>CM036560.1:9656478-19656478 GCA_020745775.1 Theristicus caerulescens | reverse complement strand
ATTATAAAACCCTGCATTTCTAGCTTTCATTAAAATGTCTATATTGCAGGGAATGTGATTCTGTCAGTTCCCTTTATTTCCTTCAAGTGCACCATTAAAGAGACAACATATCTATCCTTTTATTAGAGTTAGAGTTTGATTTTGTATGTTGAATCAAAAATGAATAAAAGCTTGGCACAAAACATATGGTAAAAGGATGTTTTGGCCCAGTTTTCTTTTGATTTTCCTAAATGAAAAATAAAATATTACTTCTAGGGGATAGAATGGGAGTGGATTTCTGCATTACTAAGTATATATATTGATCTCATAATACTCAGATGACAACCCATCAGAACAGTGTGACTATTTCAGTAATGCAGGTAAAGACATTTTCACACTCCCTTGAGCAGAACAGCTGCATAGTATGCTACCAAAGCACTCTTGGCTTGTCTTACTGATACAATTTTAAACATCTGCCAGTGGTGTTATATTTTTTATCAGTTATTAAGAAGGATGAAGAGATTACTGATGAAACACAGCCATTTGACAAAGCATTCATATTGTAATTAGAGGACCTACTGTCTAGCATTATTATATAAACACAGACATTTTGTCTTGATGTAATACCATTGATTTCAGTAGAGTTAGTTACATCAAGAATAAGAAGAAAGAGAAGACAGCAGTTCACAAAGGAAAAAAAAAATGCCTTTGCATTATGTTTAATGTAACACAGCCTATGGAAAAACGTGATGGTATAGTGGTATAGTGCTGTGTTTTGGATTTAGGAAGAGAATGGAATGATGTTGATAACACACCGATGTTTTAGTTGTTGTTGAGCAATGCTTACACTAAGCCAAGGGATTTTCAGCTTCTCATACTGCCCTGCCAGCAAGGAGGCTGGAGGTGCACAAGAAGCTGGGAGGGGACACAGCCAGGACAGCTGACCCAAACTAGCCAAAGGGATATTCCATACCATATGATGTCATGCTGAACAAAAAACTGGGAGGGCTGGCTGGGGGGGTGCAGCCGCTGCTCGGAACTGGCTGGGCATTGGTCAGCTGGTGGTGAGCAACTGCATTGTGCATCACTTGTGTTGTATTTTTATCATTATTATTATTTTCCCTTCCTTTTCTGTCCTATTAAATTGTCTTTATCTCAACCCACGAGCTTTACCTTTTTTCCGATTCTCTTCCCCATCCCACTTGGAGGGGAGTGAGTGACCGGCTGTGTGGTGTTTAGCTGCCTGCCAGGTTAAACCATGGCACTCCCATACCTAAAAAGTGCAAGTACGCATTTTATCTCCCTTCCCCAAACAACTAACGAAATGGATGCAAAAGCAAAGCTGTCCTCCTCCAGGTCAAATTGTTTCCTGGAATGAGAACACCAGGGGATGATTTGACTTAAAAATAAAGACATAAAATGTGACTATAAAAATAAAGCTAGGCATCAAACTTAAATGTTTGGAATCTGCCTCCCTCAAATGCATTTTGCATCACTCCCCCAGCCTCCACTGAACATGCTTACACCAGTGCTATATGGGTAAATCTGATCCTCTGGATTGCCTGCAGTAGCCAAGATATGCCACAGCCTGGGTTCAAATTCCCTAATGGCTCCAAGTTCTTCTTCTTCCACAAATAGCAACTTAGTGTGGAAAAATTTCAAAAGTCTGAGTAAAAAACTCTGCAATGATCACTTGACAAGTAACATGAAAGGATAAGGCAAGCCGCTTAAAACCTTAGGTTAGGTCATAAACATCCAAACCTGCCAAATCCAATCTTTTAATTTGCTTGTCTTTTAGAATTTATATTTATTAGATACCTCTGAAGTTAGTATGAAACTTGCATTTTAATGAAATTCAAAATTTTCATTGGTGACGCATACTTAGAAGTATGTATTTTGAGGAGATGGACATCTGTCTTTCTAAACTAAGGCCCCTCTGCTATCCTCCAGATTTAGGCAGACAAGAATATGAAGTCTGGCTAAACCACCAGGAAAGACATGGTTGTACCTCAACCAAGGATGATGACAACAGGGCCATACATCTTTTGCATATCAGTCTAGTAGTTAGATCATCTAGGATGCATCTAGGCCTATTTATCACCAAGGGGATTGAATCCCCAGTTCCTGCATTCCAGGCAAATGCCATGATCACCAGGCAAATATCTCAAATCAGACTATTTTTCACTCCTCTTCCAAAAGCTAAACCACTGTGCAGCAGATCTTGAAGTCCCATGGAGAACAGACAGGATGGTATGTCCAAGCCCAGTAGCTGACACTCATCAGGGAAAAGATCAGAGGATACAGACCTCCCTCCATGAAACATATGTGCATTTTTATATTGACATTGGATAAAAAACAGCCTGAAGAGATTTAATTGCCTTCTGGAGATACCTAACCTGTCTACATAGCCACTGGGGACACAAAATTCAATGTCCTGTTGGAGATCGACATAGGCATCTACTCTGGCTGGATAGTAAAGCTGGGCACATTTGCTCATGTCCTTGGCTCAGACACTTAGGCTGTGCCTAGCTATGAATTCAATTCAAAATTTGCATTTCTCGGAAAGAAATCTCATCATATAATTGATGTCCTAGTCCAAGTCCCAGGTGTGTCAAGTCTCACAAAGTGAAAAATTCATCTAATTGGCTTGTCCCTGATCTTTTCCATGCTAGAGCTATGTGTCAAACATCTAGAGGATGTTACAGGAGGATGTTCCCTCTTCACCCGAAGCAGCTCTGTGCACCTTCTCAGCTACAGTAATCCCTGTACCTGAGGTAGTACCATTCCTTAAGACACCACCTAGACCACTAAATGCACCTTCAGCTGTATAACTCACTTCACATGGAAAACAAGAATTTACCTCTTAAGTCTGCAAAATACCATCCTTCATTAAAATATATCAGTGATTAGGCATAATAAACACCACCATTCAACCTCACCCCATCTAGCCTAAAGTGTCTTTCAAATGGGTGACAAAACTCCTTTAAGGGCTATCTAGATGGAAAAGGATTCAGAAGGCTACCTCTACTGTTATAAGAACTAAATATCAGCCTTCCTATAACCCTGACAATTTTTTTTCTTTTTACATATTTGGCATTGCCACACCACAGAATGCATACTTCTTTTGTGGCTGGAACAATTATAAGAGTTGTTCTGTAAGGGGAAAAAAAACTCTCAAAAGAGATTCTCAGGACTTCATGGAGAAAATGGAAAAGAGGTAGGAAGAAAAAGGAAAAGAACAACAAGAAGAAGAAGCTCTCAGGGATACTGGCCTATGTGGAGATTTACTGATTCTCACTTTATTTCAAAGTAATCAGTTGGTCATTTTATTATTGCTCATGATTTCAAGGATCTAGGAAGTGAGTTCATTCTGCCTTAAGGGAACACCTCCCACACCAGTGTGTATTCTGTTTCCTGCCATTTAGTGGAGACACTCTCAACTTTCTATTTAAAGACTTGACTCTGTACATTTTTTACTACTAAGTCCAAACTTGCTGTGATCATAGACTTATTCTACTGAAGGCCTAATTCTGGCTACAGGATGCATAATACTGATGTAATACTGAAACAAACCCTACTATCTATCCATACCCTTTCAGTCACATAAAAGAAGATGAAATATTACTCCACAGCATAATTTAATGACAAGTTTCTGTGACCAGTGTCTGTCTGGCTGAACAGACAACTAATCTCTGTGAGAAAAACTAAGTCTCTCTGATGACTCAAAGCAATCTCAGAGTATCACAGCTCTTCCCCTCATATGGTTTATGAGTTATTCCACTATGGCTTTTATAAAGATGGTTAAAAAATAATCAGAAGAGATGGTTAGAAGCTGGTGAAGACCAATCAGTTAATTTATTTCATATCCTACCGATACAAGACTGATCCCCACAGTACTCTTTCTAGATCTTTGTTCAAGCTAGCTTTGAACTGAACAACTGTTGGAGTTTCCAGCTCTGAGAAACTATTCCACAGCCTAATAGACTGAACTGCTAATTTTTTTTTCTCCTAAATTTTTCTCTATCCACACTTTGGTCTCTGCAGGCCACCTTATATGCTTCCTCTTCCTCTATGATTTTACAATGTTGAATTAGTCATGGATTGCTACTGGCTTCATCTCTGTCTCCCTTATTAGCCACCATTTTGGTCAGTTCAACAATTTTTTGTGCTTTATGTAACTCTACACAGACAATTCTACATGTGTTTGGTTGTTCTTTGATTTTCCTGTGAGATTAGGATGTGTTTTACCTACATTTTCACAGGAGCTATCAACAGTTACATTTTAGCTCCTTCAGGGATTTTTACATTATCTTTCAGTCTTTATGGGTATCCTTTTAAATTCCATTTAAGTCTTAACTTAGTCAGACTTTAGCTGCCAAGCTTCCTTCCAAGCGAAAATTGAAGTAAAATAATTTTGGAGGCAGACAGAACAGGACATAAAGATTCATAAACACCTGAGAAGAAGGTCCAGTGGTATTCAGAAATGCCTTGGTTTGAGAAGCAAGGTGAATAAGCTCTGACACTGTCTGAAATGAGTGTTTCAGCACCTAAAATATGCCTGAGTCCCCAGAGGATCCCTAATCTGCTACCAATGCTCAAACCATGCTTAAGTCACCTGTACAGCTCTGAACCCAGCACAAAAACATGACCAAGGGAGAGGAGCACATCTCTCAGATCTTACAAATATTCAATTAAAAAAAAAAAAAAGCAGCAGTAGGATCAGTACTCAGTGCTTCCTTCTCGTTCAGTGGAGTCCTCTTGTTACGAGGCCACAAACTCAGGTTCTTTTTTACTTATTTTTCACCATCTGGACCCATCAGTCTTGAATCGCTTTCTGCACAAGAGTTTCCAAAAGGTCTACAAAGGGGCCTCACCTGGGATATGCCCCAGTCTGGCAGGTCGTGTGATCTGTGGAATAGTGTGGTAACCTACTCTAGATGCTCTGTGGGTACTCTGTGAATGTCCTTATCTTGTTTCCTTGCTCGCTGCTGGTTTGCTATGGATCTCAAGTAGTAAAGGAAACACCATACTGGGCCTACATGCTTCCCTCCCTAAGTGCATTACCTTCTTAAGTTTGGCCCCCATCACAAGATTTAGGGTCTTAGTTATTATTTGCATTTGGCCTCCAAAATTTACAATACACTTAAGCCCTGCAGATCTCAGCCAACTTCTTTTTAGCTACTCACAGAGATTAAATACTTAATTTTCACTGACACCATGCTTTTCCCCTCCCTCCCCCTTTTATTTTTATGACTCACTGGTCAGAACTGGCTCCTTGCAAGCTGTTTTTGACTGTATTATCACATGTCCAGCTAGGTCTCAGGAAGGTTCCTCCAAAAGAATTTCCCCACAACATCCTGCTTCCTTTCCAACCATGAAAATTATTTCCTTAAGGTAATATCTTTCAGTCTAGGTGAAATCCAGATTTCTTTACTGTACGTAGAGATGTCCAATATCCATCAGAAGGAATAAATATTTCTCCAGAAATCAATCTGTCACCACATTATTCACAGAGGGACAGTGTACAAATTTAGAATTGTGACATATGTCCTCATAAATCCTTTAATGTAAATGGAGAATAGTATTAGAGAGTAGAAAGGCTACCTTTAAAATCCCTGCTCCAGAAAAGTACAGCATCCTCCACAGTTTAGGACATGGGCTTTCAAATATCTTACCTCCTTCACATAGGGTACACCAGTGCATTTCATATGACGCATGTATTTCATATGTTTTGTCTGCATCTCAGAGGCAACTTTTAGAATTCTTCGGAAAGTGCAAATGGGGAAGAACAGCAACGTTAGCTGAAAAAACTAACTAGAAATCCAGCAGCAGTTGTTGATGGCCCAACAGGCATTGGAACTACATAATAAAGGCAGACATACCCCATAAGTTTTGGCCTAGAATAATTTAAACTGCTCTGTACCTGGGTTATTCTGGGTTAATCTGCAGTATTGTAATCAGAAGCTGATGTGGCTGAAAACCAGCCTGGCAAAAAGTGATGCCTGTTTGGCATCCCAGAGATTTCCACAAATGCTTAGTGCCTGCCCAAAATGGAGATCAGGCATATACAGCCAGAGTGGGGTGGGAGAACGAGAATGAGGCAGTTTGGATTTAGATTGGTTTAGGCTACCATGAAGCTGCACTGTCAGCTGAAAGAAAAGGTCCTATTCTTCTATATTTTGCTGTTTGATTTTACTGTCCCACCCTTGCCTGGTTTTATTTGGATCAAGGATCAGCCAGTTTTGTTCACTTCCAACCTCCTGTCTCAGCCATGTAATGAGACTGATAACCTCTAATGAAGTGCAGGAATAGCCCGATCTTTGGGCTACCACTTCACTATGACTCTGTAAACTGAATTGTCTTTCTGCATACCCTAGCATGTGCATATGCAAGTCAACAGGGGGAGTAGGTAAGAACAAAGTCTCACAGGCAGGAGTTAACCAGATGGAAAAACAGGCAACCTTATCCTTTAGGTCTGCCCCCCACATAAAGAAACTTGTGTGCAGACAAAATGCTACTAAGTATTGGAGCTCTACTTTAGATGCTTCATGAAAATATAGCAGGGGAATATTGGAAAACAGAAATATCTGTTATGTGCCTGCCTTCCACAGATTTTCAATAACACTTAAGAGCTTAACATCTTTTATGCTTTTGAAACCATTCTTAATAAAATAACATTAGAACTTTCACAAATCTGTCACTTCCTGGGCCACCTTGACCTAGATCAATACACTCCTGTTAACTGTTATTATGTGCTGTTCACGGGTCCTCCATCAGTACCTTGTTGAAATGGCAGTTTTCAATGTGACAGGTCTTTCTGAATTAATTTTCAAGTATGATTTTAAGAAATAATGTGTCAAATGGATTATAAAAATCCCTGTACTATAACACCTATTTAATTTTCTTCATTCACTGCTTGTTTTGTTCAGTCCAAGAATTCTAGCTTGCTTTGCATGATTTAACAGAAATCTTTGGGGGTATTCTTAAAAAAGAAATGTTCCAAAATGGATATACATGTGCAACAGCTTCATCTTCTAACACTTGTACCATGAACATTCTCACTGTGCGAAATGGGTGTGTAATAATTTTAGCATCATTTTAAATTCTTGATATTGATGTGACATACCAGTTTTCAACCTTCATAGTTTTCCATTACATGCCCACAAAAACTGTGATTTAAACTAGATACTCAAGTTCTGTGTTGTCTTTTCCAGCTTTCTTCCTCGTTTCCATTACCAAATCTATTTTTTCTTCCACATGTACAATGTATCCTGTAGTCCCCTTCGGTTCAACTACATGGCATATAGCATCTATTGAATTACTTCTTACAAACAGTGTGTTGTGCTACTTAAAGTGAATCAAGAAATTGCACAAGTAATCTTCAGGGTTGTTTCCTCAGATAGTCTCTCTTTGCAATCACTTATTAAATGAAAAATGATTTTCTCATATTCATGCAAGAAATCAGAACCTTCAGACAATGTCAATCTATTATGAAGCATACACAGTAGGACTGGGCAGCACTGTATCAAATTGTCTGGTTTAGCAGATGACGAATGAGATTTAGTTGCTTAACACAGGCAACTAGTGAACTAGCATCTCCTGTATGGCTTCCAGCTGCCACCCCACAACGGCACTGGTCTATAGGTTCTATGTAATTTATGCTCACTCTATGCAAGATGTGTTCAATACCCTTAAGTCTCTGAATGCACTAAAATGATAAGTTGAGGAAACGAAATCCCATTTAGAATGTTTATCTGTTATGCTAAGAATCATCAAAACACAAAAAGACCCAATATTACCATTACTAATATGAATGTGGTTTAACTCTTCTTGTTTCCTTTTTGTCAATCTCAGTTTATTAACATGTTAATTTCTTAGACCAGTTACAATGCTATGTCAGTATTTGGAAAGGCCTATCTAAATGCTAATGGTGACTAAGGTGCTAAACAATAGTAACAAAACCTAGTATCAGCCTCTTCACATCCAGTCTTTGATGGGCCTGCAATTTTCCCACGCAGAAGCCTGTATCATCCATTATAGATCTCAATTGTCTATGCCCTGGACCTCCCATTTTTAAAACTCAGGTTCTTTTTTTGTTTTTGAGGAGATTGATGAGAATCTTACCTCATATAAAAATATAATTTTTACTGATGTACTGCAAAATTATGGAATTTGGAAAGAATTTCAATTTAAAGTGTTTTTTTTTTTTTAATCAGGACCAACTTAACAATTTCAGCATTCCTTAAAATGCAGATTTTAAAGTATTGTATACACTTGAACACTTTTAGATGTCCACAATTTATTGTGTGGGTTCACACTATGACATAGTAGTCAATGAACTCCCCAAGTTACAGCTGTGGTTTTATATATACTTCAGAATTCTAGTTTTAATGTATAGAAAAAATAAAAACAACCCAGGCAGTTTTGGGGGTTTCTGGTTTTGTTTTTGGGAAAACAAAATTCACTCCACAAAACCATGAAATAGATGATTGGAAACGTTATTATTGCATGGGGTAGAATATGCTTTTATTTATTTACTCAAAGTGACAGTTCAGGCCTCAAATGGATCGGAACATAGCTCATTTTACAGTGAACTAATTGGTTTTAGATACAGATTAATCCATATCACAAAAAAAAAAGTTATAATTCCTAAGCATTAATCAGTAAACCAGTTTTACCTCACTGAATCTAAATCTGTCCTGTCCCTAAGTTAGCACAGTAAGACAGGACTGAATGCTAGAAGCAACCTCTCAATATGAATATGAGTTAAGAAAAAGGAATCCTGAAAGAAAAGATATATCTAGAAATCTTACCTATCTGAAAATCTATTTTTACAGAAATTGCAATATCTTTAAAATAGACCACACAGACCACGTGAGGCTATTATAATTCCTCATTAAAATTTGACAATATATGTTCTGAAAGAGAAGAACAAAATCTATGTTTCCCTATTTTCTTCCATGGAATTATTTGAGATGTTAACAAATTTCAAGTTAGACATTTTACTCCAAGTTATTCTCTACAATGCTGAACATCAGTAGAACCAGTATTCAGCATTCAGGACAGAGGAAGGCACCTAATCTCTTTAAGGTGGTTCTTCAAGTTTCTGCCAGCTCCTTTCAACATGAAGTCTACAAAAACTGCAAAACCTTTGCTAGCATTTTAGATTTAGGACTTGAAGATCAGTTGCTTGCCACAAAGAAGTGTATTTTGATAAGGATGATGCAGAATAGAATGGGTGGGTTTCAGTACACTGGTACCACAAAGGAGTGCACAGCTTTGAAAAGACTGTACTAGTTGAAGCAGTACTAATATGCAAGAGAACTTGCATATTACAAAGCAATAGCATGGCCCCACTCCATTTAGGTACTTCAGCTTCATGAGGATTTTATTTCTATTTAGCTTCCTTAGTGCATGAAGGACTTAAGACATGCGGCCACGAAGACCATCCCACCACTCTACTTGTAAGCTTGTCTTGAGCTCCTATTCTTTTCTAACGCAAGAATTAGAAACATGACTTTTAACCTCTTTGAGACTTAAGACATTCAACTCACATGCTAACTTGCTTGGAAATTAACAGAAAGGAATCTAGTTCCAGTACTACAATGATGACTCATTTGTAAATTATGATACCTTTTGTAAACAATTAGAGCAATGGAAACTCTGTTTGGAGCATAGAAATCTTTTGAAAGCCATGGAAATAAACAACAGGTTGAATCTAGGTCTTGGGGTACAAATCTATAAGGTGTACACTGAAGCACATGGCTATGACATGTCAAGAAGGGGTATTTTCTCTCATAATTAATGCTAGTACTACTGGGAAGAACATCAAATTAATAAAAAAAAAATATTAGAAAGCTCAGTTAAAGCACTGGACCATGACTAGAGCTGATCCTGTAGATATGCAGTTACATTAGAATGAGACGTTAATTATGAGCAACCTAGTTCTGGTAGTTCATATGTACAGTCACACATCCAAATATCATGACTTTTTGATCCTAACAATATCTGCAGAAGATATTCTGCAGAGTGTGTTCATGTTCTACCCTTTCTCAACTTGGTATATAAATATAAAAGGTAGAACATATAAACGTTTTAACATATAAAAGGTATTTCAGGCTAGCTTCCAATTATGTGGTAGTGGTCTCAGAAAACTTTATTCAAATATCAATTTCAGGACCACCTTACTGAGACCTGAGTTTTTGAGGGCTTTGTGATGCATAATGCTTGATGAAGCAACGGTCTCAGAGCTCATGAATCTCTAACTGGCTGACAGCAGGAGTTAAGAATACAGATGGTTCTTAGTGACAATAAGGATAGTGATTTTCTGAAACCAGATTTCTAGAAATCCAATGAGAAATTCAGAGTGAGCATGGCTGAGGATGATCTGCAAGAGAATCAGCCTGAGTTAATGATCTATTTCACCACATAAGTTTATTCGTGAGAGACCTTGCTGCTGCTGCTAAGATCTCTCACGAGGCAGTGGCAAGCATGCCATCAGGAAGAGGGCCGCACAGAAAAAGAGAAGACAGAGAAGACATTGGGACTCACAATTGTGCTTGTATATAGACTTTGAAGCAAGGATGTACTCCTGGTCCCATAGCTTAAATATAGCCAAAGATTCTGATTCCCCAAGAGTCTTGACTATGAATAATGGAAAATTCAGGATCATAACTTCCTGCTTGTTTCTTAAAACCTATTCCTTGGACTGGGATGAGGGGATACATCAGCCTCCTGAAAAATATTCTCTGTAGTCTTGGTCTGTATGTACTGTTCCTGTTACAGTTAGGACTGTGAGGAACTTGGTAGATGAACTGCTGACAAGTAGATTTAATGTATGTTTCATAAGTTGACCACTTCTGACAAAGTGGAAGAAGGAAACTTAATTTGGCATGGCATGCATGCCTGCGTCATTCCACTGCTCTAATTTGGTGCTGCCTAAAAGCTTATTTTGGTGGGTATTGTATCCTGGAATGACACAGAACTAGAACCAGCAGGATTTAAAAAACTTCCAAAAACAGCTTCATCAAATAAAATCAGCTGACCTGTGGAGATGTGAAATGCACATTTGGAAACACTCAGAGCTGGAATGTAGGTGAGGCTAAGTACAGGAATGCCAGGGTTATGTGAATATCTAACAACAACATGAATATCACCAATAAGGACATTTATAAATAACAGTATTTTTATTTTTAAGTTACTCTGAATTTCTAAACCTCTTAAAATATTAACTCAGGACTCCCAAATTCACTAAGGTGGGTAGCTAAGGATTGTTAATCTTATTTTTACTGCTGGGGAAACTGAGGCAGAGAGTTTCAGTGACTTACCCAAGGCCACAGAGGGAGTCACTGTCAGAGCCGGGATTAGAGCTCAGGAGTTTCTGGCTCGCAGTCCCAAGCTCAGACCACTAGACCATGGCCTCAGGACATTTCCAGCTGGTCTTCAGTCTAAAAAAAAGTAAATTCTCATGTATGTTACAAATATGTAACATATATATATTTCTTTTTACTTTGAATGTGATAGTACGAATGAGAACACATTGCTTGTAAGTCAGTGATGAAAAGCAAACCAGTACATTTTATCTGAGTTACCTTTATCATACATATGTGTATGATACAGCTCTGTGTACATACATATCGTACATATGTGTATGATAAAGCTCTGCAGAAAAATCTTGATTTAAATTGCAGCCAGTACAAACAGCTATTGTATTTTTCAGGGTAAGGAACAAATTGCCTTTCCAACCCAGCCAGCATGTCATTTATATTAATGGTGAGGAATGCTAAGTTGCCTGTGTGTAAGTAAACTCTATTAAGAAAGTCACGTCCCTTGGTGAAGCTAGATCCTTAGTAAATTTTACTAGCTAAGCACTGAGCTCCATGTCAGAGTAATTACACCTTTTATCCACTGTGAGCTCTCTCTTAGCTTCTTCATACTCTTTAATTTCCCACTTCAGCTAATTTAGCAGTAAAATCGCAAAGGTTTTAAAAGGTTAGCTACTGAGGAACTGGCGCATGAATGTTCTGTTAAGCTCCATGCATTGAAATCACATCATGTAGAAGAAGGAATTAATTAAGTAACAATTAGGTAGTGATGGATCATTGACAACATATATACACTTTGGTGCTAAAATTAATCTCCCCTGTAAATCCAATACTTTGTGTATCTTATCATCTATACACTGGCAAGTTTTATACTTGAAATATAAAATGAACAGGCCCTTCAGCAATATCTTAAAAAAAGGCATACCTTCTGGCACTATTGAAACTATGTACTATTTTAAAAAATCATATAGCTTCATTTTTTTTTAAAGAATTGAAAAAGTAATGAGAATAGCAAAAGGAGAAGAAATTTTTAAGGCAGGTGATTTTAAAGTGACTGTAAGGACATTTGTTATATGAAAGTACTTAGTATGTTGGAAGTGCTAACAATTCTGTAGTATTCTCTTGCTATCTTCTTTTACATGTTGTCATATTGTTTCCTTGTATTGACAGTCAGCTGCTTAATACATAGATTGGCAGTTAGCCCGGTCAATCCTCAATTCTAAATGCCTCTTAGCAGATGAAAAATCTTTGGTTCATTCACACCTTGTAGAAAGGATGACAGGGCAGAAGTGACATCCAGATCCATTTAGAGTATACTTTGGTGTATACTTGTGTAGCCATTTATAGCTGTGCAAAGTGAGCACAAAACAGATATAAAACACTGCTACCCATGTGAGGAGAGAATTCTGATTTAGTTGCATTATTTCCAGAGGTGATCACAAAAAGTGCCAGGCATTGAAAAAATCTGGCTCTGCATAGAAAGTCTAAACAATTTTGACACAAAGCATAAAGTGGCAGCAGCGCTTTCCAAACAATTTACAGAAATTGCACTCTAGCTTTGGAGCAATGGGTATTTTCATTTGCTGTTTGCTTGGTATTTTCATAGAGAAAAATAATAAATGTTAAACTCATCTACAGAAAACTAATCCTATTTCTTCTTATTTTTGGTAGAAACATATTTAACTGTGAGTCCTAAAATATATTCTCACATAAGAAGGAACTCATGTCCTACATAAGATCTCCACTAGTTCTACCTTTCCGCATTCTACTTCTAAACCCAGTACTTAAAAAGTTACACTTCTACACAGCCTCCTGGAATCAAGGCGAAAGCTGGTATTATCACAACAGCTGGTCTCAGTCCATCAGAGTTCAATACTGTTCTGGCTTTAGTACGGGTAGCAAATTATTGTCTCAGCATTTACCAAACAGTAATATCGCTGCTATATGATCTACCACCATGGTAATGCAAGACCTGCTTCCAAGTATCTTCAAGATACAAACTAATACCAGCAGGAAAGGCCTGCAAATACTACATTAACACATGTGTGCTAACAAAATTGATAGTTAACAAATTAAGGACCTAATCTGGCTGCGTTGGAGATGTGGTCAATAATTATTTCTACTTAATAACAGACATTTGGTGTATAATAATTAATTCAATATATTTGGACATTTATTTCCCCATACTACGTGGTGGCCATTTCTCTTGCCCTTCCCAGTCAGAAATCCTTCCCGTTACACTTGGATGCCATGATGGGCCTGTCAACTCAGGTGTGTTGATTAGGAGCAGAAATAGAAATTAATTGACTGCATCAGCAGCTGTTGAGTACTGCTACAGTAAATAACGTCTCTTGGTGTTTCTGTTAGAAAATTTATTTTCTTTTAATCACAGTCATGCACTTCATAGAGTCATCCTAAGACATAGTTTCCAAACCTATTACCTTTGTCCAAAGCTTCCCTTATCCTTCAACCAAGTGGCTAAAGAACAAATGAACATATAATTTTATTCTTAATGTTTTAACAATACTGTATTATAGATTGGGGTTTCTTGGGCTTTTTTCTTTTTTTTTTTTCCCTTTCTTTTCTTTTTTCCCCCTTCCCCTTCTGGATTCAGAGCTTCTTTAAGTATTCTAAGTTGCTAGTCTGGCTTGACTGAAAATTACTGTGTGTTTGTTGTGTGTCTGCATGTGTGATACCAACTGTTGAAGACTGCTTGATGTTAGATGAGGGTTTATGCTCAGAGCTGTTCTACAGTTGGCTCTCTGGCAGAATCTCTCCTCACCAATGACAATGATGTCTCTGCGTGGGGGAGAGTCTGTTTTATAATATTACACTTGCTATCGCCTTAATTTTACTGATGGGGCATGATTATGATTTCATTTACGTTAATCAAAATTATTAGTCATTCCATTCATGTCAATAGCATTAAAGAGCTATACAGACAAGTAAGAGCTCAGAATCAGGCTTCTGGTGTTTAATCTGAAAGGATATCTGAATCACTTCGTTAAAGATACATACTGAAGGATAGATCCTCTGCTTACTTTGCATTACTCAGTCATGCCATTAGCATAAAACATCAAATAAAGAACTATAATGACAGCTGGCAATGTGTCACAGTACATGGGTTTTCCGTTTACCTTGGCTACAGAAAATACTCCTGAACTAACAAGATTTAAGATAATATTGCAAGTACAACAAAGTTACCACATTAGGCCTCTTTGCCCTTGGAAGTTGGCATTAATGTTTCAAAAACTTATTTCCTTCCTTTGTTTTTTTATGTCACTCTTACATAACTCGAATGCAAAAGATCTAAAGGTAAACAATATTTAAGTAAGACCTCAGAGACTGCATTAAGTTTTATAGCCCCATCCATAATGAATATTATGTCTGGTAAATACAGGAGAATCAAAACAGTGATCACAATTCATAAAGTTTGTTTTGTAGGTATCTCATAAAGTACTATCAAATCTTCATTCTTTTTTATAAAGTGAAAAACATGTTAATTTTCCAAAATACAGTCATTCTAAAACAATAAAAGGTTTTGTACTGCTGTCTGTCTCCTGCTCAGACAGAGAAATTGTGCAGGGGATGATAGGCCTTAATTTAGTCCTCACTGATAAGTACTTTTAAGACTAAATATTCTTGAAATTGCACTTATTTAAATTACACTCATGTAAATCTAAAAAAAGATTGAGGCAGGGGGAAATCATTTCAAGAGGTCTAGCAAGCTATCAGAATATTGCTCTACTATACCTCTCCAGATTTTTTCCATTTTTGAAGTCAAAGAATTATTGGCATTTGAGAACATTTTCTAGAAATCTGTTTGATACATTACAGGCCCTAGAAACTATTACTGTCATATATACTCTCAGCTTCACTACAAGCACATGCCCCAAGACACCAAATCAGAGAGCTGAGGGTTTTATCAACAAACCAGGACCAAAAGGAAGCTGAAAGAAGGGATCTTTTACTATGCTTTCTATAGGTCTCACTGATTGTCTCACTGAAAACTAAAGATCTACTTGTGCAACTTGCTTCTCCAGTACAGTGGGAATAGCAAAAATATTTTCTCCCCAATTCCCAATGAAAGCTTTCTTTTCACCCTGCTAGACCATGTGTTCAGTTTTATACCCTACACTTCCTCAGCATAAGAAAATTCTTGTACAGTGAAGCAATAAGATCCTGTCTTCAGGCTGAATACAAATGTTAGTTAAACCACTGGTGCCTTTTAAGAAAACCTTGATATAATTTCCACCCTTAGTAACTGTGGGAATTACACATTTTTCCTGTCTTTGTGATAACATTGCTGTGTATTTCAGCAAGCACACTTGGGCACATAGCTTAATTATAAGGGAAGAGACTTTACATATCTGTGCTGAAAAACAAATGGAAATCTCACTCTATGTTTTTCAATAAACTAAAGTGGATGAGAAACTGAAGAAATATAAAACAGAGCAGTGACCTACCGTGGTTGTCTTTATCCGTCCTCCTGGTTGTGTACAGGTCCAGCCTGATTTATTGATTAGCAAATCACAGCCTTCTCCTTCTAAACATGGAAGCATTTCACACCACTGTTTTGTTTTGATAATTCGTGCTATGGAACAGAAAAGAAAAAAAAAAAACAACCAAAAACAATTGGCAGGAGAATTTACATTTCACTTATCTCTAAATACTTTCTCATTTGAGTTGTCTATTTTCATCATCTGATAATACAGCCATAGGTTATGATGTAGACGGCCCTAGGCAATTTACAAAATTATTTACAACACCTGCTGTACCAACAAATTTCATAATAAAAATAGAACTTAAAACCCAACAATAAAACAAAAGACAGCCCTTTTGTAAATCAAAAGAACATAAAAGTTAGCTCATTTTCTAATTCCATGCTTCTAACAGTCAAGGAAACATTGTTGGGGGAACTAACAACTGAAGACTTACTATCCTAACTCATTATTAAGGTAGCCTAAAAGTGACCTATGACTGGGATCCATTGTGTTAGATTCTGTATAAACCTGAGCAGACACTCCTTATCCTGAAGTGCTTACAGTGTAAATAGATATGAGACACACAGTGGAGAGAGAAAAGCTATAATAAATAGGTAGAGGGGTCAACATAATGACAGCAGTTGTGAAACTCTGTGATACTTGCAATAGTAGGGGCATAGCTAGGGCCAGGAACTAGGAACATAAGAAGGACAGGTGTTGAATGAAGTAAAGGTTGGTAAATCATGGGGAAGAAGACATTAAGGGAAAAGACTGGAACAAACACCATCTTACCCTATTACTACAAGGAAAAAGAAGTCTAGTCAGGAAGGTCCCTAACTGCCTGAAAGGTGGTGTGTTGTGTGCTTTGTGGCTCCTCTTAATGCTTTTATCTCTGGTAAGCTGGTTCTGCAAAATTTCCTCAAGGTCACACAGAGCAAGTAGTCTTGAAGGACAGAGCTCTGACTGCATTAAAGTAGATGCAGAGGAGCTGTAGGGAGAAATTTTTCTTCAAGGCAGGGAGAAAATGGGCTTTAGTTCCTGTAGACTTCTTTCTGGATTATACTACTACTTCTTTTGAGTTCAATTCTGTAGTATCTGGGTTCCTTCTCATAGAATATTAAGCAATATGATTAATACCTAATATTTCATTATTCTTTCACTCTCCCCCATAGGCAAAATTGGTGGAGTGTTAGTTTGGGATACTTTTTATAAAATACATATACAGAGACGCACTCAGTTGCATGGTGCCATATCCTCATGCTGAACAAGGTAAGGCCGCCCAGACAATCTATCTTTTGCTCAGACTGTAAGGCTTGCAGTCCACAGGAAATGGTCCTCAGTTCCTTCAGAGATCGCCTCAGATCATCAATTTGCACGTAAGCATCCTAGGATTCAAGGGCAGAACGAGTTCCACATACAGGGACACAGATCACATCTTCCTCTATGTCGATGTGTGACACCAATACACACAATGTATCTTCAACAGTCATGAGCCCAACAAAAAGAGAACTACAGGAGAAATACTTAGCAAGATAAGTGTACAAGAAGCTTATGATGCTCCAAATTAATTTTGTGTCCAAGGAGCTTAGAAGTGGGCATTTATACCCAGTGGCAGTTGCAGCTCTTTATGCTCACTTGAACATGTGATTCAGCCTCCCTATGCCCCTGACTTCCTCTGTCTGGAGCTACTTAAGAATACAATTCCCAGTGCCACTGGATCATGGCAAGAAATAGAAGTGTAATTTAAAGTCTGTCTTTTAATAAAATCCTTTCCAATATTTTGACATGAAACAACTTGTGTCCTCAGTCCCGGTACAATTGTTGGTAAGCTCTAGCAATATAACGAACACTGATTTCTTTCAGTGGAAGCTCAATCTGAAATTCATATTTAGATTTAGCTCCCAAACATCTATATAGAAATTTGTACTGTTCATTAGGCAATATATATATATTGCTGGAGGAATGATTCCCAAACAATTTTCATAACTACAATTTTTTGAAGCAAATCCACTAAGTTTTTATAGCATATAATATGCATAAATCTGGATTGTGCTTGGGGTCCACAGGTACTCTCTACTGAGAACTGGATCACATCAGTTTTCAAGGCTAACATCTCCGACGTAACAGATAATAGCCTCATCCTTGCTGAGTGAAGGCACGCATCCAGCTGCAGGCTTTACAGAAAAAAGCTTAGTAAAATGTTAACACCAAACTTCACCCATTTGCATGCACGTATTTGCAATTCATATATCGAAATGGCTATTTCTATCAATGTTTCAACAATATGAAGGATGACAGAAAGACTGAAGAGTCAGTTAAACTCAAAAATATGTACTAGATTGCCTCCACTATCTCAGGTGGGAGGATTTACTGGAAACATAATTTGAACTAACCTTTAAAAAAATATTTTTCTCCTCTGTGTATTACTCTTAGTGTTTGCTTGGTTGCTGTCTCAGAATGCAGCTATTGGTAATATCACAAATATATGGAGTCCTTGCTCTGGGTATTGGCTATATCCACACAAATTTAGAATACACCAAGAGTATTTTACAGAACATAAAGTCTAAAACATTTCTGTGTTAAGTGTATAGACTAGCTCATGCATTTAGGCCTTGAGAATCGGAACAACTTCTTTTTGTCGGGAAAAACCACTCAGCTTACATAGTTTAAAGCAAAATCAGTATCAAAACGGTTTATTAATTTATTAATGACACATAACCAGCAGCAGTGTAGGATCAATACCAGTGATACGAAAAAGTAAACCATAGTACTAGGCACGAAATGTTCATAAACGCTTGGAAATTGCTAAACGCCCCCTCGGAACTAATCCCAAACGCTTCTAACACACACACAGGCACCCCGCTCTCCCCATCCCCTCCCCGGCCCGCGGCTGCCCCCTCGCAGCCCCCGGGCAGACGCGGCCGCTCCGCCCCCAGGGCCGCCCCCGCCGCCCCCAGACCCGCCGCACCGCGGGGAGGCAGCCCCGGCCGTGCCGCCCCACACCGCTGCGGGGCCCCGCCGCGGCGCCCGCCCCGTCCCTGCCCCGCGGGGCAGCGCCCCGGGGAGCCCCGCGGGAGGCAGCGCCCACCCCCTGCCCACCCCGCTTCCCGCCGGGGTCCCTGCCCTGTTACAGATCTTCGTAGTTGTTTTATCCAGCTTTTCAACCTGACACTCGCTTTGTTTCAAGAGCCTCACGGACACACAGGGTCTCACATTCCCGTCTTAACGGGCCTTGTTTTCTGGGCCATTTGCCAAAAGCAGGCCAGGCGGGCACCCTCACACTTAGGTATAAATTGAAGTCTATACAGACGCATTGTTCTGTTAAACACATGCAGCCACAGTTGCAAAAGGGAGGGCATATTCGTGCCTGCCGGATTACCTCTATTTTTGCATTTTCAGTTTTCAGTTTGCTCATTATAGCAGAGTATCACAGTGAAGCTACATATATAACATAAGGAGCAAAGTATACAACGGTTTTATCAGCCTAATACCAAGAATTTCTATCAGTAATTGAAACTGAGTTACGCTAGTCAAAGCAAAGGAATACAATGTATTTCCTGAGGCAGTATAGTTGCCTTTTTACTGTGTATATTCACCAGGGGTGAAATTCAGCCCTCTGCAGTCAAGGCAGCAAAAAGCTAATCAGATTCTTCAAATCCACTCCAAGATCCATTATAAAGAATTAAGTGGCACTTAAATGGTACATAGGCTTTGTGCAGACCTTCTGCAAAGAACTGAATTTCATCTTAAGAATCCGAGCTGACACTACTTTGCATGTCCTCAGAAGGGCTCTGCCCCTTCACTTAAAACTGAAGTTAATAGGAACTGACGGTGCTCAGCACATGGTAAAATTGCTTTACCGGGTAATACCATTTGAACTGGAGAACAAATGGAGTCTATCCAAGGGTTCTTCATACAAACAGTTCTGAGGTGTTGCAGGCAAGCAGACGTTATACGAACACGACGCCAAGCTACCCACCAAAGTGTTTTTAACTGTTTTATAAGATAGAGGAATTCACAATGGATTTCCAGTTATTAGCAAAAATAAATAAACAAAAGTCTCTATTCATGGTCAGTACAATCCAATTTAAGACTGTTCAACTGAGTAGTGTTTCAGAACACCACAGATTATTTTCTGCTAAATACTGCAACTAGATACGTTTTGTCACTAAGCTTCTCACCTGGTTTAACATTATATGCATTTTTTCCTATAGAAAACCAGCTTTATTTTCTATACTTTCTTTTCACACGTTCACTCTACATTCAGGCAGTTATCAATTGCTGCATCTCTAGTCAATCTCATAACTGAAAATCACTCATTTTTTGTGATAACAAAAAAGTGAGACAAATCTTGTTCAGCAGCAGTAAATGCAAAAACTCACAGCTATATACAATATGTTAGATTAAAACAGTCAGATCGTTAGTTTATTTTAGCTCTTTTTTTTAAATGTTGGAAAATGAACTTGGAAATAAAAGCAAAAATGGTTTGTTTTTTTTTTTTTCCCCATCAAATAAGAATATTGATTAAAACAGCATTTGGACACTGAGACTTATGATTTCAGAATACATTGTGCTCCTATGCATAAAAGGTGGTGTGTGAAATGGATATTTACAAATCATAATGAAAACCACGGTACAAGAACCTAAATAAAGTTAAAAAATAGATGGCTTAGTTGATGTTTATGAGTCAATTCCAGATGCCCAAAGTAGCGAATGAAGATTCTTTGCAGTGGGGATCAGGGAAAATTTCTTCTAAGCCGAAGCAGAATATACCATTTTGAAACATGCTCCTTAAATGAAAGCTTAGCTCACCTATACTTCTTATAGATCGATGTTCTCCTTCATGTTATTTTTTTCAGTGATAACTTGTAGCACTTAATGAAAGATGTAAAGTATGCATTGGATAAAATATTTCCTTATTCATTTTCATACATTATTTCACTGTTCTTTTCCTTGAACTTTGAAGAAAGCTGATCAGCATAGCTGATTCCCAAAGTTCAGAAATGCCTTTGAATTCACCAGTTTAGATGTAGCTAGACAAACACATCTATCCTAGTGTTCCTCTCTTACACTATTAACTCTGAACAGGACCCGCATCTTTTATTATTAATCACCTCCAACTGATCCCAACTGGTTCCATCATCCCACTCCTCTCCCAACCTCCCTATTCTCTTTACCTCATATTTTTTCTTTTTTCTTCTTCCAGTTTTTCAGCTGTGGCCTTTTGCTCCAATCATTTGTCCCCTCTGCCTGATTCAGTACATATACACTATCTACCTATCAAAGATCCCAAAACACTTTGCAGAACTTAGTATGCTTAGCTAGTTTTACCTATGACTGGTAAATGCTGTTCATTGTCCCCATTTTGCACAGAGGTTAATCAACTTGACCAAGGTCACACAAGAAATTTGTTGCAGAGCTGGAAACAAAACCTCTGAATTTTCAGTGGTCACTAGCCTGGAGACCTTTCTCTGCCCCATTTTCCTTCAGAAAAAGAGCGTGCTTTAATACATATATATAAGAAATTAAACAATAACAAAAATATGCAAAGTAATAGGCTTTTAAAAACATATATCAGTTAAATTGCAGCAGCAGGAAAGCAACCAGCAGAAACACAGTACTTTAATACGACATTGCAATCATGAACTGTCTTTAGAGCAGCAATTTGACTGTAATAGTGTATAAGCCCCAAACGTTAATCTGTTTTACTATACAACAAGGAAACATCACAAACCTTGGATACCTTTTACAGCAGTCATTCTGCTCCACTTAAAAAATTGGAAGCAGTGCTAATTCACAAAGAGTTAGCTCGTTTCAATTATTTATAGGGCATCTAGACCAAAGACTATTTAGTTCTAAGAACAGCAATATAGCAATGCTTAGACACCCATTTTATCATTTAGCTCTTGCTGTCAAGATTGGGAAGGATACTTGAGGTGAAGTTGAGAAATATATGGAAAACAGTGATCTCCTGTGGGCTGCAGAGAGGCTACAAATGGAGACCAGGTAACTAGATGAAGAGTAAAAGACTGAATGACAGGGCAGAGGCTTTTCCTGCACTCACCCCAATCATAGTTCCAGTAAGGGAGAAATCTTACTGCAACCCCAGGATTGAGAACAGACCTTCAATATTGACCTGTTCCCTGAAAAAGGATGAAAATCTTGGTAAACAGTGAAGATTGCACTGTGCACAACATATATTGGGGAGGAGCAGGATAATATACAGAAGATATGATCTCCAAATTGTGCAGACATCCATATCATCCCAAGCTAGGACTGCCTAAGAGGCACTCCTGCCAGTTACATGAATGGTCCCTAGGCATTCAGCTGTGGCTTAAGAGGTTGCTGGATTAAGCTATGTGAATATAGGAACTTACTTACTAAACCACAGCAGTATAGGTTTAACTTTAAAACTACTGCATTTAGCAAGGCATGCAGTCATCTGTTTAATTTTAAAAAGGTACCTTTTGCTGAATCTTCATAAGACTCTGTAAAATAAATATATACTGACAGCTTAGGAGGAAGAAAGTCCAAAGGTATTACACAAATCAGAAATAATTATTAATGCATAATAAATCCCAAGAACACAAGAACACAAGACAGAGGATAAACAACCCAAACAAACAAAAAAACCCAAATAATTAAGCAAACAGAAGCTGAAGTAGAATCCAGATTCTAGGAGCACTCTCATGAAATTCAACAGCTCTTATCTTCTTTCCTGTTTGTGTCTCCATAGAGCAGAATTTCCTCATTATGATGCCCCAGACAATAAATAAATAAACAAACAATGAAAATAAGCACATGAAAGTAAATGCAAAGGAACACAAGATATCTGGCCCTTTTGTAGTGTAGAAGCAAGCATGTATTTACCTGACCTCTCTCTTTTCAGTTCTTTGAAAACCTTAATACTATGTGACCAAGTGATAGGTATCTTAGATTTGTCTACAGCCAGATGTGGAGAAATGATATTCACATATTTGTATGACAGAAGCATTATCCTAAAATGGAAAGTGTCCTACAAATCAGCTTCACAGTCAACTTATGTTTGTTTCCATTTTAATTTTCAAGGGCCAGTTTTCTTCTATTTATAATTGCCCTCATTTGAGATTGTAATATATCTCCACATTTGTTGTCAACTACTTAGCCTTTCTCTGGCAATTACTACAATTGCTCACACAAAAATGTAATACAGCAAATTTAACACATATTTTTCAACTGCTTATAAAGCAATCTAACAGAAACAGAAAAAAAAATCCAGTTTTATTTACCAAATCTCACAGGGTCACAACAAGCACTCTGAGAGTGATAATAAATAATAAATACAGATAAAATTTACACGTTGAATTTTATTTAGGTACAATACATGTGCTCCTAGCCTCTTCTAAGTTGGTGGTTTCTAACTAGATATTAAAATGCCAATGCTTTAAAAAGGCAACCTGGCCCACAACTTTGCCCAGGATTTCAGCACTTGCCTGAATATCCACAGAAGTACATATTCACTGGTTTTCAATCTGTGAATGATCTAGTTCTTCATTGTCTGTGGGTAGTTAGTGTTTGCTGTCTAATAAGAGATGCTAATTGAACACCTACCCCTAGAGAAAGCCTTTGTCAGGACTCAGTGTCTTCTGTTTCTGTCCCCTGCTGTTCCGCTCTGCTGTATTCAATTAGTGTGCTGGAAGCAAAGTAAAAATTACTAAAAATCTGATCTGTGATATGCCAGCAAAGAACCCTTCAGAGATCAGGTTTTCATCACATTTCACTTTGCTGCCAGCACACTGAGAACAGCAAATTTAACTGCAGAGGGACAGCAATTTCAGACCCAAATAAGAGAATCTGAAGACAGCAGTAAAGGATTGAGACAAGAGAGGGATAAAATGGAAAGTAACAAGAAAACAGATAATAGAAAATAGAAAATAAAGAATAAGGCAAGAAAGGAAGGGAAAAGAGGACAAAGCCCAGCTATATGTAGTCGCTACTGAAGGAGACGAGTAAGGTCAAAAACTTGCGCAATTTGTTCAGTGGAGTCAATAGGACAACGCGGGTAAGTGAAGGCTAAAGACCAGAACTGTTTGGGTTCTCTTCTCTTAAGTACACCAATTTCAATCCTCCTGATATGAGCAGAGTACTGCAGTGGAAGATCAGATTTACTGTAGTTAAAAGAAGAACATGAACTGGGCAGATACTCATGACCATTCCTATGTTATGCAGGGATGGCAGCGCAGCTGTGGAAGAGGGTGAAGGACCCCAAGAACTCCTAGCTATGAAGTGTGTGCACATATCAGGGTAAGCACTGAGCAGACCGCAAAACAGGAATTTAAAGGAAGAAGCCACAGTAGGAATAAAATATGCTCTAGGTTACTTGGTAGTGAGTGATTAGTGCCATGAAAAGAGGCTGGGAATAAAAGATTATGAGGCTGGTAGTAGAACGGGAGTGAAGGAAGGGTGGCAGGAAGGTTATAAATCAACCTTACAACAAGTGTCTGAAAACAGACTGAGCCTCAGAGTGTAGCTAGCTATAGATCTGGATTCCTGGACCCTTCATCCTATCTGCAGCTTCACATCTGACTGCACAGTATATGATTCTGTACTCATGAAACACATGCTAAAATGATGGCCAAGGATCAAGGTCCTGCCTGGGACTCTAGCTGTGGAGCGCTCATGTACCCATCCTAGGTATGTTTAACAAACTCTGCACGTGGTAAGTAAGGAAAAAAAAAGAAAAAAACCAAAGCAAAACAAAAAAAACCCAAAGAAAACCACTCCACTTGACAACTGCTTTTGCATGGACAAAGCAGTGAGAATCAGAACATGAGACTCTGTGAACACAAGAACTGAAATAAGTTCTTCTTTGATTTTTTTAAAACTATTTCTGAGAATTTTAGTTAATGTTCTCCATGTGCATTCAAAAGACAAGCATTTAGCCGAGCGGTTCTGCTCTGGCCCTCACTGCTTTTGGTACTTTCCAAGTCCCGTGTCAGCACGTACACTGCTGCTGTGACATGGTGGTGACATTTTATTGTGCACTGAAAGAAAGAATAATTCAGTTGTTCTCAAGTACAATGGGCTTCCTTTGTCAACAACTACAGCAATGGGAAACTTTGCCCTCCTTCTGTCACGTATGTAAGAACAGAACATGCAAGCAAATTGAGTTGAAATGAGCTCAATGACTAGCACAGAAGGAGACGAACAGCTGCCGCTATGAGAACAATTCAAAGTATTAGAAAAGGAAACTCAGCAATGAGGCTGTACTTATCCCATACCCTCTGTGATTTCCCCTTATTCTACATGACGATGCTGTGTTACACTAAACTGTATGCTCTTTGGGGTAAGCCTGTGACTTTTTGTTTTGATCAAATAATAAAAATGGGCTATGGTTATGCTGGGGATTTTAACACAAATCAATGCTATGTGAATGGAAATTAAGAAAAATTTTAATAAAATTAGTGAAACGGGTGAAAATAAAGAGAAAGGAAGACAACCATATGCTATCACCTTTCACAGTGAGAATGCAATCCTTTTGAAACTTGTGTTCATAAATATTACTTTGCCAGTGCCCCAGGAAACTTGACATAGTGAACTGTAATGTTGACCTTTAGATAGCTTGGAAACTGGCCTTTTCTCATGACTTCTGCTTTCCTTAGCCAGTGTTTGACGAACAGAGGAACAAATGTGTTTAAATACAGGAAAGATGTTAGTTTATATAACATGCACTGAACTGGTATGCTGTCCATGGGAAACCCTGTCACAGGTGGATGTGTTATATCTCAACTGCACAGTCAATCACACATCTTGTCAGACAGCAGTCTGACATCATGGCTATGCAGAACATGGTTTCTGACTGACAGATGAAGTCATGTGAATTTTTTAATGTAGCTTTTCATATATATATAAAATACTAATGTTCCTTACACAAAACTTATATGATAGGAAACATACATCGTCCTTTTTGTATTTAATTTGGGCAATTACTGTTCTGAAAACTTAGCAAAGTTTTCTCTGTTTATACCTCAGTATTAGGGAAAAATTAAAAAATAGCAAATGACTGCTTATGTTTATATAAGGTTTTTATTTTTAATTTATTTTTATAATACTGCACGTAATATCAGGAGACAGATACTTTAAAAAGACAAATAATGCAATTCATCTGCAAAACTCAGCTAATGCAAGGATGTTTTTACCTAGTGTACATAATGCACAGAGGAACTGATTTTCAAAGATTCATCAGATTCTACTAGATAAAAATTCTTCAGATGTTTTACCTAGTAAATACACTACAGTTCAGAAGGAGCTCTATAACAGAAATAGTCACTGATTAGAAGGAAAAGTCTTTCTTCATCTAACAGGCAATATTTTATTTATTGGAACACATCCAGTAAATCTATGAACAGCCACAGAAGGTATTTTAAAGGCCAATAGTCTCCCTGTCTCCTTCACCATCAGAAAATATAATTTTAAATTTTCCAAATTATTTCTGTGAAATCAGACTAGAGGGATTGGTCATAAGGTGAAAAAGGGGGAAATGCTGCCTCTTTCCTAGGGCAGGCAATGCATGTGCTCATATGCTATGGCCACTGTGTTTGCAAGCAGGAGTCCTGTCCCCTGTCAAAAGCAGCACAGTGGAGGCTGGCTGGGCCAAAGGACACAGTAATAGCACAGACTTACTTTTTTAAACTATGAACTCTGAAAATAAGATGCCGTAAGCACTTGTAGTTCTGCAACAACTGCTCACATATTGTTAAAAATCAGACCACCAGACACAAAGCAGTTGACCAGGACAGGTCACTGAGAGTTAAAACTACTTTTTTGTATTGCAGTCCTTTACAGGATACATGATGGAGTCATAGATTTAAGGGACAGAAACAACCAGTTACACTAATCTAATCTGATCTCCAGCTTTATGAAGGCCATAAAATTTAATCCAGCAATTTCTGTAATAAACTCAACAATTTCTTTCTGAGATACGACATATCTTTTAGAAAGACATCCAGTACTGATTATGAGCGAATACTCACATTTCTACAAACTCTTAAGGCAGCTTATACAACTCAATAGCAAAGGCAAAATTCCTCAGTTCTACAGATTTTAGTATTATTTCTATGGGACTCCTATTTAACTCTCATAGGAGTATACTTGTCTTCCCTTACTAAGGTCTAAATGATTGAGGGGTCTGCTGACAGCTATAATAAGGCCATGTGCCTGACAAAACACTCGGTGTTCCTAAAGGTTAATAATCTAAAATTTAAATCTCTTGCTGTTGTTTTGGGTTTTTTTGGGTTTTTTTTTGTTTTTTTTTTTTTTTTACATTGAAAAGCATCTTAAGCAAAATAAAACAACCTGCACATCAACACTGGAAACAAACAAGAGTTTAAAACCTCACAAACTTAGCTTGGTTCAGTGTCTGTAATCTTAGCTTTTAAAGATGCTGATGAAAGCAAACTCCACCTGCAGGAATTTCATTGTTTTCTTTTCACAGTAACTGTCTGCAAAAGAGCTTTCTCAACCAACTCTGGCTTTACAGAAGCAATGGGGAAGCCTTATTGGAAATATTTATACTGTGTAACAATACAAACAGTATGAGTTTGCAGTCCTGACTCAGGCAAAACTTGCAATGGGTTTCTTGAGGGTTCCTCTCAACAAAGCACTGCTTGACTGAGTCTGCAGCTTGGAAATAGCCCCTTGCAGATTAAGAAACCACAACTGCTAGTTCTCTATGCCTCTCTTAAGTACAATACTGAACTACTTAAGTGTTCATATAGTCTCAACATTCTAAACATAGAAAATAAAATAATCTTCAAGAGGTCTTCCCAGAGAAACTTCACAAACATTCTATACTTTCACACAGCACATCTAAAAACGGTCCTTTAAATTATCCCTGTATGCATAATTAAACAAGCATGTATGTATGCATGTATCTATGCATCTATTGTATTAGAAATAAAAGTCACTGTTTTATCTCTGGTCAGCAGAATATCCTGTCTAACCACTGTAGTCATGTGGGAAAAACAGAAATAATTTTTATTAAATTGTAGAATAATGTGCACACTTTCTACTGTTGGACTGAAAAACCACCTTCATAATTTCATCTGTGTTCAGAACTTTAGAGCCTACTTACATGGCCTAGTTGCTGGAAAATTAAATAGTGAATTTACAACACACTAGCCACTCTTCACTAACTCTGCTTTTTACAGCTTGAGGTGCGCTTTTGTTAGCACATTTCTCAGCAATGTACATTACCTGCTGCTTTTATAGACAGATTTCCATGCCTGAGCAAGTTTGTTTAAAGATAGATCAGGTATCCCTATCTGTAAAATTTGCAGCACGTAGATTAAATCCAAGGAGAGGGCTAGTAAGTGCACTGGCTTTCTGGTAGTAGGGAGGAAAATGGTCACAGAGTTTTTTTAATTCCTCTTTGTTCATGAACAGGATTATGTATATTTTTGTTAGTAAACAGAAGATTATTCAGATACCTTATGCCATTATCAGCATATTCTGTATCCTATAATAATCTGCAAATTCCTAAATTTTGGTTAGCCAAGTGAAAAGGTAGCTATTTTTACCTGTATCTTACAAAGATTTCTAAGTTCACCAACTGTAAAATATTCAAGGTAAGGATGAATCATTTCATGAAAACAGACATAATAGTCTGATAATATGGAAATTGGCTATTTCTACCAGATGGACTAGCAGGCACTTCAGCCTGCTGAAAATGTATGCCTCACCCTTGTATCACTTGTGCAGAGGCATGTGTAATGCACACATGCATACAAATTTGCCAGCAAATTCTTCAGCAGTTTTACTGTAATATGAATGCTTGCTTTTTTTTTTTTTTTTTAACAAATTTGTAGTGGACACTACAGCTTCAGTACTGTGTTTATTATATGTATGGTCTTGACTACTTGAATCTGTGCAACCCATTCAAAAACAGACTGCAAAATGCCAAAGACTTTCTTTCACTTCCAATCCTGCTTAAGTTTTCTTTGTGGCACTGCTCATCTGAATCATTGCCTGTTTCTTGCTTACAAAACATTCATATTCAAAGCACCATTAGCACAATAGCAATTAACAAAGAGCCTTTTATGCCAACATGCTACAACTTCATCTCGCACACCCTTTACAGGAAAAAGGTCTTTTCTCTTCTCTCCAGTATCAGTGAAGCACTCATGCCATGTGAAAAGAATGCTCCCTTTCAGTGCAGAGGGGACATGATTGTGCCTTATGTGAATCTACTGTATGTACAACTGAGGGGAGGACTAGGTGACCTAAAAGATCTTTCTCATCTCTAACCTCTATGGAAGTTCACGGTATCGGGAATTGCATATTAACAACCAGATGCAGGATTTTGTGTGGAAACGGCAGAGTGCTTCCACAGGATGTTTTTCTTAATTTTTCCCTGCTGTAAAGGATAAAAAAAGCACTTTTAAGTTTGTCGCAAGTAAAATTGACAAAACACAGAAAGGACATCAATTACCCTTGATTCATTTACAGAAGTCATTCCTAAAAATATTGCTAATACAGAACAGTAAGTGAGAAGGAGGGAGAACCTGCAGCTACATCACACTAGGAATTGGTGGATTTTGTTGCCAGTACTACATCAACTTGCCACATTGGCACTAAGATGAACACTGAGGCTCCCCGTGACGTAAGACTGTTCCTTTATAATATGCTGTAGATGCCACGATCATATTAATTAGAGAAGAATAAGAGAAAATGGAAATGTTTTATACTTCCTCTTAATAATAATTTATAGGCAATTCCACAAGGCAAAAATGTGAGTAGCAGAGAATTGGTCAGAAAAACACAGAACACAAACCCGTTTGCAATAATGGCATATAAGTAATACCAAGGCATTTTACAGTAATATAAAGATGTAGGATAGATATGAGAATCTTAACTGCCCCAAAAACATCTTCAATATCAGATAGTCACAATATTTCCAAATACCTGAACTACACAGCCCTGTGACATGTTAATAAACTTGATCATTCGGTAACAGCTGTAACATTGTCTAGAATGTTTTACCCCAGGTTCCCACTAGCACAATACACACTGGTAAAACAAGAAACAAAAAAGAAACGACCCCTCAAAGGCTCTTGTGTGCCTTTATTTCACACTGAATAAGCAGGCACAGTACAGCCTGCTGCTAAGCTTTTCCTTACCAGTTGGTCAAAACATGGATAGACTCTTGGTTACAGCTCCTAATGTGTTGATCAACTGACCCAGAATAACAAAGGCTAAGGCTAAGCAACACAGAAATTACTATACTGGATCAGACCTGAATCAGCCTAGTCTAAGATCCTGTCTCTGCGAGTAGCTGGAGGGATGTGTAAGAACCACGCACCAGGCAGCCGGCTCAATTTCTGTATGTTCTAGCAAGAACTGTTCCAAGAAGAAATAACTTAATATGCTCAGATTTGTTTCTCCACATTTTCTCAGTTACTGCTTTGTAAGCTGTTGATTGAGGGGCAAAGGCTGGAAATTGTACATCTCTGAGGAACGATTAACTTCTTTGTTGATCCCCTGAGGTGTACCATAAGCCATAATACCATAAATTATCCCAAGGAGAATTTTTCATAATAGATCTAAATTGATAGCATTAAAAAATGTTCAGGCATTTGTATTTAAAAGTGCCTCTTTTTTTTTTTAGAGGATTTTTCATTGCTAATTTGAGGGAAAAAAAAGTATCATTTTTTTCCATAGTAATACATAAAGCATTGCATTTGCATCACACATTAATCAGAGAAAAATTAAGGACACAGAAAAACAAATATGATAAATCACATATCCTTTTGCCTGAGATATAATTCAGCATCAGGCCTGTATACATCATTAACTACTGTGTTTGCCATTAATACTTCACAAAAATGTGTAAACATACAGCTGCATCGCAAAGCTGTTATAAAAGAAAACTGTCTTTAATTTTTCCTGCTTCACCTTCTTCTATACATTATATGAAAATCATCCACATTGCATACCTTTCCTTGCCTAAAATACATCCAAAAATTTGCTATATGATAGAATCTGCAAGGTTTTCTATTCACTGACAGTACTGCTTGCCTGAGAAGAGGTATATCACACCTACATCACATTATTCTCCCCCCGATATGAAATCTTCCATAAATAAGCCTGACTTGCTAATACACTGTTCTGTTCCATTCAGCTTCTTATACAGCACTCAGCAGTGCTGGACCTGAGTGCCTCTTGGTAGGGTATGAGTAACGTGACTCTCATTTATCACGTGCTCTCTCACTCCCCAGGGCAAAAAGTATATGCGGTGAATGTTTTGTTCAACATTTTGTTGTTGTTTTTCTTAATGCACATATATGTAAGTTAGGGAAAGCAAGTCAACGAAACAAATCTTGTACTTAGAGTGGAAGGTGCTGAGTCTTGTCCTTAGTTCTTTGGAAAATTTATTTCAGTCTAAGTTAGGCCATTGACTTCTTTCCTTAGCACAGCCACACACCAAATGAGGCTGCCGAATGCACTCTCATTCCCGCCCACTCTTGTAAATAAATACATGTTTAATTATATTAACTTCAAGACACTTCTCCAAACATCTATCCTCTCGACCACAGCAGCTCTCAAAATAGCTCTCAAATTTTGAAAGAAATCACATTCATCTCCTGCAATTCCTAAATATACCCCAGGTTTCAGGCATCTGAAAGCTCTGTCTGCACAGACTATTCTATTTGGATTCATTGCTTCAGGAGAAAGAGCATGACTGCTCTCATCAGGCTCTCTGGCACCCACTCTTAATACTAAACAATTTTCAAGACAAAATCACATGTATTCTAATAAAGAAAAGTGTTAACACTGGGAACATGAAAATAAAATGTTTTAAAAAATTCTGGATCTTAACATCCAGCTTTGTACTGGGTTACTCCAGTATCTTACCCCACTTGGGGTGCTAGTGATCTACCACATTATTTAACAGAGAGGAACCGCCTTAAGGAACTCTCTCTAAGTCTATTTGTTTTTTTCTGATTCTGCTAAAAAAAACCCTGTAAAATGAGGAATTGTATCTCCTCAGCAGACTCTCTGGGAACACACTCATATCCTTTAGTATGTTCTTTTACTTTTAATCTTATAATTTCATATATTTTTGATGCAGTTCATGCATAGATCATGAAAAATATTCATGCATGCAAGTACATGTATAGTATGCTTATCCTAGAAAGTGTGTAGCCTCTACCTTGTATCTCCTAAGCCTGCACCCTTTCCTTCCTGTTTTCTGAACATGAGGAGCTCGTGCTTTCACAGCTGTTTGTGAAGCTAGGGCCTGGAACTCAGAACCTCCTCTAGCTACTCTGACTATACTGGCTATATCACTCGGTTTCTTTAAGATACTGTGTAAAATGTAAATATGACTTAACATTTTCTGGTAAAGTGATATAGGCACTGGAAGACAAGTCTGCCTGTTTATCTTGCAGTGAAGTATGTTGCCAAAGATACATATCAGTGGAAGAGTTTTTAAAGCACTCCAGGATTCATGCTTCAGTTAGATAGTAAAACTAGCTATGGCCTTAACTCAGACAGTCAACTAAATAAGTAATTTGTCATTATAAAACTGACTAATTAAAACAGTGGGCCAGGATTAACCTTGAAGAAGGATTTTGAAAGATGATTTTTAAGATAAAGAGAAATGTCTGAATATAACAGTGGATAAAAATAAGCCCTGGTTAGGAACAATCTCTTCACATTTTTACTGAGTCTGATTTAACATCAAAGGCTTAGCAGAAATGCAATTCGCAATAACTATCCCACAGTAAGAACCACTGAAGTATAATTCCAAACTTCCTGCAACAGTTTTTAAGATCTGTGCTTTTATATCCCTTGTGATTTCTTTTAGCGAGCTATTAGAGCAAGATGCAACTTTAATGGCTATTATTACCAATATAAAGAGTATTTGTGCCTTTTTTTCAACTGGTATAAATCAGAATAATTCCACTGAACAAAAGAAATCCATTTACATCAGTCTAAACCCAGAACTGCTTGTGATTATTAAGTATTGAGATTTTCCATTCACTAAGATTTTATGTTTAAACATACACATGAACATATCTTACAATTAAGGAAATTATAGTTTTTCTCAGAAACTAGAAAATTCAAAATCTGTGTTACTTGAGAGAAAATGCAAGCCTGCAATTCATGTCTTAATTGCAACAGTTGATCCTAATACAGCAAATAAAAGCAGAAATCAATTGCATACAAAACTGTGTAAATATTCACAATTATTAAAATGTGTGAACTTAACTAGGTTAAGAAAGACAAAAAAGAAAATACTTCTATATATGGAAATATAAAAACAATACAAGTTGAGTAAAAAAATATGAAACTGGAAAACACAGGAGCTGTTAATTTATTTTATGGATGACACTGTAAGACCAGCAAGATCCATTGTAATTCTATATTCTGATCTCCTGTACAATGTTACCCATAGGAATTCCCTGCATTCATCACTCTACCCACCACGGCTAGCAGTAGCTGCAGTAGAACTAGAGGATTGTTTTGGCAAACAAACAGAAAATCCTGAGTTTAAAATTTTCAAGCCACAACTTTGGTGACTTGTCCCAAAGAATAATTGTGATTGCTATTAGAAAAATCTTGTGCTTGTTCTGCATATTTTAAAGTCAAAGTCACAACATTAGTTCCTTTAACTCTGTATTGCAGAGTTAGGTCTGGAAGAGGCCTCAGGAGATTTCTAGTTCTCTTAACTCTTAATCAATGTCTGTCTTTGTACAGAGTCCTGGAGCCTCATACAGCAAAGCATGCTTCTTTCATCATCATCAAGACTGAACTCTCTTCAATTTTTCAATATCCTTCTTGAATTGTGAACATCAGAACTGGACATACTAGTCTATTAAAATCTGCCCCATGGCCCAGATGTGTAGCAATAGGTTTTCCCATATTCACCCAAGGCTGCATTAGCGTTTTCAGGCTGTTGTCTGTACGATGTTCACCTTTATGAGCATTGTCCCTCTTCCAGATCTTTCATTTCAGCGTATGTACTGGATCTGGCTGGGCTGGAGTTAATTTTCTCCATAGCAGCTGGCATGGTGCTGTGCTTTAGATTTGTTACTAAAACAGTGTTGGTAATACACCAGTGCTTTAGCTATTGCTGAGCAGTGCTTGCACAGCATCAAGGCTTCCTCTGTTTTTCACTCTACCTCTTGCAGTGAGTAGGCTGGGGATGGGCAAGAGGTTGGGAAGGGACACAGCCAGGACAGCTGATCCAAACTGACCAAAGGGATATCACATGCCATATAATGTCATGTTTATCAATAAAAACTGGAGGGTAGTTTTTCAAAGGTAGACATGCTGGCTGGGCATCGGTCTGCTTGTGGGAGGTGGTGAGTGACTGCCTTTGCGTTGCTCCCTCCCCCTCCTTCCTTCACTTAATAAACTGTCTTTATCTTGACCCACAAGTGTTTCTTGCTTTTCCTCTTCTCTCCCCTATCCCGTTGCAGGGGCTGGGAGTGGGGGTCAGTGAGCAAGCAGCTGGTGGGTGTTTAAGTTACTGGCCAGGGTCAACCCACCACAATACATTAAAAGATACACTTCACATGGCTGCATACAATCTACCGTCTGACAATGCCCCCACAGCATTCATGGATAAATTTCCTTATCATTCCCATTGGAAACATTTTGGAGGAAATTGATCTGGGTAGTCTTTACAGCAATCTCTGCTGCATACTTTCTCGATCACCCGATGCTCAGAAGTGACTTCCTAGAGCTGCTTGAGTGCATGGAGGCATAATCCTCCAGTGCAATGCAGCAGATCCCACACAACCATCTTTCCATATCATTCTTCCATGTCCTCATGACTTCACATATGGTTTATTTTTTCACAGGCAAGATGTAGTAAAAATCTTACTTGTAAGAGCCTGATACTGCATGGCACACCACATGAGACTGCACAGGAAAAGCACTACATGTGCAGCCACAATTAGAGCCACAGCTATAAGAAGTGCCCATAATGATCACCAAGAATAGAGCAACCTCACACCTTCCAGCACTTAGCTTCTACAAATGCTTAGCTTAGCTTCTATAAAAGCTAGTCTTTACTTGGGCTCTTGCCCTGACATTGTAGGTTGAGAGCTGAAATGGGGGTTTCCCAGGCAACTAAAATCTGTCTAGCAACCACCCATGTCAGCATGCATAACAAGGTCATCACAGTATGTTTGCTATTTCCCATGGCATCATCTTGTTCCTTGGCAGCTACAGAAAACAGATGCACATGGTGCCTGCTCAACCTTGGCTTCTGGTGCCAGCAACCAGAAGCCAGCTGGACCGGCAATCCAACTTTTGACAGCCAGCAGCACTGACCAATGCTGATACAACACACAGTAGAGAAAAGCTAACACAAATGGTCCTTATTTGGTCTGTACATTAAATGCCCTGTGGACCCACTGCCTGGTGCTGCCTGGTCCTACCCATCTAGGTCTGCCAGCAGGCACTGGTAAACAATAGCACAAATCAGGTATTCACAGAGGCATGACAGGGAGAGCTGGAAGCATGCAGGGGAGCTAGTGGAGGGGCAAGTTCTGGAAAGGCTGTGTTGAAATTGCAGCAATGGCATTGTGGGGCACCTGTCACTCTTGAAAGCTCTCCTTTGCAGTATGCAGTGACTGGGTTCATCTTAAGGGCTTGCAGTAGGAATTTAAATAGGTACTTTAGCATGTAGTGCCATCACAGGGGTCACATGAAGAAGTTATCCAGCACAGCAGGATGGGTGAGGCCATTATAACTACCATAGCCATTGAGGCTTTTTTTATCTCCTTTTAGTTTGTGAATCACCCACAAACACCACAAATGACTTTACATTTTCTTCCAAGTTAAGAACAAAGAATATTAGGCACCACAGATTAAAAAATAGTTTTCCATCAAAAATACAGCTGTTTGATGAGATCCCCCATTTACTTACAAGGACCTACTAATTAATCACTTTTTTCACTTATTACATGGCATGATTATTTTTAATTTCACATTGTTCTTGTTTGTCTCCAATTTTTCTGTCTATAGAGGAAGTAGTACATTATATCAACACTAGCACCTTTGTTACATAAAAATGTAATAGATTTTGGAAAAAAAAATAGGTAGGGAGCAGTATATTAGCTGAAAACCAGCACCTTAACCTAGCCCAAAAGATCTGCAAATTGAACTCAACTCATTATCTTAATTTATTTTGGATATACAAACTGAAGCAAATATGCTATTCCACACCTTTTCAGAATCATTTTCACATGTTTTTTTTCCAGTTCAACAAATAGTTATTTAAAGAAGATGAAAGAATTTCAGCAGGACTGATTACGAGAGCCCCCTCAGAATAATGACTGACACAAGTAGTCTTTTGACATGTTAAAGATATAGGAATTGTATCACCTGGCATTTCCTTTTCACCTACTGGAACTACTTATCTAAATGTGTACCAGACATTGCACTGTTTGTCCCAAGCTGCCATTAGTTTATCAGGCAAAAATAACCAAGCTCAACCTCCACTCCCATGAATTCTTTCTACATGCTCCTGGTCTTCTTCCATAATTCTTAGACTTGCTAAACGCCATATTGATAGCCAGAGAAGACAGTCTTCTACCTGAGTATTTTAAAATTATAAGAAAGAAGTTATTTGCTACTACTGCTTCCAAAATAAACAACTCCAGTTGCTGTCATAACAAAGTATTTCATTGTTATCATCTTCGTCTAATATGGGGTTATCTTCTTCCATAATTCTAGACACAAAAGTTTTTGAATGTAAAGGGCTGGTATAATTAGAACTATCAGGTAAACTACAAGAAATACATTGAGTTTATTCAGTAGTTGATATAGCATTTATGGTGAAGACCTAATTTGTTAAGGAAAAAAATATGATAAAACCAAAGTAAAGGCTGCTTGATAATATTAAGTAGACAAATACCATTGTTTATGTACCCACAAAGGAAACTATTTCATCTGCCATTCATTGCTGTGACACATGCAAGCAATAAAATTCAAAACAACGAAGACAAACACATAAAAACGCCTTCCATCTCACTTGACAGGTGCCTTTAAATAGATTATATAAACAAAAATAATTTTGTTTTACATAGACTCAAACAGATCAGTCTGTGCATTTTTTCTCAAGCAGTCTCTGAAAATAAACCTTTGAGAAAATCTCAGATTACCAAAAGGTTTTGATTTTAGTATTGTTCAATATAATTTTACTTTCAAATTAGGCAACACAGTCCTTTTTAAAACTAGTGAAGTAATAATTTATCTCATCATCTGACATCAAAACAAAGCTCTGGGGAAGTTGTTTAAGAAGAGATACATAATCTTTAGCATAGCAGGCTCATACCAGTTTGGAAAACAAAACGCTAACAAGAAAACAAAGAAAAAAGGCCAAAACTCAGGTTCCCGTGTAGAAAATCTACTTTCCATTATATATTTTTTTATTCATTTTGTTTAAAATAGTGCTAATAATTTGGAATACATAAAAATATCATTGACCTACTGCATCACTGAGAGACTGGGATATCGATGAAATATTGATGCCCATTTAGATAAAACAGAGAATGTGCTTCTACGTCTGAGTCAGCTAAGTTGTTATCAGGATTCTTTCCCCATTGACTGTTGAACACTGTTTACCAGTTATGAATTATACTGGAAGTCCAGCAGTTTTACTTCATTCACTCCTCCTTTTAGAGGACTGAACAGTAAAGTAATATTCTAGAATGCATTTTACCATTTGTCTTTACTGTACTAGGACTTGATATCCACATAGCCTCAGTTACCTCCACTCAAATCAATGCTTTAACTTTTGATCAATTTAGAAAGTAAATCAGGGCAAAAAGTGCCATTTGGCTTGGGTAATAGTGTTGTACAGTCACAGCGTGGCTCCAGGATTTCATGACCTGCACAGCGTCCACTTTGGTTTTAACTTAAAGGGAGCTTTGATTCAAAAAAGCTCCAAATGTGCTGCATTCCACCTACTTGAAATGATACCACAGCTAGTATCAACAGAGAGGCTTAACCTAAATTCCTTCCAGTTTAAAGAAATCTAAGTGTCAATACATTGCTTTTTATGGGAACTTTCTGCTCTATGGGACCCAAATCAACCAGACCCTTGAAGCAGAATTACCTTCGTCTCCCTTGTCTTCTTGAAGTGAGCACATGAAATGATACTTGGCTTTCACTCCCTTAAGGTATGTTTTACTAGAATAATAAAAACCCCAGAACAAAATAACTCTTAAAACACAGAAAAGTCTGAACTGCTGGGTGAAACTTGAGATGCTTGTAAATATATATATCCCTGCTCACTGTTCTTAGAGTGAACTGACCTTTCTTCCAGGTCTCCTTTTCAGTGCGATAACTTTAGGGAGTTTTTACCTTGACAGGCTGTAGAAATGGGCTGACAGGAACCTCACGAAGCTCAACAAAGGGAAGTGCAAAGTCCTGCACCTAGGGAGGAACAAGCCCATCCACCAGTAGATGCTGGAGGCCACCCAGCTGGAAAGCAGCTAGGCAGAAAAGGATATGGAAGTCCTGGTAGACAACAATCTAGAGGGCTAATGGTATCCTAGGCTGCATTAGGAGGACTGTTGCCAGCAGACTCGAGGGACGTGGTCCTTTCCCTCTACTCAGTGCTGGTGAGGCCACACCTGGAGCACTGTGTCCAATTCTGGGCTCCCCAGTACAAGACATGGACATACTTGAGAGAGTCCAGAAAAGAGACCTAAGATGGTTTAGGGATTAGAGCATGTCTCATATGAGGAAAGCTGAGAGAGCTGGGACTGTTCAGCTTGGAGAAGAGAAGGCTTAGGGTGATCTCATCAATGTATATGAATACCTGAAGGAAGGGTGCAAAGACGATGGAGCCAGGCTCTTCTCAGTGGTGCCCAGTGACAGGACCAGAGGCAATGGGCAGAAACTGAAATACAGGAGGTTCTGTCTGAATGTCAGGAAACACTCTTTGATTGTGAGGGTGGCTGAGAACTGACACAAGTTGCCCAGGGAGGTTGTGGAGATATCCTTGGAGTTATTCAAAAGCCATCTGGACATGGTCCTGGACAATCTGCTCTAGGTAGCCCTGCTCGAGCAGTGGGGTTGGACCAAATGACCCCCAGAGGTTACTTCCAACCTCAATCATTCTGTGATTCTGTGATTATTCAGTTTTCACAAAATCTGCCTATTGCCCCAGAGCAAGGCAGAGATCAGTATTGCTCCCTTCTAACCAGCACTTCTCTTTTTAACAAAATACACGATGTATGTGAACACATACTATAAAATAAATGTCAAACAGTTCTATTATTAGTCATAAATATGCTCCCTTGTACCTTCCAACCTTTAGTTTGTACAACAAGATAATATTTATTTTTACATGCTGCTCTAGAAAACCTCATTGGTTGGGAGATCTATACTGTGGAGTGAAGTGCAGCGCTTATGAATATTGACTTTGGCTGACTATTTGCTTAAGTGGCTATTTCAGCTTGCTAGTATTTCTTGCAGATCGTGTTTGGAGTCTGGAACAGGTGCTTCTTTTTATTAGTGTTGCAGATAATCAGACACAGATTTTCTACAGAAACTTAACAGTCTGCATTCACTTTGTATATTGGCACCGACTGACATGGCATACGTTCCTCCTCACTTGATGGGTCACAGGACTCCTGGGCAGGCAGAGGCTGTATCTGTGTAGGGTAGTCATAATTTTATTTTCTGCTTTCTAGTCTCATTTAAATTACACCACAGATTCCATGGACAGAGGATGGGAACAACTCTTTTTTACCTACTGTAGAACTTGCTACATTGTTTGCTTAGTTCATTATGTAAAGCACACATCTACTACCCTGCTAATTTACAACCTTATTGCATTTCATTTTCACTTCCACAGTCCTCTTCTACCTAGCAGGTTTGAAATGGATATGTTCTGCCAACTATGCCTTAACCTAGGAGTGAAAACAGCAGGTCCTTTTCTCTCCATGTTTACACATCAGTAACACAGATAAAATCATAACATAATTTCTCTGAAATTATGTTATTACATAGCAATAGTGTAATTATCATCACTTCATAGCAATAGTGTAAATTACACTACTACTACTACTACAATAAACCAACATGTACAGTATTTCAGTGCTGTATGAGCCAAAGGAATCCCATAGCCAAAATTAGATCATAATAAAATATTTCTTTGGAACTTTTTTTAATTTCAATAAAAGGTTCTCTTTCACTCTTTTTTAATGTGAATGTTCATTTTAAAGGCATGCAATTTAAACACTATACCATTTTGACAGTGCATTACAATAAAACATAAAACTGACAGAATTAATTAATGAACAGTAATTACTGTAATTTACAGTAATTCTGTCTGACAGCATCTAATTACCAACAGAGCAGCCCTATGACTAGAAAGGTAAGCATTTTATTGCTTCTCATTTTTTAATGGGGAAATTGAGGCAGAAATGTTAATTAAGCCCAGAATACTGAAAAATTAGATGTCCAGAATTTACTCCGGTATGTATCTGTGCTGAGATTTAAAGCTTTTCTCTTTTTATGAGAATGGCTCGTTACTCTCTAGATTCCCTTATTGCTTCAGCATATTTTCAGAGAGCTAACAGTCTGATTGGGAGGGGCAAGAAAATTTTGCAGATGATATATTTTGCTAGGGTTTTAATTTCTCATAAGGGGCCAAATCCCAAATATATAAGTGGAGCTACTAGATTTTAGATTAGCTTGGAGGGATTAATTATCAGTAATTCGAGTATAACAGCTTTCAGGCTGGTTTTAGAGATTATGCCTCCTTCAAAAAAAATCCACAGTGCTCTTTGGATACTGTTTCCTGAAAAAGTTACCACAGGAAACAAGCATGAGGATTTGCAGCATATTAAAGTGCATGTGTTTTTATTATGGACTAGTCTAACACCATGTAAATCTACTCCCTTGTTTCCCCATGATAAATAGAAGATATTTTACCTACAGTAAAAGCAGGCTGAGGAGAGACAAAGCCAATTACCTTAGAGTGGTTAATACAGTCTCAAACTAAATCTATCACATGCCATAAGTTGCTTATGACTCCTACCTTAAATCTCATATTTTGTATTGTAATCATATATCATCAAATGAAACAACCTAGAAATAATCCAGGATGCTTAACTGGATACAGAGAAGGGTATGCAGAAGACCCTTCCTGATGCCATCTACCCAGACATGGATGTTTCCATCATATTCAGGAACAAAACAGGCAAGCTTGTGAGTGTCGGTGAGAACTAAGTTAAGGTAGTTTCTGATCATGTGCCCTTTGTCTACCCATTTATTATAATTGGGGGAAAAAACCCACAACAGGATGAGTTGTTCAGGCTGATGTACTACTTGTATAATCATCCCACTCTTCTTCTGCTCCTCTCCCCGAGATTATTAGCTTATCCACAGTTTATCCTTTCCTGTCCCAGCTTCATCTTTCCCACTACAGTTCCCATATAATACCATGTTATACCATACTTCTATCAATACTATCCTTCCAAGTGCCACTAAGTCTCTTAATTATTGACAATATGAAGTACATTACATTGATAGAAGGATGAATTAGTACATGTCCATAGAGTTTTGTATACATGTTTGAACATATGGCAAAATATGCTTCTCACAAATGTATTCCTTGGGCAAAGACATGCCAGTGATGGAAGGAATTCTAAGGTTTATATTTCCCCGCCCCACTACTTTTACTGTCCATGATGGTACACATTCCTGCATCACAGGCCAAGGCTGCAACTGTGTTCTTCTTCAGTTCTGTATTTACATAAGAGCCGTACCTTTCTCGTCTCCTTAAAATTACCAGAATGCAATGCAACAAGAAAACAAGCACATTAAACAAACATTGGAAATATAGTATAGACATAAATACTCCTGAACTGGAAAATTTATGCCTTTCAAAGCAACACCGTATTTCATCATGCTATGCAAATTGAACCTATCCCCTTGGAGTTCATTGTTTCTTGGTTTCTGTTAACACATGAATCTGCTAACTTTAACCAACAGCTGGAAAAGATGAATCATCTAGAACAAGACCTGTGAGGCTGCACTGAAGTTCTGCACACATCATTCCACAATCTTAAATTCATACACGCCATAAATGGCAAAACTGCCAGTATTTTTCTGAAAGGCATGGAAAATTTGCACACATTGTTAAAACATTCAAAAGTACAAATATTTCCTCTAACTTTGTGAACAGTAGAGCCTATGAAGTCACCCTTGCTATTTTTTTTTCCTTTTCCTCAGAAAAGGCCAGAAAGTCAATACAAAAAGCTTACTTTCCATTTTTCAGGACATGGGTAGTGTATAAATGTACCAAATCACCCCTGATTTCTCTCTGACAAAGAAGAGAGGAAACTGAGACAGCATAAACAAAGCAGTTTCAATGGTGTCTGGGTTTGGGTATAAAAGACATTTGCCAGGCTTTCTCATTGGCTTTGTTACACAATCCATTTACAGTTATAATCAGGGGTAATTAATAGATTACCTATAGTCTCTCCTGCATCTTCTTCCCCCTTTTGGTTCACTAGCAGATGTGTTACATATACATGCTGATATTCAAACACACCTATAAGTCTAGGGAACTGCTGAAATTCTTACAATTCATACTCTTTGTGCTATGTACTGTATCTGAACATAGATAGAAAATGATGACACAAAATGGCATCAGGATTTGGCACGAATTATCCGCTCACCTGCATGCACCTCTAGTGCAATCTCTTTCTTAGTCAAGTGTAAATTCTGCAGGATCTCCTTTTCATTTGAAAAAAACAAGCATTCTGGGCCTTCTTTGTAGCATCAGCCACCCAAACGTGAACGGTGTGTAAATGGATATAGCTGGGACTCTGTAATCCTCACAACAGCCAGCTCTAGTGCCTCTGCCACTATTCCTAGTTTCACTAAGCCACAGAAGAATAAAACCTGACTTGAATTTTATCACGTTTACTTGCAGATACTGTGAACATTGCGGACAATACAGTCACCTAAGAAAAGTATCATAAAGGCACCTGAAAGCCATGATTTGGCTGCTTACAGGCCACAGGTATAATATTTTGTGAAACAGGGACTTGGTTGTCAGCAGCCTAACTACTTAACTGTGCATGTTTGACAGGGAACACCATCAGCCCCTGCATAAATAAGCCGGCAATAAAAGGAGACACCTTTGAAAAGTCTAACAGCTGCTGCAAATTACAGTGTTTCTCTTGTATTACAAGATTATTTCCCATCTTATCTATGCAGAAGAAGGTCACTCCATTTCAGGGGGGAATTTAATATTCCAAAATCTAATTTCAATCTGATTAAGAACAACAACCAAATTCAAATACTGAAGTGCTCAGTTAAAAGGGACACATTTATTGGACGTTAAAGCCCTGAAGCAGTTTGCATAAAAGTTCTCGGTTACAAGGTCAGCTCCTGAAAGGCTGCAGCCTCTGAAAGCCCTGATTTCCTGCAGCTAAGAAGCTGTGTTGGCAATTTGCCAGTATAATTTGTTCTTGATATTTTGGCCAAATTGGACCATTTCTATGAAACATTCCTGTTTAACTATTCACAACATTCCAATGAAGTATGCTGAATTTTTTTCCTTCTGACTTTTTCTTTACATTGCTGAGCTCTTCAGTTTTACTGAACTATGTTTCCACCACTCAGGAACCACTCCACTGCTTAAGGACAAAGCAGGCTGCCTGGAATGCTATATAACACTTAAACAAAGCAAGCCTGGTAGTGAGAAGCAATATATTCTATTAGCCCTACTGATCAAACTTATCTAGATAAGCTAGCAGACTCAAAACCTCTTCTTTGGGACAATATGGGACGACAAAAAATTACTAATTTGAATTCAACTTGCATTTACAGTAGAGCTTCACTGTATCAATCTGCTTAGAGGCAGCAGCCTTGGAATGCAGTTCATGCAGTCTTGCAGTAGCTTCGTACTGTGGCAGCTGCAAAAGAGCTGCAGTGCAAATAAAAATCAGGATTTTCTTTTTCTCACCATTGCAAGGATCAATTTCAAATCAAGACCACCTGTGAAATCAAGAACTTGAAAGCAAAGCAGCAAAGTACAGTGAATTCTAAGGCCTTCTGAAGCCGACACTTTTCCTTTTACCTGCTTTTATAGGTTTTATAAAATAATACAGCATAAAGCCTCAAAGAATTTTGAGAAAATACATTCTGCAGCAATACAAAAGAGCTGCATAATAAAGTACAACACACTCATTGCTCAGCAATAACAGACATTTCTTCCAGTGAGGGGTGGATATAACATGGGTCAGGCCATGGATCTCATCTGGTAGCTGTCAATTTAAGCAAAAACATAAGAAATAAAGGGGAAAAAAAATCTTGGCTTACAAGCAACTTGTTAAAGCACTACGCTTCAAACCTGCATCTTAGATGTCATTTCACTGGCTTTTTTATCCCCTGTAATCCATCAATATAATATGGCACATCAAAGCTAGACTCTAATCTTTTAAATTAATATTTTAAAAAGATTGCAAGTGTTTTTGTTTTGGCTTCTTGGGAATGCTTTTTAGTTTAACGAATGGAAGGCAGACCTCAAGATGCATGTTTATAATTTCATTGGTGCACTGCTGACATTGCTTTCTTGACTTAACAAAACCAAGATACTACAATTGCAGTTAGGAGTTTATTTCTCTTATCGCTTACTGGCTATCAGTAAACCTCAGATAAGGTTTCTCTGGATTAAAAACTGTCACCAGTGAAGTCCCAATAGCAGTATTCATAAGCAACTATTTTATTAAATTCTTATTCAATTTGGAGCATTCTTAACAGCATTCTCAATTTATGGGATCAAAACACAACATATAGTACAACAGCGTTCACAAAACAGGCCACAGAAATTTCGTCATTTTCAGATTCGTGACTGCTACATAAAAAACTTTCAAATAAGGAGGAAATATAATTTTTTTAGAAAACAATGAATGTGGAGCATTACAAATTCCCTATTTTGTGTTTCGTGGCAAGAAGATTTGTATTTAGGGGAATTTTGCCAAGATTAAAAGTTCAAACTCCCCTGATGAAAGAGAAAGGTAGTTCAAATCAGCTAAGGCAGGGTCCTTGGGAGCACTTAGAGGCTGTATCTATACAAAAAAATCAGTAATACTCAAGGGATCAAGGTTGCAGAGTAAAACAGTCGGTGCCAAGAACCCAGTGTTAACCATATATGCATTTTAGGGCTTTACTCCAGACTAGCTCTATCCTGCCTCAATACACTGAACATCCACTCATAACTGGACCACACTAGATGCAATCATGGAACACATTTTCCAGCTGAGTTTCATCCGAAAAGAATTTAGCTTGTAAGCTCTCAGACTGGTCTGCAATGCAAAGTAAATCACAGTAAATGGGGATGACTGGGAGATTTGCTCTGAAAATGCTTTAGTCCACTATGCATCTCATCTGTGCTTGTTCTGGACACAAATACCCAAAGAATATCTTGATCCTATGACCCTTGCTTGTATTCAGTGATAGGAGGAATGATCCATGGGAAATGCAAGGTTTCTAGACCCACTGAAAGTCTTAAAAATGCCTTTCTATTCCAGTGGGTGAGTGTTACAGACCTCACCTGTCCCCGTCTGCTCCCCTTCTGGCATTTATGACAGCAGAGCAGCTGAGTTCATTGGGTACAAATAGTAAATGTTTTTACCATACCACAGTGTCCTAGAAACTAGTCAGTAGTGCCTTTTTTTCTGACGTCCATTCAAAACTAATAAGGCTGAAGAAGACTGTGTGTCCCACTTCTTAGATTAGTGCTCCAACTACTATTAAGTGAATGGTGGGTAAGTGCTGCCGCTGCCTTGTTTTGTAAAAGATCCCATCCTGATATTTTGGGCCTTCATTCAGTATGGAGATGAGATTGCAAGAGGACTGAAGTTTCTGTCACCGGTTCCTCATACTGTACAGTGTCCAACTTAGCTAGACAGGATCACTGTCTGAAGACGTTCAATGTCTCTCCCTCTATGGCCTTAAAGGGAACATACAACATTTATTTTACAAGAACTGAATACAGGGGCTCAACTTACATACTCTGTTTCCCACCTCTGATGGTTAGTAATTTAAATATATTGTGCCTTCCTAGATTTATACTAGAAAGAATTGTCTGGTGCTATTCTTTTCATTAAACAGATAACATTTTTTCTTTCTTTGGTAAAAATGAAAGAAGCTTTTGGGGAAGGGAAAAACAAGACAGGCATGTGATTGAGAAAAGGCATGGTCTTAGTAAGCATCGACTTTAATATCTTATAAATTCAGTCTCCACCTAGTTCTTCTTGAGTTCTTCAGGATAGAATTTTCTTTGTTTTGTTGTATAATAACCGAACTTTATCCTTCATTTGTTTCATAATGTAGTTTTAGATCTATGCATATTTTGAAGACATTGAATCCTATTCCACAAGGTGCACCCTCTTTTTATTCAGAGGAAGATTCCTGAAAAAGGCAGGTTGAAGAAGAATCACCTGTTTTTATTGGTGAATGTTATAGCTCTAAATCACCAATCATGATTTATTTCTTTTCTACTGTTGGCTCATTAGTTGCATCCATATCTTTTAGCACTAAAGTCCCCTAAAATGGTTTCTAATTTGTTGGTACAGTTTCACCACTAACTGTGAGGGAAATAGGAAAGCTTTTCCTACTTGCAATTGAGTGCTACATCAGTTTGTCTTAGCAAATGGCCAAAAATAAATCAATCGTAGTTTGCACTACCTAAAGAGACAAATCATTCTAATCAAAGTGGTGATTTACCAGACTACAAGCTAGTGAGTTGTTTTTTTTTTTCTTTCATTAGACTAACTAAAAAAGATTTTGTTCTTTTAATCTTCATTCATTATGTGATAGAATCCTATGCGGCACTAGAATAAATAACAACTTACTCCTTACATTGTTTAACAAAACTAGAATACTGCCCATTGGTCTTATAAGTTCTTATAAGCCTTCTAATCAAAGGAATAACTTAGGGTAAAAAAACCCCAAACCTACCAGGTTCTTTTCTTTTGTAACAGCAAAAGACAGAATAGATAGGACTGCTCCACAGAAGTGACATTTAGTGATGTTCCACAGCAGTTCTAAGAAATCCCTCAAACACATTCATCTGTTTTTCTATCAACACTTAAACAAAAGAAATAGGAAGCAGAATTTTTTTGCAAAGCAAAATATTCTGAAGCATTTTCATTCATCAAAGTTACAACGTTTCAATGTTTATGTTAGAATTTAAGTTAAGTTAAAGCAGTGAAAAATTTTCAGTACAAGTTTATATGACAGTAAGGTCATTGTGAAGGAGATGATGCTTTCCTATTGGAAATGAGTTTATGTATATGTTGGCTATTGCATTGACTTACGTTGTTTGATTAGAATTTGATTATGCTTGATTACACTACTTAAAATTTCCTTACCAGCAATTGTTTTTTTCCAATTTTGCAAGGTGTTTATTTGTATCTTGATTCTATTTTCAACTGTTTAAAGAATAACTAAGATTATATCATATCAAAGGTAAACAGATGATATAGCCTCAATAGTTTTTCAAAGATAATTTACTTGAAAGTTGGAAGAATGCTTCTGCACACAGCTCAGGTCACTGGATAAATTATGATATTTTGTGAAAATCAGGCACACTTTTATCTGCAAAGGAAGTTATTCTGGTGTGGATAATACACAAATCTACAAAGACATTTACTAATTACCTTTAGTCTTTTGTGATGGTTATTATGACAAAAGAAATCTAATTCATAATTATAAAATTTTTAATTAAATGATAGTAAAATCATAATGGGATGCCAATCTTACTATTAATGCTATAAGGATCCATCACAAACATATTTTAACTGTTGTTTCCTAGAATGTATGAACATTTTCCAAAGCAGCAAGCAAAAGTATTCCTCTTAATTTTTTTTGTCCGTTTTTGATAGTCTAGTCCCTTTGAAAACAATGCCAAAATGCCTGTTTACTTAAATGGGTAAAGGATTTTACCCAGAAAGTAAATAACAAACAGCTCCACACTGTCTTAAAATTTCACTTTTAAAATGAGAGTAACTGCTGTCTGATCCCAGTCTGCAATATGAAAGTATGCTATTGTTACTGGATACAACAAAACTCCAAGTTGAAGCTATTGCCCATTATATCATTTGGACAATGTTTCCTTAAAAATAAAGGCAAAAAAAATAATTCAAGCCTCTGAAACCACAAACATTAAAGGAAGGAAGTTCAAAGAAACTGTAATAATGTGAAAACTTAATGGGCCACATTCCCTGGAAACACTGCTCTAGGGCAGTTTCTACAGAAGTGAATTCGGCCCATTTCTTTGTGTTTCACAACTTCTATTGAAACATGATAAGAATGACAAAGAAGTGAAAAAAAAAATGTCTCTAATATGAGGCAGACAACAATAACATGGAGATTTTAAACTGTATTTACAGACAAGTAACAATCATTTCCACTTGGGCTTCCATCCTACAAAAGTTTATCTTTATATATCCTGGTAGTTTCACTAATGTCGATGAGACCACAAATGTCAAAATCAGAGACTTGAACCTTGCCTATACCAGAAGACATTTTTGCTTATAAATATATTGGTATATCTAAACCAATCAATCTTTTAAACAGTGGTGCTATTATATCATGCTTTTACCCATCTAGCATATACACTGGAGGTCTGTACAAGCTAGAGGCTCCTTTGACTGGCATAAATTATATCAGTAAAAACCAGACATGTACATACAACTTTGTCTGCAGTGTCAGTTGAAAAATAGAAAGTGTATCCCTAACTAACTCAATTGTGCTGGAAAATCACAAGTACACTTAGACTTATTTCTACTTGTTAAGCACTACACAAATATTTACAAATGAGAATATATGCTCCCAGAGGAAAAAAAAAAAAAAGAGAAAAAAATCCATTTTAATTTTGAATGCAAATTGAAAACCAGCGAGTCAGCTGAATAATTCCGGCATCTCACTGTGTCTAACTGTAATACTGAAGAAACTGCTAATAGTTCAAGAATAGACAACTGAGGAAGTAAAGAGCTAGCAGCAGGAGGTGTCTGCAGTAGAAGCAGCATTAGTTTCAGTGATAATCTAGACTTTCCATCCCCACGATATATCCTAAGCCCTTTATCTGATTATAGAATTCAGAAAGATAAGAAAAATGAGGAGTTCTTCAAATGGCAAGGTAAAATTCCTCTGTAAGCAATTGGTAATTCCACCCAGCACTGAACTGACGTATATACATAGGATATATTTCAACTTTACCTCCATATCTTTACTTTAAAAAAGCAAACAAACCTCAGCCTGTGCTAGCCTCCTCCCCAAGCTTTCCTCCCTCAGTGTGGAATTCTGTCTGAGATGCTACTGAGAATATCTGAGCTATCTGAGAATGAGAAATCATTCTGCCTGAACAACTAATTTCCTCTCCCTTCAAAAAAGCCCTGCTTATGTTCTGTTGGTTGTGGTGGTATTAATAAACTGATAGCCAAAGTGGTCCAGAAAAAAATACTGTGCAATTCAAAGCAAATTTAAATATCTCCAACTACAATGACCCAAAGTAAGAGCTCTGGATATTTATGAGGTATTCTATAATCTACTATTTTGATAAAATATTTTATTATAACACCTAAACAAAAAATACTCAACCTGTAGATTTCCTTAATGCATAATTGCCTAGGGCTGATGGGGTCTGGAAAGTTTTAAAAGATTGTTTCAAGTGTTTCTAAGAGTGAAATTAGAAAAAGAAAAAAATACTGTCATCTGTATTAAGAAAGAAAAATGTCCTCTGTTTGTTTTGTTGGGGATTTCTAAGAGTTCTGTGCTCCTCAACAGGCAATTGATAGTGGATTCAGATGTTATAACTATGTCTGCGTTGTTCTGTGGGGAAAAAACAGACAAACAAACAAACAACAAACAACCCACTCTTGAATTCGAAAAAAAATCTTTCTTTTTATTTAGTAAATTAAGGAGTTTGACTGTTAAATTCTTTAAAGATGCACTCTTTATTGAACATGTTCCCTTTCTGCATGATTTGCCTACATATTAATGATCTCTGAGCAGAGCTCTTTCATGGCCCAGGGTAGCAGCTCCATTCCAAAGAAGGATTTTACTCACAATTTACTGTTCTTATTATTGAAATTCCAAAAAGAGAAAACTGGCACTAGGTAGTGGAAGAACTCAGCATGGGAAGGATTCAGATGGGAAACAAGAACCAGGTGGATCTGTAACCACAGCAGGATATTGCCTTATAAAACTCCTTCCAGTGGCAGATAACCTGAAACACCTGAAAAATGTGTCATGTACTTCTTGGGGCTGGTACAAATAACCTAAGACTGCCACCAGTCACTTTGTGGGAAAGCTTGATTAAATGATTTGCAATATCTAGGAATGTTGTAGCACTAGCAGGAAGATCATCCAGTATCCTTTTTCGCTGCCTTTGCCTTGAGGCTACTCTTCCCCCACCCTACCCCCCTGAAATCCCCTGCTTCATATCAAATGCCTCCTAACATTGAAAAACTGTGGCATAGATCCTATGGGTTCTTCTATCATTTTTAACTTGTACAGAGACCATGTTCTGCTTTTTATAGGGAGTGGGGAAGAGGTGTTGTGGAAAAGGTAATGTGCAACGGCAGCCATCACTTAAAGGATGTACTCACTACCTTTCCTGACATTAGAATGTTTGATTCATAATCCTGGCATTTGATGTTGTTTTGGGGGCTGGCTAAATCATTAATGAAAACAAGCTTTGGGCATTTTTAGTAGTTTACCTTGATTCAGAATGGAAGGGCCTCAGTTGACTTGTGTAGTTCATGCATCCTGAAATGAACTAATGCATACGGTGTTTTCTGCATGCCTCCACATAGTTGGTGTCAAATCATAGTGGTTATGTAATTTATTTTAAAACTTTTAGTCTCCTAAAGAATCTTAATCAAGTAAACAGAATTACTAACTATTTAAAATACTTCAATATTTTAAAAAAAATCATTAATATACACATTAGTAATTAGTAATAATAAATCACCTATTGTTTTTCTCCAGTTTTTGCAAGTATCACCAAATGTTATTGTCATCTTAATTAAACTGATTTACCTGTGGCTTTCACTCAAAATATAAACTATAATCTACTTTTGTTCTGATTTGCAAATATATTCATTCTTTTAAGAATAAGACATGTTTTACATCTCAATAGCAAAAACAGCAATTGCAGACAATGATGGAAATGATGGAAAGATCTGCCTGAGTGAATGTGCCTGCCAGTGGCCTCAGGCAGGCCATTTCCAATACCTGGGGAAGACATATCAACATCATGCCTCTAACGTGAACATCCCTTCACACTGAATCAGCAGCTACAAGGCAGCAGCTTACCTGCAGGTACACACAACTGCAAGGCTTCCTCTACAATTGATGACCCATATGGCCTTGGCAGCAGAAGCCAGAACATCAGTGACTATTACAGACCAACATGAGCAGGACCTCAAGTCAAAAATAAGCACAGCTGCTTTCCCCAAATAGCCCTCTCTTAGACCATTACTAAATAAGTGCAACTTTGGTGGGACAGGCTTTTTCTCTCCCCATGCCCTTCACAAGTCAGAGAAGTGTGAATTAAATATAGGGGCAAGCTTTGGAATCAGATGCAGAGGACTTGGGGAGAGTCACTGAAGAAGCAGGTGGAGAGATGCAAGAAATGCTAAGGAAATAAGAGAGGAATAGGAGCTATGGCTGCTGGGGAGTGACCAACTGGACGTTCTTGTCTTCAAATTCATGTATGGGTGACTCAAGGGAGGAAGAATGGCACTTCTCACTGCACCAGAGGTTTATGATAAGGGAAGACAGGAGAAGAGAACAGAAGGCACTTTATACCTTTTTTGGATCACATAGCCATAAAAATATCCAGCACCTTGATACAACAGATGAGGAAGTATCCTGGGAGCAATCAAAGAGGGAGTAAAGGTCTGCCCTTTTTCAGTTCTCCAGATCTGTCCTAGGTGAGCTGCAGTCAAATTAAATTGCTTCTTTTGCATACAAAACTAAAGAGGACTTCAAAGATTTGACTATGTTAAGTAAATAATTTTAGTAACAGGATGACTAGTTTTTTATAACCCTACCAAATTCTCTGCAGAAAAAGAAGTGTTTTGCTTTCACACACTAGAAAGTGTGTGATTAAAATTACTGGCTATTGGGTGAATTGACAACCCAGTCTCTGAACAGATTATGAATATACAAATGTACTCATTCAACATGGTAGAATTCACACATTGTGAGGAACATCCAATAAGACAGAGTACCTACATATTTACATGTAAAGATGGAGGGATACTAACTTCTGTCCTAGTTTCTGAATCTTAATACATGTGAAATTTCATCCAGAATCCATTGCAACTAATGGAAAAATATGCTTAATTTTTTGTCGACTTTAAACAGGTGATTAATTCTTCCTTGTATCTTCCATGATCTCAGGGAAGCAATGAGATTCGATGAAATGAGATGATGTAGCTATTGTGAACCATGACTATCGCTATACAATTTCAGAGGGAGAGAAAACTAGGGCATATACTGTGAATCCTCACACTATGTCACACTGTGGTAATGAAACAGTACAGTAAGACTCTGCTGCTGTGAATAAAGACAGGAAAGACTGTCCTCACACTGAGGTGAGTATGGAGTCTTTTTCCAAAATGCACTGTGTTTCATAATGAACACAACACTCCTCATTATATCTTGTTATCACTTCAGGCCTTGACCAAAGCCAGCTAGAAATCTGGTATTAGTAATGGGAATCCTTTCAGGTGTTGAATGCTCGGCAGTGAGGAAGATACAATTCACCCCTTAGTCAGTTGAGGGGAAATAAGAAATGCCCATTCCAACACGAGGCTCGGGACAACTGTTAGGCTCCCACAAACTGAGTGGCACTGCCACAAAGCAGTTTTCCTAATAACTGATTTCTCCATGCACATTCTGCAAACCCCTTCTTAGCTGATGAAGTAAATTCTGTTTTGAAACCATGCCAGCTTTCCTGAATTCTAGATTAAAATGGCCATTTACAGTCAGTATCGCTTTCCTGAAACCAGCTACAAGGGTGGTCTACTAAATAGGCTGTGCTTTCCAGAAACAATTTAATGAAAAAGTAGATTCATTTAGATAGGCCTAACATTGAGTCTTTTGCCATGAAATACCATGTGCTAGAGTCACATTGCATCCCAAACTGAAATAATTACATATGATTTTCATATGTATTTTCATATGTAATAATTACATATGAACAAGAACGATTTAAACAGTAAGGAAAAGGAAATGTATTGTGCACAGATTTAGATATACCCATTTTAAAATTTTTTTTTAATGCAAATTGACTTATTTTTATATACCCAGATATAAATTGTTAGCATAATGAATTAATCTCTACAATCTCCTTGTAGGAGATAAGAAGGCTCTGTAATTCTTGTGCCATCTGAGTATGCACATGTATTGGGTTTGCATGGCAAGGTTTTGGTAGCAGGGGGGGCTACAGGGGTGACTTCTGTGAGAAGCTGCTAGAAGCTTCCCTCATGTCCCATAGAGCCAAGGCCAGCCGGCTCCAAGATGGACCTGCCAAGGCTGAGCCAATCAGCCTTTGTGATAACACATTTAAGAAGGGGGAAAAAAACCCCATGCAATTGCAGCCGGAGAGAGAGCAGTGAGAAGATGTGAGAGAAACAACTCTGCAGACACCAAGGTCAGGGAAGAAGAAGAGGGCAGAGGTGCTCCAGGCATCGGAGCAGAGATTGCCCTGCAGCCCATGGTGAAGACTATGGTGAGGCAGGCTGTCCCCCTGCAGCCCATGGAGGTTAACAGTGGAGCAGATATCCACCTGCAGCCCGTGGAGGACCCCACACCAGAGCAGGTGGATACCCGAAGGAGACTGTGACCCCATGGGAAGCCCATGCTGGAGCAGGCTCCTGGCAGGACCTGTGGACCCATGGAGACAGAGGAGCCCATGCTGGAGCAGGTTTGCTGGCAGGACTTGTGACTCTGTGGGGGACCCACGCTGGAGCAATCTCTTCCTGAAGGACTGCACCCCGTGGAAGGGACCCAGGCTGGAGCAGTTCCTGAAGAACTGCAGCCCGTGGGAAGGACCCACGTTGGAGCAGTTCATGGAGGACTGTCTCCCGTGGGAGAGACCCCATGCTGGAGTAGGGGAAGAGTGTGAGGAGTCCTCCCCCTGAGGAGGAAGGAGTGGCAGAGACAACATGTGATGAATTGACCACAACCCCCATTTCCTGTCCCCCTACGCCACTGGGCAAGGAGGAGGTAGAGAAAATCGTGAGTAAAGTTAAGCCTGGGAAGAAGGGAGGAGTGGGGGGAAGGTGTTTTAAGATTTATTTTTTATTTTCTCATGATTCTACTCTGATTTGATTGGTAATAAATTAAGCTAATTTCCCCAAGTTAAGTCAGTTTTGCTCATGACAGTAATTGGTGAATGATCTCTCCCTGTCCCTATCTCGACCCACAAGCTTTTCGTTATATCTTCTCTCCCCTGTCCAGTTGAGGAGGAGGATTGATAGGCTGGCTTTGGTGGGCACCTGCCATGCAGCCAAGGTCAACCCACCACAGCATAAATACATGCTTAAGCTAGAGCAGCTTCTCAGGCAATTGTTTTTCACTAAGGTTTTATGTGTAGCAAAGTTCCTTTATGTTTCATATTATAAAATTAACTGATAATTCCAAGATAGACTTTATCAACTTCTCATTGCACTGATATTTGAGAAAATTTGACAGTGAATACTTGTCCAGATTAGAAATAATTTAAAATAAATCAGTCTATAATTAACTGAAAAAACTCATTTAAACAGGCACCTGTAACTCAATTTGTTGTTTTTACCAAACTGTTTATTTATTATTTTTTAAAATCACGTATATACAAATATTACTACTTTTCACTTTTATTGCTTTTTTATAGCATATTATGAAAAAAAATTCTGTGAGAATGTTTCCATTGGTAACCTTTACAGTAAGAATTGCATATGCAAATGATTAATTCTGAACATGAACTGATTGGCTGTCTAAGCAAATTTCTACTTTCTCACAGTAAATATACTACTTAGTCAGGAAAATCAGCCCAGTAAACATACAAAGTTTTTACATTACATATTTTAAAACTGAGCCAAATACTGAGCCAAAGCAAGTTCCTGAACAGAATCAAGTAAACATCATTGATGATTCAGATTCCCAGTGAAGACATAAACTACTCCTGTGTGAATTAGCTTCTTTACCGAACAAAAGAGATGAGACCACCACTGACAAGGTCTTTTATAATGCTTACTAATGTATCTGAACATTTATCTGCGTGCAATCAGACACCCTTCTTAGAGGGAAGTTTTGGTTCCAGTATGATCTTTTGTCTCTATGCTAAAACCCTACAGCCAGCCTTTGTCTCTCTGCTGAAACAGTCAACAGAAGTACAAATTTGTATTAACAGAAATGGTGTCCTGTGATGTCTTGCAGTGTGGGATCCAGTGTCTGCTCATGGTTTTTACATACAAAATGGTATTGAAGTCCCCAGTATAATCAGTGGAAATGTAATCAATACAGCCAGGTAGTTCAAGGCAGTTCAGCTCACCTTAAAGTAGGCACCTAATATTAGGTAAATTCAATTTCTCCTTGCACTCCATTGACTAGAGTAGGGTTTGCTTCATTTTTCACACATAGACATCCTGTGCCTTCTGAAATGGCACAGGGAGTTCTGCCTACCCTCTCTCTGACCTTCCAGAAGGGCACAGGTCTTGCACATTTTATCTCCTATCTGCCAGACCAACCCCAATGTTTCGAACACTCGGGTATCCTGGCAAGAAATGCCCATGAGTGGACAACTAAATCAGATGCTAGAGCTCCATCAACCATAATGGGAGGTTAGACACCTGTTGACATGTAGATACTTGAATTTAAATACCTTAGTACAGATGTTTTCAACCGAGAGCTGAAACCTACCCTTGTTTTCTCTTAGCCATTGAACTGACCTCTCATTCTTTCATATCAGTTCAGATGGGTGTGTTTTGAGGCTTACACATGGTAACTTGGATTTGAACAGAAGCTGATGACTTACAGAAAGCTCCATGAACAGTAATAATCTTTTCAAGTCAGAGACTTCAGGCATTATGTTTCTTTTTACAAGCTTCAAAGGATCTTTTTCAAGAGCAAAAAAATTATACAGAAATGCATGGAGTCTGCAAGCATAAAAACACAAAACAAAACCAAACAAACAAAACACATGGAAGGACAATATCACTTTAAATATTCTGAACACATCAACAGAAACACAATACAATGTCATATGAACAATTTGAGGCTCATATTTACCCAAAACAAATCTGCTGGTCAAATGAGATGGTGATAACAAACTTTCTGATAAGAAAGAAAGAAAAAGCCATTTTCCTGAGAGGTTTTTCTAACTGAATGTTAGGGCTGTGAAATAAGGCAAAGATATAAAAGAAACTCATGCCTTGAAATAATACAAAAAAATTGGGGAGGAGGGGATAGAAGGGATGTGTTTGTTACAAAGATTCCTATGTGGTATTTGGGAAACTAGAAAACACTGGTATTTTCCTCTTTTTTTCTTTAAATCTGCAGCACTGCATGCTGAAAGTGACCTACATCACTCTCCATACAGTACATCAAATAACCCATTATTTAACAAATCAGTGAAGCACCTCTATTAAATGAAAGGAACCTATAGCTTTAATCCCACTTCGATTAACTTAGTTCTTCTCAGAAAGCAGACCTTAATTTATATCAATTTGCAGTAATCTCTACAAGAAAATGCTACTTCACTTACACATGCTGTTTGACAGCAAAATGAATTTCTCAGGCATGTGGATACCCTATGATGGTTCCAATAAAAATTGTCCCTAGTAACAATGAGGAAGCTGAACACTTTCTGTCTGCTTAAATGATTTCTTTGGTTAGACAGATGATGAGGTTTAATGATGTATGTTGTGAATTCTCTCCACTAACAAATACAAGTAACACTTTGATCAGTGGGAAGACCTCAAGGACATTTGGTACAGCCATTTAAAGTTTCCTGTACATCTCTGTAGACAGACATTTTGCTACTGTATTCAGATATACAATTATAGATCTCCGTAAAGGACCAATTGAGTTAAATATTTGTGAAGGACAGCAAAACAGCATGTTATTTTTATCAATAGGGAAACCAAGGAAAGGAGTTTTTGAGGATAATGTTTTAGAAGTGGGGCAATCGAAACATAATCAGTTAATTACATAATTAGGCACTATACTTAATTTAGGTGGCCCAATTTTGTTGAGTACCTATATTTCTCAAGTTGATGGATTATTTTTCAGAAGTCTTATATCTGCCTGCAATTTATCAGGGTCTCTAGACCAGGTCTTCAAAGACAGTCAAACATGTACCTCTTATTTATTTGCTTAAGTATAGTGGGACTTAGAAGTCGAAGCAGAAATAGAAGCTTCAGTATAATTTGTGCATGTACTTACTTTTGCAGAATTAAGCCTAAATCCATAACAAGATCTGCTCAGATGCCAATGAGATGCTCAAAAGTCCTGTTAAATTATTCTCTAATCCCATAATCATCTCAAGCCCAAGAGAAACAAACATTTTTGCTGAATAACGTACATAAAACCAAGTTTTGATATGCCAAAGACGTCTGGTGACCGAACCCCAGCAAATCAGCCAGTTCACTTCTTTTGCACCTCAGATGTTATCACACTCAAGTAAGTGTGTGTATAAACATACACACCAGAACAGGTTTGGCAGCAGGAACAGACCACCTGTGAACTTGTTTGTTAGCACGTACACAACAGCCAATGGCTCCATGGGATGGACAGTCAAAAAAGAAATAGGAGCCCTGTTTTCAAGTTCCCATGCTAACATGAAGCAGAGCCTGGATCTGGACTGTAAGTGCCTTAGCCTTCAAGCTGTAAAACACACATCTGCCTCTTCTCTGTAGCCTTCTTTATTTGAATGACTATTTAAAAAAATAATTACCAAATGGAACATCTGCAGCAGAAAGGACTGGGACAAGATTACTCCAAAACAATCCCTGTCCGAAGACTGAGGAATTCCCTGCATCCTGAGAGATGTAGGTTAGAAATGTTGCTTCACCTCAGGCAGAACAAGATTACAAAATGTACCTTTGACCATGAATGGGAGACTAAAGTAACGACAGGGCTTCAGTATATTACGCAGGTGAGGGAACGGTTGCTTATTTTCAAATTGTCAGGACTAACTACTGGACTCTTTTAAAAAATAAACATCAAGGATCCCAACAATAAGCATAAGCAGAACTAGACACCTCACTACCATCCATATTTAGGCAGTTTTAAAGTTGAATTAAACTCTAGACCAAATTTAAATATCTGAATCCAGACTTCTATTCAGTTGCTCACACACAGGTATCTAGTGCTTTTTGAAGTGCCCTTAGGTTGTCTGGCTTCCGGCTGGTGATTCAAAAAGGCACAGATCTCCTGCAAGCCTGTTGGCAAAACTGCCAGCCTCAGGTTGGTTTTGACATTGTAGAGCATCTCAGGTATGTTAGGTGTCTATCACGAGGTAACCAAGCAGAGCCCTTTGTCCATACATTCCAAAGAGTCCAGAGAGTTATTCACCTGATCAAATGTAGGCATTTATTTTATGCTGAATGGCTCTCTAGACTTTGTTGACTACAGATTAGGCATTAAGATACCAAAATTTAGGCAGGTTTATCACAATACTGAACATTGCAAGATTTAGGTTCCTTGGCAGATTTATCCATGGAATTATATGGCTCACCACAAAATGGTTGCCAAAAAATCAAATAAATGAACTTGTTTCACAAAGCTGAAAAAATCTCACTTCCGGTTTGGAATTCTGTGGTTGACATATGCTCTTAGAGACAGTGGTGAAACTAATACTCAGGAAATATTTTCTTAATGGTATTTCTCACAGACTGTTAAGCAAAGGATACTCTCAGAAAAGCCAGTTTAGGATTTGGGATTTCTAACCAAAGAAAAAGATGCCAGTCCTGAAATTCCTTTTTTATATCATCTTGGATTATTTCGCACTGTGTTACACTGTGAGCGCATGTATAATTAATGTGGCAGCAACAAATCCAAACATATGGATTTGTATGTTTTGTGTTGGTCTTTGTTAAAAGGATAACAATCTGTACAAACACAAACAGACCCTGTTGCCCTTCACTCTTCCCTCCCTCTGGGGTCAGCATTGTACTAAGAGTAAAGGCAGACAGTTTACAAAGCTTTTTGATGTTCAAATACGTAGACACCTAAGCAAATATTATAATTTTGCAGTAAAGTTTTATTTATCCATAACCTTTTACTGATATGTGGTCAATTAATTGAGAAGTGGGTGTCTGACTTAATTTTGGATAAAATGTTGCTAAAGCAAAAATGGATATTGAGTTTTTTTAAAAAATATCCCTCTATTTCATATATAGCTCAAGAAGAGATATCTAATTGGGTTTCTATCGGTGCAAGAGATAACAATTCATTGCACTTCTAATTTGTTGTTTAGACATTGATTATTTAATCTTTAAGATAAATCTGTAAGAAAGCTATTTAGGTATCATAATACTCATACCAAAGTGATGATATTTTATCAAGGCCATTAATGACAACAGTACAATCTGGCTTGGATGATACTCAAGATCCAGGTAGAAGTCAATTTAAAAAAAAAAAGAAAAAAAAAGCAGTAGCAAACAAATACAAACACAAATGCAAGCAGGTAACACAGTTTTCGGCAGCACAGTTTTCATGTGTGAAGCCCACTCTGGGGCTCAAGTGTGTTGGTAGCTGAAGTAGAGATGCACCCAAGCAAATTATAGCTTTCCTGAGGACAAAAGGAGGGGGTGGGGGGGAGCACCATGTGTTTAAAATTAGAAACTCTTCTCAAAGCTGAAGATTACAGTTAAATATAAATGAGGGAATCCAGCCCATGACTGTCAAACAGAAACAGCTCCATAGCCTTAAGGGCTTTTCTTAAAACCATCTGAGTTCTAGCCTGCTATAAGTTAAAAAAGGTGATCAGTCATGCATTCCACAATCATACAGGGGAAAAAATACTTAATAAGAGTCTTAAGATATTTGACCCAAAAGATTTGATCTAATATTTTTATATAATATAAAGTTATCTTGCTTGACTTCATCAGAAGTCCCTGAGGAGCTATTGCAGAGTCACTGCTACTCTGTTTTGTTAACTGCCCATTTTTTCCTCAAATGAACCTTGCTGAAGATGCCTACTCATTTCAGCTTTCAGAAAGGTCACTCCTGATTTTGAAAGCATGGATGAAATGCAAAAACTACTGATATTTGTTGTCTGGCTTTTATGATTTACTCATTTCCCTGTTCGCTTGTTCCTTTTCTTCCCTTCACTCCCCCTCTTTTCCCTTTTGGCTCATACTCATTTTGTGCATGGATGCCTGAGGAGAAAAAAAAAAAAGCCTCAGAGATGCTTTTTCTCTTTTAACAAGTTAATGAAGAAATAATAGTCCAGGATGAAGCTATACTGGAAACACACAGTCTTTTTCTTTATCTGACAGATACAAGCAGCCAGTCTCCTAATCAACAGCAAGATATCTAGCTAGAAATTCTGCCAACGATACTTCTTTTATTCACTGGATAGTCATTCAATCAATATGAAATGCATCTCAGCCAAGAAGGGAGCTAAAATTTATCCATCTTAAGTGATCTGAAAAAAACCCATGCAAACAATAGAACAAAAGTCAGGAAGTGTTTCCCCGCTTATTTGCATTTTTCTCCTCTGGTAATACATTATGCCAGTATAAATGAGTGCATGACCAATGCCTCAGATTCACATTTATTCTTCTAAAAACCTACAGGAAATCACTCAAGCTATTGCTCTTGCAACTAAAACATCTGCACTGCTAGGGATTTATTTCATATTACACTCTTAATTAGCTCATATGTGCATAAAATTTGAAGATGAAAAATGTCTTTCCTAATACAAGCAGGCAGGGTTTTCAATGTCTCAAATCCCATTTATTTTTCTTTCAGATATTTTACAGCGTATAAAAAATCTGGGGGCTGCCTGAAAGACTACGTATATTAGAACTGAGGGTTTCTACAATTAAGATTTAATGTCACAAAGTAATAATAATATCTCCATTGTGCAATTATTTACTTACAAGAATTCTTACTTGAAGTGAGAAACTAAACAATGGCTTAAAAATACAGTGGACACTTTCATTGCTTCTACCAACTCTGCAAGCACATGATGTCATATTTTGGGTTATATATAATTTTTGTCTGTTTGTTGTTTTTTTTCCTGAAGATTGGACCCCTAAAGAAGCAGGGAAAGCATTTTATATGATATACCACCAGGTTCTGAAAGACAAGAAACTGAAAAGGCCTTTTTTTTTCCCTCAGATCTTTTGCAGTCGCTATAATCTTCAGTGATCTCTAGTTATTTATTTTTCAGGCAGAAGTGATTTTTTTAAGCCATCACTGACCCTTTAAAATTGCTAAAAGGTTTCCATCTGTTTCCAGATTTTAATGACTTAAAAAAATTCAGCTTCAGTTTAAACTGTCAAAGCTCATTCTCAGCCCCAAAGTAATCTAATCAAAAATCAGAAATGTCTTCCTGACAGTCACTAATTTGACATGACGAGACACAGTGATTGGGAGGGGTGGAAACACATGATTAGCAGAGCTTTATAGTGAAGCAACCACTGGACAGTATGTGCAGATTGCTCTATACCATAGCTACATCTCTCTCAACCCCTCAGTATCAGCTTGGCTATTAGGAGACACTGTCCTGATTTAAAAACATATACACAATACATCTACCCTATTTTTTTCCAGAAGAAAAAATTACTGAAATCAACAAGAGACTGCAACTTGATACTTTGCTTGGCTGACAGGGGAAGAACTGATTTCACCCATCAGTAGAGATGGGAATGCAGGAAATGAAAAATACAATACAAAAATAAAACAGACAGTGACTGAAATTTTACATCTGGACATGCTCAGTGATGATCTGCTAAGATTTTGGCAGAGCATAATGAAGAACCATCTTCTTTGTGACCTCACTGCACATTTTCTCTGCCCAGCTTGGCAGGCACATCTGCTCCTGGAACAATTTGCAAATTTTAATTGAGTCACTGAAACACATAGCCATAGTCTGCAAAAACCAAATAGACGCACCCTGCTTTTGCATCAGACACAGGGAAAAAAGCAAGTGTGAGAAAATAATAATTAGTCTAGTAATATTAAAGTATTTCCAATCTTTGCTGGTTTACATATTTCAAAACTTAATCTCTTCCTCTTCCCTTTTCTAAATTAATCCTTTTCTTTCCTCCTGCAACAATATTTTTATTACAGCATGCACTGATATGTCTCTTGCCCTGTTAACCTGTTCTTCCAAAGTGAATGAATCTTAGCAATCAAGTTACCCAGCGAAACAACAGCATTAGTAAAAAAGTTGGAATTTCACCCCTACTCCAACCAGTTGTCTCAGTAAAATGATAATTTCATCCCCAATTAAGGATGGTTAAATTCTAAAATAAGCAAAACAATTTCCATTTCTCTCTAATTTGAAAATAACAAAGAAAATAACAATATAAAACCAATTACATTACAAGAAATGTTCAGCTAACATTTTATTTAAATCTAAATGCTGATGTGAAGGTTCCTGCCCAAGTGGCCACACTGTGTATCCTACATCAAAGTGAAAGTTTTTGACCCTTAAACTAAAGCCTCAATCCTGTAAGCTATTTTTAGGAGTATATATTTATGTTTGTGTGTATATACACACACAGAGATCACACTGCCCATTAGGTACATAATCACAGAGTTCTCACAGCACTGTCAGTGATCAGCACTATCTCAAGATGACAAACAGGTAGCCACATACAGTTCACAAGCAATTCACATCTGGCTCCCACGCTGGGACTGCAGTATGTGGCCAGTCTGTTGACATGAAGAGTTTGGGGTAATCCAAATACTCTGTCAGAGAAAGGGAAGCAGCCAGGCTGCAAGAGCAACACTGCAGTCTGCCCTGGTACTGAGCCAGTCACCTAGCCCAGCCCTACACCACAGCAGAGCAGACATTAGGAGCATTTTAATAGCCCACTTAAGAGCTGCTTTCAGAGTAACCCCTCAAAGCAGGCCCAGTAAGCACCCAGTACATAGTTCTGGATCTTGTCCAGATGGAGATGTCGAAATGTGGCTCATGTAGCCACGAAGACTGGCCAGCCTAATCCACCCCGCAGCTGCGCTGGTTGACATCAAATGTTGGTCTGAAGCTTGGGGAGCTCCCTGGCCAGCTCTGCCTATCCATGCTGACTCATAGAGATGGCCTGAGCTCAGGCAACCTACAAATGCTCTTTGCCCTAGCAATAACAGACACCAGTACCCTTCTAGGAAGGAACTTAGACAAGCTTTCTGGTCACATACCAATACCTCAAAAGCAAATATAATACACAAAAGTAGAGACACCAAACAGGACCTATTGATCTCATACAAGTTTCAAGGAGAGGTATACTCAGCCTTGAGGTAGATGCAGCATAGAAACAAGACTGCTTCCTTGTCTCTCACAAGTGTCTGTCCACCCGATGGAATACCATTTATGTATGCAGAATGAGGGTACGCGTTTCTCCCACGGAACCACCTGTTAGAGGTCCCTTACTGAGGACAGCGAACACCCACTAATCTACAATAGACTGTTGCTCCTTTTAAAGAGGAAAAAGGAAGCTAGCTTCCACAACCAACACTTTTAGAAAGCATCAGCATTCTATTAGCAGTAGAACAATTTCTTTAATAATGAAAATATTTTTACTGGATATACACAGAGTTTGTTTAACATGAAAATCTAAGTAGAAAAGCAAAACTCAGCAATACATTTAAGAAAAAGGGGTAGAAAAAAAAAACATAATTGTGAAATGGAGCTGAATGAATACTGCCATAGCAGTTCTAATTTTTGCTGTTTCTAATTCCATTCATAGTTGTTCAGTTTTATCAAAGTACTGAGGTGCTTAAAAAATGTTTTATGTTTTGTGTACCATATCCCTTCCAGGCATATCTATAAAGTTCTCCTTAAAATGTGGTTATACACCTAGAAAAGAAGCCACCTATTTTTCATTTTGCTTTATTTAAGTATCCTGACAATTCATTGAAAATATTGCAATATGCACTACAGTTCTCATGCAGTACTGGCTGTAGACCCATTAGGAATAGGAAATTGAGTCAAGAAAGCATGCAGGTATACACAGTGTTTTCTAAATACAGAGATCAGGCCAAAAGCCAGCACACTGTAAAATGGGAAAGCATCCAAGAGAGCTTTATGCTGTTCTCAGGCATAAATATTTATCAACCAGTGCAAGAGAATGTGACATTCCTCTGCAAGCAAAGAATTTGCTCAGAAAGCATTCCAGAAGAGACAGAGGGGAGAGAGAAAGAAGAAGGGAAAAAAAAAACCACGAAAAACTGTTGCCTTTATGATGTCAAGCTGGGTTATAGCATAGAGCCCCAACTAAGAAGCTGAACTAATCACTGTTACTTTTGTTGTCAGGGAGAATGAAGCCTCTTCCAGAACACCAACCATCTCCATGACTTGCCAACCACTGAGTGTAGCACAACCAAAATGGCAAAAGATCATTACGCCACATGAAAGCTGAAGATAATTTACAAGTTGATGCATGTGCTAAATGAAAACAAGCAGGCTGTGAGCATGCACCACACTCATCTCATTAAAGCATTACACACCTTTTCTAGCTTTCATTTACTTTCCTCTTAGAGAAACACAATCAGCTTGCTTAGTTTCCTAATGAGTATAATAGACAATCATGTAAAGTAGACTATTGCTTGGTAAAAATGCAGTAGAGAACTGCAGGCAGTCTATTAGATGTAAACTCGCTTAATTCTTTAATTATGTGTCTTTGATCAAAAGCAGCTCACTTGGAAAGATTTTTTAAAAAGCAAAGTAATGAGCACTCACCTTTCAGGTACAGAATTGACTGTTAGGTCAACCTGATATAACTGTGGTATCACTGATTGTATGTCAAGCACACCACTAAAAATTGAGATAATAAATGTTACTTACAGCTATTAAAGCTTTTCTTTTTTGGAGACACAGGCCTGTGAGAGCTGTTCTGCACTTTTAGCTTTTCTTTCCATCTCTGTCAAGAATCACAGGAAATTTTTAAAAGACATAATTGAGGCCATTTATCATTTTTTTTTCTGCTTTGTCCTCAACCCCTTCTTTTCCTCATTAACCTCAAAATCTTTATGGAAGATCTCTTTCCTATTACTTCCAACACCTTATTCTGGTCCTTGGACTTCGCCTTCTGACAACCCTTAATCTAGACACAATCTCTTCAAGCCTCTCCTACCTGATAGCTATTTATCACGTATGGCTATTTCCTTCTCATCTCCTTCCTACCTGGTCCCTCAAATAATTTTCTCTGTTCAGGCTTGGTGTCATTTTGTGAAAGGCACAAAAGAGTTGCAAACAAAGTTAATGTTATTTGCTATTTAGTTTTTACAATCACACTAAATTATTGGCCTGGAAGTGGTGTGACAACTGGAAAAGTTTCAGAGACCACCGCTCCAAATTTTTGCCTGCTGAGCATAAACTAGTTTCTATCATCTTTGACTGGCCAAGGCTCCAGCCCACATTGTCAGGGACTGGCAATGAAATCAGCGGCCAGACAACAAAAACAGAGAATTGACCATCAAACAGCTTTGATCCCAGTCTGAAACATGTCATGGCAAGTCAGGTCTAGAAGGGAGTAAAAAACCTTTTAAAAGCTGTAAAACTGGGAATTAAATTAAGTCACCTAGATGTTTTGAATAAAGACTTGGAACTGTTTATCAGCCTGTCAAGCATATTTCTGCAAACATACCTAGCCATGAGAGAGTAAACTTACTAGATGTTTGTTATTATTTCTCCTTTATACTGAGGTATCAGCAAACTTATGACTGATATCAATGCCAAGACTAATCCACACTGCCTACTTCAATCTAACTTCCTTGGGAAAAAAAAATAATAAAAGCAGCTAAGAGACTGAAATTAGGGGGATACTAAAGTACAGGAATGCATAGGAATGTTCTGTGCAGCATTCCTGCAGCTTACTGCACATTAGCAAAATCTGTAGCTACTGATGCATGGTCCTTTACAGAAACTGCTATTCCTCTCCTGCAAATGTATCTTATACACAGAAGCCTGTGAGAATATTAAGTATCGCAACTTGAATTCCTTTTAATTGATCGTTGACATAATTTTTCTTTTCTATAAATGAAAAAAAAAAATTCTCATAAAAATCTGCTGTATTCAGTTTCAATCCAAGATGTATCTAAATACTCCTCATGCCCTACAGAACTGCATGATTCGCCTCCACAGTTCAGGTCTGCATTATAAGGTTTCTGTAAGAAAAAGAACTTACACATTGGACGGAAAGTTCCTGATTTGTCTTACTTCTCAATACAGACAGAGTTTGTGCAGATTATTGTTTTATAAAAATAAGTGCTTAACAGTATTGTAGGAGGGCTTACCAAAATAAAAAATGCCAAAACAGAAAAAAAAAGATATGCACAATTCTGAAAACGTTTTTACTCCATGTGTTCACTTATTGAAATTCTACAGTCCAGAATCTATTCCAGCTCCTAGAAATAACAGCCTATATTGTTATACTGTTTCTATTTGGAGTTTCTTCTCTATGCCAAACATAATGACCTAATTCTCTGACACCCTTGTTAGGACACATGTAAATCCAATATCATATTTTGCCACACACTGCCTCAAAGTTTCCTTTTCGGGTAAACACATACATGCAATTACTAGATCATCAAGATTTACTTGAATTTTAGAGTCAAGGAAATTTTCCTTGACTTGCATGAAATGTTGATCTTGTTCTTTTTTTAAGATAGATTTTTGGACAGTTTTCAGCAACATTTCCAAGACACTACTGTTTTCTGACTGTGATGACTGTTCATCATATAATTTATATTAATGTTAACTTTCAGAAAAACAAACAGAGGTTTTTATAAAAGATGAGAATGTTTCAAATATTCTCCTAATTCAAATTTCACTTGCTTCTCAGAATCATAAATTACATCATTAAAAATCAGCCCAAGTGCAAATACTGACATTATGTTAAAGAATAAGATTGACAAGAGTAATAATTGCAATTATGACATGCACTAAGCAACTGTGTTCCAATGCAAATGAAAAAAAAAAATTAAATTCTTATCACTGCAAACTGATAGTATCCAAAAAGTAAGACTTCAGTTTCATATAATTTCTAATTGCCTCTAACTAGGATCTCTAGGAAATGGATCCTGTTTTATCTATTTTAAACTCCTAAAATTAGCACAGCTCTCCTGCCCCATATCTGTTTAGTTTCATATTTCTTCTTCTGACTAAGCTGAGTTTCATCAGTTGTTAGCTGCCTGTAGCAAAGTGAAGCAAATAGTTTTCACGAAATGAACAGGCACATTCCCTTCCAGCTTGTTCTGTACTGAAATACCTGTGGTGTTTCAATCAATGACACACGTGCAAATCTACTGAAGGCAGCAGGATGAACAAAGAGTTACTAATATAAATTAAAGGCCTGGGTACAGCTCCAAAGGGAAGGTATACTCTCTATTTTTTTCCTTTTCATTTTTTTAATGAGATGCAAAACACAGAATTTGTTTCTTGAGATTCCAGACTAAGTTTCCAGGGATGATAGTTAAGAGAAAATGGTTCTAATAGTAATCTAAGCACCTTTGATTACACAGCCCTCAAAGATAATATACAATTGTAACTGTATTTTAAGTTTGAAGGAAAATATTACATGGGAAAGCAGTGCTTTCTTCTACACTGAAAAGTGACTAAAAATACTAATGTGAGATTGCAAAGTTACTGCTCAGAAGGTAGGTAAACAACAGTGTTTCTGCATTTTCTTTGAGTCACTAATGTATCCCGGAAATCTAATTTACCGGTGTCTTAGCAATTTTACAGAAGCAGTGCTACCCCGTGATTTTTCTCACTTCGTGATTTACTCATCTGTTGATTTCTGCACATCTTCCCGCTCTTCCGCAATGCTGTTTTTGCTTCATCCTATGCATCAGAGTTAAAAAAGAAAACTTAAGAGCCTGATGTAATTCAGCTAGTCATTTCCTCCCTGCAAACACAGTTAACCTGCATATGTAGGAAAAACTTCTATCATTTTATACATGCGTTCACGAAATACAGGGTTTTATAGCAGGAAGATGCTACATACCTGCACTGACATACTGGCAGATTTGCTTCCACTGTGGAAAGATCAGCTCAGACTTAGTCTTCATTGCATGTACCAGAAAGTTTTGCTTGCACATTCATTCAGTTCTCTGCACTAAATCCCTGCTGCAGCCTCTCTGATTTTACGCCTTTCACTGATTACCCTAAATGAGGAGCGTGGTCAATCAAGTTTCCTTTCTCGTGCATGGAGAGAGACCCTTTTCTCCATAGAAAGTAACTCACCACAACTCAGAACTTCTCTTTGGCGGTTCTTATTTCTGTCCGCTGATGATAAAGGGGATTTAAAGAGACTAAGATCCTAACACTGGGGCTTCTGAAAAACACCTGAAGTTAGGTGGGGTCAACCTTGGCCCTAAGCACTGCTGACATGCTGAAAGGGCTGCATGCAGCCATGGCATGGATGGTCATCTCATGAAATTTCATACAGATTGTCCAATCAATCTGAAAGAGTTCATAGCACACTACAAGTATCTTAAGTCTTCCAGTCCTGAAAGGCTGCCTGTTCAACCTATTCTTTTAAGTAGGTTTTAGAAGAAAGAAAGCTTTGAAGAAAGTAAGAAAGAGAGAAAGATGGGGGGGGAGAGAAAGAAAGAAAGAAAAAAGAAAGAAAGCGAGAAAGAACGAAAGCAAGAGAGTAAGAAAGAAAGCGAGAAAGACAGACAGACATGCATTTATTTACGGGATTTCAGCACCAAAGTTTTTTTAAATCACCCCCTTCTTTTTCCACTGACTTCTGCCTTAACCAGTTGAGTAGGGACAGGAACATAGATTACTAGAGAAGGATAAACTTCACTTAATAATGGGATAAGAAGGGTATGGGAAAACATTGCTTACCTAAGCTAGAACAGCAGAGAAAAGGGGTTAAGCTTCCTCTCTTTGAGGAAAAGTCATGACCTAGTGGTCAAAACGAAAGACTAAGAATATGGGGTTTGTTCCCTTTCTTGCTCCAAATAAGCTGTCTGAACTTATTTATCTCTTATCTTCTCTATGCCGCTGTTTCCACATCTATATAGTAAAGATCATAACACTTCCTCATAAGGTTACTGGAAACTTTAATTCATTAATGTGTGTGAAGTCCTGAGCAATTCTTACAATGGTACTGTAGAAATGTGAAATATTATTAAACTGTCAGTTATTTTCCTATAAAATTAGACCCTTTTGTCTAAGTAAAAATAATTGGTATGACAAGAAGATTGAAAACTTTTAAGTATAGCATAAAAGCTTGCTTATAATGATGAGATTGTCAATTGACACCACATACTGCAGAAATTGTGGTTCAAAGACTGTAGCATGACAATAAAGAATTATTTTGGCTAGTTTATTTCACATTTATACATATTCCAGTATTATAATCACACAAAAAAAAAGAAAGTACAAGGGACAAAGAAACAAATGCACCTCTGAGAAATCTTTACCAGCTTGACAGCTAAAAATATACAGCTCCACTGCTAGAGTTTTTGATAGGTATTACAGGAGTTAAACTTCATAGTTCTTTAACAGACATTGAAAACTATTAAAGCACAAGTTTCAAGGAACTGCACCCAGAGAGATGAACAATCAGAATTACAGAAGATTATTAAAGAGATATTTGATACCTGTAAAAGAAGGATAAGGTTTTATTCACGGGAATTCTGGCAAGTAGTGTGCCTATGTGTTATAATAAGGAATGACTATGAGAAAAGCAGCATGCTGGGAATAAGCAGAAAGTCGACAAAGATGATGAAGGGCAGATTTTGACAAGGACTTTTTCAGTCAGGCTGAGTTCCTTATAACAGAAAGTGTGTTTGAAGAAGGCAGGTTATGAGCCAAAGAGTGGTAACATTAATGAATAATCCAGACAGGCAGGAAAAGTACCAAGTGTTCTTTTAACCACCTCACTTTAACACGAGCCATGGTAGAAACTCAGACTGCCTCCTACCTTTCTAATCCTTTAATGTGAACACAGAAGTTTGGCAACACCATTTCTTCCTAGCAGTGAATTGTACTGTGTACTGAGGGACAAGCTAGTGTGTGAATGAGTAGTTAAAATTCCTCTCACCACATCTCTTACCTTCAAGGGAGTAAAGACCAGATGTTACCTTTAACATAGATGTATTGCCACTGAGCCTCAGCCACTGTTTGGTTCTGCAGCTCCCATAGCAACTGCTATTAAGTGCTAATAATATGATTAGGAGAAAAGAAAGAACTGCTTGAATGACTAAAAAGTAATAGAAACATTTTACACCAACCCTGGTAAGGGTGCATATCTTTACACCTGATGTTCTAGGAAATGCAACTGAAAATGCTGTTGATGACACAAAGAAAAAAGGAATGAAGTACATCAAATAACACATGGTGGAATAAATACTGCTATCTCATATTTGCTGCAAGGTAGCAGTGTGCTAGATAGCAGAGTGATGAGTGTGCCTTAAAAAGTATAGATCGACTGATAGATAAGAGAACCGAATGACTTGCAAACCAAGTGATCCTGTCTACAAGCAAAAGAAATGGAATTCCTGCATAAAAAGTTCAAGCTGGGATATTTTATGATTGTACTAAAAAGGAAGAAACAGTGACAGCACAAGGAAAATAATACAGGGTTGCAAAACAAAATTCAAGACTGTAATTCAGCTGAGGTCTGCTGATCCCACAAAGCACAAAAGCACAACTCAAACAACTCCTGAATGACAATGAATGACTGAATTCCAGCCTCAGTATTTCAACTAAAATCAGGATGCAACATAAAACAGCAGCAGAAGACTCTTAAATCTGTTTCTTACAGTCTGCAGGTGAAAAAAGTCAAAAAGCCAAAATGGCAGCAGCTACCATTTGTGAATTTTAAACAGGCAATTAAACGAAAGAAAGGCTCCTGTACACAGACAGGAGATTTAAAAGGTTAATGAAGGAATAATAAAGATGGAGATCTGACTATGAATGCAATAGTGACTTGAAAAAACAAATGTTAATGACGGGCAGAAAAGAAAGCTGATTAAAATAATTTCTGTTGAACTCTTGCCTTCCCACTTCCATTGCACTTTTTCTGGTCATTTATTATACATATGTACATACATAAAATATAACTGCATATAAAATTGATATCTAAATACAGAGACGCATATCTAAAGATATTTTTTCACGACAAAAGATTGCTTAGCTGAAAAGCCAGTCAGAATGTAGATATTTTTCAAAGAGAGTAATGTGGGATCTCAGACTGTGACCACCTCCCATGACCCATTCTGAATCAGTAAAGCCACTAAGAGAGCATACGCATGTTTATCAAAAAACTAACAAATAGTTTTTATTTCAGCTCTTCTACTTCACCTTGCCAAGTGTCCATAACAAGTTGAAAGTTTATGTAGCTTTCAGTAGCTATTTTATCTTTTCTCAGTATTTTGAAACTATCTAAATGTATGGATGGCAGAAACAACTTCCACGTTATTATGATGTTTTACTTTTCCAGTCAGGTAACTTGGGTGGTAAGAATGGAGGTAAATACAAACTTCCTCTCACCGACTTTCAATTTGCTCAAGGTGGATGGAGCAAAGGTATTTTTTTCTCCATAGTAAGACCTTACAAAAGGTATGACACAGTGTTCGGGTTAACATGATAGGGATAGTGTCTTTGGGCAAACATCATCTTAGGCAATACTTTTCATTCTTCAGAGCTCTTGCATAAATAAATGCAACACATTTTGACAGTGTCACGTTATCCTTGAGTTTCTCATTTTCCATAAAAGTATTTCTGTGATAAAGCACACCCTGTTTCCTACTCATGGAATATCTCAAAAGATCCAAAAAGGCTCTAAACTTTTCTCTAAATCTCTCAAAACTTACATTGGACTTAATGCCTCTAAGAAGTTATTTAAAACAATTTAAACTGCAATCTGGATTAATTACAAACACACAAAATGAGGACAAAAATACACATACATTTGGTTGTATACAACTTGTTTATGGTATTACTGTTCTCCCTCAGGCCATATCTTACAAAGTAAGCTTTGAAAGAATGAAAGCTCTTCTGAATCTAAGTACCATAGTGTCTTCATGTAGGCCCTAATGTAACAAATATTTATCCTGCATACTGTATACAGCTGTAATACTATTCTTAACCAGTGTAAATAATAGTTGCTTAAATCTACCTTCTTCTTTCAGTAGAAAATAACCTCAGTGATGTTCCTGGAAAAGGAAAGAGAAGTAAGGACCTTTATAAAATAGTTTTACTGACAGAATAGCCAAAACACAGGGTTTATCTGAAAGATCCGGTAGCTCCAAATTCAAGTGGCACTATCTCAGGGGACCTGAAAGTCCTAAAATGTATGTTTAATTATATAAAACTTTTCATCAGCACGAAGAGATACAATTCAGCAAAACCTGCCTGGAATTAAAGCATTGGGCCCAGAAGCCGAAATGTGTGTGCTCACAGAAAGGTGAAGTCTTTTTTGCATATCCATCTCCTTTCTAAGAGTATTTGTTTACCAAATTGGACTCCAAATAGGTTAGAAAGGATTCAAGGTATTAATATTTATGTCTCCTTGCCAAAGCATCAGACTGACTAAAATGACCACTAGCAATGGCTCCTCTTTCTAACCATGCACCTTTACCAATGAATAGGAAAGCAGTAGCGTAGAAAATGTAAGACTGGTCCTAATCCTCTGAATATTTTCTGTGTAGGAGGAATTTGGGATGGTGGTAGGGTAGCATACATTACAGGAGGAGTGCAGAGTGTCCTCAATAAATTTCAGCTTTGGCAAGCATATTCTCACTGATTTCATAATTGCTGACAGTTGTTAGTTGGCTGGGACCAAGCTACAAGATGACTGGAACTGAGAGTAAGCAAAGTAGAGAAACTGCTTAAAAAGGGAAAAGGAAAAGAAAGGAGTGCTCTGACATCAACTATGAAACAAATCAATAAAAAAGCAGGATCCCAATACTGGTGATTGAAATAACAGTGGAATAACCTATAATACATCACTCTGCGATGTCCAGATGTGGAAGAAAAGGGTCACTCCCCAAGGCAGCATCCAAGTCAATCAAGCAACATACAGAGTGCATATGTGATCCATACACAAACACATAGAGTGAGCTTGTTATGGCATGCAGATGTCCTGGACTGAGATTTAGCTAACGCATTAGGCCACGAGAAACTACTGAACACAACACAAGAAAATGTTGGAGATAGATAGTAAAGAACAGTGTGAGAAGGTGACAAAAGGGACACAGAGGTGGTGAAGGGGAGTCCTGTGAGAAAGACCAAACTGTATGGTTACTTGCAGAGGAGAACTGGGGACCTGTTGTGGAGGGAAGAGCCTTGCAAGGCCATATCAAGTAACACCTTAAAAGGCCAAGATTACCTAGGTAATGGTATCAGAAATACCAAGTTTGGGTATGGATGTAGGACAGGAGCACCGAGGTCACCAACTGGGGAGACAGGGATCTGGGTTTGGCCCCTGGATAGACCACATGTGTGGGGCCAGTTCCTGATCTGTTTGCTGCATGTGTATGAGTGTCACCACGTGACCACCAGCAAGCTCTTATCAGCTGGACAAGAGCGCTGCGGGTGTTCATGGGGGTGCCACTTTGGGTACAGCTGTCTTTGCTGGTCCATGGGGCTGGGTGTGCCTCACAGTGTGTGTGTGTGTGTACACGTACGCCTCTGGAATACATGCTGCCCTCGCCACAGGCTGGACCTGCAAATGGGAACGGCAGCAAACAGACTGAGAAGAGAAATCACCTGGGCTGGAAAGTCCACCAGATTAGGTTTGCTGTAACAGAGCTTATCTCTGGAAGTCCTCTGTTCCCATTTAATAACTGTGGGGTTTACACTTGGAGATGTAGAACCTGTGTTGGTATAATAAAACTAAAAATCAAACTGTAAGTTTAAAGGAGTTGCAGAAATGAAATATATGTGCTCTGTCCAGCTAAGAAAATAAAATCCTTTCTTTCTTTCTCTCACCTGTCCCACCTACCATATATGCATGCTTATGTATGTTCATGTGTGTGCATGTAAGTAGGTAGATAAATCAATATATAGACAGACAGATGTAAAAGAATCAATACATTTTTTTCAAACATTTTTGTTCAGCTTGAATTTCTTGCTTAAACTTTACAGAGGGGCAGGATATATTTCTTTGGAAGAGGGCAAAAGCTTCATGCTACAGGTGTCACTGAATGTACCACGCTTATGCATAAAGTTTGTTTTTGCCAGACAGATAAAAGATTGATTTTTATTTCTCTGAGGGTGCATTTGGTGGTGATTTTTTGGGGCGGTTGTTTTTTTGGTTGCTTTTGCTTTGTGGGTGGGGTTTTTTTTGATGAATCATTTCTTACTAATGTAGGCAGGAAGGACATGAACAATCTGAACAGATCCACAGCCATGCCTCTTCCTAGTTTTTGACACTGTTTTCAAATATGTCACTCAAAACAAGCGTAGTTTAATGGTGATAATGTATAGAAATACATGAATATAAATACTTTGTGATTAACACCAGTTTTATCTCAAGGATGGGTTATCAATAGTACAACCTTGTCAGGAGAATATCCAGGGAAATCTACTGATATCAGCATACCAAAATAATTAGGCCATTATTACTTACTTCCTGCATCTGTGCTTTATTTTTGGTTCTGCTATCTGATTACACAGAAATAGCACTGTAATGCCCAATAACACCATTCAGTTAGGAACTATATTTGTAAAATTCATAACATGTAGTTTTACATGAGAATCAAGTAAGTAAATGCCCTTAGATGGACACCCTGGGTGTGACCCTGACTACTATACAATAAATCAGAGGGCTCAATCCACTGAAACAACTTCCTTCAGACCATATATATCTCAGCACACAGTGGCTACTTAGTGGGCAAAACTGTCACAGCTGGATGCCCAATTAGAGATCCCTGAGGCTGGCCTCCTAAAACTAATTTTTAACTCTGTTTCAAATGCCTGTGGGATGTTTGCTTTGCTTCCTTTGCTATCTACATGTTACAGCGTTTTCATGGAAATTTATATTACACCATACAATTAAAGGAGATAGATAAATAAATGGTATGCTTGAAGATACATTGAAGCAATCTTGATTTTTTTTTCATTTTCATAGTATTAATTTCAGATGTGCCTCTTATTTAAAACAGCAAAAAATGATTTCATAAACATTCCACATTAAATTTAAAACTAAAATGTCTTTATGGTAATAATAATGGAATAAAATAGAGACTATGGACTCTAATATTAAATGTATATACTTCAAACCTAGGTTTTCCATTTTGCCGATGCTTACAGATGAAAGTTTATCTGAGCATGGAACAGCATTTGTGGGGGAGGTAGTAACCATATCTGTCAGTCATGATGCCACTGCTGCACTTGCTGCTATAGTCAACATTAAATCCTAGTGCTGGATGCTTCATGGAGCACTAAGCAATAAAGCACAAAAGAAGTTAAGAAAAAAACCAAGTTGGCTTGTTATCCCTGTTGGCCAGAATCTCAGCTGGCATAAATCAGTCCATCTTCACTAACCTCAGCATAGCTATGCTGAGTTATATTACCCATTTCTTTAAAGGTGTCATTCATGATGTCTTTCCATTCAGGAATACATGATCAGGTATACATGTATTTCCTAAAGCTGCATGAACTATAAAAATACACGTACACATATGTATCAGAAGTATCCTATCTTCAGAATACAATTACTAAAGCTAAAGAAAGTGTAGAGACAGACGAGATGATAGTATTCAGACTGTATAACTTGAAACCAAAACTGTGACTGTGAAATTGGTTTGATCTGTAGACAAATGTCAACTCTGTGCCCTATTAAAGTTGCAATTGTTTTAAAAGGACATATCAGTGAGCCCTGAGATTTTGAATAAATGTTAATTGGAAGTCAAAAAAATAACATGAGTAAAATAAAATATACAAAGAAAAAGCACTTTCAGTCTACAACACAGTAACAGCTGGATCCAAGAAAGAAAAACATTGCCAAATAGTCAGGTTCCATCCTAACACAAGACAAGACAGATACTGGAAGATAGTTTAATTTTAATGAGTATAATCCTGATTTTTTTTTAAGTAGCTACCATGAAAATACATTACTTTTCAAGATTTAATTGCATGATTACATTGATTGTTGAGCTACTTATTAGCTATCCTACATATGCTCAGCAGTGTAAAAATGCATGGGATTTATGACTGCTATACCATAGTACACTCAGGTAAAGCATTAAAGATTTGTATAATCTAATTAGAATGAGGAAATAACAATTTGTAATATTCTACCTTTTTATTATTCGTCCAAGACTAAGTATTATGAATGATTTTTTTTAAGTACTTCAATCATTCTTCTTTGGTACATTTGTACAGTTTGACAGCAGCAATTTAAAAATGAAGACAGAAGAGGGATTTGATTTTTATTTTTAATTATGGAAATGCAATCTTCTTCACATCTACTTTCGAAATGATGACTAGAGGCTATTGAAGTGAATGGTGAACAGTACGAGGAGTGAATAATCACACTTATTGCAAGAACTATATAACTTATGAAATTATACTAAAAGGCTGATAGATATAATAAAGGGAAAAACCATCAGAACATTGTATTGTATATTCTACTCATGAGTAAAAATAGCATTTCGTTGGAATGCAATAATCACATCTTGTTGTGGGACAGTAGTCATGAATTTTATGGGTACACTCTTTTCTAAATTCTGCTAAGAATTTTGTATTGTAGCAAAATATTTTAAAATATTTTAACCTTAATAATGAAATAAAATCTGATTATTTAAATGCATGTAGTATTACCAATCTAAGGCAATCTTTTAAAAAAAACAAATGCAGTAATTATTACAATATTGCTGGACAGAAAGAAAAAATCTAATGTCAAATGATACCTTGTTCAAAACAAATTCTGGTAGAATATGCCAACAAATGAAATAAACTGACATTGCCTATTCTGTGAGAAAACAAGACATAAAAGCTTGGTTTCATATGAGTCAGCGAGAAATTTCGCATTGGCACAGGCTGAGCAACTATTTGATTTTAGGCTTTTGTCTTTTTTTGTTAAAAAAGGTATTCAAATTTCCAGTTCTGCTAATCTGACACTTTGATTGTATGTTACTGAATTTTCCCCCTCTCACACTCTTGGAGAAGAAAAGATTTAATAAACCACTTCTGAATTTGTTAACAACAACAAAAAAGGCCCTCTTACTATTCGTTTATCTTCAATGTACAAGTGCATCTGGAGAATCATCCATGGGAAAGAATATAATATCTATTAAATTGTAATCCTTGGCTCACTACCTATACAGACTTAATTCCCATACTCCCCAGAGAAGCTTCGGGTTTAGCCTTGAAATATAACCAACCAGCTACAATGGAGTCAGTCAATCAATGTCATGAAGGCAGCTTCAGAAACCTTACCTATGAACTCCACTTATTTTTCACTGGTAGAGAAAAAAGAAGAAAAAAAAAAAATTCCCCCTTTCCATATTCTTTCCATTCTTCTCACTTTGTTAGGCCTTACTTGAGTGATGAAAAGTTTTGGTGCCCTAATGTTTTACTATAGCAAAAGTTTTGTGGTTTGGTTTAAGTATTGATAACAACAATAAGCCTATGCATATTGCATGGAGTATGTGCACATGAAAAAAACAACGCAAAGGAAAAAATAACCCAAACTCCCCCAAAACCCTCCACAAACAAAAAAACCCACCCTGCTTAACCTTAAAAAAAAAAGTGACTGCTTGACCTTAAAAAGCAAAGGCTTATGAGGAGTTACAAAAAAAGTTTTCTTCTCCTTAGACAGTAATAACAGGATCCCCTGACAGATCTCTCTACATTCCTTGAGGAGAGCAATTCACTAGCTGAGTAATCCTCTCTTAAAACTGGGTAACAACAGAGGGAAGAAGAAGAGAGGAAATCAGCTATAAGCTTTAGGCTGTTAACTTCAGGTTCTCCTACTGGGGGGCTAATCTTCCTTCCTGCCCAGAGGAGAGAAGACCCCCTGCAGATCAGGAACTTGGTCTTCTGAACTACACTCTGAAGAAGCCTACCAGCTACACAGGGACTTTTCACATGAACTCTCAGGAGGCCTCACACTTCTCCTAGCATAGGGTAACATCCATTAGGGCTATTCATGAAGAGGAGAGTAATTTAGTAGTGGAGTTTCACATAAACATAGTAATATGAGAAAGATCTTGTTAATGTAGTTAATTAGTACAGATCATAGCTTTACATGCAAATGAAATGCCATGCAAATAGTTTTCACAGTATGCCCAAGGTTAACATTTTTACTATATTTCAATTTATATGTTGTACTTTTACATACAGGACAGCTGAGATAATTTGAGATTATATATATTGAAATGTAGATTACAGGTTAGAGACCTTGAAGGCCTAGTTTTTCATTAGTTCCCCAGGTTATTCTGTTTTCTCATTTTGAGAAACTAATACAAAACACCTGTCCATATGGTCAGAAGAACAGTGTCTTCTAACTTATTATATAATAATAATCTCCAAAGCTAGTGTTTGAAATGACAGATTTGGTTGAGCGCTACACAAAGGATTTCTGTAATGAGAAGCAGTGTAGCCAGGAGAAAAAATTCCTAATAAAATGTCTTCAAATTGAGAGTGCAAGCTCTTCCAGAGAGTGAGGAACAAGCTTAACTGTGTAACACAGGATTTTACATTGTCCTTCAACTGTTAGCATCCATATATGTGATGAGCATAACACATAGAACCAGTTTTTCTTAGCGGTACAAGTTTTAAAAAATCATTATAAAATTATTTCTCACTGAATATATCAATAAACTGCAATGATTAAGAAAGATGTGTCATCTCTGCATATGCTTATTTATGGCATTCTATACTACCTTCTTTCCTATAGTCATTTCAACTTCTATCACTGTTCTTAATCCAAAATAATCCTTATTTGGTGGGATGATCCTGCCACATTTGAGTTTTCAGCTGTCCCATCCTGCTATGCTTCATGGAGTGCATCAGCACTTTAGATCAATCTCCTAGTCTACAGCCATGTATTACTCATCCCATTTCTGTACCTTCCCTCTTGTTTGACTCATTGTCCATACTGCTGCACATTTATGGGGACAGATAAATCAGAATCTTTTGGGGTTGATGGACTATCAAGGTTCAGTCACCTCTTACTATTATTTATCCCTTCTTATACGTTGATATGGCAGTTATTGAACAGCACCGTTTTCTTCATTTCCCAGAAGGGCAATGCAACAAAGGGGATGGAATATATCCTGTGCAACTTCAGACATTAATCTCATCTAAAAGTGGCTGTCTAAAACAGTTCAGATGAACCAAGTCCAGTAGTGCCCATTTCTCTCCGATGTATAGAGGGAGTTTAGGATGACTAGCTGAGATGCAGTCATCGGAAGTTAAGCGAGATGAATCCAAGTCTACCTCTCCAAGGTCATCCAAGAAGTCTGAAAAGACATTTCAACTCAAATCTCAGGTTTATATTTTGTATGCTGGAACACCTGAGAAGTACAGTGATAGAATAAATTTGTCAGACTAAGGAGAAAGGGTTAATGACATAGTAGCGTTCTTAAGAACTGAAAGAAAGCTTTTAGTGTATGGATGTCACAATTCAGGAGACAAAACCACACTGTCTTCAGAATCTCATTTGATATAAATTACTTTTATCCTCTTCAAAATTTTAGAAACGATAGTTATGGTTTATGTTATTAATTCAAATTCTTTAAAATAACCTGCTCCTTAAGAAGGAAGTGTATTTAAAAAATAAGTTTACAGTTTTTAAAATCAAATACACAGATTTGAGATCTCCCTGCATCTAGGCCCATTTATTATTTTAAACATAAACAAAATGAAGAGTCAATTGATGAATATGTGAATATGTGTATTAAGTGTTGTACAAGAAGAAGGGATCTAAATGCTATTAATATAATTGAGCTATTGAAGGCTAAGATCTGACTTGTACAGCGATAAAGAATGTTTCTGTTACACTGAATGACACATTCTGTTGACTCAGATAATGATATTTTATGCAAAAAAGTGTATTAGTGGATCCATATTAAAATCTGATACTGGTTTTACTGATATTTTTTATGTCTTTGTGACATTCCATGATCTAGTCATTTGAAAATGAGTTGAGCAGTGCATATGAAAGCACCAAACAATGGATGAAGAAAAGATGTGTCTAGAAGTGAATAAAAGAAGATCGTTTCTCCTTTCATTCACTTTGATGTCCTGCTCTCACACTATTTTTTATAGTACCTACTGTCATTCTCGGTTGAAAATGTGACTCCTATTAGCATAAGGTTGAATTATTAGCCAACACAGAATGGCTTTAAATTCTAGTTCTTACTAGGCAAAGACAATGACAACATCCAAAACTAATTGACATCCAAAACTAATTGTTTTTTAAAGAATTTTTTTTTTTTCAAATTAGTAACTTTCTTAGTCCATACTGGTCAGGTTCTGGCCTGACAGGATAGTGTAACAGAGTCACTGACTGAAAATTAAAATCTCATATGTTGTTCACATCCATTCTTAAGGACTGAAATTATTTATGCATATTTTTGAATGGTGTATTGTTTGCTGTGTTTCATCTTATGGATGGTTCTAATGTACTTTTACCTGTGTTTGCTATAGAAGACAAAGGGCTGCATTTTACTTGCAAAGGTTAGGACCACTTAGCCACAAACAAAGCCTAAGCACCTCTTTCCTGCACAGCTGCTTTCTGTGCAGCTTTCATTGCAGGGGTGCAACTTTAACAGTTAGGATTGCTATATTTTGCAAATGAGAATTCACACATGTGCAGTGAAAGCTGAGTATAGACAATTGTGACAAACCCAATTTTGACTTGCACAAGGCATAAATTGGCCAGGACCCCTATAAAGATCAAGTGTCTTGTGTCAGTCATTTAGTTATTTAAACAGTGTTTTTCCTTTAACAATAAATAGCATGTTATGACAATCCTAATAGGGGCTGACTGATACAGAATTACACTGGTAGAGCCCTTGCAGCTGTTCTAGCATCAGGTTCTCCAGAATTTCTTAATGGCCATTGCATAACTAATTCTTCCTCTCAACAGAACTTGGTATATGCTGGGGAAGCAAAGATATGACATCACTTTTTTCCTGTCACTTCTGAAATGTTTTTTACTGTAAATATTACTAAAAAGACCAGAAAGGCTGCAACTATGCCCCCTAATAGGGCTAAAAAGGATGAAAGCTTTTTAAAACCTTACATGGGAACAATTTAGCTCATAGAAAAGCAACTTAAAGAGGTTGCTCCTACCATCTACCTTATTTTCTCATGAAGCCCACCTGTACTACAATCTGAGAATAGATTTCTGTACCAATTAAATATGTGTCTTCTCTAAACTACACTTATCAAAAGAATACTTGCCTACAAAAGGTAATAGAGCTAAAAGCTGTAGGTGTATTCATTCTCAGAAAATCTCCAATTTCCTCAAAAAGAAAAAAAATATGCAGTCTTTCTGTATACTAAAACACTAGAACTCTTCTGGAATGAATAACATTTTCAGTCCTCATGATTATTTCTAGCAACTCAAAACAGCGTGTTCTGCCTGTATAATGAGTATTTAATTTAGACTCATATGCACACTCACTTCTACACAAGTTGAACTCCATCATAAGCATCCTCTTCATTTCACTTACCTTGATTTACTCTCAGAATCACTTAGAAGACTGCAATATACAGAAGTGATTAAAAGGGATTAAAAGCAAAAAGGGACCAGGTCAAGAAATACATGTAGAAACAGTAAATAGTATCCTCAGGAAGTTTTTTAAAAAACACTTTTTTTCTAGAATGGACATATCATAATATCACATGCCATATTACAAGATGTGATGGATGGTCTACAATTTGCTAGATGGTCTATAATTTCAGACTTTAATCTTCCTCATTGTTTTGACAAAAAAATACACCACCACCACCACCTCCCAACCCCCCCCCAAACCCTAACACTTCAAAATATTAAAAATGGTGACAAGTGTCACTTTTAGTATTACAGGATGATTGGTAATCAACAAGGTCCATAAATCTTAGGCTACAATTTCCTTTTTGTAAAATGGATTTTTTTTCTCTCTCCCTTTTAGGTTACAATTCCTAAGCCTCTTTTTCCCCAAAAAGAAAAAATAAAACAAGAGAGAAACAGAGAGACAGGAAAGAGAATAAGGATCATCCAACCCTTGTAATTCAGCTGGGAGCATACCAAATTCCCCAGTGTTTATCAGTTCCTATTGCAAGTCAAGTCACCCCTAGAATCGTTGCATATACGCTAACTAACAAAGATTTTTCTAAGTATGTCTTTTCTGTATTGACCTTCTTGTCTCTACGTATGGTTTTTCCCATGTATGTCATTGCAATGCAATGATCACTGTTTGGGAATGTACTACCAAACTGGAAGACACCTGAATTTGTACTATGACGAAATGTAACCTCAAATGCAAATAGGATATTAGGCATTATGACTATTAATTCTTGACTTCATATAATGACTTACTACGTTGAAGACAGGTAGTAGAAGAATTTGACCTCTGTGACCACAGCTGTGATTTGAACCAGTTTTTTTCAGTGCTAAAGGAAGAACAAGCAGTTTGTTCTCTCTGTCATTCTTCAAAGATATGTTTGGAAGGACCCAAGGATGTGCTCAGTAGATCTAACTACTTTTACTCTGAATTTCTGACTTCCTAGTAATGAAAATTTCAAAGGCAAAGAAAAAATAGGAGGGTTATGTTTTCAAACACACACAAAAAGGATTTCGTTATTCCATTAACTATGTATCATTGACTTCTATTTCAAACTTCTTCCCAGTGTAAAGTAAAATGCAATACATACTTACAAATATGTGAATGATAGGAGGGAGGGCTTGTTTTTTGCTGGTTTTGCCAATCACTGCTAATACAATGGTAAGTAGATTAACAGATGCTGCCAATAGTCTCTGGGGACGTGCAAGTACATTAAGATGACTTTGCAATGCATCACTCCTGCTTACCATGTAATTAAGTTACAGTTTTCTGTATATAATTTCATTAATATGGATTAGTCAAAATATCAATGCACAAATAAATGCAGACTTGCAAAATGTGTATGTCAATAAAATAAACATAGTGTTCTAGTAACAAGGTAGGAGTCTAACTTCCATAAGATGCCTATTCAATACTGCTACTTAGTTGTCATTCACACAGGTAACTGAGGTTATTGGAAGTGCGCATTTATGGCCACCTCCTTTTCACAATTCCTCACTATTCTAATATACTGTGAGAAATGCTTTTTTCAGTTCTCTGAAGGTGGACTCTTCTGTTTACTTGAAAAAATTCTCTGGCATAACATCATATAAAAGCAAAGGTGAAAAGGAGCTCTATGCAGGATGAATTAACTGAGGTAAGGTAACTCATAAGTGAGCCAGCAGCCCATCACAACAGACCACAGAGTCAGCAAAGAATCTGTCACATTTATAGTCAAGAGGAAAATGAGATTTGAAGGAATCACTCATAAAAGAAATTGTGAGTGTCTACCTGGTGAGAAACGACGTGTCCAAAATTAATATGGTTTTCATACAGTATTAGTATGGTTTTCATACAGTACTTTGATGCCTTTGATACCTGATACACAAATATTGTGATCTTTAGACAATTACTGTTCTTCCTTAAATGAACATCTTACAAATGGGAACTAAATAGTAACTAAGAACCAAAGCATCTAGCCACAGTCCTTTAAAGGGGGCAGGCACTGTCTTATGTTGAAAAAGAAATGAGCGACTCTAGGTTTATTTTCTCCCTTCCTCCTTTCCTCTCTCCTTTTTTCTTTCATCCTTCCATCCTACTTGTCTTTTCCTTTGAAAATTAATTACCCTTATAAGTGTGTACAGTTCTATTTGTCACTTGCCCATAGTTTTCTTTATAGAATATTATTCAGAAAATAAAAATTGCATACAAATTGATGTTTCCATTCTTACCATACTGTCAAAGCCTTTGAGAGGGCAGAATTGTCATAAACGAATCAAGAAAAGGTAAGAGATTTTGATTTACTGACCTTTAGTTTATTATTACAGTTAATGTCACAGCAATAAATAAAAAACAAACCATAAATGCTGTATAATATAACATGCTTTTAGATCCCTCAGAGAGTTGGGGGGGGGGGGGGGAAGATATGGGCTTCTAGTTACATATTTTTATCTTGAAATATTAATATCTGTATCTTTTTCAGCCTGAGTTTATACAGAGGAATGACAAATAACATCTCCTAGCTCAGTTGTGTTTGCAGATTAGTACTGTTTGAGTCAGAGAGAATTAAGCTCTTTCACCTCCCACAGCAAAGGTAAAGGTGATGAGTTTCTATTAATAAAGCAAATAAAATCCTACACTGCAGTAGACTATCACAAATAAATCACACATTTCCAGCACCTCGCATTAAGATGTTGTACATTAAAAATAAGACTGATGCAAGGAAAAATGACTCAAACCTAAGTACAGAGATTTACAGCATTGTTCTACAGAGAACAAAATGGCTTACAATCCTGTACAGCTGTTTAAGAAAAAAAACAGACAAAACAAAAGCAAGCTGACTGCTGTTTTCTGAAAAGATAGGAGGGTAACACAGTCTTCAAGCATAAAATAAATTAATAATTATGATAATTCATTCATGTGAGCTTATTTTTCAGCAAGTTCCCTGTTGGTTTCTTAATGAGGCTAATAATGTATAATCTTTACAACTCTAAGTCTCAGAGGAAAGTTTACACTTCAGGAAAAAAAAAGAAAAGAACTAGTCAAAGTGCCTTACGAGTAACCTAAAGTCTCACTGGGCTAGATCCAAACAAGTGATACTGTAAGCCTTAGGAGAAACTTCTATCCAAGTTGTGCAGCCCTGTGCAGTTGTGGCATAACTGCATTGACACACTAGAGCTCCTGATGCCCAAAAGCATCTCTTTTTAGATACCTAAACCAGATTGGGATCAACGACTAGGCAGTACACCTCAGTACTTTGCCTCACATGACACAGCAGATATTTCCAATGCAAATTTAAGTATTACAAACACACACACATGCAAAAAAAAAAAATACACATGTATAATCTTCCAGTATCAGGTGAAATGCAATGTTGATAACACTTTTCCTTTAAAAGGGGGATAGTGGGAGACAGCACTTTTCACATGGTCTTGCAACCAGCCAGGTATAGATTCAACACTTGTCTTGCCTGCAATGTTGCGCACACACCTCACTTGCTCTTCAGGAGCACCTTATAAAACAGCTTCAGTATGTTCTCCATTCCTGTTGTTGATTATCTGTCATCATGCTGAAAGTAATGCAACCTACATCAAACACCAGAAAAAGTGACCCAATATCCTAAACTTTCCAGTGCTACTGCTGTTCTAAAATATACTGGATTATTGGAAGTGCGAAAATGGAAACTAAAGCCCTATTGTGAGACTAGGTCAACAAAAAAATTATTTTATTTAAAATATCCTGACTATTCCTGGCCTGATTCTGACATCTGTGATTATGACTATGACCATGAGTGTGATTCTGACACTGCCGAGTATCTTGTCCTGAAATGACAATTTGTGAAATGGAGAGACAACAGGCAGGCAAGGAGAGGGAAAAATGTATCTTTAAATGCATAATTAATAAACATAACCATGAAAGACACTGCATCATAAACAGGAAAGCTACTAAGTAGGTATTGTTTCCATTGGTATTACTGCAATGTATAGTGTACAGACCCAACAGATGAATTAAATACGCTCTAATGGAAGTTGTTTTTTCCATTTCTACACAAAAACTACTCTCATACAGTTCTGGTGGTATTACTAGGACTGTGAGAAACTATACAGTAACTCAGAACCACCACTCCACATCTAAATGAGGCAGCAAAATTGTGGAGCTGCGAAACGTAAGATTAGAAAGTTTTCTTGCTGTTGCAAAAGAGCTACAACGTGGCACCTAACTCTCTTTTTTCCTTCTTTTAACAATAAAAGGAGCTTTGGCTGTTCCAGAAACTCAAATAATTGATTTGATCCCTCCTCAGTTCTTAGATTTTTCAGCCTTTAGTTCTCTCAACACTGCTAACAAACAATAGTTTGTAGCAAAGCAAAAGACTTCTTTGAACCATGAAATGTTGTATAGATCAGGAGTCAGTGTTCTGATTCATGGCTGTTGAAAATGTAATAACAATATTTAAAAACCCCTCTTAAACAGAAACAGAACAGGACTAAATACAGAAAAAGGATGTAACTATGATATACCACCAGTGTTCTTTTCCAAGAGCGCCAGCGTGTTGCCAATGATTTATTAACATTTTAATGATATACTCAAATGACATATCTGTCCCTCTTGTTAAAGAGCTTGGCACTTCAGCACGTCACCTTTAAAATCAATTCTTACAAATGTAAAAGAGTAGTACTCACAGAAAGCGGTCTGTTCAGTCTATAAAAAAAGTAAAAGGTTTATAACTTATATGTTTCCCAAAGGAAAGTTGCTAATCTAAAGATGCAGCAACAACAAAGCTATTTCTGACCGTGCCTCATTCCAAAAACTATGAAAGAAACAGTCTCTTCTCCGTCTGCCAGTCCTATGCCTTGGACACATATGCAAGATTTTACCACAAAAAGATGTATCTTCATAATACTGTCTGATGATCAGCTTGTGTTTGAAGAAAGGGACTGACAGGCAGTGAAAGGTAGCCACCTGCCTGTAGAAAAGCAAAACTGGACATTCAAAAGTAAGTGCAATCACAGATATCATTTTGGATTAGAGAAAAGATATATAAAACAAAGATAAGAACATTGATGTCAAAATTAAAATAAAAATACACCCTAACAAGCCCAGAGCACTTTCTCTTCTTTATGTCTGGAATTTTAATTAAAATTTTTAACAAAAATAAGCATGACATCAGACTTGTAGCTATTACAGTAGGGCAAAGGAGAGCAATGCTTGTTTGAAACGGTATTAGTAAGTTAATAATGTGATAAATCTACTTATTACTTAGCATTAATCCCAGAAACTATTGAGAAGCACTTGATAAAATCTGCCCTTAGAGAAATGACTTTCTCCTTGTTTGAGGAACACATCTAATTGGGTTTGAAAATGGCGTCTGATCCGCTAATCTGACAATTCAGAATGAATTGGTCTCTAAGGTTTTATATACTGATAAATCTACGACTGCTGGGCTTTTGGTAGCATTCTCATTTTTAAGTGTTTTTGAGATGAATCAATGCACATTTGGACAGATCACTCCCTCTCTTTCATCTTGATTAATCCATTAAAGTTAATGCTTTAGACCTCATCTGCAGCAGAATCTCCTTGAAAAGCTGGGAAGGTAAGTTAATCATGGAAACAAGGTGATGCCACATCACAGTCCTTAATATCCGCATTCTGATAACCTGATTAGTAGATCTAAAATGTTAGGGAATTATTTTTAAGACCTGAGGATCTGAGTTTCCAATTTAAACTTTGAATTACTGACTGCAAGAAGTAGATTACTTTTGTCAGCTGTGTGAGAACATAAAAGGAATTCAACTAAATGAGTAGTAGACTTCAGTGCAGTGTACGAGCAGCGAAGAACTTTTTTATTCAAGTAATGTTTGTAATATACATCAGTGACATACAAGTATAAAAACTGAGAGTAGTATCAACGTTGAAGACATTTACTGATACACAATGAACACAAAATAAAAAGCAGAAATACAGGACTATCCCAGTTTTTGTCTTTGCCTTGCCACATAAGAACCTAATTTTTATTCTCCTTCTGAACATGCTCAACTGAAGTTTTCAGTACCGCACAGTAGTAGAAGTTATTGAATATATGACAAAACGACTGCTAAAGCAATAATAAAATGTGATTAATAATTAAAATAACGTATTTATAACACAGGACCCTCTTGCAAAATATAAACCACACATATCAAAGAAACCCAGAGCAGCCACTTTCTGTTTCAAGTAGTGTTTTAAAATTTAGGACACTTCGAAGTACATTTTTAGTCTCCGGAAAATACATTTTTGCAAGGAGCTATTCAGGCTTAGGAAAGATGCTGCCCATCTTTATGAAACCAATGATGCACTCAAGCGGATATTGCCTTATGTGAAATTTTTATTTCTTCAGATGCTCTCTTAGGTGAAATCAGTGTCTTGGATAACGCATAAGCATATATAAACACATGTAACTTGCTAACAAGTTATAATTAGAACAAGAAAGAATACAGGAGATCGTTCAAACTCTAACTAACTCAGCAGTTGTTTTAAGAAACTTTATTCCTCACCAGTAGCTGGATCAGATGAAAGACATATCACACTCACAGGAATTTCAGAAGTCTCAATTATAACTATACCTAGTATTCTTAACATTGTTTTCATTTTCTGTTAATAATAGAATTCTCTCTATATGCACACAGGAACAGTGGACTGGCACATCAGTAGTAGATGAATGGATGAATTCCACTATTTTGAGAAGTTTTGATGGATGAAGGAATGAAAACCATCATATACCACAAAAATTCAGAGCGTTAAATTCTAGTCATTAAAAAATCTAAAATGTTAAGTCATTGCAATTGGACCAGGACTTCATCCCTAAATTTAGAAAAGTTCAGGGCCATTCTCGTTCCTTTAAAAACAACCTAAAAAAAAAACAAACAAAAAAACCCCCTACAGAAATTCTCATTTACCTCACTGCAACCAGATTGCTTTTTTTAGTCATCTGGATAGTGACTGGCCTCTAAAGCATTTTGTTTACAGCATTTTAAAGCACAATGGCACAGAGATTGCTGAGGTGTTTCACTGCAAAGAGGCATACTATGATCAGCAGCTGAGTCACAATTGTAATAAACAATTATGAGAAGCACTGAGAGGCTTCAAAGTGAAAGAGAGAAAAGACAAACTGTTAAGAAAACCCGTCCTCGGAACAGAAATCCGCAGGCCAGAAGAACCCTCTGAGACCTGCAGTAACTTCTCAGTGCATATTGCTGGGATTTACCATTTTGTAATGCTTCTTTTGGAGTTCACCACTTTTTCCACTGATCAAGGAAATTCATGTTAGACAGTCCCTGAGACAGGGTAAGCCTCAGTGAAGTTAGGCTGACATACCCAGAAGCAGCACAACCTCAGATCTCAGGTTCCTCCAGAAAATGAGGAATACCTAAATGAATGATTTGTGCAAAGTTTAGTGTGACTTGTCTAGAATGACTTAGAAATTTGTGGCACCGGTAGGAATAAAATGCAATTTTCCAGGATATCATTCAAGAAACAAACCTTTCTGCAGATTTTCTGCTGCTTTAATTCACCACTGAAGGTTTAACATCACAGTGAATGAGCTCTGACAACACTGCCTGCTCTGACCACATGATAGTGTCTGCTAATATAAGTATAGCCTTGCCTAGCCAAATGTACAGACAGCCCTGTCTCAATTTTCCAGCTCAACTTTGCAACCTTAATAATGTTCTTCTAACACCTTTTTTTCAGTCTGACTTCCTAAAGACACAATACTGTAGAATAATGCTGACTGAGCATCCCTGCTGTTAACATTCGAAACCAAAAGTTATTTATTTGGCTGATTTCAAACAAGGTTCGCAAAGACCAACAAATATTTCTATAAATGCTGGGAAAACAGATATCCGGGTGGTTGAAAGAAATGCTGTGTGCCCTTATAGACTTGATGGGAAACAATGCCCCACAGGTCCATGGCTTGCTTAGTAATTTTACTTTTTTGGGGGGGAGCAGGAAAGCTAGCAATTAGAAAAATCAGAAATCCCACTATATGACATTAAACCAACATGAACACAGAAGAATGATAAGCAGATTTTGCATCTTTATCACAAAGATCTCTGCCTTTTGAATTAACTAACAGCACCAGTAATGTGCATTGTCTACATCAACACTGAAATAAAATAGGCCCAGGGAATATTTCTTAGTCCTGAAGTCAAATGGCATCAACTTAGATCTTCTCTGACCCTCATATAGTAAACAGGGCAAAGTTACTATTTCGTTCTGTTCTTGTTTGTTTGTTTGTTTGTTTTGTTTTCTGGTTTGAAGTGTCTGAAATAATAGGAGGGTGGACTGCAGCCGCTCCCAGTGGTATTTTCTTAGCATGCAACTGCTTGTGTGCCATGCCCTCGGATAAGACATGACAGCACATGGGAATATTTGATGGTGAAAAGCATGCTGAGATAGTGATGGAAAACTGTGGAGGGAGTCAAACTTGATTTTATGTTGTTCACACTGCTCCTTCAGGAATGGCCCCTGCCATTTACTCCCTCAGGTACTGTCTCGAAGATCACTAGCTGGCCCAGACCACTGATGTGTCAGGGACCATGCTAGTAAGCAGGATGGATGAGTGCAGGCCAGGGCTCAAGCTGGTGCTCTGGCCCTGTTTTACTTACTATAAAGATCCCTGCTGTAGAGCCAGCAGGACGCAGAGCTGGGAGATGGACAGAGGAGCTGGATGTAGATGATAAATTGTCCAATGGGTTTCACTGATGTCGACTAACAGAGAAAGAACAGTAAAGTTTGGAAATCATAAATATATTTATATGGGAATATCCTTCTACCCATTTTCTCCAAATTAAGCCCATATGCCTAATTCTCTTCAATTTGACATCATACCAAATTGTTTTATTAATTTCTAGCTCTTCACTGTTGCCCCTTTCTGCTCACTTAGTTCCCATCTTCTCTCCACTGGCTTCTCCCAGTTTACTCCCTTTCCTACCCATTCCTACTATCATGCTTAACAAAGCAGAACATATTATTTCCCTAGTCTCTTTCTTGGAAACAGATGAACCATATTTAGCCTCAGGCAAGCAGCTGGAATGAAAAATTTCAGTCCAAAAGGATAAAGTTTAGTAAAGTTATAAACAATCAAAACCAAAGACCCACCTTTGTGTTAGACAACTTAAATAATATGCTAAAAGATCTACCTATAATACACGTAGCCTAATGTATACTCAAAATAAATAAATAAAAAAACCAAAACCCAACTATGCTTGACATCCTTTCAGCAGTATAGTCTGGATGGAAAGATTTATACTTTTGAGACTAAAAGTAGCTTAGAAAAACAGTTGCAAACACAGCAATGGGGAGTATATTCTGATCACTTACCAAAAAAAAAAAAGGCAGAATGAGATAACCTAATCAAAAAGAAAAAAATATTTCCTGCTTCACAGGTCACCTAACACTCTGAACCCTGCCCTGCAATTCGTCTTATGCTACAGGACCTTTGGACACTGGAGAATAAATAACACTCATTTCCTCTCCAGCGTGTTGCTGGATGTACCACTAAATAGGAGAGAGATGTGGTAGCACTGACATAAGAATTAAGATAACTTACTTTAAAAAAAACAGGAGGAAAAAAAGAAAAAAAAAAAGAAAAGCATCTTGTCAGAAGCAGAAATCAATGATTCTTTCCTTTTTGGCACACTCAAGTTATACAAACCAGGGAAAATTGAACTATATTTTTTCTGAACACATAAGGCCACTCTTCCTAAAATAGTGTGAAATCAGTTGGTACCATCATATCCTAAATTCAGTCTCAAATGGCAGCAAAACAAAGATTTTTATAACAACTGGAAAATCTTAGAAAAAAACATGAGTTTTTATATCTATGCAATGTGAGACAACAATTTAAGCTCACATTAAAGCATGCAAGAAGATTATTACAGAAGTAAGGAACTTACTGACTCACTGACTTGCACAAAGCAATGATCTGAGTTTTAATGCACCAAGTTTTGGTTTTAATCCTCTAAATTACCAGCTTTGTGTCACTAGCTAAGGTAAATCTAAAGTTGTGAGCAGTGGCCTGATTACACAGGATAAATACTAAGTTGCTGCACATGAAAAAATTTTTAAAAAGTCAAGAACAAAAGTGTCAAAATTAAATAGTTCATCTATAAAGTTATCAAATTAATGGATCATCTGAAAGTTAAAGCCCTCAAGTGAATGTGATAAATCTGTCTAAGTTAGTGTGAATGCTAAATTCAGTATCTAAGATTCAACAAAAAGAACTTCACAGCTGCACCAGTGCGCACAAATGGGTAACAGAAGTGAGAAGAATTAAGGGATGTGTTATTCATTGGATGTTATGAGACAGTGGTTATACTTATATTGCTAAAACAATTCTTTGACTCTGCTATATCTTAAAAAAATGTATCTCTTACTTTTCACAGCATGCCAATGAGACGTAGGATGGAAATAGTCTACATGCTCTATTTTCATTGTCTCTTTGGCAATCTGCATTTTCACGAATGCACCAAGACTACCTCATAAACCAGATGGCATTACATGGCATTACAATGAAATTGTTTTAAGTTGACTAAAAGATAGGAAAGACTATCTGTAATACTAGAGAAATTCTGTAATAGTGCATAAATGGTAACACCTGGGCAATTGCAGATATTTTATCTCGAAATACTACCAACTTTGTAATTGTGGCAGTATATGAAAGTACATATAAGAAGCTTAAGGATAAGTAGACACATTTATGCAGAGAAAAAATATTACCATCTCTAAGTTGTATTCTTACACTTCTGAGTATCAGAATTAATTTTAAAACTAAATTCAACACCACCAAAATCCCCTTTAAAAACTATAATGCAAAAAAACCTTTCAAAATATAAACCAAATACGTTTCCTGCAACCTAAGTTTGAAAATAAAGTGATGCCATTTGTTATGAGAGGTACAAACTACCCCATTCACCTCCTTATGGCATTATTTCCAATAAACCATTATTATATTTGAATAACTTGATTCTGAACATTTTTCCTGCTTGTCAAAGCATGGGAAAAAAAAGCAAACATAGACTACAAGCATCCATTAGTTAGTGTGAATAAAAACTGTAATGCTATATGAGTAATTCTTGGAACTACACACAAACCACTAACAGACAGGAAAACAAACAAACAAAAAAGGTCACGGGGAAAAAAGTCCCCTCCATAAAGGAGAAGGATCTGTACATCGCTTTAGGTGAGCATTATATATGTAATTATTATAAGTGGAGCTGCTATTAATTAATTCTTGCATACCATGTTCAAAATAGTTGAATGTCAAATAATGTTTAGACAATTTATTGTTTTAAATACACTCCTATAATTCCTTGTCCTGATCCACAATTGCTTCACAGATGTTGTTGACTACCCTATTATGTATGTGAAGACAAAGGCACACAGCAAGTGCCATTTCACACCGTAAACTGTTGTGAATTGTGCTGTATTTGTTCCTTACTATTACATTGATTATTGCTATTTATTAATTATTGCTATAATGTGTTTTGAGTAAGCTCAAGGCAAGCACCAGAAAGGTCAAATACGGAACCTAAGAAATACTGAATGGAGCTCCAGAAAAATCTCAGAAATACAATTGAGATTTCAAAAAAGATAAATGAGTTCATGTCTCCTGTTTTTTTGAAAACATGGAGAAACAAGCTATTATATTAAAGAAATTAAATGTTGAGAGAAACTGTTTTATGAAAAGACAACCTAATTGGAAAATGTTCTGTTTGGTCTGTTGCAGAACAGGGGTTTTCAATCATAAAAATCCAAATGTTCCTAAAGAGCATTTCTAAGAATCTGTGCTTTTTTTTTTCCATTATAACCTTAAGGCAATTTAAAAAAGCCAGTGCTTTATATCCTGACTGACTGAAAAGAATAACTAAAACCTTCATACACATTTTCTCACATGGCAGAGATGGTTGGACATAAAACAGTATCTGTGAACTCACATCTGCCTTCTCTGTATATAGACCACCTTTATCTTTCACACTTCTACTTTATAAATTCAAGGGATGAGGGAGTTAGTAGTTTTGACAGATAAATTCTATAAGGGCAGAATATTTTGAATATATTTTCTATACAGGGAATATACTCTTGATAAACCCAAATCAAAACAATACCCCCAAAAAAGCTCTGAGACTGTTTCTTACCAAATCCCTCATAAAATAGATAAACATTTGTCACAGTCATATTTTTTGTAGCACTAGACAATTTTCCTGTGTCTATGACAGACTTTTGATATAAAAATGCAGTAGAAATAAAGAGAATTAAGTAAAACAGGTCAAGCTTGTTGCATCTCAATATCTTTTAAACAGAACTCTCACATTTAACATAAGTTTGTTAGTTTGTTCCTTTCTCCCTGTTTTGAAAGCTTATTGGTTGCAAAGATCGGGAGAAAAAAAAAGATTTAAACAGGAAAACTAACTGGCAAAGACATATTGTCAGTAATCATGTTTTGTTAGTAAATATTCAATTTGTGCCCCAGACTCTCAAGCCATTTTACAAACATTTCCTGTTAAAACATTTTTATCTGCTGTACAGATCTACATGCCAACATGTGCCAACACATATGGCTATTATCAGCCAGTGGTACACATTAGTGGTTCCAACATCAGGTTTTGTAGACCTACATAGTGATAACTGTCAACTCTCCCCCTCACTGGCATTTTTGGATTACTTTTTCTTGCTGTTCACAGCTCAGGATCCAATCCTTTTAACAGGAGCAGTTTAATTTGTTTAAAGCTTTTTAAAATTAGAAAGAAAGACCACTCCCTGTTAGCAGAACTATGAAAATGACTCTTTGCTCATGTGAAATTGTTTCATTTCTAAGAACAGACCATGATCAGACCTGGTAAATCACCTGAGAACTAAGAAAGACTGTTGTTTCTGATCCTCCTAATTAATGAAGACCCAAAACAAAAATGAAGTGAATGAAAGCTGAGGTGAGCACCAGATCTGTCAAGGGCAAGACAGTCATGTGTGTAAGACAGATCCAAAATAAGCCTTAAAAAAATATTAAGCATGGACAATCTCAAAACTGCTTAGGGGATCACATCCTTGTTGCATGCAGTATTCATCTGTTTCATAGCACTTTTGGTCAAAACAGTTTTGAATAGTAAAAAGGAAAAAGCAGCAAATTTGCACAGATTTAAAACAGCTGAGCTTCCTCAGTGGGGAGGACACTTCAGAGTATCAGGCTCTGTTTAACTGAAAATGTACCCTTTGTTATTACCTGTTGTGGAACTTGCTGTGTCCTCTAATGCACTGTACAAACAGTTATCTACAAACTTGGTATTTCCTTAAAAATAAGGAAAGAGACAGACTATAATGTCTTTTGAAACTAAGATGCCTTAGAAGCGAAGTCCTAGACTCCAAGAAGTATGTTTTTCCTTCATACTAATCCCAGGTTACAACAGCATAGCTGGGCATTGGTACACTTTAACAGAAATGTGTACATACTGTGATTCATCTAAGGACTTCTGCCAGGTATATTCCTCATCATGTAGAGGAAAAAGGTTAAAATGAAATAAATTTCTCGGTTTAGAACTCATATGTTTTTAGCTAATGAATTTTTAAAGATACATACTTATAATTCCTGTGCATTTTGCAGTGCCTGCATCAGTGTTACCAGGGTAGTGCAAGGCATTATTATCATGTATTTCCACACAATCCTAAGAACAAAGATCCTCAGGATGATACCTTAGATAAATTAGACCCACATTGACATGGCTAATGGTGTCCAGTTCCTGAACTCAGTGCTGAGAGCTACTGTGGGTGTCTCAGAAAGAGTAAGGGTCACACAATTAGATATAGGCTGTGACTTTTTCTGGGTGAGCATCATGCTTCTTGTTATGTGTGAAAGAGAGGGCACTTCTACACTGACTTCTTGTTTTTGTGGGTGTAATAAAGGTTGGTGAAGTTGAAGCCAGTGCAAAACTTTGTGAAGAAACATAAAGAGTGGGGGAAAACATGAAACTGTTCTCCCACTACTCTGCACTTGATTGGACACAATCTGCCACGTGTGTTGCTTTAGAATAATTTAAACTCTGAGTTTGTACACTTTCTATATCTACAGTTCAAGATGTTACTAATAACTGCATTTCACAAAACGTCCTCTCTCTGGGCACATATTATGTTGTACCTATCTGATAGGTCTAAAGTTGGCAGGCAGATGTTGCAAGTCATCCACATTATGGCCCACCTCTCTAGAGCCTGTGTATGCGACAGCCAGCCATCTGTTTTCTGGACTCTCTGATCTCCCCATTCTTTTAAGGCCAGCCCTATGGAGAGTGGTGGCAGCAGTGGCTTGTCATCCAGTGAACAAATATCACACCAGCTCCTTTACTTTTTTATACTGCCTGGAGAATGTGGAATGGATTATTTTAATTATAAGTCACCTTCTTAATTGCATTCTGTTTGTTGAGTTAAATCTGTTTAACCTAGAAGTTTCTCTAAAGAGATCTAATATATTTGGATTATATAAGTATTTATCAGTTTTCCAGTTACAGATAACATCTGACAGGGAAAAAAAAGAAGGAATTAAACCCTCAAAACCAAAAAAGCCCTTTTCAAGTGATAGGATGGCCTGAACCATTTCATTCTACACTGTGATTCTGTCAAATGTCGCATGCTCAGCAGGTAAGCCCTGATCTGTGAAAACAGCTGGGTTGTAATTGTTCATTAAGAATTTCACTGAGCACCACAAAGCTCAGCATTTAACAGTGTATCCAGGCAGCCACTGTGGTGTAGTATGGATATTACTCAAGCTAGCTCAGAGTAAGATCCACTTATTGGAAACATAACAACTATGAAATCTGCACAAGCAAATATTGCCCTCTATTTTTCAACTTTGCTGATCTGATGTGAGCAAAAATGTTAAGAGATGATTTTTTTTTTGATCTTGACATTTCATTGCACTCTTCTCTGTTTCATCCCTCTCTACCACAGTCTACTCAAATATATGTAGCATCTTCTGTCTGCAAAAGGAAATACTGCTATGCAGATAAATGAATTATTCTTTCTATGGAGATTCCTTCATACCCTGGCCTCTAAATATGATCCATGCTTATAATGAGAAAGTAGAAATCAAGAACAGCACTGCTTGTATTAAACAAACTGTTATCATTATTTTGCATTCAACAAGGTAATGAATAAGGACCTGTAAGCAATACAATGATTTCTCTTCTTCTTTTGAACACTCTTTTTCAGTCTCACAGTTATGTTGGAATAGAAATGCTGTGGGAACAAAGTTTCTTCCTTCCATAGCAAAAATCAAATTGCCTACTTCCATCTTTTTTTTTTCTTTTAAACTTGCAATTTTTCATGGCAAAAAGGGAAAATAAAAAGTGAAAAAAACCTCCAAGGAAAATGATAAAAAATAATATTTTAATAAAACATTAATCCAAACTTGGGAAATTGGTTTTCACGTATTTCTGTTCTCTAAAGCTGGAAGTTACAGAAAAATGAAAATGTCATATTCTTGGATGGGAAGTCTAACTTTTTTCAGAAAGACAAAGAAAATATAACTTGATTCTGTGTGCTACATTTATTCTTTCAGATGATGTTACCAGTGTAGCACACACCATACAATATTCTTCTTATTGTACCATGATGAGGATAAGATGACCACAATCCTACATGCAGTGCTGGAATTAATCTCAAACTAAACATTCAATTTTTTAAATTTTTTCCCCCATGAAAGTCCTTAAAATACTTCTTAGTTCTCTCTTTGTTTATGGCAAAGAGTTTATGAGAGTTACCTGGTCAAAAAAAATTGGATTACACTGGAACTGAAGATATGAAAAGTGAAATTTAGTCTTTGCTTTAACAGTCTCTGTTTTGACATTGTCTCTTAAACCAAGACCGCAGTTCTCATGCAATCCGTATCTATACAGCAACTGCCTGTGTCACAGTCCGTGGTGATTCTGGGCAACCACAATCCACCTTGCATGCTAGATCCAAACACTGCACATGCTCCATTTTGTGCTTTGATGGCAATTCTATATGAATGTCTGCAGATGGTGCCTGTTCAGCCATATCCATCCCGTCCACTCTTACTGACTGCCACAATATTTTTTTAAAAGCAGGTTGTGCTGCCCTATGGCCACTTTTCTGGAGTGCACAGGCAGATAAGTAGCCCCATAGTAGCCAGACTTCTCCTGTCAACCTATACTACGCAGCCTTGCTGCTTGCCCTTGCTGGCTCCACCTCCCTTTTCCCATGGCAGCCCTGTATTGCAAGAGCAACACAGTGCCGAAGGGCAAGCTGACATGAAGCTCCAAGCAAGCTATGCTGCCTCAACTCCTGACAGCAGGGTGGGGCACGGGAGGGCTGTGCAAATGTCGCAGCCAGGTCTGGAAGGGGTGTCACGCCTGAGCTGGACCCACTCCGAATGGGGTACCGTGAACATGGTGTGGTTTCTCTTGTAGGGCTGCAAGAGCCTGCCATGTGGATATAGACAGCCTGGTCTTATGGAGGGATCTAATGGAAGTGCAGACATAGCTCTTGATATCAACAGCTACTACAGCTAAAAAATAGGAAAACACTTCTTTACTACAAGTTGATCAATGTTATGATATGTATACATTTATCAGGAATTATATTTCTAAGAGTAATGGGATGACATTGTTTCTCAATGTATATAGACTAATCAATAATTCTTTTAATTAACTTAATTCAGAAAATGAGTAGTGAATTTTTGCATTTAGATTTTAGCCTTAGAAAACAACTGCAGCCTGTTAGCTATACCATCACACTAGGGGAGAATCAAGAGTTACCTTCTGCCTAGATTACACTAGTTTAAAATTAAAAATATATAGACTTTCTCTTACATAGTAGTTTCTCCTATGTTGGCCAGCACAGAATGGGGCTGAGCCATTACTCTTCTCAGATCACTTTTCCCTGAGTAGGAGAAGTGTCCTGAGTGTGGCCAAGAGGTCTTTTCTAAGAAAGATCTTCTGTGAAGCCTAATGGGGAAAAAGGGAGAAAGAAAGGCAGAAAGTCCTGATTACTATGCTCCACACAATCTCTGAATACAGTCTCAAGATACAAACTAGACACTGGTACACAAAAAGGAACTTTGCATTTGCACATGTTTCTATGCAGACATATACATGTCAATCTCTTTTAACCCAGTTTTACATAAAAATTTTGGAAAATCAAAAACCTTGCCATGTTGCTGTGAGAGGACTCTTGCACTTTCATTGATCTTTGTTTAAATTTTAATAGGTGTTACACAGGCACTTTCTGCAGATGGCAAAGTGAGACTTTTTTTTAAGAGAGAGGAAGAAAAACAAAGGATACTTATTAATGAAAAGAGAAAAAAAGAATACAGATATGGTTCCCATTACAACATCATTCTCATTAGACACAATCTCCTGTATTAGAAACTTCAAATTGCCAATATCAGTTACCAGCAGAAAATAATCTGAGGTGCTGTAATATATATAGTTTTCTGGGAACTACTTCCTCTTAATATATTAAATAAATACCAATGTTTTCTGACAACACAATTCCTGGCCACAAAGTAGTTAAACAAACAAATAAATCCTACTGAATAGGGAAAAAATTGGGAGGAATTTAATGTAGTATGATGCACATAACACAACATTATCACACCTACAGAGTTAAAACAGAGAGTGTGCTTCTTAGAGACAGTTAATCTCTGTATAGTATTCTACACTAAAGGTACTTATAATTCCACTTCTTTCACTACTTAGCTAAAGGAGTTAAAAGAGTGTGACAGTACTTCTCAGGACCATTGTGCTAGCACACAGAAACAAGGATGTAAATATACTAGGCTGGGTTACTGGATAGAGAAAATGTGCTAAACCAGTAGTTATTTGATCTGATTGAACAGTTTTCAAATGCTATGCATCTCAGATAATCTTTGTTGTTGTTGTTATTTTCTATTTAGAATCATAGAAATTTCAGTTGAAAGGGATCTCTTAAGGTCACATAGTTCAATCTCCTGTTTCAAGGAGGACTACCTTCAATTCCAGATCAGATCAGCAGTGGCTTTATCTTAAAGTCTTGAAAACATCTAAGGATAGTAACCTGTTCCAGCTTCAGTCTGCCACTACTGAGGTAAGTTTCATTATGTCATCTCTGTAACTCTCCTTCAGCTACTCTCCTTTCCACGAGATCTATCACATTGCTCCTTAGCCTCCTCAAACTCTCTTCTTAAGTCATGCTCTATGTCTCTAATCATCTTGGTTGCAAGTTTTCTGCAAGTTTGCTAGAAAAATAATTAATATTATATTACTAAATGCAGTAGTTAACATTAACAGTAATAGAAATGGTTCTGGACACTAAAAGAAGTCACCCATAGAACTCTACCTTGTCCAGCATCAATCTGCTCCAGCAAACCTACCTTATAGGGATATCTCCATCTCAGGTAAAATCTACCTCAACAGTAAGACCTCGCTCTGATTTACTTTTCACTTCCTCATTCTAAGTTACTTCCAAACTTTGGAACAGAACATTGAAATATAAATATTATATATATTTCGTAAATTATAAATACTATTCTAAGATTTAAATGTGACTTCTTAAAATAGCAAAGTTGTTTGGGATTTACACAGAAACATGTTCTTGTGTCCAAATGACTGCTCTAAGGCTTTTATGGACTTCAGTGTTTTCTTTCATCTCTTCTAAACTGTGGCACATAGAGTGGTGATTTGATCAAAACTTCTTACAACTTGATCCCTTATAAAGACAGATGAAGGCAATGTCTTTGAGAGAGACAGAGTGAAGACAAATTGAAGACAGGGCAAACAAACAAACAAGATGATAGTTAACTGCTTTACTAATAAGAAAACACTGAATTTTCTTTTAAGGCATGCTTAAGACTTTTATGTTCTTTTAGTTGATAATCTGTAGAACTACTTCATTAGAGACAACAATTAAAAAAGGAAATCTCACACAGGTTTCAAATAAACCTTGTTGCTTTATGATTTGTAAATCTTAAGTAGAAAGTGATCAGCAACCTGCCAGGAGCTTATGAATTTACTTTTAATGAAAGTTAAAAAAAATGAATGTTGGAAACAGAATCTTTTATTTATCTATATTCTATTCTGCATATAAGAAAGGATAATCTTTTTCAGTACACTTAATATCGTAACTCCACAGGTGTCCCGAATGCACCTATGAAGTAAATCAGCTTGTCTGCTGGCTGGGAATTAGGCTGTCTTGCCAAAAGTCTGCCAGTTTAACTGAATAATTCATGATGCTTTATGATGTGGACTACTGTCCACAGGAGAGACAAGCAGACTCATTTTCTTTATGTCCTGAAACTGGACTCAAAATGTGAGCCAAAGGAGAAAGGAAAATACAGCTTTACTCCCCCATTTAAATAAGCTGCTCACCTTGTGAGAAATGCATTATATTGATACTAGTGAGTAATTGTGTCCTATGGTAAAATTGCTCTGATGAAGATGGTGAGGAGTTTGTAAGAATGAGAGTTTTCTGAGGAAAAATTAGTTAAAACCCAGGAGGTAAACTGTAAAGGTGAAAGTGACAGAAAGCAGACCAACTTTTGTAACCCGCTATATTTAGAATACTGCTATCCTACTTAATTCATACAATGGAATGGTTATAATGGTTTTGTGTTAAGCATTACCTGTGTACCCAAAACCTTTCTGCAGGATTGAACCAAGTGCAAAGATTGATTACAGGCCAAAAGGATGTAGCAATGACATTTCTTGGGTGACAATCTCATTCTCAGTAATTATTACTTTTAAATTCTATGGCAATTTGTTTTATCAAATGACATATTTTTTGTGTCACGTATCTGTAACCTTTTACACATGACTGCACTTGGTATGGAATTATTTTGATAAGAGAATGTTAGTATAATGTCAACACCATCAATGTTTTCATCTCTGAAGTGCTCCCATCAGAGATGTGGGGTGACTGGTATAATCTCATTACTAGAAAATAATTTCAAAGATGTCTATAGCACTAATCCACTGAATTCACAGTGAATTTCATTTGGCTAAACCGTCAAAAACTCAAATATGGAACTGCATGTAGATGAAAAGTAAGATGAGAAGTAACATTTCTATTTCTAGATATCTTATATTTGACATTTATTACCTGTTTTTCTTTTTTTTAAATAAATAACTACTACAGAAGATATATATTTATATAATTCAATGTTTATGAACTTTAATGCCTTATTGGTATATGCACAAAGGATCCAGAGTTAAGAAGTCAAATTGTTCTTTTTCTATTGATTCCAGCAAATTAAGCCACTTATTTTGCCCAGATTTGAGCAACATCTTCCTCAGATCTATAGGCTGTTTAAAAGGGAAATAAAAGTAATAATCATAAAAAATGAAAAATATGTTGCTAAAATGCCTTCAAAATAAAAACCTTTATATTATTCCTTTCATTTTGTGAACTCCAGTGTTCAGATTAAACAGCAAAAGATGATTTGTCACTTAGATATACAATAATCAAAGATTAAAAATCTGTCTTCATACTTCTGCATTACAAATACTTTATGCTGTATTAACAGGTAAAAGGAAAATATCTTAAAATGCTCTAAATGGATTACCCCAGCCTCCTACGTTTCCTTTCCTCATAAGATAAAATGGTATAGGATAGGAATATTCTTATTCAGAGTTAACCTTAAAAATTTTAATGCAACTTTAGTTTCTAGCACTGTTCAAACTCTTGTGAATAATGTGTATTTTCTACAGCCATTCTGATACTAGCATTACCATTACTAATTTACCTATGAAGTCTATGAAAAAAAATCACTATTTTTTGTAGGGGTGCATTCCCTTCGCAAATTATATTTCTGCATAAACTCTGTTGAGTGGAGTGGGATAGCAGGAAGAGGAAGTGGGGCCAAAGAAAAGCAGGCTGGAAAAGGACTCATCAGACTTCAAAACTATCCAAAACTGGACACCTAGTCTAAAATACCTGTATCAACTATTTTATAAGGGGAACTGAGCTTCTCCAAGGGCAATGTATTACACTCTAAACCACCTTTCTAAGGCAGGTGAGACCAAGAGCCCTCTGGAGGTACCTGATTCTTCCCAGTAAATATTAAAAAAGCCTAGATGATGAGCTCAGATGAAGTGCTAAGCTTTCTAAAACATAAAGTTAAATTAGATTAATTCTACTAGCCCTAACTGCAGATGTGTGATTGTTGCCTTCAGAAAGTGAGAATGGGATTCATCTCATGTAATAATAGATTTATACAAGTTAACATACTTAAACCTGAGCTTATCACTCTGGGCTTTCTTAACAATCAAAAAAGACATATAGATAAATGGGTAATATTTCATAGGACCATAGGCTAATTCAGGTTGGAAGGGACTGCAGGGAGCCTCTAGTCCAACTCCCTGCTCAAAGCAGGGGCAGCTCTGTAGTCAGACCAGGCAACTCTGAGCTTTATCCAGTAAGGTCCTGAAAACCTCCAAGGATGGGGAGACTGCAGAATCTCTCCGGGCAACCTGTTCCACTGTCTGACTAGCCTCATGGGGAAAAAAGTTTCTCCTTATCTCTTGTCCTAACTACTGCCATTTTAACTTATGTCCGTCGTACCTTGTCTTCCCACAAGACAAGTGTCTTTAGTGTCTTCTTCTGTTGTGAAGAGTCTGGCTCCATTCTCTTGACGACCTCCTTGTAGGCTGCTGTTAGCCCCCTTGGTGTCCCCCAGAGCCATCTTTTTACCATACTGAATAAGACCAGCTCCCTCAGACTCTCCTCACAGGGAAAGTGCTCCAGCCCTCAACCACCATGGTGGTCCTCTACTGAACTCCTGTTTATTGTTGTCTCTCTATATTGTGAAGCCAAAACTGGATGCAGTATTTTACATATGGTCTAATGAGTACTAAACAGATTGGGAATAATCATTTCTCTCAATCCAGTGGCTCTGCTCCTGTTAATACAGCGGAGGAGGCTGATGGCCTTCTTCGCTGCCAGGGAGCTGCTGATTCCTGTTCAGCTTGCTGTCTGGCAAGACCACCAGGGCCTTTTCTTCAGACCCATCAGTCACCAGCCTGTATCACTGCAAAGGACTCTTTCTTCTCAGGTGCAGGACTTTGCACTTGCCTTTGTTGAATTTCATAACGTTCCTGTCAGCCTATTCCTCCAGCCCATCTAGGTCCCTCTGGATGGCAGCCCTGCCTTCAAGCATATCGACTGATATGGAAATCAGGGGAGACCTTATTGCTCTCTACAACTACCTGAAACGAGGTTGTAGCAAGGTGGGTGTCAGTCTCTCCCCCCAAGTAACAAGCGATAGGATGAGAGGAAATGGCCTCAAGTTGCGCCAGGCGAGGTTTAGATTGGATATTAGGAAAAATTTCTTCACTGAAAGGGTTATCAAGCATTGGAACAGGCTGCCCAGGGAAGTGGTTGAGTCCCCATTCCTGAAGGTATTTAAAAGACGTGTAGATGTGGCACTTAGAATCATAGAATCATAGAATATCCTGAGTTGGAAGGGACCCACAAGGATCATCGAGTCCAACTCCTGGCCCTGCATAGGACAACCCCAAAATTCACACCATATGTCTGAGGGCATTGTCTAAATGCTTCTTAAATATTGCCAGGCTTGGTGCCGTGACTACCTCCCTGGGGAGCCTGTTCCAGTGCTCCATCACCCTTTGGGTGAAGAACCTTCTCCTAATATCCAGCCTAAACCTCCCCTGGCATATCTTCCTGCCATTCCCTCGGGTCCTATCATTGATCATCTGGAAGAAGAGATCAGCACCTGCCTCTCCTCTTCCCCTTGTGAGGAAGCTGTAGATTGTAATGAGGTCTCCCCTCGATCTCCTCCTCTCCAAGCTGAACAGACCAAGTGACTTCAGCCACTCCTCGTACCGCTTCCCCTCTAAACCCTTCACCATCTCCATGGCTTAGGGACATGGGTTAGTGGTGGACTTTGCAGTGATAGGTTTACAGTTGGACTCGATGATCTTAAAGGTCTTTTCCAACCTATATGATTCTATGACTGATCCTCTCAATTTGGTGGCATCTGCAAACTTGACTGTGTGCCATCAGCTTCTCCAGATCATTAATAAAGGCATTAACAAGACTATCCACAGATATTTGCATTTTGTGACCACACCTGGTGCTCTGGTTCCTCCTGCCTGTTTTACAGGTTGAATGTCTTTCTGTACATACACCTGAGGTAGGTATCCCTTTGCTATTTTTTGTCATATATGAGGTCTCCCATCTTCCCATAACTCAGAAGCCTTTGCTTTCTACCCTCGATCACCACTTCCTCACTTGTGTCCCAAATTGCTAGTTTAAAGCTCTCCTTACCTAGTTGGCCAGACTGTTGGCAAGGATGTTCTTACCCCACTCTGTCAGGTGGATCCTGTCTCTCCCTGGGAGTCCTCCATCCTCAGATTGAATCCCATGGTCATAAAAGCCAAATCCCTGTTGTTGACACCAGCTGTTGAACTAGGTGTTATCCAGCAGGATTCATCTGCTGCCACCTAAGCTTTTCTCTTTTACCAGCAGGATTGAAGGGATAACATCTGGGTCCCCATGTCCTTCATCCCTAGAGCCCTGTAGTCACTCTTGGTATGCTCCAGCCTTTCCCTGGCAGGGGATTTTAGACAGTTAAATTTAGACAGTTTCCATACTAGCTATTTTCACCTCAGATATCACAGAAAGGCTTTTAATGGGCAGTGATATCTGAGACATTCACTAGCAAGTGGATTTACTGTGTTTTTCCCTTGTCTTCTCCATTTTCTTTCTAACTTTACTTCTTTGGAATTACTCAAGCTGATCATAAATTATGAGGCTGTTCAGGAAATACTGCTCCCACACACACAAAGTCATAAAACAAAAAGCTGATTAAAGGTCAGCTTGGTTTGCTGAAGCTAACATTACTTAAATGAATACTTTCACCGAGAACCTCAGTCTGAGTTTACCACCCAGCTATGAGGATATTGCAATGATTTAATCCAATAGTGAATTTCTGTTCACACCATGGAGTGTGATTCCATGGAGAACATATTAATACAATTATGCTAACAGGCTATTTCATTCCTTTTGGAGGTATGAAATTCAAGATAAATTACTATAATAAAACCTAGCTCTCTGCAACTTGGCTGTAATAATCTGGTTAAGAAACCAGTGGTATTATGGTATATGTAGTTGTTTCACTGGACAATATGTGAAAAGAACCTGAGAAATAAATATTTCATTGTAAGTTGAGACATAAATGGTAAGGAAAGAAAAAAAAAATAATAAGCTCATCTGTTTTCCCATAAACACAGTGAATGAAAACTACCTGTTTCACTTTCATTGCATTGGATATGGAAGGAAATATTTTCTGTTTCTTATAACACGAATTCCTACTTTAACTGAATGCTGTACCTGATGATGACTCTGAATAGCCATAATATTATCAATATCATATTATGTTAGAAAATTGTTCAGATATTTTAGTTTCCAATCAGAAGGTGCAGATTTTAAGCATAAGCATTAAACTAAATAGACTCAACATTAAAATGAGTAAAGATAGTGCTGCATCAAGTCCAATGAAATTGCTGTTTTCTCATGTAATCTATAGTAATCCTACTCTCATTTAGAAGCACAGTAATTTTTACATTCATGCCTTGTAGCTAATGCTATCAGTGCTGTGTAAAAATAATGTTTCTGTAGACTTCAGAAATAAATTGTTTAAATAGGATTTTGCCATTCCTCTTATTCTTCCCAATTCTCTTCTGTTTATGGGGCACATCTGGCAAAGGTTAGATGAGATGCAAATTTGATTAAATGGCTCCAGCTGCCTTGCTGACTTCGTTTGTGTTACAGTCCATGGCAGTAGAAGCACCAGGGTGCACTCTGTATTGCATTCAAGCAGTGTAAGAGGTGAGGTGTGTGCTAGTCTGGACAATGCCAGGAGGGGCAACAGCATGTTGCACAAAGGGATTTCCTTATGCTGCATTTACTGCAACTTCACTTGCCCCTTCGCCCAAACTCCCTCGACTTTTTCTTAAACAACCTGAGCAACATTTCTGAAAATCAATGAAGTTTCAGAGTGCCATTTCAACCTAACCAACGATTCAGTTGACTAGCAGATTCTCCCTATGCCACCTAACAAAATAATACAGTTCTATTGGTACATATATTAAACTTAAGGAGACATTTTTAATCACTCAAGTCTAGCTGTGACAATTAAAAAAAAAAAAAAATCATTGTCCTTGGTGCCACCTGTTTTCAAACATATGCTAAGTGTTGATACTCCATTTAGACATTAAAAAGCTGCAACAGTATGGCAGGACATGAAACAGGCTTACTATTTTTTGGGTAACAAAAACAAATTGTGCAGGCAGAGCATGTGCTATGGCAGCGTTGAGCACCAGTGCTGCATGTGTTGCTGCTGCAGATAGGTGTTCATGTCTTTCTTCTGCGCTGACACTGAGATTTGCTAGACATCATAGTTTTTATTCCCTCATGCTTGTTTGTAATAACTCTGTAGAGAAATGAAAATGGAATATATGACTTCTGCCAAGTGTTTTGAGTTGTTGTTCACTCCACCTCCTGCTCCAGAAGTGAGGTATCTGCTGTTGTCAAATATTTTGTCCCAGCATTGTAATACCAGTACTAGTAACCCCAGAAGAACAATGTCTGCTACGAGGCACCCAGATTCATCTCAACTACTGTCATCTCAACTGTTGTAAGCAACTAACAGCAAAAGAAATTATAATGTTCTGTACTCTCATGTCCTATAAATTGTCAAATTCTAAAACATTGATTTCTAAATCAAAATGTAGCAGCATGAATGAAGGCTGTAAGTGCTGCATATGTACAGATCTAATTTGTATGTGAAGGATTTGAGCACAAAGTTGGCAAATATAGCTACTGTATCCACAGAAACAAATGTTAGATGTGATTGTCCTCTGTTAGGGTGTTTAGCTTGGTTCTCTGTAACAGAGTGTTACACTTCAGTGTGCACTGTGGAGTGAACCATAATTAATGTGTTACACAAAAAATCACAAATGTTAAAAGTCTCTAACAGAAGGAGAAAATACGAAAAGCATTAAAGTAACTGTAGCTTTCAAAATTAGTCTTACCTTATCCACAAAAAGCTCTGGTTCATTTTGACTGATGAATCCTCATAACTCATTGACAGATTGTTATGATCTCCCAAACAGTGAAACGTGGTAATGAGAATGAAGTAATCAATATTATCGGCAAATCACAATCTCAGGTAGTTACTCTGTGTTGAGATTTAAGGGAATATAATGACATTCCTGCAGCTGACAGCCATACAGATCTTTCTATTTTTCAAAGGACACACCATTCATCTTTCATATAAAAACATTACAGCTGCAACTTCAGGAAAGTCCTACAAACTGAGCAAAATTTGGAGAATCCTCAAATCTTTAAGTACTATATTTTTGCATTATTTAAAATTTCTGATTGCTTTTTTTAACCTATTTTTCACAAAAAGGAACGGAGTGATCTTGTAGAATACAGTCAACAATCACCAGTCTGATATTAGAATCACTGCCCAAACAATTTCAGGAATTACTCTTAAAAGAAGAAAATAAGCAGGGATCAGAAAACAAGTCCCTGTTATTCCCACATATGAATTTTAAATCCCATGGGTATAAGAAAAGACTGAGGTGTTCTGCTGCACAGGAAATGGGATTTGCACATAGAAGATCTCCTAATTACATACGTGCCTACAGGTATGTATGAACAGGCCCAGTATATTACACAGAATTTATGTATGTGACTTACTACATCTTATTTTTATGAACACCATCATTTATCTTTATTGACTTAACTACATTTAAAACAGGTCACTGCATCTTTTTCCTGTTTTTTTTTTCCCATGCTGTATTTCCTCTTCTTTCTGCTTCTAACTTACATGGTCTAAACATAGCATTCTCTTACATTATGCTGTCTACTTCTTCCTCTGCTAGTCTCCTTCCATCTCCAAAATTGACTTCAAATCTCTATTCCTCCCTACTACCTTTTGTAGAAGTTACTTCTTCCACCTTTACTGCTTTTCTTGTACCTCCCTCAACGGACATTCATCATCTATTCATCATAAAGAAATATCTCTAGTCACCTAACAGACAAAAGAAATAAGTCTGCGAACCAAAGAATTGCTTGGAATCCAGACTAACGTTCAGGCAGAAACCTAACTGTGTCCTGTTCAAATCATCCCCCCTGCTGGAAAATGGGATTGTGAAGGGATTTCTACCAGCACACAATAGTTGGAAGGAAATTCGGGGGACTAATATTTCTTATCAGCTATAAAAAGTAAGCTATTTTAGTAATGCTTTAAGAGACTCATATTTTCTAACATCATATGTAAAATTAAGATAAGCTTATAGGGATATGTGACTACGTTACTTTGTTAATATGGATAGCAAACGTAAATCTAACCGTTGAGAAATGAAATCCCTTGGAAATACTTTATAGATCTACTTCTCTAAATTTCTTTCAAGAGTAGCTTAAAGATAACCAAAAGAAAGTATTTGCATGTGCTGATTGACGTAGGGATGGTCCTGGAGGAGTTTGTACTTGAGCATACAAATGTGAAATAAAATCAAATTAGCATGCTAAGGAAATTAACACTAATATAAATACATTCCTGAATAGTCCCAGATAGCTAATCCCTGGGAAGAATAACTTAAATTCTGTTTTTATTTATGAAAAAGGATTCTATTAGAGTTCCACTTGCTAAAAATGCTTTAAGCCTTAGGCTATGCCTAAAGGCAGAGACATTATATGTGCTGTAAATGCCAACTATTTCAAGCATTTCTTCTTAAAGTTACCTTAAATGTGGCAAAATTATAATACCATTTAATGAGTTTGCCATTCAATTACATTAGCAGTATACATATATATGAACTAATTTCCTGTTTGAATTATTTGATAGATCTAATTAAATTATAATTTAAAATACTATTAATCTTTGTTAATCAGCAGCAGTGAATGAAGATGCCTCAAAAGATATAGGTTTCATATTCTCTTTCAAAGCTTCAAACAAAGCTAAAACAACTTGTAGCACTAATTCAGTACTGAACATAAAAGCACTTAGCATCTAAAAATCTGAAAAAGGAGTGCAAAAACCCCATTAATAATGAAGAATGAAACACTGGTAATACATTTATAAAACTTGCCCTTTTAAGCTAGTAGATTTAAAATAATATTCTTCTACAATACAGATGCAAAAATGTATAATCTAGATAAAAAAATACAAAAAAAAAAAGCAAAAATAAACCCAAAAAGTTTTAGGATGCCACAGAAGGAACATTTCTTAAGAATATGAATTCCCAAAATTAACATTTCTTTTATCTCTTATCCCGGAATATGTTTTAATGTCTTACTAATCCAAAAACTTTATTTATATTCTGTACAGGTGATCTCCAGAGAGTTGTTGTAAACTTTCACACACAAACCCCAAAGTAAACAAACTGACAAAATAACTCTTTATTCTTATCAGCTTGTTTCAAACATGACAACATGCCTTATTAGAGGTATGAGGTCAGAAGTCATTTTGGCTAGAAGCTCATATTTACAGAGTCAATTATTTTACACAGGCACTTAATAGATTGTGAGATCATTTGTAACTTTGCTGATGGTAAAAAATCCTACTGTTCCAGTGTATTTTGATTTAACAGAAAAGAAATAATCTTGACTCTTGAACTAGGACTCATGCAGTAACTAAGGAATTGCCAGGTATAGCACTTTTATTAAGGGTTAAGGGTTCTTGTAAACAAGCAGAACACATTTTTTGTGTGAATTTGCATGAACTAATATTATAAGTTATAGACAGCCTCACCTACATTTCCAACCACTTGCTAATCATAATAACCTTTCATCTTCCAATAAATTAAAGCTTTCATTATAGAAAAATGACAAGGAAAAAAAAGTGAAAGTGAAAGTGAAAGTGAAAGTGAAAGTGAAAGTGAAAGTAAAAGTAAAAGTAAAAGTAAGAAGAGGAAGATAAAAAGAGAAAAGAGAATAAGAAAAAAATCATAATGTGGAAAGCAATCAGGTTAAATACTGGTCCGCATAGTCAACTGATTATTCTACAGTAAAGAAAAATTTACCAACAGCAATTGACTACTGACACCAGACTGGAAAAAAGACCTGATTTTGGAGCTGCAAGGCTGATATACTGACAACAATTCCCAACCCATCTCAGAAATCCCGCTTTTCAAACAACAGGGGGTGATATTATTTCTTTTTGTTAAATGAACTAAGTTATCACAGGTATGTTCTCTCTGCTTTTAGCATCCTTGCCCTAGAAAGGAACACAGAGATCAGAAAAAGTAAATTAAAAAAAAGCCAAGAATAACCTGAAGCCTAATAATCTTTCTTACACTGAGAAAACAGCACAACTGTAAAGCCTGTTTCGTATTAAGTTTACTACCAAATGGGGCAAAGTACAGATGAACAGGGCGTCAGAATGCCCAACAACCAGGAAGCTGTGATGCTGCAGCTTTTACTGAGCTGGAACTGTGAGGTGCATATACTGATGGAAATACATTATTCTGAGTGGTAGAAAGAAAATTGTGAAAGCTACAAAGAGATCTTATACTGCTGTGAAACCACATGATAAAATGTCAGCTGAAATCCAATGTCAATAAAAAACCAAAGTAATGCACATAAGAAAAAAACAGCTCTAACTATAGATATACAGGAATATACTCTAAATTAGCTATTATCATCTCAGAGAGAGATCTGGGAATCAAACTAGAAATGTTTCAAAAGAAACATCAACCCAGCACTCAGTAGCTGTCAGAATTGGAAGCAGAATGATACAAGTTTCTAAGAAAAGAACAGAGAACAAAACAGGAAAAAAAAAAAGCCCACCATTACAAAGCTACATAAGCCATACTACCTAGGCAGTTTTAAAACTGAAAAGATACAGTTGAACTAGAAAGGTTCAAAGAAAGGAACAGAGGGTGAAATCACTGGCACACCTGATGAAGACAAATTAAACAGACTAATCTACTAGAAGACTACATATATATGTGTACACACATAATTATGAGTGCCATAGGAAAAGTGAACCATTGTTTACAACAACACGCAATAAAAGAACTAGGGATATAATATAAAATTTCCTGACACAACCGACTTTGAACTAATTGGCTGAAGATATTATGAAGGCCCAACTGCACATCAGTTCAAACAGCAACTATTAGAAAAAGCCCTCAGGGACCACCTAGAAAGAAAGAAAGAAAGAAAGAGGAAGGAAGGAAGGAAGGAAGGAAGGAAGGAAGGAAGGAAGGAAGGAAGGAAGGACGGGAGGGAGGGAGGAAGGAAGGAAAGAAGGAAGGAAGGAAGGAAGGAAGGAAGGAAGGAAGGAAGGAAGGAAGGAGGATGGAGCATGCAGCCTCTTCACCACCTCTTCACACCACTAAGTGTTTAAGGGTACTGCTTGCTGCCTTCTTAGCCTTCCTTCCTTCTGGCACAACAGGATAATGGACTACACAGAGCTGCCATCTTCTTACTTTGTCTTGTAAGCCAATATAATATGACCCTTACTGGACACATCACCCTTCACTCCTCACTGGTAAGATTTTTTTTTTTTTTTGTGAATTTAGTTGAAAACTCCTGACAAGATAACTAGTCAGTATTATGACAGGGGCAGAAGGATGACTAATAATGGATTTTAGCATTTGATTAACTATTCTAGAGTTATCAGCAAGCAAATACTTACTCTGAAGCAGATGTGAGATGTTACTCCTCTCTCATTATGGCAAAACTGCAAATTACTTTCTATCAAATTACCTGTCTCTCCACATGAGAAATCTAGTATTACATCTTCTATTTTCCCCATCCTTAAATTGAACATAGTTCAGTCTCCTCAACCCTAAACACTCCATCCACTCTCCTTGTCCCATGAAACTCAGTAGTGATCCACATTGTTTTAAACCAAAAAATATATAAAATACATATATATAAAGCATACACAGGGGATAAAAAAGAGGGCAAGAAGTTCTCTGTCTATGGAAACATTATCTACAATGTCCTTGTCCTACTGCCCAAGCAATGAGGAACAGATTTATTCATATAATTCAGAGTATTTTTAGAAATAAGATTATCTATTAAGTACTTTGCAACAAAAGAAGAAGGACACCCTGGTCTGAACAGTCTACCCAAGATAAATGGGAGAAACTGAGCTGAAGAAACTTCTGCACAACAGTTACTTGCAAGAGAAAAGTCTTCCTCACCAAAATTGTGAAAACTCTTTGTCACCGAACACAAGGTGAAAAGAAATGAAAATAAAAGTCCTGCACCAATTTGGATTTCAAGTAACTCTTTGGTTAGCAGGCGTATTTATCTTATGTTTTAGATGACTGGTGGTATTTCCAGGTTCTCTTCATAAGGTGATGAATAATTGATGAATATCTGTTAATGGGTGTGTAAGAAAAGAGCTTAACATTGAAGAAGTGACTTTTACAAAAGAGAGCCAGAAATGAGGAAACTCTGGAGCTGCACCAACATGACTAACTTAACTAGTTCACTAATATCTTCCTTTAGGAGATTAATTAGTCCAGCTGATTGAAGCATGCATTAAGGGTAAAAAGAAACATTATTCTTCTTATACAAAAAAATTAAAAAGCAGCTCAGCGGAAGGCAAAAGTAAGGATATTTTCAGAGACGTATAGTAATACTGACTTCCCCTGTTTCACTTTCTTGGTTCTCCCATCCATCACAAATATGAGAACAAAATGGGCTTCTGTTTCTATCTACAGGTGAAGCTATACCTGTTCTTTTTATTTCTGATAGATTCAAAGCTAATTACAGCTTTTACTCTCTTGGAAATGTGTGCTATTACCACGGCAATTATTCAGTTCCTCTGTATTGCTTTTGATTCACCTCATTAGCCAACCTCTAATTTTACTTAACCAGGCCACAATGTTTAGCTTCTTGTCCTTGTCTCCACCCTCTCCTCATCTTCTGTGTTCCTCTATGTCTTCCTTCTTTCTTCTACACTCCTCCTTCTTTTTAGAAAAGTACAGTAGTCCAGCATCCACTAACACTACTAAAAAAAAAAAAAACAACAAAAAAAAAACCCCAAAAGTAAACATCATGAAAACACCACAGTCTGGGATAATATCCTAAAACTAACAGAAGGAAATATATAAACAGCAAAAGAAGAGATCTTTGGACACTCAAAAAAGTTGTTAAAATGTTGCTAGGACTTCCTCTGCTCTGTGTTGACTGGCTCCAAAGTCCTTCCCTCTTCCTTCTCTTATGCATGCTTCACTGCATACCCACACTTCTTAGTGTCTTTTCTATGGTTGTATCCCCTGCACACCTTTTCCCTTCAGAATCTCTTTCCGTCACAAATACTTGTCATCTAGCTGTACCACCTCTCAGCAGAACTTAATTCCTCTACAGCCCTACAGAAATGAACAAAATTGGAACAAGATTATTTGGTCTCATGATCTGTCTAGTAAGTTCTGGCCCTTTCCCCATCTTCTTTCTGTTTAACTCTTCAGGACAGGGACTAACTACTATTTTGAATTTCTACAGTGTTCAGCATGATAATGGACTGTGATTGCTTGTCCTTGTGCACCACCAAGGCAGCCATGAGCAACAATAACAACAAGAATCTTGCCAGTCATTATTTATAATGCACCCATTTTCTTTCTAACCTTACTCATTTTAACTCACCTAAGAAGTCAAAGCCTTTGCCCTGAACCCAGTCTCATTTCGCTCTACAGGATGTGACATGCTTTTGATGATGGGAGAACAAAACAATGATAGACTAAACTATGAACACATCATTATTCTTCCTAAAATGCATTTATGAAAATTAATGTAAATAGGCTACTGAACACTCCCCCAGTCCAAAAATTTTTTTCAGTAAGGGTATGGAAAGTGTTATTTTCTTGTTACGTTGATGGAGTACTGATAAAGATGTATCCAGCAGCAACACTCCATTTGCAGAAAAAGATCTGTATTCATGACTATATCTGCAACTGTACTATTGAATGACTACCAGAAAACGGTAGCTATGCAATCTACACCTGAAACAGAAATCAGTACTGCTCTACTGAAAGCAATGATAAAAAGCTTTGATAGATAAAGAATCCTTATAAAACATAAAAACCATAAGAATTTGGTTTCAGCAGCTACTGAATATTTTACAGAAAACAGGAAAGGCCTTCAAAGATAGTTAGGCCTTATTTTTCTCAATATGTCTACAACTGTTCTTAATGGAACTCTTATAAGCTACTAGTTATCTCTATTTACTCAGCCACTCTGCCTCTGCAGCATAATGAAATTCTGGTATGAAGATAGTACATCCTATTAATGGAAGTATTATGGACACAGATGGTTATCAAGGCTACAGATTGCCGAACACCAGCGCCCATTTTCTAGCTGTTATTATATAGTATTTAGACTCAACAAATCTGGAACACAAATAGCTTTGTAGAAAGCATACTCCAGTATTCTGCAGAAGCCTTTACTGTTCTAACCTGGGCAGGCGAGGGATAGGGAAAAGAGAGGGAAAGGAGTGTCTACCCCATTCTCATGAATAACTATTTTTTTTTTAAAAATCGGGAAAATCTTTTAAAGACCATTCAAGTGGTTTCGGCTTTACATCGTAAGGGTACAGTCTAGGAGGGAAAAAAAAAATGTCTTAATTCCAATGATAAAGAGTGTGCTAATATCAATCCATTTTTTATTTATTATCGTACATGCTTACTAATATTCTCATAATTTTCTTACACCTAACTTTCACAGACATCACAAGCATTTTATACTGCAGTAATTTCAATCTGTTTACCTTAATTTTTTCTTTATGCATATTATGTGTATATATCTACCCTGATGTATTTTCATAATAGATATCCTGTGCTTATACTACTATTATACACAACTTTTCTGTAATTTATCATTTAGGCTCAAATATCTTATTCAACTGTTCATCAGTACAGAAAATCAGGACATTTGGGAAATATGTCCTATTTCCTATGGGAAAACTATGAACTATGGGAAAATAAAAATAAAAAGCAACAACTTCTCTGTGGTAAATATAATACGTAGGTGTAGTATGTTTAATAACTGAAAACTGAAATCTTAAATATTGCACAAATTAACATTTCAGTAAAGTTCCATAATTTTGAAAAAGACTCAAAAATTAGGTTGAAAATGGAAGCTAACAGCAGCACACTAGCAGGATGTCACGCCTCTAAATCTCATCATAATATGACAGGAGCCCAAAGGTCAAAGGCCCAGGACTGCTATTTTTGATTATTTTAATAAGCAAACTCAAAGAAAAAAAAAAAAACCACCTTATGTTAACATTGGACAGTAAAAGTAAAAAATTCCAGAGTAAGGAAAAGAACGCAACCAAAACTGAAAGGCAGTCTGAGCTATTATTTTCTCTTCAACCAAAACCGAGTAAGATTTTAGAATATTGTGCAATCTTTGTCAAACCTGACAGCAAATAAATTAAATTCAAAATATATTTTTTGTTATATATTTTCTTAATATTTTTTTCTAAAACATGAACTGAATCAGAAATATTATTTCAAGTTTTCCTTAGCATTAGAACTGAAAGAGAACGTTTTCAGCTACAACTTCATCTGAGCCAGAATCAAAAGCCTTCTGGCTTGACACCCCATGCAAAGATAAGGATATAACAGAAGCTACACCCCAAATCTTTCATCTGACCTACAGACATGCTCTGAGAAAACTGTGCATCCAGACTTCAATAAGATGATTCGGAATTACAGTGTAAGCAAGACTATCAACTTTTTTCAAACTAGGAGGCTCAAGGTGTAATAATTTCAAGTTAAAAGTGAAGTTGGAAATGCAGCTTTTTAAGGTTGTAAACAGAGAGTGTGTATAATAAAATTAAATTATCATTGCTCCTCCAGCATTCACCTTTGCATACTGCATCTTAAAAAAAAGTTACCTTGAGTCTTTTAATATGCTTTTTTTAAATTTATGTGCTTGTTTTATGCAACCTCTTTTTACATGAGCCAAGAGATTACAAACTGCCATTTGCAGCATATCCCACATGCAGTCCATTTCACCTGTATGCCAAAAGGTACTCCATATGGCTCGTTCCATAGCATTACATAGCCTAAATTACTCCATGAAAGGCGTATCTGCTATGAAAAGCTAGAAAAAGTGAGAATTTCATGAGTTAACTCTGGTGTTTTTCCAGAACAGTCATAAACGCACACAATGAGGGAGAAAGAAATAACTTGTCTGAATGAAATATAACTTCAGAAACAAACTATTGTGAACTTGGAAGAGTAAGAAGTGTGGGTAGGGATCTAGTACTACTGTGGCAGGGATACAGAGGTGAAAGTCACATTCCTAGAGAAACAAAGTTTCATTAATCCCACAGTTGAAAGAACATTTTTTTCTTAGTTTGGTTTCTGCTTTTCATCCAAACTCATCCAGAACATTAGATCCAGAAGTGATCCAAGGTTCCATAAGTGTGCATACATATTAATGTTTTTCATACAAAACTCCCTATTCCAAATAAAAGCCTGTAGTAGAATATTAGTAGATTACAGTGAAAAGTATACTATTTAAAGTAATTGTCATAAAAAGTTAATAAATGGGAACCATTAATACAAAGAACTTCAGAATTCAAATTATTTTATACACTAATCCGATCCTCTTCTCCAAACTTCTTTCTTATGGGAAGCTTGTCATTGCATTGATACCATCTTTTTTTTATTATATCTATCTATCCAAAAGAGTACTGATCCAGTAAATTCAAATTCAAGGAAACAGGTTCATTAGGTTCAATAGCATTCTTAATTTGACTAAGAGGTTAAAGTATGTGAACCTTAAATTATAAGAATCTCAAGATAGGAATCATGTCTCTCTGTCTGAGTAGGCTTTCTTATTAATTTATAATAGGATCTAAACTTATGTCCATGTTCCAGATATAGTCATCAACATCTGAAAGAGAAGCAAAAACTACTTCAAGTACAGAAACCTTTCCATAATCTTTGTTTGCACACTGGACACAATGTCATTTTAGAATTTCCTACACAAAGAACTGGCACCACTTAATTCATAATAAATTAGTTTAGCCATTGTAATAGATGGATGGCCTTTTACACTGGTTTAAACCTGACTTGAGTCCTCTGGCTTGTCCCGGAAACTACACTCATGGGTATAATTAACAGCTTAGGACAATTATGATGGATAGGTTACTTTGTACAGTACTGTCCGGTCTCTATCTTAGAGACTTTTTTACTTGCAAAGTCATCCTCGACCAGGCACGTAATTTTGTAGCAGAAGCACTAATTGTTGGGGAAGAGTTTTGTGTTTTGGCCTTTCAGCTCCTAATTTATTCACTCTGATGCCACATAATAATAGTAATATAAAAAGATTTTATATTTACTCTATATTTATACATAAAACTTTTCTGTATATATATATAAAATTAATGAAGAGGTAAATCTGAAAAACACCAAACAATAACCACAGAATAAAATCTCATGCTGTGTAAAGTACCTAAAGAACTGAAGGAAGCATGATACCCAGCATATACATTTTGTTCCTTAATACGTAAAACAAAGCGTTCTATAATATGCAAAGAGGTTCAAAACTAGACGGACCCTATGTTACACATAAGAATACATCAAAATGTGCTAGATCAGTACCCAATGCTGCCAACAAATGCAGATAATGCAGTTCATATCACTGGTAAAGGAAGCCAGCACCAACACAGGACTTTTTAGTGTATGATGGTGAAATCACAAAATAATTAAAGCCTGATTTGAATCAAAATGAACAAAGGTCAGGTACTTAAAATATTCATAAAGACTGAGACTTCCACTTCTGAGGTCTGACAAAAGCAAAATTGCAAAACCCAGTTCTTTTGCATAAAGACTCTAAGAATCGCTCTTCAGGAAATCTGGTACTAAAAGTCTAGCAGTATTTTCCTAACAGTGAAGACCCACCCCACTATTCTAAATCCAGATCTCCTCCTGCCCCAAAGCTGTGAGGCTAGTATGCTTCAGCAGTTTATCTGCCTGCTGCCCACCTCTTCAATAGAGAGCTGCCAACATTCAAACTGAAATTACTAACCAAGCTGTCTGCATTTGAAAATCTGAACTCCAGATAGAGACTGTACAAAAATACAGATTAAAAGAGACAAAAAGACACCTGTGGGAGTTTTTGACGTCCTCTGACATGAAGGCACAGAGAAAACCTTGATATTATTAGCTAAAATATGGTACATCCCTGATCCAGTTTCACAAAGTCATATCACATTAAAATTGGGTTCCAGCCGCTTTGTGGGAAGCATTATTAGTCTTACCAAGGAAGCTTAAACTCCCGCTGGGCACAAACTGCTGATGCTCTTCAGGCAGGTAAGAGGCCCTTCTAGAGGGACCTCATCAGGTATCACCCCCACATGACCACACAGTAAAACAAAGGAAGCAGATGTCAGTGCATGTAAGCTGTTGACACTGAGTCTGGCCCATATACAGTATAGGCAGGGCTACGCTGGGACCTACACTCAGTGCTCCAGCCTTCTTTTCCACACTCCAAATTTGGCATCTCCCTTGGCTTTATACTTGTATATAATGGTCAGATTTCCAAAACTTATGTCAAAATTGAAGTATTCTGACCAAAGGCTGTTAAAGCATGAATGCAAATACTGAGTCTAGGGTAACTACTTACTTTAAAAAAGCTGGTCAGAATTGGTCAGTATTCTTAGCAAACATTCAATGTTTTATGCTTAGCAAAATTAAAAATTCAGTAATGCATGCAAAGCTGAAGCCTGAAGTTTAAAATATGCTTGCTGCTCTATGTAGAAGACATCCATGTTACCAAAGAGAGCCTGTTCTTAAAATCTTTCAATTTGTATTACATATACCCCAGATAGTAAACTTTGAAAATATTAAAAAAAAAGCTGATTATTCTCAAGGTCAGGAGGACTGAGTCTTCCAATTATGTCAGACTGTTAAAGGAGATATTTAAAATCTAAACAGCAAAACAGTAATAAAGGAAAACATTAAAATTATAATTGGATAGAAAACAGGTGATTTTTTTCCATTGGCTATTGTTATTGTAATGTCAGTGCTAGTCAGTGTATCAAAACATCCTATTACAACTGAAGAAAAAACAATTCCTAGACTTTTTCTTTTTTTTTGAAAACGCAAACTCCAAATCAGTTTATTCGTTATCTGAAACACCCCAAAAATATTCATTTTTTTCCTACCCCAAATCAGAATTTACTTCTCCATTGTGATGTACAGTCTAGACTGCTACATCTTCTCTTTGTTGAGATTAGGAACTACTAGCCTTCAGGCTGACTTCATTCTGTACTTCCCTTGCCCACTCTCTGCAACCTCTTTGTCTTTTGCTCTTCCCTCTTCCAGGTCTTTCCAGCCGCTCTATATCAAGTAGCTCTGTGTCGCTATGTCTCTTCCTGCCTTTGCTGTGCTCCATACTAGCAGTGTCTTCCCTGAAACCCCATCTTTTCACTTTGAGAATGCACCACTTCAGCAATACTGCCCCACAGCTCTTCAACTGTTTCCCTTCTGTTGGTTCTCTGGTCCACATCTTCCTCCCCACATGCCACTGAATGAGCGAACATTAGTGGGGAGCTATGTAGGAACACTGTGTGTGGCTTGCAGGGGATTTGCATTGTGCAGGGCAACCGATAGAGCCTGGACATGGGTCTGTGCCCTGGTGATATGCAGCAATAGCTGCCTAGTACAGTGTCAGGGAGGCAGAAGACCACTGCTGTAGCATAAAGGTACTGAACAAAGAGGACTATGATGTGCAGTAAAGGCACTGGGCACAAAGGTTGCAAAGTCACTGTGTAACATAGGATGCAGGGAAATACTGAATAACTTCAGAGTATAAAATGGAGTATAGGGGAGAAGACTGGATGCCTCCTAGTTAACACATAGCCCGTCAAAGCTATTGTCCAATTCTGTTATCCTCAGTGATAAAAAAAAAAAAAATTCTTTATTGATTGCTGTTGGGGGGAGAGGTTCAGGGAAGGAAGTGGGAATTAATTGGCTGGAAGGTGAGTCTGACTCAGGGAGGTTGGTAACTGCCCAGCTTTATTTATTTATTTATGTAAGATGAATTTACCATGGGAGCTCACAGAATGAACAATAAATAGAAGGTACTTTTTGTATGCTTTAGAAAACATGGAAAGGACAAGAAAATTCTTAGCACTTTCAGGCTTACCTGAGTTTTGTACTTCATCTCTTTACTTCATGTATTCTGCTCCCTTCTTGTTATATGTGCCACTCTCCCTTCAAATTAGTCTGTTTCACAGTAAATCATGCTGTTTTGCACCAAGTCAAAGTCATGTTTGCTTTCAGAATACCACCTTTTTTCTTGCTGACTACAGCCTAGCTCTGATATCTTCTCTCTCCTTTCCTTTAAGCAGAGGCAATTCTTTCCTTCATCCCTTTTCATTGCTCTCCTACCTAATCCTTGGGGTCCCACCTTGACTAGTTGTATAACCTCCTCCTTCACATTCAATTGGGGCTTAGCCTTGCCCTCTCAAAAGGGATGAGCAAGGGTAGAGGTCCTCTGTGGATGCTGTCCTAGGAAGGATGCTAGAGCAAAGACTGAAAGTCTCAAAGAAATACTCTGAAATAAGGGGATGGAAATGTCACTTTCCCACTTCCACCTCATCTGACAGTACAAAGAAATTTGGAGGTCTTTCCTCCTTAACCTACTCCTCACACTCTGGGTAATTAACAAAAGGAAGCATCTACATATTCTTATTTCCTTGTATAGCTGTATCAACAAGGACTCAGTCTGTCATCAGACTGCAAGTGCTTTCAGTCTAGGACTGTATGAAACTTCCTTATGAAGCACCTTGCATGACTATGATATAGTAGAAATTATACAACAGTAAGACCTAAGTGAAACAAGTTACGCAAATAAATACAGTCATACCGAAAGTTTATTTGTGATATGAAAATACCAGCTTTAATGCTACAAACTTTTTTTCCTCCTGCAGTATGACCTCAACTCTTAACAGCAGGAGAAACCCAACTCCTTTGCCTCACCTTAAATAGGTAGCTTTCTAAGATTATGTCTTCAAAGAGGGTATTTTCTCTGAATCAGTCCTGTGCAGAGTATTGTGAGAGAGGCATACAAAAGTGCCTAGCATTAACTATTTTGTACCAGGTGCTGGATGTAGTAGTGCCGTTCATGTTGTCACTAATTTAGCAATCAATTTTAACATTTTCTAGGAGTCTTCTGACACATCATCTATCATCACAGATATTAAATCTAAGGTAAGCTAAAAATAAAGTGGCATATAGCTTTAAAATGCCATTTCTAACCATATTATAGTCTTTCTTGATTCACTTTTATGAAACATATTGTTTCTCTGTTTATAGGTCTCTGTGCTTAATGACATTATTTGGGGTGGGGGGGAAGTACTCCCTGACCATGTTGCTTTTACATAGTGCCAATGTCATTTAGCTATAGCTTTATCTCACCCATTGATGGTAGAGGTGTATACAAAGGCTCATCTCTCTATATTCTCTTGCACTCACTGAAGACAAACACGTTGCTCTGACAGCAGCCCACCCTCACACATGAATAGTTTTGGAAGTTTCTCTTTCCCCCTCTTCTGGGGATAACTAGAACCTAGGATGACAAGCAGAGAGGGTAATATAAACATGTTACATGTTTTCCTTGAACTGCCTCTAATCAGTGAAGACAGTGGCTTTTCCAGAAGGCAATCTGAGCAGCTGATGGCCTGAAGTGTTTACACACATTACATTCAAGCAGAAAACCTACTCTGCTAGTCATCCTATGTTCTCTTTAATCCCATAAGAGAGACAAAGAGAGAAGCTTTCAGAAGGCGATTCCAATATTGACACTATGTGACCTCTGACATGCCCATCTCATGTCACTGCAGAGGGTGCTTACAGTGACCAAACTCCTGAATTTAGGAATGTCATGTTGACCTATTGCCTGAAGTTAGCTAATGAAACAGACTGCAATCAGACTGCTGTGGTTGTTGGTAGTGCTCTGCCACAAGAAATCAAGCACAGAAAACTATCCAGTGATGCAGTGCATACTTACACTAATGCATAATATGTTCTCTAGTATTTTGTCCAGTTCAATTTAAAATGTCTGTAGTAATTAGGCTTCTAGCCACTCCCTCAGAAAATTGTTCCACGATCTAATGTCACATAACCTCCAACTATTTTTCTGTGCTGAAACTGCCATCAGAGCACGTAGATGAAAGAGGATTAGACTACATGGGCGACTGCTTAGGAGCATCAAGGAACTAAAGGAAACGAAGCTGTTAGCATTGATGAACTAATGTGTCCAATGGAACATCAGGAGGCTGAAGGTGTTGTCTTTCAGATGGAATGTGAAAGCAAGGCACTAAGCATTAGAGGCAATTAAAGTTCTCTCAGCATTCTTTGCAACAGTACCAGTGTTAACCCCTGGTTCCTGGCCACCTTCCAAATCACATAATTAAATACTGCTTTCCTAAATATTTCCCTGCACTATCATTTAGAAAGACAGCCATCGCTTAACCTGAAATGGTGTATTGATGCCAGGTTTAACCTCAAAGGAGGATGCTTATGAGTGAAAAGTAATTCAAGTTTGGTCACTTTGTTATAGGTAAAAGGCTTAGAAAAGTATTTTATCTTCAATTACATTTTATTTACACTTATCCTGTACATAATTACTTAAACCTAATTTCTCTACGCCCCTGATTTGTTACTCCATAAACATTCTTAGATCACGGAAGGAGATCTATAGATCTACTTGCCATTAGGAAGCAGTTGCTCTCTACCAAAAAAAAAAAAAAAAAAAAAAAGAGTACTCAGCCTGACAACCCATAAACCCATACGGGGCCTGACTTTCAAGCTGTGATCAGTACTCCCTCTCTACTACCTCACGCTGAAGAATGAATTATTCTGTGGAAAACACTAGCATTATGCAAAATCTTCATCTGCATCTTTATGTCACATCCAGTCATAGAATCATAGAATCATAGAATATCTCAAGTTGGAAGGGACCCATAAAGATTGAGTCCAACTCCCTGCTGCTTGCAGGACAGCCTAAAACTAAACCACATGACAAAGAGCATTGTCCAGATGCTCCTTGAACTCTAGCAGGCTTGGTGCTGTGACCACTTCCCTGGGGAGCCTGTTCCAGTGACTGACTGACCACCCTCTCAGTGAAGAACCTTTTGCCAATGTCCAATCTGAACTTCCCCTGATGCAGCTTCATTCCATTTCCTCATGTCCTATCGCTGGTCACCAGAGAGGAGATCAGCACCTCCCCCTTTGCTGTCCCCTTTAAGGAAGCTGTAGACTGCCATGAGGTCACCCCTCAGCTTTCTCTTCTCCAAGGTGAACAAACCAAGTGACCTCAGCCTCTCCTCCTAAGTCTTGCTCTCGAGACCTTTCACCACCTTGGTTGTCCTCCTCTGGACACACTCTAATAGTTTGATGTCCTTCTTATACTGAGGCGCCCAAAACTGCACACAGTACTCGAGGTGGGGCTGCAGTCATTTGAGTTTAGGTACCAAACACTTCATAACATAGTGAAGCCCTTAACTCTTGTTCTGGATGAAAATACTCCTTTAGGGTTGTTACCGATCTGCTTGTTACCTTCCTAAGCAGTTGGGGTTTTTTTTTCATTGGTTGGTTGCTTTTTTGTCATGTCTTTGGTTACTCCTGTTGTGGATTCTCAGTCAGGAAGGGAAATCTAACTTATCTCCCTGTATTTCTTATACACACATCAGTGTTGCCATTGATGCTGCAGCTACTGATATATTTGTTTTACATTGTTCACTTTCTGTCTTGGGGTTGAACAGTGGCACTTCTTCCCCAGGAACACTTCAATCTCTAACTGACACTTGACATTCATGACCAAAGAGAATAAATGTATTTTATGTGAGCATGTTTATAAGATTTTACCAAGTTTGTGATATTATTTGGATAAGAACTATTACTCAACTTGATTTGGAATGTCACATGTTGTCCTTAACAGTTTGGAGCAGAAAGCAAAGCTACTGGAGTGAAATTCAACTTCCTGTGCATTTCTAAATGAAAAGTGACCCGCAAGGTGGAAACTGTCATAATGTGCCAGTACCATGCATAGGAACGGGAAGCTCACGAGTCACAGAAACATTTTTACTTCCATTGTCAGTAACTGGGAAAATCTACGGTTCTGATGGAGTTGTCTGGAGGCAGCTGAATGAAAGTAAAGTGTCGTACACGCTTTGGGGCATCTGTAGGTACAGATCTGTACCTAATTGCATCGGTACCTACAGATGCAATTGTGACTGCATATATGGGAATTGGGGTGAGGAAAGGGAGAAAGGAATTATTATTTCTTTAAGTCATGTTGAAAACTAAGTTGCTGGCAAATACATAGTTGCTATCTTTCCCGCACTGCCTAAGCAAAGAAATATAGTTAAGGGTACATTTTTTTTTCTTTTATAATTTCTAGGTAGGAGTAAATAGAAATTATTAATATTCTAAGGTACAGCACAAGACAAGTACCCAATGGTTATTTCATAAATGAGCATATACAGCGTTTGGAACACTTCAGATGATATATCAAAAAAACGCTAAGAGACTGCCAAGGCTCAAGAAGGTATATGAAAACTTAAAATATCGGTATATAAGCAATGACCAAAATATTGTTTATTCCGTTCCTTGGAAGATATTCTAATATTGCAGTGCATTATTACATTCTACCAGTAACATATGCAGCATTAAATAGCACCACTGGTTAACAAGTTCTAAGATTGTTTAAAAGCCCTGATTATAAACAAAACTGCTTTATTTTTTGGAAATTAAACTCATGACCACAGTCAGAATATTCCCAGGCAAATATTAAACCATCACATGCACATTTCTTTACTATTCCCTGTGCCCTCTCACTCAGTATTAATATTAAGTACTTACAAATTAGGGATTTAATTTTCAGGGGTGCTAGAAATCTGCTACACAGAAGGTCTTCTGTACACACTGGCCACTTGATGAGTTTAACTGTTTAGTGTACCTGAATCTTCAAAAATGTAATAAAGTTCTATCCTTTTCTGTGATTCCATAACTGAAATGTTAGTATTGTCAGTATTTTTGATACCCAGGCTCTCTATGCAAATAGAGAAAGGAAAAACAGAAAATGGGTGATATTGTCTTTCAGACCCCAGGGAACTAGCAGACTTTTATTAGGATAATTTTTCCAAAATGTTCATTACAGGCAAAATTTTCTCCAGTTTAAAGTAATTGTCACTCTTTCCAATCTGTCAAGAATAGCAAGGCAAGCTACATACATTCTAACCTGTTTAACTTCATAACTACCTACCAGAATAGCCAATTGTTTTGCTACCACTATAATGTAGTTAGCCCAGGGTCAAATAGAATCATAAAATCATAGGATGGCTTGGACTGGAAGTGACTTTTAGAGATCATCTAGGCCAACCCCCCCTGCCATGGGCAGGGACATCTTTCAGGTGGCTCAAAGCCCCATCCAACCTGATCTTGAACGCTTCCAGGGATGGGGCATCCACAACTTCTCCATTCTTCATGGAACAACCTGTTCCACCACACCTGTCTCACCACCCTCATTGTAAAAAAAAAATCTTCCTTATGTCCAATCTAAATCTACCCTCTTTTAGTTTAAAACCATTGTCCCTTGTCCTGTCACTACAGACCTTGGTAAAAAGTTTTTCTCTGTCTTTCTTATAAGCCCCTTTATATATTGAAAGGACACAATAAGGTCTCACCGAAGCCTTCTCTGGGATGAACAACCCCAACTCTCTCAGCCTTTCTTCATAGAAGAGGTGTTCCAGCCCTCTGATCATTTTCATGGCCAAATAGTCCCACTCTCCTCCTAGACTTAAATCTTCCACACTGTACAGTACACCGCTTCAGGTCCAGCAAAATGTCTACAAAGTATTATTCAGTCTCCTTTTATTTTCATATCCATCCTGCTTTGCCTTTCAGTTTTACTTGTTTTAAATTGACATACCTTAAATGCAACAAAGTTAAGTGTATATTATTTACAGTGAGGAAACATTTGCAAGTATCTGCAATAAAACCAGGATAAAATAATATAAATAGGATATTAACAAATATGAAACATTTTAAATGTAAAAGCTAAAATTTCCATTTCTGAAAATCATTCTAGTCCTCTTTTTTTCTTTTTTTTTTTTTTCCTTTTTTTTTTTCCCCCAGTATGTATAAGATACTTTAGAACGATGAAGCTTTCCAGATTAGGCAGTTTTGTTTCAAGTGCATGACCTAGGATTCTATTAATGATCAGTTCTGACCCCTACACCTCCCTGTAGACTCCTAGAGATAATGAGAAGAGCAGGGAATTATTGATCGAAATTAATGTGGCTTCCTTATGGATCCTCAGTTTCTGTGTTAAACAAAATCAATCAATGCCAACTGAAAAGCATGTTAATTATAATGTATGAACAAGTTATACCAACTAAGACTCTATAGAAAATAATATTGTTACAATTCTTGCAAAAGAATAAAAACTTCATTAAAACTTTTTTTTTTAAAAAAAGACTTTGATTCACAACATAAATTGTCTGAACACTTTGAATTCAGTTACCTGAGCTCCAGCTATTCCAAATTTAGGAATTTTGGATATCAGTATCAATGTCCTGGGATTTCTCATAGCACTTTATGGACATAAAAGTAGCCAGAACTCAAATCCAGAGCATGAGAATCTTCTAATCACAGAATACAGGTAAGCAAATAAAAGATTGCCATCCTAATTTTCTCAAGCAATTAAACCACTTCTCCCATACCACTCTTCCTCTCATCAACTGTTTCTATTTTCTGGACAAAATTGCTGTCTATTTTTGAGTTATAAATATATATTGGACAGAATTACTGGAATCTATTAAACATTCAAATGTTCATCCCACTCTTCTCAGGTTACTATACTTGTATTCTATGAAACGCTTTGGCATATTTTCAGATAGATACTTGTAAAAGAACTCAAACCATGGGTGCACTGTACACACACTGTTATCAAAGACTTTTTGTCACTTGCTTTAAAACAAGTTTAAATTAGTGAAGGTATTGGACAAAAATAGAGTATAATTGCTATCTTCCAGTCTCTCACAGGCTCCAGCTTAAAAAACTGATGAAGCTTGACTGACACACAGGGAAATTACTCCGGTGATAAACCAGATGCTATGTTGAAATATAATATCTTACCAAAGTACTGCAACTGAGGTCATTTCTATGGAATTCGATCTCAAAAAAGGGACTTAGGGAATGCTAGTTATAAATAATAATAATATAAGTAAAACTGCAGGCAAACTACTGTCATAATACCATAAAACCTACATTCATGAATAAAAATTACATCACAACCAAACATACCAAATATACATTATGACTCTGTGGGTCTAGGAATGAAGCAATCAACACTAAATCAAGCTTGAAATCAGGGTGAATATTGATGTCATTTTTTCAGATTACATTAGCAATCTGCCACACTTAAAGACTGCTAGAAAAAAATGAAGAGTAAATCAGCACTCTCCATCATAGGGAAACATTTCAAGAAAACCTCTGCTCTTCCTGCACTGCTCAGACCAAGCCCTAAACACTGCATTTTCATTTTTAAGAATTCCAGTTTTATCTATCTGACATCTAGTGTCTTTCAAAGACCTTAGCTGATATAGCAGTGGAAATAGGAGTGGATTCTGGTAATCAACTCAGGACTTACTCTAAGAGCTACATTGACAAGCACAATCTCACACAATGCTTGTGAGGTTTAAAAGCCCTTCAATTACTTACTCTTTTTGCTGCAATAATTGACACTTGCATTTCAGAGCTCCAGGAAATATACAGCATAACTGAATATATTCAAAGGCACTTCTCTCCACTAAACAATGAACAAATGTTAGCCAGGTACAATATGATGCATTTTAAGGTTGTAAAAATTACCAGCTTTGGTACCGAATCTTCAAAACCATTTCTTGCCAGAAGCTGTAACACAACTGTTAGCTAGTGTTTTCTTGGTAGTAGGTTAGCAGGTCACACTTACTATGCCTGCTTCCTTCACAAATGACTTTGCATTAATTATTAAAGGTCTAAGGTCTAATTCTGCTACTTTTACTTCAAAAACAATCTCATTAAAGTCAAGACTATATAAAGAAAAAAACTGAAAGAACCAAATCTTTCGAAAGCAAACTGGCATGAAAAAAAGTACTGCCCAATGAGATTTTCTTTTTTCGATAGCAGACATGAAATGTCAAATAGCAATTACATTCTTAACATCAATTATAATATAAAGAAAATTTGCAAAAGCACACTCTATGTCCTATTTAAGAAAGGATTTATTTATTCATTTGAAAAATGGGATTTATAAGAAAAAAGTGAATGGAAATGCCTGCTAGATGGAAGATTTCCATAGGTGAAAATACCCTTCTTTATAAACAAATTATGTTTGGTTTTTGCATTCCTAAACCGGCAGTATGTGACTTAATATCAAAGACAAAATTAGCTTTTCTCAGACATTATTTTATGCGGATTTCATGTTCTGTCCAGAAGAGAGCATTTAGTACCCGTGTTTGAAACACTTTATTCTAGAAATGAATATAAACAGTATGGAAAATTCAGTGTATATTCTTTACACCACGAATGTGGTAAACTCACAGATGGATACTTGTTACTGAATGGCCAATTTATCTGCCAGCTTTATTTGCAAGCAGAAGATTAGAGACAAGATAAAGTGCTTGTTTATTCTTTACTATATAATTGTGTTTATGGTATGTAAAACTATTTTTTTAACTTCATTCACAAATAAAACCTGCAGATCAAAGATTTGGCTTATGCCTTCTTTTTAATTTGTGAACTTGGTATACAGTTCCAGGTATCATTAACCTTTTTGAGCTTCGATTACAAAACATCCCTAACAGCATCCAGGAAAGCAAAGTAGCACGTCCTACATGTCTTGCAGTTATCATTCTTAGCAAATGGCTCAGCATCCTAACTATAAACATTTCACAGAGTAATAAAGAACCATGTTATTAGATCTTATTAGAATTATGTAGAAAAGCTTTAAAAAATGAATGATAAAACTTGGACAGAAATGTTAATGGGAAGCTCTATTTTTCATCTGATGATCTTCCCACTTATTTTTCAAATGTGGAGTATTACATAAAGAACCCTCTCTTATTACACAATACCTAACCATAGATCCCGTCATCCAGTTCTCTGTTTTCATAAAATTGTTATCAACTACATTGAAAGCAAAAGCAGAATTTGAAATAGCCCTTCTTCACGAGTTCCCCATAAAATAAATAAATAATACAATTATTTTTGGATATTAAATGACCTCAAACCTTCTATACTTGGAGAATAAGCTAATATAGCAATTGGAGGATGAGATGTAGCCATGTCTTCTTACTGACACATACGTTCTAGCTATCTAAAGTCTAATCACCACAGGTGTCTTAAGGCAAGGCAGAGAAACAGAGTTCCCCAGAGTGCTACATCTGATTTATCTTAGGCACTTAGGATGAGATAAATCACTCTGAGAAGATGCCTTTTGCTCTCCATTTGGTATAAAGAAAAAGTGGAGTTACTAGGTTAGACAACTAACTTTGGATACCCAAGTTACAGCAAATGAATCTCACCATAGGCCATAACTGAGGAAAAATTGTGTTTGGTTCCCACCAGATGATGCAAAACTTATATTTTCCCTTAGAACTTTGCTGTTTAAAAAGGGGAAACATATGTTGAATTTTTTAATTGCTAACAAGTATTTTTGCTAAAGTTACAACTATAAATGACACAATAAAATCATTCCTTTCTTAAGTAATTAAGACTTATGATCTTACAATAAAATAGGAAAGAAGAGAATTACTGGGTATAGTATCACATTACAAAAGAGACAGTTAAGAAACTGTCTTATAGAGTACCAAAAACAGTGAAAGGAAAATGCAAAAATAGAACGTGCATGATGTTCTATATTTAGCTTTGTGGGTAGGCTCTGAAATCTTTGAGCTGTCTTCTTTGATAATCACTGGTAAGACCAAATTTTGAGGCAACAGTAGGGTGTTCTCAGCGATATTTTTATTTGAGGACTCAAACCAGTCAGTATTCAAAGGCAATCTGTGAATTTATTATAGTCCTATACATAAGCATCTTCTTTTTACTTTTGTTAACTGAGGCTAGATCAAAACATACCATTTTGCATCAACTATTTTCAATACGTCTCTGATTTTATTTTTAATATGAATGCTTGCTAATAGCTTTGTACTGGCAGACCTGTCTTGAAGATTGTCCCATTGTTAATGTCTGTTAATTTATCTGTAACACAGAAATTCATTTGTCTCAAAAAATTATTTCAAAGTGAAATATTTTCATACCTCCCTGTATGTCAGCAGTTTTCCAGCTGCATGCTATCACTGCATCTGCAGTGAATCATACAGAATCATCATTTTAAGGAAAGAAGGAATGCTGGACATGTGAGGTATATTCAGATACTATATTCCAACGATTGTATCAGTGTTTTCTTCAACAACATTAACTATCACACAGGAGCAGTCACATTAGCTTCCCACTGGCATAAAATTTTGAAGCTCTTTTGCAGTGTTTTTTCAATGTTATAAGGAATAAAGAGTAGGGGAAAAAAGAATGCCATTTCACTGCTGATCCTATCATCACATGCAAAATATAACAGCACCATGCCCTTAACATTCAACTGCATATCAAGCTAAAACAAAAGTGAAAATGCCAATTAAAAAAATTGTAACTGAAATATCTATACTATTATACTATAGATACTATAGATATCTATCTATAATATCTATCTATACTACTATACTTTTGAGGAATTTCAATGGTATTGCCATTGCTAGTTGGAACACATGAAAATTTCTTCTATAGAACTTTTATTTTTTTTATGAGACACTACCAGTTTACACCACTCTTGTATTGGCAGAAACTGATAGAATAGATCTTTGTTTCTTACCATCAACACAGGCTGGCCTTGCTCTTGTTGTACCGGCAATCTGTCCTTTTTTACATGCACAGCGAGCTGTTTGTCGGGCTATAGTCCTTCGGGGCTGACTGCTATCTCTGTCCAAAGTAACAATCTCACATGTACCTGCAGCCAGTTGACCTGGAAAAAGAACCAGCAACAGGTACCAGAGTCACTGAATGCACTACAGGCAATCTATTACAGCCGAATAGAGTCACGGCCCTATGTCACAGCAGACACTCCACAACAAATGGGCAGCCAGCTGATGGATATAATAAAACTGAGATGACACACAATTTTTCTTTGTGGTGGACATATGAAAACCCTGCAAACTGGTTCTGTCAGAAAATGATTATTGTTCCATAAAAGCCAGAGAGCTGAGGTCACACAGGTTACTTTTACTTATGTCGGCTAAGTAAAGGAATAATCGGCTTTTACAGCAATGAAATTTAAATGGCGTGCTCTTTACATACTTTCAAAAAAGAGATGATGAAGTGTATGGAAAACAAAAAAATTCCTCACATGTCCATGAATATAATGAAGTCTTAACTGCTTTGTGGTTTTTTTTGAAAGAAAAAGTCTTTCAAAGTATGCCCATGTTTGACCAGATTGTCAGTCCTTTGGCTCTGGCTTCATCTAAACTGAACAATAATTCATTCTCTACCTGACTCGTATTTGAAGTAGCTGGTCTTTTTTCTTTTACTAAATTTACTATGTAACCATTCTGCAAGCGATAGTAAAATGACACTGCCCCGTTAGCTCAGTAACATTGTTTGCTTTTTATTGACTTCTCCAATATACGTAGCTTTCCCTTAATACTAAAGGAATCCACACCACCTAATTCTGAATGTGGACCATGCTATGAGAAGCAAAACAAAACAGTTGCAAAAAATTATTTTTTGTACAATATTAGTCTGAAGTAAATGTTATACATTTAAAATGATGCACTTCCTCTGGTACAACCAATAGTAGGCTACTAGTATACCAAAATACCTTCTACAAGCAAGAAAGATACATTATTGAATTTCAACACGTAGTAAGACTGAAAAAACTCCCAGCTATCACTTTGTATTACATATAATTTCTGGATTTTATGGTACAGCAGTAAATATAATTTCTATCAGATTTTGTCTTTTTAGGCAATCAATTATAGACAGTCAAATGAATATGTGCAAAAATATATCTGCAAATCACAAGCTTACTATTTTTTTCTATTAAAAAAAGATTGGAATAAATGCAATATTGTATCTATAAAAAAGTTATGCAGTTTAAATAATATTAACAGTAAATTATTTTTATGCTGTTGAAATGTTGAAAAAGAATGATGAGACAAAGAGCAGAAATTTTAAATTTATATTAACATCAAAATTAAAAAAAAACCCACACAAAACCCCCTGAAACATATACGAATGGCATTTAATTTAAGTCTAAAAGTGTAATGATGTTTCTCTATACTGCATTCTTTCCATTCAGAATACAAATTTACCCAGTATATTCTCAGAATCAGCTTACGATGCTTCCCATTGTGTGGATACTGTTTTGAAACTGCCAGAATAGCAAAACATGGTAGGCTGTCAACAGCATTGTGACTGGTTCACTGCTAAGCCACCTAAATTGTATGTTGCTGTGACTCCTACACTGCAGTGAACTACAACATGGTAAAACTGAGAATCTGAGAGATCAATATGGAACAAGGTACTCTACAAATTTGTGCAAATATATGACATATATGTAAGTAACATATATTAGGTATTTATAAATACAGATATGATATTCATGATAGTGAACCATAGTGTTTAATGGCTGCTGGCAACTGACTTATGAGCTACAGTCAGTCCTGGGTTTCTACTCTTTTCCAGCCACTCTGTTAATAAAAACATCTTAGGATGAACAGACTGATGAAAGGATTTTTATCTCTTATATGCTGGTTTTTTCCTTTGTTTCCTCAAAAATCTTGGGTTACACAGCAAAGGTTTAGTAAGAAAGATAGTGGCACATGATTTTCCAGATAGGGACAAGGGAAATCCAGCTACACTGAAACATTTTGAACCAAAACCAAAGCATTCTTTTTTCCCTCAACGCTAAAATATTTCATTCTGGCTTGCAGGAGATGTATTGCTCCCAAGGAATACAGCTGTCTTAGTAGATCATGTAAAAAAGACATAATCAGAGGTGTATTTAGATCTTGACCCCTTAGGCATTTGAACATCATGATTAGAGTCCTGCATTGAGAATAGAAATTGAATGGAAACCAAAGAAAAGGAGGAAGCATAAGTATGATATGTGTAAGTGTTCCTGAGAGTATGGGTTGCCATATTCTCCACTATCTGTAAGTCTTTATACTATTGTTACTTTCATTAAAAGATATGGTAAATCATATAATCTAAGTGGATCATTATATAAAACCCCATTTCAGAGGAAAGGAACCAGTTTTACAGCACAGTGAAGGTGAATAAGGACTATACTCAGAGAAAAAGAGCAATGAAGCTTTATGTCAAGATAATTTGTGAAAGCAAAAAGCTTTCCAGGGAATGCAAGCAGTGGCTACCAATAAGAATACCTATAGATAATCTTCTCTGGTTTTGGACCTGTCCAGTTTTAGTTCTGCATAGGTTCATTTTGAGCCAGCTGGGCTATTTGTTTTTTATGACTGTTTTCAGGAGTTTATTTTGTTTAGAGATGATAATTTCTTCTGGGCATAGTGACCTCATTTTTTTTTATGAACTTCAAAAACTGGGATACCTAAATGAGAGCAATTGCTACACAAAGATAATGTCACACTGCCTTTCAAGGAATTTTGGGCAGCTATTAAAAATAAGGGAAAATTGGAAAGACTTTTAAAACATTTCATAGAATTCTTTTTTTTTTTAAAGATCATTTTTCTGTTGCTATTCTTGTTTCTATAGCACAAGAAAATTAAAAGTTATTGTAGAGCTACAGCAGCTCTTCCCACATATATGACATAAATATTTCCTGGTCATTGTGTCACAGGGTGCAAAGATTGCAAGTATGTTGAGCATTGCAACATAGTGTACATCTGCTGTTACTTGGCTTTAGTTGGCTGTAAAGCATGAAAAGTATTAGTTAAGGTTATGGAGGCCCATCTCCAGAGAGAGTCATCCTTTTGTAAAGCATGTCCTCTCTGTCTCTCGTTAAGGAGAGAGTAAGTCTACAGGAGTACCTTACTTAGATGACATGTATGCTACTTTTTAACAATTTAATCTAGAAATGTAAGGTATCAAATGATGGAACAAATAGAATATACTACTTCTAAGTACCGAGTTTCAAGAATTAGGATACCCTTCATTTTCAGGGAAGGTGACATAGTGACCTCTTTCAAAGATATTAATGAAAAAAAGCCATTCATCTGTGAGCCTCTGAACACTCTCCACTCCTAAGCACAAAGAAAACTCAAGGCAGCAACAGGTGGAGTTTCACTGGAGCTTTTCCAGCTGAGAGATTAAGAAAGAGCCACAGTCTATGGAACAGTCATAAAGACTCCATATTTTCAGTACATCATATTTATGTACTTGCAGTCCACAAAGCAATTCACCACCTTCCAACCTGAATGAAATAATCTTGGGGGAAAAAAAAAAAAAAAAAAAAAGGCAAGCATCATCAGAGAACTCTGATTCATTCTAGCCTTGTCTGAATGTTTTTGTTTCAAGAAAAAAACCTCATTTTTTATTATTTTATGGACCAAGCATAAAGATTGTTTCAAAGTTACCAACATCCAGTTTTCCAAGTAAATGAGTGGGTATTTCTTTGTTCTTGTTTTAATATTTATAATATATATAATAAATATTAAAACATTTTAGAAATATTTATTTTATAAGTTTATTTTAGTAATTAAGACCCCACTGGAAGTTATTTGATTTTGTGTTGCCACCATCTCATTACAAAACAGAGAAAAGTTTCAGGTTGTTTAATGATCTTCTACAAAGTTGTACCTCATTCTTAAAATGCCGACTGATATGTCCCCCTCTCTCTCCCAGCACAAGCACACATGCTTCTATACGGAATTCTTTCAGGAAAAAGAATAACTGCAGGATTCCGAATTAAAAATGTAAGTCAAACTAAACCAAAACCAAACCCAAAGAAACCCACAACTGTTAAATTTCCAAATACATATATATACACATATATACATATTCCAAATATTTTGGTTTCTAGCTTAGACCCATGGACTTGTTTACAGTAATTGCTGTACTCAGCACCTGTTTTGCTTTTTTCTGAATTAAGTCTCATCATGATCAGTTCTGAAACTGCTCGCTCTGAGACTTTCATGGAAGTCTGTAGGAATCAGTGAGTTTAGGTATATATATTTAGCAAATTGCACAGGAAATATCTCAAGGTAAAACTATTATATTCTTTAAAGTTTTTTAGTACTTACATTCTTGAAAGAAAAGAGTTTGTTATTGAAAAGTTTAAAAGTAAATGTAAATGGCATTTTTTATATGTATTACTAAAAGCCCTCTGTCATCTATACATCATTGCTGAAAGAATAAAGCTGTTGAAAGATCTGTATTGTCTGTCATAGGTAAAACCCTCAAATAGTAAATATTTTCATATTACATGAAGGGTACCTGGGATAATATTTTAATTTTCTGTGGAGGAAAATATTTCTGTTCTCTAACAGAAAATAAAATCTGCCTAATCTGCATTGATTACAGCAAGAAAGTTATAGATATTATGAATTTTTAATTTATGCATGCTGAAAAGTTGAAGACTTTCCCTCATATTTAAAGAAATAAAAAAGATTATGAACTCATGGTATCTGTGGGTAAAATGAAAATAAAACTTGATCTAAATATACAGGTCTTTTCAGGGTTTTAGATTTCATGCTCATCCAGAAAATCTACTTCTGAATTGTACATGCAGGCTTATATTATAGTTTCAGTGAACAATTTTTCCATGCATCACCAATTTGATGCCTAGCAACACAAGCTCTTTTAGTTCAAAATGCATAAAGTTAGATGGTATTAAAAATCTTGGCTAGATTCAGATACTCTTTTGTCAGTGAACACAATGCAGGATTTGTTTTAAAATCAGATCATAGGAATACATTCAGTAGTTTTCTATTACAATATTGAAGTTTTTCTGACAACAGAGCCATGCCAACTCCTGAGCAGAGCTGAATATCAACAATTCCTACTGAAATAAGGGGGAACTTAAGTACTTAGTGTCGCTCATGATTTGCAGTTTGATGTTACCTTGAATAACAAATATTTATACATATTTCAATTAAAAAATAGCATATATTTAAGTAGAATTTGAAATTTTTTGTTATATATCCTTCCTCAAAGAAAATGTCTTGAAAGAAGATCTCTTACACTGAACATCATCCAATTTCAGACAGTCCTTTTACCTTTTCTTTTTCAATTTTAGTTCAGAATGAGAGAGATTATGGCAAGGAATTGTTTGCCTCAAAGAACCACACTCACTTTTAAGCTACAATACCAAAATTTGTGGAAATCCAACTAGTATAAAATAAGAAAGAGTAACTCCAACAAATCTTCTGAAAAAATGTAATTAACCTAAAGTAGCAGACCAGAATTGGCTCAGTTTCTGTAACTCAGTATGGGAAAAAAATGTTCAAATGAATCCGCACAATTTCAGAATAACTATCAAATAAGAACATTGTTTCAATCGTAATTTATGCAATACAAGGGCATTTCAATTTTTCAATAGAATGTATTCTTGGAAATACACTACTTCCCTTTTCTGTTGCTAAAGTCACTGACATTGAACATATTTGTTTCCAAGATGCTTTGTGTATCATTTAGGGCCTTGTATCTTTCTATTGAAACAAACATCTTGGCTGTTTAAGTAACAGACTACACAAAGCAATTGTTCATGCTAGTACAGTTAGACAACCTGTTTAAAATAGTCTTTATCAGTTTTTCTTGAGGATATGATTAAGCTGTCAGTAGAAGAAGACAGGACAATGTCACTGTCTGAAACAAAAAGTAACTAATTTGGGTAATCCTAACTTACTGATGTAACCCACAGGTGCCCAGTTAACTAAAAAGCAGCAGACCAAATTTTTCAAAACTTTCCACAGATTTACTTCATTACAGGTTCAGGCCTATATTTGGCTGGAATCAAGCTCACCATGTGACCACTGTAGCTTCCTAATCTTAAAAGTAGTGATTCTGGATTTTAGTGGTATAAAAGAAGAGAATTTGTCCTAAAAGAAGTGTTTTTAGTGCTCATTTTATGAAGGAAAACTTATTGTAGAACCCAGTTAAGTAAAACTTATGAATAACAAGAGAAAAATACGATGAATGCCTTCTGCTTTTAAGAGTCAGTTTAAGTATTTTCAGAGTTCCACTGCAACGAAACAGTACATTATGTCCCCTTAGTAATTACTAATCTTATTGCAATTTTCAGACTACCACTTAGCCATCTCAAGCACATAAACAGCACAGACATTAGGAGGATAGGAAAATAGCTTTCAGCCCTTCCATTCTGAAATAAGCAGTAAATTTTAATTAAGATAGATCATACTCTTCTAAATAGTTGCACAGGAAAGAAAATAGAGTCTGTGGAGATTCAAGATACATTCAGGACCCATTTTGAAATTTCTTTTTTTCCCAGACAAGACTAATTCCCTAACTTATTACACCTGAAACTGCTATTGTACATAATTGCTTAATATTTTGTTGTAAAATTATGAATCATTTCCCCTATATCTTACTATTAAAAACATAACAGAAAGATGAATAAATGTAAAACCAAAATTCAGTAAAAACAAACTTCAAGATTTAAGTTTCTGAAGGCAATTCTCAAACCGAATTGGTACAAAGGGGAATTCCAGACCAGACAAGGCTTGAAAAATCAAGCCAAGGATGTATAAATAAATGCGGAAGGAAGGCATTTATATATATGAACCTACTTCTAAATAAATTTTCCTATTTGGTACACTACTTTAAAAAGTAATTCATACTGATCCCATGGTTTTAGGACATGGCAATGTCATTTCTCAAATTCCTATACAGTCTCAGGTCAAAATCGACACATTTGATATGCTGCATTTTACAAAAAAGAAAGAAAAAGAAAATGACAGCTGAAGTAGAGTATTGAGAGAGAAATTTATGTCAGGGCCATGAGGACTACAATAGGCCTCACTGTCCCTGCCCAGCACACCCTGCCCATGGCCCAGGATCCCATTCCAGCCCCCCCCAGGGCCATCAGCCCCAGCCCCAGCAACACTGCAGCAGGACTGGTCTCCAGTTCCCCACAGCCCTGCCCTGCCTGGCCATGGGCCCCACTGAGTCAGGCCTACCTGTGGGCCCACAGCCCAGGCTGTCCCCAGGGAGATGGCTGGGGCTGCCTCGGTGCCCCCCTGGCTGCCAGGCCCTGCCCTGCTGGGTATGCTGGGAGGGATCTCACTGATACTAGCATGGAGACTGGAAACCATCAAGCTGCAGCACCAGGGGAGCCAGTGACCCTTGCATTCCCCATTTCAGTAACAGAGATCACAGCTTCTGTCTTTGAGAAACATCTTTAATGCATATTCACACAGAAATCAACTAAATGAATCCCACTAATGTTGATTTCATGAATATTATAGAATTATCCCCCCTAGCCTAGTAACTTCTGGGGTTTTGTATCAAGTTTCCATGTCTCTTTTTGGATAGTGACCTAAAAGCAGACCTTACAAATAAGGAAATCATATAAATGATGCTACTAAAAGGAAGTAGAAATGACAAGGTGTTTGAGTCCTTTCTTTTTAAGTAAGTTCTGCCACTGCGTAAGTCAGTGTAAACTGCAAATCTCAGCTACACAGAGCTCCTCCAAGGAGGACCTGTAGCTCTGAGGGCTTCCTGTTCACTCCTCTTCATACAGGTTTAGTTAACTGCTTCTGGAGGTCTCTATTGGTTAAAATAGGAAATAACTGCATGAATTCAGGATTAAACAAAGCTATGCTTATTTGCATAAGTTGGGAAGTGGCTGTCACTCTCTTACTTTCCTAAAAATATTTAAAACTGTTAAAAAAAGAAAAAGAAAGAAGAAAACCACCCTTCCATGTCTTTACCAGCCTCTACATATGAAGTAAAGCTAGTCTGTTTATAAAACAAACAGAACAGCCACAGGGGGAAAAACGTTATTGGAGGGATGCTGATATTTCTCTTGAGAAAGACAGGAATAAAAAGCACAGGTTTGTCTAAAAGGCTACTGACATTTGTTGGAGCCAGAAGCTGTATGTTGGGAAGGAACAAGTCTGTTGTGTTAGCAAAATATGTCACTGTAGGGAGCATGAAATCAGTTTGAAGGAACATGCAGATAAAGCCATGTATCAGAAGTAGATATTATGTAGCAGCACAGGTAAAGAGTGTTTTTAACTTCCCTGGTTTTCTTTTTTACAATCAAACTATTTGTTATTCTAGAATGACTTGAAAACTATTTACATATGTAACACAGACTTTAAAAAGTCATCATACAAGTGTCCTTCCTGCTGGTATCAAGACCTGCACTGCAAGATCCTGGGTTCAACAGCAGATTTGGGGAAAAATTTGGTCCAGTAGGGGTCATGTGGGAAAAGAGAATCAATATGCTGAAATTTTGTTTTGTTAGATCTTGTCAACATGTCTTAGTCCTTAAACTGCAGGAATAATAACCCCAAACTTCTAATTACCATCCACCAGGAAGTAAGTTATATCCTATGCAACAAGAACGGTGTCATGACTCCATGCCTGTGGCACGTTTGAAAACGTGGAGGTCAAAGTATGCAGCTGAAAACAACTGCTACCTAACAATATCCAGCCTTGTTAACATGCCATATGCTAACTCATACCTATGAATGAATAAAAAATTCAAATGATAGCAATTTTCTGTCATTTTTTTAGGACAAATGTGATCACACTAAATTATCCACTGTACTCTGATCAGTTCTAAATAATTTCTTTAAAATAAGCCTGTTTATTTTGACTACTGCTTGTAACACTACTCTTCCTTTTTTGCAAAAGCCTATGACACAAAAATCCATTTTCTTTCTAGTAATGGCACTGTGATGCAGTTGTTTTTCTGGTAATCTAGATGGTAGGTTTACCCTGAAATCACTAGATAACAGAGAAAGTGTTCTAGTAGCTAGTGTCATTCTTTTGCCATTTTTTTTTCATGGAAAGAGTCCATAAACATTCTGCATACAAAATATCGTCTCTCAAGACTTTGTACTTTGTGGTACTGCAGCTACTGAGAACATATAGGTACAACGGCTCAGACATAACCACAGGGAAATATAAACTTATCTTAGTAACACTGCAAAAGTAAACACTGAAAAATGGAGGCATTGAAGTAGCATGGTACCCATATCAAAAAAGCAAGCAAATTTCAATAATTTTGAATGTCTTATTACACCCGAGAAGAAATAATCCCACTGAATAATATATTACATTAACTAGAAGTAGTATGGATGAACTCAAATCAGGGTTTGATGCTGAGAATCTTGAGCAGACAAAGGATCCTTAGGCTCAAAGCTTCAACAGGCAGAATTTGCACCTCTTGAAGTGCCTCTCTCTCTGCAGTGACTGTAAAGGAAGTTTATGGTGCATAGGTTCAATTAATCTGGGTGCTAGGATGAATTCTCAAATCAAGCACATCACAAGGACCAGAACAGAATAGCATGTGTCTGATGCATCTACTGTTTCTTCTTGCTTAGCTCTCAGTTTCATTACTGAGCACACAAGAACAGTGTAATGTTCCTCAGCAGTACCTGCCTCTCTGTGTTACTGCATGGAGGAATTAAGTCCCTCATTTAGGTGCTGTGCTGTGCACATGGCTAGATTTAGCACACAAGCCACACTATTGCAGGTACATCACCAGGGTTTTAGATAATTACATTGTCTTAAAAGTTAATAAATACAGATGTAGTATGCTAAATAAATATATCCTTTCTGTTAGACTAATACCAAACTTTAGCACCAACTAGAGGAAGTGAACTTGACAGGCTCCTTAACTGATAAATTTGAGTGATGGCTTTCATTTTAAAGGTTTGTCTAGGAACAGTGCTTTACGCAAGTGTGACAGAGAAGCATGAGTATGCTGGCTATTATTCTCAGCTGTTCTACAGACTTGGAGGAGTGATTTTCTATCTGGGCCAGCTTCACTGCTGCATTTTCCATTTTTATCCATTTTGCTCAAAATGACTTATGAAACAGGTGCATGATGAAACTAAAAGTTTTCATGGATGAAATCCATGATTTTTATATCCTCATTTCTAGTCCTCCAAGAAGATAACCATTTATGGGATAAGATTCTCTTCAGCACAACTCAGAGGAAGGTGGCAGCAAAAGTTTTAAGATGCTCACATATATCCAAGGCTGCCCAAAGATGGTGCAGTGAGCAAGGACTACAGTCATCCCACCCACCTTTACAAATCAGTAAACGGCTCAAGATTAGAGACATACACAATACCTCTTCCTGTGTCCCATTTACCAGGAATAATGTCTTCCATTTACACAACTAAGTGTTCAATCACTGCATACTCACAACATCCATTACTTCTCCTCTATACTGCGTAGAGGGGCTTATGCTCAAAGAAGATGTATGTCATGTATGTTCACACCAGATGTAGAATTAATCTCAAGATACTGAAAAGCTGAAAACATTTTAAGTGTACAAATCCATTCTGTGCTAGACTTAGCAGCTATAAAATAGACACAAACAAAACTATTGACAGAAGCAAAACTTCAAGGTATGCATTCATAACATAGAAGGCAATCTTAAAAAGTCTTTACACTGATGACCTTTTAAAAAACTTTAAATTAACCTTTTTTATTATTATTATTCCCTCTATAACAAGGTCCATCTTTTTATGTACTGCTTATCAGTTTTACTAGCTAATAAAGTTAAATTATGCTATCAGTTTCCCAGTGAATGCCTAATAAATAATACTTCCTCAGATCAAGGTCCTTAATAAAAAGGAACAAAAATGAGGCCTGTCACTGTTTTACTCAGCATTTTGATGAACTAAGTTTACTGTTACTCATGGTGTACCATCCTGAAAAATGCTTCCTAAGACATAGAATAGACTGCAGTTAACAGTTTTCTAAACACAAAAAATGTGTACTTAGATAAGCAGACAAACATATATGCATGCACACATACTTCATAGAAGAATGTGTTGTACTATATGACCTTGAAGTTGAAGATGATTTGGAATGTACTGCTTCTCACATTGATCATATGATATAAGCAATTTGCCAAGATCCTTCACAATAGCTATTATACTAATACCACAGAGTGAATCAGTAAGTCTGCTCTTTATGAAACTGTAGTCAATGGATGCAATATTTTTATTTTACAATACAATTTTTAGTCCAACCCAGAGAAGAATTTCAGAGGAGAAACTACCTGCGTAAGGAGAATTCCCACTGATTTCTAAGGGAATGCCATATGCAAAAAAAAGTCAGGTCTGAGTCTGGCGTTGGCTATGTTTTGCATTGTTTGTTCTCACCTACTTGCTAGAACTGTAACACCACAATATTGACTGTAATAAGTATTTCAGTGTTCTGACTGTGTCTGGTGGACAACACTAAATTATTCCCTCAAATTTGGGATTAAACGTATCATAAACCATCATAAACTATATTCCACCTTTCATCAGCTAAGTCTCTAAGAAGAAAAACAAAGAGGATGTGAGATTTGATCAGCTCCATGGGTCACAGTGAAGTAGCAACGACCAGAAGTTCTCTGGTGCAGAGGACAATGTGAAAGCTGTCAAGTTAAAGAGTGCTGAGCATAACTAAGTGCTGCTCCTCATCCAGAGGAAATGCTGAAGGAGAACCATTAGCGTTATGGAGAAGCATTAACGTTTTCTGCCTTCCTTTTGGTGAATATACTTAAGTTGTTTAGGTCAGTGATACTGATACAGTGTTTCTGTGGTAATGGTATGTATGCAGGAGAAAGTATAAAATTCATGGACAGGAGAATGATCCCACAGGGATCAGTAAAAAAGCAGCAAAGAGAGATTTATTGAATGAATGTTTGCACTCACCAGATATAATAAAACTTGAATGATATCAAGCAATTCATGTACATATACGAGATATACATAGTCATGTTGACCACTTATGGCCTGCCCTTCTTATTTTAATTTTCCCAATGGCAATATAACAGCTTGAATGAAAACTGAGGATAAGCTGATAGGAATCAGAACAGAAAAGCTGGCAATAAATATTTCATTAAAAAAGGGTTTCTGAAAGGCCATACAACCTTTAGTCTAAATGTTTCAAATCCAAAATGTATTAGGTTCAAACAAAATAAAGTTATTTTAATTAGTTATAGGTAATCTGAATTTATATAGCAACCATTAAAGGAAGAGTCATTATGACACTAAGACAAATCCAATCATTCAGACCAAAGATTGGCTAGGGTATCTCTATAGAAAATAGGCCAACACTAGCGTGTATTACCTAAGGGGCAACTAAGGGTAGTGAATTGAATGATTAATCACAGCTGTAGCTACACATCACATTATTTGTGTGTATACGTCGATGCACACACATGTGTATTTTGCTCTCATGCCGGGGAGGATAACAGTAGAGGGAGACAGTCATTTTGCAATAAAGAAGAGAACAACACTTAACCTCACTGCAAGAGAAATGTGAGCCTGGTTATATACAGAAAGTAGTGATTGTGTTATTATCATTAAGACGAAGGAGTGTATTAGGTAACCATTACCTCGTCTTGGTTTAAAACAGGAATGACAATCAAAAGACTAGGATTCAGTTTCTGACGTTGCCATATATCTTCTGTACTGGCTAACCATTTTGCTCTTGTTAACAGGAGGACACAGCACTATTTTCAGTGAAACTACACCACCATCAAACTCACAGTACTCCAGAGCTGAAGCCATGAGAATTGTTGTATTAATCAAAATTCAGTTCTTCTAATCTGCTGAAACCTAATGAATTAAAGAATTACAATCCTTCACTAGTCTTAAGTGAAAACAGTTGTACATCTTCTGTACAACATGAATCTTCGCACAATGACTAATCCTGCTCCCAATAAAATCAATAGAAGTTTTACCACTAACTTCATAGGCAGCAAATTCAACAGAATAATTACAGTCTCCACACTCTCAGCACTAGCCCTTTAGCAAATTTGTGTTGCATCTTAAATAACTGTGATTCTGACCAAGGACATTTGTCAAATGAATTCTTATCCAAGTGAAAGCTTGGATAAGAACCATTCACTTTGTATGACTTTGTATGTACCACAAGTCACGACAGCAGCTCTGAACAAAGGTGCTCTGGGATCAGGAAGTAGAGAGAGATGCAAAGCCAAAGGCACGTTCTTTCAGTGTTGTACTTGGCTATGCACTGTATGACAACTATATGGTCTCTATATCTTTTTTGGACTAGATGTCCTCCAGGCATCCCTTCCAACCTAAATCACTCTACGATTAAATGATTCAAACAATGTACCAGTATACACTAGTGTACATTGTGTGTATACACTAGTACACACTGTGTCTATACTCTCATGTACATAGCTGTTTGCTTATGGCTGTTGATACTTTAGTCTTTAAAATATGTGAATTTGGTTCACCACTTGTATTCTAGCAATTTCAAGGAGACAGTTTCTCTTTTCTACTGCTTCCCGATTTCATATATTACTATCAATTTGCCCCAACAAAACTGCTCTGTTGATATGAGATAAGCTTATTCCAATACCCTTCCACTTAATACCTGAATTCTGGTATCTTCAATCAAACGAAGCTGATCACTGCTGGAAAAGGAAATTCAGTAAAAGATCCAAAGACCTTAATAAGAGTAAAGTATATACATAAACTATTTCTGACTACGCAAAACTCCTTAAGAGAATATAAAACTATATGTATTATAGAAATAGTGTATATATATAGTATCTGTTTGTATAATGTATAATATAAATTGTGTATACTTTAAAATTGTTAGGGTATATTCCAGACTCAAAAACTTCAGAGATGATGGACTATTGTTTGACGACATAACTGAAATCGGCAGTAGTATCCAACCAGAACGCATAAGTAAAATTATTGCCTAAATAGCAAATATACACGACTTGTGTGTGTATATATATATATGTATGCATATATATGTGTGTGTTTATGTTTTATGGATGGATTATAGATGACATCTACTAGGAAAGAGGAGTAAATTATGGATGAAATATATAGATTGTGAAGGGATGTTTTGATGTACATATGTTGCATCAAGTTGACATGTATGCATGGCTCACATAAACCTTATGCACAAAAATGTATATATTGCTACTAACTCACATTTTCCTAATGAGATCACCAATACTATTTCCCATGCAATGTGTCCACTTGTAAATGGCTATACAAACACAAAGCATTGAAGAACCATGCCTTTGAACTGCAAGGAAGGGGAAATTTGGCTCCATTCTCAACAATGAATATTTAATGGTTCCCTGATCCACTTACATCTGACAATCCTTCCTACCAATTTTCCTTTTCACCAACCCTAGCAGCAAAGACAAGAATAAAAGATTAAGACTAGACTGGTTGTTTAAGCCTTCGTATAAACCTCTGCACAGTCAGGCAAATGTTATAAAGTTAGAACACTTCTCTTTTTTAATAGAATTACGTAACTGATATGTTGCATCCTCTCCTATGCAGTGAGAGTTTCATAGCGATTACTGAGATTCTATATACAATCTTATACATATAAATGCATGCCCATACACACAAACACACACAGATGCATAGCATATCCTATCATACCCTAGGAGAAGAAATGTCTCAAGTTTTTTTTGCCTTCCTCTTGTTAGAAAAATTCGTTGATAGTAGTTACTGTGTGATCAGTACGCAACTGGAAAAAAAAACAGTAAAAAAGAGAAAACCCTCAAGATATCTAGGCAACCAATCCTTTCCACATTGTAACAGCTCTCTTCAGTGAAGAGACTTTCTTGGAGTTGGTGAAAAATTAGCATCTTTGCCAAAGTCCCTTGGTGACAAAGGACAGAGATTTTGATATTTCAGCCCTAAACAGAAAGAAGTAGAACCAGAAAAACATAAAAGAAAATAAGTCTATTTAATAATCTGATTAGTTTTTACTTTCCATTTTTCCAGTGATGGAGCTGTATCCAGCAACAGTGTAAACATTTTACTTTGCACAATATAAGAACCACAATAGAAGAGTGTAATTAGCACTGGAAAGACATTCTCAAGGAAGTACTTTGATTTCAAAAGACTGTTGGAGTGATTGTCACTCCTGCTGTGCTTGGATTCTCTCTTGATGTGCATAAAGTGTGAATGCAGAACGCATTATTATGAAACTCACTCGTCCCTGCATTTGTGTGCTCATTGCTTTTGCCATCTTGTGGTGACCAAAAATAGAAACCTACAGAGCAGCATATAATTCACACTAGAATAATGTTGCTGCATTTTTTAATGAATTCTTCAGTGAACATGCTGAAGATCTACAACTCAAACCATGCTCTGCATTTTGTCATTTATTTAACAAATGTGCATTCATTTTCCTTTTAAGATTGAGTTCACTGAAAAATACAAACCATAGTCTAAACACTTAAAAAAAGCACAAACATGAAATGATTTAATACTACATAAATGTCTTCCAAAGAATTTTATCAAAATACACTACGAGATCTTTTTTTAAAGGAAGGAAAGTGCTTCTATTCTCTCAGCACATATAAAGGCAATACCTTTACAAAAATTGCCATGTAGCCCAACTACAGAACAGTTTAATGTGTGATAAAAGAAATTGGATTTGGACTTCATAAACCAGTCAATAATTATTTATGGAACAGAGTCATTTGCAGGCTTTAGTTTGTAGTTTCTTCTTTAAATTATCAAGGAAAGCAATGAATATAAAGTATCTACCCCCTCCTAACTTTAACTTTTAAAAGAAGTAACACATTTTTGAGTTAGTGGTCCCAAGGGAGATAAGATGAGGCCTTCTGTTGCTAAGCAAGAGTTTGCCAGTTATTTCAAGCTTTAGCTGAGTACAAGCAATAATCACTACTGCCTGAAATATATTGGAATGAAAGTACATGGGACCATTCATGACACTTCATCAGCATGCAGGAGGCAAACAGAGTGACTGCAGTGATTGAATACAGGCTCAGACTACTGGCTTTAATCTCCATCTCATTCATTCAGCCTTTACTTTTGGCACAGCTGTATGATAAACACTCTGATATTCTTCCTTGCCCACCCTCCTTTGGAATCCCATGATTGCTGTGTGCATGTTTGTTACGTATTTAAGGTGGGGAAGAGAGTCAGTCTTTTTTTTTTTCCCCTCCAAAAATGCAATAAATATTTAGATATGGGTAATCTACAGGTTTACTACTGTTACTATCAAAGCACCATTATGTTACTGAAGGGGAACTAAGTCACATGTTTACTTTGCCTCTGCAGACATCTTAAAACAAAACAAGGCAAATTTATAATTAATACTAATTCTTTCTACTACCTTCTTTGCAAAATTGCATATACACAGTGAATGTATATGTTTGTAATAAATAAAGTATAACTGGCTTACAATGGTATTTCACGGAATTTTAACACTATTGCTGATGTTAACAAAATTCTGATGTTAAAGAAATTACAGTTCATTACTCAGTATTGGGTGTCTTGTTTGTTTTGTTTAATTTTTGTTCTATTTCACTCACCTTCTCACCTAGAAGAGCTCATATGCAGTTCCATATCACCAGTTCCCTGAATTTGCCTTGGCTTTACACCCAGAAGGTACTAAGGGTCCTGAATAGCTTAGGGCCTAACTGGTAACTTGAACATACTATGGTAACATGTAAAGCCAGTAAGCAGTAGTAAACTGCAACTCTGCAACTGGGTAGCAATTGTTTTGTTGATGTGACACTCGGGTCAAAAAAACCCCTCAACTTCTATTTTATATGACTCCTTCCTCATATTAAAATACCTAATAGTTTTGGGGAAATCTGTCTGGTCTGCTTCAAGAAGTTAGGCTGAATTCTGTCATGGTTTAACCCCAGCCAGCAGCTAAGCACCACGCAGCCGCTCGCTCACCCCCCCCACCGGTGGGATGGGGGAGAGGATCAGAAGGGCAAAAGGGGAAAAACTCGTGGGTTGAGATAAAAACAGTTTAATAACTAAAGTAAAATAAAAAATAGAACAGTAGTAATACAAAGCAAGCGGTACACTGTACAATTGCTCACCACCCACCGACCAATGCCCAGCACATCCCCCAAGCAGCGACCGAACCCCTCCCCAGCCAACTCCCCTGCTTATATACTGAGCATGATGTCACATGGTATGGAATAGCCCCCGCCCAGTCTGAGTCAGCTGCCCCAGCTGTGCCCCTCCCAGCCTCCCGTGCCCCTGGCAGAGCATGGGAAGCTGAAAGGTCCTTGACCAGTGTGAGCACCACTTAGCAAGTACTTAGCACTACTTAACAAGAACCAAAACGTCAGTGTATCATCGACATTGTTCTCAACCTAAACCCAGAACACAGCCCCATACCGGCTACCAGGAAGAAAACCAACTCCATCCCAGCCGAAACCAGGACAATTCTCCTGCTCAATATGCCTGACATCCCTGAAATCACAAGCCTGCTACACAAAACTATCACAGATTTTCACTCACTTTTTGTATTGAAATTGATGCTGTTTGATCAGTACAATGGTTGTAATTTAATAAAAAAGGTAATCTTAAGCCAAACAAAATACTACAAAAAAGAATCTACTTAATACTCTCTGCTCTGACTAAGATGGGAAAGCATTTGCAGTTTAGCTGACTGAAGGCATGTGGCCATCCCTTAATGTTCAGAGATAAGTGGGACAGAGCCCTGTGGAGGGCTGGTGCTAGAGTGCCTGTTACTGATGTGAAGATGCCATTTCTCTTACACTAGGTTTTATCTGCTGCCAAAGAGTTACTGAGCAGCCAACATAGCAAAAATAAAGAGAGAGAGAAAAAAAAAAACCCACACCCTGTTCATGCAACATTCAACACCATCTCTTTCAACTAAGTAAAGAGCAATTGATCGGCTGCATTGAAATCTGGAGACAGCAAACAGATCACTCAGTGAAGGAGATAGAAAAGATGAACTTTGCAGGTTCCCAGGGAGACGCAGAAATATCCTTGGGATAGCTAAAATAAATCTTTTAAAGAAAAAAATACTCAGTCAACTACAATGCCACCTAAAGGAAGGGATCTAAAATGGGTCTCCAGAAAACAAAGCAAATTCTGCATTTTCTACTCTCTCTTTATATCCAAGTTGAACTTGCAATAAAGTCTACTAGATTTCTAAAGCATATGAAACATTCTATGATTCAAATGTTACCAAAGACAGCTACAGAGAAGTGGAAAGCTAAGTATTTGAAAAGATCCTCTTGAGCTTTTCTGTACTTAAGCAGCAGCAAACAATCCAGCACCTTCCACTCCTAAGTACTCTTACCATATTACGCACTCCTAAGGAACCGGTTTCATTACCTATTTAGTTCAATCAGAAAAAAAAAACCTTGAATCTGAAAAAAAAAATCAGCCCATCAATTGTGAGAGATGAAAATCTTCTAAGCAGCAACAACAAAAGAATACAACACACATAGTAAGGCAGACCAATCTTATGACCTATATATCCTTATGGAAAAGGGAGCTAGGATGACTCCATCTCCACTGTAGTGCAAATACATTGAACTGTCAGCTAAAGACTGATACCACTATATTTATTCAACACTTCCCTACTGTGACAGTTCTAGCTTTCCTGAAAACAACCATTCACTAGTAGCAATTGGTCAGTAATAATGAATGATGTAACTAAACTATCACATTATGATTTTTTTATTCATTATTTAAAAACAGAGAATGTCACCACCACAAAAACACCACAAGTTTCAGAGCCCACTCCAAAATGTTCGTACTGGCTGCTTAATTCAAATAATTTCTCCTTAATTAAAAACAACAGGTTTCCTTGCCAAGAAGTTAAATGTACTACCAAAACCAAAAAAAAAAGTCACAACTGTTCAACAGGGTGCACAATCTGATTTATTTATGACAGATATGAAAAAACCATTCTGTTCATGAGACATTTATCTCTTAAAGTAACTGTTCTATCAACTGTTCATATTTTTAATGTAGAAGCAATTTAGGATGTATTTTAACTGGTGGGCTAACAGGCTAACAGACTAACAGACCATCGAAAAGGAAAACTGACAAGTGATTGCAGGTAACATACCAGCTTACTGGAAATATAAATGATGAATATACAGGAGACATCATCAGTGCATTGTGACCTGCTTAAAAAAAGAAAAAGTCTTATTTTTTGATTCCAGCAAAGTTAGATATTCCTTTTAACACCATCAGGCAAAGCAGCTTGCTCTCTTTCTTTTTTTCATCTTACTTCCTTTCCTTATTAAATGTAGGGCAAGAGCAACCTTGCTTCCCAATGTCAGGATTTATGAATTCCCATTCACAGTGTCCAAAGATTTGCAAGACGCCCATCCTGACCTTGGTTAAAAAGAAAATCGCTCTGAATGAGTTTAATGAGGATTTGAAGAAATGGTGTAGCTTGAATGAAAATGTAATAGTGTCTACATTTTGCCTTGTACCTTATGAGGAGGCATGAAACAAATTATATTTGGTATTTTGCATTTGCTACTTTCAAACCCCACACTAGTTGCCTACATACAACAAAGGAGCTAATAAAAATTGCCCGAATGAGTCATTATTTCTTTCATCTGCAGCATTTCATTCCTTTTTTTTTTCTGTTGACTCCAGAAATAATATATTAAGACAACAGAACAGTAAGTCAGTATTACTGTGGGTAAACTTAAAATTTACGTTATCAGACTTCAGAGGCAGGTGATGATTGTTCATGATTGAAATGCTTCTTTTGATTTTAGCTGAGAAGTGTTTTTTTTATTGCTCTACTAACAGATTGAACAAATTTGGGGGTTTTTTTTAAATATTTTAGGGAGATTGTGTTTTTGTTTTAAAACACACATCACTGCTTCACTGAAACTTAGATACCTAGTCTGCCTTTAAAATAAACTAACTCAGCAACAAAAAGTAGCCAGTGTATTTTAGTACTTTTTCCCCCTTTAAATACACTTCAGACATGTGATCTTATTTGTCATGTCCTCTTTTTGGATGTCCTGGGCCATAAATGCCATCAGTCTGAATTTCAGCTGATATTGTACAAACATGTCAATGTTAATGACAAGGAGAGATATTTAGTTCCCTGAATAAAATTGTGTAGCTAACTGCTAGACATAAAGCTAAGTAACTACTTGTGTAAGATACAGCACAACAAAGCCACATGCTTATCAGAGGACAATCAAATCAGATAACATATAATGAGATTTGGTGAGTAAGACTTCAAAGTCCAGAATGCTCTGCAGTATTGCTCAGGAAGACAGCAGGATTTTTCCACTGACTTCAGTAAGAACTGTGTAAAACCCTGTATGATACTATTTTCTGCTCATATAAACTAGTCCAAATTCAGTGTTGAAATATTCATACCGCTGACACAAATGGTTAAATGTAATTTTTAACATGACCTTCTATTATACTAATTTACATGCCCCCACAATCAGAGTTTGAAAATTCACCAAAATGGTGCAATTTGAATGTAGTCTTGTTCTCCAACTGTTTGGAGTGCTCTCAACTGCTTCAGCATCCGACCAGAAGAGGATGAGTGAAAATAAAAGTAGTATTTCCACCTCTGTGAAATAAAACTGGAAAATAAAAATCCGCATCTGAAGAATGCTAGCCTATATTCTGCAGGTACAAGTTTAAAAACTACATGCAAGGAGAAAAACTTTAAAGCAGAAGTCAGTGCCAACCTTAGCTGGAATAACCTGTGTTCTTTAGACTTCACAGCTTGTCTCTTGAAAGTTCTCTGGCAACATGTGCTTTTTCACATTTGTCAGCTAAATCAGAGATCCAAATGCAAAATATAACATTAAGGAACAGTGAGTGCATTTGCGACACTCCTTGGAGAAAGCAGGTACACATAAGGCAATGACTATATTACATGGAAGTATAAGCACACTCTAATGTAACTTTGTTAAACTAATTTACTTAAGGAAGACCAGTATTCTCTCCTAACATCAGTGCATACTACTGATACTCTGCTTTTCCGAAAACTTAGCTATGCCTAGGTATCCATGAAACAAGATACATGACAACTTGGCACAGTATTTCAAACCACATACTATTACCCTAATTATTCACAATGCTGTACAAGTACAGACATAGAAGTATGGAAAACTGTCTACTCAAATTGTGTGTTCCCCTTATTATGAAATGGAAAACAAGCAACTTATCTACATTTCAACTGTGACACATCGGAACAGTTATACTGGAGAACTTAAATCAGTAGTTTCCAGGCTTTTGGGACTAATTTCTCATTGCACTCTGCAAAATTCTCTGAAAAGAATCAGTACAGCTTCAGGGAGGTAAATAGTAAATTTTACTGTATTGTGGTTGCACATACCTGCTGCAGATTGTGGACCAGTGACAGTCTGCAGACAAAATTTGGGGATCATTGGCTTATGTGGCCTGCCACAAAAAGTTTATTTGGAATATAGTTCAGGTTTTGTGGAATTTGCCATAATGCTAGGCAATCTCTTTGCCAATGAAATAATAATCCAGTACATCATATTGCTGAGATATTAAAACTGGTGTTCAGTTTCAGAAATTAGCTGATGTTGAAGAAAATTTCTGAGGCAAAGGACTGATGATGCGGCAACATTTATACATGCCTTATACAGAAAAAAAATATGCAAAATACATGGTATGATGCCTTAAGCAATAACTTTCCCATCATACTGAGATAGCCCATATGATAATGATTAGTTTTGCATCTAAATGCTGCCAAGGATCACTGAATCCTAGGGAGCAAAACTACTTTTTAGAAAAAACTGTGCTGTGGAGTGATAGCCTTTATAACAGTGAATACCATCAATGAAAAGTACTTTCATCAACAAAAACTACTGGCTATCCCAAATAGTTGTCAGAAACAACAAGCACTAAAATGAAGTAAAACTTTACAAAATGTTTGAAGGGCATTGCAGCTGCAAATCCAGCTACATACTTGCCATTCAAACCACAAAGTACTGGTATGGACCTCACTGAGTACTTCTCTCCAAATCTCTTCAAAAGCGACATACAGAGTACGAATTTCATAAATACTTTGCTGTTTTATGAGACATAAGGTATATAAAATTTTGCATCAGTCACCTTTTTTTTTTCTTTTTTTTCTTTCCCCCAACAGCAATTTAGTAACATATATACATTAGCCATGCTCACAGAAAAGCTTATATTTCAAACCTGGACTAAATGGGTCTAATCCCATCGCTATTATCCTTTAAAGCCTTTTATAGAACGAAGCTTTAAATCACAGGCTTCAGAAGGAATCTTGATCTTTTCTTTATTATGCTATGACAAAATCAATTATTATTATCACGAGGATAAAACCACATTTTTTCATGAAAGCATTAACTGAATATACCTTATATATGCCCTAAACACATAAATTAAGATTCTCAACAATAAGAAGGTCTTTTATCAGCAGGTACACCACTAACCCTTGTCTTCTCTTCTGGGCAATACATTAGACAAGAATATTTTGAAAACTTTATCTTTCTCCATGTTACTTAAAGATTTGCAGCAGATTTTGAAGATTACTACAGGAAATTGTGACAGATTCCATCTGGTGTAAGTCAGTGCCATTCCACTAAAATAAAATAAATTACAAAACCAAAAATCTGATCCTTTGAGGGAAAGCTTTAAATCATCTGAAAATATATGTATGTACTTCAGTATTAATCCTACTTTTGTAAAGATGTGGTTTACATCTTCTTCAACTTCTTTAAATACTTATCGCATTTACAAGAAGTCAATCATTTTTGACTAGCAAAAATAGTACTTTAAAAATTCTGTTGAACTAAAAATAAAAATTTCTTTCCAACAGCATCGAACGGTTATTTTGTTTTATAATGCTTCTGTTTAAAAAATACATAACTAGAATCTTTGGATAGAATGCAAATATCACTTTTGGCAATTTTTTTTCCTACATATTATTTACTTTTCTCTGGTAAATCTAGCATACGGCTTCTGAAGGCCTCTAGTGCATTTATTTTTGAGCGCCTACTCTCTAATTTGTCTTGAACAAATTTCCTTTTCTTATTTTTCTGTCACATAAGTGCATTCCCTAGGATGATTATGCTCAGATTCCATTTGTAGGGTTTTTGTCCCTCTCATTCATTCATCTTGAACATTTTCAAATGATGGAATCATGTCTTCTTAAACATGTATCATTTCATTACATTTTAAATATTACTTTGGGCTTTAACTATTATTATGCATAGCCTAGGCAAGCAAAAAAGTGAAAGGAAACATTTTGACTATGAATTTACAATGCATTAATTAATCACAGGTTTGAGAAGAAAAACAATCTGCACATCTACACAGTTACATATATAGGATTGTACAGCAAGTAACTGAGGCAATGCTCATGTAAAGATGTTGTGAACAATATCAACTAGAACAATAAATAAACAGACATTAATTTATACATAACTGAACTTCAAGAGCTTTGCTTTAAGAGCTTTGAACTTTAAGGCTATTGCTGAACATGAGTTTATTTCAGTAGGAAACATGCCTTCAGGCCAGTAAGTTCTCTGAGGTTTCCCATTTGAATCTGTCCCTGTCTTAAGCTAAAAATAAAGGGGGGGGGAAAAAAGAAAACCAGCCTTCAGTCCAAGAATGTTATGAATCTCAGACTCCTCTCCCAGTTGCATCAGGTAAAAGGAAGGTATTACACTTTCATAACTCATTTAAGATCTACTGTACACTATATTTTATACAATTCTGGGGTTTTTTGTAACTCCTACAAGAGAAACTGCTATGGTGAAATACAAACTTTTCTTCCTCAAACTGAAGATTAAATTATTGTATCTACATATAATTGTTTACAAAACAAACAGATAATGTTTGTAGATACAAATGTTATATGTATACCCATAACATCATAAGTTACTTTAAGAAACGATTCAAATGTATTCTGTTTGCTCTTTAATATAAAATTCAATACATGCTCTATATGTTATGGAAGCAATTAAAGGGATTTATGAAGAGGAGAACAATCTTGCCCTTGTCACTTGCTTTTAAATAGTCTATTTTGAAAGAAATAAATTATTTAGGACACAACTTTAAACTGTGAACTAAAGCATAATTAATCTGAATCCTGATTTTGCTTAGCTGTAGGAAGGAACAGGAGTTGTTTAAACACATATTCTAAACAGTATCAGAGCCTACATGGCCTACAGAGAAACTCAAGAGTTCATCTTTGAGATATCAAAGTATCTTATAACAACATTATAAGATCTCTACTGACAAGCATGATTAGCTGGAGCATATGCTGACCTCTTTCAGTTAACATCACTCCATTCTGCTAGTACATGAGATGAGACAAACTAAACAGCCCAGAGGATCTCTTCTAACTTTGGAGGAATATGCACATTCCCTTTCTTTATCATTTATAATCCTGCAGCAGAGTAAAAGAAAGGTTATTCACTCTGTAATTCCTACTTCAAGATATTTTGTCTATATGTGTATTCAGAGCGCAGTGTCTATATGCCCATGTTGCTTCAGAAGCACACATGGCAAATGAGTACTAGTCCCACACCTCTCCACAGTACTGGTAATGAATCAGAACTCCACCCAAGTCTCAGGTTTAAAATATCCAAAGGGAAGGAGGACAAGTTGTGAATTTACAGTTAGATAAATCACCTGAGGAAGAACTGCTAGAGACAAGTGATCTTTCTTTCTCTTATGATGTTCTGTTACACAGTGGTGGCTCTAAGCAGTAGTCCCCAGAGAACATCATATAATTGAAAAACAGTCTCAGGATTCAAAGTTGAATGGACTGAAAAAGTTTTCCTGCAAAAGCATCATCACCTCAGCAGGTCTGTAAGGTTTGGTGGATTTTAGAATGAAGCTCTAGGTGGCAGCTAGATGTGCAGCCTGCATATGCTAGGGATGGAGGCATTCTGAAGAAAATAAGACAGCTATGTTAATATAAGGTGGCTCCAGTTCAGCAGACAAACTGCTTCCCACACGGTTAGCTATCCAGTAAGACAATCTGTTGAAACAGCTGATTTCTAGCTCACTTTGTTGTCATACGGACAAACAAGGATTCTTCCTGAAAGGCCTCTTCCTGGCAATGTAAAAAGAGACAGCTTGCCTGGGAAAAGTGTAAGAAGAACCAGCACATACACTGGGGCAAAGATAGGCAGCCTTGGCTTAAATAAAATCCAGTGCCTTAGTTAGGAAATAAAGGGTGTTTTCTGAGGATAACATATCACAGAAAAATGTGGGGGAGGAGGGTGTAAATATGTATATACATCATATTCGTATATAAAGAATCAGCCACAAGGATACAGATTTCTCCCTCTCTCTTGGTTGGAAAGGAATATCCTTAAGGAAAGATGACAGAGGCTAAAGCTGTCTGAAGGCTCAAAGGGCTGGCCCACCACTAATCTAACAATTAGGTTAAGGTATGGACTATGTTAACATACTGGAGGAAATACTATTAGTTTCTCTGACTGCAGCTTCACAAGTATGCTTTGCAGGACCCCTGAAGCTGGTCTGGCTCTGTCATTTCCTTTTGATGTTCCAGACAAAACCACTGACTTCAGGATGCACCTCCTCCTTCTTCGCCTTCCATTTATGTTCCTGTTTCCAATGGCTCACACAGTTTACAATTACTTAACTGTCATTACAAGGGTAAACCCCTGATTAAGTTATTTGGTGACTGACGCAGCGTTCCTCAAATCTCCTAGTGGCTTGTAGTGAGACACACAACCAGAAAGAATTTAGTGTTATTTTCCTTCCTCTAGTACAAGTTCCAAAACATGCATTTGGTGTACAGTATTTGTAGCTGAGGTCCTTCCTACACATGGACAGAAAGCCTGACACATCTCATTAGTGTGAGCTCCAAGACAGTGATGTATATATTGAATTTCAAGGTCAACTACGAACTCTGATCTCTGAGATCACTGAAGTGAAATACCCATCCAAGGAAAGAGGAATTCATCACTATTAACTTAAAAAAAGTAAGTGGAACTGAGGACTGATCCCTATATCCACTATGTGCGACTCACAGGGGGATCTTGCAGAGCTCTTCACTACCCCATCAAGGAAGAAGGATTAGGCAAATAATCCATTAGGAGCTACACAGACACACACTATATAAACGAATAAGAGTCCACTGTTGTAGAAGACAAGCCCCATAAACAGCAAAAAAAAAAAACCAAACCAGTTAATTTGATAATAAGTTCAGTTGTTTCAGCATTCAAACAGTATATGCAGCTAAACAGAAAGGAGGCTTTGGCAAAAAGAAAGATGAGGAAAGACCATGTTCATTCAAAATTTCGAGTTAAAACTAGAAGGACATTCAGCCTATTCACCTTGAACCCCAGAGAACTGAAGAAAGGCTGAGAGAGCTGGGCTTGTTCAGCTTGGAGAAGAGAAGGCTGCAGGGAGACCTTATTGCAGCCTTTTAAGACTTAAAGGGGGCTTATAAGAAAGATGGGGACAAACTTTTTACTAGGGCCTGTAGTGATAGGACAAGGGGTAATGGGTATAAACTAAAAGAGGGTAGATTCAGACTAGATATAAGGAAGAACTTTTTTTACAATGAGGGTGGTGAAACACTGGAACAGGTTGCCCAGAGAGGTGGTAAATGCCCTAGCCCTGGAAACATTCAAGGTCAGGTTGGACAGGGCTCTGAGCAACCTGATCTAGTTGTAGATGTCCCTGGTCATTGCAGGGGGGGTTGGACTAGATGACCTTGAAAGGTCCCTTCTAATCCAAACCATTCTATGATTCTACAAAATGTACATCAAAACACTTGACATCTTCGCCAGAGTCCACTGTTCAGGAAAGAGCATCACTCCATTTTTATTGGTGGGGAAAGACTGGTATCAGGATTCTTTTTTTTTTTTAAAGGCATTTGGTGCCAGAGAGACTCCAGTGTTTGGATCTTGTACTGACATGGTAGAGTCTTCACAGAGGCAATTAATCTCTGCAGAAACAAAGATGCTTTCAGTCCAAAAATGTGATTGAGACCTTGAAGTAAGCATCTTGCTGGTCAAGATACACAGAGCAATGATCCCTTTTAAAGCTGCAGACTGTCAAGGTCACTGTTCTGAACTTGAATTTCTGAGCTTCATAATAGGTGTTCAGCGTCTTCAATTCCATGAATAGCCTACTGTAAAAAAACCCCAACTTAGACCAGTTCTATTATTCCCTAGTCCAATAAGTATTTGTACCTTGTTGGAGCAGGCCCTCATGGACAAGGTCTCCAAAACAAGGAAAAAGGGTCAGATGCATAAAAGTTGAAAAATGAGTAAAATACCCATGGGATGAAATATTAAGCCTGCACAACCCCAGAGTTTAAGACTCCCATGATGGATAAAGAGGGTAGAACTAAAGAAAAAAAAGGGGTTAAGCACACCCATCTTTCTTTCAAAATCTGCACATATATTGGAAAGTGCAGGACTGAAGAACTTCTATGACTAGGTCACTGATACCTCTCTAGGGTTCCTGGCATTTGAAATACTTTGAAGGAGGGTATGGAGACAATCCTTAGTCTACATTTTTAGATTTAATGGCATAGGGGAAAGCATATCACAATCCACCAAAGCTGGGGTACAAAAATGACAAATGCAGTTTACTGCATTCAGGATGACAATTCCCAGTGGAAGTGCTGAGGTGCCAACTATTCGAATGTGTTTGCACTTGAGTTGCAATGAGCCTAAAGGCAGGATCCTAATAACACTCTCACAAAACTGTATCAGGAATCTGTGAGGAGCAGGATGCCCATCCATTTGACCAGTGATTTTGGGAGCATTTTCCCCTAATAGCATGTTCTTGGAGACACTGCTTACCTGAAGCCTTCTTGTAAGATCTAGGAACTGAAGCAGAACTTCACTAATTACTAAATTCCATCACATTTGTTTGCATGTTTTCTCAGTACATATTCTTGGTATCTGTAGTGTCCAAAATTCAAGTCCAGCCTAAATGGTGTGATTCATTCAAATATGATTTCCTCTAAGGCAGAACAAGGAATTACTCCGAGTACAACATTTTGAGTAGCAGTAGAAGAAGGGGTAGATTAAGTCCATATTACTAGTATTTTACATTCTGTTCGATCCTAATAAGGTAGTTCAAAAGAACTGAGGATGTGGTATGCACCATTCATGTACACTAATGGGTACAAAACGCTGGTGTATAGGACTTAAAATGCAGGCTCTCCAAGTATTTCTGAGGCAAAAAGTCTTGAATGCTCACTAGAAAAAACTTTTAAGCTGTGTTTTCCATGATGATTTTATCTACCATTGGAAACTGCTTATAGTACCTATCACCAATGACCAATTATCAAAATAAAATTGTTGTCAAGTCTCATTGTCATCAAGCAACTATTTATCACTAATAAATATATTTTTGCAAGATTTTTCCTCTATATAACTCAGCCTAACATCCCCTGTTATTAAACAAAGAACCCAAAACACTCTCATGATTACACTTCTGTTCAATTCTTGTCACCATAGATTGATGTCTTCTCACTGATAATTCTAAAAATGTCACTGAAACTGGCTTTTCTACAGCAATATGAAATGACATTTTTGTTTAAAATTTCCTGTCACCATAATTTATTTTCCAATTATGTTTCATTGAGAATGCAGGATATTTTCTGGCTAGGAATTAGTCACATTAAAGACTGGCAAACTATGTATACTGATGGTAGCTGAATAGGCTTTGGGCCATTTATACTACTATTTGCCATGGGATATCAATCTATAAAAATGTAATCTATAAAAAATGTGCCCATCTTATCTTAAAACAAGATTTGAAAAATAACACATCCGCTTACTATATCTGTACTCCTTTGTCTTATGACAGACTACAGTTTTGGGTACAATGGTCATTGCAATGGGATAAACCAAGAGCATCTAAGCCAAAGGTTGAAAGTATGAAGATCTACAGTAATGCAGAAAAATATTAATAATAATATGATGTTTTAAAAACAGTATGATGCTATAAAAATAGTATGATGCTATAAAAGCTCATTGTTAAAGATCTCTAATAAAGTTTATAGTATAAATTCATGACGCGGGTAGTGCAGGCATCTTCCCTGGGGAGATTTAAAAGTAGAAAATATATGGTGGGAAGTACACTGAAAAATCTAGTAACTTTCGTCTTTAATTTCTACAGGGTATGATCTACTTTCAGTTGCCCTGCTGTAAATGACAAAAAAAGAAACTAGAATTGCAAATTCAGATCTTTCTTTAGTACTTCAGTACACCTCTTATAATAACAAAGGCACATCAAGTGATCAAAGACTGGATATTCATAATTTGGGACACCTTTTGCCCTGCTAGCTGCTCTGCAGAAAGCAGAGTCTTTAAAGATCAGTAAATGTATTTACCACACTGTAACCAATGAAGTATAAAGGCCTATGATCCAAATATGAAGCGATTTCTAAAATGTGGACTCGATAGAAAGGTATGTTCAAATTTTATTTTCCTGCATTGTCTTCAATCCGAGGAGCATCATTCCCTAAAAGTGATCTGGAAACTCATGAAATGGGTTATTAAAAATAAACAGTTTTTAAAAAATCTTCCAACAGTGAGTAGGAGGCTGGAAACTTCTTCTAACCCAACAAAAAAGACAAGAAGTAAAGGAACATACACACACAGGTCTGGAGGAATCTGCATTTCACAACTGGAAAAAAAAAATCTACAATAGATTCTAAAAAACCACCAAAACAAAACAAAACAAGAAAAAAAGGACTGTGAAAACACATATGGAATCTTTAAGTCATACATTTGCAGTTCTATTCTATTTCTATTTGCAGAAACATTCCCCTGTTTCCATACACACCTCTTCACTCATGATAACATCTATCATGCATGTGCACATAATGGCATTGTTGACAACATTTCATATCTTGTCCAGCATGATGCCATCACTGGTAAGAGAAGAACTGCACCATCACTACCATTTTTTAAATGCTAAGAAAATGTGATCACTGTGGGATTCTATCTTTAAAATGGTGGGCCAGAAGCTCCTTACACTCTGAGTGGTACTGCATGATCACAGAAAATGTAGTGACTCGATCTTGCCATCAAGATGAGCAGTAGGACCAATCGGCAAAGGGAAAAAAAGTAAAACTGACAGATAAGATAACTTGTGAACATTTGCTGCAGCCTTTCATGTACTGTTAAGTACCTGCGTTTCAGCACTCCTCTCAAGAGGTTGTGTGTGTCTGTGCATGTAATTATGGTATAAAACTGATAATATGAAGACCAGATAGAATTAATAACCTTTACTAATTTTACAGTACAAATAGCAATGTAAATATCATTCAGCTTCAAAATTTATGTCCGATGGTGTCTTGCAAGCCCATCCATTAATTCAAGGAGTGAGTTTATTATTTTTTCTAATAGCTTGGAAAGCACAGGCGTGTGACTGCTAAGGCTGGCAGATGAATCCAATTCACTTTGCATCACTTTCCCTTCAACATGGCACAATACTGTTGCATCTCTGAGACATATAAAACTATATTTGAAATAAGGCACTGAAGTTAAATGGTTGAGAACTTAAGTCCTGTTATTAAAACCCTTGCAGTGAAACTGAGACACAAAACAGTTTTGCAATGCCTACTGAAGCATCATTGAAGATCAGCCTCCGCAGTATTCTGCTCAGGGCACTCCCACTGGATGTCCAGGGACTACAGACATGAGGCATCTACTAAATCACACGCTTACACTTGGCAACAGACTAATTCAATCTGGAATTTCCCAAGCGATTGCTAATACAATACCATCACCTGCCATTTAAATATTCTTATGCACTTAATAGACACTCCTTCAATGAATCTTACAAGCCGTTAAAGACTCGTAACTTACACTGCAGCATTTAGGTGGAAGCACTGAAGAAAATCCAATGATAGCCAACTGAAATACATATATAATCACAAAAGGAGAGTTGAAAAGAGATTGCAGGATTTCTGCACTAATTCAATTATTTCTGCATCACATGCTTGCATATTGCAGTAAGATGTGTGCGTGCCACCCATAGTAAGCAAGCCTGTTCCCTAAGTTTAAAGGCATGTTGCTCTCTTTTGACCCAGCACACCAGTATTAAATAAATTTTGCTGATTCTCAGTGATCCTGTTCCAATAAGACAGTATTTAATAATTTTGCAGTGGAGTAAATTACTGACTTTAGTTCTACTGACAAAGCTATTGCCTCTTTCCAAACAGTTGTTTCTCCAAGACTTAATTAAATAAAAACAATAAATAAAAATTTCACCGTTGAAACCGGACACGACCAAGTAGATAACAAGAGAGCATCTCCTGAATAAGGCATAGCATGAATGGGAATATGCCATGAAATAATAATACTTTACCAACTTGAAATTGTACCATGTTGCAATGAAGTTCCTGAGGTGATGATTCAACAAATGTGAGTTAGATAAAATATTCCTTCTGATTTTACATTATAAAACTAAAGAATGATTTGATCCGCTATCGCAACCACCTGCTTTAAAATTTCATCTAGTTAACAATGTACTGAGACCAATAATTTGTTCTTGGCAAGAGTCAAATAATTTCCTGAGAGTTATTTAGTTCTAATTTGACAACCTCATGTGATGGAAAAATCACTTGTTTCTCTTGGCAATTTGTCCCAGCAGTTAATCACCTCCCTACTGAAAGTATTTGCCACATATTTAATTTGAATTTCTGGCTTCAGCTTCTACTAACTTGCTTTGCTAAATTAAAAAGCCTTTTATTACTAAGTGTTTTAGACACAGTTAGCAAACCACCTCTCAATCACATCTGTGATAAGCTAAACATATTCTGATGCATGTGAAACTGTATGTCATTTTCTCCTACCAAAAGCTCAGTTTTAGTATTCTTCTTTTCACCCTCTATATTTCAATATTAAAAAGAACAGCTACAATCGAGTATTAGTTCTGCCACTGCTTTATAGTGAGGTAAAATAACCCCACAATCATTATTTATTACTTTGCTTTACTCCTTCAAATAGCTCATTTACTCTGTTGTCACTGTTGATGTTCATGCTGAACTAATTTGAAGTTCAAAAGAAATAGCCTCATTTAAAGACTTAGTACTGATACCTTTTTCTCCTTTGTTTCAAATTTTCCTCCCAAAAATGTTTAGTGTCTTATTCAGCAATTGGTTCTGCAATTTAAAAACTATATATGATCAGCAATTGGGTATGGGCTGGCATGAAATGAAACATCTTACAAAGGCTAAAATATGCTGTTATTTTGCCCATAACAGATACCAAATGAATCAATCATGAAGCTACCTCTCATTTGAAATATTCAGAAACATTAAGAGTCCTTCTGTCTTCTGGCATCCCACCGGTGCTCTGAGATCTATTAAACAGGAAAACCATGAGGCTGGAGATACCCTTACCCAAATCACTAAAGAATGATGGCTGCAAATTATCCATTATAAATGTTCAGATATGTACTCCTCAGATTTCATCATCTTCAAGACAAGGAGAAGATAAAAACAAACACACTTCTCTGCTGTCAAATATAAGGACCAGGGAATGATCCATGGCCTTAAAGTCAAATGGAACAGAGTTTTCTACCAATATTTATGGATTTGGCTACCTCTTTCCAGAGCAACCTCACTGGGTCACATTACCTAGTATTCCAGCCCGAGTTGCCTCTGGACCTATATGCTGCCCCTGTGACCCCTAAGACATAATTTGTAATTCCATTGGGGGTGCAAAGGAACAGTCAGTTCAAAACATCCAGATTAAATGTTTTTTTCTAGTGTCACACTGAAAGAAAATTGCGTATTTCCTAGGTGCAATCTGAAAATCTCTTTTTCAGAGGGCAAAGTTTGCCTGGTTAGAGCTAAATGATGATGTGGGTAGAAATAACTGAAACTGGAACGATTTTGTTTCTGCTGCCTCTTTGGAGTGATCTCTGAAGAAAACTAGGTTATTTATTATTAATATACATAGATATGTATTGGAAATATCTCCTTCAAATGTGGGTAAAAAGACATAAGGAAGAGCTGGACAAGAGATTATGCACAGCTCTGAGATTCCTTGTATAGAAGATATTACATATATCCTCCTAAACAACATATGCAAAGACTCACCAAGGTGATTCAAGGAAAAAGAACACTTAAGAAAAGTAGGAAAACTAAGGATCTTTCTCTTCCTTTAGATAAACACCAGACCAAATGACTAATAAAGCACGTCACTCCAAACACTTCAAAAATACTGCACATATATACAAAAGATTTACTTCGGACCATCTTATTTAAATGTTCCAAGTCATACTAATGAAAACACCCTATATGTATAAACATATTTGGTGCATGCATAATATTTTATTCTACACTGCAACCTTGTTTGTACTGAAAAAAAAAAAAAAAAGAGAATTTGTGCACCTCTGTGCAAAAAATTACCAACTGAATGCTTTTCTATTGAATTAAAATTTGATGTTGATTACAATAAGCACAGCCAAGGGGTAAAAAACTATATATGTGATGACTTTTGTTTATTATTTCTGACTTAAAATACTTTTAGAAGTACTTCCAATGAAAGATTAATTTATTTTCTTTTAAACTCAGATAGAGGAGGAACTGTTCAGACAAACATTAAGTAGGTGAACACTTCTGTTTATAATCTGAAGAAGGATTATGTAGGCTACATGGCAATTTTTATCATCATATCACAGAAGTGCTTCATGATTACAGTATTTCCTGAATGTAAAATTATATCATAAACCAACATTGCCTTCCTGTAAACTACATAACCTAATGTACAGAAACCACGTAAAGAAAGAAAATAAAACGTTACTTTAATGTTCATGATTATATGTCAGACATCATTAATCTGGCTGCTTGACCTAGATTTGTTATATTGTATACACAGCAGCTGTGTTCATCTTCATATGGAAAATTATGGAAAAGAAACTATACAATATGAAATCTGGGTCCAGAAATAATTGTTGACTGTTCACTGAGTTCATTCATAGATACTCCTTATGAAAACAAACAAACAAAAAATTGTTTCCTCTTACAAATCTAGCTTTGCCAGAACTAAAACAAAATTCAGGCATAGATTAAATTAATTTTCCATGGAAGGAAAAAAAATAGTTTATTTTCCTCGAACAGTAGTTTCTCCGAAAGAGTAGGCTACTAAGAATTCTATTTTATTGATTCTGGTTTGTTGATTTACTTATAATATAAATAATTTAGTAGCTGGCTATTAAGCATGGAAAGGTGATGAAAAATGTGCCCATGCTAGAAGTTTTATGTTTTTAATAAACAACCATTAGATATATTCAGTGCTGTGCATGGAACCACGCAAAAGTAATTGTAGTGATGGCATAAGTACTTAAAATGAACCCAGAAACACAGGTTGAGAAGAGAATTCTCTCTATAATCATATAATGTCTTAACACTACCCAGTGCTTATGTGTTTGCCTGTATCTTTTATTCTGGAAAGAGCTGTACTTTGCTTTATAAGTAATTCACATCAGAAAGATTCATAGCCTATGAACCAACTTCACAGAAAAATGCGAGAGTTTCTCAATAAATTGTGCCACAATTAAAAAAAGCGTATTTTTCTCCCAAGGGCTACTGCCCTATAGTTTTAGAAAAAGCAACTTTTAATACAATCTTTATCTACATTGCCTGATAAAGTTAATAGCAATAAGTACTACCTCCCACACTCCATTCCAACAGAATACAAGAATGTCATATTAAATCACCTATTAACAGAACAGGTTTTGCTGTCTAAACCCCATTTCAAGATACTAACATAAAACTATGCAAATATGTGTTCATACAAACCACATTATTAAAATATGTAAATGTAATGCAAACTCAAAAATACTGATAGACTACTTTCACAAATTCTTAAAAAAGTGTTCCACAAATGATATAATGACAAAAAAAAAGCACAGCATTTAAATTGCATTTATTGCAATTCTTCATTGTCTTATTTTTTTATTTATTTAGGGATGAAATCACAGACTTGGAAAATAAGTCAGTAACAGTTAAATTGTCAACTGACAATTTGAAAAGTTGTCCTTTTCTACCCACCCCTTTATTTCTTCGTCTTAAAATGATGTTATTCTTTCCAGAACAAAAGCATAACTACCTTATCTCTCAGAGGAAAAGAGGAAAACAAATTCCAAGAATAAGAACCAAAAATTAAGAGCAACCATGAATCTCAGTAAAAACATACAAGGGAGCATTTACAAGAGACAGATAGATATACATACACAAATACAAACATCCTCACCCCTCACAGTTGCAGAACAGACATTTTCTTAACCAGATTTTCTTCAGTATGAGCAATAAATGCTCAGCAGTTTAAAAATTAGGTCATTCACAATCAGTTGTTTAAAGAGATTATCATAATATTGGTACAGTAAAAACATTATCAGAAAAATGAATAATAGTGAACAAACAGTATAAACACTGGGCAATTGACAGACACAAGACTGCAAGAGCATTAATGTCATGATATAAGCTATTTTTGGAAAGTCCAGTCATTTTCTGGGGTGGGTGTTTTGTTTGTGTTCTGCATTTTTTATTCATTCATATACATAGAATATGTCTATCTGAAGAAAAGGCCAATCTTTCAAGCACTGAATAAGGATAGCTACTCATGGGATGAGCAGGAGATAGCAGATGAAAAGCCCACTTTTTTCTCCATGGTACAGATAATCAGGGTCTTTTCTCTCTCCTTTTGTTATTCAAGCAAAGTGAGTAGAAATTAGGTTGCTTCTTTAAAACAAACACTAATATTTAGGTTCTCTCTTCAAGGCAATGTCATACAGTGTTTTGAAGGGTACCACTCTCACAAGAGCATAAGGAAATAACATATTTTAATGAGCTACTTGTCTGGGAGCTATGGAAGAGAAAGAGCTAGGGTAACACCTACTATATTCTTTCTTTCTCAAATGCTGCAACTCCTTTTGATTTCCATGACTCAGCTTTTACTGATGGTTTAGAGGGATACAACATTGCTTGAATAATCCTACCACAGAAGTTAGTGCTGTCTGTGATTCCTGTGAAGAGTCCTTGTGCTGAAGGAGTGATGGGATATGTATCATACCAGGTCTTCACAGGGATGAAGTGATGGAAACAGAGGAAGAAGAGCTTTACATAATCCTTCCAGAGCTTCCCTGGGGATAGGAGAAGTCAGCTCCTCTGACTTCCATGCAAACAGCCAAGACTTGCACCATAATAACTGACAAGAAATATAACTTTTTTCTTTCCTACAAAGTTCTCTCAGGTAACTGCTGACTGAGGATGGTCTAATGAAAGCCAGAGACTGTTATAACAGTAATATACAGCTAGGATAAAAAGTTACTACATTAAAAAACTAGAAATTTGTTGTGAAGAGCAAATTTTCTAAGAATTCAACATCTAAATGTTTTCTTATTTAAAAAAAAAAAAACAACAGATATTTATATGACATAATACATGACAGTACAGGATCTCAGATATATATCTTTAATCATTGTTTCATTGCACCGAAATGTGCCGTGCACACCATACATTGTGACCTCTTCTTAATCCACTCCACACATATTCAGCATGCAGATTAAGACAGCTACTTTGAATTCATCCGGTCCTTACTATGTTGATGGCATAGTAACAGTAGCAGTACTGATGTGCAGTCATATCACAACACCACATTTCTGAAAGAGAGAAAAGCTGAGCATGAAGGTTCTCTCAAAATGTTTCTGCATACTTCAAAATAAGAAAGTCTGTTTGTACTGATTATCAGACAAAGGAAAAAACCAAACAAACAAAAAATAAAATTTTGGATTCTTATGCTGCTAACTCACAAAGTGAACTGGGGCAAATCACCTGGGTTTTTGTGAAAATAAACCAAATCAGAAAACATAAAGGGTTAAAGGAAAATCTAACTTAAAAAAAAATGTGGAAAATACCCAACAGATGGTACATCTGAGCTGAAGCTTCTGAGCTGAAGGAATCGCAAAAGCAGGAGGGAAACCAGCACCTTTTGGTTTGTTTTCATACTATCTGTACTAAATAGAACTGTTTACATCAAGCTGCATGAAATACCAGGGCAAATCTTTTTCAGGAGATTATTCTATTTATCTATTCTCAAAAATCTAAATTAAAGGAAGTAACATGTCTTTTGTGAAGCCTTAGAACACCACTCAAAGAATAAAAAATAAATTACCAATGACAGTTGGCTGCATCTGAAGGAATAAATTTTGCCCATCAAGTTTTAAAATGCAGCAAAGTCCAACAAAAGTCACTCATAACTCACAGTGCAGAATTAGATTATCTGTTCTAAAATCACTCTGGTGAAGTTCACTTGTTCTGTATTTAACACAGGAATATTACAGGCCTGTGCGAAGCAAAGGCCTCGATAGATCTATGTAATGAGAACTAGAGGGGCAATAACATCAAATACTTGAGGTGACTACGCCATTCCTACACTCTAGTATATTATGCTGATAAGACTTTATAATGAAAGTGCATAAGGGAGATTACGGTGGAAATTGGTGATAATAAACACAACACTATTACATTGTTTCTCATTTGTTGCAACAGACTTTTTATGTGCAATTATGTAATTATGATTCCTAAAGAAAATTGAGATCTTCATTCCTTTGCTGTTGAGAGGTTTAATTCTTACATAATCGAAAAAGCCAATAATCATAAATTTGTTGCCTCTAGTCCATTATATTCTACAGATACGATATGATGAAAAGTTCATACAAATTCAGATTTCAAAAATACATTATTCTGAAGATAACTCTGAAAGAACTACTAGATGATACACTATAAACTTGAGGTGTTATTGTTAATATATTTTTAAGTACCTCACCACTAAGAGGTAGATTCATACATTTGGTATGAAAAATGAAACCAATTTGATGGCTAGACGCCATCAAATATCTCTGAAACATTAGTGTGAGATCACCTACCTTTGAAATACCTATAAAAATAATGAAAAACAACACCATATGTGATACTTTCCCTGATCTATATAGTTTCTTAAAAAAGATGCTGACCAAATAAAGCCTCTGTTCAGATGGATAGCAGTTATTTCCTAAAAGGATGTACGGTTACTTGTAACAAATTGAAAATTGCTGTTAGAGTCCAACTTTTAATGGAATAAAATCAGCTATTATTTTTGTTTGCTCTTAAAATTTTGATTATAAATGAAACAGGCACAAGAGACCTCAGCTACAATGAACTCTTTGCTCTATTTCCTTCATAAAATTTCAGTCTTGGAATTAATAGCCCTAGCAAACTGGAGAAGCAGAAACTATGAAGCCCTCATGTGATCATATCATTTTGCTTGCTAATATGGCAGCATTTACTAAAGGGTATTAAAAGAAAATATGGACACTTTTATTGTTCTCCTTGAGGCAGAAAATACTGCAGTGAAGAGGTTCATTACTAAATACTTTACCACTGTCCAGCTGCCTTACAGTCAATTATGTTCAGTTAATGTGCATCTTAATGAAGATCTTGACATACAGTTATAATCACAAACTGTCTGCTCCAATGTCAGTCTTCAGTTCATGATTGGTACTTTGTTGGCATAATATAACAAACACTTTCTAATTATGTTTCAGTTCATTAAAATTAAAACAGAGTTCAATAAAAGCAACTTGCATGTTATTTATTTTAGCAAAGAGATAATCCTATTCTAGAGAAGAAAATTCAAGAAGTAATAAAAAAATGAAAAATGCACAGACTAAAACTATTAGTATTGTGCCTGGTCAGTATTAAGGATCACTATCAGTTGGTTATTGAAGTTATTATGCAAATATTCCCCATAGCAAATCAACACACTCCAGCAATGACAGAAATTAGATATGTAGCAAAACATGCTCCATTGTTTCTTATGTAGATTTCCAATCAAAATATATCCTCTAAGTAACCACTCATGAAACCATGAGTAGATCCGTGTTGCAGGCTATAGGCAGAGTATTAACTAATATCAACACATCTGTATCTCAGTCACCAGGGATGAAAGGGATGGCAGTCCATGCCACAGGAGGGAGAACACTTCTCAGGAAGTCTCATGACTACCATGGCTTGAATACAGATTGTGCACCATACAACCAGCTTGACTTTTATGACCCTTTTTAGATGAAGGTAATTCCATTAGCTTCACATTGGAAGAGAAGAAAAGAACACATTTTTCAAGGCATTAGGAATAATAGATATGCTTTGGGGACAGAAATGGGACAAGAAGCTGGTCCTCAGCTTCACTGCTTTATGAGGGTACAACTGAGACTTCAGCAGATTGGTACATCACAATGTTACTGATAGGAGAAAAAAATCCTGTAATCAGGAAATGACTGTTGTATGAGGAAATCATATTTCAAAATGCCCTTCCAATGAAAGACATATCTAGTTACAGCACTAGGAATAAAAATATTGTTGCTCCAAGAAGAATATGTGAATTTTACAAGAGCATTTTTTACAGCAGAAAACTGCTATTTATCACATTTATTATGCAGTTCTCTAATTTCATCTGTTACCATGGGCCTCTTGTATTAAATCTTTCCTAGTTTCCTCATAAATATGTTTCTAATACAGTGGACTCTAATTTTTACAGAAGTCCAGGGAATAATACCCCGAGAGAAACCGTTCCAATTTCACAAGAAGACATCATCAAAGTGCCAGAATTAACAGATAACCTAGCTAATTTTAACTATTTAATATCCGGGGGGGGGGGGGGGGGAACAAACAAGAAACTATTAATTCTCTCAAAATACCAAGTAAAACAAAGGTGAAATTCTTCCCACCCCATCCTCACCTGACCCTAGGTGAAGAGACACAATAAGAGCTTGCTTAGACTCTTTGCAGCCTGGATATAGGCATGACAATTGTATTACCATTGTAGACTTCCAGTCAGTTAAGATTGATCTGAGTAGGCAAAATACAAAAATGCCCAAGAATTCAGATCACTGGAGAATTTAGAAAAGCTGGGTCTTGCACATTCAGCACCTTTCCTGCTTCGTGGAACAAAGTGATAGCAAGATATGTTCACAGACTTGGAAATCTATTCTCCAATTGAGTGTGACTCAGGTTGTGAAAGAGTTAAAGTTTAATCATTTGAAATACAAAGAAAGCATCAACAGGAAAAATGTATTTTTTAAAACTACACAAAAGGTTGCAAATGTATGAATCTGATAGCATTTTCTGATTGTATATTTTGTTATTGTATTCATTGAAAAAAAAGCTTGGCTTACATGTGTATCCAAAAAATACCATTCTTGCTTTAGACATATCTCCTGAATGCCTGTAAGTGTTTGCAAGGGTCTTAAATTAACGGGAAATTGATTTTTTTAACCTTTGTGTTACCTCTATGCTAATTTTCTCCCTCTTCTTTCTTCTAAAAGAAGAGATGGGATAAATTCCCTTCACCTAATGACAGCAGCATTAAAATGGGTTTGATTCACATTCCAATTGCAAGACTCATCATGGTAAATGAAACTGAAGAAAGGAGATTTCTCCCTTCTGCTGATACTTTGGTTTGTACTGTGTCCTCCAAATCTGGCCTACCCAGGCAAGCAGCAGATGCCACTTCCCCTTATCATTGCATGGGAATAGTTATTTTTGTTTTCTCATTGCAAGTTCAGAATGTAGTCGGTGCTGTAGAATGAAACAAAAGTCTCAAACACATGCTAATGTTTAAATGATTCAGCATTTTGTATGCTTCATTCTTCTATTGTTCTGCAAGAAGGATTAGTAAAAAATGTGCTAGTCCTCTCATCCAGAAACTAAAAATGGTTCACAGAAAGCTTTCCTGGCATAAACAGAACACCAAGAAAGAAATACTAGTAGTGGTTAGGCCCTCTCTGCAAAATAAAGCTGTCTTGAAATATGAAGCTTAATGTGAAGCTCTACTGGGGACCAGCACACCAACTAACACAGAAAAACTGGAAGCTATGAGGCATGTGAGTAGTTGAGTTGACCTCAACTAAGAGGAGAGTAAAAATTACCTATGCTCTGCCTCTACTACATAATTTTCAAATCAAGATAGAAAATTCATGAAGGAAACACTGATTTTAGTGGGAAGCTACAGCCTAAAGTATTGTAAGCATTTACCAAGAATCCCCAGGAGTGACTCTAAACTGCTTGAAACATTTTTTAAATCCAGAAAAGCAGTATCCAATTTCAGTTTGTAATAGACATCAGACATTTTTGCTTCTCTTTTTAGCATGCAAGCTTGCAGGCACACACACAAGTACACACAAACACGCACCTTCTTTCAGTAGCAAGGGAAGGAAAAAAATATTTTTAAACAATTCAAGAATAAGCTAAAGGTTCACTTAGAAAACCTTGCGAACAGAAGAAAAAAATCAATGAATATTTTCAATAATAAAGATAAACATTTTAAAAGGTTATAAGCTTCTGAAAACAATAAGGACACCTGCTTTATAAGGTACTACATAAAACCAATGAGATAACAAAAAATCACCTAGTGACATAAAATCTTTTGGCCTCTGTGAGCTGTCTTCATGTACTGCACATACAGGCTGTGTGCCTGAAACCTGCAGCAGAACCACTGAGCCTCAGGAACCTTCTACAAACCAAGGCTCAGCAGGGCTAGGAACTCATTCAATGACGCTATGGAATAATCAAAGCCAAGGTTACACATGTTGTTGAGTCCTGCAGTGAATAGCAGTGATGTAGCATTTTTGGTCCATAATTATGAAAAAGACCAAAACCATGCAAAATTTGTCAACAAATAGCTAAATTGATGAAAATTCAAACCCATGCAGGGAAACAATTTGTTTCACAACCATGTGATGCACACCAAACACCTGAGGAGAGCCCGCCTTTCTTAACGTTCTCCTGGTCTTCCACATAATACCGGGTGGTAAACAATTACCTCCTTATCCCCAGCCAGCTTTGCTGGCTAAATACATCTGGAATTGCAGCACTGTTTCCTATTGTACAGGGGCAGACCTATCTAAAAATTAAGTGACCTTTGTCTATGCAATACTACAGAATTTACCAGCAGAGAAATTGTGTGAATGAGTTGGCCACTGAAAGCTTTTTTATAGTAGGATAGAAAGTGTAAATTTTAAAAACATTTAACCAGCATATTTTAAAACTGAAACTTGAATCATATAAAAAGTTCTTGTGAAGCAACTTTCATACTTAGCTGTATCTCTAGATTACCACTTAATGAAGACTCTAATGAGCAATGCAACTCCATAGCATCACTTTATCAACCTGTATTGAAATTTACCTCAATTCATACAGTTCCCAACGAAGCAGCATTATCTACCTTAGTAATTCCAAGATTTTAGAATTTACCTCCTGATTTGAACAGAGAAGTTCTAATAAAAAAAAAATTTTTTACTATTTAATGCGCATATTACAAAAATATGTGTATCAGGCATCTTCTGCTTTGCTACATGGTAAACAATTGTGTTATTAGCAGTGGGCACCCAGAACACAGTATGTTAAAACCTGTCTTGGAGAAGGCAATTCTAGGCTTCTGAGGTTACTTAAGAAAGCGGCTTATTCCATATAAAATGTAATGGGTTTTTCAGTTGCTTCAGTTTACTAAGCAATAGACAAAAACAAACCTCCCTCATATAAGTCAATAAACAGGCAAAATAAAATTATTTTTGATCACAGTTGATCTAAACTGCTTTCCTTCAGAAAGCCTGTAATAAAAAATATCTATTCTCTTTGTTAGTCTGAGATAATAAAATGGTTTTTTTCTTTTCTTTTCTTTTAAAACATAACAAGCAGTTAGGGAACATAGGTATTTGAAGACTATCCTAATTCTGTCGACCAAACGCTTGTAAAGTTTGCAAGTGATTTTGATTCCAAGGTTTTTTTCTAAGCTCAAGAGCATTTCTTTCTCTGGAAAACTACTGCCACTGAAAGCAGAAAACTGTCACTGTGAACCTGTCCTCAAAATAAGACTCTGATAGGGCACTACTAATTTGCTAACTATAGAATATTGTGGGCATCCTGCAAGCCTTAATGAGTGCAATAAACACAGGAGCACAAACAGGCAATTAACCTCATTTTCTTTGCAAACAATGTCCAGAACAGTCTTTGTGCTATCATTTACCATATAAAAAACAAAAAAAAGTGCTGCTGTGTTTTTAAGATATAAACAATAGGTTTATCTGTCAGCAACATTATTTTTGAATATCACATGCTGCTCTACAAGCTTGAGAAGTGGGCCCATGTGAACGTCTTGAGGTTCAACAAGGACAAGTGCAAGGTCCTGCACATGGGTTGGGGCAACCCCCCGTGGTATCAATACACATGAAGGGACTGACAGCATCCCTGAAGAGAAGGATTTTGAGGTACTGGTAGATGAAAAGCTGGACATGAGCCAACAATGTGTGCTTGCAGCCCAGAAAGTCAACCGTGTCCTGGGCTGCATCAAAAGAAGCATGGCCAGCAGGTCAAGGGAGGTGACTCTGCCCCTCTACTCCGCTCTGGTGAGACCTCACTTGGAGCAGAGGGTCCAGCACAGGAAAGACATGGACCTGTTGGAGCAGGTCCAGAGGAGGACCACAAAAATGATCTCTCAGAAAGGCTGTGAGAGTTGGGGTTGTTCAGCCTGGAGAAGAAAAGGCCCCAGGTAGACCTTCCAGTACCTGAAAGGGGCCTACAAGAAAGCTGGAGAGGGACTTTTTACAAGGGCACATAGTGAACTCTTTTTCTTTCTCTCTTGTTGCTAATTGCGTTTTTAAAAGTATTCTTTTTTCTGTTAAAATTAAAGTCAGTCTCCACATAGTTTATCAGATTGGTTGCAATACACTCAAAAGAACAAAGCCTCTGTCTTTGTTATAATGATATATCATACAGAAGAAGTGAAAACTTCCTAACAGAAATCTCTTATAGTGACTCAGCAGAGAGTTTATGGAACAATAGGTGGATTTGTTTTCATTTATTTGCAATATCTGGCCTTTCTGATAAAAACTTGGACGAAAGACAAGAATTAGTAACAAAAGTCCAGAACTTTCAGAAGCATGACTAAATCCAATAATCCTGAGTGACCAAGGAAAGGTTTCAAATTAATTTGACAGAACTAACTAGTCATTAAGCAAAGTTTTGATATACATTTATATAATTAAAAAAAAAAAAGAAAAGAAAAAAGGTTTGATACAAGGATACATTTGAACTAGGTACATTTTAGTCAGGAATTTGGTGCACGAATGTACAAAAGGCTCTATTTGCCTCAGTGAAGTGTCTTATTTTTCAATTTAATGATCTCTGGGCACCTAGGGTTTTACCTCTGTCATGCCTACCATTACCTCATGATCTGTGGACACCTAGAGTTTTCTCTCTCTTGTTTCTGCTGCTGCTTCAGTGAGAATGTTTCTATCCTTACATTAATTCCTCCAGAGACTATACCTAAGCTGTCACTGCTGGAACAGGAATTGAAGCCAGATCTCCCACAGCCCAGGTAAAAACCTTAATCACCAGACATTGACTCATGCTGCTTCTCACCCCTCTTTGCTCCATAAATTGGCAGTTCTTGGCTGCCCAAAGGAACAACTGACTTCACATAGCTGCACACGTGCCAGGACTTCCCACCACATTATACACAACAGCTAGGTGCCAGTCTCTGTCCCTAGAGCTGCAACTGAACCCCCTCAAGGTGAAAAAGAAGCCAAGCCCAGTAAAAGCCATAATCTCTAAGATACAGAAAATGTAGGTATCACCCCCTCTCACATTAACATACACACGTATCTCCTTTGCGTCCAGTTCTTTAAGAGTAACAATAAGATTTGATCAGGACTTCACAAATGCTGTGGTACCTACCAGGTTGCAGATGGCAAATGGAGGAAGGTGTCATCCGGAACATCCTGTAACAATCTGAACAAGAAGCTTGATCTCCACGGAGAAGAGGGGTTTCAGACAAACCAGCTGTGCTTATTGTTTCCTACAGGCTACCCATAGGCAGTCCCAGGCAGGCTGGCAGGTGGTTATCCCATTTCTTTTAGACCTCATTCCAAGGTATCTATTTTTCCCCAGGAACATACAAGGAGTCAAGAAATAATAACATAGGTTTCTGGATTTAGCTACCAAAAGCCTTTTCTGTACCTTGAAATTAGTATTCACCAACAGTCAACTGTGAAATTTTACTTTACTTTTTTTTTTTTTTTAATTTACCTGGCAACTGCCATGTCCAAAATCTGATCTTCTACATGCACTAGCTACTGATTTCACAAGTATATTTTTTCTCCTAAAATCTACTTCATCTGTTCAGTCCTGAACTGCCACAAAATAGGATTGTTACCCAGCTTTCAAAAAGGAAATGCGCAAGTGACTTCAATTTTACTTCAAATGATAATAAAGATACTAGAAAAAAGATAGTGTTCTTTGCCTATGTCAAACAATGAAAATATAGAACATGTATTACTATAAGCACAACACAACAGTAGGTCAGTAATTTATTTTTCAGCAACTGCAACTTATTCACTCAGTGGATGTCTCAGTAGGGTACTATAAAATCATAACAACAGATATCCCATAATAATCTTTAACATCACAGTGCAAATGTAGAAAACATCACCACATAATTCCACAAGAAGAGGCTTTTAGTGGAGAGAACTGGCTACACAAGCAAGTCAGATGACCCAGATTCAACCCAGCTCCTCTACTGATTCAGGGCTCATCTACCCAGGGAAAACAACATATAATAGCTTCTCCTACAGACACTCCTATTCCATTAGTCCTAAAATTCCTTTGTTCAGGTAATTTAGTTCACTTTAGAATTTAACTGAAGACAGCATGGAATACTTACCATGTTCAAATTTCATAACCCAGTTTATTTTGCAACAGGTTCAGTGTGTAAACAAGATATGATGATAAGGCGCAAAATAATCAGTATATCATTTGGTGCTTTGATTTATTCAAAGGATAAATGGCAATAATTTATGTTACATAAATCAGAATAGTACTTCGAATCTGCAAATGTTCAAGACCTATGTCTAGATCCTCAAATAATGTCATACATTTCTAATACAGACATGTAATTGGCAATTTTTTTTTCTTAATTGTTTAATGATTATGTAAAACACTATTTTCTGACTTCTGTTCCTCAGCAACTCAAAGAAACATTAGCTATTTCCAGAAACAGAAGAATTTAAAGAGATATTTCTTGAACAAGAAGGCAGAAAATTGGCTTCCCTTATGGGAAAATTAAAGAAGCTTCAATTATCTACGCACAAAGTTATTTGTTAAATTGCATATTAGGGTGCAGTCAATTAATACACTGCATTTAAAAATTCTTTTAGTTCAGATTGCACTTATCTATTTTTATGAAGCATCTTTGAAATGTAATTTAAATTAACAGCAATTCATAACTGACTATAAAAAAAATTTGTGCTACGTGTAAACAATACTAGGAAACAAAAATAGGCAATTACGTCTTATTCTTGATCAAAACATTATTTTAACTTATAAAGGTGCTTAATTTCCATCTGAATGAAATGTCTTAAAGCTAGAGGTAGTCTTACTACTTATTCATATTTCTTATGGAACTGACATACAATAACTATATATGTTTCTTGGCATCCCTGGCATTTCAGTTATCAAAACGCATACTTGCTTTTGTGCAGACTAAAGCTAAGACAACTTAGTCTGAAGAGTTTGTAGCGAGTAGGCTGGGGGTGCACAAGAAGCTGGGAGGGGACACAGCCAGGACAGCTGACCCCAACTGACCAAAGGGATATTCCCTACCATATGATGTCATGCTCAGCAATAAAAGCTGGGTGAAGAAGAAGGAAGGAGGAGACATTCAGTTACAGTGCTTGTCTTCCCAAGTAACCGTTAACACATGATGAAGCCCTGCCTCTTTGTCAGATGCCTCTGACAAATATGATATGATAAAGCATTGCAATTTGCTAGTTACCTTATTTAAAAAATTCTTCATCTATTGTCTTGTAACAGTGAGAGCTTCTCATACTTTTTGCTCTTTTCAATAAATGTTATTTTTAATATAAAACAAAAAGTCTAGGTCTGCCTCACAGAATAGTAAATGAGTTTTGCCTTTACATCACGTAAAGTTCAATGTGGGATACTAGAAGGAAAAGGAATCGGGATACTTTTAGGAAACTGACTATTTGTCTTCTTTAAGGATTTCAAACATTTGATAATTAATACCTACCCAATTCCCATTTTATCTAAAATAAATTTAAAATGTGGTCTTGCAAGTGAGTGAATAATCTTTATATTTATGGACTGCCTCCAGGAAACTACTTCCTCTTCCCTTAACACTATTCTACAGACATTTTAAAAATTAAGTTGTCACAACAGTCTTTCCCTTCCCCACCAAAATTAGACTGATCACTGTTACCACTTACTGAGAAAAAAACCACATCTGATTTAGCAATAGTAATATTCACATGTTCAAGTCTGCTTTCACTGAAATAAAACTTGTGGCCATCTCCTCTTGTGTTCAAAGTTTGTTTTTTAAAATCCCAAACATGTATGCAGATTCAATGTCTGTTTATTGCTAGAATAAGGCTAATAGCACCTGTATGGCTTTTCCTGACCACAATCTTAGTTCTTCCTTCAAAAGAGGAGGAGGAGGATAAGCAGGAGGAAGAAGAAGCTGTAATTCTGTAGCAGCCTAATGCTCTTGGTTCCAACATTATTTCACTTTTTTTCATGTTACCAGATCTTCATTTCATTCACTGACTATTTTACTGGCACTATTGTTAGACCAGGCTATCAAGGCTTTAGACAGTCCCTTCGAACAGTGATGAATGTTCCTGGTATTCCATATGTTTTGTGACATTTGAGACTCCCAAGTACTACATTTAATCAGTGCAATATGCTTCAGTGGTTCTCATCGTCACACAATCTCAAAGTCAAAAAGCAACAAAACAACCTCCCCCCAAATCCTTTTAAATGTGATACTTTATCACAGTTGCCAGCATAAATTTTCTGTTAGTGACAGCTCAGTTTTTCTTCCAAATCCACATATGTACCACTTTAAAATATTCATTCTATTTATGGAACACATAGAATTATGCAGTGAGTTATAGTATGTGAACACTCATAGCTAGATTTAAAACATGTGAATGGATTTCATTGAAATGTGTGGAACACTCCTAACAGATTTCTTTTTTTTTTCATAATCCAAAGATGGTATCTCTTGAGTAGTTTAATAAAATTTCATTTAATTAGCTGATCAGAAAATATATTTGAGTCTTACTAAGTATATTTTACTATTCATGTCAAAAGACTACTTGCTTAACTCTCTCCATTAACAACTCATATAAATTTCAACTCCAAAGATTAGTTAGGCACATTTGTCTCCAAATCACTTACTGCTGATTATTCATTACCTCTTCAATATTAAAGGTTTTCTCCTCTTATTTCTATTCTTTACATATATATTACATAAAAATTTCAGAAAATAATAGTCCCGCTAACATGAAGTCTTATTTACTTGAATTGATACCTGAGAATGTGGATAGAGGCTCCTGGGTGTTCCCCTTTACCAAACAAAAGCTCTTGAATGCTTCCCTTTACATAACAAAAGCGAATCTTTGTGGATAGTTAAGTTCTAGGCTCCTGAATACTCCCCTCTAGACAGCTAGGCGACCCCAGAACTGAGTTTGCATAGAAGCAAAGGTCAATCAGCGAACACGGTGAGGAAGAGTATGAGCCTTCATCTGAAGACCCCCAAAGACCACCTGAGGACCACCATAGAGGATGACTGCGCATGCGAATCGACATTTACATATGTTAATAAGTTCCAGGAAAACTCATGTTTATGTAGAAATCCTATGAATATGTATATTTTCATACTATATAATAACTGAAAGTCCATCAAGCCTTCGGAGCACTTATGGTGGAACTATCCCCAGTGCTGCCCGGCGCCGCAATAAAGAATGCCTGCTTTCTAAAACTCCAAAATTAAGTTTTAGAGAGTGAATTATTTTGCTGCTTTCTGGTAACAGAATCACCATGTCAGATAAAAGTTAGGTGTTGCTGTTCAGAAAATATTTATTGCTGAGTTTTTTTAATTTTCAAAAGATCAACATAAAAGCCCCAAACCTTTCAGAAATTATTAAAGAAAAATAAAATCATAATACTTCAATGTTCTTAGAGTTTTGGAATTTCTACAAAACACTGGAACCCACATAGATCCTGTATGATGTAAAACCTGTTTCCCTACCTACACTCACATTTGGAAGTCTCAATCCATTAAATCAGGCATTTCCTGGAACTCAAGGCAAGAATAAGACCATAGGAAACTGAAACAATAACACTCAATCCCTTTGTGTTGTAACTAATGAGTTTCTTGAAGTCTGTATCTGTAAAAAAAGAAAAAAAAAAGACAAGGAATTTGTAGTCTATCTTATATATGCATACTCACAGAGGTGCTCTACTGACTGCTAAAGTGAAAATAAGGTAAAATAAGGATCCCTTCCTTCATTCTTAGCATAAAAATGTAGGCATACAAGTAGAAGCACAAGAAAAATAATAAAATAATTTAGTGTGAACAGGAAATAATGAGAAATGGCTGCACAAAAAATAAACACAAATATCAAATCCTTATTAATTTCCTCTCCAAATGCATCATTGGACCATTGGAAGTTCTCTTCCATATTCTAAAGAGAGAAGGGAATTACTGTGATTCCTTATTCTAACTGGAAATGTCCATTAATCTTTTGCATGAGCCTTTTTCCAGCAAAGAATGATGGTCCAATATAAGCAAAATGTTATAAACAAATCTACTTATATCTCAAAGCTTAAGACCAGTATCAGGACTATTTCCATCAGCATTACTGCCAGCTGGTCTGTCTGTCCAGGGTTTCCTTTCTCCGCACAAGGCTGCCAAGAATATTGATATGGAGCAGAGCTCGTAAGGTTTCTGGGCTACTAAGGAAGAAGGGCAGCCAGACCCCCAACAAGCCTGTTTGCCTGTTCAGCAAATACCTGTTGAACTAAGCCACAGCTGACTCTTTTCCTGAATCACCTAGCTGCATATCTGGCCATCTCTTCATTTAGGCAACCAGCCCTTGGCCAACAACATGGACACTTACACTACTTCTCCAAGGCACCAAGACTCCGAGGCAGCCTAGGAAGCAGCTCTGGCAGCCATTCCGCTTGGCAAAAAGATTTGTCTTTTTTATTTCTATTGTAATTGGAGGTGGTAAAACATAGAAGTTAAAAACTTAACATGGCCATGAAACTACATCCTGTATTCCAGCAGCACTCAATACAATAATTTACCAAAATAAAGAAAACAAAAAAAAAACAAAAAAAAGCCCAAAATCCACAGCTAGAATAGATAATAGAAACCAGAAATTAAGAGATAGAAAATCATGTATCATAATCAAACCATATAATTTTTTGTGCACCTTGTTCCCTTGTATCTAGGTAACCAACCTCAATCTATACAGGCAGAAACAGAATTCTACTGGCTTCAGGAAGCACAGAGGAGGCCACATGCCATCTCCTTTAGGACAAAAGATCTCTTAAATATCCCATAAAAGCCCTCCTAAACATTGCAGCATACTTACTGTAACTGTTCATATACTATTTTGTCAATATCAGGCCCTCTCAAACTGAAAAGAAGACTGAATTTTCAAATTAAAATAGAAACCATGGCTGTTTAATGTGTCTCGGACAAGCCCAAAGATTCAAACATACACCTTTGTGTCTGTCACACCAACTGGCAGGAACTCTTCTTCCAAAACTTCATTATGCTCTTTGAAACGTAGGCTTAAAACTTTCTTGTTAGGATGCCCTCTCTCTCTCTCTTTTGCTAACTTAAAACTGTGCTCAACAGAAATACCTACTATTGCCTCTTGAATCATCTGACTAATTATTCAACTTCAGAGCAAATTATTTCAGCATGTACTTAGCTTCCATTTCAGACCTGCCATCCATCTGAAATTCTGGGTGTTTTTCCAAGTGTATCACTTACTTACTCTAGTAAGAGATACTTTCCCTTCTTTCAACAAAGCACCGAACAAAAGTCAGTAGGGTGCCAATATGCTGTAACTGCAGCATGTTGCACAGAGTAACGCTACCCTATCTCCTTCATCTCTTCTTCTCTACTCTTCTCTTACCTTAGACTATAAGCTCTTTGGGGTGGGAATTCTTTCTTTTTTTCTGTTTTTGTACAGCACAAAGAGATTTGGGTCCAAGGCTGTGCACTATGGTATTACAAACACTCAGGAATAACATTTAATATGTGACTTTGAGCTGAAGTAAAATTTTATAGAAATATTTATTAATATACATACATTGCCTACTATGGATGCAAGAATTTTACTGTTCAGAAGAAAACATCCAGCAAAGTTTGCTTTATTACATTTATTAGATTAGATTTATTAGGATTTATTGGATTACCATTATATTATCTATGCAATAAACATGTCCATGTAAGTAGCAACACAATCTATACTGGGCAGACTTGAAAATAGTAACCATTTGCTTTTAAATACATCTTTTAAAGGACTTGTTCCAGGAGAAATATACTATCTGAATGTGTAAAAACAAAAGAATAAAAACTATGATTATTATTGGATGATACTGTAAAAATAATTTAAGAACATTGTATTGAGCAGTAAACAAACTTTGGCAACATAAGGAAATTAAAACTAGAAAAGTAAAATTGAATACAGCTAGAAGGCTGATCTACAAGTGATTTTGTCTTACAAGGTAACCGCAATACTGCAATAAAAAGCTAGAGGTGCTAGTAAACAGTGAGTCCAATATAACTGTATAACAGAATATGGCAATCAAAGAGCAAACCACTCCTAAGGGTGACCCATCATCCGCCTCCAATGTGATAGCCTGTCTGTGGTATAATAACCAGTGTAATTTAATTTAAACTATGGCAGTCAGTTTGGGTACCTGAACTCCATAAAAAAAAGATGGAGAGAAACTGGAAGCAATTCAAAGAACAGCTACTAAAACAATGGAAGAGTTGAAGGGACCTTGTATAAAGGTCAGGAGAGTTAAAAAGCAGTAGAAGGCAATGTGGCATCACTGAGAAAGGACTTAACTAACACAATAGCTTCACCAGTAATCCAGTGTGTAACCTTAGGCATATTTCCCTCCTCCTCCTTCTCCACCTCCCTTTTCTTTTACTTTTTTGGCAATTTGAATATCTGCACAGATGTGGACAGGCACGAACTCACTCTGACTGTGTTGCACGACAGCTGAATGGGAATCATCTCCAACCAGAAAGAGATTTAATGACACTGTGGTGGGGTGTCCAAGCTAACAAAACATGCTGACATCTTCTCTCTGTATTTACAGTCTCTCTGGCCCAACTGGATCATAATGTTTGGTTTTGTAATATAAATAAAAATATTTCAGATATCAGCAAAATGACAGCAAAATTAAATTCATCAAATTCATCACAGTGATCTTCATCTGTCTATATAGAGGGAGGGTAGCCAAAGAAGCATAACATGTGACAACGCTATCATATCAATAGACATCTTTGGGACAGGCCTAAAACACAGCCCTATTTGCAGTTTAGAAAATGACCCATTGGGGAGTATATTTTCAGATTAGTACCGTCTGTGCCTTCATTTATTTTGGACAGTCCAGCATCCTGCTATAATAGTCCCTGAGACATTACAGGTCCTGTAGACAGAATCAGGACCTGTAATCACCAGGCAGTGTTGATATTGCCTAACTCAAAACCATAGTGTGACAGCTAAGGCAAAGGGGAGTCCAGTTCAGGCTTCAAAGCTTTTAGGTTCAGGTAATTTTTGTGACTAGTGAAAGCCAAGCTCCCTGCTGCTGTGGTTATACTTTCACCAGTACTCATACCACCTGGTTTAAATTAGGTTGAGCATAAGATTTGAAAGGCCTTAGTATCTTGTCTGTATCAAGACCATCATCTTTCCAGTTGTCTCTTTCTGTATCTCTCAAATCAATTTGTTATCTTTCATTAATGACTACTTTCACTCATGTCCTCAAATTACAAAAAATTCAAGGAGTTTCTGTTTCCTTTCATGAGCTGCAGAACCTCTGGCCTTACTTCTGCAAATATGGGTTTTGAAATGCAGTGCTTATCTAATAAATCATGTAGAAATTGCTCCTTTGCTAATTAACACAAGTCGGATGGCTAGGAAAATACTAATAGACCACATGCAAAGCCTTTGCATTACGACAATTATGCTAATGTTCTATGATGCATTTTTCTTATTTTCTTTTTAATTGTAGAGACACAGAACATAATCCTGTGAACATCAGAAATTGATGGCACTTATTATCACACTGAACACTAGGCAATCTCCTTTCTGACTTCTAACATTTTATGCTGCCAGTATTTTTTGTTTTGTTTTGTTTTTTAAACAGTTGTCTCTAGAGACTCACAGGCATGAGCAGCTCTAGAAAAGATCCTCTCTTCCAATACTTGGCTCCGTAATTTAAAAGATGCAGCCAGCATCCTCTCCCTACAGACATTCACTGAGGCAAATGGGAAGACTCCTATGAGTCATGGTACAGTGCAGGCTAAGCCAGCCAGTCTTCCTTCACTTATTTCATAAATTTTGCGATCAGAAATGTAGTTGCCATCTGCACAGCATGCGGATTACATACAGATTTGCATCATGGGTGCCTATGAAGAGCAGAAGCACAAACTCACCACAGCTGTCTACATATGAAATTCATAAAATTTTGTAATGTTTGTGCACAATGCTATATATAAACACAATGCCTAAAAATCAGTTCTCAGAAATGGAAACTCACAGAAGAGTGATGATCACATAACTGCAGAATAATCTACCACTGAAGCTGTTAACTGTTAAGCAATGCATTCCTATTTTCACTCTGTGTCAGCATTTCAAGGCTCTGTTCCCATTTCTCCATTTGTATGTTTTTCCAAATCTGTAATTCTTAGGGTTTGTTTCCATTGCAGAGGTAAATCTGGCTGCTGCTCAGCTGCATTGCCAGTGTCATTTGTACTCATTCAACAGTACCTGGGCCAAAGATAGTAAAATATCCAGTCCCAGCAGCCCATTCTGGGGTACAGGCAAACTTCTGCAGAAGGCCAGTTAACAACATGTTAGTCCTAAACTTTTCCCTGTAATTCCCTGCCCATGCCCAGAGAGGCTGCCTAATTCCAACAAGATTTTTGGGGGTAAGAACTGGTGGTTACAATTCCCACAATGCTACAGCCTAACGTGAGTGCAGCACTAGTGTGGATGTCATACTTGTCTTTAAAATGCACTTAGCCTTGGTATTTAAATTGCATGTGGCAGTGCAGACAGGTAACTGCCCTTAAACCAGTTTTTACAGTTTTCACATTAAAACACTTGGAAATTTTGCTGTGCTAGTATAGGATTGCACCCAGCCTGCTCTGCCAGCAGGTACATCAGCCACAGCAGACTCAGTGGGACAGAATGTGTGGGGACATGCCCACCCTTCCAGATCACAACATGCCTTAATGCAAACCTGCCTTCAGTTTGACGTTTTAAGCTAAAATGCTGACGAAATTGCTGGCATAATTGAAATACAGCACTGGTGTGATTGGTGTATGTTCTGTGCTGCCAGTTCTGCTGCAGTGAACAGTAACTTCCAAAAGAAGCCTGTTATTACCTGAGAGCTGTAACATTTTACAAGGCTGCGGCCGCATTTACTTCAGCTTGTCTATCAAAGCACATATTGCCATGAAGGCTTAAGTGCAAACCCTTCTCTCCTTCAGGTGGCCATGACATAGACAAATAGCCTTTTTAAAACCAGTCAGCAAGTGAATCTAGAAGCCTTTTTTCAGCAAATCGAACAAAGCATTATAGAAAATTAGTTTAAAATAACAAAAAGCCTACATGCTTACCTAAGCTTATTAATCTTATACTTCAATGCAGCCTATGTTATATAGGCTTTCCTTTGAGTTATGGCAATATAAATGATTCAGTCTGAATTTCTGCAGAAAATCTCTGTCACTGGAGATTGTTTGCTCGCTCCAAGGGACACCCCTTTTTCAGAAAGACCAATCCTGCCCAGGTAAAGCAGAGCTCACTTTTTATATGCGGAGATGGCTACTATTACTAGGCTTAGACGTGAAGACCTTCTTTTGTCTGAAAGTGGTTTTCCATCAGGCAGTCCAACATGGCCCGAGTGGGTCATTCCCTTTGACTGACAGCTGAACTGCTGTAGAATTTACAACTTGCGGTGGCAGCCCTTGTCCTTGCAGCAGAGCATGCTGCAACTACCTTTTCTCTCTCCTTCCATCCTTCGTTTCCAGACATGCTGCTGGCAACACAGCTACACACCTACTCTCAGAACTGATAATAATTTTCAAATGTTCATACAGAAACCATATCTGTATATTGCCTTTCTCCTATTAAAAGTATAGTGACTGCTACTATTTTAAAAGCAACATCCTTCCGCCATTTAGCCAGAACATCCTTTCCATTTATTATGATTAGATCACAACTTCTGAGTTCCTCAGACTGAAGGTTCCTAATCTATGAATAAAAGACCTTCTGCAATGGATTATAGCTACGTCTTGAAATCATTAATTAGAAATTTTAATTTTTTTAGATATCGTTAGCCTGGGATTGCTTTTAGTTTTGCTGTATTGAAATATGTGTAAAAGCTAATGTTTACTATTGTCAAAAAACATTATGTTCTTTCAGAAGATGAGAAGGCTTAAACCACTCCCGGGTTAATCACTATGCATTAGTACTTTCAATAACAACTAAACTTGATTTAAAGACTTCATACCTATGAATCTAAGGTAGAATTTTCAAAAATTGAGAGAATGACCTCAGTGCACAAGTCTCATTGAAACTAAAGAGCTAATTAAGAACCCAAACCTCCTCACATGTGCCTAACTTAAAAACAATGCTCCACCTTAGCAGACTCATCATCAAAATTGCCATCAACATGCACTGCAGCAAACAAATCTTCGCCAGAATGAAAAATGTAAAATGTGCCACTTCACAACTGGGATAAACACCTGAAATAACAGAGCCATCAAACACATGGATCCTATGCATGCATGCACACGCAGGATATCCAATACTACTGTAAAACTATGAAAGTCAAAGTGAACAGACCTTCCAATACCAGAATGAACTCATATATGAAAACAGTAAAAGACAGGACATGCAGTTAATAGAAGAACAGTTTCCACAAAACATTTATTACATTTCTGGTCTCTCAGCAGAGAATTACCAAAGATCTCCAAAAGATAAACTTGGGAGCTAAAACTTATGACTTTACCAGATACTAAAAATCATGGACCTAACAGCGACACATTATTATTTCTCTCACATCCTCTCCCTAGATAACTCCTTCATATTCCACAGGTAATAATTATCTGTCTCTTTTCATCCCACAGAGCTAACAACTTGAATACCTCCAGCCTTGCCAGCAGCTTCTACTGTCCCACAGGTAAAAAACCCCTGCCATTGTTTCTCAAACTGTATATTAAATGAACATAATTAAATTAAACAGAGCAACTATTTTCAACATGTAGTGTTTTATTTCAGTTTTGAAGACATGGTACCCAGGAACTGGTTTATTTTTCCAACATTCCTTGCTTATAAAACTCACACACACACACACATACACATACACATATCTATCGAATCATATATAATGAAGACTTACAAGTATATATTTGCACATTATAATGTATGTATGTACATGCATATTTATATATATTTTTACATATATATATGTAAAACCTCTTAATACATCTTCATGAAAACCTTGCCGTACAAAACCATTAAAATATTTTCAAAGCTTACATTATCACACCTCACAAACACGTACTGGTTTAATTATGCAAGAAGAGATAAAAATCATAAAAAAATTAGGACTGTGAAAAATAAAGGTCTCATCTCATCCATCCCCCTTACCCTGGCGGAGGACACTATACCCTGAAACTAGTCTTGATACAGATTTGCCTCACATATTTTAAATCTCCAGAGACTCAGATGCCCTACAGTTTTTTCAAGTATTGAGCTGTGTCATATATAAAGGGTTTTCTTGTCCCAAATCCTCAGTGATAGAGTATGCTGATTATTTTTGTTCTATTTGTTATGATTTGGGAAGCAGAACCATCATTGCTTAAAATTAGAAGGCAATTTTTTTCAATACTATTGACATATATACCTCTCAACCTTTCAATTCAGTACTAACAAACCTTCTTTTGTCCTTATAATATCTGGTGCTGGTTATTGTTGGTCTCCTGTGGATGCTGTCCAATTCATCTATTTCTTTCTTTAAGCCTAATGCTCAAGACCAGGCAAAATACTTCTGTGACATCCCACCCGCTGAAGGAAGCTCAGTAGCAACTCCCATGTGTTGCAGATGACATTCCTATCTGCATGTCCCAGGGCTATTTGCCCTTTTTTATGCAAAAGAATCACATCATTAATTTGCGGTCTTTTCTAACACCAAGATATATTTACACACTACTGCTGCCTACACATTGATTTCCCATTTTGTACGTAAACATTTGATTCCTCATTTCTAAGTTGCAATAGTTAGCATTTGTCTTTATTGAACTTCATCTTACTGATTTCAAAGCATTCCTCCAATTTATCAATCTCATTTAGAATCTGACATTAAGAAGTGCTTAGTACTCTTCCCATCTCCATGCTACCCACAAAACTATAAAAAAAGCTTTCTATTCCAAACAAAGGATCTTTTTACCATTCTCTAGTTGCACCTAATGATACTAGCGGATCAAATGGAGTATACAGTCCTCTAAATTTAATGAATTTTGTGATCATAGTTGAGTTCATGGAACGTACAGTTTCTAACTATGGTACATATGTTGTAATACACATATTCAGTCTCTTATCAAAAGTGCTTATATAGCACCAGAAAGAGAACTGATATTAAATACTTTAAAAAAACAAAGATAATTCAGTATACAAAGGAAAAAAGCATCTGTAAAGGAGAAGAAAGTAAACAAATTCAGAAAGCATAGATTATGGCAAAGAAAATAAACAGTTATGACTTTCTACAACATGGAAACACACTGCAAAACAAAAATTGACAAATAATCCCTGATAAAGACAAAATTCTACAACAACTAAAAAAAAAACAAAAACAAAAACAAAAAATGTTTTCTTCACTGAATAGTTCCTTGAACATGAAGGAATACCGTCTACAGGAAATTCTACATATCTACATATCTATCACCAAATACACAATTAGATGTCAAAACAACCTCCAAAGTAGATTTTTAAAGAACTTTGTATTACTTTCAGGTTTTCAAATAAATACTTAAGAATACATAGATATGAACTGGTCAGAACAAAATTTCTGAAAAAAAAATCTAGATAAGCTTTTCCTATTAAGGAAAAACAAATTTTAAAAAGAAAAAAAATTACATGATAATTTTCCACAGCCTTGAGTTTCTTTCCTAACTGTACATCTCCAGGTAGTAGACGGATAGAAGAGGAGATAGGAACAGAAGGAGATAACTCATAAGGGACAACTGTCAATCACATCATCTCTAAGAAAGAGAATGTTGATTCAGGAAGGTCAGCAGGAAAAAGTGGAAGTGTAACAATTGGAGAAAGAAATTTAGCTGAATAAAAGGGTACGGTAAAAGATTTTTGAACTGCACAGGGCAAGGATGGAGAACAGAAGTAGATCTAATACCAAAAGAATGCACATAAATACCCCAAAAATGTAGTCTTCCCAGTGAGTGCAGTATACTGCAATAAACATTCCTCCACCCCAAATCCTATTCAACACCTACGGTAAATGATAGTATTTTTGGTTCAAATCTCCCAAAACACTAGTAAAATACCATTCATTTATCTTTATTAAATCTCTACAACGTAACTATAGTTTGTATCATTTTACAAATGGATTGACAGAGACAGTGTGACTTGTTCACAGTCTCACACAATGAATGTGGCAGGATGAAACTATTTCAAATCCCAGCCCTCTTCATCATCTATAATATCATCCTTCCTCTCCACTTTTCCAAGTATTTTCTTAAGATTGGCACTAACACCACCACCTACAGCAGAAAATTCTTTTTTCATGATGTGCCCTCAACTGTGCCACTAGAAATGCAAACACAGTAATACAATCCACCTCTTTTGGCATAAAAGACCTGCTGAGAAAATTCATTTATAGGTGCATAACTGAAGCTTGGCAGTATCGAAAATAGATGCATATACGTTCTGCCAGGTTTACTATGCATAAGCCAAATGGATTCCAAACACCCCAGCTCATAGTCACAGCAAAACATAAGTTAACTCAATCAACAGTAGAATTAATTGCTTAAGAACAGTTCATTGACACTGATCTTTGGCAGTCATCTTCAAACCCTTCCTCCAATAGCAAATTTGTTTACATGCTAAACCGAAGAAGAGGAAGGTTCAAAGGTTTCTATGTTAAGCATTTCAAAATTACTATAAATGATGCATTCTGTAACCACTGAATGAAACAGTTCTAGAATTAACAGTTCAAGCATTTCACAAGTTAAGAAGCAATAAATTTATTCCACCATGGGGAGCCATAAAGCAGTTAATACATAGAAATATATCAATACAGAAAAACCTGTCCGTATGAAGAAGCAGTAAGTAAACTAACAAACAGTTTTCTAGGAAACTCAGGTCCTACATTTGATGGATCATTGATTCTTAATACTTGCCCATAAATCAGCACTTACTAATAAATGAGCAGTAAAGCCCCATCTATTGCCTTTAGAACTGGAAACTGGCATAATAGGCTGACACATGTTTACACCTACACAAACACAAGGATTTTTCCACTGCCACCATGCACTGAGCAGGGTGCAGTGATCAGCTATTGCTGGGAAAGGAGCTGGTACTGCAGTGCAGTGCAGCAAATGAAAGCTGCCACTTTCATGTTTTGAAGCTGTTGGTTTTGAGGGTAAGGATGGATTGAGGTATGCTACACTTCTCTCTCAAACCCAGTCTGGGATTCTGGTAAGTTTTTGTAGCTCTCTTGATTGGAAAAAGAAAGAAAGAAAGAAAAAAATGTGTACAGAGTCTAACTGGTAAAATACCATTTCTGTCTATCTGCAGAGAGCACAACACAATACTTCCAGAAGAATATTTCTCCATATTAATTTACCCTTGGGAACTCAGACTGAGGGAAGCACTGCTATTTTTCAGTGCAGAACTAAAGCTAACTTAGGAAGAGATTTCCCAGTTTTGAAAGTTTCTGAGATTTCAATATTATCCCCATTTTGAAACAAAACTTCAAATCAAAGCTACCTCTTTACAAACAAGATGCAGGGACTACATAAGCATTGGAAAACTGGGGAAAACAGCATGGTTCAGAGAAGATATGCACTTTGGCTTGAAAATCAGCTTCAAGCCATCAGTTAGTGCATTAAGGATATATTTTTTACATACCGATTTCTTCTTTGCACACTGCTACAATCAAATATTTTTTTAAGATAGTATATCCTGTTCTACTTGTCTCCTGAGATACAATTATAATGCAAGTCACACCAAGAGTCTTAAGGGTTAATGAGAATAATTTTTCCTGAACCTGGAAAAGTGTTTAAGAATACTATACTTAACAAAAATAATATTGCTATTTCAAGACTCCCCCCAAAAAGTCACATATTGCCCCCTACTCCCCCAAAAGACTGACCCCCAGCTCATGACACTTTTCCTTTACAGAAGATAAAATTGTTCTAAGAGAAGGGTTAGTCTACCTCCTGATTTTTTACCTCTGCTGATCTTCTCTACCACTATGTATGTACAATAACTTAAGGTTGCAAAATCAAATTTTAATGCACTCTAATATGCACATATCTCTGGCTGCTCCACAGGAGACTCTACTGACCCACTGTTCACCCTTAAGTTAGAGAAATGCCATTCATTTCCTATTACTGTCCTGACTCTTTGACATCCTGTATTAGGGCTATTAAACAAAGCTATCATATGATTAAGCAATAAAAAAACTGTGGATCTTACATAGGGAAGGAAGCTCATGGGCATCAAGAAGCAAGCAAGCTGTGCTGCTGCATCTGAAGCTACAGCTTTTACCCAGCACTCTTTCCATTTCCACACATCTGGAAACAGCATAAGAACTTCTGCTAGTCAGCTCTATTGCAGATTCCCTACACACACACACACGCGTGCACGCATCAAATCCTGATTCAGTAACAACAGCCTGCACCTGACCCATCCCCAAATACTCATTCCCTTCATTGCTTCAGCAGTGCTGAATTGCTATCCAGCCTCTTTCATCCTATACCTGTATCACTGACTTCAGTTCCTCCTTTTCACATACCTAAATCCATGTCCTGTCAGCCACCCACACATCGCTCTTCTCACTTGCCACGCACCTTTCAGAAGGATTTCAGTATTTCTTGCAGTTCCCATCTTCTATTTCATGTTTCTTATGCTGCAGGTAGTGCTTATAGGCAGCTCTTACACTGGGGTTCTGAAGGAAATAAGCTGCTGCCATAAATTAAAACTACTCAGCTAATTCCAGCATAAAGAGCTTGTATTTGGAGGGAATGGTGAGACAGACCATGACACAAACTGGAACAAAAAATCCCAAATGTCTTGGAAATATAAACCTGGCCCTCTGAACCAGTGGGGCAGATGTTTTGTTTGAAGTGTAGTTCCATCCTCACCAAAATCAATGTGGCTGACTCTATCCAAAACCACTTTTAAAAATAAATTGTAGCCCAGTAACAACAACTTCTGCCATTCCTAGTAAAGGGCCACAAGCTGTATCCTGAGCTGAGAGCAGCCAGAAGGTAGCAGCCTGGGGCAAGGAAACACATAAAAATAAACTCAAGCAGGTCCCAGGACTGAGGAGGAGGGGAATCCCCCCATGAACATCACACCCTGCCCAGCAAAGACCTCAGGATAGTGATTGTGCAACAGTACCCACTGTGGGCTGGGAGAAGCCACCGTCAACCTGGGGACCCAAAAGGAGCCTGGAAGGGTGAGCACAGCACCAGAGAACAGACACTAGGGTGGTTTTTTTTTTTCCTAAAACCATTTCTATAACCATTTTAAGAGTGTTATTAATGAGATAATTAGTGTTTATATTTTTGTATCTGGATTAATAACTATTTCTTGCATTTTGTTTAGATACAAACATGCTTGTGAAGATATTAATCAGACTAAGAATAGGTTCTTGCATCTCTGTACATGGTATGTTCTCTTTTGACAGTAACAGGACTGTATTTTGAACAAACTTCATTATGACAGGAAGCTAGAATGGTTTTCATCTCATTGACTTTAGCAGGTAATGTGAAGTAGTGGTTTATGCAAGTATAAGAAACACTATATGATGGCATCTTTTCATTACATTTCCAGGAGACACATTTAAAAAAGAGAGAAAGTGGAGAAAACACAATAGCACATATTTTCCCAAACAATGAGTCACAGTAGTTGTAAGATGGTAATGTAGAAAAAAAACGTAAAAATAATCTTAAAATGTAAGTAACAGAGGTTTCATAAAAGGAATGCAAACAATTAAAATTTAGAAAATATTAATGTTTACAAAGCTGCAGAAGTTAACAGAGATTCAATTCTTGGGTGTTTCTGTCTTGACAACTGCTTGGAAGAAGGAACACATTTGGGTAAATTAGTTTGGCTGAAGAAAAAAAAAACACAGGAAAGAAAAATTCCTAGATCAGGCTAGGAAAAAACGTGAAGATATCTAAATTAGTGTCATCTTTAATATATCCAGGTCTAAATTCAAGCTTCATATAGCTAAGGTGTTTTAAAGATGCCTTATTTCTAGAGTTGTAATAATGTAGCAATTTATTTCTTGGTGTAATGATTCCACTAGGAAGTGTCTTGATGCCTTCATGAGACAAAACGAACCTCCAGATTGAACCTTTATTTCAGGATAGTACGAGTGCTTTTTGGTCCTCACCTCTGCAAGCTCAATGGAAGACTAAAATGAAATAAGAATGGTTCTAGCTCCTTCTAGGGTTTGACACTCATCAATTTTAACTTTGGATTTCCTGCAACACTGAAGGTCTGATACTACAAGTATCAATTGCTTGAAACTCCATTGCCTCATATTTTTTGTAGTCTTTGTCATATAAGCATGCCAGAGTTCAAATGACTTTAAATCATGGCAGTATTATATACCTTCTCACATAGCTATAAATGACCATGAGAGGTGGCAGGCAATGGATAATTGGGTCCATAGTGACTACCAAGTCCAAATGAGGACACTTACTTGTTTTCAGCCAGCAGGCAGGTTAGATCTAGACTTCATCAGCATATATGTCTCCCCTGTATACTATAAAGAACATGAGCCAGCTTATAAATGATAGGCAAAGAGCTACTGAGTCTGTTACTCAGGGTTGCAGAACTTCAGAATACTGCAAGGGTACAAGACACCTGATGGACTTAAATTCATCCTTCAGTAAGATGAAGGCGGTAGCAAATATAAGTGTATAAACGCTTACTAGGAAAATTATGGGCAACTAAGACAGTATCTGTGCTTTTTTATTGCCATACCACAGACTGTTCCACTGAAAATGAAGTGTCTCCCCTACAAAACAAACTTCAGGGAAGGAAGAAGCGATTTCACCTTCTACAGTGCAAATGATGTGCATGTCTACTTAAATCTCTTTGTTCTTTTTTGTCTTTTCTTTTTTTTTCTTACTTAAAGTTCTGAATATATTCTTTTGATTGGAAAGCTCTGTCACCAACATTCATTCAGAATACAGAGAAAATTATTTATGGAGCCAGACAGGCTAAAGTATTCCTTTAGGTAAATCTTAAAAATAAAGGGGCTTCATAAGACCATTATATGGACACAGACAAACTGTCAAAGTTCAGCATTTTTCACACATGAGATTCTGGCTTGAACGCTTTGATATTAAAATGAAAGTTAACCAACAGAAATTACTTCCCCATAGTGAGTGGGGTTTTCCTGGCAGTCATAGACTATTGTTGAAGGCAGCAGTTATTGCCAGGGACAGCAGCTATACTGTGCCAGCGCTGTGCTCAATTTTATCATTTTTACTTCATTGTGTTGCTTGTTTTCACACTTCTAAAGGTGTCTTTCTATGCCAGCTACTTTCATAATAAAAGCCTGACTGTGATCAAAATGTTGAGGCAATTTCTTCATGAATTGCTCACAGTGGGCATAGCTTGACATTTGATACATTTTAGAGGTTTTTTGGGACTTTTGGGGGGACTTTTAGGACTTAGCTTCCTATTTCATTTCTTCTACGTGACAGGAAAAGACAAGTGTGGGAAATGTGGGCAAAAAAAAAAGACTGAGGAAGAAAGACCTCCTTCCCAACAAATGCTGAATTTAGACAGAAAGACAAACACCCTTATCCCAAATAAAGTCACAAACTGCAAATTCCTAAAGTTTAAAGTACAGAAGCTCAAAATCTTCTCTTTGCCCTCATTGCTTAAGATACTTGATCTTACAGGTTTTAGACAGTGAGAGAAAGCAAGAATAATTTAAAAAATTGCTGCTATTAATCCCACAGAATGCAACACTTTTTCTGCCATACAAGGAGGTATATCCTCATGTGGATTAAACACATTAAGAAAAGACAGCAGACTGAGGTTCACAATGACATACAGAAGAGAATACATTACCCAGCAGGTCATTATATGAATAGCATAGTCCAGAAATACCTGGGGCATACTTTTCTAAAAAAGCAAATATATACTTGCAGTCCACAATCACAAGCAATATAAAAGACAGACACTGGAATGTGTGCCAAGTACTATGCAAAACCCTACGAGTTTTGCAATTTATCACATTAAAAACAACATATGCTTTAAACAGTAACAAGAAACTGACTTTACCTTACATTTGTAGCGTTTTTATTACACTTTTGTCCAATAATCCATCTGTGATCCTCCTAATGCTCTGACTACTAGAGTATTCTATCACATAATGCTTTACAAATTTGCTTCTAAAATTAATTTATAACTCAGGAAGTGTTCTCTAACTATCATTTAGAAAAAAAAAGTTCTATGAAACAAAAATGAAGGGGGAGAAGTTGGTAAGTTTTCTGGCTAGAATCAACTGAATTAAAAAAACAGAAAAAAGTCTGTAACAACAGTAAATAAAACATTTATTTCAACTAAGTATGTTTCATATATATATTATAAGTGTATGCATATAGATATAATAGACCTGCACACACTTAAAGTGGTAACAGATTAGTTAAAAAACTGAGCTCAATTATACTGTAAAAACAGAATCCACATAATAACTTTTGATTAAAAGACTAACTGTAAATTTACCCCTGCACTTTCTTCCTTATGTTACCCAGTCATGTTTCCATGGTTACTCAATTTTAGAAATCACTGAGTCTTACTGGAACATGAATAATGAGCATACTTCTTTATCAATACATTTAATGCAAATATCAACCAGGCTAGATTTGTGAGTAGTACAAAGTCATTTTCTGTTACTTTTTTAATTATTACTTAAATACTACATCAGGCATACATATAAACAAAGCAAACAAGTGAAATAAAATGTCAAAGAAATATTATAATTAAAATTAAGTTTGAACTTCAATTCTAATTCCAAATTTGAGTAATAACTTTCTCAATTTCTTTTTAATGCATGTGTATATTTATTAAAGTAAAGATGATTTTGTTGGTTTCTAGCACTGACATTAGAAAGGGAAAGGAGAGGAAGAGAGAGGTGTTTTATGTTTGATAGAAGCATGGCCTTACAGTTTACAGAACGTAATTCAAGCAACTATTCTTGATTGAAACTTCACTCTAGAGGCAAGTTATTATTTTCATTCCGTTGCTAAACAGATCACAATAAAAGCAGATTTGTTCAACTTCTTAGTTGAAATCTGTATATTGTAGCGTGTGCACAGATACCAAGCTATCTGTAAATCTGGGTTGTCATGATACAGATGCATGGAAAGAATCCTTTTTTCTGAGCCATCATTTTCAAAGCATTACTCATTTAAAAAATTCCTTCCATGCTGAAGGATAGTAGGGATAAAGAAAAAGGGAGAGACTACAGAATCATTGCTTTAAGTGGCTAAAAGACCAGGGTTAATTGCTTCCTCCTTTTCTTTCCCAATGGTATCACCTATAAGAGTGCATTTATTTACACATTATTTTGCAGGCACAAAAAATACCTTTTAAGTGTAGTCTTCCAATGTAAGCCATCTACATTTTCCTTTTAAAGAGACAGGCTTATTTACAACTCCAGTGATTGCAATTCATGTATCATTCCCTCACCATGGTTACCAAAATAGATAAATAAGAAGAAAATTATTGATAACTGACTAGAGAAAAATAAATTAAGAAAAATATATCTTTTTCAGTATTATGCCAGCAACTGAAATACTGGAAAAAATAGGCCAAATGGCATACTGCTATTAAAAAATTATATATTTATATATATATATATATAGTTTACTGAGTCTTCTAATTCACATTCTCTCTCAAAGGTACCACGGTAACATTTAAGTACTAAAATAACATAACTTGTCAGTAGTTCAGCTATAGTTACAAAAAAGTGGTGGTGAAATCATAGAATCATGGAATCACAGAACGGTTTAGGTTGGAAGAGATCTTTGAACATCATCTAGTCCAACCCCACTGCCATGAGCAGGAACATCTTCAACTAGATTGGGTTGCTCAAACCTCTGCCCAACCTGACCTTGAACACTTCCAGAGATGGGGCATTCACAACTCTGGGCAACCTGTTCCAGTGCCTCACCACCCTCATCACAAAGAATTTCTTCCTTATGTCCAATCTAAACCTATCTTCTTTCAGTTTAAAACTATTGCCCCTTGTCCTGTCACTGCAGGCCCTGGTAAGAAGTCGCTCTCCACCCTTCTTGTAAGCCCCTTTTAAGTATTGAAAGGCCACAATAAGGTCTTCCTAGAGCCTTCTCTTCTCCAGGCTGAACAACCCCAACTCTCTCAGCCATTCTTCATAGGGAAGGTGTTCCAGCCCTCTGACCATTTTCGTGGCCCTTCTCTGGACCTGCTCCAACAGATCCACATCTTTCTTATGTTGGGGGCCTCAGAGCTGGATGCAGTACTCCAGGTGCGGTACCACCAGAGCAGAGTAGAGGGGCAGAATCACCTCCCTCCACCTGCTGGCCATGCTGCTTTTGATGAAGCCCAGGATATGATTGGCTTTCTGGGCTGCGAGAGCACGTTGCTAGCTCATGTCCAGCTTTCCATCCACCAGTACCCCCAAGGCCTTCTCGGCAGGGCTGCTCTTAATCCATTCATCCCCCAGCCTGTACTGATATTGGGAATTGCCTAACCTGGGTGCAGGACCTTGCACTTGGCCTTGTTGAACTTCATGAGGTTTGTATGGGCCCACTCCTCAAGCCTGTCAAGGTCCCTCTGGATGCCATCCTTTCTCTCAAGCAAATCAACTGCATCACTCAGCTTGCTGTCATCTGCAAACCTGCTGCAGGTGCACTCCATCCCATTGTCTATGTCACTGATAAAAATATTAAATAGTATTGGTCCCAGTATGGACTCTCGAGGGACACTAGTCATTACTGGTTTCCACTTGGACAATGAGCCATTGACTGTAACTCTTTGGACATGGCCATTCAGCCAGTTCCTTATCCATATAACAGTCCAACAGCCAAACCCAAATCTCTCCAATTTAGCAGCAAGAATGTTGGGGGGGACCATATCAAAGGTCTTATAGAAGTCCAGGTAGATGACATCCATAGCTCTTCCCTCGTCCACTGATGCAGTCACCACATTGTAGAAGACAACTAGATTAGTCAGGCATGATTTTCCCTTGGTGAAGCCTTGTTGGCTGTCTCTGATCACCTTCCTGTCTTCCATAGGTTTCAACATGTCTTCCAGGAGGATATGCTCCACAATCTTACTGGGCACGAAGAGTGAGGTTGACTGGTCAGTAGCTCCCAGGGTCCTCCTTTTTACCCTTTTTAAAAATGGCCATGATGTTTCCTTTTTTCCAGTTACTGGGGACTTTGCATGACTGCCACAACTTTTGAAATGTGATTAAGAGTGGCTTGGCAAATACATCAGCCAGTTCCCTCAGGGCCCTGGGATGCATCTCGTTGGGTCCCATGGACTTATGTATATTCAAGTTGGTCTCAAGCCAACCAGTTGTTCAAGGTGGTCTCAAACCTGATCTTCTTCTACAATGGGAGGGACTTCATTCCCCCAGTCCCTGCCCTGAGATTCAGGGGCTTGAGAGATGTGGAAAAAGAGATCACCATGATGCAAAAAAAAAATTTAATACAAGTGCTCCTCAATTCCATCTACTGTCTACAAAATAAGAGTATATATTACTCACTCTGTTAAGAAAATCAGAATTGGTATCTTTTCAGCTACATGTGACTTAGATACCAAATTCTGAATAAAATTACCAAGAATGTACACAAAATCTCAGCCCCAAGCATTCCAAATAACCCAATAAATAAGGGTCCAGTCTGCTGACTCAATTCTGGATAAACTTTTATCACCTCCCTATCACCAGATTCAATTTGCAGTGCTTACTAACTCTCATTCTAGTCCCCAAAACTTTTAATATATTTGTATAAAAATGCAACATACTCATACAGGCTCAAAATACCATTGAATGAAATGTGTTAGAATTTTATCAACCTGAATCTGCCTCAAGGGTCAAGCTTATGTCCTTCTACGTAAGACAAAAATAAATTCTTACAGAGAGCAGAAATGGCTGACTGGATCAAAAGTCAATTGATACTTCAAGGACTGAGGAAGTTTTTTTGTTTGGTTGGTTTGGGGTTTTTTCTGTTTTTTTCCCCTCTCCTGCAAACACTTGGTTTGCATTTCAATAAAAGAGCAACTTGAAATTTTATTTCATTAGTTCTCTTCAGAGATGTCAGGACTGGAAACTGTTTATGAATCAGGATGCTCAGTCTTCAGCAGAGTGTTACTTCAGTATGTCAAGCAAGAGAGACTCAGCAGCTTTCAAGGCAGCACTACGCTTTAGTGGTACGTAACTCCAAGGTCCTTCTGGATAACTTCTTTCAGCAGTATCAGCTGATAAATTGTAGAATGAAGTTAAGGCTCTACTGTAGTCCATGTAGGTTCACATGTAGCATGAGGCTCCCATCACTGTGGTGTTTGAACCACAGTGCCACTGTCATCTCCAGTGGCACAGGAATGAACATCCATCACATGCAATGTGATGGATTGCATGAGGGGTGGAGTCCCACCCCTCACTTGGGTAACTGCCTACAAACATGCATCAGGAACAAAGGAAAGAAGTGAAGGAAAGGTGACGAATCACTTACCACAGCTATTGGACAAAATCAGTTCTGGTCCACGGAACAGGGTGTCTGTGCCCAGGTGCTGGCAGCAGGAGCTGCAGGGCAGCCTCTGTGAGGAGAGGCTGGGGCTGCCCTGTGCCAGACACAGCTGGTTCCAGCTGGTTCCAGCTGGTTCCAGCTGGCTCCAACCGACCCAGGGCAGGGCACAGCTGAGCCCCTCAGCCAAGATGGCGGCACCTCTGGGAAACGTATTTGAGAATGGGCAAAACCACCAGAGACCAGTGAAGAGGCGGGAGGAAAAAAGTGTGAGAAACAGCCCTGGAGACACCAAGGTCAAAGAAGGAGGGGGAGGAGGTGCTCCAGGCCCCAGAGCAGAGATTCCCCTGCAGCCCCTAGAAAGGACCATGGTGAAGCAGGTTGCCCCTCTGCAGCCCAGGGAGAGGACCCTGGTGGAGCAGATATCCACTCTGCAGCCCGTGGAAGACCCCTGTGCCAGAGCAGGTGGATATTTCCTGAAGGATCTGTGGCCATAGAGAGCCCATGCTGGAATAAGTTTATCCTGAAGGGCTGCAGACTATGGGAAGCACCCATGCTGCAGCAGGGGAAAATTGTGAGGAAAGAACTTGAATTTTAGCTTTCAGCTTCTGATTAGAAAAAGTTAGATATTTTTCTTTAAAAAACACCATGCTGCATGTGACTACAAAACTTCCAGGAAAAATATATTAGCAAATGAAAAAACAGTACATAAAGAAAAACACATGAGATCTCTAAGTAACTTACTGGACCAGCTGCCCTGTATTGGCTTTTTACAAGAAGGGAAGGCAGTAAGGAATTAGACGCTTCTGTAAAATGAACTTGGTGGAAGGAGCTCATAGCACAGGAAAGGAAGAAAGTAAGAACCATCAGCAAGTTCAACACACTGGGAAGGGAAAAAGAATTTTGCTTCCACACTTATGATTGACTAGACAAGGGAAAGTACATTAAATCTAGTTAATGGAAGATGTAATAAGGTCAGCTACAATTCCAACAAGGTACAAAAAGAAGTAAATTCCAAGAAACCAGTACCTTACCACAAACTTCAAGTGGTCCCTCTAGGAAAATCACATCAAGTATTTCATGTTAAGAAAAGAAAAGAAAAGAAAAGAAAAGAAAAGAAAAGAAAGAGAAAAGAAAAGAAAAGAAAAGAAAAGAAAAGAAAAGAAAAGAAAAGAAAAGAAAAGAAAAGAAAAGAAAAGAAAAGAAAAGAAAAGAAAAGAAAGAAAAGAAAAGAAAAGAAAAGAAAAGAAAAGAAAAGAAAAGAAGAGAAGAGAAGAGAAGAGAAAGAGAAGAGAAGAGAAGAGAAGAAAAGAAAAGAAAAGAAAAGAAAAGAAAAGAAAAGAAAAGAAAAGAAAAGAAAAGAAAAGAAAAGAAAAGAAAAGAAAAGAAAAGAAATAATTCAGTTCAGTAATAAATAGTCTTATGGGAAGGATAAGGCTAAAATCAAGAGGTTGGGTCTCAGGGCTTTTTTCAAAGTGGTCTTGATATTTTTAGAAGGTCTGAGGGCCAAGATGACAGCTGATGGCAACCTCATTTTTCTATTAACTCATTCTTTGGTTTACTTTGCTTAAAATAATTTGTATTTTAAATCACTTAAAGGAAGCTAATGACACATTTTATTCATCAGAAGGAGGGTTTTTTGAGGGAAGATATTTTTACAACATAATTGTTGAAATCTTAAGCCAGGACGACTATTAAACCAAACAACTACATCTACAAATTCATAAGAAAAACACTTTGGTTTCTGCACACAGACTCATATTTAAATGCCAGCAAGACCATGACTTTCCAGATCCCATTATAAGTCTATCCTTCTTCAAAATGACTTGCAAGCATAACTCTTCTGCATCTGGACCTCTGCTTTGGTCTTCCCATATATTTAAAATACCTGCAAGTACCAGTTTGGATGTTTTGCTTCTTCCATTATGTCCAGAGAATGAGACTATCAATGACAAGCCCTGACTATAAAACAATGGGCAACCAAAATGTCCATCCTTTTGGGAAAGCAGGGGTTTTTTTTTTTTTGGTTGTTTTTTAAAGTGAAAATGGGAAAAAAAGAGCATATAATAATTAGATGGGAAAAGATGGGAAAAATTCCAAAACCATACATTTAAAAAATATCTCAGTATAGTTCAATAATGAGCAGAAAATTACTTATGCTAGATAAGAGAAAGCGCTGGCTTTAACATAGTTGATTTCAGAGTAGAAGCCTTTTAAAGGTTATGTGAGCCCAAGTATTAATACAGCCTCATCTACAAGAGACGAAACAGTATCTCAGCAAGGACACTTGGTACAATTGCAGTCCTTAGTGCTTATCCTCCTTGGTCTGTAACTCAGCTGGAGGCTAGTAGAAATAAACGATGCTTTACAGAGAAATAGTAAATTGAAAATCACTCATTTTGAAAAGATAAGTTTCTCTCCATGTAGTTACTCTTCTGAATTATTGAAACCACCATAACATTCACTTTTGTCACATTATTGATTGCTATATTTTTTTTGCATTATATATTCATCTTGACTAGTAAGACCTATCTAGCCATTTTCTTTTTATTTTATATCAGTTTTTATTTTGTCCATCAGAGGCTAGCCAATTTTTGCAGGTGAAATTTTAAGACAAACTAAAAGATATTCCTCAATTATAACTGACATTTTCTAATCCTTTGGAAACTCCTTGCTGACGTCTGACTCAAGGTGACCGTGTCCCTTCACAGCTTCACTAACCATCGTGATTCCAAACAGCTCTTGGTCTGCTCTACAAGTAAACAGACCTAGGTGTGACTGTAGACTAAAAGTTTCTGGATTCTCACTGGTATTTGATGTACTTATTAACAAGATACATGACAGGTTACTCATCACGTGTTGACTGGTGGAACTTACTTAATAAAAACAATGTGTAAGAGAGCCAAGAATAGCCCTGTTTTCAGTAACAAAGTTATTGATATTTCACCCTGAGATCATTGTATCCAAAGATGACATCTCTTCTTGCAGAGAAGTCCCCATATTTCATGACAAGTATGACAGGTACATACATAATCCATGTAAAAGCAAAGCATATTTGTAACAGTCTATTTTAAACATCAGAGGGCGTGCTTTTTTTATTATAACATGCATGTTTGCAACATGAAGTGTTACTAGAATAAGGTAACTCCTAACTCAAGGAAACAAGATTACTGACACAAAATGGTTTTGAAACACATGAATTTGTTTTGTTTACCCAAAACAAGCAGCATTAGTATTTACAAATAAATATAAAATCTTATTATTTTCACTTGCTTCAACATCTGCTTGGGCCTCAAGAAAAATACTCAGCTATGTTAAATAGCTCTCTAATAGTAGCAGGTTTTCGCATTAGCAGTCAATTTCTTCTCACTGACTTTGAGACAGAGCAAAGTTCTAAGTAAAATGTCCTAATTATTAAAATTATGCAAAGATAACTTCCATTTATGAAAATTAAATCATTTAGCAACTTGTATGTAGTTAATGAAGAGTGATAAATATTAAACTAATGACACTGTAAGTCCACAGAAGATAATACACCAAAGCAATTCACAGCCATCATTTGCTACAAAGACAAGTCTAAATTTTCACAAGTGTAGTCAACTCCCCAACCAGATATGAGAGATTTATTATTACTATTATTATTATTATTGTTATTATTGCTAGTGGGGGTTATTTTTTTCACAAAGTTTTAATTTTATTACACAGCAATGTTTTAGACACCCTATGAATAGCTAGCAGTATGAAAGGAAAATTGGAAGACTAATAAAATTTATGATAAAAATTTATGATAAAATCCCATCAAAACATCTGTTTACAGAAGATGAGGGACAAAATGAGTGTTTTGCAGAAAACATATATTAGACAGCCTTTAATTTTCTTTTCAGTCTTGTGGAGAAGCTAAGCCATTTTCAACTGAAATTAATAACGTGTTTTATCAGTGTTGGGCACTATTTTATACATAGCAGGAACCATCACCTGTCTACCTACAAATTAAGTACTTCAGTGTGAACCCAAACACTAAAAGCTTTCCCTCCCCTTCTCCTCCGTCCTCAAAGCCAATGAGAATCAAGTCTTGACTGTCACCTGGGAGACACAGTGATGTTCTGCCACTTAGGGAAGCAGGTCCCTCGTCTTTGCTATCTGCCAAAGATATGCTTTGGCATATCACAGAAATGCTGCACCAGGTAGGAAACCAAATACCCACCCCAGCTACAAGACGCTGCATTCTTGCCAGTGCAGAAACTGGATCTTCATTCCATGTGAGCAGGCAGAGGCCATGTCCTCCAAGAACCTACACCCTTTCTACCGGGAAGAGGACACTGTGCAGCTCTGGCAGCATCACAGCAGCCCTCGCTGCCTCCAAATGGACCCGCTGCAGCCCGGTCCCAGCACCTGAGAAGACACAGCTGCCAGCCTGCAAGCGACAGGTCTGCAGTGGCCCAATAGCAGGAGCTGTAGCCCTTATGGCTCAGAGGAAACAGCCTCCAGTTGTGCTAGGAGTAATCAAATCAGGCAATTCCTCGTCAGTGAAACTTCAGTGTTCATGGGGATGACTTCATGGAAGCCTCACAATTTTAATAAAGTTGGCGCGTGCTTGAAGTCCTGATCTGGGAAATGCCACTTCTCTTCTGACTCAGGTTATGAGACCAATAATGTAGTTCACATTAGTATACTGATGTTCCTCCATGTGCAGGGTATCCATTTAGTCGTATAATAATAGAAAGAATCAAATAACCTTCTCTTTTGCCATAGGTCATTACACATCAAGCAAAATTAATATTTAAGAGCTACCCTCACATAGAAAGGTTTTCAGATGGTATAAAACTTAGAAAACAAAATACGAAAAACTTTTTAGTATGAATAAGATGACTAAAGAAAGACTTAGGAATATGCTTAATGCTTATATCTGTATTAAAAATATGTATATAGATAAAATATTTTATACATGATTGTATATCATTTTTATAAATTATATATCTTATAATTATATGATTGATTTATGGTTATATAATTTATCATAATTGTAATTTGTAGGTTTATATATATATATATGTGATTTTTCAATGAATGTGTATCTATTCCAAAAAAAAGCATGCCCTTTCTGGAATTCTAACATCTTATTAAAAATTTCTGTTGCATAGATTTTTTAAAAAAAGAGTTAATGAAGTTTCCTTGTCTTCCCAAATTCCTGTTTTTATAGTACTATACTGGAAGATATCTTGTCAGGAATTATTATGTAAAATCTTCCTTTGAATCACCCAATGGCAGAATTGAGTAGCACTCCTTTGGTAATCACTTCCACCAATCTAGAAAGGAACCTTACTACAGTGTCCAAAAAAAATCCACGCCAAATTAGTTAGGCCCCGATCCTGAAAGATACATAACTACATGCACACATACACATATATTCATACAGACTATATTACATGCACTCCCTTCTAACACACAGAATCAGTCAGGACTACATCTCTAAATACTTATAGAGAACTTTGTCATAGATTGTCCTCACTTTTTTTTCAAACTGGTCAGAAAAGCAGAAAATTCAGGAAGTTTCTTGATGTTCTCTGAAATTTGCATACAAGCTCTAGAATCCCCCTGATAAATCCAATGGGACTTTGGTTCAACAAATGTATTCTACTATTGCCTATGAGTACCAAAATTGTGTTTTAAATATATGCCACTGATATCTCTGACTAAAAAAGCCACTGCTGCGTCCAAGAGACAAGTTTTGTAGTCAGAACCCAAAGAATCTACTGAATTCAAGGAAGGTTTTGAGGAGAATATTTGTGTTCATGTTTGTTTGAAGGATTGAAGGACTGAAGGATTACTCCATTATTTGAAGGTTTACTATCTAAGTTTGCCGATGGCAGAAAATTGGGAGGAGCTGTTGACACTTTTGAGGGCAGAGAGCCCCTGCAGAGAGGTCTGGACAAATTAGAAAGCTGGGCAATCACCAACCGTATGAAGTTTAACAAGGGCAAGTGCCGGATTTTGCACCTGGGACATGGCAACCTCAGATGTACGTACAGACTGGGGAACGAGAGGCTGGAGAGCAGTCCCATGGAGAGGGATCTGGGGGTTCTGGCCAACGGCAAGTTGAACATGACCCAACAGGATGCCCTTGCAGCCAAGAGGGCCAACCGTGTCCTGGGGTGCATCAAGCACCGTATTGCTAGCTGGTCGAGGGAGGTGATTGTCCTGCTCTACCCCGCACTGGTGCGGCCTCACCTTGAGTACTGTGTGCAGTTTTGGGTGCCACAGTACAAAAAGGATACAAAGCTACTAGAGAGTGTCCAGAGGAGAGCCACAAAGATGGTGAAAGGTTTAGACGGGAAGCGGTACAAGGAGCAGCTGAAGTCACTTGGTCTGTTCAGGCTGGAGAAGAGGAGACTGAGGGGAGACCTCATTGTGGTCTACAGCTTCCTCACAAGGGAAGAGGAGGGGCAGGTGCTGATCTCTTCTCCCTGACGACCAATGATAGGACCTGAGGGAATGGCAGGAAGATATGCCAGGGGAGGTTTAGGCTGGATATTAGGAAAAGGTTCTTCACCCAAAGGGTAGTGGAGCACTGGAACAGGCTCCCCAGGGCGGCAGTCACAATGCCAAGCCTGACAATATTCAAGAAGCCTTTGGACAACGCCCTCAGACATTTGGTGTGAATTTTGGGATTGTCTTATGCAGGGACAGGAGTTGGACTCAATGATCCTTGTGGGTCCCTTCCAACTCAGGACATTCTATGATTCTATGTTTGTTTCCTTCTCTTTTCTTGGGAGGAGGGGGGAACAAAATGGCTGAAACTGTTAAAATAAGTAACTCCTGGACAAACATTTTCCTCAATATTATGGCTTCCTTCACGCATGGTAGTCTCTGGCTCTTAGGAGCAGATTGTGAAATCTGTGAATCTACACAGACTGCCAGATTTTCTGCAGCATCGAAAATCTGCTGGATGCAGCAGATCCATGATGGGATTCAGCCAGGAAGTGTTTTCTGTCCCAGGCTCAGAGAATACAAGGGCTACACAAGGAAATGCTTTTACTTGTCACATTCAGGAACGACATCCAGTCATAACACAACTAGGGAGACAGCCAGAGTATGCTGTGCTCCAGCTATTTCCCTGGCATCTCCTTTACAGGAGTAGTAGCGGAGAAGGAGGACTAGCATTGACCTACTATAGCTCTACAGCCACTAGAGAAGTTAAAATGGGGAACTACCCCGTGATTATCATCTCCCCTGCATGGGAGATGCTCAAATGGGGACTTTCATTCTCACTTCTAATCTTGGGATGAACTCACTGAAACAGCTTCCCCAAATGTCTTATATGATGCGCTCCAGTTTTCTTTAGCAGTGCAAATATGAGCACTTCAAAATGGAAAATGAGAGCCGTCTTATGCAGATTTGCAGTGGCAACCTCCTGAGCTAAAAAATATGAATGCCACATTCCTGGCATCAGACATATAAAGTCAGGCCGACTCTGCCAGAAAGGAAGAAAAGAAGTTAAGTAGCTAAAAAAATGTCCAGTTTCAAAATCATATGAGCCTGAAAATGACTTGTTTAGTTCCTGCAGTCACTGGACCATGTCCAGAAGAAAATAGATAGCTGTTTACAGTAACGCAACAACTCTTGAAAGCCTTTCTAAGACTGTCTTCTTTCCTCTTGATCAAAACTCTCGTTATACTCTGCCCCCTTCCATGAGGATACTTATTCTTTTAGTAACGCTGCCAACAGTTACAAGATGTTCCATTCTTGGCTCTACAGCAAATATATTCACTTATTAATCAAAGGGAACAGTCTCCTTAGCAGTCTGCTTTTCAGATCTACTGATTCTTGAACCAAAAAGATAAGGAGGGGAAGAAACTTCGTAGGAAGCTGTCGGAAGCCAGAAAGTAAGGGGCCACAAAAATGTTCAATAGGTTGCACTAATATTCTGCAAGTTTCCTCTTTGATGCGTGTGGATATGGTTTCCTCAGACTGAATTCCCTTCGATCTCTAAAAAAAAAATGAGTCAGAATATTACTCCTTCTGATGCAGAAATGTCAAGAGGAGTAGGAGGGGGAGGAGGAGTAAAACTGACTCATCTTGAGAGTCAGATTCAACAAACTCTAGATATATTATCCATCAAGAAGACTATAATAAAAAATATGAACAATAGGTTGTGCCACATGGTTGATGAACAAGGAATCTGAACTAGGCTGGATGCAAGGTCACTAGAAGCACCAGTCTATTGTACTAAGAGAGGTCATTTTTATGTGATTAGAGATGATATGGTTAATATAGCTTTCCATCTCCTATAGTTAGATGAGATGGTAGGATTACAGTACAGTTTCAATACAAGAAAAGCAAAAAGGGAAGCTATTGAAAATGATGATTCATATTCCTAAAGAAAGGAGGGAAAGAACTGGTGGGAGGAACGCAGAAAGTTTACTAGTCAGGAAAAAAAAAAAAAAAAAGAAATACTGTATTCTGCCCACCTGCTGCTTAGGCTGAGACAAAACATCAATCAACAGCAATACCTAAGAAAATTTTAATGTCTGTTGGCCATATCACACCACAACAGGTCTCTGTTTCCTGCAACAGTGCTACGGAGGGAATCAGAAGGATAATGATCACATTTAAAGTAATTAAAAAACTCTGAGGGTCTTGGAGATCCCTAATGATCAAACATTTGCTCAAGATCAGGGCATGGTCTATTTGCAAATTATGTAATGCCCAGTAGCTTCATATTCAGTCAGAGAAGACTAGTGTAACAGAAACACAAGAGCTTTGAAAACCCACTGGGTCCTCTGACCATGAACATTTTCCAAGAATACTTTGCTTTTCTTGACCCAGGAGACATTTGCCTGTAAAGTGAGTGTAAAAGCAGCTCAACCAGGAAGAGGTGTTACTCCCTAGGTGTCTCTGACTCCAAATCCTTTACACCTGTCCTCATGAAGAAATAAAGCAAATAAAGTAAAGAAACAGAACAGGAAAAAATATTTAATGAATAACAAACAGAAGCATCTAATAACAGCCGAAAAAAATGAGTTTGTCTTTGAATGTTTGAAACATGTCTGTACTGCATCTCACAAACAAGTATATTTTCCTTTTAGTCTTTACACTAAGCTTGCCTCCTAAAACTAGGTATGCTTGTCACCAAATTCAAATAAAGTAGTTTAATTACTTCTGCTGGCACTAATTTATAGCCTGTAGATTCTTGCTAATTAAGAACCCTAATCACTGTTTCAATCTTCTCCATCATACCTCTATCACCTGGTGTGATTCATACCTGCTGATTCCCTTCAGGCACTAAAGCCATATATCAGAAAGACATTTCCTAGGATAAAAGTAAACTTTTTAACTATGTAAGAGTCAAATGGAGGAGATTTATATGCCAAAATTTTATCCTTGCAAGTTTTAAACAAAGCATCACAATTCCTATATTCTACAGAAAGTCAATACTCTGAAAAAGTCTGCAATTCAACTTGAAAAGATTTTTGACTTCTAAAACAAGATGACTTAAAACAACTGTTTTTCATTGATTTGCTAGTTCTTCATTGAAACCAAAAAGTCAAGAACAGCAAAAATCATGAATACCAAGAACACCTGTACCAAAAATCAAGAATACCAACTCTTAACTTGCCAATGAAGCAAAGGATAAGTTTAGCAATGAAAAAAACAAATTTCAAAACTGAAGCTTTTTTCCTCTATTTATTAATTCCATTTGTTAGTTTCTAGAAATTTCCAAACTTGCATAGTCCTGTTCAGAGAATTTAGGGGTTTTTTTAAATATTGCCATGATAAGTTTCTGCAGTATTTCCCCAAAGTTTTGCCTATATTGAAGCTTAAATGCACACTCATTTAAGCTCTGTATGTATGTTACTGTACTCCTGGAATAGCATGTACTGTAATTCATCCTTTGTAGCTAAGTTTCCATTTTTTCACAAGCATATCTGCTATTAAAAAAAAAATCAGTAATAAAAAAAGACAGTATAATCAATATAGATTTTACAATAAAAATAAAGGATGTCCTAAAAGAGACCAGCACCATCTTCTTTTGCTGACATCCTTACAATGTTATTCTCAGGTTTTTTATGCAATGAAGCATTTTTAACTCTTCTATGCGTTTGTTGATAAGGTAATACTTTAAATTCAATGTAATATACAGTCCTTCTTACTGATAAGGAGTTTGAAACAAATAGAGGGGTGGTTTAAAACAGCTGGGATATGTTTAATGTACCTAGCATGATTTGCTATTATTATCAAGCAAAAGCATAGAAACCTCACCTCAACAAAGTATGCTGAATAGGCCAAAATTAACACAAAATCCTTCTTACCTTTGCCAGTCTTGATTTGATAAAAATATAAATTTTGTAAGTCTAGGTATTTTATAAAAGCACAGCAATTAAAGTGTAAAATTAAAAACTTTAAATGTTAATAAGCACAGTAAATATAAATTTGATAAATGGAAGTAAGACTGGGTTCATTCAATTAGAACCAAAAGGTCTTCTGCTGGCAATATTCTGTTGTGTTACAATTTCTTCTAAGACAATATTTTTAAGAATCAAATATAAAAACCTAGATCTTCACATGCGCTGCAACAGGACTTCCATAACAATCATTCAAAACAAGCTGAAATAAGAGATATCCACATTTAAATAAACATTATTACACTTGGTAGAACTTTACTTTCCTCATTTACAAAATTTACATAATTCTACACTACTACATGTGGGTGGAGTAGGAGTTCAAAACAAATGAGTCAATGTTTTTCTTCAGGAAAAATACCATTAGCAGAGCATTCATGAGCAATCATATAATCACAGGCAACTGTCCCAGACCCATAATATATGACACAAACCCGCTTTAAAGAAATAGCTCAGACAGAGGGAAAGCTGTCAGTATGGAAAAGCCAAGATGTTATTCCAAAAACAATGAATTAAAGTAAAGCTTGTCAGCTTTCCTGCAACCAATTATAACACAGTCCCCTCAGCTGTAAAGTGAGATTATTAACATTCCCATTCTGCCAATCTTTAAATATTTTGCCTAGTCATACTTGAAGCTGTTCAGTGCAAGAACTTTCTCTTACCCTTTTCACTAAAATCTACCTCAGTGGGTTCTGTCATATTCTGCTGAAGAACAGGAAAGGCACACTAAAAACACAAATTCCCATTGTAATATGTTGTAAGAGTTAATACTTTAGAACTGATTAAGTTAAATGATCAACACTACTATTTATTTTTTACCATCTCTTGTATGTAGGCATGTATGCTTAACACTCATAAAAAGGATAGAAAAGTTCAGTTTAAATAGATTATTTTATTCTGTAAGAAGTTACAGAAAACCAATCGACTAAAATTTCTAGCTCACTTTTTGCATGGTAAATTTGAAGAACATCTTTCTGTCAAAATTATTTGGAACATTTTGCAGTAAATTGCCCCACTGTCTGACAGAAAGCATGCGTAACCGCAGCCAGAACAATCACTGAACCGAGTTCAATACAGATTCATAAGTGGCTGTATTTAGAATCATAGAATTGTTAAGGTTGGAAAAGACCCTTAAGATCATCAGGTCCAACCGTTAACCTAAACCACCTAGAGAGACAGTGAAGTTGTTTCAGTGAAGATACTTTACTACCAACTTTTAAACAACAAAGTCTTCATGCCATGGTGTGGCAAACAGGAAACACTCTAAAATGGTAGAACAGTCTGGATATGGGCAGTCAAGTAACAGCGTATTCCTACAATAGAAACAGTGGGCCCTCCTCAAGTCTTGCTTCTCTTTGTCATCCTTTCCTTTACAGACTTATCCCTCCCTTTAGACCTCTGCAGCCCTGTAGCCCACTAAACGCCATATTGCTGCTGCCAGTAACAAGCCACACTGTCTTTGCAACTACCTTTGCATGGCCTTGGGATGGATGTGTGTCAGACTTGCTTTGTCTGAACTTGTCTTGGTCTGCTTGGAGCTTTGCTTTAACTTTTTTTGGTGGAAACAGAAATTTTCTAAGACTTAGGTGACTACTGCCTAATATATATTTGAATAATTGTGTGGTATAATCATAATTTTTACAGACAGGAGTAACAAGTAGTTATTTTCTGAAGAAAGAAATATTTGTCACCCTAGCATAATGGTGTAACATAGAAGAATACAGACATGACATGATAACAGAGGCCTCAACAGTGGGGACACATGATGCAGTGTAGTGGGATAAAAGCATGAGACAATAAGAAAGTGGATCCTTGAAGACCCCAGGAATGTAAAAAAACCACCAATGGTCAGTTAAAGGAATGAAGACCTGGGAACTACACAAAACCAGATGCTGGTGTAACAAAGAGCATCAAGAACAGTACCCAATGTGTTAGACACTCTGTATGTAATAGATTTGATTGTAATGTGGATTTGCAGAATGAAGAGTAAAAACAAGGTGTAATGCATGATAGGGAACATGCAATAGTAGTCCCAACTGGACACTAGAGTGAGGAAGAAGAAACCATCAACATCACAGTCCTCCTGGTAGAGGACAGATGAACCCCCACCACAGACATCATACTCCCCCAGCAAAGCACTGGTGATGGTGGTGGCTCACCACAACTGAAGCCAACAGCCTTAGGATGTGGAGAGACATGGGAAGGATGAATGTAGCACTGTTGAATGGGGTAGATAGTGGGAAGTGTGCATATAATAATAACAGCATTATTTATTCCCAAATTTATTCCTTTACTAGTATTCTTTCCCTTATTTTCTTTATTCTTTTTCTGTGATAATTAGATCTGGACTAAAAAGAATTCTTTGATTAGACTGTTAAGATTTAAAATACACTAAGTTTTTCACATAATGTTTGTCCTTTTGGGCAATAACAAGAGTAGGAGTACAACACCTTCCCAAATTTATTTTCTGACTTGGTTCACATGATTGCAAGTGTTCCCTTTTTTTCCTACGCCTTCTCTTGTGCTTCTCACTGTTCAAGTTCCTGACCTCCAAATTACTCCAAAAATAACTAACACAGATTTGGAAGCCAGATGCCACCAAACAACTGACCAGAGTATTCAACTCGTTAAATTCAGGTTACTCTGGCTTCCTTTATTCCTGCTACAGAGCAGTACTAGTCCTACTGAACTCAAAGCAAATTTCTCACTGACCCTTTCAGTGTAGCCTAAGTTCTACCTTGTCAAACCTAATGTTGATGAGCATATAATTGTTGTAATTTTTTAGACAACAGATAATCTCTCTCTCTCAAAACAACCCAGTTCCTTGTTCTGTACATCAGTCTCATCACTAATTGGGAGCCAAAAAATTTGACAGAGAACATGTCACTCAGAGTCAGAGTCCCCCAGGAACAGACATGTGCAATGCCACTTTGCCACCCACTGTTGTGAATCATAACATGTCATGATTACAAAGAAGCACTGAAGACATGTGGGATGCCTCTTAACAGTAGGAAAAGTAGAATCTTTTCAATAGCCTCTCTGATTACTTTCATTAGAAATTAGTTTAAGAAATTTCCACACAAAAGGATGTCATGTGTTCCTGTAAATTACAATTTTAACTTGTGACATCTTTGCTTAAATTTCACCTTCTGGCCTACCCTTCACATCACTGTGCTTTTTGCTAGACTCATGTCAAAAGAGCTAACTAACCTGAGAGGACAGTATACACTATTAAAGGAAAAAAAGGAGACTTGTTAAAAAGAAAAAATTAAACATGATCACAAGACAGGACCACCAGGGAGAGGTAAGATTAATTATTACAAATGAAATTACCTATGAACTTTGGCCTTTATTTGCATATTGCTTTAAGGCAAGATGCTGAAAGACAGTAGCTTTTCAGGGATGCTCTCATAACTCAAAGAGAAACCACTCAAGTCAAAATTATGAGTCTCCACAACCTTCAAAGAGTTGACTATTGACTTCAGGTCTCTTTCTGGGTATAAGTAATCAGACATAAGTACTTACTTGCAGCTTTTGCCTACTGCAGCCCAGTGAATATGATTTTTGCTATTCCTAGTAGTGTCACAGGCTCTGCCCTGAGCTGAGAGCACAGATCTCAGGGCTGGCCTGGGCTCACCTTGGCTGGTGCTGGGCTGGGCTGGTTTCAGCTCCTGCCTCGGGGCCAAGTGCCTGTTGCCTCCCCTGCCTGAGCTTGAGCTCTGCCAGTGCCTCTGTGGGAAGGGTCTGGAAACACATTTACTTAGTTGCTGTCTAAGAAACAAGAGCCCACAGGGAGGCTGAGCCTGGGGAAGCTGTGGGGTCATGCTCACACACAGCTGGGAGCAGCCAGAAGGCAGCAGCATGGGAAGCACACTGAAATAATCAAGAGCAAACTCCACTGCTGAGGAAGAAGGAGTTCAACCAACATTGAAATCCCCCCCAGCAAAGACGAGCATCCTGCAGTCTCCTTGCGATCCCTCTTATCACCCCTCTGCCTGGGGAGAACTGACACCATCGACCCAGAGGGATGCTGGAAAGGTGAGCATAGCACCTGAGAAAAAGGCAGAAATTAGCAGCTTTTCCCATACAACAATTTTAAGAGTATTTTTATTAAAAAGACTTTACTGTTTTAATTTAGACTCACATTTTTGAACCTGCTTGGTGTCTTTTGATTAGATTGCTAAGATTTTAAAGAGACCAGTAGTAAATTCTTTGGTGCCTGTATGGTATGTTCCCTTTTGCCCATAATATTTTGAGTGTAACATGCCATGTATTTATTTTTGGTACAACAGAAAAAAATCTCAGATTAAATAATTAACATTTATAATTAACATAGGAAATATTTATTAAAAAAACCCTCTGGGTTAAGCTTTATCACAAGATACTGTCTAGATGAAAATAAAAAGGAAAACGTAAGTTAGAATTACATCAGCAGTAGTAACTAACTTTTACAAGACTATGCAAGAAGTACAAAATGTAACAAAATGAGTTTGGGAAAGCTTTTAATGAATCTCTGCTCTCAGCAAAGCATTAACTTACCATAAGCACAGAAGTACTTTTCATTTAACCTTCAGGGAGTAATGTTCTGTATTTGACAGTGAGAGAGAAGGAATGGCCAAAAATCCTCAGATTTCTGGTGAAATTAGCCAGACCTTACATCCATAAGAAAGTACTAGATATAGTCATGTCCCTAACACCAGGATCTATTGTGCAGAATTTACTGTAACACATTGACCACATCTGTACAGAACTACCATATATAATTCTAATTTAGAATGTATAAAACCTGTGTACATTTTATTGGCCTGTATATGCTGAAGATATGAGTACACATAAATAATGAAAAACTAGCTTTGCTGTTAGACACTTGGTTCTTGAAGCATATTAAAAATTAAAGGAATACTATGGATGAAAGAGGGAAATTACATGTTTGCATATGAGCAATGTGCAGTATGACACTAACAGGAAAACAATTGAGTTGTCAATTCCAGTAGGTCGTACTTAGTTTAATGAAAAGGTGTTTTTGTAATTCAGTGGAGTATACTAACTTTTCCTCTGTGCTGCGTTTTAGTAACTTTAAATATTATTCCGCTGGACTAGCTAATTTAACTACTTGTCTCTCACTGAAGTAGTTATAAAAGTTTCTATCATCACAATAGTTTTATTTTCATGCTATCTAAGATATGTACTGTGTTTGTTTCAACAGAGAGAGATATTACTATTCAATATGTATAAACTTTGGAATGTAAACATTAAGATTTCTATTAACTGAAACTATTACTTGAAAGCAATAATCAGTAGGAAAGTACACAATGATGCACTTACCATGTCTTACTCTGTGAGCAGAATGGCAACCTCTACAGAAGAACAGTAGAAGAGTAAAGCTAAGAGCAAAGTTTCCATAAATGTGAACCTCAAACATTATGGCTGAAATCTTTATTCTCTTTCCAGCTGTGAACGAGGAGAAGTACCCGGAGTTCAGCTGACGTACTATTCCCCAGACCTTGACCTGCTATCAGACTCCCCCTTACATGTAGTGCACCTAACTCTGCACATCTCACCTAAATCTTTTCATTTCCACGGAAGTAAGGGAACATTTCACTTTTTCTGCAGACATTAAACGTTGCTAGAAGAGAAGGGTGGAAGAGGTCCCCAAATACGTTTTTTCAACATAACTTTTACCACTGCTTTTTCCCTCTTGAATCTTCTTGCTCTATAAATAACTCCAGGTACTACACAGAAATGACAATAGCAGATGTCCAAACCGTGCAGGTTTCAGTTTCGGAGAGAGATTTCGAAATAGCAAAGAAAAACCAAGAATGAAACAAAGGCAAAAATTTCACTCCTGCGCACGTTGGCAAAGATAGGGGGTGTAGCATCAGCACTGGATCTGCATGTCTTCAAACTTGAGAAGATACACTGGTAAAGGTTCATATACATTTCCTATCTGATAACTATAACAGAAGCTTTAGGATATTTCTTTACTGAACCTAAATGTTCAAGCCCCTAGAAACTGCAATTCCATAAAAAAAAAATAGGACCTAATACTGGTCTCAAATGAAGTCTTTGTAAGAGGTTTTTATCCGAAGTAAAAAGTTGTCAAATTTCTAAAAAAAATAAATCTGCTACTTCTTGTGTTTTTTGTGAAATGTATTTTGGAAAAAACAGAGCAAAAACAGTAGAAAAACATCCCTGGAAAATCTTTCTAGACTTTTTTAGATCCTTGGCATAAGCAGACAAAGTTTGCAGTCAGGAAAATTCAATGGTATCTGATTATCACGTCCCACAGCCACACATATTGTTACTTGTCTATTTTCACTGAGCAAGGTGAGAAATGCAAACATTTGTTTTCATGTGGAAAAAAACCCACTATATGCAATTTTTCTTTTTATTTCTATGTAATGAACTAATGACTTCTAAAAGGGAACCTTAACACTGAGAGAGAGAATGCCTTTTAATTAAAAAAAAATTGTAAAATAGCTTTGTTTTAAAACACCAAAGGCCTCCAAGAAGTTTTCCATGATGGCCCAGTGAATTTCTCTACTTCTTTACTAACCACACAAAGAAATTAATGTAAAGGGTTTTCTATTTTTCATAGCATCTTTCCAGCCAGTCTTGTTTGCTTTACTAAATTCCATTTCTTTCAATAAAATTTCAAGACATAACGAATTTTCCAGTCTCAAATTGGGAACAGAACCTTCTAGCTATATCAGCCTCTTCTGAAACAGAAATTATGTTGCATAAAAAGATCAGTGAAAATTAGAAATCAAATCATATCTTTAGAGGGATGTTTAGAGAAGGAACCCTGAACTGCTTATGGAGAACTTCCTAAAATTTTCAGTATTGTCTCTATTTTCTGTGTTTTCTTACGATTTCCTTTCATAATATGAACTGCCCTAATACCAGTAATATAAAAAATAACTATTTTATGTACATGTCATAAACTCTTTGTTAGCAAAGTACAGATATAATAAGTTATTGAATATTCTGACAAGCCCTCAGGAACGTATTCAGACTTTATAAGTACATGTTTTATTTTGGCAATGTAATACCTATGCAATTAAGATAAATGAGATAATCATGCGCTTATAACATACAACACTGAAACTTTAATTGTAGATATTGCACAGCCCGATAACAAGTTCCTACTCCAAATGGAGCATACTAATAGATATATAAGAAGGTTCCCAAAAACTCAGTAGTAGTGCAGTCATGTGAACAGAAATATCGCAGCTCTTTATTGGCTTCACACTGTGAAAGCCACTAACTTTCAATTTTGTGATGTTATTCAACACAATTTGATCAGCTATTTTATGCCACTGTGCATAACAACAACAAAAGATATAAGACAAGTAATAAAATAATTTGTTAAAGCCAACTGCCTTATCCCATTATAGAGAGGATAGGCTGAGAAAAAGAGGCAGTAAGTTAGATTCAGAATTGTCAGGATCTATTAAGAGAAAGTAATTTTGCTCTGATTTTGCCAATGAGAGCAAAAGAAAGAAAGAATTAAACAAGACAGCATGTTTTTCAGTAGTTTAAAAAATACATAATTACATAAAGAAAAAGAGTCAAAGAATAAATGTTACATCTAAATGATAGTCTCTGTAGAAATCTTACTATTCTATCAAGTGAAAATTCACTTTCTTAATTCATTCACTTTTAGCTCCTTGGGTGTGATTCTGAGGATGCACTGCATGCTGCTGACACAAACTTTGCTTCCTTTTTACTAATATATATTGGTTTCTGGTACCTCAGATACCAATTTATGTCTTCCTAGCAAAAAAAATAAAAGAACTTAGAAAAATCCCATGGCATAACCTATATGTGTTTTCCATGTTTTGTAGTTTCTGGTTTTGGTTAATATTTTGGAATATTTTAAATATAATTAAAATTCGCAATTCTGTATTGGCTTTAGATATGCACTAAAAGCAAATATCTACAAAATATAATTTTCAACTCTTTCAACTACATTTTTGCAAATCTTTAAAACATCTGGAAAACACACAGGGTAATGCATTTTGATTTTGTTTTTCAGCAAGTTGAAAAAAAAAAAAGGGAATCCAAGATCAGTAAAATGCTAAAAGGTCTCTGTATATAGATATTACTGCTAAAACTACAATGTTTAATTCCTGCAGTAGTGGTCAAACATTATTCACTAACCAGTCTATGAATGAAAAATATCAGAGAAGCAACTCTCTTTCCATAAACTACCCTAACATTGAACTGGCAAAAAATGATTAGCAAGGGTCTGGCATTTTATTTAAAACACTTTAATACCAGTCTTCACCACCAAAACCCTCTAAAGATATATTAAGTACCTCATGCTTTAAAATGCCTCTGAGAGTCCCCTCAGACATTTACAGAAAGTAGCTCTCATAAAACAGCTTTACAGCTGAAGAGTTCATTTTTTCACAAAGAGAAACATTCATTATAACATCATATGACACATATAACCAAAAGAAAATTTCAAATACCTAGGCTAAACTACAATTACTGTTGTTACATTACTAGTAATCTCAGAGTTAATGTCAGAAAATTAGCAAAATAATATCAAAATGAACTTCCTATATCTGGATTTCATGTGAAAATATGTTACATAAAAATATTAGTAAAGGTAATGTTTTATTGAGCAGTTTAAAAAAAAAAACAAAACCAAAACTTAGTTCCTATTGTAGGCAAATTACCCCAAAAATTTCAAAAGGAAGCAGAAAAAAAGCCCAAACAATTTTGTCAAACCTAAAACAGATCACAGAAATCACAGATCAGATACAAAAAAACCTTATGAAGAATCCAGTCCATTTCCCTGTCATCCTACAGTTCAAATCAAAACAACGTATCAATCATCTCTTCAGGTTTTTAAGGAGCTTATTTAATAAAAACTCAGCATCCTGCTCATTGTTTTAATGTTAGATAAGTCTTTGTAGAACTTCAACTTCTTTCAATTTGTCCAGGCACATATGATACTTAAGAAGATTATTTCAAATATCTGTAACAGAAGTCATACATCTCATTCAATAACATCCATTGATTGCTGTGTGTTCATAAACCATGCCGTATTTTTGTCTCAGCAGTAATGCATTATCAGCAAAAAACCTTGGTATGTCCCCAGGTGCCTTACAAGGAAAATTATGAAAAATGAGCCTCTAAAAAAAATCCAATATTTCTAAACTATATAGACAAACTGATAGAAGCTAAGTTTGCCAATGTTAATTTGACCTTCTGTTTCCCTTAGGAATTTAATACTCCTTTCAGAGAGAAGCAAACATAGCCACTTGGGCTACTCAAAAGGGTCATGTATTTATGTTATGACAGGCATTGATTACACTATTTTGATAAGTCAGCTAATGAATAGCAGTAAAAACTAGCTTGCAGGGGAAGTCTGCCAAGGTTCTATTTAGAAAACCATATCCAGATATATCAAAAACTCTTTACAGATTAATGAAAAGCAAAAAAAAAAAATTGGCAATATACTAATTATGCTTCAAAATTAAATTTTCCAATTAAGGGAAACAAGTGTACTTTTCTTCACCACATATTCTCATTTTGGTTTTAAAAATAACTCCTTGTGTGAAAGGGAAATGGGAGCTAATACAATGCCCTTCAGGTTGGGGGCAGGGGAAAGGCATTTTTGAATCTTATATTCTGAAGCTTGACTGACTATTCAAAACTTCTATGAGCTATTACAATAGTACAAACACAACGAGTACATGCCATCTAACAGAGAGGTGTTCCTGTGTTTATGATCCCAATTATCCCAGTGATACCATGTCATCCCAAAATAAATGGAAATAAACTGTGAAAAGACAATTACATATTAACATTAATCCAAGAAGAAATAAAGGCAGCATTCACTGGGGCTAAAGTCTAATCCCAAATTTGGTGTCAAGAACAATTATTTCTCTGATTTGCTTCTGGAAACAAAGGTCCCATTCACGAGACATCATTTCAAGCTCTGGAACCTTTTGTGCCTTTTTCCAGTATAGACTCTACTTCCAGCAGAGACTAGATACATCTCTAAACCACCAAAAACCCCAAAAATCCTGCATGGATGCAGTTTCTTGGCAGATATACAGTGCACCAACTAATTGTACATCATTACTCTAGAGACCAAGGTACTTCCTGGGACAGATTCAAAACTGTGGAAATCTAAAAATATAGGCATCACATGCATCTAGATACACATTTACTAATTTAATAAAGGAATTTCAGTGACTCCTAGGTAATCCCATGTAACTATATGAAAATGTAACACTGAAAGTATTGTCTGCCTCATAAAAATATTAAGTATTCAGTTGTAAAGCAGACTGTATTATAGATGAATTATGGTATCCTTTAACTCTCAAGGGCCACAGAAATAAAAGACTGATTTGGCAGAGCTTTTTATATTAATCTCAAACAATGGCATAATCTTCCTCTTGTTCTTCTTTACCTTCATCCTTATGCATTAATATCCACTTCACTTCTTTCTTTGTTCAGCCCTCTACTTCATACATACTTAGCTCTATGGCCTTCATATCCGCTACTCTCTAGGAGCATCTTCAGGGGCAACCACAAGAGCAAATCTACAGCTGTGCATACTGCCTAGCTGCAGAGCATCTGCAGGAGGTTGCCCACCTCCAAGATTCAGCCCTCTGTCCAACCACTGCATACTGAAAACCAGGCAGAGAACACCATCCATTCACCTGATCTGCTCTCCACCACAGCACGTGCAACTAACATAGTTTTCGGTCTGTACAGGCAAGTTGCATTTATCCAGTAAAAACTTGAATGCAAGCATGGCAGAACCTCCTAGTCAATCAAAGTACATGACCAAACACAGCAAGGAAAGTGAATGCTGCCCCAGGTTTCCTACAGGCAATTTTTTCAGATGGAGGACCAGGATTACCACAGACCCCACTGCCCTTGCTGTCTCTGCACTGGAAGGTCACCCAGGATGTGCTGCCACCAGAACATGCAGAACCTGCCTGATATGAAAAGGACTACTATAAAGGAGACTTCCACCAGGCCCCAGAAAACATTACTGTAGGGAGAACACTGAGGCAGACCACAATTAGAGTAACGGCAGTGTCCATCTAATGAGCAGCTGGGAATACTCCAGCACTTGCAGCGATCCAGCACAGGCAGCTGAGGAGTGATGGGATCTTCACAGTCTCCATGTCGACATCCTGCCTGGGCCATGGTGATTTTTATTTCATCTCTTATTGCTGACAGTACACCTTCACAAGCTGGCCTGTTGAGAGCCAATGCGACAGGAAAAGCACCCAAACAGGGACTGAGAAAGCTCCTTATATTGGCAGTAGCTAAAATAGTCAAAGCAGCAGCAGTGAGAAAGAAGTGGAAGCATTTCCTTGGAAGGTTCTTCTAAGAAGTCACTTTTGTTAACTGTAATAAAAGGGCAGGTATCTTCTCAGGGCAGGATAGGCTGACCAGTTTCTTTTCAAAGCAAACCTTCAGCTATCACAGGCTCTGTCACTGGGCACCCAGTAAGAGCTGAGGAGTTGGCTCAAGGCCTTGTGAACACCACGATTCTTCAGAACAGACATATCTGAACCATTCCACAGAACCTATGAATCTGAATGATGAACAAACACTCCAGCATGAGACACTATCACTAGCATCACAGACTTTAGGTTATACTTCTAAGTAAGCAAAACAAGCACAGCCACAAAATCTAGGTGAACTTTTAACTGCACATGCATTCCCCGTGCTCCAGTGCTCCTTACACTTTCTTTGCTAGAAGTGCATCCATCTGATACCATTAATTTCTCTCCACACAAGTCAAAGCAAAAGAGTCAAATCAGAGGGCAACAGTTTCAACAGGCCTGTGTTCTATTATTAGCTCTGTATAGACCTCCCATGGACAACTCACATATATTGTAGTTTAATCTCTCAATGTGTTATAATAAAGAAAAACCACATACCCCACCTCAAAAGGTACTGTGAAAATTCATTCATTACAAAGTATTCTGAATTCTTCAAAAGAGAAATGCTGCAGAAAGATATTATATTGCTATGAAACCATAACAGTCTACACAGGACAAATGTTGACAAAGGACAGAGAGGATTATGGCCTTCAAGTAAATAATTTTTTATATCTTGGCATTTTTATGGACCTTATCACTGTAAGGTCTGAACAGCTCACAAATACTAATTAACTGAGCCTGTTTAATTATTCTCCCTGCTTACACAAGGGAAACCCTAGACCCAGTCCAATCTAAGTTCTCCTTTAACAATAAATGAGTCAGAAGGAAGGAAGGACAAAGCACAGTATGTAATGTTGATACTCACTGACCTAACACAATTTTCCCAAGAAGGCTGTGTGAAGCAGAGCAACCTCTGCGTTACCTGAACTCAAACACAAGGTTTCATGGTGCCATATGTGAAACATTTATAAGCCTCTCAGCGGTGGGTGCAAATGCTCTATACTGTGTGCATAACCACTAAGGCTTAAACTTGTAAAACAATCAACGCTAATAAATATTCAAGCCCCATTGCCTTAAACCCAAGACTGTTTCTTGCAGCATTTGTAATAAATAATCATGGATTTTAAAAAAAACAAAACAACACAGTATTATAGTTATAAATCCATCTATCAGATAAAGTTATTTCTTGCTAATAGCCAGACTGTACCAATCTGCCTGATTCTTCTTGTACATGCTTCACTGAAACTACAAAGTAAGCACTGGTGCAATCATTCTGTTTCATTAAGCCGCTGAAAAAAATCTGTAAGTGCATATAATATGAAAATTATCAGGTGGACTACAACAATGCTTGAAGTCCTCAACCCTTTTGTTCTAGTCTTTGGGAAAAAAAACAACAGAGAGATTTACCTATCTGAAAAATTGAAATTTTCTATCTATAGAGGGAGTTATATTACTTAGGAAAAAATTATATGGTATTTACTCAGCCAGTCAACATGCATCCTCAGTGGTTTGGTTTTGCAACATTTTAAAGCCTAAGTCTCTTTCCCCTTTTCAACAGCGAGGGACTGATCCTACAAACAACTTTTGTGTAGTGCCAAACTGCAGATAACATTTCAACTAGGAGTAGGAATTGGTGATGAAATACCAGACACACTCTTTTTCTTTTTAAACACAGAATATATGGGATGGTCTCACCTGTGCCTCTGAACACAGATGCTTCCTTTTCTCTGTTCTTTCTGACATCCTTATTCAGATATCCAAGTCAGTAACAGTTTAACTGCCTTGCCTTTGTCTTCCTTTTAGTATGATGTGTCCGCCTATTTTTAGGGCAGAGCCTTTGGTGACAGTAACATTGTTCCTATCAGTCTGCAGACCATAACTAATGTAAAACATCATAATCATATGAAATAATGTCAGGGAAAGCTAGCTATGACAAGCTTGGATTTCAGTACTTACTAGGCCAAAAAGAAGAAATATAAGGTTACTGAATGGGTTTTTCTAGATATATTTTCAATTTCAATGAAACACAGAAGTTAAATACAAGCAGTTTCTAGGTGCCAGATACAGCTCAACTAATCACAGGAACTGAGGGATTGATGCATGTCCTTGCAATTCAGGAAGAGCTTTGTAGTCATTTTTGTATGAGATGACACAACAGTGAGAATTCAACACTACCTTTGCTAAAGCTCTGAGAAGCAGAGCTTCTTCCTCCCCCTCCTCTTCACAAGCCTATGTCCATACATAAAAAATGGTACTTCTTCATGAAACAAAAATATCAGCATGCTGGATGCTACTGGGCAGCCTTCTCATGTACAAATCCCTATAAACTGGCACTCACCTCCCAACAAAATTAAAAGCAGTCTTTTTACCTAGTCCCATGCTGTGGCTTTGGGGTGGGGCTGTGTGCAGTCCTGAAGATACACTCTCAAAGCAGGGGTACCCCCCAGGTAAAGTTACTGGAGTGCTGCAGGGCAGGGTACACAGCCCAAACAAGAAGCTTCCCCATACAGACCCATAGCCATGGCAAATGGTAAACCGATCATTTTCCTGCATTATTCTGGTTATTTTGAGCTGAAAGCTGGACAGGACACTGACCCTACACCAAACTGTACTGCAGAAAGCTGGCTGTTGTCCCCGTATGTCCACCAGGGACTGTTTCCTGCAGTGGATATCCAAGAGAAGAGAAAGATGACCTGGTTTTGGGTGGGATAGGGTTAATTTTTTTTTTCTTAGCAGGCAGCTAAACACCACAGAGCCATTCGCTCACTCCCCCCTACTCCCAGTGGGATGGGGGAGAGAATCAGGAAAAAAAAAAGTAAAATTCGTGGGTTGAGATAAAGACAGTTTAATAGGACAGCAGAGGAAGAGAAAATAGTAATAGTAATAGTAATAAAAGAATATACAAAACAAGTGATGCACAATGCAATTGCTCACCACTCACTGACTGATGCCCAGCCAGTTCCCAAGCAGCGGTTGCTGTTCCCCCAGCCAACTCCCCCAGTTTATATACTGAGAATGATGCCATACAGTATGGAATAGCCCTTTGGCCAGTCTGGGTCAGCTGTCCTGGCTGTGCCCCCTCCCAGCTTCTCGCTGGCAGAGCATGGGAAGCTGAAAAGGCCTTGACTGGTATAAGCACTACTTAGCAACAACTAAAACATCAGTGTGTTATCAGCATTATTCTCATACTAAATCCAAAACACAGCACTATACCAGCTACTAGGGAAAAAAAATTAACTCCATCCCAGCTGAAACCAGGACAGGTGAGCAATTACTAAGTTTTGGACAAAAGGCTGTTCCTGCTCCTTGGTAATGACAACATTGCAGTTTGTGATATTACTCCCTCCCTTTTTATTCCAGTTCAGAAAATATTCCATTTCAAATTACAAAACCCATTTACCTAAAAAACTGTCCTTACCTTCCATTAAAATCAAACAGGTGCAAACCAAGTTATCTGCTGGTTTAATTTGGTTAGCAAGCATTTTCATCTGGAATTTTTTACTGGAAATTAGTTTTCTGAACAATTTAAAAACAACAGGGCTCCCTCAGTTCTTAGACTGAATACCAATGGTAAAATAAGAAGGTGAAAACTTTGGCAATGCTCCATTCCAACAACTTCTAATCTTATTTCCATCTAATGAAAAGATAACTACCATTTCATGTGTATACAGTGAAGTTGACTGTGAGGTCTAGTAGAAAAAGATGATGACAAATTCTGCCTCACTTTCTCCAATTGGTTGCATTATATGCAATTAGTATTCCAATCCAACATGAACCAATTAGATCTTGCTGACAGATAGTATCAGTATCTTCAATATACTTTGTGACATTGAATATCCTTGTTTACACTATCTGAAAAGGCAAAGGTAACTAAAAGAAGGCTGACAAGCTTTGTATTTTCATGATAGCACACAAGGATGGATCCTGTTATACCTCATGTGCATGTTCACAGCTAGCACACTGTCAAGGGGCACTGTAATATGAATTAAGGTCAGCATATGAATCACAGTGTCAGTGTGTGCACAGCTGGACTCTTAAAAACAGATGCAAAGGCTCATGTCTTCCTACCACTATATTCACAGATAACCGAATCTACTAGCTTATACTTTCCAAAAATAACTATCAAAATAGCAAAAGTAACAACAAAGTGCCTTTCTTTGCCTCCTACTGGTCTCTGTGAGTACATTTTTCTCGAAACAAAGAGTAAATAGGTACCCAGATAATCTCAGATTATTCAATTTCAGATTTATATATAGAAAGATCCTTCCCCATGTGCATCATCCTCCTCGTGTAGTGTGGAAGAACCTGAGCTGCCAGCAATTCTTTCAGATTTTCCAGGCAATTGATGGTTTCTTTGCTTACATCTTAGCAGCTGCCCTGCCAGCCTGAGTCCCTGGCAGGAGGAGCACAGAGGCCATGGGAAGTGCACCTCTCTGGTCTAGAGCAATAATCAAGGTCCTTGTCCCCTGCGTGGAAGACCCTGGATACTTGGGTTCACTGGGACTGAAGTCAGCTTTTCAATGACAGTTAAACGAAGAAGGAGGATAATCTCAGTTTAATATCCTGGAGTCAGTTTTTACTGTTTGCCATCAAATAAAAGGAACCCTCCAGGGGAGGCGAATCTCTAACCCTATTGATTTCATAGCAACGAAGCAGACTTACATGAGGTTTTTTCCACCTGCTGATGTTTTGCTGCAGACTATTGGCATAGCAGCACAGGTGCCGCAGAGACCTCAGCAGCCCTTCGCTCCAGCTGCCTGCTTCACTGGGAACGGTGTGGCAGCGTGGGCCAGCCTACCCTGAACCCATGTGTGCTGGGGCAGGGACGGGGCAGGGACGGGCAGGGGACAGGGTGCTGGCTCACCTCTGCTCTTCCATCAGGCAAAATGGAGCTGCCGAACTGAAGACCATCAGGAAGTTTAGATTAAATTAACCCCCATCTCTGAAGGGCAGCCTTTCCCTCTTTCTGCTTGACAAGCAGAGTTAATATGCCAGCTATATTCCAGACTTATTCAAAGCCTAGTCCTGTACAGACTAAATACACTGAGTATTTGGTAATATTTCTTATTTAAAAACATGTCATTTGTGTTAATATCACTTTCTTCTGACTGGAATTAGTTTACACTACATTGAAAACCCTATTCTATTGACCCAGAAGCAGAATAAATTGAGAAAATTAATGACATGTTGAAATAAATGACTTTTTTCCCTCTATTAAGCACATTGAATTTAGAAAAAAAAATTCAGATGTATGACACAAACTGTGGAGCATGCTCTTCTTAACAGTAATAGATGAAATAATTGAACAAAAACATGCTAATTCTAAGTGGAAATGGACTTAAATGTTAAAAAAAAAGGAAGATAACAGCACAGTAATGATTATATGGAAACGCCTGTTTTCATACTTTTCTATTTTTGCATAATCATGCCACTTAATAAAGCTCCAGAAAGATACTGTGCACTGCAAATTTTAATTTATGCAGCATGTAATTCAGCTGTAGTTCAAGACAGCCTTACTTCTTAGAGGATTAGAGCACAGTATTATTTTAATGTTGCTCCACAAAGACATTAATTAAACAGTATATAGATAAGTTCAAAGCTGGTTGAATTTCAGGCCAAGAAAGCTTTCTAGCTATCTTTTAAAACGTCTTTTGTAGACATTTATCAAATTCTGCAGGTTTGCTTGCTGAAACTGATAAATCTTATTTACATTTGAGGAATTTTAACCCAGCCTGTTCGGTGACTCAGATGAGCAGTGTTTAGATCAGTTGCACAGCTCTCCAACCTGCACAGAACTTCCTCCTTTGCAAGCTCTTACTACTCCTGCCAGAATTAGTCTATGTATCCATTTTCTATGAGCCATGTTTGTGTTAGAGAAACACAAGCCAGAATCTTGTCAGCTGAACTCGCTACTTGCTGTCTAAGTGCTGCTACTGCTGCAGCCACTGAGCAGAATATTTTGATTCCAAGGATAAGATTTATAGCATCCCAAGTTAGTAAATAATGAAAAACTCATAGCATATACAAATCACACTTGCAGGGTTTAAATTCTTTAACACTTTTACTTTTTTTTTCCTTCAAAGGTTTCAATAGAAAAAACTCCATTTGAAAAGCATAAAGATATCTCCAGCTTTTGCTGCAGTATTTGAGAAACATATGTTACAGTAAAAAATCACAGCCTAAAATAGAAATCCTTAATCAGCGATTACTGTGAAGCAATGTAAATACTGATGTATTTACAGATGAAAGGAGGTCACACAACTCAGCCAAAATACTCCATTTTCAGAAAATCACAATTCTAGTTTAGCTTGTAGTATTAAAAAAAACCTGTAAATTTACAGTCAGATTATAGGCAGCTAGGGTACGCTGCCTTCTCCAGTAAAATATGTACTTCCATATAAATCAAGTTTATAGTTTGCACTGTGCTGTAAATGTGTTAAGTCTGTTCCTTTTAAAAGTGTATTAACAATTTTCAAAAGAAGATAGAAGATGCCATTTATAAAGCACATGCCTCTGAAATCCTCCTGAGGGCAAATGATACAACGAAAGGGCCAGCAGGAGGTAACACTTTCATCACTCTCTCTGACACAAGGGACAAGGACAGAATTTTGAGATTGGTCCATAGGATAAAGGACGTACTGCATGAGAGAATTAGAGATGGAAAACGGCTTACAGGAAAACAATGTTTTTTTTCTTTGCTCAGTGTAGTTCATATGAGTGCACAGCGCTAAATTCTGCAGGGAATTTCGGTATTAGACATCTCAGGAGCTCAGATCATCCAATTTATGCTGCTGTTGAATAAAATAAGAAACCTCTCCTTGATATATGGTTTGGTTCGAAGCTGAGCCATGGTTCACCTAAAAGAATCATGAACTTCTGTTAACCTTTCAGTAAAATTAAGTCAGGCACCAGGTTCCTATAAAAAAAAATGGAAACTAGAGTTTCACACCATACAACTGCACTAATCTTCCACTCCAAAGCCAGTAAAATGTTACTATTTGCAGCCATTTATGCTGGTCTGAAAGAGAAAGTTGAGATGTTCCTTCACAAATGACAAAGGTGAGCAATGTGAAACAATCCTCCCTAGGCAACAATATGTATTTGGGAATCTAATTTCACCTATACAATTGCTAAAAATGTTTCATTTCCTTTTTTTTAAACCAAGACAGATATTTCATGACCAAAACCCAAAGCTTTTCTGTCCCAATTTATGTTCAATAATTTCCACTTTATTCAGTAGGGTCTTTTGGGGCTCCTAAATTCAAAGGGTTTCTTAAATTTAAAAAAAGAAACATGAGAAACTCTGAGATTATTCCTCTCCTACACCCCGATCATCTGTTTACAGTAAAAATACTTAAAAATACAAAACCAACTTGAAAAGCCCACATCCATAATACACTGGAAAATATGCAGTCAAATTTGCAAGACCCTAAGCTTTTCTTTGTACAGGTAAAAGCCGTAGCAATTCCAAACTACATTTCTCAAACAGCAGGTATCAAAAAAAAGAAAAAAAAAATGTTGTGTGACTGTCCGACAACAACTGTCCGACCCCACTAATTCTTCTGCTGATACTTCTCCTAAACCAACTAAGTGAAAACCATCACACATTTTGAGTGGTTTTATAGCTACAAACAGGAAGACAAAATACAGAGTATAAAATTAGAGGTGATTCATTAAATATTAATTGCCATAGCTAAACCAACCACTATGAGTTCAGTTAAACAAAAAAAAAAAAAGAGAAAGAAAGAAAGAACATGTTTTTCTAATTCAATTATGAAAGCCTGGAATATTATTTTATAAGATACAAGTCCTAAAAAAATGAGCCAGCTATACAAGCCTATATTACTTTTTATTAAGTCTTCAGACCGGTAGGCACCGGTTTTAATTTGGAAATCTAACCTCCAAATGCCAGCTTAAACCCATATCAGATCTTAAATCTTGCTTTTTGGCCCAGTGCTTTTTTATGTGCAAAATAAAATGTTACAGCAAATGTGGTTACTGAGTTCTTTTTATTGTACATCTAAATTAGAAGCTCAAAAGAATTCTGAGACACAAATTTCAGAGGCATTGTTAATACAGAAAAAGCTCAAAATACAACATAGGAAGAAACTGAATGCCTTTCTGATGATGGGTTTAACAGAAGTGGGATGAGAACAATGAAGTGGAAAGCCAAGTAGGCAGGAACTAAAAATAATTTATAGGAAAACTTTGGGAATTTACTAGTTGGAAATGAGAGAGGAGGAAAAAGGACTAAAACGATGAACTGATGGCAGATTAACTGTACACTATCACCATTATGTGGCTGTGAAAGGACAATTGCTATCCTAACAAATGGGAACAGGAGAGGTACTGCTAAAAAGAGGGAGGCAAGTATAAACATTAGTGTTCAATGCCACTGCAAGATAGTTAAAATTCAGATTATACCTTTTCAAGCCACTGTTTGTAGGGGAAAGAAGCAATGACAAGTGTACTCAAGAACACAGTCTGAAGTAATGCTGGGAAAATTACTTTTTTTCTTCAGTGTGGCAAAATAAAGGCTAAGAAGGAATATGAGTATATTGATCATTTCAGCAGGGATGAACACTGGAAGCAGGGAAAGTGCAAAATAACAAATGGATACATGTTACAAATAAATTAAGGCGGAAAAAAAATCAGATTTCCAGTAACAAAAGCAATGAAATTTTGAAACAGCCCATGATAGAAGTAAAGGGGAAAAAAACTTCCCACAAACTCAGTTTCTAGATAGAATATAATGTAGTTGACTGTTATGGTCTATGATTGAAGTTCAGGTGCTTAACTTGAAAAAATTTGATTAGATTAATAAAAGGTGGGAAGAGGAAAAAGAGAGAGCAAAAGGACTTGAGCAACAGAACAGTTGCAGAGCTGATCAAAAGACAGATAGGACCTACAGTGTTTAAGACTATTAACTTTTCATGTATAAAGAAACATGTAATACATATAGTTAGGACTGAAGCGGCTTTTTGCCAACAAATGCTTCAGTCTGCAAGCTCAGAATTTACCGTTACTAACTGATAGGCAGCAATTGTCTTTGACTAGGTGACAGGGGTATAATTATTCTCCATCTTCCACCTCTTGTTACAAACCTTTCAAAAACAAAGTTCCTTAAAACTAATGACATATACTAATAAGCACTTAGTCAGACTATTCAAGTCCCTTGCATACTGCATTTATGAAATGTTCTTCACCTTCATATTCATGGTATATGTACACCTAACACCACAGAACACAAACATGCGCTTTAAACATGTTTACTCAATTTTCATGATGCTGAACATTAAGGATATATAACTAAGAATGTTTTTGCCTGTACAGCATATGAAAAGCATGGGTTCCAAAATATAAGTAAACCTTTCACCACTTATTTGAACTAAAGATTCAATAAGTATACCATTTATGTGGTCACAACATTTCCTATCTTCATCCAAAATCCAAATTGCAGTCATTATGTACAACTGAACATCAAAAGCACTTTCCGTATACTGAGGTGCAAATGAACATGTATGCAAGCTCTCTTAGAAGTATGGCACATCCACACTGCTGCAAGCAGTCACTCTTGCAGCTAAAACAAAATTTGGTCAGACCACCATCCACGAATGCGCATTTAAGGCTGTCAAGCCTCAGAACTGTACGTAAGCCTCACAAAGCTTCAGGACAGCTGGGATTGTGATACAATCGAAATACAAAGTAAAGCCTTCGTAGCAGAGGGGTGAGGGAAAGACAACTCCTGTTTCACCAGCAAAGATTCATTGCACATATCTGTACACAGAGACCTTCTGAGATACTTGCAGAATTTTAAAAGAGTACACACTGTTCTAGCAGGATGGGTTAGAAAAGAGTTCTGGTTACTGATCTACCAGCAGCACATCATAGCGCTGTCAAATGTCATTTGAGAAGAGAAAGCATAATGGCAAACTACGGCAATTATCCCACAGAAGGACAATGTGGGTTTCATCGACATAGTGGTCTGTCATTTGTATACAGGAATACAAAGGTGTCCTGCAGTTACTGCAGTTTAAATGAATCAGTACGTTTATTTATGATTCAAGCATGACAATATCTAAAATATGAGCTACTCTATCACATTCACAAATACAGTAAAGTATTACTTTACTTGTGGGAATGCAAGTCATATTGTTTTAACATCATAGTAAGCAATATAGAGACAGGAAAAAGCAATTTAACCATGCACAGTTTGCTCCTGATTTCTACAATTTGTTTTAAGATTACTGTGTATAACTACATCTTTTCACTACTTCTGAGCACCTCCTTCTGTGTGATACTACAATGATTCCTAACCTCTATGTCATGGCAACACAGTCCATTGCTGTAGATCAACTATGATGTCCCGTATTCAATGTTATTCAATGGCTGGAGCGTCAGGTGGAAGAAAAGACACTGGAAAGGAGATGAGAGTACTAGTTTAAAAGTATCCTGCAGTGGTATAACATTGCCTTTTGAGAAGCATCCCAAGACACTTCACAAACTCACATCCATGGAAGACAACATTGTGTCTTTCTAAAACTTTCAGGTACTGCTAAAACGCAACAAACTTCTTATTGTACACAGCTCAGAGAAGGAGGACCTGACACATCGGTGACGACTTAGAGTAAGTCCAGTACAGTTCAATTCAGTATTACCTCTCCTCTTTTGCATTCCTTTTCTATCTTTCTGAAGAAGTGGCGTTTTCAGAAGCACAGATCCTACTTCCCCAAAGTACTAACATCAAGCAGCGCCATATCCATCATCCTAAGCACAGGACTCAAGTTCTCTTCAGCTGCCAGTCCAGATCAAGCTTGTTCAGGACCCATTACCACATCCATAAAGTAATGTGCATGGTCTTTAAAACACAAGTATATGTCTGCCACATAATATGCAAAATAAAGATAAATATCATTAAATAGCAATCCTTGGCAAACTCTAAAACCATTAGTGGTCTGTTGACCTGGGATATTTTGGAAAAGCAGAGGAAGAGCACTCAGGGCAGTACCAGAAGCCATTTTGATGCTGCAGTGATGTGGAGTAGGGGACCCCCAGGGTGTAAGCACAGGATGATGGCAGAGACAGTCAGTTACTAGTCAGTGAAGGAATGTAGCCTTGGGAGTTCGGTAGAACCAGCATAACAAGGAAAATAAGGAACGTGCATCTCACATATGTAAAACATCCTTGTATGAGGTGCAAACACAAAGGTGGCAACAAGCAGGTATAATAAAATGGCCGCAGCCCTCTCAAGGGGAGCCAAGGAAGAACAGTGAGGGAAAAGAATGGTCCCAGCACTGTCTCCCCAATTAGGGATGCCACACCTCACCGCTGATCCTCGGTGCCCTCAGCAGGTCCTCCCTCCTCTCTGGCAGGGACTGAACACTGCTTTTTGATTTGCCGTTCATCACATTCTGGAATTGCAACCCAGGAATCATACATAAAGTACTATCTTTACAATTTAATTGGGTTAAGTATGTTAGGATTTCAAAGAGCTCTGTGTGTGTGTGTGTGTGTGTGCCTGTGTGCTTTCTGCTCCAGCCTTCCCACATGACAAAATGATTGATACCGCAGCAACCACTCAGAGTAAATGCAGACATAATAGATGAGTGCAGCATGAAAATTCAGGAAAGCTGTAGAATCTCCATCCTCAGAGGTCTTAAAGCAGACCAATGGTTTAGGTGTACTCAGTTCTGCTGTGGGCTTTCGACTTATTTTTTATGATTCTATAGAAAATAACTTAAACGTTACTCAAAAAAAATACTAATAATTTATAATGGAAAAGGAGACTTTCCAATAGAACTACAGCTGAAAAATGGTGGAATACCTTAGTGCTGTCTAGTGGTAAGTAGTTTCGATTATTACATTTAACATATTCAAAAATGAGATCTATTTTTAAATCTAACATACCAGTATGGAAGAATTATTTAAGCTATAACACTCAACTGGATCAGGCATCAGCAAAAACTTCACCTTAAGAAGTTAAATAGCTCAGATGTCCCATGAGTCAAAAGGTCACTGGCCATCATCAGTAGAGCTAGATCCAACACAACAATATTTAGAAAGCATTAGATGATGATTGGGGGCAAACATTATTTCTTACATAGTTCTTAAACCATACAAAATATATAAATAGCACTGAAAATAAAAACTGATTGTTTGCCGAGACTTGAGGTAGGCAGTAAATTAACTAGTTAAACAACTGACCCTGCAAATTGCTCCATAAAAATAATTTGCTCAGTTTGGCTGCACGTGGAGTCAGAAAGCTAACAGGGCAGTCCGTGGCACTCAGAACTAGAGTTTACAATACTCATAGTGCACAGTACTAAAACCGGCCTCTTAAAATAGCAAAAATGGATCTCACTATTAACTCTATCTTTTGGTCTGTTTACCAAAGCTCTGTTTCATACAGAAAATATTATTGGTAAGTTTGTTCTAGAAAAAAGAATTAGTGAATTAAATAGAATTAAAAAGAAACTTATGAGAAAAGACAGAATATACTGCCCTGCATATTTAAAACTCATTAATATTAAATGCACAATTGCTGAACAACAACAGAGCTGCAACAAATTCTTAAACTGAAAAACACCTACATATTTTACTATTTTTTTAGGAAAAAAATCCAAACAGCAATTATCTTAGGAACAACATAATTAGAAAGCTGATTGGAAAAGGCTCAGTTTGCATAACTTACCAATGCCTTCATATTTTATAATGTTTTGCACAAGTGTAAACTATTTGAGGCCAACCCCACAAATGCACAGAACTATGCTCTTTCTTATTCACAAAACTTGAGAAACATGTCATGCAAATTAAGAGTTTCCTCAGTCTAATACATCAGATTTAGAAAATTTTTGCAACCTACGTGTTACTATGGCAACTTTTTGTTTTTTCAAAATGTAAATTAACAGTGAGGCTTCATTACAAACTATTTCCTTTGTGTTTGTACATAATCTTTTCTCATATATGGATTCAGAATAGCTCTTTTTACTTTAAATGGCTACAGTTTATATTAAAAGATGAAGCTACATTGAGAAGAAGTCAGGATTAAATCACAGTTAGTAAGCACATCTCTGCTTAACCTTGACCACTTTTAAACCATAACATAAATAAGTGCAGGAGAAAGCAATCAAACAGATGAGTAGTTCCATGGCAAAGGTTTCTCTGTTTGGCTTTTATAATTATAAACTATTAGAAAATGAAAATATGCTGCAAATTGCAGTCCTTTTCTTGCTCTTTTTACTGCTAATTCAACTGAAATTTTACTGTGTTCTTTTCTCTTTTTCTAAAAAAAACCAAATCTGGAGAAGAAAATATGATTGCTCTGTTTTCATAGGAAGAAAATTGTGTTTTGACATGCTGCTCTAGCACTGGACAGCTTTACTGAATTCAAGAACCTGCCTGCCTAAAGATGCACAGGTGCCTGCAGTTCCCATTACAGTGAACAGGAATTATATAAGCCTAGAGATAGATCTGACATCTTCAACATCATGTCAGAAAGTCATAGCATTAGAATGAATCTGAGAGACGAGTTACTCCTTTTAATTTGACTTCCATCATTTGTCTACTGAAAAAGGGAGGTTTGCAAATCTCATCTTGTGAACTGAAAATAATTTTCAAACTACTCATTAAAATACCTGTAACAAATAGAGACTTTACATTCATTTTACCCCATAATACAAATTACTAAACATACATAATTTCTATGAACTGGGTTTAATATTAAGAATTATTATAAATCTAATGCATTTTAGCTCTCATCATTATAGAGCTCACAAAACTGAAGAAGAAAACTTAAAAGGGTAACACTACAGTAAAATGCATGTGAAAATATGAGCTTAACTACATATAGACTTGGTCTCCCCAGCGTGGGCATCTAAGCAACCTGATCTAGTGGAAAGTGTCCCTGCCCATGGCAGGGGGGTTGGAACTAGGTGACCTTTAAGGTCCCTTCCAACCCAAACCATTCTATGATTCTATGATCTGTACTGGCTTCCTAAGGGACCAGTTGCCTGGAAGTTTGCAACTGAGTCATCTAGTGAAAAATTCCCATCTAACAAAGAAGAAGCAATTATAAAAAGGGCACAAATTCCTTGTTCATCTGAGTTCTCTGTCAGTACTAGAGAAGAAAATTTTTAGACTGTATTCTAACAAAATGAAATCAGAATACTGCTAATTCATTAGCTAATACAGAATGCCCTAATGCTCGATGAACTAGATCATATGGCCAGCCATATTCTAACCTAAAAATGAGACTGGAAGAATTTTATAACGGGTAGAGGGAGAGTCAAGGCTATACATACAGTTATACAAGCGAACAGGAAAAACTAATATGGAATTTATTTCTAAGAGAGCCTAGAAACTAGGGAAGAAAAGCACAATGTTCAGAATCATAACAGATCCCTTGACCATCTCCTTTTTTGCCCATGTTCCCACACGTGCATGCAGGATGAAGCTGCATTCGCCTGGGAGAGCGTGCAAGACAGAAGGCAGAAGGAGTGTGCTGGAAGTGGACTAGGACCACTGAAGAAATTGGGCAATTCTAGCTGGAGAGAAGCATTAAGCCTGTGAAGAGACACTGAGGAGAAATGATAGTTCGTAACTTCAGTTATTTTAACTATTTGCTCATGTATAATTTAACTATCTTTTTCTTGTACTTCTTCTGTGAACCACGAGCATCTCTAGATTTGTTAAGTGACTGCAAGGGTATGGTTCTGGCTCTGGGTAAGGCCTCAGTGCATAATTAAACAGAAGCACATCTCTAATTGCAGGCAATGGGAGTTCTCGGGTCTTCAGTCCACTTGAAAATCATGCCACTTATTACCTAAATAACAGGTAAAATACAGTTTTAATGTTGTTATAGTCTTTAGGGAAGACATAAAACTTGTTATAATATTAAAATATAAAAAGTTTTACTAAAATGATAATCAAAATAATGGAAAGGTGAAAAGATTCAATAAAACAGGGCTGTTACTATATACTACCAAAAAAATAACACACAGCAAAGGGATTTTTAATCCCCCTTTAAAGGCTTGACTCTAAGACTCATCAGCATCCATTATAATTTTGTAAAATAAGTTATGGCAGCATCTGGTACAATCTATATAGTTTTATAGCCAAGCATACAAAAATGCTTACAACAGTTACGAGATCTTCTCACAATAAATGAAGCTGAAGATTCTTTACTTCATCTACCAGCACGTATTTAGAAAAACAAAGGCAAAACCTAGAAAAAAAGAGGAACCCAGAAGCACATCCATTTTTTTAATGACTAAATAATACTTTTAAAGCATTAACAGATAGTGGGAACTGCCGATGCACAGGAAAAGGAAGCATCTCACAGTCATTTTAGTTTAATCTCAATTAGTTCATAGCCGTAAGCAAGGTGATACTCAAGCAGTGACCGTTTCAAACAACTGTTTGATTCTCTTGAGGCTAAATCTATCCCCAGATCCACGATGCACATCTCCAAAATATGTACAACTCCGAATAATGGAGCAGTGGTTTGTTTTTTTCTACCTTAAAGCCATAAATTTGTATTGAAAGAATCGTGTGGAAAACCATGTAATTTAACATAACAAAAACTGTAGCAAAGTACAAAAGATATCATATAACATCACTGTCATGATTAATTAGCAGTCACCACAGAACCACCTAAAATGTGAGTGCTTTTTGACAAACTAGTGAAAAGGGGTAAAGAAATTTTAACTTGCAATACAGTAACTTCTTAAAACTTTCTTATTTCCTGTCTTTAAAGAAATGTTAGTGCTGCTCAAGGAAACAATAACTAGTACCCAGCTCTTCTACACCTCTAAGCAGAACAACTTTGTAGTGCGTAACCGTTCGAGAGACATGAACAAATTCCAGACAGGACTCGCTCCAAGCACAAGTTTTGGAGTATGACTGTATTGGGTTTGCATGGCAAGGTTTTGGTAGTGGGGGGGCTATAGGGGTGGCTTCTGTGAGAAGCTGCTAGAAGCTTCCCCCATGTCCCATAGAGCCAATGCCAGCCAGCTCCAAGATGGACCTGCTGCTGGCCAAGGCTGAGCCCATCGTTGACAGGGGTGGCACCTCTGGGATAACATATTTATGAAGGGGGGGGGGGGGAAACTGCTGCGTGGAACAGCAACCAGGAAGAGGAGTGAAAACATGTGAGAGGAACGCTCTGCAGACACTAAGGTCAGGGAAGAAGGAGGGTGAGGAGGTACTCCAGGTGCCAGAGCAGAGATTGCCCTGCAGCCCGTGGTGAAGACCATGGTGAGGCAGGCTGTCCCCCTGCAGCCCATGGAGGTTAACACTGGAGCAGATATCCACCTGCAGCCCCTGGAGGACCCCACGCCAGAGCAGGTGGTGTGCCCGAAGGAGGCTGTGACCCCGTGGGTAGCCTGCACTGGAGCAGGCTCCTGGCAGGACCTGTGGCCCCATGGAGAGAGGAGCCCATGCTGGAGCAGGTTTGCTGACAGGACTTGTGACCCCGTGGGGGACCCACAATGGAGCAATCTGTTCCTGAAGGGCTGCACCCCATGGAAGGGACCCAGGCTGGAGCAGTGAACTGCAGCCTGTGAGAAGGACGCATGTTGGAGAAGTTTGTGGAAGACTGTCTCCCGTGGGAGGGACCCCACGCTGGAGACGGGAAGCGTGTGGTGAATCCTCCCTATGAGGAGGACGGAGCAGCAGAGACAATGTGTCAGACAACTGACTGCAACCCCCATTCCCTGTCCCCCTGCGCTGCCTGGGGTGGGAGGAGGTAGAGAAAATCAGGAGTGAAGTTGAGCCTGGGAAGAAGGGAGGGGTGGGGGGAAGTGTTTTATGATTTGGTTTTGTTTCTCATGACCCTACTCTGATTTTCATTGGCAATAAATTAAATTAATTTCCCCGAGTCGAGTCTGTTTTGCCTGTGACGGTAATTGGTGAATGATCTCTCCCTGTCTCTCCATGAGCCTTTCTGTCAGCAAAATTTGCTAATTTTCCTTTTGCTACTGGATTTGAAACCATGCAGACACCATAAAAATTGGACAGTATTGCATCAAGGTACACACCATTACAGAGAGCAACGAACAGAAAGCTCTTAATCACCCGTAGCACCAAACAGGCACAGGTTGAAAGAGAACCACTCTGAAGCCATTTGCAGCTCACCCTATTGTGGGGCTGGTTCTGTGCTTCCCGTTCCAGAGGTCAGCCAAGTCATAGGGCCACCTGAAGATAAGCCCTCCAGATGCTGGGGTAACAAGAACAGACTGGCAGAGCTCCACAATCCTTAACCCAAATTATCCCACGAGAAATACCAGAAAGTGAATGATACTAATATTCTAATTTCACTGCTCTTTGTATATCAAGAAGAGTGAACAGAGCAAGGCCCTGCTTCTGGATGCCTTCAAGTCCTAAAGAGCTTGCAACATAAACAGCACTTAAAAGAGTGATCTTTAACTACATAAATCATGAGATTTTCTGTTCTTTTTTTTTTTTTTTAAATTACATCTGCAACTCAGTAAGTGGCATGATTTAGATAATAAAATACTTAAAACACTGGTTGTTTTCTTGAGGTTTTATTTGTCCCTCGAATACTTTCAGATCCTCGTGTGTCTTCTCATGAGCCTATTCACTTCAGCAGTCAACAGAAAACTGCCCTAAAGTCAGATGTTTAAATATCTTCCACCTTTTTAAGTAAGTTTCAGGTAAGCACACATTTTGGAGGATAAGACTTGAAGGGACTTCAAGAAGTCACACGTTCCGCCTGTCTGCTTCAACTTGATGTTACTAGTCCCAACAGATAATATTTGAACCCGAAAATAAAACTCTCTTGTTTCACAGCTTCCCAAGAAAATCCATTCCAATGCTTAACTGTTCTTGCCATTGACAAGTCTTCCCTGATGCACAGCACAAATTTGCCTTGCTGCAATCTTCCCTAATCTCCCTCAAATCAGTTTGCACTCATTGCTTCTTGTAATCTTCCCACTTTACAGAAAGAACAGTTTGTTACTCTTAAGACAGAATTTTACCCACTGAAAACTCTTATCAAGCTACTAATCTGTTCTCTAAACTCAATAACTCTCGTCTCTTCAGTACTTCTTTCTAGGTCATATCTTTTAAAATTGCAGTTATCCCCTTTGTTCTCCTGTGGATCCACTTAATTTGGCCTACAACTTTCCTCATGTGTGACTACAATTAAACATCTAGACTTTGCAATACCATATAGCCTTGTGGCACACTAGAAAGAAGCTGAGATCCAGAATATACTGGTTTATTATAAATACAATTTTTCACCTGACAAATTAACTCAATCTTCTACTTTGCTCCATACAGTCAAAAATAATAAATCACTCACATGAAAACACACATTAGTACAGCATCTGCTTTTAGAAAATATTTCAATAGGTATTGATCCATTATATTATTTTTTTCTGGTTATTTATGTGTTAATTTGCTGTTTGGATATGTTTCAAACACGTTACTCATTGCTTTTCACAAGACTAACAACAATTAGTAGGAAGATCTATTGTTCTGACTAGCATTTACTTGTGAACTGATGTAGTGCCAAAGGTAAAATATAATGAATAGGCAGATTCATTACATTGTGTTGGATTTCTAGAACAGGCATAAAAAGCACATTTAGGCAAATAATCGGATTTTGTTATTGAACAGAACCTTCTATCACTGTGGGTTATAAGTGGCAAGAGGATATAATTTCTGAGCAAAATAAATCTTTGCTAAAATCCAGATATGGGATGGAATAGATCCCTGGCTTGGACTTGTATGAACATACACTACAGTTGGCCAGTCATATTTGGCTGAGCCACCAATTCCAACTGGGACATCTAAATACTATCAGAAAACAAATACTGTTGTTATAATTAGTACAAAAACTTGTGTTGCCTCTTTTCTTCATATGATTATAAAAAGTTATTTTTAAATATATATGAGAAGAGAATATACCTATATTTTGACTAGTGAATTAGATGTTTATGGCTTTTCTTACCAATACTATATTGAACTCTTGACCTCTAAATACATGCTTTTTTTGCAATGTCCCCTTTTAAATTCAGTTGAAAGAATCTCAGCTGTGTGTGTCTTGTTTTTATTCCAGTTTTATATGTGATACAGTGCACGCCTGCTAAGAAACAAGGAAAATAAATAGTAGTCAACACATCTAAAACACTTGCACTTTTGTATGAGGTGACTCACATCAGTCTATAGTACTGCCTTTAAGAACAGGTAGTGCTGATAAATGCTGAGAAAGGTCAATAATTCCTCACTTGTGCTCTTGGGGCATGAAAACAGGCAGTTGTAAAAAGGCTACTGAAAATCCGTTAGTAATTCCTTTTTTCAAGTTGCTCAGTCAGGAAAAGTAGGTGGTTTATACCATCTATGGTGCACTTCCCTGTGGAGACATATGCATCTTTCATTTTCATCACCCAAAACCAAAGACTATGTCAAAGCTACCTTCTACGGGTAGAAAAACTGTCAGACTCCCCCTCTTGGTATATCCCAGCACAGCAGATGCCAGATAGAGAACATCTTTCTCACCTACCTGAAAAGAAAATTATTGAGAACTTTTGTCTGCATAGCTTCCTTTCACTGCTATACTTCTCTAACCCTATCTTAAAAAAAAAAAAAAACTCGGAAAATATAAGAAATTTTCAAATACAAAACTATTTTATCTCAAAGCAGGACCTTCTCGCATTTTTCTGCAGTCCTGATGTGCCAGGCACTATCAAACAGCCACTGAACTAGGTCTTCTTAATTTTATTTATCTGCCACAAAACTATAAAAAAAATGCAAACAAACCCCCCAGATTGGGTACCTTTCACAGTTTCTTTCCTTGTGCAGCATTTATTCAAGCTCAGGGCTTTTTAACTGCCAAATCTGTTTCCTGGATAGGAAGAGAAACCTTCCACTTCTGCATTCTGTGCCTCTCTCTAGCCTGATGTGCTGCACTGATAACCTCATTCATATTTGCCTCTCCACAACCCCTGCCAAAAAAATGTATAGAAGACAAAAAGGAGAAAAGAATTATACTATAGTATGTTAAAAGTAACAAACCCTTCAAAAGCAGGCAAATTTGCAGCTGGGACACACTGTCCTCAACTCAGTTTTACTATATATTGGTAACATATGCAGCACATCTGGTACACAAGGTTTCTTGCTGTTTTGAGACACAGGTTAAGCATAAAAATGGCAAACTGAAAAATACCACTGTAACATAAACCCAAACTTTTTCCCCCACATTCTTAAAAGCAATTCTCTTTCTCACTTTGTTTAATTGTTTCAAGTCTTTCTTTTTTTTAATGTTTAAAAGGTAAAAGAAAAATAAATTTTAAAGGAATGAAAGGCTGGCAATATTATCTGTCATAATAAGTCACATTCAAATTCCTTCCAGGAAAATTTTGAGGGCCAAAGTCTCAAAAAGTTTTAGAAGATGACAACTCCTTTCCTCAAAATGTTTTACATGGCAGTAAACATTAGTTTTACCAACTTTATAAAGCTACTAGGTTACATGAACAGAAAGCTCTGAAAAAAAATATCTTGGGTATACTGTCAGTAGACATTTTCAAACATTAGCAGAGGAGTAGCAGAGCTGTTTGGGGTTACACAGCTAAACAGAATAATGTTCCTTATTATTTTCAGTGTCAAAGTGTACACCCTAAGAACACAAAAATATGCATAAAGCTTTTTCCATACTTCTAGAGCAGGCTAAAATATTTAAATCTGTAAAAAGTGACAGAATAAAGATATTAGGCATAAAACTTAACCAAGTTATTATGTGTAATAAATGCATTCTTTTAAAGAAAGTGCTGCAATATTTTTTGCTATTGTGACACTAATTCCTCTAAATGTGTTTGACAGAGAAGTGCCAACAAGAGTGTAACCAATAATTGCTAACTTTTGCCTAAGGCAGAAAAAAATTATAATTATGAAAAATGTGCTAAACAGATACCCTATTCATATACATAAGTATATTTTAAATCTGCACAAGTGATACTAAAATTCTGGTTTATAGCCATAATTATCTGGTTATAACAAGTATCAAAATTCTCTTGTCTCTACTTAACCACTGCAGGGTATCGACAGAAAATCACCCTATTTTATGCAGCTTACTACTGAACATCTACCCAACAGATTAAGAATGTGGTTCTGAGATCTGGATACTCCAATCCTCTATACTTTAAGTAAGATTCTTGAGATTGAATCCATGTTTCTGTGTAGTCCCTCTCCAAACAAGGCTTACACCACCCTAATCTCATAAACCATTCAAAATATTAAATCGCCCTTGATAGATAAGACATTCCACTCTCTTCATGAGCAATCACAGGATAAGCAAAGCTATAAAGTATATCCAGGGCTGTAACACACCCTGTCTGCGATAAATGCATACCCTTCTGAAGTTACTCCCTAACTGCACAACTTTCCATGGGATTCAAAGACACATTTAGAAACTGTATCCTTTACCTTTCCCCATCAGTACTGTGTCTGAATGGTTAAAATGTTCTACTAGGTGAAAGGGGTACTGCTCCGGGGGCAGAGGAGTTCCCACAATTAATGTGTGTAACATCAACTCAAATGTTTTTCAGTTCTCTTTGAATAAATGTGTTAAACAATAACAGATTATAAATCATTTAAAATCAGACATGGGTAGTGAATGCAATTCCTTACTTTTAATTCTCAACGGTGTATGCAAAAAGTTGTAGATATAGTTCAGTTTTTAACACCCCTTCATACTGACTGCAGCTGACTAGAGTATGTTAAACTGCTTTGCAGGAAGATCAGACAGGCATGGGACTGCAATTATATATCACAATACCCTGTTCTGGGTTCACAGCTCTATTCATCTTTTAGAAACACTGAAGGACAGATTGGACATAGGGGAACGGATTAGCCACAGGACGACCTGTATTTCCACACAAAAGCCTAAGTGTGGAAAAATGGCACCCTGTGTCACCCATTCTTCGCTTCCTGAAAAAAACATATTCATGAAAATAGACATTTAAACAGCTCTTTCCCACTCATCTCAGAACAAGCATTCATTGTTTCTTAACATCATTTAAATGGCAGTAATGTAATGCTACTACTGAACAGCCTTAATTCAAAAATTTATATAAAAATATTTAAGAATTAAGACAGGGCTACTTAGAGAAAAATCTAAGTTCAGCATAGGAACTAAAATGCAAAATTAACAGTGTGAAAACTCTCAGTTGACTGTTGCAACATACAATCTCATATTTATGAATGACTGAAAGAGGATTTGGTTCTGGTAATAAGTTTCAGCTGGATGTAATGAAAGTTTAACACACTATAGCCATGCAGTACAACTGAAATTATAAAAATATCTTGTGTTAATAGGTGATAAGAGTTTAACATAACAGATAACATCACGAATTCCAAGCGAGTAAAAGGAAAATGAATACAGAAAAAGACGTGGTTATTATATCATTTTGAGATGTTGTAAGAGGTGAAGATTATGTCAGTTTTCTATTAAGACATGCCTCTGGAAAAATAATAAGCAGTAAATATTACGAAACATGCAAAAATGGAAAGAGCGTGCATTAATAAATTAAGTCAGACCTTTAATTAATTTTACATGTCATTCTTCTTAAATCAATTGTCTTGCATACAAAAGAGATGCTTGGTGTATGAACTTGTACTGTCAAATTGTCTCAGGAGATATGTGCTATCAGCTAATCTGATCAGGCTAGGCAAACCGGTGGCTTACTTGTTTGTTCTTTGGGACTACAGGAAATTATCCTTCTGCACAAGAAATAATCAAATGACAATGTCCAAGCATTTAACTTAGGAATTCGACCACACAGCTGAGTTACAATGAGGCCATGTAGTTCATTAGGCTCTGATGGGAAATTAATCTTTTTGCCAAGAAATCAACAGTCTAACAACATCAAGTGCAATGAGACATACCATTCCTAACTTTTTTTAAAAATTTTAATGTAAAGGGCTAACTCTGATATCAGAAAAGGATTTCAAGTCTTCTGAAGGTAAGGTAACAGCCATCTCACGTGTATTCTTCTTTATACATATTTACTTAATAAACTAATGTGGTAGGCATATGGTTAAATGATTTCCTAGTCCTTTCCTCACACTTCTTTCCCTCATTTTCTTACTGAAAATGATAAAAAAAAAAAGCAGGTTTGAAAATGAAAATGAAAGGAAATGTAAATCTTGCTTTTGCAAACTGTTTACAATACATACCTTAAATCTTCTGTTATCTATTTCTCCTTCTCTTAGATGCCTGCATTTGAATATATTATGCTTAAACCAATCGGGTTTTATTGGATATTTAAAAAGTTCTTCGTAAAGAAAAAACTCAGTTATACCACGTAGACTTCCAGTCAATTCCCCTAAACTATTAAGTGTCATTATTGAAACAACAGGGAGGAATACACACACTGCTGAAGTAATTAGAAGAAAGGGGTCAAAATGCTATTGTGGAGATTAGCACCCATCACGAAAAGGCTGACAACTAGCCTAATACACACAACCTGTATTTACAGTAAGTACTTAGTCCTCAGTGTTAAACAAAGCAGAAATATTTTGTTCACAAATATAAACAAACTGATGCAATTAAGTTATCCGACAAGCCCAAGAGCTTCAGTTTTCTCTCTGCAGTCCACATTAAGAGTGGCTATAAATCCTGGAGGAGAAGCAATGTAAAATCTGTTAAAGTGCTTGGTGTATGGCCATGGTTTCTGTTTTTATATATTAATTTGCTACCTTTCTACTCCTACAATGCAAGAAGAAATATTTTAAGTGAAACAAAATGCTTCTTTCTTTATGGATTATTTACAGTAACACAGGTCTCAAAATCAAGCAGTGAAAGACTGAAGAAAAAAAAAAAGGAGCATAACGGCAAATACTGACAAAAAATAGCCTGAAATGACTGGCAGTATTTCATTCTGCAAAATCTCCTCAAAACGAGTCATCTCATTAGACAGAGATGTACAAATACACTAGTCCGAGCATTTTAAAAGAATGTTAAATAAGTGACTATGTGGGAGGCATTGCACACAACGCAATTAAAGCATGGGTAGGTTTCTTAAAGGAAAAATCTCTAGCACTGGAGATATCCAGATAATGCTTCTTAATTAACCAAATCAGGCAAATCAGTGTTTATCCATTTCAGAAAAGGTATGTGAAAATGTATAGTCTCGTGCTTTTTTTGGACTGACGCTAAATTAAAACCAGTAGCGATACTTCAGTGGTTGCAAGGTCTTTGCCCAGTCTTGAGTGAAACTTTGTCCCAGCACATAAAAGTTTTTTTCCATGCTTTGCGCAGCCAGCACTCTAAGCTGAGCTGGGCTCCTTCTTCGGGCAGCTATAATCTCGACTATATTACAATGCTAAAAAAGAATAAATGGGTTCACTAAAACCCCCATATTGTTGTGTCATATTTGTTAACACTGCTTAAAGAACAGCACTGGGCTTTCCCAAACACCACCAAATATATATACATCCCTCAGGATTCACACTTGAATCTCAGACTACAGTTTGCTTTACAAATACGCAGTGGAATCATTATTTTAGTAAAGGGGAAAAAAAAAAAGTAATTTCCTGAGGAAAGAAAACAAACGAACAAAAACAAACAAAAAAGAGCAATACGAGGATTAGTCCGCAAGGAAATTCCTCTGTCCACTTAATCAAACATTTTTTTCCACCCAACTCACGTAGGAAAAAAAGCAGAAAGCCTGCCACACAATCCAAACTATTTTCTCCCGTAAATTGTAATCACAATTTTTTGACCACAAGGTGGAAAAAACAGGAGCCTTGAAACCATGCAAAGGCCTCTTCCAGTTTTGGGGCAGCGAGGAGGAGAAGGAAGATGCCGAATGCCCAGGATTTGCTCTGCCCTGCCCTTTCCATAGAACTTTAGTGCCATCTATTGAAAATGTACTGAATAAGGAAGAGGGAAAGGATGCCTATTGATTTGGTATAAAAATAAGACGTTTACTTGTTAAGGGTTTTTTGGTTTATTAATACTCCCATGATGACTACTGTTCTGTGGTCATCTGATAGCAACAAATATTTTCTATGCACTATACATGCCCCATAAAGAAATGAGACATTGGCTAAAACATTGAATACAAACATCATACAGATTTTATATATATATATACATTTACCAAGAATGTAAGTCTAAAGCTACCTATTATCTAAAGGAACAAAAATGAGAAGGCTTTAACGGAAAGGAAAAATAGCGTGGAAGCACTGCTGTAAATAGAACATACTGGAAACAGTGAAAATAATTAAGGCACCTCGTAAAGACCTTAGTATTAAAGAACAGGGTATGTAGACATGCAGATATAATTACCTTCTTTAAGAAACTGTGAGTGGATGACAAATATAAGAAAACAGCAGATCGCTGCTCCTGCTAGTGCCCATAAAGCTTTCAAGAGCTGCATCTCGGTCTGAAACTCAGTAAATACCCAGAAAGTCACACAATGAATTTCCACAGCGATGCATCAACGCTTCCCTCTGTGCGCCAGGCGCGGCGGCTCCCGGCAGGGACCACACTCCCGAGCAGGGCGGGCGAGCCCGGGGCTGCGGAGGAGGGGCCGGGGCTTCACACCCCGCGCGGGGGCAGCGGCAGCGCCGCGCTGTCCTCGCCGAGGCAGCCGGCGCGGGGCCCCATGAATCAGCGCTCCGTCTCCGCGGGAGCCGCGCCGAGCCGCGCCGCGCCGAGCCGGCGGCGGGGGCAGGGAGGCCGGCAGCGCCGGGCAGGGCTGCGCAACAGCGCCCGCTGCGCCGCGGGGGCGCGGGGCCGCCGCCGCCCGCTCAGGGCGCGCCGCCGCCGGGCGGCGCGGGGCGTGCGGGGGCCGGGCCCACCCCGCCGAGGCTCCGCGGGAGCCGCTGCAGCATCGCCGGGCTGCGGGCGCCGCTCGCTCGCTCGCTCGCTCCCTCTCTCGCTCCTCCGCTCGCTCCTCGGGCCGCCGCTCCGCTGCTCGCTGCCACGGCTCGGGGAGGAGAGAGCGAGCGGGGAGGGGAGGGAGTGGGGGGAGGGATCTCTCTTTACTGCAACTTCTCCCGGCTGGCGGCAATTTGTTGCACCCCCCCTCTCCTCCTCCCCCGGCTCGGAGATCCTCTCTGGTGCGGGGGGACACACACACACACTCAGTTCATCCCGCCATCCCCGGCAAACGCGGGGCCTCTCGGGGGCTCTTGCAAAGGTCGCTGGCCTCCCCTCGGGCTCGCACCTCCGCCGCCGGGGCTCCTCGTCGCCCGGCTCCGGGAGCTCCCCCGGGCGCCGCGGCCGGCCCCGCTCCCTCGCCCGCCCGCGGGGTCGACCCCGTCCCGGCGCCGCTCCCCGGCGGTGGCACCGCAGAGCGCCCTCCGAGCAGCCGCGCCGGGCTACGGCGAGAGCTCTTTCAGTCTACAGGTTGATGCCTCCGTTGCAGCCATCCCCGCGGAAAACAAGAACGCAAATGAAAGAATGCCATAAATCAAAAAAAAAAAAAAAAAAGACCAAGGCTGTGATTTTGCTGCCGCCCTCCCACTCCAGGGGAAGGACCGAGCCGCGGCGGCCGGCTGCTGTAGAGAAGCCGAGCGGGGGGCGGGAAGGCCGGGGAGGTGCTGCGCTGCGGAGCCGCTCGGCGGGGGCTGCGTTCGGCCCCGCCGTTGTGGGACGCGCTGCAGCCCAGGCCGGGGGCAGACAGGCGGGGGCCGCCCCGACGGACGGGGGCTGCCCGGTAAGGGCACCGAGCTCCGTGCCGCACACGCGGCTCCGGCGGCTCGATGGGGCGGTGCGGGGGCAGGGGGAACAACTGCGCGCCGAAGCGCTGCCGGCTGCGCGTATTTGGGCGGCAGAGGGGGTTGCCTGAGCCGGGCTCCCGCCCGGGTGCCCCTCTGCCCGCCGACGCGATGCGGCTCCGCGCCTCTCGCGTTCAAAGGCCGCCGGCCGCCCCGCGCAACTTCCGCGGCGCGTGCGGGCCTGGCACCGCGGCCTGCGCTGCCTCGCCGGGAGAAACCGCGAGTGCGGCGGGGAGGAGCGCGGAGCGAGGCGGGCGAGCGGGTGTCGGCAGGGTGCGAGCGACGGCCGCGTAACCCGAGGAGAGGCGGGTAAAGCAGAGGAGGAGCGGGCAGAGGCAGGTGCGGTTGGCGGCACCGCGGGAAGCTGCGGGCAGCAGGAGGCCGGAGCGCCGGGCGGCCTCGGAGGGGCGGGCGGCACTACGCGGCACGGCCGGGCACGGCACGGCACGGCACGGCACGGCACGGCACGGCACGGCGGCGGGTCCTCCCCGCCGTGCAGCTCCGCGACAAGCTGAAAGTTGCTGTGCTCCTCAGGCTGGCAGTAGATTTACCGCACTACGTGAGCAATGATGGTAACGCACCGATGGCCAGTGCGTTACCCCGGGTTATCCGCGATAGACATGAAAGCGCAGCCATAGTTTTGAAGATATAAACCAAGTAAGGGAATACTTGCACACTAAGAGCTTTGTTTTCATAGCTCTGTGGTTACATGTTTACATCTATGCTATTTTTTGTAATACTTAATATTTAAATATTTTCTTAATTTAAAAAAAGGGAGGGTTTCCAGATGCTTGGAAGGACAGATTAATAAAAGATCAATATTGTCGTTGGGCAAACATCTCCCTTGTTGTTGATGATGTGTGTTAAGTTCATCCCTGTGCTTTTTGGTTTTTCACTGATAGTGCAGAGAAACATTAAAAACAACTCTCTTTTGAATTTTAAACTTCACATAAATCCCTATAAACCCATTTATTGCATTTACTGTGTTTGAAGATTACAGCAATGCAATGGTAAAGCAATGTCATAGCTACACTAGAGATATTCCACTGTAAATCTTTCATTCTGAAATGTACACTTTGGTGAGAAATTGGCCATGCTTGGGTGCAGTTCAAGTTGGGGTTTGTTTGTTTATTTGTCTTCTGGGTGAAAGAAAAAAGTGTCAAGTAGCTAAAGAAAATTTGTGCATTTTATACTTAAGCAAACATTAAAAAAAAAACCAACCTGAAATAGCAGCTTTTAAGTCCACAGATAAGTGGATTTTAAGTGTCTCAAGAGTTTATGCAGTCCAGGAAAAGCAATACGTATCTTTCAGTTTGAATATGCTAAGTTTGGAGAGAAATCCTCTGAAAAATTTTACACATTACTTCCTTTTTGACTAAAAGCATGTGAAGACCCACTGTCAATGGGTCAAAATCCCCAAATTCTTGCTCCTTTTGAGGTGCAAGATGATAGCTCTTCTCCCATTTTAAACTAGTCTTACTTCTTTGAGCTTCTGAATTGGATGAATACTCGTGGGCTTCTGTGAGCTTTGGATCAGACCCTTTCGTAAGCAAGGCATCAGAATGCGGCACTGTGCTTCCTGGCCACAGGGGAGTCACTCTGCATGCACACTAGTGTAAGTGGGAGCAAAATCTGGTTCAGCGCTCACACTGTACGGAGATATTTAGTCTCATAGCAACAAGGGATTCCAGAAGACTTCCCATTTGAGAGGACAGTGGTACCTGGCAACGCCACTTGCTGTACTAAATATGGTTCACTGTGGTTTTTGTATTTTCTAAATAGCTTTGGACCTTTCAAATAGAGTGAGTCCTATTCAAAAATATCCATCTTCAATTTCTTGTCACCTGCATAAAGATTTATAAAATATTAAAGATATCTCAAGTTACCAGTGTAGACTTCGCTGGAAAACTTTTCTGCATAAATTCCACTGACAAAAATTCCCCCTTATCTTTCAACCTATTAAGATTTGCATCCCCAGCTAATGGAATAACACCCGTCAAACAACTTCTAAGCTGCTTAGGCCAAGAGGGATTTACAAAACTATCTCACTGGGAATTTTCAGATTTTTGCCAGAGCTCTGACCCCATACGTCCCCAGCAATACAGAGGCAAAAGGCTGTGGTCCCAGCAGTAGCTCCTGCCAGGGAACCACTCCACAGGAACTTTCCCAGTTGTGCTTTATTGTTAAAGGAGGGATGCTCAGCACCTCAAAGCTGGTAAAGGATGCTGATGGCGTTGGAAGACATTTCCAATACAGAAGACAGTTGCAGCTGGAAAAGGTAGTGAGGAATGCATTTTCCTGATGATCAAGGAGCAAGAGCAAATGAGTATGAGATAGAAGTTCTTCTGATTTTTTATGGGAAGGCAGCACAATAATGAAGTGCATAATTTCCAAATGTGCATTCTCTTTTCGAAATATAGCTCATTTGTTCTTTTTACTAAAACTTCAATCTAGTTCTACAGAATTACTAAAACTGGAACTCTCTACCAAAGACAGCAGCCTTTGCTCAATTCTAGAGATTTAAAAGTATTATCTATACTCTGCATTTAATTCTGTGAAAAGATTCTACCAAACTTTAGAAGATTTATTCTTCACTACTGAGATATTTTATAAATAAAAACATGCTAAAATTCCTGGAAAACAATCATGTTCAGATTGTATTCCATATACCTATAACTAAGCCCCCAGTATTTTCAGTTGTGTCGAATGCCTTTTGCATAATTTATTCCTGTTCATGCAATAAAACCCAAAATTATGCACAGCCAATGCAGATCTAAATGCAGGAGCACAAGAGATGACGTTAGCCCATTTTCACTAATGAATTTGGAAACTACTACTGGCTTTGAATCACAAAAAAATAAAGCAGACGATATCTATTATTAGGTTATCCGGACCAAACCTTTGCCAATGCCCACTGGATTTCATTTTTGTTACTTTTGAGTTACTCAGGCAATAGTCTGTCACCAGTCACTTGAGGCGATTATTCCAGCCCAGTGGTTCTCTCAGCTGGAATGTTTCTCCTGATGCTAAGTTTAACATTTTATTTTGTTGAAATTCACCCAGTTCATCCTTCACATATGCCTGAAGTGGAATTATCACTCTTTTTCCATTTTGAATCTAACCAAAATAGATGATATATTGAAGATATAGTAATGAATACAGATGGATATATTTCCACCATTAGTTTTTGCAGCCTTTAAGTATTTTTTTTTTCCCCCTCTGTTTTCTGCATGCCAATGGCTAGCTCACATTTCTTTGCTACTAGTCACAACTACAGTAGTCCTCAAAATTTTATCGCTGATCTTCAGCTGGTGCTGGGCAAGTGCCACTGGACTAGAAATTAATCTCTAAAGAGATTCTGTTAATCTCTGGTTTGTGACATGATGCAGCTACCGTAAGAACCACAAATACACATCCATTTGACCATCTCCTTCCATGAACACCTAAAATTTTCGCTTGTTTTTCCTTCACTTACCTAATTAGGTGATGTGTTAATGTCTTTAATAATTTTTTGACCAAACCCTGCTTCCTGTTCTTTCTCCTAGTGGCAGATTCATAAAAGGGATAGCGCAGCCTAGATAATTTAGAATAACCAATGTGCAATTTCCTTGCTGCAGTGCATCGTGTCTACTTAGAACTTTTGATGTTTGGGGTTTTTTCAAGTCATTTTGTTTCCTTTTGCTTTTCAGTTGTATTATTTTGCTGTTCTTGTCTTCTTCCTACCATCTTACTGACTTTCTATTCAGGTGTGATTTTCTTCCTCTTTTTCTATTTATAGAGAAAGAACTGTGCCAGCAGTTCATGTCATGTGGACAGTTGCCCACTGGGAACTCATTGCACTTTCTCCCACATAGCAGTCACCAGTTGGTAATAGCTTTTGGCCACTACTGACAAAGGCTGTATAGGAGCTGCCTAAGAAGAAGTGAAAGGTTCTGTAAAACCCCTCTGATCCCTTGAACCACTGGTAAATTCCCCCAAAACACGAGTCTGAAATGACACAATATGCCCATCACAGGTACTATGGGTGGTATAGTCAAACTATGTTACCATGCTCCTCCATCCACGTTGTACTCATGGATCATCTTCCTCATATCTGCTCATAAAGCAATCTCCCCTTATATAATTCAAACCTTTAAACAGCTCGCTTCTGAAGTGTTGCTTTTGTCCTCTTTCATTTTACCTTATACACTCAACCTGTTACAGGGAGCACCTAGCTTTGCAGTAGCTGCTCTGACACATTTAACAGCACAATTATAGATGACTTGGTAACCACCCATTGACTAAAAATAACCTAGCAACTGAAGACACACTTAGGTATTTATACTTAGATATCCCAGAGGAACCCTTCACAGCTCCTGTAGCTGGGGAAAACATATGTATCTCACCAAATGCAGTAGGCTAGGAATCCTCCGGGGTGGGGGCGGGGGGACGTAGGGGAAGCGATAACATTGCACAGCTGAAAGATTTTCCAGACAACACTCTGCCAGCTAATCCAACTCTTATCCAACTAGCTCTGCAATTAAGGTTTCCTACTGAGAACAATGACAGCATTATGACCTGGGAAATCTTCTACACAGAAAAAGCCCAACGCATCTGGGATTACAAAATTTAGAGCGTTAAAAATCCAGTTCCTGCGCTGATAGTACTTATAACCAGTACAGATCCAAAGGGACTAGTGCCAGTATGCATATGAGAAAATACATGAGCTGAATGAGCTGCCAATGAGGAGGGAGCGAGGGCAGCATATCCTGTGTGAAGAACCTGCAGTGCTGAAACTCATTCTTGCCTTCCAGAGTATGGCTATTTTTTTTATATGACATGTACCAAGTTTTCACTCAACCTGTTCAGGAAGAAATATTCTAATGTCTGAAGAAAGAGACATCTCAATGATGTGATTTAATTTCTATGATACATGACTACATATGCTATGGCTGCTTATGGGTAGTTTTATATATTTGAGGGTAAAAAGAAACTCAGTATTAAATTGACAGAACCACACATGTCTTAATGGAGAACTTGTAATACTACAGTGTCTGTCTGCCCATCCTTTCCTACTCCCAATTTTTTCTGGTTTATGGCCTTCATCTGTACTTGTTTTCAAAATACACCTTCATTCAGCTAAGAAGACCTGAACAGGCAGCAGTTTACATCCAGGAGGAGAACTACTAATCTGAAAAAAACTGAGGAAACCTACAAGGTCTCAAGGGCCTTTCTACCTGCCTCCAGTTGTAAGACTATTGCCTTGAAATGATAATGAAGTGTTCAAAGTCAGGTTGGATGGGGCTTTGAGCAACCTGACCTAGTGCAAGATGTTCCTGCCCATGGCAGAGGGCTTGGATTAGATGACCTTTGAAGGTCACTTCCAACCCAAACCATTCTGTGATTCTATGATAACTCAGAGAGGGCATGTAACTATTGAAACTCACAGTTAAGACTGGGTGGACAAGGCATAGGCTTGAATGTTCCAACACTGATAGGGCTATTCACCAAAATCACCATGAAATTGAGAGGGCTTATCCTCATATTTTTACTTTTTATATATTTTAAGATCATCTGGATTTTTTAACACTTCTCAAAATATAATTGTTTACTCCTTTTTTAGAAAAAGGATTTGTATTATAAGCAGGATAATTAAACACATGAAATATTAACAGAATTTAGTTATGATCCGCAGTTTCCAGTATCAATTCCTGAGGGTCTAGCCTAAATGCATACAACTAAAATGCTGTAACATTTGGTGAATAAGTTCTTAATTGAAAATGAGACCCATGGAGAAAGCCATGCTGAATAAGCAGTGACTCTATGAGTCAAGTCACAGCAAACCTTTATGGAATGGCCAATAGCAGTGTTGTATGGAAAAGTTAATAAGCTAATATAATTGAGGTTTTGATGCTTCCTCCCACCTTATTGGAGGGGAAAAATAAAAAAACCTACAAATTCTACAGGAGTGAATTTTAGTATACAAACTCATACTCACTGACAACTTGACCAATAAGCTCTTTGACCTATAGCTTGAACTTTAACCAGAGAACTTTCTTTACATTTATTTAGCTGTTGACTTTCCACCTCAAAACCTGGATATCACAAAAAATGATCAGGAGATGAAGTCAGGCCACAATGGACACTTTTAATTCTTTCCATTAGCAATTCTTACTGTAGTAAGTAGGAAAGGGAGTTGCAGCAAAAGTGGAGCATATCCAGAACAAACCAGGCACCTCTACAGTTAGTTAGAACAGGTTCTGAACATATGAGGAAGATACAATGACTGCCTCTGTAATGATTGAGCACGTTGGGTGATATTACTGAGGGAAGAGGTAATCTTTGGTTGCTAATAAGCTAGTAGAGGGGAAACAAATATTTTTTAGACAAATGTTAAGTGCAGATGCTTTAAAAATTATTCAAAACCTCAAATAAACAGTTGAAAATTGTTACATGCACAAAATGAACAATTATTACATTTTAAGTATAAATTCAAATGGGTTTACCACTATGGCACTCTTTTTTTATCCTGAAAACTCTCACATTTTCAAGAGATCTACACCTGCATCAGACTGTGATGTTAAAGGAGGCCCAAAATTTTGTATATTGTTTCTTTTGGATTTCGTTCCAAAATCTTGAATAAGTAAAGGAGAAAATTATTTTTAAATTTATAATCTTAAATCTTAATACAAAAACTTGTTTGTCATTCTGAAATATAAACCAATAATTTTACAAGCCATTCATGTATAATATAGTTCACTAGTTCTTGATAGTAAAGAGAAAAAAAAAAGTATTAGCCAGTCTCTAGCTTTTATTAGATATGGCCAGTTAATACTAAATGGTATAAGAAATATTTTGTTCAGTAGGATGAAAATGGATTACTGCAAGCTAATCTGAGATTTATTACTGGACTCTGTGGAATTAACACACTGGAGGCCCATCTATGTACACCTGGGGTGGGATAATGGCAGGAACTGCAGATTAATATAACCTTCTCTTGCATGCATAACCTATTTATTATTTGCTTGTCTGTTTGTTTTTGTGGGAAGTTTATTTCTTCCATTTACCAGATACATCAAGCAGCCTATAGCTTACTACAGTTAATGAAGTAGCCACTCTACAGCAGCTTCCCACAAAACTTTTTGTGAAAAGCGTAGTTTTAAAGGGAAACATCCTCTTTGGTTTTGTTTTGAATTGTGCTGTTCTAATAGGGACCATTTTTCTGCATGCTTACATTGTTTTAAAATAGAAAGCTTTAATTGCAACATGAAATGGAGCATCTAAGGTTTTGGCATTTAACAAAAAAGACAGATATTAAAATAGTACCCTTGGCACATGGGGCAGTGACAGTACACAGCCTGAACTAACTTCTGTAAAAATCCTGGAGACATTGTAGCTGATTCAGCCAGATTTCAGATGAATAAAACATTACAAAGGGTGTTATACAAACACTGTAAGAGATAGAACATCCTTCTCCACAGCAGAATATACACTCTCCCTGGACATTGCTTAACCTTAAATAGAGAAGGAGTGAAGTGGATCATGGACCCCTCTTTGTGCCAGCTCCTGGGAGATTTTAGCATCATACCTGTGCTGGACTGTCCCAGTCATCATACTCATCAGCAGGCTTTTGAACAAGAGACAGAAAGCTTTCTCTGATTTCTTCACTTAATGCACACTCAGTGAAAGCCCCACACCAACACCCCACGTCTATACTGTCCTTCATGCACAGGTTCAAGTTCACTGTGTCCATATCCAAAAGGGCAAATGAGTCATGATAATTGCTCCTGACTGAACAAGACTGTATAAAGTAGTATGTAGATAGTAGAGATGATCATGGAATTACTGTTTGAATGTGAGCTTAAGTCTTAAACTAGTATATTGGTTAAGCCATGCCCGCAGAAATTCTTTGACCCTAAAATCACAGTAAAAATCTGAGCATGGTTTGCTTCACCAGTATACTAATATACTGGTAATATTATGACACTACATTAGTATAATATTATACATTGAATGGCTAATATAGAAAAAGTAGACACATTAGAAGTGGGTAATGATGAATTAAAGTTTTTGTGTATGAATTACCACATAGATTAGATATTGTATTTAATTTTTTTAAAATACTTGTTACTTTTTTTTAAAAAAATGTTTATTTGGTTTTGTTTAATATTTCAGAGGGAACTGGTATAGTCTATTCTGTTAGTAATACACAGAATAATAGGTCAGTAACACAGTTTATAAACTATATGCTCTCAATCCATGCCATAGTGCTTTGAGAATGTGTCAACACTCGGTGATTTCCTTACCCAGCTCAAAAGCATCTTGGAAGCACCCCGGGCAATGTCTCATATACAGCCATTGAGGGTTATCCGCTCCAAAATAGCTGTTATAATCTGAATGGAAGAACCATAAATGATTCAATTGAAATCACTTCTGAAAATGCAAAAGGAAATGAATACAGAATAAACTACAACATTAGGGGGTCTAAGAGCCCTCACACCTGAAGATTTAGAATGGAAGACACTGGTGTTTCCCCTTACAATCATCCTACTGTATGTAACAGCTACTTTGAGATGCTGAGAACAGTATTCATAAGATTGACCACTGATTTTAGAGGAATTTTTTGCATCATTTCAGATATAAGTTGACTAAACACATCCAACTGCATCTGACATAACTGAAACTTGGTAAAAGAGTCTCTCTCTCCCCTCCCCCCCCTCCTTCTCTCTTTGAAAGAGGTTAAGTATTCATATCTTCCCTATAAAGGAGATATGGTATAGTACATAGCACTTATCTAGTTATAGCCTTCATAGTAAAACTGTGTTAAATAAAAACTTAAAATCTAATGCCACCAAATGTTGAATCCACAAACAGCTTGCTTTGTGGTTTTTTTTGTCCTTTATGAAGAAACAATGCCAGGAAAAAAAATCTTTTTTCACAGAAAACTAATGGAATTCTATAAAACGAGAGCAAATCAAACTCCCAAAACACATGACAATTACTTCTAGAAACGAGGGATTAGCAAAAGACAGTATACTAACTAGAATAATTGTTATGGTTAAAAGGGATATTTTAGTTTTATTTTGAATGCCAACCACATTTTGTATTGTTTTCTTCTCTTTGCCTACACATAACAGATTTTTTTCTTCCATTAGGTATGATTAGGTTTTAATTTTTTTTTTTTCATAATCACTTCGGAACAATATAGAGGAGATATGAGAAGCAGGTGTGTACTTTATGTAGTAAACTGAAATATCAGATAGTATGAGCAAGATAACATCTAAATGTATATACTAAGTATTGCCTGAGGGATCAGCAAGGGAGAACTTGGTTTACATCTGTTGATGTAAACGTGTGCAACTGGCATCAATCCTAAAGACATGCCATAGGTATGAAGGTGCTTATCAATAATGTTGTCCAAAGTGGATAGAATCAGTATATGACCAATGACCTCCTCCTGTGAGACACAGCTGCAATTTACTTTGCCATAAGGAAAAGGCCTTACCCTTTCCAGATTATGTACCCTGCTGCTTCTCATACAGCAAAACATCCTCAAGAAGGCAGTCATTAAAACATAGCAATGCAACTGTAATAGCTTGAGTAGGTTTAACTGTTTTCCAGATATACTGGCAAAAAGATGTGTATCTTCCTTTTGACAGACACAACATAGAACAAAATTTTTAACAGAAATTTGAATTTTCCACTGTTTGTGGTGCTCACCTTTTTTAATTGGCTGACTATCAGAACTGAGTTTTGCAAACAGGCATCTTTTTTGTTTTTTTAACCTGCTTTTTCAAACTATATTAATCTTTATCATCCCAATTACTTTTTGTGTGTGCTGCATACAGTGTATCAAAGAGGATTAGTTTGACACAAAATGTAAAATACTTCCTATTTTTTAAGAAGATAAAAGTAATCCTTTGAGTTACATTTTTTCCTGAATATTTTGGTAGAGATTTTGTTGTCGTTGCAGTAGCCTACTATGAAAATATATTCGTACAGGAGGTGTTTGGTAATGAAGGATTTGACTTAAATGATGCCTAATAAACAGAAACATGAATAAAATAAAAGTTGAAAAGAGATGTTATGGTATAAAACAACTGAGAGAAAATGTTTCATTAACAGTTGTTAAAGATGCTTCCTCTCCTTGACTTTATTGATGCTTTTTATTCAATCCTGCATCAGGTTATATTACAAAATTTGGAATTCTGATTAAGAATCCCCTAATACAGATCTGGCATTTACTGACAAAGTGAAAGAAAAGATAGCTGTACTGAGTCTTTAGCTAAATCCAGAAAACAGGATACAATACATGAGGTTGGGAGCAGCCTAATGGTTGTGTATCCAAGTTAAGATTAGGAGTTGATGCTCGCAGCTCCTTTTGTAATAAGTTTGTACAGTACTGCAATAGTGTACTTTACTTCTTTCTTTCATTTTTAGTTCTTCTGTCCAGAGTAGTATCTGTTACATATGTGTATAATAGAGGACAATATCAACCCCATTTGATCCCCAATACTCATAGAGAGAAAAAAAAATGACAAACCTCTCTTCCCCTGCACTGTGAGGAAAGTCTAACCATAGATTAAAACAATATTCATCTTGAGAAGCCATCATCTTGAGAAGCGTTTCCACTGTCACTCACATGGGAACTTTATTAAAAGCAGTCCCATTCAGTACATATTCAAACAACAGTGGCGGGATGGACTTCACAGCAATCCCATGAACCCCAGAACAAATGAGGCCTATTTTCCTGTATGTTTACATCTCGTAATTGACTGCAGGCTTTGATTTCCTACAGTTGGATATTTGTTAAGACCATGTTGATTCTCTACATTTAATTCAGTAGGAGAGGACATAGTATCTGTTCCCACCATTGGGACATTTATAGGGTCTCTGTCTTCTGATGATCACCTATATTCATAAACCTTTTGAACTTCTATTTGATACTTCTGTCTCTCTGAGAAATTTAGTTGAACTCGGCCCCCAAATTAAAAAGTTTTACATGGATGAACAACAGATATCTTGTTTCCTGAGCCTCAAAAACTGCAGAGCCCTCTTCACTGTCCTCAGGGACTGCTCACACTCTTCCAAATCCCTTACTTCCATAATTTGTCTGCTGCCGCTAGTTTTGACAAATAAAAACAAAACAAGCCATAGCAAAACAAAACCCTTCATGAAGTCTTTGCAGCACCTGTTCCCCCTATTCTCACCAACAAGTCCTCTACAAAGGCCTTGGGAATACTGGATATTCTTTTCCTTCTCCTTGGTGCTAATGCTCTGAGCCCCATATTCAGATTTTAATAGTGTACAGCACTCAGCCAGGCAAATTATCAAATCAAATTACAGTGGCTTACCAATTTACCTCCCATCAGCTCTAAAGCAATACCTTGTTAACCTGCTATAACTGTGTTGTGTGTCTGAACTGAACACGTATGAGTGAAGGTTATTTCAGAAAGAAAGGACAGACTGAAAGAGCAGCTTATATCCACAAGGAAAAAATAGGATAGACATTTGAGCAAACTGTTTAACTTTAAAGGCAATTAGGCAATGGAATGACTTGCCTGAGGAGGTAGTTTAGACAATGTAATGAGAAGTGCTTAAAATAGAATAAACTATTTGCGAGACAGATACAGATGTAAATAATCCTCCATGTTTTGAACCAGATGAATCAGGAGAGGTATCTTTTCTATTCAAATGTCTGACTATAAAAATTCTATTCTCTTTCCTTGGGAACAGCTTTCAAACTTATGACTGTTTACACCTGTTCTGAATACTAAAGTGAAACTGCACTCCAAAAGGCAGTTTAACCTCACTGTATCATTATAAAGTAGATTTATTCATAACCAGCTTCTATGAAAAACTTCCAGTAAAAAAGTCCTTAGTCAGGGAGATGCACATTGTTGCAAAAATGGATTGTTTCTCCAAGTGCTTATATGGCCCCATCGCTATAGTATCCAAGCGCCTTGCAAACACTAATGAATGTATTCTCACAACACCCCTGGGAGATAGAGATAGTATTATTAGCTAATGCACAAAGAGTAGCTTGTCCAAAGTCACACAGAAAGTCTGTGGCACAGCCAAGACTCAAAACTGATTTCCTGCCCACTGCTGTAACCATGACTATATTCTCCTGGCCATATACAGCATTTCAAAATATGTTACATATAACCTCAGATCTTTACACAATAAGCCGTTCTGTTCAGCTGTAGATCCAACCACTGACTTAATAAATAAAAATAACTTTGTTTATTGGGAAGCTTCATTATGGCAACAAATTTGCAGGTTACTGAAACAATGACAGTTATATGGGCCATAACTGGTTCTGATATACGAGAGCAGTGAAGGAGAATTCCCTGATCGTCACATTCAGAACAGGAGGCATCATACCCAGAACATGATTTTGATACCAAAATATTTTCCTTCAGATAATGTAAAGTGTTACATTATACAAAGAAATCTGGTTTTGAGAAAAAGAAAAGGGAAAAAAAAAAAAAAGAAAGGCTAGCTGTATTCCCTACATAGTTCCTTTTGGATAAACTATTTCTGTAATAAGTCATATGTAGTATTTTCAGTTTTAGTGAGGTCACATCTGGAGGCACAACTGCAGTAAGTGTATTTACCCCTGAATATCAGAGAATAGAATTTGGCTTATAAATGTAATATTATAATCATGCAAATATATGATATTTATAAATATGTATAGTTCTGCAGTCATTTAGATTCATTTCAGTGAATTCAGAGATCTGATCAAATGATAACACGATTCTTCTGCATCAGGAACACAGCAACTTGTCTTTCATTTTGGCAGCAGGGGAAGCATAGGCACTACATTTTTCCTCAAATGCTAAACAATTTTAAAAGAGAAAATAGAGGGCAACTGCATAAATAATGGAAAAGGATATGAAGGTGTAGTAGATCACAAAGTGAATAATGATCAAAAAATACAGTATTGTTGCAATGAAGTGAAGTATAATTTTGGAATTCATTGGAAGAAACAAAAGACAAGGTAAGTAGTGTTTCCTGAACTTCACTCTTGAAGCTCCAACAACAGCACTTTTCTCAGTTTGTGGCTTCATGTTTTAAGAATGATGTATATAAATTAGACCTGGTTTTAATTAGAGCTACCAGTATAGCAAAGGGGATTTACATTAGATGCTAATTGAAAACAGCCCAGCTATCAGGACAGTTAAATGATGGAGCAGATTATCATTAATAGGGAATGCACACTTCAACACGTGTTTAAGAGCAAGTTAAATAAATATCCATTAGGGGTGATCCTAATTCACACAAAGGGATAGACTAGATTGTGTCCTCAGATCCATTTCAGTCTAACACATATATTTAATCACTGTACAAATAGTAAAAACAGCTATTCAGATCACTTATTCTCCAAGAACCCCTATTCTAGAATCCCTTATTCCCTCCTTTTTCTCTTCCTCTCTCCCCTGTCTCTCTCTCTTACTCTCTCTCTTTCCCTTTTTCTTTCTTCCTCCCTTCCTCCCTCCCCCATCAGCTCTATCTCTCCCATTCCATTTTTCTCTCTTTCTTCCCTTGCCTCTTCATCCCTCCCGCTGTTCTTTCTATATGCTTTTAAACTGACACATGCCTAGTTAGACTGGAAATTCCTTAGGTGTCTACCTTTAGCAACCTTAGCATGTTAAGGAACATCCTATTCTGAGACCAGATATCTCTTCCCTACAAGACTACATAAAGATCCAAATTTAGATAAAATGTGATTTAAGTTCCTATCATACCTTCACTACAGGACCAGAAAACTGCAATGACTGGGTACTTCTAGGTAATTTTTATTATCATTTTTATTACCATTGAGTAATTGAAAAATTATGAAGATAGACTGTACATTAGCAAAATTATCAGATTAGAGAAACAGAGACTCTTGCTATTAAAGAGCTTAGGTGCTCAGTTAGGTTGCAGGAATAGCTTTTAATTTTCTCTGATTCTCCCAAGTCCAGGACAAGGTTTTTTTGCCTATTCCTGTAAGCTACCTGCTTATGTTTGCACATGCAAAAAACATACTCTGATTCAATATGATGAGTATAGATCATTCTGTTTCATAAAAGCCAAACAAATGTCACATACTGTACCATCAGTTTGTCTCCTTTCATTTCTTTGGAGACTGTTGAAACACGGACTGGATGGAGATAACTGGAACTGCACTCAAATAAAAGAATAATAGGATTAAACAGTTCCTAGTTCCAGGTGGGATGCAGTGTTTAAACAGTCAAACAGGAGTGGAGGAAATGTTTCTAACAAAGGACTAAAGGAAGACTTTAAACTTGGAGCACCCTCTTGGAGATATAATCCCCTCTGGGACTGCGTTGTAAAAATGAGATCAGACCATGTTATCTGGTTAGAACAGGTTACTGTATTCTTCATCCTACTTTGTCCCCAGAGATATACAGCTGATTGGGAGAAACTATTCAGTTACTTAAAACTGGACAAAAGTCGTAATAATACCAAGTGTATTTTCACTAGGTGTAATGGCAGCCTACATAACTGCCACTAAGAAGGAGTATGGCCCCTTACACAACCAATTCATATTCACTGGAGTACAGCTTATTAGAATGGCTATATTTATGTGCAGTTTAGAAGTTACTGTATAAAGGATTCATTAAAAAAATGCACCATTTGGCAAGTCCAGAAGTGCATACATGGAGCAAAGTCCTCATTCAAGGAGAAAATGAACCTTTGCCTAGAATGTGGAGGAACCTGCAGGATGCTTTTCAGAAAATCTGGAAAGAAAGACTACTGAAGCTAAAAGCGGGTACCAGGAGCCCACTTACAAGATGTTAGCAAGGCCCCTCTGCTGTGAAGTTTGCAGACTGCCTGGCCAAACACTAATGAAGAAAGCCACAGGAATCCCATACTGGAAACTGAAAGTTAAGCTGTTAAATATGAACATATGGACCTAGGCAAGCTGTAGGAGTCCCAGCTAGTTGTGATGGTTTAAACAATAGCACTTGTCGTTCCTCGTAGGAAGATCATATCGACGAAAGAAGTCTTAGAATTGTATCAGTTAAAATGGATGGCTTCACTTAAAATGGACAACCACCATCAACATAACCAGCAAAGGGAATGATGATGACTCAGTGAACAAAAAAATCATAAAATGCTACTTGACATTTGGTCATGAGCAGCATTGTGCTAATTTTACCAGGAGCTAACAGATTGTCAACAACATATAGAGGTAAGATCTTAGAGAATGGAACAAGCCAAGCAAATTCATTCTCTCTTGTGACAGGTCTCACTTTCATTGCCTGCATTAATAATATCCAGCTTGGCAAATGAACTCTAAAAGACAGTGAGAAATCTAGTTGTGGGGTGTTTTTTTTTGTTTGTGTTTTTGTTGGTTTTGGGGGTTTTTTTGTTGGTTGGTTTGGTTTATTCTGTGTCTGTGCTTGACTATGGGAAAGCACACAGTCCTTCTGACTTTCACTCCGAAAACAAGAGCCCAGTGAATGAGACAAATCTGGGGAATTACTGGTAATTATCACATAGAAGCTCAAAGTGAAAACATGAGACTGCCTAATGTAGCCTCGTTTCACCAGGAAACACAGATAATTCCCTCTAATTTCATAGAATCTTAGAATCACAGAATAGTTGAGGTTAGAAGGAACCTCGGATGATCATCTAGTTGAATCTCCCTGCTCAGAGCAGGGTCAACTGGTGATGCAGGTCGTTCAGGACTGTTTCTCTGTCAGGATGTCGATGGCCACAACCTTGGTGAACAACCTGTTCCAGTGTTCAATCACCCTTACAGTTGAAAAAAAAAAAAAAGATTTTTCTTATGTTTAAATGGAATTTCTTGTATTTCAATTTATGCTTATTGTTTCTTGTCCTGTCATAATAATTTACGCAAAACTTAACCAAAGCTTTGGCAAAATGGAAGAAAACAAAGTTGATAGCAAAACTTTATGTAACTCAAATTGTTGAGTCTTTCTTGAAAGGAAGGACAATTTATATCACATCTAGTATTAATTCTAGTGAATTAAAAAAATTAATTGCACTGTCAGTGGTTAAAGAGTCATAATTATGTTCATACGCATGTGCAGTAATATGTATATAATGACATAGTTCAGTCTACAGAAAGAAGTACAATAACAAAATAACTGGTGATAATCTCAGGAAAATAATGTCTATCCAGCTGTTTCCATGAAGATGGTGCTACTATGTCTTGTCAGATACACCCTATGGAAATCAGTGAGTAATTCAGTCACAAGATGGGAACCCGACTGGAACCCAACAGACACAGAACTATGCATCTTCTATTCATGTGCTAAGCATACAGACTAAACTATTATGACCCAGTTTTCCATCTGCACCACAGTGGATGTGGAATGGCAAATAATTCAAATCAAAGCAAAGAAGTAGGACAAAGAAACAATGCAATAACATGACCTTTCTTCATTTTACTCCAGTTGCAATAAAAGCTACACCATAACAGCGAGTGAATTCAAAGAAATCATATCAAACCTGCACATAACATATATTTCTATGAAGTTTTATTGTAGTAGACCCATTTTTCATTATAAGCTGATGGGCTTTGGTAAATTAAAACAAATACTGAAGAAATTAAAATATATTCAAAAGAAGAAACTGAGCCCATAGTTCAGTCTGAGAACCAAAAAAAGTTAGAAATAACCAGGATATTGCACAATTATGTTATTGGGCTGGTCACCTACTTTCTCAGTTAATTTTGCATTCCTTGTATTTGAGTTATCTTTGGTGTATAGGTCTAGTTTTATGATCCTGCCTTTTGTGATTCTATGAAAAGGTTCAGTATGTGCAGATAAGAATTTTCATAGAAATGCAAGTGACATGCAATGGTAGGGACCTCCTGGGAATAGCTAAACTGGAATAAAATCTTCTGAAAGATAAAGACAACTTAGAAAAGCCTGGTGCCTATCTGGTCCCAAACCTACTGTGAGACCACTTGAGAAATGAGGTGAAGATTGTGAGACTTTTCTGTCCTACTTGCACTGGAAAAATAAACATTTTTAAGCCTGGAATATGCAACAGCTACATTGTTATAGATTATAGCATATTTAGTTATGGTGAGTATGTATAGTTATAGCATACTTTTTGTATTAAAACACAAGTTGCAGGACCATCTTTAATTCACCTGTTTCTGAACCTGCCACTATTAAAGTAAGAGGTTTTTTTTTTTTTTTGCTCTTTGCCAAAAGTTAATGGCTTGTGTTTAGGAGGTTAATAAATATGTTGTATTCAATATGGTGAGAATGAATTATTCAGATTCATAACATCGAAAGTCTCAAATCACATGACAGACAACATTTCACATATGTTTTTTGCAGTCAGGTAATGGAACTAACTGAAACAGGGCCTTTGATCTGTATTATTAAATATTTGCAGTTGATACTGGCTCAACATTAAACTAGAGAAGAACCACAAAACACCATTCCAGTTCAACTGTGACTAGGATCTGTATTGTTCTTGATCTGCATCTTGGTAAAAAGAGAAAGTGATGGCTATAGCTGTCTGCAAATTAGGAAGGGGTTGCTTCCTTGGAGTTAGTGATGCAGTCACAAATTTCTGGAGAAGTTACTTCAGCAATTAATCATGACTATATAATGGCAAGCTTTGAATGACAGACAGAAGGACTTGGTTCTAAGAAATAATACTTTTAAGTGGGGTCTTGCTCTTATTTCTGACATAGGAAATGGTTTCTAACAGAAGACGGTGACAGAAGCAGTGTTGTTCACCTTAACAGTAGCATGCAATGCTAGCTAACACATGTATCTACAGGCCACCATGGCAAAGATGTTTCTTCCATGGCCTTCCATGTCCACAGAAATGATACTGCAGTCAACTCCACATGAATCCTGGCAATGACCTAAGTAGATAATGTGTTCTTGCTCCACAACTGTATGTAGTATTTATGTTATATGTTCAGTATGAAAATGACACCTACCTGACTCTGTCTAAGAAACAGAGATTTTCAAAACACTGACAAAAGCCTGAACTAAGGCAGCTAACAGTGATTATTGCTAAAAATGGAGGTTTAAGGCAACGTTTTAAAGTCAGTGGCATCATGGTCCTGTCTCAAACATGACAATTTAACATCTTGTTAATATGCCAGTTCCTGAAAGGCTGATATATTTAAGAGTAACTCTTGATTACATTCTTACCAACAGGGCTATTTCACCACGGTAATTAAGAAAAATTATTAAAGAAAATACTCAACTTATGGATATAGTAACCAAACTATGCAAGGATCAGCACTGCTTATTTGTCAGAGAGTTGGAAAATATTGTGTACTTGTAGGATTAATTTTTTTTCTGCTTCTTCTCATTCTCTTATTTAATAAACTCCTGCTTCCTTAAAACTGCATCTGACTTAGAACTCTATGTGCAATTGCTAGCAAAACATAAGCAGTTTCAGCTTTGAAAGCCAATGTGCACAGCTATCCAGGAGTGGTCCACCAAAACAGACAGCTGAAAATGTCAGATTTCTTCTAAATGTATATCCATTTTATGTTGCTTTTAAAGATGATTTCTTAGATCTCTCTCTGCTTAGCCAAAGGTTTTTAAATGGCTAGAAGATGAATAAAAAAGAATTCTGTGAAATCTAATTGAGATTTTAGAGTTCTGTAAGTATATTGCATCATTAAGACTTCTTACACATATAGGTGGCATTTTGCGTAAATGCAAGTTTAGCTCTGTAATGAGTGATTTTTTTTTAGTTTTGGGTTTTTTTTTTTAATATCGGAGAATTGACTGAGTCTGAATTTAGCTAATATGTTACTTTATGGACTGGTTAGGAATTGCAGCATTATTTAAAATTTGAAAAGACAAAGAAATGAAACTTTCATTTAGAAGGATATAAATATGGCACATGGAAAACAACACACTATTAGAAATATTTCAATAACTAATCCTTAATAAATAGTGATATTAACAGAACTGCAACTTTCATTCAGGAATTTCAAATATACAAGGCCAAATTTTCTTCTAAAATTGTTTTTGTACTAGCTCCTGCTTAAGAAAAGGTGGGCCCATATATGAAGCAGAGAACCTGGTCACACAAGGTGTGATAGATACTTATTTTAAATATTTTCAGGACAATTTGAGCTCAGACACTGAACACACTGTGAGCCATTTAAGGCCACAGAGAGACCTAGTAGCTGAGTTAAATTCTAATTCTTTCTGTCCCTGCCCATCAAGACATAATTCCTGGTCATTAATCAGATCATCTTCTATAATTACAATAAAAAAGCTTTCTTTGTCCCTAATAAGCATATCCTCGCATTTCTATGTGTTACACTACTGAATTTAGCATTTATTCACAAGAGTATTTCTCATGTTTACCTCCAGAGCAAAGTTTGTTTGAGGGGTTTGTTTGCTTGTCTTCTAAACTGAGAAACATACATATAGCATATGAAAACGAAAAGATCAATAGGTTTTTCAAAGTTTGCCGAAAATATCCGAGATTAAATTCCTAATGACTGAGTAAACGGGTTAAGGAAAATTAGAGCAAAGTGTTAATTGGGTCTCTATAATTCTGCTGGTTTTGTTTTGTTCAATTAAAACTTAATAGTTTGAACTTTTCATCAGTACTGAGCAACATAACAGATTAAAATCATATTGCATGACATCCCAAAACAAGAGATTTGCAGGGAAGCTGAGGGACAATATCACATCATGCTATAAATTAGTGCAACAATCTAGGGGGGTGGGGGGGGAAGAGAGAGAGAAACAAAACAAAACGATACCTAATATCTTAGTTTGCTTCCTCTCCTAAGCATTAAAACTGAAACATTTAAAGAAAGGACTTTATCACAGCCCTCCTAAAGGACAGGTTTGCACGACCTCAGACGATGTAGTGTATTCCATAAGGAACAAGAACACTACAAATAATTGTTTATAATCAATAAGATTTATTATAAATGCACTTTTAAAAACTTTATACTGATCATTTCTCTATAATCATTATATACCCCTTGCACATACGTTATCGTTGGAGCAAGGCTCATTAGTGCTGCCATGAGCTGTCCTTTCAGCACCACAACCTCCCCCAGCACTAGCTTGTTCTATGACCGAAACTCCTCGAATTAACTCCAGCAGTTAATAACCTTATGAAACAAGAAGACTGCTGCATTCGTTTTCAGACTCTAGAGCTCATATGCTTAAAGACACAAGTTAAACAATTCAAACTGAGATCTGAGTTACACATATGTAAAAGTAGTCATTTACAATGAATGAGAAACACTAATAATTTTATAAACCACTATTTTTATAGGAGACAACAAAGAAATTCCTTGAAAACTATGTATTTGTTAAATCTATATGTGTTTGAAAATCCTGTCAGAGTTGCAAAGCAAGAAATCATTTCAGCTCGACAACGGAGCATGCATAATAGAATTCCTTTAAACAGCCAACTAATTATACCAAATCCCACATCACAGAAATTCGTTGTTTATATAGGTGATAAGTGTCGATGGTGTTTTCCTTCCAAAAACTTTAAGTGTCTATGTGACAGAAAATTCCTTCTCTGGAAGCACTAATAAGATCACCTGCAGCAACATCTTTGATGTGCTTCAGGACTGTGGTTCTTAGTGAATAGAAGAAAATGAAAAAAACACTTTTAGACAGTAAATCTACTACCTTTTTTTTCCTTCTTTTTTTTGGGGGGGGGAGGGGTCAACGATGCACATACATACATGACAAGAAGAGATTAAAAAGTCCAGGTTTAAAACCAGCACTAACTACACATTAAAAATCTATTTTTACCATAGAAATAATTCCAGTTATTGCCTTCTTCTGTTGAACGTTTATACCTATAAACTCTCCTACAAATTTCAGATATAATTGAAGTATAGTAGTTGGGAAGAAATTATGTTTACTCCCTGTTGATATAAAGAAGAGATTGTTCATGCCGGAAAGTTCAGAACTCCACCTTGTGGTGATAATTTTAACTATATATTGAAAATAACTGGGGAGAAGAAAAGGAACACTGAGATGCAATCAGGGAAAGGAAGAGAAATTCAGGTCTGAACTATGGTGAATAAATTCTGTGGGGGTTCATTTGGGAAAGTGTGCAAATTCACTTAAGAAATGTGAGGCAAACCAAAACCATAGAATGTTTTATTTATTTTGGGAACAAATTTGCAGAACAATGTAATGCATAATATTCACTGTGAAGATAGATAGGGTTCCATCACTGCTCAAAGTTAGCACATACCTATATTTACAGTGACCACTCTATGGGTTCCTTTAGCTTTCTTCTAGCAACAAATGATAACATTCTGCTGGACTTGAATTGTTTAAGGAAATCCAGACTGACCATCTCCCACCACAGACTGCAACAAATAGCAGATAATCAACACCACAAATTCCGTCACTCAGTGTTCCTCTATGAAAAGCAAATACTCTGCTAGTAAAATATCCATCCCCTTTTATTACTAAAACAATGTGAAGGGAAGAGAGGATCTAAGCCCCTGGAAATTTTCTCCAACTTAAAATAAAATGATCATAGAATCAGGCTGATGCACAGGAGCTGAAAAATGCATATGCATATATAAAAAAAGTCTCAGACACTGCCATTTTCTTCCCATGGTTATGAAAAAAAAAGCAAAAAACCATATTTTCATTTATGATGTGGTGTTTTAATTTTTCATTAGACTAGAACAAGAGGCTTAAGGGTGACAAGTTGGCTGAGCAAGTTAATATGCTGAATTCCTACAGTTCTATAGAAGCATTGGTTTATTTGTTTGTTTATTTTGGGGCAAGCACAACAGATTTTGGGGCTCCCTTCCTTTCGCTATACTGCCAAGTTGTAATTGAGCATCATATGCTCCACTGCTAATATGTCTTTGCAGAAAACATAAACTGAAGTAGCTCAGTTATTAAAAAAAAAAATACTAAAAATTTGTCTACTAATACAGTTTTGTTTGTTTGTTTGTTTACAGTGTTAGTTTAATTAATTAATTTACATGGAAAAATCACTATCTTGCCAGAGAAAGTCTTCTTCTGAAGAAAAGGCCGCTATCTGAACCTCTCCAGTCGCAGGAATGCTTGAGGTAAAAAACAATGAATCTAGGCTGCCAGGGATCCTCAGCTTTTCAGTGTAAGCAGCAAACCCCCATGCCTTCATTTCTGGCAGTACCAGTGTGTTGCAAGATATATGAATAGCTTTACATATCATCACATACAAACTGAAGGAGGAAACATCATTAACTCTTCCTTTATGTGCATGTCTGAGCCCTCATACACCATCAGGAGTCTCCTGCAGAAGGAGGATGCAGATAGCAAAGTAAAGACACTCTGCTAATCTTCTTACAGAAGACATTAGAAATAGAGTCTTAGAAAAAGTCTTCCTGTGTTTACTGTACATCAATTCATTGTCCCCTAACAGCTCACAGTGAAAACAACATCTGCATGCAAGTGCTGTGCACCCTTGGAGTAGCTATTATTTCAGAAGACCACTGTGTAAAGTTTAAAAAACAAGGACCAAACCTTTTCCACAAATAAATTAGTTCACCTGTCCCTGAAATATACCCTCATGGAACACCATGTGAATAGATACTTGAAAATGAATCCATTACTATAAATAAATGTACACAAACCAAACATACAACCCACATATACACTCGTACATATCTATCCTGACACGAAACTAGTAGCAAAAGCAATAAATAGCTTACTTACAAGGGTTGCATACAGCTATAAACAGTCAGGTCATGATAGAAAAAAAGTTATATCTGCCAAAGGGGAGTCAAATGTGTACAGCAGCTATAAAGAATAGTAAGCTTTTATTAGTTTTTAGCATGGCTGCCTCTTAATGAAATGTTGCTACCGTTATTCTGTGCTGCACAAACAAAGCAACAAGAATGAAGGTCTGCCAAACAAATGCATGCAATTGCAGCAGAACTCTGCAAAACAATAAAGGTTTTAGTGGAAGGAATTAAATACTTTTCTTATCTTCCTTTGGCTCCTATAATGACCAATGCACCCTACCTTGAAGCAGTTGATTTAAAATTGAGCTATTGAAACATAATAGACATTAGGCAAAATGGGCAGGCACAAAAGCACATCACACCAACACTTCTCCAAACCCCAAACATGTAAATTTGCACTTTTATGTACGTCAGTTACCAGGGTCATAAAAAGTTTCCCAGATACCCCCTCCTCTCAGTCTCATCTTTTACCCAGCATGAAGCCTCCCTCTCTCTGCTACCCTCAGACTCCTACTGCCAACTCTGCCCACAGCTCTCCTCACAACAGCAAAAAGTAGACAGGACTTTGCTTTGGGACTTCCACATTTCTGTATCTTATTTTCTGAATTTCCAAGTTCAAAATACCCATGTATCTTTTCCACATTTTATGCAGCATTCTCTCTGGTGGTAGAGAATAGCAAGTAAAGCCCTATACTGGGTTATTACCTTCTTGGCTGTGATGGCTTTACATAGCTTGTAAATGTATTATTTTTGTTTCAGTATTTCAAATGCCCACTCTTAAGGATGGTTTATGTACGCACTGTGCCTGTGACAGTACTTACTTTTTATTACAATTTTTATGGTACAATGAGTTCTAGAGAGGGAATCCACTGGCAATAATTTACAGCCAATTTCTAAGCAAGAAATTCTTTTCTCAACAAACTTAGCCTACATGCCTTTATCACTGCCAAATTCCTACACGATACAATAATCAGAGTTCATATAAGTGGTTGCTTTCATTGGTGTAATTGGTATGGACTGTCTGTAATTACAGATTTTCTTCAATCCAGCAAGATTTTTTTTCAGTTTCTCAGGGATTCCACTCAGCTGCTAAGGACCAAGGAGCTCAGCTGGGCAGTGCCTAGGCACCGTCTACTGCGCTGACCTCAAGTATTGTACCTTGTCTGGTACTGTCACTTGCTGACTGCAGGATGCTACCCTTTCTCACTCTCTTTTTGCAAAGCCACCATTTATGCTGTACGCAGCACCATTACCTGACATTAGTTACTGACAATCCCTTGCATTAGGAAAAAATATAAAAGTAGTTAAAGAAAGTATACTTTACAGTAAAAATTCCATTGAAAATTGAAAACAACCCCCTGCAAAACTAAACAAAATAGAATCCTGTAAGCAGAACTTCTGTTTCTTGAACAAAAGAAATTAAGATATTCTAAAAAGCATATATATAAGGAAAGGATCTTAATAAGGCTCGTGCAATAAATTCCAATCACTGTTTCTGGTGAAATACATACTGCTTTTACTTTTACATTTTTAGAGAAACTATATGGCTTTCTCAATGATCTTAAGTTTCATTGCCTATTAAAGTTCTTCAGTAGAAGAACTGTGTTAGAATCTGTATATTCTGTTGTGAACTACAGTGAACCACAAAGTAAGCCTACAACTTAGGACAATTAACTATGTCAACACATAGTTGCACATGGTTATTTGCACATGGTTATTCACCGTTCTCAGGTAGCCAGGATAACTGTTCATACTGATGAGATTTTAAGTAAGTCCAACACTTTCAATTTAATATTTGTAAGCATATCCATGCAAAATTTCTTAGAACATATGTGGCACTTCATATATTATGTTCATTTTCCAAAGATCAAATATTTGAATTTTTCCAATTTATCAAATATTTCTGATATATATGGCTACAGTCATAGATACCTTTCCTTTCTGTGAAAAAATACAGGCAATAAAGCATAGCAACACATTAGACTACTATTCCTAAAGCAGCTTCTTTCAAAACCTAGAAACTTAGATGCTTTTCCCTTTAAAAGATGGTACCTCATCAGACCAACTTCTCACTTGGTATGATCTCATTTCCAAGAAGCAGTAAGTATTCCTGCTTATGGATGATAACTTTAAAATGACTGATACTGTAGAATGGCTTTATTTAGACTTAAAAGAGCAATCACAGAAACCAACACACAGGTTAACTATGACTACATTTTTGAAGTATTTCAGAATTTTATATATATACACTATATATCAATATACAAAGAAAGTTTTCTTTATGTTTAAAACTAAGCCAAATTAAATACCAACTGAATCCAAATATGATAATCAGATAATTTACTTGTTAATTTAGTAGTTTCATGTTGAAATAAATTAAGAAAATAATAATTTGTTTTAAAGATCATATTTTGATTGCAAATAACATAATTTATGACCAAAAGTATTACCATTCATTTGACTCAAAATCCGGTTTAATCTTATTATCTCTGGTTTCAGATAAATGTTACAGATACATGAACTGTAATATATTTTTTAAAGAAAAGTAAATATGTCTCAACTGAATTTCAATTTCCAAGAAAAATTAATTGCTCTTTTTTCTTACTGGTTTGGTTAAACTAATAGAATTTATGTGAGAAAAATGTGCCAATACTAAGTAGAATGCTTTTTTTTTGGTAGAAAATTACTGAGCTTAGAACCACAAAGCCACATGTAATGCATAAAGAACCTTATTACTTCCAGGAAAGGAGAATGAGGTACCAGAAAGTCATTTGAAAATGTCATGGGAGAGTGTAGTACTGATTGCTGCATTTATAGTAATTACAAAGGAAATGAAAATAAAAGTCAGCAACTACAGACCTCAAACATTTAAAATATTCAGTGTGAAAGGATGAATCTACTTCTGAAAAGTTGTTTTCTGACTTCAGACAAATTCCTATCAGCTTCTCAATTCTTCTCTCTACCTTATTATTCCTAACTTCAAGTTATCCAAGATTTGCTCGCAGGATTTTCTTAAGTTCCCAGCTCTGCAGTAAAAATAATTAGGCATAAAAAAAACCATATACTCTGAAGGGTAGTTGTCATCAGTCAATTGCGCAGGCACAATATAAGCACAACAACTGTTTCCAATTTGGTGCGCTGCTCAAAGCAGATGCAAACATTCCGTTTGTGGTTGTTGGCAGAGGCAGGGTAATAGACAGTATCTAACATCTACTGCTGTTAGCAACGTGCCAAAACAGAATTCTGCACAAGAAAATGTTACGATTCTCTTTGGAAATACATAATCCAAGGGAAATCATGCTAGTAGAAAACAGCACTTACTCATAAAATACATGTACTCATAAAAAATAAACTGATTGTTGGGCTTATATTTATAAAAGTGTCATAAGCAATGTTTTATTCACATTTCAATCATTTAAAAAAAAAATCAGTTTTCCACACTGCTTTAATAGCAGTGATACTGTGTTGATGTCCAAGAGCCACTACCTAAAATACCACTACAAAAGCACATCATTGAAGTGTAACACAGAGGAAAATGTGGAATTTTGTATATCAGTGAACTAACTAACAATAGAAGACAACTTGAGAAATAATGGAACATAACTTCCCTGTCTTTATATGCCTTTTACATAATTCCTATTATTTAGAAGAGCACTTTAATATAAAAAAACCCAAACTTTAGACAGACAATCCTAATTCATATTTTCAGATAAGAAACTACAGGAAACTCAAATTCCTCCCAATATGGTACACAGCTCTTAACCATTCATCTGAATTACAGGAAAGCAATTGAGGTTTCACATCTTAAAATGGGACGTGGCGGGCTAAGTGAAACAGTGCTAAAGGTAGAAAGCTTACTGAGCCCTGAACTATACAGCTTGGTATATAAGGTCTTCTCAAGAAAGTTGTACAAGTAGGGTGATGTGAGAATAGAAGTGTACCCAGCTCCTAGGTCAGTACCAGAATATCTCTAGCATAGTTTACAACACTACAAATAGAGTACTCTGTTAATTGAGACCTTTCTGATATGCATTCCTTGCCGTTAGCCTATAGGCTCAAACACTGGCTGCTGGTTTATTTGCAAGGCAGAGTAGTCAGTAGTCCCTAGCAATAATGAGACATACAGTACCATTTATCATACAAACAGTAACTACGCAAATATCAGTAGTTTTTAAAAGCAATTTCTGCTTACACCACCAATACTCCTACCCCATCAATTTATAGAGAACCTGAAAAGCAAGAAAACATAAAAGAAAATATGATGACAAATTATATAGGGGATTGTAAAAAACAAAGTCTACTTACTTTGTGGTTATTAGCCTGGATACCTTTGACTAATGTTTTGGGGCAGATGTATATAATATGTTTTTTATAGATTATAATAACCAGGTTATAACCACCAAAACAGGGATCATTTTTAAGTCATGCAAGACAACATTTCTGAGTGGTAAGGATGATGGCAGTTGACAAAATCATGGTGACTTGGGGGAAGTAGATAGGGACCAGCTATTCCTTGTCTCTCCTGGTACAAGAACTTGGGACTATCACATGAAGCTAGCAGCAGTCATGCTCTAGGGAAACGAAAGTACATGGTTCTCAACACAAGTAGACCTGTGGAACACCTTGTGATGTTGTGGATGGATTCAAGAGAAGATAGGACAAGTATGCAGAAGAAAGTTTCATTGAGAGTTACTACTGTGACAAATCACATCAGGCTCAAGAAAACTCCTAATCTGGGAAAAGCTGGAAGAGTTGTAGTGGGAAATACTATATATGTTTGTCCTGTCTTCACTCCCTCTGAGCACTGACCTATGAGTGCTGTTGGAGACAGGACAGAGGAGGAGATGGACCATTGCACTGAACCCATATAGTCATTCTTAGGTTCTTACATTCTTGCTTAAAAGCATCTATTGTCTTCACAATAAGGGAATGAAATAGAAAACCCACAACATTTTCCTTAACACTTTACACTTGCATGTTACCACTTCAGTGGTGTCTATTCAACAGACTACATTTAAAGTACCCCTGCTTATCAGTATTGGTTTAGGATGGCCATGGCATTTTGTTGGTGCATTTTCATTTTTATCGGAAATATGATCAGTGTCATAACGGTTCAGGTTGCAAGTCACTGATGTACTTCCACACATTTCTTCTCGCTATATACTTTCAAGGGGTCTCTGATGTCGCTATAGGGAAAGCCTTATTGCCATCAAAGTACAGCAGCATGGAAGCCAATGGTGATTTCATATGGGAGTACTACACTCATATCCTTTTGTGGCCTTTTGCAGTGAGCATTACACTGAAAAAAATTCTTGGCATTTAAAATCCAAGCCAATTTTTTACTGCCACTTTCACTTACCTTTGATAAATTAGAAAAAAATAGAGACCTTAAAGTAGTTGTAGTCCAAGATCAGATGTCGGCTTATGGTATACATCATGTTTAGCTGACTCTTGTTATTACAACTGCAATGAAAGTTCCAGGGTGGTGCACAAAGGGTGTAAATCAGCTCTCTAGTACACAGATAAATCATTTTCTGTAATTTGAGGCATGCAATTTTGTATTATTGGAAATAGCTAACATTGCTGGTATCTATTCTCTAACTCTTTACTGGTTTTGATTTGAATGCAGAAGTCCCTTCTGTGGAAGGCAACTTTTAAAACATACTATTCTTGCATTTAGACTGTCAGATTATCTACTTCCCGAGTTTTTAGTTATTGTTGAATTTAGGTTGAGACATTACCAAGACAGACATTTATTTTTTCACCACTGTGTAAGATGCTGCTTTTATTATTAATATTACATTCACATCCTAGATTCCAAGAAATTTTACTTTTTAGTAATACTGAGAAATACAGAATGGGTTTATGATTAGTGAAAGGTCTGTTAAGTAGTTTTAGTTCACTCCTGTGTCCTAAAATTCAACAGATCATTTCCATGACTGAATTGTTTACAGTACATGAAAGAGGATTTGTGAAATTTATACTTCACTTTCAAAACATTAACCATACCTATAGATTGTTATTAAAGAGAAAATACATTTCTGACTTCAACAAAAGTCATGTTTTAATATAATAGTTCCAGCATTTAATATGTTATGCTGTTAACATTTCATTCAAACATAATGTAAATGCTTTAAAAATCCTGTAAAAATAATGTAAACAGCATTTACGGAAATTAGAACAAAGTTATGTTTTATGTCATACACTTACAGTAAATACACATTGCAAAGTTAAATGCATAAAGAATTTTCTTTCACAAAATGTCAGCTTTTGTTATTAAAAAGAAAAGGTCATTTGGCATTTAAAATGTTTCTATAGATGGATTCTATACTTTGGATGGACTGAATAAATTCAAATAGATGTTTTCTAAAAGTTAGCAAGAATATAAACAAATGTAAATAAATAATCTGATCCATATTTTGCATTTGCCCCAGAGATACAACCCCCAGATAGAGCAGAAAGTTGGCAATCTGAAAACACATTGGTACATATGCCTAATAGTGCTAATCGTAAATGTTAAGTGCTTCAAAAATTGCTGTGATTGAAAGTTTGTTGAAGACATTTGGGAATCCTTCTTCTTTGGTAAAATTAATTAAATTAGGAACATTAGACTTTCATAGTACAATAGAGGGAAATTTTATTATAAGAAAGCTCTCTGCAATGGGTTTATTTAGGAGTACCATGTGTCAGATGGTACCTATTCAAATCATTTTATTCTTTAAACAGATCATATATATCCTTCCTCTATGGGTCATAATGATTAAGCAATAAATCATTTAAATATGCTTAGTTTTTTATGGTTTTATTTTATTCATTTACACAGAGTGACTCAGAAGAAAAATCCAGAAGAATTCTCCTTAAAACAAGATTTAAACATATATATTTAATTAAATCAATGTATTTTTTAGTAAAGTTTACTGTAATGTCACCTCATGAGGATATTTGCCCATACCCATATTTTAAAGGCAATAGATTCCTTTACATCCATTGCTATCCTGGCTTAGGTCCACACTGCCTGTGTGTCTCTGAAGATGAAAATATTAGACTTAGTAGAAATTGTATTTGTTGTCATATAACCCATCTTTATGTTTACAGAATTCATACTGGAATTGTGATATGGGTTTCCATCTCTACTCAATTCAGAAATATTGAATCCCTGTCTCACAAGACATCCGTAGCAATCACCTTGTGTGAAATACTTCCTATCTATTTTCTTGAAACTAGGCTACTGTGCAACGAGGAGAGCAAGCAATGCTGATTCTAAAATAGTAGTAGCTAAAACCAGAAATGAGTTCATTTGTTTAATGTCTAATGTTAAATGGATATGCATTCAAGGACCTGTATTTGGGACCGAATCTATAGCTCATGCAAACTCATTGCTCTTACCATTAGACTAAAATGAGATCTTTTCTACTTTCTATCCTGGTACCATGTCTATTGCATCCTTTGTTGACATATGGGTTCAACTTCAAGAAGAGTCAGTTTGAGTACTCTTATCTGTGACACCTGCAGCCTGGTTATTAGACCACTTGTCAGAAATGCAGAAGACAAAATTTAATCTCCTTTCCCCTACCAGACTATTTCAATCATTAGCTATTATGCAAAAGACTAGTGGTGTAAGTACTACCACTCCCAAAGAAAAGTCGGCAGTAGGATCTTCAATGTATGGGAAGATATTTCTGATATTTTCCTATGGACTTGATGAAGAATGAACTAAATTGCCTTCTGGATACACAGTCAAAAGGGCGCTGTCTAACTGAGAAAAACAAACTCTGCCTACAAATCTTGAAAGTATAGTTAACGTATGTGTTTTATATTATGCCATCTTCTAGAACTATTGATTGCAATGGATTCAGGTTGTTCAATGAGGACAATTGTAAATATGGACATGGAAAGTGGAAAGATTTATTAAGTTCCATTTAATTTAGTTAAAGAAGGAAAACATCATGAAAGAAAAAGAAAAGAAGAAATAAACCCATAGTTGATTTTAAATATAACCTACAAGTCAAGAATTGCAAATACACTGGTGCTATGTGAGGATAATAGGTTGTCTTTCTAAAAGTGCTACGTTTCAAACACTTAACAAGTTAAAAACAACACAAGAAAGAAATTACACTATCAAAATTAATTACTTCTCCCAGCTATCCAGTAGATAAAATCGGTATCTATTCTCCATATGACCATCTCAGAGAAAAAAAAACAACAAAACAAAACAAATATATCTTCAATTATTTGTGAATTTCTCAGGGTCTTGAGTACACTTTCCCCTCCTGGTGGTTCAACACCAGTGTTGAAGGTGAGTGGTGATATGGCACAGCTGCATAACCTCAGTTCAGACAGGTGTGAGAAGCAGTGGCCTCCCCACTCCTTTGTTGAGAAGCTGCATTTGAGCTCAAGCTGTTGCCCTTGGTTGCTGCCTGAGTTACAGTACTACCATGTCTGTGCCTGGCCATGTACCCTGCTGATCTAGACGCTGACCCTAACCTGGGGACTTGACTTCTTGGCTTGTGTTTGCAAGGCTTGACCTGCCTTCTCACCCCAGACTTGCCTGGGCATCACTGCAGTGGGGCTGATCCTGGTTACTCTCACTGGACCTGATCCTGACTTGCTGACTTGACTTCCCCGCTTGACCTGGGACATTCCTCATCACTTCAGGTTTGCCTGGTGCTCTAGACTCTCCTCTGACTCTGGTTAATGCAACCGGACCTGCTCTGCTCACCTTGTTTGGGTATTGTAGGACTGGGCCCTTGCTGCTAAGGTCACTGCTGCCCAGTTGGCTCCCAGCTTGCCTTTCCTCATGGAGCAGCACATTCTTCTTGCTCCCTGATGTTACTGATAATCACTGTTTATGAAACTAAATCAGGGAACGGTCCCATATTCAGACATTTTCTTTTCCTACAAAGTCAATTTCTTTTCCTACATTTAAGAAGACATCATGGAAACTAACGGGGTGATTTGTTTTTCAGGTAATGAAATAACATTATGATTATTAGAAATAATGAATTGATTAATAACTAAAAGAACAAGTAAATAAGTTACATTAAATTAGAATCAAATGAATGATACAGTGAAGGGATAGTTCAGAAATAATACTCAAATCAATGTGGAATTCTAGAATTCAAGATACTTTGGGGGGGAAAAATAGAAAGAGTATTTCACTCAAATGAGTATTTTCAACAGGAAATGTAGCTTGATAAAAGTAATATTAGTTCAGTTACTAATGGCACTGGAGGTATATTTCTATTCAGCTAAAGTAGACTAACTGCCAAGCAACAACAGCATAATCCAGTAGCCACTTTTAAACGCACCAAATAAAAATTCACTGGAAGTAAAGTACGGATAGTATCTTATAATACAATTCAATACTAAAGTTCTTTTAAAGAAAAAAATGAAAATGCAAACTCCTAAGACAGGTAGGATAATATAATTAAAAGCATTGTTACCATATAAGGTCTAAGTTCACAATTCCTCTTAGTGTTGTCTTAAATGTGAAACATTTCTATAATTTCTAAAATAAGCACAGAATTTAGGAGAAGTTAATGGTTATCTAAACACTCCACCTTGAATTTATGCATGGTTGACATACATAACCCTGGCTAACAACTGTAAAAATAACAAATTGAAGGAACTAGCTTTATACATACAATAGGATGGTTCTAACAGAAATGTAGGGTGTTTCAGCTATTACTGATTTGATGTGCAGTTAGTAAGAGAACTTCAAATGGTGTAAGTAAATCCTAACTCAATCACACATGATGTAAAAGATGAAATTATAATGAGATAAATTGAAAAAAGTTAGAAATAGAGAGTTAGATGCAATTAGGGACCCTGTCATGAAATTCAATTTTTACAGTCAGAGCATTTCTATAAATAAACTTCATAAACTTCAGGAAAGCTAATGTACAAAAAAGATATAATGCAAAGCATAATGTTTTTTTCTATTCAACTCAGATAAAAGTAAACTGGTACAAACGGGATTAATCTCACCAAACTTTCAGCTTTGAAAAGCTTAGATGCCTAGCCTCAGCAGCTCATCTAGACTCCATCTGACCTTAGGGGGAAGGCAGGCACCCTAGGTGGTTTCACTCTATGTTTGACTCCTACCTGAAGATGCCTCCCTCTCTCCTCCAATTTTAAGTGCAGCCTAGATGTTTAGCTGTGCTGCTGTACCTATCTGCCTGTGGTCTAAGAACATAGATGAAACAAAGCTTGTAGGTAGAGACATACTACCTTTATCTTTAGAGGACTAGTATTCTAATGCATTGGTCATTGGTCTAGCATGTTAGTATTACACAGTTAGTATTACAGTTGGTTGGTGTTATCATGCCTCTGCCTTCATACGTTCTTCAGCTTAAGCTAGATCCTGTTGGAAGCAGCTAAAGATGAGGTGAGTCACACTCAGTGAGCGCATTGGTATGGAACTTCAAAGCACCAGTGCACATACTTGCAAAGACAGACTAACTTCTGTAGTTACAGATAGATAATACAACCTCAGTTGGAAAAACAACAACAAGAACAAAAAAGCATGCCGGTGTTTAGGGTACACATAAATGAAGATTAAAGAAGCGCTGACTGCAGTACTTGGACAGTGAGAAAGGGCTGCACAACAATAAGTTCCCTAGCCCATTATAAGAAATATAGGTCCCCGTGGTGGTAATGAGGTGGAAAGAGGATTATAACATCCTCACCTACCCTACCTACCAATCCAACTGTACTGAATACTGAAGCAAGGTTTGCTTACAGTCAGGTAGCTGTACAATTTGTACCACAGGAGCCAGAGATCAGATCTGATCTGCTTTCTTTCTGTCTTGCACCTCTGTCTCACACACATAAAACTGCTTCTGCACTATATAGCTAGTTTGACAGATCAGGTGTCACTACCTGTTCTCTACTCTAATAGGTGGTATCCACGCCTCTGAAAAGTTTCTCTTTTTGAACAAGATTTGCCCTAGAGTTATTTTGTTCTTATTTAACACTGAACTAAAATCAGTAGTATAGATGAAATCGTTTTAACTCCTTAATTCAGTCATCTTTGTAAATGCCCAGCAGTAATGTGTTCCGTATTTTCTGGATTTTTGATCAATTTCATAATGTTTCCCTTCTGCTAAAATTTAATTTTTAGGATTATTTAACCTCACTTATAGGGAGGTTTCATGCATTATGAAGTTAATATTCTAACTTTAGATTCCTGATCTTGATATAAGATGGAAAAGGGCGGGGGTTGGCCTCATAACAGATACACAGTATTATTACTTTCATTTCACTTATTTTCTGTTTCTAAGATAGCAAGAGATACTTGAGTATGATTGTCTGATACTGGAAACTTTCTCAAGAAAAAAACCCAAACATTTTCTTAATTTGGTTGTTTGCGCATGTTTTTATGGGCTTGTCTAAACAGTTTGGTGGAGAAAGTAGCTCATAAGCACAGCCCACACTGCAAGCTGTCAGAGTGGGACTTGTCCATGATCCAGCAGCTATTAAGTTGTGTTTGCAGGGAACTGAGCCTGTGTTAATGAATCCTTCCTCTTACCTGATTCTCTAGATACCCAAAAGAGTATAAACTATGAGAACTGTGACATGACTGGCTTATTTTAAGATCAGGAAGCTTTCCTTAAAATTGAAACGTCTGCTTACAGCAATAACTGGCCATATTCTTAGTGGCTAAATATTTATGCATTTATCTACAACTGTGTAGAGTAAAATTAATCTTTCTGAATTATATTATTTTAAGCTTACATTTTATTTCCATCAAAGGAATATTATTAGTTGAGCAGTAAATATATAAAAACTGTCAAAGCAGACGCTTAAGCAAAGTAAAAATGCTAAAACAAAGTTTGCTTTTTTGGGTTCTTCTGTTTGAGTTTCATGAATGTTTCAGATACAAGGAAGATAATTTTTCTATTTTCCCTCTCAACATTACATTCTTTTCTTGAAAACTGTATAGTTGTAGGGATGCAAGTTACAAGGTAGAAAGATATTCTAATTAAATTTCAATTAAGTGATTTTGCCGTAGGAAATTCAGGATTTTTATCCAACTTAGTAGAAGTACATCCATGCAACCTATCTATTTTTAATTGAAAAAAATAGTTTACAGTTTCAGCTGAGAATGACCAAAATTGTTTTTTCAGGGACAACAATAATTCCTTAGGCACAACGAAAACACATTTTTAGAACTCCTTTTAGAAGACCATGCAAAGTCATTTCAAATATTCATTAAAAAAAAAAAAATCCCTAAATAGAGTATTCTTGAATCTGTAGATAAAAGACCCAACTTAAACTGAACTGCATGTGTATGAGGACAGCTGGTCAAATTCTAGAGCAATCATAATTTTGTGGTTTAATCTGTTAAGACAACAGTTTTTATTAATACTCATTTGTTACTTGTGAGAAGTTGCTGACATAAATTGATGATTAAGCTGCTGTGACCTTCACTGAACCTTAGTAATTCTCATTTGCATTCTCATTAAAGCTGGGTTTCAGTCTCTATTTTTTTCAAATCTGTAATACCATCCTACTCAAGTCTTTATAAGGAGACTCAAGTCTTCCTCAATAGCAATTAACTGGTCTGATAAAAAATGTTTAATTTATATATATTAATAATAAGAAAATGTTTAAATGGCTACAGATACCAAGTTAAAATATATACAATTACACATCCTTACACTGAAGCTTATGGATATTTTTTTTTTCTAAATCAAGAGAAATTAAGAGTAAAATACTGGAGTAGTATTGAAAATGGCCATAGGGTAGTTATTATGTGGGATAATACAAACTAGTTTGGTATTTTCTGTGAATTCAGTACTCCTGTTTTATATGTACCTTTTAATATATTTGTTTAAGTATTTGATATGATTTTGTGGTGGACAGTTAGGCTGAGCAGTTTGCCAGAATTAATTTACTGAGCCTTTCTTCATAAAGGAATGGATTTCTTCTCAAAAACAGGTCAAAGAAGACACAAGTTTAGTGATAAAGGCCTGGACCCGATAGTTTTCTGCATTTCAGTAAGAATCAGCAGTGGTGAGGCTGGTGCAAGTACTGTGCATTTCCTTCTCGAACATAAAGATTAATAGAACTATTTTTAAAGGGTCCTTGATATCAGCATGTAATAATTCTTTACAAAGGATGTGATGTCAAATATCCATCTGAATAATTTTGGAATCTAAACAGGATTATGGACCCATAGATCTTCAATGCACAAAATTCATCCTCAGAAAAAAAGTGTTTTCAAAAAGGAATAGAAAATTTTGTCTTCAGAATCCTAGCCTTTTCCATATATTAAAACAATCTGCATCTTATTTCTAGTAGCATGCTGATAAGTGAACTATATGACAAAATATATTCAGAGAGTCTCTGGTGTAGTAAAGAATGTCAGTATTCTTAATTTTTCATTTTACGTTACTTTCAAAGACAGAAAATCTGCAGAGGACCTATATAGACAATCAGTATTTAAACAGAGACAAATGTAAGAGCTGTTTGCCAAGCCTACTTTGACATTCATCTTTAAAATTAACGTAAATTCGTTTTTAAGAATATATAAGTATTTCTAGTATCTCTATTAGTTTGAAGGACCTAGAGAAGTCAAATATAAACACCTTATTTTCCAAAAAAATATTTTCTCTTTAAGGATTATAAGAAAATTTCAGCCTATTTTTAAGACTCTCTCTTTTATGTCAGTTCCTATAAGAAAACTGAACCTTGAGAAAAATAATTAAAAAAAAAACCCAGCACAACCCACAAATAGGTTCAGTTAATACCTATTAGAACATCCTGAAACTATTTTAAGCATCATGTGCTTAGTGAAAGTGCTGATAGGGTATTTGAAATGATTGACCTAATTAAGCACATGTTAAATGTACTCAACAAATTCTAACTAATTCAATATCCATGACTGAGCAGAAAGGAAAGTTAAGAGCTCGATGAGTAAGGCAACAGAAATGTGTATACCAATGATGCCTAAACTGGAATACAGTGAAAAGTATTATATTCCAGCCCCACAAACTTAAACAAAAACCCAAACGACTAGATATTATGACTTCACATTGCAACTTTAATTCATACATACTTTCAGAAGAATTAATAAAGCAATTGAAATCCATGTTCAATGTCTGTGTAATGCAATATATAAATAATGCAATTTACTTAATTAGGGAAAACTATCATGAAACTGGCTACATTTCTATGCCTAGGATGTATTAAATTTTAATAAATTTTTTTCTGTCCAACACTGACAGTTTCAGGTTAAGCATGGATGGAGCAATATGAGTTATAATACCTACATTTAGACCTCAGTTTTCTGCCTGCAACACAGCAATCCATATTGTGCATCCTGACTCTCTACCAAGGCCATTCCAGTAACCAGTTTTATCTTTCCTTTCACATTTGTCTCTTCATTCTGGGCAGCAGGAAGAAGAAATGTGCTAAGGTAACATCATCAGTAGACATTGTAAAAATTTTCATGATATCCAACTTTTTCCCAGTAGGCACTCAAGAATAAGCATTTACAGTGAACAAAGAACCACCCTTCTGTCATTAAAACCAGGAAAAATAAATATGAAGTGTCTTCTACCTTGCAGTTATTTAGAACATAATAGTTTTCATAAAGATTAAACAATGCTTCAAGCCCCTCACCTTCATGTTTTTCAGGGTGGGAAATGGGGTCTATGTGAGTGTCTACTAAGTATCTACCCCAGTATCACACTGAGCAGAACTGCATCCTTATTTAGGTCATAAAAAACTTACCTTGTCTGAGGTTAATAGTACTAATTAGTATTAGTACTAACAGGAGAAAGAAACAAACACTTAAAGAGTGATATTATATCACTATTCTGTAACTGTTGTAAAGATATATGGGATATGAGGCCATTTAGTTTAGGCTGCAGTACTCCTAAATACCTTGTGTCACTTCCATTCTGAATTATTTTCCTATTGTAATTAAATTTATTAGGTTAAGAGCTGCACCTATGGGAGTTTGCACATTATAACGAATATATAATTTCTAATTTTTGCATATCCTAATATTTGTTTTGTAGAAAGTCTTCGTTTAAAAATAAATTGATTATGCAAGTGACAATATACTGATATTCAGTCATAATACATTATCATAGAGTATGCTGAATAGTTCAATATAAGACTTCTTTCTCAGATATGAATATGCTGCTTTAACAGTACAGAAAAGTGTATGCATACACAGAAAAGTTATGTATAACTGTGCAGCACTAAATTACATTTTGTTGAGATCTTTGCATTCTACATTTTTGCTAAGTTTTACAGCTATAGATGATATTTGCATGATTAAAAGCTGCTAATGGCAAAAAGGTTACATGAAAGGTACTTTTCTGAACAACAGAATGAGGGCTAAAGCAAGGACTACTTCCTAAATACAGGCTTGCAGGCAATTATTCTTCAATAAAAGCTAAAAAAATAATTTCGCTCAAATATTCAAATGGAATCTGGTCACAATACTTGCAGAGGATATCTATGCATCATTAGAAAAGTGAATGGGGTATATTTATTGTAGAACATTTTTAGTCACACAGTTCGTCTTCAAGAACTCATTTCCTTTCATATTTTAAAGTTAAAAGCATTAGATAGATTGCACATTTACTGATATCCAGGCAATCTTGGTGAGTCAAATGAGTTTGAAACCTTACATTGCTAAGAGCTCTGTAGTTGAATATACCCTATGGTTCAAACATTTTAATGAGAGTTCAGTGTAGTCTGCACTCTGAGGGATCTGGTCTTGCCAGACCAGTGACTGAGACACACCAAGTTTTTAAGCTTGGGCCCAATTACCTCTCTTTTATACCAAGTTTTACTTAAGTTAAAGCCAACAAGAGTAGGAGTAGTAGTGCATTGAGGAAACCAGGCAAATTGATCTCATGTCAGCATTTTTTTAGAGGCAAAGATTACTAGGGAGAAGATTAATAATCATCTGTGAGTAATAAATAGAGTGATAAATCCCTTTAAATAATAAAAAGTGATGACTATATGAATAACCTAGCCCTCATGTTGCGAAAAAAAATCTAAAACCTTATAAAGTACTGTTTTTACAGAATACATTTGTATTGCCAGTAAATAGATTCATCCAACTAGATTTAATGATTACCCAACATGCTGCAATATTTTCTTGATTTTATGTATTTTTACATTGGTGCCAAGTTTTTAATGGTTTAGAATACAGTTTAGTAATGACAGACACAAAATACTACAGGCTTATTTTGTGCTTATAGAATGTTTGTGCACATTTCATATATTATAGAAACTTCAAAAACAAAACACAGGAAATACAGTTTAAAAATATCAGTTCTGATTTATTCCTAAACTTCATATACTCTAGGCATGATTGTACTAGTTTATTATTTGGAAGATGCCTTTCTTGTTTATTTAATTGCAAACCAAGAGGCAAGATACATAACTGAATAGGCATCTAAATAATGCCTGTACATGATACACAAACCTTACAGGATAAGGCAGTCATTGGACTCTTAAAACAAATAGGGGAAAGGAGAAATAATTTAAAAAAGGAAATTCCTCAGACAAATTCATCCCTTCAGTTTTGATTCCACGCCAGTTCTGTACATGCTCAGTTTCAAGCCAAGTTGATAGAATTCTCACAGAAACAACCCAGAAGATTCCAGTAGTAACTAGTCTGAATACAAATTTTGGACATGATTCAGCATTAATCTCTCATCTAATCTCAAAGTGAATATCCTAATCTAATTTTATGCAATATATAATTGTAGGAGAATATTATGGAAGCCCATTTTGCCTCTGTAGTTTAAATGAAAATTTTGTTTTAATTAGTGGCATTGTAGTTATGTTTGTTATTTTTTAAATTATAAAGAGTAGGATAGCTAACAAATACTAAGGTCTTTAAAGGAACAGAATTCAAAGAAATACTTAAAATACCATTTTTAGAAGATTGTTCCAAAAGCAGAAAGGAAAACTGTGTAGCAGTAAAAAAAGAACATTGCTGCAACCCATGGCAATAAAAACCAATATATCTCATGACGTGCCCTTTTGCAGAAAGATAAGAGGGAATTAACGTGGTGTTAAATATAATTAACAATGATTTCTCTTTCTTGCTTTAGCGTTCATTGTAATTAAACTGGAATCTTTCTTTGCAGCAGTTTGTGTACTGAAACCAGGCGTCCTTCTTTGTGGGATATTAATGACCGCATAATTACAATAATTTCATGTAGGCTATTAATTAGCTACGGAGTACAATACTAGTAAGTGAACCACTGCTTTCTTCAGGAAAGAATCCTAACTGTTCAAATCTTGTAACTTCTCCCTATTTTGCAAGAACTATCATCTAACAGTTAGTCATTAATTTCTTACTGACCTTGATGCTTCAAGTCCGTAACATACTCACTGACCACTCCTCTTTTAATCATTTTAAAACGCTGGTAAGTAAAATATTTTTTCTAGATTATCACTTCCTACTATATAATTGTTTTAATTTTATTTACCTTCATTGGATCTCACTTCTACCTTTCAAACCCAGAACTTCTTGGCCTAAATTGCAAAGCTCTCACAAAATTAATTGTACCTTCCCTATCACATTATCTTCCTGCAAGGCCAGCCTCTATGTTTTAGCTGCCAGTCACACTAAAGTGAAAGATCAGATTGTTCTACATGTAAAGAATTCCTAGTCAGAATCTATGAATCCAGCATCTCTTCCACTCTTAAGTTTCTCCCACTGTCATACACACTGGCAGAAAAGGAGTATTAAGAAGCTTAACAACCAAGTATTTCACACTACTTGTTTGTGCTAAAACCTCTAATTATCTTTGTTATCCACTCTTTCTTTTAGCTTATCTGTTATTTGACATCTTCTAATCTTTTAAGTTATTAGCTCTTTAAGGTACCCTATTTGAATGGTGTCCTAACAAATGGAGTCTGAACTAATTGAGTTATCCATTACCAGCCATTAATGCAATACATACTAAATATATTATTATTACCACAACCGCGAAAGGTTATGTGCATTCCTTTATTGCCATGCCTCTATTTTAGAACCCTCAAGCAACAATTAGGGGATATTTGAGGTAAATGAGGCACAAAATAACTACTGTGCCTTTCTGGCCTTAGCATAGAAATGTTGCAAAGCTGCTTAAAATGAGCTCACTGAAAGAGGACAAATTCCTGACAGCAATGTCATTTCCCCATGCTACCTTAGAAAACGGCCCCTCTTTGACTGTTGGTCCAAGCAGCAGTGACTAACCATTTCTAAAATTTGAGGAAGGATGCTTTCTGGAAGCAGCACAAGCAGAATGGCAACCACTGCCTTCCTACTTAACATAGGGAGAGAACAGCTTAGGAGGAGGCAAGCCATTCCCTTTAAAGAGCTCCCTGCTGTGTTGACTCAGTTCTAAAAACCACAAACATGAATCAAAACATTAATATCTTGCTGAGAAATTCAGATAATGAAGAAGGTTGGTAAGCTGTTTAGCATTAAACTCAGTAGTTAATAAATACTATATCTCATAAACATAAACACACGTGACCCCTTGTCTCCTTCTGATCTTAATGAAAATATTTCCCCTCCCAGTTTCTTGTCTTTTCATCATTAATTTAGAAACATCTATGAGGGGCTTCTCAACTCAACACATTAAACTATTGCTGAATTGTTGATTTTTGCATTTTGTTTTCTGTGATTAATATTTTTTTTTCTGTTTATGGACATTAATAAAGGAAATTAGCACTTGTAAGCATAATTTCTATTTATGAAGTTTTTCATATTATAGATAAAGCAGCATTATAAAATGTCACCGGCTATTTAACAATTGTTATCCAAGATACAGTATAACTATGGGTAACTCAAAGCTAAATGTGTATTAACTCAGGATAAGTCCAAAGTTTAAGAAGAAAACCTGAGTATTAAGTTAACAGGAAATAAGAAGATGTTTGATGAAGAACTTGACAGAAACTCTATTTGGAAGTACCAAAATGACACAAGATAAATCTCTCTTTCAGAATTGATCTAGGATACTTCCTGCATTTTAATTACTGAACTTACACAGCTCACAAAGATGTAACCTAGATAACTTCAAACATGGTACAATTAACACAACAGTGTTTTCCTCAGAAACCAGACCTCAGCATAGACTACATAGCAGATGATAGATAAATATTTATCCAGCTTTCCAGACTCTGTAGTCTGCTCCAAGCCACATAGGGCCATAGCAGAATCAGTAAAAGCTCTTCTCTTAGGCAGGTTAGAGCTACTTTGTACCTAGATGTAACCATAGGAAAATATGCAGAACCTCATCTGTTAGGTGATTCAGTGACCTGGTTATGCATCCTACATGACAGTCTCTGGACAGACATTACTTGGAGCAAGGATGGAGTCTGGTTTTCACCTGCTTCTTCTCTGCCCCAAAGACTCTTCAACTCCGTTTCGCACAGGGACACCATTACCCCAGAAGAGGTGGAATAGTTCATCCCTCGCCTCTTCCATAAAGCCTACTTTACATGGGCCATTGTTTGGAGAAGTTTTAGGTGGGCTTAAAAGCTCTCTTCAAGGCAGAGAAGGACAATGAATGCAATTGGAGACTATGTATTTCACATGAAATATTTAAGAAATCAAGTATATATTATTTGGATCAAGGACAGTCATGCAAGTTTCCAAATTCATGTATTAATTACCAAATTTACATTTAAAAGAATTTTTACCATCCAGTAAAAAAAGAATACAACCATGAGCCCTGCATAGCTGAAAAGACAGGCTGCAGGCTCGGGTGAAGGCTCGGGTGAAGGTTTAGCGCGGGGCCTACGAGTGCAGCGTGGCACCACGGTGCAATGCTCACCTCTGCCCCAGCAGTTTTCATCTCTGTACACTGCCTGTTGGCTGTTAAAAGCCTTGTTCTCACCCATTTACCAGGAGTATTTTTAGTCCTGATACCAGTAGCTGTGTGAGTATAGTTACACTACAGGACATAAGAACTTTTCCTTCACCTCCTTATGGAGTAACCTGATATTCAAACTGTAGCATTTCTTATCATGAGCCACTACATTTTGAAGTTTAAAGATCTAACAAGGATTTTCTCCCAGATTAATAGCTTTGCTTCATGCCAGCTAAATTCTTTTGTTTACCTGGCTAGCCTGAGTAACCTGCCTGCTCAATGCTGACTGCCCCAAGGAATCTGGCTATTTCTGTTTTCAAGAGTTGACTGACTTTTCTGCAAAAGTGTAGCAGCAGGTTAGAAAGAGCACTTCACATGACTGATTTGTTACATTTCTAGGTGAGACAGTACTATGGATTTCATGTAAAGGAAGCTGAGATGGGAATTACTGGAATAGGAAGAGAAATAAACAACTCTGTTTAAATAAATCAGTTCTTTACAATAATGGAACCAGAAGGATCCTTTTCATTTTAAATGAACATCTTAATCAGTGGGAAATTTTGCTGCTAGGGCAGTGGGCAAGGAGAGCAGTTTATGTTTTTCAGACCTGTCACTAAGTTATACCCATAACTCTTGAAGGCTACTTTCACTCAGCCTCTAAGCAAAAATCACTGTGAACAGCATTAACACAGTCCCTACTGTGAATTACACACTTGGAACTCCTCTGTTTCCAAGTGGTTGGGATTTTTCTACAGAGACCACATTAGTGAAAGAGGAAATTCCATGCACTCACAATTCAAAATATTGTAGTTCAGATATCAACTGTTCAAAGCAATATTCACACATCAAGTATTCCTATGTTTTCACATAGTAACAACCTTTTAATACAATATTTAATAGTTGGAGAGATTTAAGAAAGAAGTACAAAACCAAGACCTGAGAAATTTAAACTACAGAAAAGGATGAAAAATCACGTCCTAGAAAGTCCTAATTCAATCGTTCAAATTAAAAATCTAGTCCTAACCCAGTACTGCAAACATATTAATTTTGTTGCAAGTTGCAAGCATATAAATAAATATCAACTCAACAGATTCATATTTTTTCAAATTGTTTTATGCAGACATGTACATCTGTGCCGTTTACCATGCTTTCACAAGCAAGACATACACAGCAGAAAGAAGGATCAGACAGGACATCTTGTAAATATACTTCAGAAATACGCAGAACCCTGAAGTTTGAAGGTTCTCAACTGGCAGGTGGTTTAGACATCTCTGATTTTCAGGAGAATATGTGCTACCATGTCGTGGTTTAACCCCAGCTAGCAACTAAGCACCACACAGCCGCTCTCTCACTCCCCCCCGGTGGGATGGGGGAGAGAATCGGAAGGGTAAAAGGGAGAGAACTCGTGGGTTGAGATAAGAACAGTTTAATAGTTGAAGTAAAATAAAATAAAACAGTTAAATAGGTAAAGCAAAAGCTGCGCACGCAAACAAGGCAAAACAAGGAATTCATTCGCTACTTCCCATCGGCAGGCGGGTGTTCGGCCATCTCCAGGAAAGCAGGGCTTCATCACGCATAACGGTTACGTGGGAAGACAAACGCCATCACGCCGAACGTCCCCCCCTTCCTTCTTCTTCCCCCAGCTTATATACTGAGCATGACGTCATATGGTATGGAATAGCCCTTTGGCCAGTCTGGGTCAGCGCCCCTGGCTGTGCTCCCTCCCAGCCCCCCCGTGCACCGGATAGAGCATGGGAAGCTGAAAAGTCCTTGACCAATGTAAGCGCTACTTAGCGACTATTTAGCAGTACTTAGCATCAACATTGTTCTCAACCTAAACCCAAAACACAGCCCCATACCAGCTACCAGGAAGAAAATTAACTCTATCCCAGCTGAAACCAGGACATACCATTTGCAAATTTGATGCTTTTCTTAGTCCACAAGTAAATATTTCATATGCCATCAATTCATGCCTTATTTCTATTGTGTTTTTATTAAATCTTTTTATATAATCACACTAATAAAATACACTCTGTGTTCCCCAGTGATCAAGTAAGTACAGCAAACAGGTCCATACTGCATCCTGCCGGCTACAAACCCTTGTCAGGCCTTCCAGTTTGAAATTACGAGTTAGGGACACAGGATTTATTTAGTGCATTCTTAGCATCCCCTATCATTATATACAGCTGAATCACTGGTATCCTGAGGCAGTGAAAAACCTCAGTAACCAAGTCTTCGTACTGTTGTTGCACCACGTTCTGAAATACACAATGAACTTCTGATTCTCCTTAGCCCCAGGCTAGGCTCGTTACAAAGGTTGTTCTTTCTCTGCCCTACTTTCAGTTCATTTTATCATGCAGAGCTTAAAGCCATTCTTCTAATTTATTTATTGGTCTGAACACCAAAGAAGCTTTCTATTGCTATGTGCAACCATAGCTGCTTTTGAAATAGATTTTAAACTTAATATCCTGCTGAAACTAGTAGGCATAATACTTGAGAGTGTGTGAAAAATACTGACCAAGTCAAGGATTTAAAAATATGTATACTCAACAAGAGAAGGTAAAATTAATAGAAAAGATAGTGGCACAGTTGACTTATCTATTGAATTCATTTGCTTACTAGCACAGCTAGTAAGTAAACTAATGGAGATGTTAATTACATATTGTCTCACACCACTGGCCCTGCAAGGTAGATGGAGATTGCAATTAGCAGACTTTCTCCCTGTAATCGTTTTGATTGTTCCCAACAAAACTAAAAACAGAGAGAAATAGGTTGACTGCATCACTGAATCCACACCAGAATCTGAAAATAATCATTCTCCAATAGGGACACCGAAAAGTTCAGCAGTTTTGCAAATGCCAGTAAATGCCTACAACCACTCAAGTACAAGAAAAGAAGCCGCCTTTGCCTCTTAGGAAATGGATTTACCTATATACAGTACTTAGTGTTGTCCAATAAAATGGCTAAACAAAACAAGTCACTTCAGGGGAATTAAAAAGGTCATATTTTCAACAATATTACAGAGAACATTTGTTTGAGGATGAAAGTGTATTAAAACTTGCCACTTTAAAAGCACAACCTGCAGCACTACTGTCATTGATACTGGAAACACGAAATGTGAGGCTTAAAACTAGTTCCAATTTAAAATAACTAAGCAAAATCATTAGAAGTTATTAAAAAAAAGGTGTACTATATTAAAAGCACTCATATGTATACATAAATACATATATACCTAAAAAGCCATAAAAACTCAACACTACTTCCAGTCTTTACGACAGATGTTTAAAAATGACTAAAAGCCCCTCTAAATGGTGTCTCAATAACAATCTCAGATGAAAAACAGTATGAATATTCTCTTAGCTAAATACTGGCTCACACTCACTCTTAGAGGCATTACTTGATGGTCTATGTGTTGAAATTTATGAACAGTATATTCCAAACATACAGAATGCTTTGGTATAGGAAAAAACGAGTCTTCTAAGAACTGTGTACTGCATTTGGGTGTTTTTCCTATTTCTTAATGACAACAAAGATACAGTAATTCTACTTTTATTAAAGATAATCAAAGTGAAAGACTTTCACATTCCAATCTCCTAGTTCTTGCTAAAAATGCATATTTAATTTTAAGTTATTCCAGCACCACAGCACTTTGCTAAAACATTAATGAAAAATTGAGGTCAAATTTGCAAAACCCATTAGTGAAAAAGTTCCAACTCAAAACATTTTAAAAATAAACAATTACCAAATTTTCAGGTTTCTAGAAGTACTGTATTAGGAAAGATATGAAAAAAAGAAAAGATTCAGTAGTCTGAATTAAGTCACCATTATGAATTTCATATCCTAGTAAGACAACTTTTGTCCTTACTAAGTGATCTTAGGCAGAAAAATGACCTCTTTTAGGCTTACGTTCTCCCATCTGAAGTCTAACACAACTGGTTTTTTATTGCTGAAAGGCTTTGATTGCACACTGACTGGAGAATCAGATTCCACTTTCAGTTGCAATGGCACAAAAGCAGTCATGACTGCAAGTTTTTCACAATTCTTTGTGAAATAATGCTGATAGATACTAAGATTGTTTACAATTCACATATCAAATATATGTTTTAGCCTGTGTTCTTCACATCCTTCCTTAAGCAATTGAATACAGCTGCCACAAACTCGACTCTTAAAATGTTGAGGGCTATCAGAGATGGGTGCTAGAACAGTTAGAAATTTCTGGGTACTGTTTATAGCATGACTGGGGAATGAAGATGGGATAGATGGCCACAAGTGACACTGTTCCCTTTGAGGAGCAGTATCTGGGAGTGGGTAGGATAGAAAAATTTTGCCTGGGATAATCTCAGAGATTGTGTTTTTAGCAGAAGTGTGACCAAACTGTTTGATACTAAACCAACAGAGAGATCAGCTGAGCTGCTGCCTCTCTGCTCTTCTCATCCAGGAACAGAGGTAAAATGAAGAGCATGACCATAGTGTCTGAAGTCAAATCCCAAATGACCAACATCATTAAACCTATTTTCTATCACTGTGTAATTTTTTACTCCTGAGAAATGGTACTGTCTCAATCATCACAATTAGGTAACAGTTTTCCCATTTGCATAGTACATAGAAAATAATGACCTAAATTATAAAGGAACAGAGGATCACTGTCAAGAAATAAATTCACGATGTGGTAAGGTGGGTAGGTAGATACTTCACAGTACTTCTGGATGTTGATAAGTAAAAAGAGGATTGGGTTATTCAGGCAGCAAAACAGAACAGAACCTGACCCCTATTGCTGTTCATGAAAATTAATGACATTTGCTTTTTCTCTACTCCAATGTGAGTTGAACTTTAAAGGAAAGTAACTCCGTCTCTTTACCTCACACTCAAACATGAGTTCAGGTTCAACTAATTTCTCTTTGTGAGTAATAAAACATTTATACTCAGAGAAGTACACTTCAAAGAAATGAAGAACTGAAGTCTTCTAAAGGAGCATGTCAGTACAATTCTTTGTTAAAAAGCAATTAAAAAATAGAAACAGGGCACTTTTTTATTCTATATACTGTTTGTTATTAAATTAACAAAAATGTGGGTTTAATTTGGTTCATCAACTCAGGGTGAGGTAGCCCATAAAAAAGGATAATAGCAGTTACACAGCACATCTGGGACAGTATTTTCAACAGCACTTAATACTGGTATAATTCTGCCACCATTAATATTTACTGGGACAAAATCATAGGTGCTTTTGAAACCACAGTTTTATCTCTGATCCGTTGTGCTTTGGACTTCATATCACTTCATAACAGGTAACTTGCACATGGTATAGCTTAATATAATAGTTTCTGCTCCTAGGTGCATCACAGCCTTTTCACCTTTGAGATCTCACTTACCCCTTAAGATATCTGAACACCACAGTAAAAACTGAACTTTCTCATCTTAGATTCTATGGTAGAAACAACAGCAAAAAAAATTCAGGCATATGAAAGAAGTAATACTGATTGCTATTTTCTTGTGCTTGTTTGCACTGTTTATATTTTATGAACCACATGTTTCAGTGTTTCTGCTGCTTGCAAGGGTTGAAAATGATCATTTTTCTTGGTTCATTTTGTGGCTGTTCGAGACTGCTTTCCCTTGAACCAGTGGGCATTGACTGCTGTGAGAGAGAAAGTAAAGTAGGTTATGCTGGTACTTTTGCAGGTATCAGACTCTCTGAAGTACTTGGTTTTTGTGTCTTACATGGTCAGGGCTTAATCACACACAGGATTCTCCATCAGGAAAAGGTTTTCCTCTTGTCAGATGGACAGAAAACCTTGGCTCCTCTATTGTCCAGGACACAGTCTACTTTGGCTTCTTATTTGGGAAGTACACCTAATAAAACTCTGGTTTGCATTCCAGGACAAAACTTGACTTTTTAAGAGACTGAGAGCCTTTGCAGTACCTGAATTCCTCTTGCTGTATTCTTAAAGCACATTGTTGTTGTGCTACTTCATCTTTTACCAGGTCCAAAGTTTATTACAAAGTGTTGGGAAATGTTCTACACTCTGCATGTGGTTTCATTGACCCTCCTGAGCTAAATTTTTATGGCATTACTGGCTAAAATTACAGGAGAGTGAACCTGAAAACTGGCTTGGTTCTGTTCCTTTAGTTTCTGTATTCATACAACAAAGCAATCTAAATTTTTACAGTAAATTCAATGTTTCATTTCATTCTTGTTTCCAAAACATGATATAACATTCCCTTGGCTCAACATCAGTTTGTACTGAAATAGATGTGAATGAACCTACACGCACTGAAGATTGAGAAGAAAAGCTGTCAAGCCTACAGAAGCCCTACAAAGAGACTGAAAAAGAATCTTTAATGTTGGCCACTTGGAACAAACTGCATTGCTATTATTGATCAGGAGCGAAACTAAAAATATTACAATTTAATACTAGCCAAAGAGGACCAAAAAAAAGGGAAAACAGAAAAAAGCTAAAAGCTAAAACTAAAAAGTAAAGCCATGCCAAGAAACCGAATTATTTTCCTGGAAACAATTTAAAATAATGACTAAAATGAATAAGGCATGGCCCATGACAGGATTTTATTATTTTAATAATATCCTTTTAAAATGCAGTTTCATGATAATGTTAGAGGATATTTTAAAGACCATATAATTTATGAGCCAATGAGACAACATGATCCTACTGTGGCTCCAGATATTTTGTTTCTGAAAAATATGAACTGTAGATTGGCATACAAATTTGTATAGCAGAAATTGAAATTGAATTGCAGAAATCCTAAAAGAAAAAACCCTACATTAAAGATAAAAGGAGTTGTGATAGGATCACAACAAAAATGAGTTGCAATAGGATCAAAACAAAGGAGTTGTGATAGGATCACTCAGCTTTTTCCCAATACTTTTTCCCAAGATGGAGAAATGAGGCTACATTTTGGTAATTATAATCCACAGAGAGGTTAGTAAAACTAAAATCCAAACAGCTTGTTGAGACTAACATTAAATTTATGTGTTATGTATGCCACAACTATGTCGTCTCTCCACAGTTCTGATCCACCAGTAATGACACTGTAAAGTATAAGAGGTCAGGCTCAAAAATTATTCAATATTCCATCAAATTTTTGTTGTATCTTTATAGCAAGTACTTCAGTAACTTGGAGATGATAGAATTTTACTTTTCTGGAATTTGAAAGATTAGTCACATTTCCATTTGATCTATGTTGGTTAAGGCACCTTTGTCAGCAAGCTTTCTCTACATCAGATAATTCACATTACAATGAATTTGCAAAACTGCTGAATTATTAACAGTTACAGTGACTCTACACAGTCACAATTTCAATTCCTTTGCATTGCTTTCTCTGTTTACTGTGAATGAAAAAATCTTGAATCAAGCACTAAAATTGAAAATGGAACAATCAAATACAGTTAGGGCTGAATCTCCAGGCTATCAAGATAATTGGGGTTTCAGTTCAGGAAAAGTAACCGCAAATACAAAAATCAAGGTCATGTTAGAAAAATAAAGGACAAACTTTTAGTTCCAATTTTATTTATTTTGGCAGACTATACATATATAATAAAATGGTAATATCACAATCAAGCCCATACATAGCTTATCTTTCTAGTATATCTCACTTATGTAAGTAATGCAATGAGTTCCCTTAGAAACTATCAATCACAAACCAAATGAAGCAGGTGACTGGGAAAAGCCAGCATGGATTTACCAAGGCAAATCATGCCTGACTAATTTGATCACCTTCTACAACAAAGTCACATCTTCTGTCAACATGGGCATGTTGTTTACCTGGATTTCAGCAAAGCGTTTGACACTGTTTCCCACAGACTCCTCCTAGAAAAACTGGCACGATACAAATTGGCTAGGTGGTCTGCGAGATGGGTAGGAAACTGGCCAACAGGCTGTACTCAGGGTGGTGATCAATGGTGTTTACTCAGGCTGGCAGCCGGTCACAAGTGGGGTCCCCCAGGAATTGATACTGGGCCCCACACTGTTAAACATCTTCATAAATGATCTGGACGATGAGATTGAAAGCACCTTCAGCAAGTTTGCTGATGACACCAAACTGAGTGGTGAGGTGGACACATCAGAAGGGAGAGCCATCCTACAGAGAGACCTGGACAGGCTGGACGAGTGGGCTAGCAAGAACAGTATGAAGTTTAACAAAGACAAGTGCAAGGTCTTGCACCTGGGACAGAATAACCAAAGAGCCTAGAACAGGCTAGGATCTGTGTGGCTGGGAAGCAGCCTTGCTGAAAGGGATCTGGGGGTCTGGTGGGCAACAAGGTGAGCAGGACTCAGCAGTGTACTGCTGCCCCAATAAAGTCAAATCAGATCCTGGGCCACATCCACAGGGGCATTACTAGCAGAGATACAGATGTGATCAACCCACTCTACGCAGCACTTGTCAGGCCACACCTGGAGTACTGTGTCCAGTTCTGGTCCCCACAATTCAAGAAAGATGCGGACAGACTGGAGAGGGTTCAAAGGAGGGCCATGAGGATGATCAAAGGGCTGGAGAACCTGCCCTGTGAGGGAAGACTGAAGGAGTCAGGTCTTTTCTCCCTGGAGAAGAGAAGGCTCAGGGGGACCTCATCACAGTATTCCAGTACTTAAAGGGTGGTTACAAAGAGGACAGAGGCTCTCGCTTCACAAGGAGCCATATGGAGAGGACAAGGGGCAACAGGTGAAAGTTGCACCAGGAGAGATTTCATCTCAATATAAGAAATACATTTTTCACAGTGAGAACAATCATTCACTGGTACAACTTCTTCAGGGATGTGGGAGAGCCCCCATTGCCAGAGGTTTTCAAGGTGTTGGACTAGGTGCTAGGTAATCTCATCTAGACTATATGATTCTATATCTCTAGATCTCACCCTCTAATATGGAAGGCAATATCAGTGCTTCCACTTTCAGATGGAAAACCTGAGGAAGAGGAGTGACTTGACTATCTTTCAGTAGGTCACCAGCAGAGCTGGGACTAGAATGTCGCAGCTAAAGAATGTTCAGTAATATTCTTTTCAGGTAAATTTTGAAATGTTATTGCAAAGAGACGGTTTCCACCAATTTATTTTCACTTATTTACAAATTCACTGATTTGACCAGACCAATGCAGAAAGTCTGAAAAATCTTTTAGATTTCCAGTTCCCTGGAGAATCTGCTTACTAAATAATTTTCTCTGTAGCTGACTCAGCTAAATAAGATCTAAATTTGTCCAGAGCCAATATTTACATGAACAAGTGACAGATTTTAAAATACTTAAAATGGGAAGAGGAAACAATTTGATGGGTTTTCAAAATGAGGCAAATGAATCCCCATGTAGTAAGATGGTATTTCAAACAGATGTGGAAAAGAACTTAGTATCAAACACGGTGAATCCAAGACATAAACATGTCTGCAAGTAAAAGATAAATTTAAGACCACTGGGGATGATTTTGTAATATGTTTAATCTCAAAAACTGATAGGAATATTAATTTAGAAAAAAATGTCCTTGATGCCTCCCCATTTAATTAGAGATTACTGTACAGGTGGCCATCATTTATGATAAATATTTTTTATTAATTTATTTATATATGAAAGTACCACACATAACTACTCCCAGTACAGCAGTCATTTAAAGTCTCTGTAATCTTTGTAGTTTTGATTGGAATGATACGAATGTTCACACAAAGCAGGGGCAACAGCCAAGTTGATGTCAGCAAAAATGTATCCCCAGTAAGGGTCTGTAGTCATTTAACTATTTTGAAAGGAAAATTGTAAATGAAAAGTTAATAACACAATGTTTATAATGGATCCTATAAATTGTTCAATATAAGAAATAAGGCAATCTGGTCTTTCAAAATAATTAATGTGAACTGTGCAATTTATGAACAGCATACTTATGGTTCTACTAAAAGCTATTTTTATTGGAAAACTATTTACAATTTTATTCAGTTAACAAATGTTACTCACTCATCATTCAAAAATCCCAGACAGATGCTTTCCATTATGTCCAAAAGAGCTGAGACTTATTACATTATTTCAATTATTGTTTACAATGCCACATGTCCCATCATAGCATCTTTCTTTTAAGGAGTAATTCTACACATATCTATTACTGAATGTATTATTTCTTCTATTACTGCTATCATTTAAGCCAATAAAATAATTATCAAGCACTAGGTCAAGTGGAAACTCTGCAAAAGCAAGAATTCCCTAGTATGAGGAATGACAGGGATTTACTGTTTTGGATATGTTGCAGGGTTAAGAATAGTGACAGCACATGAAATATTTAAAGAGTAAATATATTATCTCTCATGTCAACTAATTGTATGAATTCACAGACTATTTAGACTTTGTAGCTACATACAGCTCAGTTAACTGAAGAAAGAGTTTGAAATTAATTCATAAATATTTTAACATTTATGAAGTCTTTCATGTCCCTGATTTTTTTTTTTTACTTTTCCAGTCAGTTTTTAATAATAATAAATTATTGGTGCAGTCTAGATGATGATTGGACAGGCTGGATCAATGGGCCAAGGCCAATTGTATGAGATTCAACAAGGCCAAGTGCCGGGTCCTGCACTTCGGTCACAACAACCCCAGGCAACACTACAGGCTTGGGGAGGAGTGGCTGGAGAGCTGCCTGGCTGAAAAGGACCTGGGGGTGTTGGTTGACAGCCGCCTAAACATGAGCCAGCAGTGTGCCCAGGTGGCCAAGAGGGCCAATGGCATCCTGGCTTGTATCAGGAATAGTGTGGCCAGCAAGACCAGAGAGGTGATAGTGCCCTTGTACTCGGCACTGGTGAGGCCACACCTTGAGTACGGTGTTCAATTTTGGGCCCCTCACTACAAGAAGGACATTGAGGTGCTAGAGCATGTCCAAAGAAGGGCAACGAAGCAAGTGAAGGGTCTAGAGAACAAGTCTTATGAGGAGCGGCTGAGGGAGCTGGGGTTGTTTAGTTTGGAGAGGAAGAAGCTGAGGGGGAGACCTTCTTGCTCTCTACAACTACCTGAAAGGAGGTTGTAGTGAGGTGGGGGTTGGTCTCTTCTCCCAAGTAACAAGTGATAGGATGAGAGGAAATGGCCTCAAACTGTGCCAGGGGAGGTTTAGGTTGGATATTAGGAAAAACTTCTTTACTGAAAGAGTAGTCAGGCATTGGAACAGGCTGCCCAGGGAAGTGGTTGAGTCCCCATCCCTGGAGGTATTTAAAAGACGGGTAGATGTGGTGCTTGAGGACATGGTTTAGTGGTGGACTTGGCAGTGATAGGTTAACGGTTGGACTCGATGATCTTAAGGGTTTTGTCCAACCTTAACGATTCTATGATTCTATGATCTATGAGACAAACAGATGCTTCTGTTTCACCTGCTATTCTGAAAGATACAGGGAATGGATGTTACAGAAGAGGACAAAGCCTAAACAAGATAATGTCTTTTCCACTGGCCCAGAGCCCTGTTAGTGCTAGACAGGAGTTTTGCTACTCCTGTCATTAATGGCATTAAAGACTAGAAGACTATCTCAACTTAATGCACAGCCCAGCACAGGACAGCCAAAGGGGTAGCTACATTACCTTGGCCCACAGAGTCATCTCCTCTCTCCAGGGCTGGTCCTATCTGAACATTGTGCTCAAGCAGTGCTTAGCGGAGCAACAGTACTAAAGAACAGCAATAACTATATTAACAAAGATTCAATCTTTCTTGTGATGTGTAAGCTTCACTCACTGCAAGGATAATGGACTATAATTCAAAAGCATTAAAACTTTAAACTTGTATTTAAATAGTAATTATACTGATTAAACTATTGCACATTGTCTTTAATATCTGCCTTTTTTTTTTTCAGAGTAGCTGAGTATCTTGCATGATTAAATACCAAACTCTGCAAAGAAGTCCACTGTCTCTAACCACAAATAATATTTTATAATTGCAGTTATTTTAATTTTGAGACATCATGTAATCTGTTAAACACAAAAGTTGAATAAGGTCTTTTGACTTTCAATATGCTGTAGCAAGTCATCTGCACATTAAATTTTGTGAAAACTCTGTAACGCTACCATAAAAAATGCAAATTGCCTTTTTAAAATCACATTTGTATGGAGATGTGTCCCTGTGGCTTCCTCACATTGGCTGCCAATGACAGAATGCACACCAGAGGTAAATGGAACTGAGCTGCCCATCTGTGTGCTTTAAACACAATTGTGTGCCAACAGCTAAGAAGTATACATACAGAGATACACATATAGAAGTATGTAACATTAAGCTGCTTCATCCTGGAAAATACAATTTGAAAAGTAAAACCACAGTAGCAGTCCATGACTGTCATCTAAGTTAATGCATCAGTTGCAGCACCATTTGCAACTTTGGGACAGAAAACATTACTATTACATTGTCTTCGAAGCCCTGCCAGGATGAACATGCGTTATCAGGGCAGACTTCACTGGAGAACAGAGCTTGATGAGCAAGCACTGATTCCACCCTCTTGGTGAGAATTACTTGCCAATTATGCTGTATCAGTCAAAGGAATTTCTGAATTACATACATTAAATGCTAAATGTATAAAAAATTTTAAAAAAGAAATTCATGCTCCTACCTTTTATTGCTTCATTCTAGACTCAAGAGGTAGCTCTTTCCCACAGATTACATCATTAACACCCAAGGAATTATGGCCCAGATTAACACAGATTTAGATAGATAATTAAAGCAGTTTTTGATTGTATTCTGCTACAGTAGTGTTCTAATTGTATATGTAACATTACTAAGTCGGGAATATTTGCAATTAAAAAGTTGAAAAAACTGAAAAAAGCAACTAAAATTTCATGTGGCTATTTTTAGTACTTAATCTCTACTTCTTTCTATATTTATTTTTCTTCAATGCCAAGTCTAGTTGGCAAGTATCTATAAAAGTACATTTCCTAAACATCAGTATAGTCAAGCTCTAAATGAGTTTGTTACCCATTGGCCTACTTCCACCAGTTTTTCATATGAGATCTTTCATTATGTATTGTTCAGAGCAAAGGTTTTAAAGTGAAATACACTTCCATCTTACATACAGAGAAATACTCTTACCTCTAAATTTAAAGCTATCTTTTGCAAGACATAAAACATCCTTAGCAAGTCACATTCACTTCCTAAAGTGAACAGATGAATACTGACAAAGCACCACAGCAAGCAATGGTTTGATGTCTAAACTTCTTCCCCTCACAGCTTTAGATTCACTACTTTCTCCTAGAAGCTGTTTCACTCTATTTCAAGCTAATTTGCTAATGTCCAAAGAAATCTTAAAACTCATCAAACAAATGATTTCTCAATAACTACAATACTGGTTTTTGTGGTCTATGTATCATCCTGTTGACCCATTCAGTATCACTTCCCCCCAGAAAAGTTGTTTGACTGTCTTCATGAAAGGTAGTGTTTCAGCTCAACTCAGTTTGATCCTCCTTCTATGAATTACAAAATACATTTTAAGATCAGGGTACTAGACAAAATATAATCTAATTTGCCTCAGTCTTTAATAGTCGGGCTGATCATCCTCAAGGTTTTCATGCCCCTGAGCTGGGAGATGGAGATAGGACACAGAATGTAGTCCCAGCTGTTGAAGAGGTGGCAGTCGCTGACCTGCTCCTCCACCTGGATGCCCACAAGTCTATGGGGCCAGACAGGATCCACCCGAGGATACTGAGGGAGCTGGCAGAGGAGCTTGCCAAGCCACTCTCCATCATTTATCAGCAGTCCTGGTCAACCAGGGAGGTCCCAGATGACTGGAAGTTAGCAAATGTGACACCCATCTACAACAATGGTTGGAAGGAGGATCCGGGGAACTACAGGCCTGTCAGCCTGACCTCGGTGCCGGGGAAGGTCATGGAACAGATCATCCTGAGTGCCATTATGCGGCGTGTGCGGGACAACCGGGGGATCAGGCTCAGCCAGCATGGGTTTATGAAAGGCAGGTCCTGCTTCACTAACCTGGTCTCCTTCTATGACAAGGTGACCCGCTTAGTGGATGAGGGGAAGGCTGTGGATGTTGTCTACTTGGACTTCAGCAAGGCCTTTGACACCGTCTCCTACAGCATTCTCCTGTAGAAGCTGCCTGCTCAGGGCTTGGACAAGTGCACTCTGAGCTGGGTTAAAAACTGGCTGGACGGCCGAGCCCAGAGAGTGGTGGTGAATGGAGCCAAATCCAGTTGGCGACCGGTCACGAGTGGTGTTCCCCAAGGCTCAGTGTTGGGGCCGGTCCTGTTCAATATCTTTATCGATGATCTGGATGAGGGGATCGAGTGCACCCTCTTCACCCCAGTAACAAGCGATAGGATGAGAGGAAATGGCCTCAAGCTGCGCCAGGGTAAGTTTAGGTTGGATATTAGGAAAAACTTCTTCACTGAAAGAGTAGTCAGGCACTGGAACAGGTTGCCCAGGGAAGTGGTTGAGTCCCCATCCCTGGAGGTATTTAAAAGACGGGTAGATGCAGTACTTGAGGACATGGTTTAGTGGTGGACTTGGCAGTGGTAGGTTAACGGTTGGACCTGATGATCCTAAGGGTCTTTTCCAACCTTAACAATTCTATGATTCTATGATTCTATGATAATGTACTAGATTTGTGCTAAAGGAAGTATCCTTGTCCCGTCAAACATCTAAAATGCAGTAGTTAACATGGCTCAATACTGAAATACTCTTGTATGCAGGTTGTAGGGCTAATTTTGCAAGTATCATTTACTTTAGTGATACTAAGTCAGTAGCAAACTGACCAGGCGTAAACCCCAGAGAAGTCCAGGTCTTAAATTATGTAGATAAAGGAAGGCAGAAGACAAACACTCGCAGTTAGCTGGTAATGAGGGGCAATTTCATTCTTCATAGCCAGATCTATGCAAAACACATGGAACAACTGTAAAGACTCTTTACTAAATAAATTGATGCCCACAAGCAGGCTAATCATTGGAAAAGATTAGCACAGCAGCAGAATTTGGTACTCAATGCACAAGGACAGTACCTGACAGGATAGAGGCATCCTACTTGCCTACACACGACCTGCTGGCTTCACTAGTGCTGCTGTGCGTGAACAGCTTTCAGCTTGGCTGTAAGCACACCATGCATGTCTGACTGCTCTTCTGCCTATTCTGTCTTGCACCTTCACTTCTGGCTATCTCTTAAGTCAGTAGCTCATCTGCCAGGCAAGTGAGGATGATGTTAAGGGTGAAATTGTGACATGCAAATTAAGTTTTCTCACCTAAATTGAAACTTCCACGATACATATATTTAAATTTCTTACCTGCCTAGATTCAACTGATGATAGCCAATGGAGAGAAATAGATCCTTTCAGAAATGGCACTTACTGCTTCTCACAAGGCATGTCTGGGAAAGGCTATGTGAATTGCCCTCAGAAGTGCCTGCTTCCTTTCATTAATTATAGAGGAAACCTAGATAACTAGCTCAGATGTAAACATCTGCACTGTGATCGATATGTTAGGTGAGATGAAGCTCATCTGTCCCTACATTTTGTCATTATAGTGTGGATCGTATGTTCAGAATTGTGTAAAGAGGCCGAAGAACCCCACCGCCATATTGAGGATTGTTTTGCCAGTGCGGGTACTACAAAAGACAGTTTTAATAATGCCTGCTAAGGAGTCAGATTAAGGCTTGGCTTACAAAGAGTGCCATATAGAGACAAGCTGACAAGATTCTTGAAACCAGCCAGTCCCTAAAGCAGTATAAGGAGGCTCTCAGGACTTGACAAACAATACTGACAGACCAAAGTTTTAACAGGCCAAAAGAAGGAAGGGATGGAAAGGGCTTCCTTACAGGTTTGGTGTGTTTTTTTTTCTCTCTAGGCAGTAAATTTTGTCTCTCATATGATATGTCTCCATTGAAAGAAGTTTTTTAACTATGTATTTGAACCCATGTTTATAAAATAGTGAAAAAAATTATATGGTTTTGCCTATATTAAAATTTTATGGTTATATAATATCTGTGATTAATTATACTCCAGCAAAAATAGTGATGAAGAAAAAACCAGTCTTTTATTATTCTACCACAACAGTCAAGTAGGATACTAAATACGAAGAGTTTCTGCAAGAAAGGAGACTACCAATTGAGACTACAAATTGAGTCAACATAAAGCTCTTAATTACCAGAATATAATTTTAGAACTAAATCAGTAACTTGATATCCAAACCTCTGTGTCATACTGCCAACATTTAAACCACTTGATCTCCTCATATTAAAAAGTTCTGATATTAGGGCATTAGGCCTGTTTTATCTGAAAAAAATTACTAGAATTATTCTTAATACAATAACACCTTTTCCAGAACAGAAGGTCCATATGGCATTTATTTGGAAATAATTACAGCAGAATAATTTACTCTGGTCTATTTCCCTTTTATAGACATAACTTTGCTCTAATGTACTTCTACTGATTTCAGAAGAATTACTCTCAATTTTCCCAAAGTGAAAGATGAGACTCAAGCTCATTGTTTTCTGATCACCTTCATACGTTACACCTACGAAACGGTATTCAGTTACTAATCTTTGTTGTCTCTACACTTAGAGGTTCCATTCATCAAACTATAATCATCCAGTAGAGAAATTTTCAAAACGTCTCTGGGTCTAAGAATAAGACATGACTTTATCCCTTCATACCCTTCAGGTTTTTTTCCTAAATATGAAATAATCTCTGCACAGAATATATATGCACTACATTCTTCATTGTCAATTTGGAACATAAATGTGATCATCCTTCTTATCTAAGGGAAAAATAGGACAAGGAATGGATGAATGTCATTTCAGAAAGATACACATTTTTAAGGAAGCAAAAGAAACCATATTTGCTTCAAGGAGCTATTTTTTTTACATATGTTAGTAGGACACAGATTCTCAATCATTGTCTGCATCCATCTTGATGTCCTCCTTGAAATGCCCAACATTACACCTATCAGGTGCCAAAATCAACCAGATTACATGATGGAGGGCTCAGAAGGTGAGGTATGTAAGAAATGTATTTCCCTCTCAGGCAAGTAGATCAGCTAAACTAGAAGCAATGGCTTAGATGTCACGGTACAAATTGTATCAAATCTGAAATGGTACAGTTGATTTAAACAGTCTAATGTGTGTCCGTGAAAATCTTTACTCCAAAACTCCATTTGATATACAGAAGGCATCATAAATACTTATAATTAATATTGATTTACATAAAATATAAAAAACAACAAATGATAAATTTTACTCCCAAGAAAAGAGGGTTTTTTTGGGGGGAAAATAACTGAAGTGGCATGTAAAAATGGCCTATAAGCAAAGACAGTTAGCTGCCACTTATACCATTTTTGTCTCACAATGTCCTTAACCACATCAGAACTAATCTTAGGATTTGCAAAACAACTCCCTATATCTACTTATGACAGTGAAACATATTGCCATTCACACAAAAATTATGAAAAAATTCAGCATTCTGTGTTTAAATTCTAAGTAAATCAAACTTAACATAGGTCAGTGCTCCCTATTGATTTCAGTTAGAGTAACCCATTTACATCAATTAAATGAGAGCAGAAACAAACCCAATCAATAGCTACTAATCTTAGATATCTCTGCAAGAATTACTGGAACTTTAAAAAAAACACTGCCAAGATTTTGTTTGTGTTTGTGTGTGTGTGTGTGTGCACATTTAACTGCAAGAACCTGAATTTGGAACTTTGGCATTTGGGTGTGAAATGTCAGAGAAATACGTAAAACATATTTCAGCAAGTTGCAGTCCTCATAATTACATAAATTCCAGATGCCGATGGAAAATACAGTATGTTATCAAACGGTTAATGCTTTAAAAACACACCATATTCACAAAGTGGTTAAAATCACATTACAGAGACAATCTTAATTCTTACGTCTTCTAATTTCTGAGTACTTGACATTGAGACATGAATAACATTGATGTAGTATATTTTTAGCTTATTTTTTACAGGAAGAAAACATAGATCATTGCTTTGAATGTCTGTCTTTCCAACTGGCACTCCTTAACTTTTTAATCTTTTGGACAATTTCTGTCTATCTGAAAAACACAGTCCATTTCTTTCCTAGAAGTTTCATAAAAATGGGTCGTTAGGTAGAGAGTTTTACTAAAAGTGAGATCCAGGGAGAACAGAGCTTGTAACATGCTGTTTGACAGCAACCAGCTGGCCAGTCAGATATGTGTATTGGCCAGCTGATCAATATATGAGCAGCTCTAAATGAGCCACAGTATGTGCTGTCTCTTGCCTAGAGGTTTTCCCATAAGGAGAGAGCTATGCTTATTGCAGCAGGAAGGAAGGAAAGATTAGGGATAAAGAATATAAATCCCTAAGAAACCAAGTGTCGTTAGTTCCGCTTCTCATGGAACAAACTGTTTTCCATGTACTTTGTATTAACTGTCGTCAGAGAAATCAAATCTTAAAGCACTGGTGAAAGAGTAAACAGGTATTTTCAATCTTTTATATTTACATACAAAGCGCACACAATCCACAGAGGAAAAATATTTCTCACTCAAATACCACCAAAGTAGGTTCTGAACACATGGGAAATGGTGCTTTGTCTTCACGCGGGGGCAATATGGAGTACCTGCGCATGTGTCTGCATCACCTGCTCAAGGCATTCAGGGTCTGGTGGTAATGTATTCAGTTCTACAGACACATCTGATTTCTTCTCTTGTCTTGCAGAGGGGAGAGCGTAGCAAGCTTGGTGCAGCCCTAAGGCAACAACAGTGACTACAGAGTGAGAACAAATGACACTTTCTCTCTCCCCATTTTCTTTTTTTTTCTGAGCTGGAAGGAGATTGATTACTTCACTGTGATTTTCTCTGGTTATGATAGTGGTAAGAAGTTGGGTTATTTATTTATTAGGAAAGACAGATAGTGTGTGTTTGTACTTTCAAATTTTTTAAATGAGACCTGAAGCTGCTCAGCACCATGAAAATTATTCAGTACTTGAAATTAAGCATCCAAAATCAGAGGCACTCAGAAGAACCCAACACTTTTGCTTACGGTTACTCATATCTCTCAGTTAAGAACAGAAAATTGACCTCTGTGCTTCTAATCTGGTTATTATATAACCTACTCTAAAACTTTGCTTACCTAATTGTTGACATAAAGTATCATTGAAGCCTGATTATCATTTAATCAGGCTGATTACATAAAAAATATGCTGGCCTTAGCAATATAAGATAATTTAGGTACTATACAATTTACACAGAGCAGTAATTGCAGTTGTGTGAATTTTCTGAAGTGAAGATGAGGCAAATAAGTCTAGTAATAGTTAAACATAAAATAGTCTGCTTGGTAGTTTCATGAATGGCAAAGCTAAATCAAGAAGACAACTAGAAAGAAGAAAAGCTGTTGGCATGGAAACATAACAGTTAAAAATTTCTCATGCTCTCTCAAAACATCAAATTTTGATAACCAGGTTGGATTCCCTGCTCCTCATAGTAAACTATTTGGTGAAACAAGTGCTGGCATGAATCTTTGACAACACATCATCTTCAGTGGTTGAGCAAAGCCATATGTTTACACTGCACTGTACTATAAGAGCAGAAGTTTCTCAAATTCCTTGGACAGCATAGTGAGGGAAAAACATCAACATTATCACATAAAACTCAGATTTTGGACATCCTGTCATTTTGGACAAAGGTATCACTTGGGTTTTACAGAAGCTCATCTAGCCTTACAGTGCTCAAACATAAGTTAAATTCAGCTCCTTGTTTGCATATGGAATAACGACCATTTAAAATACTTTTCACTCTAAAGTACCCAGCAGTGCAAATTTCTGCTAGTCACATTTTTTCCTAAAAGGCAGTTACTGTATGAATTGTGGCCCTGACTAATTGGGAAGAAACAAAGTATTCCAACACCTGCACATCCAAATGTACCAGTACTTAGTTATTTATTTCAAGAGGAAAAAGGAATAGGAAGCCATTCCAAATAGCCTGCCAGCGCTGTTACAAATTGACTTCTGCTTAGCTCAGCTATTTCATCTGCTCTCAGTGCTCTCTAGGGTTGGCTCAAATAAATGGAGAGTCCTCTGTGAAATCGGCCAGAGAAGCATTCTTGCAAGAAGCACAATATTCTCCCATCAAATCTTTTATGAATGGCTGCCATAGCAAAATGGAGAACAGTACAATACTTCAGATGAGGTCTGGTAATGAACATATCTATAGCATACATGCACATTTTCTCCTGCATGATTCTAATCATCTCCAGAATCATCTGTAGGATGAAGCAGCTTGAACTGGAGATCAGTTAACTTTAAAATAGGAAATAACTATTTCATTGTCTCCTCTCCCTCTTTCAAGAAAGCAGCAATGGTCTAGACAGAGAAGAAGAGAAGGTTCTGCCACTACAGATTTGGCAGAACTACTAAGGAATTATACATTATTTTAATTTTTAGAGATGGGAAGAAAGTATCAGAATTTTCACTAGTAGGTAATTTCTGGTTGGATACTGCTGGGTTTGCAAGGGTAGAAATATCTCCAGGACCTCAACATTTTATGATAATTCACAACAAGGAAAAAACAGTCTGCTAAAGTACAAATATACTAAAAACCCTTCAAGTCTATTGCTGAATAGTGATTCTTAAAATGCCTTATGCCTTCAGAGTCAAGGACGTCCTTTTTTTTTTTTCTTTTGCAAAGCAAAATGTATGCCATGCAGGAGTATTTTATTTTATGACAACTGATTTTCAGATGAGGAAAAGATTGTGTCTAGCCCCAAGCCTGGCTGCTGTATTTAAAATTGGGGAAACAGATTTCAAGTATACTCCAAAACTGGGGGGGGTCCTTCTGCTATGCAGTAGGTCTCTGTGTGAAGGGCCTAAGTGTAGAAGGCAACATTTCCCATCACTATCTTTTCCCAAGGCTAGCATCAAGAACAGTACCATGATACTGTAATTGAACAGTAGAAAAAGAAATTATACTATCTGAATCCCTAAGAGAGGAGCTGCAACCAATCATTGCCGTTGGAAGAGACAGAAAACTGCTGCACTTAAATGTGAATGACACTAGAACAATACTTTTCTTTCTAACCCAAGGTCCATATATTGTCACACTTAGAAGTAATGATAATAGAAATCTATGGACAAACTGCTAGCAATTCTTATCCTAATCTGTAATCACATCAGAAAGCTAGATCAGAAAAAATATCTTCAGGCTTCCTTAGAATTTTATTCTCTTCTTCAAATGCACATGTAACTCAATCAATAGTAGTAATATATGCATCATATTATTAAGAGAAAATAGACTCTTCAGTAGTTTCAGCAGATGTTTTACTCCAGGAAGGATCATTTTTGCTAGCTTTGCTGCTTAACATTTAAATGTAGTGTTCCTGAAATGTATCTTGTCTTTATGAAGAAATAAAATACCAATAGAGCAACATAAAATTGTACTAAACAATATCAGAATAAGATTAAAATGACTGTCAAAATATCTTTTTAAAAAATGTTTATTCTACATAGCCATCTAGCTTAACTCTTTAGAAACTGAAAAATAAGAATCTAGGATGTTAGCATTTATCATCCATATTTGGAAAGACTGACAGATTGGTGCATTTTTCTTTCAGAAGAAGAAAGCTATTTGATTAGATACTTAGTTGGGTGAACCATCAGCTGAAGTTTTGACCTGTAATATAATTAAAGAACACTGCAAAAGATGGATATTACCTAATTCTGCCACATAAATCAAATGTAAGCTGACATACAGGATGTTCAGCTGATACTTGCATTAGCCACCACTTCACAGTTTTCTAGGGATAAATAGTTAAGCCATAGCTGCACTGAACACATGCATGCCTAGGAAAAAAATCAAAATTGATAAAATTTAAGACAAACCAAATATAATTATGTCCTTTAAAAATTTTGATGCCAAAAAGGACTGTCTTGGCACATAATAGAAGACAACTCACCAAAAACTTGTTTGTTGTCAAAGCTTAAAAATAAGTAACCAGAGAGAGGTCCAGGTTTACTACTGGCAGAAGAATGCAGAACCTTATTGCAATAAGTGATATTGCATCCATCTTTTTGTAGCAGTAATGAATTTGGCTCACCCAGTAAGTAGTACTGTTAGGTATCACTATGAAAACTAATATGAAAAAAATGTTTTGGGAAGGGAAAGCATCAAGAAGCTCAATTCATGTTCCAACAGAAAAATTAGGGAAACAGCCAGTTTGGGGCAAGTTGTATAGAACATACACCTTGTAGCTGAAGAGTGTCCTCTCTTACAAGGTTTTTCAAAAAGAATGCCATTCTAACATCGTTTTACTAAAAACCTCACTATTACTATGCTTTCTTCTTGCCATGATGAGAAACAAAATTTACTGCCTGTTGAAATTGTACGTTACCAGGCTAATGCAGCAACAATGATAACTGCTTAGAAATTGGATTGCATGTGACTCTGAAAGTGGGACATATGAGTGAAAGCTTCTGCTTCTCATATGTTTGCAAAACAAGCTTCAGGGCCCAAATATAGAAAAGTAAGGTAGGGAGGACTGAACATATGTGCTTTGAGAATGTTTAGAAAAAGGATATGCTACATCAATGAACTGCAAGATGGTTTACCTCACAAGAAAGTAGACAAGCTCACACAACTCTGTGTCATTTAATTCCCTTGGTTGCCAGCAGGAGAACTATCGCATTCCTTTAACTTCATTTTCACCAAACTCTTTATTCACTTTTTTCTTCAAAATAAGAGTTTCAAAAAAGCAAAATATATGAATAGATGTCTGAAAGGAAACAACAATTTTTTTTTCAGAAAAAACTGAGCAAGGGATTAGAGGAAGACACTCCACTAAAAAAAAGACTGTTCTTTTAAATGGCATTTCAAGATCTAGCCTAATCCAAAAGAGACCACAAGCAATCTGTTTTCAGAATCTTTATTGTGTTCTGTGAAAATCTTTCTGTAAATAAACCTGCCTAAATTATTTAGATTGGTTTGACAGATTAAAGTTCTATTTTCATGGGATCTCATACAAAGCTTTTACCAGCAAGTGATCACTTCTGGGACACCATTTCAGAAAATCTCCACATAAAAACCTTTAGTACTAAATGCATAATCTTCCTGACAAAAACATCCTCTATCTGCCTTCTGCCTCCATTCTTCTTAGAAACAGAAAAAAAAGTTTAAGGAAGTGATTCTCATCTGGTAAGATTATAGTTGCTATTATTAATCTTTCCTTAAGATTTTTATTTTTAACAATAATTAATTTACTAGCAAAAGATGAAAGACTTGAAAATTTGCAGATGGTTGCATAGAAGTGTTTAGAAGGTGTCACATCCCACCTGGGGAGGAGGGGGGAGGAGTGACTAAGATTCACAAATCGTCTTGGTGTGGATTAAGGTGGGCCAACACTCAAGGTCCGTACACAAACACCAGCTTCAGTAGAAAGCTTTTATAGAGACAGAAATGGAGTACAAACATTCGATACCTGCCAGCCCTCTCACGATTATCTCTACCCCAGCTATGCAGCTAAGCTATGCGGCTTTATGGAAAATCGGGGCAGGCCATGCAGTACTCTTAACTACAATTTATCAACTTTGACGACTTAATTACCTTAGGAGAAGTGAAAAAGAGAGAAGGGGAGAGAGAAAGAGGGAAGAAGAGGAGAATCACCAGTCCTGGATCCAGCGTTGGACCTGACAACAGGGGTATCTGGTGGAGAGAGCCCCCGAGAGAGAGAGAGTCCCTACTTATACATTTCGGTCTGGAACCTTCTCTCTTCCCAGTTCCAGGAGTGGTAGAGATACCAGTCGAATTAAGAGGGGTGACCAGTCAAACCAAGAGGAGTGATACCAGGACCCTCCCCCAGGCAGTACATGCTGGGAGGAATAAGAGCTTCACAGACCACAGGGGATGGGGCCAAGGCAAGGCCCAGGGCTCCCTCCCTCACCGTGGCTCCAGGTACTGTCCAGTCCTGGGTCCTAGCAACCACCGCTCTGCATTCTGGTTTTAGCACCAAGGCTGTTTGCGACATCTCGTTGTTTTGCACCAGCAGTTCTCTGCAGAAGGTATAACAAAATGCATAAGAAATCTATATAAAGTACATATCTTAAAATAGAAGAAAAACTGGATAAGTCCTGAATTACTGACTATTTTTCCCCAAGTCTTTTTGAGGCAGACTTCTCACTGGGGTTTGTTGAACTGTGCACCAGAATGAGAACAAGATGACCTAATTTTATGTTATGCTGAATAATGTGTGATTTCAGAAAAAGTCACTTAATTTCTTACAACTTCAGTTTTCACCTTTGAATAATAGGGGCAGTTTTTTACATTATCAAAAGATGCTCCAGTGAAGTAAAATACGTATTATTTCTCTTCTCAGTTTTACGTTTTATTCTTCAACGACCTCATCATGGAAAAGGAAAGCCATAATCAATTCCTTGATGAAAAAAGTGCTGTATTTTGCTACATATTGGCAACTGAATAAAACACTTCTATTGCCCTCTCCTGCTTCTTCTTCTCTTCCCTCCCCTGAAGGATCAGTTGGATGTCAGGAAAAATAACATTTATCTGACATTTTTGAAGTTAGAAACGTGGTGAGAAAATGGGAAGTATCCTATCCAAAGGGAAGTAAAAAGGCATTAGGATATGTCTAATGGTGAAGCATGAGGACAGAGGGTTGCTAAAGCTACATAGGTAGCAGTACAAACAGAGGTATCACAAGGAAGATCAGTTATTGAGTCATTTTGGTTCAATGACCTAATACAAAAAACATCCTACTGGATAAAAATGCTAACTCCAAACTGTAAATATAGGTGGTAACCATGTTACAATTTAAATGTCATTATCTTACTTTTTCAACTCTAAAAATAAATAACCAACAATAAATACAAAACAAGAACAGGGCTGACTGACCCTGAGCCATGCAGGAGCACCAGGAGAAAGTGGCAAGTGATAGCAGGCAGGGCATAAGCAACCCAGGATGTTCCTGGAGAACATTAATGACAAATTCCTTACACAAGTGATAGAGGAGCCAATGAGGAGAGGCATTTGGCTAAATCTCATACTCACAAACAAGGAAGTGCTCATTGGGGATGTGAAGGTCAAAAGCAGCCTTGGCTGTCCTGACCATGAGATGGAGTCCAGGATCCTGAAAGGAGGGAGCAGGTTAAAATGCAAGATCACAACCCTGGACTTGAGAACAGACTTTAGGTTGACTTTCCTAACTGCATCTCTCCATGCTCGGACCTGATGTTGAATCTGGCAGAGAATGTCAAAGGCAACAAAAAAGGCTTCTATAAGTACTTGGGTGACAAATGAAAGACTAGGGGAAATGTGGGTCATCCTGAGAGACCTCAATAGGCTGGAGAAATGGGCTGACAGGAACCTCATGCAGCTCAACTTGCCCCTGGGGAGGAACAATCCCATCCACCAGTACACACTGGGTGCCAAATAGCTGGAAAACATCTTGGCAGAAAAGGATCTGGGGGTCCTGGTGGCCAACAATCTGACCCTGAGCCAGAAATGTGCCTTTGAGACAAAGAAGGCCAACAGCCTCCTGGGTTGCATTAGGAGGAGTGTTGCCAGCAGGTCAAGAGAGGTGATCCTTCCCCTCTACTCAGCAATTGAGAAGCCACACCTGGAGCACTGTGCTCAGTTCTGTGCTCCCTAGTACAAGAGAGACATAGACATATTGGAGAGAGGCCAGCAAAGGGCCATAAACTTGACAGACTGGAGCATTTCTTCTATGAGGAAAGGCTGAGAGAGCTGGGACTGTTCAGCATGGAGAAGAGAATGCTCAGGGGGATGTGTATATACATAACTGAAGAGAGGGTGCGAAAAGGACAGAGCCAGGCTTTCTCAGTGGTGCCCAGTGACAGGACAAGAGAGATGCAAACTGAAACACAGGAGGTTCCAGCTGAACATCAGGAAGCACTTTTTCACTTTGAGGGTGACCAAGCACTGGCACAGGTTGCCCAGGAGTGGAGTCTCCATCCTTGGAGATACTCAAAAAACATCTGGACATGGTCCTGGGCAACCTGCTTTAGATGGCCCTGCTTGAGAAGGCATGTTGGACCAGATGACCCCCAGAGGTCCCTTCCAACCTCAACCATTCTGTGATTCTGTTATGTGTAGATTCAAAACAGTATATAAAAACCATCATTATCATAGTCCCCATTTGAGGATAAGAATACTCGGGCACAGAGAAGGGAAAAAAGCTTTTTATCCAAGGTCATTTAGTGGACCACTGCAAAAAAATGAACAAAGGTTTCCTGATACCAATCTAATACAGTGTTCACACTGTCATTATAAAATATACTTATGACAGTGTCGAGACTACCAGGTGCCTTGTACATACTTCAGTTGAATTCTGTTTTAATTTTTTATCTGTAAGTGTTTCTACAAAACTGTTTAGCTCACACACATTTGAGTTAGAAAGAATTGCTACACCCTGATTTTCAAAGGAAGTTCTGTGCATGATGACCAAATTGAGATTTCTATTGAGAATGTAAATGAAATAAACAACGAAAAGTACTTACATGCAAATTAGAACATCAAATGGATTTAAGGAGTTTTGTGTCAAAAATCCTCCTTACCAGGTCAGGATGCAATAATTTCAATTGTGATACAAGATGAGGTCCTTCAGATTAAGGTGGAGGAACTCGAGAACTGAAACCAGGACAATCTGTTATGCAGTATGGTCACTGCAGAACAGTAAACTACTTCAAATTACGTACATAGAGTAAACAAACAGAACTAAAAGTAATGATGGTGAACAACTGGGATATCACAGTTCTTATATGATATAATGTATCCTCTGAAGATGACAAATATTTTTGAGTATAAGTGAACATTTTAAGATCTGGAATTGTTCTAGACATTTTATTACTCAAAGCCAGTACCTACTCAGAAAATCAGCAAAACAGTGGTATTTTAAAATGTGACTTAAGCCCTGGTGCTTGTGCAGGATAAATTGAGACCTGATGAAGAAAATGGAAAGAACAATACATAATGAGAATAGCAATTGTTCTTGTCCAAGTATTATTTTTATATTTATTCATTTTCCTTCTGTTTATCATGAGACTGTGGTATGTACAAAATGTTTTCTGAAGAGAGATGAGACTGCATTCTGGAGTGTGGAGAGATATTTTTGTCTATTTACATATATAGATATCTAAGATATTATATTTGTAGATATCTATAAATATACAAAAATATGGAAAATATTCTGTTCAAGAAATTAAAAATCTTAGGCCAGCTCTGCCATTCTTAATGCTACAAAATTATCTCCTCTGTAGAAATTACAAGTCAATGAATGCATCTAAAATTCTGACTTTCACTGACCTAAAGTTTCATTTGTAGAGTTAGGTGATTACAATAAAATTAGCAATAATTAGGGCTGGTTGGAAGGAAGAGGAAGGGATTGTCTGTTCTTTTTAAACATATTTCAAAGTTTTAAATACGGTTCTTTATTAAAGATCTTCAATAGTGTACATGGTGAAATAGAAAATACGTAAATACATTTTGGTATTCCAAAGTACGCAGTAGTGAGTCACTAACAGCTGTATTTCTTAAACGTGTCCCCACATCTCATTGTACCAAAGCACATAAGATTGCCATTAGTAGAGGCAATATCCATAAACCTCTAATAAGAGTGAAATGCCAATACATGTTACTACAGCCTTTGACATGATGCATGACAGAGACCTCTGTGCAGCTTTAAACTATGCTGAAAGACAATGCCAACTAAAACCAGAGAGTAGTCTCCAAGTGTCTTAAGGTATATTTCTGCCAGGTATATCTCAACAGCTTCATGGCACAGGCTCTAGTACTGCTCTGTAGTAATCCCTGGTGGTGAATTGTTAGCCTGCTCCCTGGCATGGTTTCACTTCATGCCAGCTAACACTCCTACAGAATGACTTAGGAATTAGAATGTGCCAGAGCACATTGACAGACCAATATGGATGGGACCAGGTATGCAACACATTCCTTTAGTTTAATGCTATAAGCACACTTTTCTGATGAGCTTCACTACAGGCCTTGGATTACTTCAAATACTTTGAATTAAAAATAACCAGCTTAAAATATTATACTTAATATCACAGGACCACAGAGACATCACATGAGGCCAGTAGAGACCCAGGGCTAAGTGTTATATAGTGTGGGTTTGGCCAGTCTGTTTCTTTTTGCCTCTGTTCTTTGTATTATTTAGAGACATAGCCATATATCTAAGTCTTGGAGAACTGGAAAAAGAAGATTTTAGCAAAAGCCAATATGGCCTTTGAACTCTGACAGTCTCTGAGACTTTTCTTGCTTTAATATGACCTTGCCTCCAGCAAATCCTGAGAGCATTTCCTCTCCAGACCAGAAGCATGACTGCATCTTATGCAGATGTACCAGCATTAAACTAGCCAGCTCAAAGCACTAACAGCTGCATGCAATTCAGTGCAAGCTGTAAAACTATTCCAAGGCTCTGGATACACTCTCAGGCAGTCAGCCTCTTCTGAACTACACAATCCTTTGGCTGAACTACTAACCTGACTGGCACCCACAGCCTAAGATAACTTTATAAATTATGTTTACAAGTTGCGTTCATGTCTGTGGCACATACAACCCATATTTCCCTCCCAACACCACTGGGGCTTGCTGACCATCAACCAAGTACTACAGTTGATCTAGGTCTTGATAGATTAGACAGAGCTACGCTACACAAAGACAGGACACAAGTGCTACTGTGTGCTTTAGTAGAGATTGTAAAGCTCTCATTCTCACAAGGAAGACTACAACTTTTTGGAATATGGCAGTAATGAATGAAAGACAAAAAAAAAAGGCCATGCTTGATGGGTTCTCTCTCCCTTCAGGACTGAAAGACCAGGAGGTGCTTCAAGGATGGAAGCCCTTGGCTATGTCTACATCAGCAAATAGGATAGTCTGATAGAAGAAGATCTGTATTGCGAAACAGATGGTATTGAATATCTGATCCATATTAAATCTCCCTGAAAAATTTATATTCCTGACCAGATCAAACCTGGTCCCACATCTGATTCCTTTTGAAAGGAATCCAGTTCCCAAGCTCCAGGGCTACTCTACAATGTAAACAGTAAGTGAGGATTGGGAAACATAAAATGAAATGAAGGCATTTCATTTTAGGACATACCTTAAGTGTATTTCAAAAAGTGTATTTCAAAAAATAAGTGTATTTCAAAAAGTGTATTTCAAAAAGCAAAATGATGGCTTTACAATGGTGTGTTCTGGATAAAGTATTATTAACACCATAGATGTTAATAGAAATAAGTCTGCTATTTCAAGGTCTAAAGACTGGTATTTCAACTGGAGCATAAGGTATCTTGGTTACTGTGTTGCATCTGGAAGTGCTGGTCATTATGATTGTAATAAGAAGGGCACTCACACCCTGTAAAACACCACTTAAAATGCCATTTATTGGAGCTAACAATGTAAAGAAGAAGGTCTTTTGAGCTCTTACAGGATTTTCTTAAAAGAAAACAGTTCTATTAATAATTTCTACTGTCAAAAAAAAAAAAAGATGTTCACATGAGAAATTCTTGCCGCATTTTTAGATAAATGCAAGGACACACAGGTGGTGTAATCACCGGTACTGAGTGGGAGCTGCCTACAGACTCCTCCGTTACTGTGGATGGGCTAAGCTCATCCTGCAGCCAAGGGATATGCACAGCACAGCACGGGCCTGATGGCACAGCTATACTTGTAGCACAGCACAGGCATGCGCCTACTCAAGTTAACTGTTGTGTGGATTGCTAACTCCTCAATGTACAATGGTCTTCTGGTTATGATTGCTACAGTTACAGTTCTGGAATTTTAGAAGGCTCACTTGGTGCAGTCATAACATAAAGAAATATTATGTTATGTTGTAGAAGTAGTCAATACTATTTTTTATGCTCAGTTTGAGATTCAGTTTCAATCTCTGATAAAGTCTGGACTCTGATACCTGCTTAACTCCTGTTCTGTCTGAGGCTGACTTTTTCATCAGTTTGTTCTTAGTGATGGAAATAAATGTCAGCTTGATAGATAACAATCTCTGATAGTCTTCTTTTAGTTTGATTTTTTTTCTTCCTGTTTCTTTGGTGACTTGAGGACCAAAAGCTGTACCTTGGAATTTATCTGACAGTTTGCAAAGGATCAGGACCCACACTTTCTGTGTGGTAACTTCTAATTTGGGAACAGTGGGCTTGCACGTCTCAAACTAAGTGTAATTTAAACGCAGTGGTTGTATTTCCTATTGTTTCTCTTTTGAAAAGGTGATAAAAGTTGCTTAGGTCAGTGAGCCACAGCATTATGCAGTACCTAAAACTACAGGCTGTTAGGAGGAAGCTGTAGTGGTGTCCCACCTCTTAAGGGTACTTGGAGACACAAGCATTCAATCCCGTCCTATGGCTTGAAGCAGGAACTGGACCTCCCTTTTAAGTGCCTTACCTCATTATTTATGCAGCCATTTACACTTTCTGTCTTTCTAGAATCTTACCAGATGAATTCCTACCTGCCTTAAGTCAGAGAAAGGGTGTAGCCCTAGCCAATAGAGCCTTCTGGTTGGAGTGTTCACCGATGAGAAATTGGCTTGTTTCCTGCTGCCAGGCACTAAGCCATGGCATGAACAATTATCACTGCTATGGATATCTCCTTCGACTTTTCTTGAAAGATAACCCCATCCTTTGTTCTTTGGGAGAAAGATCATGACCTCAGGAGATTCCAGCTGTGAATGAGGCATCTGTTTTTCACCATTTTCATCATTGTCCTAGTGTTTAGCTTTATGTAGGTATCTCAGGTGGCTTTGCTTTATTTGCTCTTTTGGTTTCTGTTCTGGAAGGCCTCACAGTTTTTGAATCTGAAAACAACCAAAATATTAAACTGTCACTAATTTTATTGGATTTGGACAATTTGTAGCCATCTAAAAATATAAGTGTCCAATTTAAGCCATTTCCCTAGACTTTCTCCAGAGGTAATGGAAAAGAAGAGGCACAACCAGCTATGATTCATCCTGTTATTTTGGGCATATATCTTATGACAGAATGAATAGTTTTTTGGAGATGTCTCTGTGGTGGCCCCTGACGGAACCAAGAAGACTAATGTCAGCTAAATGTCTTTTAGACTGCTAAAGTAGCTGCAGTTAAGTATCAGCTAACTGTTTTGCTGAAGGAAATTAAAAATCCCTATGGCAAAGAAGGGATTGACAGTCTGCACTCTTGACCATTTTACTGCTAGTTTGGAAAACAGTTTTTTAATTGGGTGTTTACCCAACCATCCTACTCCTTTTCAGATAATTGGATTTCAGTATATGATATGGATTATGTCATCTGTATGTTCATTTCACATTCTGTTAGTTTCTTTTATATAATGAGAACTTCGCAGCCATGACCTTTCATAAGAAGAACACTAATCACTTAAAGCATATTCTTTGAATGCTGCAAAAAACCTACCATGAATGTGCATGCCAAAGAATAAATACTTTTTTGCAAAAGGAAGCAGAGAGCAGGACATATGCAAGGAATTTGTGACTAATTGTTGGATTTATTCTGTAAATGTATAGAAAATAAAATATTTGTACTGTGCTGAAGTACCTAAGCACTAGAATATTAATCTGACCAATAGATCTTTCAGAGAGACAGAAAAATCATCATGTACTCAGGCATACTTTTCCAAGTAATTTTTTTCTCCTGAATGGAGGTTTGGACTAACTTTTTGATATCTTGACTTGTCCGTCCCACACAGGATTATCTGTCATTAAACAGTTACATACTCCTCCCACCGTATCGATATTCTGTTGCTGATCAGAACCTGTTTGCTAGTTTGAGCCATTAAGTTAGCTGCAGTAGATCACAGTAGTTAGTATTTTCAGCAGTAATCAGAACTTTATGATAGCAGAGGCTCTTTCAGGCCTGCTACATACACTGCTAGTGTTTTACGAGAGGAGTGCATTACTACTAAAGCAGTGCTTCTCATCTTGAATATTTAGGACTAGGTGGTATATTTGGAACAGCAAGTAAATCAGAGACAAGGGGTCTGGATTAATCATTTCAAACTAGTACTACTGCAACTGTGGAAGAAGTGGCAAGAGAAGCAGAAGAGGAAAAAGTTGACCCAAATGTAGTCTGTAGAGAACATTTATCAAGTGTGAAATTTTGTGGTTTTCCTCTTTTTTCTTTAGAAAACACACTCCTTATCCATAGAGGGAAGACCAGACTGGATTATTACAGTATCTAATCACTTCTCTTGTTAAGTAGGCCATATAATGTCACCAAATTGTCTGTGTACTGAACATAGTGTTTGTTTGCTGGGTTTTCCCTAAAGCATTTTGCTGAAATCGGATATCAGTAATCTGTTTAGCACATCTCTAAGTGAGAAATTTTATTAACCTTGATGGCTAACTTACTTGCCTGTTTAAAGAAATAGGCTAAACAAGTGTAACAACAGATGCTTTTTAAAACATGTTATCTTAGTTTCAATCAGTTGTTGGGCAATAATACAAATACATCAGCAGTTGAGGATGCATAGGCTTCTGGTCAAAAATTTGGAAAAATATTTCTGATGTGGTTTAGAAGAGAAATTATTTTAAATATTACCATAATATATATTTACCCTAGAGATGTACTCAAAATGATACAAAATTTTTAAATTTCCTCATATAAAGTTCTATTTGAATATGATTGTAATTTTTAAAAGATCTCTGTATTCTGTTTGCATGGCAAGGTTTTGGTAGAGGGGGGGCTACAGGGGTGGCTTCTGTCAGAAGCTGCTAGAAGCTTCCCCTTTGTCTGCTAGAGCCAATGCCAGCCGGCTCCAAGACGGACCCGCCGCTGGCCAAGGCTGAGCCCATCAGTGACGGTGGTAGCACCTCTGGGATAACATGTTTAAGAAGGGGGAAAAAAACCTGCTGCGAGGAACAGCAGAAAGGGGAGTGAGTATATGTGAGAGAAACAACTCTGCAGACACCAAGGTCAGGGAAGAAGAAGGGGGTAGAGGTGCTCCAGGCACTGGAGCAGAGATTCCCCTACAGCCCGTGGGGAAGACCATGGTGAGGCAGGCTGTCCCCCTGCAGCCCATGGAGGTTAATGCTGGAGCAGATATCCACCTGCAGTCTGTGGAGGACCCCATGCCAGAGCAGGTGGATGTCCAAAGGAGGCTGTGACCCTGTGGAAAGCCCATGCTGGAGCAGGCTCCTGGCAGGACCTGTGGACCTGTGGAGACAGAGGAGCCAATGCTGGAGCAGTCTGTTCCTGAAGGACTGCACCCCACGGAAGGGACCCATGCTGGAGCAGTTCGTGAAGAACTGTAGCCCATGGGAAGGACCCACACTGGAGGAGTTTGTGGAGGACTGCCTCCTGTGGGACAGACCTCACGCTGGAGCAGGGGAAGAGTGTGAGGAGTTCCCCCGCTGCAGAGGAAGGAGCGGCAGAGACAACGTGTGATGAACTGACCACAACCCCCATTCCCCGTCCCCCTGCGCCGCTTGAGGTGAGAGGGAGGAGGTAGAGAAAATTGGGAGTGAAGTTGAGCCCAGAAAGAAGCGGGGGGGGGGGGGGGGAGATGTTTTTAATATTTGTTTTTATTTCTCATTATCCTACTCTGTTTTGATTGGTAATAAATTAAACTAATTTCCCCAAGTTGAGTCCATTTTGCCCGTGATGGTAATTGGTGAGTGATCTCTCCCTGTCCTTATCTCAACCCATGAGTCTTTCGTTATATTTTTTCTCCCCTGTCCAGCTGAGGAGGGTAGTGATAGGTGGGTGACTTTGATAGTGACTTTGGCATCCAGTGACTTTTAGCACCTGGCATCCAGTCAGGGTCAACCCACTGCAATCTCTTTTTCCCTTAAACAAAAATAAGAACACTTTACATATACCAAGCTTTCTGTAATAAGCTGTCTGAATTCTGATCATGACATCAAGAATCTATGATGATAAGGAAAGAATCTGTGATGATAAAAAAAAAAAAGCTGGACCAAAGGATTAGTGAAATTGTAGTGTGTTCCAGGTAGGGCTGAATTAATCACTACACATCTCTAATAGTGCTTTCCTAATCTGCAGTTTATGTAAGTGCTACTTCCATGGTGCTTTCATGGAAACTATAACAAGGAGTTTCTTTGTTTCTTGTCATATTTTTCTAGGTGGTTCCTCACAAGTAATTGACTTGCTTCCTCCTCCAATGTGAGTACTTAAAGATGGAACACTACTTGTCTTTGGAAAGACAAGGCTTGGGAAAGAAGGGATGCCTAAACCACTATCACTACTATGAAGAAACAGAGATACAGAAGATGTAAATAGTGTAGATAAAAGGTGTTTTCATTTGGAAAACATAAAAGGTGTTTATCTACATTCATGTACATCAGAAATTTTTGAATAAGTTTCAGGTCCAATCCACATTTCTAAGATTCATGACACTTCTTAAAAATCTGCTTAAGAGTGAACTACCTGCCCAGCTTTTTAAAAGTACACAGTCCCTAATATTTCCTTGTTTCTGGCACTGTTTTTAAAAGCTTCATACCTAACGTACCTAACTCTTTAACAATGTCATCATTTCTTACTTACTCACATGACCAGGAATTACAATCTTCACCTGCTTTTTACATATAGTTAACAGAAGCATATGCCTATGAGGATTACAGACCCTCATCTAAATCATTCCAAGTTTGTTATGAGAGCTCATTTAAAGCGAGGTCCAGGTCAGGGTGAAAATCCCAGAGACCACAGTGCAATCTACTCTCCTTTCAGCCATTCCAAACATAGCTACTTAATTGGATAATAAAAAATATATATGTATTACATACTTACACACTAACCTCCTTTTCTCAAGGAGTTCACAAGTCCTGGCAGCTGAAAATGCATGCATATTTGGGAGGACTGGCAAAGTGTAAGAGAGTTAAGAAGGTTTGAACATAAAAATTCTGAAGTCAAATTTGGTTCTTACATCTCTGTAAATTCTGACTAAGCCACCGACTCCAGGGAAATACTCCAGATGTCTAGTAAACACAGATCAGGCACTAACACATAAAAATTTCCCCTAATAATTCCAGCGACTTCTGTCCTCTCTAAAATATGCAATGACTTAAGGATTGGGAGAAGACTTGAGCACCTTTTTTTTCCTGGAGCTTTGACTCCCACTGATCAATTTTCTTTTTCTTTTTTTTTTATTTTTACCTGCTCTATAAGCAGGTACAACAAATAATTAGTATTCTTTATCTTGGCTTCTTAAAGATATATGCCCCTATCTTAAGGGAAACCTATGGTCTATGAAAAGGCTCTTCCCTCATCTGCATGGTAACTAAGCACTACTGAAGGTGCTATCAGAGAGCTTTCCTTGCCCTACAACAACATGGCATGTCACAATTGCGACTAGGGAACAAGTGCAAGAGAAAAGATATCTGTGCTGGACTGGAAATTTAATCCTAAATTTTTTTGTGAGTACTTTTCTGTCCAGTTCAAAGTTCTTTTACAGATTGTGATACTCACTGAATTCCTAGTTTGTTTCATAAAAGTTAGGCAGTCAAAATACAGAAGTATCAAATAAAGAAGGAAGAAAAACTCACAGAATATGAAAACCACTACAATGCCTTGAGCGCTCACTGTCAGACAAACCACAGTTCCAGCGAACAGTAGATGTCTGTTAATTTTCCTAAATGACACATTCAAGAAACAAAAGCAAAATAAAAGGAATCATCAGTTCAGCATTTAAGAAAAACACATTTCATAGTATATTTTTAAATGAAATCTCCTCCTCCAATAAAAGTGCCATGTTGCAATCTTGTTAAGTCTATTCACAGTATACCAACTTGATCATCTCATTCTTCTCCTGCAAAAAACCCAGAGCACACATAATGACAGTGTAATCAACATTTAAATGAATTCACAAGACATTGTCTAATCTTGTAAAGACCAGGAAAGATGCAACAATAAGCAGCATAGAAACCCTCTTCGCTATCCTGTACGGATGAGCTTCCTAAAAGTGACGATCTCAAAGTTTAAAATGAAATTAATGAATAGAGAGATAATGGAGATAAACAGCATTTATAGACTCATCCAGAATGATGCTGAGTCTCCTCATCTTCCATATCATTCATTATAAGGTGAAGGCACTTAGCAGGATTGGTATGCAAGATGATTATTCACTTTAATGTTTCATCCAAATCCTGCTACATTTATTTCTACCTATCTCATCACATAAGAGCACCTAGAACACACCTACTTTTCATTTTTAATATGAACTGCATTTTTTTTTGAAAATGCATTTGCTCAAAACAATAGTTACAGATTTTGTAGCCTCATCTTTTTATATGAAAAATGGATATATCAAAACTACTGATATAAGTCATCCATCAAGATCCACGTAACTAAACCCTCCTCTAACCACACAAATAAAAATCCGTTAAGGAAAGGAGTACATTTTGCATCAGAGCCCTGAAAACCCGAAGAGTCTATCTGGTTGCATCAGACAAAAGGATGCTAATCTAGCATTCAGGATCTTTAGTCTTTATCATCCCTCAATGAAATTCACAGAGCTACTAGTTCCATTTAGAGAGCTGCTAACTGCATTGCCTTGGAGGAGCAGTTTCTAGGAAGTCAAGTTTCAAGCTTTCTGGAACTCATAAATCAGTATCAACTCCTTATATTATACCCTGACATAAATGGGAAAAGCCCCCACACTGTCATTCCCCTTCCTTACATTAAAAGTCTCTATAAAGAAAATATTCCACTTTAGCAATGTGCATGGTATTCTGTGACTGTCATTCTTCATGCTAACTAACATTATTTCCCTCTGGTCCTCTCAGAATTTATCTTCTTATGTGTAATCTTACAGCTGAATTATAAATTCTCTGGAAGGAAATGTCTTTACCAACAACTTGTTCAGTACCTAAGATGAAATCAAGTTCCTATCTCATGACTGTTCCAAGCCCACAACAGATTTGGACAAGGCACATTTTTAAATCTTTACCTTAAAGTGACATTTGTCACTTTAGCAACACAAAACAGACAAACACTATTTTTCTTTCATTATAAAGAGTATTAAAGGTTAGGCTGTATGCTATGGCATAACACAAAGGCAACGGATTAACTTATTCTAGAGTGTTTAGAACAGAAAGTGTTTCTCTCATGTAGTATTCATTTTGCTTGTTGAAAACACATGGTGGTTAGGGATCCAGGAGAGATGGTTACTCCATCATGTACAGAATATTTCTAGACTATCCAGAGTGAAGTCTTGTCCTAGGCAATAGCAATTCCCAGTTAACCTTTGGAAGTCTAATCTTTTTAAGGTTCCATCAATTTTACAGAATCTTATGAAATTTAACAACAGCAAGTGCCGGATTCTCCACCTGGGATGGGGTAATCCTGGTTATATGTACAAATTGGAGGGCAGCCCCACAGAAAGAGATCTGGGGATTTGGGTTGATGGCAAGTTGAAAATGAGTCAACAGTGTGCCCTAGCAGCCAAAAAGGCCAGCCATGTCCTGAGGTGCATCAAGCACAACATCACTAGCCAGTCGAGGGAGGTGATTGTCCCACTCTGCACTGCACTGGGGCAGCCCCACCTCGAGTACTGTGTGCAGTTTTGGGCACCTCAGTATAAGAAGGACACCAAACCATTAGTGTGTCCAGAGGAGGGTGACCAAGGTGGTGAAAGGTCTCGAGGGCAAGACTTACAAGGAGAGACTGAAGTCACTTGGTCCATTCAGCCTGGAGAAGAGAAGGCTGAGGGGTGACCTCATGGCAGTCTACACCTTCCTCAAGGGGGGCAGCAGAGGCAGAGGTGCTGATCTCCTCTCTCTGGTGACCAGCAATAGGACATGAGGAAATGCAATGAAGCTGCATCAGGGGAAGTTCAGATTGGACATTGGCAAAAGGTTCTTCACTGAGAGGGTGGTCAGTCAGTCAGTCACTGGAACAGGCTCCTCAGGGAAGTGGTCACGGCACCAAGCCTGCCAGAGTTCAAGGAGCATCTGGACAATGCTCTTAGTCATATGGTTTAGTTTTAGGTAGTCCTGCAAGGAGCAGGGAGTTGGACTCGATGATCCTTATGGGTCCCTTCCAACCTGATTCTATGATTCTATGATTCAACGATTCAATTTCTACAGTTTTTTTTTTTCCTTTATGCTGCTGCTACTACCAACTTCATGCTTTTTCTCCATAAAATGAAAAGCTAATATCTGTAATGAATTATATTATTAAACCAGGAGAGCTATTTGGAGAATAAATACACGTAGTATATGCTTAAGAATCATACTGAAAACATCATAAATATCAAGCTGTATATTATCATTGTGTAATCTATTGGGTTTATTAAATTCTGCTTAGATGTTGAGAAAGAAGAGGCTAAACTAGCCAAAGAGGATTAATGCTGTAAGAAAGAAGAAACAGTACTACTTTAAAAATGCTGGGAAGAAAATGAAATTGTTTAAGAGAAGCATACGACTCCATAGTTTGGCGAGCTGGTAGCCTGAATCACCAAAAAAGCAGAAGTAATGGGCTCCTTGGCTTGGAGTGCTACATCTGTTTAATCGACTGTCCTCTTTCCTTTGTCCTTGCAAAAATTCTAAACACAGAATTAAATAGTTTCTAGCAGACAGCCAAGCTTATGTATTCCTCAGAAGATCTCGGGTAGCTTCATGTGTTTTTACAGCTTACACAGACAAAAAGTGGCAATGTGTTTGGCAGAAGACAGCTCTGCACCAAATAATAGGTACTCTCCATCAGTGAATAGACAGGGTCACAGTTAAGGAGAATTCTGCTGTACATCAACCATTCCAGGTGGGATCAGCTTCCCCATTTCCTTTCGTGATTACCGACTCCCATGAGTACTTAAAATGTTCTTAGAAAGAATCACTGAACTATGGAGTTTCTTCCATGAAGTCCATTCACTACAGCAGTGAGCTGATAGTTTGGTGAAGTTATAAATACATGCTATGCAAGAGTATCAGTGCTGGCTTATACATGCTGGGTTTTTCTAACATTTGTGACTAAGAGTGATTTAATATACAATATTTCTGATTCTCATATAGTACAGTGATGGATGCATAAATAAGCTCAGCTCAGCAGCTACAAAGATTTTTGATACTAACTCTCCACTTAGTTGAGATTGGTCTCATTAACATCTAGATGACTTTCTTATCAAGTCATATTGCAAGAGTAATTTATATGTAACAAGTTTATCATGGTATTTATTTTCTCTGTTTCACTGTTTCTCCCACTTAGCCCTATGCAGTGCTTTTATCAATACTTACAAATTATTTTACAAAGAAGGTTTAGTATTGTGATCTCTATTGCTATCAATGGAGAAACTTAGGCACAGAAAGGTCAAGTGCCTTTTAAAGTATACTCAGCACATAAATCACAGAGCTAAGCTAACAGGACTCTTGAGTCTCAGTCCTATACTATATTAATACAGCTACGTTCCCTCCCCTAGAGACAGAAAAAGCCAAAATCAGGTGGCTAATTACAAGTAACCACAGACAACAAATAATCCTTGAATAATCCATTTTCAAAACCCCTGAATTATTAGATTCATAGATCCCTTGTAAGCCTTTGAAGTAATTAAAGCCTGACTGAGAAGCAAAGCGATCTTTAGCTCAAATCCTCTGAATAGATTAGCTTGTGAACATAATGTATGCTGGCTATTAATATGCTATTTTGCTGTATAAGCAGCGAGTGTAATTCAGCAAAACCCTACCCAAATTGTACATATAATAGATTCACATCATCTTTACAAAGCTAAAGCTAATGTTAGGAGAAAGCATCAAGAAATGTGATTTTATCTCTTATTATACCAATGACAACATGAGACACTCTAATTGACAGAACACAGCCAGATACATCAAGGCTCCAAGGGATGCAGATTTGTGAATCTTTCCATAAATGAAGAAATGGAGCACTGTCTGATGAGGGCAGTCTAGTAACAGGAGTATGAATTGTTACTCTTCCACCATTTTTAAACATTTGGAAAGAAATCCTACAATTTAAGGTTTTCTAGAATTCTTAAACTACTCTTAATTTTGTATGTTTTAACACAAAATATCCTGAATTCTCCTCTTGGAAATGTACTATAGTGTCTAGAGAACACAGACCATTCATTACATAGACTTGTATTTAAACTGCACGCGTTGAGCAACGAAATGCTTAGGAAGCATTTCTTTACTGAGAGGGTGGTCAAACACTGGAACAGGCTTGCCAGAGAGGTGGTCGATGCCCCAAGCCTGTCAGTGTTTAAGAGGTATTTGGACAATGCCCTTAATAATACGCTTTAACTTCTAGTCAGCCCTGAATTGGTCAGGCAGTTGGACCAGCTCATCATTGTAGGCCCCTTCCAACTGAAATATATTCTATTCTATTCTGTTCTATTCTTTTCAAAATATTTATATTACAATCATTGGATGCTATTTGAAAGGAATGTTCATTAGCTCATCCCTATGTCTGAGCTCATTAAAACCCTCAGCACTTCATCAGACAATAAGAGATTGGTTTTCTTAAATGAAATTGGACTGAACTTAAGAACTCATTTTTAATAGTCACAGTCACTGGATTTCTGTCAGTCATTGAGACTAGAGCATCCCTTTGAGCCATTAAGTACAACTCAGCTTAAGTGTGAGTTTGATGTAATGCGAAAAGAACAGCATCCATCTCTGTGCAAATTCTTGATCTCTTTTCTATTTTCTGCATCCATTTTCTGTAGGTTTTTAGTGCACATTTGGAAAGAAATTACATCTATCTGCATGTCTGTCCAGAAAAGACATCATTTTTAACAAGACTATGAGGATAGAGCCAATTTGGGCCACAGCATAAACAGACCAGTGTTTGGGTTTCTCGCATCCCTTCCTCATGAAGAATCCTCTTTGCTGAGGATTCATTACAGAGCTTTCACAGTACAGAACCCAGGATCTGAAACATTAATGAGTAGCAGCACCAGCTTACATTATTAACTGCAATATACATGAGTGCCTTAGGAAAGGTGGGAATGTGTATTGCTCTCTTAAGCTTATCTTCCGACCTGCCCAGATCTGCAGCTTCACACTTCATGCGGACACATCTTCCACATTCCTTCCTCCCCTCACAAGAGAATCTAATGCCAAACAGGAACAACAGAGTCCATCTGCCCAAGAAAGGGGGAAGAAAAATAAAAAGCTAAGCCTCACAAAGGTGCAGCAGAAGTCCATCATGGCTACAGATTCTGTTTTGAGCACTTGTTCCACCTCTGTATTATGATGCCTCTTCAGTGAAATAAATCAGTTACACAAGAAGATTACTTTACATATTGGCCTTGACGTTCTGATTCCAAATGGCATCATCACTTCTCTGTTCTAGTCACAAATGCTATATCCTCTCATGCCTTCTCTTTGCTATTCTAAATACCTCCAACCTTTTTGTTCCTTCTCCATTTGGAGGTCCTGAGGGCATTTCCTAACTCTTGGTAGCATTAAGATTAGTCAGGCGTACATTCATGTTAAGAAAGTTTCTTCAAGCAACCTGTCTCCTTTTCTAGAGAGCAAAAGAGGGGCAAAAATTTCTCATTTCTAAACATATAATGCAAACATTATGTAGTTCAAATTTAAAAATTGAAAACCCCGTTTCATTTATCATAATTGCTCAAAGAGTTCTTCATGCCTATGTAAGAAACTAACACTTCTGGGCTAATAGCTATGGCCCTGAAAATATGTAGGTGATGAAATATTTCTAAATCTCCATTAGAAGCTCAGATCACAAAGGCAGTTTAATGAAAGACTAGAATTAACCTCGCTGAAATGCAAAATTATCCTAGAAGACTCTTTATATTACACTAACAATGAGGTGAGATTATATAAGCTTTTGAGATAGCATACTGTTGGGTCCAATTTTTCAGCCGTGCTTTGCAAAGATGAGAAGAAAAACCTAACTATTAGATCTCTGGTGCACTGCTAAGAAGCACAGCATACATATAGTTAAAGTGAATAGGAACAATAGGTCAGCATGATGGAACTTGTGGAGAAAAAAAGCTAGGAAATGTGGAGGTCTACAAAACACTAATATATATATATGTCATCCCTTAAATGATCTTTGGACTCATGCCCTATATTTAAAAAAAAAAAAAAGGAAAGAAAAAAAAAAAGGAAACCAGATCTTTGGCAAAATAACAGAGAGCAACATAAAAGTGCAGATAGAATTTGCAACTGTGCTAATTTGAATCAAACCCTGGAAAGCTTCAAAAGGTTCCAAGAACTAAACTTTATAGAAGTTTACTGTAAAATTCAACAATAATCTGACATCTGCTTCTTTCTTCTGACACTTACTGTTACTCCTTCAGATGTACATCCCATGTATTCAGTTAACACCAAGAGACGAGAGAAAATTTAAGCAACTGACCTCTATCACCTCTAAAGATCTCTCACCAAGTCATCCTATTATCTCCCAATAATCCCATAAAGCATCTCATGAAAACTGGAAACATCACTCACTCATTTGCAATACAAGAAGCATGTTACTACACAAGATAAGGCTGGCGATTCATCTAGTCTAGCACCATGCTGCTGACAATGGTCAGGTTCACCTTCCTCTAACAGAAAATTCTGCTTCTAACGTGTACAGAATATAATGTCTATGTGGAGGCCGCTCCATAGCCATCATAAGCTATGGATAGGCCTATCTTGTAAATCATGAGGTTTTATAAGTGTAATTTTATTTTTATTTTGCCTAGAATTAACTATGTGTACATTTTCCGTACAAAGAAATAATCATACTTTCAATTTTATCCAGCTTTCAACCTCCTTGATTCCTTATTGCAGTAAGCTGAATGGATTCATCATGTGCAATCTAAGAAAAAGATCATTTTATTAATTTTGAGTTTGGTTTTTTTCATTTTTGTTAAACATTCGTTCATTTTTTAATTATTAGCAAGGAAAGAGGAAGCTACAATACTCCTTCTATACAAAAATTGTTATCTTTATACCACTGTTGTGCTTTCCACCATGTAAACTCTCCACAGTATAAGTCTGTCCATCTTTGGTCAATACACTGTCCACTTTTTCTCTCTACTTATCTGTAATACATGATGAGCCCAGATCCACAAAAATATATATATGCAACTATTATCCTATGTGGATGCTAAATTCTCATTTATCTAATAGGAAATAGAAAACAAAACATGTAAAGATTTGATTCTTTGTATTTTAGAAGCTCAAGAAAAAAAATTAATAATTTTATTTGTAATTCATCCCATTGAATGCAATTTGAAACACATATCTGAGTTACAAACTGTAAATTCAAAGAAATAAATAGAAATCAACTGCTAATAACAATGAACAGCCTGGAGCAATTAATGATTTTTTTAATGACAAATAGAGTGAGTCTGACTATAATTTTAATCCCTCTGTCATATTTTTCTTTCATATTTAATAGATTAGAACCATTTGCTGCTGTTTTTTAGTTACAGCTCTAAAGATGTATTAGGATATGACAGATCCAAGAAGCCATACTTTTAAATAAAACTTCTTCATCTTGTAAATAGTCCTTTAGAATTTCTGGCTTTAATCATCAGTTTAATGAAGTCTAATGGATCTGTTATTATCCTTTCCCTTTAATGTGGTGATAAGAATGAAAATATAATTAAGGGTGTTTGAAATAAAGGAACAAAAGCTGAAGACAGGGGAGAAAAAGAGATAGATACAGCAATACTACATCAATGAGAGGTCAAACAAGCTGCAAATAGCTTTTCTATAGGCAGCCACTCTAAAACATACTCTTCTATGATTCCAAAGCTTATTCATAAACCTGCAGTCTTCTAAACTTGATACAGAAATGCCTTATGCCCCATTGTGTTATGAACAAAACAAAACAAGTCTGAGTGACTTGGTGCATCAAAATTCATTTTCAAAAGAAAATCAAGCCATATTTTACTAAAAGCAAGTTGTCTGTATGAAGCAATAATTGTCAAGGAGATGATGTGCACTTTTTGCATATTGTGATTGTGTTTTATCTAAATTAGGGTGACTCTACAGGCAAAATAAAGTCTGATTAGTTTCAAGTAAGATGAAGAGAACACTAAATTTATTTTAAATATCTACTTGCAAGAAGCTTCTTGTCTGAATTTTGTTACTTTTTTATAGTTTTGCTATGTTAAAGATGTATTGGGTAGAGGACAAAATCGTAATTTGAAGAAAAATGATGAATAAGATGAGGACACATATGCAACACATGCTTTTTAGGCAACAAAATAAATTATTTGTAGTGTCAGTATTTTCCTTAGAAGTTATCCTAAACTCATAAGTTTCTACATTGTACATTTCAAGGCATTATATCAAAATACTTTTCCTCTTGTCCTAAAAAAAATAAATAAGCATTTAGTTTTAAATTCTGTTTGGATTTTTATGGCAAATGGGAAATAAAATTTCTTGGATCTCTAGATCCAAACAAAAAAATCTTCAGTTTTATTTTTCACATTCTTGGATAAGGAAAAAGCATAAAAGCTATTTTAAAAATAGCATGATCTTTCTTTCCCTTTCTTATCTAACACTAGAAAACACATCATATATCTTGTATTATACATTTCTCATTAATAAAAGAAATAATCAGTTTTATCAGAAGCCTACGACTTCCCATCATAGTAGTACAGCTTAAAAAAAACCTGAAAATTTGTACTATGCCCTCTTTGTTTCTGAATTTAAATACGATAATCAATGGTTTTATAACTTAACATCCTACAGTAAAGTTACTTCATATTCTTTCAGCACACTCAAAAATAAGTATGGGTTTAGAAAATAGTGACAGGAAAAAAACATGGTTTTTGTATATGAAGCAACAAGGGGGACAAGATTAAGTCATTTTACTTTGATAGATGATATGAACCTGATCAGGAGCTGTGTAGGAAAGCTTATCTTATTGGTCTTCTCCTTTGACACTTTTAGCTGCCCTGCTTGTTAAAGAGTAGACAATATCTGGAGGTAGATCAGCAGGTAGATTCATCTTGGTTATTGCATTATTTCAACTTATCGATGAGATCAATGAAATGCACAAGAGAGAGATTTATTTAGTCTTTTATACTACAAAAAAGGAAAAGCTACCCAACTCCCCACACTATTTCCTCCCTACACCACCCCTTGAATCTCTTCCTAGGTTTTTGCAATGCATGCTACTCCTTTAGTTATTAACTCCTTTGGCTTATCATTTCCACTACAGAGGATCTACACTTTTCCTTGAAGCCTAAGGGAATTTTGCCAGTGGAGTACAACTTAAAGTGCTGAGCAAAATAAGCAATGAACCTACAGTAATCTTTGCATACAACTAACTCACCTCATTTTTTTCTAAAATGTGTGAGTTTGAAATAAGATAATGCCATTTAGATTTCTACTCCATGTTTCAGAAGCAGTTGAAAATAGCGTATTTTTTGGCAGAAACAGAAAATTAGTATGTAATGAATGCTATTTTTCAGGAAAATATTGCTAAAAATTTTCAACTTGTTTTCCCTTCTAATACACAGACAACTGAATTTCATCCATTTTTTTCCCATTGTCATACATACCTAAGCTCAATATAGTACCAAAATAATTTTTCTATGCCTTTTGCCTGTTTCTCCTTTTGATGGAATAGTGGCGTAAAGGAGAGCATCAAGGTGGACAATTTCAAATAATTTATTCATGACTTCTTGGTTCCTGTGAGTTGAGTACATGGCATCAGAGCATGACTATTAGGTTGTCCTGTATATGCAAGGATAAGGTAATTAGACATTTTGTAAAGAATAAAAAGTTAAGCAACTCCTCCTTCCCTCCCTTTCACACAACAGTTGGAGCCAAATGGTTGTTCAAGCTTGTTATGCACAATCCTGTTGTTATAGGGAGAACTATTCCATAAGAAGATTAGATATTAGCTTAAGCTGCCTTGGTACAACTGAATAAGCATGAGCCTGCAGATATACAAATGCTAAATCCACTGGCATTATCATTTCTTAAGCATTCAGAAACCTCCGAGCTTTTCTAGATGGTAAAGCATCCTACTACACATAAGTCTATTTCACAGACATACTAAATCTGTTTATTTTGAATAGAAGCAGCATTGTTCAAGTTAAGTTATAGTGTAATAAACAGATTAGGGCATTAGGCAACAGAATTATTAAAAGTGAAAGATCCTCAAAGTGAAGGGAAAGAAATTAATGCCAAATCCTCTCTTTCAAACAAAAATGCAATGAAATTCAAATTAAATCTAGCTCAAAATAATTTACCTTTTGGCATCATACATCAGTATTTTAAGTACCAGTTCAGAAAGTAAATAACACTCCAGGTTGAATGAAAAATTACCCTGTCTCTTTTGATTCAGTGTGAATTTTCAAATTTAAAGTAACCTGTAGTCATTTATTCAGGGCACCTCGTTAAAGTACTGTTTGTTACACCAAAGTAGAGACAGGAACTACTGAGATTTTAACTTGCTCCTGGAAATCTGACTGCATTTCATTTTTTTTCTATTGTCCTCAATGGCTTATGGCAAATTGACAATAATGCAAATGGGTTATATGTAACATTTCAGGTTCATCCACTACCACTCTCTGTCAGAGTTTAACTAATAGGAGGATAGGTCCTACGCTGGACCTTGATACAGAACTCTCTTACTGTTACTACACCAATTGCTATTATAAAGCAAAACTTTTCATCAAAAGTCAAAAAAAGTCAGTGATCTTTCCTGAGTAGAAGGCTTCGTTATTAGAATATAAAGTTGGCTATAGCTGTGTTTCTGGCAGTATGTATCAGTATTTCCATACCAAAGTACAAAGCCTGAAGACTAAGCACTTCTAAATTGTCTTTGAAGTGGTTCAATTTTTCATAGGAACAGATTTTGCAGATACCACCAGAAACTGCAGAAAAAAGGTTGGGGGTGGGAATGTGGGTTGCTTTCAAAAAGTTAATAAAATCTAGTTATTTATAGTCTCTCTAAATCAAAAGGACTTGATAGCTGCCCTGTTTAGCTTTAGAATAGTGTGCCAAATAAAAAATAAACAGTAAATTTTCTTACATTTAAACACCATTGACCTAAGTTTTGATCACTTTTTAAACTCTGACCAATATTTAAAATTGAGTTAAATGTTGAGAAACCATAAAATATACAGCTTACAATAGAAGACGTAAACACAAGAAGCTCAGGTATCCTGTCTAAGCTCTTTTAAGAGAATACAGTTTGCTGACAGGTATATGTCTCAATAATACATCTATCCCGAACTCTAGTCAACAAATAGCTAAAGAGTGAGCTACCTTTGTGTCAATAGTAGAAATATCAGACCCTAAGAAACTGAACAAAACAAACCGGTGAATATTCACAGGAAACCAAAACAGGTAGTCTTCTCCTAGTTGCACTATTATGCAAATGTCTTAGAGATATGTGTTCAAACCATATTTTAACTCAAAATAAGGTCTTTGTTATATTTAGACTGTGTGCTTGTCCTAAGAGAAATGGGGGAATATCACAGTGTGCTCTTCAGATAGCATGGAAGTCAGAAAACCCAAATACCTATGAAAAGTTATTGCCTTCGGTTATCTACTGTGAACACAGATGCTCAGGATACATAAATCATGCTAACTGACTCCAGACTGCAGAAAATGGCCAGGCTCGTGTGTTCTCCTGCCATTGTCAGAGACAGAATACTAGACTAGTTGGACCCTTGGTCTCCGTCAGGGGGATTTCTTATATTGTTACCTCTGAGTTCAATTTTCAAGTGTTAGATCAAATGAGAACATTATCTTGTAGGTTTGGATTCTCTATGGCATTCTATACTATTTAAATATTTCCAGCACATTTGAAGAAATACAATGAATTGACTGATGAGGGGGATTTCTTATATTGTTACCTCTGAGTTCAATTTTCAAGTGTTAGATCAAATGAGAACATTATCTTGTAGGTTTGGATACTCTATGGCATTCTATACTATTTAAATATTTCCAGCACCTTTGAAGAAATACAATGAATTGACTGATGATATTTCAGATAAATCCGGGGAATTTAGAGTTAACTATAGTAGGATTTTTCTGTTCTTTCTTTTGTTTTTAGTTTTATTTTTAGTGAGTTCTTTTCTGGAAGACTTCTATGTGGAGTTTTCATTGAACTACTTCTATGTCAGGAGTCAGGGAGAATGCTTGTCATTCAAGGATTTGCTGTCCCCAATCCTTCTAATCCAGAGCATCAACAAACACATTTAGCATTCAATTTGCCACCTCTACCTTATCTTGTACATAAGACAGAATACCTGGAACTGAAGAATGAAATATCTCTATAGTAAGTTGTACTAATTCCTCCTCTTCTTCTGATGCTAGCCCTGTGGTTTCACTGCATTTATTCTTCTTTTTATCTCATTGTTCTGCAAGGTGGGAAACTTCTGCCTACTGTCAACAGTACTAGTTGTTGGGAAACACACTGCAGCAAACAATTATCCACTCGCTATTTCAGTTTTCAAAAATGGGATTTGAGAAGAAAATTAGATATCCAAACAGAAAAATATTACTTTGGTCTAGACCCAGATTCCAAAGAGAAGACATATTTATACTAACAGTTGCAGTTGTTCGCTTAAGATTTGTGGATTTGCTTGTTTGGGTTTTGTAACATCAGCAGTGCTTTACCATGCTATTTAATTAAACACAACTAGCAATGTAAAGACCCCTTCAGTGAGAAAGCAGGCTTGGCATAAACATACGTTCTTAATTTGGCTGTCTATGCAATTTGCTGATATGCTATGAGATTCAGTCTGCTACTGTGCGCTACTCTTTTCCCTCTTGCTTACATGTCTGTCATATCATCTTTCAAAAACAACCTTGTTTTTCATAAATCAGGCTGGGTCTACTTGAAATCAGCATTGACTTGTTTGTAAAGAACTAGCTTGCACTGATTTTATTGGTTTATATTTGAATTACCTTGAGACAGTATAAAGGGCAGAATTATGCAGTGTTTAATGCTATACAAAATGTTGTGTTATATCTTTCATATGAGTATTTTATCCCAAATCCTTTACACAGAAAATCAAGTAGAAAGACTAACAAAAGTAAGTGAACAGAACTGATAAAAGAAACTAAAAGGTTAAGGCAAGGGAGAAAAAGTAACTTGGAAAAAAGGTATCTATTTCAGTGTGCAAGTGTGCAAGCTCTTGAAGTATAGGCTGGATGAGCAGATACTGAGGTGGATTGAAAAGCAGCTGAACAGCCAGGCCCAGAGGGTTGTGATCAGTGTGGCATGAAGCCTCGTTGGGAGCCAGTAACTAGTGGTGTACCCCAGGGGTCAATAGTGGGTCCAGTCCTGTTTAACATCTTCACTAATGATCTGGATGATTGGGCAGAGTGCTCCCTCAGCAAGTTTGCAAATGACACAAAAATGGGAAGAGTGGCTGATACACCAGAGGGTCCTGCTGCCAAGTTGAGGGATTTCAACAGGCTGGAGAAATGGCCCGACGTGAACCTCATGAAGCTCAACAACGGGAAGTGAAAAGTCCTGTGCCTGGGGAGGACCAACCTCATGCACCAGTACACACAGGGGGCCAAACAGCTGGAAAGCAGCTTGGCAAAAAGGACCCAAGGCTTCTGGTAGACAACAACCTGACCATAAGCCCTCAACGCGCCCTTGCAGCAGAGAGGGCTAATGGTATCCTGGGCTGCACTAGGAGGAGTGCTGCCAGCAGGTCAAGAAAGGTGATCCTTCCCCTCTACTCAGCAATGGAGAGGCCGCACCTGGAGTATTGTGTCCAGTTCTGGGCTCCCCAGTATAAGGCATGGACATACTGGAGAGAGTCCAAAGGGCCACAAAGATGATGAAGGGACTGAAGCATCTCTCCTATGAGGAAAGGCTGAGAGGGCTGGGACTGTTCAGCCTGGAGAAGAGAAGGCTCAGGGGGATCTCATGAATGTATATAAATACCTGAAGGAAGGGAGCAAAGAAGACAGAGCCAGGCTCTTTTGAGTGGTGCCCAGTGACAGGACCAGAGGCAATGGGCACAAACTGAAACACAGGAGGTTCCCTCTGAACATCAGGAAACACTTTTTCACTGTGAAGGTGACTGAGCACTGGCACAGGTTGCCCAGGGACGTTGTGGAGCCTCCTTCCTTGGAGACATTCAAAGCTGTCTGGACATGGGCAGCCAGCTCTGGGTGACCCTGCTTGAGAAGGAGTGTTGGACCAGATGACCTCCAGAAATCCCTTCCAACATCAACCATTCTGTGATTTTATGATGCTGTAACAGAAACTTGCATCGTATATGACTGAAGCCCAGCGAAGGTACAGAACTTATAAAACAAAAGTGTTTGAAGCAGAATAAAAAGTAAGGTGGCAACATCGTATATGGAATCAAACTGAAATGTTAATTGCATCAGGCTGAGCTTTACCTGATACTATTAATCCTCCACTTAAATGAGCATTAAATCCAATAAAATAAAGTTCTTTGCCATGTACCAATACCAACACACTTACTTCTTAGGCAATACGTTATTTATATGCAAATTTTGCTGATATAAATGCCGTGATATAAACGCTGATATAAATGTCCTGCTTGGCATATTCATAGGAAATTGCTAAACCTGTGAAATATATTGATTTATCTTTTATCACATTGTTTCTACATTTAGACACAAACAAGGGCTCAAGGGTCTTTTCTGTTTAAATTAATCTCTGTACTTTATAACATTAACATTATTAGACTGGTTGACAACTCATACTACTACTATGGACTTCATTATAACTAGAAGAAATTTAGGACTGAGGAAAATAACAGACAATTATAGATAATAGATGAAGATAATTTTTCTCTCCCACTTCAACCATCTGAAACTCTCCCAGAAAAAAATCCTAAGTAAGGCTCATCCAGTCACAACAAGAGATATTCACTGTTAGCTCTACATTCTGCTAGTTGATTGAACAGGTAGTTGTGACTAAGGAGCAGTTTACAGTAGGAAGACAGAAGCATACAAAATCATCAAGCTAATGATAGCTCATTATTCAGAATCCCCCACAAAATCAAGATACAGTAAGCTTCATTTTATGAATCTTTTGCAGTGCTTTTAACAGCACTAAGGATAAGAAGCAGATGTGAAGATAAAACATTATTCCATAATGCTTTATGATCATAAATCTCATTTGGGTGTTTTCACTCTCATTTAATTTTATATCAGTTCAGGCAATGGGACTACTTATTTCCATGAGCTGCATTCCATTCAGCAGACAATCTTCAGGAGGGAAATACTGTCAGTGTTTGAAAAGACTTATTGGTATGACAAGGGTAATTATAATAGTGCTTTATACTTTGGGGAATAATGTAATACAGCTCTGGTTCATGGGCAGCAGAGAGACTTTAGTTGTAATGTATGTGGTGTGGTGTGTTATTCTGTATTATTAGCCCTGCATGGCATCGCTAAAGAGAAATGGTGGCAAGTCAGGACTGATATAACAGGAACTAGAGTATTTGTAATTCCCTCCTCAACATCTGTTGCATAAAATGTAATTTGCTCATTTGTGCAAGCTGTGCTTCTTTAGAGGCAATCTCCAAATCCTTTTTTGGATGTACCTGCCCCAATTTGTACATTTTGAATGTGGCCCAAAATAGCCTGCATTTCAATTTCACACAATTTGAGAATGCTGCAGTGAGCAACCTGTTTATTTAAATTACATCAAAAACAAAGTGACAGAGGGGTATGAGTGACCAGAGAGTCAAAAAGGAAGAATTTGAAGAGGTATTGGTTTTCTGTTTTTTCAAGAGGCAGAGCTCTCAGATCGTCAGGAAGAATATTAAGGAAAGCAGTTAATATGTAGTTAAAGGAATCGTAATGCACATGAACATATGCTGTTTTACCTAATTTTGATCAACTTAAAAGTAAAAATGTCTTTATTCCTTCAGCTGGGTTTAACACACCATCTGGTTTAATTATTCCTTAGGTAGCACACTATAAAGTTAATAGTAACAGTATTGTTAAGCCAATCAGAAAGAACGTTTCTGATGTGATTTTTCACCAAGGATGTTTCTCTTAAACCCATTGACTATGAGGTCAATGTAATAAGCTTTTGCATAAGTATTACGTTACTGCCAGTGCTTGGCAGATGTTAGCTGAGAATTGTCACCTCTAGATTGACTCAAATCTGCTTACTCAGTGAAAGAATTTAGTCATAATCTAAAGTGCTCCTTTAATTTAGAGTTTCAGGCAGAATTTCAATTTAAAAATTATTTAAATAGTTTTAAAATAGTTGAGAAGATATGATGGCATTAAAAACATCTTACAGGATTGTATGTTAAAAGGAAATAAACCACGGTTTATAAAAGTCATGCTGATCAAAGAGTCAAAATACTAAAGTCAATCTCAGTCCTCATTTTGGCAAGGAAAGATATGCCCAGTGAGACTTCTGAAATCCACTGCTTTGAACAACTAGGCAAGTGAAATATGGAGTGTTCATTATTCATTGTAATACAAGAGGGAAGGTAGGGATTTAGGGATTCACTTCAACATCTTTGAGTTGAAAAGTGATTTGAGGCAGTTTTGCATAATCCCAATTTTAAAGAGTCCTAGTGAAGTTCACCATTCCACTCCTGCTGACTTTCAACAGGACCTAATTATTGTTTAAAATCTGAGCTAAAAACTACTTTGTGTTGTTTATCTTTAAAACTATTATTCCAAAAAAATGAATGCTGTAACAAATTCTTACAGAACTGAACATTTTCCCATGACCCTAAAAAAATCTGTTTCCCCTGAAGGTGTTTCTGAATTGAGAGGGAAAAAAAAAAAACAAACAAAAAACCCAGAACAGAATTTCATCTTAATGGATGCATAAGAAATACTTTAGAAAACACATAAACACACAACATACTATCCTGAATTTAGCAAAAGAAAGGTAGAATATTTAGAATGCATTTTTGGTAGAGGAGTGCTTGATATTACCATCATCATAACATACATACTTCTATTCTCAAATGTAGTATTACGTGTTCTCATTCCCTATTCCAGATTTCAGCTATGTATGTGATAAAGAATGTTACAGGATGATCATGAATTAACAGACCAGATACCAGTCATACTGAAAATAAATATTAAATCACTTTAAGCAAACAAGTGTTTTCCTGATTCTTATGCTTTGTTGCCCATTGCAGCTGGATACAATTTATGGCATAATACTGCTATTCTAAATTACACCAGTTACAGTGTTATCTGGTGACCCCATGAAATACAAGAGGCAAAAAATCATTTCTCAACACCCATACTGAATGGAGTTAATGGAAATCATCTGTGGTTTACTAACTGCCTCCAAATCTCATCCAACGCAGGACTCCCTGGGCAGAAAACAGCTGGGGGACAGGAGGGCTTTAGGGACTAGTGTCATATAACCTTGTGTGGTCCTTAGATTTCTCTAGGTATCCATTTCTGGCGTCTGCTGTGATTGTTAGGCTGAATGATTTGTTGATATAACGAAGTAAATTTGCTCCTATGTTTCAGTATAAATAAAGAACCGAACTAAATAGACCTGTAACCCATAAAATGATAAATAAACAATATCAGACAGCTTTGGGTACTTGAATGGGTTTTATCAACAGGACAAATGTTACCCAAAAGACAGGGATCTCTCCCAGGACTCATTTTGGGAAGTTCTAAGGATAAATACATTTCCACTAGACATACAATATTGATGAATAGAAGAGATTCCAGCTGTAACTCGAAACTTGAATTCAAAACACCTTATCAACCAGTCCAAAAGAGCTAATCAACATGTAAGAGATATCGGAAGATGAAGACAGTAATCCATAGGCAATTCCATTATTTTAGTGCAGACAGTTATCAGAAAGGGTAACTTCTCCCTTACCCCAGCCACATGTTTCTACATACCCATATGCCAGCCATAGCACTCAAGGAAGCTATCTGTCTGAAAACCAATTTGACCAAAAGAGGAAGAGAAAGGAAAAAAAGAAGAAAAAATGAAAAGAAAAATATGTTGGATGGGGATCATTTCCATGATCTGGCTCTCAATGTGGTAGGAGCTCAAAGTCATGGTGACTTGAAGTGATTGAGAACCACGGGCTCAAGGTCTGTAAAATATTCTTGTTTGGATACTGCAAATTGTTCTAATTTGTACCAAGTAAACAAAAATACCCAGGTATAAGAACATTTAATAAATGTTGCTGGCTGGCTATTCTACTGCATATGATCACCTACACCATGAATCACTGGCAATCAGTACTGGCAATAGTTTAGAACCTATTACAGCATGTCTTCTGCTTCAAGGGAATGGCAGCCTATTCATGTTCACCTCTCAAATACGAATAATACATGCCCTAGAAGTAACTTATTCATAGTCTTTCTCCCCCACTGGCTTGTCCACAAGGGGCACAACCCACAGTCTGGGAAACACAGTGTTAGGGGAATCTTCAAGACTATAGTTCCGATGAGATGCTGCACAACTTTGTCCCATAATAGCTTAAATTAAAAGTGAAAAATTGAGTGATATAATGGACTGGTTGTTGGAAAAAAAAGAAAAGGCAACACAGAAAAAAGGGAACACAGAAGTAAGTTAACAGCTAGATATTACCATCTCACAGATGCCTAACATTAAGAATAGCAGTATCATTAAACGAACAAAAGTCTTGAAGAGATCTCTTCAAGTCATCAAATCCAGTGCCTTGCTATCACAGACCCCTATGTATTAAAATCCTTTTTCTAAATCAGTTCAATCCCACTTCTATTTAATCCTGAGCTAACATTATCCTTGTTTTTTTCTTTTTTCTTTTCTGCTGTTTATTCTCCTGATGTACCTTATTATATCTCTCAGTTGTTTGACTAAACAAGCCAAGCACTTTTAAACTTCATTTCTGGAGTGGACATTCCATTCTTCTGAACATCCAACCACTTTTCCACCTGGTTCAGTATGAGTTTCTGAATAAAGGGAATTATACATAGCTTTGCTGATGAAGTCTCAACAATGATGTCTATAGCGACATTAATATTTCTCTATTTTCTAATTCACCTTGGGGTCACCCATCTTTTTCACAATCCAGGTAATGATTCATAGCTATCCTGCAACTAACCACCATGCCAAGGATCTCTATTCCTGGACGATGATAGATGAGCTCTCATTTTACTGCAGAAATTCATGCTGATAATTAATAAACACATGACGTTGTACTTCATCCAACTGTAGTTCCCTTTCTATTACTTAAGTCTTCAATATCATCCACTGGTGTTACACCTTTTCTTATACTCTGACATATCAGTAGGATTTTAAAATGCAAGCTCAATGAGATATGTGCACCCTAAATATATTTCCTTCTTGAAGCATTAGATACAAGGCATTCTTTGATATTATTTAGACCCTTGACTGCAATACAAAATATGCCAGACTTGTATCAAATGATTCCATGGTCGAATCATTTGTTCTAAAACAGTGAAACCAGTCAAACAACAAATTCTACATACAGAGACTACTGCAACAGCTATTTGATTTGCTATGTAAAAGAAAATGATTAATGCTTTTCATTTAGTAGGAAACAGCTGCACTCCTAACTTTACTATCTGGAAAGCAGGAGGAGAAGTAGTTGTTTAAAAAATCATATCATTTTTAGTGAAAAATGGCTTCAACTTTGGGAATAATTGCTGTTGCCAGTAGGTTGTTAGAAAATTACCAGCAAAGCATTGAAATAAAATGTATTAAGATTCAGAAGATTTTTAAATAATTATCAATGTGAAAATAAATTACAAATATCAACTGTTGGCCTGTTCACATGTATCAGCAGTCAAGAATACACAATTCCAGCTTAAAATAAATTCTTCTGTCACTCACACACTACAGTAGCTACCTAAATGTGTCAGGAAGCTGTTGAAATGGGGAGCCTAAAATATAAACCAAAAGTAACCACTTAGTCCCTTTCTGTCATTCTCCCTCTTTTATTGCAAGTTCTAACAACTTGATCAATTAAACAAGAGATCACAAATTATTACTCTTTTTGCCATAATTTTTCTAAGTGGAGAATTACATAGTTGAGGAACAAAAGATGGACTGGGATTCAGTAAAGATTAACCCTTACACTGTTCTTTCTGCTCTCATGACAATAAAGTGCAAGAAAATATTGATAGCTTTTCTACCATTTTAATAAGTGTATTGTTCTTTTGAAAAGGGGTCAAACCAATGATTTTCCCGTAGAGAATCTGACACAGTATTTTCTAACTAGTGAAGTAATTGTTTTTCTGTAAATGCAGTTACAAGACCTTGATCTTGAGTTTTAATGTGCATGTACAGAAATGTACATCACATTTATTTAGCTCAGAAATGCCTGCTGACCAGGTCCTAAAAGTACTAAACCAGGTCCTAAAAGTACTAATGCCAGGTTATGTCTGCTGACCAGGTCCTAAAAGTACAAAACTACACAACAGTCTGACACACCAATGCTGGAAGTGTTCCCAGCTGCTGGACAGAATCTGACCACCTTTTTCTAAGCAAGGTGTTTAATAAAGTAGTAAAAAACGCTCCTGTCTAACACCACCTGTCAGCTGGGCTTCAGCACCTGTGGCTCTGTTGGATGACCTCCGCATTATAGGGAAAAGGAAGACAGTCATATCAATTCTAACAGACTTGGCAGCTTTGGTATAGCTGATCTCCAAATACTCCTACTTTCATCCCAAAGACAGCTGCAGAGGGCAAACAGTAATAGCCTGAAATGACTTGGGTCATTTTTCTCAGACCACAAATGCAGGATAGTATGGGCATTTCTTTTCTCTACCATCTTCAGACTCTCACAGTGATCATACTCCTCTTATTTACTCCTCATCAGGATCTAGATCTAGAGTGCGAGCAGCAGAATGCACATACAGCATTCAACTCTACCCAGTGACACGCGTGAACATAATAAACTCTGTAAAAAGCTCCTGTTTAAAGAGGAGGAGGAGGTAAGAACTGAATCCAGGAAGGCCAAAATAATGCTGGAAGCTTGACAGAAGCGCTCCAAAAACCAAACTTTCTCTAGAATCGCTCCCATTTACAAACATGTTTGTCTTTGGGCCACTAAATAAGGTCACAGCTTCAAGACGTCTTTTCTTCCTCATCTTTGGCTCAGATAGCCATGGCAGCAAAAATATCCCCCTGGTTTTCATCTAAAACTTACTGGAATTTACCTGCTTTTCAGGCATTTTACCTGCTGGTGAAGTGGTCACTCATATCTCCAGATTTGCACTGCATGTATGGAAGAAAGAGGGAACTGTGATTTTATGTGGAAATGAAGCTCCAAATGAGACAAAATTCAAAAGCCCATGCTCAACAACACAGAAAATCCACTAAGCAGTAAAAATGTGTACAAAGTCCAGTTCAAACTTTCACAGGCCTACACTGGTCTGTTAAAGTAACTTCTAATGACAACGCCATTCGAAGAAAAGAATTATGTTTGTCATTCTTGACAATGAAGGGTAAGAAACAAAAATTTTATGATGCTATTAGCATCGTTGTGATACTAATTCCCACAAGATTAATGGAATAAAATACAAACCAAATTTATTCAGATTAACTTACCCTCATTTTCTTCTTTTACACACAAAATGGAAAGACTTCTATAAATTAATTGAGCTATTTATTCTACAAAAGAGAGAGGGACATGCTTGTTGGCAGTGTTTTATGAACCTGAAAGGTAATGGGGCCCATAAAACTCCTTGACACTTGTTTTTGAGCTTCACAAAATTAGCGTCTGTACCTCATACTTGAAGTGTCAAAAAGACTAGTTTCTTTTGCCTGATTCATCTACCAGCCAAATTTACCGCTCACAAGAATTCATTTCATAGATTTTTACTCCCTTCTCTTTAAAAAATAATAGAGTTTAAGTTCCTTGAGGTAATAAGTCTATTATCAAAGGCAAAACTAACAGATGCATTCATATCCTGAAAAAAAAAAACATGCCACAACCACTCTTTTCAATGTTATTGAAAACATACAAAGGAAATGCATTTATGTTTAGAAACATGTTGTTAGTGTAAGATCAATATTCTTCATGGAAAATTGAGATTCATCTTACATAAATCTGCTTTTTCATATGTATAGAAACTAGTCACGCAATGGAGAAAAAAATCTACTATAAAAAAAGGCTTATGCTGTGTATACGTGTACTCTAATCAGTACAGACAGAATCATTCATAGAATCATAGAATGTCCTGAGTTAGAAGGGACCCACAAGGACCATCAAGTCCAACTCCTGTCCCTGCACAGGACAACACCAAAAATCACACCATATGTCTGAGGGCGTTGTCGAAATGCTTCTTAAATGTTGTCAGGCTTGGTGCTGTGACTGCCTCCCTGGGGAGCCTGTTCCAGTGCTCTACCACCCTCTGGGTGAGAAGGTTTTTCTCTGAAAAAGATATAGTAGGAAGAAAAGATACTAATTTCCAGTATTTGTAGAAGTTCCACATATAGATGAAAGTTTTCAAATGTAACAGCACCCTGAATTGAACAGAAAACTGAAGCACATTTTAAGTGATACCTCAGAACTACCTTTAGAAATCTAGCTGGTTTCAAAAAAAGCTGTATACTTAATTTCAACAGAAGTAAGAAATATCAAGAGTTTGGTAGATATTTTGATAGCATTTGCATGAATTTCACATGTGGAAGCTCTTCTTCCTTTGTAAGCTTCACTGGCTCAGACATTCATGCAAATTTCCAATGTGTTGTTTCAACATTAGTCATCTCAAATCCAAGTTCAGGGGAAAAAAAAGAAAGAATGTTTTCTCTTTTCACCATTAATTCTCTTTCATTATCTGCAATTGATTTAAAAGGAGTCTTTTCAACTGTTTACAGACAATAAATCATTCCTCATCTTGTGTATTTAACCCTGCTCAAATTCCTTGTTCTCAGGAAATAAGCATTATGGTAATTTTCCTGGAATAATATCAACTGATAATATATGTAGGTTTTAAATGTATCAAGCAACATTTTTTCTGCCTGAGTACAGTCCCAATAACAGCTACTTTCAATGTGAAAGAAAATACATTTTTATGGTTATCACTATTGTATTTTATAGAGCTAAGCACTGCAACAGTGGATGAACCTCCTGGCCAAGATTTGTGTTAGTATGCACAGCAACTGAAAAGAGTTAGCCAATACACATTCTGTAAGATCTTGATTTTCCTGCCTCTCAGCTAAAATATTGTTATTCCCCATGTTAGGAACTAACATTTTGTCAGTTTGTTAACAGCTTTAATTCCTCCACTATGGCAGCACTTGCATTAAGCAAAGAGACAGAAGCAGATGCTCTCCCTTTCAGCAGGTACAGCTTCCTGACTAGCAGTAATGTTTCAGACTCAGGTGCCTGTGGAAAAGAGAGACAAGGCTCGACACAGAATCCACTACCTGAAAGCAAGCACTCAACCCAGCTCTCAGCTTTTAAATGATTTGCAGCTATAGACATAGCTCACACCCCATAAACCAATAAAGCTATTTATCTTACAGTTCTAGAAAGAACTGATGTTATCAATATTTAAATATTTAAGTGTTTTTACATAATTTTGGAGGAAAGACCCACAGAAGAAAAAATACTACAGCTAGTTACTGATCAAACTACTCCTAAATAAACAAAATTACTCCTCTCAAAAATTCCAGACAAGATATAAATTAACCAATATGATACATTTGTTTCCAATGAAGCAAAACTAAAATGCACGATCCGGAGTATGATGTGGTTTTCTCATATGTGTATCCCTGTGTTTACACATCAATCAGTCCTGGGACATAGGTAAACAAGCCTCAGTGTGAATTTACAAGCTTTCATTTTTTAAGAACAGAATTTTCTCCAATGATTGTCTGTCACATAGTTGTACCTGATTTGAAAGGCGCTCTGTTGACTTTTAAAGAAATGCTGTCAAAGTCTGCAAATCAAAGTTAATATCCAACTTCCAATTCTTTTTAACATGTCAGCAAGTGAAATTCAAAATTTTATTTCCTCTATTATTTCTTTAAACTCATACTTTTTTTCCTTCTAACTGAGGTTTCCATATTATCTTCCAATTAAAAAAAAGAAACAACAACAAAAAAAACCCAAACCCCACCAAACTCATGGCCCTATCTCTGCTCTTCAGGGAGAAAAAAAAATCAGCAAATTTAGAGATGTGGGAAAAAAATGTTACATTTTGATCAGTTAAGTTCAGCTAGGGTGCTACATCCTGAGAATAAATATACGCATTATAGAAATATACACTGAGAAGAGTAAATCAGAAAGCAAAATAAGAACATGAAATTCATCAAAAGCATACTTTAGAAATGCTGCTCTTTGACTTTACAGAAGGGGTCTGAAATTTTCATTCCATATGTTTTATGTGACCATCCCTTTCAAACAAAGACCAAAAACAACTAGCACTGGTTTAAGTTCTAGCTTCCTGCCACCCACTTTTGAGAGAGCTGTTACTGTTCCATAACTGGAAAAATGTATGTTATCCAGCCAAGCCAGCTGTCCTTTGTCACACGAAACATACATGACCTGAGTAATATTAACATGCATCTGAAATTTAGACACCCCTGTCATGACAAATGACGTATACCCATCATATCTACCAGGGTTCTCCAGCATTTTGGCAAGTTAAAATGTTTGCTCAAATTACATGCACTGAAACTGAAAGCATATTTATGCTCAACAGTTCAGTTCTAACGCTCTGTACATAGTCATATCTGTTGCTTTAGTATACTCTTAAAATAATTTAGAATGACAGGAGAAAAATTAAACTCTAATTTAGGATGTATTATATTCTCTGTGCACTGTCAGTTTACTAGTTCTAATAAGGTACATACATGCAAGCCTACAGTATGCCATATCACAGAGTTTATAATTGGGCTCAGAGAACCTGATGCATGTGGAAGAAAAACAACCAAGACCAATTCTCAAATCTCTGCAGATCTAGCAGTTGGGAGAAAAAGTCTCTACACATATATCAAGTTAATTTGTCTGGCAAACCGTGATTCACATAGCTGTACTTGTCAGACCTAGTAACAGAAAAGCACTTCAGAAAGTGGCAAGACAAACAGTAGGGCCAATTCACCTGACCTTAGACAAGAAAAATAAGAAAGCAAAACTGAAAAATATAGAAAACTAATATTGGGACTCTATGTCAACACGGAGCACTAAATTCTAAAAGATCAGGAAGGAAATGGACATCACTTACTACAAGCAGTGAAATGAAAGGCAGTGAAACATATTGGGAATGTGCTCTAATAAGGTAATGTAGGAAATATTTTCATGAGTTCTACAAATTTGGTCTTTGATGGAGACAAAAAATGCCCTACAAATTTCAGGGAATTAACTAAAAAAAATGAGACAGGTAGTTGCTTCATTTTATTTTGCATCTGTGCTTATATTAAAATATCAAGAGGAAAAGATTACTTTCACTCTGTGAAACTGAGGATTCTGAAAGACATCCCTTTCCTCTATACAGAGGTAAATTATCTGAAAAACATAAAGCAATTGTTCCTGGTATTACATAGGCTCAATACAATGTCAGTCTTATGAAGTCAACGTAATATTTGTGCCAAAAAATATATTGGTTTACCTATATGCCTGTCAAATGTCAAAATGGGAAAAGATAAGCATTAAGCTGTTTCATAGGAATTACTTTTGAAATGCCACCAACTCAAGTATTATAAGTTGCTTTTAAACTAATTCCTTGGAATTGTATCTGAAATACCTCAAATCCATTTATCGTAATTACAAGTGGCAGTACATGCAACTTATCACCCTAAGAGTTCACAGCAGCACTTTACAGAACTCTGCAAAAGCATGGGAAAGGGAGCCCACATAACACCATAAACTGTTAAAAAGTCTCTTGAGTAAGGCATTGTAAAGAAGATTATATTAGAAAATAATCACATTTATAGACAGAATTAAGGTAGAGATCTCTAGTTATACAGGCAGCACAAACAGATTTGGCCAGCTGTTAGACAAAATATGTCCATGAAAATATATACCATGGAAAAAGGTGAAATGCAGTAATATATTCCTTGAACAAAAACATGTTGATAAAAGAATGAGGTATAGAAGGTAACAAATCTCTTCAGATGAAAAGGACTGTAAAAACAGCACTTACACTGAAGAATGTAGAATTGGAGGAACGACTCGGCTCATAAAGCCCAATACCCTACCAAAAATAACCACGGAACATAAACTTTTTTCATACATAGCTTTTATTTTCGAGGTGAGGGAAGAAGGAAGGGCAGGAGGAGTTGAGGCAGTGGCACTTCAATGCTCAGTGCAATTCATATCTGCTCTTTTACTCAAGGCAAGTATTTCTAGTCTTCTTCGCCCCTGCAGCTTCTTATATATATGTACTCATTGTTCACCTTTAAGCCTTTTCTTACCTAAATCACTAGTAGATGAAGGTGATTCAAATGTATTAATCACACTATAACAGGCTGCACGGTGCAAATGTGTTTAATATTGTTTTGTATGGAAGAGGCTTGAAAAGTGAGAGAAAGAATGGTAAAACTGATAACCTTTGGTACACTCATCTAAAATTCACCTAGTTTCCAACTTTTGGGGGAAAGATGGTATCTTTAGAGTGCCCAGAGTGTGAAAATACTGGCAATGAAACTGGAGAATTTACAGTAAGACAAAACACATTGCAAAAAATGTTCAGGATACAAGCTGTTTGCAAAGATGTCTTCAGAAAATCCCGGTAATTTATGCCAACTACATCCCTCAATTTGTACAAATCCTTTGCTGCAGTAGTTCAATATCTTGACCTACAGTCTTAATGAATCTGTATCACAAGCCTATTTTTCTATGTTTTTTCTTCCCTACAGAAATACTGAACCAGTTACTTGACATTAAACATTTAAATATTAAGCGTGGGCCTTGAAAATAAAATAAGCAACATTCTAAAGACGCTGTAATGAAGGACTGGATTAATGTGATAACATATATGTTAAAATCTTAGCAAGTTGTCTAATCTGCTTTTTAGTCAAGAAACACTTCTGCAGCACAATTTACTTCAAACTACATCATGCATCTAAAACAGGTCACATGAACTGCACGGTAAAAATGTCTATGTTTTGTCATTGACTTTAAAAGGAGATTATGGTAAATATAGATGACTACACTGCAGAAATCTAAAGTAAGGAAAGACCAGTCCTATTCAGATGGAATTGAAACTATGTCAGCCGTTTCTTTTAACCCAATGGGATGTGAGTTCCAGAACATACATGTTTGCTTTTTTCTAGCTGGAGCTGATAACTTAAAAGGAAAACATTTGCAAAAATTCTTTAAAACGATATCTTAGAAGAATCATTATTCCAGGCATTAGGATATACAGAGACATGTTAGGTCAAATGCCTTATAGCAGGTAATTTCAGGGAAATTACCACCTTTAAGTAACATTCAGTGAGAACAATTTTTAAAGCCTCTCAGTGTTTTTTACTGAGCACACATATACACAAACACATATATACTTTCATCTTAAAATGAATGTTCAATAAAGCACTACTGACAGTGTATACTGAAAAAGCTCTGGAACACCATTCTGATATTTTTCAATAAAATGATCTTGAAGATTAACTCAGATTATTATATTAGTTCAATTCAGAAAAGAATTTTATATTCTTATTATTCAAGCCTATATACAGAACTACTTTGGAATTTGTTCACTATACAAAAAATAATAGAAAAAGTCACATTTCTTTTAGGTTGCACAGAAGAAAAGTGTCTATCCAAGGTATAACTAAATATAAAGTCCATTTTGGTTCAAAAAAAATGAGAAACTTGTGAACCCTTTCAGTAACACCAGAGGATGCTATCAGTAACAGGTAACCTCTCACAATTTAAAGCAAGAGAACAAAAGTCATAGAATGGGTTGGTTTGGAAGGGACCTTTAAAGATCAGCTAGTACAACGCCCCTGCCATGGGCAGGGACATCTTCCACTAGATCATGTTGCTCAAGGCCCCATCCAACCTGACTTTGAACACTTCCAGGGACAGGGTACCCACAACTTCTCTGGGCAACCTGTTCCAGTGCCTCACCACCCTCATTGTAAAAAATTTCTTCCTTTTGTTCAATCTAAAACTACCCTCTCTCAGTTTAAAACCACTGCCCCTTGTCCTGTCACTACAGGCCCTGGTAAAAAGTCTTTCTCCATCTTTTTTCTAAGCCCCCTTTATATATTGAAAGTGTGCAATAAGATCTCTTGTTCTCCAGGCTGAACAACCCGAACTCTCTCAACTGTTCTTCACAGGAGAGGTGTTCCAGCCCTCTGATCACTTGATCACTTTCACGGGCCTCCTCTGGATCTGCCAGAAGAAGTGCCAAAAGTCACTGTTCCCACAGCATTTCAACATTTCTGCTTCCAATTGAACAATTTAATGAATAGTGCAAGAGTTTAGCTTAAACCCACTCCCATCATCTGGCTAAGTTGTTCTGCCAAACTTTACACTGGTGTAGTTCAATGGAAGAATTAAATTTTCTGCCAAAAGGGATACTGACATCTGAGAGTATCCAAAGTGATACAGGCATTTGGGGTTATCTCACACTGTCAGTATCTCATACTGTCAGCATATCATCTCTTAGAACACATTTGTCAACGTCAGAGTTCTAAGATAATCAGGAAAAAAAAAAAAGTTCTAAGAGCAAAGGTAAAAGCTACCATAAATTAAACTATGATTAACAAGAACACAATAAGAATTCCCTTTTACTTTTTGATAAACTTCAGAAAAATTTCTTTTTCATATGTAATAATTTCTCATTTCTGTAAGAATTAAGGACCTTTTTCTCAGGTGATGCAGCTTTGTCAGCTAATGGAACCAGCAGGTTCTACCGCTGTGCTTGACTACAGTCGGTCACTACAATTCTTCTGCACAATAGATGAAAAATCAGGAATCAGTCCAACAAGCATAACTTGCACTTTGAAATGTTACCAATCTCCTAGGCATTCTGCTCTGGGCTTTTATTCAGTTTTTGGTACACAAAATACAAACAGAGCACATCTGTTAACAATATTCTGGAATTAACCTCTACACAAAAAAAACCCAGAGACAGTCCCACTTCTGGACCTTCAAAATACCAAACCAAACAATGGGGTCATAGCTCAAATTGTTACTTCCAGTCAGAGGCAAAGACAGAAGGAAGCTTTATTTTGCCAGGTATGTGATCCTAAAAATATTGGAAGATCCTGCCCTGTTAATACACTTTCCTGTTAGAAGAGCAGGAGATGCCAGTGGTGGAGGACTCAAAGACAAGGGTCAGTTGAAAGCATGTGTTAACTTGGGCTGCAATGAGGCAGAGAACATCAAAACTAAAAATAAGTCATACCAACCTACAGCCTTGAAGGGAATGGTAACCACAGGAAAAATAGTAGCTAGAGGTGTCTCTAGATACAGTTCATGTTTTCTCCAACAGCAGCATATCCTTTGGCAAAATAACATTTTGTTCTAGAGAAGTAACTTCCTTATTGCTGTACTGGGCCACAGGCACTTAAAAGCGCTAGGAGACGCAAAACCAGGGATGATATTGTGTAACTAGCTCTTGCACAGAGTCCTTTGAAAAACAGTCAGTTATGCTCCTCACCCCAGAGTTAGACGAGATACTTTCCTGTTATCTGAGAGCAATCAAGTGTTTGAAGAAAGGTGTCAAAAGAAGCAGTCCATCCAGAGATCGAAATAACACATAGGACACAAAGCCTTCAGATGAACAAATCATCACGAGTGCAAAACCCTCTACCATTATATTTGTGATTCCTGTAGTATAGCCAAAGTTCATTTGTTGAAAAGCATGCACAAAATCTTTGAAATAAACCTCTACACCAAAAATATTGGAAAACATACCCTAAATAGGGTGAAAACATACTCTAAATACGGTTCATATACTTTCAAATAGTCACCGCATAACATTTTCCTATTTGCGGGGCTAACATAAAAGCATATCCATGAAGAGATGACTTCCCAAAACATCTACAATAAGCAATTTTGCCAGCCATCTGTGCAAAAAGCAGTGTAACTTCCCTTTAAATGAAAAAAAAAAAACTAAACAAATCCCCAGCCCAACAGCAGAACAACACACCTGGTCAAATATGAGCCTAAGCATGAAAACATTCTGGTTTGAATTTAGCAATAAAAAATACGAAGACCAGGAAGACTGTGGTTAACAATGCTATCTAGATTTGCCTATGTATGTGACACTTCTGTACATAATTCAGTATCCAAGTGCATTTTTGAGTTATTGACAACATTCAAGGCATACTTCTAATAAACATTATTTGGCATGCCAGATGCTAGACTAGCTGTCAATGTGTTTTTTTCACATATTAGCCTTATGTTTAGAGCACTCACTAAGAAAGCACTAAATTACATCTAGAAACTGAGAGATTTCATACCCCCAGCTTCTAGCAGAGAAGAATGAGTGGGAAAATACCCACTCATAAGGCTAATCGCAGTGAAGGACTTACTACTACTTCAACTGAGTCACTAAGCAAAGAGTGAGAGATAAATGGGACCCCAGTAAAAGAAGATACAATCTATCTAGCCCATGTTTACACTCAGCCTGAGCAGTGGGGCTCTACTGCATGCTCCCAATGCTGTTTTCATTGTATATGGTAAGAACAACACAGTATATTGCATAAACAGAGAAAAAAAAGGCAAGTCAAAGAGGTCTCAATCTCTCTCCTGTCAAACCTGCTGAAAGACATGGAATACTCCTCTGCCACATATTTAATTGAAAATATCCATTTCTTTCTTGTTCCCCCTCCCTACCTGTTTCCCACCTATATCAGTGGTTATACTTGCAATGGAAGGAAGAGTTACCAGAATTCAAATACATTTGAGAAATTGTAAATGGTGCTTACTTAGCCTTAAAGGGTTGAATTCAATATTAAAAGCAATAAGAAGACATTTCTTATGTTGATGCCAATGACTTCTATGTAATACATGATCTGGATAGACTACACCATAACTGGTGAGACAATCTCAATGTCAGTTTGGCACTCACATTGACAGGTAGTAGGTTGTAGAGGCCATTAAGTTCAAAGCACTGGTTTTAATTAAAAAAATGAACCTTCTTAAAAAGGAGCAGCTGGGATGTTATATAAAGAGACAAAATTCTGATACCTTGCTTTTCTTATTTAATGTCATAAAAGCATTAGTTTTTATATCTATACACAAACTAGACTGAAAAAAGTTTGAATAATGATAGTTGTTCTATATGTCAATTTATTCTGTCTGCAGAGTTTGGGAGAAATACAAGCACAGTAATTCTTGCAGAAAACATAACAAAATTACAGATCAGTTTGGACAGATTAAAAAAATCTTTTTCATTCATGAAAACCGGAGAAAGTGATCTGAATGATATAGGATCAGTAACAGGAGCTGTAGGCCTTCATTCAGAGGTGACTTGTTTGCATCCAACATAAATCAGCAGTGACCATTTATCATCTAACAGCTGTTCAGTAGCCAATGCATGATGATATGGTAGCTCCTGTTGGAGAGGTGTCCAGGTGACAGTCACAGCCAATTGTCATCCCTGCTGGCAGTCTCAAAGAGCGTAAAGGAACAATCAGACCTCAAGACCATAGTAGCCTGTGTCTTCTAAACAGAAAGCAATTCCAGAACAGTACAATGAAAAGGTGTTTCTCAAATGACCAGTGTCCACCCAATATGTAACAACAGGATCTCAATTTAAGATGAGGTCAATACAATTTTTTCATGGAAATTATCTGCATTTTGCATGGTACCATGCAAAATCTTTGAGACACTTTTGTTATTTATGCTAAGGGCTTGATATTTCTGCTCAACAAATTCCACAGATTTAAATGGTAGACTGTGGAATCAGTCATTTAATAAAACCTATCAGTATTTCATCATTACAGTGTTCTTATTTTGTATTCTGCAAGCAAAAGAAATAATGAATTAGGAGAACATTTCCTCTTTCCATTTCTTATTACTGCGAAAGAACTTGCACTTACAACGCAGAACTGTGGAGTTACGGGAAACAGATCATCCTGAGTGCCATTATGCGGCATGTGCGGGACAACGGGGGGATCAGGCTCAGCCAGCATGGGTTTATGAAAGGCAGGTCCTGCTTCACTAACCTGGTCTCCTTCTATGACAAGGTGACCCGCTTAGTGGATGAGGGGAAGGCTGTGGATGTTGTCTACTTGGACTTTAGTAAGGCCTTTGACACCATCTCCCACAGCATTCTCCTGCAGAAGCTGGCTGCTCATGGCTTGGACAAGTGCACTCTGCACTGGGTTAAAAACTGGCTGGACGGCTGAGCCCAGAGAGTGGTGGTGAATGGAGCAAAATCCAGTTGGCGACCGGTCACGAGTGGTGTTCCCCAGGGCTCAGTGTTGGGACCAGTCCTGTTTAATATCTTTATCGATGATCTGGACGAGGGGATTGAGTGCACCCTCAGTAAGTTTGCAGATGACACCAAGTTGGGTGGAAGTGTTGATCTGCTGGAGGGCAGGAAGGCCCTGCAGAGGGACCTGGACAGGCTGGATTGTTGGGCCGGGGCCAACTGTACGAGGTTCAACAAGGCCAAGTGCCGGGTCCTGCACTTCGGTCACAACAACCCCAGGCAACGCTACAGGCTTGGGGAGGAGTGGCTGGAAAGCAGCCTGGCTGAAAAGGACCTGGGGGTGATGGTTGACAGCCGCCTGAACATGAGCCAGCAGTGTGCCCAGGTGGCCAAGAGGGCCAATGGCATCCTGGCTTGTATCAGGAATAGCGTGGCCAGCAGGACCAGGGAGGTGATAGTGCCCCTGTACTCGGCACTGCTGAGGCCGCACCTCGAATACTGTGTCCAGTTTTGGGCCCCTCACTTCAAGAAGGACATCGAGGTGCTGGAGCGTGTCCAAAGAAGGGCAACTAGGTTGGTGAAGGGTCTAGAGAACAAGTCTTATGAGGAGCGGCTGAGGGAGCTGGGGTTGTTTAGTTTGGAGACGAGGAGGCTGAGGGGAGACCTTATGGCTCTCTACAGCTACCTGAAAGGAGGTTGTAGAGAGGTGGGGGTCAGTCTCTTCACCCCAGTAACAAGCGATAGGACGAGAGGAAATGGCCTCAAGCTGCGCCAGGGAAAGCTTAGGTTGGATATTAGGAAAAACTTCTTTACTGAAAGAGTAGTCAGGCACTGGAACAGGCTGCCCAGGGAAGTGGTTGAGTCCCCATCCCTGGAGGTATTTAAAAGACGGGTAGATGTGGTGCTTGAGGACATGGTTTAGTGGCGGACTTGGTGGTGATAGGTTAACGGTTGGACCTGATGATCCTAAGGGTCTTTTCCAACCTTAACAATTCTATGATTCTATGATTCTATTTTGCATTTTAAACTTCTGAATTATTTTTTCCTAGTACTATCACCATTTAGTCAGAATAAATGCTGGGCTTCATATTGCTCTCTTCCATACACAATATTTAAAACAAGAAGGTGAACTTTCCAAGTACCATTCAGTTTTGATAGTTCCTTTCAAAAAACCCATTTGCTTGCCCTTAGAAGTATTACCCTAACAGAACAGCAAAACCTATAATACCACAGGGGTCTAATATTCTACTCCTTATGCTTACAAGACAGTATAAAATAAGGAAAGCCAAAAGCTCATAACCGCCACAACTTTGCTAATACTGAATCATATGTTGTTTAAAACGTCACTGTTTACATTTAAAAAGCACCTCAGTATTTACAGCAAAGCCAACTGAATAAATGCACTAAGAAATAATTCTGAATCAAACCCATGTTATTTTCAGATTTCTGATGTAGCATGCAGCTTTGATGCCATAGAAAATTCCTTTAATTTGATCAAACTTTCTAACATGGAAAAATGTAAATGCCAGTCACAGAAGGAGAAAAAACCAATTCAATGTACCTTCACAACGTAAAAACAGTAACTTAAAGAATTCACTGTAGGTACTTCTCTCTGGTCCACCATTGTTCATTACACAAGAATGCTGAATGCATGTCTGGGATCCAAAAATGTCACAACTCCCTCTAATTCTGAATTGCCATGGAAGGTGGTCACCCTTTACCAGGATAGCTTCCTGAGACTGTTTTTACATTTACTGATGCTTCTGTTAAGTACACTAACTCCTTGGTGGTCACACCAAGGACCATAAACAGCCTATTTCTACTATTTCATTTTTGCCTTCTCCTGTTGAGAACCTACCAAATCAGACCATTTTTCTTTGGTTGGAGAATATTACATTATATTTATCACTATAGCAACTAACCTAATTGATTTGATGCAGGTTTCTCTTCCACCATAGGATGGAGCCACTATCCCTAAGTATAATCTAAACATTTAAGAAAGAAAAAATGATCAGTTTATCATTTTACCACGTCAAAGAGAACATAATTGGGTTTCAGAAATTAAAGTACAAATGGAAGTCCAATGGAATGTACATATACATCCAGAACATGCTTTATAAATATGCTTATCTGTCAAGTGGAACTCAGAGTATGATGTTTACTGGTTGCTCCCAGTAATAGGGAAGACTATTGTACAACAAATACATTCCCAGAAACAAAGATTCACAAAGTAATTAGAGGAAAGGGAGGAAACATTCATATAACTGATTCAGAAATAAGCTTTGTCGGACCAATAGATTAAAAATGAAAATAAGCAAGGTAGATCTAAAGTTTTATTTATAGTGCCAAAAAAATGGAAATATACAAAAGTTCTGATTTTTTTTTTGAGCTGCAGGGCTTGATGTAAATGTAGTAAAATGATACAGTGACTGATAATCAGATACAAGGTTCCTGTAATTAATAATGTATTCAACTATATTGGTTTTTTACATAAGTCTGCTTGATATCAGAAATTTAAGTTGGTATACTTCCATATACCTGAATATAAGGTGTGTGGAAAAATACAGAACACCTTACATTGTCAAGTTCTTTTCTTTTACTGCCTAAGAAATATGGCAAGGCTGTTATTCTTAAAACATAACTGACACACACACCCCCTCCCCAGTTATGCTCTTCTTCAAAAAATAAGGCATCGGATGAAAAAAAGACTGAATAAACCCTAGATGATTTTTAAAAGGGTTCATAAAATTTGCAGTACTCCTTCACCTAGAAATAGCTTCACATTTTTTTCCTTGATTTTTAAACAAGTTCACCCCTTCCACAGAGCAAAAACATTCTTTGCAATTTTTCAAATACTACCACTGGAGAAAATGCACATGGTGCTTCATTAACATTTGGAATTGCAGTTGTCAAATCAGTGAAACATTACATAAATGGTGGAGTGTTTTGACACTGCATATTTTAAGCTGTATGGTGCTTTTCAGCACTATATGGAATGAAGAGCCTACTACATGTTTGAGGAACACCATCTACACTGGCTGAGAGAACTAATTAGAAACTGGTCATTTAAGCACACCAGGAATTGCCTTCATATTACCGGCTAACATTTGCATCATTCAGCATCAGTAAACAATGCAAAAAATAAATAATGAACAATATATAACAATTCAAACATTCCTTCGAACAGAACATTATCAAACCTCTCACTGTTGAATATAAATAATTTTTAAGGTGTCAGAGTTTACAGTTAACTCTTTCTAAGGCTATGCTGATAGAAGATATCTGCACAGAAGAACTTGTATCTTCTCATAAAAAGTCTAGGATCCTCCAGACATTTCTAGCACAAACTTAATAAAATATTTCTTATTACTAATATCCAGCTGAATTCCCTTTAAACTTAAACTATTCATCTTGTAATATGCATTTACTGAGTCACTTATCTCCCCATATGCACATAAATCCTTTTAAATCTCAGTATGTTGTTCAGTATACCCTCTATATTAGCACATTGAATATGGCATTATGTACAAAATGAAATTATTTAAAAGTGTGGTCTGTTTGATAGGATTTTTTATAAGTGTAATGCAAAATGTGCTAAATTAGAAAAAAGAATTACAAAATATGTTATTCTTTTTAGAATAAGCCTCTTTCACTGTTGTCAGTAGGAAGAGTCCCTGTAACATGAAAAAAGTGAATTAAAGGTTCTCAGCTAATTACAATCTTGTTGCAGGGAAAAAAAATAAACAAAAACCATTGTAAAACGGAGAATATAATACAGTTGGAGGGAATGGAATAGAGGGTTAAGAAATGCAGCAGGCATGCTCCTGTAAACCAGAATCCATTTCCTATTCATCATAACCTACACCTATTACAGCTCAACAAGACAAGCGTAGTGCAAAGTCTTTTATGCTACAGCTAATGAAAGGAATACGCACTATGGGTAAATTACAGACCACATTCAGCTCAGGTTGGGAAAATACAGTGTAGATTCATTTTGGCAAAGTTGTACAGGTCGCTCCTGATAAATTACATTTTTTTTTATTGTTGCATAGAAACTGCTTTTTCTATTCTCTTTGAAAGATTCACACTCTGGTACTATGGACTAACTTGCACTCCCCAGAAGTATAGCATTAACTGTATTTATATTACATAACTGCTTGAAAATTGCTCTTGCTGAGAGCAAAAAAACTAACAAGAAAAAAAAAAAAGACCTTTAAACGTATTAATAGTCCAGGCACTTGATTCTTACAGATATCTTATCTGCAACTCAGTGTGATTAATGGACAATCTATCAAGCCTGAAAAAGAATATACAAAACTCTACCAATAACCTGTGATGCAGCTCTAAAACTGATAGCATGGGCTTACTAAACTGCTGAGGATATGCTCAGGAATTGCCGGGGTGTTCCAATGCAATTTCACAGTCAGAGAATCACATATGATCCTGGTGATGTTAAGACATCTGTCACTTGACTAAGTATGTGTTTCCTAAAGGAATGAACATAAGCAAAATAGTTCCTGTTCATGGAAGGTGGATGGGGGTAGGAGAGTGTGTACACAGAGGGAGCAGTCTGGGAGAGAGCTGGCATCATCTGATAATAAACAGTGAACAGTGGATCACGGTTACGACCACTAAAAAGTTTATTCTTAAGATCCAAGAGATGTTTCTGTTTGGACTGGAAATGCCACATCTACAACCTAAGGACATCTCATGCTCCCAAGCAGCAGCAGTATTAAAGTGTCAGTCTACCTGCTTTACCATGGGGGAGAGGGGGAGGATGTGTTGAGGTGGCAAGCCTAAGGCACAGTACCTACGCCTGCCAGCTTCAGAGCTTAGCCTTTGCCAGAAGCGTTACCTCAGACGGGAAGGGCGTGGATTTACGTCCAGCAAAAGCACCAGGACAAATATGTACTTACTGCAGTAAGCGATTAGGAGACTAGCCAGGATCATGATAGCCCAGAAAGTTGAGGACATGCTTGGCAAGGTGTTGGCATCTTTCCTACTGCTTCTCCTGGGAGATGGAGCCATTGAAGCCACTTCCCCGGTGGGGGGGAAAGTCAGAGAGTTTCACCAGCCAGCTCTCCCCTTGACTGATGGCCTGTCTCCACGTGTAATCCCCAAGGCAGGCATCTTCCAAACACCCCGTGGTTCGTCAGCAGCAACACGGTCCTGTTGCAGGAACCATCTTCCAGCCAGAAAGCCAAGGCGACTCTAAAGCCTGCAGGACTTCGGCGCAGTGGCCGCAGCCAGCTTTCCTCCTGTTACTGTGGCGAGATTCACTAGCGTGGTGGGTTTTACTGGGACTCGGATGCCTGACGTGCTGCTGAGCTTTGAAGGTGTCCCACGAACGAGCCTCTTATTATTTTTTTTTCTTTCCTTTTTTAATTTGCAGAAGTTGTTTCGCTTGTTGTCCTTTCCCCTGCCTCCTCCACCCCCGCGAGAGGGAGACCTCCGCAGGCAGGGGCCCGGGCCGAGGCGGTGCTACCGCGGGGGGCCTCCCCCGCCGGCCCGCCCGCCCGCCCGCCCGCCCCTCTAGGGCGACCCCGGCTCAGGCCGCCGCCGCCTGCCAGCCCAGAGCAGCATGGTCGCGGGGGCAGCGGGCACGGAGGGGCGAGGGCACCTCGGCGGCCACGGCCGCCCTCCCGCGGGGGAGGGCTCCGCTTGGCAGCTCCGCGGGGCGAGGGCGATCCGCGCCCGAGCTCAGCACCCGCGGAGGAGCGGGGGGCGGCGGTGCCCGCCAACGGCTGAGGACGGCGGCGGAGACGGACAGCCCGGCCCGCCGGGCGGCGAGGCGTCCTGTCCCCCTCGGCGAGTCCAGCCTGATCTCCCCTCCCAGCCGGTCCTGCGGGCTCGACGGGGCGGAGGCGCGAAGGGCGGCCGGGTCCGAGGCGGCCGGGACAGTTTACAAGGAGGGGCGGCGGCGGCAGGTCTCCTCTTGTCTGTGCGCCGCCAGCTCGGCTCTTAGGCTCTGCCGCTAGAGCAGTGCCGGCCCTTCAAGTAAAAAGAAGGAGGAGGAGGAGGAGGAGGAGGGGGCCGGCGGTCACGCCCACAGGTGAAGAGCGCACGGAGCCGTCCTTCCCCGGCGCCGCGCCACCTGCGCGTCCCCGCCGGAGGAGCGCCCCCGTCCCCCGGGCGCACATCGCCCCCGCACCTGCCCGCCGCCGGCGGCGCCTCGCCCCGCTCCTTCGTTCGCCTCCGCCCGTGCGACACGGCGACCGGCGGGTTTAACCCTTGGCGGTGGCGAGGGAGGAGCCGCGGGGGAACTCTCCCCGCCGCGGCGGCTCCCAGCCTTGCCGGGGGTGGGGGTCGGAGGGGGCCGTGCGGCGGGCAGGGGCCGAGGGGCGCGGGCCGGCGAGGGACGAGCCCTGTGGCTCTGCAGGGGTAGAGCCAGCCCCAGTCCCCAGCGCCTCCCCAGGGCCTTCATCGGAGAGGCAGCGCGGAGGAGCCGCCGGGCAGGGAAGAGAAGGGGAAAGGGAAGGGAGGCGGCGCCCGCCCGGAGCCTCCCCGGAGAGGCCTCGCTCTTGGCTGAGGCGGAGTGTGGGCAGGAGAGGGGGCCCAGGGAACCTCTTCCCGCCCCCCTCACCTGCACGGTGCGGCTCGAAGTCTGCACGATGTGTTCTGCCTAGACACGGCCTTAGGTGTTAATAGTAACATTCCTCCTTCTGTATTCATCTGCTGTGCTTACAGGGACTGTTGGCACGCGATTTCTGTCACTGTAAGGGCAGGAACGCATTGATGTGAAACCCAATTTAGAGGGCTCCAGTCCACATGTGCACCAGTAGCCTTTATGGTAATAATAAAAAAGTGAAATGTTTTAAGAGGGACCAGGTAGTTGAGCGTTTCCATTCAGAGTCTCCATAGCAATGTCCTCAAATTAATATTTTAAGTTCTGCAGAAGGTAGTCTCGTTCCGAGTACAGGCAGGATTGGCAGACTAGAAGAGGAGCTTGGTCACAAAATGTCCCAGTCGCCTCCTCCTGTGTTCTGCTTCATAATAAAAATACCATGAAAAAGTAGATCCATATTCCTTCAGTAGCCCAAGGTTTGTCTGATTGTTTGCCACTTAGATATCTGGACTTAAAATTGTGTATGAATGATGCATTCTTTACAAGACAGGACTGTAGTGACTTTTTTTTAGTACAGCTGCAGTTGACTAGGTACTTGGAACTAAGTTCAGTTTTGCACCACGAGGACGTCGTCAATGTAATCTCTTTGAGTTCAGATCTGATTTTCCACCAGAGTAGTTTGCATCCTGAACTGGTAGGGCAGTAGGCTGATGTATTTAAGTATGCTTCACAGAGATGAAGCTTTAACTATCATTTGAGTACATGCACAACATCCCCTTCCAAGACAGGACTTTCTTTTCCCATATTTTCAGTAGGAATTTCTTTTATGTTACATTTAAAAACTAGAATATAGCACAACTCAAGCATTAAGGCAACATGCTGAGCTTTATTCTTCTCCCCCACATCATTTAAAAGAGCATTTTATTATTATTTTGTATTTAGAAACTAAATCTTTGTAACACCTTCTATCCCTGACTTATATACTAGACTTCCTTTGTAAGTCAATATAAATTCCATAGCTCCTTTGGTTCCTGAAGTATTAGTTCAATTTGATGTTGTAAAGTACTACTGCATAATGAGATTTTTTTAAAAAATAGGACTTTCAAATTTCCTATTCTCAGAACAAATGTAAATAAGTATTAAGCAACAAAAATGCCTCAGCATGATGTGCTGCTGTTCATTGCAATTCCAGGACTAACATGTAAATTAAGCAGTTTTCTGTATGTATGAAAAGAAATTTGATTTCCATTACAGCTGTGAGTATTGAATGTAGAGTTGAATAATATATTTTAACTATTACTAAAAAGAAAAAACACGAGTATCTTGACAAGAAATATATAGTATGATGTATACATTAAGGGACTTTAAAGCCACAAGTACTGTACAAGTACAGTACACAGTACAAGTACTGCAACAGTATTTAGGCTGCTATACCTTTCAGTATAGTCTATAGAATTTTATATAGTAAATCTTATAGTTTACCCATTAAGTTGTGGTTATACAAGAGGATTTCCCTTGGAAATGCATCCAGCTTTCAGTCTGAGGAGTGGGAGTCATGATTACTGTTCACCTAAATAAAGCCTGAAGCTTAATGTAGAAACTAAAGTATTGCTTTGCTAGTTCTGAAAATTGACATTGTTCACTTGAGACCAGGTTAATTCTCTTGTCAAGCTACTCTGTTACTCAGAAAGTAAGGTACCACTCCCTGAGAACAGGGACCGCCAAGCTGGGGCTTTTCTGTTTCTATCTATATCTATCTGCAATAGTTTTACATAAGGCATTTTATGTGAAGAAAGATTTTCAAACATTACATTATTATTTGATTGTCAAAGACGAGACAAAACTTAAAACCACTCTTTAAAAACGTAATTTTAGGTCACTGCTGATTTGTTCTGTAGGTATACATTGATCCCCAGTAATGGTCTGGCTGTTCTGCACTGTCTTGTATTGAAAAGTACCTCACCCTAGAGTGATGCTACTCACAGAGTAAAATCCTACTCACTGAAAAAGTGGCAGAATGTGACCTTAAATTAATTTGCTTGCCTCTTTCTTGACATGTCCCCTTCACATTGATTTTCAAGGAAAACTTGTGAAGCCTCTGTCTTTAATGCCTCCCTCATCTCCCAAGAAATTCCCAGTATTCAGACCTTTGTGTGTGCAGAGATGTAGAAACAATGATTAAACTCATGGACAGATGTCTGAAAGCAGGCAAGAAAATGGAAACCCAAGTTAAAGGCTTTATATCAAAGTGAAATGAGCTTGTCAAAAATCAGATTTATTCCCATACAATCAAAGACACAGATCTCTTGTTCTGCCGTTGCTGTTGGCAGAGTTAATATCTACAAGGAAATTAAAATAATATTTAAGCTATTTGTTGAGATAGGGTGTGCCATTGCTCCAACTGAAATTAGAAGCAAAATGTTTCTGTTGACTAGAAACAAGCATAATTTGAAGCCTGTTGTATGCTGTATCTATGTGTCAGACAGTTTGTCCATGATGTGTATATGCTCCGCTGCTTTCTGCTAGGATGTCAGACCTGTAAAGCCTGTGCAATCATGTTGACCTCTATTACAGGTGCAGTCTACAGAGGATAAATCCTAATGTTCATTTAGCATCAAGCATGTACATGGTAGAAGAAAGGTAACATTCTTTAGATCTTTACAGGGAGGCTTTCCATTCTTTTTGAGTTTGCTTATTTACTTTGAAAAGAGAAGCTTTAAGTAAATAGTGGGTAAATTCTGTGGTAGTACACTGATTCAGTGTACTGCATGAAGAATTACCAACCAATAATATTCAAGCCAACAACTGAGTTTTGGCTTTAGATAAAGTAAAATGCTTCAGTTGATTCTAAATGTTGATTTTAAAGAAAGAACAAAATAATCTCTGAATGGACATTATTGTTTAGATCTGTTAATTTTGAGATAAATCTGGGTAAAAACATGAGTTACATACAAGAGCTATGTAACATCAGCTTGTTTTATCTCAACAGAATTTTCAGAGGAAGAGCAGTGGAGCTTAATACTAAGACAGTAAGCTCTTCAACTTTATTTAACCATTTACATTTTCAACAAAGTAGTTAAAAGACTGTATGTCTCTCTATAACAATCTACAGCACCTCTTTAACAACCATAGCAAGTATCAGAAAAAATGCAAGGGAACTGCAATTTTCTTCCATCTTCCTTGAGAAGAAAGGATCAGTGGAGACCAGTCAGGTGATACAGATTCATGGTTAAAGAAAAACAACATTTTTAGGTAGCTTTTGAGAGAAGATTTGCTATCTTTGTGTTAACTAATCTTAGCCCATGTTTGAAAAAAAGGTTTAAACTAGACACACACCTCAATGATTTTTTTAATACCTTATTTAGTGCCCATAATGTTGACCATCTATTTCATAGGGAATGTTTTGTTATTGGTTCACATTAAGCAGAAAATTACTGTATGCGTGAAAAAGAAAGAGGAAGGAAGAGAGACAGAGTGTGTGGATGCATGCTGATTTCATCATTGTCAAATTATAATTTAGAGAGTGAGTTCAGTCCTTCAATAACAGAAATCATATTTGAGTCTAAACGGCAAAGAACTGCATATATCTGAAGCTACGGCATCAGGAACTTAGTTCTCACCCAGTATTTCAGTAAAAGTATTTATTTACAGAGTACTTAAAAAATTCATAGAGATAGTTTTTGATACATGTTCATGCAACAGGCTTTTTTCAAGGTCAGTAACAGTAACATCCTTAAGAACTGTCCACAATTCTCTTAATGCATAGCCAAAATACATTTAGAGGGAAGCTGTTGACCATTTAGTGACCAAAGCTAGGTCATGTTGCTTTATTGCATTATGTTGTCCATGTGCCAGGTGCTGTCACCGATGAGTGCTTTTGTTGGTTATTACAAACCTATAGCTATGATGTGTTACTCATAGACCGTGCCTTTTCACTGATCTTCTTTCTGTGACAAATTCAAGCTACCAGTTAGTAGTGGTTTTTTTTTTCTAGCCATTATTAATTTAGCTGGGGTTTTTTTCTAACTTTAATTGCCTGCTAATGACATTATAGATATAACTTGATATAGATATAGTTTGAAAAGCTTTCATAAGTTACGGGAAATCCTCACCCCGTAAAACAAAATACCTAGAGTTGTTCACTGACAGCTGTGTTAACCTATCCAATTATTTGCAAAGCCAAACATGAAAAAAGCAAGAAAGTGACAGTGGAAATATGCTGCCAATACAAAACATTTTTATACCTGTCTGTATAACTGATGTTTTGTCACAACATCCACATTATCATTCTGACCGAATATTATTTACAGACTTTACACTAAAATGCAGAAAAAGCATGAAGGAGCAACACTTAAAGATGCATTTTAGTTCCACTTTGTGTCAAAGGCAAGTCTGCAGTTTCTGTAAAAAATTGGCACCAATATAATATCCTATCTGAATATTTCTGCCATTTTTTCAAAGAAATCCTTGCTATAGATGACCAAGAGATTAAATGAACTTTTGTAAAATTACTGCATTCTCACTTAGATCCTTAAAATATTGAGATTAAAAAAAACACTTTACTGTTGACATGCAAGAAGCCCAAATATCAGAACTAAGGTTGGGTTATAATAAACTACAGCTCTTTATAGCACGCACTAATAAAATGTTTGTTTTTATGATGTGGGTGTCTAAGATTGTTTCTTTGCACTGAAATGCCTACAACTGATGTGGTAGATAAGTACATTTCTGTCACTTAGCAACCTTTGCTTGTTCGGAAAAAAATTTTTTTGGGTATCTGGAATGCTATTATTAAAATTGTCTGGAGTTTAGCAAATTACCAAATCATTCAGAAGTGAGTCATTACCTGAGCTACAGTGATGCAATATACTGGATTTGATAGCAAGACCAGAAATAACTAACGTGCATATATGGATAATTTAGGAAGGTGAGTTATTTTAAAAAATTAGGAAAGAAATCAGAACATGAAACAGCAAACAAACCTGAAATAAATCCAAATATGGCAAATTACTTTCATTACAGTAAATAGATAAAGAATAAGAGGGATATGAAATCATAACTATGAGCAAATTTCTGACTTAGAGATTACATAAATTATTAATCAACTCTATTATGGGTAAGGTCTAGTTTCATTCTGTGTATTCAAGTGAAAGGGACACTGAATTCAGTACCTGTTCCAAAGTGTCCAGAAAAACCTGCTTTTGATACATAACCAATAACATATGCAATTATTTTACAATAGATTTCAAGCAAGGAAAGAATAAATGACTTGTTTGGGAATTTATTCTATTTTGTCTGGTTTTGCTCTGATTCCCTTTTAGTTTTCCTTCAATGACATGCCACAATTTGATAACTTACATATCATACCAGTGTTAAGAAGTGTACAATCACAGAGACCTCTTTTTTTTTTTTTCACTCCCTGGTCTTTTTCAGTCTTGTATGAGGTAGTTTCCCTGCACTGAGCTCTCTAGGAGAGAGAAATCAAGGTATCCTATACATGTCAGTACATACACTCAGCAACTACACATTCGAGAGAAAAAGCATCATTACAAGTCTGGCAACTGCATGGTCCCGTCTTTCAGGGACTGTGCTCTGAAGCCACCTATGGTTTTACTATGTAAATCATTTTTTCCTTTGACGTTTTATCACACACCAGAGAGGTAAGGGTATATGTGGCTAACTATGTGTCTTCCTGGCATTTTCTGGAAATCTCACCACTTCTTCACAAACCTTGCTGTAGGAGAAGACAAGTGATGTTGTCTGGAGCTAGAGTACAGGTTTACGTTCTGAGAGTTGACTTGTGTTGCTAACGAAGCCAATAAATTTTCTGAGCAGCTCTTTGACAATTATTTCACTGTTTCTTGTTGCCTTAGTTTCTGCTGGAACCATGAATGGTTAATGGTTTTTCTGTAAAGATCTAGAGCTTTTTGATGAAATGTTCTGTTTGAAGGCGAGGCAAGGCACAAACATTTTACAAATGTATTGTTAAGAACTCATCTCAATGATAGGGCAGTGAATGCAGCTATGCTCTGCCTAAGCTGGTACTTGAATTTGTGTAACCAGGAAATCCCTCAAACAGATCATTGCCTTCCTGAATGGAAATTAGAAACTATTGGTTTATTGTAAATCATAGTGCATGAACTGCAGCCTATGAACCTGGTGGACTTTTTTTGAGAAGCAGACAAGCTGTCCCTTAAGTGATATGCTGAGGAGCAGACAAGGGATGAAATTTCCAGTGGCTTTTCTGGTCAGCTGAAATGCGTGGTTCGTCATCAAATACATTCTGTTTCTATCTTCTAAAATAGGATTTTATATGTAAAGGGTACAAGAAGAAAGGGTACTAGAAGGTGGAATGCACAACAGTAAATTACAAAAAGGAGCAATTACATTTTCTTTGGAAGGCTCCAAAGGTGAATCAGTGATTTACTAGAGATCTTGCTGGGAAAATCATTTTTCCTTTGTGATTTTCAGCTTTGGGTGCATTTTTTGGGGGAGCAGTGGGAGGCAGGACAAGAGATGGTGGGGTGGCAGGGAATTCTGAATTATGGAAGGGTTATTTTTTCATTAGTCAGTGGACCTATTTGATTCTGAAGGTGTCACCTCCATGTGCATCCTGCAAAATTATGTCCATGCTGAAGGACAGCTTTGGATACAATGTTTGTCTCGCACAGAGCAGTATGCTCATGAAGTTCAGAAATGAGAAGTACAAAGTCCTACACCTGCAGAGGAATAACTCCATGCATCAGTGTGGACTGGGGACCAACTTGCTAGAAAGCAGCTTTACAGAAAAGGACCTGGGAGTCCTGGTGCATATCAAGGTGTCTATGAACCAGCAATGTGGTCTTGCAGCAAAGAAAGCCAACAGCCTCCTGAGCTGCATTATGGAGAGCATTGTCAGCAGGTTGAGGGATCCTTCCCTTCTACTCAGCACTGGTGAGACACATCTGGAGTACTGCGTCCCATGCTGGACTGCCAAAAAGTGCAGCACAAGAGAGTACAAGAGATACATGTCCATCTCTCTCTCCAGTACAAGACAGATACAGACATACTGGACACAGAGCAGCAAAGGGCCACGAGGGCGATTAAGGAATTAGAGCATCTGTTGTACAAGGGCAGGCTGAGCGAGCTAGGATTGTTTATCCTCAAAAAGAGAAGGATCAGTGTGTCCTGATGGATGGAGACAGACTCTTCTCAATAATATACAGTGAAAGGACAAGATGCAAAAGGCACAAATGGAAATACTGGAAATTCTTCTGAAACGTAAGAAAAAGTATTTTACTGTGAGGACAATCATACACTGGAACATGTTGTTGCAGTGACATTGTGCAGTCTCCATCCTTGGAGATACTCAAAACCTGTCTGGACAAGGTCCTGAGCAGCTTGCTGTAATTGAGCCTGCTTTGAGCAGGGAGGTTGGACTAAACAAACTCCAGAGGTCTCTACTAACTTCAACTATTCTCTAATAAGTAATTGAATAATGCTAAATAAATAAATAAATAAGGCAATAAAAGTTAGATGCTGCTAATATCTAAGACTTTGAGTAACATTTGTGCTTTCAGACAGCATGATCAGGGCTAGGTACCTCAGCACAGGATCCAAACATAAAGTCAGCAAATGGGTACAGCTTAAGAAATAACTAGTAGATAGCCACTTGAAAATGCTGAGGATGAGGGTAACTCCTGTCGTCTCATTAGAACTCTAAGTGGTTTTCTCTCCACCTGGGTCTTTATCCCAGGCCCTACTTCTGAAGGTTGTCACCTGTAATCCTTCCTTCTAACCAAGTATTGTGTTTAGAGGAGAATGAAGCAGTGGCGATAGGACAGATGCCACACCATGTCCTCAAGGCATCCTAGTCATTATAGCATTTGTTCAGGATGCATGGAAGCTCAGTTCAGTTCTCTTCTCTGCCGTGGGCAAATCTGCATCAATCAATGGTTCTATAATGGGGCACTTACAATCCCCTTGTTGAAAGAGTGTCACTGTACATATAATAAATCAAGACTTACAGGGCAGAAGGAGAAAGTATAAAAGTGAAACTGATTCTGTAGCTAACTATTTCTGTGGGTACTCACCTTGAGAGGAGACCAATCTTTTCTTGCCTGATCCCAGGACAGTTTCTGTAATTTTAACAATGACTGTATAATGTGCTTAATTATGAAAAAGACAGGCCATTGAAGAAGGTTGATATCAGAAAACTTTGATTTACTTGGCCTTAGCTTCCATGCTTTGTCTGTGGATTGGATAATACCTAGTGTAAGTATGTAACTTTAATGGCAAATTTGGTATCACATTGCATATAATGAGATAACCCCTGGCACTGACTTTCTGGCATTGAATCAGTTTCCAACCAACACATAGATATTTTTTCTGAATAGTTACATCTAGGACAGGTTTCATTAAATGAACCAAAAATAAAATTGTTACATTAGTATTCACAACTATTTTTCTGACAAGATCAAAGAAATGTTACAATTAATACACTGCTATTCACTCCTCTGAACTCTCTCTTTCTTTAGGCTCACATTCTTCTTCATCCTACCCAGACCAAATTTGTTTCTCTTTTATTAACATAGACACTTAATTAGGAAAGTGAGGTTACTGGAAATAATAATTTTCTTACAAAAATAATTTTCAGCTGTCCAAAACTTGTTTGCCTTCTCCCCCACACTTACTCCTACACCCTTCAAAATCTACAAGTTTCAAAATGAGAAGTCAGATGCTTCTTCACTGTTTTTGGGATTATTACAATCTGAATTAAGCAGTATTCTGTAGTGTTCATGCCTAGCACTTCTGTATATAAACTGTACTTACATATAAACTACACTTGCTCTCTACACAGCACCCACACCTAGTGCTGGAGCCTCTGGGGAGAGCAGGGACATGGACATGCTGTGCTCTGCCACACCTGTGGCCCTGCACTACTGGTGCCAGCCCTATTGGAGACCCCCCCACCTCTGCCTCACCTTGCTGGGGTCCTGGGTTTTCAGAGCAGGACTTGGTGGGGATGAGGGGTGGGGACGTGGCATGGTGGCAGAAAGGGATGGCAGAGTCAACTGCCTGTGGATGCTGTGGTGGCAGCTGGCTGGCTGGCTGTAGGAAGCTGCAGAAGACTATCCTTTGCGAATCTTGCCCAGAGGGGTTGTAGAGGTCTCCATCTGTGGAGATACTCAAAACTCAATTGGACATGGTCCTGGGCAACCTGCTGTAGCTTACCCTGCTTGAGCAGAGGGCTTGAACTGATGCTCTGGAGAGGTCTCTTCCAGCCTAAACCTGTGATTCTATGAATAAACAGCATTATCTTTCTTCGTTATAGAAATGTATGTAGTATCATATTGAAACTTGCTGAATATACAGCAGTGTAAGTAGGAAGACAGAATGGCTCAGCTGTGCCTGTTAACTTATCATAGACACATTTTGATTCACAAGGCTTTAATAAGTGATGATTCCCCAAGTGTTCAGCTTATTAGAACTGGTTCCTCAGTACCCTAGAAAGGCCTCTATGCCTAGGGCAGCTTGGTTCTGTCTCCTGTTGGGCACACTAACAAAAGGCTGGGAATACTGATTTTGCAGGTCTCTTTGAGACATCACTTTGTTGCTCCCCTATGGAGCTTCATTGCTTCCATCATGCCAATATCCTGCAATACTATGTCCAGTTGAAGAGAACTGCTTTGTTTTTGGAATAGCGTGAGCCACAGTTTATTAATCCAATTTTAGGTACTGGGCTGAAAAAATGGAGTGTAAAATTTTAAAAATAATTGAGCTGGCCTTGTCTTAAAATGAGGAAACAGTATACTTGTAAACAAGAACACTAATGAATATTTTAATTCATTTTTATTCTTGTGCTGAGGTTAGCAGAACAATAAAAATGGAACCCAAACACCTTTCTGTGTCATCATGAATTAAGGCAATCAGTAGAATTCCTTGACAAGTTGCCAGCCTCAACATTAGGGGCTCCTCTGATGCTTATTCCACAATGGATTTTTAAATCTCATCAGCTGTGTGAGCCATCTTTGTCAGGCAGGAAGGACCTTGGACCTTAACAATGTCTCTATTTATTATCTGGACATCACATGAAACTAACAGGACACTTCAAGTCTGTTGTGAATATCTGTATGTCCATAGACTCTCTTTCAAACATGCTTAGTGTTGGCATCTGGTATGACACAAAATTTCAGTTATCTGTGTTTCTTAAAATTGCACAGAAGGGTCGTCCCCGTCCCCCCGCAACACCTACTATAACCAGAATTCCCTCTCACATGCAAAAATTGCTGTGCTTTATGTCAGATCTGCACAATATTTTAAGAAAGTCATAAGAAGCATTGACTTTGAGAACAGACTGAGTCAAAATCTTACATATTTTAAAATGCTATTCTGAGAAGTTTTGAGGTATGAGAACTGTACAGGTTTTGACTGATCTGGATGTTCTTCAGACTTCAGAAGTGATAAAAATTGGAGATAAAAGAATTTTTTTTGGACAGGACATTTCAATGGTGTCTTCATAGGTGATTTCTCCTGCCTTATGATTAACTGTGGTGCTGGATGAAGCTTTTCTACACAGTATTCTTTTCTTTGTGTCTTGTCAGTTTTAGTTCCAATATAATTTTAAGAGATAGCTTTTGAATCATTAGACTTTCCACCTAATTGCAAAGCCATTACAGGCTTAATATGGCAAGAGCTGAGCCTGTCAATGCGTACATTTCTTTTGGTTTAATTGCAATCCATCCACCTTAGCTTCTTTCTAAGGTACTTTTAAACTTAGATAACATTCTTTATGAGATTTCCCATAAACTAAAATGTCATTCTCGGAAACTGTGATACTTTCCAAATGTTGCAGAATCATACATGTTTTTCTAAGGTGATTCTGAGGCCAAATGGGAAGAAAAAGAGTAAGTATCTTTTAAATAATGTCATAATAAGTTGTCATCTTGTCTCTTTCAGGAAGATCTGGTGAGAATAATTTTGATGAAACATTTTTCATTGAAAATGTTGACTTGGTGAAACCAAAGCTTTTCACAGAAATGTATATCTTTTCAATAAAAGTTTCATAATGAAGATTTTTTTTTTCAAGTCCAGGATAGAATTTCTAATCAAATTAGATTTCTAATTTCTAATCAATCCAAAATTGAGATATACATACCTCTGTGGTCATGGCAAGTTACGAGACCGAGGTTTAAATCTCTTTGAGCTGCAGCAGGCAGCTGAGCCTGGGCTTAGCACTTTAAAAGTGATTGTCCTCAGTGCTTGAATGCTGGTTTTGGAAGTAAATCTCCCTCAGTCTCCCTTAATATCTCTTGACAACTTTCTAAATATCTTAGTTTTTCCCCTACATGGAGGTAAAACAAATTAAAAAAATGACAACTATGTTTACTAAAATAAAATTCTTTTGTTTTCAGGTCAGCCTACTTGTCACAGTGCAAAAGAAGGTGCTGTTTGAATGTACTTAGATAGGAAGACTCATTGTTATCTTTGAAGCTCTACATAGAGTTTCAGGTCCCAGCTGTGTGTTGATTCATAACACATAATTCTCCTTGATTTAGGTGGAATTATCTCGATGGTACAGGTAGAAAGCTTGAACATTTCTGTTCATAAGCTTTCACAAAGAAAAAAACCTTTAGTCTTAATACTAAAAAATTATTTGTGCATGTCATTTGCGCAGACAATTTTATGCACGTTTTATATAGCAATACAAATTCTCTGCTTACAATACTATGCTAGTTTCTTCTTGGGTAGATTTTAGTTTCTAACATTCCATGTCACAATAATATAAAAGAATTTAGATCAGTCAAGGAATTAACCACATAGTTGAGGACTTAAAGTCCTCAAGTAGGTTCTAAACAGTGAAGAAGAGTGTTAACATCACTGATAACTTCTGTTACAACAGCGGACTAAGAACACAAGCTACACAATATCATTTCTTCTAAATTAATGTGAGGCACTCAAAATTGTGTGAGATGACTAGAGCTGTCACGTCAACAATTGTACATATAAAAATATCACGAGATACATGACTTGAACATAACGTTTGTGAAACACCTTAGCTGTTGGGAATGATTTATTAAAAATTAGCTATTTAGAATGAAATTAACTTTAAAAACGTACTATGTGAAAGCCAAATTATTTATATTTTTACAATTGAAATAAGCTATGATATGATAATAATAGATAGTGCTACTGAACATACTTCTTTTGGTATATTTAAATAAAGGGAGTATTTATTTAGAAAATAAAAAAAGTAAAGTATGAATTGCCTTTTAAACTGGACTAGTCATTATTTACACCATGAATAAAATGCTCTTTACTTTTTCATATACCAAAATAAGTAGAGCTTCTTGACGATCAGCTTTTGTAATGCATTATGGCTGAATGGGAATTGACTAGCAGTAATTGAGGGCTGTACATTCTGAAGCCTGCGTTACTGAAATAAGGAAAAAGGTGGTTTAGTGTAAAACTGTAACCTTATTAATTAGTACTTAGCAGCCATCCATCCCAGTATCACTGAATTGCAGTAGGCAAATCCTTGTTTAGCCTACTCCCAGTTTTCACTAAGGCTTTAGAATTCTGCATCTGCGCATAACCACAATTGCCTTACTTTGTACAAGCACCTGTCTTCTGCCTGTGCCCTGCTGGAATCCATGATCTGACACAGTCACGTCAGGGTTCAGATCTGCTAAGTGCTCTCACAGCATATCAAATACACATTATCATAAGAGCTATTACAAAGTGTAATCATGTCCACATTCTTTCTAAAACCTGTGAACACAATGTAGAAGGGTAAGTTGTTAGTTCTCACCTTTGGATAATATACAAAGGATTATGGCCATTCATTCATGAAGCTTGAGATAACTTATATTCTAAATCTTTCTCCAGAAGAGCATCTTCAAATTCACCTTTCTTGCTTCCTGTCGTGGTTTAACCCCAGCCAGCAGCTAAGCACCACACAGCCGCTCGCTCACCCCCCCCACCGGTGGGATGGGGAAGAGGATCGGAAGGGCAAAAGGGGAAAACTCGTGGGTTGAGATAAAAACAGTTTAATAACTAAAGTAAAATAAAAAAAAATAGAACAGTAGTAATACAAAGCAAGCGGTACACTGTACAATTGCTCACCACCCGCCGACCGATGCCCAGCACGTCCCCCAAGCAGCGACCAAACCCCTCCCTGGCCAACTCCCCTGCTTATATACTGAGCATGATGTCACATGGTATGGAATAGCCCCCGCCCAGTCTGAGTCAGCTGCCCCAGCTGTGCCCCCTCCCAGCCTCCCATGCCCCTGGCAGAGCATGGGAAGCTGAAAGGTCCTTGACCAGTGTGAGCACCACTTAGCAAGTACTTAGCACTACTTAACAAGAACCAAAACATCAGTGTATCATCGACATTGTTCTCAACCTAAACCCAAAACACAGCCCCATACCAGCTACCAGGAAGAAAACCAACTCCATCCCAGCCAAAACCAGGACACTTCCCTAGAAAATGAGTGAGTTTTACTGCACAGAAAACATTTTAAACTGAAGAGTAACTCTGTGACCAAACAAGGTATTCTGCAACAAAGAGTAGGTATAGGTCACTTTCATTTACTGTCAGGGTTGGTTGGTTGGTTGGTTTGTTTGTTTGTTTGTTTGTTTGTTTGTTTGTTTTTCTTTCTTTCTTTCTTTCTTTCTTTCTTTCTTTCTTTCTTTCTTCTTTTTTTTCCTTTTTTCCTTTCTTCTTTTTTCATCAATGGTCATTTAAGGGAAATTTTATGTGCAACCCAAGATGCAAGTACTGTGACACTTAATTCCTTTAGTGACTCCATCTCTTAATTTCTCAATTACCAAATGGCTAAAATAATTACACCCTTACCCAAACACGTTTGATAATTATTGATGAAAGACACTATTTAAAAATGCATACATCAAAAGTGCAAGAATCACAGTACTTGATGATGTTTCATTCCAAAATAAATTGATTATGAACATTTTTTGTACCAGTGTTGATCATATTGCCATATAGAGAATTAATTTTTTCACTGTTCTCCAATAGGCAGGCAAAAGGTGACACACTGATTGTTTTATTCTTGCTGGATGTACTGGTTTTGGCTGTGATAGAGTTAAATTTCTTCATAGTAGCTTGTATGGGGCTATGTTTTGGATTTGTGCTGAAAATAGTGTTGATAACACAGGGATGTGTTATCACAGTTTTTGCTAAGCAGTGCTTACATAGTGTCAAGGACTTTTCTGCTCCTCAGACTGCCCCACCAGCAAGTAGGCTGCGGGTGTACAAGAAGCTGGGAGGGGACACAGCTGGGACAGCTGACCCCAGCTGGCCAAAGAGAGATTCCATACCATATGACATTGTGCTCAGCAATAAAACTGGTGTGGTAGAGGTGGGTGGGGGCTGCTGTTGTTCCAGGACGGGCTAAGCATCAGTCGGTTGGTGGTGAGTAACTGTTTTCTTTTGCATCACTTCTTTTTCTTAGGTTTTATTTTCCTCCCTCTTTGTTGTTTTTTTCCCCCTTACTTTTTTTTTTCCTTAAAATTATTGAACTGTCTTTATCTCAACCCACGAATTTTCTCACTTTTACCCTTCCAGTTCTCCCCCATCCCTCTGTGGGGGAGTGAACAAGAGTCTGTGTGGTGCTTAGTTGCCAGCCGGGGTTAAACCATGACATGGGACTAGACACTGCCTGTCAGTCTACTCACTTCATTCATGACTGCATGGGAAGGAGGGAAGCAAGAAGGAAGGAATAAAAGAGAAAAGAAGAGTGAACCAAGTGAAAAGCATTTTCTTCTAAAACACTGGCAGCAGTGTGTTAGATTCTGCTGAGACTCTAAGATGAGTTTATATGAAGTTATGAATTCAGCTTTATTTTTTGAACACTTAGTAGGATTACAACTTTCACTACAGATTACAGTATCCATTTGAATATAAGGGTTCAATGACCCTTGATCATGTTGTTTGGGCCTATGCTTCTGTGAAAGAACACAATGTCATAGTGGCCATATTGTATTTCTTTCTTGCCTTCCACCTGTATACATGGCAGCAGGTGAGTTTTTGCTCATAAAATTGACTAGTCAGTGACTGAACAATTGGCATATTTCAGCTTGGTGCTAACTAGTTTTGTGCACACTTGGTCATAGGAAAATCTGCATGTTCTAGGGAAAATATTTATTTGCACTTCTGACCCTACTTTGAGGTTCACAATTCACATTGTAGGTAGGCCAGATATTGAACATGGCCTTTGGATACCCATACTTACACTGCCAGAGGAACTACAACAGTTGTCAGTACTGAACAAATCTTAAATGTGTTTTCTAGTCAGCCATTTCTTGACTTTGAATGTTTCCATGTAGAAGCTGTTGGATCCTCTCCATTTCTTGTAGTACATGATTAAAAAAATTTGGAAGGCGTGTTTCCCTAAAGAAAGGAGAACATTCTTCTAGAAACATGTCAGTCAAGCCAAATTCAGAGGGGGTGCCTGGCCTAAAGACTGAGACCCAATTCAAGACTCACAGGGTGAGAGCAGACTGGGATTTTTGCATTTAGGATCCTTTAGTTTATTTTGTAACCTGCTTGTAATGCATACATGTAAAGGGTTCATTGATAAGAAAAATTGTTGGTAAACCTGGATTTGTAACCAAGGAGCTAGAGCTTCCTATAGCCCAGTGTCGTATGGTGGACAGAAACTAGGAACGTGTCTAAGGAACTGGGAAGGACTGGTATGAGTGGGCAGCATGTGGGCTGTACTATGCTATTAAGTCAGAAACAAGGTCCACACACCTGTGGCCGTTTAATAGACTCAGAACTCAGGACATTGGGAAGTTATTAATCAGATCAAGAGGTCATTAAAACAAGTGGAAATGCATGGCTGGCTTCAAACAAAGCAGGTGTTTATTCAGTAAGTGGAACTGGAACACCTTCTGTAAGAAAGTGATGTTTTCTTTTTAAAAGTTTGCTTTGATTTTATGTGGAGTCACATAAATTCATCTCTGCAGGGATTTCACTTTTCAGTATTTTTTTACTGTTCTAATATGATGCTCACTTCACACTTCCGACTCAAATGTTAGAAAGCGAGTGTTTGACTTTTTGTATGATACCAAGGGTGGCAGGAAATGGCCCACTGCTATTATACAATCAACTGAATGGGTAGCTGCAGGGTATTGGCATACCACAGCTTGTGGCAGTGCTGACAAAGAAACAACACACATAGTGGCTGTCTTGGAAAATGTACAAATGAGAGAGAATGAAATGACCCAGAAGGACATATAACATTTAATTTGTAAATAGATGTGCTGGTTTTGGCTGGGACAGAGTTAATTTTCTTCATAGTAGCATTATGAGACTATGTTTTGGATTTGTGCTGAAAACAGTGTTGACAATACAGGGATGTTTTAGTTATTGCTGAGCAGTGCTTACACAGAGTCAGGGCCTTTTCTGCTTCTCACACTACCCCACCAGCAAGGAGGCTGGGGGTGCACAAGAACTTGGGAGGGGACATGGGCAGGACAGCTGACCCCGACGGACCAAAGGCATATTCCATACCATATGGCATCATGCACAGCATATAAAGCTGGGGGAAAGCTGGCGGGGGGGGGCTGCTGCTTGGGGACAGGCTGGACATCCGTCGGTGGGTGGTGAGCAATTGTTTTCATTTGCATCACTTGTCTTTCTTGGGTTTTGTTTCTCTCTCTTTTTATTATTTTCCTTTTCATTAAGATTTATAAAATTATTATTGTTATTAATTATTATTATTATATTTTATTTCAATTATTAAACTGTTCTTATCTCAACCCATGAGTTTTCTCACTTTTACTCTTCTAATTCTCTCTCTCATCCCACCAGGGTGGAGGGAGTGAGCATGTGGCTGTGTAGTGCTTAGTTGCTGGCTGGGGTTAAACCACGACAATAGGATCTTACAGTACAAGCAGTATTGTAAGACACTTGCTTTCTTGTACAACAGAATTTGAAGCACCATGAAAACCTGCCCTGATATTCTTTTTCTGAACTGTTCATTTCTAGATGCCAACTTTTTTTAGGCCAAAGGTCCAAAAAGTATGTTCTGCATGTTATTCACATGTATCTGCACTTGCTAAGGAACACACATGCATAACAACTCACTGGCTTTCTGCCAGAGCCCAAGCAAAAAGACATCTAATGCACTAGCTGTCAAACAGCACACCATGGGGGATATGCAAAGTGATGATCTGCCACTGGCTTCTTGCTCCTCCGTTGTCATGCCAAACACCTTTTACAGGTGTTCAAACTCTTCCTTGCAGAAAGGGAGCCTGAATGACTATAACTGCTGGCACATATGAGAAATTAGACATGAAACAGCAACCACCTATGGCCCAGTTTTACATATAACTGTTCTGATTATATTTTGTTTGCTTAAACCCAGTATTGTGGCTGCTATGAAAAGGCTCAAGAACCTTCATCTTCTGGTTAGTAGTCATATTACAAGGTAATAGGCAAGAAAGAAGGAAAATAGAAATAAAAATATAATGTAATTGAATAGACTGGGTTAACCTGGGAAGGTTGAAAGATATGATAGAGAAGGAAGAAATGGAATGCAAGAGTATAGCTCTTAGGATAATTAATATAATTTGTTTAAGCTCCATTATGTTTTGTTTCCCTGAAAGGGGAACCCTGGATGAAATGTTGCTTCTATATACAGCAAGAACTCTTTGAGAAAAAAGATCAGATTACAATTTAAATCCTATTAATAAAACATATCTATATTATCACTTATAATACTTGAGTAGTTGTAGTTCAATAGCAAAGAAAATCGCCAGGATGCCTATATACTCAACCTCAACGAGGTTGGTGAAGGGTCTAGAGAACAAGTCTTATGAGGAGCGGCTGAGGGAGCTGGGGTTGTTTAGTTTGGAGAAGAGGAGGCTGAGGGGAGACCTTCTTGCCCTCTACAACTACCTGAAAGGAGGTTGTAGAGAGGTGGGGGTCGGTCTCTTCACCCCAGTAACAAGCGATAGGACGAGAGGAAATGGCCTCAAGCTGCACCAGGGGAAGTTTAGGTTGGATATTAGGAAAAACTTCTTTACTGAAAGAGTAGTCAGGCACTGGAACAGGCTGCCCAGGGAAGTGGTTGAGTCCCCATCCCTGGAGGTATTTAAAAGACAGGTAGATGTGGTGCTTGAGGACATGGTTTAGTGGTGGACTTGGCAGTGGTAGGTTAATGGTTGGACCTGATGATCCTAAGGGTCTTTTCCAACCCTAACAATTCTATGATTCTACTCTCAGAGCATGTAGACTGAACGGTTCAGTGGAAGGCAGTACTTTGTTTTTATTTAATTAATACTGGTTTATATTCTCAAAGGTAAGTACAAATAACTTCTTGAGAATGAAACTAACCAATCAAGAGAGGTGACTGAGAACATGTTTGTTTGCCTCCTTCTCCCAAATGTTCTTCAGAAGAACGTAAGGCACTCTATTGATTCTGAAGACTAGCAAAGGTAAAGTTAGTTTTGTAAGAACCCCTCTAACAGGAAGCAATTTCCTTTCTTGACACTCTGAAGTCTGCTATTCCAATGAGATTCATGCCCAAGAAACTATCATACTGTTACTCCTTTTTTTCTTGTCACTGTGTGGCTACTTCAGCTACTTTGGGACAAATCAGAGCAGCTACATTAGGAGCAGAAGTTCGTTATATAGTCAACAGAGAGCACTGGACACTGCTCCAGGCCAGTTCAGAATGCTTAAAATTAATTAAATTGATATTCAACTAGTCACTATAATCAATGGAGACTAAGGCACAGGTTTTATCATGCCTTCTTTAACACTGGTGAGTTCAGCTGGGAGCTAAATATTCTTTCTATTGATTACAAAGGTAGCCCACCTGTGACTAGATCAGACATTATAGACATTTAAAGTTAGATGAGATGGACTTCTAAACCTATCTCTTTCCTCATCTCAGACAAGCCATAGTCAATACATTAGCTCCTGAATTTGCAGCCAGGGAAGCCCATGTTAATATAACCGGGCCTGACTACATGGATCAGTGTAGGTGACAGCTTTGATCTGTCTGCAGCTGTTCCCCTGCTAAGGAGTTTTAATTTCTCCTTTAGCAAAGGCTTTGATTGTTGTCAGGTCCCTCAACACACATCCATTCTGACAGTCATTTAGCATAGAACCACAGTGAGGGTTAGAAAATCCAAATCAAGGAAGAGCAGAAATAATAGTTGCACTGGGGAAGTGGTATTTGTGGAGACACGATAACCCTGTTCTGCAGATCCATTTGAGAATTTCAGTCTCTCATCTCTAAATTCTCAGAGACTTACTCTTTTCCTGGTGCAGTTTGCAGAATTCAGGTTTGGTCCATACCAATAGTTGAACAACCACTTGGACTTTGGACTTAATTCAAACCTTTTAATGAATTTAAATGCTTTCTTGGGAGTAAAAATTGGAATTAATATTCATGTGTCAGTAGAATTTATAAGAAATGATTGCCCTCGAAAGCTTAGTTCATCTGTTGTCTCTTCTGAGGGTAATATGAAGTCCAAAACCCATCTGTACTTCCTAGTGAAGTACCAACATTAGCTGCTGGTCCTACTTGGAATACTAACCATGGAAAGAAAATTAAAAAGCTTTTATCCTATTGTCCTGTTTTCCTGAGGTGATTTAAAAAATAGTTCCGTGAACATTTTGACCACATTGTTCACTTTGGAAAACTGTTCCAGAATCTAATCTGAATTGAATTTGCAATCTCAATATACTAATGGTAAGTCTGTATTTAACTGCTTATACTTAAGCAGTTTAAAAGAGGTTGTTTTTCCCCATTGTTTACCTCCACCACATATTTACAGAGAGTAAGACTATCTCATCTCAGCCTTAAATAAGCCATGTTTATATATGATGCCATTTTAACTGTCTCTCCAATTAGGAGGCTTTGCCAATTGAGATCACAGTGGTGTGAAATATTGTAAAAGTTTTTACTTCCATTAATGCTAATCCTATTTATAGGCCTGTAGTATGTTTAGAGCATGATGATAGGGCATATGAATCATTTGTCAATGAAAAGCCACTGTTGACTGTACTGTGCTTTAAATCCTGAAGTTCATTATTAGCAGGAAGTAAAAATGTTGGAAGTGATGTTCAGAAATGAGGAACACCAGTTTGGAATATAAAAGAAGTTATCTAATTGAGAAAGGCACACATGAACTAGAATAAATCTGAAAAAGGAATAACTCTGACTTGCTAGAAGTCCAATCAAGTTATTACAGGCATCTTCCTGTTCTAGCGCAAGTTTCACAAGGCTGTTAGCCAGTTTCCCTACAAAGTCTATGTTGATTTAAGTGCCACTTAAGAAGGTTTACCTTTTTACACACACACTTATCATGCTTCTGCCTACTCTGCTGATATATAGAAGAGTCTGAGTGGATGTAACATACAGGCCAACAAGACATGAGGTTTGAGTTAAGTACAGTGGAGTCTAGATAGCACACTCACACTGCAGTTTGTAAAAACATGGGATGTTGGATCTGACCTGCCTTGTAAAGCACCTTGAAATGTAAGTGATGTTAGCTCTTGTGTGCTATTGAGATCTCCTGAAGATTAGACAACCACATAGCTTTATTGGGGTCTGTTGTGAGGAGGCAAACCAACACACACAGTTCCTCCTCCTTCACTGATTTTGTTCTCTTACTGCATGTAATGAAAATAATTGGGGTTGAGAACACTGTTATAGATGAGTTGTTTGAGATCTTTGTTTTGAGAACTTTGCCTCTGTGGAGAAAGGAGGAACACAAACCCTCATGAGATTAGTGATTGCACACGTGCATTATGTCAGGGTGCTGCAAGGACTGGCAGCTGCCTGGAGCTGAGTGCCAGGAGACACAGGGGATCCCCATGGGCCTCACCAGCTGGGGTCCATTCCACAGCACCCAGCCAGGGTGCAGGGCAGGCCAGGAGGGCAGTTGGGGGCAGCCCCAGACACCATCAGGCACCTCTGTGGGGATGGGGAAGTCAGCCTTTGGGTTGGGCCTGGCTCATCAGGACCGGGGCCTGGCTGTGGTGCAACTGGAGAGTGGTACTCCTACAGCATCACTGGGACAGGGATTGGCAGATCTGGACTGAGCTGAAATGGGGTCCTGGGCCATGAGGCAGGGGTGAGAGGAGGCCCCAGGGAAGACTGGATAGGGCCACTGAGGGCCATTATTGCCCTCAGTGCCCTGACATTTAATGACCCATATGTAAAACATAAAAGGTCAGTTTGTCTTTGTCAGAAAGAATGGTTGCATGCTACTTGATCTTCTAGGCTGATGACCTTTCTTTTCACATTGTTTCCACAAAGATAAAAGAAACTGGCAATGAAAAATAAAGAAACATTAATCCGAGGAGCCACTATTCAATGTTTCCTACCTATACTAGGAAAAAAAAAAGGATGAAAATATACTCTGTCATTGATTTTTTAAAATAAAAAGGTTAATTTCAAAATAAAGCACTATAGATTCTGGTAACTTCAAAATTCAGAATATTGCACTTCTTCCTTATCTCTTGGTGTTCAAGAATCAAATAACCCCCCCTTATTTTATTTAACATGGAGATCTGTTGCTCCTGGATTGTATTGCAGATTGCTTAAAACAATGAGGTATGTTACCCACTGAATTATCTGTTTCTTACCTTTTCTTTCAGAAGTTCACTGCTATACAAAATCACCTTTTTCTTATCAGCAATAGTATATCGAAGTGTCAAGGGTGATCTATATATACTTGGCATGACCGTTATTAGAGCATATCTTTAAAATCTCAGTAATAAAAACCATCTCAACCTATTTATGGCATTAGTTGTTCACAAATATAATAAATCAGTATTTTTTGCTTACTTATCTACAAGTCTTTTTCATTTATGATTTAATTTCACAGCTGCATAAACGTAACATCAAAAATCAACATATTTAAAACACTCAGGTAAAATAAAGGACAACTTACTACCACAAAATGGCAAAGCGTATAAGAACAGATAAATCTGAATTGTGAGCTGAGCAGTAAAAGAATCTCTCTTAATAAGGAATTACATATCTTTGGAATTTAATTACAATAGGGCCTGTCACTATAAGATTAATGATGAGCAGTTTTTCACTTCAAACGATTGCAATTGAATTAAGATAGTACCATTATTCTTAGAAAGATAAGGTCAAGCAAATGAGGCAAAAGTGGGGGAAAAAATGGTAAGCCAAACTGTACTGAAATGAGAGAACATTCTATAATAAGTCAGGACCTTAAAATGCATTACAAGGCTTGTATTTACAAATTTTATAAAATACTGTGTAAAATATTGAAGTAAGATGACAAAATACTAAGAATTTTTATATACTTTTTTGTTAACCATGCAACACTATGGGATCTAGTACCTTTTTTCAGAACTGTGAATCAGAAATAATTTGTTCATTTACATGTCTCCCTCTTTTCTGGAAACGGGAAAAACTTTTCTAGAACACATATATTACTTCCTCAGTTAGATATCATATACCGGCACTCGTAAGCAGGGAGGACATTTGACTGTGTGGTAGGGATGAACTCTGAATTGTTGATTGTGAGGTTATTTTTTAATGCACAGGGTAGCACGGCCTCGGGAGTCACTGTCGATTGTCCTTATACCTTGCTATACAAAGGCAGTAGCCTTTTCCCTTAGGGAACAGACAATTAAAGAAAGAAAAACTTTAATCTTTGTTTGCAACCTCTTTTCTGGAGTCTTTGTATTTGAGTGAGCAGATTCACAAAACTATTGAAACAGGAACCATAGTTTTCACATGCTGCACCATAAACTCTTGGCCATAAAAGTAAACCACCTAAGGACACATATAGGGGAAGTGGAAGTGAAATGCTCTATCCACTAACCCCACTAGTGGAAAACCTTCCATTAGGCATAGACTGGTTTACTTCAGATTTGTTTCCAAATTTTTTATTAAGTGTTAAAATACAATTTAACAAGGCCCTAATAAAAGTGTTTAAGGGACCCTCATTTGTAATCACATTTCTTTTTGACATAACTTATATTTCAGTTTAGAATCATAGAATCATAGAATCATAGAATTGTTAAGGTTGGAAAAGACCCTTAGGATCATCAGGTCCAACCGTTAACCTATCACCACCAAGTCCGCCACTAAACCATGTCCTCAAGCACCACATCTACCTGTCTTTTAAATACCTCCAGGGATGGGGACTCAACCACTTCCCTGGACAGCCTGTTCCAGTGCCTGACTACTCTTTCAGTAAAGAAGTTTTTCCTAATATCCAACCTAAACTTCCCCTGGTGCAGCTTGAGGCCATTTCCTCTCGTCCTATCGCTTGTTACTGGGGTGAAGAGACCGACCCCCACCTCACTACAACCTCCTTTCAGGTAGTTGTAGAGAGCCATAAGGTCTCCCCTCAGCCTCCTCTTCTCCAAACTAAACAACCCCAGCTCCCTCAGCCGCTCCTCATAAGACTTGTTCTCTAGACCCTTCACCAATCTAGTTGCCCTTCTCTGGACACGCTCCAGCACCTCGATGTCCTTCTTGAAGTGAGGGGCCCAAAACTGGACACAGTATTCGAGGTGCGGCCTCACCAGTGCCGAGTACAGGGGCACTATCACCTCCCTGGTCCTGCTGGCCACACTATTCCTGATACAAGCCAGGATGCCATTGGCCCTCTTGGCCACCTGGGCACACTGCTGGCTCATGTTTAGGCGGCTGTCAACCATCACCCCCAGGTCCTTTTCAGCCAGGCTGCTTTCCAGCCACTCCTCCCCAAGCCTGTAGCGTTGCCTGGGGTTGTTGTGACCGAAGTGCAGGACCTGGCACTTGTCCTTGTTGAACCTCATACAGTTGGCCTATTGATCCAACAATCCAGCCTGTCCAGGTCCCTCTGCAGGGCCTTCCTACCCTCCAGCAGATCGACACTCCCATACAACTTGGTGTCATCTGCAAACTTACTGAGGGTGCACTCAATCCCCTCGTCCAGATCATCGATAAAGATATTAAACAGGACTGGTCCCAACACTGAGCCCTGGGGAACACCACTCGTGACCGGTCGCCAACTGGATTTGGCTCCATTCACCACCACTCTCTGGGCTTGGCCGTCCAGCCAGTTTTTAACCCAGTGCAGAGTGCACTTGTCCAAGCCGTGAGCAGCCAGCTTCTGCAGGAGAATGCTGTGGGAGATGGTGTCAAAGGCCTTACTAAAGTCCAAGTAGACAACATCCACAGCCTTCCCCTCATCCACTAAGCGGGTCACCTTGTCATAGAAGGAGACCAGGTTAGTGAAGCAGGACCTGCCTTTCATAAACCCATGCTGGCTGAGCCTGATCCCCCCGTTGTCCCGCACATGCCGCATAATGGCACTCAGGATGATCTGTTCCATGACCTTCCCCGGCACCAAGGTCAGGCTGACAGGCCTGTAGTTCCCCGGATCCTCCTTCCGACCCTTCTTGTAGATGGGTGTCACATTAGCTAACTTCCAGTCATCTGGGACCTCCCCGATGTTTTCTGTATTTGATATCATGAGAGTTCATCCTCTTCTACTCTTCTTACTAATTCTGGTCTTTCTTTTTTTTTTCTTTTTTTTCTTTTTTTCTTTTTTTTTTTCCCCTTGGTATTACAATACCTGAAAAAAGCATATTTCTATTTGCTTTATGTGGACTTTATGGCAACTTTTGGCCAGTATTGCCCTGACCTCTTTTGATATCCTTGAAGGTCTCTGTTATCTTTATTAATGTAAATATATGTTCAAAACCTTGTAAAACATGTGGCGAAATATGCCACGATTCTTCTTTTAGACATCACATCAAAGGTTATATATTTTGAGAAGGAATCAGGTTCTTCAGCTCATGAGGATAACTTGAAGAATTATAGTGTAAAGTTTGTGATAAATATGTAAAAAAATGTTTTCTGTCTTTATTCATACCTCTAGCTAAGATAAAATCTCTAGGGAGAGAGCAGAATCTGTCTTCGCTCTAGCTGTATGCAGAAGGAAGCATAGGTAATGTATTAGCAATTTACGTTGTTACCTCTTAATTCAGTACATAACCTCACATTGTTTTTAGCCTATGAACTAAAGAAGCTACTCAATCTTCCTGATTGCTGACAGAATAAATTAATTAACAAACATGATTTTAGGTTTTAATTAAATTAATATAATTTGGTGTAATCTGCATGAGAACAATAGGGCCAGTTTTTCAGCCCACTTTGTTAATGAATTAGTTTGTTTAAGAGCTGGTGCTTATTCTGAGCTCTTCTGAATGTGAATCACTTATAGAGACATTTAAAACAGAATCATCTTTCAAATTCTCATTACTTGGGAATAGCTGTTTCACCCTCCTGTTGAAAATAATGCATACACCTTTTTACATGCAACTGCCTATCAGGAAAACACAAATAAACCCTTCTTGTTTGTTAATGTAATCTCCAAGAATAAACTGTATCTCTCAACAGGTATTATGTAAAATATAATATGTTTCCTTTTACATAAGAAAAAAGAAAGAACACCTAAACCTTGAGTGATAATGAGCTGAACACTGAATCCCAGAGGATACTTAGATCTGAAGATGTTATAGACTCAATGAACAGTGCCAGGATAGCACAGAGAACATATCTCAAAGATCCAGCTAAGAGACTAATAACTATATAAAAAATTGATGCTTATTTATATATCCATAAGAATTTCCACCAGGATCCAGCAATGTAAGAATCCAGATAGGAATTTAGTAATATAAATTGGTGCCGAGTTAAATTTAGGATTGTTGCTTTTAAAACTGATCCATTATGTGGCAACATAAATGGGTTTCCTTTATAAATTGCTGTAGTTTGAGTTTGCTGAAAATATTTCCAATTTATATCCTCTCTTGTGATCGTGTTGGGGTACAACAGGTTCTGAAAGGTAATTTCAAAAAACCTTCTTCTTATTGACAATTATAACAAGTATTAAATTATAATTACTATTACTAGCAAAAATATTATCAGTAATAATAATCTGTCTGACAGTGTCAAATGTAATGTCAAATACATTAAAAATAGCTTCTGTAGAAAGCTGGTAATGTGACAAGAACCATGATGTTCTTAGCATTCACATGCAGTTGCTATATTGTATGCTATATGATGCAACATGTTGCAAATCCCTGTAGAGTCTTAAGAGTTTAAATTAAACTGAGAACATGAACTTGGAAGAGATGTCCAAGAAGATCTGTTAGTCTTTGGCTAGCTCAGGATATATTAAATAAGGAAAATACCTTCCACAGGAGGCTGTCCAGAACGATGTTGTCCCAATTGTGGGGAGAGAGAAAGGGAGAACTGGGGTTGCCAGCTATAAAGCAGTTTTAAATGCAAACATAACAGAAGCTTAGGAAAGAGTTTCTTCATGAAAATCTTTCAAATAAAATACACTACTTCCCAGAAAGAATTCATATAGGACCTAATGAACCCTCGAGTCAGTAACAGAAAGCCAAAGATGTGGCAGTGGTTTCTGTTGTCCTTGTTTATAAGGACATGCGCGCTTTGCTGCTTCTCTTTACCGATAGCTTTTCTTATCAGCACTCCAGGCAATTGTTTAGGGGTTTTTTTTCAATCAATTGGCCAGCTTTTCCTGTCTCCTCTGACTGTTTGCTTTAGACATTAATCTGTGATGTGGAACATTGTCAGGTGTTTCCAAAAATCTAATTTGTACCCACTGCTCTTTAGAGGGCTGATCTGACCAGTGGTTACCTGCATAGAATTACTGTTGGTAATAGTATGATGTCATATCTTTTTCTCTTTTTTCTTTTTTTTTTTTTTCTGGATTCCTGTAAACATATTTGGTTTTTTTGTTTGTTTCTTATTTTCCCCAAATACACATGAAAAATCTTTCATCAACATTTAGATATATTTACACTTAATTTATTTGGTATCTGGGTTGGATTTGGTTTTGTCCGTATAAAGTTTACCTAAATTATTATTCTGTAGGGTCTCTCATATTTCTTAAGATTCTTTCGTATGTGCTGGATCTCCACACACACAGGTTTCAAACAATATTAGAACTGTTGTATAATATCAATTTGAACATTTTTCCAGGGAATAGTTAAGATTTACATTCCTGATTGATAGCTACAGTTTTTACTAGCAACCTCATAATATGGCATATTTATTTTCTGGGGTAAGATAGGCCATTAATATATTTTTTTACTTAATAAACTATGTAAGAATATATGTACATTTTAATTTTAGTGATGCCACATCCCTTTGTGTCTGTAATATGCTGAGCTGAATTGCTCATTCAGGGCTTCCTTCAGTGTTAGGTAGGGAATCTTAAGTGGCTGAAGACAGCAATTATTTCAGGATCAGATTCCATCTTTTTATTTGCTTTAGGGTTTTGGTAGCATTACATCACCAATAGCAAAGAACTGAATCAGAGGACTGACAAATAAAAACTAAGAGTGACCCTACTATGGCCCTGTATGTTCTTGCAGATCATGACATACTCCCATCACGCCTAGGGAATTGAAGAGACCAGCATCACCATGGGGCTGGCTTACTCTCTCCCACACCAGTACGTGGAGGGTAGATAGATAAACAGAATCAGTAGCAAAGATAGTAGTGAAACCACCTACGTCCAGTGCATTGGAGCAGCGAAGGCAATGCAAACAGCCAGAAGATACTCTTGTTACAGAGCTAGCACAAATTAAGTCCACTCAAGAAAAATGTGAAACAATGACTCTTTTTCTCTCCTAGACCATAGCTTCTAGTCAGCTCTTGTAATATACCTAGTTTAGTGCAAATGTATTATTTTAGTATTATATTTAGAAATATGTATCTTTCTCTGCCTCTTGCACATTATCTCGAAACTAAATCTTTTCTATTGTAAAATGAACAGTAAATAATAAACTAATTAAAAACCACAAGAATAGCTTATGTCCTCATGGAGATTGCTTGAAACACATAAACCCCCAAATCCTCTGCAGAAACAGTGTTTGAGGAGAGAATTGGCCTGTAAGTAAATGGGCAAATGATAATGTTCATAATTAAATAGAATACTATATAAAAATTTTCTTTAAAAAGATATAATGCTATTCTGTTAGTAATGTTCAATCCAAACTGTTATTTATCATGAAATGACAATATAAAAATCTCTGGATGTAGAGTAGAATAAAGAAATTTGGATTCTCATCGCAATATCTCAACTTTGTACCCTGCAAGACAAATAGTTATCAGTTCAAAAGCCAAGCAGAGATCCTTGGCACAAGACACCCTCCAGTTCTTTTGGCTGATGAAGCTACATTATATGTTTCTGTGGATGTAGTGGAGATAAGTTTTAGTAAAGGAGAATAGCTTGTGAGACAGCTAGCATGGCCAGGTGTGTACATACCATGCACAGTGTAGATGCAACTTGTGTGCATCAGAGAAGCCCTGAGGCCTACGGTGAGGAATCAGCTAGTCTGTGAACTCAGACTTCAAAGTCTAGACAGCACCTAAACACTGCTACTGAGAACACCACAGTTGTAACCTGCGTGGTCACAGATCATCTGTGTAAAGCAGGTGGTATTCCTATGAGGGCTGACACAGCTCTGTCTTCTTCAATAAGGCTGAGGTATGTTTATGTTTAGATTATATTGGAACCAGATATTTTTGGAGCATATTGCTGCCTTTCTAAAAATGGCCTTACACCTTCATTTTACTTGTATTATTTCAAGGGTGAAAAAAAAGCCCAGTATCCCTCTCTTTTCTATACAATTAACAATAACAGCTAATACTAGTGCATGATAGGTGACAATACCTGTTATGAAGATAGTATTAATCACAGTGTCTTGAGAGAAAATGGAAAAAAAATGTGCAACAGCATATTGTCTATAAATCAGAAAGCTGCATTTACTAATTTATATTGAAATATTTTTACTACATACATTGCATTGCTAATGCATAGAAACCGTATATTTTCTTTGCCTGGGGCGGTGTAAAGCGCTGACGACAATAAATCTGGATATACAGGTAGTACTACTCTCTTTAGCCCATAAATTTAGTAAACAGCAGAGTTTCTGAAAATATATATTGCAGATATAGAACTCCCTCTAGACAGAAAAGCAATATAGTAAAAATGAAGTTCTCCTTTTGCACAGTCCTTTTACGAGAAGGTATATAGCTCCTCTCATTCAATATATTCAAAACTGTGTCTTTCACTCTAAATCATCTGACATGGTATGACCAATATAAGTTATATCAGTTTGAGATTATATTAAATGAAATGCAAACCATAAGATAATCATTACTTTAATATCACTTAGTTTTTGAGGGTCAAATAAAAGTATTTCAGAAATTGAATCCCCAGTTTGAGCATCTATATTGTGTAAACTGTAATTTGTAAGTTTATAAAAAATGAAGTAAAAAGTACAGATTTACCCATACAGAGCAAATTTTCAGTATTTTTTTTTTACTTTTTTTACTTTCCTTGTGATATAATTGATGTAAAATGTCCTCTGAATTCAAGCTGCCCAAATACCATGCTTCTCCCAGTCTTGCCCCAAGTCAAAACCATTAAACAATCCAAACACAAAATACAGAGAATTTTGATGAATTACACTTTTTTGCTCTATAAAATAAGACCTATGTTAAATAGACTGTACCTGCACCCTTTTTTTCTCCACTCAGCTCCTCCTTTTTCCTTTTTCTTTTCTAGAAATACACTGGGAAGTAGGCTAATAATATACCAAACAGTCTTTCACAGTTGCGTACATACAGTGGTTCCTTACAGCTCATACTGGAGATCAGCATATGGTCTGATTTTCACATCTGTCGTGCTTCTCTAGCTCCAAGCAGTGGAACAGGTTGCCCAGAGAGATTGTGCAGTCTCTCTCCATACTTGGAGGCTTTCAAGATCTAGCTGGATAAAGCCCTAAGCAACCTGGTCTGAGTTCACAGCTGACCCTGCTTTGAGCAGGAGGTTGAACTACAGACCTCTTAAGGTCCCTTTTAGCTTGAATTATCCCATGCTACTATGATTTTGAGTGAAGTTTAGAAGTTATTCTGGGGCAAATTCACATATACACATAGTGTACCGCAGTGTCATACAGAGACACTAGAGAGGCATATCTTTGGAGCACTGTATTGTGCCAAGTACCTATGCCATAATGTGCCACTTTTGAGGATATTTGAGCTGCTATTTTTTTAAGCCAATAATAGGTGACTTCATAATTTCTGAATGTAGCCTATGATTTTAGCTGCCTTCCTCAAAGAGACCTGGAACACTCAAAACTTGACACTGCTCATGAAAAATTGCTTTTATTTCTTATGTAACAGTAACCACTGCTATGGTTGAAGGAGCTGCTCCTGAGGTGAAACCTGGGTGGGTAGGGGAAATAAAATTTTATTTAAAAATTCCAGTGTTTCATTTTTTACTTACAGCCTTGGTTTAGATTACTTTAGTACTGTATTACTTAAGTTGCAATGCAAATAATTTTTGCAATTCATGAAAATCTTCATTAAATAAATAACAATTTACTTTTACTCCTACTTTGATGCCTATGGATCCCAAACTACTGTATCTGTTAATGGTATTTGCCCATTCCACCATTTTCCAGCTTCTCGTCCTTCTTCCTTTCATGTCCACCAAAGCAGTGCCTTTGGTCATATTCCATCTCCATTCTTCATGCATAACTAAACAAGCTTTCTTTTTCTTACTGCTGTTATGAATCATGACTTTGGTTTCATTGTTTTCATTTAGCTCCTGACCACATTGTTAAAAGAATTGCAATAAATTCCTCTGTTTTCTAATTAAAAATATAATCTGTATTTATTTGGGTTTATAGATGCAATTCAACAGTGCTGAAAAGACCTTGAGTAACCTCCTTTTGTTGCTGTTATTGCCAAAATAATCTTCTGAACTACCAAACAATATTCAGGGAAGTTTTCAATGGCCAAAGCAAGGTGAAAAATCTGCTATCACATTATAAGGATATAGAAACATCTGTTTCAAGAGTTTTGCCTCTAAATGACTATTTTTTTACTGAAAGTCATGCCAGTTTAGAGTACAGTGACAGTGATATGATCTATCTTTGCATGCTGTTTAAAGATTGCTCATGCTAAAATGAAAATCTCTTTTTGCTAGCTTCTTTTGTCTCACCTTAATCTTTATTCTTGTCAGAATTTGCAGGTAAAACAGGATTAAATACAGTCGTCTTCCCATGAAAGCCTAGGTTGCTGTACTCTATGCCATTGGTACTTCCAGGAACATCACTTCTGTTTTTAACTCATTACTGAAGCAGTGTAGCAACGAGGTGATAAACTACTTTTTGTAGTGGAGTTCTTTTCTTATAGAAAAAGGATAAAGCCAGGCTCCTGATTGCCCAAGAGCACTGAGAGGTACTTCAAAAAATATAGCCTCCATGAACCAAATGTTTTATCTGAAAAGAATTTTTTAAAGTTTAGTGTAAGCAATTGTACACAATGCTAAAATTTACACTGACAACACTCATTTGAATATGTAAATTTAGAGTTGATATAAGCTATATTTCAGATGTAGTATGTCAGAAAAACAATAATTTCCGTAGAAACCAGACCATGGATATAGAAAATCACCAAAGCCTTCAAAGAGCTGCATATTTCTAGAGGAAGCTTCTCAAGTCAGTGGCAATAACTGCCACTGTGAAGCTCTTGCTGACTTTATTGCTTGTATGTTCCATTGAAGAGCTGATTGCCTTAATATAATTCAAATTAGCTAAAGGCAGTGTGTAATCTATTAAAAAGACACCATGCATTTAACCAACTGGCACTAGTCTAAATAAACACAAGCCTTAGCTTTCATTACATGACCCTATCCATTTTATTTCTAATCAAAAAGTATTTGCTTTCCTACTTTACTTTCCCTATAGCACTGTGATTTCTTAAGGGAAACTAACCATAGTACTTCAGGGTTTTTTTCCCCTATCACTTTTCCTTTAAATGCATGTTATGGGTCTAATTTCAGCTGAATATTTGACACTGCTTGCAAAAATGGGCTTACACATGGCATTAACATGGGTGTCCTGCCATTGCTTTTGTAGATAAACTTTTTCTTTGTTACAGTTTTAACTGATCTTAACTGCATTGTTAACTCCAGATTTCAAGGAAGAAACTCCCCGAAACCTGACACAAACAGAAGGATGAGGTGCAGTTTTTTATTTCCATCTCAGTGAGTACTATCATTCTGTACTGACAGTTCAATAACGATCCACTGTTCTCCTAGCAAGAATTGTCCAGTGATAATTTGTTAGCATGAATTCTGCTGTGATCATGTGTAAACATCAGGCTTCAAGCCCACCACAAAATCTTTGCAAAGCTTGATTGATTATATTTTTTTTTATGTCTTTTTCTCTTTTAGCTTTTTATTATTTGTATTATTTACCTTCTATTACTGAAAGATATGTGTCCTTGTTTGAGCTTCTTTGAAAATTGTTATTCTTATAAAATATTTCCTGACAAACAATTTCTGACTCATAATTTTATGGAGGCCTAAGAATAAGATTTCAAAGTCTCTAAAAGAACCAAATGAACAAGAAATATGTGTTAACTTCTTCAATAGAAGTCTAAAACAAAGATGAATATCCAGGGATGTCAACTGGCCCTATGAGCACAGAAATCCTTCTCTTATTGGGTATTTAACTATTAACTAAGAAGTGGAAAAGCCACAGCTGCTAAGGGCAGTTTCATGTGTTCCCGCTTTGAAACCAGGCACATTTTCTAAATGATACACAGATTGTAGAGTATATTTCAATACTAATCCTTAAGTAATCATGAGCTTAAACCCTTGAGGGAAGGGTCAGATAAATTGAAGACTAGACTAGGTAAAAAAACCCTCTTCATCCAATTTCCAGAACTGATTCTGGAATAATAAACCAGAATAAAGTGAAAAGGAAAAAGGCTTTTTTTTTTCCCATCACTGCTGGAGAATATTGGTAATAGAATAGCCTGTACGTTCATTTTAAATTACTTAATATTCTGACAATATAACCTAATAGCAGAAGGACTGTAAAGGAAGCAGATCTCTGAAACAGCGTGAAGCCCATTCTCACAGTATCTCAAGAGCTAGAGTCCACGCTGCAGCCATAGATGCTAAATAAAGTCCTTGGGGATATTGGTAGAGGACATTTTATCTTCTGGCTTCCAATCAGTCTTAAGTTCTAGCTATGCTGTACTGCCCAGACATTGACAGTTATATTTTTATTGATTTTTGAGTGACTGATTTTTAGGTTATTTTTCTACCAAGGTCTACCCCTCCCATCAATATAAATCCTTCATTTCTTCAGCCACAACCAGATATTCTGTAAGAATTGTCACTCAGGTTTCCTGACTTCAGACAGTATGGCAATTAGCAAAATGGAGTAAAATTGCATATTACCAGTCAAACTGCAGCCAAGAGCTGTAATAACTGTCCAGGTTCTAAAATCTGAATTTGACTAACTTCCTTCTTACATAATTACATTGTTACACATTGCTCAATTTGCTAATTGGCTACAAAATTTGTCTGACATACATATACACATTAATCAGTAGTCTTACTATGCTTTTGTCATGGGCATACCTGCAATGTTTGGTAACATCCTGACTTGAAAGGATATTTTGAACTGCAATTGTGTGTATGCATTTGTATATGTATCTATGTATATATGGTTTTCATCAAGTACAGATAATTCCTTTAAACTGCAGGCCTTTTGTTTTCACTAACCTGTTAGTGTCAGCATGACCCAACATTATTCAGCACTCCTCAACACAGAAAAAGTCGCAGCAACTTCCCTGTTGTTGCCATATATCACTTTTATGATCAGCTGGGCCCATGTCTACAGGGCAAGATATGGCCCAGAAAAACAGGAAAGTAAAACAGTAAAGGCCTTTTGCATTTTAGCTTTCTCCAGGTGCAGAATGCAGTTTTCGGAATTTGAATCAGGCAGCTAAATGCCATCTAAATCCTACTTTTTGTACATACTTTCCTTACTGGCTCAAGCCCATAGTAAATTTGGCCTGAGATTTGGTCAGCAAATTAGAATATTAAGAAATATTCCTAAAAGGATTGTTGAAGGCAAGAAAGGAAGCAGAGAAGGAAAAAGCAGAAGACAACAGGAGACATGGTTAAAAGCAAAGAATTCTGGGATGCTGAGATTACATGACAAATAGGCCACAGGGAATGGGTGAGCATGGAGACAAAGGGTGAAGGGAGGCAAGACCAGAAAGGAGACTCACAACAGAGCAGGAAAGTGGCAACAGGAGAGGGGAGACTGTTACCTATACAGAGTCATGCTTCATTTATTCCAAAAGCTGACATACATGAAGGCTGATGTTACATTTACAGGAGCTGAATGTTTGTTTGGAAACTAGATTCTGTCTATGCTTCTGCTGTTGACTTCCACTGTATTTGATGAATCACTTCAACTATACTTTCTAAAGGTGCATGTTCATAACAGTCTGAATATGTTAAATCTCAGTTACATCAATATTGACTGTTCACAGATGTAATTAAAGTTGATTTGCTGTGCTGTGAATATACGAAGATCCATTAATGCTAATACTATGAAAAATGAGGTCATAGGTATTCCAACTAGAGATTTTTAAATCTCAGTCCCTTGGTGTCTCAGTTCTCTCTCTCTAAAATGGTGACAGTACCTATATGTGAAATTGAATTTATTAATGTCTATGAAGCAGTAACACACTCTAGTGATAAGTGTGGTAGAAAAGCTTATGGCAAAGTTAAGAATTCCTTCTCCAGACCAGGCTTTCAGTCTTAAGGAGAAAGTAAGGGGGAGGGCCAGGGGGAGGAGGCCAGGCAGTGGACAATAAGTAGAATGCAAAATATTGAACAGATATGCAAAATACACAGTGATCTTGTGGAGACAGGGATCCTAAGGAGAATAGAGGTAATTAGATAATACATCACAAGGCATACATACAACAGCACTGAATTAAGGTTATAGTGGGTACCTTTATTACAGTCAAAATTTTTTCAGTGCTTGGTTTTTCAATTTAGAATGGAATAGAATGGAATAGGATAGAGTAGACTAGACTAGACTGGACTGGAATATAACAGAATGGAACAGAATAGTTCCAGTTGGAAGGGACCTACAATGATCATTTAGTCCAACTGCCTGACCAATTCAGGGCTGACCAAAAGTTAAAGCATGTTATAAAGGGCATTGTCCAAATGCCTCTTAAACACTGACAGGCTTGGGGCATCAACCACAACTCTAGGAAACCTATTCTGGTGTTTGCTCACCCTCTTGGTAAATAAATGCTTCCTAATGTCCAGTCTAAACCTCCCCTGGCACAGCTTTGAACCATTCCCACATGTCCTATCACTTCTTATCAGTCGTCTCTCCAAACTAGACAAACCCCGAGTCCTCAGCTACTCCTCATATGGCATTCCTTCCAGCCCTTTCACCAGCTTTGTTGTTGTGCTGATTTTGGCTGGGATAGAGTTAATTTTCTTCATAGTAGCTAGTATGGGGCTATGTTTCGGATTTGTGCTGAAAACAGTGTTGATAATACAGAGATGTTTTCATTATTGCTAAGCAGTCCTTACACAGAGTCAAGGCCTTTTCCTGCTTCTCACACCACCCCACCAGCGAGGAGGCTGGGGTTGCACAAGAAGCTGGGAGGGAGCACAGCCAGGACAGCTGACCCCAACCAACCAAAGGGATATCGCATACCATATGATGTCATGCTCAGCATATAAAGCTGGGGGAAGAAGAAGGAAAGGGGAGACATTCAGAGTGATGGTGTTTGTCTTCCCAAGTAACCGTTACACGTGATGGAGCCCTGTTTTCCTGGAGATGGCTGAAGACTTGCCTGCCGATGGGAAGCAGTGAATGAATTCCTTCTTTCCTATATTCCTTGTGTGCGGGGGTTTTGCTTTAACTATTAAACTGTCTTTATCTCAACCCACGAGTTTTCTCACTTTTATTCTTCCGATTCTCTCCTTCATCCCACCAGGGCAGAGTGAGTGAGCGACTGCGTGGTGCTTAGTTGTTGGCTGGGGTTAAACCACAACAGTTGCCCTCCTCTAGATGCATTCATGTATCTTCACATACTTTCTAAATTGTGGGGCCCAGAACTGCACACAGTACTCAGGGGGAGGCTGCACCAATGCTGAATATAGTGGGATAATCATGTCTTTTGACCAGCTGGTTATGCTGTGGTTGATGCACCCCAGGATGCAGTTTGCCCTCTTGGCTGCCAGGGCACACTGCTGACTCATATTGAGCCTGCTGTCGACCAGCACCCCCAGGTCCCTTTCTGCAGGGCTGCTCTCCAGCCACTCCTCTCCCAAGCTATACTTGTGTCAGACTTTACTCCACCCCAGGTGCAGAATCTGTCATTAGTTCTTGTTACATTTCATGCCACTGACATTTTCCCAATGCTCCAGTCTATCTAGATCACTCTGCAAGGCCTCTTGTCCCTTGAAAGAGTCAACAGCACCTCCCTGTTTAGTATCATCAGCAAACTTGCTAATGGTGCATTCAACTCCTTCATCCAGATCATTGATAAAAGTATTGAACAGAACTGACCCTAGAACTGAGCCCTGCGGAACACTGCTAGTGACTGGTCACCAGCCAGATGTAGCCCCATTCACCACAACCCTTTGAGCCCTGCCATTCAGCCAGTTCTTCACCCAGCACAGTGTGTACCCATTCATCTCACAGTTGGACAACTTGTCCAGAAGGATACTGTGACAGCCAGTATCAAAAGCCTTACTAAAATCCAGAAAAACTGCATCTGCCGTCTTCCCTTCATCCACTAGGCAGGTGACCTTGTCATAAAAGGATATCAAATTAGTTAGGACTTTTCCTTTGTGAACCCATGTTGACTGTGCCTGATGATTGCATTGTCCTTTAAATGCATGTCAATAGTACCCAGTACGATCTTCTTCATCATTTTTCCAGGTACTGAGGTTAGACTAACAGGTCTGTAGTTTCCAGGGTCTTCCCTCTTGCCCTTTGTGTAAATTGGAAGAATGTTGGCTAGCTTCCAGTCAGTGGGGACCTCCCCAAACTCCCAAGACCTTTGGGAGATAAGTGAGAGTGGTCCTGCTGTAACATCCACTAACTCCTTGAGTGCTCTGGGATGAACCCCCATGAGGCCCCATGGATTTATGAACATTCAACTGATACAACTGGTCCCTTACAATTTTAGTGTCCACAAATGGAAAGTCACTGTTCGCATAGTCATAGAATCACACTTTCCTTTCCCACCTAAGTTCTAGAACAAGATGCCTGCTCAGCCAAGCCGGCCTTCTGCCCCACTTGCTTGACTTCCAACACTTTGGAATTGCCTGCTCCAGCTCTCTTAAATTGTGGTCCTCCAACTCAGAGGACCAGAGAGCCCAAAGTCTATCATTAATATTAAAGACTGAGGCAAAAATGCACATTAAATGCCTCCACATTTTCTTCATTCCTACTTGTCAGGTGACCATCTTCATCAAGTATCAGTCCAATATTTTCCTTAGACATTCTCTTGCTATTAACATACTTTAGAAAGCCTCTTTTGTCGTCTGACACAACACTGGCCAGTTTCAACTCTAGTTGAGCTTTTTCAATATTGCTAATTTAGCATAAATTCTTCAGTTAAAAATAAAAAATCCTTCTTCTCCTTCCTATGTAGTCTATTTTCCAAGACCATATCAGATATGCAGGGAGTTGGGGACACATGGATTTTGATTATATTTTCTAAGATAATTGTAATTTGCTAATATAATGATAGCTGAAACCAGTGGCTAAGCTGATGAGCTGATAAGTGGTAACATAATAGATTTATGTTCTGTTACCAGTTCCATTACTGGGTAACTGATGTTTAGTCAATCACTGCTGGTCATTTTTGTCTCAAGTGCCCTGTCTGATTGAGGGATAAAAATGATGACTTTCTTTGTAAAATACTATGAGAAAAACTATATGAGAGTACACTGTTAAGTAAAATTGTATTAAATACATTTTGTTTCCTAAATTCATACTGAAATTAAATGTTCATTCATTTATATTTTTATTTTTATTTATTCTAATGAAGAAAAACATTAAGTACCTCATCTCTTAGTCTCAGCTTCCTTTGGTTTTGCCATGGGTTACACTCAGTCCTACCCGGTTCCTTTGGGGAGGTGACAGGTGGTGCAGAAAGTTGGGATCAGTGTCTCTCTGCTCTTGGCTTCTTGTTCTCTGTTCCAGCATGCGTTGCCCATGGCTGCAGACCCTCAGGCATGTCGCTGTGGTGGAGTGGGCCACCCACAGCCACAGACCCTCAGAGGTGTCCATACCCCAGGATGGGTCACCCATGGACCATAGTCCCTCAGGGTTGTCTCTGCTGTGGCATGAAGTGCCTCCTTCCAAGAGTGCATCTCTAGCTGTGTCCTCAGCAATGTCTCCTTCCACCTATGTCCTCCATGTCTCTTTCATGTCTCCTCTGTTTTGTTTATCCTCCCAGCAACTGCCACTCTTAAATATGTTTGAGCAGCAGTGCTAGGTTCTCCTTGGACTGGTGGCAGATTTGACAGATGATGGGTTGTTGAGGTCCATTTCAGAGCAGCTCCTGGTTCCTTCTGCACTCTGCCACCAAGACCCTGCCAGGTATGACCACAAGACAGACACTCATATAAATGTGTTATTTTTGAACAATACATCTACAGAACTTAAAGCTAAAGGAGATTATGAGAATAGTTTTCCTCACCTCACTGGCCCACTTTGTGATGCCTTTTCTGAGGAACTGGATTATTTCTATTTGACTGCAGACTGACAGGTTGGACAGCTTGTCCATACCTTCATAAAGTATGATTATTAAATGTCTGAATGAATTGTCTCCTGCCAGGTTTCATCTCATTTCTTGCTAACATTACTGTGTTTTTCTCACTTATGATTATTGGAAATGAAATTGAAAATATAAGGTTAAAAAGGGAAATAGTAAATTGCACATACAAGAAACACCAGGGAAGTGAGCAGAGGTAATAAATTAAATATAAACAGATGATACAAGTAATCTGATGGATTAATATGTACAACTGTGCTTCTCTAAAGATGTCCAATATATTCTGGAATGGAAAATCAATCATCTACAAAAATAATACAGTATAAAATTTCTACAATTATGATAAGGGTACTAGACCATTTTTTCCCTGAAAATTGGTGCAAAATTAAAAATATATCCTTTGTACAAATTCCAGATGGATATGTATTATTGGCCAGGAAATGAAAACCAATTCATTAGAGAATAAGAAGGACCCGGTATATTCACAATCAAGAAGCAATTCCTTGTTCCCACAAGTGGAGCCACTTCTCCCATGGTAAGGAAACACTTGCTTTGCTTGATTTCGCAAGACAGAACCATGAAGCACTTAACTGATGTGCCACAAGAACTACCTTGTTAGGACTCTGTAGCAATGTTTTGGTCTTCTATTATCAAATGTGTACTCCATAGAAATCTTTTCCAAAGCTTCAGCCTCTAGTGAACTGGAGTTTTCAGATGGCCTTGCAGTGCCCTGCTAGACTCAGGGCTCAAACCTGACTACTTCTATCATAAAGACTGGTCTCTGTGCCTCATTTACATCAATCTCATCTGACTTTAACCCCTATGACCAAACCACTTTCTGAAGTTGCTATTCAAATGCTAGTGAAGAGCAATTATGAGCCTAATGTTGGAGCCCGAGTTAGGTACATAAAACTTACACAGAATTAGTCTAGGCCTTTCCCTCCTTTGTTGTTGCGTGAAATCCTATCAACCAGACTCGTTGATGGCATATTGACATAGCAGGCTGCAACCATTCTTACTGAGTTTTTTCAGCTCTGAATAAATTCCTAAATCTTTCTTTTTAGAGAAAATCTTCTTACTTGTGCTATCATTTTCTAGTTAGTAGAACAGAATTTCAAGCTGATATATACAGGCTATTGTGTGATAATATTTATTCATAGGTTAATAATTTGATATTAAAATCCATAATCTGTCAATTTTATCACATTAACAAATTTTCAAAAAGATATCAGTGCTCCAAAAGATTATGTCAAATTAATATGTATATGAGATCATTAGTGAAAGAATCAGTTTGAGTGGTGAATTATTGATTTGGACATGTAATTAAGAAATAAATTAAGTTCTTTACTGTAATTTATTTTTTAAGGTTTCCATATTCAAAAGGAAAATATGTAATATAAATTACTAGGTTTTTATACCTGAAATATCCTTACATGCAGGGTCTGCCTGTATGTTGGCGTTCTGTATTTCCTGAAATATCTGGGTAACTTGGCTATTGTTCAGATAGCTAAGAATGTGTCCAAACCAAGTAAAAATCTATAAAAATATGTGTAAGAAGACGTAAGTGATAAAAATGTGTCCTTTTTTCCATGCTATTATGCTTCAAAATGGATAAAACTAGATATAGGTGCAAAAACAAGATGAAGAAAATACGTGTATTAAAACATAAATTTAAAAAAACATATAATAGTATAACTAATACTCATGGGGACACAATAAAAGATTGTTAGCCAGGTTCTGCAATTTCTCTTAGATTGAGCATTCAAACATTATCACAACCATTCTGTCTACTTTCAGTGTGCAAAATTAATTTTTCAGAAGTTTTGCAACTGTTGATTAATCCTGATGTAATTAATAAACCTTGAATCATTCATAAATAATGAGTAAACTAGATCAAACTCTCTCTCATACAGTTACTTATTTCCCTTATTTTAGTGCCATTTCAATCTCCTTACAACCAAGTGTCTAGGGGATTTTCAAGTTATGATTGTTTGTGTTTCTGCAAAGACTAACAGTCTCAGTCATGTCTGTGTTATATGCCATGACATCAGAAGGTGCAAATTAAAGTAGGATAAAGTTAACCATCTTGATTTTCAGTTTTAACGTTTTAAGTCATCAAATTGACCATCATGTCGAGAACGAGATGAAAACCAGTTTTTCTGCCAAGACGGTTCGAGTAACAGCTGTGTTCAGATAAACTGACAATACATGAAGGAAAGAGTAATAACAAGAAGAAACAAAAAGCACATGTCACAACAGTACTTAAACATTATTGGATTTTATTTTTTTTTAAAGAACAACAAGCACTGGGAGCAGAGATCAGAGCCCATGTCTCTTCTTTCCACAGCAAGGGCTATAACTAGTGGGCAATAGAGTAAAACTCTCTTTTTCAAGTCCAATAAATCTTGAATTGTTTTCTGCAAAGAAACTGCCTTCAGCGAACTAGCTTGATAATGCCACAATAACAGAGCAACTCAAGATAACATTTTTAGGAGTTGGGAGATGTGAATGTTGATCCTTAAAAAGAAGAAAATGGTACCTTGGAATCTGTAGTACTAGACTGGTATGTTATCAGGGAACGATTCTGCTTCTCCAGTATGCTTTCTCCTTTTGTTTTGAATATTTGTGCTATTGTTACTGCTCTTAAAGGTCAAAGTGGCTCTTTCAATGGAAAACTCTGATTTTCTGGCACCTTGGTATTCTGTCTTGTATCTACAGTCATGTCAGTTCATGGAATCAGTTCAGTTTCTGTGAAGGCATATGATGCACTGTATATCATGGTGTGGAATGCAAACATATAGAATTCATAGATTTGATAATTCCATGTGTGGGGTATTTGGGTAACTTCATATAGAATAAAAATTAAAATGTCTCATCTAAAATATTTACTAATCCATACAGCATGAGGTTTTAAAAATACTACATGTGAACATCCTGCCCTTCAAAACAGAACTCTAAGGTATTGGGCTGAACTGAGTATCTGCGTTTTTTTCCACTGCAATCACTAGAATGAAGATGAGAATGCAACTGGATAAGTATGTGAAAGTGGCAAGCAATTAACAAATTGACAAATGAACAAATTAAGAAACAAAACCTGACAAATAAACCAATTGGTAAACTGGAAAACTGACAAATTGGCAAATAGCTTGGTGAGAAGAGAGACATGCTTGAAGTTTATTAGGAAGGGCAGCTTAGGTACTGTAGGCTGGGAAAATTGATCCAAGATCCTTTTAAGCACTGGGTAGTAGTCTTTCACTGACATGTTGTGAATTGGAAAAGGAGTAGTGTAAGACTAGGAATAGGGGCTTGGACGTTTTATAATCAAGTCATGTGACAAGTAAATATCAACCAAGAACTTTGTAATCTTTGGAAAAAAAGCTACTACTTTATCTTTACCGCACATAGCATTTTGATAAAGATAAATAACTATCCCACACTTCAGTATGTGATAGCTAAATGGTAGACTGGATATCATGAGTAGCTCCTATGTGGAATATGCAATGGTGTTTAGTAAAAGACTGCTTTACAGGAAAAACTCTGCCAGCAATCCTGGGGCGCCATCCTGAGCCCACATGGTAGAGTTTGGAGTTAATGTGATTCACACCACCTTTTATTTTAGGTTGCAAATTTTAAGTTGTTTGATTATTTGTCCATGTGGTGGGTTGACCTTGGCTGACTGCCAGACACCACCCAGCTGCTCTCTCACTCCTCCTCCTCAACAGGGAGAGAAAATAAGATGGACAATCTCCTGGATTGAGATAAGGACAGGGAGATCACTTACCAGTTACAGTCACTGGCAAAACAGACTCGACTTGGGGAAAATTAATTTAATTTGTTAAAAAAATAAAAAGAGTAAGATGGTGAGAAATAAAGAGAAAACTAAAAACATCTTCCCCCCCACCCACCTCTTTTCCCAAGCTCAACTTCACTCCTTAATTCCTGACTCCTCCACCCCTCCTCCCCCTACCCCAAGCAGTGCAGGTGGGATGGGGAATGGAGGTTGCAATCAGATGATAGCAGTTCCTCTCTGCTGCTCCTTCCTCCTTAACACTTTTCCTCTGCTCCAGCATAGGGTTCTTCCCATGGGATACAGTCCTTCTCAAACTTCTCCAAAACAGGCCCTCTCATGGGCTGCAGTCGTTCAAGAACTGCTCCAGCATGGGTCCTTTCCATATGGTACAGTCCTTCAGGAACAGACTGCTCCAGTGTGGGTCCCCTACAGGCCACAGTTCCTGCCAGAAAATCTGCTCCTGCATGGGCTCCTCTCCATGGGCCACAGCTCCTGCTAGGAGTCTGCTCCTGTGTGGGCTCTCCATGGGCTGCAGCCTCCTTCAGGACATCTCCACCTGCTGTGGCATGGAGTCCTCCACAGACTGCAATTTGAATTAATCTGTCTTCTCCAGCATAGTCCTCCATGGGCTGCAAAAGGCCAACCTGTGTCACCATGGTCTTTTCCAAAGGCTGCAGGGGAATCTGCTCTGGTGCATGGAGCATTTTGTCCCCTTCCTTCTTCACTGACCTTGGTGCTTGTAGGATTGTTTCGCTCATATTCTTCTTGCTCCCCTCTCTCATAGCTGCTGCATATTATTTTTTACTCTTTCTTAAATATGCTGTCACAGAGACACCCCAGCATTGCTGATGGGCTCAACTTTGGCCAGTGGCAGGTCCATTTCGGAGCTGACTGGAACTGGCACTATCTGGCATGGGGGCAGCACCTGGCCTCTTCTCACAGAAGCCACCCCTGCAGCTCCCCCACTACTAAAATCTCACTATGTAAACCCAATACAGCCTAAAGTCACCCAGCAATCCCACCATAGCTGGGAAAATACTGCATAACTCTCAAGGCAGGTGTTTGCTCCAGGTACTATATCACACCATGGGCTCTGGGCTTTAACAGCATTAATTATCCTGTCTCTACTGACTTCAAAAACTGCATATCACCATAAACAAACTGAGAAATGTGTCTTGAAAAAAAGATATACACCCTAATGGAAATATATGATCTGCAGTTAATACAGATGACTAAGTTCAGTTTTGTAAGAGAGAGATTGTTTAAATATTGCAATGGGCATTATCTAAAAACAGACAAAATTACCTACAATCATCACTTCACGTATTATTTTTTCCTCTTTTTAAATTAATTTCAATTATGCCTTGTGATAAAAAAGTCATCATCAAGTTTAAAAAAGAAAATTAAAATATAAAATGTGTAGAGAAAATAAGTCACAAGAAGGTATGTCATAAAAAAGGAATGATAGATATTCAGAGGAAGAAACTACATCTAGAACTTATCCTTTCTCTGCCACAACCTTGTTAGAACAGTAAACTAGAAAAAAAAAGAAACACATCAGAAGGATATAACTCATTTTTCTTTGGAAAGAACAATTTTCATTTTTTCATGAAATAAGGTGAGAGACTCCTTTTATCACCTTCTGCTAGTGTCATGGTGGCACAAAAGCAAGCAAAAGTAAGAACTATGCAATCCAACATGTTAGGTGACCTCCAGGGCAGTACTGGGAGATATAGCAGATCTGGCCTCACACTTACTAATGTCTGATCTATGTTTGGGTGATTGCAGTAGTTCCTGAGAACACAAATATTCAGTAAAAAATCATGTGGCAAAACTCAGAAATATTATAAAATAGTAAAGGCACTACAAAAAAAAAAATTGACATTGATATAATAAAAAAGTCTGAAAACACTACTCCAAAACACTGCTTCCAATTTCATGGCTTTTTCATGCCTTGATGATAATTATCTAAACTAGATGGAAATGGAGATACCTACAGCCATGCAAGGTGATACAATACCTTACTTTCAGGGGCCAGACTCCTACTCTCTAGCCCTTCTGTTGAAAGCATTGGGAGAATAAGACAATTCCAAAAGCAGAAGCAAAAATGCTGAATGGGGAGCTGGTTTAGCTTGACAGTAAGAAAAGCTGAACATGAAGGATAAATGCAGTTGACACAGCCAGGCAAGGTCTGTGAATGCTCTTCCTTCATTGTCTCTGCAAGGGAACTTGTATCAAGGTCCTGAGGGCACTAATGGGCTTTAATGTTCCTGAGCAGCCTCAGCTTGGGACCCTCACACCTACGTCCATGGGTCTGGGAGCCCCATTTCAGCTCAGCCTGACTCCATCTGTCCCTATTGGAGATAGGCTGTACATTTACTAGCCTTCAGCTCCAGCTGCTTTGCAGCTGTCCCTGGGCCTGGCCGTGGCCACTGCTGATGCTGACCCCAACTCATGAGCAAACTTCTGAGTCTGGCCATCCCAGAGCTATGTCTGACACTGGGTACCCTCACCGGGCTGGATCCTGACTCCCACCTGTGGGGTAATATCCCAGCTTGACCTCTGCCTACCCCCGTCCCCAGGGAGGTGCCCCATGCTGGGGCTGCCCTGCTCCTGGGTGGGGGCTGGGACAGGCCCTGGCTGCTGGGCCCTGCCCTACTGGTTGCCTTGTCCCCCTTGGCTGCTGTCTCCCTGCCCTGAGGGAGCACCTGGCCTGTGCTATGCCCTGACAGTTTGACATCCTCAGTTTCTAAAGCCTGACTAAGCTGAGGTGTTCCCTAAGCTGTTTAGTCAGGGCAGAGCTGGGCATGCACAGAAGTAGGATTTTCGTAAACTAGACAATGTTAGATTTTTAAAAGGGTGTTTGTAGAATCCACTTGCCATGAGGGTTGGTAGCAAGTGACCCAAAAATAACTGGAAAATAATTTTAGATTAAGTCCCTCAGTTTCCCTTGAGCCTTTCTTTAGGTGATTAAGTCCTTGACTGGGTCTAAGTACTAGCATATTGCTATTTTTCAATTTTACTTTTTATGAAATTTAAAACGCTTGTTGGGGTTAAAGCAAAAAAGACTGGTAAATGAAAAGAAGCCAAGCATCAGGTGTGACAACTGGTTTATTTTTTAACAGATATGACACAATTATCAGAATGCGTATGATGATATTTGAGAATTTAATTACTTGATTCAAGTTTTATGATTTTGACTTTATTATTGCTTAGAACCAGGTATTTAGAAGTGGGAGTTTGAACAATTCTCTGTTAGGCCATGCTGCCATATAGATTATATGCTCTGAGGCTACCATGCTGTGTCTAAACTGTGAGAAACCTGCAAGTGCTTCACTGTTCTTAGGACTAGGTGCATGACATGCCCGTGACAAGTATGTATTGTGTCATGACACTATGCATGCATCATCCTTCTTGCACCATAGTTTACATGGGAAAAAATGAGCACAGAAGTCAAAAGGATATATGATGAATTTCAACTATTTTCCATTTTGGTACCTGTCTTTTTCAATAAAAACAGAGTAACACAGAGCCAGATTCCTGGCTTATCTGGGTCAACAAAATCATACCAGGTATTAAATGATCAGGAAGTTCTATGCAGTGAAAAGACAGGGACTGACTCTATTTAATAGTATACAGTTGTCTTCAACACTGATAGAAGTTTCAGCGGTATTGCTACAACGTATAAAAGTGGTGTGAGTTAAAGAAGAATTGCACCTACAAAACAGTCCGGGCAAAGACTGTTTCAGATTTGCTTTAATGAGTTCTGTCTGTATCAATTATGAGCTCTGATTTGGCATTGCTATCCAATATCTCTCCTCAAAAGCATACGCATTTGAAATAAATTTAGACTAGAGTAGGATACACTGTGTTCTTGTCAAGCACTTTATCTCACAATAAGAAAATAACCTAATCATGAAGTTTAAATGTTCAGCTACTCAAAAAGTATGACAGTTGAGACAGGGAGGGAAACAATATGGTTATTGTTTCATTAGTGCATCATAGAGCACCGAAACCTGGGATTTGGTCTCTGTATGGGTGCCTGACTGTAATATTTAAATATTTTAGAATCATGCTTGTTGGGAACCTATCATCCTAAATAAATGACTGTCCTGAGAATCAGAACCTTATTTCAATTGCTCCAGCAGATATTTGGATTAATTATATTGAAGTAAATGAAAGCATTTTAGTTATTCCTTGTCTAATTGAAGTAAGTGTTCCCTAAGAAACAAGCCATAAATATAAAGAAAATCTATTATATGAAAAAGACCAAAAAAGAATCTAAGTTCCGCAAGGGTTTCAGTCTACAGTTGCCCTTCTATACTTTCCACTCTCACACAAGCCTCCAAAAAAAAAGGCATTTTATTATTAAATACATCTAGAGAAAAAGCTTGTAGTTTATGTGCATAAATGCTTATCATAGCATTGTCATAGCATCAACTGCAGGTATTAACTCTTCTCAGCTTGAGGAGGAGAAAAACCACAACCATATTGAAAAATTAACCACCAGCTTATAACTTATCTGAATAGAGATATCCCCCTTTCCTTTTTTCAAAATCATATCAGTCAGTGGGGAAAAAGCCATCAAATTTAGTGAGCTAGCAAAAGTGCAAACTAGATCATGTTGACAGAATAATAACCTGCATTTTGTCTTGGTACAGAGTCTTCATACTTCCCTAACAAATCTTTAATGCAAATTATATAAAAACTATTACAGTAAAAAATCTGGAATCTAACATTGTTTTCACCTGCACAATAACCATTCTGCTTTTCAGAAACTCATAATATTTGTTGAACTGTGACAGAGCTTCAACAAAACTACTCTTCCTGCATACTTTGAGAGAGGAATGAGTACTGTTCACCTCTTTGAAACAACAGATTCCTTGCACTTATACTGAAAAAAGTATCAGAGGGGCAGAGATGCATGACTCTACAGGCTTGTAGGGTAATAACCAGGCCTAAGAAGAGGATGCCACTTCAGAAACATTCTGACCTTCATATTTTCTACTCGTAAGTGGTTAAAAATACACTGGCATTAACTGCATTAATTGTTGATGCTATGTGTTTCAGGCCCCATTCCACATTGGTTCTCAAGTGTAGCACAGGGAGCACAGGTGTCTACCACAGCATTCTGGGTGCTCTTCCAGGGTCCTGTTGTCTAAAAGTTTCAGCATCTGTTAGGTCAACAGGTTCCTTTTTGGGTCTGACTCTTTAGTACAGAATGAATCTTTCTGTCTTTAAAACAAAAAGGCATAGCACATTCTTCATACTTATTTCATTCTTCATCAACTTTAGCAACATCTCTGCAATAACTGAAATCATTGTAATTTTTGCCTTCGACTTCAGTGGGAGAAGAAAGATGGTTTTCGTTGCAGTGACATCCAGAATTAAGTAGAACAATTTGCCTTTCAGACAAATTGTTTCTCTGGGAGATGTCCCAATTAAGCAAATACTCCAATGAAGTGTGTCCCATTTAAATGGAGATGGTAGTCCTTCATCCTTCATATAGGGTAAGAGTAACAAAAGCAATACAGAAATAATGTCAAAGAAACTGTTTAGTCTTCTAGATGAATACAATAGTTTTATTCTCTTATTCAGTTATCTTTTATTAGGTTAATTGGTTCAGAACTGAATATGCATTCCTGATAGAAGCTTGCATATTTTCCAGTGTTTCCTTGACTGTAAGACCATGTTATTTGCCCTCTCTGCTAACTCTTTTGTGTTAACTGCCAAGCAGTTATTGATGACTTTTTTGAAGCTGCCATTGCAAGAACTGTAATGAATTGCTCTTTTGCAAGGTCATATATCAACTCAAAGATCTCCAGTTATAAAGACTGTTTAAATCTATCATTAACATACTAGGTTGCCTAAGAATCATGCCCTCTGTGCATTCTTACCCTCTGTCCTTTAACTTATGGGCTTTCATTATTGTCAAAAAACATTGGAAAACGCATTTTGAAGAATCAGCCTTGATAACTCCTGGTGATAAATAAAGACGAACAGGTCACAGAAGAAAAGTATGTGGAAACCTCAATTTGCATTATCGACTGCCACTACCTCAGAAGACTCACTTTAAAGCGACCGACAGCTTTTTTTTTCTGGTAGCAGTATGTAAATGAGGAGAGTATTGAGGTTATGCACTAGTTTCATCTCACACAAAGTCAAATGTCATTGTACTGGATGTCAGTAAGAGCAGGCAGGTACAAGTTGTCCTTTTCACCTATATACAGTCCTTGAGGATTTATAATTAAAGTGACTTTAGAGCTTGCCAATGGTACTAGTGTATCTACAAGATTTTCCTTGTGATAGGCTTCACCAACAGGAAAAGTGTTAGATTTGATTATTACTTTATCTAGGGCTTCTCTGATTTACTAAATAAACAAAACCAAACAAAAAAGACCTCCCAAAACTTTATTTATCGGAAAAGGTAAATGAAAGCACTTTCAGAAATTGACAGTGTTCTTGCTTCAGCAGTGACTCAAAGAACAAACTATAGAATAATCATGGTAGTATAAAGCCTTTGTATTTTCCCACATTACTGTTGACTACTCTGGAAGAAAAAAAGGATGTCAGGATGAAAGAGGCTGTGGTAGGGAAGCAAACAGAATAAGCAGAATCTTTTTAAGGATGAGGGCAAGGAAGAATAGGCTGTTAGATTTCTGTTTTGAAAGACTAGCAAACTGTCATTCATATTGGCAGAAGCTGGCTGTTATAAAGTTGATCCCACCCCTGGTAGCCTCTCCTTTGGTACTGAAAAATTTTGCTCTCTCTTTGCTCTCATAAGACAATACGATTCACATGTCTATGATTGATGAATGAAAGAAGAGGGAAGAATGGTGGGAGTATAACAGGAGATGGTGTTTTGGTGTTGCAAATATCCTGGCTCTTGAGATGCTGTAGGACCAAATACTCTAACTGGACACACTGTCTAGCCACAGGCACACCATTAGAAAATACCATTTCCATACATTAGGAGTCAAAACCATGCGTGTTTCCAGCCCTTATAGTTCATCCTGTCCATTCAGACCTGACATACCTCAATCCTGAATTGCCAGAACTTATTCTAGAAGCCAAGCTCTTCATGCCAGCCCTATATGCCCAAAGAATATTTCTCTTCAAAGACTTATCAACAGATTAAGAACATTCAGCTGCTAATTTACACTGTAACTATACTATGTTAAGCTAAGTAGCTCTTGCAGTCTACTTTTTCCCTACTGCTGGACTTTGGCTAACAAGTATATGCTCAATTAATGCACCATAATGGCAGTTGACTTAATTTCTGATCACAGTACACACACATTCATAGGCTAGCTTGTGGACTAACTTATTTATTTCTGTGCACAAAGTGAATGTATTTGCAGAGGACCAACCTGATAAAGGCGGGCATTCTTGGCCAACATGATTGCTTAGACTGGAATGGAAATATCTTCCCAGAAGGAGAGCAACAGGGTGATCTAATAGCAGCCTGCAGCTACTTGAGGGGCAGTTACATGGATGGTTCACCCAAGCCCTTCCCAACAGAAGCAGGCAATATAATAAGGAGCAATGGTCAGAAGCTGCAGCATGGAAGCCTCATCTTGGTCACTGGGGAAAACCATTTTCACTAGGAGAGAAATGTAACTTAGTAACAGGTTGCCCAGAAGGTTATCCAGAGAGGTTTTATAATCTCTACTCTTGAAGATTTTTCAAGGACACTGCTAGACAGATCTGTGGCTGAACCGATACAGTGTTGGTGACAGTCCTGCTTCTAGTATAGGGCTGGACTAGAGGTCTTCCAAAGGTCCCTTCCAATGAATATTTCTATGATTTTGCAAGTGTTGAGGCATAGCTTGGAAAAGAACTCACATCAGGGAATATTCTTAGCTGACAGTTTAGATGCAGCCACTCTAGATTTGGTGACCTATTTTGTTTGTATTTTCTTTTTGTTTAGAGTTGGTTTTTTTGAGACAAAGAGATGGTTTATCTGTATGTACATGAGTTGGGTCATGCATTTAGAGTTGGGTTATGCCACGTGTCTTTAGAAACAGAGGACACTTCCTGTCATATTTGTTTTATTTGTTAATAAACATGTAACCTATTGAGGTCTTCATCTTTCCCCTACCTTAAGAGAAGCTTTCTGATGAAGGTAGATCACTGTAGTTGTTAAGGAAGGACAAACAAAGTCCTTTATAAAGTGGTTCATGCAAAAAGTGTTCTGAGGGAGGTACAACAAATGCTGTTATGATAAATGTTTTCATGAATGTGCACTACATGGATCTGTGATGCTCTAGAGATGTCCTAGAACCTGCAATGTAGAGGGAAATAAGCATTCCAGCCAAAGGCAGCCTTCAGGTGCCCTACAGTAAAGCATGTTTAGCATAAATTATAAGATCAAGATTTCTTCTTTTCCACTGCAGTACCTTAACAGTGAAAAAAAAAAAAACCAAACAACTCCATGTCCAATTAATGTCAAGAACAGATATGAATTTTAGGATTTTAAGTAGCCAAAAGAAAATAGCAGGGTTCTCTTTACATAAACAAAATTTCTTAATTGTGATTTATTCTACATACTTTCTATAAATAGAAAGGAAATAGCAAGTTAACATGTAATTGTAAAGGTAGTCTCTTGAAATCTCATAAAGAGCTAAACAAGCATGGGCTAACTTTAAGACCTAGGTAGGAAAGCTTCAGAAAATTTGTAGGTGTCACAGCAAATTAAGTTGGCCGTTCAGTGTCATTTCTCTCCAATGCAGTCTCTCCAGTGAACTGGATGGCACTAAGAGAGATACCACTTTTTCTCATATTAAAAAAACATTTTCTAAACCCTTTCAAATTGCTAAATCTCCTAAGATTCATTTCATAAAACTATTAACTTGCATACATTGGCTAAAATCCAATATAAGTAATTATAGCTTTCTTATATAATTCTTCCCATAATTTCACTGGATGAGGTGTACCTTATTACCCGCTCTAGAATTCTGGACAATGTTGACATGCCTTGTTTTGGAATTCTGATAAGAATAAGAAAACATTGATTTTCTGAGGCAGAATTAAACTTTGTGGTAGCTCAGATTAAGTATTGTATTTTAGAATTATGCCACAGACTGAAATGCTAGCCAATTTTGGTCCTATTTTCAGAAAGTATGCATCAAAGAGAAGAACTATAGAAATGTCAAAGAATATTAAAAAAACACACAGAAGCAGCAAATACTTCTGAACATTTGTATTTGGAGTGCTGAAGAAGTTCTATTACAGAGATGATTTCCAATTTTTTTTTTTTTTTAAATAAGCTAACCATCCTGAAAACAATTTTGTGAAAAACAATGGGTTAGCTGACATGGGATAATTTTCATTAAGAACTAGTAAGTGTATAAATACTTTGTCAACAATGTTTTTTTGGAAAATAGATTTTTTTCATATTAAGCTGCAGAGATCACAATATTGGTTAAAATATTACAATGGTCATGGGTTAATCATTAGTTACTAGCTAATACTTCTTCAGTGAAGATGGGTTCAGTAAAAAGTTTTAATACTTTAATACAAGTTTTAATTGTAGCATTACTTTCACTCATTTTTAAGTGTTAACTTCTAGGCTGGAGTCCTGATCTAGTTGGAGATGTCCCTGCTCATTGCAGGAAGGTTGGACTAGATGACCTTTAAAGGTCCCTTCCAACCCAAACCGTTCTATGATTCTAAGTAAACCGCTGGGACCCTTACAAAGATCATGAAGGAACTGGACACCTCCAAATGAAATCCCCAGCATGCAGAGCAGAAGACCAATACGCATTCAGCAAATATGAAGTAAGGATTGTTGGGGTATATGTATTGAGAGTAGCCCTGAGGAGAAGGACTTGGGGATACTGGTGGATGAAAAGCTGGACATGAGCCGGCAATGTGCTCTTGCAGCCCAGAAAGCTAACCGTATCCTGGGCAGCAATCAAAAGAAGTGTGGCTGGCAGGTTGAGGGAGGTGATTCTGCCCCTTTACTCTGCTCTGGTGAGACCCCACCTGGAGTACTGCATCCAGCTCTGGAGTCCTCAGCACAGGAAGGACATGGACCTGTTGGAGAGGGTCCAGAGGAGGGCCACAAAAATGATCAGAGGGAGGAAACACCTCTCCTATGAGGAAAGGCTGAGAGAGTTGGGAGTTGTTCAGCCTGGAGAAGAGAAGGCTGCAGGAGGACCTTATTGCAGCCTTTCAATACTTAAAGGTGGCCTACAAGAAAGATGGGAATAGTCTTTTTAGCAAGGCCTACTGCAACAGGACAAGGGGTAATGCTTTTAAACTAAAAGAGGGTAGATTTAGACTGAACACAAGGAAGAAATTTTTAACGATGAGGGTGGTGAAACACTGGAACAGTTTCCCAGAGAGATGGTAGATGTCCCATCCTTGGAAACATTCAAGGACAGGCTAGACAGGGCTCTGAGCAACCTGATCTAGTTGAAGATGTCCCTGCACATTGCAAGGGGGTTGGACTAGATCCCTTCCCTCCCAAAGCATTCTATGATTCTATGATATCTGGCTGTCCTTGAGGCAGAATTATTTAACCCAGATGTTAAACAATAGATGTTTCTGTTCTTGGGGATCAACAACACATATTGTTTCCTCATGGTAGGTCAGAGGTAACTAGAGAGTCAAATAAAAAGGTTCACTTTTTTCAGATGTGGCTAATGGCAATGATGACACCCATATAACGAGAACAGGATTTTCTGCTATTTCACAATTGCATGTCATCACCACCAGGCTACAGAGCTAGGGTTACTACTGCTTGCTTTTCTCCTGAACTTATGAACCTGAATACTTACTTAGCAACATGGATTTGATTCACACATCCAGACATCTGACTTTGAGGTGTAAAGATTCTGAGCAACTATAACACTTTGCTTTTTCAAGAGTCCATGGAGAATTCAAAGTTTGAAGATTATGAGCTCATTTGAGCTTAATACATATGTGGAAAACAGGTATTTGGTAGCAAAGTGCCCTTCAAGGTACTAGACTAAAAATAAACCAAAGTTTAGTATTAGGAAGCATATTTAGATGAGAATTAAGATACTATTTTTAATGGTGACAGCAATTAACTGGTGGAATAACATAGGAAGAATTGCCTCTCTTGATGGCAAATTTTAAATAAAAAATTGATGTTTCTCAGTCATGATAAAATTTCAATATATTTTATTCAAACAGGGAACAAGTGATAAAGCCTGTTATACATGGGAAAAGACTGGATGTCTGTTAGGGTTACCTGAGGATTTATAGCCTTTGACATTCTCAGAACATTTAATTGAGCACTATTAGATTGTCTGTCTAGCACAGGAAAAAAGACATGTCATTTTATATCGGCTGGAGATCTGAACCAGTGTAACACTGAAAGTCATTTGAAATTTTGTAATATAGCCAATTAAATTAATTATGATATTTTTTCTATTATTACAGAAGGACAAAAAACTTTTACCTGAAATTTGTCATACATGATTTACGATAAGGAAAGATAATAACAAGAACAAAGGTTGATTTCAAAAGTATTTGAGTGAGAAAAAGTAGGGATAATGAAATGTATACTTTTCTGTAGTCATTTAAAATTCAAAGTGAATTAATGATACAAATAAGAATACTAAGATCTCCATCACTACAGGACTTGCATTTTCCTGTTCCTTACGATTCAGGAGATCTTGAATGTATTAGATATCCCAAAGCTTGCATTTACAAAGGGTCAGGGTTTCACCTGTCCTGTAAGCCTGTGGGACATGAACCATCTCCAGTTCTGAATCTTTATGGCTATGTTAACATACCACTTATCTCACTTCAGAGACATAACTAGCTGTTGTAAATAGTAAGTCCTGTAAGATTATATTTACATTTAAAAGTAGTACAGAAGTGTTGGAGCATTTTTGTAGAGTAAAACAGTACTATGGACCTGATGTCCATTCTGTCTGCCTTTTGGTGAGTTTTACTTCATCTCTAGTCTTGTCTTATGGATTTAGTGTCCATAGTAGTTGGAGTGCACTAGTTGCACTCCAGTAGTCCATCTTCTAGTTCTGTTTGTTCTGAAAGAAATCCTGCTTGTAACCTTTGAAGTTGTTTCTTGTTGTGAACCTGGTAAATGAGGCTGATCAAGAAATTCACTTCAAAAATGCATCTAAACCACTAAATGCTAACAAATTAAACACCAATTAATGAAAACAGAGGTTATAGTTAGTATTCTAAGTTATACAGCTTTAAGACAAGTACTTGCAAGACTGGAAAATTGAACAGCTGAAGAACTGTCTGCATCTCCTCATGTAGGTCTGCAGTGAGTAGGGGTAGGATTTATTCTAGCTGAGCTGCCTATACTAAAAATACATTCTCTGGGCATTTGAATCCTGCTTGAACTGCTTTCCTCTCCTCCACTGGATAATGTTTATCAGGAGAGCTGTCTTTATAGCTAACAGTTGATACAGCCAGATCCCCAAGTGCAAAATGGTGTGAAACAAATACTGCTTCCTGAGACACCCAAATGGGTACCTGATTGCAAACATCTTGGGTTAACCTGCAATAACATTTGATTTAAATTCATGGTTTTTTCTAACAGATGCTGTGTCTTATTCTTGCCAAAAAGTAACCTGTGTATTCACACATAGCACCAGCTAAATTTACAGAAGAAAAGAAGTCTATTCCAGTACAGGGTTAACTTTTTATTTCAAAATCAGAATTACTCTTACCACAAAGAATAATAAAGCCCTACAGTTTCTCTTTACTTGGTCCAGTGACTTAACTAGCTTTGAGGGGAATTGCTCCTTTCTGTCCCAGTAAGTCTGGCTCCCCAATGGGGGCTTTGTTTTCCAAGGAAAAATCTTCTCTTCCTCTGTGTTTAAGATCACTTCACAGCATCTCTTACTTACCTGCTTTTATTTTTAACCCAATTAATTCAGTTAAAATGTAGAAGATAGGGCATTTTGTCTCCCGGAGGTCTTCATTGACACATGATCCTATTATTTACGTATTTAGTTTAGTACATTCTTCTGACCCTAAATGGCCTTCTTGCCATTCACATTTTCAAGAGTGTCACAGCATTTTATAAATTGGATATCATAGAGAAACTATTTATTTTACATACATCTGATAAAGCTAACAGGCTGCGGTGTGACATGACACTTTCGGCAGCAGGACAGTCTTTCCATTCACTCCTTCCCTCACTACTATGCTTATTGGTTCATTACTTTTTCTATCGTGTTTGCTTTAAGTAAAACAAAAACTCCAAACAAACAAAAACCCCAAACAAACAAAAAAACAACTCAAAATCACATATCCCCCACAAACCACAAAATCCCCCATATCAAACTATGACAAAGTGATTTTTCTGCTCAACTAAATTTTCCACAGGCTGCTAAGTCTACCCCTTTTCTGAACAACAATTTTAAAAAGTTTTTTTCTGTGTTTTTTCCTACCCCCTCTCCAAATCAAGAGAGTTGGCAGCTCTACTGTGATTTGTGCACTGTGACTCAGCTCTGCAAAAAACAATCCCTGTAAAAAATATTAAGTATATTGAATAAAAACATGATTTTTTAATTAATCAATAAAAAAGAAAAAAGAAGATAAATTATATGGAAACTGGGTGTGGAAATAGAAGGGTCAAGTCCCATATACAGGGTCCATAAAGTCTTATTATTTTAAAAATAATATATAAGTATTAACTGATGTATTCTATCACTTCATTAAAATCGGTGATGTACTTAAATGAAAACACTTTCTATACTTACGAATGTATGAATAAATACATACTTACTTTTCTTCTCTTTCCAAAACACTTCTATTTCTATTAAGCAGAGCAAAAACAACTGCTCAATGTACTAGATGTAGCAACTTCTCTACTTGTTAAACTTTTAATGAAACTTTTAAAGCATGATCATTCCTTAAGATTTCCTGTAGTCACTTATCTTTTGAGTGAATAAAGTGCTATTAATTGCATTTATATGCTTTAAATGAAGTACAGCTGATGCTTTTTACTGATGGTTTGCCAGCCAATTTGCATTATAATGAATAAAATCCCAAGGATCTTACATATGGTGGAGAATTAATGCGGTCAATATGCAAATATACATATGAAGTTCTTGCATCTTAGATATTGCATAATCACTCTTTAAAAGACAGACAATATAGAAAACGGTAAAACTTAATTAAAATTAGCATTTCATTAATCTGAATTCTAGTAAATCCAATGTCAATTATTATATTCCACACAACAGGTTTGCTTTTATTTGGCTTTATTTGACCATTTAAATTGGGGGTCACCACATGATCAACTTGAAATCACTTTGAAAAATGGGCACACATTTTCAAACAGTTGCATTTTGCCATAGCATAACTTGTTCTTTGTTATATAATTTTGTTACATAACTTGTAACACAGGTTTTGCAATAAACTTACGATCTAAGTCAACGATTCAAACACATACTTATAGTACCCAAAACGGTGTAGCTTCCAGGCTGTTATATAAGTGCTGCTACATTCAAAATGGATGGTATTGTAAGCTGTTGGATGTCTTAGATAATATTTGCTATGTAAAGGAAAACACTGTTTAAACACCACTTTCCTGTGAAGAAAAGCAATGCTGTGTTACAAAATGTCTGAACTCCATATTTGCTACGAACAGATGTTAACAGGAACAGTCATTATATTAAGCTGCATTAATTAAATATTGACAGAACAACCTTAGTAGATGAATTTATTAAAACAGCGTGGGGTCTGATTAGCAATTAGTAGATTGATGTATTCATGATTATTTGCATGTGACAGCAAACAATCAGACTGTACAGAGAATATTTCCCACATTATAATGCATGTTATCCTTTCCTACCATTTGAACCAGGAAATTCCCCACTGGATTAACAAACTGAGTTAATGACTCCCTTAAATTGTTCAAAAATTTGTGGTAATTCTTACGACATTCTGTTACCACTGATTCTGTTAACAACTTTCCTGACAAAAAAAAAAAAAAATTGTAATGCAGTTAGAGGTAACAGCCCCAAAATGATATGTTGGGAAGAACTGAAAACAACATTTTAAAGAGTGCTTTTCCCTCTACAAAGCAGGTAGATAAGTTAGTCAAAGCAAAATAAGATTCCTTTATTACGGGAAGACATTGTTCTCTTAGTATAAGAAAATTAGCACATCCATGCAGTTCTCTTTCTTTTTAATAACTTTAACCTTTCACAAGAAGGTTGAGAGGTTTCTGAATGGTGCTAGCTGTGATTCTAATCAAAATAATTGGATACTAGCTGTTTCATTGATTTAAAGAAGGTAGGTAGTCTTAACATATTGTTTCTTTGAAATAAACTCTTTCTTTCATTTAGAATGTCTCTGGAAGGTGAATAATTATCTACTGTTAGTTTAAATTTATTTTCACGACTTCCAAATGTAATAGATTGAATTATTACAATTAGGTCATAGAAAAGTACAGTATAAGCCTGTGATTATATTGTTAAGCAAAACTTTTAAATACCCTTCTTTATTGCTGTGTACACGCATACACGCAATTATGCTCATATCTTTGTTATCTTCCACAAGTGCCTGTTCGATGGCAAGTAACGCAGTCAACGCCTACTGGCAATGTGCACCCGAATTGCCAATCCACAGTCTAGTGCTGTCTACTGCAGATCTTTCTATTGTGGCTGATAAAGTTGAAAGAAAGGTTGACATGATACAGAGTCCTAATCTATGGCTGGTTGCATCTGAAGAGAAAAGTGTGAAGACTAGAACTGATAGAGGTAAAGCACATCCCTCTTCACAGTGCACTGTTCCCAGTTCCCAAAACCAGTATTTATTTAACTGAAGACCCTGGTCTATGATGATACTTTTGTAGGACTTCGGATCCAAGAATCTAAATGGTTATAAGCTTGTTTCTAGGTCAAGGCAGAGGATCAGTACTTTAAAGTAGTTGGTGCTGAAGCCCCTGCAGCTACACTGTATGAAGTTCAACAGTTTACTTCAAATCAGTCTGGGTTTATTCTGGTCCCCAACACTGAATGTCCCCACAATGTACATGGCTCAAATGTAACCAAAGGACCAATGAATGCTTGACCCCTATACTCCCTTTGGGAGCTAAAGAGCATTCAGCATCAACCCAGAGAAAAACTTCTGGTTTAGTTTCTACTTAGAGAAATTTAGCCAGAGTATGCTAAAACTACTGAACTGAAATGCTGTAAGTGGGGACAACCAGGGGACTTGCTACAAACTTGTGCTATTGCTCCAAACTGAATTGTTAATGTAGTTGCAGGGTTATTAGCACAAACAAGGCACTCTGGAGAAGCTCCTTTCCCATACTCTATTAATCATTATTCAAAACAGCTACTTCAGGAGGATTTATGAGAGTCGAGAATAACCAAATGTTTCCCTGTACACTATGCAGTAGTGCAGTGGGATAGTGGAGCTGGGAGACAATTATTCTGTGTCAAGGCCTTGGACAGACCCTTTTTATTTCAAATAGATTTTCTGATTATTTTTTTGTTTTGTTTTCCTGCTGCTTAAATGTGATGCGAATTGTCAAGTTTGTAGCTTTGATTCATCTGTGCTGAGGTGCCCTTTGGAGAAAACTTTCTGAAACTTGTTCTATGAAAACAAACAACTGAAAAGGTTAGCCATAAAGAGGTCTTTAAACATCATCTTTAAAGCATGTGTGTCTTCATAGAATCATAGAATACTTTGGGTTGGAAGGAACCTTTAAAAGTCATCTAGTCCAACCACCCTGCAATGAGCAGGGACGTCTTCAACTAGATCAGGTTCCTCAGAGCCCCGTCCAACCTGACCTTGAACATTTCCAGGGAGGGGGCATTTACCACCTCTCTGGGCATCCTGTTCCAGTGTTTCACCACCCTAATTGTAAAAAAAATTTCTTCCTTATATCTAATCTAAATCTACCCTCTTTTAGTTTAAAGCCATTACCCCTTGTTCTATCACTACATGCCCTGGTAAAAAGTCCCTCTCCAGCTTTCTTGTAGGCCCTCTTCAGGTACTGGAAGGTTGCTATAAGGTCTCCCCGGAGCCTTCCTTTCTCCAGGCTGAACAACCCCAACTCTCTCAGCCTTTCCTCATAGGAGAGGTGTTCCATCCCTCTGATCATCTTTGTGGCCCTTCTCTGGACCCGCTCAGGTCCATGTCTTTCTTGTACTGAGAACTTCAGAGCTGGATGCAGTACTCCAGGTAGGGTCTCACCAGAGCAGAATAGAGGGGCAGAATTACCTCCCTCAACCTGCTCGCCATGCTTCTTTTCATGCAGCCCAGGATACATCTGGAAGTGATGGATTCATAAAGGTCAATAAAGTATTTAATAGTTGTACTAAATGATCCTAAGATTTAGATGATGATCACTGAATGGAACCTAAACATCTGTTTGAAATGTCATAAATAACAAGGACTTCCAAGTCTCATTTGAGATACATGAATTCTGAAGAGTCAGTACCTAAAGCTGGCACACCAGGTTTAGCCAGAATGGAAACACTGGGCGTAAAAACAATCTCTAATATGTTCCCAGATGCCTACTTCAGGCTGCTGCAGGGCATCTCCATCTACTTGGGATCTACAACCTAGACAGCCTTTCAAGGACTGGAGAAGAAGTCAATGTTTTCTGATAAAATGAAGTGAAAGGAGGAAGCTTTCTACTTGTATAATATTTTTTGTATACACACATTCAGGCAGAAGCCATTTCATTTCAGGCTCTTCGCTGCTGAAGTAAATGCAAATCCACTTCTCAAACCCCAGCCTGCCTGCATGGGCACTGGGATGCTCTCCACTTCTATTATTTATGCTGTGCCCAGTTAGACAACAATTCAAGACATATTGCTTTTGAAAGCAATTTCAAGGCTAAGCATGCCTCTGTCGCCAGAAAGGCCACTTGCTTGCCTTGAGAAGACAGAGACCTGGCATCTGTGCTCCAGTGTCTTAACATTAATCAGTCATTGGGAGGGGACTTGATTACATCTAAATTATACTGCAATCACAAAATAGATACACTTTAGTTAAGTGAACATTAGCGATACATTTTGATTAGCTCTTTGAATGGCAGAGCTATACTGACACTTGGCTAAAGTTGAACTTAATATTTTTTCTGTAAGTCTCTGCAGCAGAGTCTTTGTTCTATTACATCAGAGCCCAACATCTCATTTCCATCTCTGTCTGGAATGATCTGAAAGTTCTTACTTGATCTGTGAGATTATATTAGTACCTTTAACTTGTCACAAAAGAGCTATGAAGGCCACAGGCATATTAATAAGTCAGCAAAATTTCAACGGGTGGAGCTCTTGGTTTTCATAATGAAAGGCTGCTGTGTCTTTATTCATGTATGAGTTTTTAAGTCCACTAGACTAATGAGTATTACATAAAAAAAATGAATTTTGCTTTCAGTCTGGCTTTGCTATTCAATAATTGTGTGCAGGCTGGAATTCTTTGTGTCTCTGTGAGATTGTCTGAAGCAGTGAGAGAAATTAAGGTAAGTTTGGAACTGAGCACCAGTAAATATAGATGTGTAATTTTAGTAGTTCTGACTAGTAGCTCAAACATATGTAAGTCTACCCAGGATTAATCATTATACTCTAAAGGAAACATTCTCTTACAAGTGTATACCAAGAAAACAGATAAGAAGTGACAGAGTTTAATTTTAAATTATAATTTTTTGAAGGCATAGAATACATAGGCTTTGTCTTAGGAAAAAGTCTAGCACCAGGGACTGGTGCAATAAGTAAATAAATACAATTAAGTGGTCCACTGAATATTGATGTAGTTCCCAAAAAAGTATGTAATTTGTTTTAGTAAGTTTTCAGTGATGACAGTTGTGGTTTTTTAAACAAAACTTGCAAAATTATAAATTTTAATGGATCATTAATATAGTTCCTCTCTTAAATATAGTTTAAAGTAATAAATACAATAGAACAACATATGTAGTTTCTAGCTACACATATGTTCCAACTGTCAGTAAAATTCAGCTTCACTTTTGACTTTATCATCTACTTTTCAGGGTATATGTTAACTGTGATCCTACTTATACTGGTTTTACTTAAGCAAACCCCTGACTCAGTTAAGTAAGATTTTTGTTAAAATAAAGAGCTCAGGATTTTCCCTTAAATCTAGCAACTGGTAGAAAGACGTAAGCAAGATCTGCAATTCTTTGTTGGTTTTGGAGATTTTTTTTTCTTTTTATGACTCAGTAATATATTAATAGGATGTCATTAAGTCATCTCTCCGTCCAGAAAGTCATTGCATCAATCGTACAAAGGGATTCATGTTCAGAAAATTTCTTTTGAGGTTATAGCTTCCCATCTTGAACTGACACTACATACCACTCATCAGTGTCAAAATCTGTATCTGTAGAAACCACATCATCATCTTTCAGAAACGACATATTCTACTTTTACTCATAGATTAAAGTGCCATTAAAATGGCAAAAATCTGCAGAAATTATTCTAAAATTCTGTCAAAGGTTAGAAAAAAATATTTTTCCTATTAAACTATCCCTTACAACTTAACTAAGGAGGCTATTTCTCATACATAAGCATGGAAAACAATGGAAGAAAATTACTATGAACTTCTATTATATTCTGCAAGTGATTTCTGTAGGGTAAAAATATCACCCATCCCATAAAGTCAGTTTTCAGAAGCATGCACCAAAACCCGACATGAACAAGCATGAGTAAGCATTGCTGGAATTGTTTAATGTGCACTTACTTGTAACAGAATGAAGGCACATTATGCCATTCCAAAATAGGAATGCAAACTATGAGAATATAATAAGGTTTGTTTTTTTAAAAACTTTTTTACCATTTCAATAGAAAATGGCTTACACACTAAATGTATTTTTTGATTGTTACTGGAGCAGTTATGCCATTGGGTCTGAGATGCAACTTACAGGAACAGTTTAGACAAAGCATACCTAAGAAGAGAAAGAGCTTTCTGGCAAATTAGTTTGCTAAAGGTGAAAGTGTCAATATTACATACTTTTATAAACTGCTTAGGAACACTGTATCAGATGTGGTCTGCTACATTACAGACTCAAGTTCTTTGCTTTAACCGGCATGTTACTTATGATATTCACAGACTGATAAAACTCTTCAGTGTAGTTAGGGGATTTTTTGTCTCTTAATACTCCATTTGGTGAACTATTCCAGAATTTATGTTGTGTTAGAAATCTGTTTCTACTTTCTGTCCTAGCTTAATTAACAGACAGTTTATATCCGTTTTTTTCTAGTGCTGATATGATTCTTTGGTGTGATCAGTTCTTCCTCTCTGTTTATCACCTGCTATATTTATACGGTGAAATCAAAGGTGAAGGTGAAAGCCTTCTCTGGCTTTTTTGAGCTAACCTAAGTAACTGAGCTCTCAAATTTCTTCCTGTATGGTTGCTCATAGTTTCAGTCATGCTAGTGGTTTTCCCCTGAAGCTGTTCCAGTTTGAACTCATTTTCATTGAAGAACAGTGGCCAGAACTGTCCAAACACTTTCCAGACAAGGTTCCACCAAGTGACTTGTACAATGACATGAACACTTGATAAAGATAAAAAAGATACAGAATGATATGATTTATTTATCAAGATTAATGAGGTACAGAATGATATAATAAAAGATACAGAATTACATGATTTATTTAATGACAGAGTCCAAGGAAAACAGAATGTTTCAAAATGGACGAGTAAAACTGGATATGCAGGACCAAAAAGGTTCAGCCATACATTCAGAATGGGAATATGGAAATAATGAATCTTATATGTGTAATCATTGTGTAATAGCTCAAATGACAATCCAGTGAGAGGCAGAGGTTCAAAGGGTTGATAAATGTCTGCTACAGGTGCATAAGCCATCTGTGATGCGCTCATCTCGTTCAAGAACAATAGCTATTGCTAGGGCCCACAGCCTATGAAATGTATAATATAAAAGGGCCACTACTGCTGGAGTAGCTTCTAGGAATTTGGCAACTGATATATTAAATATTCTGTTAGAATAAATTTAAAACCAGTTCAGGAAAACTATAGGGAAAAAGAAAGCCAAGATTTAAAAAAGTAGAAAGCTGACGTTGATATAGTAACATCTAGCTACAAGAGCTTTTCAGCAGGTAAAAATAGCTACTGGTGCTTACCAGGTATACCACTATGCTTGCACAGCTGTTCATTGCATTCTGGCATTTTATGACATCAAAATTCATTACGTGAAAGAAGATTTCTATTACTGTAATAATTAAGTGCAGTGATATGGTAATTCCCATGTTGAAAGCATCTTAGAAGTAATGAATACATACAAGATCTTTGTGTTTTTATTATTTCCACCAGTAAATAGCAGCCATCTGAAATGAGATTATAGTAGGGCAGCTCAAACGTAAAAGCTGAACATCTATTTTTGTAAATGAAATGTAGCAGAGTCCTAAACATAGAATCATAGAATCATGGAATTGTTAAGGTTGGAAAAGACCCTTAAGATCATCAGGTCCAACCGTTAACCTACCGCCGCCAAGTCCAGCACTAAACCATGTCCTCAAGCACCGCATCTACCCGTCTTTTAAATACCTCCAGGGATGGGGACTCAACCACTTCCCTGGACAGCCTGTTCCAGTGCCTGACCACTCTTTCAGTGAAGGAGTTTTTCCTAATATCCAACCTAAACTTTCCCTGGTGCAGCTTGAGGCCATTTCCTCTCGTCCTGTCACTTGTCACTTGGGAGAAGAGACCGACCCCCACCTCTCTACAACCTCCTTTCAGGTAGCTGTAGAGAGCCATAAGGTCTCCCCTCAGCCTCCTCTTCTCCAAACTAAACAACCCCAGCTCCCTCAGCCGCTCCTCATAAGACTTGTGTTCTAGACCCTTCACCAACCTTGTTGCCCTTTTTTTTGGACACGCTCCAGCACCTCGATGTCCTTCTTGACGTGAGGGGCCCAAAACTGGACACCGTATTCGAGGTGCGGCCTCAGCAGTGCCGAATACAGGGACACTATCACCTCCCTGAGGTAGGCAATGTGTCAAAATCTGCAAAGGTCAGATGTTGCACAATCCAAAACCAGTATCTTTTAAAATGATAATTAATTTCAGTGTATGCAATCAAATGGAAACTACAAATTAGTCTTGGAGTAAATTCACCAGAAGAATGTATGTAGGTCAGGAAACAAGCTGTCAAGAAAAACTTCCCCCCTCAGAATTAAATGGAACAGGCAAATATAGCTATACATATTTGAATAGCAGCATTATATGTACATTTATACTCTGAAGTTACTGATTGCCCAGTATTAAATTTAATTTTGAATAGAAAGATTGCAAGGCTATTTATGCATTCCTGCATAAATATTATTGAATAATATATTTTAAAAATGTAAAAGAATGTTTGCATTCTTGCTCATTCACCAAACAATGATTTTGGTGGAAATTGTTGTTTGTAATTATCTTAGTGCTCCACCTTGTCTTTAAACCATTGTTCCCAGTGCGGCAATCATGACTCAGCTAATGACTGATTTCAGGTGTACTGAAGTACAAACTGTAGGATTTAAGCAAAACCTATGGAGATTACTGATTGAAATTTTAATTTTTTTTAATACACAGATTTTTCACTTTGTAAAGTGCAGATATATGAGGTATTTCAAACTCAATGTTTCTTTCACTTACTCATGAAATCTATACAGCATTAACTGAAGATGTTTATAAGTTTGAAAATTCAGCATTAATTGTCCAGACATCAGCCAATTATTTTAAAACTCTTACATCGAACTTATCCAGATTTGTTGATGAAAAGATGTCCAGATTCAATAGTTGCTGATGAATATGTTCTTAATTACTGCCCTAATGCAAACTAACTCAAAACCCTTATAATGTTTACATATACATATATATGTATAATCTGTCTTTTCCTCAGCTACAGAACAGAAATATTTATTGAATGGCATTATTATAATTTGTCCTATTTCTATCTGGTAGTTAGCCATTATTAATGATTTATTAAAAATTCTAACTATTCTCTCTAGCTCTGCTGGCAATATATTTGTCTGTTTTTCCTTAGGAGCTTTCTGCAACTTTGAGCTTATAGTTTGCGCTAAGTATTATCAGTTTTCTCTTTATTGAATTTTTTTTTGTTGCTTTCTCTTTGCCTTTTAGGCAAAGCTGTTTCTTAACGAAGACTGAGGCTTTGGGGGAATCTAGTAAAATCTTTTTAAGCAGCTCCCAAATATTGATTGTATTGTGATGTTTATCTTCTCTCTCAGTGCAACTGGCTTATAATTGTTTTCCACTTTGTGAAAATGGCACCTCTAGAGTATAAACAGACATATATTACTGCTTGAGATTTCAGTCTTTTTGTAAATGTAGACAAGTTAAAATCACTTGGAACTAATCAACAACTAGCTTTCAGTTCTGTGATCTGCTCCCCTCTATTTCTTGGAATGAAGTTTGAGGTAAAATTCAAGTCACAGAGTATGCGGATTCTTGATTCTCCTTAGATGTAGCAATTGTTTGATGTAACTGTTTACAAATTGCAAAAAACAGCTTTGTACCAGTAACCGCAGGCTTTTAGAGCAAACTGAAGTTCCTCATGGTTTTTTTTCTGTACGTTATTGAGAGTACTTAATGAGCACATCTATTTCCTAATGGGAAGTTGTGGTCTTTAGCATACACCTTCTTTAGTACAGCTTGAGTTTTATCCATTAGGATACCAATCTGTAAGTATTCAAGAATATTTGGAACTGAGTTTTCAATGAGCTGGAGATAAGGCCTTCCATTTCTTTTGTTTCTCATTTTTCCTGTATAACCTTTCCTAAGAAGGTTCTAATTTGTGACTTTGACATTCTAATCATGTGATTCTACCTACTAGGTTTCAGTGATACCAATAAGATTGAATTTATGCTCATAAATGAGCAATTTATGACCTCAAATTCTCCCTGTTTAGAAGCCAGTCTCTTGGCAGACATATATAGGATATTAAATACTGTATTCTTTTGATGTATAATAGTGATTTAGTGAATTTTCTTGACATCTTGATTCGGTGCTAAATGAGGGATTATTTTTTCTCTTTCTCCTTTTGTTGCTAGTTTAATGCCATGTTGACTCAATCAACCAGGTGGCCAGCTAGAAGATTTTTTCCTCCTTTCACTGCAATAAAGCCTATTCAAAATTATATGCCTCTCTCATAAAATAAAACATGGTCCATTTACCAAAGCTTTCTATCTTATTCTATTCAGTGATAGATGTTTGCTATCAGAATCTTCACTTCCAGGAGAAAAAAAGATTTCTGAGAAGATACCTGGGTCACTGTGTTTCCAAGTGAAGAGGAAAACTCATTAGTTCATTTTAAATTGATTTTTGTGCTTGCATCTGTAGGGAAGAGAAGTCCTTACTGCATCCTCACATGTTCCTTTATGGTATTATAAAGAGCTAAAGACAGGATGTAGCTTGTTTACAGCAAAAGCAGAACATTTTGAAGGTTTCCGTGATCAGCTCCAGATTTTAAATAACAGAAATGTAAGATGAATTTATCCTCTGCTCCCTTGATCACAATTTCAGTTTAGAGCAGAGTTGCCAGCAAAGATGGAGACATTTATTGTCTGTTCTGGGATCACCTATATTGTGCAGAAGCAGTCTCAGTGATATTCATTACTTAGTCTGTAACTATCATGGACTTTGTTATTTACATGTACATGTTGGATGTGAATCAATATATAGTCAGCCTAGTTATTACTGAAATCCAGAGTACATTCTTCTCAAGCCATTACTTTTTACCTTTGGGTCAATATCAAGTTCTATAGGACTAAATCCAGGAAGCTGCATGACCACCTATACAAATAGTGACGAAAGACGAGCAGGCGGGGAAGAAGACCCTCCTGGCTGAACAGAGAGCTTTGGCTGGAACTCAGGAAAAAAAGAAGAGCTTACCACCTTTGGAAGAAGGGGCAGGTGACTCAGGAGGACTACAAGGATGTTGTGAGGTTATGCAGGGAGAAAATTAGAAAGGCAAAAGCCCAGCTAGAACTTAAACTGGCCACCGCCATTAAAGATAACAAAAAATGTTTTTACAAATATATCAGCGAGAAAAGGAGGGCCAAGGAGAATCTCCATCCTTTGTTGGATGCAGAGGGAAACATCGCCACAAAGGATGAGGAGAAGGCTGAGGTACTTAATGCCTTCTTTGCCTCAGTCTTTAATAGTCGGACTGATCATCCTCAAGGTTTTCATGCCCCTGAGCTGGGAGATGGAGATAGGACACAGAATGAAGCCCCAGTTATCGAAGAGGTAACAGTCACCGACCTGCTCCTCCACCTGGATGCCCACAAGTCTATGGGGCCAGACAGGATCCACCCGAGGATACTGAGGGAGCTGGCGGAGTTACCTTTATTTAGTTACCTTTATTTAGCAGCATCCTGAGTGCGCTGATTTCAGATATCTCTCAGCTTAGGCTATTGATCGCTTAGGATACCATTCTAATTTAACTTTCCATGAAAACTATGGGGAATCTGAGAAAATAACATAAAGTTTTGGATCTCATTAAGGTGTTACAATGCCTACATCTTCTATTAAACCTGACACTTAGAAGTCAGCACTGCTATTAACTGTGTTTTGAAGGCCTCTCAGATTGTAAAAAGACTAATGTATGCCAAGTTGAAAGAGAGGGTCTTAGGTTTGAAGAAAACTCAAATGAAAATAGAATTATAGTGTTCCAAAAGAGCTAGGTTTGAGTTGCATTATTTTCTCTACTTGATTTCCGTCACACTGTTTAAGCTGTTTAAGCCAACACATTACTTTATTTACAATGCATCACTACAATATTTATCGTTCTAATCAAATCTGCAGCTGGTTTTCTTAACTGGAGATTCAGTACTGGCTCCTTCATAAGCAGCACTGAATCTTCTTAAATTTAAATATAGTGCTCAAGACAATATGCTCATCAAAAAAAAAAAAGCCCATTCTGTTTCCATTTTAAGAGATGTTTGCTGCATGTTAATGTTGAGTTCTGTAATGTTTTCCCTTGAAATATCATATAGACTGTATTTTGCTAGAAAATATGTCATAATGTTTTCTGATATTTTTAGATGAGCTAAAGTGTATATCTGTTCTTAATCTATTCCCTTTGCTGAGGCAATGTACATCCTCAGCAGCATATTTAACCAAATGGATTTTTTCCCTTAGCAGATCAAACTGAGTTCTGCTGCAGGCACAGAACTTCCTATTTAAATGACAAATGTCTCTGCTTGCAGATTTGAAAACTCACTTATTGACTCTTTCATCTTGTGTAAACAAATAATCAGCCCATCACCACTATGGTGGGGAAAGTGGAAGAATAAAAGCGAAAAGGAATTTTTGGGAGTACTGCCAAATATTGCATTACTTGGAATGAAAAATGACTTGTTTGCTGTTAACATTGCCATTATACACAGATAGTAGAGAGCAATGCTGAGAAAGAACAAAGAAAAATCTACAAAGGCTCTGTAATACCAAATATTTCTTCACACTTAGAAGGCAGTGAGATTTTATTTTTTTCTCAAATGACAGCAGAGAAGTCCTGATTTTTAACAACATATTTTAAGCTGCTTTTACAATTAAATTCTGTAAGCTGTTTATTTAAGAAATTTTCAATTTGATCTTCAAGTGTCCGAAGAGTTTAAATATAATATAATTTAGGTACCCCTTGAAAAGTCTAAAGTGAACCTATTTCTAAATGATTTTTTTTTTTAGGTAAAGCCTATATATATGTAAAGGTAATGAATGTGAGACATCCCATATGTTTTGTTGTTCCTGTTGTTTTGTTTGCTTTCATAGTGAATTGTTATGAGGAAAATGAAAAATCAATGTGATTTAAAAAAAATGATGTCTGAGTTGTCTTTTTTCATATAACAGTGCTTTGAAATGTGTTATTGCTGAACCACATTTACAGGGTAAATAGAAGCAGTGGAATTGCTCAAGGAATAAGGTGCTAATCAGTGTATGTAAAAGTAATCTTGGAGTGAGGTAGGTCCATAAGGAAAAAATATATACTGCAGGTTTTAGGCATAATCTGAAGCTGCTATAGTTACAAAAATCAACTGCCTATACTGAAGAAAAAACATTTCTGTTAGATTCATGGAACTGTACTGGTAAATGTTGGTTTGGGATCTGGACAAGTAAGATGCTCCTTCTGAAAGTAGGGTTTGTTCTTTTCTTACGAATGTTTTATGGCTCCCCTAAATTAAAAAAGACACTTCATGAAAGCAGATGGAAGTTACATGTTACACTGAAGTCTCTGAGATCCCGATTCAGTGAAATTGCTGTGTTCTAAATTTGGCTATTCCAGCTGCAATCAGAGTTGCTCAAAACAGTAAAGACACACAGATTTGCTGTTACAGATGAGCTTTGCTCCTGTCTAAGAATAAAATTTGTATTCTTTAGAATTAAAGTTTACATTTACAAATGTAAAGTTTTACAAATTTAAGTCTCCTTTCACAACTAGACTCTAGTGCAATGGAGAGATCTAGGATAATAGAATGGATGTTTGCCATAAAATAACTAAATTTTGGGGAATCTACGTCATTGCTATGAAGTAGTTTATTTATAATGCACAGGAAAACAAACTTGAAGAAATTAAACATTATCTTTGCTCTGAATCTTACAGTAAATAACAAGTTTGCAAGCTAGGAGGCAGCAATTTGTTAATTTTAGATACTATTGATCTGTCTGTATTTGAGATTAATTTTTTTTTCTGGGTATGAATCACTTAGGCTAAGTCACCTGCATTTTTAGACATTAAGGAAACCCCCAAACTCATACTGGATGAAAGTAATATCAAACACATTGTTAACTCACACTGCAAAAAGTTCACAGCAAGATGAAAAATGAACATTTCTCAATCTTTGTGGAGGATGGAAATGTATATATACAAGACCTGCAAACACATATCTATAGAGTGGTTAAATGAATGCTGTCAGAATACTCTGTGTTATTCTTTTTGAATATCTTCATTTAAATGTACATTTTGAGTTTGACTTCATGACGAGATAGGTATGCTTATTACAGTAAGTAAGTGTTGGAATAACCTTAAACAGACATTTGTGACAGGGATATTTTACTTCTAGTTGAAAAAAAGCTTCACCTATTCCCCTTAGTAACTTTTCTGTTCATTAAAAAAACCTCTTAAATCCTCAATGTTAATTACCTTTTGCATTTTCTTTCTTGAGTCTAACAGTGATTTTACTGCCTATTTACAAATCTATTAGTATTCCTACTGGAAGTCTGTGTGGACTGATACAGGGAATAAGATGGGATAAGAAAAACAGGGAAAAGTTATTTATTTACTTATTATAATTAAAAAAGAAATGTAACTTCATAACAAATGAAATTCACTGAATAAAGTCATGCTGTGTCTTTAAAAGGTCTCAAATAATGTTGTACTTGCCCCTTCAGAATCAACTGGGATTTTTTCTCTCTTTCAGTGAGAGACGAATAAGTTAATTCAAAGGAAAAGCAAATAAAATAAATTAATGATAAAAAGTAACCCAGGGGGCAACTTTTTCTGTCAGATGTACTGATATAAAATCAATATTATCTAATTAGCTTCTTTCTTTACACTGTATTTATCTTGGAATAGAGTAATATTTAGCCCATAAGACCTCTTACAGCAATATAGCTCAATTGATTGAAATGGGAATGATCTATCATGCTAGCATAAGTTAGATCTGGAACACAGTCTTTGTTTTCAGTCTTCTGTAGGTACTTCTTACAAAGCTAAAGAGGCTAGAAAGAAAATTATCCTGGTGTGTTTTGTAGTCTCTGCAGAAAGCCATGGTTAAACTAACCCAGAGAGTTTTACATACACAGTCACCAACAATCATTATTACTGTACCAGGGAGACACCACCTCAGTTTAAAATTCATTCATTATTTATAAAATTGTTAGCTTGCTTTCTTATGTTCACTGGGTGAAGAAGCTAATCAAAATCTCACAACTTTTGCTATCACTCAAGGACTCCAGGATAGAAAGTGATCTGTAGCTTGGGAATGCTGGAAGCCAAAAGTTGGACAGTTTACGTAATGATTGACAGCTCAGGTATACTATTGCACTAAGGCTGGAACCTATCTCCCTCTGCTATAGCTGAATCACATGGGAGATTATATATCATGGGCCAAATGTTCAGTTTATTCAGGCAACCATCCCACTAATGTGGAAGTTCAAATAAGTAAAAGCTGCAGCTAACTTCAGTGAACATTTTGCTTCAAGAGGACCTTCAACATCATGTGCCTCTAATGGCTGTGAGTACATTTTAATCAGGAAAGCTCTCCCAATAAATCTCAGTGAGATGACTTGTATGATTGAGGACTACTCATGCAAGTATCTACAAGGCTCCAAAGCGTGGGGTGGAATTTGAAGTGTAGAATAAATAAATGCATCTTCTTGACTAACTGTCCAGTATTAGTATTCTAACAGTTTGTGCTTGATCTTGCTTTTAAATAAATAAAATTTAAACTTGGAGAAGGAATTTTAATTTTAAATCCCGGACTAGTCAGTCCATCAGTCACGGGGTACAATTTGCATATTATATGCCTGCTTGAATAAGCTGTGTATTAGTCATGCTAATTTTCCATGGACATTTTGGTCATCAGGAAGAATGGCACGCTGCAGTGAAAACAGAAAGCAAGAGATAGCTGAAAGTGAAGGTTTTTGTTTACCGTTTCCTTCACTGCATAACTGAAAGTGTTATGTATGAATAAAAAATACCCAATACATCCAGACTCTGAAAGTCTGTGGTGCTGTATAGTAATCCATGGAATAAAATGGAAATTTTGTGTGAGATTTTAAAAACAGTTAAAGTGTAAAGCATCCCAAAAGGACTGACATTCAGAAAGAATTATGTGCCTAACTCTCCTACACTATTTTGCAAATAATTTGCCTTAAGGTAGATAATGAGCTTGGAATCATATTGAGAATTTAAATTACAGTTTCCTCAACAGCAATCTGCAATGAAAAAGGTAGACTGAGAGGGCTGCAAAAGATATATGTGGATCAAAATGTTACCGATATCACTACTACATATTTTTAACAAGAGTTCAGAGAAATTACTTCATATCATGTGTTAAATGCTTTTCACCATTATTTATTACTCCAACATGCTGGTAGTAGTATTAACTTTATTACAATACTGGTATAAACCCTCTTAATGTATCTTCTGTCGCGATAAGCTTGATACGTCTAGGTATACAATCAATCTAAAATATAGAAATTAAATAATTCATACAGTATGCGGGGATCACAGAATGTTACAGACAGTATTGTTGCACTTTGGTGATAGAAAAGAAATATTGGAAAACCTCTGAATGGTAGATCAGTAGTCATAATATACAACTGAATATTAAACTGAAATTCAGGCCACAATAGGATGGTTGCCCTACATTACTTACCCAATCCCAAAGAGACAAGAAAAGGACAACTAGTCCATCTTTCTGAAAACACCACCAAGACAGAACCTTTAAGAAAGGTTTCCTTCTAAGAACGCTGAAGATCTGTAAGCAGAAGAATCGCTCTTTGGTAGATACTGCTGAATATCAGAAACATTAAGCTCTCTGTTTCTAACAACTCCAAAGAAGAGTTTATCTATAATCAAAAGACAGATCACTCCTGCATTTTTCTCTGATTAATTTTTTAGAATTATTTATTACCCTATGTTTTAACCAAAATGCTTACTGCTCCTTTATTTGCTTATTTGTATGTTTATTTATTAAAATCCTTGAGTGTCTTTTCTCTCAGAAAAAAAATATTTAATAGCATGCTTTTTGAATGCACAATTGTATATGTCCTGAAGAACTTGGAAGCTGATTATTTCCAAAGGAAGCCTTTAAACATATAATTATCACCTGTTGCTGTGAGCTCGCCAGGTACATTTAACTTTTTTTTTTTTAAAATACGTGGTAAGTGAGGCACTGACACTTCTTTTGTTAGCTGAGTATTTGTTTTTCTATTGTCAGTTCTATCAATGGTCAAGTCATGTTAGTATGACTGGCAGCATTACACTTAGAGGTAGTTTTCTCTTGAGTGCTGAAATTATGCTTCCTGAGTCTCAATGTCTTTCACACAGACGTGTTACTTGTGTTACCTGGTATCCCATTCTTTCCCTTTTCTTTCCTTTCTGCCTCTTTGACTGTCTTTCTTTGGAGTTGTTTCTACAACATGTATCACTATGATGTCCATGATCTTTATAAACATTAATGAATTTTTGTTTACTGTAAGACTTTCCTGAGCATAGTGAGTCAGGTAATGTCATACTGGCAGCCACACAAGGGAGGGAAGGAGGAAAAGAGGTTATGTATATCCTGAAGATGCCCCACTGAAGCAGGGACAGATTGAAATTCCAGTGTGATGAATGTTCCTTATGTTTCTATATGCTTGGAGTTCATGTCTATGTGTTGAATAGCTGAGGGTTTTCAAAAACCTCAGTTTTTTGACCGACCCTGTTTTGGTTTAGTTTGTTTGTTTGTTTTCCAGGAGCTTATTACAGATTCCCTTTTCCTTATTTTTAACCAGAAATATCCTAACTAATCATTTTGCAACACAAACAGTTTACTGTGTTGGGTAGCAGTTCTCACAGCTCTGCATAAGACTTGTGAGATTCAGAACAGGTGTTTTCTTTACATACCTTTCCTTTTATTTCTGTTGGTTTTTCCAACAAAAATATGAATTGCTTCCAAAATAAGACTCTCATATTTTATTTTCTGGCTGCAAAGGAAAACTTTAAAGACATGCCCTGAAAACAAAGATGTAAAATTTTTTTAAATGTTAGATTTATAGTCTGCATATAGGAAAGTTTGTTTTGTTTTGTTTTTTCTGTGCTTTTAAGTCTCAGGTGGGAGTAAAGGGACCCAAATCTTCTGGAGGAGGATTGAAAGCAACACACAGAGAAACAGTGCAGATTATATTGCAGTGTTATTGTTTCCTGCCCTTCTGTGATTGCTTTGAGGGAGCTAGAGGCTTGAATTCTACAGTCCTAGGTAAATCTCATATTATGTTCTCAGCATAATATTAGCTCTCCTGTCAGTTACTAACATTCACCCAGAAGGGGTTAGCAGTATGTATAGGTTGTGAGAACAGATTAGGAGTATGAGAGCTACCACTATTTGTGAGCCAATGAAATGTAATGGTTCTGTACACATTTTATGAATCGTCTTTGTGTTTAATTTTTTTTAATACAGTTACGTTCTTAAATTTTAGGACGTTGCCACTTGTGGCAATAGGCTTGACCAAACAAACTTGAATAACAGAGAATGACATCCTTTAGGATGCCCTGACATACTAGCATAGTTTTCCTGCTTGTAAAATGATATGTTCTGATGTCCAGAAGCCGCTAACTTTCTTCAGAGTATCACATTTTGTTGTATAAGTTAATTATTGCCATTTGTTTACATATTGGTGGATTAATTTTAGGGAGCAAATGTTGCACAACAGGAGAATAAAATGGTGCATATCTTAAAGTACTAACATTTAATTGAATAGGGGGTTTGGATGATTTTGAGAAACGTCTAATCTGGGTTAGTAAGTGTTATGTTTTTAGAGAAATGGGAGATATGGTCAAGCTACCAGTGGATTTCACATGTTATTAGGAGACATGATCAGGCACTTCTCTAATTCCTCTTTGTGTTGGTTTTGCAAGTAAACATTCTTTTCTTGACCTGTCAGATGCAACTGACCTTTACTTCAACTGATATAGCCCTCTCACCTGCCTGTGTTTAACTTACATGGAAACACTGTGCAGCAATATCCGTCATAAGAGCAGAAATAGAGATTAGTGACAGAAAGAAAGTGTTTTATTGTATCCTGTTCCCAGGATTCAGAATGTTCAAAATCACAAGTATAGGTACAATCCCTGCCCACCTGAAATTTAATGGGATACTGGATTCGTAGGAAATTCAGGAGGAAGAGGAAGAAGAGGGACAATAAATAAGCCTAACAAAGTCCTCACTAAGGGATACTGCTTGGGAGCATTTTTATGTACTTTCTGTGTGTTGTGTTGCCCAGACTGGTGCAAAAGTGCCTGCATGATGATCCTCCACAAGAAATTGCTATTCCAAGGCTCACAGAAACAGGTAAACATAGGCCAGAAAGTTACAAAGGGTAAGAGCTTCTCCTGAGTTTGCCTTAAACACACACAAGATAGCTCTGTTCACTGGGGGAGCAGAGTGAAGAACACTATTTTGGCTAGAAGTATTTGCACTGTGCCAAAAAGAGACAACCAGCAGCCAGCTTAGTTCAGGCTTAGGGACTTGCTCATGCAGCAAGAAGGATTCAGTGGTTTGGCTTTGACACAGGACTAAGGCCAGCAGCTATTAAAGTGGAAGAGAGCGTAGAACATCTCCAGTCAGCAATTCCGAATTAATACCTTAAAGTTCGATGCATTATAAATTACTAGGTGTGTGTTCCCTTGACTTTTCTTCAGTATTCTGTTTCAATGATGATAGGTACATTTTTAAAAATTCATATAATAGGCTTCTTTGTTAGCTTCTAAGCTTTGAATATCCTTTCATCATTATTGGCAGCATTATAGGAAAAGCTCTTAAACGGGTATGGCACTGTATTTATAAAAACATGCAAAGTCATGAGTTTAGGCATGTTCAAATATATATTTGAAAGATTATTTCTTTCATACAACAGTAACAATTTTGCTCTGCATTTTAAATGTTGTGATCCTAGCTTCAGAGATATGCTGCATATCTTAAAAAAAAAAAAAAAGCCACAAATTCCTAAGATGCCTGTCAAAAATAGATTCAGTAACAGAAGAGAAGGAAACTTTCCAACTGGTTTCTCCAGAAATTCCTTTTATGTTTGATTGATATGATCTCTGAAGGAGTAAAGGGATGAGAAAGAGCCACACTAGTAGCTGGGATAACTTAAGAGTTGTTTGAGAAATATCTTACTCCCTGTTAGAATGCGATGATACAGATAACGCTCTATATCTTATCTCTTAAACTGCTGTTGTGGCATCAACAGCAAAGACTAAATTGTTATTTGGTGAAATTGAATTGCAGGAATTTTGTGTGCATGAACATTGCAGATATTCTTTCTTCCAGAACATACTGAAGGAATCTGAAATCCCAGAATTTCCAAAGATACAAGTCCTTTTTCCTATCCTGTAAAAAAACCAAATCTCATTGTTTTTGAGATATGCAGCACTTTAATTAGAACAAATTATAGACCACTGAATACAAATGTTGCACTACACAGAATAGTAAACTGAATAATATTTCAATATTCAGTCATGGTAAGGAAGTGGAAAAGTGTGTCATCACTGTTCACATCCATGGTAAATGATCTACTGATAAGCTATAGGTTAGCCCTGAGAGATCTGTTAGTCATTAACAAAGATCAACTATTTAAACAGACTTTTTTTCCCCTGAGAACTAACTTTTCATTATTTCATTATTTTTTAACATTTTTTTTGTATTTTAATATATCCTAGTAATGAATTATGTAAGTACTCATGAGTCTAAATTATTTTCTAGAAAACCGTTTTCTGAGAAAAGTATGATAAATTCATCTCATAAGTGACAAAATGTTTTAGAAAACTACAGGTATCTAGTTCTTTAGAACATGAAATTAAAATATGCTACTTTAAGATAGGCCTATAATAAGTTTTTCCATAGAGAAAAACATATACACTGATGAAAACTATTAATGAACCAACTCAAAGTTTTCTGTGATGAAGACTGTTTTAAAAGTCATTTTCTCTAAGACAATACATCCACTTTCTTCTTCCAGTCAGATGTACTATCATGTTTTATATTTCTGGATAAATAAGATACCCATGAAACTCTTTGAAAGAAAAAAAAAAACTGTAAAGAGAAACTCTTGTAATATAAATAATAAGAAAAAGGAAATCCAACAATCATGATGATATACTCTCAGTAGATCACAAGCCACATTTTGAGAAGCAGTGCTATTGCAAAGAATATGGTTAATATTTAAAAAAAAAAATTGCTTGGGTTAAACCTGGAAGTATTTAATAGCTATGCTACATTTTCCACCTATATCTTCCAATTAAAAGTATAACGCAACTGCACAGTTGCATGTGACAATGGAAAAGTATTTTTTAAAAATTATTTTGTGAGCAGACTGTCTACAGTAATTTATGAACACTGTAGTTTATAACTGCTTCTTAATCTCCCTCAGTCTTATATTGAAAGGTGGGAATAAAATTATATTTAAAGCTTTTTTTTTTAACTGAACCTTAACTATATAAATGTTAATATAAAACTTATAGCTCAAGACTGAGAGAGCCCAGAGGTAATATGAATGGATAGATACACTACTTATATTGCTTTGGTATGTATAGACTTTTCTACCTACTTTTTTTTTAAAAAAAAAAAAAAAGAAGCCACAACATTATTTTTTACAGAGGAAATGAATATTTTCAGCTCAAGATGAGAGATGTGCAGAACCTGGCAGTTTATGTTCACTGATGCTTCACATGACTTTTATTACTCTTACCTGCATGGACTCCATTTGTACCTCTTTCCTCATATTTCACTTTGTATTTAGGACATAATCAAAGAAAAATATAGTGGAACCCATAGAGGTGGATCCTCCACCCTGATGAGTTGAATTTATGCTAGTGTAATTTTATAGACTTTGTTATGGCAGCACAGGGAGTCAGGTTCACTGAGTTCTGTTTGGTTTCCATTAGAAACCATAAATCTTTCTCCAGTGCTAGAAAATCAGCCCAGGTATCTCCACATTCAGTTCCAATTCACTATCACATTTGCAAGTCAGAAAAGCTCTCTGAAATGAATGATGAATGAATCATTTTCTGTCAATCACATGATAAGCTAGCTGTGAAAGCCCGATATGTATGTATTTATATCTCAGACCTTCACAGCTCACTTCCATAAAATGTAAGAGAAATAAAGAACCCACAGATTGTTGATAATGTACGTGACAACCAAAGGAGCGAAATTATTATAAAATGTTTTTATTTTAAAAAATCAAGCTAGTTAACAGGGTAATCATAGTCCTAGCTTCAATACTTCAGAAGCGTTTTTCCATAGAGCCCCAGTGATTTCGCAGCAGAGTGGGGAAAGTTGTGGGAACAGAGCACTGCTCCTGGATGTAACCTTCATCTCAGGAGTTCAGCTCTTTGTGCTCCAAAATCCATTTTGTTAAAGCATGGTCACATATCCTTCACTCAGTTTTATTGGGAAAACTATTTATTGGGGAAAAAAGATATAAGAGCACATAAGCCACGCAATATAAGAAAAATAAAAACAGAAGTGCAATTGCTAAGTAGGGAATTGTTAGCAGATGAAGAATTCACAAGGAAAATACTGGCATGAGAAGATGCAAATCCCTAAGAAGAATAGCAGTGAATCGGAAAAAAGCAAATCAGCAACAAGAAGGATCAACCCACTCCAAGGAGCAATGGAAATCAACCCTTCCTGTCCCGACTGACAACTGCCTGGCCAGCTCAGCCTCATCACCTATCTCACTGGGTAAGGCGAGCTTATTAATGCCTCACCTACTGGCATACTTAAGTCCCAGCTAGCTACTGTGTTAACCAACAAATAACTTCTATGTACTCTTGAGCTGTTTAGATCCTGCTTGCAGAATCTCTTTGCAAATGGCAGAAGATCCAGTAACTAAAATGACCTGTGAGGGTGGGCCACAAGGGGCTAAGAATTCCCCTGAGTATGTGTTCCCTAGGGAAAGAGTGAGCAAGGGAGAAGGATGTGAGCAAATTTATTACCTGTTTTGAAGCCTGGCCTGGGAAGCTGATATAAATAAACCTCTAGAAGCTGACTGTAAAATGTCCTGCTGCCGCGTATTTTGGGTCTTCCTGCAGCTTCCCCTTCTATATGGCCTGGATGATAGAAAAAGAATACACTGCTTTAAATATCTCTTGCTATCTTTTGGTACCTCATCGGTTCAATTTTTTATCTAAGTCTTTTTGTTGATCTTTTCTTCCAGGCATTTTTCATTTTTGTGCCTTTGTTCACAACTAGCCTTTTACTTTCTCTGAACATAGTAAGTATTCGATGCTTGCTGGACTCTTTACAGCTATTCAGCAACCACGTTTCATAGCCTTACCATGAAAGCTGGAAAAACATTATCTCCAGCTTTCCTTCTCATTCCCCTCCCTTCTGCCATGTAATCAAACATTCTTTGTATGGCTTTGTTCATGGCAGGGTTTCACAGAATGATTCAAAACGGATGATAGTTTTTAGGATGCTTGAATACACTCTACATTTAGTTTCCTTTGTCTGCATGATGCCTTGCACAAGTATTACCACTCCCTTTTATCATTTCAACAGAAATATACTCAGTATAATATAAAATTTTCTCCATTAATAATAATGCATGATTTTTTCTACTTTATTTCAATCTTGGAGATTACATTTTACATCATCTAAATTCTTTTTGGTTGAACATTTCAAGTATTTCCTTTTAATTTGTCTCCATTTTTTCAAACAAAAATATTAATTTCCTTAGATTTCTTGATTTACTGTACAGTTAAGCCTAGCACTGCAATCACCTTTTTAAGTTCAGTAGCTGTCATGCAGTACTAATAAAGAAGCAGAAAGCCATATGCTTTTAAAATGTCACAGTTTATAAAAAACAATAGGCATACCCAATGAGTCACGTCCAGCAGTAATTCTTTTTTTTTTTTCCTAATCCCTGATCAGATGAATCTACAATCTACCACTTCTAGAGTTTTGGTTTTTTTTCTTTCTGTAGATGTTTGAAAACTAATTCATTATTCTGTATTTCTGTCAAATTGCTTTTACAATCTATTCCCTCAGATTTTAATCACCTCAGATATCTTATAACCTATTGTTTTGTTCTCTGTTAGAGAGTTAACATCCATAAACATGGATTTTATGATTTATTTTGAAATTTCAATATGAAATTCAAACTTACATTCTTACCCTCAGCCATATTCAATTAGCTTCTATCTGTCTTAAAGTTTACATCATTCAAGTAGCATAAGAAAAATTTACAGGAAATTTTACTCATGATCCTGCTGCCTGTCATTTGATAAAAATCCAGATCTTACAAAGTAGAGCTCCAGATTAAATGTGCTTTAATAGCAAAAATCAAGACTAAGTTTTAAGTGGGTGCATTTCCTTTGTACATTTTGTGTGTCACACGCCATTAAGAGCATGCTCAGTCCAGATAACTTGAAAGAACTCTGGTATCTTCTGCTTATCAGGAGGGGTTTTTAATGTTAAAAAAAATGGTAATTTTTTTTAGTGCGTCCACTTTAAGGAGATAATAGGATAGTTCCCCTTCAAAGCTATGACCTGTTTTCTATCCACTCCCTAAATACAAATTATAGCATATTTCATGTAACTATGCTTCTTTAAGTAAATTTTATTTTCATTGTTCATGTCTGTAGATCCATTATTAGTTACAAGTTTTGTTGATTTTTTTTCCCCCTCAAAACACTTTAATAATTAGATTGTCAAATTACAGAGAAATACCACTGCAGCTCAAAATCACCTAAAAAGTTGAAATTTGGCCACATGGGCATTTTAGACAATGTAATAGTTTTTAATAGCTTAATTGTTGATGGAAGTCAAACACAAAAGAGGCCCAACAATGGATTAAAGGAATTTGTTAAAAGCAAACAATTATTTTTATTAGGCAACTATTATAAAAGTTCACAAGAGCAAAAGGAGCAATTTACCTTAATTGTTGTTAGTTTGGGTGAAGAGTAGTGAACACAGCAATACACAGGAATAACGGGATGGAAGAAAGTATAACTCCAGCCACAGTTTTTTCAGATTAGAAATAACTTTGCAAAGAATATATACAAAACAGTAAATAGCCAAACCCACAAATTATGTTCTCAATGACCCCCTTGAGGGATGTCTGCACTGTTTTTCTAGTTTGAAGCAAGATCTGACTTTCCATATATATGTCGATACTTACATATCCACAGTTTGCACTACTTTGGTTTGTAGAACAAACTCAAAGGGTACAAACTTGGTTAAGTCTGAATAGAACTAAACTGAAAGATATTCTCCACTAGTGGACCATAGGGAACTGATATGAATAGCTGAAAAAAACCCAATTATCACTAATATATTTCAGATCACAGTAATAAAGCCCGTGTTTGCTCATCTCTTCTTTCTCTTCTTCCCATCCCTCTGACAGGAAGTACCACTAGCAGGAAAAATGAAAGGTGCTTTGAAACGCATCATCGCCACTCTGCTTTTCAGATAAATTTGTTGAGACAAATATTATAGCCCTCCCAAAGATATTTTTTAGCCAGCTGGTAAAAGTATTTGTTTCTACTTTCCCTATGGCTGCCTATCAGTATGTTTTGTTATCTTGACTAGGAAACAAGTAAAACTGAACTTGATAATGGCCAATTAATTTCTTCTCTTCCCTTTTTTCTTCTTTAATTTTATTTTTTCTGGTGAGTGAGAACATACGTTGAGGAGTTTAAAAATCTTGCTTTACAACTATTTAAAATAGCATCCGCTATTAAAAAAAAAAATCAAAAAACCAAACAAAAAAAAACCCCTAATGTTTTTACTGTTCTTAACTTTCAGTGTCAGCCTTTTCAATGTTTACAGGTAATACAGAAAATTCTTCCTGGTGGATAATACTCATTTAATGGCTTATGCACTTAAGTAAAGTTTAACATGCAAAATAATTTGAAGCCTGAAGAGTGTGCAAATGAGTAAATGATGACCTGTCAAGGTGTTCAGGAGCTAACTGTCTTTGCCCATACCATATTCCTCCAGCCAGTCTGTTTCTGCTGTATGGTTTAATTGATCTTGCCTACAAACCCTTTTGCAGCCCTGTAAATATTGATTTTTTAAAAGTAGTGAGTAATTCACAGATAAGGCTCGATAGCAACATGTCTGTTGGATGCAAATAAGAAACAAAACAATGATTTTGGTCTTATCTAGAATCTTAAGGAAAACTAGTGAGTGTATTGATTACAAACAGTAAAACCTCATTGCTCAGTTAAGACAATAACCCCCTCAAAAATCCAGTAAACAAACAGCATAAGAAAATAAGTAAATAAGAAACAAAACAAAACAAAAGGCTAATTAACCAAATTATTCCTTTTAGAAAATGATGGGGAAGTCAAGAGTTTTATGCTAGGCAGTAATTACTAAGAGTGTTGTATGAGTAAAAAAATACAACATTCTGTGACCTTCCAAAAGACATCGTTGAAGTCCTCCTCACTTACCAAGTAGATGATGATTTAACCCTTTAAATATAGAAGTGTTTCATATTTTATTATACAGAAACAAAGAAAAGACAGCATTAGAGAAAACTTCTAAAAAGTTTGGCCTTCTTTCTAATATACTACATTAGACTCAAAGCCATAATTTTATGCTTCAAAGGAGTATGCATCCATGTTAGAAATTCATAGATTTCAAATTCACAGATTTTATTGGTGTGACAAGCAGTAAAAATGTTGCTAAAGTGTAAAAAAAAAAGAGGCAGATCCCTTAGGTATTTGTCAGAAATTGGCAAAATCCAAGTAGGGCAGGACAGAGTATTTGCATGTACTGACACTGTCTTATTTCAGTGTGATAGCCAAGTAGTTCATGGTCCCTTTTATGATGTATTTTGACTGATAGTTGTAAGATAAAACATCTGCAAGGCAGCCACATTTCCTATACGGAAAAAAAATACATTCCCATCCTATGTGACTTACCAAAATTCGGAAGTTTCTTATTGCACAGAAGAACAAAGCCAAAAGATCTGGAAAGTTTTGGTTTTTTGTTTTGTTGGTGTTGGTTTTTTTTAATTTTTTATTTTGTAAAAATGATACGTACAAGACAGAGAGCACACATCACAACTGCTAGCTGACAGATGACTCTCCAATTAAAATACAGGAGGGCAGTAGAAAATTAAGTATTATGAATGTGCTGATACAAGCCTTGAATATCTCGCAAAATTGTAGAGAACAGATGGGGACACCCGCTAAATTGCAACAGTGAGTTTGGGGGCTGGTACCATCAAATGTCAGGTAAAAGGTAGAAGTCTCCCTGGGCTGGCATAATTCATTGCATGAAAAGGGATCATCAGCAGAAAAACAGCTCTGAACTTTTGGGAAACCACCTACTGTCATAAAAAATTCTTCCTGCCACTGCCTGTTGACTTGGCTCAACCACATATTTTCCCCTCACATCTCGGTGGAAACTATCATTATTTAGATTTGTTATTATGGTTTGACTACAGTGTTCTTTGCATACTTGCATAGAATGGAAAATATGTCATGACCCCAAGCAATCTGTACGGAACTTGGACAAGTAGGTTTAGAAGATCTCAATTTCAGTATTTACAGAGGATAACAGGAATTAATTTCCCACCAAATGGAAAAATATCCCATCGAGAATCTCCGCAGTATTTGTTTGCTGTGGGCAGTTGTCTTACTGCAAAATTTATTTCCATAGGTTTTGCAGAGAATAAGATGAGATAAAAAAAGAAATTTTGAAAAACATCGTGAAAGTCCATATCTATGAAACATAGCTGAAGAAGTTCCTAAAAGCTGGGGGAGATAAAGTAGAAGAGTATGTCTTCTCTTGCTATGTTTCTTTTCTATTTCTTTAAGAATGTGGTTTAGAATGGATTTTTGTTTTCTTTACCTTGACTATTTTTATAACCTTAAATAAAGCAGAACTTTCTGCTGTTGCAATTGAGTTACAATGACTCATTCCTCCTCTGTTTAGAATGCAGGGTCTGATATCAAATTGATCTTTATTGAAAACAATAACTTAGAAAAGAGAATAATTTAAAAAATACATCACACTTCTGCAAGGAAGTTAATATTAAAAAACTCCAATATGTCATCAGAGAGAAGGAAGTTCATTTTCTGAGGCACATAAAAGTCAGTTTTAGCAATGGCTTTCCAAGGAGTTCATCACAATAATGGTGTTAAAGGTCCCAGGACTTGCATGGTACCACCAAGATAAGGATCACCTTTGTAAAGATTATATTCTAATGGACTATAAATATTTCAATGCCTTTTCTAATAAGATTTCTTCATAGACTTTATAGATGGCTAATGTCTCAAAGTAAACAAGGAATTAACTGAAAATTAACAACACAGAAAGATCACATATATTTCTATATACAGATGTATATACAAATCTGTAAATATACAGACATAAATCTGAAAATTGTTGAAGAAAAATTAATATCCTTATACTATATTTTAATCTATTACCTACCATAATAATGCTATATACCCAGATACCTTAAATGCCAAACTGAATTTCTAGGAATACATATTTCACATTGCATTACCACCTCAACTGGACTACTTTTACAATCCACCTTTACATGTCCTTTATTTCAGTCTCAAAGAAATATTCCTTGTTCCCTTACTATAAGAGATTGTATGTATCTGCAGAAGACTTTGCTATGCATTAACTTTCTCTCATTTGATGCCATTCTGGGTAGATCTTTGAGGTTTACGATTGAATCCAGCTAACTGAAATATTTGTAAGTGCAACTTTCATGCTCCTTTTTTTTTTTTTTTTTTGGGAGGGGGAAGGGCCAAGAAGAGCCATAAACACAGTTCAGCAGCTGGTAGAGGGAAGTTCATAGCAACACTGAGACATGAGACAATACGTAAGTGGGTGTTAACCAATGGATCAATACTTACTGATATTTTGAATAGATTCTGTTCCAAATACTGGAAATGTACATAAAAGTGTGAAAACATAGATTATGTGATCCTGAAAACTCTTTTTAAACATTGGTATCATAAGATCAAATGCATTTCTCCAGCTCTCCTCCATGTGTTCCATGGAGTAGCATTTAGGAGAATACAGGTCTCTCTGCATAAATAAATACAGTGATATTCAGTGTGATAAGCTAGTGAAACATGTACTTTTCAGCAGGTGAAAAGCAGAGGAGTATCAGACTGCTTTTAATATTTAGAGATTATGATGATGGAGACTTACATCAGGACCAATAGTATTTAAGAGTTAATTAGGCAGACACAGAAGACACTTCTGGTCAGGCTGTTCCATACCAATAGCCTTGGTACAAATTTAAAAGAAATTTGGAGAAAAATTAGTTATTCTCAAACAGTAACTGTGTTGGGCCCCTGTCCTGGTTTCGGCTGGGATGGAGTTGGTTTTCTTCCTGGTAGCCGGTATGGGGCTGTGTTTTGGGTTTAGGTTGAGAACAATGTCGATGATACACTGATGTTTTGGTTCTTGTTAAGTAGTGCTAAGTACTTGCTAAGTGGTGCTCACACTGGTCAAGGACCTTTCAGCTTCCCATGCTCTGCCAGGGGCATGGGAGGCTGGGAGGGGGCACAGCTGGGGCAGCTGACTCAGACTGGGCGGGGGCTATTCCATACCATGTGACATCATGCTCAGTATATAAGCAGGGGAGTTGGCTGGGGAGGGGTTTGGTCGCTGCTTGGGGGACGTGCTGGGCATCGGTCGGCGGGTGGTGAGCAATTGTACAGTGTACCGCTTGCTTTGTATTACTACTGTTCTATTTTTTTTTATTATTTTACTTTAGTTATTAAACTGTTTTTATCTCAGCCCACGAGTTTTTCCCCTTTTGCCCTTCCGATCCTCTTCCCCATCCCGCCGGTGGGGGGGGTGAGCGAGCGGCTGCGTGGTGCTTAGCTGCTGGCTGGGGTTAAACCATGACAGCCCCCCATTCAGGCACCACTTTAAGATATATCTGCATTCTCCTTTAGTAAGCTCCCTTGAGATGAGAATGTTTTCTAACTCAAAACCCCCTCAAGTTTTTATTAGAGAATAACCACCAGTATCCTGCAAATCTCCCTCCTGTATTCTCTCCTCAGCTTCACCCTCCTGCCACATCAGCTGGAAGTCTCTCCCCACCACACATGCAAGTTATGCTGCTGTCCTGGGATTGCTGCTCTCCTTCACAGGTCTCCAGCTCACTGCCATGCCACTTGTAAGAGAACACAACATAGAGGCTAAGGCTTGCAGGTATGCAAGGATGACTTTAGGAAAACCAAGGCTCACCTAGAGATGGCACTTACCAGGGATATCAAGGGCAAAAAGAGGAGCTTCTGTTGCTACATTGGCAGTAAAAGACTGAACAAGGAAAATATAGGCTCTTTGCTGAATGGGGTGGGGGACTTTGTGACAGCAGATACAGATAGGGCTGAGGTATTAATTGCATTGTTTGCCTCAGTCTTCTTCATCAACAAGGTCTCCCAGGCCTTTGTCCTTAGAGAAGGGGTTAAAGGAGGACGAGAATTACTAGCAGCAAGTGAGGATCGAGTCTGTGATTACTTGAGTGAAGTCAACTTATATGTACCTGTGAGACCCAACAGTGTGCCTCCAAGGGTGCTGAGAGAACCAGGTGATGTCCTTGATAAAGAAGGAAGGTAAAGATGAATAAGCCTGTTAAAAGAGACCTGAACACTTGTAGGGGCAAAGATTGTTCTCTTTTTTTTCCACAAAGCTTATGGCCAGAAGCATAGGGCAGATTCTGTATTGTTAGTGGATTGCAGAAGAAACCTTCATATTGAGATTCAGAACTCCATGAAAGATGAAAGTGAGGTTGAATATTTGCATTTTTTAACAATACTATTCATTTCCATGAAAGAACAAAATGAGATAGAGTTATTGTTTGTTGCTGTTATCTTTCTGTTTACCTTAGGTATGTCTACTGGTAAAGGGAATTAAAAGACAGACAAAGCTAGCACTGGTCTCAGAAGATGCAGTGTAATACAAAATAAAGTGGATTAATTAGGTACTCCAAGAAGCCTGAGAAACTGGGAAACCAGAGAAAGCAAGATCCTAGCACAGCTCCTCTCTCTCTGTTGCTGAGGACTGCCACCCAGAACTAGCTCAGGTATCCCTTCATAGAGCACACAGAAATAAACACTACTCTTCATTGCACATCATTAGCACTTCATTCCTAATTCATCTAGATAACATATAGGTAAGCTGTCATGCATTCACACAGTCAACATAAACATAAAATAATTTTCAACCATTTTAGTAATATGTTGGCATTTACATGCCTAATTTTCTACAAACAGTGATTAGTAATAACTAATGCTATTGGTCCTATCAGTTCATGTTATGAGAAAATTGGAATCTGTTATTGATCATTGTGACAGTTACTTGAAAAATGTTAAACATGTTGTTCATTGCAGTAGGACAAACTTATTATCAATAGAGGTCCACAAGGGAAGAAATATGCAGCAAAAAGTGGATAGTCTGTCACAAAAATCTTAGCATATATTTTACAACCCGAATGGAAACCATTTTACTGCTTACAAAAATCAAACCTCATTTTGAAGAAATCAGGATGCCATAGGAGTCTAAGTAGTTTTAGGGGGAAAAAAGAACCTTTAATAAATGGAATTCAATTGAACCACAAAGCAATAATGTATATTCAGTAAACATTCAAGAATTAAACTGATAAATGTAACTTTTACTCAATCTTGTATTCTCTAGATTTAATTAAAAGTTAAATGTGAACTTTAGAGTATGAGTGAGTGAAAGAACCATGAAAATTGACTTTGAGAATATGATAAATGTGTGCTGTACAGCTACCTGTTAGTCCTGTAAATCTAATTACAGCAGAAGAGGAGATAGTCTGAATTCTTTGAGAACACATCTTCACTTGATAGAGTGGCACTCTCTCTCTCCTTCCTCCACTGGTTTTCTACTCTGTCAGATAGCAGGGAAATAATTTCAAAACTGAAAAATTTACAGCACAGAACAATATTCATAGCACGTAACATTACTGCATGAATGTGTTGTTAACCTTTGATATGTAGTCATAAAACAGAAAGCTGATATTATAGAGGATTAATTTTGGGGCTGATTAAAGTCAATAGCAAACACCCTACTGGCATCGAAGAATCAGGGTTTTGACTGTGCATTCTGTTTGGCATTTTAAGACAAAGATACAGATTTATAACATCAGAAACCTTGGCTCCATCCTGGCATAAATCCAAAATGTTGGGCGTGTAAGGTATAAATGAGTCCATTTGCAAGTCCTTTGATATAAAACCATTTCAGATTCAAAAGGTCATTGCAGCTTCAGAATGACAGCACTGAACCATATATACTGAATGTCTCTTTTTTAGTTAAGAAATCCATTAAAAGTAAAATTACAATCCTTTTAAACATGCTGTGGCGTATACCAACAAGCTGAGGCCAACTGTAATGTCTAGTAACTGAAAAAGCAATGGTAAGAATTTTACATTAGTAATCAGCCACTAGTGTGGCAGAAGGACTGTTTAAACTTATATTTTGAATGTTCTTGGAATACCAGTGGACTCTTTTAAGGCTATTCCATAATTCCATTCCAGTGAGTGCAGCCACATATGTCCTCTTAGGTCTTTAAGTGTCCACTAGTAACACCAGCACCACATGCTAGCAGCAAATAATATATCTATTCCAACTTTCAGAGGAGGAAGATGTAAAAAAAGTTTGCTAATGGCTAACTTCTTCCCCCCTCCAACTACAACACTCTTTTGGAAGGGGCGTAGGGGAACAACTTGCCTGCTCTGACTTGTCCAACAGCTGATGATCTTTTTGATTTCAAACCTTATCTTCTCATTCGTTAGTCAGTTCTTGCAAAAGCTTCAAAATGTTGCATTTTTGGAATGTGGTTGGAAGAAGAATAGGAGTTACAGTACATTTATAAGGAAGAGATTGGGGATCAACAATCTCAACCCTGTTGTCACCCAAAATTGATTGATTGAGACCAGACATGACTGCACTTACTCTGCATATGATTAATGTCTTTTAGTGTTGGTGGCATGTGTGGTTTTAATGCTTGGGCAGACAGAGAAAGAGAGACCAAATGAAAGACAGCTTCCATCAGTCAGGACTGCCAAACAGCTACCAAAGAAAAGGAAGAGCTTAACATCTCATTGAAATAAACAGCTATTTATTAGCAACTGCAGTGCAGATGTTGACTTCTGGTAGAACAAAGAATGTATCTATACTCATCTGTGGAAAGGAAAAGCCTCAGTCTTATACAAAATAAAAACCTCCTTTTGTCCAAAAAGCGGGACTTGGGGTTTTCTGGTTTTGTTAGGGGAAAACTGGGCCAGATCTGACAGCCTGAGAGAGGCAATGCTGCCACAGCTCCATGCCCCCATGTCTAGCCAGTAACGAGACTGAGCATTCATTCCCAGTATACACATGCAGAGATATATAGAGCACACGTATACACCACATATATACAGGTCTGGCCACACAGATCAACACAACACACTCATGGAACACTCAAATGAGTACAGACAGCATGAATGGCCTCATCCTGCTCCTCTCTCTGGCTGAGCAGGATGGAGGTTTGCTAGTGGGAATATGCATATATGCATATGTAAAACGTGGGTGGGCCCACAGCTGGGCTCAGACACCCAGTCTGCCCAGCTGCTGGCACCTGGATATATGAGCCTCTGAGGCCACGCACACACATAGCCAGCTGGGACTCCCCTGGTCCCCAATAGCCACTCCCCACCCCACCCGTGGTCTCACTCTTAGAGACCAATTCACTCCCTGGCTTCCAGACCACGTCACCTACTCACTGGCTCACCTGGCTTGATCTTTGTTGGTGCTTACAGTCATTTGCACACCCACATTTGCTCCAGTGGCTGGTACCACAGATGTGAGTCCCTGCAACCTGAGGTCCCACTCCAGTTGCTGGCATTGACACCCACTCACTGGGGTCTCTGCAGTTGCTGGCACCAGAGACACACAGACCCTCCAATCCATGGTCTGGCTGCAATCACACCCCCCATATACACAAGAGTCCCCTCACTCAAGAAAACAGTAAAAAGGAATTTTAAATGTATAAAAGGAATTTTCAAGCCAGCACTTTTAAGTAAGCAGTTTCGGTGCTTTCAAGTTTACCAATCACTATTCTCCAGTTCTCAAGTCTCAAAAGGAACATTCATATAATGGAAAATACCAAAATGGACTGGGCAGAACCATAATAAGTCTCAGTTTAAGTGGTATTTCACTTGGAACATAGAAAATGTCAACAGTTAAGATTCAGTATTTTTCCCATACATTCAGAATTCTGAGGAAAAAAAATAAAATCTTTTCTGAGGAAGCTAATTACCATTTACAAAAAGTTTAAACACAGTTTTGAACCAAATTTAGTCCCCAGAAGTCTGTACTTGCTTTTACTACTAGCTGTCTTCTGTAGAACAAATGTCTGGTATGTGCATGTTCTTAACTGGAACTTATTTGTGAGTTTGAGGACCAAGTCTGACAAAACAAATTCATATTTGGTAAATAAAAACAAACAATATAGTAAATAACTTTAAAAAGCATTTTTAGAATTTATTACATGACACAGGACTTCCAAGAGGTCCATTTCCTTCTGGACCAACAACTGCAAGCCAGGCAAGACACCCCAGAGCATCTACATTTAGGATAGTGAACTGAGCCTTTAGCTTATCTGTGGAAATCTCATTTTAGGTGAACTCAGTCTTCCTCTACACAGATACTTTTGAAATAACTGGAGTACTAGTGTATTCAGTATTTATCTAACTTCTCAGGTGGGGTTTGAATCAATGCTGTATTGCCACAGCTCCTCTGTGGCTGATACTTGAGTTATTTTGAAGATGGGTTACCTATGGGACTTCTGGCAGGAACAGACTGTGGTGCTGCCATACCCAAAACCAAGTGCAAACAAACATAGATATTTTGAAATCGCCAGTTTGGAAACAGAAAAGGTACCAGGAGTGACTGTTTCCCTTCTCCTGCTTTATGAAAATTTAAAACAGAAGGTAGGATTCAGGGGAGAAGAAACTGAGTAGAGTAGGGCCTCATTTCAAACCCGGCCTCACCCACAAATTCCCTTGCTGGTTCTCTTCATTCACCCTGTGGTGGCTTAACTCTTGTCTACAAAATTAAGATGGTATTTCCCATCCTCATAGTTTTGCTATGAGCTTAAAGTCCATTAATGTTAAAGTGGTAAAGGTGGTAGTGTTCACTAAGAGGAAAATATCAGTTGAAAAGTACAGTTGAACAGTGTGTTGTGTTTATGCCAATAAAATAAGGATGATTATTAATGCTGGCCATGACTAAAGCAAAAATGTTAAAATGAGTTGACTATTTATGACAATATTTTTAGTTTTTTATGCCCAACTCTAATATTGAGAACCTCATTGAGACAAAGATTTAAACTTGAAGAAAAATGCCAGACTGGTTGGATGAAAATCACTTCTAGTAAATCAGGACTTCTTTTAATAGCTATAGTCAAATAGGTGATTTCCTTCATGCTTCCTTCTAAATTCTTGCATTTTATCAAAACTAATGTGTTTATAGTTACTTTCCTACATTTTATCCCTCTCCTAATTGCAACTACTAATTTTGCTTTTCTTCAGCCATTAAGTACGAAACCTGTTGATACGTTTAATAAGAATCCATGTTACTGAACTCAGGTTTCATCTGCCAATTATTCAGTATTTCTCATAAAGATTACCTAATCTTCTTGACTCCAATACAGCCACGTGAGTTTTATTTCACCTTAACTATTGTAATTTGCATTTCTGTATAGTCATTCCCATTAGCCATCCTGCCTTTGTCCCTGTGATATAGAGTCCTCTTTATTGAAAACTGAAATGAAGTATTCATTTAATTTTTGAGCCAGACCCATATTATCTTTTAGACAATCCTCACTTTTCACACATTGCAACTCCACTTTTTTCCTATTTTCTAGAGAACCTTTTTCACTTGTTGCAATTTCCTTTGCAAGGTCTATCTCTGCCTGGCTTTCAACAATTCTGAATTTATGAATAAGAATTAAGTGACGTCCACCCTGTGAATAGTCCTATGCACCCACTGAGATATAGCCCTGCCATTTATTTATCAACAGCACCTTTTCTGTTACAAATCTAGTTGACAATGACTTTTTACTCAGTAACCTTAATCTTCCATTGCCTCTTGTTTATTATCATCTCAATGCCACATGCTCTCCATTACATCTCAAACAGAGGAATTTACAAATCATATTTAGCAGAGGCCAACTGAAAATAGCACAGGAGTCACTTGTACCTGGCTGCTGTGAATTGTGAGCATCTTTGGAGAATCAGCACTGTTTTCCACACAGACATGTTCTGCTGCAGCCTCTCTCTACTAACTGATTTTGACTACAGCTTAGATGTGCCTGTTTACCACTTATTTTTCTTTAGCTGAACACGACTTAAAAAAACCCAACAACAACAAAAATAGACAGCACTGTCCTTGAAATGGTGCAGGATTTCTAAAATGGAGGTGTCAAAGAAGAAATCAGCAAGATGTACCACTTGCTGCTAGTACCAGTGGCTACAGAAAACAGTAGTCACTGGAGTTATACCTAGCACAGATATAGAAAAAGAAGGAAGGCAAGCCAAGATGGTTCTGATTCTCTACAGTAGCTTGGGCCTATGAGAGACAAGGACAACCTATGATCTAAGTGCTTTCATTCTCTGGTTGCGGAAGATCAGAACAAGAGCAACGCACAGTGATTAAGGTCTAAAAGGATCTCTTATGCTGCTGTACAACAGGAGTAATTTCAATACAGTCAGATCAGACAGACAAGCACAAAGCTTTTGCTATGGCTCCTGGTTGGCTAAAATCAAGGACGCAATAGCGAGTGGCAAAAACATGATGCAGCCTCCTTGGGGGAAGCTCTAAGCTCAAAGTGGGAGCAGGGGACCAGAGCCCTCTGAGGTATAGTTCTTCCTTTAGACCACTCACTTGAGTATTACGAAGCTCCAAAGTGTGCCCCAAGACTGGGCATGCTCAATACATAAAAACTCCTTCCTAATCCTAGCCAATGGCTAGAACGTGCTCTTATTTTCTTTACAAATACACATCTCAACGCTGTTGATATTCTTTTCATCTATATAAATGGTATATTCTTTAAAGTAATCTTAAGTATATTATATGTAGTCTCTATACTCATGTCCTATACATTGAAGAAAAGGTATAAAGTCTTTGATGTTTTGCTACTAAAAGGGACAAAAATGTCTCAGTATAACTGCCATTTCCCTAGTGGAAATGTCAGACAAAACCCCCTCTGTTTCTTTTTCTCCTCACTTTCTAATAATACACTGAGGAACTTTTAAAAAGAGCTGCATATTCATCATCACAAATGAAACTTCACATTTTTCTGGCTGTGGAGATGGTAATTATAGGTTTGCACTTCTAATTGAGGCATTGATGAACATGCCCCACACTGCAACAAATACAAAATAATTGTTACGCAGACTGTGTGGTGTTCTGGGGGGAAAAAAAACTAAAGAGAAATTGAAAGCAGCAGCATGAATCCTAATAATGACTACCCCAATGGCTTATTTCCTAGTATCATTTACTGCCAGGGGAAATTAAACCTGCGGGGGCAGGATATTTTTGAAGAAAATGACAAGTTTCTTGTTATTCCTTAAATAATGATGCACCTGATGCCTGAAGGCCAGTTTCAACCACCCTATTTGTAGGGCAGTACGACCACTCCTGAAGGTAAATCAAAGGGGGCAGAAGCAAATTACATTTTACTTCTCTGGCCAAAGGGTCCCCAAATAACCAAACCAAAAAAAAACCCAACAGGAAATCCAAACAGAGCAGATTAATAACTTCCTACATCTCTTAGAAGGACAAATCCAAGTTTGCCACTTATGGCACAGAATACAAAAAGAACCTTTGGTTCATGGTTGATTGTTGCCTTTCTCCCCTCCTTATTCACTAATATCTAGCTGCTTTGTATTCGTGCCTCAGTCTGAGGCATTTGTTAGCAGCACACTTGAAGCTAACAACAACAGAGAGATGGCAAAACAAAGCAACTCACCTGTGGTTCCCTCAAGAGCAGCGCTAGATCCACAAGTCATCTCGACTAAACGACTGCTTTGCACAGTTTGAATAAGGGCAATAGAGTCTATCAGTCTCTGAAGTTACTAATATTGAGGGTCTGTCTGTATAACTTAATGAGATCATTTATAGCTTATGGAAAACTATGGCAGTTTCATCAGTGGAAATAAAAACTCTAGGTCTGGATTTTGTTTATTAGAAACAAGAAGCTGGAAAGTTAGGAACAGTATATAGCTTGCTAAACTTTTGTTTGCATTTCATTTGAGTGGCTGGGTTGTGGATTACCATCTGTGTTCTCACAACAACATTTCAACCAGTTAAAAATTTATTTAATTCAGGACAGGAATAGGAAAAGAAATGATCTCTATAGTTCTGACTGTTGCTCAGTTTCAATCTTTGTTGAAAACAAATGCAAAACTGGAAGAGTAACAGCCAGAGGGAGTTCTGCTGTAAGCTAATAGGAGTCAGATCAGAGACAGTTGTTATTCCAGATATTCAGCTCATAATTATTGGTAGGGGGAAAAAAAAAAACCCAAACCAAACAGCTTAAAACTAATTACAAAGAAAAAAGGTTTAAATACTTTTCATGGTAAGACTAACTAAACACATTTGGAATTATGAGGGGAAAAGGTAGGTGCTATGTTCTGAATTTCTCCTACGTTCAAAAATAGAAGTCTATTTTTTAATACTCTTCATACAAAATTTCATAAAAGAAGAAGCCTTGTTCTTAAGTATCTTGAATCTGACAACCAGTTAAATGAAAAACAAACAAGCAAGCAAACCAACCCAAAAAAATCACACAGCAAGAAAGCTTTAATAAAGAGAAGGCACTAAGAGACATACCTGACACTAAGCACACTTTAGAGTATTCCCATTAAAGGCTCCTACCTTACTGAAGGAGCAACATCACAAACCTCCAGGAAGCACTTTAAACCACTTAGATTGAACCTCCTGTGCTCAGCTGCTTGGCATTTCTGAACTAGCTAATTAATGCCAATATTTAGCACAAGAACAGGTGGGAAAACTAATGACTAATTTCTTCTCTCTTCCAACTCAACAACCACCACTGTCTTTTAAAAATACAATTCTTACCACTGCCTGCTGATTCCATTTCTTGTCAGCCTCATTGCTTCGACATGGGGCTGCAATAAATGAACAGCTGGATGCAGCATTCTACTGCAAGTGGAACAGCTTCCTTTCTGCTACAAGAGCCTTGTCTTAATCTGTTCACGTTGCCTCACTTGGATGGGTCAAAAAATGTGAACTCTTCTAACAGGAATACCAACAGCATGTGTGCTGCAAGTGGCACTAGTTCAGTCTGATTGCTGAACTAAGTAAACTCCATTAGAAGGGGAAGGGAAAAGGAAGGTACGCAGTTTTTTTAAATTGTATTTTTCAGGTATATGTAACAAAAGTGAAGGAAGACAGGACATATCATAAAATTTAGGCTTTTTATTCAGCAACTCAGTAATAAAGGTATTCATCTAAGATGTTGGTGGGTGCATACAAATGTCTGCTCTGAATCAGCTGAAAGAGGACTCAGTTTAATTGTGCCTGCGTTAAAGCACAACCTTTTCAACTTTTCTCACTCCAGCTTCTTCAATCTGTTAACTACATTGGTAGTATTTAGCAATAGCATAATTTCCTTATTCCAGTTGAATGATCTTGTCAGTGATCATAGAAGTTTTGATCAGGCAGGTCTAGGCCTATGACAGCTTCTTCATCTTTAGTTCTGACATGCTCCAAGGTTCATGTAAACATTCCCTGAGCTAAAGAAAATTATTAGTGCTCTTAGAAGAAACATATGATCCTGGACCTTTCTCTAGTGACACACATAAGAAATGTTGATAGGGTACTACCAATCCCTACTAATAAAAAAGAAAAGCGAACTTGCTTTCACCATAGTTTACGGGAGTGCAATTCATGCTGGGTAACTGTGTAGGGGCATTAGCTCTGATTTGGCCTTGGGCTAATCAAGGACTGGCAATTCTTGCTGGGACTTCTTTACTCTTGACAGCAGAATGTCAAGGTATTTTTGAATTGCTTTTTGTTAGACCTAAAGGAAACTATTGAAATGTTTCAAAAATGTTTTCATTACAGCAAAAACAGTTCAGCAAAATTCCCATACATCTGCAAATAGTTTTAGCTGCTACAAAACAATATTTCTGGCAGCCTAATACCATCACAGTAAAACCCTGTGTATCAAGCTTTTGAACTGCATACATGACAAAGTTTGGTAGAATATCATATTGGGTTTGCACAGCAAGGTTTTGGTAGCGGGGCAGCGGGGGGGCTACAGGAGTGGCTTCTGCGAGAAGCTGCTAGAAGCTTCCCCTATGTCCAATAGAGCCAATGCCAGCCAGCTCCAAGATGGACCTGTCGCTGGCCAAGGCTGAGCCAATCAGCGATGGTGGTAGCACCTCTGGGATAACATATTTAAGAAGGGGGAAAAAAAAGTGCATAACTGCAGCCAGAGAGAGGAGTGAGAATATGTGAGAGGAACAACTCTGTAGACACCAAATTCAGTGAAGGAGTGGGAGGAGGTGCTCCAGGTGTCGGAGCAGAGATTCCCCTGCAGCCTGTGGTGAAGACCATGGTGAGGCAGGCTGTCCCCCTGCAGCCCATGGAGGTTAACGCTGGAGCAGATATCCACTTGCAGCCCATGGAGGACCCTACACTGGAGCAGGTGGATGCCAAAGGAGGCTGTGACCCCGTGGAGAGCCCGCACTCGAGCAGGCCCCTGGCAGGACCTGTGGACCCATGGAGTTTGTGAAAAACTGCAGCCTGTGGGCAGGACCCACATTGGAGCAGTTCGTGGAGGACTGTTTCCATTGGAAAGGAGCCCACGCTGGAGCAGGGGAAGAGTGTGAGGAGTCCTCCCCCTAAGGAGGAAGGAGTGGCAGAGGCAACGTTTGATGAACTGAGTGCAACCCCCATTCCCCGTCTCCCTGTGTCACTCAGGGGGAGGAGGTAGAGAAATTGGGAGTAAAGTTAAGCCCGGGAAGAAGGGAGGGGTGAGGGGAAGGTGTTTTTCAGATTTGGTTTTATTTCTCATGACCCTACTCTGATTTGATTGGTAATAAATTAAGTTAATTTTCCCCAAGTTGAGTCTGTTTTGCTCATGATGGTAATTGGTGAATGATCTCTCCCTGTCCTTATCTGGATCCAAGAGCCTTTTGTTATTTTTTCTCTCCCCTGTCCAGCTGAGGAGGGGAGCGATAGAGCATCTTTGGTGGGCACCTGGTGTCCCGAGTCAACCCACTACAAATATAAATATGAATTTTAGCACCAGCTAAAGCTGCAGTGAATGGAAATGCTGAAATGATAAGTGAAGTCTAACAAAAATAAATGGTTGATTGATAAAGAATAAATTTGTTACTTTCATACGTGATTTCAGTTGCATGCTCAGTTCACACTGTCTTTGGAAAGAGAAAGGTCTTTCCTTACTTAGGTCCTCTTGGAAAGCTGAGTTTAATAGCTTTACAACAACAAGCCGTTAGAATCTAGAGGGAATTCATAAGTAATAATTAGAAAAAAATTACAAGGATTTCACTTCTTCAGATACCAAAAATTTGTGTATATTCAGTTACTCTTGCTTTTAAACCCCATGTAAAACAGATCGATTTTAAAGTGCATTATATGTTGGCTTTAAATTAATATGGCTGGGTGGAGGAAGTAGATTGAAGAGATGGGTCTGAAATAAGCATTTGTTTAAAAGTATCAGTTTAATACAAGCAGGCTCTTTAACAGAAAAAAAAAAAAGGCATGAATTTACAGGAGCTCAAATTTATGCAGAACAGGCTATTTAGGGAGGAAACAAAAGGGCAACGTAGTGACCTTAATTCTGCACAAGACAATTCCAAATAAATCCTCTTCCCTCAGTGACCATTGTGTCCCCGTGCATAGATAATCTTTAGTGGTGAAGTTTAGTAAGTAAGTGTTGTGTGTATGCATTGGTTAATTGTTCTAACATCCACTAGTGAAGCCACAGAACTCCTTGCTAAAATTTGGCATAGTTTTGGTCTTTAAAAGTTTAATACAAAGCACCATATTGCCACTGCATTATCCCTTATATATATAGATATAGTTTAATACAAAACACCATGTTGCTACTGCATAGGGTTCTAGTTCTGAAAGCTTGTTATTTATTGCCACTATCTTTTATTTGTCAACCTCAAGTGAAAAATGTCAAGCCTCAGTTGATTCATCAGCTGACATTAACCAATGGAAATGAGATGTATCACAGAGCAGAAAGATAAGTGTTGCCTGCATACTTAGGACAGTAAAGATCATATTTTTTTTTACCAATCATTTAAAAATAAGAAGGGTTGGGAAAAAAAATTACCCTTGTAGGATTCTATGAATCTGATATCTATCCATAGTATGGGATATGTCCATAATATGGAATAAGAATGAAAAATTTGAGCCCATTAAGGGCAAGTATGCTAGACTTTTTCATTGTCTATCAAAATAGTATCAGTTTTCCTCTGACTGTGAAACTGTCTCTTTAGAGATAGATAACTCAGTCCACTGCATTATAATTTAGTGTCTAGCTGTAATAATTCAGTATTAAAATCTGAAATGTGGCACTGATAATGGATAATTAATAACAATTTTTGAGACAAGTTTTATAGCCCGATCCTACAGTCAACATCCAGCCCATCCCCAGTGCATGAACTATTTTGTTCTGATTGGCTTTGTACTTGAACCAGTTTTTTCATCTTTAATTCCCAGGGCCTAGTTTCCTGAACCTTGTTCGTTATCTCCTCTCGTACAATATGCAAATTATGTACAGTCACAATGCTATACTTCTCCCATTTATTGGTATTGATATTAATTCTTTAGCTACTGGACTTTGGAATTGCAAGTCAATCAAAAGTTCTCTAATTCATCTGTACCTGTAGGAAAATAATGAAAGATACTGTAATGTGAGGTCCTTTCCAGAATTTCTATGGTATTATTTTTCCACAGTATCACTTCTATTTGTTGATCTGTTCTGCTCCACTGCTATAATTAAAACATTTTAAAATGAATGGCAACTGTTTAGTAGAAAAGTTGCTGAATCTTTAAAAAAAAAAAAAGGATAAAACCGTAAAAATTTATGGTGATATCCGATGCTTACGTTTTGGTAGGATTTTTAAGCATGCAGACATAAATGACTGCATTCCAGAACAATAATTTTTCTCATTTGCAGGTAGCTCAAGTTAGTCACCTAAGAGCAGTTAAAGCAATTGAACAGAAACAATGACTAACTACTTCAGAAATATAACAGAGGTGTAAATTATGACACTTACTGTGTAGTGATTTTAGTAACTGTCCAATGATTGGACATATTAAGTGATTAGAAGGAAGGATAACAATGTTTGTTATGCCTTGTTCTGCCTTAGCTACACAGGTAGTAATCCACAGTGAAGGACAGCCTCATCTGCAAAATGGGAAAGCAATTTATTATGAAGCTGGGCACCAGAATATTTGGTATCTGTGTGACATATACAAGCAAAAAGACAGAAGTACTTATGATGGGACAGGACTTCAGGTAAAGTCTTTAAATTAGATTTCATCAGAACATAAACTAATACATTTAACTTTGTAAAATAACAGGAAATGCAGAGAGATCAAATAGAAATAAAACAGGTTCATAAATCAGCACATCTCTATCTCCCACAGAACAACTTTCTTCAGGGTTGGACTCAGGTGACAAAATGCTCCACAGTCCCCTCTAGGTCTTCCAGAAGTGTGTTTCTTTCCAGCACTTTGGAAGAGTGAGTCCTTGTTCCTCGCAGGGCTCCCCTCCACCCCAGGAGCTTTCTCTTGTACCTTGCCAGAAGGTGCACCCTCTGTGCAGAGATCTAGATACCAAGAAAATGTTCAGGGACATTTACCTTGAGCAGTAATCCTATTTATCTTATTTATTTAATATTTATCCCATTATATATATATATAATATTTATCCTATTTGTATATTATGTCCTAGTTATCTTATTTGTAAGATCCAATTATGAGATTGAAAGCAACAGATTAAGTACCACAGTTGAATGGATTACAACTATAATACCTTTTCAACCTGGCTAAGCCTCCTCCCATTTATTCAGTTGAATCCAGCTAGAAGCTGTAGCATGTTCCAACTTGTCATGGTATCTATCAGTCAACAGAGTAATAAAGGATGTTGCCAAATACAAAATTAAACTGTGTTTATACTTTTATCAATATGCTTAGCTGGAAAGGAAAAAAATTATTTTTGTAGCATTCTTTATAATAGGCATATGTATAGTTTTATATTATGAATATAACCTGGTTTATACATCCTGAACTGTCACTTCTCAAGTGACTGGTATATGGTTAAGCATCTAAATTTATGTGGCTTATTACTGGGAGAACCAGCTTGGAAAAGTCTGCAGATGAAGATGGTGGTTCCATAGCAATTCTGTGATTATTATCTGCCAAACCATCCATCCTCTGCAAATAATGTTAACAGAGTATGCCAGATCAGAGCTTTGCAGAAGCTGCCAGTTCTATTTTGTAGTAATGTTTGAGACTTTGACATTTGTTTAATTACAGACTGGAATAAAAACAAGATTTAAAAAGTATTTAAGTGAAAATTAAATCTCAATTTATAGATTTCACTGTAAGATTTTCCACTCGGTGAGAGCATATATATATATCTCTTTATGGTTAGAGCATAGGCTTCAGACAGATTCATAGTCATGACATTTGGGTGCTGATTCAGAGGTGACTTCCCACATGTCAATTTATGCTGACAAGAGTGATAATGTAAGTCAAGATCTCCCATCTTGCACAACACAACCTTTACCATGAAGTTGCAGAGCACTTAAGTGTCTTGTCTTGTGTCAGCAAAGTCAGATTTCCCAGCAAAAGTGAAAAAATCGCTGAAGCTAGAACCCTCAGACACTGATCTCACTGCACATTTAGATGACATTTTAATCAGAAGTGCCTATCAGTTCTCCCATACTATTTCAGCTGGATGGAGATATACTTTCTATTCACTCAAACCCATGCAATTTCTCTAAAACTTTATAAATAACGTTAAATTTTTCAGTTCTTCCTGTACAACCATTTTCATTGCCTCTAGTGCAGAAACAACAACAGCACAGCCCTTCAGTTGAGACTCCTGATATGTAGACCACTTCTTCAGAGTAACAGGCATCAATTAGAGCACCGTTTCTGTTGATCCAACTTGCAGTAGAAATTTGAGATGACACAGATCAGCCCCAATTCATGGAGCAACATTACTGTTAATTTCTTGCAGAGTGGGAGTAGCTGAGTCAAAAGCATTGTGAGTGCAGATGACTGCATATTGAGCTATAAACATAGCTTAAATTTACCTTTATCAGTCATTTTCCCCCATTTTCCTTTATTAGACTTAAAGTAACCAAAAATCAGAGCTTATGGAACAACAATACACACTTTCATAAAACCTTTCTTTTAGGGACAGATTCTTTTATATTAGAGTAGTCAAATGCTTAAAATAAGACAATCCCTAGATGGAGCAGAAGGAACTGATGGTAAGATTGCAGAAGAGTTTGGGTTGTGTAGGAGTCTGCCATCAATGGGAAAACAGGCAACTTAATTACTTGTTAGTGATCTAAAGGAAAAAATGATGCTAAAAAATTACACAAATAAACAAAACAAAAGGAAAAGCCTTCACTAACTATTAAGGAAAGATAAAACATATTTCATCTGAGCACTCAACCACAGAGTAGAGAGAACAGCTGTGATTATGATAATAGCAGAAACAAAGTCATGAGCAAGACCTATCAATGTAGCTGCTAAAAGCTACTGTACGGTTTGCCAAATTAAAAGAAAGTACAAGATCTTTTTTGTGAATATTCTATTGCAACTAATTATTTTTAAATTCCTGAATATGTTTTCTTTCATTTTGCAAGCCATAAATGAATCATAGATTTATGAAGTTAGCAGGAAAGTTTTCTTTTTGTTAGGTAATTTCAGAACTGAATATTATGGGGTTCCTTGGAATGTTTTCTACTGTATTTAAAATAGCCACTGACAGAAACAATTGACCATACAATTATATCTCATATAACAATTACCATATTAATAACTATTAATAGCTTTTTCTTGGAAGCTGAAGAATGTGAAAGAAAGGTAGGATTTACTATCTCTGATCAGAAAGCAGAACTGTCAGAGAAGATATTTTGCTTCTCAAGTTACATGATTTAATAAGCTTTACAGGAAAAGCCCCCTTAACATGCACAGAGTGAGTTATGTGCTAGTATTTATGTTGGTAGGTGAAGAAATTCTGACCCATGCAATAATCAGATGGCAATTCAGAGTGGAGATAATTCTGCCCTTGGAAAGTCTTGCTATTGATCAAAAGATCATCTATTCTAAAAAGTACAAGGAAGAGACAAAACCATTGTAAATATACATCAGTGTGAATCTTGTTTTAAGAATTGTAGGTCTTCTGGACATTTTAAGTTGTTTATTAGTTAAGCATTCTTCATTCATCATTAACAACATGCTATTAGACTTCAGGCATAGTTTACGAACTCAAATTATCTTTAAATACAAGAAAGTAATGTTTCTGAGACTTCTTGTGTGCTTAAAGGTTTTGCAGTGATAAGCCAGACTGAAATCTGCAGGGCCAGTGTTTCTAACTGAACAACCTCACTACTAACAGTTAAGTAGAATACAGGCTGACTGATGTCTTGGAGCATTAGATAGAGTCAGCATGTGATGGTGTGAATTATAAAAAGGAAAAAGACATAAAAGGACACAAATACTTACTATGAATAAGATTTTTCTTTAGTCTTAGGGTCCTTCTGCTATTATGGTGACAGTCTGAAACAAGTTTGACAAATTCTGGGTTCCTGGAACCTCAGCAAATATGTATTTTGAGACTTGTTAATGTTTAGTCAGATAAGGCCTTCAGAGATCCCTTTTGTCTTGAAATCTCTACCTCATAGTGCATGGGGCTGACTGGGATTTCCTCACCTGCTACATTTTCCATGGACCAAATATCACAACTGAAGTTGCTGTTGCTACCAGAAAACTGCTTGTGCTGGTTTTGGCTGGGATAGAGTTAATTTTCTTCATAGTAGCTAGTATGGGACTATGTTTTAGATTTGTCCTGAAAACAATGTTGATAATTCAGAGATGCTTTCATTATTGCTGAGCAGTGCTTACACAGAGTCAAGGCCTTTTCCTGCTTCTCACACCACCATACAAGTGAGTAGGCTGGGGGTGCACAAGAACTTGGGAGGGGACACGGCTGGGACAGCTGACCTCAACTGACCAAAGGGATATCCCATACCATATGATGTCATGCCCAGCATATAAAGCTAGGGGAAGAAGAAAGAAGGGGGGACGTTTGGAGTTAGGGCCTTTGTCTTCCCAAGCAATTGTTTCGTGTGATGGAGCCCTTCTTTCCTGGAGATGGCTGAACATCTTCCTGCTGATGGGAAGCAGTGAATGAATTCCTTACTTTTGCTTTGCTTGTGTGTGTGACTTTTGCTTTACCTATTAAATTGTCTTTATCTGAACCCATGAGTTTTCTCACTTTTACTCTTCTGATTCTCTCACCCATCCCACTAGGGGGAGTGCACAAATGGCTGTGTGGTGCTTAGGTGCTGGCTGGGGTTAAACCACAATGCTGTTTTACTGTTGTGCATAGCCTGCTACATCCAAATAAGAGAGTTAGAGAAAAGCGAGTGTGACTGGAATACAGGCAGGTAAGAACTAATAAAAATTCAGGCTTCCGCCCTGTGTGTTGTAACAACATATTGTAAAGTAACTGTGCTGAACTTTTGCATTATATACAGTTTTCAAAAGTGTAGGAGAGACTCATTTTACATCTCAATGACCTAGTTTTCCAGGAGGAAGGACCTCATATCATTATGCATAACCCAGAAGTTTTGAAAACAGCTGTAGAAGAGAAACCTAGAGTAATGAGGGGAGGAAGGACTACAGGGATTCATGAGTTAGTACATTGGTGAAAATGCAGCTAAATATGGCTGCAGGCAGTGGCAGCTCTAATGCTTTTGTGGGAGTGAATTAAAACTCAGGTCAAAGGATATAAAGTTCTGGCAGGGGCTAACCCCACTGTTCCCAAGTAAGATCTCCCCCTGCCTGCAGTGCATGAAGAGACAGAAAGAGGTGGCCAAAGCATTATGAAAAGTAAATTTTCATCCTTTAGCTAATTTTTCATAGCAGAAAGAAGAGAGCAAGGTAACTAAGCAGCAATGTCAAAGGACACAAAGATAAAAGCCAGGCCTCAGATTCATAAATATGATTTTCCAAGTACTTTTTGACTTTTGAATGCTCCAGATTCCCTTCAGATGTGTACAGTTATCTCCCTTTGAAAAAGCAAACTATAATACTGTCCCACCTGTTTAGAAGGAAATTCCATTTACCATCTCCCTGTAGTTAGAAGATACAAGTCCTTTCCCTGACTTTCTCACTTTCTGCTATCTCATTTGATCCTCACATACTGCTCCTGAGTGAGGATTATGCATGCAACTGGGTAATACAAAGGAGTCTTCCTTGGTATGAATTTTTTGATTATTTTCCAAAAAGAGCGTAGTCACCAAAGAAAAGACAAATGCCAAACCAAAAATATCTTTAAACTTGAGTCAAGTTGATAACCACTGAAAAAAACCTTAGGCAAAGCAGAGCTTTCTGTAATTTAGTAACTAATTATTATTTTTAATCCAAACCCATGTTTTGAAACAATCAGTTTTGTGCATTAAGAGATAGGAGGGAGTGGAAGTACCCAGGGTGAATCCAGTGAGTGTCCCTAATACAGTCAGGAACTGTATTGTTTGGAAGAAATTGGGTTAATATACTATTCCATATTTCTGCTCCAGAAAAAAATATTTTCGTAGGCAATCTTGCTTTAGCTCTTATTTCCAAACAGGCACCTCACTGCAGAAGAGCAGCTGATACACTCTTCCTAACGGCTGAGCCCAAATGAACTCTACTCTTGTCTTTTTCGCTCCTCATTTTACAGCTAACACTGATAATAGGTCAGAGAGAGAAAGGCTAAATGCAGTAGTTGTAGCTCGTGCCTTCCTAATAGCTGCAAGGCCTGTATACTTAGGCAGGAGAAATTGTAAATTATTTTTGTGTTAGCTGAATTCTGGGCAGTTTCAGTGTCAATATTATTTAATGGCTTTGGATTAGCCACATCCTATCCTCTCTGAGCTTTGCTCCTTATCTTTAATGTCAAGGGCTGTGAGTGGGAACCGTACTTGTACGAGAGGCCCAGCAATAGCCCTCTTTCGCATATAAGAAATATTGGGTTTGCAGCCTTTTTGTATGTTGGCAGTACTTTGAATAGGAATGCTAGCGCTAGGACAAGAACCAGCCCTTAAATATTTATTAAACTTTATTCAGATGCCTTAAACACATACTGTATATTTTATTTAAATATATTATAGCATTGTAAGCTCTCTCTGCAGCCTTAGCATTTCAATTTATCACACATTTTTAAACAATTCTATGATTCTATGATTTTCTTTCTCATTTTGATTTAATATCCAGTGAAGCCTCACCTTCTTGGTAGATTGCCACAGGCTGCCAGGTTTGTATGTAACGTCTCAGACTATTCCAGAGGAATAAACACAGGTAGCGTTAGGGAAAGGCTTTCTCTCCCTTTTCCCAAAATAAAAGTAAATTCCGTTGATCACATGCTGTATGTAGGCACTTTAGGGCCAAGCAATGGGTTCAGCAGAAATATAGATAGACAGAAAGGCAAAAGATCAAGAGAAGCTCAATTAAAATGAATAATACCTGTTCTTCTGTTAAGATCACTGTCACTGATATGACAATCAAAAAACACCAACACATTGTCAGTGGTAGATAAGAGCTGGAAAAAACTCATACAATCTGTTCCTCCCACTTCATCTTTTCCATTAAACAAGTCACCAGCAGACCCAAACTCTAGGTGTAAAGAAAGAGTTTTTTGAGGCCTTGAAAGTAGGAGATTGGTAGAGAATTTCAAATTTAGGGAGGTGTTTTTCCTAAAAAAGAACATTTTAATTATCCATCAGAAGATTCATAGTTCCTCTTTTTTTTTTTATTTTAAATTTTTGGTTTTTTGAGAAAGGCCCTTTACAGTCAGGTGTGTTAAAATTCAAGAACCTCTAGAATCCATGCCAGGAGCATCTATGATGATGGTCATACTGCATTGAATCTTTGATGCTCAGATGTTTGGAGCATGCAGCCTGGTATCATGTCATCTTCTGTGACAAGCATCACTTTTCTTAGTGAAACGTGTTAGAGGAGAGGTGGCAAATGAACCCTCTAATGGGGGGGATTGCCAAATATTTAGATCATGGTAGTATTTAGTCTAGGCGTATGGAAGCTTTGCTTATAATTCTGTCTTATTCTTCCTGTTTGCTCTATAATTATGGATATTCTGGTCATCTGTAGAAACACTCGATTCCTGAATTATTTCAGTTTTGTCTTTGACATTTTTGTGCAGTTGTGTTTTTCTGTCTAATCCTGAGCTGTATGAAGACAAATGTCCTATTATCAGCTTCTGAATAGATCACTTTTATCAGCCATTCCCTGTTTGTCATGCTCAAAGGAAGCGCTCAGGGCCAGATTAGCCAACTGTCCATATGACTTATCTGCACGTGTATCTTCATGACTAGTTTTGACTGCTAACAGCTCATGTTCCCAAGAAGTCTTTAATGAACCTTTGTCATCAGTCTGCTTTGTGGATGCAATAAAGCAACCTCTAATTCCCTCTTGAATATGCCTTGATGACTTTCCTGCAATTGCTTGGATGTAGCCTACTGCAAGGTCAGATGGGAAGTACAGGAAGACTCAAATGAAGGCTGAATTTACTCTGCGAAGTGTGGATATGCATGTCACATTCTGGGCCATAAACTGTAGACAGATTGGGCTATAGAAAAGCCCCAGAGCCAGAAAAGCAAAGCAAAACCACCTGCCCTCCCTGTCTAGACCCTTCAATAGATCAATGGAAGGTATATTTTTGTCATTTTTCCTCTACTTCAGATTACTCATTGCCAGTCTAAGAAAACCAATGGTAATGATAAACTCTTCCTTTTTTTGTGTTCAAAGAGAAAAAAGGACAAGTTTGAAATTTTCTGTATAGATAATATTAGTGATTTTCAGAAAATCTTTAGCTCATTGCTCCATCAATCTACATCAAAAGTTGCTGTGATTTATGGTGAGGAAGAACATTAAAGAATAGGGTTTGGCACAAGTCACTTAACGTTCAGGCTTTGAAAAATGAGGTTTTGTAAATCCTAAACATTTTCATTTTATTTTTTGTATAGAAATACCTAATTTTTAATAATAAAACATATAAAATATTTTTCACAAGTTATATGTTATGAAAACAGCCATACTTTGAAACTGTAGTTAGTCATGATAGAAACAAGACTTAAAAAAGTTCTTTCAATGCACATACTATTTTCTACTTTTCCAAATTACTTATTTATTATCAGTTTTACTGAGCCAGAAATAAAAAGAACAAAATATTATGACTGCATTTGGACAGAAAGTCTCATTATGCTGCTTACTAAAATGTTGGACTTGGACTCTACATCCAGTTTGCTACATATGTTAAAAAATAAAATTAAATGGGACAGAGTGGTATTTTTCCTCCTTTTCCATCTCCCTCCAAGTTTAAAGTATTTTAATTTAAAGTTGACTCAGAACTTACATGCATTACAGCACTAACAATACAAAATAATCTTTTTTATAGCTATGGAAAAAAAATCAAATAGGAAATGCTTTATGTATCTCTGTTCAAAGTGAGACTGCTAAGTACAAATCAGGTTAGGTGAATGCTTTTAAGAGCCCTAGAAAAAAAATGAGGCCCACCAACGAAAAATCCCTAAGAAAATCATTAACAGGGTGGGAGGGGGGTTGAAATAAAGAATCAACTTAAAATCTGTTTTTTGAGCAATGGAAAGCAAAACACAAAACCAAACAAAAAAAAAATCTTCAGTCACTGTTGGAACTGGAAGGAAACTAAATTTCATAAAGCTGAAGCACTTCAGTGCCATCTAAGGAGACATGATATAATATAGCCTGAGGTAAGCTCCTTGAAAAGGCAATGAAATGTTCTCTAAACAAAGAACTAAGTAGTAGATTAGTCTGAGTATATACAAATATTTGCATATGAAAAACTGACTTCTTACAAGTAATATTAATAATTTGCAAATTACAGAAGGTAGTTGGCCTGACAATTTCTCAGATTGTTTTTAAGAGATGATCTCTAAAAGATATACTCATCAAACCCCAGAAGTCCTTTTCTTACCACAGACAAAGTTACAAGGGTGTGAGTGGTTTTAATAGATACATCTGGTTTGTGTGGCTAACAAAGAGATATTCTTACAGCTGTCTGCCACTAACGTGAGGTCAGAAGGGTTAAACTTCTCAGGTAATTACTATACTGACAAGGAATTCATTTGCATTGGGAGAACTCAGAGTCTTGATGCCAAGTGTTACGTAGTCCCAAGCAAACCAGAGTGAGGTTCTGGCAAATGATGGGTTAGGAGCTATGGAGGGAAGCCCTGCAGAAGGTGTTGGGAACACTCTAGAAAGAGTCAGTAAAATGCACTGAATGTGTTTATAAAATGTGCCTCCCACAGATTTGTTTACCTTGCTCTATATTTACCCTTTTTTTCACCTGTTGTGAAACGGCAGCTACATGAGATTAGAGAAATAGGTTGTGTAGCTGAAGAGTTGCTGAGTAGCTTTTACATTTCCATATTTCTTTCCAGAAGGTGAACTTTTGGAAAATCCTTTCAGAAACATCTAAGGAAATACGAATATGTTGAGACCATCTACATGTCCAAGTGGACACAGAGACGTTACTTCTGTTTTAGGCTGAAGAGCATCAAGCAGAACTTGGAACAAAGAGTCATCTTGTGATTTAGCAGGTCTGGCACTTTTTCTTCCCATATCTAGAAGTCCAAAACATGATGCCTGCAGCAATATTTTCTAAAGGATATTTTATTTTTGAAATCAAATTGAAACAAGTCTGATCATTTGAATTAATCAGAACTCTCTCATCATTTTTCATAAAAACAAGAATTCTATTCTCTTGTAGCACAGCTGAATCCTGTAAATTTTCCTTTTCTTCTCATTGAATAGGGTATTCGTCTTAACTTCACATATTAAATGTTATTAAGAATGTGGTATGCCTCCTAAACCTTTCCCCACTTTCAGAAGGTGGCTACGTTCATTTGATTAAATATTCTGTATGCAAGGTGTATACACCAATTTGGCATGCTCACTGAGAAAAGGTGCTACGTTAATGTGATATTTAATATTGTTCTAAGTAATAGAAGTAGGCTTCAAGAAAAAAACAAAACAAAGAAAAAAACCCAACTTCATTTAGATAATGATTGATGGCAGCACATGACGATACAATAATTAATTTCCTGACTGGTAAAAACAAATCAATGTGTAATTTTAGATAATATTCTTCAAGAGCAGGAGATATTTAAGGCTTGATCTTAGTCATGTAGTGCAGACAAAATTCCTACTGATGTTACATACAGTTTCTGTGAAAGGGTCACAGCACTGGCCCTAACTAGAAAGAAGGCATAGGAGAATTTTATATCAAAAGGAATCCCCACCCCCAGTACACAGTAACTCCTTTTATCTGGATAATTAATATACTTTATGTAAATGACAAATAAATATGCTTGATTCAAGGACTCCCCTGGAACTTTTGTGGCATTTAAGAAAACACTGATGCTTTCCTCTTTTAGAGAATAACCAATTATCATAAGAGCCTCACCTGTCCTTGAGTGCATCTGCCTACTTGTGGAAGCAGGATAAATGTGTTTTCCAGTATTAACTCTTCCTACTTCTGACAGTGCACATTTAAATTCCTCCTCAAATATCTAGGAAGTTGTCACATTGCACAGACTAATCTTATGTCCTCAGTCACATAATTAATTTGTGGGGCAAGAGGCTGGGTGGTACAATTTACTTGGGGCGGGTCAGGGTAAGGCTGGGATTAGAAGTGACTCCAGGATTGTCGTTTAATGCCTTACTACACTCCGAAGTCTCTCAGACTTGGCTAGAAGAGCAATCTGAAAAGGCAAATTTATTGTTGTCCTTTTTTATTTGGTATTATTTTTGTGGTTTTGTTTGAGATTTTTTTAAGATTACTTATAGACTATCTTTTTTTTTTAATTTAGGGTGATTAGTAACATGCCTCAAAGCAAGCACAAACACTTTATTCCAGGCTCTGAGAGAATTAAACCCATTTTATTTCTCTTCCAGACTAAGTTACTAGTAAGTCATTCATTCTTTCAGCTGAGAGAGTGGAATTTGGCCCCACTTTCCTCTAGAACGTTTGCTTTGCTGCAGAGCTGTTTGTGTCTCAGCCCTGATAAAGAGAAACATAAAAACAGCTTCTTAAGTAGCTGTAGGATGAATCTCCAAGAGAACTCTAGGAACTGTGACTAGAAAAATCTCTGAGCAAACAACCTGGATTAACTAAAGTTGAAAATACAGTCCGTGGCTTAAAAACTAATTCAAAATGACTGGCTGATTAACTGGTAAAGCAGATGTCTCAGGTGAATAATGGAATAAACCATCTACCAGCTGACAAACAAGATGACTGTGCTTTGTGGATAAATTGACACATATACAGAGTACTAATCCATGTCTGCTGGTTTGATTGACTAATGATAAAGTCTAACTCCAAATGTAAACAATGCACAGTTAAATTTAACCTGAGATACAGGCACTCAGGAAGCCAGTGCTTCAGCTCCTCTAAAAGTTTATGCCAGGCAGAATACAACTCCTGCAGTGAATATGCAGATTAGGGAAGGCTTGAAAGGAAATCAGCTCACTGGTGGTAACAAGTTAAAAATCATTACCCCCCTACTAAATTTCAGTACAGGTTGCCACTGGCAAACAGAAGGGAGAAATGTGGCCAATAGTAAGAAGGAACAGGATCCTTAACGAGACTACAACAGAGTTCTGTTTCCATAGCTTAGTATTTGCCTTGATAATGCAGTCACACTTATTCTACTTCAAAAAAAATGTTTTATAGGTATATGACAGATCACTACCAGTAACAATTGGGAATTTCATATACAGCTTCAGAATAGGATTTCTGTTTCAATGGGAAGTCATTCTTTCCATTCAGTTATTAATGTCTGGTTGTTTGTCATTACATAAACAGGTGGAGTGGACGAATATGCAATGAGAGAGACTGAAGCTGCCCATTTCTCCTCAATAGGGCCTCCTGCTGCCCTGTCCACGTGCTTTGAATTTACTTCCAGAATGCAGCATTTTTCACCATTTGCTCAAGTGCTTTCTAAGGGAAGACTCCATCCTGATCACAATTTGTTTTCCAGAGAAAGCAGAATATGGATCCCCAAGCACACCACACCATTCTGTATTACTATAATTGTTATTAATATAAAGTATTCCCCAACTGCACAGAGTAGTGTAAAGTCAAACCACACTAATAAATAACATCAGTTAAAGTGTCAATATAGAAAAATCTAAACTGAAACAGCTTTGCCTAAGAACTAGAGCATGTAACCCTTTTGCTGTCAAATTCTTTATGAGTTGAGTAGGTCCTTTCAAATCAAGGAAGCTTCATGGATGAGTAAAATGGGACTTTGTCTCTGAATTAATGCTGAATCAACTTGAATGAAGGTTGTACAATGTAGCCCAAAAATAGCATGACAGAAAGGGAGTTAAATTAGATAGAGGCATAATGCATAGCTAAAATGACCCAATTTAAATTTATATCATCAGACCAAATAGTATTTGGATTTCCACAGTTACTGATTTCTTAAATTAGAACATTTAACTTGCAGTCTTGCAAATCATTATGATTTAGCATGGCAAATGCTGCATGGAGGCAGAGATGGAATGACATATCTGTATGTTTCAAAGCAGGTGATTGTTACCTGACATGGAATTTGGTAATGGATGTGAAGAATAATAAGGGCTTTTACAGGTATGTTGTCCAGAAAAGGAAGATTAAAGAAAATGTAGAGACCCTGATAAATAAGACAGGAGAACCAGTAACAATCAACATGGAGAAGGCTGAGGTATTCAACAATCCTTGTGCCTCATTTACCACTGGCAATCGCTCTTCTTCTTTCAAGGGAAACTTGGCCACGAAGGATGAGGAGAAGGCTGAGGTACTTAATGCCTTCTTTGCCTCAGTCTTTAATAGTCACACTGATCATCCTCAAGGTTTTCATGCCCCTGAGCTGGGAGATGGAGATAGGACACAGAATGAAGTCCCAGTTGTCGAAGAGGTGGCAGTCACTGACCTGCTCCTCCACCTGGATGCCCACAAGTCTATGGGGCCAGACAGGATCCACCCAAGGATACTGAGGGAACTGGCGGAGGAGCTTGCCATGCCAGTCTCCATCATTTATCAGCGGTCCTGGTCAACCGGGGAGGTCCCAGATGACTGGAAGTTAGCTAATGTGACACCCATCTACAAGAAGGGTCGGAAGGAGGATCCGGGGAACTACAGGCCTGTCAGTCTGACCTCGGTGCCGGGGAAGGTCATGGAACAGATCATCCTGAGTGCCATTATGCGGCATGTGCAGGACAACGGGGGGATCAGGCTCAGCCAGCATGGGTTTATGAAAGGCAGGTCCTGCTTCACTAACCTGGTCTCCTTCTACGACAAGGTGACCCGCTTAGTGGATGAGGGGAAGGCTGTGGATGTTGTCTACTTGGACTTCAGTAAGGCCTTTGACACTGTCTCCCACAGCATTCTCCTGCAGAAGCTGACTGCTCATGGCTTGGACAAGTACACTCTGAGCTGGGTTAAAAACTGGCTGGACGGCCGAGCCCAGAGAGTGGTGGTGAATGGAGCAAAATCCAGTTGGCGACCGGTCACGAGTGGTGTTCCCCAGGGCTCAGTGTTGGGGCCGGTCCTGTTTAATATCTTTATCGACGATCTGGATGAGGGGATTGAGGGCACCCTCACTAAGTTTGCAGATGACACCAAGTTGGGTGGGAGTGTCGATCTGCTGGAGGGTAGGAAGGCCCTGCAGAGGGACCCGGACAGGCTGGATTGTTGGGCCGGGGCCAACTGTATGAGGTTCAACAAGGCCAAGTGTCGGGTCCTGCACTTCGGTCACAACAACCCCAGGCAACGCTACGGGCTTGGGGAGGAGTGTATCTACCTGGACTTCCATAACACCTTTGATATGGTCCCCCACAACATTCCGGCCTCTAAATTGGAGAGATATGGATTTGATGGGTGGACTGTTGGATGGATAAGGAATTGACTGGATGGCCACGTACAAAGAGTTACAGTCAATGGTTCAGTGTCCAAGTGGAAACCAGTAATGACTGGTATCCCTCGAGAGTCCATACTGAGACCAGTACTATTTGATATCTTAATTAGTGACATAGACAAGGGGATTGAGTGCACCCTCAGCAAGTCTGCGGATGACACCAAGCTGGGTAGTGCAGTTGATTCACTAGCAGTAAGGGATGCCACCCAGAAGGACCTTGACAAGATTGAGGAATTGGCCCATACAAACCTTATGAAGTTCAACAAGGCCAACTGCAAGGTCCTTCATTGGGGTTGGAGCAATCCCCAATACCTGTACAGACTGGGGGATGAATGGATTGAGAACAGCCACGTGGAGAAAGACTTGGGGTTACTGGTGGATGAAAAGCTGGACATGAGCCGAAAACGTGTGCTTGCAGCCTAGAAAGCCAATCGTATCCTGGGCTGCATCACAAGAAGCATAGCCAGCACATCGAGGTGGGTGATTCCACCCCTCTACTCTGCTCTGGTGAGACCCCACCTGGAGTACTGTGTCCAGTTCTGGGGTCCCCAGTATAAGAGATGGACCTGTTAGAGCTGGTCCAGAGGAGGGCCATGAAAATGGTCAGAGGGCTGGAACAACTGTCCTATGAAGAAAGGCTGAGAGAGTTGGGGTTGTTCAGCCTGGAGAAGAGAAGGCTCCAGGAAGACCTTATTGTGGCCTTTCAAGACTTAAAGGGGGCTTATGAGAAAGATAGGGACAGACTATTTAATAGGGTCTGTAGTGACAGGACAAGGGTAGGTTTAGATTGCACATAAGGAAGAAATTTTTACGATGGGAGTGGTGAAACACTGGAACAGGTTGCCCAGAGAGGTGGTAGATGCCCCATGACTGGAAACATTCAAGGTCGGGTTGGACAGGGGTCTGAGCAACCTGATCTAGTTGAAGGTGTCCCTGCTTGCAGTCTGGGGCTGGATTAGATGACCTTTAAAGGTCCCTTCCAACCCAAACTATTCTATGATTCCATGATTCTATGACCAACAGTGAAGAATTTTAGGATATTACAGTCTTTAATTGAGTACTCCACAAATGATGCTCACTTCAGCTGGCATCATATTTTCACTGCAATACATTGTTGCAATAACTTCGGTTGATCTTGGGGTGCTTTCTACACACTGTAAGTGTATAGAAATGCTACTTTTGTGCAAGTAGTATGCTGTAAAAAACCCAGAATTGCTAAAGCTGTTTAGAATTATGTTGTTGGAAGTTGTTCCTAGGTATGTAAAAATACTGTATATTGATTAAAATGAGGCCAATTTTGGGAACAGGACCTAGGACCATGTTGATCCACAACCAAATGCTGTAACATTTAGATCACAGTTACATTTCTCTTATCTTTTCCTGTCTCAATGGCTTTTGTTTTCCTGGCTGCCCAGTGTCCTAGCCTTAACAGCATATGTGGACCACATTTTTAGCTACAGAGTTAATCTGTGTGATGGTTAGGGAACTCTCATTATGGGTACTGACTCCAAGAGGCTATGAATGATCTAGAACCAATTTCCTACTTACAATATTAAACAAACCTTGGGATGCTAGTCAGTACCTGCTGAAATCAAAGTGCTTTCGTAGTTACCAGATAAATATCTTTTGAAAATTTCTTCTTTGTATTTTGTAGCTTGATGCTTAGGTCCTGACTAGAGCTAGTTCTGTTTCAGTAAAATACAGCGAGAAAATTCTGGAGATAAGAATGCAATTTTACAAAATGTAGCCAAAAAATCAAATCTGAGGATAGATAGTCTACAAATACAGCTCTAATTTTTTGGTTTAGTGTTCCAAAAATGTTATCACACCAATGCGCTGCACATTTAAGTCAGGAATTTTCCTTGTTTAAGTGTTTGAATTTGGTGCAGAATGAGATAGTTGACCTTGTTGGAGAGGGGGACAGGAAGGTCAGGACTGGCAGTGATGTATAGAAATGAGAACTAGAGGGAAAGAGTGAAAAGCTTGAGGGAAAGTGCCTGTGCTGAAAGACGTTTATAAAATGGACCAATAAATCTCTTAGAATTGAAAGTGAGGAAATAAGGCTTGGAGGCTACAAAGAAGTCTGCTGCAGTGTGGTGTCATCCTTATCGAAATAATTGTGGTGAACCATGGGAAATGAGGTTTGAACCACCCTATGAGATAATTTTTTGATACTGTGGAAACCTGGGAGGAGGCAACTCAGTATTAAATCAAAGCTGTAATGGTTTTCTGAGTTCATTAAAGAAATATAAGTGAAATATTTCAAATTTTATGAACTAATCTTTTTTAATACTCTATTCTCTGAGAGGAGTTGGTAGCTTGATTATCTGTCTCAATTCAGGATGAAAATAAATTTGAAAAAGAGTAAAATATTTCCGACATGTGCTGTAACTTTAAATTCAGATCTTTAGTTATGGTCCCCATTAGACATGGAAAGGGTAGGAAGCCTGATGGTGAGTGAAACAGGCTCATTTTTAGGGAATGGGTGGGTCACCTTTATTGAACATGTAATGGTAAAGGGAAGGTAGCAGTTTACTTTGAACTCATAATTAACCGCATGGGTTCAGTAACATGGAAGCAAACCTCACTGGGCTAATGGAAAATAGTAATGGAAGGTAGCTGGCTTTTGGGTGATTTGTGGAAAGCCTATGTCTAGGGGCTGGATGAGGAATTTTGTATCTGCACCAGTGCTGGAATGTTTAGATTTGTACTCAAACTTTGCCACTGCTACCAGTCTCTATTTAGAGCTATATGTAGTTCTGCCACCTGCAGTTGTGACATTCCAACTTGCGTTGTAATCTTCAGAGCTAAAACTACACAAGGGAGAAAAAAGCAGCAGATGGAGTCACGTCATTTACACTGAATACTGCAGGAAAGGCAGCCAGATCGCAGGAGATCAGGAGAAAAAATCCATTTTTGTCACTTAGCAGCAGAAGAAAAAATAAATTGCAGATAGAAAAGGATTAATTTCTAAGGGACCAGCTATTAAATGTAGCATGGAAATTGGACTCTATCAGAAGTTTGCAGAATTTAACTTGACAAACTATAAGCAACAGTGAATTATTACTTTAAACTCATAACCCAAGGCTGCAATGCAGGGATAGAGAAGGTAGAAATTAATTAATCAGCAATCTAAGCTGAGAGCAATATTCACTTTTAGAAGTCTGGTGAACAGAAGTAAGGACACCAAAAGGACTTACATAAATTATAGGTCACTCAAGATAACAGCACTCAAATCTGTGAAGGTCTCAATGTTAAATGCAGAAGTCGTGTAACAAGATAAATAACAAGTGTTTAATGATAGCAGAAAAACAATAATAACCTGCAATCAGATGGATAATAAATTATGGACAGATGGTAGTTGGGATCTGCAAATATTTCACTGTCCCATCTGCCTTCATCCATTGGTATCGTTTTAAATTGGATTCCAGAAAAGATGCTTTTATCCCCCCCTTTTATTTTTCAAAATTCATTATTAGCATCATGTTGTGTGAATTTGTTTCATGGTTTGTTATGATACATCACCAACAGGCCTTCGTATTGTGAATTTGCAGCACTGGAAAAAAGCCAGGGTAATTTTGGGTTTGCACATTTTTGTCTTAAAAAATTTCATAAAGTGAAACTTCCTCTGTAAAGAGCATTTTTATTGCAGAAAACATATTGGAAGTTTCACCTCAGTCAAGCAATGGTATGACTTTGAAAGTAAAGTAGATTTTCCTGTCCAAATAAATATATTGTACAAACATAGTAGCTACCTTGATAAACAAATAGCATTCAAGGACAAAGCGTATATTAACATTCATTTAGTGATGCTGTTAAAATTACCAATAGATATTTAACTTCATGGGTCATGAATGGAGAATAGGAATTTTTCTGACTTGTGGTTAAAGCACAATTTCTCTCTCAAAAGACCAAAATGAAACTTGGTCTTTTTTTAACATCCTCTTTTTTATGTTTTCATATACATTGTTTTTCTCAGCTTGAGGATGCTGAAAAATCTCTCTTAACCTGAAAGTTATTTAAAAATAAAAGACCCCCCCCCCCCCTTCTAAAAGTTTGTACAAGGGGATAAAACAGTAGGAGAGGGCACTTTCTTTGTAATACCACTCTCCCTAGCAGGCAGGAGGGGAAGGAAAGAAAGTGAGAACTTCAACTCATTTGAAGCAGGCTGTCCATCAAAGACACCTGCAGTTCTTCAGACACAACCATTCATCACCACCATCCTACTAGAGGAGAAAAGGGGTTTTATAAGCAACTTAATGAGCTTAATTCCCAAATCTGACAGAGCTTAGCCCCAGGTAGCTGAGTTCAGAAATGGTGGTCTTACATTTAACAGCTTTATGAAATTATATCTTTTTGTAAAGTGTGGGTGGGGATTGGGAAAGGGAATTGTGAGGGCATCTGTTTTATTCCTGTAGTATTCAAGGATAATAGATAAGTTAAGGGTCAGTTTTCTTTGATTTATACATTCATGCCAAACTAATATGCTAATATCTTATTTAAATCAAGGCATATGAATTTGCATACTGTAGTGTTCTGTATCCCATTGAGATCTTCACTGCCTCAATGTTCTGTGCTCTCCTTGTGCTTCAGTTTCAAGGGCTCTTTAACCTCTGGAAGAATTTATTATGTGCCTTCCAGATGGAAAAGAAAAAAAAAAGCCAGTTTATTATAAGACGTCTAAAAGAATTATTAACCTTTCACATGTGAGACACAAGACAAAATATATAGTATTCATATGCCAAAGAAATTTGGGTAGATTAACTACATTTTTGAATTGAGAGATTTAGCTGTATGTTAATGGATTTCTAATAAACTTGCACAAAGGCATTAAGCAGTACAAAATAATCAGGAAGCAGGAGACATCTGTTTTTTTTTCCCCACTGATTTGCTTTTTTTTGAGAAAATAATGTATTTAGCACTTTAAGGAATGAATGGTATGTAGGAATGAATGGTAGCAAACAGTATTCTGAAGTGCTTCCATTTATAAGACTTTTGCAGAAGCATCTCTATTTGGTGAAAGTAGCATTGTACCTGTGTCCCAGAGCATTCAGGACAGTGACACTTTTTGCATGTCAGGTCTGAGGAGCAGTCACCCCATGGACTATGGAAACAATTAAGGAAAGTCATTGCAAAACTTTAAAAAAGCCCCAAACCAAACAAAACCCCATGTATTCAGTTAGGGGTAGTTTGAAAGAAATCCAGTTATCACTCCATATATTTCTATCCACAATTCACAAGATGCCACTCTAGAAAATGAAACCTTCAGGAAAAAAGTAGCCTACTTGCACAGAAAGGGTTGCCAGAAACACAAAAGGAACTAGATCCCATAAGGTAAGATGACAGGAAGAAATAAAAACCATTGAAAACTCAAATGGAGAACTAAGGATATTGAAACTGTGATAAATTGAAAAAAATTATGAAACCCAGCAGAGAGATGGCAGAGAGACTTGTTTTGGAGGGCTTTTAATGAACCTCATAATGAAAGAGGTGAGTTAATTTTGAAGGCAATAGTTGAATTCTTATATGCTGTTCTGAATAACAGAAGATAGAAAGTTAATTTGGGGTTGGTCCAGAAATGGATTGGAAGAGACCATTAGAATAAGTTTGGTGTAAGATGGTGATTCAGTATCTTTCCTGATGACATGTGATCTTCTGCAGCTCCCAAATTTCAAAGTCTGTTTAGCTGAATTGTGTAATCTTGTTGAATATTTAGGGTTTTTTGTGATTATTATTAAAATGTAGTATAAATATGCAGAGACTCATTTTTCAGAGGTTCCAAATATTGGTGGCTTCCTCTGAGAATATAATGCATGCCACCCCTGCTTCAAAATGTGCATAGAAGAGATTAGTTTTGAAATACTTCCGTTAACATTTTTGCATTATTTATAAGCAATCAGATATAACAGTGAGTAGACGCGGCAAGTGTCCACTGTATTTTCTATTCTGTCCTGCCAGCACTTTATTCTATGGAAACTGCAATACTTTTCTAAGATCCAGCCTATCTCTTCTTAGAGCACCTCCCATCCTCCTAGGAACAAATATGGTCATATCCTGAAGCTGTAATATCAAAACAGATCACGGAGCTTTTCCAGATTTTTGACACATGCTACATTGCCTCTCTGATAAGATTGTGCAGCTTGTCTTGCTTTCAATTTTGCATGTTTCAAACTTAAGTGCTGACTTAAGGCTCTGGCTGTTTTGGTTCATGTCTCTGCACTTTAATTTCATTTACCTATCTGTTTCCTTGCCATAAAAAGCATCTGACTTGTGTGCATGCCAGTTCATCATACTCACTTAATAACACTAATTTGGTTTATTTCACCATAAGCTATGCTATTTTGGTACAGTGTTCCATTTCATACCCTTCTTTCTCTACAGTACGAGTCTGCTTTCTGTCTCATTGTCTTTCAGTAAATGAAAGACTAGTTAAGATTTAACAGAAGATGTCAGTCTTTCTCCTTACCACCTTGTTTAATGTCCAGCTATTAAATCTTAATAATGCTGATCTTTCTTATATGAAGAATATTTCCTTGAAATATTTTCCCATTTTTACCATAGTTCTAATTTTTGATGATGATGAACCTCCATTCACTACTTCATTACTGACACTTCCCTTTTGTCACTGGCTCTTCTGCCATGGGAAGACCTATGGTCATTATTTTCAACTGAGAGAAATATTTTAAATTATATTTTGAAATATCTTTTTCTGGTTTAGGTTGTAAACTAGACTCCTTCTGTGTACAGATGAGCTCCACATAAGTCTTGTTTAAAGTTCATATTTTATGTCAAGAGGGCAAAATTAAATCTTCTTTGACCTGCATTTCCATAAAATATTTTTTTTAAAAACAAGCTTAGTAAATAGCAGGGTTTGTTTTTTGGGGGGATTTGGGTTTTTTGAGGGTTGGGATTTTTTTAATATATTTACCCTCAACAATTCAGATGCACTTCTATTCTGATTTAAGGCTGCCAGACAGTAATAATGATTGCACACCAGATTTTCTGACATTTTTGTAGTTCTGGTTTTCAGATAAACTGGTGAACCAGTTGGTTGAATTCTGTGGAATGATATCTTGTAAATACAACAATTCATCTTTTCTCATTTCACCTGCTGCAACACTGCAACAAGATTTGTTTTCTTTTGAGACTGTGGGAACAGGCAGAGACAGAATGACATTTTAGTAGCATTTATACACTTTTTAATCCAATCATTCCAGAAGCTGAACATACATGAGAAATCAGTTCATTGACTAATATCATGTATTTATATTTTAAGTCTGTTTTATGCTTAAAAAAATGTCTGGTACACAATACTTTTTTCCAGTCTTACAAATGAATTAATTTTTTTTCGTATTAGTCTTCTCAGCTTTAATTTGTGTTGAAAATAGTAATCAATCCTCTTTCTTTATATAAAAATAGATAAATTAAATTTCCTCTTTTAACACATTGAACAGTTAAATTATTTCCCACTGATATTTTAAAGAGTAGTTTCTTCATTCTTTACAGACTTTGGAGGATAATGAGGGGCCTAGTTTTTTAGTAGCCAAATGTGGACTTCAATGCGTTGCTCCATGCATGATACTTCTGAACTATATCATCGCATCTCGTTCTTGTTTCTAAAAAAAAAAGCTTTCAAATACAATCAAAATGTGAATAGGTGTAAAGTGTTCCATATAATGTGTTCCTCATCAAGTAAAAATCAAATTTCCCTTCAAATTTGTAAAAAAAGAAGTAGTCACGATAATCAACTTGTGCAAGTCAAGATAATTTTTGTGCAATGCACAGCTAAGCTTCCAGATTCCTGGTCACAGAATATGATGGACAGCAAATACATAAGCGGGTTTACTAAGAGCTGAAATGCAGATGTAATCTTCAGGTAGGGTTATAAATGGAAGAGAGGGCCTACTGGAGGAAATAGCACTCTGTCGTGACCTGTTCTTAAACTTTTTCTCTATTTGGTGTCAGTGGTCACTGTCACATGGGAGACTGGGCTAAATGGATACCTAGGCAGACATGGAGGACTGTTCTCTCCATTAATTTTTACCTTGGCGACGCAGCCAAGGTAAAAGCCAAAGCAATGCGTAGCTGCTGATGCCGCAAAACTTAGAATGGGCGCTGATACTGTGGTAGGTGGATGTTCAACTTCTCTCAGGGTGTTCCCTTGGTGGTCAGGGAAACCCCTCACCCTACTCCCAACCCCATCTTCTGGATATCAGGAGCAGGTTTGACTCATGTGTTATGGTCATAACAACAGGTCCAGTTTATCGTCCAGCTCCAGCTGTGGTGATCAAGCACAGGGCTGCTCCACAGGTACTCCCCAACTGCACCAGTCACATGGCTACATGCTCTGTTGTCCTTTTTTTCCATCTCTTGACCTCCCTTTTCACTGTTGTTCTACATGTCTTTCTCCACCCTTGTCTCCTCCCAGATAAACACCCAGCCTTAATTATTCTTTCCTTATTTGTCCCAGCTGTGGTACAACAGTACACAAATTCGGTATTTCTGACATTACCTAGGTAATCTCATCCTTATATGGTATTGCTGGTACAGTTACCTGGCCATAGTTGGTCTTGCAAGACTGTACTTTCCAAAAGGTCCCCCATCCTTCCCTCCAAGTGCCTATGCAGTTTGGGTGTCTCTCCCTTTGGCCTGTGAAATCCAGCCAACCCTCGTGGCACTAACTGTAACTTGTGTCAGCATGTTGCTGGGTTATTTGTTATGTCCAGCAGTTTCACATCCAGTAGTTCTCCATGCCCAAGCCAGTTAGCTCAGCCTCAGGCCAGGGACAAGTGCGTGCCCTGGTCATTTGCCTGCAATCCTAACAGAGCCCATTGCCATTTTTTCCCTAAATCATTTTGTCAAAATGCTGCTTAAGAGATTAAGCAGGTGATATTCTTCTTTATATAATTGCTAACTTAATTAATCGTACCAACTTTCCAATTTAATTATAATTATTAAAGTGGTAAGAACAGCATTTTATTCTGTGAATGGTGTCTTAGTGAAGGCCAGATTGCAAATTTCTCTTTCATACTGGAAGTGTCCTGTTTAATTGCAGTCAATGGAGCTATATGCTTACCAGCGGAAGCAGCTCAGGATTGAGCATCCATGCACATCTGCTCTCTGCATTAGTTTACCAATGTTGACTTATTGGATGTCAGTGGAAAAATGTTAATGGAAAACAAATGTGAAAATCACAGAAATTAATATTCATGTAACCTTTATTTTATATTTGCATATGTGAATATTCATTCTGTGACCATTTCCCCTTAGTTTCTTCCCTCAAACTGTGCAAGAAAAATAACTGATATATAAAAATAGGATAGGAGATAAAAGGAAGGTTACTATTTACCTGGAAAAAACTTCTGGCTCAAGAGCAGCAAAGGGCTGAAGACTAGAACAGCTGAGTGAGAATATAAGTATCACATAGGACTGCCCTGTTCCCTTCTCCTGAGGATCTCCTGCTACCCAGAGTTAGAAGCTGGGTACTGGCCCAGGCTGATCTTTGATCTAAAACAGTACACTACTTGTAATATTAGTATGGTTTAGGAACATTCAGCTTCCTCCCTGAATATAAGCTTCTTTTTGTTGTTGTTTAAACAGTCTTTGAAATTCCCATTTAGGGTGGCATCTCGAGAAAGAATGTTCAGCCAGATAAACTGTCGTGTGGTTGGGATTTTTTTCCCATCTACATTAATAATTATAATCATTCAAATATGGGACAGGAAATGCAGCATGCAACTTACCTGGGCAATCAACACAAACAAGAGAGCTTGATTTCTGGAAAAGTAACATTCCATGCAAAAAAAACCCTACAGTTTTTGAAGATACTGAGAACAAATTTGAAAAACAAACAAGCAGAGAAAATTGTGATCTGATTTTTGGCAGGTGGAAAAAAAAAGGAAGAATTATCAGATATCTTGTTTGGAAAATACACATCAATCAAGAATCAAAATTAAATGATACAGACAAAATGAAAGATGCAACAATCTGAACTCTATTGTTGAAAGCCTTACAATACTTTTCAGCCCTCTAAATATCTGTAAAGTTCTTATTCATCAGTGTAACTTCTCTTTCTCAGATTTCTATTCATTTTTACTCATACTATATTTGAAACCCAAAAGCAACTGCAGCTTACCTTACTTCTGATTAAGAATATAACTAATATCACAATTTAATTCTACCATATTACCATTTTAAAATAATCTTATTAAGACTCTCAATATGCTTTTGCTCACAAGATATACTCTTATTTTGAGCAGCCCGTCTGCCAGTGTAATTCAATGGGCAACTTCAGAAGAACATTGGCATCAAAATAAGCAAGCTGAGATCTGTCCATGTTTGTATCTATGCAGACGGCATCTGCAGGATAAGGATTTTTTTGTGAGCAAATGGATAGTTAGCCCTATTTAAACTTTGCTCTCATGGCAGTGTTTCAAGGCTAGCAAATTTAGCCATGTTCCTTAGAGAAGAAGCTACCAAGTGAGAGCCTAATTCCATGAAGGAAGCCTGCTGAATTGGTCTGTCATTGCTTTTTCAAGAAACATCCAGCACTTGAAATCTCTTATCCATATTGGATGTTTTTAGATGCTTCATTTTAATTAAGTTGTGGGCTAGACACTGATATTATGTAGTGTAGATCTGTCTTATGTTCTGCAGTAGTTCAGATTAGATGCTTTTAATGCTCTCTGAATGCTTTAAAATGTAGTACAGATCTTCCATCCTTGTTAACGCTTCACATCCTGTTTAGTATATAGGCAAACCAAGAGAGAGTAATTAAGCCTTGCAGAAGTAACAATTAGCAGTCCCTCTGACAGCAGCCAATAATGAACGTCTAGCAAGACATGGACCTGTTGGAGTGGGTTCAGAGGAGGCCCACAAAAATGATCAGACGAATGGAACACCTCTCCTATGAGGAAAGGCTGAGAGAGTTGGAGTTGTTTAGCCTGGAGAAGAGAAGGCTCCAGGAAGACCTTATTGCAGCCTTTCAATACTTAAAGGGGGTTTATAAGAAAGAAGGGGACAAACTTTTTAGTAGGACTTGTTGCGATAGGACAAGGGGCAATGGTTTTAAACTAAAAGAGGGTAGATTTAGACTAGATATAAGGAAGAAATATTTTTGAAACAATGGAACAGGTTTTGCAGAGAGGTTGTAGATGCCTCATCCCTGGGAACATTCAAGGTCAGGTTGGACAGGGCTCTGAATAGCCTGGTCTAGTTGAAGATGTCCCTGCTCATTGCAGGGGGGTTGGACCAGATGACCTTTAAAGGTTCTTTACAACCCAAACCATTCTATGATTCTATGAATATAAGAACACAAGCATTTATGGCTATTTTCTCAAGCTGCAATATTTTGTGGTTCAAATTTACATATACTGAAGATAATGTGTTTGGGTTTAATAATTCTGAATTATCTTTCTTCTAACAATTTATCTAATACCTTTCTGAATCCATGTAATCTTTCCATAATCAAGCATCATGTGGAAAAGAGTTCCATTACTTAATCATCATCCTGTGAAGAAGTGTCTCCTCTTGCTTATTTTGAAACTGCCACTTAGTTTAATTTGTTCGCTTTCTCAAGTAGGAACTTCATACTCTGTTCAGCTGTTGAATGCTATTCATTATTGTGTAGACTTTTATCACACCTGCTTTTCATGCTAAAGAGTCCTAGCCTATCTAGCTTTTCCTTCAATGGAGGCTCTCTCTGGAATTAATCTTACCAGGTCAGTGGAATGCTAATACCCAGATGGTAGCTTCTGGAAGTGTAATTTTCAGGCACTTCCAGTTCTTCTTGTGAATCATGTTCTTTCTTCCCTCTCTCTATGCAATGACATACTATGTTCTTGTCCTGGCCTAGTGCTTCTGCCCCATATGCAGCCTCTCACACTCTAAAATTCTTAAAATTTGAGGACCATGTGAGCTGATACATTCTGGCTAACAGTCTACCATCAACAGGGTCAGTGTGGCAGTTCCAGGACTAATAAAAGTCTTACATTTCTGTATCAAACAGAAGTTTTAAGGATCCTTAAACAGTTTCATCTTTTGCTTCTGTTTAAAGAAAGCAGTCATTGGAAGGAGCAAGCCGAAAGGAACAATGTGATGCTCAGAGTACACAGTTCTGCATCCTTTCAGACATATTTTCACTGTGCAGAAATGAAACTGTGTCTTCCTCTATTTTTTAACACAGATCACTTCAAAACAAATCCCATTGATTAATCTGTCATGGCTTGACTTATAAAGTTGCCTCTATACTAGCTTGCCTCGAAACCGACCCTCTGCTTCATCCTGAAAGAACGCTCACCTCTCACTGTCTCAGACTTCTTTTAAAACTGTGTGGGTCTGTCAAACAAGAGGGAAAAAAGAAGGCTAAGTCCCTGCTGGGGAGTCCATCTGTCAGGTGGTGATGCTAAATTAACTTTAGAGCTTTTCTTTCCCGGTAAAGAGTAGTTGTTCTGAATTTTCAGACAAAACATCAAATTTATTTTCCTTTCTATGTAATGCTAGGAGTAGTAGCTTTTTGATATTGTTATCTTTTGTTTTATTTTGGGTTTTCTTTTGTTGTTTTATTATTTTTAAGATGCCTGTGTGGTTTTCAAAACCCGTGGGAAGACATACAGTGCTTCAGAAGTCAGGCACCCAGTTCTGGGAGAGCAATTCATAGTGTGCTAAACTAGGCATCAATGCTCTAGATACATGTATGCGGGACAGTAAAGCTCTGACATGCAGCTCATCTGATTTGGCAAAGAGCGACTGAGAATCTCTTTCCAGCAGAGCTTAGGTATCTCCCTAGAGCAGAGGTTACATTCCTCTAGGACCAAGATTCACTCTGGCAGAGTCCTGGCACCACTTCCAGCCCTGAAGTACCCAGCACCTCCCTGGGAATGGGTTTCTGGTAGTTCTTACCCTTTCTCTCATAGTTGTTTGGTTTTAATTGAGTGATATTTCCAATTTAAAATAGAAGAAAAGCCCTGGGAGTTGATATTGACAAATAATTGCCTCAAATATTGAGCATTTCAAGATCTTAAGGATATGAGTCTTACTTTTCCTGAATTTGTTTCCTGAACTTAGATTTCTAAGTTTCACCTGCAGTACCACTAGTTGTCCAAAGGTTTTGCTGCACACCTGCCCAGCTGTTCTGAGAAATGTACATCAATAGTAGGTAATCTTTACCTGTGACTTTAGGCATTCACATATAACTAAAAAATTACATTCAGTGTTTCACTTGTGTATAATATGGGTATCTATTTCAAAGCATTTCCTCTCCCCACTTTTATGGCAGTTCGTCTTTTTATTATCTGCATTGTTATTCTATAGAGGTATTAATCTTTTTGCTACATCTAAAGGAAAACAGAAAAATTACATCTGAGTTGTATTTATTCCTATCAACATAGCTGCTTTCTTTTTCTAGAGGGAAAAATTGAACTTCCAGAGATCTTGCTAGCCATAAAACTGCTGAAGCAAGGTCAGGCATTTCAATATGGAGACAAAATGTTAATAAATGGGGGCCATTGTCCCACACTCAAAAATTTAAGCACTACATCAATATGGAATCATTCTCCTCTTGGTTAGATTCATCTAGTAATTTCTGACTATATTCATTGCCTAAGAATATATTTCTTTACAGTTACATATCACTAGCTGTGCATTTTGATAGAAGAAATGCAGCCTACAATTTATAACCTACACAATAATAAGTGAATAGAAAGTTGCCCCCTGGAAGAAATGCTACAGAGTATATAAAAATACAACATTCTGTTCCAACTACTTACACTGAACAGTATTGGAAGAAACCCCAACTGGAATTCTAATGCCATTTCTGAGCTTCTTCATTCTTGCTGCTCTGAGAATATAAAAACAATGATGTATTGACAGTCAAGGCAATACAAGATGAATACAGTGCTGCAAAAACCTTGAGATGATCAAAGTAAATTTTGAGAGCACACACTTCTCTATATTTTGTACATTTCTAGATACACTGTTGTAATAAATATCTTTCCTGTGGCACCAGTAATTAAAGGAACACACGAGTAAAATGACCATTGCCCCTCAGATTTTATTATTTAAATAGAAATCTCTCCAAGGCCATTGGAACTTTGAATCTCCAACAGCACTCTCTCCAAGAACTCTATATGGTAAAAGAATGACAGAAAAAAAAAATTGTTTTTCTTGAAAATGTTTATGTAAAAATTATATTTCTAGAAAATAAAGTTTCATTAAAAATAGAATTAAAATACTTTTTGATGGGTGCTGTGATTCATACAAGAAGTAAAACAATTCTGAAATGTCTAGGAAAAAATTAAGAAGTCATACTGCAACAATTGATTTGGGGAGGCTGTAGTGGGCAAACCATTTGGCAAGAGTTCCTAAAGACATGCTCAGAAAGAACTACAAATAGCAAAAAAGAGCTATAATGATCCTTGGCTGCACGTAGAGGAAGTAGCAAGCAGGAAGATGTTTTCACTTCTTTCTACACGTATAGAAACAGACCTATAGGGGAATAGGACACAAATACTAGAGTACTACAGTTCTAATACCATATTTTACAATGGAAGGAAATGTTGGAAAAGTGTAGAATATCAGAAACCTTCAGAGACACAAAAAATATTTAATGCTAACTGAGAGCCTTTAAGAGATCAATGTATTCATCTGAACAAAAAGAGGACTGAGAGGTTATTTGATCATAATTTCTAACTACTTTCACAGGGAGAAAGTACAGGATATTAAAGAATTGTTTAATCTAGCAACAAACAACACAATGGGAACAAACGATGTAAGAATTCAGGCAGACAAAATGAAATTACTTATCAGACATTTTTTTTTTTTTTGCAGGCAGGGTGAATATCCACTAAAGCAAAGCGTGAAGGCAAGGGTAAATTCCCCATATCTCAATGTCAACAAAGCCAGACTGAATGCTTCTGTGGAAAATTCCAGTCAGTGAGTCAAAGTTGTGGCCTTGAAATCAAAATTACCCTACGTGATCTGCCCAAATAATTTATTTTCTTAAAAGCAATCCTTCTCTCTCATTTGCCATTCTGCCTTGCCTTATATAATAGCGACTATTTTCTTCCTTTACTTTTAATTCATATCTTTTAAATACTGCTGCTATTCAGGCCACTGTATGTACAGTGACAGATGGACAAACAAGAGTGGAAAATATTTTCCTGTGTATCCTCTAATTTGGATAAGTAGATATATGGATAAATGCATGCACTTAAAAGGTGAGATAGCCTAAGAAAGTTTAACAAAAAACATGTGAGGACATAATTGGCAGACTCTGGTAGATTACATAGAATAATAGAGGTTAACAATGAAAAAAAAAGTCCTTCTGATCATTTCATTCCACTATTTTCTGTAGGCGGTACTCAACTCCAGGTGACAATTTGTAGCTGTTGCAGTTGACCTTCTACCAGGTTAATACATGTTTGTAACCTCATGTGTTTGCATGAGGAGAGCCTATTGAAGAAGCCTTCTTACTCCAGCTACAGGAGGCATCATGCTCTCAGGCTCTTGTCCTGCTGGGGGACCTCAATCACCCCAACATCTGCTGGAAAAGTAGCATGGTGAGCTGTAGGCAATCCAGGAGACTCCTGGAATGCATTGAGGTTAACTTCTTAAGCCAGGTAATAGAGAGCCCTACCAGAAGGGATGTGATGCTGGACCTGTTTGTCACCAACGCAAGTAAGCAGATCCATGACGTCAAGGTTGGATGCAGCCTGGGCTGCAGTGATCATGCACAGGTGGAGTCCTCAGCACAGGAAGGGCATGGACCTGTTGGAGTGGGTTCAGAGGAGGCCCACAAAAATCATCAGAGGAATGGAACACCTCTCCTATGAAGAAAGCCTGAGAGAGTTGGGATTGTTCAGCCTGGAGAAGAGAAGGCTCCAGGAAGACCTTATTGCAGCCTTTCAATACTTAAAAGGGGCTTATAAGAAAGAAGGGGACAAACTTTTTACTAGGGCCTGTAGCGATAGGACAAGGGGTAATGGGTATAAACTAAAGGAGAGTAGATTCAGAATAGATATAAGGAAGAAGTTTTTTACAGTGAGGGTGGTGAAACACTGGAACAGCTTGTGCAGAGAGGTTGTAGATGCCTCATCCCTGGAAACATTCAAGGTCAGGTTGGACAGGGGTCTGAGCAACCTGATCTAGTTGAAGATGTCCCTGCTCATTGCTGGAGGGGTTGGACTAGATGACCTTTAAAGGTCCCTTCCAACCCAAACTATTCTATGATTCTATGAAGGGACAGATGGTTGATTGCCCCAGTCTCACTACACTCCAAAAATATGAAAATATAAACTCGAATGCAAAGTAAACACACATTCCTCCCAAAAATATACAATCATCCTTTCTTTTCTTGGAAAGGGATCACAGGTTCATAGGCAAGGAGATATTTGTAGAGGTTTCCAGCTGATGTTCCCTGACAGCTAACAAGGGGACCACAAATGTGTGGTGCACTGCAAAGGAGTGTCTACCTTTACCTATAGAAGGAGCCGTTATTGGTCCTTTTTCCTACTATATTTAAGTCATGGATGGAGATTATTTGTTCTAGAATATCCTGTGCAAAGTTGAATTTTGGTTGGGGGTTGTAGCTGCTGGAGAGGGAGCAGGTTTTAGCATCAGGGTAGTGTGGCCGAGCGGTCTAAGGCGCTGGATTAAGGCTCCAGTCTCTTTGGAGGCGTGGGTTCGAATCCCACCACTGCCATGAATGTTTTCTAGGATGGACTAATGCCAGGCCCAAGTATAGCTTGGGAGAGGAGTGGCTGGCGAGCAGCCCTGCAGAAAGGGACCTGGGGGTGCTGGTCGACAGCAGGCTCCATATGAGTCAGCAGTGTGCCCTGGCAGCCAAGAGGGCAAACTGCATCCTGGGGTGCATCAACCACAGCATAGCCAGCTGGTCAAAAGAGGTGATCATCCCACTGTATTCAGTGTTGGTGTGGCCTCACCTGGCATACTGTGTGCAGTTCTGGGGCGCACCGTTTAAAAACAATGTGAAGGTCCTCGAATGCCTCCAGAGGAGGGCAACAAAGCAGCTGAAAGGGCTGGAAGGAATGTGCTATGAGAAGCAGTTGAGGACTGTGGGTTTGTCTAGTTTGGAGGAAAGGAGGCTGAGGGGTGACCTCATTGCTCCCTACAGCTTCCTGAGGAGGGGAAGTGGAGAGGGAAGTGTTGATCTCTTCTCCCTGGTATCCAGTGACAGGATGTGTGGGAATGGCACAAAGCTGCACCAGAGGAGGTTTAGACTGGACATTAGGCAGCATTTATTTTCCGAGAGGATGGTCAAACACTGGAACAGGCTTGCTAGAGAGGAGATTGATGCCCCAAGCCTGTCAGTATTTAAGAGGCATTTGGACAATGCCCTTAATAACATGCTTTAACTTGGTCAGCCCTGAATTGGTTAGGCAGTTGGACTAGATGATTGTTGTAGATCCCTTCCAACTGAAATATTCTATTCTATTCTATTCTATTCTATTCTATTCTATTCTATTCTATTCTATTCTATTCTATTCTATTCTATCCTATCCTATCCTATCCTATCCTATCCTATCCTATCCTATCCTATCCTATTGACTCTGAGCTCAGCTCACTGAGGCAATCTGCCTTCCTGAAAAGGACAGACATGAAAAGCTCCATGAAATACTGTCATTCAAGCTGATTTCCCACAACTCGGTCTCCAAGGACAACCAGCTTCCCCAGTCCATGCACTAGTTCTGCACTGACATCATATATGAATTTTGAAGCAAGGCCATCACCTCAGGGTTACTATCAACTTCAAAATACAGGTGTCACAAGTAACTTCCCATACCTATATGCCAAGTCAATCAGTCTAAGAAATCAGACCTTCTTGCAGAACCACTCTATATCTCAAACATTGAGCGTTCTGGCTGTCATGGTTTAACCCCAGCTGGCAACTAAGCACCACACAGCCACTCGCTCACTCTTCCCCCATCGGTGGGATGGGGGAGAAAATCAGAAGGGTAAAAGGGAGAAAACTCGTGGGTTGAGATAAGAACAGTTTAATAGTTGAAGTAAAATAAAATAAAACAGTTAAATAGATAAAGCAAAAGCTGCGCACACAAACAAAGAAAACAAGGAATTCATTCGTTACTTCCCATCAGCAGGCAGGTGTTTGGCCATCTCCAGGAAAGCAGGGCTCCATCACACATAACGGTTACTTGGGAAGACAAATGCCATTGCGCCGAACGTCCCCCCCTTCCTTCTTCTTCCCCCAGTTTATATACTGAGCATGACGTCATATGGTATGGAATAGTCCTTTGGCCAGTTGGGGTCAGCTGTCCTGGCTGTGCCCCCTCCCAGCTTCTTGTGCACCAGGCAGAGCATGGGAAGCTGAAAAGTCCTTGACCAGCGTAAGCCCTACTTAGCAACAATTTAGCACTACTTAGCAAGAAACAAAACATCACTGTGTTATCGACATTGTTCTCATCCTAAACCCAAAAACACAGCACTATACCAGCTACTAAGAAGAAAATTAACTCTATCCCAGCTGAAACCAGGACACTGTCTTTCCAGGAATAGCTTGAATTCTTCCTGTGAATGTGCAATAATACCCTCATACAGACCTAAATGCCTGATTTTACAGGAACTTGATCTCAAAATGTGGCTGACTGGCACAGAGCACTTAGTGCTTAAAATGTCAGCTAACTTGTGCTAGCCTTCCAGTGCTCATGATATTCAAAGGTAGATCCATCCTAAACAATTCCTTTCATCCTTAACTCTTACCCACCCCCTTCCTCGGCATCTCCTTACCTAACTGCTTACAGAGACCCTGTTTTAAAATTCAAATGATCATGTCACTGGAGACACTTTTACTTCTCTGACACCTTTAAATATTTTTCTTTATTGTTTGCCACAGACCCTGCAGCACCATCCCATTCCTGCCCTTTCCCCCCCCTCTCCCTGCTCTCCAGCCTGGCTCTTTTTTTAATGTTATCATCTTCTATCCTCTTGTCTTTCCCCACCTCCACAGATGCTTCTAAAGACTTCCCCACTACTTTTGCTTAGCTGTGGAAAATTTGTATTTCCAGTTGCTTACAAAGTATTTGAAAAAATAGTTGTGATTTAATTAATTAAAGACCATAAAATATCCCAAATTATGCCATAAAGAATATGACAGCAAAGAACATTTTTGAAAGTACTGGGCTGTTGTCACCAATGGAAAGCCATCCCTTTAGCCCAGATGAAAGGGACGTAGCCTAGGTGTCCAGAATCGCAGCTCTGTGTCTTGTCAATTAGATGGCACTACTACTATTAAAAAAGCTAATAAAGTCCTTTAGGAAGGAATGAAGGCATGTTTTTTTTGTAATTGTAGTATCTGCACATTGCAGTATCTCCCTATGGCAGCAGTTTCCAGGCTTGCCAGCAGTTACACAGAAAAAGAGAGACTATGACTGCTTCTAAATGTCATACGTTCACTGTCTGAGCAACCCATAATGATACCAAGGCTATTTAAGTTTAGACCAGAGCTCCCTATTAGATGGCAGGCAGTAATACCTTTTAACAGTACCGCAGTGCAGAAGACTCAGTCAGCACCTAAATCATGTGAGACGTTTCTCCCAACAGTAGTATTCTGGCAATTACACATAGCTATTTTTAAAGAAAATGTGGGACAATGTACTGGTTTTCCCTTCTATGTTCCTAAAAACCTTTCTGTTAAACAGCTTCTCAATATCTTCACCATCTAACCTGAGGCATGAGGAGATTATTATATTAATTAAGATAACATTATGATTAATAGCTCTTTGTGTCAGTCAAAGGGAGATAACACACCCAAACAGCTTCAGATGTCCAGCAGCTCCTCATATTAGACTGGCAAGCACACCTAATTCTTGATTATCCTCAGATGCTGTTAATGTTCCATCGTGATACTCACCTGATCATCTCATTCCTCAAACACAAGCACTTCTGGTATATTTCTTGCTGTCCTCATTTGTCCCAGTCTCAGCTGCCAGTTTGTAGATATGTACCTTTCACTTCTCAGCTGTGACCTTCAGTACCATCAGTTATGTATATTGTTTCCATGTGCATTTAATCTTCACGATGGAAGAGACTAGCTTTGCTGTCTGGTCATATTATCATTGCAATCTTTACTATAAGTGCTTTAACCCATCATGAGCTCTTTGGAGTCAGTGGGTCATAGGAGTAACAGGACAAAAGCATTGTTCAATCTCTTATCAGCTGTGCAGGACAGTGTTTCCTACCTGTCCTATTTAATTTCTCAGCTTTAAAATAGCCAGAAAACTTCTGCTGACTGATGCAGCCATATTCCAAATCATAGCCATACCATGTGAAAAGTCTTTCAGCTGTTTCATTAACCTGGGAGTATCCATGACTGATTTTCTTGTTCCAAAATAATTCAAAGTCAAGCATTTGTCTGCTTGCAGAAGGAGATCACTCAATACCTATTTTGGGATGCCATGTGTTGAAGACAACACTCCATTTAGCAGTGGCAGAATGGACTGACATGTCAGGGAGAGAGTAAAGTTTTGGAAAGTGAAAAAAAAAATCCTTAAATGGGTGTTTATATGCCAAAGTAAAAACAAAACCAAAATCAACCAAACAAAAAAACCCTTCAGCTATTTTGTGTAATTGGACAGATAAGGATCTTTAGAGACCGTAAAGATCTCATGCAGAAATTGTTCTGTATGCTGGGTCACACTAGACCAGCCCATCTGCTTGTCTCAAGATTTGTTTTTCTGGTAGTTTTATGTGATTTCTGAAAAAATATTTATTGGTAGCAACAAATGATCAGACTTCAAAAAATTTTATTATAAAGTCACAGTAGGTTTCACAGCCAAATAAGGTTGATGTCAGGGTTTCTCAACATGGCCACCTTTATTTGTAGAGTAGATCTGAAATAAATACAGAGATTGACTCAATGACATAGATTACTTTTTTCTGAAGGAATTTTATTATCTGATTCCTGTATTACTCTGGATGATTTTATTTGCAATTAAAGTTTCTGGATTATGTGAGGTTTAGAATCTATTTCTGCAAATGAAATATCTAAAATAGCAGTTAAATGTTCTTCCAAGGTGTTTTAAGGTTATCATCTACATTGTGTGTGATTTAACACATATGCATATTTATGAAATATCTTTGTGGCAAACACAAGTGCTGGTAGACTCTTCTCAATTTGCGCATCATTTTCTTTTCTCTCTGTCAGTGCACAAAAGACCTATGAATCAAAGCTTCCACTTGGAGACAGGCCCCTAAATCATATTTGAACTTGTTTGCTTGAGTGGTAGCTGGCTTAGTGGGAACATTAAATGTGAGTACTGGGGCATGTCAGAGTGTTGTCTTTATTTTCTGCAATACTTTGTTGGTTTTTTTCATGGCTGTTGCAAAGTTGTGGTCTCACAAAACAATTATTTTAGAGGAGCAGTTAAAGCTGTTTCACCTGTGCAGTAATGTACAGCAAGTTCTCAAGGATCTTCTGCACATTTCTGGGAGGTTTTTCATGTCAGCTACAGCTTCAATATGTTCTTAAATGGCTTGATGAATATATGTGGCCCCTGTATTTGAATGTTTTTGTCATGAATGGGATCTTTGGAGAAAGAACTTGGACACTTGCATGTCCAGAGAAGGGCAACTAGGTTGGTGAAGGGTCTAGAGAATAAGTCTTATGAGGAGCAGCTGAGGGAGCTCAGGTTGTTTAGTTTGGAGAAGAGGAGGCTGAGGGGAGACCTTCTTGCCCTCTACAACTACCCGAAAGGAGGTTGTAGTGAGGTGGGGGTCGGTCTCTTCACCCCAGTAACAAGTGACAGGACGAGAGGAAATGGCCTCAAGCTGCGCCAGGGAAAGTTTAGGTTAGATGTTAGGAAAAGCTTCTTTACTGAAAGAGTAGTCAGGCACTGGAACAGGCTGCCCAGGGAAGTGGTTGAGTCCCCATCCCTGAAGGTATTTAAAAGATGGGCAGATGCGGTGCTTGAGGACATGGTTTAGTGGCAGACTTGGCGGTGGTAGGTTAACGGTTGGACTCGATGATCTTAAGGGTCTTTTCCAACCTTAACAATTCTATGATTCTATATCATCCTTGTGTCCTTGTCACCATTTTCTTCAGTGTCTGCGTTCATCTGGGGCTGACACAGCCTTTATCACATCATCATGTGGCTGTTCAAAATATCTGCAAGTCTTTCTTTGCTCTTTTATTGAAACATTCCCTATATCAGTTTATTGCAAAAGGTAAATGGATAATCTTGCAGCTACTGTATGGTGTTTGAAATTGCTCAGTTCAGCTGATTGATTACATAATCTGGCTTGCCAGGACCTGTCCTTGTTCTCAGTAAAAATGTTTTTATCAGCTTGTTGGTACTGTATATCAAATAGTGTGCAGATGCTACCTCAGGATAAACCTGATATTCTCTTGTGAATGCTTGTTAATACAGAATTTCTTATCTGCCATTTCTCTTCCTAATTTTGGTGAAACTGTTAACCCATGTGTTTGACTTTGTGATGTTTTTTGTAACAGTTTTTTTGCAAATTCTAATTGGAGTTCCTTCGCTATTCTCTTCTTAGGCTGTTTGCAGCAGGAGCACTAAACATGAGCATGCCGGTTTTGGTATTTCCAAACTCAGCATTTTTTTTCCCCCTTCAGCTTTGTTACATGTTTTATCTGCTCTTCTCCTAGGTGTAGATGAGAAAAGGACCTGATTTTGATGAAACATACTTTTCTTTGATTACAGTAGTTCCTAAGTATTAGGATTTCATTCTAAATAGAATATTTTCAGTTGTTTTCTAATAAAATGAGTTAATACTTCCAGGACTTCCTTGCCCACTGTGTGCAATAAAAGAGAGAGTTGTAGGTCCTCTTCTCTGTTATCTTCCCCCAAGGCATTCACACAGATGTGGAAACCTTGTTTCTATTATTTCCAATCCTCAGCAAGTTCACTGAGATAAAGATAAGAACGTTTTCTAGATACTCTTCATTTTTCTTTTGACTTTCATATGCTGACAGGGTTTCAAATAAAACAGCAAATCCTTGCTTTGTGTGGGCTGTGGTCACTTCTGACAACATGTTGTGCTGTCCTTTTTATATATCAGGAAGCCAGATTGTGACTAAGGATATAAAATTTAAAGTAGAGCTCACTCTATTATACACAAAGCACAATAGCTTCATCAGACACACCTCATCCAAGATCCCTCTGGTAATTAGATCTAATTAATTTTAAACAGAATTTGAAGAGATGTAACTTCCGTAACTCTGAGTTGTCCCTTAAATTCAAGCCTAGGAGGCATATGTCTAAAGTTGCCTTTGGTGAGTATGAAGTTTGTGACCTTTTAGATAGAATACAGTTAGAATACTCTTGTTCACTATCAGGATAATATTCTAAAGATCTCTGTGCATGTCTTTAGTGATAAACCCTACAGTATGTGAGGCTTTGTGACTTTGACAAGTACAGCTTGTTGTTAAAGAATGTATTTTGCCAATGGGAAGCTATTCTACAGAAATCTACCAACATACTAGATAGGTTTAGTTATTTTTGCTCATATTTATGCAAGTTTAAAATCCTGTAAAAGGAAAACCAACAGGCAAATGAAAGCCAAGAAACCATCTCTGAAATCTGGAAAATCAAACAGCCTGTGAATCTGTTTTTAAGGATGGTATTTAGGATACCATTATATTACATTTATTTCTCTTCTTTTTTCCACCAGTCACAAAAAAGAGCAGTGTCAAGAGAAAATCCCCACACAATTTAAGGTACAAAAGTACCAAATTATTTAACGAATGCAATACTTCTATTGTTGCTTTGATACAGATCTATATCTCCATCTTCTGATATTTCTTTCTGACATTAGCCTTTGGTCTCCGATGCATTTTAGAGTATAAAATGCTGACTATACATTTTGCTATACATGTCGGAGAAAAGTATTAGCTACTTTAGCCTTTACTTAGTCTTCTGCGCAGTAGCCTCTCTTAGGAGAATCTTACAGTTTATTTCCAGTAAATCATTGTTCTTGTTGATGTGATGTCATTTTTACTGGAAGGGCTGATTTTTTTGGGATTTCTTTAAGATGCAATTTCTTTAAAGATGATCCATGATCATTTAAAACAAAGGGTCATTAACTCAAGACTTTTTTGCCCTGCTGCAGTCTCTGCTCAGCATGCTTTTATTTCTTATTTGAATCTTGAGTTAGGTGTATATTAAAGAAAAGAGGTCTTGTCATCTATCATTATGAGCCTTTTTAAAACATCCCATCCTTCCCTTAAGTTCTCAGATTTGCTGTTGCATCTTTTCTTAATAAAAGTTAATGGTTCAGGGATTACCAAAATTATTTCTTTTGCATGCTACCACCACAATTGGAGGAAGGTGTTCTGAGCACAGGGAGTCACTAGTAGAGAAAACATGTGAGGGACTGCTTTCCTAAATGTGCTATATAGACTACTGCATGATTTTGTTGTATGGTGTTGCTATTCCAATTTTTTTAAAATGGGTTATAAAATCAAGTTAACATATGAATATAAGAGCAGCATACTGGTTCAGACCAAAGATCTAGTAGAGATAGGTAAGTCTCCAGGAAGTGGACACCTGGGGAAGAATAAGAGGAGGACAAACATATAGGGTAATAGTTCTTAAAACACTCCAACTATTCTCAGCTGTGGAGGATTCCTGAGTCTCTTGCAGTTTCTTTTGGTGACCTCCCATGAATGCCTCTGGTCATCCTTTTGGCTCAGAGAAATCATTTCCATTCACAAAATCCTTTGGCAAGGAGTACTAGAGTTTTACCTGCTGGGTGAAGAACTACCTCCTTTCCTAACAGAGAACATTTGGGATAACAAGAACGCTGCATATTTAATTGATTTTTATTTTTTTAATTAATGTTATCCACCACTTAGCTGATGCTTTCATAGAGTGGTTTGTAATAATCCCAAAGTTATGATTCTGTGTGCTATTGGTCAGCTGAAAGTCTCTCATTTGTATGTGAATCTAGGATCGCTTTTTGCTGTGTGCATCAATTTACACCTACCTGCACTGAATTTCATCTGTCATTTGTATATCCAGTTACTCAATTTGTAAGATCCTTCACAATCTGCCATCATCCTTAGTATCTTGAATTACTCTACATCATCAGAAGCACAGTCAATTCTTCAATGTCCTTACTGGGCTATTTATGAAGATGTTGAATAGCACAGCACTCCACTACTGCTCTTCCTGCACCACAGGAATTAACATTTCACTCCTGCTTTCCATTTCTGATCTATTAACCATTTATTCATTACATTTGTCCATGTAAGGATCCCCTGCACTGATGTGATGGCTGCTTGTTTTCCTCAAGAGTCTGCAGTGAAGATCATTGTGAAAAGTCTTTTAGAAATCCAGACAGGCTATATTAACTTAATCACTGCTCTCTCTGTGATTGTTGACTTTGTCAAAGAGTATCAGTATATTTCTGGGGCAGAACTTCTCTTCACAGAAGTCTCTGGATTTCATTTTCACAAACATATTTATAGAGACATTCAGTAATTTATGCTTTCCTCTGCTCTTTACTTTTTTGCTTGGTACGGAAGGTTTTTTTGTGGTGTTTTTTGTGTTTGTTTTTTTTTTTTTTTAATATCAATATCATGACTGCTACTCTCTAGTCTTCATGTATTGAGCTTTAAGTGAGAGGTTACATGCTACATTTAGTCATTCACCTATTTTATCATCTTAGGTGAATACCATCTAGTTCTGGTGAGTTGCTGACATTCATTTTATCTCTTTGTGTATAACCACATTAGTTCAACTTCAGGTATAGTCTCTCCTGAGTCCCTCCATCCCCAAACCTGTCAAGGGATTCCAGATGGGAACCTTCTCTGTTCCTTTTATGGCAAACATCAGTTAAAATCATATATTCAGCTTCTGCAAAATTATTTTCTCCTGAGTGCTCTTTTGTATCTCAATGTGCTGTATACGTCAGTACAGAATCCCTATTTCACCCTTTGTTCCCAAAGGATTGCAAGGAGGGTATGAAAGGAGATTGATTCATTTTGCTAGCTGACTTCAGAACTTTTTTTAGTCTGCCTAACTATTACAGTAATTATAAGAGTTTATCATCTGTAAGCTGTTAATGTGTACTTGGTTGATTTTTTTCTGTCTTGGCTTTTCTTCATAATCATATGACTTCTACTTATTTTTAGCAAATGCTGAGGTTCCAAGTGATCAGATGATTCCAGGAGATTTCAACTATAGCAAATATTATGAAACTTACAATAAATTCACATGAACAAACAAAAAGGATAAAGTGATTCTTGCATACGCTTATGTTGTTTTATATTTCAAAGTACCCCAAAATCTTTTTAATGTCTCTTACTTAGGTTATATTATACTGTTTTCAGATTAATCAGTCTGAAGTATTCCAACCTACCTTAAGAAGATACTAAGAATTTCTGAGAAAGATAGCTGATATCGCATTCATTATTTATCTTGATCCTCAAATGCACATAGCTACGATTTTTGTCTGTAAAGATTTGTATGTATATCCATTTTGTAAACCGTTGTGCTGAGTCTCCCACCTTTTATCTCTTCCTCCTTGGCTACTTGTCATTAGCTTTCTGCTGGACATGACTGCCCACAGCAGGGCTTATGAAAGATATCGTGTGTATCCCTCATTAGTTTTAGTGCAAAATCTGCCACATTAGTTGACACTGCCATTGCAGATGGTATGAGCTAGCAGGAGCGACTTTGCCTTGAAAGAGAATAGGAGCTCCACACATACATTCTTCCTCACAGTCTGCAGAGGGGCAGCTGGGATAATAGTGTTTTCAAACATTTTCTCTGCAGACATCTATCAGCAACATAATAAAGTTATTGAGAAGTTACTGTGTTACTCAAACTTAGTCTATCATTCATTTTCAGACTTTTAAGCCTTACTGACCTTAGATCAGTGTTACCTACTGCTGAGAAGTCAAGAATTTTTGACTATTGCATGTTTGTGATCCTCTTCCTACTTATCAATTCAGATGCAATATGTTTACAGACTGTCTCTCATCATCTCAGAGAAATTAACCTACTTAAATACCCTGTCTTGTCCTAGGGCTTTGTTGCCTTTGATTTTACACACAGTACTAGGGTAATCATATTCAACAGCATAATGTTAGCTTCCATTCTGAGTATATGTTAATAATATAGCATTTTATATGTCAATAAAATTAGTTTTTCTAAATCACTGCAATGATATCTAAGTGTTCATAGCTATAAGGAAAGGTGAAATCTAGCTTCTCCTCCAAATCGTGTTTATAAAATGGCCTATGTAAATGGAAAGTTCAAGGTCAACTGCTAAACATGGCTGATCACCTGAAGTTTGGATAGAATTCCCTGCTATTTCTAGACCATATCCCTTTCAGAGCTGGAAAGAAGGGGGCTGCTCTTGGCTAACTGGCAGGGCAGAAGACATACTGATTTTGGCCACTTGTCACTGGCTCACAGCTTCTAATATGGGTGCCATCACTACACTTCAAATTTCCATTCCTTCTAAGCTGTCTTATGTATCATTTGCATTCCACTGATGGGTGTCATTTTATTCTTCTCTGCCTTAATTTTTTTTGTGTGTGTGTGACAGCTGCAATGGCCACTATCCTAAGTACAAAGCAGAGTATCTCTTCACCAGCCATCTGGTAAGACTTTTCCCCCCGCCCCGTTACATGTGTCCTCTCCATTGTATCACTGTATTATACATCAAATGTCCACGTTTAATTTTTTTCTTTCTGACCAAATTCTGATTCCATTCCTGGCATTTATTTTGTGATTGGGTGATGGGGATTTAAGTTGGTGAAAGATGCAATCAACTGACATTGCTCCACATGAGCCATGATCCTCCCTCTCAAGTCAGCAAAGTAATTTTATCACAGTAGTTATTTCTGAATATCTAGGCTAATATAACTTCTCTGAAAGCAAACTATGTTCATTCTAAAACATGATTCAGAGTCCAGTTTTAACTGGCTGGTCTCCAATCATTATTAAGGAATAAAGTAAACAAAAAAGTGGTTTTAAAATAAAGTAGATGATAGAAATTATATAGTCAGTTCATATATTCATACTTAAATGGTGTCAGACTGACCCTTAGATGGTGCATGAGGGTATAGTTGTAAAGAAAGCAGTGAAGCAGTATATATAGCCTCTGCTTAAGATCTGGCTACTGTGTTTTACTTCTTAAAACTTTCAAAGAACATAGGGAAGGAAACACAACACAAATATTTACTGAATGGTTATACCTAAAGCAGAAAAAGATCTCACAGATTTCTGCTGAATTTCTACCACATTGTGCCATGTTACTATGGCAGGGTACTATACAGACATTATTCTTAGTGGGAGCAACTCATCAGGTTTCCATGAAAGCTGCATATAATAAAAATCCAGGAAGATGGTTTTGAAAACCACATATATTTATTTTAAACATTTCTTTTTTTGAATCAAGCCATGGTTCAGAAATAAAATCTCATATCTAGCCAAGAACCTGGCTCTTAACATTTCTTCATGTTTACTTGAATGGTGCATGAATAAAAAGTCCATCTTTTGAAATGATTCAGATATTATCAGAGACCTTTGCTTTCGACCTGTTAGACTGTATGTAAAATTATCTTCAGACTGACAGCATTCCAGTTACCTAAATGCAATTTGTGCACATGCATACATTAGAGAAAATTAAATACCATATGGTGCTGAGCCAGTCACAATTTGTACTGCTTGAAAATAGCACACTTTTCAAGCCTGATGACAAATTTTATGGGTTTTCTCTCTCACTAATTTATGGAAAAATAGCTCTTAACCATTTATCCACAGAAGCACTGCCTAAGCTGTGGCTGTAAAAATTCACTGCAAGAACTATTTCTAAGTAAATGACTGACTATAAAACATAGAAGACCTATGAAAAAAGATTTTTCCTCTTAAAATACATACATTTTTTCATTTCCTGGCCTCTCTGGGTGATGTTGCGTTTTTACCACTCACAAACACCCCAAACAAAGGAGGTAAATTGAGCTGTTTCTGCTACCCCTCAGACACACTAATGTCATTGTGTGTCAGAGGGACTCATGGGGAAGTGAGTAACTCATTTCCTGGCACAATTTCAGGATGGTGTTTGTGCCTTCTACTAGTCAGCTGACACAACTGGGTGGTATTAGCCAGAGGTTTTCTTTAAATTGATGGTAGAATATCAGGCAATAATGAAGCAGAATTGTTATGAATGTCTGGGTAAAAAAAGTGTCCTTGGCCATTTGTATAAAATTTTAGAGTAAACTTTAATGCTCAGCATGAGCAATGACTTTTTGTTTGTTGTGTGTGAAAGCTGTAAACTACTGAAGCAGCAAATAGAGCATTTAATCTTTGTATTTTTGTAGCACATCCATGCCCCATCTGAGACTGGAGGCTCCTCATATGAGATACTGGTACATGTGATAAGAAAACCTGGAGAGATATTCTGTATCTCCTGAGACAAGCACAAGGCTCTTACAGCTTAGTGGCATTTCTCCCTGATCTGAGTCAGCTGTTGCAAGTCCTTGTGTAGGTAAGGGAGGAAGAAAACAAGTGTTATTATCCTTAATTAATACATAAAGAAAGTAGCGCACTGATTAACTTGTTATCTAGTCTATGAGCACACAGGAGTCCTTTCAAGACTAGTAACAGTCTCAGGTTTCCTGAGCCACCGCTTGTTACCAGCTGGACCATCCATTTTACAATGCAAAGAGGCCAAAGATTCAGCAACTGCTTCATAAGGTGGAGGAAATGGATTTTGATACCCTTTTAAATATGGTGTTTTTTTTTTTTCCCTCTCCTTGTCTCTAGTGTTGATTAGAACTCTCATTTCTCAGTCTTACACCACTGTGAATCAATGAAAGATAGTCTGTGCTTTGCGTAATAGAATCATAGAATCATAGAATTGTTAAGGTTGGAAAAGACCCTTAGGATCATCAGGTCCAACCGTTAATCTACCACCGCCAAGTCCACCACTAAACCATGTCCTCAAATAAATAATGCTGCTCGTTTTTTTCCTTTCTCATTTTTATATAAGAAGAATATGGACTATACTGAAAAGCCTGTTCTAAAAATGAGTTGCAAATGTTTTGATATTTCTCAGCTCTAAAAGTGTATATATATATGTCTGTCTAATTAGAAAAATTCCTTTTGCTCTTTCATGGAGTTTGTTTGACTTTGCCTCATTTTCACAACTGAAAAAAACCTGAAAGAAACAGTCTACTTTCTTTATCTTTTCTGGTGTTATTTTCTGGCAAATAAGGAATTGAGCCCTCCATGGCTTCCTGAGATTGCTACTCTGTGAGCTACTGATACAAAAATTAACTGTACTGTTAATAGCAGGCCGACTAGGGTGTTCAAGTGCATCAAGTTAAATCTAATAGAACCAGGATCCAGTGAGTCAGGCACAGTTGTGCTTCTGACTGCTAATGCACTCTCATATGGCATGGATCTGGGCAGAGCAATCCAGACAGTTCTCTCTAGAGATTCTTCAAAGACACATTTCCCATATCTTTTTTCCTACCCCAGTAAAGAAAGATTAACAATCAAAAAATGGTATTAACATAAGAGAGAACTGCAATTATTTATGTTTGTCTATTAAGTAAACAAAATAATAAACCATTGTGCATTTGATCTGAAACAGTAAATCCACTGGTCTCGGATCATATTTCTGTCATCTGCATGACATCTACAAGTTCTTATCTCTGCATTTTGTTCGAGTGCACTTGTGTTATGTGTGTATGCCATGATATGGTGTACCATAACCACCATATCTCATGCTTTTATTTAATCTTCCAGTCATTCTTTTGCCGAGCAGTGGCATTCTTTTCTGGCAGTGGCAATAAATACTGTGTGGCCACTTTTCTGATAATGCTATCTATCTATATAGATATTAAAAAAAAAATCTAGGGCTAGAGCTTTATTCTCTGTTTGAAGTATATGCTAATATACTAATACTTTTATTGGTACCTATTACGCATAAAACACTCTTTTTGAGTTTTGAACAGACTGCTGTCAAGAGAGCAGTTATAACATCATGTTATCTGATATAAAAAATGTCATCTGTGCACTACACAAAAATATTTGGTATTAGCTGTCTTTTCAAGAATTCTCCCACTGTGGTAGTGGAGACTATTTCTTCTTATACATGTATATACATATTTTTTTTTGAGTCAATTAATAAGTGAAGATGTCCATGTTTTTCTCTTACAGTGACCAACAAGAGTACACAGTGTTATTTCTTTTACTCATTCTATAATTTCCTACTAACAATGAGCTTATCCTGCTTCTCTTTCATCTTAGAGCAAGGAGAACTTGCTAATAGACATAAATTTCAAGGCAGTTGGTCTCTCTCATCTTCATTCTGTGCACTCTTGTTACGCTCCAAGTCCCGGTATTGGGCAAGGAAGAATTCACTGTATCTATAGAGCTAAGGATTTATTGTTAGTCCAATTAATGTTTTAGCAGCCTAATAGACCAAATTTCTAACATAAAAAATTCTTACCAGTTTAATGTGTTATACCAAAAAAATCCCCCCCCCAATCCCCAAAACTTTCCTAGTATCTACCTATTTCCCTGGTGCTGTGCTTGCTCTTTCAGTGTCCCTTTAGGTCTTAAGGCTGAGCCTTCCAGATTTCCTCAAGAAGAATTGGAGGTAGTGGTGAGTTTTTAATAAGCTATCAGTGTCTGGAAGTCTTTGCTAAGAGAAGGGTGACATTAATGGTGGAGGTGTCTTCCTCCTTAGCCCTGGGACCTGCTTGTGCGTATTTTCATGTTTCCTTGCCCCAGGCAGCTGCCTTCTGGCTGCTCTCAGCTGAGTGTAAGCATGTCCCCACAGGCTCCCAAGGTTCAGCTCACTGCTCCGGGGCCTCTTGTTTGTTGGGCAGAGACCCCCTGGATTTTCCAGGCGCTTCTCATGGAGGCACTGGCAGAGCTCAAGGTCAGGTACAGGAGATAAGAAGCACTTGATCCGGAGGCAGGAGCTGAAACCAGCTTAGCCCAGCTCTGGCCAAGGTGTGCCCAGGCCAGCCCTGAGACCTATGCTCTCAGGTCAGTGTAGAGCCCGTGGCCCTTTACTAGGAATGGCAAAAATCTTATTTATCCAGCAACACTGTGAGCTTCAACCCCAGGAACTATTTTTAGATTTTTCCTCTGTTGTGGTTCTCTTCTGCTGTTCCATGTCTTCATTCTCTTGAAGTGATCAAGGGCTCAACAAAAATGGATAATGTAGTGTGTAATAGGATGAGGAAATATTTTCTTCAATTTTTAATTTACACATCTTGTTAGTCTACATACCAATCTCTGATAAAGGAAAAAAACATTACGGGAGTGAGCTATTAGCTTTGCCTATTTATGCTGTATTGTCAGTAACTTCCTGAATGCTAACAGAAATGTTTTAAGATGTTCTGGCTGATTTCTTTTTCAAATCAGTTGGTGTCTTAAATATTTTTCTGTTGGTATTTCATTTAGTTCTGTTGCAGCTCTCTGCCCTGATCCTGTAAAGAATTACTCTCAGTGCTTGTGGAAATGATTTGTCTCTGCTGTGCTCTCTACCAACTCTGACAAAGCCTTGCAAGGAGATGTAACCCACTCTGTTTTTTATATCTTCTGCCAAATTGTTGTGGCCTATGTATTTTGCCGCAGTGTCTGCAGCTTCATTTGTACTTGGCTGAGTTCATGCTTTGCCAGACTTTGGTTTTCCAGTTGTGTCCCTGAATTTTTGGTCTCAAATGAAAATTACAGGTTAGTATTTTATTGCATTTATTCAACAAATTCCTGTCCACAACCTTTTCCTCACATAACAAATGTGCAAATGTGCAATAGTGGCTCTTTAGCTGCTTGATAGTCAGTGATTTTTTTTTTTTTTATCTTAACCATTCTGTACATTCTTATTAAAACAAACAAACTCAAAGCTTTTTACCTAGCCTTATTGGTATGATTGCATCTCCAGATATTTAGTCACAAAATAATAGCTATGATTACTACTATTCACCCTCCTTTGGCTTGTGTGTTTAATTTCAGACTGAGAGTTGGGAGGACATCAATGTCCTTTGCCCCAAGGCCCTGTGTCCATGTGGAAGGATTGGTGAGATGGTAACTAGAAGATGCCACCTAAATAGTAACGTTACTCCTGGGATTGAAAGGCAGACACACGGTTCTTCAGTCTCAGTGGTTTTATGCTGATGAAACTGCATTTACCACAGGCAGCTATAGTTACAGTAGCGAGCTGGACAGCCCTGTAGGGTGCAATGGAGAAATGTCATGCTGTCAGGAGGGGGAATGGAAGATAACAAGCAGGCTAGAAAAGAAGCTACAGCCAAACTGGAAGCATGGTATCCATTTAAAATATAAAACAGTTACCAAAATGCCAGTTAAATAATGTGCCACAATTATCAAAAGGGTTAACAATCAACCATACATTCAGCATATGTCTCAGTGGCTGTGAACATTGTTGGCAGCATGTATTGACAGGAGAAGTCAAAGCTTTCCATTGAAGTGAGGAGATGGAGAAAACAAAGTGATTTCTAATCCCCATATAGGTTTTATGATTTGGATGAACTTGATTTTTTTCCCTCCACTAAGCTTTTATTTTCTGAATAAGAATGTGAGGTTGCTTACTCAACCTTCATTTCAAAGAGTCTGGTGCCTGGGTCTTCTGTGGCATCTTGTCATAGAGGTGTACTTGCAGCAGATTAAGCCACACAGATATGAATTTCATGATCTCTTACTGTCTGTCATCTTCAACATTCTTCTTTCAGAAACTGTAATGTTTCCCATGCATTCATCCCCTGGTCTAAACATTGTCCCCCTGGTAATCTATAAAGCACTGATGAAAGTAGTAGACCGAGTTGTCAGCACAGTTTGTATCGCTGTTAAGAAATAGAGTTCTCTATTGCTGCTCAAGGTCAGCATAGTCTTTCTGAAAGATTTTACAGAGGGAACAAGTGTCACCTGACAAAGAATACGAAGGCAGGTCATTTGCTGGAGTACACATTTTTAGAAGCTTGGGTATGAAAGTCTTAACCTCATTCCATAAATTACAATGTAGAACGTCCTCTGTGTTCTAAAATTACACCTTTTATGTGAGGTCAATATTTCTACAAGGTTTTATAGTGAAACAAGTCTTTGAAGAACAACTTTATTTTCATTTTTTTTATTTTAATTTTTTAAAATGGCATTCAGTAGTTAGCCTGATATTGGTAAATACTTCAGGACTGCAGATTGGGGCAGTAGATATAGTAGACATTTTTAAATTCTTGTAAAATAATAGTTTGCACTGCACTTGGAGCTATAAAAATCACAAAAAGTAGTGATTATAATAATGCCTATGGAAAGGCAATCTTTTCAGCCTTAAACAAAAAAGAATCACTTCACTGTCATTATGAAGCTATTCACTAGAGTCATGGAGACTGAGGTGATACAAAAAGGAATTATAAAAATTGTGTTAGTAGTAGTCATAGTACAGTCATGTCTGAAATCAGTTCTGAAAGAGAAGGTTAAAAAGTGATGAAAGAGTAGATTTATTTTAAAAGTAATAATTCATTGAAGGTCCTCTACCTAGTGGGAAAGAACATATTTTGTTCTTATGAAAATGAAAGTTGTAGGTATTGTTACAGTTAGAGAAAAGTTGAGACAGTATAATTTTAGAGATCTGCCATTTTTCATATTTTTCATCCCTCATTGCTTTTTGATATGTTATCTTGTGAATGGTGGCAAACACTGTTAAATAACTCTTGCAGTTCTTAATGGGTTTGAGTATGAAAGCTTAAAGATGCTGGGTTTGAGAGGAACTAATACCAAATATTATAAGATTACATTTAGCAAAGTAACTTAGGAAACTGCAGAAGGCACAGAATGGGGTTCTTCCTTAGGAAAAACTCTTCCATCCTGTTGTAACACAATTTTCAGTCTTGTCATGAGCAGTCTAAAAGGAGAAGAGACCGATTTTGCTTCTTTGCACACAACATTAGTGTGAAACCACAACTGGGTGCTATAGCAGAAACTCTTAAAAAATTAATCAAGCTCAGTGATGAATTAGCAAAGGCATATATCACCTAACCTGTAGGCACACAAAACTCAGGACAAACAGCTGTTTTGACATTTCTAGCTGGGAATCCTGCCCTCCACAAACATATTTGATGCTCAGACATGGTCTCTTGGCTGTTTGCAGTCGTCCCCATCTGTTAGGATGGCACTGTGCCCACACACAAGGTGGTGTGTCAGCTTCGCTAGGGCATAGGTGCCAAGTAAATTCTGTTGTTTGCAGAGCTTTGCATGTGCTGGTTCTTCAGTAGGAAGCCTCCACTCTGTCACAGCAAGGCTGCCTCTCAACATGACTCCCTACACTTGATTACACCTGTTGACACTTTGGTATCTAAGGAAGAATACTTAAATAGTACAAGCAAGAAACATCAGTACCCAGGAATGGATTTGGGAATCTGTACTGCACATACATTGAAAATTTGTTGCTACTTTTTTTTTTTTTTTTTCTGATCCCACAAGAAAAGTCTGATTTTCAATGTGAGGCAAAAATAAATTAGATTTTTGGAGACAGATCACCTCCTGGCTCATCTTTGTAGTCTGGAGAGAAGTATATTGGTATAATTTATGTCATCATTATTAACACCCACAATTCATTCTCCTCCTTATTCTTCCCCTGCCCCTCACCCCAAAAAGAAAGAATTCCAGTTATCGGCATGAACTCAGTCAAAAAAAGAAAATAAATTACAATGGAAAATGGTTGCTGAAGTAAGGAAAGAGAAGCCTGACTCTTCTGTCTTATTGATTTTGCAGTGGTGAAACTGTATTTACCACAGTGGAATAATCCTTGCTTTATCCCAGTGCATGAACTATGAGGGCAGAGAAAAACCAAGCACTTAAATTGGGTATTGTGCTTGGACAACTCTGTGAGCAGTCTATATATCTGAGAAAGCATAGGGATAGCTTCCTTAGCAATAAAGGACAAAATCACCTAAAATATGAGAAAATTGTGAAGCTGCAGAGACATTACTGTACCTTCTTCTTATAACAGTCCACATAGCTGGTGTAGGGAAGAAAGCTGCACTTCCTGGGGGGAACTGAGCTGTTCTGAGTTCTATTTATTATTGAAATTATTTTCTTTAATGAAAAGCTGAATGAACTGAAAGAACTGAACTGAACTGTCCTTTCAAAGGACAAGTCTGTCTTTCAAAAACACTTCCTCTTATTTGCACATAACTGGTTATTCATAGAAGTCAGAAACAGAAGTCTTCATCGTTCCTTGTACATCTTGTAGATTTTAAATTTCACAGGAATGTTTCCTGTAACAACGATCAGACTTTTAGCAACCTTACCAGCTGCTCAAAATTCCTACTTGTCTTTTCATCTCTTGTTGCCATATAACTACTGTTTTATGTGTGACTCATCCCTCCGTGTTTCAATCTTTTCCATTTCTGCATGTTGCATTGAAAAAGCTCATATGACCTGAGTTTTCAGCAGTATTTACTCTTTTTTCTAATAAAAAATCTAATTTCCAAATACCTATTCTATTTTAAAAACCTCCAATGTCCTGATTAGTCATAAATGTCTTTAAAGAGGTCTTCTAAAAGCTGGAAATAATCACAAATTGTTTGAAGCCTTCCAGAAACACACCTTTCTGTTCTTATCTTTTTTTATTTTGTCTGTCCACTGATTGTAGTGACACATGTAAATTGAGTAACTCAGAGAGATTTAATCCAACAAAATGATACATAAAATAACTTCTTATTGTTTTTATCCCCTCCCTTGACATTAAGAGTATCCCTTACTCTGCTTTTCTCACATGCATCTTTTTGATTGGTGTATCTTATTTTCCCTCTATTTCCAAAATTCCCATTATATTTATTCTTAGGCTTTATTTGTACTGTAGCAGAAGTATTCCAAGCACTCATATTTTCCTAAATGTTTCTCAGTCCTCTAGTTCACAGTAGTTTGCCCATTTCTTTTTTCTTTTTTTTGTCCTACTAAGTTATTCTCCAACCCTCTAGCACTATATCATATTATTCTAACTACATAGTGTATCATTCTACTTCACCTGCCCTACCACTCTATCTCTTAGCATCTTTGACAAATTATCACCATTATTTCCCTTCTAACTGTTCTTGTGCCATTCATCACCCATGACATTAAATAACTGCTCTTCTATCAAAATAATATACCTACATCATCTAGTGAAGTGAATATCCAACCATTTTCTATTAGAGATGGCCTGAGACTGACATATCTGTCCCACCTGGGTATTCACGTATAAATGGATGGACTGAACTGTTACCCCCCCCCAAAAAAAAAAAGTATGATGAGGTTTGGATTTCCAGTTAAAACTTCCCTAAAATGATTGAATTTTCCTGCAAATGATATTCCATAGGTGCTTTAAAAGAGAAAACTTCATCATGGAAAATGTCACTGATGTAAAGTATTAAGAGAGCTTTAATTTGACACTTTTCCATGTGAAAGACTTAACTTTTATGTATGTGTGTATTGAAGTAGTTCAATATTAGAAATGTTTGACCTATTGTAATCACACCAGTTTACAAAATTGATCCATCTCCTTTAAGGCAAATCCATTCCCTGTACCTAAAAGAGAACTAGCTGAAATGGAGTATTTCACTACCACTCATGCTAATAATTCATATTACATTTTAACTGCAATTGGAAAAAATCCCTCCAGATTTCCCTAAGCTAGCAACATAGGCTTTTCATTCCAGTGCAGGATGTCATAAAATTAGGTTATTGTAACATTGACTCTCAGTTAGCTGAAGTTGTTTATTGACTGGAACTCTAACTTCTCACCTTTCTAAAATAAACATTTAGCCTGTGCTGAGGCTTAATAACTATTGCCAAGAATCAAGAATACCTTTCCTTTTCTCTATCCTGATTTCAGTCTGGCCAGTTTTTCAATTTTACTGAATCTTAATGAAATTCATACAATTCAAATACCATCTTTAAGCACTCCTTTTGTGTGTCATTGTCCATATGACCTCTTGTAAATAGTTATTCATTATTAATTACTTTATTCACCTGAATTAATAAAGAACAAATCTCTCACCTGTTCACAATATAAAAAGAATATATTTTGCCACTCTTCTTTTTTCCTTTTTTTCTTTTTTTTTCTTTGGTGATAAGGGAGAGGTCCTCTGGAAAAGAAAGCTGAACAATGATTTTGTTGCTGCTAGGCACTACTATTGAAGGCAATCATGACACCAACTGGGTTTTCACGTTCCTCTGAACAGTCTTGCACCTGATGACATGGAGTTATGCAGCTATTACCAAAGCCTGTGTCCTCTTCTTGGCCAGTGTTAATAGAGACATGCCAATCTCTGGAAGCGGTATGGGTTATCTATGATTACAGCAATTTTTCTCCTAACAGATGTAAATGGAATGGCATTACTCCAAAAAATAGAGCTGATTGCCTCTTGCTGTTTGCCATGGTTGATCTCTACAAGCAAAAGATGAGTTTTCTTTCCCATCTTCATATGTGTGAAATGAGATTCCAACTAGTGGTGTATCTCTGGGTGCATGGTGAGGAAGCTCTGTTTCCAGATGCACATGTATTGTGTGTGAGAGAGTGGCAAAAGGCAGTGGTATAGTTTCAGGCCATAGCCAAGCCTTCTGCAGCTAACCTGCCATGTCACCTGGCAGGAAAGAGCCTGCAGCCCCTTGTTTTTCTTGACATCCAGGAGGGCCCCACCAACCTAGATGGGCAACCTAGATGGGCAATCAATCGATCACCTGTGCCTACCTAACCAACTAACCCTGCTACAGTTAAGAGTACAGCTAACTTTAGTTACAAAGGAGTGACACGTCTGCCCCCTTCCCTGTGGTGCTTGACCTGCTACCTCCTTTCTCTTCTGCTACCAGGTCTGTCAGAGCTATTCCCTGCACTAAAGCTGTTCTGTTTCTTCTTTCTTTCCCCAAAGCGTATTTTGCTTCTCATGCTAAACCTATTTTGCATCATTCAGAATCTGTGAATACTAAAAAAACAAATAATGAATCAATTTCCTCTAATATTGCAACAATTCTGAAAGAGACCTCAAGTATTAGTCACTGGGTTGTGAGGGGAGAGGGTTTACAGTCACATATTCTATGGGTTTCTTGTTTTTAAGGGAGGTATCCCTTTTACCTCTGTGTTGTGCCTCAACTAAGAAACTAGATTTGGGAAAAAAAAAAAAAACAAATCGACCCATACTTTCCTCATGCTTTTCCTTTTCCAACACACAAAAACCACCCTTTGCAAAGCATCTGGCACATGTACATGGACAGATGCAGATAGACCCAAATTCATTCTGCCCACCCTGCAAGCTGTCTGGCCTTACTCCAGCTCCCATCCAAAAGCCATGTGGCTGTGATGGAGCATCACTGAGGCTGGACTAATAAACCCAACCTCTCAGGAGCTAAACACAACACCGTGCAGCTAATGCAGCTCTGCGGCTTCTGGCCAGGATGAGGCTGGCTGTTGGCTTGCTCAGAGCATGAACAGAATAGATTCGGGTCTGTCTGTACCTGTGTTTAGAGATTTCTTTCATGTTTCTCTGTTAAGTTCCTTTTTTACCAATACCTCATCCAAATAAAAAAATTCCACTCTTTAACCCTCGGCACACCTCCATTCACATAATCTGGTGAATATTTGTACCCATACACTGCTGTTTACAGTCCTAGCAAGAAAACATCTGAAGCTGATACTTATTCCAACTGCATCTTCAAAACTTTACTACACAAATGACTTACAGGATGACAAATTTGCCTAACTGTACAAATAAAACAGTATAAAAAGTTGGAATGGGGAAGGAGAAAATAGGTGATTTTGTTATTTAATTTGAATCTTCCTAAGCATTTAATTTTTGGATCCCAATCTGTTAGTCTCACACATCTTCCCAAAATTCCTCCATGCTCCCTATTTCCATACTGTGGGGCTAGAAAAACAGCAGAATAATGGAAGAGGTGAGGAATTAGAGGAGATTTTAGTGACCGATGGATATTCTCTGTAGATCAATAACTCTGAAAGCCCATAGTTGAGGCAGGGTGTGAGAAGTTCTTAGAGTTATTATTCTGTTTTTGGTTTGGACAGGTGATCTTTCATAGATGATACTAGTCATGATAAATATGTGTTGAGGCTCTCAAAATAGATATAGGTTCATTACCAGACAGAATCTTTTGGAGCTATATTCCCTGCATATTCTAATGTCTTCGCCAACTGGTGGAATCACATAAGTAATGTCAGTAAAATTTGCTCTTCACTCCAAGCATGACAAATTTTTCTAATGAATTTAAGAGTTCTGTGTGCTCTTAAGACACAGCCTTTGTCTGATGGCATGCCTTCCAAAATAATTCTTTCTTATATGAATGGTGCTTAAAATACTATCTTAAGTCAGGATGTAAACTTAACCAAAGTTTATTTCCACAGTATTTCAGGATTTATTTTCTCTTTCATTTATTACCTACTTCTGGAATGCTATGGAAAAAAATAAGGTTAGATCTTGCTTGTTAATTTTCTTCCTGAACAGAATAAATATAAAGACTTAATGTCAGAGAAGAAAAAAAAAAAGAAAAGGGGACTGAAACAGACATGTTTGGAGGTAGGAATCTTTACATATCTAGTAAGTAATCAAGCTTGCCGTTTGCTGTTTTGTGGAGTTTGTGTAACTATGAGCAGTAAGGTTAAACATGCCAAATATGTAAAAGGCCTTTCACTAGTACTGAAGCTCTCCACCAAATCTCTTCAAGCTGACAGAACTGGAAAAATCTTTCATGTATTGCTGAAAAGTCATAGAATTAGAACCAAATTCTTCTGTGTTCCCAGTGTGTGCTTGGCAAAGGTCAACGGACTGTCTGGGTCCCAGAGCAGTGTTGGTATACTTCAGACAGACTGAAAGCTGTTATAACTTAATCCTGCATGCTGAGGCACAGTTGGACTGTGGAAGTATGCTGGACTTTCTGTCCTTCCACTGTACAATTATTTAAGAAGGTGAGCATGTTTTACAGCAGCCCCACTTCCTTAGTAGCCATTTGATTTTGGTCTCTAAAAGAATACATACAGCAAAGACTGAAAGCTTGGGTTTGATACAAAACTCTTTGTAAGCACTTCTACAAGCCTTGTAAGCTACTTTATCTATTTAGTACAGAAAATACAATTTTAGCTTTTACATTTTTCTACCCAGGGCTGTGGAAACCCCGTAATTCCTTAGCACTGCCTTTCTTAGAAGTCTCTTCACTTTCTTTGAGTCCCTTGCTTTTGCTCACAATCCTATACCTGTAACCAGAGCCGTTATGTTTTTCCACACCTGAAGGGCACCTGTAGACAACACTGTCATTTTGTATGAGTTTTATTATAGAGTTAGAGAAACAAGAAAACAAGAAATAAATCAAGCAAAGACTCCCTGAAGGAGAGAGTGTGTGTTTCTTCACTCGTATACCACAGCAGACCTGTGAATACAGCTGATTGATAGAAATACAGTATGTGGAAAACAAATTCACTTATATTTACCTAAAGCTGTTTTCCTCACAGATGATTGAATTGTCTACATGATACATGCTGTACGATTGGCAGAACTTGTAATTTGCTTCAATTAATACAATCACATGCCTAGCAGTAACAGTGTATCTTATTATATAGTTTTAAAGAGTAGTTCTACACATGAAGAAATTAAATGAACTCACCTTAGATTTTAACATACTATCATTTGGTTAGGTTTGAATACCTTAATGAATATTCAGAAAGCTAAACATGAAAGCTAAGTGCTTGGTCTCTGATACATAATCACTGCAAGACCTGAAAAGTTTACAGAGATCAGTAACAGGGCTAAAGAAACACAGTGGAAACTTAGACACTAATGAAGTTGTGGGTTTGCCTTAGGGAAAAAAACATATTTTTTTAATTTTATTTTTAGGTTCTAATCTCTGTAAGTACAAAGCATCCTCAGGCCTGCAGGTTCACATTTCTACAACCTCATTCATTAAACAAGTTCTTTAATGCTAAATGAAAGGTAGGTCTCAAACAACCACATTTTTTCAAGATCTGTGTAGTACAAATAAGTTCGAAGATTTTGCATTGCATGGAGAGAGCTAAACATTTAGGAAGTGCTATGTATTCAAAAGGAACATGTGTTGACCTTTGGCCGTTGGGGTTTATTGACATAGCTGTTTGATATGTAGGAAGAAATTTCAATAGTACACAACTAGAGTACACAACTAAATAAAATACTTAATATTTACCACACAGAAGATGGAAAAAATATAGAAGTGCTAACTATGCACACATATATCGTAATGGACTGAATGAAATTCTGAAAGCTGTCATTACTATCTCTAAAGCCTTTATAAAGTGAAACATAGAAAAACAGGGGAGAAAGACAAAGTATAAGAATATGTGCAAAGAATACCTTGGATAGAAAACAATTTTAATGACCTTCTGAGCATATTTCTCTTTTGTCAGCAGTAATATTACAGCATTGGTGGTTAAATCTAATGAAATGAAGAAACTAAAAAAAAAACCAAACCACTATTCAGACAACAAGAATAAAACAAATATCCGAGAACTGTAAAAAAATGTTCACCCAGTTAAAAGACGTAATCCTTTAAATGACATGGAGGATTATAAAGCTTTACTGAATTTTCTCATACCTTAGACAGAGAGACCCAAACACAACTGTTCTGAGCCCATCAGGGTCAATGAAAGACCCTGATGAGATGCCAAGAGTTCACTGAAGAAGAGCTTGAAGGAATGAATGCAAGTTTCACTTTCAGCTGTTGTAAAACTCATAAAGAATATTGGCTTTTTGGAGTTGGAGGCAGTCATGGAATTGGTCAACAGATTAGTAGTGAGGACTCTTGAGGAAGAGAATCAGTTGATTCCATGTAGACATGAAGAAAATGCTCCCACAGACATAAACAACATACTCGTGATGAAAAATAGTAGCTTTCTTCTGCCAAAAAGTTCCTTTCAGTGTTTAGAGTGAGATGTGCTCAGCAGTCTCTCCTCTAGATATTGAACACTGCCCATGACTTAGCTTGGTGCTGTATAGTGATGTAACCTGGACTGTAAAATTCAGTACACTGAAAAACTAATCCTGCCCGCGTCATGACATACTGCTAGGCATTTATAACACATAAGAAAACTCATTCTACCATCTGCTATGAAGTTTATCAAGTTCATAATGGCATTGCATTATTAGCCAATCTGTTAAAGGAATCACCATTGTCCAGCAAAGAGAAAAATATTGGTTTTTAAAGCTATATTTTGTCTTTTAAACCAGAGCAGCAGTTGGGTTTTGTCTGAAATGGCAACTTAGATGATTCTTGTCCTAATTAAAATACCTGCATGCGGTACATAAGAAATGAGTGTCTGCAAGATATTCTAAACATTTTATTACTTTACTGCTGAAAGATTTAGATGAAAAAATAATATCTTTATCGATGATCTGGATGAGGGGATCGAGTGCACCCTCAGTAAGTTTGCAGACAACACCAAGTTGGGTGGGAGTGTTGATCTGCCCAAAGGTAGGAAGGCCCTGCAGAGGGACCTGGATAGGCTGGATCGATGGGCCGAGGCCAAGTGTATGAGGTTCAACAAGGCTAAGTGTCGGGTTGTGCACTTGGGTCACAACAGCCCCATGCAACGCTACAGGCTTGGGGAATAGTGGCTGGAGAGCTGCCTGGCAGAAAAGGACTGGGGGTGTTGTTTGACACCGGCTGAATGTGAGCCAGCAGTGTGCCCAGGTGGCCAAGAGGGCCAATGGCATCCTGGGTTGTATCAGGAATAGTGTGGCCAGCAGGACCAGTGAAGTGATCATCCCCCTATACTTGGCACTGGTGAGGCTGCACCTTGAATACTGTGTTCAGTTTTGGGCCCCTCACTACAAGGGGTGCTGGAGCACGTCTAAAGAAGGGCAACAAAGCTGGTGAAGGGCCTAGAGAACAAGTCCTGTTGGGGAGCGGCTGAGGGAGCTGGGGGTTGTTTAGTTTGGAGAAGAGGAGGCTGAAGGGAGACCTTATCGCTCTGTACAACTACCTGGGAGGCGGTTGTAGAAAGGTAGGTATTGGTCTTTTTTCCCAAGTAACAAGTGATAGGACAAGAGGAAATAGCCTCAAGTCACACCAGGAGAGGTTTAGATTGGATATTAGGAAAAATTTCTTCACCAAAAGGGTAATCAGACACTGGAACAGGCTGCCCAGGAAAGTGGTTGAGTCCCCATCCCTGGAGATATTTAAAAGATGTGCAGATGTGGTGCTTAGAGACATGTTTTAGGTGGACTTGGCATTGATAGGTTTACAGTTGGATTTGATGACCTTAAAGGTCTTTTCCAACCTAAACAATTCTATGATTCTATGATTTATTTAGCCTCAGATACTGAAGTCTTCAACTAGTATGTAAATGGATGGATAGATGATCTAGTTTAAGATGTTCGTGCTCATTGCAGGGGTGTTTGGACTAGGTGACCTTTAAAGGTCCCTTCCAAACCAAACTATTCTATGATTCTATGATTAGGCGAATCATATTCATTATTATGAATAGATGGATGGATGGATGAATGAATGGGTGGATGGATGAAATCTTTAGCCATTCTCTGTGGCCTGAACTGCAGTCACTCCAGCCATCTCCACATGACTGGGAATATCTGAAGAGCCATACCAGGGTGAATGAGGAATTGTGGAAGACGACTAATGGCAAGGCTGTTTTGTAAGCAGTCCTTTGCAAACACCAATGTAAGGGTTACCTTATGCAAGGTACAGCTGCCTGGGGCCAGAGAAAAATATTACTTGGTATGGGCCTGTAACTTAAAGCATTTTAAGGAAGCCTAATATTGCACCAAATAGTCCAACAAGGCTATCATGACCTGTGAAGACCACTAGGACTCTCTGAACTATAGCAAGACCACCTTTCAGCTCCAAAATTGTTTGGACTTGAAAAGACACAAAGATACATTAAATCTCTCAGGTTCCTCAGCTCTGTCAGTTCTTACAGAAGCCTTAAAGAACTTCACTCCTGTGCTGTAAGGGCTCTACCATAATGTCTCCCTGTTTTGCAGCTCTGTCTAGAACAATTTCAGTGCTATTAGAATACGTATATTATATATGACAAATGCAGGTAATAAACAGTAATGTGTGCTAAATAGGACAGTATTTTTCTAACAGTTTGTATTGGGTTTGCATGGCAAGGTTTTGGTAGCAAGGGTCTACAGGGGTAGCTTCTGTGAGAAGCTGCCAGAAGCTTCCCCTATGTTTGACAGAGCCAATGCCAGCCAGCTCCAAGACAGACCCACCACTGGCCAAGGCCAAGCCCATCAGCAATGGTGGTAGCGCTTCTGCGATAACGTATTTAAGAAGGGGGAAAAAACCCTGCTGCATGGAACAACAGCAGCAGAGAGAGGAGTGAAAATATGCGAGAGGAACAACTCTGCAGACACCAAGGTCAGGGAAGAAGGAGGGTGAGGAGGTACTCCAGGTGCTGGAGCAGAGATTCCCCTACAGCCTGTGGTGAAGACCATGGTGAGGCAGGCTGTCCCCCTGCAGCCCATGGAGGTTAACAGTGGAGCAGATATCCACCTGCAGCCTGTGGAGGACCCCACACTGGAGCAGGTGGATGCATCCGAAGGAGGCTGTGAGCCCGTGGGAAGCCCGCGCTGGAGCAGGTTCCTGGCAGGACCTGTGGACCCATGGAGACAGAGGAGCCCATGCTGGAGCAGGTTTGCTGGCAGGACTTGTGACCCCATGGGGGACCCACACTGGACCAGTCTGCTCCTGAAGGACTGCACCCCATGGAAAGGACACGTAGGAAGAACCCAGGCTGGAGCAGTTCATGAAGAACTGCAGCCTGTGGGAAGGACTCATGAGGGAGAAGTTCATGGAGGACTGTCTCCCATGGGAGGGACCCCACGCTGGAGCAGGGGAAGAGTGTCCTCCTTGAGGAGGAAGGAGTGGCAGAGACAATGTGTTATGAACTGACCATTCCCCATCCCCCTGTGCTGCTGCGGGGGAGGAGGTAGAGAAATCTTGAGTAAAGTTGAGCCTGGGAAGAAGGGAAAGGTGAAGGGAAGGTGTTTTAAGATTTTATTTTATTTTCTCATGATTCTACTCTGATTTGATTGGTAATAAATTAAATTAATTTTCCCCAAGTTGAGTCTGTTTTGCCCATGATGGTAATTGGTGAGTGATCTCTCCCTGTCCTTATCTGGACCCACAAGCCTTTTGTTATTTTTCTCTCTCCCCTCTCCAGCTGAAGAGGGGAAGTGATAGAACGGCTTTGATGGGCACCTGGCATCCAGCCAGGGTCAACCCACCACAGAGGTATTAGGATTTCTAGTGTGTGCACTGCTCTTATTACCACAGTCAATCAAACAGGGGCCCGATAGGCCTGTAGAAGGGCCTTTCCTAAGGAGTGGGTAATTCACAGTATTCAACTATTTAAACTTGGGCTGTTTTTTCTGCTGAGCCTGAAACAGGTGTTCTGACAGGTGCAAATTATTGGAGGGATAGATTTTTGGAAGCAGTCATTTTATGTACACAACAATATATACAGACACAAAACCTCTTTAGATAGAAATGGTCTTTTGTCTTAACATCAAAAGAATTCCATTCTCCCCACTGCCCACAAGTGCTAGAGAAACAATTTAATAAAAACTCTTTAGAAATGGTCCAGTCAAAAATGTTTGCTACTGTACCTTTGCTGCAGAAAGAAACTTTTAGTTCGTCATATTCCTCCCTGGCCATCCCTGTGGATGTGAACAGTCATTTTGACAGAAGGTGATCAGGGATGGGATTCATCTTACATAACTTCAGTCATCCAAAAGTAGGGCAACTAGTCTAAGCTAGCTGCCTAAGCTCCCTTTGTAAGACAGGAATAGAGAGCAATAGGGGCACAGTGTGCCTCGTCCCATCTCTCAGATACTATTTTGGAATGGGGTAAATCATCCACCAGCAACGCACAGTTTCTTCAGGTGCACAGTTGAGGAAGCTTAGATTATTAGTTTAGACAGCTCAAGTTAGCTATCAAGCCTCCCTCCAAATGTATCGAATGCTGTAGAAGAGACAGCTCTAATGTGTTTCGTAGTCCTCACCTAAACATTAGCTGTTTAGTTGAATGGTTGAAGAACTCAGTAGATTTCAGTGACTATGGCACACATTTAGTGCTTGTTCCTTCACTGACTCCAGAAGAAATTAACACAGACACTGTGTTATCATGGATTATCATAGATATAGCTGCTGTGTTCTATTTCCTGGCCATTCCCAAATTTGTTTTAGAAAACTGAAATGAGCTTCATGCGAAAAAAGTGCTCTGAAGAAATATATGACTGTCAGGTGAGGCAACCATGTTTTATCATACACCATATCTTAAGCTACAGCAAGTACATAAAATTAAAACATAATTTTATGTTTTAATAAAACATAAAATTAAAAAACAGGAAAGGAAGTTGAAAAAAACCCTATTTACTTTCATCTCTGTAATTCCAACCCTGACATTAGCTTTTATGTGGGAGCATATGGACAGTATTTATTAAGAGAAGCCACTATTACAGATGTCAGATGAAGGCGTAGGGTTACTTCTGTAATACACTTTTGTCAATGTAACCATTTTCAAAAAGGCTTATTTAGGAGAATAGAGGAGAAATTACCATCTCTATTACTGAATGTCAACAAAACAGTATAGATGGAAACAATTGTCTCATCATCTAATACTGGCTCAAACTGCCCTTGACATTTCTATTTTGACTTTTTGAGCACATAAGATGTACATTACCAGAAGTTAACTCTTTTGGTTGCTGACACTTTATGGGTTTAGCGTGTCATAGGTTACTAAGATACACCTTGGGAAGCAGAACGTGCAATAATTACACCTGCTGACAATGACATCATGTCCTTCCCTGCAGAGCTGCAACAGTTGGGGAGGCAAAGAAGAATTGCATGTATCTTTATGTTCAATTACTTAAGAACATTGCTTCAACAAAGCCTTTATTATTATTTTGAGGAATAAGTACACAATTAATGGATAAAAGTCAGGACAAGTTCACAAGAAACTTCATTCAACAGTACAGTAGTGCTTCTGCTGGGTGTTCTTGCCAGAAATCAATTTTACAATGTTTAGCTGAAAACTGTAATAGATATTAAAACATGTCAACAGACTTCTTTATGTTAAAATATTACCAACTGATTTTTTTACATTTCTGTTACAAAACACATTTTCATTGTATTTAACACACTGCAGTTGTATCTCAAACTTTCTATTTTAAAAGTGCAAATATATGTACTGCTTTGAAATGATAATAAATTAACATGCATATTTACTCTCATTCCTTAAGTTTTCAGCTGCAGCAATGTTACAGATCATAAGTTCTTTCTGCCACTAATACCTAATCATCCAGGTAATAATTTATACCACAATATTGAGGTGAACACACCCTACCCAATATATCATTGCTGCAGGCCTGTCACATATTTCATATACTTGTTGAAGGTTCAGGTCCCTGCCCTGTGTTTTCAAGCTCACTGAGGCATTAGGATACTCTTTTCTCCTTTTTTGTCCTCTAAAAGTCTAACTCTTGAATACAACAGAGACAGAGCAAGCCACCTTTCTTGAGAATTTTCTATAATAGCTCACTTTGAGCTATAGAAGACAAACACAAGTGACTGAGATAGAAGTACTCTTTTGCGAATGGTGACTTCTGTATAGTAAATTGTTTACTACTTTTATTAATAATTGTTGGATTTAAATCTTGCTTGTTTGCATGTGGGAGTGAGGGTTTCTATCTATATGTAAAAAGACCTAGGTTTGGAGAACTGTGTTGCATGCAGATGCACCTACCACTGTGGTAAAAGACAGATTTTGGGTTGAGATGGCTATAGGAGTTTCCTCAATATATGAATCCACCAGCAAGTAATTTCTATGGTAAAAGTGATATAAAAGTTTCAGTATATATTTCCATGATGTAAACACATGAGAGAGTTCTTAAGTGTCGTGGTTTAACCCCAGCCAGCAGCTAAGCACCACGCAGCCGCTCACTCACTCCCCCCACCCCAGTGGGATGGGGAAGAGAATTGGGAGGGTTACAGTGAGAAAACTCGTGGATTGAGATAAGAACAGTTTAATAATTGAAGTAAAATGAAATAGAATAGTAGTAATAATAATAATAATAATATAATAATAATACAATAATAATATACAGAGCAAGGGATACACTATAGAATTGGCTCACCACCCGCCGACCGATGCCTAGCACGTCCCCGAGCAGCGATCGCTGCCCCCCCCCCCCGGCCAACTCCCCCAGTTTATATACTGAGCATGATGTCATATGGTGTGGAATAGCCCCCTTTGGCCAGTCAGGGTCAGCTGTCCTGGCTGTGCCCCCTCCCAGCTTCTTGTGCACCTGGCAGAGCATGGGAAGCTGAAAACGTCCTTGACTAGTGTAAGCACTACTTAGCAAGAACCAAAACATCAGTGTGTTATCAACATTATTCTCATCCTAAATCCAAAACACAGCACTCTACTAGCTACTAAGAAGAAAATTAACTCTATCCCAGCTGAAACCAGGACAGTATCCACCCCTTATTCCATACCATATACATCATGCCCAGGTCTTACACTTTCCAATACATTCCAATTAATCACTACCACTTTTCCAGTCTTTTGATATAGATATATATATATACACACACACATACACACATGGATATAATTTCCTTAGTCTATAGGCTATCCCTCTAAAATGTTGAGTTCATTTAGTCCATGACTTTGGGTTTCATCTGTCCTAATAGTTCTTCAGGGCAGGAAAGATGGTGTGTGGTGTTGGATTGTTGCATGCTGAAGCCAGTTCTGGTTCCATCACTGCTGCACTTTGCTCGGTTTCCTCAAAGTTCATTCTTCATTAATTTGGGCAATTCTTACTGTATACTGTTGATATGGCACATAGTAATCATTGAAGTGATGACATCCAGTATTATATAGCAACTAACATTATACAATTCAGTTCATTGGCTATTTTCACCCAAAATCAAATCCCCTTGAGGTACACATCAGACTTCCCCATCCTCTCGCATCACCCACCAAGTGCACCCAGGTCCTTGAGCAAAAGCAATCCCAGGGATGGGTTTACCTCTGCCTGAGGCAGGAGTAACCCAGACTGTCTTCCCTGTTATATTTTTTAGGTGCACTACAGGGACTTTATCTCCCTCTACAGTACATAAAAGTCTTGATTGGGCAGGGCCAGCTCGATTGGCAGATCCCCTAGTGTTGACTAACCAGGTGGCCTTTGCTAAATGTGTGTCCCAGTGTTTGAATGTCCCACCACCCATTGCTTTTAGTGTAGTCTTTAACAGTCCATTGTATCGTTCTATTTTCCCGGAGGCTGGTGCATGATAGGGGATGTGATATACCCACTCAATGCCATGCTCTTTGGCCCAGGTGTCTATGAGGCTGTTTCGGAAATGAGTCCCATTGTCTGACTCAATTCTTTCTGGAGTACCATGTCGCCATAGGACTTGCTTTTCAAGGCCCAGGATAGTGTTCCGGGCAGTGGCGTGGGGCACGGGATATGTTTCCAGCCATCCAGTGGTTGCTTCCACCATTGTAAGCACATGGCGCTTGCCTTGTCGGGTTTGTGGGAGTGTGATATAATCAATCTGCCAGGCCTCCCCGTATTTATATTTGAGCCATCGTCCTCCATACCAGAGAAGCTTGAACCGCTTGGCTTGCTTGATTGCAGCGCATGTTTCACATTCATGGATAACCTGTGCAATAGTGTCCATGGTCAAATCCACCCCTCGATCACGAGCCCATCTATATGTTGCATCTCTTCCTTGATGGCCTGAGGTGTCATGGGCCCACCGAGCCAGAAATAATTCACCCTTATGTTGCCAGTCCAGATCCACTTGAGCCACTTCAATCTTAGCAGCCTGATCCACCTGCTGGTTGTTTTGATGTTCTTCAGTGGCCCGACTCTTGGGTACATGAGCGTCTACGTGACGTACTTTTACAACCAGGTTCTCTATCCGGGCAGCAATATCTTGCCACAATGCGGCAGCCCAGATGGGTTTGCCTCTGCGTTGCCAGTTGCTCTGCTTCCATTGCTGTAACCACCCCCACAGGGCATTTGCCACCATCCATGAGTCAGTATAGAGATATAGCATTGGCCACTTTTCTCGTTCAGCAATATCTAAAGCCAGCTGGATGGCTTTCACCTCTGCAAACTGACTCGATTCACCTTCTCCTTCAGCAGTTTCTGCAACTTGTCGTACAGGATTCCATACAGCAGCTTCCCACCTCCGATGCTTCCCCACAAGACGACAGGACCCATCAGTGAACAGGGCATATTGCTTCTCATTTTCTGGCAGTTTATTATACAGTGGGGCCTCCTCAGCACGTGTCACCTCCTCCTCTGGTGATATTCCGAAATCTTTGCCTTCTGGCCAGTCCATGATCACTTCCAAGATTCCTGGGCGACTGGGGTTTCCTATTCGGGCCCGTTGTGTGATCAGTGCGATCCACTTACTCCATGTAGCGTCAGTTGCATGATGTGTAGAGGGGACCCTCCCTTTGAACATCCAGCCCAGCACTGGCAGTCGGGGTGCCAGGAGGAGCTGTGCTTCAGTACCAACCACTTCCGAAGCAGCTCGAACCCCTTCATATGCTGCCAATATCTCTTTCTCCATTGGAGTATAGCCAGCCTCAGATCCTCTGTATCCCCGACTCCAAAACCCTAGGGGTCGACCTCGAGTCTCCCCCGGTGCTTTCTGCCAGAGGCTCCAGGTAGGGCCATTCTCCCCGGCTGCAGTGTAGAGCACATTCTTTACATCTTGCCCTGCCCGGACTGGCCCAAGGGCTACTGCATGAACTATCTCCCGTTTAATTTGTTCACAGGCTTGTCGTTGCTCAGGGCCCCATTTGAAATCGTTCTTCTTCCGGGTCACTTGATAGAGAGGGCTTACGATGAGACTGTAATTTGGAATATGCATTCTCCAAAAACCCACAACGCCCAGGAAAGCCTGTGCTTCCTTTTTGCTAGTTGGTGGAGACATGGCTGTTATTTTGTTGATCACATCCATTGGGATCTGACGATGTCCATCTTGCCATTTTATTCCTAAAAACTGGATCTCCTGTGCAGGTCCCTTGACCTTACTTTGTTTTATAGCAAAGCCGGCTTCCAGAAGGATTTGTACTATTTTCTTCCCTTTCTCAAAAACTTCTTCTGCTGTGTTGCCCCACACGATGATGTCATCAATGTATTGCAGGTGTTCCGGAGCCCCACCCTGTTCCAATGTAGTCTGGATCAGTCCATGGCAAATGGTGGGGCTGTGTTTCCACCCCTGGGGCAGTCAGTTCCAGGTGTACTGCACACCCCTCCAAGTGAAAGCAAACTGTGGCCTGCACTCTGCCACCAAAGGGATAGAAAAAAACACATTAGCGATATCAATTGTGGCATACCATTTGGCTGCCTTTGACTCCAATTCGTATTGAAGTTCTAACATGTCCGGCACGGCAGCACTCAGCGGTGGCGTGACTTCGTTCAGGCCCCGATAGTCTACTGTTAATCTCCACTCTCCGTTAGACTTTTGCACTGGCCATATGGGACTGTTAAAAGGTGAGCGAGTCTTGCTGATCACTCCTTGGCTCTCCAGTCGACGAATCAGCTTATGGATGGGAATTAGGGAGTCTCTGTTGGTGCGATATTGCCACCGGTGCACTGTTGTGGTAGCGATTGGTACCTGTTGTTCTTTGACCCTCAGCAACCCCACAATAGAAGGGTCCTTCGAGAGACCAGGCAGGGTAGACAGCTGTTTAATTTCCTCCGTCTCTAAGGCAGCTATGCCAAAAGCCCACCGGTACCCTTTTGGGTCCTTGAAATACCCTCTCCTGAGGTAGTCTATGCCAAGGATGCACGGAGCCTCTGGGCCAGTCACAATGGGGTGTTTCTGCCACTCCTTCCCAGTTAAGCTTACTTCGGCCTCCAATACAGTCAGCTCTTGGGATCCCCCTGTCACTCCAGAAATACAGATGGGTTCTGCTCCTTCATAGCTTGATGGCATTAAGGTACACTGTGCACCAGTGTCTACTAAAGCCTTATATTCCTGTGGGGCTGATGTGCCAGGCCATGGAATCCACATAGTCCAGTACACCCGGTTGTCCCTCTCCTCCACCTGGCTGGAGGCAGGGCCCCTCTAGTCCTGGTTATAGCATTCGTTATTCACTTCTTGTACATGCGAATCAAAAATCCCTTTACTAAGATCGGAAGCAAAATCAGCCCTTCTACTTTGTCTGGGGAACTGCTCATTGGAAACTGGAGCAGCAATTTTCCTGGAAGAACCACCTTTTTTTCCTTGCAACTCACGTACCCGTGCCTCTAGGGTCGAGGTAGATTTTCCATCCCACTTCCTCATGTCCTCCCCGTGGTCACGCAGATAAAACCACAGGGTGCCCCGTGGTGTGTATCCACTATATCTTCTCTCTTGAAGAGAGGGACGCTTACTCCTAATGGCTGAGATACTGGTCTGTACAGGTGAGGAGTAGGACATGTCCTCTTTGAACTGCTGGAAATCCTGGGATAACTTCTCCACAGCCGAGATGCAGGCCCATAGGGAGGAAGAGAGACTTTCTTCGTATTGTCGGAGTTGGCCAGCCAATTCATCCACCGTTGGTCCCTCTTCATCTTTCCAGGTCATTATTGCCAATGAGTTTGCGTATGATGATGGTGCGCTCCGTACAAACTTCCGCCACATGGGTTGTGTGCACTGGACTTCATCTGGATCTTTGGATAACTGCTCATTGTTCAGGTCATTATGAATCACCTCCAGCACGGCTAATTCCCTCAGGTACTGGATACCTCTCTCCATGGCAGTCCACTTGCCTGGGTGACATATAAGATCTTCCTTGAAGGGATACCTTTCCTTCACGCCTGACAGGAGTCGCCTCCAAAGGCTGAGGGCTTTTACCCCTTTTCCAATCACTTTGTCAATGCCTCCTTCCCTAGAAAGAGATCCCAGCTGCTTAGCTTCCCTACCTTCTAATTCCAGGCTACTGGCCCCATTATCCCAGCATCGGAGCAGCCAGGTGATGATGGGCTCGCCTGGACGACGACTGAAATCTTTTCGCATATCTCGCAGCTCACTCAGGGATAGGGATCGGGTGGTTACTGTCTCGTTTATGGGTTCTGCCTCTTCCTCCTCCTGTTCTCTTGATGACACTGGCTCATCATCAGCTTTTACTAAACGAGTTGATTTTCTTGTGTATTTTTTCTTCTGTATAGGGGCAACTGATACTGGCACGGGTTGGTTCTCTGGATCAACCGCAGTGCCTGTCGTGGGGGCTGGCGCAACCACAGTGACTGTCGTGGGGGACTGAGGGGCTGGCGCAGCCACAGCATCTGTCATTTTGTCGTCAGATCCAGAGACCTTCCCTTCCCCTTGTGGGTTCTGAATAGTGTTGAATAGAGCTCGGTAAGCATGGGCCAGGCCCCAGCACGTTGCAGTGATTTGTGTCTCTCTGGAGTTGCCAGGGTGACAACATACTTTTTCCAAATACTTTACTAGATTTTCAGGATTCTGCACTTGTTCAGGAGTGAAGTTCCAAAACATTGGAGGTGCCCACTGTCCTAGGTACTTGCCCATGCTCTCCCACACACCCTGCCACTCATAACTATCCAGCCTTGGAGCAGATCTCTGGATGATATTCTTAAGGTGCTTATTAACCTTAGACAAAACTGAAACAATATTCCCAAGAACTATCAATAGTTATATCTTAACTACCCAAGGATGCTCAAGATACTGAAAAGTTGTTGCAATGAAGGACGAAACATCATAGAAGAAAACAACAAACGTGCTATTCTGTATTTCCTCCATAAAGAAGCTCTCAGAGGAAGAGGTATAATTGCCAAGTGTCTCCATGAGGTGGTACCCGAAGTACAGTAATGGCTTCACTACAGAACCCAAATACCAGATAGCTCTCAAGGTCAGTGTTTTAATAACAAATCTCCCAGGCAAAACATCACTGATCACTGCAGAGCACAGCAAACTGCAAAACCCAACACTAATTTTTAACACGTACTGCAAAAACAAGAGCATGGTGCAAATCAGGTAGACTAATACCGAGAACAGATGAATCAATATTATGATGAGCAACTGTTAACACATACAAATTCCTTACCACGCTCTGGTTAATCTGTTATTATCTCAAACCCTTCGAGCCCCACGTTGGGCACCAAAAAGGACTGTCGTGGTTTAACCCCAGCCAGCAGCTAAGCACCACGCAGCCGCTCGCTCACTCCCCCCACCTCAGTGGGATGGGGAAGAGAATTGGGAGGGTTACAGTCAGAAAACTCGTGGATTGAGATAAGAACAGTTTAATAATTGAAGTAAAATGAAATAGAATAGTAGTAATAATAATAATAATAATATAATAATAATACAATAATAATATACAGAGCAAGGGATACACTATAGAATTGGCTCACCACCCGCCGACTGATGCCTAGCACGTCCCCGAGCAGCGATCGCTGCCCCCCCCCCCGGCCATCTCCCCCAGTTTATATACTGAGCATGATGTCATATGGTGTGGAATAGCCCTTTGGCTGGTCTGGATCAGCTGTCCTGGCTGTGCCCCCTCCCAGCTTCTTGTGCACCTGGCAGAGCATGGGAAGCTGAAAACGTCCTTGACTAGTGTAAGCACTACTTAGCAAGAACCAAAACATCAGTGTGTTATCAACATTATTCTCATCCTAAATCCAAAACACAGCACTCTACTAGCTACTAAGAAGAAAATTAACTCTATCCCAGCTGAAACCAGGACATTAAGGTATCAAATTGCTGTATAGAAGTGGCTCTGAATATGTGATTGTCATATTAGTTTGAAAATATTTTTTTTAACTGCTTGCTTCTGAGTATGTCCATTATCACCTGACAACACCTAAAGGCTGTATCACGCCAAAAATGCCAAAACTTTTATTTTGACAAACATGGCTTGTATATCCTTAGTTAAGATCTGTGACAACATTTAGAGTATATGTGAAGAATGAATAGCAATTTGCTGGAATTTACTACCAATTCCAAATTACAAGTATATCTATTATCTCCAAAACCAAGATGGAGATGGTGTTGTAGTGTAGTGTTGCTCAGAATTCAAAGGTCCAATTCACAATCTCTTTTTGGGCACCTTTTGACATTAACATATTCCTTAACCATTATAACCAGTTGAATCAATTGTATGTTCCAAAAAATCTTAGCTTTTTTACGTGAACTGATAAGTATATCACTCTCATTTTATCGTCTAAAGTATGTGTGTAACCATGACTTCAGAAAGTAATGGTATATTTTTATAGAGACATGCCCATGTATTTTTATCTAAAGCTTCATCAACTGTAGAATTGCTAGAGTAATTCCCAAAATTTTTGTGCAATTATAAACTTGTGTTCAATTTGTGTGTGTGTGTAAATGCCTTTTTCCAAGATTTTTGTTATAAGTCTGTAACAACATCATGGCACGATTCATTTATTAGTCAGAACATAGTGGCATTATTTCCCAGAAGTCAGTCAGGTATTTTGTTTTTCCTATTTTAAACAGATTTGTGTTGAGTAGCTGAAGAATGTGAACTTCCCATCAGTGTAATCATAATGAGAAGCTTATAACAGCAGGTGCTTTAATCATGTTACAGACAAATAACAAATTTTGGAAGGAATGATACAATTACACTGATCAAATATATGAAACAGATCCAACAGCTTCACAATTTTAATCTATCAAAATTACAGTATTAAAATGAGTCAGAAAACCAGTTCTTCTGAGGCAACTGAAGTCAGATGAATCAAGAAATGTAGTTTCAATGTAAGGAAGGTATTCTTGCTCTTTCTTGCATATTTTACTTCCAGTGTGTTTTAGATTTATATTAGCTTTGACTTTTAAATCAAATATGTATCTTTCACATAGCAATCTTGAAAACTGCAAGTTTGTCACAGAACCTTTTTCATTTTGCAGTGTTCGCTAGTTCAGAAATGTTCATGTATATTTAACATTATAAGCAGAATTCTTTCAGCTTACACTATGAACCTCTTTTTCTCATTGGGAAGATCATTTAGATAGGCTGGACTTATTCTCCATGTGGAATTTAGTATCACAGGTGGAAGTTATGAACTTTTGATTCTGAGCAATTGATCACCATGGTTAAGACTGGAAAGGAGAATTTTATCACAAAACTTGAATATCTTCAATCTGGTTCCATGTTCTTGGAAGAATATATGTTTTGTGAAAGTTTCAGTTCCTTTATCTCATCTTCTATAGCCTTTCAGGTGTAAGAGAATCACAATGAACATCTTCATTCAACAGAAAAGTATGCAATATGCAACTTACTGGTGTGTTTTCTGGCAGGGGCTACAGGTTATTGATCTTAGGTCCCAGGTTCAATTTTTTTTCAATATAACTGAATGAATACAGCTGATCAATGTAATTCAGAGCATGTACTCTTGCCACTTTATTGCAAAACAGGTAGCACATATTTATGTCAAACGAAAACGCACCAACATTGTGATGCAGCTGGAGCCCTGGTGATACTAACTTTCTAAACCAACATAGCTGTACCATGCAAATTTATTTTCTCAGAAACAGCAAGTACACCAAGTTCAAATAAGACTTTCCTCTTACTAGATTAAAAAAGGACTTGGTTGTGAAATAAAATTACCTGATTTCCGATCTGGAAAGTAGTGTTATTAAAATAAACTGTAGAGTTAAACAGAGGAGAGACTAGAAGAACTGTATTCTAAAGTAGCTAAATCAAGATAGTTCATGCTATATCAGTCTTGGTTTGTAACACATGCTATCAATAAGAACTCTTTTAAAATCACATTGTCCAATGGGAAGGGCAGAAAATTTCAATAGACTTTCAAATAATTCAGTAACTGTTAGGAAATTTATCTGTATAACTTCTTTGGGTATATAACTGTTCTTGGTTCCTTAATCTGTTCAATGTTAGAAGAATTAAAAAGAAATCTCAGCTGTGGAGTTTCAATTGATCTAATTTTAATAAAGCATTCAACAGTTTTGAATAAATTGATATATTCTTTAGTGTCTGGGGAAGATGGAGAGTGAATAAAAGCCCTTTACATTCCTATCAGTATAGTTGATCTAAAAAATTTATTTCCATCCCACAGAAAATTCTGACATTGTAAAATTTATTTTTATTATTTGGATTGAAAAATGAAAGTATAGATGTTTCTTACTGCAGAGAAATTTGGAAAAAATAGTCACTTAATCATTACTGTGTTTCATTTTCATGGGTTTGCATTCCCATGTGATAAAAACAGTATAACACAAAATATCAACTTCTAATATTGAAGTGAAATTCAATAATAAAGTTCAAATGGGATACCTCTTTCTTACTGAAGTAAGTGTGCATTACTAACCTAAAACTAGAAGGTAATGCTGATCTATTTCATGCTTTTCCTTTAAAAATATTACTGATATATTGGTACTTCTCTATTTTCTGATGAAAAATATTTGTCCCAGATTTACTTATAGCAACCTTAATAGAGTAATTCCCTGTTCCATAGGAGACAATGGAGATGTGTATGTATTTAGGGGTGATTTCTTTCCCCCCATTTTGAAGTAACATTTTATGGAAATGGGGCTGATGACTGATACAAGATATATTATTTTCTCAAGATTTTTTCTTCTAATTTTTTTTCTTTAAATATGCAATCTTTTTTTTAGTGATTTAGTACGATTATAGGATCCCAAGGAACATTTTTGTTTGCTAATGAGGTACAAATCCTTCCAGTCAGTCAGTGGAATCCTTTGATATCAATGGAAATTTTGCTATGTGAATCTAACTCATTTTCAGCAGAACTAGAATTATTTTTTAAATTTTCTGTCAGTTCTAAAAACAATTGCTTTGAGTAGATCCAACAACTTTTTTTTTTACAAAGTTTTACTGGAAAATAATTTCAACAAAAATTCATCTCAAGAAAAATGATGACTTTCTATACATAAAGTTGAAGGAAATTTCAACATGAAAATGCAAAAAGTTTTTATTTTAAAAAGAAAAATTTGATTTTTAGCTACCTAGTTGACCTGAAATTGTTTCAGAAAACATTCAGCTTTGCTCAGCCTGCATTTTCAGCTACATGGATATTTCATCTGAAAATACTTGCCCTGCTCTATTTCTCAGTTATCTTCATATACTCTTAAAATAAAGAAGCTTCGCTTGCTTCCTTCTCATCTCAGTTCTCCCCCACCTTGCTCAAATTGTTGATCAAACAGTTTGCCTAAGGTTTTGCATAGGAACTGTGTCTCCAGTGTCTGTAGCCACAGATGCAAATGCATGTGTTCCCCTTATGCAGGCTGAAGAGCTGATAGCGTCCATAGACACTTTTCCCATGAACGTAGTTGATAAGCACATCTTATTTAGGAGGGAATTGATTGTGAAGTCCTTTGAGGCTAGTTCTCTTAGTTCTTTAGTCCATGTGATTATCACTCTTGCAAAGCAATTGGAGGCTGCTGAAGTGTAAAATGAGACTGATTCACCCCATAATTCTATTGCAGACTCTGCTTGTTTTTCCTGTCTGTCCAGTTATTGGGGAAGAATTAATTCCTCCTCAAGAACAATGACATTCTTCATGGCCACCAGAGGGCCGGGTTAACTGTGTTGCTAGCTTTAGGTGCCACAGATGACTTGTTTTTTAGGAACAACTGATATTTGGAACATGGCTTGAGAAAACCTTTGCTTTTAGAAAGCTGTTTTCTCTTTCATTGTTAACTGTAATAGGATGGGTATATTATTCTATTCCAGTTCTCTGTTTTCCAGTAAGTTACCTTTTGTAGTGTTATTTTGAGGTTATGATATAGACTCAGATTCAGCATGAGCTCTTCTGGGCTTCATTCTGTGGTTCAGCACACTAAGAGGTCTAGTAGGAATGCTTTCTTCCCTACTTGTAGAGAAAAAGCAGAGAGAAGAGCAGTTTCCATGACCTGGACACAAAATTCATTTACAAAAAATCTGCTAGGAATGATCTTCAGAGCAGAAAGTTAAGACCTTTTGATAGAAACTAGACATACAATAGTCCTATAAGCTAGTGTAGCAAGGTGGGAAAAAAGAACATGTAACTGTTCTTTCTACAAGACACTGGAATTTTAGCTAAAAGCATCCTTTGCTATCCAACTTAAAGGCTGACAGAATGACACTCCAGAACAGTGATGTTTCTCTAGTGTGAAGTACAGGAAAACAGATTTTCGTTGCTCCCTTTGCATAATTATGAACCTTTCAATCGCTGCTGAGAAATTTTCATACCTCTGAGAAATTTTAACTTTCTATCTGCATTTGTTTGTCCTTATATTCGAGGGCTCAGCATGTCTGTCCTGAATATTTCTGTGATTGCATACCAGGATACCAATAAGAATTACTAGAATGAATACAGAGTAATGGAATAACCTTATTTTTAAAGGAAAAACTTCAAATTAGATCATTGAAGGAAAAGCAGTTTGTGTGCCTCCCTGTGCTCCACTGGTTCATCTTTGAGTCAGCTGCCATCTAAATCTTACATATGCCCTTTGAAGAAATATGAAAAGTTAAATGACATCAGGATAGAAATTGCCATCACCTGATTTTGCAGTGTTTGCTCCTATCTTTTGCGCACTGGCCTAGTTCTTGAGGTACTCAGCCAGGAAATGGCACATCCACATTACAACCATGGCTTAAACTTCAGGATGACAGCCTTTTCTATCTGAACCTCAAAAATGTTGCTCTAACCAAGCCTGTAAAATATCCGAAGTCAGACCTTACCGTCTCTCCTATGAAAGATGAGCCCAAAGATGCAAACTAATGGGATGAGAAGGAAAGAAACAAGAGGCAGCCTGACTTGACTTTTTGTGGCACTCAGAAGATAAATGGTCCTTTTTTCTTTTTTTCTTTTTTTTTTTTTTTAGTGACATATAAAATGCATACTTATGTCAAGAACTTGGGTTTCAAAACCTTTCTGCCCTTTCCTAAGTGCTTTAGCCCATGTTAGTTAGGTTAAAATATCTTCAGTGTCTTCAACAGGAGCAGTAGGGAATATTCCACTTGAAGCAGCTATACAGCCCACTGATTTTGGATATAGTAGGTATAGGTTCAATTCCTTTCAGGATGAACAGAGTCTGGAATGCAAGTATTACACTTGGGAGACACTTTGAGGGAGAATCAGCTTGCAGGTTATGATATCTAAATCTAAGACTCCACATGTCTACAGATTAAGAGTTTAAGCTCTGCTAAGTCCCGGTCTGATTGTCAGGCTCAGGGAAGGTTTGTAATTATCCCAAGGGCGAAATTAAGACACAAACGAGGTCATATGCTGCCAATCAGACATTTTATTGGGTAAATATAAAAGAGTAAAGCAATAGGAAAGGCAGGAAATATTAGGAGGAAATTAAGCAAGCATTCAAAGAGATAAGCAAAGGATAGTCACCACCATGGATCCAGCGGCATCCCGTTGGTCCTCAGTCTTCAGTTCTTCGGTGGTGGATGGCCACACTCAGGTTTCGTTGTGCCGTCTTTTATCTGGTGTTGGCGAGGGAGTTTGCCCTCTCGTTTTGGTTTGGTATACCAGTTGGTGTCCTATTCTTGGTGGTGCCTGATAAACCAAAGAATGGCCTGATGCTTCACAAGTTTCCTTGCAAGCTGGTGGTACCTGATAAGCCAAAGAGTGGGCTGCCCTTGGGTCTTCTCAGACAAAAGAGTGGTCTGCTGTCTGGTCTTATCAGATAAACACACACAGCAAGCTTTGAGACAATTGTTCTTAACACTTCAGGCTCTTACAAGCTCCAATTATCCTTAATGGGATTCTTAACAGTCGGTGTAACCTCGAGCTGACCATGGCTATCTGCTTTCCCTAGAAAGAGTTGAATTGTTCTCCATGATTCTTTGGCCGTGCTGACTGCGTGGCCTCTGCCTGTACTGAGAGCTTAGACGCTTAGCTCGTTGCAGAAACTTTCCGTCGTGATTGCCTAGAAGTAGATGTTTGAATCTGAGCTGAATCCCACCCCATGTTTCTCTTTCTCCTCTTCCATTATATCTTTTAAAGATCCCAGGAACATCCCTGTCAGTTCACTAGTCTGCAGACATACAAACTGAGTAAACTATTTTAACTTTTGCAGGTTTTCAGGTGCACCTACTCTCCAAGTAGGGAGTATTTTCTCTGCTTACTGGAATGTGAAGTTAGACATACAAGATTGTGCTCCTTTTCTAAACCTATTAGGGACACAGTGCATAAATCGAGTAGGTTGGATTCTACCCTAATCATGGAACATTCACATTTGAACTATAAGGTGTCTATCATTTTGTGCATCTTTAGCTCTGTTAGAACAGCTCCAAAATTGTTCTAGGAGCTTTTAAGCTTGTTTTGCTGATGCTTTTTTTTCTCGGGGGGGGGGGGAGAGGGGGGAGGGAGGTGTGTGTGCTGATTATTGTTGTCCTTTCTTCCTTAGGAATATATATTTAATTTTCCCTGCTGCCTCACAGTTCCCACACAATGTTTGCTTGATTGCATATTCTTTGTTGTTTAATCTGGTTTGTCTTTCTAGTGTGAGGTCCTGCAAGCAATGTTAATAGACCATCCTCCCAAGAGGTATTTATGGGTAATTTTCTTTGGAACCTGAAAGATTTATGATCAAAATATTAAACATGAATAGGAAACTGAACTAAATAAATCACAGGTTAATTCTACAGATGTATGCTGATTTATTTATATGTGGGTACAGCACTCAGACCCCAGTTTTACTTCAGATTTCTGCTGACATATATAGGCAAGCAGCAATTTCAGCTCAAGGCTAGGTGCGAGGGACTCATATTCAGCTCACTATCAGTACCAAGTTCTTCCACAGTTTTTGATGAGGCTTTTGGGGACAGATCCAGAAAAGTTTGTGAGCTGTACCTGTGTGCAGTATTCAGACTACATTAGGAACTTCATTTCCCCAAAGCAACACTTAAAGTATCATTAGTGGGCCTCAGCAGGACAATCCAAACCAGCTAAATCAGCAGTCTAGACTCTGTAAGTAGACAGTGGAGAGAGGTAAGGCCTTCTTAGGGTCTATGAGTACTTATTTTGGTTAGCAAACTATTTCTCTCCCTTGACTCCTTGGAGTGTACACAGCTGCTTCAGTGTTACTGCGTAATGAGCAAGGGGCAGCTTAGAATTAGCCAAGAAATAGTAGCCCCAGTCTCAGCTGAAAGTGTGGAGACTAACCCTTCCTGGAACAGCATATAACCGGATCGCTTGTTTTGTCTGTTTGTTTGATTTTTCTTCATGAAAAATTACAATAAAATATAGTAAAACCACATCTTTATTTTTGACCTTTTTCACACAAGTTGTAAAAAATTGGCAGTACACAGAACTATCAAAATAAGTGATGATTTATTCCTTAGTAGTGTGATTTAAATGTTATTTTTCACTTCAGGAACAACAGCAAATACCACTGTTTCCTGGAGCTTATCTCCATATTCCTGCATTCTTATATATATGAAGGATTTTCTTATACCTGTCAGTCCTCTCTGCCAGCTATTGGGCTTTCTCCTGCTCTGCATGTTTTGTTGTGTTATCTAGGCGACTTTCCAGTTTCATTCAGCACTTGACAGTCCTCTTATACTGCTTGTTTTTTACTCATACATAATGATGCATACAATGATTCTCACAAATGATTAACAGACATTTTAATGCTGCTAACCTTGCTTGCTATTCCACCTTGTACATCTCCTCTGTTTTAGTTGACTCTTTTAGTGTGTAAACTATACTTCAAACTCTCTGTCACAGCTAGTCTTTGTAGGGTTCTCAGATGTCAGAAAGCTCAATTTTGTTTAGAAATTTTGAGCCTAGACTCTGTTAATTTCCAAGCATTCTTCTGTAAATGATAACAAACTAACATCATGCTCCAAAAGGCTCACTGCTTGTCAAGTTATTTTTAAAAATAGATTCTAAATGTACTCTGAGGTTTATTTTAACTCTTCACAGACCTTCAAATAAAGCTGACATCCTTACTGTGATTTTTAAGAAATAAAAATTTGGTGCTACTTTCTAAACTTACAAAGTGACTTAAGGAGATATTGTTTTGGACAAGGTATTTCTTCTGAAAAGGAAAGCAAAAGCATGATTATGTATAGTTCATGACATCAGCACTAAAATATTCTGCGTTCAGGTAGTGAATGAAGCTACCAAATTTTAGATGCTCGGTATTCTGCTGTGTTACTACCAACATTATATCCAAAGTAGAATTCAGGTTTTTGCTTTCTCTGTTATAGGCACTTCCCTGTTATCATGGATTTAGTTCATCTTAAAATGATGATCATGAATCTCAGTGGTGTTTGAGAGCTTGCAGTGGTGATTAACAAAGGCCTGTTGCTATTCTGAAGTGCAGTGAAGTATGTAATTAAACAATTTTTTTTCTCCAGATTGGAGCTGAGTTTTGAAATAAGAGTGGTTTGATTGAAAACTTAGCTTTGTGAAATGGTTGAGTTTTTCCCAAGCTAAAGCAAAGTTCAAAAAACTGATGATATAGTTAAAAGAGTTTGAGCTTAAACTATTAATAAGAGGACTGTGGGAGAATGGCTAAGTGAGAAGGGACATGATCTTTTCAGTGTGAGCAATCCTGCTTTCAGTGTATCAAGAAGCACAGAGGATACTATAAACTGACCTTGAACAGCAACGGACTACTTGGCAAACAACATAAGAGACAACAACTAAGTCCGGAATGTGCTAACGAACCTCTTCGCGTGAACAGCAACCCTGTACCAATCATATAACTGTCTTAAGCGTGTGAACACATGTAATGAGCCAATCATGTAGATATTGCTACTGCGTGCTCTGCTGATTGTCTATATAAGCCTTGTAATTGTCTGAAATAAAGGAGAACGATCATACTCGCATCGAGGTTACATCGTTACTCCGGGTCCGAACTCTCCCACTCCGACATCGGACCTCAGTGCTGACACTGCCTTTAAACTCATCCAAAGTCCTACAATTCGTGGAGACTGCATGTTCATTTCAATTTGATATAAAAATATACAAATGTCTTGGCTATGTTTATTCCCTTGGTGGACACCAAGCTGATCATAAGCCAGCAATGCACCCATGTAGGAAAGCAGACCAACAGCCTCCTGGGCTGCATTAGGCAGAGCATTGCCAGCAGGTCAAGGGAGGTAATCCTCCTCTACTCTGCACTGGTGAGACACATTTGGAGTGCTATGTACAGTCCTGAGCTTCCAGTAGAAGAAGGACATGAACATACTGGAGCGAGTTCAGCCAAGGACCACAAAGACAATTAAGAATCTGGAGCATCTGTCTGGGACTGTTCAGCCTGGAGAAGAAAAGCCTTGGGGGGATCTCATGAGTGTAAAAATATCTTTGGGGGCATTAAAGAAGGTGGAGCCAGACTCTTCTCAGTGGTAACCAGTGACAGGACAGGAGGTAATGGGCACAATCTGAAATATAGGAAATTCCACATAAACATAAGAAAAAGCTTTTTTTTTTTTTTAAATGGTGAATATGGTAAAAAACTGATAGAGGTTGCCCAGAGAGGTTGTGGAATCTCCATCCCTGGAGACATTCAAAACCTGACTGGACATGGCCCTTAGCAACCCACTCTAGCTGACCCTCCTCTGAATAGGGGTGTTGGACTAGATGACCTCAAGAGGTCCCCGACAACCTGAATGATTTTGTGATTCTGTGTGTAGATGATTCACAGACTAAAAGGAAGGAAGTGTCAGTGACTACAGTAGTTCGAAAGGCTTCAGCTCTCCTGCTGTGCCAGATCACTTCTTCATGTGACCCTCATGATGGCATTACATGCTAAAAGTTCCTTCCAGCCTCAACAATTCTTTGCCATTTATGTCAGTATCCATTCAAATTCTTTTTATCTCATTTTCTTTTGATCTTCCTTATCATAGAAAACTTTGCTGGGAAATTGTAGTATTTAGTCTTAAGAGAAGAAAAAAGCAGGAAAAAGTACTTTTTTCTACCTTAAAAATGTTTTTGCAAACAAAGTCTTTCCTAAACAAAATTCTACATGTTATAGCAAGACATCCATGGTGATAAGGTAATCTTTTTACCTATAAGACAATAGATTGTTCAGTCCGTAGTTTTCTTCATGCATGATATAAACATCTTTGTTAGATTTCATACACTCTTTGGGTCAAGTTACTAACATGTGTATAGTTTAAAAAATTAATCTCAGGGAACCACATGGGGTTAGGAAGAAGATTTACACAAGTGCCTTTCAGAACAAGAAAAAATATTGCAAAAGACATAAATGCTGCAGTATTATCTCCATAAATAATAAAGATATTATAAAGGAAGAAAGAAAAGATGATAAAATATTTTTTGTTGGCTGCATGTATTCTCTTGGTGGAGAAGCTGATATTAGGTCTCAGTGGTGTAGTAATCTTCCTTTAAAATATTGAATGTTCAGAAACAATAAATCAAGTTACATTTGATCAGCTGAAGTTCTTCTTAGTGCATACTGACTCTGCCTTGCATCTATTGACATAAAAAAAGATTGTTTCAACAACATTCCTTAAAGGTGCCTATCCATCCATTTTCTGCTTTCTTCTTCCTGTTCAGGACTGGCAGTTCAATTGATTCCATTCTGTGACAAGAGTCAACCCCCTGAGCTCTAATTTCCATTAGTGCTTAATAAGTTTTTACTTCCAAAACATGTAAACTCCCTTTAACCTTAATAGTACAGGAAAACCAACTGCAAATAGCAAGTTATACACACCCATGACTGAGTACTTAAGATGGAAGGATGAAATGTGCAGAAGCAGAGCTGTTACATGATATCATTATATGATTTAAGGCATACACTGTAGTAAACAATGTTATTGGTTGAAGTGAAGGTATAGGAACTATAACTTTCAGAGATGTGATATAGTTTTCCTCAATACTTATAAAGAAATACTAATGAATAGAGCATGAAAATGTTATATGAGTAATAATTTCAATAAGGTAATTTCTGTGATTCTGTAGTGGTGGAATTTGATTTAAAACCCATTCCTTGCCTAAGAATTGCCTTCCAAAAGATCATATTTCATTTTTAATGAGTGATATCTGTGTCTTATATTTACAGGGCAGCTCTCAGAAATGTAAATGAAGTGTAATCTGGTACAGTTTCAGTAAATCCCAATAACAGTGTCAAACAGGATAGCCATGAGGCAGCAAATCCTATTTTAGTTGAACATCATGTCTGAAAGATTTCAGCCTTTCCAGTTCAATCACCTTTGTTTTCTGTCTTCTTTATATTATTTTCTTTGATTGCTAATCTTGAAAAATCTGATTGTTGCATAGTTGTTTATGGCTTCACTTTCTACCCTTCTCTGTTTTTCTTTGTCACAAGCTTTTAAAACAAAATGCTATAACTGGCTTTGTCTGAAAAAGAATGGACCAGAATATTCAGCCTGTGCCTACTACCAGATATCAATTCCTTCTATTTGCCAAGAGGAAAACAGAGATCAGTTCTGTAAAACTCTTCAAAGCATTACAAAAATGCTCAGCAATATTTTTTCAAGATGCCATCATGGTTCTTCACATCACCCAACTTTGCTTCCCAGGAGTCATGTTATTTTTGATGAAAGATAAGGGGAAAGTGAAAGGACTGAAGGCTATGCTTACACTGACATTGTGCCAGCCCAGAGGGTTGTCCCTGGCCATTGAGCCAGGTGATGGAGCTGGGCTAGACAAGAGGATTGTGCTGCCCATTACTCCAGGGCTGCTCTCAGTGGGAAATCCACTTCAGAAGGCAGCCACCGGTATCAATCACACCATCTGCAGTAAGTACAACTACAGCAAAACAGAGACCAGGAGTGAAACAAGGAGCAATGCAAGGTGGGGTTATAATCCTGTATAAACCTGTACAAGGCTTCTATTCTGAACTGTCTTTAGGTAGGATGCCATCTCTTTTCACTGACCCCAAAGGGAATTTAGAGACAAGAGGCAAGTTCTGTATCTAAATATACATGACATAGTCATATCTGAGGTAGTTTGCCATGTCCACTCCCAATCACTGTTGGGAGAAGGGAAAAAAAAAAAATATTGTTCGGCCTGTACTGGCATGGTGGCCTGCAAGAGCATCATTCCATCATTGCTTCAATTAAAGGAATTCTAAGAAAAGGGAAAAGAAACTGAGGGAAGCTCTTGTACAGTTTGAGGTTGTCTGATAATTTGTCCCCCTTCCTCCCGTTTCTTTTTTGACACTTGAGGCCAATTCTAGGACTTTGTAATCCAAACATTGTGCAACTCAACAGAAAGAAGTACCTCCCTTCCAACCTCCTAATACAAATACCACCAATCTCATCCTTCCAAACTCTTTGCAAACAGTTACCTCTGTGTTAACACATACTGCACTACTCATTCATTAGGTCTTCAACATCTCATGTATGACCATTTTAATAGTAAGATAATTTCACTATGTGATTGTATAGGATTTTTAAAACCTAACTGCTTGCAATATTATCATTCATGAGATGAGCTAGAATTACTAAGGATTTCTATAATTTTTTTCTCTTATATATTTTTTTTCCCCTGAGAAGGATTATATTCTTACCAGAGTGAAAAGAAGATAACAGTTAATATAAGAGTTTTATATTCCAGCACAACCAGTGATTTAGGGCAATAGTATGAGACAGGGGCCAGATCGACAGGTGCAACCAATCTAAGCAACATCATTCAAGAAACTCATGAATTAATAGGTAACATTTACAGTAGGAGCGAGGCCTTCCTAGAGCAGTTTTGGAAGGTATTCTACAAATTCACTATTAGCAAGATAAAATAATTTTATCTTCTGTTGTTTAATAGGCAAGACTAAGGCAATTTTCATCCTGCAAATCATGAATGTCTCTGAATACACAGACAGGGTTCTGTTCTAGCAGAAAAAGGTAAATATACTCTCAGTTACCTAGTTTGTACTTCTTAGGATTCTCTTAAATGCATCTTGCTGTAAACTTAAATTCTTCTTTTTATTAAAAAAGTTACAGATTTGTAGCTGTGAACTCAATAAGAGTTCCATATAGCCATCTGAAATTTGATTTATAGTTATCTTTTGTTTCCTTCCCTTTTTTTTCCCACTTTTTCCTGTCCTATCCTACTTTTTCAGATCTTTCTCCAGCTTTCCCTTTTCTGCCTTCTTTTTCAGTCTAATTGCTTAGGGAAGCAAAGGTTATGCGATTGTGTTGTTTGCCTGCACACCTGCAAGCCAGCCTCTCATTACCTTAGAACATTACACTAATTTCAGTCATATTTGACAGAGACGTAGAAATCTCAGTTCCTGAGCTCTCACAACTTTCATGAGCCCTTGTGGCTGTTTAGAGAAGAGGCATACCACACCATTCTCCCGTTGAGCAACATTACAAGGTGAATGACTTCAACAGTATCTACTTGGCTGGCTAACCAGGAAAGGCTCTCCTCATGACATAATTAGATCTTCAAGAAAAAAATTGGTACTGCTGCCTCTTGCTTACATGGTATTCATGTAAAATAGGAGAGAAATGAGAAAATTGGTATGGTGAAGGGTACTTGTAGATGAAAACAAATATATTGCAGATAAAGGTCTGCAACATGGGTGCCCTGTGAGAATTGAAATGGTGAGCTGTTGCAATATAGAAGAAAGGAAGGAAACAAGGTTGGGGTGTTATTAGGGTGTCCTGGTTTCAGCTGGGATAGAGTTAATTTTCTTCTTGGTAGCCATTACGGGGCTGTGTTTTGGGTTTAGGATGAGAACAATGTCGATGCTAAGTATCTCTAAATAGTCGCTAAGTAGCACTTACACTGGTCAAGGACTTTTCAGCTTCCCGTGCTCTGCCCGGTGCATGGGGGGCTGGGAGGGATCAGAGCCAGGGGCGCTGACCCAGACTGGCCAAAGAGTTATTCCATACCATATGATGTCATGCTCAGTATATAAGCTGGGGGAAGAAGAAGCAAGGGGGGGACATCTGGCGTGATGGCGTTTGTCTTCTGAAGTAACCATTATGCGTGATGGAGCCCTGCTTTCCTGGGGATGGCCGAACACCTGCCTGCCCATAGGAAGTAGCGAATGAATTCCTTGTTTTGCCTTGTTTGCGTGCACAGTTTTTGCTTTACCTATTTAACTGTTCTCTTTTATTTTACTTCAATTATTAAACTGTTCTTGTCTCAACCCGCGAGTTTTCTCCCTTTTACCCTTCTGATTCTCTCCCTCATCCCACCGGGGGGGAGTGAGTGAGTGGCTGCGTGGTGCTTAGTTGCTAGCTGGGGTTAAACCACGACATAGGGGTACTGAGCAGAGCTGAGTCTTGAATAAAGTGACACAAGGGATAAAGGGCATTAAGCTTGTAACTCCACTGTTAGTTGAATAACTTGTTTTTACTTCATTTCCTAACAAATTGTGGCCTGCCCTAGAGCGCACTTTTCTGTCATGTCATAACATTTTAAGGAGTCATTCTAGTGATTAATTGTCTATTCTTTTTCTTCTCAAAAGTATCTTCTGTCCTCCTCAGTTTGATCCCTTTTTCAGGCTCTCAGAATCTCCTTCCATATCAATGTTGTGTGACTGATATTTTCACTTGGGGAAATAAATGGATGTTGAGGAGTATAACCTAGTTTTAAAATTAACTTATTTAAATTTCAGAGCAAAATAACTTTTGAAAAAAAGCAAATTAAATTAAATTAAGTTCTTGTTTGGTTTGTGGGTTTTTTTATGAATCTATTTGCTGAATTTAACTGGGATAAACTGTTCTAAAAAATGTACCCAGCTGCCTTCTTTAACTGCCTGCCTTAGTGCAAACACACAGAACAGTCATCCCATTCCCATACACTGTCTGTTTGTCAACTATTGCTACAATTTGTATGCTGGCCTGTCCTGACCTTCGTGTGACAGACAGTTAATAACTTGCATTACCATTTCACCAGTACAGTCAGACTTTATGCACAGTATCATCTCATGGGACCTGGTCTGTTTCGTCGGGACATACTCCCACCTTTGTTCAGATTCTTGGACGCCACTCAGAATAGTAGGTCCTGGACTCGTTGTTCTTATACCCACAGAAGAAAGATATAATATTGGATAAGTAGTGCATGTGTCAGATGGAAAGTTAGAGGACAGAACAGTGTTTGTCCTCCCTGTGTTGGAAAAGCAATACCCCCAAGAACATGGTCTCACTGATGATTTCCCTGGGGTACTATGGTTCTACATGGTCCCTAAACAAGCTTGTGACATGACTGCAGTCGAGCCCCCTCCCGATGTGTTGCATCTGTCCTTGAGAGGGACTTCCTCCAGAAAAGGAGCAGATTGAACCTCTCTGTGTGTGTACAAAACTGTATTTATGTCAATGTGCTTATTACCAGAACATTAAGCCCACATGCTTAAAAAGACATCAACCCCAGAGAAAAACAAACATACCAATCAGTATCTACCCCCTATGGCATGCATTTATGCACCAGAGAGAGAAGCATTAATGGACAATCAGAGAATCCTCTAAGGAAGTACACTGAATAATCTCTCTTCTTAGAAGGACTGCTGTGACAGTGGTCTTTGAAAACCAGAGTCAGAGAACCAAAGAGGAAAGGCACACTCTACCTCGGTCCTTGGAGAAGTTCCAGGAATTCTTCCCTTATTTTCGGTTGCTTAAACCCATGCTTCAAGGAACTGGCCAGACTTTGTTATGTGCTTCCTGTCTACAAAGATTATTCTAGCTGGCCTTCCAGAGCAGTGAAAACAGTCTGGGTTTGCTATCTCTAAACAAAGATCTTGATACCCAGTTGAACTATGAAAGACGTGGCGCCTCTCCTCATAAAAGCCTCGCTGTAGCATGCAGCTACTGAATTGCAGATCAGAACTTTCTCACGTTAGTGCTGACAGGCAGCAAGGACCAGCCCACTCTGAGCCTTGCTCTCCTAAAAGCAGGGAGAAGAAAACAAGTTCACCCAAGGTTTATCTTACCTTTCACTTGGAAGCATCAGAGTGTTAATGTAAGATGTTGTTGTTGCTCTTCTAGTAGGAAAGGTCTGGTCACATTTTAATTATACCAAAATGTCATGGGGTTTTTTTGTTGTTATTTGTTTGGATTTTTTGTGCTTGGTTTTTTTTTTTTTTAATATTCCCATATTAATCTGCTGTTGGTAAGAATAGCACACTTTAATTCTTCCACAAGGTTATTACAGTGTCTAATTTCATTACAATTATCAGCACAACTCCACCCCTCCTTACATTTCATCATAATGCTAACAATAATGTTACACCTCCTCATGCTCTTCACTTGCCTTTTTTCCCTCCTTTTAACTTCTCTTAGTGGTTTTCCCTTCTGCCCTTGACTGTACATTTTCTTGCTCCAGCCGACCCCATGTTCTTAGAAACCCTCTAGCTCACTCACAAGAGCCCGTCGTTCTCTTTCCTCCTTCACAGTCTAACTGCCACGGGCTAAATTTTCAGCAAAGACAGGATACAGAGAAGACAACGTACACTGAGAGATAACTCTTATTTCAGTTTTTGTTTTAAAAAGATTTATGTTTCTTTTTTTATTTATTCCTGCAGTGAAGTGGTAATTCTTTAAGAATAAGCAGATTAAAATGATTGGGAAAACATGCCCTGAGATACAAACATTCATGTTTTTCATGTATGTCTAGCTCCTTGCTTCTTACTCTGATTTCATGCTCTGATTTTATATTTATGATTTTATGATAAACCTGCACTATTGTGAAACTGGCGATGCTCATCAATGAACTGGTACCTCTTAAAGACCAGTGGTACAGATTGCTGTTTCGGCCTGGCACATGTCCACTCTCTGGGCAGGCATTAGCTTGCTGTGCTTGGATCCAGCCATATGGATCCAATTCCATATCCTCCTGACGTCTCATGTTGTGAGTAGTGACTGTCACTGTTCACAGCACTGTGACTTTCAGGAACACACTTTCAGGATGGCTGTCACAGGTCTTTCAATCATCTAGTGTTAACATGTGTTCTGCATGGAGACCGCTGGTCTATGGGAGTTCTGCTTTCCTATTTAGAGGTAATATAGGAACATGGCAGGAGAGCAAGAAATACAGAAATTCCTTAAGCATGAGTAGGCCTCAGGAAAAAAGTCTGAGAAATCTGTGAAAAACAAAATTCAGCCCTGAATAGATTCCTGCCTGTCTCATGCCACTCTTACTTATGATTCTCAGCTGCAAGTGGTATAATCTCTCATAGCATTTCTTGTCAGCCTAGTCTCATATTCATGGCTGTGAAATCACTTCTGGTCAGAAAAACAGTCTCCTTTTACATCTCTTTGACACACTCCTACAAGGTTTGGTTAGGGGGTTGGTCCCAGCAGCAACTTCAATCCAGCTTGGTAACTTCTGTAAAGATGATACTTTAAAATTAGTGTCTTAGCAAATGGAGTCTTTATTTTCACTGCATGTGAATTTTGGGCCTTAAGGATCATTGATGCCCCTGTCATTGTGAGTTCTATCCAAATGTCCAGAAAATGATATTTGGAAAAAAAGACTCTGTCAGGTTTTGCCAAGAAAGTGGATAGTTTTCTCTTGAACTTGCATCTTGAGCTGGTTTATCACATAGGACAACTGAAAGGGAGAGAAAGGATAGGATAGTTAAGAGAGGGAGAAGATGAGAACTACTTAAGCTGTACTACCACCAAAAAATGTTTGTGGAATCATGGCCTTAAACATCTTAATTATGATGGACCTTACAATGCAAGTGAAGGTTGCAGTGAAAATGTTTTTTGCCAAATAAAGTGGAATACACAAGTTCATACAGAACTTAATTCTTTAATATCTCACACCTGTTATTTGTTCTTTAAAATATAATAGTGCCTACAAGGTCACTTTAAAACATACTGTTCCATTGCACTATAAAAAATGTATCCCCTCAACTCCAAGAGCTAGTATATGGTAGAGGACAGTAGACAGCCGGGAAACAATTATTTTAGTGAGACAAATGTAAAGGGTAGATGTCAAAGGACAGAATTTGTAAGCATTTTCAAGAATTTTATAGCTATCAGCACAGGTGAATTCCTTTATGCTTCGGTCAGGCAATAGAAAAAGCATCCACACTTTTTATTCATTCACCAGAAGCAGACCTCAGTTCACAGCTAAAAAAACCTATTAGTAACTACAGTGCAGGGGATGAAGCTAGTAGCATACATTAATGAAATGGATGTGCCATTTATTTTTCAGTCTAGTGATAAAAAAGTACTCATACAGTCTTTGATCTTGAAAATTACATTTTAAAATTTAAGACTCAAAATTATAAGTTAATATATTTTCATGGGGAGACACCAACTTTAATAATTTGATCATGGTAAACCGTATTTTTCATCAATTTATCTCAAAACACTTCAAAACTGTTAATTAATTAAGAATACTTTGCAATATCCATGATATAAGTTTTATACCCATTTTACACTTACATAAGCAAAATACTTGTGCACTTCAAACAGCAGGCTCAAGGTTTTTATTTTCCAAAAATAAAAAAGAAAAAATTACATTTGCTACTCAAAGAATTATATCATTCAGAGGATATCCTAGTCCTGAAAATGCTGAGTATCCTTATTTTTTATTATAACTGAGGCTTCCTGGACTTTTCTAGGTAGTGTTGTAAAGCTCTGGAATATAGCCTATTTGTATTTGCACTCTACAAAAGGCTTCAGTAGATTATTAAGTAAGAAATCTTAAAAAAAGTTAGTCTCGGAGGTTTGAATTCTTGTTACTTCCAGAGCTCAAAGCTTGGAACTTGCAAACATGCAATAAAAACACTGAAAATCAAAAAACCCTGATATAAAAGAGAAAAATGAAGATGTACTAGAAAGCAGACGGTTATATGAACAACTAAATGAATTCTATATTAAAAAAAAAACAAAAACAAAACCAAATGAAACTAGGGAAACTGAAGAGAAGGTCTAAGATATGCATGATGCAGACAAAGAAAACATACCTTTAAATAATTTGGAAATGGTAAATGAGTTTTAAATTTTACTGTTTGTTTGTCATCCTACCACATCTTTTTCTTCCTAAAATGTCTTTAAATGATGCAAGCAAGCAGATCCATTTCAAAACATCTTTATAATTCATTATTAAATATATTATCTCTGTTGCATACAGAAACCTGGTGACGGAGTATGAATGCCTGGTGGTAGTCATGACATTAGAAATCCTCCTCACACTTGCCTACATATGTGATTTCAGGATACCAAGTATGATGCCTCAGATGGTGACTGCGTAGTGTACAAAATTGCATTACAAACCATGAATGAATTAACTTGGATACAATAAAGACAGGAATAAAAGAAATGCTTCTTTCACATAAAGTATAACTAAACTCTGCAAGACATGGTCCCGTACTTTAGAAAGATAAAAAAGCAGAGATGGAATCAAAAAGAACTAGAAAAATTCATGAATTTTGGATCACTGTTGACTGGAAAGAGTAATGTTTGGCTGTGACTTCTTGCTCTGTAAACCCCCTTCTAAATCAACAGCAGCAGGAGAACGGAATTCTTTTATACTCCTTCAAATCCCTGCAGAGCAAGTAAATTTTCTTATATTTTCCAAATAAAGTAAGAAAGGAGAATCGGGCACCTCAGAATGGAGTACATAAAATCATCATAAGGTCCAGCACTGGAAATGCCCTTGTACATACATTCATAGTAGAGATGCACTTTTCACTTATACATTCTCTATATGTTCCCTCTTGTCTGCCATTTTTTCTGGCCACATGGCTTGCTTCCTGACTGCATGGTGGCTCTGATTCAAAAGGAGAGGTTCCTGTTCTTAGTATACCGTTAACATACCTGGTGCTTAGACCAACTTTCTTGGGAGACACATTTAAATAAAACATGATGAGGAGGGGACAGTAACTAGGGATCTTGGTTCAGGGGCAAGGGATCTAAATAACAAACCATTAAAAAAAAGCTGGTCATTATTACTACCATCAACATTGTCTGAAGGATTTGAGCTGCTGTTTACCTAAAGAAGAACCTCAATGAGCATCAAGCAGGAAACCAGCAAATGGCTGTCCCCCCAGTACAAGCATTTGTAAACACATAGTTAGTAACTTTAGCTGGCCCACAGGTCATCCAGGACAAGCAGGGACATGCCTGAATTACAAAGTCTGCATAGGGGACTATGTTCTAGTAATATACAATTCTTCAGACATAATTTAATCACTCCCTAGGGCTTAGCTATGTGTTTAGGTGCTTAAACACAAATTTACTTATGGTAACAAGAATGATTGCAACCTCTAGAGGCGTGCATGTGTGCTATAATGAGGATATAAAAATCTAATTTGTCTCTTTCTAAGATATCTATTGTTTTGCATCCACCTCTGTTCTCTAAAAGAAAGCAGTGCCATATATTTGAGACTGAGGTTAAAAAAATATATGGGATATGTTCATCCTAAATTCCCACCTGTTCTTATATTTAATTTTCTTTCAATACCACCAAATACATAGAGGACTAACTGCCCTAGAAGAGAACAAAGTGAGTTCATTTCTGGGAATTTAACAGCTCATCAGGGGCAATACAAACAAAAATGGCATAAGTTAGTATTTCATAAAACCTCTTTGCATATGTGTATGTGTCAAATCCCAAGAAATTTCTGTCTCCTCACAGAGCATTGCAGTGCACTTGTTGCAAAATAACAACAATTTGCTTAGCATGAATGTCTGCATCACAGACTTCAGAAAGAGCCAAACACGCATATTTGTTCATTTACTGAGAACTCCTGTTGCATTACTGAAGCTGTTGGCCTCAGGTAATACTGAGAGTCAGATTGGTGAAATCAGTATGTGATTTTAGTTACAGTGAAATTTGCAGAAAGCTTTCAAATCAGACATTTTATAAGACTTGTACAATATGAACCTGTGCTACTCACATTCATGAAGGTATGTTTCAATCCTGATATTTAAAAAATCTATATTTTTTCGTAATGTGTTTGAATGTTCCCTGTGATGCAACCCAGAATATGATCAGATGTGAGCAGTGCTGAAGGCATCTCTACCCCAGCAAATCCTTCTCTGATCATATAACAGAGGCTTGTTCTGCACTGCTCCATATGCATACTCCCAAGTTTCCCTATGAGTAATATGCAAAATTTCTGCCTGTCTCTCTACACCTTTAAAGGCAACTAGAAAATAAACAAACAAAACCAGCTGTGTTTTGATCATTTTCTTCTTTTCTCACTTTTTTTTAGACTGCTAGGTGATGGCTTGAAAACTAAAGCAGTCTTCTTGCTCTGCTGCTTCCACTGTCACACAATTTATTTTACTGCTAGTACTGTATTTTGAAGAGAAAGATTTTTAATGCTTCATTACTAAGTTTCCAACATTAAAGGGTAGGATTCGAAAGTCTGATGTTTCTGAAGCACTCTAAACACTCTGTTTGGAAAATGCTTGGCTCGGCTCCTTTGTTTAGAACTTGGTCAACGGGTCTGGAAAACAAATTAACATTCAAAAAGTTTCTCTGAGGACCATTAAAAATAGTTCCTGAGTATTATAAAAGAACTGCCAAGGTTTCTTAGACAAGAACTGAAATACGGTCTTTGTAAATGATTCTAGCAGAGCTGAAAAGTTGACCAAGCCTCCTCAGGATCAACTTATTAGTTAATATTGGAAACATAGTCTTATTCTCTCTTCTACAGTAGCCATTAGGCATATATTACTCAAACTGTGTTTTCCTTTTCCTTTGAGAAAAACAGGTGAACCACAATCTTTTGAATTAAGCATAACATTAGCAAGGCAATACTTGTACCTTAATGAGAGAGGCAGGCAACTCAGCCAAGTAATGGTGCTAACTGTGCTGCTGCTTCATAATAATCTCTTACCTTCATACAAATAAGTAGAAACCAGGATAGTATAAGAGTTAAAAACAAAGCAAAGGGTTTGCAGGCTAGTTAAAGTCTGAATGTGATAAATCTGTTTCAACATGCTGGAGACTCTGACCGCAAATTTTGAAGGATGAAATTAGCTGATAAATGACAAAAAACATTAGTTTGAAATATTTACTATCTGTGCTGCTAACAGTCATTCCATCTATATTAATTGGCACAGCCTCTTCTGTGCCAGATGGTCTATTGCAGAGAGTGAACATCACCCTTGTGGATTTAGCCAAATTATGTATTTGAGGTTTGGATGAAAGCATTTTACCTTTTTTACTAGTTGAGCACAGAGAATTATGTTTGTCCTCTTAATGCTATTATTGCATACAGGTAATGATCTGTCATCAATAAATATGCATATAAAGGTCTTGCTTGATTATAAACAAAGACAGATATGATGGATTTTTTTTTAAAATAGCTCTAAAAACTGGTGTCCTCTTAATGCCAGTGTTTACCTCAGCTTTCAAAAATAAATTCTGATGACCTGTTGCTAAGACAGTAAACCAATTACTAGAGGTGAAAGTCACTGTTAAGTGTAGTAGTTTACCATGCTTCCCAGATTTAGGTATTTTGGGGAAGACCCTGGCTAAAATACTGCCATAAGCATATCGTGTTTTGGCCTAATGGCAGTACAGGCTTTATAAGTTCCCCTCCAATACATATTGACTGCCTGAAGATAAGCTGCTCCAGGGCTGACCTCATGCCCCAAGCTCAATGATATGGCAGCTAAGCTCAGACCCCTGACTGACTCCAGCCTCATCATGCTGTGCCACTCATACCAAGAAGAAGTGCCCTTGGAGAAAGGTGGAAAGGAAGGGACTCACTAATTCAACAAGAACATGTGATTGATAGGGAAGAAGGCTGGATGGATTGCTACAAGGGTGGTTGCTACTCAAAGAGCCAAGACATCCCCAAAAGTCTAGGTTTCCAGTCAGTTATCTGATAGCAGCCATATGGGAGTTGATAGTGCTTATGGGTAAGAATAAGGTGGAAGGCCAACAAGGCAGATATCATGGTGGGAGTCTGTTATAGACCACCCAACCAAGATGAAAAAACAGATGAAGCATTCTACAAGCAGCTAGCTGAAGTCTCATGATCGCTAGCCCTTGTTCTCACGGGAGACTTCAACTTACCAGATCTCTGCTGGAAATAAAACACAGCAGAGAGGAAACAGTCTAGGAGGTTCCTGGAGTGTGTGGAAGATAACTTCCTGACACAGCTGGTAAGCGAGCTAACCAGGGGAGGTGCCCCACTGGACCTGCTGTTCATGAACAGAGAAGGCCTGGTGGGTGATGTGGTGGTTGGAGGCTGTCTTGGGCACAGTGACCATGAAATGATAGTTTTCAATTCTTGGAGAAGTAAGGAGAAGGGTCAGCAAAACCACTACCCTGAACTTTAGAAAGGCAGACTTTGGCCTGTTTAGGAGTCTGGTTCCAGAGTCCCTTGGGAGGCAGTCCTGAAGGGCAAAGGAGTCCAGGAAGGTTGCATGTTTTTCAAGAAGGAAGTCTTAAAGGCGCAGGAGGAGGCCATCCGCATGTGCTGAAAGACAAACCAGTGGGGGAGAAGACTGTCCTGGCTGAACAGAGAGCTTTGGCTGGAACTCAGAGAAAAAAAGAGAGTTTACCATCTTTGGAAGAAGGGGTAGGCAACTCAGGTAGACTACAGGGATATTGTTAGGTTATGCAGGGAGAAAATTAGAAAGGCAAAAGCCCAGCTAGAACTTAAACTGGCCACTGCAGTGAAAGATAACAAAAAATGTTTTTACAAATATATCAGCAACAAAAGGAGGGCCAAGGAGAATTTCCATCCTTTCTTGGATGCGGAGGGCAACATCGCCACAAAGGATGAGGAGAAGGCTGAGGTACTTAATTACTTCTTTGCCTCAGTTTTTAATAGTCAGACTAGTTATCCTTAGGGTATTCAGCCCCCTGAGCTGGGAGACGGTGATGGGAAGCAGAATAAAGCCCTAATAATCCAAGAGGTAATGGTTAGTGACCTGCTGCTCCACCAAGATGCCCACAAGCCTATGGGGCCAGATGGGATCCACCCAAGGGTACTGAGGGAGCTGGCGGAGGAGCTCACCAAGACACTTTCCATCATTTACCAGCAGTCCTGGTCAAACAGGGAGGTCCCAGATGACTGGAAGTTAGCTAATGGGACACCCATCTACAAGAAGGGTTGGAAGGAGGATCTGGGGAACTACAGGCCTGTCAGCCTGACCTCAGTGCTGGGGAAGGTCATGAAGCAGATCATTTCGAGTGACATCATGCGGCACGTGTGAGAAAATCAGGGGATCAGGCTCAGCCAGCATGGGTTTATGAAAGGGACATCCTGCTTCGCTAACCTGATCTCCTTCTATGACAAGGTGACCTGCTTGGTGGATGAGGGGAAGGCTGTGGATGTTGTCTACTTGGACTTCAGTAAGGCCTTTGACACCCACAGCATTCTCCTGTAGAAACTGACTGCTCATGGCTTGGATAAGTGCACTCTCCACTGGGTAAAAGACTGGCTGGACGGCCAAGCCCAGAGAGTTGTGGTGAATGGAGCCAAATCCAGTTGGCGATCGGTCACGAGTGGTGTTCCCCAGGGCTCAGTGTTGGGGCCAATTCTGTTTAATATCTTTATCGATGATCTGGATGAGGGGATTGAGTGCACCCTCAGTAAGTTTGCAGACAACACCAAGTTGTATGGGAGTGTCGATCTGCTAGAGGGTAGGAAGGCTCTACAGAGGGATCTGGACAGGCTGGATCGACGGGCTGAGGCCAACTGTATGAGGTTCAACAAGGCTAAGTGTCGGGTTGTGCACTTGGGTCACAACAACCCCAGGCAACGCTACAGGCTTGGGGAGGAGTGGCTGGAGAGCTACCTGGCTGAAAAGGACCTGGGGGTGTTGGTTGACAGCCAGCTGAACATGAGCCAGCAGTGTGCCCAGGTGGCCAAGAAGGCCGATAGCATCCTGGCTTGAATCAGTGTGGCCAGCAGGACCAGGGAGGTGATAGTGCCCCTGTACTCGGCACTGGTGAGGCCACACCTCAAATCCTATGTTCAGTTTTGGGCCCCTCACTACAAGAAGGACATTGAGGTGCTGGAGCGTGTCCAAAGAAGGGCAACGAAGCTGGTGAAGGGTCTAGAGAACAAGTCCTGTGAGGAGTGGCTGAGGGTGCTGGGGCCTGGAGAAGAGGAGGCAGAGGGGAGACGTTCTCCCTCTCTACAGCTACCTGAAAGGAGGTTGTAGCAAGGTGGGGGCTGGTGTCTTCTCTCAGGTAGCAAGGAACAGGAAGACAGGAAATGGGCTCAAGTTGTGCCAGGGGAGATTTAGATTGGATGTTAGGAAAAAATTCTTCACGGAGAGAGTGGTTAGGCATTGGAATAGACTGCCCAGGGAAGTGGTACAATCACAGTCCCTGAAAGCGTTCAGAAAACATGGGGATGTGGTGCTTAGGGACATGGTTTAGCTGTGGACCTGGTAGTTAGGTTAACGGCTGGACTTGATGATCTCAGAGGTCTTTTCCAACCTTAATGATTATATGCTTCTATGATTCCACGGTTCTATGATTCTATGATAGTTTGCTAACTTTTTAATAGTCTCATTTAAAAAAAAAAGTCTCAGTTTACTTGCTATTATATAGCTAAAAGCTTCCAACACAGACTTTTTATTAATCACCACATAAGAACATGGCACAGAATGTGTGAGATAAGGAGATCAAGGGCTGGAAGCTCTATGCAGCTTAAAGAGTGTGATAAAAGGTGGGATCATTTATTCTACGTACATACATACACTCAAAAGATATACTGGGGAGTATAAAAAGAGATAGTCACGTTGGAAGTAAAGGGATGAGAAACTAAAAAGAGGGATGAAGGTGGATGGGAAGCAAGACAGAGAGCAGGATGCCTCCTGCCATAGGAAATGCAGTGAACACAAGCAAGAAGATAAGTGCAAAATGAAGACAAAATAAATGCTGTTTGTACAAGCAAAGTAAAAGAAAGATGGCAGAAAAAAAATGAAAAGAGAGTGGGAAGAGATGATATGGGCATACACAGAATGGGAAAGGGAGGGAATATTTAAAGCTGAAGGGGAAATAAGTAAAGGAATGTTGCAAAGAAGTTTGTACTTTGTGCTTCCTTTTACTCAAAATCATTTATCTCTGGTTTAGAAAAAAATAACGCCAGAAGGTCAAAATCATCAGACAAGTTGTCTAGGAAGAATTGTCCTTTGGAAGGAATATCAAATCTTGGCAATTAGACCTTGACCAGAGACCTCTCTTCAGCAGGTGAACAGACTGTGGAGACATTCAGTATTCTCCAGTCCATTTTTATCTAAAATAAATCAATTACAGTTTGGAGACACTAACAAAGCTTGCAGAAAAAGATTTTCACTGTTCTTCCTACAGACAGCTCTGTGATAACAATTTCAGGGGGGGTTAAGCTCATTGTGAATTTTTAAATAAAAGAGCCATCAAATAGCTACAACTTGCTGCTTTCTACCCTGGCTTATGCTTACCTCAGAACATTCATCTGCTGCAATAAGTGACTTAGGCTAGAAGGAGGTCAGCAAAGGCAAGAAATGTGAATGAACATTAACTGCCTGCTAAACAAAGTGATGATTCATGAATAAAAAACAGGCATGATTTTAAAGGTCACTAGACCCAGTTAAACTGCATGTCTAACTCTTGTGGATCTGGCACACACAATATGCGGAACTGCCATAGGGCAATTACTTGGGTATTCATCAGCATGAATAATTCTGGTCTCATTTAGCAGATAGCCGTACTAAATTACATAAGAAAAATGAGGTATAGTCTCAGATCCATAGTCAGTGGTTCCATTACGCAACTTCCACCTCTTACAGAAATTCTGGCACTCTCTATACCTTTTAGCCCTCTTAGGAGATAAGAACTATTTCTAGAACCAAGCTCAAAAAAAATTCACTTTTGCAGCCTGGGGCTTAAGGAAGGCTCTCTTTTCTGGCAAAAGCATAGGTTTGTAATTTTACAGGATGCACTCATAGGTCACTTTTGGATGGCTTTCAGCCTGGTGCATTAAGATGATTTTAGCATTATTCAGTAATGCTTTGTTATTTTAATTGAGATATTCATTTCTTTTTCTTTTTTTTTCTTTATTGCTGCTTTTATCTGTGACACTTAGAATGCCAAGACAGATCGCCTCAAGAAAAATAAAAGGCATTATTATATTCTCTCTCCAACATTTGTGCTTTCAACGCATAATAAATATTCAGATGTGTTTGCTGTCATTAGCTAGAATGGGAAGACTGTCACTGAGAAAAGGAAGACCTATTTAATAACAGCAGGGCCAAGCTTACTTTAATATTATGGAGCTAAGCAACTCGATATTTTGTCAAAGTCTTTCACAAAAGCCTGACAACCTGGGGTAAGGGTGTTTTTATGTGTCCGCTACCAGGCTCCTTCCTTAGGATTCTTTCCAGAATTCTTGAGCACAATATGCACATGACATTCATCCTTTCATGGGTTGTAGAATATTATCTGTTAATAGGCCATATACACCTCCTGGAAATCATCCTTTGGTTTTGGATATCTAAAATGGATGGGGGCAGCCAAAGTCACATCCAAGGTTGGATGGTTATTCGCACTCTACTTCACTTCTCATCTTCTGGTAAGATTCTTTAAATAAAGAAGGAGAAGCCACTCTTACAGAGAGCTCAGAAAAAATACTGGAGGGCTTTCAAACCATGATGGCCTATTATTACTTGCTTTAGTTTTGTTCCTTTGTTTGGGGAGGCAATGTGGACCACATGCATCCCAGAACCTAGCATTAGTTTGCTGGTTTACTAGATGAGTAATTTTCTCTTTCACTAGCCCCATCTGTAAAATGCAGATTTTGGCCATAGTAACTGCTCCTTGAAAAAATATCTTAAAGTGATTTGCAAAGAAAATTACATATCAACGTATGTTAGGAATTTGTATGGCTCAAAAATTATGCAGATACATTCCAAGTCAAACACTGAGTGGTACTGTTTTTGCTAAACTTCACAGTTATTTTTAAATGTTCTTTTTTTTCTCTTAATCCATGAATATGAAATATTTTATTTTGCAAATCAATTACAATTTAAAGAAATTAAATATTTTAAAAAGTTAACATAGCTTCTTAGTAACTAGATACCATTCAATTATCATTCGTGAAAAATCTTTGATACTTCATGATCACTGCCATATTGTCTTTTCTTCTTCATTAACAACATATGATTCATATTTTTCTTTTGTCTTCTGATAACCACTACTACTTCAGGAAAAAAAGAGGGTCAAATTAATGGATATAACTTTATTGTACATGCAGCTTAATTCAGCATCCAGTTCATACTCAAAAGCAAGGCTGTAAATTGAAATAGCAAGGTCTAAACGCAGTACATATTGTTGTCCATGATTTCACAGATCTAAAAATGAAGCAAATTGTATATTTATAGAAACAAAACAAAATAAAACTTATTTCCCCCCCCTGATTCTTTTATCTTCTCTTCCCCATTTCACCTGGCAAAATTCCTTTAAGATACAAGATACTCTACTGCATATATTTATCTCCCCAGAGAAAGATTGAAGAAAAAAACCATGTGACAGATGTTAGTCACATTGCTTAATGTACTACTGGAACACATTCAGGAACTATGGTGATGAGCATGATATAAATAATCTATATAGAAGAGAATCCTCAAACCTTTCCTCTGAGAAAATGCTCATTAATTTCAATTAGACTTTTACCTGGGTAATGATTAATATGGGCTAATTCCCAGATTATAGATATTTTTAGTCTATTTTTAAATAAGCATAATACCATCATTATGTTATTCCTAAACTTTGTTCCCAAAAACTTTCTACTTATTTTCTTTAAAAAAAGTGAATTTATTAAGGAAAATGTACATGATAAATGGCAGCATCACAGGTAATAAAAGCCCTGGAAGTGATACTAGCCAACAGCTAAATTAATAGCCAAAATGCTTATTATCAATTCATACTACCTGTTGGCCAGAATGTGATCAGCACAGTGGAATGGCTGTACTAGGTCAGACGCAAAGGGCCATCCAGCTGAAGATCATCTCTCTGCTCAGTCTGGCAATACAGTAGAAGATATGGTGAGAAAAAAATATTTCTGTTCTCCCCCTACTCCTGAGTTTATGAACCTGTTTTGTCTTCCTCCTAATTTGTTTCTTCTCTAGATAGAAGAGTCTTAGCTCACCCTATATGCTTCCATTTTGTCCCATTTGGAAATAAATCCACATGTTTAACAATTTTTGTTGTTTTAATAATTTTGCTAATAATTTCCAATATTATATCCAGTATATCCTTTTGGACATGGGAGAACAATGGGACAGGGATCAGAATTGCACAGTTTTAAAGGTGATTCAGGATTTATTCAACTGAGCATTATCTTGTTGTCTGTTTTGTTATATTTTTTTCCTAACAGTTACTAACATTTGATTTGCTTTTTTTGTCTGTATAAAAATCCTATTGAGCATAGGATTGACATTTCGTGGAACTAACTCTCATTATCTCAAGATCTTTCTTCTGAGTGATAACACTTAGCTCAGAGCCCATCATTTTATATGTGGATTTGTGGGTTTTTTCCCTTGTGCATCACTTTACATTTTTCTGCATTGCATTTCATCTGTCATTTTATTGCCCAATCAGCCTCATAAGTTTCTGCAGCAATTCTTCACAGTCAGTCTGCATTTTTCTTATTCTGAATAATTTAGTATTAACAGCAAACTTTCCCAGCTCCCTACAAAAAGCCTCTTCCAGGACTTTCATGAACACATTGAAAAGCACAAGTCCTACCTCAGCCCGCTGCAAAATTCCATAGTGACCTCTCTGCTCGGTGAGAATTAGTATTTTACTCCTCTTCTCTGCTTCTTATCTCTTAATCAGATATTTTTATCCATGGAAGGTTCCCCAGCACTTAAATGATCTGTGACTGCTCAGTTTCTTTAAAAGGCTTGAGAGATGGCCATTGTCAAAAGTCTCTTTGAAATACAGATAGACTATACTAATTAAATCATCCTTATTTTCATGTTTGATGACTTTGTCAATAAAATGCCAAAATATCTATATCACAGAACTTCCCTCTACAGAAAGCATGCTAATCTTTCCAAGTAACTTGTATTTATCCAGGTGTCCCCTAATTCTGCTATACATTTTGACTACTAGCTTACCTACTATGGAAGTCAGGCTTAGAGAATCTAGCTACCCCAGTCTCCCCAGAAAGCCTCTGATATAGCATCTGCTGTGGCTACAATGACATGCTGAAAGATTTCAAAGAACATGGAGGAAATTCTAACTGCATTTTAAAAGGAAGACTCCAGGCATTTTCCTGCCCAACGTGAAATTTGAATATTTATAGATAGAAATGCAGTAATAGGAATAACTCACTGAATATTTTGATCAGTATGTAAATTGCAGAAGATTATTGATATCATGACATCTCGATTCTGAACTGTTTTTGAGAGAAAGTGGCCATGATGACTTTTTTTTGTGCTGTGCCCACATCCCATATGCTCTCCACTTATGGTACTTAATACAAAAGCCAGAGCACATCTATAGGATTTGTAGTTAAAGGATTATAGATACTGTGATTATGAAGGCCATAAAACAAGTATGTGGACACTTTAGTAAGATGAAATCATCTCTGGAGAGGTACTGGAGCAGGATTTCAAGGCTGAGTGTGTGCAGTCTTAAACATCTAAGCAACTGGCCAGAGCTTTTACTCTGTCGTTGAAAATCATGTTAGGTGCTTATGAGCTATTTTGGATCCTTCTCCAATATCCTTTGGTTTCAGAGGGGGAAGAGAAAACCATGTTCTCCATTCTGTCCCAGCATTTTACTTTCATTAAGATACTATGATCAGAGCATGATAGACCACCTCTTCCACTTAGAAGGCACAGCCTGAATGTTAGATTTTGTGTAAATCCTCAGAAACATCTATTTTTCCATTACTAGCAGGGAAAAGAGATGTGTGACATAGAAAGATCCCATTCATACAGACTTTTCCTTTTGTATGAATTCCTGTTGAGTGTGCTGACATCTTGTGGCTGAATATTTGAAATGTGCTGTGTGTGCATCGAGGTGAGGTAATTACTGCATGGCATGCTGGGATTTTCAGCTCTTCTTGGAGACTTCAGCCAAAGGCCCCATGTTGAGGAACATCTTGAATTTGACTACAAAATGTTGACTCTTTCTCTCCTTCCTGGGCTGAAATTCTTTTTTCATCTCAAACCTCATAATTTTGGGGGCAAAATGAGTACTCTCATGTACATTTATTTCCTTCAAGTCACATAGTCATTAAATCCCTGTGCCTGAGACACAAACCAGAGTTGTGAGCATGGTAGTAATTGCAGGAATGCTGGCATGTATTTGCCAGATAGAGTGAACTGCTATTCTTTGACTGATTCTTGGCTTCTTTTGTGGCCAGATGTTAGCAGAAGGAGGGAATGTTGCTCTGTTTTTTCCACAGTATGGAAGGCTGCACTCCAGTTCACTGGGATTTTGTTTGTTTGTTCTTTCTAAAAAAGAAATCCCCTGCAAACCCTTCTTGTCTCGTCCTTTTACAGTCTAGAGATGACTTCTGTCATTGGTGTCTTCTGGCTATTCTTTTTTTGCACATTCCTCCTCTTTCGTGTCTGTAGTGTCCTTTCCACTCTGCCCATCTTTTAGAATCTGTCTTCTTTCTTGTCTTCTTTTTCTAATAGTTTTTTTTCACTCCTGTTCAAACTTCTTCAGCAGACATTTTGTTGTGCCCTTCTGCAGCACAGCAGCTGATTCCACAACAAAATTTACTAGCTTTGATACCTCCATTCTGCTCTGAGTGAAAAGGCGAGGAGCAAAGCCTGTGTGCATAGCTCAAGGGAAGTTGATAAAGGTTCTCAGAGTTACTGTGAAGACCATTTCCAAACTGAAGGCCCAGCAGACAGGAGGACTGCAGGTGTCTACAACAGAGAGACTTACAGCAGGTAACGCAGAATTGGCAGCTCTTTTGGGGTTAATAAGATGCTTCTGAGGACAAAGGGAGAGGTTCTGCAGGTAGTTGCTGCCTCAGGCATAAGGACTGGCATCCACTGCTCTCAGTGTGAGAGTTAGACACAGTCAGAGAGGCTCTATGTATACAATCTGTCTCCTTCTGTTTATGTTCATGATTCATCTGTGCCTACATACTCTTATGAACAGTATGCTGCACTATGTTATTAAACACAAAACAGTGTACATTGCTTCTGGGATTTGTATATATGTCTCATAAGAAGAAAAGAAGAGTTCCAGTGAAATCCTGCCCATATGGCAGGTCAGCATGCATTAGTCTCCATTTCTCTGATGTGCCTGTTCTGAAGAACCATTCAGAGAATTTATCTAGCCAGCACTACAGGAAATTTCCAAGCAGGAGAGTATATATACACATATGTTTCATAAAGATTTGATGAAGTTTTCAAAAAGGTGGTATGTCAGAAACTAGAAGAAAGGCAATATGATCAAAGTATGCTGTAGGTTCAGCGTATTTTTAGTACAAGTAGAAAACTTACAGATATCAACTCATAAAGGGTATTTATTACAGACAATGGAAATGGAAGAGAATTTAGTGACCTGAAAATGTTAATCTTTTTAGGTAATATTGAATTATTATGACTAACAAGAAGAAAAAAATTTAGTGCCTTCAGGAGATTTTCCAGTGCAAATCTAGTAGTTACAATGTCAGAAGTTATTTGAGAAAATTAAGAGATCAAGTTGTTTGTGAGATTAACACAAGAATGAAAAATGGGCCCTGGAATAAATGTACACATCCCAGCAAAATTGTTATAACTCTTGAGACACTAAACTTGGGTGCCTTCATTGCTGGGTGATCATATGATTAAGAACAAGCCTGTCTAACCGGAAAAGACAGTCAAGTGAGAGGCAGATAGAAAACCCAGTCCAGATCAGTTCCTTGAAATTGTTCCCAGTAATACTACTCTTAGTAGTAAATACTACTCTTTTTTCCTGGACTTTGTGATTAAAAACAAATTTGGAAACAAAATATTTATTTTCTTTCATATGTGTATGGCTGTCAGGAGATTTAATCTGCATCCCTGTATGATCACAAGTGTACGTTATCCTCATTTCAAGGACTTTCCCAAGATCCATAAATAAACTACATTCCTTTAAAGATGTGTTAATAAGGTTCATGTAGGATTGAAGTCATGCTTAGACTTTGCAGAAGCCTTTGTGATCAAAAATGAACTGTATGAGCACAGAAACTATAGTTCTGAAAGTTCATTTGTAGGCTCATCTGCTTAACTGCTATATTAAAGTTGCTATATTAAAACTTTTATGAGCTCTTTATAAACTTTATTATCAACTAAAAATGTCTACTTCATTTGTAACTCACAAACTGTAAGAAAAGAAGAAAATGCATCTTTCCCTTTCCTTGCCAATATTTCATTGAATACTTTTCATTTTATTTCCTAATCTCTTTAAATATTGTGCATTTGATTTAAAACACATCATATACTCTATTAACATTCACTTCAAGCATTTAAAATGTATTTTTGGAAGTCATTAATCTAAAAAGAATAGCAGTTGAAAATTCCAGCACAACCTCCAGAAATTCATATTACTGCAAACAGTTACCCTGAGGCCATGCATGCTGGAGTGAAAGCAGTCACAACAATCCAAGTTGTGTCACACCTGGTGAGCTTTTCCTTATTGCGATCCTGTAGCACTGATGAAAGTTAGTTTTATGAACATTTTTTCAGCTCTTTTATAACCACACCCATTTAAGGAAGTGTTGGCTCTTCCTACACTTACAACACTGATAAGCGTAAGTGCTGCTGTGGTGGGTTGACCCTGTCTGGATGTCAGATGCCCACCAAAGCCTCTCTGTCTCCTCAGCTGGACAGGGGAGAGAAAAAATAACAAAAGGCTTGTGGGTCCAGATAAGGACAGGGAGAGATCATTCACCAATTACCATCATGGGCAAAACAGACTCAACTTGGGGAAAATTAATTTAATTTATTACCAATCAAATCAGAGTAGAATCATGAGAAAATAAAATAAAATCTTAAAACACCTTCCCTTCACCTTTCCCTTCTTCCCAGGCTCAACTTTACTCAAGATTTCTCTACCTCCTCCCCCGCAGCAGCACAGGGGGATGGGGAATGGTCAGTTCATAACACATTGTCTCTGCCACTCCTTCCTCCTCAAGGAGGACACTCTTCCCCTGCTCCAGCGTGGGGTCCCTCCCATGGGAGACAGTCCTCCATGAACTTCTCCCTCATGAGTCCTTCCCACAGGCTGCAGTTCTTCATGAACTGCTCCAGCCTTGGTCCCTTTCACAGGGTGCAGTCCTTCAGGAGCAGACTGGTCCAGTGTGGGTCCCCCACGGGGTCACAAGTCCTGCCAGCAAACCTGCTCCAGCATGGGCTCCTCTGTCTCCATGGGTCCACAGGTCCTGCCAGGAGCCTGCTCCAGTGCAGGCTTCCCACAGGGTCACAGCCTCCTTCAGATGCATCCACCTGCTCCAGTGTGGGGTCCTCCACAGGCTGCAGGTGGATATCTGCTCCACTGTTAACCTCCATGGGCTGCAGGGGGACAGCCTGCCTCACCATGGTCTTCACCACAGGCTGTAGGGGAATCTCTGCTCCAGCACCTGGAGCACCTCCTCTCCCTCCTTCTTCCCTGACCTTGGTGTCTGCAGAGTTGTTCCTCTCGCATATTCTCATTCTGGCTGCAATTGCCGTTGCACAGAAACTTGTTCCCCTTCTTAAATATTTTATCACAGAGGTGCCACCATCATCGCTGATGGGCTTGGCCTTGGCCAGTGATGGGTCTGTCTTGGAGCTGGTTGGCACTGGCTCTGTCAAACATAGGGGAAGCTTCTGGCAGCTTCTCACAGAAGCCACACCTACAGCCCCCCCTGCCACACAAACCCAATATAGCTACCTTTGTTCAAACAGAGCGTTTTGGCCACACTATTCAGAATATTCCTTTCTATTCCATGAATGAAATCCTAACATGTTTCTGCTTCCACAAAATGCCAGTAATTTTTATTCTGCTCTAACTGTGGTGGAATCTTGTGTCATCAAAGCCAAAATTTCAAGGTGGATGTGCCTGTGCCTTCTGCACCTAGTGAGTCCTCTGTAAGATCAAAATATTTTAAAACCTTCAAAGGACACATTTTCTTCAAATGAAAAGCAAAAATTTAGTTATTCAAGTAGAGAAGGCTCAAGTAAGGAAAATTTGCTTGTAGATATCCTTTGTCCATTGTCCTTTCTTTTCCCTTCTCAGTCACCTTCTGAGTAGCATCAACCTCAGACTAGACCCTTCTGAGGTCTTTTTGCTACCTGCTCTCCACTGTAGTTGTATAATGTCTTTTCATGCATTTCAGGCTCTTACTTGTGACTGTAACTGACTGTCTCAGCCATACACCACTGTCTCTGAGATCCTCTGCCTTGAGTATGCTCAGTAACTCCCTCAGGAAAGGAAAAGTCTGCCTTCTCCTCCAAGCAGACTCTTTGTACCCAGATGCTTTATTAGGGAAACATAAACATAACTCCAAATGCACAATAAAGCAGATACCACCTGGCACTATCACAAAAAAAATAGAAGATATGTTTCTTTGCTGGTTAACAGTACAAAACAAGGCAGGATGCAATTAATATCTGGGAAGCCTTTGAGCACATGATGCATATAGTTGTCAGCATGTGTGCCAATACAGATTGAATAAGGAAGGATCTTTGGAACCATCTTGTCTTTCAGAAGTGCTCTGACCTTCCCTAGCACTCTGGGCAGTCTGCTGTGTGTCAGTGCAATCTGATTTACTAAGAACTCTAGTGAGACATGCTAAAAGAAATCAGTTTCCAAGCACAAGATTTTTTTAGAGGTGCTATGTTCAAACCTTCACAATTCAGACAAATCAAACCCAGTTTTCCCTTGAACACCTGAATGCACTACTACCCCCACCCTTTTTCCCAGGCTCAACTTCACTTCTTCATTTCCAACTCCTCTCCCTCCACCTTCCCCCATTGCACAGCACAGGGTGAATGGGGAATAGGGGGTTGTGGTCAGTCCATTACAGTTCCTCTCTAGTTCTCCTTCCTCCTCACACTTTTTACCTGCTCCAGCATGGTTTCTTTCCACAGGCTGCAGTCCTTCAGGATAACCTGCTCCATTGTGTGTCCTCCCCAGGCCACAGTTCCTGTCAAGAGAACCTGCTCTAGCATAGGCTCTTCATAGGCTGCAGCTTCCTTCAGGGCATAGACATCTGCTTCTGCATGGTCCTCTCCACAGGCTGCAGGGAATACCTGCTACATCATGGTCTTTTCCACAAGCTGCAGGGGAGTATCTACTCTGGTGTATGAGCACCTCCTCCCCCTTCATCTCCTTCTTGACCTTGGTGTTTGTAGAGCTGTTTCTTACACTTTTTTTTTTTCTCCTCACTGACATGTAGCATTTTATCCTTTCTTAAATACCTTTTCACAGGGCATTGCTGATGGGCTCAGCTGTGTCCTGCAGTGGATCCATTGGAGCTGATTGGAACCGGCTGTGTGCAACACAGGGGCAGCCCCTGGCTTCTTCTCACAGAGGCCACCTCTGCAGCCTACTCACTGCCAAAACCTTGCCACAGACACCCAGTAAAGAAACAAAAGCAGCAGCACATCTCATTACAAAGGTGGGCTTCTAGCACTGAAGAAAACCATAGACTAGAGCTGTCTCTGTCCTGCTTCTGGTTCTGGACCCTGTACCCTTCTTGAGTAGCCTTAGACCATGTGCTATCTACTCTCTCAACACATAAATTCTCCATTCTTGAAGGAGTATAAGGTGCTCAGATACTATGACAAATATAATATCAACAATGTGAGTAGCAAAGTGAGATAAATCCATCCTGGTAAAGTCCATATTAGGAAATACTAGATAAGAAAATATTTCCTTTAATTATGAGTTATTATTTTTAGACTTTCCTGGAAAGATCAGCCATTTTTTACAGTATGTATTTCCCATCTGCTTAGTGACTACAGGTAGGACAGATCTGTGCTCTGAATTTGTTTTATGACCACCCTTCATGTCAAACTGCTCAGAACTAATGTTGAAAATACTAGCAAATAATTTTTTTCTCAAGCATGGAGTCTTGACATGAATTTAGAGTTGCTTAGAGAAATATCCCTCTCCCATTCAAACTGCTTAATAAAAATTATCTAGAAACAAACTTGCAATCTTAAGAAAAAGGAAGGACAGAACATCTGATATCAAAAGAGGTTAAGAAAGGAAAAGTTAGTTATTGTCTGAAAGAAAATTCTTAATTTGTTTATAATAACTCGGTTTCTTGCTTCAGTTCCTTTCAGGTTCTCCAAATACTGAGAAGGCAGTGAAGGTGCAGAGGGAGATGAAGAGAGTTATCAGTCCCTTCCCTTTCCTTCCCTTCTCCTGTTTTATTTATGGTTGGAAAAAGGGAAAGTTATTTTCTGAAAACACACATGAAATTAGATTCTATTTGTGCTTCTGAATGAAAATCTTAGCTGCATATCTGATAGCATCAGTAGTGTCCCAGCTTGAAAAGTGTCTTTGTCTCTTCACAGAATTCTGGAGATCCTTACTGATGAGACTTTTTGCTTCCTCTTTAGGATCTGACTTTGAAAAGAGTCATTCATTGGCCCCCATGCCAAACTTCTGAGAGTCTAAGGAAGGTGCCCTTTCAGCAGAAGAGTATTTTTACCAGGGAAATTGCAAGCAGTTTCTGGACATGTGTGAGTATATTTTGAGGAAAACAATAGCCATTCCATAATTTCCTCTAGGACAATGAGGAAAAGAAGCAGGTCTATCTCCATGTATAGAAGACAGAAGACACTGTCTCATTCTGTTTGAGTCTGCGATGAAGTAGAAATAACCTCACAGAATGACAACTGAATTACATCTATTGGATGCAAATGACTAATTGGTGTCAGGAAGATCTAAGACTGTTTCAAGGAAGCTAAGGATGTGCATGTAAACAGCTTAAAGGATGGACTTTTCTCCTCTTGCTATGCATGTCATCACTGGCCTTATGTATGTTCTGTCTGGGAATACGAATTTCTTCCTTCTAGTTGCTATAAGAATGATGTTGGAACTCTGCTTTCTCCTGAGATTCAGGAAATGATAATGAACCCTTTCTACTTGCTCTGAGGGACTCATACTTGAAGCAAGAGACAGGAGAGCTTTGAAAGCTGTCCCCAACTCAGTACTATTGATATCTGGCCTGGTACCAATGAAGCCAGTCTTTCTGTGACTGGATCAACTATCTTGGCATGGATTTTTGCCTTTGTGCCAGCTGGGAGCCTCATTTCACTGTGCCCTACACTTCATCTACACACTGGCAGAAGCTATATTTCCCTGCAGGCTGCTTAACCATCTTGGCATGGCTCTTGTCCAAATACTGACTGGGAGCTGGTTCCTCTGTGGCCTTCTCAATTCTCTTGGCATGAACATTGCTCAGACACCAACTGAGAGCTCAGTTCCTGAATCCTGCTGTTTCCATCTGCTAATTCTGAGTGGTAACAAAAAGAGAGGGGTTATCCTTCAAACCACCTCCGATTTTTTTTTTTTTCCTTTGGAAGCTTCTGAGGGGAAAAAAAAAACACTCAGAGATAAAGAAACACTAGGTTAAACATTCTGTGAAACCTCTGTTCCAAAAAGAAATTGGAAGTCCAACCTCTGTGTGTCTGGGTTAGTTCCACCTGGGTAATCAAGCTACAGCTGGCTGTAATTAATCTGCAAAGTAATGAAGAACTGGCCTGTGGGATGCTTTGCTTCATCCACTTAGTACAGAAAAAACACAGTGATTTCTGTATCATATGCTTCTTACTTACAGATGAGTTCTAGGCTCTTGCTCTTCAATCCTGATCTCTGCATCTCTTTCCTTTAATCCTTTTTTGTAGTTGCTAACTGATTTGCCTGACTTTATGACTGTCTACTCCTTTGCTTACCCTTCAGTTGAATAACATTCTTAGATTCTTGAATATATTGCAGATTTATTTTTCCAGACTAGTGGAAAAATATTTCCTTTTTTGGTTCACTATAAATAGGTCTGTCTAGTTTTTACTCAGCCTTAAGTGCTGAGTACAAATGTCCCTGTCTTAAGCTACATTTCCATGAAGGGATATTGTCTGGATACACAGAAATCTGGAAGTCTCTTCCTGACAAATAGCATTAAGCCTAGATTCTGAGTGAAGATCTCTCTCTATCTGTATGGAGATGGAGAATGTTTATCTCATACTAACCAAGACACGATAAGGCTGAGAGCATTCACTCCTTCTGCAGCTAATGCACCAATGTATCTCTAGTTCTGCTAATCTCAAATGATGAAAAGTCCCGAGTCAGACATGAGAAATCATGACACTTCTTCTAAAAATTTATGACTATTAAGCGTTTATAAAAACTGCAAATCTCAAATGTCTTTGGCATTTGGGAGGTGGAGAGGTAGTGAGGGAGGAAAAAAATGTAACCAGAATGCTTGTTACTGGGAATTACTTAGCAGAGCAAATAGCTTTACTGCCTCTTTACTGGAGGTGTTAGTAGGCAGATTTGAACATTAATACCCTTCCTTTGACAAATGTCTTAATATTTTTCTTAACTTCCTTTCTTGTCTTTATGCTGACTTTGAGTAAGCACTTTGAAAATGTCTGAAGAGTAAAAGGAAGACACTGGACAACTTTAACCCCTAAAAATTTTATATTCCCTTGGTTAACTGGTTAGGTCACATAGTCCTTGCCCACTGCTTGGATTGTGTAGTAGGAAAATACTACTCTGCCTATTACTCATTTTACAATCAAACAACTTGCTAATAAGTTTAGAAGAATGAAAAAAACCCCTTGTGCTAAAAACATGATCTGAATGACAGTCATCTGTGGGCAGATAGTCACTTCCAAACATACTTACAGTCTCTGGGCCCACAGGGCTGAAAGGTGAGTTCCTGATTTCATTTGCAGTCTTTCAATTTGCATGCTGCTATTTTAAAATACTCTCTGGGCAATAAACTGCAGTAAAAAGGCATGATGACAGAGGGGAGATAACTGATGTCATGTCAGTTTAGGGCGAGACAGTTTTGCATAGTCACAGAATCACAGAATGGTTGAGCTTGGCAGGGACCTCTGGGGAACCTCTTGTCCAAGCTCCTTCTCAAGCAGGGCCATGTAGAGACAGTTGCCCAGGACTGTGTTTAGACTTTTTTTTAATATCTCCAAGGATGGAGACTCCACAACCTCCCTGGGCAACCTGTGCCAGTGCTCAGTCACTCTCACAGTGAAAAAGTGTTTCCTGATGTTCAGAGGGAACCTCCTGTGTTTCAGTTTGTGCCCATTGCCTCTGGTCCTGTTACTGGGCACCTCTGAGAAGAGTCTGGCTCCGTCTTCTCTGCACCCTACCTTCAGGTGTTTATATACATTGATGAGATCCCCCTGAGCCTTCTCTTCTCCAGGCTGAACAGTCCCAGCTCCATCAGCCTTTCTTCATAGGAGAGGTGTTCCAGTCCCTTCATCATCCTTGTGGCCTTTTGTTGAACTCTCTCCTGTATGTTCATGTCTCTCTTGTACTGGGGAGCCTAGAACTGGACACAGTACTCCAGCTGTGACCTCACCAGTGCTGAGCAGAGAGAAAAGATCACCTCTCTTGACCTGCTGCCAGTACTTTGTTCAATGCAGCTGAGGATACCATTTGCCTCTTTACAGCAAAAGAATGTTGCTGGCTCACGTTCAACTTTGTGTCCACCAGGACGTCCAGGTCCATTTCTGCCAAGCTACTTTCCAGCTGGTTGGCTCCCTGTGTGTACTGGTGCATGAGGTTGTTCTTCCCCAGGTGCAGGACTTTGCACTTCCCCTTGCTGAGCTGCATAACATTCCTGTTGGCCCATTTCTCCAGCCTGTCAAGGTCCCTCTGGATGGCAAGATGACCCTCTGGTGTATCAGCCACTCCTCCCAGTTTAGTGGTGTCTGCACATTTGCTGAGGGTGCACTCTCTATCATCCAGATCATTAATGAAGGTGTTAAACAGGACTGTATCAATCTGTAAATACTTAATGTTTTAATGTTATGTAAAAATTAACTCCAATACCAGAAGACATATTTCTTATGTTGTAATACCATTAATGATCTATAAATGGGTAGAGGTTCATGCTAAAAGCTTTTTAACCACAACTGTATATAAAATATAGTTGAAAAAATAAATAGAACTGGTCTTTTACCAGTTTATCTGATTTGTAGAAGTGCAGTTTCAATGCCTTAAACAAACTTTCAAAAAATTAAAATGCAATAATTTTGAAATGCAATTATAAACACAAAATAACTAGAGCATATATATATATATAACTATTTTCAATAACTTGAAAATTTGGATTATTTGGATCCATTATCTAGGTGACTTATTAAATATGCATGTAACAGGAAAAAGAGAATTCCATAAGAAGTAGGTATTGCTCTGAAAAACGACCATGTGAATATGCTCCTTCTTACTCCATATCTTTTTTTCTTCGAGTATATCTTGCATACTTGGAGCATATCTTCCAAAATTACTACTTACTACTGCCAGGGCCGTAGAACTAACACAACTCTATAAGAACTGACTGATTTTTTTGTCACTGATGTTCACACACTGCTGGCAAAATTGTTAAGATTCTCCTCAGTATCTCAGGGCATGTAATATTTTGTTAACATGCCTTCGTGGCAGCCCACAGGAAGGAAGAACATTTCCGTGGTATAACTAAAAATGTAATTTGATGACCATGGGCTTGCACAGATGTAAATGAAGGCAGTAATCAGACTGAAGAACCTTTGTTACTGGCAGTGATGTACAACTGAGAAAGAATTGAGTTTTGTTTTCAGAATCCATGTTGGTTTTATAGGGTTGAAATACAGAGGAAAAAAATATTTTTACTGTTATTCTGATCTAATTTGCCCTGACAATTAGAACATAAAAACATTTCCTGTATCACAACACAGTTCTACAATAAACTAGTATTGACCTTGATGGATTTCCATAGAAGAATACATTTGAAAATTTCATTGGAATAGGGGTGAAATCTGATTTCCCGAATTTCTTACAATGACCAGTTTATCTTTATTTAACTACAAGGGCAGTGGCTACTCTAGCTTCCTTCTGGACACAGTTAGGAACCCTGATAAACCTGAAATAGTTTGACAGCAAAAATCCTCCCCAAAAGAAACCCAAACCCCAAAACAGAACAGAACAGAACAGAAAACAAAACCAAAAACCTACCAAAAAAGTTCTTTCCCAGGCTGTATTATTTTTACTGAGCACCTCTTGCAGGGCTACAAGAAGAGCACTTGGACAAAACACATAATTTTATTTCTGCTCCTACAGTGCTGCTTTGCCACTCTTGTCTTCAGTTCCCTGTGTGTCAGCCTCTGCAGAATACAGGTTTATTAACATGGCTACAGAGACAGGTCAAATCACTGTGCCCTTGTTTTAATGGATTGCTTCCAGGCATATTTCCACAGGTTTTCCAAAACTAGAATCCAAAATACTAGATTGTATCATAATTCTGATAAATTCTGAAGTCATGATAGCTTTGAAGTGTAAAGATTTGTGTAAAGGCATTCAACATCCACTGTAAAAACTGGCAAAAATAGTACTTTGAAGAAAAAATAGATCATGTTATCCTAAAATCAGATTTTTAAAAGCTAAAACCAGCTTCTGACTCTGGGATAGTTATATTCTGAAATATGTACTCAGCATTTAAGTACACTACATACAGTGTACACTGAAAACAAAACAGTACACTGGAAACAAAATAGAAATAGTATTGTTTGGCTGTCATTAATGATTATTAACACTAATTTTGAAAGCGCTTGACTGTCATGGCAGCACTGGTATGCTTTGCAATGTATAAACATAAAGAAGGAAACATCTGTAGAAAGAATTTTTTTTTTTCCAAAATCCATAGCAAAACAAAAAGAAAGGAAAAAAAAAGGAATTCCTGGTTAAGATACAGAGGTTTCCTCCATGTGTTTTGAAAGAGCATCTTCCTGAGTTCTTGTAAACTTGCAGAGATCATCCCCACCAACAAGGAGAGGTCTGAACCCCTATCCCCACCAGTGGGGAGAGAGCTGTAACATGCGATGCCTGGAGGAGCCAGGACAGGGGAACAGAAACAGCGCTCTGAAGGCATGGAGGGTGCAGCCAGCAGATTTTAAGTGTAAACTACATGCCTATTTTCAGAACACTGCCAAAATACATTGAGTCTTGGGCATTACCAAAGACAAATAAACCCATCTTCCTACACAACACTGCACTAGAGACATTTTGACTGAAACAACCCTTGAAGTCACAGCCATTGTCAAACCGCCTGTGGCAGACAGCGTTTCTCCAGCATTTCCCAGCCTCTTTCCTGTGGCTGTCTCCCAGGCACCCTGCTGCTTTGCCTGGCTTGGCAGTGGGGTCTCTTGCTCTCCCGCCTTCCCCCAGCCTGCCCGAGCTCCCACCTCTGCATAGGGGCAATATGCAAGGGTGACATTCTTGCTTGTGCCTTGGGTGAGACTGCCTGTGGCCGGGCTTCCAGGAGACATGATAAAAAGAACATAGTGTTAGTGTGAAAACCACAGGTGTGAGGACCTCAACTCTTTTTCCGGATATATTGTTTCAGTGCTTTTGATGCAGTACATGCCATCTGCAGTTAAAAATCCTCTGTTTCGATATCATCGGAGATAGCTTAGAGCTGGATAATGTTCTTTCTTTGATTAATAAGGGTTTTTTTTGCAAGGAAAAAAAAAAGCTTGCCCAAATTTAAGAGTGCATATTTTTTTACTTCTTCTCAGTGGTAACTGCACCAGTTTTAATCCCTCAATATTTTATCTGGTAAAACTCATTTATTTCAGTGTCTTTTGTCTTGTTAAAATATTAAATTTTGGGGACTTAGGGAACCTCTCACAGATCATTTCCCTAACACCTAGTGCTGGGATGGACCACACTAAAACTGATTTCTCTTTATGCTGCTATAAATCAAATAAAAAAATGCAATTTAATGTTAAATTTTTAATCTTTTTAAAACACTTGTGAGACAGCCATCTAAGACTAGCCAGCAACATCTAAACAATCATTCATTCTTCTTTCATTTATTCCATTTTCCAATCCAACAATACCTAAAGAGGAAGTCAGCCATATATTTATAGCTATACAAAAAGATGGCTACTAGGAGCCATTGAATGTTTAGATGCAATGTCTCTTTCCAGCATCAGTGTTTTACAGGGTATTAAAAATTATTGTTACTGCCACTGTAAATAAATACTGCATTATAGAAACCATAAAAATACAGTGTTTATAAAAAACCATGGACCACACAGGTGGGGTTTATTTCCTTTGTTTTTTCATACCTTCCTACAAAACTATGTCATGAACTACATATAAACATATACTGTGGGAAAATAAATACATCATTATTTTCTAGGAGGGATCTGTCCCCTTTAATATTTCTACTGCTTTTTAGCAATCCAATCTCATGCCTAGAGCTTTTTAATTAATAGAGGCTAATTAGATTTTTTTAGCACTTTTTACTTGTTATTGATTTTTAAAGTATTTTTTCACTACTTTTCGGACTGAGTATAAAATTTTAATGAAAATTCGTCTGCCTCTAATCTCTATTTTACTTAGTAGTAGAGGAAAAAAGTAATTGGAACTATTAAAAAAAAAGTTGACTGTGAATAGAAAAGACCCCCTGTGGAATGCCTGTGCCAAGAAAATGTTTTTGTGTCAGTAAAATATTTAAAATCCCATTAGGCCTCAAGCTCTTAAATGAGATTTAAGTTTCACAAAGACCTTTCCAGGTTCTCAGGAGGGGGTGATTTCCAAATATATATAGCTTGTGTCAGATTAAGTTCTTAAGGATGGATTTTTCAAACAGGCTTCTAGGAATCTCTTCAGTGACATTCAGCAAATGTTTGTTAAGCAGATCCTTGAGATTCAGATCTAGCAATAAACTTTTTATATGCGGTACTCAGTGCCCCATGGGAGTCCTTTGTGAGGTCAGAGTCTTTGCCAAACTTATTTGAATTCTTTTAAATTATATACATTAAGTAGTAACTTGAAAACCTGACTACTTAAAGTGAATGCTGTCAATTTTTATCTTAAATAATGGCCTGACTATGATGTTCACATAGTTATTTTGCAACTAGTATTACATTAAAACTGTGAACTGTTCTTCACAAAGTCACATTTCATTCTAATATGAGGCTCCTACGGTGTGCAGAATTGTTTGTTCACACTCTATTTAGTTCCATAGTAATTGCAATAAACTAATTTCACTGTCAGAACAGTCCGAGGTATCCAGAGCTGTGCCCTATGGAATGAAATTTTTCAATCAAAAGGGGCAAGACCAGATTTAAAAAAGATTTTAATTAAATCTAGATCAAGTCCCTCACAAGTTAACAATAACATTTTCAATTTGAATTAAAAGAATATTTAAAAATTATCTTCCTATCCACTAATACTGCTATTATATTTGCATGTATATTTTTACACTGAAAAGAAGTGCAGATTTCAGTATATTTTTCATTGAAATAGCTAGTTTGCTAAGGATAATAATAGAAGATATTTGAATGATGTACAGAGTTGACATTCGGGAAGATTTTTTTTTAATAATTATATGGCATTTTTATTAAAAAAAAAACAAAAACAAAAGAAACATTGTGATAGGCCTTGCTATATCATGGGTTAGTATGTATGATCATGTGTGGACTTTAACTGAACCATAACTGAAGTAGGCCCCATAGAAGCTGAAACCAATAGATGTACACAGAGATGTGCTGACAGGGTTGGAGGATGGTGCAAGATGAACAGTCTTATAAAATAATGAAGGTAAAGAAGGAAGACGTTTGCTGAGTTCAACATGGACCAGTGCTGTATAATACAGGTGGAATATAGAGATACATATCAGGAAATCTAATATTTAATTAGTTTGACTACTTTGTAAAAAAACCCTCAGAAACCTTCTAAGATGTGCATTACTGTAGAGAAGCCTGCACAGCATTGTGCTAATAGCTTGCTATTGGTACAGATGTTTCAACATTTTGCCTGCTAATTGATGAATTTGTGTGGGTCATGCCATATAGACAACCAACTTAGCCCACTATTTGCCATTGAGCCAAGTCTGTTTCTTTTCTTTTGTCTGTTCTATTAATGAGATAAGAATAGTGTCCCTAGCTAGTGGATGCACTATTCCCAAGACCTATGAAATTACAGTACTTACAGAAAGAATGCCCTAAGCAACAGATATATTACAATGTTCAACATTTTCATTAGTGATGTATATAAATAATTTTAACAAATAAAATAAAGGAAATGACTGTGGAGAAAATTAATGTAATTCCAAGTGCACTTGAAAGACTAGAAAAATAGTCTAAAATCAATGAAAAATTAATAAAGATGTAGAACTTGCAAAAATGTTCAAAGCATGAAAAAAATAGATTTTTCCTCTTTTTGGATTTTTGAGGGTATTTCTAAAAAATGAAATGTTTGCATTATTTGCCTCTAATGACTTTTAAACATTATTTACTATTTAATAAATTTATTATATAAAATACTTGTATATGTACACTTGTATATGTAAGTGTAAGTGTAAATTATTTATTTTTGGAAAATGACAGTTATGGTCAGTATTAGGGATGAAGCTTGCCATATGGAAGATGAAATGATTACTATAACAGTCTTAGAAAGTTACAGGTCAGAGCCTGATGTGGCCTCAAGACTTCATTTTATGAATGCATACTGCCTTTGCAGTCAGACCAGGGTTCAGAAGTAGTACTGTAAACAGAGATCTCAATAATTGATGTATCAGTATAAATAAAAAAAATCTTATTTGTAGAAAGATGCTTGCAAAATTAACAGTACATCCTTATGCATTTGCAATAATGTATGGAGTTAACATATCCCGTTATTGGCCTTGGTTATTCAAGAAAAGTAATTGTCTAATTTCATACATTTTCATGTGAAATCACTTTATTTCAAATAAGTAAAAAAATCATTCTGATGAACTGAGTTGCATCACTAATGTAATTTTAAACAGTTTTCTCAAAAATGTCTGCTCTGAAATTTCAGAGGCCCCTTTTCCCGCTCTTCAATCGAGATGACAATAGCTTCCCTCTGCCAGGGAAGAGGATGGAAAGTAGCTGGCTGCAGGTATAAGTATTCACTCTCCTGCTCTGGAAAATACCATTATTTAAAGTATTTAATATTCCTTGGTTTTTTTCTCACACACAACTTTCTACCAGCCCATCACTGCTTTTGTGCTTCCAGACTGCAAATCCTGAACAGGTTGATTGTAGAAGAAATCTGAATGAGGGGATGGTAGAGAAGAGCAGGTATAATTACAGAATTGTGATGCTTAGCTGTCATGGTTTGGTTTTGGTTTTGTTTTTGTTTTTTAATGTCGATTTTAGTTGTCTTATAGAATAACTTGAAAGGATCTAGGTGTGTAATTCTTAGTTAACCTAAAGCCCTCTTATGTATGGCTCTCATACCTACATTGGTCTTAATTAACCAGTTGAGAAACAAAAAAAATAAACCTACTTGATATATGTTCTATATACATAATGATGTGTACAGAAAAAAAATAACACTTCCTATTCATGAGACTCTCTTCCACTTTGGATTTCATTTCCTGGCTTTCAGTTTATGATTAATCTCAGATTAGTACCCTGTTCTATGTTAAGAGACTTGACTAACTGATCTAATTTCTTTTCAGTCACATGACTTGAGTCTACATTGGTCTTATTTCATTCAATCATCTATGTCCATTTCTTGGTTAAGAAAACTCTCCTTAGCCTCATAATTTCTGTTATTCTATGTTCATTAAAATTTGTGCTTATCTTATACAGGCACATATACCATAGCAGACAGACAGTCAAGTTCCAGTACCAGATCTGGAACAGTTGCCTTGCTCTCCTCTGTGCCTGGAGATTGACAGAAGCTGTTGCCCAATGCATAGAAGAATTTTTTCTTTAGAACTCCTTGTTAGAAGTGCCTTCCTGCGCATCAGCACAGGGTTAAGCACAAAACCAGAATATTTCTTCTATCAAACCTTATTAAAAACAAAACAGTTGTTGAGTCTCTGCATTATAAAGGTAGGCATTCTAAATAATACAGTAAGAAGCTATCCAATTCTTATAATGATGTGTCTGCGTCAACTTTTAAACTTGAATCCACTGAATATATTTTGAGCTCTGATGTATGTGTTTTTCTTAATTCTGTCGTTTGAACACCTCTCAAGAAAATATACAAAAGATGTATCATGGCACAGAGACCTTGAATTTCAACAGAAGTAAAGTACACTTTTAACATAGTTGATGCTGATGCCTATGAGCTAAAACAGGAGTTACATAACTGAGAGCAAATGAGGGGAACAAGAACAAGGAAAGGACTGTGAACAGTCTTCAAGAAAGTGAAACTGAAGTGTCGTACCCTTTCATTTAGAAAAGATTTCTTCTATTAAATATAATTATTTTTCCTTCAAGTTTTGATGAAGATGAGGTTGCTAGGAAACTCATTCTGTTTTCAGCTGTGCCTGTGTAAATATGGCATAACGAATTTACACTGATGAAAGCTCCTGGATTGAAATAAGAACAGCTATGGAGTAGTTTTGATGTTTGTTCATGACTAACATAAGGAAACATGTTGTTACAAAAGAGACAAAACTCAATGACCAGTTGTTGCCTTCTGGTCTCTGGGCAACATCTGGTACAAGCCATGAGAAATTAGATTTATGCCATCTTTGTAAATCCCTGATTCCTTTCCAGTAGAGCTGCATGAAATTCTTGGCAATGAAACACACCTCCACTACTTGCATAATATCACTCAAGATTGCTTTGGAACCATGTCCAACATGGAATCCATGCTTATGGCTCTCATGGACTGAGTTCATCTGCCATTAATATTAGGAGAGACACGATTATTCTTTATGTTTCATGTTCTAAAGGGACGATGGTAAATATTATAGCTCTTCTTACACCTCTACTGCCTTTGGTAGCAGTACCTGAGTACATCTTTACTTTTATGGGTCAGTGGACATATACTGCTTGTGTAAATGCTACTGTGACTGTAATTCTCACTATGTATACCCCATGCAGCATTTTAGCATGAACTCACTGGGTAATGATAACTACATTACACCTTTTGTATCTTAACACCACTGGCCATATCAAAAGTGTGGCCAACATACCTTCGCACACACCCTAGGACCTATACCAGCATATCTGTATAAAAAAGTCTGTCATCTCTGTACTAAAATTCCTGCACAGCTCTGCTGCCTATTGCTGCACCAGGGACATCAAATTAGGTCTGTAAGCAGATTTCATCCATCCAGACCTATCACAAGAAATAAATAAAGACTCAAGCAATATGCTGATTTCTGTTATATCATTGACAATGATGGAAATACAGACTATTCTGATAGCAAAGCTGCTTCTGTCTTCCCCTCAGGAGATGTACTAGATCACAGCTTTGGACTAGGCCAGTCTCCCCTTAGTTGATCAGGGAAGACCAGCATTGATTTATCATTATAGACTGTCCTCCTCACCTGGTGTGAAGAGATGCATGAGAAGAATCATCTTCAGCAGGGGACCTTCTTCAGAGCTTTGAAGTCTGTGCAACTCTCCCTCACTGGTTCACTTTTGTTTGGTTAATTTTTACCATAAGCAAAGAGACTCTGAACACAGAATACAAATAATTGAAACATTTTTTTTAAGATTTTACTGAATAGTAAACACAGTAGTATAATAAGTTAGTTATTAATTTATATATATTGTAATAGAGTGGCAAGAGTTATGGAACTAAAATTCCAAGTTGTATGTATGAAAATCAATTTTTTTTGCTTTAGTTATAATTCTGGTGTAGATGATGAGCAAGGCTGTGCCTTTATGCATACCCAGCACTCTTTAAGACATGAACTCCCTGGCTGGTCCATGAGCTCCACAGAAAGTTATTTACATAGATGTAATGCTGGCTGGTTTGAAACAATGGACCTGACTTGGAGATTGACTCAGCTCCTAGCCACCTTCTCAAATAAGTATTTGACTGATTGTTACAGGAACTCTTCATGTGGGATTTTGGACAGTTCTCAAGATTCCTCCAGACAGCTCCTGCTATTCCTAATCTAATTTACATGTTGATTAACACCTTGGGTAGAAATTCCCAGAGATTCACAGGTAGCTGCTGCTGCAGAAGTTATCAAATTTTACATAAATAAGACATTAGTAAACAGCAAATAGAAACCATTCCCAAAGATGAAGAAATTGTCTTTTGTAGATTGTAAAGATGTTTAAGAGATGTTTTGCCTGCAGTTAAAATAACTGATAGAGCTGGATGATGCATGTTTTGTGGCAGCTGCATAGGAAACAGCTGGTTTGTAAAAACTGAGTAGAACAGTGGTTTGGAGAATCTCACTCAATCCAGCTGAAGATGTTACAAGGACCCTTGCAACGGAGGCTCCCATGACTGTCCCAACAGCAACTGAACCAACCTGTTTGAGAGACCTGATTACCCCTCCAAGAATTACTCTATGCCAAGATCAGAGTAATAATTTCTTTGGAAGAAGCACTCTGTCTGTCAGTGTCTGTGCAAGAGCAGATACAGGTCTGTGCTCTTTTTAAGAAAGGTTCCCCAAACACAGAGCCACACATTGGTCAACAGCTCTGTCAGCAGGGAAATGAATCTTTGATTCTGTAGACCCTCACAGGTCATGCAAGTTGTTTCATGAATACAGTGACCACCTACCATAGGCGTAAAACATGTGCTTCCTATGTATTACAAACCTTCCCAGTCTTAAACTGCAGACAGACTAACACTTTTGTCTGTGAACAGAGAGAACATGAATGATATCAGGGTGCACACCTTTGCATGGGTAATGATCTGCCTTTAGTCATACAGTTCTCTACCCAGACAATCAGGCCACACAGGGAGTTCAATCAAAAATTAATGTTTTATATATGAGAATCACATTTTGAAATGCCTGAAGGTGGAGAGAATTTTTTTCCTTTTCTTTGGAAGAAAAACTGAAATTGAAGCTTAACTCCTGCTGGGTAGCAGTCAAGTGTGCTTTCAATTAGCTAACTATGAGATACTGTATCCTCAGGTACAGCCTCAATGACAGTACCCCAAATACCTTTTGAATCAGTGTCATGCTGTATCCTACAGCAGGGTGTTGTGCAGGGCTGCCAAGAAGCTATCCTAACTGCAGATCACTTTCACTTAGCCTAACACAACCACAGGCACTGAGTCTGTATTCTGTGATGGGATGATGAAATACTGTCTGCAAAATGCCTTTATACTCATGTTTCTGGCCACAGTTAGAAACACTGCTCCCTTTTGCTGTTCCATATATTGTTTCTGTCCCTTCAGTACCCATTAAACATTAGGCTGAAGGCCCCACAGCAGTCTGAGCCAACAAGAGCATGTGGTCTCCCAAGGTCTAGTGTCAGGCATGACTAGCAGGATACCTCTTGTGGCAAGGAAGTTATCCTCTTACTAAAAAAAACCCAACCAAACCAACAAACAAAAAAACCCCACTGTATGGCAGGTTGCCCAGAATGTATCTTTCATAAGGCCTATCTCTACCAGAGGTATATCTTATGTTACCAGTACTGTCATTCTGTTGTGTCCCCTAGGCACCCCTCTAATGGTGGCTGTAATTACGTGCCGAGGGGCTGGGAATCCATAAGGAGTTTGAACATTTCAAACATATTTATCCAAACAGGGACAAAGGGGACACTGCTCCTATAACAAAAGTCACCATGCTCAAAGTTTCCATGTCACTTGGGTCTAAGGTCACATTCCAGGCAGAAATATGTCCCTGGTCTTGTGTGTCTCCTAGGTGATATGCCACTGGCTATTCTTCTGTTAGACAAATTACAGTCTGAGAGGAAAAGTTTTTTTTCACAGCAAGCTTGCCTAAGGATGGCTTCTCCCTAAGAAAAATCTTTGGAGAGGTCAAGAAAGCAACTATCAAACCTTCGAGAAATTATCAGATTCAGATGGGATGAACAACACAGAGCAGACACAGCAATATAAGCCTAGGGGAGGCTCACAATTCAGAAGTAAATGGCTATGTTGGCAAATCTGTCTACAAGGAAAGATGATCTAATACCTCACTGAAGACCTATATCAGCCTCCTTGCCCACTCCACACCAGATGGTACCAGCAATGCCCTTGAGATCTCTGCACAGAAAAAAGGAGCTGGTCTGCCTGTACAGTGTAAGAAACACCATGCCTGCAGCGGTTCTGTATTTTGTCTCTTTATCTTGTTCTATATGATGAGTACCTCAAGCATGAGGAGACAGTAATGAATTTAATTCACTTGAAAGTGGAGTGGACATTTCACTATTGGCTTGTTTGCTGTTCCAGCTGTGACATCATGCTCTTCCTGATTGAATGTAAATGTAAACTGGAGGGACTACTGAAGTCATGATAAGGTGCTCATGGAAGTCCAGACTAGCTGGAGTTGCTGCTACATGTTACCTTAACAATCAGTCCTTGTGACAAGCAGTTCTGCATCTGATGGTTTGCAAACTGACTGCTACACTGGGTGCTGAAGCCATGGGAACTGTGAGACACCACTGTTTCTGTCCCTGTGTCTGGAACATGCCTTACATGATGAAACAAAGTTGCCTGTTTCATCCTAGTATCTCAAAGGATACTCTTTCCCTCTGAACCAGAATGACCATGCCAAACCCTGAATCACATGTTGTGATTTGACTGTGAACTGAGGAGGCCAAGAATGGACCAAACACTTCCCAGAGTTGCACAGGTGCACGAATCATTCATGCCTTTGCAAATGTGTCATATGAGTGTCCAACACCAAAGGATTCTTGAGGTGAGGGGGATGCAGGTAATATTCTACTTCACAGGTACCGTACCATCTAGTCCAGACTATGACATGTTTGTTACTGCCACCCCTGTCACTGCTTTTCCCCAAACAGAGTCAATGCTGGGGGCAGAGAAGGGAGAGTTGCTTCTGAAACTCCCACCTCACTGCAAAGTGTTAAACCTTGCTGATTCCTGCCTCTTGACTGCCAGAGCCTGCTTGCTGTACCAAGCAGCATGCACCCCTTTAGTAGAGCAAGTAAGGAGGAGCCAGACCTGATGAAGAGAGAAGATTGTCTATGCTGCACCTAGGGTTGGGATTTGAGTCTTCAGTCCTCTCTCCTTCTCACCCGGACTTCCTTGCCAAAAGGACAGCTTGCATATTGCAGAGCAGAGCTGTAGTGTGCATCACCATGCCAATGGTGTGGATCGTGTATGAATTAAGACTTGAGTGCTAAATCAGAAGCATTTCAGTGTGACCATGAGACACATCCTCTGTCACCAGGGAATTCCCAATTAACCTGCTTCAGCAGCACTTACAAAAAAGCTATATGCAGTCTATGGATTTTATCCTAATTAGAGGTGTCTTGACTGTTCCTGCAATTAGTGTTATACCTGCTGAACATGAACTGGGACTTGGATGTTATAACTGCATCAATAAATTTACATCTATAAAGTGTGTATCAGTTGTTGGTGGTAGGGAAGCACCTATCAGGGTACATTCTTACTGGTTTGGACAAAGTAATTCTGTATCTAGCAAAAGATATAGGCTAGACGGCGATCTGTCTCACATATTTCTAAGGTCTGCTTTTCTTTAACATTCAGTCAGCACTTCAGCAGGAAAGGCACAGAGATGCAAGTAATTCAAGCAGGACTCTCAGAAGGTGTGAGAGATGCTATAAATGAAGTCCATTTCAGATACTGAAAACATCACAGATCTGAAGTAAGATTTTGTTGTTGTTGGTTTTTTTATTGGAATTCAAAATCACATATATGTTCAATTCCTTCTGACAGTTTTTCTTCTTTTTTTCTTTTTTCTTTTTTCTTTTTTTCTTCCTTTTTTTTTTCCAAAGTAACACCAAGTGTTATCATTTTTTTGTACAAGATTTTCCAAAGTAAAGAGCTGATATTCAGAAAATGCTCAGCTAATGGTCTCCAAGAACCTAGTCTGTTTAAATGTGCCCTTGGTATGGCTACCCCTCCCCCACAAAAAAGGGCACCACTTCATTTTTTAAAGACTGGTGCTTTTATGAATAATAGATGGAGGAGGGGGGAAAGCAATAAAGGATCTACCCACACAGTGAGTAAGGTGAGAGGAGAGAAGAGGCACTGGGAATCAGAGTACCCACACTTTCTTCAAGCAACAAAAAGATAGCTTCTTTCATTTGACTAGAAGAGTGAAATGTGTAACAGCTGCTGCAGCTACAGTAAATGTTTATGAACAAGCAGGCAGATGCAGTGATGCTAATAAATGCTGCAACAGTATCTTTGGTGTGTACAGGGCTCCTTACCCTGCTGATAACCAGGCTGCCACATTCTTCTCAACTTCTTAACTATTGTCTCATCTTGGATGTTTTCTAACAATGTCTGGTTTTGACCTTCACCTAGATATAATCTTATTGGTTTAATGACATCAGCAGTTGTTTAAACCACTCTATATTTTTTTCTATATAAAATAACCTTGATGGCATGAATTGGAACTCTTACAGCTCTCTTAAGAATTGGAAGATTATATATTTTTAAATAAATTAGTACATTTCCCTGCATAGTGGAAATAATAGGTTTTTTTCTTGACAGTGTATTCAGTCAGCAGCAACTGAGTCTACCATCACCTGCTTGTAACAACCCTATTCTTAGACCATTCTGTGCTCAGTTCAGACCCTCATCTGCTCTCTGCCAGTTATCTTAGGCCTAGATGCACAAGAATATTCAGGCACTTAACTGCCTTAGGTGTCGAATGGAACTGGGAATCTAAGAAGGTACAAAATACTCTATATTTTATTTGCAGCCATTCATATCAATTTGATGAATTTAGCAAAAACTTCTCCATCTCTATTAGTGCTTCACTACACTCATTTTCATCTATTCTTACATGGTATTTCCAGATATCTTCACGTTACAATAGTTTATTATTAAAAATGCTGATTAGTTAATATTTAGTCATTATATCTAGAAAACGTAATAGTTAACCATCAATAGAGAGAAGTGGGATGGGAACTATGGGAAACCCTGTGTATAAAATTTATCATGTATTTATTATTGATATTTTCATTATTTAGACTAACATTCTGCATTATCTGAAATTTAATTATTATTTAGCAGCCTGTCATTCATCCAACACTTTTCTACCATTTAAACAAGATAATTTCCATATGTAGCTTTTTTAGCCATTAATGGCAAGAAAGTTTTTCAGCTGAGTGCATATTAAATTTGCAAAACACAAATTTACTCAATCTCCATGCAGAAATCTCTGTGCAGAAAACAGGTATCTTTCTTCATTATGGCCTAAAATATTTTCATTTCCAGATGCTCCATGCTCACATATTAAAAATACCTTAAGGAAGAAGCTGAAGCTTTGTTGGTTTATTGCTTTGTTGTTTCATTGCGTAAGATACTCATTATTTCTGAGAATGGATAAATCAGTCCTAAAACTTACTTTGTGAAATTTGCATCTTTCTTGGGGGAAGGATAGTGAATTTTGCTGCAGTAAATGGTCTTTCTTACACAAAATCATAGCCGCTACTGACATCCTGGAAGTCATTTAGAAAAGTCTGGTTTGATCTGTATTCCTGTTCCCTTTTTGGGCAAATACATAATTTGATATCAGGTTCTGTTTGAGATTACTTCCACTCTGATTTTTTCTTTTCCAAAGATTTGTGACATCCTATGGGAATATGTTATTTCTATGAATACATTTGCCAGTAAACTCCTTTTCTAAATTATTTCTGGGAAGTTAATAAATGAGGAAAAAGTCAATAGAACTAAAAGTGTTTTCAACTGAGATGTATGTTTGTCAGAAATTGTTGCAGCATTTTTACAGATACAGTAATTAACCACATTTATTAATAATAGTTTCTGCATTTACAACACTGTCCATCGAAAGAAACTAAAAGGTTTTGTATAGATTATTGGCCTTATTGCGGAAAGTCTGCTGGAGTACCAGGAACAACCAAATAAACCAAGTACAGAAATTTGTGACTAACGAGACAGAAGCAGAGGCAGGGTCAGCTCTGAGTCACAGTCCCTTGCTCCACAGTGGGGGACAGCACTCCTCATTATAAGCCATCCTGTCTCCTGTCAATGTGCTCCCATATAAATTCCATCAGTGTTTCCACCTATTTACTCTGGTCTGTGGAGGAATGATAACTTCGTTTTCATTTGTCAGCAGACTTTTAAAAAGGAACACCCTGAAAAAATGAGAGTAATAAGGATTTATTTAAGAAATCAGTTTGATCAATCATGAATAAGCAAAGATCCCTGCAATCAAAAACTTCTGCTTTTATACTTTTGATTGCAGTTCTGACCCAACTTTATGTCTGAGTAAAGGTAATTATCAAGAGTATAAAAGAGTTCAAATGCAGTCAGTTCTTCTGGAAAATCAAGCCATGAGGATCATTCTTGTCAAATCAATAATGAGCTGGACTTCTGTGCCATTGCCTACACAATGGCCTTTTATTTTCTTACAAGATCTGTGTAATTCTCAAAAGCTGCTGCTATGCATTACTTTTTCTTGCTGATCAGAAGTACAGACTGTACAGCATTTACAGCTTTAAAAGATCAGGTCCTATTATAAAGGACTTTTTCCACTTTGATCAACACAAGATAACATTTATTAAATCACAGAAGAGCATTGTTAAAATAATATTAAGGGTATAAATGCAATCAACAAAAGCCAAGGATTTAGTGATTCTTTTTTTCTTTCTGCATTATTCTTAGCACACTAAGGTTTAAAGCTACTGCAGTCTTTAGGCACACAATGAGTTATTTCCTGTGCTAGACAGTAACTATTATTACTTCTGGGATGTAGTAAAGGACTGAAATTATTTCACAGTATCATAGAAGCGTTGGTTGGAGTCTCCTGCTTGAACCTGGCTGTTGCCAGCAGTGCACAGGGGAAGCTGTGTCTGTGTCTGGCAGAGTCTTCAAGATGCCCAGGAGAGAGATTTCACAGCCTCCCTGTGCAACTTACTCCAGAGAGGTACTACCCACCTAGTGACTTTTTTCCCCCAATGTCCAGTCTTAATTTTCCAAGCTGCAATTTGTTACCACTGCTACAATTACATTGTTGGGCATTGCTGCAGAGTTTGGCACTGTGATCATTTTAAAAAAAGAAGAAAACCAACCAAAAAACAAACAACAAAAAAAACCCAAACCAAACCAAACAAACCCACAGAAATTAAATTCTCCAAATCTGTCTCTTCCCCCACAGGTGTCCTGGTTTCAGCTGGGATAGAGTTAATTTTCTTCTTAGTAGCTAGCAGAGTGCTGTGTTTTGGATTTAGGATGAGAATAATGTTGATAACACACTGATGTTTTGGTTCTTGCCGAGTAGAGTTTACACTGGTCAAGGACTTTTCAGCTTCCCATGCTCTGCCAGGTGCACAAGAAGCTGGGAGGGAGCAGAGCCAGGACAGCTGACCCAGACTGGCCAAAGGGCTGTTCCATACCATATGACGTCATGCTCAGTATATAAGCTGGGGGAAGAAGAAGGAAGTGGGGGACATTCGGCATGATGGCGTTTGGCTTCCCAAGTAACCGTTACGCGTGATGGAGCCCTGCTTTCCTGGGTATGGCTGAACACCTGCCTGCCCATGGGAAGTAGTGAATGAATTCCTTGCTTTGCTTTGCTTGTGCGCGCGGCTTTTGCTTTCCCTATTAAACTGTCTTTATCTCAACCCATGAGTTTTCTCACTTTTACTCCTCCGATTCTCTCCTCCATCCCACCGTGGGGGGAGTGAGCGAGCGGATGCGTGGTGCTTAGTTGCCGACTGGGGTTAAACCACGACAACAGGTTTTTCCAGTGTGGACACTGATACCCACCCCTGTGCAAGGAAGCCCCTGTCATTAGTATTGCTCTTTTTTATGTTTGAGTGATTTCATCTTTTGTGTTGAGTGTCTCAGTTTTCAAATATTTAAATTAAAATAAATAGACCCTTTGTCTGGACAATTTTAATTTCAGGCTTCAAAAAGATTGTATACAGAATGTTGCAATAATCCTGTGATCAGAAAACAGATCGAAGTGAGTTGTTAACCAAAAGGAAGTAGGTAAAGAAGATAATGAAAAGGAAATGCTACCATTGGGCCCTGTCTTTTGACTGCCCTCTTGGGATATTGGAGGTGATGGGAAGGTCACTAGCCCTCTGCCTTCCATGCCTCACGCAGGTTCTCTCACTGCTCTTGGGCTATGAACTACAATGAGGGATACAGTCTGGATAACTTAGACCTTTGCCTTGCATCTAAGCGGTGGACATCTAGTGCAGGAACTGCTTTAAAGTGAATGCTCATTTTCCTGTTTATCAATGAAAGATGGATTGCTTATCTCAGGAGAAAGTATTTCCCTTGGACACCTATCCGTCTCCTTTGACTATTGTCAGGGCAAATGGTGTGGATCTTTTGGTGTCTCAAAAGCACACTCCAAAGCCATCCAGAAGCTGCTTAGGTCACGAAGATATCTGCCTTGATAGAAGAGAGTAAACATGATCTCTCAGAATAAGAGCATGAGAAGGGGCACCACAGGAGTCTGTAGTGTTCAATATGTTGACAAGTGTTCTTTTTTGTTAGGTAGAACTAGTAAAGAATCCCTGAAAATTCAATCTTGTTTTTTTCCAGAACAACCTGAATTAATACTGGTAGACAAATAGTAGTTCTGAAAACTAACCCATTTATGACAATTTAGTTAGGGAATCCATCACATTTAAAGTTTTCAAAAACTAAATAACAATACCTAATTAATAATAGTACTATTGTGATGTGGGGCATTAGTAATGAGGGATATTAGAAAATGGTTCTGGACTAAGGAGGCCTCCAAGGAAATGTAGAACTTCTTAGAGGTTTCTCTACTAGATTGGTGTCTCTGTTAAGGAGAATACATAAAGGAGCATTTCAAAAAATGGCTGAAGTTCCTCTTTGGCCTGCAAGAGGAGAAAGAATTTGTATTATAAGTCAAGATCTAGGATGACTAGACATTCCTTGTGTTAAAACTAAATATTTAACATCCTTCCATTTATTCTGTTTTCTTTCTGCTAAACACTTAAGAAATCTAATTTAATACATAACAAGCCAGGCAAGTCCCAAGTCATAAAGAGCAAAAATACATGCTTGCTTATTTTTAGTTATGAAACAAATGAGTCCATTCATGAATAAAAATGTAAACCACACTGTTGCAAGTTATAAATTCCTTAAGAACTTGATAATTTAAAGGAAATTAACTGTAGAAGATAAGACCTATGCAAACGTTTTAGCTGTAATATAATGCCTATAGCACAATGCTGAAATCTGTAGAGACCACAACAGGAAACATGAAGTGTGAAAAGAAACCTTTGGGACTTGTAAAACAATACATTAAAAAATGCTGATGTTATAAATAGTGCCATAGTTTACTTTTACTGGCTTGAAAGAGGACTCCAGAGATTGGAACCAAAGACAAATCAAAATAGTTGGCCTCTTTTTCAAAATCTGTTATGCTGCTATATTAGAAAGCACAATACTCCTTCATTAACAAATTTATGGCAGCTATAATGCTTTATACATAGGAAGGGAAATGAAAGGTGCTAGCAACTTGGACACATAAGTTTCTATGAGAAGTATAGGTCAGGTGGAAAGCTGAGTTATTACTCTTGAGCTTCCCACTTTTGTCAGTTTATAAAGACTTTCATCAAATATAAGCCTGAATCCAGAAGGTGCACCTAGATGATGGAAGAGACGATGCTAGGATGGAATAAATAAGCTCCCAGCTCCCTGCACAAATCTTCAAGATTTCTTTGTTGAGATTCCCCAGAAACCCCAAAATGGAGGTTCCCTCTTGGTGATTGTGTAACTAGGAAGTGTTACAAAGTGTGATTAAAACTGAGCAGAGGAAAATTTGAATAAAAGCTGGATACCTTCTGATGTGAAATTTTACAAAATTTTACCCTTCTGAATTGTATAATGTAACATGTAGCATGATTTTTCATATGCTTTTCTTTTTTAATTGCCTTTCAGGTTATTTTTGGCAGTTCAATTTATTACAAATATATGTACAAAAAGTTAGTGAGGTGGAAAGATTTTGTGCATAAACTTCATTATATGAAGCTCTGCATGAACCCTGTGTTATTTATGTACAACTGTGCATAAGCAGCACATAACAGTTTATGTTCAGCTGCTGTTGCACAGGAAATTGTATGCAACTCCTGGCACATAAAGGTTTGTCTATTATAGCTTCTGGCATTTAAAGCTTTCACTGCCCAAAGGTTTTATCCCTCCTCTTCCACATAGAAATTTACTTGGTAACTGCCTGGAAAAAAATTCTGGAGCCATTTATCATTTCATGGATAATTCAGAAGTCCAGTGGGTTTAGGACCAGTGTTTTCTTCAGTGCATTTGTATTGTTGTCCCTGAGGTATTCAAAATAGTAGCCTGAATATTTCATTCCCAAGCATGCATTTCTGATTACCCCTAACTTGTCTAATTATGAATTTAGGAAAGAACCATGCTTAGGGCTGTTTTGGCAGACTGTATGTTAAAATTACAGGTAAAATTCCTACACCAGCTGTTAAAATTTTTTTCTGTCAGGTCCTGCTCCCCACCACAGGTGTCTGCCTCTGAATAACTCTGCTTCTCATGCCTCTCTGGTGGAGTGGTCTGCCTCCGATGAGGCATAGGAGAGCCCCTGCCTCTCCACAGACTAAACTTCCACCCTCCCTGCCTCCGTTGTAGAAATTGCTGATGCTTTTTTCATCTTAAGGACTTTTGAGGGATTTTCAAGGGTACCAAGACACTGCAGCTTCACATACTCCTACCTTACTTAACACAGCTGGTCCCAGATCTGCCACTTTCCAAGTGTGATCACAGCAGCTCTCTCTGCTAAAGAACCAGGCTCTGAGCTTCAGCATCTCTTTATACTATACGAGTTTGTATACAACTGTCTTAAAAACCTGGAATCTTCTGTAACACCACTGTGTACACCAATGGAATAGCATTCTTACCTTGGTATTGCAACCAGACACATTTCCTTTTCACCCTAATACAATGAAGTTTTAACTCCTTCAACATGTTGCTGAAGACAATGTAATTGTTTAGCAGTTGTGCAGGCTGGTTAAAACACAAGCACAGCAGAATGACTAAAGTGTAATTATAAAATACGTCATGCTGTTAGTTTAGAAAAAAAAATGACTAAACCCTAACAATGTAAACTGACTTTCCTTGTACTGAACTACACTATTTATTTTGTTCCTTTCAAGTACCGCATAAAGCTTTGGTTAGACATAGAGCTGTAACACATCCATGCTGATTTTCAGAATCTTGTCCATAACCTAATTTCTTCCATGAATTGCTGACTTTTTTTAGAGGTTGTGATAAGCATAGATTAAAAAGTGGGTTACACATTTGTGGCTAGGGCTATAAACCTGCAGAGCCAAAATAAAGCTTGTGGAAAAGCTTACTGCTTACAGGCAGAAAATGCATGGCATGTGTGATAACAAAATCCTGCAAAGATGTTTTGATGAGCTGGAGAAGGCAAGTTACAATAGTCTTGGTCTTAATTTGGTTCTATTATCAGTTTCAGATTTCTGGTGTAAAATGGGACCATGTTGTTAGTTTCTCTGTTTACATTCACATGTTCTATTATGGGTACTTTGGGTCTCGTAATATTTAAAGAGTTGCTGTCTGTTTGGCAGGACGATTCAGAGCACCTTCCTTCAGTGAGTGGAGAGAGGCAGATCCACAGCCTCCACAGTGTCTGAGGAGGCTTTAATAAGGTGTTTGTCTCTATCTACTGACTTTGTAAGGCTCCTGTGTACTCAGGGGAGTGACTAAAAATTAATAGGAAATGGAATTAAGAGAAGAGCAGAAAGAAATGGAGAAGGAGGAAGGAGAAGGGGAAAACAATAGAGCCCTCTAAGCAAAGAGGGTCCTGAATTTTAGACTGACAGAGCTTGAACTCCTTCCCAGAAGTGCTCTAACTCCTGGGTTGCTACCCAGGCTGAGACTCACCAGTTCTCCCACTGAGGACCTACCACTCCGCAGACAATTACTGCTGCCAGATGTAGCCTGAATGCCCCCAGTGGATTGGGTTTCACTCACTACAACTGGATCCAGGTGGAGTTTGGGTGTGTTGTTGCTTATTGTTGCTGAGCTTTGTAGCTTAGATACTAGTCCCTACTTGCACAGGACCTAAGTTTTTGCAGTCCTGTATTAGAGTTGACAGCTAAATGCAGACTCTTACAAGCTCTGTTTTCTCATGATGATTAGCTACCTGAGCCACCGCCTGAGCTCAGGACTTTGAACCTACTTCTTGTTACTATACTGCCCGCTCATGTTCCTCCTAGACTCTGCACAATTCAGTACAAAGCTTCATTTGTCTCTCAGTTGTGAAGCAAGTACAATAGATGTATGACTCTATGCTGTTTTGAGGATTAGTCTGTAAATGGCTAGCAAGTGTGACCATGTGAAAATTTGAGTTCTGACTTTTTTTTTTTAATTTGGAAAATTCATTTTTCATTTGTGAAAGGGATTTATAGTTTTAGTTAATACTAAAAAGGAAGAAATAAAACACCTGTGATTTAGTATTTATCAAAGCCGGTGCCACATCTTCATTTTTTTCTGCAACCCTGGCAAAGTTTTAGAAACGGGGTGTTAAGTCCAGTGGTAAGTGATTTTGTAGCTTTTACCTATCTTGAATCTTGTCTACATGATAAATCTACTTAAACCAATTGCTGACATAAATGCTGCTCAGTAGAATTTATAAAATGTGCTAACATGTTATTTTGGTTCAAAAAAAAAAATGAGACATATGCTTTATTTAGATATAAATACATAATGATGCAGATAAGTACCATACATCACATGACCAATTTTCTCCCAAACTTTTTTAGAAAGATAATTAAACTTGCCAATCAATATGGATATAAAAATATCAATATTAGATGTCTGCTGTATCACAGGTATACTGGTGTATGGAACAACAGCTGAACAAGAGTTATTTCAGAGGACTGTGACAGTACTGAATTTTAAATGACTAGAGAAGGAACCTGGGAAGTTTTAGTTTACTTAACTGAAAGATAAGATTTGAAGTATATTTTCAATGAACAAAAAGTAGAAAATCATGAGATGTCATCATAAAATAAGTCAATATTCTGCATAAAATTTGGGAAGTTTCCTCAAACTTATACATATGGACATCAATATACATCCTTAATTTAAAATGTAGTTTGAACTACCTAGTCTATTAGGTCCCATTACTAATGTACCCATAAGCCCAAAATGCAGTCTCTTCCATAGTAAATGATATATTCCCCAAATCTCTTACACTTTACATCAAACATGAACTGAGTTTAGTTTATTGCACATAGAAATGTTGTGTTGTTATTTATTATTTGAAGTGACTGCTTCTGTAGCTTTGCTTGAGTGGATAAATGTAAAAGTCTAGAGAAAACATTTCTGCCATCAACAAAGTTAAAGCGAAGACACGAAAATGGTATAACTAGTGCTGATAAACAAAAAGAATGAAGAGTTTGTCCTGTATAAGTCATAACCTTAATAGTAACATGCAGCTACAACATTAATTCAGTGACTAACGCAATGACATTTCTATTTTTTCCATATGTCCTCTTGCCATTGAATATACAATGTAGATGTGGAGCTGCTATGCATACTAATCTTTTTCATTCTCAAAATGTCATGGTTACATATGAACTTTCTACTTTCCTGTCTGGTAAGTAGTCTGCTCAATTTATGTGCTATGTGTCCTACGGTTCCAAGAAACTAAATTTGAACAGAATAGGCAGATTCGATTTGTCTCTTTCAGACATGTATTCTGTTTATACATTCGTATCCATGTTACAAAAGATTGTAGGGTTTTTAAAAAAATATGAAATGTCTCATTTTTCTTATAGTGGTGCTCTGATGTTACAAGAGCAACCAGGCAATCAGAGTGGAAGGCGTGTCCACTATGTTAGGAGCATGGGATCCACCCCCATCAAAACTTTATAATCCTCAGGAAAATCTTCCTGAGCTTTATTTCCCTCTTATGCAAAGTGCAGTACTAGTATCAAGCCTGGCACTACTATGCACTAGAATAAGAAGTGCTCACCAAAATATGTACATGAGCAGGAAATACATCGCTCCTTTGCAGTAGTGTTCAATGAGAATTCTCACAAGCTAAAGATTATTTGCACTGCCACTGGGCATACACATTTTCTGACCATGGTTGTAAAATTTTATTTAAGCAAAAGAAACAATAGTTGAACAGAAATTAATGGCTATAAAATTGTTCATGACTTATCTAAAGCTTAGAGAAGAACACAAATAATTATAATTTTCAATTTCAAAGTGATAATTTTCTGTAAGTTTTGAAAGAGGAGATACTACCTAGTTTTGTGATGGAGATAGGCATATTTATAAAGGGTTTCAGAGATATTACTCGTGATAGCAGAGGTTGGACTACAGAACAGTCCCTGTTACTCCTATAGAATCATAGAGTACTTTAGGTTGGAAAAGAACTTTAAGATCACCAAGTCCAGCCATTAACCTAGCGCTGTCAAGTCCACTACTAACCCATGTCCCTAAGCACCACATCTACACATCTTTTAAGTACTTCCAGGGATGGGGACTCAACCACTTCCCTGGGCAGTGAAGAATTTTTTCCTAATAGCCAATCTGAACCTCCCCTGGTACAACTTGAGGCCATTTCCTCTTCTCCTATTGCTTGTTCTTTGGGAGAAGAGACCAACGCCCAGTGCGCTGCAAACTCCATGCACAATGCCAACTGTATCTAGATATGTTTAAGTTCTGCCTAGAGGAATGTCCTGCGATTGCTTTAATGAGCCAAATTACTGTCTATACACAGAGATTATGTCTATGTTGCAAAATAAAAGAAGATCAGGGAGAGCACTCGAACACTGAATCTCCTTTTGTACACATTGTAGAACAATTATTTTGCTTTTTGGTTCTTTTTTTTGGTAGTACTTGAGCTAGTTCTCTGTAGGACAAAAAGCCTGGGCTTTGTCTGGATGATCATAGAATAGAATAGAATCATAAAATCATTTAGGTTGGAAAAGACCTTTAGGATCATCAAGTCCAACCATTAACTTAGCACTGCCAAGTCCACCACTAAACCATGTCACTAAGCACAACATCTACCCATCTTTTAAATACCTCCAGGGATGAAGACTCAACCACTTCCCTGGGCAGCCTGTTCCAGTGCCTGACTACTCTTTCAGTGAAGAAGTTCTTCCTAATATACAATGTAAACCTCTGCTGGCACAACTTGAGCCCATTTATTCTTGTCCTATCGCTTGTTATGCAGGAGAAGAGACTGATACCCAGCTCACTGCAACCTCCTTTGAGGTAGTTGTAGAGAGCGATAAGGTTTCCCCTCAGCCTCCTCTTCTCCAGACTAAACAACCCCAGCTCCCTCAGCCGCTCCTCAACACGACTTGTTCTCTAGACCCTTCACCATCTTTTTTGCCCTTTTTTGGACACTCTCCAGCACCTCGATGTCCTTCTTGTAGTGAGGGGCCCAAAACTGAACATAGGATTTAAGGTGTGGCCTCACCAGTGCCGAGTACAGGGGCACTATCACCTCCCTGGTCCTGCTGGCCACACTGATTCAAGCCAAGATGCTATTGGCCCTCTTGGCCACCTGAGCACACTGCTGGTTCATGTTCAGCTGGCTGTCAACCAACACCCCCAGGTCCTTTTCAGCCAGGCAGCTCTCCAGCCACTCCTCCCCAAGCCTGTAGCGTTGCCTGGGGTTGTTGTGACCCAAGTGCAGGACCCGGCACTTGGCCTTGTTGAACCTCATACAGTTGGCCCCGGCCCAACAATCCAGCCTGTCCAGATCCCTCTGTAGAGCCTTCCTACCCTCCAGCAGATCGACACTCCCACCCAATTTGGTGTCATCTGTAAACTTACTGAGAGTGCACTCAATCCCCTCATCCAGATCATCGATAAAGATATTAAACAGGACTGGTCCCAACACTGAGCCTTGGGGAACACCACTCGTGACCGGTCGCCAACTGGATTTGGCTCCATTCACCACAACTCTCTGGGCTCGGCCATTCAGCCAGTTTTTTATCCCAGTGAAGTGTACACCCATCCAAGCCATAAGCAGCCAGTTTCTCCAGGAGAATGCTGTGGGAAACAGTGTCAAAGGCCTTACTAAAGTCCACGTAGTTGTCTACAACATCCACAGCCTTTTCCTCATCCACCAAGCGGGTCACCTTGTCATAGAAGGAGATCAGGTTGGTCAAGCAGGACCTGCCTTTCATAAACCCATGCTGACTGGGCCTGCTCCCTTGGTTTTGCCATACGTGCCATGTGATGGCACTCAGGATGATCTGCTCCATGACCTTCCCCGGCACCGAGATCAGGCTGGCAGGACTGTAGTTCCACAGATCCTCCTTCCAGCCCTTTTTGTAGATGGGCATCACATTTGCTAACTTCCAGTCAACTGAGACCTCCCCGGTTAGCCAGGACTGCTGATAAATGATTGAAAGTGGCTTGGTGAGCACTTCTGCCAGCTCCCTTAGTCTTTTACGGCAGTAGCCAGACTAAGTTCTGGTTGGGCTTTGTCCCTTCTCATTTCTTCCCTGCATAACCTCACAACATCCTTGTAGTCCTCCTGAGTTGCCTGCTCCTTCTTCCAAAGGTCATAAACTCTCCTTTTACTCCTGAGTTCCAGCTGAAGCTCTCTGTTCAGCCAGGACAGTCTTCTTCTGCGCCGGCTCATCTTTCAGCACATGGGGATGGCCTGCTCCTGCGCCTTTAAGATTTCCTTCTTGAAGAATGTCCAGCCTTCCTGCACTCCTTTGCCCTTCAGGACTGCCTCCCAAGGGACTCTGTCAACCAGACTCCTAAACAGGCCAAAGTCTGCCCTCCAGAAATGCAAGATAGCAGTTCTGCTGACCCCCCTCCTTACTTCTCCAAGAATCAAAAACTCTGTCATTTCATTATAGCTATGCCCAAGGTGACCTCCAACCCTCACATCACCCACCACGCCTTCTCTGTTCATGAACAGCAGGTCCTTCGGGGTGCCTTCCCTACTTGGCTCACTCACTTGCTGTGTCAGGAAGTTATCTTCCACACACTCCAGGAACCTCCTAGATTGTTTCCTCTCTGCTGTATTGTATTTCCAGAAGACATGTGATAAGTTGAAGTCCCTCACGAGAACAAGGTCTAGCAATTGTGAGAATTCTCCCAGCTACTTATAGAATAATTCATCTGCCTCTTCATCCTGGTTGAGTGGTCTATAACAGACTCCCACCATGATATCTGCCTTGTTGGCCTTGCCCTGATTCTTACCCATAAACACTCAACTCTATCGTCACCATCATTAACCAGGGAACCTCTAATTAGCAGTGTAGACAAAGACACAGCAGATGTTCAATATAGTCCTCCAGTGCCATCTGAGAAGGCTTTGCAACCTCAAGAACTTCCACACACTCAAGTGCCAGCTGAGAGTATATGTAACCAATACTCTGAGTTTCACGTCATAAAAACCACTCTAGTTGCTTATGACACATCTCTTTTTATTTTTAATCCTTTGAACAGAAAACATATCTAAGATGATAATGACACATTATGCTATGTATTGTGCTCTAGACTGAGCTAAATCTCAGTCATATGGATCTGAGACACTTTCCACTGGTTGGTCTGGGGGCCAGGAATCTCTTACTGCGATTGATATATTTACTTGTGTAGCCACTGTGGCTTCATGTAGATACAGTAAACATGGGTTGTGACCCTGATGGCACCTGAAGAATAACCTCTAGAGCTCACAGGATCTGGCATGTTTGAGGAGACCTCCTACCTTATGTAAATAAACTGGTATGCCTAGTCGCCCGGCCAATATTAGCAGTTTAGTATAATTTAGTGTGCACTTTATGTGCTTTCTGCACCTGACCAAGTGCTTACGTGTGCTTCTGCAGAACAGGAGATCAAGACAAGATGATGTCGTGATTTAAGTGCAGTCAGCAACTAAGCACCACAGAGCTGCTCACTCACTCCCACCCCGGTGGGATGGGGGAGGGAAGCAGAAGAGTAAAAGTGAGAAAACTCGTGGGTTCAGATAAAGACAATTTAATAGGTAAAGCAAAAGCTGCACATGCAAGCAAAGCAAAATAAGGAATTCATTCACGACTTCCCATTGGCAGGCAGGTGTTCAGCCATCTCCAGGAAAGCAGGACTCCATCATGCATAACAGTTACTTGGGAAGACAAATGCCATCACTCTGAATGTCCCCTCTTTCCTTCTTCTTCCCCCAGATTTATATGCTGAGCATGACCTCATATGGTATGGAATATCCCTTTGGTTGGTTGGGGTCAGCTGTCTTGGTTGTGTCCCCTCCCAAGTTCTTGTGCACCCCCCGCCTACTCACTGGTGGGGTGGTGTGAGAAGCAGAAAAGGCCTTGACTCTGTGTAAGCGCTGCTCAGCAGTAACGAAAACATCCCTGTGTTATCAACACTGTTTTCAGCACAATTCCAAAACATAGCCCCATACTAACTACTATGAAGAAAATTAACTCTATCCCAGCCAAAACTAGCACAGGTGGACAGTTTCGAGGGTCTGCTTTGAGACCAGAGCTCGCATAGCTTTGTGGTGTGTTGTAAACCTCAGATACAGAGCCTAGTTTTTAAACACAGGCTAATTTTTTCAGTTTTGTTTTTTCATCATACTAACCAGGACAGTAGTAATCTCTGTAGCCAGAAATAACGGACAGGTACACTGGCATTAATGCAAATTTCTCCACCAAAAATACATGAATCAATGGCTCTTTCCAATTTCTATACCCTTCTTTTCTATACCCTTTTCTTCTCAGCCCAGTCTAATTAACTAATGAAGTCATAACAAAGACGTATTGACCTCTTTCCTGGTCTATGGTAAACTGCAAACATAGAAATCTGGAGAGACTGGAGAGCCCAAGGACTCCTTGAAAATCCCATCCTGAATATTGTTTCCTGCTTTGCACTCATTATATTATTTCTAGTGCTTTTCTTTAAGTAATTTCAAGCTTCATCCATGTTCACAACTTCTCTTACTTTTTTCAGATGTAATTGATGCAATGCTTTCTCCTTCTCCTTTGTCGTCACTTAAATATTTAAGAAAATAAGCTCAAGTAACTCTTTTTTACTATCTCCTGAGTGGCTTAACATCAGTTTTATAACATGACTGTAATACTTGTCCAACAAAAATGAATTTTGATCCACAAAGATTTTAGAAATCTATATAGTAACAATAGTCCTTAAATACAGCAGTGAAAGTGAGCACAGTTACGATTAGGGTTTAGTTTTGGCGTAACTGCACAGACCTGTAAATGCAATAATTAGACTCTTAAGAGAGTGTGATTGACATAAAGCATTTAGTATGTTCTATAGCAAATATAAAAACATTTCTCACTTTTTTTTTTTCCTTTTTTTTTTTTCTTTAGCCAGGGCTAGCAGCAAGATTGTTTTAATGTCTTAGGCAAAATAATTGACAATATCTCCCTTAGTGGTAGGTTATGCAACAGCCCTGGAACAGCTTTCAGTTTGTACTGTGAGCCATTCAAGTACAAAAAAAAAAATGTCTCCAGGTCTGACAGTAAAGGAAGCACTTACCTTCTAGCTTTAAAAAATGGTTGGAACATGCAACACAAGAAACACAAAGAATATTCATTATACCAAGGGCAGTTAGTGTTTTTACTTCATTCTTCTCACGCCTCAGTCATCGTCAGTTACAACTTTTCTACATATGACATTCAAGGATGAATTAGTTAAAGATGTGAATCTAAGCTTCATTGATTAAACCATATTGAATCCATGTATTTGATTTAATCAAATTTACTGAAAAGAATTAACTTAATTCCCTAAATTAAGGCCACTTCACACACTATTTATTTTAAATTTAGTATGTTACTGTATTTTCCTCAAAGACAGTATACAGAGTCACTCTTACTGGGTAAAAAAAATGCATATAACACCCTGACCTGATCTTTCAAATAATTGATGTTTTAATTCAACAAAGAAAGGATCATCCTAATAATGTAATTCTGTAGTTTCTCTGCTTCTGTTGTGACTAACACTTCAACCTGTGCAGAGTAAAGAATATCTGTTTTTAAGACTTTGTAACATTTTTTCCAGTATATCTTTAGTTTTCATTTCAGTTACAGTAAATATGTCAACTTGCCATATGTCAACCAACTTACCATAAAAACTCATGTTTTTTTGAATGCATCCTTCATGTTTCATTTTTAGCTGTCTCTTTCAGGGCATTCATTCTAAGGCATCATGAAAATTATTTTACCGAGGACCTAATGGGTCGATCACCACTCTTCACTCTGGTCCCTCAGATGGTTAGGGACCCACTTGAAATTTACTGAAAGCTCAGAAATCAGCTTCTGGTGTTCACCAGTCCAAACAATAAAGCTTGTATTTTCTAAGATACTCGTACCCCCCACAGATCCAGCACAGAGGAAGTTACAACACACAAACTGAGCAGTAAATTTGCACAGGACTATTGGACTCATAAAAACGAAGACGCTAAGACTTAAAAAAAGGCTATCATAATTGAATACCATGATCCTAGACAGGTCTTTTGTAAATAAATGCTTAGTTAGAGTAGCACAGAAAGACCCTGAAGTTTTGACACAGCCCAGCAGAAGCTGAACACCACATGTAGCTGCTCTTCCATTCCACAGCTCAGATCATGAGTCAGTGGGAATTGCCTATATCCCCTATTTCTGTTGTGCTATGATTGGATTCATGTGTATGGACATGCTGATTTATTATTTCAAATATTTATGTGTATGTAAACAAAACTTTCAACTTATTAAGTGCGGATAAAACCTTTTCTGTTATATCACTGTGGAAAAACTTTATATCTGTTACACCAGAGGCTAGGCTTTGCTTTTGAAATACTGTTGAAAAATTCAATTTCTAAGAACTTTGGAAGGCTTGTGCTAATATGTGCTGTCTTACCAATCACACTTATGTAGTGTATTGTAAATCTTCATTATTTGAATGGGTTTGAATATGCTGACTAGAGAAAAAGTTTGTGGTGTAAAAAGATAACTCTGAGCAACAGAAATGTGAGAGATAATGACTATACTGGAGGCTAGAGAAGAATTTGTATTCTAGGTTTATAATAATCAGATTAAAATTCTTAATGTCAGCTGCACTTCTGCTCTACCATTACAGCCATGATACACAACTGAGCTCAGATGTGAAATCAGACATACTGAAATTACATGGGGTGAATTCCCTCAATTACTTCAATGCACTTGAATATATTTTAATATATTTAACTTTCAGTCATTGGCTGAATTAACAGATGCACTACAGGAACAAGAAATTCCTTGTACATTGAGTCTGCTACACATGCATTGCTCCAAGTGTCTACTTATGGCCCCTTGTCCAGGCATTTAACAGAGAAAGGGAGAGTTACACAGGCTTTCCCCTCCTTGTTATTAAAATGTCTTCAGAGCATTTCATCTTATTCTTAAATTTCAGTAACATCATTTACTATTGGTGTTGGGTGTTTTTAATGTAATTGCTTCATTTTAAAGATGAGTCTTGTCTTCATGCATTTGGGAATGATTTTTAACATATATACAGCTTAATTAAAATAAATTAACATGAAAAGCCATGGTCAAAAAACGGTGAAATGTCATTAAAAATACATTCTTTGTTAGAGAAATTGCTGTATTGTTAAATCACTCTTTGAAAGTGCTGCTTCTGTGACACTTTCTGGGAAGAATTGATAGGATGTTGGAAGGTATGCAGTTGTCCTGTAAATCAGCAATGATATATTTCTTACAATATCTATGTAAGCCTGAGGGGAGAAAGGGTATTCCATGTTTCCTCCATTAATGTTTCCAGCAGTGTTACTGTGCTTGTAGCATTGGTTACAACACTGTATAACTACTCAGTGGAAGAGCATTGTGTTTGAGATTTTGGCAAGGATGTTTTAAATAAAGCCCTATATAAATATAAAACCCAAGACCTAACTGTAGCTTACAAAGGAGATAGTTGGTAAAAAACTGAATGAAACAAAAAAGCCTCTCAAACTATCTAGGAAAATAAATGTAGTGACTACACTATAAAGCCTTAAACTTGTTTGGCTTGATTCTACTCTCTCTAACCATGATGTTAGGCTGTCTGCAATGCTACCAAGCTCAGTGTCTTACCCTGGATTGCCTGCAAATGCCACAGAATATAAAGACAAAGAGATCATAGATGCTTAAATTTAAAACCAGCTATTTTTTCTGCCTCATTATAATCGAGAGATATACTACGAATTAGATTATTTCAGAGAGTATTTTAAGAAACAAAGATTTGTTTCGATTCCCTCTAACTGATGTATGCTGCATTTTGTGTTCTGGAATTTTAATTTTTTTTTTCTCACAGTGCATTTCTTTCAGGAAACAGGAAATACCCAATAACAAAAATTTTCTAGAGAAGGAATGGAGAGTGGTTTTGTTAGGCATATGCCATGGGATCATGATACAGGATGACACTGTATGAAAATAAGTATAAGCTGTTAGACTACCCCATGGCATAAGAATGGTTTTCTGGGTTTTCATGTAGCACAGCACTAAGTCTCTTAAGTTGTCTTCATTGCTTAAAATAACTTGTCCGAAAACAGGAAACTCAGACATTGGTTACAGTAGATAAGACCTTTGGTTGATTCTAGCTTTGAGCATGTGAGGTGAATATCATCAGTTATTTTGTAGGCAGCTGTTTCTGTCCCTGTGCCTTCAAGCTCTACCCAGTTGGCTGAGATGTAAACAGAAACCCCAAGGGGTGCAATTTTTGAAATGGATCCAAAGCAGCTTGGCTCATGCTGTGTTCCATGTGAGTTTTATTTTTGATCACGATGACATAGGTTAAAAATAGCTGGGGTGTTTGTACTGTTCATGAAATAGCAAATACTCTGGGTTTCTCACTGTCAAAACTATACAAACCAAATATATTTAGTCTGACAGCTGTGTTCCTACTGTCAGTCTTATGTGAACTGGTACTGCTGTGGAAGAAACTGGTAGTGATACAGGAGAAAACCTTGCATCTTGCTAGACTATGCAACAAAAAAGGGATGTGTTGACAAATTGATACACAGGAGTCTTGAGAAGGTGATTACTTCATGGATTAGGGTAAATTTTACATATATAAAATTGGGAGTAACTTTGGAAACAACTGTGGAAAGATTTTTGGGGCTGTGGTTGTCCTTTCTCTCTCTCCCCCTCTTTCTTCCTCTTCTTTCTTTCTTTTCCTTTCTTTAACTTTCTCTCTATCTCATTCTTTCTTTCTCTTTTGTTTTTTGTTCATATTGGAATGAACTCCAGCTTCGTATTCAGTACATTCTATAATAAATACATCATAAGGGAAAAGCAAGTCTGTGGAAAATTCAGAAAAAATGCAATTGGCAAGGAAAGAAACTTGAGAAAAGTTTAATTAAAGTTATTTGATTTTCATGTTCTGCTTTTTCCCAGTCCTTTTGATTCCAAACTAGTTTTGATTTATGCATAAAAAACTAATCATCAGAAATGAGAACATAGAGAGGACAATTTATATTTCTTTTACCTTTCACTATTCTGTAGTGCTTCTTCTGTAGTTTCTTTAGCAATCAACTTTTGGTTAAAACTTCCCTAGTATATTCACACAGCAAAGTGAGGTGAAGACCACTACGTGTCTCCCAGCCTGCTGAGTGATGGGTTTGATAGTGTGTATCCAGGGCTGGGATTCACTGCCACGGGGGAATGTGCTACAAACAGGCTGGAGAACAGCTGTCCCCTCTGCAGTCTCCCCACCTGCTGAAAAGACAGAATCAAAACTTGAATCATCCCCAGCTCCATTTCTCCACTTAATTTCTGACTGCCATTTACCCACTATGATATATTTGGTAGTTCCAGATTTTCTTATTCACAGAAACACCCTTAAGTTTATAACCAGTTTAGGTGCCTTAAGTGCTCTCTCTAACTCATTGCTTGATTTCAGGTAGCTCACTAAACCTTATGGGATTTTAGTTTCTGCATCTTTTAAACAGAGGTAGGCAGTAGTTGTTTCAAGACTAAAACAGTGTTTTTAAAATGCTTTGACTTCTTCAGAATAACAAAATTGTTGAAAAGAACCAGTGCCATAATGTTATTTTGCATCTGCTGGCCTCCTGCAGTATCAGTAAAATTAAATATATGTTTTTGTTTGTATTCAAAGATGCTAAATATGCAGTTTAGGAAAACTGGGAGAAATATCCCTGGAGTTTACTTGGTGTGGTTGAAAAATGCTAAAAACTTCCTTCACTCTCTAATTTGGTGAGAGAAACTAAGGAAATAATCTGAGAGACACTAAGCAACCACATGTGTGTATGAACAGATAATAAAAGCCTGGCAGAAATTTTGTAGGATCTAACACTTCTATGAGTTTAGCTGGAATTATTCCCTTTCCTTGCCTTTGTTCTTCAGCTGTAACAAAACTGAGGGAGCTCTAAGTTTCGCTCACAAAATGATAACAGTAATGTAAGATAATATTAAGTTTTTGGTATAGCTCTATGATATTTCTTTGTACTTCTCAAATAAAGGGGAACAATGTGGCTCAGTCCTATTCATTTTACACTGTAGATCCATTTAAAAAAGCAACAAGTGTGGTGCCAAAGTATTCTTTTTGTGAAGTATTTTTATTTTACTCATTAATAGCTCTGACGTATTTATAGGAAGCTGGCAGTAAAAGGTAAGAGCTACAATAAGATTTGAAAGATTTTGGATGCCAAAGTAATACCAGTTCATAAGATATACAATTAAAAATAAAGCAGGACATGTTTTTAATTGAGAAGTTTAAATCTTAGCAAAGTTTATTGATTTCTCAGTCAGCTGTATTCCTTTGTTTCTTTTTCTCCTCTTTCTGCATAAATACAGGGCCAAACATGGAAGGAGGAAGAGTTATGTTTTACAGTTCTGCATCTACCTGAAACCTGTCTTTCCCTTCATATGATATGAGGTGTTGCTGTCCTTATGACAAGATACGGCAAACTCTGGTCTTCTATAGGTTATGTAAAAAGCATCTCTAAAGTCGACAGGCTCTTCCACAAAAACGGACTGAAATCCTACAGGCCCTGGAATACCCTCATTCAGCTGCTTGTTAGAATATGCTGGAAGAGTGACTGAATCAGAAACATGGATCCAGTTCCTCAAAATTCTTCCTTCTAGGGTTTGTTAACCCACTTGTTCTTTTACTAAGAGGTCATTGTAGGCACAAAATAGATTTCTCACTAACTGCCACCTCTGAATATGACAATTTCTGACTTCTACAGTGTATATTTATTGTGTGTACTAATTAAGGATATATATTTTTTTTAATTTAAAAGTACTTGTTAAATTCCCCGAGGCTTCACCAGGCAGGAGATACTCAGGTTTGTCTTTGACACTTCTGACCAAAGGACTCTCTGAGGAAAAGATATTGGCAAAAACATCAGCAGGCTTAGGCTGAGACCAGACAAAAGAGACAACAAATACCATTGCAAAGCTGGCTCAATTCCCACAACAACATTTGGAAGCTGTCAAGAAGACTTAATTGTTATTGGAGAAGAAAAACGAAATATTGAAGATAATAAAGAGAAATCCAGGCTGAAGTGGGAATCAGCTGGGAGGGTTTTAGAATAGAGAGATGAATTATAGTAGCAAAAAAAGGGTGCTCTTTAATTAGCAAGAAGAAAGGAAGGTTGAGGAAGAAGTCACAAACATGAAGAAGAGAGGAACAAAAAGATACTCAGTGAGTATTTTTTAAAATGTTGCAGGGAAATGGTCACATCTGGAGGTTCTTTTTTTTCAGTGAGACTTTTAAAGAAAAATATGTTTTTCCTGCCAAAACATTCAACATTTCAGCCAACAACCTATCCCTTGCCCTAGAAAAAAACACACCCTTGACACCAGTTTGGTGAAAATAATGAAGAGATTTTTGAACTTTTGGCATATGGTAAATGCACTCTGAGCTGGGTTAAAAACTGGCTGGACGGCCAAGCCCAGAGAGTTGTGGTGAATGGAGCCAAATCCAGTTGGCGACCGGTCACGAGTGGTGTTCCCCAAGGCTCAGTGTTGGGGCCGGTCCTGTTTAATATCTTTATCGGTGACCTGGATGAAGGGATCAAGTGCACCCTCAGTAAGTTTGCAGATAACACCAAGTTGGGTAGGAGTGTCGATCTGCTGGAGGGTAGGAAGGCCCTGCAGAGGGACCTGGACAGGCTGGATTGTTGGACTGGGGCCAACTGTATGAGGTTCAACAAGGCCAAGTGCTGGGTCCTGCACTTGGGTCACAACAACCCCAGGCAACGCTACAGGCTTGGGGAGGAGTGGCTGGAGAGCTGCCTGGCTGAAAAGGACCTGGGGGTGTTGGTTGACAGCCAGCTGAACATGAGCCAGCAGTGTGCCCAGGTGGCCAAGAGGGCCAATGGCATCCTGGCTTGTATCAGGAATAGCGTGGCCAGCAGGACCAGGGAGGTGATAGTGCCCCTGTACTCAGCGCTGGTGAGGCCGCACCTCGAATACGGTGTCCAGTTTTGGGCCCCTCAATTCAAGAAGGACATCGAGGTGCTGGAGAGTGTCCAGAGAAGGGCAACTAGGCTGGTGAAGGGTCTAGAGAATAAGTCTTATGAGGAGCGGCTGAGGGAGCTGGGGTTGCTTGGTTTGGAGAAGAGGAGGCTGAGGGGAGACGTTCTTGCTCTCTACAACTACCTGAAAGGAGGTTGTAGAGAGGTGGGTGTTGGTCTCTTCTCCCCAGTAACAAGCGATAGGACGAGAGGAAATGGCCTCAAGCTGCGCCAGGGAAAGTTTAGGTTGGATATTAGGAAAAACTTCTTCACTGAAAGAATAGTCAGGCACTGGAACAGGCTGCCCAGGGAAGTGGTTGAGTCTTCATCCCTGGAGGTATTTAAAAGATGGGTAGATGCAGTGCTTGAGGACATGGTTTAGTGGTGGACTTGGTGGTGGTAGGTTAACGGTTGGACCTGATGATCCTAAGGGTCTTTTCCAACCTTAACAATTCTATGATTCTATGATTCTATGATTCTATGATTCTATGATTCAATTCAAATATCCAAACATTTAAACTTTGTACATGAATCAAATAAAATTTCAAGCGGCAAGGAAAGAACAAAAATAATTGCAACATGATACCCTAGAAGGATGCCATTCCATGAAATCTAGGTACTACTATTCATCTTCATAGAAAATGTAATTTACAAGTTGATACTGAGGTCATGCATATTTATATTTTCAAGTGCAGTAATGTGTCCAATAAGAATAAAATTTTATGATCTTAAATTTTCTAGCTTTTAGTGGGTATTTATAGAATAACCAGCATCACCTTATTAGCTGACTGGATAGTTTTCTGCTTCAGTATATTTTGGTCATAGAACAATTTAACAGGGTAAATTCTGAGCTTGCTGATATATTTTACTTCAGATCATAATATAAATGAAACCACATGAAAAGTTACCCTGAGGAATAAATTTTTGGGAATACCAATGTGATTTTCAAAATGTTTATACATACATACATGTGTGTAAATATACATGGATTTGTATATTGCCCCATACAGACATTTTCACCAATCAGTGGGAAAGTTTCCTGATAACAAAAACTACATCAGTTAACATTACTGTTTATCAAGACTGCATTTACAATGAAGCCAAGATTAAGATTAAAACAAAGGCAGCATTAAAATTACATACTTTATCAATTTAAACATGCCTTATGTGGAAAAGCAATGGGGCAATCTTATAACAGATGTGCAGACTCCTGCAGTTTATTGCAATACTGATAAGAAATAAAAATATAAAAAAAATCTCGAAGCTGATATAAGTTAATGTATTTTGCAATAATTTAGATTGGTAAAATATGATCCCTACTAGAACAAATCAGATTTTTAAGCTCAAGGTGTAGTGTAAATCATAATGGAAAGCTGTTTATTGGTAAAATATAGTACCTTAAGAAAGCATTATCATAACCCTTTTGTATCTAGCCATGCTGGAGCAACTGTTGGTAGCCCCTGACAGGTAGAAGTGGCAAATAAAATGCAGCTTCCACATTAAATTTGGAGCTTTAATTTGTTATTTTTTAAATTTCCATGTCGCTCTACACTATGCAGTGTTGTCTTGTGCTACCTCTGAGTGAGCTAGTAGCTCTACATGACCCAGCAGAGAAACATCCTGAAGTAATAAGCCTGGATTTCAGAAACAAAAATAATAAATCAAAGCTTGCCATAGTGCTGCTATAAGTGTACTGTTTCAAAGTTCAGGTCTAGCTGTCTGAGAGCTCACTAAAATATATCTGTACAACAGTGATCTAAGAGCTATCCCAACTTGAGAAAGTTAAGGATTAGGAGTTTAATTGTGGTTGTTCAAGCATAATGGCGCTGAAAAGGCATAATAAGTTTATTCCATGCTAATGCAGTCATAAATTTATTGTCTGTAATCAGTAAAAGTACATACCTGTTAAGTGTTGTCAGCAGTTCTTACAGACCCACAGAGTATCTGAATGAGGTACAGCACTTCTCCGTGTGATAGATTAGCTAGTCATCTTTAAAATGCCGGTGTTTTTTCTCCCTGGCTTCCTGTAGAGACCCCCTGTTCACAGTACCTCTTTTCCAGCCCTAAACTGGTTCTTGTTCTTATCATAGGAACTGTAAGTAGACTTCAAGCATATAGGCTATATTTTTTTTTTTTTCCTGAAGGTTTAAATGTTCCTTGCTGTACTTCCTCTGTATCTGTTTGCCATTAAAATGACCAAGGTTTAGGACTGAATGAAACTCATAACTGAGGCTAGCGAATCTTGTGCTGAATGACTTCCCACTGCTGTCCAAAAGTTCTTCACTGGAAGTGCAGTATTCAAAGGGTCAGATCTGCTGGCTGTATGACTGGTTTATGCCACCTGGGCAGAGGCTCTGCCATTTAAACCATGAATCCTGAATATTTTAAGTAGATGTCTGACTACAGTTCTGTACATTAAGTGTTAGTCATTGCTATGACTTTTCAAGGTGAATGTAAGCCATCAGATTCATCTCTGCCACAGCTTTGATCTTGTGTTCTGTTTCTGTGAAGTGCTTGCATTCAGAGTGCAGGCTATAGCTATCTATCTGCAGTCCTACATCTACTGTACCTTCAGGCCCCTCATGCATGCTGAAAGGTCTAACCCACCTAGTTTTCAAGCCTGCACTTCTCAGGACTGCAGTCCCTAGACTCCACACTGAGAATCTGCCTTGTTCACTACAGCACATCACTGAAGTTCAGCATCTGAATTTCTGCTCTCTCAGGGGCAATGACAAGGTTATTTTGTGGCCAGACTCCTCTCATTCAATTTATTCAAATCAATAGTATTTCAGAGAAGGCATAAAAGGAGAACAATTCCTGGAAGTTTCTGTATCACAGGCCCTGGGTCTTATGAGAGATTTTGATGTCCCTCTTCCTTGCTGGAATGACAATGCAGTGGGATGCAAGCAGTCAAACAGATTTCTGAAGGTGACAGAAGTACAGGGTGGACCAACCCTGTGTGACATGCAGCTGGTTCTGCTATTCACAGGCAAGGAATAACTGGTTGGGGAGAGGGTAATCAATAGCAGTCTTGCCTGTAGTGACCTTGAAGCAGTGGAGCTCAGAATGCTAAGGGGAGTGACGAAAGAGAGGAGCAAGAATACTGACCCTGGACTTCAGGCAAGTATCTTAAGTGTCCTCAGGAAACTTCCTGGTGGGATCCTGTGGGAGGACACTGTCCCAGTGCAAAACCAAGGAGGTGGAAGCGGGACAGGCTACAAAGGAACAATTTAGAAACATTACCTAGGTGTGTAGGGATTGTGTTAGGAAAGCTAAAACTCACTGAGATGCAATGCTTGCAAAGAACATAAAAAGCAACAAGAAAATTTTCTATGGCTACATTAGTAGCAAACACTGAAAAGGAAAACATGGGAACATTGCCGAATGGGGCAAGTGACTTAAAGACAGTGGATGCAAACTAGACTGAGTTACTCAGTGCCACTTTTGCCTCACTTTTCATCAATGGAGTCTCCCAGGCCTCTGTGATTAATTAAAAGCTTGAAGGAGGGGAAGAACTATTAGCAGTGGATGAGGATCAAGACTGGTATTACCTGAAAAAAAACTCCATCATTACGTGTCCATAGGTCAGGCTGCACCCAAGGATGCTGAGAGAACTGACCAATGTCCTTGCAAGGCTACTTTCTATCATCTTTCAAAGGTTATGGAGATTGGGGGAGTTTCCTGATGACTGAAGAAAAGCACTCATCTTCAAAAAGGATCAAAAAGAAAAGCTGGTGAACTACAGGCCATTCAACCTTGCTTTATCCCAGGGAAAATCGTAAAGCAAGTCCTCTTGGAGCACATCTCTAGGCACATGAAGGAGAAGAAGGTGACTGGGTTACTGAGGATAAATCATGCCTGATCAGCCTGGTTGCCTCTGTGATAAAATGACTGGATTTACAGATGAGGGGGGAATGAGGGATGTCATTTATATAAATTTCAGCAAGGCTTTCAACATTGTCTTCTATCATGTTCTTGCATGCACGTTAGGACACTAAAGGCTGGGTGGGTGAACAACCAACAGGTAAAAATCTAATAGAATGATCGGGGTCAAAAGGTAGAGGCTAATGGGTCATACTCAAATTGGAGGCTGGTAACAAATAGAGTGCTGGAGAGGTCTAACTTGGAAACTGTTGTGTTTAATGTCTTTATCGATAGTCTGGAAAAGGCAGTGGAGTGTAGTCTCATCAGCTTTGGAGATGATACCAAATTGAGGAGACCAATCAATAGGCTTGACAGCAGGGCTTCCATACAGAAGGACAGGTTGAAGGAATGGGCTGACAGGAACCTTATGAATTTCAACAGGGCCAAATACAAAGACCTGCACATGGAAAGGAAGTCACACACTCCCCCCCGCCCCTGCCAGTGATACAGGCTGGGGACAAACTAGCTGGAGAGCAGCTCTGTGAAAAAAGGCCCTGAGGTCTTGTCAGATAGCTATCTGGAAATGAACCAACAGCATATCCTGGCAGAAAAAAAATCCAACAGCCTCCTGGGCTATATTAACAGGAGCAGAGCTGGTAGATCAAGGGGATGGATTATCCTCCTCCATTCACCACTCATTAGACTGCATCTGGAGTACTGTGTCCAGTTTTGGCCCCTCAATATAAGATAGACATTGACAAACTGTAGCAAGTTCATCAAAGGGCCATCAAGATAGATGAGGGTTGGAGCACTTGCCCTGTGAGGAGAAGCAAAAGGAGCCTGGCTTGTTTAGCCTGGAGAAGCGAAGGCTTCAAGGAGACTGAACAGCTGCCCCCCCCGCCCCAGTACCTATGGGGAGGTTATAGAGAAGACAGAGCTGGGGTTGGCACGGTGGCGCATGGGAGGAAGATAAGAGGCAATGGGTGTAAGTTGAAATAAGGTTCATACTGAACATAAGTAGAAACTTTTTCTGCAGAAGCAAGGAGTAGAAGCTTGGTTGCAAGCAGGTTAACCAGAGAAGTTGTGTAGTCTCTATTGATCCCTAGAGGTTTTCAAGACCCAGCAGGGTAAAATCCAGAACAATCTGGTCTGACCACAGGGATTACCTTGTTTTGAGCAGAAAGTTGGAGTAGAAGTCTCCACAGGCACCTTCCACTCTAAATTATCACAAGAACCTGTCCTATGATCCCAACACAAGAAACACATTATATGGCTGGGTGTGCATGAGCCTCCTACATAGTCACTCTTCCTCCCCTTGAATACCCTAGTGGATTTGAACTTCTTGTACATTCTTTTTCAGGGCCTTTCTGTCCTGTGTCTTTAATTAGAGTGTGTTCCTCTTCCACATCTAGCTTCTCTTTTCATGTAGAATTATCCTCTTTGACTTTTTTCTCCTGCTCGCATATGAAGCCTGATGCATATAAGCCCCAAGAAAAAAACATTGCTTCAGCAGTGGGGAGTGATTACTGTCCCTAGTGTCTTTAGGTCTTGCAGGAGGTCTGCTTTATCTTACTCTCTCAGTTGGGGCTGCTAGCAATATGAATTCCATAAAGATATATAAAATGCTTGAAACATTAAAATATTACACTGGCTGAATATAACACAATGCAATAGCTTCTGTCTCTAATCATTGACATCATCATTATGCACACCATCTCCTGCAAAGATAACCTGATAAAATGGGTGACCTGATTAAGCACTTCCTGACTGAACAGAGCGCTCCATATTAGCAAGCTGTCCGTTGTGCTTCTGCATGCTGGGGGAATGATCTAAAAAAAGCATACAAAGAGGAAAGAGCTGGAAAAACTTACTATAGAGCTACAGCATATAGACTGTGTGCTTTCACCTAAATCAAGAGGAGTAGAAATACAATTCTTCATGTAAGGAACAAGTTAGGTTCACTTGCATATTGCAAAATCTTTTTCACTAATGGCTCCTTAGAGACCTTAATTATGCAGCAGTTAATACTAAATGCAAAATCTACTTAGGAAAGAGGAAGCAACTACTAATATCATTGAAAGCAGGTAGAGAGATAGTATCAGTTTACATTGTGAGTGCATCAGGGCATTGGAGCTGAATCCCAGGAGCAATGCCACTCCATAAACATCAAGGCAGCTCATATCAATAGTGTACAAAAAGAAACATTCACCTGACTTTAGCGCAAAGATAAGAGGACATGATTTGTAAGGACTGTGTCAGAAGTTACAGGTTAATAGGATGTCAGAGAACCTAGATACCAGGCTATTAGCAGTTCCCAGTGAGGCTCACATGTTTTGATTCACTCGACAAACAAATCCTACACAATTGTCCATCTGGGAAGATGAGGTCCATAGGAGGCTGGGCTCTTAGCTATATACACAGAATCAGCATCTGAAGGTTAGAAATAACTCAAATAGGGTTATTCATGTTGCATGTTATGAGACTTAAATTGTTACTGTTACTGGCTCAGTTTGGGTGAAGGAGTAGAAAAAATTGGCCGAGAAATACAAATCTACAAAATTAAATGCAGCATCAGCACACTCTACACTTGGTAAGTATATATGTTATATCCAATATTTGGAACAATTGTGTGGTATACACAGCTCTAACAGGTTTAAAGAAATTTCATCATCCAGCTTTTGTATAGTTATAGTTTTATATATATTTTTATATATATGTACAGTTTGTTCAAGTTGCTGGAGCATCTAGTATTGTTGAGTTATTGACAATACATTGTCTACTTGGCAGGAGGGCATGGAGAGCAAAAACAGCACTGAAGAATAACAGAATCAGGAAAGTAGCTACCTAGGTGTCAAAGTGTTTAAGTAGAATCAAAGAAATCTGTAATATATGTTTCAGTTGAACTGTCCCTGGAAATGTAAAAATGATCATAAAACAAGCCCTTGAATTCCATGCTCCACAGGCATCACAGATTAATGCATAAACACTTAGGACCTCACTCTGTTTTTACCCTCATGCCATGGTGTATTGCATAGTGGCAGAGTACTCACATTCCTTGTTTTAGACATCTAATCTTGATGCTCTAACTTGCTTTGATGCATGGATTTACGTTCCTTCCTTCCTTCATTAGGGAACTTTGGTACTTAACATCGGTCCTCCAAATTGCATCTGTTAGAGGACTAGAGTAGATGATGTGTACACTGCATTGACTATGTTTGCATGAACTGACAGATGTTTCATTGTCCCAGTCTCACTACACTCCAAAAATATGAAAATATAAACTCGAATGCAAAGTAAACACACATTCCTCCCAAAAATATACAATCATCCTTTCTTTTCTTGGAAAGGGATCACAGGTTCATAGGCAAGGAGATATTTGTAGAGGTTTCCAGCTGATGTTCCCTGACAGCTAACAAGGGGACCACAAATGTGTGGTGCACTGCAAAGGAGTGTCTACCTTTACCTATAGAAGGAGCCGTTATTGGTCCTTTTTCCTACTATATTTAAGTCATGGATGGAGATTATTTGTTCTAGAATATCCTGTGCAAAGTTGAATTTTGGTTGGGGGTTGTAGCTGCTGGAGAGGGAGCAGGTTTTAGCATCAGGGTAGTGTGGCCGAGCGGTCTAAGGCGCTGGATTAAGGCTCCAGTCTCTTTGGAGGCGTGGGTTCGAATCCCACCACTGCCATGAATGTTTTCTAGGATGGACTAATGCCAGGCCCAAGTATAGCTTGGGAGAGGAGTGGCTGGCGAGCAGCCCTGCAGAAAGGGACCTGGGGGTGCTGGTCGACAGCAGGCTCCATATGAGTCAGCAGTGTGCCCTGGCAGCCAAGAGGGCAAACTGCATCCTGGGGTGCATCAACCACAGCATAGCCAGCTGGTCAAAAGAGGTGATCATCCCACTGTATTCAGTGTTGGTGTGGCCTCACCTGGCATACTGTGTGCAGTTCTGGGGCGCACCGTTTAAAAACAATGTGAAGGTCCTCGAATGCCTCCAGAGGAGGGCAACAAAGCAGCTGAAAGGGCTGGAAGGAATGTGCTATGAGAAGCAGTTGAGGACTGTGGGTTTGTCTAGTTTGGAGGAAAGGAGGCTGAGGGGTGACCTCATTGCTCCCTACAGCTTCCTGAGGAGGGGAAGTGGAGAGGGAAGTGTTGATCTCTTCTCCCTGGTATCCAGTGACAGGATGTGTGGGAATGGCACAAAGCTGCACCAGAGGAGGTTTAGACTGGACATTAGGCAGCATTTATTTTCCGAGAGGATGGTCAAACACTGGAACAGGCTTGCTAGAGAGGAGATTGATGCCCTAAGCCTGTCAGTCTTTAAGAGGCATTTGAAAAATGCCCTTAATAACATGCTTTAACTTTTGGTCAGCCCTGACGTGGTCAGACAGTTGGACTAGATGATTGTTGTAGGTCCCTTCCAAATGAAATGTTCTAGTCTAGTCTAGTCTAATTTTGTTGTCTCCTGTCTTCACAATCAGCTGGATTGAGCTTTCTGAACAGATTGCATTTTTCACGATACACTATAGTTCCATGACCCCAGTGAGAGAGGCAGCTTGTTTTGGGAACTGAGACCACAGGGGAAAATGGAGATACAAAGCAGCTCAGATATGCTTCCCATAAATCATTACAGTAGAAAGAGATTATTTTTTTCAGCTAAAACTGGAGATATTTAGGTCTTTCACTGAAATAAAAATTGGTGCCCTGCAACCCTCACCTCCTGCCCCTGCAAAGTGAGTTTTGTCTTTATTTGCTTTAATATATTGGTTAGTGACCTCTGAGCTGTGCATGCAGTTAACACAGTAAACAGAACTATGGTTTTGAGCAACATACAGGTAAAGATAATTTTGGTTCACCCTACTTTCCTTTTTCCAGAGAATTGTATTTTCTAGCCTTTTCTGATTCACTTGTACTGTGGTTTGCTTCCTTCTTAAAGAGGCAGTGTGACTAAAGTCACACTGTGTCACTGGTGCTCACACACCATTTAAAAAAGTTGCGATGACCTGGTTTATTTTGGGTGTTGTTCTACTTGACTGTGCACAGTAATAGGTGCTTCACAGTACTTCACACAGATTTTCAAGAAATACTGTACTTTAAAGCAGCAGTACCCAATACTGCAGTATGCTGAGGCTTGGTATGACTTTTGGTTATGTTCATTCTGTGTCGTGAAAATGCATGAACAGGTTGTCCCATCCCTTTGGCATGGGGAGCCTATACTGCATTTTGAGCAATGACACAATAGTCATATCTTGAATCTCAAGCCCACACAGATCACTAATCTTAACTCTTAGGGACATATGACTTTACCACGTTAAACATAGGACAAGTGGGGGAAATTCTCTGCTGACATACAATTAACTGCTAAAATCAAAACCTCTTCAAGGTTCACAAATGAAAGCAGCAATAATAGGCCAGCAACAGTTTTATGTATTTCAAACCATAAAGGGTGAAAGCTGTTGTTTTATGAATATTAGCATTTAACATTATGAATAGTTCACAGCATGCCCATCTGGGCCTAACATTCTCAATGTTTAAATATCATTCAACAGTTATGAAACTATCTGAAAATGTTCTTCTCCTGCTGATTCTAAAAATGTATTTGTTTCTTGGTTCTTTTATTTATAAATTTAAATATCAGTAGTACATCTCTACATTATGGCTTATTAAACCTGGAAATATTTGCTTGGAAAGTACTTTCTTTTTGAATACTTCATCAACTTCTACAATACTACATGAATTTCTTTGAGATTCATGAAACTAACAACTTATTGTTTAAGTCTGAAATTTTCAAAATGGTATGCATCTAGATACCAGATTTTTACCAGCTCAGGATATGTGGTAGCCGTCTCTTAACTAGACTGAAATGAAGTTATGTTTCTAACTCAAATTTTTGAACATCACAGACCCATAAAATTGGAAAAGGAAATTGTGATCACATAACCTGACTTTCTATGCAACTTTCCTGTACTGATTTTGGTTTAAGTGAGAATGTATCTCATAGGAAAAAATTTAGTCTTGATTTTCATATTTTTAGTGATGAACTGCCAAGCGATCTTTTGTAAACTTTTCAAGTAGTTAATTTCTCAACTTTAAAATATGCAGAATTTTTGTGGTTTCAATTTCCAGATGTTGGGTTCTGTTATAATTTGTTTTACTAGATTGAAAATCCTTCTCTTATCACATAGCTGTTTCCTAAGGCAACACCAGGAGAGAAATCCATAGAAGCTAACTTAGGCTACAGAGGCAAATCCTCTCTAGATTTCTTCTGTTTTCAACAGAGTCTTTCTCAGAGGTAGTTTCAGAACAGGCATTGGTCCAATAATATTTTCCATTTATGACTGCATGATCCTAAAGCGATTAGCTTCGTGAATACTCCCACTCTCTTTTTCTCCAATACCATGATTAGTCTTGAGGCTTTTCTTTGAAATGTCTCCAATTTAACAACCTGCTTCTTGAGTTATGAATATCAGAACTGGACATATTATATTAATAGAAGCTGAAATAGTGCCAAATGCAAAAGCAGAATAAGTCAGGTATTTTTATCAATATTTTCATTTATAAATTGACAGATTTTGGCAACAGTAGCCATATTGTCTGCTGATATTTACCTAATTATCTAGTATGATCTCTGTGTCCTACTCAGAGAGAGTGCTTCCCAGAGCTTCTTCTCTACAGCCCAGTGTTCTTTGCTCCAAGGTGTACGTCTTTTTATTTTTCCATGTTAAAATGTGTACTGCTTGTTAATGCATTGTTTAAAAAGTAACATTCTGCCCTTTCTGCTTCATTATTTAGCATTCTTTGTTCATCTGCAACTTTACTGGTCATTTAATTTATTCCAAGTATTTCAAGATGTTAAATAAAGTGTGGGCAATTAAAAGCTAATCCTGTTGGACCTCAGTGAAAGCACAATCAGTTCTGATTACCTGCTTAAAATTATTTTTTGAATCCTGTGAGTTTTCAATCCAGGTGTTGTGTTCCATGTGGTTAGATATCACTTCAGCTTCTTAATCAACTTTACCATGTCATACCGAGTAAATTAACTCCTATAACTCAAGTAAACCACATCACTAGTGTTGTGGACTAACCCCAGTAGGCAGCTTTTTTTTTTCCCTTAGTCTATGGGTCACCCCTGTAAAATGGCCATAAAATGTCCATTGAGTTCATTTAACCCATGACTTTGGGTTCCATCTCTTATGGTGGTCACTCAGGATAGGAGAGGTGGCATGTTGCATGGAATTATTGGGCACCAAAGCCACCTCAGGTCAGGTCACTGCTGCACTTGCACTGTTTCTTGTGAGGCTCATCCTCCATTGGTTCAAGTGGGCTGCTATAGTATTTCCTTTAACATGCAACTCAAATAATGGGTTACAACAATTTAAAGGTATATCCATTACAGTCTCCATGCCTGGTCTCTTTGGATCAGGCCATAGGGTTTAACACAACAATGAACTCTTCCCCTTGCCCCTGTTCCAGTGTGGACTTATTCATGGGCCACAGTCTCTTCAGGAGTGTACCTGTTCCAGTGTGGCCTTAGCCACAGCCACCCTCTCTTAGACATATATCTTCTGTGTTGTGGCTTTAACCATGGGCTGCAGTGTCTTCAGGTGTAAATCTGCTGTGGCGTGGACTTATCCACATCCACAGACAGTTTGAGGTGTTCCGGCATGGCATGTCCATGTCCGCAGATGCTTCAAGGTGTACCTACTCCAGTGTGCACTTAACCTTGGGCCACAGTCCCTTCAGGAGTGTGCCTGCTGCAGTGTGGACATATCCATGGCCACAGACATTTTGAGGTGTACCTGCTCCCATGTGTACTTATCCACAGGTCGCAGTCCCTTCAGCTCAAGTTCACACTGGAGTTCCAGCCTGTCCAGTACAGCAGCACAGGAACAGCAGCGATGCCCTGGCAATCTGCCAGTCCAGGCGCATCGCCATTGATGTTATCAAAATGTCCCCAGGCGCAGCAGAGTAAGATGATAAGCAGTACAACAAAAAATCAAATGCAAAAAGCAGCCACTAAAAAGCACTAGACTCTAACACACAGTAAGGCAAGCAAGCCCCGTGGCAAGTACAGGAGCCTGCCAATTAGTAGCTAAACAGCTTTAACAGCTACAGTTTCAGCCTAGCACACTCAGATCAAATCTGTCATTTTCTCAAACCCTTCGAGCCCCGCATTGGGAGCCAAAAAGTACTGTTGTGGTTTAACCACAGTAGGCAGCTAAGTCCCACACAGCTATTCGCTCACTCTCCCCCAGTGGGATGGGAGAGAGAATTGGAAGGGTAAAAGTGAAAAAAACTCATGGGTCAAGATAAAGACAGTTTAATAGGTAAAGAAAAAGCTGCATGCGCAAGCAAAGCAAAATAAGGAATTTATTCATTACTTCCTATCAGCAGGGAGATGTTTAGCCATCTCTCCAGGAAAGCAGGGCTTCATCACACATGATGGTTACTTGGGAAGACAAATGCCTATGATTTTATTGCTGAGCTGTATTGGGTTTGCATGGCAAGGTTTTGATAGCGGGGGGGCGGGGGGGGTGGTGAATACAGGGGTGGCTTCTGTGAGAAGCTGCCAGGAGCTTCCCCTATGTACGACAGAGCCAATGCCAGCCAACAAAGATGGACCCGCCACTGGCCAAGGCTGAGCCCATCAGCAACGGTGGTAGCACCTCTGTGATAACATATTTAAGAAGGGGAAAAAAAACCCTACTGCATGGAATAACAGCAGCCAGAGAGAGGAGGAAGAATATGTGAGAGAAACAACTCTGCAGACACCAAGGTCAGGGAAGAAAGAGGGGGAGGATGTGCTCCAGGCACCAGAGCACAGATTCCCCTGTAGCCAGTGGTGAAGACCATGCTGAGGCAGGCTGTCCCCCTGCAGCCCATGGAGGTTAACAGTGGAGCAAATATCCACCTGCAGCCCATGAAGAACCCCACGCTGGAGCAGGTGGATGTGCCTGGAGGAGGTTGTGACCCCGTGGGAAGCCCATGCTGGAGCAGGCTCCTGGCAGGACCTGTGGACCCTGTGGAAAGGACCCATTCTGGAGCAGTTCATGAAAAAGTGCAACCTGTGGGCAGGACTCATGCTGGAGAAATTTGTGGAGGACTGTCTCCTGTGGGAAGGAGCCCACGCTAGAGCACAGGAAGAGTGCGAGGAGTCCTCCCCCTGAGGAGGAAGGAATGGCAGAGACAACGTGTGATGAACAGATAGCAACCCCCATTCCCTGTCCCCCTGTGCTGCTCAGGGGGAGGAGGTAGAGAAAAACAGGAGTGCAGTTGAGCCTGGAAAGAAGGGAGGGGTGGGGGAAAGGTGTTTTAAGATTTAGTTTTTGTTTTTTTCTCATTATTCTACTCTGATTTGATTGGTAATAAATTAAGTTAATTTTCTCCGAGTCGAGTCTGGTTTGCGCATGATGGTAATTGGTGAGTGATCTCTCCCTGTCCTTATCTCGACCCACGAGCCTTTCGTTATATTTTCTCTCCCCTGTCCACCTGAAGAGCGGAGTGATAGAGCAGCTTTGGTGGGTAGCTGACATCCAGCCAGGGTTAACCAGCCAGCTGAGCACATCATATGTTCTGGGATATCCTTTTGGTCAGTTGGGGTCAGCTGTCCCAGCTGTATCCCCTCCCAACTTCTTGTGCACCCCCAGCCTACTCACTGGCAGGGTAGTGTAAGAAACAGAAAAGGCCTTGGCACTGTGTAAGCACTACTCAGCAATAGCTAAAACACCTCTATGTTATCAACATTGTTTTAATCACAAATAAAAAACATAGCACCATACAAGATAGTATGAAGAAAATTAACACTATCCCAGCCCAAACCAGTACATCTAGGAACTACCAAGGTTAATCAGATGATATTCTAAAAGGTTTATGTCTTGAGAGTATATACCTTCCATAAACCATGCTGAATGACAAGGAATAAAAGGGTAGGAAGTGTGGCAATGGGGTACAGCATCAAATGAAGTACAGCTAGCAAAAGACATAAAGGGTTATAAGCTGAAAGATCTTTATGTGTAAACTAAGAGTGACAGGAAAACTGAAGAGAGGATCTTCCAATGCTCATCAAGTAAGAAGGGCCAATAACAGATGATGTGAAGAAGACTGGGGAGTTTAATGCCCCTTCAGTTTCATTTTCATTAAAAAGTTCAACCATGATCTGATGGGTAACAGAATTACCATCAGTGGTGACAGATCAAGAATTGGGAGGTGATAAGAAAAGAACAGGTTAGATATTACTTAGATAAGTTAGATGACATCAGCTCATTTGGGTGTGACAATAGTCACTCCAAAGAAAAGAATCCTATGTTTATATTGCTTGAGTACATGTGGCAATAGTTGTAGGTACCAACCAGACTGCAGCCCATTGCTGTTTACAGTAGCAATGTTAAGAATATGTCTTGATTAGCATTACCCATAAATTAGCAGCAACTGCAAATAAGTGCTGCCACATTTATTTGACCTTTAGAATAAACACCCTCAAATGAGTAACTACCTTGGTCAGAATAGTAACAACCTTTGAACAGGTGTTTAGAACTCAATTATTTTATTTTCACTTAAATTGCTCCTGGGGAACCTAGTAGAAGATGGTAATTATTCTTATAAAAAGCTAAAGAATATTTTGGGGTTTGTGGATAAAAGTTGTGGATAAAAATTTGAAACAGCAAGTTTTCAAATTCCAAAATCCAAAATAGATCAGGAACAGTTTCTGTGCTGAGTGTGGTATTGTCAATTCAAACTCATATACGTGACATTATTGTATGTAAGTATCAGCTATATAAAGCAAATCTCTGATCCACAGCTGTCAAGGGAGTAACAGTAGTGGATTTTATTTTTAGAGGCTATATTATTGATCCAATTGATTTTAGAACAGCTTTCATAGCTTGGCAGAAGGCAGACAGTACTTCACAGAATATTGTCACTAGCATTCATAGAAATGATACAATACTTTTTTTGATAAATTCCTTTTTAAAACTTTTAGACAAAGGTTCCTGAACTAATGTAGCATGGTTTCTTTCCAGTACTGCTCCTGCAATGTTTCCTTCTGTCTGCAGTATTGTTTTCTTCCCTTTATTTCCTCCATGACTACCTCACTGCAATACCACCACATTCTTCTTATTGCCCTTCTCTTCACCCAGTGCCTCCAGTGTTCCAGAATACATGCTTCTTGTGTGTCCACACAGTTTGGCAGATTTATAGTGACAACCATTTCTAAAGGTTAACTACCTTTCAGTGTGTGTAGTGTTATGCTCAAAATGTTGTTTATGGGCAAAGAGGCAGCAAACCATATATATCAATAAAGCCACGAATTTATTGTTTGTATAATGGAAATCTTAAGAATCTAACCATCATTAGTCCAGAACTAATTGTTAAAGAAAGAATAATAATGAACTTAAAATTGTTTATCACACACTTCTTAGTTTCTACCCCTATTCCTGGTGTTATGCTCATCATTCCCTGTCTCCTCTGGGTCCAGTATTGGTGGGTTTAATCTACCAGGAGTGGAGGTTGGAGGGTGAAAGTCAGCAGCATCTGGTCTCCTTTGCCAGGAGTAATGTGGTGTTGATGGTTTCTTCTTCCTCCTCCAGTACCCACTCTGAGTCATTTTTGTACATTTGCTTAAATGTTTTCACATCTTTCTCTTTATTCATTGGTTTGCAGCTCCACATTACATCCAAACTTACTATGTATGGTGCCTTTTCTGTATGTTTGATATCGTTTCTTTGTTCTCCTTGTTACCCCTAAAACCAGTTTTGTCTGGCTCCAAGTTTGCATCTCTATAACTGACTGTTGGTCAGTTGCTTACAGCTGTGGGATCCCCAGCACCAAGGCTGTGCTCCATCCATCTCTTACCATTCCAGTCCTGCACTCTTCCATGCCACATCTTGTTATCTCCAGTTCTCAGACTTGTACCAGGTCTCTATATTACACAGAATAATTGCTTATTACTGTTAGTAATATAAAACTATGGTTGTACCACTCAAAGATAAACAAAAAAGTTAGAGGAAAATATATCATGACAGATCCAACAGCCTGAGAGAGACAAGGCTACTGCAGCTCCATGCCACTAGGTCTAACAAGTAACGAGGCTGAAAATGTATTCCCACTAGGCACACGCACACTGAGCACAGGTATACACCACATATATATGTGTCTGGCCGCACAAATAACAGACAGTCACACAGAGCACTCACACAAAGGCAGACGGCAGCAATGGCCTCATCCTGCTCCCCCCTCTGGCTGAGCAGAATGGAGACCTGTTAGTGGGAATATATAACACATATATATATATACATACAGTGTGAGTCCCTCCAGCAGCTGGCCTCATACACCCAGCCTGCCCAGTCACTGTCCCTGGATTCCAGTCTCCCCAATTGTTGGCACCTGGACATATAAACCCCCAAGGCCACAGCCCCATTCCAGTTACTGGTGCAGACCATCTCACACACACACACAGAGCTGTCAAGGACTCCCCAGTCCCATAGCCAACCCCCTGTGCCCTCACCCTTAGAGACATGCAGGTGCCCTCACACCCAGAGTTGTCCCACAGGCAGTCCTCCACCCCCCTTGATCTCAGACCACTTCAGCTTCCTGCTGGCTCATTCAGCTTGATCTTTACTAGTGATCACACACTCGCTCGCACACCCGCACTCACTTCAGTCACTGGCACCACAGACCCCATACATGCACGTGCGCATGGAGTGAAGAGCCCCTTACTGAAAAATAGTTGAAGGTGGAGTTTAAGAAAGAGACAGGACAGACTGCAGTGATCAGGTGCAGGGCATGGCCAGACAAGCATACTGACCGGCCTCTGCTTATGCTCAAATGGACTCTTCTATTCCCTCATTCCGCTATTTCCCATACTTGTTTCTCCCCAAATTGCCTAAACCCCTCCCTTTTCCCACCTTTGGTTCGTCCCCTAAATATACCTTAATAAATCCTGTGCAATCCCAATGTGCTCTTTCCCTGCCTCCCATATTGTGTCCCATACCTCTTGGTAGCAACTCCTCTTTAGTTCAAAAGATGACAGGGAGATCTGGTCCCAATGACTCATCGTGAAGGGTTTCACACCTGGACAATGGGGCTGAGGCTCTGCTGGGAGGGGCCCAGACAGGGTGTCCCTCTCTCTGAGTCTTTATTTTGGGTTCCCTGTCTGCCATTTTGCCCCTGTTCTCTGGGTTTGTAGAGACAGAGCAGCTAGCAGGGCTCCCCCACCAGCTAGTGTGCCTGTGTTCCTTTGTGGGTATGCAGATGAGCTTCTATCACATAACCTAACAAAAAGTACAACCATAGACCCATGATCAATTAGAGAAATTACTATCATAGCTAAACCAAGTGAAACAAAGCTTTAGGTAGGTCAAGAAAATTTCAGACACAGCAAGCTTGCCAGGCCTCAGTCCTGAGGTCTTACAAACTCCATTGAGTGTACAAAGCTTACAGCCTGCTACTGTCAATGGCTCTACTGTATTACAGGGCTATGTGGTTACTGTTGGCAGTTAGCTGGTATACTAGGTGACACTTCAGAGTCATTAGCTTTAGTCACATGAGTCACAGTGGCACATCTGGAAGCTGTGCTGCCATATTTTCAAGAGTACTTAAACTAGCTGGGTTAAACTGGCTCAAGCATGTGTGAAAAAGCTGACGTAAAAATATACATCTTAATTGCTGGTTGGATGCCACTTTATGAAAAAGAAATAATTAATATACCCTGTTAGACTGATTCTATGAAATCTCAGTATGTTACCTTGAAAATATAAGGAACAGGTAATCTGCCAGCATAATCTGGCAGAACTACACTGCAGTCACCTTTCCATTAACAGAATCAATAAAATCAATGAAGCTGTGCCAAGTTGGACCAGTAGGCAACCTGGTTTGAGCTGCTGAAATATACAACATGTCAATAAACAACTAATCACCTTATTTAATAATGATGAATTGGAAAGTTGTTTCTGGCCATCAGACAGTTCCTTGAACAAATTAGAAACAAGTAATTTGTTATTATTGCAATAACATATACATTATTATTAAATTTGGCAATGTAGAATTTATTTTCTATTTGAATTCTTCCATGTAAAAGCATTTCTAGAAAGAATCACTTAAAGAAAAGGGAATAAGAGGGAGATAAATGACAGAATTCTTTCTGATTCATCTCCTACCTAAGGAGGTTATAGGTCCCTTTATGATGCATTTTTTTGTCTGTTACTTGTACATGTATAAAACAAATAAATGCCTTTTCCAGTTAAGTCTTTTTCTTAGTTTCCTACATGTTTTCCCTTGCAAACTTCTGAAGCTATCAAGCAATTAAACCCAAGTGGAAAGAGGATCCTATGTCTCAAAAATAGTGAATTCTTACAATGTTTGTGAACTTTGGTATTGGGAGACACCTGACAAGTGCTACAAATGTTTTGAAGACTGAAGCATGAGTGCATTATTGGACATTGTGAAAGCCACATAGAATTCACACTTACAAATAACCCTGGTGCGCAAGAAAAAAATCAGTCAGAACTTTTATTCTTTCCTTTAGATGCTGAGGTCAATCAGCCATATGGCACAAATGGGTAAGAAACTGGCGTTATTCTATTGAGGTGGTCATGGAACTTTACTCCGTGCAGAGCTAAGTCTGTGTACTTGTCTATTTTGGACTTCATAAAATGAAACTTCCTTGAGTAGAGATTGAATTCCCTACAACTTGTTCTTCTCATATGAGTTTACTAGCCTTCCAGATAAAAACCAGCACACATTCTGCCTTACCTCAGCAATTTATTTATTCCATACAACAGTTTCTGTAAAAGTAATGAATCCTGGGTCTCCCACAGCCTTGCTGAAATTGATGGTCCACTTAGTTATCCTGTAGGAAGACCTCAACAACATCACCTTCATTATGCAAGACCTACAACATTGTGAATCACGACTTGAAGGATGCACTCCCCTTAGTCCTAAGAAAAAAATATGGCTTCTGTGGGATATCAAGATCTGAAATGTACTCATATCTTGTATCCCACCCTGTCTTTTGTGGGTCCATAGCTTAATGCTATAGCTTAATGCATAGCTTAATGCTGTACAGTCATAACCACTTCTGAGTCACAGGCAGGGGAAGTTTCTTTTACTCATATTTGGCTCCCCATCTCCAGACAGGGAGAAGTATCTGGCCACAGTGGGAGTTTTGCCACTGATTTCAAAAGGGGTAACATTTCTACATGATGTGGTGAGCAGAAATTGCTTAACCCAGGTTTCTGACTTAGTAAGGGGATTGAGAGGCAATAAATTGGTTACAAAGAAGGAAAATCTGCTCTATTTTTCTGTTCCATATGTGGAAAAATATACTTCATTCTACCTTGCAGTAAAAAGGTGGGGAGAAGTTAGAGGGAAGATTTTTCTTTTTTCTTCATAGCTTCTGGGAAAGTTCAATTATTCATTGCCCCTTGGAATATAAAATTGTAACTCAGCATAAGGGCTTTGAGCAGGAAAATCTAAGAATCATTTACATGTTTTTTTGAACTGAAAAGTCCCAGTGTTCATTTATGATAATATTATGAGCTGCAGTGAGGTTCTCAAATATCATTAATCACTACAGATGGCTACAAACCCATTAAATCTTTTAAGCACCTGTTTGCTTATCAAATGCTCACATGGTAAGCTACCCTCTGGTTCATGTAAGTACATTAGTTTTAGAACATATAATTAGCTTACAATAACTGTACTTGTGCTAATTACCAGTCCCCTGAAAGAAAGAAGTGGATCCTGTTGAGTAACGGGGGTGGCTGGAACTTAAAAACAGAGTTTCTAGACTGAGCAACATGACTGGATGACTCAGTGTAAAATGTATGTCTTATTTCTGGTAAGCCTGGTTCAATTCCACAGTGAACATCTAAGTGAAATAGCTTGATTTTCTCTGCCATCAATCACAAGACAACACCACCACACATAATACATGACAATTTGTTTCTTTTGAAGAGAGTTTCAGGATGGAAATAGCATAAAGACCAAATTTTTTTTCCACACAAATCACTTGCACCACATTTGAGAACATGGTGTTGGACAGGAATTGTAATCTCTTGTCATACGTTAAGTCTTATCAATATGAAGCTCTCTGCTAGAGCACACACTAGAGTGCTCACTTTGCCAGAACTATTTAGTGGCAGTACCATTTATTCACAAAGTAATAGCCCCCCTGTTTGGGATGGTAGAGTTTCATGCCATCCTACAGAATGATTAAATTAATTAAACAAAGAAATAAAGATATGATCAAGTAAGTTTACACAATACACGATGAGAGGGTTATTTCACTGAGAGACTTCTGTGCCATGTATGCTAGCTTCATAATAAAGGCACAGGAAAATTCTTAACCTGTGTAAATCTATACAATTTTGCTAGAGCTATGCATATTTCTATCATGTCTGGGTGTAGCCTGCAATTTTCTCATGATCTATCCTAAAACCAGATCTAGTCTGAAGGACTGTATTCTGATGGCATACTATGGAAAGAATGCCATATGAGCAATCAGATGTCATCTTGACAATATTGAATACTGATCAGCTTTTTTTCATAAATAATTTCCCAAATGTCTATCTCTGTATACTGTCACTGTACCTACTTGTATATAATCCTACCAGAGAAAATATGTTAAAACTAGAATATCGCAATACCATGCTGTAAATTAGAAATGCAGTTACTTCAGAACTTATCTACCATAGCCATACAATAAGAGCAGCCCATGCCAAACTACATTTATAAGCCTTGAATTAAGTTTGATTAACTAAAAAATCTGAAAAATTCTGCAATAAGTTTTTGCTTTATTTTCTGAAATAACTTTTCATGCCACGAGATTCATAAATCCAAAGACTGAGATATGGTCACAATGCTGTACAGTCATTTTGCTGAAGTTAATCAGCAGAAATTTTAATAATGGTTGAAAAACCCTGAATTATTTCAAGGGGAGTATATATCTACCCATCCTTGTCCTTACTTATCTGGACACTGACTGCTCCCATTTTGTTTGGAATACAATCTGGACTGATTATCCAGGTGCCAGTTTGTTCTAATCGTCATGCTAGACAGCATCATCAAAGAAGGTGAATTGTAAAAAGCTGGAATGTCTATTACAGGTTTATTGGTTGAAAAACATTTATTCTCAATCTGGTACTGCCTGAAAGATTTTACCAAAAGATGTTAGAAGTTTCCCAAAGTCCTACAAGTAGTTGACTAAAATATATGCTGCTGAGGAGAATGTATAAAGGGATAGACTGAGATAAGATATAGCTGGTGAATTAAAACTACTTTTAAACATGCCTCAAAAAGGACTAAACTGTGCAAGAATACAAAGAACATTGACACCTTGAATATAAGACACTCCTGTTTTAAACCTGCAAAGTTTAGGTCCTAGTGAATCTTTGTTAAGAGAGTTTTTAAGCTCAGAGGGCAGAAAAAATATAACTTATAAAGTCAAAGGGAGGGTGGGTGAAAGCTCATTCCTTTATATACCCTCCAGTGTCCTCTAGGCATTCAACATAAAAAAATACATTACTTTATATCCTTCACTGCCTTACTCTCAGACAGAATCAAGTTTAAGGATTTGATTTGCAACTTACACATTGACCCTAGTAAATCAAAGGCTATGCCTTAGAGGTAAAGCTTGTTCCCAAAAATCCATGGCAAAAATTGTTGTTTAATTATATATGTACCATAGTCTGACTTTGAAAAGTACTTGCAAGTGAAAGGAAAGCTGTCTTCTCAACCCCCTAAATTGGTGTCAATTCAACTAATGGGCCAGTTAATTAACTAATGGATGTGATTTACAGGCCTTCTCCTGAGGTAAAACAGATTAAATATACCACTTAATTGCCTAGTATGGATTGACAGAGTTTATTGGTGAGCCTGGCCCAAAGTTTCCGCAAAATGTCTTGAAGTGCATTTCCATTGGAAGAATATCAGCAGGTACAGAAAAGGAACAAATGGGACATATGGTAATTCTTCTAAAACATTAATGTGTTTCTCCTTAATAAAACTTGATGTAAGAATGACAATTACTGCCAAGTGTGATGACAATTCATATAATTCTAGTAAGTTTTTGTTAGGAAGGGAGGACTGACCTTTCAAAGTCTTATAACCTGGTTGAAGAATTTTATACAGTAAAAAGTATATTAACTAGTGCAAATGAGACATCAGAATTATCAGCCATATCCTATGAAATTGATAATAACTCTACTTCACCTTAAACTGCTTCAAACTGCAGTATTTTTGCTTTAGTATGGAAGATTTTAAGTGCTGCCTCCTCATCCTGTCTCCAAAATGCATTACTACATCTGGAGTTTACATCAGGATTGATAATAGTCTACCAAAATTCAGTGAATGCCCCCAAATTTGTCATGAACCGTGTGCTTTTTATTTATTTATATCTCAGTAAACATTATACTTGACACTTAAATGAGACTTTCTTGAGTTAGACTTGAACTGCTTCTGGCAGAGCAAGATTTTGATATACCAAAGATTCACCCACTGTGGGCAAGTGAATCCTGCTGTGTCAGTCTGTTAAAAAGACATTATCTACACAGAAAATTGGCTTTCAATGCCATGAGATATAAGAAGGAATTTGAGAAAGCTAGGTCAAAGTATTTGCCTTTCTGGTAAGATAAACTCACGAGCTCTCCTCAGCAGCACATATCCTGTAGTTCCTTTGCTCTGCTCACAGAAGTCTGGCTGAGGCTTGCTGCTTTTTCCAGGTCTTTAAGCTCACATTCACCAGCTTCAAGACTGTGATTTTTCTATTGCTTACTCTAGCATTCCTTTTTCCAGCTGCATCTTCCTTTAGCTCATTCATATTACTTTCCTGTTGTTTTCAAGTAATATTGCAATTGTATTACTTAAGTTTCGTTTTCCACCAACTGGAAAATGAACCACACAGACCTATTTGCATTCTCCAGGCTGATTTTTCAGCCACCTGGGCTGGACAGTCTAATATTTTTATTAGCTTCTTAAATTCCAGAGGATATGATAAAACCTGCATGAAGATCCTATTGCTCTAATAATAAACTCAATACAGTAACCACAAAGCCATTGTCTTGCAATGTACATCTTTTTAAGTGATAGAATTAAACTTTTCAGTTTGAACTAGATGTATTCTTCAGAATGGAAGCTTTTATTAAAAACAAAACCATATTTCAAGCTTCTAGCTCTTTTGTGTTTTGGTAGTGTATAATTAGGTGTTTTTATTTTAGGGGAGTGCATATACTAAGGAATACTAAGAAAACGGATGAATTGTGCACTAATTGTCACTTTCATGAAAGTGTGAAGAAATATTTCAAAGTCATATGAGTACAGGCAAAGACGTGGCTATTGAGGCCACAACCTCCAGATGAATAGAGAATGTCCTAGGAATAAGGCTTGGTATAAATTCACTGGCCCCACTTGTTGTATATTGGATACAGAAAGTCCAGATTAATACCTTTGATATTCACACTGGATTCAATGAAGACGTATTGTTAAACCCTTTGTGAATAGCTTACCAAATATAATTCAGAATTTAAGATGTTGTTTAAAAAAAGTTTCTAGACTTCTGGTTTCAAGATAACCTTCACAATGTAAATCAATCTGAGGGGCCTTTGTTGAATTTATAACAAGGCAGTCTAAAATAATGTCACCAAGAAAGGTTAAATAATAACTCTTCTAACTGGCTTTAAAAAATCACAGGTCTTTGTTACCAGAAAGAGACAGTTTCCCTGAAGATTGTTAAAGACTTGTTTTACATGGCCTTTAGAGATTACTCTACAAAATTATCTAACTTGCTCCAGCAAGAGTTTTCCTGTGAACTGACACCTGATAATCTCTTTGACCATTGAAAAGAACCGTTAGAATTTCTGCTTACATTTTAAGATCACATTTGGCAGAATTTACAGTTCAAAACTGATCACACATTTTAATTATGGATGATAGCACTAACAATTCTGCACGCACCAGCTTAAAGATTTTAAGGAAGATTTAAATATATAGTATAACATTACAAGTGGTTGGAACATTTTCACCTGTGTGACATTTGGTGAAATACACTGATTCACCAAAGCCCTAAAGTTCCATAGAGATGTAACTGTTTCCATATAAATTTCCCCTAGAAAGTTTTTGGTTCAAACAACAACACTTTGTTGAGAAGAGTAGGATATAGCTCAGCGTCTGGAGTACTGTCTTGAATCTTACGAGTGTAGGTTTATGTCTCTGCATTGGGTTTGAAAGACTCTGCTGTGTTGTAAATACAGCAGTGACCTGCAGTTGGGATCAATGCACTACTACCTGAGCAATCAGGTTACAAAATCTGATGCATGTAAACAATAGTAAAAGGATACATATAAAAAAATAATTATGTCTCTGATTTAGACAGTGTTACTTTTATTTCTAAAATACTGCATATTGTAATCTTTCTGTTTGTTTTTTTGGTATTTTTTTAATCAAGAGCTGTCAAACAAAAACATTGGGTGTAAATGATTGATGGCATCTCAGATCCTCAAATATTGTAATGTTTCTACTCCAAGAATTATTACAAGTAACTAGTATAACAACACACATAAAATTTAGCTTGCTTTGTCACCCTTTTCCAATTCAGCTGCACCAAATCTAATAAACCAAAATTACAACTATTCCACAGCTGATTGAATAAAATGTTCATGTAATGAAAAAGTGTCCAGTCTCGTTCTGATTAAAGTCAGTGGCAGGTTTTAAGTCAAGACTTTAAACTTAATGGAAAATGTGTTTTTCAAAGTCCAGAGTTATCGATAAGCATAAAAGAAAATACTGTGTCTGAAGTATGTAATTCACATAACTCTGAATTCCTTTTTTTTTTTTAATATTGTCTTTTAAAAACTTTTTTGCACGCTACTGGATATGAAAAGACAGAAGATACAGTCCTTTCTGCAGAGAGTTTATGATTAAGTAGAGAAAACAGATAAAGTATTGAAACAGGGGAAAAAAAGGCTCAGGGGTCCTGATTCATCCCACCTATCTTCAGGCATCATGCTTAAAAACATAACTAACGGATGCTCCCTGTATACTTAGCAAGGAGAGAGAGGAATCTCCAGGGAGAGATTCAGATCAAAGACAAGGTATTTTCCTCTGGGGGTGCTTCTCTTTCTCACCAGCATCATAAATAAAGAACCTGTGTCAACCAGGGTCCTAATTTAGGAATGTCTGCAAGGTGCCTAAAGTCAGAGAAGATGAAGCTGATCTAGGATAGGAGACAATGGCTCTTCAGCCAGACAATAGAGCAGGCTGTACAGGTGAAAATAACATCTTCATTATCTGCTCTTGGATGATGCTACAAGGTAGCATGTCACAAGTTTTACAAACGCTATAAATTTGGCAGATATTACAAACCTGTCCAGTTTTAAAGAGAGCATGACCAGTATGAAAACATATGCAAATACATGTCCTGTTTGACAACAACTTGTAATCTTACTGCATGATGTACAGTATATTCAAGTCTTGTGGGAAGGAAGGATCTTGACTTGATGTTAAGTTACTCCATATTATTTGGGCCACAATAAAATTATAAGCTATGCATTAAAGGAACTTCTGTAACATTGTTTCATTAAAAATCTTTGTCCAGGTGTATGATAATATCACCAGAACCCATGTGAAAGAAGGAGAAGAACTGCGATTGTTGCTGCACTTTCCTTCCCTTCAAAGCTCGGGTCTCTACATTTCAATGATTCATTGGATATATGTGGTTGCTATGCTTTTTTCCAAATTATTTGCCTTTTCTCTTACTTCTGCCTCTCTATTCCATATGATTTATTTTGTCAGCGGCTTTTCTGTATTGCTAATGCCCCCAGAACCATCCCAATTAAAGGACTGAGTCACGAACAGAAAAGCAAAGTGGAAAATAAAGGGGGGTTTCTAGCCCCACATCCATAAACATTGTGGAAAGGCAATTTCTCTACAAGTATTTATACCATCACTCCCTGCACTTTCAAGAAATAATTATTTCTCCTACTTTTGAATAATTGTCCTTTCTTAGGAACCAGATTATCCTCGGGTGTTAATTAATGAGGTAACACCAAAGATGGATTCTTTTCCTCTAGGTTTTTAAAACATATTTTGAATACAAAGAGACTTGGGATGTTTGTTCTTCTAAAACATGCATTAGGAAAGCCCTAATGCTCTACTGATTAATGATTTTCATCAGCCTTTAAATAAAACAAAGAGTCTACATCCTTTTCTCTTTTAACCTGTACGTATACTTCGTATACACGTACACACATATACACACACACAAACACATACATACATCTATATTACACTAATAGTGAAATAGATAATAGGTATAATATTCTTATAATAAAATAATTCATGAAAATATTTATTACTTTAGAAACAACAGTTTGTGGAAAACGCTTTTCTTACATTTTTAAAGGCTTAATTTTCTGAACATCTCTTACCCTCACCCATGCATTACAGTGTTTTCTTACTGTGAAATACATTCAGGACAAGATATCCCTTAAATATGAAGAATTTGTAGAGACTTGATTTTATGTGGCCATGATCAGATGGACTCAAATGGAAGCTTATACCTGGTACCTGCAGAAACACATTTATACTAACACAACTGACCCCAAAATACATTCAGCTAAAACTTGAGATTTTGAATTGCAGCTGCCTCTTACTGCTTAAATTTCACAGAAAGATTATGGTAGACTATCTGGTTTTCTCTTCTGCTTTCAACTAATAGAACCATTAATGCTTAATGCAAATAACTAGTCAAACAGATGAAGAAAATAAGAAAATAACTAATCTTCAGTGGATTAGGAAACACATTTTAATTTTCTATATTACTTGTCTTCTTTTTATTGGCAGCCAATGGCACATGTTCATATTTTGCTTATGGAGGATACTCTTGGGGGAAAAATTATACTCTACTCATACATGAAGTATTTGGTGACTGCTAAGTGAAAGAGGCACTGTTATCTTGTGGAATTGCACTTCCCAGACAAAAGGGAAGAGAACTGACACCTTTACAGAGCAAGACATAGAGGAAAGTAGGAATTAGACAGGAAAAAGAAAAATAAAGAAAGAGAAGGACTATTGTGAAACACAAGACTATAGAATATTCTGAAAAACACAGGTGAAACCTGACAAATATAATTCACTCCTGAAAAGAAGACACAGTAGTAGATCTTGTCCCTGTATGGGAAGATTTATTCAGACTGAATGATAAAAATGAGAAAATCTCTAAAACTGTGCCCCCACATTAAAATTCTCCTGATGAAGGTATTGAAGCTTCTGTTTACAATAATCTGCTGCCATAAAATGAGAGCACTGAGGCCATTTCCTTTTTTCATCTTTAAGAAAGAGGATTCTCAGCATCCTGTGACTACTTTTGCTGGTTTTGCACTATTTTGGTTATATACATCTACCAGTTGCCAGAAGAAAGGCTAACGATATGTTGAGATGATCTCAAAACCTCCCCTTATCCTGCTGCTTTCCACTGAAAAGCCAGAATAATCACATTTAAGGAAATGCTTGATAGAAATTGAGTAGAATAAGCTTGAGTCTATTTGTCTGACCTGGCTTAAAACTCCATACAGGAAATCTAACAGTTATCCCCTAAAATGCTGTTTTACTTGTCATTTCTTGAATATAATCCATAGCTGAAGATTTGCTGTCTGCCTGTCTTCATTTTACAGACTATGCCCTCTGCTTGTGGCTTTATTCAGAATGTAAAAGTTTGTTGAGTGAATTTATATGTGAGATAAATTCTGAAAAATTGATCCAGAATACTTAGCTGATTTGTTTTTAGTTGCTAAAAACATTACAATAATGTAATATTTTGGCACTGTAATTATGTTTAGCTCTAAAAATAGTTTCCTTGTGGAGTAATAGGATTTCCATGAGATCTGTGCTGCTTAAGCTCTAGGTTCTTCCTCCTGGAGTGAGCTTGCAGCATGTTATGGAGATGTGAACAGGAATGGAACTGGGAAGATATTCGAAAGGAGAAGAAAATCCCTTTGATTACTTATCTTTTGTCTTATTTCCTCATATTATCTTTCACTGTTTTCCTCTTGCTTCTTTCTTCTGCCTTCTTTGTCCACATTCTGCTTCATGCCCTGTGTGTTTGGTCTGGTATTTGCACTATGGGACTTCCAACTACCAGCTCACTGGTTTTGCTACTGTGTTTGTTTCTCCCATCAGCATGCCCAGTTCCTTGCTCCGAGTCTATGGACACTGCTAATTTTCACAAGTTTATTGTGCTCTATGGCTTCTTACAATGGTCTTAAAGCATGTACTCAAACTTTCTCTGAATTCACACTGAAAGTCAATGCTGTAGCTGAGAATATAGGCTGGGTCATTTAGGTTTGGAGTCATAAGTGACCAGATTACTCTCTGTGAAACATAAGGATTAAGGCCATTAACCATTAACCAAGGTAGCCTATGGTTTTTTTAGACTAATAACCTTTTCTTTTTTTTTTTTTAACTATTTGTTGATATTTGATTTTTTCCCTAAAAGATCCAGATGCTGCTTCCTAAATAAAACTTATGCTTCTCATGTTTTGTGATGTATTTTAAGCCAGTCTTACTGCCTTTCCCTTGTCCTGTGATTTTGAAACACGAAAATTTAGCAATACTGTCTTGAGGTGTAGAACTGACCATAAACATGGATATACATACTCCTTTGACTACTTAATTTTGGGAAAGGAGAAGGAGAGCTATTCACTGGTTCTCTACTTGCATCAATGTCCAGAGTCTGGCTGCGAACAACTCTGCCTGTGAGACAAGAATGTAGGTAGGTAGGTAGATAAATAGATATACAGATAGATACATAGATAGATAGATAAAGCCAGGTTGACAGAGTCCCTTGGGAGGCAGTCCTGAAGGGCAAAGGAGTCCAGGAAGTCTGGACATTCTTTAAGAAGGAAATCTTACAGGTGCAGGAGCAGGCCGCCCCTATGTGCCGAAAGACAAGCTGGTGGGGAAGCAGACCGGCCTGGCTGAACAGAGGCTTTGGCTAGAACTGAGGAAAAAAAGGAGAGTTTATAAACTTAGCAAGACAGGGCAGGCAACTCTGGAGGACTACAAGGATGTTGTGAGGTTATGCAGGGAGAAAGTTAGAAAGGCCAAAGCTCAACTAGAACTTAATCTGGCTACTGTCATAAAAGACAACAAAAAATGTTTCTATAAATACATTAACAACAAAAGAAGGGCTAAGGAGAATCTCCATCCTTTATTGGATGCAGGGGGAAACATAGTGACAAAGGACAAGGAAAAGGCTGAGGTACTTAATGCCTTCTTTGCCTCAGTCTTTAATAGACCAGTTGTTCTCGGGGTAACCAGTCCCCTGAGCTGGAAGACAGGAATGGGGACCAGAAAGAAGCCCCCATAATTCCAGGGGAAATTCTTAGTGACCTGCTACACCATGTGGACACACACAAGTCTATGGGGCCAGATGGGATCCACCCAAGGGTACAGAGGGAGCTGGCAGAAGTGCTCACCAAGCCACTTTCCATCATTTATCAGCAGTCCTGGTAACTGGGGAGGTCCCACTTGACCAGAGGTTAGCAAATGTGACGCCCAGCTACAAGAAGGGCTGGAAGGAGTTACAAGCCTGTCAGCCAGACCTCAGTACTGGGAAAGGTTATGGAGCAGATCATCTTGAGCCCCATCACACCGCATGTACAGGAGAACCAGGGGATCAGGCCCAGTCAGCATGGGTTTATGAAAGGCAGATCCTGCTTCACTAACCTGGTCTCCTTCTATGACAAGGTGACCCACTTAGTGGATGAGGGGAAGGCTGTGGATGTTGTCTACTTGGACTTTAGTAAGGCCTTTGACACTGTCTCCCCCAGCATTCTCCTGGAGAAACTGGCTGCTCATGGCTTGAACGAGTATACTTTTCATGGGATAAAAAACTGGCTGGATGGCTGGGCCCAAAGAGTTGTGGTGAATGGAGTCAAAACCAGGTGGCAGCCGGTTACAAGTGGAGTTCGCCAGGGCTCAGTATTGAGGCCAATTCTGTTTAGTATCTTTATCAATAATCTGGACGAGGGGATTGAGTGCACCCTCAGTACGTTTGCAGATGACACCAAGTTGGGCAGGACTGTTGATATGCTGGAGGGTAGGAAGGCCCTACAGAGGGATCTGGACAGGATGGATCAATGGGACGAGGCCAACTGTATGAGGTTCAACAAGGCCAAGTGCTGGGTCCTGCACTTGGGTCACAACACCACCATGCAATGCTACAGACTTGGGGAGGAGTGGCTGGAGAGCTGCCTGGTGGAAAAGGACCCCTCACTACAAGAAGGACATTGAGGTGCTAGAGTGTGTCCAGAGAAGGGCAACAAAGCTGGTGAAGGATCTAGAGAACAAGTCCTGTTGGGGAGTGGCTGAGGGAACTGGGGTTGTTTAGTCTGGAGAAAAGGAGGCTAAGGGGAGATGATATTGTTCTCTACAACTACCTGAAAGGAGGTTGGAGAGAGGTGGGGGTCAATCTCTTCTCCCAAGTAACAAGCGATAGGACTACAGTAAATGGCCTCAAGTTGTGCCAGGGGAGGTTTAGATTGGATACTAGGAAAAATTTCTTCACCAAAAGGGTTGTCAAGCATTGGAACAGGCTGCCCAGGGAAGTCATTAAGTCCCCATCCCTGGAGGTATTTAAAAGGTGTGTAGATGTGGTTCTTAGGGACATGGTTTAGTGGTGGAATTGGCAGTGTTAGGTTAACAGTTGGACTCAATGATTTTAAAGGTCTTTTCCAACCTAAATGATTCTATGATTCTATAGATAGATAGATAAAGGCACACTGATTTTTCATCAAAAGCTTGTTTAAAAGCACTTAATCGTATCTATGGCTGAAAAAAGTGGCATGGCTGAAAAAAGTGGCATGACTGAAATGATATACTTTTCTAATCCTTTCTTCTGTCCCTGTGGAGACGGATATTGACTGAAATGTGCATAGCCACTCGTTCTGAAAGCACAGGAGAACCGTCTGCTCCCAGTGACACTGTGGCATAGACTGCTGTTTCTAACACTAACAGAGTAGGAAATTAATATGAAATCAAGTGAGTACTCCACATACATGACCACGTCTTCCTGTTGATGCCTCAGGTTCTGCCGTCACATTCGTTCAATCAGCTGTACACCTGCAAAGTGCTGTGCGCGGAGTCACAGCTTTTCCAGACACTAATATTTTTGAGAGTGAATAAATAACATTGGGATTGGGACTCAGATTAGACACAATAAAATCACATGATTAAAAGAACTCATAACTGCAATCCATAACCATATACCTAATGATTATCCAGCAAAAAAATAGCTGTTATATAGATAGAACTCATACTGACCCTGCTATGTATACATAATATATCTTCTCCTGACATGACATTCCAGGGATGTCTTAGCATTTTAACAGCATTCTGAAATGCAACCATGGTATGCAAACTGTGAAGTTATTCCACAGTGAAATCATTCAACAGAATAGCAACAAAAATAAAAATAAGGGATATTCACAGTGCCTGGCAAACCTGTAATCTCCAGAGGCCTGACTCCAACAGTTCTGCAGCACTCTAAACAATACCATAAATAAAGGTAATTATCTAAATGGTGTTATAAAGCTAAGCCAAACATGGCCTTGTGTAGAAGTCTCATGCAATTAAATGGGGGAAAAAACCTGTAGAATGGTGTAGGAATGAATTTTTTTACTCCATTTTGTAGGATATTCTTTATTAAAATCTTTACTACAGCGCAAGAATTGTATAGAAAACTGACCATGTTCTTTCAATAACCAAATGATTTTTTTTAAGAGTATGGGGTGTTTTTCTGTAGCTGGAGTCTATGCTGTTGTCTGATCATCAAACACACTACAGTATGTTTGAATGACAGCTAATTGATTCAAGCTAAAACCACAAAAATGACAAAGCCGTTCACAAAAGCTTACAGTTTAACTAAAGTTTCTGACTTCTATGAAAATAACAGACTGCCCTACTTGACTAGTATTTTATGCTAAATAAGAGGAGTTGAGTCAAATTGTGTGGTTTTCTCATGGTGAGAGCATGCTTTGTAAGGTTTCTAACATGGTTTTGTCCTTTATATTAAAAAAAAAAAATTGGCAGCGGTTCTCCATGTCAGAGCTTTATTTGCAGGGCAAAGAGGGACGGCACAAGGTGGAAGGAGGGACATCATCCCCAGTCCCCAGCAGATGGTCACCAAGCTATAACCGGCTGCGGAGTGACCGCAGCAGTGTCTCCAGCTGCTCATCCAGGGACAGTTCGTCCTTGTCGTTGGTGATCCTGCGGACAGGGATCTAGGGATTCTGGTCGATGGCAAGTTGAACATGACCCAACAGGGTGCCCTGGCAGCCAAGAGGGCCAACCGTGTCCTGGGGTGCATCAAGCACCGTATTGCTAGCTGGTCAAGGGAGGTGATTGTCCTGCTCTACTCTGCACTGGTGTGGCCTCACCTTGAGTACTGTGTGCAGTTTTGGGCGCTACAGTACAAAAAGGATACAAAGCTACTAGAGAGTGTCCAGAGGAGAGCCACGGAGATGATGAAGGGTTTAGAGGGGAAGCCATATGAGGAGCGGCTGAAGTCACTTGGTCTGTTCAGGCTGGAGAAGAGGAGACTGAGGGGAGACCTCATTGTGGTCTACAGCTTCCTTACAAGGGGAAGAGGAGGGGCAGGTGCTGATCTCTTCTCCCTGGTGACCAATGATAGGACCCGAGGGAAGAGCAGGAAGATATGCCAGGAAAGGTTTAGGTTGGATATTAGGAAAAGCTTCTTCACCCAGAGGGTGGTGGAGCACTGGAACAGGCTACCCCGGGAGGCAGTCATGGCACCAAACCTGGCAATATTCAAGAAGCCTTTGGACAACGCCCTCAGACATTTGGTGTGAATTTTGGGATTGTCCTATGCAGGGACAGGAGTTGGACTCAATGATCCTTGTGGGTCCCTTCCAACTCAGGACATTCTGTGATTCTATGATATATTCCTTGAGAGGTGTCAGGAGGGTGAAAACTAGACAGCAAAGAATTCCTTTGCTGGGGGGACTTCTTGCTGGTGTAACATGTCGGTGAACATTACGATCTCTTTCCCCTTCCAGTTTCATACTGGAGACAGCAGTGCAGGTGTGATGGAGAAGGGACTTCCCTGATGTCTGCAATTGCTACTGTGCAGTTTCTCTAAAGACTCCAAGTTAATGTTCAAGGCAGAGGTGTACACCCTGAGAGTAATAAAGTTCCCTGGGCTCCAGGTTATCACTCCCTTTTTGGTAAGGGATATTCTTTGGTTATATACTTCCAAGTATAAAATTAAAATTAGTGAAAATCCACCTGTAAATACTTCTGAATGCCTCTATTGTCTTGCAATTGTCTTCAAATAACACACTTGGAGACTGAAATACCAATAATTCTTCCTGCCTTACTGTCCCCATTCTTAGAACAGCTTTTAAGGATTACATGAATTTCTTTTCTATAATAGTTTCCATCATTTATCCTTAAAAACAAATTGTATTCAGCTTGGTTTGGGCTGATACTCTTTGTCCTTTTTTCCTTTTTAAATTCAGCCATCAGTATACATAATTTCCCCCTTGTCTTTGTAGTTCTTTAGACCTTGAATTGAACTGAATAGAATAGACAAATTACTTGCAGGCATGATTCCCTTGGATATAATGGAGTTACAAAAATTATGAGCTTGTCTTGATGAGAAATAATTGTGCACATTTGAGCATTGTTTTTCTAAGCACCTTCAATGCCAGTGTAGTTGGAGAGCAGCATAACCTCTCTAATGAGCGAAGCTTAAGACCTCAGGTTTATGTGGTCACAGATTAAAAGTGGATGTCAACAGCTCCATGTCTACCTCAAACTGCATCAACAACAGATTGCTGTCCCTACAACAGGTTATAGGATGGATATTTGGATGGGTCATGAAACAGCTGCTCATCACCCCACATTTCAGTCAGCCTGAAATGAACCATCTTAAATCTTTTTACCCTACTATGATATATTGAATACTGTGAAGTTTCAGAAGCTGCTTCCTAAAATGTTCAGCAAACCTTGATATGTGAACAACTGATTCCATTAGAGGCAGGATGAATGTCCAGTTTTAATCTACTAACACATATGTATACAAACTTTAAGGATTCACTGTGATCGTCCATGCTCCTTTATAGTTTACTTTCCTGCCAGATGCAGACCTATGGTGTCTGTTAAGAAGCCACATTCTGTGTTGCACAGGACACTAGATTTTGATAAGGATTTGGATAATTGTATGCCATGCTACCTTTGATGGTGTCGTGGTTTAACCCCAGCCAGCAGCTAAGCACCACGCAGCCGCTCACTCACCCCCCCCACCGGTGGGATGGGGGAGAGGATCAGAAGGGCAAAAGGGGAAAACTCGTGGGTTGAGATAAAAACAGTTTAATAACTAAAGTAAAATAAAAAATAGAACAGTAGTAATACAAAGCAAGCGGTACACTGTACAATTGCTCACCACCCACCGACCAATGCCCAGCACCTCCCCCAAGCAGCAATCCAACCCCTCCCTGGCCAACTCCCCTGCTTATATACTGAGCATGATGTCACATGGTATGGAATAGCCCCCGCCCAGTCTGAGTCAGCTGCCCCAGCTGTGCCCCCTCCCAGCCTCCCGTGCCCCTGGCAGAGCATGGGAAGCTGAAAAGTCCTTGACCAGTGTGAGCACCACTTAGCAAGTACTTAGCACTACTTAACAAGAACCAAAACATCAGTGTATCATCGACATTGTTCTCAACCTAGACCCAGAACACAGCCCCATACCGGCTACCAGGAAGAAAACCAACTCCATCCCAGCCAAAACCAGGACAGATGGTTTTACTTTCTTGTTTATTTTGAAATCAATGAAACAGAGGGAAGTGGTTGGTCCTAGAATGAAAATACTGAGTCACTTCAGCTGTTCAGTCTGTAACAGAGTAAGAGTAGGTTGCTTTTGCTCAGCATCATTTAGAAGGTGGTTATCAAATACTGAGATCCTTTGGTAATGACAGTCATGAAGTCACCTATCTTCAGTAACACAGTCAAGATGCTCCTCTAAACATTATCACATAACAATAACTCCCTTCTTCTCTGAGTATAATTTAAAGATAAATTAATGTTCCTGAAAAGTGACAGGTAAAGCCTTAAAAAGTGAGAACTTGTGTTTATACAGAAAACAAACAGCAGCAGGGAAAACTTCCAATATTTTTCAGTTTGAGTTGACTTTATTCTTGAAGAATGTGGGATTAGTTTGGATTCCATGCCTACTTTGCTTTTGGCTTCTTTTCCCTGCCAGCAGGGATATCAATTGTGATAGCAGGCTAAGTAATAATTATTGGGATTTTTAAGAGCTATTAAACAGTTAGGGTCTGCCAAAAGTTACCACGCACTGGTATCTTAGATACCAGAGCTATTTGACTGTACTTAGCATAGTATATCTCTCTGGGATTTTATGATGTAACAGTTGGCAATTTGTGACTCACTAATAGTGACAACTGGATGTATGAAACCATCAGTTCATTTAGCATCAGCATGCCTATTATACATTATTCCAACAACATGAAATGAAGACAGCTGTGCAGTGGTGAACAATTTTTAAAAACAATTACAAATGTAGAAGGTGACTTCTAAGAAAAAAATGTTAACTGGCACTAAAAAATAAAGACTGGGTAATAATTCATGAGGCTTGAAAACTGTTGTATTCAAGAGTTTTTGAGAATATATGTCAGTTAAGGTGTTCATTATCAGCATGGTTGGATGAATATTTTTTGATTAATAGTTCATTTTCCAAGAAATTAAATTTTGGTCACTCTGAAACTCATCAGAAATCTCAGTGAAATTCTGAAAATAGTTTTATCTGAAAAAAATTGATGTAATTCTAGAAATATTCAAGTAGTCAGGACATTTTGAAAATTACAGTTAGAAAAGGCTTTATTATAAAGGTGAACTAGATTTACACTGGAATTTTGGTACTGTTAATAAAACAGACCTGTTGTGGTAGTTACAGTGTGTATGCGAGTACAGAAGGAATTCAGTTTCAGAAATAGAATAGAATAGAATAGAATAGAATAGAATAGAATAGAATAATTTCAGTTGGAAGGGACTTACAACAATCATCTAGTCCAACTGCCTGACCACTTCAGGGCTGACCAAAAGTTAAAGCATACTATTAAGGACATTGTCCAAATGCCTCTTAAACACTGAATACACTTGAATAATCTAGTTTTCCAACATAAAGGTTTTTTTTTTCTGTACCCTCACCGCTACATTATATAATCAGATTTAGTTTGAATAAATGGGAATTGGAATATTTTCTTTAAAGCAGGACATCTTTGGCAGCAAGGATAAAAAAAAGCCCTGCTTGAGGGCGCTTTATAGTCCAGTGGCTAGCGCACTCACTGGGTTGAGAAAGAGCAAAAATAGTGTTGTTGTAAATCTTTGTTTTTAATAAAACAAGTGGGTGATTTTAATCCATGTCCCTTACCTTCCATGGGGACATCTGAATCATATAGCTAGACATGGCATAGCCTCAGCTGTGCTCTTCTTCTTGGTTTGGGTAGCTGGTTCTCATACACTCATGTCTTTCCCTGCCCATGCTGCAATGAAACCATTTGATTGCTTTTAAACAAAAGTAATTAGCTGTTGGCCAAACAAAATGTTTATTTTGAATAAGAAATATGATTTACATGTATAAGAAATGTGATTTATATGATTTACCACAAAAGTTCCATATTGCTAATCCAAGTAATTCTGTTAGTGTGTATATATATATATAAGTATAAATCTAGTTACTAAACTAAAGAAAGAAACCACAATTATTTGCACAGTGCTAATGCCAGTTATTCAGACACCTGAAGATGTGTACCTTCTGTCCATAAATGTCAGTGAAATGGTGAACACTGTTTACTTTGGTATCTTTTTCTTAAAAACCAAGATATACTTTGCAACAAACATGTAACCCCCACTGCATTTTAATAAATATTTTGATTTCTTTTTTCAAAACTATTTTTATGACAAAGTATAGTTGTTGATACATCAGATAAAGCTGGCATTTCTGGCAGGGAAAATAGCTTGTGTCTGCAGTATGTTGAACATTTTCCAATGACAGATCCCCAGTCACCACAGATGTGGTTGACGTCTTGGAGAATTTCCAGATGAATGTACTGGAGGAACAAAGCAACAAGTTGCTGTAAAGTGCTGCAGAGGTTAGTTCCATTCTGTCAACAGCTACAGTCATATCTCATTTCATATACAGATGGAGTTACTTAAAAGATTTATGACAGATTCCATGAAATATTTGTTTGTTTTTAAAAACTTGCAAAGTATATATGTGACTCTAGATAATGTGTTATCATTTAAAGTCAGCAAAAAATCCTTTACTGCAATCAAATTTGCAAACAAACAAAAATGCATATCAGAAAAGCATTATTTTTGTAGTGTTGAGGTAGCTACATGGTCAGGCAATGCTAACAAGCATAGATTTGAATTTGTCTAGAGATGTGATGGGTTAGCCTTGGTTAATAACCAAATTGCCACCCAGCTGCTCCCTCCCTCCTTCCTTGCCTCACCAGGATGAGGGGTGAAAACAGAAAAAAAACACAGGAATGATAAAGCTTGTGGGTTGAAATGATGACAGGGAAATTGTTTGCCGGTTACTGTCACCGGCAAAATAAGCTCAACTCAATTGTTTCAATTGACTTAATTTATTACCAATTAAAATGGATATTTAATTGTGGAGTTGGGTAGTGAGAAACAAAAAGACAAATATTTAAAACACCACCTTTCCTTCCCCTTTTCCCAGGCTCAACTTCACTCCTTCACACCAGACTCCTTTACCCCCCGCAAGCTGTGCAGGGGGACTGGGGTGTGGGGTTACAGTCAGTACATAGCCGTTTCTCTCTGCTTCTCCTTGCTCCTCACACTTTCCTGTGCTCCAGCATGGGCTTTTCCATGGCCTGCAGTCCTGTCAGGGAAAATCAGCTGTAGTGTGAGTTTTCCATGGGCCACAGTTCCTTTGGGAATATCCATCTGCTCTAGTGTAGAGTCTTTCATGTGCTGCAGAAAATACCTGCTCCAGCACATAGAGCACCTCCTCTGACCTTGATGTTCCCTCTGCTGTTCCTCACTTTTTTTTTTTCCCCCTCTTCTCCTCTGCTTGTGCCTCATTTTTTCCCTTTCTTAAAAACATTTTCACAGAGGCACTCCAAACTTTGCTGATGGGCTCAGCTGGGCCTGTGGTTGGTTGGGCTGTGTCCGGCACAGGACAGACCCTGACGTCTTCTCACAGAGACAACCCCTGCATTCCCTCTGCTACTGAAACCTTTCCATGGACAGCCAAGATGAGAAAATATGAAAGACTCTACGCAGTCCTGCTAGGAATCGAAAAAGTTAATACTTTGTTGTCATTATTTCATAATATCTTCCATTTAGGTACGCAAAGAAGTACTTAGGAGTCCAAGCCCTAGAAAACAACTAAATTTCTCTCTCTTCTCCCATTCTGCTTAAGCAAATGAAATTCTCACCTTTCACCTTAGTTATCTGCAGACTCAGAATTATTGTACTTGTGTAGACATACATCATCTTGAGTAAATATGGTGCTTAGTTTCTACAGTCTACCATGTCCACAGTTGCTTCTCAATATAAATTCCACGTGTAAACATTTTCTCACTGAAGAAAAGTGTCAGTTCTCTGCTTCCACCATGTGATGGGCCCATAGTGTCCTACATGTATATGTTCCATCTGCTGGATGGAAAGCTTTGTTAGCATTTCTCCTGCACCAGGATGAAAATATTAGACACAATTATCTTCTGGCTCACATATTTTATAACACATCATTATTGCTTTCAGTGCTATTTCTTTTGGTTTACAAAGCTCTATGTGTGAAGACATTTAGACATATTGAAATAGAATCTTAAAATCCAGTAGCCATTGTCATCTTGCTACACTTACCTACTGTTATACAGAGTTCTGCAGAGAATGTTTAATTCTTCCTTTTTTTTTCTTTTTTTTTTTTTTTTCCTTGTCCTGTTTTTCCAGTCCATTTATTTAAATTCTCTGGGGCTTGCTTTATGTAGCACTTTCTTATGGATATTCCCAAAGTACTTTGAATCAGCAGTCACCATTTTTGTGGAATGTCCTTTCTAATAATTGTTTCAATTTCTAGCCTTTCGTAGGATTCCCAATGTGATATCTGTCTTCATTCTAGGAAGGTTCTAATATGTGTTTCAAGATATAAAATATACTTCTTACTCTGTTGTATCCCAACAACGTCGTCTCCCTCTTTACGTACTGACAGGCTTCAACAGTTAGAGTTCTTATGGAGTCATAGAGAAAGCGTGGATTTAATCTGAATATCTGAATTTGAAAGACCAGTAATTTTGTCATTCTTCCTACTGTTACATTTAACAAGTTCAGTGCACATAGCAATATTGCATTAATTTGCTCAGATCGTCTATCACATCTGACCTATGCACATTGGTGCAAAATTATTCCAAGGTCTAGTCTTAAATTACCTTTAGGGCATTGTACCCTGACTCCCCATTTTCTGAGATGATTAATAATTCATTTCTTTCAATTTCCAGCCTGAGTTTTTCCTCATTTTCTCACCAATGCTAATTGATTAAATTTTGTAAAGAAATGCCATTTTTTCAGAGTCCTCAGAGTAAAGCCTCCTGCTTCACCACACAGCAGCACTGTCATGATTCCTGCAAAGCTTCAAAAAAAGTGCCACCAGGCTTCCCTACTGCCACACTACCACCACCAAAAGGGAGTGTGACAGGCACAGCATGGTGTGCTAAGAATTGAGTTCCAAATGTAATCCTGAATTATTTATTGACTCTTGTAACAGGAGTTATATCCTGAATATTGATGTCACAATATTTTGTGGTCTCAGTCTACTTTGATATCACCACACAAAAGACAGGAGAGTAGAAAGATTATAGAACATTAATGTTGGATGCCCTTGTGTTAGAATTCTGATATTTCTCTATGAGCATGGGAACTGACCAATTCAGTGAAAAACTCATTTCACATGCTAGAGACATCTTCAGATCAATTATTTGTATTGTATTTTAGACTCCATCTCTACTCTCGCAGAATAAGCTCAAGAATAACTGGCTGTCACAAGAGGCTTTCACACAGACATTTCTATTCTGCCTGCTCCTGCTTAATCCCCTCTGGCCTGTACCTTACAGTGCTCCTTGGGAGATTTCTTAATGTGAAAAATACAAGAGGGGACATAGTAAGAGACTGGTGCTGGTGAGAACCAGGGAGGTAACATTAAGCCACTAAGAATGGAATCATCTCAGCCAAGTTTATTCTTTTATGACAGAAGCAGGATTACATTGGATATGTGTAGAAAGACTTCTGCAAAATCAGAAGTAGAGAGAAACAGCCAACTGCATAGCTGAACATGTGAGCTTTCCTAGCATTTGTCATAAACACAAATTACTAAAAGTCAAAGTGAGATGCAGGGTGTACACAATTCTTTTAGACCTGATTAGGACTGAGAGTCTATGGAATAATATTAATTGCTTAATTGTTTTTGTCAATCTGAGCTGATAGGATGGGGTTTTTTTTAGTGTATAAAACAAGAAGCAGTTCTTCATGTAATTTCTTACATTATTAAAACAAATTGAGTAAGACTATGTTCTCAAAATGCAGACAGTATGCAGCTACAGGGAAGACAAGACAAAGGTAGACTTAACTAATCTTTGTATTCTCCTGGTTTTTTTGGTCTGTTGAAAAAGATAAGGTGGATTGTAGCATAACTTAGACTTTCTGGCTTGCCTGAATCCCTGGCCCTGCAGGATCCTAAATTCATCAGTAATGCTCAGAACTTTCACAAGGCTTTATGTTGCAAATATCATCATGTGCCAAACCTTCTGGGGAGTCTGAGAAAAACAACCTACTGCTTTCCCCTTCATTTTCTTATGGGAGAATTCTCTCAGGGTTAAGACAGGATTTCTAGGAATCCATTTCTACCACTCCAGGAATTAAATAGGAACTCATCTTGTCAGTCTACTTTCCAAATCACATGTGAAAATAATGTCAGTTCAGTATGAAAATCTCTGAAAGTCTGATATGGGGACATATTGCATTTTATTTTCATCTAGTCGTTTTTCTGCTTTGAATTCCTTATATAAAATCTGTTCAAGGTCACATGTATTTGGTGATCTCAGTGAACAGTTCATTAAATTCACCCATTACAGAGTCCAACAATAAATCGGGATTATTTTGCACTACTGGGTAGCTATGTTAGGAGAATGACCTGAACTATTTTAGGTCAAGGTTGCAAACTATGGTGGATAGACTTATTAGGTATTCTGGTCCACTGGTACCCTTCCATTTTTGATGACCTCAAAAAGCTCGCCACATATACCCAGACACATTCTATGAAGGAAAAAATACATGCTGCTTTACTGAACATTGTGTTCCCCTTGGGCCAAGCAGGCCATATATATATTATGTTTCTACTGAAGCTCATTTTTTACAACTATGGTATAAACCACTCAAAGTCATATTTTATTTTTTATGAAAATACTGATATGTTTCTAACAATATGGAACTATAACATGTTCCTGCAGTCAAAACTTACACTAAAAATGGACATTTGAAAGAAAAGACACAGAAAGAAAGAAAAAAGAATAATAAGGGAGGAGTGCTTAAAGTTAAGTACCCAAGTTGCTTCTAAATAGGGATTTAAGTGCCATAATATTAGGGATTCAATTGCCTACTGCTTCCATACGTATTTCTGTCTGAAATGCAGAGCCCTGTGTTGGAATCACAGGATCCATACACAATACACAGAAAAGGTTATAGGTGACAGAACAGTCCCCAGAGAAATCACGCTGCTGAAAGGGGATCTACTCTTAGCCATCCAGCAGGGACATACTGAGGACAGGAAGGAGTCTTAACTGTTGTCCATCTTTATGGCTTACTTGTCTAATGGTTGCGTCTCCTTCTGATCACTCTTTCAAAGGAACGCAGCTGAGCCTTTTCTTTTTTCTGAAAGCTCAGACGGACCTACTCTTCTAAAACACAGCAGGCAGTGAGTGGCAATGATAGCTTTGCAGAGCTTGTACATTATACTTTACCAGTTGAAACATTACCCCGAAATAAGTGAGATCCAGGTTCATTTCCCCCTTCTGTTTGAAAGAATTGAAACCAACACTCCCCAGTGCCCTCCCCAGCAGGCTGCCCACACCCCCAGTATGGCAAGGCAGTAGCTGTCTTCAGAGCTATAGAGCTCTGCAGAAAAGAATGCACAACTTGCCCAGTAAAAGAAGGAAAGTAGAAATAGTGATGACTTTGTTCACAGATTATAGAAGGCACCCATGAAAAGATAGTCCTGGATCCAGACACTGCTGTTAGGGCTCTTTGTTTCACATTTTATCCAGTGATTGTTTCAAATGACTTCCATGAAGCTACTGAGTCAATATTAGCTTGAGTGATAATTCCATTGCTAGATGCTCAGGGAAGATAATTTTGATTTTAATGAGAGCTGTTATGAATGTCAACAAATAAATTATTAAGTACTTGTACAAGAAATGAAACAAATAAGTGTTTTTTCTGGAGGGGTTGGCACATCCTTACCTTGGATTTGTGTGTCTCTGTCTCTGACAAGATGCGCTACTGCCTCTTTGATGATACTTTGAAAAGTTCATGGAATTCTGACATTACAGAACTTGCTTTGAGAGGCAAGTACAGTATCTCAGTGATGCTGTAGCACATAGCATAGGCAAAGTAAAGGAAAAATCAATAATATATTCTGAAGCTTCTTTTAAAAAGACTTTTTTCTTTTCCTTTCTATTCAAGAAATGCAGTAGCACTGCAGATATTTATGTAGTGTAGGAGGAACAGAAATCCCAAAGCACATTCCAATTATGAATATATGATTTATATTTTATAGGCAAAAAGAGTTATTTCCCCAAGCACATTGTTTTCTTTTATCTGTGTGATTCCTTTAATCCTGTCAATAACCCAGCATGCAGCTGCTTTCTGCTCATAGATTTTTGGGATGATAATAGAAATAAGCATGCACGGTAGATAGAACTATTCATGGGTAACATAAAAATACCTGCTGTTCATCAAGATTTCTGCTTGCTAATTAACTGGAAAAATTGGGCACGATAATTTTTCTGGTTTTTAACTGAAGTAGTGGAACATATTAGTGTGAAAAATAAAAATAACTTCTTAGTTAAATGTATAATGAAATGCTAGATTTACATTTATGTTCTAAGGTACACAAAATATTTACTTATTATTCATGGCTTGAAGGAGTATTTTAATATCTATATAATTTTAAGTATTAAATTGTTCAGCAAGTTGCAACATATATCATGATGCTACCCAAATTAAAATTATTTGGGGCAGGAAAAAAATCATACCTAAACTTATACAGGTAATAAATGAGGAAGGAGCTGAACTGATTTGATACACTTCAATTTCTATACATGTTATATGGTAGTTTGTAAATAATGTTCCCTTCCTTCTTATAAAGTGAAGAATCACATTATGGGGTGAGCAACATGGTAGGGTTTGAAAGTAAGATGATAAGTTTGTTTCTTTACCAATAAAAAACCTCCTCAACTGTAATAAAAATTACTGTGGATATTTTTGCACTCTACTGGTCAAGACAGAATAATATGCCAATGTCATTTCCCTACTTTCCTGTGGGGTTTTTGGACAATTGCATCTCTCTCCTTGTGGATTTAGATCCCTTTCCCTGAAGAATACCAGAAGAAGGATCCCATCACAAATGAGCAGGAGATAAATCTGCTTAAATATGTGCCTGGCTGCATTCTATCCATACAGCTTCTCAAATGTCTGAAGTAGTAAATACCAGGCTGGGATGCATACAAAGTTATCTAATGATCCAGTTTTATAGCAGCTATATCTACTGAAATCTCATTCAAATAAGTGTGTGTGGCAAGTGACTGCACCAAGGGCCTCTTTGGGGTTCAAATTCACCTCTCTTTTGCCTCTGTTTTTTTTAGCATTGTACACTAGAAAATCTGGACATTTTGCTTGAGGAAGGTTTTCCCATACAAATTAGAATACTTCACAGTGACAATGCCCTCTAATTCCTGGTTCCTGTCAAATGTTCTCCTATCAGACATTGCAAAGCTATATAGTGAGTGATTCTCTTTTATTAAAATTTCTAAGGATCAGAGTAATAGGTTTCAGAGCAACATATTGACAGTGTCTCAAGAGCAAACACCATGACATCTTATAACATGAAATCTAGTATGCTTATGAAAAAACATGTGAATAGTAGAAAACTGGCCTGAGAAATCAAAAGCCCCCAGCAACCCTGTGCTCCATCACATAAGCTCTGAATAAAGAACTGCCCTTTGTCCTGGTGAATACGAAGCAGGTGATCAGAAGCTGACCTTGAAAGTGGACAGTGTAATGATTTCTTGTTCTCTGAAGGCTTAAACACTAGAATTCTGTTTGCTTATTGTGATTATAGATGAGCTATTACCAGTATGCAAAGTGGTTTCTTTTTAAGTTATAGGGTAGTAAATATGTCAATTTAATGTAATTCAATAAAATTTAATCGTGCCATGTGTGTCTATTATTTTGAAAACCATAATAAACTTTTAGGTATAGTGAAGCTTGGAGCAGAAACCAAAGGTAACATTGGTTTTCTGCTATGTGGAGAAAAAGGAACTGCAAGATCATGACATGAGACACAGAGGAAGCTGACAGTTTTAAGTATTGTTAAAGTCAAAAGCTAAGTTTTAATAGCACAGAACGGAACTGATGAAGCAAAACCCAAATTTGAAATTGAAGTTTGCAACCATATTTAGACAGAATGACCAGGCCAAAACAAAACAAAACAAAACAAAAGGTGTATGTGTGGGCATCTGTTCCTAAATGTGAAGATTCTTTGGATTGCTTAGGTTTGAAAAACACAGCAACGGACTTACTAAACCTAAAAAAATCATAGAATCATAGAATCATAGAATCATAGAATTGTTAAGGTTGGAAAAGACCCTTAGGATCATCGGGTCCAACCATTAACCTACCACTGCCAAGTCTGCCACTAAACCATGTCCTCAAGTACTGCATCTACCCGTCTTTTAAATACCTCCAGGGATGAAGACTCAACCACTTCCCTGGGCAGCCTGTTCCAGTGCCTGACTACCCTTTTGGTGAAGAAGTTTTTCCTAATATCTAACCTAAACTTACCCTGGTGCAGCTTGAGGCCATTTCCTCTCGTCCTATCACTTGTTACTGGGGTGAAGAGAGCAACCCCCACCTCACTACAACCTCCTTTCAGGTAGTTGTAGAGAGCAAGAAGGTCTCAGCCTCCTCTTCTCCAAACCAAGCAACCCCAGCTCCCTCAGCCGCTCCTCGTAAGACTTATTCTCTAGACCCTTCACCAACTTTGTTGCCCTTCTCTGGACATGCTCCAGCACCTCAATGTCCTTGTAGTGAGAGGCCCAAAACTGAACACAGTACTCGAGGTGCGGCCTCACCAGTGCCAAGTACAGGGGCACTATCACCTCCCTGGTCCTGCTGGCCACACTATTCCTGATACAAGCCAGGATGCCATTGGCCCTCTTGGCCACCTGGGCACACTGCTGGCTCATGTTCAGCTGGCTGTCAACCAACACCCCCAGGTCCTTTTCAGCCAGGCTGCTTTCCAGCCACTCCTCCCCAAGCCGGTAGCGTTGCCTGGGGTTGTTATGACCGAAGTGCAGGACCCAGCACTTGGCCTTGTTGAACCTCATACAGTTGGTCTGCATTGGTTGGTCATACAGTTGGTCTAAGTACACATGGTAGTGACTGTACTGAATGATTTGTTAGTATATAAAGGTCAACCGGAATTGCTGCAGCCTTTTACTTAGAAATACATTCTGATTTGTAATATAGCAGTGTTGTGGTTTAACCACAGTAGGTAGCTGAGCACCACACAGCCACTCGCTCACTCCCCGCTGGTGGGATGGGAGAGAGAATAGGAAGGGTGAAACTCATGGGAGAAAACTCATGGGTTGAGATAAAGACAGTTTAATAGGCAAAGCAAAAGCTGCATGAGAAAGCAAAGCAAAACAAGGAATTCATTCACTGCTTCCAATGGACAGGCAGGTGTTCAGCCATCTCCAGGAAAGCAGGGCTCCATCACACATAATGGTTACTTGGGAAGACAAACACCATCATGCCAAATGTCCCCCTCCCTTCCTTCTTCTTCCCCCAGATTTATATGCTGAGCATGACGCCATATGGTATGGAATAGCCCTTTGGCCAGTTGGGGTCAGCTGTCCTGGCTGTGCCCCCTCCCAGCTTCTTGTGCACCTGGCAGAGCATGGGAAGCTAAGTCCTTGACTAGTGTAAGCACTACTTAGCAACAACTAAAACATCAGTGTGTTATCAACGTTATTCTCATCCTAAATCCAAAACACAGCGCTATACCAGCTGCTAAGAAGAAAATTTACTCTATCGCAGCTGAAACCAAGAAAAACAGTAACATTCTCTGCATGGAATTGGTCATTTGCCAGACAACTTTGCTTTTGAATCCCAACGGGGCTTCCATGTATGTGATACAGGGGATGAAATATTCACTTATGAGAAGTATTGGTCCAAAGCTGCCAACTATCACAGTAGTCAGACTCGTATGTCTAGATCTTTACTTCTACTTAAATGTTAAAAATATAGACTAATTTGTAAATCCTGTGTTATTGAGAACTGTTTATATCTGATCGCTTCTTTTTGTTTATTATCCTATAAAATCAATGGCTTTGCTTAAGGACAGTAAGATTTTTTATATATTTTTAAAAAAATTTCAAACTTATAATTCATATAATTATTTTTTCATGCAACAACAATTAAGTCTGGAAATATAACTGGTTGTGAAGTTATTCAACCTCAAATTTTGACGCACATATTTTTCCTTAAATTATTTCTGTAGAAAAAAATTATATTTTCAGTAAAACTTTTATTATTTGTATTTTATTACTAATTATTTAACCAAATTTGAACAATAGTAATTTAAATCACAGAAAACTATTTGTGTGAATGGATAAGGGAATGTTCTATATTTTCTATGACTATGGAAACTCTTTCCTTTACATTTCACTGTAGGCGTATAGGAGTTTATTTTAATATGAAGTTCTTAACAACAAGGTAAAATGATGAACTCAGGAAAAAAAAACAGGTTGGTAAACATGTTATGTTAAAAAAAAAAAAAAGTGGTTTTCATTTTTAACTTTGAAGACTCCAGATCCCAGTTCAAGTCAAAAAATAAACAATTCTGTTTTTTTAAGGTTACTGAATAAGAACAAACACAGCAGAATTTGGCATCGAATTTAAGATAGCTGATCATGATTTCTTCACAAAGCAAAGCAGTAAGAAACACAGGAAAAGTGAAGCTTGTATAGTATAAGCACCTAGGGAAACAAAACAAACTGAACTCTTAGACAAAATTTTAAAGGATTCATCCTAAAAGTTAAAGACTTCCAATTGTGGACAAAGAAAATAACTCCTACAATTGTGATTCCACTTGCCAGCTAAATGGACTTTCATACACTTTTTGTAAATAAGGAAATATTATCCGTTTAGAATTTCTATTTAAATATCAGAAATGTTTGTTAACTGCTCAGACCAAAAGCACAAATTATTTCAATTCAGATAATGTCTAAATTCTCAAATTACAGACAGTAAGACCAAAACAAAACCAAAATTGATTCATCTGGCACTATAGACTGTATTGACTTGTACCTACACCAAACAGACCAGATCCTGTATATACACACTTATAGGTAGTATTTTATCCAATCATTCCTCCATCAGTGAGGACTATTGATTGTGTTAGGAAAAAGCTTTAATGTCAAAGGCAGACAGAACAGTTCTAAGTTTTTATTTTCTTTCCCATCCCTAAATTCATTTTTTAACTATATATTTCAAGATAACCAGAAGCAGACTTTTTATGACTGGTTTATAAACATCAGAAATTATGGAGTTATTATAAAAGAAAGAGCAAAACAGCTCATATTTCAGTATCATGAGCAGAGCTATTACAATAAAAATTTGAAAATTTGCAACTATCATTGCTACAACTTGGAACAGCATTTTCATTTTTTTGTAACTTATTGTATCATTTTTGCACATTAATTGTTATAAAAAGGGTTACAATGTGTGTTCTAATAACAAAACACTTCTACTGAATGAAACTGCAGTTTAATAAAAAACAATTCCTTATATGCTATCAGAAATATATCCAATTTAACCCTTTCACAGATTTATGAAATGGACTTGCAATAAGAAAATAACAACACAGAACATATTGCAAAATTTTCCTAAGCTAAAAAATGTTTCAGTTTCTTCAAGTATCATTCTGAAAAACTGGAGTTTCTAATGCATGGGAAGAACATTCCAAATACAGTTCCTAGAATACAATAGAAATGTGTTTATGTATTTTAAAGAACGTTCATCACGTGCATTACTTGTACATTTTAACAAAGCTGCCCAGACCTGGGAGTAGCTTTAATCCAGAATGATCCTTAAATTTGATGTCTGGCATCCCTATTATCCTCAGAGGTAGCCTGAATTTGCTCTGAATTTACTATGTATTCTGTATTTAGGCTACATATATATCTTTTTTCCATAGAGCACATGATGCTGTAGTTTTCTAGGATGCATTCGTAACCATCCTCTCTGTCTGACCTGCTGTCATGAGGTGCTGGCAAAGACCAGTGGAGTAGGTGGAGACAGAGGTATAGTGTCTTTCATTGTGGTAGGTAAGGTCATCTTAGTACAGTTTAGAGTATGTGTTTGAAATGCATAGCATATCAGGGTTTACCTGCTCAGAGGTCTTACAAGAAACAGTCTGCTGGTATTTCTGCCACTTTAGATGGAAATATATTTGGACTGCGGTTTGCATAGTAGGGTAGATTCTGATAAGACTGCCTATTACTGAAAAAAATTTTTGAACCCCTTTTTATAAGTTGTTTACTAAATTTGTACTAAATTGCATTATACAGTGCAATTTAAAGTTGTCTAATGCTAATAAAACAGAAGCCTAATAGTTCATACCATCAAAGCACCTTTTATTCTGTTTATTTTAATATTATAAAGCCAGCAATAGAGTAACCTTCTAACATCTAAAACCAGTTGAATCTAACAATGCCCATAATCCTTCCACAGTAAAGAGAGAGAACATTATTTTCAGATTATTTTTATATTTCTAAATTTTCAGTTTGAAATAAAATCCCAACTTTCACAAATAATTTTTTTTTAAAAAGAGTGGAATCTCCAGGGTATCTACTTGACAAGATACTCCAAAGTAGTGAATGTGGGAAACTGTTCTGGTGTCAGAACGTGCCCCTAGCGACCACAAACACTACTTTTTAGCAGTGATGTGGCCTTCCCTGTCCTCTCACATTATAGAAAGACAGTTTGATCAAGGACAAGAAAAGTCACCCTTCCCTCCACAGTCCCATGACTTCCTAATGCTATCATCTACTTCTCACACCTAATTTGTGCAGTTGTAAGTACCATAGAATGTGCAAAGCAGAGAACAACTAGCTATAGCAGTTACGTTTTAAAACATTTTCAGCACAGATGATGTCAGAACAATCTGATAGGGTGTTGGTTTATGTACTAACTGCAAATATATCCTAATGCTATAACCATAGGGTAGTTAGATGAAACAGTAATTAATATATTTTCTTCCTCTCCTCCATAATCTGTAATAGTTACTGTGTAAGAAACAATACCAAGGGTTTAGATCATGATGTTCAATATTGTGTAGATGTTAATATATTTACTCTTAAAGAAGCCTCTACTTCAGTAAAGGTAGAAAGGTTCACTGCACCAAAAATAACTCTATTATTCTGGTCATAAATCTAATCTCTCAACTAAGATATTTTTCTTAAGTTCATTGTACTGATATTATCAACAAGTACAGTACAAACAGAAACGAAAAATGTGAATTCACACACCAGAAGCAGTTAACTTGCTTTCCATTTTCACCTTCACTTGTTTTGATGTTTAACTTAACAATTTGAGCCAATTTGGTTTACAGCCAAATAATAAACTACTTAGCTGCAAACTAAAATTTCATTTAACATCATTTTATGTCCAGTCAACCAATCTGAACTCAATTAAAAGCATCTTATAATACCTTCTCATTCATGTTAACACAAACTGAAGTAAATTAAAGCATCATCAGTTTAAACATGTGCATAGGATATTTAACAATAATCAGTAGACCATTTATGGAAATAAAAAAAAATAGCAGATGCTATAAAATACTCTAATATCTATTTTCTATTTGCAGTGATTTAATTCTCTACATTGATCAATGCATTTTGATTAAGTTGACAAATAGAACGTTGAAGCACTAAAGCCCTGACATCTATTGTAAATACTTCTGAATTTTTCAGTCCCGTTGAATGAAAAGAATGAAATCCTTGATGATTCACAGACCAAGATTTTGTTCTATATTTTGAATTGTCAAGTTTCTTCATGGATACTAATTTATCGCGTCTTTGATTACCAAGATAGGAACATCACTTTAGTTCTATCATTTATTATATCACCCGCAAGGAGAATAGAAGTATTTGCAGGAACAATTAAGTAACAGAATGTTCTCTCATCTGAGGCCTATTTGGTCACAATATAAGAGATTAACTGAATGTGAAGATGTGAGAAATTGAAGCTGAATGTCCTATAAGTTTGGGGAAGGCCAGAGTTACATAGAAAAGCCAGATTTTATTCACAGGATGTGCACAAAATTTAGCACCTTTGAAATGGTTGTCTTGATAAAAGAATAGTTTAATTTTTAAAGTTGAGTTCCTTTTTTATTCTTATTCAAGGTGGGGTATGTAATGCAGTTACTAACTGAAAGGGTTGAGCACCATCAGCAAAGAGGGAGTGACAGGATAAGAGAACAATACAGAAATGGCCGCTTTTTGATACTGAACTGTATTATACCAAGCATGTGAGCAAGACCAGTGGACCAGAGGTTCCATCCCCTAGATATTTTCCTTGTAGAAAAAAGAGAAGTAGTGAATATACAGTGACATAAAAAGTGAGGCTGCAGTACTGCACCATGACAATTCAGCTGCTTGGTACAGAGAGGGTTGCTCATGTTCTGATACGCTGTTTGTGTTATTTAAGCTATTTATTAGAGATCTTAGCAGTTACTGGGGGGAGAGAGGACAGCATTCTAGAAAGAGAAGTTAACCATACCTTTCCTGGTTTATGGAGTCTAGTTTTTCATATCTCTTTTATGTGAGAGAATTATAAGCTGAAAATCTGGATCCATCCATCCTGAATACTCACAGATTTATTCTCTGTGTTTGTGAGCTAATTCAAGATGCAGCAACTCTGTGCTGCACCCAAATGAAAATAGTGATTTTAGGTATTTCTTCCATTGTTTATTATTTAAAATCTCTTGCTTGTGTTGCTTTATAACCTATAGAGAGTGTTCCAGAGCCCAGTATAGGAAATGAGGAGAAAACAAGGAGTAAAATCAATTTTTGCTGCTACCATACCTATTCTACAGTTGAAGAGCCAGACATCTATATGCTCTAGACAATTTAATGAGTGCAGTATCTGCATGTCATATAAGAAGGACCTTTTTTTTCATATAGAAGATGTATGTAAACTCAGGGTGCCATTTTTTGAAAACTTTTAAACAGTTTTGGTGCCTGTATAAAATTTGTGGTCATGTTCACCTGTGTGTATATCCTGAAGTCCAAAATTTAGACAATGCCAAGATCTCCAAAATCATGACTTGCATACTACCAAACCCTGTGAATAACTAAACGTTTTGTGAGAAGACACACTGACATGGGATGCTATTAAATACTTTGGTATTCAGCCTCACATTCTCTCACTCCTACTGCAGCTGGGTTTGTAAAGACTCTTGGAGAAAGCTCTCTCACAAAAGACATGTGAAGGAAATCAAGGTTTGGGTGATGGGAAAGCAGAAGCATCATGATTACTTTTGAGGACTTTTGTCAGTGACATGAGATTAAGGGACACCTGTCCCTACTCTTGTTGGAGTGGGAGAGTTCGGACCCGGAGTAACGATGTAACCTCGATGCGAGTATGATCGTTCTCCTTTAATTCACACAATTACAAGGCTTATATAGACAATCAGCAGAGCACGCGGAAGCAATATCTATATGATTGGTTCATTACATGTGTTCACGCGCTTAAGACAGTTATATGATTGGTACAGGGTTGCTGTTCACGCGAAGAGGTTCGTTAGCACATTCCGGACTTAGTTGTTGTCTCTTATGTTGTTTGCCAAGTAGTCCGTTGCTGTTCAAGGTCAGTTTATAGTATCCTCTGTGCTTCTTGATACACTGAAAGCAGGATTGCTCACACTGAAAAGAACATGTCCCTTCTCACTTAACCATTCTTCCACAATTCCCCCTTTTTGTTTTTGAGCAATCCAGGCGTGATTTACCACTTTTAACAAATCTCGTTTAACACAGCTAAATGCTACACAAAAACATAATCCTAAAATAGAAAGAGTGATTAAAATTCGAATTCCTTCGGTAAGCAAACTTATCAGGTAACATTCAGGCTATTAATAAGCGTGGCACTATAATTACTAACAGAAATAGACAAACTACAATTTTGCGTGGCAAAGCTATGAAATTCCCCTACATTGAAGCCAGGTATCCCTATTAAACATGTTCGAAAAGGCTCTGTCGCAGAAGCAAGCGATAGACAAAAGGCTTGTTGTCCTGTCTTGTTTGCCCATGTAACCCACATATTTTCTCTGGGCTCAATCTTGTGGAGAGTCATTACCATTGGGAATAGCATCTCTAGAATCAGGAGCTTGACCATTTTGCTCGTGGGGTGAGTCATGATGAGCTAAAACAGGCTTTACGCTCTTGCTCGGCACCCACACTGGACCACGATCTGTGGAAACACATATATATCCTCGACCGTTAAATATAACCAGGACAGGTCCTAACCACATTCCTGAGAAAGAATACCCTTTTCCGAAGATGGTCCTTGTCTGCTCCCGCAGTGATCCGATTGAGGCAAGGAGTCCCTCCGGAAATTTTCCGGGGGTACCCTAGGGAGTCCTGTTCTCAACGGGTCCTGCAGCCGAACAGAGAGGGTCCCATCTGGGGTGCCAAAACTGATACAAAAATCCACGTATGCTTCTCCTCACAGTCCGAATCTCCCCAAGGGAGAAACGGAGTACTCAGTCCCTGAAATGAAACTCAATAGCAACAAGGTTACTATTAAGCAGGTATTCTTTATTGTAGCGCTGGGCAGCACTGGGGATTCTCCACCATAAGTGCTCCAACAAATTACTGAACTTTTAGAGAATATATACTATACAATCGTGCATATTCATAGGATTTCCAAGAATTGCTATGCATAAACATGAGATTCCCAGGAACTTATTAACATATGTAAATATCTGATTCGCATGCGCAGTCATCTCTTGTGGTGGTCTTTGGGGGTCTTCAGATGAAGGCTCGTAGTCTTCCTCACTGTGTTCGCTGATTGACCTTTGCTTCTGCGCAAACTCAGTCCTAGGATCACATAGATGTTGTCCTTCAAGACTATTGTTGCCATTCTTCTGTTTCTTCCTATCTTCCTAGTTCCGTGCATCTGTTCTCCCAAGGCCGAGTTGTCTGTAAAGAAATTATCCCAGAGCCCCCCTTATTTTATAACTGTTCTTCTAGCTACCCCCTAAATCACATCAGACCGCCCTCAAGTCTAACAAGGTATTCACAACATCCTTAAATCACAACAGGGTGTCTTCTGATCTAATTGAGTGACTAAGGTATTTACAACATCTTTCTTGCTCTTGTGGTTTTTAACCCTTTCATTCCCCCCTTACCTATTGAGGGTTGAGCTCTTTAGAGCTCAAGCCTCAAATCACTTATGTTTGCAATGTCTAGAGAGATTGGAAATACAAGAGCAGCATTGTATCATAACACAGGCTAGGGTGCATACACAAATCACCATTACCCCTATTACAAACAGATTCCTTAGCCATGTCCAATTTGGTAGCCATGAGGTAAGACATGCCATAATTTTCCTTGAGGCTGCTGCGAGTGTATTCTGCCATTATAGCCTAATAAGGCATTCTGTATGGCAACAGCATTACGGAGCCACCATTCTATATCTATGGCGTTAACAGGTATACTGATATTCTCTGGCTCCTGACCACTGATTTCTATAATTCGCGACCTTCCTTTACGTATTAATTCTCCTATTGCCTCAGTTCGCGTTTGAATACTCGTTTTTGGCTGCACGCTTAAAAACACCCATTCTAGTACATTAAACATATCTTCTGGACTTTTGTTCTTGACAGTGGATTTGGCAGTGGCATCCAATGAGAGTGGAGAGGTAGACTCCCCTTTCTTGTTTTGCCACTGATGGATGACTGCATATGGTGAGTCTTTCCCGTTACATATGATTAAGGAGATTGGTAATTGCAAAATTTGATGGGAAGACCATGATGAAAATTTTCCAATCGTGAGGTTCCCATTTTCCTTGATTGTTCTCTTGTATGACCGGGAATGCCAATGTTGCAGGACTCCCCGTTGTTTTTTTTTTCCTTTTTTCTTTTTTTTTCTTTTTTCTTTTTTTCTTTTTTCTTTTTTTTCTTTTTTCTTTTTTCTTTTTTTCTCTTTTTTCTTTTTTTCTTTCTTTTTTTCTTTTTCTTTTTCTTTTTTTCTTTTTTTTTCTTTTTTTTTTTTTCCCTCCAACGGCTTTTCATTGTCCTTCTAAAATCGCATCCTTAATAATGCCACTCCAGCGCGTGATTCTAGGGTGTGCTGATGGTTTCATTAAACATGGAGGCACGCTTTCTTCCTTCGTAGTTGTTTGTGTTTCCAATTTCTCAAGTCGTTTTAGAACCGTTTGTAACATTTCTGTAGTAACATCTGGGGGTTGCTGCAGTTCTTTCTTGGAAGTTGTAGTTGTAGTTCCCGGTGATTCCCCAGAGGAAGGCAGCGGTGGGTACAGCGGAGATGAAGGCGCTGAGGGTGCTGACAGCACCTCCCTTTTTCCCATTGCAGGGGAAGGTCGGCAGGGTGCTCCACCTGAGTCAATGAGGTCAGCAACTGACGTTGCTCCCGCCCCTTTTGGAGTTTCTGGTGGAGACACTTCCGCCTCTGCCTCAGATCCTATTCCGGCTCTGCTAAGAGAAACTTCCGCTCCCCCGGGTGCCCGCACCGGGGTCAGCGGCACACCTTTTATTTCGCCCGGTGAATTAAGACTTTCCTTTTCCCGCAGTTCACTTACGTTTTTACAAATAGTCCCAGACATGCCTCTTACGGCAGGCAGTCCGAAGAAGCGCGCGATAGGTCCTGGTTTACTTTGGGGTTTATCAATAGCTTTTCCTGGATTTGAGCAGCAGCGCATGCCACTTCTCTTTCTGCTCTTATCACTTTTAAAGTCTCTAACACGGTGTTCCAAAGTGTACGAACTGCCTTTGTCTCCTTTTCATCTTTTTCATCTCCCTCAATCATTTTTTGCCACATCGTCCCTCCAAAGTCCCGCCATTCCGATACGGAAAATAACAGATGGGTGTCAGTAAAATGACCCCAATGCTGTCCAAGTGTAATTAATTTACACAATTGCTTCGCTGGTGCCTCTATCCCTCTCTTAGAGAGTATTCCAGCTAGCAGTGTGGCCGCAGCCTCCATTTCCATTGCTGCGCCTAGTGAGGAACGACCTCACACCAGCGTCTGCTCTGCCCTTTTGACCCGAACAGCGCCCGTTATCCTGAGAGGTGAGGAGCGACCTCACGCCGGCGTCTACTCTGCCTTCTTGACCCAAGCAGCGCTTCTCTCAGCCGAAACTTCCCACTCCCCTCCTCTAGCTGCTTACCGCAGTCACGGAGAATGCAAGCGATGTTACCCTCCTCTGCTACTCACCGCAGTCTCGGAGATCGCGAGCGACGTTACCCTCCTCTGCTGCTCACCGCAGTCTCGGAAATCGCAGGCGAAGTAACCATCCTCTGCTACCAGATGTCGGAGTGGGAGAGTTCGGACCCGGAGTAACGATGTAACCTCGATGCGAGTATGATCGTTCTCCTTTAATTCACACAATTACAAGGCTTATATAGACAATCAGCAGAGCACGCGGAAGCAATATCTATATGATTGGTTCATTACATGTGTTCACGCGCTTAAGACAGTTATATGATTGGTACAGGGTTGCTGTTCACGCGAAGAGGTTCGTTAGCACATTCCGGACTTAGTTGTTGTCTCTTATGTTGTTTGCCAAGTAGTCCGTTGCTATTCAAGGTCAGTTTATAGTATCCTCTGTGCTTCTTGATACACTGAAAGCAGGATTGCTCACACTGAAAAGATCATGTCCCTTCTCACTTAACCATTCTTCCACATACTCTGAGTGTTCTTCAGTTCTGGTTTTAAAGAAAATGGAGAAGTTATGTTAGAAACAGGGATCAGAATCCAAGTCTCATCTTCCTAGTTAGTGCTTCTTTTATCTACAGTCATACCTATCTTTGCTTGCTTTCTCTCTCAGAAATATTACATCTATTACTGCAGTGACATGCTTTAAGGTGTGGGTGTGATTTCTTCACTTTTGTGGTGAGTTTATTGCTATAAAAATTAGTTATGGAGATAGGTAATATAAGAAATAGGTTTATGAGAGAAATAAACAGGAAACTGCAATGCCTAACCATGATATAAGTGCCCATATGTGTACAGGAGTACACATTTGGTTTCCAAAGGTAGTGAAAATATGGGCATCTATAACTTTCCAAGCACCTGAGAGGAGGAGTTGTGGCTGGACTGCATTGCTTGAATTCTGTGAAAGTGCTGATTTGGGTACCTAAGAGCTTTTGTGAATCTAAGCATAAATGAAATTTGAAAACAGAATCTATATCACACCAGAAAAAATGTTGCTGTAAGCAATTCACAGAAGTCATTGGCAAAGTCAGGCTAAGAATGACAGCACTGTAGTCCTTTAAGCAGTTGATGTAGACTGCACTATTTGGAGTGCAACATGCTATTGGCACAGGATACTACTCTGACAGCAAACACTATTGAGCTTGCCAAGTCAAACACTGTCACCAATGCTGTATCCACAAGAGCAGAAGCTAGATGTTAGCCTGCCTGGAATATTTGTAAGATTACTTTTGACTAATGTGCTGAAGAAGGAGGCGGCAGTTAATCACCTTTAGCGCTTTTAAGAACCTCGCTATGCTTACCACATACTGTGAGCTGCAATCACACTTGAAGCTGGTGGCTTAAAAAACCACAGCCTTCCAACAGTATTGTTTGTTAGCACAGTACATCATGTAATAGAACAGCTGGGAGGTTTAGTAGCACTCAACAGTAAGTGAAAAAAAAAGACAAAAATAGGCCCTAAGAGCAAAAAGCACACTTCTGACATTGCAACGATCTTCCCTACAATCTCTTGCCACCTGTGGTATTTAGTAAGCATCCTCTTCTCCCAATATGCAATTTGGTAGCAAAGGTGTCTCTGTATTAGACTATTGTCCAGTCTTTTGTGCTCATTCAAAACCATCCTGCTTTGAAGATTGACTGTGTAGTGGAGGATTATTATCAACTGTTGTTTTTTTTTTTGCTGTAGCGGTATTACATGACTCCAGAGATCTCTAACTCAAATATCAGAAGATAGACTTTGAAGAAAGAAGGAAAGGTAACATGTATGTATTTCTTAGTTTTTGATAACGTTGTCAATACAGTCATAGACTGGAATGAAAATGACAAAACAATTTTTTTTTTTTGTGGAAGATTTGATGAATCATAATTTCACCCAATTACAGCAGTTTTGCCTTTATGCAGCATTAAAAATGAACACTTTGTAAACCACCATCATTACATCACGGTTAGAATATTTTTCGTATGGTGCTGACAGCATAAGCTGTGATACACATACATAGGAAAACTATCTACAGTTTCTACCCAAGGTATCTCATCCAGCTAAACACACAACATAAATCTATTTTAAGTATTTTTATTGGTTAAGAAAAGACACCATCTTGAAACTGAACAAACTTTTAGATGAGACCATTGGTGAATTCTTCAAAAACCAATTTGTGTTTAAAGAAGCTAAAGAAAAAAAAAGAAAGTAAATCAAAGGACCAGGGCAGCATGAAAAGGCAATGTCAGAAATTTTGCAAGGGATGCAGGTAGAAGGAAGGGTTGCATGTTGATGTGTCCAAAAAATATATAGCATTGATCTCTGGATCTTTGTGTTTTGATTTTTTCATCTCCTTTGGGAAAACTTGCTCTTCTACTCTGATTTTGAGGACAGCATTGAATAATATCTCAATCTCTCTGATTTGTTCAGAATTTCAAATTCACATTCAGGACAGCCATAGCAGATCCTCCAGCATTGGTTACTCATTTGATAGGACCAAGGGGAAGTTTGGGGAGGAAAGCTTGAAAGAGGCGATGGTATCATGGTATGACATAAAGAGTGGTTCTCCTCATCCTAAAAAGATGCTTAAAACAAGTCTGATGATTCTCATTCAAGAAGTGCTTTATTTCTTTCCATTGACTATATTTAAAGACCTGTCTTAGATGTTGAAATTTACACTGTAAACATCTAAGTCAGAAGAGAGTAATCTTATTTCAGGACACAAATTAAAAACTGAGCAGTTTTTCATCAGTAGTTGGGTTTAATTAACATCACCACTAAAACTGCCCCACTTTAAAATACATTATGACTAGAAGTTTCAAAACAATCAAAGGAATAGTATCAAAAGGCATAAAGGTTATCCATTTGCCTAACTTTTGAATTGTTTGAATTTTTGTCCTATATTTTTTCAATGTCATAGTAGTCATTCTGGTCTTCAGCCTTCAAGAAGCAAATACATCTCCCAGAAGACTTCAGTCATATCTGCCAGTCTCACGTAGACGTTTCAGTACCTCACAACATCTCAAATCACACTGAATACCTAATGTTTAGTGAGCTGAGTTAATTCTTCTGTGACTGCATGACATACAGGATAATGGAGAAAAAGGATCAATACAGTTATCAAAAGTGAAAGCATGGGATTTTCCTTTCTTTAAAAAAGGTTAAAAGTATCTTCATAACTTAATACAGTAACTATTGTAATCCACCTTTTTTACAGATTTTCTTAAAACATCTGAAAAATAATATATTTGAAGACAAATGTACTCTTTATTATATGTGACAGTTAGGTGCACTTTTATATGTCTGAAATTGTGCTGGTAATATTTTATAACAAAAAGGCAGGATTCCATGCCCTCATCTGTGTATGAAGCTTTAAAGAAAGAGAGAACACTGAAAGAAGTGAGCAGTCGGCTAAATGCCTGGGGTAATACAGTTCACCATCAGCAGAAAGCCAGAGCAAAGAGATGTCATTTGGAACTCTGTCTAGGTGTAGACATGCTCATAGGTGAATGTGCTTCTGTTTCAAGTCAATTCCAGAGAGTGCCTGGCTTTTACCTCCCTGATGATTTTTTCCCATGAGATAACCTCCTTCAACATGATAGGAAGTCAAGCTTGGAATTTGTTTTTAGGATAGCTTTGGCTTCTAGAGTGTGGTTAGCAGTTTCAACTTCACGTGCATGCCTTAGTATGCTGCAAACATTGCAGAGCCCAGGTGGAACATTTTCTCTCTCCCCAACCTCATGCAGGAGGTACCAGCTAAATCAGACGGAAAGAAGGGGCTCTCTGGACAGAGCCTGATCTGATCCCTGCTGGAGGCAACCAAAGGACTCCCAGGAGTTGAATCAGACCACCAGTAGAAGGAGGTCAAGCATTAAAAATAAGGGGTGAATGGATCACAGAGTCAAAGAAGTAAAGTTGAAGGTGTGGTGATTCTGTAACACCTCCCCCATAGCACTGGGGTACTTTGACACTGATTGGACACAAACCCTGATCTGAGAAGCTTAGCACATTGCCAGTGAAACAAAGTATTTCCTTCCACTAGTTGCTATAACAGATGCCTTATCTGCATTAACCTTCACCCAACTGGGTAGCATCCAGGCATCAACCTCTGCCAGACTGAAAAGAGCCTGAAGAAAGAAAACACTGTCTGGGTCAAACAAAAAGATGCACAACCTCAGAATTTCCCCAGATCCACAGATCTACATCTATTGACAAAAGACGTTGGAACAGAATAAGTAACAGGATTGAACCCTGTGGGACTCCCCAGTTCAATTTACTTGAGATAGAAGGAGAGGTTGACTAGCAGTGTCCTACAGTGCTGACTTGAGAGAAAAGAACAATACCAACATGTGAGTGATTTTGCCAGATCTCACAGTCCTGTCAACGGTACTTTGCAGCTAAATGTTATCAAAGATCAAGTTGTATCACCAAGTTGCACAAGTTTCAATATAGCTGTCCCGGCAAAAGGTCAATGGTCATCTGGGTGATTTCCTGTACTTTTGCCAGGATTTGCTCTTAAACATGTGAGGGTCATCCAAGAAGCCTGAAGGTTTCCCATATTTGTATTGTCATTATGTTTTCATTGGTATTTCCCAGAAAAAGCAGACTGAACACAAGATACTGACTGGAAAGGATGAAGGCTATAAGGAATTTCAATCATTGCAAAAAAACTTCTAAGAAGATGCATAAATAGTTTGCATGCTTTAATAAAAGACATGGCAGAACTATTTTCCAAAGGAGGTACACAGAAGTGATAGACAGTGAGTAGGGTGTATTTTACTACATAGTGGGCATTAAGATCCTGGTTATCAACTGCTGAACCTTGTTCAGCAGAGCATTTAAGCAGGTGGCATTTTTACAAACATGAATCGTTTTTGTTTGGAAAGCCTCTCACTGTTCAATACAAGATATAGACTTAAGTCCTTTGCTGAATTAAGGCAATAATGTTTCTATACATATCTATAACACAGGATTCTGTATACAATAAAAGCACCTTGACAGTTCAAATAATACCAGTTCATACTACGTGCTGGGATAGTGTAGTATTTTTGCTAGGTATTTAGTGGTTTCAGTGTTCGCCTTTTAAAAAATTTGTATTTACTAAATGTGAAAGTACTGAAGTGATGTGTGAAGAAGAAAATGTGAAAAAGACTGACACCCTGCCTCCTGACACCCTGCCCCTTGACCAATACCAGCAGCATAGACAGACTGCCAACACCCTGCCCTCTGCCCGACATCAGCAGCATAGGTAGGATGCCACCCACATTATTCATGTAGGGTATGCTTCTCTCTGATCACACCACAACTGGTGGAGCCAAAGGGGAGGTGTGATTCTTACTCACATTCAAAAGGCATTTGCATGATTGGTTGTTGCTGCCAGATGACCTGGACACCACGTGTCCCTGGCAGTCCACTGGAGCCATGGCATCTGCTTGCTAACGGGGATTGGGTGAGTCGCCATATGGGTGTGTCGTTGCTCATTTTTCCTACTGCCTCAAAAAAGCTTTGTTTTATAACATGTGGTCAGACTCCATTACTGTTCAGACCATGGAGACATTTCTCTTCTGTCTAAAAATATGGTTCTACTATCACTTTGACGTTGTAATTCATTAGTTCATTAACACAGTTGCTCAGGTATCTGTCATAGTTGCATCTGGGTACCAAAGTATGTATGTAAATGTTCTATACATGTTTTTCAATTTATAAAGATTTCAGATGCAGTTTACCTATGAATTCAAATTTACAAATGCTTCTACTCTATGATTTCAGTGGCTGTTGTAAGCTTCATTGATGATGGGATGAGAAATGCAGACAAAAGTAGAATGGATGCCAAGACCCCTCTGCCAGATATGACAGGCGGGCTTGCTTTCCAATGTAACGCTACATATTTTAGCTTGTCACTTGGTTAGTGTGATTTTATCCCATTTTTTTTTGCATTTTAATGAAAATATTGAAATTCACAATTTCATGTGAATGAAATAACATGCTTACCTCGTTAGTCTTAATATAGCTGGATTTTCAAAACAAACAGAATAAAGATATGGGTTTTTTTAATCTAACAAGAGATTTTGCTGTGAGACTCTCTTTCGTGTTATGAATTAAAGACAAAGGTGGCCGGTTTGAATTGAATGGTTATGAATATACACATTGCAAAATGCAGTAAACACACATTGAAAAGCATCATTTGCACCTGGAAATGACACTTTTCTGGCTTCAAGGTGCTGGACAAATTTAGAGATATTTTATTGCAGACTGAAATCATTGCCCACAGGTCAATTCATGCTATAGAGATTTTATTAATGGCTGGCTGCTGAAAAATCAGCTTGCATGTCCATAATGTGATTGAGCACACCATCAGATAACCAATTCCAATTCAATAACAACAACTACCAAAAAAAATCCAACACCAAAACCCAAAAAAAACCCTCAAAATTCTATATGTAATACATTTAACAGCATTGTTGTTTTAGCCCACAAAAGATTAAAGGATGAAAGACAGTGATATAAGAATTTATGCCCTAAATACAAGAGCAAAAGAAAAGTCCTTTTCCTGTTTCATCTAAATTTTTTTATATAAATTATTTCATCCCTTTGCCTCATTCCCCTCCCAAGTTAACCTAGAATAAAAAGTATTAAGGGAAAACAGAAGAGTGCTGCAGGGATTTAATTTCTGTTAGCTACATAGCATTAAACAAAGAAATTATGTTTTTATGAGAGAAGAAAAATAAAATCTTATGCTAAATATTTTTGTGAGTTTCTGGTGTTTGGTAGAAGTATTAGAAGTTTCTAGAACTCATTTTACACATAGATAGGGCATGCTTATAGAGTCTCAAAAGAGTATGATTATTAAATTACATAATGTATAACATAATAGAGCATTGTGTTGAAAAACAGTTTCTCAAAAATGCCTCTTAGTCAACTTCCCAACTGAATGACTCTTTACTCATACAAAAATAAACAAATAACTGTTTATTTCCAGCAGGCAGGGGGAAGACTAAATGAAAATATGCCTAGACATTTACTACACTGACACAAAAAGTGAGAGGCAAAGTTTTTGGGATAGTTTATATAAAGCACAATGAATGTCAAGGTATGCATGCAGTCCTATAGACTGAATTAAATAGTAAAGATCCCCTAAACTTCAATGCCATTTATGCCTTCCATGTGCACCCTATTGAAAAAAAAACAAACAACCAACTTGTTCCATGAAAATACATGTGAGACATTTATTACTCGCTTCATGGCCTGGAATCAGACAATGGCTTTACTTGTTGGTTTAATTTCCTCTTTCTCCTTTCATTCTTTCCTCCCTCCTTCCCCTGATGATTAAAGGCATCTTGACTATACAAATTTGGGGTGGTCTAATAAATATGACCTGCACCAGGAAAAGAGAATTAGCAAGATGTCTGTGCTTTTCAATGGAACAAATGTGTTTTAACATGGCCAAGGCACCCCCAAGCCTGGTCTCTTCCAAGCTGCTGGCAGGATTCATTAAAGTGGAACCTTTACATATGCCTAGCACTTAAGGTGTATGTAGCTGACCTCATATTTTATATACAAGGTCAACAAGCATGCCTCCATTTCAGTTACAAGTAATCCCACCTGCAACTGCTGGTCTTTGTGTGATAATCCCCTTGTCTCTTAAAATTAGTTCTTTAGTTTAATCTAAGCTCAGACCTTCCTTCCCCTTTACCCTTTGGTTCCTGCAATTTTGAGAGTCATCTGGGCTCATCCAGAGATGCCTATATGTCCCATTAGCAGCATTTCCTCTTCAAAGTGTTGTTCCATTACCTTGGCACCTGAGGGTGTGGAGGGAGTGAAGGCATTTTAAATTGATGCTGGTACATTGCACAGGCCTCTGTGCAGAATAGCTACAATTCGGAAAACAGACAGACAAACGAACAAAGTAGAATGAGAAAGAAGAAAGCAAGTTTTTTTTTATTGGCTGGCAAAGACCCTATCATTTGGTTCTTCTTGCCCGCTTCTTGGTCAGTATGGATATACTTTCTGTTTGTGAAAATCTTGGTTGATACTTTCTGCTCTCTGTACAGAACTGAGATGAGGCTGAAGCCCTGCTAAGTTGTATTTCTCTATGTGGGCATTTAGTATACAGAAAGACAAGTAAAATATTTATCCCTGTGTTTGCTACAGCTGTAGGAGGTTCCTCTTTTAAACATGGATCTTTGTGTGTATGTTTTCATTGGAATCCTGAGAATGGGATTCAGATAGAGCACAGACTTTCATTTTTTACAGCAAAGCTCCTTACTGAGTGGAGTTCCTGCCTTTTTTAGCTCTTGAGTAATCCACCTAACTGTTTTGGTGCTCCCACCTCCCTATGATGACAGTTCCAAATGGCTTTTGCTCTCATTTATGTTTTATCAGTCATTTATCCCAGGTGATTTCTTACTCTTGCCATGGACTGCAACATTTTTAATAAGGTCTGGTGAAGAGGCTGGAACAGCCAAGAACTGTTTTTTTTTTTTTTGAACCAAAACATGATATGAAGCAGTATCATGATGTCCCTGATGTTTCCTTTCTGGTGAGGATCCTACCAGGAAGGCTCAGTGCACTTCTGCTTCCAGTGTATGTTTCCAGTTCCTGCGTTTTGTGGCACTAGGCTTGGGTCTGGCATGGGGCCCATCCACTCTCAGTCCAACCAGGAAGAACTCAGAATCAGAAACTTCTGATGGATTAAGTAGGTAAACATATTAATTGAATGTTTGATTGCTGCATACCCCACTTGATGAACTCTTAGGCATGAGGCCGTACATCTTTTTTAGTTCTCTATCTACTGCTTTCTTCCTGTTCCTACTCACACAGGCAGAATTTGAGTTGGGGATGTAACTTGCAACAGATGCACAATTCCTTATTCCAGACTCCTTTGCTGCCTTGTTCTCCCTCTCTTGTCCAAAGGCAGAGACAAGCCCAGGAAGACAGTTACTCTGCAGAATGATTCCCAGAAAAGGTGCATATGGGAACCCTCAGCACATCTTAGTATTATGCTCTAGAAATAAGAAGCACAACTCAGATGTGTTTTCATGCATTACAAAACATGGAAGGCTGCTCTCAAGCTACTCAAGTACCCAGGTAGATTTTCTAGTGCGAAGTATCTGAATCACTTGCTTGGGCCTCACAGGTAGGACACAGGACTTGAAAACATGTCCTTTTGTAGAGGAAGCCAGAGGCCAGGTGTGATTCCCTAGGCATCTAAAATAGTGATGGATTTTTAGGTAACTTAATTCACACTCCTAAACATGTCTTAAAATGTATGCACAAGTTTTAGGGGGAAAGTATGAGACAGATCAAGAATAACTAGTTCTTTCCTGGTTATGTGAAACACAGTTGTTAGGTTTTGAAGTCATAAAAAAACATGACTTGAGCTGCATTTACAAATCTTATTTTCCTTCAAAACAATCTGAATTAGATGGTAAAAAAAATTTTGTAAAACTGATGAAACTTGAAGCATTTTTATTTAAAAAGTTTTTGAAAGCTATCTTTGATTTACAGTGGCTGAGACCTCCATTTTATGGCTTTTTTTCCAAATCAGTTAAACCTCTGAATTAGCACTGAGTGAAAAGCCAGGCCTGTCATTGACTTATAGGGCAACTGAAAAACTAAGGTAACTAGATATTTTGCAGACAAAACTTCTAACAGTGGCTTCTAATTTTGAGGATGTTGACCTTCAGTGGGGGCAAAAGACAGTGAAATCTTACTTCTTGAATATAACAAAGTGAAAGCCAAATTCCTGAGCTTAAAATATAGCTCTGGTTGATACACAGCTTTATAAAGTGGAATGCTACAGTCAGATTTAACTTGTGTGTATCATGCACATCAAATATTGAATCTGAAGAGTTTAAAAAAGTTGAATATGTTTTATGAGAAGTAAGACTATACATGGTTTTCACAGCCATGATAAAGTTAATCAGAATTCATAATTTAAAACATAAACTCAACAGTGGAAAAGTTGTGAGGGTTTTTTCTTCCATGAATATTGTTCTTATCTATGTTTACATGCCTTATCTTCTCCTCTAAAGCAACAGCCATGACAAGGGATTTATAGATGTTTTTTCCAATTTGTTAATAAATCCTATGGGCTAAATTCCGATTCAGTTAAATCTTTGGGATTATTCTGGTTTTACCTAATTTTGCAGAGATCAGAACCTGCTCTTGTGGACATAAAGCATTTTTTGCAAGGCTAGTGTTACAATTTAAGAATTGACTTAAATGTAATATTAAATCACATAAGAACCTAAGGGAGTGGTTATGGATTTACTTTTTAATATACATATAAGACAAACGTCTTTGAAATTCTAATGTGTTTTTACTCTATTTTCATACGGCACATACTTATCTGCCTGCCCAACAGTGTTTCTTATCAATTTCACCAGGTGCAGAACAGATAGCTAACAGTGAAAGATTAGAAGCATCTCTAGAGTGAAAATAAAAACAAAATAGCTTCCTAAATTATCTAGCATCCTATTCACAGTTACTGGAAGATAATGATACTTGCGTAATTACTGCTTTTATCACCAAAAAAAAAGAAAAAAAAGAATTATGTTTCAGAATCATTTGCAACTTGCTCAGACTTCTACTATTAGAAAACAGTCAGGAAATCTACATGCAAAAAGACTTATTTCTCAATAATGTAGTTAAATTCTTCCTGGTTGATTCTGAAATAGCCAATGATGTCACTTAAAATGTGTAATGACTACCAATATTTTAGATGTTTACTCATATGAACAATATTGTTGTCTCTATTTTTTCAAGTACTCCAGGAAGGTGAGTCTGCCAGTGCTGTTCAGTTTAGGTTCTCTTTGCACCAAATGTATAGAGGCTTATTTTGTATGCTTTGCTGTACAAAGTACATGCATATGTTTTAGCACAAACAGAGCTTGTCGTTTGTGGTTTGTTTTTATTTTTTTTTATTGTTGCTGTTTTTTAACATTTCCTCACAACCTACACATACTAAAGCATTGGGGGACTGTTTTTCACCAGTTTTTATCAAGAGTGTCACACTGTTGTTTTTTTGCTTCTTTTTTTTTTTTCATTAAAGACATATATAATTTTATATGACGTATCTCATTTACTTTTACTTGGACAGAATAATGGTCTGCTATTAGTTGAAATGTTGAATTATAAATGTTCTCCTTCAGTTCTTAAAAAAATCAAAATTCTGCTGCAAAAAAAACCCCCAGTTGATGCAAGAAACCAGATGTTTCATCACTTCTAATTGATAGCAAAATCATTTTGGAATCTTTCATGTAGTTCCTATTGGCAAGAAAACTAATTTTACACAATCAAGCAGAACGCCTGCTGTGCAAGAGGTCTGGCTTTCAGACCTAGCTGGCAATATCATTGTGATATTATTAACAGTAAAATGCTGTTTTAAACAGCAGCAAAAATATAGGATTCTTTCAAATGGTTCAGGTAAATAGTTACTGCAATTTTAAAATAAGAAAATTTTTAGTATTATTTTAAGGAAACTGTGTTGTAGATAAATGTGCCAATTTGAAAACATTTCATTGGGAATAATGGCCATGAAGATCATGTGCATTTGAAACATTTCAAGTACTCCTGATATGCAGAAAAACAGTTATGCAGCAATAGTGCAGCGATAGTGCAGTTATTGCTGCCCCAGGAGCAGTGGCAGATTTGACCTGTCTTTTCCATTTTTTTAAATTTTTCTCAGAAGGCTTCTAAGTCATTCATTTTAATTAACTTGTGGATTAAACCTGGTGTACGCGTCTGCGGCCTGAGAGCAATTTCGTGTTAAGATAACAGGCCTGCTGTTTTGGAGCTAAAATCCATGGCATACAGCACTTGTTTTGCCAGTCAATCATGTAGATCTATGAATGCATATGAAACTGTAGATTCATAAGTATCTTAATAAACACACAGAAGAAACATTTGTTTCATAGATTACAAGGACACATTAATCTGACAACAAACATATTCTCCAAAATATTTTTCAGATATATAACACACAAGATAGATATGTTTTTTAATAAGTTTTTATTATACATTTAGATAATAGGCCATGGTTATGATGAAGGAGCTATTAGAATTTACAGTGTTAACTCTCCTGTATCTTCCATTATGACTATTTCTGCTTTTTTGCATTCTCTAAAACTCTGCTTCCAAATGGTACTTAACACTTCTTTCATGGAAATCAGTGGAAATTGTAGCCACTGTCTGTATACTAGGATTTATTTTTAAATAGCCTCATAAAAAACTCTCCTTATGAGGCTCATTTACACAGACTGTACCTAAATAACATGCGAATGGCAAAGACATCATCTCTGGAGGAGCTGAGTACTCTCATAACATGTTCTTGAAGTTCCACTTTGAAGTTAAGAGTGCTCATGACTTTGTATCACCAGTCCTGAAATCAAGAAAATCTTCACCTCTATAATTAAAGCTAATGACATATAATCAGCTGATGTTGATGTAAAATGAAGAATTGTAATTCTGGAATTGTATCTGCTAAACATATCCTACAAAACAGTTCAGTCACAAAGATTTCTCATGAAACCTCTGTGGAAAATGTTCTACCACTGAAACATCAAGTGCTGTCTCCTTTCTCTCTAACACACAGAAACTTCCAAATTTGTGTGTTTTGGTGAGTTTCACATTAATTAATCTAGGTATTTTTTCCACACGTCTAAGGTATGTTTTAGTATGATATCATACAGGCTGCTTTGATGCCTATCTCCCATATATATATATGGAAAGGAAACAGAGCCCTCTTTGGTTCTTCTGTAACTTTGCGACAGGAGAGTAAAAGACTGGACTGTCATGGTTATTAGCGATTTGCGATATCAAGTATTATGCACCTACCTCTGGAACAGTCAGTTCCAGGATAAAACTTAAGAGGCTTCTGGCTTTAAAAGCAGATGATACATAAAAAAGTTAACACCTTATACTAAAAAAATCCTTAAAGATTTTATATTTTTTTTTTCCTGTTAGTGATGTACATAGCCTGGATAAGATATGGTCATTTGTTTTATATAGTTAGTAGAAAGTCGGGAAGGGGCATTTTCCCATCAAAAGATCTTGGTCTTCTCTGGCCATCATTTAAATGGTTTTGCATTTTATGCTTTTTCTTAATAGCTCCCTAAGACTCTGAGTATTCTCACAATTTTTACCTTCCAGTATCTTCTGTTATTTCAAAGAGTAATCTAAAATCCAAAGTATCCTTGTTAGCAATTCAATCTTTGTTTTGTGCATTTAAGTTGTAGCCAGAGAGCTGCTGAACCGGTAATGTAAATTTAAATTTGAATTTTAGGAAGATGAATGTAAGCCAAGTTCCTTACCAAGCTCTAATACTCCTTAAAATGTACTCTTCCTGTAATGCAGTTCAGGTCCCTTGGCCCTTTAACAACTTGTCTTTGTAGCCTCTGATACTAAATTGCTTTGGCCTTTATATGTCCTCGTAGTGTGATAGCATATCTTCTATCCAGTTAAATTGCCATAAACTCCTGTTAATGCTTGATAAAATACAAAACAGAAAACCAAAATAAAAACTAGTATCTTGTTTGTACGGGAGCTGCAAGCACTTCTGCCTCCCTCTGAAACCAAGAAGAGCAGAAGACTCTAAAAGACATCTCCAGAAAAATGAAGTGTGCTGTGAGTGTTTTAAAGGCAAGGGGTACAAACAACAAGTGTGAAAGTCATGTTTAAACTCAGTTCTTTTTTCTTAGGGCCTCAAAAACGATTTATTTACATTTCTTATGCTTTTCTTCAGTGATAGAAAAATTCATGTCAACTGTGCTCAGTACCAATCATAATGTATTTGTCAGGCATATTTAAAAATAATTCTGTCCTTTAGATTTTCAAAATAAAAATGAAGATATTTATATAGATTTTTTTTTTCCAAAACTGAAAAAAAAAAACATTTGAATGGGAAATGTGTGACAGGAAATTATTATTTGCACCATGCTGAATACAAGAGAGGAGATGTCTGTGTGTGGGTTGCAAGTGAAGACAGTTATAAAAGGAGCACTGCAAATAGAAATAAAATCAGTGTAGTATCACAGAAGTAAAAGGTTATTGTCTCTTAACAGCATGAGGGAACTGGGATGACTAAGGAGATATAAGCTTACAGGCAAAAGGAGAGAATGAAGGACAAGAGCAAAGCAAATGCACTGTGCTGGGGGCAGTTCACACAAAGGAAAGAAGAAAACAGGTTCCTGCCATTCTATCCACCTGCTCCATTCCGCAGAAGGAGCAAAGAACATGCCATATGAAAGTGTGAGAGGTGCTGTCTGAAGAGGGGAAATACTCTGCTACTGATAGTGACTTGTGTGACATTGTAAAATGACAAGACACCGTATTGTAAAGCTGTGACAAGTCCTGCAGACTGTTCAACTGTTTATCCAGAGACTGCGAGATCTGTCCTTATCCCCTTTCCTCACAAGTAGGCATGGCTGTCTTTCCCTTGTAATTTCTTCTGGGGAGGGGAGGCACAGAGGCCTGTCTACTCTAAAGAGTGCCAGTACCATTTTAGTGCTTTGGCATGCCTATGACATACCCAACATGGAAATAACATACACACATTTCCACAAAAGTATGCAGCAAAATTCAAACGTGAAAAGTAAGTAAATGCCACACGATGCGTATTGCAGTATTCTTGAATACAAAAAGAGGAAAATGCAAGACGATGAAAGCTAGGAAGTTAAACATTAACATGCTCAGTCTATCTTTAAGTTACTTGCTGCTTAAATAATCACAGTATCATTACTGCTAGGAGTGCCAGGGGCAAATTCAATCAATCAAAGTCACACAAAAGCTTTGAAACAATCTAATCAGTCCAAGGCTTCCACCATAACACTCCCACTACATGGTTTCAAATGTAAATTCTTTTCCTTCTTTAAAGTAATATTCACTCCTGCTTTTGTCTTATAAGGCCTAAGGGGCAGGAAAAAGAAGAAACTATTATTTGAAATACAGACTAATAAAGTACGTGGCTTTAAGAGCTTGACAGCCTAAGTCACAACACAGGCAGAGAAGAGGAGAGGCAGAAAAAAAGGGTGAAGATGTATAGCAGACCTGCCTGGGATATGTACATTATGGAATAAGTGGGAGTAAAGTAAAAGAAAATAGAAATCAAATTTCTGCTTGAGGTGGCTGGTGAATTTAAATTATATATCTCTAAAGAGGAATTTTTAAAAATTACTATTTTTATTTTGCGATTTATGTATCATTAATCTCTGAGCTGACATTCAGTTTCTAGGCAATAGCTTTGGAAATTGGAGTGTTACAAAAAAAAGCCAAGTTTAGGTATTTTTACTCAAAAACATATTTAAATACATCTTTGTGTTTCCTTATAGAAATGTAAGTCTTGTCAACAAATTTGACTAATCACATAAAATGAAAAAAATTGCTTTTGGAAGACATGGATTTTAGCTCAGCAGATAGATCTGCTGAATAAGAATGAAGGACAGAATCACAATTTTATTTGTAACAAAGACAAGTTAAAACTTTGTTGAGGATTTAATTCTCACTAAACTTGATCTTCTCCCTGAAGGAAAAAACAGATGAAGTTTATACAAGTCTGATAAATTGTCCCTGAAGACAACAGCAGAATGCAGAGGGTTGGTTAAGTCTGCAGAGCAGTTTACTTTGCTGTCTGTCTCCAAGATCATTCTTCCCTGAAAATCTTGACCTCTCAATTGCAGGAGTTACTGGCCTCCTCAAAAGCTTTCCTTCAAATGTAACTTTTTATATGTTACAGACTAGATATTGCTAGACTGGTAGCAGTGTGACTGTGTTAAACATCTTCCCCGCTCTTAAAGTGTTTTTCTCCAATATTAATTAACTCACCTATTTGTAATTAAAATAATGAGCTCTGATTCACCACCAAATAACATTTCAGGATGTTTAAAATGGAGATGGAATCTAGAAATTGAGTGACAGAGGACAATTTGTGGGTGAGAAAACTGAGTGGCTAAAGCTGTGTGAAATAGAGGTAAACAAATGGCTATGTTTCAAAGAATTATTTTGTTTCTGCCTGAGGGAAAGTGAAGCAAACAAGAAAGACAGAAGGCAAAATATAAATATTTGTGAGTTTGGTTTGTTTTTTTTTTTTTTCTGTGAACATTACCAGGAGAGAGGTACTAGAATTATTTATTAACAAATCATTAACAGAGGAAAATGTGTTTTACATTGGCCAGGAGTTACATTCAGGACTGCTGTGTATCAGATATTTCATCACCAGTGAACTGTCAACACCAGTGACTATAATAAGCTATTGTCTGTTGAAAGTAAGTATGAGCTTGTATTCACATCCAAACTTAGAACTGCCAAATTTACATCAAGCCTGAGCCCAGGCAACCTTGAGAAAAGATTCAGGGCCTGCTAGATGGGAAGGACTTGGTCCCTTATGTTTGCTTAGGACATCCTGCCAGGTCCTGCACTTGGGTCACAACAACCCCAGGCAATGCTACAGGCTTGGGGAGGAGTGGCTGGAGAGCTGCTTGGCAGAAAAGGACCTGGAGGTATTGGTTGACAGCCAGCTGAACATGAGAAAGCAGTGTGCTCAGGTGGCCAAGAGGGCCAATAGCATCCTGGCTTGTATCAGAAACAGTGTGGCCAGCAGGACCAGGGAGGTGACAGTGCCTCTGTACTCGACACTGGTGAGGCCGCACCTCGACTCCTGCATTCAGTTTTGGGCCCCTCACTTCAAGAAGGACATCGAGGTGCCAGAGTGTGTCCAAAGAAGGGCAACGAAGCTGGTGAAGGGTCTGGAGAGCAAGTCTTATGAGGAGCAGCTGAGGGAGCTGGGGTTGTTTAGTTTGGAGAAGAGGAGGCTGAGGGGAGACCTTATTGCTCTCTACAACTACCTGAAAGGAGGTTGTAGTGAGGTGGGTGTCAGTCTCTTATTCCATAACAAGTGATAGGACAAGAGGAAATGGGCTCAAGTTGTGCCAGGGGAGGTTTAGATTAGATATGAGGAAAATTTCTTCACAGAGAGAATGGTTAGGCATTGGAACAAGCTGCCCAGGGAAGTGGTACAATCACAGTCCCTGGAGGTATTTAAAAGACGTGTGGATGTGGTGCTTAGGGACATGGTTTAGAGGTAGACCAGGCAGCTAGGTTAACAGTTTGGACTCAATGATCTCAGAAGTCCTTTCCAACCTTAACGATTCTATGATTCTATGATTCTATGAATCTAGCTGTAGTGTACTTTTCCAGTTGTTAGGAAACTGCACCATAACTTTTGAAATCCTTTCCCCTTGGATAAGGCAAGTCAGACAGATGTTCTTGGTCATAATGGTCACTTTCTTGGTAGTGATGGTGCACAGGCTGGTATCCTTGAAGACCCCCACCAAGTAAGCCTTGGTGGCAAGCTCATCATGGCTAAGCTTGGATGCACAGGTGGGTCTTGAAGCACTGTGGGATAATTCACACTAGGCACTTGGGGAGCAGTTTGTTGCTCAGCAGCTCAGTATACCTTTGGCAGAGCAGATCTCATGAAATACTACAGTGCAGGACATGTAGCAAAGAAGCTATACCACCAGTAGCATGGGGAATTTTCAGGGCAGCTATGGTAGCCAGATGCTTGCAGGGAGATTTACCTCCAATAGACTTGTGAAGAAACTGACTGGTTTGGTTCATGCTTTTAGAAAAAAACTAAAGTAAACCTCTTGAGCACTGTTGGACATGTTGTCCAATCTGCCACCACCTATCCCCCATGCCTTTGCAGCAATGTCCCATGACACTTGACAGCCAAGTCAGAAATGGAGTCCCATGCAGAAGGACAGAGCTGCTAGGACAGAAAGGAGTTGTAACAGAGCTTATTACTGTAAAGGATGAAATATACACTGAAGTAGGTATATTCTACAGCTTATGCAGTTTATGACTGCACAGATCCAGGATGGAAAGCATAGACAGATCTCTGTTTTATCTATGGAATAGATTATTTTTTTCTTAATTGGCTCTTACCTCTGTGTTGAATTTTGTTATTTTCTGGTGGAGAAAATATATGACATGATGTGACTAGTATTGAACACTGATCAGGTAGCTTCTTTCTTCTATCTCACTACAGAGGAAACCGTGGAGCATGAAGTATCTCATTTTCTTAGAGGGTTTTTGATCTAATTCTCATTTTTAATTAGTTTTACCTAATGTTCTTAAATGTGTATATTGTTATGCACTTGTTAGAGCACTGTCAGAAGGCACACTTTATGCTTTGAATGCGTGTGGTGGTGGTATGTTTGTGTGGTCAAGATAAACATATCTCAGTCTGGCTATGCACCAGAACAAAGAGAAAAAGAGAAATATAGAGAGAAAAACAGGAAAAGGAAATGTTCTGAAACAGGTAGATTAGAAAGTTTTAGCTGCAGATTTTCTAGTTAGAAAATACTGACACACACACAAAAAAATTGGAGTTAAAGGAAGATTTATTTTGTCAAACAATATGTGGTTAGTCTGTGGAATGCAGGTTATCTGCAAGGCCAGGACAGTAATGGCACATGAAGAGGACAAATGTGAAAACAGAAAAGACTCTTACCTGACATACAGAGTTTGAAGGCACAGCTAGCATCTAGGAAGCTAAGAACTCTTGTCTCTCTCCTCTAGCTTTTCTCCTTCCAGTCAAGTTTTCAGTGCTGGTCAGTGTCAGAGTTGTGTTACAGAATTTGTGAATCAAGAGTCAGATGCAAGATAATAATTCTCAAGTGTGTTGTGGTCTGCTCTGTCTTTGTTATTCTCATTATAAATTTTCTATTATTTATCTTTCCAATTTTCCTTGCTTTTGAGTTCTCCACTCTGGTTTTACAGACTCACCTTAGCCTTAAGTCTGGACCCACTTCTTTCCCTTCCCTCCTGTGTTCTTTCTTTCCTCTTCGGGGATTACTTTCCATCTCTGTGAACCTATTTCTACTTCTTCTCTCTTTGTTTTCTGCATTGCTTGCTCTCCTTGTTTGCCTGGAGGCCCTCCTGATTGGGGCTGCAAGCACTGAGCAGAGCAGGTAAAAGATTGCTAATACCTAATTCCATCTCTTCTCTATTACTTTACTAACTGCTGAATTAGGAACTGCTGTAATTGGGTAATATACAGAGATGTCCAGGATACTGTGCAAAGTACATCAAATACTTTCTTATTAAAGGAAACCATCAAGTCCTACAAATTCCTTGTCTGCCTTCACCAGAGCTGCCACTTTTTATAGACTGTATCTAAGTGTCCTAGCCAGAATAAGGTTCTCACATAATTTACATATATTTTACATAATTTTACATAAAATCACACTTTTACATATAATTTGCTATATCAGGTATAATCTTCTATGCCTTTAGTTCTGTGCCCAAATGCTTATTAAGTTAAAAGGATACCCTTTATGCCATCCATGATTCAGAATACCATTATCCCACTCCCTATTGGTAGTGGTGCCTCTGTTGTGTGAGAGTTAAAATCAGTAACGACACTTTGCTTGTCAGTAATACTTGACTGCTGGGACAAAGATCTTCTGATACAGAATTCACTTGCGCTGCAGATCTGGATAAACAAGAGATTTACAACCCTGCTGGCATACTGCAAATCTTGTTGTTTTGCATAATTCTTTTATTTTAATTTTATTTTGTTGTTCATGTTTTGTTTGAATAAAACCTGTATTCCAGGAAGAAAATGAGTGTCCTGATGTCCAGCTAGCTAGGAAAAGTGTCACTGAAATCAGTGGGGTCTGTGCCAACCAACAACCTGGCCATGACAGGTCAGAGCAAGATGAGACTTCAGGTGTTTGTTTTCCTCTTCTGCCCCTTCTCCCTCAGAAGACAGGTGAGAGTGCATAGATGTGTACTAAGAATTAAGGTGCATAAATCATAGCAGCCAGTGACTTCCGATCCAGCTAGGTGGCAACAAAGCTGCAAGACGTTTAGGTCAATAAAAACAATCAATTAAATGACTAAGATATCACAGATGGCTAGATCAATTAAAGACAATCAATTAAATAGCTAAGAGATCACAGATGGGTGGATAAAGTAATAGTGCAAATAAATCAAATATTCAGGATGCTCAGGAGGAATATAACCTGAGAAGTTAATCATGAGGTGAGTATCAGTGGGTGTAGTGTTTAGAGTGATGGCTGTGTGAAATCTGGTATATTTTTGAGAGTGTGTGATGCACTCTGCTCTACTCTGCAGAGTGAATACTTCCACACTTTTGCTATGCTATCACTCAGCTCTCTCCTGCCAGTCTTAGATGTGTTGCTGTTGATTTTTGTCCTTGGTGAGGATTTAACTTTGAAAACCTGTAGATACTGAGAATTTGAATATCAGTCTGCAAAGGCTGTCTGAGTTTATAATTAATAGTAGATTGAATGTTTAACAAAAATAAGTTTATCTTGTTTTAAGTTCCCTCTCAGGTGGGAGTTGTCTGTTTAACTGTAAATCTATGGATGGGCTTTGTTTGTGTGTAGGGGTGTGTTTATGTACAGAAACTCTGAAATGCAAGACCTTTGTCTGGCTTATATGAAAGAGATGGTGCCCCTCTGAAGTCACTCTTCCACATAATTCAGCCCATAATTCATCATACTGGTACAGAGGTCATAGTTCTGCACAACCAACAACTGTAAAGGGAAAAGTATTATTTGATTTTTGTTTTTGAAGAACTTGTATTCTGTCACAATTCTTTCATTCCCTTCCTCAAATAAAATCCTACAAGTAACACTCCAAAAATAACTTTTACAGTATCGTCAGTTTCTGAATCCAGTTTCACCCTTCCTGTTTTTCTTTAAAATATCTATGTAGCGTTGCAACTTTGCATGGTAATGTTTAGTTTTGGGCAAATGTGCTTGTACTTTTAAAAACAGGTAAACACTATAAAAGTAAGATCCATTTGTCTCCAGCTGGTTTGTATCATCCTACTGATGATGCAGGATGAAATGATTTGAGAGCCCCAATACAATGATTTTTGTATTTCTAAGTACCAGAGTATTAAGAAATGGGCAATTGGCACTGGCAGGAAAGAGCACCTTAAAAATGACTAGTGATTGTGTACCAGCAAATTTAAATTATATTATGTCCATAAATATGGCCAGTGGGAAGTGAAAAAATAGAACAGCATGACTGCTGGTGGTGTAAACTGAATGGGAAACTCAAGAGAATTTTTACAAGAGAGAATGAGGAAGTTTAGGGCATTTTGTGCAGTACTTGCGATGGCAGAGGGGTGGAGAGCTGGATCTTCTGACACTGATTCTAAGTAATCTCTCTACTCTGAAAAACATGACATATTCAAACTGTCTTCATGGGACATTGATTTCTGCAGTCTTCTCTGTGAAATTCAGGGCTTACAATGGTGATATTCAACATTGTATAAAGAAGTAGAATGGAAGCAGATTAACTACATTCAGCCCTGTGGTCCTAGTCTTCAGGAAGGGATATTTTTTTTTCCCCCATTCAGGTGTACAGGACCTTTCCATATGTATTATACTGGAGTATTTGGATATTAATTCAATAAAAGACAAACCAAATGAGACAGAGCACTAACATATTGACCTGCTGAATCTAAAAGCTCAGAAATGGTACAATTTGTGCTTGCTCTCTTATTTCCTTTTACATTTACTGAAGAAATACTTCTGTGAAACAGCTTTATACTTTTCTTCTAACTACCTATATCTACTATAAGAAATCTTTTCTGGATACCATTAAAGATAATTGCTAAGATACAAAGATAAACCTCTTGCAGTCCTGCTCTGTACTTGTCCAATCTGACTCTTTGCCATTTATTTAACAATAGTTATATAGCCTTGACATTTTCAAATCTCTATACAAGCACAAACTAATTAATCTTTGGTTTGCCTTTGAGGTAGGTGAGTCAGTATTCTCTCTTTTTTCACAGATATTACAGTCAGAGCAGAGGAAGTAAGTGAATAGCCTAAAGTCCTACAGAAAATTGGTGTCAAATCCAGCATTTTAACTTGGGCCCTCTTGGAAGAGAAGGTGTTTAACCCTGGAATGTTTCCACTTCCCCATGGCAAGTCTCTGTGCGATGTGTTATATTTGCATTATTGAATGAGATGAATAATCTGAGCACAGAGAGAAGTTGCACAGCTGTTTGTCTATAGTATCTGTTATGAGCTTTTGAAGGGGTGCCAGAGGTTATAGTGGTATGAATGTCCACTTCTCATGCTGTGGTTGTACACTGGATGTTACCTCTTGCTTGTGTACAGTATTCAAACCAAAATCTGCACTCTCCTCTTTCCAGCATACTGAGAGATAAAGGAAGGCCCAATTCACCAGCTGCTGCTGTTCTTGCCATTATCTTGCAAACAATAAAGAAATTATGCTCACACTGGTTGCTTTAATTCTACACATTCTTCTCTGCAGACAAAGCAGTATCTCCTTCATTGCTAGTATGATGCATTACGCATCACATGAAATATTTAAGGAATACATACCCATAAAATAACACCTGCTCTGTCTCATGCTGTCTCAGTTTAAAAGGAAGACATGCACTTTCTGACTCTGTCAATGTCCAGTCTGCTGCCATAATGACTGTGCTGAAGAGAATTCTGACAGAATCATTAAATACACTTTAGTCAATAAAAGAATACTGCTAGTATCTCATATTTCCATTGAATGATAGTGGTATAGAGTTTGTACTGCTGCAAAATTATCTAAGGTTTTTAATTTGAAAATAGGAAAACTCAATTTGATGTTTAGAGGTCAGGTTTGCTTTGAAGATGTAGGATAAGGCTGAACAGAAGAGCTCCAGTCCTATATTAGGTATTCTCACCTTATTTTTGGCTAGGAGTAAATATATATGTAGTTCTACTGGGAAAAAGGTAAGGACCATTCCATCACTTTATAGTGGTATTATGCTAATAATTAAAGATAGCTTTTTAAAAACTTGTCACCAGTAATCAGGCTCTGATACTCTATCTTGTGCTAATTTACTTGGATACCAACACAGTATCTGATATTACTTCCTTATCTTTCCTCTCTTATATATATCCTAGAAATGTTATATAGGCTGATATAAGGCCTCCAAACTGAAAAAAAACTTCTAAAATTCTGTCCTGTATTAATTACAGAGAGTGCTTTGAAATCATGTATTCAGATGTTGAAAGCATACTAAGTCTGTAAAAGCTATAAACTAAACTTATTTAAGAAATTAGTGTGGTGTGTGCTTATATGGGATTTGTATTTAGCAACTGATGTTCTGATTCCAGAATTTCTTGTGTATAGTAATACTCATGTCCTGAAGTATTCTTATTAAAATCAATGGAATTACTTACTGAAATAAGTTTTTTATTATCTATTTATTATTTTTATTTAATGATATATTATATTATATTATATTAATTGTTATATTATATTATATTATATTATATTATATTATATTATATTAATTGTTATATTATATTTATATTATATTATATATTATATTTTATTATATTATATTTTTATTTTATTATTTTTTATGATCTATTTAACCAGCAAAGCTAACTGATAGTACCAGTCTCTGACAGACCAGCAGACTCTTCCCTTTGCTTTTATGCATCCGATTGTTTCTTTTTATTTCAATTTTCTTTGAAATCTCCAGCCAAAATATACAGGGACTACAAAATCATGCATGTAATTCTTCATCTGAATTATCTTAGTCTTACACGAATTTGGGAATGAGGGGCGTAAGCAAGCTTCCATGGAAACTTAGTTTCATTCTTGCAAAAGTTAATGTTTCTTGATAATGAACTGTGAAATAAAAAGTGATTGGATACAATACATCAAGGAATAAAGACACTGTTCCTGTACTGCTCTCAAGCTCCCCAGGAACAATATCTCCAAAGTCTAAGATAAGGAATGTATTCAGCAGTTCCAAGATAATCTGTTTTGCTAGTCTGTACTCAAGGTCAAAATACCTCCATTCCTAGTTCTTTTGTTAATTCTCATTTTTAGTAAGATTAAAATGTTTAGTGTACAAATAATCTTGATACCTTTAAGGTAAATGAAATCTATTTTTCAGTGTTCAGTGATTCTCTTTGTTCGCTTTTTCAAGATGAATAGCAAAGTGCTGAATAGCTGGATGTGAAGTTACAGCCCAGCCACCAAGAATCCGTTCATTCTTTTGTTAGCCAAGTAGTATTTTGCATTGACTCTTTTTTGCCTGAAAATTATTTCTTCTATTCAGAAGTATCAACTGGCTCTGAGGGTGGGACTACAGAGCCATGAGAGAGACACTTCTGGGTTCATGAATAAAAACCCCAAGAAGAAAAAGTTCCCAAAGAGAGAAGTGTCAGGGAGAGAAGCTTGCTGAAGGGCATAGGAGAATCTCTCAGAATCAGTTCAGGAATTTGCTGTGGGTTTTTTTGTTCCTTTTAAGTGGTGTTTGGGTCCTTTTGTTTGGTTGGGTTTTTTTCTTGCAGCTAGCTCTAGTAACTGAGCTGCTGGCACATCCCTGCTTGCATAGATGGATCTTTTTTATTGCTCAGTTATTTGGCCCAGCAGTCATCCCCTCTCCACCCAGGATCTGAAGTGTGGAGACTGACTGAGACAGACACTTCATGGAGACTGGGAAGCTTCTTCTCACACCTGTATTCAACACCGTTTGGAAGAGGAAACTAAAGCTGGGTTTGCCATATGAGCGGCCTAGAAAAAGTTATTTTTCTTTGGTCTTTATCACAAGACATGAACCAGGGCACATCAAATGAAATGACTAGATGTCTCTGACTAGGGTAAAAAGATTAAGTATGTTTTTATGGAGAACAAAATAAAACTATGGAATTAATTTCCAGGGGATGTTGTAAATATAAAAATGTGAATAGGTTAAAAAATAATTGGCCAAATTTAAAACAATTTCCTAAGATTATTAAATCCAAAGACATAACCTTGGCTCAGGAAATCAATCTGAAGATTTCAAAAAACTGTCAAGCATTACCAGTGGAAGGGTCATTCTGAAAATTTCATTTCTTTCTAAAGCACCCACTCCTGTCTCCCATCAGAGAGAGGATGTAGGCTATAGTCTTCCATCTAACTGCTTCCTCTATACCTATTCTAGTCCTTACCATTGTGACTAGTTAAGCTGGGAAATGTGACACAAGAAAGTGACAGAGATGCATCTAAATTTTGTTGTCTTGAAAAGTTTGGTTTAGATAAAATTGGCAGTGTATCATAATGGCTTTTATCCTTACATTCTTGTTGTGTACTCTCAATCATGAGTTGTCCAATTCCACAGTTAGGAAGTCCAGCTTCCGTTTTGACTGACAGTCTGGAATGGGTCACTGCGTTGCAGACTATAAAACCCAGCCAGGGCTTCTAACGATCTTTGTAGTCAAATGTAAACTGCTTTTTGTTCACAAGCTCTTTTTAAAATAAAGATTCACTAGTGGTGAGAACCATTTCTTTCTTTTAAAATGAGTTCTACTCTGAATTGCCTCCAGAGCATGAGTCCAGATAGGAAAGGTTAATATCTCTGCTGCTCATAGGTTTGAAGATTACTGCAGTTCAGAGGTGCTTGGCTCTTCTGTAGCCAGAACAGTTTTGTTTACTGCATCTGTATCCCATTGCGTCTTCTGTTTCTAGTCCGTTTTCTTTCATTTGCACAGAATTCTTCACAAAAACAGTCTGAGGCAGGCTACAGAGTTGTGCCCTTTTGTTCTTCACTCAGATCTTCATGGTCTAACACAATTCTTTTTAAGGACAGGAGATTAATGACATACTCAGGCATGAAAAGAAACAGTTGTGAAAAGCAAAGGTATAGTATCAGACCTGAGGTCAACCTCCACAATACTACTGCTATCCAAACACCTCATATATTGTTTACAAATAAAATCCAGAAAACTGGAACTGTTACTTAGTGTATTAGCAAAGGAGGAACAGATGTTCATCCCTTTATGTCCCAAAGACTGAAAATATTTTTTGTTCATCTAATTGTTTTTATTTCAGTTGGGAACATTCCAGCTTGGAGCCAGTAAGAGTGAGAACCCCTCAACCTCCTGATAGCTGGGATTACATAAAGCAGGTATAATGCTGGGAGCCTGTTTAACAGTGTTTTCCTTGAGCTGTTTTCTTGGGCATTCAATCTGGTGAAGATTTAAGTTATTTTTAATTTTAAAAATTGCAAAAATTTGCAAGGAACTAAATAAGTTAGTCTGGGAGCTGTCCTATGGCCATTGAAGGAAAGTGAAGAATGGTGATAAGGTGGATCTGATCCAGAACTTGGTCAGAGTGCTTATATGGAATGCAAGGCTTCTTTCAATAAAATGTGTATTTCTTGTTGTTAAATAGTTATTTTTCCTCTTTGCATTTAAATCCCCCTTAGATCTTCTTATCTTCTGTGCTGCTGAGTTTGTGGATCTAAACTGGACATTTTTACCAAGTCTAATATATTGATAATGCCCTTTAATTTGACATAGTTACATAAATACAGCAGTTTTACAGATTGCTATATCGGAAAAAGACATGGGTCTGAGAGTGACAATGATAGAGGCAGTTTCTTTGTTTTAGCTGTATTTTTAGGACTATAATATTTGTGTATTAACAAGTCCTTATATTTATGTATAGACTGAACTTGAACTCCATATAATTACATAAAATTACTTCCTTTTTTTTCTTAAATTTTAATCTCCTGCCTAGGGACTATAAATGTCTTGGTCAAGGACCAATCACCTCAAGCACTCTAAATGTCTACTGCAAAACAACTGTACTGTATCTTCCCCTCTTTGTACTTTGGGATGCTCAACACTGTTGTTACAACATGGACAAACAAGACTGGTAAGCCCTGCGAAATCATATTCACATATTCCAGTACTGTCTTAGAGGTGTAATTTTTAATTTATGCAAAATGTTATATCTCTTGCAATTAATCTGCAGTGTTTTCATGTAAATTTGTGGACAAGTTCCAAGTCTTTGTAAAGTCATGCCATGGTGCTATGCTGTAGGAAGGTTTTAAAATGATGAATCTGGGTCCACAGTGAGAGTACTTGTCCTCTTGGTAATGCTATCTAGCACTGTGACTGTGTGAATACAACTTGTTTAGATCTTAAGTTCCCAGGTGTCTAAACTTGTTTCTGCATATACTTAGAATTTCTGAAGTCTATGTGTGACTTCTGACTCCGCTCTCCACATACATTATTCATTCATTCACCATGTCCTGCTTCTGGGCAGGTATTATTTCAGGTACGCACATGCAGACATGACAAGAAACCAACGGTGCAGCTCAAAGTCACTAAACAAAAGGTACAAATCTAATTCTGTCAGTGTCAGGAATTCCATAGTTCTCTTAGTGTCTGCAGACTCAGTCTATTTCTAGATTCCATCAAATGACTCTTTTACAGTTTTGTCTATTCAGCCTTGAACTGTAAGAAACTTCAAAATTCCTCCTTCAAATATTTTTTTGCTTGAGGAGAGAAATAGAAAATACTTTGTTGTCTTTCACAGCACTTTTTCTGGAGGCTGTGAGAAAGAGAATACAAGAGCATAAAAGAAACCATACTAGGTTAGACCAAAGGTACCTCTACCCCAGTTTTCTGTCTCCTATGATGAATGCAAGCAGATGTCCAGGAAAGACTATAGGAACAGGGCAAACAAATTTGATATTTTTTCTACACATTCTTCTAACCTCCAATCATTCACAGACTGGGGACTTCATCAGTGTGGTTTGACTTCTCTTTAGTTTTACTGTCTCAGACTAGTCACCTAGAAGAAAGCCAAAAAGGAACCTGAAACAAAAGGAACCTTGGTCAAGTAAAGACTACAGCACTCATCTTAGGCTCTTAAAGAATTTATCATTCAAATTTTATCCAAATACTAGTTGCTCTTCTTGTATCTGCCCCTTTCATTCCCTACGTCCTCATATTCTTGATAAGATTCACTGAATCTATGGTGGAAGAGGACCTAGCACCCTATTACCCTATTCAACAGCAGAAAATACTATAAACTCTGAATGTTTCCCTTCTGTTCTTTAGCTAAATATCTTAATGACTGCCTGATCACTTTTGAAACACTCTTAAGCACATCATCATAGCACTTTTATAATGAGTAGAGGAAAGCAACATTAGGGAAAATAAAATCACAGTAATACCTAATGGCTTATATTAATGTTCAGAATCATATAGCCATAGGGGGAAAAAATAAAGCAAACAGTTAAATGTTTCAAATTTTATTAACCAATGGCAGGTTCTTAGAGAGAATTACAAATAACTTGTGAGAAGAATGAAAATTTAAGGAAAGAATAAACCTAAACATCATTAGATAAGGAGCTGAAGAGCAAAGAAAGGCAGGGGGGAAAGTCTGAACAGTGATTTTGAAAAACCACAAGGCCATCTTGGTAAAGTAAACCAGAGCAGTGAGCCAGAAGTGGATAATGCGAAGTATAATAGAGGAGGCTGGAAGTAAATGAAGGTGGAAAATCAGACCCATGGAATAAAGAAATTAAAAAAGAAGTTGACAATTGACTGAACAGGACAGACGACCAAAAGATATTGCAACACTAGTAAAGAGTGGCACAGAAAGCCACTCATGCAGGGCATGAAGCTGAGTTCAATGAAACAGGACTGGAGAGAGGGCTGGACTGCTACAGAAGGGAGATAACAGGCTCAGAAAAAAATGGTTAAAAAATACAGGGATTAATGGAATTATAGGGAAGAAGTTGAAGCAGTCTATAACTGGCATCACATAGGAATTCAGTACCAGGAACAAGTCTGCATGAAAAGGTATGGGAAGAAAAAATGTAGTTATCATATAAATAAAGCATTGTTACAGAAGCTGAAGTTCTGCAGGTGACAAGCATCCAAATTAATAAAATAAATTACTAGTTAAAAAACATTTGTTCAATAAGCGGCCAGAGACCTTTTCTGTAAATCCAAACAAACTAGCTCTAAACGGACAAGATGATAAATACATTTGCTCATGATGCTGACTACTTTATTGAGTAGAGTTTTGATTAAAATGGCTTTTTCCGTACAATAAAAAGCACAGTAACAACTGGGATACTAGTTCTCTTTTTTTTTTTTATTTTCAAAATTGCATAACTGAACAATGGATTAAGATGTATAACAAATTGCATGCAATATGTAGTTTCACATACAGTTGGAAACTTTATGTAGATTCACTCATTTATGAAAACTGTCGTGTAAATCTGATTCTTAACAATTCAGTCATAAAAACCTGCTTTCATCTGCTTAACATAATTTGATTAACCACTTAGTATTTAACATATTTTCATAATAGCATTAAGAAAATATTGTAGGAAGTTGTACAGAGGCAAAGTTGACACTAGAAAATTTACCTTCACTCCACTGAGAGTCCTGAATAATTAACCACAAGAACAGTGAGAAAAAAATATAATAAACTGAAATCAGAATGTTAGTTGTTACTCCAAAGTTCAGCATAAAACACAGAAGTGTAATTATACATTGATCACAGAATGAAACACTAATAGCTAACAAAATACTGATTTGTTTTGATACAGGCCATCATAGAAGGGATTACAGACAAAGTGAGTAATGAGTGGACTAAGGAAACTTTCACGAGAAGGCACTTGAGCAAAGCTGTTGTAAGACTGAACAGTTTGTTGGTATTTCAGTGACATGGTATGTTCATGTATCATGAATAATGAAGACACTTATTTCATACTGCACCAACGTGCATTTTCATTTCTGTCAAGAAAACAGCTATAAGAAGCAGTAGCACTTTCCCCAGATGAAAATAGGTATATATCATTTACATTTCTGGCTAGCTTCCAGGTCCTGATTATTTAGTTACTTCACATTGGTCTAAACAGTGAGAGTGGATGGACATGGCATCATTTACAAAAAAATACTCTTTCTAATTTTTTTTTTTTATTTCTTTAAAAATACTACATATTATCAATCTCACCATCATTCCACAATGTGGGTACAATTCTTATCTGAAATATTTTGCCATTCTTCTTACAGAACATGAAATTTTGCTCAAGTATTTTAAAAGTAACACTTTCCTTGAATGGCATCTTGGTGTTAATTTATTTGAAACCTACTGAAGCAATGCTGAGCATAAGGTACTCATTTATTGTGTAACTATCCTAATACAATAGATAGTTCATAGAATCTTCATTATAATTGAGCAAGAAATAGTACTCCATTAAGATTAGGGGGAGGAGAACTTTAGCTTCAGTTCTGGGAAAACAGAAGTATTTCTAGTTGATCCCTGAAAACTAAAAAGGAAAACTCTGACAAAGAGAAAACAGAAAATGTTTGAGAAAGGGCAAGTGTGGAAAGCAAAACAAGGTTTGAGTTCTGTTTAAACTGAATGTCCTTCCCTGTTCTCTGAGCTTGATGTAGTGGGAATATTTGCTTCAATGACCCTGAGAGTTCTGCCAATAGCAATATAACTCTCTGTAGGACTGCACAGACTGGACATAACACAAGGTGGAAAATCCAGATCCCTAAGGTTAAAGCATTACGAACAAAAAAACCTGTTTTCATTAAAAAATCATCATAGAGGCACAAAAAGTAGCTCTTTCAGCAAGAAGTGTGATAGCAATGAGGCAGTCTTACTTATACCTAGACGATGTCTGACAAACTGGGAGGGATTCAGAATGAAGAGTAGAAAAGTGTGAAGATGAAAGTAAGAAGATGTTCATCTCAAGAAAAAAATAAACTTACAAAAGACTACTGTAAATACAATTTGATGCTCATAATATTTAAATAATGAGCCTTATGTGGGAAGCTAGAATAAAAAAATAAAAAGGAGGATAGAAATTATTTCAGTGTAGCTAAGTATCCTATTTACAAATTCATGTTGAAAAATATGTAAAACTGATAGACAAAATATTAAAAATAAACCAGAAAGAGGCAGTCTGTAGTGCTTCAAGCGAAGGACATATCAAAAGCACCCTGAACAGGTCAAGAAGGACATATTTCATGTATATGACTCTACAGCTTTTGAAATTGTCGTGAACATTTATTATTTAAGATCTATTGACCCTTCTACACCTGAAAAGAGTGATTTCCTTATGTAAGTTCCCAGTTACAAATTTTTAGTTAACAGTTCTTTCATGGAATCTCCCTTCTGAAGTTCTCTAATATCTCCTTTCTTGACTTAAAGTGGCTGAATGTGGATGTCTGTATTGCTTGGCAGGATTTTTCTCCCATCATCCCTCCATGAGGAGAAACTCGAAGGAACCAAAATCCACTAAATGAGTTTAAAATTAACCTGTCTTCCTTCCAAGGATCTGTAAAAAAGGCACTTCTTGCTTATTAAAGAAAATATTAAAGGAAGTGGAAATAAAACTGACAAACATGAATAAGAAATATGTATGTTCAAAAATGTTTAAATTTGAAATAAATTGCTACTGGAAGGCACTCAAAAATTAACCTAAAAATAGTACTTCACAGCTCAAAAGATTTGCAGATGTTCATCTTACTTAATGCGATACAGAAAATTAAGGAGCAAAATTCTGAAGCTCAATAGGTTTTGTTCCTGGACATTTAGAAATAGCTGAGTCACTGGAAGAGACTGGCTATTATGGCAATTTCCAGGTATTGAAGAGTCCTTCAGAGTATCCATGTGTGTTCCATCACCACAGCAACTTGCCATGTTTTTATTTTCTGACATTAGAACAGTAATAATTGTGGGCCAGCTTCATCAATGACTTAACCTTGCAAATTACAGTGAAGTAACTTGCAGAGTAATTCAATGTTTCATTTGCTAAAGTGATTCTTTCAACTCAAGTTGGTTCTGTCATTCATTGAACTGTATATCATACTAGATATTAATTATTCTTGCTCAGATGTAAATACCTTCAACAGATTTTTTGAATTAGTGCCCTACATAGTGTATGTTATAGCTCTAAAGGATGTAGAAGGGCTGTCATCATTCTCCCCATTCTGTGTCCAGCACTTACCATGGGTACCAAAGATAAGGAGGAAGGACGACTGAACTGACATAATTGCACCATTCATACTGACTGCCAGCTTGGAGAGCTGGAGTACAGTGTCAATGGTTGAATGCTCCCATGATGCTCGATACCACCATCACATGACTTCTCTTTATCCTATTCTCCCCCTACCTGGCTAAATAAGGTATTACAATGGAGCTCAGGACAGTAAGAAATATTTTTTTCTCAGCTTGGTCTTTGAGTGAATACCGAGTAAAGCACATAGGCACTTACTTTGCTAGCTCCCCATCTGTGAAATTGAGAAAATATTCTTCTTTCTAAAGTGACTTTTAAATATGTTACAAAGATACAAAAATAACAATATTCAGGGCTTATTTTAACAATTCTGATTTTAAAATGTTTTAAAATACCAGTGTGATTGATCCCTTAGAAATTTCCCAGATTAATTTAAGGAGCTCAGAAAACATTAGTAGGATGTATTTGTTAACTTCTCTGCCCTGACAATGACACTACTAGAACAAAAGTATTTTTATTTTTACTTACCAAATTAAAGGATTTAGTTAATAAGACTGGAACAGAGACAATCAGGAATCAAATTTTGCCTGTTAGAATCCCCTCTGGGAAGTGTTGTTTCCTTCCTATCTTAGGTAATTTTCCTTATCCATCCCTACTGACCTTTAGGCCACAAAACTGAAGGCTCTGCCTCCAGCCACTATCCTTTTATTAAATTGTGAAACTTTCTATGCTGCTGTTCTTGCCTGCTATTCTCTACCAAAGATAAAAGGGTCAATAAATCCTCAAATGCTAACAAGAAATAAACATCAGTTAGTAAAAATTTCCCTCTCACCTTCTATAGAATTTATTTTTTATCCATGAGTTTTCACAATATTTTATCTTACTTTGTTATTATTAGAAGTCTGCAGTCCCTGTATAGAACTTTGCAGATGAGATCTACCTTTTCCTGGACCCAGTCAACTGAATAACGGATACTAGGATCAAAATTAAACCTCATAATTAAATCTTGAGTACTTAGACCATTTAGACAGTAACGAAGAAAACTGTAATTTAGTGCCGAGTAACATACACATATTTGTGATGCAGCACAAATAGGATAAGACCACAGTTCTAGACAAACACCATTAAACTTGATTTGTGTAAACAGAAAAAGGAAGAGAAATCAGTACAGGAAACTCTCTTCTGTACCAAAGTTCAGTTACTTCAGATGTTCTTCTCCAATTTGCCATCAAAAGTATTGATCAGAAAGACGTGGGGTTAATTATTTATTTCATATTTAGGTGAATTGACTGATATTTTATTAAGGATACTTTATGAAAAGATGTCCAGCCATGACTTTGCAGTTTGAGTGAAAGTTATAATTCATGATATGACTAGAGCAGATTTTCACTTGTATTAAATATTTTATAGTTCTGTGGGCTTCTGCTAAAAATATTGCCAAAGAATTTAGTGGGTTTTTCTTAGTGTGGTCAGCAGGTTCAGCTAGAGTTTCAGGAGCTGGATAAAGTTTTATGTTTTTCTGCCTGTGACATGGATCTCGGTAGGTATATGATTTGTCTACAATAATAACCTACAGAAAAGCATCAATAGAAATAACTCTGATTACATGTAAAACCATTTCAATTTATGTACGAGTAACTCACAGAAAACTAATCACTCCTAAATCAAAATAAGTACAATATTTTATCCTAGACATTAGAATTCAATAAACTTTGATTTTAGACTTAGTAATCCTAGGTATCTAATCTGTTTTTCTATATTTCAGTAGCTATTGGAAAACTAAATGCCTCTCTACCCTTATTTAACATAGAAACAGAGGACAAAACAGATCTACATGTCCCTACTTGGTTGCCTATGGCAGAAAGGATTGTTGTCTAGGTTAGTCTAACATTTCACAAATAATGAAGTTATTTTTTATAATAAAGCTATAATGATCCATTACTTGTTCAATTCTATGATTTATGAAAACTTCGGAAAACTCAATGTGATTTTAATTTTGAAGTTACCAAAAAGCTATAAAGCCATTAGTTTTATTTTCAAATGTACCTGAATCACTATAGAAAAATGAATGAAAGATAGACTTACCTTACTTGCCTAATAATTCTGATAATGTTTTATGATCATTGGTGAAAAAATCATTAGAGTATTTGAAATTTTAAATGTATTTCAGGAAGATGGGAAGTAAAAAACAACAGTAATAGATTTTTCATTTCAGAACCTTAAAGCGTCAACACTTCAAAACATCTCATTCTCTTTCGTATAACCTAATGGATTAATTTAATATTTAATTGTTTTTAAAATAAATGTTTTCTCTCCATGCAGAAAGCTGAATCTGATGCTCTATGTCAATTTACTGAATGGATTTATTTGTGAAATAGTGAAGCCTGGAGCACAGTGAAGAGTAACAAAATCTAACCCATGGTGTCTTTGTTCTTCAAAGTTCACTAATGTTTATTGCCTTCCCTTTTACTTTTCAGCATAAGGTCCACTAATTTCACAGAACCTTTACTATATCAAATACTCTGCTATTATTTAGATATACTTTACTGAGATCTTCTCCTATAAACACTCCCTTGGACCCAATTAATACTTCTTTCCTCCTGAATATGCTTTGAGAAGTCTTTTTTATTCACCCTGCCACCTGATTGACTAACAATGCCATGTGCTGCCCTGATCTTTACCTTCTAAACTTGCTATTTATTTTGCTTCTCTTTCCAGTTCTTCTCCTACAGCATTTCAACAATTTCTTCCTACTGTGGTGCTTTTAAAACATTTTCAATCTTGAATTGCAGTTACTTAAAAGCAATTATATTTGCAACATTTCTTTAGGAACTGAATATGCACTGCATTTATATTACAGTATTTCGAGGTTTCAAAGATTTTGAAGGTATTATAGTTAGAAGAAAATGCTGTTAGTACAGATACACCTATAGTAGTGTGATAGATAACTTTCCAGAAGTCTATTTTTCTTTATTTTTATTTAAACAAATATATTTCTTCATAGTCACATCCTAAGGAAAAGACAGCAAATGTGTACTATGATGAAATGTTTCTACTTACCTGTGCTAAAAACGGTAAATGTGTTCTGGTTATAATGAAATGTCCAGTTTGGAAATATAGAATAGATGGATACACAGGGAGTTTAGGTGTGGTTTTGCTTTTTCCTGTAGTATGATTTGTATTTCTATGAATGGAGAAGGAAGAGCATTTAGCTGGTATTTTCTCCTAGGAAGTGGTTTTTAGAAAATACATGCTACTGCATGCAATCTGGTCTATTAAAAAAAAAAAAGAAAACTGCTTTCCCAAGGGATTGTTTATGAGTCCCGGGAATGAATCCTAACTTTTTTAATAATGTATTACATAGCAATGTCAACAGAAGAACTAATTCCCTACCCCCTTAAAAAAGATGACCAGTGATCTTTTTTTACTTTCATGCCTATCTTTGTGAAGATCTCAAAGGATTTTTTGTTGCTGTAGTTCTTTTTGCAGATGCTAGAATAGCACAGTCCTTATTTTCATTGTTTTATGAAAAGTATGCAAAATAAAATAAAACTCACTAACTTAAAAGATGAGAATAATGAGTCATCATCTCTCTACATTTTTTAAGGAAGAATATGTACCAGATAAAACTTAATTACTATCTTGAAAAGCCTCAGATAAAGTGAGAAAGTGTATGACAGAGAGAGAATGGAGTTAAATGTTTAACTGTTATATAAGGTTTTTCTTAACACTGTTCCCACTGGATTGTTCAGCTTTGAGATGTAACAGGAGACTAGAGACCAGCAATAGTTGCAGGTATTTAGGGGAAGATAATCTAGGTATAGTTATATATACAGTTATATTTGTTGGGATTTTTTTGGTTTGGGTTGGGTTTTTTGTGATTGTTGTTTGTTTTGATGTACACTGATTTATTTAATTAAAAGGACTTAGCTACATGCAGAGAAATTACCTTCAGTTCTGGAAAATTATGCAGTCTCTCCACTCACTATTATTCCTCTTACAAAGGCCAGTCATATATTGTACACATTGCCACAAAAAGGGCCAAAATGCACCTAACAATATTTCTCTGACCTCACTGTAGAACTTTAAAGAAAAGGGGTGAGTCTTCTAAATTATGGACTTTGTGACTTGAAGGTTTGCTATCTAAGTTTGCCGATGACACAAAATTGGGAGGAGCTGTTGACACTCTCGAAGGCAGAGAGGCCCGGCAGAGAGATCTAGGCAAATCAGAGAGCTGGTCAATCACCAACCATATGAAGTTTAACAAGGGCAAGTGCCGGATTTTGCACCTGGGACATGGCAACCCTGGATGTACCTGCAGACTGGGGAACAAGAGGCTGGAGAGCCGTCCCATGGAGAGGGATCTGGGGGTTCTGGCCAACGGCAAGTTGAACATGACCCAACAGGATGCCCTGGCAGCCAAGAGGGCCAACCGTGTCCTGGGGTGCATCAAGCACCGTATTGCTAGCTGGTCGAGGGAGGTGATTGTCCCACTCTACCCCGCACTGGTGCGGCCTCACCTTGAGTACTGTGTGCAGTTTTGGGCGCTACAGTACAAAAAGGATACAAAGCTACTAGAGAGTGTCCAGAGGAGAGCCACGGAGATGATGAAGGGTTTAGAGGGGAAGCCATATGAGGAGCGGCTGAAGTCACTTGGTCTGTTCAGGCTGGAGAAGAGGAGACTGAGGGGAGACCTCATTGTGGTCTACAGCTTCCTTACAAGGGGAAGAGGAGGGGCAGGTGCTGATCTCTTCTCCCTGGTGACCAATGATAGGACCCGAGGGAAGAGCAGGAAGATATGCCAGGAAAGGTTTAGGTTGGATATTAGGAAAAGCTTCTTCACCCAGAGGGTGGTGGAGCACTGGAACAGGCTACCCTGGGAGGTAGTTAAGGTGCCAAGCCTGACAATATTCAAGAAGCCTTTGGACAACGCCCTCAGACATTTGGTGTGAATTTTGGGATTGTCTTATGCAGGGACAGGAGTTGGACTCAATGATCCTTGTGGGTCCCTTCCAACTCAGGACATTCTATGATTCTATGACTCTCTGATTATAATTTAAGATTACTGTGTGTGTCTTTCTCTACTGAAAACCTTACTTAAGACTAGATAGGATTGTACGAGCAGATGGAGAAAACATTTTAGAACAGTATAGAACAATTTGGCCAAGGTGAAGTAAAGCTCATAATTCTTTTTATTTTTTTCACATTTGAGGATTCAAAATATTATCTTCCACAGGTCAGTAGAAAAGATTTACTGAGGAAAACTTGTAGCCTGAAAAACTGCAATGTGTGAGTATATGGATTTTACTAAGAAGCCTTATAATGGATCTGTTTATAGATGCTAGGCTATTGCATATATACCCACATAGTATTCCACAGAAGTGAAAATGTAAGAATTAAAAAAAAATAAAATTAGAATTCTCAGATTGTAATCTTGATACTTTCTGAAAGACATATGTGAAATACCGCATAGATTGGACTTATTTTAAATATATAGCTAAAAATTATGTTGATGGTAAGTAAAGGACAAGCCACTAAAGTATTAACCTGTCATCTCAAGAAAGAAATTATTTTAATAAAACATCTATAGTTATGCTGATTCAAAGAATTGTTACAGAAGGCAAATGGAAGGGAGATATAACATGGAGATGAATGGAACTCAAATATATGTGTACCTTCAAGAAACAGATTCACTCTTATTCATTGACATTTACAAATTACTTGAAATACTGCCTCAAAAATCCTCTAAATTCTCAGCTTATACAAACTGGCATTGCTTCATAGATCTTTTAATTTTAAAGAACTTTTTGACTCAAAAGTAACTTCCCTTCATTGTAATATTTAATATTCAAAGAGGTCAGTGTTTATGAAAACACGTCATTTAACAACAATTTTCATGTTCAAGATTATGGAAACCTGGTTAGATCAAACTATCCAATGTTATTTTTTTGGTTTATGGTTTATAATTTAAAATGTTACTTTATAACTGATATAGTTAAACCTTTGCTTTGTCTGACTCAAATCGAAACCTGAACTCTAACTTCACCTGAATCTAGGTTTAAACTCCACTACGCCTAAGTAATTTTACATTCTTGCAATAATATACTGCAAACATATAGTACTAAAAAGTCTGATTTTTTTTATTGCATTGAGACAAACAACAGAATGCCCGAAGGTTTCATACTAACAGAGAACCTGAGCACTATATTCTTTGCCATAAAAAGAAGTATTTATTTAGTAATTTATTGCATTTATTATATTAAAACAATGAAATTAACTATTAATTATTGTTATTAGCTATTCACAAATGTAGCTATAATGATTACATTCAAATGTTCCTATTGTTATTTTTTAATTGTATTGAGACTTCAAGAAGTACCTAAAACCATTAACAGTTATCAATATTTTCTTGGTAAAAAAGCTCTGGTAGTGCAAGGAATGACAAACCTACTCAGGCAGCTTACAAAATGATGGGTCTACACAAATCAAGGAGTTTAAAGAATGACTCGTCCAAGCCCTGGAAAGAAGAGATAGGGTTACATGCTTTAGGTGCACATTTGTAGAGGAAAATTAATTATTTCTATTCAGAGCAATGAAGAATGTGTGTTAGTTCATTTTTTTCAACTTAAAAGAGAAAGTCTCCATCTCCTTTACAGTGACATTTAGGAAGTTTTAATACTAATAATTACTTTGTTAATCATCACTGCTTAATTGTAACTATAAAATATATTTTTCCATTTTTCAAAGAACTTCAGGAAGAGATCTGTTACAAGTATACATTGACTTGAGACTTCATTCTGTGTGAAAAGGTTGCTTTAACTTTTAATGTGTTTTAATGACATTTAGGAATAGGAATAGAAGTAAATCAAAGAAACATGTTAGAGATACAGCTTATATGATAAAAAGCAGTATTTTTGCAGAAGTACAGAATCAGTGATATTAATTAGCATAGAATCTTTTTTGTAATGAGACTGTAAAAAGACTTGCACCTCAACATTTATTTTCTTTATGTAACAGCAGCTGTTATTAGACTAAAACATGTAAAGAAATTCGGTAACTTAACAATTTGTGGTCAAATGCTTTTGTGTTACCTAGGTTTCTTTTTAAAGATTTTAAAAATCAGTCTTCTCAGATTTCTTCATATTGTCACTGATGCTTTATTTCAAATGTCATATCAATTACCGTCATCTGTATGCATGAACACGTGCTAAAAATGACAAGTGTTCTTGGCAATTTAAAAAGACATATATTTTCTTTTTCAAATATGCATGTTAAACAAGCTGAAGTAAACATTTTGACATCTAAAATGATTTTAAAAATCCTCATTTTGATAAAACTTCAGGTAGTTGTTTTTGAATCTGCAATATAAAGCAGAAGGTAGCAGTAAGTCTAATATCAGACATTTAGTGGCATATGTATAGGAATGAAGAAACATACAGTCCCTGTCATTTCATGATCTTGGGCCCTGACTCTGCAAGCGTTTCCTTTCATATATATGAGTTGACTTGCTAAGTTCAATGAGACTGATCAAATGCTTAAAATTAAACATAGGCAGAACTGCTTTCAGAGTCATGGTCTTAGATTATAAACTTTGAAATTACAAATTTATGAAATGTGAAACGCAGGTCATATGCACCCAGCGGATTATGCTGGTAGAGCCAGTGCAGCTCTTCTTCCAACAGCTGTGCACAAACCTCCACTCTTCGGAGACAATTCATACTACAATGTGAAGAAGAAGATGATCACATAGCTCTGCATTTCTTAGGTACGCTCTCAAACATTACATACATTTCCTAAAGTTTCATTTTTTTGTTTATCGTATCTTTTTTTACCAAAGCATATTCACCTTGATCATGCATCTAAATTCCATCTGCTTGACTGGTAATTTATGACAATGTGCTAAAAATATTGATCCTTTAGTCATACGTAGATTAAGTGTAAATATGTAAGATTAAGTGTAAATAATGAACAAAATCTCTTCATTTCAATCCCATTTCTTCAATGTCACAAAGAAATAAATACTTATTAGTGCTAGCATAAACATTTGATAAATCTCAGTGATGCTATTCTTGCAGGATCATCAAACATAATACACAAACATAAGATAAATATTGCAGGTATTAACTGATTTTTTGTATGGACCAAGAACAGACTGAGCATCTCATAGTGCTCCTGCTAATCTTCCTATCTATGGATATTTTGAGTTGAACAATTATATGTAGTTCAATTGCAAAATATGCATTTCTAATTACAGAACCATTATTAAAATTACTGGATTTTTAACATTCAGAAAGAAATTCTTTTCATATGTAAATGTGTATAGATAATTATTAAGTATTTCACTTATGAACTTAATCTCTGAAATGAGTAACAAAAAATGGAATTTGAAAAACGATTAAATCTAAAATCTTCATTTTACAATTTGAGGCAAAAATAGAAATGTATTGTCATTTCTATGACTCATTTCTGTGAGTATTTAACAGAGTATAAGAAAAAATTTACAAAAGATACCAAAAAAAATTACAAGAGATTAGCTACCTTGTAAACTAGATTAAAATACCTGAGTCTTAACATTTTTACTTCTGTATTTATATTAATTAGAATTCCTTTAAAGAAATTCTAGGTTAAATTTGCACTTTTTTATTATTGATACAAACAAAGCAGGCTGAGCAGTCCTTTACTTTGTGTTGGTACAACCAGGAATAATAAACTTTGACACTAGCACTATAAATTTATTCTGGTGTGGTTTTGTAAATGACTAAAAAAAAAGGCATTTTTAAAATACTTGCATCTTTCAGAAGAAAAGCCTGCAGTTCTCCAAATCATGAAAGATCTCTTTCGTTCTTCTATCACTGCCTGTCACTTTCTAAATGAAGATGTAGTAGTACACAATATAAAAAAGCAAACCGATCAAAGCTTAGCAGCTAGTACCACAAATGCCACCTAACAAGACTATTAATATTTTTAAAGTTCATCTTAGGCAGAAAATTCCTTTTCCTGTCATCTCTGCTAGTCTTTCTCTCACAATATTTAACTACTGCAAGTAGCTGCAAACCTAGCTTGTGAGCTGTGGGCTGCAAAATCATATACTATTTTAAATATGGTATGCAGGATGCTAGATGCTCTTGTTAGAGGACAAAGACATAGATACTTTCTGTTCATCAAAATATTTTTCCTCTCTACCTGTGTTTATATCTGCACTAAGATTTGTCAGGTTTTTCATCTGGGCATGTACCTGCCTTACACTTGGATGGCATGTTTGTGGTAGCACTGCAAGATCCTAACAAGGAGGAAATACACAGCTTGGACATGCTAGCCATTCTGGGGTCATGTTAGGTAATCTTGTCTCTGTGAGACCCTTATTAGAAAAACTTGGAAACCAGGACTATGTCATTCAACTGATACTTACCCTCTAATGGAAAAGGCTTTCTTGATCTTCTATGACTGTAGCCATAGACAGAGCCCTCTAGGCCGTGTATTATCAAGCTGGGTGCAATACTTCACCTCTGACCATGGGTAATCTACCATTCCGGTGCCATATTCCTGGGCACGTGAGAGAAAACTATGTATTTTTACCAATACATTACATTAATGCATGCATAGCATTGTTCAGGAAGAGGCAACCAGAGACAGGTCAGATAACACTATAGTCAGGAAACTACTGAAGTCTGCTTTAGCTAAGGATTGATGACACTACTTAATGGTTATGGAGCTGCAGAAACTCCCCTTCAGTGAAGCAAACATTAATTAAGTCCATTAGCTCCAACATGAGGCAATGCTTCTTTAGAATACATCATGTCCCTGTGATTAAGGTACCTGCCTGAGAGGTAAGATAAATGACCTCAAATTCACTTTCTTCCTGCTTCAGGCCAAAGATTTGAACTTTGATCCCCTAATTCACAGGTGAAGCTTTTACACACTAGGATCTCAGGTTTTCTGCAGCAGAAGTCTCTTTTGCTGGAGCTATTCCAATTTTCATAAAATACTTTAATAGTCCTAGGCAGGTGAAATGGCTCTATCCTTTGATAGTTTAGGATGTTTACTACAAGACCTAATCACTTTCTGGATAGCTCCATCTGGATGGCTCATCTACCAGACCCTACTTTGGACCAATTCTCATCTGTCATCTGTTATAGTTCCTGATCAATCAAATTCACCAGCTGTCAGACCTGGAGGGTATATAAACACCCAGCAGATACCAAAGGACATCAAGATGTGAGACACATGTAATCCAGTTCGTGCTCCAATGAACAGTCCCAACACAGAACTGAAGGAAACCAGCCTTTTTCCTCTCCAGATGTGTGATGTTCAAGAAAATTTCCAGATGCAGGTTCAGATCCAGTCATTTGTGGAGAAAAATGACTACCTTAACCTGAGTGAATGTCCTTAATACTACCTTTTCAGAGAGAAGGAGAGGAGGAAAGCTCCATTTATCTCTTAACGGAAAAGCAAGCCTTAGTTATCTTCAGCTTTCTTTTTACACCTGACTTGAAATCTTTTATGTCTCTTGGAATTTTATATGTAGATAAGAACTGAATTTTTTGTAGTTTCTTATTTCAGCAAGAAAAAAACAAAACCAAAACACCATTGAAACAATATTTTTGTTCATTGCTTTTTCAGACTGATGCCAGTACCAAAAGCCAACTGATAATTCATTTTTTGTGACTATATGCTGGCCCTAAATGAAGTGGAAGCTAAACCATTTACTGGGAGAATATTAAAACTCATAATTTCCACTTCAGTGTTAAGTAAAAATTGTCTTTGGATCAATCTTAGTGCTTCACATATAATCCATTAGACAGAGATCATTTGCTTTCCTATGCTAATGCTAAAATTAAATATAGTTTTCGTAAAAGTTAGGCATCATTCAGAACTTTTTGTAGTTAGATCGTATTGTGCATCTAACTGCCTAGAAATAATGTCATGATCACACTTTCCTAAAAAATCTATCTGGAAAAGTCTAATCTTAGTTCAGTTTATACATCTTATTCTCACAGTGCTCTATGTTTCATATAGGTTCTTCCTTAATTGGTTTTAATCCAAGATACCAAAATACATTTTTAAGATCATTTCTGCTAACACTAAGATCAAGTTGATGAGTCAAGTTTAATATCACTCTTATCCTGTGTTTGCCATCTGTTTTTATATTCTTTGTTTGCTTAATTGGTTTCTTGATGCAAGATCACTGTTCAGACTTCTAGAAAGTGGAAAATTTGTATCATTGAATATATTAAAACAGAGACTGCTATGGAGCTTTTCAATAACTCCTTTCTGTTGACATGGACACGTACTGCTGTAGGCTTCCAATTATTTTGAAATTATTGTTAACACAAAAAGGAAATTATTAAAATTCAAGATCTAGTTTTCTTTGCTCATCAACTCTCTTCTGCATTTTAACTTTAAAATAAATGTGGTTAGCAGTCCTTTAAAAAAATGGGTAACTTATTAATCAAAACCTGTGTAAGAGCTCTTGCTCATGCTTTCCACCAGTAGTCAATCTGCACTGCAGAAAACTTTGTTAGAAAAGTTTTGGAAACTTTTTATATTGCTAGAAATGCAATTATGATGGAAGATGCTTTGAAACTTCACTATTGTAAACCTAGAATAGTATTTTACTTAATGCCATGAGTGTGAATAAACATATTGTTACATAAAATAAGGAGAAGCATCAGGAACTAAATGCATCTGCAGCACAGCTGCTTCAAAGAATGCTATTTACTACTGCACTTTCATAGTTATATCATATCCCTGCTAAAGAAGCTTGTTTTTTCCACATAGGAAGTAGAAGGTGATAAGCCTAGGTTTCAACCAGTTTTTTGCTTGTCTCTTTTCTACCTATCACCTAGTCAGCAAGGAAGGAATATTAAGTATATGTTCTTTCCATCACCACGTGCAGCTAACTGTGGAGTCAGAAAGTTTTAACACAGCCAAGCAAAAAAACCTATGCCTGACTTTCCATTGGAAGAGCATCAGTGAAAGTTAGGATCAAGTCCACAAGTTGTGCCAGTTTTCCCAAGCTTTATTTATGATTCTCTTATCTTTAATAGTTTAAATAAAAGTATTTCATGCAATGACAAATCAGAAAACATTTGGGAGCATATGGTCTTCCAACCGTATGTTAAAGAAATGCAACTAAACATCACTAACCATGTCAGGGCAGATATATGTGCAAAGTCTGTGGACAACACAAGGAGTTTGACATGTGAAATGGGAGAACTAGATGATAAATATAAGAGTTCAAAGATATGCTCATATGGACCTCATAGTTTGCAGAAAAGGGGATATGACAAGGTTATGAGAGTGTGAATTCTTGTAAACTGGAAGTATTTTGCATAAACTGTATGTGCCCCAATATTTGTTACAGCAGTTCCTCCCAAAAGATTTTATTTTTTTCAGTCATTCTAGTATTCTCAGACAACTCTTCATAATGAACACTATGTGGTTGGTTGTTGCTGTCCTGGTTTCAGCTGGGATAGAGTTGATTTTCTTCCTAGTAGCTGGTATAATGGTGTGTTTTGGATTTAGGATGAGAATAATGTTGATAACACACTGATGTTTTACTCGTTGCTAAGTAGTGCTTACACTAAGTCAAGGACTTTTCAGCTTCCCATGCTCTGCCAGGTGCACAAGAAGCTGGGAGGGGGCACAGCCAGGACAGCTGACCCAGACTGGCCAAAGGGCTGTTCCATACCATATGACGTCATGCTCAGTATATAAACTGGGGGGAGTTGGCCAGGGGGTAGCAATTGCTGCTCGGGGACAGGCTGGGCATCGGTCAGTGGGTGGTGAGCAATTGCATTGTGCATCACTTGTTTTGCATATTCTTTTATCATTATTATTATTTTCTCTTCCTCTGCTGTCCTATTAAACTGTCTTTATCTCAACCCACAGGTTTTACTTTTTCTTTCTGATTCTCTCCCCCATCCCACTGCGGGGGAGATGGTGAGTGAGCAGCTGTGTGGTGCTTAGTTGCCGACTGGGGTTAAACCACAACAGTTGTGAATTTCATATAAGGGGGAAAATGGCTTGAGATTACATGTGGAATTGTTCCTCAATCAGCTACAATTAAAAAGAATTGAATAAGTAATTCATACTAGTAGACTCAGGAACTAATCAGATGCCTTTTTCATATGTAAAAGATGCTTTATCTTTTATCTTTATCTTATCTTTATGCTTTTGTTTTATCCTTACAAGTAGTATTGACAAAGGCTGTTGATATGCAACAAGGACATTATAATATTAACTTTCTTTTTACTGCCAAAGTCATAAAAGCAGTAAGATAGACTTATAAAAATCACTTTGCACTCCAGTTTAAATAGGTTGCTGTGATATTGCTTACTCCATTTTCTAGACCTTTTGCCAAGAACAAAGCTTTCCAAATTAATATAGATGTGGAGCACAGTATTTAAAAAGATAACAAATAAAAATAAAATCAATACTATTTAAAAAAAAAAAATTTAAACAGTAATTTATTATTTAAATTCCATATTCCGAAAAATATGAACACACTATTTGGTATATGAAAATGTTATCAGGCAAACCAATAGGAAATGTGATGGGGGAGTGTAGCCAGGCACTAGAAAGGATGGAGGTTTGTTGCATAGTATTCATGTTGAGTTTGGGCAGCCAAGTCCCAATTGGATTTCAGAGGTTACTTCATTCCCTGCTTTGTGCCACAATCATTTGATCTGAAGTGTTCAACAGTAGCAAGGCTTTTTCCTGTTCAGCTGAAAATCTGTCTTAGCTTGAGACCCACCAGGATTTAGAAGCAAATCGTATTAGCACAGACATCTTGGAAGAGAACTTTTTTTTACATTTTCCTGCGTACACTGGAAAGACATCTAACATGCACAGACATGACTGGGACAGAAAGCAAAAGCGTTCACAACTTTTCCATTTTATAATATGAATGTATGGGAAGGAGTTGCTCATTACTTTGAGTAGTTAGAGAACTCAGTTAAGAAATGAGAGACCAGATCTTCCAGTTCCTGACAGTCACGAACTCTTTCTGAACTCCTACTGCCAATTCTGACCCAACACATAGAGAAGAGGGAAACAGATGTCTATGGCATGTGAAGACCTCAACGAAGCCCCCTATATTGTGGTTTAGGCATCTTTGTCTATCGTAGTTTATTCATTTCACAATCAGTATTTTGTATAATCACTTTAGTGATTAATTAAAAGAACATTAACAAGGTTGCAAGAGGAGATCACAAGCTTCCACTGTCCTAGCTGATGCTTACCTACAAGGAACTCCTGTTCTGTTGCAGTGGTCTTCTCTTTGTCCCATGGGCTTCTGCAGTCTTGGCTCCAGAGGCTTGTTCTAGTAGCAGGAATGAGGGCATTACTATCCCAGACTCTCCCTAGCACTGCCTCCATGCATTCCCCCAGACAGTGGACTTTCACAGAGTTGGAAAATGGGCAAAATTTTCAGTGCTGATATTACATTCGTATCCTTGTGTCCACTCACTGATAGCGCCTACCATGAGCACATCCAAATTAAGCAGTGATAGCAAAATATCTACTGTGCTATACCGAATCTTCTAATCTCATCTCCTTGATTGCCACAAAATATATTCCTAGGTGGGACAATTCTACTGATAAGTAATGAGAAACTTGAGGAGTGTTAACAATTGTTAAAATATCTTATTATGGTGAAAAAGCTTTGCTGAAGGTAGGGTATTTGAGTTTTGACTTTTGATTAGTCTCATTTCCTCAAAAACTCATTCTGCAGTTGAAATTCTTAACCGAGTTGATTTTTACTCAAGAGTCATTACCAAGTCTAGACCACTGCAACAAGTTGCTAAAAAGACAAACTGCCTGGACTTTATGAAAACCTGCATTGTATTTGTCTGATCAAAAATTCTGCTTCTTTCATTAAAAACATTTTGTCTTTTGAATGGTGGTGTTCCTTCAATAATAGAAAGAACTAAGATGGTTCTCTCATCCTGCCAGAGTTCCAGGATATTTTTTAAGTCTACACTAATTGTATGGTGCAGTCTGTTATGAGGAGATAAAAATGCAAAGCAAAAGAAAAACAAGTGAGTCTTTAATTTGACTTGAGAGATTGAAAAAGTGGTGACATCCCTGTCAGATTTGTGAAGGGAATTCTTTACTGAAAGTGGTAACTAGCTGAATTAATAGCCATCCAGTATCACCTGTTTAGACAACAGTAAGGAAAAAAAAGGATTAGCAAGAGATAATTCATCATGAATAATTTAACTGGCACATGAGAGGAAACATACAGATTCACAGTCCAGTCCTACATAGTTTTATCATTCAAAATTTTTACTGATATTAAAGGAAAAGCTGCTTGAGTTAAGTATTGCAGAGATGAGATCTTTGGATTTTTTCTCCCTTCTGAAGACTTCTAATTCTTTTAGACTACTTAAGATTACTCTTTCTGGTCTCCATATTTTTTTTTGTCTTTTAGACTCAGATTACTAGTTTCTTTTTTCAAGGTTCAATTTAGACTGAAACAAGGAATGCACTACTATTTCTTCAGTAGTTCTGTGAATATTGTTGACAAAAATATTCATTCAGCCATCATTTAGTGACAGAATACAGTTTTTCTATTCAATTCCTTGAAAAGTGCCTTGGAACACTACGGTAATTGTCTCATCTAAGCATGCTGGGGATGGGGCAATCAGTTGGTCCTCAATTCACCTTGCTTCACCATTGCATTATGTTGGCAGAGAAACAGAAATGAGCAACAGTAAGAACCATTATCTAGCTCTCTGTTTTAAAATGTATCCTAAGAAGCTGGTGCAGCTTGTGGATTAACTTCCTGCAATAGTTCCTCTAAGGAAATAAAGACTTAGGGAATTATAGAAGTTAAAATCATGTCTAAAAAGTAAAGTAAATAAAACCAAAGTCTGGCTAACTCTTTCCACCATAATTAATTTGAATTTCTGCAACTTTAAAACTATCAGTGTGAGAGAATAACTTGATATTTAAGAGGCAAACTGGGGGCAGATGGTGACAGTAAATTGTAAAATGAAATAGAACATATTTTATTTAAAAATAAGCATATATTAAAGGCATCTGGACATTTACAGTCCTGAATGCAGAATTTACATTGTAAAATGTAGATGTAAATGAAGTAAAATATTGTCCAAAGAAGTTTTAATTTTAATGTAGGCAGTGCAACTGGGTCACAGGCAAGGTAGTTTACAAAGTATAGTGAGAATTTGTAAGGAGAAAAGGTAGTTGTGCAAGTATATTGTAATACCAATCTTACACTTCATTTCAGTATGTAATTTAGTGACGGTCTGCCAGTGTGGTTTGTTGTTGGGGTTTTTTTTAAGCACATGCAACTCAGGCTGCTGTGTAATCTTCCGTTTGTTATGGGATTTACTGTGGCACAAAATAATCAAGGGACTTTGATTCTAAGCTAGTGTGAGGGAAATACTAAGAGGTTTTGTTGTTGTTTTTTTTTTATTCCATTTACCAGTGAAAAATGCAGGTCAGAGCTCTTCTCCATGTGACCTCTGGTAGTGAGTAAAATACCTTTTGCTTTCACATAGGTGCAATGAAGGGGAGGAAGACATGCTTTCTGTGCCGTTTACAGTACTTCAGTATTAAATTAATGGCCTGCATCCTCACTCAGTGTTTGCAGCACCAACTTTGAAGGCCTTAGTGAGAAATGGGAAATAAAATGGTAAAAAAGTAGTACTTATGCTTAGCTGTGCAGAAGCTGGGGGAGATAAAGCAGTAAGAGAGACGAAAAAGTATTAAGCATCTTTTACAGGCAAATTCATTTCTGCTTCCTCTTTTAATATAAAGGCCCAATTCATGCATATTCTGCTTGAGTTTATGGAGATGTAGAACTTATTATTGGTTGTCTGGTTAAATTGTATTTATCCCTACAAGCTTCCATTCACAGCTCCACGATCTAATTTGTGTTAATTCTTCTGGGGTTTTTGTTGGGTTCTTTTTCAGTACAAGAGGTGGGGGTTTTTGTTTCTGGTTGTTTTTTTTTTTTTTTTTTAGTGGATCAGTCATTTGGTTAACAAAAAGATAAGGCAGTTGTTTTCTTCTCAGCCTACAGTTTGCATCCTTATCCTGGTATTACTGCAGACCTAGGGGGGGAAAAAAAAAGAAAGGAAAAATGCATATATAAAGTGGGTACCTTACTTACACATCTGTCGCATTAAATGTATCTCTAAATCCATCTTTTCATCCCTCATGCTCCACAGTGTATCCCCACCCCACCCAAACACACACATGTCTCTTCAGGACCTCCTTTTGCTCTGGACTTGCATATGTCCAGTAATCTCCTTCCTGCTAACACTTCTCCTCCTCTCCTTCAGGACAGCTCCTTGAGCAGCAGCAGTCAAGCTACAATGCCAACTCTTCGAGTCTTTCCTTCTTCTTAATGCTACTCAGGACTTCCTTCTTCCTCTGTTTAAATTGACCATTTATCTATTCCTCTCACCCCCAAATCATCTTATATATATCCCCAAGGTTAGGCCTTATTGTTTCCAATTTCATCTGTTCAGTCACACTAGCTTTTTTCACCTCGTCTGTACTTCTGATTCTTTATCACTGACACCAATGGCCAAAATGGAGCTTCATTGTTAGCAGGCAAGAACCACAGAGAAACAGCTCCCCCAAATGGTGCAATAAACCTGAAAAATACATGCTTACACACTCAAACATATGTACTTACCTCTCTGCTAACATTAAAGCTAAAAATACGACCTCATTTTTCAAGGTCTAATATTTTGCATGCTTATGGAGTTAGATTAACAATTCATAATCATAATGAAATGCAAAGCTCATACTGCATGTTCTTTCAAAGTAAGGAAACTGACACAGATGCTGAGTTTACTGCTTCTTCAGACTTGTTCATATGGAGCCAGGGGGAGAGCACAAGAGACACAAGCAGTATCTTTGATTAAAACCATGCAGGAACTCTTAAGATTCTGGGGCCAAAAGTCTTTCCCTGAGGAAAAAGACCTGCAATGCTGCTAATCTCAGTATCATATTGTGGGCAGGAGAGCAATTTTCAGTAAAGAGACCATACAGCACATATGCAATCCCAGAACATCTAATAATATCCTATGGAAGCACTGTGTAAGAGACAATAAAATGCTTTGGAGTTCCCTATGTCCCACTTAGCTACCTCCTTAGTTTAATCAGAGAGTTACTAGATTGCTTCTTTCTTTAAAGGTTTAAAATTGATCAAATCTCAACAATGAAGTCAGCTCTGCCTCTTGCACAATTTGCTTCTTAGAGGGAACCGTTTAGTGCTGCATGAGAAAATTTTACATGAGAAAACCAAATATATGTGTTTTTACTTTATATTACAATGATGTGATGTGTTTTGCTCTCTATGTGGCTTACATGTTAAAAAGATCAAGAGTTTTTGTTTTAAAGGCTTAACAAAGCTCTTTTTCAAGGCTAAAGATAGCATGTTTCATGACTACTTGCTCCATTAATTCATGCTTTCTTAGATGAAAGTAAAGCTGTTAGGCCAATAAATGCAAAAAGTCTGTTTGGACAGATATTCTGTTTCTTGCTTTGTTCTTTTGCTCATTGTCAGTAGAAGAAAATAGCTAATAGCCCTAAACTTTTCAACCTCTGAAGGATGAAACTATGTGGTTCATGTAACTCTTCAGCACCTGAGTCATTCTTCTTTTCTTTGCTACCAAGGGCAGTCATTACAGCTCCTCCTCATCTTTTTCTCTGTCTTTGCTACATCTTTGTTAAACTGTCAAGGATGTTTGAAAGCAATATAGTTCTCCTTTTTTCTAACTTCAAAGTTTGCTAGTAGATTGATAACAGACTTCTTATTGATCTCCTCTGCACCAACACAATTCTTGCTTCATTGTAAATACAACACAAGAGAATACAGTATAGTGACAGACAGTTAACCAATATATACTTCTTTCATCCTTGAAATCAGGACTGGGGAACAGAAGTTATCTTTTTAAGTCAAACTTTTTAAGCAGAAGGATAACATTTTCAAATGTGCCAAAAGTCAAGCATTTAAATCTTTTTTTTTCAGATACCAAAATAAATAGCTGATTTCTCAGAGTTATACATCCTGGCTTGTATCAGAAATAGTGTGGCCAGCAGGACCAGGGAAGCAATTGTCCCCCTGTACTTGGCACCGGTGAGGCTGCACCTTGAATACTGTATTCAGTTTTGGGCCCCTCACCACAAGAAAGACATCGAGGTGCTGGAGAGTGTCCAAAGAAGGGCAACAAAGCTGGTGAAGGGTCTAGAGCACTCATCTTATGAGGAGTGGCTGAGGGAGCTGGGGGTTGTTTAGTCTGAAGAAGGGAAGGCTGAGGGGTGACCTCATTGCTCTCTACAATTACCTGAAAGGAGGTTGTAGTGAGGTGGATGTCAGTCTCATCTCCCAAGTGACAAGCAATAAAACGGCCTCAAGTTGCACCAGAAGAAGTTTAGATTGGATATTAGGAAAAATTTCTTCACTGAAAGGGTTGTCAAACATTGGAACAGGCTGCCCAGGGAAGTGGCTGAGTCCCTGTCCCTGGAGGTATTTAAAAGACGTGTAGATGTGGTGCTTAGGGACATGGTTTAGTGGTGGACTTGGCAGTGCTAGGTCAATGGTTGGACTTGGTGATCTTAAAGGTCTTTTCCAACCTAAACGATTATATGATTCTATGATTCTATGATACCTGCAATTTCTATTCACCTCAGTGCTTTATGCTATTCTAGGGGCCTGATCTAAAGTAACAGATTTTCATGGGTTTGAGGTAAGATACAAGGTAAGGTTGTCTGAATGGGTGCTCAACTTTGGATGCAGAAGTGAGACAGAGAACTGGCGTAAGATGACATCACCATGCCTTACTTCTAAGCACTCAAGTCTGAGAGAATAATTCAAAGGTGAGGTAGATCCACAAGTTCTTTGTAGGCTATGTCAGAAAAATTAGACACCTGAGAATAAAATTCAAAACATCTATTAGCTAAGACAGCCAACATCCATCTCCAAAGAAAGGGCATCTGGAATGCATTGTTGGACTTGAGCTGCGCTCCTCCAGTTTTCTGTGTTTTTGTCTCTCTGATAATCCCTCCTGTTTTTGTCTCTCTCTGAGGTCCCATTGATTTTCCACTGTCCACACAAGGGTATAATTTCAACAGGAGGATAAAGAGCATCTTGCCCTCCTCCCTAGATGTCTCTCTGCCAATGACTTAATAGTTAGGGCAGTTTTCTGGGAATCATTCACCATCAGTCATGAGCTTTCTCAAATTTAGAAGCCTTAGAAGGAAAATCTTTTACTTCCTAAATTTTTCAAACATTAGATTATTATAGAAAAGATAGTATCTCTTTCTGATACATATTTCTTGTTTACATTGACCAGCAAAATTTACTCTTGACTGTCAGATCAAAACTGTATTACTGTATCTGTTGAAGGATCACTAACAGGTTGAGCTGACATCAGATTCCAACTGTTAGATGTAAAATCATTTTTAGAGGGATTAATTTCAGACTTACCCCATTTGCAAAGTGATGTGGTTCTCTTCCTGTCTAGCCTTGATCAAGTGACAGTATGGTTCACATGCACTATTCTCTTGTATAAGTTTGCATGAAGCAAACTTTACAGTTGGACTCAATGATCTTAAAGGTGTTATCCAACCTACACGATTCTATGATTCTATGGTTTTCAACATACAAGCTTGTATGGATCATAATTTTGACATTTTTGAACTCTACTCTATCATTAAGAAGGACTATTTTTTTCAAAAAGTTTTTTCCTAATAGATAATAAGGAAATTCAAACAATCATTGACGGATTTTGTTTACTGTCTGGGCAGAAGAAGGCTCCATCTGTCTAAGCCAATGGACACCAGCCATTCTTAAATTACTCACTGACAGTCAATAAAATTTTAGTAGCCATATTGTGAACAGCTATCCTGATCAGCTCATTAATTCATTAAACTCTTGGGAGAAAGGAGTAGTAGGTTTTAATTTAAATGTTGTATTCGGTTTGCGTGGCAAGGTTTGCTAGCAGGGGCGCTACAAGGGTGGCTTCTGTGAGAAGCTGCCAGAAGCTTCCCCTATGTCTGATAGAGCCAGTGCCAACCGGCTCCAAGACAGATCTGCCTGTGGCCAAGCCTGAGCAAATCAGCAATGGTGGTAGCACCTCTGTGATAACATATTTAAGAAGGTAGAAAAAACCTGCGCAACTGCAGCCAGAGACAGGAGTGACAATATATGAGAGAAACAACTCTGCAGACACCAAGGTCAGTGAAGAAGGAGGGGGAAGAGGTGCTCCAGATGCTGGAGCAGAGATTCCCCTACAGACCGTGGTGAAGACCACAGTGAGGCAGGCTGTCCCCCTGCAGCCCATGGAGGTTAACAGTGGAGCAGATATCCACCTGCAGCCCATAGAGGACCCCACACCAGAGCAGGTGGATGTACCCGAAGGAGGCTGTGACTCTGTGAGAAGCAAGCACTGGAGCAGGCTCCTGGCAGGACCTGTGGACCCATGGAGACAAAGAAAGAAGCCCATGCTGGAGCAGGTTTGCTGGCAGGACTTGTGACCCTGTGGGGGACCCACACTGGACCAGTCTGCTCCTGAAGGACTGCACCCCGTGGAAGGGACCAAGGCTGGAGCAGTTCATGAAGAACTGCAGCCTGTGGGAAGGACTCACGAGGGAGAAGTTTGTGGAGGACTGCCTCTCATGGGAGGGACCCCACGCTGGAGCAGGGGAAGAGTGCGAGGAGTCTTCCCTGTGAGGAGGAAGGAGCGGCAGAGACAACGTGTAATGAACTGACTGCAGTCCCCATTCCCCGTCCTCCTGTGTTGCTGCAGGGGAGGAGGTAAAGAAATCAGGAGTAAAGTTAAGCCCAGAAAGAAGGGAGGGGTAGGGGAAATACGTTTTAAGATTTAGAGTTTTTTTTCTCATGACCCTACTCTGATTTGTTTGCTAATAAATTAAATTCATTTTCCCCAAGTCGAGTCTGTTTTGCCCATGAAAAGCTTTAAACTAAGGGAGGGTAGATTTAGACTGAACAGAAGGAAAAAATTTTTCATGAGCGTGGTGAAACACTGGAACGGGTTGCCCAGAGAGGCGGTAGATGCCCCATCCTTGGAAACATTCAAGGGCAGGCTAGATGGGGCTCTGAGCAACCTGATCTAGTTGAAGATGTCCCTGCCCATTGCAGGGGGTTTGGACTAGATGACCTTTAAAGGTCCCTTCCATCCCAAAGCATTCTATGATTCTATGACGGTAATTGGTGAGTGATCTCTCCCAGTCCTTATCCGGACCCATGAGCCTTTTGTTATGTTTTCTCTCCCCTGTCCAGCTGACAAGTGGGAGTGACAGAGCGGCTTTGGTGGGCACCTGGCATCCAGCCAAGGCCAACCCACCACAAATGTAATTCAGAAGGAATTCTCTGAAACAAAACACATCAAAATCTGAAATTCAAATGGCTAGAAGAACCTGTCTGGGTCCCAGTGTTTCACACACACGTTGTGAAGTAGTGTAGATGTAGCCACAGAATCAACATGGATTTATAACCCACTGTCAGGTATTATGGAAACTACAAAAAGGCAGAAAGTATTATAAAAAAGCATTTCCACTGAAGCCCAACGTCATATAAAACAGACACGATAGTGAAATCACAGCCGCAGGAAAAAGCTTTAAGTGTTACCATGACAGTGTATAGCAATATTGTGATATGAAGTGTGATATCAACTTCACAAATAAGTGTGCAATCAGGATGTTTTAGTAAGCTATTCATCTGTGTAATTACTATATTCATATAGATTTAACTTTTTCATTTTTAGGAGAGTATTTTGGTAAATGCTAAGACACACAGTGCAACAGCTTTGAATTTGGTGGAGTTATTTTTCAAATCCCCAAAAAAGCATTAATTTTGAAGTTACTCTACAATAAACCAGTTTATTTTGCTGTACACATTTACAAAGGGCACCTTAAAAAACAAAATGAGTCCTTGTTATTAATTATTTTTAATATTTGGTTATCTCATTCCCTGACAATAATGTCAGAATATGTACTTGTATATGCTCAAGCTTACATTTTACACCAGCAAATATCATATTTTCTTTTACCTATCAGATATAGACATTGCAAATCAAAGAAAATACAACATTTATGTGTCGTGAATGAAACAACAAAGTAGTAAAGATTTACAGTTCAAAATGGGTGCTTAAGTCTATCTACATGGGAATTTGGGTATCTACATCCCAAGTACTTGCCCTACCATATGCATAAGTTTTAGTTAAATCCTCAGAGATCCCACTCAGCATTCTGCTGCCTTACTTTAAAATCTATGAGTAATTAAGATTTTCTGCTAAAATTCCCAAAATGACTAGAGGTTTTTTCCTTACTTAAATCTTGACTGCGCAAACCAATTCAGTTGCATCCACATGGCACATTTGACTACCATGTGCCTAAACTAAATCCACACCTACAAGCAATGTAAGGAAGTGGGGTAATTCACCCAAGTGTAAGCCACATTACTGTAGTCAATTTGGGAAGATACATGTGGATATTGTGTGGAAGGCAAGCCCACAGAAATTTAAGTCCTATCAGCATCTCCTCAGTCTGATATAATTGGTATTTTCAGATCAAGAATCAGATTCCACAAGAAATGAATCTGGGGTAGCTTTTGCCCAGCAGTACATCAAGGTTACTTCTGTACCCTGAACAAAGACCAGTATTCAGATCCCTTTTTGGATAGATGCAGTATCATTCTGTAGCTCCTTCCCTTTTTGCATTTCCCCTTTGAAGTAAAATACTCCAGATTTCAGATCTTAGGTATGCTGAAACATTTTCTGGAGGTGCCAGTTACTTTTCCAGTGACAGAGCCCTGGGTGACCAGGTTCATAATGCTGGCATCCCCACATGGCAGCAAATGTTATCTCAAGCAATCCTGACTTTCTTACTTCAGGGCACTTCCCATAGGGCTACTCTATTCTGTGTTCATTTGCAAATGGCTGTGCATAGTGACCAATGTTATTCACAAGTAATTTAGGCTCTTCAGCCATTGAAAGCTCAGGCTTTAGTACAAAAGAGACTCAGGTAGGGAGGGTTGGTTTTAAGGTATTTTAAACAGGTTTTTTGTTTGTTTGTTTGGGTTTTTTTTAGAATTAAAATTTCATCTCTTAATGTCAGAAGACACTACTACTGCATTATGTATGACCTAAAGCAAGTTCTTGCCAATGAATGGATTACGGTAGAATAATTATATTTGCTTACTGTGTCTGAATTTGTTCCATATGAAAAAGGCTGATGGGTTATTATTTCATCACAGATTTTTCTATGCTCAGAGTGCATATATGAACATATATTCTCTTTCTTCTCTGGTTGCCCTTCTTTTAAATAGCAAGGACTTCTGGCTAGCTATGAAAGACCTGGAATACTTGATAAACCTTTACAAACAGACCTCTCTGGAACTTTTTTAGAAAGGCCTCGGAAAACAGCAGTCGTAGATATGCTCAATAAAACTAACATTCCTCACTATGATTGCATGACAAATGATTCAGTACTAAAAAAGGGGGTACTCAAGGCCATAAAACATCAAAAAGGTAGAAAGGACTGAGATGGACATGTATGAATTACACTGATTCATGAATGCTATGTTGCCCTTGGGCAGTGCTAACTCATGCAGCCAGCACTTCTGCAGCTAATTAACTTTATGAAGGTAATTGTTTTCACAAGGATGAACTGTTCTTGAACACTTCCTCCAATACTGGATACGCAAGGCTTTTCTTCAGGCCTTGATATAAAGGTCTTCATTTGCAATTATTAATTTCTTCAATAAATAAATATTTATATAGTTGTAGTATAAAATATATACATATGAATTTTTTTTAAGTGGGAGTGAGGTAAGAATATTCTCATTTTATTATCAGGTGTCTTAAAAATTAAATTAGAAAATTCAAGGTATTTCACAACTTAGTTAAAGAACTTGGCAATAATAATATATTCACTGTATAAAATGATAGAAACAATAGTGATAATAACTATTATGTCACATGCTGGGTCAGACCCCAGATTGATCTACCTTGATAGCTTTTCCTGAGAAACCAACACCAGGTATTTGGTGAGGAGTTGAGAGAGGAAGATCAAAAAAGTTTGCATCCTTGTCTATGTTCCAAATTGAGGCAATCACAACAGCAATAATTCAGTGCCCTAATCGACAGATTGAAGAGCCGTATTCCAGTTTGCTCTGTTTATTTCTTCTTTTGCCATCTTACTGTTGTCTTGTCTTCCCTTATTCTTTCCCAGAACTTACAATTATTTATTGCACAATGGAGCAGTTTCATCAGTAGGAAGAAAAATTGTTGTGGCAGACGGGTTATTGTCTGCTGAGGATACTCTATGGCAGACGTGTGAAGGAATCTCTTTAGGTAGAGAGGGAACTTGGGTCAGTCTTCCTGATATCCCTCTCCCACTAGTGAGTAATCTAGCCACTGAGTGATTATGCAAAAGGAAAGTTCACATATGCAAAAGGGAAGTAATCTCTGGGATGTTTGTAACATGGCTGCTATGAGGAAATTTATCAGACAAATCCATGGAAAGTATGTATTAAAAAGAATGCCTATTTTTTAATTATTTCTTGCTTTGGAATTAGCTATGTGCTGAGTGGTTTATTATTCTTAACTCTGAGTCACTAGTCTGTGTCAACAGTTTTTAGCAAAGCTATATGTGGCAAGCTGTAGTACCCATGGTGGTTAGGCACTGCCTTAGGTAAGCTGACAATGGTGTGGGAGTTTCCCATTTTGTATCTTTAAATATTGTCCATCAAATTCTGATTTTATTCCTTTTTAAACATCTAAGTCCTCTACCAATATGAACATACATGTCTCCCGATAATATTTTGAGGCAGATGACAGGGAGCCAGGCAATCTCTTAGTCAGGTTACAGGCCAATCACACATTAGAGATCTACAGTCATAGTATCTGCTGAATACAACAGAAATCAGACCAATGTGATCCACCTTCCCAAATACATAACCATAAAAAGATTCCTGTCTGCACTGAGGCAGGAAGCAGAAGAGTTCATGAAAGGACTCTGCACAGAAAATGTGGAGATATGAATCTGGTAACCTGTTAGAAGCAGCCACCACACCGGTTTTGAAGAGGTGAGTTTATTGGCATCTCACAGCATTCATCCTTTTATACCTCTTCTTCTATTGAAACATTCATTCATCTTTTCTGATTAGAAATTAATTTCTAGAATCTCCTTGAAAACTTCTCTCTTCTTCTCATTGATTATTAATCAATTTATGACATTTCAGGCAAGCGAGAACAGTCTTTCTGCATAATGTCATTAGTCTTAACAATAAGATCTGACCAAGCCTCAGTTATATTTTTTTACAGACTGTCTGAACTTCTTGAACAGCATTGTACAGTCATTTGTAAATTTACCTATGAGCCTACAGTTAGAAGCAATGAGTCTTGGGGCTTACTATCGTATGTAATAATACTTGAACAACTTGAATCACTTCTATGTAAGTAGTGAAATGTATAAATTCGTTATGAATGTATAAAGCTTTATAACTCAGCAAAAAACTGGAAGCCCATAAAGTCACTCTGGCTAATAGATGTAGTGATTTTGATTTGCAATGTACTGTAGAGACATCCTCATTCTTATAAAGCTAACTGTTGGTAAAGATTATTCTAGTAATAAAGAAGAGCAGTACTTTTCTATGTCCTGTCTTCAGAATGCTGGTCCAGGAGGCAGAACTGGAAATGCACTAAGAAACATCACTAAAGAGAAGATGGAAAGAACAAACTGCATAGCTATTTCAGCAGGGCTTATCATTTCAAAGTGAAGGTATTCTTCACCAGCAATGCCTATTTGTAACCCTCCCATTAAAACTGAGTATTCTGATTCATTTCAAACCCGCAGGAGCCAAAATGACTCCAGAGTTTGATAACTTTAACCACCAGCAGCAGAATGAAAATGGAAAATTGGCAAGCAAGCAACCTCTGTATTTATGTTCAGTGAACGACTGTTCTATATGTAAAGGATGTAAATTGAAGATCTAGTCTGGTCTTCACTCTAAGTTAACAAATCTCTTTCTTTGTTAACTAGCTATAGAATATTTCAGGTCTTCTTGAACAGCAGAGTCACTAAAATCCTACATATGGTTCTATTGTATTTAAAGCCAAGTCATGAAAGATCCAGCTGTATAGTACATTACACAGATGAATCTCCTTTCATACTTCTGTTTTAGTAAACACAATCTTTAATAAAGATTTCTGTGAGTACATTAAAAAACACAGGACAAAGAATTGTCCATGCTTGACAAAAAAGTGCAAAGAGCCAGCTAATGAGGATATACTTTTTTAGTGAAATGATGAAGAGATGCCCCATCAGTATATTTCTATTCAAATTTTGTTTCCTCTCACCTCCTTCAGGTACATAGTACCAGATGAAAAATAGCACAAGAAAATTCTTGTCTCAAGTTTCAGACAGTTTAATTCACATCTGAATTTAAGTAGTCTGATTATCACTGTTTGTCCATTTTTTATAAAACTGCCTGAGGTCCCCCAACTCCATTTAGAATTTGTCTATGTGACCTGTCTTAGTGAACTGATCTCATTTACAGATGAGCCTGAGAGTGCTCATGCGAGCCCCAAAACTAGTCTGTTTTCAGCCTTGTGAATGCTAGACACCCTGTGGAAGCCACAGACTGGTTATTAATTGAGAGGATGAAAGAGGGAGAATCACTGTAAAACATTTCTTACACACTTTATTAATAAGAGATAGTAGTTTCTAATTTATTTTTAATTGAAATGTTAAAAAAGCTCATCTTACCCTTGCTTCTCATCTAATATTTCTCTACATATTGAATGCTCTAGTCACCATAGTACTGATGCTGTGTCCTCACAATGCATATGCAAAGTCTAATTGAAAAAAAGTAACAGTGTGTCGTGGTTTAACCCCAGCCAGCAACTAAGCACCACGCAGCCACTCGCTCACCCCCCCCACCGGTGGGATGGGGGAGAGAATCGGAAGGGCAAAAGGGGAAAACTCGTAGGTTGAGATAAAAACAGTTTAATAACTAAAGTAAAATAAAAAATAGAACAGTAGTAATACAAAGCAAGCGGTACACTGTACAATTGCTCACCACCCGCCGACCAATGCCCAGCACATCCCCCAAGCAGCGACCAAACCCATCCCTGGCCAACTCCCCTGCTTATATACTGAGCATGATGTCATGTGGTATGGAATAGCCCCCGCCCAGTCTGAGTCAGCTGCCCCAGCTGTGCCCCCTCCCAGCCTCCCATGCCCCTGGCAGAGCATGGGAAGCTGAAAAGTCCTTGACCAGTGTGAGCACCACTTAGCAAGTACTTAGCAAGAACCAAAACATCAGTGTATCATCGACATTGTTCTCAACCTAAACCCAGAACACAGCCCCATACCAGCTACCAGGAAGAAAACCAACTCCATCCCAGCCAAAACCAGGACACAGTGGAAGAAGGGGAATAGAGGAAAAAGGAAAAGAAGAAAGGCACTCATTAAGTAGAGACAGTATTAAAGTCCTTCTCTTTTACTAAGTTTGTAAAAGAACATATCTTCCAGCCTTTCTGCCTGCAGAATGACACTTTAGAGAGTCTTGAGTAACACAGATAAAATAGACACCTTTAGTGCTTTGATTTACTCAGTGGTATCACTAGCTGAAAATACTGAAGGGTCATACAGCTCCATTTTCCTGTGCGTTGACACTTGAAATGTACATTTGAGAAGATGGCTGTCCTCTATGATAGAAAACTGCTTAATTTGACAGGGTGGAGGGTAGGAATCTCTCTTCCAAAATGTCAGTTGTGTCAACACGATTCTTTTGGTAGATTTTCATCCCTGTCTCTAGTGATGACTCCTTGTTGTTTGAATATATCCCATCCCAAAATAGTCAATTAACAAGGAATTTATTCTTGCAATAGTCCTTTGTATGTTAAAAATGCAAATGCGCAATGGTAGTAAACAAACTACAGTGTCTTGTATGTAGTAGTAGCTTTATATTAGAAATAAAATTTTGTGACTTGATATCACTTTATTTTTTCCAACAGGGAAGTATCTCTTATGTCCTCTCCACAGGTGAAAAAGTGGGCTAAATAATGGCATATAATAAAATATAACGGAATCCCCAATTATATTTTATTTAAAGCTGAGGAAATCTTTTGTGTTAACAACATCTTCCTGTCTTCTTTTTCTTAGTAAAATTTCATACATGTTCGTTTACAAAGGATTTTCTCTTGTGGGATTTCCTCAGTAGAAAACTAGTCTGATATTATCACCAGCAGTGGCTCCTTGAAGAAATAAGTGTGTAGGGAAGATGTAAATCAGTCCAAGTTCTCGCAATGTTACCTCCCTGCATAATTCTAGAGGATTTAAAAATGGCTCAGTTTTTCCAGCTATGGATGTTGCAGGACAGGGAGGAAATGTTCAGAATTGCTTCAGGGAATTATTCTTACATGCAATAAGACACAGAACGCTTCATTGAAGTGAGGCGGATTTCTGATGGCTAAATCCCAGAATGCTATCCTAATCCTTGTCTGCTCAGCAAAGTGTTGTTTTCCTTTTTCTGTCTTAGCTTAGAAATCAGACTGTTCATGCAGGACACAGTAGATCCCAGCTACAAAGGTCTCTGCCTAATGGGAATCTGTCCAAGACTTTAGTCCCCCAGAGGGGCTTACCATCCCTGCCCAGCTGCTCCTGGGACTCCCACCTCTACCCATGGGCCCAGGGACCCCTATCAGCTCAGCCTGGGGCCATCAGTCGCTGCCTCAGTGATTCTGTAGGTATGCCTGACTCCAGCTCCCTGAACAGACCTCTGTAAGTAGCTCATCTCCTGAACAAACCCTGGGACATGTGTCATAGCTTGCTCTGCCCTGCCTCCAACCCTCTCTCCCAGGCAGACCTTGGACCCACATTGCAGCCTGGTCTCCAACATGGTCAGGAGCATCTCCTTTGCTCCTGACTGGATCTCATCCCTGCCCACTGTGTCCAGACCCTGTGGGACTGTACCCATCACTGATGGCATGGCTGGCTCTGGGATTACCCTAAGCCTTTCATGAGCAGCCTGACCTCACTGCCCTCTGACAGAATGAAAACTAAATGTTATTCTGTGGCTTGTCCCCCAAATGCCACGTGTTGGGTTTCTTTGTGGGGGTTTATGCATCTGCAATCCCAACTGCTGAAGATCTACCCCTGTGCAAAAATGAACTTAAGTTTCATCAGACCAGAGAACTTACTGGCCAGGAGATATCTGAGCTCCAGCCTTTGCTCTGAAGTTCTTTTTTGTGTTTTACAAGCAATGGTCATGAATAAAATGGATTAACTGTCTTGTATATATTGCCTGATATTGGCAGCTTCCTCCATTTCAAGGGGAATGTTTAATAAACCAGAAAGTCCTGTTCTCATTTTCTTACTTTCCTTGTCCTTTTCTTTTTCTCTGTCCCAGATAATCTTGAATTCTTTTCTATATAGAATCAACAAGACGAGAGATGAACACTCCCTGCTGTTCCAGACAAACTATCTTGTTGATTACTGCATTTGCCAGGAAGGTGAGAGATGAGACTTTGTATTCCCTGAGAAAGAAACTGGCATTGACCCTAGCTCTCTCCTGTTCTGGGGAAATGAGTTAGCCATTGAGGTATTTTATAAAAAGAAGAGAGTAGATGTGGCATCATCACCAACAGTGCTTAAAAGAAGGTCATCCTGCTTTGCTTCTGTGAAACAATTAGTACCAGAACTAAGAAAACCTGATTTTCTATGGATTTATTTTTTTCCGGCTGATTGACTCTTCAGTCTATGAAAATACAGTCTCCGACTGAAGCTTTTCCTTTGACTGGGACATGTATATTAGAACATAGTAAAAAAATAAGGAGTAGAGTTTATGCTGAAATCTTTTTCCTCAGTCATAACTTCCAGAGTCTCTAGCCTTCTGCCATCCAGTTTTTTCAACAAGTAAGAAAAATTGGGAGGTGTGGTTGGCAAGGCACAGGTTAAATCTGTATTAATAACTAAAAAAGGCCAGGGAGGCCTTAAGGGCAAAGGACAGGGCAAGGCTCACATTCATGTATTTTTCACTCTCTTTCTTACCAGAATGGGTTCAGCTTGTCCGTACTTCCTTGTTAACATAGTTCTTGGTCTGCAATATCACTTGAACTGTGCCTAGGCTTTGCCTAGAAAACAGTTCCCTTGAGTAAAAATTTTGCTAGGGCCTATTGTAACAAATATAGTCATTGACCAGTGTGGAGCCCTTGCTCTGTTTCAGATGTAGCCATTGAGAAGAGAATATACATAAACAGTCTAATCTGTAGGAAATATAGATTAATGCTATAGTAAAATAAGTCACTGCAGAAAAAGTGTAAAGCTACAGAAAAGAGCTCTTCTGAGCCTTGTCTTACGCTTTCCAGTTTTGAAGGCACAAGTGAAACAGACCCACAACTGCACATGACAATTATCAGTAAGTCCCAAGGCCTGAGTTAAATCATTATGAAACCAGTAGCCTGCTGTTAGCAACATTTTGTTGACTGGGGTAAGTGGCCTTTCAGTTAGCAGGCTAATATTATTTTTTTTAACTCCATTTGTGGGTGCCTTATTCACCTTAGACAGTGCAAAGGAGCCTAACACAGAGTTTTGGATACCAGCAGAAGTTCAGGGCCTAAATATTGGGTATACAGCAGTCATGTTTCATTTTGTGTCTACCTGTCTCTTAAGTGCTTTAAAAGTTTACATCTTTACTCATATCTGTAGGTAAGTACATAATTTATACATGGAAGAAGGTACAGCTGTTGTCACAACTGATGTTTTTTCCTGTTTTTCTGTTGTGTTTTTGGTTTTGGTTTGGTTTCGGTTTTTTTCACAAGGCATGGTACTGGATGACAAAATTACCAAGGAAAAAATCAGTACACAGGGCCAAGTTTAGCTATCAGATTTCATTGAAATAAATGGTCTTGATTCTGTATCAAATTGCAGAGGTATGAGTCACACTAACTTTGCTGGAACTTCTCTTTAATAAATGACAAATAAATCATAGGAGTAGTTGTTACATGGGAACATCTTTATGTATTCAGTGTTCCATGATGCAAAGAAAATTTGCAAATCATTAATTATCATTTATGAACATCCTTGGTCAATGTTTGTGCTGTCTATTTTGACTACCTTTCTTAAATTCCCCTTGACAATACACATGGTATTGTCTGTGTAGGGATTATATAGTTTGGTCCAACAGTTACAAAATACTTTAGCTGTAACAAACCATGAGACAAAATGACAAACCTGACGTGATAATAATCTCATATGTCAACATACACCTATCCCCTATTGATAAATCAACAGTTTCAATAGGGTGACTTCAAAGAAGTGACTCATTTTATGTTACTACTTTGTTTGCGGCTGCTAAATAGATTTTCCAAAAAATTAAAACTCAGTTAAGTGCTCTCTTGGTATTTTTTTTCAGTATATATAATGTATGCTTTCTTCACAGAGACAGTAAATAGTCATGAGTGGGATAGAAGTGTGCTATGTGTTTGGAATACTTATTCTATAACAAAATCTCTTTATTAGAGTGTGATACATACTAAATAGTCCAAAAAGCCCTACTTAAATTCCAGCATATTTTGTCATTCAGTTTTTTCAAGGTTAGCCAAAGTCTGAGATTTGTATATCATACTGTATTAAAGCTCTTTAATGATTTCCACTGTTATGATGATAATATTATGGATACAGGCCCGAATCAATATCAAAAATAGTAACTAACACCACGTCCCATCCCCCACCCCCAGTCTTGGGCTCTAAGCCCTTGCATCAAAACTACACTAAAACTCTTTGTTATTAAAAACTGGAACTGTGCAATTTGCAAATATTCTACAATTCTTCTCACCACTTACAGTACAATAAAGTAACATTTTTATAAGACAATAGATGCTATTGTTGCCCAAAAGGGGCAGTTAGATAGCCCAAAGGAAAACAGATGATTGAATGCAGGAAAAAGCATCCTGGCTGAAGAGTTAAAGGCCTAGTAGTTAAACTTTCATTTCAATGCAATGACAAGTAAGAACACATTCCTCAAATTATTTTGCAGTAATAATAAACAAGAGTCTATCTACATTTAAATAATTGAAACACATAAATTTTTCTTACTTGTTCAAATAACTGAAAGTTACACCTATGTGGATGGCTGCCATCCCTTCATAGACAGCTGAACCTGACCTCAGTATTTGGAGTCTTAGTACGACTATAAAACAAACATGGACAAACTGAACATAAATGTTTCCCTGTTTCAAAAAAAAACTTCTTAGTAGCCACATATTTATCACATTGCAAATTTTCTTCTTATCTGAAGTTTTCATTGTAAATGTGATTGCTTTCATGGAAGACACTGACTGAGACAAAACCATGAAAAACTCAAAACAAGATCATTTACTCAGATCTTTTAATTCTAACAGAGATTAAGTGTAAAAAGTGTGATTCTAGAAAAAAATGTTGCAGCTGATGAGTTTAATCAATGCTCTTAGGTGGAAATAATATACCATTAGAGAGTGAAAATTCTGTAGAACAGTAGCAACAGAAGGTGGCTCAGTGGTTACATTTGCACAGGTGGCTTTAAAATATGCTCTATGTCAACTATCTAAAACCTCAACCTGCTTTCATTGAAGCTGATGGCAAAATTCCCATTGAATTCAGTGGGGGCAAGAACAAAGTTCTTACTATGCTTTCAGATTAATTAATGTGCTCTTCACTTCTCATGTAATATACATAGGCAGCCTATAGCCAGAAAATGCCATATAATTAGTGTTTAGAAAAACACTTAAAAAGTAGATCTTAATTGAACATCTGATAATTTGAAAAATATTGATAGTCCTTGGGTTTTTTTGAGCATTTATGGCTCATAGACTACTATGGACTATATGAGTCACCTTAGTTTAGGAGGTACTGTTGCTATTGTTAACATTATGAAAACATATTTTAAGTTGAATCGTTCAATAAATTACATCTGGGGTTTCTAAGTCTGTTAAAAGAGAAGACACACTATTAGACATGATTAGAGAAGTAGAATAAGTAATAAAATATAAATTACAAATTCAGATTGCATAAATATTTTCAGAGCTCAGCTGTAACTCTTGGTTTGTCCAATCACACCCTTAAACAAAAATTTTTTAGCAACAAGTACCGAAATGGTAGTATATCTGTAGCTACTTTTGTCTCATTTTTCTGCGGCATAATCCAATGGGATTTGGCATCATTCCATTGCTTTACTGTGAGTATTGTTAATTATTTTTCAGCCATTTCATTAAGCATTTAGATAGCTTTTAGATTTTGCACACTTTGTGCGCTCTACCTTACCAGATATTATTGTTGATACCAAAGGGACCAAATTTTTTACCAACCATTTTTATAAAGTACATACTTTTTTAATAATTTATATTTATACAATTTTTGTTATTAAACATTGTGCCAGGAGCTATGAGACAAGTTATAAATGAGCTGCAAGTATGAAAATCAAATTTGTTCTTTAGTTATAATTGTGGGGCAGCTGTGTTTCAGTGGTCTGTCTGTATGCACACCAGTACCTACAAATCATTAATTCCTTGGGTTGTCCAGGAACTCTCCAGCCAGTCATCTGCATAAATGCATTAATGGACAGGCTTGAGACAATGGACCAACTTGAAACCGAGTGACTGACTAACTGAACCTGGGCTAGTCACATAGGACATCAGGAGATCTGATTCTCCATGCAAGCATTACACTATGTCAACATCCCAATAATCATAGAATCATGTAATCATAGAATCATAGCATCATTAAGGTTGGAAAAGACCTCTGAGATCGAGTCCAGCCATTAACCTAGCTGCCTGGTCTACCTCTAAACCATGTCCCTAAGCACCACATCCACATGCTTTTTGAATACTTCCAGGGACTGTGATTGCACCACTTCCCTGGGCAGTCGGTTCCAATGCCTAACCACTCTCTCCATGAAGAAATTTTTCCTAATTTCTAATCTAAATCTCCCCTGGCACAACTTGAAGCCATTTCCTCTCATCCTGTTGCTTGCTACCTGGGAGAAGACACCAACCCCCCACCTCACTACAACCTCCTTTCAGGTAGTTGTAGAGAGCAAGAAGGTCTCCCCTCAGCCTCCTCTTCTCCAAACTAAACAAACCCAGCTCCCTCAGCTGCTCCTCATAAGCCTTGTGCTCTAGACCCTTCACCAACTTCGTTGCCCTTCTTTGGACACACTCCAGCACCTCAATGTCCTTCTTGAAGTGAAGGGCCCAAAACTGGACACAGGATTCGAGGTGTGGCCTCACCAGTGCCAAGTACAGGGGCACTATCACCTCCCTGGTCCTGCTGGCCACACTATTCCTGATACAAGCCAGGATGCCATTGGCCCTTTTGGCCACCTGGGCACACTGCTGGCTCGTGTTCAGCTGGCTGTCAAACAATACCCCCAGGTCCTTTTCCACCAGGCAGCTCTCCAGCCACTCTTCCCCAAGCCTGTAGTGTTGCATGAGGTTGTTGTGACCCAAGTGCAGGACCCGGCACTTGGCCTTGTTGACCCTCATTTAGTTGGCCTCAGCCCATCGATCCAGCCTATCCAGATTCCTCTGTAGAGCCTTCCTACCTTCAGACAGATCAACACTTCCACCCAACTTGGTGTCATCTGCAAACTTACTGAGGGTGCACTCAATCCCCTCATCAGGATCATTGGTATCATCCAATAAATTAAGTTTCATAGAACCATAGAATGCTTTGGAATGGAAGGGACCTTTAAAGGTCATCTAGTCCAACCCCCCTGCAATGGGCAGGGACATCTTCAATTAGATCAGGTTGCTCAGAGCCCCATCTAGCCTGCCCTTGAATGTTTCCAAGGATGGGGCAACTACCACCTCTCTAGGTAACCCATTCCAGTGTTTCACCACCCTCATCATGAAAAATTTTTCCCTTGTGTTCAGTCTGAATCTACCCTCCTTTAGTTTAAAACCATTACCCCTTGTCCTGTCACAGCAGGCCTTGCTAAAAAGACTATCCCCTTCATTTTTTCTTGCTTTTTAACAAACACTCTGAGCATCAGAGTGCAACAACACAATTATGATTCAGCCACATAATAACAGGCATCTAATGACATTTAAGATGCTTGTAATTATCCTGCCTGGCCTAAATCTGATGCTGCAGAAGACCTGGCTTTCTTCTAGATGCCATGCCATATCTGGCTGTCTCATGTTGTCTCAGTTTGTAAGTTGTCCCAAATGGCACTGATTTTATTTAGGCAACAATACAGAGCTCTTGTTTACTTTACAGATCTGAATTGTTTTCTGGGCTTCATTGACTGCATTGTCTAAACACAAGCATCAAAATTTAAGTATATCGAATCCCACTTCTCATGTCCAGTCAGTTGAATTGCTCTTTAATATACCACTAACTCTTGCTTTGATATTCATTGACTATAGGAAGAGCTTATACATCTACATTTGGACACCTCAATATCTTGAACTGACTCTCATCCCTGATGCCTAATACTGAGTGACTCAGAATCTACACAGAAGAATTTTTTGATATCTGATGGATGTTCAGTGTAATAGAGGAAAATTGATATTGAGATCTAGTTATTGAAAACTGAAAAGAAATATGTACTAAAAATAATTCTGATTTTTAACACTAAGGGCAGCTAATTATTGGAAGAGTTTATTTTGGGAGGTCTTTAAATGAGAATTAAATATCTTTCTTGAAGACAACAAATTCTTATTTTAAATCTTCCCTCTTTAACTGTTTTGCTTAGAATAGCTTGTTGCTGTGGTTTTTCTTCCTTCATATTTTCTGTCAAGTATAAGTTAATTAAAGACCTAAAGCTTTTTCTTGTTGCTGTTTTGATGAGGATGCAGAAAACCTTTTGCTTCTCAATCTAATAGAAGTGAAAATAGTCTTGTCAATCTGGGTAATGGTTCTGCATATTGATCAAACATATTTCTTATTAGATTTTTGAGACAGAAGACTGCAGTTTAATATCTATCTAATGATTATTCTTATGTCAATCTGAGCAATAATAATTACACTGTGATTAACATTGTGATTGAGATCTGTGTCGATTTCTTTTCCTCAGATGTTTTTGATGAGTTATCTTTCTGGCTGAAGTGCTGGTACAAATTGCTGGTACAGATTTATCATATCTTTAAAATCTTGTACTTTCTGATTAAATGTCAGAATTTTTATACAGCAGCAAGTAATGTGAACAAGAATATTCTGCCTCTGGTTGACATTTCTAAAGGTTTGTCCTTTCTTTGGAACTGTCTGATCTTCCACATCTATTATCCTGGAGTTTTAATAGTACCCATGTGTTGTGTCTGAACAATTCCTAGGTGTACTCAAGATCCATGAGCAGTCTTCTCAGCGTCCATTGAGGAACACCGCAATTGAATCAGTGAATAGAAGCTCCTGAAAAATGCATGTTAGAGTAGTGTATTCCCTTACCACGCTCTATTCAAGGATAAGGTCTGAAGATGTTCTTAAGTACTTAAAGGAGGACATTGGCGGACTTCCTATGCTGATGCAGCCTAATAGAAAATGATCTTTGTAACCAACAAATTTGAAAGGCTGTTAAGCCTTCAAGGTTGCCAAGCTTTGGCCTGAAAAAAAATCCCTAAATGCCTCCAACTGGTCATTGCATACCTGTCCAGAATGATCTGGATGAGAAAGGGATAGCATTTAGCTCCTGCTGACTGCCTGTCTGGACCTAGAACCTATACAGAGCAATACCCAGCAGTGAAGCATTTTCTGCATCAGTTTAAAATTATGAGAACATTGGGTCTATCACACTTCAAGATAATCTAGTTGGAGATGGAGGAAGAAATCAGGATGGATCATCTGTTTTTCCTGTGGATGCTTTATTATTATGTAGAAAAGAATCAAGATCCAGGGTATATGAAGGAAAAAAAATGAGGGCATGTATTCGGCTGTAATGTGGTGAGTCCTAGGTTCTCATTTCTACTTCAGGGATGTTTATGTGTTTTATAAATGGTGACCAGATAAAAAGCAGAAAAAACAGAGGCAGGGAATCTCTCAAGCCAACATCTTATCTCATTTGAAATATACAACTTAATTATTACAGAACCAGGATCTTACCCACAGGATTTCTTTCTGCCATATTAATTTTATATCCTTTTTGCATAGAGATGCAATCTGAAGACAATGGAGCACCTCTCTGATTCCTCTATTCCACCTTGAATAATCCATTGCTTAAAGATTATAATTACCCCAAAGGTACTTTTTAAGTACCACCTCCTAAGTACACAGGAGCAGGCAATTCCAAAATCTCGGAACTCAAGCAGGCAAGGTAGAAGGCCAGCTTGGCTGAGTAGGGATCTTCTTCTAGAACTAAGATGAAAAAAGAAAATGTATGGCCAGTGGAAGCAAGGTCAGGTGACATGGGAGGACTACAGAGATGTTGTTCGCCACTGTAGGGAGGAAATACGCATAGCCAAAGCTCAATTAGAGCTGAAGCTGGCCAGTACTGTGAAGGACAATAAAAAGAGCTTTTTTAAATATGTAAATAGCAAAAGATAGGCCAGAAATAAGATTGGCCTGTTACTTGACGAGCATGGTCACCTCACAAACAGGGACATAGACAAAGCAAAAACATTTAATGCTTTCTTTGCCTTGGTCTTCAACATCGATGATAGACTTTGGGACCCCCAGAGCCCTGGGCTAGAGAACCATGACTGTGAGAATGATAAACTCCCAACCAATCCCGAAGTTGTGCGGGATTTCCTGTTCCAGCTGGATCCCTATAAGTCAATGGGGCCCGATGGGATTCATCTGAGGGTACTTAAAGATGTACGGCTGATGTCATAGCAAGACCTCTCTCAAAGATTTTTCAATGCTCTTGGGAATCTAGGGAGGTCCCAGTTGACTGGAAGCTGGCAAACTTCCCAATCTTCAAGAAGGGCAACAGGGATGACCCCGGTAACTACAGGCCTGTCAGTGTCACCTCTGTGCCTGGCAAAATTATGAAGATTATTCTGGGAGTTATTGAAAAACACCTGAAAGACAGTGCAGTCATTGATCCCAGCCAGCACAGGTTCATGAGGGGAAAGTCATGCTTAACAAACTTAATTTCTTTCTATGACAAGGTTATCCACTTAGTTGACCAAGGGAGGCCAGCCAATGTAATCCTTTTGGATTTCAGTAAAGCTTTCGATACTGTCTCTCACAGTATCCTCCTGGACAAAATGTCCAGCATACAGCTGGATAAACACATAATGCAATGGGTGAGCAATTGGCTAACATGTCGGGCTCAAAGAGTTATAGTAAATGGGGTTACATCGGGCTGGCAACCAGTCACTAGCAGGGTTCCACAGGGATCCATCTTAGGGCCAGTGCTCTTTAATATCTTCATAAATGACTTGGATGCAGGACTTGAAGGTTTGCTGTCTAAGTTTGCCGATGACACAAAATTGGGAGGAGCTGTTGACACTCTCGAAGGCAGAGAGGCCCGGCAGAGAGATCTAGGCAAATCAGAGAGCTGGTCAATCACCAACCATATGAAGTTTAACAAGGGCAAGTGCCGGATTTTGCACCTGGGACATGGCAACCCTGGATGTACCTGCAGACTGGGGAACAAGAGGCTGGAGAGCCGTCCCATGGAGAGGGATCTGGGGGTTCTGGCCAACGGCAAGTTGAACATGACCCAACAGGATGCCCTGGCAGCCAAGAGGGCCAACCGTGTCCTGGGGTGCATCAAGCACCGTATTGCTAGCTGGTCGAGGGAGGTGATTGTCCCACTCTACCCCGCACTGGTGCGGCCTCACCTTGAGTACTGTGTGCAGTTTTGGGCGCTACAGTACAAAAAGGATACAAAGCTACTAGAGAGTGTCCAGAGGAGAGCCACGGAGATGATGAAGGGTTTAGAGGGGAAGCCATATGAGGAGCGGCTGAAGTCACTTGGTCTGTTCAGGCTGGAGAAGAGGAGACTGAGGGGAGACCTCATTGTGGTCTACAGCTTCCTTACAAGGGGAAGAGGAGGGGCAGGTGCTGATCTCTTCTCCCTGGTGACCAATGATAGGACCCGAGGGAAGAGCAGGAAGATATGCCAGGAAAGGTTTAGGTTGGATATTAGGAAAAGCTTCTTCACCCAGAGGGTGGTGGAGCACTGGAACAGGCTACCCCGGGAGGTAGTTAAGGTGCCAAGCCTGACAATATTCAAGAAGCCTTTGGACAACGCCCTCAGACATTTGGTGTGAATTTTGGGATTGTCTTATGCAGGGACAGGAGTTGGACTCAATGATCCTTGTGGGTCCCTTCCAACTCAGGACATTCTATGATTCTATGATTCCATGAATTTAAAACCATGGCCTTGAATCTTCTTTGACAGAGGGATGAATTCAGCTTCCAAATACAATTATAGGTGGACAGTTGTATGGCTTTTGGGATGGTTCGGCAATTTTGTTTATAAAAAGAGAGCTGTGAGATTTTCAAAGAAGGTCACTTCACCTTCCCTCACAAAAGGTATGGATTTTACACTATGTATACCAAGAAAATTATTGCCTCATGCTTCTAATTCAAGAACTTAAGCTCTGGAAAGCTGTGCAATTTTGACACACTTCTGTAGCCATTATTTCATGCTGGATAAAATAGTGCTGTAGGAGGCTCTCCCCTCTAAATTCTTTTCTTGAATGTATTTATTGCACTTCTTCACTGTAGACAGATCCTATTTCTTTAATTCTGGGTCTTGATACAGATATAATAGGGAAAATAGTATCTGTTTCATAGGTATCTAAGTCATTTAAGAAATATACTCTAATATGCCTTCAGAGTTTGAGATGGTTGATTAAGAACTGCAAGTACAGTCAGTTTATGTTAATACACATTTTTATGTTAACCCTTCTCTGCATCAAAATACCTTTGTGAAGTGTCCTGGTTTTGGCTGGGATGGAGTTGGTTTTCTTCCTGGTAGCCGGTATGGGGCTGTGTTCTGGGTTTAGGTTGAGAACAATGTCGATGATACACTGATGTTTTGGTTCTTGCTAAGTACTTGCTAAGTGGTGCTCACTCTGGTCAAGGACTTTTCAGCTTCCCATGCTCTGCCAGGGGCACGGGAGGCTGGGAGGGGCACAGCTGGGGCAGCTGACTCAGACTGGGCGGGGGCTATTCCATACCATGTGACATCATGCTCAGTATATAAGCAGGGGAGTTGGCCAGGGAGGGGTTTGGTCGCTGCTTGGGGGATGTGCTGGGCATCGGTCGGCGGGTGGTGAGCAATTGTACAGTGTACCGCTTGCTTTGTATTACTACTGGTTTTTTTTTTTATTTTACTTTAGTTATTAAACTGTTTTTATCTCAACCCACGAGTTTTCCCCTTTTGCCCTTCCGATCCTCTCCCCCATCCCGCCGGTGGGGGGGGTGAGCGAGCGGCTGCGTGGTGCTTAGTTGCTGGCTGGGGTTAAACCACGACAGTGAAGTTAGCATTATCTTCAGAAAAATACATTTATTCTTACAGTCATATTATAACATAATTTTAAAATTTTTTCATCTCTGTAGATGTTATTTTGAAGCAACAAGGATTTACATGATAACTTAATTATGTTCTATCAATTTTTACAGCTGTCTTTCAAGACCTGTAACTTGATCCAGCAACAAGAAAATGTTCTGAGTAGTTTCTTTTTATTTGCTGAAACAACAATTTGTCAGCAGGTTGAAAAGTTAGGATTCCATGTTCACTCATTCCAGCATTCTGTGAATTGACTTTATCTCACTTAGAGTTTGAAGTTAATGCATGTGTATCCAAGATACACAGTGGTTAGTATGTGCAGTTTTCACAGTCAAATTCTAAATGCTTTTCCAATTTCTTTGTTTTCAAAGTATAACTTACATTTGAATTCAATTGCACTAAACACAACTGTTTCATAGATTCTACCATCAAGTAAATCATGCTTCACAATTACATGAAGGAAATGTGGCTATATCAATATATAATGATCATTTTGATTGACTAAAATGTAATGTAATAGAAAAAGAATCACTGTAAAAGAAGAGGTCAACAGGGATTACTTATGAGATTTCCTTCGGTTTTCAACTATTTTATAAAGTCTTTAGAGATCTCTACATTTCTCTTAAATCGTTTTTGTGAACTTTCTTTTAAATACATAATGCAACTTTTGGCAGACGATATGTAAGGAGAATTTTTTGTTGTTTCTAAAGTAAAAAATCTTGAGAAAGGAGGGGGATGAGTAGTTTTCATTTCACTTTTCATGCAAAATAGCCATAGACTATCTTCTTCAAATATTTACTGATCTGCTTCACATTTCCCACTTTCTAATGTGTGTATTAAGAGTCTGCTGCAATCTTCTGTTTTCACTACCACTTCTGACACTGTGACAATAGACTTAAAATCAGGACACCTTCTGGGATCTTCTCTTGGGTCAGCCATTGTACTGTTTCATGTCCCTGGGCAATTGCCTTAACCACCACAGCAACAAATTATTTCCTATTGCATGTCTTGTTACCACTGAAAGTTTTTCCAGGTAGGTAGAGGCAAAGCTTGTAGCTGCTCAATGTGAAGAAGGAAGAATTAATGAGAACTGGCCAGGACTGGTCTAACTTAGGGGAGAGCAAAAGAGAGGTTTGAATGCACAAATCGACAAAAACATAGCTACAGCTCCAGTGGGATCAGTTGAGCCTGTCCAGGGCATGCAGGGGCAGAGACCTCCAAAGAGGATTCAGACAGCAGAGAGAGGACAGAAGTAGCCATGGAATTTCTTTTCCTATGCATGTCAAACCAAAGCTGTTGGACACTGCCTTTGTGGGGAAGACTGAATTTCCAAGGAGTATTTGGCCTGCCCAGCCGTTTGACCAGCAATGACATAAATATAAGTGTATGTGTGTGTGTGTGTTTTCCCTGTGAATTCCATGCATTTCTGCCCTCCAATTTGATCAGCAAAATTGAATAAATAATAAATTGAAGATGGTTTGTATCTAATTAGTTACTCCTTTGGGTAACAGAAGCTCATTGGAACAGGTGTGGTCTCCTACTATGTATGCATGCGGTATCATGCTCGTGCTGGAAGCTTCTAATCACTAATGTTTTACAATTAATGAGCAAGACTCAAGTGAGAGATGAATCCAGACAAAAATCATTTATCCTTTTCCTAATCTGGATTTAATGGGTCTTATTCTGATCTCATATACAATAACATACATCACTGGGTAGAGCTAAAGGACCTGAATCTGACCACATTGACACCAACCTACGCTTATAAATGAAATTCCAGTCTTAAAATTCTTGATGTATTGTGTGCGGGCAGTAAAATCCTAATTTCAATCCCCATGTAAAGTTCTTACCTGAAAAAGCATGAAGGATGGGAAATCCATTGTTGCCCTGCAAAATCTACTGTTCATTCACTCTTACTTGACTCAGATATCCTTTCACTTCCAATTGTTACTGATTTTTCATATCATCTGTTTAAGGAAAATCTTTCTGGATTTAATGCATTGATTGTTTTATGATGAACATAATATAAAAATAGTAAGAGTTAAAAAAATAGAATATTTTTCTTCATGAACATTTATTGTCTTTAAAATATTTTTAAAGATTTTTTATTTATTGAAGAAAACTGAACTTATTCATACACATTATCTATTTATACATTATGTGCTTATGACCACATTAGTCAGAGAGAAAGCTTTCAGAGGCTTCAGTGAAAAAACATTAAGCTGTTTCTCTTCCTTGGTTTCTGTAGACTTCTGTATCCTCTGCCAATTCTGAAAATATATACTACATACTATACTAAGAAATTTCTCATCATCAGAACTATTTTCTGTATCCAGTTTTACAATAAAATGTTATCAGATTTGTCTTTATTTAGAACTTACTTCATATATCTGTTTCTTAATTTCCTGATCTGTGTATCATTTTATATATGATTTATCGCATATTTTCCATGTGTGTACACAAGATTGTTCCAGCTCAAGTGGATTTCCAAAATGCCTAGACAAGGTCATGTGTTTCCATGATTACATCAGCAGCTCTTTGGCTTGAGGAGTTCAAGTTGGGCTCTGGTGTTAGGGTTATGTCATTCAGCTGGCAGTGTGTTGGTTGTTTCAGCAGCAACGAAGGACTGTTGAAATTGAAGACAGTGAATCACCCAAGGGCCTGGAGTCATGTCCAGCCTCCCCCTATTCCACTTTGGAGTGATAGGAGGTTTAAGAAGTCATTGCATTCTGTATGTGAAAAATCCCAGAACTTCCATCTCCATCAGCTCTTGAAATACGTCCTCTGAAATGACAGGATTTTTCCTGCATGGCTTGCAAGGTTGTGAAGAGCAGTCTATTCCTAGTCTACTGAAAACTCTTTTAGTGCTAACACTCCAGAATAAAAATAAGAACAAAGCAGGGTTTTTTTGTCTAATACTGACGTTAACCAGAAAACAATCAAATGGAATGGGGAAATGGGGGGGGGGGGGGGGCGGGCAGGTGGAGACACAGCAACACAACACCCCAAATGAAAACACAGAACAACAAGAATGTAAATATAACAATGCCTGTTAGATACATATCTACCCATCCAGCTATTCATCAATGCTTCTGGAATCATAGATTAGAAAAAGACACTCTTCAGCATAGTAAGTAATGTAAAATTATAATAAGAGTAACAAAAATATTTAGAATCTACCCTCCTATTATTCTCAGAGCTATAGTTACTTAAGTTTAAGAAGCACTCAAGAGCATTTTTTCTAAAACATTTGAGATGATTGCCAATAGGTTTAGGTTTCCAATTTATGGCATCAGGAGAGGGAAAAAGCAAAATGGCTCCTGACCAAGGCTTTGGGAATTCAGATGAGTGAAATGGACCAGATCGAGGAGCGGTTATGTTGTACAGATGATGGCTAATGGCAGAAGTAATGCAGGAAGCTTTTTCCACAATTCTGAACAAAAGTAAGTTACACAATTCTCTATGTTGACTAATTTCAGTAGGGTGCCTTTAAATTATAACAAAGTTCATTTTGTTAGCTTTTAATAGTCTCTCTTAGGACAGTTTGGTTTTGACTAGCAACAATATATGATCTCTCTTGCCAGGGCATTCAATTTCTCCTCAAATTAATGTAAATGTTCCCTTGTAATTTAAAATTTTTATTTGTCATTGTCAATGTAACATCAATTATTTCTGGCTCTGCCCTCAATTTGGCTGCAAGAATCAGTCTCTTGGTACTGTTTAAAATCTTGTTAGGAATTTTAGGAAGGGATACTGGAGCAATCTAATGATAATTATTTTCGTCATTGTCAGCTTGAGTAATCATGCAGCCTTTGTAATGGAGTCTGATAATAGTGCTATATTTTAGAGGAATGAGTTGTATAAACTAAAAACATAAAATGTGAATTGGTTAGGAGTCTCTAAATGAATATAGGATCTGAATTGACGTATGTGGAAGCTCTGCTTTATGGGCAGGAGAGTTAATTTTCATATCTTTGTTTTGTATTTCATGAACATCAGAACCTCATCTATTTTCTTTCATTATTTTTTGCCTAGATTGAGTTTTCTTAATAATTTTCTTTCTTTATCAGAAGTTCTGATGCCATAGTTCCATAACTATTTAGCAAGTATTCTGATAATGGCAATACTCGCCCTTGTCCTCTTTTCAGGCTCCATATTGATGATGAACACATTCCCTTCAGATATGCCCCTCCCTCTGTCAGTTACTTTTTTTTAATATGGATATGACCATATGTGCTGACAATGAATTAGGAGAGTACTGTTATATGTCTGCAAGATAAAGTTTGCCTTCATTAAAAAATCTCAGACATATAACCAAATACAAACTATGGACTCATTTGTACTGATACCCATACTAAAGAAAAGTTCATTGATTTCATTCTTTGCTCTACAGAATCTGTTTTTAATAAAAATAGTTGGAACTAATGTATTCCTTATCCACGGGGGCCCACAGTCTGTCAGCAAATGCAATTCTCCCATGAATCCCACAATTTTCCAATGTCACAGGACACAGTCCCTGTGGTAAACAAGGTCACTGGTTCTTAACAAACAGCTTTTCAGTCCTGAAGGATCCTCTTTGAACTAATGAATTTATAAATTAATAATGTCTTTCTTCCTTTTTGTAAAAGAAATATTTAGATGGAAAGGACAAGAAGGTGATAAAAGAGTAACTGAAATTCTGTGTGTGTCATCAGGTGCAGATGGACTTACCAGTGCTCAAAATTTCTCACAAGGTTTTCAGTTTAACCAATGGAATCCCAAAAGAGGCTCACCCTAAAAATTCAGGATCTATCCAAGCTGAGGACTTGAAGGATCATGCTCTTGTGGCACTGTTACATGAGAAGAAGCAGCATCCAAATCTTTTCAGTGACAGGATTAAATCTGAATTGCATCTTATCTGAGTTTTCTCATGGATCTCTTCTTCCGGTATGCTTGGGTGGGGTAACCACATGAGAGTTTAGTATTGTTTCCTCACTTCTTTGCTTTACTTTCCTAATTTCATAGAGGAAATTTCTACCCTGTCTGTGTAAGTATAACCAACTCAGAGTAGAGAAGAGAAACTTCGTAACAGGAATGAGTGACAAGGAGAGGGATAGGCGTTCACAGTGTCTGGGTCTGGCCACCTTGCTCTAGACTTTGGCATAAATCCAATGTGATTTACATTCTCTGTGCGTTATCTTCCCTTTACACAGAAGTGCTGCTAACTCAGCAGTGTGCTTCTCTTCAATCAGTATTGAGCTGAGTGTGACTGTGGTTTAGGCACACTGATAATTGTCTGTCTGGAATGAAACTAAAGCAAGTACTGCAATTTTCATTTGAATACCTAAATACTAGAGGACAATCAGTAGTGCTTTACCCTGAGACTCACTCTTTCAGAACTTTGAAGCCGATTTTTCTCCATGATGAACTGTAGTCAGAAAATGGACTTAATAAAAACCTTTGTGCAAGAATGAAGTTATTTAGATAAAAGTTAATTCTTCATGTGGTCATTCATGTGCCTCTGATACAGTGAGAAGGAAAAGAGACACTATTAAAACAAATGGTGTAGGCTACGACTGTATATAAGGTATTTAAGAGACAAAGACAGAAATAACTTGATGGACAGGTTGAAGGCAAAGAAGTCTCCAATAATATATCAAGAATATTTTCTGAGGACAGAGATCCTTGGTAGCTATTAATGTAGCCTTATAAATGTGGTGTCGCCATCCCTTGTAACAGGTCATAGTATCAGGAATGAGACTTGCCACACTTTGTCTGAAGTTGCATTGGCCTACACTAGGTTTTGTTTTAGCTTCTTTAGATATAAAAACCATTTTCTAATGACTAGGTTGGCTATTGCCTGATTAGTTTTACTGTTGCTTATATTTGTATAATTTTTTGGTACAACCATATTTTTATATTTTTATAACAAGGCTGTTCTGCATCGAATGAAATATTCAGCATAGAATGAAATATTTGTAACTAGAATAATGATGTAGTGTAGAAAAAAACAGGTATAGTATGACAGCAAAAGCCTTGAAAGTGGGATACAAGATGCAGTGTTGGGGAGTAAAACCACAAGAGGATAGATGAGATGCACAGGTGACACTGGAAACCCCAGAGATGTAAACAATTCACCAGATGAAGAAATAGAGATATGGGGATGGTGCAAAATTGGTTTTAGGGATAAAAAGGGAACAAAGAAGTATCTGAGGTACTTAAAGAAATAACTTACTAGAGAGATTCACTGTAGAAATATAAACACGCTTGCAAGAAAGCAAGACCTTCACAGGCCGCAATTTTAAAACACGAGAGACTTACAGCCCAACATGAGGTTTTTCAGGACTTTTTTTAAAGATGAAAAGGAAATAAAAGAATGCAGACAGAAAGAATAAGCTGTGACTGTCTGAAGTGCTCTACACTGCTGTTTGCTTAGTTGGAGAACCAGAATATTTCACTACATATTTCTGTGTTGTTCATTTTTCTAGGATGACATATTTCAGGAGACAAATAGTCCTGAGACCTGCAGGGTTCAGATGTGTTCAGCATTAGATGGCTATGGAGTAGGGATAATGCAGCTGCCCACTACAAGATTTTTCTGAGAGACTTACATTTTTAACTGTCAAAACAATCTGCAGAAGTAAATGGAGGTGTACCACCCATCTCTTTAGAGACCCTGAACGGTGTGTATTAGGGTGGTGACCACTGAGAAGCATTCCGTTATGTTAACCTTTACTATTAACATTTTATTTTTTACCTTGATTAACATTTTCCTATATTTAGATTTCCTGCTGTTGTCTCCTCCTCACAGTTTCATACTATAGGGAACAAACATCATGATATCATTGATATCATTTGAAGTATTTAAAATATGGTTGACCAAACCAACAAACTACTGGGAGAGGCCAGAGAGCAACCCTGAAGAAAGAGATCTGGAGGTGCTCTTCAACAGCAGGCTCAATGTGAGTCAGCGGTGTGCCCTGGCAGCCAAGAGGGGAAACCGCATCCTGGGGTACATCAAACACAGCATAACCAGCCGGTCAAAAGAGGTGATCATCCCTCTGTATTCAGCATTGGTGCAGCCTCACCTTGAATACTGTGTGCAGTTCTGGGTTCCACAATTTAGGAAGGATGTTAAGGCCCTTGAATACACCCAGAGGAGGGCAACGAAGTAGTTGAAAGGGCTGGAAGGAATGTCCTATGAGGTCGTTAAAGACTTTGGGCTTCTCTAGTTTGAAGGAAAGGAGGCTGAGAGGTGACCTCGTTGCTCCCTACAGCTTCCTGAGGAGGGGAAGTGGAGAGCAGATCTATTCTCCCTGGTATCCAGTGTGGAAGGATGGCTAAGTGAGAAGGGACATGATCTTTTCAGTGTGAGCAATCCTGCTTTCAGTGTATCAAGAAGCACAGAGGATACTATAAACTGACCTTGAACAGCAACGGACTACTTGGCAAACAACATAAGAGACAACAACTAAGTCCGGAATGTGCTAACGAACCTCTTCGCGTGAACAGCAACCCTGTACCAATCATATAACTGTCTTAAGCGCGTGAACACATGTAATGAACCAATCATATAGATATTGCTTCCGCGTGCTCTGCTGATTGTCTATATAAACCTGGTAATGGTCTGAAATAAAGGAGAACGATCATACTCGCATCGAGGTTACATCGTTACTCCAGGTCCGAATTCTCCCACTCCGACATCTGGTAGCAGAGGATGGTTACTTCGCCTGCGATTTCCGAGACTGCGGTGAGCAGCAGAGGAGGGTGACATCACTCGTGTTCTCCGTGACTGCGGTAAGCAGCTAGAGGAGGGGAGTGGGAAGTTTCGGCTGAGAGAAGCGCTGCTTGGGTCAAGAAGGCAGAGTAGACGCCGGCGTGAGGTCGCTCCTCACCTCTCAGGATAACGGGCGCTGTTCGGGTCAAAAGGGCAGAGCAGACGCTGGTGTGAGGTCGTTCCTCACTAGGCGCAGCAATGGAAACGGAGGCTGCAGCCACACTGCTAGCTGGAATACTCTCTAAGAGAGGGATAGAGGCACCAGCGAAGCAATTGTGTAAATTAATTACACTTGGACAGCGTTGGGGTCATTTTACTGACACTCACCTGTTATTTTCCGTATCGGAATGGCAGGACTTTGGAGGGACAATGTGGCAAAAAACAATTGAGGGAGATGAAAAAGATGAAAAGGAGATAAAGGCGGTATACTTTGGAACACCGTGTTAGAGACTTTAAAAGCGATGAAAGCAGAAAGAGAAGTGGCATGCGCTGCTGCTCAAATGCTGGGTCCAGGAAAAGCTATTGATAAACCCCAAAGTAAACCAGGACCTATCGCGCGCTTCTTCGGACTGCCTGCCGTAAGAGGCATGTCTGGGACTATTTGTAAAAACGTAAGTGAACTGCGGGAAAAGGAAAGTCTTAATTCACCGGGCGAAATAAAAGGTGTGCTGCCGACCCCGGTGCGGGCACCCGGGGGAGCGGAAGTTTCTCTTAGCAGAGCCGGAATAGGATCTGAGGCAGAGGCGGAAGTGTCTCCACCAGAAACTCCAAAAGGGGCGGGAGCAACGTCAGTTGCTGACCTCATTGACTCAGGCGGAGCGCCCTGCCGACCTTCCCCTGTAACGGGAAGAAGGGAGGCACCGTCAGCATCCCCAGCGTCTTCATCTCCGCTGTACCCACCTCTGCCTTCCTCTGGGGAATCATCGGGGAGTGAAACTTCCAAGAAAGAACTGCAGCAACCCTCAGATGTTACTACAGAGATGTTACAAACGGTTCTAAAACGATTTGAGAAATTGGAAACACAAACAACTACGAAAGAAGAAAGCATGCCTCCATGTTTAATGAAACCCTCGACACATCCTAGAATCGCGCTGGAGTGGCATTATTAAGGATGTGATTTAAGAAGGACAATGGAAACCCGTTGGAGGGAAAAAAAAAAAAAGAAAAAAAAAGAAAAAATAAAAACGAAAAAAGAAAAAAAAGAAAAAAGAGAAAAAAAGAAAAAAGAGAAAAAAGAAAAAAGAAAAAAGAAAAAAGAAAAGAAAAAAAGAAAAGAAAAAAGAAAAAGAAAAAAAGAGGAAGAAAAAAAAAAAAACAAACGGGGAGTCCTGCAACATTGGCATTCCCAGTCATACAAGAGAACAATCAAGGAAAATGGGAACCTCACGATTGGAAAATTTTCATCATGGTCTTCCCGTCAAATTTTGCAATTACCAATCTCCTTAATCATATGTAACGGGAAAGACTCACCATATGCAGTCATCCATCAGTGGCAAAACAAGAAAGGGGAGTCTACCTCTCCACTCTCATTGGATGCCACTGCCAAATCCACTGTCAAGAACAAAAGTCCAGAAGATATGTTTAATGTACTAGAATGGGTGTTTTTAAGCGTGCAGCCAAAAACGAGTATCCAAACGCAAACTGAGGCAATAGGAGAATTAATACATAAAGGAAGGTCGCGAATTATAGAAATCAGTGGTCAGGAGCCAGAGAATATCAGTATACCTGTTAACGCCATAGATCTAGAATGGTGGCTCCGTAATGCTGTTGCCATACAGAACGCCTTACTAGGCTATAATGGCAGAATTCATTCGCAGCAGCCTCAAGGAAAATTATGGCAAGTATTAAAACGGAATCAATGGATAGAAAAATCCAAAGTAAGTGAAAAACCATTACCAGATGGGGTAACCATCTATACTGATGCAGGCAAGCGCCTACGGCGCGCAGCTTGCGTCTGGAAAGAAGGCGATCAATGGAAACAACACATTATAGAGGGACAACCTCAAGATTCCCTTCAAGCTTTAGAATTAACTGCAGTAGTTTGGGCCTTGACTAATTGGCTAAACACTCCTTTAAATGTAGTAACAGATTCATTGTATGTGGCTGGAATAATGCCACGGTTAGAGGATGCCTTACTGAGGGAAACGACCAACCCTAGATTAGGAAGTCTATTTATCAAGTTACAATCCGTATTAAATCAACGAACAGCAACCTGTTGTATTATCCATATTCGCAGTCATCAGTTAGATCTTGGACTTGGCCATGGTAATCAACTAGCTGACAGCCTAGTTAGTCCTGCATGCCATGTGCCTCCTATGGGTAAATTTCAACAGGCCAGACAAAGTCACGAAAATTTTCACCAAAACGCAAAAGGTTTAAAAAGGCAATTTAATTTAACAGAAAATGAAGCCCGAAGCATTATTCAGGCCTGCCCAAAATGGGGAAATCACGGGCCAGGTATAGGAGTAGGAGTAAATCCAAAAGGACTAAAAGCATTAGAATTATGGCAAATGGATGTTACCCATGTTCCGGAATTTGGTAGGTTGAAGTATGTACGTGTAACAATTGACACCTTTTCGAAAATGATCTGGGCAACTGCGTTGCCTGGAGAAAAAGCACATCATGTATGTAAACATTTGCTTGCTTGCTTCGCTGTATTAGGCGTACCAGAGCGCATTAAGACTGATAATGGTCCTGCCTATGTTAGTCAAAAGGTGAGAGCATTTTTATCGCGATGGGGGGTCAATCATATGACAGGGATTCCACATTCGCCTACTGGACAAGGATTAGTGGAGCGCACTCATCAAATTCTAAAAGATTATCTAGCTAAACAAAAAGGTGTTGAAACAGATGCACAACGAAGGTTGCATCACGTACTTTTCACACTAAATTTTCTTTGCCTTATGGGCGATAGAGAAGAGCCACCTATTGTAATTCACCATCAACACCTTAAGTTTAATGCTACAACAACACTTCCACAGTTTAAAGTAAAATATAGAGATCCTATCTCAGGAATGTGGTTAGGACCTGTCCCGGTTATATTTAACGGTCGAGGATATATATGTGTTTCCACAGATCGTGGTCCAGTGTGGGTGCCGAGCAAGAGCGTAAAGCCTGTTTTAGCTCATCATGACTCACCCCACGAGCAAAATGGTCAAGCTCCTGATTCTAGAGATGCTATTCCCAATGGTAATGACTCTCCACAAGATTGAGCCCAGAGAAAATATGTGGGTTACATGGGCAAACAAGACAGGACAACAAGCCTTTTGTCTATCGCTTGCTTCTGCGACAGAGCCTTTTCGAACATGTTTAATAGGGATACCTGGCTTCAACGTAGGGGAATTTCATAGCTTTGCCACGCAAAATTGTAGTTTGTCTATTTCTGTTAGTAATTATAGTGCCACGCTTATTAATAGCCTGAATGTTACCTGATAAGTTTGCTTACCGAAGGAATTCGAATTTTAATCACTCTTTCTATTTTAGGATTATGTTTTTGTGTAGCATTTAGCTGTGTTAAACGAGATTTGTTAAAAGTGGTAAATCATGCCTGGATTGCTCAAAAACAAGAAGGGGGAATTGTGGAAGGATGGCTAAGTGAGAAGGGACATGATCTTTTCAGTGTGAGCAATCCTGCTTTCAGTGTATCAAGAAGCACAGAGGATACTATAAACTGACCTTGAACAGCAACGGACTACTTGGCAAACAACATAAGAGACAACAACTAAGTCCGGAATGTGCTAACGAACCTCTTCGCGTGAACAGCAACCCTGTACCAATCATATAACTGTCTTAAGCACGTGAACACATGTAATGAACCAATCATATAGATATTGCTTCCGCGTGCTTTGCTGATTGTCTATATAAACCTGGTAATGGTCTGAAATAAAGGAGAACGATCATACTCGCATCGAGGTTACATTGTTACTCCGGGTCCGGACTCTCCCACTCCGACAATCCAGTGATAGGACACGTGGGAATGGTTCAAAGCTGCACCAGGGAAGGTTTAGACTGGACATTAGGAAGGATTTCTTTACCAAGAGGGTGGTCAATCACTGGAACAGGCTTCCTAGAGAGGTGGTTGATGCCGCAAGCCTGTCAGTGTTTAAGAGGCATTTGGACAATGCCCTTAATAACATGCTTTAACTTTTGGTCAGCCCTGAATTGATCAGGCAGTTGGACTAGATGATCGTTGTAGGTCCCTTCCAACTAGAAGTAGTCTGTTCCATTCTATTCTATGTCTTTGTTCTTAAGTAGTAATTAATCTATATTTTGCTGAGGGGCTAATGTCCATTTCTTGGATTAATGTCTTGTTTCTAATGTCTATATCTCTTTAATTAATCTGTTTACGCTATTGCTAAGTGTTTAGTCTATGGTTGTGACTTTCTTACCAAAATTAAGATTTCTCCACAATCATTTCAATCACCATATCCATCATCATTTTAACACAGATCTAAGGATCCCAAATGGGTTAACTGACTTAGACAAACAGCCTGTACTTTTCCTGCCAACCACAATAAGGTGTACCAACTCCTCAGCCCTCAAGGTAAGACAGAAGTGAAGAATGCTGTGATTAATGGACTTTAATAGATTTAGATCTGACCTCAGTCTTTGTCTTCTCTGTCACCTTGTCTTCTCTTGAGTCCTCATGTCAGAGATGCTGTTCCTTGTTACATCTGTCACAGTGGGCTCCTTGGCACCTTCATAGTGGCTGTCACTGAAAGGACATGCTATCTAAAGTGTTGAGGAAGATTTCATTTCTATGTTGCACAGCTCAGTGATTTAGTAGGTTCAGCGATGTGACATGCTGAATCAGCTCTGCCACTGATGTTAGGAGTCTCTGACTACTTGGTGATTATGTGTGGATTGGTTGAAAAGGTTATGCTACATAAGAGGAAAATGAGGGTAGTCAAGTACAGTAGAACCACTTACAGTGAAGTGGTGTGAAAATCCCAAACAGCCTTAGAGCTTTTCAATAAACTTTTTCATCAAGCTGCTTACAGTGATGCTTCTAGAAAAACTTCCTTTCAGATACTAAACTGTTTGGAATGCATCAAATAATGTGTCTAGATAGTGTTAAATAATGGGGATTATTGCCTTCTCCTCCTCTTGGACTGAAGCAAAAACAAAGGAGAAAAACATGTCACCCATTGCTGCAGATTCTCTCAGTTGGAAGTAAAAACCACTTAGGCTAATCATTTTGCAGATGCTTTACCTTGTACTACAAGTTATGCAGTAAAAGCACTTGAAAACAAAACAATTTGATTTTTATGACTATGGGACCCTCTTCAAGGACTGAAGACTGTTAAGCAGGGATGAGATCCACCTGGCCAAGTGGGGCAAAGAAAAAAATCTTTGCCAAGTGGCTTGCCTACCTGGTGACAAGAGCTTTAAACTAGACATAACAGTGAAGGGAGATGACAACCTTCAGTCAAGTGAGAAAATGGTGAAGCAGGTTGGCAAGCAAAAGGTGCAGGGTGGTGTAGACAAGACAGACTTCATAATCAACGAAATAGAGCAGAAAAGGGCCCATCCCAAGTGTACTCATGCAAATCAGGGAGAGCCAAGAGGACAGCACTATGGGAGAAGCTTTCACACTTTTTCTGGTAAATTGGCATGAGTGGGTGCCTCTCAAGTGCTTGTGCACTAAGGCATGCAACATGGGGAACAAAACGGGGAATTAGGGGTCTGAGCGCAGTTGCAGGACTACAGTCTCGTTAGCATCATAGATGTGGTGGGATAGCTCACACAACTGGAGTGCTGTGATGGCTGGGTACAGGCTCTTTAAGAAAGACACGCTGGAAAAGGGAGAAGAGGGAGTTTCCGTTTATGTGAGAGAGAAATGGGAATGCAAGGAGCTGTACCTAGGAACAGGAAAGGAGCCAGATAACTCCAAAGCTGGTAGCTGCAAAGATTTTTGGTCAGCCAAAATAATTCCACCTTGCAGTGGCCAGACAGATTACAGGAGTAAGAAAGTGCAGCAAAAGGAGCATATTCGGAGGGTCAGTGGCTGCCTTTCTTTTCCCACTTCCTTCCACAGAAGGATCACGTTCCTGCAGAGAAAGTTCTGTGATGTACAACAGGAAATTTCTCCATCTAACTCATGTCAGTTTGCCAACAAAAAGGTAAAAGCACTATTTTTGATTTTGGGATTAGAATAGGAGAGGGAGACTAGCAGTTTTACTCTTTACTTTTTTGGTAAATAAATCATAAAAAACTCAAAACATCATGCTTGTCACACAACAAATTAAATTGGTCATAGATGACTGATGATATCCATAATAGTTAAGTTCTTTTTCAATGCTTTGGGATTATCTCACACAGATGAATGTCATAAGTGAGGGATAATACTTAGAAATATCTTTTACATCTTAAAAGAAAGCAGAAAATAATTGTGGTGGGTTGACCTTGGTGGGCTGTCAGACCAGCCTCTCTCTCATTCCCCCTCCTCAACAGGACACGGGGAGAAAAAAAGACGGAAAAGCTTGTGGGTCAAGATAAAGACAGGGACATCACTTAGGAATTATCATCACAGGCAAAACAGACTCAACTGGGGGAAATTAATTTAAGTTATTGCCAATTAAAATAGATCAGGATAGTGAGAAACAAAAACTAAAATACGTCCACACACACACTTTTTCCCAGGCTCAGCTTCACTTCTTTCTCATCTCCTCTACCTCCTTCCTGTCCCTGAGTGGTGCAAGGGGGATGGGGAATGAGGGGTTATGGTCAGTACATAACTGTTTTGAAAGGGTATTTTGCCCTTTCTTAAATCTGTTTTCCCAGAGGCACTACCATCTTGGCTGAGGGGCTCAGCCATGCCCTGTGGTGGGTTGGTTGGAGCCAACTGGAACCAGCTGTGTCCAGCACACAGCAGCCCTGGCTTCTCCTCACAGAGGCTGCTCTGCAGCCCCCCTGCTGCCAGCACCTGGGCGTGGACACTCAATACAATAACACAACACAATTAGGATAAAATGATGTGCTGGTTGTGGCTGGGATAGTTAATATTCTTCCTAGTCGCTGGTATAGTGCTGTGGTTTGGATTAAGGATGAGAATAATGTTGATAACACATTGATGTTTTAGCTGCTGCTAAGTAGTGCTTACACTAAGTCAAGGACTTTTCAGCTTCCCATGCTCTGCCAGGTGCACAAGAAGCTGGGAGGGGGCACAGCCAGGACAGCTGACCCAGACCAGCCAAAGGGCTATTCCATACCATACGACAACATGCTCAGTATATAAACTGGGGGGAGTTGGCTAGGGGGCAGCAACCGCTGCCTGGGGACAGGCTGGGCATCAGTCAGCAGGAGCATCACTTGTTTTTCCTGGGTTTTGTTCCTTTCTCTCTCGTTGTTTTCCTTTTCATTACTATTTATTATTACTATTTATTATTACTATTATTATTATTATTATTATTTCTATTATTATATTTCAATTATTAAACTGTTCTTATCTCAAGTTAGCTAATGTGACACCCATCTACAAGAAGGGTCGGAAGGAGGATCTGGGGAACTACAGGCCTGTCAGCCTGACCTCGGTGCCAGGGAAGGTCATGGAACAGATCATCCTGAGTGCCATTATGCGGCATGTGCGGGACAACGGGGGGATCAGGCTCAGCCAGCATGGGTTTATGAAAGGCAGGTCCTGTTTCACTAACCTGGTCTCCTTCTATGACAAGGTGACCCGCTTAGTGGATGAGGGGAAGGCTGTGGATGTTGTCTACTTGGACTTTAGTAAGGCCTTTGACACTGTCTCCCACAGCATTCTCCTGCAGAAGCTGGCTGCTTACGGCTTGGACAAGTGCACTCTGAGCTGGGTTAAAAACTGGCTGGACGGCCGAGCCCAGAGAGTTGTGGTGAATGGAGCCAAATCCAGTTGGTGACCAGTCACGAATGGTGTTCCCTAGGGCTCAGTGTTGGGACCGGTCCTGTTCAATATCTTTATCGATGATCTGGATGAGGGGATTGAGTGCACCCTCAGTAAGTTTGCAGATGACACCAAGTTGGGTGGGAGTGTCGATCTGCTGGAGGGTAGGAAGGCCCTGCAGAGGGACCTGGACAGGCTGGATTGTTGGGCCGGGGCCAAGTGTATGAGGTTCAACAAGGCCAAGTGCCGGGTCCTGCACTTGGGTCACAACAACCCCAGGCAATGCTACAGGCTTGGGGAGGAGTGGCTGGAAAGCAGCCTGGCTGAAAAGGACCTGGAGGTGTTGGTTGACAGCCGCCTAAACATGAGCCAGCAGTGTGCCCAGGTGGCCAAGAGGGCCAATGGCATCCTGGCTTGTATCAGGAATAGTGTGGCCAGCAGGACCAGGGAGGTGATAGTGCCCCTGTACTTGGCACTGGTGAGGCCACACCTCGAACACTGTGTCCAGTTTTGGGCCCCTCACTTCAAGAAGGACATCGAGGTGCTGGAGTGTGTCCAGAGAAGGGCAACGAGGTTGGTGAAGGGTCTAGAGCACAAGTCTTATGAGGAGTGGCTGATGGAGCTGGGGTTGTTTAGTTTGGAGAAGAGGAGGCTGAGGGGAGACCTTATGGCTCTCTACAGCTACCTGAAAGGAGGTTGTAGAGAGGTGGGGGTCAGTCTCTTCTCCCCAGTAACAAGTGATAGGACGAGAGGAAATGGCCTCAAGCTGCGCCAGGGTAAGTTTAGGTTGGATATTAGGAAAAACTTCTTTACTGAAAGAGTAGTCAGGCATTGGAACAGGCTGCCCAGGGAAGTGGCTGAGTCTCCATCCCTGGAGGTATTTAAAAGATGGGTAGATGTGGTGCTTGAGGACATGGTTTAAGTGGCAGACTTGGCGGTGGTAGGTTTACGGTTGGACCTGATGATCTTAAGGGTCTTTTCCAACCTTAACAATTCTATGATTCTATGATTCAAACCATGAGTTTTCTTATTTTTGCTCTTCACATTCTCTCCCCCAACCCACTGGTGGTGGGAGGTTGAGCGAGCAGCTCTGTGGTGCTTGGTTGCCAACTGGGATTAAACGACAACAAATGGTTTACTTTAGAAAAAAGTATTTCCTTATTATTATGAAACCATACTCACTGGTTTGTTTTTGATATGTTATTATATTGTACTTTGAAAAATATGCTTGTACTTACATGATATCTATGTGATAATCACAAATTGGTCACTAAGGGCCAAGACCTCCAAAATCAGGGTTATTCCTACAACGGTTACATTATTCTTAAGTCTGCTGTGTACATTTAATGATCAAACCATTGTGCAGTCTCTCTGTGCAACTAAAAGAAAAGGTAGTTAAGACTTTGTAGCAAAGGTAATAACAAAATATTGGAAAGTATGTGATCTGCAGCCAGAACACATTCACTATGTAGGCTTCAATTCATGTCGGTCTCTGGAGATGTGTATGATCACCAGCAAATTGAAAGTTGCAGGGTTTTTTAATTGCTTGTTGTCAGTGCATAGATGTTGCATTTCAGATCATGACTTTTAAGTTGCACGAGAAAGGTACAGAGTCAAACTGAGTTTAGAAGTTGCAGTAATACCTTTTAAATTACATATAATAAATTTACTTATGTTCTAGGGTTTTTCTACATAGAAGTGTAGAAAGAGGATCCTGCCTGTTGTCTTACAGGTTCAGTCCAGATCTCTCTTGGCATGTTCTAGGTGAACCAGTATGCCTTTTCTTTCTCTAGTCTTCAAGAAACTTTTCTATGTACTGTAACATTGTTGAGAGCAAGTTCTATATCCCAGGTAGTGTTTTCTGCCATAAGTTAATTTAGTCTTAATAATAAGTTGAAATGTCCTAAAATAATGAACCTTTTAATTTGGTGATCTAAAAATAGGGAATATTCCAACTGGTCCATTGGGAGTGGGGTGGTGTACTGAAACACAAGGCACTCATTGTATTTGAGTCTTAAAAAACAACAAATAAGAGACAAATTAAAGCAATAAATAAAACTTGAAGTTTTCAGAGACAGACCACATTCCACAGATGTCTGGAAATAAGTATCATTCTCTATGCCTCACCTATTTTTCCTTCAGTTCAAAGCCCAGAGCTATTGAATCCTCATGGAAACAGGTTGGTCTTACCATTGAAGAAGGCTTCCTAAGTTCTGAGACAAAAAAAAAAGAAAAAAAAGAAAAAAATGCAGAGGTGAAATCCTGTCCCTAGTACAGTCAAATCACCACTCTGAAAGCTGTAGTTTGTAAACAGTATTTCAAACACAGCATCCAGAGTTTTTTATGCTAGTGCCTTCCTGTTCAAGTAACACTGAAGTGAACCCTCTGGAGAAATCTAAAAGATAAAGGTTCTTAAGAAGAGTCACTTACATAAAATTCAAAATTAACCTAGCATGTTAATTACATAGCTTCTGAATCTTTCAGTTTGTTTTTAGCCTGTTCTTAAACAAACCTCAAAAACAATGAAGGCTTAAATTAGATGTAAGATTAAGGATCAAAATTGTCTGTTTATTTCTTCGAAGGCATTGGGCAAATTCTCATAAAGTTACATTCCCAGCATGTGCTAGTTCAGATGAGTTACAAACAACAGAAAGCAAATAAGAAAAAGAACTTTAATAAATTTAGCTAAATAAAGAAAACGAGGCTTATAATTTAAGCATATTTGTCAAAATTGAATGCCAAGCACTGTTTGACTTGTTTAAAAGCTGGTTGAGTGATTAAAAAAATATTCTTCCAAGAAATAGTTTGATAAATATTTTGTTGACAAGATGAGTATTAATGCACATCTGCTTCATCAAAAACAGTCAGTATCTATGGTATAAATGAAAAAAAATCACAGTAATTTGCAGAATAACAGCCTAAAAACTCTGTGAAAGCCTAAGTGAAGATTTGTATTCATAAACATTTTATTTTCAGCAAAAGCTGTTATTTCAGTTGTTCCTCAGGTTCCACTAGACCAAGGCACAGCAGCTTCAAACAGTAGGCCTTTTATTATTTCAACATGTTGCATTCTCAAATATCAACACATTAGGGCAAAATAGAAGCCTGTCATTGGCAAGGTCATTTGCAGTCTCTTTCGCTCTTCCTTTTCTATCGCAAACACAATGATAAGAATAATGAAATTACTGTCTTCAAAATCAGTTCATGGGAAATCCCACATTTCGCTGATAATGATATTGGAATAATCTAAACTGTTGTCATTAAAATTCAGGCTATTACTCTAGATCAAAATGGAAACTTCACAAAGGAGACTTTTAGGATAGATGATGACTTTCTACACTTCTATTGTGGCGATTCTCCAGCAATAGGTATGACAGTCTTGCATAATTATTACCATTTAAATTCACATGGTAAATCTGTCTTTTCTGATTTGAACACTTTCTTTCTCATTCTTGGAGAAAAGCAAGTAAGATCTCTTTGCTCTGTTCACTGCACATGTGAATACCGATGCATTTATGCTTATAACATCCTCTCTAGAAGAAATACAAAATCATAAGTTTTTCTTGATATACAAGAAATTATCCTCAGTTTATAAACAGGCTACAAATTGCACAAACATAATTGTTACAAGAACTGTAAGTAATACCAGTGTTGAAAAAAACGTTTCAATACAAATAAAAAAGTAGCTTTATTATTTGTGAATGTCTCTATGTTCCACTAGATTATTTGACCTGTTTGCCTTAAAACCAGTCCTCCAATCAGGATGTTACTTGCTGATAGAAATTTTGAAAACTGGTATTAAAGTGAAGTACTATCTTTTCAACAATTATGACAATGAGAGAGAAAAAGAAAGTATCATAAAATGTTCATGTGTTCCACTGTGCACTCAAGAGTATATGTTATTCAAGTGAAATTACTGTTTGATTTTCTTTATGGAAAAGAGACTATGTATTATTAGTAGTAACTATCTGAGAAATGAGTTACAGATCCAAACCTATAGGTCCAGCTTTTCAAGTTAATATTTTTTTTCTTAGCTGAAGTAGCATGAATGTTTATCATTCACTGTTTAACTATTGGTTTCTAAAGTACAGAGGACAAGTGAAAAAAAGCCTTTAGCAAGACACATTTGAAGAGCAATGCTTTAAGTATTTGCAACATTTTTAGTTCAGAGATATTGTACTTCAGTGAAATAGTCATTGGACGCAAATGAAAATTCATTTGCTATGAAGAATAGTTCATCTGATTTTACAACAAATACTGTGTATTCCTTGTGGAATATGGCTCATTGTGCTTAGATAACGCAGTCAGCATGCCAGAATGTTGCTTTTTTCAAGAATATAACTCAAAGGCAAGTAATCAACAGTACTATTCAATTTGTTGCTTGCCTAGACATGGAGTTAGAATCTATATTATTTCACAAACTTAATATTCTTGTTTGCCCTTTCTTCTTGAGCTTTACCTAAAAAGTCTGCCTAAAAAGTATAATTTTCCACCTGAATTTTCTGCTGACTAGAAATAATCAAGCAATTTTACGTTATTTCTCTATGAGAGGTGAACTACTGTATATATTTGTCTTTATTGTTGGTTCTCTACTAAAAACCCCATTTTAATGATTCCTCATGAGAGTTTTCTGAAAAAAAAATTATCCTGTTCCTGCAACAGACTAAGAGAATTTCATAATTATATGTACATTGACAGCTGTCATTATAAAAATATAATTAACTTCTGATGTAAAAAATATTTATTGTTTTTTGTTATTCCTTTTCTTTAACTAACTATGCAGAAAACTTACCTTACCCATTTTGTCATCTGTTACCCCTCTTTTACTTTAGCAGTATGAATATATGCATATTCTCTCTATATATACACATATATAGCTTGCTTCCAATGTACATTTCTCTCTTGACAAGATACAGTATAAATAATTTATAGACAGAATTTATTGCAAGATAGAAATATGCTGACACAAAGTACAGAGAACCACCTTCTATTCAGGGAAAAGCAATATAGTACCCAGTGTTGTAATAAACTGCATATTTTGTTAGGAAAGGTATTTTATTGATTTATTTTTCACTTGTGCATTGCAAGTTTTCTATAATTCAAGTCCTGATTATTATTTTTTATATCATAGCTTAAGTTACTAGAGGAGGAAATTAATTATTGCCACTCTTATCTTTGGTATGAGCTGTCCTTAAATGTGACTAAAATGGCTGTACTTAGCTGTGTAATAATCCACCATTCATGCTGAGGTAGCAAAGAGAAACAGGGCATCTCTTCAGACATCAGCCTGCGGATGGCCTTCTCAAAAGGGAAATAAAAAAATCACCTCATCTCAAAATCACCTGCTTGAGATTGACCTCCACATACCAAATCCCTCTGCAGGCAAATCTTAACAGCCATTTATCTCTGACACATGCCTGGTGCCGACTTTCCCTGAGGGCAGAGAGAAACATTTAGCAATACAGGATGTTATTTCCTCAGTAATTAGCAATCCCCTAGGCAGACTGGTTCAGCTTTCTCCCTCAGAGGCCTGTGGGCATGGTGACCTGCCTCCTGGCCTCAGCAATTTTTACCCCTGGAGGTATCTGAACCAATGACTGCCTTCCAGGCAGATGCATATCTGCCTGAGAAATAGTCCCTTGTGAGTGGCTTGCCTAAGGTGCAGTTCTCAATAGCATTCCTCACCTCTTGAAAGACATTCCCTGTCCATTTTGGGTAATAAAATGTGTTATTAATAACTATGATTGAGTAATCAAAGTACTACTTTTCATCTGGGAAAGCACAGGTAAGAAATATAAAAAATGTGCAATTTGACACATCAAGTATTCTGAGAATATAAAAATACTAAAATTGCATAGCTAAACTGAGTTTAAAGATACCAAGATGTTTAAAGAAGCTACTACCCTACACAGGATTTACATTTGTATACAAACAATTGATTTTGGTGAAGCTGGATGATTTCCATGCAGATTTTAAAGTTTATCAGATCCACCTTCTCTGTAACATTTTGCCAATTTGATTTAAATTATCACTCAGAAATAAAGACAAACTAGTAATGGAATGGTATTTTTTTTTTCAGTGTTTAACTGAAAAGAAATAAAGCAGACATGTAATGGAAGCCATATTTTTCAGCAGGCATAAAAATAACATTTATAAAGAAACATCTTTGGAAAATAGAGTGTAAGCATTTAACTGCTAAACGGTGAAACTTAGGTCAAAGATTAATTACAAAAGGAGAGAGGTAATACTAGAGAGAAGAGGATCATGTTCCAATTGGACTCATATTCTGCCTTGCAAGTGAATGTGTTGTAGAGGTGAAGCACTATATATGCTCTTCAGTCTTAAGTAGAAAGTAAAACTATGATCTAATTGCATGCTTGGGTTCAATTATGGAAGTGGCATAATATCACATGGTGGACTTTATTGCAGCTGACTGCCCTAACCCCAAAACAGTAAAAAAACTTAACCCATCTACCTTTCTTTTGTTGTTTGTTTCTTTCAGTGTATTAATTAGAATCTAAATTCTGTCATCATCAAAGTAAGTAGCACTGGGTTTTTTGTGTATTTCTGTTGGTTACACATAGCCCAACAGTCACAACATGGTTAGAAAGGGCAAATCCTGTTTTTAATTCTTCTTTCTGGTCCAATAAGTTGAAGGGACTTGGCATTTATTACCAATTCAGCATCTTAAACATGAGCCTACTGGGTGTGACAGGCTGGAACTCTCATGCTTGCCTCATTTTAAAAACCTGTTATTTACAAGAATAGACTTTTCACATGCTACAGTTAGTTGTCCAAAGTATAAGGACAAAGCATTAAACAGTCATTCATGAATGATGTTTCTCCATCTCTCTGTTCTCACTCTTGATTTTCAAACAAAGCATTGGTTTCATTGCCCTTTGCCCGCAAGGTACCGGCTGAAAATCTTTTGCGGGTGTCTGTCTTTGAAAGGAAAGGATATAAGTCCAGCCAGTTCCCTGCTATTCATCCCCATCTTGGCACTGCAGCTTACTTCTTCGGGAGTCAAGCTGTGCTGGCAGCACAAGTCCCTGCAACTGTCAAGAGTAGAATATGGAGGTCTGCAGGGGAGAGGCCCTTTTAGTATCCCTATACTCTATAAAAATTTTGGCTTTCATTATTAATTTTGTACGATAAGTCACTTATTAAGAGTACATGTTTTTAAGGCTTGTTCTTTTAGTCACGAACATCCACAGCTCTCTAAAATGGGAACTTTTTACTGTGTTCCAGAGCTGCTCTGTGTGTTTCTTTTTCTTTTAATTTAAAAATTAATCTGAAGTTCAGAGCCTAGATCTCTCCTAGGCTTCTCAAGATTATGAACTGTCAATGGAGCAATTGGAAATGCGTATATTTTCAGGAAATGAGTTTCAGGGCTTATTACATCACCTCTTCTGTCTGCAGTCTTCGGCTTTATTCTGAGCAGAGGATGTTGCCACACCAGACAGGCAAACAGTCTAAATAGCAAGCTAGAAGTGCCTATAGAAAAATTAGAATTCCAGGAATAACTTGCATTCACATCATTGCCTCCTTTGTGGAAGCTCCAGAATACGTATTTTAAGTGGTAGGCTGCCGTACAACTGTATATCAGCTAGCTGCAAACACCGTATATACATAAAAATATGTAGTATAAAATGTAATTAAAAGTACAATATCCATCAGAAAAATACCAATTGCCTAAATCAAGATTGTTTGTACCAGCTTAATATGGCTGCTGTATGCAAATGCATTACAATGCAGACCTAAATTGCAGAATGGCAAACTGTAATATTCACAGAACTCCCCTTACATTCACTGCAGAGAATATCTGCTCCCTTAATGAGCAAAGAGTCAATATTTTGTTTTATCCTATTTGTTTGCTTAGAGGTTTCATAGCCCATTTACTGTGCACTGTCCAAACCCCACTGACTGCAGAATTATGTCTTTTATTCAGAAAATGCCTCTTCCTGGGTTCTTTGTATATGCTTGTTTCATAAACATTATTTCATCTCTGTAACATTCTTAAGGAAAGAAGGGACATTATCTGCTACAGAAAGTTCGGTGTCAGCAACATTTGACAGACCTAATGAAACCGTTCTTTCAGTTCCTGCAGTCCTGTGAGTTGTTATATAGATTCCAACCTCTGACAGCAAAGGTTGTACAGATTCTACAGAGAGTAAAGGCATTACTGGTACAAAGTCAACCCTGGTACACATTCAGCATGTTCATGGAAAAAATGGTTCAAGAATTTCACAGAAGATGGTTGACATGGACATATAAATCAGTGTTACCACAAAATACACTGGGACAAGACATGAAAATGCACAATGATTGTAACTGGGCATTATCTAACTTTTGAGGACATCTTTGCTATGTAAAGAATGCATATTAATACTGAATATATGTGTACATCCATTTTCCTACTATTTTAAAGAACAAACTGAAGAAAAAGGGAATGCCATCATAATACATCATGTATTTTCTTTCATCCACATCAGGATGGAAAACTTTAACTGTTAGGCTTTTGCTGCTTGAGGTAAATGTCATAACTCAGTGACAATAGCAGGTTGTTGGCATTAGTGTGGGCCAATGCAGAAAGAAACAGGAATCTTTGAGCCTTTTGCTAACAGCTGAAGAATAATTGGACGTAGACATTTTGGGCTCTGGAAGGACAATGACCTTGGGAGACTACCTTGCTAGCCTTCTGTTCATCTGGACTACTTGTGTGAACATATCTGCAACCAGTTCCAGCCTTGATTAATTTGGTGCAAAATCCAACTTCGTGTCCCAGCTTTTCTCTGCCTGTTCCAGTTCTGGTTGCTCTTCCCTACCCAAACTGTATCTACTGTGACATTATAGAAATGAAATACAAAATACAAAATCATTGATTTCAACAGGTTTTTTGACAAAAACTTCAGTGAATTAACTCTTGGTGTTAAAAATTTAAAAATTTTGGTTTTAGCAAAACTGATTTATTCTGCTTACTTATTTCAGCTCCCAGATGGATGCATATTCAGCTGTGAGACTGCAAGCTTGTTGTATTATGTGGGAGCACGTACAACCTTGGGCAGTACACATAAGAGGTCTATATAGTCCTCCGACAAGTCTGTCCCTGCTTAATACAAGGGAATGTCAGGAATTACAGCTTTACATGTTTTCATCTAAGTTGGAATCATGCATTAGTGTTTGCAAGAATGTCAGATATTACTACAACACACAGACACAGATGACCATTGAAAAATGAGAGTTCAAATAGTGGGTTAATGCATCATATTTTCAAAACCAAGCTACGTCTTCAGGATAAAGGTGGAATCTTCATTCAAAGTGTGAGTAAAACCCAGTTTATGACAGCTAATGATTACAATACTTAACTGTGATATGGGAAATGAAGATCTAAATGCAGATGTGAAACAAAGTATGTAGGCACATCTAGATGCCCCAGATCTTTGATGAATACTCTGTATCTTTTGACTTTAAAAAAAAAAAAGAGATTTTAGAGAACTGGGGCCATTACTTGAAGGATCAGGAGCACAGGTGGTGTTCTCCTCCATCCCGTCAGTAGCTGGGAAGCATATGGAAAGGAACAGGAAGACCCACCTCATCAACACATGGCTTAGAGGCTGGTGCCAGAGGTGGAACTTTGGGTTTTTCAACCATGGGGAAGTTTACATGGCACCGGGCCTGCTGGAGGCAGATGGGGTTCACCTGTCGCCAAAGGGGAAAAGGATTCTGGCTCAGGAGTTAGCAGGCCTCATTGACAGAGCTTTAAACTAGACTCGAAGGGGGAAGGGGATAAAACCAGTTCTGCTAGGGACGAGCCCAGGGGTGGCACGCCTGTGTTGGAGAAGAGATCGATAACCCAACTCAAGTGCATTTACACCAATGCACGCAGCGTGGGCAATAAGCAGGAGGAGCTGGAAGCCATTGCGCGGCAGGGAAACTATGACGTGGTTGCCATTACGGAAACATGGTGGGACGACTCGCACAACTGGAGTGCTGCAATGGATGGCTACAAGCTCTTTAGACGGGACAGGCAAGGAAGGCGAGGCGGCGGGGTAGCCTTGTACGTCAGAGAGTGTTTTGACTGTCTTGAGCTCGACAAAAGTAACGACGAGGTTGAGTGCTTATGGGTAAAGATCAGGGGAAAGGCCAACAAGGGAGATATCCTGGTGGGAGTCTGTTACAGACCACCCAACCAGGATGAGGAAGCAGATGAAGTTTTTTACAAGCGGCTGGCTGAAGTCTCAGAGTCTCTAACCCTTGTTCTTGTGGGAGACTTCAACTTACCAGATATCTGCTGGAAATACAACACGGCAGAGAGAAAGCAGTCTAGGAGGTTCCTGGAGTGCGTGGAGGATAACTTCCTGACGCAGCTGGTAAGTGAGCCAACCAGGGGAGGTGCCCCGCTGGACCTGCTGTTCACGAACAGAGAAGGCCTGGTGCGTGATGTGGTGGTCGGAGGCTGTCTTGGGCACAGCAACCATGAAATGGTAGAGTTTTCGATTTTTGGAGAAGTAAGGAGGGGGGCCAGCAAAACCACAACCCTAAACTTCAGAAGGGCAGACTTTGGCCTGTTTAGGAGTTTGGTTAACAGAGTCCCTTGGGAGGCGGTCCTGAAGGGCAAGGGAGTCCAGGAAGGCTGGATGTTATTCAAGAGGGAAGTCTTAAAGGCACAGGAGCAGGCTGTCCCCATGTGCCGCAAGTCGAGCAGGCCGGGGAGAAGACCGGCCTGGCTGAACAGAGAGCTCTGTCTGGAGCTCAGGAAGAAAAGGAGAACCTACCACCTTTGGAAGAAGGGGCAGGTGACTCAGGGGGACTACAAGGATGTGGTGAGGATATGCAGGGAAAAGATTGGAAAAGGCGAAGGCCCAGCTAGAACTTAAACTGGCCACTGCTGTCAAGGACAACAAAAAATGTTTCTACAAGTATATCAGCGACAAAAGGAGGGCTAAGGCGAATCTCCTTCCTTTGTTGGATGCAGAGGGAAACTTGGCCACGAAGGATGAGGAGAAGGCTGAGGTACTTAATGCCTTCTTTGCCTCAGTCTTTAATAGTCGGACTGATCATCCTCAAGGTTTTCATGCCCCTGAGCTGGGAGATGGAGATAGGACACAGAATGTAGTCCCAGCTGTCGAAGAGGTGGCAGTCACCGACCTGCTCCTCCACCTGGATGCCCACAAGTCTATGGGGCCAGACGGGATCCACCCGAGTGTAGTTGGTTAGGGTCTGGTGGCCGGAAGATGTCGTGTTGTACGGAAAGATAGGGTCCCCTCTCCTGATAGCCAATAGTGTTTAGTTTATGATGTAAGCAGGCGGATGTGACATTGTGAGTTTTAGCTATATAATGTTGTGTTACTTATCAATAAACGCCATTTGTCATCCACCACATTGGTGTCTGTGAGCTGATGGCCCGAGTGGCCTGGGGTTGGCCGCCGTGCCGTTCCTGAACCAGGTCGCCGCGCCTCCTGGAGGCAACAAGTGGTGCCGAAACCCGGGATCATCGCCTGGACAGGTGAACGGCGGCCGGAGCGGTTGGACCAGCCCGGCGGGGAGGACGCTCCCACATCCACAAGGAAGATGGAAGCCCTTGTGAAGGTCGTACCAGATTTGTGTAAGCAGTGGGGTATTGATTGTAGACCCAAAGATTTTATTCTCGCCGTTGCGAGGCTTTTACGAATTGGGGCTGTTGATCAGTCGGTGGATATTTTCCACCCTGAAGTGCGGGATGAGCGCACTGAAGCATTAGCTGAGGAGGTGATGTCCTCGGGTTGTGAGGAGGGTCTTGAATCTTGGGGAAAAGTTGCACAGGTTTTACAGAAAGTTATACAAGTGCAGGAGATCTGTGTGGCAGACTCACCAGACGATGGGGACTTTGCTGAGTCTAGAGATCTGCAAGAGGGTGACACGCCCCCTCAATCCCCGAACCCCGTCCCGCTTACGGAAGGACAGAAACAAGCGAAATCCTTCTGGGGTAGGTTAGCCGAGGAGGCTAGGAGCGCCGTAGGGAACTCAGAGTCTGAGGACGTCTGGGTTAGACCACTGCCCTATGCGCCCCAATATGTCGCCGAGTCCCAAGGGGAAGGGCGGGGCGAAGATGCCCCTGGCGGGAAGAAGCAGGAAGTCAAACAGAGGGGGGAGGAGAATGAGAAGGAGAAAGGGGGCGGGGGCGACTGAAAAGGGGGAGGGAGCGTGAATGAGAGGTTGAGAATCAATCAGAGCAGCCATTTGAAAAAATGCCCTTATAGGGCAAGCACCTCCACGTGTAGGGGGCGGGGCGAGCCAAGAGGGGGGGAGCAGCCCGCCCGCAAGGGAAGTGGGCGGGGCTGGAGCCTAATGAAAAAGTATTGGAGCCTGGAAGTAACCAGTCAGTCGAGTTCCGATTCCGAATCAGACACTAGCTGGGACGAGTGGTTTGTAACCAATTCACATTTAAGGGAAGAGGAAATGAAAGCAAACAGAGTTAAGAGCAAAAATACTCCCATCCAAATTAATGAAAAATCGCGAAGAGGAAAAATCCCTCTCACGGATTGGAGGAAAATAAAAATTGCATGCGCTGACTGGGCCCCATCGACCACGCTAGCGTTCCCGGTCCGGGTGACGGACGGGGGACAGAGGGTCCACTCGTCGATAAATCCTAAAGATATACAAGCGATTGTTAAAGCAATTGCGGACAAAGGGCTTAATTCTGCTATGGTTTCAACTCTCATAGATGGTATTTTCGGGGGGGATGATATGCTCCCGTTTGATATAAAACAAACTTGTAGATTGATCTTTGATGGAGCAGGAATGATCGTTTTTAAAGAAGAATGGGAAGATAATTGTGCGAGGTATTTAGCCCGAGTAACTGGGGCAGGTCATCCATTATATGGCTCTAGCCTGCAGCGGTTAATGGGTACAGATCCAACAATGATTACCCCTCAGGCGCAGGCCCAAGGCCTGCGGGCCTATGAAGTTATGATAACCACTCGTGCAGCCAGGGAAGCTATTTGCATAGCTTCTAGAACTATTGCCAAATCATCGCCATGGTCCACAATAAAGCAAGGTGAAAGTGAGAGTTTTACACAATTTGTAGATCGTCTTCAAGCGGCAGTTGATTCATCAAACTTGCCCGCAGAAGCAAAAGGCCCAGTAGTTACAGAATGCTTACGTCAACAATGTAATTTGGCAACTAAAGAAATTTTGCGATCACTGCCGGCGGGGTCTAGTATTGCGAACATGATTAAACATGTTGTGAGTGAAGAGCATTCAGCCCCAATTCAGGTAGCTGTTCGTGCCGCAATATCTAATATGATGGCATGTTCTAAATGCGGCCAGACAGGACATATAGTGGCAAATTGCCCCTTACAGCGTCAGAATCGACCTAAAGGACCATGCTGGGCCTGCAGCAAAAAGGGGCACCTCGCCAAAGAATGTAGATCTAAAAACCGGGGAAACGGGGGGGGGAGAGGGCAGCCAGGCCGCACACAGCCCTCTCCCACTTGGAACATGAGGCGGCCCAATTATACCAACCCCAGATGGGGCGAGGTGCTCCCGAACTCGCCACTCCCTCGAGAAGCGACCAACTTTATGGCCCAACCGATGGCCCAGTCGAATCTGCCTCTATCTCAGGGACAGCAAGGACCACCCCTTGGGGGCGAGACCCCAGGGTGGCCCTGGCAGTAAAATGTGACAATCCGCCAGTAGTGTGAGGGATTTGTTCCCTCTATAATACCTTAAATGACACTACTATTAGTGTTCCCTTTTTAATTGACACCGGAGCAGACGTTACAGTTATCCCTGAGACAAGTTGGCCTTCACGCTGGAAATTGGAAGACGCGCCCATGGTAGGTGGAGTCGGGGGGTTAACCCGAGCTCGGAAGAGTGCTCAATTGGTAGAAAATTACGCTTTATACTAAAAAGGGGCCGGAGAAAACCACCACCCTTTTTCCGTATGTTATGTCAGAAGTCCCACCCCTGCTGGGAAGGGACGCGCTAGCTTTATTAAAAGTCAGGGTGACAAATTTACTCTAAGGGCCACTGCCGTACACCCACTTCCACCAATTAAATTAACGTGGAAATCGTCTGATCCAGTGTGGGTCGAGCAGTGGCCCTTATCGAAACCTCGAATGGATGCCCTTCTTGAATTACTTGACCGTGAATTACAGCGAGGTCATATAGAGCCGTCCACTAGCCCATGGAACACCCCAGTTTTTGTAATACCTAAACGAACTGGTGAGGGGTTTCGTCTTCTTCATGACTTGCGTGAAGTAAATAAAAAAATTCAACCAATGGGTCCTGTTCAAATGTTGTTGCCTATGAACTCTATGATACCGGAAGGACAACCTTGTGCTGTCCTTGATATTAAGGATTGTTTTTTCTCGATACCTCTGCATGAGGAGGATAGGGAGCGGTTTGCTTTTTCTGTTGTGTTTCCGAATAGCCAACGTCCCAACCTACATTTCCAGTGGAAGGTGCTGCCTCAAGGAATGATCAATTCGCCTACCATCTGTCAGATCGCGGTAGATCGAGCACTGGTACCAGTCCGGCGCAATGATGCGACCGCGACTATCATTCAATACATGGATGATATCTTAATCGCTGCACCGTCAGGTACTCAGGTAGATCAACTAGTGTCAACAGTTTCGGAAATTCTAAAAATAAATGGGTTTGAAATTGCAAGTGCGAAAATTAAAAGAGGACCGTGTGTGAGTTTTTTGGGAGTGGGGATCACAAGTTCTTATGTAACTCCCCCTCAAATAAAAATTCGTCGACACATTAAAACGCTCCATGATATGCAACAGTTAGTGGAGTCCTTGCAATGGCTCCGTAACATTGTTCTGATTCCTCCTGAAATCATGGCCCCCCTATACGATCTTTTGAAAGGAAAAAATCCGTGGGAACAAAAAACTCTGACGATAGAAGCAATGAATTCTCTTGATTTTATCGAGCAACAGGTGTCATCAAGCACACTCGCCAGGTGGAATCCAAATACACCACTTGATTTGTATGTGCATTTTACGGAAGGGGGGGGAGTAGGAGCACTAGCGCAGGGTTCTCCTGAAAAAGCTCAACCAATACAATGGATAGTTTTGGGAAAACCGTCACGTGCATTCTCCCCGGGAGTTGAGTGCCTTGGCAATCTCATCATGAGAGGCAGAAAACTCGCCCTAAGGCATCTGGGTATTGAACCTGCTAGGATATATTTACCCTTCTGCAAACAGCTTTCAATGCAATCAGTGGTGATGTCAGAGTATTTGGCCATAGCTCTTGTTGGATTTGGTGGAGAAATCCGGTATGCTGTAAAGCCTCCCTGGGTTCAAATGCTGGCAATTGTTAATATTGACCTCCCACAGAAGATTATGGATCGGCCCCAACAGGGACCAACGGTCTTCACAGACGCGTCCTCAACGACCCCAACCGCGGCGGCAGTATGGCAGTCGGGAGGAGAATGGCATTGTATTAAGATGACCAAGTATACGCTTTCAGTTCAGCAGTTAGAAGCGATGGCCGTGGTATTAGTGTGCGGACTGTTTCCAACGGAACACCTCAATATAGTGACTGATTCGATGTTTGTGGCCAAACTTTGTTTGGCCATGTCGGGACCCGGCGTGTCAACATCTACAATAGCCCTAATGTTGGAAGAAGCACTTTTGTCTCGAAAGGGCACTATATCGGTCATCCACGTCAACAGTCACAGCCCAATTAAGGGTTTTTTTCAAATTGGTAATGACAAAGCAGATGCTGCTGCAAAGGGACTGTGGACACTAAGAGATGCCCGTCAGCTACATGAGTCTCTCCACATCGGAGCCAAAGCGCTAGCGAGGAAATGTGGGATTCCGGTTGCTGACGCAAAACACATAGTAGCTACATGTCCCTATTGTCAGAGAGCACCGCTGTGGTCTAGTGGGGTAAACCCCAGAGGTCTTAAAGCCTCTGAAGTATGGCAAATGGATTTTACGCTTTGCCAGTTGTTGAAACCTCGGGCGTGGTTAGCTGTGACTGTAGACACATATAGTGGAGTGATCATAGCCACTCAACATCTTAAAATCAATTCTAAAGTGACTATCCAACATTGGTTGACAGCTATGGCGTGGCTTGGTGTCCCTAATCAGATCAAAACGGATAATGGTCCGAATTTTGTTTCTAAATCAGTCCAGGCATTTGCTCTAAAATGGGGTATTACCCTAATACATGGCATCCCATATAATAGCACGGGACAGGCCATAGTAGAATGAGCGAATCGAACTTTAAAATCTAAATTAGAGGTGTTAGCAAAAACAGAAGGTTTTGTCAATGCCATCCCCCCAAGAGACCAAATATGTTTATTAGCGACTGCTTTGCTGGCACTGAATCAATTCCCTAGGGGAGAAGAGGTGAATAGCCCTACTCAAAAACATTGGGCCACTCGAGCATTAGAAGAAGGCCCATTGGTTATAATTAGAAATGAGTTGGGAGAATGGGAACAAGGGTGGAGGTTAGTCCTTATAGGGCGGGGGTACGCTGCTGTCAAAAAAGATAATAGTGTTAAGTGGTGTCCGCTTAGGTCTATTAAGCCAGACCTTCAGAATAAAACTAATGAATTATGAGTTTTTGTTTACAGGATCGGATTATCGGACACCCCTGTCACCCGTACATCTTGGTGGCAAGAGAGAACAACAAGTTGACAAGCATCCGATCCACACCTGGGAGTTCTATGCCGGTGGAATTCAAACAACGGCGACATAGCCCCTATGGGGAGGGGCTTGTGATGTTTTTGTGTAATCTTGATTTTAGAGATTGCTTTTGTTTTGTATATTGAATAGGTTTGTGTCGTCTGTTAAAAGCCGGTCAGAGAAGGTTATTACTCCCAGTTATCTCTAAGTTACCCCAAGTTACACCCTATTATTATTAGTTGCCTCCCAACTCTTATCTATTTATTGTGCCTTATTTTTATTTCAGGTTTATGATACATGTTTCTAAGATTGTTATAAAATAAAGTTTTCTAAGATTGTTATATTTAGCTAGTTTAGTTGTGCATAGGGAGGGGGGAGATGTAGTTGGTTAGGGTCTGGCGGCCGGAAGATGTCGTGTTGTACGGAAAGATAGGGTCCCCTCTCCTGATAGCCAATAGTGTTTAGTTTATGATGTAAGCAGGCGGATGTGACGTTGTGAGTTTTAGCTATATAATGTTGTGTTACTTATCAATAAACGCCATTTGTCATCCACCACATTGGTGTCTGTGAGCTGATGGCCCGAGTGGCCTGGGGTTGGCCGCCGTGCCGTTCCTGAACCAGGTTGCCGCGCCTCCTGGAGGCAACACCCGAGGATACTGAGGGAGCTGGCGGAGGAGCTTGCCAAGCCACTCTCCATCATTTATCAGCAGTCCTGGTCAACCGGGGAGGTCCCAGAGGACTGGAAGCTAGCAAATGTGACACCCATCTACAAGAAGGGCCGGAAGGAGGATCTGGGGAACTACAGGCCTGTAAGCCTGACCTCGGTGCCGGGGAAGGTCATGGAACAGATCATCCTGAGTGCCATTATGCGGCACGTGCGGGACAACCGGGGGATCAGGCTCAGCCAGCATGGGTTTATGAAAGGCAGGTCCTGCTTCACTAACCTGGTCTCCTTCTATGACAAGGTGACCCGCTTGGTGGATGAGGGGAAGGCTGTGGATGTTGTCTACTTGGACTTTAGTAAGGCCTTTGACACTGTCTCCCACAGCATTCTCCTGCAGAAGCTGGCTGCTCATGGCTTGGACAAGTGCACTCTGAGCTGGGTTAAAAACTGGCTGGACGGCTGAGCCCAGAGAGTGGTGGTGAATGGAGCCAAATCCAGTTGGCGACCGGTCACGAGTGGTGTTCCCTAGGGCTCAGTGTTGGGACCGGTCCTGTTCAATATCTTTATCGATGATCTGGATGAGGGGATCGAGTGCACCCTCAGTAAGTTTGCAGATGACACCAAGTTGGGTGGAAATGTCGATCTGCTGGAGGGTAGGAAGGCCCTGCAGAGGGACCTGGACAGGCTGGATTGTTGGGCTGGGGCCAACTGTATGAGGTTCAACAAGGCCAAGTGCCGGGTCCTGCACTTGGGTCACAACAACCCCAGGCAACGCTACAGGCTTGGGGAGGAGTGGCTGAAAAGGACCTGGGGGTGTTGGTTGACAGCCGCCTAAACATGAGCCAGCAGTGTGCCCAGGTGGCCAAGAGGGCCAATGGCATCCTGGCTTGTATCAGGAATAGTGTGGCCAGCAGGACCAGGGAGGTGATAGTGCCCCTGTATTCGGCACTGGTGAGGCCGCACCTCGAGTCCTGTGTTCAGTTTTGGGCCCCTCAATTAAAGAAGGACATTGAGGTGCTGGAGCGTGTCCAGAGAAGGGCAACTAGGTTGGTGAAGGGTCTAGAGCACAAGTCTTCTGAGGAGCCGCTGAGGGAGCTGGGGTTGCTTGGTTTGGAGAAGAGGAGGCTGAGGGGAGACCTTCTTGCCCTCTACAATTATCTGAAAGGAGGTTGGAGTGAGGTGGGGGTTGGTCTCTTCACCCCAGTAACAAGCGATAGGACGAGAGGAAATGGCCTCAAGCTGCGCCAGGGTAAGTTTAGGTTGGATATTAGGAAAAACTTCTTCACTGAAAGAGTGGTCAGGCACTGGAACAGGTTGCCCAGGGAAGTGGTTGAGTCCCCATCCCTGGAGGTATTTAAAAGACGGGTAGATGCAGTGCTTGAGGACATGGTTTAGTGGTGGACTTGGCAGTGGTAGGTTAATGGTTGGACCTGATGATCCTAAGGGTCTTTTCCAACCTTAACAATTCTATGATTCTATGATTCTGTGACTTTTTTCATTCAGCCTCACTTCTGTCACTCTTCTACTACTTTCCTACATAGCTTCCTCCTTGCACCTCTGAGCCAGCAATTCCCTGCCTGTTTGGCCATCCAGAATGCCTGTCCACTGCAATACTTCCAAGTATCGTTTCTTCTGTGAAGGCTACAAGCAGAATAAATTCAGACAGCCATAGTACAAGGAGCAGGTGGGAACACCTGTAAGGAGGAACAGTCATTGTTTCTGGCACAGCACTAAACAGAAAATAGCAATGACTAATGCTGCCTTTTGTGAACATAAGGAGGCTTACAGGAATATGATCTTGAATACTTTCGTCCTCTGACAGTGATGTATCACTAATGAAAAAGTGCCTGTTGTGAAAGAACTTCCTCTGAGTATGCTGCCAAAGGTCATTCCCCTTCAGCTAATGTGCCTGTGTATCTGCATCCATTGCTAGAGTTCTTAAGTTTCAAACTCACAGAGGGAACTTCATCTGTTTTAAACTGGTGTCTCAGTTTCACCATTAAAGAAACTTGTTTCTCATTCACTACCAGCTGCTGCCATCATTCAGCTAGACCTTTGCCCATGAGGAGCTGTAGAAGAAGGGAAGGGAGCATGGTCAGACATAGACCTGATTGATTTTGAATTGGCCCATGCTGTTATCTAGTAACTAAGTGGTCTGTTAAGGGTGATGTTGTGCTCTGTGGGACAGAAAACTATGATGAGAAAGACAAAGGAGCAGAAGCTGGAGCAGCAGGAGAATAAATAGGTATTTCTCTCAAGACACACATATTGGCTTTCACGTGCTTAAAATTTTCCCATGGGTATCACAGAAGTACACACATTCACATGAATCCTGTGTTTTCTGGTTTCAAGGATATAGAACAGTCCAAAGCCAAGTTGCATAAACTAGTCTTTTCCTCTGTCTGCAAACTTATGCTTCAGCAAGAGAATACAAAACCACCCAAAGTTAAACAGTTACTCCTTATGTATGCCTTAGCCTGTGACTCTATTTCTTCAAATATTACATAAATAAAAACATGCCTGGAATGAGAAAAAATGGCTTGAAGAGTAAACCAGGTGATTTAACTTGTGGAAAATGTATGTTTGGGTAGATTACTGAACAAGAAAAAAGTACAAAGAGGACAAAGACCAGGTGAAGACATGTCATTTCATTTAAAGAGAGGAAAATACTGCCCATTGTCAAGTGACAGTGTTGTAAGTAAAAGCTATCTGTTTCTTTGACTTTTTGGGTTGTACTGAAGAGGTGGTTGTACTATGCTGTTTTACTCCTAAACAAAAGACTCAGCATTCAGGTTTTATAGAAGAACATATCAGGTCTTCCCTAAAATTCTCCATTCACACTTTGAGGACAGAACAAACCTTTTAAATATTTGCAAGTAGATTCAGCAGTTAGTTCACAAATTAGAACGAATTAAATACTGAAAGACACAGAACTCCTGTGCTGTCTGCCCATTGTTTTTCCTGAGTAGAATTACCTATGAATTAATACAATCTGTTGACTTTTCCACAAATTATTGTCATTCTTTGCATAAACAATATTTCTAGAAAGTAGGTTACAATAAAACTAGCTATTGACATTCATTATGTTTAATGTCTGTGAGCATAGAAAGTACATTTAAAAACAAGTATATGGCTAAATCTGAAGTGGTTACCTTTGTGTTGCTACAGAAAATTAATGCAATCAACTGACCTTGAGGATTACCTTGCATATAGATTACTCTTCATGTAGTCTGCATATAAAAACATTCTGTTGTTTTTAATGATGTGAAGGAAATTGGTCCCGTATGTTGAAAAGTTTTATTAATGAACAACTAACAGAATAGTAGCTGCGTTTTAAAGTGCTTGTGTCTACACATTAGTTTGGGAAGCATCCCCCCAGTACTGCATTTCTAAACAAAATCAGTGCTGGGGAAATAAAGCAGTAGATGAGACAGCCTGTATTATTCCATAAGGGAATAATACATGCCTTTAAAAATCAAATAAGATTACTGCAGAAGTTACTGTAATGACTGTGATGTTGTCATTCTGTGACACCATAAAAGGGGTGCTAAGGTCAAATCAGAGTCTTGATTGTACATCTTTCTCAGGATGTGGGGGTTTTTGTTATTTTGGTTCAAATCATGAACTTCCTAGGTTTAAAGATTCCTTTTCCAGTTGTTGCAACTTGTATGGAAATGTTTTGACATTAAGATATTAATTTCTGTTCTTATCCTCAACTCCATTTTGAAACCATTTTGCTTTGCTCTGTGTTTTTGCCTGCAGTATTAAGTTCTGAAACTTAACTACAACAATCAATACTTTAATAACTTCAGTAATGTCTGTGTGAGGTGTTCCTCTGGGCTTGATCTAAGTATTGTGAATAGTTGAGCTGGGCATATAACCCATAGTGGAGATTTTTCTTTAGTTTATTATGTTTTAGTTTATGTAGTACTTTATATGATAACTGTCCAATCTGGTATAAGGAGCTCAGAAATTTAGTAGTGTTATCAGTATAAAAGGTTGAAAAGGTCAAGATATGCAGCACTTCTGTAAGCACAAAGTTTTAAAATATCAGTGTGTTAGTATTTTCAGACTATGTGGGGATTAATTTTGCTCAGCTGGAAGATCATTTCTAGGTGCTTTGTGTATGACACTGCCCTCCTTTGGAGGGAAGAACAATATCTTAGTTCTGCATTATATAACTTGGAATTTATACCTCTCTGCTAAGTAGCAACCAACACCTAAACTCAATTTTTCAACTAAAACTGTGGAATCTTTTGAGGAAGAAAGATCTGATTTGTATCTCTGCTGTTGCTATGCAATTATGAACAGTTATAACGTGCACAGGTATACTCAGAGTTTTACTGAAATATCTATTTTATGCATATAATGGCTATTAGGGACAATGAAACAAGCGGTATGCAAGTGTGTGTATGCACCTACACACATTTGCATGTGTCTGTAATCCTTAAAAATTCATTTTCCTTGGCATATACCAAAAATTTAAACCAGATGAAATTTATATAGATAATGATACCAGCCAGTATCATTAGTATTGCGTATGTTCCACTTCATCATTAGCAGTTCAGAAAAACAGAGAGATATAAAAAAGCAAAGCTGAGAGAGTTTCATAGATAGCAAATTTTTATCCTGAGAGTTTAGTTTAGAAAATAATGCAGTACATTGTTCAAGGATAATACCAATTAACTTTTTAAAGAATCTTCATTATGTGAAAATAGCAAGAGTAAATATAATATAGTTAACAGGACCTGCATAACTTGAAAATTATAAAAGAATATTGAAAGTGTTTAAACTGAATTCTTTAACACAAAGGTGGTGGAAAATTGGCCACATATAAACAGAGAAGCAAGTAATTAACTGTTCAGAGTTTGTATGATTTTTGTAATAAGTTGAAATATTTTTTCTGTATATATGGTTCCTTGAAAATGCCAAAACTTTTTAAGTAACTATTTTACAAACCATCATTAGATATTATAAACCCTGTAGATGTTTCTGAGGCTAAAAATGGATGGAGATCCATTGCAGATATGCAAATGGGGGTGTCCATTATTCAATGTACAGGTTTATGCAGTATTGTATTTCATCTTTAAAATATTTTGTAAACACATCCTTTACCCATAGACGCATAATAACAACAACAACTACTACTATTAATAAGTAATGGTGAACATTTTTATCACTTTTTAAAATGTGATGAATTCTTTATACTTCCAGAAACTTAACCTATATATTTAAAAGAAACTTTTTCAGTTCTTGTAAGCTTAAAATTAGACTAGGCATCTTTGTTTGGCTTGTGCCTTTATGTAAGTCATACTCTCCTTCTGCTCAACCTGCTGCTCTGCTCTTGTGAGCCAGCGGGGCATTCAAACATGCGAACCATGCATACAGCAGACTTCAATAGCATGCACTGGACAGCAGCTAGTTTGAAGGAGAGGAGACTGGCTTCTGACAGTTTCTGTGACCTATTAACGTTTTATTTAGCTTTTGTTTCTGGGCATTTTTTTCCCAGGTAAAGCAAGAAAAATATTTTTAAAAATAAACAAGGAGCAATTGCAGGTACTGAGGTGGAAAGAAAGCTCTACCTTTCTGACTGTTTTCCCCTTGTTTTATATTTATCTTGTATCTTTATTGGAATAAAAGGAGCATAGAGGGCAGTAGCTCTTGAGGAAGTGTAGACATTACCTGCTTTTTCAGAGTTTGTTTAAAGGGCATAGCGAGTAGCACTGGGAATGGTTTCAAAGGAAGCAGTCAGCTGGGAAAGGGCATAGAGTGAATGTTATAGGTCTCTGCCATCATTTCTGTTCATCTTGGTTTTACTTACATGGAAATGAGAAAAAGGAGGTCTCCTAAAGCCTGAGTGGTCCCAAACAATTTCAGGCATGAGAAGGAGCAATTCAGCCGTACAGAGATATGATTTTGATTGATTTAACCGCTTCAGCATGAAGAGCACGCTATAAAAATACAGATTTCTCAAGTATCTTTCACGATGTTACAGTATATACTAATGCTATTTTGATTTCTGAAGAATGTCATTCATTCTTCAATGTCTTATCATTAGTTTTCTCTTAGGACTCAAAATTTTACATTCACAAAATGTTTTCATCCAAATATCATATTATAATGTATTACACTGTCAACCTGTGGTGAATCAAGCCAAGCCTTAAGACAGTCACAAATCTCAAGGCTCCCTCTTCTACAGCTGGTTGAGAGATAGGACGGATTTTCTGTTGTGTACATGCAAATTAACATGTTGTATGGGATGTGAACACCCTTGAGACCTGCCCTGAGAGCACCATGAGATATTGCCTCACCTTTCCCTTCTTGTCTACATGAAAGGCTTTTAAATACAACCTTAGCAATGTGCTGAACCCAGACTGGCAGGCATAGCTGAATTTTTTTTTCCCAAAGAGCAATATGTGTCTTTGACAAGGTGAACTTGGGGAATTGTTGAGCAACCTTCTCTTTTTCAGACATCTATGGGCTCATTTCACTTGTAATTTCACATGTAATTTAATTTTTATATATTCTATAAGACACCTAGGGCCCAATCCATTTCCCTGCCTTTAAAAGTACCTCAGTGATTTATTTAGGATTTAAATCCTTCCTTTGGAATTGTAAAGAATCATAAATATAATTCTAATCTGAACAAATATCCAATTTGTCATTTTGTGCGAGCCAGGGGTGAAATTCACAAGAAATATATAGAGATAACTGAATTATAATTCAGTGCAAAACATATTTCTCAATACTACTTTCCTCAAATTTCTACTGCACATAGATCTCTGAGCATGTCTGTATTAAAGAGTTATACCAATCTAACAAAATCTATCCAGGAACAGATCTAGTTAAATTGGTAGAAACCTTGTAAATAGATTTAAGCAAAGTCATTTTAAATTTATGTAGAATTAAATCAATTTCAGCAACAGTTAATCTGTTTAGGTCGAACAAATAAATTATCAAATTATACTGATCCATGGGTTAGTGCACCGACAGCAGGGGTTTGTATTGGTTTCATCTGATAAATATAATATCTATTTAGCGAAGTTTAGAATTCTTTGGATAATGTCTGAGCTAGAGTTTGTTTAAACATTATCCTTTAGCATGGGAGAGACACAAAACGGGTCCCCAGTTTAGCTTCACATTTTCAATAAAGCTCAAACTTTGTTACTGACTTTGCATTTTGCTTTGCACTTTGTAGGATCATATACACCTGTATAAAATTATTCTCTCCAGTACTTTTGATCCTCCTTTGGACAAATGCAAAGCAGGTCAAGGCATTGGAAAAACAGGCTGCTGATAAGTTGGAAACCTGAAGATAAGAAAGAAAGTGGTGACCTTATTCTCTTTGTCTGTAACAGAATGTTTGACCTGGTATTTTGGGTTCTCATGGAATAAAAAAGTTTTGGGTGCCTCAAGTTTACAGTGAACAAACTTTAAATAATAGAAAATTAATACAGACATAATCTCTGAGGAATTAAGGGAAAATTATGAAAACCAGTTATGTCTTGAATATGTAAAGTATTAGTTCTTGACCTACTATCTGAAATAAATCACACATTTTGTTCTATTGGAAACTACAAGTAAATCTTTTGCTTCAAGCATAATTGAAAGTGTTTCTCCTTTCAAAATAAAGCCTTATGTTGGTCCATATGAGTCAGTACCACATCTTCCAGAAAAAAGTCTTATGCTTCAAGCAGCTGAGGAGGAGGAAAAGAAAATTTACTGTAAATCGCCCAAGGGCTTAAATTGACGTGCAAGAAGAATGATAGCACTTGATCTTCCATTTTCTATCGAGGAAAGACAATGATTTTGTAAATCGTCCAGACTCTATTGAGAAGTGTTACCATATCACTGTCAAAATATATTTTCCAGTCCTGGATGTGCCAAATGTACAGGAAATTCTTAAGTAAGTAAAGTAGCCTTTCTTCCCCAGTTTTGTGGACTGGTTAACAACGGGAAATCTTCAGACTCATATTTCCCCACAAATTGTTTTTCTTCATTTCACCATTAGACATGCCATCTGTCAGAGATTTATTTCAATTTTCATGAAAAGCAAATTCCACTCCTTTGGTAATCTGCCAAGTATTTATCAGTTTGATATACATGGAGTCAAAAAACAGCATGTGAAACAGTTCTCTTTAGTCAGCTCCAAAACCTACAGGAATGACAGGCACAACGAAGGCACCAAAGCCAAACATATTTGTACCTTAATCTGGTCAGATTTCAGACCATATGAACAGAAGTGAGTAGCTAACCCCATGAATTTTATTGTGGGCACTGCTCTGAGATACAGGTCAAATTTCAGCCCAAGCCCTCTGTATTAGGAATGTCCTCCTTTTTTTCAGTGTGATCCCACAGTCATACTCTGCTCCTGTTAACCACCCGTTTTTTCTATCTTAACATGCATCAGAAGATAAATACCACAAAACTGAGGCAGTCTGGCAAACAGAGGAAAGGAGAAAGGTTTCTCCCAATTTAAGAGTAACAACCCATGAGCACAGCCCTGATTTCCTTTATGCTGGTAATTTCCTAGAATCATAGAATACCAGGTTGGAAGGGACCTCGGGGATCATCTGGTCCAACCTTTCTAGCACAATCTAGATGAGATGGCCCAGCACCATGTCCAGCTGAGTCTTAAACGTGTTCAGCGTAGCAGAGTCAACCACTTCCCTGGGGAGATTATTCCAATGATTGACTGTTCTCATTATGAAAAATTTACCTCTCGTTCCAATCGGAATCTCCCTGTGAGTAACTTGCACCCGTTACCCCTTGTCATCACCATGTGACTCCTTGTAAAAAGGGAGTCGCCATCTTCTTTGTAGGTCCCCTTTAAGTACTGGTACATGGTGATGAGATCACCTCTAAGCCTCCTTTTCTCAAGGCTGAACAAACCCATTTCTCTCAGCTTATCCTCATACGGCAGGCTTCCCAGACCCTTGATCATCTTGGTGGCCCTTCTCTGGACCCCCTCCAGCCTGTCCACGTCTTTTTTATATAACTGGGACCAGAACTATACACAGTATTCCAGGTGTGGCCTGACAAGCACCGAGTAGAGTGGGATAATGACTTCTTTATCTCTGCTGGTGATGCCCTTTTTGATGCAACCCAGCATCCTATTGGCCTTCTTGGCCACAGCAGCACACTGTTCACTCATGTTGAGCTTCCTGTCCACCAGAACCCCCGTGTCCCTTTCCAGGGAGCTGCTCTCTAGCCAGGTGGATCCCAGTCTGAGCTGCGCTCCTGGATTATGTTTTCCCAGGTGCAAGACCTTACACTTGTCTGTGTTAAACTTCGTAAGGTTCTTGTTATTAATTTGTGGTAGACCTTTTTCTATACACCATAGGGTGAGTGAGGCAGGTGCTTTTCAGAAGGCTGGTCAGAAAAGCTTGCTTTGAGTACTCTGTAATGCCTTTCGGATTTCATACCAACCTTTCTTGACTACAACATCAGCTCTACCATATTATTTTCCTCTTTTGGTAGGTGCAGGTGGTTAGGTGCTATGAATGCCTCTGTGCATTGTATTGGGTGTCTGTGCCCAGATGTTGGCAGTGGAGGGGGCTACAGGGGTGGCCTCTGTGTGAAGAAACCAGGGGCTGGCCCATGCTGGACATGACGAAATCCAGACAGCTCCACAATGGCCCAGCACAGGACATAGTTGAGCCCGCCAGCCAAGCTGATGGCACCTCTGATAAAACATGTTTAAGAAAGGGCAAAAACACAAGAGGGCAAAACCACAAGAGGGTAGTGAAGAGTGAGGAGGAAAAAAGTGTGAGAAAAAGCCTTGTGAACACCAAGGCCAATGAAGAAGGAGGGGGAGGATGTGCTCCCTGCAACCCATGGAGGACCACACACTGCAGTAGCTGGATATTTCCTGCATCCCATGGAGTGAGCCTGCCCAAGCAGACCCTGAAGGTCTGCAGCCCATGGAGAGGACCTACACTGGCTCAGGGTAAAAGTGTGAATAGGAATGAGCAGCAGAGAGGAACTGTTATGGACTGACCTCAATCCCTATTTTCCATACCCCTGCATCGCTCAGAAGTAGGGAGGTAGAGGAGCTGGGAATAAGGGAGTGAGGCTGAGCCTGGAAAAAGACCTGGGGGGAAGGTGCAAATGTGTTTTAGTTTGTGTATTTGTTTCTCGCTATCTAAATCCATTCTAATTGACAATACCTTAAATTCATTTTCCCCAAGTTCATCTGTTTTTCTCATGATTGGTGAGCGATCTCTCTGTTTTTATCTTGCCCATTAACTTTTCCACCTTATTTTCTCCCCCTGTCCTTTTGAGGAGGGGGAGTGAGAGAGCAGCTGGGTGGGTTTTTAGCAGCCAGCTAAGGTCAACCCACCACAGACAAGAACTGCAACTTCTGCAATTGTTTTTCTTGTTTCAGCATAGCAGTATTTAAAAATCTGGAGTGATCACACTTAAAAATATTATAATAACAGTTTTCTTAACAAATATACAAGAGAGAAATCCAGCAGACCTTATCATTCCTCTAGTAACTCAGACCACCTCCTCAACCAAAATCCTGGGAGGTAAAAATCTCTTCTTTAGAAGAGATCAGAGTGTGCAGTGTTTAGTATTAATCATTTAAACATTTTAAGTCTATATTTTTTTATTTCAGTAGCTTGCTTCAAAGGATACTGCTGTCTGTCCTGTCCAGAGGCTATACTCTTTTTGTACTTATTTAATGTGTTTAATCTACATTGAGATTAATATTATGCATACATATCCTTGGGGTCTTTCATTGACTTCCTCCTTGACTAACTTTCTAAGCCGGAAGATTATTTTCTCTGGAAAGCTTTGCTTTTTTATACTGCAGAACCTTGTCACAGCAGCTAATTGGTGTATTAGTTGAACACAGTGAACTCTACAGGGTAGAATCCTCTTTAAGATAGAAATTGGAAGCAGGAAGAAACAACTCATCAAGGCTGTATGCTAAACTAGTTATTGCTGGCTTCATACTGTACAGTGATTGTATTATTGCACTGAGACGAATAATGGAATTTTACAGAAATCCCATTCAGGTCTTTCATGAATATAGGTTTCAATCATCAGAAAAGGGCAGCTTCTTGACTCTTTTACTCCCCTTTTGTTCCAAATAGCCTCTGTTACGACCTGGCCTGATAGTCAGGCTCGGGGAAGGTTCGTAATGATCCCAAGGGTGAAATTAAGACACAAACGAGGTCATATGCCGCCAATCAGATGTTTTATTAGGTAAATGTGAAAGAGTAAAGCAATAGGAAAGGCAGGAAATATTAGGAGGAAAATAAGCAAGCGATCAGAGAGGTAAGCAAAGGATAGTCACCACCCTGGATCCAGCGGCGTCCTGTTGGTCCTCAGTCTTCAGCTCTTTGGTGGTGGAAAGGCTTCTTCTTCTTTTAGTTCTTCAGGGGTGGAAAAGCTTCTTCTTTCTGCCTTCTTTCTGCTTTCATTGTGCTTTCTTCTTTCTGCCTCTTCTGGTTTCGTAGTACCGTCTTTTATCCCATGTTGGAGAGGGAGTTTCCCCTCTCATTTCCATTTGGTTATCACGTATGCCACACCTGCACATCCAGTCACACAATATGTATTGCTGGTGGGCAAGTGGCCGGGCCCGGATATCAATTGGTGTCCCATTCTTGGTGGTGCCTGACAAGCCAAGGAATGCCCGGCTGCTTCAGCAAGCTTGCATGTTCCCTTGCAAGTTAATGGTACCTGATAAGCAAAAGAATGGCCTGCTGCTCCAGCAAGTTCGCACATTTCCCTGCAAGTTAATGGTACCTGATAAGCCAAAGAATGGCCTGCAGCTTGAGCAAGTTTGTGCATCTCTTTGCAAGATAGTGGCACTTGATAAGCCAAAGAATGGTCCGCCCTTGGGCCTTATCAGACAGAAGAGTGGTCTGCTGTCCAGTCTTATCAGATAAACACACCCAAGCAAGCTTTGAGACAATTGTTCTCAACACCTCAGACTCTTACAGCCTCTCATTCAATTTTACTATTTGTGACAGTTGCATGTATAACACAGAGCCAAGTCAGAAAAGGCTTTGCAAGAGTTTAAGTGCAGAAAGAGTGAGTAAAATGTTACCATGAGCAACTGTTGAAGATGTTAAACATTGATCTGCAGCATCCTAAAGGGCTTTGATACAGTGGGGGATTACCTGTGATGTTGATTTCACCACAGAGCTGTGCTGAAAGGGAAGTAGAAAAGTATTGAGGATTGTACGTAGTAATTGGGTTCCATGATTTCCCATGGAAAAAAAAAGAAGTCGTGTAGCCTTTATGAATAACACAGTATGAGGATTTATTAGATCAGTGAACAAATTTTAATGTTTTTGTTCAAACTGTGGGATGACACCAAAAATATCTCCCTGCTTCTTTCACAGGATGACATGTCTAAAGAGGAGGGAATGATGCAAAAGGTATGGGTGAGGTTATTACATAATTTTCTTTACTGTTTCAAGTTAATATATATTATGTATCAACATATACATGAAAAATACAATTTAATATTTGGACTTTTTATTATTGTAATACAGGAATGGAATCAACACTTCTAGATCAGGAGCTAGATTCACTGAGTGCATTAGATACTTTAGTGCCTAGTTTCACAATATGTACTTTTTAGTTGTAAAAAAACTTGAGTCTTAATGCCCCTTCATTGAAAGCAATTCTAATCAAAGTTACAGAAAGTAGTACTCTGAGCAGAAGGTAGACTTGGCTAGGACATCAATGCTGCAGAAAAAATATAAAAATATACAGCTTAGAATCTTTTATTGAAGAGAGGGATCTGATTTATCATTTATTAAAAAAAAAAAAGGAGCAAGAATTACTGCTTCTGAAACGGCTGAAAGTGGTGTTGCTTTTTTTTTTCTTTTTTCTAGTAGCTCACACAAGCTGTGAAAGACATATTTGCCCCACAGAGATTTAGATTTGTGTCACATCTCCACGCTTTTGATTTAAAAAAAAAAAAAGAAGAAAAGAAAAGGATGGCCACTATATTTTGCACAGAACTCACTTTTGCAATTGTTTTCTCTGTGTGCACTGAGCACTAAATTAGAGGTCTCAAGTGCAGACAGCTGATCTGAGGTCCTCTCTCTGTTGAGGCATAGGATCAATTCTGACCTGTTTTTCTCAACAAGAGGCATGTTGTGTTGCAAATGCAGAGAAGGAAATCTTAGGGTAATTAGGGAACTGGAATAAGGACTCTGACAAAGCAAGGTACCCCTTTACGGAAGAAATTGCTGTTTCATGTTTTTACATGTGAAAAAGACAGCAGAAAATAGCCATAATTAAAAGTATTCAATTACTTGATGTTCAAATGAAAAAATATATAAATAAAAAAGTCTTCAAACAGGTAAAATATTTAAGGTTATAGAGATTTTCATAGCATATCATTTTAAAATCATTTAATTTTTGGGTTCTATTGTTAAGAAAGGATACAATAAAGTGCATGGACAAGAGATGCTTTGGATAACTTTCCAAGAACTGATTATGTTGGAGATACATTATGTTATTTTTCAAGCCATCTTTGTGAGTTTCATAAAATTCCCAATCTCTTTTAGCTATTTCACAACAAAAAATGAGTTAAATTACTATTAAAATTCCAAAAATCTGCTTTTTTCACTGAGCTAAATCAGTAGGTTCAATGAAAAGTGCAAACAACAGATTTCTATAGATGTGCACCATCTAAAGACATTTGAATCCATATCTTTACATTTGCTGACAAGAATTAGTGATCTTTTGGTAGTAAAGATTGACCTGTATGAGAAATATTATTTTTCTAGGCCACAAGCTAGACATACATCATTTGAAATGATCTCCTTCCAAGCAATTTACCAACCAAGGATTATTCAAATAAATTATTTGGATAATAATTTCAAATGCTGAATAAATTAGAGAAAAATCAGTCTGCTCATAGAAAACTCATGCATAAAAAAGAATAAAATTCATCAAATAAATTGCTAACTGTGAATTAATTGCTTAGCTCAAGGCCTAAGTAATATTTAAGCTCTGTAACCGGAGTACTGAACAGTGCAGTTGAAAAAAATAAAATTTGCATCAAATAAATACTCAATATCTTTCTCACTTAAAGATGGAAATAAGTTCTATTTCCTGAATGCTTTCAAACAAATACATTTGGGGAAGTCTAACCATAGATTACTGAGCTGATCCAAACTCTATTCTATTTCAATATTCTGTTCCCTCAAAATAATATCTAAGTTTTCTTGAACTAATCTTATTTGGAATAGGTGGATCTTTTCCTCAGTGTTGATCTTCCTCAATTTAATTTCTGTCCCCTTATTCTGAACCATATGTAGTCAGCAGAAAATAGTACCTGGGGTTGACATCGTTGACAAAGTTAAAGATTTTATGTGCCTCAATTAATTCTTAACATCTCATTCTGTAGGCAGTATTAGTCTAGTTTCCTAGTCTGATCTTGCAACTTCTTTTTATTATTCTAGAATAAACTTATTCTTTCTCTGGTTTTGCATTTATTTATTTTCTTTCTGAGCCAAATTAAATGCAGTTTTCTGAAGAAGTATAATTTAATGATAGGAAGCCCTAAGAGTTAGGAGGCAAAAGCACAAAGTCTCCTCTGTGACAGGCTAAATGGCTGGAAGCATATGTGTTTGTAATGATCCAAACCCAAAAATGAATAGCTGATGAAGTGTTCAATCAAGTCAAATAAAATTATTCTCCTTTCTGACAAAGAATAAAATGTTTTGTTATGTGCTTTCGTGGTTCTGCCCCAAATTCAGTCTTGATTACTTTGTTTCTAATCAAGACCAAAAAAAAAAAAAAAGGCTTTTTTCTGAGACCAATAATTCCTATCTGTTGAAATTCAAACAGAAGCCCAACTGCCAAACTCATCATATCTCTATGCTAGGATCACCTCAGATCTATCTGTCTCATCTTCCTGCAACCTGAAGGGCTAGGGACCATAGTAAAATACTGCTTAAGTTGTTCTACAAACCAGTCAGCTACAGTTGGATTTATGAGCTTGGTTTCAGTGCTGGAACTGCCCCAGTTGACATTAGATTAAAGAGCAGCTAATGACAGTTCAGAGTGAAAAGCATTGGCATGAAAAGACAATGAACAACCACTGGTCTGAGTCCAGGAAAGGAAAAGCAAGAGACAAGGACGTAACACAGATTCTGGTGCATGAAGAGGAAACAAGGAACTGAAGTCAGTGAGGCACAAAGTACTGCCAGGTTTCAGAAAAGAGGTTTAGTTATATAGCAGGTGCAAACTGGAAGTTTAAAATACCATAAAGAAAGATCAAAAAAATTTAGATTTATGCTTGTATTGAGTCTTCCTTAGATCTACTTGCTGAAAGAGGCATGCATGTGCATATAGTTTTGGTCATACCCAACTTTCAATAAAGAAACAATTTCAGCTCCTCATTTTACTCAGACATTTTTTACCTCATTTCACAGTGTAGTTACAAACATTTTTAACATATATTAAAATGCCATGTGCTCTTTCCTTACTTCCCAGAGAATAATGCACCAACTTAAATATGCTCAATCTTAACAATATGCCAACATGATACAGTATTTTATGTAGTTCTTTATATTTTTTTAATGTATTAAAAGTTTTAAGCATATGATTTCAAGAGAAATACATGAAGTAATATTCCAACCTCATTCAATTTGTATTCCTATAAATATAATATGAGGACTACTTACATTTTCTATTATCCAGAGGTGTTGGAAAGTAGACTAACACTTATATCTGTAACACAGGTGATATAGCAAGTTACAGTGGATCAGTTCTAAATCCCACAAAAAAATGGTTTAAACCTTCACTTTAGGTCAGGCTTGACATCCTGACTCTTCTCACTGAGTCTAACCATATGCAAAATTTCCTTTGGCGTCATTTGAGGCTAGTGTTCAGAATAAGAAGAAAGTGTTTCAAGAACTCCTTCTCTTTTTGCCAGATTTGTCTATATTGCAAGAGAAAAGGAGTATTTCCCTTTATTGTTTGTAGTGTGATTTTGATACCATTTGAACTGTACGATTGAATAGTTGCATTGAAGTCAAAGGAAGTATTTCAGATAAGAGGAGAATCTGCACACTCACTACTTTCTTGTCTTCAGGCAACCCAACTTATATCTTTAATGTAGAAAACCTCCACTTCAGTTGTCACTGATAGCAGGTATGTCCAAATCTAGAAGCACAGATCACATTCACAGATCTCTGCTTCACTCCCCTCAAGGGAGAGGATTTGGTCTCTCTTTCCCACATTTTACTTTTTTCTCTGCAGACCTTCTTGGAAATATTTGGTATCTACAAATCACAAAATCTTATTTCAGCTCTCTTGTTGAGGCTGTGTGTATTGATTCAGAAATTTCTGTAACAGGAAATGAAGAGTTATTCCTGCACTGGAGTTTAGTCATCATTTGGTTGTCAGGGAATACTTTGATACTATTTTTACAGTCAAAGACAAGAAGCAAAGATGGCCCTAAGGCCAGCTGGTCCTCACAAGCTCTTGTCCATATGAAGAAGGAATGCTTCCTCCAACTTAGCATGAAGAATGGAATGGGAGAAAGTTTCTGTCCCTCATGCAGTAACAGAATGGGCACTTTCCTAGCTTATTACCCTACAGAATGAGGCTAACTTCCATTTTCATACAGTGAAAATGTTTAGCTCTATGTCACAGGGCTGTCCTGGGCTTGCAGACAGATCTTCTAAAGTCTTCCTTCGTGATGGGGAGATTTCTTTATCACATCCTACAGGGAGAAGACTTGAGACACTGGAAAAATTGCTGAACTCTTCTCATGCCTGAAAAAAAAAAACCCCAAATCCCAAACAAACCAAAAGACCACCAAACCCTTTCATTCGTGGATCAAGAGTCAAAAATAATGTATCTTAATCAGGAAACAGTTGGTAAGAGATTGTTATTTTGGATCATAAGAACAGGTAGTGCATAAAGAAAGCCCTTTAAACAAGTGTACCTCCTATTAAAATGCAAATTTTTCGTATATTTATATGTGAACATATTTCTGCCACATGGATTAGTGTAACATTATTAAAATAATAATTTCAAAATGCTTTACAGTGATAAGAAATTCTCTTTTATTCCTTCCTCTCAGCATTATTTACTACATCATCATTTCTAATCAAGAAGAAATGCCAATAGCTTTCATACATCCTTCTATGGAATCACAGATTCGAAGATTCACAAGATTTTATCAATCTACAACATAATATGTTTTGTAGAATCATGGAATCATATAGTCACAGAATCGTTAAGGTTGGAAAGGACCTCTGAGGTCATCGAGTCCAACCTGTTAACCTAACTGCCTGGTCTACCTCTAAACCATGTCCCTAAGCACCACATGCACGCATTTTTTGAATACTTTCAGGGACTGTGATTGTACCACTTCCCTGGGCAGTCTGCTCCAATGCCTAACCACTCTCTCCATGAAGAAGTTTTTCCTAATTTCTAATCTAAATCTCCCCTGGCACAACTTGAGGACGTTTCCTCTTGTCCTATCACTTGTTACTGGGGAGAAGAGACCAACCCCCACCTCACTCCAACCTCCTTTCAGATAATTGTAGAGAGCAATAAGGTCTCCCCTCAGCCTCCTCTTCTCCAAACTAAACAACCCCAGCTCCCTCAGCCGCTCCTCATAAGCCTTGTGCTCTAGACCCTTCACCAACTTTGTTGCCCTTCTCTGGACACGCTCCAGCACCTCAATGTCCTTCTTGAAGTGAGGGGCCCAAAACTGGACACAGTATTCGAGGTGCGGCCTCACCAGTGCCGAATACAGGGGCACTATCACCTCCCTGGTCCTGCTGGCCACACTATTCCTGATACAAGCCAGGATGTTATTGGCCCTCTTGGCCACCTGAGCACACTGCTGGCTCATGTTCAGCTGGCTGTTGACCATCACCCCCAGGTCCTTTTCAGCCAGGCTGCTTTCCAGCCACTCCTCCCCAAGCCTGTAGCATTGCATGGCATTGTCATGACCCAAGTGCAGGACCCAGCACTTAGCCTTGTTGAATCTCATACAGTTGGCCTCAGCTCATCGATCCAGCCTGTCCATATTCCTCTGCAGGGCCTTCCTACCCTCCAGCAGATCGACACTCCCACCCAACTTGGTGTCATCTGCAAACTTAGTGAGGGTGCACTCAATCCCCTCATCCAGATCATCGATAAAGACGTTAAACAGATTATCTATGTGATCAAGCTCTAGTTATTTTCCATTATTGTAATTATTTAGGTCTTGAACTGTGTATTACAAAGGATGTCATTGCCTTTTACCAAGCAGCTTTATGCTTGGAGTATAAAGCTGTGTCTCATAATTAGGCAAAATTCTCGTATTTATCAAATTCTTTACCAAGCGCATCAGTTCCATGTGATATCATTTGAATTTTCCCATTCCTCTGTTTCTTTTGTAATCCAGAAATCTCTCTCCTTACACTAGGAAAAAAACCCACTAAAATGCTGAAGTACTTCCCTGAATATACTATGAATATAGTATATATTCAGTATATAGTATATAGTATGAATATAGTATTCCCTGAATATACTATTCCATAATATACTATGAGTTCTTACAGATCCTCACCCACGCACAGTTTTCCTACATCCTCCAAGAGGTCCCATGTTACTTTTTCTCCCTACTATAACTTATGTTCTCCTTTCTACTTATTGGGTGTTTAACTGTTTTGTGACTTCACTGTCTGGCAAGGTCTTCATTCTGATTGACCAACAGGTAAACCAGAACAGACAATTACTGCATCCTTTCCCACCATGACGACACTAATTTGGGTTTCTCTTTACTCTACTGCCTATATTTCCAATACTTCTCAGCATTTTGAAATCACTATTACTCTGTCAGATTTGTCTGTGATTGGTCAAGTTCATTAATTATTGGGAAGGGAACAGAAGATTGCCAGAGACAGAACACAGACACTTAAGTGATATTTTTCATACTCTAGAAAGTAATCTACTTACTCATGTTGAAGAAAAATACCACAAAAATACAATATACTTAACATGTGATACTTTTTTTGTATTAAAAATTCTATTTCATAATTATATATTGGAAAATAAAGTGCTTTTTACAGGTATCTAAGAGTTATAAGTGATAGCCAAGGGTTATCACTCAATAACATTACATGAAAGGAACAGATTATAGAATCATAGAATACCAGGTTGGAAGGGACCTCGGGGATCATCTGGTCCAACCTTTCTAGCACAATCTAGATGAGATGGCCCAGCACCATGTCCAGCTGAGTCTTAAACGTGTTCAGCGTAGCAGAGTCAACCACTTCCCTGGGGAGATTATTCCAATGATTGACTGTTCTCATTATGAAAAATTTACCTCTCGTTCCAATCGGAATCTCCCTGTGAGTAACTTGCACCCGTTACCCCTTGTCATCACCATGTGACTCCTTGTAAAAAGGGAGTCGCCATCTTCTTTGTAGGTCCCCTTTAAGTACTGGTACATGGTGATGAGATCACCTCTAAGCCTCCTTTTCTCAAGGCTGAACAAACCCATTTCTCTCAGCTTATCCTCATACGGCAGGCTTCCCAGACCCTTGATCATCTTGGTGGCCCTTCTCTGGACCCCCTCCAGCCTGTCCACGTCTTTTTTATATAACTGGGACCAGAACTATACACAGTATTCCAGGTGTGGCCTGACAAGCACCGAGTAGAGTGGGATAATGACTTCTTTATCTCTGCTGGTGATGCCCTTTTTGATGCAACCCAGCATCCTATTGGCCTTCTTGGCCACAGCAGCACACTGTTCACTCATGTTGAGCTTCCTGTCCACCAGAACCCCCGTGTCCCTTTCCAGGGAGCTGCTCTCTAGCCAGGTGGATCCCAGTCTGAGCTGCACTCCTGGATTATGTTTTCCCAGGTGCAAGACCTTACACTTGTCTGTGTTAAACTTCATATGGTTCTTGTTAGCCCACTCTTCCAGCCTATCCAGATCTTCCTGCAGAATGGCTCTCCCTTCCAGAGTGTCTACTTCCCCACTCAATTTGGTGTCATCTGCGAACTTCATCAGGCTACACTTGATCCCTTTATCCAGATCACTTGTGAAGATATTGAATAGCGTTGGGCCCAATATCGATCCCTGGGGGACCCCACTTGTGACGGGATGCATAGACTCATTCAGGTTGGAAGGGACATCAGGAGATCTCTAGTCCAACCTCTTGCTCAAAGCTCTAAGGTCAGACCAGGTGGCCTGGGGTTGTATCCAGTCTGGTCTAGAAAACCTCCAAGGATGGAGAGAGACTGCATAACTTCCTTGGACAGTCTGGTTGTCCTCTCGGTGAATTTTTGGCAGTAGGTTCACCCCTTCTTTCCCCCACCAAGATGGCTCTTCTCCAGGCTGAACAAGCCCAGCTCACTTTACCTTTTTTCATAGGGAAAGTGCTCCAGTCCCTGATCATCATGAAGGCCCTCTGCTGAACTTGTTCCATTTTATTAACATCTCTCTTGTGTTGGGAAGCCCCAAATGGAACACAGTAATCCAGATGCAGTCTGAAAAGTGGTGAATAGAGGGGACTAATGACTTCCCCTCATCTTCTGACTATGCTTTGATCACAATGTCACTGCAGGAAAAAAAAATCAGGTATTGAGAGGCTTTGATGTCCCCAGGCATTAGTGAAGTTGGGAGGAAAGGGCATAGCAACTTGGTAGCCTTCCTGTGGGTTTTCCTTTTCCACAAGGCCCTGTAGACATGGATTGCATTGTGCCCTCTTTGTCATTGTGGCTTTCTTCTCCACAGAAACACAGGAATGTTAGTCCAGATTCAAAATATAGTATAAATGCCTCAAACAAAAATGGGTAGAGTTTAGCAGTCAAAGACAGTGTTTGATATTATTCTAATTTACTAGATGCTTCCCTTTTTTGATCCAGATGTTTCCTATGCACCTTTAATTACATCCATAGTAACACTCAGTAAAACGTACTCTGTTCTCTGAATACACATTAGAGTGCACTGTGGGGTAGATTTGCTCTCTATCCATACAATGAGTCTACAGATCGATGATGTAATTATTGTTTTGTGTTTGAAATACTGTGAGGGCTGTGAGTAACATTTGCATAGCAGGTAGCCATAAAATGCATGCCCCAGGGAGTGTCATGATGGATATAGAGAATGCAATACCTACTTGGATAGTCTTGGAGGATTGCATAAAATGTTTGGAAAAAAATGTGGTTCAATCTTGTCCATAATATTTACTGGAAAACCTCTCTGGTGTGAGTTGCCATCCAAAATGTTTCTGGAATTGTCTCTTTACTTAGCATGAGACTAAACTCTGCCAGGGAGCATGTGAGCAGCCTTGGACTTCCTTCCTGGCTCTGCTCCCTCAGTAGTATGGATGTTGCTTAAAGCTCCGATTATGCCTAGGGATTACCCTTCTCTGAGTAGCCAAATACACACATCTAGGTTCAACAGAGTCACTTAGACTTTGTAATGATCAGTCCTGTAAACCTCCAAATTAGGTAGTAGCTGTAGGACTGAAAATTATCTGAATTCCCTGTGCTTTGTAGCAGAGAAGCAGACTTCTGTAATGACTTTCAGTTAGTTACGTATCAGGATGTCAAAACCCAGGCATCCCAGCAAAAACCTGAGACGATGTCTCTGAGACCTTGTCTTTTGCAAGAATTTACACTAATGTTTAGGTCTGAGGTTTAAAGACATTTCCTACAGTTTTTTGAAGCGTTGTCCGTACTGAAAGTTTTTCACTGTTTAGTCAGGAATGTGAAATTTCCAGGTTTAGAAAAAACACAAAAGAAAGTGCAAGGTTAGCAAGACTAGCAGTTAGTTTTGCAAAGAGAGTCCTGGTTCCATTTCCTAGATATTTTAGCTTTACTTTGAATAGAATGCTGAGACAAGACACACAACACCTGCCTGCTGCTTTCCCAACTGTGTATAATAAAACAGGAATAGACTTCTATTGTAAGTCTTCAATTCTTTACTGCCTTGTGTTCTTCAGAGTCACGCAGAAAATGGTAGTATGGTATAGTGGTATTGCACTATGAGGAATTCAATACTAAATTTTTTTTCCATCATCAATTTACAAGGTTTTTTTTCTTTTTTTAAAAAATATTTTTAAATATTAAAAATAGTTTAGTATATGCTTTATAATGCTTTTATAAAAAGGATGTTGATTTACCTTTCACAGTTGCACAATTAAATGTTTTATGTGTTCTTTTTTTCTCTACAAGTCGATAACGTTGCCATAGCATTCTCTATATTTAGAACTGGAAATATTATATATAATCAGAGTCTTTGTTGTTTTACATACAGCGATCTCAAAATTCATCTGCTCTTGAACACTTTGTTTCTCCAATAAAGTGCTTTTGGAGGAGGCTTTTCACACGCTTTTCAAAATTTGCTGAACAAAGTGGCAAAATAAAGCCAATCATTTTTCTGTTAAGTCTAACATACATACCCTTGAGAAAATTCTCAAATATTAGATAAAGGGATATTAATCCATTTCATTGTATGCAATAAATGTTTCCACATTTGTAACATGTCTACTTCATTGAACACAATAAAACAGCTTTAAGGAACTAATAGCTCTGACTTTTTCAGTCTCACATAAAACATTTATAAAACTTAACAAGGAAGCATATAGTTTCTAAGTGTTGATGACTGAAAACTATAGTGTGAAATTTTGGAACTTTTGAGTAAATACTGTAAAGTGACTTTTTTTTTGTATGCTGTAGTCCAACTTTAAATGCAGACGTACTTTTATAGAGTTACTGATTTCTAAATTCTTTGAATCCTTTAATAAGAGTAAACAACAAGAATTCTAAAAGTGCTGCGCAGAGTTTGAAACAAGGAATTTTTTTAGATGAAAACTGGTTTGTTGCCAGTGTGTTCTTATCAGTTCAGGTATGAGATAAAAAAAAAAAGGAGGAAGCAACTAAGTTCTGTAAGAGATGTGTGAACTTTCTAAAATTAAACTAATTTCTTAACAGTTGCATAATAAACAAAAAATAGAAGACTGGAAAAAATTAGGAATATTTTACCAAAGAATGTTACAAGTATGCTTTTGAGTGAAAAAAGTTTTGAGACAATAGTTTAATACAACAGTGGCTGTATACTCATGAAGAGATGCTAGAAAGAACTGCTATTTAACTTTGGTTCAATACATTGTATATGAAAAAGGGACATAATCTGACAAAATTGAAAACCAAAAGTTACTAGCTTTTAAATTACTGCAATTTAGGGCCTCTTTTTCAAATAATGTTCTTGCTTTTTTTTCAAAATAATTATATATATAATCTAGATTCATCTAAAGGAATGATAGAAAAAGCAAAAATGAGATAAGTCACTTCTATTTTATTTTTATGTCATATGATTTTCTTATTAAGACATGATTTATTTAAACAATGCAGAGAGCACCTTAAAATTGTTTTATGCTTCCAGCTAAAATGTTTCTTGTTCTTTCATTAAGTACATGCAATTGTGTGAACAACAGCATTTATACATAAAAGTGAAAAAAATACACTGAAATTCCCAAATCTTTGTGAATTCTTATCTGTTCTACAGACATGTATATGTACACCACCAGCTTAAGAAAAATTCTCAAATAAGGAGTGGTTTCTAAAATCACATACTTTTTGAAATTCAGGTTTGACTTTGATCAAAGCAAGATTTAGAGCTCAATTTTCTATCTTTTTATTAAAACTTGGAAATGTTTTTAAATCATGAAAGGTATATTTTTAGATTGCCATTACTTAAAAAGAATAAAAGCAGGAGATTGGACATAAAAATCTGTGAAGGACCAGTGTTATGAAAACTTGAGTTGTAACAGCAAAATGTAAAGTATTCTCTGCTCTCTCTTCTCATCTCAGTAAAAACTTTGGTTTCTGATAGACAAAACATATTTTGAAGAGGGGAAAAAAGTATTTATATCAAAAAAAAAGAAGTAAAATATATAGAACGCAGGAGATGTGAGGAGAGCGCCACTGATTTGAGGTTTGTTTGTTTGTTTGTTTGTTAATCTGCTTGCTTATTAGTCTGACAAAAATCTTAATGTTGTCACACTCATAGAAGTTCATGACCGATTGAATCAACAGCCTTCTGGAGAAGTAGGATGTTGCTGTGTTGTCTTTCAGATTGCTTAGATCCTTACTACTTTGACTCAAAATCTAGCAATTCCTTTCCAGATTTTCAGCAAGATATTTTCACTTTTCCAGTAAAAACAGTAGTGTTTTGTAGCTACTCAACGCAACTTTAACTTCTATGTGAGGAAGAAGAGGACGATAAATCAAGCACACACTCAGTATGTAAAATACTGTGTACAGCTTAAAAATGCATCTATTACAGGTAAATTCATGACTTTTCACATCAAATTCATAAACTAAGTGATAACCATTCTAAACTATTTGTATGACATCTTTCTTTATATTTATCTGTTACATAAGTAAAATACTGCATTGAGTGTCCTGACTGACCTTCTCGTGAAGGACAGATATAACTTGGACTTATGCATCTTTTAGGCAATGAGAGCTGAGCTACAACATAAGAGTGTATCCAAGAGTCACACCCAATAGATTTTCTAGTTTCTTTCAAAACTTTCTTTCTTACAGTCAATGCAAGCTTTAAAGAATCTTATAGCTTCTGTCTCCAGTTTAGTCTACATACCATTATTATTTCCTCTTCACCAGTCCTCTTCACCTGTCTTCATCTCTTTCAGATGGTAAATTGACTTTTCATATCATTAGAAAAGAAAAAAATGCTACTGCAGCTTAAGCAGAATTTAGGTAATCTTGACCCTTATTGTTACGACCCAGTCTGATTGTCAGGCTCGGGGAAGGTTCGTAATGATCCCAAGGGCAAAATTAAGACGAGGTCATATGCCGCCAATCAGATGTTTTATTAGGTAAATATAAAAGAGTAAAGCGATAAGAAAGGCAGGAAATATTAGAAGGAAATTAAGCAAGCGTTCAGAGAGGTAAGCAATGGATAGTCACCACCCTGGATCCAGCGGCATCCTGTTGGTCCTCAGTCTTCAGTTCTTCGGTGGTGGAAAAGCTTCTTCTTCAGTTCTTCGGTGATGGAAAAGTTTCTTCTTCTTTCAGGTTTCATTGTGTCGTCTTTTATCCCATGTTGGAGAGGGAGTTTCCCCTCTCATTTCCATTTGGTTACCCAGGACATCACGTATGCCACACGTGCACATCTAATCACACAATATGTATTGTTGGGCAAGCGGCCTGGCCCGGATACCAATTGGTGTCCTATTCTTGGTGGTGTCTGATAAGCCAAAGAATGCTCTGCTGCTTCAGCAAGTTTGCATGTTCCCTTGCAAGCTAATGGTACCTGATAAGCCAAAGAATGGCCTGCTGCTTCAGCAAGTTTGCACATCTCTTTGCAAGATAGTGGCACTTGATAAGCCAAAGAAGGGTCCACCCTGGGGTCTTATCAGACAGAAGAGTGGTCTGCTGTCCAGTCTTATCAGATAAACACACCCAAGCAAGCTTTGAGACAATTGTTCTTATCACTTCAGTCTCTTACATCACCCCGTGGCTCAAAGATTGCTGTCTTGACTCGCAGATCTCTGTCTTCATGGTCCATGGTGGTGATAGAAGGAGAGGATAGTAAGGTAAGAAGAGAGCATTTGTTAACACAATTTTTACAACTAAAGGTTTTGGCTGATACACTGCATGGATATATTTAGCATTGTCTGGTGATGGGACAACAACAAACTGCATGTTAGTCACAACACGTTGAATTAATTGAACAAAACATGGAATGACACATGGTAAAAATAACAACATTGCTAAACCATACAACATATAAAACAAGATACGCTTAACCCAGGGGTTACCCAGAAGCCATGAAAAGGGATCAAATTCCCAACCTTTCCAGGTATGCGTGCATGCAGTCCGTGTTTCTGCTTTTCACGCCCTGTGGTCTGCATGCATGCAGTCTGTCAGAGGCTGGATGTCCAAGCCAGAAGATGGTGGTATAATGGCAATGTCGGGACAATTCCAGTTCCATAGAGTCCTTGACATTTATGTTAGTTCATTACTCCTTAAGGCACAGTTAACTAGATGAACGATGGAGGAATGGTATGATTTTCCAAAGCACTCCATGTGGGCATAAATCTTTACCTGACCTATATAAAACCCTGATTAACCTCAGTGGAAAGAGGGTCAAATTAACACTAGAATTTCACATCTCTTTAATATCTCAATCCTGTACACCTTAAGACAACAGAAATTTGCTATTGTTTCTGATGGAACTGGTATTAGGACTTCAGTGAAAATTGTCTTTTTTCCACAAAATTACCACTGAGATGATAGAGTAAAGCCAAGTTCCAACACACAGAGCACTTTTACACAGATAGTTTACTCTATAAAGAGGCTTAAAACACTGGCAGATTCTTAACTATATGTGATTTCAGCAAGACTGCACTGACAGACCAGTTCTTGTTTAAATCTGTACTTAATCATAAATGTCTTAGCCTGCAAATAACATTTTGTTTAACACAGCATTTACCAAAGAAATAATTGATGTCTTCTAATCCTGTTGTTATACTTCTCTTGGTTTTCTTGTGGAGATATTAACATAAATAATGAGATTGTTATCTTATATTGGTCATGATTAATTGAAGACCAAATATTATAGATTAACCAACACCTCATTTATTTTGTTGTATTTCTTCAAGTTATGAAAGCAAATGCTCCATTTATTATCAATGTCTTGGGAATAAAACTTCCAAGGAAAGGCAAATACACACACACACATGCAAACTTGAATCATGCTGAAATTATATTGCAGATATAATTTACAATTATTGTAAACACAGTGGCATATTTGGAGTATCTCAGTAAAATTACAAATAAGTAAGTAATCATAAGGCACTAATGTTCCTATTCCAAATGAAGTCCAAGAAAAATATCTCATATAGCTTCTACTAAAAATATATGACTCTGTCTTCCTCCAAATACCTACTTGTCTAAAAACCTTTATCTGGTCTGCATTTTCAAACAGAAAGAAATGTCATTCACAAAACATGTTTGCAGAAACCTTCAGAATCTCTGTGTCCTCGTAGGTTTCTGATTTTTTCAATATGACGACAATAATTTAACAGTACCATGAGTAAAAATAAAATAAAATTTAAAAAAAGCGCCACTATTGCTACTATTTCCTTGTTTCATTAACTTAGAATATACTTCTTTTCTTGGTTCTTTCTGACAAGATTTTTTTCCCCAGTATTACCAAGTCATTTCAATTGCCAATTTAATTGATCACTTTACCTGTACATATTCTTTCTAGTTAGCCACAAGTTTGAACACAACAGCTTTCCAAAAAGCTCTTAGATAGTCTGTCTTCCATGGTCTTAAGCATTCATTGACATTTTGAATAGCTGATCTTCACAACCTTTTGTAGTTCCTGTTACAGTTTCTTCTCTACACATAATTCTACAATATTGGTCCCAAATGTAAAGTAAAAAAGTAAATCTTCTGCAAGGATGCTTGGTAGTCTTTTGTCCTTCTTGAATGTGCCCCTATCTTACTAAACTTTACCACTTGCATAGCTGAAGTTCCTTTTTTTCTCGTTAGTTTCTTGGAGCTAAAAATTAAAATCCATTCCTATTCTGTATCCTTTTTAAATTTCTTTCCTTATCCAGTTGTTAGAAATAATTAATGTGCCTGTCCTGGTTTTGGCTGGGATGGAGTTGGTTTTCTTCCTGGTAGCCGGTATGGGGCTGTGTTTTGGGTCTAGGTTGAGAACAATGTCGATGATACACTGATGTTTTGGTTCTTGTTAAGTAGTGCTAAGTACTTGCTAAGTGGTGCTCACACTGGTCAAGGACTTTTCAGCTTCCCATGCTCTGCCAGGGGCATGGGAGGCTGGGAGGGGGCACAGCTGGGGCAGCTGACTCAGACTGGGCGGGGGCTATTCCATACCACATGACATCATGCTCAGTATATAAGCAGGGGAGTTGGCCAGGGATGGGTTTGGTCGCTGCTTGGGGGATGTGCTGGGCATTGGTCGGCGGGTGGTGAGCAATTGTACAGTGTACCGCTTGCTTTGTATTACTACTGTTCTATTTTTTATTTTACTTTAGTTATTAAACTGTTTTTATCTCAACCCATGAGTTTTTCCCCTTTTGCCCTTCCGATCCTCTTCCCCATCCCGCCGGTGGGGGGTGAGCGAGCGGCTGCGTGGTGCTTAGCTGCTGGCTGGGGTTAAACCACGACAGTGCCCGAGTAGTTGCAGCATATGTGTGTGGTTATTGATTCCTGCATAAAGCTTATTCAGTATTTTCCTATGGTTTCAGTACTATACACTTGTTTTTTGGCACTTCATAGCATTGCAATATCACAAGCAATCCCAAAAATTTAAATAAGGATTCTAACTTGTTGCCTGGAAATTATGATGCTAGCACATGTGTTTAAAGTGAATCCAAACCTGCAAGCATAGTGATAATTCACCCCTCTTTCCTTCAGTAGCCAGTAGATCAAAAATATTTACTTCATCCTTGGACCAGCTAAATTTTTTTAATTGGCCAGAAAAAAGAAATTAACAGAAGCAAAGAACTCCATCTGGCAATTGATCTTGTTGTTTGTATTTCATGTTTTACGCATAAGTACATGAAGAACCACCTGTAAGGGGTTCTGGTAATGTGAAAACCCTTTTATGTCTGTATGTCAATGTAGTGAGTAGGAAAAGAATAATTGCCAAGGAATAAGAAGAGAAAAGAGAAAATATTTGTGTAGGGCGGGATGACAAGTGTAAACAATGGAAGGATCCTCGTTAGGGTATGGTTTTTGTTTTATTGTGTTGGGTGGGTGGTTATGCACATAATTTTCTTTCTGATAGAAAGATATCTGATTATCTAAGGAACAGAGGAAGTAGTGTGTTTGTTCTTCCTGGTAGTGGAATGTTTGTTTTAGGCAGATGACTGTATTTTAAAGGAAGGATGCTGTATTATTTATTCAGGATGCTAAATGCTTAGTAACTTTATGCCAGAAATTGCTAAATTATAGTCTTGAAACCAGGGTAATTTAAATTATAACTCTTCCTCATGATACACATTCTGGCATATGTAATTCACAATGTATCCCACAAACAATCTTTATACATCTTGATTTAAAGTAACAAAAGAACTCCCTTAATGAGAAATTATTCAGGAAAGAATTAAAGAAGCTGTAAAATACACAGAGCCATATTCCCCATACAGGCTGAACAAAACTGACTGCCGAACTGGATGTAAAGAGGGCAGGGTGGCTGAAACCATCATTGTTCGCCAGATATTACAACGGAAGGGGTGGGCTAGGAAATGGCAAGCATATTAGGCACTGGAATAAAATTTTTAAAATTTGCATAGTGACATAAGGTACAAATCTAAAGATGTGTAAATTCTTTATTAGTTCAGTTCCTCTTGTTCCTCTTACAAATGGTAAAAAATATAAGAAGTATTTGTGTATGGACTGGATAAGTGGACAGTGAGGTAGACTGAAAACTGGCTGAAGTGCCAGGCTCAAAGGATTGTGATCAACACAAAGTGCAGCTGGAGGCCAGTCACTCATGGTGTACCCCAGGAGTTAAGACCAGGGCCATACTGTTTAACATCTTCATTAATGAGCTGGATGACTGGACAGAGTGCACTCTCACCGAGTTCTCAGATGATACAAAATGGGGAGTAGGGAGTGTGGCTGATTCATTAGAAGATCTTGCTGCCATTCAGAGGGACCGGAGTAGGCTGGAGAATTGGACAGAGAGGAATTTCAAGAAGTTCGACAAAGGGAAATGCCCAGTTCAGCACCTGGGGAGGAATAACCCCATATACCAGTCCAGGCTAAGAGGCTGACCGACTGGAAAGCAGCTTGGCAGAGAAGGACCTCAGGGTCCTGGTGGAAACCAAGTTGAACATGAAACAGCAATGTACGCTTGTGGGAAAGAAGGCTACCAGCCTTCTGGGATGCAACAGGCAGAGTGCTGCCAGCAGGTCAACAGAGATGATCCTTCCACTCTGCTCATCACTGTTGAGACACATCTGGGGTGCTGTCCAGTGCTGGACTCCTCAGTACATGGGAAGACATGGACATGCTAGAGCAAGTTCAGCCAAGCGTTATGAGGGTGATGATTGGACTGGAACAGCTGCTGTACAAGGAGAGGCTGAGAGAGCTGGGACTGTTCAGCCTGGAGAACAAAAGGCTCAAAGGATTTGACAATGTGTATAAATACTTGACGGGGGCCAGGAAGGAGAAAGGGTCAGACTCTTCTCAGTGGTGCCCAATTATAGGACAATGGACAATGTGCTGTGCAACCTGATCTGGTGGGCACTGCTTTGAGCCTAGGGATACAATGAGATGATCTCCAGAGGTCCCTGCCAACTTCAACTATTCTGAGGTTGTGTGGTTCTGTCATTTGAATACTTATGCATGTATTCCTTGGAGATAGTGTGGAATGGCATTGTTATTTAGGGATGCTTACTTTAATGTGAAGGCTTTTGTATATTATTGGGTTTCTTCATACTTTGTGAGGAACCTTTGACTAGCAAACTGAATCAACATTAGTCATATAGAAACTGCAATATTTTTAGATCACTTTTCATTGTCTATTCAAATCTTGATTGTTCTAATAGATTTTCTTTCCCTCTAGATTTATGGAAGGCCATCTGTGGAGGAGCAATAATCTACTCTTTTAATTCTGAAAATTAAATTACTCTGCTTTGTTCTGCATAACAATGTTATTGAGACACTGTATAATTGAAAAATGTTTGGTGTTTCAGTTAACCCTGGCCTTGCAGCATGAACTCTTGAAACAGTGATTTATTTGCAAAAATCCCAGAGTCAGTAGACTAGGCAAACATCCTGCATCTGGGTACCAAGATAAATAACATGACATGATATATTTAGAAAATTATAATATAACCCAGGAGAAATATAAATAGGGGGATAATGCATTCTCTTTCTAGGAAATTATGGAACATGTTGGGTCACTGAAGAGAAAATTTGAGAGAAAGCAGGGAGATTTTTCTCATTCTCCCCTGTGAATAAATCAATGACCCACAAGACTGAATATTTCTTCTGTGACTAACACTGCACATTCATTGTTTATGTACATCTATATTGTTACAATGGTTAATTCATACAATGTATGTTTTAGAAAATTTAAGGTTGAACTGCAGTTTAGGTGAAGAATTTCTCAATGAGGCATAAGCATTTGATAGAACTGTTTACTATAGCAATAAAGCAGTAGGCTGACATGTGTAGGAGGCTCCAGTGAATCCATGCCCCAAGTGCTTGAAAGCCAAATGTCTTTAAAAATGTTAAATTTTGTTCAAACACCCCAGTTATTCAAGGCAGTTAAACACCTATTTTACTTCAATCATGTGTTTATCATGTTTGCTAAATTGGAATGGACTTACGCTTCTCTGCATCTGATCACAAGTTTTGTAATGTCTCTTCCACACACATTTTAAATTTTTTCTTTAATAAAGAACATTTTGGAGAGTGCAGATGTCACTATCTCTTTCCACAAAGGAAAACAGCTCCCAGTAGAAAGGCAGTAAAAAAAATATTAAGAAACCAATTATAGTTCCCGTACCAGTTATTGTGTTTTAACTTCCATTTTAATGCTTATCTTCTCTATCTAGATGTTTTTCCTTATCTCTAGCTGCCTGTTCAGCAGCTGTTGGTAGCCTAACTGTCACTTCATATTCACTTTTTGATGAGAAACTTAATTTTGAATATTCACCAGTTCCATCTAAATGTTTACATAATAGCTTGCTGCTAATTAGATTCTCGCTTTCTTGAACTCTGCACTCTCACAGTCTCTCTTCTATTCACTTTCCCCTTGGTTGTCTCTTCTGCCATTCTCTGTCTTGGCTGTATACCTGGAATATATTTTCTGCTCAGATAGAACCTATCTCCAGACTCCCTAAAACACTGTGGGACAGGATGGGACACTTTTTTCCCAGTTAAAATCACCAGTATGGAATGTGCTCAAACATACTCACAGCTTCACAGCCCACCCATTGACTTTGCAGCTTTGTTCTCTTCTATTCATATCTATCTCTATAAAAATTTCTTCAACAGTGGTCTTACATTTATAAATAAGTATGCCAAACTATGTGCAAACTGTTTTTATTCCCATATAGAGTTTACTCAATTTGCAAGATCTTTCTGGTGAGGAATATCCTTTATAGCACAGTGCAGAAGCATCTAAGCAAGCAGTTTGAAAGATATGTGAATAAGAACTAACAATCTTGATTATGGCACAATCTTGATTATGTGAGGATGGAGAATAATAATCTGTCTTCCGTTCCATTCTTACTGAAACTTCAAAGGTATTTATTACCTTCTATAAATTGTAACTTTTAGTACTGCTCACAAATGATTCAGCATTTCCCATTAACCAATTAAAAGACTGTTCCCCTAGTTCTCCTATGCACTCGCTGGTTTTCTTGTTTCGATGTCAGGAGAATAACTGGATTTGTCACCCCAAAAAGGAAAAGACCCAAGTTCTGCAAGCTCTCAGGAAACCATCACAACACTGGTTCAGTTGTTTAGTTCTCCCTGCTACTGTTGCCTGTGGCTTTCCCTTCAGAAGCCATGTTTTGCAGATGGCTTTTAGTGGGAATTGTCTTCTATGATAGCAGATTGGCCCTGCATTTCTTGTAGGGCTGAAAATTACAGTACACATTACAATTAGAGTGCCATAGCACACAAACTCCTTGTTAACTTTGGATGATAAAATTATTTTTACATGTACCATATGCTTTTGAATGCATTTTCAGGATTTTAATATTTTAAAGAGCACTTCCACTGTGACACATTAATATACTTTGAATTAGAAACTCATACAAATTTGATTAACTCTTGTCTTGTCAAAATTTTATCAACAATTATCTATTCTTTGCTGCATGAGAAAGAGAAAACTTACACATAAGCTTTTAGACTCTAATGTTGTACTTTTACACAAACATGTAAATTGTCCCTTAAATAACCATGGACTCACAGTAAAGACCTGAGTGGAACAGATTAGTGTAATCATCATTTAATTAATCTTGAGACAGAAATGTATTTAAGCATTGAAACTGTTCTCAGTGAACTGCAATAAAATGTTACAGCCTTAATTTCTTCTCCCCGCCCCCGCCCCCCCCATGCTGGAGGGTATTTAACGTTTGTCTTATGCAAGCATCTCTAAACTCTGTGCTGAAGTTTTGCTTTTGTTCTAATCACACTGACCCTATCTAAGTGGTACAGGAAATATGTGTCTGTCTTACAAATAATTCTCATGACAAAAAGAATGAGAAACAAGAAAATCTCAGTTTCAAGAGTACAGATACTTCTGCTAGTTCTGTATTAGGTATTAAGAGCAATTGTTGTCCTCTCTCTTTCTGTGGAAAGAGACAATAATATTACAGGTAACCAGTAGGACTATTGGAGTAGGAAACATTTTGCAGTGATCTTTCTGAGATGAAACTGGAAGCTTAGAGTACATGGTTGGCAAGGAAAACAAGTGAGGGATACTGATGTAAAGGAGATATTGTCTCCTCTGAGCTTAAAATATGAATGGTGAGGTCTTAGATGTTAAGTCTCTAATTGTACCCTTCCCTATTTTTACTGCCTGTGTTTCAGCGCTGCTGATGCAGAAGACAAACATGAGGCATCATCTTGCCAGAAAGACTGAGTGTTCTGTGGGGAATCAAGGGAGGAGAAAAAATGCACTTAATATTTATTGTAAAGATAGTCATATTCTTCTTTAACATGGCTATCTACTATTATTGTATCATCTTGCATACCTTCTAAGGTATCAGTTTAATTGAACTGGTGAATTTTCTTGGTCCTGGTGTGAGGCTCTTCCATACACAGTGCACAAGGAACCATGTTCTGAAGAGTGGAAATTTTTACAAATGTCACAACACTGTGCAAACTTAACAGCATACCATGCGGCTTATCGTTGCATAATATAGGAAGTTCATCTTATACTCACCAGTATAGAAATAGAAATAAAATACGAAATCATATTTGGCTAGAGCATATGACTTGAATGGAGAGCTGTTGGTCCCTTTGAATGGTATGTAGAAGGGTCTATGCATTGGTCTCTTGGAATATACAATCTCAGCCTTTCCTTTTAGGAAGGGCTGGCCAGGAAGACTAGAAGGAGGAGTCGTTCTCTATACAAAGCAACAGTTTAATGGAGCTGTGCTTTGGAGTGAATAACAAGCAGCTGAGAGCTTATGGGTAAGGATCAGAGGATATACCAGCATGGGGTGTGTGATATTGTGGTACAGTTCTGCTACAGAGAGCCAAATCGAGAAGAGGAAGTACTGACATCTGCAGGAAGCTTCACTATTACAGGCCATGGTTCTCATGAAGGGTTTTACAATCCTGCCATATGCTGGAAGGACAATGCTGGGGGGCACAAGCAATGTAGATTTCTGGAGAGCATCTAGGATTATTTCTTGACACAAGTAAGTGATCTGTGAGCTGGAGGGGGAAGACTATTGGACATGCTATTTATGATTAAGGAAGGACCAATTTTTCTTTATTAAGGGTATTAAGGTCAACAGTAGATTTGACAGCAGGGACCAATGCTCCCAAGACAGGTGAGTTTAAGATCCTAAGAGAAGTAAGCGATATAAATAGCAGCATCACAAACATGGACTTCAGGAGAGCAGATTTCAGCTTTTTCAGGGATATGCTTGGCAGCATCTCATTGGAAACTCCTCTGAAGAACAAAGGGGCTCAGGAGAGCTTGTTCATATTCAGGGAAGGCTCCTCAAAGAAAAGAATCATCCATTCTGATGTGCAGGAAGTCAAGCAACCATGGCAGAAGGCCAGTACTGACGAATACAGAAATCATGATTGAGCTAAAGTTCAAAAAACAAAATACGCAGAAGGAGAAAGCAGGGATGTGCTTCTTGGGAAGAACCTGTACATACAGGGAAGGAGTTAAGAAAGGAAAAGTTCAGGTGAAGCTGAAACTAGGGAGAGATGAGGAAGCCAAAAAAGGGCTTCTAAATGTACCTTGTCAGCAAAAGGAAGCCTAAGGAAAATGTGAGGCATTGAACCTAGTGACAGAGGACATGGAAAACAGTTGTCTTTGCCTCTCTTTTTAATAATTAACGTCTGGCTTCAGGTATCTCAGGACCATAAGTGAACTGTCAGAGTCAGTGTGAGGGATGCACCACCCACACTATCACAAGACAGACTTAGGGAGCACTTAACCAAACTGGACATATTAAATAGCCATTGCACCAGAAGGAATGCATCTGAGGATGCTGAGGAAACTGGCTGATACAATTATGAAACTGTTCTTCCTCATCTTCAAAAAGTCATGTCAATCAGGAGAGATATGTGATGACTGGAAAAAAGCAAATGTCACTTTCATCTTCCAGAAGGGCAAGAGGGAGGATCTAGGAAGCCATAGGCTTCACTTCCTAGGAATATTAGAGTAAATCCTCCTGGAATTAAGTTTGTGAATGACACCAGACTTAGGAGATTAGGGAGAGAGTCAATAGACTGAAAGGCAGGACTACTATTCAAAGGCGTCTTGACAGGTGGAGAAATTAGTGGATAAAACCCTCATGATGTTCAACAAGGCAAATGCCAAGTCCTGCATCTGGGATGGAATAACCTCATGTAATGGTATTGTCTAGCAACTAACTAGCTAGGGAAGGGCTCTCCAGGAAAAGATCTGGTGGACAAGAATTCAAATATGAGTCATCAGTACTTTGTTATAGTGAAGATGACCAACCACGTAGTGGGCTGTATTAGCATGAATGTGACCAACAGGCTGAAGGATGTGATTATTTCTTGCTATTGAACACTTGTGAGATCACATCTGGAGTACTGTGTCTAGATTTGGGTTCCTCAGTACAAGAAAGGTATTCACATACTGGTGTGAGTTCAATGGACAACTACCAAGAAGATTAGGAGGATGGGGTACAATGTACAAGGCCTGTAGGAACTGGATTTGTTCAGTCTTAAGAAAAGAAGGTGAAGAGGGGATCTTATTGCTACCTGCAGCTACCTTCTGTAAGAATACGAAGAAGACCAGGCCAGACTCTTCTTAGAGGTGCATAAAGGGCCAGCAGACACAAGTTGCAACAAGGGATGTTCCAATTCAATATTGCGAACAAGTCTGCACAATGACAATAGTCAAACACTGGAACAGGTTACCCAGGGAGTCTGTAACCTGGAGTTTGTCTGGGTGAAAAATGACAAAACAGTATCCTCAAAGATGCTCATTAGAGGGTCTCTGCAGTAAACACAAAGAGGACTCAGAAAGAAGGAAAGTTTACTGCATCTTTCTCTCTCCAAATGGATGTTATGTAGCTTATGTGAGATTTTTAGCATTCAGACTCAAGGGTACATAGTACAGGTCTTATCTATTAATTACAGAGAGAATTTCTCTAGTCTTCAAATACTTTAATAGGAGTACCATTCAAACAAAATAGTATTTCTATAGCTAACATCACAGTACAGCTGGTCAGCAGTTATCACAGGTAGACAGCTATGAAATAGCTACTGGGTAGGCTACTGGCTTATCAGAAAAGCTGGATTAATTATGAAAACCATTGTGAGTGTAGCAAAAGTTTATTGTCTGTAATTCTGCATTACACAGATTTTCTTTTAACAAATAGTGGGTCACTGCAACGTTCTGAATCAGAAACCTATTTTACCATATATTTCTCAGAAAATTCAAGTTTGCTCCATAAGAAACAGTACCTAGAGGCTGCAGGGCAGTCCTAAGCCTAGGATAATTGCTATCCACATTTCTACCTGCAGTATTACCCCAGGGTCAACTTTAGAGTGTTTCACATGGTGTTTTTAGAGGGAAACTCAGATGCACCCAATGCTTCTTGAGTATATTTACCTTCTATCATGTGCTTCCAGATATCGTAACTGCATTTGTTAGGGCAATATTGGTTAGAAAAGGTGAGTGAGGTCCTTCTTTGCAAGTGCCATGATATTCTTACTGTAAGACATTTAGTCACCTCATTGGAACATTTGTGCAGACTGCTAATGTGATAGGGATCCCAGAGATGCCTACAAAATTCAGAGTGCTTTAAGGACTTCTGTAATAGGCACATGTTAGATCCCCCATCTGGGGAGTGAGAAACAGAACTGACGGTACACTGTGCATTCAGAGTCCACTTTACAGCACGGTAATTTCCCTGTGCAAATGAGCCTTTAATTTCTCCTTAATTTCCTTCAACCCCTTGTAGCCTGCAGAGGAATGACACCACCAAGTAACAAGACACTCTAAATTAAGAAATGTAGCTGTCTCCCCATTGTCACTAAGAAAAATATCACCCTTATTTTCAGACAAGATGGAACAGCAGATAATGTTGCTCAAACTAGACTAGGGCACTTGTCTTCTGTTTAGGAGTTTTAGTCAGTAAATTATGCCTTGTCAAGTAGCATAAACGTCTCATGTGACAGCCATGTTAATTAATACACTTTGTTTTCCTTTTCCCTTAAGGAAACACAAAACCTTTAATGAAGCAAAACATGGATTTGTTTTTCAAATTATATAAATTTACATATTAATGTAAAGGTAGTGGATTAAGGTAAATAACAATAGAGAATTTTGGTTGCTTGGTATTTTTTCTTATAAGTACATATTTTCAACTTGGCAGACTTTAACCATTTGGTTGCAATTTCCCATTTGCTGAGCATCTGCTATACAGCACATTGTTTTAGAAAATTTCATCTGTTACAATCTAATAGAAACAAAGAAAAGATAATATGTTACTCTGTTCTCTTGGAAATAGATGTTTGGATGTGGGGGATTTTTTTACTAGTAGGTGGGTGATACACCTGAAAAAAACTTTTTTTTTTCTGGATATATTTATGAAAGCAGACCAGCTAGCCCACCCAAGTTTCTACTGGTGTTTTTTTGTCAGTGTGAAAATAAAAAAGAAGAGCGATTAAGAATAAAGGAAGCAAATCAGAGGAATGGGGACAGGTAATTAAAATTCAGAGAATAAGCATTTGTCCTAACAGGCAGCTTGTGTCCTAATAGGTAGGCAGGACATGGACAACAGAGCAAATCAAGCAGCCCCATCCTGAGTGAGAGAAGACAGGGTACTAATTCATCCTCAATGGAGAACGAAGAATGGATATAGTAGCAATTTTGAGTTTTGAAAAGATATTATTCTAAAAAAGTTTCTTGGCTTCTCAAGTGAGAAATGTAACAGGAAAATGCTCTCTTAGGTTGTCTGTGGTACTGTTTACCCATATGATAAGGACACAGCCCACTGAAAATGGTGCTTAACATCTCAGGAACTATCAGACTGAAATGTTTGTGAGCATGGCACCCAATAATCTGTGCAGAATTCGTAAAGGTTATTATAGAAATTAATAGCTTCATAGCTCATTTGTGTACATTTTCAACCTATGCTTATTTTTAAGATTTATGGACTAATCTGGTACTTCTAAAGCAGCCTACATAATATCCTTATATATGGCAAGCCTCTATCATCAGGTTGTGCCTTGGTTTTATTACAGCTTCTAACAGGTGCTAGAAACAGACCTGAACATGAAGTACTCACATGTCATCACCCAAATGTATAATTGTCTTACATTCACTGAAATCAAACAAACAAACAAACAAAACAGTACTACTTATATAAATAATCCTAGCAAAGTTATAGGAAGAGGACACTGGAACCAGCTTTGGAAGGAAATTAACTATGATTTTGCAGAAATAATACACTGGAAAAAAAACCCTGTTTTTCAGAGGGTACGCAAAAACATTCCCAGTGCCAGCGAGCTGTATATAACTGGAAAAAAGCTCCTTGTAATGACACCATGTATTTTCACTTAGTCTACAGGTAAGGATCTACTAAATGAACCCATACTTGTGTTTTCAAACTTCTTTCTGTAATGACTTTAAATACTTACCCTTTGCACTATGAGAACCATCTTTTAATGAATTATAATTAATTTACTTGTAAAAGTTTTATCTGTTAGCTATTTTTTCTCTCCCTTTGTATTTTTAAATAATTCAGAGTATGTCATAATAGTAAAACTCTTCAGATCTGTATATCACTGTGGGTATTCTACACATTCAGAAAAAAAGGCATATACATTTAGGAAATGGTCAAAGCTTCTGATTTAAGATAATTGATTTAGAGTCCTGAGACATGAGAATATGATTCATCCAAAACTAGCAAGCTGATCTGTGTTATCTTATGCTTTGGACCTTTAAGAGGATGCATTATGTCAAACATTGAAATGGAAAAATGGTTTTCTCTGCCATATTGTACTGGTTTTGGCTGGGATAGAGTTAATTTTTGTCATATTTGCTCACATGGTGCCATATTTTGGATTTGTGACAAGAACAGTTTGATAACACAAAACAGGGATGTTTTAGCTACTGCTGAGCAGTGCTTACACAGCATCAAAGTCATCTTTGTTTCTCACACTACCCCACCAGTGAGTAGGCTGGGGGTGCACAAGAAGTTTGGAGAGGACACAGCCAGGACAACTGACCCAACTGACCAAAGGGGTATCCCAGACCATATGACATCATGCTTAGCAATAAAAGCTGGGGAAAGAAGGAGGAATACGAGACATTTGGAGCAATGGCATTTGTCTTCCCAAGTAACCGTTATGTGTGATGGAGCCCTGCTTTCCTGGGAAATGGCTGAACACCTGCCTGCCCGTGGGAAGCAGTGAATTAATTCCTTACTTTTCTTTGCTTGCACATGCAGCTTTTGCTTTACTTATTAAACTGTCTTTATCTCAACCCATGAGTTTTCTCACTTTCACTCTTTTGATTCTCTCCTTGATCCCACTGCGGGGGCATGAGCAAGCAACTGATTGGTGCTTAGCTCTCTACCAGGGTTAACCTACAACACAAATGCGCCTCAAGTGCCATTATTTTCACTAACATTGAAATCAGTAAGATACTTACTGTATCATCTCCCACAGTATTATTGGGGCAATATAACAGCACTAAACTACTGTATTATTCCTGAAGTTTCAATTGACTTCAGTAACATCACAAAGGATAATACTTGGTCAATAACGCAAGCATTTATTTTGTTGAAAATGTCATGTGAGGCCACCTTGTCCTTCACTAGTTAATGTGGCACTTCTGTGATGAATATCTGTTAATATTGAGGTTCTGGTTTCCTAAGCAACAGTAACCACATGAAAGCTTTCAAAACCTTCTTCCTACTTGCTTGATGCTTTCATGTGAAAAACATGTTTTTTTATTGTAAGGAACAGGACTCAGGATGTTGTTGTTTGACTGTACTGATTACTGAATTGCAAAAGAGTTGGAGGTTTAAGGATATAGACACTGAAAATATTTTCTTCAGTTTTGGTTGCTATTAGTATGTGCTGACTAATAAAAATTAAATACTCTTATATGTATATAAATACACATCTCAATGCAAGAACACTACTGAATTTGGATTGGTTTTGTTTTTGTTTTCCAGACTAATGAAAAAACTGCAAGCTACTATGCAGGATTTGAACAATACTCTACCTGTTTGAATTACTATTACCAAAGAAGATCTGACGTTTGCAGTTAGGTTCTGATCAGTATTGTAAGGATAATCAGGCTTGGATTCTTGCTTTATCTCCCTCAGACAGAGCAGGGAATGGAAAATAGATCCCACTACTCAAACTGCTGCTCTATTCTCTACCCTATAAAAGGACTGACACATTTTAATTTGTTCCTACAGACCAATTTTTATTTTTTAGATTGCAGTTAGAAACTTATGGTTTTTATTTATTTTGGACAAAAGTAGAGTTTTCCTTAGTACCAAAATTAAAAAAAAAAAAGAAAATCTAATTTTTTGTAAAAGGAAAGCATTTACATCACTGAGAAATAAAATATTTTTCTATGTTGTCCAATTTTTTTCCTCACTTTTTAAAATCTTATTTTTAATTTTTATCTTTAATTTGTGACAACTTCTATACAAAAAATATTGTTCAGTGAAAATACTTTCTTTAAAAACTTTAAGACTAAAATGTTGACACAAAAGTTTTAAATTTTGTAGTTTCATGCTTAAAATATCAGGAAGATGCTGGTTGACCTTTTTTATTTATTCAGACAACTTGTCTTTCAACCAAGTTATCAAGTATTTTTGATCTTGTTAACACTAAAATTATTACTGAGGAAGAACAATGTCAAAAACTTGAGAGGCTATAAAATAGAAACAAACTTCAAAACTAAAAACAAGCTCAGAATTTTTTGACCACTATATAAGTGACATTATCTACTGTACCAAATGCTTAGAAACTAAAATCTGGAGTTATTTCACATCTAGCCAAACTACTTGTGTCATTTACAATAGTTTTTAAATACTACATTTTGTGGTAGAGACAAACATTGTTTAAACATCATTCCTTTTCACTTTAGCTCTGAAAAATTTTGTAAGGAAAACCTCTGTTTGTCATCTTTTTGGACAGTATTCATGACAAAAATAGTTATTCTTTTTTGAGGAAAACAGAGAAAGGACCTGAGATGAAAGGGTCTGGCACTGTGATGTTGCGTCTGATTTGACCCATCTAAAAAGATAAGAAAGCAAACACATTAGAAGACTAGACTGTACTGAATCTGGCTGGGATGGAGTTAATTTTTTTCACAGCAGCCCATGTGGTGTGTATTGTGTGCTTTGTATTTGTGGCTAAAACAGTGTTGATAATGCACAGTGTTTTGGCTGCTGCTGAACAGTGCCTGCACAGCATCCGGGTTTTCTGTCTCCCAATCTGCCCTGCTCCTGGACTCTCAGTGAATAATGCTGGGGGTGGACAAGAGGTTGGGAGGATACATAGCCAGGACAGCTGACCCAAACTGTCCAAAGGGATATTCCGTACCATATGACATCACACTCAGCAGTAAAAGCTCAGGGAAAGGAGGAGGAAGGGGGGATGGTTGTGGTTACAGCATTTGTCTTCCCAAGCAATCATTATGCATGCTGAGACCCTGCTTTCTGGGAAGTCACTCGACATCTGCCTGATGTGGACAGTAGTGAATGAATTCCTCTTTTTGCTTTGCTTGTGTGCACAGCTCTTGCTTTGCTATTAAACTACCATTGTCTTGATCCACAAGTCTTCTTGCCTTCCTCCTGTTTTCTCACCCTCCTGCAGAAGAGTGGAGTGAGTGAGCAGCTGACTAGGTGTTTGTCTGTTGACTGGGTTCAATCCACCACACATACAAAATATGTGATAAAAAAAATATTTCTCATATTTGTATACCTGCTTCTTACAGACAGACTGACAAAGTCTCAGTCAAATCAACTACAAAGACTTGGTAAAGATGCTTCAGGATTAAACTATTTAAAATGGGGGAAGGGGTGTAGCTGACTTCTGGCCATAAATCACAGAAATGTTGACATATAGAGATACACAGTTAATGGGGAATGCTAAACGAGTGTTTATATTTCAGCTCATTCTGGGCCTTAGATATCTAGCTCAGGATAGCACTTATGTACTTCCATGTAATTGGAATCCAAAATATCAGTTGTCTCCAAGCAGGGCCACTGCTCTGAGCACTTAACCAACACTTCATATGCAATGGCTCTGAAAAATAAGGTAATGAATTATGTCAATTTGGAGTTCTTTGTTGCAAACACAAATATTTTATGATCTTGGAGCAGTGTATTTCACAGTACTGCAATGCTGTTCCTAATAGAAGTCCCACAACGCTTTTCACTTTTTAGAAGGCAGAACAGCAGGACACGAACAGGTGCTTGCTGGGGGTTGAATTTGAAGGGAAAAGCAAGATCATAGATTCATAGAATCATAGAACCATTTAGGCTGGAAAAGACTCATTAGTCCAATCCCCCTGCAAAAAGCAGGGACGTCTTCAAATAGGTCAGGTTGCTCAAAGCCCCATCCAACCTGACCTTGAACACTTCCAATGATGAGACATCCACAACTTCTCTGGGCAACCCTTTCCAGTGTTTCACCACCCTCATTGTAAAAAAAAGTCTTAGAATCATAGAATCATCAAATTGTTTAGATTGAAAAGGACCTTTAAGATCATCAAGTCCAACCGTTAACCTAGCACTGCCAAGTCCACCACTAAAATATGTCCCTAAGCACAACATCCACATGTTCATACCTCCAGGGATGGGGACTCAACCGCTTCCCTGGGCAGCCTGTTCCAGTGCCTGATTACCCTTTCAGTGAAGAAATTTTTCCTAATGTCCGATCTAAAACTCCCCTGACTCAACTTGAGGCCATTTCCTCTTGTGCTATCACTTGTTACTGGGGAGAAGAGACCAACACCCACCTCGCTACAACCTCCTTTCAGGTAGTTGTAGAGAGCCATAAGGTCTCCCCTCAGCCTCCTCTTCTCCAAACTAAACAAACCCAGTTCCCTCAGCCACTCCTCAGAAGACTTGTTCTCTAGACCCTTCATCAGCTTCATTGCCCTTCTTTGGACAGAAGAAACGATACTTGGAAGTATTGCAGTGGACAGGCATTCTGGATGGCCAAACAGGCAGGGAATTGCTGGCTCAGAGGTGCAAGGAGGAAGCTATGTAGGAAAGTAGTAGAAGAGTGACAGAAGTGAGGCTGAATGAAAAAAGTCATAGAATCATAGAATCATAGAATTGTTAAGGTTGGAAAAGACCCTTAGGATCATCAGGTCCAACCATTAACCTACCACTGCCAAGTCCACCACTAAACCATGTCCTCAAGTACTGCATCTACCCATCTTTTAAATACTTCCAGGGATGGGGACTCAACCACTTCCCTGGGCAACCTGTTCCAGTGCCTGACTACTCTTTCAGTGAAGAAGTTTTTCCTAATATCCAACCTAAACTTACCCTGGCGCAGCTTGAGGCCATTTCCTCTCGTCCTATCGCTTGTTACTGGGGTGAAGAGATCAACCCCCACCTCACTACAACCTCCTTTCAGATAATTGTAGAGGGCAAGAAGGTCTCCCCTCAGCCTCCTCTTCTCCAAACCAAGCAACCCCAGCTCCCTCAGCGGCTCCTCAGAAGACTTGTGCTCTAGACCCTTCACCAACCTAGTTGCCCTTCTCTGGACACGCTCCAGCACCTCAATGTCCTTCTTGAATTGAGGGGCCCAAAACTGAACACAGTACTCGAGGTGCGGCCTCACCAGTGCCGAATACAGGGGCACTATCACCTCCCTGGTCCTGCTGGCCACACTATTCCTGATACAAGCCAGGATGCCATTGGCCCTCTTGGCCACCTGGGCACACTGCTGGCTCATGTTTAGGCGGCTGTCAACCATCACCCCCAGGTCCTTTTCAGCCAGGCTGCTTTCCAGCCACTCTTCCCCAAGCCTGTAGCATTGCATCGTGTTGTCGTGACCCAAGTGCAGGACCCGGCACTTAGCCTTTTTGAATCTCATACAGTTGGCCCCGTACCAACAATCCAGCCTGTCCATATTCCTCTGCAGGGCCTTCCTGCCCTCCGGCAGATCGACACTCCCACCCAACTTGGTGTCATCTGCAAACTTAGTGAGGGTGCACTCAATCCCCTCATCCAGATCATCGATAAAGATGTTAAACAGAACTGGCCTCAATACTGAGCCCTGGGGAACACCACTCATGACCTACTGCCAACTGGATTTAACTCCATTCACCACCACTCTTTGGGCCCAGCCATCCAGCCAGTTTAAAAAATGAAGAGTATACCCGTCCAAGCCGTGAGCAGCCAGTTTCTGCAGGAGAATGCTGGGGGAGACAGTGTCAAAGGCCTTACTAAAGTCCAAGTAGACAACATCCACAGCCTTCCCCTCATCCACTAAGCGGGTCACCTTGTCATAGAAGGAGACCAGGTTAGTCAAGCAGGACCTGCCTTTCATAAACCCATGCTGACTGGGCCTGATCACCTGGTTGTCCCGTAAGTGCCACTTGATGGCACTCAGGATGATCTGTTCCATAACCTTCCCTGGCACCGAGGTCAGGCTGACAGGCCTGTAGTTCCCCAGATCCTCCTTCCGACCCTTCTTGTAGACGGGCGTCACATTTGCTAACCTCCAATCAAGTGGGACCTCCCTGGTTGCCAGGACTGCTGATGGATGATGGAAAGTGGCTTGGTGAGCACTTCTGCCAGCTCCCTCAGTATCCTCGGGTGGATTTCATCTGGTCCCATAGACTTGTGTGTTTCTAAGTGGTGTAGCAGGTCGCTAACCATTTCCCCTTGGATTATGGGGGTTTCATTCTGCTCCCTATCCCTGTCTTCCAGTTCAGGGGCCTGGCTACCCTGAGAACAACTGGTCTGACTATTAAAGACTGAGGCAAAGAAGGCATTAAGTACCTCAGCCTTTTCCTTGTCCTCTGTCACGATGTTTCCCCCCGATAAAGGATGGAGATTCTCCTTAGCTCTTCTTTTATTGTTAATGTATTTTACAGAAACATTTTTTGTTGCCTTTTATGGAACAGCCAGATTAATTTCCAGCTGGGCTTTTGCCTTTCTAATCTTCTCCCTGTATAACATCATGACATCCTTGTAGTCCTCCTGAGTTGCCTGCCCCTTCTTCCAAAGGTCATAAACTCTCCTTTTTTTCCTGAGTTCCAGCTGAAGCTCTCTGTTCAGCCAGGCCAGTCTTCTCCCCCACTGGCTTGCCTTTTAGCACATGGGGACGGCCTGCACCTGCAACTTTAAGATTTCCTTCTTAAAGAAGTCCAGCCTTCCTGGACTCCTTTGCCCTTCAGGACTGCTTCCCAAGGGACTCTGTTAACCAAGCTCCTGAACAGGCCAAAGTCTGCCCTCCAAAAGTCCAAGGTAGCAGTTCTGCTGACCCCCCCTCCTTAATTCTCCAAAAATCGAAAACCCTATCATTTCATGATTGCTGTGCCCAAGACAGCCTCCAACAGTCACATCGCCCACCAGGCCTTCTCTGTTCACAAACAACAGGTCCAGTGGAGCACCTTCCCTACTTGACTCCCTCACCAGCTGTGTCAGGAAGTTATATTCCACACACTCCAGGAACCTCCTAGACTGTGTCCTCCCTGCTGTATTGTATTGCCAGCAGGCATCTGGGAAGTTGAAGTCCCCCACAAGAACAAGGGCTAGCGATTGTGAGACTTCTCCCAGCTGCTTATAGAATACTTCGTCTGCCTCTTCATCCTGGTTGGGTGGTCTATAAGACTCCCACCATGATATCTGCCTTGTTGGCCTTCCCTCTGATTCTTACCCATAAACACTCAACCTTATTGTCACCATCATTAAGCTCGAGACAATCATCAAAACATTCCCTAATGTACAAGGCTACCCCACTGCCTCGCCTTCCTTGCCTGTCCCTTCTGAAGAGTTTAAAGCCATCCATTGCAGCACTCCAGTTGTGCGAGTCATCCCACCATGTTTGCATGATGGCAACTATATCATAGTTTTCCTGCTGCAGAATGGCTTCCAGCTCCTCCTGGTTGTTGCCCATGCTGTGTGCATTGGTGTAGATGCACTTCAGTTGGGCTATTGATCCTGCCACCATTTTGGGGGGAGGAGCCCTAATTGCTACGTGACCATTCTCAAGTGCTTCCATGTTTTCTAACACATCCATAGCCCTTGTGTCTTTGCTGCTGCATGGATCTCCATCCCCTAGCTCCACTGAGACGGCAGACTGAAGGACCTCACTAGCACACTGTCCCCCAAATATTCGTGTGCTGCCCCCAGGCTTATCTCTAGCGCGTCTGGTTTTACCCCTTTCCCCCTTCAAATCTAGTTTAAAGCTCTTTCAATGAGTCCTGTTAACTCCTGTCCAAGGATCCTTTTCCCCTTTGAGACAGGTGCACCCCATCTGTCACCAGCAGGCCTGGTGTCATGTAAACCAACCTGTGACCAAAAAACCCAAAATCTTGCCAGAGTCACCAGGCTCAGAGCCAGGTATTGATCTTCTGCTGAGTCTTCCTGTGTCTTCCCTCATCATTCCCTGCAACTGGAAGGATAGAAGAGCACACAGCTTGTGCTCCCGGTCCCTTAACCAGTCATCCCAAGGCCCTGAAGTCTCTCTCGGTTGCCCTCAGACTTCTTGTTGCAACTTCCTCACTGCCTACCTGAAAAAACAATAATGGATAGTAATTTGAGGGCTGTACCAGGGTAGGAAGCGTTCTCCTCACATCTTTAACCTGGGCCCCAGGGAGGCATCAGACTTCCCTAAGAAGTGGGTCCAGTCTGCATATTGGGCCTTCTGTTCCCCTCAGGAGAGAGTCTCCTATGATGATGACATGTCTTTTTTTCTTTGTGGAAGCTGTTTTGACACAGGGTGTAGGCCTACTTAACCTCAGCGACACCTCCAAACCAGATGAACCATCGTCCTCGCCATTGTTTGGTGCCACTTGCAGAGCCTCATACCTGTTTTGCAAGGGCATCTGGGAAGGTGGGGCAGTCACAGAGAAGATGCGCCTGCTGCGCCGGGCAGGAACTTGTCGCCAATACCCCGTATCCCTTAAGTCACTGTGTGCAGCCAGGTGGAGAGAGGATAGGGAATCTTCTGTGTCATGGGTCCTGTCTGCCTGCTGGGCCTGACTCAGGGAAAGTAGGGTGTGATTCCAGCAGTCTATCTCTCTCTCGCACTCTCTGATACTCCTCAGCCTACTCACCTTCTCCAGGAGCTCTGTCACTAAGCAGAGGAGCTCCTCCCCTTGGGAGCACCTCCCAGCCAGTTTACAAATAACTGTCATTGATATTGTAGCTGATTCTCCGCCTAGCGAAGTCAAATTTTTTTATTGGCTTCAGCAGAAATGAAAGAATACCAACTGACAGAAGGATCTTCGCTTCTAAATTTAAATATGTCTTCAAAATAAATATTTAAATAATTTTACATATTCCTTCTTAAAAGGAAGATTCCATAAACTGGACTTTGAATGATTCTAATTATTGTTATACCTATAAATAACTGCCTCATGAAAATAGCTCATCAAGATAGTACTAATTGCTGTGCAGCTACAAATTCAGTCATGAAAGATAGACAGCAATATAAAAAGCTTATCCAGTTCAGCAGTGACCTTTTGAACTGGAGCTGAAAGAGTCATAGGAATTGTCTCATAAATAAAAATTATGCAAATCTATCACTACTGAAGTTTTCTGTGTTTTATGAGAACTGTATGTGTTTTGCTCAAATGAAGGGGAAGAAACAGCAATTTTTTCCAGGTTTAAGGACAGTGTAGTGCATTCTTCAGAAGGGTAATCAAGAAAGAACAGTGAATGACTGAAGAGTAAAAAAGTGGTTTAAGAAATAGAGAACCTAAGAAGAAACACAGACACGTATTTCTGAAAATCAAATATATACCACTGCAGATGCATTGATAATAATAATTTATGAGATTTTTTTTTCACTTTCTTACAAAACAAGCTAAGATGGTGATCTGTGTGGAAATAACAGGATTTTGTTCTTTTCCTTGTCTTACCAGCAAATGGGCTGAAAGAGCATAATTGTTCTTTTACAATGCTATCACATTCATGATTTCTCTTTAGCTTTTAATTAATTGTCATATTCATGTTTGTATATGGATGTCGAGTTTTGTATTAAAGTTTGTGTAGACAAGAGTCATTTCACCTACATCTGCAGTGTAATTTTTTGTTTAAGATTGAAAGTGAAAATATTTTTTCAAGTAAGCAGAAGAATATTATCAAAATTAGAATTTACCAGTCATCAAGTTCTTGCTATAGAATGTCTGAAACAGATTCTTTCTGTGTCCTAGATATTCACATAATTGCAGAGTCACAGAATGGCTGAGGTTCGAAGGCATTTCTGGAGATCATCTGGTCCAAGCTCCCTGCTCTAGCAGAGACACCTAGAGCTGGTTGCCCAGGCTCATGTCCAGACAAATTTTGAATAACTGCAAGGAAGGAGATTCCACAACCTCTCTGGGCAACCTGTGCCAATGCTCAGTCACCCTCACAGCAAAAAAGTGTTTCCTGATGTTCAGAGGGAATGTCCTGTGTTTCAGCTTGTGCCCATTGACTCTTGTCCTGTCACTGGACATTACTGAAAAAAGCCTGGCTCCATCTTTTTTGCATCCTCCCTTCAGATAGGTATTCCTTCACTCTTAATCATTTCAAAAAAATGTGATATCAAAATATAGACATGGCTCTTTTCTGAAATTTTTGTGACATTCATACATACTTATTTCTCCTTAGTTATGTAAAATAAATCTTCTCAGAGACAAGAAAAGAATTAAGGAATTTAGAGCTCAGAATTCTGTAACTAGATCCAGATCCATGTTTGACAGAGATTTTGGCAAGATTCTCAAGTTGATGAAAGAGTATGTTCTACATTCTTCTGTGAAAATTCGGGGCTGGGAGGGGGAAGATGATCATAACCCTGAATTTATTCTTTTTTTAGATTGATAATACATCCATGATTGTCTGCTAAGAAAACTTGTATTACAGAAATGCCCTCAGGTATTTAAGAAGTTTTAATGAAAAAAGTTCAGATGAGTACTTATCATGCCTATAGCTTTGGGTAACCTGTCCTTAAATGATTCAATGTGAATTTATTTATAAATATCTACTTCTCTATTTTACTGCCTGCACAGATCACACAACAAGAATCAAAAGCTACCCTACAAAGCTATTCTCCACAAATTTGTGTTCCCCAAGTCATAATGTATTCAGAAGAGAAAGATGTGTGTTAATTTTCACATTATTTAAAAAAAAAAATTAGGTACTGTTCAGAATTTCCAGCTATTAAGTACATTGAAGCAACATTGTGGGCTTCTACCTCAGGAAATGGGGCTTTTCCAGGAGTAATGGATTTTCATTTTTGAAAAGGAAGAAGACCTCACAAACTGCAGAAGAATCCCGTTGGTAAAACACAGAATTGCCTTTTAAGCTACAGGTCATCATCAACAAGAACAGCTGCTTGTGGTTCCCAGTCACAGAGGAAGGATTCCTATTCATATTCTGCATATCTGATAGCAGAGCAGTGTGGTTTGCATCTAAATGTGTGAAATTCTGTTTTATGTTTTGCAATCATTGGTCACACAAGAAAATCTCTTCAGAATTGCACACTGGGGTTTGGTTGAACATTGGGCCCTTTGAGATGTTAACAAACTGCTTGTGGAAGTTATTAAAGGCTGGATACATTGTCAGACAGTTAACATATTGTCTGGTACATTACTCATAAAGGAAAGCCCATTATAGTTAGAATCTAATTAAATCTAATTCTTTTATGAAATGATAACAAAACCCCAACTCCACATAGGAAAGAGCTGTTCATTATTTGGATATTAAATACTGCAGTTGTCAAAAGGGTTAAAAATAAAATCTTAGAAGAACTCCACATCTGAAATAATTAAGGGCATGGTTTAAATCAAAGGTACTTACTTTAAGATATGCAAATTAAGTTGTAGTTAATTAATAGCTATTAATAAGAAAGTAAAACTATTTTCTTCTAAATGTAAAGTTGGAGTCTATAATTTCTTCTGTGTAAGAACAGGGTCTGATATTGTTATTGGACCTGAAAAGCTGGCATTGGATCTTCATTCCCGTAGGTCAAGAGGATGATATAGTAGATTGTGAGTTCAAATAATCTTTTAGTGAAATATCACGTTATTGTGAGCTGGTAGTCTTCTAACAGATGTCTCTGTTCCTTTGGCATCTGTTTAACATCTAATAGAAATATTTCCATCTCTCTACCTGATTCCAAGGACAAGGTAAGGAAGCAGTCTCTGGAAGCTGGGCTTTCTGCATAGTCCTATTTTACATGCTTTGACAGCTGTTGGTGTAACAATTTCGTCTATACTCTCTATGATTTATCTTGAATGCCATTGGGATGGTGGCCCCTCCGTAGAAGGTATGACACTTGACATAAAGGAATAATGAGATGATGAGGTAAGGCAAGGCTGGACAGCTACACCGGTAGTGTTTGCCCGCATCTAATTGGTTATATCTCTCCCAGAACGTGAGGAAGAGTTTTGAATAAGTGCATAGAAAAACATTACAACACTTCTGTGGGAGCTGTACACTTGACTTTTTGAAAATAGTCCCCAAAATGTGTGAATTTGAAATATCTAATAGGTATACAGAACCCTGTTGTATAAATTAGGAATGATAAAGAAATGACTAGCAATGACATAAGTGCTCCATGGAGGATTTGGGCATGAATATGGTAATATTACTATTGAAATTCCAACCAGCCAATTGAAAAAATGGATTTTGAAAAACAGCATTCACTCTGTGATAATTGTAGCTTAAATCCTTAACGCTCCAGGAGAATTCATACTCCATTAAATTAAGTGCTCTACAGAAGCAGACTTCAGAAGCCCAATCTGTAAGAAACATAAGCAAAGAGGAGACTGGACTTAAATATGAGACTTTCCAAAAGACGTCACAATGGTGAAGTGCAAAGCAAGCGCAGTTGTTGAACTCTCTCTGCCAGCCCAGTTCTGGCTACATGAAGCCTCAGAACAGAATACCATTCAAGGACAGAATGCACACCTTTTGAAAATAATATAACTTGTCTCCTGTGTGATCTTTATATGCACAGAAGCATTGATTGTGATGGGGGTATTTTGCACATTTTGCTCAATGATATAATCCTTCACAATATTGACACTCAAATGAACATATTTTAGTGTTAACTGTACTGAATAGATATGAATAGAAGTGTTCAGTTTTAGGATTACAGTTTCAGACTCTCCAGATTTACACAGTAAAAAATTGGCTTGCCTATTTGTCTTTGTAGACATGAAAATGAGAAAGTTGATGTTTATTTTCTGGTGTCTTCTTTCTGGATGCTGTTGTTCCAAATATTGTCTTAGGCTGAAGAGTACAAGATGGCAGGTTCCACAGAAAATCATCTGCTTTTTGCACAGATGGGAGCCTGCCCAATATCATGGCAAATCCTCAGCTGCTGGCATCTGCTTCTGCCCAGACTTTTTATTTCAAATTTTTTAAAGTAGTTATGCTATAATGGGGTGGCATTCTAACTAGACCTACTTAAAAACTGTAACTTGGAGCTTTGAGAGTTTAAAATCTCCACCTGCTAGTCTATTCATTCTTTTTTAAACCTCATCAAAATTATTAGTCTAAGAGAGACCTAATTAAAGTTCCCTGTGTGTTCATCCTGGCTAGCATATTTCAAATAACACTTTTGTATGAATTGCTGACAAGTTAGTTTATTTTATATCAAAACTGTGACCCTCTTTTATGTCTTCTGACATAGTATGTACAGACAAGACCCCATATTCACCTGGACCACATTAATCTTTAAAAAAATAATGGTTTGAGTTATTAAAGCAGGAAAAACATGTGCTACATGTGTGAAAAATGGTTTGATTAAACAGACATTTGGGAGAAGTTTCATCTGACTTTGTATTATATGCCTACAAGGTAGACAACCACATCTGAGCTACTTGTCTGAAGTCCCTTTATAGTCAACACAAAAAAAGGCAATTTTGAGATGTTATTCCTCTTATCATGAGGAAGACATTTAAACTGGGTCATATTAATTACACTCTAAAAGTTCCTGTTTCTCAATGTGGGTAGTAAAAGGAGTCTAGACAACTGGCTCAGAGGTAGATGTCTGCATTCCAGACTTCTAAAATTAGGCATCAGGTGACAAGTTTGGGTTGAAAAAGACAGAAAGGGAACCAAGTGATCAAATATGTTGATTCTATCTGCCCAGTGCACAGATTTTGCTAGCGCTCTTGTGTCAACTGAATTATGGTCTGAACCTACTCCCATCCATATTAAAACAGTGTTGAAACGGCAACTTTTGTTCTTGCTCTTTTGGGAAGCAGGAGTCAATTGAACATTTACAATAAAATCCCATCTTCTAATCCAATAGTCTCTCCTTTCATATAGTTCTAATCTTATTGGTTCTTTTACTTGGGCAGGAGAGTTAAAATGCAGAAAGAAGGGCTACCAGTGTTTATATTAAAAATATTCCTTCTTTTTTTTGGGAAAAGCTTTCCTTTATTTGACTATTCTGGCTGTTTGAAGATGTGATTAAGAAAGATAGGTGGCAACTTCTGCAAACTGGAAAAGAATAAACTTGTCCTACTCTTCTTTTTGTATTTTTGAGAGAAAAGTAGTCACATCTTTCTTCCCTCCATTTCCATACTCATGTACATATAGATAAACTCTCATGGTCCAGACTTATCTGGCAGTAAGGAAAAAAAAAAAGCCTTAAAAGATGGCAAACCTGTCACATGGAGATGAAACCTCAGTTCCTTCCTCCTTCTCAAGAAGTTTTGGGGGAGGCTTTCATCATCATAGAGTCAAATCCTCAGACTGGGGTGAGATGGGATTCATCCCAGGGTACTGAAAGAGCTGGCCGATGTCATCATGGGACCTCTCTCCATTATTTTTCAACAGTCTTGGGAGTCTGGAGAGGTCCCAGTCAACTGGAAGTCGCTAAATGTAGTCCCAGTTTTCAAGAAGGGTAAGAAGGAAAACCCTGATAATTACAGGCCTGCCAGTCTTACTTCAGTTGCCTGGTAAAATTATGGAAAAGTTTATTCTGAGAGTTATTGAAAGACACTTGAGTGACAATGCAGTCATTGGTCATAGCCAACACGGGTTTATGAGGGGAAAGTCCTGCTTAACCAACTTAATTTCATTTTATGACAAGGTCACCCATCTAGTGGACCAAGGGAAGCCAGTAAATGTGAGGTTTTTGGATTTTGGAAGAGCTTTTGATACTGTCTCTCACAGTATCCTTCTGGACAAAACGTGCAGCACACAACTAGACAAGTCCATAATACATTGGGTGAGCAATTGGATGACAGGTCAGGCTTAAAGGGTTATAGTAAATGGGGTTACATCAGGCTGGTGGCCAGTCACCAGTGGGGTTCCCAGGGCTCAGTTTTAGGGCCAGTGCTCTTTAATGTTTTTATAAATTATCTGGAAGCAGGAATCAAAGGTACATTAAGCAAGTTTGCTGATGGTACTCAACTAGGAGGAGCTGTGGACTCCCTTGAGGGTAGAGAGGCCTTACAGAGAGATCTGGATAGACTAGAGAGAGCTGGGCAATCATCAACTGTATGAAATTTAACAAAAGGAAGTGCCGGATTTTCCACCTTGTGTGGGGCAATCCTGATAATACGTACAAATTTGGGGATGAGAGGCTGGAGAGCAGCCCTGTGGAAAGAGATCTGGGGGTTTGGGTTGATGGCAAGTTGAATATGAGTCAACAGTGTGCCCTGGCAGCCAAAAGAGCCAGCCGTGTCCTGGGGTGCATCAAGCACAGCATCGCTAGCCAGTCGAGAATGGTGATTGTCCCACTCTACACTGCACTGGTGAAGCCCCACCTTGAGTACTGTGTACAGTTTTGGGTACCCCAATATAAGGACATCAAACTATTAGAGTATATCCAGAGGAGGGCGACCAAGATGGTGAAAGGTCTTGAGGGCAAAACTTAGGAGGAGTTGCTGAGGTCACTTGGCTTGTTCAGTTTGGAGAAGAGAAGGCTGAGGGGTGACCTCATGGCAGTCTACAACTTCCTTAAGGGGAACAGCAAAGGGGGAGGTGCTGATCTCCTGTGGTGACCAGCGACAGGACACAAGGAAACGGAATGAAGCTGTGTCAGGGGAAGTTCAGATTAGACATTAAGAAAAGGTTCTTCACTGAGAGAGTGGTCAGTCACTGGAAGAGGCTCCCCAGGGAAGTGGTCATAGCACCAAGCCTGTCAGAGTTCAAGGAGTGTCTGGATGATGCTCTTAGTCATATGGTTTAACTTTAGGTAGTCCTGCAAGGAGCAGGGAGTTGGACTCAATGATCCTTATGGGTCCCTTCCAACTTGAGATATTCTATGATTTTATGATTCTATGATTCTATGATTCTCTAGGCAAACCATTTTGCCTTCCAAAAGGGAGTAGTTCAGACATAACTTTTTGTTGTTGTTGTTTCATGTTATCTATTTTCCTGTCGACCGGACAACGCAAGTGCAAGGGCTGGGTGGGACAATGTCTTCCAAACTAGTGCCTAATCTGGCCAATGAAGGAAACCAGGACCTCAGAGCATTTTGCAGGGTGCCCCAGTGAATAAACAGGGTCAGACACAGGTTCTGGATTCCAAAATCTGGGATGCAGAGAACCTGCCCTGGCTGCTCCCAGGCCCATCTCCAGAGAGCCATCAGCCCAAAAGTTCATCTCCATAAGCCTAGAGTAGTGCAAGGACACAATACTAGGCAGAGAACCCAAATTACAGACTTCTGAGAAACAAACACCTTGTCTGGGGCTCTCCCAAGACTGTCCCAGCAGAGCCTCAGACCCATTGTCCAGGTGTGAAACCCATCATGATGAGTCATTGGGACCAGATCTCCCTGTCACCTTTTCGACTAAGGGGAGCTGTTGCTGAGGGGTGTGAGACACAGTATGGGAGGCAGGGAAAAAGCACATTGGGATTGCACAGGATTTATTAAGGCATATTTGGGGGATGAACCAAAGGTGGGAAAAGGGAGAGGTTTGACTGGTTTGGGAAGAAACAAGTATGGGAAATAGTGGGATAGTGGGATGAGGGAATAGAAGGGTGCATTTGAGGGTAAGCAGGGGCTGGTCAGTCCGTTTGTCTGGCCATGCCCTGCACCTGATCACTGCAGTCTGTCCTGTCTCCTTCTTAAACTCCACCTTCAACTATTTTCCAGTAACGGGCTCTTCACTGCACGTGTGTGTATGGGGTCTGTGGTGCCAGTGACTGCAGTGAGAGTGGGTGTGCGAGCGAATGCGTGATTAGTAGTGAAGATCAAGCTGAATGAGCCAGCAGGAAGGTGAAGTGGTCTGGGATCAAAGAGTGTGTGTGGTGCCTGAGGGCCAGCTCTGGGTGTGAGAGCACCTATGTGTCTCTAAGGGTGACAGCACAGGGGGTTGGCTATGGGACTGGGGAGTTCTTAACAGCTCTGTGTGTGTGTGTGATGGTCTGTACCAGCAACTGGAATGGAGCTGTGGCCTTGAGCGTTCATATGTCCAGGTGCCAGGAACTGGAGAGATTGGGATCCAGGGACAGTGACTGGGCAGACTGGGTGTATGAGCCCAGTAGCTGCCCCTGAATCTCGTACATATATATATATATATATATTCCCTCTAGCAGACTTCCTGCTCAGCCAGAGCTGGAAGCAGGATGAGGCCATTGGTGCTGTCTGTGTTCATGTGAGTGCTCTGTGTGTGTTATTTGTGTGGCCAGATGTGTAAATATGTGTATATATATTCTATATGGTGCAAATTGCCTATCAAGAGTAGGCACTCAGCCTCGCTATTGGAGATACAGCGGACTGTCAGACTACTAGGAATTCATGCCTCCCAGGTGGCCAAAGAAGACCCGAGCTGCATGAGAGGAGGTTCCCAACCACATCCGATCAGGTAATCCCAACAGCAAGAATTGTCTGAAACTATAAACACATTTTCTGTGTGAATAGCTGTCACTGAAAAGCCATCATTGAATGGATGATAGAATTTATGGTTGGTGAGTAAGTGTAGCCACTTAGTTACACAAAGAGATTGTCAGTCAAAAGTCCAGTTTTCATTCACTGAATGACGCTAGGGAAGGTTTTTTAAACTGTGGTTTAAGTTTGGCCATGTATAAGATAATTACTGACCTGTCTCATGGGAATACAATGAACTGATATTGATAAAGAAGTTGGTAAACTTTGCAAGAAGGGTGACATCTCTGTATTGGATTAGAACAAAAGACAATGAGATTAGGTCTCATACTTTCGGGAGAGATTAACCACAAAACACCAACAGAATTTCAATAGGTTTTGCCTGTATAACACCATTAAAGTTATTTGAGAATATTTCAGAGTGATCCAGGGTAATGTAAGAATGATTGGGAAGCTTCACTGACTTCACAGTGAAAGCTGTTTATAGAAATGGTATGTTGGTTTTAATAGTTGTTTCATTGTATCAAAATCAATTTTAATATCTAAAATATCTAAAAATGCAGCATGTAAACAACATATAAAGTCCATACTTTACAATGGCTGAATAAACTAACAAAAAGGAGGCACCACAGTGGCTGTCTTAATCAGTGCATCATGTTTTGCAGATGGCCCTGAAAATTTTTCTGGACAGTTGTTTTGTTTTTTTTTTTCTTCATTCTGTGATACACCTTCTAATAGGTTTGAGGTAAATTTCAAAGACGACAAAGAAGTCCCAAATGGGGAATCCGAGTATCTGTTTCCACTTTTAACACAGATTTCCAGTGTAGCTTTGCAACAGTTATTTGTTATGGACATGCATCTGTTTCCCCAGAACTAATGAAGTCTTTATGCAACTACTATTCATGTAACTATTATTAGCACGAAAATACCATTGCATTGTTGCATATGGTCTTACATTTTCCTTAACATCATTTTTGAAATAGAAAATATTTTAGAATTCTACTATCCAGTATTCTAAGATGGAATAATGTTATATTAAGTGTTATAATGATTTTTTAGGGTTTTTTTTCTTGCAATGAATGAACTTTTCTGTTTCCTGCTGTGACAGGTTCTGAGTCTCTTTATATCATAAAAAGGACTGCCAGAAAGAGGATGGACTAAAAGCCAAAACTGAGTGATGCTTACACAGTACAAAGGAGAGAGTTGGCAGCTCCTCAAGACTGATGATTTAAAATCTATTTTCCAGAGGATCTGATAAGCTGAATTTCCACAACCTGAAATGGACTATTACATAGAGATATCCCCAGGCACTGCTCATAGTCAACAAATCAAACAGATCAGGGCTTTTATCAAATTTGATCAACAAACTGTAATCTCTTTAAAAATTTTCCAAACATGTTTAAGCATTTTTGCAAGCCTTGTATAGTCTAACAGCATGTGACCTTCTTTCTCTCCTTTTTCTTTGTAAAGAACTTAATTCAATTTGTCTGCTTAAAAGAACAATCTTGTAATTCAAAAGTACCCCAAATTAGGAGTTCTCTGGGACTCCAGCATCTGGAATCCCTATTTGTGCCATGAGACAGTCAAATGATGAATGTCATGCAAAAGAGAAATTGCCAACTGTCAAATTACCTCTCAGCTCTCTTTTGTACTGGGTTGTACAGTATTTTTGCCCACCTGTCGCATGATCACATTGCCCATCTGTCAGTCTAACTTCTGGTGGTTTCCAATTAAATTTTAAACAGAGGTGAATACATTCTGTAAGTGGATGAGAGACTCTCAGCTTGAGGGGAAGGGAGGGAAAACTTGGCCATTGTCAGTCCTCATTGGAAACAAGTGACTGAGCAAGTGGAACCCGCAGTCGGCTGATGAACCAGCATGCAGGAAGGTCAGACCCCGCCATGGAATGCTCTGCCTCCTTCCCAGGTGACAGACAAAAACACTGTGAAGGACACTTTGGGAAGAGGAGTGGAAGCTGAGAGTAAATGCACAGGGAGCGCTGGGTTCAGGAAGGTACTGCTTAAAGGCAGTGGTGTGAAGCATCATGAGAATCTTTGTCTGGGAAAATTTGGGTTATGGTTATGGGTTGGTCTAGGAGACAAAAGACAAAAAAAAAATATAGAAAATAGAGTTCTGCTCTTCATGGGAAAAATTTTGATTTTTTTTTTTAAAGACTGTTATTTCCCTTTTTCCTTCATGTGTAAACTTGGCAAACTCTTTGGGGCTATTTCTTCTTAAATTCTACTGCTTTTTCAACCTTCTGTGGTAGGCTTGCTTCTCTTTGCTTTGGCGTAACTGAGATCAGCACTAAATATAGTATAATGAATCAGTTACGCCAAAGATGAATTTAGCTTAATGTGGGTCTACCAAGCAGTGTACTGAAGAGCCCCTAAAGCTGATATAGCTGCAGGTCACAGCACAATGCAGAAACACTATCTTGTGTTTCGAAGACTGCTATCTTGAAGGTCCCTGCACCAAACTATATTGTGAGACATAAACATGTACCATATTTTGAATTTTATTTTTTCTTCAGTTGCTGGTGCCCTGGCTCAATTTTTCATCATAGTCATGCCACTGTAGAGCATGTAAGGGCATTTTTCCACTGTGCTGAACAATAGGAGACTCATATTTGTGGAAAATAGCAGAATTAGAAAGTACTTCTGGTATATTACACAATAAATACCTATGATACAAACCCTTCAGGTGGTCAGCTCCTTCTTTATAATCTTACTTGTCAGAAGACGCTGTACACCTTTCCCTCTGCAATTTTAGGATTGCTATTCTATGAACTCATAAAAAGGCAGTTTCACCATCTATAAGAAATATATTATCAACGTGATTCTATTTCATAGTGCCCTAGTTGTCATACATCACAATTAATACTAATTGTCACACTTTTAGCAAGATTATAAAATATTAAAATAGGCATGCAATATATAAACTTTTCCCCTAAGTAAATGCCTTTATCACTAAGGCAAGGAATCTTTCTCCTCTCCTCTCCTCTCCTCTCCTCTCCTCTCCTCTCCTCTCCTCTCCTCTCCTCTCCTCTCCTCTCCTCTCCTCTCCTCTCCTCTCCTCTCCTCTCCTCTCCTCTCCTCTCCTCTCCTCTCCTCTCCTTACAGTTATTTTATACAGTTTTATATACAGTGAAACAGTTCCAAGACGAGGCCTAAAGTATCAGCTTGCTCGTGCTTTTCCTCCTATGCAAAGAATAACTAGCAGTACTCACTATTGACTAGTAATTGTGATATTGCCTGAAGAGGTAGAATCTGTGGGGTTAGACAATTTCAGAGAAAAGAAGTTGTTAAAGCCTGAGTCTTGCTTCATGACTGTTTGGGGAGGGTGCACCAAACACCAGGTTATTGTATAAAAAGTTGCACTTCTTTTCCTTAAAGGACAAGGATGAGTCATAATCAGTTGTCTGCAAAAAAGACAGTGTGGGCTTATCTTCAAATTTATTATTTCCCTCTCAACAAAGAAACCTTCTTGCAGCCTTTGAGGGAGACAGTCCTGCCTTCACATCCCTGACACCAGTGCCTGAAGTGTGTCTGTTGCTTTGAACAGCCACCCTAGGTTTCCTAACACTTTATAGAGGAAGACTGTAAAATCCATTAAGAGTTCTTGATTCTGCACCAAAGCCTAGAAGCCATATTTTCGGTTTTGTTTCTCCCAAATTATATGACTTTGAGTGTCCTAACCTTTGGTTCTCAGCTCAATTGACAGAAAAAAAGAAAGACTGGGTATAAAGCCAGGATGCTTCTCACTTTTTTTTAAATTACTCAGTATCTTCTTTACTATATTTTTCAATACAAATTTAATTTTTCTTTTATTGTAAGCAAGAGTGCATTTTTCCTGCCAGGAAATCTAAATAATTTATAGTTACAGAAGTATGCAAACATGACCAAAGCAGAGAAATAAATCATTCCAATGCAAATCTCAGAAAGACACTTCTTAATTTCTGCTTCAGTTTCTACAGTAGAAACAACACTTAGAGCTCATAACTCTGAGTATCAATGAAGAAAAGCAAGTCCATTTCAAGTTAACAAGGAACAGGACTTCATATATAGAGAAAATAGTGGACTTCTGATCTTCAGCAGTATTTGGTACCATGATTTATAACATGTTGAACTAAACTATAACAACGAAAATAAGTAAGTGTTTATATGTAATCCACAATACTTTAGAAATAAAGTAGGGCATTGCAAAGAACTTAATCCAGTGAGATATTGAGATCTCTGCTCTTGTTTGTTTCAGGTAGCACCTCATAATTAATATATGTCTTGGGAAATACAGCTTACAGACATGAACTGGTCTTCAGCTACTAATTAAGTGTCCCATCCAACTGGATAATATTTTCTACCACCAAAGCAATGGCTTTGGAGAAGTAGAACTGCTGATTATTCCTGTGAAACTGGATGGTGGCATTTGTTTCTGATAGCAGTGCTACTATTGCTGAAGCTACAAAAGATGGCAAATTCATTAATGCATAGCATTACGTCTTGATTGAGTTTGTTTGAAATGCATTCGGTCATGTTTGGCCAGGACAGAATTTACAGTTCATTATCAAGAAAATTGTTACTTTCTTTCAGACACACTAAAGATATTATAACTTTGTTTTGACATTACAACCCAACATACTCTCTGCAGGAAAATTATTCCAGGAACACAAAAAAAGTGTTCAAAAAAATAAATACTGGATTTTATATACCCTAGGTTTCCCTGCCTACTCAGTCTCATGCCAATAAGGACCTTAATGGGAGCTCATCTTTGCAGGGGAACAGCTGTAGGTATGCTTGCTGCTGTTTCAGTTTGATTGCTCTGTTAATGGGATCCAAAGGCACCTACCTGGGAAAAGCAAAACCACAACAATTCTTCTCTTTTAGGTTTTTCTGCTAAAAATTCATTTAATTGAAATGTTGCAAAAGATGTACATAGCAGTGCACTAGTACTTGGCTATAGCTCTGTCTCAACAGTAGACATTTAAGAACATTTCCCACTTTGAAGTTTTGAAAAGCTTAATGAGATTTGTGTTCTGGCAATAGATTTTAAGCCGTACAAAATCTCTGTTCTGGCTCTTTCTTCACCTTTGCACGATAACAAGTGTTTTTAACAAAACAGGCAATCTTTAGTCCTAGGCACTTCACCTAGGCAAGGAGTAGCAATGAGAAATGTAAGATATCATTGTGTTACAATCTAGCCAGCACACTGAAAAATGGACACCTCTCTGACTGAAGCAGTCACATACATTTCACAGAGCTTTTCACTGTTAAAAACCTGTATGTCTACTTCAGACACAAACTTATGGACCACAGTTTGTTTTGATTCAAGCATTAATCTGCTGTCAAACTGGCTACAAGTGACATTTTCTAGCTGGCTTAGTGAAAAGACATCACAATCATTTATTATCAGAGTAGAGCTGGTGGCAAGAAAGGCCATTAATTATCAGTGATTTCCTTTCTGTTCACTTTTTTTTTTTCTTTTTTCTTAAAAGCAGGTGAATCTCCAAAAAAAACATTAGTTAGTTCATAGAATCATAGAATAGTTTAGGTTGGAAAGGACCTTTAAACATCATCTAGTCCTACCCCCCCTGCAATCACCAGGGATATCTTCAACTAGATCAGGTTGCTCAGAGCCCCGTCCAACCTGACCTTGAATGTTTCCAGGCATGGGACATCTACCACTTCTCTGGGCAACCTGATCCAGTGTTTCACCACCCTCATTGTAAAAAATTTCTTCCTTATATCTAGTCTGAATCTACCCTCGTTTAGTTTAAAACCATTACCCCTTGTTCTATTGCAACAGGCCCACTTAAAAGTCTGTCCCCATCTTTCTTATAAGCCCCCTTTAATTATTAAAAGGCCGCAATAAGGTGTCCCCGGAGCCCTCTCTTCTCCAAGCTGAATAACCCCAACTGTCTCAACCTTTCTTCATAGGAGACGTGTTCCACCCCTCTGATCATTTTTGTGGCCCTCCTCTGGACCCCCAGAGGACCTCCTCTGGTCATCTTTTGATGAAGCTCAGAATATGGTTGGCCTTCTGGGCTATGAGTGCACATTGCTGGCTCATGTCCAGCTTTTCATCCACCAGTAACCCCAAGTCCTTCTCAGCAGGGCTGCTCTCAAGCCCTTCATCTCCCAGCCTGTATTGATACCAGGGGTTGCCCCAACCCAGGTGTGGGACCCTGCACTTGTCCTTGTTGAACCTCATGAGGTTTGTATAAGCCCACTTCTCAAGCTTGTCCAGGTCCCTCTGGATGGCATCCCGTCCCTCAGGCACGTCAACCACACCACTCAGCTTGGTGTCACCTGCAAACTTGCTGAGGGTGCACTTGATCCTGCTGCCTATGTCACTGATGAAGACATTAAACAGTACTTGTCCCAATACTGGACCCCTGAGGGACAGCACTCATCTCTGATCTCTATCTGGACATTGAGCCATTGACCACTACCTACTGGATGCAACCATCCAACCAATTCCTCATCCACCAAACATTCCACCCATCAAATCCATATCTCTTCAGTTTAGAGAGAAGGATGTTGTGGGGGACTGTGTCAAAGGCCTTACAGAAGTCCAGGTAGATGACATCCGTAGCTTTTCGCTTGCCCACTGATGTAGTCACTCCAGTAGTTCTACTGTCCAGTTTGATATTGCTATCATGTAAACAAACTGCCAAAATATAACACAACAAATAACTTGACAGGTTCAAAGGCCATGAGAGAGATAAAGCTCAAGCAATTTGATTTATATTTGTTGCATAATCTTATTACTGGTATTGAAATTGGTCATGCATAACATTTCACTTTAAACCTTGCTGATCTGCAGAGAAACCAATAACCTGCTGGAGAGCTAAAACAAGGCATTATCATGTCTAATAAAAAATAGAGAAGTGATCTCATGGCCCATTTTAGGCAACTCTAGAAAAGCTTGTTTCTCTCTATTGACTGTAGAGGGAATTTACAGATATTATCCAGGTAATTTACAGTCCTTTCCCAAACTGTAGAAGTACCAGTCACTCCAGATCTCGTGAAGACAATGCAAAGATTTTTGTTACCTCATTAGGAAGCATGGTGAAACAATAATTTGTGAAATATTAAGAGCTCAGGAAAAGTTCATGAATGTTCATTCATGCGTAAAGAAAAATGGAGCAGGTAAAACTGAGAAAGTGAGTATAAGGAACTGTTAAGCGGTCAGAGGAGACTGTAGTGAAACTCAGGATAAATCTCTAATGGGTAAGAAGGACACTGTCAAAGAGAAAGGTGCTCCTACACACAGGGAAATCTGTCTGCTTCATTTTCAAAAGTAGGAGTTCACCCATTTGCAGATAACTATACAAGTATCTGAAATACGTTATGTTAGGGAGTTATTTTTGTCAGGTCCAGAAACAGTTCAGAAAATGTTTACTAGTTATTTTCATATATTAAGAATGTATTCACATGCACATTAAAATGTGTGAAAAATCTTTTAGAAGCTCATTAATTTGAGGAAAAATATCTTAAAGTTAAGCAGTATGAGGAGAATGAGAAGTCATGAAAAACAATGTTTAAATTAGCTTGGAGATATTCAACCAAAAGTTAGAAACTCATCGTGTGGCTTTTTCATACACAGGTTTTCCCAATAGCTCTTACACATCTCCCATCCAACCAAGTGAGAGACTAGAGATAGAGGTCTAGAATAGGATTAATCAGATCCTAATACACACCGATTCCCAGAATATATGAATAAGCCTGTCGTGGTTTCTGTGACATTTAGAAATGCTGCCAGACCATTGCAGAGTATGTCCCCCTGAATTGTACAGGGAACATCAAGTTCTCTTCTATTTGAAATCGAGATTCATCTTACCTAAGCTTTTATTAGATATTATACAGTCATGGAAATCAAATCATCTTACTGGGAAAAAAGGTCTAAATCAGACATAATTTATATCTAATGGAGAATCACTAAAAGAATCCTGTTTGCAAAAATATTACTTGAGTTTACAGACTCACGAGAAATCATTTCCATACGTTGGTTCACTGCTGCAGTACAGATTAGGGGAAAAATCCCTGTGTTTAAAAATCCCTGTCCATCAGGATAAGATAGCAAATAATTACTTATTTTGATTCTTCATAATCCACCACAAATCAGTGCTATTAGAAAAGAATTTTTGTAATTCAGCCATTCTGCACTTTAAAAGCCATAATACAGAAGATGTATCTTTGTCAAACTAAATCTCTTGAAGTACAGTAGGAAATAACACATTTGCAAAAAAAGTGAACACATGAAGAATTCCATAAAGATGTGTTCTTCTGCTGTATACAGATGGTCAGATGCAATTTATTTTGAAATCCATCATATATGAGCTGGTATGATTCAGCTTGTCAAATTACATTCTTGACAGGCTCAGTCTTTAAAGAACTACTCAAGCTTATATAACAGCAATAATTGGTCAGCACAGGTCTATTTTCAGCAGCATCTGATGCTAACCAACTTTGAACAAGGGAGCATTTTGGCAGAAAATGATTGATCTCAGAAACCAGACTTAAAGACATATGTCTCTTTGGATTTAAGTTTATGTAAAAAAAAAAAAAAAACCCAAACAAACAAAAAACCCAACAACACCCCCACCCAAACTTTAGAAGATTGAATTTTATTATTTTCCTTAAATGGAATTAGAGAGATTACCCCCTCCCCACAGAGCACAATATTCAGAAGAATATCTGAGACAGTATCATTGTTTTTCAGCTGTAAGATCAGAGAATATAGAGTTGTGCTTTCATTGGTATAACCCATCCCTGAGATCCTGGAGCTGTGTTGTGACTGTAGAAGCCACAGTTGTACTAGAAGACAAGGGAGAGGGAGAGGGACATGATAAAAACTTCCAAAGGGGCATAATGGAAGCAATGGTTGCTTGAAGGACTCTGTCAGCAGAGCATGGAGGAAAATCTCATACCACTGCCACCTGAGAAAGAGCGTTCAACTGCAGTGAGCTACTACAGACTCAAACAATGGGCTACTACTAGCCCTATAGAGAACTGTCCCCTGTATTCCTTGCTAAAGTAAAAAAGTATATTTGATAGGAGCAAATAAGGCAGAATGAAGCATTGATTTGTATAGCAGTTACACATAGCTCACATGGAAATCGTCCAGCCCAGCGAGCCTGCCTGTTCCAGCCATGCTTTTCCAGTTACAGACTACCAACATCCCAGTTGCCTTCTCCATAGCATAGGCATCTTCTGCTTATCCTGTGTTAATCTCTGTAATAGCAGACACACTTCTGACAATACAATGGCCATCTTTCTGCCACACTTGACTGAAAAATATAAATTGCCTCTGTAGAGGCACAGCTTATACGAAATGTCTTACATATATTTTAGTACCTAATAAGAAAATTCTAATTTGTAATGTTTCATTCCCATATGTCTATGAATGTGTCTTTATTTACTTGTTCAAGGCACCATATATTTCTTAAGCTGCAGATTATATCTTCACAGTATTTAGCTTCTTCAGGAGAACAAAAAGCTGTATACATTTTGTGCAAAATATGCCAGATATTTTAATACTAATTTTTAAAAAGAAATTCCTACTATTGCTACAGCAAGCATTTTGTTTTAAGCAGAAGTTTCTGGAAAATACCTACGATAATACTTCTATTATTTTATAACTGTTCCTCCTCTATCTGTCCTACACAGTGTATTTTTCAGGCTGATTTCAGACAGTTTTAGTTATGGTTCTACCAGATCTTGTGAAACCTCTTTTTCATTAAACATTTTTCTTTCTAGCATTCATTTACAATGTATGTTGAAATTTTTTTCCCCTATTTTTATTAAACAATCTTAGTAGTTTTATTTGGATGTTTGCTAGCAAACTTGTTTAATTTAACATTAATGTTTCTTGATAAACAAACACAAATGCATTTAATGAAATAATATTCCACATTCCTAATTGCTTGTAAAGTGGAGACAGAAAAGGAATAATACAGTTCTGCTTCCACCATAAGTTAATAATGTGGAGAAGCCTAACAAGGTGGTTAAATATATTTACTCTTTTCTTTTGCAAATTTTAAATCTTAACAGATATACTTGGATACATACCTCAGGTTATTAGAAGTTTCTTGGAATGCTTACAGATGGACAGGAGATATTAAATTTAGTACCTCATACTTGCTAGTATTGGACAAATACTTTTTGCATTTTTAGATTATGTACAGTATTCAATCCTGCATACTGGAAGAAAAGATGGATGTCCCTGGAAAACATACAGTACAGTATGGATAGACATTCAAAAACAAGACACTGGGAAATTTTGATATCACGTTTTTATTCTTTACATTTTTTTCTCTGCATGAGTACAGTGCCCTGCAGGACGCTAGCACTACAGAATGCCTATTATAGCAGCATAATATGGAGGCCTTAATAGGATGACATAAGACAGAGGTCAGACTCATAAATTAATTTTCTTCTTTGGTTGCCAGGGTATATGATAAATATCCCATGCTGATGCTTTTTCCATTCCACCTGTTAGTGCTTTCTCATAGGCTACATGGTTGACTGTTAACCCTCTTTTCAGCAACAAAAATGTAGCAGGTACATTGTTTTTCATTAAGCACTGACACTCTAATAGTATTGTTGAGGTGCATCTTAATGTTTGTTTCAAAATTTGTAAAAATATTGTTTATTTAGCCCTAATGCTTCAATTTATTTAATCATAGCTTAAAAAATTAGGCTTGTAGGCAGATATCTCACTTAATTGAGGTTTTAGTTGTGTTTGGGTTTTTTTTTTTCCTCACAATAAAAATATGGCTTCCAGGGTCAATGTTTGCCAGATGTTTCCATAAGCACAGAATATTTTGCTCTCATTGGTCACATGCTACAAATTATAAGAATAAATAGATTTGGTAATATTAATAAAGGCAGAAATGGAGTTGTTTCATGCACAGCCTAATCTTTGTTTGATTAAAATGTCAGGAAGGCTATTAGGAAGCAAAAGCAAAGGCAAACAAATGGCTCAAGATAAATAACCATCTACCAAAACTCCAGGACTAATCAAAAGCTATTCATTTATATTTGCTGTCTCTGATCCTCTGCTGAGTTCACTGGACTAGCTTGTTAAAGCGTCACGAGAAATCCTACAGCTAGACTGGTTGTAAATTGCACAACCATTTAAGCAAGGAGCCAGACTGACTCTCAGACCTCAGGGCCCAGAAGTGAGTGAAGCTGGAAGGGTTGTGTAAGTCTCTGAAAAAGGCTAACAAGATTTTAGATAATATTGATGTATAAGTAGATCTTTCTTTGCTCAAAAGTCTTTTTCTTCTTTCATTATGCTTTCACATAAGAAGCTGTCTGGCTACTTTGCTCCCCCCAAACAGAAAATCTTGCAGACAAGACATTCTCTTACAGAGAATCAATGGGAAAAAAGCTGATCAATGGACAGTTTATCCTAGCCCAGTGATGCCATAAAAGTTTGAATTTTATATAAGCCTTCATGCCCAAGGGAGTACACCCAGACAAAAGAGGCAGGGCATAGGTGTATTAGGTCCGTAACTGTGGCATACTTGATGTTGATTGTAAAGTTATCCACACTTACCAAAGGGAAAAATGAAATTAATTGTCAAAATGTTAGTTTAATACTGGAGCTGACAAGATAACCCAGAAATCCCATGTTCGCTGTGATATAATCTTTCCTATAGGTTTTACTGCTTATCATGTTGATACACTTTGCTCTGACTAAAATATCACGTAGGACAAGGACGAGCATCAAATGTAGTTGCACTGAAGGAGGCAGAGGCCTAATTAAATGTACTGCTGGAGTCAAAACGGATGGTGCAGCTGTCAAGAAAAAAAGTTGGTAAGAGTAAAAGCATTTGCTGAGTAAATTGTGAAAACCAAAACAACAGAAAAAGAACTAATATTCCTTGTGGAAGTTGAAAATATTTCTAATTGAAGTGAGACTTTCATGTTTTTGCAGAAAAAATAGTATGCCTTTAAAGAAATTTTAAGAACATTTAAGTCATAGTTAATGTATTTATGGGAAAGTTAATTAAAACACAGTGTCTACATTAAATGAAATACCTGCATTAAAGTATAGGGGCAAAATAGAGTATGATTAGTCTGTCTTAAGCTAGTGGAATCTGAGATGTCATTTCTACAACAAAAAACAATTTGAAATATAAAAAGTACAAAATTACAAAAATCATCATCTGCTAAACTGTTAGGTTACACCTGGAATCAGTGTAAGATTTACTATTCACTTTTTCAGGGAGCTGTCACACTGTTTCCCTGCTGTGTTAATGATTGTGACTACCCAATGATTTTCACTACTAAGCCTGAATTTTGCTGGTGTGTGTTTTATGTGACAAACATTCATATAAACAGGTTCGTGATTGAAATAGTACCTTTCAGGTGATATTTCAGAACACAGCTAACACTTCATTTCTACCTCTTTCATCTAAACTGGCAGATTGAATGGGAGATGTATTCACAAATGTTGTATGAAATTGACTGTGTCATTGACGATTCCGCTCGCTTGCTCCTCCGCGACTACCTAGGTCCACGCATGTGGGCTCAGCTGGCACATTTTTTTGTTCTGAGAAAGATAGTTTTACAAAATCTAGAAAGTGGATGTATTTATCCTATTTTCTTTTCACTTGTTCACAGATGCCTGTGCAAATAATGATAATAGTAACAACAGTAGAGCAATTTACATTTATACAGAAACTTCTATCACAAAGCACCTTACGAACAGGAATAGTGTGGCCAGCAGGACCAGGGAGGTGATAGTGCCCCTGTACTCAGCACTGGTGAGGCCGTACCTCGAACACTGTGTCCAGTTTTGGGCCCCTCACTTCAAGAAGGACATCGAGGTGCTGGAGCGTGTCCAGAGAAGGGCAACAAAGCTGGTGAAGGGTCTAGAGCACAAGTCTTATGAGGAACGGCTGAGGGAGCTGGGGTTGTTTAATTTGGAGAAGAGGAGGCTGAGGGGAGACCTTCTTGCTCTCTACAACTACCTGAAAGGAGGTTGTAGCGAGGTGGGGGTTGATCTCTTCACCCCAGTAACAAGTGATAGGACGAGAGGAAATGGCCGCAAGCTGCGCCAGGGTAAGTTTAGGTTGGATATTAGGAAAAACTTCTTTACTGAAAGAGTGGTCAGACATTGGAACAGGCTGCCCAGGGAAGTGGTTGAGTCTCCATCCCTGGAGGTATTTATTTACTGAGTCTCCATCCCTGGAGGTATTTAAAAGATGGGTAGATGCGGTGCTTGAGGACATGGTTTAGTGGCAGACTTGGCGGTGGTAAGTTAATGGTTGGACTTGATGATCTTAAGGGTCTTTTCCAACCTTAACAATTCTATGATTCTATGATTCTGTGGAACTATACAAAAGAATCAATCCACCAAATGTAACCTGCATCCATGGAATGAAATGCAATCGTTCTTTTAACAATGCACACTCTCAGTATTACTGTCTTGAATATTAAAGTATGAATTGCAGGAGGGTGCTTGTAACCTTTCATCCTATTTGAAAACTGAGCACAACATTTCAAAACTTGTGTGCGAAAAGACAGATTTCTAATCAATACAATGTTGTTTGGCAACCAGTTTTTCAGAAAGATAAAGTTTTCTGTCTTTTCACTGGCGTCAGTTGTGGCACTCAAATCCTTCAAAGTGTATGGTGCCTAATTTAGTATGCAAAGTTAGCATACAGCATTGATAATGGAAAACACCTATGACTTCTTCAAGACATTTGAGTGTGGAACTGGGAGTGGAAATCAGGCATACTTACAATCCTGGTTCTAATTCCTAAGCTGTTATCATGTTTTGCATCATTATTCTGGACTACTTGCTCTGGAGGATGAGTATCATTTGTCTAATCTGATACCACTCCAACAGATGGCTGATACCACTTCATTAGAGATACTTTGTAAAAGGACTTATGTGTCTGTTCCATCTGCATTTGACAGTATTTAGATAAACAGTAACATTGTCTTAAACAATACATCTCTCTATTTCCATCAAGCTACAAGCATATAATACATGATCAGGTAGAAGGTGTCTTTCTGGGTAGGAAAGTCAATGCTACATGGAAAGTATACTCCTTGGAACTAATTAGGCAAATTGTTTTAAGACACTTCAGAACTCTTTACTGTTTTATAAACAAGTCTTTCTACCGTAGGGTGTAAAAAGAAACATGATAGCAGGGTGGCGTGATGACATATTGCAGGGATAGCAGAGGTTAGCTTTGTTTATCAAGAAAAAAAGATGAGTCTAGAAAGGAGCCCCATTTATTGCAATGGGAATTTTATAGGTGCCTGTTTCAGAAATTTTCTTAAGCTGCTCAGTTGTTGGCAGCAAATCAGAGTATGGTTTTTGTCCTTGAATCTCACAGCACCATGAAGGATGGAAAATGAAACACAGTTTGAAAATGATGTGCATATCACTTAGCAGTGTCATAAAAAAACAGGATATTTCTTATATAGCTATAAAAGAAAAGGTTTAGCTCCCTGTAATTCTCAGGAGGTGATGGGGCTACAACAAGGCACTATGCAGCGTTCATTCCAGTCGCACCTACAAGGTTAACTGTGTGTGATGCATCTTTGTCAGCTTCTTTGGTAACACCAATTGCATCTAAAAGCTCAGGGAGGAAATATAGAAACCCTGTGTTGCCAAAGGGTTTGCACAGCTCCAAGGCTTTTGATTTACTCTAAGAATTTTGCAAAGCAGTCCCTCCATCTTCTATACCTGTTTTTTTCCCTCTAAAAGCATTTCTGAATAGAAATGGCAGTTTGCTTTAAAATGTCCCCACACATTTTCTGAAACATTGTACTGTTTTTTATTGTTCCACATATAAAAGGGTACTGGATTCTATGGGAAGGGCTAAAGATTAGTATTCATTATCAACTAGTTCCAAAATTCAAGTAAAAAGTTCCATGCTTAAGAAAACTCATTCTTTATAATATCGGAATAAATGTGCTGTTCTTACAGCTATAGGAAATGTTTTCTCTTATTCTGGAGCAGATCTTATAAAGCTAAAGGTCTAAAGCATGGTTTTCAAGCATTTTATTAATCTTCCAAGGACAAGAGGAGGGTTCCAAGGAGGGTTTTTTTAAACAATCCCTTTCTAGACAAAAAAAAACCCTCACAATACTCTTCTTCATTTTAATTTTTCTTTTTTTTTTCTTCTTGATTGTCATTTCATTATATTTTAAGACTCGCTGAACGGGTGATATTTTCTGTTTGACATGTCTGCTGATAGAGAATGAATCTTCCACCCAGCTTTCTGTCTCCTTTAGGTGACAACCCATACCTGTGGTGATTCCATCCTGTGAGGAAATCTCCATCACTAATTTCACCTTTCTGGTGTACTCCCAAGCTGGAGAGAGAAGCATCATAATTCACTTCTGTGAATGTGCTTTTTCCCCACTTGGATATTAGAATTTTGTTGGCTACTACTTTCTTCTTAATGAACTGGCCTCCAACTACACGTGATTCAGGTTATAATTGGAAATGAAATAAGTAGTTAATGAAGCCTGATTAAGTATAAATTACAATACAAAACACCATCATTGGAAATTAATTTCCAACACCTAACCATTTCTCATCAGCACCTGAATCATACAACATGTCTTCAAGACAATCCACATTTAGAAAAGACTAATTCTTCTCCCCAAGTTCTTAAGAAAATATGAAGATTAATTCATTATGGAGGAAGTTTTGTAAGTACAAGTGATATTTCTGCTATTGTCGTTAGATTTTAAAATTTGATCAGCATATTTTTTATGTTTGCCCTTGGAGCAATGAAGGCTAACCATATTCTGGGCCATATCAGCAGAAGCATAGCAAGCAGTTAGAGGAAACTGATTATTCCCCTCTACTTAGCACTTGTGAGACCACATCAGGACTGCTGTGTCCACTTTGGGGCTCCTCAGGACAAGAGAGACATGGACATACTGGAGCAAGTTCAGTCAAGGACCACCAGGTTATTGAGTGGACTGGAGCACGCAACATATGAGGAGAGGCTGAGAGAGCTGGGTCTGTTCAGCTTGGAGGAAACTGAGGAGCAATATAATTTCTGTCTTCAACCACCCACTGAGTAGTTACAGAGAAAATAGAGACACTCTTCTTGAAGGTAAACAGCAAAAGGACAAGAAGAAACAGCTAAAAGTTGCAGCAAGGGAAATTCCAATTAGATAGTGGGGAAAAAATCATCACAAAGAGGGTGACCAAATATTGAAACACCTTGTGGAACCTTCGCCTTTGAAGATATCAAACAACATCTGAGGAATGCCTGAAGTAACTTAATGTTACTTTGAAGCTGGCTATCCTTTGAGCAAGGAGTAGGACCAAATAACCACCAGATATACATTCCAATCTCAGTTATTCTGCAGTTCTGTTTGATATTTCTGTATTAGATCCAATTCTGTTTAGGCACCTCCTGTCCATTTCCATGGTCACATAATACACAGAAGACTTTAAGATTTGCTCATGAGTCTGTCATGTTGGATGGTGAGTCACCAAGGTGAGCTGCTCCAGAGCCAGCCCGATCTGCAGTGGACTGGCAGATCTTGGCGCGCAGCATTGTTTCCTGAGGCACGGAAATGACGGGGCAGCAGATAGACCCACCAGGAGCCAGCAGCTCTCATGGGAGATGCTGACAAGGCCTGGGCATTTGCAGAGCAACCGTGACTATCCCCACACCTATAAAAAGCAGCCTGTGGAGCACTAGAGACCAGGACCACTGCCAACAGAGCGTGGCACAGCAACCAGGGCATGACACAGCAGTTCTTGTGGAAAGGCACACAGGCAAGGCATCGTCACCCTACCAGCTCAAGAAGTGAGTTCAAATGGTGGTCATCACCTTCTCAGAAGGAGCTTAGCTGTGGTATCCACCCGGCAGAAAGCCATGTCCTCTGCACTCACCAAAATGGATGTGGCAACCCAGACAGTGCTCTCACGAAAACATGCAACCACCCAGGTCTCAGACCGCAGTGCCAGAGCCTTTCACTGGTAATGGATAGCAGTAGTGAGAACAGTGTGAGGTGTGACCAAGTGGACGATCTGCTCAGCATGATCGCAGAGCTACAAGAGGAAGTAGAAAGGTTAAGGAGTATCAGGGAGTCTGAGAAAGAGATAGACTGGTGGAACCATGCTCTGCCCTCCTTGTGACAGAAACAGGAACAGCCACCAGAAAAAAAAAGAAGATCAAGGGGATCCTGTATTCTCCCTCCACCAAGCTGAAGGCAGTAGCTTAAAGGAAAGGAGTGAATGGAGGCAAGCCCATACTCGGGGTGGCAGGTGAACCCCCTCCTTGCTTACCTTGCCTTCCCAGGCACCTCTGTACAACAGATATGAGGCTCTGGATGTGGAAGGCCAGTCAATGGATCATGTGGATGATGGTTCATCTACACCAGAGGTGTTGCCAAGGTCAGAAAGGCCTACCCCCCATAACACAACCACCTCCATGAGGAAGAAAAGATAAGTTACAGTTGTAGGTTACTCCCTTTCTGAGGGGAACAGAGGGTCCAATATGCCAGACAGACCCTTCTCTTAGGGAAGACTGCTGCCTCCCTGGGACCCAGGTTAAGGACATCACTAGGAAACTTATTGCTCTTCCATGTGGGTGGTGATGAAGACACAACATGTAGTCTAAGGGCAATCAAAAGAGACTTCAGGACCTTGGGACAATTGGTAAGGGAATATGGAGCACAGGTTATTTTTGCCTCAGTCTTTCCAGTTATAGTCAGTGACATTGGAAAAAACAGACAGGCCCAGTCTATAAATACATGGCTCCATGGCTGGTGTCACCACCACAGTTTTTGGTTTTCCAGTAACAGGATGATCTACACAGCACCAGGCCTGCTGTCATTGGGTGGGATTCACCTTTCTCAAGGGGGGAAGAGGGTCTTTGCTCATGAGCTAGTGGGGCTCATTGACAGAGCTTTAAACTAGACTCGAAGGGGGAGCAGGATAGTATCAGGCTTGCCCGTGACAAGCTGTGGAACAACACAACAAGGTTAGAGGGACGGGGTGCTAACAACAGCCCTCAGTCTGTTGCTCTGACACGTGCTGGCTACACTGCAGCATGTTTGAAGTCTTACAGAGATGAGCCAGGGGCTCCTGAGGTAATAGGAGCCAACAGGAAAACACCAGTGAAATACCTCAAAGGAATTAAGGTGTGTTCCTCTAAGAAGGTGACACGGCCAGCAACTCAGCTGAAGTGCCTCTGCACCAATGCATGCAGCATGGGCAACAAACAGAAGCAGTTGGAAGCCACCATGCTGCTAGAAAGCTGTGACCTAGTTGCCATTACTGAGACTTCGTGGGATGAATCCCATGACTGGAGTGCGGCTACCAATGCCTACAGGTTGTTCAGAAGGGACAGACAAGGAAGGGGGGGCAGAGGTGTTGCCCTCTACATCAAGAAATGGATACAGTGTGAAGACCTGTCTCTGAAGAATAGCCACAAGCAGGTTAAAAGCTTATGGGTAAGAATCAGAGACCAAGGCAACAAAGGGAACCTTGTGGCTGGGGTCTACTACAGGCCACCCAATAAAAGGGAGCCTATTGAAAAAGCCTTACTCCAGCTACAGGAGGAATCGCGCTCGCAGGCTCTCATCCTCTTGGGGGACTTCAAAGACCCTGACATCTGCTGGAAAAGTAGCATGGCGAGCTGTAGGCAATCCATAAAACTCCTGGAATACATTGAGGATAACTTCTTAAGCCAGGTAATAGACAGCCCTACCAGAGGGAATGCAATACTGGACCTGGTGGTCACCAATGCAAGTGAGCTAATCAGTGACATCAAGATTGGATGCAGCCTGGGCTGCAGTGACCATGCACTGATGGAGTTCACAGTCCTGAGGGATATGGCTCAGGAGAAGAGTAAAGTCAGGACCCTGAATTTTAGGAAAGCAAACCTCCAGCTCTTCAAGGAGTTAGTCAATATTACCCCCTGGGAAGCTGCCCTCAGGGACAAGGGAGCAGAACAGAGCTGGCAGATCTTTAAGGATGCTTTCCATAGAGCACAAGAGCTGTCGAACCCCAAGTGTAAGAAATCAGGGAAGGAAGGCAAGAGACCAGCATGGATGAGTCAAGACCTGCTGGTCAAACTAAAGGACAAGAAGGAAATGCACAGGTAGTGGAAGCAGGGACAGGTATCCTGGGAAGAGTATAGGGATGCTGCCCAGTTGTGTAGGGATGGAGTCAGGAAGGCCAAGCCACACCTGGAGCTGAACTTGGCAAGGGATGCAAAGAATAACAAGAAGGACTTCTACGGGTATGTCAGCAAGAAAAGGAAGGTCAAAGAAAGCATACCCCCTCCAATGAACACGACGGGCAAACTGGTAACAACAGACAAGGAGAAGGCTGAAGTACTCAACCACTTCTATGCCTCAGTCTTCACTGGCAGCCTCTCTTCCCACACCTCTCAAGTGGATGGACCACAGGACAGGGACTTGGGGAGCAAAGTCCCTCCCACTGTAAGAGAAGATCAGGTTAGTGACCACCTGAGGAACCAGAACATACATAAGCCTATGGGACCTGATGAGATGCATCCCAGAGTCCTGAGGGAATTGGCTGATGTAGTTGCCAAGCCACTCTCCATGATATTTGAAAAGTCATGGCAGTCAGGTGAAGTCCCTGGGGACTGGAAAAAGGGAAACATTGCACCCATTTTTAAAAAGGGTAAAAAGGAGGACCCTGGGAACTACCAACCTGGCAGCCTCACCTCTGTGCCTGGGAAGATCATGGAACAGATCCTCCTAGAAGCTATGCTAAGGCACATGGAGGACAGGAAGGTGATTTGAGACAGCCAGCATGGCTTCACCAAGGGCAAGTCCTGCCTGACCAACCTAGCAGCCTTCTATGATGGAGCCACTACATCAGTGGGCAAGCGAAAAGCTACGGATGTCATCTATCTGGACTTCTGTAAGGCCTTTGACACAGTCCCCCACAACATCCTTCTCTCTAAACTGAAGAGATATGGATTTGATGGGTGGAATGTTCGGTGGATGAGGAATTGGTGGATGGTTGCATCCAGAAGGTAGTGGTCAATGGCTCAATGTCCAGATAGAGATCAGAGATGAGTGCTGTCCCTCAGGGGTCCAGTATTGGGACAAGTACTGTTTAATGTCTTCATCAGTGACATAGGCAGCAGGATCAAGTGCACCCTCAGCAAGTTTGCAGGTGACACCAAGCTGAGTGGTGTGGTTGACGTGCCTGAGGGACGGGATGCCATCCAGAGGGACCTGGACAAGCTTGAGAAGTGGGCTTATACAAACCTCATGAGGTTCAACAAGGACAAGTGCAGGGTCCCACACCTGGGTTGGGGCAACCCCTGGTATCAATACAGGCTGGGAGATGAAGGGCTTGAGAGCAGCCCTGCTGAGAAGGACTTGGGGTTACTGGTGGATGAAAAGCTGGACATGAGCTGACAACGTGCGTTTGCAGACCAGAAAGCCAACCGTATCCTGAGCTGCATCAAAAGAAGCGTGGCCAGCAAGTTGAGGGAGGTGATTCTCCCCCTCTACTCCACTCTGGTGGTACCGCACCTGGAATACTGCATCCAGCTATGGAGTCCTTAGCACAGGAAAGACATGGACCTTTTGGAGCGGGTCCAGAAGAGGGCCACAAAAATGATCAGAGGGATGGAACACGTCTCCTATGAGGAAAGGCTGAGACAGTTGGGGTTATTCAGCTTGGAGAAGAGAGGGCTCCGGGGACACCTTATTGAGGCTTTTCAATAATTAAAGGGGGCTTATAAGAAAGATGGGGATAGACATTTTAGTAGGACTTGTTGCGATAGGACAAGGGGTAATGGTTTTAAACTAAACGAGGGTAGATTCAGACTAGATATAAGGAAGAAATTTTTTACAATGAGGGTGGTGAAACACTGGATCAGGTTGCCCAGAGAAGTGGTAGATGTCCCATGCCTGGAAACATTCAAGGTCAGGTTGGACGGGGCTCTGAGCAACCTGATCTAGTTGAAGATATCCCTGGTGATTGCAGGGGGGGTAGGACTAGATGATGTTTAAAGGTCCCTTCCAACCTAAACTATTCTATGATTCTATGAATAAAGAGGTTCTCACAGTTTTGGTGTTAGATCCTCTGGTTTACTCTTTCTCCTCAGCAAACTATATATTTGTACTAAATTCTCAATATTGAATGGATATCTGTTCTGAATCAGCAATACTGACTTAAATGAAACTACTAAAAGTTGTTTAAATCCAAATGGCAATCCTACCTCTTATAAATCAAGATTTGATTCATATCCAGAATGCCATATGCAGGTACACAGAATTTAAAATTCTCTGGGTTTATGTGTTATCCAGTGAAGTACTTTTTTTTCCTTTTTTTCCCCAAAATAGACCAATTTACACTTTACGTTCACTGTAGCTTACTCCCAGAGGCCTGTGGGCTGAATCTCAAAGGTCCTTTCCAAATCCAGTTCTCCTGTGCTGTATTACAGAAGTCTACTGGGTAAGCTTTGGCATAGGATATCAGCTGATTTTTAAATAGACTAAGTAATCTCCTTCTTCCTAACCTGTTTAGAATAAAACCTCAAGTTCTTATTGTCCATCACAGCAGCTGAATAATAATAAGGAAGGAGGCCAAAACTGGCAGTTGAATCTCTCCATTCAGAATATGCCTAATGTTTTTTTTGTTTGCTTTTTTAAAAAAGGTAGAAGTCTTGTAACTTTTCGGTTGCTATATAATACTCTGATTTGCTGGTAAGGGAAGTCCAATTGCTGTGAAAAAAATAGTAGCCCTAGAAAAGTCTCCATTTATGCAAAACGACCTGAATAAGAAATCAGTGGAAAATCTGCCTGTTTTTAATTGTGAAACTTTGTTAATGAATCGACTGTCATTCTTATAGAGCACTGGACAAACCTTAAGGGGGAAGCCAAACTGAGGTTCATTTAGTGTCCTGTCATAGACCAACACTGTGGAAGCAGATCTGAAATGGTAAATCTAAAGATTATCTGTTTGAGAAATTCAGAGACTTATCTCTTCCTCACAGCTCCACTGATACTGGAATCAGGCAAGGTGCTTAAGCTGAACTATTAGTGGGCACAGCCTACATGTCTCTGAAATTTGTGCCTCAGCCATGTTTTGGAAAAAGCGAGTATGCTTCATCTCTGTTTATGTGTGCTTTGAAAAAGGATTTTTATAGACCTGCAGGATTCCCAGGATGGAGACAATGTACCATCTGAAGCTTACACTCTCTCTCATTCTTCTGCTCTGACTTCTGGAGTAGTCTGGCTATTACTTATATGTGTATACCCCTCCCCAAATATTTGTTACTACTGGATCTGTAGCTACATTTCCTTAAGTCCCACTTAGACTCCTTATTTTTCCCATGTACTCCACAAACACACCCAAGTCAAATGTTATGGAAGAACCTCTCGAATTCCTCAAGTCCCGAGTTAATTACCTGATCATGTGTGAACTTCTATCACAGACAGTCAGTGCCAAATCTCCCCATTTACAGTAGTGAAGTATAGCAGGAAACCGTTTCATTTAAAAGCTTCTCAAACATAATACTCAGAATTCTTCAGAGCAATAAGGGAATGTTAGCAGGATTTTCATATAAGCCCAGCCTAGACAGTCAAATTATTATTTATAATAATGATTTTAAACAATCTCATAAGATGAGGTCCTGACAGAGAAAAAATATTAGAAATCAATTACTCATTTATTGGACAAAACAAAAACACAAGGTTCTCTTTTTCCCCTGAGAAGGGCTTTATATGATGTAACTGTGGAATAGCTGCTGGAAATAGTTAACACACCAGGCACTGAAAGACAGAAAGACAGAACTGAGCTTCTGGGAAGTAAATACTCTTTAAAGAAAGTCTCCATTTTTATTGGTATGTCACTGTATTCCACACTGATATTATGTTTAGTTTCAGCTTCATACAATTAAGATTAAGACAACAAAGAAAAGAAAGTTGGTAGAAGAAAAGAATGAAATATGGATGAGAGTAAAGGTGGAGGACAGTCAATGCTAAATTGTAAATGATCTCCACTGGCATGAAAAACAGTTTATAAGGTAAAACAAAATTATTCCAAGGAAAACAGACACAACCCAGTTTGAAATTCCATTGTTAAAACATATCTCAATCAATCAAATGATTAATTCTACCTTCGCAATGTGTCAGTTACAAATGGCAACAACCAGAATCAATGGTATATAATTTGTCATCTCTTTGAAGGCTCAAAGATTGTTGATATGCAAAATACCAATGAAGTTAACAATTGTTGGGTAAAACATGATTAATATTCTGCTCCATGATAATTTTCTTTCTTTAAAGAAAGAGACACTGTTTCAATCAAATTACATTTTTGTCCTTCCAAGGGCACAATAAATCACTAATATGTGCAGATGCTCACAGAAATCTTTGAGTAAATTTATTTACTTATACACATTTGAAACTTCATATGCTGTGCTTTAGCAGCCATAATGGATATTCCTGTTTGAACATACTTTCTGTCAGGTATTTTATATAATATTGTGTAGTAGTAGGATGCTTTACAAATTAATATAACTGTATTTGGATCAATGGAAAACTGAACATGATAAACTAGGAAGACTCCCTTAATTTCTCTCTAATATTAGGAACTGAAAGTCTTGAATATTTATTCAGGTCTAATCCAAGCATATGTAAAAAGTCTTTGTTAGCACATATTTGCTAAACAGTACTTGAAACTTTGAAACCTAGAACAAATTGAATTTTCATTAACCAAGTATAATGTTGCTTCTAATGCTGTTTTAAATCTGGAATGTTACAGTATCTTTTGCAGCCCACGTGAGATTTACCTAGGTTTTGGAGGGTTTTTTTGGTTGGTTGTTTTTTTTTTAAGCAATGGACCCTACAAACAACTTCTACTATCTATCCCCAATTTTTGCTCAGAATTTCCATTTTCCACTTTTTTTTTTTTTCTCCCTCAGAGGTTTTGGAGCCTTTGATGCACCTCCAGAAATGCTTTCAACATTAATGAAAAAGGAACACTGACAATTATATTAAGGTAAAGAGCAGTCTCTTGAGTCTACAGGTGATTCTTCAAAAATTTATTACAACAACTTTCTTGTAGAGTGACTCGAGTTATCAAAACTGTGAGACTTGCTGGGGACAAGCAAATGATCATGGCAAAAGTTCATTCGAGAACTGTAGGAGTAGGAGTACTCAGAGTTCAGTACTGTTGATGTAGCCAGTTTATCCAGGGACTAGTGGAAACTGCTATACGTAATGCCATATTTTAAAGCCTTCATATAAAGTCTGGATGTATTTTTGTACGATATTGCTCACCCAAGTACAAACTATCATACTCAGCTTAGGTTTGTGAAATGTCATATTAGACAACCGAAAAACCCCATCTGGCTGTAACTGTCTAGATCAAAGGCCTATCACCTCATCCAAAAAAGATAAATAATAATATGCTTCTATAAACTTTTTTTCTGTTTATTCATTCATGGTCTACCCAAAGAAACACTGCTTTGAGAGAAAGCTAAACCTTACTTGAAACAGGACCAGCAGTGAAGGAAGTTAAAGACCAAGATTGCTTAGGAGGAGCATAGTAGGGCACCTGCCCTTTTAATGTCCAGGGAGCCCAGGGCCAGGCAGCTGTGTTCAATTACCAAACTCAGCTGGGAAAGGAGGATGTAATTGTGAAAGCCTGCAAGTAGTACAGCTGAGGTTATGTTAAAAAAGTGAACAGTCTATGATACAGGTCTTGTATCAGGGTAGTTGCAGGGAGGATGCCTGTAGAAATGATTGTATACAGTGAATAGGAGGTCTAGCTTTTGAAGACTAGAAGATGTGAGTATTATGAAACATCTTTGGTCATTTCATGTAGGGCATAACAAGCTATTTTAATCAGATCTTAACATCTGTGTAATATATCTTATCTACTCATGGTAGCAGTAGGTTCTATGATTTTTCTCTTAAATGGGATTTATTGTCTAACAAGCACACATATGAATTAAAGATTTGGTTTTTGGTTGGGTTTTTTTTCAATTTCAATTTGAAATTAAACATGCTGGAACATGCCAATTCCAAAATGCTACATTTTTCATTATCTTTAATTGAGTAAAATAGTGAACATGAATGCTTTTGGCTGCTGTATAAACTGTGGACAAACTACTAAACCATTTTAGGTTCATTTTTAAATTAAATGCTGAAAGTCATGCAGATGAAGAGGTAGGGAAGAGATTTAAAGTAAATAAAAAGAAATTTGTTGCAGAAAGTGCCGATGAAGCTAAAATATTATTAACAGAGATTGTTCTGGAGCAGTCTGATCCTAACAGGTCACTTGAAAGGCTTGACTATGGAAGGACTAGTTATAAAATGAAACTTATCCTTTTTTTGTACTGTCAGTAACTAGGGATATCGTGCATTGTGGATTTAGCTTCTGCTCAACAGGATTCATATCAGTAGGTTTGATATCTGCCAAACATGTAGCATGGAATAGATATTAGGGAAAAGCAAAGAAAAAGATGTTTTGAAGGAAATTATGAAAAGGCAGAGTCCCATTTATGTTTCATTTGGAGCTTGCTGTTTTCAGTGTCTTTAGAAAACTATTCAGACCACTATAGCCACAAATCCTTCAAATGCACCATTTGCTCATAACAATTAAGAGAATAACAACTGCATAACAGCTTCAGACTCTCTTTAAATGCCCAGTTCTAAAAACTGCTTACTCCAGGCATACTCTTTATATAATTGTATCAGAGCATAAATGGAGTGTTGGGGATGTTTTGTGTAAGTTCGGTCTTGCAAGGCTAGCAACCCCTGTGTAACCATGGCAGTAATACCATGTAAGGGCAGGAGGACCTAGGTAGCCATACCAGAAATACCAGAACTGGTGTCAGAAATACCAGAATGGGTATCAGAATATCAGAAAGAACAGAACAGATATGGATGTAGCAAATAAAACTGGGACCAAGGGGGAAAACTCAATTAGTAACGAGTTGTTTATTTGGGATGAGACTGTAGCAGAGAAAAGGAGAAAGAAGAGTTGGAGAAATTGTAAAGGTGATGATAATAAGGATTGCAATTATTTGACCAGAGCTGTATGTGGTAACCTGTGGCGCAGCCCTGAACTTGATCACCAAAGTCTAGTTGGGACAATAACCCAAACCTGTTGCTCTGCCCATATCAAACGTGCTTCTGTGGTCATGAATATCTATGTAAAGAAAGGGATGCTTTCTTAATAGTAAAGCACCCAGTTGAATGGAATAAGCATCCTGGTATCATGTTGTCAGTGCCTGTTTCAGGCCTGAGAGAATTTGCATCTTTCAATCATAAAAAAAAAAAATCTCTGTTTTCTCATTTGTTGAAGTATGATGTTGTAAGTGGATTGTGTATGATACAGATAGCAGTTGCAAATCAAAGTCATTTGCTCACTGATTTTATGTATTTACATAGCAAGAAAATATTTGTGAGATAATAATCACCTCAAATTCCTGAAGCTCTGGAGACCATTATTTTCCAGTACTCTGTGTATGTTTGCATTGTTTTCTTATTTGTTTTGATTTACCTCTGCTATGTGCTTTGGATAATCAGAAATAAGGGTTCAGACTAATGAAAAGAAGACATGCAACCATGGTTGGCATTACGGATTTTTAGCAATGTCCAGTGGCTGCACAGTTTCTCTCTTGTTTCTCTGTTCCTTTTCTTAAGCATTTTCTATGGCAATAAATGTATCCTCACTTGTGATCTGTTTAAAAGAATCAGAGCTCAGTAGAACAGGCTGTCAACCAGTCACTCAGTTTGGAACGTAAAATGATTTTGTATTTACTTTTCAAAGTGGATAGTCTTAAGAAACGTAAAATGGGGTAGCTTTTCAGAGTAATTCAGTGATTCACTGCAGTGCCTCCACAAATCAGAATTTAACAGTTAAAACAAAAATAACAACAAAAAAAAATCAAACCAAAAAAAATTTTGGCAGCCACTGAAATAGTGATATTTTATCTCTGTGTATGTACATGGCTGTTATAAAGTAGATTTGTATTATATGGGTACAAGCTAATTAAACTCTAAGCACATAAAAATTCTTCTAGAGCAAACATTAACATTTCATTCCATTTCTTTTTCATAAATGTTCTTGTATATAAAATACATAAATAAAAACTAATGACCTGTATGTTTTGAATATATTTTTGGTACAATTAAGCTGTCAGAACTAAATTATTTTAAATTTAGGTCAAATTTGCTCAATAGTTTTACCCAAAAAATAGAATCCATAGAATGAGAAATCAGGAATAATGGTACCCAGCTCTATTCTTTTGCCAGAAATACAGAGCTTCTGGAAACATTTTTTCTGACTATTCTCTATATTCATTTTACCTGAAGTTGGAAGTAATTAAAGGATAATATTCTGGGTATAGGAGCTGTCTCTTCTTCCTCACTGACTGTAGCTGAGTTCTACCAGGTCTGCCAAAAAAAGAAATATCAAAGGACTTTCTACTGAGACAAGTGTTTCCCTAAAAAAGCATTACATTACTAATTCAAGAAGTATCAAACAGAGATGCAACTCATGAAATTAAACAATGCTCCATGTGCTAATGCCATATAAGCAGTAAGGCTGACTGCTTGACCCATCAATCTTTGCTTTTCTCAGCTCAGACTGAGACTACCTGGAAGTCATCCCAAGTCTGTCCTTTCCCTCAGTGCGGTACAGCAATAGAAAGTGCTCAGCTCTGCTTGTGCAGCTCCAGTCTGAGGCTTGAATGCTGAGTGTATTTTCTTTATTCCAACAACCCAGGTGTCTTTTTAAGGCCACTGCATTTTCTTTCATTGACCTGTTTGAATTACTGGTGTGACACTCTAGGAACAAAAGTGGTACTCACTGAGGAAAAATTCCCTTCTAACTCTTACAGGATGATACATCTTGTTGAATGAATAAAATCCCTGATCTATAAGTGAAGGCTGTGCTTGCTAACTGTGACAGGAGAAAAAAAGAAGAGCTATTGGTTTCAGTTTCTCAAAATAAATACTGTTTGGTTTTTTTTTATAGAAGCTGCAGGAAAAGAACAAAGGAGCTAAAGATCATAAGACAGGTCACAGCATACTCTGGGAGACAAGCTATTAAAAACAATTCTGTCTTTCTGCAGTTTTTCCAGGTCATTTTCCCTTCACTCATTATAAGTAGTAACATTTACATGAAAATAGGATCTTGGTTTCTCAGGAGTTTATCTGCTCTTTATAATTATCCTCTTGAATTCATAATCCTGGTTTCTGTGGTAATTAGGTTTTCCATAAGTTTTCAGTGGTTCTTTCAAGGTGAGCATGGGCTAGGCTGTAATCCAATAATAGCATCCCAATAGCATCATTAAGACCAAGTTTTTCCAATATAGGAGCCTAAAATCATGTCTAAAGATATATGAGTCTATTATTATGTCCACATGTAGACAGCAGTAAATTGACTTTTTTTTTAATTGCTGATGTTGGGAACTCATCTGTGTCAGAGGCTTAGCATTCCTGAAAATCCCATTACTTACCAATGTTTCTAAATCTAAACAATTTTTATTTTTTTTAAATTGTGACCTACTTAAATAGGAGCTGTAACAAGGCCACTCAACTGTGACTGAGAGCCAGAGCACAACAGTAGGAATTAATCCATTTAATCCAGAAATATAAAGGTCATTCCAGCCTTATTTTGAAAATACTGATAATCTTATTTATCATTAAATGTTTTTAAAACCGAGCACAGAACGTCAGCAAATTGGAGTTTTGTATCATAGCCTTACTGGGTTTTGGTGGTAGGTTGTCCTTCCATTTATTCCTGTACAGATAGACTCTATGACACTACTACCCAACAAGAAAAAGTTTATGGGCTGTGTAAGTATGGCAGAATATTTGCTAATTCAAAAAGCTAATCTAAAGTTATTATGTCATATACCTGTACCTTAATTTTCTCTATCTAAGTGAACTTTTAATTGACATAAGTAACAGGAAAAATAGCACAATGTGTTAAGTTTGTGTCGTTTCAAATGCCTCTTTTGCAAGTAGTATGCACTCATTGCATATATAAACAACTTTCTTATTAGATATTATCAGTTTCTCATTAAAATTCAGAGTTTACAGTAACCTTCACATGGCCTTCCACCTCAGATATCATGGAAGTGTTATGGGTGAAGGATGCTACCTTTTTCATATTATATACTTGATTTTTCAATAGCCTAACACAGCACTTAGGCAAAAATACTATAAAAATAACCATACTGACAGATAAAATTTTGACTACTTTTTCTGTTCGCTACTGCTTGGCATTATTTAGGCTATTCTGGTTCCAAAATATTGTATTAAAACATTCCTTCGGGACAACAATTCTTCTGAGATGAGCTACTTACTTACATCAGCAATGGCTTGGCACCAAAATCCATGATATATAACACATCTGCCTGGGATTCATAGGAAGTACAGGAGCTGAATCTGACCTGCAGATTATCTTGGAAAAGAACATACTTGGGAGAACTCATTTGTATTTCTGCCATGTTATAAGACAGATACAGATTACATGATATAAAGAATGCCTTACTTGTATTTAAAAATTCTAAAGCTGTTTGAATCTGATATCATTTCCATGAACAACACATATTTGTTTTATATAAATGCTCTGAAAAACACTACCCCCATCCCTGAAAAACAAAAAGAAGAGAGAAATCATCCCTGATAAGGAGAACATATAACAATTATTTAGGATGTAAAAAATAGATAAGGTTAAGTTAAAATAAAAAGGATTTTAAGTAGAAAAAGAGCAATAACACTATTCAGTAACATAGTTGAGTGTGTAACATGCCTTTTTTTTTTCTATCATGCATTTGTTTGCTGTTTTTTCTTTCCCTAAATAGCTGTACATACCTTGATCTTTTCCAAATGTTTTCTACATGTCATGGTATATTAGCTTTTCAAATTCATTGGGAATTCTGGTCTACAGTAAAATTTTACCTGACATGACTTAACCTTTCAATGAAAAAAGTAGCAGGACTTATAAGGTCTGTGCAAAAAGTGTGATTAATTTTTTTCAAGTATACTTTTCTAAGTCTAATTAGAAAATCTAGAAACTTCAAAAATTAACCAGAAGAAAGCTATATTTTTGGCACAAACTTTGAAGTGAATTTTTTTTATTGTAAATTTACTGTTGCTATACTTGATTGCCTCTAATCTCTTCACCAAAATGTTATCAAATTGTATTTTTAGCTGAGTATTCTTCATATTAGGATGATTTGCAGTAATTAATCCAGTTATTTAACTTGCACAGTTATTGCAGGCACTTTATAGGTTTGATTTTCTACAAGGTGCTGAGCAGTCTGGCCTTGATCCAATGAAGTGATTAAGCAACTGCTTAACTTTAAACACAGAAGTGATCCTACTGGGAATTCTGCATGATCAAGCCTTTCATCAACCAGTCTTTGAGCAAATAGTCTTTTCCCTGATTTATTTTTTGTTTGATATCCCTCAAGTTATCTCTTTCTGAAATTACATTTTTTAACTCTGTATATTGATCAAAACCCTCCGTGAACATTGTCTTCAGTATGATATCAAAGCTGGCTGGTGGGGTCAACCACGAATAACTTGGATGATTTTCCTTAATTTAATTTTTTATTGTATGTTTTGCAAGAAGGAGACTTAAGAAACCATCAGTACTTTGAATCCCTCAGGGATAGTCAGTAGGTAACTGCAGACTACTGTAACAGAACTTTAGACATGGGGTTTTTTTCTCATATTTACCTTACTAAAAACCAAAAAAATAATATAAGATTTACTGATGAGATTTAGACTTCACATTTTATTTTGGCTTGTTAAAGCCACACAAAACAATCAAACACAAGTACTTGCTGCAAAACATTTTTTTCTCTGATAGTTTCTGCACTACAGTTGTGGTGAGGTATTGAAAGAGAACTGCCCCTAGGTTATGACAAGCCCTGTCCAATGTATTTGCTGGATGCACTGTCCACATTAATTGCATGCAATCTAGACAAAATTAAAATGGTGTCAGAGAAACGTATGGTCTGCATAGGTATAGGACATAAGAGAGCAGACATTGTAGTGATCGGTCTCTTTATCCAGTGTTACATTAATAGACCATCACAGCTGCATCTGGCTTCACTGGTAGATATGCACCCTAAAGATGATCTCATCTCTGCAACTGTACATATATACAGAAAATATTGTTCAAACACAGGATTCCTTTAAAAGCAAAAACACCCTAGGATGGGGGAGGAATGGAAGAAAACAGGTAAAGCATATTGTGTTTTCCCCCATATGGAGTCAGGTTCTGTTCATATACTGTTTGAGAAATACTAATGATTTTAGGAAGGAAGATCTCACGTTGTTTTCCAGAGTCCAGGAAACATGTGCACAAACAGTGTGAGAAAAGAGGGCTTAAAAAAAAGAAGTTGTAGAACACAGCAGAGGAACGGAGAATCTCACAGCATTACCTCTGCTGTTGCACACAGTTGTCTGCAGGAATCACTTGGTAAGTAGCTTCAAATAAATATGCAAATCTTTCCAAGTCATACTTAGCAAACCAAACTACTTAAACGGGATGATAATCCAACATGTTTCTGTTATACACTCCTGTTGGAGAGAGGACCAGGACCCAAGTCACAGACATATGTATAGAATCGTAGATGTGCTGATGAAAGGGGCCTCTGAAGGTCATCTAGTCCAGCCTCCACTGAAAGCAATACTAAAAAGTCCAACATAGTTTAGGTCAGATGTGGCTTTGCTAGCAGCATTTTTAAAACTCCTAGGGAAAGACCTTCAACCATCTCTCTGGTTAAACTGTTTTAGTACGGTACTACCTTCCTTATAAACTGTTGGGTTTTGTTAGTTGTTTTTTTTTTTTTCACAGTGTCTGACCTAAACCTCTCAAATCATAGTTTGTAGCCATTGTCTCTTCATATATCATTTGACACAACAGAGAAGAGTTTGGGTCTGTTAACTTTTAATTATTATTCAAGTTGTTTCAAGCAGCTATTAAGATATCCCCTTAACCTCCTTTTTATGAGACTAAACAAGTCCAGCTCAAATACTTTCTCTTCACAGATCATCTATGCCCCTGGTGGTCTTGGTAGCCCTCTACACATAATATTGCGACCCTTAGGTGGAATATTCTAGGTGAGGCCTCACCAGCAGCAAGTAGACAGGATAACTCCTCCCTTCAATCTGTTGGCCATGCTTCTCCTAATGTAACCAGTATGCATTCTGCCTTACAGTGAGAGTGCTTTATTGGTTCATATGTAATCCAGCACTCAGTGCAACTCTTAGTAACTTCTCAGATCATATGGAGTTATTTTGCCCCAGGCAGTATGATGTTTTTTTCTTACTAAACTTTCTTAGCTTTCATTTAGCCTAATTGCAAATTTATCAAGGTCCCTCTGGACTGAAGGGTCAGGGTCCCTTTAGCTTAGAGTCATCTGCAAATTTTCTCCAAAAACATTGTGTGTGATCATGCAGACCAGCTTTGAAGATGTTGAACATTGAGGTTCCTAGCACTAACTCTTAGAGTATTTATTCTTTCCAGGTTACCAGATGAACACCCAACCATTGATCACTGCTGTTTGAGCCTGGCAGTGCAGCCAATTTTCAACCTAATAAACTGTCTGCTTATTCAATACATACATGCAGCTTTCAAATAATAGCACTGAGAGAGATGGTGTGAAAACCCTTGCTAAAATAGAGGTATCCACCATTCACCCTTCATCCACCCAGCCAGTCAAGTGCAACTTGCCTTTCTTAAATCCACGCTGATTACTCCTGATTATCTTCTCATCCTTCATTTACTTGGAAATGGATTCCAAGAGGATGTGCCCCAGGATCTTTCCAGGGAGTGAGGTGAAGTTGATCAGCTTGTAGTTCCCTAGGTCCTCCTCATTACCCATTTTTAAAATAGACATAATGTTAATATTTCCAGTTGCCAGACCTCTTCTGCTTACCACATTTTTTCGGTATGTGATAAACAGCATTCTTACAATTACGTAGTCCATCTTTTTCAACAATTTCAGGTGAATCCCATCTGGTACCTTGGATCGTGGATCTAAACATGTCCAGCTGTTTTACAGATGTAAAGGAGTGTTAGAACTGTAGCAAGGTTGGTGCTGCAAGTCGTGACGAGGCATGGAGACAAGGCTAGCCTAAAATTATTGTCCTTCTTTACCTGTATACAAAGGTGGGTGTTCTTGCACTACTTAAAGACTTAGTAGATAAAAATTACTGCAGAATTTTGAACCTAGCTTTTACAGGCTTGGCATTTAAATTCTTCATGTATATTGAATGTACAATGTAAATGATCAAAGGTATATAGAGCATCTTTTGAATGCAATATGATTCACAGCCTTTCAGCAATTTACACAAGATAGTTCTGAAGCTTTCAGGTGAATCCCTGAAGTTTTCTTGTACTAATCCCTTGAAACCTACATTTTTATATTCATCCTTTGCTGCTGATCACTTGCTCTTTTCTCAAAGCTTATCCTTTCGGCTAGAGCCATAGCTAATAAAAACTGAAGTCTCCACTTTGTGCAAACTGAGGATCTGTTCCACAATGTGATCATACAGATATTTTCTGACTAGCAATGTAACCTGACTGTCTGTGATCAGTAACATCATAATCATATAGCACTTACTGAAGATTATGCACCACTGCTTACAGAATTCATTATTGCATCTTCAAATTAAATGTCTTTTAATTACCCACAATAACTTTGCATTTCTGACAAGGTTTCTACCTCTAAGTGCATATAGTCATCCATATTTCTCAGTCTTCCTACAGGCTAAATCTCCAGCCTTTGTTTTCTGGGTGCTTTACTCACTTCACTGTATTAAGACATGGCTTTTATGAATGAAGCTTCATCCTTTTGTAAACACAAACAATTATATTGCATTTCAGTAGGTCTATCTTTAGTCAACCCAACACATGAAAGAAAAAAGAAAAACAAAGCAAAACAAAATGCAAACCCCCATAAAACAGGAAGATGAAAATCAGTAAAATTGAAGTGAATGAAAAAGTTTTTTGGGTTCTTTTTCAAGAATTGTTGCTAGTTGCCTGAAATCAGGGGTATGCAAGCCATTTTATTGGTCTGAAGACCTACACCCCATTGTGTTCACAGTTACATCTTTTGTTGGAGGCTGCATTCTTTGCTGTGCAATGAAGAGCAACAGAAAGGAGCTGGACTATGCGTTGCTGTGACCAACCAACATACCCCCACAATGGAAGAAGGCTCAGAGGAGATGGGCATAGGCCTATAGGCTTTTGAAACTCAGGGAAGAATATAGGGAGTAACCACAGCTGTTGGAAAGAAAGCACAATAAAAAGGGGATCTGAGTTAGCCAGAGCAGTATGTGGGAAGTGTATGTCTGGCTGAGCCAAACACAGAGTATAAAAACAGAGCCACAGACAAAATTAACTTTGAAGAGAGCAAGAGGCTTGAGTTGGCTTCAACCCACAGATTCCTTCCCAGTGACTGGAGATGCCCAGCATCATGATGGTTGGCATACAGAGACCAGTAATAGCAATCATGTTTGTGTTGTGATTCAACTGTATATCGCAATTGCTATATTATGCTTGTGTTGTGATTTCAGTATATCGCTGTGTCACTGTGCTGAATCAAAATCCCATGTAAGGTCAAATAGCCTCAAATAAGTAAGCTTGGTTTTAAAATATTAAAACCTCCTCATGTGGGATATCTAAAAGAACCTCAGTGGAGAGCAATGGACTCTGGTAATTGCTGAAATTATTCTTGTTTGGCACTAACTAACTTTTACCTCCAGAAGTCTTAAAGTAGTCTGGCACTGCATGGTGTGTGGAACCTTGAAGACCAACCTAGCATCTGAATCCCAGTGCAGCTGACATATAAGCTGTTCAGTTTCCATGAAAAGAGGTCCTTCTGAGCATTCTTCTTAAACTGGATATTTTGTCCCACTGCATGTCTTTGGTGCTGAGTGCCAAACTCCTGACTCATCATCTAAGGTTTCCAGGTGGTTTAACACTGCCTAGAAACCAGTTTTATCAGATCCTAAGACAGTACTGGCCAGTCACAGAACTTTTGTGTAAATTCAATATCATTTTGTCCTTGGCAGCACCACAACAAAACCATGCCCAAGATCTGCTTGAGCAGGCTGTTCCCCCCACCCTTCTCCACTACACAATCTTGTCTGACTTGTGACCATTTTGAATCAACAATATTCAGGATTTGAGAATTTACAAACTTGCAGATAGAGGAAAGTATAACAGGAACAGTTGTTATTTGGGTACAAAATAGTGTTTGTGCTGCATGGGCCCTATACAGCACCCAATTTCTGATCTTTTTGCTCTTCACGGCAGACCCAAACAATGACTGTTGTGATAGACTGCTGTTTTCCTAGTGCTAGCTTACCCAATCCCAAGTTACCTTACTTGGTAAACAAGAAAGGGCAAGAAGAGTTATTCTGCAGTTCCTCACTCCTGGCTAGTTTTACCCATGTGCACGTCAGATATAGTCAGATGAGATGAGACAGTTCTGAGACAGCACAGTCAGGCTTTTGAAGAAGATATTGAAGAACATTGTTAAACCACTATGCCAGCCACTTGGCAGCTGCCACCATTCCCTGGTATCTGCCATGGGCTGATCTTGCCCATCCATGTCTAGCCTAGATTCGCTACATAATTTATATATCTGTATGTATATGTAAAATCAACTCCTTAGCAAAGGCTCAAGAGCATTGACTCATTCAAGTTTGGAGCTTGAAATAGAGATCTCTCCTGGATGCTGGCTCAAAAGGGAAGAGTAAAATGGGAACAGGGCTAAGAGGGGCCTCAGGGAGATGATAACTGTCTATCTGCTCAATAAGCATTATAGATTGTTGGGCATAGAGCTAGCCGCTGTTGGCACAGTTCACAATTCTGGAACATGAAGTGAAGAGGGGTTTCTTTGTGGAAATATATCACTAGAGAAAGATTTATCAACTCTGTCTTTCATGGAGTCCTCATACAAGAATTAAGGCAAACCAGGTCTTTTTGCTATTAAATGTCTAGCTTCAGAGCTTGCTTTGACCAGCAAGTACTCTCTGAGTGCTGAAAGCACTATTAAATGTGCTCTTCATTCTAGGCTGTGAATACTTGCTGTTTGCTCAAAGGTTATGTGGAATTAAAAGAGTCAAGGTTTTCTCCTAGGCAATGATAACTTTTTTGTCTCTTTCTGGAAAACCTATGTTCAAAGAGCACGATTTTGGACTTAGAAAACTACCTCCCTTCTGGAGGACTGTCTGTTTCTATTCCTGAAAAAATCACAGCAAGAAGTGACCTAGTTCTTCCATAACTTAGACTTTCCTAGGGAAGCTATACTGAAATTATTGCATTCTATAGTCTCTCTGTGCTCACATAATTCCCAGGGATCTTTTTGATGGTTTCTCCTGTGAGAATAATACAAAAGGAATATTGCCCAGGGCCAGGACATAAGGGATAATCTATTTCTAGTAACTATTTATGTTCTGATTATCTGTTATGTGGTTGTCCCTGTCATTGAAAACCTAGGGAGTCCCAGCAGTCCAGGCATACTTGATTTCTGTGATCTCATAATTTCAAGTGTAAATCAACACTGTGAGCATGATGCACCAACATGCTTCTTTACCCTAGATATGTTTTAATCTTGCAGATCAGTTATCTTGCAGGTTTGTGCTAGTGTACTGTTAGATAAGCTACCCTTGCAGGAGCACATTCAGTATATTGAAATTCTTGAAGAATAAATTGGTCACTGAACAACTCTTACTGTTTGGCAAAGGTCTGAGTTTTTAAAGGTCATGAAGGTTAACATTTGTAGTAACCTTTGTAAACACAGTACTACAGATGAAACATTTTGCACTGCTGCCAAACATACAAAACCACTGCAGCTTTAGCTCATATTCCATTAATCTTAAAAGTTGCCTCTTAATTACCATGAAACAATGTGTATGACAGTATTAAAATCCAGTTTAATAGGTTTTTTTCAGATTAATAAAACCTATCTGGTCTTGTGGTTCAATGTGTATTAGAGCTGTCAAACAGTTGTCTGTGTTCCCTTGCAGTTTATGAGACATTAACTTTCTCTTCCTTTCTGAAATCTGGAAACCTTTGTGAGGTGCTTAGAAAGTTTTACAGTAAAAAATGGAAGCATTCTTAAATTTGAGGTACCTCTGTAGTCAAGTATCCATTAGCAGTGGCACATGTGAATAGTTCATTAGGTCTTGGAAGCTTAATTTCTGCTTAAAAATAGAGAAGGCACCCTAGAGACTTGTCTGAACATCAAATTAGATCAACAAGCTGTTAAATCTGTTCTCTTTTTTAAGTATTTCATTGGTTGATTTCCTAATGGATTTAATTTATTTTTCAAATTTAAGAACAGATATTGATACTCCTACAAACTCTCTTTTAGTTGCCAATGTGAAATCCTATCAAGGGGAAAATGAAATCTGTTAGATCTGCTGTACAGTATGTATGCATTGTACACAAATGAAAACCACCACTTTACAGGAGTGCATAGAGTGGCATAAAAATTAGCCAGGAGAATTCAAAACTCTAAAATTCAAACTATCTTGTGTGAATCAGTCATGAATAATTACCAGCTTTTGAAAAATACAGCTCCCATGAATATCTAAGTGTGAATTATAACTTTGAATTAAAATTAAATTGTTGCATATTGCTATATTTATATTAAATTCATAGAGATGTCAGAACAAGCAGACAATTATGATCAGCCAGAATTTTCCAGTACTGAATAATATAAGTAGTTCCTAACATGGGAGAGCATTCACCTCTCTTGCTCATCACTTACTATTGGCTTATGCCTGATACTATCACATCAAAGTCTGCAGTGGAACCAAATGTAAGTTGACACAATGTAGTGGAAGAATCAGGTTGCACAGGAATAGAATAAAGCTATTTGTTTTCTGAAAGAAAAGAAAGTCCCAGAAATAGTGACAATATCTCTGACTATGAACTAGAAGTTTCTGATAATTGCCAGTTCAGAATATTTGTAGATAATTGGTGTATTCTCTTTGAAGAGAAATACATATAGTGGCAGATTTTATTAAGGCTTATGATTGGGTATTTGGGTATCTGAATTCTTATAAAGCTAATTTGCAGATAAATAGTAATCTGTTCTTGAAAATCCCTGGTGTTCACAGAATTTAGACATAAATGAATCTTGGACAAAATTTACACATACAACCCTAAGTGAATGTGAAGAAGTATTTTTCTCCCTAACCATGTAATAATCAGAAACAGAAAACAGTATGAAAATTTTAAAATGAAAAATAAAATCAAGACACTTGTACCAAGCCATGGTTTCCATTCGACTCTTCAGACTATCTACACTCACCAGAAGAACAATGGTATCGATAGTACATCTGACACCTCTTACAAGTGAGACACAGTCTGGTCTTTTGCCTGTGAATAATATTGGTCTTGTGCTGCATTATGTCCTTTCTGTATATTGCCTGTCGGCCAAAGACATAAAATCACAGGTACAGCCAACTCCAGGAATATAATTACAGACCTCTTTAACTTCAATTTTATTGGTTGAACACTTACATGAGAATACCCATAGGGGGTCAGACCAGACATTTTTGTAGTCTAGTTTGAATTAATCCTACATCTGAATATGGTGAATATTTAAGAAAAGCTTTGAATTTGTGATTCATCTCATCCAATTGAGGTGCCAGAGGATATGGTTTTATACTGTATGGAATTGCATGGCAGAACTGGACAAAGATATTTCCAACCTGGCTCTTTCCAGCACTGTGCTATAACTAACTTCCTTTCCTCTCAGCTGCTCTGACTCTAGTCTTTCATGGGAAGAGCTGCGAACAAGACTGTGGAATCGCTGCAACTTTCAAGAAAAAAAAAAGAAGTGTGAGGCCCTTTTAAGCTTGATCACTGTCTTGATTTGATTTCCAACCCCAAACTACAAATGTTTGTGTAGGGCCCAGCTGAGGTCTGCCTCACTATGGGGGCAGGAACAAGTAGCAAAATACTGGGAGACAAGGTGGGCCTATAAAGATGCTGTTATTTTTGCCAAATATTTTACCTCATGAAAGTACAACCTAAATAATTTCAGGCTTCCTGTAGAACGAGAGAAGGAATATATACTTCTAGAATTCAAATGAAACCTTTCCTTTTCTTTCTTGTACAGGAACATGTATAGGGACTTAAGCCAACTCAAATGCCTAAAGTTAGACTGGTTGGATCTGGGCCATGGAGTCTAAGACACAGCAGATGTATATGATAAACCTTCTCTGCTATGCTCTCCCAAGTCTCAGCTGTCAATGGTTTAGGGACTCTGTGAATCTTTGCATCTAGATGAGCCACAGATGGGCATTTCTTTTATTAGTTTGCCCAAGTGCGTGTTTGCATATTTGTTTTTGAACTTCACATCTTAGATTAACTGTGTGAAAAAAAAAATATCCTTTCATTTACTTTAGACCACCGCATGATAACTTCATTGAGTACATTTCAGTTTGCATGTTGTGAAAAATAGTGAACTCAGTATCTTCATACAATTCATGATTTTATGGACTGCTACCTACTATTCTGTTCCAGTTTGAAGACTTGGTAATCTCTTCTTTAGCCCATCATCCTGTTCTGTCTGTTTTCTAAATTCACTCTATCTCTTTTGAGACTGGACAACAAGAATTTTACACTGAATTGCACTAAGTACATGAACACAGCATCCCTTTATACAGTAGCCTAATCTTGTTTTCTGATTTGCTTCCTGTTCTGTTCCTAACAATTCCTAGCTTTTTGTTTGCCACTGTGGTTGCTAAATAGCACTGAAGAGACACCCTTAAAGAATTATTCACTTCAGTCTTGCTTTTCTGAGTGAAATAACTTATTCAGTATGTCACTGTATATGTATCATTAGGGTGGGTTTTTTCTCCTCTGTATATTACTTTACATTAACTGATAGCAATTTTCATTTTTTCTGTTTTTGATTAATCAGGCGGTACCATGAAATTCTTTTTCAGCTCTTCACAGTCAGTTTTAAATGAACCATCTTCAATAATTTTCTACCGTTTACAAGTTTTGCTACTCCATTAGTCACTCCCTTTTCCTTGATCATTTATGAATATGTTGAAGAGTTTATATCCCAAACACATGTCCCTGAGGATAAGGAATTCCATAATCTTACCCTCAACTGAAACATTACCATTTATTTGTATTTTTTCCTCTACTTTAATGAGTCATTAATACATAAAAGGATCTCTCTTATCCCACATCAATTTTATTTCTTTCAGAATGTGGCAAGTAACCTTGTCAAAAGCTTTCTGAAAATCAAAGTATGATGTAGACTAGATCACCTTTATTCACAGTTATTGACTGTTTCAGAGATTGCTAATGGATTTGTGAAGCATAACATTGACCAGAAAAAAAAAGAAAATTAATCTTCTCCAAAACATCCTGATGTTATAATTTCGATTTTTGTGCCAGTTTCTACCAAGACATCTATTATGCAAGCAAGACAAACTAGTCAGTGTTTTCCAGTGTCAGTCCTGCTGTTCTTTTCAAAGAATGTCATCACATTCTAGTCTTTTACCACTGAAGGCATGGACTATACCAATGGTTAATAGTTAGCAATTTTAGATTTCAACTTTTTTACAGTTCTTGAATAAATACTCTTTGTCCTGGTGATTTGATGCTGTTCAGCTTATGCATTGGTCATTTGACTTATTCCATTGAGAATTCAGTTTGAGACCTTTCCTCAACATTTCATACCATAAATAATGTACCTGATGTGAGAACATCTGAGACCTCCTCTATAAAGACCATTGATGTAAATACTTCATTTAGATTTATTGCAATGTCTTTGTCTTCCTGCTATTTTAAGATTGATTGCTTCTTTTCAACTTCCTGAAAATTTTCTTATTTCTCATAGCTCTGGGAAAAATATTAGCTTTTAGGCCTCTGGAACTTTTGTAAAATGTTCATAGGTATTCCATATTCAATTTAAATTTAACTTGCTGTACAGTTATACACTTATATTATTTTTCTTCTTGAGACATTATTTTGACTGCTTATACATATCTATTTGTTTTATTCCATTTTCTTATATAATTTATTTTGAGATACAAGTGTATTATAAACTGTTTCTCATATATGTTCAATCTCTGTGCTGATCTCTGTGCTTCCTGCAAGCATTTTGCCCTGCTAGCTGTTGCTTTTTTTATTTCTTTCTTTTTTTTTCCATTATTTTGTAGTTTTACTTTTAAATATATTTATATTTTAATTTGGAGGGTTTTTTTTTTCCCATAAAACCCTTGAATTTATTTGACTGTGGTCACTATTAGAATGGCGTTTTTATTGTTACAGATCCTCTGCACTATTTAGAAGTAAATTAAGAATTGCTGCTCATCTTTTGGTTTCTTTGACTTGCAGCTCCAAGAATCAGTAACTTATGATACAACAAGCAACCCTTGTTGTACAACCCTTGCTTCATTTTTTTCCGGATTAAAATAGGTATAAATCAGATCTTTTTAGCGATCTGCAGTTATGAAGCAAGTTTTAACTTCAATACTTCCACAGGTGACTACTTGCCATTTCGTATTATCCAGTACTCTTTTAGAATTGTTTCTCTTCTGTGTTCTTCTGCACACAGGGACAAACCTAGCCCTAGCATGTCTCTAATGAAGGAAACAGAGATACACAAGGGATGAATTTAGCCAATTATTTATCTTCGTTTGAGAGTTTCCTTTTCTATTTAACTAGTTGTCATTGATTTTTTCATTTAATACTATCCTCAGTTTAATCTTTTGCCCTTTCAAGGTGAAGGCCCTTTGGCTGAAAGCTTTCCCAGCTGAGTTTAAAAGGACTACTACTGACAGCAAATGAGATTTTTCTGTGGCTCAATAGGTAAGCCCAGCACTTTCCAATACTTGGGTCATGAGTTCAATTCCCTGACAAAATAGATCCATCATGAATAATATCCTAGAGGTAATCTCTGCTTTGTGAGTTATCATGCTTCCTGCACTGTCCACTGAAGGTTTTGGTATTGTATCTTTTTGCCATAATTCCTTTAAAAATGTCAGTTTTAAATTTTTTTTTCATCTCTACATATTTAATTGTTGTACAGATTATAACATGAACAGATAAGTAAATTTCTTTTCTCTGGAAATGTTATACTGAAAACTGCTTGTTGAATAAAAATGGAAGATCCTATGAGCGCAAATCTTGTAAGTTGTCCTGTACTTGCTCAGTTTTGTGTACTGTGTTATGTCATGTCTAAGTACTATATTTATTAATACTTGCATTGCATTATTCCCAAAGTAGCTTATGCTAAATGGCTGTATCACATTCTTTACAGGTTTAATTTTTGTTTATTTAGCTTGAAAATCAATTAAGCTAATCTATTTTTTCATAAGCAACATCTATTGAAAGATGCAGACTGGAATTACTCTATTCATGTTAACTTCACCAAATTAAGAAATCCATAAAGACATTCCTATGAGTGGCCAGAAATGGAAGTAAAATTCTTCATTTTATGGATATAGTTTTCCTGTATAGAGTCAAACCTTCATCTCCTTTCAAAAATTAGAACGAGGGAATTTGACATAAGAATACCGAAAAAAGAACTTTTTTTTTATGAGACCCTTGTCTTGTGTTCTTGTAGCCCTTAAATAGGGAACATTCACCAATGAAAGGTATTAAAAGTTATGAGTTCTTCTAGTTATCATCATTTGGCATTACACCAGATATTAAATGATCTTAACTGTAAGACCGCAGTAAACCAATTAATGGGCAATGCAGCTAGAAGGCAGGACAAAGCACATTTTTAACTTATAATGGAGTACAAAGCAATTGCCTGGCTTTTCAGGAAGTGTTTTTCTTTGTCTCTCTCACTGATGGCAGACCAAACTCATCACATGGGATCCACTGGACCAAAAAAACCTGTTTACCATATATGTTTACTGTAATTCATCTATTTGCCATGAGATCCCTTTACAGTCAACCACTCAAGAGACATTGGAAACCATTTATTAACCCTTCAAAATGGAAAAGGTGACTGTCATATCCTTCCTACATTAAAATAATTATTTGGATGTGGAGAACTGGATGTGAATTGTGCCCATCAGTCAATACCCAATGCCAGTGTATGAACAGGAGAAATTAGTTCCTTAGACAAGAAATATTTCCTTTTTGAAGCTCAAGAAATGCTCACCTGTAACCTCTTATGGGGCAAGGGAAGAGGATAGGGAACAGGCTTTTTACATAGCACAGGACTGCAGTTAAAAGCTCATTCTTCTCAAAACAAACAAACAAACAAAAAACCCCAACACCCAATCTAGTAATAAACAACACCTGATGAAAATAAATTATGTCCTTAAATAAAAAGCTGTCATGTTCTGTACAAGTTGTATTTTCTCAGCAAAGAACTAAGGGAGATCTTCTAAGTAGATAATTCTGTAATGTGGAAACATTTTTGGTAAAATCAAAAATCAAGAAAGCAAAAAATCAAGAAAGCAAAAACAAAAAAAAGTTTTAACGGGATTAAAACATTTTGGTCACTCACATGGATTTTTCCAAGTCATTTACTTCAAGGAAAAATGTAAATATTAGAGATTAAAATTTTCATTACTCCTTTTTATTTACAAAATCCTTTTTTTTTTTTAATTGAACATTCTCAAATGCTCCAGATCAGAGAAAACCACTTCATTTTGTCTTTATTTCAACCAAGAATATTTTTATTTGTTTGGAATTGCCAGTCAGCCAAAAACATTCTTGCTGTTAAATATTGCCTCAGTATTGTCAAAGTATGCATTACAAAACAAGACTTACAGATTTCTAGATTTTGGCAGATACAACATTCAATTCAAGCTACAATATTTTCTTGAATGTCAAGAATGGCAATGATGTAGAGTCATTCAGTTACAAACTTTTTTAGGAGATTGTGAACTCTAATAGTTCTATCAGCCCTCTTGAGTTTCCCTCACTTTGTTAGAGACATGTTTTATTAGCCCATTTTGTGCAGAATAAATTGTTTGTATTTGAACACTACCTTCACTGTAAAGTCACTCAGCAGGTTTCAGATTGCTTTTTGCTTGAGTAGATTAGCCTGCATTTTTCATTGTTGAAACTCTTCTTTCTAATACCGTCATCTTTCCCATTCTTTGGTATCATCAGCCTATACGTGGCTGTTTATTGGGCTTCCAACTCTTTTATCAGCTTGGACTCTTTACTCACAGACAGCTTTTTCATAAGTGGGTAGACCTTTGCCTTGTGTAGAATTATCCACACAATCAAGAAAACCAGATTTTAGTAATATTTACAAAGTCATTGTCTAAAACATTATTTGAACTGCTGCTTCTTCCACTTACCTCTATTTTAAAAGTTTTACACTTTCATCATTTACGTGACAAAGGAAGGGATGAGCATGGCAGATACCTTCCAAAAACTAAATCTTAATTTGTATATGACTTGGCATCTTGATTTCTAGGCTTCCACTAGCTGAGAGAAAGGCCTTTGTTTAGTGTCCCCTCACTGAAAGATACAGACTGGATTTATCAGGCAATTTCAGGCTTTCGGTTCAAAAGAAAAAAAAAAAAAAAAGCAAAACAAAAACCACAACCAGCCCTTTGTGAGTATTAGTAAATGGTTGGATACAATTCAAATAACAAATATTTCTATGGAGATTGAATTTGAGAGCTTTGGCCCTAGACTGCAAGAAGCTGGGAGGAAAATTGAAAATGCAGAGACAATGATGGATGGAAATAACATTACACTAAACTGAATACTGGAAATAGAAAGGTAGTGAGAAATCGAAGAGATGACTGAAAATAAAAAAAAAAATAACCTCAGATTAAGGAATACATAACCTCAGATTAGGAAATGACATTGATAAATTCTGCTGATGGCAGAGACAAGAGAAACAGGAAATCTATATTCCAACAAGTGTTATAAAGAAGCTATGTAAAAATTGGTTTAATATCTTTTTTCAATATGTCAAAGAAAATCTTTGTGTGGGAAGACCTTGCTCAGAAACAGACTGGCCTAAAATGATCCAATGCACTTTCATTTTTAGTACAAATCAAATCTATTTAAATATTTGAATCAATACTAAAAAATAAGAAACTGCTGCAGAGTTCATTTTATGATTACCCTCTGCTTCTGTCATTCTGCTTTTCAGATTTATTTTATTTGCTTCTTATCTTAGTTAGTGATTAAGACAGTTCATAAAAGCTATAAATAATAAATATGGTGCATTGCTTTATTTATGCTTCTCTGGATCATTGCTGCTTATTCATTTAGTGAGTTGAAATGAATAAAATGCAAGATTTATGCCATTGTTCATTGAAAATGAAATTTGTATCCACAAAATTATATGCATTTTTAAAGGTCGCTTTTTAGTACTCTGATGATTTTCTAGATATTTGGGAGCATTTGCAACCCCTCATTCAGTAATTGCCATATGGCATAGCCATCTGAGGTATTTCTCACTCTTCAGATCATTTTGTTAATTATTTTTCTCCTGCAGACAATAGCATTAACTTACCATCGCTTAAATTTACAACAGATATTCTCTTTGACTATGAGAACCTAACATATTATTATATTTGTATAAATCTTACTGGTCCTTCTCCAACCTTCTGTCCAAGTAGATCCAGCTTAGATTCTTATCAACCTTGCAAATCATCTACTGTATAGGCTTTCCTTGGCCTTCACAGTTGTAAACTCATCTGTTACGTACCTATTGAGAACATTGCTGATTCATTTCCTTGATCCATGAGATCCCTCTCTTTGCATAAACTCCCTAGATTCTCTGTCTCATGAACATGAACTCCTTATCTTTGTTTTCAAGAGCTTTCACTAGCCATCCATCAAGTATCATTTCTTCTTTACTACTGTCATTTCTTGACCATGATGACATGTCCTTCATGTACTTTCTAACACACACAACCAAGCTTTCTCTCACTGTTCCTCATGTTAAGGGAACCCTGCTCCGCACAGCTACCTTATTAGGTTTCAAAAAATTCCTGAAAATTATGTCTATTTGAGCAAAGACAACTCCCTGTCAAGCTAACCAACATTTTTATAGTATTCTAATTCTCCAAATCTGTCTTTTTTTCATTTTTTCCCCTCTACTTTTATACTGAAATTATAAATTCATTTTTAAGATGACATAGGCCATCTTTCTGCTTAGATTGTACCTAGTCAATTGAGATATTGGTCAAGGTCCAGGATTTCTCTAAGAACACTTTTGTGTGAAAAGAAAACTAAGTTCACTAACTTGTAACAGGATTAAAAATTATAATCCTACCCTGAAATTCTTATTGCATAGATTAACTCTACACCTGTAACTAAAGATGAGAAGAGATTTTTTTAAATATTACCAATTAAAACTGTTGATAATGAATAAACAGATTTATCTGTCAGCTACAGTTGCTGGCCAAAATAAGTTTATTTATTATTCTGAATCTTCAGAAAAATCATTGGCTAATTAATGATGCAAGATTTTTTTTAGCCACCACATTATCTCAGCAGATAATTTAAAAAATAAACTAATTAACCTTTCTAAAGCACCTTTCTAATTAATCATGTCTTTTATAGTTCCATTAACTATGGGGCCAACCAAGTCCAAGCAATCATATTTAATTTCTCACATATTGATTTATAAAGGATAGTTTATTGCCACTTGCTCATTAGCAGTTACAAGCAGGACTCCTGCAGGAGATTATGCCTCTTTTGTAATTAAACCACGTTAGAATACCAAAATGTAATGCAGATGTTTAACACTGAGTTGTGATTTGTTGAGAGGCTAGTGAAATTTTAAAACCTCAGTAAAGTGAAACACTTTGGCTGATCTAGTTGTTTTTTTCCTTTATACTTTCCCACTCCATATCTCAGTGGCATTAGGATGTAGTCATTCCAGAACTGATGATGAATTTTGCTTCAAAGAAAAACTTATTATCTTATGCAATGTGTTATATTGAGTTTTAGCTCTACAGTAACTGTTATTTAATATCTTGAAACAATTCACAATATTCCAGGGTGTTTAAAAGAAGAATTTTATTCTCTGAACATATTTTTTTAAAAGAAAACATATCAAAGTACTCAAATTAAATAGAGAACAAAAGCTCCTATCTGTTTCAGCTCCCAGTTTTCTTCAGACAGATTAAAAAAGAATTTTTCATCACAGTCCCATGAAAACTGTTCTCAAGAGATAATGAATCAAAAAGCATTAATTTTTATTTCATTTTATTGTGAAGCAATAAACTGTATTGCAGCACCTGTAAGACATTCTTGTAAAACTGGTGAGATCATTTAGCCAAATGAATTCGAGAAGTTCAGAATTACCTAAGCTCAAGGAGGCAAAACATTCATGACTTCTCTCCCAGTCTAAATTTCATTTAGTGTTTGTAGCTTAGCTGTTTTACAAAAAAAAACCAAACCTCATTTTACAAATGAATACAGTCTATGCTGTTAATTACTATTATAGATATATATTGCAGCCTGTCAAACAATGGATCTTTTCTGAGCATCAGTACACTAAATTGAAATTTCAAGACATCAAAGGCTGTGGACCTTGACCAAATGATCAAAAAATCATTTCAAAACATTTAAGTCAACAGAAGCATGAAACAGCAAAGGCAAAAGCTGCAAAGGGAGATGAAAGAGGAGGGAAGCTTTGTAATCATGTTGATCCTTCATTTCAGTTCAGTACTCTCTTCCATTTCTGTCCAGGACCTTCTGATGTCTGAGTGCAGGTAGAAGGAGGTGAAACAATAAATTCCAGTAAAGGAATGAAGAAGTCTCATGCTTGCTTTGATTTACAGTATCAATTTTGTTATAAAAGAATCTTTTTACAGACTGCGTGAAGAAAAAATTGAAAAGAGGACACATTCTGGAGCAATGAAGAACTATTCTCAATAGAGAAGGATCAAGAAAAGAAACATTTAAACATATTGTACATATTGAAGTCCATGGGACCTGATGGGATTTATCCACAAGTGCAGAGGGACCTGGGCAATATCATCGGAAGGTCACTCTCTTATCTTTGGAAGGCCATGGTGACTGAGGGAGGTTCCTGAGGACTGGAAGAAAGCAAGAAGGAGGATTCAACAAACTATAGTAAACCTCACCTCAATCCCTGGGAAGGTGAAGGAACATATAATCCTGGAAACCACTTCCAGGATTAGAAGGGATTGGAAGTCGTCAGCATGGATTTCTGAAGGGGAAATCCTGCCTGACAAACCTCATAGCCTTCTATGATGTAATGAGTGGCTTGGTGGACAAGGGAAGAGCAGTGGATGTTGATTATCTTGCCCTTAGCAAGGTTTTTGACATCATCCTCCTTCACATCCTCACTAACAAACTGAAGAAATAATGAGTAGAAAAGTGGACAGTGAGACCTTGAACAACCTGCTCTAGGTGACCGTGCTCTGAGTAAGGGGGTTTGCCTAGATGATCTCCTGAGGTCCCTGCCAACCTCAGTGATTCTGTCATTGTGTGATGAATATAAAACAGAGTTGGTCTGCAGGAAAAGGACATTCACTGTAGTGGAGCAGTAAGGTGCTAGTATTAACACTAATGTTAGCAAAGCACTAGCATTAGTTTTCTTTTAAGAAGTCTGTGTCAGGAAGTGATGAGTAGATGTGTGTCGCGGTGGGGGAAGACTCGGACACTCAATGTGAGCAAATCAGCAAGCTTCGTTTATTGCGCAGCATGTTAAGTCTTTTATACAGTTCGTAATTAGCTAATGCATATTACAAAAACTAAGCTCATTATTGGATAGCTCCTTAAATGTTAACTCTGCCCATACTTCAACATTCCTTTCTTATTACACCCTCTTTTCCCACGCTTAGTTAACCACAAAGGTCCTTGACGGTGAGCAGTCCGCAACTCATATCAGTTGAGTCCGATGTTTATTCAGCTCCTGCTCAAGCAGCTGTGCCATGTCTACGTGACCCTTGTCAGCCAGCCATCCTTCCACAGATGTGGATGCCTTTGGGCCTGGAATGGACCTGACACAGTGATATCCATGCTTAATCTGTTCACAGGATGCTTAATTCACTCATCTGGGTGGTTCACTGTAATGAAAGCATCCTCTTTTTCCCCAGGACCTCCTGACCTCAAAAGGTTTGACTTGTGTGGTATGGTCTGACAGATTTGGCTTATTGTCCTTATTAGGCTGTGGCGATTAAGCTCAGAGCTGCCTCACGGGTTCCCACAAAAAGCCCTGGTCAAGTGGTTACCTTGTCCTTCTGGCTGTACACATTATTCATATGGTTACCTAGTTGCTGTTGGCCTTGCAAGACTGTACTACACAAAAGGTCCCCAGTGCCCCCCTCCAAGTATCTGTGCAGTTTGCAGTTTCACGGTCTCTTACATAACTCCACCTTTATCACCTGTGAAATCCAGCCAGCCCTTGTAGTGTGATCTGCAACTTTTGTCAGTGTTTCACTGTGTTGTTGTGACCAGAGGCTTCTCATGTCATGTCCCATAGTTTTCCACATCCTGAAGTGAAACTCAGGATTAGGCCAGGGCCTAATTATGTTGCCTTCAGCCCAAACAGTCTGAACACACCCAAAAGAAATAAAATATTTCAGACTCCATTTTCATAAGTAGTTTTGGGAAATAAAAGTATTTAGGTATTGAAAGTTAGGAGTTAAAGCAGTAAGCCTTCCTTATTGTGTAACAGAACAAAAGGTAGATGCAGGGGAAGACCATGCACGGTCAGTGCAACCCTGTTCTTTTCTCCCTAGGCTTTCCATTGAGCCATCAAGGAAGGTCATCAGTTAGAGACAATAGCTGCACTGGGAAAACATTCTCAGAGCTTTCCCCAGGTAACGAGATCAAAACAGTCCAAATCCTGCGTTGTATGGTAATATTCACTGTTTTAAAATACATACTTAAAATAATCAGAGGACAATAACCATGGGGCCAAATTCTGAGTTCTTTTGCTTTTTACACATTTTTTTTACATTGATGTGACTGTGTAATTTACAACATTTTGTGTGTCACCTCTAAATTTGACCTGAAGTTTCTGATCCCATAGGAAATAACATAAAAGGATTAAATTACAGAAAATATACTCTATCACAGTTACCATATGTTGTTTACCAGAGTCAAAGCTAAGTGATCAAGGAAACTCTTGAGTACGTCTAACGTGCGGGTAAGATTTATAGTGCTGCAGTGTACATATTTATTCAAGGTCTCTGTGATACATTACATATTTAGCCAGATTATGATTACCTTTAGTGTATGGTTACTTGATCAGCAAACCTGCTATATGATTCATCCCCTTATCTGGTTAATGTTGAGAGCATGGTGTTGGGTGCTCAAATAGCAGTAAGAGGATGGCAAGTTAGGAAGCAAAGCCTGAAAAATTAGGTGCTGCCATTGGATGAAAGGGCGATAAGATAAAGGAGAACACTTGAAGAAAAAAGTTCAGAATGCCTTCTTAGTATGGATTGAGTGAAAATATGTAATTTCCTAAGCTACTAATAGGTAAAATTATGTGATGCTCCAACTACTGAGCTTATTACTAGACTTGGTTGTTTAAGAAAGCTTTAAGATAAGGAAACATCTATTAAAAATGAAAGATCATCTGTCTGAAAATTAGCTATAGTGGTTTCTCACTGAATCTCTCTCTGTCCTTACAGAGAGCTGAACTAATCACGTGCTGGTTTTGGCAAACCATACAAATTCAGATATACTGAGTGGAGGTCATCTAACTGGAAGCAAATGTCTTCAAAGGATACATCTACATCCATGCTGATCCTCTAGGGCTCCTTTTTAGTCAATAGTGAAAAAGGGAGGTACTTCTAAGGCACTATTGATTTCTCCTAAGATTGATGTTTAAAATAGGTCAGTTGAATTGCACCCTGAAATTTCTTATTTCTTTCCCTTGACTCAAAAGGGAGTGACTATCTCAGGTTTGTCCGCTGAAGATGTCTATGTTACAGATATCTGAAGTTTGATTAAATGATTCACATAACTTGTTATCACTAAACACCCTGAAAAAAGGTACTTTGTTAACCCTTCTTATCAAGGTCATTTTCTTCAGGTGCTTTTTAGCCATGTGTAAGGATACTCTGCAAGCAGAACACATATGATTTAAAAGCATAAAGCAAGTATTTATTAGCTTGCTCACAAAAAAGATAGCTATCATGGAAGGAGTGGCTAGTATAAGCACTATTATGCTCCCTGTCCCAAAAAACTACCCAAAGGGTCTTTGCTGGCCAGCTAAGGTTTGGTCAGGAAGAAAATGGTCACCCTCCACTGCTCTCTGAAACAGATGCTCAAGTTGCTGAGTTGCCTTTTTCTATCTAATTCTCCAGGTTTCTTTTTACTTTATAATTTTGTACGTTTCCATGGTGGTGTTTTTCCTCTTCAGTCCTTGAAAACCTAATGCTTCCTGCTCCCACACTTGTATCTCTCTAAACTTACCTTTCCTACCTTGCACAATGCCACCCTGTGACCTTTCTCATTAGTCATTCTCACAACCTAACAACTTCTTTCGAAGTGTAAACTGAGGATCCTCAGCCGGGTCATGCCAAAGCTTGGACCCCTGGACCATAGACAGTAGAACCCACAGAGTGGGACAGGACATGTGGGAGGCAGGGTACAGAGTGGGCAACACTTGTCTGCTATTTGTAGAAAATGTGAATCGTTCACTATGTGACATTTGAAGGCAACACACTCATCCACACACCCACAAAGATATCATATTTGGCTGAAAAGGACCTGGGGGTGATGGTTGACAGCCGCCTAAACATGAGCCAGCAGTGTGCCCAGGTGGCCAAGAGGGCCAATGGCATCCTGGCTTGTATCAGGAATAGCGTGGCCAGCAGGACCAGGGAGGTGATAGTGCCCCTGTATTCGGCACTGGTGAGGCCACACCTCGAATACTGTGTTCAGTTTTGGGCCCCTCAATTCAAGAAGGACATTGAGGTGCTGGAGCGTGTCCAGAGAAGGGCAACAAGGTTGGTGAAGGGTCTAGAGAACAAGTCTTATGAGGAGCGGCTGAGGGAGCTGGGGTTGTTTAGTTTGGAGAAGAGGAGGCTGAGGGGAGACCTTATTGCCCTCTACAACTACCTGAACGGAGGTTGTAGCGAGGTGGGGGTTGGTCTCTTCACCCCAGTAACAAGCGATAGGATGAGAGGAAATGGCCTCAAGCTGCGCCAGGGAAAGTTTAGGTTGGATATTAGGAAAAACTTCTTTACTGAAAGAGTAGTCAGGCACTGGAACAGGCTGCCCAGGGAAGTGGTTGAGTCCCCATCCCTGGAGGTATTTAAAAGACGGGTAGATGCAGTACTTGAGGACATGGTTTAGTGGTGGACTTGGCAGTGGTAGGTTAATGGTTGGACCTGATGATCCTAAGGGTCTTTTCCAACCTTAACAATTCTATGATTCTATGATTCTATGATTCTATGATTCTAAATGATGGTTAATAGCTGTCATTATAACTGTTGTAATTATACCTGTATGAATAAGACCCACTTATTAATTCTGCAGAAGGGTAGGAGTTTGGGGTCATATCTATGGGACTGCTAAGAGTTGGAGCTACTACTCTGTTTAAGGGCAGTGACAACTAAAGTGCCTGTGTAAAGCATACTTGCATCTTATATTGCATTATTTGCCAACTTTTTTGTAAAAATATAAAAATTGCTATCTTAATTCCCATTTTACTGATACATGCAATTATTCAAATTATGTAGTTGTGAAGTTGTAGCTGTTCATTAAGCAATTCAGATATGAACATCCCTAGTGCTGGTTACTCATAAATTGCTGTTATTTATAATGGGAATGACATTAACAGAGTGACTTAAGGGAATTTGGCTACTGTCAGGATTAGGTCTTTAAAGTTTATTCATGAAAACCTTTGGAATGATGAGCAGTTTCTTAAAATACCTGATAATACAATATTCAAGAATAATTTTAAATTTAAAACACAACTAAAGAAATTAGTAAAGATTACAAGCTTTTTTAAGATATCCTCTTCATCAGAGAGTAAAATCAAGTTAGACTAACCCAGACTGGTTTCCTAGTCTGGGTTTTGTGCCTGATCTCATAGCCTCATGTGTTTGGAGTTTTAAAAAAAATATGATAATAAGGTCTTATGAGGATCTTCTGGGTATTTTGCTAATATCAAACTGATTTTTGGCATACTTTCTCTTTTTGCTTTCTTTATGATTAAGTATAGTGTTGAACTGTGAAATTTAACAAGACAGAGTATTAAATCAGAATTACTGAGGCATTAAAATTCTGTATTCATTGATTTAGTATACGTATAGCTTAAGCTCAGATTTCATCTATAGATAATATAGAGAGGCATACAGGTAAAAACAAAAGACAGGAAAAAAGATGGATGGGAATATTTTGACTCTCAGCTCAAAATGTCAGAGAACCTTGCTGGGCTGATGTTCTTTGGCCTTTCTCTGTACCATGCAGTATAGTGTGTATATATCTATAGTTTATATACCATGCATACCATATGTTTAATATACCATGTTATATATATATACTCAGAAATAATTTTGGGTTTGTAGCGTATCATTGTGCTGGGAAAGAATACTTCTGTGGATCCTTCTTGACCAATGGTGGGATTTATCTCACTTGATTTTGGCCACCTAAGAGTCACCTAGGTTATGCTAATTATATGTGTATGTAATGAAGATAAATAAGCTTCTTTACGAGGAAATTCTCTCTCTCTCTCCCTGCCCCGCCCCACACTCCTCCCCCCCAATAGCTAGCTTAGATTTTGGATGGGATTTATTTTACCAAACTTTAGGCATTTGCGATTTTGATGTCAGCATGTGAGTTAGGTGCTAAGATTTCCATTACAGTCAGGTTTGTTCCAGTTGGTAGTCAATGGAGTTAATGACAAACTTTAGATAAACCTCCCCTCAGAGTACTTCTATCAGCATCAGCGCAAAATGTCAGTATTTTACCTAAAAATATTTTGTTCAAACATCCTGGTTTGACAGATTGTAGCCAATTCAGAATTATACTTAGATTTCTATTGAGTTTTTCCCAGAGACTGAAAAGTGATAATTTCTGTTCCCTACTGATTAGTCTGCTTGGCTTTTTGGCTGCTTCTAGGTAACAACATGTGTTGCTGTAGTTACCTTTTTCCTGTCCATGGAGACAAGCGGGTTAAGAACTGGCTATTCCCCTTCCCTTAGCTGGATCACCCCCAGGCTCCAGAAGCCCTCATCTTTTGGAGATACAATTGCTAAGACACTGAGAACACTCCTTTTCTCAAGAAGGCTCAAACTGCTAGACTCTTCAATAGCAATAAGTAGTTTTCCTCTATGCCCTTATGTGGTGGGTTGACCTTGGCTACCAACTAAGCACCCACCACCTGGTTGTTCGCTTCCTCCTGCAGCAGGGGGGAAAACAAAAGTGAGAAAACCTCATAGGTCAAGATAAAGACAGCTTAATAAGTAAAGGAAGAAAAAAAAACCCAAACCCAAATGATGTAAAGGATTACCTCCCACCACCAGACCAATGCTCAGCCAGTCTCTGAGCAACAGCTACTTTGGAAAGACTTCTCCTTCCCCCCAGTTTTTATTGCTGAGCATGATGTCATGTGGTATGGATTATCTCTTCAGTCAGTTTGGATCAGCTGTCCCAGCTGTGTCCCCTCTCAGTCTCTTGCCTATCTCCAGACTACTCACTGGGGGGGCAGAGTGAGAAACAGAGGAAGCCTTTATGCTGTGCAAGCACTGCTCAACAATAGCTAAAACACTGGTGTGTTACCAACACTGTTTTAGTCACAAATCTAAAACACAGCACCATACGGGCTGCTATGAAGAAAATTAACTCCAGCCTAGGCTGATCCAGTACACCTTAAATGAAATTATGAATGAAAGCACTGGGAGTGATTCAAGTATGCAAACATATACATTTAGTGTTATGGCTGGCAGACGTAACACAAGACCTACAGGAGACACATGGCCTTTGCAGTGACAGGCACTCTAGGTCATCCACAATGGCACAGGACACCGATGTTTACCAAAAGTTAAATTCCACCCATTACTGTATGACACTAAAACCAGCTAATTTAGAAGATTTTGTCATTAATTAGAGGAAGTTTTTCCTTAAGCATTAAGAATGCATTAAGCTCTAGCAGGCAATTTTCCATCAGACTTTCTCACTTCAGTGTTGCACTAACTAGAACTTAAAAAACTCAACTTTCTGTGTAGTTAAAAACTTAAACAAATTAATGAGTTGCAGCTAGAGTGAATTATCATATAATTTAGAACACATACATATTTTAGGATGTGTGACAAAAGCAAGGAAGTTCATTAGATTTCGTCTTTATGGCTCCCGAGGCTTAACAGCACTGGATCCATTATTGTAGAGAAAACAGAGTGATAATTGATTAAATCTGACTAAATTGTTAAAAATCTGAAAGCCAAGATCAGTTAATTCTATATAACATCTAGTTATGGTCAAATCACTAAAAGAAGAAAATCTCGATGTACCATAGGGATCAGTAAAAGGACAATATTTACGAAGCACTTTCTTAAAAAAATCTTTTCAGCACATACAAATAGAAAAGAAAAAATCATGATATTATTTCACATGGGCTCTGTATTGCTAGTTTCAGAGATGACATTGAAAACAGTCGAGGGAAAGCTGGTGGGTAGCTTTGCAATACAAAAAGTAAAAATAGTTTCATTATTCAGAGCTGACGTGGTAGTCTTTTCTTAGTCTTATTTATATCTAGCAGGACAATTTTGGTGCTTCTTTGATTTTGCAGTGAGAAATGCAACTAGGTCACAGGATATAAAATTTCATTTACTTCTATCTTAAACAAGTAACTTGTGTTTGATGGGAGTACATCTTCCAGGGAGAAATCCAGTTTTGACCTGAAGACACCAAGAGATGAAAATTGTGCTGTTTCTCTTTGTGCTATATTCTAATGAGTAACTATTCTGAGTGTTCCTTGTATTTATCTGACTTCACTCTTTGCTGGTTTGCTCTTGTCTGCTACATAAAAGAACTCTTTTAAAACATGGCTAGTCTTTCTTGTGAAAGTGCTTATGCCCTTAATTAAGTCACTTTTTATGTTGGTTTTTATAAGATAAATAAATTAAGGTCTTGACATCTGTCACTAGAAGGCCTTTTTGTATAGTTGGGAAAAAAATTAAATTCTATTCTCTATTCTTCTAATAATGACAACTTTTTTTTTAAAGAAGGGCAACAGCACAGCTGTATGATTCCACAAGTACTATCACATATGCTAAATATAAACATTACCTTACTTACCCCATTTGTCCCTCTGTGAATGGCACTAGTCCTTTTTGCAAAGACATCATGCTGGCAAATCTCATCATTCTGTCTTCAACTTCTTTCCCACAAAATCTTTTCCAGACACCTTGTTATGAAAGATGCAGTTTTCCATTCTGTAGGTATGGCATTCATTCCTGTTCCAAACCTCTAACTCCCCTTGTGGCCATATCAAAATGAATTTGTTTGCATGGCCCCAGCATGCTGCTGTGTTTAACTACTCTATGTTAAAAAATTCTATATTTCTGTGTCCCATCCCAAGCACTTGCCCACCCCAAGACTACCCATGGGGCAGGGGGACGGGGTCCATACAGTGAGAAACAGAGAAAGCCTTGACTCTGTGCATTGTTCAGAAATAGCTAAAACATCGGTGTGTTATCAACACTGTTTCGGTCGCAAATACAAAGCATAGCACCGTACGGGCTGCTATGAAGAAAATTAATGTCATCCCAAGCAGACCCAGTACAACCAGTTACTCTCAAAATACCTACAAAATCAGGCCAATAATGGGGCATTAACTTTTAACTTGGAAATCACCGATATGATACTTGTAGTCTGCCAGTAGATTCCTCTCCCCTATACTTTTGCTCGATTATAGAAACGATGCATTCCCTGCAGCCACCTTCTTTTCAGAACCAAATGTGTTTTATAGCTATCTTCCAAGAAACAGAAAGCTTGAAAGCTGGAAATCGTAGTTCTGTGCTGAGTATGATCCATTGTAACATAAAGATTTTATGCAGCATTATATTATGGCTCAGCAAGAATAAGAGAGTAAGATGCACTGCACTTGCAGTGGTTGTCTTTGACTTCAGAACAGCATTACTGAAATCACAGACAGTGGAACTGCTCCTACCATGTAATTTTTTTCATCCTTATGGGTAACACAAAGCACAGCTTTTAATATTCTGAGATTTTTAAATTTTTTTTTTTTACAGGAGATTAAATTGCTTGGATCTGCCTCTATCTCTGCTGCTGCAGGGAAAGAGCAATTGTTTGTGGGCACACTGTATTATCATATGGTGAACATGGACTGAGGAGGAAACATAATTTCACTGTTGAGCATTTGGGGGCTTTCAGCATAAGAGAAGCAACAGCTTCAGTCTGCCAGCTAGAGGAGAAATATGAAATCCTCTAAATGCAAACAAGTGGCAGAGGAATGTATTTTCATATTTACACTATTGGTTGATTTCTTATTATTCACATTTTTAGTCAATAGGTTCTTAATCATCTTTACAGTTATGTGTCTTCTAGGTCACACACAAAGCTGGAGATAGGCACTTTGAGTGGTGTTTCATTTAAATTTAAAAGCTTTCTAATTACATCATTAGGAAGTAGAGGAGCGTTTAATCTTAACCTATCCATCTTAGTAGTCCGTATGTAAGGCTCCATCATGACAGCATCTGAGTATCTCATTATCTTTATTGTAATCTTTCTCACAACATTTTAAGGAGGTAGAACTGAGGCAAAAAGAGCTAAAGGCCAAAGCAATAAAGAATTATGTGTTATATTCTTAAAGATAGCTTCCTTCTCTCTCTGTAGAATTAAATCTGCATTTCTTAACTCTCAAAAATGTACATGAATGAACAGTCTATAGTTTATTCATAAAAATGCTGTAGAAGCAAGGAAGTATGGTCCTTTCTTATGTGGAAGAGGAAAGATGTGGATCTCCTGAATCCATAGTTAGACCTAGGAGTTACTGTCTTTATCTGGGTTAGGGTAATAGAGGTTTCTGATCTATGTTCTGAGGACTGAACACGAGCCAGAAGTCTGCTCAAGTGGCAAAGGGCCAATGGCATCCTGGCTTGTATCAGGAATAGCGTGGCCAGCAGGACCAGGGAGGTGATAGTGCCCCTGTATTCGGCACTGGTGAGGCCACACCTCGAATACTGTGTTCAGTTTTGGGCCCCTCACTACAAGAAAGACATTGAGGTGCTGGAGCGTGTCCAGAGAAGGGCAACAAAGCTGGTGAAGGGTCTAGAGCACAAGTCTTATGAGGAGTGGCTGAAGGAGCTGTGGTTGTTTAGTTTGGAGAAGAGAAGGCTGAGGGGAGACCTTCTTGCTCTCTACAACTACCTGAAAGGAGGTTGTAGCGAGGTGGGGGTCGGTCTCTTCACCCCAGTAACAAGTGATAGGACAAAAGGAAACGGCCTCAAGTTGCGCCATGGCAGGTTTAGGTTAGATATTAAGAAAAACTTCACTGAAAGTGTAGTCAGGCACTGGAACAGGCTGCCCAGGGAAGTGGTTGAGTCCTCATCCCCGGAGGTATTTAAAAGATGTGGAGACGTGGTGCTTAGGGACATGGTTTAGTGGTGGACTTGGCAGTGTTAGGTTAACAGTTGGACTTGATGATCTTAAAGGTCTTTTCCAACCTTAACGATTCTATGATTCTATGATTCTATGACTGTTTCCATGCTTTGTAGTGAAATGCAATTGGATATAATTTTGTCCCCTCTGCTCAGTCTCCTAATACTTTTCAGGAGAAAATACTTGTATTTTTTATTAACTGAAGGCAAAATAGTACTAGAGCTGACAAGCCTGAGAGATTTCAGAAGTAATGTAGAAAAAATACATCTTTTTCAAGATGCTGAAAAATTACCTGGTTTCTGAAATTTCCTGATTTTCCTGTTTCTTGAGAAAACTGGATGCCTGAAAGCCAGGAGGCATTTAAAGCTTTTGAACTAAGTTATGGTCTATGTTGTTTAAAGATGGCAATTAGCAGCCTAACACATACATTCAGAAGTTAAATTAAATAATAGTGAAAATCAACTACATCTTTCCTAAATTTTGAAAATGTAATTAATTCCATAGTCATAGATATTCTGAAATTCTTTCTGAGAACCCCGCTTTTGTTTTTTTCCCATGTATTATTTAGAAGTAATTAGAAGTTCATTAGGAGGAGAGTGTCTTAATGAACATTATATGCATGATTCTACTTAAAAGCAAAATGTTTTCCTTATTTTTATGCCAAGTAGAATGCTGGGAAAGACAGAAATCGCTCATGGAGAAATTTGTGTTCAACCATTCCCTTGCTTTTCATACACTGAAGAACTTTAACCTGAGAGCTCTAGTTCCATGATTAGATTTATTAAAATGAGTAATAATTAGGAAAAAATGATAGCTAAAGTAACATTTAGTATGAACAGCTAACATCGAAACCACCTGGAAACATTCTAAGTACAACTCACAATAAATGGGTTATAACATGCATACCATCCATATCTGTTCAACTGGGATATTTTCTGGTGTACCTATTATGTGAGAAAAGGATTCTCCAAGAGTTTTTAAGTCATTGACACAAGATGCCTTCTCACTTAGAGATGTTTTAGTGAGACCTCTGAACAGAAATGAAAAGTGAGAGAATAATGAGGAAAGGAATGACAATGTGGTGACAAAATTCATACAGGCTGTAATGAATTTTTGAGTATGAGTACAGTCTTCTGCTGTGAATAAACACTGAGCTTAGCCTCAAATTTTGGCAGATCAACACAAACTCATAAGCACTATATTCATTACTGAAATTTCAGGTAGTAAAGGTTTGAGAAAGAATGCATGGGAGACAACATATTCATAGAATTACAAGAGGCTTATGTATTTTTTCCATCCTATAAAAAATGTGTCAGAAGGGTTAATTCTTCAACTCTTGCTTTTGTTTGAAACATTTTCTAGTGTCTTGTCTACATGGTACTTAGCACAGTGATTAAGCAAGCACCTAGCTGGCAATTATTTCTTCATTCTGAAACAGTTGCTTTGGACTAAAAGAGATTTAAACTGGTAATTACTAGGATCGATCTCACTATGTCCTCCATGTTAATGGCAAAATAGATAGTGTAAATATTTCAGAAATGGACTGTATAATAAATAAAAAGTAGCTATTAACAAATAGTTGCTTAGGTCTGTGTAGATGCCTTCTACAAGTGTGCCATCTCTTTTAAAGCTTGCAGAGGAATGCTGTGTTGGGGAAATGAACATGGTTAGTGCTTTGGGTAGAAGAGATCTGTCTGGCTTAGATGCCTGCCACCAAAATATTAAGTGTTTAGGACTTGGTTAACAACCTATGGGGACAAGTGGTTTTCAAGATACAAATTCCATATGCTTATGAGTACAGGGAACGATGGGAAATATGAGGGTCTCCATTCACTTGCAGTTCAGTCTGCCTAGACTTCTGAGAGTGATCTTATGAAGGGAAATACTGCTGTTGTTGCAGGGATGTTGCCTGCCTTCTGCTTTCTAGTTACACAGTGGAATCATCCAAGGGTACTGTAACCAGCAGGTCATGAGACATCTTGACTGAAAGCCACTTTGTAGCCCAAAATGTAAGAACCACAGGGACAACAGAGACATCAAGAAAGAATTTACTTGTATTCTAGTGGCAAGGACACTTAACTGGACATACCTTGTGTTTTCCAAATGTTTTCCCTGGACCAGATCTGAATTTCATATTAGAACAGTATTAATAAAGAAATAAAACTCTTAAGCACACAGACTAGAAGTAAACATCTTCCCACCTTCTCCCCTTCTTTGCCTGCTGACTGCCTTCACTCAATGAAACTAGGATTCCCTCCTGGGATGTAAGACCATGTTCTGTACAGTCTTCCATTGGTCAGAGGTAGATTGAAACTGCTTTCACAAAAGAGGAGAGCTAGTAAATTATACCTAGATGTGTGGGATCAATGCATTCTATTAATTGCCTGACTCTACCCTTCTCAGTCCCCTTGCGCTATGGATATGTTGGATGACTGAAATTTTCACTGAAAGGATTATTGCACATTATATCACACCAACAATTTCATATACACCCAGTGAAATTTATATGGTGAAAAGCACAGATAGAATCTTGAGTTGATATAAACCAGGACCCAATGAGGCTGAGTTTGTTTTCTTTGATAAAATAAAAAAAGAACAAAACCTAGCTCAGGGAAAAAAAACCAAACCAAACCAAAACAAACCAACAAAACCTTGTATGTCTATTTTAATATGTAGAGGACATCTCAGAAAGCATGATATTGCTACATAATGTAGTTCTCTTTTCCAGTACTGTTCATGTATTAAGGTGATACTAGTAGCATATTGACAAGTGGACTTAGTGAGTGGGCTATTACAAGAAGTTCAGAATTTCTACCCTAAAAAACATTCAGATCTTTTCTTGTAATTGTAGGAAATACTTAAGGAAACCTACCAGGGGATTTTCAAGAGTAAACTTCTCATTGTTTTTAATGAAAGCACAGGTAAGCCAACACAGACTCTGTAAAATCCCAACCTGAATTAATAGCATAGCCTTCTTTCTAGACAATCTTAAACTGAAAGAGAAAATAGATTTCACTGTGAAGAAGCAGAAGTGGAGAATATATTTATCTTACCTTCTTTTCCCACTTGTGAAGCCAATGGTTTTCTTCTGTCACCTTCCAACCTCACAATCTTAACTCCTTTCCCTCTTTACCACCCTCAACTCTCTCATAATTTTCACCAAGTCTATGTATACTTGACAATTTTCTCTCCATCTGAGAGAGTCTGACAGTCCCTTTTATAAAAGTGGGGGTTCAGTTTAGCACACAACTGTCTGAAGTGTAAACATAAAAAGAGGAGGAAATAATTTGATGAAGGTCTACTTAGTATCAGCTCTGGCACAGTGAATTAATTTTTTATTTCCATATGGAACACAGAAGACTAGTTTGATCCTTCATGGATTTATGTAATTGCCTAACAGAATACATAAAATATATTCTAACTGCTGGTTTTCTAAATCACATCAACTGAATGAAACACCTTTTCAAACCTCTTGGCTATGATGACGCATAAGCTCTTTCTGTTCCTGTTTTTGTAATTTGGGAGAGTCTGTGTCCTAGTGTCTATACATTCCATCCATACCATTTCAAACATCAGGCTAATTGTTTTTCTTCTTTGCACTCTAGCTTTAATTCCTATAAAATGTTTTGGGTATTAAAGGTAGCCATTTGGTGGTCACTTGTGACTGATTTAGGAATAGCAAATTATTGAACCGCTCAGTTAATATTTTATGCAAAAATATATGCATTATGTAACCACAAAACTTAATATAGGTTTGTTCATTTGTTTCTTTGAGGGCTGTATTATGGCACTCAGTGTCTGTATTCTTCTTAAGATTCATTACCAGATTGAATTTTTTAGTTAGAAGTGTTGGAAGAAACTCAGCAGAAGTTAGGCCATTCTGACTCTCTGAAAAGCAAGATTATCTGTCACTCGTTTTCTCACTCTTATTTTGTCACCATTATTTTGCTTCTTTGAAAAGTATTAACTTCCAGTACTCAATTAGTCCTGCTGTTTGCTATTCACAAAGTACCTGTTTGCCACTCTTGGTACCCGTGCAGTAGACTGCTGACAGCAAGTCTTCTTGACACAGAGATGTGGAGGAAAGGAGAGAAGAAAAAATAAAATACCACATCTGAATAAAGTGTGCCGATAAGGCTGCTGTCAGTATCCTACTGAAATCATGGGTGTTTTACTGAAGGAAGTGGTTCAGTCAAAGCTCAAAATATGTGTTTGCTGGGCAAACATCCCTAAGTGGCAGAGAAAGACATTTGGAAACCATGCCTCCATAAAATCACTCATGTCTATAAAAGGGACTATACCATAGACAGGAAGAAGGTGGAACATTTTTAGTTGCATTTTTTCCCCACATCATAGGATGCTTCACACCACTTCATCCATATTTACATAGCCTTAGGGATCTATAAACACTGCGGAACCAATGTGTTGTGCCTATAAGCTCCCGTTCTACCCTGGATTTGTGTGAGTCTCTGCTTATTGCTAACTGCCTGCCTGTCTCTCTGTAGCTGTACAGTAATTCACTATGGAGTTGTCATACTGGAAGAGAATTGCTCTGGTCAAAACTGAGCCATTTTGTTCCACTCTACATTGTTCTGACCCTTTTGTTTTGTAAAGGAGTCTGGAGAGAGTGAGAATCTCCTTCTGGTTATATTGCTTTTAAGCAAGGATTTTATTTACACTAGATATATTGTCTTACTAACAAGTCTAATTGTCACCCTGTGTTTGCTTGTGTGGCTAATGATTGTTTTGGGCAGAGGAATTTTGTTTCAGAGCAAGCCGATGCTTGGATATAAATAGATTCAATTATATGACCTTTCACTTTTGATGGTATATATATATGAGTTTACAACACCTTTTTTTAAAAAAATTGTAGATCCTTAATTAGATAATCTGATTATAAGCCTCTGCTAGACTGTATTTGGGGAAGTAGAACTCCTTTCAAGTATGATATGCCATAATTTACCAGTACTAAAGATGTACTTGAATCTGACTTTTCAGCTTTTCAAATATCAGCCTAATATCACTATCAGTTTCTTCAAAACATTACAATACAGATACTCTGAATTTAATAGGTTTGAAGTCATAACCTTCTGCAATGTTTCTAATTTCCTAGTAGTCAAATTATGTCTGTAATCTGTTAAAATTCAAGTCATTGCGTCATATTTAACAAATATCATTTCTTTGCTTACAATTCTGTGCTTCAAAGTTATGCTTTCTGTTCCCTGAATTTACAAATAGCAAGAATACAAATGCAGTATATATTTTTTTCTTGAAGTTTTATTTCATAAAAATAAAATATTTCATATCAGCCATTACATATGGGCCTACAGCTTCTACATGCATTGTCACAAGATTGTTTGCTAGAAAATTTCTGTACTTCCACATGTTTCATTTTTTTCCCTCCACTTCTATATTCAATTGGGAGGAAAAAGTTGCAGTACTAGCCTATCTTTTTTGGTTTTAGTCCTAATATTGGTCACACACACTTGGGTTAACTACACCTTCTTCACAGTTTCATGTTTAATAATACATTAGAAAAAGATGCCATCTGCAACACAAAGTTTGCCTACAAAATAGTTATGAAGACTATTTCTGTAGTGTGCAAACTAACAAATGCCTGTGATGCTTTTGCATAGTTTTTTCTTGTGCCTTCTATATTGACAGAACACTTCTGTCAGAGACTGAACAAGGTTTCTAATTCTATTTGCATGCCCAACATCAGATTTCAGTGCTTTTACCTACCTCATGCTATTGAAAACTCCAAGCAGGTTATCTGCTGCCACTAAAATCTTCCAGATTGATATTCAAATTTGTAAATCATACATCTACAACTGAAAGAGCAGTCTCCTCAGTCTCTCTGCTAACTCCTTTTCTATCATTGTCACTAGCAGCTGAGGATATCCTTTCATGGTGATGTCTGACAATATTGGTCACATAAATAGAAATAAAATATTTGGCAAGTATGCACTAGAGTTAGAGACACTTTCATCTTTGTGCATACTGATGGTAAATTTAGATTAAGGTTTAGAGAGTGTATAATAGAGGACCCCAGTATATACAGAGTGGCCTCAAGAACTTGTTTACGAGCTTCAGTTGGAAACATCCATTATCTGATGCCTGAAGGGTGGATGCCAGTTTTCTTTATCAACAGAGATTTCTAGATATGCTGTCTATTTCTTATCTCTTTCTGGTGTACTAGGCTATATCCTCAGGTGGAAGATAATGAGAAAAGTGAGTCAGGGTTTACAATTAAATTTACTGAGCCCTCATAATTGAGTCCTTAGCATAACAAAAAATAAAGTAATAGATACTAGCAGCCAGAAAGAAAACAAAGATCTGAATCAGTGTTGGAGCTTATAAACATGCCTTGTATTCAGCATCACTTTTATATTTAGAAGAGGGCTCTTGAGAAAATTCTATTGCTCCATATATGGATTTTATTCTCATGGAAACCAGAATACTTATGGGGAAATGTAAACTGAGTGTTAGCCATGGCACACACCCAAATGTGGGAGATGGAAAGCACTCCTGGGTCTGTTAGCATAAATAGATAATATTTTAACTGAATATTTTAACTGAGGCTGAATTGTAGCTTGAAGCTGAATGTTTATTTCAGTCAGCTAACAACAACTCATGTAAACAAGCAATTCTGAAGTAAAACTAAAATGTTCCAGAAAGCATAACACTTCCACATGACCACCTAAAACGTCCCATTACCTGAGTCAGTCAGAAAATGATGTAAACACTGCCTGCTTATAGAGAATATAGAACTCCACACTCATACTGGGTCATATTCCTACTGATCTGGGCTTGCAGAAAGTAAAGTGTTAGCAGCAGTACTACTTACAGTCGGACGAGAGCTGTTGGCAGAAGGGACGTGGCGACGCAGACAGAGCTCCCACCAAAACATGCGGCCACCCAGGTCTCTGGCTGCAGGGAGTGCCAGAGCCTTGCTCTGGTAACAGAGGGTAGCCGAGAGAACACCTGCATGAGGTGCGAGCAGGTGGACGATCTGCTCAGCATGGTGGCTGAGCTGAAAGAGGAAGTTGCAAGGCTGAGGAGTATCAGGGAGTGCGAGAGGGTGATAGACTGGTGGAGCCACTCCCTACCATCCCTGAGACCAGCACACCAGATGGAACCACCAAGAGAAGGAGAGGCTCCCCTACCCTCTTGCCACCAGGCAGAAGGAGGGGACCTAAGAGACGGAGGGGGATGGAAACAGATCCCTACTCGGCGTAGCAGGCGAGTCCTCTCCCGGCCTACCTCGCCCCCCCAGGTGCCCGTACACAATAGGTATGAGGCTCTGGACCATGAGGGCCGGGAGGATGAAGAAGCTGATACTAAAACATCCAGGGAGCTGACTAGGGGGAACCAGTCAGCACCATGCATCACAACAACAACTAGTAAGAAAAAAAGAAGGGTAATTGTCATAGGAGACTCCCTTCTGAGGGGAACAGAGGGCCTGATATGCCGACCAGACCCATCCCATAGGGAAGTCTGCTGCCTCCCTGGGGCGAGGATAAGAAACATTACTAGGGAGCTCCCTAAGCTGGTCAAATCATCTGATTATTATCCGTTATTGGTTGTACAGGTTGGCAGGGATGAGGTAGACGATAGAGGTGTAAAGTCAATCAAAAGAGATTTTAGAGAACCAGGGCCATTACTTGAAGGATCAGGAGCACAGGTGGTGTTCTCCTCCATCCCGTCAGTAGCTGGGAAGCATATGGAAAGGAACAGGAAGACCCACCTCATCAACACGTGGCTTAGAGGCTGGTGCCAGAGGTGGAACTTTGGGTTTTTCAACCATGGGGAAGTTTACATGGCACCGGGCCTGCTGGAGGCAGATGGGGTTCACCTGTCGCCAAAGGGGAAAAGGATTCTGGCTCAGGAGTTAGCAGGCCTCATTGACAGAGCTTTAAACTAGACTCGAAGGGGGAAGGGGATAAAACCAGTTCTGCTAGGGACGAGCCCAGGGGTGGCACGCCTGTGTTGGAGAAGAGATCGATAACCCAACTCAAGTGCATTTACACCAATGCACGCAGCGTGGGCAATAAGCAGGAGGAGCTGGAAGCCATTGCGCGGCAGGGAAACTATGACGTGGTTGCCATTACAGAAACATGGTGGGACGACTCGCACAACTGGAGTGCTGCAATGGATGGCTACAAGCTCTTTAGACGGGACAGGCAAGGAAGGCGAGGCGGCGGGGTAGCCTTGTACGTCAGAGAGTGTTTTGACTGTCTTGAGCTCGACAAAAGTAACGACGAGGTTGAGTGTTTATGGGTAAAGATCAGGGGAAAGGCCAACAAGGGAGATATCCTGGTGGGAGTCTGTTACAGACCACCCAACCAGGATGAGGAAGCAGATGAAGTTTTTTACAAGCGGCTGGCTGAAGTCTCAGAGTCTCTAACCCTTGTTCTTGTGGGAGACTTCAACTTACCAGATATCTGCTGGAAATACAACACGGCAGAGAGAAAGCAGTCTAGGAGGTTCCTGGAGTGCGTGGAGGATAACTTCCTGACGCAGCTGGTAAGTGAGCCAACCAGGGGAGGTGCCCCGCTGGACCTGCTGTTCACGAACAGAGAAGGCCTGGTGGGTGATGTGGTGGTCGGAGGCTGTCTTGGGCACAGCGACCATGAAATGGTAGAGTTTTCGATTTTTGGAGAAGTAAGGAGGGGGGCCAGCAAAACCACAACCCTAAACTTCAGAAGGGCAGACTTTGGCCTGTTTAGCAGTTTGGTTAACAGAGTCCCTTGGGAGGCAGTCCTGAAGGGCAAGGGAGTCCAAGAAGGCTGGATGTTATTCAAGAGGGAAGTCTTAAAGGCACAGGAGCAGGCTGTCCCCATGTGACGCAAGTCGAGCAGGCGGGGGAGAAGACCGGCCTGGCTGAACAGAGAGCTCTGTCTGGAGCTCAGGAAGAAAAGGAGAACCTACCACCTTTGGAAGAAGGGGCAGGTGACTCAGGGGGACTACAAGGATGTGGTGAGGATATGCAGGGAAAAGATTGGAAAAGGCAAAGGCCCAGCTAGAACTTAGAACACTTTTTTAGTGTGAATGTGATCAGACCCTGGAATAGGTTGCCCAAAGAAGCTGTGGAGTCTTTATTGTTGGAGATGTTCAAAACCAACTCAACACGGTCCTGAACAAGCTGCTCTAGCTGACCCTTTTTTGAGGAAGGGTTTGGACTACATGATATCCAGAGGTCCTTGCCAACCTCAGCCATCCTGTGATTCTGTGATTTTATGGTTCCTCTCCAAGACACAAGAAGGTTTCTTTCAGTTTGTTACCTTACTGCAGTTTTACTGCATTATTTCAGTGAATTCACTCTTTCTATGCTTACACTTATTTTTCCGATAATTTATCTTCTGTGGATGGTTAACTGAAAGTGTTTATTCTGTTCTCAGACCAGATGAGTGTAAGTCTTAAAAACAGATTTTCAGTGTGGGTCTGTGAGTGGTAGTTATTGAGTATGAGTTACTAATCCACCTTTTGTAAATATTACTTTTTTATTTTCTTAATTCACCTCTTAGAAACACTCCTATGAATACATTCCATTGTTAATAACAGGGGAAGTGAACCCTGCTGACATCAATTAGCTTCCCAAATTAAATGAAGATTCACACTTTTCTTTACAACATTTTCCCAGTTCTAGTCACACCCAAATTTTATACTATTGTTTTTCCTTAGTGGGAGCTATTGACTTTGTATGAAATCTGTCTCTACCAATAGGGGAAAGAATGAGTCAACTGCTTCTTTAGTACTCTGTCCAGGTGTGGTATACAAAAATGAGCCTAACTGAGAAGTAGATATGTGTACATTCATAAAAATAAAAGGAAAAAAAAAAAAACCCAAACTAGATAACTCACTTTAAGTATCTCGTATGTCTCATTGTCTTTCAAGACACACTGTGAAAAATGTTATTAAGTTATACTGCTTCTTGTTAAGAAACATTAATGGCCTGATTTATCTCCAGGGAAGATATGGACTCTCCAGGAAGGACATTAGAAATTATTGCAAGAGCTCGATAATTTAATTGTTTCCCTATTTTTTCTTTTTCTTTTTTTTCTTTTTTTTTCTTCTTTGTTTTTTTCCCCAGAGCTGCCAGAGTGGTGCAAAAATACCTTTTTGGCCTCTTTCCTCAGGTATCTATTCTAGATGGTTTTGTGTAGATAACAGTAAAAATCAAAATTCAACAACCCACTTGCATGGGACAGAGATTGATATGACGTATCTGGTGCTTTTAATTCAGGTTTTCTCCTCAGTAGCAACTGAGTCTCCTCAGTTACTTTTCCTTAAAAGAGTGATGCAACTACACACAATGAAGTATTTTCTTTCTTTTCCATTTAAATAGAGCTTGATGCTACCTCAGAGTAGAAAAATTTTCAGGCACCAGGAAAACACCATCAAACCACCAAATACAGTCCCAATAAGAGGGAATCTCTATGCTAATGTTCATGACAAACAGCTGTTGAGGCAGGGTGGGCTTTTCTTATTATTTCAATCTGAGAAGTGAAATTTAACAGTGATAAAAGGTTTGGGAGTTCTGGGGATCTGAGTTATTCCCACTGTGGCCTGGGGCAAGTGCAATCTAAGAGAAATGCTCCAGAGTATCTGTTGAGCATGAGTATGAGAAAGGCACAGAGGCTGTAGAGTAAAGATAAATGAAATGTTCCTTTGAACCATTAAAGGGACTTTGTGGCATTTTCTCTTTTAACCTTCCTGATCTCCTGTACTATGATCTGTGTGAAGCTGCTGAAAGGAACATTTCTTAAATTTGCTCTAATAACCACTACTTAAAGTGAGCACATCACAACAATTTTGCAAATACAGATTTGTCATAGCTATATTCAAATTTAAAGATAAGAGATTATTGCATTAATCCAGTCTAAGACTGCAGAAAAATAAATCCAGTGAACTCATTCAAGACTCTATGCTCCATATCATCTGCATGAAATACATGAATTAAATATGTGACACCAATGGCATTATAAGACTAAGATGAATACGTAAGCAGAAGCAGCCATGGTTGTTTAAAGTTTTACATAGTCTAAATTGCAAGGTCATTTCCATAGTGATAAAACCAAAGTTTAAAAAAAAAAAAAAAGACGACTTTATTTTTTTCACTTTGTGTCCGTACAACTATTAAAAATGCACTCAGATATTTTTTATCTTTCTCATGCTAAAAGCAACTCCCTGGACTTTTTGTTCACAAAAGAGAAGAGAATATGACACTTATCTAAAATGCCAAAGTGATTTATATAGTAAGTTTTGTGAAAACTTTCAGGATTTATTCATTAAAAGTGCCATTTCTAAATATGCAAGTTTCATATAATGCTTGTATTTCCTAGAAGATAAGTGAATCACTTGAGGAAAGCTGCTTGCACATTTTGCAGAAATTTTTCATAACACACACTATCTCAAAAGCAGAATATATTTAATATGTTGGTGATCATGAATCACAGATGCAGCTTAGCTTATAGTAAGTGTTAAATCTTCATATGTTTACCTAGAAATAATTTACAAAATACTCCTATGATTTAGAAAGTTTGAATTCTGTTTTCAAGGTAGAGAGAGGGATGTGAACTTTTTCCATTCTTCATCCAAAAATGTATAGGCAGTATGTACACACACATTAAGCCTTAGAGAGTCTAATTAAATTGGAAACAATAGCTATATATATTTAACAGATGTTTAAATGGAGAAGAGACTTACAAAAACTGAACAATAAGTCTATGGCAAAACCAGGAAATCAGCCTCCAGACTCAGTTCAAAGCCTCCTTTCAAACATACTTTTAGAACTAATTTACAAATGTGATCTCTCTTCTGACCAATTGTGTCACATGTATTCTTATTTTAGGCTACCTAAAATTTCATAAAATTGTTATATGGAAGGATTAGGTAGTGAGATCATTGCTTATTTCACTTTTCATCTGAACTAAAAAAAAAAAATATAAATTCAGGTCAAACTTCTCTATAAAATTGTATGAAGGATCGTAGCTCTAGCACTTTGCTCTCCACATGCATGGAGAATTCGGCTTTCAGTTAGTTAAATTAAATAAAATTTCAGAAGTACCCAGATGTTCAGAGGTATAATCTCCTACTCATTTCATAACTTCAATCTTATTAAGTATTACTATGGGCTTGTATGAAAACAGGGACTCTAAAGGATGAAGAAGATTTATTTTTGTAATTTTAAAATTGGAACACAATTAAAGCAGAAATGAATAACAAATAACCCTGGTACTTAGGTTATACATAAAGAAAAATGAGTCTGTTCACTACACAGGTTACAACAAGTTAATATTTTCTTACACACAAGACAGTACATTATTTTAATTAGTATTATTTTATTATAATATTCACCACTCCATGATACATGTTTGAAGAAAACTTCAGTTTTAGTATTACAGATTGTTTCCTAAGCAGCTGTACATGTAATCTCTGAAATGCACCCACTCACCTTGTTGCAGTGTTGCCTGATGTACAGAGCCTCCAGCCCAGTAGATTTCTCGTTGGGACCCAGCTGGTCCCTGTGCCATCTTCCCAAATTCAGAAGAATCTAAATAATCTCCTGTTTGCATACAATTCGTCTCTCCCAGAGCGCCTGAGAATGAGGAACTAAGAAAGGCCCCAGATATTGGATGTGATCCTTCCTTCCTTCCTTCCTTCCTTCCTCCCTCCCTCCCTCCCTCCTTTCCTTCCTTCCTTCCTTCTGCCCTTCTGGTTGTATCCATCTGAAACCATTTTTATCATGGATGATGTCAAACTACCAGAATACACTTCCTCAGTGTCCTAAAATACCATACTTTCTTGGTGTGTCCCTAAATCTTTCACATGAGCTATCATGGATTTCATTCAGTCCAAGGATTTCAGAAGGGAAATTCAGATATCCTGACAACTTCTTGAAAGAATAGCTTCTACAATCAATTATATTTTATGCGAGAAGAATGCAACATGGCTCCCATTTTCCTATGCCATTCCTTTTTATTTTTGACCAAGACAATTACAAATAAAAATACATAACAGCAAAACTTAGTCCAAATGAACTGAATGTGAAAGCTCTCTTCTTTTTCTTCCAAAGCCCTCATGATTCTTTTCCTGACATCAACACTTTTTAGCCCAAACTAGACCTGCCTTTCATAGTTGCCACAACTACAACAACACAAGAAAGAGACCTGAGACTCCAAATTCCTTTTAGTGTCCTTCTCAAAGATTTCTAATTCTTTTCCAATTCTAAATCTAATTACGATTCATATTCCATTGACGATGAAAGGAAGAATGGATCCTTGGCAAGTTTTTCATTGCAGTCACTGTGAAGACACACTTAACCTAACATTAAGCTGAATAGCTTCATCTGTGGAAGATGAGAACTCAGCATGGATTAGCCTACATCTCACTGCACCACACTTCAGTGACAGCATCATAGGCATACTATACAGAAAAAAAAATTTCTGAACTGAGACCTTTATCTGTACAAGGATCATATTGCACATTTGTTATAAGAGAAAATGACATGCCAGAAAATGAAAAAAAAAAACCACCTTCTTTAGCCCTTCTCACACTGAAGTTTCTCATGTCATGTCCTGTGTAGCTGTCCTTAACATCCCTCATTTCAAGGTAAATGTGACACCTGTGTAATACTGGTATATTAAGCATATGCCCTAGCTCCTAACCAAAATATACTAAGCACTGACTTTAGCAAAAGTATATGAGGTAAACCAAAGTGTTTCTGTGCAGATTTGGCCAGAAAGCCAGATTAGTAGCATATTTTGCAGTTCAAATCCAGTACTTTGTCATCACTATTATTTTAAGAAATAATAATTAATTACCATTTTATTTTCTCCATAAACTTAATTTCACATCAGAAAACCTCAGTTCCATGCTCTAAATGGCCAAGTGAGTATGATTTAGGAGTTTTACAGGGTTCAAATTCACCATGTCATACTGCAGCTTTTGAGCATCATTTCCTCTGAACAACTGCTTAAGTAAATTGCATTTAAGATTATTAGTCTTCAGTTAAGACAATTTGGAAAGAGCATATTCTTCCGAACTTAAAACATGACCAAACGTACACCTTCATAACTTGTTTTTTTATCAGCAAAATCTTCTGAACTGCTACCTAGAATTCAAGTTATGATTGGTAACACTGTTTCCTTGTCAAAACATCATGTATTCTTCTGACTTTCAGAGACTGGTCCTGCATTTTCTTGCTTTAATTCAGCTTCTTCACATTTCTTCCTTCAAGTGAACTCCTTTTCAGATTCCCCATATGGAGTCTGCAGAAGTCTTTTTGAAGAAAAAAAACTGCTTACTTAACCTTATCAGCTGTCTTGAGAAGGTTGCCTCTACCCTCCCTATCTTAATTCTTGTTTGCTTCTCTCTTGAGCTCTACTGACCTAATAATCTGGGGGATTAGCAGAAGAAAATGGTGGCTAAAATACATCACCTCAGTTAATCTGTTCAGACAGCATAAGTATTGTGCACAGGTTTCAGAAGCTGAGTCAAATCAGAGTTCAGGTTCACAAGTCTGAATACAGAGAATATTCATGTGTGAAAGACCAGAGTTCTAAAGCTAAATTACTTTTCCCCTACACTTGTCATTCTATATCAAAGCTTACAAGGTATAGGGTCCCTTGATAGAATAAGACATTCTGAGAAGTTCTTAATGTGAAACAGCTGCTTTTGAATCATTTACATATTCTTCATACTGAAAGTAATATTTTGAATACCTCGCTACTAAATGGTAAGACTTTGTGAGAAAGAGGAAGGATCCTAATTCTTCGCAAAAGTCGTTTCAGTTCTCCCTGGACATAGAAGAGTATGAAGAGTAGCCCCTGGAAACTAGATTATCTCATTTGTCTGCAAAATAGCCAACAGAAGTACTGTCCAATTTGGAGAGAGAAAGCTGGGGTGGGGGAAAGTATATTTCTCTCGCAAATTACAAGCTACAAAAACAACCTATGGACATGAGAAACAAATAAGGTTTTAGAGCATCTTCATCTTCTCTGAATTCCAGAAAATTGTGGAAGACAAACTCTTACCTTGAGAACAATATAAGTTGCTCATCCATAGATTTTATCCTAAATTCTAGTAGTAACTCAGAACTGCTTCCTGGCCTCAAAACTCTTCTTAGTGCAGGGCAACTAATTAGCTCTCTGCTCTACTATTATGTGAAAATTGTTCCACTAAGCAAGTGGCACCATCTCCTGTTTATTTCTCCTAATCTATTTTGCTTCCCTTCTGTTTTAATGAGAAATTTCTTCCTGAAAATAGGAGGCTTGTAGTGTTTTAAGGCTCATAGTATTTTAACATATTTAGTTAAAATTTAATATTTTAATGTTGCTTTAGAAGTAAAATGAGACTCAGATTGACTTTGCTCTTTGGTATCTCTGCCACCATGAATTTATGGAGCTGGGAGAAATCAAAAATATCCAGCTGGTTCTGAATGGGTGTGTAGGTTTAAAGTAATTACTTCATGAAAGGTTTGTGCAGCATCTATAGCTAGATGGAGCAGAAAGAGACTCAAAATGGCCAAGTACATAATTCAAAGGGAAGGTCAGAGGTGACTGGCATATGTCTTACCTTGCTGAATTTATAAATCGCTTCCATTTTTGCTACTCTAATTACACATTATGTTGCTGTGACTTGACTTCACAGGGAAGCATGTAAAGGAGTGGCATTTGTATTTCCTTACTCTAAATGAAAATAGAAGCAAATTAAATAAAACTAAACAGAGTGTAGTAAGATGTGGGGTCAGATATCTCTTAATGGCTATATGCAGTTACACTTTAGGCCAGTATACTTCTACAGCTGTATGTTTCCAGAGAAAAGTAAAACCTAATCTCTGTCATAGAATCATAGAATCATAGAATTGTTAAGGTTGGAAAAGACCTTTAAGATCATCAGGTCCAATCGTTAACCTACCACCGCCAAGTCTGCCACTTAAACCATGTCCCCAAGCACCACATCTACCTGTCTTTTAAATACCTCCAGGGATGGAAACTCAGCCACTTCCCTGGGCAGCCTGTTCCAGTGCCTGATTACCCTTTTGGTGAAGAAGTTTTTCCTAATATCCAACCTAAACTTTCCCTGGTGCAACTTGAGGCCATTTCCTCTCGTCCTATCACTTGTTACTGGGGAGAAGAGACCAACACCCACCTCACTCCAACCTCCTTTCAGGTAGTTGTAGAGAGCAAGAAGGTCTCCCCTCAGCCTTCTCTTCTCCAAACTAAACAACCCCAGCTCCCTCAGCCGTTCCTCATAAGACTTGTGCTCTAGACCCTTCACCAACCTAGTTGCCCTTCTCTGGACACGCTCCAGCACCTCGATGTCCTTCTTGAAGTGAGGGGCCCAAAACTGAACACAGTATTCAAGGTGCGGCCTCAGCAGTGCCGAATACAGGGGCACTATCACGTCCCTGGTCCTGCTGGCCACACTATTCCTGATACAAGCCAGGATGCCATTGGCCCTCTTGGCCACCCAGGCACACTGCTGGCTCATGTTTAGGCGGCTGTCAACCAACACCCCCAGGTCCTTTTCAGCCAGGCTGCTTTCCAGCCACTCCTCCCCAAGCCTGTAGCGTTGCCTGGGGTTATTGTGACCAAAGTGCAGGACCTGGCACTTGGCCTTGTTGAACCTCATACACTTGGCCCCGTACCAACAATCCAGCCTGTCCAGGTCCCTCTGCAAGGCCTTCCTACCCTCCAGCAGATCAACACTCCCACCCAACTTGGTGTTATCTGCAAAACTTACTGAGGGTGCACTCAATCCCCTCATCTAGATCATCAATAAAGATATTAAACAGGACCGGCCCCAACACTGAGTCCTGGGGAACACCACTCATGACCGGTCGCCAACTGGATTTGGCTCCATTCACCACAACTCTCTGGGCTCGGCCGTCCAGCCAGTTTTTAACCCAGCTCAGAGTGCACTTGTCCAAGCCGTGAGCAGCCAGCTTCTGCAAGAGAATGCTGTGGGAGACGGTGTCAAAGGCCTTACTAAAGTCCAAGTAGACAACATCCACAGCCTTCCCCTTATCCACCAAGCAGGTCACCTTGTCGTAGAAGGAGACCAGGTTAGTGAAGCAGGACCTGCCTTTCATAAACCCATGCTGGCTGAGCCTGATCCCCCCGTTGTCCCGCACATGCCGCATAATGGCACTCAGGATGATCTGTTCCATGACCTTCCCCGGCACCGAGGTCAGACTGACAGGCCTATAGTTCCCCGGATCCTCCTTCCGACCCTTCTTGTAGATGGGTGTCACATTAGCTAACCTCCAATCATCTGGGACCTCCCCGGTTGACCAGGACTGCTGGTAAATGATGGAGAGTGGCTTGGCAAGCTCCTCCTCCAGCTCCTTCAGTATCCTCGGGTGGATCCCGTCTGGCCCCATAGACTTGTGGGCATCTAGGTGAAGGAGCAGGTCAGTGACTGCCACCTCTTCGACAGCTGGGACTTCATTCTGTGTCCTATCTCCATCTCCCAGCTCAGGGGCATGAAAACCTTGAGGATGATCAGTCCGACTATTAAAGACTGAGGCAAAGAAGGCATTAAGTACCTCACCCTTCTCCTCATCCTTCGTGGCCATATGCCATATGCTTCAAATAAAGTATAAAAGATTACCAGAAAGCAAAAGTCTTAGTTGCACAAAGTCATCCCAAGGAGAAGAGTCCAATATACCATCTGAGATAATGACTGCAGCCTTGATTCTTCTACTTTTGTATGCAGTAATACCTTCTCCTTGCACAATTCTACTGGTTAAATTAATTTGATTAGTTCTTTTGTAACTCCTTTCCTTGCAGCTCTACTCCATGAGAGAAAAATTATTACCTTGCGGAGTAGTACATAGCAGTATAATAACAATAGTCATTTATGTATTTGGAGCTTTACAAAGTCAAAGACCACTGAACAAGTTCATTATCACATTTCAGATGAGGCTGAGATATTTAGGTCCTAATTTTTGAAACCAGTAATATTAATTACTTAATAAACATGTGGTTTTGTTAATGCCTGGGATAGGTACAAAATGTATGCCTCTGCACCAGTGTATTTGCTCCATTACTACTAACAATGCATGGTGAGTTTGCTTGACTAGCCTGCACACCTCCATCAATGCTCTTATGCCTAAAATGTAGATGGTAGTTATGTAGATGGTAGTTATGTTTGAATGCTTAAGCCAAAAGTCTGTCCCTGTAGAGGTCTTCAAAGGCACTTATTTCTCCTGGTTATTCATGGTATTAAATATGATCTTTTCAATAGTATCCTAAAATTTAGCTGTAAGCTACATGCCTAACTCCTACAGTTTAAAGTCTGAACACTGATGGGTTGTGCTCAATTAACCTGTACATGTTACTACAAACTGAAATCATTAGATGAAAAACAGGGGTGTACCTTTTCCTCTTTGTACTACTATTTCTGTCATAACAAGCCTCCTCCTGTTTCCTTGCAGCTTTTTACTTAGTTGTGTACTAAGGATATTTTCCTTGGGGTGCTTTATCAGTATTAAGTGTAGTTCTTCAAGTAAATTTACTTTTGGCATATAACACAGAGCCGGTACCTGCTATACCCATTTGTGTTATAGTTGAAGTAGAAGGATGCTTCATCTTAGCTCAATCTATCACATATGTATTAGTGTTCATTCCTCCAGCTACAGGGTAAAAATATTTTTGTAAGTAGCCCTCAGTTTGATACAGCTGCTGGGACTTAGCATGACTTCTTCCAATTATCCCCTATAAAGAACATTTGGCTAAAGACAATTTGTCAAGTGCAATTCAGGCTTTTGTAGGGATAACAAGTCCTTTCTTATCATTCTTAAAGTATTAGCTGACAGAAAGCAGTATATATATAGCCAAAAACCAAACAGCATTGCCAAGGCACTCAGCAACAATACCCTACATAATTGTGTTCATTTAATCTCTTTGGTTTCTAACTCGTGCACAACATCTCAAAAAGTTCCAAAGGATTTCATGTTAGCTTAAAACTTCAGATAGTTTAGTCAGTTCTATTAAATATCATATTGCTATGCCTTTCTTACACCAATGCAGAACAGACTTGTGATTTACTTCTGTTTGGAAAGTAAGTAGGAATAATGAAGCTTAAAGCAAGACCTTTTGGTATCCTATACCACGTGCCTTCAAGAACTCCAATTTCTTAAGTTGTTTTCTCTCTCAGAGACAGCCAAAGTTCCAGAGGACAAACATGTCCTCAGGAATTAAGGAAAAAGTTACTCAATTGTTTGAAAAAAACCCACATCAAATAATGTGCTGACCTCCACACAAGAGACAGCTTCCTACCTTGGAGAAGAAATAAATATGCCTTAAAGACAAATCTGACTCTTCTCATTTAATTTCAGGACCCTGAAGTAAAGTTTCAGAGCAGAGCAAAACAAGCAGGCCTAGAAGCATGGACTAAGGTCTCCTCACCACTGTCAGGTCTAGTGGGTCATCGTTAGGCTATTGCCATGGTAGGCAAGAGCAATTATCTTGTCAGCTCAGTCTCCTGTGACTGACCCAATGGCTAGTTGTAGATGTTAAAGATTCAGGCACAAGAAGTGATTAAAACCACCCTGCTGACAGTAGCACATTTTTCCAGTTCAGCCAATGATAAATTTATTCCCTGAAATATAAGTTGCTTTATCCTTTTATAGTAAAAGATTAAAAAGGAATTTCTGATTTAGTTTTTATACACAATCTGTTCTTTTCTCTATATTGACAGTTTCTCCTCATATTTGTTATAGCTCTAAATTAAGCATACCTTGTTCTTAGCTTCCTTTTTGTCTGGGGACCTGACTTTTATCTCCAGTCATGTTGCCAGTCGTTCTCTGAATCACTTCTGTAGTGAGTGAGCTGCTATGTTTTGGCCCAAGTTTAATTTCCAAACAGTCAACACGTATAGTCAATGTAACATACACTGTAACAATCTTTGAGATTACAAAAGCGTGGATCCTAGCTGCAGTGCTCACAGCCAGAATAAGTCTTCATGCTTTAAAGGGAAGACTGAGTCCTTCTTATTGACCTATTCTCAGTGCCATGTGTTTCCCACCCCTATATTTGCTCTTTCTTCTTGGGAAGAAACAGGAAGGAAAAGCAGCTGTAGAGCTTAATGATAGGATAAGTCCTACCCTTAGATAACACAGCATCCAGGAGGCTTTTTCATTATTATACTCCACTCTGATCAAGTAAGTGACTCCTAAGAACAAACTCAAGAAAGGGAGGAAAAAAAAAAAAAGAAAAAGAAATTAAAGAAACCAGCTCAATCTGCCCTTTCTGATGTCAATGGCAAGATTAATTTCAGAAATCAAGTTCTAAATAAATACTGGTAAAACAATAATTTGAAATACAGCATAACCTTTCTCATTTCATTAATCTGCATGTTGTATAATCCACACTAAAAATTGGCAATTACTTTCCACCTCTCAACAAAGATTAAATATCATTGTTTTAGTGACAGCTCAAATTATTCAACTATCTTTTTTTTTTAATGCATTACAGTGTGTATCATATTATTAAATATAAAACATAGTAAAAAAATTAATTGTCAAAATTAATGAGCGATCATATTTTCATGAGTTATCCTTGGTATTTCGAATATTTTTGTTTGTTTGCTAATTCAACAAACTTCAATATTTTACAGTCTTCCAGACACTAGTTGTCATGATTTAAAGAAGACATTATAATTATTGCTATAATCAGTGGACTATTTAACAGACTACAAAATCTAGCATATGTTACTGCTTATGCTGTCAACTGAGTAAGATTCCAGGTATGTAGTAAAATTAGAGTGTTAGAATTTGATCTAGAAATCTTTGTTCTCTCAAGCAGTTCTTACTGAGGTGAGCTCTTTTGCTGATGCTACCTATAGTTCTCAAATTTGTCAGCAGTCCCCAAAAATCACCTGAGGAACAAGCAGGAGACCTGTCAAAAGGAAAACATTTTTATAATAGTTTGTAATACTGCACATGAAAAGTGCATAACAGTTCTGTTATTCAGCACTGATAATGCATTGCTAATTAGCAAACTGCACAGTAAATCACTCTTCTTTCACAACCTTGCAGTGGTATGACTTCTTCCAGACTAATCATTTGAAACGAGAGCGGACTTCAAGTCCTCGGATACATATATGCACTAACTTTGTAATTTGCCTGTGTGTAGATGTCACCTCCACCCTCGGAAACAGATACTTGCAGCACTTCTCTTGAAAAACAGACACTAGCTTTCAGAACAGTTACGATACTGAGCTTTCTCTTTCAATTCATAAGGACAAACCTACATCAAGTCAGACTAAAGTTTGTTTAGTAATTTACCATATTCTTAGCTGCTGCTGAGGGAAGAGTACAGAATGGTTAAAACACAAGGCACTGGTATTTTCTTATTAACTCCAGGGATTTATTCCTTAAGGATTTCTTAAAATAGAGGTGTTAAATTCTTGTTTAATATCATTTGATGGATTTTTTTTCCCCTGCGTTTCTCTTGTACTTGTTCTACTGCTTTACACAGGAGGTTTTTTCAGTATTTAGTTTTGCCATTGACATTAGTTTCATTCATTTTCTGGCACCTTTGTTTCTTAGGAGGCCTCGTTCTCCAGTTCCAGCAGCTTACCATGCTTTCTTCTGCTGCATCTTTGAAATATATGAGGAAAAATTGTAGTTGAAAAGACTTGTAATTTTAATTGAAAGTACTGTGGCAGGTCATGTAATGGGATATCTATTATTTAGTTGAAATACATTATTGGAATGATATGGTGTGCAGTTTTGGCCCCCAGTAGAAGACAGACCTTGATAAACTGGAGTGCATTCAGCACAGAGCAACCACAATGATCAGGGCCTGGAGCACTTGCCCTAAAAAGAGAGTATGAGGGAGCCAGTCTTTAATAGCCTGGAGAGGAGTTGTCTTTGGGCAGACCTAACAGCAGCCCTGGTAATGGAAAAGTTTGTAAGGCAGATGGAACCAGGCTCTTCACAGTGGTGAGTGGTGAGAAGACAAAAGAAAATTAGATAGACTGAAACAAGAGAACTTCCAGCTGGGTACAGGAGAAACCTTTTTATCATGAAGACAGCAAATCATTGGAAGAGGTTTTCCAGAGAGGCTGTGCAGTCTCTGTCCTTGGAGGTTTTCAAGATCTGACTGGATAAAGGCCTAAGCAATGGCTGACCCTGCTTTGGAGTGGAGGTTGGACTAGACACCTCCAGAGGTGCCTTCCAATCTGAACTGTTTTACAGTTCTATGAATGACAAATATTAAGCACAGGGTCTTCCTAATTTGGAGGAAGGCAGAATTTGTCTTTTTTTAAATATGTTTTTTCTTGTACTGTGATGTTTTCCCATGGGGAAGATTAGACTATATTTGTTTTAAGAGCACTGTCAGGTCATTTTATTAGCTGTTGTTAGCTTCTCTAGAAGGAAAGAAAAGCAACTAACATTTAGACTTATTTAGCAATAATAATTGGCACCCAGCTGGCTAATACTTGCTAACTTTTTGGGGAGGAGAGAAGCTGGTAGTTAACATCCCAAGACAACAAGAACTAGAAAGACCTCTCTATACATGACTGCAATGTAACCTCAGTTATCTTCTCTTACATCTGTTCTTAAAACATGTTCTACCATAAAGGCTATGAATTGCTAGTGCCTGACTGTTTAAGTCAACAGAGACATTTTTTTGTTCCTATTAGTTTTATTTGTTTTGTAACCTCTTCTCATATTTACTATTTATCCGTGACTCTGGTAAGGCTAAGATATTGGGAAAGATTAGGAAAAGAACAGGTAGAAGTTGAATGTTCTGTAGGATACAGGAGTTATGTCACTTATGGCCACGATATTATATTTGCATATACCATGTGTTTAAGAAAAGTATGGCCAAGAGGCTGGCCAATCTGGTTAGGAAAGCTTTGAAACAAGAGTGATGGGGTGAGGGAGATGGCAACCCACAATCAAGTGAGGAAGCAGTGAACCAGGTTTACAAGCAAAGGGAGCAGGGTGATGTGGACATGAAATGCGTCATAATCAACAAAACAAGGAAGAAGGGGTCCCACCCCAAGTGTATGCATATAAATAAAGAGCTACTAAGAGAAGAGCATAAGGGGAAGCTCTCACTATTTTCCTGGGGAATAAACATGACTAGATGCTTCTCTGAAGTGCTTGTATACTGATACACACAGCATAGGAAACACACAGGAGGAACTAGAGGTTTGCATGCAGGTGCAGGGCAGATACAGTTGGAATCATGGAGATGTGGTGGGATACCTCACACAACTGGAGTGCTGCAATGGAACGATATAGGCATGGAGCTGGATATGGATATAGGGGAGGTGCTCTGCTGAACATGATACTTACAAACAAAAAAAAACTTGTGAGGAATGTAAAGATCTGGGGGCAGCTTTGGCTGCAGTGACCAGTGATAATGGAGTTCAGGATCTTGAGAGAAGGGAACAAGACAAACAGTAGAATCACAATTCTGGACATCAGGGGAACAGACTTTGACCTGTTCAGGGATCTTCTTGCAGGAATCCAATGGAGATGGTCCTGGAGACAAGAGGGGACCAGGAAAGCTGGTTGATTTTTAGACATCACCTCCTCCAAGCTCAAGAATGGTCCACCCCAATAAGCAGGAAATCAAGCCAAGGTGACAGGAGGCCTGCATGAATGAACAAGGAGCTCCTGACAAAACTCAAGCTTGCAAAGGACAAGGAAGTGACTGGAAGTTGATCAACAGCATGGACTTTCTAAAGGCAAAATCCTGCCTAACCAACCTGATGATAGCCTTTTATGATGAAATGACTGGCTTGGTGGATAAGGGGATATTTATCTTTATTTTAGCAAGCCTTTCGTCACAGTCTGCTGTAATATTCCCATTGACAAACTGATGAAATACAGGCTAGGCAAGTGGACAGTGAGACAAATTCAAAACCAGCTGCACTGCTGGGCTTAAGGGATTGTGATTAGCAGCATGAAGTTCAGCTGGAAGTCAGTCACTATTGGTGTACCCTAAGGGCCAGTACTGTTTAATGTCTTCATTAACAATCAGGATAATGGGACAGATTGCACTCTCAGCAAGTTTGGAAACAAAACTGGGAGGAGTGACTGATAGACCAGATGGATGTGTTGCCATGCAGAGGGACCTCAACAGGCTGGAGGAATGGATAAACAGGAACCTCACAAAGTTCAAGAAAAAGGAGATGCCAAGTCCTGTACCTGGGGAGGGATAACCCCATGCACCAATTCACACTGAGGTCCAACTGAGTGGAAAGCAGCTCTGTGGAGAGGGCCTGAAGGTCCTGATGGACAGCAAATTGACCATAAGCCAGCAACGCACCCTTGTGGCAAAGAAGGCCACTAGAAATCACTGATTGGAGTGAAGACAACTAACAATGCTAGTTACAAACAATGAATGCATCTAACACTTCTTACTGGCTATTAAAAATCTGTATTAAACCTATTAATCAGAATAAGTTGATAATGATTCTATTAATCAGAAAAAGTTCATAATGATAATTAAGGCATATCCATTTTGATGGAGCCAAAGTAAGTAGTAAACAGTAAAAGCTCTAATAAAATAGAAAAGGTTTCATAAAACAACATATTTTTGTAAAACCCAACATATGCAAGACCAATAATACTTTAAGAAGAAAAAGGCTGTAAGTATCCAAGAGATAGACTAGTCTGTATCTCTAAATCCTGTTAATTTCATGTCTTCTACAATTCATTACTATAATGCCATTCTAAAGTTTGTCAATTATTTATCTAATCTGTTGTCTGCATGCACTTACCACCTTTTATCTAGTATTATACAGCAGCTGAAAATGCTATCTAATTTCTACGGACAGTCAGCTAACCCCCACAGCAAGCTTATGTAAGTCTGTGCACTCTTCTGTGCTATTTGGAATACCAATCCTATTCTCCTTGCTGGAAAGCTGCTCTTTGTTCACGTGAGATGACAGAAGGCCTTAGAATATTGGAAATTGTGAATTATCAATAAGCATGCACAACTTCATAGTGCATTCTCCAACATGTTCATGCATTGCACTACAAATCAGCACCTGTTAATGTTTCTCTGTTCTTTTTTTGTGTGAGGGGATAAGATACAAAGTAGACACGTATGATGGCCACTGAAATTGTCTATAATTCTATACATTGTAAAGGGATGTAATTATGGGTACATTTCCTGACATTTTAGTATTGCTGTGTGCGGTTACAGTGTAATCTAATAAATCATGAAAAGTATGTTGACTAACTATGATGTATATAATTCTCAGCTGGAGGAGAAACCATCCAGGCTGTCTGTGAGAAGACAAAAACCACAAGTTGGGCAAACTACCTGAGACGAGAAATAGAGGCTGGAAGGAAAGACAATTAAAGAGAAAGCAAAGATATTCTTTGGATTATTTGGATTTAAAATATTGTCCTGGTTTCAGCTGGGATGGAGTTGGTTTTCTTCCTGGTAGCCGGTATGGGGCTGTGTTTTGGGTTTAGGTTGAGAACAATGTCGATGATACACTGATGTTTTGGTTCTTGTTAAGTAGTGCTAAGTACTTGCTAAGTGGCGCTCACACTGGTCAAGGACTTTTCAGCTTCCCATGCTCTGCCAGGGGCACGGGAAGCTGGGAGGGGGCACAGCCGGGGCAGCTGACTCAGACTGGGCGGGGGCTATTCCATACCATATGACGTCATGCTCAGTATATAAGCAGGGGAGTTGGCCGGGGAGGGGTTTGATCGCTGCTTGGGGGACGTCCTGGGCATCGGTCGGCAGGTGGTGAGCAATTGTACAGTGTACCGCTTGCTTTGTATTACTATCGTACTATTATTATTTGTTATTATTATTGTTATTATTACTATTACTACTGTTCTATTTTTATTTTACTTTAGTTATTAAACTGTTTTTATCTCAACCCACGAGTTTTCCCCTTTTGCCCTTCCGATCCTCTCCCCCATCCCACCGGTGGGGGGGTGAGTGAGCGGCTGCGTGGTGCTTAGCTGCTGGCTGGGGTTAAACCACAACAGTCCTTTTTGGCGCCCAACGTAGGGCACAAAGGGTTTGAGATAATAACAGATTAACTAGAGTCCATTAAGGAATTTGTATCTGTTAACAGTTATCGGTTGTAATATTGATTCATCTGTTCTCAGTACTAGTCTACCTGATCTGCATCATGCTATTGTTTTTACTGTGCATGTTGAAGATTGGTGTGGGCTTTTTCATTTTGTTGTGCTTTGCCGTAATGAGTGATGTTTTGCCTGGAAGACTGGTTATTAAAACACTGACCTTGAGTGCTATCTGGTATTTGGGTTCTGTAGTGAAGCCATTACTGTACTTCGGGTACCACCTCATAGAGACAATTAGTAATTATACCTCTTCTTCTGAGAGTTTTTTTATGGAGGAAATAGAGAATGGCACCTTTGTTTCTTTCTTCTGTGATGTTTCCTCCTTCATTACAACAACTTTTCAGTATCTTGAGCATCCTTGGGTAGTTAAGATATATCCACTGGTAGTTCTTGGGAACTTTGTTTCAGTTTTACCTAAGGTTAATAAGCAGCTTAAGAATATCATTCAGAGATCTCCTCCAAGGCTGGATAGTTATGAGTGGCAGGGTGTGTGGGAGAGTATGGGCAAGTACCTAGGACAGTGGGCACCTCCAGTGTTTTGGAACTTCACCCCCGAACAAGTGCAGAATCCTGAAAAACTAGTAAAGTATTTGGAAAATGTATGTTGTCACCCTGGCAACTCCAGAGAGACACAAATCATTGCAACGTGCTGGGGCCTGGCCCACGCGTACGGAGCCCTATTCAACACTATTCAGTACCCTCAGGGGAAAGGAAGGTCTCTGGATCGGATGACAAAGTGACCCCGCGGCGGTGCCGGCCCCTGCCACAGTCACTGCAGTTGCGCCAGCCCCCGCGCCGGTCCCCGCGGCTGTGCCAGCCCCCGCGACAGGCGCTGCAGCTGAACCAGAGAACCAACCCCTGCCAGTATCAGTTGCCCCTATACAGAAGAAAAAATACACAAGAAAATCAGCTCGTTTAGTAAGGGCTGATGATGAGCCCGGGCCATCAAGAGAACAGGAGGAGGAAGAGGCAGAACCCATAAATGAGATGGTAACCACTCGATCCCTATCCCTGAGTGAGCTGTGAGATATGCGAAAAGATTTCGGTTGTCGTCCAGGCGAGCTCATCATTGCCTGGCTGCTCCGATGCTGGGATAACAGGGCCAGTAGCCTGGAATTAGAAGGCAGGGAAGCCAAGCAGCTGGGATCCCTTTCTAGGGAAGGGGGCATTGACAAAGCGATTGGAAAAGGAGCAAAAGCCCTCAGCCTCTGGAGGCGACTCCTGTCAGGTGTGAAGGAAAGGTATCCCTTCAAGGAAGATGTTATATGTCACCCAGGCAAGTGGACTGCCATGGAGAGAGGTATCCAGTACCTGAGGGAATTAGCTGTGCTGGAAGTGATTTATAATGACCTGGACAATGATCAGTTATCCAAAGATCCAGACGAAGTCCAATGCACATGACCCATGTGGCAGAAGTTTGTACGGAGTGCACCATCATCACATGCAAACTCTGGCAATAATGACCTGGAAAGATGAAGAGGGACCAACGGTGGATGAAATAGCTGGCCAACTCCGACAATATGAAGAAAGTCTGTCTTCCTCCCTACAGGCCTGTCTCAGCTGTGGAGAAACTGTCCCAGAAGGTCCAGCAACTCGAAGAGGACATGTCCTACTCCTCACCTGTACAGACCAGTATCTCAGCCATTAGGAGTAAGCGTCCCTCTCTTCAAGAGAGAAGATATAGTGGATACACACCACGGGGCACCCTGTGGTTTTATCTGCGTGACCACGGACAGGACATGAGGAAGTGGGATGGAAAATCTACCTCGACCCTAGAGGCACGGGTACGTGAGTTGCAAGGGAAAACAACTACAAAAGGTGGTTCTTCCAGGAAAATTGCTGCTCCAGTTTCCAGTGAGCAGTTCCCCAGACAGGGTAGAAGGGCTGATTTTGTTTCTGATCCTAACAAAGGGATTTTTGACTCGCATTTACAAGAATGCTATGACCAGGACTAGAGGGGCCCTGCCTCCAGCCAGGTGGAGGAAAGGGACAACCGGGTGTACTGGACTGTGTGGATTCCATGGCCTGGCACATCAGCCCCACAGGAGTATAAGGCTTTGGTAGACACCGGTGCACAGTGTACCCTCATGCCATCAAGCTATAAAGGGGCAGAACCCATCTGTATTTCTGGAGTGACAGGGGGATCCCAAGAGCTGACTGTATTGGAGGCTGAAGTGAGCCTAACGGGGAAGGAGTGGCAGAAGCACCCCATTGTGACTGGCCCAGAGGCTCCGTGCATCCTTGGCATAGACTACCTCAGGAGAGGGTATTTCAAGGACCCAAAAGGGTACCGGTGGGCTTTTGGCATAGCTGCCTTAGAGACAGAGGAAATTAAACAGCTGTCTACCCTGCCTGGTCTTTCAGAGGACCCTTCTATTGTGGGGTTGCTGAGGGTCAACGAACAACACGTACCAATTGCTACCACGACAGTGCACCGGCGGCAATATCACACCAATATCCCATCCCACCGGTGGGGGGGTGAGCGAGCAGCTGCGTGGTGCTTAGTTGCTGGCTGGGGTTAAACCACGACAAATATATATATCAAAAAAATAAAAAAATAAAGCCATTGATATTTCATGTATTTTTCAGTGTTCCATTTTTAGTACCCAAAGGGATTAGTCCAGTAGCTTCTCTTAATGTAAATAACAAGGACAGCTAAAGTAATTCTGACAATCCAAATTGTTTATTCCAAATGTTGTCCAGCTACTTAAGAACAGAGTACACCTGCACTTTTTCTTTCTTTCTTTTTTTTTTAAAGCTTTATTATCTGAGACCTTTTTTCAAATCAGAGACTGGGTTACTTACTTATCAGACTGAAGAGTCAATATTTTGCTACTTATCTGATCTGTCTTCCACTACGTTGTGTTTCTGATGCAATAGAAAGTACTTAATTTCCATGACTATTCATTTTTCATATTCTTCTGAAGAAATGAGTAAAGTTTCTGGCTCTTGTCTTGGAACACTTGTTTTAAGTGTTCAATTATGCAGATTTTAACTGATAAGATTGCACAAAATTGTCGTAACAGCCTGAAGTATTAGAACTACTAAATATGTTTGTCTTTTTTTAAGTTGCAGTTATTTGTTTCTAAAAATATTTTACAAAAGAGGAGAGAGGTTAGATAATTATCTATAAGCACTTTTCGTCAAACGAACCAACCAGCCACTGATTATGCTGAAACCTACCACAATTCTTCTTATTGTCTCTGAACCATTAAGTGTTAGTTATTTTATGTTAAGTGGGCATAAAAATGGTATTAGGCACATTCTAAACAAACATACTTTAATGATTATTTTATAAAGCTTGATAAATAATGAATATATTTCATAAGTATGTTATTGTCATGAGCAATATGTTCTAAGATAATTGTATCAGTATGAATATAGAGGTAAAATATTCTTTTCACCTGTTTAACAGGTTAGTTACATGTTAAATCACATATTCATTATTTGTTAGTATTTTATTATTATTTACATATAATAACTTGCTTATTAATGTTGAAGAAGGGGCACACAGCATAATTCTTCTGCATAATGATATTCAATGGTTTGCTACCTGGTTTACTATCATATTTCTGGTTTGCTATCTGGTTTGCTATGATATTCCACAAATATATTTTCTCTGAGCTTGCTTTCTATGCAAAACAGGAACACCCGCCACCCCTCACCAAAAGCTTTCCATTTAGTTCTTTCACTGCTCAGAACTAGATGGGACATTCAAAATTTTAACAGACATTTATTAAAGAGTTAGCTTTTCACATTCTACCTGTTGAATTCTAGCTCTGTTAAGACTCTTATGAGTCCTACCAGTGGAACCTTTGAGTATTGCATTTTTCTGGTAGCCATAACAGGTTCAATGCACATCTTGTTCTTCAGTGAAATTTTTCACAGAATCATGTAATGAACAACACAAATTAAATACTGTCAAGTGCATTTTGAACTTCTAAGTTCAATATTTTTCTTGGAGTCACTGAAAAATCTTTTTTCTTATGAGAAGTCAAACACACATGCAATGAAGACAGAAAGAGAAATGAAATTAAAACCTCGGAATTTATGATTGTTCAAAGCTGACAATGAAAAAGACCTTTGATGTAACTGCCACCAGATTTTGTTTGGGTACACAGGAAATGAAATAAGGATAATTTCAGCCTCTGAATACAAACTATTTGCATTCCTCAGCTAGAGAAATTTCTATTAAAAGTTAAATCAAAACTCTGTAATTACAAACTTTGTGGAGACTGAAAAAGACAATGACAGAATCTGTGTCAGCATCCAGACTAGTTACACCTAAGTACTTTCACTGCAATGGGAGAAAATAATCTCCTGACTGGCTAATTGACTGACTGAATTTCTTTATGTTTCTGAGCCTTGATTTCATATTCTGAAGCCATGTCTGACTTTCTTTGTTGTTTTTTTCATTTCTGTAATGAGAACAAAGCAAAATAAATTTCTTAAATATTAAATTGCTAAAAGAAAAGTGTATGAAGAGCTAATTGAAAGAATAAATAAATGTTACCAGACAACAATGTTTCTTACACAAAACTTTCAATGAAAATATTATTCTGAACTGGACTAATGGCAAAGAAGTAGTTTAACAAACTAATTGTGAAGGTGTGTTAAAAACCCCAAACAAACAAAGAACTTCTACAACTGTTTATCCTCTTTTTGAGTTGAAGGTTGAATGAACAGATAGTTAAATATTTTTTTTTAAAAGATCCCTGGACACTGCTGAATTTCCATCAGCAGTCAGTGACTTGGAAACTATTTATAAACACAAAAGGGCATGATAAGGTAGCCCTGGTTACCTACTTCACCTATCACTCACATCCTCAGAATTTAGAGTTTTAAAATCTTCCCCCTCAGTGCTTTCCTACCTCTTCACAAATGGTCTAGCTCTCTGGGTCGAGGTACATCTCCTCCCAGCTGCTGGTAGAGCACTAACCGTTACTTCTCACAGGAGCCAACAAGCAGCTGAGAGCAAACACAGCATGCATCACTCAGAGCTCACCTGGTCTGGCAGCATGTAGATAAACACTTCTGAATCCTCTGAAAACCTACAGGAAAATGTTGATTATCATTTCTATATGAGTAATGCATACCTAGAAACTCCTCTTTTTTGGTGTAATATGATAAAATTATGAAGCTGGTAGTGTGAAATTTTGCTTGATGATGTTGTTGTTGTACCTTGTTCCAATTATATTTTTTTTTCTGATAAAATAAGAGCTGACTAGTTGTTGAGTTATGGTATAATATTTCACACCTTGTGAATTTAACAACACTCAGACTCCAGTGTTGTACCTACTCATGCACAAGGTGTGAATTATAGCTTCATTACTCACACCCTGTCATTTCTTATTTCTTAAGCATTATATTGAGGTCAAACAAAATGATGAATTGGTTTTAAGTTTTGTTTCTGTCAATTAAAACTCACTTTGAATGTTTCATAGTAATAGCTTGTCAACAAAAGAATAAATTATTTAAGAACAAACAATTCCTAATATATTTTAAAAGTGCACAACTGTTGGCACAAGAAGTCCAAGATCAAAGACTGGATTAAGCCTGACTAACTGTGGTCAGCTCACTGATGTTCCAGCTGCACAGACAGGTTTTTGGACAAAAAGATTAGCACCTCCAATTGGCAATTCAGATCTAGCTGTCTCTGGTAATCTCTCTGAATAATAGCACTAAAATAATAATATCATAATAATTCCCTGACTGAGGGGTGATCATGGGATCTAATTCTCACTTCTGAAAGAAGCACAAGTAACTTGGAGAAAATATTTGAGGCTGTCTTTGTGATTAGCTGCTTATCATCTATTGGGAAAATACTCATTTAAATGATTATATATATTTTATATTTTTTTTTCTTCGAACACTTGTATATTAGTATATTTTTCTTCTTTGCTGGTGTTTTTCAGCATCACTGCTCTGAATATGAAACTCCTGTGCTTGTTTTCTACAGTCATTGCAACTACTTGACGCTGTAAGATGTTTTTGAAAACTGACATGACCTCTTTGATTAGAAAGGGGGAATTATCATCCATTCTGCTAAATTTGTTTTAATGCACAAGTGAGAAACCTGGAAACTTCACATAGGAAGAAATGGAAATGTTTAAAACATACGTGTTTTTAAAAGCTTCACATTAATTTCAAGGTTGGAAGAAGGAATGTGTTTCTGATTGTGCCAAGGACTTAGTGCCTTCACTCTTAAAAAAAAAAATAACCAAACGTAAAAAAAGGTCTCTAATCATTAAGAAAATAAACTCTATGAAAATATTACATAAGTTCCATCATAAATGTATTTCAAGGTAATTTTATACACCTTGTAAATGTTAAAAAATCCTTTGGCAATATATCCTATTTTGATACACTTTCTGACTGTTAAGAAAATAAACTATGAAAACATTAGTTTATTTTCTCTATAATCAGACACTATTTTGGAGGAAGGGGTATTTTATTTCTCTCTCTCTTTTTTTTTTTTTTTGACAAAAGCCCTAGGTAACTATGGAATTAGAGCCATAATGAAAAGACTATCTTCTTCAGTTGCTCCAGGTTTTAAAAGTCTGGCAACAAGTAACAAAAGAAAAAGCAGTTTCGCAGTTTGCCCTGCATGAATCAGGGCAAAAGTTGTCACACATTCAAGCATTCAGCTGCACTGCGCAGCTTGATGGCTTATCTTGTGTTTGGAAAAAAATTGTGCTCATTGGGTCACTGTGATTTTCTCCTGTATTTGAGATCCCTCTGTTCTCACGTGCACAGCCATAATTTGCCTCAGGTCCAGGATCTGTACTCTGCTGTTATCCTTCTTCCATCCCATTACGATCTTGAACTCCACTACTTCATGGTCTCTACAGCCAAGACTGCCACTCTTTATCATATCCCCAACAAGCTCTTCCTTGTTCATGAATAACACACACTAGTACTGACAGAGTAATGACAGGGCACACTTCTTACATCAGTAAAAACCATTTTACATGATGAGGTTTATGTCCAGCGCTTGATCATCTTATACCTCTTGTTCAAACTGTGTTCAACATTACCATACCTTGATTGCTGTGAGGACACTAAAATGGAGAACAGTATTCTAGCAGCAATTTTGCCAGTGCTATGTAGAGAGGCAAAATTGCTTTTTTGCTTCTTGGTAATACCCACTATATACATATGAAGGTTGCATTAGGCCCTTTCACTGCAGTATTGTGCTAAAAGGTCATGCTGAGGTGATTAGCAACAATGACCCCTAAATCCTTCTATGAATCACTGCTTTCCAAGACAAAATGTCATTATGGATTAATAGTAGTCATGTATCCTTCCCTGTGGTTAATTTCACATTTACTGAAATACTGGAGCTTCTGTTTGGCTGACATTGAAGCTAAGAGGTTTTTTAAGTACCTTAAATCCTCCTCTGATTTTATTAGACTTAAATATACGAGTCTCTGATTTACAGTCTCCAAGCCACATTCTCAGCTGGTGTAAATCAATGTGACTTGCTGTTTACCTGAAATAATGTTCTATTCCACACACTGCAGTTGCTGAAGTGAAGCACAGAGAAGACATCTATATGATATGCATTATTGGCTACTTTACACATAATAAATCAAGATTAATATTAAACATTATATTGCATAAAAAGTGAACTCACAATTACTTGGAAAAATGAGGAGTCATTTAGATTTGTTAATTACATAGAAATTAAAACATGATTCTTCCTATCAAAGCATTGAATACTCTGAGAGATGACATTGGCATAAGGCCATTGTTCCTCTGAGGCTTTCTTTATCTACTTGAGTGAATCCCCCTTCTGCTCACTCCTACCTCCTCCCCATTGTAAATATATACATGTGTTCACTAAGCCTTTATCTTTCCTGGAATGGACTCCTGTAATTCTTGCATTCTCTAGTCAGAAGGCAGATCAAGTGCATTTTCCTCAGTAGGTAGGACAAATTCAGGTATCTACTGTTCATCACTTAATGACTGTATGAATACAATAGCCTTTAAAACTCATTCTTAAAAGAAAATATCATTTAAGATGAGACTCAGTCTGGTGCAGAAGAGGATTCCGTTTAGCCTGCATTCATTTTTTCTTCTTTTCTGGAGACAGAGAGGCTGTTTGTGAAGCAGCTACTGGCTGAATATACTTCTATTCCTCTACAAAACTGAATCAGAGCTGCCTTGTTTCACTGTGAAGAGAACAAAAGGAAGTGAACTGGGAGGACGTCTGTAACATAGTTAGAGCACTGCTGTATTTTTGAAGGAGTGAGTGAATGAGTTGAGAGGTGGAGGAAATGTTGAGGAAGAAACACATCTTGGTACAGTTCATTCTTTGTGTTGTGCTGTCAGATCCTGAAGCCAATACCATATGGAGAACGCATGCAAGATTATTCCTATCATAGCCTGCTGTTCTATTGAAATACGTGTGTTTGGAGGCACAGAGAGGAAGAGCAAAGAAATCATACCTCCTGCATGTATCTTGCCCAGTAGTCTCCCATTTTTATTTTAGCTGCTGTGCAGCAGCCCAGATTTGATCCTTTATAATATTTATATTCATGAGCTCGCAGAAGCATGTCTGACTTTCTGCAGATCCCCCAGTGCCTGACAAATGACATTACCTTCATTCCCCTCTCTCAGAGAATATGCCATTGTTGTCCTAAATCCTGGTGTTTATCTGAGCCTGATTAGACCTTTACGAATAACTTGGAAGAAGGCACAGCATTAAAGTCAATGGTTCTGCTTGCAAAGAGGTTGTTATCTGGGCTACTGTCCATTTACCTTCCTGCATGTGCGCAGACTTTCACTGAATTAATTCTGTACAAGATATCATTAAACATTGTCCTATGCAGGTCAACCCCTTTACAATATTCAGACAAATTTATATAGCTATATCATATTCAGAAATAATCACCATACAACTCCAAATTAATCACATTTGCATCTTTCCAACATTTTCCATGAGTTTTCTTCAAATTAACCCAGTTCACTTTTCTCTTGCTTTCTTAGCAAGCCAAAAATTGTCACAAATGCAGTTTTTCTGTGCTGCTGAAGCTGTTCAGTAGTTGTTTCACCAAGAAGATCTATATACATTACAAGAAATAGAAAAGTTGCTCCTGCATTTCAAGGAGGAAAGCTTTTGCTCACTGACCTTCAAATGCTACAGAAAAATCTATTTTAAATTGAATGTTGATCCAAATAAGAAAGGACTGTACCACATCACATGAAAAAGAAACACTCATCATCCAATTATTAATTCTTTGCTAAAGTCAATCCATCTTGCTTTCTGCAATTGTGCAATGAACACAAAAAACAGCTGACTCTCTTGTTAGCCATGGAATTAGGATAAAATTATAGCAACAGTTAAAATGCTAAATCCTGACCTTTCTGTTACAGGGCAGGACTGTTTTCTCATTATATGTATAATGCTAGGGATAAGAGGACCCAATACATTACCAGTGCTCCTGTTACAGACACAAGTAATGATAAAGAATGAAGGAATAGACACACCACTTTCTGAATAAAAATGCTCGCTTCCTACAGTAAGACTCTTCAGGGCATGTTGCAGTAATGTGCTGTGGGAGCCACTTTTCTGCTCTTCCAAGCAGGAACAAAATGTATTGTTACACCTTTTGCTGATTACAGCACATACACAAGGCAAGTGATGGGCACAGAGCATAAAATATGTCCTACATCAATATATTGGATTGTTTAAGGCCTCATTTCCCAAGTGGAGCATTTGTTTCCTATGTCTTTTTTTATGAAGGAAGATGTGATGCTGAGAAATGTTTTCGTCTCTCCATAACAGCATCAATGGAACAGGACACAAGACAGTGTTATACCATGCTTGATTCATTTTAAAGCGGTCATGTAAAAGTGCTTATGGTATTTTTATCACATGTCAAAAATCTTGGTAAATAAAATTTAATTTTTGGGAATTCATTTATAATTCACAGCATAAGTCTCAGACTCTCCCTATGCATGAGCCATAAATGGGTGAAATGACAACCCATGTAGGTGTAGAAACCAACAGATCTTGCTGTCCTGGCACCCTAGATAGACATTTGTGCTTGAACTAGTCCAAAGCAAGTGACTCAAATCAAGCATCAGATCAAAACGGCAGAGTCCTTATATTTCATACTATTATAAGTGGGATGGACAATTGAAAATGCAGTAGTATAAAGATAAACAGAACCTAAAAGCTTTGAAAGAAAGAAGAAAAAAGTCCCACACTTCAAATATGTTTACTGGAGCTTATCCAGCCTGCTAAGCTTCCCTCTGTTTTCTTTCATCAAGCTGCCCTAACTATCCAACCAAGGAACAATCTTCAGTTTGGTGCATGCGATCATGCACAAACACTTTCCAAAATCCTGTCAAAAGAGATGCTTGTTGACACACTCTCAGGAAAAAAAAAAAAATGTTTCCAGGTGTGTGCAATGAATGTGTTTGTGTTTTTTAAGTCAGTAGCGACTGCTCCAGAGAAACCAGCTATGAGAAATATGAGTCACTACAGTCAGTGAAATCAGGACTTCAGGATGATGGAATGAAAGCTAAAGCTGTGACTTTTGGGGGATAGATGTAATCTGCATTTAATCTTCTAATTTTATTTTCTGTCCACAACTTTTTTTCTGTCACCTTTGTTGTCATGTGCAACCTCAAGCTTCTAGACAGACAGATGAAGTTTCACAGATGTCTCAGAAAATTGCAGAGTGGGCCAACTTTAGGAATGTCTCTTCCAGGCACATTCAAGCTCTTTTTAATTAAAGTATCAAGATATATGGATACGTTATAAATAGCAAAGGCAAGCAAGTTGACTGGGAAGCTGCAATGTGCTGACTATTTGTGTATGCATATAGAAGTTCTGTTTTTGAAAATTGTACCTAGTGATTCCAGACATTTTACTTAAGATTACAAACCCGTCCATTTAGAAAACTTTTGAGCAACAAGAAAACTTGCAACATTATACAAAACACAGTTCCTGATAACATCCTTCTTTGTGCCTTTTTTTATTTGTCTTGATATTTTTGCCTATGGGTAGCTAGCTTAAATGAAAGTTTAATAGATATGTTAGACACCATAAATGAAAAATTAATTCAGTGCTAAATCTTATGAAATCCCAGGCCTAACGAATTACAGGCTAGATAGTCATGTTAAACACATATCCATATACTTGTGTACAAGTATGAGGAAGAGTTACTTATTTTCTGTGATTGTCATTCTTTTTGCCATGCCAAACATAACCATTAGCAGGTATAAATATTGCCCAAATTTTTCAAAACTGATTCAAGTTTTTAGATGCTTCCATTATGACATGTCTGGGATGAGAACTGATTTTTATGGAATAACTTTTTGGCACTTCATGGACAATATGCCTAGATAAGGGTTTTGAGCTGAGGCATTCAGAAGTTATTTCCTGAATTCTTGGAAACTGAGTAATATTTTTGTTTCTCTGGTTTGCCTCATTCAGAAATGTTCTTGTGAAAAATAAATATCTCTAATGAGCAACAGAGATGTATTTAAAGTTTTAAGTTAGAGAACAAAAGAACTAACTAACATGTATGTGACTAGCATTTGCACTCAGGCCTTCCAAAGAAGGTGAAGAACTGAGTGTGTTTAGTCAAATGGGCTAGTTACTTCATCCCATCCTGATGTCTAGTTCACAGAATCACTGTGTTTAGCTGTGCCTGCTGAGAACACCGTGGAATGCCATGTTGGATGTTATATTTAAAAGATTTTGTGTAGGAATCCTTTAGCTAAAGAGTTTGAAGACCATTCTATCTGTGTGACAAGTGTGAAGGAAAAATCTATTTCTGAATGCTTCAAAAGCAAAAAGAAGATGTGTTCTGGTTTTGACGATTTTTGTGTAACTCAAAGAGCTAGAACTGCACAAGCATAATCCAGGCCTCGGGAATTCCACAGAACTGTGGTTACTGGTTTCAGCGAAGGCTCACTTTTGCTTTTAATTCCCCTCCATGGTTGAAAGTTAAGAAATTCCTGACACAGAATGCAGCAAATGTTTTCAACTTCAGTCCTTGCCAACTCTTCAATAGTTATGTCTTCTTGTTTCAGAAAACGAATATACAGAATGTTTTAATTTGTCTGTTTGACAAATACGCCTGAATGCCCAATAACTTATCTTTGAAATTAACCTGTCAGAGTAATCATGACACAAATATAATGATGAAACATTACTCTGCTCTAAAGATGAATTTCTGTAACAGTCATAACTGGCCTCTAGGGCGTTACTGATTGATGAAGCAATACTTTAATAGAAATTGAACTAATTTATGTGCAGGTCTACACAGAAAAATCTACATATTCTACTATGTGCAGATTCATTTGGCTAACCATCAACAAAATCACAAAGGTTGTAGACTTTGATTTGTATTTGGTCCAGAGACGTGTTAAAATGATGTACACATTAACCTAGAATAGAATGAAAATACACGTGCACATGTGTATTTTGTTTCTACATTGTACATTATTTCTTTGCAATGTTCCACATTAAGATAAGAAGAACTTATTTAGCTTTGAAAATATCTGGCAACTAATTATTAAACTAAAATTAAAGTTTTTATATACCAACAAATTTTACATAGTGAAGAAGCTATAAAACACATACTGCCAAATTCAAGCCCAGAACTGTACTTTCTCTAACTAGATGTTAACAACCTGTAAAGTTAATCCCTGTATTCCTTGTCTGATTGAAAAGGTGCAGAAATTGTAATAATTCTAGCATATAATATCAGCTATATGCCCTTACCTTTTTTACTTCTTGTAATATAGCGCAGATTTTACAACATATTGGAAGAAATCAAACAAGGACACAAGGTCTTAAAATAATCCAGTAAAGCTGAACTTTCAAAAGATATTCCTTTCAAAAACTAGAAGTGAGAATTTACAGATTTGTAAATCATGTAATATAATGGTATCTAGTCAATTTATTTGTGTTTTTTTTATTTTGTTTTGGTTTTGAGGGGTTTCATCGTTGTTGTTTTTACAATTGCCTTGTAATGTAAGACTATCTGCCAATCTAGGAATACTTAATCTATAAAAATTGTTCATTTGCTAGAAAGACAAGAGCAAGCCTTGTGGGATTATACTTTGGGTTGAGGTAAGCCATGTCTTGGGCTCAATAACTATATTAACCAGCTCTCCACTGATATGAAGTGAGCCTGAAATGGCTTTCTCAGTTACAGAAGCCTATGCTGTAAGACATGCATATCCTGCCATGTTACCTTCTTTTTGTTATCAATCACATCTTTTTTTACCACTGTTTTACTCTTCACACATTGGCTTTCAGTCAGATGACCTAGATTGATGATTGACTCAAAATGCTGTTGTGTGACAATGCACCTGTTCTATGAGGATGATACAGAATGAATGTTTTAATAACGTCATTACAATGTCTTGGAAGCATAGAGCCTGTGTTCTTTTTGTTAATTAGCTGTAAACTGATAATTATTTCCTTAAATTACCTAAATATGTACACGGGTCAAGCCTATTTGCCTAAAAAAAAGAAGATAAAAGATTGTTAACAAGTGTTTTCTTACATACACATACATACATATATATATGTATGGAATTCAAAAGAAAAGCTCTTCATATGGGTAGGATATTCATGTAGGTGGGATATTACCTCATTTAAGTATATATGAAACAAAGTGTCAAAGGTAAGGGGAATTTGTTTCCAACTCTGCTTTCCAAAAGTCATACAGCTTCTTTAAGCGGTAGGTTTTATTTAGGAGGAAGATACCATATTTTTTGTGGTGTTGCAGAGAAAATGAAAAGACCTTTTAGAAGGATTTATTGAACAGAGTTCAATATGGGTCATCCAATCAGTGTCTGAAAGATCTCTTCATCTACTTGAATTTACCCAGGAGTTCATCTCAGCTGCTCCTATATAATGCATTATTTAGTGGGAACACTGTGTACAGAATTACCTAACTCTTTTCTATTTTACTCTAATGCTTTTGAAAGAAGCTATTATTTTCTGAGGCGAGGAAAAAGCATATATTAATTTTCCTATAATTGCCATCTCCAGTTCTTTAGACTCACCAATGACCTTTTTTTTCCCTTTGATCAAAAGAATTTGAAATGCTCTGAAACTTTGAATTAAAGTTCTATTCAGTTCAGACTGTGTATTTTTTGAGTAACTTCATCCACCAACATATTTTAAGGAAGAATCTGATGATAAATTGTTTGGTTTGAGATGTGTTTGTTTGATTTTGGTTTTGGACACATAACAGTGGCCCAATCATCTTTATTGTTGTACCATAACCATTTCACAGAACTTAGGAACAAAATAATTAAGGGCAAAGGTTGTCCTTCCTAATTTCAAGAAATAAGGTGCTGGGCATGTAGCTTAATCAAATACTCACAGAGTGTTCACATGCAGCCATGTACAATATCAGACAAGCTATATATCAGTTCAGTAGAAGGAACTCATACTATATATTCTATCAATATTTTTCAAATATTTCCACTCTCTTCCCCAGATTTTTATCTTTTTGAACTCTCTGGCTTACAGATGAACATGATAGCTGAATTTATACACATTTTGCAAAAGGTTCCTTCAAGTTTCTTCAATGAGATTTTAAGACTCATATGTTTAAACCTGTCCTCTGTATTCTATTTATTCTACTTCTCATTTTATGACCCTGATATCTTAGAAATATACTGGAGGAATTTGGGTCTGTCTTTAATCTTCAACATCAGCCATCCTGAAGCACTCTCATTTGAACAGGTAAACACAGAGACTTACTAAAAACTTTCAGTTTCCGTGGCTTGGGAAATAGACGTGTGATAGTAATGGTGGTTTTCTTACACAAAGCCTTTTCTTACACAAATGTCTCTGTGGTAGAGACATTTGAAAACCCAGCAAAACATATTAGCTGTTTCCATAACAGATAGTTTCCCTAAATTACAGCAGGACTAGACTGTTTCCACTTCACGTAGACTTTCCCTGTGCAGTCTGAGCAGAGCTCTGTGTCAGCTGAGGAAGCACAGAGAGAGACAGGGCAAGGACACTGCCTCTTCAAGGCTCCTCTCTCAGTATAGAGCCCTGCTTGGGTCGAATATGGACAAAAGGCTATGTCGTCACTCTGTCTCCCTCTTTACAGATAGTCTGGAGATGTACATTTTTCTGCAGCATGTAAAGTCTCTGTAGAGTCTAGGGACTTCGCTTGAGTGCAATGTGAGGATGAGAGGAAGGAAGGCTTCTTGTGCTTCTTATGTTCTCCACCCTACTTCCATGCAGCCGTACCAAGGTTCAGCTTGTCCTTAACCTTATTTTTGTCCCTAACCTGGTAGTCATAGGGTACTTTTTCCTATGGCCTTTAGACAGGCTCTTTAGCTGCTTTAGAGCCATAGTGAGCAGTGTAAATTATGCAACTCTTTGGTGAAGTAAATAATGAGCAAACTCTTAAAATAAGACAAAATATTGTCTCCAACATAGAAAAGAAATATAATTTTGTTCAAGCCGGGACTTGGACTATCCTGCTTAATGTGTTTCCTGTGACGGGTGGATGTTGACTTTGTTGAAGAGTGGCTTCTTTCACACAATTGAAGAGTATTTTGGCAGATCTATGATCTGGATATTGCCTTCTCCAATCTGTCTGCCAAATCACACTATGAAATTTGAAACAAAAACCTAAATTAACATCACAGACGATGTCAGACAATGTTACACATCCTCATATTCCAGCCTGCCTGGGAAGCTGAAATTACATGACGCTACATATATTTTTGCTGTGCCAACGTTTTAAGGTACTCTTCTATATAAATAGAGTCTACAATGGGAGATGGGACTTGTCCTGTATGAACTCTTGACCAGTACCTAGGCACAAAATATCAGGATGTAAAAATATTTTTATTCAAAAATGCATTAAAAAATATAAAAATGTTAAAATTACCCACTGCATAAAACAAGTAAAAATATATGGCATGCAGATGTTTATGCTTTAGTGCATAAATCAAACACTAAACTGCCTGAGGTCAGGAATATATTTTCCCTCTGGGCAGTCGTGCATTACAAAACTTTTTGGACTTTTCTCAAAAGCATTGGCTGTTACTTATTTTTCAGAAGAGCAAACTGGACCAACTGAACTGTTGGTTTAAGCCAAAACAGCACTTCTGCAAATTCTGCAGCACTAGCAATTTTTGCCTTACATCAGAGGTATGACTTTCTCAAACTAGCAGCACAATAAGAGCAGAAATACACCCTGGCATTTGCCTACATAGCAGATTGCAGTGACCTATATTTGTCTTCTGCAGCCAATCTCAGTAGCCTCTGTAATGATCAAATTGATGGTTTAGAGGTATGGATCACTGGAAGTAATAAAGCATGATGTTTCCCTTGTATTTCAGCCTTGAAATGATTGAGAATTTGTGGCATGTAGCCACCAAAAATACATCACAATAATTTTCTGAATTTAATGACTTGTGGTTATGTAATCCCTCAAATATGCCAGTAGTAATCTTTTTAAAACTGATTGATTTTGACCCATGGCTTTCTTTATGGTTTCGTCTGTATAAAACAGCACTTGAAAATGTTCTTCAACTTGATCTTTATGGTATACATTTTATTTTCATTTCCAATTGCCATTTATTTTAAAATGGCAGGCACTTATTTAGTATCTTACAGGATTGCTTCTTGGGCATAGGTGACACTACTGTAGTATGTTACTGCAGGGACTTCTCCTACATTTAGTGCAATTCCAGACTAAGTCAAGCTACATAGCCACAAGAGACAGAGCTAGCCTAACAAATATTAAAGTAGCTGTTTAGCCGGATAGCATATTTTGCCCTTTATTTCACTTTACTACTACACATCTCATGTACTGCTCTTCCTCTTAAAATAATCCCAGAAAGTACCCCCACAAAAGTGTTTGGCACAGGGTCATTTTTGAATGGAAAGTTAGGAGGAATGTGCAGATTGCACCAACTCTTATTTCATGTATTTGGAAACACACAGGCACTTAACCAGCCTCTCAAGCAATGCGGATTTTGGTAAACTGTAACCCAGATTTGGTCTGTAAGTAAATTCTTCCCCAACACATCTCAGATGTCTCAGATTCCCATGGGAGAACCTTCATTTCGTACTAGTTATCCAGGCTCTTGACAAACAGCTGTAATACAAAACTGTAGTTCCTAACCGTGAAGAGAGACAGCAATACCCATCATGCTTGACAGATAGGTAGCTAGCACCAGTCTCCCTGTAGAACAGATTTTAGTAAGAGTACTCAGCAGTCTTTTGCAGAAACAAATTAATTTATCCAGTTGTAATATAAAAGAGGAAGGTCCAGGAGGAGAAAACATAGGCCAGAGTCTCCTATCCTATAGAATCAGAACAATTATTTTATGATAAGTCTAGGTTTTCACTGTGTTCCCAGAGTTTTATTTATTCTTATTCTCAGCAGAGGGGTTAATCTCCAACTCGACTGAGTACTGTGTACTGTGACTCCTGAAGGAGTGCTCTGCAAGGAAGATACATGAACAGCTAGGAAATAACACATCACAATATGGTGCCTGAGGGTAAGAAGCACTGCTCACCAGTTTTGCAGGGCTGCTAAGAATTGTTCTTTCTGTGATGTTGTGCATATACAAATATAGAGAAAAGGAACCCTGCTATCAGAGAGTTAAATGCAACTTGAGACAAAGAGACATTACCCCAAGAATGGACACTATTGTTTAATTGTGAGAGCAGCAGAGCTAAACATAACTAAAACAAAAGCCGAAGAAGTACAACATCTGTACAAAATATTTGGCCTATGCCAAATACAACTGATATAGCACAGTGATTATCTCTGTAAGAGAGCCTAGAAGGTTAGGATGCACACAATATTCAGGAAAGGTTTTTTACAGTTCTTGGTAGACATAATTTTTGTGTTTCTGAGCAATTATGAGGAATAACACTCCTCATTTTTAGCTGCATTAATTTTTTAAGTCCCTGTCTGTCTTTTGTATAAAACTTATATTGTTAGCAGTACCAGCTGGCATACTGAAGTTTTCCATGTATTACATAACGCATATAGTCATGGACTGGATTTGTAGACTTTGTTACATAAAAGAAGATCCTGTTACATGCAATAAAACCCTGGAGATAGGATTGTATATGTTTCTGCTGCAACGTCTACTATAGATCTATATCGTTCAAGATTTTATTTGTTGCAGCCCTGTTTGGGTGTTGGGGGGTGTTTAGTAGCCAAACATGGTCTATAAATCATGCCCTTCTGATGACCAAATGAGTGGAATATGCTCAGCAGATGCTAAAGTCTCCAAGTTAGGTGGTGGATCTGGCAGCAAATTTAACTCCTGAAAACTTTGCTATGAATTATTTATTTAAAATTGAAACCTAAGCATCTAATTCTGAAAATTACAAACCTACCAAATTAGATCTGGCATATTTTCCCAGTCTCTCTTGACCCCTTACAAATATTCATGTAATCTGATGCTGTTACAAGTCAATAACACTCCAGGAAGTGTGTTTATTTTTATTAGATTCATTTCATCCCATATGTTCCCTTGCAGTTATTTCCACCTGTTGGGAGACATAGTACACACTTTTAATTCAGATTAGTTAAGATCTTTGCATGACAATCAGATCTAAATATTTTAACCCTCTGAATCTCAGCTGAATGTTTGTTTAATTAAGTGTAACTCTCCATGAGAAACTAGAGCTTTACATTTTCTGTGAAAAGGGAGAAAAAAGGGTCTGTTGAATGCTCCAGCATCAGCTGTTTGCTGAGAAAAGCTGTCACCCACAGGAAACTCCATACCACTATGGTTCAGTGTCCTTTCTTTTGTGAACTGAAAGGCGGCAAGGAGTGAGGCTGCTAAAACTCTCTCTAGGTGAAATACTTCAGTTTGACCAAGTAGAAATATGATGGTGCACAATGGGAGGTGAAGAAGGGCCATATCCACAATTTATACTGTAACAGAGCAACAGGAGAGGTAAAAGGTCAGGACAGGCAAGTAGAGGTGCTGACAAAGACCAAAAAGTCAGTTTCAGAGAGATGAGGAGAAAACTGAACAATGCACTATGGATGGGCTGCTGAAATAATCCTGTTAGCAATGGGTTTTCTGGCAAGACATATAAAGTAGCCTAAGGACCCCTGTGTAGAGGGATACAAGCACAGAAATTAGAAGTAAATTAAGCTGTAGGAGTAAACACTTCTGACTATTAGTGCCTTCTGCACTCAGGCTGGGATTGGGAGAAGGGGTTCTCTCTTGTTAAAAGTGTATGGATGGTGTCTCTTGTCCCTGTCTTTTCCCCCTGAATTTTCATAAATCTATAGGAAAGTTTCTTTTGCTTCTTCAGTTCAAGTGTTTGACCAGCATGCTCCAAATTCACAAATTTCTCTATATTGTCTCTATTTTAGTGCAAATTCTGAGGAAGATACCTGGAAAATAACTATAGTTCAACTTTCTTAGTTATCTATTTTGTATTTTGGAGTGAAGGACCTATACAATGTAAATATTTGGGCCCATAGTCACCACTACATTTCTTCAAAAATTACAGATTTATGTAAAAGGGTTTGAAACTAAAGACTGACTTATTTGGTTCATCTGAGGCAACAGAATATGTAATTATGAAGACATGAGTGCAGATTAGGAGATGATATAAGGATTACTTTCATGGTTTTAAATTTACCTACACCTGGATGAGAATTCAGTAGTGATAACATAACAGCTCTTCACAGTAAGAAATACATTACTACAATGCAGTTCATCCATATTAATATTTCTTAGTAGAAAGAATAATCTTTTTTAACATCATCTAATGACAAGTTATGGGTGACACTTATTACCTCTTACTTTAAGTCAAAATAATTAACAATGCCATCAACAATACCTTGCACGATAGTATCATAATGTGGCAGTTTTAATACTGTGCTTCAAACTGGTGAAGTTGTTGGGAAAATGTAAATTATCATCCAATTTTTACTCCACCTGTCCCTGTTTTTCCCTCCTGCCTGTCAGAAATATAAGGCACCAAACTGAAGAACCAAAAGGATGAAAATATTGATTCTGCCTGTAGATGCAAAGACAGAAATGAAATCTGTGTTAATTTGTGCTTGTGTTAATATTGATGTATGCTTTGGGATACCTGTGTGCTAGAGGCAATGTTCTTCTTCCTGGCTGCCATCTGCAGCACCTTCATTACAGAGGTAGGATAGGAATCTGAACATGGGCCTTAGGGAAAAAGCAACCAGCCCTCACCACTGCCTGAATCTTTTGAGAAAGGATCAACTGGAATTTGTATATTTGCATTTGATGTCTTCAATTTGTCGTATACACTGTTACTATACCTCTGGCTGACTTTAGCAACTTTTAGTATGAGTACTGAGTTATATCATCTGGCTATTACTGTCATGTGGTATTGTTTTGTTCCAAGTTATTAACCATATTTTCAAAATATCTCAAATTTTGGCAAATGTTGCACACTTTAAAGTGTTTACTGACTCCCTATGAACTTTCAGTCCCTTAAGGGGCAGGTAGGTGTTTTGGGAGGCTTCTTGTTTTGGCCAAGGAATCCACGAGATCTGAATCTCAGAGCCTGAGCCCCAGTGGGACCCAGCAGTCAAATAGCTGATTTCATAACATGTTTCTGTAAGGGTATGTGGAAAGAGAGAATCCGCTTTTTTAAGGTGTCTGGTCAAGGACCTTTTTCAATGCAACAAGGGATAATAAGAAAAGGAGGAAGCCATAAACAAGAACATACGGGGACACAAACCTCAATAACAAAGACTAAGGGAGGCAGTGACCACAACCAAACCTGGTCAGTCACACTAATTGATGAGAGCGTGTGAGAGTGTGAGAATGTTTATTCCAGCGAGGTTATCTGATCAGGGATCTTGCCAATTGGGAAACTAAGGGAAAAAAAGGGGAAATCAGAAACAAAATACACAGAGACACAGACCTGACAAAACAAACATGGAGAAAATGACAAGAAACAAACCTCACCACTCACAGTAATTGATGGGCTATCAAGAAACTACAGGTGCCACTGCAGGAAGATCAGCCTGAACTTTGCAACCGGTATGATTGTAAACCAGAGGGATCCCAGACTGGGGGGGGGGGGGTGGGTGGGAATTGATAGATCTGTACAAATCTATGAGGGATGCACAGGGGGAAGAGGGAGCAGGGAGGAACAAAGAGGGGGGTAGACATAAAAGGGTATAGAAGGGGCCAGTCGTGTGTGAAACAGGGCCAGTCAGTGCACTTGTCTGGCTGAGTCCTACACCTGATCACTGCAGTCTGTCCTATCTTCTTATTAAATCTTTTTCTTAACTATCTCTCTGCATAATCTCACTCTCTATCCTCTGTGTGTGTGTGTGTGTGTGCTACAAGGACTAAGTCCCAGCTGCCGGTGAGACCTGTATGTGTGCAAGTGAAAATTGGTGCCAGACACTGGAGTCAGACCAGGGATGTGGGTGCCCCTGACCTGTGGTGTCAGCTATGGGAGCGAGTAGGGTGTCAGAGTCAATGACTGGAGTGAGTCAGGGTCTTTAACCTCCAGCCATCGGCTGGGAATGGTGTGTGTCCCGAAACCAGATACTGGGGGGACAAGTGTGAGTGAGGCGAGTGAGGGGATCAGCACCGGCAGCTGAAGCAGAACAGCAGGACACAGCCCGTGTGCCAGGTGCCAGCTACTGGGGGAACTGAGTGTCTCTATCTTCCCCAGACCAGGTGTGCATGAGGTGTGCGTGCATATCAGCTGGCAAACCTCAATCTGGGCCAGCTGGTGAGTAGGGAGGCCTTGGGTTGGGGCAGGAGTATTAGGTGGGTGGAGGGTCCATGCTGGTATATGGGGGACCCACGAGTGTGGGGTGCACACAGAGGGGCCGTGCTGGTACTTGGGGAATCCACAAATGTGCATGCCCTTGTGAACCTGGAGAGTGTCATGTGTGCACCTGCACTAGTGACCTCCCATCTCTGCCAGCCCAAGAGGAGGAGGGGACTTGGCTGTCTGTGCTTGTGTTTTATGTGAGTTCTCTATGTAGGTGCTGTTGAAGGCAGCGCCTTGTTTGCAACAGTCTGTGTGATTGGCCATGTCAGTGTTGTGCTTGTGTGTCCACGTGTGTCTGTGTCTCTGGGATACATGCTCAGACTTCACTACTAGTTGAACCTGCAAACAGGAAAGTGGCAGCTGCATCCCTCAGCCTGGGCAGAGACCACAACTCCCTGGGTCCCTGGGCTGGGCTCCAGTGGCCAGGCAGGAGTGACTGGAGGAGGCAGCCGTGCTCTAACATCACTTAACAGTTTTGACCATCAGCTGTGCTCAAGACACAGGCTGGCACAGACAGCCTCCCTTCTACTCTGGATGTTTGGTACATGTAAGGTAGTCAATCCAGTACCTAATAGGTAGATGCTCCAGCCCTTTTTTGTATTTAGACCCAAAATGCTTACCTGGGTGCAACCTTGCACATTCCTCCTCTGAACACACCACAAAATAGTTCTTATGCTTTAACTGATGTCTTGACTCCAGCAATTGCCCTCACAGTCTATTCAATCCTCTTACTTGTTTACCTCTCACTTAAAAGGAATGGCAATGATTTCATATCATTAATTACCTGATCATACATGTCAACTCATTTTTCTTTAATTACAGCCTCTCTTTGACTGACTGAATTGTTTGTGATTCACAGGAGTCTTGTGCCTTGTGTATCAGAAGCTTGGAATTTCCACCTTGCCCAAAGATCACTGGCCTATATATCAGTTTCTTTGCCTTTTGATTAGAGTATGGAAAATGCCAAGTTTCTCTGTGTTTATACAGCACCTAGCAGAACTGAGTCCTGTTCCATTAAGTACTCTTCTGGTGATTCGATGCAACACAATTGCCCATTAACATTAATAACAACAAAGACAAATAAATTCTAATGTCATTTTGAGTTTTCTTTTGGTTAAACAACTTAATATCTATTCCATTTTTTATCATCACACACAGGATCCTGTAAAAAGAATATTCAAACATATTTTAACAATTCAAACACAAAATTAATGATGCATCACACTGGTATACTGTTATTTTTCCTGATTTTTTTTTAAATAACACATAAGGAACATTACATTTACTGCATTGTACTTTACTCTTTAATTTTCATACATTTTCCGTATTCTAAAAATCCTCTTGTGACAAGCACACTGAAATAATTTTAGATGTTTCTCATTTCTTGTATGTAAGAACTAAGCATATTTTCTATAGTCAATTTGGCTAACTTACCACAGATTATCTCAACCAATAGAACATTAAAAGCAATGTGTTTGTTGGGATACAAAACTGGCAAAAGAAGAGTACCGATAATTTTTCATTTTTTTTTTATCTACAGAAAGCAGCAATCCACAATCTGTTCTTAAAAAATGGAAAGCATTTAATTCCCCAGGATGTTGTCAAAGGCTTTTGCTGAACTCCAGTCACTCTCTTTCATGTTTTGAAGTTTTAATCCGTCATAGTCAGACCACAGAAATCAGACATCATTTCCTCTTGTCTCTCTTCAATATAGTTGCATATTTTTACTAGAAAATTTAATCCTCTTTATCATCATGCTTACCATTTAATTTAATGGACATGAGAGTTATTAGTTCTGTTATTACTATTATTATTATTATTACTATTGTAGTTCTCAAAAGTTCCATTTCAGATCTAATATTCTTGTAAGATTTTAAAATCATACGTGAGGATGTTCATGTCCTCAAATCTAAAGCAACAACGAAGCATTTGATACAATTGGACAGATGTATTAGAAAATCCTTGCTTTCATCATACAAAATTTTAGTGTAAGGCCTATTCTGGTATACCCACCATCCTTCAGCTTGAGAGGACTGGTTCCAAACTGCTCAGGAAAGAATAGGAAATGTTCAAGTTGGAAACACCATCGCCTCTTTACAAAGAGGAGAAGTCAAATCTTTTATATCATGTTTGGTGTGCAAAATGGGTGATATTCAGCAGTGGAAGTTCACAGTGAACCTCTGGATGGAACCCCCGTAATAAGAATTTAGGATGATCGTATTGGTACAGATAAAACAAAAACTTTATTTCACTAAAGTGTCCATCAAAAGCTGGGAGAAGTTTCAACTACCTTCTCAGTGTAAAAATATTTTCTATACATCCTTGGACTTTCTGAAAGGAAAATTTACTTAATGGTGTAACAAATATTATTACCTTTACTGGGTAGAACTTGTGGACAAATATAGATATGTTTTGGATAACCTCATCTGCTAAGCTTTTTACAATTCATCCATCCTTACCTGAACAGTTATCCATTAGATGTGTTTGAAATGGATTTGCATAAAATTCAGGAACTTACTACTTGTCACAGTTTATTAGAAGTGCTCTCTGTAACTACTGCCCTTTAATGCAAATCTGTAATAACTTTTATTGTGAGTATCAAAACCCAGAAATTCTTGCTGTATGATGATGGGGGGGGGGGTGGGGGGGGGGCAGGAAGTGGGACACGACACCTAGCTAGAAAACATCTTGCCAGAAAAGGACCTGAAGGTCTTGGTGGACACAAAGTTGAACATGAGCCAGCAATGTGCCCTGGCTGCAAAGAAGGTGAATGTTATCCTGGGCCGCATTAAATAAAGTATTGCCAGCAGGTTGAGGAGGGTGGTCCTTCCCCTTTACTCAGCCCTGGTGAGGCCACACCAGGAATACTGTGTCCAGTTCTGGACTCCCCAGTACAAGAGAGGCATGGACATACTGGAGAGAGTCCAACAAAGGGTAAGGAAGGGACTGGAACATCTCTCCTATGAGGAAAGGCTAATGGAGCTGGGACTGTTCAGCCTGGAGAAGAGAAGGCTCAGGGGGATTCATCAATGTATATAAATACCTGAAGGTGGGGTGCAGAGAAGATGGAGCCAGACTCTTCTCAGTGGTGCCCAGTAACAGGACCAGAGGCAATGGTCACAAACTGAAACACAGCAGGTTTCCTCTGAACATCAGGAAACACTTTTTCACTGTGAGTGTGACTGAACACTGGCACAGTTTACCCAGGGAGGTTGTGGAGTCTCCATCCTTGGAGATATTCAAAAGCTGCCTGGCCATGGGCCTGGGCAAGTGGCTCTAGGTGGCCCTGCTTGAGGAGGGGGTTGGACCAGATGATCTCCAGTGGTCCCTTCCAACCTCAACCAGTTTGTGATTCTGTGGTGTTTGTGGTGAAGAATATTTTTTTTTTCCAATAGTTAGCACAGAGACCTTCATTTATGCTGTGTCTGTAGAAATGCATTTGTTGAAGAAACAGTAAAAGTGCTTTCAGGCTTCCCAACATCTATTTACTTGTTAAAAATTAAAAGCTTCTCCCTATTGTATAATTGTATGGTACTAATGTGGTTTTGAATTTAAGGAGTCTACCCATGTATTTGACCTTAAACATGGAGTTAAGCATTTGCTGAATAGTGACAAGCATAAAGTTAAGGACATATGTAATTGCTTTGCCATTCAAAACAAAAGCCAAACCAACACAAACCACTGTGTCATACCATCTCTTGTTAGTTCTACAGTTTCTTTTGTGGAGTGTGCCTGTAATTTGTTGTATTATTTCTGTAGCTATTTTCACATACTGAAAAGCAATGACTGTCAAATATTCCTTATTCTCTGTTTGTCTTTTTTTTGTTATATATATATTTCACTTCACCTGCACATTTTACTTCCTTACAGAAGTTCACTGTGCATATAGGCACTGTGCGTATCTTAACACTGCAGAAACCTGGAACAAGGAAAGAATGCCACTTAATTATTTAGACAGTATTTCTTCAAGATAGTATATTACACCTATGATTTATTATCTGCATCAATTGCCCGTTGATTTTTAAGGTGGTGATAAAAAGCTGAGGCCTGACTGCCCAAGAGAAACTGTCATACTCTTTTTTGATATCTCAAGAATGACACTCATTTTCCTCTGCTCTGAGAAAACTTGCACGTTAAGACTCTTAAAAATACATTGCCAAACACTTCTCTGTGTGTGAGGCAGGGGAACTGAATAAAAAGGGATGACAGAAGGCAAAGGATGAGCTTCATTTCAATAGCCTGTGAGTTCTTTCACTGCTGCGTTTATTTAACAGAAATACAATTATCATTCTTGCACTTGGACCATCCTACAGAAATTTAAAAATAAATATGAATAGCCACATTCTTTGAAAGAATATAATGAAAAGCTGAGGGGGATTTTTTGAAATATTTAATTCACCACTATATTTATGGCCTTGTACTATGCTTTGACCACAAGCAGCAAGACTTCACCTTTACAATTTTCAGATGAATATTAACTGAAACAAATCAGAAATGAGGACGTTTCCACAAAGAAAGGCCATTATGTCCCTCACTGGCTCTCTAGCTAGGTCATGCATGTAACTTATACTTATTGGAGCTCTCTTTCCATCTCTTGGGTGTTTCATTTTAAGTAAGATGGAGAATTATGTACTTGGTAACTGCCGAAGGTCAAAGATAAATATGCAGAGCAGAAGAACATTGTGCAAATATCTAACTGTGCAATCACTGTAGGTTTTAAAATAGATTTTCTGTGTCTCTCAGCTGCCTAGCTACATGAAAGTAGTTAAGACAGCAAAGAAAAACAGTTGACACTGACAATCCACTCATTTAGCTTGAGCTACTGCACATAAAAAAGTACTTCTCCAATAAAAGCAAACACAAGCATCTGAACATCTAGTAAAGAGATTGTAGAAGTACCAAATAACCTTGGATTCTTTTTTACCTTTGTAAGACACTGGAAAGCAATTCAAACATGTACCAAGGCATTGGCATTGACACCCTTCTACTTAAAAATGAATCCATTAGTTTAACAGCACAATGCATACAATGATATGGTGAAGTTCGTGGATATATGGCATAAGCCTGGAATGCTCTATTTGAAAAAGTCCTGATTAGTATGCAGCTGATCCAGTTTCAAAATAGTGTATGTGTTTACTAGTACTGGGAAACCACATATCTTCAAATCTACCTTCCAGAACGAGGATTACTAAAACACTCATAATCTTCCCTTTAGTACTCCTCCATATGGAAAGTTTCCATAACAATGTACAACACCAGGCATTTCATATGGATGATAAAGCTGCTGAAAATATTTTGGAAATTCAGTGAAAACATAAAATATTCACTCTTTTGAGTACACAACAAAATAATTCAAATTTTTATTGCCTCTATGGAGCACACATTCTTTATAAACCAAAGACAAATTTTCCTACAGAGAAATGAAGAAAACCTCAGGCATGATCATGATTTCCTAAATAAAAGATGAGATATATTGAATACAAAATATGAAAGACATCAAATCCAATCTTACACATGGTGTCACAAGTTATTAGTCCTTAGTCACATTTCAGAATGTTTTGGGTTTTTTCAGGTTTTTTTTTCCCCTTCAAAAATCGTGTTACATGAGCTAATTTATTTTGCCAATGAATGTCATCAAACCTATATTTAGAATCAAAACTCTTTGTTGAAATGCAAATTTTCCAAAATTTCATGGAAAGACATTTTGGTCCATCTCTCAGAAATCTCTCAGTAGGTATGCAAGCACATGCCTGTGATCACAGAAGGCCAAGAACAAAGTTTTGTTACACAGTCTTTCAAAAGTATATAGTCCCTCCCCAACTCAGACTAGCACCATTTTCTGCTTAAGTTCTCAATACCTTTAACTGGTCTGCATTCATCTACAGGACATGGCAAAATGGTAGTATGCATTTATGAGATACCCCCTTACGCTAGAACGCATAGGCAGGGAAGCGGTGGGTCATATGCAATAGGAGATAATTGCTCCTGCATTATAGAGATATTTTTCTGTCTTTTGCAGAACTTTCTATCCCTTGCAAATGAGACAGTAGGGAAAAGGAGCTGGAGGAGGAGTTGACCCTTCTCTTCTCTATAGTAGCAAAGAAATGGCAGGAGGAAGATGAAAGGAAACAACAAGAGGATCAATTCTGCAAGGCACCGAGCTTTTGCTGAAGTTGTTGAATGCCCTTGTTAATCTCAGCTACAAGTGAAAGTGCTCAACAGCAGGGACAGAATTGGGCCTTTACAGAACTCTAACGATGTAATAGGAAAGATTTGCTGGAAAGAAAACATCTTCATAAATAGGAAAATAGCACACAGGACGGAAAAGGACATGATATTTTGAGAACAATAGTGCCATTACAAGTGACGCCAATAAATAACATTAAGTTGATAGGAGGGGAATGAAACATAATCAGGGCTCACAACAGTAGCTTTTTCATGTATACAATACAAGAGGTGTGTCCCATTGGAAGATCACTAATTATTAATAAACTCTAGCTGACTCTGTCTACAACACCCAAAATCCAGGGGCATTAATGAATTTAGGTCAAAATTGAAATTACTCTTTCTTTTGTGAAGGAGGTATAAACTGATAAAGGACATGATTCTCCCGTCACATCAGCTCTTCCCATGTTTGACTCTGATGACTTTACTAGGTCAGTTCCTTGTTTTCATTGCTGGCACTGGAAGAAAGGCTGATGCTCAGTAATTCTGTAGGGCAGAGAATGCAGACCTATTTTACACATAACCATGAGTTGCCATACAATATCTTTTCCATGAAATGTTTCAGTATGTATCTCTAAGCTTTAGAACACACCTTTTGTTGGAGATTTGAGATGTAGAGAAAATCCTCACAATCTGGATTTTAAAAGGGAGAAGTGCTGAAGGATAGAATTCAGTTGTGGGTCTCAATAATGTCTTGAACATTCACTGTATGTAGTGAAAGCGGTGAGGCAAATATCAGGGCATTTGACATAAGTTTTCTATGTCTCTCATCTTCTTCACTCAAGGCAGCCTCACTCCTGTGAATAGAATAACATTTGGATAAAGAGCTCATTGAAGACTGCAATGAGCCTGGTTTTCTGGAATGGAAGAAAAAAATTGCTCTCATGAATAGATCTTTTTCTAAGAAGGGCTCAGGTTACTTCCCCTTTCCATTGAGCTAGTGAGTGTCACAAAATGAGTCATCTTGATCTAGGCAGTCAAGTTTCACTGGCCCAGTAAATGACATGCTTAAACCTTTCTTTGACTGTAGGGGACACATAGCAAGATGTAGGTCCTTATCAGTCATTCAAGTGAATTTCAGCCAAAAATATGTTCTCTCAATATTCTCAAAGAAGAGATGTGTTAGCAAGCTAACATGATATTTCCCTTGGTTTATTTGGTAGCTGTTCAGCAAATAGGTATAGAGTAAAACTGTGCCTGCATTTGAAAAAGGAAATACAAACTTTTAATTTACAGAACACTTCAGTCTGATTCTCTTACCAATATTAGCCTGTGACGATTCTTAATCAAACCTCCCACAGGGTACAAATAAACCCATGATTTCAGCAGACTGTGTGTGTCTTCCTACAGACAGTAGTCTGGATGGAATTCACTTGTAATTCCTGAATATTTTGGGTATCTTGCATTTCTAATTCTGACCAGCTTGAGAAAGCATAAGAACAAGATATTCTAGAATAGCAGATACATAGTCAAAATCATGTGGAGGCAACAACCAGAAACTGATATCTAATGGTAGTTGTCATTTAGGATTACTTATGTTCATAATCCTAGCCACTTAATCCTACCATTTCAGGACAGATTCATACTTGCTACTTACCCACTTACTATATCTACCTACTTACCACTAGTCTAACTGTGTAGGTTCTTGTAGAGTGAATGGAGAGAAGATGGATAACCATACCTTAGACCAGATGATTAGCTAGTGCTTTAAAATCAGCGCTTTAACTTATCCCTGCATTCAAGGGTGTTTATTTTCTAGAGTGATGTAAATATATTTCATATGTCATTCTCTTCAAGTGCTCACTGAAATGTTATGCTTTTCTAATGTTATGCTTCTTTTTTCTGGGAACTGTGATTTGATCACAGCTAAGCAGAGGAATACTCAGTTATGTTATATGCCTGCACGGCAAGAGAATGTGTTTTTCAAAATCTGCTGCCAAAAATATTCTTCTGATACATTCTTTCCTTTTTATATCTGTGCTAAATTAAAGAATGTAGTGACAAGTGTAGCATATAACCAAAGCTTGGTATGTTAAGCATATTAAATAGTAAGTTGTTTCTTAGGGCCATGCAGTGTTATTAAAACACTACAGGAATAATAAAAAGCAATACTTTTGTGGGAGGAAGAAGAGTTAGGGTATCATGGAATTTATAGAGATTTTTTTTAATTTAGAAAATTATAATTTTAGGAACTTTTAAATTCTTTACTCTTCCTTTCTTCATGGATTTAAATCTTTTCATCTATCCGTTTCCAAAAGGGATTTTGGTATATATTACCAAATATATGCCTGATAATTGAATTATTTTAATTTTCTCATGAATTAAATGCACTAAAAATAAATGAGGCTTTAAAGTCAGTATCTCATATTTAGATTCATTTCAGCATTTTACTGAGATGCATGATTAATTTTAAAATCTACTCTGAATCCATGAATCCCTTAGTCATTCCAAATGGCTACTCATTATTCTCTTTGTAGTTGGTGGAGAAAATAGTCTTTTTGTGTTTTATAATTCATCAAATCTATTTTAAATGTCAGCTTCTGTAAGAGATGTATTACCCCCAAACTCCATTGACTATACTAACTAGGTTGACTCATTCAGATATAGATATCTGTGTTATAGATGCTTTCAGTGTTTGTTATGACAAACTAAGAAGTGTCTCTGGCATATTAAACATACATACAGTCTAAGGCCTCATTTTTCCGATAGTATTGAACCGTAAGATTCTGAAAATACTGACCTGCAATGTCAGAAAATATTTTCAGCTCTTGTACATAGTGTATATCTAAACCACTAGTCTTTTGGCTTTTCATTTCACAATACTTTTAAGACCAAACCTTTTCTCTGAGACTCAACAACAAAAGTTTCATTCATCTTCCCTCTTACTTAGCAAAATATCCTTCACATTAATATTCCCAATACTGACCAGCTCAAACAAAAAAGCTGCAGAGTACTCCAGGTGCTGTCCCAGCCCTTGATCTGGCCACATCATGTTCAATGTGCCTTTCCATTTGCATCGTCTTTGGAGCACAGAGTTGAAGTTTTTTATTATCTCCCCTTTCTTTCTTCACATTGCCTTTTTTACTTTTTCTTTTCCTTCTGAATCCAGTTTTGGTTTCTTCTCAGGTATCCATAGTGCTCCTCACACTTAAATGCTCTTCTATTTCATAAAGCTCAAGAAAAGCTAGCAAAACTACTCACTTCGGTACTGCAACTCACTGAAGTAACAGAAAACATTTTCTGTAAGATGAGGAAAATTTAGTCTGTTTTTCTTCCCCAACTTTGCAAAATCTCCCCAGATCTCAAACATTACCATAATGGTTTCTTAATTCAAATTTGGTTTTGAAAACTGCTGTTTACCTATTTTACTTACTTTATAAAATATTTTAGTTAGTTACAGGAGAAAGGGGCTATGGATAAGTGTAGCAGGCTTATCCTGCTATGGATGTTATGCATGGGCATCAACTGGATGATGGAAATTATAGCATATTTTACACATTAAAATAAAAAGAAACTTAGTCAAGTAACCAGAGAGGATAACCAAGAAAGTATTTACCTACTGGTATCTCCTGTTACTTGTGTCTCATTGCATGCTTTATTATTTTACCCCTTTCCTATCATCATCTCTTTCTGCATCTTTGTCTTTTTTTGATTTTATACCCTTCAGACCAGATATGAGTTAAAGCTATATTTAACGTTATGTGCTAACTTTATGCTTTGAAGGACCCTAACATATTTTAAGTATTATTGCATCAGAGGTATATGATAACTGCTGATAATAATGAGAAAGAAATACATGAATGAATATGAGTTTCTCATCAGGAATGTTTTGTAATACAAACAGTACACAAAAAAATTAATAGAGCTTGAAAATAACAGCTTCATCAAACAGATGGCTTAAACCATTGAAACAGACTTGCTATATTATGAAAATGTAAGTATAACAGAACTGACAGTTACTAAATTAATAAAATTAGAGTATTTGTTTAAAATCTGCTATCATTAACTTATTAACACTGTTATTAATTTATTTGTGAAACCAGCAATAGCAATAGCAATAATAATAATACAAATTGCCTTCCATCAAACCAGTTAATATACTACACAAAGTCCAGAATCTTTATAGTATAGGCCTCTATTACCTCAAGATTTCATATCATAGAATACGGGTACAGGGATTTTCTTAAGCATTTATGGTCAGATTCTTTAATATCCAGCTTTATCTCATATATTTCATGTGAGGAATAGATGGAACAGCAGGATACAATCCAGCATGAGCTATATTATCACAATACTTAACCAATGCTATTGTTGATATTTTGTTAAAACTTTCAAAGTCCTGTAGAATTATGATGATACGTGGAATACGTCATGCTTTTTGTACCCTATGGTCAATACACCTTTGTCAAATCTAATGAAGGTCAAATTAAATAAGTTTCTTACACATTCAGTTAAGGAATGATGTTATTTTAATTTATTGAAAAAATGGAGGAACTGGGATATTTCAGATTAGTTAGTCTGATGATCATCTATTATTGCACGATTTGAAAAGTGTTAAATTACTTGTAATCATATTAAAATCATATTGCCAATTACTTGCAATCATAAAAAACCCATATATTTTCTCCTTTCCTATTACAGACATGTGTTTGTCATTTAGAGCTTAATTTGTTGCTGCTTTATTCCTCTTTTACAGTACTACAACTCTAATGAAATAAAATCAAAATAATATACTTTGCTTCAGCACAGTTCTCAAATATGTGCCTAAATTTCAGCAGTCAGGTAAATATCATGCTGAATCAGAACCTTTATTCTTAGAGTCTGCTTAAACTGAAAGGTGTTCTTTAAAAAAATTCCACTTTGGAAAAAGTATAAGCTAAAAGCAATGCATATTATTGGATGCTATCAGAAATAGAATATATCTATTGCAGGCTCGGGGAAATCAATCGCTGTTTGTTCCTGCCATACTTGCCACCTTGCAGCTCATAACACATGCTAAGCCCAAGTGATCAAGCACATTGTACTGCTCACAAGAGATGTTTGAGAACACTGTCACATGTAGAAAGGTGGTATAGTATTAAACATTCTACATCAACCGTGTTTTTTGGAAAATAAAACCAATTCTTTGTATAAGGAAGATACAAGTTTGGCAACTTGTGGTACAATCCAAGAGAGCAGTAAATGACTGCTGAATATTGCATGAACTTACAAATGTGGCATAAGAGTATCAGTGTAGCAGTAACACGACTTAATTTTTAAGACTGAAGGAATTTAAACCACTTCTTATTTCACTACTTATTTTTTTATATTTCTAATAATTATTTCACACTTTCATCATTTTTCTTCTCCTACTTTCTCCCTCTGACACAGTTGAGTCCCTGCTCTGGACTTTGTACATATATACACATATGCAAACAGACTCACAGACATGATTCATTCTACCATGTGATGAGATTCTTTGTTATGGAAACTAAATGGACTACTATTTTCAGCATGATTGTTATTTAAGTGTCAGCCCCCTGAAAAAAAATAATCACATGTTCTGTAGTTCAATACTTCTGCATAAAGTGGACCCCTACTTGAGAACAGAAACAGAAAGATGTCTGATTGGAACTATAATTTAAAATTATCATGGATTCAGATTATATTGCTGCTGAGGTACCAGACTGATTGACCATTTGGAGAATTTGCTTTACCTGTCCAGCAATCTAGACATGAGAGCATTTAAACAATTGTAATCTCCCAACAAAAATCTAACAACAAAGGATTAAACTGGAATGAACCTATATACGTGTATTTCAAGTAATGAGTCAGGTGGTTTTTTTAATTAAATATAACTAGCTGGGCCTGAGGTTCTTGCTTTATGTCACTCTGATGGAGACTAAGAACTCCAGAACTATTAATTTGAAAACTTCCTTTTATTTTATGAATATTTTTATCTGAAACATCTGTGTTCTGAGTGCACATAAGAATTCCAAGGCATATGTGGGAACTAGTTATCACTATCAAAATAATATAAATGGTAGAAGACTATATATTTGCCAAGCCTTAGTGGGCTGCATGTGATGGTCAAACACACACACATATATATGCAGGTTACTTACCTGAGGTCCTGAGGGCCTGGAGCAGTTCTGCCTTCCATTGACTAGTAGGTTATGTCAATGTCAAGAAAGCATTTGTAATAGTTGAGCTCTGAGGTGAAGCCAGGTGACAAAAAAAAATCAACTGTATTAACCATAGGAGCAAAAGGGATTTAGAAACAAAATTGGCAAAGAAAGCTTTGACATGTAGAGCAGAAAGAGAACGGAAATAAGCTCCTCATCACACATCAGTGTGAGAAGAGGAAGAGTTGCATAACCCAAAGTTGAAAAGGAACATTTTGTGTACTATAGTATATAAAAATGTAGACTCATAGAATCCATTCCTTTGCCTGCAGATGGATGATGATGTCCCCCAGAAAGTTTGCTGATGACACAAAACTGGAAGGAGGGGTTGATATGCCAAAGAGTCATGCTGCCATCCAGAAGGACCTTGACAAGCTGGAGAAATGGGCTGACAGGAACCTCATGAATTTCAACAAGGGGAAGTCCTGCACCTGGGGAGGAATAACACCCTGCACCAATATATGCTAGGGGACACCCAGCTGGAAAGCAGCTCTGCAAAGAAGGACCTGGGGGTCCTGGTGGACAACACCTGACCATGAGTCAGCAACATGCCCTTAGCAAAGAGGGCTACCTGTTTGTTGGGTTGCATTATGTAGAGCGTTGCCAACATCAAGGGTCGTGATCCACAAGTTGAAACTTGTGAAGGATGTAGACCAGTTATCCAACCATGTCTCTCCAACTTGGCTGTACAGATACTACAGGAGACTGTGCCAAATATTTTGCTAAATTCAAGGTAAACCCCATCCACTGCCCTCCCCTCATCCCTAGAGCCAGTCACCTCATCGCAGAAGGCAGTCAGGTTGCCTTGGTTATGTTGGCTGTTTTCAGTTATCCGGTCCCTCATGTGCTTGACCACAGCTTCTAGGAAAGATTTGCTCCTTAACATTCCTAGAGACTGAAGATAGGCTGGTCATTATCCACTTTCCTTTCTTCAAGGTAAGCTTGATATCTGCCTTTTTCTATCCATCAGGAACCTTTTCCAGTCATCATAAACTTTTGAAAATGGTAAAAAGTATGCTCACAACTGTATCAAACAACCCCCTTGGAGACTGTTGTGGTTTAACCCCAGCTGGCAACTAAACACCACACAGCTGCTCACTCACTCCCCCCCGCTGGGATGGGGGAGAGAATCAGAAGAGTAAAAGTGAGAAAACTCATGGATTGAGATAAAGACAGTTTAATAGGTAAAGCAAAAGCTGTGCACACAAGCAAATCAAAACAAGGAATTCATTCACTACTTCCCATCGGCAGGCAGGTGTTCAGCCATCTCCAGGAAAGCAGGGCTCCCTCACATGTAACGGTTACTTGGGAAGACAAATGCTGTAACTCAGAACATTCCCCCCTTCCTTCTTATTCCCCCAGATTTATATGCTGAGCATGATGTTATATGGTATGGGATATCCCTTTGACCAATTGGGGTCAGTTGTCCCAGCCGTGTCCCCTCCCAACTTCTTGTGCACCCCCAGCCTCCTCGCTGGTGGGGTGGTGTCAGAAGCAGGAAAGGCCTTGACTCTGTGTTAGCACTGCTCAGCAATAATGAAAACATCCCTGTATTATCAACACTGTTTTCAGCACAAATCCAAAACATAGCCCCATATGAGCTACGATGAAGAAAGTTAACTCTACCCCAGCCAAAATCAGCACATTCTCCACCCCTAGACTTGTCTTCCACTCTCCATTAGACTTTTGCACGGGCCCACTGGGGGGAGTGAGCAAGTGGCTGTGTGGTGCTTAGTTGCCGGCTGGGATTAAACCACAACAGCACCCTTGAATTCATCTTATCTGGTCCCATGGACTTGTGTATGCTCATCTTACTTAAGTGATTCTTAACTTGATCTTCCTCTAATGTGGGTAATACTTCACTCCTACAGACTGTCACCAGCTGCAGAAAACTGGGAATCTGAGGGTATACCTTAACAGTAAAAATGTCATTTGTCTTAGAAATTATAAGGGGAAAAAATGAAGAAAACAAACTGGTGCACAGATCTTTATTCTGCATGATTATACTCTGCCATGTGAGAGTCATCACAGCAGTTAAAGAAGGTGTAAAGAATCTACATCCAAAAAAGAGTTTATGCTGTAAAAGAATGAAAATAAATGCAACCAGAACAATTAGTGGACTCATTGCACATCATCCTTATTTTGTCATGCATCTCTTTAATTACATTATGCAAAATAAAGGCAATCACAGAGGTGACATATCTCTCATCCTTCAGACTGTGTTCTACTTGGCATAAATCACAATGTACTTTTAAATGTTTAGAGACAAAGATCTCCCAGACAATGATCATTTGCTATAATGTAAAGGAGAAAAATAAAAATTATTACTTTTATTTTAGCCTTTATTCTGCTATCATAACCACTATGTGCTAATTAAAAACTCTTCTGAGTAGAGTAGACAGTGTGGAGAGACATTCCATTCTTCAATATAGAAATTTGGATCTATCGATGATGGTCAAGAATATCACTTGGATGAAAATTCTTCCTTTGACAATTTATTGCCAAATAGACCAAATATGTCAAAAGGCTGAGAATAAGATTGAGAAAGTAACCTCTCTAAAGCTACTGGAATTTGGATGCACTTTTTTGTCTTCCACTGTCATCTCCTTGCATATTCTTGCTTTTTGTTTTTGTGAAGAAGCTTCCCTAGCATTCTTAAGGTAGACTCAGTTAAAGACTTAACTTATATAGGCAGTGTTTTTTCCAGGAATTAATTAGCTAAAGAGAGTAGTTTTCATGATTATTTCCAGAAAATTAATTTTTTAAGCCAGAAAAAAAAAGTCCTGCAGAAAATACCGTTTTCTCGTAACCAAAAATGTTTTGCAGAAATGTGTCATATTGATCACAAAATCAGTGTCAAAGGGAAGCCTTTTGACTTTCTCATTCATATCACTAGTGTAAAAACATTTCACTAACGTCAAAATGTTTTTTCACTTTTATTATTTCCTATTAATTTTGTATCTAAACATGTATTTTAATTCTTCAGAATCAAATCTTTCATGTTTCTGAACAGATCTTTTTTGTTGCAAATTTCATTCCATAAAAAGACTTGCGTTTAAGCTGTTCATTCCAATTTGCAACAGAAGGGGATACAAAATCAGAAGCTTGAGTTTTTTACTTGCTCTGTTTACCATCAATTCATGCCTAACAAATATTTGGAAATATATATATTTCAAATTTTTCCCAGCTGGCAGCAGGGAGACATGTAGCCTTACCTTCATTCTTATTTCACCCTTCCCCGTACTCAAATTCCACCACTGCGTAGTTGTAGATGTACCAGAAAGTCTTAGTATTCAGCAGCTACAACCTTTAGGATCTGTCTAGCTGTCTAAGGTTTAGTAACCTACTTATGCCTGTGAGGTTTCTAAACAATTGTCACTTTCCCTGTGAACTATACTTAAATACAATTCGCTGGAGAGGGACTAATGCCGTTCCTTTGGCCATTACAGGCAGGGTTTTTGATATCATTCCAGGAAACCTTGCCACAGACAGATTGCTGATAGTTCTGGGAATAAAGTTCAACTCCAGTACACTGGGCTTCCCAATACCTTAATGACATTCCTGGAAGTGCCTTTTTTAGATAGAAGTACTTAACAGAATGACATAAAAACAGGAAAATGCAAGTAACAGCTGAAATAGACACGTTTTTGCAAGTGCCTCAAAGTTCAGGGACATAATACTGAGAATGCCACTGATCTATCTCCACGTCAGTAGCTTGTCTTCTAAATGCAAAAATGTATCTGAAAACAAAGACATTACAGACTCATCCATCAGCCACAGAAATATTCAAGCCAATAACTTAGGTTTTCTAGATGGATTATATTAGCATTGCCTGAACATCTGCATACCTCAAAGGCTTATGTGATGTATCCTCACCGCAGTCTCATAAGTTAACAAAATTCTGCTTCATCATTTTGCTGTTGGGGAGCTAAAGCACAAGGAGGCACTAGGCACCGGTCCCCCATTAAAGCATTTATATACGATAGTATTCACTGTTCACAGCACATATATCTCTTACATACTGGAAACTACTGAAATCCATATCGGCTTGAAAGCTGCAGAAGAATGAGGGATTCATCATAGGGTTCTAGTATCTTGGGTGTGCACCCAAATATTGAGACACTGCATAAAATGGGGATATTCACCTGTTGCAATTTGTGGTGCCAACTCAATTAGGAGTGCTTTAAGGATGGGTACTAGTTCATTTCTTGCTTGGAAGATACAGAGGAATGCCTATGTTTTGGCCCCCCCAAGGCTTAAGGGTCATAGCTGTTCAACATCTCCAAATACAGATGATTCCAGGCATAGTCTGGGAAATGCCATCAGGCACTGAGGCAATTTTATTCACTCATTGATAACTCAATTGGATTTAGGTGCTGAACATGGAAATTCTCATCTGAGCCATATCAAGCTTATGTATCTGGACAAAGTCAACCTGCTATGAATACTGTAAAGAAAAGATATGAACCAGTATCTCTCAGATCTGAAGAAAGTGACTTCACACTGCTAGATCAGACATCCTAACAGCGTTTACATGCTGAATAGTTCTACCATGGCAAAATGCCTCCTGCCACCTGAAATATATTTTCAGAGAAGGATTCTGAAAAAATCAGATATCTGCATAGCCAGAGTGACATGCTCACAGATGGAGAGAAAGGATGCTTTGTGCAATTTGCTGCTGCAGTAAGGTATGGTGCAAAGAGGACTATTAAGGGAACTATCACACAGAAGACTGAGGAACAGAACAACATAAACATCTTGCAGACTGGCCTCAAAAAGCCTTAAGTGGGTCCCACCCACAAGGTTAAATTCAGAAGAGGTGTCAAGTATGGTAAAGAGAAGTCTGGTAGGAACTTTTTGTCCTGGAAAATATACCTCTCCTTGGAACAGATGCCCAGGAAAAGCTTGATATTTTTATCTTCCTGTTCAGGGAGCAGAAAAGCTGATGAGGCAGGCAGGCTCACATACAAGGCAAACAGGAAGAGTTGTGCCAGGTAGCCCAGTGTTTATAGCTTGTGTTCTTTTAACTCATTTTGCAAACAGATATTGTTCCTGTTTTTCTATCCTGTCCATCTAACAATATGGTGAACATTATTTGACACTTGCATAGCATATGAATTTCAAAATCTCTGTACTTTGCTATTTTTATCACATGTAACTTCTTTAATGTATATGTCTTAAGTTCAGTGTGTACAACTATATAGATGCATCCACAGAAATGAATCATTCTGGGGAGGGCTAGGGGCCAGGAACATTAACTGAGACTATGCAAATAGTTTTGCCAAAGAGCCCCAAGTAATTCAGTCACAGAGAGATGGGGAGTGAAAGCCAGATTCTGATCCCAAGACACAGCTCTGGTTAATGGAAAGTGCTGAATGGGATATTTCTTCTGCAAAGGCCATTTGTGAAACATCACAGTGGGGGGGTTATCAGCTCTTTGAAAAGAATCAGGCATCTTCTTTCTCCTACAAAGTGCCTCAAACCTTACCCACTTAATCATACTGCATAGGTTCATAATTAGAAGCTTTCTCTTGCAGTCATAGTAATTGCATGAGATTTTTTGTTTGTTCTCCATTGGTCTTATAAGCAAAGGCCAAAAATCTGTTGGGAAATTCTGCAGACAAATGAAACAGGTGAATAAGTTCTCCTGCACTACTTCACACTAGTCTCCCCTGTTTTCACAGTTCTAGCTCTAGGTGGAGCTTTGTTGAATTCTGTCTATATATATTGTTACTGAGCCTGGAATTCAGTGTAGTAAAAGTCTGATGAAACTAGTTTACTTTTCAAGAAGTAAAGTCAATGTTTTTATACCTATTCTGGTATTCTATATAGCCAGAGGAACCATTAATAGATGTGTTAAGTTCTTTAAAAAATGATGCTGGAACACGTAAAGGAATGTTCGTTAATAGATAATTATATTTAGGGACTATAGTAATTTTAATTATATTTACTTTGCTAATCAGAGACATTGGGAGTTGCATCCATTTATTGAGAGCTTGACAGGTTTTATCTAAGAGCATTTTATAATTAAGATCATATATTAACTCCTTCCTTGAGGTAATAAATATTCCTAGGTTATTTAACATGGAAAGCAAGGTCTGTTACTCAGCTGAAAGTAGGCAGAGCATATTCTGGAGGAATAATTTTGTACAGGACAAGCCCCTCCCCACCCCCCCAATTAAATCTAAGGTTTAAAAGAGAAAAAAAATCTTTGTTTAACATTTTGGGTTGGTGGAACAAAGAAAAATCCTTCCACATATTATTTTGATCCAAAGTAATATTAATTTTCTTTATTTTACAATGTGTTTCCAGAAGCCCAGCAGCTTCTAGAATCTAAAGGAAAGTTAATAATTTTGTCAGAAGAAAAAAAAGCTGTCTTTTCTTTTTTCTTTTTTTTCTGATGTCCTGCCTTGCCACACACTCAGAAATATGACAATAGCTGACAGAGTCAGTGGTGCAAAAATGCCCAATTCACTTAGTTTGTTGGAGGATAGAAATATTCATGCGGGAAATCCACTCGTGTTTAACTTTGGATTAATGTTACATTATTGCCCACAGCCACGTTGCACATCTTTGTAGAAATGAAGTGTTTGGTTTTTTTAATTGCACTAATGCCATTCTAGAATGAAATTCCACATCTCAAATATTTCTTCTTTCTTCTTGCTGGATCCCCTTGTGCAATATGCTGTCACATATGATGACCATAAAGACCATAGAAAAATGTAGGGATTCTAGTAGGAATGAACCCCAATTTACTGAACCAGATTCACACAGTACAAACCAGCTGTTTGCATGGAGATTACATTGGTGTAATCTCTCCTAAGGGTTGAGGGAACACCTGGCTCCTCCTGTGAACTGACTAGGTAGCTGCTGTAAATTCCAGTCTCAGTGATACAAGTCAGGGATGTAACCCCCTAGACTATTCTTTCCAGTACCCATATCAAACAACTAAGCTCACATTCCCAATTCTTAACCTGAAAAACTGGAGTGCAAAAAAGAAAGTATTCCCCTGTCTCTGTGCTTGCTTTTTTGAAATACTAAAAGTCCTTCATATTTTGGAAGTGGAAGTTTGACTGATTACAACTGGCCCTTTGTTTGTCTCAACATGTTATTGTGCAAATTTGTAAAGCATGCAGGTAATACACACTCGCACTGCTCTGGTACTTGCATATCTCTGTTGCGAAAGTAGACATACATAAGCCATCAACAGTTTGAGCACAGCTATACACAGGTGTTGACATGTGCATACAATATGAATGTTAAAATCTTAACAACCATGTTTCAAACAGCAGCAGTAGTGAAGTGTCACCCTAACATTTTTAGTAGCTGTCCTTGAATTATATTTTTGCACTGTGTTCTCACCAGAGTCCTTTCTAGCTGATTGCTTTCCCCCTGTCCCAAACACAGCACTCCATAATATGTACCACTGAGAAATGAAATGGTGATATAAACACTAATATGCATACTCTTGGATAGAGTAGTGCTCTGGGTATACAAATATGCCTTTCTAGCACAGATTTGAGGCTAATTAAATATCAGTTGTGTTGTAAAACACTCTCAGGATCATTCTGCCTTTAAGTGTTATCAAGACTTTTTAAAGCCCTCAAAGTAGCACTAAACAGAGGAACGTTCACATTTAAGAACTGTTCTCTTTTTCTCATTTTCTACTGAGGTCTCCTGGTTATTTAATTTTTAGAAAGAAAGATTGCAGTGGGTATTCCTTCCTTGAACACACTTTGCAGCTGTCCAGCTTTAATTGGCAAATTCTACTAAGATAAAAGTAGTGGAGTAGTGAACAGCATCAGAAGAGAAGTAGTAGTCTTAAAGCCTTGATAAGCATGTTGAGAAGCAGCTGATTATTAGTAGTTCACAAAAATCTTGCAGATCTTCATATTTCAGTGTTGTGAAGGGTAAAACTAACATTTTGGTAAAACTAATTTTGGTAAAACATTTTGGTAAAACTAATGAATCATTTGCAAAACACATGGAATGAAGCTTATACCTTGCTGGTAATGCACACACATGAATTCTTTAGCACTGTTATTTTCATGGAAGATTAATAATTCAAGGATAAATATATTGCTTCAGTATTACTCTTCCCTTGACATTCACTTAATAAAAACACAAATCATTGAGTGTTAGTATAACACAACAAATATTTAAGACTAACTTTCAGGAGTATTTTTCCCTGGTGATTTTACCAATGGGAATAATGCCTGAGAGAATTTATGCACATGATATGGCCTATCAGGAGTATAAAAATGCCTCAGACTGAGAAAAAAGTTTTAAAATATACCTATATGTTAAGGAACAAAAAAAGGTGGATTGCATCGATAAGGAAGACTATAATTCTTCTCTGGCTATTTTTAAAATTGTTTAATAGAACGAATTTTAAAAACATATGTTTCTTCCATAGCAGTTTTTGGCCATATCTACAAAGGCATTTGTCCTGGTTTCAGCTAGGATACAGTTAATTTTCTTCCTAGTAGCCGGTATAGTGCTGTGTTTTGGATTTAGCGTGAGAATGGTGTTGATAACACACTGATGTTCTAGTTGTTCCTAAGTCACGTTTATACTAATGAAAGACCTTTCAGCTTCCCATGCTCTGTCAGGTGCTCAAGAAGCTGGGAGGGAGCACAGCCAAGACAGCTGACCCAGACTGGCCAAAGGGCTATTCCATACCATATGATGTCATGCTCAGTATATAAACTGGGGGGAGTTGGCTGGGGGGCAGCGATTGCTGCTTGGGGATGGGCTGGGCATCAGTCAGTGGGTAGTGAGCAATTGCATTGTGCATCACTTGTTCTGTATATTCTTTTATCATTATTATTATTTTCTCTTCCTCTGCTGTCCTATTAAACTGTTGTTATCTCAACCCACGGGTTTTACTTTTTTTTCCACTTCTCTCCCCCATCCCACCGGGGTGGAGGCGGGGTGAGCGAGTGGCTGTGTGGTGCTTAGTTGCGAACTGGAGTTAAACCATGACAGCATTATATTACATTTTCAGTTACTGCTTTTACATTTTTGCACTCTTTAATGTCCTGTGCATTTATCTTTTTTTTTTTATTTAGCCAATAAAGACCCAGGATATTATTTCCCATCAAAAGACACAGAGTTTGTGAGAGCAGAAAGGCGGTCTTCTAAAAGAACTATAAATCATCAGTGTTAATCTTGTAGAACAATTAATATTTTAGAGGATATTAATACAATAGAGGCAATAAAACTCAATAGAATTTTCCTAATTACCTTACATATTTGTCATTTTGAATTTTACTAAGCTTCCAAAGTATAAGAAATGTCTTCTGTATAAGAATAATGTTCTATGACATATCATTACAATCAGCGCTGTTTCCTTCTTTAACATTCTACTTCTCATTAGGCTAAAACACTGTTCAGATTTGATATTTCTTACAATAAACTTTGCTTTATGAGATTTAGCAGAACCTGGAATAATAAAGTAAATCAATTGCCAATACAGCTCTGTGATATTGTACAAACTTTATACCTTTCCTCTGGTGTCCTCTTTAAACAAAAAGGAGTCCAAAAAATCCTTGCTTCCCCTCTAAGTCTGTTAAGATAAATATTCCCCAGTGGAGACACTGAATGTAAAGTCAGTAGTACAGTCCATGTAAAGAAGACAATTTTGGGTGGTGTCTCGCACCTGTTTTCATTTGGTTGGTTGGTTGGTTTTTTAGCTATTAATACAGATATTAATGAACAGATTGCTTCTCATGAAAGGACTGGCACATGTTCATCTCAATATTTCCACACTTTAAGGAAGGACTATAAGTGAAAAAATGTTTAATAATTTATTAAATTTTTTTAGCATTTATGCATCAAACATACAGTGATATATAATCATCTGAAGAAAATTACCTGCTTCATATATATCTCTCATAGGTATATGGTATGTCATTACAATGTGGTATGCCTTGTATACTATAGCCAGATTGAAGCCAAAGACAGAGAGAATACTTGAGTCACACATTGCAAAATTATGTATGTTTTAATCCCTCTCCAATAAAGAGGCAGTTCAATTTGCCACCACTATAAACTTCTTACCATATTAAACCAGGACCTTCACCACATGCAGCAAAACTGAGATCAAACTTGGGTAAAGAGAACCACTTGCAGGGATGAGGATTTTTCTCAAGATGTAATGCTGGAGAGACCTTATTTACTTCATCATGACTAGTATTAGCACATGTTCGACGTTAAACGCATGGTCAGTGTTCTACAGCTAGAATTGTTGTACTTTTAGTACCTCTTCATTGACTTGACTGATACACCATGCATGTGTAGGCACAAAAGAAAGGTAAAGCTCTTCCATGGACAATTAACTATGTTACTCTGCTCTTCCTGCTATAGTAGCTATGTTACTTCACACTGTTCAAACATTCTCAGGAAGTTAACATTTTGCCTTTTAAAAAACAGTTGGCCTTATTATTTTTAAGCCCTTCTCATACTGAAATTGATTTCTGGCCATTAAGTCATTAATTCTTAAGTCAGCCTTGACAGATATAAGTATTGTTACAACTACTTTACAGTTGAAGAAACTGAGCTTAAGACTCAGGTTAAGGTGAACAGTCTGAATTGCAGAGATACTGCTACTCAGATATTACATTAGGTCCCGAAACAAATGGAAAGTGTAAGTGCAACTTCTGAAAGGCCATAAGAGAGTTGCCTGAGGCTACAGAAGTAATCATTATTTGGGGTGGGGTTAGAGTACCTTTACTCACAGGAAGATTAATCCTTACTGTTTATGAATAATGCATGGCTTTTAATTCAGTATTTCTATCAGGAAATCTTAAAGCACTGAACAAAATGCCATTGTAATCCTTCACATTTTATCAATGATAAAACAGAAAATCAAGAAAGGGCCAGTCATATGTCTTAGTTTACCCACCTGACTGAGGGTGGACTACACGTCCCTTGTGTCCTTTCACTGTTATGAAGTAGTGACATACTTAAACTGTCAAGGGAAGTAGCAAAGTGATGACATTCAACAGGTTTATGCAGTGGCTCTCTTCATAATGCATATTTCCATTCCTTTCTCACAGGGTTTGGAAAGACTTAAAAAATTACATGAAATCTTTATTAAATGTTTCCTTGTTAATCTATCATGTTACTTTAAACACTTGCCTAATACAGTCATATCCTATTAGTGACCAACCACCCTCATTAATTCAATAGAAAAAATGTTTTATCGTATTGACAGTGTTTTTATTGAATTAGTGGAGATGATTAATGGTAGTGTAATTCAAGGAAGCAGCTACTCAAATGTTGTTTAGACATCATAGCCTTGCAAGGGAACTTATTGTTCAAAATCATATTTGTCATTGCTTGACAACAAAACAGCCCAAATGTCAACATTTCTTGTAGACGTCCACAATGGAAACATGGTACTTTTTATCTTTATATGTTGCAAGCTACTTTATAATACACACAGAAGAAAAGTGCAACAAAAGGTAAAGAAGTTCACCCATTAAAATGCTCCTTTTTGTCCCTGAGGATTTTCAAAGATTTTCGGTGTCTGCTCAAGGATAGAGGCAATATCTCAGATAAGAGCAGTAGAGCAATGAAGCAGTTCTATTCAGCTACATAACCATTTGTTCCATTTTCAAGGGAGGTGTGATGAAAAGCCTGTAGGCACATATTTGTTTAGCAGTTATGTTTGGGGAGATGCAGAATTTTCCCTTGAATTCATCATTAGCTAGGTCACTCAAGCATAGCTGGTTTTGCATATCAAGGAATAGGCTCTTCAGCTGAAATCTAAGAGATTTTTTTTTCTCAAACATGTTACAAATGTTTCAGCAAATACAGTAACAATATTTCCCATGGTTATTATAAAGAATATAACAATTTCATGAGTAGAAATTAATTACAGCTCATCTGAACCCTGACAATAGACACTTAATAGTAATTAAATCTTGCTCCTATCCTACCCCAAAAGGTAAGTCTAGATATAAAATCAGAGATTAACTTGATTCTAATGTTAAGTTTTAAGATAAATTAATATATATGAAGCCACTTAGAAATGAGTAAATATGGTGAGATAAAAATAAAACACAAAAAAAAAAAGAAAAGGGAAAATAGAAGCAAACAGCAAATGTAGGTAAAAAAGAACCACTGTTCTTTTCATTTTTCTTTGTTACTCTCAATTTCTTTGCTGTCATAAAAGGGACTGGTTTTGCCCTATTTGACCCCACCTTCCAGTGGTTTTGATAACATAACATTGATGAATGTGGTATCAAATATTACTTATTTTTGTACCAGGGTAGCTGGAAACAGAGTTTCCCTCAGCTGCATTATTATGTTTTCCACGGAAAATTTTGTGAACATGTGCCCACATTTTACATCTTTCTTTCGGCAACACTTTTCCCTCCCACCTTTGTAATCTTTTCAATGGCATATGAGCACTCAATATTTTCTTCCAAAAACAGCAGACACAAATTTGATTACAAGAACAGTAAAAATGAGCACCATGTCTAGAAAACACCTGGCACTTGCCTTTTGCCATTCCCAGTTATAATCCTGGGTCTGTTTATTGCTGTCTGCTCTCCAGCTCTTTGACATATCTAGGGAATTAGACTTGTCAGATTTGTCTGAATCAAGCCTGTATTGCACTGGTCTCATCCCCTGGGCCCTGTAGGTATCTTTGAAAAGGACCCACTCTCCTTGCACTTTGTAAGCTGAGCAACCCACATGTCTAGTGGGATACCTGACTGGAAATCTGGACTAGCATTATGAAAAGCAGATGACTGGTGAGTCTGTCTAGTGATAGTTAAGGCACAACTACTTGGAATAGGACAGTATTAAAGTACAAAGCACCTGGGGCTTCTCTAAAAGTTTCTGTGATCCCGAGGGCTACTTTTTTGCAAAGTATACAGTCATTTAGAGATTCCAAAATATGATCTTTCTGATATGATAGTTTTAGCAAACTTTCTGAATGGGGGTAGATGATACATACATTGTTTGGAAGTGGGTCCAAAACTTCACTTCTTTCCCTGCTTCTCAAGCTCTGACTCTGGTGATGCAGGGCAACTAGCTGGTAATATGACTAAAGGACCCAATTTTGTTCCCATATTGTATGTAACTTTATTCAGATTACTCTCATCCAGGTGCTGATCAGCTGAAGTCCCTAGTGTAGTGGCGAGTGAAGGTAGAGCTGGCTATTGGTGATGGATAGAACATGAGACAGGGCCATTTCCTAATTCACTTGAGATTCTTCACTGCTATTTCATCAGGGCAGTTATTCACAGACTCATGGTAATAACCTGCATGAGTTTTGAAGTCTAATTATGAATTTAAGCAACAAAGTAGCAAAAGTTATTACATCTGGAACTGTAATCATTGAATCGTAGTTGCACAGCAACCAGATAGCCTTTGCACAAGCACCGTAGAGTCCAGTCAGTGGAGTCACTGTAAACATCTGTATCTCCTTGAAAAAGAGGAGCTTCATGCTGCATGATAATGCATGTTTCTAGACTTATACAGAGAGAAACTTGATGGACAAAAATGTTCCCTGAGTTAAACTAGATTCAAATAAAAGGAACAGGATTAAAAAAAGAACATGACTATTCTTAAAAAGCAGTTAGAAGTGTAATTTTCAGGGTAATTTTTTATATTCCAATATACAAAGAACTTTTTAAACAAGCAAATACATAGTTGCATGCATAACCCTTCATATAGTGAGCTGAAAAGTTCAGTATCTTATATTTATGGTTTTGGTAACGTGCAAATACATTTTCTTGATACTGACCTGTGATTTTTGTAGTTCATCCTAAATCAGATTAGTCTTTTCTGAAACACCAGATGGTATAAATTATGCAGTTGTAAAACTTTGACAGAACCTTTACAGTGTGTTACTAACTCCCTCTTATTAAAAAAAGCATTTTATGATGTGTAATTTCACTGTTTTAAGCAAGTCTGTTAAAAATTCAGTGAGCAGATAAGAATTTCAAATTTCAGGATTTTATTAAATACTTCTTATACTCTATTTTTTTTCTTTTTTTGAGCGGCACTGCATCTTTTAAAGAGATTTTTCCCACTCAGTTTTGACCTTTGAGCTGTTCTACATATCTGGTATTATGTAAACAAAAGGCTACTCAAAGGGGAAGACAATCAGTCTTGTGCTACTTCCTTCAAAAATCTGCACATATCTTTTTGAATCTGCATAATGCACCACAGATATGTATAAGAAATAATGAAGCACAGTATTCTACTACTGTATGCCTCTGTTGGTAGATCTACCTTGGGACCTCATTAGTATGTGACTCTTTTGCAGTCAGTGAATGTACATCTCAGAATTTTATAACTCTGTGAAAAACTAGGTAAAAGTAAGAGCTGAATATTGTTCTTTTTTTCTTATTCTTGTCAGTGGCAACAGCTAAATTGGTCCTTGCTGATCCCCAGTCAATAGGATTAAAAAAACTTCTAAAAATAGCTTAGTATGAGATGTATACACATAAGGAACCTAATATGATACGACTTACACCCACTCAGTGACAATTCTCATAACACTTACTAGACAAAATTCCATGGACAAGAAGAATAAGATACTATATCATTAGAAGAAATTACCATATCTGCTCAGACTAACACATGACTAGAATAAGTCTCCCCTGCCCAGTCACTCCCCCAAATCTAAAACATGGGAGAAAAGTAAATCATGAACTTGTAGAATAGAATCATAAACTGATAGAGTGATTTAAGTCAGAAGACACTTTTGGAGGTATCTAGTCCATCCTTCCCTCCCCTTTGCCCACAAACTCAAAGCAGGGACAACTTAGATCACACAGCTGGGCTTTGCCCAGTCGAGGTTTGAGTATCTCCAAGAATGGAGAATCTGTCTGTGCAACCTGTTCCTGTGTTTGACCATCTGATGCTGATCTTTTTTTCTTAATATTTAATCAGAATTTCTCTTTTTGCAACTTGTGACCATGGCTTTTTGTCCTTTCTCTGTGTGTCTTCAAGATGCTCCATCTCCTCTATAGCCTTCCTTTAAGTGGCTGTAGAGAACTCTAAGTCCACCTTCAGTCTTTTCTTGTCCAGGCTAACCTAAATCAGTTGACTTCAGCTTGTGTTGTGTGTTCCACCCCTCTGACCATCTTGGTGGTATCTGGGGGACTCACTTCAGAATGTCCAGTTTTCTTCCACTGAGGAGTCCAAAACTAGACTACGAATATGGCTAGCAGAATACCTATTTCAGAAAATTTGTCCTGAACCTGAAGATTTCACTTCAGTAACTGAATCCAGTCCCTTTAATGTTGTTTGTCACTTATTGTTACACTTACTGCTTGTCTATTTTGTCTGTAAAGAATCTTAGCCCTTATCCATCCACATTAGTCTGGATTGCAGACACAGTCTTGAACAGGTCTTCGCAGATGCATTTCAAGTAGGATCTTAAAATAGGAGTCTAATCCAACTACCATATCTTCTGTCCTCTCCTATGTGCAAAAGAGCACACACAAAGAAAGGAATTCCTATTGTCTGGTTCTAATATAAAACTTGGGTTCCTATATTGGAAGCTTATGTTCTGTACACAGTCAAAAGGGAGAAGTATATTTTCACAGAAAGTTTAAATTAGTGTGTTCCCTCTCACTATATTTGAGCTCAGGAGCTTTGCATAGGCACTTGAATTACATGCTCTTACATAGATGGTGATGTCTAATAAGCCTCAAAATTAATGGAGATTGACTTTTTTGCCAAATATTAACCAAAAATGTAGTAATTTCAAAACTGTAAGTATTCTGGCTGGAGAAAAAGGCAAACATATACAAATCTGAACTCAAACAAACAAACAAATGAAAAACATTCTGCCATAGAAATACTTTTATCCAGCATGCCACTGAACAAGTACAGAAACTCTATGTTTAATGTTTTCCTCTTTCCAAAGGGCTTTGAACTACTCTCTATGAGAAGTTTGTAAGCATTGGTCTACAAAGTACTCTGAGACTGAAGAGGAGATTGACTCACCAACCTGGTAAGACACCCATGCAACAAGGCAGAGCTCTGGCTCTCCAATCCCTGCCCCAGTGGCTGCTTACATAATTGCAGAGTGATGATAACAGAACAGTGTCCCCCTGCCTGATGGCTGTCACTCTCCAGAGTGATAAGCTTGAAAATCTCTTCAGACAGAAGTAAAATTTAAAGTCAAGCTTTCCACATACTCGGTCTATGCCAGAAACTGGATTGTTAACTGAAAGAGAGTCATGTTACCCTTACCACATTCTTCCACACTTTTGGCTTAAAAGTCCATCTGAAGAAAACCAGTTATTCACAAAGCCAACCTCATATTACTAAATCATCTGAATGTACCAGTGCTGGACCTGTCTATGGTTTATATCCCTAAATACAGTCTCAGTAGATAGGTGGTTTAGTTGCTTTCCATTCAGTTCCTTCTCTAATTATTTTTCAATTTTTGTCTTAAAAGCTAACTATGACAGGGAGGTGGGGAAAAAAACCCACATCAATAAACTCTAATCTCAAACTCTTTTTCACAAGAAACAGTAGTCTCCTCACACTTCACTGCTTTTACAGCCCTTATTAAGAGAACTGAGAATGCAGTCTGTTTGATTTATAATTGGAAATCATAAACTATAACATTCACCTGCTGTTCATATGCACAAATGAAATGATACAAGGCAGTTTCATCACTCAACATAATAATTGGCATGAACCAGCTCTGGTATGCAGCATTCAGATCCCTAAGGTCCACTAACAAGTTGCTGTAACTACATGCAGCTGTAGAGGAAAAAAAGGGAAAAACAACACAGCATTTTTCATATCACAGTTGTTTTGATTAATTCATGTGGGGGAAGCAGCAAAGTCTGCCTTGGGTTTTGTCCTGATCCTACAGATGTTACTGTAAAGTAAAGATGACCCCACTGATGTTAAGGCCTCAAACTAGCCTGCAAATGATACTAGAGAAGAAACAACTGGAGAGTACCAACATTCTTTACCAAAAAAAAGGGCCAAAATTAATGTAAGTGCTCTCATAGTGATCTACCCCTCTGGAGTGTAAATTGCACTACTGAAATTTGGTACTTCAGCGTACAGAAAAGCTAGGCTTCTTTGTTTGTTTTTAACCTACCAAACTTTGGAAAATAATCCAAATTAAGTCTCCAACTCATTGTTAATTCTTGCCCAGGCAGACAAAGGACCGAATTCAGTGGAATACTTAGACATGTATATGACTTGAAACATAGCACTGAAGTCCATTCATGCTGAAGTTATTCTTGTCCTTTAATATTCCTTGTACAAAAAAAAACAAACAAACAAACAAAAAAAGACCAACATTGTGGCACCTGTCACTTGAAATATTGAAAATTCTCATGAAATTTCACTGACTATGCTGCACTCCTGTGACTTATTGTTCTATGGTAGGGCTTGTGGCTAAGAATGCCATAGAATAGTGCATGCAGAAAATAAGGGTACATAAAAAAAAAGAAAATATTTAGCCCTCTCTAAGATTTTCTTTTCCCTTCTCCCAATGCTACTGAAATACAAGGGATTCAAATGATCGCTTTTCAAAAATTTTACCATTCATGGACTGAAATAGGAAATAGTGGAGATTTTCTGGAATAATTAAATCCTTGGGTGGACATGAAAAAAAAATAGGAAAGTGTAAAAGTACAGGCAAATGAATGCCTGTATTGCCTCTCTTAAGATGTATGGGAGATGATGTGATACAACTTGATTCCTCTCTACCACTAGCAAAGCTTTAAAGTACATAGTTGTCTCTAGGCAGGTGGGAATTTTTATGGAACTATGTGTGACCACTCACACATTAAAAATGTGAGTAATTTGCTGGCTTGAAAACTGATAGCAATAGATGTGCTTTTCTCACAGTCATGTGGTATACAAACATCAGTTGATATACTGGCTCTTTTCAGTTCCATAAAGAAAAGTGCCATTCAGTTCTACAGGAGGAAACTTTTGCCCACGGTCTTAGATTTTATCAGTTTGGAAGGAAATAATTTTCTGCTCAAAGATTTCTGTCATGAAAGATATAATACATAGACTTCCTGCATATCAAATAATCATTTCTAAATTTAGCATAGTTTGTAAAAAGTTATAACAAAAATGCAAGCAGAAAAGATGGAGACATAGCAGTGATCTATGTAAGAGTAAGTAATCACACTTTGGGGAAAAAACCCCAATAATATTAAATGGTAGCTTTCTAAGGAAACCTCTTTTTGACCATTGTGGTCTTTAGTTTATTTATGGTATAATGACAGAAGGAACACACAAATAACTCACAAATAACACACAAATAAACTCATAGTTGAAGAGCAAATCAAGCTGGCCAAGTACTGTATTATGAAATGGATCTAAGTTATGTGTAAATGTATATGCATTCTTGTAGGTGTATGTAAAATTATTAATGGCATCTTTACATAATACTCGTTATTTCTTTTGCTAAATGCAGGAAAGTGCTGTCATTTCTGATATCACTCTGCAGTAAGACTGGATAAATGTTGACCTTTTTTAACCAACCAGTATACCTAAGACAAACATGAAAGTAAACATAATGATGAAAAGCCTTCCCTTTGTTGGAAGGAAATGTTAACGGCTGCTTTTGTTATCTGTGTATCTAAACCCAGTCTTGTCTAGTGACTTGTTTTTGTAAAGCAAAAAATTGTTCTTGACCTTTCAAACCACTTCGGCAAATGTGCTCTAAAACCAGATGTGGGTCAGTGACACTACAATAGAAAAGGGGTGACTGTCATTTACAAAGCTGTTTTTCTTTTACACTTAACACATTAGTGGTTAAATGAAACTAGTCTGTGACCTCAGGTCTGTATTTTTAGAGGCAGATGAATAATTAGAGCTAGCTGTCTCAAAAAATATTTTTATATACTATAGCTTAAGAAAGAGAGAAAAGACCACTAAGAGCAATGACAAGCGTTCATTTTTAAATGAAAACTACATTTGTCTTAGGTGACAAAAAGGGGTTCCTTTGATTGTTCTTCTCTTTTAATCTAAAATACTATATTAAATATGCCCTAAAATATCTACTTTAGAGCTTCTGAAAATAATATGCTCTGTAGAAAGGTGGCATTTGCAATCTTTGCAGTGATTCATAACCCATCTTGATGATACTCGTAATGCCTAATGTCATTTCTGCCCAGACCACTCTGACTAACCCCACCTACGTTGGGACTCTGTCACCTCAAACTCTGCTAAGCTCGAGACAGGGATTGGATTGCTTACTCCCAGTCATGATCTAATCCTGTAGGTATCTAAATGCACTAAATGCCTTCTCACTTGTTCTGAAGCTTCTCATGACACCTAACTTCATTTGCATTAATATGCCCAGAGGGACCCTAATCTATGACAACAGCAGCTCATCTCTCATCTGGAGCTTCACTGTCTTTAGCCTGGATATCTGTCAACATCCAGAGATGCCCCAGAGTTGACAGTGCTCATCATCAGGATCAGAAAGTTTCGATGCCGGTGGGTACCTACTGTTTATTATCTCCATATTCAGCTCATTCAGGGCTGGATCAGCCTGTGGAGTGACCCCTTACCTTCCCTGCTGACTAGGGGAAATCAGGCATCCTGTTTAAGGATCACTTTTTCTTCTCCCAGGTTTTTAGATGTCCCACCAAAACCTAAATGCTTAATACCTTCATGTCTTAGGGTACCTAAAATAATCATAACAAATCTAGTCTCCTCTTTTATCCTTTATCTCAAGATGGCAATAACTGTTGTGTCCAGTGGATGGACAGGGCTCTGAATTACTGAATTTCAGGAGGTTACTTCCAAAGCTTTTTGATAACAAGGAATGTATACACAATAATTATCTACTATGGCCTCCAGAGAAAGTCTCATTGAATGAGCTTCCATTGCATACCACAGCAAAGCTGCTATCCATGTGAATCTTCATATGAAGCTGCATTCTTGGTTTCTTCTTCTGGGTTCAGGGAAACCATTCTTTTTCAATCCCACTCCTAAAAAAAATGGTTACCACAACATTTCCACAAAAACTGCAGAAACCATGAATAAGCATTGTTGGTTTAAATCCACTGGGTTTTTCTGGTATCATTGCAACTATAGGCTCTCAAAGTAGGATCTGACCAAGGGCAAAACTTGTCTGCATGTGTAGCAGTCTAGGCAAGTGACAAGATCATGGTAAACAAAGGGTGTTGCAGTTTCCATGTCCATACTCTGGTCACCATAGGTCCAAGGTCTCCCAGCTTAGGTATTCATTTCTGCTTCCATTCAACCCCCCAAAAATGTATGTTTTGGAAGAGGGATAATTCCCCAGTGTCTCCTGTCTAGGAAACATGACAATAGAGACAATCCCTGAATCTCCAGGGCCACACATTTACTGCAAAGTATCACCTGTTAAGAATTTTGGGCATTGTTTGCCATCGCACCTTCCTCTGAAAAACATTACAAGCAGAACTCCTGCTTCTCCAGAATATCAGCCATCTATCCCCAACATCTTTCCATTGCAATTCAAAAGAAGAGCAATTGCTCTGCACAGGGTTTATTCTAAGTTGGGGGGCCAAATACCTGAAAATCTTTGCTTTTTCCTTCTTATTATAGATCTTTTTAATTGAAAGTGTAATAACTATTACTTATTTTACAGAGTGAGGAGATAAAGTAACATTCTATGTACAAAAGCATCAAAGCTTCACAATCCCAGTTGCCAAACACTTTTCAGGGGCTGGATGGGAATCACAGAGTTTCTCTTAGAAGCAGTCTCATCCACTGACATGGTATTGTTCCCTATCTTATTAAAATCACTGGCAGATCTATAGACCTGGGAGAGGGCAGGAATATGCTGTAACTGTGTCCTGCACCATGGTCGTACAGCCCAGAATACGCAAATAGATGAGGATTTTGAAAAACTAATTTTGGTTTTTCTTAATGTTTCTAATTTTATTGTCTAACTTCAGCTTTTTAACATTCACTGGAGATCAGGAATTTCATCACTAACAGCTAACACAGCTAATGCATACCATAAACCTGACATGCTTCCAATTTCCCCACAGTTTTCAATTTCTATCTTTCTAAAAGAATGGATTAAATGGCTTTAGTCCTGCTGTATTGTGCGACAGCCGACAGGGTTCTTTCACTGTCCCTACAAAGGTTGAACATATGAAGCTAAAGTCATTCCTGGTGTTATGTCACTGATTTCAGCAGATTTGCTCCAAGAAAACATTTGGCCCATCATCTCATAAATACAGTTTGGGAAAACAATCTCCATTGTTTCTAATATCAGCATGACCACTGAAAAGTAAATTTAAGCTAGGGAATTGTGAATTGTGGTGATTTCTCTTGGTTATTATCCCTGATAAATACTAAGCTATTCTAAGGATATTTGCAAGTCTATTTATTTATTATTTGATGATTAGGAGAAAACAGCATAACTATTAAAAAGCCTCCCCATTGCTAAATTACTTTTTACATTTTCATTCTGTCTATTTTTTACTGTAATTGTTTCTGTCACTTCTCTTTATCCAGAAACAATGTCCCTTTATCATAAGTTTTAAAGGTACAAAACAAACCAACCAACCAACTAAATGAAAACCAAACCCATATCAAACTGTAAATTTCCTAAGGGCAAAGGCATCTTTCTCTTCTTTCACTTCAACCATAAGGCTTCCACTTTAAAGGATTTATAGAATAAAATGTATTGCATGATTTTTCACTTGAAATAGGAGACTTCCATGGGATTTATATAAATACTGGGTTTTCTATGGCTCTTCTGAAGAAATTAAAATTCACTCTATTTGCTAGAAACCTTGGTTATCTAGCTGTTGTGAAACTGTGAAAGAAACGGGCTTTGTGAGAGTGCTTTTCTAGCAATTCATGCTTCAACCTTTTGTTACACCTCATAAAGGTGATTGCTTTTCTTTTCCTTTAAAGGTTTTATGTTCGTAGGTTTGCTATGAATCTAAAGTTTTTTTGGCAGTACAACCAGTTACTTTCCTACTCAGCTGGCCTTTACTGCTGAATTAATTTACTGGTCTGAATCTGCTACTGTCCTTAAAGGAAATGCCATATTCTCATTATATCCTTCCATTATACTAAACATACTACCATCATTTAGGTTATGTCTGGCTTTAATGACATTTAGTGACATTTCCCGTTACTATTACAGGTAGTTATCTACTCATGGTCACAGTCTGCTTCTTTATATCTCTAGGGTGGTTTTAATAAAGCTGTATGGGGACAATGGCTCTATTAGCACTTCTACATCTTATGCAAACTGTACTGAAGATCTACAGAATTTTTCCACTGCTCTATGTATATTTTTTGGATTCATTGATGCAACATCCACTAGTATCATTTTCTTTGGAGCCATTGGGTAATTTAGTTCTGATATGCAAACCAAATTTAACTGTCTTTCTCTGTAAGTGTAGCCTGCCTGAAAGAATATATTTTTACCATTGGGTAATTATTTTTTTAAAAATAGATCTTTTCTAAACTAGTGAAAAGAAAACCAGACTTATGGAAACAGCATTGGCTGTTAAATTCAACAGTGCTTGCCTGACAGATGCTGTCACATAGAGGCATATTTGTCATTAAGTCATATTTGTTTACATGCACAAGCACACAAACTTCTCCACCTGGTTTGATTTGTTCAAAATTTTAAAGAGGGAAGGCTTTTTGAAAACCTTTGAAAACTTAATAAGTAAGCTTTGAATGCCAGTTTCAGCTTTGTATTTTTTGTCAAAAACTCACTTGAAAGTAAATGAAACAAAAAAATAAAAAACAAAATAAATATGAAGGTTCAACTAGAAAAACTTGGAATTTATTAAGCATCTTTTTCTCTAGATTGCACATGCAAAACAATGGAGCTATATTTGACTAACTGTAGCTTAGGACTATCAGTGCTTTATCTCCCTGGCATTCCTTAGCTGCCAGTAGTGGAAGGCACAATGGGTCCTGGAGCTAAGACAGTGGATTTGGTCTCAAGATACCCTGCTGCTATTCCTGGCCTTGTTAATGAGCTACTGTGTGATACAGAGTAACTTACTCCACCTCTCTTTGTCCCAGTGTCATGAGGATAGGTACATAAAGCATTTTGAGATCGAAAGATCTTTGAGTTATATGCTATTGTCATTTATTATTTATTCTCTGCTCTTCTGTGCGAGTTTTTAAAAGACATTCTGTGCCAACTAACGCACATTTTTCTGAGGTAAGCAATCCACAGTTGTCTGAAGAGTCAGGCTGTGAGTACAATGAGAGACAGATTTTTTTTCTTGTTTCCATAGAGTTCCTGCACAGATAAGTTTCCTACATGAAAATTATGAGCTGATCAGGTACCCGAGTGTATGAGTTTCCAAAAGGGAAACACAATCTCCCCATTTATTTCTACGCATTTCTAGTGCATCACCATTCAAGGTTGAATATGATGCTCTTGGCTAAGCTGAAGCCTGTTTGAAGTTTATTCACACCAACTGCAACAATATGGTAATGCACTGACTGGTGCAGACTGGAAGTCATCTTCTACCAATAGCTGACATTGTAAATGCTGTAATGCTGAAGGTTTTCTCTACTAGAAACATGCTGCAAACAGTCCTAGGAAAAAAAAATTTAAAACACTACTTTTACCTTTTGTTTCCAGTGTTATTCCATACTGGATTTTAGATTTCCTTTGTTTGCCAGCCCCAGCTGTTGTTTTTATTAGCTTTCCTCAAAAGCTGGCAATAATACCGTGAGGCTCTTTCAGAGCTTTTTCTTCAACTCTTAACGCCCACACAGCTGTAGCAAATGTGATGGTTTCTAGTTGTGTGACAGTTTAGTTAGCAATAGAAAGAGTACAAAACTTGGAGCTGTACCAAGAAAAATTTTCACCTCCATTCTGGTCCCTTTACTGACTTAGATGGATTTAAAGTGGTACCTGGACTCTAAACAGCCTTGTGCAAGAAATCAAACTCTTTTCACTTGTGCTCCATCACCCAGATCACCATGCTGGCATGATATAAGGACCTCCAAACAGGGCATGTTACTTTGTGTTTGGCATGATGCTGACAGTGATTACAGGTTTGCCCTGGTTTAGAAGGTGGGCTTGGAGTGTGGTCAGTATGAGCTTATGTCTGCCTGCAAATGAGCTGCAAACACTCACCTGCCAGCCCCAAAGTTCTCCTGCAGATAGCTGCAGGCAGCTTTGCTGGTAAGGATCCTGGTGAAGGCAACTGTCAAGGGTGGAACAGGGAAAGGGTAGGGACCAGCCTGCCACAACCTGCAGCACTGAGAAATTGTATAAATGGCTACTGCTTGCAGGCTGGCAGGCAGAGCAGCTCCAAATCAGGAGGGCAAAACAGAAGCTTAGCACAGAAATCACTTTGGCACAACTCCTGCTCTCTTAGAAGTCACACTGCTGTACGTCATCTTTCTTCCTTGGGAAAACCACTACTAGCAATGACAGGTCGTTCAGCTTACAGGCACACTGCAGTCTGGGTTTCCTTGCTGCAATTATTACCTCTAGTGTCAGCTGCCACTTAATTCCAGTCATGCTGTTTGGTTGTGCTGAAATCCATCATTAAGATTTTTAAAGTTCCAAACATTTTCTTTATTCCAATTTCCTTGAAAGTTAAAAAGTAGCAAAGAAAATCAAATATGCTACTGCTCTTTCATAAGAGCTGCAGTTCTAGCATTTCCTGAAAGTTTAGTCTCATAATTTAAGAGACAATATTAAAAAAGGGTAGAAAAGGAAAGGATGGATGGGAAAAGTCTTGCAAGAGGGAATAATGATTTTGCAAGTAGTAAGTAGATCGGGTATACAAAGAATTTATGTTACCAGAAAAATTGATTGTTTGTTCTGTTATAGAGACAGAATTATAGAAGTAACAGATAAGAGAAAACAGCAAATGTGATATATTTCAGTAGGGATTTAATATCACTGACAAAAGGCTAGAGTGTGAATAGGCCTACGAGGCCAGGTATTGGAAGTTACTATTCATTCCATAGTGGTAACACTGCTTCAGCAGTTTCATGGCCAATAGTCCTTATTAAAAAAAAAAAAAAAAACCAGAGGTAAAGATTGAGTTCTACAGTACCAAATCCTGCCCTGGCCCTATGGACAGTGAATACTATACCAGGGAAGGAATGCCCATGGACCTAAATATTACGATGAAATCTGACTAAAAGGAATTTAATTAAGAAAAAAAAATCTTAAAAAATAAAAGCTGGAGAGCATCCACACATTAGAGTAACTGTATCTAATCCTCCAACTATGACATAAATTCATGCCTGTGGACAGCAGATACCTGATTAGCTGCCTCTGTTTTGCTGCTATGGTTTCATACAGACCAAGAAAGAGTAAAGTAACTCATGATTTTCACTATAAGTAATAGCTCCTTGGTCCCAGCATGAGGTCCTGACTCATTGTCAACATTTTGTTTCCTGCAATCTCTGCTGTTCCTATGTGTAATTAATAAACATAATGTTGGTGTATTCAGTTGCTATAGAAACTATTATTTCTTTAGCTTCTCCTGAGGATTCTGAGCAAATCTAGGGCAAGTTTGACCCAACTTTGTCACCTTTTTACAGTCTTGAATGAAATAAGTTATGACTCCTGGGAGGAATGTTTGAATTTCTGTCTATGAGCAAAGTTCTATAAATCTACATAGTGATTTTCCCCCATAGACTGTTACCAAATATAGTCTCAAGACCTTATAAATTATATCACCCAGAGGAATATTATTAAGCTTTCTTTCATTGCATGAAAACAATCAGTGTTAGTAATTTAAATGTGGTTTGCTCAAACTTCCTACTAATTTGAAAATAATATAAAAGGCAGACAGTCAGTTGTTATAATAAATAAGGTAAGGACAAATGATATGGAAAAGTCAGGGCTGGACACAACTTTTCTTCCCTGAAATGGAGAATACAAGAATCCCAACAATAATGAAGGTATTTTATTCTTGTATTCTTATTCGCACCCTGCAATGCTGCGAATTTTATTAACATCTGATCCACACCAACTTTTGAGAAATGAGAAGTTTTGCAAGCAGTTCCTGGTATTTTAAAACTATATGTGGTACACAAATGCATATGTCAAAGTTTGTACAGTACACAAACATAATATAATATGATGGGGAGGCAGACAAAAGAACTGATGTCTGTGAGAGTGACAGGGAAAGGCAGTTTAATGTACAAACCATCAGCATGGACTGGAACACAGGTATGACTCATTCCAAATGAATGTCTCAACCTGTAGGTTAGAGAACCTTGCTCATACCCAATACATTTTTAGACACACTGGTATAGCTTTAATTTGAGGGAATGAGAGCATCTCCCAGACCAGTCTAATACTCACAGTGCCTGAATTAGTACACACTCACAAGAAGTGTATTAGAGTACCAAAATACTGAACTACTGAGAAACATATGGAAGAGCTGATGGCTCCTTTCACTGTGGCCATGTTCTGAAAGAAAGTGTAACACTAAATTTCTCTGCGGCACCTGATCTCAGAGAGAAGACCTGTTTGATAATGTTTCTTGTGAAAGGTATGTGACAGAACCACAATTTCGGGATCTGGGTGAGACTTACACATGGGACAGTCACAGAGCTGTTCAGTATGATAAGAAGAAAAAATCCATATGTAGGCTCCTACACAGTTAGTAGTAGCTGAGAAACGGGCTGTACAGAGTTGTCTGCCTCAGCCTGCATCCTACTTTGGGCACTCTGTACATCTCAGCCTGGATTTTGGAGCAGAATATATGTTTCCCCCCCCATATTTTGAAAGCAAAAAGTTTTACATTTAGTCAAAAATAAGTATTGGTGTAAGTACCTGCAGAATCACAGCCTGTGTTTGTACAACCCCACCATATTATGGTCATGAAAATGTATTTAGGAGTGGTCAAGGTTCTTTAAGTAAAAGGACTGATGGATAATGTCCTGCTGGACACTATTAATACATGTGAATAAAAAGAAGTCATAACAATAAAAAGGAAAATGCCATGCTTACAAAAGCTTTATCCTTTTCTCATTCTTCTGTCTTTTCTCTAAAATGAGATTTTGACAGAGGATACTATTTGAGTATTGCTCTTAATGGGCTCTCAAATATGCTATTATTAGGAAATGTAATGAAGTTCCTCCCCTATGTCCAATTCACTTTTATTTGTTTATTTTAGGGATGCAGAAAGGGCTGAAATTTTTGCCCCTGCGAACTTTATGGAACAATGGATCATTTCCTCTAATTGTTTTCTCTTTTTTTGTTTACAAAAGGAGGATGACTTACTAGACATTCTGTAAAGGCCCAGGGATGTCATTATGTCTATTGCTATTCATAATTGGATATCTCCATGTAATTTAAAACTATTAATGAATAAAATATAAGAGTTCTCTCTCCACACAAGTAAACAAAACGTTTTTACAAGATGGTAGGGTTGTTTTCATCCCTTCAGAGAACAGTTGATATTTTCTGATGAAAATATCCATTGTGTTTCTTCAGAGTATTTAGTAACAAGGGTGAGGGAAAAGGAAAGACAGTGGAACAGTTCAAGGCATGATTGATTTTATATGAGAACAGTCAATGTTTTTAAAGACTCAGTGATACTTGCAGAATACAGAATTCTAAAGCTTTTGCTTTTTTTAACATTCTTTTACTAATGGTATGTCCTGCTACTATGAATATTCCCATTTGTTTCAGATGCTTTCATAACTGTCTTGCATATATCTTTATGACATTGCAAAAGTGAAGTAAATTGTGTGCACCTGTGCTCAGTTGCAAAATGGCACTAAAAAGCTTCCTAAGATGATCTCTGTCAACAGCAGAAAAAAACATGAAATAAGGGTGGTGTTCATATTTTGTAATGGCCAACTAGAATGTGTATGTCAAATGCATACATTATGACTAAGAGTTACTGATATCAGCAAAATGGCACAACTTGGTTTAAGTGTCTGTGTGCCTTTAAGAAGTTTGCAGAGTGTTTTCCACCTTCACTTTGGAAACATCATTGACTTTTTCAGATCTATTTACTTTTTCCACTCTCTTAAGATATTCAGTTATTACATATTAATGCAATAATTTGATGAATTGAACATAACAGAAGTAGTAGTGAGCAGAAACTTCATCGTATAGCCTCAAAGCTTTACTGACCTGTAACTGGGAATATGAGCATGTAAAATTGGACACAGACAATGCTTGCATTCCTTCAATCATAGGTTATATACATGGCTTATTTCCTCATATACCTGAAATAGCTTAAAGCTATCCTATACTTAACTCCTGTACTTCACTGCTAGCATAATTATGCTGACAGGAGAAGATATACTGAAATTTTCCCCATGCCCTCCTGCAGTGTTCTCTCTACAGAAGAAAAATGATACCATCCAGGGTTTTCAGAGAAAATCTTCAGAAGCACATGAAAGTGTGTGTTGACTGGTCTGTGATGTCAGAGTTGTTCAAATCAACTGGAGAATATCCAGGAATGAGATCCCACATCAATTATAGGTTACTTGCTATTGAGTGGCACCAACAGAAGTACTCTTTGAAGAGATTTGAGTGGGTCTTGAAAGAAAAGGTGTAAATCCCTAACTCTTTTAAGGATTCAGAGATAAATACTTTAAATCTATAAGGTGACAGTTTTAAGACACAACTGCCTTCCCAGAATTTCATGCATAATAACTACATGCTGACTGGTATGAACTCCATTTTGCTCCCCCCACATACCTGGGGGTGTGGGTCCCACCAGGGATCAGCTTCAAGGCTCAGGGTTACCATGCCAAGGCTGTTTTGTACAACCCACACCTTTTAAACACAAAGAAAAGAAAGTTGAACAGGAAAAGCTCCCAAAACAGTGTTTAAGAGAAAGTCTGTAATCATTGAAAGTGAATGGGAAAATAGTAAACAAGATTCCAAATGTAGGTAGGAATGCAATTATACAAAAGCTTTAAAATGAAGCTGTAAGGTTTCAAATTCCTATACAAACAAGGGGAGTAGGGGAATTATTTAAATTAGGGCATGATGTAATCTATGTAAATCTGAGTAGAAGAGAACTGCCAGGATGATTACTCATTAAAACAAATCATGATTTCATCCAGTAAAACAAATTAGATTAATCCAAACCTGATACTTATGAGATACAAGCCAGGCATAGCATTACTGAAATAATACCAAGGAATTTTTTCTTTTACTAACAAGAATATACAGTTGTGACACTTCTCTCTTCATAATTATAAAGTGCTTTCTAAGAAAACATTCTTTTTTAATACTATAGCAATGAACCATTCCCTATTTCACATGTTCATACAATCTAGAGGAATAAATAATGCAGAACCAAGCCAGTAATTGACTGAAGAAAAAAGAAAAAGCGAAGAAAAATCATAAAGATTCCAGCATGATACCAAATGAAAGTGTTTGGGGTCAGTCTCACCCAGTATGGGAGCTTAAGTCATTGATCTGTTTTATTCTGTGGGGCACTTCAGTGTTGTCTCTGGTTGGACTTAATGAAGGAGTCGAACTGTATGATCAAGTACAAGATAAGAAGATCAACTCAACAGAAACCCAATGTATTTTTCTTTCTTTTGACTGTCAATTACATGAAGTTTTACCTTGCACTGTGGAGTAATTAATAAAACTAAAATGCAGACTTTTTTTTTCTTTTCTTTAATTAGTTATATTCATTTAGGAAGGCTCTACAGAGGGATCTGGACAGGCTGGATCGTTGGGACGGGGCCAACTATATGAGATTCAAAAAGGCCAAGTGCCAGGTCCTGCACTTTGGTCACAACAACCCCAGGCAATGCTACAGGCTTGGGGAGGAGTGGCTGGAAAGCAGCCTGGCTGAAAAGGACCTGGGGGTGTTGGTTGACAGCTGCCTAAACATGAGCCAGCAGTGTGCCCAGGTGGCCAAGAGGGCCAATGGCATCCTGGCTTGTATCAGGAATAGTGTGGCCAGCAGGACCAGGGAGGTGATAGTGCCCTTGTACTCGGCACTGGTGAGGCCACACCTTGAGTACGGTGTTCAATTTTGGGCCCCTCACTACAAGAAGGACATTGAGGTGCTGGAGCGCATCCAAAGAAGGGCAACGAAGCTGGTGAAGGGTCTAGAGCACAAGTCCTGTTGAGGAGTGGCTGAGGGAGCTGGGTTTGTTTAGTTTGGAGAAGAGGAGGCTGAGGGGAGACCTTCTTGCTCTCTACAACTACCTGAAAGGAGGTTGTAGTGAGGTGGGGGTCGGTCTCTTCTCCCAAGTAACAAGGGATAGGACAAGAGGAAATGGCCTCAAGTTGCACCAGGGAAAGTTTAGGTTAGATATTAGGAAAAACTTCTTTACTGAAAGAGTAGTCAGGCACTGGAACAGGCTGCCCAGGGAAGTGGTTGAGTTCCCATCCCTGGAGGTATTTAAAAGACAGGTAGATGTGCTGCTTAGGGACATGTTTTAGTGGTGGACTTGGCAGTGCTAGGTTAACGGTTGGACTCAATGATCTTAAGGGTCTTTTCCAACCTTAATGATTCCATGATTCTATGATTTTTTCAAAGGAATGAGGCCAAGAAATAGGTCAAGGTACATTTTAACTGTATGTAATGCTGAGGACAAATCAGGAATCCAGATATACCACTAGTCATGGATATTAGGGGTCCTGAGACAAATCACATGGACTCTAGGATGCTAATTGGAAAGAAATGTTATCCACACTGCAGTCTTGGGGTGAAGTTGAATCTCTTGTTCTTTTGTTTTCCATTCTCCAACTTTTTCCTTCTGTATCCTTCTTCCTCTTTTCCTTCTTTTCCTTATCTGTTTCTCTGTGGAATTCTTTCTTAAAATAAAACCTCTCTGTTAAACTTTTATCATTAACAAACAAAAAGAACCAACATACATCCAAACCTCATTTCAAGGTAGAAAGAACCCTCAGTTTTCTGTCTTTTTAAAATACTTCCAGATGTTCTCTTTCACAGTATCGTAGAATATATTAACTTTGGTGTCATGAAGGTAAAAAAAAAAAACTAATGAAAGAATGATAAACCAGTACACTGAATTACTGATATTAAAAGTTACTTAGCTGAGACAGATTTTTACAATTACTGGATTTCTTTTTTCTTTTCTGATATTTTCTTCCAGAATCTGTGCTTACTGGTGTGACACTGAATTCTTTAACACTGAGTTTCCACTCAGAAATGTTTCCATACCTGTTCTTTTGCTGCAAGTGCTTTCCTTACGAAAGTGTTAATGGAGTTCAGGAAAACTGCCAAGAATTACCTCTAAGTTTCAAGGTCACCTTTCTTGTGTGGAATAACTGGAATGGCTCAAAGCCCATGGGACACTACAAACAATTTTGCTAGTATACTTGGCTGTTTACCAAAACAGAGCATTTGTTTTCTATACCCAGAACTTTCCCAATAACAAATTATTTTCACCTATGGCTTTTCATCAACACCATAGAGAGAAATTAAAATACAAAGCTGTTGGTTATTGAATGTGTCTATGGCCATACAGATCACCTCTCAAAGCATAGCTACCTTAAGGCAAGTACTCAGTGAACAATATCAAAATTATTGTGACTAGTGGACTAGATTTCCCTCTTGTTCATTGATTACTCAGCATACTGTCCCTGTAAGCTGTGCCCTTATTAGCAATCACATTTGATTGCAGACTTCAAGCCTTCAACAGATAAATAGATAGATGGGTGAGACAGACAGAGAAACAAGGTGGTCTAAAACTGTCTTTTTGAAGGCCTTGGACTTGTAAACAGTTCCAACATGCAACATAAAACAGGATATTTGTTTAAAGTCTCACTGGATCTGCTCCAACACATTCTTCTCATGCATGACGTGGTCTGGGACATGATTCTGCATGAACAGTATCCTATCTACACACTTGCTCTCAAGCTCAACAATGAACATGCAGCATGCAACACAAACTTGCAAACCTCTCTGCATCTGATTTTTCCTCAAAATGACAATGATCTCACAACAACTGGCTTAAAGAAGATATTATTACCTCATCCTTTGAAGTGGTTTATAAGCTGGGGAGACAGATACAAACACACACGCACAAACATACACAACATCAGTATCTGTTAATTTAAACTTCTGAACAGAATTTGAACTAAACCTAAAATCTAAGTCCAGCCTCCCAAATTTCAGAAAAAAGATGAGCTACAGAAGGAACTTGTGTTTTAGCATTAGTACCAAGGTGACTTTTTAAATCCTGCAGAAGGATGTTCTAGTCACCTGATTTAAGCACTTAAACTTAAGCGAACTAGATTTTCTTGTGAATGCTTGAAAGGCATCTAATGATATATCTATCAATATTTAAGGAACTGAGATAACTTTCTTTGCAGGAGTGCTTTACTAGACACCTACATTTTGAGTTTAAGGTGGATACCTGTATTAGATTGAATCATATCATGCTTTTTTTTTCCCAAGGTGAGGTGAGTGGAAATCAGGAAACAATTCTGCAGCAGGATTTGTAATGCATCCATCTAAGCCGTTGGTTGTTTACATGAAACAAATGTTTGAACAAAAGAATATCATAGAGAATCAATCTACTTCATCTTGTGGGAAAAGTCAAGAGATCCAGCTGTTGACTTTTTTTTGACAGGAAGTTGCCGCTTTTTTTTTCTCAAGACTACAGAGTAAAAAGTGCTTGTGAACAAGGACATATTGTTAACACAGATATTTAGGCAGTACTGAGAATGAAAAGCTTCTAGAGCTGTTCCTCTGATATCCTGTCATTCTGCCACCTGAGAATGACAGTCTGATAGTATGCAGCAAGAGGCAAGGAAATTTCACTTTGAAAACATCAGCAGCCCTTGTACATCTGTTAATTAAAGCAATCTGCCAGTGTTCCTCTTAGGCATGCAATGAATCAATGCTAAGCTAACGTGACACATTTTCACTGCTGCTGTAATAGAATTGAAAGTAACACATTTATTTATCAGGTGGCACCAATCTACACTTCCTTGTCTGATGAGGGAGTTTGATTGTCACGCTATCACCGTCTGGTCTAGGTATGACGTACTGAAGATTTTCAATCTGTTTCAGTGAAGTTATAAAACAGCACGTGGACCACGTTTCTGCTGGACTGTTCAAGCACTGTTTGTGCCTTGGGTTTGGCTAACAGTATTTTTGCTCTCTGTTGTTACAGAACTAGAGAGCAACAGTTGCTGGCAATAGATCTGCAACAAAAAGTTTCCTTTACTTTTAAAATCTTCAGTCACAATTCAGGGTTTCATACAAATTTCTATTTCAGCTTTAAACTAGGGCTTGTGTTTCTGACATATTTTTAATTGTCAATGACAAGAGCTGGTATAAAAATGTATTACCTTTCCCTGGCTAATGGCAAGAATTTAACTTCAGAGACCTACATTAGATGCCTTTACTCCTTATTGTTAATCTTCAGAGAGCCCTGAACCAAGAGAAATTCAAGTTCAGGCTGTTTCCCAAAAATCAAGTACTGCAAAGCATTGAAATGAGGAGAACATTACTGGAAAATGTGAATGTAGAATACAGCGTATAAACAAAAAGCAATGTGATATAAACATGATGTAAAAGAAATACATCTAGATAACAATAATTTAGTAAACTGAAGAGAATGATTGAAGGTGGAAGTTCTAAGATATTGAGAAATACAATGTCAAGGTCCTTGGTATACCAACCAGCTCTGAAATCTCTTCCCTGACCCAGGGATTTGGCTGCCTGTATTCAAGGGCAGCACTGGAATGGGATAGCTATGTAACCTTGGATCAGACTTTTGTGAAAATGAGTCAGGTTGTGGGAAAGAGCTGTAAGAAGCCTTATGGAATCCCAGCCCATTGGCTTAGGAGCTGCATTTAATGACAGGCCCTTGCCCCTACCTGAGCTACATTGTATGCCCAATATTTTGCTGATTCTCACCTTGCTTTGCTGAGGTTGGACCTCAAACCTCAACTGGGTTTGTCTGGCAGTCACTAGGCTTTTGTTTGACTCTGGTTATGGTCCCCAAACATGCCCTGTTTTTCTTATGTGGGTGCTGTGGGACTGTGTCCATGGTCGGTGGTGTGACTGCCTGCCTTGCTGTCACCCTGGGCTCCCAGCTCTCCTTCCTTTGCATAGCAACTTGTTCTTGCTGCTATCTAGCATGTTAGGAGGTTGCCAGCCTGCTATGGATGATGCTTGCACAGGTTTCACATACTGAACTCTTGTCTGTAGGAGCAAAGAAGTTCCACCAGCAGGTGGAAAACACCTCATGAACATGAAAACAATGTCAGCAGAGCACCGTTGCAAGGCAAAGCTGTTGTGTTAGGTTGCAAACGCTAAGACAGAAAAGAATTAATACAGATAGACAAGCAGCTGTATCTGATTTCATTACTTTATCTGCAGGAAGACAAGATCCAACTTCAGTGTCATTTTTACCCTGTGGATAGTCTAATGTCAAAGGCAAAAAAAGTTGTTGCTTCTGCAGTTTCTTACCTACAACCATTTTACATTGTTATTCCTTTCACCTCTCTTTTTGACCTACTTAGGCTAAAATCTTTCAGCTATACAGTGTAGCTTGTAAAGTATTCAGTTGGCAATTTCTATAATGCATCCTAATGTTCACTGAAAAGTCTAGAAAGGCCTATGAGCCACTCAGTCCTTGTTTGCACAGACCTTTTGCCTGAGATTGAAGATCTAAGAGGAGACTCTTCCATGTTTGTACAGTACCTGGCATCTCTTGACCATGTAAATTACTGAGGCTCCTAGATGACTTTTAGGTCAACACTGTATGATTAATGGAGCCAAAAGGCTCCACCAAACTCGTAACACTGGAGGGGAGGGTGGTAGTACTACTCTGCCCCTGTGCAAAAACTTTTGACAATGGGTTTTCAGAGTTTGCAGAAGAAAAAAAAAGTGTCTAGCCATGAATTTAACATTTCGTTGCAATGCCTCTTACAGAAAAATAAATAAATAAATAAAAATTACAGATAGCCTGCTGCTCTAGTTCTACAGTTTAAAATTGATTGTTTTTCTTTAATGTCTTGTCTGATATCTGTGCCTATTGCAAAGCATAAATCTGAAGCAGCATGTTTTTAAACTAGTCAGCATGTCTGGTGTGCTCTGAAACAATCATCCTTTACTTTGAACAGCTCAGCTCTGTCAGTGGGTCTTAGGTTGCTGCTTTTAAAGGAATGCAGATGGTGTCTTTTACTTGAAATGAAGTAATAAAAAAATTCATGTAAGTAATTCTTCCAGATGTAGCCAGAAATCTTTAGAAAAATAACACCCTTAAAAAGTAAAACTAATCCTCTTAAGATATTTTACCTTTTATAAACTTCAAACATCCTTTGCTTTCTATTGTTAACAGAAGTGCCAGAACACTTTGGCTATTCTTACATCTAGAATAAATATTCTATAATTATCATAGATTGTTGTGCATATGTGGTAAAGGATATCACTGCTTTGCACGAAAATGTAATATGACTTTTACTCAAGGTGGATTTATAAAAATAGCATAAATGTTGACAGTAGAAGGGACAAAAAAAGAAGTCAGTTCCCAGCACATCTTTGCAAAACAACCTCATACAGTGAAATCTTGGAAGCTCATAGACAAAGAATCACAACTAGTATTTTGCATGTGATACTGAGGGATAAATGAGAAAATAATCCTTACAAGAATGAAATCTTACAGTGAAATATGAAAATACACATGTAAAAATACTGTGAAAGTTTCAATTTAAAACAACAAGAGCCAGATAACTCAAAATTAAAGGTGAAACTTAACTGACTTGGTGGTGCTGGTGGTAGCAACCTTACAGGACAACTGTACTTGTCATAGTAGATAGTGAAATTAATCTTTGGGATAGAACACAGATGTCCAACAACTTATTCTAGAGATTCAAGTGAGCATTTTGTGTGTAAAATATTAACTTATAGATTTAAATCCCTAATTTGAAATCATGTGATTTACCACCCTTGAGTCTAATGGGATGACTTCTACTCTTTCCTCATGATAACAGCCAAAATTTAGACAAAGGCAGTAAAGAAATTAGAAGTCTCAGAGTGGTATCATCTCCTTGCTGAACATTTCATGTGGATTTACAAACATTTTTAGCATCTCACTTGCCCTCAGTAAGGCTACTAAAACCAGTAGTTTTTCTAAAACACTACTTAGTGGCATTTAATGAGAACTCTTTCTATGTGCTCCTGTCTAGAATCTTAATTTGTGTTAGGTAAGCCATAGAAATACAGTAAAATCTTAATAAAGAAAAAGATCTGAGTGTGGCTTATTTTGAGTTCTCCATGCGTAATTTTTGGCTACCTATTTGTGAAATTTAGCTTTATTAATTCTATGGGAAATATAAATGGTTTACATTAAAACATAAGTCTTTAAAAAGGATATATCTTTACACTAAGTCCATGTTTCAGATGGGAAACCTGATGTAAAGTTAGATGAGCTACTTGAGCAGTCACAATAAGTGAGGCAAGAATGGAGCACACAAAGTATAAAGTCCTGGGTCTATGATGTTGTTGTTGAATTATTTTCCTAATTTGGGCAATCACTATAATGCACTACTGAATCTTAAATCAGAGAAAAAGTAGATTTCAGTAATTATTTAATCCATCTCAAAAAAATTCTAGGTTACTTCCAAAAGTCTATTTCTAGTGTACTGTGTAATGTAGTTGTAAATAAGCCTAGTAACAAGTTTGTTATCACGTATTTTTTAGAAAACTAGAATACATCCTACCGGCCCTTTCTATAAGACAATAGATATTCAGACTATATTTTACATGTAACTTTATTCACCGACTAAATAAGTCAGTACATATATGATTGCTTATGTGGTGACTGTAAATTTATATAATTTAATCACAATCTCAAATGGAGTTAAACATCTAATTTCCATGAATGAAATAAAAGAATAAAGGATTTTCATTAAAGTATTTGATATTTTTAGACAACAGAATATTAGATTTAACATGCGATTACATAATTAATATTGTTATATTACTAATGTAAAGGTAATACTCTGAGTCCTAAGTTCAAATTTCAGAATTTTAAAATTACAATTTTCAGAGGTTTATTTGTGAATTAATGTCTCTCTTATAGGAGCTGAGAAAACATTTTTTTTTCATTTGTTCTTTTTGTTTCCAAGTCTCAACTTCGAGTGAGCCAGCATCTGCAGAATTACTGACCAGTCTTGCAAAAACTGAGCCTAATTGCTGTTGTGAGTGGTCCTCATCAAGCAAAGCTGGTGAAGGAAAAACATCTTGAATCTTCTTCATTTCTCTTAGAGTTCGGAACATATTAATCCATTAATATTTCCTGACTCAGAAGTCCTGTCTTAAAGAAACTGGCTTTCCTCTTCCATGGCTGTTTGCTTAGAAGAAATACTTAGAAAGAAGTCCTGGAAAAAAATGGTGGAATCTAATACTTATACATCTAAGTTTAAGCAGATATCCAAGACTCACTCTCCGAGTCTGATCCAGTTCATTCCAAATTTATTTTCTGATATAATTGAGATGATTATCTTCAGATATTTTGTCCTTTTGATTATAAAGGACTGAATAAAAAACAGAAATTTATATTCTAACTTTTAGATATTTAAAGATAATTGAGATGAATCACACCCATACATGGTTCTTAAGGTGCAATAAAGATTGTAGAAATAAGTGTTATCCATTTAAAAGTGGAAATTTGTACAGTAATAAAATCACTGATCATTCTAACTCTAGGAAACTAAGCTCATATGTTAAATTTAAAGAAAGCCCAAACATCTTAAGCTATCAGAATGTGTAAGTAAAAGAGGACTGTACATCTAACACTGAAGAACAGCCTTCTGTCTTTCCTCCATGTGAACAGAGTTCTGAAATATAGTGACCAGTCTTATAGATGACATACCTTTTTTTATGGAATGTGATGTTTTGTTGACATATTAACCTATATTATTTTCTCCAAAGTACTATTTCCAGTGCTGAAATGGAAATAGAAGCTGTATTGTTCTAACTTTATACCTACATTGCTTAGATAAGTGGCTGTCAACGACTTAATAGTTCCTGATCCTTTGAGGAGTTTAACACCTTCTTGCCTCTGGGCTTTCTGTAGTTATTTTCATATGACTAATGTTACAAAAATGTAATCTTTTTTCCTTTCTTTCTTTTTCTACACAAATTACTTTTAAATCTACAAAGGAGAGTGCTCTCCTGGAAACCTTCTGCAAGATAAATCCCTCTGTTATTCTCCCAGATGCTCAATGACACAGTGAGAGCATTTCACCTCTCTTCTGCTGTGTCCCAAAATATGAAGGATTTAGCAGATAGAATCAAGAAGAGGTGAGTCATGCTGAAATCCTAACCATAACCACAAAGGGATCTGCTGAAAGAAGTCAGGTCCAGGTCTGCTGGAACCAAAATTACTTCATTCCCCACTGCCCTCCTGTGACTCAGGGCTTTCAGTCAGCCTGCTTGAGAGCTGGCTAATTGTAGAAGAATGATACCAGGGTAAGCAAAGCTCTAAAGATACCAATCCTTTCAAAAGCATAGACATTCCTATCTATTTCTTCACTGTGTGTATGGATATAGTTCTGTCTGAAGACTCTGACTTCGTACAGGTATTTTACTAGCAGTCTTGGAAATGATACATACAAATAACTGCCTGAAAATGAGATGACACCCTTTTGGCTCTAATTTAGTCCCTTAGGGAATCTTTTACTTCTCTTTTTGCTCATTATTCCTGCTGTGTAGTTGCAATATTGGCGTAGCAAGTTTGCTATTCTCATCTTGTTTACTTTCTTTTTCTTTTGGAAGGAACATTCCTTTTCCTAACTCTAATACTGAAGATTAAAAACGAAATTATTCCTTGATATGTGTCCACCTTCTGCAGATATCAATACCAGCAGCAGCATTTCATATTTTTCTTTCCTACTGAGTTCAAACCATCCTGGTGTCTGACTCAAACACTTAACTATATGGTGAAAGACAAATGTTATGCTTCAGTATCTTATTTCAGTAGAATCCTTCTGCATTTTGAGAAAGTCTCAAAAAAAAAGTAAGTATCAGATAACATTTTCAAGGCAGGAACTCTAGCAGCAGTGACCTAAAATGTTCATGCCAACTCACAAAATGTCAGTTCTTTGAGAATGAAAACTAAAAGCCAAAAAGTGGTATTGTTATCCTGTGGGCTTAAAAAGATCTGTGGATTTAACTTCCAGAGAAAAAGTTGCCAAAATGTTCAGCTCAGATTTTAATACAAAAGAATGCAGTAAAAATAATAACAAATGAGATATAGAATGCATCATATTAGTATTCAAGTATTATCAGAAGTATGGAGTAGAACATTTTCAGAACAGAGTGACTTATTGGTATAATACAACTTTCATTATCTTCTTTTGTATCAACTCTCAACTTTATATTCACTAACATTTCCTTTACTATTATCACCACTAAATAATGTTTATTTTTATAGTAACACACAACAACGATCCCAGAGTACTAACCACCTACAGAGGCAAAGCAATTAAGTGATATGTTTTACTTTCTAGTCTATATTTGAGAAAAAAATATTTGAGAAGGCAGCAAGATGCTTTTTATTTTTATCGCAGTGAAGTGCCATGCAAAGCTGTAATGTTGTATAAGTACATCTTCATGATTAAGAGTATTATGCTTACATAAAGCAATGGAAAGAAAAGACATGAAGCAAGCAGTTTATTATTAATATACTGAGAGAAGGGTGCTTTCATGCTTGCATCTTCAATTCCATAGTTGTCAGATGGGTAATTTCACCAGCAAGATGTTGAAGGTCATTTTCTTTTTCTTCTTCCTTTTTACTTTAATTAAAAGAATTATCTTTATTGGGTTCTTTTAATTTTCTTAGTCAGGCCAATTGACCTCATTACACACTTGCTGAATCAGGTTACTGAGTAAATGACATCATGCAGGACTAAAGTTAACAATTGCAATATCCCATCAAAGAGTTGATATTTGCATTTAAAGTCATTTGAAACACAAATCTGAATCATTAACTCTAAGTCAGCAGAGTTAAATCCAGTCTGAATTCCCTCTTTAATTACCTGGATAAATGCATTTGAGTCTTTTCAAGTTATGAACATTCATTTACAAATCAAAGAGATTTTTTCTTAGTCCTCAGGCAATCCAGCCTTTTGAAGTCCATAGCCTTAAAATCTAGAGTAACAATTAATTGTAACAATACGTTATCAATACTGCAGAAAATACTGGATGCTAGAATAGTTCTTATGGCTACCCATCCATTATATACAGACTTAAATCCAGTCTTAAAGTCTATCCAAATCCTGTTTCATCACATTTTGACTAAGAATTTATGATGATCATTCAGATTTCTCTTATTTTGCAGAGTCCAAGGGAAACCAGCAGTAAAAGGACCATGGAAAACTTAGTGAAAAGCATTCAATGAATTAAAACAGGCCCATCTTGGCACTTTCTTAGGTAAAAGCCAATACAAACACTGCTCAATGTGTACCATTCACTTAAGATGTTACTTTTGCTATAATAAAGCTCGCAACATACATGGCTCAGTTGGTAATTAAAAATGCTGAGTACATATGAAAACACAATTTTACTTTCCATTATTCTAAAAGTAATTTTATTTATAACTTATCAACATAAAATATTGCACCAGCAGGGCTTCAGAATGTGAATTCAAATGAGTATTTTTTGGAGCTGTGAAACTTTTGCTTAGGAACAAGTTATACCAAATCAAAGATTGCCATCTTACTGTGAATCAGTTATCTTACAAGTTAGAAAAGGGCACAGTGTGTGCACATTATGATGATTTTTGCCTTTGTAATGAAGCCTTTTCTTCCCCCATGTATGAAGTATGTGAAAATATATTAAGTATGTGAATACAGATGATGGTGTCTATCAATTAATTAGGACTAGTTACTGCTTGTTATACACAATGTAAAAAAGCATAAATCACTTTTGATTATTGCATGATTGGGATATCTCAGAGTAGTCTCTCACTTCATGCAGTGTCCTGGTGGGAACAAGAGAATTATATTTGTAGCAGGAATCGTAGAATCACAGAATCACAGAACAGTTTGGGTTAGAAGGGACCTTTAAAGGTCATCTAGTCCAACCACCCTGCAATGAGCAGGGACATCTTCAACTAGATCAGGTTGCTCAGAGCCCTGTCCAACCTGACCTTGAATGTTTCCAGGGACAGGGCATCTACCACCTCTCTGCGCAACCTGATCCAGTGTTTCACCACCCTCATCATAAAAAATTTCTTCCTTATAGCTCTCCTAAATCAACCCTCTTTTAGCTTAAAACTATTGCCCCTTATCCTATCACTACAGGCCCTGCTAAAATGTTTGTCCCCATCTATCTTATAAGCCCCTTTTAAGTATTGAAAGGCGGCAATAAAGTCTTCTGGAGCCTTCTCTTCTCCAAGCTGAATAACCCCAACTCTTTCAGCCTTTCCTCACAGGAGAGGCGTTCCATCCCTCTGATCATTTTTATGGCCCTCTTCTGTACCTGCTCTAACAGGTCCATGTCTTTCCTGTGCTGAAGTATCCAGAGCTGGACACAGCACTCCAGGTGGGGTCTCACCAGAGCAGAGCAGAGGGGGAGAATCACCTCTCTTGGCATATTGGCCACGCTTCTTTTGATGCAGCTCATCAAAAGTTGGCTTTCTGGGCTGTGAGAGCACATTGCCTGCTCACGTCCAGCTTTTCAGCTATCAGTACCCCCAAGCCCTTCTCCACAGTGCTGCTCTGAATCCTTTCATCTCCCAGCCTGTATTAAGACCAGGGTTTGCCCCAACCCAGGTGCAGGAGCTTGCCCTTGGCCTTGTTGAACCTCATGCAGTTCATACAGGCCCACTTCTTGACCTTGTCCAGGTCCCTCTGGATGGCATCCTGTCCCTCAGGCATGTCAACAGCACCACTCAGCTTGGTGTCATCTGCAAAAAGGATGGAAATGGTAGACTGATGCATACTAATGGTTCATTCCAGTCATTGACATAGGAATGAACAAGTTCATATGTGCAAGACTTAGTCTGTCTTTATATTTAGGAGATTTTAATGAAATCTAACAAATAACAATTCACACTATTCCTTAAATTGTAAATAAAGAGTGCTTCTGAGTAGAAAGCATTTTTTTTTTTACCAGTAAAAAGATGTTTTCTATTCATAGAAGCTGGTAACTGAAGTTTCCACATTTGACAATATGCTATAAATGTTCCAGTCATTTAAACAAAGCTGAGGAAAATAAATTTCAGCCATTGCTTTTTTATTCTTAAGAAGATTTTGCCCATTCTTCTACAAATATTATAAGGAATATTATAAGATATACGTACCCCATCCCACCACCAGATGTTATTTCATGTTCATGTAGCCACAGATGAACAGTAGTGACCTAGTCACCCACACTATTACCTAATGATACCAAAGAAAATAAAGCAGCACATTTGGCACTGACAGCAACTGGATTTTCCAGAAGATCTCTTGGTTTGCCTGGAAACAATCCTGAAGAAGAATAAACACTTCTGCCTGCAGGGTCTCTGGAAAAGGAAGTGTCTAGGCAACTGAAATAGGACTGGGATGTTATTTTCAAATTCTCTATTGATGTGTCATACATATTTGGACATGTTACATAATCCTTATTTCATTTCTCCTACCCTTCATTCGTTTCATCCTTTTATACTGTGAACTCTTTAGGGCAGGCATAGTCTCTTACGAAGTGTGCACAAAGAGGTTTCTTGAGGACTGTTAGGTATAATTGGAATTGAACTGACAACTGCAATAGAAATAAATAAAAAATAAAGGATCTTGGGCTGCATCTGCAGAGGCATTACTAGCAGAGATAGACAAGTGATCATCGCATTCTACTCAGAGCTTGTCAGGCCACACCTGGCGTACCATGTCCAGTTCTGGTCCTGACAATTTAAAGAAGATGCAAACTGACTGGACAGTGTCCAAAGGAGGGCCACGAAGATAATCAAAGGGCTGGAGAACCTGCCCTATGAGGAAAGATTGAAGGATTTAGGTCTCTTCTCCCTGAAGAAGAGAAAGCTCAAGGGGGACTTCATCACAGTATTACAGTACTTAAAGGGCGGCTATGAAGAGGACAGAGACTCTTCTCTCTCTTCACATGGAGAAGATGAGGGGCAATGGGTAAAAGTTGCATTGGGAAGGGTTTCATCTCAATAGAAGAAAGAAATTTTTTACAGTGAGAACAATCAATCACTGGAAAAACTTCCCAGGGACATGGTAGAGTGTACCTCACTGGAGGTTTTCAAGATGCAATTGGACAGGGTGCTAGATAATCTCACCCAGGCGTCCTTTCCCATGAAACGTTGGACTAGATGATGTTTCGAGGTCCCTTCCAACCCAGGCTGTTCTATGATTCTATGATTCTAAAAATCAAGAAGAACATGCCTGCTTACCTTGCTCTCCTTCCTCCATTTTTATTGGCCACAGTTGTCTTGTATTTGTTCATTTCTTATCCTCCATGGCATAGCATGGAGGAGATCATAAGGATAATGACAGCAAATAGCATCACGTACATACTTAATCAAGTAGTAGTGGGTAATGTATGAGCATTTGGTTTGCAAAATAGACCTCATGGTATCCACAAGAGGTAAAAGAAGATCTTCAAGGTGTGCTGTGGTCAACAAGAATTCATTGTTGTCATAACAGGAATCTTTAGTTTTGTTTGATGGATTCTTTCAATTTCTGCAAGTGCCATTAACAATGTTTTATTAAAAATATAAATTACACTTCTTCCTCATAATCTCACCATTTAATGTGGATTTTACTTTTTGTTTGCAACATGCTCACATTGAAAACTTCTTGCATTTTCATGTTTCTAGATTCCAGGAAGGTTCAGAGTTATGACAGAGCACACAAAATGGGGCAAAAGAAGTGATCTGGGCTAGAGAAAAACTTCTGGAGTGGATCGTGATCTTTTGTTGACTGTTCTGTATAGGTATGTTCTTTCTTTAATGGAAAGGGCAGCTGATAATGTGGATTAATTGATAATATTAATTAAGACTAAATGCCAGATTCATGTCACAAACCTGAGTTGCTATGGTCAGGAGTTTGCAGGCTTCACTGGCTGAAGAAACCACTAGATACCTTTAGAGGTCATTTCAGCTCATTACTATCTGATGGGCAGGTGATACATACCTGCCAGAAAGAGCTATTGCTGTTCAGTGACTGAGATATATTGTTTAGCATTATTAATCCCAATAATATGGGTTCATTATTTATACTTTATCATAGAGGTCAGCTGTTTCCTCTTTTTTTTTTTTTTTTTTTTTTTTTTAACATCAACTTGTCTTCCACCAAAAGTCTTTAATTCCAGCCTGGAAAAAGGAAAGAACAGATCATCTCAAAGTTTTCAAAGTTTTTTTATTTAACATGAATCCTGAACAAGTCATTTTAGTTTTAATAAGAAATCCCAATACACTATCCATCAACAGTAATGTTGGCATCTAGCAAGAACTAAGTGAAGTTAGAGATATTTAATATCTTTTAAAGATTTGCAGTTGTTTTATATTGAGTACTTCAGAATAGATTGTCAGATGACTGAGTTCTTTCTGTATCTGTAAGGGAAATATTTGAAGCATAATTTGGATATTGTTGCAGGAGAGCGGTAGTGCTTTCTGCTACTGGCCTATCTCAAAGATATATATTGATCTAAATAACTACGAATTGCTAAACAGGATAATACTTTCACTCCTGAATACTCTCCTAGTCTGTTGATATCTAATCACTACCAACACCCTGAGATACGGAGAAAATTTTTAGTGAATGTGAAAAAACCTGCAACAATAGGAAGTGATTTTAAATTATGTCTACCTACCATATCTCTACTGATTGACAGTAGAAATAAATAAGTGATTTGGCATACTTACTCAATGTTATTAGTATTTATCAGATTGCTTTTTGTGACGTTATTCTTTTTCACTTAAAGCAGTTTAGAAACTGATTAAACATGCCAAATATTCTGCTTTATAGGTGAGGTAGAAACTCTAGATTTAAAGTTACATTTCACTGGGCTTGACTAAGAGAGGGTTCTAAGCTAGTTGGAATTATATGTTTACCAGAAGTGCTGGTCTTTTTCCAGTTGCTAGAGAAGCAGCCCAGACAACCAACTAATTCCATATGCCAAACCATCTCATGGATAAAATTTGGTGAAAGGACTCCCAGGAACAAGAACTGTTTAACTTCTCTTTGCAGATATCTTCGTACATATATTTGGATTTGTTTGTGTTTTTTTCCCATCAACCTAAGTCTGCCTTACTGTTTTTTGTCAGCTGTTAAGTTGAGCTCTTTAATACAAGCTATTTCTTTTGTGGTGCTACAAAAGTGACTTGTCAAATTATCAAGTCATGTAAAGATTTGTAGCAGATCAAAAAGGAAAGTAGTCTTTAGATCAATAAAAATGTAATCCGACAGATGACAATATGTAAATAGGAACTTTCATAAGCTATGTTCTACTCTCAAGTCTGTACAGAACTTGAAGCCTGATTGTCAGTCTATTTAGGCCAAAGACTATGTATATAATTTTTTTTAATCTTCATTCTGAATGATCTGTATTTTCCCATTGTTTTTTACTGCTGAAAATAACAGTCATGCTGATTAATTACCTGGCAGAACCCATGCTTACCCAACATATCCTAGCTTCCAAAATACATCCTGCTCAGTGTAAATGTTGGTCTTTTAATGGCAATCACAATATGTGGGGCTGTCTGGAATTTTATTAGATTGCCATTAACAACAATATATCATTCTCCAGTTCTGCTGAGTGTTTTAAAGAAGCAAAGTAATCAAATTCTGTGCTTCAAATTTGGTTTAAAAATGGACATCATTGGATGGTATGGGCTGAATTATTACAGTGTAAGTTTTGTCTGCATTAGTTAAAAGATTTTTGGTGCCCACATTTTTACTGCTAATTGTCTAAGCTCTTTAAAAATAATTCACCAGAAGATATTTAACGAGCATCTATTTTCTTTTGGGAATTTACTTTCATACTGGAGATATTCCTAGCATCTTTTTTCAGTTTTTATTGTGTGGGTTATAACATCCATGGATTGCTATGGATACAAACAGTTGAATCAGTCTATGAACCTCCAAAAGACTTAAGAAACCTTGTAACGGTCAAATCAGGAGGGGTGGGGGGGAAAGAGGAGAAAAATGAAACGTATATAGAACAGCTGCTAGTCTTTCCCTCTACACAATACTTAACTAGGTCAGCAAAGACATGAAAATTATTTGCATATTTAAATAGATCTTCAAAAGCTGGGAAGCTAGTAAGCTTGTTCTCTCATTGAATAGTTGCAGCTAGAGTTATTGCCACTTGATTGTCCTTCTGGCAGCCAAAACAGGGTATAAAAATCTTTGATGACAGTGTATTGAAGTATGCAGTTCAAGAACAAACCAATCTCCTTTCCTCTTTCAGGATATATATATGTATATATATTCATTTAGGTAGGAGCGGACAAATCATCATATGTAGAGCTCATGTCTTAATCTCTGATATTCACCACGCTATTTCCACTACAACTTAATATGCAAAATCTCCAGAAGTTCATGTTTTGTTTTGTACACAGTAATGCATTATGTCTGAATAATGCACAAATGATCAAATGTTTATCCAGCCTTTAACCAAACAATATGAACTTCCTCTGTTCAAAATGTCTTAAAGTGTATTTATTATCATTTTATTATTGATTTTATTCTATTTTCTACACAGAATCCTTTACACATGAACAAAGATATCTATATACAAATAACTGTAGGTACCTGTTCATGAATACAATTTCTGGCACCCCAAGCTTTCCTTCAGACTGGAAGTGGGACGCTGAGAAAAGAATAATCTGTTATAATTTCTGTTCATAACACTACAAAGTAATCAGTATAAATGTAGAAATGTCAGTTCTCTTTCAGATTATGTTCTGTGTATTCTGTAAGGTACTACTTACCTGGAAAACACAATAGGAAAAGGACATGGGATGATGTATAGGCTACAGCTGAAAACAGAGATTTGATTTTTCTTCTTTGTGCATATAGTTTCTAGCCCGAGTAAAGGGTTGTCTTATGACACCTTAGCAGGAAGATATGTTCAATAGATAAGCACAGAGATTTAGTGAAGTAATAAAATTGTAATAAGTGGCATTCCACGGGTGACAGCACATTGTGCAATCCTTAATTCCCAGCAGCTTGGTTTCTCCTGCAGAAAGCATTAATATTCTGTAGGACAAAACTGGAGCTACATGATCCAAGGCATCTTCATCAGACAAAGATCTTCAGCCTGACTCCCAGAAGCAAATAGTTTTTTGGCATGAGGGTCACCTATGAAGCCAAAGAAAATAGCACGTTCCTTCATATCTTTATATTTCTGGGTGTGAAGATCCCTGTACATTAACAAATCCAAAGAAACAAACAGTTTTAAGAAGACACAGGAGAAAATAAACTGGACAATCAGGAGAAGAATGATTGGTAGGAATGGAATCACTAGATACACTAGTGGAGATGGTTGCAGTGGAAGGGGAAAGCTTCCTGAAAGTTATCTTTGAGAATCATTGAGTTTCTAGTAAAAGATAAGTTCCTTGTGACTGGTATATGCTCAGGACAATAGCGGACAATTAATTGGAGAGATGAATTTGTTACAGACTTACAGCCAGTACTATGAATCTAGAATATTTAGACTCTTATTAAGACCAGATTGTCTCTAGGTATGAAGGTCTGTAAACAGCCATTAAAATGGAAGAAGCTGACAGTGGGAAAGCCAATGTATATATGCCAAGTAGCAGATTAGAAAGAAGCAGAGAAAAGCCCTAGAGAAAGCTGAAAGAAAATGACTGTATTAAATCAACAAATGAAGAAACCAGAGATTAAATTGGCCAAGAACAGAAACAGAGGGAATAAGAAAAAGATTTGCAGCAATCAACAAAACTGAAGGAAATACCCTGCACTCTGACAGACAGGAAACAGAATGGAGCTTTACATCCAGCTATTAAACTCAAGAGTACACATAAAGCAAGAAAAGGCTGTTATGGAGTCCAGCATGGGATTCCTTAAGTGAACAAGAATAGTCCTTATGTGGAGCAACAGAACACACTGCATGCTCCAGGAGCTGGTGTGCATGTGACATAAAAACCTCACAGAATCACAGGAGGACTGGAAAGAGAGGAAGAAGAGAGGAAGAAGAAAGGAAGAAGACAGGGAAGGGCAGGAAGAAGAGAGGGAAGGAAATGAAGAAGGAAAGAAAAAGGAAGAGGAGGAAAAGAAGGAGGCAAGGAAGGAGGGAGGGAAGGAAAGAAGGAGGGAAGGAAGGAAGAAAAGAAGGAAGGAAGAAGGGAAGGAGGGAAGGAGGGAAGGAAGGGTAAACATCTACCATCTAGACAGATACAATCAAGCAATGAGTATGATAAATAATTTTGCCCTTTTTCAGCAAGTCATCATGTTCAAAGTTAATCCATCTGCAACAGTTGTAAGCTTACTAAAATTTTCTTTCCATGTTATGAAATTCTATGAATAGTAGTAGTTGGTGTTGAATCACAGTTCAAGCATAAGAAATTTCTATATTTTCATAGTATTGTGAATTGTACAGTTAGATATTTTGCTTCTGAATTTTGTTAATGTTTTTAAATGAAGAGCTTATCCTGAAATGCATCTTATCTTGAAGTAGATGATACAATGACCTCTTATCCTAACCTGAATAAAGCAGTATCATTGCATCAGAAAAAATATTAGAACAATAATGCAAAATTTAACTGAATATTTTCAGACTTGAGTAAGTGTTCACACTGTTTTTCTTAAAATAAACGTATGTTAGTTCTTCGTGCGGTCTCCTTCACTTCATCCTTAGATTCTTCTAAACATATTACATTCTGTATCTTGAAGGATCATCTAGTCTGAAATTATGACTGTTAAAATTAATTCTGTCAGTTTAATAGCCCAATTGTGCAAAACATTCTTAAACCATGACCACATTTTTCAGAATCACACCCTAATCCTGCAAGCAGAATGTGTGTTTTCTTGCAGCTCTGGGTTTGCTCTTACTGCGTCATGAGATGCCCAGTTCATGTTCTTGTATTCTGCATTAAATGAGGTTTCCAATACCTACTGGCATTTTTATCTTTTTATAATAAAAAATAAACTAAATGAACTGAATAAATAATTCATTCCTATGCCATGCTTGTCATACTTAATTTATTTAAATCCTGAAATTTAAACTAATTTTATGATTTTTCATATGCATCTGTCAGTTCATCCATCCATTTCTGCACCTTTCACTGCTATGATATTTGAGCACCTAGCATAAATTGCAGAGAAAATTGATGTAAACCTGTTCTGAGGTGTGCCTAATTTCAGATGATTTAACTTCCTGAATTCTTAAGTTTACGTTTTTTGGTGGGGCTATGAACTGCTCTCTGGGATTATCAGTTTCACCATAATCTTGTACAACATCATGCAGACAGTTACGTATTTACAGGAGAAGATTCAGTTCTATTTGAAAGATACATTTGCCTTCTTGGACTTGTTTCTCTTAACTTTTCATATTGTGAACAATCTGCTGTTTAAAATGAGAAGACATTTTACAGGTTTAAAAAAACTAAATGAAGAACATTTAGCAAATATATGCAAAATAGCCAACATAGCTGTTGACAGAATGCAGATAATTTTTCCTATTGAAACTGAGTCTTAACACTCAGTCTTTTGTACCTAGAACTTCTTGCTAGACTTGAAATTATTAATTATTAAATATTTTCAAAAAATATATATCTGTCAAACGTGCAAGGGACAAACCTGGGATGGCTGAAGTATGAAGACAGGGGATAATCAACTGTCAAAGGTGCCTCTGTTCCCCTTTTTCCCTTTGTAATTTTATACCTCAACTCCCAGTGACTCATTAGCCATAGGTTATAGGCTTCTCCCCTTTCCACATCTCTGTTTTTAAGACCTTGCTATTCTATCCACTGATTGTACAAAAAAGTCACCTAACTGTACAGAGAGCACCATTCAAGAGAGTCCAAGAAAAACAAAAGAAGAAAAAGGAAAAAAAAAAAAAACTAAAGAAATCCCACAAGGAAGCTGGCAAGGGGATGTCACTGCCTGAATGGCTCAGGTGGAGCCAGATCAGGGCTAGGTCTAAGTTAAAAAGCTGAAGCAGTCCAACAACATCTGTATTGCCACAGCACCAGTTAACAATCACATCATTAGTGTTAATCAGAAGCTGTGCTTTGTCATTATTGTTATTACAAGTACACACCTGGAAGCTAGAGGAGAGCAACAGACTATAACAAAATGAAACTCAACCCTAGGCTGTTATTTAGGTCCAATACCTGAGGAAAGCTGACAAGAGTTTGTAATATAGAAAGGTTTTGCCAGAAAAATTGCTTCCTTTTTTCTCTTCCTTGCTGCACTCTAGGCTATGCCATCCATTAATTACAGATCCCTATGGCAGGACTGCATTCACTGTCAGTGGAGGGAGACATGACTGTCTCTACCTACTTGCTCTGAGAGGAGGATAAGTAATTGTTTACAGCTTCACACACAGCTCCGTAACTCACACATATACTGACAGAGGTCTTGTTCCTCATTACCATCCCCTCTGTGTGTATGTTTTTCCAGTAACAGTCTGGTCCTTAAGTAACAGCTAAAGAAGTAATTTAGCAATCAGTCAAATTGCAAATGTAATTTTGGGAAATGATGCGTTTCAAGACATTTTTGAATTATACTTTTTTATTTGTGGAACAGAATTAGACTCTGAGTTACTACTGACACAGTGAATCCTTTCCTATTACTACTTCCTGCTATGTAGGCTTTTATTATTATTTTGTATGGACCACATGGGACCAAATTCTAAAATTGATGGATGCCATATTTATAGTACACGTCAGTGGACAAGCGTCAGGAAACATCAGTTTTATAGGGGAATTAAATGAGGTTGTTATAGCAAAATTTATTGTTTAATCCATGAAAGCTCCATAGACTTCAAAGGTTAGACCACCAAGTAATAAAGATAGAACATCACAATCATAATCTCAATAAGCAGCATAACATGGCTATAAAATAAAAATGGACAGAAAGTGAAAGAAATATACAAGTATGCCTAATATAATTTCCAGTTCTATTAACTGTTCCTGTGAATCTGGAATGTGATTACTGAATTACAGGATGTCAGAAGTGGATTTTAAGGTTTCCTTCCTTCCTTTCTCCCTTTCCCTTCCATTTCCAGAGACCTAATTTGAAAACACTCTCTTAATCTATATTGTCTTTGCAAAACAGGAGAAGTGAATCCTGCAGACTCTGGAAACAAGAGCCACTCTGGCTGAACATGCAGAAAATACAGCACCACAGCTTTCTGGCAAAATTTATTGTGCTACCAAATAGCCTGTGTATTGTTCTCTATTCACCATAAGACTAGGGCTCTCTAACAGCATGTAAATAGATGTAAAACAGCGACCAAGCCAAAAGGGCAATTGGCAGCAAGGAAACACAATGTAACATTAAATACTGGCATATAAATTCCTGTCCTGGATTTTTAAAGACAGTGACCTGATGAGCCAGCAAACTCCAGTGCTGTATAATGTTAACTACTTCATTAATAATATGCAACGCATTAAGTAGCTAAATCATAAAGATAATGGTGTTCTCTGGGGACATACCTGCACTCCAGTTGCCTGTAGCTGCATTTACATTGTATTGTTGATTCACCCTGAGGACACTTCAAGACCACATTCCCCAGCCACAAATATTGCGTATCTGTTTGAGCACCCAATGGAGCATGGCAGTACCCCAGGTGACATAGCAAGGCTTGCTGTCTTGAGGGCAACATGCTCTCAAAGGCATCTGTAAGGATACCTTACATGCAGCATGGACAGCGCATGTTCCTGGTCACCACCGTCTCAAGTCCTCAAACCTGCCTCTGTGTCTGTCAAGCAGCACACCCACTGCAAGGTCACTGCACCAGGCTGAGTGGCCAGCATGTCCGAGTGATGGCGGTCAACCTAGAAACTCCATGACGGGTGTAGAATAGACCATGACTACAAAACATCTGACTCAACAGCCAGGGATCTCCTGCTGGAGGCATCTCATGGCTCACTGAGGACAGCCTTCACACTCTTTTCCATGTAGAAATGGTAGGTTGCAAGAAAGGAATCTAGGTGTAAGATCTGTATGAGAAGACTCCTCCAGGGTCCCATTGTAGAGTCAACACCAGGTCATACTGCAGCACCAGCCCACTGCACACCTTGGAAAGGATTTTAATGTAGTTGTTCTGCTAACAGTAACCCTAAAATAAAAAAGAGAGAACTTCAAACCACAATTGATTTTAAATGCAGATATATTCACACAACATAATATCATGGAAAGTAGAAAAAGACAAAAATTGCTGGATCTACTGTTTTGGCCAATTACCTGTTATACACCTAATGTGGCTTTAACCTGCACATGCTACATTTCAGCCCTTCTGCTTCTTGATCTGCCAAAATTTTTAGGTAACTTTATATCAGTTCAAGTTTTCTGATTAACCAATTGACACACAGTCAGAGGACCTGAATTGCCAGAGGCTGACTACTCCCTCTCAGTGATGCACCCCAAGGCTGCCCAGTACTGAGGCATATCAAGCCTAGGAGACAGTCTCCCAGAATTACAGCTTTGTTGTGTTCCTCTCAAAATATTCATGAGTTGTACAGAGATATGTTCAAATATTTCCTGTGGAGGTATTCAATACATACTGTCTTCATGTTCCGAAAAACATCAAGATTTATATTGTGTCTCAGACTGCATATTATTGAACCTGCTTTTTGTGTTGAATAAATATCGATGTTTACATCGAGAGAACTGAGTATCTTCCTAGTGCAGATAGAAGACTGAAATTATTCACAACATCCTGCATTCTGCAAAATGCATGAAGGCTATGATGAAAAATAATTTAATACAATAAAATAACAGGTCTTTAAATTCCAAGGAGTATTAGTGATCTCAGTATTAAAAACATAAAACATTTAAGTCATTGCTAGGACTGTATCTTTTATCTGCAATGAAAAACTGTATTGCCTTTCTGTTGTATTGCCATTATCATTGCCACCCCTGTAAGCTATGAGATAATATGGTAACTATTTACAAAAGCACTAGTTTTTATAAAACTTCTTATATAGCTACTGTCTCAAAAGGGTATGAGGTGTATCTGGTGTTAGTTAAGTTCTGTTGAAGTAGTTACTGGGGAAAAATTTAGAAACGTGATTTAATTTTTGACTAATATGAAAACCAAATATTTACCTCTTTCACCTTCTCTCAGGACTGCACAAGAGGGAAAATTTCTCTGCTGTCAGCTCTGGAACTGCTGCAGGAGCAAGTACACCCTCAGGCCGTGTGGCATGGCTGAAGAGGCCTAACTATGTTCATTCACAGTACCTACCAACACCCTGTATCACCTTGCCAGCACTGAGATCTCTGCCATGGGCTGCTGGGAAAAGAAAAAAAGACAGAATTCTAACTTAAACCAACACAGTATAAGTGTGCTTATCTGGTACTTTCTACTCCCAGATTTATACCAGCATGTTAGCTGCTGATGGGTGATGCTTTTAGTCTGTTCAGAGATTCTGAGGTAGATGCTACTTGTGGCTAGAAAACCTGAAAAAATTTACTTGTTTTGCTTTTATGCATTTGCTGTTACAAAATAGCAAAAGGCAAGCTCTCATACACCATAGTAACAATTAGTTGTGTGAAAAATTATCTTTTCATAGAAAAATATAGCAAAGCAGCTCACTTTATAATTAAAAAAGGAAAATCTTTGTAATTCTATCTTAAATTTCAAATGTTTATAAATTAAAATGTAAGAAAAAAACATGTTAAAAATTACAGAGCATATTTGTATCATATACTGATAATTTGTGTGATCTTCAGTTTAAACTGTCAAGTTACATAGACCCAGGGGCAAAAATTCAACATTGCTGTTCAACTTCAGCCTCAGTTTTCTCAATGCAAAAGCAAGGAGACATTTAATCATTACCTCCAAGGGACAAATAAGCTTCACATCTGTCATCATAATAAAAATCAGACAAATTTATTCTAATATAATCATGTCTTTCCATGCTGGTCTACAACTGACACTAGAGATAAGCTTAGAAGAAAAGATGGATGGGTAGAAGAGAACAGAAATGGAGAAAAATCAAATTACAGAAAACCTAAGGAAGGAAATGACCTAAAAATGGCAGAAACAGAGAGGGGTACAATAGACCCCCTCAAGAGTATCAACAGAGTTGGTTGAAAATTGCATCACAATTGTTTTAATGCATACGCACATAAACCTTTCTGATTTAAAATTATATCATATACCAAAAGTATTCACTGTTTTAATGTCCTAGACATTGAAGGGTTTTGTTAAAATGGAAAGTACAAAGCACTTGTAGATATTATTGGAAATTGCTTTGCTAAATCCTCAAAGATATGTCAAGATATGTTTTGCTTTTCTTATGCTCATTAACACAACTTAGAGTTTTTTTCTAGAAATAAAATGTTATTCACATATTTTTACAAAAGGATTTTATTGAGACATATTTTATTGTGCCCAGCATTTTATTTTAGCAAAACACAGGCATGAAGCGTTGTAGAACTAATATTGGGCAAGAGAGAGACAGCAAACAATATACAGCAGGGTGTTGCTCTCCCCTGGCTTGTGACACAGACTGTGATTCAGTCTGCAATTCCTGTCTGTGTATTCCCCTGCAATGCTAGGGAATACACAAAAGTGATGCAAATGTTGCTGATGAAAAAGGCTTGCTAGTTTGCTTAAATGAACTGTCTTATTTTGCTGCTTTAAATGATATAAAACTACTATTTGCCCCAGGGGGTAAATACAAATCTCACCAGGAAATCTCTCCTTCTCCTGCCCTCCTCCCCCTCAGTTGTTATCCTTGCAGGACCTTTCTAGAAACAAAAGGGAAATAGATTCTTTAATTGAATAAATTGATTACGTATATTTCATTAGTTGGTTATCTTTGCAACTCGCCTGTATATGGTGAAGGAGTTTTCCATGCAACAAAATAGGGAAAAAAAGTCACGTCTGAAAATAGCTTATTGGAACTCACTAATTAAAAGCAGATTGAAATTAAATAAATCAGGTTGAAGCTTAGCTCAGTTGTAAAACAGCAGTCTCTGGGGCAGATTCACTCATACATGCTTTACCTTCAGGATGCTCTGGGTTCACAGACGAGCCAGCACGTAGCCACACCTTTTCCATGAACATTGCCCTGTGCAGAGGGCACTCCCAGCCTTGGTCTGCTCTCAGAAACATGGAGCTATCCTGAAACTAGGGACTATCCCTAACCTGACACTGTCTACACCAAACTTGAATTTATGTTTTAGAGTCACAGATTATAAGAAAAGTGAAAAGGAGAATCCATGACCAGGTAGGCCTGAGAGGGAAGTCCAGATGAGCTCTCAGACCCTAGTGTGCTGGTTTTGGCTGGGATAGAGTTAACTTTCTTCATAGTAGCTAGTATGAGGCTGTGTTTTGGATTTGTGCTGAAAACAGTGTTGATAACACAGGGATGCTTTAGTTATTGCTGAGCAGTGCTTACACAGAGTCAAGGCCTTTTCCTGCTTCTCACCCACCCCACCCCACCAGTGAGGAGGCTGGGGGTGCACAGGAAGTTGGGAGGGGACACAGCCAGGACAGCTGACCCCAACTGACCAAAGAGATATCCCATACCATATGACGTCATGCTCAGTATATAAAGCTGGGGGAAAAAGAAGGAAGAGGGTGACATTTGGAGTGATGGTGTTTGTCTTCCCAAGTAACCATTACGCATGATGGAGCCCTGCTTTCCTGGAGATGGCTGAACACCTGCCTGCCCATGGGAAGTAGTGAATGAATTCCTTGTTTTGATTTGTGTGCATGCATGGCTTTGCTTTAACTATTAAACTGTCTTTATTTGAACCGACGAGTTTTGTCACTTTTACTCTTCTGATTATCTCCCCCGTCGCATTGCGGGGGAGTGAGCAAGTGGCTGTGTGGTGCTTAGTTGCCAGCTGGGGTTAAACCACAACACCTAGACAAAGAAACCTTGGCTCAAAAGTGTGAATTACCTCTTAACATCCATGTTTGTACTGGTAGAAGAAGATATCTGATGAAACACAAGTCTGACATGATAGTGCAGAAGGGCTAGGGTAGAGGGGACAGCTTTTTAATCTAACTTAGTCTTACTTGTAAATCATTCCTTTTGAAGAGCAAGTGACTGAGTGAAGTGCACACTCTGGAAAGAGCAGAGCTTGCCCCTTCATGAGGAGACGCCTTAGGTACTTAGGACACCCCTTCCTTCCTCCCTTACTCACTCTACATTATTTTAATAGTTAAATATACAAGGTTTTATACAGTTAAAGCTTTTGAGCTCAAAAGCAGTGTCTTTGCTCTTCTTTGAGGTGCATTTAGGCAGATGCCTTTGTAAGTGTTTGCAGGTGTGAGGTTAATTCTCACAAGCAATTGACACCTGCAGTGCAATTTTAGTCTGTTTTTAAGGAAAGTTCTACTCCTTTTTCTAAAAATAATTGTCACAGAAAAAAGTTACTCATATCAGGAGAGAACTCCTAACCAGTACAAGCTGGTCAGAAGCTGTTGTATTGTCTTCTGAAGAGAAAAACCCTCTCACCCGTGGCAATTCCACAAAGTACCGCTCTGACATCTATAGCAGGACACACTCTCTTTAACAATTGAATACTATTAAATCAACAGATAGATCATGAAATAAGAAGATTAAAATATGCAACCCTGTCTTTTCTAAAGATTATGTCCAAGAACTCATGTATTTTCTACTCCTCTCTACTCTCCATTTCAGCAACATTATTTTTCTTAGCTATACAAAAGCATTAATTAGAAACACTGATTTCTTTTTACAATTGTTTTGAAGTCCAGATTATTATATATCTGTACTGAGTGGTGTACTTGATCAATTATTTTCTGTCTCATCACTTAAACATGATTGTTTCAGATCAGCAGCACTTAAGGAGAGTTAAAAACCAGAAATTGTTCATTGAGTTTAGATTTAAGCTCATCTCTCAGCCGCACGAATTACAATCTCACTTCAACAACCAAAAATATCGCAGCTACCAGGAGCAGGTGATGAGGGGTTTTGTGTCCTCATATCTCTGAATGTGTAGACTTCAGGCCAGTTATTCCGCCACGGGGTGGACGGGGATGGGGAAGGAATCTGTAATGTTCATGAACAGCCTAGGGGCTGGCATACACAGAAGCTCCTCAAAAGCTACTGAAGCTACTTCAGTCTTCTAAAAGGGAAACACAGAATTGCACCACACTACAAAAATCTAATCATCATCCAAGCAAAGTTTTAAATCAGCAAAGAGAAATTCCTGTCTAGTCCAGCACAAGTGACTGTTTCTGTTTCCCACCTTCTTGACATCTCTGTCTCCCTACTGTCTGGGTACTTCTGTGTTTGCACCTCATTCATTTCCATAAGTGGTTAACCGCCTTTTATTGAGATGACTGTTTCTAGACATTAGATCTGATGTCAGATGGAGAGGGAACAGAACCCTATAGGACTTGCTCTTGAAAGACAAGATCCATGTGAGAAGAAAGAGCATCAAAGCTGGCCAAAGGAAGCAAAACGTTTGGATGCAGCATGGCAAATAAGAGCAGCGATACATTCAGTTGTGCCAGCTGCTGAAAGGTCTGTGCATTAACTACAGTGATATGAGCTGGAGGATCGTATCTGGCACTGTTGCTGGGAGTACTCTCATCCAGCATATATTGTAATGGACATTTGTAATGTTTAATTATATTGACAAGGCATGCACAGAAGGGACAAATACAGAAGTAGACACATAGCATTGAAATGGAAAATCTAGTCATTAAAGCAGAAAACATTATTTTGAAATAGCTCATGAATGAGCTATGGACAGAGCAGGATCTGGTAGCTACAAGCTTCAGAAACATACCACCTCAGCTAAGAGACACAAATCACAGCTGGAAAGGTGAGATGGAGGAAGAAAACGTATTTGTTATTCTGTTTCATGTTAGACAGTGTTTGTTCAGGATTAATCATTCAGTCATATTCGGTCTGAATATTCAAAACATAGTACGTCTTCCATTTTGAACTTCCAGACTGGCAGTCCCGTGGTATGGAAATTAACCTATCATAACAAAAGCCATCTGAGGTGAGCTATTTCTTTCCCCTGATAATTCCAGTAGGGTCTTGTTTGTTTTGCCATATTTTGTTTTCCTCAAAGAAGTGCTATAAAGGGCAGCTTGTCTATAAAAACATCTGTGGGACTGGGACATTATGGGGGAGTGATAGGGAAGGAGATGACTTAGATAAGTCTGCAGAAGGAATGAAAGATGCTCGGTGAACTGTGACTGCCCTGGAGTCATCTACTTGATCACTTGCCCACATATCAGTTGTTACAGCTGATGCACTTAAAAAGTTCATTCTCCTAGAGAGAGATTGTGCAAAAGGATGTGCACTAAGTTGTCCAAAGTAGCAAATGCCAGCTCACAATCTCAGTGCTGGTTCAAGTCTGTTACATAAAACCGTCTAAATTGGCAAAAGACTGAGATGAAAAAAATATGTATATGCAAAATGAAATGCTCAGATTGAACAAATTGCAATAAGCTGACTTGCAGGCTCCTTGTCAGAACACCATACAGTACCGGAAGAAGCGGAAACATCTCTGGAAGAGATGCTTATGGTAATATTTCCAAAAAGTGTTTGACTTATTGATGTTCCTGAGAGTAGAATGTCACTGCTTAGGTAGTGTTGATTGGAGAGTCTCCCAATGGGTGTTGATGTGGCAATTTCATTTCTATTTTTTCCAGACCACCACTTCCTATGGCTTTAGGTTTGGGCATATCTGTATTTGAGCTTTGCTCTCTATATCCTATCAAGCATCCTGAGTGGACTAGCCTGGAAAATAAGATATTTGATGAGAATTAGCTAATTTACATAACACCACCTGTTAGAACTGGGTTCCCGTTATTACTTCTTCCTTCCTGAATTGTTTTCTTTCTTTACCTTATTCCTCCACTTTTCTATCATTCTAATCCTGTTTTCTGGCTAGCAAAATTCTGATTCAGCTTGCTGAGGAAACTCTACTTTTTGCAACATTATCAAGAACTACATTGTCTTAAGCACTCTAAGCCTGCCACACATTTGACGAATCTCAGAGTAGCTGGTGAGCTGGTGAGAGAGTAGTAGCTGGTGAGCTGGTGAGAGAGTAGTAGCTGGTGAGACAGTCCACAAGGCCCTCAATAGTTTGTTTATGAAACAAATCCCAATGGCTGGTCACAGTTTTCAATAGAAATGACTAATCTAGGAGAGACAGCCAAATCATCAAGCTTTCTGCCATGGTATCACGTACAATGCCATCTGATTCCTTAAGGCTCTCAGATTCACAGGCTCACTGCACTGGCAGGATGCCTGTGTTTCCTACTTGGACATTTTCCTGGTACCTCTCTCCTATTTTTCACAGTCTGCCCAGCTGGTAAATGGCCATATTGTCCATTTCCTCAGGCTGCTTGGCTCTTTGGATTTTCCAGCTGTCTTGTCTTCCTGGACACTTACCTTTCTGGGCTACTGAGCTTCCACAGAGACCACCTGTTTGGAAACCCAGCATCCCAGCTGTCCTCACAAGCCAGACTGGAAATTGAAAGGTACAAGAGGAAACAGGCCAGTGATTTAGTTGGTGGACCCAGCTAATAGGGAGACAGGTGACTGCCCCACAAACAGAAAGGCAAGGTCCATGAAAACATTTTCAATTGTTTTCATTCATTGCCCACTATTACATTTGGTTTTGTATATATGAATTTTCTGATGAGACCGAAGTTCTGTTTACCAGACTGGTAATAGTGCATTTGTACTCAGGTCATCCACAGAGATAGCTTTATGTATAAAGCAGAAGTATCATTCACTCATGAAAAGAAAAACATGTTAGAAAGGAACTTGATTGAGTTTGCACAGCGACATGATACTGTATCAGGTTTGCATGGCAAGGTTTTGGTAGTGGGGTGGCTACAGGGGTGGCTTCTGTGAGAAGATGCCAGAAGATGCCCCCATGTCCAATAGAGCCAATGCCAGCCAGCTCCAAGACAGACCCATCGCAGGCAAAGCTGAACCAATCAGCAATGGTGGTAGTGCCTCTGTGATAACATATTCAAGAAGGTGGAAAGAAATGCTGTGCAACAGCAGCTGTAGGAGAGAGGAGTGAGAATTTGTGAGAGCAACAACTCTGCAGACACCAAGGTCAGGGAAGAAGGAGGGGGAGGAGGTGCTTTAGGTGGTGGAGCAGAGATTTCCCTGCAGCCCATGGTGAAGACCATGGTGAGGCAGGCTGTCCCCCTGCAGCCCATGAAGGGTAACACTGGAGTAGATATCCACCTGAAGCCCATGGAGGATCCCACACCAGAGTAGTGGATGTGCTTGAAGGAGTCTGTGACACCATGGAGAGCCCACGCTGGAGCAGGCTCCTGGCAGGACCTGTGGACCTGTGGAGAGAGGAGCCCAGCTGGAGAAGGTTTGCTGGCAGGACTTGTGACCCTGTGGGGGACACTCACTGGAGCAGTTTGTTCCTGAAGGACTGCACCCCATGGAAGGGACCCACACTGGAGCAGTTTGTGGAGGACTGTCTCCCATGGGTGGGACCCTACACTGGAGCAAGGGAAGAGAGTGAGGAGGAACGAGTGGCAGAGACAATGTGTGATGAACTGACGGCAACCCCCACTCCCTGCCACCCTGCACCACTCATGAGGAGGAGGTAGAGATCAGGATTGCAGTTGAGCCTGGGAAGAAGGGAGGAGTGGGGGAAGGTGTTTTAAGATTTGGTTTTGTTTCTTATTATCCTACTCTGATTTGATTGATAAAAAATTAAATTAATTTTCCCAAGTCAAGTCTGTTTTTTGCCCATGATGGTAATTGGTGAGTGATCTCTCCCTGCTCTTATCTTGATCCACAGGCTTTTTGTTATATTTTCTCTCCCCTGTCCAGCTGAGGACAGTGAGTGATGGAGCGGCTTGGTGGGCACCTGGCATCCAGCCAGAGTCAACCCACCACAGATGCATTATGGCATTGTTTTCCTTTTACATGCTGAAGTTTACACTGTTCATCATTTTTTAACTTAAATCTAAATTAACTTACATCTAAGAAAAAATTTTTGCAATATATTAGTTATTTACAAAATTAAAGTGAATTTCCTCCTCCTCTGCATATTCTACTAACAGTTTTGAAAATTTTAGCTCACCCATGCACATTTTTGACAGGATAACTAAGGGGGTAGTTTGTTATCCTCTGTATGGTCCTGTATTGATCAGTTATGGGACACCTGACAGCCAGGTTTCACAAATATTAGTTGATAAGAACAGAATAATTCCATCCTATCAAAACCAGCTTTGGTTTGATGCCAGGTTTGATCCTTCTGGCACATTTTTTAGTTCTGGTACTCTTTTTTTTTCCCTTCCAAGGCCTGCCAGCTCACCTCACTGTCACATGAGTGTGCTCTCACAAGCTTCACATCACAATCCAAGTCCTTTTACCAAGAAAATTCTATTTTTGCTGTTTTAGGCTCCCATTCCAGTCCCAGCCTGCCCTTCACTCCTCTCTTACAGTCCCTCCCACCATTTCACTTACAATCAGCTTTTTATTTAGTCTCTTTGGTGAATCATTTCAAGTGCATCCCTTTATCCTCTCTTATGCTCCACATTTCTTTGCTTTCCTTCTGCTGAAATTTGCCTCACCTGGTTCCAATTTGTAGTTTTTCTCACCCTTCTTCCCTGATTCCTTGGCTCAGTCCATTTCTCTAGGCATTCTGCTTCTCCACATGCTTTAACTCTTCATGAAATTTATGTGCCCTGCATATTTATCTTCCTGCCCCTTTTCATTAGTCCCTTCTCCCATATTCTATCCAGTCCTGGTCTTCCCAAAGTCCAGCACTAACCTTTTTAGCCAGCTGCTGTCTGTCTCTGGTCACTTGATTCCAACTCAGGCTCTCCCATCAGTTGCATTTCCATTCATTTTTCCTTTTGTAGGATAGACAAGGCACAGAAAGTTTCAAGATATAAGAAAATCCTACAACAACTGTCTTTCTCTAACCAATCATTCCACATATTGCTTTGGTCTTCTGACTCTTGAAGTAGCCCTTAGAGCCTCAATGTCTTGTGTTCTGCTACCAGTTCCTGAAACCAACGGCAAGTATTTGCAAACGATTCTGATTGCATATCAGAGAAGCAGCTTGCAAACCTGGAGGTCTTAGATTGTGCAGGACTACAGTAAATTTTCTGCTATAAACACTGAAAACTATAATGTTCTGAACTAAGCTTGGCCTGCACCATAGATCTCAAGGAAATCTTCAAAACAGGGCTACTTAGAATCATGATAGATACTGTCTGAAGCAATTGTCTGTCTTATATTATGTCAGTTGTATTTTCTAAAAATCTGTCCTGCATATCAGTGTGTAGTTATTCGGATGGAAGGCAGCATAGAGGAAGCAGAGAGATAAAGACAGAACATAAACTAGGTTTAATGTTTAAATAGTTAAATCTTTTCCTCAACTGAAAAAAAGGAAATAAACTACGGCAAAATCCTTACAGCAAACACAAAACCATATTCTGCATCCAGTATTTCTTGTGGAAGCAGTTAAAGTCTGATGCTGAAGCAATAGCATTTTCTCCCATCCAATTTCTATGCAATTAAGGTTCCCGTCACACTTCCTAGGAGAAAGCACCAATATTTTCACATGGTTAACCACACTGTTTTTTGTAGTGAGAATGACAGAAGGTTGTATTAGGTATATGAAGGTGGATTTACACTTATTTGGATTGTACCTAATTTTCTTATGTGCTACTTGTAGTAATATTTGCAAAGAATCTACTTAGAAGTGCTGAATTAATTAAAACACAAAAACAAAAAAAAGCTGTCTCCAAAACCCCCATGGCACTTGTGCAAAATTACAGCAGTTGAATTCATTTTGTTTGCAAGTATCAGTAGTCAGGTGCCTTATGGTTCCACTGTTGTTCATTGAAATACTTGTCACATACACTGGAGCTGTCTACCTGATTTCAAAACATTTCTTCCAGAGTTCACAAATACTGTGTGTGTGACAGTGCAATTTGTAAATGAATGTGTGTGTGCATGAGTGTGTGTGTGTATGAATTTCATAAAAGCTTCTCCTTGTGTCTCTTGACCAAAAATGTTTTTGAAAAATGACATGCAACCACTTAAAAAATACGGTACTGCTTATTTTATCTGAACATTTCACTTTCACAGTGTCACAAACACAAACTAATCTCCCAATGGATAAAAGATTTCTCCTAACTGTGAGATGTTTGAAGACATTGCTGCAGTGCTGTGTATAGGCCTATATACATTTCTTCATAAAGGTCAAATATTCCCCACTACGTGTACCTGTTTAAAGCTGTACACATTTTATTTCATACATACATTTGGGAGCCTAATGGAAACACAGACTTGGAGGTACAACGTAGGCACTGAAACTGGTAAAAGATTTTTAGGTCTTGTTTTCAATATGACTTACTGTTAAAGCCAAAACATTTCATGGACTTGTGTTGATTGTAACAAAAAGCTTCTGGATCCAAGGCAGACTCTTTTGTTGTTTCCAGTGATTAACAGAGGTGGAAAAAGAGATATTAAAAACTTTGCCTATTTGGTACAGTTCCATTTCCTGAAAATGGTCAGAAAAGGTTGGAGTTTTGTTGTGATACAGAACACAAACAGATGTTTAAATCCTGAGAACTACAGAATAAAAACCAGCTCACACAGTCACTTTCTTTTCTTTGGGAAACTGCAAATTTTTTTTGCCTTCACATCCTTTCATTTTCTCTTGTTATTTGTTAATCACACAAGAAGCTACTAAAAGAGTTGCTGACTACAGCTCAGAGAATTCATGCATACTACAGACAACACATTTAAGCAAAGAGTTAATTTCAAAATTTAAATCAAAATGCATAAAGTAATGGTAAAAATGCATTGTCATCATGATTTGAGACAGCCTTTATCATTTCAAATTGTAATTAATTCTAATGAAGAACATCTGGCTTGATCAAATAATTTGAAATGGATTCAGGGGGTATCATTATTTCGAACTGGAGCTTAGTGCTAAAAATGACAAAATTATGAAACAGGTCATCTAAGTGACCCTGCACATGAGGTGGTCATTTGAGAAAATTTCCTAGTACAAAAATAAGTTCAGTACAAAAGGTTGAACAAAATCTAAAGCTTGTAGTCTAAACTCAGCTGAACATATACATTCATTCTCAATTCATCAGCTATACCATAAGCTTTCTCAAAACGACCATTGTTGCACTTGAGTTAGTTTTTAAAAATATATGCACAAAACAGACAATGAAACCCCACATGTGGAAAAACAGACTTTAGATTTGTGTTTGTTATGTGATCCATCAGTTCCAAGTGTACTATCAATTCATTACCTTTGAGAAAGAAAGATTTATTAATAAATGCTTTCTGGTAATTTCCAAATCTAAATATTTTTGTGGAAGTTTGTGCTGTGTTTTTAGATCACATTGTTTAGACCTCAGGACAAAAATGATATTGTAAACGCTGCCAATTTTAATGAAGATTATGGATTGAAATGTTTAGTTTGCTTTATCTGCATATACCTTGCCTTGTGTTTCCATAGGCACATAGTAAAAATAACCTGAACATTGCAAATATTGAGGTTAGCTAATGGAAAGTCTTATCTGAGACAATGGACAATATTTAAATATTATGAGGTTGTGTGTTATGATAATGAAATGAAGCCAAAAGACAAACAGAGATACTGTTCCCCTTACCTCCCTCTATCTCTGTGCCAGATTAGGGAGTGTCAGTAAAAGGTGATAGCTTCATGATCGTTAAGGACAGCCAAAAGCAGCAATCCAACATTATTGCCACTGAAATTCTTCCTACAAATTATTACATAATATCATATGCAAGTTCCTAAACTTCAAACTCAAATGTTGTGGCAGTAGGTAAGCAGAATAAGGCAGTGCAGAAGTGAAGAGACTGGAAAGAGATGGGTTACTGACAGAAGTCTTTTTCAGTAAGGGTCATCTTTTGTTAAAAAGGATCCTACCTTTCAGACATCATATCCCTTCCTGAACAGACCCATACCAACTTTACATCATGCAATTTCACTATTTGTTTACTTTTTCTCACCAGACTGAAAACAGAACACACATCCAAACCTTTATTCTCCCATAAAGCTTTAGTGGTAACAGATTTCCAAAGTGTTTTCAAAAGCAGTCATTATTTTCAACACAGCATATTAAGTTCTCTCATGTGATGCATCATTAGTGTACAAAACAGGAGGAAAAAGTGAGGGAGCTTATAAGAGACTAAAAAGACACGGTATAGATATCTGGTTTGGCATGTGAGAACCAGCTAACCGGGGAGGTCTGAAGAGAGTTCAGTCATCCAGGAGTCTGATGTCCTTAATCTTTACCTGCTGTCATAGTACTGGAGGAGTCAATAATAAGACAACCTGAAATCAGAGGTATCAGTGGCAAACATCAGTGATCAACTCTTCAAGAATAATGTCAGTAATAAACTAAGGAGGAATATAGGTACTATTACTTTGGACCAGAGATGCTGTCTGTCTAATCCAATATTATACTGCTAGTGGCACTAGGCAAAAACTCCACATGAGGTAGACATAAAGTTATATACTCTCACTGTCAGCATACCATTCTCACAAAATTGTGGGTGTCTTGTGACTGTCTCCTGCTCCTCAATGTGGGGCTTTAGTTTCCTTCTGATACTTTTTTTTTTTTAAATGAAAAGAAAAAAATAACAACTTTCAAACTGTCATTCACATTCAATGGCTACATTTATAAATAAGCACAAATATTAAAGGAAAAGCAAGGCATATCATATTCTCAGATTTTAAAGCTATTATTATGCAACAGGAAAAAAATTATTATGCTACCACCCCTTTGCCAGACATTGGAAGCCATAGCTTTGTATCTTCAGGAAAACTATGCTGATTGTACTTTTCCCCTTCTCCCCTACCTTACACATAGCAGTTTTGAGATAAAGAGAATTCTTTGTGTCATGCACCTGGGAATAGCTGTCTTTCAGTGGAATCACTCATCTCTCACTGACATCATCCAAGCGCAGGAAGCATGAAGGAGGCAAGGCTTTTGCCAGTCTTTTTCAGCAAAGGACAGTTTCAGCTTGGGTGAACATTTTGTAGGTCTCTCATTATCGATATTAGAAGATTTTTCTGCAAGCCTTTCATTATAATATAGTAATTCAGAGGTAATTATAAAACACAGTATGTCATCTTAAATGAGAAATCTACTAGTCAAGATATGAACAAAAAAACCTTAAATCCCAAGAACAAGAACAAAATAGGAAGAAATTATTTATAGCTGCTGTAGAAGCCACATTGCCTCTGATCCAAATCTGTCCCAGGGCAACTTTGCTTCAAAACTGTAATGAGTAAGAGCCCTGAGGCAGGCAGGAGCACAGCGGGGCAGGGAGCAGAGAAGAGCTGTGTCGTCAGTGCAGTGGTACTACAGCAGGATCTAACCCTAATGATGCTGCATTCAGTTTCAGTTGCAGTGCTGATATGATACCAGTGTATTTCCCATCACTACTTTAAATCTGATAATAGCAGATTTTTACTTCTTAGCAAGACTTTCTGATTTCACAGCTCCCTGTTTCATTTATCACTTTTTTTCGATGACTCATCTTACGACTTGGATCAGAATTTTTAATTCTTTTTTTTTTCTATAAACATATTCCATTTACAGGCATTGATTGTGAAATTCTTAGTGATATCAGCAATCAAAGGGAAGTTGACAGAAAGAAGTCAGCTGGACAATAAAAGTCAATGAAACTTTTGTTGCTGGGAAGATAGGCAGCAGCATAGATTTGAATAATTTTAATAAAAATGTATTGGAATATTTTACATAGAAGTCTATATAACTCATGGAGATTTAGGGATTTTAACTACTCTCTGTCCCCTTTCACTGTATTGCTTATGAACATATCCTCAGCATCATATGACATGCACAAATTCACACTGCAGCTTTAATCTCACCTGTATATATATGATGATATACCAGGTGAAAATTTGTATATTGTAGCAGTGCTCTACAATGCACACACACCTGCTTTCTGCTGGGACTGGGTATAGCAAAAGGAGCCATTTTCTCCTGGGGAAATTCTCAGTTGATGACTTGCTGCTGAATTACACCACTTACTTAAACAACAGACTGTAATACAAAGTGGATGCCTACAAATCTGTCCCTGTAAAATCCTTTTTTTTTGTCTTTTGTTTTTCTGTTTCCCTTTATTTTACATCTTAGATATGCTTTGGTAGTAGTTTCAATAAAGCCATAGTTTCATCTCATCTTATTGTGTCATCCATACAAACATCTCCATTTTCTTGCAGTCACTATCACAATGTTCTTGTTATGAATAGGATTTTTAAAGCCACCTTTTAAGTATACATGTACAGTGCCTAGTGCATACCCTTATTCCATTAAACATGCATACTACATATTTTTTCCATTGTAAATCAATATGTTAAAGAAGCCATTGTACTTTCTCCCATTTTCATCGTAAAGCTAAATTGAGAGTTAATGTTCCAAATCAACACAGAGTATTAAAATAATCCTTAAGTGGATATAATAATAATAATAATACTGTAGTAAGGAAACAATACAATAGCTCCTAGACTTGGAACTGAGAACATCCCCCATATCATCTGCTATGTATTTGCACTAATCAGGAAATTTTCATACAGAATGCTAACTTCCTTACAGAAGAAATTTTAACAGTAAAAGTTTCTCACATCCAGGAAAGAATTGATCAAAACCAGAGTGAGAACAAGAGCTCTGTACTTGCTCTCTGAATAGCCAATATTGCAGTGATTACAACGTTCATCTGGGACATGTTCAAATCCTTGCTCCATCAGCTCAGACTAGGATCCAGATGAGCCTCCTTGTCACTGTTATTCAGGTGTGGTTCTCTGCTTTAAAATTCCTGGTTTCATCCTAACATTGAATATGAATGTTCTGAGAAAAGGAGGAAGGAAAACCTAATTTTTTGTGCATTGTTATGTTATGTAAGATAGAAGACAAGGCGTCTCATGGGTACAATGACCATAGACATAGATTCCATTTGGAAGAATGTAATGGGTTCGAGTTTGCTTCCAATAACCAGTGTTATAAATTAAGCAATTTCCAAGTCAGCCAGTCCTGCATGGTCAAATTTCACCCTGAGTTACAACAGTGCAGCTGAACTGAATGCAGATATGTTACACTGATATCATTAAATAAAGGTCTGACATATGCAATAAAAATCTATATGCAAAAAATCCACTGCACTGTGCAAACACCTGATTTAATGAGCTTTTTATGATGCCATTTCCATGGCATAACACCATAAATTCCCTGTAGCATCAATATTTTTTTTACCAGTTTAAGTTATCATCACACAAATCCCCAAAAAGTTGCAACAAATAAATAATCACTAAGGTGTTGGGTTTTTTTTTTCCCCAGTGTAGTCCAAGGGAGCTGATCACCATGTCTCCTTTCATAGGGTCAGGGTTGTGCAGGTAATACCCTAGAAAACATTTTTGAAATGCAATAAATATTGCCTTGTAAATATTCACAAACATTTTTCAATTTTGCTTCATTTTGCCAATTACTGTCATAACAGAAATATTGCTAAAACATGATTTTCTAAGTACTTTATTGGAGTGATTATTGCAGAGAGTATAGATCTTCAAACCCATCCACATCCGTCTTGATAAGCACATAAACAGAAGCTTACTAAATTTAGCTTATTTTGTCACACATTGTTACACACATCTGAATGAGAAAGATTTTTGCCTTCTTTTTTTCCTTTGCTAAGTCTGATACCCTAAATGCCAAACTGGATATATGTAACCTTTGTAGATACAACACCTTGCTCTTTCATGATCTCATTTCTGACTTTTGCAAGATATTGACTTTATGTCATAATGCAATGATGAGCCCCTTCTCTACATGGCTGGTTGTACCAGAAATTGGCCTAGTGTTTATGCAATGGCTTCTTTGTCCTGGCCTGAAAATTTATTTATGGCTGCACAGTTAAATCAACTCTATTCCTTCATCTCTCCCTCCCCTTACCATAGACACAGAAGGAGAGTAGGATTGTGCATTCTTGTTTGAAGTTGTGACTACCACAACAAAGTCAGTAGCATTCTGTACCTCTGCTCTTTTGTGCTTTCTCTAGTAATTTATACTTTGGTGTCTCTGCACATTCTGAAGATCATGTGCAGGCTTTACAGAACTGAACATTTAATAGCTGACAGAATAGATGTAATAATGTAGCAGATCCAGAGTAGAGGAAAATTAAATACTCCTGAGCTATTTTATTGAAATTTCAGTTCTTCTGAGTTTATAGTTGTAGGCAGGGGTGGAATTTCAAAAATGCAATTTCAGAGTACTTTTATGGAGTTGCTCGCTTGACTACTGAAAGCTATAATTGTCACAATAAAATCCTGGGATGAGGTGCCAGTATAGCATATTTTATGCCAGTGTAATAAGATATGTTCTACAAATAAACTCTACTAGAATCAGGCAGATTAATCCAGTCCTTCCTAATAGCATTTCAGGTATTCACAGCAAACTCTGCATGTATCCAGTAATTTTTTTATGTGTCTTTAATAAACACCATATTTTATCATGAAGGGAGTGCAATATTTTATTCATTGGATTTTGATTCTACAGGATTATACGGGAAGACATTGATTCCGTAAGCAGAAAGAAACTACTTAATAACATGCAGCTGATGTTCTTTAGCTAAGTACATTACAAACAATGTTTCCCCCCTAGAGCTCTCTTCACTTCAGGATGCTGTGAAATAACTCATGGAAGTCTCAGACAGCTGGAAGTTCAAAACCTCACAGAAGGTGCTGAATGAATTGTTGGAGTAGGTTTCTTGACTGCAAGATGCAGCTAGCAGGACCTTGGTTTCTTCTGTCTCTCTCACAGGAAAGAACACAATTTCAGCACTTAATAATCTAATTGTAACACTTCCTTTGAAGGTGATGGATTTGTGGAAGTAGATTTTTAAACAGTTATTTAAAGAAAAACTGGACCCCTTCAGACACAAAGAACTCTCGCATTTCAGTAGAAAAGGGCAAAGAGGACATGCATAATTAGATGGGAAAATCAAGATTAACGAGTTTGACAAAATCTCTCCCAATCTATAAGGCTTGTGTTTGTTTCCCACTATCTTTCTTTAAGACAGACACATTCTGGCCATTAAAAGATATTACTGTTACTAGAAATCTGCATGCTTTACATGACTTAATAAGGTAGGAGAGATGAGTACAGAGCAAGAATGCACTCGTTTTATTTTCCTATAGTGTTTGAAAGGTCTCAACTTTTCCAGAATAGTTACAAAATCATGCAAGCAAAGAGGGATACTGTAGATCAGTGAGCATTCTTTGGACTTAGATCAAAGACTTTGAATTTGGATGTGTTAAAATATGCATTGTTTGAATGTACATAGCTTGCCAGAATAGTTGCCTTGACCACTTTTGTTTTCAAAATTCACAGTTGGAAGATTTGGATGGTATATGTTTTTCACTTTTTTTCTGTGATGTTAATAAAAAGACGGAATGGCAGTGGGCCAAGACAAATAACCTGCATTAACCCATGAGGAAAAAAACATTAATTTGATTCAGAAGATTTTTGATTACCCATACTTTTTTGACATGCATAACTTAGCCTGTCTACTTCATTTAGTACATATCACATTGATTTTGTATAGAATTATTTTAAACATGAATCACAGAGCTATAAAGCCAAATATCTCTCAGGAGATTCTTTTACCAATGTAATTTTCTTTGTCAGAGTAGGTTTTAAGTTAAATTCTTAAATAAGCTATACTGGAACAAAGTTAATTGATAATAATGTTATCATTTTATCACTCTTTTGTATTTAGATAAGGGACTCCTGCACAACCCCATAGGAGACTGTGTCCAGGAGTGATGTCAGAGGCACTGACCTATTGATATTTGAATCTTGCAGTTTTTCCCTATCAATATTGACACAGTATTTTTTCCAATCTTCTCTAGCTGTTCTTTCATCCTGAGACTGGTTAAAAAGTAAAAGCAGTGACTCGGGGGGCTCCTTAGCAAACTTTTGAAAAACTTCCAAATGATTTTTTTTTTTTTTAAAGCACATTTCAACATAGGAGATGATGATTAAATTTCTCCACAGTTATTGCTGAATGGAAGCATGTTTTAACTTCGCAGCAGGACATGTATAATATTGACAGCAGGAAGAACTGGGATTTTTTTTTTATATGCAGTTCCTTAGTCAGAGTCCAATTTTTGCAAATAAATGTAACTGGCTCAGCCCATCAATGCATTATCCTATTTCCTAAAAATACCTTCTTCTCCAGCAATATTTAGGAAGTCTTTACCAAATCAGTAGCACTTGTTGTTCTATAAACGCTAAGTGTGTTTTTGTCTAAAGAAAAGAAGACAAATCAAAGGAGAAAGCCTCTCTTGATATGAATAATGGTATTCCAAAGAAATTCCAAATAACAGCTGTCTAGTTAGCTAAAGGCCTGAAGTCTCACTTCAGTTCAACATAACATCCACTCCTCTGAAGCTCTGCTCACTCTTCCAGTGAGCATCCCAGGTAGTCAGAGGCAGGTTCCTGCTGCTGGTTTGTTGCAGTCTAGATGCCCACCATACAGAGTGCACAATCTTGCATTGGAGATCCCAAAGGAAAATGGAGCCCTTGGGCAGGTCCGGGAGGCTCTGGCTGAGCTTTTCTGTCTGCTGCGACTGAACCTCTGCTTTCACTTACAGCTCAAATTATCCCACTAGTAAGTTTAAGACAGCTCACTCACTCCACGGTATATTCTTCACAGTACCCGTGACTTTATTATAAGCACAGTAATAAGCACCATTTATATATTCAAATGTATTTCCAGGGGAATAAGTAAATCTCAGTAGGCAGAACGATAGGTAAACGTAACTGTAATGTATGGAAGTGAAGTCAGCTAGAGGTGATCTTTGTGCCTTAGAGAGAGAACCGGATTCAATTCTTTTCACTTTTAAAACCAATTTTTTGTCTGGATTTCTTTCACCTGGAGCAAAATCTACATTTTGCATTCCTGAATTAGACTGAGAAGTTCTCTAGTATCAGAAATTCGGTGGCTATGAGCATGTTTATAAATTATGATCAGTGTCTTTCTTACGTTTTGCTTAGGCTATGGACAGATATATTATTGCATGGCAACAATTTATCTTGACAGTCTTATCCTACAGTAATACAAAGTAATGTTTACTGTCTTTCAGGGGAGAAATATGAGAGCAAGTTCATGTGCTTATCACCTTAATTTTACTAAATATGTTAAGTTTCTAAACTCTCTAATATTCACTACACAGTGGATGGGGCGGGAGGTTTCCCAACTCATCTCATACTTGTAATTATTTTTCTAATTGTTCTCCAAGCTTTCCAAATATATTTGCCAAACCTAAATATTTACCTTGAACATATACATTTCAGTATAGATTTCAGTAATGCTGTATAAAGAAGTAATGTCCCCATACTAGTTTTATCCAATATGCTACAGTGCATTTTTATTCCTCTGAGATTCAGTTCGTATATGTTCCCTTCCTGTCAGTTTTGTTATTTAGATCATAATTAAAAAAAAAAAAAAGAGAACATTTAAAGGATAGGAACACCGTCAGTGACTACAGCTAATTGCAAAATGGACATATTTCAGGATATTAACCTGAAAATCAACCCAGAACAAAAAAATTGATCATATAGCTTCAGACAGCTGAATAGTCGCAGTGTAAACACTGACAGCTTCTCATGAGTTTTTTTCTCAGATACTGAAAAAGTAGTGTCATAAAGGAAACCTGACTTTAATCACATTATCCAGCTAGATTTCATTAACACAAGCTAAACACAGAATCTTTTTATACAAAATATTAATGATAGTATTTCTCCACAGAAGAACAATTTTAGCATCTACTGTGAAGAGAATGCTATCATGTATATTCTCACTATCATCCTCGCAGTTCCCATCTACTCACTGTCTATAGCATCTCTTGCTCCCACCCAAACACATTGCTCTATAATGTAAAACTAATGTGTGCAGAAAAAATATTTCCTACACAATGTGATACATTGGACCTATTATCCACCTTACACTTAAACTATGTTCTTGACCAGAACTATAGACTGTCTCCCCAATAAAATACAATACCAGTGATCAGGTTTCCTAACAATAGCACAGAAAATTCTAAGATATAGAGATATTTTCCACATGGAAATGATTTTTAAATTTTTTTTTAGAGACAGCACATGTTATGTAAGGCCTCAGAATTTGTGACATCTGCTACTAATGCAACATATGTTGTACTAGGGCTACTTGAGGAGGTGTTACATTAGCATCATAATGTTTACTGATTAATAGCAATACATTATGCCTGCTTACTTGCCCTTGCTCACCCTCACAGGAATTCTGTCAGAGATTTCTACAGTGATTCTACTGTTACACAAGTTACTGCGCTAATTGGGCCATAGTTAGCTGTTGCATCAACTCCTGAAATGCTGCGCTGTATGAGATCATTATTATATGGTAGGTATGATACGTAGGGTCTATGCAAACCTTGCAAAAGTGTTTATTAATAAGACAACGTGGATGATACCACATCAGGTTTAAAAGAACCTTACTATCCACCCAGGCAGTTTCCAGAATGACATTTTGACAAAACACCAACAGATACTGTATTTTCTCGCAACACACACTGAGCTGCAGGAAGGAAAGTATTTTAAGAAGAAAATTCAGAGGTATTATGGGCAGCTTAAGAACAAAAATAGGAAAATCAAATGTCTCTGCTTTGTTATGGAGCTCTGTCATGCAGCTTGCAAAAACAGCAACATTGTGCCCCACTTCTCAGGTAGAGCCATCCACCTCCCCCACATGTAGGACCTGACCTCATTCTCAGGAAGGTAGCTATGGTACTTCTGACAGTATGTGATGGACAGCACCATTCAGCCAGCAAATGGATCATCTTTCCCTCTAAGCCACCACATTTTCCTATTCCATGCTTTATTCTTTGTCCCTTTCTCATTTATCCAGTTCTCCACCATTTTCTTATGACTTCTCCTCCAAAGGAGTCAGGAGTCATTAGAAACAGAGACAGATATAAGATCTTTATATCACAGAAGCATCCTGTGCCTGAGACTCTAAATTTAGAAGAACATCTGGCAGTCCCTGGTAAGCCATCCATCCAAGGTTGCTTGCTTGCTTGTTTGTTTGTTTTTTACTAGTTTCCATAGTAGACTAGTTCCCTTTCACTAGTTTCTTTAACTGACACAACACCACAGGTGCAGCCATTCTGGTACACTTGAGGATATGTCAATGGTTATAAAAACAAAAAAATGAGGATGCTGAAAAAAAAACACAAATAAGAAAATTCAGGCTGAAGAACTAATGAAAAAAACCCGAGGTGATTCAAGAGAGAAAAGATAAAGAGTTGAATAAGGAAAAGGAGAAGTATAGATAAAGAACTGGGCGGGGGGGGAGAGAAAGGGAAAATGGGACTGAAAAAGAACTGGAGGGAAAAATGAGGGAAAAAAGCTAAGAGACAGAGAAAGAAAATAGTAGAAAGGGAAGAGTGAAGTGAAAGGACGTGAAGAAAGGAAACAGCTCCATGTCGAAGGCTCAAGTGAAAAGAACCAAGCTGAAGTGCTAGGATAAACAAATTGAAATAAAACATCAAAGACAAAAACTTATGAAAGTATGCTTGAGAAAAGAAGTAGGCTGACAGTGAAAAACACAGTTACTAAAAGGAGAGCTACATCATGCTATGGCGTGAGTGGACATGAGAAGGTTTGAAATATAAATAGCATTGAGGGAAGAAAGGAAGTTTTAATCCTGAGTTCACATACAGCTATCCCCATTACTAAAATACTGCCCGTTATCTAACACAAATGTGTAGTACAGGCAGGAGCATATGCATCAAACTTCAGTGGAGCATGAATAAAATAAAAGTGATTGCAGCCATTGTAATCTTACTACCACTTCATTTTCTTCAGCTCTTGGGTGAGAGAGCAGAATTACTGTGTATGTTATTTTAGTGGCTACACTCATCCTGCTATGTCACTACATTTTCATTGTTTAAAGCAGCTTTATGATGAGTGACATATTTATAGTGTTACCCACATTAAGGTTTTTATTAAGTGGCACACTAACATAGCAAGAAAAATCCATATCAAATGAACTTCCATTTTAAATGGTTTATTGCATCTGCTCTAATTTCTGGCTGCTATTTGGTTTAACGGGAGACTGAGATTCTTGAAATCTTTTGTGAAATGAAGATCTCACTAGAGAGTTTGCTCCTTGAACTGAACCCACCTGGAATAAATTCTATCATACTCTGCCTTTCATACCTATAAACCTGGAGCCTGAATACCCCTTTTTTATATCTGATTCCTGTTCCTGCATTACAGGTATTTTTCATTTTCTGATTATTCCCTCACTCCTCCCAAGCACTCACTTTTGTACTATCCCATTTCCATGATCTGTGCAGTTCAACTGATCCATTTTCAGGTAAGTCCAATATTAGTGCAGATACTGTTCCTTCACAAGTGCTTTTTCTTCCCAGCTGCTGCAGACTTGCACACATACTCCAGAATGTTCCAGCATACTGCAAAGTCAGATATACTAAACATCCATACGGTTGCAAACAAATTAATATTGTGGTTACTTAGGTGTGACACTGTTTTTTTTAGAATCTCTCCTCGGGGTCCTTAGTGTGTTACTTGCTTGAACTGGTTCATGCGTTACAGTGGAAGAACCCTGAATGTAGTGGGTGGCAGAGCAGAAGCCACTGGAGCACACACAGTCTTATGGGTTCCTCATTCACCAACTGGTGATTCTGGTGCACAATAGTATGGAAATGAAGAAGGATCTCATCACCATCCAAACAAATGGTCCAGTCATATCACATGTACATGTGGGAGTGCATGCTCATAGAATTGCTGTAAAATTTCGTCTGCCTCCCAAACTAGGACAGACAAGCCCAAATACAAATGAAATGGGTGTTATTTATCACTAAAACGTTGACAAGGTGGATTGCCATAGATGCACAAGTAACCAGTATGGTGCTAACCAATGAAGTACCTAACAGTGAAAGTTTGCACTTCAACTGAGCACTGCAGTTTATTCAAATATGGCAAAGTTGGCTGAAATAGTAACTAGCATTGAGATAATGCAGACTTGAAGCACCTTGAGGAATTTTATGGTGTACATGTGCCCATATTTTTCTGAAACAAGGCACCAAAAAACCCACATCAATTACAGAGGTTACCAATACTTCATAGCTGTGCAGTAATTAGGTAAGATCTGTTTTCAAAGAAAGAGTGTTACCAATGGTCTTGTCCATCCTACCTACGGGAGCAGAACTCCTGAGTGAACTATCCCTTGAACTATTCCATGATTTTTTTTCTCAGAAGGAAGTAGCTAGTTCAGGAGTGCCTGGGTCTTAACTAACGTGTATGCAAAGTAGATGACCAGGAGACTAGGTCTGGGAATGATTCCAGAACTAGAGCATTTAGCAGAATATGGGTGCACCTAAAAAGATGTCTGTGCCTTCCTCAAATCCTCTGTGCTTCTTTTCAATTAAACTATGCCCTGGCAATCCACAATCAGGCAGAAGAAGGTTTAATGAAACAGTTGGCAGTTGCAGGATGGTGGTAGCCTGAGCGCTTGGCAAGCTGAAAGCAAGGTAGCGCTGCTTACAACACTATTTGTATGCCAGTGTGGTCAACACCATCTGTACTACTGTGACCTGCTGTGCCCAGCACAATATCTGGGTCAGAATTTTCACCAAAAGTGAGAAAACCCTCAATCTCTTCTAGTTTAGACACATCGTGCAGAAAACTAGAAAATGTACTTGTCATTTCTGGGGCAGATACAAGCAAGCTCCTGACTGAATGTCCACTGCCAGTACAATGGAAGTGATATAAGAGGGAATTTGTTATAGTGTTACTGCCATAATTTTTACATTCCAATAAAAACAAAATCAATCCTGTCCCTTTCCCCTCTCTGCAATTATTGTGCTTAAAAGGCAGCATGAAATAGGACCTTTGGTAGTCAAAACACAAACTGCTAGTCTTTTAAGATGTCAGGCCCTATTTGCAAGAGTATATAAAGGTGAATTCATATGATGATGAGGAGGAAGAATTACAGGTTATGCTCACCTGTGTGTTTCCCAGTATGATCCCTTTTTTCTGTAAGTGTTCTCTTGATTGTAAACTTCTCGGGGCAGAAATCATCATAGCATACATCAGATGTTTTGCTAGCACTTAACTAAAGAAAAACAATATCACAGATGATTATAGCCAAACGACAACTGTTAAAATGAATTAATGAAACATTTGTGGATTAACTACCCTCTGGTTTTCATCATTTATTTACTTTGATGATAATTTGCAAAATTCTTTAATTCACCATATCTGTCCCTATTATTAATGCAAATTAACAAGGTTCTACTGTAATGCAGATATTATTATCTTCCCTTGCATAAATGCACACAGTTCTCTAATTAAAGCATGCTGTATTTTTTAAAATCAGATTACCAAATATAATGGAAACAGAAAATATGAGCAAAGTACTCAGCTGTTTAGATAAAAGCTAGGAGTATGGAGAATGACAGAGGCCATTCTTTTTATATTCAATAAAAATTAGTCAAATGAAAAAGAAATTTTAGTGAGAAGGTGGGAGTTAATGTTGTCTTTTAGAAGCACTGCATTCATATGTATCCGTTGAGGACCAGATATTCTACGATTAACAATCCACCAGCCCACTTGTAGATAGATTATACAGTTGTATGTTACATACAGTAAGTTAAGTTGTAGAAATGAAAAACAGAAAACTAAATAAACACCACTGTATAACTTTTAATATAAAATATATATTTTTTCCTCCTTATCAGTCTAGCTGCTCTTTTCTTATAACATACATGATTTTTTTATTCATTGATGACAGATTACTGTGTAGTTACTCAATAACAGCATTTTAAAATAAGAATAAGAAGTGTTCTAAGACAAAATTCTACATTGACAATAGAAATGTAAGAAATACTAAGATGGGCATTCAAAATATTAATAAGCGATTCTCCTTTTTTTTGTCCTTTTGTTTTTATGTTCAGTAGTTTCCATTTTCAGTGTCTTTCTGAATTTTGGACTTATGCATAGCTTAAAAGATGATTTTGCTTTTATATACAAATGAAAAGTGATCTCAAGTTCACCCATTCTATCTTTCATTTATATTGGCTTGACTTTTGATGTATTTTCTAGTATTTGGGAGGAAAAAAAAGGAGTTGTAAAGTCTTACCATCTTCACAGTTGCACTTGTTACACTACCACTCCATCAAGATTAACTGAAGAGAACTGCAACACATCTGTCCCTTAAGAAATTTCCCTCATCAGGTGTCTTCTGCTGTCACGTTAGCTCACGTTCAAGTTCATGCTCAAGCCCAAATCTCCCAGTTGTCCAGAATGACTGCTTGTTGGCTCACACTTTTGCTCGACTGCAGAACGAAGTGACTGGATCCTCAAACAGATATGCTGTCAAGGGACAGCAGCAGAGGCTGGCTCATGTTCAAGTCCCAACCCTATAGGCTGTCTGGATGCAACAAGCAGTTGACTGGTGCAATATGACTGGCCCACTCTCCCTCAGACTTGGCCAACCTGTATTAGCTGTATCTTGCTTTTGCTACTTTTCCAGATGGTGTGTGATGCGCCAGCAGCATCTGGATTTCCTTATTCATTTTTTGGACTGTTTCTGAAAAAAATAAGCTCATTCACCTTGTTGAAGCTTTCTGCCATCTTTTGCCTCTCTGATCCTTAGTCTTCATATTTCTCTTCCACAGCTGTGTGGCAGCATGGTCAGCCCCCTAATGAGGAAGAACAGCGGGGTGCTGTAGCCAGACAAGGAAGACTATATAAGCAACATAAAATACTTCCCAGAGGGAGATGGTAAGTGCTTGTGAAAGAGGAGGGAAGGGGGATGAATAAAAGGGAAAAGAACTGTAACTCAAAAGATAAAGACTATTTTTAGAATTAAAAAAAATGAATTTTCCAGGATAAACCTGATCCCAGAAAATGAGAGAGCCCCCTCACCACAGGACATACTTAGCACAAAATGGAGGTGAGGCAGGAGGCTGAAGAAAAGTGGAGGAACCACTGGTTGAATGAAAAGAGGGAGAGGAAAGAAAGGAGTGATTGACCACAGAAGAAAAAGAGGAGGATATGAATAAGGAAACTGCAGTGGGGGATGGTGTTCGTAGCCATGGAAGTCAACCCTACAGAGTTGGGGCTTATGTGTATGATGCACCTTGCTGCAAGTTTATGTATACTCATATAAACTCTCTTTCCTCTTTTCCTGGCTGCAGAAAGGACAGGCCAGGTGGGTCTACAGCAATGCACTATGTACTCTGTATATGCACTTACAAAGTTGTGCAGAGTTGCTCACCAGATGTAGGATGTACTGATAGCTGTACATATCTTCACAGCCATAGATCATTGCAGGTGAGCATCATTATACAAATGTGATTTGTGGCCCTGAATAGCCAGGGAAAGCATAACAAGTGAATCCTCTTTTGCCATCTAATTGGAGATACTGGATATGTGTCATGATGTCACATACCTGGATGCTGATGATCCAGATATGAGCTATAGCTGTCTGCCTGCTAGAAAGACCTGTCAAAGTGTGAGTCAACACTAGCTAGCTGGCTGATGAGATGGTATTTGGCTCAGAAAGCTGGGGTCAGCTCAAACCTACATCGTCAACACAACCTAAGGCACTGGGGTGATTTCAGGCCTGAAAATGGCTGCTTATCCTAGCAGCAACCTTTAACTAAGAATTTTATCTTTTGTACAGGAAGTGAGGAAGTTGAGTGATAATGAAGTAGAAGTAGAGATGCCTCATGTAGTAAAACAATTTTGGTATGTAACGCAACAATCTGAGTTGAGGTAAAGCCTGCAGAAATAAGTTGTACAACAGCTAACTTGTGTCTCCTGGAGAAAAAATGTAATAGAAGAAGAGACAAATTTTTGCTGGAATACAAAAAGAGTTTTTGATCTTAGTTCAATGCAGAAAAAACTCTGAGATGCTGTCCCATACTAGGTAGGACCTGAGGACTTCAATGTATGGTGACAGGAAAGTACCATTTAACAGCAAGCTTGCAAAGGCAACACCAAAAGGACGCAAGCCTGGAGCTTCTACAACAAAATAAGCACACACATCAGCCTATGTAAATAGATACCACATGACTGGTATGTTATCCAGTGCTATGTTGAATGGTGATGGACTACACTAGCAATAGCAATGATGGGAATTAGAAAGGAGTATGTTATATGAAAAAAAAAAGCAAGCAGGTGGGAGGTCAAATCATTTAGCTATTTATGGAAAGGGATGTGGTCCTTTGCCAGAAAGTTTCTGCAAATGACAAACAGTGAAAGATATTTTGTGGGATAGATAAGACCAGTTATGAAGGAGTCAAAGAGAGGAAATTCTTTTTGACAGTGAAAAAAAATATGACTATATGTCAATTAGTGTATTCCCAAATTTTAGGAGCACTTAGAACTTAAATCTGAATGTTACGACTTGAGTCCATCTCTGCCATTTGAAGACCTAAGAGCTGAATTTTTCTGCTCTGAAATGTTTTCTGGAACACTTTAGAGGAAAAGAGAGAACCTCCTATCCTAGGAAAGAAGAAGTTCAAATAAAAATGTAACATTTCTAATCTGATTTATTTTAAATTAAAAAAAATGTAGACAATCTCTCACTATATGAACAGCTTCCAGAGACGATTCACTTTTACCTAGAAAATTTACTTATGTTTATATTTTTTCTTTCCATTTGCAATTTCATTTATAAAATGTTTCATTGTCTTCCTCTTTTCACTTTTCTTATCCTTCATGAGGTAAGCACAAAATTTATATTTCATTTTAAAAAAAATCAGTGTTAGAGTAGCAAGGACCCCTAACCTGCAGCTCACAAATGAAGGCAAAGAGGTGAAAGTGTATTACTTTTCTCCAAATTTATGGTTGTTACTTGTGTGTACCTTGTAGGGCGTCTCAGTGGATGTCAATCAGTAGCCTGCTATTGGTATAAGTGAAGCTGCACTAACTTACACCCACAGAGAATCAACTTCACAATGTGTTAAATGTACTAGATTGAGAATGAATGTGGTATTAGATTTGAATTCCAAATGAGTGCAGCATCATTTTTTTCTTTCTTATCTGACAATTGGAAAGTTGGAGACATTGTACGTGAAAAAGAATAATGTTATACTTATTTTGAGCAGTTGACAGACATGGCTGGAAGTCTGATATGATTAATACCTCAATAATAGAGCTTCAGTAAGTTAGTCCCAATAGATTCCGAACCTAGAGAGAGTGCCAAGATACCGCTAATAGTTCAGTGACTTTTATTAGATAACAAATTCCATTTTTAGCTCTGTTTTACCAAGGAGCTTTCATAATGCATTAAAACCAAAAGAATTAAGGAGGTCTCTTACACACAAGTGAGTGCAGAGGAACCGGTTGCAAGGGCTTGCGACTTCCATTTCTGACCAGAAATAGTCTGAGGTACCTACAAATTCATCTTCATATTCATTTCCTTACCAACACCTTGAGACTTTTTCCTTGAGATAAGTATTCAGATATGTATTTTTCTGTCTTTCTTTTCTAGGGCACCTGCAGAGGTGCTGCCACACACCCAGTAGGAAAAAGCAAAATATTAAGTTTAAATGCACAGAAGCTCAGCTGCAAAGTAGAGCCAAAAAACATCGTAAAGTCCTCCTTCTTGTGTTTCCTTTCATGCCTGAAGCAGGAACATCCAGGACCCTTTCCTTACCTTCACTGAACTTAAGGACAAGGTGTGTCTTTATATTGATAGAAATTCAAAACTTGTAGAAAGGGCTTGGCTACGGATTCCTCCTTTCTGCATCAGCCAGCAAATAGAGAGCAGCCAAACTTATACAGCGGTGTCATTCCAGGAATTATCCTTATCCAGAGAATACAGTTCCAGGAATAACTAATTATTGGAAATGTTATTTATTACTTGTTTTACAGCAGCATTATGGATAAGCGTGTTGGCTGAGCAGATAAGCAAATTTGCTGTAGATCCAGAGATGTGAGTTCAAGTCTTGCTCTGGCGTTGTGCCAAAGACCACCAGCAGGCAGCTCCCCATGAGAGGCTATCTGGTTATTCACACCAGAGACTCAGAGGCAGTGGCACAGGTGCTGACCACTCCATTTTTTTATGAGGCTTTGCTTTGTAACCTGGTATACCTTTACTAGATGGGTTGTCCAGGCTCATAAGTGCATAAAATGGAGAGGTTCTGGCTGTGATAAGAACCTTATTGAACTGGGCACTGTGCATGCATGTTATTAGAAACAGTCCCTGACCAATAAAGCTTTAGTCTAATTAGAGAAAATGGGGAGAAGAAGGAAGTATTTCATAGGACTTGTGAGAAACTGAATGAAAAAAGGGGAAAATAAAGGTGTTGAAGTGAAGGCAAGTAATCTCATGGCAACAGGGAGTGACAGAGTGCAGCAGCACTTTGAACACTGTACTTAGTGAACCGCAGACAGTGAACCCCTGCAGGGATGTGAAGAGGGAGGGATGTGGTCACAAGGACAGGCTAAGGTGCTTTTCAGTGTAGGGCCTTTTATGGATGGGAGAGGGATGAGTAGGATGATCCAGTGGTAAAGGTGGAATATAATGAGATTTAGGCTAAATGAGAGATTGAGCTATGTACGAACAAAAATTAAATTATAGATATGGAGGTGTTAAGGAATAAGCTTTGTAACAAATGGGGCAATGTTAAAAACTATCAATCCCAAATTGTAGTCTGGAATAAAGGGAAGAAAAATACGTCAGCCAGTATGGAAGAGGAAATGAAGACTGTGAGTTTACATTGGATATATTTAGATCAAACTTCTAATGCTGGAAAAAGCAGAAATCTGCTCTATTGCTTCACAAGTAATGCTGAAATATGTTGATTGTCCTTTTAAATTATTTTCATTCAGAAGTTAATTGTTATAAATGATACTTTTGCTAGAAAGTGGATTAATGTACTTAATAATTGTGTACTTTCCTATTCATCTTCCTACTTTGAGAGGACTTATTCTGCTTTCTGTGTCTCTCTGAGCAATAATTTAGTTTGAAGGCTATCTCCAAAGCATGCTCCTGGCTGCTGTTCGTTATCTGCTGGTGAAATGAGCATGAGGATATAATCTCCAAAGTGAGTTACGTTAAAATTGTCTTAAAATGGCAAAAGTGATCAGATATGACAAAGTGGTGATTTTACACTTTAAAAGTATGAAAACGTAGCTTACTCACATTTTGATTGCAGTTTGAAATATTCCACCTCTTTTTACCCTGAGTTTCACTTAAGCCTTGGATTTGAGCTGATAAATCAATGCTAGCATACATTCCCCTACTGGTGCTTTTAATGGTCACTCTCTTTGAAAGTTAAACATTCTAGTAAATTGCTCAAACACAGTCTTGAAAGGTTAAACACAGCTTTGAAATCCTTCTCATGTTAGGCAAGGTTGTCATAAGCTTTCAACATAATTGTAAAAAGGCCAAAGCCTTGAAACTAGAAATGTGTTATAATAACCAATTTCATTGCTATAGTCCTGGTAATCATTATGATGATCCAAATATCCACCATAGTGTTCATGCAGATTTTCAATTCCTGCATGCATTATTTTTCAAGTCTTGTGGGCTATCTCATTTTCAAAGTTTCAGAAATATTCTTAGCTGCAGAACAGATGAACAAACAGCAGACTGTCAGCAGATCCTGTCTGTTTACTCACTGAGTCACATCATCTTCCTCTCACTATCAAATGCCTTCTTTCTTAATGCTCAGTTAAATCAAATGAGTATGAGCTAAATATTTAATGCATATAGACTATCTGAGAAAATCTTTGTTTTAATATTACTCCTGTTAATAGCTACAAGGATAGATCTTATTAAAACATAGAATGTGAATGTAATAGGACATGTATATTCATAGGAACTCTCCCATTGTTTTCTCAACACACTGCTCAACCTACATACATTACCTGTCTCTTCTGAAAATGCCAGTTGCCCCAAACTCTTTGATGTCCCTTGACAGCAACTGCTGGTAAAGCGATTCACCCAGTGATCATGAAGTCAGTTCACACAGCCACTAGCAATACCACTGAGCACTGCTTCCCTACTCCGTAGAACATTTGCCAGCCTAATACTCAGTTCTCAAATATCTCACACACTTCCATGCCTCCTGCCTTCTCTCATGACAAACAGCAAACTCCCGACATCTGCTACTGAATCCTTTTCAGAAGTGTAGTGCTCCAAAGGGAGACTTGCTGGATTGGACAGAAATCTGGGAGGCAGGAGTACCTCACATCTAATTTTGACATTATTTTATATTTTCCTTATGTTTGTGAGTATCTCAGCTTACCACAACTTACTGGTAAATAGCTGTGCCCTTGAAAATGTGTTAATACCCAAAAAAGCAAGCTGTCCTTAAAAGCAAAGCAGAAGGAGCACAAGGCATCTCCTGCAGTGAGGCTACCACTCACCAGGTCATAGGAGCACTACTTGAAATACTCAAACTGCTCTAAAAATTGTAAGTACCACCTACGGTACATTGCTGTTAGGCTAAAAACACACCACAATAAATGGTGAAACAAATGCTGTTTGTCAGTTTATCAGGATTAGGGGACCATTTAGTTTTCACTCATGAGAGTACTAACAATCATATTGACTCAGAAAATTATAGTTAAACGGAAGATATATTTAGAAATAATGTATGTAATTTCTGCATTGTGTATTTCAAATCCACAGAGAAGAACTACTAAATGAGGCAGTGAGCACCAACAATGGGATATTGTACAATTAGAGAGCTCAGAGATTACTTCAAATGGACTTGATATACTGACTTACTCACTTGCAAGATTAACAAAAGGTACAAGAGGGGAACTATAGCTATCACAAGATGATCACTTACACAGGTGAAATAGAGAACGTCACAGCAACAGCAATGGTCGAAATTCCACAGGAGAGTGAAAAACGTTATATGCGATACCTCTACTTTCTTGAATAGCTTTATTATTACTATGCCATAGAAGAACTATCCAGTGGAAAAAAAATATGTTATGCAGTCATGCAGTGTAGCAATCTAGCTCATTGCTCCTGTTCAGCAGCCTGGTTTATATGAATTAAAAATCACTGAGCTGCTTTGTGACTAGCATTCTTCATACATTATGATCTAATAATTGAGCACATAATTAAAACAGACTGTCATACCTTGTGACAATCCAGAGGAATTCTGGCAAAAAAAATGAAAATTATCAACTACAACAAAAATAAGAATATGTTTTTATGAGTTAATGTCTTTCAAACCTGAGTATTTTACAAAGTAGCAGACCTCAGGAAAGGCAGCAAAATGTTTCAGTTTTGGCTTTTGTCCTCCATATTCTGCTAAGTTGTTCTCTTTATTTTTTGCCATTTTTATTCAAGGAGAAGCATACATTATCCTATGTACCAGTGATTCATGATACACCAACAGTTTCAGCATCAGGTTCTTTAAAGCTTCATGTTTCATTCTATAAACAAACAAGTTCAATGATGTGTCCTTGCCTTCAAATCCACTGTAGGCTTCCTGTATCCACCTGTATTTAAAACCATTAAAAAAATATATATTTCCCTCACACATGAAATGGGACCTTTGCAACAACATGCCCAGTGAATTTCTCAGTCTCTTGCTTTTCTCTCTATCTTCATAAAGGTTTCCCTCTGTTTAGAATAGGATTGTTGCTGAAGGAGAATTTTCAAAAACAACCAGAACAGGCCAAAACCCTTTTTTTGTGAAGCCATATGTAAAATTACTCTGGATTGTCATTGAATTGTGATTAGCTTTTTTTTTTTTTAAAAAATTTTGTATATAGGATATAAAAGTGGGGTATTTTATACTTTGCAGTGTTCTTATCACTTTGGATTGTACAAGATGAGATGGAGAACAGGATTGTTATCACCTACTGCTACCTGGCAGATTTACTGCTCTGAATTGTCAAGATTTCCTGGTAGCGATTTATTACTAGTGCTTTCTCTTTAGAGTTAATGTGGCTTCCACACATGGAACAGAGTAAACACAATTTACTTCTATTAAAATGCACATTAAATTAAATCCAACCCTTAAAATCTACCTAGGTAACAAGAACTCTCTTCTTCTCTTATAATGTACCTGATATATTTTGTCTTAGCACAATAAAAGCATACCCTGATCTGGCTTATCCTGTAATTATGTACATTAATCATTATAAATTGTCTCTGTCAGCACAAAGATATAAAACAACTCCCCTTGAATATCACCAGGATTTTCACTAAAATGTTTAAAATTCAAGTAGGCAAGTAAGTATTGAAACTATGTAACTTGCCCTCAATATTTTAATTAATAGCCAGCAAGAATTCTTGATTTATCTAAGTAAGTGAAGTACATGAAAACAGGCTTAGAACACAGGAAAGTTCTAAACAAAAAAGATGATAAAACACTGCAGCAAAAGGAAGACAGTTAGGGATGAAAGACCTAGTTAGCTGTGTTGTACAATGCACTATTAAGAGTGTGGGTTTTTTCTGGTGACAGATAGTTATATTTTACAGATTACCACATCTGCCAAATTCCAGTATGAAATTACCATGCACAGCATCCTTGTAAAAGAGATATAGAGTCTCAATGACTGCTATTTAGCTCCAGTTTCACACTGGTGTAATTCCATATGGGCATTATGGGATACAAGAGGAGGAGAGCAACTATAAATGAAAGGCTGTAGCTAATTTAAAGAGGACGAGAAAAACCTTAAGCTTAAATGTAATAAAGAGGTAGTTTAAAACCAAATACAGACATAAGGGAAAAAAGAAATCAGGGAAACAGCACAAGAAAAATGTATTGGTTTTAGTGTGACACCTGTAGTCTGCTTTTAAGTGTTTAAGATAATACTTTTCATTATGTTCACAAATGTGATTTAAATAATGAAGCATTAGTAATATGAGGCTCCCTGCTGCCTTGATCTGCTATTAAATCTCTGCAAGAAAGCAAAGTGACACAGGTTGACAAATCAATGGTGTGAAAACTAGTGAGCTTTCTCTACGCTGATCAACGGTTGCCCTCCCTCTACCATTGGCTGATTTATGTTCACTTTAAGCACTAGGATTTTAGTCTAAGCAAGCCACCCAATGTCATTTCTGTATATGGGAGTCTTACATTTGGTACAATTGCAAAAGAGATGTCTTAAATTAATATCACCTCCTTTCTTTCAACTTCTTCCACGTTGCCATTCCTTCTGCTGCATCCAATATTAACACGTTATATTTTAATAATTCCATTAACACTGAAACCTTCTTAATCTTTGCTCACCTTCCTAGTGCTAAATTGTAAATCCAGATTCTTCGTTTCCTTCAATACTCAAGAGTAGAAAACGTTAGTCCCAGTTCCTAAAGGACTAATGTTTTGTGCACTTCAGCAGTCAACTAGGTGAGAGAGTCTAGTGATAATTCAATATTCTCTTGATTAGGTGTGACTGAAGTAAACAGATAAACTCAGTTTGAAAATGCACAGTAAATTCAGTATAATTCAATAAAGTCTGTATAGGCAAATGTATTTTACTAGAAGTTAGATACCCAGCTGGGCAAAACATCCCCAATTAATTGTTTAAAAAGGAAATATAGACTTCTAGAAATAAAATCTTTTATTCAAACAAGCTACTTTTAATGTAGCTTTCATTAGGAGAAGTTTCTTAGATCCAAGATCAAAAAAATGACAAAGCAATCAACCACCTCCTGAAGCTAACCAGGTAAAGTGACTAACGCTTAAACAAAGCACCTTAACAGCCAGAGTATGTATCTTTCTTTTTTTTTCCCTCTCTCTCACACATATACACATACATTTTTACATAAGTGGACTAATTGTTCCCAAAGAAGAACAGTTCCATCAAATAGACTTACAAAAGGCCTTCTTTACATGTAATCCTTAAGAAAGTCTACTGGCATGAAGGAGACAAAGTCAAATTCCCTGCTTTGAATGAGATCTAATGATCAGAAGCAGAGAGATGTGATTAGGCCACCACAGGTGAGATCCTAATCCCTGCTTCATATAGAGATGATAAGTGTCTGTATGAGTATGTGTGCACATATATAAGCATATTGAGTTTGGTTCCTTTTTAAATCAACAATGTTCATAAGTGGTTTTTCCAAGAAAGCAATGGGGGTTGGATACCTATCTGCATGCATATTCCAACATTTGATACAGAATTCAGTTTGAAATATTTTCATTGTGTATTGTGTTCTTGATTAAGTAAACTAGCACAGCATTTTATCAATTTCTAGTCATATCCAAATTGCCTGCCCCATATTGCTTCAATAAATGGTTCAAAAGACACAATTAAGGTTCTATGAGATATACAAGAATTTTAAAAGAACAAGATATCTGAGAAAATAATTTTACCTCTCTCATGTTTCTTATAGTTCTATTAAAATGCTTAATTATCCAGGCAGGAAGGATAATTTGTGTTCTATTCCCGAATCCAAAAACATTAAAATTCCATCATTAGCATTTCTCATAGGACAAAAATATAAATATCACATGTGTTTTTCTTATCCTTTTTAATCTCCACTTTTTAGTATAAAGAGAAATATTTTATGAGGGTAGAAGTTTAAAATGTTTTTAAAATATGTTTTGTCTTTCTGTGCAATAGTTATATGAACTAGATTACTAGCAGAATAATAAACCCAACTCTCTTTTCAATAGAAGAATTTTAAATTGTGTAAAACTAATTTTGATTATGACTGTAGCTAGAACTTGTTGCTTCAAGACTAAGATTCAAAGAAATCTTCAGACATAATCTATAATAACTGCAACTACTGCATATCAAGTATTTTGCAAGAGGCCTGTACTGTGAGAAGGGAAAAGAAAATCTCCAAAGGGAAGAAACTGAAGCTAGGTAAATTCAGACCTGAAATTAAGTGAAATGTATGTAACAGTGATAGCAGTTAATAATCTGAACAATTTGCAAAGGATCTGGGACGCATGGGTTCCACTCTTTCTCTCTCTCCCACTGTGCCCGCTCCCTTCACGCCCCCAGTTTGCTGGAGTTAATGAAAAGTATGAGCTTGACTCAAAAACCTGGCTGGAATATACCTTTTCTAAAATACATAATCGCTATGTACTCCTATATTCTTAAAACATATAAAACTGTCAGCTGGAAATGTGATTAGAATATAAATATTTTCAGCTTCTTGGAAGAGTGAGAAATAAATTATGAAAAAGAATCTGAACCAACAAAATCTTTTATTTAATTACATAATAAATATGTAGAATAATAAAAAAAAACAACGGCATTCAGTTAACTAAACCTGGACATCTGCCACGTAGATGTCTGCAGCTAAGCTAGTTCCCTTGTAGTCAGTGAAATCAAATAGACCTGTACACAATTGACTTCACCTCTTCCTAAAGTAAACTTCTAAAATAGGTTGGATAGGCTGCAGTCTTAAAGTTTCTTCCTCTCTGCTGAAGGAAGAGGAAGAGGATAGAGGAAGTCTAGGTGTCTAACTGACTTAAATATTTATGCAGCAGATCTCCATGGCATCGGTTTGCATGTTGTAAATACATGTAGGTAGTTCAATACTGACCAAAGTTTACTGTTTTTTTAAGATTATGAGCATAATTTGAGAACACCTTAAACTCAAATTACTGTCTTTGTTGAATAAATCCTCTTTGAGTGTGTTAGGTAATGACAAACGTCATAATAGACTGCAGTGATTCTTTCATGTTTACTACAGTACCATTTTGTTTGTGTTCTCTTGTCCCAGTAGATTCCCAGAAATTCCAGTTTCTTGCAATAATTATACAAGATACAAGGATGTCTGGCAAATGTTGTAATCCTGTTAATAGAATCATAGAATCATAGAATCATAGAATTGTTAAGGTTGGAAAAGACCCTTAAGATCATCAGGTCCAACCATTAACCTACCACCGCCAAGTCTGCCACTAAACCATGTCCTCAAGCACTGCATCTACCCATCTTTTAAATACCTCCAGGGATGGGGACTCAACCACTTCCCTGGGCAGCCTGGTCCAGTGCCTGACTACTCTTTCAGTGAAGAAGTTTTTCCTAATATCTAACCTAAACTTACCCTGGCGCAGCTTGAGGCCATTTCCTCTCCTCCTAGTTCTTGTTACTGGGGTGAAGAGACCAACCCCCACCTCACTACAACCTCCTTTCAGGTAGTTGTAGAGAGCAAGAAGGTCTCCCCTCAGCCTCCTCTTCTCCAAACTAAACAAACCCAGCTCCCTCAGCCGCTCCTCGTAAGACTTATTCTCTAGACCCTTCACCAACCTAGTTGCCCTTCTCTGGACACTCTCCAGCACCTCGATGTCCTTCTTGAAGTGAGGGGCCCAAAACTGGACACAGTATTCAAGGTGCGGCCTCACCAGTGCCAAATACAGGGGCACTATCACCTCCCTGGTCCTGCTGACCACACTATTCCTGATACAAGCCAGGATGCCATTGACCCTCTTGGCCACCCAGGCACACTACTGGCTCATGTTTAGGCGGCTGTCAACCAACACCCCCAGGTCCTTTTCAGCCAGGCAGCTCTCCAGCTGCTTTTCCCCAAGCCTGTAGCATTGCCTGGGGTTGTTGTGACCCAAGTGCAGGACCCGACACTTGTCCTTGTTGAACCTCATACAGTTGGCCTATCGATCCAACAATCCAGCCTGTCCAGGTCCCTCTGCAGGGCCTTCCTACCCTCCAGCAGATCGACACTCCCACCCAACTTGGTGTCATCTGCAAACTTACTGAGGGTGCACTCGATCCCCTCATCCAGATCATCGATAAAGATATTGAACAGGACCGGCCCCAACACTGAGTCCTGGGGAACACCACTCATGACCGGTCGCCAACTGGATTTGGCTCCATTCACCACAACTCTCTGGGCTCGGCCGTCCAGCCAGTTTTTAACCCAGCTCAGAGTGCACTTGTCCAAGCCATGAGCAGCCAGCTTCTGCAGGAGAATGCTGTGGGAGACAGTGTCAAAGGCCTTACTGAAGTCTAAGTAGACAACATCCACAGCCTTCCCCTCATCCACCAAGCGGGTCACCTTGTCATAGAAGGAGATCAGGTTAGTGAAGCAGGACCTGCCTTTCATAAACCCATGCTGGCTGAGCCTGATCCCCCGGTTGTCCCACACATGCCGCATAATGGCACTCAGGATGATCTGTTCCATGACCTTCCCCGGCACCGAGGTCAGGCTTACAGGCCTGTAGTTCCCCGGATCCTCCTTCCGACCCTTCTTGTAGATGGGTGTCACATTTGCTAGCTTCCAGTCATCTGGGACCTCCCCGGTTGACCAGGACTGCTGATAAATGATGGAGAGTGGCTTGGCAAGCTCCTCCGCCAGCTCCCTCAGTATCCTCGGGTGGATCCCGTCTGGCCCCATAGACTTGTGGGCATCCAGGTGGAGGAGCAGGTCGGTAACTGCCACCTCTTCGACAACTGGGACTACATTCTGTGTCCTATCTCCATCTCCCAGCTCAGGGGCATGAAAACCTTGAGGATGACCAGTCCGACTATTAAAGACTGAGGCAAAGAAGGCATTAAGTACCTCAGCCTTCTCCTCATCCTTTGTGGCCAAGTTTCCCTCTGCATCCAACAAAGGAGGGAGATTGTCCTTAGCCCTCCTTTTGTCGCTGATATACTTGTAGAAACATTTTTTGTTGTCCTTGACAGCAGTGGCCAGTTTAAGTTCTAGCTGGGCCTTCGCCTTTTCCAATCTTTTCCCTGCATATCCTCACCACATCCTTGTAGTCCCCCTGAGTCACCTGCCCCTTCTTCCAAAGGTGGTAGGTTCTCCTTTTCTTCCTGAGTTCCAGACAGAGCTCTCTGTTCAGCCAGGCCAGTCTTCTCCCCGGCCTGCTCGACTTGTGGCACATGGGGACAGCCTGCTCCTGTGCCTTTAAGACTTCCCTCTTGAATAACATCCAGCCTTCCTGGACTCCTTTGCCCTTCAGGACTGCCTCCCAAGGGACTCTGTTAACCAAACTCCTAAACAGGCCAAAGTCCGCCCTTCTGAAATATATCTAATATATCTGTTAATTTATTTATGCTGCACTTAGTGTAGCAGTAGTCTTTTGAGTGTTGTAAGGTATACTTCTTTTTTCTTGAATCCAGACCTCAAATATGATATGTATCTATGTTCTGTGTTATCCGGATAAGAGGCATCATATTCTGTATAGTAACCCAAAGCTAGGAGATATATACATACCAACACATATTGACTTCAGAAGACGCAAAAGTAGGTTCTTAGTCAATAGCTTTATGAGTCATTAGCTTTATGTGCTTTATCCCAAATACTAAAGCCATTTTTATAACTCCAGACTGTGTTGTGAAAGAGTCTCAAAGCTGGTCAATGAATAGCTGAGTTATTTCATATCAACCCACTAAATAAACAGTGTTCTATGAAACAAAGAAAACCAAACCAAAACTAAACCAAACAAACAAAAAAAAACAACCTTAAGTATGGGCTTAACACTTAGAAACATATCTTTTTATTCTCCAGAGTAAATAAATGTAACACTCAATATTCATCTGTAAATTGTGGAGTCACGATGTGGTAGGGTTTTTTTGTAGACCAATCCATGGCTATATAAATGATCTCTCTCTCCTCGTGTCTGCTGTGTTCATTTTCTAAAGGCAGCTGCCTTTACTGTTAATACCTACAACAAAAAATGCTTTAAATTTTATTTTTCCAATTCAGCAATGCAAAGACACCATTTTTCAATAACTGAATCTTTATGTAGAGTTTTAGGGAACTCAGTACTAAGCTATGTTTAAAGAAATGCTTAGGACAAAAAGTGCTGCCATATTTAGCATGAGATGAGTGTCATATAAGCATATCTCTAGTCAGATAAGTGAGAAAATCACAGAAAACAGGCTAAGAGATTTGTATTCCTTGCAATACATAAGCAATTGCTCATGGCTAGTGATATATTTCAAGCAGTCTGCAGTTCTGCCGAGACGATCCACCCTAATTGACTTCAGTTTATGATCAAAATCATAAGCAATCATTGAAAATATCTTCAGAAATATTGAAAAAGATCACGTTGACAATGAGGGTCATTGGAGTCAATGGGGGGTTTTGTCCAGTTACTGCTTGCAACTAAAAATGTCATAGATGTCACCCCTCACTTCCAAAATTAGGTAAGCATTCTGCATCAGTGACTCCAAAAGAGTGACCAAGGGGAGCACAGGAAGCTGATATATGCTTACAGGTAGATGTTTGGTAGAGCATCTGTATGATAATGTGAAAAAATGCCAAGTTTGAAATTGGGGATCCCTGAACTAAAAGAGGGAAATATTATTTTGCATCCTATTGAATAAATGACCAGTGTTTAATAATATCACTTAAGCCTGTACAGAACTTTTCATAGTCTTTTAAAACTTCACTCATTCTAATTTTGTCTTAAAAGACAATACATCTTGTCTTTTGGAAAGTTTCTGTTTGACATCTCCCTGGCTTTTGATCTTGACACTATCTTCTTTGGGGATATTTCAACTTTTACTTCATAAAATGTCTTGAAGATTGGAAATGAATAAGCTGTTCTTCTCTAGTTCATACCCAAAGATCAGAAATGTTTTTCATCTGCTTTTAAAGATATAACATACTCTTTTCATAATTTCTTCGTTCCTTCATTCGTTGAACACCCCAATGTTCTTTGAGAAAGGACTATGCTGGAGCTCAATCTCCTATAGAAGAGGAAAATTGTATCTGTCATGGAAATTTCTCAAATGAATGACTCTCTTCTCATTTCGTAAGAGGTATAATCCTCCCTTTGAGTTTCTTTCATGTTTTCTTTCCTTGATTATTTTACAACTGCAACATGGAAACCTCATCAGAAATAGCTTTGTCAGAAATAATGTTATGAAAATCAAAATCTCCTTTTAATGCGTTGTGGTTAGACTGATCCTAAAAAAAGTAATCTTAAAACATCTATGTACAGAAACTTGAAAATAAAAAAATGCAAAAAGCATTCTTTCCATTAATATATCATAATTCATTTGTGTCTCTCATTTGTTTCATAAACATTCAATGTCATTCTTATACTTTCTCATTAAAACAATAATATTGACAATAAAATTATGTCAGTTGTGTGCTCCTGGTTTAGCTTCCTTCATCTCTAATCCTTTCTGCCCATAAAATCACATTAATTTATAAATATAATTTCTGAGAACTAAGACCTAAAAGGTAATCCATTGAAAGTTTGACTATAATTCAAATTAATCTAAAAGTTTTCATAAATTCCACATACTATTTTTGTCCAAATTTCTACTCCCCAAAACCAAATTATATGTGAGAAGCAATGATGCTTCTCTTCTCCTGAGCATCCCTTCCCCATAAAAATCAGTGGCAAACTCACACTGACTGCAGTTCAGAGGACTAGATGATCATGGAACGGAACAAAGTTATGGAGTCCTACATTATCCAAAGACCACTTAGAGTATAATTGAAAAGCATTACTCTTCAGTTACTTTTCCTTAAATCAATGCAGAGAAAAGAGAAATGTGTCCATATAAGCACAGAGTCTTAAGTTTGAAAGGTACAGACCATTAAGTCCTCTCATGCTTCCAGAAATCATCCCTCAGAACTAAGACACTGCTCACTCACTCTGTCAAAAAAAAGACTTAAAGTTGCAGACCTGCTGGCCGGCAGCCCATGAAAAATCCTTAAAAATAGCTTTAATAGGAAAGAAATAACATTTTCCTGTTAAAGGTCTTATAAGAATTTTGATGGGACAATATAAGAGAGAATATAGCTTCTTTCCTTGATTGTTGCTGCTATTGTTTTGAGTTACATAATTATAGTATGCACAAGTCTAAACTGGATACTTTTAGAACTGCTAAATACTCAACAAAGGCAAATAATTACTGATACAAAATTCAATACAGAAATAAAATATTCTAATGAATATACACAAAAAATGTACACAGCAATATTGTCAGGATTATTTACTGTCAAAAAATATTATGGAATAGATTTGGTGATTTTGCTAAGGTGGATTCTACAGTGAAATCTTGCTTTCAGTTTACAGTTACAGACATGTAATTACATCTGACACTGCACTAATTTGTTGGGTTTTTTTCAGGTGAACCAAACAAAATCTTAACAAGAATAAATTATAGAAATTAACACACCTTTGTTACTCATTTTGTTGGAAATTGCTCAGCACTCTGTAGCTGTCCAAAGACAAGGCATATGTAGATAGTATTAATAAAACCACTGAAAACAAACAAGAAATTATTCATCATGTCAGTTGCATAAATACATTGTACATATGCTCTAGGATGTAATTTAGTTTGCTTAACTTTTGCCACCAAAAAAAAAAGTAAATACAATAATTCACCTCATCCAAAAACATCCAATATTAGAGATGCCAATGTGTCTTCATGGATTAAAGAAGAGCCCAGATGATGAGCTGGACTAAACATCTAACTTGTTTACAAGTATGCCATCTTCCCTAGGAAAGATTAATTTTACCCCTTGAAAATTGCACATGGTTTTAACCTTCCTATCTTAGAAGGGATATAGAAAAACTAGAAAATGGCCAAGAACAGAGATACAAAAAATATTTCCATATAGGAAAGACTGGAGAGATTAGGTCTTCTTATTGGAAAAGAGACAATTGAGACAGGACATCACTGTCTCATGTGTGGCTAAGAAAGAAGAATGGAGTACGATTATTCACTGTTTCCCATGCCACAGAAACCTGGCCATAACCAGTGAAATTATTTGACAATAGGCTCAACTCAGACAAAAGAATGTCACAAAATGTTTTGTTGAATTGAAAAAGGGATTATTTTGGTATATGGGGAAAAGTCCATCAGCAGCTATTAAAAATGAGTCTTGTGGCTAACCCACAGCTCAGAAATTCTTAATCCTCATGATTGTCAGAAACTGATAGGATATAAAAGGAAAATTGCTTTATAATATTTTCCATTTTCCCTTAATCTTTCTATAAGATTTTTCTGGTTACTACTGCTACAGACTAGCTATTGGGCTAGACAATCCTGTGATCTGACCCTGTACAGCTGCTCCTACACTCTCAGACTACAGAACTGCATTGCTTTTCTGAACAGAGAAAGACAGAAGGAAGCCTACTGGTATCAAACATAAAATCTTTACATAAATAATAAGTAAGGAATAATAAGTAAGGATTGTATTATTCATGTTAACTGATTTTCTTTGTGTTTACAGTATAGCATTATCATTATTTATGCTGTAATTTTGGTTTCCAACTTTGGATATTTCAACTTATTTTCAGTATCATTCCTGTTCCACAGAACACTTTATGTTATTTGCAGTTCAGATTTATTGGACTTAACTTTACTCCCATTTTATTCCCCCAAATATGATACAAATCAGTGTAGGAAGCTTGGTGTTGAAAAGCAGAATCTTACTTCTGAATTTCTAAGCAGCTGGGGAATTTACATAAAGTGGTAAATTGTCCTCTTCAGTTTTCACTTTGAATCTCTGGCGTAGAGGCTTGATTCATTCTACCCATGTTGCCTGAAATTCCACATGCTGAACAAGTGCAAAATATTCAAGAGATCATGGTATGTGTCCAAGGGGACAGTTCCACTTTTAGTTCTACTATACTTTGGTTTTGTCAGTTGATAAAAACCAAGAAAAAATTTACTGCAGTACTGCCTGCACCCTTTGTGCCTTCCTCTGGGGTTTGGTGACAGGCTTTGGGGCTGGGGGGAGAGGGGAGATTTGAGTATGCTTTATTTGGATTTTGGGTTGGATTTTTTCTTTTTTTAAAGAAATGGACTATGTCTAAGAGGTTAGAAAAGCAGCAGTTTTTAAAATCAAACCAATTGCTTTCTTCAAGCCTTTTTCCTTAGAGAAAGAAAAAAAAAATAAATAAAAAGGAAGAGAAAAAAAATTACACTGGATTTTCATTTTATTTCACTTTTTAGTAACATAATCCTGAGGCAAATACTCAGAGAATATTCCTTTCTTCACAGAAAAACAGCATTTATGTCTGAATCAGCTCAGAATTTGTAGTGACTCCCTGCTGATTTTTTAATAGAGAAGGGAACTGAAATCACTCCTCATGAATTAAAAAAAAATAATAGGATAAGCATTTACTTTCCAGAAAAAAATAAAACAAGTAGGTGGTTTGTAGGACTTTCCACTTGTAATGGTTTGTCCTCTGTAATATATCCTAAAGCTCCAGTGGCACCAAATCTCATCATAGATCAGCACATATTATGCCAATGTATACACTCAAGTCTTTCAACTTTTTCTGAACTTACCTTGCTGCCCTTGAAATCCAAATCTGATCTTCTACTAGCTTCAGTTGGAGCAGGCTCTTCTGATTTGAAGCTATCCTAGCTCAAGTTTGGAATATTTCATTGTGCAGCAGGTGCTAATGAGGAACAAAAAGGCAGAGTCTGCTTGTCCAAGGGTAAAGCAGTGCCTGGAGGAGGCTCAGAGTACACAGAGCGGTTCTGTCTGGGCAGCTATCTGTATTTTACATGCAGTTAGAAGAGCTCATAAACATAATTTCTTCAATGTTTTTATTTCTACTTGTCATCTGCTATTTTACTTTATTTCTGTATTTGTCCCTCAGCTTCTTTCAGGTAGATAATTCTAAATGTTAGTACCAGAATTTTTTTTGCATGTATCATACTGGGGAAATATATAACTGTTACAGGTGTTCTGTTCAGGTTTGTTCAGATGCTGTCCCTCTACTAGCAGTCTATTGCCACCAGGCATTTTCCTTCATTTTATGCCAGGGTCGCACATTAGATGAAACATTATTCATGGCATTTGTTTTACTATTGGATTGTGTTTTGTATTCATGTCAAAGGGACACCTGAGAATAGTAGGTTTTACCAGGAATTTTCAGAAAACAGCTATTGTCTTCATTTCATATTTGTACCTGAATACAAACCAGATATAAAAAATAAACAAAATATGGACAAGAAGGCACACTGCATGATGCATGTCAGGCTATACTGGACAAAGTCTTAGAAAATACAGCCTAGTGTACCCTGGGGAATGTTTCAGTGCTAACAGAGGAATGGCCTAGAAAATTTATTAGATTTTATCCAGCTCTAGCATCTATGACTCAGAAAGTCTTATTGCTCTTTAAAATTTACTGCCTGGCTAAGTGTCCTGGTTGTGGCTGGGATAGAGTTAATTTTCTTCTTAGTAGCTGGTATAATACTGTGTTTTGGATTTAGTATAAGAATAATGTTGATAACACACTGATGTTTTAGTTGTTGCTAAGTAGTGCTTACACTAGTCAAGGACTTTGCAGCTTCCCATGCTCTGCCAGGTGCACAAGAAGCTGGGAGGGAGCACAGCCAGGACAGCTGACCCAGACTGTCCAAAGGGCTATTCCATACCATATGGCATCATGCTCGGTATAGAAACTGGGGGGAGCTGGCCCGGGGGCAGCGGTCACTGCTTGGGGACAGGCTGGGCATCGGTCAGTGGGTGGAGAGCAATTGCATTATGCATAACTTGCTTTGTCTATTCTATTATTATTATTATACTTTATTTCAATTATTACACTGTTCTCATCTCAACCCATGAGTTTTCTCACTTTTACTCTTAGAATTCTCTCCCCCATCCCACCACAGGCCAGGGGGAGTGAGCGAGTGGCTGTGTGGTACTTAGTTGCTGGCTGGGGTTAAACCAAGACACTAAGGAACTAGTCCTGGCAGTTCATATAGCGTATTGCTACCAAGTCAATTCTTGGTGATGCTTTCTACCTGCGATGAGCACAGACCAGGGCTGTGGGGTGCTCCCACAGACCACACTCGGCAAAATGGCCGGGGTAGCAACAGTTGTTAATGTATTAACATTACATATTAACATGTATAGGAATGTTGGAATGGAACACCCAAAATGTTCTGGATGACATTTACTGCAAATAGATAATGCTAATGAGGAAGATGATGATAATCATCGAATGGATTAAGCAGTTGCCAGGAGATTACCAATGGAATTTGAAACAAAGGAACAGGCTTGAAAAGCAGCATGAAAGTGTGAGAGACCCCAAGGGGGGAAATGGGGTGGGCAGGCAGGTGGGCGCTGCCCACTCTGTGTGGGCCAGGCAGCACTGCCTCCCCCAGGGAGGTTCAAAAATTCGTACGTGTTTATTAGCATTTGCGATTCATACTTTGGGTCTATCTATCTGTCGTATTACTGATACTGATCCTGAATCTGTAGTTCACTGATTGCCAGTTATTTGTGTGTCATTTATAAATCAATAAAGCACTTTGATCTTGATTTGTTTTAAACTACATAAATGGAGTATTCTTTCCTTGCAGCAAGGACCATAAACAGAAGCATGTGATATTTCCCTGAAATGCTGGGCGTGTGTTGATTGCTAGATTAGATAAGGCCTGTTCAACACGCCTGACATTGGCTGGGTTTGACTCTATCCAGCCACTCTGAAATTATTGCAGGAAGCTGGAGGTTTACTTCAGCAGAATCTGACAAATGCACCATGTTCTTCTATGGATAATATTAAAATTAAGCACTTTCACAGAGCAAAATCTGTCAGCCGCTTGCTGTCTACTTGCATACTCAGACCTTGTTTACTTGGCCCAATTAAGAAGACAGCCTGGACTCAATAAATACCACACTCTGAAGTATTACCCTTCTAATACGCTTGTTAAACCACTGTTTTTTCTAATTTATACTTTCATTTTGCAGTTATTTTCAAATAATATTGACTAACGCTTTAATGAATCTCTTTCCTTGCTGGCTATACAAAACATTCATTTAAATATACATCATTTCTACAGCATCTTCACCATGGTTGTGTTCTTATTGCAATTTAATGTTACAGGCTGTGAACCAAAATAGCTGATGCCAAAATAATGCTAGTATCAAGTCCAAAAGTTCCAATCAAAACCACTACTGTATCTTACGCTTATTCCCCAATTAACCAGAGCCTCTTCTGCTTAAAAATCAGTACCAAAAGCTAAATTTTTTTGCCTACAATTTTGCAAAGCTAAATATTCAGTAGGGCTAATAGAATTTATCCTTTTCCCTGTCCTCTCATTCTAGTGATATCATTGGCTCCTCACCAAAACAACCTTTTTTCGGTAGAAAGTTGTAGGTATTCAGTATATAAGCCTGCATTAACCTATTTAAATTACAAATTCAAATTATCTAACTAGCAAGAATTTATTTAGCATCTAACAATGTAACAATGTATGTGTAGGTGCAATCTAGATCTCTGCTGTGGAACAGGTGTGTGCATGCCCACTGGCCATAATAAACAACTTCTCTGGTTTGGTTTTATTCAGTTGCAGTGAAGGGCATTCTATACTTTTTTCATATTCAGTTCCATGCTTTAAAACTTCTCTCAATATTTAGCTTAACTGATTTTTGCAGAAACATATGTTGTTCTCTTCCAGTATCCATTTTATAACATCTCTTTCACATGGTAGAATTAACATCTCTCCTCAGTCTTCCTTTTTAAGGAAGAACAAACCAATTCTTTCAACTCATCTTGAAATTTCTTATCATACTTGCTGCTATCTTCTGGATGCTTTCCAAGTTATCTTTATCTTTCTCCAAGTGCGTTTCTCAAAAAATATACATGACTTGTATAAATCTTTATCAATCCAGAACCATATGTATCTTGAATACCCGACTCTTGCTAAGACATCCTAGAATGTTCCCTTTCATTTTTGCAAGAATATCACATTTTTGGGCCAGACTGCAACATCCAGATCCACTTTTGCAATATTGTTGCTTAGTCCATTTGTCTCAGTTTTCTAATTCAGCTTCTCTTAATACATAATATTTCAGCTCTTTGTCTTGAATCTCAGCTTGTTTCTTTCAAATCATCCTTTCGGTTTACTAAGAATATTCTGAATTCTCATCCCTCTCCCCAGAACAGATATTCTAGGTTTGACTTAACAGTGAAATGCATTATATTCTTTACTCCATCACGTGATTCATTAATGAAAATATCAAATAGATTCAGACCCAGAACAAATTTCTGCAAGGTTTCACCTGAAGTGTCTTCGGGGTGGGCAATAAATAATCATAGAATCATAGAATTGTTTAGGTTGGAAAAGACCTTTAAGATCATCAAGTCCAACCTTTAACCTAGCCCTGCCAAGTCCACCACTAAAACATGTCCCTAAGCACCACATCTACATGTTGTTTAAATACCTCCAGGGATGGGGACTCAACCACTTCCCTGGACAGCCTGGTCCAGTGCCTGACTACCCTTTCAGTGAAGAAGTTTTTCTTAGTATCCAACCTAAACCTGCCCTGGTGCAACTTGAGGCCATTTCCTCTCCTCCTAGTTCTTGTTACCTGGGAGAAGAGACCGACCCCCACCTCTCTACAACCTCCTTTCAGGTAGTTTTAGAGAGCGATAAGGTCTCCCCTCAGCCTCCTTTTCTCCAGGCTAAGCAAGACCCTTCACCAGCTTCATTGCACTTCAATGTCCTTCTTATAGTGAGGGGCCCAAAACTGAACACAGGATTCGAGGTGCGGCCTCACCAGTGCCAAATACAGGGAGACAATCACTTCCCTAGTCCTGCTAGCCACACTATTTCTGCTTCAATTCAGGATGCTCTTAGCCTTCTTGGCCACCTGGGCACACTGCTGGCTCATAATCAGCTGGCTGTCAACCAACACCCCCAGGTCCTTTTCAGCCAGGCAGCTCTCCAGCTGCTTTTCCCCAAGCCTGTAGCATTGCATGGGGTTGTTGTGACCCAAGTACAGGACCCAGTCCATCGATCCAGCCTGTCCATACCCCTCTGTAGAACCTTCCTACCCTCCAGCAGATCAACACTCCCACCCAACTTGGTGTCGTCTGCAAGCTTACTTAAAAATAAGTGACACTTCCTCCAGAAGCAGAGTTTTCCACCAAGATGTGTGGTCATCTGACGATGTTTTCACACAGAACATACTTGTCGAATTATTTTATGAAAATCTCACCTGGAACTGTGTTGCAAACTTTGCTAAAAGTCAGGCTATATCACATTTAGTGTTTCATCTGTCAGGCCAGTTAATCTGTGAAGGCAATGTTTTTAATGCCCTTTCTCCGCATTATTCCTCCAATGCTCCATTGATCTGTAGTCTCCATTGCTTCTGCTATAATTTGTCCAAGATACATAGAGCACTTCAAGATTCATTGGGGTACCAAGGGAAGCAGGAGAATTAAATAGGATGATCTAGAGCACACCTTCGTATGTGCTCTGTTCAAGGGCAGTCTGAAATAAATGCATACCAGTCATCTTTGATTCTCTGCTATCCAGTCTGTGTCCTAATCACTAAGCCAAAGACTCTCACTCTTACAGACTCTTTCTGGACCTATTAGAACTTTGACTCCACTTTGAATGTGGACAGACTTCAAAGAAGGGGTGAGTAACAAAGCAGTCTAATCTTGAAGTGGAGTAGCGAGAGAATGATACATGCTTGGAGGTCAATATTATGGGTTTTAATCACTCCAGGCAGAGGTAGAACTTAAATCCAGGGCCTTTTTTTCCTGACTTGTGCTTTAATTGCTAAGTTACTTCTAAAAGTGAGCTGGCAGCTCTTCAGTCTATGTTTAGAAGGAAGGCAGCAGTAGCAATCTGATCTGAGAAAAACAACTGAATTGAACCTTTCAGGTAATAAAGGTGGATGAACTCGCAAATCCTGAAGCCCCATAGTGACTGATACTGAGCTGTTCAGCACCATTAAGATCAGCACATTTCTGTGAAAAAATGAAGGCAGATTGTCAGAAGTCTATGGAACAAATGTAAAAAAAGTTAACACAGTACTTTAGGCAATGCTGCCTTTGGAAGGTAGCTCAGATGAAAATTTTTTGGAATATAGTACTGAGTTTTTCTTATTTCTGTTTAAGAGCTCCTTTAGTACCTAAAACCCTTTACAGAGTCAGCCTGAATTTATGGAGGCTAACATATAAAGGAAAAATATAAATGATCTTAAGGGGTCTCTCATTGAACTGAACGGAAAGCGCGGTTAGTTATTACATGTGAAACTCCTGCCATTGAGCCCAGGCCTGGCAGTCCAGCAAGATCAAGAGGAGCCTCCCAGAAATGGATGTTGAGTTTGCACCATCCATTAACACCTCTTAAAATCAATGACAGAACTCTTAAACAGCAGCAGACTCAAGGCACGATCTAAGCTTGTGCTATTTCTCTTTAAATATTTTTATTCATAAATCATTTTAAGATTTGATTCATGCTGAAAAGCTGGATAATTATTTAATGCATGAAGTTCATAATCATCTATATCTACCCTGCTTCAGCAGTTACATTAATCAGAGAATAACTGTTGTGCAGCAGCTCAAATGACTTAGTAAATTACATAAGCAGGAGTTTACTTTTTCTTTTCTCTCCTAAATGCTGGATAACAATTACTGTTTAGTACATGAACAGGGCTATACAACAGGTAACACAACCTTAAACTCTTCAAGAATCACTTCTAATCAACTTTTCCTTAATTTTACCTGCTGTGTGGAAAACTCTAGTATATTTGTAGAATGATTGTGCTGATTTGCTAAATCACAACCTAACTCTTAAATGGAAGGAATGGTCATAATCAAGGCATCCTGGTTTCAGCTGGGATAGAGTTAATTTTCTTCCTAGTAGCTGGTATAATACTATGTTTTGGATTCAGCATGAGAATAACGTTGATAACACACTGATGTTTTACTTGTTGCTAAGTAGTGCTTACACTAAGTCAAGGACTTTTCAGCTTCCCATGCTCTTCCTGGTGCACAAGAAGCTGGGAGGGGGCACAGCCAGGACAGCTGACCCAGACTGTCCAAAGGGCTATTCCATACCATATGGTGTCATGCTCAGTATAGAAACTGGGGGAGTTGGCCCAGGGGGCAGCGGTCACTGCTCAGGGACAGGCTGGGCATCGGTCAGTGGGTGGTGAGCAATTGCATTGTGCATCACTTGTTTTGTATATTCTATTATTATTATTATTATTATTATTATTATTATATCCTCTTCCTCTGCTGTCCTATTAAACTGTCTTTATCTCAACTCACAGGTTTTACTTTTTTTTTCCTGATTCTCTCCCCCATGCTACTGCATGGGGGGATGGTGAGTGAGAGGCTGCGTGGTGCTTAGTTGCCGACTGGGGTTAAACCACAACACAAGGGCACAAATTTTAAAGATACAGAAAATGAAAGCAAATAGAACATGCTTGACTGATTGCAATTGTTATATTAGATTATTATAATAAATATATTGTTAATGACATGTTCTCAAAGTAAAAAAAGCACACTTGCTCTACTCCTGGTTCTTCAGAGTACTGTGAAGTTTAAATATCCTAACTGCATAAACGTTTTAAATATTAAAGGTTTGGTTCCCCACTGCATTGCACCTGGCACACAGATGATATCCTCATAGCCAGAAAAGCAAGAACCAAACCTGGGAAGGCAGAACTCAAAATGTGAAGCCGTTTCAACAAACAGGTGATATTGTTCATAATTTGAAGGTAAGCATAATCAGCTTTCATCAAATATTCTCTAAAATGTACAGGTTTATCAGTTCTTTAAAACAGAAACAGCTGGTTAGTCAATGGTATTCTACATCATTAAAACAGCAATGCCTACTAGTAAACCTTTCCCTTAAATTGTAGTTGTATGATGGTACTACTATTCTTTAGGTGCCCATCACAGCAAAAGCTGCAATACTGTGTGGAATTTTTCAAATACCTTAAATTCACACTAAATAGACAAGCTTGCTAAGTGCTAGTCTAATCTCTCTAGTCTTCCTTTGTGTGCAGTGCCAGGATAGTTTGGAAATGCTGTTTCCCATCTCTTCCAGCGTTTTGGGGAATATTCTTTGCAGTCATGGATAGAATTCTGCTCACTTGAGAGAGCTGACAGGGAAAAACTGGGTTTCAGATGGTACCTCCATCGAATATTTAGCAGAACCATAGTACAATTTCCCATGCAGTTACGTATTGACGAAACTTGTTCAAATCATCTGTTAAGACACTGCAGACTAACTATACCCTTTGTTTGTCTCTTCTCACTTTTCCAATCAACCAGTAAAAGCACAACATGAGGAATGAGTCAGATTATCTTCTTACACTACCAGTTTCTGGTACTAGAATTAAACACCATGTTCAAGGGCCCTGCTCCCATAGGTGCACCACAGCACACAAACTAGGCATTTAGGGTCCCTTCATTGCCAATAATGACCTAGGCACTTCTGGAAAGACAGGCAGAAAGTTTGCCTGTTTAACACTTCAATACTTCTCTGGAGCTTAGACATTCAAGACACCCTATAACAGTAATCAAACATTGGTCAAATCTACATATATATATCTGAGTTAGTCACAGAAGTTGCTTTTACAATTAAAGAGGTGAAAATGATACTAACGGGTGTGACTCATCAATGATGAATTGCTCTCTAAAAGTGCCTTTTTTTTCCCATTGCCTGCAAAGTAGCTAGGGAAAATGCATTTAGATGCAATCATCTGAATTTAGGTTCATCAGAAGTTAGTTGAGATGAAACACACACTGCATGTTTCCTTCTCCTCAAGCTCAGAGCCCTCTGCTGTGGATCAACGACCCAATGGGCAAGGCCTTTTATTTTTTAAGAGATGAGAACCAACAATGCTTTGTAGCCTCGTGATTAGATGCCTTGCCTTGGCTGTCATATCTTGGGCAGGAGCTGTAGCCACCAGGGTGCAGTCTTTGGCAGACATGACTTTTCTCTCCTGTTGAAGCTGCCCAGTTAGGTAGTCAAGAGTGCAAGAAATGTAGATATAAAGGGAAGCATGATTTAGTGTACTGATTGGGCACTCAAGAGCAAAGAGCAAGAAACATGAATTTAATCTCCTGATTAGGTACTCATCAGGGAGAAATCTTAGACTCTGGTCCCTCCTCCCTTGATTATTGATATTTTAATACTATTTTCTAAATAAAAACATTTGAACAGTTCAGGAAGCAACCTATAGCCAATGCCTATAACTTGTTGTATAGGTCTCAGCTCACTTCCACGGTGCTTGTAGCTCAGCTAAATGAGTTCCGCTGTTCATAGCAGCGATTTTCACTATAATTATGCTAAGGTTTTATAGTAATCATACTTCAGCAACACAAACTTCTAAAAATACCCTTGTGATTTTTTACAAGTTCAGCCAGATTTTTTCAAGGCATTGAGTATTTATTGTCTCTTCAAAATATATTGAGATTCATTTTACATAGCCAATTATGAGCTGCCTGAGGGGTTTACATAAACGCTTCATCGACCCTTCTGAAGTTAGTCCCATTAAACATGAATGAGTCCAAGCTGGACTTGTTATGTTGCTAGTTTCTGAACTTTCCCAGTGGGCACTTAAAAAAATATGCAGCTATTATACATTAAGAAGTGTCTTTCTTTGTGTGAGTCTGTTTCATTCTTTTTCTTTTCTTTTTTTTCCTTTTTTTTCTTTTTAGTTTTTTTAAGATAGAATGAAAACAAACAAAGCACGGAGCCCAGCCAGAACTTAATGAAATCTCTGGCTTATTTTGCATTTTCTATTCCAATAGTGTAAAAGACCTGTTCAAGGAAAAGACACAAAAGGAGTCAAAGTGCCTTTGATAGCCACTAGAAGTACAATACAAATAAAGAAGGCCAACAATAAGCAATCCTCCCAGAGTTTGAAAAGTGTCTTGAAGCAAAGAAAACAACGTTCCAGCTCAACTTCCCATTAAAAAATGTCTATTGCAATTTAAGCATTAGTCAGCTACATTCACAAATCTCATGTGATTTCTTCCACTTAGCAGCATGAAAAACAGCAAGTAGGATTCCAGTACATTACAGCACTTGAGCATATGCTTGTATCTACCTCTAGACAACAACGGACAAATGCAAAAAAATGAAATTAAATATCTGTGTAAGAGCTTTCATGAATCAAAAGGTGAACTCTTCAAGTTAAACCTGACTCTTAAGGAATATTTACACAAAGTACAATCCTCACAGTCCTACAGAAAGAACAAGAATTTAATGTTCCTCCTGTATCTGCTTTAATTTATTATAAGCCATGAGGATTTTACCCACTGTTATTTTACTACATTAATAAATGACAACTGGCATCAAGTATCTAGTGTTTTTCTGGTGAAATTTTATAGTAACAGACAATGAATATAAAAGCCACTTGGAAAATGAAAAGCCAAGCCCTCTAACAGGGAAAAGGTTGCAAAACAAAGAAGAAGAATGTTAACTATTGTTTTTTTCATTCTCATTTCTCTTGACATTTTATTAGGGGTTTAAATATAAGTGTTATTTTTCTATTTTATAGATTCCTATGATGCATACACTCTTCCTTAAAATTATTTTATTTTAAATGCCTATTTTACTGTTTATTAAGCCAAAAGCCTTGAAGTGGAATGCTTTAACAAAAGGACTAATTCTACTGTGAATCAGTAGCTGGAAATTGCAGAGCATTTCATGATATTGCACCTATATAAGAGAAAAGAAAATGTATTACAAAATATTTATTTTTTGTTCTCAGTGTTGTATCTGCCACATTTTTCATCTCTTTCTCACCATTCAACAAGCTGTCTCAAAAAATCCTAATAGACTTTGGCAAAGAGCCATATTTCATACATGCTTAATTGAAGATCTTGGCCTAATCATTTGCTATGCCATACATATGCATTTTAAGTAAAGTATAAGTAACTGGGACTGTTATTAGCTACAGAACAAATGCAAATGGATTACATAATGTATTTCTGTAATGCATGTATTTTGAGCCAATAAAATGACCTTTGAAAATTACTGAGATGTGTGAAAATGCCATTTACTGTAATAGGAATCAGCAAAAGAAGGTGAACTGTAGGTGAGGCTTAACACTTCTTAAATCTATTCAAAATCTAGGCAACATTCAAAGGCTGTGCTGTGAATATTTAATCACCTTTAGGAAATACATGCAGTACACATGCATCATGCAAAAGTGTTAAGGTTTGTTGCCTTCGCATTTAAACCAGCTTCCATTTTAACACTTCCTTATTAATACTACATTCATTTCTAATCAGAAACAGAAGTAAATGTATGGTATTAGAAGAGATTTGTGAAATTATAATTTATTAACACTACCTGAATATAAGCAGAGCTTTTGACAAGATATAACATTTAAAAAGTAAAAAGTCACTGACTTTAATATCTTATAGTTTAAAGAACAATGCAAAAGGCAATGACATATTTGGAGACTCTGAGACCATTTTGTGATAGAGGTTCCACTAAACTGTAAAATTAAAATTCAACTTTCTCTTAAAGTATAGATTCAGGATGTTGGAAAAGATAATATGCCCTCTTGTCAAACTTTCCACTTTTGAGACCTGATGAATTTTCCAAGGGTGAAGTTTTACAGCTGAGATTGTTACAAGTGAAGCTGTTGTTAATCGGGTCATTGATGAAATTTGTTACCCAAGTAATTTTTTATTTCTACAAATGATTGCGAGAATAAAATAGAAGGGATTCTCCCGGTCTCACTTAGAACCAATGATGAAATCTTGTGCAGTAAGTATTAGTTAAGACTGCTGTTGTTTTTTTTTTTAAATTGTTATAACTGTGTACTCCACGAGAAGGACAAGGTCGGTGGCTCAAATGAACCTTAAATAGTACTAATGTGAAAACATTTAACCAGTCATGTCCAGAATTTAACAGGTGGTTGGAAGCTAAGATGCACAGGAGGCAGGATCAAAATAAAAGTCCATAAAGCACAGAGATACCATGATTTGAGGAATGGCCTTTCACACAACCTTGGTCTCACTACCACAATACTTTATACAAAGGTATTCACTGCAAGTGGACAGTTTCAAAAGACAGTTTCATACCAGCTTTGGCTGGTATCCAACAGTTGTCATTATGAAGCCTTAATGCTGCAGATGTTTTGCATTGGTCCAGAGTAGCAGTGAATCATATTTTGAGTTAAAATGAAATGCTTTCAGATTTGTATTATATATGTCCTTATTAGAAACACTGCATGTATGCATCCCCTGCAAGTTTATTTTTTTATGTACTGGGGTTTTTTTCAGTAATTAGAAAAAATAAGGGATTTCACTTAGAAAAATTAGTTTAAAATGAAGTTAAAATTGAAAGCATAGATCAGAAATTGTGGAGTGAAAACATTAAAAACATATGACATCCTCTCCAAAGTGAGAATCTCCAAAGTGAGTATCTCCAAAGTCATCAATTAGAATCTTAAGAATCTAGCTTAATGAAATCTAAACTTTTCTCTTTTACAGAAGGTAAATGAGCAGAAACATACAGAAATGAGTATTGAAAGCAACCAGACTTATGTTTCTTTGTCTTGTCATTACATGATGACGGTAAGAACCCACAAGAAAAACTAAGCAATTTTTAAAAATCAGCTTCACTGGAGGACTACAGATAGTAGCGTTTTTAACTGTAGCAACAGGACTCTATGCAGTCTCCGCAGTGGAAAGTCAAGATTTATTCCTACTTATGGCTGCCTTAGAAATTAACCATGCTCTGAATTTCACTAGCATGTCACTTAAGGCCAAGAGGGAGCATTTTGATCATCCGCTTTACCTTCTAGGGAGCTGCATTGACATTTTTTCATTATTTTAATATGCCTTCATATGTCTGTGTGCTGAGAGCCTTCAAATCACAATGAAATTGTCAATGGAAGTTTCAATTTCATAGATTTTAAGGCTAGAAAGGACCATTTTAATCATTTTGTCTGACTCCTTGCATAACACAGGCCATCATTTTTACCAAGTGATTCCCAAATCAAGCACATGACTTCTGGTTGAGCTAGATAATATCTTCTGGAAAATAATTCCATTTTGATTTCAAGTGCTAAAGATTCCACCATTATTCTCAGGAAAATGCCCTTATTTTTAGCCCACATCACCCATCATTTCTAATTGCAGCTTGTTTTCATTTTTCAGCCGTTACGTTATGTTACGTTACGTTATGTTACGTGTTTTTTTAGTCTACTTAAGAGCCCTGAGGAAAGGAGGAGATATAGTTTAGTTCTTAGTATTTTAATAGTCATTCATCTATCAGGATTCAGCCTCTTCTTAATCTTCTTACCGTTAGCATTCTTTGTGGTAAACTCATTTGATGACAATTCTTTATTCTCTCCATCAGTGCCACTTTCTTGCCCTTGAAAACACTTTCAGATGTTTCCAGGAAAAGAGAAAAACCCAGGAAAGAGGCAAAAAGTCCTTTTAATCTAATAATGTAATATTTGTAATGATAGAAATTGTGTGACAGTACTAGATTTTGCTGAGATTCTTTGCACATATTCACATTTCACACACATACCTAAAATTATTCATACTTAGTTCAATTATTCATATTTAGTTCAATACACATGAAAGAACAGTCTGGTCCAACAGTTTTTCAGAGAAAATGAAGCCAACAGAATGACCCAAGAATGACAACAACAGAAGACCAAAAGGTATTAGCAAGCAGTAGAGAGGGGTCTTTAGCCTTTTAAACAGTATGATGTTAGTAATAATAGTATTGTTGTCATTCAAAAACAAAGAAAAAAGCCCAATGCAGAACACTTGTTCAAAGTCAGGATGAAACAAGCAGATGACGGAGACACTAATTTGATCAGTATGTCTACAACACTATATACACTTCAATTCACAAGCAGTTTTGTATTGGAAAGTTTTGTTACAATATCTATGATAACTTTGGAAATTATTTTTTATCGTCACAACTATGTTGTAAAAACCTGCACTGCAGCACAATATCATCCACCAATATAAGCCTTTTTACATATATATAACTGCATTTAAGTTTGGAGATATTTTCTATTTTAGAAAGGGTAAAACAGGCAAATGCCTGCTATGACTGACTAAGCCTAAGAGACACTGAAAAAATAATACAGTAGGCTGGTGAGTATAGTCCCATCGCCACAACAGCATGAGACAGAAAAAAAAATTAGACAAAGAAATGCAAACAGATTCTAGAAATCCTGCTAAATCAGCCAAAATAATACATATTGTAAATGCCATTTCTTGAGCTACATGGAAATGTGAGGCTCTTCTTTGAAAGTAAAACTGTGTGTAAAGACAGAAACAAGAGAACTAGCAAAAACTGAACTCCTTAATCAATGGAGCTGTAAAGAGTTATTCATTAATGTAGTGTTTGGACATGGCATTATAGATATTCAAAGTGGTGGCTGGGATGGTGTGAGCAACAGACCTCTTATTGACCTTCTGAACAAAGGCAATCTCACTGAGAATTCACAAGTATTCAAAATGTCTTATTACTATCAGAGTAAATCTGGACATCAAAGTTTAAATCAAAAAGGAAATAAATGATTCATATACCAAAATCAGACTAGATATAAGGAAGAAATTTTTTACAATGAGGGTGGTGAAACACTGGAACAGGTTGCCCAGAGAGGTGGTAGATGCCCCATCCTTGGAAACATTCAAGGCCAGGCTGGATGGGGCTCTGAGCAACCTGATCTAGTTGTAGATGTCCCTGCCAATTGCAGGGGGGGATGGACTAGATGACCTTTAAAGGTCCCTTCCATCCCAAAGCATTCTATGATTCTATGAAAATCACTACAAACAATGCAGAGTAGCACCCACGGGACAATAAAAAAGACCACCTATCAATAACCCAGCATAGTGCCCCATGGTCAAATATAAATAAATGTTGAATGTTCTTTAAACCAATAAAGACCCAAAACTGATGTCCACCCTATTATCAGAGTCACAGATTAGGTAACTAACTTACACTAATGCTAACTTACTCATTAATTTTTTTTTCTAGTATTGACATTGACAGATTAGCCTGATGAGTTCAGGAGCTGATCTTCACACCAGAGTACTAATGCTGACGGCTTTAGAGGGCTTTCTCAGTGTTGCAAATACTAGAAGGAAAACAAAACCTGAATCTTACTTAGGACAACGTCCCAGAAAAAAGGAAAGAAGGGCAGCTGAATGGAAGGGGATGAGACCTCACATTTTAATTTCCACTCCTAGGATTGTCTCTTTTTCTTTTCCAGTCATATTCTTCCATAAATATGCACATGTGCCATAGTGCAGGGGTTGAACCAGTGTTGCCTTTTTCATTCTATACAGGTGAGACCTGTGCTTCCAGCTGTCTGCTTGTTCCAACAGGAGGGACCTGGACTCTTCTCTCTGCCACCCCTCAAAACACCCTGTAATTTTTGTGTGGCTGGGGGGTCAAGCCTCCTCAAGATGAGAAGAACCCTAAACATAGGCTTTTGGGACCCTTTTGGCATCATTGTGTGCTGCAAAAAGAGACAACTTTTCTCCATTAGGCATCTAACCACAGCAGAAGGCTAGGCAGTCTGAATCCTGCATGAAGTATCCTTTGTTTTTCCTCTCAATTCCTCATACAGACAACAGAGAGAGAGGAGGTATAGCTTGGGTTCCCATGGTGGCTTCCAGATGTCTTCAGAGGTTCCTTCTTCTTTCCATTGTCCGCAACAGAATATGTTAGGTCTACTGGGGCCATAAGTGTGAGCATAGTACCATTATTTAACTGCAAATAGTATGTGGATGGATTTTAATGGCAATTGCCAGTCTTTTGAGAAGATAAACACTAAATGCTAAAGAAAGCAAAGTAAGAGATTAAACAGCTTGTTTGTGTGTTTGAGCATAATGGCACTGAGAACTTGAAACACTGTGCCCTGTCATTAGAGCACATAATGCCATACCACTTTTTTTTCCTGGAGACCACAGTGACAGTTTGTTGGATAAGACTGAAACTATTTTTCAAACAAATTGCAATCATTTGTGTTACTGTGGAAATGCCATTATATAGTAAAGTTAACAAAAAATACTTATACTGAACAAAAAAAAACACTAAAGAAGTAATTCTGTTAGTAAAGGTTAAACAGGCTTCTCACTGGCAACTGTGGAGATTATCAGCTCAGTGTGTGCATGTCTATCTTGTCAAGCTGCTGGGCAATAATTCTGGGATATTTCAGTATACTGAGCTAGCTGAATTCTCTGTGTATTCTAGGAGAATAATCTACTCATTTCAGATGATAGGAGAGTTTTTAAAAACTGAGTTTTGTCTGCAGAAATAGGAGGTTTTTATTTCTCCAGTTATGAAATGTTATAGTTGTACTTTGCATTAGAAAGGGGGATTTTATTCCCAATATGCTTGACAGGATTCTTCTGTTTGCAGACTCCCTGATCTATTTGCAATACTCATTATCATTTTTTCTTAGTATTGAAAATATGTTTAACAATGTTTTGCATGCACAAGCCAAAGAATGGTAATTATTTATCAGCCAATGTATTCTAAATAGTTTCATTTATGCTATGACACAGAACATTTGCAATCTAACAATTATTATGCCTTGTTGTAAGGTGTAACTATAATTTCTTCTGTGTTTAAAATATTGCTTTCATCCCTCATAAATGCAAAATTAGAAATAAAAACAATATTAGAAGAAGTTGCCTATCCTTTCAGGGAACTGGATGAAATTTTCTCTAACCAAAGCAGTTACTAAATCAACTATTGCCTTGCACCTGCCATTCATCTGTGTGCAGCCTAACTGACAATGCAACTTGTACTTTGTTTGCAAAGCCTACCTTTGTGACACGTGTGTAGTGATCTGGAAAATATACATTATTATGGATACATACATCACAATAGGCACAGACAACATGGTAACTGGGGAAATCTCCTGGTTGATGGGGTCTTCCTTTCCTAAACTGCTTCGACTTTGATCTAATAAGTCTCTTATTAACCTCCTACAAATTCTACAAACCTCTGTTTCTTACAAGGTGTCTGAGAATGAGCTAAGGTTTCATGGGTTGTTTTGGGGGGTTTGGGGGTTTTTTTATTTCTATCCTTTTATTAACACATTTACTCACATGTTACACAGGGATCTGCATTCTTATCCAATGTATGTTAAAGAGATTGTGTTGTATAATCAAGTACAGGTGATGATCACAGTTATGATAAAATTAATTAAAGACAATGTTAATATAGTTACTGGATTCCGTGTTTGCTTAATTGTGAACTAGTTTTGTGTAATAAGAGCAACAAAATTTAATTTAGTAAGAAACGCATTGCATCAACACTAAGATAAAAAAAGTTATGTATTACAATAAAAGCATTGCAAACTCATTTAAGCTTACCTGCATATAGATTTTCATTGTAAGCCATACAAAGCAATAAAAGCAAGTTACTAAATGATGAAAGAAGTAAGTGGACAGGAGAATGTCTGTGCATATGGTTGATTAGAAGCATTATCCATGAATACATCTAAAAATAAAAGAACAAAAGGGAAATATATATTTTTCTTCAAATGACAACTTAAAACAGGTCCCCAAGATGCTCCTTCAAGTGTAATGAAGACATTTTCTCTTAAATATATAGCACCAAACTGAAAGTTTTTTCTCTTTCCATAAAAGATAAAATTAAAGATGCATAACAACTTATAACCCTTATTGAATCATATCCATTGTATGATACACTGATATGATATCTGGAGTGATGGTGAAAAACAAAACGTGTTCTATGGTTTGTTTATAAAGAAAGGTCAATGAAAATTATTTACTAATTATTTACTAATAACAGAAGAGTCTGTATGTTTTTTAATGCACAGCCCAGTTGTACAAAAAATAGATGCTATCACAATATCTGTGTCAAATAAGAAGAAAATACATAATTGCATGAGACCATGACAGAATAGGTACTCTGCTGCAAGTCAATGTCCAGTTGATTTTTCTAGTATATTTTTCATTTCTTTGCTAATGTTTTTGCTAGCACTGTAGTACAGAATAATTCTTTATCTGCTATACTAGTTCCTTCTTCTTATTCAGAAGCATAATTCATTTACATCACTCAGAAAAATTACCCAGAGAGTTTGTAGCAACCATCGTTCTGTAAATTAAAACAATTTAACTTTGTGCTTACTAGAAGGAATAAAACTTTATAACCAGGCCTTGAACTTTGAGGACCACAAATGTATGCTTCCAGATTAATAATTCCTATTTAAAGTGTCCATATCTGTGCACTTGATTAAGTAAATGGCAAAAGTCAGGGGGGGGAGGAAGGTATAAAGGAATCTCAGATCTTCTTAATACAGAAAAATGGTTACTTACCAAAAATATAAAGAATGTTTTACTAATTTGAATATTAGAACATAAATTTTGAAATTAAAAAGTGGCTGATAATGGTCAAAGATAAATGAAGTTCTATTCTTTTTTTCCTCTCATTCTATAAGGCATGTAGAACAGGAGACTTTGGGGATTTCAAACCTGATAAGCAGCATGGCTCATAAATCAGTCTATTTTTCTTCATTAACAAAAAAATGATTGCCCAATTACAAACACGTAGTTTACTATTTAACTAGTGCAAATCCATGTCGCAAAGTCATTTTAAAACTAAAAGCTAAATATTTTGATTGTGGGATATCAAGTCATGACTTTGCACATTAAAAATCAAAAAAGTAAAAAAAAAATTGTTTAGTCACTTGCTAATCGAGTACCTCTCAGTAGTTCAACCTTTTCCCCCAAGTTTTACCCTGAAAAAAATATCCAAAAGCATTTTTTCAGCCAGATCAGTTTGGGACTCCCCACCAAAATTCAGCAATTAACTGCTGGTGTGAGAGTACCTATGTTGCAATTTAACCACTAGCAATGACTGCCTTTGAGCAAAAGGAAGGAAGGAAGGAAGGAAGGAAGGAAGGAAGGAAGGAAGGAAGGAAGGAAGGAAGGAAGGAAGGAAGGAGTGGCAGAATCTGGGTCATTTCAAGAATACTGGATTATCGTCCTTCATTCTCACTAATTGCCATGAGTAATCATCAGTCCAGTAATTCACAGAGCATCACAGAGCATGTGAGGGAGTTACTCCTTGGTGTCTGGATACCAGGATACAGACTTTTCCCTGTTGCCTTAGAGATGCAACTTAAAAGACTGGGTCAGCTCCTTTGGGAAAGGGTCTCTTCCACAGACACTGGATTCTTCACATATGGATTTCTTTATAATTACTGGAAATAGGAAGGTACTTTTACTGCTTCACCCTAAAGTAGGTATGTAAAATGGGTCAGAGGGGTTGTATATAAACTACCTGTTTCCCCCTGTCAATTACAAAGTGAATCTGATCAGCTGACTCAGATATAGACGTCTACTTTATAGTTATCTAAAGCTATGTGAGATGTATTTCACCAAAGGACGCTACAAAATCATTTATGCCCAGCACCGAATTGCCTCTTTTCTGAAAGGGAACAAATTGTTCACCTACTGTTGTAGTGCTCTTTCATTCTCATGGGTGGATCATGGAAATGAAAGGATTTCAAGGACAGGAACGAATATTTGGTGATGGAATGATGCTGGGAGAGGGCATGACCAAAAACCTTTGAAATTCTAAATGAGGGAAGCAGTTTTTAATCTCCGTCAGGACTGGCCTTGCTTTCTGAACCAAGAAATAAATATTATGTTGCTGCCTCATTGTACAAGCTAAAAATCCCTCTGCTTAAAACAAAGAAAAAACAAAATTATTGGACTGGAACATGCAAACATAATGGAAAGACATCCAAATTTTCTGAAGGAGACAGAAAATACATGATAATTTCACATTCCAGAGAACATGGAATTTCTTGTTCACCAAGATACATTTTAACGTTTTCCTGGCTACATTTCAGACAACAGAATGCCTTTGGGACAGTCAGTCTGGATGTCTACCACAACAGATGTCTGTTACAGGTATCATCAGCTTCTCAGATAAAATCCAGAGCTAGTATTCACAATGCTGGAATGAGCAAAATGAATATGTTTCTCTTACAAGACAGTAAAAAAACCCCACCCACTCAACTACAATTTAAATAATACCAGCATTATGAACAGTAACTAATTGCCTCAGTTTTTACTAGCAAGACCAGCCTCCACAAATCCTAGATCCCTGAGAGCAGGGGGAAAAGTCTGGAGCCATGAAGACTTACCATTGGTGGAAGAGTATCAGGTCAGGGAATACTTAGGCAAACTGAACACACATAAACACATGGGCCCTGGTGGGAGGCACCCACAAGTGCTGAACGAGCTGGCTGATGTCATTGTGAGGACATTTTTGATTATATTTGGATGATCACGGTGACTGAGAGAGGTGTTTGAGGACTGGAGGAAAACAAATGTCCCTCCTATCTTCAAGAAGGACAAGGAGGAGGACCCAGGGAACTACAGGCCAGACAGCCTCGCTTTGATCCCTGGGAAGGTGATGGAGCAGCTAATCCTGGGAAAAATTCCAGGCACATGAAAGACAAGAAGGTGATCAGGAGCAGTCACCATGGCTTCACCAAGGCGAGGTCATATTTGACCAACCCAATAACCTTCCACAATGAACTGACTGGCTTGGTAGACAAGGGGAGAGAAGTGGATATTGTGAACCTTGACTTCAGGAAGGCTTTTGACACCTTCATCTCTTCTTTCATAACTTCTCTCCTTAGCTTCTCATCGAGAAGGTGATAAATATGGGCTAGATAGGAAGTCAGTGAGGTGGACTGAAAACTGTCTGAATGGCTCAGATGGTGGTGATCAGTGGCACGAAGTCTAGTTGGAGGACAATAACTAGTGGTGTATCCCAGGGGTCAATAGTGGGTCTGATCCTGTTCACTATCTTCATTAATGGCCTGGATGATGGGGCAGTGTTCCTTCAGCAAGTTTGCAGATGACACAAAATTGGGAGGAGTGGCCGATACACAAGAGGGTAGCGATGCCATCCAGATGGATCTCAGCAGGCTGGAAAAATTGTCTGACAGGAACCCCATGAAGTTCAACAAGGGGAAGTGCAAAGTCCTGCAGCTGCAGAGGAACAACCTAATGTACAGCACATGCTGGAGGCTGACTAGCTGGAAAGCAGCTTGGTGGATAAGGACTGAGGGTCCTGGTGAACATGAAGTTGAATGTGAGCCAGCAGTGGACCTGGGTCCTTGCAGCAAAGAGGGTGAATGGTATCCTGGGCGGTATGAAGAGGAGTGTTGCCAGTCAGTTGAGGAAGGTGATCCTTCCCCTCTGCTCAGCACTGATGAGGCTACGCCTGGAGTATTGTGTCCAGTTCTGGGCTCCCTAGGACAACAGACATATGGAGAGAGTCCAGCAAAGGGTCATGAAGATGATTAAGGAATTAGAGCATCTCTCATATGAGGAAAGGCTGAGAGAGCTGGGACTGTTCAGCCTGGAGAAGGCTCAGGGTGGATGACATCAATGTGTGGAAGTACCTGGACAGGGTGCAAAGAGGATGGAGCCAGGCTCTTTTCAGTGGAGCCCAGTGACAGGACAAGAGGCAAGGGGCACAAACTGAAACACAGGAGGTTCCCTCTGAACATCAGGAAACACCCTTTTACTGTGAGGGTGACCAAGCACTGGCACAGGTTGCCCAGGGAGGTTGTGGCATCTCCATCCTTGGAGATATTCAAAAGCAGTTTGGACATGGTCCTGGGCAACCTACTTTTGGTGGCCCTGCTTGAGCAGGGAGGTTGGGCAAGATGACCTCCAGAGGTCCCTTCCAACCTCCACTATTTTGTGATTCTGTGACTATAGTAATCTCTGCGGTAAAACATTTCACTTCTGTGATAGTTTCACCACTCACTGTTGTAAAAGGAAAAAATATGAATTGCATTGACCCTACAAGACAAAAGTATTTTATCATTACTATAACTGTTTTCCAGAAAATTTTGATGAGATTGAGGCAGATTTCCTTTGAGGCACTACAGTCCAGTACATATTTTAGGATCAGAGAAGCTGGTGATCATCAATAGTTGAATTTTCCCCTTTTTCCCCTGATTAAATAGGCTTTATTTCAGGTTCATTCTGGAAAACAATTAGCTGATGCATAGAACTAAAAAAATACACATATACGCTAAATGTAGAGGTTCCAACAAAAATTTCTAAAATTTGAACAGAAGAAAATTGTTTTTTCTTAAATTACATATGCCCAGACCTGAAATTATGAGGTGAGCTGATGTAGTACTAAGGATTTATATTGAGAGACAGATTTATTCCCTTAGCAATAAGCAAAGTACAGATTCCAATCCAGTTAAAAAAAAAAAAAAGTAATGTGTTACTAGTAGAATCCTCTTTAATAATTTCAAAGGCTAAGTAAAAGTAGATTAAATAATTTCAAGGAAATAGATTAGATGCATACAACCTTTTAATCTTTCTTACTATTTGAGTTTATCTGTAAGAAGCTGAAAACAACATGTACACAAATCTCAAACTATTAATAATGTTATCAAAGTTTAATTGTTAATTGTCTTTTCATTTAGCCTTCCTTAGAAACAAATCCACATTACCAATAGTTGTTAAGGAGAAAAATAAAATTGTCACATAGTGAATTACCACCTATTCTCACCATTTTATAATATACTGTTGTCTTCATGACATTTTCCCCACATCATGAGCCATGTATCTTGTACCTCTTGGTCATAGCTTGCTGTAAATCCATGGAATTTCAGGCAGTTAATGGCATTTATATCATAAATGGAAAAAAAAGCTTTGAGATTTAGTCAGATCATTACCACTTAACAAGAGGCTCTTACGGTAGATCAAGTCTGACATTAATAAAGGTTTGAAACTTAATAAAGTTTCTCTAAGCAAAACTGTTTTCATGATATATTTAACCTTTTGGTGAAGCTGAATGCTTTTTCTCCCAGTATTTTCAGTAGTCTTTGTTGTGCATGAACATAGTTATTGTCTTATTACTGTTTCCAGAATTTTAGACAGTGGCATTAAGTTTGATCCATGAGAATCTCCCAAGGTTGCAGAAGAAATTCTTGTCTACTGTATTTAGTTACAATTAGCTCCTTCATCTTCATTTCACTAACTTAGGCCTCCGTATTGATATTATGTTGTTGCAGATTATAGTAGTATTAATAAATTAATTACGAGAATTCCTTGTGCCTACACTTATTTCTGTAATGAGATGTTTCCATATATCAAAGTACGTACTGGGTTTTATTGAAGGACTTCAACTTTTCATAAAGAAATGTTCTTATGAAATAAAAATTCTGAGAATATTTCTTTATTGTGCTATATAGTCATGGTATCACACAAAAAATAAATTTAATGGGAATGACAAGACCCTCCTCAAGGTAAGGTCATCTATATGTGCCATTCCTGGCAGATGGTCTATGCTTAAGGTATGAGTGGAACTCCACAGCCTTCCTGGGTGAAGGATTCCTGTGCTTTAATCTGCTGATCATAAGATTTTTTCCCCTCTATGTTTAAGTCAGTTTTTCTTGCTGCATCTGAAGACACAATCTGTCCTGCTCTGCTTCTTCACAAAGAGTGTAGATATTTTCTCTTTTCAACATTACTTAGAATACCTGAAGGCAGTTACCATTTTCCTTCTATATCTTTGCTGCAGTTTAAATAAATAATCCTATTTTTTTTCAATATTGTCTCTTAGATCATTTTTTCTATACTCCGGATCATTCTCTTTGTTTTTGACTATAATCTCTCCAACTGGTACACATTTTTCCTCTAGTGCAACATACAGATATTGGCATTAAATCTTTGCCCTGTTTTCCGCTGTAACTCCCAGACCTCTCTTTTGAAACCTGTTTGTGAGCCTGCTGTTCCCTTACAGGTTTCATATTGCAGATTATTTCTGCCTAAGTGCTGTACCTTGTATTTCATCCAATTTTTAGGCCATTTCTCCAATTTTTCAAGATCATTTTGAACCTTATTCCTGCTTCCATCCTTGTGATGTCTCTCAGTTTCATGACATCTGCAAATTTAATAAGCGTATTTTCCATTTCAATTCAATTTCAGTTCAATTTGTTAATAAAAACATTGACCAGAACTAGACCCATGACAGAACACTGTATATTCCCACCTGACCCTTCCTTCTTTTCTGACAGTGAAATATTGCCAAGGACACCACGGGTACTGTTAGAAAAGCTGTCTATCACCCACCTGGTAGTTTTCATCCGGACTATGATTCCAGAGTTTGCTTATGAGAATGTCACAAGAGACAATTTCAAATGCCCTACAAAAGTCAATATATGACATCTACTGCTTTTCCCCTGTTCACAGTTTCTTGCAGTTCTGTCATGGAAGGAAATTAAGCAGGTTTGATGTGATTTACTTGACAAATCAGTGCTGTCTGTTATTTATCTCATTGTTATCTTCTAGGTGCTTAGAAATAGGTTTGATTATTTGGTCAAAAATTTTTCCAGGAATTGAAATTAAGCTAGAAGTACTATAATTTGGTGGCTCCTCTCTTTTTTATGGGTAGTCACAAAATTTGTTCTTCTTCATGTCAATGTCTACCAACATTTTATCTATGCTCCACATGGATAGCTCCAGTCGGAAGTAACCCTTGAATGCTAAGGCGGCTGTGGTTTGGTACACTGTACTTGTTAGCTATAGCTACACCTTATCTTCCACCTCTAATGACACCCAGTGCAGAGTTTACTATTTTTACAGTAACCATAAAAAGTTACTATTGGTAACCAGAAGTTACCATTCCATTTTATGCTCTGCTTTTTGTCAGGGTTACCCTGATACACTATCACTTGCTTAGATTATGCCAGCCAAGCTGCTTAAGTGATTACTCTCTTATTTCTGGCAAAATAAGCTGGGATAGCTCATTTTCATCTTCAGTTGAAACTCTTTAAGACAACCTGTCTCACTTTGACTAAAATGAGTTAGAAGGCACTCACATCATGATGTGAAGGAGAAAGTGATTAGCAGCTGGGAACAGGATAGGGGTCATTACCTCTGCAAGCAACACAGCTGGAGAAGGAAGAAGGCATGTGTTCTGGCTTCAGTTTTCTTCTAGCTGAGAAAATCTCGCATTTCAAGAGATATTAGCACTGAACACTGGACTTTTTCCACAATCTGATTTCCAAAACATCTTGTAGTCAGCTAATACACCCAGTTCTTTCTTTTCCCCCACTCCTTCTATCTAATCAGCTATTGAAAGCAGAGGAAATTTCACAGCTTTACCCTCTACTGAATAATGTTATTTTTTCTCATCTGTCTGCATCTCCAGTTCTCAAGATTATCAAGTTATTTCTATATGATATTCTTACACCTACTACATTGAATTATTTGCTGAACGTGATGTCATACACAACTATCATCAGCACATTGTTATAGCTTTATATGGACATTAATAAAAGCATTAAATACAATTTGACCTAAGTCAAGTCCTTAAGGAATTTCACCAGAATGGAAGGCTTGTAGTTTCCTTCTGCACAGTCCACCACAATATCCCCTTTAGCTGTTGATTTACCCCTATCACATTTTGTTTAGTAATCCTATCTTCTCCACCTTTACTCATAATTTATGAGTAAAGCTCAAGGACGTGTGTCCTGGTTTCAGCTGGGATAGAGTTAATTTTCTTCTTGGTAGCCAGTATGGTGCTGTGTTTTGGGTTTAGGATGAGAACAATGTTGATAACACACTGATGTTTTGATTCTTGCTAAGTAGTGCTAAGCTGTTGCTAAATAGTTGCTAAGTAGTACTTATGCTGGTCAAGGACTTTTCAGCTTCCCATGCTCTGCCCGGTGCACAACGGGGCTGGGAGGGAGCACAGCCAGGGGCACTGACCCAGACTGGCCTAAGGGCTATTCCATACCATATGACGTCACGCTCAGTATATAAGCTGAGGGAAGAAGAAGGAAGGGGGGGACATTCGGAGTGATAGCGTTTGTATTCCTGAGTAACTGTTACGCGTGATGGAACCCTGTTTTCCTGGAGATGGCTGAACACCTGCCTACCCATGGGAAGCAGTGAATGAATTCCTTGTTTTGCCTTGTTTGCGTGCACAGCTTTTGCTTTGCCTGTTTAACTGTTCTATTTTATTTTACTTCAATTATTAAACTGTTCTCATCTCAACCCACGAGTTTTCTCCCTTTTACCCTTCTGATTCTCTCCCCCATCCCACCAAGGGTGGCAGTGAGCGAGCGGCTGCGTGGTGCTTAGTTGCTGGCTGGGGTTAAACCATGACAACGTGTCTTTTAGGAACGATGCAGAGAACATTTCTTCTGATGTGCATGTGAGACCCTGTGATGAGCTTAGAAAGGCTGGAGGCCACAAACTGAGGTAGATCTCTTTCTCTGACAAAGGCAAAGTGCTGTAAAAGTTATTTTTTAGTGACTTCCCCAACACTCTCTTTTATTGTTAGGTCCTATTCCTCCTAGCATTAATTGTGGGGCTTTCACAGAACTTCAATGGGAGAAGAACCGGAATATCAAACAGGAAAGATCTCCCACAAACTGAAACTCTACATAGGAACAGCTCTAGCACAATTCATTGGGCAAATACTGGAGACACTTACGTAAGCTTCAAAGTCAATAAAGATAAAAATTTGAACCAGGAACAACTTTTCAAGGAAAGTCATAGAACACTTGAAATCTGAACTGGATAAGTAATTAGAAAAAAAGAATTCTAAGCTGCAGGCTCTGATATTGGTTGGAAGGCCCCTTTATTACAATGTCTAATTTATTTGACTAATCCTAGAAATTTATACTCCATGGTGACAGGCACAGAAATTCACATATTATCAATCCTTCTCTTTGTCTCATTGTAAACACAGTTCTTCATAGGGAATTGTGTTTTAGGAAATGGCTTTCAGTGACTTTCAGGCAGAAGTATGAGGAAAAAAACATTCTTGGCCAGTTCTTATTGCAGTGATGGTTTCTATTCTCCAATAGCTTTAACAACCATGAACAAAATCCTGTATGGAAACACATGGAAGACCCTTTACATTGGATGGTAACAGCATTTCAAGATTTCACTTTTGAAAAAGGATGACCTTTACACTTGAGGGATAGCCCTCCACAGCCACATGCGAAAAGCACTAAGCACAGCTTTTCAGTGAAGGGTAAGTAAGTGACACTGTCATTCTTGACGAGAAATGATGAGAATTCACAGGTGTAAATTCACCTGAGACAGAAATATAGGCACAACAACACCATATTTAATGTGAAACCAGAAAATAATGTTGAGGCTTACATAGTAAATACTCTGGGGATGGAAAACTATAAACAGAAAAAATATCGTCCTCATTATTCCAGAAAGCACCACTAGACTTTTGGGTTGGGTTATATATATAGCCTAGCTAGACCTTTCCTTATAAAGTAAGTTTGCAAGTTATCTTGCTATTAGATACCTGAACAGATAGCACATTCATTGTGATGCTTCTTACATTCATACACTGTTGTCAAATCTAATAAAGGTAGTTTAGATTATGAACATAAATCCAAACTTCAAGAACTGAAGCTAAGCCAATTTTGGAGCTGCTATTTTGCTAGCACACAGTCTAAATATTTTCAGTGGATTTGGCTCCTGCTTTTAAACTAGATGATATTCAGGCTGATGCTCAGTTAGGAGATACGTTTTCTTTAACAGTGTTAGCATAACCAGAGGTTAGTACAACAAAAGCTATTGTTCCTGGCTGTGATATATGTTTCTCCTTGGCATAAGGATTTTCTTAGCATAAAGTTAATTGCTAGCAATGGGTTCCCTCAGAAATGTTTTGCCAAGAAATTAACCGCATGTATCATTAGTGAAGTCAGTGTTTCTGCATCACTGTTCATAGAAAATATTCACGTAAATAAGGCAATAAACCCAGGAGATTCTATCAAAGTAAATGTGCTTAAGTACTTTTCTCCAGAAAGAGAAAGCTATAAAAATATTTTTGCACTTCACAAATTTTTCTGAATTTTGCTGTCTGTTTTCCCAGTAGCTTTATCTTGCTTCTCTCTATATTTTAATGTTTAGAAGTACATTTATCATGATGAGTACCTGGCTCAGACAGAAATAAGCTGGAAAGCTTCAAAAGAAATAGTTCAGCCTATTCTGAGAGTAAGATGAGGAAAAATTGGTTTTGCATATTAACTTTCTGGTCATTAAGCTTATTTACCCCCTTTGAGAAACAAACAGAGCCATAAAATCAAGTGATGGAGATCAGATTTTCACCATTCACATGAAAAACAGCTCTTGGTTAACCAAGCCATGAGCCTTTCAAGAAGTCTCAGTTCATACATACCATACAGGAACCTGTTAAAAATTTGACAGCAAAGTTTAGCATATACTGAGCATACCCGAGCTGCTGACAGTGGCAGATGTATGTGACCATGTTGTACAGAACAGAACTTTCCCTGAAAATCCTGTAGTAGGCCACAAGTGCTGGATAAAGTCATCTTTTCTCTCTCTCTTACTCTCAGTAATTCCAGAGATCTTATTCCTGCCAGTTCTCTTACTTTCAGTAGTCAACCTACGTGTTTTCAGGGTTAAATCAATTGAATGACACCTTGAAGAAGACAGTCTGTAATGACCAGTCACTGCCCAATTTCCCCTCTAACACAAGGCAAATCATTTCAGTATTCACCAGCTAGTAATGACTTTTTCCCTGTAGTAGAATTACACAGGAACAGCTATGGTGCTTTAAATACATATCTTAATCTGAATATGTTCAAACTGTAATTCTGAGTTCTTCTTTTTCAAAATCCTCAAGGATACGCAGAATTGCTGCATGCTCGTGGGTGCACTTGACATTGGCTTGAACCATGATCTGAACAATTGAGCTATAATAAAGTCTAGACTCTTAAGTGAATGTTGTTCTTCACTCCTCTGTGTCTCAGTTCCTTACAAATGAAGCAGAGCCAATGTTGCCCCCTTCACTTCAGGTTATGAAGATAAGTTCTTCATTAGTGTTTTGAAAAATACCAGGTGCTGTGATGAAAACAGCAAGGAAACAACACGAAGTAAACTTGTAATTCTGGATGCAGAATTTGAGTGCGTCAGGGCTCACTCACTGAGAAATTCAGATACCAGTACTATTTATTCTCTGACTCTCTTCTTAAAGACTGTTAAGATACACAGGGTAAAAGCTGCACAGGCAGTTTCTTATTTTTTGAGTAGTTCATTCTGAAAATGTTAGCCACAGCACATCATTAAAAATCCTTTTCAGTCAACTTCCTTTGTGAAGAAAGCAAGAAGCTGACAGGAGGTGTATATTTGCGTCTCATCCCAGCATGGTGCTGGCGTTCAGCCAGAGCATGCACCGAGAGTCAGGCATTCAGACACGCTCCTTAGAGTATACATAGCCTGTAGGAGCAGAGAACTGAACTCAGATGCCTCAAAAGCCTCTTCCATTCTTATGATAGCAATCTAGACATAAGCACTTTTATCCACAGAGCAATAAGAAACTCTTAACAGCAGCAAAACATTTGCATCTGATTTTGGATACAAGGAGCTTGGACTAATCAGTTTCTTCACGCACAGAACAGATACAAATGATGGAGTTTTGCAGATACCTTTACAGAGACAAACCAAGTACATTCTTCTCTTGAACAGCTGCAGCATAGTTTTATGATAAGCAATAAAATCAGACCCATGATGGCTAGTAAATTACTTTGAGATATTTCTATTTGATAGTTTTCTTACACTGAAACTGCTGCCTAACAGTAGCCAGTGCTGCAAACCCATACATAATTATTTCAAGGATGTGATTTCAAGGAACATATTTTGCTTTGCCTCCATGGAGATACACAGTAAAAATTTCACTTTAACATTCCAGTTTTCTTCATATGGCCTATAGGGAAGTAATTAAAACAAGCAGTTACCAAGGAAATACTGCAGCCTTCTCTTACAGAAATATGTATATCTCATTGTATACATCTGAACTAATAATTATTGTGTATTATTAGCTGCATGCTGATAATAATCTTGGTGCTTTGCCATTTATATTCTGTTGTTGCTGAGCTTGAAATGAACACCAGACAACTGCAAGTTATCAGGAAAGAATAGCTGTTGTTCTTTGCCTAGAAAATACCCCAGTGCTAATTTTACCATGAAAAGCAATCAATTTACAATCGCAACAGGAAATCAGGTAGACCTCAGAAAGATCTTGTCTCACTGTCTTGCCATGTCAGTACATAACTTTCTATCCATGTGATTAAAATAAAATCAAACAAGCAACAGTTTTTGCTAGTAGTGGGATTTCTTGCCTTTTAAAACTAAGTTTTGTCAGAATACACTATAAGAAGGCACAGAAAAAAATCTTGAGTTATTTTTATTCTCATCAGAAAGTATCCAGAGCATCACCATTCATCACCAGAACAGTGTAAAATATATTATTTTCTCTAGAAGCACTCTGAGTAAAGTGAAAGGTAAATGAGACCACACTTTACAGATGCCCATCTCCTTCCATTTGTTACAGCAAATGTTGCAGTCCCAAGTCCATCAGTCCGAAATAAGGAACAGCAACAAGAGAATTCATGATTACAGAAAAACTGACTGTCACAGAACTGAGATACTTCAGTAATGTAATATAATAAGTATTTATATCACCAATTTTGGGAAAATTCAGGAATATACTTGAATGTTGCAAATCCATCTTTTTTTGTCTGCTATCTAAACGTGTATTTGCACACATATAGACACATACTTCTGGTTGCAATAAAAGCTACCTAGACTTAATATATTTTTTATTGGACAATTGTTGAATAAAAAAAAATTGAAATAATCCAGGGATTACTTATAACACCTCAACTCCTCCCTCAAGTTGAATTCTAAGGTATGAAAATAATCACTTGATTCTTTTTCCATTTGATTTCATGAATCCTGCAGTCCTAGCTACACGCTGAACCCGCTCCATGATAAAAGGCCATCTGTTCCAGGAGCCAGCCTGTAGTCCAGTCATCTGGGCACTCTGCTAGAGATTAATTCCTCCCCTGGAGCAGCACTAGAACTCAAATATCCTACTTACTAAGCAGTCACTTCTGGCAAAAGCCACCACCCTTTTAGGTGAAACTTAAAGGAGACTTAGTCCTGAAATCTCAGAACATTTCTGGCAGAGTCCTTACAGGACCTAAGAACAGAGAGGCCTGTTTCTGGTGCCCATGTTTCAACACAGTATACATGTCTAGATTGAATTCAGACTTGACTTATACAAATTTAGTCACTTCAGGATTTTTTTTTGCCTAAAATGTTGACACTTTGTGTATCGCCCCTCCCAAAACAAATCAGTTTGACTTCCCTGGATTGCTTCTATGAACACATTTCCATGAATGCTCCTGTCTCCCCTTGCTTGGTACTTCAGGTTTTTAGAGTTTTGTAAACTATGGCACTGTACAGTTAACAGTCAGAGAGATGTCTCCATCATGGTTCCTTGCATATGGAGTGGCTGGTTAAACCAGACATTAAGGAGAGAAGGGTATAAGCAAAATGCAGTCTCTCTGCCAGACTTAAATGCCTGCTGAAAGAATACCCTGAGAAGTATGTGTCTGTGAAAATAGGATTCACAGCCCAGCATTACCTTCATGCTGTGCCATCACCACTCCGTCTCTGAGTACAGACATCTGAAGGCACTTGTCAGTCCTGTGTAAGTCATTTAATCCTAGTGATTGTACAGCCTCTCCATTCAGACTGGGATTGTGTCTAATCATTGGCATGAAAATGCCAAGGGCTTTGAATCCCTCCTCCAGGGAAGCACCTGATAAGAAACTCCAATCCAACCTTTCCCTCTCTTCCCTACCACTGAGAGTTCCCATATTAATTAATCATATTTTCAATATGCTACATCATCAACATTCACACAGTGATGAAGTAGGTGAATTGATTAAATGGCTTGGAACCAAGTGCCACTAATTTGAAAATGGTGTGTGTTTGAATCAGTCCTTCACTGCAAACATAGTGCTAACAGCAAGATGATCTGGTGCTTGAACAAGATCACCTAATGACACTCTCATGAAAGATCATTTAACTAGGGATGCATCCATATGTCATCAGTTCAGACCACACTCCAGGAGTGTTCTTGCATTACTCACTGGTGTCAGAAAGCAGGCTCTGAAGAGTTACGAACTTTCTTTCCTCAGCCTCTGAGCTGTAGGCTTCATCCCATATTGCAGGCAAAATTCTGACCTCAGCTATTAGTGCTTTCTGCAATACTCAGCTGGGCAGTTGTTACTGATGTACCTTGATGTGATGTCTTCAATGCCTAAGAAATTCCAAGTGGCACCAAATGCAGTCATGTATCTCCTAGCAACAGAGGCCATCATGAGCATATTAAGCTCATTTTCCAGTGGTTTCCTATGGAAGAAGGATATGGAACACAGACTTTCTGTGAATCTTTGCAGCAGAGTTTGTGGGCAGAATAGCACACCCTGAAACTGATAAATCCACATGGTAGAGCACATCATTCAGCAGACACCCCAGTTCTGGCACTGCGGCAGTGTAACCGTATTCATACAGCAGAGCATCTGGATGAAACAGCCTTACCTTCCACATCAGGCCTCCCCCACTGATCTGCCTTCATACTGCCTTCTGTGCAGAAGCAGCAACAGACTGTGTAAATGAAGTCCACACAGAAATACCAATACCTTTACAGTAGCTGTATCTGTTTTAATAACTTTTGCCAAATAGAGCACGTACCAGATGTCAGATCGTCAGATCTCGTCCCTCAGGAAAATAAGTTTGGTGCCCATTCTACAAAACACATAATCAGACTCAAGGTCTTGGCCCTACAGGTTTTTTATGGCCTATGCCCAAGATAGCAGGAGAACAAAAATCTACAGCTCAGAAATGAAAAGCATCAGTGACAGCTCTAGTCTTCCAGTATAACAGAACATTCTACTGCAGCAGTAAAATTAATCTATGCAGGTGACGTGCATTTCTTAAAGGCTGATGCAAAAATGCACCCCCTACACTCCCTACCCTCTACCCACACCCTCCAGAAAAATGTGCCATCACAAATCTCATCTTCTGCTGCCCCCAGTGCAGAGTGCATTTCTTTTACCTTGCCTCTCTAACAAATACATCACAACATGTACATTATAAAAAATAATGAAGGAAGAAAGGCTAAAACTCTAGGACAGTGAGAATCCTTACTTTCTACTGCTACATGTGTGCTGTTCCCCTGGAAGAGGAGAGGACAACAAACTGTATGTGGCAGATGCATAGTCACAGTAATGAATACTTCTCTGGAAGGTGTTGAGGTGCTTCAAGATTAAGAAACAAGTTTATAAGCCTACATAGGATAGGATAGGATAGGATAGGATAGGATAGGATAGGATAGGATAGGATAGGATAGGATAGGATAGGACAGGACGGGTTTTCAGGTCTTTGACTTACTTGCATATTCTTTGTGCTGCCATCTCCATTCTAAAGCAACACTACTGTTTTGAGAGAAATACAATACAACCCTGCATGTGTTGAGAATCATATTTATTCACAACAATTCCATTATGCACTGTTTTCAAGTAATTGACTCATTTCTCATGTAAAGGTGTTTTAAATATGTGCCTTCTAACTGAAGGCATTTTGTAGCTTAAATTTCCATGAAAGTTTATAATAAACACATGTAAGACAGCAACCAATCTTGAAGCCACTGAATGTTTGACATCTGTGACTTTTGTGTTGCAAAAATGTTTTTCAGTCTGAAAGAACCAAAATGTATCCCCTGGGAATTTGGTAAACTATATGTGTTTATGTATCCCCACCTAAACAAACCCTGTTTGTTGGAATCTGTGAGAAGCTGTTTTGAAGAGCTATTGATTTATCTGTCATCTTCTGTCACCCTTTTTGGATTTTACTTTAAATCTTAGAACAATTTCCTTTTTATACTCTCAGAATTAATCGTGTGCCCTTTGCTGTCTGAGCAGAATTAGGCCCACCTGAGCACAAGCCCTGAGCCCCCCATGCTTGGCATGCGGCTCTGGACTCCATACTGCTAATGTCTTCTTAATGTGCTTCTACTTGGGCACACTTTGGAGCACTGCTGGTTCTGCACATTTTCTATCTTGAAAGAGAATAATTGTGTTATCGCTTTAACTGAAATAGTAATGTTCATTTTTTATTTTATGTTCTCAGACGTAATTTCTTAACAAACCAACCTTCAAAGGACTTAGGAAATAATTTGAAAAATTACTTGAAAAAGAAGATCTCATTAAATATCTCCTGAAGGCTTTTGTTAACAATGAAGTTTCTCTAGTATTTTTATATGTCTGCACACACATAATCACACTTCTTTTTTAAATTGAAATTGATTTTAAGATATTCCTTCAAGTTATACTCTACTCTAGTATGTGTATTTCTTACCACTTTCCCTACATATGAATTTAACCTAGAAAGGACACATTTTTACCTTAAAAAACATATCCAGGAAATTTTATATATATCTTTTTTCCTTTTAGCTATTTTCTTAACACCATGCCAGTGAATACTTCCAAAAAGCTCATTTTAGTCATTGCATACTCAAAGCTGTCAGCTAAGTCTCTTTGGAAAGTAGCATCCACATATTCTTACCGGCTGAGATTCTCAGCCCCTGTATTTAAAGACTGACAGAATTCATGCTCTGATCCCATCCAAGGAGATGAAAGAGAGACGACAGTAGGTAATAATAGCAAGAAAAATGCTTAGGGAGCAAAATAGATTAGATTAGATTAGATTAGATTACATTAGATTACATTACATTACATTACATTACATTACATTACATTACATTAGATGATAAAGCACTGAAGAAAGTGAGAAGTACCTAGATGGGAAAGAGTAACATAGAAAAGGAGGGAGGGAGAGGGAAAGGGAAGGAATGCTGTAAAAGGGAAGTAAGGAGAGAGAAGAAACTCAGAGACATAAATTAAATTGAGAAGAAATTCTTGAACAATACAGACAATTTTAGTCCAAAAAAGTTATTAAAAAAAAAAACTTTGTAAATTAGTCCTGCAGAAAATGTGGTTAGTGAACAGGAATAGAGAAAAAGAGGTGGTCACAGGAGCTTTAGTAAAGGGTGGTGTTTGTGGCTGTTGTTTTTGAAACTGCAGTGAGCATGCTTTATAAAATATTGAAAACTATGAGTCCATGCTGCTCTGACTACATATAGTACATACATGAAGCGTGAATGCTTTCTCACATTAGATGAGAAAGGAGTGGCACCCCAATCCAAGCCCAACTTGACATTCCTTTAGGATAGTACATATCACCTTCATTTCCTCTTTGAAAAGGTGACAGTTACGAACTTCTGCCTTAAGAGCACTGTGGTCCAGTTCTTCCTCTGCCTGTGAACAGACCTGCCAGGCATCTGGGCATAAAGGAAAGAATTCACTGTCCTTTTTTAAGCCAGTCAGGAGCTGTTAACTCCAAATTGGCTGATTGTCTTATCTCTCTGGCTTCAGGATGAACCTATCTAAGTGTCAGAATCTTAAGCTGTTGAGAGAACTATCGATTGAATCTTTACAGTCTTTAAATCACTCAAAATGCAAGAGAGGTTTAGGGACTTCTCAGGTAAAAACTAGAGCTCTGAACTGCTGTAAAAACACTTTTAAGTGCAACTACAATTTCTGTTCAAAAAGGCTCAGAACCAGAATGCCCCAAAAATAAGATTTACTGTGCATTTTCATCTCCTGTATTGTTTTGGTATTAAACAATGTTGGACACACCGTGTAAATCATTAAGAATCTATCCACTGAATACTGACGTTGTTCATTAAACACATCATTTGTGTACTAGCACTTAATTAATTATAGAGCTCCTGAATAATGAAAATAATTGGCAAATAATATATTAACTGGATAATGGCAAAAATAGGCAATTAGTATTAAAGTAATTCCTGTAATAATTTAGGATAAGAATATTTTCTGGAATGAAACACTATCAGACAAGTATTAACAGTTTACATATATGAAATTTATAGCTCTTTCAGATTAACTCTCTCTTGGGCCTTTATGGAGTGGTATTATACAACAAAAGACCAAAGACAACAAAGCATTCCACTTTCAACTCACTATACGCAGAATACTGATCTAGAATCCTGTGATTAAAATCCAATTAATATAAAGTATCTGTGTTTAATATGCATGGACACACACACACACATATATATATGTTTTCATAAATGTTCCCTAAATACACTAAAAACCTATTGAATACTACCTTAAAAATTTGATGTAGGGAAAGGAATAACTTTTCCTACATTCAGAAATGTTAGAATAATTTTTATTATCTGCAATAGTTAAACAATTAATTCAAACATTTTAAGTAACTCATACTAGTGGTTTTAGACATTTTTTCTTTAACAACAATCACAACTAACTGAAATTGTTAATTTGGAAGTGTAGTTAGAGCAGCAACCACATTTCTTTTTTAATATGGACATTAAATTGCCAGAGTTTTTTTGCCTGGCTACATATGACAAACTTTTATAACTAAAAAAATCCATTACAATCTTCATATTAAAAAAAAAAGTTCTAAGTATTTATTCAAGAAGTCAATTGTAATGGTAGTCAAGGAAAGATTAATTTTGTATTATGTACACCTTTAAAAGTTGGGAAACATTTACTTTCAGGAGCAACTTCACATCCTGCAAAAGTCTCAAGAGAAAGTAAATGGCCTCATTGCCCATTGATTATGCTCAAATGGTGCAGTATTTGATCAGATCCACATGCAAGTCTAAATAGTCAGATTGAACCAGAGGGAAGTAAAAGGTTACAGCACTTTACTCATAGCTATCATCAGAGTGCACAGATTAATAATGGTTCACAGGCCTCTCTTTGTTCTTCCTAATATATATTAGTATTGTTTATGTTACAATTTCTTCTCCATGGTCCCGAGGTATTCAATAACCACCTTTTGAGAGGGCGTCTACTAACTGCAGCTAAGGATTTTCCGGCAGTAAGAGCTGAGGTGAAGTACTTTGTGAAGCACTTTGCAATTTATGGCTATATAGGTCAGCTGTAAGCAGCCTTTCATGTTAACCAAACCCCCAGTCTTATAGGTTTTCTTTTTTTCCCAAAGACCTACACAATACAGTTAATGACATTGAACTCAGTATATCTATTTCAAAAGGATTAAGGTGATAATCCCACTTACTGAACCCTGAAGGCAATTTCCTTGGTGTTCTCTATGCCACAAATTCTATATCCTCTTTCTGCAACCCTGATCATACTAGATAAATATCACGGTCCACTCTCAGAATTTTTTAGCTCTGTTTCTTCCATGTTTTGTTAGACCACTGAAGTATGAATGTTACTCAATTTGGATATGCATAGGATAAAACTTTTCATTTTAATAGTTCTCATAATTAGGCCATTGTTTCCAGTGATGGTTCTAGCCATCATTATGACAGATGGACCTGGTATCATTTTTTCCTTTTTGCAGTCAAAAGAAGGTTGGAAATGGAAAGTACTAATAGGAAGAAGTGATACAAGAATATTCATGGTCTTTGATATAGGGAAGAGCTTCAGAACCTGCAAGTGCAGGGGGAAAAAACAGATCTGGTCAGGTGGGAAAGATAAAGTCAAATGTGATACTGAATGGGGAGCAGAGACCGAGCAGGTGAAAAACTGAAACTAAGAACCAGTACAGGGAGCATTTCTGGGAGACATCTGTTGTCAGGAGCTGGTAAATGGTGGGAAAATAGTTGTAGGTAGGTGAAAACACTGCAACAGTGAAATTTTGCATGAGAGTGAGGCAGAAATCTGTGAACACAGAGGGTTCCTGTCTAAGAAAATAGAGCTCCCAAGGGGATGAATAAATGCTTTGTAATAAAGAAAACTTTTGCCTAGAAGATTTCTGCCTTATTTGTTCCAGGAACGGAAGGGAAGGGACACATGAATAACTGACTGCAGGAGAGCCATTTACAGCATGCCAGATGCCCCAGAATAGCTTCCCATATGAATGCTCTTACTCTTCAGGTAATAGCAGGTAGGAGACTTTGTAACTTTAATCTCAGGCAGTAAAAGGTGTCTGAAATGCCTCCTGGGTGGAATTTAGGAGCAGTGCAGGACAACCCTGCCTACCTTGCTTTTGTACCTGGGATGACCACAGGCACAGAAGGCTTCAAGGAAAGGTCCTGCAAAGGATTCATCTCAGCAAAGGCAGGAGTCAAAAGGCCTAACTAGAGCCCTTTGAGATTCAAAAAGTACATGCCCCTGGGCCTAACCATGCTGATTTTCTGGTATATACTCCTTCTAATATCCCTCCTTCTTGGTCTATGAGTCTGGTATTTAGGATTCCTTAGACCCCTGCCAGGCATTCCCACATGTAATCTGTTAAAACATAATCTGTGTGGTAATCTGAGATGCTGATGCTCTTGTTTCCCATCGCTAGGTGTAGGATGGGCTAGTTCTTGACGTGAATAGGCTAAATATCTGGCTGAGAGAATGGGCTATGTGTGTAGGCAAAAACGAGGTTTCACAGAGAAGTCTTGCTGAATCCTCGAGGCAGCCACCTAAGACAACTTCAGACATACCCATCCATATCTTTGTACTATCTAACTGGTCAGCTTGGGCCTCCTAACCCTCAGTGTCCTGGCAGATGTAAGCTCCAGTCAAAGACACTCACTGTGTTCTGTTGAATGTAAATTGACCTGGGGTTATAATTCAGCAATATGAACTTCACTGTGGACACGGTAGATAACTCTTAGATGTTACAGTGCTGAGCATCAACATATCCTGAGAGTCTTTGCTTCTGTGTGTCATATTGCACAGTGTGTTAAGAAGATGCACCAATTAATTTTTATGAGTAATTCAGATACTTCAGTGAGGAGCACCACGGAAATACTAATGAGGAAATTAATTATTCTACATGGATAGGAAAATTAGATGTGTTCAGCAAAGATGGCATGTACTCACTCACTTACCAGCAGTGAGAATACCAAATATTGATTAGTTGCTCATTAAATCTGCACCCTTCATTCTGACAGATGCATCTCTGAACCGAATCACTCCTGTTCCTGCCATTATTCATCCCATCAAGCTGTAGGCACTTAATTGAGGTGTCTCCACTTTCCACTTTTTCTGAGGTCAGTGGGATGAAACAGGCCACCCCAGGGACCATTCAGCTCCTGCAGTGGCAGAATCAGATGTGAAAGTTACCTGCCTCTTGGCAAACTATCAGTAGAATGCTGAATAACTACACTTGAATTTTAGGTATTTCAGTGTCTAATTTAGGTAGGCTACATCAGGGCATATGTCACTGTGCAATTTAGAACTGTTATAAGACAAAGGGTCATCAAGACACAGTTTAGATTACATTGACAATCTGAATTCAGGCATTTCTTAATTTTATGTGCTTCACTCTGCCTCCCAGACAATGTTATTTTAATACTGGAGATTTTTTGACAGTATGTTAGGGCTTATGTCAACTTCTGAATGTTTTGTTTTGCTGTCATCTTAGCAGGACAATCAGAAAAAGATCAAGCTGAGCTACATGCCTTTCAATCTAGTCACTGAGTCCACCAGTCTCGCATACCTGTTAACATTTGTTGTGCGCCACTGTTCATTTCCATGTCCCACCAGCTACATAATCCCTTTTTCCCGTATCAGTAAGTCTCTTTTCATTTTGCTAGTGTGCATGTTTCCCTTTCAAACTCATTTAGAAACATTCTTTTTTTGGAATGTCAGGTATCACAGGCCAAAAATGGTTGCATTTTCATTCAGATTTGAATCTCCTCATATTCCTCTTTTTCCTGTCTCCTTTTAGTGCTCTGTCCACTTGAGTCAGTGTATTGAATGGATGTCCAAACAGTTCTTAATTAGAGATAACTGGACAATGTAAGAAGACTTATTCATAGCCCATCCCTCCCCATTTTTAAAATTTGACATTAGCTTAAAAACAGCATTTAGTCAGATAGACAGATAGACATAAAACTAAAATTTTAACATTTCTTGTGGATTATTAATGCACGCTGAACCAGGGAATGTAGAAGACACTACCAAACTACTGCTGAAGCTGTTATTAGGCCGCTTCTATTTGGACCCTCCCTCATTCTTCCAGCTGATCATGACTGTTGTTGCCTTGGCTTTCTGCCTAGGTAGTCAGGAAAAAGAATTAGACCATTCTGGAGAGCAGCTCAGACCATCTGAGACCTCAACCACTCTTTGGAAGTACCTCTCTCTCCCTTTCTCTCCAGTAACTGTCACAAAAGCTGTGGGTAGACACTGTCCTAAATTGGACACCTCAGTCACCTGCCTGAAGTTCAGCATGAATCCACAAAAAGCAAGAGTCTGCAGTATTAATGAGTTTACACTCATCTCATTGAAATTCCATAGTCTTTCTTGTTCTCAAATCAAAACCAGCAGAAAGGATAGGAGTGAGGCTTTTATCTCACTGGTTGACAGATCACAGAGGAAATGCCTGGAATTATATAGGAAATACTTTGATGTTATTGCATGACATTTAATTCTATGGATCTATCTAACCACTTACCTAAGCAAATCATATATGACACAGGAAAGAAAAACATTCTGGAAGACAGTATGAAAGCTGTTCCTTGCTGCTCGTGGTGATGTCCAAGCAAATTAAGTTTGTAAAGTATTTAGTAGTGTCTTCTTTAAAAGAGGACAAGATTATCCAGAGTAACAGTAACGATATTAAAGTAAAAATTAGAAATTTTGGAAAGGAGAAAAGTTTTGGGGTTTCTGAGTACAATGAAGCCTGTAGGAAACTGTTTAGAGGGCATGTTATTCCATGTCCACTTCTAGTTTCTTTGTACCTTTCACTGAAGTATTTGATACAGCTCTTCTAGATTAGAGCATGCTGGTCCACAAGGAAGCTGCTTGTGATTCAGCATGATAATTCCTATGACTCAGAAATTTATAAACTTATAAACTGATCCTCAAGTACTCATATAAGGTTCAATTGACTAAAAGCTTCAAGAATAGGACATAATTAAGTAATTCTTCCTAAAACAAAATGAAATGCTATAAGCAGATTTTGAGCAATAATCAAAATGAATCTCAACACTCAAAAGCTATGTTTTTTACAGACAAATCAGAGAGGCTGGACTTCGATATCTGTAAGTCTCTCCTGTTTAAGGTAAATAAAGTGTTCATGTTGCTAAGGAATGATGAAACTGAACCCTGAGTATGGCAATTGTCATTGTTGATGAAGTAGAGAGTTTGGCATATTTATTTACTTTTCACAGTCTTACTGAAATGCTGAGTCTCTCATTATTAAACATGTTTCATTGTTAATTTCTTTTAAAGCATAAGAGTCATAAGTTTCTGAGGTGGAACAGCAAGAACGGACGCCAGCAAAAATAACAAGCTGTTATACTCTAGATATATGTGATTTGCTGGCTCAGCCTCTCAGCTAAAATGCAAAGTGATACTGTTCCTCTTTTTCATCCTTCACTCATTGCTCAGTTTGTTACCCTGCTTTGTAAATTAGAGTGATAGAAAAACAATTATTAACAAATCTTGCTTGTCAATGACAAATAGACTGAAAAAAACTCAATTTTTCTTGTTTGTACATCATAATATACATACAAAGCAGGTAGAGATCTTTATACTGGAAGCAACTGATAGTACCTAAGAAATGACTGATTTCTCTTTGGGATTACTCTATTTGGCTTGAAGAAATATCTTCATGAACTTAAATGCAGAATTTTATAATTGACTTGGTTTTGTGAACTATTTTTTAAATTGTTGTCATCAAGCTATAGCTTCTTTTACTCTGCCCAACTTCCACAAAGCGCAGCTAGTTCACAGAGCGTTTATTAACAATTTCACTAAGTCATGCTTTTTCCCCCTTATGCTCACTGTAACAGTCCAGTGGAGCACTAAGCACAGTAAAGAAATGAATCTGATTCAGAAAGAAAAGCTGAGACGCTTCCTAAAGCGGTAGACAGAGACGGAAAAAGGGGGAAGCAAAGCATGCAGCTATTCATCTTTTTATCTTTTTTCTTTTTTTTTTTTTTAAAGGAGAGAAAAATGTCTTAGTTTTGTCTCCTGTATAATGGCAGGGAGAGGGGGAGAAGTTTGGCTTTAGTTAAGAAATTCCATGTTGAAACACAGTGTGCTGGAGGAGAATAGCCTTTAGGAACTGACTCACAGTTGTGATTTATGAAACAAAAACAAGGACTAGGTTCTGTTTCTGGGAGATGGAGGTCACAGCTCAACAAGCTTGGAAATGCATGACCTCTGAAGGCTTTGCAGATGACAGGAACTCAAAAGGAAAAGTAATGTGACTCATCAAACTTGAAAGATTAATTTTGCCAATTTATGTATAAGCACAGGCATTGGGTAAACAAAATTCTCAGAGTCATTTCCAGTTGTACTTTATCACTAGAATTTCTCCTGCATCTTAGAAATGTCTCCTTGCATCATTCTCAGTGGCATTTGTGAAGACCACAGGGTTTGAGTTTCCTGCACCCCCAGACAGTGTATTCCACTAGAAGTGATTCTGGGTGCTTATTCTACCAATTAAAAATTTACAGAGACCACTTCTTAAAGGAAGAATTGTAAAACAAATACTTTCTCCATAAAATTTTCATTTAAACCAGCTACTAATTTTCTCAATGTGTCAAAGCCAGGAGCACTTTGTAGAACAACAGTGGAAGTAAGTAACCACAGCCTCATTTTTAGGTATTAATTACTATTTAGGAAAAAAAAAGGCCCTCCAGTTCCATTTCTACTTGTTTCTGGATATTTTTAAATTGGCTGCTGTCTCATTTTGTATCTAGATACAATATGTGTATATGCAGTATTTAATACATATTATATGTCATAGAAAAACATTAATATAGGATGATAAGTCAGGAATTATTCGTTTTGGCATGTGTATCATGAAGTGATCCTTAAATATATATTCACAAGGCTTTTTCAAGTGGTGTTTAACATCATTATTACTATGCTTGTTGGCTTTCATGTGTCAGAGAAGCAGAATCCACACAAGTCACATGAAAGAGAAACAATGACTGTGACCAAAGCTCCTGCAGAGTCTGTGTCTACCAGTTTCTTCACAATGTGCTTCTGGAATGTGCATGCATTAAAAATAGACATGGTAGAAAGTGCTGAGCTCCACTCCTTATCAATGCTCAGAAGCCCACGCAGTCCCCGTTCCAGAACCTGCAACAATTTTACAAGATCCTGATACTAAACCTAAATTATTAAATCATCAAAGCTACCCTTTTCTTCTTTGTTTTATTTGCTTCATATCAATAGCAACTTCCCCTTGGCAATTTTTATTTGCCACAGAGGCACTTCGAGCTGTACACACTGACATCAAAGTGTCTCAGTGAATCATCTCTGGTTACCTCCAGTGATCAAAACCTTAACCTGTCGAAGCTCTTCCAGTCCCTGAACAGAAGGAAATTCTGAAGCTGTCAAGAGCTCAGAAGAGGAATCATGCCAATTGCTCATACTTTTTTATCATGAACAGTATGCTGTTCCAGTGGCTCTGCTGACCACCGTAGTGACAGGCGGGTGTAGAAAGAGCCATAAGCACTACCCTAAAATAAATCTCCCCTATAGCTGTGACAAATCTTCTTCTACAGTCGATTACTGCAGTGATTACTGATGTGGCTTAGGTGACCAGTTTGGGTTAGACATCCAAGGTTTAAATGGTTTATGTTTGATATCACAAATCCAGGCTATCACCTGCTTCCAGGAAACTTCTTGTCTCCAGACTTTGTAATAGTGTCTACTAATCTAGTTGTCCTCTTCTTTAGATATATACAACTATTTATCAGGTATATTTTATATAAGATATGTATTATTAATCATATATATACACATTACTATTTATTAGGTATATGTAGACCCGTTTATGTATATGGAACTGTCGTGGTTTAACCCCAGCCAGCAGCTAAGCACCACGCAGCCGCTCGCTCACTCCCCCCACCCCAGTGGGATGGGGAAGAGAATTGGGAGGGTTACAGTCAGAAAACTCGTGGATTGAGATAAGAACAGTTTAATAATTGAAGTAAAATGAAATAGAATAGTAATAATAATAATAATAATATAATAATAATAATACGATAATAATATACAGAGCAAGGGATACACTATACAATTGGCTCACCACCCGCCGACCGATGCCTAGCACGTCCCCCAGCAGCGATCGCTGCCCCCAGTTTATATACTGAGCATGATGTCATACGGTGTGGAATAGCCCTTTGGCTGGTCTGGGTCAGCTGTCCTGGCTGTGCCCCCTCCCAGCTTCTTGTGCACCTGGCAGAGCATGGGAAGCTGAAAAAGTCCTTGACTAGTGTAAGCACTACTTAGCAAGAACCAAAACATCAGTGTGTTATCAACATTATTCTCATCCTAAATCCAAAACACAGCACTCTACTAGCTACTAAGAAGAAAGTTAACTCTATCCCAGCTGAAACCAGGACAGTATCCACCCCTTATTCCATACCATATACATCATGCCCAGGTCTTACACTTTCCAATACATTCCAATTAATCAGTACCACTTTTCCAGTCTTTTGATATAGATATATAGATATATATATATATACACACATACACACATGGATATAATTTCCTTAGTCTATAGGCTATCCCTCTAAAATGTTGAGTTCATTTAGTCCATGACTTTGGGTTTCATCTGTCCTAATAGTTCTTCAGGGCAGGAAAGATGGTGTGTGGTGTTGGATTGTTGCATGCTGAAGCCAGTTCTGGTTCCATCACTGCTGCACTTTGCTCGGTTTCCTCAAAGTTCATTCTTCATTAATTTGGGCAATTCTTACTGTATACTGTTGATATGGCACATAGTAATCATTGAAGTGATGACATCCAGTATTATATAGCAACTAACATTATACAATTCAGTTCATTGGCTATTTTCACCCAAAATCAAATCCCCTTGAGGTACACATCGGACTTCCCCATCCTCTCGCATCACCCACCAAGTGCACCCAGGTCCTTGAGCAAAAGCAATCCCACGGATGGGTTTACCTCTGCCTGAGGCAGGAGTAACCCAGACTGTCTTCCCTGTTATATTTTTTAGGTGCACTACAGGGACTTTATCTCCCTCTACAGTACGTAAAAGTCTTGATTGGGCAGGGCCAGCTCGATTGGCAGATCCCCTAGTGTTGACTAACCAGGTGGCCTTTGCTAAATGTGTATCCCAGTGTTTGAATGTCCCACCACCCATTGCTTTTAGTGTAGTCTTTAACAGTCCATTGTATCGTTCTATTTTCCCGGAGGCTGGTGCATGATAGGGGATGTGATATACCCACTCAATGCCATGCTCTTTGGCCCAGGTGTCTATGAGGCTATTTCGGAAATGAGTCCCATTGTCTGACTCAATTCTTTCTGGAGTACCATGTCGCCATAGGACTTGCTTTTCAAGGCCCAGGATAGTGTTCCGGGCAGTGGCGTGGGGCACGGGATATGTTTCCAGCCATCCAGTGGTTGCTTCCACCATTGTAAGCACATAGCGCTTGCCTTGTCGGGTTTGTGGGAGTGTGATATAATCAATCTGCCAGGCCTCCCCGTATTTATATTTGAGCCATCGTCCTCCATACCAGAGAGGCTTGAACCGCTTGGCTTGCTTGATTGCAGCGCATGTTTCACATTCATGGATAACCTGTGCAATAGTGTCCATGGTCAAATCCACCCCTCGATCACGAGCCCATCTATATGTTGCATCTCTTCCTTGATGGCCTGAGGTGTCATGGGCCCACCGAGCCAGAAATAATTCACCCTTATGTTGCCAGTCCAGATCCACTTGAGCCACTTCAATCTTAGCAGCCTGATCCACCTGCTGGTTGTTTTGATGTTCTTCAGTGGCCCGACTCTTGGGTACATGAGCGTCTACGTGACGTACTTTTACAACCAGGTTCTCTATCCGGGCAGCAATATCTTGCCACAATGCGGCAGCCCAGATGGGTTTGCCTCTGCGTTGCCAGTTGCTCTGCTTCCATTGCTGTAACCACCCCCACAGGGCATTTGCCACCATCCATGAGTCAGTATAGAGATATAGCATTGGCCACTTTTCTCGTTCAGCAATATCTAAAGCCAGCTGGATGGCTTTCACCTCTGCAAACTGACTCGATTCACCTTCTCCTTCAGCAGTTTCTGCAACTTGTCGTACAGGATTCCATACAGCAGCTTTCCACCTCCGATGCTTCCCCACAAGACGACAGGACCCATCAGTGAACAGGGCATATTGCTTCTCATTTTCTGGCAGTTTATTATACAGTGGGGCCTCCTCAGCACGTGTCACCTCCTCCTCTGGTGATATTCCGAAATCTTTGCCTTCTGGCCAGTCCATGATCACTTCCAAGATTCCTGGGCGACTGGGGTTTCCTATTCGGGCCCGTTGTGTGATCAGTGCGATCCACTTACTCCATGTAGCGTCAGTTGCATGATGTGTAGAGGGGACCCTCCCTTTGAACATCCAGCCCAGCACTGGCAGTCGGGGTGCCAGGAGGAGCTGTGCTTCAGTACCAACCACTTCCGAAGCAGCTCGAACCCCTTCATATGCTGCCAATATCTCTTTCTCCATTGGAGTATAGCCAGCCTCGGATCCTCTGTATCCTCGACTCCAAAACCCTAGGGGTCGACCTCTAGTCTCCCCCGGTGCTTTCTGCCACAGGCTCCAGGTAGGGCCATTCTCCCCGGCTGCAGTGTAGAGCACATTCTTTACATCTTGCCCTGCCCGGACTGGCCCAAGGGCTACTGCATGAACTATCTCCCGTTTAATTTGTTCACAGGCTTGTCGTTGCTCAGGGCCCCATTTGAAATCGTTCTTCTTCCGGGTCACTTGATAGAGAGGGCTTACGATGAGACTGTAATTTGGAATATGCATTCTCCAAAAACCCACAACGCCCAGGAAAGCCTGTGCTTCCTTTTTGCTAGTTGGTGGAGACATGGCTGTGATTTTGTTGATCACATCCATTGGGATCTGACGACGTCCATCTTGCCATTTTATTCCTAAAAACTGGATCTCCTGTGCAGGTCCCTTGACCTTACTTTGTTTTATAGCAAAGCCGGCTTCCAGAAGGATTTGGACTATTTTCTTCCCTTTCTCAAAAACTTCTTCTGCTGTGTTGCCCCACACGATGATGTCATCAATGTATTGCAGGTGTTCAGGAGCCCCACCCTGTTCCAATGTAGTCTGGATCAGTCCATGGCAAATGGTGGGGCTGTGTTTCCACCCCTGGGGCAGTCGGTTCCAGGTGTACTGCACACCCCTCCAAGTGAAAGCAAACTGTGGCCTGCACTCTGCCGCCAAAGGGATAGAGAAAAACGCATTAGCGATATCAATTGTGGCATACCATTTGGCTGCCTTTGACTCCAATTCATATTGAAGTTCTAGCATGTCCGGCACGGCAGCACTCAGTGGCGGCGTGACTTCGTTCAGGCCCCGATAGTCTACTGTTAGTCTCCACTCTCCGTTAGACTTTTGCACTGGCCATATGGGACTGTTAAAAGGTGAGCGAGTCTTGCTGATCACTCCTTGGCTCTCCAGTCGACGAATCAGCTTATGGATGGGAATCAGGGAGTCTCTGTTGGTGCGATATTGCCGCCGGTGCACTGTTGTGGTAGCGATTGGTACCTGTTGTTCTTTGACCCTCAGCAACCCCACAATAGAAGGGTCCTTCGAGAGACCAGGCAGGGTAGACAGCTGTTTAATTTCCTCTGTCTCTAAGGCAGCTATGCCAAAAGCCCACCTGTACCCTTTTGGGTCCTTGAAATACCCTCTCCTGAGGTAGTCTATGCCAAGGATGCACGGAGCCTCCGGGCCAGTCACAATGGGGTGTTTCTGCCACTCCTTCCCGGTTAAGCTTACTTCGGCCTCCAATACAGTCAACTCTTGGGATCCCCCTGTCACTCCAGAAATACAGATGGGTTCTGCTCCTTCATAGCTTGATGGCATTAAGGTACACTGTGCACCGGTGTCTACTAAAGCCTTATATTCCTGTGGGTGTGATGTGCCAGGCCATCGAATCCACACAGTCCAGTACACCCGGTTGTCCCTCTCCTCCACCTGGCTGGAGGCAGGGCCCCTCTAGTCCTGGTTATAGCATTTGTTATTCACTTCTTGTACATGTGAATCGAAAATCCCTTTACTAAGATCGGAAGCAAAATCAGCCCTTCTACTTTGTCTGGGGAACTGCTCATTGGAAACTGGAGCAGCAATTTTCCTGGAAGAACCACCTTTTTTTCCTTGCAACTCACGTACTCGTGCCTCTAGGGTCGAGGTAGATTTTCCATCCCACTTCCTCATGTCCTCTCCGTGGTCACGCAGATAAAACCACAGGGTGGCCCGTGGTGTGTATCCACTATATCTTCTCTCTTGAAGAGAGGGACGCTTACTCCTAATGGCTGAGATACTGGTCTGTACAGGTGAGGAGTAGGACATGTCCTCTTTGAACTGCTGGAAATCCTGGGACAACTTCTCCACAGCCGAGATGCAGGCCCGTAGGGAGGAAGAGAGACTTTCTTCGTATTGTCGGAGTTGGCCAGCCAATTCATCCACCGTTGGTCCCTCTTCATCTTTCCAGGTCATTATTGCCAATGAGTTTGCGTACGATGATGGTGCGCTCTGTACAAACTTCCGCCACATGGGTCGTGTGCACTGGACTTCATCTGGATCTTTGGATAACTGCTCATTGTTCAGGTCATTATGAATCACCTCCAGCACGGCTAATTCCCTCAAGTACTGGATACCTCTCTCCATGGCAGTCCACTTGCCTGGGTGACATATAACATCTTCCTTGAAGGGATACCTTTCCTTCACGCCTGACAGGAGTCGCCTCCAAAGGCTGAGGGCTTTTACCCCTTTTCCAATCACTTTGTCAATGCCTCCTTCCCTAGAAAGAGATCCCAGCTGCTTGGCTTCCCTACCCTCTAATTCCAGGCTACTGGCCCCATTATCCCAGCATCGGAGCAGCCAGGTGATGATGGGCTCGCCTGGACGACGACTGAAATCTTTTCGCATATCTCGCAGCTCACTCAGGGATAGGGATCGTGTGGTTACTGTCTCGTTTATGGGTTCTGCCTCTTCCTCCTCCTGTTCTCTTGATGACGCTGGCTCATCATCAGCTTTTACTAAACGAGCTGATTTCCTTGTATATTTTTTCTTCTGTATAGGGGCAACTGATACTGGCACGGGTTGGTTCTCTGGATCAACCGCAGTGCCTGTTGTGGGGGCTGGCGCAACCACAGTGACTGTCGTGGGGGCCTGAGGGGCTGGCGCAGGGGCTGGCGCAGCCACAGCATCTGTCATTTTGTCGTCAGATCCAGAGACCTTCCCTTCCCCTTGTGGGTTCTGAATAGTGTTGAATAGGGCTCGGTAAGCATGGGCCAGGCCCCAGCACGTTGCAGTGATTTGTGTCTCTCTGGAGTTGCCAGGGTGACAACATACTTTTTCCAAATACTTTACTAGATTTTCAGGATTCTGCACTTGTTCAGGAGTGAAGTTCCAAAACATTGGAGGTGCCCATTGTCCCAGGTACTTGCCCATGCTCTCCCACACACCCTGCCACTCATAACTATCCAGCCTTGGAGCAGATCTCTGGATGATATTCTTAAGGTGCTTATTAACCTTAGACAAAACTGAAACAATATTCCCAAGAACTATCAATAGATATATCTTAACTACCCAAGGATGCTCAAGATACTGAAAAGTTGTTGCAATGAAGGACGAAACATCATAGAAGAAAACAACAAACGTGCTATTCTGTATTTCCTCCATAAAGAAGCTCTCAGAGGAAGAGGTATAATTGCCAAGTGTCTCCATGAGGTGGTACCCGAAGTACAGTAATGGCTTCACTACAGAACCCAAATACCAGATAGCTCTCAAGGTCAGTGTTTTAATAACAAATCTCCCAGGCAAAACCTCACTGATCACTGCAGAGCACAGCAAACTGCAAAACCCAACACCAATTTTTAACACGTACTGCAAAAACAAAAGCATGGTGCAAATCAGGTAGACTAATACCGAGAACAGATGAATCAATATTATGATGAGCAATTGTTAACACATACAAATTCCTTACCACGCTCTGGTTAATCTGTTATTATCTCAAACCCTTCGAGCCCCACGTTGGGCGCCAAAAAGGACTGTCGTGGTTTAACCCCAGCCAGCAGCTAAGCACCACGCAGCTGCTCGCTCACTCCCCCCACCCCAGTGGGATGGGGAAGAGAATTGGGAGGGTTACAGTCAGAAAACTCGTGGATTGAGATAAGAACAGTTTAATAATTGAAGTAAAATGAAATAGAATAGTAATAATAATAATAATAATATAATAATAATAATACGATAATAATATACAGAGCAAGGGATACACTGTACAATTGGCTCACCACCCGCCGACCGATGCCTAGCACGTCCCCCAGCAGCGATCGCTGCCCCCAGTTTATATACTGAGCATGATGTCATACGGTGTGGAATAGCCCTTTGGCTGGTCTGGGTCAGCTGTCCTGGCTGTGCCCCCTCCCAGCTTCTTGTGCACCTGGCAGAGCATGGGAAGCTGAAAAAGTCCTTGACTAGTGTAAGCACTACTTAGCAAGAACCAAAACATCAGTGTGTTATCAACATTATTCTCATCCTAAATCCAAAACACAGCACTCTACTAGCTACTAAGAAGAAAATTAACTCTATCCCAGCTGAAACCAGGACAGGAACAAATCTGTTCTCATCCTGTTCTGTTCTCATCTTGTTCATCTTTATCTATTAAACAAGGCAAATAGACTATTTACAATGGATACAGTGATGTTTATATAAATTGTAAAAATGGTTCTCTGAACAGATAAAGCATTGTGTGTACTGGCATTAGGTATACTTGCAAAAACATAGTTTCTCCTCACTACATCTTCCAAAGTTCAAGACCGCCATTTTCATTGCCTACTAAAGAGGGATTTTCTTCATCCGTTATAATAATTCTTGTTTCATTAGTTATTAGAAATCCCTATGTGCATATATAAAGATAATTACATCTGTATGAAGAAAGATAATTTTTAATCACTCACTTTGTAGACTGGAAGATAATATAGTTTTTATAACTTATTAAGAAGAAAAGGTATGCTTTGTATAGTACCTAAACCATTTGTGTAACTAAGTTAATGCTAATCCATGACAAAAGGCTTTCCCTCTTAACAATAGACTAGATCTTGTTGCAGATGCCTGTACTGCAGCAATTCATGTGCAGAGTTTGTGAGGCAGCAATTGCCTGCTGGAGGCAACTGTTCCTTTGTTAATGTGATGAAGCTAATGAAGACAATGGAAACCTTTACAATTTTTCATTTTTCCTGTCATGCACATAACCTCCTGACACATGTTAGAAAATACCTTGAATATGGCAAAAGCTATCATTATCTGACAGGGGAATGTTTTATGGGTCACCACTGAAACTATCTGATGGCAAATTGTCAGTGGTTTCTTTAAAGCTCCTTTATGTCATTCTTCAGTATTGTGCTATAAACCACTTTTACCGTGTGTCTCCTCAACTCCTCTATGCTCCTAATACAACAATACCATTCACTGTGTATGACAACCCTCTAAATGATTAATTTTAACAACTTAAAGCACTCCATGTCAGTCAGGTGTCCCAAATTAAAGTTAAAAGAAACACAGACTAAATGTCAGGTTATGAGATTACATTATATCAAGAATGATATAATATCCATATTGTTTTGCTCTTATTCTGCCTACCTGCCCAGCAAAGACACAAGGGTTATGGATATCTCAGAAACCACAGAAGCGCCTAAGAATGGTCACATAAGAATGAGGGCTTCTCCCCCCGAAAAGGTGGCAGGATCAATAGCCCAACTGAAGTGCATCTACACCAATGCACACAGCATGGGCAACAATCAGGAGGAGCTGGAAGCCATTCTGCAGCAGGAAAACTATGATATAGTTGCCATCATGCAAACATGGTGGGATGACTCGCACAACTGGAGTGCTGCAATGGATGGCTTTAAACTCTTCAGAAGGGACAGGCAAGGAAGGAGAGGCAGTGGGGTAGCCTTGTACATTAGGGAATGTTTTGATTGTCTAGAGCTTAATGATGGTGACAATAAGGTTGAGTGTTTATGGGTAAGAATCAGGGGGAAGGCCAACAAGGCAGATATCATGGTGGGAGTCTTATAGACCACCCAACCAGGATGAAGAGGCAGACGAAGTATTCTATAAGCAGCTGGGAGAAGTCTCACAATCACTAGCCCTTGTTCTTGTGGGGGACTTCAACTTCCCAGATGCCTGCTGGCAATACAATACAGCAGGGAGGACACAGTCTAGGAGGTTCCTGGAGTGTGTGGAATATAACTTCCTGACACAGCTGGTGAGGGAGCCAAGTAGGGAAGGAGCCCCGCTGGACCTGTTGTTTGTGAACAGAGAAGGCCTGGTGGGCGATTACGGTTGGAAGCCGTCTTGGGCATAGCGATCACAAAATGATAGTTTTTGATTTTTGGAGACTTAAGGAGGAGGGTCAGCAGTACTGCTACCTTGGCCTTTTGGAGGGCAGACTTTGGCCTGTTCAGGAGCCTGGTTGACGGAGTACCTTGGGAGGCAGTCCTGAAGGGCACAGGAATCGAGGAAGGCTGGGCATTCTTCAAGAAGGAAATCTTAAAGGTGCAGGAGCAGGCCATCCCCATGTGACGAAAGACAAGCTGGAGGGGGAGAAGACTGGCCTGGCTGAACAGAGAGCTTTGGCTGGAACTCAGGAATAAAAGGAGAGTTTACGACCTTTGGAAGAAGGGGCAGGCAACTCAGGAGGACTACAGGGATGTCATGATGTTATACAGGGAGAAAATTAGAAGGGCCAAACCCAGCTGGAACTTAATCTGCTGTAAGAGACAACAAAAAATGTTTCTGTAAATACATTAGCAACAGAAGGAGAACTAAGGAGAATCTCCATCCTTTATTGGATGCAGGGGAAAATATAGTGACAGAGGACAAGGAAAAGGCTGAGGTACTTAATGCCTTCTTTGCCTCAGTCTTTAATAGTCAGACCAGTTGTTCTCAGGGTACCCAGCCCTCTGAGCTGGAAGACAGGGACAGGGAACAGAATGAAGCCCCCATAATCCAAGGGGAAATGGTTAGCTACCTGCTACACCACTTAGACATACACAAGTCTATGGGGCCAGATGGGATCCACCCAAGGGTACAGAGGGAGCTGGCGGAAGTGCTCACCAAGCCACTTTCCATCATTTATCCAACGGGGAGGTCCTAGTTGACTGGAAGTTAGCAAATGTGACGCCCACCTACAAAAAGGGCCAGAAGGAGGATCTGGGGAATTACAGGCCTGTCAGCCTGAACTCTGTCCCGGGGAAGGTTATGGAGCAGATCATCTTGAATGCCATCACACGGCACATATAGGACAACCAGGTGATCAGGCCCAGTCAGCATGGGTTTATGAAAGGCAGGTTCTGCTTGACGAACCCGATCTCCTTCTATGACAAGGTGACCCGCTTAGCGGATGAGGGAAAGGCTGTGGATGTTGTCTATCTGGGCTTTAGTAAGGTCTTTTGCACCATTTCCCCCAGCATTCTCCTCGAGAAACTGGCTGCTCACAGCTTGGACAAGGATACTCTGCTGGTTAAAAAACTGGCTGGATGACCAGGCCCAAAGAGTTGTGGTGAATGGAGTTAAATCCAGGTGGTGATGGGTCACAAGTGGTGTTCCCCAGGGCTCAGTGTTGGGGCCGGTTCTGTTTAATATCTTTATCAATGATCTGGAGGAGGGGATTGAGGGCACCCTCACTAAGTTTGCAGATGACACCAAGTTGGGTGGGAGTGTTGATCTGCTGGAGGGTAGGAAGGCTCCGCAGAGGGATCTGGACAGGCTGGATCAATGGGCTGAGGCCAACTGTATGAGGTTCAACAAGGCTCAGTGCCAGGTCTTGCACTTGAGTCACAACAGCCCCATGCAATGCTACAGGCTTGGGGAGGAGTGGCTGGAGAGCTGCCGGGCGGAAAAGGACCTGGGGGTGTTGGTCAACAGCCAGCTGAATATGAGCCAGCAATGTGCCCGGGTGGCCAAGAAGGCCAAGAGCATCCTGGCTTGTATCAGGAATAGTGTGGTCAGCAGGACTAGGGAAGTGATTGTCCCCCTGTGCTCAGCACTGGTGATGCTGCACCTCAAATCCTGTGTTCAGTTTTGGGCGCCTCACTACAAGAAGGATATTGAGATGCTGGAGCATGTCCAAAGAAGGGCAACAATGCTGATGAAGGGTCTAGAGAACAAGTCCTGTTGGGGAGTGGCTGAGGGAGATGGGGCTGTTTAGCCTGGAGAAAAGGAGGCTGACGGGAAACCTTATCACTCTCTACAACTACCTGAAAGAAGATTGGGGGTCAGTCTCTTCTCCCAAGTAACAAGCGATAGGAGAAGTGGAAATGGCCTTAAGTTGCGCCAGGGCAGGTTTAGGTTGGATATTAGGAAAAGCTTCTTCACTGAAAGGGTAGTCAGGCACTGGAACAGGCTGCCCAGGGAAGTGGTTGAGTTCCCATCCATGGAGGTATTTAAACAACATGTAGATGTGGTGCTTAGGGACATGTTTTAGTGGTGGACTTGGCAGGGCTAGGTTAAAGGTTGGACTTGATGATCTTAAAGGTCTTTTCCAACCCAAATGATTCTATGATTCTTTCTTTCAGTCTTAGGAACGTTGTCTTTTGAAGCTTGTCCCCTTGGCATTCATTCATTTAATCACTGGCTGGATATGTTAGAAGGTCTGGCTCACTGCTTCCTCTCCAGATACAGAACATATCACCTCTGGGATATGTACAGATTCTATTAGTGCAAAGCCTCAGGCCTGACAATATCTTGCTGTAATGATTGTCTCTTGTGAGTGAATAGTTACCCACACAGATTTAATTAACAGCAGCAGTAGAGTATTCACTGTTATAGAACTCTGTGGTAAATTACTAATCAGAACTCCAGGCACACTGGAGGGAATAGAAAGCTGAGGAAATGATGAGATCAGTTCTAAACAATATGGAACAGGCATGAGCAACACGAGCATCATTTATATGCAATAAATGCAGTGATAGTCGGGGAGTAAAATGCCTAGCAGACTATCATTTAAATCTTCTCCAGCAGTTTCACTAGTTAAATATCTGGGGGGGCTGGGGAGGAGGGGGGGCAGAAATCACAATTTTTTACATTAGTGGTTATTTTGACCTCTAAACAGGGAAAATAATTTTTATTTGGTTATGGTCTTAGCTATCAATGTCTAACCTTTGCTGACCTAAAATATTGGCAGCTGCAGCTAAAAAATATGTAAGCAGGGCAGAGAAGTAAGCAGCAATGCTCTGGAGTAGAGATTAATTAAAATTACTTAAATCACAGACTTGGAATGGGCACCTCAGTCCTTTTATAGGGCTGCTGCTTTGGCACTTCTGAAATGGGCCCACCTGCCTAGTGCAATCAAGGTCACTGAAACACACTGAAACACAATTTTCACTTACAGAGTGCCATTGGGACTACATCATGCAGTTAAGCTCTGAGGATGGTATACCATAGCCAAAGATCCAGTGGGAGACAACATATTCAGGAACTCGTAAAAGTTTCTGTGGAATTCCATCTGCCATGAGCAAATGCAAGTCATATAAAACACAAGTTTGCACCTTTCTTGCCTCTAATGCTTACTAAAAATCATTGCAGTGTTATGAAAAAAAAAATCAAAACACTTTTACTGGAGCAAGAAGGTTAAAGTTGGATCTGTGATTGCTTTTATGTGAAGTGAAGGAAAGGCTTCTTCCAACACATTCTCAGAGTTTAAATTTCTGATGTATATTTTCCAAAACACAGAGAGAATCATGGGAACTTTGAATACCATGGAAGGCAGAAGTATGAAGGGAAAGTGTCCTCTCCCTCTCTCTTTCTCTCCCAGATCATACTTAAAAAACTAATTTTTTCAGCCTTAAAATAATTCATGTCCGTTCTCTACAAATGACTCTTCAAACATATACATAAATATCAGCTCCCTGTTAGAAATTTGGAAGATTTTTATGCTGCAGGCTTTCAGTATCTATGAAAATTGATTAGAAGAGAAAGATATTCACAGCCCACATGTTGTACTCTGCAAGCTAAACTGACCCTTTGCCACTTTGAACTTCACGTTATATATTCACAATGGGTAAACATATTACCTGTGTGTTCCTGCCAGAGCAACAAATTTTAAATTAGTAAAGGAGCATAAAGTTTAAGCTTTCAGTATTAAATCTCAGCATGAGTGCATCACCAATATGGAAAGGACACAGTTTCTCTTGTCCCTGAATACAATCAGAGACTGTCATGTTTTTGCAATGTACTAAGTCAATCTAACCCACAGCAGCTGACTACAAGTGATGTCATTACTAATGCCTGGTAGAATATTTTAGTGTAGTCAATAGGGCGAGCTACTCTTTTCTTCTGTAACTCAAGTGGACAGAGATAGAAGACTGAATGGTCTCTTGCTTCAGATCAGTCTCTTATTTCAGATCAGTTTCTGACTAATCTCCAGTAATTTAATCACTTGCAATTATGTGAGCTTGCTTTAAGAACTGCTACTTCTGTCTGTCTGTCAGACATTAGGAAGAGAATACAGAATTGACTCTACTCATAAAGCACTATTCACAGCCAGAAACCTTTGTAAGCTCTTCAGCTAATGCCAGAGAGCAGAAATCCATTAAACCAATGGGATATTTATAAAAAAGGGAGTTTAGGACCATTATTTTTAAAGGTAGTTCAAATTTAGAAGAAGCTGAGGGACATTAGGCTTTTAGAAATTGCACATTACCAGCAAGTCTATGTTATGGCTGCTTCTAGCTAACCTTAGATTTGCTTAAAATAATAAGAAGCATATTTAAATGGAAGATCAAAGAGCAACATTGGGGAAGATAAAGATATGTCATAGAGGAAATAAAAAGCTTGCATAGACAGTTAAACAGCTAGATTTTTACATGCTTTACTTCATACACTATCTAAATAATGCTACAACAGCAAAGTATGCAGGTAGAATTGGAGCTTGCAGGTCATTGAACATTTCAAATTCTCCCATTGCCATTTCAGCACAAAGTGCTAAAAACATTTGTGCTGAACCACTGCAAGAATTCCCAATGCTTGTTGATACTGAAAATATTTCTCTCATTTGTGGTGGTTTAATAAACCACTGGCAGCATATTAAACCAAAACAAAATATAGGATGCTTCATTCAGTACATCTGAAAAGATAATTTTTTAAAGCAATCCCTGCATCATTTTCTTAGAACTCTCTATTTATGAATGATCATTTTGCTGTTTCTGCATCTGCATTAGACAAAATTAAAATAGGTGAAAAAAACAGCATATAGGGAAAGCCTGTAGACATTATTTGTAGAGTTCAAGGAAGTCACACAAAGAAAACAATAAACTGTTACAGGAGTACCACACACAGGCGGATGAAAACAAAGCTGTGGAAACAGTGATGTTCGTTATGCACTTGGCTAACTGTGCACCAGTTCCATTGTTTTGGAAATGGATGCAATGTATTTGTTCCACTAGGGAGTTTTCTGTTCGTGGATAGATAAAATTAAAATGTTTCTAGAAGGATCTAGATTTTTTCTCAGTTAGACAGTAAGGGTGGAAAAACATGTTGGCTGTATTTTTGAACAGTTGTGCTTTATCTCTGAACCAAGTTTCACATTTTGTTATCAGCTATATTATTGCTCTTGTCTCCCACAGCTCTGCTGGGGTCCCATCTTCAACCCAGCCTTCCCTTCATGGCTTCTATCTCTAGTACAACTTGTCATTGATTTCTTACTCCCCCTTTACAGTAACCAACTCTTTTAGATTTCTGATCCACTTAGCATTTTTTTTGAACCAGGAGAGTAGGAAGACACCATGTGGATTCCTCAGTAATTAGAATTTTATCTCCTCATCCAACCCAAGCAGAAATACCACAAGACGCACCATACTTATATGCAGCAGTAATATTTACTGATAAGAATAGTCCCATTGACTTTCTGTTGAAGCTGAAGGACCATTAACATAAGTAAAGATTGCGAGGTCAGAACCTGACTTGGATCAGAGTCTTCTTCAGTTTTAACAAAATCTCCACATGCATCAAATACACCACATTTGTGGGGAAAAATAATGCAAATCTCTTCTTTATTACTGCATATAAATAACACAGAATGTCCATGGCATATCTTATTTTCACTTTATTTTTGCAGATTCAAAGCAAGGAATAAGGCCCAAATCAAATAAAATACTCTGGTTTCTTTCATTTTTTCCTGTTTAATGTTATTCCACATTTAGGTGACTCACCATAACCTTCGGTTGAGAATTAGTTAACCTTCATTTCCTCTTTGTTCATTAGAAATCAGTAGCTGTTCACCAAAGAATCAAGAAAAAAAAGCTATAATATATTTTGTGTGGTTCATATGTCAGATAGGCCCTTACAGGGACTAATTATTTTAAAGTAAAATTAGGAGGGGGGTTGGGTGGACTCCCCCAAGACTTTTGTGTGAATGGTGCAGCATAGTACAAAGATGAAAGCATTCAAATTTGAAATGAAGCACAGCAGGTAGAGAGATTCAGCATGAATTTCAAATAGATGTTCCTTGTGCTGGTGTGCTAATTAAACCTAATTTTTCTTCTTTTTTTTTTTTTTGAAGTGTATTGGGATTATTATAGGACCCAGTTTAACCTGAATATATATCTAGTGAGTTAGAAAGAGAGATCATAAAAGCAATGACTATCGTTGTCCAAGAGTTTTCATGACAGCACACTGAAATTTAGATTCAGAAGTAGCCTAAGGATGGTGTTCCTGAGTTGGAGGAGCTTGGAAACGTCAGAGGTAATGCATTTCTGTCTAACGATCTGAGTTATAGGCATTCACAGTTCCAGCGTCTCCTAGATTCTGTTTACATCACAAGTTTTTCACTGACATCACTAAAAGGTGCTCCTATAAGTTCTCCTGATACAAAAGGAGCACAGAGAGAATGAATACAGCAATGATAGACTGTGGCTAGATATACAACTACAGAAGAAAAGGCATAAGAAAACACAAACTGAGTCCAGGTCAGTCCCTAAGAGGTTGAGAAACAACCTGCTCTCGGATGCTTCCGTAGAAGACTGTTGTGCAGCAAAAGTTAAAATTAAACTGAAATAAAATGTAGAAGTCACAAGTACAATCTCTTACCTTCCTCAGCAGAAGGGAAGGTAACATAATATGACAGCCAATTATAATTGTTATGTTGTGTGATAAAAGCTCATCTATACCCCCACCAAGGAACACAAAGGCAGGTAGGGGAGCCCAAATAATGCCTTACCCTGGCTTCTCCCAGGACCATCACAGGACCCATCAGGCCATCAAAGGCCTATATCTCCACAAACCCAGACAGGAGGACAATAGCTGGTGGGAATGCAAATTATGGTCTCAGAGGAAGTGACACACTGTTGAGACCCTTCCCAGGGCTGTTCCAGCACAGTCTCAGCTCCATTGTTCAGACATGAGACCCATCACGATGAGAGCACCTTTTGGACTGAGGGGGGCCACTGCCTAGGGGTATGGGACATGTTATGGGTGGTGCAGGGGAAGAACACTTGAGGATTGCACAAGACTTATTATGGGATGTTTAGGGGAGGAATTAAAGGTGGGGAAAGAGAGGGATCAAGGTGGTTTGGGGAGGAAGAAGTGTGGGAAAATAAAGGGGGAAAAACTGGTAGCTGTGTGTAAATAATTTTCTGGTTGGTATACCTGTTTGGCTATGCCCTGCACCTGATCAGCACAGTCTGTCCTGTCTTCTTATTAAATTCTTTTTTATTCTTTTCCTGGATGAGGGACTCTCACGTGCCTGTGTGTGGCTGGGGGTGTTAGTGTAGCCAGACCATAGGTTGGAGGGCCTGTGTGTCTGTGGTGCCAGCAGCTGCAGAGACCTCAATGAGTGGATGTCGATGCCAGCAACTGGAGTGGGACCTCGGGTCGCAGGGACTCATGTGTCTGTGGTGCCAGCCACTGAAGTAAGTGTAGGTGTGCAAATGAGTGTGTGAACACCAGCAAAGATCAAGCCAGGTGAGCCAGTGAGTAGGTGAGGTGGTCTGGGAGCCAGGAGGTGAGTGGGCCTCTAAGAGTGAGACCACAGAGAGTAGGTTGGGGTGGGGGGTGGGTACTGGGGACCAGGTGAGTCCCAGACGGCTCTTTGTGTGTGTGTGCATGTATGAGGGCATTTGTGCCAGCAGCTAGAGCAGGGCTGTGGCCTCAGGGGTTTGTATGTCCAGCTGCCAGCAACTGGGCAGACTGGGTGTATGAGCCTGGCTGTGGGGGCATCCACATTGTATATATGCACATATAGATATTCCCACTAGCAGACCTCAATCCAGCTCAACCAGAGATGGGAGCAGGATGAGGCCATTGCTGTCTGTGCTGCCTGTTTGTGAGTGCTCTGTATGCCTCTCTCTGTGTTGATTTGTGCAGCCCATTGTATGTATACATGTTGTTGTGGTTTAACCCCAGCCAGTAACTAAGCACCACACAGCTGCTTGCTCACCACTTGTGCCCACTCCAGCTTGGACTTATCCAGAGACTGCAGTCCCTTAGGGATGTCTTTGCTCCAAGTGGAGCCTTTTCTATGAGCCACTGTCTTTTCAGGGGTATACCTGCTGCAGCATAGATTTATCCACAGCCACAGTTGCTTTGACGTGCATCTGCTTCAGCGTGGCCTTACCCGCAGCCACAGTCCCTTCAGCAATGAACCTGCTCCAACGTGGCCTTGCCCATGGCTGCAGTCCCTCCAGGGCTGTACCTGCCCTGTTGTGGGCTTATCCATGACCACATGCTTTGAGGTGCTCCAGCATGACCTCATGCACAGCCACTGATGCTTCAAGGTGTACCGGCTGCAGCATGGACTTATCCACAGCCACAGATGCTTCGAGATATACCTTCTCCAGCGTGGATTTATCCTTGGACCACAATCCCTTCAGAGGTATACCTGTGGCACAGGCATAACCATGGCCACAGACGTTTTGAGATATACCTGCTCTGCTGTGGACTTATCTGCGGCCACAGATGCTTCAGGGTGTCCTGCTCCCGCATGGACGCATCCACAGGTTGCAGTCCCTTCGACTTGAGTTCACACTGGAGTTCCAGCCTGTCCAGCACAGCAGCACAGAAACAGCAGCAACACCCTGGCTCATCACCATTGCTGTTATCAAAATGTTCCCAGGTGCAGCAGAATAAGGTGATAAGGAGCACAGCACTACAACAAGCAGCAAAAACAAAATGCAGCCACTAATGAGGACTCTAATATACAGTAAGGCAAGCAAGCCCCATGGCAAGCACAGGAACCTGCCAATTAATAGCTAAACAGCAATAACAGCTAAAAATTTGATCTAGCACATTCCAATCAAATCTGTCATTATCTCGAACCCTTTGAGCCCCATCTTGGGCACCAAAGGGACTGTTGTGATTTAACCGCAGCCAGCAACTAAGCATAACACGGCCGCTCACTCACTCTCCCCCCAGTGGGATGGGGGAGAGAATCGGAAGAGTAAAAGTGACAAAACTTGTGGGTTCAGATAAAGACAGTTTAATAGGTAAAGCAAAAGCTGCACACACAAACAAAGCAAAATAAGGAATTCATTCACCACTTCCCATTGGTAGGCAGGTGTTCAGCCATCTCCAGGGCTCTGTCACATATAACAGCTACTTGGGAAGACAAAGGCCATAACTCTGAACATCCCCCTCTTCCTTCTTCTTCCCCCAGTTGTATATGCTGAGCATGACATTATACGGTATGGAATATCCCTTTGGTCAGTTGGGGTCAGCTGTCCTGGCTGTGTCAACTCCCAACTTCTTGTGTACCCCCAGCCTACTCATTGGCAGGGCAGTGTGAGAAGCAGAAGAGGCCTTGACTCTGTGTAAACACTGCTCAGCAATAACAAAAATTGTATTATCAACACTGTTTTCAGCACAAATCCAAAACACAACCCCATACTAGCTACTATGAAAAAAATTAACTCTATCCCAGCCAAAACCAGCACAATGTATATATAGTGCAGACATGTTTGTGCTCGTGCCTGGTGAGCCTAGAGAATAGGTGTTCAGCCTCACTACTGGCTGGATCTAGGGGCACGGAGCTGTGGCAGCTTTGCCTCTCTCAAGCTGCCAGATTTGGCCCTATTCCCCTAACAACAATGTCTTGAGCAAATATTTATTTCCCTTTTACCTAGGGAAGGGAGTGCAGGTCTGGAAATTACTAAATATCACATGAACAAATACAAGAAAGAAGAAAGGCCATAAAGAATAAAAAAATACCTTATCTATTTATAAAACATAGTAACACTGACATGGCTTCATAAAAATTCTGTATTGATGGGTTTTATAACAGATTTTTGTGCTGCAATAATCCCTTTCCTTTCCTCTGGCTGGCTGGGTCATAGTGAGGTGAGAACTATAATCTCCTTTCATTTCAGGTGGTTTTAACTGCTTGAAGAAGTTCTAGAGATTTTCCTCCAGCTTCTGGTGATGTTTTTTACCACGTTGTCCACAAACAGTTCCTCCTCTTTTCTCTTCATTTTTTTCCCTGCAAAATTATGTTTGCTAGGCCTTTTACTTTAGTCATATTTCCAAACCTTTCCAACTTCTCTCTTTGCACTGCTGCTAGTAGAGGCTCATGGGATCCAATTACTGCAGATCCTGCTTCTCTGTAATAGAGCTGTTAGTTCTGTGCACTGTATATGGTATCCATTAAATTCTGCAGAGACATCTGAATTCAAAGGCTTGAATTCTTCATTCTGTTGCTGCTGTTTGAGTTTCACCCATTTCACACTGTTCATGCTCTCGAGAACACAATATTTCTAAGTTTCCTTTTTTTTTCTCTTGGATCTACTAAGGTTGTTCTTGTCTTTCCAGGTTGTATTTTGAACTGTGAGCACTGCTAGCATGAGGGCAATTCTTTGGATTTCTGTTTCACATTTCCCACCTTTCATGGTAGTAGTACTGAGATACTTGAATAAGTCCCCTCATTCAACTTTCTTGCTTTTGATGTCTATTTCTTGTTCAGTGTCAGTAATCCTCATTGTCATTACACTGCTCTTTTTTTGTCCTGATCTCCATACCATACATGATTGCAGTACTGCCCAGCTTTGTCATTGTATTTGTACATCCTGATCCCATTCTTCCTATCAAATCTACATCATCTTCAAAGGATAGATTACCTATATTACTACCTCAAACTGATAGCACTCCTTCAAAGTTTTCAGAGTCTGACATAACATGTTCAAGGAAAAAATTGAAGGGATGTGGCAACAGGAGACATCACTTTCTTACACCAGCTGTTACATGGAACTACTTACTCAGTGTGTTGCCTTCAAGGACTTTAGTCCCTGCACTGTAATAAAGGATTTCAAGGGTTGTCACTATTCTTTTGCTAATGTTGAATGTCTTCATCACAGTCCATAGTATTCCTTGGCATACATGATCAAATGCTTTATTGAAGCCCATGAAGTTGCAGTGTAGTTCCATTTTATATTCTCAGTATTTTGTGTTCAAATTCTCAAGCTGAATGTCTGATCTATTGTACTTGGTGTCATTCTAAAACCTTCTTCTTCCTCCTCAGGTAATGTCTTTGGTAGATCAGGTAGACATATGATCATAGTATCAAGGTCCCTTTTTGGCAAGTAATACCCTTACAGTTGGTATGTGTGAAGCTTGTGAGTTGTAATAATGGCTGTATCTCCCTTGCTTTTTTGCAAATGTTTAGCTTTTCCTGCTGGGGATTTTCCAAAGCTGTAATTTGCTGCTCCTCATTTGATGACTCTAAGGATGAACAAATCCTCTCTGACTCTTATTCAGTTGTTAATGTGTTGATGTTAAGTCAACATTTACTTTATAGTTACACAAATCCTCGCAGCAGTCCCACAGCCTGCTTACAATTGCTTCTGCTTCTTTTTTTGAAGACATTCATTTTTGTCATGAAACATAAACACAGTTCCTCATTGTCAAACTGATGGTAAAATTTTTCCTCTTCCTCCTCCCTATATTCTGTTGCCTGTGTATCTGTATGATTTTAACTTTTGTATGATTAGTACTGGACTGTTTTATCCCTGTCCTGAGAAGCTTTTTTGTGGTTTTCATTTTCCAAGAAGTTTCCTAACCAGCCATCTTACTGCTGCTAAATTTATCACGTTGCATGAATTGTTCACATTCAATATCCTAGGCTGGCTGCTTAATTTTTTGGTAGAATTTAATGTATTAATTTTTTTCCAGTAGTATGCTTGGCATTCTCATCTTGGCCAAGACCCATAAGAAATAAAGATGTCCTCCAGGGCCCTGTCCATGGGGTTGCTAATCACAATGATTACCATGACATCCTAATGTGTGTTTTTTCCTGGCGCTCTCTTGCTCTTCAAGAGCAGATGCAATAACTCTATTGTCATAAATAGATGACTGCCTGAAAAACAAGTCTTCATATTACTATTTTTCATCTAGTGGTACCAATTAGCAATGCTAGCAATGGAAAATTAGGTGGAGTTGAGATCAAAAGTAGCATACTGCCCTTGCAGAGATATTTACCCTAAATTTTTTCTGGAAATGGTTTGCAGAGCTTTCAAAGGACTCAGGTTCTATACCTCCCCATATAAATGATTAGAGACCTTCATAAAGTAAAAAACATTTAGTTGTTTCTTCCCATTTCAAGGTGCTGTTTGAAGAATCAAGAACTTTCTTCTTGATATAAGAAAGAAATTTTTTACAGCAAAAACAGTCATTCACTGGAACAACCTCCCCAGGGATGTGATAAAGTCCTCATCACTGGAGGTTTTCAAGATGCGATTGGACAGGGTGCTAGGTAATCTCATCTAGGTTCCCTTTCCCACAAAATGTTGTACCAGATGATCTTTTGAGGTCCCTTCCAACCTGGGCTGTTCTATCATTCTATAATTCTAATATAAATAAATCCTTTGAAAGAAAAACATTTTTGTTGCAGAGCAGTTAGTTACTGCAGAATTCTGATGCTTTAATTTTATTTGGAAAGAAATGCCATTTCCCAAATTAAAAGTGAGCCATGATGTGAGAACTCAACTGGCTTATGTGCTTTCAGGATTATGAATATTAACTTGATGACCTTCAGATTAAATTAAGTTTTTATGGGATCAAAATAAGACATATTGCTCCTGCAGCCTTTCAACAACAAGGTTCCATAGTTTATTGTCTTACCTCGTACAGGGATTGCAAGTTACCTTATACACCTCCATCTGCCTTCCTTGTCTCTGAATGAGGCAAATGATCAAGAAAGAGGAAAGGTTAATATGGAGCAGTGCAGTAGCAAGCCAGATATGTCTTACATGAGCAATAAGTTTTTCAGTGTTCTTTTTTTTTAAAGTAAATATGAATGTATTGTGGTTTCCACTAATTTAATTGTAAGTATTTTAAAGGAGATGGAAAACTTTGATCGTATGCAGTGTTTTTAATTTATTTTTACTGCTATAGTTAAATGAAATAATTTTTCCTCTAAGTGTTTTCTTATTTACATAAATTACAAATAGCTTAGAGGTTAATACACCTCTAAGAGTAGGTAAGAATTCTGTACCTATTCTTACACCTGTAAGTTTTGTCCTCTTCCAAGTTTATATTTAAATAATTAAATTCTTAAACTTTCCAAGTGTGTAAGATTGTTTAAGCTATAATGTGATAGATTTTTTCTTCCCTTTGAATGTGATGGTGGCTTTTTCACCCTATTATGATATTGTAGCTGCACAGAAAAGCAAACTGGCAACACTTAGATAAAAAAATCTTCTTGGATAAATAAATTGTACTATGGGTATAAGACTGTAGAGAAACCAGCCTTACAACCAGAAAAATTGTAATCAGATTTATGTTGGTTAAAAGTTAGAATAAAGGCAGTAGTTGTGTTAAGTGGTAATATTTGGTTTCTTTGCTAGAACTAGATTTGGTTGGAAATGCAAGGCAATAAACTACAATAACAAAATAACTATGGTGATATGGCAGTAATTGCTGAAAACATATTTATTGCAAATGAGGTTAGCCAGAATGAATTATGCACGATCAATGTGGAAAGAAAATAGTATGTACAGTAAAAATAAATTTTAAAAGGCACAAATCAAAGAGTATTTTTGGGACTGCAAATCCACCAAGTCTGGACACCATGTACGTTCTTACAATCAAGCTCTGAACAGGTAAACATCTGCTTTGAGCAATAAAATTTTTAACTATGCTTAAGTAAATCTATGACTGTCTGTAATAATTTTAGTGAGACCAGGCAGGAAAAACTGACAAAGGTAACAAGAGCTAATTAGGCTCTGTATAATCTTAATTTGATCTGACAGTTGAGAAACATGAATCCTGGTGAACAATGTAAATTTAAAATGTAGACTCTTGCTACCAACGGAGTGTAATATTATAGATACATTTGTTCATTTCTTTTATTATTAGTACTAATCACATCCAAGACCAAGGCCATTGACACAGTAATTAGTAATACAAGTTTCTGTTATTTTGCACAGCCCATGCAAAATTCTTACGTGTATTTGAGAAAAAGTGTGCAAGGGCAAGGTGTGTTGTGTAATTGGTTAGTGTGAGGTGGGCAGAATGGCTGTCTCCAAAGACATTTCCAACCAAGCTTCACTCAGAATGTTCTTTCACTCTAAGTAAAATAAACAGGTCTGAACTTATTGGAATTTTCTATTTGTTGTCCAGTAAAACCTTATAGCTTCTGGGCTTTTATACAACTAAGATTTATAGCATCTATTCTCACTGTGCAGAGTCCCAAGATAATGTTAATAGATGGCTAGTTTTGCCAATAAATCCCTCAGGGAGCAGAGAGAAATATCTTTTTCAGATAAGTTGTTCAGAACTAAATCCACATCCCAAATGGAACATGATACTTAGGCTTAAGAGACTCAGCTCTAAAAATGTAAAGATATTTCTGTCCCAATTCCTAATAAAGTCAAACTATGGTAAAATCAAAACCCATGGCTCCTGATAACTCATAGATTTGCTAATCAAGGTCTGAGGGCTCATTTTCTTGAAAGGAATCTAAAGTAGTTTGTGAGGTCCAAAAACCATGTTCCTCAGGGACTTTTCTACTTCAACCCAAGAGGCTGGAAGGTCGTCAGTGAGAAAGATAACAGGTTTCCAGGACCACTAGGCAGAATGTCAGGAGTGCTTGATTGCCTGGGAGCATGGAAACCCATCTAAATAACACAAGAACTAGTAAGATGGAGGAGGAGACAAAGAGAAGAGAGAAAAAGGGAAACAGTGGGAGGGAGGACAATGAAGTTATTGGTCTTTACTCGGACCTCCTTTAGAGCCTAAGGAGAAGCCAGGAAGCTGACACAAACTGCCATGCCTATTTCGGACTGGGTAGGAATGAAAAGCATTCTTGTTTTCAGGATATGCATGTGTCTTGCAGGCTATGCTAGTGTTTGTATGTCCTACAAATTTGTTTTCTTTGACGCAGCATGACATTGCTGCCCTATATTCAGGTTACTAACTGCTATAACTCCAATCCTTTTTCTGAAGAATTACTTCCTCATTCTTTAATTACGCAGCAGATTATTCCTGTTTGAAAGTTCTCTTTTCCCAAAAAAATATCATTATTTTCTGAATGTAACTTCATTTTTCCAAGAATGTTTTGAATTTTAGCTCAAATCCTCTTGCATACTTGCATTTCCATTAGTCATCCATAGTTCCCTTGTTCTTTCTTTCTTCTTTTGTACATTTGCTCTTTCTGTTCTTCCTGTATTTAATCCTCTGCACAAGTTTTCCAATAAATCAAGTAATGTGCCCAGGATTACCTCAAATAATTATTTAACTGTTGTAAACTCAAGTTCTTTGGAGCCTGCTGATCTGAAAGGACCTAATCAAATGCTTAGCCCTTAAACTCACTTTACTCATTGCATTCCTGCAGTGGTTACAAAATTCAAAAATATGTTTTACAACTCTTTATAGATCTGGACAAGTATCTGAAACAGTGCTTTATAAGCATTTGCTTAAATAAAGAAGATTTATTTGGATAGACTCTGACCCTGTTGATGTTCACTTACATGTATAGTTAGTAAGCCAATACTGCTAACTTTTAATTGAAAACCAATTTTGAAATCACAGTTGCAAGTATTGATATTCCAAATGTTAAGTCTAAGAGATCAGCTGGTCTAGGTGGATAGCAAAAACAATAAACCACATCTTTGGTAAACTCCTTTTGGCACAGCATCAGAGCAAGCAAAAGGCAGCCCTAAACTGTCCTTGTTTCTCCCAATTTTTCAGCTCTTCATACTAAGAAATTAAAGCTGCCCAGAGGCTAGATGTGTGTAGCCAAATAAAGAGTAATTGCAGCACAGCTACTCATACCTAGACCACTGTCTCTGTAGCTAGTAAAGGAAATTTTAGCACACATTGTCTATCGGGATAACACACTCACTCATGGTGTGTCCAGCAGCCTAAGAGATTTTGTCATGGGTCATGTCATATCTTATCAAATGTGGTTACAAATTATTATTATTATTGTGATTAATTATCCTAATTAGCTACACTGTTATCAAAACTTTGAAATTTCACTATAGAATCATAGATTCATAGAATCATTTGGGTTGGAAAAGACCTTTAAGATCATCAAGTCCAACCTTTAACCTAGCCCTGCCAAGTCCACCACTAAAACATGTCCCTAAGCACCACATCTACATGTTGTTTAAATACCTCCATGGATGGGAACTCAACCACTTCCCTGGGCAGCCTGTTCCAGTGCCTGACTACCCTTTCAGTGAAGAAGCTTTTCCTAATATCCAACCTAAACCTGCCCTGGTGCAACTTAAGGCCATTTCCACTTCTCCTATCGCTTGTTACTTGGGAGAAGAGACTGACCCCCAATCTTCTTTCAGGTAGTTGTAGAGAGTGATAAGGTTTCCCGTCAGCCTCCTTTTCTCCAGGCTAAACAGCCCCATCTCCCTCAGCCACTCCCCAACAGGACTTGTTCTCTAGACCCTTCATCAGCATTGTTGCCCTTCTTTGGACATGCTCCAGCATCTCAATATCCTTCTTGTAGTGAGGCGCCCAAAACTGAACACAGGATTTGAGGTGCAGCATCACCAGTGCTGAGCACAGGGGGACAATCACTTCCCTAGTCCTGCTGACCACACTATTCCTGATACAAGCCAGGATGCTCTTGGCCTTCTTGGCCACCCGGGCACATTGCTGGCTCATATTCAGCTGGCTGTTGACCAACACCCCCAGGTCCTTTTCCGCCCGGCAGCTCTCCAGCCACTCCTCCCCAAGCCTGTAGCATTGCATGGGGCTGTTGTGACTCAAGTGCAAGACCTGGCACTGAGCCTTGTTGAACCTCATACAGTTGGCCTCAGCCCATTGATCCAGCCTGTCCAGATCCCTCTGCGGAGCCTTCCTACCCTCCAGCAGATCAACACTCCCACCCAACTTGGTGTCATCTGCAAACTTAGTGAGGGTGCCCTCAATCCCCTCCTCCAGATCATTGATAAAGATATTAAACAGAACCGGCCCCAACACTGAGCCCTGGGGAACACCACTTGTGACCCATCACCACCTGGATTTAACTCCATTCACCACAACTCTTTGGGCCTGGTCATCCAGCCAGTTTTTTAACCAGCAGAGTATCCTTGTCCAAGCTGTGAGCAGCCAGTTTCTCGAGGAGAATGCTGGGGGAAATGGTGCAAAAGACCTTACTAAAGCCCAGATAGACAACATCCACAGCCTTTCCCTCATCCGCTAAGCGGGTCACCTTGTCATAGAAGGAGATCGGGTTCGTCAAGCAGAACCTGCCTTTCATAAACCCATGCTGACTGGGCCTGATCACCTGGTTGTCCTATATGTGCCGTGTGATGGCATTCAAGATGATCTGCTCCATAACCTTCCCCGGGACAGAGTTCAGGCTGACAGGCCTGTAATTCCCCAGATCCTCCTTCTGGCCCTTTTTGTAGGTGGGCGTCACATTTGCTAACTTCCAGTCAACTAGGACCTCCCCGTTGGATAAATGATGGAAAGTGGCTTGGTGAGCACTTCCGCCAGCTCCCTCTGTACCCTTGGGTGGATCCCATCTGGCCCCATAGACTTGTGTATGTCTAAGTGGTGTAGCAGGTAGCTAACCATTTCCCCTTGGATTATGGGGGCTTCATTCTGTTCCCTGTCCCTGTCTTCCAGCTCAGAGGGCTGGGTACCCTGAGAACAACTGGTCTGACTATTAAAGACTGAGGCAAAGAAGGCATTAAGTACCTCAGCCTTTTCCTTGTCCTCTGTCACTATATTTTCCCCTGCATCCAATAAAGGATGGAGATTCTCCTTAGTTCTCCTTCTGTTGCTAATGTATTTACAGAAACATTTTTTGTTGTCTCTTACAGCAGATTAAGTTCCAGCTGGGTTTGGCCCTTCTAATTTTCTCCCTGTATAACATCATGACATCCCTGTAGTCCTCCTGAGTTGCCTGCCCCTTCTTCCAAAGGTCGTAAACTCTCCTTTTATTCCTGAGTTCCAGCCAAAGCTCTCTGTTCAGCCAGGCCAGTCTTCTCCCCCTCCAGCTTGTCTTTCGTCACATGGGGATGGCCTGCTCCTGCACCTTTAAGATTTCCTTCTTGAAGAATGCCCAGCCTTCCTCGATTCCTGTGCCCTTCAGGACTGCCTCCCAAGGTACTCCGTCAACCAGGCTCCTGAACAGGCCAAAGTCTGCCCTCCAAAAGGCCAAGGTAGCAGTACTGCTGACCCTCCTCCTTAAGTCTCCAAAAATCAAAAACTATCATTTTGTGATCGCTATGCCCAAGACGGCTTCCAACCGTAATCGCCCACCAGGCCTTCTCTGTTCACAAACAACAGGTCCAGCGGGGCTCCTTCCCTACTTGGCTCCCTCACCAGCTGTGTCAGGAAGTTATATTCCACACACTCCAGGAACCTCCTAGACTGTGTCCTCCCTGCTGTATTGTATTGCCAGCAGGCATCTGGGAAGTTGAAGTCCCCCACAAGAACAAGGGCTAGTGATTGTGAGACTTCTCCCAGCTGCTTATAGAATACTTCGTCTGCCTCTTCATCCTGGTTGGGTGGTCTATAAGACTCCCACCATGATATCTGCCTTGTTGGCCTTCCCCCTGATTCTTACCCATAAACACTCAACCTTATTGTCACCATCATTAAGCTCTAGACAATCAAAACATTCCCTAATGTACAAGGCTACCCCACTGCCTCTCCTTCCTTGCCTGTCCCTTCTGAAGAGTTTAAAGCCATCCATTGCAGCACTCCAGTTGTGCGAGTCATCCCACCATGTTTGCATGATGGCAACTATATCATAGTTTTCCTGCTGCAGAATGGCTTCCAGCTCCTCCTGATTGTTGCCCATGCTGTGTGCATTGGTGTAGATGCACTTCAGTTGGGCTATTGATCCTGCCACCTTTTCGGGGGGAGAAGCTATGGTTATGCTAACATGTGGAAACTACACAGGCAGTGGAAGCAGGGACAGGTATCCTGGGAAGAGTATAGGGACACTGCCTGGTTGTGTAGGGATGGATTCAAGAAGGCCAAGCCACACCTGGAGCTGAACTTGGCAAGGGATGCAAAGAATAATAAGCTTCTACAGGTATGTCAGCCAAAAAAGGAAGGTCAAAGAAAGCATACCCCCTCCAATGAACACGACGGGCAAACTGGTAACAACAGACAAGGAAAAGGCTGAGGTACTCAACAACTTCTTTGCCTCAGTCTTCACTGGCAACCTCTTTTCCCACACCTCTCAAGTGGATGGACCACAGGACAGGGACTCGGGGAGCAAAGTCGCTCCCACCGTAAGAGAAGATCAGGTTAGTGACCACCTGAGGAACCAGAACATACATAAGCCTATGGGACCTGACGAGATGCATCCCAGAGTCCTGAGGGAATTGGCTGATGTAGTTGCCAAGCCACTCTCCATGATATTTGAAAAGTCATGGCAGTCAGGTGAAGTCCCTGGGGACTGGAAAAAGGAAAACATTGCACCCATTTTTAAAAAGGGTAAAAAGGAGGACCCTGGGAACTACCAACCTGGCAGCCTCACCTCTGTGCCTGGGAAGACCATGGAACAGATCCTCCCAGAAGCTAGGCTAAGGCACATGGAGGACAGGGAGGTGATTCAAGACAGCCAGCATGGCTTCACCAAGGGCAAGTCCTGCCTGACCAACCTAGCGAACTTCTGTGATGGAGTGACTACATCAGTGGGCAAGGGAAGAGGTACAGATGTCACCTATCTGGACTTCTGCAACGTCTTTGTCACAGTCCCTCACAATCTCCTTCTCTCTAAATTGCAGAGGTATGGATTTGATGGGTGGATTGTTCAGTGGATGAGGAGTTGGGTATCCAGAGGCTAGTGGTCAACGGCTCAGTGTCCAGATGGAGATCAGTGACAAGTGGTGTCCCTCAGGGTCCAGTATTGGGACAAGTACTGTTTAATATCTTCATCAGTGACATAGTGGGACTGAGTGCATCCTAAGCAAGTTTGCAGATGACACCAAGCTGAGCAGTGTGGTTGACATGCCTGAGGGACAGGATACCATCCAGAGGGACCTGGACAAGCTCAAGAAGTCAGCCTATGTGAACCTCATGAGGCTCAACAAGGCCAAGTGCAAGGTCCTGCAACTGGGTCGTGGCAACCCCCAGTATCAATACAGACTGGGAGATGAAGGGGTTGAGAGCAGCCCTGCTGAGAAGGACTTGGGGGTACTGGTGGATGAAAAGCTGGACATGAGCCAGCAATGTGCACTCATAGCCCAGAAGGCCAACCATATCCTGAGCTGCATCAAAAGAAGCATGACCAGCAGGTTGAGGGAGGTGATTCTGCCCTTCTACTCCACTGTGGTGAGAGCCCACCTGCAGTACTGCATCCAGCTCTGGAGTCTTCAGCACAGGAAAGACATGGACCTTTTGGAGCGGGTCCAGAGGAGGGCCACAAAAATGATCAGAGGGATGGAACACGTCTCCTATGAGGAAAGGCTGAGAGCGTTAGGATTGTTCAGTCTGGAGAAGAGAAGGCTCCAGGAAGACTTTATTGAGGCTTTTCAGTCTTCAAAGGGGGCTTATAAGAAAGATGTGGACAAACTTTTTAGCAGGGCCTATAGTGACAGGATAAGGGGTAATGGTTTTAAACTAAAAGAGGATCGATTTAGAAGAGATATAAGGAAGAAATTTTTTACAATGAGGGTGGTAAAACACTGGAACAGGTTGCCCAGAGAGGTGGTAGATGCCCCATGCCTGGAAACATTCAAGGTCAGGTTGGACGGGGCTCTGAGCAACCTGATCTAGTTGAAGATGTCCCTGCTCATTGCAGAGGGGTTGGACTAGATGACCTTTAAAGGTCCCTTCCAACCTAAACTATTCTATGATTCTATGATTCTATGGTTCTACACTACTAGCGGAGCTTCAGGAGGATGGCTTCTGCTTCAGCTGGACCTTTCTGCCATTACTACTTATTCCCTTCCAGGGAAACAGCCAGTTTTGCTGAATGTACCTGTGTATTATTCTTGCAATGCTCAAGGAAAATTTTTGGCCTAGTGTGTCCAAATCAAGCCAGGCTTTTTTGAATTTCTTTAAGAGCAAAGTACAGATTTAGAGTGCTAAGGGAAATTATCCATTTTAAGTGACAGAAACAACTGGGAATATCCTTAGAATTTGTAAAGAAAAATGAAAGCACTGCAAGTTGGATCAGGAACCTAAAAACTCTCTTTAAATACTCCCTGTGGAAGAGTCTATCTTTTTTCCACTGAATATATAAGAAGCCTAGAAGATTAGCCTGCTGTCTCAGGCACTTAAGTTGGTTGCCTAAAGTTAAGTGTTGTGGAGGCTGTTCTTCCCCCATTCCCACAACATTTATAATTAATCAACTGAAAATCAGTTCATGTGCAATTCACAGTAGGAAGAGATCAATTCACAGGGGAAGGTATCTGCAATCAGTAATTTAGGCTGCTCTAGCTAAATTTGTAGAATAAATTCTAAACAATTAATTATTCTACTTGCTTTTCAGCTAGTCTAACTTCCTTTTAGGCTTTGATGTCATTTGCAGGCATCAGTACTTCTAGTTAGCTGAACAACTTTCCACAATTTCTGCTAAACTCTTAGATCCATGTAGTTTGAACAGTTCCATCATCTCTAGTAACATTTGTCAATTCAAAAGACAGCAAAACTGCTGCTATTTCTGTACTATTGTATGTTAGCTCAGTTCACCAGTGTGACTTGAATACTCCACATGTAATACCACCTACAGATTTAGAAAAAAAAAATACTGTCCTGTAATAAAAACTGAATAGAACCAGAATATCTTGGGAGAAAACCAGGGAGTATTATATTTCATTATATTTCTATATTCTTAGAAGTCTGAGTGTTCCTGCAGCAGTCATCATTGATCCTAATACAATGTGGTGCAAAACTTGTAAATATTATATAATCTTGTAAAATTTTAGTGAAAGTTCAGTTACCTGCAGTGTTCTCTTGCTTGTACTATCTATGGAAAAATCATTAAGAAATATAAAGAGTCAGTTCGAGCCTTGGAAGTAACTCTTTCTAGTACTTCCTTTATGACTTTGTGTCTTGAAATAATACAGCAATGTCAGTGTTGACCTCAATGATTCCTGATTTTTTTGTTTGTTTCTTTTAATTTTTAGAAATATTAATATCAAGTAATATTTTGCAAAATTTTATGTTTACCTCATAGGGACATTTGAAGGAAGTCTTGACACATGATAGGCTCATGTAATATCCCAACTGCAATCTTTCTACTAATAAATTACTTACATGACCAACTGACTTGATGCTAAGACATTTAATTCCAACTATCTTAATTATTTCTCAAAAGCAGAGTCCGAATGTTTCACTCACCTGCCTTCTTTCTCTTGGAAAATTAAGGGATCTTTTTGTCTCATGACCTAAGAATATGAGCCCCAATTTACTGAAAAGATGAGATAAAAACTACATTAACTTTGGCAGGCTTTGGGTCACGCCTACAACAATTTAAAATGAACATGTTATAGAAAACATTCAAAAAGATTTTTGAACTTCTGTCTGACCCTTAAGGCCCTTCTTTACTGCAGCTTAAGACCTTTTAAAAGGGTAAACTTTCAAAGCAATCCATAGGAAATACACACAAACCCCCCTTTATTTATGATCAAACTGTATGTGATTATTTTTCATGCATAACTCCTAAAATTCATCCCAAAGCGTCTTGATTGTATTGCATCTTCAAAGTGCATAAAAACAGAATTGAACTCACAAAGCTGTTTGAAACTTAGGCTTTTGTAATGAAAACATAAAAATCCCTCCTGGGTTATGCATTATACAGCAGAAAACTTAGGAAATAATCAAAGACTTTGGTACTTATCTTCATAATCTTTATCCAACAATGTAGTTGCACTTAAATTTTCCCAGAAAGCCCTATTCGGCTGCTAGACACCAAAAGAGCTTCTGAAGAATTTAGCACATTTAGTAGGAAAAAAAAAGCCACTAATCCATTTGAAACAGATTCCCAGTGACAAAATAAGAAAGAAAAGCCTTGTAATTTTTCAGGGTATGATAGCAAAGAATTGTAGTTTAATCTGTCTAATTACCATGCTTCCAATTGTATGTGAAAACCAGGTTTCCAGTGTGAATAATATGTGTAGTATATGCTTTTAAGTACACCACTTTCTTTGCAATTTTTACTTCATTTGAATGACTGTAAAGATCAGGCCCTATAGGTCATCCATATGCTGCTCAGAACAGAAATGTTTCAGGAGTGTTAAAAGCCGTACCAGTTTAAACTACAGGATCTAAAAGTAGAGTAATTTTGTAGACCGCAATTAATGCCTGTGAAAGTCATTTTGCTTTACTTTTCCTATCATTTTTCTCTGGCACTGGTTTAGAAAAAAAAACATACATGTCAACAGGACTTAGGTGTAACAGTGATCAATTTTCCAGTTCATGCTAGGAAAATAAGTCTCTTCTTTCACCAACACTGACAAACCAGAGTTGGAAGAAATTTTCAGAGAACAGGATTCTTCTCAGTAAAGGAAGGTTAAAGTTCATGTGATCTTGAAGACTGAGGTTTCTTCAGAATTGTAAACCATTCGGACTTGGTTACAGTTCAAAATTCAGTAACTTTACATCAAATTATTACAAGACCACATATACTTTCTGAGAGTGTAATAGAATTAAAAACTATTTAACTAAATATCTTATTATGACCCCAAAAGGAGAAACCACATTCTTCAACCTCTGGCTCCTATTTTTAAGTTTTTACTGCAGAAATATAGTTGTCAGATTCAGACACCAAGAGGAATTTTTCTAGAAAGAGGCATTAGAAGTATATTAGAGGAAGTGGAGTATTTTGCCTTTTCATCAGTTAGACCTGTTGGATTACAGGTTCTTGCTCTGAAAGAACAGGGCAGTGAAACACATTACATAAACAGAGCACATACCTCACCTTGTGTATAATGATTTACTACATTCTTCTCCAGGTGTTCGATAGAAAATCACATCTGACAGATATAGAATCATAGATTCATAGAATTGTTTAGGTTGGAAAAGACCTTTAAGATCATCAAGTCCAACTGTTAACGTAGCACTGCCAAGTCCACCACTAAACCACGTCCCTAAGCATCACATCTACACATCTTTTAAATACCTCCAGGGATGGGGACTCAACCATTTCCCTGTGCAGACTGTTCCAGTGCCTGACTACCCTTTCAGTGAAGAAGCTTTTCCTAATATCCAACCTAAACCTGCCCTGGTGCAACTTGAGGCCATTTCCTCTCCTCCTATTGCTTGTTACTTGGGAGAGGAGGCTGACCCCCACCTCACTACAACCTCCTTTCAGGTAGTTGTAGAGAGCAATAAGGTCTCCCCTGAGCCTCCTTTTCTATATGGAAAAACATTCAACAGCAACTATTTATTAGGATACCTCTGCTGGTAAATAGGAGACAAATATGCATATATGGATGGCTTTGATTGAGAGCAGAAGAGGAACAGCAAATATTTTCTTAAAAAATACTTTCATTGGTTACCCTTATGTTACCACAAACTTCAGCTAAAAAGCAGTGAAATTACTTGAAAAAATGCTTAATTCCTTTCTGTTTAATTCAATCTTTTGTTCCTTTTTTTGTGGGTGTCATACATATTGTAAACTCCCAGACATAAAATTCTGACTGCAGCATGAAGACTGTTGACCAATGAGACCAGCATATGACAGAAAACACTGAGTTTGTGTAAAGCAGCTTTAACCCACCTATGATTTTCTTTAAAGGCAAGGTAAGAAGGGCAAACACTGTTACTCAGGCAACAAGTAACAGTGAACTGTTACAGTAACTTCACCAAAAAGTGAAGATAAATATGGAGATGCAAAAAACTGTGAGCAGAGCATTCTCTCTGAGCAAGTGACTGATAGAACCTGGGTTTGTGTGAAGTTTTCCCAGTGGAGCTCATGAAGAAGAAGAAATGAAGACTGGGCATGGACTTCGAAAACAGAACAAAGTTCAGACAGGAATGTCAAGATGAATGAAAGAGAGAAGGCAGCATAAAAAACCGATGACCTGCATTTACTGAACAACAGAAGCTGAATGGCAGATCAATAAACCAAAAAAAGAACAACTATGAGAACATGGCAGGAGGATTAACTAGCTAGCTTAGGAACAGCTATGCTGCACTGGGAAGCAATGAGGAGAAACATGCTGAAAGAGAAGATAGGATGACAGAAGAGAGAAGCCACTAGTCCCATAAGAGAAGAGATAATGGACATAGCTATGAGAAATTGCCCAAGTATAAACAAAGACATTACACAGAAGAGAAGGCAGGATAGTCAACAGACAGGAGAAATAACTCAGAATAGAGCTTTAAGATGAGAGGCAGCTTTTTGTGATTGGGGAGTCCTTGGTAAGGACTAACAAACCTGTCACTACAACAGATCCACAGGAAAGTCAGTATGGAGTCTGCCAGGAGCAAGCATACACACTGTGAAGCCAGGGATGAAAAGGATTTTCAAAGAAACTGGGGGAAAAATATACAGGCATTGATTATTTTTCATGTCAGGATACGCCCCAGATTTCAAATGGAGCAGTTCAAGGGATTTACTCCAAGCTGGAGTAGCTAGGCAGAGACACTAGCCTCAGGCAATTTCCAGCAGAATTGTTCCAACTACTGGAGAAGGTCTCTAGGGACTGCGGTCTTCCTCCAGGACTGCTTCTCAGAGGTAAATTATGACAAACTCATCAGATATTTAAAATGAAATATATTTAAAATGAAATATATTACTTCTTACACTAGGTGTATATATATTACTTAGAATCATAGAATCATAGAATTGTTAAGGTTGGAAAAGACCCTTAGGATCATCAGATCCAACCGTTAACCTACCACCGCCAAGTCCACCACTAAACCATGTCCTCAAGCACTGCATCTACCCGTCTTCTAAATACCTCCAGGGATGGGGACTCAACCATTTCCCTGGGCAGCCTGGTCCAGTGCCTGACTACTCTTTCAGTAAAGAAGTTTTTCCTAATATCCAACCTAAACTTACCCTGGCGCAGCTTGAGGCCATTTCCTCTCATCCTATCACTTGTTACTGGGGTGAAGAGACCAACCCCCACCTCACTACAACCTCCTTTCAGGTAGTTGTAGAGAGCAAGAAGATCTCCCCTCAGCCTCCTCTTCTCCAAACTAAACAAACCCAGCTCCCTCAGCCGCTCCTCGTAAGACTTATTCTCTAGACCCTTCACCAACCTAGTTGCCCTTCTCTGGACATGCTCCAGCACCTCGATGTCCTTCTTGAAGTGAGGGGCCCAAAACTGGACACAGTACTCGAGGTGCGGCCTCACCAGTGCCGAGTACAGGGGCACTATCACCTCCCTGGTCCTGCTGGCCACACTATTCCTGATACAAGCCAGGATGCCATTGGCCCTCTTGGCCACCTGGGCACACTGCTGGCTCATGTTTAGGCGGCTGTCAACCAACACCCCCAGGTCCTTTTCAGCCAGGCAGCTTTCCAGCCACTCCTCCCCAAGCCTGTAGCGTTGCCTGGGGAGTCTTCTTCTTGTAAGAAGTGTATTATGTAATATATAAATATACATTATGGTGCATAGCATACACTATAAACGTGTATTTTGGTAAGATAAGATATTGGTGGTATTCTGTTGGACATTATTAATGCTAATGGGAAAGAACAGAGCTAGAATAAGAACAGCAAAATAGATAAAGACAGACTCAAAAGGAAATTTCAGAAATCTGTAAGAGAAGGTAGACCTCCAAGTAGACACTGAAGCAGTAGTCAACACTCATTTAATATTTTCATTAATAACCTTGGAAAGAAAAACGCAAAGGAATTTCATTTGCTGATGCAAAACTGGCAGCACTGTGAGCATGGGAAAAATCAGATTCTTGTAATGGTAGGACTCCATGGCATTAAGGAATGGAATAATAAAAATATGGATGAAATTTAACTGCAGAAAGTAAAGGTCATTCATGTAGGGACTAATAATGAGAATTTCTTCTATAGTCCAGGAACTTCTCAGTTGGAAACAATAAAAAAGGAAAAGCAGCTGGATCTATTAATCAGTCACAGAATGTCTATGAGCCACCAATGTCATGCAACCATGAAAAAGCGAATGTGATTCCAGATTATATAACAGGTTACAGGCCGTTCCTCAAAGGGCCACGGTGTCATTTCTATAGTCTTAATAGTAATACACCAACAAGCGGTAGATTAAAGAGCAGATACAGCCATTTTCTAAATTAAATAAGCAATAGACTCATATTTTGAAAAATGATTGAGGGCCGGGGGTTTAGCAGAAACATTATAGAATTGTTCATCACTATTATTATGCACTAAAACCAGATATCAAAGTCAGGGGCTGGTCCCCATTACTCTAGTGTAATGCAATTGCACAAAATAATACAGGTTCAGCCCCAAGACAACTTAAAATTATAGGTTTAATCATGCAAATACTTACATACATTAATAATTGCATATTGACATTGCAATAGTTCATATTCCAAATTCTTGGTTTAATAACTATCCATTTAGTAATCAGAGAATGACTTTTAAAATAGGAATGTGAGTTGACAATGACATATTCGAATCCATATTCCAAGTGAAATATATGATGATGGAAATGGCCTAATAAGAAGGTAGAGCAAACATAATGCTGCTACTCACATGTTTATTATTCTGTTTATTCAACTTGTTAATCTTCTCTTATGAAGTACAATCATTAAGAGAGATCCGGGATTTCTAAGCATTGCGGATTGCATGTACTGTTGGTAGTCACTCAACATGAACATTCAAGAACCTGTTGTGTGGCATAATAGCTCCCTCCTATATGTGAACTACTAATGAAGTAGCAAAGTTAATTGCCAAGAGGCTGTATAGCGTAATTTGCAAGCCAGGCAGTTGTCACAGAAAGCACATGGTAAAAAGTAGGCATTGAGAAGCAGCACAGTTTTTCCAAGGGCAATATCAGCTTTCTGAGTAGTGAAGTGTGATGATCCCGATCTTCTCACAGTTGTGTTGTGGTCAAGAACTAGAATGGGCTCCCTGAGGATTTTACTTTGCAGCATAAGATTTATTATATAGTATTCTTTCACCTAGACTGACCTGGTTTTATTTTATAATTTTTCAAAGAATATTCCTTGCAGCTTTACCCCATTGTAGAAGTTTTCTCTAACAAGAAAGCAGGAAGAAAGAAAGCAATCAGTAGAAAATCAGTATGAATTATCTGTTTTATTTAAAATCTCGCTTTCAGAAGGCTTAAATATAAATTATATGAATATTTATCATAAGAAAACTGCAGAACAGATGGATGGACAATTTATTGAAACAGGATAAAAGAAGATATGGTTTTTTGCTAGGTTCACTCAAATACAGAGACAAAACAAAAAAAATATTTGTATACTTTATTTGGATTATCTTGTCACAAGAAAAACTCTGTCTCCTTAAGTTAGGCTATCATAATTTAATTGGTTTGCACAACCAGGTCTCAAGCTACAAAATTTTAAACTTCCAGGAATGCAAATTTCTGTGAGAGTTCAGACAGCAGTAGACACTGTTAAATGTTTCCTTATTATTTAAAGACAGTACAGGTACAGTTGCCTTGTGGACACAGAATAAAATAGTATTCAGCAGTTCAACAAAGTTTATTTGTTGGGTTTGGGTTTGTGGTTTTTTTTTTCCCTCTTGACACATTAGAGAGACTATGCTAGGCAATCACTTAAATTAAATGGATTAAATTTTGCACAGGCAGCCCCATAGTTATCAGCAGAATTGCATGAGTTACTAATTGGTGCAGAAATTATTCTTGTTAATATCTGCTCCCAAACAAATTAAGGATTTATCGGTTATTCTAAACTGAGAAGTGAAGAAAAGGTTTTAGAGCAAGCCAAAACATGCCGTACGTGCAACTCAGACTCTTTTTTTTTGTAATGGTGGCTATGCTCCTTGTGTTCTTGCGTTCAGACTGAAAAGGCACACATTACCCTGAAGACAAACTGAGCTTTCTCTAGCTACTTATGGTCCATGCTACCATGCATACAGACTACATGCAACAAGAAGATGGGCTTGCACTAGGGACCTGAATTGACTCTGACTTATTGACTCACTTATTAATGGAAATAAAAACCTACTTTCTAGTGAGAGGCAACAGCTCCTACTCAGGGTGGACACTGTATTCAGCATCAGAAAGCCACTGAAGATGTTAGTAACAGAAGTTAATCGGTTGTCAGCACTCTAACAGATGTGAGAACGAAGAGGGTGCTGTATGTCAGTATTGTCTAGCTCTTACAGAATTGTTTGTTGTTATCCTAGCCTGAGAAAAGCATTTTTAGATATAGAAATATAAATATATACATTTCTGGAGTATATGTTTCTTTGTTTTGTTCTGCAATGGAGTTCACCTGGGATGAAACCTGCCCAAACCAGTGGAATATCCAGGAAAAATACTGCTAAACTCCAACACCTCTCTTGTGAGTATCGATTAAGCATGATTTCCCAAAGATTTAAAACACAGCCATGTTTTTAAGGGGATGGCAAAAGTTTTACCCCTGACATGACCTCAGTCCTCTTTTCCTTACTTTCACCTGACTATTGAAAGTTTCAAGTTTCTTTTCCAAAGCAAAGAAACTAGATCTTTGTAATAAAAGCTTGCAAGCACTCAACGGTAAGTAAACCATAATACTTTTTTCAGAATTTCAATACAATGTAATTTTAATACAAATGCTCCCAAAATATCTTGTGTGAGGTAAGAACTTGATGAAAAATTACACTTAAGTAGTATAAGTTTGGTAAAATTCTAGTGGAAGTATGAGAATTCGGTGTTCCAAATTTTCCAAATTTCAAACCCAGATGAAAGTATCTCACAATTACCTATAAGCAAGGCAAATAACCAAGAAGTATAGAAGTATTGCATCACAGTATTGTATTTAATAGTCTTTTAAATATGTACAAGATTGCAAAGCTACGAAGAGCCAGTGCAGTCACTGTAGTCACTGTAGTCATTGTTTAGTGACTGTCAAACTGAGATATGAAGGATGTCAATGTGTACTATATACAGTATACAAACATAAAGAATCCACTGAAAGCCAGATTTTAACCTACAACTGCTATGAATTTACAATCAGATTACTTATATTGAAGGATAGTATGGACTAGAAGTGACATCTCCTTACAGTATTTATCTTAATCCATAAATGTTTAGGAAACAGTTACCTTTTTAGCCATGCACAAGGGGTGGTAAATATATGAAAATATATGAAAAGTACTTGAAGGATTCTTCCATAAATGTCTCTCACATTGATACATTTATGTGGCTTATCTTCTTTGCTTACAGGAGCAGAAATAATATAAAATTAAAAATATTTGACAAAATTATGTGCGAATTGATACAGTATGAATGAAGCTAAGAAATAATTGTCATGAAAATATATTACAGGCAATTTACCTCTGTTCTGCTATAGATTGTACATTCATGATACATGAGTAGAACAGATATTTGAGAACTATGAGAGCCATAGGTACATGGTAGGTTCTTAGCAACTCCTAAAGACAAGCATTCTCCTGGAGAAAGCAAAGCAAAATGCATAGAGAAAGCAGTTGTTGAAGTAAGCAAGCATAACACAAACAGCATGCACATACAGAAGTGGATACCTGTTACCATTGGAGGTATTGATAACATCATATGAAAAGTGAGAACAAGTGAATATGACTAGAGATGACTCAGATGCTTAATCTTGCCTTCTCATAACCAGTTGATATATTGTCAGAAAATATACATTGAAAGCTCAATTTTGGAAAAGTAACAGTAGCATCCGGTGGCCATTTAAGGTAGACCAAGACATAGTATATATTCCCTCAGAATCTCTGAAAGGGAACACATATTTCACTACTCATAGTATCGAAGGCAACACATTAAGCTAATTCAGGTAAACTAATTTCTAGTGATGTCTGATCAATATATTTTGTATGTATTTGTCATGATTTTACATTACTGAAATTGCATTTTAATTTAAAATACTACTAAAACATATATTTTAAAATAACCTAGCTTTACAATTAACTTCCCAATCAGTGGGAAAGTTGTCTTCAGCTAGATTTTGCCTTATTGGCCCAGATGGCTGCCTGCTGGTGCATAGAGGAGCCAGACATTATTGTAACAGAGGCCCAGAGTAGAGTGTTGATAGAGGATTGGCTGAATCCTCTCTGGATCCCTTAGCAAGCATACGCTACTGCACAAAATATGTGCATATATATTCCAATAAAAATTAATCCTTGTGTATTTTGAGATAGCTGTAAAGTACAAATGAAAGCAACATGGGCTAAAAAAAACTTGCCTTCTAGGTCCCTGACTGTTATCAATGTCACAGACATGGATTCTCCCACAAATAAAAAGTGAGTGTAGAATCCTCTACCTGTAGTCTGTTAACATGCATGGTGCAATTTTCCAAGGGTGCCCCCAGAAATTTGTGATGTGCTTTGAGACGACAGTAAAAGCAGAACAGAAAAAGCAAAACCATGATGAAAGTCTTATTCTAAGTTGTGCAAAGTAATGCCTGAGAAACATCAGCTGGCAGGTTGATGAACAGGCCCATTTGCTCTAGGCAGGAGACAACTACACAGCCATGCAACCTGGAACGGACCCATTCCCTTCACCTCTTCCTCTCTAATCCCAGATTGCATCAGAGAGGCTGCTGGTGAATCCACATTAACTTTCAGTAGGTGCCCTTCAGTGGGGAACCAAGGACATTCCTCAACTATTCTACTCATCCTGTCATAAAACACCAGCCTAATTCTGAAAAACGTGTTTCTTAACAAACGATAACATACTCAAGAAGTTTTTCTGCTCAGGGCACAGTTCTGCCAAACCTTCACTTATGGACACAAGGTTAATCGTTTCACCAAGGAGGTCAAGAAATGAAAGCCATGTCTTATTAAAGCATAAGGAAGCAGAAGTACAGACTCAACAGCTATCTTTCTATGCCTCTCTGTGTAGAGTAGCTCTACTCATAACCTTTGAACTTAAACTGGAAGGAGTCTCCATGCTGGGTCAGATCACAACTCTCTCTCTGCTGTAGTGTTTCAGCACTGACAGTGGTCACTGCTTCAGATTCCTCAGAAGAAAAAAAAAAAAAACCTTAGAGGTGAAATCTTCAGATTCAGAACAAACATCCTGTGGTGATTCTGAATAGCTGTAAGATAGTTCTGATTACAATACCCTTGACATAATAATAAATAAATCTAAATAACTGTAGGAAAGGCTTTTCTCTGCACACAGAAGCTTGTATTTTTACTTCGTGGAAACCTATTGGCCAAGATACTATCAAACACTGACAACCTTTAATGTCACTGGAAGAATTTCCTGGATTACATGTTGAAAGTTCATGGCAACTGATGTAAAAATGATAGCAGATCTGAAAGTTTGATAGAGGCTGTATTTCAGAACTTAGCCAATACTAGAAACACACAGACAAGAAGTTCTCTTCTGTAATAAAAAGTAAGCAGAACCAATTTCATTTATTAAAAAATTAACTTCATAAATTTAGTCCTCAGAAAGATGCAAAATCAAATTATTAAACAATTGGTCTGTAAGGACCTTGAGGATATTATATCAATACAAAAGCAATAATTATTTGCCAAGGGCCACTAGGATACAAAGGAATGAACATAAGATGGAACATGGAAAAAACTAGCTATAAGAAAAAAGTATACCACCATGAGAATAATCCAACCCTGCACAGGGGCTCTGAAAGGCTGTGGAGTCTCCATCCTTAGGGATATGCAAAACTTAACTGGAAATGGCCCTGAGCAACCTTATCTTATGGGAGCAGGAGGTTGGATTAGATGACCTCTGGAAGTCCCTTCCAACCTATGTGATTCTATGGTTCAATGATTTAATTTTCTTCTTTGATGTGTAACTTGATAGGTTTTACTGGAAGGGGAAAGCCATAGTAGTGCAATGCCTCAGCTTTAGTAAAGCTCTTGTCATATCACCAACCATCTAGGAATTTACAGTTTTGATTAAATTACTGAAAGATAGAATTGGTGGAAATATTGAATTTAAAGATAGTCATCCAACGGTAGCAATCAGAGGAGGAGAACACGCTAAGTCAAGACAGTTAAGTGTCTGTCACAAGTTTGGTAGTTTTCAGCACTTTCTGTAAGACTGCTAATCAAGGAAATATTCTGAGTCTCCGTTATCCATGCTATGTAATAGAGCTAAACACAAGAACCTTGTGGCTCTCTGAAAGGTTTTTACTCATGGAGCAACCATGGAGTAAGCCTCTGTTGGCTCTTGCCAGCTTAACTGTTTTCAGTATGTGAGGAGTTTGTTAAAACATGCAGTATAAAAAGTATACATCCAAGTGCCATTTGAGTAGCCAATGTATGCTTCCACAAAGAGATACAAGACAATCTCTTTCTTGTGTCTACTTCCAAATCTGTTACACGAGCATTGCTCTTAAAGTAGCAATGTCCAAACTACGTTCTCAAAAGATTTATCTGGATCTCCTTATCTAAGGTCTTGCATAGTTGCTGTAGTATTGCTGCTATAATATTGCACAATTGTTTGCTACATAAATATCCTGATAAGTCTTTTCCTCATCTTAAGGCATAGGAGATGGGAAGTGGCAGAGGCATACCTGAATATGGCTTATCCCTGGGTTTTATAATGGCTTCTGGAGGATGTCAGTGTTCAACACAAACTAAAGCAGTTCTTAAGAAGTTCTAAGTTCTTCTGGTAACCAGCTGTCACTCCTGTTAGTTCCAGAATCAGTTAGTCCCAGAATGGTCCCTCTCTGCCTAACTTGTGTCAGGTATTTCTCAGACAGACATGAAAATCAAGGTTCATATATGTCTGTCACAGATGAACAGTGGTCTTTTCATGCTTTTGTGATTAGCATCCCATGACACGTGTCTCCTGTAGCTTTCAGCAACAAGAAGCTGGCAGCAACTCATTATCAACAAGAACCATCTTAAAATACAGGACCACAATTCAAAAGCAACTCCATTTCTCATATTTTTTGAAAAGTGGTTGTAATGCCTTATGTCGGAGCGGGAGAGTTCGGACCCGGAGTAACGATGTAACCTCGATGTGAGTATGATCGTTCTCCTTTATTTCAGACAATTACAAGGCTTATATAGACAATCAGCAGAGCACGCAGTAGCAATATCTACATGATTGGCTCATTACATGTGTTCACGCGCTTAAGACAGTTATATGATTGGTACAGGGTTGCTGTTCACGCGAAGAGGTTTGTTAGCACATTCCGGACTTAGTTGTTGTCTCTTGTGTTGTTTGCCAAGTAGTCCGTTGCTGTTCAAGGTCAGTTTATAGTATCCTCTGTGCTTCTTGATACACTAAAAGCAGGATTGCTCACACTGAAAAGATCATGTCCCTTCTCACTTAGCCATTCTCCCACAGCCTTATACATAAAATCACTTTTTATGCAGCCTCTCATCACCAGAAGATTTTTAAGATGCTGCAAAATCCCAGGAAAACTAGCTAATGTCCATAAACAATAGTTTTTGTTCCTAATAGTGACATTCAGCACAGAATAATAGTGTGACATCCAGTCTCTTTAATCTTTCAAGAACTGAACACAGAGGTTCAACTGCATCTTGCTCAAGAAGCCTCCTGTGATAGATGCTGTTTTATCTGTATGTTCACAGTCATGCTTAGGCAGTGTGAGGTGTATGGCAGAGAACAACCAGTATCTCAGTACACATTGTGGAGAGGCTCAGAGGCTGCAGGTGTGGCAGAGGGGAGTCAGGGCCAAGTTGGAGCCTGCGGCACCTCCTGAGGCTGAGTGACTGCGCTGAGGGTCAGGGAGCAGTCAGGGCTCACAGCAGGCAGAGGCACTTTCCTGGGGAGGGCGAGGCTCTGAGTTTGCTGTTACTTGGAAGATCAGGAGGCAAGAACATAGTGGGAAAAGGGAGAGTTGTAAAAAAATGTTTTATTATTATTTCTACTCTAGATGCTTCAATTTTTCTCAAATTGAGTATACACACATGTTATCGCTTTTTATACTTAAACAAAATCAGGCTTTCTGAGTTAAAAGGCCTTTTGATATTTTGGGAGATTTGGGGGAACAAAAAGTTCTAGAAAGATGCACTTCAGAACTCTGCCTGACTCATGGTCCTGACACAATCACAGAGAAATTAATTGGATGAGCTGGGAAACACTGTTGCTTCCAAGAAAGAAATGTATAATTAAAAGCACCATCATCAATTAACTTTGCTATCTTCTTCATACTTTGAACAGGATTTAATATTATCAGGGAAAATGGAAACAGTGAAAGACCTCTTCACAGCCAGGTTGTAAAACCTTGACCTTGCTGAAATCATTAACTTGAGGTTTGGGTTTTTTAAAAGATTATTTTAGTCCAATTTTCCAAATGACTCTAATAAATACTTTAGAGATGAGAAGCTTTGCCTCAAAACACTTTAGCAGGTTTCACACTTTGCTATTCTTGAAGGCCAAATTACTTCTATCCTCTTTCACCATTTCCTACATGACATCCACTCATATCCCTCTGTTTCAGGCAGTCCTTTCAACCTTCTCTCTGTCTTTTTCCTCGTCAGGGATTCAGGGCATCCCTCCAACCCCTGCCAGGGTCTCTCTGCCAGGGCTCCCTTTCCCTACCAAAAACCACAAGTGCCTGACCGCTCCCTTTCTGTGCTCTCCTTGTTTTTTTCCTCATTTGCTTTGCTAAGGACTCTCTGTGTAAAGGTATGGCTGTGCTAAAAAGATGACAGCAGCAGGAACTCCAAGTGTCCTCCTTTCCCTCCTTTCTTATTTTTATATTTTTACCTCTTATTTTTACATTTTTACCTAAATCTATGTTCATGCTTTAAAACTCACATCGATTCTGAAATTATCTCAGTGAAGTAGTCAGATAGAAAAAACGAGAAAAAAAAAAAAAGTCATCATATTGGTCATATTGCCAGACCTCTCTCTTCCCCAGCCAACAATATACTTTGTTGGCTTGAACAAATGTGTGAATATTTACCAGATAAGATCAAAATAATACTTTTGTTTCTCTATTGAATTCAAAAGAAATTAAATTTATTTCATTTTACTCCAAAATTTTCTGTTAAAATCTGATTTTCCCTTTTCTCTTTCTTGTGTTTCCACTTTCTGGGGGAAAAGAAACAAATGTCAGCAGTTCCTTAAGACATGTGAGATGTTATAAAAATGTTGAAATTTTCATTTCCTCTTGCCAGTTCACTATTCATAATTCCCTGTGTACAAAGGGTCCCTCCAAATATGTGCAGTGCAAATCTTGGGAAGCACCACAGCAGATTAAGTTTAAAGGTTTGAGGGCATGAAATATTTCTTTACACCATCCTTAGGCTAGCCTGATTCTGGACAGCTGTGGGGTCCAGCCATCCAACTCTCTAGCACAAACTAATATATTTCAGGGCTACTGTTACCAAAGGAAATACAGCCCTGCAGCCTGTACCTCCAGACCCCACCGTACTGCCTGATGTACGGACAGCAGAAATTCATTCAGGATCCTTTCCCTTGTTCCTGTACTCTCGCTTCAGTGTGGAAACGCTACTTCACAGTTTCATGAAGTCCTTTTTACACCACTGATACCACAGCCTGGAGCCCTACAGGGCACCTGCCACTGGCCGTGGGCATTAAAGGACAGACGATACATGGAAATGACCAAAATTCTGTGGGCCACCACTTATATGAGGAACAGTGACTTGTCAAATATAAGATACTTATGACTGAGATCAATTGCTGTTACATTATCATGATGAAATGTTGAAACAGAAAGGTTGCTTTTGAATATGTGATATGATGTTTTACACATGGAAATTTATTTAAATGGCTGTCTGAAATGTGAGATTTTTTTTTTATTATCTGCCTTTCCTTTATAGCATATTTTCACAGTTCTAAATTTTCTTGGTGTTAATTTTAACCTCCTTTGGTTTACATACACTTTAACTTTCACTTTAAGAAGAAGTCTGAACATCTTAACAAACTTCTTTGTTAATTTATAATGGCGTTACATAATTGAGTAAATTATGAAGAATTTATTCACTTTCCTGGTAGAATTTCATCCAATCAATATAATTAGCATCTAATATTTTGCAAGTGATGCTGACCTTCTGTAACCTGGCCATTTGCTGATCATGCAGTACTGTTACTTTCAACTTTGTCTAATTTCTAATTCCTATATGCTGTCTTGTTATCCTGTGTTCCTTTTCTCTATACAGCTCTGAAACTATTTGATTGGTCTGCTGCTCAGTGGCTCATTACTTAAATAATTTCTTTCAAAATAAACCATTTTTTTACAGAAAGAGGCTCAGCCTTGTATCACTAGCTGCTTCTTCCTCAGAGGTTGAACACTCATTGATGCTCTCATTTTCTTTGGGATGTGGTTTTAAAGCCGTTCTGTCAGCTTTTACTTTGCAGTGGACTGATTTGATCCAGAAGTTAATTGCATTGACATTAACCTGTTTTAACAAGCCTAAAGTATCAATAAATCATTTCTTCAGTGGCTGCACTTTTTCTGCTGCTTTATTGATATACTGCACCTGAACAGATAAATAGGCTGAAAAAACCAACTCTTTCTGCTAACATACTTTGCATTACCAATAATATTCTTCTAAAGAAAAGGTAAAGTAAGAAAGAAGGTAATGTTAACATACAGGAATACATAAAAATACATTAAGCAGATTACTTCAGCTTTGCTATTCTTATCCCTCTTACAAGATTCAGTTTTAGGAAGACATTGCACTTAGGGGATGCAGTTTTAATCTGTTATGCAGTCTGACTAACAGACAAGTCCAGCTACAGATGCATAATAAAACTTCTCTAAATAACCTGAAAATTCCTCTGAAGATACAATTTCTTTTTTTTTTTTTTGCCTTTCTCCTCCCTGCAGCCCCAAATTTGTGTCTTTACATGTACCTTATGAACACATACCAAGTGCACTCACATAGCCTCAGCTTGTTTTACTGGCAGTCCAGACAGAAAGTGTTATGTATCTACTGTCTGTATTGAGTGACACTATCGAGAATAAATTACCTGTTGCAATGCACTTCTCCATTTGAACCCAAGCTTCAATGTAGCATGTCAGCATTGGTTTCCATCAGTAAATCAGTAGTACCTGTAACTAAAATTTACTGTGAAATTTTAATTACTTTTTTTGTCACTAAAATCACGGCAAAGTGAGACAAGCTGACTTAAGTAACCTGTCAAGCAAAGATTTTATGCCTGTTCATAGGAATCTGTAAATTTGCTCACACATAATTCTTCTCCAACTTAAATAAGTATAGCTGAGAAGAAAACAAACTCAACAGAAAAGTAAATTAGCCACAGGTTATTTATTATGCATATATGTGTATGTGGCATTAGTTGTTGGACATGAAAAATCAGCTTTGGGATACATGGAGGTTTCTGCATATCTGAAGGAAACTAGACTTTTGGGGCTTTAAAAAAAGATAAAAATATGAATTCACAAATTATCGTGCTTAACTTATTAAAATATAGGCTATACACTGCAACTTAGATTGTGAAAGAGTCAAAGTAATGAATTTCCACTTAGTATTGTTTCCATTGCAAGAATGAGTGGTATTTTGAATGTAGTGACAAGGAGAAAAGATGACAAGTTTTGTGGCTGTAACCTTAATCAGTATACATGCATATGGCAAGCTCTCACTGCCTATTTTGTGAATATATGAACACATGAGTCTGTGGGTGTGTATTTACAGAAAAAGAAGAAGAAAAAGAAAAAAGTATAGACACAAATTAGTGAATGCACAACTTGTGTTCATTGACTAATCATGCTGAATTTTTAAATACAATTCAAAACCAATTCATTTCCCTGCTCCTTATTTGGCTTGTGACTGAATCAGTCTTTCAAGATGGTTTGCTACTGAGGACAAAACTGTAAAGCTGTGGCAATCAGAGATCATTTCTTACCTTAGGCAAGAATGGAGGAACATATTTTCCACCTCATAGATTCTAACAATCCATGTGGTTACTGGCTTTTAATATGTAATGAATAGATTCAAGTCTGGTGGCAAAAATGGGGAATAATAACATATCTAACAAAGTACAAATTTTCCAACATGCAAGCAGAAGCATGTAATACCTTTAGTCAAAGGCCATTTGTAATGCATCTAGCATACTGATTAGAAAAGATCACCATAAACTGCTTGAATTTAGGGTATGATAACCTTTAAAGGAAAAACTAATCCATTTTCTAAGCATAGCAGACAGAAAGTTCAAATGATAAGAATCACTTGTCAAAACTAATAAAGCAGGGCCATATCTAATATTAGTTTTTGCACTACATTTAGCATTTCAAATTTTAGATGGTGCCTTAGTGAAGCAGTAACATTATTTGTGCTGTGTACTCCATGTGCAAAGGGAAACCATAAACATTCAGTCATCTCATACCAGGTCAAGAGAAAGAGAAATAGTATGAGTAAGGACAAAGCATTCAGCAAGGTTCAAGCATAGGCTTCTCCATTGGCTTCACTGGGATGCAATTCATTAGTAGCCATTAGACACTTTAAAGTTAGGTGTATAGTTTAAGGATCTAAGATCACTATATAGACAATGTAAAGTATTAGGAGCTTCCTGAAAGTAACTCATCCCATCCAAGTGTCTAAAATAGGAAGGATTAAATAGTCATCTCTCTCCATAGATAGCAAAGGGAGTGAAGACTATCCCTATACCAGATGCCTCATTGCAACAGTATTTTTCTCAAACTTAGATGCATGCTCACGAACTGAGATGAATGTGGCACTGCTCTGTAAAAACATTTCTGTACCATATGTGACAAAAATACTTGGATATTTATTGTATGAATGTATTATTTAAGTATAACAGTAGGAGGCTGAAAGAACAAGAAAGGGAAAAATAAACTACAAGAAGCAATTTTTTGATAAACATTTCAGGGTGATTAAAATGTGACAACAGTGTTATTTTCAGACAAGATCCTACAATCACACACAGCCAAGTTTCCAAGCTTATTTTACCCTTGTGGGTAAACAGCACATCAGAATGGCATTTAATAGTTAGATAGAGGCTGTTCCCAAGGGGTGAAAGGGCTGCTGCTCAGAAGCTGTACAGACTGATGCAAGGAAATAGAGGTGAGGATATAGAAAACTACATCAGTCTGCATCACTGTTGGGATTAGCTCAGATTATAATGAGTTATTCAGATTAAAGCAGTGTTTTAAAATCCTTTTACTCCTACACTCAGTTTTATTGCTACCATTAAGATTAAATTATATTTTCATTTAAGAAGGTTGTCCAGTTACTATTCATAACTGGTGATATGCCTGACCTCCAGGAGGTAAATGTTTCTAAGTCTAGCCAGAAATACAGGGTAAGTGTCACCAAAGAACAGGGCATGAAGACCTGCAGCTCCATGAAAGGCCAGGGTGTATTCTTTCTTTTCTTACCATACCTTCAAGGCATGAGATGTTATGCCTGGGGATACATACTCAGAGAGTGGACAGAAGAGCAATTAATTCTGCAACAGCTGCATGAACATATGCTGGTGATCTTTATGAGGTAACAACAAATTGACATCAATGGAGTTCAGCTTTCAACAAAATAATAATGGCAGAAGTGGTCCTTACAGCTATTCATCTTTCAAGCAAAAGACTAGGTCATCATGTGTCAAGATTTTTAAAGTACAGGAGTAGCTCAGCCATGCACCTAAGTAGATGAATGGGACTGTGTGAAGTAAAAAATCATAGTCTTTTTGGTTTATAGATATTTCTGTGGGATGGAAAGAAAAAACTGATTTATTCAATGAAACCCCCTATTGAACTCATACAATACTCATTCTTTTAAAGATATCTCTGTTGGAAGGGACGTAAGTTGCGACTTCCCATATTCATTTCCTCTCTGCGTTCTTCTACATAGGTTCATGTCTTGTATTTTACAACAGTAACGACTGACACACTCTGAGAAGGCATCAGTCTGCCTAATTTGAGCACCTAAAAGTAGGCAGACAGGAACTCCCTCTAGAGGCCTTCAAAGATACCTTCTGCTCACCATTTTCTATATACAGAAGTTGGGCACTACTTTCTTACCCCTAGAAAAGTAGGTGTGAAAAAAGGTATCTATACAATAGGGATTAAATCCCACTTTTGGCTATCAGGAAAACCACACTCCATTTTTTTTTATTATAGCAGTTTATTTAATACAACATTTTAAATTATTTGACCATACAGCATAGCTGTCTGACTGCGGTGATTGACTTAGGGTGACTGAACACTGGAATGGGCTGCCCAGAGAGATTGTGGAGTGTCCATCCTTGGAGATATTCAAAACTCAGCTGGACATGGCCTTGTGCAGCTTTCTATAGATGACTCTGTTTTGAGCAGGGCAGTTGAACTAAATGATGTCCAGAGGTGTCTTCCGATTTCAGCTGTTCTGTGATTCTATGATTTTGTATTCCTCCTGGGTCAGCTGACTGTTCTTCCACCTCTTATATGTGTCCTTTTCATGCCTGGGTTTAATCAGGAGCTCCTTGTTTATCCATGCAGGCCTCCTGTCACCATGGCTTGATTTCCTGCTCATTGGGACAGACCATTCTGGAGGCTGGAGGAGGTGATGTTTGAAACCAACCAGCTCCCCTGGATCCCTCCTCTCTCCAGAATGGTTTCCCATGGGATTCTTGCAAGCAGGTCCCTAAAGAAGTGGAAGTTCAGTCTCCTAAGTCCAAGGTTGGAATCCTGCTCTTTGCCTTGATCCCTCTGCTCAGGATCCTGAACTCCACCATCTCGGGGCCACTGCAGCCAACAGCCAACATCCCAAACCAGTTCTTCCTTGTTTGTAAGGATCAGGTCCATCAGATCATGTCCCTTCATCAATGGCACTGTCACCCGTGTCATGAATTTATCACACCAATGCACTCCAGGAACCTCCTAGATTGCTTGTGATCTGCTCTGCTGTCCTTCCAGCAGATACTAGGTATTTGATGGTAAATTTCCTACAAAACAGAGCAAATGGGATCATGTCTTTGGGTCTGCAATGTTGGGATTTTTTATAAAACTGTGTACCTGGGTAATACAGAGTGTATTGCTTTTTTACAGCCACCATTTCACACAGTGCCAGTTATCTTGCATATTACTGTGGTGCTGTTTTAGTAGTCTTGTTGGGCTTTTATATCTCTGTGTCACTAATTTTAGGATATATGATTTCTGCAGAAAGAGAAGTGAACCACTTCCTTTTACAATTATACTCTCTCACAAGTTACTTAGCAGGAAATTATAAGATTAAAAAAAAAAAAGTTTCATTTGAGCTTGAATGTTAACCAAACAGACATCTTTTTGCTATATGAATAACTTAAGAGCAAGCATAGTGTGATGGAAAAAATATAGTAAAAAATATGCTTAATGACCACCTAATCATAAATCAAATTTGTGTTAAACTCAATTGAAGATCATTCTTTTAATTTTTCTTTTTAAAAAGACAATGATCTCAGGGGGTAAACTCACCACCCATTTAAGCTAAAGAGAATAAAATTTCAGCTTCACAGTATATTTAATCAAGGACCTAAACACTGAGAAATTTCTCAGACTTTGAGAGATCCAGGAGACAAAGCTAAGACATAAATTAAATACAAACAAAACCTGACGATCAAGATGAAAAGCTATCAATCTCTTTCTGACATAGCCTTTTCCTTTTCCTGTTATTTACCAAAAGGAGGTAAATAACAAAACATGGACAAATGTAAATGAGCAGTTGAATGCAAATGTCCTTAAGAGTATAAGAGAATATTAGCTTCTGTGCAGGTGAAGATTCACCCAATAAGTGAGTCCTCCTGACTTGAAGTTTAAAGTGAGATGCTACTCAGAATAAAAAATTGGTGGTCATATATACATAAAACAAGGTCCTTGGTCTACTCAACTGTGGAAAAAAATGAAATGCCACTCAAACTAATTTGTGCATATCTGTACATTAGGCATGTTTTTTAACATGTTTTACATGACAAAATGTTTACAATGTTAACAATGTTGACAAGGTATCATGCTCATCATTTTGTAATATCTCACTTAAATAAACACACTTCCTGGTAAATATTGTTGCCCCAGGCTTTCTGCAGATACAGGCAGGCATGTCTAAGCAGTTATACTAAGCTTACCTTTTCAAAGACTTTTTGCAACTTTAAGAGCTAGAGATGCTTGATTGTAATGAAAGTTTAAATCATGGAATAAAAAAGAGAAACCACTCTTTAAATTGGAAAGACTGATGTGAAGAATCTGAAAGCTTTTCTTGGCTAATCAGGATATTTTGGTCTTAAAGTTTAATGAGAAAGTCTTCACAAGTGATAGGTTTCTTGTATGCAAGCCTGTTTGGAAGTGGGGAGGCATGTTGTGCTGTTATTCATTCAAGATTTTGCAGGCTTCTAGGCAAAAACTGTGGAACAAATGGTGCAAAGGACTGGGAGGATTCATTCCTCCCAGCTTTCTAATCATGCTGGATGCATTAGATGGAGCTGAGGACTGGACAGATGAGCAGAGCTGGCGTCAGGGTTGGATTGACTACATTGCATGACCACCTTGGCTTTTGACATACCATATAGGTGTAAAATCCAAACTATATGTTGAACATCAGCTCCTCATCATGGATTACTCTTCCATGGGAATTTTGAGTTCCAGTATTTCAGATATCTAGGACAAATTGGCAGTAAGGTGATGCTTCCAATAGAGAGGATCTGGAAAACTTCCCCAAAAGTTCCCCAAAAAGACTTTCTACTCCAGAAATATGAATTTTAGATATGACAATATCAGGTCTCTGACCTAGAAGGGAAATAAAAATCTCCCTTGTAATCATACTCAAAAAGCAAAGCAAAATTGAGGCTGTGTACTGTCTTCCTTAACACGAAGAAGCCAAATTTTAAATGTACCAGAGATTTACAACTCTCACACACATAAGTTATCAGACTTACTCCTGAGCAAGAGCAGTGAGTTTTAGCATACTAATAGGAAACTTGACCTTGATTATCACCTGTTGTGAGTAAGGAGGAGAAAGAAAAAAAACTGAACAAAACTATAATCTAATGTGACTACTGCAGTATTTAGTTAGAAGTGATTTTAATGGCAAAGTGTTCTTGCATATGAATAACAGCTAAAATTATTCTTACACTATTTATAAGATACAACATAAACAAGTAGTGTTTGTTTTGCAATAATATGAATTGGGCCATATTTAATGTCTTAGGGTGGAATTCATCTGACATAGTGTTGGATATCTGCAGTACAAACACGTTCATCTGCACCAATCACCCTAAGATTTTTGAATGGTATGAACACTCTTTCTATTGGTGATTTAAGGCATGTATATATCTAGCTTCAATGTAGATTCCTACATTTGGCTAGAGGTATAGTCGTAGACTGTGATAAGCTAATTGACAATAACTGCAATAAAGCATTCTTTTTAAAGTGGTGATAATAGCTTCCCAGCAACACTTTGCAGATAGTCAAAAATTCTCATTACCCATTCTGTAGACTCAACAGAAATTAATCAGTTTGAAGATAGACGAAAAGCACTCATCTTGAGCCAAGAAGTCTGCAGAAAGACAGCTGTGATTACCTGGCTTCCAGTTTGAAGCTGACTTACAGTCAGGGCAAATTCGCATCACCAAAGCAAACACTTAGGCTTCTGCTGACTACCATGAGTACTCTCTCTGAGACTTTTTCCTTAACTACCATATGCATGGTAGATCAACACAACTAGGATGTAATTGTGTACTTTAAAACTAGCACTTCAACTTAATTTTTTCATGCAGCACCTTATCACTAGCATTTTCTTTCTCAAGACATATAAAAGTTAAGGTATGTTAGTGCATTCTGTGGTTATCCAGGAAATATGTCTTACTCATACAGAAACAGAGCAGAAATCCAATAAGATATTATAACAAGGCATTAGCAAGTCCAAGCGCATTAATGACCTTCACTACCACTGAATATGCCTTTCATAGATATACATGGAAGTAAGAACATAAACAGACTTTTTAACCAAGCTGGGACTGTAATGAGCTTGCGTTGTTCAAAAAGTGTATTCTTTCATGCTCTAATCCTGGGATTAAGTTCCACTAAATTACTCAGATGTTTTTGCTTAAGAAAGATAATCCTGAGCAAGTGACTGAATCTCTTGTTTTATTTGAAATGTAAAGAAAGAATGTATTTTTATATAAAGATATATTCTTGCAAAAGGAGGACTATTTGCAAGAAAGTCAAATAGCCCTTCTTTTGCAGAGACAATTTATCATATATTCACTCCACAGCACATCTGTCTTCACAAATGTGACCCATCCTGCTGTCCCTAACTCTTCTGACTATACTGAAAGCTTTAAACACAGGAACTGAGTAAAGATGCCTGAAACATGTCTATCTGAGTCTCCAGATTGCCTGAAAAAAGATGACTGGGGGTCTTGATTTCTAGCATCCACTAACGTATAGGGGTAGGATTCACCTCTCCGAATCTAGGCATCTGTAAGCAAGGTGTCTAGCTGAAAAAAGTCATCTTGGTCTTTCTACAGTAAATAGGGAGAGCTAGACACCTCTAGAGAATGATTCATTATACTCTAAGATAACTATTTAATCTAGATAAGATGAGTCAACTTTACATGTGCTTCTGTCTCCAGTGATTATGGAGAGAGTCAATAGAGGCGTTTTAGGTTATATGCCTGAATGGCATATGGAAAAAGAAAAGTGAAAGGAATTCCTCACTGAGGGTCCTCACCCTTGGCTCTACCTAGATGGCCCGCTATATACAAAATCTCTTGTTGCTCCCTATAGGAGGTGTTGCTAATTGCACTGAATAGTGCACTATCATGCAAGAAGTAATATTAGCAACAACAACAGTCAGCAACATCTCAGTCATACCTTAACTATTTCTATGTACAGGTGTCACTCTGTACACATAAACTGTATCTTTTAAAAAACAAAATTAGTAGGTTCAGGGTAACTCCTTGCAAAAAAAAAAAAAAAAAAAAGCCTTAGAAAAATAATAGGAAAAAATAAATAAGATAATAAAATCAGGTCCCTAACAAAATGTCATTTAGCTACCAATTTTCAGGCTATTTAGAGTTTTATCCTGTGTCTGTATATATTTGCTATGTTAGCTACCAAGTGACTACTCACACATACAAATCCTCACTGATTAAAATTTTATATTAAGCTCGTAACAACAAAAGCATGTGCTTCAAAGTTAAGTAAGATTAATGTTATCCTTTCAAATATGACAGAAATGCCATATTTTATCCCTTTTCAAGGCCTCTGCCACTTATAATGTGCAGCATTTGCTTTAAAACAGTTACACCATGTGAAGCATTGCCTTAAGTATGATCATTTGAGTATTACTGCCATGGATATTTCAGGTTCAGAAATGTGCCACATTCGTTTATTCTTACTATGACAGTAAGAAGCAATGCAGCATCAGGAATAAGAGTTCCTATGGAAGAGCACAAGAATATTAAACACAAGTTGAAATTAAATTGTCTGTTATGATTCAATGTACTTATTCTCTCTGTTCTACACAGAAGATGTAGGTTAACAAAGTCAGGAGAATTTGAGAAAAGCAAATATAATCTTTTGCTAAAAATTTGCTTTGCAGAGCACAATTTATAAAACTGCTAAACTGCTTTTGAGAGATTTGGAAAAGTCTGAAGAGGGCTAGTAGGCAGAAATACTAATAATTAAATAAATCCCATTCTTACTCACATGGATGTCAGGAATTAGACAGAAACAGTTAAAGAATTGTAAAAACTGACTAGTTCTCTGTCAGCAATCTGTCAGACTGCAAAGCTGAAACAGTTATTCCAAGTATTGAGGAAGATTAGTTATCTACCAACCCTGGATTTTGCCTTTAACAAAAGCAACAGCGCTGCTTCATTCTAGAAATCTTGTTTTATGAAGAAAAGTGGTGTCATCCTACTGAAACATAGATGGATGAACAGAAGATATAGATAAAAGTAAAGATACTGTAACTGTGTCAAATCAAGATATAGTGAAATATATCAAAAATTATTATAAACACCATTCTCCCTGCATTTTGTCTGTGAAGATGGTCTCCAGTGCTCTTGTGCTTTCTGTGTGTGATCAGTTAGCTCACAGTCCTTTCTGGTGTTGTTAGAACAAGCAAAAATTATCAGTCCAAATTGCATGGACTCAAGTAGCATTTTTATATGATTTGAAATCACATGGAATCATTCCCATTGGTACAACGCATGTAAGTATAGTAGCCATGAATAAATACATAGATAAATGAAAGGTTTTCATCCAGTCTCTGCAAAACGCAGTGCTGGGACAGCTTTCTAACTGAAGTAGCATGGAAAAAATATAAATAGCTTGAAGATGGAGTGCACCCATTTTAGAAACAAGTGATTATATATCTGTTATATAACACTATATATGATGCAATTACCTGAAATAGATTCATTGACACAGCCAATCCGTTCTATCCTTTGGCCTACTCAGCGCATGTATCATTCTGTATGCTGCTCAAGTGAAAGGTTTACAATTGCCTGTTTTCCATATGCTGGTACTTTCTTAGTTACACAGAGAATCCTAGGTTAATAGACTGGCTATATCCATGTGTATTTGGTATTTATGGCACTATGCATATGACTAAGGATTTGCTCTTTGGATTTCATCTTCCTTCCTTTGGCTTAGATTCTCACCAAATAAATATGAACACTGGATTGGTGACTTCCTTGGAGATACACTGATTTACACCAGCAGAGGTGTAAATCTATGCTATTGTTGCCTCTTGCAAAAGTATAAAGAGTTTTTTAAAAGGAAACAATTTGGAGCTGTACTTATTTGCCATTACTCACTGTGCATCCGAGTAAATGTCCCATTATCCTCTGGAAGGGTTGCTATTGGTCACCTATTGCTTGGCAGGTAATGTCATGGGAAATTACTTCTTCCATTGTCTGCCTGTGCTTCTGCTGGTTTATTCACAGCCAATAGTTCTGATGATCATTTCCCTATTTATATTTACTTCAGCCACTGCGTTGACTTTCCTTTTTCTTAGGGGTATGCATATATCAATTTCTTGTTAACTCACGTCTGGAAGAAGCAATGCCACTTTTTGTTTACTAGGCTTTTCCACTTGTACCAGCTGCTATGAGACAGAGCAGAAATCCTGCTTAAAAGTTCTCCAATTATGCTTCATTATTTTATAACATTTTCAACAGCTGGATGCTTGATTACATGCACTACAGAGCAGAAGTCTTTTCTCTCTTTTGGCAAGTATGCAGCTGCAAATCTTGTGGCTTTAGAATGGTATCCCAGAACACATTAATCATCCTTCTGAAGATTCCTATCAGCAATAGCAATGGAAAATAGCTGAGAATGAGCTATTCAACAAGTACATGATCGATTACATATGTACTTTGAATATTATAATTTGCAGCACAAATAGCTATACTGCTAGAAAGCACCTAATATTATGAATCAAATAATAACTATTGATTGTTGAATGTTTATCATTGCAACTATTTTTAATAACAGAATTAAAATGATACATTTTACAGAAACCAATCTCAAAATAGACCACTCTCTGAAGGAAAGAAAAATACATGTTCATAGAAAACGCATTTTTCATTTGTAGGACCTGAAAGTGATATTTGAAAAAGGTTTATATTTGCTCTGATTAATTTTTTGCAATTCATTTCAATATAGGCACATACCCATGAAAATGTTGCAATAAATTTCAGTTCTGGTAAATAAAACTAATATCTATTTAAAGTATTAAAGAATCACGTTATTATTAAGAAATGCATGAAATCTCAAAAAGTCTGAAAGACAAAGTACTCTTCAGTTTTAAAATTTATTCCATCAGCTCCATGGACTCTACACAGCTTTTTCCTGTTACCTGAGGGGATGAGTTAAGGCAGTGTTAGTGGTGACCCATGCAGTTTATTCGACTCAGACATTTTCTTTGCTGTCATAGTTGGACGCAAAAATTCCTGCTTACCAGAGCACTGCAAACACAGTTGGTCAGCTGGCACCCTGGGCAGATTATCAAGATATGGGCTGCATATGCCACACTATAAGCATTTCACAGCTTTTAAATCACACAGGGAAATTGCATATAAGGATTCTTTAGTAATTGCTTATCATGATGGAGGCTGGCATGGAGCTGGAGACCTGGAGCACCTGGAGAAATGCAAAGATTTCTTTATTCACCTATTCTGCCTGGTGGAAACGTTCACTAGGTGGAAGTTTGGATCAGTAACAGTGTGAGTTGGGAACATGGTTATCCAAAGCAGAGTCCTTTAATGACACCCTTTCATGCACCTTACTTTTCCATCCATGGAAATCGTTTACCTTTTTCAGCAGCTCCTCCTGTTGAATTCCATGCATCTACCTCCAAGGGCAGATATAAACTCTTAGCTTTCCTCTGGATGGATCTTTGTATAATACCGCAGCCAGAAGAAGGAGCAAAGAAGAGCCTTATTGCCAAGCGTTCTCTGTTCCTCATCTGCCCGGTGGTTGTAAGCTGAGGCAGCCCTAAGGGTACAGGAGCTGCATTATTGGTTTACTGGTGAAGGCAGAAGACTGGGGGTTTTAGTTGATTTTATAACATTCATAGCACCCAGTATCACAAGGAAAAATGTCTAAGCAAAGCCTCTCCCCTCCCAAAAAAAACATTAAATTTGTTGCAGTGTCTCCATGCAGATAAATCACAGGCTCCTCAGATATAGGGACACTCACTGAAAAGAAAGCTGGAAATAATTTGTGACAGAAATGATGCTGTGCAGAGAGCTTAATCAGTAAAATTTGAAATCAAGAGAACTACATAAAAATCTGGAGTCCTGATGAAATTACTAACGATCCTCTGTGGGAGATAAGAGAATTCAGAATGGTGATGGCCAAATTATTAATAAGACTGCAGTACCCCAAGAAAACATCTTACAAAACCTGTAAACTTGTGGATTCTAAAGAAACGTTATTTCAGCAAAAAATATTTCAAAATCTAGCTGAATTAAAGAAGTGTATAAATAGAGGGAAAATTAAGGGGTCCTGGTGAAAGCCCCCTTGACATTAAAAAGCATACAAAATTTTAAAAAGAAAGACTGTTTAGGTTTGGGGGAATACACTGAGAGAAGGAAAAGACAAGATTTGTGGGAATGACTACAAAGAAGGGATGATAAGCCTCAATTTAATACCTTTGGTTGGGTCTCATAATTCTTTACTGACTTCCTACTTCTCAAAAGGAATTGGACCTAAAACTACTTTGCTGACAACTACCTCTCTGTCTTTCAAAAACTGAAATATCACTACACTAAAATGTAAGTGATCGATTGATCCTTAAAAATGAAAATGATAATTAGTCTAGCAATAGTAGAACTACAGAAAAATGAAGTTTATGTATTAAGTAATTTCCAGATGTTAAGGAAGACACAAAACAGAAGATGCGGAAAGTGAAAAAGAATAACTGCTCAAAGGAAGGAATAACAACATTTTCTGATTAAGACAAATACTTTCTACATATTTATTATCCCAAACCATTTCTATCAGTGATTATTGATTATTATTGTAAAGAAGAGAATCATGAAGAGCAATATAAATAAGCAAGCAGTGGAAATGTGTTTTTATAGGGGAAAAAAAAAAAAAAACCTTGCCTGCCCTCCAACAGCTCCCTTGCGACAGCACTTCCCATCATGACAGCCATACATTCACTGACGTCTCAGCGTGCCCCAATGACTGTATCCTTCCCATGCTTACAAATGGGCTTACTCATTTCCTAACTCTTCAACATCTTCCTCTCCCACCTTTACTGTACAAACATGTCTTAATATCACTGACTACAAAAAGTCCTTGACAATACAAGCTCCCTCCAGCAGCCATCTTATCACCCTTCCTTCTCATTGCTTACTAAATATGCTGTTCACAACCACAGGCTAGATTTCCTCTTGTTCTAGTCTGTCTTAGGTGCTTTCCAACCTGTCTTCATAACTGACTCAGGTCTAGCCAAGGTCTGTGTCTGTCTCTTTTTAAACTTGGATTGCTTATTGGGGTGTGCAGTGATCTTGACTCTGTATTTTCACAGTACCTTGTTTAAAATCAGTATGATACAAATAACACAGCACAAAGTGAATTAAATTGATGGCTAAAATAAAGTGGTGCAGACAAAGTAAATGGGCTCATTTCACTAGTAAAGATAAAGAAATTGTGGTGGGTTAACCCTGGCTGGACACCAGCTGCCCACCAAAGCTGCTCTATCACTCCCTTCCTCAGCTGGACAGGGGAGAGAAAAAATAACAAGTCTCGTGGGTCGAGATAAGGACAGGGAGAGATCACTCACCAATTAACATCATGGGTAAAACAGACTCGACTTGGGGAAATTAGTTCAATTTATTGCAAATCAAATCAGAGTAGGGTAATGAGAAATAAAAACCAAATCTTAAAAACACCTTCCCCCCACCCCTCCCTTCTTCCCAGGCTCAACTTTACTCCCGATTTCTCTACCTCCTCCCCTACAGCAGCACAGGAGGGACAGGGAATGGGGATTGCGGTCAGTTCATCACATGCTGTCTCTGCCGCTCCTTCCACCTTAGGGGGAGGACTCCTCACACTCTTCCCCTGCTCCAGCGTGGGGCCTCTCCCACAGGAGACAGTCCTCCACGAACTTCTCCAATGTAGGGTCCTCCCTGGGCTGCAGGTGGATATCTGCTCCAACGTTAACCTCCATGGGCTGCAGGGGGACAACCTGCCTCACCATGGTCTTCACCATGGGCTGCAGGGGAATCTCTGCTCCAGCTCCTGGAGCACCTCCTACCCCTCCTTCTTCCCTGACCTTGGTGTCTGCAGAGTTGTTTCTCTTACATATTCTCACTCCTCTCTCTGGCTACAATTGCTCAGGGTTGGTTTTTTTTCCCCCGCTTCTTAAATATGTTATCACAGAAGCACTACCACTGTCGCTGATTGGCTCAACCTTGGCGGGTCCATCTTGGAGCTGGCTGGCATTGGCTCTGTCAGACATGGGGGAAGCTTCTAGAAGCTTCTCACAGAAGCCACCCCTGTAGCCCCCCCATTACCAAAACTTTACCATGCAAACCCAATACACACAAATGCAATGTAAGTAATTTTATTTTGTGAATAGTTACCCAGCTGACAGAGAAGAAACTGGACTGCCTGCTGTGACCAACAAGATGATTTTCCTAAGAGTCCATTGCAGGGAGAGAAACATTAAACACCAGTCACTCAAAAATAATTTTCAGGAGTGTGGAGAGCATCCTGACTACTAAAGAGTAACCACTCAAGCTCCTTAAAAACATGAAGATTTTGCATCGTGTCTCTTCAAACTCAACATATAGGAGACAATCTTCTTCAATACTAAAAGTAGATCTCTAGCCAAACTGCCACATTCTATGATCTGTTGTAATAGCATGCAAAATGAATAACTTCATGTACACATTAATATATTTTCATCATGTTATGATTGACTTTTAATGTAACGTACTAGCAGAGTACTGCTAGCACAAAGAAAAACATTAATTTTGTGATTTCCCAGTGACACTGCGTTTTAATTAAAGAAACATGATCTTTGCAAGGGATATGCAGATGATGGAGGAAGGTAAGCAGGTGGCAAAAGCTATGAAACATTCATTTGGATACTGAGTCCATTTTCTGGAAGAATAAACCATATCAAGATATTTAATTCCCTTGTCTATTACAGATGATCCTTTAATACATATGAATGTATTAGGCTCCATATACTTGCCTGCTTGTCCAGCTGCAAATTTAAACCTATTATTTTAATTATAAAGAAATTTTGTGGCATAGATAATTTTGGAGACAGTCATAGCATAGTGTTACAATGCAGTAATTACATTTCAAAGGGAACCTTTTACTGTCAGTAAGAGTGTTAATCAATAATTAAGACGTGAGGATGAGTAATGCAATAAGCCAAATTAGTTTCATAGCTGTTTGCTAATATTGATGACCCAATTACAGGTGAAAAGTGAAAGCATTTTGAAAATGTTTCTGAATATGCTTTCAGCACTTAATTTTTAACATATTATGAATATAAAACATCACTTTGGAGAAGAATGCATGAAAGAGTTGTTGTAGCTGGAAGAGGATTTTAATTACCATGCTTCATTTTTGTTTGTACTCTAAAGAACTTTTAAATATACTTGAGGATCAGCATCAGCAAAAACAGCAATAAGGATGAGTTTCACCAAAGCCAACTAATAATTTGAAAAATCAGACCCTACCTTTCCACCAAAGTTACATTTCGTGTTCTGACAGTGATAACACAAAATTATGAATGCAGAGTTCCAAGTAACAATATTATCACAGCCTGTGATGCTGGAAAGTGCAGAGTATCAAAGCCTTCTGGTATCGCTGTACTTCATTTCTGTCTTTCATAGGGCAGACATTGTTGAACCAGCACCCTAGTCACTAAAAAACATGCAGGAGTATGAGACAACTGCCAAGACTTCAGTGTTATAGATATCAGTCTTCAAAGAGTTTTGCAACAGGCTTGCTCAGAAAAAAGTCAGAACATACCGATAAAAAACCAAACCAAAACAAAACAAACAAAAAATCCCCACAGAGACGTGCCCAGATCTTATTAAGGAATATGTGCACAGTATAGTAAGAGATATTTGGTTTATGTTTCTGAAAATGCCTTAATGGAATACACTGGCGAAGCAGAAATACATGAAAACAAAATTGTATTGCATTAAACTTCAGGGAAAAGAGTGCACGTTCATCTAAAAGCACAATGCTTGAATAAAGCTTTCTCTGAGATTAAATTTCTTCAAAATTTAAAATGGGAAACTGCAGATGTGAGGTGTCATGGATAGCATAAAAAAATGAGGTATCTAAAATCAATTGCTGTCATGTTCCTGTGGGTTACCTTCTTAGCAAGATCAGACAGCTAATTCAGATGTCAGGGCATTTGCTTCAACATCTGATATAACCCATTTACAACCTTGGAATATAGAAATATAATTTTATGAATGAAAAAGGATTCACACTGGAAGTACAGAAATAATATGTGCTTGCTTACTTTCAAAGCACACGGAATATTAAATCATCGAGAAGGTCCAATGTTCACCATTTGAAAACTCATTTCAATATGCCTTGTTCTGAAAATTTTCCCTTTAGCTCAGGACTATAGTCTCATAACATTATAACCTCAGTAACATGTTATTGCAATTTGTTTTTGAAAAGACAATATCTCTTAACAACCTTAGACAGGCAGCCAGCAGGTCAGGGCCTCACCACCCCAGCCAGGCAGCAAGGCAGGGTTGCGGCGGCACCTTCCCCCACATCCCCAGGGGAATGGGGTAGCTCTGACAGGAAAACCTCTCAGAGGGGAAAATGCACTCAGGGCCATTATACAAATACCCAGGAGTGGGATTTGGTCAGTTCAGAACAGCAGCAGCCAGTCAGCACTGCTGGGAGAGAAAAGCGGGATGGAGTTGCACTGCTCCAGGTGAAGTGGGGGCCACTGCACAGAGGTCAACTTCCTCCCAACATACCCATGCATACATTTGCTGCTGCTGTACATCTTCATGACTCTCATGTGACTTTCAAAGTTTTGCTTCATGGCCCTGGTTTTTTTTTTCCCAGTCCTTGCAATGCCTTTTGGATTCTTTAGAATTACAGGATTGATATATAGAAATATCTGGGGGGGAAGATGATTAATATAAAGAGCTCCATTAAGGACATACAGAATCATAGAATCATAGGATCATTTAGATTGGAAAAGACCTTTAAGATCATCAAGTCCAACCGTTAACCTAGCCCTGCCAAGTCCACCACTAAAACATGTCCCTAAGCATCACATCTACCCGTCTTTTAAATACCTCCAGGGATGGGGACTCAACCACTTCCCTGGGCAGCCTGTTCCAGTGCCTGACTACCCTTTCAGTGAAGAAGTTTTTCTTAGTATCCAACCTAAACCTGCCCTGGTGCAACTTGAGGCCATTTCCTTTCCTCCTATTGCTTGTTACCTGGGAGAAGAGACCGGCCCCCACCTCACTACAACCTCCTTTCAGGTAGTTGTAGAGAGCAAGAAGGTCTCCCCTCAGCCTCCTCTTCTCCAGATTAAACAAGCCCAGCTCCCTCAGCTGCTCCTTGTATGACCTGTTCTCTAGACCCTTCACCAGCTTTGTTGCCCTTCTTTGGACATGCTCCAGCATCTCAATATCCTTCTTGTAGGGAGGGGCCCAAAACTGAACACGGTACTCTAGGTGCGGCCTCGCCAGTGCCGAATACAGGGGCACTGTCACCTCCCTGGTCCTGCTGGCCACACTATTCCTGATACAAGCCAGGATGCCATTGGCCCTCTTGGCCACCCAGGCACATTGCTGGCTCATATTCAGCTGGCTGTTGACCAACACCCCCAGGTCCTTTTCCACCCAGCAGCTCTCCAGCCACTCCTCCCCAAGCCTGTAGCATTGCATGGGGTTGTTGTGACCCAAGTGCAGGACCCGGCACTGAGCCTTGTTGAACCTCATACAGTTGGCCTCAGCCCATCGATCCAGCCTGTCCAGATCCCTCTGCAGGGCCTTCCTACCCTCCAGCAGATCAACACTCCCGCCCAACTTGGTGTTGTCTGCAAACTTACTGAGGGTGCACTCAATCCCCTCCTCCAGATCATTGATAAAGATATTACAGAGAACAACCAACTTATACAACGCTGTTCATAAGTTAGTAGGCTTAATAAAGTTGTTATTCACCAATAATGGCTTCTTAATACCATGCAGTTTCCAAGGATTAAGAGAAAATCTGCTCTTCCATAGAACAGAAGCAGCAGTAGAATTTGAGATACTACAAATATATGCAGTAGTTTTAAGTAGATGGAATATTGTTGAATTATGGATATATTTGCCATGAGTATTGAATACTTAATAGTGGTTAGTGCCTTCAGTCAAAGAAGCCAAATAATAGAAAAGATTAACAATTTACACAGCTGAACACTCTTTATGTAAAACTTCTACCCGACAGTCCTATGCACTGATGTTAGGACAAATTCCAGAAGTAGTATGTGTTTCAGCTGTGAGAAAAATAAGAAAACTGACAGAGAAGAAATGACAACATGCTTTAAAAATGTCAAGACCTATGCAATGCATATAGAACTATCACATGGCAAAGGAGTGCTTACAGCAACAATAAATGACACCTTGGTGAACAACTGGACCCTTACTCTTCAGATTTGGATAACAGCATACAGTCCCATAAATGTGAAAATCTAGAAATGCTGGCATCTTATGCAAGATAGCTTTTTTGTCTTACAGCTGACTGATAGCTAAATTAAGTTGGACTGCTGTGGGAAAATTACTTTCCATTGCACAACTGAATTTAGGCCTTTCCGTCACTGTAAATGCTATAACACATAGTTACAGAGGTAAAATTCATAAAGCTGAAAAAAGCATGAATAGATATTGAATTCGAATATAGCATAAGTAAGGAATAAACCTAAATTTGATAATGTGAATTGAATAAAGTAGTACTGGCTACTTCTATATCTCAACAAAAGAGCAGGCTCTGGAAAACCCAAGGCTTACTTCCCACCTATTGATTGATCTCGGATGCTCAAGAGATACTCTGTGCATCATCTCTAGTGGTCAGTTTAGTTACTTTCTGACTCACTTTGTGTGTTTAGGACCCCATACTTTGGAAAGGATGTTCTGACATGCCAGAGGATATAATTTCAAGAGTACAGTATGGAAATTAAATAAAAACTCTTCCTGGTTACCTCTAATAGAAATGGTCTATAATAACAAAAAATAACTGAGGCCTCACAGTCATCCTAATCTCTCTCCCTGAAGCCAGTAGAAAGACACATGCATCTCTAGAAGGTGAATGAACCCATGTAAGCTCTAACTACAACTCTAATTAGTCACCTTGGAGGAAAATTACTTCATAAATTCCAGTAGAGTTAACAGCACCTTGTGCAGGTTCCAGTTTCTTCAATGGAAAAAATGGAGGAGAAATGCATGTTCAAAATTTGTGAAAATTCTAAATTCAATGCTACTTATCAGAACTCTAGGCACATTTCTGGGCAAGTGACCAACTGGGAGCTGTATAAACAGTAAACTAGTCTGTTCATAATTTTTCTTCATTTACATAAATTATTGTAACATTTATTTACCAATCCCTATATTTGTTATGGGAAAATTATTAGCAAACAAAAAATATTAAAAGTATTTTCCATTTTGCATATGAGAATTTTACTGTGCTTTTGAAATGGTTTTTCACTGCACATAGTTGTTTATTTAGTTCCCATTGTAAGACTGTAAGGAACAATAATTTATGGCTTTCAGAAAGTTCACATGCAAAAAGTGCATTTTATTCTGCTTGGAAAGTAATTGTCAAATTTGGTCCTGGATGACATTTTCACATATTTCCTTCAGGCTAAATGTACCATTGCCACATTAAAATCTGAACACATTTCACAGCAAAATACCTCTTTCTGTCTGTGAAAATCAGCCTCTGTGTTTGAAGAAGACATCAGGCCACCTGGAAAACCAAAAAAATATTTTATCTGGTATAGGTACACTGATTTTTTGCATGTGCAGTGCAGATTTCTGCAAGCTTACAATGCTGGTTGTAATGTTGCTTTCCATATAATTGCTATTTTCACTATAGTCATGAATTTAACACTTCCAGGATGAACTTCGAGGTCAGTCTTTACTGACAGTCTATTGTCTTATGCTGAAACATTTGAATCTTCTTTTTGAACATAAAATCAAAAGGAGAAAGCCAGCCTTTCACATGGAAAAGAGTATTAAGGGAAGATAAAAGCAGCTCCATTAGCTGTGACTCAATTACTATTTCCCTTGCAAGGGTGACATTCCTATACTTGCACAAGATGAAATACAGGATTTGATGCAAGGGTCATTCAAGTATTAAACAAGATTATGTTTTGTGTGATAAACAACAGACCTGTTCACTTGTTTGTTGTAAATAGTGTAAAGCCAATGCCTTTTGTAACTACATGAATGTAAAATTTTGAGAACTGAATTTACTGCTTCATAATCCCTGCATTTTCAAAGAATAAACAAGCTAAAGCAAAATTGTCAGGGGACATTCATACTCTTATGTGAATTGACATTATCAGTAAAATCATCAGCAGTATACAATTAGTTCCTGTACAACATGGAAAAGAAAACTTTACCTCTTCTGTCTTCCTAACCATGAAATACATCTGACTTTTAAATAGTATCCCCAAAGAAGTTCTTAAAATTTTGTGCATTCATTTAAAACAAAACTAATACATTGAGGGCACAGTCAAGAGAGGAGCTGAATCATCTACTACATCTATTCCATCTCAAATACCCAAAGAAAGAGCCAAAATAGGCAGAGGCTTGATTCGGGTAATGCAGACAAATACTCAGTGTTAGATCCAGTGAAAGATACTGAGCTTGACAAGAATTTTCAGAATTTGGGCCCACAAATGAACACTCAACATACTGTCAAGTGCTTTGGAGGGTTGTACAGTGGGAGAGAATAGAGAGAGAAAATTGATCCACCGAGGAAGGTGATTTTTATGGCTAGCACCTGCAGTTGTTTTGTCAAAGAGCTGAGACAGCTCACTGCTTTCCTTTTTAAACAGGGAAGAAAAAAGAAGGCAGTGCTATGGTCCACCTCTAATATCATTGCTTAAATAAGCAGGGCACCAACCCAAGAACTGGGGGAGAAAAGCTCATTTTTTTTTACCATTGTGCTTGCTACTGGAGAGGGAGATTTGTTAGGTACTTCAGAATATAATTCATCTCCTCCTGAAATAATGCAATCTGACTCCCAGGAATGAAGGCAGGAGTCAGGCACCTCGGTACTTATGCCAGAGCAATTCTAGGCATGTGCAGAAGGAAAAACATAAGTATTGTGAGTAGGACATCAAACTTTTAAAGTACTGTTCACAATAAGTGTTTAGTTCTGAAGATCCCCAAAGCTCTGAAGTACACCGTTTCTTTCCCACACACATCCCAGCAACATAAAAGTGACAAATAGCAGTAGTTCCAGGCTGTGCAGCTCTCTCTTCCATTTCTGACATGACTACAAAACCTTATTCGTTGTTATCTGCTTTAGCCATAATGATCAAAATTGTGCCATGGGAAAGTGGAAAGTTGGAAATGGAAAGATGGACATGGGAAATTTCCCAGGAAACTTGTGGCTGAACCTCTCAGCGACCATTTTGTGGTAAGATTTTAAAGGATTTAATGTTTCACAGTCTACTGTGTTTCAGGCTGTAGATTGTAAGCTGGGCTAAAAGGCTGCAGTTGGGCAGCAGAGGGGAAGGTTGACTCTGATTCCTCTGGCTATGGTAGTCTGTGTCAGGTTAAACCACTTCAGAAAAAGCAATGGGAGAGGGGATTGTGCTTTCCCAACAAACATCTATGTGTGTTCAGCCTGGAAACTTGCCTGCAGTGGAGAACAAGGCATGCAGGAATGTAGCAGGGTGCCTACAGCTCACGTGGGGAGTGGGAGACTCCTGCGAGCAGCAGAGAGCCTGGCTCTTCGGGAGCATGTCCTCAGCCCAGCCCAGCTGGAAAGGGTCTCTCCCAGGGAGACACAAATATGTTTGGAAGCACTTAAATTGCTGAATTGTCAATACTGGAGGAAACAAACCTTGTAAGAGCACAGAGGCCAGGGAGAGAGCTCTTTTCCAGCATTCATTTTATCTCAGTCAGAAGATCTGATTTTTTTCATCATTTAAAGTATTTTTCTTTTCTAGCTCATATATTTCTGTTTAAATAAAGACTAGTTTTGAAGACTGGAAGTCACTGGTATCTTCTAGTGCTAAGATAGTAAGATTCATCTGCCCTAACTAAATGATGTTCAGTCAAACTAGGGTCCTTTTGTACTCACTGGAAGGAAGTAAGCACTTCCTAAAGGTCACCTCATCATAAGCCTCAAGGATAAGTAAAATGAATTGCCTGACAAAGCAAGTCCAGAGTGACCAGTTCACACTTGACAGCTAACTCCTAGTGTCTAAAATTGGGTGCTATGATTCCTTCCCTTCTCATACTTCTAGTCCTTAGTAATATTTCATATATGCATAAATGTAATACTTTCATTTTTTGAAGACTGTACTTGGTTAAGTCCCACAAGTTATCTCAGCAAAAATTATCAGACTAGTGATATCTTTTAAAGGAGAACCAAGCCTCTTGCTTATTCAGTTGTGCTCATTTTTTTGAGGATGATTTTTTCAAGGATGATTTTTTCATTTGTAATACAAACTGCCATTTTTTAATAGTCATCATCAATAACACTGGATTTTTGTGAAAACTGAATATCCTAAAGTAGAAACCAAACAAGTTCATCCAGCAAGGCTATAACTTCACGACTCTAGTGCAGTAGACATTAGATTCAAATTTAATTAAAGTTAATATTTTCTAATGTTACAAGTAAGAACTTGTAGTATAATATTGCAAGTAAGAATATTGCAGTATTATCTAATGTCAATCATAATGTTTACTCAGCCTAAATGCAGGAAGTAAACCAAAACTGGTATCAAACAATCTGATGAACTCTTTGAAAGAACAGCAAGCTTTAAAAATCTCCATCATAATTATATGAGTCTTAACAGAACTTCTCTGATCCCTCAACCATGCAAAGATGCAATAATGTTTGTAAGCAAAGTAAAGCTAATTTTTTTGCCTTATTAAATTTACATGTCATGGAATAGAGTACACATAAAAAGTGACTGCATTTACTGTGTGCATATAATCCCAACAAAATCTGACATTCATAAAAATCTATGAGCTGCAGCCATTTATTTCTTAAATTATTTCTCCTAACAAAGGCATGCATGAGGCACTTTCCCAGAGCTATCAGTAAAATGTCACTGTTGCTCTGGAATCAGGCACATGAATTCAACCACAGGGATAAAGAGTGAAAGGGGGGCTACAAAGACAAGACAAACAATCCATTAGATGAACAACGATAAGATTTTAGCTTGACGTATTTGAATTGTGGAAGTCTAAAAGACTGTGAAGTCAAAAGAAATATCTAGGACTGAAAGTAAATGTAACCATGTTTCTTGAGAGTGGACAAGATCTTCACAAAACACAGAACAGATGATCACTGTTTTAGAAAGTGTAAAAAGGGAAACAAAAAAACTAGAATATTGATGATGATCCCACTAAAGCCAGTAGATATTTTACTGTTGTCAGGGGATGCACTTGGCCATGGTCATTTTCATTCATTTCTTCTCCAAAGTACCAACAAGCCTGTGAATAAATCTGATTTTCACTAAAAGCCCATGCTTATAGCAAGTTTGAATGAAATGGGGTAGAATGTGTAACTGAACTTTCACAAAAATGTAGGAAAAAGCATCAATGTATTTCAGTCAAAACACATTTGAGGCTTACTCTGTAAAGCCAGTAACACCTCCTTCTGTTACAAAAGGTTATTCCAATAGTTCGGTAAAGTTAAACTCACTGGTCTTATCTGTGTCATTAAGGTAAATATATTTTTACTAATTCAGCTTAGTGTCCTCAGATCTCTACTGTAGGTGAGAAAATATTTTGTTCAGTCAGGAGAATAGTCATAGAAATGGAGCAAGTTCCTGTGACTCACCTCTGCAATTTGAAAGATCATGGAAGCCTTACCAAGTTTCCTTCACCGAATGACTAATGTGGGGTTAACCTCATGAAGCGTTATGCCTTGGAAAGAACTGTGGATGGAAAGGATGATTGCTTCAGGAACGGTGTGGTCCAGTTTTGGGCTTGATATTATAAAAGTAGGGCTTAAGAGGATAAATTCATCTAGTGAGTGAATTCTCACCTTAGTTTCCAAAAGCACTTGTAAACAAGCCAGCAATATAGAAATTGCTGCTCACTTCCTGATGAACTACAAGAAACATATTTATTTATGTGCATGTGTGCTTTGAGCCCCATTTAAAAGGTACCCGAGACAAATTAAAGGCTTTTGTATAGAAGCACTTTTTGCATTTTTTCATTTATCTAAATAAACAGCTACCCTTCTAGCCTCAACGATGATTTCTTCTGTATTGGAAACATGTCTTCTTGTGAGGAAATAAGAGCAGAAGATTGTCTAGCAGGGAAGAGTAAGAGAAACTTGTTAGACTTAAGCATATTTTAAATAGACACATTTGATTTATCTGCAGTCCCTCAGCATTTGTTTTCTTAGCAGGTAAATGTGTCAGCTGGCAAATATCACAGTAGATTACAGAGCACAACAATGAAAGTTACTTGATATTAATGAAGCAGGCTCTAAAGAGGTAAGGGCTAGTTCCCTATGAAGTAGCATCAGCAAAGCTGGACTATAAAACAAACATGAAAACATTACAAGAGATATTTGATGACATGAATGTTACAAAAAAAAGGAAAGGTTTTCAGTGCTAGAAAAGTGACTTCAGAGGAGAAACAAAAGAATTGACTTAATGATCTGAAATCTCAAAGCATGAATCCTTATATTGCACATTATGCCACTGTTCCCTTAAGAAAATCATTCCTCGGACTGAGGGAAGAAGAAAGTTCATTGCAGAGGTAGGAAATATGACAGTGGCAAACACTGCTTGCGCATTTGAGAAAAGAATGGAAACCCCCTACAGACTAACAAGAATAACAACCTTTCATTCAATGAAACCACAGAAGGATTTGAAGCTGTCATTTTACCAGATGAAAGACTAGTGATGTATGCCTCTAAAGTAATGGGAAAAATACAGAAGTAGTCACGGAAGAAAGATTGCTATGAGCATCTTGTAAATATAAATATATACAGAGTCATCTCAATTATCCAAATCACTAGCTAGCCAAACTCTCAATTACTAAAAATAAAATGTGTTCCCTGAAGCAAGAAGCAGCCAACTAAAAAAAAAGGGAGAAAGAGGACCTCCCTGAATTTAAGAGCAGGATATTATGCAGATGCCTCAGAGGTGGGCTTTAGTATCCTTTATTCCCCTGAGTCATAAAGAATTTTGATTTCATGCTGCAAGAAGCAAGATATTTTGTAAAAATCCATGTCCATCATTACAAAAACAAGATATGGACTGTTCCTGGGAAGCTCTTTGTACCTGATATTACTTGAACTTGCTGTTGTAACGGCGGGGTTGATCACCAGATCTCCCCAAAGACCACATCTGCTGTTGTCAGAAGTTATCCAAATCTGCAAAAGTCTAGCTGTACAAAACAGTTAAGAAAAACTATTTTTTCCTAACGCTTACTGAGGTGGAAAGTTGAAATCCATGATGGATTTTTATGTAATGAAATAGCTGATTTTATAAGGTACCAATCACTTAACATTGTGTGCTGCGAAATGCTGAAAGTCATCAAGCACAAAGAAAGAATAAAAGACATAAAGGAAGAGCAAAATAAGTAAAGGCATTGAGTAGCCATAAGAATTAAAGTTATTTTATTTTGTATAAATACTTTAGTCCTGTGGACACAAAGGGTACTGTCCATATGTTCACATATGGAGAAAGATCCTACAGAACCCAAGTATGACAGACTTGATAAATACAAGAAAAAACATGACAGAGGCATTAAAATTATGTAGGTTCCCTAAGCCACCTTGATCCAAGGTTGGCTAAGTTTATTTGAGTACAGCAAGGAGGATTTTGCTGACAGGCTAAACTCCATTTCAAAATTGATAGGCTGCATAATACAGTACATCAAGTAGCACTGTGTTAATGCATTTTAAATGTCAACTTACATGCAGTAGCTGTGCAGAATGAATAAATATCAGAAAGTACTCCATCATTTAAACATCTGATTCTGAGCAACGATGATCCTTGCCAGAGGGGCAACCTCCTTTTCTGGCCCTTGGATGTAATGGAAGCTCCAGATTCACCCCGTCCTTCCCAATCCCCTCTTCCTCGAATACAGCCCAGAGAATGTGCAGATCTACCCACATGTTGTACAAGTTTTGAAACAACTACCAGTTTTACAAAACTTTAACCATTTCAGCTGATTTACTTTCCCATTTCTATTAGCTTTTCTCCTAAAGGCCATGCTTTACAGCTAGACATCCAATATGCTATAGCTTTGCATGTAGTTACTTTTGATGATCGTAAATCAGTGATCAAAACTCAGACTATGTTTTCTGTTTGGGTCTGTAAGAAACCCACATCTGATCTGCTTTAAATCCATTACTAATCAATATCTCTCAGCAAATTAATTAATTAAATCCTTAAAGTCTGTTGCATGCTTTTTTGAACATTCTCTTCCTTTTTCTTCACAAATCAAAAAGAATTAATGGAAAGGAATATGTCACAGTTCAGATAAGAAAGGAAACAAAAGGGAAAAGACAGCAGCAGCCTTGAAAGTCATCCATCACAGTTTCTGAAGCGTCATAAGCTCTTTGAGCATTTTTTTTCCCTGTGTCAGTTTGCAGGCAGTGGCTCAGAGACTATTAGGGCTGGTGGAAAAGTAGCTAGCTATCTGTCTTGTTTCCGACCGAAGAAAACAGTAAAGATGGAAGAATAAGGATGACAGGAAGACTAAAAGTAGACATCTAGTTAAATAAAAAATTGAAGCATCAGTGACAGATGTTCTTAAATTCTCAAAGGTGTTTAGATCTTTGCAAAAAGAACAAATGATATTGCATTGGAAACAGCTAAAAACAGGTGGATTCCTTTCTAGTATTCCTGTTACAGCTGCCAGAGAGATTCTGATCTCAAAGTCAAAACCTACTGAAGGTACCTGGGACAGAAAGAAAACCTCTCAACTACTTTTTATGTTCTACATAATGAAGTAGTCCAGACACCTATTTTGAAATAGTTGTGAATTAGAGTAAAAGCATTATTATAACGGTTCCAGAATTAGTGTGACAGGCAATTCACATGATGGACTTGCACTCCAAAAGAACAAAAGGAGATAGTGCTTGCTAAAATTGATCTCTGGTAGACAAAACTTATTCAACTGTAGTACCTTTATTGGAGTGTATAATTAAAAAACAATGCATCTTTCTACTTAGTTTGACAGTACAAGTCTAAATAGATCAGAATTAACTGCAATTAAGTACCCACTGCAGTGTTCTAAGTCAAAAAGAGATAATCTTAGACTTACAGGAAAATGTCCATAACAAGGAAGCAAAGACAGAGAAAACAGTATTGAGAATTACAGACAGATGCATGTGATAAATAAGCTTTCTAAATATAAACAGAGTGCTTTCTGGTGGATGAACAAGGGGAGGAATAATCCTCTCATCTGTTTGTAGTGTTTCAGGCAATAACTCTGATCTTCTTGCCTTGCTCTATGTTTGGAAATGTCAAAGCAACTTCTTAGCAACATAAGATTTAATTAATTAATTAATTAATCCTTCCATAACAAGAAACTACAGTCAAGCAAAACCTTCATTAAAGGATTACATGAGATCTGATACCCTTTGCTAAGTTTCCTGGACATTTTCTGGGAGAGGTAAAAAGGTTAAAATTCTTGCAAACAAAGATGGGGCAAAGAAAGTCCTTAGAGTACTGTATTTGAGTAGTTTGAACTTACTTATCCACATGAAATTGGATTTTTCAGATTTTACTGCTTTTTACTTTCAAAATCTCCTTTCATTTTCATTTAAAATAAGTTTCTAAATCAGGCTACATTATTAATAACCTTTCAAATTAATGCTGTAAAACAACATATACCAATTTATAAAACAAAAGGAGTTTACTTTGCAGGATGTTTTAGGAATATATCTATGATAAGAAAACACACCCTGCACCTGGATCCTCCTCAAGCATTTCTTGGCAGGTGGTAAGTGTCTGGGTGGATGTATCAGACTGAAGTGTGCATCAGCAACAGAGCAGAAGCACATTTATACATCAAGCAAGTCCCATTCTTGTTCGCATACTCCTAAGCATACACAGCAAATACCCATAAGTTTCATAGGAAGCTACAACAAAGGAGGAAAGACATCGATGACACACAACAGATTGAAAAAAGAAACAACAAAAAAGCTTGTTTTCATTTTTGTGCTGAAGCATAAAATTCATTCCAATGATAGAAATATTCTTTTTCTCCTAAATTTGTCTCTTTCACTGATTTTTTTCATTAATAAACATATTTATTTATAGAAACAACTTACTTTGCCTCCTTGCTATCTGGCTTCCTATTATGGTTTTGAGAAGTAGTCTAAATGCCGTTAAAACCACTCATTTTTATAAGGCTAGATTTAACATGCATGAGAGTCCACACACCTGTCTCCCAATGTTATCAAACTATTTCATTTTACCAAATACAAATTATGTCTTTTAAAGATAGCCTCTAATTAAGACCTTATTTGGTAATCTCTGATGATTCTTACTGAGTAAATAACGATAAATGACTTAATACAACCTGCAATTAGGGCATTTTAAATGCCTAGAATTCACTACTTCATCTAATTATGCAATTACAGGGTTAAGAAAAAGGTTCTTGACATGATGCCTCCTATTCTGTCAAGACCTAGAGAGGAATTAGTTTACAGATATTTGACCTTAGATATTCTCCATCATTATGTACAAAATTCTCTATCAAATGTAACTCCTTTTCATTTATGCTATGAAGTGCACAATAATATGAAGTACATGATAATAGCATGAAATGCATGATAATCTGAACATCAGTTATCTTTTTCTGCATTTTCTCAAAAATGAATAGTTTCCTCAGTTTTCAGCATGTCCATGGCCTTTTCTTGAAGTTCTGAAGCTGAGATTATGATGTAAATCTTCAGTTTTAGTTCTCTGAGCTTAGTCTTGTGACTTCATGTAAAGGTCTCTAGATGCAGTAGTATTGATGTAAAGAGTTATATCAAATAATTATTAGGATTGTTATTGTTTACATATAACAGCCACCATAATGCTTTTTTCACTCTGCAATATTATCCACCAGTTCTTTTTCATCTCAGAGTGTCTGCTTTGCATATTCAAAAGCTTGACCCCACTCCTACCCACTTTAGGTCAATGGGAGTTTAATGACTGCCTTGAATAACAGGATCAAGCCCATAATGGCTGTCAAACTAACAAAAATGTTTAATGCCTTTAAGTGAAATGGATGACCTTCTAACTTGCCCTCATGAAAAATGAAGCTACTACTCTGATATACATACCATACATGCTCATATCTTGAATTACCCTACAATTTTGCTCTATGTGGTATCCATCATTTGTCACATTATGCTATTTTAAGTAGGCAACCTTGCAATCAATAGCATTAAACATCTTTCTCTGGAGGAAGTGCATTACACAATAAATCTAAGTCAAGCTGACAGAAGGGATGTTTAACCCTCACTCCCTCAGATACCTCTGGCCAAAGTTATAAAACTGAAGCCAAAAGTTAGGCAGAATAGTACAAAATTCAGATGACCTTATTTTCAGGAAGGCTTAGCAGTCACAGCGTGACTCAGTGAACAGTGTGAGCTGCATACTTAACACCTGAGCCCTGAAAAGCAGTTGCCCAAATACAGATTTAGGTCCCTAACCTTAGGCACTCAAGTTGAATCGTTTAGATCTTTTTGCTGCGGTAGCATAATTCAGGTGATTAGCATATATTGACAGATACTATATTAACCTACCTTTTGGTTGTCATATGCTTAAGCAGATGGCTCCATATATCATTTGTTTAATAATCCATACAATATTGTCCTTTCATTAATAGTTAACTACATGTGTTGGACAATAAATTAGATGAGTGATAGCATACCTTATAGACAACATGGCAGGTAAACTTCAAGATGACAAGTGATGTGTCAGCAATATGTAGTTCATTATGTGAGGCTATCAAATATTTTGGGGAAGTTTCTGAAGATATAACTTTATCTTTGGATTTTCTAACCTTCAGAACTGGTATTCCTACTATTTTATTGTCATAGAAAGTACGTGCTTACATCATAATTCCAGTTTAGCAGGGTTTGCTTTCTTTGTTTCTCTCTCCATCCTGCCCAGTTCCCAATGAGTCTGAGCACTCAACAACAATAAATGCTAAAAAGAATAATATGACCACTGCCAATTCAGGATGTTAAAAAGGCTGCAGAAGGAAAATGTTTGAAGTTGGTACTAGGAAAGTTGTCATTCCTTCAAAGCTACAACATTAGCTGAAGCTCCAGAAGCCCTGAAAAGTCTGAGCCAAAATTTCCCTTGTTAGTCAGAAGCTTATATGACAATTGGAAAGTGTCTTTGAAGGTAGTTATAAAAAGAGAAGAACAGAGAAGTACAAAAGGGTGAGAATGACTTCTTTTGCAGTTTCCAAAGCTGCAAAAGTATGTAAATCCATCATGAGGTCAGTTTAGGGTGTTCCATAACATATGGAGAAAACCAGTAAATGAACAGGGGTGATGTGAGTAGAGGACAACCATTTTTTGTATATTGTTTTACAGAAGAACATGCTGAACCTTTGAGAGGCAAACATAAAATTGGACAAGAAGTATTCTTGCTGTACCTGCCTATTGTAAAACAACTGTTCAATTGAAACTTTTTTTTCCTGTATTGAAATCTACCACCATTATAATTCCATTATTTTGTTCTGGCCCCATACACAAGACAGCAAAATCCACCATCATTCTACATGTTGATATTATTCAAGTCTGGGATTATTCAAACTGAAATTCAAAAGTGAATATAAAAGATTATTCCTCTCGTGTCACACTTTTGACTAAAAAATCCCCCTGGCTTTCTGGGTTGTGCTGATTTTTTTATACAACTCATAAGACTCTTCTCCTATGGCTGTTATATACCTGAGAAGTAGACAGAGAGCCTCAGTAAAATCCAAACACTGCCTAACATTATCCACAGACAGAACAAAACCTCTGAGATGTACAGGCCCAAAACAAAGCTCATGTCCCTCCTTTATGTATGCCACAGACAGCTTCACATGCAGGAACTCCCCAAGGGCTCAAGGGTGACAGATGAAATACGCTTACCTTTGCCTTTGCCTTTTCTTTACTCTACCCAGTCAGCACAATCCAAGAGCCAGTCATGGTCCATCAGTGAACCACCACAGAGGACTGAGACACAGCAGTAGGGGATGGATTGAGGAAAGTTTTTGATAACTCTGTGAAAATAAAATCAATTTACAGGCTATTCAGAAACTTTTCGTCTAGGTTCCTTTCTTAAAGAAACAGGCAGGTGGATAATTCTGTATATGAACAAAGAAACATATTCATGTTGATGTTACGGATACAGAACTATAAAGTATTTCATATGCACTAATGAGGAAACCTGTAATAAGCCCATATCTGTCAGATAAAGGTTTGTTCCTTTTTTCCTACTGAGATGGTTAACTTCTTACAGCCTTTCCTATTTACATTTTAAATAATGAAACACCCATGAGTATCAGGCACTTTTCCATTGCTGCTCTGTGCAAAAAGAATATTAATAATGTTATTAATAAAGCTGGGAAGACTGCAATAAAATGTCTCTGTGCTTAAAATAAAGGAGCATCTTGAAGAACTCAGCAGATTTTCTGCTTTATGCAGGTTTGATAACACAAATATGACTAAAATGTTCTCTGCTAGTAGATTAGAAATGCCAATTTATGTAATAGAAACTGCCTAAAGTGCAGGAACATTTGTTCAAAGAGATTGCATTCCCAGTTGGTTACCAAACACTTGTTTCATTGCCTGGTCCTCAAATCCCTTCTCACTTAAGCTGCTGCAAATCAGGATGGAATAAATGCCACTGTGGTCTTCACCAGTGGAGCTAGAAAATATAGGATCTATGGACACTATAGGTCCCTAGTGCAGAAACAGAGACGTAATCTCAGCACTATGCCAGAGGCTGCACTGCTAAGATTGCAGCTTGATTTGTCCTCTCACCAGCTGCAGATCACGTTGATCCCACAGCATCTTTGAAAATGTGCTCACATGATCTAGTTATAATTGATGACAGGCATAATACATATGCTACACAGTGAATTGCACATACATTGCAGGACTGAGGACTTGTGGAAACTGGAACAGTGCTAATGTATTCTGACAACTTCATTTGGGCTGGGGGGGTTCACAGTTTTTTAAATACTGCAGGTTGCCATCAGGAAAATAATGAAAAGGACATATTAAATTCATGCTTCACAGTCTACACATAGCATTTTATATCTTTTCACAATGCTAGAGGATGCGTTAGCTCATGACATCAAAAGCAATTTATTTCACCTTATATGTGTTCTGTATTTTGCCTGGTCTGAAAAAAAAAACATTTTAAAAGCTTGAATGGCAGCAGGAAAATGTTCAGAGAGTGTTTCAGATTTTAACTTCAACTTCCCTGAACAGTTGTGTACAGTGAGGAGGGACAAGGCTTCATCCAGGATAGCTATCCTCACCTACTATCAACTGGTTTGTAAGAAATACTGTAGAATAGGTGGGAAAACAGGACTCAAGCACAGAAAAAAAGGTAATAGTGGATGCAGTCCAACAGTAAAGTAGCAAAAGAAGAAGAGGTGAAGGAGTGATGCTGCTTTCCTGCTTGAAGGAGGAAGCCTGTTTTGTAGGACAGACATGCACCTTTCTGACTCACCTTGATATCTACCGATTGCTTTCCAAGTTGCTGACTTTTCTTATTCACTGCCTTTTTTTCTTTTCATTCCATTCTTTATTCTTAGGGCTTCTAAAATACAGCCACCAAGATTTGTTACTTCGAATATGAGTCTGAATTAGACATCACTAAGCCTGAACGCTTGAAAATCACTGGAGTCGTATTTATACTGTGTTGTCTTCTCAGCAATAGTTTTTAACACTTGTGGTGCAGTGTATCACAGTTTTAGATCAATTACTGTGAATATATAATTTATCAAGCTCTCTGCATAGACAGTCTTGTATTATGTGTGTATATATATATGCATGAAGCAGTAGAAACACAGAGGAGAAAGGAGATGATATGGCCCATGATCTATTACTGCATCCTATGCACGCTCTTAGAGCTGCTTTGCAGATTCTAACTTCAAAGCCACATTCAATCTTTTCTCTTTTCCTCCTCTGAAACACAGTATAGCCAGTGCACAAATCCCTTGTGTATTCAAGTCCTAGGGCTCAGAGAGCAGAGGAGAGAGATCAAGACTCAGAAAAGCAGATCAAGACACAGAAACGCACAAGGGAGAACACACTGCTGGCCCCTCTCATCGCTCCTCTCTGCAGAGCAGTCTGTGGGTTGCATTTATTTGTTGAATTCCTGCTTGGATTGCTACACACGTTCACAATACAGCCTGGCAGAATCCATCTAGGACTGTGGACCTCTTCAATACTGTCATACAAATAACAGTAAGGACTGACCATCCAGCAGTGTATGTCCAAGGCCAAACTCCTTCGAAGCTGCATATAGTGAAAGAAGATGAGCCTCTCTAAGTCATGGAATCTGGTTTGTGTTGCAGACTCCACCTTGTGCTGTGTGCTGACAATACCACTAAGCTTTGCTCAAGGTCAGTCATAATATAGTCCCTACCTAGACACTTCGTACCAATACCTAAGAAAGATGATGGATAATTCACTGAAGAATAGCAGCTTGAAGGTGGGTGCCCTAGAGTAAGCCCTATCCCAGCTTAGTGCCTTAGCCATTAAGTTAAAATCAGTTTCATTGTTTTCTTTCAGATCCCCCTGCAGCAGAACAGTCAGAGGCTATCCCAGAGTCTGGAAAGGAAGCCGTTGGCTTGAGACATGGCATCAAATATCCCAGTGCCCCAAAGGGCTGAATAAAGCCTAAAACTCAGCTTTTCCTCTTCATGGACAAGTGCCTAGTCCCAGTTCTAATGACTCTGCCCTAACAAGTACTATTCATATGAAACTGAACAGGTTTAGCAGGAGAGAATAAAAACCACTAGTAAATACAGGAAATTGAGCAATTTGAGAGTCTCTTAAGATTCCGGAGACTGCAATTCAAGCCCTCATACCAAATCAAGCATAGCAAGGACATGGTCCCAAAGCCACCCATGTTCCAAGCGATTACTACGCTGCAATTCAGAGGGCCTTCAGTGTGCAGCACTTTCTGAAATGACTTCATGGGCAACATATGAGTGTCTCCTAGGAAAAGAAAAAAGGATTTCTCAAGAGAAACATACTGATGCAGGAAGAGTATTTCTGACATCAGTCCAGGGCCATTCAGAAGGAGGATGGTAGTGTATAAAAAGGGGGGGATTTTACACTACAATAAAAAATGCAGTACACAGATGAATAAGTGATATTGCTAAAAACAGTATGAAACTATGAAGCTCTTACAGGTATATGTAACCAAAAACACCTGGGTGGGATGAAGTTTCAAGTGGCAGCTGGGGAGAAGTGTTCCTGCAATCAGATAAATAGGAGTCTGAAAGATAAGCTATATATGGCTGAGTGACCTACATTTTTAGTCAAGGTTGTCAGTCAGGCTGGGTTAAAATACATGTAAAGACTGTAAACTGCTTCCAGAAATGCTTGAGAGTCCACTGCATATCTTAACAATTCATCTGATTTAAGGACTAGAGAAATACCCTTCTCCCTTAAACCACTGTAAACAACAGAATTCAATGAAATATTAATGGTATACAAGTCATCTGCAAACATTACGTGTTCAAACTGCTATGATGTTCAATGAATTACATCTCTAAGTGACAGCATATACATATGGAATAACAGTGAGTTAAAGGAAGACCCTGAGAATACTCTGAATGTATAGAAGAATAATAAAAAACTGCTTTAGGGACTGTTGCTTGCTGTTCAATGAAAACATTGGATTGGTGAATACTTGTTACAAAAGCTGTAGACTTCACCACATTGAACACAAAGATTCACAGCCACAGAGGAAGCATTAAAATCAACAACACAGAGAAATGTCTTCAAAGTGTGAGAAAGTCTCTTGGATTCTTACAGAGTGCCTAATGACTTTGTGTGAAGCACAGTAAGGCACAGGAATTTCTTTCTACTCACCTCACTGAAGAAGAAACTCTTTTGTATGACTGGGTTCAACATTCACAAACATAAATACTTTTTTTCAGAAATATTTCATGTCTGTAAATATGTAGATATGGCAATCTTATAAATTTTATAGGTGCATATGTCTATGCACAGGAACACAAGCTGGAAGAAGAGAACCTGTTTCCTTTCAACATGGTGAAAATAAGAGCCTGACTGGATGCGGATTCATTTCTAAGTAGCGCAAAAGCTTCTGTGCAGTGTTAGTTAAATGGCTCTTATTGTGTCACCATAACCAAACTACAAAACTCTGAAAGCATAAACAGCTTTGCTAACTTGGGTTAATTGAAGATGTTCACAATGCTTCTCCAAGCACTCAAAAATGCAGCAATAGGTTCCAGAGAAAAAGTCCATTAAATAACACAAGAACCTGCAGGTACTCAGAGTTAATAATCTGACTTGTCAAAGAAGAAAAGATGCCAGATCTAATACAATGTGACAGCGAAAGAGTTTTGCAATAATAGTAAGGTTTTTAAAAAAGATTTGTACATTATAAAATCAGATGAATTGTTATGATCATCTCATCCGACTTCTTGTATACCAAATACCATCAAACCTGATCCAGTCATCAAGCCCACAACTTCCCAGTGAGCAGGAGTGTAGCCTTCTGAGAGACTTCAGGCTAGATTTAAAAACATCAGAAACAAAATTCCTGATAATTAATGTTTGGGGATTTTTTTTCCTGTCTCTGGTTAGCTATGGCATCCTACTATGCTTTTTTTTAATAGATGAAAGGAACTATTGCTTCTGAATTCTCTTCCTTGTTTAAGTATTTCTTATCCTTGGCAAAGATAAAATCAAATTTCTCTAACCTCTTCCTGACAGCAGGCTTTCTAGGACTGATACTGTTCTTACAGCTTTTTCCTAATTCTGTCCAAGATCTCAACTTCCATTCGAAGTGTTTCAGTGTTTTGCGGGTTTCGTTAATGCCAGAGAAGTAGGAATAACATCTTATTATATCTCTACTTGATGTTTCCCTGCTTTCTAATCAAAAGACCATGAGAATCTTTAACAACTGCAGCATCCTGAAAATTCATGAGAAGATGAAGCACCATTTTTACAGAAGAGTGTTCAGGAAGATGCAAGGCCAAGAATAGGATGAATTGGCAGTGTGTTGCTCTTTCTGATACAGTGTGCTAATCTCCTCGTTTTTCCCATTTCTTAGCCTCCCTTTTCAAACCCTATAATCTCTTTGAAACATTTGGAAAAGTGTCCGAAGTACATGCAATTTGGAAAATGACAGCAGCTTTTCTAATGTAAGGCTGTAACTCAGTGTCATGATCAAGACGGGCTTGTTTTCCTCCCTGATGCTCATATACTTTCTGCCTCTGGATTACTCTGAACATTCCTTTTTCCACACTTAAGTGCAACTGCATCATATTTAACGCTTCTACTAGTAATTTTCTTTCCCTTCTACTGATATGTAATTTCATCCAAAGGAATAGTCTGTTTTTCTGAAGTACCTCTCACACCGAGATCTTTCTTAATGATCACCTGCAACTTCCTGAGAGAGACATTCTCTCTTTTTTACTTTTCTGTTCTTGTTCTTTTCTGCAATTGCTAGTATCTCTTTTTAACTTTTTGTTTCTTTTCCTCAGTGTTACCCTCTCTTTACTTCAGCTGTTCTTTGCTTTTTCTTTAAACACTTAATTTTTCAAATTAACTTTGATCTCTGTGTGTGGGTTGTCCTGGATAGTACTGCTTTTTATCTCTGTTGTATGTCTGCACCTTTTTCTCCATTAATCTTCCAAACCTATAAATTATTGCGGAACATATTTCTATTTTCCCCTCACTGCTTCCAGCCACAGAGAATTCACACTGACTTTAGACTTACTTTAAATTGTCCAAGACTTTTATCATTCTCAGCTTTTTGAGAAAAGCTGTTAATATTTTAGGGCTGTATTTTGACCTCAGAGAAACACCTGTAACTCCAAGTGTCTTCAGTGGGAATCTGTAGGCATCTTTCAGGGATGAGTTTGGCCTTAAGTCCACAAACTAAGTTAAAATATGTTCCAGTCCACTGAGTATGTATGTTCTGTCCGCTGTCATGTTATACCCATACATAAACTCAATTATGTTGTGTCTCATTTTGGGACATGGGGAGCCACATCTTCTTGCAAGTTAAGCCTGTGAAACAGCAGAAAAGCCATTCCATTAAAAGATAAAAATTCGGGCAAAATCTTATTTGGAATGTCTAGAAATATAAATAAAATATAAATAACAAACACATCAAACTATACAGCATAATTGTTTTATCACTTGGCATTTTAAGGGTGTGGATGAATTTTGGACTAGTGAGAACATAAAAAAGTTTAATTCTTCTGCCTGGGCTCCATTGGGAGGCAGAAGAACTGCTCACAGCCTTGATCATTTTTGATACATGAAAACATCCTTCTCATCCACAAAGCCCTCCAGTGATTTAAGGTGGGAGAAGTATCTTTTGGACATTCATACAGCACTCTGTGTTACAGTATCTGAGGACAGGTCTCCCTATGATACTAGCAGGTACTGAGCATTGACCTGTGCATGATTTCAAACCCCTACCAGATAAATGTTTACACGTTTGATTTGCTTGTTCTCAGCTGCGCATTGTGTTCTTCAAAAAAAGAAGAGGTCACATGGCACTTCTTAGAAAAAAGGGAGATAGAGCTTTTTTTCTGAGGAGCAGTGCATGTGTTCAGATGGAGAACAGATGGAGCAGTCAGTCCTCAGCCCTCAGAGGCAGTGGTAAGAGTCCTCATCAGGACCAGAAGGGACACTGAAGAGTTTGCTGCAGCATGGAAAGTTTCTGAGTTGGCTGAATGAATGTAAGCCTGAATGCAAAGACTTGCAGCAGGCAAAGGAAATTGTTTATAAGACATTTTTATTGCTAGTCACTTTGAGATTGTGCTACTTAAAAAGCAATCTAAGGTTGCATTTCTAATACAACGAAGCTTTGGTGGCTTAAAGGCTTTTGTTTGGGAGCTCACTAGAGGGAAACATCTAAGTGGATCCCCTTCAAAGTTCTGGCCAGTTCAAGGTCCCTGCTGGAAAATCTCTCCCTTCACCACTCTGCATGTTTTATTAGTGTGTGACAGCATGTGAAGGAGAAGCTCCATGCCTAACAACCTGGAAAAGCTGAGTTAGAGAGAATTTAGGGTCTTGATTCCCTATGTATCAAAGCACTAAGGCATGATTAATGTAGCACGCAGCTTTGCAGCTCACTGACTGCACAGGCATAGGCATGGGCACATGCCCCACATTCAGTTTGCCTCACTGACCTGAGGTCTCCACCTCTCCTGATCTCTGTAAGGAGTGTTTCTGCTGTGTGATGGCCTCCAATGCTTGAGAGTCAGGACTATCTCTATTAACTTCTCCATCTGATGACTTCTCCAAGGAAAGAACAGATTCACCAGAAACATTCAGCTTGGGGTCTGTACTGCTCAAGAGCTCTCCAGACAGAAGCAGGACTATTTTTCACAATTATCCAGTTTCAGACATGGCCTTAATATTAAGTAATGTTTTCCTTGAAGAGAAAAACATTGTTTTATGCTAATTGTGACCATAAAACAAAGGCAAGGCACTATAATGTGAGAATGGATTCACATGCAAACATACTTTGAAAATAAAAGTGCTAAATTATGCTTTATTGCATTAGATAACTATGTACGATGCAGTTTTTATAACAATGATATATTGAATTAATACAAATTTTCACAGGCTTGAATGAATTCTGTGCTGAATCAGGAAGGCACTTTTTACTATTTTCTAAAAGTAACTGAGCTGCTGGTCTCTTCATCAAGAAGGCAATTAACACTCCCCTGATTGTTCCACACAATTAAGCGATACACCATACATAAACAAATTCTTGTCATTGACGTAAAGATAATTTTACCCCATGTTATCTCTATATTCTGAGGCAGCTTGAATACAGATTGCTTGAGATAATAACCACATTTAAAGAAAAATCTCTAAGCAAGTTTGTACTAGCAATCATCACTTAACCTCCAAATCCATTTACTTTTGGGGGGTGATACAAATACTGTTTATCAAATGCCATGGTTCAAGATTATTTCTCTTCACAGTGGACTTCAGAGCTCAGGATATCCATTTCTCTCAATGACAGAGTGAACATTCTTAGAACAGACTCAATCTTCATGATGTCAGATAAAAGTTAGTTCAATTCAATTATGATTTGGGATTCAGGAGAGACTGAAATGAATGCTAGCTATGTGTAAATCCTTTAAATTGTCAGATTATGCTTGTTTTGTTGACATCTTTAATAAATCAAATAGGATATTTACATTTTTCTATTCAGAATGGAAACTACTGAATATTTAAGAGATCTGTGTTTGCACCTTACTAAAATTCCATATTAGATAAATAAAGCATAATCACCCATTCCCTGTGCCAAACCTGACTTTATGGTTACCACATGAAGAGATATTGTACAGGGAAAATAATAGTGTCTTGGCTATAGTCCTGGTTCTATATTAACATTTCCTAAAAGTAAAATTGATAGCATTTAATTTTAAGAACAAAAGACAGATTAATCATAGTTTGAATAGGACATGAGCTCCTTTGAAATTCTTACCACAGTTGCTCAGCCCTTGTATATCAGCCCTTGATTTTTGAAATGTTTATTACTCTCTCCAACCTAGCCACAGGCCCAAAAGAGTTGTTTTTAATAATAACAATAACAATTTCAACACAGTTCCCCTATTTTTCTCAATGTCTTGTTTACTTTCAAACACAAAACACAAACACAATTAATTTAAAATAATGACTAATTTTTTTTTTTCCTTCTTGGGATAACATTTCTATTAATATAGGAGGAAATAAACCTCAAAAAATATCACTTTGTTATTCAGTTCATCAAAAAACTATTTTAGACAATAGCTCACTTGGTTTTGTTCATACAGACTTTGAAATCAATTTAAGGGAACAAACATTTATCTATGGTCAGTTGGTAGGGACCAGCTTGTATTCACATTGTCCAGACCATCGGACTGTTCTGCTGGCATGGATCATGTATATCCATGATGTGCATCAGGTGGCACACACAGTGGCACAGGATTTGTTAGCCCATAACCTTTAGCACCTCATGACTAGAAGGCCCTCTGATACGGACCATACAATCTCTCTACTCATCTGTTTAACACATGGCATCACCCTGCTCATATTTCCTGTGTGACAGGACCACCCTCTCATGCAGGTTTTTGGAGAATACTTACCAGATGTTACTGCAGCATATTGCCTGCTGCCATTTTTCCAGTACCTGATGTTCAGAAAACCTTGACATGATGTGGCTTATCCTTCAGAAAAGGGTTTGACTAAATTGGAGAGGCCTTATCAACATGCACAAAAGTCCAGGGTGCTGACTCTGACAGTGACCACAACTAGATACGACCAGAGAACGTGAGAAATTAAAAGCTAGTAGCACTTCCCAAAAATGCTTTCCTCACCTCAACAAAGGGGACATCATTACACAAAGGTGATTAATAACTTTTGATGGATTTTTTTTGTAAATGTGTCCAGTTGCTTTTGGAAGCTGCTAACATTCACAAGATGCTGTAGCAAGACATTTCTCAGACTAATTACGAGCTGATAGAAGAATGCCTGCCTTTTATTTACCTTGGGCCTACCATTTTCCAGCTTTATTTCATTCCCCCAAGTCTTAATTCATTCTCATACAGAAGCTGTTAGTTGCTGGAGGTATCAACTCTACTTCACCAGCAGGCAATGGAGGACATCTTTGCTGGGGATGTTTCCCAGCATCTCATGGTTTTAGTCATGACCACAGCTCTAAACAGTTCCCCTTTCCTTTTTCCTGAGGCCTGGAGGAGCAGTTCCCATGTGTGGGAGTGTGCTGCAACACACAAGTGGGAGGGCAATCACCAGGGGCAGGACTGTCAGGAGAGCAGGACAGTATCGCTGAGCATCACTCAGGATCCAGTGGTTGTGATAATGATGTATCCCACTCTCAGTTTCCAGAGAGGTGACCTGGGACAGAAGGGCTGTTGCTGAGCAGATCGTGGCAGTCCTATCTCTATGCCCCTTGCACATGGGTGGTGAGATGTAGCAGAATTAGGATGGAGTGGCTCTGGAGCTTGTCTCAGCCTCTTGGTTCTGTGTTCTTGCAGCACTTATCTCCTGTCCATTAAAGGCTGTTCCCTTGCATGATCTCTGTCCTTTAGGGAGGTGTCATGGGCTCCCTTTCATGGCCTACCAAGGTACTATTGCTGGAGAACTCTCTCAGGTAGGAAGAGTGAGACATGGTGCACTGTCTGCAAGGTGCACACTGTGGAAGGAGTTATTCTGTTTCACAACAACATTTTCCTGCCAGCAGTTCTACTTGCATTGTTCAAGCAGAAACTGAGATCAAACTAACAAGTCTGTGGTGTGGACATCCAGGATTATAGCCATGCAGAGAAACAGAAAGGAAAACAACATGACAGTGAGGATGAGCCAGCCTTGTTTCAAAATGCTGCAGAAAGAGAAAATCAGATGGACCGGCAGTTACATGACCTTTAAGCCAAGTAATTGCGTGTGGCAAGAAGATCTGTCTCCTAAGACCAAAAAGGCATTGACTTCTCCAGTGCCCTCACAAGCTCTCCAGTTTCTCTTGGGGAAATGACCACCCATCAGTGGGCACATCTGTGTAGTTCCATTTGCACCTTAATTTTGTCCATCTCCTGTCCTGGTTTTACTCCCTCTGCCTTTTATCATCCTCAATTTTTCAGAATCAGAATAGGAGACAGAACACAGTGCTAAACACTCTTAACTACACACACAGGATTAGGGCCACACAACAAAACACAAATCTATGAGCTGATTAAAATCCTGTAAGAGGTCATTTGATAATTTTTTCTAGTGTGATTACTCTTATTAAATGGGCAATGATTTATCTGTGTGTTTAAATAACAATTTTCCCTACAGTTCCCAAGAATTAAATGTCAAAATGGCTGTGTGGGGAAGGAACCCTCTGTTAGATGTGGCCAAACAGGAACGTTTCATCAGCTGCATCAGAGCCAGTTACTGTCAAATACTTCTGATGAAGAGACCTATGTATGTAAAACAGAAATCAAGAGGCTGAATGGTCCCGACAGCCTTTTTGCACTAGGGTTGCTAGTTTAAAGCAAGTTCCAGTCAAGAATAATTGAATTCAGTTCAAATTAGATTGTTGTTCCTTAGCTCTGTGAAATGAGGGAGATGATCACAGTCCGTTTGCCATTAGCCTAACTGTCTACTTTACTAAAACCACCTGCACAACTGAAACTAATTGGTGCCCTCAACGGCAGTATCAACAGAGAGGATACAATTAAATAGTAATGGATTATGAACTATATCCTTCCCCTAAAGCCACAATACCTTTAGACACTAGCAGTGAGCAAGCTTGCCTGGCTGATGCTTGGAGTGGGGCTGCATGTACACCAGTGGGCTGCCAGTCAAGATTCAGTCACAAGCAGAAATGTAAGTTTATGCACAAATGAACACTAATAAGGATATATTTATTCAGCTAGAATATAGGCAGGCCTAGAGCAGTGGAAAATACATATTACTCTATTTGAATTGAAGGGATCAAAGTGATATGAGCCTTAGAGCTATCAAAAGGCTATCAGACACAAATCTCATGAGGGACTTCTAAATTCCCTTTCCTCCAGGGACTCATGCAAAGTCAGTGCAGCAATAAAAACAAAATGGCATTGACTCATAGAGCGGCATATTTAGAACAGGCTGAGAATACACCGATACAGTGCTGCTGCTGGTAAGGGTAACCTCTGACCAAGAACCGGGCTGCTTTCACCAGTCAGTGGGAGACAGACAGCAGAAGACTGGTACACTTCTGGCAGAAACAGTTCATCTTCTAAGCTCTCACTGCTGTCATTACTGAAAATGATTTATTCTAAAAACAAATTGTACCTTGGCCTAGAGCACTGGTTCCAGCCTTCTGCAAGCCAGCTGTTTTCTCATTCTCCTCTTTTCACTGCTCGCCCAGACTTCTGCTGCTGCCTTCCCACATCTCAGCTCCCCTAGGCAGCACACGCAGCTCTGCTGTGCCATCCTGCCTCCATTTGCTGCCTTCCTCAAAAAAGGGTGCTCTCTGATGATTTCAGGATTCCTGCCACTGCCCTCTCACTCCCTTTTCCCTTGAGATACCCCACCATCTCCTAATCCTACTACTGCCAGCTCAGCTGGTGGCGTAAGTGCTATCAGTGTCCAGGATGCACAACCAACCTTTCAGTAAACAAGACTAGCACTCTCCATTTGATTAGCTTCTTCAGACAACTGTCTCATACATAAAGACAACCCAGCACAAACAATGTGGCATGTAAAGATTGGAGAGGGAAGGTGACTGGGGCCTGGGTGAAGTTTGTGCTCTGCTCTCTTTAGTTAAAAGTACTCGATTCTGGCCAGTTGGATTCATCTTGCACTCTGCTCTGCTGCTCCTCAAGGAGCAATGTGTATGAATGGCACGAGCATGTCATTCAAGGGCTGGATCTTAAGGAATTGCTTTGTAGACCCATTTAAAAATGCTGTTATTTGCTTTTACAGATATATGAGCACCTGTGCTTCTCTGTTACTCTTTTTAATATGGCAGTTTGTACTTTGAATTTCTACAGCATGTTTTTTTCTAAGGACTGTAAAATGGTTAACAGGCACCAACAAAGAAAACTTCGTACCACAGCTGGGATGAAGAGAAGTAAAACTTTTCTGCTTGAGTAGCTATTTTTCCCTCACTCCAGGCCAGTTTGGAGTTCAGATCATCAATTCCAGAGCCAGGACTGAATGCCAGGCATCTTTCCCTGCACTCTAACAAATATTAAACACTTGCTCTAGCCATACTTGGTGCCTCAAAGGGGTCGATGCCCTGACACAGCAGAGAGAATCATTTACTGTATTGTTCTGCCTAGAAATATGACAGTTCAAAGCATACTGCTTTGTGCTTCTTCAGATTTTCCTGTGCTCATTTAATAGAGAATTGCTACTCACTGACAACCTCTGTTCAATAACATCATAAAATATCTGTAACACTGCTGGAGTGATATCTGTCAATGTATCGACATGCAAAAGCCATGAAGTAGTTCAAAATAAATTGTAGAAAATGTAAAAAAACAGCTTCTGATTTCAGATAATGACTATGCAAGACAATGTTTGCTCTCAGAGCATCGGTTTAAGGTGCATCAGACATGTGGCACTCTCTAGGACACACATGAAAACCAGATTTCTCAGAAGTGGTTAGAGTGCACACCTGCTCCTGATGTGACTCTTACAGTCAAATTTTCAGATGACTCATTTAGCAAACTGATCTGCTTTGAAAGTCCAGACCTGGATGTGGATGATAAATTGATTTTAAGCCCCCACTCTTTTTTATAAAATGGAAAGATTGAGAGAAGAAGCCAAAAGTCAACTGCAAATTGCTTTTCCTTAAAAAAAAAAAAAAAAAATTCTGCACTTCTGAAGAGGTGGTGTATTAAGCACCTGTAAACTTTCCCTCACATCCACTTCCTGACTATACTAGGATAGAGAGATTGTTATGCTAGTGAGTTTTCTAAAACATAATTCTGCTCCTAAACTTCATGCATTTAAAATTTTTTTAGCAGAAAAAAAATCACCAAAACCAGAAAAAAAACATGAAAAAATGCCTAGGCTTGGACATGAAAATTCCCCCACTTGAATTAAAAGTGTATGAGTCTACAACTGAATGCTCATCCACCTCTGTTTCTTTAGACCTTAACATGATTTCCTTTTCAGCTGACAGTTTCTTTCATCTGCCCTGTAGTGAATGTAGATGGTACCCTCTCAGTGGATCATTTAGGTGTTAGCAAAGAGATAAACAACGGCATCAGCAATGTAAGTATGAGTCAGCTGTGGCAATGTTCCTGCTATTTGGAATTTTGCATGAGGAATGACTGCTGATTTATTTCTCAAGGGTCATCAAAGATAGTCTGCAAACACTAACAACTTTCTTAGAGCTCTCCGCTCATTTCAAGCAGCAGAGCAGAAAAAGAAAGAGACAGTATTATAGATCCACTGTCCACTTCTTTCTTGAATTTCTTTATAGAGCAAAATCTTCACTCTACCATGGTTACCAAACTGTTTTTCCCCATTCAACAGATGTGTGACTTCAGTCTAATCAGATCAGAACGGATATGAGGATAAGTTATGTTTACTAATATTTTCATTTTAAAAAGTGAAAAATACTGCTGGAATGACAGGCACATTTATACTAGCAATGTATAAATGTATTTTTACAAGACTCCTACATTCTTGTTTGCGTATCACAATAAAACACAAATAAAAAGACAGTGTTATCTAAAAGTGAGACTTAGAGGACTGATTAAGGCAAATACATTTCATTTAAGCATATCTTTATTTGGGATCTCGCTAGGAGATCACACAACGCTTTACAACTATATTTGCAGCCTTTGTGAACTTCTTAACCAAAGAACAAAATTTACATAAAGCTTTCCCCAGCATCCTGATATTCGTGTTTAGTGAATCTATATACAGCATTATTCAAGTCTATCCTTCACTTTGATTAAATTCCTTGTTTAAGAAAAATGTACTGAAGTCTAATTGTTCTTTAAAGAAACTAGGAGACAGCGTAGCAAAAACACTGATCAACTGTTTCAATTTAAAGAGCGTGCAGTAAAACCCTTAGAAGATAGAGTTATGTGTCTTTAGAATACATGGTAATAAATAAATTAAATCACCCAGAACAAAGAGCGCCAGCTTCACAGATGAACATAGAAACTTGGAAATATAAAGGATAAACTACTGCAACCTAAAATAAAAAGAAAGAAAACAGTAAGAGGCAGTGAAATGTTGTCTTAGTCTCAAAAGCCTTATGTTTCCCATTTATTTTGTACTGAGTCCATTTACTTTTCTCTCATGCTCTTCCCTTTATGCACTCAGTGCATAGTAAACAGTATAACATGAACTGTATCATGATGCATTTAAACTTGATGGTGCCTAAGCTTACTTGTGGTTTTAGGAGACAGGGGTTATATTCACTTTTGGAAAATTCTTTCTGCTTTCTCTCTCCATTAGCATCTAAAATGTCATTTGTGAGTTGGTTTTCCCCTCACTTTATTGACTCTTCTCATGGTAAAAGGAAGAAAGCTGAAAGATAATTAGATTTTGAGTCTGAGTGAGTAATTTTAAGAGCTTTGTAAGTCTGACTCCAGGATATTTTTTATGTTAAACTCAGCTTTGTTCATTCAGTATAAAAGGCTGCATATTACAAGACAAGATGGCTCAGCTTCACAGGGTTATGGAGAGGCAAGGGGGTGACATATTCAGAGCTTAATTATATCAGCCTTAATCTGAGTGCCATCATCATAAATAAGTGTAAGTCAACATGTTTAAAGTTGACAAAACTGATCTTTCAGTAGGCAAGAGCAATGAATTGTTTAAAAAGATGTCAGTTAACTGAAACTGGTACTAACAAACCCATTTACACCAGGAAATGTACACTTCAATCAAAAAAAAAATCGCAAAAAAGCTTCATCTTGTCAAACTTACTGTGAAAAGACTAGATTTCCAATTTTGTCACAAATACAGTAAAAAATTATACAAAAAATCACAGATTTTTCAATAAAATGTCAGTTAGTAAAGGTCATAACATTTTCTTAGCAAAATATTACCATGAAACGCTGCGAGTTAGCATATCTTCTTTGCACTTGCTATGGATAGAAGATAAAAGAGCAGAAAATCAACAATTTTGCCATAGGAAATGGTTACCAGAAGAGTGGTGCTTCTCTGAGAAACTTGATGTTGTGTATAAAGAGTTACTGCTCATCTAAATTTGGCCATGACATGCAGCTGCCATATTCTCAGGTAGTGAATCGGTTTAAAAAGGTAGCTATTAACTGGCTCTCTGAGTTGGAACAACTTGGATATCCTTCCATTTTGCAGTTACACTGATGTAAATGCTTTGAGAGTGCTTGAATACTAAGTCACAAACTGTGAGAAGTTGGAGAAAAAGAATTATCTTACTGGAGGTTCAAACATTCTCCCTGCGGCTTATTCATTTCCTTCACCTGAACTGGACTGTGAGTTCCATGTACAAGCTGCAAAATACTAAATCCTCCTCAACGTGCTTTAATTTTCCTGGTTACATTCATCTATACCACCTCAAATATTTTTTTACATTCCTCAAAGCTTTCGTTTCTCCTAGACTTACTAACTGCTATGAGGTCTTCAGTCTTTTCTCAGTACTTCTTCAAAACACCTAATCCTTTCTAGACCCTCTAGACCTTTCATGTCATTCTCATCTTCTGTTTTCTCAGGTCTTCTAGTGAAAAAAAAAAGCATGATTCACCTCTCTAAACTTTAGCTATGCAAAAGTTCAGCTGTCTAAACTGGTCAGCCTTGAGTCGCTCTATGCTCGTAGAAACAGGCAGATCCCAAGGGTGATGTGACTGCTCTTAAGACAGGGACCTTATTTTGATGTGTCAATTAACTTTTAGACTTGTAAAGTTAAGCAAGACGGATACTACTCATGAGGCCTATTGTCCTGGTTTCAGCTGGGACAGAGTTAATTTTCTTCTTGCTAGCCGGTACGGGGCTGTGTTTTGGGTTTAGGATGAGAACAATGTCAATGCTAAGTATCGCTAAATAGTCGCTAAGTAGCGCTTACACTGGTCAAGGACTTTTCAGCTTCCCGTGCTCTGCCCGGTGTACAGGGCAGGGGGGGGCTGAGGGGGCGCTGACCCAGACTGGCCAAAGAGTTACCCCATACCATATGACATCATGCTCAGTATATAAACTGGGGGAAGAAGAAGGAAGGGGGGGACATCTGGCGTGATGGCGTTTGTCTTCCCAAGTAACCGTTACGCCTGATGGAGCCCTGCTTTCCTGGGGATGGCCGAACACCCGCCTGCCCATGGGAAGTAGCGAATTAATTCCTTGTTTTGCCTTGTTTGCGTGCACAGTTTTTGCTTTACCTAGTTAACTGTTCTATTTTATTTTACTTCAATTATTAAACTGTTCTTATCTCAACCCACGAGTTTTCTCCCTTTTACCCTTCCGATTCTCTCCCCCATCCCACCAAGGTGGGAGTGAGCGAGTGGCTGTGTGGTGCTTAGTTGCTGGCTGGGGTTAAACCACGACACCTATATTTGATCAGATCCAGCCCTTCACCCTCTTTGCGCTCCATATTTGCAATTCTGGTTATAAAATGGGGCTATAAACCCACTATAGGGAAAGTTAGACGCCAAAATGTTTACTTCATTTACTTGAAGTATTTTTACGATGCACTTCTTTTGTATAAATAGCTCAACTTTCATTGCCTTGTGTTGCTCCAATATCAGGTTAAAAATTCATGTCTAATTTGCTGTCCTCTCTTTTCCCCAAGGTCTCTTTTAGCTTTACTGTTCTTTCCATCCCACTTAATATATGTTTTCCAGTTTATTTTCTCCTGCGTGCTTTAATACTCATTTCTGCCAGCTAAAACTCTTTTTACTCTATTGGATCCCTTAGGCCTTTTTTCCTTTATTCCCTTCACAATATAGTTTGTGTCCTTGAGAACACACTAAAAAGACTACATATCTTGATCCTCTGTCTGAACCAGATTTTCTCCTAATCAAGAAATTATATAGGTTTGGCAAAATGCTCAAATGTTGTTGTTGGAAGGTGAGGTTTTTGATGGAAATCATGATCAAAACCACTTTTACTGAAATTCATCACATCTATCACAGGCAAGCAGGGCAGGGTAAAACATTTCTGACCAGTCCTAATTCCCATTTATTTTTCAGCAGCAGACTGGTTTATTTGCTGTAATATGCTAAAATTTCTAGTGACAGCTGGAATGTGGGTTTAGACAGCCTTTGCATTGTAAAGTTCATTTTTGCAACAGGGAATAGGAGAAGTTGTTTTCCCCCACTCTGAAGAAGAGAGTTTTAAACCAGAACAGTGGAGAAGATCAGATTTGAGAAAATCTAGTGGGAGGGAAAGCAGAGTTCTTTTTACAGCTTCCATCCTTCCTGTTATCATAGTGAAAAATCTGTTAGTCAAGACTATACATAAGCTGATAGTCTTTGCCTACCATTTTGGAGTCCTTTGACAAATCTGAAGAACAAGAGGTCAGAATTATTTCCTTTTGCATTCACAACTTCATGGTATTTCATGGGTGAACATTATGAAAAACATCAGGAACACTGTGAATTGTAATTTCTCATCATGGTATCACCACACTTGCAATACACAACACAAAGAGATGAGATCTGGAAATTATGGTATAACTATTGGCAGCGTTGCTCATTAGCTGTGGACCTCTGATGAACAGACAGTGGATGGTATTTAACACACTATCTGCAGTATTTCACAAAAGGGACTTTTTTGCCCTCTTGCCAAATATTTGCTAGACTTTTTTGTAAAATGTGTTGGCTGTTTCAAATATATTTGAGTTGCAACAAATATTTCTCTAGCTCTTTCAGATCCCCATAATCTCTGCTGATGCAAATCACAAGAAACTTGGTTGTATAGTCCAGCTGTGAGATCTTACTTTATCCAGGACGGTTTTTCATTTGTTTTTTGGATTTGAGGTTCAAAGCACTGCTAAATGCAGGTGTCATAGACAAGTACTATGCAATTTTCTCTTCTCAGCTTTGTCAATAAACTTCATGATTAAGCTGGCCTCCATGGTATCCTTGTTCAAGGCTTCCTAGGAGCAAAGGCTTACCATTGAGAAATACTGCTTACATTGTATTCTCTTTTCTCCCTCGTGCCTCAGAATCAAAGGCAAAGCTCCTATTTCATGTGTCATCCCTCGCCTATATAATCCTATAGTAAGGTGGGGAGTACCAATGTGAAGAAAGATGAAGATTATTAAGCAGAAAGTCCATAAGAAAATGGTTACAGAATTATAAAATTAAGGAATGCATGACTTTGTTTCCGCTCTTAACAGTAACTTTTATTTTCTTAAAAAACTGAATTTAAGCATTCTATTTAAAATAGACAAGATGATTACCTTATTTAAGAACAAAGAATTGGAGAAATCAGCCAACTCAGAGAGTCCAGTTTCTCAAATTTCAGACAGCCATGCAACAGCTGCCTGGTTTGAAAGGGGTCCGCGAACATCTGTACCAGGCACTAAGGGATAAAAAATACCTTCCCAACACCCTATCAGAAAGCCAAGCCTGAACCATGCCTTAGGTAAAAGCAGGAAGAATCTTGCCAATATCACAGGTCCCTACACTTTAGTTGCTAAATAAAACTCAGAGAGAGTCCTAAGAGAGTTACATACTTATACTGCAAGACCGTTGCTAATTTAAATTCAGGAAAGAATTTCCTTCTGAGCTCATACCTGGCAACTGGTTTTACACTGACTGTGTGATCAGGGCACATCAACCATCTGAGGATGTAATGCTGTTAAAGGTGCAATTTCACCCCATCTATGTCTACTTGTTCACCTCCAAGGCTTCAGAGGACAGTAAATGCAGACTCCAGAAGCCAAATTACAGATCAAGATAGGAAACTGATTACTGATTTCTAACCAGTGCTGACTAGAAACTCAGCAACATGGATAAGATTGTTTAATTTTCTGGCAATAGCATTTCTAAGGGATCTCTTTGGGAATACTGACATACCATGTATCTGAAAACTGTCACTGCAAACTTATGCCATGGGACAAAATGACTTCCCAGGATCCTATGACAAATCTCACTCCGTGAAATCTCCTACTTAATTACACGATCCCTTTCCCAAGCATATCACATTACTTTTAAAACAATTTAAATTACTCAATCCCCTCCCCCTTTGTCAGACAGTTCCAGAAACGTATTTCTTGGATGGATAAGGAGCCTTCTTCCAATTTCCCCTCTAAATTTATTCATGGCCAATTTATAATCATTTGATCTTGTGCCAATACCATCCTTTAACTTAAATAAGAATTCTTCTTCCTTGATATTTACCTCCATAGTATGTCATTCATTCATTCAATTCATTCAGTTTAAAATAATCTTAATAAATGTGAAAATGTTGTAGCTATAAAACGAAAATGCACTGTGATGACCTTTACTAGAGTCTGGCACTAACCTGATTTTATTAAGTATCAGAAATGTTATAACAGATATTAAAGTGTAGCGACATGCAAATCTATCTGGACTCATTCAAATTCTTTTTGTCTTTCCTTCTCCACCTTTTTCTGTACAGTTTAGTTTTACAAATGAAGTTTTAATATTGAGCCCAGATTTTTAGAGAAGCATTTACATATTTATGTCTGCAAATAAAAGATAAGAAAGGATATGTTCAGACAGTTCGGTGGCTTATGTAACTGATCAGCTATTTCTGTAGTCTCTCTTTCAAGTAAGTAATTATCACAGTGGTCTGTACAAATTAGTTACTTAAAGGTACACACATTTGGCACCTACTCAGAAGAGAAATGGAAATCTGGACCATGCAATTAATAAGTCCACCTAAACCTGTCAATGCTATTAATATGTTCAGAAGACTAATTACTCAGCAGCAAACTACTGACTTTCTGCTTTTTGCTTTCCTGTGGTTAGTGCACCTACACTGAAAAATTTTGCATCACTTATACAGTGAGTTCAACGTATCACATGTCTGACCTGTGCTTTTTGAAACACCAGTACTGTCAAGTTTGCCTATAACAATGTATAGGAATAATACCAGTAAAACAGTTTAGTGAAAAGATCTGTTCCTCTGTCTCAGAAGAAAAGAAAACCTGGATTTTATGAAGGTATGAACTGATTAGACAGATTAAGATTTTCTTACAAACATGATGTCCTTAAGGTCATTGTTTGGCCTTGGAGTCAGAACAGAAATATGCATTGCTAAGAAATTCTGGCCACATCACAGCCTTTGACTGTAATATTGCTCCTTGTACTGAGAGCAGAATGATGTGTATGTTAAGACAACAAAACTCATTCATCAACATACATGACTTCTAGGACATCTTCACAGAATCACAGAGTCACACAATGGTTGAGGTTGGAAGGGACCTCTGGAGGTCATCTGGTCCAGCCCCCTGCTCAAGCAGGGCTGTCTAGAGCAGGTTGCCCAGGGCCAAGTCCAGATGACTTTTTAATATCTCCAAGGATGGAGACTCCACAACCTCCCTAGACAACCTGTGCCAGTGCTTGCTAACCCTCACAGTAAAAAAGTCTTTCCTGTGTTTCAGTTTGTGCCCATTGCTTCTTGTGCCGATCTTCATCCTCTTGGGCCAAAGCATCCTCTTTGCAGCCTTGTGATTTGTAGCAGGTGTGAGGAACAGATGCTTGAGACTCTTTTGACTGCTGGTAAAAGGCATGCTCTTCTCCATATGCAAGTTTTCAACTTTCTCCATAGGCATGTTTCTCCAAGCTACAGGTGTGAGGCTGAATATGACTGCACTACCCAGCAGCGTTGTTGACCACATGTCCTTGGGGCTCTACTGAGTTATGTTTGTTGTGTCTAGCAGGCACTTTATCTTTATTCCTATGTAGAACTATTGCTAGACCATAAACCATACACACAAATGTACCTTGCCACCTTTTAGTGGCAGAGAACATTCATGGAGGGAAAAATAAGGTGTGTTTTGAAATGGAAGAGTTTCATGTAAAGGACAAAAGATTAGCTCTCTAATCCATGTGATCCTCTAGCAAAGGAGTTATCATATACTCTAAGTGGCCAAATGGTTAGGTGCATAACATGGTAATGGTGATATAGAAAATTGCTCTGACATCGGCTGAGTTTTCTGCTTATCCATCCCATAGTTTCTCTTCGATAATAGAGAAGAAGCACGTAACATGCATTTCAGCACACAGATTGGACCATGTAGTACTGTACTTCTGACAAATCTTTTCAGGGACTGTCTAAGCCATTATTATTACTCTATTACAACATGATATTTTCAGCTGTTAAACATCAAACTGCAACTTCACAAACATAAATAGGTGATTTTAATTATCAGGTTTTGTTCATAAGTGAGACTATTCATAAGGAGACTATTATAAATAAAACTGTATTTATTTATTTAGATGGAAAAGTATTATGTGACTTAATAAAAATTACTCAACTTATTACCACAAAAGCCTTGGGAATAAAGACCACTACATCCTTAACTCACACAACAGCAAGCCATTCTGAACCTTAAGAATGCTACATAGTGGCTTAATTACTCTTGGCTTTGACCCTAGCTACAAACAATCAGCTCACAGCCCTGAGATTTGTACGATGTATTGTAGTTGCTGTATGTAGACATTCATCCATCCACATTTGGTAACATTCAAAGCACTGTGCAGTATGTTAAAATGATCTATATTGACTTCCCCTCATTACTCAAGCCATGAGGCATTCAAGATTTCCAAGATTTCTTGTGAAACAGTGTTGTACTTGCAGCTTTACCATCCTACAGAGATTTTACCATCATTTGTCTGCATTTACAGCTTTATCATTTCTGCACATAAAAATACTGTCCTTAGTTGTCCTGAGAAATAAATATTTAGCTGATGAGATATGCAGTATGACTCTTCATCCTGGGCAATCCTAAAGTGTTTAATACATTTCTGTGAGTTCTGTGTAACATAATGGATCAGCTTTATTTAGACATAAAATGGCATTGTGGCTTCCCATGTTTTCCTTCAAGCGCAGTAATTCTCAACTTTTTCAGTAATCATTATGTCCTTTCTGAAATTCCTTCTCCTCTTCTAACTTCTCAGGATTAGGTTCTTATTTGCTAGGTGGGAAACAGGGGGTGTTTGTCAGCCCATGACACCAGCCTTGGAGGAACTCTGGCCCCACTCTGAGAGCTACTCTCTATGAATATCTCAGGGCACATTCCCAATAAACATTTGTGTAATTGCTCCAGGAGATCATATTATTTATTATTTTTCAAACAAAATGTCAGTTATAATCATCCAGAATATTATCAAGCTGTCATGTTTGCAACATGTTGTGAAAATAAATATTTTCATACTACCATCCTTTGGTATTTGAGTGAAGTAATAATGCTATCATTTTCTTTGAAATCTCCACGGTATTTATTCTGTTTTGTTATGATTCAGATCAAATGTATTACATATAAATTAAACACTTAGTATAATGTTGAAGGGGCTAATATTGCCTTTTATTTTATCTGGCAAACAAAATCTTTTTTGTTGTAGCTTGATAATTCCTTTCTTCAGATGATGCTCTCACATGGGAAGAATGCTTAAAACCTCATCAAGTTCTGAAAATGCACAATGGAAATACACTTACTGGTTTTGAGGCAGAAAGAGAAGAAGCATCATAAACCAAACTGTCTACACTCTGGAAATGTTTTCAGAGCACAGTAAGGCACTCAGGACAAAAAAAGATCCTGACTGTAAATCCTTTCTTTGCCATCAAATCTTTTAGGAGCAAAACCCAACCAAATAAAAGACCATCCAGTCCATCCTCTACCTATGTTAATTTTCTTTTTGCTTCCTTTTTTTTTTTGCTAGGTCCAAGATGTTTTTGTTCAATATAACTATTCTATTTATTTACACACTTTAACATATTGTTCCAGGCACTCAGAAGCACACCTACTTTGTCAGGCACTGGCACTGTCTTTATAACAAATCCTTCAGCTTTCACTTCTGTATAGAAAAACTGAAATGATTTGAGTTGAAGATTTACACTTTGGTCTTTAAATGGTAGATTTTCACTGACTAAATCTCCCCCTAACATGAACAATCTACTACTGTACCAGTTCATAACTTCATTTTTTTCCTGGATATCCTCACTGGCACATAACCTCTTGGCAGGGTATACAAATTAATTCAGCTCTTACAGTCTTTTGCATTGTAATGGAATGCTTGAGCAGGGATATGCTGGATTCTCATCAGATTGCTTTTCATAACTAATGTTATCTTGCTTGAGATGCTAGACAGCCTTTTGGTTTTTGCCAGTGTGTCAACAAAATGTGAAATGTCTAGTGCATTGTTGTCATGCCTTTAGCTGTCCAAATTTTCTCATAACAGTTAGTGGCAAATCCAAACAAGAAAATTTTGTCTCCCTCACTTCTGTGTCCGCAGTCTCGATTATAATGGCTGCAGTTAATGTATTTCCAACTGTTGTCAGCTGCAGTTTTGGCCCTCAAACAATGGCAAGGAACAGCTCCATCTCTGCTTCCAAATATGCCAGAACTAGCCCTAGGAGTATATCACTGATTCCTTTGTATTTCTTCAGCTGTACCTGAAAGACAATGTCTAATACTGAAAACTGAGCAACATATGCTGTGCTATTAGAACAATGCTTTAAAAAAACACAACAAAAAACATAAAAATAAGAGATAAGACTAAACCTGGCTATAGTATGCTATAATCAATGTCTTTTTCTCATTAGAAGCCTCAGCTCTTTATCACATTCATTCTGTATTTCTACATATTTTAATTTCAGGCTTCTTTATGTCATATGCAAGGTTACAAATAATGCTGCTTTGGCTTTCTCAGTGGTGTTTTAACATATTGCTGAAGCTCAGCTACTGTTCTGACCTTTTTATGGAAGAAAAAAAAAAAGCAAAAATGTTGTTTTGAAGAGAAAGGCTGAAATGTTTGCTTTTAGCTTTATTTTAAAATGTATTTTATTTTAAAGTATAAGAATAACCTCAGGCACCAGTATGGGGTCAACTGGATGAAAAGCAGCTTAGCTGGACTTGGGAGTCCTCATGGACACCAGGTTGAACATGGACCAGCCCTTGTGGCGAAGCAGGCCAGCAGCCTCCTGGGCTGCATTAGGCAGAGCATTGCCAGCAGGTCGAGGGAGGTGATCCTTTCCCTCTACTCACCACTGGTGAGACACATCTGGGTATTGTGTCCAGTACTGGGCTCCCCAGTACAAGATAGACATGGAGGCACTGGAGCGCATTCAGCAAAGAGACAGGAAGGTGATTAAGGGACTGGAACATCTTTCATACAAGACGAGGCTGAGAGAGCTGGGACTGTTCAGCCTGGAGAAGAGAAGGCCTGGGGGGCCTTATCAATGTATACAAATACCTGATGGAAGGGTGTAAAGAAGACAGAGCCAGGCTTTTCTTAGTGGTGCCCAGTGACAGGACCAGAGGAAATAGGCACAAATGGAAATATAGAAAATTACATCTAAACATAAGAAAGAGCTTTTTATTGTCAGGTTGGTCAAACACAAGAACAGGTTGCCCAGAGAGGTTTTGGAGTCTGCCCACTTGGAGATATTCAGAAGATGTCTGGTCGTGGCTCTGAGAAACCCTCTGTAGCTGATCCTGTTTTGAGCACAAGGTTTGGACTAGATGATACCCAGAGGTCCCTGCCAACTTCAGCCATGCTGTGATTCTGTAGTTTATAGTATGCTGAGTATAATACCCATTAACTCACTGACTCCTAATGAATACTGATTTGTTGTTTGCAATAGGAGGGTGTGGTGGAGGGTCTGAGGGTAGCAAGACAGGGAAACAGTTTGCCATTTTCTTCTTCAAACTCCTGAAACTATTAGTTTAAAGAAAATTCTTATTAAAGTATGTTTTGTACAACACTACATTTTTCTAATTGACAGAACATATATAGTGCCAAGTTTGAATAAATTAAGAGAGTACTAAATCTGAATTAAAATCCTCTGGCTTACAACCCCACACAAAGATGTGCATTGCATATATAAGCCTCCACTGAACATTGTATCTTTTTTTTCTTGTGGAACCATCTTCTGTTTTCTCATGAACATCTTCACCTGGGTATTTCACTGCTTTGAAGTGGCTCTAGAATTGCCACTACATACCAAATACCTAAAGTGCAAATTAAACAAGGACTTGCAAATAGGCGCAGGGATAAGATCAGGATACAATTTAGTATAATATATATCTCTACTATGAAATAAAGCTTCAGCTACACAAGTTATGGGTTTGGGGGCGAGGGGAAGAGTTATTAGACATTTTTTGTGTGAAAGAGGGCTAGAGAGCATCGAAGCTGTAAGGACAACTTAAACAGGAGAGAAAACAACGTTGTATTCTTTGATAAACTTGTTTTATGCACTACCACTATAGATGTAATTACAGTGCATTAGTACGCATTACCTTGATTTCTGTGGGAAGTTTTGTGCCAGATTAAAAGAAAGGTCAAAAAATAAATATTCTACTGCTACTGAGCAAACTTTTTGCCCAGCTCAGTTCCTTGATCTTCATAAACAAAAATGGCTACTGATTTTCTCCTCCATAATAATACCATATCTCTTATTAAGTCCTCTGCAATTTGCTCCATTCAATCTAATTTTACAAATGCATTACTTTAATAGCACATTATTCATCATGTAAATATCTGCTTAGGTTATGCCTTGTAGTGGAACATATAATGCCATGGCCTTACCTCAGGGATTTTCATTCTCATTCTCATTACTTCTACACTTCACCAGTTTTTACACGGTGGATGTCAACATGGTCTGAAAGCCTGTCAGTGACAATGGGAATGAAACATAACAGTACCAGGGGCTGGAGGGGCTGTAGCAAGACCTGTATTGTGTCTCCAATGAAATGAATTACCTTGAAATTTTGCTTTGTCTTTTTGTAAGATTTCAACAGCAAACAGTGTATCCTTTTCATCTCTCTATCTTCTCATGCACTACGAGACACCATGGTGATTTCTTCATCTCTCTATAATAAAGACAACATTTTTGCACTGTAAAGGACTATTAACTACATTTCATAATAATCTTTTCCTAAGCACCATTAATGTAATTAACAGCCTGTTAGCCAAGGCATTAGACCTTCAGCATCACATAATAAATTGTAAATCCACAGCTGGTAGGAGACCATTTCAAGAGAAACACAACAGCCAGGACTGTGAAAATCTGTTTGTTCAGTGGTGGAGAACTTCCAGCGTCCATTAGAGAAGAACAAATGTTGGACGTAAATTGCTTCAAAAATGTACTTAAATAAATATCATGCTAAGGAGCTGCACTTCCACCAGCTAGAGCTCCATCAAAACTGCTTAATTATTCTTTTAAAGACTATTTCCTTAAAGGACATAATTTTGCTACAATAGCTATATATTGGGTCATTAACTACCCTTCAGCAACAATTATTTGATATTATGGTGAACTATTCAGAGAAACTTTAAAGCAGAGAACAAAGATCTTGCTGGACATTAGGGAGCAGGTGAGGCAAAAGCTATGATGTCCATCCATCTTGAGATATCTTCTTTTGAGTAAATAATTTGCTAATAGCTAGTATACTACAAGTTTCCTTAATATTGTTAAAGTGAGTGAAATAGCCAACAGCTATAATTCTCATGCCGGGTTTGCCACGCAGGTCTTAGGTTTATGAATTTTAATTTCTTCCTCCCCCTGTTTTAAAATACTACCACACTGCCATAACATAACAACATTAAAGGAACATAGCTCAAGACTCTCTTTCACATACATCAGTGCCTTTTCTTATTTGTCTGGGGAACGAACTGCCGTTAGATCAAATTAACTCACATGGTGTGACATACCTCACTCAGCCTTTGCCACAAGAGCTGCCACAAAAAAAGTTGCTGTGCCCTACTTAGGAAATCAGCACAGAAACGAGCAGCATAATGGCACCATTATGGGAACATTAATAAACTGTCGACCACTTAGACCGTTTTAGAAAAGTCTAGAGGCTACGTGGCTGCCAAAATGATTGCCACTATGTTGTCACAATGTGCTAGAGCAAGACAAAAAATCAATATAGCTTTGTAAATTTGAGATGAACTGCACTGTCCATCCTGAGCTTTTCAGTAGACTCAGATCCTAACACTTCTCCTGCAAGATGTGAGTTGAAGAAATTATATGTATAAAAAAAATACATAATTTGCCTTTAACCATCCTTTACTTTCCCAGTCATTAAAACAATCAATTCCTCTGTCAATCCAAAAGCGAGCTGTTTTACATGAAAACTTTTTCTGTTCCTCTCCTGAGCTGTCATGTTTCTCTGTTGTATGCCTTTCATTTTTTTAGCCTGGTTAAGCAGTAAGCAAGCAAGCAAAATTACTAGATTTGCTAGGCCTTGCTTGTTTGTTTTTTGCAGTCACTCAGCATATGAGCAACTGAAGGATGAATGCAGAGAACAGCCACAAAATGAAGGTGGAAAAATAGAAAATGCTGCTTTGCTCTTTCAGTTGCTGAATTTTCATAGGCAGTCACGCTCTTGGTAACTGAATGCCATCATTTCGCTAAAAGGGTGAAAAGGAACAAGAGTAACTTCTGCTTCTAACCTCAGCTCAGGCCTCCTTACCCATGTCCTGCACTCCCACTGCTGCTCCCATGGGCTACTTACACATCCACTTTTCTTCCAGAGGCTTTCACCCTTTCTTCATTGCTTGGTAAGGAACAAAGCTTTAGCTTCAAACCTGCAAGTCCCTCCTCAAAACTCACTTCTGTAACTATTATGGACTCTGCAGGTGTGACAGCATCTAGCACAGCTGAGCAAAATCCTGATCACAGTCCCCAACACCATCACAACAGCAAACCTAACACACCCATGAACTAAGAACTACAACCCAGGAAGCACATACAGCCAACGCAATACTGTAATTTACCTCAGATTTGTTCTTCAGTATTAAAAAAAAGACAAAAGAGTTACAGATAAACAGAAAACACAGTACTCTCAGCCATCACATTTCAAAGGGTATCAGAGCACAACAAGGTTCCCAACAGGCTGCAGAGCAAGGAGCATTTCATATTACTAGGACCATGGATTTGCTAACATCTTTAAGGAAATCATGCAGATCCTAGCTGTACGTTCTCCTTGATGGTTGCAAGCTTATATAAACTTGCATCTTTGTGAGTTAAGCTTCTGCTCTCTCCTTGCTCTTAAAAAGCAGGGAGAGATTTTAATACTTAAAAGGATTCAAGGAAGTAAAGTCATCTTCCTCTGTTTCCATGTTTCTTAGTCTAAAAATCCCAAACATTTGCTACGCTTTCAGAAATCCTTCTTCAGGATAGGAATGGAAGATGTGAAGGAATAAAACATGTAAGAACAGATGATTTTTCTGCTCAAACAACCTGACACCGGATACTGAAACCCCAAGGGCCTGGACCTACTCTCAAGTTTGCTCAGATGAACACTACTCAGTTCAACACAAGATACTATAATGAGGTGATCTGAGGCCCGTCTCCTGAGACACAAGGCTATGGAGCAGAAAAACCTTATGAAGAAGGGAAAACATAGGATGAAACTTACATTTTGTGGGGGTTTTTTGAGAATTTCTTCTTCCATCCATCTTTCTGATATGCAGTTGTAAGTTTTAGAATTAATACAAACTCCATTCCATCTCTATGAATAAAAGACAGATTATTTAGCCTATATTTTTACTACAACATAACGAACACACAGTTCTCCAATATCTGCCTTGTAAATAACCACAAAAGCACTCATTTTTCAGATTTTCATCACGAATATTATTGTGTCACTTCAGTCCACCCATCTTCCCTGAAGACAAATAATTTGATCTAACAGGGAAAAGAATTTGAACATAAACCAGAGTTCATGCATGCAGGGGAAATCACTAAGGAAACCAGATTTATGATCACTATATTGTGAATAAATAGCTCTTTGATCCATGCTATAGAATGAAATAAATATATCAGCTAGTTTGTTAACACTTATTGCACAGGCAAATACATGTTAAAAAACTGAATCCTTACTGAGGCTAAAATATGATTTGCCATTAACATTCATGAAATCTGTCTGTTGAAGCTGCATTAAAATATTCTTACACATCTTGACCTACAGTGATCTGTCAAAGTGGTCTATAAATCATTATTTCTTGATCATGATACTATGGCATGACCTTCCATTTCACGGGTGTTATCAGTGGCTGAGATTGGGGTCAGCTCCAGAGCAGAAGACTCTCACTAAAAACAATTCCCAGCTGAACTGGGTAATGCACAAAGACACTGAGAGTCTTTAATGATCAAAACCAACACCCTGAGCTGCGCTTTGAAGAGGCAGCAGGTCATTTAGGGTCTGATATACAAAAAGTAGATGCTGACTGTGCCAAAGAACATCATTTCCGGGCAGGCCAATCCATTGAGATGACAGAGGCCGTCACTCTGCTTCCACAGGACTGGGCTAGCAGAGAGCAGGATGACTAACTCTCTCACCCCCAGGGACCATACAGTTCCTTGGCAGCAACATACTGCTCCCACAGCCCCGCACTGCTCTTCTTTGGTCTCTCCTTTCAGCAGGAAAGAAGAGAAGTGATGCCACCTTTGCTCCAGGGGACAATCACAGGCGCTTTCTCTAGTGAGGGGGTGGGCAGGGGTAAACCTTCTCCTTGTCCCCCATGCAGGTCCCAGAGCAGGGCCTGGCAGCAGCACTGATTTGGGACCACAGCTTGGACATGCACTGCTCTGTCAGTGCCACGGGCCACTCCAAACTCTCTGGAAAGTCCTGGAAGAAGGGTTTCACTATGTCCCTGGGAATTCATGCAGTTATGTGAAAATTCAGCTTTATCATAACAAAAAAAATGAACAAACAACCAAAAAAATTTTAACTTGATATTGGCTGGTTTTGGCTGGGATAGAGTTAGTTTTCTTCATAGTAGTTAGTATGGGGCTGTGTTTTGGATTTGTGCTGAAAACAGTGTTAATAATACAGGGGTGTTTTCATTATTGCTGAGCAGTGCCTACACAGCGTCAAGGCCTTTTCTGCATCTCATCCCACCCCACCAGCAAATAGGCTGGGGGTGCACAAGAAGTTGGGAGGGGACACAGCCGGGACAGCTGACCCCAACTGACCAAAGGGATATCCCATACCATATGATGTCATGCTCAGCATAAAGCTGGGGGAAGAAGAAGGAAGGGGGGAATGTTCAGAGTGATGACATTTTGTCTTCCCAAGTAACCATTACGCTTGATGGAGCCCTGCTTTCTTGGAGATGGCTGAACACCTGCCTGCCAATGGGAAGTAGTGAATGAATTCCTTGTTTTGCTTTGCTTGTGTGTGCGGCTTTTGCTTTCCCTTTTAAACTGTCTTTATCTCAACCCACGAGTTTTCTCACTTTTACGCTTCCGATTCTCTACCCTATCCCACCAGGGGAGGAAATGAGCAAGCGGCTGTGTGGTGCTTAGCTGCCAGCTGGAGTTAAACCACGACAATATTCTTTATGCTTGTACTGTTCAAATATCAGAAGGCAATACTGTAGAATTCAATTTCCAAATCCTTTAACATAGTGTGACTTGGGGAGCCTGACTCAGGTTTTTGAATATTTCAGTGTGGATGTGTCAGACAACAGGGCAGAAATTTGTGCTGATATTACTGAAACAGAAAATTCATTTGTGTGGAGGCAGTGCTGGGATGCTGTTAGAAGAAGCTGGGGGCTCTGACAGACCAGTAAGTGTGTCTGAGGGCATTATCACCCCATCTGTCCACCCCCCTTTTCTCTCCAAAGTCACTGTTCCTGTAGGAGAGGCATCAGAGGCAAAGGTACCTGCTGCTTAGCAGAGATCGCACTCTCAGCTCATCAACGCTTCAAGCCGCAAACCACCCAACTGCTGCAGCGACAGAGCGAATCACAGCGGCTTCTGTCACCCTGCTCCAGGGTAACAGCTCCCAGCAGCACGGGGCAGAGGAGAGCTGAGGGTGGTAACACCTTGGATCACGGCTGCTCAGTCTGACAGAGCCCATCTGTCAAAACCCAAAGTGAGAAAAAGAGATAGATTACACAGGAACTGGGGTTGTATTAAGGGGATATGTAACACCACACTTTCCCAGGAAAAATTATGTAATTAAGTCAGCTATGGTGCTTGGTATTTGTGCACAGTATCTGTAGCAGCACATTCAATTAAAATTAAATAATAGAAAATAAATCTCAGCTGGAGCACTTCCTGGATAGGTGCCCAAGCAGGAAGTAGAGTTGTATTGTCTGAACGATTTATGTTTATGAGCAATTCATGAAACAGATTTTTCTGTTGATTCTGCACTTCTCACTGATAATTACGGAACATTTTGGGGGTGAGGAGCTGCCACTTTAATTGAAACAAATTTTCCACTCCAAACAAACAGGAGGTAAAAATAACCCTGTATCTTATCAAATTTTTAAGGGGAGAAGAGTGTTTAAAAATTCATTGTCTGTTTCTCATCTATTCTGAGGTTTCTTTTAGTATTATAAATATGATTTATAATACTTTAAAGTGCACATACTTTGAAGTTCCTACCCATTGCCAGAATGGATGAAAGAGACCCTTGCATAAAACACAGCTTTGACTGTCCGTGCACATTTTTAAACAATAGCGGTCTGTATAACGTAGAGCCTGACACATGCATTCCAGTTTTTCTACAATATTTTTACATAAACCTGGGCAAGCCACATCACCTCTCACTGCTTTATCTGGGAGGGTAGGGAGGCATGGAAAGTCAATATAGTCCTTCTTTACCTTAGCAGGGTACTGAGAGGAGAAAATATGGAGAGTGGGCACATCGTCACATATGGTTACGTCTACAGTAGTAAATTAAACAAGGTCAAGACACAGGCCAAGTGCTGGTCTGCAACTCTCCATTCAGTTAAGCTATTACCACAGCCCCTAACACTTGTTTTGGCTTTGCCATCTCAAGCACTGCCTAGGAAGGGCTCAGGGGCAGTAAGGGCAGGGACCTCTCTTCACTGGCAGCCTGGGCATGGCAGTCCCAGTTTATTGGAGAAGGGGAGCAGGATTCCTTCTGGCTGGACACACACCATGCTACACCATGCTGCGCCAACTGGCCTCAAGACTGCAGACCTGCCCCTGCCTCTTTTATTTACTAGTATAGACATAGCCTGTAAAAACCTCTGATAAAGGGACATAGCTTCTGGTTACAGACAGTATAAAACTAGATTAATGATAAGAGTCAAGCACATGCTGTTGTTTGTCAATTTGACCTGCAATTAGATCCACACAGACAGTTTCTTGGCTCAAGTCTTTAGGACATGAACAATGTTTTGCAAGTACAGCCATAGTCTTTGCAGGGTATGATTCTGTTGCTACATGCTTTTCAAATGATTTTCTGTAAAGACTAGACTCAGGGCCAATGACCTGAAAGTCAACAGCATGACCTCCATCTCTCTAGCAATGTATGTGCTGCTGCGAGGACCACTCCTACTTGCACATTGGTGTGAGTCAGGCAAGAAGTCCTGTAGAGCTGCAATCCAAACACATTGGACTGTGAAACACATGGACTGGGAAACCACTTCTCTAGCAAACACCCAAGGAACAGGCGGTTGGAAGAACTTTTGGTGAAAAATACGGTTGTGTAACAAAGCACTCCCCAAAGAGAGGAAGAGCAAAACCAGTTGAAAAAAATCTGGAAATGGAAAACAATGGAAAATTCTGTCCTACTTAAATCAAAGCACTTCTGCAGGAATGTTTCCATCTGCAGATTTTACAAAAATAGTCTACTCATTCCTTTTCGATATAGATGAAACATTTCATTTTGAGAAATCCAGAGCATTCTCCTTCACTGCTAGTGATACTGTGTTTTATTGCAGAGTCTCTCAGAACTGACAGGCTGGGAGTTGCCTGAAGACAGCAACTGACTGTCCATTCCTCTGCTTTTTAGGTATGATCAACTTAAATAGAGCATCCCTGGCAGAACTTTGTCTAATCTAGCCTCACAAGGCTTTTCTTCATAAGTTTCATCCTGCTTACCAGTCACAAAGTTATTCCTAATATCTAACATAAATTTACCTCATCATTTTGGAAATATTATAGAAAAATGTCATCAGTCACTCCCCTCCACCTAAATGTGTATAGTGTAGTAGGACAAATAACATCAAATCAAAGCATTTAGTCCTTATTGAAACAAAGCACCCGTATGCTACTAAAAAAAAAAAGTCACTTTTCTATTCCCTAAACAATTTTTCAGAATGTTTTTCACAAGCAGGATCACAGTCAGATGTTCATTTCAGTTTGACACTAATGGATAATCAGAATTTCCTGCAGAATTGCCATCCTCGCTTCCAGCTCTGTGTTGTCTCTTCGTGATTAAACGTGCAGGACTACCTCAGTGCATGTCTGCAAATGTAAGCAGAGGTCATAGGGTGTTTCTTCAGCTTTGTCTTAGCTGAAGACAGCCTTGGGTAAGCTCTCAAGTATGGCACAGGTTGAGCAGGGAAGTGAGATGAGGAGAGACCACAAGAAAAGAATGTTACAGAAAATTATTGAAGTATTCTTAATTTGTGAAGGTCTTATTACCATACCAAAAGTAGGGGCAGTGAGAACAGCCGGGTACTCCCTGCAAACAGATCTGAATCTTGACATGGGGACATTTGCTATTTACAGGCTTGCAATATAGGACAGAGCTGCCTTTTCCTTTTTGAGTATCCACTGGGAGTGCTACATTTCCCGAATTAATGAAAATCAAGAGTTAAGTTAAATGACGACATAAATTCCAGACATTGATTTTCATGTTAGGAGTCATCTTTATGCAAAGCGTAATGTATCATCCTAAATGTCACTCATTCAGTAATGCTATTATAATGCTATTCCTTGGTGATGGCCAGGAAAAAGTTGTCCAGGGCATTCATCACTATCTCATTTTTTTGTCTCCTATGAAACCTGACTGTAAGATATCTCAGATACTTGTTGAGAGAAAAACTGGGAGACAGTTGCTACTGGAGCTGGTTCAGTTGTGTGTGCCCCATTCCTCTGCTCTTCTGTGTGCTCAGACACAATTCACCTCTAACAATCAAATAAAGGCAAACAGGAAGCTTTGGGGCCAGAATACTAGTAAAGGATTTTGTAACTGCACCTCTAAACAATGTTGATGGAGCACTGGGTATATCACCTCTAGCTCCCAGAGGTGCCTTATGAAACGGTGCCTAAAGGGTTTGCAAATGGAGTTTGCAATGAGATGCAGCCCTGAGCTTTCCAGAGGAGCAATGTCCCTTTCCCAGCTCCACCCCAGCTCAGCCTAGGCAGGGACTAAGCAGACTCTAAGGGAAGACTGCCATCTACTGAAACACAGCCTTTCGCTGGGCCGCCCACTCAAACACAGCTTGTTCAGCCTGGGAGTCCCATGTGTTCCAACCTGCAGCCTTCCCTGCCCACAGGAGATGCCCTTTCCCCTCTCTGGTCTTCCTTAAATACAATGTGAGCAGTAGAAGTCTATAGAAGTACCATCGAGGTACAGAAAAAGAAGTCAAATCCCTCTTGTACTTCTTGTTTTACAAATTAATTTCTTATTTATATAGCAAGAAAAATAACAGCTAAGCATACCTGTAGTGGTTGGATTGTTCTGGGGATGATTAACTCAAAGATGTAAACGTCCACATCTCTCAGCACCACTGCAAAGGAATCATCCTTCTTCATAAAGAATAAGAAATTGATCTATCCTCTTCTAAGACTAGAAAGCATTACATCTGCTAAGCAACGCCCCTATTCATCAGAACAGTAAGCTGCTGCTACATTATCTGGGCCGCAAGAGTGCTACAGTATTTTTTCATTTCATTATAATGAATTAGCTGCTTGGTTATTAACGTGCTTCATGTTTAAGGGAGATAGTCACCAGCTCCTAAAGAATCAGAGCCGGTCTGTTACGTAAACTGTCCCAGAGTTCATTTAATTACTGCAGTGCCCAAGTGTTTAAATGAAACTTCCTCCTTCAGATATGCCCCATCAACACAGAGAGGAATCAATAAGGCTCATTTGAAGCAATTTACCCACCATCGTCTATATTCCAGGCAGTGCTTGCATTCTTCTGAGTAGTATTAGTTTATCATATGTCTCGGAAGTATTTTCCTGTCAAACTTTCTCATTCTGTGCTCATACAGATGAATGAACAGTGTCAAAACAATTTCAATCATCTGTTTTATCTTTGCGAGAATTTCAGAGCTGGGGGTGGGAGGTAGAGGTGATTATCTAGGTCTGTGAGGGCCATGGAACAAGGACAGAATCCTTTCTGATGGTCACGGACATACTTCAGTTGCCACTCAGCCTTCAGCCAGATCACCCTAAATAAGAGAAAATGGCAATTTACTGTACCAGCCCAACAGTCTTTATGGTCCTTTGCTCAGCCAAGGCAATTGCCTCCTCAGAGTCTTTGTGCCACCTGAATGATATATAAAATAGCATATTGCCTTTTGCCTCACTACCCCGAATAACAGTGAGGAATTTGGGAAATGCAGTTGTAACTTGCCTGGGTATCAGTTTGTTATTGTTTAGTTACCTCAGCTCATTCCTTTATTCAGCAATTGCAAAATACACAGGAGATCAGGCAGCTGAAATCATCTTTATCAGCAGTTTTAATCTGAAAGAAAGGGGCATCGAGTAATAAAAGAGACAAACTGAAGTTTCTTAGCAGTCTGCTTGAATCACAGAGATCAGAGTGAAGGAGACATCTGTTCCCAAGTGACTAATTAAGAATTAACCTTTAAAGAGGGCATTTGCTAGACTGAAAGAAATGAGAATTCATTACTTATAAAGATGTGGCCTAGACTTGTTCTTATTCTTCTGGCGAGGCATCGGTCCCTTAAAGAGGCTTCCTTTGACTTTCAGATGATTAGCTATCATTCAGTAATACCAATACACTCAAACACACATTTACTAACAAGAGTTGTCTCCTGTCTCCAATCCAGGCATCACAGGCTGTCCTACAGATTTAATACAATTCCAGCTGAGCAAAAAGCTCATTTGAATTTCAACAGCCTGTGGCCACATCAAGGAACAAGCAATTTCAGGTTTCCAGGAATTTCTGGACAAGAAGCATGATACAGCTGTATAATTATAGTATAGCAATATGTAAAATATGCAACTAACTGAGTATTTTAAATGATGCTTGTAATTCAAACTGATGCATCTACTTCATATACAGCTTGATTGTCAAGACTTGTATCAATAAGATGGAGTGGAGCAGACAAGAAGATAGCTGCTCCTGTCTATAATAAGAAAAAAAGTACATAAGAATTGTTTCAGTGCCGCGGAGACGCTGCCAAGAGGATCTCTTTCCATTGCATTAATATATGCATAACATTACAGAGAGGCTTTTTGTTTGCTTGTTCCAGCTGTAGAATGCAATGCGATGCTTCTGCTCACACCATTGTGTTCATGTCTACTGTAGAGGATAAAGGCTTTTTGGAAAGAACCCCCAGATTCAGCTAGAAGAAAATCCTGCCTTCATATCTCAAGTAAGCATCTGTATAGTGCAGTTAAGGTTACAGTAATCTGTTTTTTTTTTCTATTATTAAATTTCAAATGAGAAAGTCTACAGTCTTATTTTGGGCTGCTTTTCATGCCTTTCATTTTTTTTACTATGAAAATAGATTTTTGTTTCTTGAACTCCTTCACAAACCCAAGCATGCAAAGGGTTGAATATTGATTTTGTTCAGAATGCACTCAATAGTAGACCCTGGTCTTGCAAAGAGATCAGTGCAAAAACATCCTTGTGCTTGGGGCAAAAACAGGAACCTCATTCAGAAGGAGATTAGCTAAATCTTCTGCTCCTTTGTTTTAGAGAACTAGCTCTTTTTGAACTAGGAAACAAAAGTGAATAAATGTATTTCCAGGCCATTGACTTCCCTGCAATTTTGTATGGAAGAGGAGAGTGCATGTCGTTTGTGAGATTATCCTCCATCTGTAATAATGAGATGTTCTCTAGGCAAAAATCTTCACCCCACAAAAGGTGTGCTTGATTGAGAGATTTAGTCGTAAGACCCTCCCAGTTCCTATGTCGGAGCTGTGAAGCCCAGAAATTCCCACAAACCAGACAGCTATGGGCAAGACAGGCAAAGAAACATAATTACTTTCTTAGGTAGAACTTGTTCCTATGAAAAAAGCTAAAAGCGAATGAAAAGACAACAAAGGGAGAGTCCATCCTGTGGGATGCTGAATGCCCTTCCCTCCACTCAGTTCCCTGGGAGATAAAGATGATCAACAGCTCATATGTCTCCTGAGTTTTGCTACAGTTCATGTGTGGAACATTTTAAAAAAGAACACAACTTTTGCATGCCAGTGGTATCAGCCCAAGATCTTTCCTGAGAATAAGATTCACTTTGTAAAAACAATCACAAAACACCCACTGTTCAACAGTCCCTATACACAGTGGGGTGGACCAAGAACAGCATGTAAGCTTTAATTTTAAATGTGTCTGATTTTTGTTTCTCACATCATATTTTCCTGGCTCTTTATATAGGATTCTTTTCATTTTTCTTGTGCTAGTGCCCTGATTTTTAATTTCTTTAATTCTCATTAAGGTACATGAGAGTTGATACAGTCACATTATAATGTCAAGCATTTGCAAATAAATATTTATGGACTTCAAAAAATTAAATTATGCAAATGTAGTTCAAGAAATTGTGAAAAGATATATTATTCGCCACACTGCATTGTGTGCATCATCTTTAAAAAAATTCTTTTCAACTTTTATTATGAGTTTGATAGAGCATAACACTTCCACTGGAACCGGCACAGTTAATTACGTGGCACCATATGTATTCCAAGTATTTCTAAAATGGGTAGAATTTGCAATGGAAATGCATATCAAAACAGCTATATGTGACCTGTGCAATAGCCAGTTTTCAGATCTATGTAGTAATCCCATCCAGAAAACATCAAAATGTTCTTAAGAAAAAACCTAAGACACCATTTGTGCACATTGCACCGAAAGAAAAGGACCCAGCACATGCAGGGCCAAACGTCATCTGCTCACAGTCCTCGTTACTCTGAAAGGATCAGGTTGCCTGCAGCCTGCATTGAATCAAGTCCCATAAGAAGATCATTCAGTTCTTACAGGGCAAGAGGAATTTTAACCAGCAGGAATGTGGATTTTGAAAATAGGGGCATTTTAGAAAGAAGTGTGTACTGATTTCAAAACAGTTTGTCTTCAAGGTACAGCACATAATGGTGATGCCAACTCATAGCTAGATGGAGTGAATTTGGGAAATATTTTGAGTAGAGAATACTTTTTAAATTAGAGAAATCAATAAAACCAAGACCACAAAAGGTAGGGGATTTTTGGCTAGAAATCTATGCACACTGCCCTTCCTAACCCTTCAAAACACTTCAAAACCCTTCAAAAGATATAGCCCCCAGCATTTCTTAAACCAAGACATGTGCCTGACTTCAACCTTAAAGTGGGTCTGTTTTCAGAAGAGATCTGGACACTCAGTTTTACCAATTTCAGCAAAGAAGATGAGAATAGGCATAGTAACCTATTACTCTGGAAAATGCAGGGCATTATACATCTCCTCTAAAAATTTAATTATATAAAAAAAGATCTTAGCTAATCAAAGTCATACGGGAAGTCTGTGCAGGGTGACTCATGGGTTCCTCTGCATTGTGCTGGCACAAAACCGAGCTGGTGGAGGCAATGCCTTCCCTCTCTCAGTGCAGTGCACTCATCTGGCAGCTGCGGTGGACTCTGGCCACTCTGAATCCTGGCAGGGGAACAGGCAGGGTGTGCCAGGACCTCACTTTGTACAAGCCAGAAAGTGACAGTGGAAGTACTGCAGCAAGAAGCAGTTATGATTTTCTACAGGGCACAGATCCTGTTACCTACCTCTCTTCACTTGGTACCCACTAGATGTTTTTCCTGGCAGAAGTTTAATACCTCATATAGCCATGTCTATTTTGACACAGCTTCTAAAAGGCATACATTAGACCTGTATCTATAACAGATAAGAAAAAGACCTTCATAATCAGATTATGGATGATGTGATAATCATGGTGCTCAATTATACAACTGTATATAAAATACCTAATGCTTCAAAAAGTAACGTTTTTCAACCTTAAATTAAGGTTGCTAAAAATAAAGTACACTTCCTGAAACTTCTCTCTATATGTCAGAAGAGTAATGTTGTATTTATAGCAAAGATGATACATCTATTAAATCTTTCAGTCAACTAGGGACTGGGTGAATTGGCAAAATTCTTTTAACTGTTATTTAGTTGGCTGGCTTTTAACCACAGTTAAATTTTACAACAGTGTTTCTCCCCCACCCTGCTTTTATTTGATCATTCATGTTATTATATCTGTAAATCTTGAACAGGAAGATGCACAGAGAATTGAAAGAGTTGGTGTTCTGATCATTCTGAACCTTGTCATGGTGGCAAGTATGAAGAACTGGGGAGGGCATCTAACAAAGAATTACAGTTATGACTGATGAAAGATGAGTTATCTGTTAAATCTGTTAAATCTCACCATGGCAGGTTACTCATCTTTGCTGGTTTGCTACCCTCACTGCACCAAAGACTATTTTCCATCTACTAGTCTATAGAAGAAAATAGGTCCCCATGGCTCAGGCGCTCAATGTAAGGTCAGCTGCCTATGGAGGAGACTTTACCCAGAGATGCAGACTATGCATGGACATTACCAGGAGAAGCAGAGCATTTTGGCCCTGCCAGCTGTGTTCAGGAGCAATGGCTGTCAAAGGGGTAAAGCAGAAAGTTTAAGCTTGTGGTGTGAGGTTTACTGGGATTTGCTGGCTCTCATGTGCCATATTTGCAGTGGAATCCATAGCATTTTCAAGGCCTGTTTCTTGGGAACACTTTGCAGGTTAAAGGGTTCGGATAGGCTTTTACAATCATAAATCATAAAAGGTACAAAAATGGGTGCATGGTTTTTCACTGATTCTTTTTCCAGATTATTAAACCTCCTGAAATGCAACTGTTTGATCAGCTGTTTTAGTCTGTACATTTTTGGAAATAACATGGGAAAGCATTTTACACTTTCATGTAGCAGTGATTGTAGGAGAAAATGTTGACCTTTTTCCCCTAAAATGTTATGCAGGATGGGATTCATCTCGCCTGGTTTAAGCCATCTCAAATTTAAGCATTTACTTTAGGTAAGGTATAGATTCACCCTATAACCAACAGAAAGATGGAAGAACCTCCAGACAGAGATTCTCCCATCCTAAAATAATTGGCAAAGATGACTACTGCAGCATGCTGATTTTCCCTATCTGGAGCACAAGTGGGAGGTAGGAGGATTTATATTCTGTTTTAATGTTTTCATAAGGTACAAATCTTCACCATAAGAACTATTAAGTGAGGCCAGCTGGAAACATTCCCACTTAATATTTTAATGTGGATTTCCCCAAGAGGAAATGTTTCACCGCCACTTAAGAAATCTGAAAAATGCTTGTTTGAAAAGAAACATTAGGAGAAAAAAAGTGATTTTGCAATGCATTCCAATAATCAAATTGTTAAGTAATGGGATAAAAAGCTTGACTGCACACACACAGAGGAGTACAGAGGCACAAAGGTAGGAGGGGGAGCTCAAATTACACCCTGTCCCACTTCGTTCCAGGTTCATCCCAGCCATCAACCCTTCAAAGGTCCATCTCCACACCCATGAAGGTGCACAGGGGCTCAAGGCAGGTGGAGGAGCCCCAATAACCCAGCAAAGAAACAGCCCCTGCCCGGCTCCTCCAGGACTGTCCCAGGAGAGCCTCAGGACCATGGGCTGGGGACACTCATCACCATGAGGCAGTGAGAGTTGCTCTCCAGGTCACCTTTCACACTGAGGGGGGGCACTGCCTAGGGGCATGGGACACACTGTAGGGTGCAGGGGAAGAGCATTTCAGGATTGCACAGGACTGATTATGGGATGTTTAGGGCAGGAACCAGAGTGGGGAAAGGGAAGGATCAAGGTATTTGGGGGAAGAACATGCATATGAAGATAAAGGAATAAGGGGATAAAAGAGACTGGCCATCTATGAACAGGTGCTGGTCAGTACACTTGTCTGACCGTACCCTGTGCCTGATCAGTGCAATTTGTCCTGTCTTCTTGCTAAACATCTTTCTAATTCTTTTCCTGGGTGAGGGACAATCTATGTGTGTGTGTGTGTGTCTATGTCTATGTGTCTCTGGGAGTGAGGTGGGAAGGAGGGGAGAGTGGTGACCCAGACCAGCTGCTGAAGGTGACTAAGCTGAATTACAGGAGGGATGCACAGTGCATGTGTGTGAGTGTGTGTGTGTGCGCGCGCGTAAGAAGGTCTGTGTACCAGCAGCTGGAGTGAGGCTGCAGCTTTGGAGTCTTATATGTCCAAGTGCCGGAAACTGGGAAGACTGGGGCCCACAGGGAGCTACTGGGTGTCAGAGCCCAGCTGCTGGAGGCATTCATATTGTACACATGTACATATTTCCACCAGTAGACCTCTGTCCTGCTCAGACAGAGAGGGAAGCAGGATGAGGAAACAGAATTAACATTTTCAGTTTTATTCAAACAAGATATTTCAACTGACTCAGACAAACTGTGGAACTTCGCTTTAAAGAATATCTTCACACTGTTTTAAATGGATTTTTCCTCCTGTTTTGAAGCACAGTATTCCCTATGATACCAAAGATCTACTTCTATTTATTGCCTTCAGAAAAACTTACTGGTATGGATTCTAAAAGTATTCGCATCAAGAGCAGAAAATGTCTGAATGCCTTTCTGAAACTACAAGTTTGAGGAGTAATTCAGAAATCACACAGGGGAAATTTTATGGCCTCAGTAACACAGTAGGACAGGTTAAATGATCATGATGTTCCCTTCTGGCCTTAAAATTTATTAACTTCCTCCCATTTTTCCTGTTGATAGGTTCAGTGATACTTTCCAACTACACAGCTCTCTGTGGATATGATATGGTAGCTGCATATAATTACTTCCATCTTAGAGCACGAAAAACTGAGATTCAGAGGAGTTAAGTGATACAATCATCATGCAAGACTGCACTAGAACCCACATTAGACCTTAGATTTATTGACTGGCCATCCTATGTGCAGTCCATCAGCCTCCCAGTCTCTGACAAGTTAGTTAAGTCCAGTGTTCCTTTTTCTCCCCTTCAATAAAACAAGGGCAATAGCACGTTCTTATTTCTATTTACCTATAAACTGCTGCCAAAGGTGATTTCAGCTCATGTGGAATTTCTTCAGCTATTTCTAAGCAAGCTACCTGGGGCAAGGTTAGCTGAGTAGCTGCAGTAACATGGAGCTCATTGCAAAACAATCACCTTAGCATTTAAAAAACATATTTTGCATCCTCTGCTGCCATACCTGGTACAAAACTGTACCAAGTGCATGTACTAGGGTGGCTAGTTTAAAGCTAGCAGAGGCATTCTGAGTGGATTCGAGCTGTGACTACACACAGGTACTCCAAGTGCAGCTGTGAAGATCCACTGCAGGTTTTTTTTTTTTTATTTAACGTGCACCTGACATTTGTACACAGAAGCTCATGGATTCTTCAGGAGGTGCGATCACAACTTGCATATACACCAATCTTACCTTTGATTGTCATTCTGGGTAAAAGTATTTACATTTTAAATGATGCATGCTCATACAACATTTAATATGCATAACAAATAATTATGACAAACACTCTTCCTAATAAATAGTATAGAGAAAAAACTCCTTAGAATTTGCAGTTTGAGATATAAAGTAAATTGGATTTTAATACTTAATTAAGTTGTTAAAAATTGAAGAACACTTTTTACAGCACATTTAAAAATATATTTCATGTGTAAACTCTCAGAAGCAACTTAAAAAAAACATGGAATGGAAACACCCTGCAGTGGCTCAGGTTTCTCCTCTCCAGCTGAATTCAAGGGCTGATTACAATGAGCTGTTTTCCACATCAGCTCTGCCCTTTTCTCCATTTTACTCAGTATCTACAGAAGTTTTAGGAAGAGATGATAGGATAATGTACACAGAATTGATAGCACTATGCAGATGACAACAAGTACCATGAGCAGTTCTTTCAATCAGCTCTCCCAGCAGCAGCCTGTAAGCAATGCCTGAGCAAAGACATGGAAATCAAAAGAGCTGAGAAAATACACTAAAGAACTTGCCTCCTTCATAGGAATACCAAATATGAAAGGCGTCCGCCCCCAGAAAATGCATTCATCACACACACAGCCCTGGACTGTGTGACAAGTAGCACAGCTGTAAAAATGTCTTTCTGTCCTCCAGATAGGAGATTGCCTTGTATATAAACCCAGCGTGCTCTTCAGTCTGCCTCGGTCCTACCAGGCATCTTAAATTTTGCTGTCTCAGACAGCAAACCTACCTACCAACCTTCCTAGTCCCACATAGTCCCTTTCACTTGTTAGCTCCATCTGTACTTCGTATTACCTATGCACACTCAGAAGAGCCTTTTGAGGGGAAATGAGTGTCTCTTACCTAACTGGGAACTCGTGTGTAGATGAACAGGCACTTGCCTTCTGTCTAAATCCCCCAGAGAACCCAAATGGTTAGAGGTGGTCAGGGATGTGACCAACTTTACATCATATCTTTGTAACCACTTCCTGACTAATAATCTAAACATACAGCATTTACCATATCCTTCCTCAGGTGTCTCTTTTCCAAGGTCAAAAATGCTAGCCTACCTATCTCTTCTCATATAGAAATCATTCACTACCTCTAGTTATTTTTTCTGAGGGGTTTGGGGGATTTTTTTTTTTTACATGCTTCATATTATATACTCTGCTAATGTTACTCTGAAATCATTTTTAGTATATACTTGTACATTTTCTACAGACAGAAGGAACACATAGTGATTTCAATAATCACAGCAAATACAAAACCAAGTAACTCATCCTTTGCTTTTAGTTTTTCTCTTTTACTTTGATTTCTTTTTTTTTTTTCCTTATTTGTGCTCTTGTTTTTTTTTTAGTCCACAATCATTAGCTTCTACTGGAGTGTACTGATCTGTAAGGGGGATATGTTTTGCAGTTCTCAGACACAAAGCTTATGCCAGAAGAGGCAAGGAACTGTCGTCTTTCACCCAGAAGAGACAAAGTAGAAAATATGCTTGCTTGACTTAAGTTTCTCTGGGAAAAATACTTTCACACACATCCTACTAGATTAATCTAGTTATTGATCTTACAAACTGTGGAAAGAAAAAGCATGAGATTTGCTATTATTTCCATTTTTAAGTATATGATGTGCTTAATTTATGGAGATGTGGCATATCTCAGATATATGAGAGAAGAAGAAAAATCCAGGCTGGAGGAGGAGGAAAGAGGATTCTGGGTTGTTAATATAGTATTTAAAGCTTTTATATATATATTTCAGTTTTTTCCTTTCAACGAAGCAAGCTCGGGCTTTGCAAATTAATGATTCTGTGAAGGATTTCACAAGGAGAGAGAATTAATATGGAAGAATTTTGCATTTAAACCAGGTTTTTGTTACCTGTACCCACATATGAGATGATGGCAAATTAGACCAAAGATCTGCATAGAAGTTATTCTGAGGAAGCAGGGAGAGGAATGGCACAAAGGATTTTGGCAAGTCCTAGTTGCTTGGGAAGACAGATAGCACACCCATCTGACAGAATTAGTACCTGTATCTTAGCACAGAAACTTCAGTTGCCTTTTGTGGCCAGGATTTTTGTCAGTTGTCTCCTCCTTCACCCACAGGGGGAAAAAAAATCTTCAGTATTAACATATTTGTTGAATGAGGCACATAATTCTGTCTTTCACTTTACTCCATTTCTCATAAAACACATAAGCTATTCTCAGAGTTCCCAGCTGAATGCAGCTCTGAGCTTGTGGAAAGGATTACAGAATTTTTTTTGAATAAAAGCTAGTAGTTGCATTTTGTGCCTCTTATGATTACTGAAATCACAATGTATTCCTTTTTATGTATGGAGTAGATTTATACCAGCGTATGTGGTAAAGGGTTTCTCTGCCATTGGCAGAGAAGAATATCAGCTGGAGCATCTCCTAAGGCCACCCAGTTGAAGTACACCTGTTATTACATATTGTAGTCTTCCTCCACTGCCATAAAACACAAGGCCTACATTTTTGCCTGTGCATAAACTAACGATAGATGACTCATATTCGAAATGACTGTTGTGGAAGCCAAGCCCCAGGCAACAACCCATTTTCATTCAAGCATGCCAAAATGAGATTATATCCTTGGGCCAAAATGGGATAAAAAGACCCTTAAAAACACTAATAATTCTGACTTAATCAATTATTATTTCTCTTTTTAAATGGAGTTTAAAATTTGTGCAGTGGCTTTGATTTTCACTTTTTGTTAAATCAAGCACTGTTTTTGTCAGTATGGAAAATTTGCCACATTGCACTAACACTTCAGGTGCATAAGTACAGTTTAAAAATTGGGCAAGTGTAGCTTTAACATGTGAATGGGAACTAATTGTTCTTTTGCTGTAATATCTGGGGAAGCTGAAGGCAATTCACATTTTTGTGTGTCACCGCAATAGTTTCAACTGAACTAATCATCCTTCTGTTAGCCTTTTTTTCAAGGCTATATAAAACGCCTGAGTGTGACACCAGCCCAGTAGAATTCAGGTGAAGGTGGTAATGAGATATGAGATTCATGGAAGAATCTTTTATTTCTGAAGTTATAGCCTGGTAGGGTGGATTTAACTCAACAGGACATTCCACAAGAAGATATTTCTATAGAAACCTCTATCTTTCTCTTGCCATGCCTTTTAATTAAGTCTGAAGCCTTGCATGGCTGTAATCAATGTACATAAGTAAGCAGGCAGCTGCAAATACAACTGAGGGAAAGAAAGGATGTCATGGATTTCTAAACAAAGATGTGACAGATTTACTGGAGGGAGAAGGAAATAGAAAGAGCAGAAAGAAAGATTACAACCCAACAGGATTCTCTGATTTTACATTCTTCTTCTCTTCTACTTTCATTCTGCTAGAACATGGGATGGATGCCAGAGATGCATCAAACTGTCCAAGTATAATTTAAGTAGTCAGGGAACAGATGTTCACAACAGTTTCTGGTCAGTGCAGGGATTTTATTACCTGCCCACAAGCTTCTACCTACTGTGAAAACTGTATTTCTTGAAGATGCACTATATCAGATTATATCAAATTACATGTATTCTACAAGGTTGAATGACCCTAATCAACTAGCAATGTAATACAATATCTCCTCCCTTCCTCTTATCCTCCCTTTCTCCAAGACCATATAGAAGTTACTTACACTGGCCAATATTATAATGTGGACTTCAAATGCTCAAATACTTTAGGAATTTGACTTTGAATGTTAGTGACTTCCTATAGCGTGAACAGGTGGGAGAATGCTGGAAACCAAAGGTGAGCAACAGTTCTCCTTCCCTTCTCCTTTGTATGTGCAGAAAAGGTCACTACTCTAACCCACCTCTTACACTTTCAAAGAAAGAAGACAGCGTGCCAGCTCCAGAAATCTGCCAAAACTTTTACCTTTTTTATTTTTTTCCACAAAATGTAAGAAAATGGTTATTTCTCTAACTTGATCATCAAGGTATATTTATTCTTTTCATTTAAGAAGAAAAGGTAACCAAACACATTGATGGGATTTGAACGTATCAGGATTTACATACAGAACCTGATATATTGACATGAGTGGAACTGGTAACAGAAAGAAGAAATTACTGAAACCTAGAAAAGGGTGACTGGAAAAATGCCAGTCAATGAATCAAATATATAACTTCAGCAGCATAAAACATTTACTGTGCATTAGGGATAAGCTTACACAGCAACAACTGTAGCCCACATATACAACCTTTTGCTAGCTTTACGTAGGTCAACACCAGTGGAATAGCTGCAGCTTAGTGGACCTTTTTATCTGAAGTTTTTCCCAGCTTCCCTGGAACCCACACCAAGAATGTGCTAGCACAGCAGCACTGCCGGCAGAATCCAAGAAAGGTAATTTTAAGCTAGTTGAGGTTTCTCTAAACATGCCACAATATAGTTATAGCCACAGCCTTCATTGTAGATGGGAGAATTCAAGTCTCCATCATCATAATATACTTGGTGCGTTTGGGGGTATATTTGACTTGCTTGTTTTCAACAGTTTCTTTAAGAAGGAAAGTGTTTCTGGACTAGGTCAGGCAGAACTCCTGGAAGAAAACAAAAGATTGCACATTTCCGTGGAGAGCTTTTGTACCTATTGGGGAAGAAAAGGCTCAAGACACTGTATGCTATGACACATGAAAGAATCACAACACAGAGAGACCTCAGAGGCAATGAAAAGGAATTTCCTAAGACCAAAAGGGACTCAGCAGTTTTTTATAAGCTAGCATTACAGTGTTAACTGCAGTAAAGCTTAGAAGCAAGGACTCATTGGCTAGGTCACAGTGGGCAGGGTAAGAGCTGTATGTAAAACTAGTATTTTTCTTGTTTTTAATTTCCAGTCTGTGTTCCCTATTTGCTTAGAGCTTTATTTAAAAAAGTGAAGTTCCATTCAAATAAAACAAAACTTTACTGATTTTGAAAGCTTCCAGGTCTCTTTGGAGAGCTGACTTGGAGCCAATCTGAGTATATTGACCTCACAGCTGTGGCCTGCTCGTGGCACCATCTTGGCTATCCAAGAAAAACCAAACAAGTTAAGACTAATGGCCTACCTAGGCAAATAACACTTCTCTGTAGAGTGGCCAGGAATACTTATTGCAATAGAGGTGAAAATATTTCTTTCCTTCTTTCACTTCTCTTTAGTATTCCACAGTATTTTCAAGCTATGAAAATAATTGCATAGTAGAAAACTTTGCAACTTTCCTATATCCTTCCCTGTAGTAGAGAGAAAGGTTGTACACTTGTTCCTTAAATGCTTATCAAATTGTATACGAGTGGAAGATCTCTTTTGTAAGTCCACTATTTTGAACAGAAGGGCAATATAATGTTGCCTTATGTCATGAGGGTCCCTGTGGTACATATGTTCATTCATGTCTAGGAGATCTCTTAAAATAGTCCTGAAACAAGTGTTCTAGTTGAGTCTCCAAGCACTGTCATATCACACTAGATCTCTGTGAATAAACAAAATAAGTATGGTAAATAAAGCTTTCTCTATTTTTCCACTGTCATAAACGCAACGATGAGAAACTGTTCTTTCTTTGCTTAAACCAGAGTTCCTGAAGTGACTTGGAAAGACAATAAGGAATAAAATAAGGAATACACTAAGCAGGGTTTCATTTTGTTCTGCACAAAAAAAAAAAATATCTTCAAATATGCTGGCTAGGTAGGTAAGAATAAAAAATTTTAAAAATTAAAAAAAAAAAGAGAGAAACAAAACACTAAGCAGGATCCTTCTTTCCCTGCTTAAAATGCACTAACACTCAGCTGTTGTGTAAATGGTTCCACACCATCTGGCAGCTATGAGGAGAAAAAAAAACATCATTTGCAGGTACTGTACTTCTCCCATTTTGAATGATGTACCATAGTGTACTAATTGCCATAACACGCAGCACAATATGCAAAGAATTTAAAGTGCAGTATGTTCCCTCTCATTCATATTTATGCTACACAGTTCAGGAACGCACTTACATTGTGTGCAATTACTATTCTGTGTATTGTCTGGCTGTGTAGATTACATGTGATATACGAGAGGGAGAGAAAGTAGATTATACACATACATACTTTCCACAATGCAGCCTTGCATGGCTGGAAGTGTACCATGGGTGATAATCACAACTCTTTCTTCCTCCATACTGGTACAGGGAGCCTGTCACCACTTCCTAGCATGCTCCAGCACTCTCACAGACTGCAGCCTATCCTGCAACTGTTTCCACTGAATCCCTACAGATCTGCACAGACATCAGCAAGATCCAGCTCCCTCAGCATTTGGCCGAAACCCAGGTCTAATATGAATCAGCAGATCAGTTTAGGATGTGCTATTCTCTCTCTGAGACAAGCCCGCATCCATTCACCTGCTATAGTGATGCTGAGCATAGCCCCAGTATACCTGCACCTATCTTGTGCTCCATTCAGACACAGGGAGACGTGTTTCTCTAATTGCCTTGGATGATTACGGTGGTCGCTGGAAGCACTGGTGTCTGTGGGAATGAGCCAGGAAGGAAGCAATGACAGTCTTCATAGCAGCTCATGCAGAGTCTCATGTTGCACCTCCCTGGGTTGCTATTTTTGAAGCCAGCCAGAACAGTAGCATAGCCCTCCATTTCTTTGCAAATACGTGCCTGTTCTTACACAGTTCCACTAACAGGACTTTAGACATGACAAGTAAAGGGCATTGCTCATGATCTAGAAACAGCGACAAGCAGGACTTTTCCAGGGCTGGTCCTGTCATAGTCTTAGAAACTAGATGGTAGCAAATTATTCCTCACAACCTCTTTAAACAGCTCTCACATTTTTGTAAATCGTAGTCTCTATCAGATGTAGTTAATTTGGGGAGAAATGCCTGAAGACTTCTGTCTTCCTGGTTGACTTCCAGTAGACCTCCTTTTCCCTAAGGGAGGTATCATTAAAACTTACACAGCCAGACATGTTAGCATGTGTCAGCCAGTCTGGGATAGCTTTCCACACATATCTTCTCAGCCCACACCAAGGCAATTAGTTATTTTAACCTTCTTTCTCTAAAAGTGTACATTATGGAAATGTCTTGCTCTATCAATTGGAGAAATGCATATGGTAGCATCTTCCCCAGCAGACTCTTATGCCTTCTGTCATCACAGTTTTTCTCTCATCTTTCTCTCCTCCACCACATCCAAACTTCATGCCTACTCCTGCTCTTTCCTCATCCGCTATGCATCCTACGCGGCTATGCCCCCTCCTTCAGTTTAGTAGGGTTTTTCCTTCATTAAGTGTGCGTGCTACCAGGCAGACTCAGGCACAGAGTGAAGCTGGCATCTTACAAGGTCCTGCCTCTGCCTTCTGTATATCTTCATTATACTGAGAAATAAATTATCTTGTTAGTTACACTATTACATTTTAAGTTGACAAGTAAATCTTATTATAAAAGTGTAATGATACAATAAGATATTTTATTCATGCATTTAGCCCTCTCTCTCTGACACTTAATTATATCTACTGCTGCATGGTGATCTGAAACATTAATTTGGCAAATCAACTAAAATCCTCCATAATAGACTGATTTCCTGCCCTGCTCTTAAGGTTCTAGTTTACTGTATACTGAAATTACTTTAAACATGTGTCCAGTGAACCTCTGAAGAGCAAAAGGGCTTGATGGGAATGAAAAAAAAGAAAGACTGTAAAGGGAGTATGTAATTAAGAACTGTGGAGAGAATCAAATCTGAACTTGTGGAGAGAATCAAATCTGAACTTTTTTATAGGATGAGAAAAGAAGTTTTTCAAAGACAGAAATGGGATCTTCCATACCATGAGCCACACAGTACCCATGTATCTGCTCCACCACAGTACAATGACCACATAACCAAAGAGTGCTATGCTATGGCACGGGGCAACTGAGGCTGCTTCTCAGCTTTTTATGGAGCTTTGGCCCAGGGGACCTTCGTTCACATGCAGATGTGCACACTACCATGCACATGCATTCACATGCTGGCCAGGGAAGTTGTGGTGCAAGCTAGGTGCTCCACACCATGGAGACCTGAGGACCCTCAGGATCCAGCTTATGACATCCAGATTTTTCCTTTCAGGTAACCAGCATTCAGTCTGTGTTCAGGATCCCTACAATTCCCCATCACCTTAGTGTGGATAACACCAGAGCCTTCTGGGGTCTTGAAAGGAAAAGCCACAGGTTATTCTCCCTGTTACCTAACTGCAAGCCCCTTATCTCATTGTAGGAGCAGATGGAGTAGACCATGTGATGTTTCCCAAAAACTCTAGCAGGTCAACTCCAGCAGGTCAACTCCAGCACAGCCCTGAAGGTATTCCAGCCTACACAGCTTGATATATTTATTGGAGCACTACCTTAGCAGCCATTCATCAGAGAGCAATGCCAAAGTCCTACATCTTCCGGTAGCAGCATGTAAAACATGCAAAGTCCTATTTCACAGCTCTTCTCCCACCTCTCCCAGAGCTGAACCATCCCAGTCTGCATCCTGAAAGAGCCCACAAGTTCTTACAGGTGTAGGACAGCTACCGACACAAGCCTGCATGGAGTTAGAGCTCAAAGGGGGAGAGAAGTCAATTTGATCTGCAAATCTTAATTTTAAAAAATGTCTGAAATTGAGTAAAAATAATTATAGTTCCCAAACTACCTATAAATTGTCTTGATGACACTGAGATAATCTCCAAGCAAATAATCTTCTCCCACACTGAAAACAAGCCTTATTCTGGTAATGAACCCTTTCAGTAAGGAGCCCACAGACAATATAACAGGGACATTTTCATTCCATAATGTGAACAAAACAAAGGACACAATTGCATCTCATAAACATGAAAGACATCTACCCTCTTTAACTAATAAAGCTGACAAATTTTCCCATCGAGTGTAAAGGAAAGTGGAAGAAAAAACGCCGAGCCTTTCCCTGTGGTGATAAATAAGGCTAAGAACATTCCAGCAGAGTTACTGCACAAAATGTGTAAGAGAGCTTAAGGGACTTTGACACCCAGCTTTCACTGAACATCAGCTGGAGGTGGATGACTAACTCTCCTGCACTCCTTTGAAAATCCTTCTGAAAACTATACTTACTACATCACCTCAGTAAAATTTTGTCTTCTGCTTGCATATCACATATCCCATCAAACTTGGGACTTGCCGCTTTAAACAGAAGACTTCCTACCAGTAAACATGTCTTTTCTAGCCTGACTCCAGCATGACTCTATTCATCAGTAACAAACTCTGAGTATAAATCTTTTTTACTGCTGTACTTCTCTGTGTATCAGAAATTCACGTACAGATTTGGTATAAGCAAGTCCAACTTCCTCTGGAAGTTTAGGAGGCAAACTCTGCAATGACAGAACATTGTAAGTTATGTGCTACTATAAAAACATTCAAGTGACAAAATATACCTATTTGCTATTCAGGGAGAGTATCAAGACAGCAATTCATGCTATGCTTTTCAGAACAACTAAACCTCTATAGCTGGGACAAAACATTCAAAAAATTTCAGATCTCACTAAGACACCAAAGGAGGTGACTAGGTTTTAATAGGAAGTCAGTCCACGAGATGTCTACTAGGAGCTCAACATTTTCTTAAAGTCCAACTCCAGTTGTGATCAACTCCACTGAAAATTTAAAAATTAGCTCATCAACTCTTTTAAAGGTCTATTCCTTAAGGACAGCATGATAGGAGGATATAAAGACTTTGAATTATACCTCTATTAGCTGTTTTTCATACTTCACCTCTTCTTTTTTTTCCTACTATCACTTCCATCCTTACAAATTTAATTCATTTCCTGTCCTCTGCATTCACAAGCCTATAAGCAACCATTTTACCCCAATTTCTGGAAAAGATGATATGGAGAGAAAAGCAGTACAAACTCATGACTTGACCTGTATGTGCATAATGCTTAACCATAAGCTTGGGTGCAAGTTTACCATACGGTACTTAGGCCATCTGCAGAAGACATGTACTTTAAGTCACAACGGTTTCTTTCAGTATGTAATCATAGAATCATAGAATGGTTTGGGTTGGAAGGGACCTTAAAGATCATCTGGTTCCAACCCCCCCTGCCATGGGCAGGGACACCTTCCACTAGACCAGGTTGCTCAAAGCCCCATCCAACCTGGCCCTGAACACTTCCAGGGAGGGGGCATCCACAGCTTCTCTGGGCAACCTGTTCCAGTGCCTCACCACCCTCAGAGTGAAGAATTTCTTCCTTATGTCCAATCTAAATTTACCGTCTTTCAGTTTAAAGCCATTAACCCTTGTCTTATCACTACATGCCCTTGTAAAAAGTCCCTCTCCAGCTTTCTTGTAGGCCCCCTTCAGGTACTGGAAAGTTGCTATAAGGTCTCCCCGGAGTCTTGTCTTCTCCAGCCTGAACAACTGTAACTCTCTCAGCCTGTCTTCATAGAAGAGGTGCTCCAACCCTCTGATCATCTTTGTGGCCCTCCTCTGGACTCCCTCCAACAGGTCCATGTCCTTCTTATGTTGGGGGACCCAGAGCTGAACACAGTACTCCAGGTAGGGTCTCATGAGAGTGGAGTAGAGGGGGAGAATCACCTCCCTCGACCTGCTGGCCACAATTCTTTTGATGCAGCCCAGGGTATGGTTGGCTTTGTGGGCTGCAAGTGCACATTGACGGTTCATGTTGAGCTTCTCATCAACCAACACCCCCAAGTCCTTCTCCTCAGGGCTGCTCTCAATCCATTCTCTGCCCAGCCTGTATTTGTGCTTGGGATTGCCCCGATATGCATGCAGGACCTTGCACTTGGCCTTGTTGAACTTCATGAGGTTCGCACAAGCCCACCTCTCAAGCCTGTCAAGGTCCCTCTGGATGGCATCCCTTCCCTCCAGTGTGTCAACTGCACCACACAGCTTGGTGTCATCGGCAAACTTGCTGAAGCTGCACTCAATCCCACTGTCCAGGTCACTGACAAAGATGTTAAACAGTGCCAGTCCCAATACCAGCCCCTCAGGAATGCCACTCGTCACTGATCTCCACTTGGACATTGAGCCATTGACCGCAACTTTTTGAGTGCAACCATCCAGCCAAGTCCTTATCCACTGAGTGGTTCATCTGTCAAATCCATGCCTAAAAGTGGTGCTGCAACACTATGGATAGCTTAGGTTCCCTTTAAGGGTCTAGCTCAGAGGGTCTCTGAAAATCAGCCACCCACTGGCTGGGAATAGGTGTAAATTAGTTTTATCATATAGGAATAAATAATTGCTTCTTAAAACAATCTTCCTCCACTGATTGTCCAGTAGACAGTGATTCTTTCTTCTTTAATGTTGCTATAAGAACTATTTTCAATTAAGGAGTAAAAGACTCCTTCTGAACTTGATATTTCAACTTGAGAAAAATCACCAGTTCAGTTCCTGGTATGCAAACTTAGGCAATTATTAAGGGCCAATTAGTTGCAATGCAGTTCTGAAAGAAGTCCTCAAAAACACATGTATGAATAGAATTTAAATTCTACCAGTAACAAGCAGAAAGAATTTTATACAGTAATCATGATTCTATTTTATAGAGAATTATATAAAACAAGCTTGTTCTTGAATCTGGTAGGTTTGAAGAATATATGTATGAAAACACATTTTTGTTTAGTAACCAAGAAACATCATTCAAGAATAATGCAACAACTCAGAAATATACACCATTATCCTCAGTAATTGGCAAAATCAATACCTTACTGCATGAGCTACAGTATCTGTTCCTGGGGGAACAATAAATTGAATCTACTTAGGAACACTGGTGAACAGCACCCTAAACTTTCCTAGAACTCCATTTGTCATGTATGATTTGCCACTATTTTTTCATTTCATGATGCAAGTGTCACTTATTGGTCTCATCTTCCTGTAGAAAGCAAATTGTTTTGATGAAGGCCAGCTGTATGAGTTGGGAAAAAAAGGCAGACTGGTCATGATATTTCAATTAAATAGAAAACCGTCCTACATGAATGCCATGAACATTATCGTTCCTGATTGTAGAGTATCTTAATACAGTGACCCCAGAAGGGAAACGGTCTCATGTCTGAGATTTACCTTAGGGATATTAAAATGTAAGTCACAGTAGAGAAGACTGAATACAAAGTATGTTTCAGCCCCCCTTGCACAGAGAAATAGACTTTAAAGAAGACACATTTTTATTTGTATTACCAATTATATTATTATGGTAACACCTAGAATTTTCCCTTCCCCTTAACCCTGTCTTACCCCATTAAGAACTCATTGTGTTAAATACTGGAGAAATCAATAGATAGAAGCCCCCATGAATTACAGTACAATTGAAACAAAATGCAAACAGTGAGAAGGAATGAGTAAGAAGTTTGGAAGAAAATCCCCCAGTTATTATCTTAGACTACAAACATTACAGAATTTGTTGTTCATAGGGAAGAGATGAGGAAAGGGCAATGGATAAATGACCTAACTTTGGGAACCTCTTCTATATAGGATTGATGACATGGAACAAAGAACACCATTGTCTGCAGAAGTGCTTAGACAAGTAGTGGAAACTGATGCTCTTAAGAATGAGGGGCATTCACAAAAGAAAGTAGAAGGAGAAGCTATGACACCCCTTCAGGACAAGAACCTGTGATGTACCTTGACCGGGGTTTAAGGTTCAGTTTTGTGGATACTGAAATTATACAAGCTTCTTTAAAAGAGAACATACAGTGTCCCCTCCAAATTTCTAGGTTTTGTAGGTAGGGAAAGAAATGTAAATGTTTCCTAAGAAATTAATGCCATGGAATGTGTTTGCTTTTGCAGACAGCTCAAAGAGCTCCACCATCATACACTTCCTCAAAATCCCGCTGGGTAACACCAGCTTTAGTAAATACAGTGTTCCGGGTGAAGCTAGCACAGATCTGTATTATTCACATTTGGTTGGTATATAGAGCTGCCACATGTGATATAAATCATCACATTTAATAAGAAGTCTAACAAACCCTGCTCCACCTCAGCCCCAAAATTCTCTTAAATGTAAAAATCAGATGTTCTCCAAAATGTCAGCCTGCTGTGTTAGTATGGTATTAAATCAATATCTCTCTGCCTTGTGCTACTCAATTTATTTTGGGTTTCAGGGGTTTTTTTTCCCCTGTTTTCCTATGTAAGTGTTTTATTAAACAGATTTGATCACCACATAGCAATCTCTGTCTGAGGTTGAACCACTAGTAATTCAACCACAGATCTTTAGACCTTTCATGTCCTTTAAAAGTGAGCTAAGATGTCTCATCAGAGCAAACAGGATTTGCAAGATGAATTTGAGTGTCCATGTCAAAAAGAGGTAGCAGTAAAATGGAAGACATGCATATAAAAAAGACTGAAGCAGCTACTCGTTTATATTTTAGTTCAATACTTAAATCTCTTCTGTACTGAAAGCTGTTAAATCTTTCCCTTTGATATTTTTCATAATTCCAGAGGAAACAGAATTGTCCATATGCTATGGTCATGCTGCTGCCTTCTGAGATGCAATTTTTTTTTTCATATTCAAGATACCCTTCTGGGTAACCATCAGGAAGCAGTGAGGGCCAGGGGCTCAGTCTTGAGCTGAAATGAGGTCCTAGGGCCCTGGGCAGGGGTGCAGGTGGGCTCCTAGGTGAGGTCAGGGATACCTGGGGCCCTGATACTAATAATTTCAAAGGCTTTTCTGCCCTCCAGAGTAGCATATTATCTGCCACAAAAATGCATGTGAAACTTGCCCTCTGTACTTGAGTCATCTTTCATCCTAAAGGACATTGTTTCCTGGTCACTCCCTGGGAAAATTAAAATTCATTAAGCTAAGACATTCTGTTAATGGTTTTGATCCTTCTCTTTTCCTTTCTCATTTCTTTCCTCTTGTTTTCCTCCCAACACACACCTCCATGTGGAGTATTCTGAAGAGCTTGATAGAAGTTGAACTATTAAATTCACTTTGAACTATTTAAAGAAATAGAAAAGATTAAAACCACTTACACCTTCAGGTCAACTGCTCAACTGCTTAACCTGCATTTGCAAAAGAGAGGATGAGACAGTGCTGTGAGAGCCAAAATGGTACATGGAGTCACAGTGACCCATTTCAGCTTTCAGGCAACCACTTGGGACCTGGTTTCAGTGATGTCTGCAGCAAGAAAGAGATCCGAGGAAGAGCACAGCATAAATTGCTGAAGCAATGTGGCAAGCCTGTTTGGAAACAAACAGTTAGTGACCAGCTGGCAGAATTAGCAAGAATCAATCATGCAGTAAGTTCATTGGAAAAAGAAAATGAGAGTAAAAAGGGATGAGCTAAACAGTAGCTAGATAAGGTGGAGAGGCAGAGTCTCAATGGGCTGGTGAGAAGCAGCTGATGGAGGATATTATAGCCACTGAGGCAGAATTATAGCAAGTGTTTAAGCATTGGGGCATTGTCAGAAGGTGGGTCTGAGCTGGGAAAACACTGCCACTCGAGTCTAGGAATGGCTCTGGTCAGTGCTCATTCCAGCAGAGCACAGCAAGGGGTTGATCATAGCTGTCTGGATACAAGACAAAATCTGATAAACCCCTGGATGGATAAACTTATATTTTTTAACTACTATGCCATGTGCACACCCACCGCCTTGCAATAGAACATAGGTCAATAGAGCTTACAGTCTTCAAGGGCAGAAGGACTTTCATATCCATATTTCTGTGTCTTGACATGAAAACTTATTTTCACCTGCCCAATACAACATAATTACATGATCTTATGTCGATGGTTAACCCAATTATTTCATCCACACTAATCTCACCGGGTTCAAGAGACAGTAATCAGAAAACTCTTAAAAGTATATATCCAAAGGATAACTTAGCCCATTTATTAGTAAGGAAAAAAAGGAAGATAGCGTATAACCTAATGGCAAAATACAGACTGCAACTTCTGTTTACTTGCATTAAAAATGTTTAATTGTTTTAATAACAGGCTCACTGGCAAACTTCTAATTTGGACTTAGTATCTTCCTCATTAGAATTCCAGTGGCAGGGTGAGCACACAGGATGCTTATTATACAGGAGTTCATTATCAAAATCTACCATAGATTGATTATCAATAAAGTGGTTTTCATTTCCTTAGAACCCTCATCACAGCGCTCTTTTATTTATTATCCTTCCACTCTCTTTTCTTTATCTAATCAGCCTGTGTGGAATCAGCTGCTAAGCATTCAAGAGCAAATGGTTTCTTCAGCCTTGTAACCATTAAAAGTCCATAGGAGCTATCATTCAGACCAAATGTGTTATTGTTCCTCTAAAGATCCAGCTCTCCTTTTATTTTTAAATACCTATGCATCAAGACTGTAATGATACCAAATGATGACCAAATGCTTTTTCAGATAGATATAGAAAACATGCTTCAAATACAGAGTTTACCTTTCTGATCTAGGAAGTCAGAGTGTGTACATTCCCATTTGCACCCTCCTCCTCACTAACCCTGGAGAGCAAGTATTACCCATGCTGAATTTCTGCTGGGAGAGAGCAGGGTCCAAGAAGCAACTCAGGCAAGCTGGAACGCACTAACTAGATGGCCGAGGTTCAGTTGCATGCAGCTGGTCTCTCTGGGTGCCTCTCTGATTAACAAGGTTGTGTTAGAAAACAACACATGGCATCTGAAGTTCCTGCTCATTTGCAATCAGTGGAACCGAATTACTCAAACCTCCTCTGGGGCTGTGATTGGTAGGAAACAAGGGAAAGACATGGGTAATATTTAAGCACCATCTTTTGTACATGGAAGTTGTCAAAGTTCATATAAATAAATTGTAGAAACAGGCAGCCCTGGGCACGCTTTTCAGTGGAAAAGAGGGAAAATAATTCTGGAGGTTTAAAGAAAGACCACAGAGCATCCTGTTCTACTAAAGAGAGCAAACACTACATGCATCACCTATTTGAGCTGAACATACCAGAGCAAACTGAGATGACTGAAAAATTTTACTAGCTCTGACAAAGTTCATTTATATGACAAGTTAGTTACATCCTTGGAGTCTTAGTACTAGTAGATGGAGATAAAATAAGAGATATCTACCTCTCCCTACAACCTAAAGAGGGAAAAACTTAATTTCTGATCTACAATTTCCATCCCAGCTATTTTTATTTACCTGAAGTGTAATATAGCATGAAATACAACATCACTCAGAGCTTTTGTATTTTGATCTTACAACTGATGAGAGTGTAATGACTCAAGTGATTTGGTCCATAAACTGCTCAAAGCACACCAGAGTAAGAGTCATAAACTGACCGTGGACCCTCAGTCGTTTTGGGAAGAAGATTTCAAGGGGCTCTGAGATGAACTCTCTGAAGTTTCCCAGTTGGCCCACGGGATGCTGTGATGGATGGTTTGCTGGGACCCTGCTGTGCCAAGCGGGCCATCCTTGGCTGGTGGAAGCTGATGGCTCTGCTGACTAAAGACTATGGCACGGGGGAGCCTTCTCTCGATGGCTGACACAGGTGTTGCTCAGTTTCGACTCATGAGTGAAGTTTCAAAGGGGACAGGATGGCGGTACAAGAACACTGGCCCCAAACAGGACAGCCACCTCGTAACTGGAACAGCACAGCTGTACATCTGATGCCCTGCTGGAGTTTTACTCCTCTGTTTGAAAACAAGTCCATGTGTTTTACCCCAAAAAAAAAAGGCAACTACATATCCCATTCTCAAACATTTTTTTATAACCGGGGGAAAGAAAAAGCTGTAAAGACTATAGAGTAACTTCAACATTAAGTACCTAAAAAAATGTGAGAGAAATATGTTTGGGAGTGGTACTGTATCAATTCATGGTATTTATTGGAGAAATGTTCCTTGGCAAGTGGCATCCTGGTGATTCTCTCATCCCAAAAGCAGGAATTTTGAGGAAACCAAACTATTGTCTAACTAAAAGCTATCTAAAACTTTCTATCTAAAGCTGTCTTCTTAAAGGTTTCTTTCTAAAGTGACTGTCTCAGTCCCTGCCTCACCATCGAGCTTTACCAGAACTGCCCCTGCAGCGCTGTCCTGTGTGTTTTCCTGCTGCAGATCTACAGAAATAGCTTTCCCATCCATCTAGGAAGCTGTTCTTGTTCTTCTTATATCTTGGACCACAAGTCTAGACAGAGTGGGTGAGAGTCTCAAATTATTTACTGTTCTTAAGAAAAATATAAAAGAGGAGAGTCACATATAAACATAAAAACAGAGAGAGGAAAGATCCTGTTTCAGAGAAGGTACATAAAATGTAATTTTTTTTTTCAGTTGTTTTGTTTATATTTAGGTAAACAATAACCTAAAGTTTTTTTGTAAGCAGATGTTTTCTCAGAATTGAAAAAGGCTTCTCATATAATATGCAAATAACCTACACAATATTTGTTAGCCAAAATTTTGGTAAAATTTAACCAGCGTTAAATACACCTGCACAAAAAGACCATAGGTAGTTGATACTAGTTGAAATAAGAACTGTAAACTATATAATCTAAAGCCTGAGGGCTCAAACTGATCAATGCTGGAAGCCAAAGAGGATTTATATCCCCTTATATAATACTGTATTCCTGTCTAGGTATTCTGTGAGCTTTTTCTGCCCTCTTTGACAAGCTAGTAGGCTTGATGAATCATTGTTTGTTTTCTGATTTGGCAATTCCCATGTTCTTATAAAGAAAATAACATATGACAAGGTCAAGAATATGAACACAATTATAAAAGAAGCTTGACAGATCAGATAAAACTTCTGCGGTATAAAGGGAAAAAAGTAAATAAGGAGTTTGAGAATGGACATTAGTGTGGATAGTAGGAACACAAGCAGAAACAGACAGCTCCAGTCCTGGAAAGGCACAGCAGTCAGTTATTTGTCAACAACCGAAAAAAAGAGGGGAGAAGTAGGCATCGTTACCTGGTAGCAATCTAAGCCATGAACAGGAAGGCATAAGATTTTTTTTTTTAAAAAAAGGCCAAATTTAAATGAAAGAAAAAAAGAGGAATGAAATTCCGAGCTTGTGTAAATGGAAAAAAATCATCACTGATGTCAGCCCACGTACAGGACATGCCCCCTGCAAGGATCTGCTCTGGACACACTTCAATCAGTGTTCAAAACTGTGTTCAAGCCAAGGGTGCAGGGTTCATCAGGAAAAGAAAGACTAGGATGAGTAGATTCGGAATGGAGAAAAATAATCAGAAACAGCATATCAGATTTCAGGTAAGCAAAGAAAAGAAAGTCTTCTTGAATGAAAAGCAATTTACAAGTGAGCAGAAGAAAAAAATAAGATGATGTCAGGAATATCAAGTCTTTGGAACAAGAGGGGGAAAGTTCAATAAAAAATAAATGCTTTTGATGTAGATTACAGAAAACTTAAAAGGATTTGGGCCGACAGTGAGAGATGGGCATACAGGAACAAGATGTAGAAGAGAGAGAAGAGCTGAGGTGGAAAGATATGGTATCGCAGTCCAGGTGCTGGGGTGGGACTGTGATGAATAGCATCTGTTAATTTTCTGGTTTGCAGTTAGTGTTTTTTATGTTCCTTTGAAAAATCAGTGGCTAGGCAGCAGGTAGGAAGACTGCCTGTTTGCCTTGCCTTGACCACTGGGCTTTGGCAAAAGAGGAATATTTTACAGACGGGGCAGTTGCTCCTTTTCTGATAGCAACTGAACTTGCTCAGTGGGAAAAAGGTGCAGGAGAGCAGAGCTGGGCAGCTGGGAAGGGACTGACTTGGCAGGCAGGGAGCTGCTAAGGCGCAGAAACAGGCGAAGGCGAGTAGAAAACAAACATGTAGTCAGCCCAGAGCTAAAGAAAAGAGAATTTTCTGAGGTACCTAGTGGGATGGTGGAAGTTGATCCAAACCAAAAAGCTACTGAAATTTGCTAGACTGAGAATAGAGCTGGAGAGAAAAACCTGCCCAGCCTAGTACAGGAGGTAGAAAGTTTAAAGTCTTTTATTTCCAGCTCTTTTTGAGTTTCTCACTTTAAAAAAATGCTTACTGTTCTAATCTATTCTAATAAAAAACAGTGTTCGAAGTTCAATGTAATCTGGTATTTTTTGCAGTAGCTCCTTTAAGAAAAAGAGGCAGACAGTGGCTTCTCCTCTCTCTGGCAGATTCTGGCCACTACTGTCACAGGGTGAGGACATTTTCAGTTCAATTTCTAGTCCCTGCACAGACTTTTTAAGTGATCTGGTGGAATGGCCTTTTCATTTCTGCTTCAGTCCCAGGTTTCTGATATATAGATGACATGTAGTGAGTGTATGACAATAAACCCTTGCTTAATTCTGGAAGTTGTACATATCCAGATAAGTAGTAAGAAACTACCCTTGCGTGTCCCTTAAGAAATTGTCCAGTTTGTCTAATTTGACACTGCTGAAAAAGCTTTTCCATTAACAAAGATGTCCTAGCTTTTAGGTGTAGTATAGTACAATATTAGTACTAGTGTAGGTATGCAAAATGGAGAAGACTAAACAAATAAACAAAAGGAAAGGAGGATATCAGCAGTTTAGTAAACCTAATAGTTTAGACAGCTGTAGTTATTATCTATGTTTGTACCCCACAGTAACAATGTGAGAAACATCAAGTGGCTGCGGCTCTTTGGTTAGAGTCACAATTCTGAATTCTCTCCAAAACATGGCAATAAGCTTTTGTAACACAACACCACCAGAAACATGGAAACCTCCAGGGAGGTTTTTAGATCAATCAGAAGACTTCATCCTTGAATGGAACTGGGATCTAACCCTTAGCTAGGTAGTCTACACTAACTCAGTCTTAACTCAGCTACCGCAGAGCTGCTTTGCAGCATTGCCTTTATCTATGTTTTCTCTAAAGAATAACAGCCTAATTTTCCACAATTTATTCAGATGAGTAGTCCCACTGATTTCAGCAGGCATGCATGGGAAGATGAAGTGCCTCAGAGACTAGGATTAAATTTTAAGAAGGGGAAGGGACCACTGGAGATGGAGTGGCTGTAGATATGTTGTTTCTGCCAGCTGGAAGTGATGATTCCTGCAGGCACACGACCCTGGCAGCAGTGAAAGCAGGGGGGAAACAATAACTGTCATGAGCTTACCAAGGCCTTGTGTCCTTCCCATTGTGAAAATCCAAAGGAAGACCTGCTGCTTTCTTCAGGCTCCTGCATAAGATGACCACTGAGCTTTTCTCTGAGCTGTAACTTATCTGGGGATTCCATTCCCTTTAGCAGAAAGAGAGGAAAAAAAGGTTAATTCCTAATCCCTCTAAATGAGAGCTACCACCAGTGTGCATGTCCTGGCTTACAGACCTGTTGCATTGGAAGACACCTAACCCCGAGGCTGGAGGTTTGTCTGTGAGAATGCCTCTCTGGTAAAACGCAAAGGGTACATGACTAAATCATGATGTGGTTGTTTTATTATAGACTGAACTATGAAACTTAAACTTCACTTGTGGGAGCACAGCAAAGTAATGCACTTTCTCAAAAGTCAACATATATACTCATGAGCTAGTGACTACAACAGTGATACCTACGGTTAAGCTGATAACTGGTACTGAGGCAAGCAAAAACATAGGATGCTGACACACTGTGGTGTGATTTAGCCAGCCGTGGAGGTGAAACAACTAGAGGTTGTTTTGTGTGTTGAAACACAGTGTGGACACTTCTTAACCTATATCCCTGTAGTAGAGTTCAACCTGTTTCGTAACAAAACTGTTTAAGGAAGGAAAGCTGCTATTTATTTCATGAGATCCTCATGCAATGCCATTGCTTGGATGTCTCCAGGTCTGTTTTGGTGTGGATGTTGTTTAGGAAAGAATTCTGTTAAGTAGGCTGAAGAAATGCAGCGGATTAGTATGTTAAGAAAAGTGGCATATTAAATTACGTTTACATTGCATTAGGAGCCACTGTCTTCGTATTACTAGGCAGTGCCATATCTGCTTTGTGAGTTTTTTAGTTGAGCAGTTGTAAACACAGGGAGTAAAATTTTTAAAAGGTGCACCTGTATTGTACCAATAAAACAGGCAATTTTGTGCCTAACAGGCCATACAAACGCACCGTCATGCTCTTGAGGACTTTCTGAGCACAAACATTATTATGGACCTAACTGAGATTGAAGTAACAAATGGTGCAGCCTGAAGCCATGGTTATCTATTTATAATAATAATCTTTCTCTCTTGAAAGCTGTATCCAACCTGTGACGTAATTTAAAGGTAGAATTAAAGAAATGTGTTCTTTCAAATGGAGTTTGGGTCAATGCAGTGAGAGCTGGCTGGCTGAAGTCTAGTCTAAATCCTTTACCACAGTCTGAATTTCCAGGGAAACACCATACTTTGAACCCAAGACCTGTGGAGCTGGAGAATGGAATAAAGAGGCCAATAAATTGTGTTACTCTATTAAGAGCTAAGAATCTATCAAGAAGCTGCAGCAAGTGCCTTACTTTTTAATTATGTAAGACACCATCTTTAAACATAGAGAAAAACTTTGTTCATGACTTGTCCTTCTGCCATAAAAATGTGCAGTACTGCTGGAATTCCAAGGTACATTATTCTTAATGACCCATTTCAGGCCACAAGTTCACAAGTGCTTTAAGCTGGCATTTGCCAGCATTGCTACCAAGAAAAACATCCTGCCTGCTTCCTCCACTTCTGCCTGCTCTTGTGCTTCTCCACCCTGGCACAAAGCTACATGCAACTGTGTGGCAGACCGGGGCAGGGAGCTGATACAAGCTAAATCTGAGCTGGGAGTGGGAGAGGAGACAAAAGGCTCACTGCACTATTGCATGAGAAATTTAAGCACAAGGGTGACGGCAATGAACTAGCAAAGTCAGACAGAAGCTGCTGGGGAAGGGTGTACTGCAAGGCTGCTGTTTTGAGCACCAGTGTCAGCTCATGGCATTATGGCATGAAATTATACTGTTCTCACCAAGAGACACTCAGCACCTTCCTCCTTCCCTTCACCCCTGAGAAATCTTCAATCGCTGAGATGAGTAAGCTGGACATAATCCTAACCATGTAAATGTGTGCCTCAAGCATTTCTAAAATCATTTATAGATACTCCCAAAACTGCAGAGAAACTGTAATACACATCCTCCAGAGTTTTCTTTTGCACACTGAAAACAAGCCTATTTGCCTTAGAGTTGTCCAAGCAAAATATCAGTTGTTTGGTGTTAGATTAATGTTAACTCTGTCCTAGGAACTTCTTTTCTGCTCTCCTGCAAGAGTAATTGGGAAATTATAATACAACTTTGGTCTAGTCTAAGAGCTGTGTGCAGTGTGGGCACAGCTTGTATTGCATCCTATGCTTCCATAGCAAAAGCAGCTCTACATCCTGAATTACAATCTGTTCAGAAAAGGTATCACATGAATGCTTTGTGGGCAATATTCATCACTTTTTCTCCCATCCCAGCACATCAGAGCAACAGCTCTGCTAAGGAATTGTATATCTAAGGAGGCAAAGCAGGATTTCTGATTACCGATTTGACAAATGTTCTATTTTACATGATTTTTTAATGGAGATGAGTTCAGAAAAGAGCATCTCATTCGTCTATGAGATGAAATAGGAGTGGAAGGAAATATTCATCAAAAGCTGATAGGTGATGACATGCCTGTTTTGGAGTGGGCATTACCTAAGGAGAAAGGCCTTTGTTTCTCTAGAAGGGAAGGGGAAAAAATGTTCAGTGAAATAGAAAACCTGCATGATGATTTCATTATATCAGGTCAGCGATCCAGTTAGATGGACTAGGACAGTTAGTGCCAGCAAATCTTCTGACTAAACACATAAAGGAGGAGGTTACTCACCCTTCCGGGCATTTTGAAAATGACTGCAGGCATCGTGGATCCTTTTAAGCACAGCTAAAGAGGGCAGATGTCCTTGCTGGTCACATATAGTTAGGCAACTTGTTGCCTGGAAACACATCCCAGTGGTTTAAGCACTATAAAGAGTCAATTAAAAAGCTCTGTTTGTTCCAAAATTTAAGTATTCTCTTGCTTTCATCTCTTACCTTCTTTAAGGCAACTGCTCTGTATTTTGTAAATTAGCCATAAATAGACATTAAATTGATAAAATCCCTTAATGCTTCCCTTAGTAAAAATAAACAATGGTAGGAATGGGTACTTGAAACAGCACAGCTAACTCAGCAGAGGTGTAAAGGAGTGAGCATCCTTTTGTCCATCCCATCTTGATTGAGTAGCAGAAAGATGTGAGATACTTTAAAGTGCCCGAGAGGTAAAAGTGAGGAAAATAAAATAGCGATGGAAAGCTATTAAGGGATCTGGCTGCGGGCAGCACACTTGTGTTTGCATAAGGGCTGTCCTTCAGACAGCATCGTCAGCGTGCTTGGCCCTTTATAGAACATCAGAGACTCCGAGGCTCAATTTAAAATAAAACCTGATCAAACATTGTATGTAATCTATGCCTACCCTGAAGTGAAGGGAAGCACTCCTGAGGAATGAGCTATATGCTGCTTCTGAATTACAAACACCTCAGCCCAGATCACAAAGAGACAAGGTGCTCAGTCTCACAGCCCCGTTTTTAGGAACTTGGCTCCCTATCTGAAGAGATGTCTCAGGAAAGGATCACAAAATAAACCTGCTGAAGGGGAAGCCGCTTATCTAGCCAAGAGGCGACAGAACAGGTTTTTCCTTTGCTCTTCCTGTTCTGCCTCCTTTTCATCTCCTCCCATCTGGAGGAGCCTGCCTGAGCTACTCACTGCCCAGGGGTAAATCTTTCTTCCCTGAAAGCAGCAGGCTTCATCCAGTCTTTTCATGCAGTTGCTTAGTGTTTAGCTCATCTAGGATGCAGGCTGTTTCATTCCCTTCATCTCTGCATATTTTGAAACACTGCAATTTGAGAACTACTTCCCCAGAGGAGACTAAACTGCTGGCCAGGCTGAGGACAGTCTATCGCCCTTGTTGAAGATGGGTCACGGTGCAGCCATGGTTGCAAAACTAACACAAAGAAAGCTCACAGCAGTGAGCCCGGATTGCTACCTGCACCGCAAAGGAACGTGTTGGGGAGGGGATGTCCTGCATTGCAGATCCCACTGTAAGCATTTTACAACCCAGTTAGCATTTTACTCACATATTGCATAATATATCAACAGTCCTCAGAAAAGGACTGAAACTCGGGAAATTCCTTTCCCCTCTTTCAAGTGAGGATCCCGATTTCTGACCCAGGGACTAGGCTGAGAGAATGTCTAATGCACCAAGCATCCGCACTGAGACAGATGGTACAGCAGCCACTTTGTGAAACCTGAAAGCACTCAGGTGTAACACAGATGCCAAAATGCTTGATATTGTCAAATATAAGGCATCTGTGACCGTGCACAGAGGTGAAGTTTCATGTTCCTACAGTATATAGGGTTATGCAGCAGCTGAGGAAAATGCTTTGGGATTTAGGCATCAAATTGTACTTATGTCCTTCGGAGGGATATAGGATTTGATCTTCAAACCCATAAGTGGGATTATTGTTTGATACTTTGTCAGTGCCCCATCTGGAGCCTGCCAGTATGGCTCCCTCCGGGAACTCCTGTTTTTAACATGTGGAATATGCCACCATAAAAGAATTAAGCTCATTTAATTTGCAGGATTACAAATCAGCCACACAGGACAGCAGTTTGTAGGGAACAGATAGGTGTAGTGCAGCTTCCAAAGTAACAGAAAGCCTACAAACTAGTTGCAATATAGGCAAATTAATTAGTAGCTATTAGCTTATTATCTGGCTTATTATGCACTCCACACTGGAGTCCTGAAAAGATTTCGGTATTGCCTCACTCAGTACTGCCACATTTTATGCCCCAGACATGGACTCCCTCTTCTGCACACAGGAGAAAATGGGTATCACGGGCTGGAACTGCTGTGAGCAGTGGGGACAGATCAGCTAGTGAGCAAGAAAGACATGCTGAAGTGAAAGCTGTATCTGAAATCTTTCATGCATGGAGGTACAACTGCCAAAAGGGGTTCCAGTGTCTGAAAACTTTTCTTACGGTTAGGTACTTACATCAGTCTTGACATATAGACAATTGTTTCACCTGTGAGTTTTTGTTTGTTTGTTTGTTTGTATTTAATAAGATAAATTCAGATGGGAAGGGACCTCAAGAGGTCTCTAGACCAACGTCCTGTTCAAAGCAGGATCAGCTTTTAGGTCAGACCAAGTTACTCAGGGCTTTATCCAGTGGGTCTTGAAGACCGAGATGGATGAAGGCTGCACAAACTGGGCAACCTACCCCACTGCTTCACTGTCCACATGGGGGAAAAAGATTTTCCTTACATTCCATCTGAACCTCTCTTGTTTCAGCTCATGCCTGTTGTGTGTCATCCTCCTTCCATGCCCCGCTGTGCAGGGCCTGGCTCCACCTTCTCAATACCTCCCTGTAAGCACTGAGGGTGGCTGTTCAGCCCTTCAGAAGCTGTTTCTGCTCCACGCTGGACATTCCCAGCTCCCTCTGCCTCTCCTCACAGAGCAAGTATTCCAATTCCCCACTGTTGTGGTGGCTCTCAGCTGAACTCACTCCCAGTTATCAGTCTCTGCCTGGGACTGGGGACCCAAAACTGCCTCCCCTCTTTCCTACAATACCCCCAGTGGATGATGCAAATACTCGGGAAATGGAAAACTCCTCTTCAGCACCTTCTTCCCTTTGTGGAGCCAGCTCCCAAGCCACATCTCAGTGCTCCTAAAAGGGCTTCTATGTACCTGTGCAGTAGGATGGGAAGGTGTATTCTCTGCAGTTACACCTGGCCCATGCATCTGGGGATGGAAGGTTAACTGAGCCACTGTGCCCGATTTTTCTCTTTCAAGTGTTTGGGAAAGGGGGAAGAAGGGTGTGTTTTTTCCTGCTGCATTTCTTTATTTTAGCTTGAACAGCTGCTTCATTCAGTTGAGCCTTATCATTTCTCATCTAGTATGATTTTGAAAGTCACAGCTTCTCCAACTGTTTTGCATGGCTCTAAGCCTTAAGATTCCTTGTTAAGATGAATTCCATTTTCCAGCTATTGATCTTACCTTCTAAATTTTTCATTCCCTCTTTGAAGTTGCAGCCAAATAGAGATGTTCCTGCCACTGACTGTGATTTTCTCACATGAAAATTAAGCTCAGTGTATACTGATATGTAAAGGTAATGAAATCAGATCATCATCTGAGAAAAATCAAAGCCTTTACCAAGCTACTTTTATGAAATTATTCTCTGTTTTCCTGTACAATGGAGGGCCAAAATATTTATTCCTGGCCTAGGTGTGGTACTACTCAGATGATAAACATATTCTGATTCCATATAACTTCTTAATGACTTTGTTTACTCTCATAGATTCACTTTCAGCAGATTAATGATTGTTTTCTTTCTAGAGGAGATGATTCAGTAATAATCCTTTTGGGTCAGAAAGAAAAACTAACTGTATAGAATTGCTAACGTTTAGGTGAAATATTGCACAGGACAGAATTATAAATTAATTCCACATAGACATATCTGAAATGCCTAAAATTCAGCTGAAAGACTTGTTTGTACATTTACACTGCTGTGAACATGGGGAAAGCATTTAGAGTCAGGTGATGATCATTAGTCAACTATTTGATTAACAGGTAGGAAATGTTGACTTCATGGACCCGCAGGACTTTATAATTAAATTTTCTCCTATTTTTAATCAGTGTAACTCTAATTATAAATTCATAAACAAGCTTACTGACCAAACTTCTCCTTGCAAATTGTTTCTGTGCACAGCGCCTCAGTTGCAGGGAGGGTGTTTGTCACAGAACTGAAGGGATGAGAAAGAGTAAAAAAAATTTTCTAGAAAATATTTTTTTCAGAGTTTTATTTTATTGTAGTTAGGACAACTCTTTCTTATTTCAGGAAAGCCACAGTCAGCCAGACTTTCTAGGCATCTCATCTAAGCTCTGCAGCCTGATCAGTACCTCCTGGATCCATCCTGAGGTGGATGTTTCAGTGTGCCCGTAGTCAGTGGGGAGCCCTAAGGATCCCAACACCCTCGAAGAGAGCAGCTCAGGCCAACAGCAGCCCCATGGTGGCAAAGGGTCTAGGCACAATAAATGGGATGCCGCCTGGAGCCTGACAGTATAAGAACATGGGCATTGTGGTGTCTGAGGAGTATCTGGCTGCAGGATACACTCAGCACTTGTAGAGCCTGGTCCATGGTAGTGGATGGATGCATAGCCACCTCGTATTTCCAGAGTCTGGGAAGCAGGAGAGGTGGCTGCCAGCCCAGTTGGATGTCTGAGGGGTGACACTTCTGCTCCTGCTCCTGTGCTGGGTGTCCCCTCCTGGGCCAGCCACAGGGCAAGGAAGGGGCAGGCTCTGCCCTGCAGCTGCACAGTGAGAGTGTGCAGCTGGGGCTGAGCAGCTCAGGGGCTGGGGGGCATGGAATAAATCAGGCTCCAGTCCCCAAAGTCAGATGGGTGCAGGGGCCATATGGAAGGCACCAAATAAAACTTCTCTGTGAATTCCCAATGAGCAGGACTTTGCGGCAGGAATGCTGGCTACCCTCTAGCGCCCACTGGATTTCAGTTTTCAGCTATCAGTTTTACATGGAAGGCACTCAGATTCCCCAGGGATGCAAAACAGTATAAAACAAGCAAACAAACAATTACACATCATCTTCGTCCACTCCTAAGCATGTTAATCACTGTAAATGTTAATACAGCTGTTAATCCTCCATTTAATAATGAAAATGTCTGTCTCAAAACCTGTCTGACTTTTATCTGGAAGCTATGATACTACAATGCACTGGCCATCCTTTGATCTTAGACACAATGGGACTTTGAAAAGCAGCAGACTGTCCATTCGAGCCTCAGAAATCTCATCTCTGATTACAGTGTTTCTGTCTGAACAACCCCACTTTTATGCTGCATTTCCAAACAAAGGTCTTGCCTTCTCTTCTCGCCTCTTCACATCTCTCGTGACCTATTTCCCACCAAAACTTTGTTCTTTTCAGAATGGTAACTAAGAAAAATTTGCAATTTTCCTTCATTTCCCTTTTTTTCTTTCCCTTTTGATGCTATTGTGGTGACACGCTGAACTCCGGACTCTGCTCTCAGCACTCCCTTCCTCCCTCTGGCTCAGTTTGTGCCACCCCTCCCCACCTTCCTGCATTCCCTCCTCTTTATGCTATTTGGTTTATGATCTCAATGAATATAACTGTTCTGTTTAGGAAAAAAAGATCACTTTTTCTTTTGATCCACTTCCAGTGCTCATTGTACTACCTCTTATTTCATTTCTTCTACAAAAGTCATTGTTAAGCCCCTTTTTTCCAAAGTATATGCCTTTTTGTGATTCAAAAATCACTACTTCAGTGCCTTTTCTTGAGAACGCTTTTATCAGTGCTGGTATCTTTTGTCAACTCCCACTGCATTTTCAATCTCCCTTTCCCTCAGTATGATCCCTGAAGAGGTATGGTTTTTTTTCTTACCTCTCTTCTCCTCAGTGCTCATTTCAACCAGGTTCCAATGTTACAAATGTTACAGTTGCTGCAATCCTTCATATTTTTGGACAAACTACACATTTTGCCTTCTGAACATGAGTACATTGAAATTTGTTTCATGTCTGCTGTTCCAATTCATAAATGTAATGATTTTTCACTCTGCAGAAAATGAGCAATCCTGCAAATAGCTACATTCACCCTCTGCTAATCTTTGGACACAGTTTACAGTTTTCCCATTTTAAAAAATTCCCATGTTCTGATTATTCCTCATATTTGTACGGTATTTATTCTCTAAACTGAAGATTCAGCATCTTTCTGACCCATAACTTATTTTTGTACCATTGTCCCAAGCCATTTAGAGCTCAGCTTTGGAGGATACTAAACGTAATGCTGCACTGGACACTTAAACATCGACTTACTGTTCAGCACACATGCAGTCCGCTCCAGCTGTAAGCACCTGTTCACATACTGAAATTTAAGTATGAAATTAAGTAAGTTCTCAGGTGGACCAGGGTTCATGGGCTCAGCCCTTCAGAGCTGAGCCTTATGTTTTCCTCTGGCATCCAGAGGTGCAGCTCGGTACAGAACTACATCCATGCAGCATTGAGCTCTCCAGAGCCAGATCTGAAGCACAACATTTTTCGTAACACCAGTCTGTAGAGATTCTGTGCCCTGAAGTGTTGACATTTAATTTCAGTAACACCGAAGATAATACTGGCAGAAATACCCATCGGCCAATGAGCACATTAAAAAGTAGCTGTCTATAGATGTATCAAGCCACCTTACCTGTCGTCTGTTGAATGATTCCCCCATGCTATTCAACCACCAACCCAGATACTCCTCAAATTAAACCAGATTTCCTACACTACTGTTGCAATAATTTTCGCATACAGCCTAGATTGCTTTTCAGTACAATGGTCTGTTCCTTGTAACACAGGAGAAAATACAGCCTGAAATATAACTTTGGTAATGAATAGAGTCCAAGTAATTATAAAACCTGATATTGGAATATATTATAGTTATGAAAAGCATACCAGAGAAATTGGAATAAATTGAAAACTGGAAGGAGAGAGGATATTAAAAGGACATAGAAAAGTGCAGTGCAGGGATCAAATTTGCTAATGTGGATATCTGAACAAACTCAAAACTGATATTGCTACACATACTAAATGATTAAGAGAATTTTAACAGGAAATAAAAATAACTGTGTATCTCCTACAAAGCTGTCTCATTTTCTGTTTACAAAAGCAGATGATTAGTGTCTCTTGAATATCATCTTTTTGACATGCAAACTTGACAAGGAGTAATTGAGTTTCAGTAAGTTATTCCTAAACCAGGCTTTCTTGCACATTTATCTTATCTAGTTGCATTTCTTATCTAGGCTACTTCTGCAAATTTCATGAGGACTTTATATTTTTACTCTGGGTCAAGATATTAATTTAAGCTTTCTAAAGTATGTTCCCTTACTGAAAATGTAAAATAAAAAAGAGAACCACACTAATTCTAAAACCACTTATTCTCTCTATCTTTTAAATAATCCACTATCTTGCAAAGAGTAAGTACCAAAAGCTAAATCTAATCTTCAGACGTATGTGCTCAGTTTTACAGCACTTCCAAAACACCAAAGCAACTGAAGATTGAATAATACATTTAAATAAAAAAATATTCTGGAAACTGATTGCTTAAGAGCAAGTTTTGGATAGCATTATTTTTAATCCTTTATAAATTTCTAAAAGGAAAGGAAGGTGAAGCATGTATTGAAGATTTAAATAATTAAGATACAGATAGACTAAGGGACTGGATTACTAACCACTGGTGGTTGAAACACCCAAGTTAAAGTAACCCCTACAGCCATGAACAGTTGCCCCTGACCCTGGAATTACTGAAGTTACTGAAGTTTCCAATAGAAAAATATCCCAAGCACCTGGTGGGTTTATACATCAGGAATTTAGATGTCCGACATAAGCATCTGACTCCAGGAAAATAAGGAGCAACTTCAGTATTGCAAGAGTTTGCATTGGCTCCCTCCAGGGTTGGGTCCCAAGTGGCAGAAAGAGTGGCTGTGGCTGTGAGCTTCTTTAAAAGCTTCTTAAAATTATATTGAGAGCTTGGGCACAGAGCTCACAGCCAAGTTAGGAGTGATAAGGGCCTGAAAGTCTCTTTTGTGGACTTTTTGGACATGCTCCAAATGTGTGTGTCTTCGGTAAGGCTGGCAAGTTTAAAGCTAAACTGCTGCTGAGGAATCCGTGGGCCCAGGGCCTGCAACAATCTTTTGGAAATAGCTGTGGATGTTCAATCAAACAGCAGCGGTGGCCCAGCCCACCCACCCGGCTACAGAGATTGCAAGGCAAGCTGAAGAAGCTTGTTAAGAAATGCTTCAAGCAAAACTAAACAGAGAAAATCATTGTAAGGAGAAAAGGGGAACACTTCAAATGCAGCCTAAAATGATTATTCTGCAAATAAGTGCTGCCTTCAGTCTCAGTAAAAATACCTGTTTGCATAAAGCCAGATGCCGTAAAGAGTAGTGCATACTTTAACGTGTAAAGTAAGGGGAGAGACACCTTTGGAATAACACACCGGAGAAGCACAGCACAGCCTAGGAGGAAACTGCTTGCCTGCTCCATTTCCCCTGCACTGTCCCCATGAAAGCCTTCCTCTGCAGCTTCAGGTGACAGCTCAGCCTCACTGGGGCTAGCTGTGGAGAGAAGGTGGTCAGGCAGCCCCCGGGGGCTTTCCCTTGCCCCCATCCCCAGGTTGCTGCCAGGGTTTGCAGCAGACCTGCCAGCCTCGTGGGGCAGCCACCGTCACAGCCAGAGCAATGCATGGGGGGCAGGCACAGGAGCCCCTGCCTGACATCCCTCCTCAGCCACAGGTACTTTCCTCATCACCCAATTTCAGCAACAAAAATGGGAACTCAGTTGTTCACAATAGAGAGCAGTTTAGAGAATATTTTGCCAAGTTTCTTTGGAAACAAAACTTAGCTGAAATAATGTAGACCAGCCAGGCTGTATGACTAATTCCTTCTTCCCTTATGGCCATTTTCATTCCTCAGTTCAGGGTACAACAGGACTTGAAAACAGCCAGGGGTCCTCTGGAGGAAGCAAAGCTTTGGGTTTTGCAGCACCTTTGAACACTGTGTTATCTCCAGCTCCTCCCTGCTGTCTCCTCTGGAAACCCAGCAGTGGAGGAGGCAATGGTCCTTCCCTGGCATGCAGGTGATGCTGTGGGGCTGGAACCCCCCAGACCTGGGCTCTGTCACCCTGTCCAGTCCCATCCAAAGGAAGGGGGCTCAGGCTTGGCAGCCTTCCCCACAGGGGCTGTGGTGCTTCACCCCTGCCATCACAAAGCATCTCTTTCTTCTCCTGAGTACTGCCCGCTACAAGAAGGGTTTTAGCACATACTTACCAGTCTTTTATGAGACTGTGAGTGCATCAATGTTATACTTCCTCTCCTTAGATGATTTCGTTTGTGAAACTGCCAGGAATGGAGGAAATTCATTAGGAGTTGCCAAATCCTGTAGCCTGGTAGCGGTGAGGCTGCCACTGCTCCCTATTCCCAGGGCCATCCCAAAGGGACCAGGAGGTCCACGCTGCCTATTGGGGACCCACGGAGCTCCAGGGGCCATTTACACCAGACCTCCTGGTCCCTCCTCCAACTCTCAGACACTCTGGACTCTCCAGTGCCCATCCCAGGCTGGGGGGGCTGTATCCCTGACTGGGCTACTGGGGCTCCCCCTCCTGCCTTCCCTTGTGCCCCTATGTTCTTTCATGCATGTATGGAGATGGGCTTTTATTCCTATAATTTAAAAACTTGAGTTAGTATCTGCACTTTGTGCTGAAATGAGAATTTTGACTATGGAAACTACAATATTGGTGGGTATTTAAATTTTACTGGCATTCATGTGATCAGTAAAAATAGGTACCTTTTAGGAATGTCTTCATATTTCCACACTGTAGTCATAAATTGCTTCAGATGGGCTGAGATTTATCAGAAAGGATTAAGGAAAAGATCATGCTGTTTCTACAGCTGTTGCCTTATGTCTCTGTTTTCTCCGATGCCTGGCCATGTATCCCCAAACTAGAAAGAGCTTCTCTTGTAGAACAATTGAAAGTCTTGGGAGTGAGACATATAAAGACACTGTGCACCTAGTTTTATATCTGAGACATCTCCAGCTGATTCTTCTATTTCCATTTAGTAGGTCACTTACAAAGAAAAGAACATAAATTATTAATGGAAGACAATAGGTCTTTTTTTCTTTTTTTTAAAATCATCCCCACTGGGCTCCGATCAGCGGACTTACACCAGAGATGAACTGTATCACAAGCAGGTTTTTTTTACAGTCTACTGTGTACTAATGAAAATGTATAAGGAAAATGTTAACCAAATTATTTCAGAATTTGCATCCTAGTGTTCAGTGGTTGTTTTAGCTCATTACTGCAAGGCCAGAATCAACTTTCAGGCTGTTGTCTTTCTTGCCAGTCTGAAAGTATATGTATTTCTGCAGTATAGAGGAAAAAAACAATGTTCATATATTTGTACGTACGTATTTGTACAATTCTGTACATTTCTGTCATCAAATGTTATCTATTCATGCCGGCATATATTATTGTTCTTAGATAATCATATGTTCAAGTTGTATCAGTAAAAGCATTACCATGATTATTGGGGAAATATTTTTTGGAGCTAAAATCCCGCTCTGAAATACAAAACTACCTACTGTAGCTATCAACTTACTGAACTCAATGGGACTTAACATAGCTCCAGTAAAGCATGCAAAAACATTTCTGGCAAATTCAGGGGAAAAGGGATCTGTCCCTTTGATATTACCCACCTGCTTTTCCTTCTCATCTATATAGTTGAAAATACTGAGTTTGTTTCCAATTACCTTTTATTAAGCTTATACAATAAATTGGGTTTTTTAATTACTGAAATAGAAATATGAAAAGCAATTTGAAACACAGAATGATTCTTTCTGCCAGAAGAGGTGGAAGGTAATTACTACCAGAGTAAAGTATTATTTGTAAAAGACACCAGGAGAGAAAGAGCTTTTCAGAGACACAAGTGGCAATTACACACTAACCTCTCCAGGAATCTCCATGGCCACTGAACACTGTCAATGCTTGTGTGAAAAATCCCCTCGTTAAGGTATTTCCATATCTCTCCTTAGCACTAAGATAGGTTATAACCTATTTCGCAAAATAAAACACTAGAACAACACTGGCAATCCTGCATATACAACAGTTGACATCCACAGGTTTGTGAAAGTCTAATGACTAAAAAAACCCACCACTGCTGTTGCCAGGTGAGCAGTGAAGGAAGCGTGTCTGTAGACAAGTTTTAATTGACTGTTATGTGACCTCTTCTATAGACTTTGTTGTGTGCAGAAGCAGATAACTCTACTGCATGCTTGGGGTTGTGTCTTACGCTACTGCCTTTGGTGGAAGAAGATGATACTGGCAATGGGAAGTGGCAGTGAAAAGCACCCTTCTGTAGACACAGACCTTAGAGGCTACTCAGTGGGAAGCCATGTGTGGTTCAGAAGTGCAGGGATATATTAGATTACAAGAGTTAGTGCAGGCTAAGTAAAGAAAAACATGCAGAAGCACGTTCTGCAGTTATGAATCATTTTTCAATCACAACTATCATTTTCATTAGCTACAATACTAATTGAGTTTCTTTGCAGTTACTTCAGTTCATCTCATTATTAGCAGAAAATATATTAAATTGTGAATCAGAGCCTGTGGTGATCTCATGGAGGCAGGTTCATAACAAAGGACTAAAAGTGCCCATTTCTGCAGCTATGTTTCGTGGAGCTGCAGAGAGAATTTACTGGGCTCTCGCTAGAGATCTTCAGCTTCTGAAGCTGACAGGTAAATGTTTACATGACACAGGAAAATTGGGAAGGGTGGGAAGAAATATGATGTATAGGAACCAGTGATGGTTCCCATACTGCCATGATCTTTTTAGGCCCTTCTTAGGTGTGAGCTAGTGGACCCCAGGCAGGAGCAGTGCTGCAGCCCACTCAGCTGCCTTTCATGACTTAAAGCTGGTTGTATCCTCTGCCCACAGGGCTTATGAGCAGAGCCCCATGCAAACCAGACATCACCCCACAAAAATGGCTCAGATCCTGAGTTTAGTGGATCAGCATCAGTTTTTCTTTTCCATGTAGCACAGGGGAACACCTGCGCATGAATTCTGAGCAAAACTGTCTCTGAATTATGTTTTTTTCCACATGAAAACCAGTTTGGCAAATATGCCTTGTTCCATGTCACACAAAGAATTGATCAGTTTGCAAATTGATCAGTTTGCAAGGAACAACAAATCAGTTGCATCAAAGTTCTGCAATAATGACCTGGAATCTTTTTTTCTTTTTACTGTAAAATATTTTGTATGCATTTGTATACATTTAGTTATTATTTCTAAGTTAAAAAGGTTATTGGGAAGCACTGTTAGTAACTGACTTTGGAGCTAGAAAGTGGGAGGAGACGTGAAATGTTAACACTGGAATATCCCCTGCTATCTGGAAGGACTTCACATGCAGTGAGCTGTAATGTTTGTCATGTCTGATCTCCAAGCTCAAGTTTGCCTGCTTGCAGGTCTGTCCATTGTGGACACAGCCAGGGTGTTCACAAGCTTGGTTTATGCAGGCGAGGAGGAAAAGGGGTTATAAGCTCCAGCAGAGCAAAGTGGTGAAGGGACCAAAGAAGGTGACTTAGAGCTGTAAAATGTCGTTAGTGCCACCAGGTGGGCTGAGCTGCAGGGCTGCCAGGGAGAGGCTTGGCACTAACAATTTTGTAAGCAGCAGGGGAGCAAGAGACTGGCAATGAGTTAGTTCAGGAACAGGATAGTCTCTATAGTTGAAGAAAACAGACAGAATCAAATGTATTCAGAAGAAGAGAAGAAAGCCCATGTGTTTGCCTGTAAGCCTTTGATTTTTTACCTGCTTTTTTCTTCCTGCAGAGCCATATGTTCTGTAATTGTCGTAAGATATGTTCTTAGACCTCAAAGTCACAACAGACTTTACCTCTTTCAGTCTGTGTAATTTCACCTAACATCCATTTGCATGGAGCAAGAACTGCTTTGGGCTAAACTTGGCTTCTGGATAAGTATTAGGAGCTGAACCATTCAGCAGTCTCTTTGATAGTTTGCTGTAAGAGATAATCCCACTGCTGAAGATCTGAGCTCTGTTTTCTGTCTGAACTTCTCCAGCTTTGCTTCAAGGCAGTGGTTGCTCACCATCTTCCTGTGCTACTTGAGAGAGCTCTTAGGCACTGTGCTGGTTTTGACTGGGATAGAGTTAATTTTTTCCATAGTAGCTAGTACGGGACTAGGTTTTGGATTTGTGCTGAAAACAGTGTTGATAATACAAGGATGTTTTAGTTACTGCTGAGCAGTGCTTACACAGAGTCAAGGCCTTTTCTGCTTCTCACACTACCCCACCAGCAAGGAGGCTGGAGGTGCACAAAGAGTTGGGAGGGGACAAAGCTGGTCCCAACTGACCAAAGAGATATCCCATACCATATAACATCATGCTCAGCATATAAAGCTGAGGGAAGAAGAAGGAAGGGGGGACATTTGGAGTGATGGCATTTGTCTTCCCAAGTAACCGTTAAACGTGATGGAGCCCTGCTTTCCTGGAGATGGCTGAACACCTACCTGCCAATGGGAAGTAGTGAATGAATTCCTTGTTTTTCTTTGCTTGTGTGCATGGCTTTTGCTTTACGTATTAAACTGTCTTTATCTGAACCCATGAGTTTTCTCACTTTTAGTCTTCTGATTCTCTCCCCCATCCCAGCAGGAGCGAGTGAGTGAGGGGCTGTGTGGTGCTTAGATGCTGGCTGGGGTTAAACCACGACGGGTACCAAATGTATTTTTTCCTGGGAAGTACTTACACACTGTAAGCAAGTCGTCTCTCTGCCCTTTTTGATAAAGCTAACCATAGCAATCTCTTTAAACTTGATATTATTAGCCCTGTTCTCCAGTCTCTAATCATATTTGAAGTTTTCAGCAGCCATTTCAATTTTTCAGTGGTGTTGTTTGTTCAGCGTTTGCCCTAGGACTATTCATGTGTATTTGATGAATTTACAGAGAGAAAACCCCTTCTCAGCTTCCCTTCTGCTAGGTTAAAGAAGCTGAGCTCCCATCTTCTAAAACAGACTTTCCATTCCTCCACCCTGCTAGCCTTTTCCTGCACCGTCAACATGGAAATCCCCTTTCTTGAACAGGAGTGACTAGAAATACACACGCACATTTTATTCATCATCTTTCCCCCATGACAATGATTTTTCTTATGGCTGCCTCAGAAGTCTCTGGTTATTTTTTTCAGGAGCTGTTAAATACTAACATTTGTGCCTCTGGGCCACATAATTTTTTCCCAGTCTGAACTTTATAGTCTTCAGTCTGTCTTTGGCAGTAAATAAGTTTTGGAATATTCAAGGAATGTCTTTTTCAGTCATTCCCTTGTTGTCCATATCTTCTACCAGTGATAACCAGCAATCCAAGCATGCTGCCTGTGCCAGCAAGCCCTGCTGGCACTTCAGACGGATGTGCTCAAGAATGAATGGGACAGAACAGGGTTCTGCAGGGACCTCAGAAACCCCATTTCGGTTGTCATTTGTAGCTAAATAGAAACACATCCCTACCTCCAAAAGAATACTTGATCATTTTATTTATTGTCTCTCTTAGAAACCATACACTAATTCTTGCTGTTTAGCTCTGGTTATTCACTGAAAGATGGATCATTTGCTCAAGGACTGAAAACCTTGAGTCACCTCAGAAGTCTAAAGATCTGAGCCTCATGCTCCTCACAGACACAAAGAAACCTCTTTCTTAGGGATCAGCAATGGCACCTAATAGCAAAAAAGACTACAAAATACACAGGAAGTTTATTCCTTGCAGTAGCTTTTTTTCAGCCCTCTGCATTTGAAAGCGGCCAACTTGTTATTCAGGGAATTAGTGCCATGGGATGTGGCTGTTGGATAGTCAAGGTCATTTTGAAATGTGTTTGTCACCAATAGTGGCAAACTATCAACCATCAACCATCCCTGGTGCAAAGTTGAGATCATTAAGTGTGACTTCTCAGAGTGCACACATTAAGGAATAAATTTGGCTTGTGGACTCCCCGCATTTAACTGACTGGTAGCTACTTACTTATCCAAACAATAAGAGCACCAGCCATCAAAACGATTGCTGAGTTCAACTGTATTTCATTGGAGTGAAATTGAAAGTCCTGCCAAAGAAAGGGGAGAGATAATAAGATCTTGTTTCACCATTTCTGTTGACTGTCCCCTTCTAAACAAAGAGAATAAAATATAATTAATATAATAAATCCATTTTTCAAGTGAACACCTCTCTAAGTATTAGCAGTAAACTAACATGTTCTAAAGGACTGTCAGAAGAAAAAAATCTTATTAAGAAATAGGAAGGTGACATCTTATATGACTCAAAGTCTCAGACTCCTGTTGCAAATTAATGCCTGAAGAGTCATGCTTAGCAAGTAAAAGGGCACACTCCTGCACCTCTATTTTCAAATATCCTATAGTACGACTTTGAAAGAACCCCTGCTGTGTAACATCTAGACTCAGTGCAAGACCAGCCACTGAGATCAATACAGACACTCAGAATGCTGCAATACTGATAGGCCATTACAGCAATTCTAAAATCAATGGAGTATTTAATAAGGTGCTAATGTAACTCCATTGACACCAAGATAGTAAGCCTGTCGCAACATGCTTGTGACAGATTTTTGCAGAACTATTTTCAGTTTCTGTGTATTTTTGAGAAAAGGATACTCCTAGTAGCTGATAAATAGCAGTCCTCTTTGTGCATGGCATCCTAAATAGCAACCTTCCCCCACTCCCACCCCCAGCCTGCCCCCGCTATGCAGCTGACATGGTGTTGTACTAATGCTGTTCTGCTAGAATCAGCCTAACTGCTAAGCCAGTCCTATCTAGAAGTGGTTCAGCAAGGCAGCTCACTACCTACGCCCAGCATCCAAAGTTGTTCTAGTGTGCTGACATGAGATGTACCATAGCTAAATAAAGCAATGCTCAGAGCAACCTCTTCAGCTGCAGCCAATTATTTAAACTCCCGTAGAGCAAGCCATATAGGATATTCCTCAAAGGTCACTTCTAACTTAATGTAGGCCAGTAAACTACCCCTTTTTAACATCTAGTACACAGAGCAGACGCCACGGCAGCAATATTGATGGAAAATTCTTCCTCCACTTGGAAACGTGTGACCTGCAACTGTTACTTTTTGATCCCAAAGTGAGAAAAGAGATGAGGGAACTGGAATGACATTGCTGTAATCAATCACCTCGGTCAGCCAGTCTCAGGCAGTGACTAGATGCCAGATCTCTACAGCAAAGGCAGTATAAGAAGTTCCCATTCTGTCCATCCTCCCCCACTGCAATTTTCTGCACCCATCAGTTGTGCACGTATCTGTTGGGAAAATATTCTAAACTGGACCAGTAAAATGGCTGTGTTTTTAAAAACAAAAACAACAACAAAAAAAAACCACAATAACTAGCACTTGGAAATAATTAACCTTGATCCTATTGAACAAGTGGTTTAGATCATGGTCAACAGGCAATTGCACTAGTGAGACTGAGGGTGCCCTAAATTGCAGGTTGGTTGTGAAAAGTCTTGCACCCCAAGAGAAAATCTGCATGGAAATATACCCTGAAAAACTGTGTGATGATCATCGTCTTAGCCTGCAGAGCCCTCGCTCCTGGAGGGCTCAGAAATCTGTCCTCTCTTCCACCTTGGTCAGCTACTATAAGAAGCTGTTGGAGGATGCCACTATGGTACAAATGAAGATGCCAGCAGTATATTGATGGACTGGGGAAACCTTTGGTTCACATGCAGGAAAAGCAGGATCTTTATTAAGTTGCCTAACCTATGGAAACCATTGCTCCAAAGTTTTTCCATGATGTGGCATTTGTACACTGGAATTAGAGACTGCAGAGACAAAAGAGAGACAAATTTTTAAAAAGGCAAAATTAGGAAGTCACTGAAAAAGGTAGATGCAGCTTGCAATGGTTACTTCACGCTTTTTATCTCAAGAATTGACAGTAAAGCAGCCAGGTAAAACGATAAAGTACTTGGGCTCCATATCTCCTGTCCAATCAATATCTGAAGCTGTGGAATTGCACACAGCTCACCAAGAGGGAGATTTCCTTCTTTTTCACTCATCCATCTTGCTTTCCTCCTTTCCTTTCTCCCCGATCCTACTCACTTTTATCTGTTCCCTGCATTCTGCCAAGCTTTCATTTGAGATGTTTTAAATTCACTAATCCAGTAATTTTTTTAACTTTTTTTAGGGTTTAGTCTTCTCCTGAGTACATTTAATTGGATCACAGGTTGGTCTGGTGAATGCTAGATCCAGCACAAAGTAAGCAGTGCATAGCTAGGAACCACAGAAGTGGTGGTGGATACAACCACATTTAAATCACTTTGTTTGGCTCATGATGCTGTGTGAAGCCATACACTGGGTACCTAAACCCAGGTTCTTTTCAGGTTATGTTCTCAAGCTGTTTTCAATGGGATATGATGCTGCAGTCAGTAGCCATTCAAGGTAATATTGAATTGTGGTCAAATTCTTTGGGTGTTGATTTCAAGAATCTGCAATTATCTACTGCCTGGCAATAATTAGAGACACTTCTGAAAAACAAGCTTTTTTTTGCCTGGCTGCTAGTATTAAATATTAGCATATTCTTAGAGCTTGGCATAAAGTATTTCTTTAAGACTGTTTTTAATAAAACATATCCATCTGCAATTATAAATCAAATAGCTTTATAATTAAAAGACATACTTGGCCTTTTTTTATCCTGTGAAGGTTTGTGTGAAATTGGAGCCTTGCTGTGGGTTTTTTTTTTACATAATTGAACCTTTTCACAAATGACTTCTTCATACCTCTTAATTAAAATGTATAACAGCTTTTTATTTAAAGAGCACAAATTCATCAAAACAAATAACAGCCCAAATTGTCACTGAATTGTTGCATCTGTGTTTCCTTGTCACCTAGTTAGAGATCTGGAAAGTAATGCAGAGGTGTAGATGACATTTCATTCCTCTTCACTGGTGTCACTACAGACTCCCAGCACTCCTCCATCTATTCCCCTCCAGGACAGCAGAAACAGCAATTCCTTTGGAACATTAGTGCCATTTGCAGCTCATTGATAACACCTTTCTACTAAGCTATTGTTTTACCTGCTCTTCACTATTAAAAGTGTTCATGCCTACATTAATACACCCTTTCTCTTCTCCAGAGCCCTAAGAATCATCTGTCAAAGGCATTTCTACTCAAATGGAAGAACACATAATCCTCTTCCTTGGACAACACGTTAGTTTAAGTTATCTTTATTTCTCCTATCATAGTACTACTTAATCTCAGAGCAAATTCATTTTTATTCTGTCATAGCCTCCAACCTTCTCATATTTTGTCTGCATCATAGCATGGTGCAGTAAGTCTATGACAAAACATGAATTAATTTTTTGTGGCTGCAAGAAAAATTGTGTGTTTTGTAGGCTGCAGTAATTGGGTGATTCTACTGGGACACCCTCATTGTCACTGCAGGATTTGAAGTGGCAGGTGTTTAGGTGTGATGCAGATTCATCCTCTCATGTCTGCACTGCCTAACAGCATGAAGGCAAATCCAAAGCTTCCAAAAGCCTGTAAAACTCTGATAATCCTGCTAAGATTTACTACAACTCTTCAAGAAAGAGATACGAGCAAGTCCTGAGATTAGATAAAAAAGAAACTTTTTTTTTTTAAAGATAAGCAAGTCCACTCTGAAGGAAAAAAGTCTGTAATTCACCTTAAGTACTACCCAAGGAAAAACTAATTCCTTTCAGAGGCAGGGTCAAGTTTTATGTGGAGCCATCTTGACCTGTAATCAGTTTGGCTATGAATAAACAGATGTGCTCTGAGGAACCGTGGAGGGAAGATAAAATATGATCACAAACACATCTAGTCCAGCTCTCTTGGAGGTCTGTGGAAAGGCTGCCATTGATTTTGATGGGATTTGGATGTAACTCTGTCATTCCGCACAGGTGCTTTTATTCAGGACGTTTTGGTTCTCTCAGTGTCAGAACAAATGCAGCCCACATCATCAGAAGAAACCAGAAAAGCACGGTACTTCTGAAGATTAAGCTCGCAAATCTTTTAGAAAGAAGATGTGTTACCTCCAAATGAGTCCTTCTCTACTGGTGATGAACACCAGTTCAAGTGCTAGCTTAAATGGGAAAAGGGTTTTCAGCACAGCTGGAAAAAGCAGGCAGAGGTTTTGTGAAGCTGGAAGTTGCTACTTTTGTCCTTCCATGAGTGGCACTTCGTTTAACATACGAATTCTGGGGCAGTCATTGATGACAGCCATCACTAACCAGTGGATCCACTTCCCAAAGTGGAGGAAATGAAAATACATAATTCCGGTTTGCAATGGTCAGTGCATTAACAAAAGAGGTCACTATTTCAGTGCTTTCTATAACTACCAACATAAGGTCACAAATAGCCATTTCTCAGACACATCAGCTATAGAACTGAATTCATTTCACAGTGCTGAGATCCATGGGCAAAGTTCTTCCTGGTGCATGACAAATAGGGTCATAAAAAATTTTAAATCATACTGCTGATTGCTAGAGCAATGGAAAAGAAGAAAAGAAAAAACAATATGTGGACCAGAAGTTACAGGGAAGTTGTAGGGCCTTTGAGGCGAGGCTAGAAGCATCTATTTAAAACAGATCAAATAAGACAGTCATACCTATCCACTCTGACCATAACATCATTGGACAGTAGATCAATGGTTGAGCATAACTTTGGCATTCTGTATAGCCTGTCGATAATTTTCTGTTACAAAAAATTCATGTCAGGAAACACTCGGAAAATGAAAGAAAAATTTCTTGTGGAAACAAGTCAATATCAATGACTCCACTGAGCAGACGCAAGGACACCATAGACCCTTGTCAGTCAGACTGGATTCCATCAGAATATTTGTGGTTTTCAGCCAGCTTATCCTCAGCCCCCAGCAGGATGGACTCCTGGGGGCTGTACCCCAGCCATCAGTCCCTACACACCATTTGAAGCAGGTGACCTGGGGAGGCAGGAATGATGGGGATCCCCTGGCTGAGCAGCCCAGGTGTTAGGTCCCACCTGGGCCACCCAGGACAGTCTGTCAGATCAGTGCGATGACAGTTCCTAGTGGCACTGACACCCTTTGTTCCTTCATCCCTCCCACTTTCCCATTGCATGCCAGATGCTTTTCCTGACTAGTGTGGGATACTGAAGGACTGTTCTTTCTCTGGGACCTCTGCACTTCACTGCTGGGAATAAGTGTGGGGGTTCAGGTCAGCTGAGGAGGAGCTTGCTCTCCTGTCCTTAGACTCACCACCCAAAAATGACGGAGCCCTGCAGTTTTGCCAGCTACTCTGAAACTACTCTTGGGAAAGGGTAGGAAAAGCCAAAAACAAATCCATATACCAAAATCAAGCAGAGCAACTCTGCTGTCTGTGGAAACAGTTGGACAGAAATGAAGGGAAACGAAGCATGCCTCATACGTGGCTGCTCTGTCGGCATGGTCCAGCTGAGAAGTTGCCAGCCACTCCCAGCCCTTCTGTTGAGGACACTTTCATCCAACCTCATGTCCTCCATTTGTACTCTTGGAAGAGGATGAGGATTTAGGGAGTCCTGGTTTCTTTCACACCTTTGGGTGTAATTCAGATTCAGAACTCTCCCTGATTTATTGTTTATTACCTCAAGCAGAAAAATCTCTACCTCCCTTACACAAAATCATTGCCTGTTACAACTGCTTTACACAGGCAAAACCTAGTGCCACTCTCAGCTGGCCATTGCTGACCAGAAGCAACCATGCCTGGCTAAGCCTTAATAAAGTGTTAACTTATCATAAGGACTTTTCCAAAGATGTTATACAAAGGCAGGATTAAACTTTTTCACATGTAAACTTCAAGCTCTACATATACATCCAACTTGTTAAACGTATTTAATAGGATGTCACAACCAGACTGATACCTGCAGTTTATTACCAATGGTCAATTTAGGTAGGATGGTAACCACCTCTGAGACAACAGTGAATTTGGGGATCCTCATATCATCCTCTCTCCTCCAAGCTTGACTGTAAAGGTTGAGTTTGAAGACAATCAAGTAGTACTTTTGTAGGTAACTGGGAATACTTTGATTTGAAAGCCACATGCTTTCACATTGCTGGAATGAAACATTGCAATAATTCAGTGGTACATTTTAACCTTTTCACTTGAGGTTTTTGTTACAATTCTGAATATAGTTTTTCAAAATATCAAAAAAAGATAGCAGGGTGGCAGTTAAATTTTCTGGACTCTGAAAGCAGACACTCAAAGGTTGGGTTTTCTAGGAAGCGCCTTTCAAGCCATGCATGGATATGAGTGATACAGCCAACTCAAGGCATAGAAGACAACAAATCTGTAGCCAAGCTGTCCAAAGTAGCTGAGAGAAGAAAAACTTCAGTCATCCACACTGCCAAATTATAGTGTTTGGTTTTCACAAGGTATGGAGACACCTGCGTTGTTTGCTACTGAAAAATGATATTTACAGTCTGTTTAGGTGAAATAGTGTACTTTAATTCATGAAATTTAGAAGAGCTGAAGGGTTACTTTTTAAATAGCATTTGCTGTTGCTTGAAAGTTTTTACTGCAGAGCATAAGATGCAGAAGTAAATGTAGTCTGTCTCCAGAGCCTGAAAGCTGAAGTGGCAGTGCTGACATACGAAATAGTGAATAATACAATGAAAGCAGTCTGCTCTTCTTCTAATATGAGCTTGGAGATGTCAGTGTTGGTACTCTTCAGAGTAATAACATTGTGCATTATTAAAGACAAGATCTCAACAACTGCTTAATGTTAATATAAGACCCCTGAACATATTCTGAGAGCCTCCATGTCAGTCCAATATAGGCACTGCAATTTTAACATACAGTATAATTACTGCCTTCTCTTACACTTTGAGAGTTTATTTCCTGTTTTGTCAGACAATCATTAATCTCTTCTTTTTAAAAAAAAAAAAGAATTTTCAGAAATAACTCCTAAAAGCTACCCACAGCTCTCCATATCCTTATTCAAAGAAAAAGAAAGTTATTTTAGAGTCAGTTGAATCTCTGTCCCTTTCCTAGCGCCTTGGCATTCATGTCCCATCCTCAATTTTCCTTGAGTAGAATTCCACTTTTCCCATTTTCCAAGACTGAGCAATACTGGCAGCTGCTGTGAGAAGATTCATAAAGACCCTCATGCAGGATCTGAGTTTAAATTCTAGCTGTTCACACACTGTGTGCTAGCATATGTTATAAGCAACTATAAATTGTGTACAGATGTGTGCTGGAATTCCAGTGTAGCCAAGCTAACAACACTGAATAACATCTCGTGTGCTTTGTAATTATACATAATGAATGTGCTGTCATATAACAGAGTCCATGTTTGTGGCAGGATTTATCCACTGGCTTTGGAAGCAAGGAGTAAGAATTATGGTGTGAATTTTTAAACAAGATTTTTAATACATGATATGCAAACCAAAGAGAGGAGGCTGATTTCTGGGGAACATTTTATGTAAAAGGCTCTGCTTAAATGAGCACACAAGCCAGGACTTGAGTAAGATTTTGAAGGTTTTGAAAGTCTAAAGACAAAAACATTTACATATAAGTAAAAAGAGAAAGTATGCAAACATTGTCCTAGTTGGAAAAGCGAAATGTCAACCAACAGCAAATAGAGGGAAGCACAATAAAGGAAACGGGGGGAGCAGGCAGAGAAAGGCCTCTCTAAAGACCAGGAAGAGCACGGTGAGGGGAGATGAGCTTCCTTAAAGTACCTTGTAAATAATCTCTGCTGTCCTCTTGTGCAAAAGTGATGATTTTCATCAAGTGAACATTAGTATGTTCCTCTCTGTAAATTAGAGTTTGAAGAATAAATGCTGGGAATATTGACCACCTTTGTTGTCTGCTGTGCGGAGAGGGCAGACCCTCATTGCCCACATACCGGCTGTGCCCTTTCCATAGGTCCAACAGAACAACAGCACTGCTTTTCTTCTCTTCTGACCAGTGGCAAACACCAAGCAGATAAAGACAGCCTGCCTAGAAGAAATAACACTTTTCTTTAAGCTGTGTGAACAAAGCAGTAGAGGAAAAAGCAAGGAAAAGGCCTGAACACACTCTCAAAATGTGAGCATAGGTTAGCTAGCAGCTGGCAGAAGATCAGACTTCTGTGGCCTCGCCCACGCAGAGCCCTCAGGAGAGGGCTCTCAGCATGTGTTTTAAGCCAATCTAAATCAAGGTTGCTCTGGTCCCACTATCCTGCCCATTTCCGGATTTTTACGCCCTTCTCCTCTGTGACTTTAGCACAAGCACTCATTTGATTGCATAGTGAAATGGGTCAGGGAGCTGGAAAAACTGAAAACTTACCATGAAATAAAATAATTAGCTTTCAGTCAGGTCAGTTCCCTGAACGGGATCCGTGTGAAGTCAGAGAGATGCCAGGGCTAATGCAAGAGAGGGGATGGAGGTGTACAGCCTTGCTCCACAGGGAAAGTGCAGGTTACAGTTACCTAGTCCTAGATTGCCTTAAGCTGCTGTGGAAGCACCATGATGCCTCTCAGCAGATATCACAAGCTGCTTTGCAACCCTACAGATACATGTTTGCCCCTTTTGGGTAAGAGAGAGAGAGAGACCTTTTTTTGTAAACTAAGATGTTTTGTGTTTTGCCTTCTCCAGGTTGCCATCCTGAGCAAAAGAGGACTTGTAGGTTTAATGAGAGTACTCTCCAACAGACAGTAGTGGCAAATCGTTAGAGAAGAGCATCAGCCCTGACAGAGCCACAGCTTTCAAGAGTCATCCTGTGTTTGAAGGTAATTTGCTACATCAAAGCTGAGAAAATAAATTAATAAGAGAAAGGAAAAAAATTCCATTACAGTTTGATTATATCTTGCATTTTTGTTATTCAGCTTATGTGTTGGTATAGATCTTCTTTCTGCTTGTATCACGCATTCCAGTGCATTTCTCCATACAGATAGTATTTGCATCATTTGGCAGAGAACATGAAAACCTAAATGATGATCAGACTTCCCAGACTGTGCTGGAAAGGGTCTGTTAACAGAAAACACATGCAGTTAAATCACATCATATTAAATCAGCAACATTCTTAACCCTGAGGCATGGCACCTTATTATTTATTGACTGTTTACTCTTGACTCTTTGGACTCCTCATATCTCACAAGCCTGATTAGCTACATATCTGATAGTTATGTTTCCTCCTCTCTTAACATCCTTGGCTTAATCTGTGCAGGTCATTTTGCTTGACCCACTTTGTCCAAACTTGTGATACTGCCTGGTACCCTCAGAGTCTACCTTACAACGTTGATATAGCTTAACACTGGCTGGTCTCCAGCCTTTCTCTGCCGCAAACAAAAAGCTGAATACTCCCATCCCTTATCTGGGAGGGACAGCTGCAGCTGTACTTCCTAGCTCAATTTTAACCGTATATTTCTGAAAGATTAAGTGCTATATACAAATTCAAAGTGAATCTTTTGAAAAAATATCTATGGAAAACATGTAAAAGCACAGAAGAACTAACACTAGGAAGGGCTGTGGCTCAAAAATCCCAGGTAACATTAGCTTGTCTGCCTACAGACTGTACCAGTCAATGAGCAACATAGTTTTCTGCTATTTTATTGTCCCACTGCCTTTTTGTGCATTGGATGCTATATTATTTCTTTGAGACTTCTCATAAGGCAGACTACATTTGACCACATCATGTAGCAATGTTTCCCGATTTTCTGGAAGAACTGGTCTGAATTACATGACATTATGTCATATAATGATGGTAAGAGGTAGCAAATTCTGCTGTCACTTAAGCAGTTTCTAGGTCAGGATAAACTGCAGCAGAGGAAGAGGACTCAGTGACAAGTTATGACTGGATAAATTTTTGTAAGGGATAATCTTTCATCCGAGTGTCTTAAACTTCACCTTAATAGAGCGTTGTGTTGTTGGGCAATTGAGGAGTTCAGCGGCAATGTGCAGGAATTCACAAAGAGCCTGTCATCAGCTTTCAGACCAGAGTCATTATGGTAGACCTGATATCAAGTACACAGTATACAGGGTAACTTGGTAAGAAAGTAAAATATGAAGGTAGTGTCTCATACATACAGAATAAACCTGGCCTGAACAACAACAACAAATCAGCTGTTGTTACTGGTGCTAGCCATTTTAATATTTTTTAGAGAAAAACAACATAAGAGGAGTTGCTCCATCCCAAAGGATATGTGTTGCTACACCAAAGCACGACTAATGACATTGTTAGGACTTCAGCTGTAAGACTTAACATGCTCCACTGCATTCCCAACCGGCATTCCCTACTTAACAGATAAGGAATGAGTTTGGTGATTAAATTATTTCCATCAAATGCTCTCTTCTTTCAGCTATGCTGGTTGTCCTTTTGTTGTTTTATTGACCTCCATTTTCCAGGCCATTGCATTTCCAAACAGCAGTCTTCAGAAGCATTATCCCATTAAGGAAACAATTAGTTTGCAGATTTTAACATATCTGGGGCCTTACTGGTATCTGGTTGCATTTCTTCACCTGTCAGTTTGTTTCAGGAGGTTTTTCATGCCTTTACTGCCATCTTAATTGATTGCTCTGGTTTATTAGGAGAAGCAATGCCACAGTTGCTAAGAGCAATGCCCAAGTACTAGACCACATTGTGCTGATATGCAGTAATGCAGCTCCAGAGCTCCCCAGATTTCAGAGGCTGAGAGAGCACTGCTTGGAAATTTTTCTTATGGAAGGTGATTGTCTTTCATAAGAACAGGTGAGTTCAAACTCAAAAAGGTGACAACAGCGCCATAGTTGAACTTTTAGGGGTTGGTCATGTCTCTGTGAGGACTTTGGCATGGTCTCCCCACTGCAGCAGAGAGACAGTGTTGCCTTGTGCAAAAAATGAGGCAGGAGCATGACTTTGCTTTTCTCCTTCATGACACCATTGGCCAATATCTGTCTTTGTAACCAAGAAACCACAGAAACTTTAATTGGCATTCATCTCTACACTATGCACGTGCTCTTTTTGTCTCCTTCCGTTTCAATATTGAACCAAGTTGCAGAGACGAAATCTGGCCCTGTGGTATTATTCAAGGTGAACAGCTGAAGGATTCAGATAGTCACTCTCTGAATGAGCTTGCAGAGGCTAAGTAGCTAGATTAGGAGAGTACAGGTGGGAAAGCGATAAATCCCACAATCAGAGGCATTTACAACAAGCTATGAGACTCCGCTTTTTTGCTGTTTGTTGCTTTAGGCTGGGATTTTTAAATCCCAGTCTTTGTTGTTTTCCCAGCTTTGTTTGCTCAAGGCAAAGTGATTGTCGAATGCCTCACACAGAGGCCCCTAATTCTGACTGGGACATCCAGTAATATACAACTTAAATGAGACACAGCACTAGTATGCAGAAATATGTCATTCTGGTCTTACTGCTGCTGATATTTCACTAATTTTACCATATGGTCAATGTTTTTAGTATGCTATTTTCCTATACAGAGTTTCAGCCAAAGCATAGCATGATGTACACTAAAGGCCACATTTTGCCAGATTTGCTCCCCTGCAGTTGTGTCCTATAAGATCTGACCAGTCCCCAAACAGCAAGAGAATCGACATACTGGATTTTTCTGGTTCTGAAAACAGCATCGTGGCAGGTTAAGCAAATTTCTTTTGAGTGACCCTGATACTCAAGAAAAGTGAGTAATTTCTGAAGACTGGCTTGTAATGTAACTATCCCTGTATGGCATAAGCTTTTGGACTGCGGTTATTTTTACTCTTATGTTATAGCTAGAGAATTAATTGCTAAAGTCTCCTTTTGTACGCTCAGAAATAAAGGGTTACTGCTCAGGAGCTGATTGCTAAGAGTGCGGCTTCTGGCTCTTTGCAATTGTAGGATAGATGCGCCCTCCCGTGTACCAGCTCTGAAGTGTTTTTACAGCCATAGCATTTGGAGACCAGAGACACCTCTCTAGAGATTTGGAGATATTTTTTTTTTAACAAAATTTTGTCAAATAGCAGCTCTGCAAAAACTCTCTTACAATCATCCAGAAATTATTGATAAAATTTTTAATTTGGAAGAAATGGAGAACCTTAGACTTGCAAAACAGATAGCAATAAAAATAGTGGGGCTGGATCCCCCCCACCTGGCTTTTCTGCTTATGTATGTGGTGAACCCAAGTCAGAAGAAACAAATGAGTACATTCCCCAAGAGTTTTTGCTACTCCCAAGGATAGTCTGACATGATTTTGTACATCCACCTTTCATAAAATCAGTAAAATTCCTGTCAAATAGAGCAGGGTAAAGAAAGAAACGTTTCAAGGTAACAGTCACTTTGCATAAACTTCTTTGAAGGAGTGTAGCACTAGATGTACATTTTAATTTCAGGGAACCAATAGAGTTTAGCTAGAATGACTGAGAAATCTTTTATTTTTTACATACTTGGATTTCGACACCATCATCTCTGCATCAATTCACCACAAAACATTGAATCAAAATAGTGGCCATCAGTATCTGTGTCCAACAATATAAATTACTGCATTTTTCAAGAGTCTGTGTTTCTTCCTGAAATATTAGAGCATATCAGTAAATTGTACGGTGCCTGCATTACAGAGCTATAATACAGGAGTCTCTAACTGACCAAGAGAGTGTCTTTGTTGACAAGGAAAAGCTCCTGGAGATAATTCTGGTTCAAATAGCAGAAGAGTTATGCCCGCTATTTCCTTACAGTTTCCCCAGAAATGGCATGGAGTGGGAGGGGGAGGTATTCCTATTGCTCATTTTCATGTAGCTGACTAGTCCATCTTGGCTCTCAGCACATCTCTTCCCCAGAGTGACCGGGAGCAGGACATAGGTTAGAGGCTGTCAACTGTCTCCATATCTTCGTCTCTTCATGGTCTCTGGAAGCAACCTAAAGAGATCAGCTGAGTAATGCAGGCAGCAAACTAGCTGCTTAAAATTGGGTACTCTGAATAATACCTTTTTGGGTGACAACATAGCTGCCTCAAAATATGCTTTGCTTTTCCTCTTTCTTTGTACTGCTATCCAAGGCAGTACAAATAATGCTAGTATCTTCATTTGGGTTACAGGTGTATTGGATTGCTTTCCTTTCAATGGATTATCCAGTGAGATTAATTTTTGTCTTTTCTTCTCTTCCTTTCTTCTTCTTCTTCAAAAAAAGAGTAGTATTTTTGTCTTTGAATGGTTTTCTGGCTATTTCTCTTCATCTCCTGTTGTAGGTTGGGAAATTCCAGATGTATTTTGTTCCCATTGATCTATTTTGCCTAGTCACCATAAATTTCAATCATCTTCTTCCTCTGCTGCATTTATTCCATCAGTTGTCTTAACTGGCAGTTTCTTTAATAGTCCTTGTTCACGTATGAGATTTTCATACCTTTGAGCTACTTCATTTCTCTAGAGAGGAAATTAATTTGCACTTTAAACATAAGTAACAGTCTCCATTCAGACATTGGCAGCTCTTATGCTGTGGGCTGCCTCAGATCTATCAGTATTTTTTTTTCTTACTCCAATTTGCTTCTTTCCTTTAATAAAAAAGAATCTTGGTACTGGAACCTGATTTCAGATCCTGAAATTACACTTCCTTTCACTCAGGCCAACCAAGAAAGAAACCTACCAATTACTTCTGAAGTTAAAATCACTTGCTTTTCAATAAGCCAGAAGCTGATGTTGTATCACTTCCTCATTCTGCAGCTCCTGTTAGTAAGCCTTAAAAGCCAGAAGGAAAAAAACCTTATAAAGAAGACTATAAAAGTAGAGATTGAAGTTTGTGCTATTACTAAATGCTGAAATATATTTACTGTATACAATATAAAGTTACCACACAATATGACAGACTAGGAGGATGCTTTTACAGTTCTAACACTTAAGGTCCAAAATTGGATTTGACAAAAAATCCAAAAGTACACACAAATGTTTCCCAGAGGGCTTTTTTGAACTGAGTTCAAAACATAGCTGGTAGTATTTTTTAGTCACCAAGAGGTTGTCCAAGATACACATTCTCATACATGCTGGGCCTCAGGATCCCAAAACTATGCTGTTTGAAACCAGACTTCTATTCATTGTAGCTGTATTAATCCATTCTGTATAGATACCGGCTAGGTACCTTGGACGAGTTCCATGGTACATTACCAATTGTGACGCCTATTCCCTCTAACCATCGTTTTCCTCCAACCATTTCTGGTATCTCCTAAGTCAGATGAAAGCTGGGGTTGTCCTGCCTGCCAGAAAGGAGTCTAACAGCATCCACATGAAGAGCTCAGAGCAGTCTAATGAACTGAAAGCAATAATTCAGAATGAAAAGATGCATCTTCACAATATTCCTGCTCAATAAAACGATGTAGTTTCCCCTAGATCTACTTGATAATTTGAAACTGAGAGAGTACTACTGCTGTCTTACAGAAACTTTCTACATCAATATTTCACAAGAAAGTTGTATAAAATACAATCAATATATGCAAGTAACAAAACAAAATATTAATGTTATTAATATAGTCGAGGAACAATGATTTAAAGCGGGTTAGTTGGGCTCTTTGATACAGAGATGGGTCTAGCTAACTAAAGAGAGGACGACATGGAGAATTGGTGTTTCTGAAGCTCTGTGTTCCAAAGTTTGCCTTCTCTCCTGACATGAAAAAACAACACAACCCCATTCATAAAGATGAATGCAAGCTTCAAAAAAGCTTTGGGAACTAGTCTAACCTCTGATATGCAAACACTATGTCACCTCCTGTCATACACAAGTACTTTTCAGATAGCTGTTGGACTCATGCTAAACTTAAGCAATAGCCTCCAATTTTTCAATTGCTAATACTGTCGCTTGATACCAGTATTCTTCAACAAACAGTTTAGGTTCACAACAATGAAATTATTCTGTTTATCCTGTGGATTGATAATATGTTACTGGTGGGTTACTAATTTGGGGGGGTGGTTGTTTTTTTTTAAAGAACACATTCAGCCAGGACACAATCAGGCCATTTTTTTTCTGACATACTGTTTCTGTCTTCCAGAGAAATATGCAGGTGTATGAAGTAAACACAGTTTCACACTAATATGTGTGGTTTGGGAATCTGGTCAGCTAAGCAGGACCTCCTCTGGACATTTCTCAAGTCCTCACTCCCTGTCAGATATCACTGTCCCAGCCAACACTTCCCTGTAGCATTCAGCAGTTTTGCCCAGGACACAGACAAATGCACGGTCCGTTCTCTGAGGTAGGATCTTTATCTTCCTCACAGTCTGGAAAACAGATTGTATAGTTTGGACACTACTTAATTAGCTCTTCCTAAACCCTACCATTACTATTACTTTTGGTTAGACAGAATGGGAAATTGTGTCCTATACATTTTACTTAGCAGCCTATAGTATTTATTTACGTAACAACTGGTAGGAAGAAGATCCCAGTGCAAAGATCCCATTTTAAAATGAAGTAATTTGTCAACATTTCTTTTTCCACTCGTTTCAATTTGCATGCAAGGATACTAAGTTCTATCTCTGGCTGTGCTACAGGGCTATAGTTTATTCACAGCAGGAAAGATAGCAAATATAAACAGCAAGCTAATGGGCTGAACCGCTGTCTAGCTGGAGCTAAAGCATAGCTAAGTAAGGGTGATGTTACAGTACAGTAGCTGCAACAAACAAGTCAATGTGTCCTTCAGATTATAGCTTATTTGGGCCATGTGAACATAAAATTTGCACTTCAAGTGTGCATTTTAAAAATGCGTCTGAGAGAATTTATGAGTCTTTCTAATGTATGTAGAAAAACTCTGTTTCAAATTAAAATTGCTTGCAGCCACATCGAAATATGAAAATGGCAATGCTGACATCTAGCTATGGGCTTGTCCCCCAGACTCCTTTAGTGCCAGTGGAGAGACAGAGAGACTTTTTGGGTGCCGCTCACTTGGCACGGTTCAGAGCTCTCCTCAGAGGCAGGGGCGATGGCACCTGTAAGGACCTGTTTCTCTCCATTGACTACAAAAGGAGTGTGTGCCAAGCTCTGATGTAGATGTCTACCTGTCTGACATACTGTAAAACTGGGGAGATAGATAATAACTTGCATAAATATAACAAAGTGACTACTTAACCAACACTAACTCTTATGTTGTCCACAGACATCCCCCTGTCAGGCCAATTATTTTGTGCTTACTACTTTTCGTGGGGAGTGCTTGTTGGAATTGGGTATCCTTGGCTACAGTTGCTTTTAACTTGAATTGATCTGACGGCATATTCGATGTTATTTTCAGAGCATTTCCATAATGCATACAAGTTTCCACGAACAAACAGGTGTCCTTGGATGAGGAAAGATGGACTTTTTTCTCATTATTCTTTTGTGGATAACAGAAATAGTATTAGCCAGCATGATTTGAATTATCACGACTTTTACATCGCAGAGGTTGCCTGCACATTCAACACCAGGCTGGCCCTTACTATCAAAACATTCCCGTAAAGTTTCTTGAGTAGCCTCTGTACTGAGAATGTAATGGCTGCTTCACCTGAACGTGAAGGTGTCTGTTGTCCAGTATTTTGATGACAGCAATGGAGAGAAGTGTACTCCTTTTTCAAACTTACATAAAATTTTCCACTGATGCAATAATGGTAAAATTTCTGTGAAAAAATATAACAACAAAACCTTTTCTTTACTGATATGCCAACTGTATTCATTCCTGCATGCAAAAGCTGAATTATTTATTTGCATGAGATAATATATTCTACAAGGTTGCAGCAAATACTCATTGATGTCTTAGGATAAATTTTTACTTGATCAGACAGGTATAGGACTACATTATTTCTCCAGATATATAGCCTATTGTTAACTACAGTCTAAAAGTGCTTCTACAAGCACTGCTTTGAGCTGGAGTTACTGACTTATTTTTAGACCAAAAGTGATGAAAAATTGCCAAGTTTGTTGAGCTGCCTTAGTTGTTAAAATGACATTTTATGAGTGAGATAGCCATCTAGCTATTGATAAGCCTGGCCATCTTGTTACCCCCTGTGAGCTGTCATGACAGCTACGTAGCTTGTATTTCTGCTGCTGCTAACAGAGTGAACAGAATTGATCAAATGGGCTGGTAGCAGAAACTGTTCACTGGAAATCTCAGTTCTTTCTGGAGGAAGATGGAAATACATGAAAATAAATAACCTGAATTTCAAAAAGGTCTATGTCAGAGTCTGCATCCTGAGTTTGAGGACAAAGTTGTCCAAATACCCCAAGAGGTGCATTTCCTCATCCTTTCTGGAAATCAGAAATTAATGGGAATAAAACTCTTCTGTTCTGCCTGGTTTTGTTTTTTTTCTTCTATTGCTCTGAAATTCAGAATGGTCATCTTCCCATGAGGAGGATCTCTGAGTAGGAACAGGTAAGTGATGGTTGGGTAAGAAATTTCTGGAATGAAGTGGATTTGGCCCCAAAATCCAGATCTCACAGAAATGAAATCTCTGTTGTGAAGGATACATAACAGGAAAATCAAAGTAAATATGTACACTAAATCTTGATTAATCTGATAACAAAGGCAGATGAACAGACATTGCAGTAGACATCTGCTAGAAATTTTGGCCCTTTCTGACTTACGTTTCTAGATAATTCTCTCTTAGGAACAAAATGAATACCTGTACTGTAATTCAGACTTCTAAGCTTGTCCCTGGAGCACAAGTTTCCGAGGATCTCCATATGTACTGGTGGCAAATTCAGATTTTAATTTCCTATGTTGAGGAAGCTTGATCACAAGCATAAATGTGGAAGTCCAGATCAAACTATGCTTTACTGACTGTGCACATTAATTCTCATTTGGAAGCTTGTAGGAAATTCTTGTGGCCAAAAAAAGCCCAAGTTTCAGAGCACCTCTCTCTGAGAGGCTTTCTGTAGTATCACGTCTCTCTCAGCCTCTCATTTCTGGTGCATGTCTTGACTCAAAAGTGGGGTACGTACAGAAGCCTTTGAAGTGTTAAAAGGTTCTTTGATATGGTGCCATAGCAATTTAATTATTTACTCCAGTGCTGCCTCAGCTACACTAAGCTTAAGAAATTAGATGGGATGGAAGATTTTAGCTTTAACGTATCAAAATGCAAATGATCTGGAATTAAATTGCTCAGGAACTTCACTCTCCATCATAGAGTGATTAGAAGCACTTGAGCTGGAGTTCTTTCCCACAGCACAGCATCCTGCCTGAGTGATTGCTGGACTCGGAGCTCTTCCACCTCACCTCCTTTTCCCATCTCCAAAGAATTTAAAGCACTACAAAGTACTTACCTTCCTCCCCACTCTGTTTTCGAGAAGGAAGTGACCTGAAGTGCAGATCAGATTTCTGGAAAGTCCTTTCTGCTGCACTGCACATTTATATCTGTAGGATATCTGCCCAGGACACAAGATAGATATCCAGGACTGCTTTTGTACAAGAAAATCAACAAACAAATAGCTTTCAGGTACGTCTCCCAGTACATTCCTTGTGAGACTTTGGGACCTTTACTCCACCTTCTTGATCTCTTCTGCTTTTGAAAAAGTAATTTGAAAAATCTCCCCTTGCTGATTTTCTGCAGGATCTTCAGAAGATTATAGCAGATGAAGAAACATGCATTTTATTCAAGGTGAGAAACCAGCATGATTACAATTCATCGTCACTCAAGCACGTAACAGAGATTGCCCATTGCATCCCTATGTCTCCTTTTCCCTGAATGTGTAGTTTTAAACAGAGAAGTCATTAACTTTGCCTTCCATATAACCAGGCTAGTATATTTTCTCATCAGACTCATCAGGATTATTGGAAGTCTCCCACAAGCTTCCTTGACATAAGCGACTTGAGCTTCCCGTATGTACAGGACATCTCTCCCTGCTTGCTAATCTACTTAAATTATCCTTAAGTTTCCAGATCTTATTGACCCTTTCACTACCTTTTACTGTTTCCTCCCACAGAGCTGAAGCTTCCTCTCCTTCCTCGCCTCCAGAGACGTACAGAATTCTGTACCTTCTTTGTTTGGTTTGACCTAATTTATTCCACTGGCCCCCGGTTTAATTCTGCTGTGGTGTCAAATTTATCTTCATCTGCTTTGTGTAGAAAATGCTCAGTGCCTTGTATGTATATGGTACATGCAGAGACGTACCTTTAGAAGTTGTCTGTCTTATTAACTTGCAAAATGTACAAGATACAAGGGTAGAGAGCTGCAGAAACGTAACTGAGAACAGAGGTTTTGCTACTGCATTTGCTCTTGTGATATAGGGTTTTGAGACTGTAAAACACGAACACACCAAAACCATGCTTTGATGTAGTATGCAATGTGCTTGATGAAAACAATAAAAAAAGCTTTCCACTCTATAGAGCACTTCATAAATATGCATTTATTTCCTCATCTTTCATCAGTTTTACAGTTTTAACCAGTGCCTCAGTGTTAATATTTGTCAGAAGCATACAATGGAACTTCAGATACTTCTATTCTGTAGTTCTGAAGTTAAGAACAAATTCATGGGCCTTTCCATAAGGAACTAAGCCAAAAATTAATGAAACTAATGTCTTATATTACAGAGTTACATAAGATTTCAACTTACATTTCTATCCTACTTCATGTACTGTATTTACAGTTAACTAATTTGTTTATTATTTACATTTTTCAAATACTGTAGTCATAAATCTTTTTATATTGTACATTCTTGCTTAAATTTTTATCACAGAAATTCTCTAACACACATTTTAGACACTACGGTCTCAATATTTCACATGAGTTCAAGGAAATTACTGCCTGGTTTCACTAGTGATGTGTCAAGATGCCTCCTTCATAAGAAAATACATATTACAAAGGAATTTCATAATATTCAGAATCTTGAATTTTGAAAAAAATAAGTACATGGGTTGTAATAATGATAATGTTATTTCCTTTTCTATGTAATATTTTGTTTGGAATGACATTTTACCTGAGATGTAGAATTGTTAAATGTAAGTTTGTTTTTTTTTTAATAAAATGAAATATTTTATGTAAATCTTAAAGTATTGAAAATTTGAAATTTTACATAAATGTTGGCCTTCTATTTACTGAAAACTATTCCTATCTGTATAGATATATAAGCGTTATTTATGTACCTAGATCATATTTTCCAGAAAAGTCTATATCTACATAAATAAGCATTGTTATTATATTAGGAAACTTCCCACTGTCCTTAAAAAGCAATGTGCTCAAGTACAATATTCAACTTCTGACACAGACACAATAGTAAATGTGACCTCTAATGGTAATACTTTCTTCCAAGGGAAGTAAGAGGTACCTGTTGAATTTGGAAGACATGGCAGACAACTTATGTGGACCCGATGAAGGAAATTTTATATATCCAGTCCCATCAATGTTACGCAGGAGCATCTGACACAGCAGACAACTTTGGGTCAACTTTCCATGTTACATGTAACTACCTAAATAACATCTTAATAGAAAAACGTTAATTATAGAAAACCCTTACAACATTGTACATTTAATGCTGTGTGTCTTCTCATTACAATAATACGCATTTCTATTAACAAACGACTGTAGATACTAAGTTTAAAGCAAATGGTCATAAATTTCAGGTTTCTTTTATTCTGTTATTGGTAGATATTCTGTTAGGCACAATATGACAGTCTTTGTAAACATAAATTTTGATACATTAGACCATGAACTGAAGTTACAGAAAACAGTATATGGAGATTTAAGAAACACAGATCTACTACACACTCTAGGCACAAATGCAGCAACCTAGGAGGCCTGAACTTGTATCCATCACAACTGAAACCCTCAGCTGACACCAGTGGAACAGAAATGCATCCTAGTCACCAAACACCCCTGCTTCTGAATTAATTCAGTTTTTTTCTCTTCTACCAAAGATTTCATATAATTTTAAAATACCAATCGCATAATCACGTTGGTAAAAATGTATTTTATTCTATTTACCCTGAAACACCTAATTATTATAAAGTCAGTGTCAAGAACTAAGGCCCCAAAACAAGTAACGTAACTAACACACCTAGAAAGCTTTCTTCAAAATATGTATCTACATATTTTAAAGAACTTGAAAATAACCTTCCAATAACAAGTCATAAGAGAAAACCTCTTGAAGAACTTTTATTTCCCAAACTTAAAAGTGCACTACACTTTTCGTTCAACATTGTGCAACTTGAGAACTGAACTGAAGAATAACAATTCTGAGCTTCCAGTATATTGCTTATTGCAATGCTCACCCTTAATAACCTGTATGTGTAGGGTAGGCACAAATTAATAGGAGTTATTTACATCCAACAAGAGCAACATCAGAATTCTCATCTCAAAAGATTTCTTGAAAATAAAGAGCGCACTTAAATTATGTAAGTTTTAAGAAATTCTTCAGTATCTCATGATTAGATGAAGAAACATTAGTTTCATTCTATAAAGTCAGAGAGGATTTTTGTTCTGCTAACAATGCAAGAGTGATCTGAGTATACAGTTACTGTTATTGTTATTGGGAACTATCTTCTCGCTTCCTGTGAACAGTAAGAAAAAAAGGTATTAAATTATTTAACAAATAAGCTTTGGAAAGATATATTAATTTTCCTTTTCTAACATGCTAGAAATGGAGAATAAGGCAACAACTGAGATAAAAATATATCTTGCTTTGTAAACCAAGCTTCTTCATGTGTTTCTTAAAAGTGAACTTTCATGCTGAAAAATTGAAAGGCCTTGAAAGAAAGGCTTTAATTAGTTTGACAAGAGCATGTCCTCTATTTCATTCAATATTTTAAAAACACTCCAAAATATACAGAGAGGGATTTATTTTAGTGTTATAGTTGAGTCTTCAGCTTTAACTCCTTTGTATGGCTAAAAAGCTTCTACAGCACCCTGCAAGACTGAGTAATGTTTAGAAAATGCCACCAATTTCCATTGCAACCTTCTGTATTCTTATATTATTGAAGTATTCTAACCTAATTCCATGGAAAAACAACAGATGGTGTGCGAATATCAGTGTCTTCTGAGTTATAACCAGACTTCAAAACACAGGCCTTGCTGGCTCATATGGCCTTTGTGACTATGAAAAGTTCTTTTTTTTTTCCACTGAAATTAAATAACTTTTAATGACCAAAACTGGCTTATAAAGTCATGGCAGGTGACACTGAAGTAATGACAAAATCATTCCATAAGTGGTTTTAAGTATTAGGTACATACAAAAAATTGCTCGACATAAATCAGACAGACTGCAATGCTCCTAATTAGAGAAGGGGGAAAAAGAAGATAATTATGTGATAGACTTCTGAACTCATTTTTATGCTGAGCAAAAAAGTTCACTTTTAAGTTCATTCAATGCTCGATATCCTGCTTTGTCCATTTCTTTGGTATTCTGTTCTCATTCTGCAAATTCTAACAGAATTTTAATGGTCATCTTAATTCAAATGAAAGAGCAATGAGCTGAAAGCACAACCAGAACAACAGATGCCATAATACTGCAGAACACGTTGGTCTTAATGATTTCTGGCTCTTTATATTCATCTCTTGTAATGATTGGGGGCATCCGCAAATGCAAACTTCAGTCTGTAGGCCTCTGCTAGGAGTACGCTGATTTCTTCATTTCCCCAGTGTACTGTGGGCAAATTTTGTAAAAATATCAGCAATTCCTAGAGGGAGAGAAGAAAAAAAAAGAAATAAATATATTTTTTCAAATACCAGTGCAATAGCAATGTAGTATTTATACAATGATCATTTATCAGCAATCACTCACGTAGCTGAACTATGGTTATTTTCTAGTGTTCAGAAAAATAAAATAACTCACTTTCTCTGTATATACTATGACTGAAAGAATGCATTACTGCCCAAATGAGAGATGGGTGAATTCTATGTACCTGCACTTGCCCTTGTATGATTATACCACTACGGGTGTCCCTCGATCATGGATGGAGACCCCTTGTTGTACTCAGACAAACAAGAACTCACATGCAATGTATCAGAACCATTCCGTGAGACTTCTAAGAGGTAAACAGGGTTAGCCTATCCATTTCATAGCTGATAATTGAGATACAATGTTCATGGGTATTAGAGTCACTAGAAACTTCTAGAAATTTAATTCTGAGCTCTGTAAGTCCGAAACGGTTTAACATGGGAACCAGTCTTCTTTTAGATTTGCCATATTTCCTATATTATTTTAGGACCTGGATACATCTTACACACTTTCCAATTCCAACCAAGCTCTAGAAGTTTTGACATACTGATTTCTTTAAAAATTCCACGTGTATCTTCCACATTTAAGATCTTCAACCTACTTTCGGTTTGTAACATCTGTTGCCCAGATCATTTCAATATCCCTATGCTAGGTATGAACAAGAGGAATACCTACACTTCCTCTTTAAGGAGCTATAAAATATTCATTTAATTTTTAATACCTAAAATGTTTTTATAATCTCTTTATCAGGTCGGTAAGAGGCAGACAGCTACAGATAAAGCAAAGATGCTGACTACATTGCAGAAGTACTAAAATTCTCTTCCCTGGTCTTTTCATGTGCAAACATGAAGAACATTGACTTCTTCTGGTGCTGCAGCTTTCTAGGTATGCCTTGTATATAGTACGGAAAACAACAGTTCAATTTCTTTCAACATTACTTATATAGCAATACAGATAAAATTAGTCAATAAAAATAATTTCAAATGATAATTTGAATTTAATTTGAAAAGGTCCTAAAATGTGGATTCCTGCTTTTGTAGGGCATATGTTTTATTGTAGCAACATGGTATCAGCAAATATGCCCAGTCTCCTGTTGGCCAAAACCCCAGGATTGTAGCTCTATGCTGAACTGTGATGCACAGGATCAAATCCCACTGATTGCACTTTGAAGGATCCTTCAAAAGAGTTACTTGAAAAATGTTTGCTTCCTATCCCATCACTGAATAGTCAAAAGGGCATTATATCTATCTGTGTTGTTGCCTATCCACAGTATTGTTGTGTTCCAGGGCATGGAGTTATACAATTGGATACATTCTCAAAATTATGGTTGATGGCTAAGTCTGGGACTTTTGACAAAAACTTCCCAATCACTTCAGATGTTTTCTTCTTCCCTGATATTCTGGGGAGAAGTCTCTGACAGTAGATGCAAAGATAAGCTACTTTACTATTTATACCTGAAAAAATATAAAATAAGTTATTATTTCAGTCAGTTGCAGTCAACTCTCACCTCAATTCTTAGCCCTGTTTTCCCACTCTTTTCTGGTTTCTTGTCCCAAAATATTTTCCTACAGGTTAGTTTTTCCTCTCTTTTGTATTAGGTTTCGGCAAAATTAATTTCGAAGCAGGCTAAGCCCAGGACTAGAGGTTATAAGGAGCTCACTGGGACAGTGCCTGATGACAGCATCAAAATCCACCATGACCCACAGCAGCACAAAGCTTCAAATCCTCATCTGTATGCTGAAACTTGCCAGCTGTGAGAGGAGGATGCTTTGGAAGATCAACTACTACAAATTCTCTCCTGAGTTCGTGCAAATAACAACTGTATAAGGCTTGCAATTTGACCAAACTTGGCAAGTTAGTTTGCTTTTTTAAATAAATGGTGACTCCACGAATCCTCAAACCTGATGCAAAAGCCTCCCTGGGCCAACTGTTAAATTCATGTTTCAAACTTTCCAAACAAGAGATGACCTGGAGATCCCGTCTCAGGCTTTTAATTGCTTTGACAAAAATATTCCTTAAATTTTAAGCTGTGACAAAGCAGCAAAAGGGAAGTTTTTGGATGAGTTACATCACAACAAACAATGTGGAATTTTATGATGGGAGTAATAAAGCAACCTTAGGAATAAGTGCAGTTGTTAAGTCTGCTTGTATCTTCTAAGCGCTCTATTTTTGCAGAAAAAATGCAGACAATTTGTGCACATTTGTATATGTGCATATATTTGTGAGCATGTGCATATGTATACTTTTGCCTGAATATGTTAAGATTTATTCTAAAGAGCAGGAATAAGTAAGCAGGAATGCAATTAAAACCACAACCATCATCCTGCTATAAATAAGAATCCTGCAATACCCTGTGTAAGTACACAGTGAAATTCTTCTTCTTTATAAGCGTCTTATTTTCCTTGTCCCCCCTTCTCCCTCCTCTGCACCTGCTTTCATGGAAGATGGCTGTAGGAGCCCTTAGCAAGGATTCTGTGATTTCAGGAAACAGCGAGGAGCAGAAATGAACGCAAAATTATTTTTTTCATGTGTATAAGAGAATTACTTTGGCTTCATCTATTTCATGGTCTTGCTATACTGGTTCTTGTAATATGAACCAAGAAAGGAAAGAAGTTGAGCAGTACTATATATTTAATTATGAATAATTAGTAGTAATACAACAGAGTTAGCATGAGAATGTCTCTATTACACTTGAGACCACATTTTTAATAAAGTGTTATACAACTGCCAAAATCCCACTTTTTCTTTTATTTCTATCTACTTATTTGACAGTTATGCTGACAACTGTAACTAATAAATTAGCAGTGCAGAGTAGGAAGGTTGTGTGGAGGGATGATAAATGCATGCTTCCATGAAAGTTTTTTTTTTCCTTTTACAAAAGTAACTTTCACCCAGCTTTAAGACACAGCAGTTAATTCAGTGAGTTTTGTGAAATTAGCTCTTTTACTGTTTGCAGTGCCAAGACTTTGCTGGGTCAGACTTCTGGTGCCAACTGGTAGAAATGATTCCTGTTGCTTGAGCAGTGTTTTGGTTTTCCTTTGGGCTACTGTTCAAATAAATTTGGCCTAAACCAAGTCTCCAGCCACTGGAGAACCATGAGCCTTCTAGCAGACCTCAGCACTTGTACTTTGTAGAACATCACCTGTTGCCACCAACACCTGCCTGTACAGAAGGTACTATTATTCAACAGCGTTGGAACGAAAGCTAAACTGCTTCAGCATGAGATTAGAAAGCAGGAGTCTACACTGGTCACACATTTGGTCCACTACTCCGATTGTTTCTGTGGCAACTGTACCTGTTTTTCAAACTAGAAAATGTTGCTACACATTTGTGAAACAGATAATTCTTGTAGATGAATGAATTCTGCTTATATATTCAGTTTTGATGGTAAGGTGATCATAATGGATGTGCATATCAGAAAATGATTACAAAAACAGAGTTTATTTTCTTAAAACCTTCTACATAGCAGTCACTTTTATAAACATTTGACTGCTCAATGATTAAAAAAGGAAGTAAAACAACAGTCACATTAATTTTGTTACCTTTACCTTTCCAAAGCACTGAAGGTACATTATCTTTCAGAACAAACCACATTTTCTAAAATAAATTTACAATTTTAGAGGTTTGTTTGGAAATGACCCATGGAGAACCAGATAAAACACATTATTTTTCTCCCAGGAGACACAGCCCAACAGCAGGAGAAATCAGGTGCTCCAGGCTTAAGGCTGGAAAACTCAAACCATTCAACCTTACACTCTTTGTTGAAGATGCAAAGACTACATCTTCAATATCCATACTATATGAAATTTAACGTGGAGCTCAAATCTGAAACAGGACTATTGGTGAAGAATTAGTTTAATGCTTCTATGATTAATTGCAAACTTATTAATAATTTTCATCAGAATTGAATATATAAATAAATGGGAGAGTAATCTACTGACCATCCAAGTCCATTTCTGTTTGAGTGCGCATTTTGCCACTGTTACCAAGGGAAAAAACTAATTCCTGAACTGCTCAAAGTCTAAGACAGATACTGGCTAGTGAATATGTATTATAAATCCAAGTGAAGTAACTGGCCAAAGACACACTACTTGAGTGATTTTCTAAAGATAAGGATTATCTTCCTGTGATCTATTAAAGAGCTTCAAAATTGGCTGAGATAGAAATAAATCTTACATGTTGTTAAAAAATAAAGTAAAACTTGGCAAAAACCCTACTAAAAGAAAATTTTATTTTCTTTAACTGCTAAAGAAAATCATGCCACTTATTGCTGTCTGAATATGGAGTATTCCTTGAAAACAAATAAATCCCCAAAACAAAAACAACAACAAAAAAAACCCCAAAATCCCAGTCTTTGGATTTGAAGAAGTTTATCCAAAACTGCTCAGTTTAGCATTTACACTTACAAAACAGCAAAGATAACCACAAGAATAGTGATTCAAGAGTATTCATTTATTTTTAATCATTTTTCTTATTTTTTGTCCAACAGATAAAGCAGGAACCACTAGAATCCATGTGTAGATAAGGCATCTACACTAACTGCTTACATTAATTTTCCTGTCCACATTCAGAATTAAAATACAAGACACTATTTGAAATATGATGAATCATAAACTTGAATTAATATTCACCATAAACAAATCATTGTTGATAAACTGCTTGGTACATTTCAGAAACTTGAGTCCGAAAAGCAATATTTGTAAAGTATTCCTGCAAGAATTTTATTTTCTGTTTAATTTAAATGATATTGCAATGCCACCTGGGTGAGGAATCAGGGCAGCCAGTAGATCATCAGCAGAGCCAGGGTTTCCAAAATCCTAGTCCATTGTTTGTTTATATTTTGGCTGCATCTACAACAAATATACTCAAAATTACACCCTTTGCATTTGGCAAATAGAGCGCCCCAGTCTCATTGGACACTTACTGCGCTGAATAGCCATATTCATCTCTTGAACTAGGGCCTAGCCCCATGGCCTAGCCTGCCAGCACAACTTCAGTTTGGTCTATACATGGCGTTTGCCCTCTAATACCACTCTGTGGAAAGGCATTTCCAACCTCCCTTCTTCCTTGCCATTCAGGCAGTGGCAGGTTTCCTCCTGACTGGGGAAGAGTCACAGGTACTCGAGGTATGTACAGCAGCAGTTAATTCCTCATGGATGGAATAACTTTGTTAAATTAAAAAAAAAAAAAAAAACCAAAAAAAAACCAACACAAAAAAACCCTCAAAACCAACCAAACAAAAAACCTAACCACAACACCTTCCCCCCCCCCCAATTAATTCCTGTTTACTTTCACCTCTGTTTAAAATACGAGAAAAATAAGAGTATTTTCAAAGTGGTAAAAACCTTAACACTGTAGGGAATGAAATGACAGTGATGCCTTTCTTGCCTCAGTCTTGACTGACCAAGTCTGCTCTGAGAAATCACAACGCTCCACACACAGAAGCCACAGCTGGGGGAAGGAGGTACTACCCGTAGCAGAGGAAGATCAAGGTACTACTTAGATTTGCTCGTCCCTCCCACCAAGTACAAGAAAAAGTGAAGAGATTTTAGCACAGGGCCACTAACACGGTTAGGGAGCTGCAGCAGATGTTGTGCCAGAAGAAACTGTGGGTCTTTTTAGCTGAGAGAAGAGAAGGCTAAGGTAGGATCTAAGAGCAGTTTTCCACTACATACCGCGAGGGTTATAAAGAAGAAACAGGGGCCAAGAGGCAATAGTAACAAGTTGAAGCTAAGTTATCATAAGAAAAAAGCCCTTCGCAATGAGGTTGCTTGAACAGCTTGCCAGGGAGACCACAGAATCCGTCCATTGGGATTTTCACAACGTGCCTAGACAAGCCCCTGAACAAGCTCCTCTAGCTCTGACGCCAGCCTGGCTTTCAGCAGCGGATTGCACTACGAACCTCCCTTCCACACCGAAATTTTCCAGTATTTTCTTTTTTTAAAGGATATGGGCTTAATTAGAAAAGAAATCCAAAAGCACAACAAAAAACTGCTAAACATATTTACTCATTTGGTCCATTTCAGGAAACAATAAAGGCAGGTTTCCTAACAAGTAGAAGGATGTATTTTTTTATTTGGAATGAAAGGACATAGGGGACTGGTGTAGCAGTGTTGCCAGGTCATACTATGAATAAATTGAAAATCTATATGCCAAACTGATTACTTAATATGGCAAAAGATCTAAGCACAAAGCATTTAATATCCTTTGTAAGAGATTTCTGGTTTATGCTGATGTATTTAAAACACAACTCTGAAATAATTCTCCAGCACATTTGAAATTCAACATTTTTGTTACCAACCAAACAAAAAAACTCTTTTATACAATTTCATTCTTTGTATTTCCACTACTTTAAGTATATTTGGATTTACATGATACTCTACATACATGTTTTTGTAAGATATGCTAAAATATGCTAAAACACTTTATATATCATGCTCAACTATGGTACAATATATGAAGTACGTTTAAACACTTACGAGCAGCTGTATAGAATGTACTTTTAAAGTACATGTACTTTCAAAATGTCATTTTCCTTAGATAAATTAACACATTCAAGAACTATCCTATTCACCATGTAATCAAGACAAGACAGTGGTAAACTTGCTGCAAAGTGTTGTGGTATAGACGTACCTTTAGAAGTATGAAAAGTAAAAGTATGAGGTCTATGTTTTAAACACCATGGTAATAAGATCTGGGAGTAATACTGCCTGTTAAGCAATGGCTGTTGTCAGATATAAAATTATGCTTGAGGGGAAAAAAAAAATCATATCATGCAAGATCCAATACATATATCTAAAAGAAAATACCAGACTACAAGGCAGATATCTCAAAAAGATGACGATTTCCAAAGCCCTTATTCCTCAGTTTCCTCTAAAATCAAAATGGTCAAGGTCTGTTCCTTGTAAACTAAATCAAAACTGAATACTAATAAAACTTCACAAAACACGTTTTTAATAATTATCACAAAGTCATCAGTCTCTTTTTCTTTACTGAGATTGTAACCCAATGAAACCCCATCAAAACAATCTTAAAAAAAGCCCAGAAGCAAATGAAAGCAAATTTTGTCATGTTTTGAAATCTGGTTCATTAGCAAATCCCCTTATTGTATGAAGTCCACTATAATCCCTTTAATCCACAGAGTTTTTAGCACAAGATTTGGCAAGGGTAACACCTATCTATAGCTATTACGCTATTTATTGTCACCCCCACTCTGACTCTATATGTGGATCCTGAAGGAAGGTATATCAAAACCAATTATAGAACAAATAACATGTTGATAGTTAATAAAACATAAAAATGTTATTCTAATGAGTAGAGCACAAAGGTCTCTTCTGTGATAATCAAAGCAATTTACTTACTTTGAAAACTCTGTTCAAATGTCTTTGTGTGAATTATTGACAAAGTTCAACTGCAGGTTTTTTTTAACAGAAGAAACTTAACAGAACATAAAAACCAGTAATAGAATAGTGGTTTTATTTCTAGCTAATATAAAATTAGCAATAACTAAAGTTAAAATCAAACTTGAACACACTGAGGAAATTAACAGAGTTAGTTTTTAACGTCAAAACTGAGAACTAGTCTATTAATTTAACAAATAAAGGCAGTCCTAAAATACAGTATTTTTCTACAAGAGTTGTTAATCCTTCCTGCTGCTAATTGCAATGTAATTATGGTCTGAGTACTTCTGGTCTACCACAGCTCTATTTTGTACTGATAGGCAGAACCTGCAATCTTACTGTATTTTATGATCATGAAGTTTTCAGTATTATACTTTAGGACTACATATAACTAAATAAAAGGTAAATTAACTTTATATATAATCTTTCATTATTTAATAAGGAATTGCTAAAAGCTATATTTTGAACAAGAGCTCTATCTGTTACACATTATGCACACATATAAAATACTGCAAAATTTATGTTGGCAGTTTGATTAAACAGCTTCTTTATGAGAGTTATTTGTACTTCCAAAAGTTGTGCTTGAAATTTTAGAATATATCACTTACTTTTAAAGAACTACTGAAGTGCAATACTACTAAAATTTATTTAGAGGAATTATTGAGACAAGCTAAGGAGGAAACCAATTATTGCCAGAAAAAATGCCCATTTATCTTTTCAGATAATATAAAATGCATACAATCAAAGAATTCTAATTTTTTTTATGATTTTATAGGAAATTGTATAATGTGGTGCCAGAGACAGACAGAACTGGACAATGATTAAAAAATTTTTTTCCAACAAGCTGTAACGACTATACAGGCGAAAGAAATACTTAATATAGGAATGTTTTAATTCCTATTTCCTTTACAACACTCTTTTTCACTTGCTCGTATTTGGGATTGTAACGTGTGAAGGAAAGGGTTGCATGGATGGGCAGTACCAAGCAGGCATCCTGTCCATGGACTCGGTCCCTCCTCCGCATTGCACAGCGAAGCAGACAGACAGATGTGCCAGAGCTTCTGCCTGGCTGAGACCCTGTAATAGCTGCAGTGCCCAGGTTGGTAATGTGCTGTGCAATGCTAACCTCTAATCCTCTTCCCAGATACTTAGGATGAAGGATACCTGCTGCTTTGGGACTTAGCCAAGCTCAGTCCAAATCCTTCCCCTTCAGCCTGCTATCAAAGCAGTAACAAACACACTGGCTGGTAACATGAAAGCACAGGTCCAGTGCACGCTGCAGAGCCCAGCTGACCTTGTTCAGATGCCTTAGAGCTATTTTTCCCTTCTCTCTGCCCCTCGCTGTTGACACGTAATGTGCCAAATAAGAAGGGCTCTAGCTCTGAGACAAGTTCTCTTTTCTTTCTCAAGTACTGTTTTTCCTCTTTCAATGCACTCAGCAATATTCCCTACACTGCTGCCACTTCTTATTTCTCCAGCTGTCCTAACCTGCTACATGGAGTTGCAAATAATGAGCTGTATTTCTGGAGCGCTGTGCATCTTATTAATTACCCATGTCACGGAGTCAGAGAAAACATTTCTTTCCTATTGGGCTCAGCTGGAATTGAGAAAACTAAGATTTTAAAATCTAATATTAAAGAGAGAGTAGGAATAGGTCACCTACTGCAGCTTAAGAAACATTTGCTGTAGACACAGGTTAAGAGGCATAAGTGGACGTGGATCCTTCAGTGGTACAGCTGACCTCCTGCGTTGCTTCCTGAGCATGGAAAGCTGCATGCCACAGTGCACATGCAGTGTAGGCAGCGATGGCTGAGACAGCACAAAACAGTCCGGTTTGGATACTGGATCCAATAATGCCCTCCTTGTTCTCATAACTTCAAAGATTATGGGTGAACCTAAACTTTGATAAGCAGAAGACAGGGAAACACTGGTTTATATATGTTAAGTGGTAGGAGCATTCAAGCCTGCACTGGACACAGTCTGAAGGATTTCGGAGACATATGTTCTTGGTAAGTCAAAATCAGCATCACTCAAGAACTCCTACCTTGAATGTGAAAGTTCACATCCTGTCCCCTGACAGTTTAGAGGGAAAAAACCAACCAAACAAAAAATCCCCAATATTTGCTGAAATAGTGAACATTCAACTTCGTGATTTTCAATGCTGAATTTGATTTTTTCTTGTACATTTCTTTATTGCACATTACTTAAATTATGCATCTAGAATTTCTTGAAAGTGTCATTAATTCTTCCCAAAGAATTGCCTATTAGACAATCATTCTTATTTATCTTAATTTTGACCTTTCTTTCACACACCATGACATCTTAACCAACAGACCACAGCATACAGCACTTGGAACAGTATGAAACTAACTACAGAAAAAAGGTTATTCAGAGTTCTAACTAGACTTGTTGCATCTTAAAATGGATATTTTTTAAAAAAAATCTAAATAGGTTAATGGTTAATTTCTCCTGCTATCAGCTTACATTCAGCAATTCAAGTGCATAGTGATTCTCAACAAGTATTTTTTTTATTCTTTGATTCAAATATACATTTTTTTCTTCTTCACTTCAACTGAACAATGTGCTGTTAATCTTCTGAAAACATACAGAAGTATGCTATTCTTATAATCAATTTCATATTCCTAATAAGAACTTCATAGAAACACACCTTAATATTCTGAAGATGAAAGCTTATGAAAAGTTGTTCTTATCATTTCCCTTTCATGTTTTTGTTTTCATGACTACTGAAAAAGATTCCTGGACTCAGCATATTAAAACCACTAAAACAGCAATTAAAATCCTGTTTCATCCAGTATGGATCTCTTACGCAAGTCATTAGCAACTTTAATTGCTAATCATAAAATATGTGGTTCTAAAGAACTATGTCAGAGAAGCTGTGCTCACCTAGCTGAAGAGAAGATTTACATCTTCATTTACACGGGTATGAAAATATATAAATTAATATGGTAAAAAAGTTCATTAAAGGACTACATCTTAGCTGATATTGTAGGTAGCCTTATGTCCTTGTTCTCAAACGAAAACAAAAATCAAACCCACAAGTAATCCCCATCCCTAAATCTTAAAACAGGAAACAAATTTGCATGTTAGATCTTTTTCTTAATAAAACTTACTATCTACGTGTTATTATCTACAAGTTTTTAAGACAAAGTTAAGGACATAGACTTAAAAACAAAGCAAGCATTGCCACAGAACCTAAAAGATGTTCAACTCCATAAACAAACATCTTATTTTTGTAATACCTTTTTATTCTGAATGGTCTCAAAATGCTTCAAAATTACATGCACATGAAACAGAAGCAGCTGAGGTACTGATACAGAATATTCAATACTTAAGAAAGAAGAGGAGGTCATCTTACTCGAACACTGATGTAAATTCCTACTTAGATCGGCCAGTCAAACAAAAACAGTCTTGGGTTCTTCCTTACTTTTAAACTAGAGAAGACAGAGCTTCCATTTTAAAAATCTCATATGAAAATTGAATATCCCAGGAAACATCCAGGAAGATTTCTCAGTACTCCAATTCCTACAGCACAGAGCAGAATGGTCCTGAACCACTCTGATTATACTTTTTGCTATATTGTTTTATGAAATATTGCTATATTGCTGGTATTTGGAGATATGTGTACTTCTTATGCAGCAAAATATAAATCATAGCAAATAAATAAATAAATCCCAAGTATATCACTTGTCACTAGCTCCATGCAAAAAGCAGCAAATAAAGGAAAAGAGGTGCAAGTATCCAGAGTATAAAAGGTCATGAAGATCAGAAGTCATTCAATCAAAAAAAAAAAAAAATTCCAAACAAACCCCATCCAAACACAGGACCTGCTGTACCAATCAGGACTGCAGCAATTATGGCAGAATTCCATTTCTGAAGTGAATTGCCAGTGAGTAAGTTACTACATTCTACCAATTTTTTTGTATTCAAGCAAGATCAAAATATTTGTACAGCAGATTCCAACAGAAAATTTACAGTTCTGCCTCTCCATAAAGTCCATATGCTACCCACTCTTCTTGGTTTGGTTTTCCTGACCATAATTTGGCAAAGCATTTTAAGTGGAACAGTTTGCACAGCTCCAAATTCACACACACTCTCTACAATGACTTTTAAATTTTAACACTGTAGTATGAATAGCTAAAAGCTCAGCAAAAATGAAGAAAGAAAATCATAAAATACCAATTGAATATAATGAACCACAGGGACAAGACTATCAAAATTTTATATATTTCAGACTTAAAGCAATTAGTATGTTTTGACAAAAAGGTATTTCACACTGTAAATTGTTCTGAGTAAAATCTCATCTTATTTTAAGACAAAACATATATTAAGAATTGCTGATGCAAAATTGCCTGTATATATAACTTAAGTAGTACTGTCTGAGATATACAATTTCTACATCCAATAATAGGTCATAATGAGGCGGCTACTTAAACTAGCATATTTTTAGAACTAAAAAAAAAATTCCTAAACATAATTCAAATGGAATATTGTCTCTGAAACTTCACAAAAATCTGCACATTGAAAGCAGTGCCCCTCTATCACAGTATCAATACCCAACAGAGTGGTTTGGCGGTGGAGCAATCTGACAATTGCAAAGCAGCTCCAGATCAATCAAAGACCAAGTCAAAAATCCTTAATTTTCCACTGTGTAAGGACAAGTCTTAAAAACATGGAAAATCAATATGGAGAAGTACTAATTTCATAACAATCATTTTAGCATGTGACAGATAGTATTACCTAAACTAAATATTAATAAGAGTTTGCAGTATTTCTCCCAGGTGTAGGGTTCTCATGTCTGTGTGGTTTTGTAAAAAATCAAATTATATTAAGAAAAAGTTTGTGGCCTTCACAGATTCAGAGAAAAGCCTTGAAAAATCTGTCTGAAGTGATTATCTAAAGACTCAAAAGCACACATACACCAAATAGGTTTTAAGGAAAACATTATACCCAAATTGATTTTCTTTAGAGAACTGGGCTTTTGACAAAATTATTTCTTTTATAAAACCATAACTTGTGAATAAAATGCCATTTTGTTTAAATAAATGAACATGACCAAAAGGTGCTTAAGGGTTTGGCCAAAACTGTAATAACATTTCTAATGGAAAAATACTTCAGTGGTGCATTATGTGGTATAATACAAGTGTTGGATGGGCTGGTTTGCCCACAGTGACTACATCTCTCATCTGTTCCTTAGCAGGCAGATGAGAGGAGGAATTCCTGTATTTATCACAATAATCTCCAAGAGAGGAAACTATAGCACAGCTTGGAAGATGTGGCCTTTTCTCACAGAAGAGAATAAAGACATCAACTACATGAAATATAACTTTTAGAGGTATATTACTAGGGGCAATTTCAGTTCGCTTTAATAGGCTTGCCTGTGAGCTGGCAATTCAAAGGCAGCTCCGTGCTATGCTCTGTCATCTTTTCTCAGGGGTGGCAATCTTTAAGAAAGGACATGGTAGAAAACAACAGCTATTAAGGATTTCAGATGTCCCTGTTTAACCTGTTGTCCTATGCAGATCAGCACCTGAAACTAAGCACACATGTAAGAATTCTGATGAAAAAAAATTAACACAAAGCTTTGGTGAATCAGTTCCTGAGGGCAGCATGAAACCGTTGCTATTCACTCAGCTAACAGCAAGCAAATGCTACCGTGCAGAAAACGAATTAGGATGGGATAAATGGGAGCTCTTACTATATTTGCAAAGGGATGTCTAATGCAAAAAACACTACAGAGAACAAACGAGCTGTCATATGTAAAGATCTCACTCTTTCTGGCAGCTGAAAGAGCTAACTAGGAGGCTATGATGGCAATAGTAAATCTGCTATAATGGCATTTCTGGAAGAATTTTAAATCCAATTTGTTTACAAGTAGATGACAAAACAATGGGCATTTTAATTCTTGTTATTTTTACTGTCTTGCAGTTGCAATGAGACAATTTTGTTGTAAGATAGCAAAATCTACATGCACCAGCATTTAAGAAACCATAGGAGAAAACAGAAGATTGAAAGAAAGAAAATTAATCCTCTTCCATCTGCTTGTCTCAAAGAAAGGCATATGTCACTTCATCCTATTATTCAGCTCATACTCCAAAAGCTTTTAGTTTCTCTTTGTTCTCTTATCAGTAGTTTTGATTGAGTTTGGTAGTCAAGTGTACAGGCTCCTGTGATTTTAGTCTTCTCCAGGGTTACACACTGATAAGGCCAATAATTGACATTGTTATGCAGCAGTTTCTGCTGAAGAAATAAACATGAAAAGAAAACAGTTTTCTTTGTAGAGAGACGTCTCCAGTGACAGCTGTGAATTACTAACTAAATGGAAGCCCTGCCAGTGCATTTAGTTTAGCAGGTCACTTAAATTGCTCAGGAAGAACAAGAGTTTTTTTCTTTGTTCAAGAAAATCCTTTTTATATTGAAATGGCAAAAAACACAGAGATCCCTTTGTGGTATTTACTGAAAATAAATAAAAATATTGGTTGATGAGAGAAAAATACCTTATAGTAATCAGAAAGTGCTTTTTCTGGAAACTTACGGGACAATAAAATCAGATTTTCATTGTGTGGAAGATTTGATTTAAAACTTGGATAGTAGCAGCATCTCTGTAAAATACAAGTGATAAAGCAAGGCTTACAGGAGATCTCTCCAGATTACACACACCCTACATCACGTCCTTCCCTTCCTTTAGCAGGAGTCAGACTGAAGGGTACTCTTGACAACATGTGCAGACGAGAGGGGACTCAGATTTTGCAAGGTGTTCTTCCCAGCCTGCAAAACGCATTGCTGGACCTGTATGGAGTTTGGTCTCAGCATCCTTAGAGCTGTAAGGCTCTGAACAGAAAACATAGATATATTTCCTGTTACTTCATATAGGCTTCCAAGATAAGGAATGACACAACGTACTGGCAGAACAAAGTGAACTTGATTCTAGAGCTCAATTATGTTATTGGACATGATGACAAAAAAAAATAAAAATAACGAAAAAAAGCAGTGATTACAGTGATTTTGCTTTCTCTCTGCAACTAGGCTTTACAGAGATCCACAATTTTAGACTTATATTTTACAACGGCAATGTGGTTCTGACACTGTGTGGTGCTTAGTTGGTAAGGATAACTAAAAATTACTAGATATCAAAATGTTCAAGATGTAATAGTGTGAAGGCAAAAACATTATACGTGTTTTAGAAGTGACAACTGCCATTTCAAAATTGTACTCTAAGGCCAATTCATTGTCTAATTGTTTCAACAACTGTGAGAACTTCAGATGTTTTCTGTATCTATAGACAATAGCAAGCATATACGTCAGTGGGAGTATTATTTGTCAGATACACAACAGAAATTTTGGGCTGATTCCTAGATTCATAGATGTTAAAGCCAGGAAAGATCATTACTTATCTTGGTCTGACCTCTTGTATAGATAATAGGAACTAAACCTAACCCCCTTTTTTTTTTTTCTTTCAGGAAAAACATCAATTTGAAATCCTTAAGAGCTGCAGAAATTCATTACTTATTCTGTTAGTGTCTTAGAATTTTTTCCCTATCAAATTTCTCATATATTAATAAATTCACCTATGGTTTTCTTTTTGACAAATTAAATATTTTGAGCACTTCAGTCACCTTCTTGGAGCCCTCCCTATGTCTTTGACTTCAGACATCAGAACCGTATGCAATATTACCAAAACAACCCCCACCAAAAGGCAAAACAAGTTCTTATGTTCATTAATTTAAGGATCCAATTACTCCCATGTGCCAGAGCATCATTCTGGGAGCTCATATTGAGATAGCTGTCAGCAATGCCCCCTAGGATCTCTTCAGAAGCCATGCATCCCAGGATACAGTCTCTCACTCCAGAGACATGACCTATTCTACTTATCCTGTATTTGCAAAAATTTTTCATTTGACTGTATCAAAACACAGCTTGCCTGAAGAGGTCAACTGAACAAGTGATTCAAGATTGGTTTATGTAACTGCTCTGTTCTCCTCACTTTGTCAGAATGGGAAATCTGTGTCATCCACAGATTTTTATTATCTACTATTTTATTAGTGGAAATGCTGAATAGCATCATGCCAATTACTGATTCCCACAGAAGCGCACTAGAAAAATCTCCTCTTGAACATGATTAACTTAAAAAATATTTTTTTTTAGTCCTCCTGGTAGGACGTCATATTATATTTTTGTTGATACTGTTAAATGCTATTTAAAAGTTTAAAAAAAAAAAAAAGACCACAGTATGAAATCATTATCTTACATATTTACATCAATCAAATACATAATACCACCGAAGAATAAAATCCAGTTTCACTGTCTTGTCTCTTATCTAATGTAGATTCATTTTTCAGGAATAAAGATAGAAATGAAGCTGTTAGGAATGACACTGGGGAAAAAAAGTTTCATATGTTCTTCTTAACCAATAGTAAGAAAATTGGATATGTAACTAGATAAATAATAATTATTAGAAAAATACTGGCTAAGTGAAGCTGATAAAAATACTTAATACTTATAATTAAAACTATATCTTTATTATCATCATGAACATAATATTATTTCCTGCCCAGAGTGTCTTCTGAGATAGATAAATAAAAAATGTCACAGAGACAGGAAGAATTTACATGTTACAAGCTTTCCACTAAAATCCATAAAAGATAAAGCTATTTTTGCAGACAATATTAATACCTCTTATTATTATTGTTAGCTGGACACACTGTGGTCACTAGTAAATTGCACTCTCTTTACAGTATTATCCTCTGATAACTTGGAGCTTCCCTATTTACAGTCTTCCTGAAAATTAGGAAAAGTCTTTGGATAGCAGTCTCAAGTGTACAACGATGCCTACCCATGAAGAGAACAAACCCATCGCTCAGAAGAGTTCTGTTAAGCTATAAGTGGTAGATGCATTAACATAAAGTAATTGAGCATTCAAAATCTTCACGGAAGCAAAAATAAATATCTAAGACTATCCAAATAGCTAAAAATATCCAAAATAGTTTTAACTGGAGTGGATTTCTTTCTGAAAAGTAAAGAAAACATAAATAAAGGTAATAAATGTCAAATTCTTTCATTACAGTTTCACATTCATGACCTACACTGTATCACTTATTGGTAAGTGATCATGCTGCCACAAGGGAAATGATAACACGCTCAGCAAGACTGAAATAGGACGAGACAGCATCCTTGCAGCCCCAGCGAAGCATGAAGTCAGTCTACTTATGATGACTGGAACCACTCCAACCCTAATGCTACCTCATTTACTTTCTAACATTCTGTTGAGATAGTGAAGCTGCAGTACAGATTTGGAAAGCCACAACAGTCCACTGCTGATTCATGCTGTTAAATCATGCTGTTATTACATGATATTTATGCTGCTATCACACTACTTTATGATGGGAAACTTCATTATGGTCAGAGCCAGAGCAGATGATGAACTACATGTCAAGAAGAAACAACACTTGCTTGCCTGCATTAAAATATATAAAGTCTATACGTCAGGTGAAATTAATTCTAGTGATAAAAAAGCATTACAAGTTTCAGATACAGTCACACAGAACTCTATTTCAATGATTATACAAACATACAGGCATGTTTTGCCAAATGAAAGATTTAGCTGTTAATCAAATGAGGATAGCAGTTAAGCTGAGACTATAACAGAGTTCTTATTTTTCTTTGATCCAAAGAGTCTATCTTTCGCTGCGTGTTCTTTATATCTTCAGGAATTCTGTGGTTTGGATTTTTCTAGTGCTTCTCACAGTGCATCTTCAGCAACTCTATTTAGCAGCTATAACCAAATGATTTGAAAACGATTGCTAGGAACCTGAACAGCAGGAAAATATAATTAATCTTTCCCTTCTATAATTTCAGCCTCTGGACTACCAACAAGATTTTATTGGAAAAGGCAAAACTTTGAAGCCTCTAGATTTTAATACCTGATCTGAGGTCAAATCGATGGATCAGAACATTTCTAAAGAATATACAGTCATCATAGATGTCATCTACCTAAGACACAGATGATATATCACATAACTTGAAAGACTAAAAAAAGTTGTTAAAAGTATAAAACATTTTAAAACTGGTACATCTTAATATAGTATCCAATTTGACTTCTAGCAAAGCATCAAAATCCTTGCCTTGAGTATGATTATGCTTTTAATTCAGAGTGAATGGGCCAAGAAAGAAGACACATTAAAACTCATCAGAGCATCAGCTACAAACATGACCCATCTACAGTTTAGACACATAGTGACAGCTACGTTTAGCTAGTCTTCTAACTGCAGCTACTCTTTCAATAATTTTGACAATTACACTCTCCCTTCTCCCCTCTCCCCTCCCTGCATCCAGGGTAAAAATGCTCTTACCACACATTATGAAAATTACTATAAAATTTAGTATAAGCTTACAGAAATATTACCAGTATACACAAGTGAATATAGCAGTAGTCTGGAATGCTTTATCATAGTGCCACTGCTTTTATGCAAAACAGACCGAGACATGCGTCCTGTCGGTAGATAGGTGTGAAAATCATACAAGTAATGTAAATCTTATTTTTGCACTAAATTTTATCATTTCAGTTAAAGGATTGGGAAGTCAGCTGGCAAGAAACTCTTCTAAATACACAAGTGAATTAGTAACCAACTGTAGATTAAAAAATACTCAATGAAAGCAAGCCCCAACACTATGGGATTGATTTTTAAAATTTGTTCTGGTACTTCAGGTTTCACAGACACAAGCTAATTAAGAGATGGAAGACACATTGTGTTCAGTGTACAATCCTACTAATATCTTTGGAACCCTTCATCCTCTTTAGCAGGTTTTTAATGGAGCAAGTGATGACAGTAATGAGAAAGCACAGAATTCAACTGAGTTCCTAGATGTTTTGAATTAGAGAGATGAACTTTCTATCTTCTTCCGTGAAAATAATGGTTGACTATAAACAATCATCTGAATAAAAAGGTGTCATTAATATGTGGTCACCTCTCAAAACAGAACTAAAACTTAGAGGTTTGCACACAAAAATATCACAAATTAGAACAAGAAATAAGAACTCGGATTGCACTTTCCAGCTGCTCCTTCTTCCAACCACTAAACAATACTGTGCATTGATCACCTTAAGAAATCTCCTATCAAAACCTTTGTATTTGAATTTCTAACTTTCATTAAATCTTCAAATAAATTCAGTTAGTCCTTTCATTAGAGAGTATAATTTTGGCTACTGAATTTCTTTTGCTGAACATCTAGACTTTAGTTGCTGTGAAATAAACTGGGATCTTTTCCAATCTGTTTAAATTTGTGATATCCATTAAATTAGTTAACATATTTTTAGAACATGTCATTTTTCCTTAAGTTACATCTGTATTTATTCTGTGTGTAATTCTCTCCCCATTAAGTCTGTAGAAATGAGCATTACAAAATAAATGTTAGAACACCTTCCAATTTCATGTTTCCAGCGTTAGTAATTTTCTCTTGGTCAACTTTCTCAATTCCGTTGGTATTCATCACATCACTTTTAGCTGAATTAGTTTCAGTATAATTTGTTGACACACTGATAGTCTGGCATTGCTTTTCTACAGTAAATGTCCTCTACTATGTAGATATTTTTATCCTAAGGCTCAAATTGTTAAGACAGGCAACTTTACTGAAGACAAAATATGATAATTCTGCAATTAAGACAAACTCAATGTTTACTCTGAGAAAAGAAATAATTTGATGAAACCATTCAAGATACAGCATGACTGTAACGTAGCAAAAATGAAATCTGGACTGATAAGAACATCCAATGGAATTTGCAAGAATCAAAAATCCCCTCCAGTTGCGAGAAGTGTACTGTTCTGTTAAAAGGTTACAATTCAAATGTTATGGAAAGTTACACATTATGTGCTGTTTCAATGCACAGATCATAGCTGGAAGGTATATAGGCAAATACATTAAAAAGCACAGTTGCTTTTTTTACCAACAGATAGCACAGGCAGCCTTTTCTGCTTTGGATGGTTTTGGTTGTGGTTTGTTTTGGTGTTTTGTTTTGGGTTTTTGGGGGTTTTTTTTTTGGTTGGTTGGTTGGGTTTTTTTTGTTTGTTTGTTTTTTTAACATGAAGGGAGATTCGATACCTTTGAAATTTTGCCAGTCCTAAAATTTCTGGTTGTAATGTAATTTTCTGTTCCTAGAAAGTCATATCTGGTTTTGATACCCACTTAAGATCAGCTAACAGCAGCACATCTAGAATGAAATAGCACTTTTTAAAAAACAGCGATGATACCAGAGTATGGGTGTAAAAACCTCAGCTCAGCTTTTTCATCTCATTTTCTGCCAGGATCTTATTATGCAGTATTAACAATGATATGTATTAGTCTCAACTATAAAATGTAAAGAGCAAAATGCTCTGCAAATTATACTCAAATTGCTCTGTATATTTGAAAACATTTTTGGTTTTCAAGCCTATTTATTGAACTCATATTTTATTGATTCTTAATGTGCCCAAGTGAATATCCTTTGAAAAGAAGTATGATTGTATTTATGCAACAGCAGCGTGCCTCTGGATCCCTGAGGTCCTACTCAAAATATTTGAAAGACTATGCACTTTTCTCTCCATGTACAATTTAACTCTTCAACAGTAGCATTTACTAAAACTAGTGAGTTGAATTTGTCAAATAACTCAAATGAAGTCAAAACTGAATTATTATTCTGGTTCACTTAAAGCCATCCAAAGACCCAGAGGATTATCAAGACACTACTTTATGGATAAGTGAACAAAAATCAGTTGTTATCCTTGCATCTTTCCCAAAGGCTTATTAGACAAATTATATTCTTCATACCCATTGTATTTTATGTATATACTTTTCATCTCATTCTTTTTTTCTAGCATAAGTGAAATAGAATTCTATTTCAATTATGACATACAAAGTGATTTTTAGATGCAATCAGAACTACGTCCTGGTTTCAGCTGGGATAGAGTCGATTTTTCTTCCTAGTAGCTGGTATAGTACTATGTTTTGGATTCAGCATGAGAATAGTGTTGATAACACACTGATGTTTTAGTTGTTGCTAAGTAGTGCTTACACCAGTCAAGGACTTTTCAGCTTCCCATGCTCTGCCAAATGCACAAGAAGCTGGGAGGGAGCACAGCCAGGACAGCTGACCGAAACTGGCCAAAGGGCTATTCCATACCGTATGGTGTCATGCTCAGTATAGAAACTGGGGGAGTTGGCCGGGGGGCAGCAATCGCTGCTCAGGGACAGGCTGGGCATCGGTCAGTGGGCGAGGAGCCAATTGTATAGTGTATCACTTTCTTTATATATTATTATTGTATTATTACTACTACTATTTCATTTTACTTCAATTATTAAACTGTTCTTATCTCAATCCGTGAGTTTTCTGAAACTTTTCAACTCCCCCCACCCTTCCAATTCTCTCCTCCATCCTGCTGGGGTGGGGGGAGTGAGCGAGTGGCTGTGTGGTGCTTAGTTGCCAGCTGGGGTTAAACCACAACTACTTAAACATCCCAGCTTCTCACTTAAATGTAATTACAAAAGGATACCAAGGACATAATTTTAAACGTTTAGCAAAAGTTATTTAAATAAACTTATTGACACAATGCCTAGATTTGTTAGAGACTGTCAAGAGTCCTCTGTCCCTAAACAGCTTTTTTTTCCCTCTTCATGTGTGATTATCTCTTAAAGCCTTGGGGGCGGGAAGTTTCTTACCAACTTGATTTTGATTCTAGGACAATATTACATTTCCATAAATTTGGATTCATTGTGCTGTTTGCACACTAGCAGCATTAATGATATGCGTTTTTCTGAACACTACAGATTTGGTAAAGCATTTCACCCTGTATGTTCTGTAGTTGAACATGACAAAACTGTGGATCCTCTGTATCTTGGAAAACACTTTATTAGTTTTTGGGTTTTTTTTAAAAAAAACTAACACCGCCCTGTGCAATATCCTGATAATATGGAGAAACATAAAATACATATGGGTGTCATCAGCTGTAACAATACATCTACGGCTCTGTTTAAAAAAAAAAACCAAAACAATAAAACATGTAACCCATATTAGAAACAGCATTGTAAAACTATTTTCTGATCTCAATTAGCTGGATGACAATAAATTACCTGCCATGTCTACTACACTGTTGTAAAATAACTATTACAGAATTTCATCTTACTTTTTGTAATCACTTCTGAGTCTTTTATTGAGAAGTATAATTCAGCATAGATTAAGATTAGATATAGTAAGCAAGACAGAAACATATAGAGTTTCTCACTATTAAATACTGATAAAAGTAATTGGAGAAATCATTTTATTTGATTGTCATGGGTCCAGTGAGTGACAATTGCATCATTTCTGCTTTGTAGTTTACTCCAACAACAACAGCACAATGTGCTACAAAATCCAGCATCAGTTAACCACTGCAACATTTTGACCTTTCTAGATTCTCAGAAGATATGGACTTGGGAAAAAAAAAAAGTCCAAGTACTGCTCTTAACTTCAGGAAAATGTTGTTATCCATCATTAAGTATCTTACGCGTGAATGCTTTAGGAACTCATCAGAATATATGGACCCCTGTTACACTGTTCATAAAAAAACCTCCTTTAAAGTAACAGTGATTACACTACATTCAGTCCAGGCCAGTCTCATTCACTCAAAAAGTTGCATTTGCTATTCATTTTTGTTGCTACATCTGGGCCTATTTACTGGGTGTCAGTTCATTCTGCAAGGACAACCTTCAACAAAAACAATCAAGTAAGGGTCATAAAGCCATATTAAACATTTCCCTGCAATTAAAACAACAACATTAATGAAAACAATAGAGGAAAGAAAAGCACTTCATCTAACACAAATTTCTCCAAGCAATTTCCATTAAAAATTGAGAATTAACTCCTGGGGCAAATAGGAAAAGCTGACCAATGGCACTGTAAGGTTAATGGGATCAATCTAATCACATTCAAAATATGCAATTTTCAAGAAGTATAATGTAATAAAGATTTTGGTAAACTGTGGAACTTTGCAGAAATGTAACACTAGGTAGTCAGCTTTACAAGATTAAAGTGTTAGGATCCTACAGTTTTTATGGTGCACAGAGTCTGAGAAAGAAATTATTACTACGCCATTGTTACTGCAATGATCTCTAAAGTTCTACATTCAGGTAAATCTCCATGTTTTTTTTGTAATTCTTTATATTTCCTTCTTCAAGAAACTGTGATTCTGAACAGACTATTATGGTAGATAGTCAGGGACCAAGTGATATGTTGGAAAGAATTCTTTTTTAGGTTGCTCTGCCTACTAGTCACTATACAAAATGGGTAGTAATGGAAAGGTTCAAAACAAATAAATAAAATACATTAAATCAATTATTGGCAAAAGCATGCATAACTATAAATAAAAATGCACTCTAGGGTTCACTCTGTTACAGTAAAGGGATAAAATTCATTACTAAACAAGAGTGAAAATCAACACGTTCAGAAGTAGAAACTAGACATCTTATTGTTTGTACATCTGAAAATCATCTTCCTGTTACTACCACATGGATGTGTTTTCCACCAAAACCATATTGTATTCAATACTAAATTCCTTAAACTCAAATAATAATAACAACAAAAAAAAATAGAGCTGCACACAAAGAGGGAGGGCTTGGGACTCTCTCATATTCAAGTAACTCTGCCCCAAAGAATGAATGCATGCTAAAGAAACATATGCCTTTTCTTTCCCATGAAAATGTTCAGAATTTAAAGGTATCTTTCAAGCAATACAAATTGTATAAACACTATGCTCCACAGTTTTTCTCCACACAACAGCAAGTTTTACAAGTGGAATTATGCTCAATATCTCTTTCCCTCTATTCAGCAGTCTCCACTGGATGTGCTCCTGGATGCTTAAAGGCTTCCCTCCCTCCTCCTGACTGACAACGTCTCTGGTAACAGTCAGAACAGGGCTTGCAAAGAGACATTCAAATCTTCAAGGAAGTCTTCAAGGTATCTTCAATATTCAGACCACTAAATATAGGTATTTAACAGATTAATTCTATTTTCTACCAATGCCATGATCCTTTGTAATTAATAGAGTGAAATAAATATTTGCAGAGGGTAGGGTGAGATCAGAAGTGATTGATTCACACTCATGTCTTTCCATTCACTACAAATGTAATTTAAAGTGACTTTATTTCTAATTTAGATCTGGCTTACAGGATTGGCTTTATTTCATTAAACCTTAAGCCTAACTACATAACATAACCCATTTTCAATCTAACTGGTCTCTGTAACATGAATCATATCTCCATATAATATTTGTACTTAACTATGGATCTGGTTAATATCTTTCTTTTGTTACTTAAAAGATTAATATTTGAAAAATAAGGGAGACAAATATTAGCTAATGTCGCATATAATTGATTTAGCAAATACAAATGACTAATTTTGTCATATAGTTGCTTTGTTTTTTCTGAAGAACACAGAGAAACATTAGAGTTACAGTCCTACTAATATATGGTATTACAACCTCAGCTGTCATTTACACTGAATCTGTTGTCAAGATTTTGTTCTGCATGAAAGAAGGGGCAGAAGTTAATGAATTGCTGTATATTGCACATGAAATCCAAGCACAAAAGTGTACATTCAGTGCTTGTATTCAAACTTCTTCATTTGATGCATTTACAACTGCAACATATTCCCTGACTACCACAAAAGCAAACTATTCCAAAAGTAACTGAATTTGGAACTAATTGAAGAAAAACACTGTCTAAATGCAGTTTTTCAAATGGCATGAACATTTACATAGAGGAAAAAACAGAGTATTCAGGATTCTAAATGACTATATCCCTTCTTAATTTTTTTTTAATAGTAAACAAAAGTAGAAGTGTTATACACTCATACTTGGGTACAAATTATTTACTTTCCTGTATATTCACGTATTAGTTATACTTAAATTTTTACAAATTATTGCATTCAATGTTAGTCATTCTGGGAAAACTGTTCTTTCTGTATCATCTCAGAGAGGCATGTTATATGGAGTTCTAAACTTACCTACTAGTAATAAAAAAGTAACAGTCTAATATAGCAAATTAAGAAAAATAGTGGATTCAAAATATGTCTCTAAATTGCTCTGATGAGTGACATAAGATTTCTTAAGACCCTTGCTCTTCAAGCATATTCCCCAGCTACTTGCAAGAAAAGGTAGCTGGCAATCACCAGAAAACAATCCTCTATCCTCTTACACATTTCCTCTAGAAACAGCCACTACTGCTTTTACAGTGATGTACCTTGTTCCCTTTTAGATGGTCTCAACTAATGTACTGGGGAAGAAGGCACTTGTTATTATGTACCTTGATTTTCAGATTTGTCAAACTGCTGAGTAATAAATGACTTTGTAACAGTTGTATGACTTGAAATTATACTTAAAACAGGTTAGGGTAAAAATTAAAAGAAAGTTTCTAAATCTCTACACTCATAATAAAGAATACAGACACAAATATCTATAAAAGATGCAAATAATTAAGAAAATATATTTATTCTACTTATATCAATATCAAAACCTAAAGACCCTTGTCCTGTTTCTTATCATCAAGGTTTCACCTTTCTACTTTTCATGCTGCACTCCCAAGAGAAGTCCTACTGATATAGTATGCTGGCCCTGTAGAGCTAGTCTCCTTCAGCAGGGATTTTGAAAATTTCTTTCTGTTTTCACAATCCTATTTCAGTATAAATCTTTTTTTTTTTTTTTAAATAATAATCTCTAGAGTAGAAGATAGGTCTGTTAAAAACTAGACAGATCTCCCAAGGTCAGTCATGGCTGCAGTAATTAGGTATCTACCTCTTTCCATAGGCAGCTAAGTCTACCACCTAAGGATGACTTCTATTTTTGCTAAATTGCTTCAGAGAGAGCAAGGCTTAGTTTTCTCTGACTCCTGTGATTTATCTAATAATATTAGACTAGTTCATAGCTCAGAGTAACTTCCAAGTTTCAGCAGCAAATATATATATATTCAAGCTACTTGCAGTTCAATATTATTGTACTGTAACTTGCAATTTTAATGTGTACAACTGTTCCAAATATTTTGTGGAGTAACTATGACTTCTGGGAGAGGGAGCTAGATGAAAAGAGGGCAACAGAAACAGATGTTCAGATTTCAAATTCAGATACAGAATCCAAAACTTATCTGTATTACTGGAGGTAAGTTAAATATTATTTTTAAAATATCAGACATGAGTAGTGTATTACTACTATGAACTCTTGGCCTATAAACTCAAGTGAAAGAAAGAAAAAGAGGTGAATTTAGGTATAAAAATATGCACATTGCTTGCTGAATAAAATATAAATCAAAAGCGGTTTGGTTTTGCTTTGGCTTTTTTTTTAATGATTTCTATTCTCATCTTTGCACATTTAAAGCCAAGCTTTTGAGGAAAAACAGGCCTACAGTCTCATCAGAAGAAAAAGGATCACAGAAAGCTACGCTGAAGTTTCAGAGATAAGAAAGGGTACCGTTAGGAGCTTTATTTCCTTTTTCAGGCTTCTTAAACCATTTTTAGTGTACTATATAAACTGGTCAGAATCTTCTAGTAACTTTCTAGACAGAGGGCAACTCCTCCTCCTGCTAACAAGACAAGCACCACTAGTTTCTCAAAGTTAAAAGAAGGATGATGTGCAGTTTATCCGTTATATTTTAGCTTAACATTAAAATTCTGTGTTAATAATTTCTGTGGGACAAAACTTGTATTTCTAGGACTGTATGGTAAAATGTCTCTGCGTTTAATTTACAATATACTCACATGTGGAGATCAAGTCAAGATATTCATGACAATCAAAAGATGCAGAAGCTTTTGCCTAAGTTGAGTAGGCTTGTTAACAGAGCAGTTAAATTGAGACTGTAATAGCTTAAGTTGGGACCAATGGACACCTGACGTTTTTCCCCTATAAAACTGTATTTAGATACAATTTTTACCAGTCACCTCATTCTTTGGTGATTAAGGTCTTTGCATGCAAAAACAATCTCAGTAATTTTATTATTGTAAGTTGGGTCTTCTGAATACAAATGATTTAACAGTGCTAACTCCCAGTCGTCTACTACCACTACTCAGAGATTAAGGAGCAACCTAGCTATGATGTTCAAAGTCTAAAACAGCAGAGCTTCCAGTTTCTTGCAACACACGACAATATATTGAATGTCTTCCAAAAGTGCTCACAGCAGGGAATAAAATGACAGGAATGTTAGTAGTCAGGCTCTTTAGAGAGATTTCCACATTCACAGTCTAACTCTTTACAGGTTTTGGTACATTCACAGAAAAGACCTTGTTAGTTTCCATACATAGAAGAGAGAGGGCGCAGGATCCAGAACCACAAAACCATCTAATCATAAAGCTTACAGAAAAGAAGGGTAAACACTCCTCTGTTCAGAAAACTAATCTGTTCAGAAACATTACTTTTTTTTTTTTTAATTGAGAAACATTTATTTTTACTGCAGTAGTAATGGGAACTAAATTTCTAGCACTGTACACACCAAGAAGCTAAATTAAAAATATATTTAGTAGTTATGCCTCATATCATATGAAGTGAGAAGTCCTGTACTTTAATACAGAAAAAGTAACTATTTAAAAACTCAGATCGCAAACTAGGAACAAGGTCACAAAAGATTAAGGAAACCCGTATTACTTTAGTTAAGCATAAATAGATAGTATAAAATCATGTTTCTGATATATGACATGTTTCTATAGTAGATAATCACTAGGAAGAATACTCATATTAAACTTTTTAAACTAAAGCCTGTTACACATGCAGACAGCAGTATGAATTGAATTTGTCTTCCAAGCATCTTGTTATTCAGTTGCCTCTGTAACCATCTACTAATCCCGTTTTTAGGGTGCAAAGTTACATTATTTAACTTGTGTAGCTGTAGCAAATACACACTCTGACAGGTGTATAGAATCAGATTTGTCTTTCTTTAAAACCTTCTCTTTCAAGTGATTTTAGCTCACATACAAGAATCTACTTTAATAGAAATGTTAGTTCATGTGAAAAGTGAAATAAAAAATACATCTATAATAAATGTCCAAATGCTGATAAATGCAAGCTACAGACTCCTTTGTGATTGTATACAAAGTCTGTAATACTGTAGTGAAGAAAACTGGCAGACAAGTCCAAGAATGAAATAAGGAGACAATATGCTCATCACCTATATGTTCCTAGAAAACATTTCCAGGGAAGAAATACAAGCATTTTTAATAGCTCTGTTTTTAAACTGTTCTGATTATTTCATACTTTCATGTTGAATATTAATATCATTTAATATAGGTGTGAAATCCTCTGCAAGAAAGATAATCTCCTTGCCCTTTTTTTTTTTTTTTTTAAATTTGACATTAGGCCTGAAGTAACACAAGCCAGTAACCTTTAGATGCCAAGGGCTCACTCATAAACATAGAGCATTATTCCTCTGTTTCAGGGAATAACATAAAGCTTCAGGAACTTTGGAATCTAATAGGCAGAAAACAGATCACAGGTAGAAACAATTGCCTTCACACCCCAAAAATGCTGACAAATATGAGGAAAAAGACTAAGGGCAAGCTCATGTGCTAAATGAGACTTGAAATATCAGTAGTGTATTCTTACCATAAATCAGAAGATATTAACCCAGGCCTTCTCTACTCTTATGTGAAATAAGGGGGCAAAGTATTCAAGTGAGCTGAGATTTAGGAAGAGTGGTAGGTAGTAGTGAACCTTCTAACCCTGCACTGATTCTAATTAAGTGATTATTGAAGAGGGAAGGAAAGGCAAAGCAAACCAAAGGTGTTGACAGTGCTCACTCCATCAAAAAGCTACAGATGCACTTCAAAGTCACCCTGTATCTGACTTTCATTCAAATGCAGGCACTGTGAAATGTTTCACTATCCTCTGAAACAGGTATCCATCTTACAACTAACATATACAAAACCTAAGATTTAATCTAAGAATAAACTTGATAACTTCAATAGACACAAACATTTACATAAGTAATAATAATAACCTTAATTTCCTTAAAATTTTATTGATCATATGATGTAGGAAGACGGTGGTTCACATCGACATTTGAACTAACATTAGCTTTTAATACTTCACCATAATTAAATATTTGAAAAAAAACTAGAGCATTTATCTAAATTTTAATAGGACTGAACTGTGCCCACATTCATTTCAATCATGATGTCAATAAGGCTTACTCCCTAGTATTTATTAAAAATTATATAAATCAGTATATATTAAAAATTATATAAATCAGAATAAAGGACAGTCACTACCCTGAAGATTTTATGGCTCAAGTATAAAATAAGAGACAACAAATTCACAGAAAAGTAAAAAGAAGCAACACAAAACTAGTCAATGTGACTGTAAGTGCTATTAACAGACTCAAGCCTACCTGTCAAATCTATTCTGGGTATTGCAGAAAAACAGAACTTACATAAGGATTTAAAGGAAAGTAACTGAGTTTCTGCATTAGGTGCTCCATTTAAGTAAGACAGTCAACCTGGGAGATAGCACAGATACTTTCTTGTGAGCTCAAGTGCGTGATGAGGTTGTCATCACTGGCTGATAAACTGGCAGTCAGCATCTCAACCCTGAATATGAGATGACATGTACAGTGTCGGTATTAGTCCGTTAAAGGCCTTGAAAGAGAAAGCGTCTAAGTTTTCTTTGGTGCTATAAAGGAAAGGGAGCTAAAGGAGATGCAAAGCAAGAAAAAATGATGGACTGAAAAGTGATCTTTCCAGCTTCTTCGCAGTCTGGGTGAATATAAATGAAGCAAAAATGCATGTCAAAACCAAAGAAAAGGACATCATAGTAATAAAGATGTGGGTTGATGACAGCATGGGTGAAAATGTCTGTCAGACAGACAGAAAAGCCTGTATCTTAGAGTCATGAAGAAGAAAAGATCTGCAAGACAGATTCCTTACCACAACATATTCAATATATTTTTATAGCTCAGCTATGTTAACAAAATGATAACTTAAACTGAAAATTTGGACTAAATCTCTAATATCTAAATTAAACCAGTATCAGTCCAACATTACTATTAGCTTATATTCAGTTTGACAGCTGAATCGAGTCCCTGAAGTCCTGTTTCCTTACAAATCTTTCAGATATCCTGTACATGACACCATTAAACTCAACAGCCACATTTTCTATTAATATTTTAATTCTAAATATGCTCAAAATCATGCTTGAATATTTTATCACTTAACAGCATCAACCATTCACATCTCTCAAGAATTCAGAATAATTTTGGAAATACGGCTGTAGCTAGGAAAATTAATAACAGTAAGTCAAAGTCTAAGACATGCTGATGAATAGGAAGGTCTTAATTACTTGCATCTTTAATTATTTAAGCTTAGAGAGTAGAAATTAAATAAATTTCACATTTTGCATTCACATTGCAAGTCATACTTTATCACATTAAAAAAAACATTGTATTTTTATCTATATTAAACTTACTACTTTTTTCTTTTTTTTTAATCTGACACTAGTATGGAATCAGTGAATTAACACAGAACATTTATACCATCAACAGAAATATCATAAGCCAAGTATGATCCGTTCGATCCTATAAAACATCACATCGGTTACAAAGGAAAATCTGACCCAGGATTAAATTCCATTTATTGCCTGCCCATTGTGGTCTCTGTTCCCCCACATGTGAAGTAAAAACTGCTAATCTAAAGTATGAATAAAGCTACAGAGCTACCCAAACTAGCTTTCCGTACCTGGGTTTGTGGAGCATCCTATGTAGGTAAAGCGGACTCTCTCTCGAAGTGAGTACCGTGAGAGAATAACAAGCTCTAACTATAACTAAAACACTATCATTCTTTTCAGCAAAATTAACCTTTGTATTAAACATGGGCATGAAATACTTAAAGTGTCTGTCTGAAAACATATCACTATAGTTTCACTGCTATCAAAAAGTGACCCTGGGAAATTTCAAAATTGCATGTAATAATTTGTGCCCTCATTCTATAGCATTGCATAGCTCATTACATTACATAGCAAATTTCGAAATGGGATCACAGCTTACTAGAAAGGTTACCGATACCTTTATTGAGCGACACAAACTGTTAGCAACTATAAACTCCTAGCAAAACCAAAAAGTTTGACCTTTTCCCACTCCCCAGCTTCCTAAGATCAAATGTTTTATCTTGGGACACTGCAGTTGGAAATAGTTGTCCTTCGTTCACCATTGTACTGTATTTTACAGTACTCAGGCAGGAACAATTTATAAGGACATGGACCAGGGGCATGGAATAATCTGTGGAAAGTCAAGAGGTGCCAGTTTTCATAAAGCAGAGACATGGGACAAATTCTACAAATAACGTTGTAAATTGCTTTAGATTTACATATAAAGCATCACCTTTCTCCTCACTCGTCTATTGCTAAACCTTATGCTAACCTGCAAATCTCATGTTTCAGAGGAGGTCTACATTGATATCTTATCAAATAGATGGCAGTAAGAACAATAACTTGTTCAAACATTAAAATGAACACAATTTCTATCATGACTTGTTTATCATCTTACAGTGAGAAAATTATTCTGTTAAGTTCTTTCAAACATGAAAAATATGGGACTAGCATGAACACAGTTTTATACATTTCTGTTACAAGTTTACATATACATGATTATTTATATACATATATATAATAAATACAATATATACATTATTATTTCAACATCTGGAGGCCTGAACTGGTTTCTTCTGCTATTTCCCTCGTCAACATTTATTTCCTTTGATATAATACTTAATTCTACAAATGTAAACCAAGTACCAAGTAGTTTTCAGGATTTATCACTCCATAATATTAGTCCAGCCAGCCTAACTCCTTTCATTGCAAAATTTCTTTCTCTGTTACACAGCAATACAGAAGAAAAAAACCAAAAAGAAAACAAGAACCATACATACATGTTGTCTGTAATAAGGAACTATTATCATGCACAGCTGAACATTTGGTATATAATTCTATTAATTAATCTGTTCATATGAGGAAGAGTAAATACCACATAATTTTACTCATTGCTTAGGTTGCAATAAGACATACTTAAGAGAATCGAAATAAACATCTTAAGAGCAAAGATAATTTCCTATCATTGTCCAGTCTGTTACAGTACCAATAATATACTTCATCAAATAATAAGAAAAAAAGTATTGCAAAACCAAGTCCTTTAAAATTGGCCTTTCAAAACCTGCTCAGTGTCTCATCTGGCATATCACCACATCTGATGTTCTGGGGAAATTATTCTGCCTAAAAATTTCTGTGAGGTTTTTAATTCTACTGAAAGAGCTCAAATAGACATGTAAAAGAAAAGAGTGACTTTTCACAGCTAGTACTAAAGAACCAGACCCTCCGACCGACAATTAGGAGAGATTTGCCTTATCTATGTCATACAACACACACTATGTGCAAGAGAAATGACTGGATGCATGTTTTGATGATTCTTGATGTAGTCTACAGAACACAAAATTTCAGTACAAAATATACTATGACTTCTCAATGATGTGAATTCAATGCAGAGTACTCCAACAGCACACACTGAACTTCCCAATTTTCCAATGTAGTTTAAATGCCTATTACTTGAGCTACTACTTTGAAGACTAGGCAATGGTCTACAGCTATTATTAACAAAGCGGAAGAATAATGGCTTTTATTCTTGCCTGTGGGAGAGAAGTATCATTTGGAGAACTGATAACACTTTAGTTTAGTCATTTTAAAAGGTCACGTTACACAATAAAGAAGGTCAAATGTTTTAGTGATAACAGATCATAATGATAAAACTAGCACTAGTCTACAGATCCTCAAAATTACTAATTGTGTTTCTATGTTGCAAGCAAACTAAAGCAGTCTGATAAATGTGTTTCAGCGTGTTCCTGATTTAGGTACTTTATAGTCTAGTTTACATAGCCTATAAAGAAATTAAAACATAAAGAAATACCTTAATTACTAAAAAAAGTAAACAAATCTGAACATATTTAAGGAGAACCAAACAAATCTTCATAGTACTATACCTTGGGATTATTATTTACTTTAAACATAGCTGTAATAGATTCGGTAGAACAGGGAGAATTATTAACTTTGGTGCAGGAAATCAACAGGAAAAATTTAATAGGAAGGATTGTCAGTGAACAATTGTAGTTGAGGCATGGCTGCCAACATTAAAGTTGTTTTTGACAAAATACCATAAACTGAGAAAATATGACAGTGTTAGCAGGTAGTATAAATTAAAGTTGTTATGTTGTGCCCTCAGGCATTTCTTTATTGCTAAGATAGGCAACGACAGTTAAAGTGCTCTGAATAAATCGTTTTATGAAGAAAGACAAAATAGACTGAAGTGATACAGAAATTTACACAATGGTTCATTTGTACAAGGCAACAGAGTTCAGTCAGCTGCAGAGAAAATAAGCTGGTAACGGGCCATTTCCCCGGGGCAGGCTACGGTGTGGGCTTTGCAGCATGGTTTGTTTACAGTCAGCCCCTGAACAGGACTTCAATGCCTTTCAGGCAATGCATGTGTATCACAGGGTAAAATACAATATAAAATATTTCTATGAAAGTGAACTGTCACTAGTTCACAAACAAAACTGAACTTCTCTGGGGGTATGCAAATGATTCTCCTATTACCATATTCAAATCCCATTCCAAACAACTCCCTGACATGCTCTTTGCTGCAAAAATGTAAGGTTTTGAAATGTAGGGACCTGAAGTAAATACTCTTACAGTCCTTTTATTTCCCACTGAAAAACAGGCTCCTTATTTTAAAAGACTGCTTGCCTAGCTTTTTTGAAAGAATGAACATCACCTTGTTAGAGTGTGCTGTTATATTATACAGAAGAGAAATTATAAATAAATAACTCCAGTGATGCATTTAAGATTAAAAAAAAATCCAGTTACCTTTTCAGAAAATCTCTTTGTGAAATACCATGGCTTTACTTGTAACAGCATCTCCAGAAATCATCTTCTCAAAGTCTGTCTCAGTTAAAACAGCATTTTTTTCCCAGAGTGGACAAAGAAAATACATCTCCTACTGCTTATAGTCCATCACTTCAGGTCTAACAGTTTTGGAGCAACTCTAACAGTCAGTCAGACACTGTCAAGTCTTGCTGCAGCTGCTACTATTTTGTCATAAATTCATCCCCAAGTAATGCTAGGAAGCTAAATTTAATAAATACCACCTCGTGCTTGAAAAATATCCAAGTCACTTACTTGAAAATCTTTCTCTTCCAGGATCTCTTTCCTCCACCTGACAAGGAAGGCAGCACAGACATACAAGTGGAAGTGAGAAAACCCCTCTGGTTCAGACTAGAAAAAATAAAAAGAAATCAGCATTTCAACACACAAATAATACTTTTGATCACCATATACCCTGAGTGTATTTTTATGGCATTCACAACTAATTACAATTGTCAGCTGAATCTCTCTCTCTTTGTGTCACAAACATGTATGCATTTCATCTATCCCAAACCTATTCATAGCTATTATCTGTAACGGATATTAAGGTGAGGTATGCATTTCTCCTATTTAAATTCATTCTTTACAGATGTGTTTCTTCCATTTCTGATGCTATCCATTAGCTTATACCTGGCATGAAATACTGTACTATCTAGCTCAGTATTGTGGCATGAATGTAGTTTCATTTAATACTAGTAGCTTTTTCATTATAAATTCTGTCATGGGAAATTATTAAGCATTTTAAAAAATACACAACCAGGTCTATATTTGACTGAATTAGAGGTTTTTACTAAAGAAAAAAAAAATCTACTCCTTGTAACACAAAACATTTACAACTCAGATTTGTATTCAGATCTGCAGCTTTCTGTTCTAGTTCAAGTCAGCAGATTCTTTATAAAACTTTATAAAAATCCCCCTAGAAATTAAGATTTTATAAGTATACCTAAGAGTTTAGAAAAATTGGTGATCCTACTTTTAAGACTTCACTGTTTTCTCGTAACACCAAATTAATCTTAGATTTTATTTTCTATACCACTGAGAACTGAAAAAATAATTATGATATTTAATTATCAATGTGATGACTGTGAACTAACGCTACATAAAATCTCATTAAAATAACATTTAAAAATAATAATTATAAAATTAAGCTACATAATCTGATAACTGTAGGGATACTTAAATGCTGATATCTAAATAATTTATAAGATCTAATTGTAGCATTTTGAAAGTATAGCAAATTTTTTCATATTCTCTACTGGTCATTTCAAAACTGACGTTTACTCTTTAGAAAAATACAGCATTGTGCTCAAGGAAAGTGAACTGAAACAACTTCTTATGTAAAACATAACATGATAAAATATCTATTTTATTGCTATTTAACCTAGAAGAGCATGGTATTTAAAATATTCCGAATAACATTTGTAACAGTGCAAGAAAGTAACCTCACTACTACCACAAGTAGAGAAGGAAAAATAATCTCCTCCTACTTTTCCTTCTCCTCTACCCTTGACTGACAGAAGTGCATAGTGTACTACAAGGGGTTGGTACAAACACCATGCTAGCAGCTACAGAAACTACAGATTATCCTCTCCACCAAATCAGTAAGAGTCAAAAAAAAAGAGATAATGCCAATTTCTTGCAGGGAAGTTTTAGTGTCATTGGGACTGAAAATAGGAATTAGTTAATTTTGGAACCAGAAAAGGAAGATTCCAATTATAAGATCCTGTGATATTTTTTCCTACTCTAGGAAAACACTGTTCTTGAATAACATGACTTGAATAACATTGCAAAATGCCAGGACAGAGAAAGCATATGGTAATTTTAACTAGATTTCTCTCTAGAGTTTGTCTTAATCAGAAAAATCAAAGTAAAGTCCAATTTGCAGTATTAAAATTAGTGTTTTACAGAAACATGTACTCACTATCATCCTCCTGAAAAATCCAGGTCTTTTACATTAGTGTTGGCATTACTCTTGGAATGGAAAATTAACATATATAGAAGCACAAAATAGTATCTCAAGAAGACATACTTGCCAGCAAAGTGCTGCTACCACTTATTATATCAGATACCATTGTGGCAATATTTAAATAATCAAACACAACTCTAAAAAATGCAGAAAGCCAATTCTAAGAAAAGAACCCTCTTCCTACTTTATTGGGTAAATAAATTTACAGAACATGCAGTATTTTTTTAAATTCAGCTTTGATAATATTTTATAACATTTTGACCTCTAAAATGAGAAAAAATATTTTAAAATTTTTAAAACTAAGTATAGAAACAGTACTTGTGGTCTGTTTTTTCGCAGCACTGAACTGCAACCAATTTCTCACTTTTAACATGGATTTCAAAAATGTCCTTTCAAGTAGTAGCCTTTAATCATACATGAAAAGTTTCTATTATTTTAGAATACACAACATAATCTCATAAAAGTGACAATCTTTCTTCAAATTTGGAAGGCAAACAGGGTAGTAATATCCAATGAAAAGAGACTGTGTTTACAACTAAGTCAACAGTCTGTACAAAAAAAACACCAACACATTTTCCAGAAGCCTACTCTGAAGTATGTGCTGTCACTGGTGAAGACTTTCTGGCATAGCAAGAACCAGCTCATTTCACCTTTACCTGGTGAACTATGGTCTGTGTTATATCTACTTCAAAGAACAGGTAACTGAAGAGCATGGCACCAGCCTGAGCATTTGCAATCAAACAGGAAAGCAGGGAAGAAGAATGATGTTTACGGGATGGAGGCAAATAAAGCTGGATTGAGATTGCTGACCAGATAAAGAAAAGTACAGAAGTACTGCTCAGGGTAGATTAAGAAAGGGGAAGAGTATTTTTGCAGATGAAGAAGTAGGAAGACTGTGTAGTCTGTAGGCAGGAAAACTTTATTTAAAATAAAAATTATTGATCAGGATATTTTCTGTATTGGATTATTTGTTATCCTACCTGAATTTAGTAGAGGTTTACATCTTTTTTAATTACATGACATGAGCAAGAAAGAGGGAACTGAAAGGAACTTGGTTTGGTATTAATATATACTAATCCTCCTTTCTTCTCCTTGCTCCATTATGTAAGTTCTTGAAAAGCATAGGGGAGAAGGGGGTATGATTAAAGAAATCTGTCTGAAAGCACCATTTTAACTTTCAAAGTCAACTTACATTGACTCACAAAACAGTATTACGTAGGAGGTCAAATTAGATCATCAGAGTATTCTTTTTTCTGATAATAATCTAATTCTGATTTTAAGCCCAAGAATTCATTCTATTATCACATAATAAAGAAAATTCCTCCATAGCCAGAAAGTCAAGATAAATAGCTTAAAAAAAAAAATAAAAGAAAAAAAAACCACAGAACTGCAATATTGGAAACTGAAAATGTTTTTGAGGAATTGCAGAAAAAATATCTGGAAGTATATAAAAACCTGTACTTTTTCTTGAGATTTTTCTGTTCAACTTTTTTTTTTTCCCCCAATACAATTTTCTTCAGCTCTTTTAAATGAAACCAAATAGGTTTAAATATGCAATTCATTAGAGAAAAAATGCATATCCCCCTATAGATTTAAAAATTCATCATGCTTCAGAGATAAGTCTAGGCTACAAAGTATTTCCAATGGATAGTTTTAGACAGTTTTGGAAATTGAGTAAAACAGCTAATGCATAATTGCCTTTTCTAACACCTGCTACCTATTATACTTTTCCATTTGTAGCTTTTGAAGTTACAAACAGTTTGATCTCTAAATGTACAGAAATGCAGACTACCAGCTAAAAGCTATTTAAAATCAAATACAAACAATGACCTTGATTTAAATATTTTAGCAAAAGATCTCAAGACATATGTACAACCTTCCAGAAGACTTATTCTGAACATATTACAGACGACTCAGAGCACATTATCTAAGAACCATCTGTCATTATCAATAAAAATCATTTAGATTGTTAACATCACAAATATCTCATTGCCCTGCAAATGCTGGATCTCCTCTGCAGCTGAAATGAAAGGCATTCTTTTTACTGCACTCCCCAAACTTCTTGAATTAGACAATCACTGAAAGAATGCAGATTTTGTTGTATGACTAGACTGATTATTGTCTAGTCAACGATTAGTCTAACCTGCCTCCCATATCCTGGATACTTCAGCATTTAGGGAGGGTAATATCTCATGGTATTATATTTGTTGATAGAGTATATACAATACGTGATTATTTTTTAAGAACTCAGAATGATTAAAGCTATGAATTTGTGCCAGGGTTAGGTATTAAACCACCACATTTCACATGCCAATAATGGCTCAGACACAAGGACTTCCAAACACTTTATGATTACAGATGAATAAAGCAACTTTAAGCAACTCAGTTTTTACTGTATCACAAAAAGCAGATAGTTTAGGTTTAACTATTTTTTCCAAAAATATCCAAGCAATCTATGGCAGAAAAAAGAGAAAGAAGCCAGTGCAGGATCATCATGGAAAACGGAATATGTTGGCTGCTCCCCCAAGATTTGCCTCTTCCATCAGCCAGGAGCTCCAACTTCCTAGGCACAGACTCAATCCACTGTCAAAACTAAGACTCAGAGTTCCAGTCTGAGAAGCAACCAACAGCAGATGACTAAGAGTGCAAGCATATACCAGTGTCTCCCCATAATACTCTTCCATCTTTCAGTGATTTTGTGCTCAGAGATGTCCTTACACATGCTGTAGAATATGTCCATTTAATAGCTGTTAATGCATTTCTCTTCACTTATCTGCCCAAAGCTTTCTGCAACTGTAAGTTTTTTTTTGGTAATCACAAAGTCCTGTGGCAAAAGAATTCCAAACCACAAGTGCATGCTATATAGCACGTCTGTTTTAAACCCGACACCTGATAGCTTTATTCAAAGCTGTTCAGTTACCTCCTTCCTTGAAAGACAGTATGAACAATCACTTCCTATTCACTTTCTTCAGTCCCTTCATCTTTCCTTCTCTTTTGCAGGCTAGAAATTTTTGGTCTATTCCACCATTCCTCATATACCGGTTCCACCATCTTTGCTCAGCCTTCTTAAGCATCCTTTCCTGTACTTTTCTGTTTTTAAAATAGAGTCCAAACCATACACAGCATGTAAGATGCTGAGAGAACATAACTCATATGGCTGTACAAGGATATTTTGTTCTGCTTTCCTTTCCCAGTGATTCCTAGCCTTTCTTTTTTTTTTTTTTTTTTTTTTTTTTTTTCCTTTCTTGACTGTTACTGAGGTGGTATTTTCCTCTGGTGCTTGAGTGTAGAAAGCTTACTTGAAGCCCATAGTTGTACAGGTGAAGTTAGGATTATTCCAAACACACATGCACAATATCACTTTATATTTGTCCACATGGAATTTCACCTGTTATTTACTGCCTGGTTGTTTACAGCAACACAAAATCCTTCAACTCCTTGCTGTCAACATCTCAACCATTACCACTCAGAATAACCCAGTGTTGGTAGCAAACTTTGCTGTCTCACCCCTGTATCCCTTTTCCAATCACTTCAGCAGAAACAGCTAAAACCTCATCACAAAGAATTACATGTGATTTCCTTTAATTCTGAGACCTGCCTGCTTATTTCTACCATCTGTTTTCTATCTTTCAGACAGTTACTATCTGTACAAGGGCACTCTCTTTAATTCCACAGCAGTGTTTTTTCTTTAATAACCTTTAATGAAGAACCTTCTTCACTGTTTTCAGCAATCTCAGTAGGCTACATCAACCTGGTGCATATGTTCACTGGCTCTTAAAGCTTTGCAAATTATGATTTCTCACTACAAAAATCATGACAACACTTTCTTAAAATGTCATATTTACTCATGATGAAAGAATATTATGATTAAGTTTAGAGAACACTGTATTTAAGTCACTTAAATCTTGTCATTCTAAAAGATACTGGAATACTCCAAGGACTGAAACTATTTTCATTGTACACAGCAGCCTACCAACTCATGTAGGATCAAAACCTTCTTCTGCCTGTCAGTTTTACGGTCAGTTATATAATGAAATTTTGATTATTCTGTGGTGCTAAAAATTTAAATTTTAGTCATGATACATGTTAAAAAGTGTTTTACAGTTATACATAAAAATACCTATTAAAACCATTTATCTCTGGTTGGATTATTTATGTTTAAAAAAACCCCCCAAAACCAAAAAACAACCTTACTTGCAGGTAAGGCCCATAAGTAGCTGTTTCTAATGCAAACATCCATCAATTAATATGAAAATGTATCTGGTTGTTTGATCTTTGCATTAAAAACAAATCTGATCCAAACACATTTCATAGCACTTTAAAATCTGTAATGGAAACTAACAGGTCATAACAGCAAGCTAAAAGTATCTGGCACAGCCAGAACACCATGCAAAAATTATTACCTCAACCCTTAGTGCTCATTATAAGTCCCTTATAGAAGAGCTATTTTAAAAAACCTTTACAAGGACTGTGTTCACATTTCCTATTTCTGCTAGGAATGATAAAAAAAAATATTTATCTTACAATGTTCTATTAGATTGGCAGATTTATGCTGAAAACTAGGTGAAGATCAGCTTTCATAACAGTTTAGTAGTTGGCCTCTCTGATCCAGTCAACAACAACTTGGCAACAGTTCCCAAAAGATGACTTGGGATATAAACCTCTGCTGTGAAATCCCAGCCACAAGGAACACAGACCACTGCTGGAATTTTTTTGCATCAATGTTTTGCCCTGTTAGAATGCTCCAAATGGCCTGCAAAGTTCATGGTAAGACTATTAATCAATATCAAATATGAATGAATGCTATTGATGATAACTATTTACTTGATTTATCCAGTCACTTAGTTTTAAAAAGCATCTTTCATGTAACTTTCCACATTAGCTTGTGCAGTTAAAATTATTGTCCTCTTCACTTGCTAATATGTTCAATTCAAATAGAATAAAAAAATAACTAAATTCAAGTGTGTATTTGACTTTTTTGTCCTAGCTTTTCCAGAATTAAACTGTGGTGAAAAAAATTCAGTGTTTCTCATTTGGTGCTTTAAAGAATTCATCATGAAGTTTTTAAAGAGTTCATGACTAGGATACAAGTGGGTTCTCACTCAATGAGGTACCTTCACATCCAATACTGAAATGTGTTTTTCTTTTATAGTTATTGATCTCCTCATGGGAGATGAGGAGTGGGTGGTGGTTTATTACTTTCACATACAGGAAAAGGGCTAGATCTTAGCAAAGGAATGGAGCTTCTTGTGCAACTCCCTTATAGTCCTTTCTGGCTGAATTGGGTACTTACAGAAGAAAGTGGAATAAGGCAGTTTTCTTGGAGAATGCCTTTGAGATAAATGCAAGGTGACACTGAACTCTACACAGGAAGAACAATTACATTTTGCAACACATTTCCAACATTACTTTGAAAAGAACCTAGATATACACAGAAGAATTATGCATAGTGAAACTATCAGAAAGCTTATTGATTTCTTTCTGTAATTTCCCATGTTGATAAGCCTCTTCTCATCTGCAGTGAAGAGTGACCATTAGTCATTCTTTGTACTTACTGGAGAAAATATTACTTAATCTGCTGCTTTGAATTTCTACAAAGCAGAAGGCAAACAATTTTCATTTTACTTACTAGTTATGGATAGGCGGAACATGGCAAGAACAGGGATGTGGCAATGTGAGCACAAATTCTACCAGTGATAATCAATCACTGCGATTTTAGCTAACAAACAACATAATGGTAAGAGTTGAGATATAAAACCCCAATCTAATATACATATTTATGGCTCCTCTAGTAGGAAAAAAAAAATACTTTCTGCACGTTTTTCTTCCATGTAAGTATTTAAGACCAAAAACTCCTACCTTGTTAGGAGATGAGAACAGCAGAACCAGCAGCAGGAACTAATGGAACTACTCCAGGCTGGTTTCAGTGCATTAACAAATAACAGCCACATAACATTGTAAGTCCTCATCAATAACAGCGGATAATTTACACTGTTTAGGGTTTAGAAAGTAGACGATTACTTATGGCTGTATTTTCCTTTGTTCACCATAGCTAATGCATTAAAGAACAAAGTATTTTGGTTAGAGCCATTAATATGGTACCTAATTTTCTTACCAAGCCATGGCACAGTGTAATGACAAAGTGGAGAATCTCTATGTAATTAACGGTGAGCATCACAGTGTCCTTTACTTCCTCTAAGAGCATGGAACACAAGCATACAATGTATTTTGTTTCTTGCGTGAGTGTAAAGCTGAAGCGTATGCTTCCCTACACGCCTTAGTCCTGAGTATTTTCCCCAGGAAAAGGCTTAGGCAGTCAGGTCACACAAACTGTAAGGGAATATGAGAAGGTGACACTACCCACAGTCTTTTCAAATGCGTACACGTGCTTGAAAAGTCTAACCCTCCAGCTATTTCCTAGAAAATTCATTTTGCATCTTTAATTTACTCAGATGTCCCCCACTGTAACTTAAAATCACTCTTGCATAAGAGAAGTTATGGAAGTACTGTCTGAGTTGCTATGGAAAGGCTGAGGAACAGTAAGATGAGGATAAAACCAAAAGTGACAGACTAGTTGCCCCCTGCCCCCAGCACAGGTGACGTTGAAGAAAACATCTTCTAAGCTGCAGGTTGTTTCATTTTTAATAGGTTATATGGTAGATTTGAGTGAAAACCTCCAGACAAAATATTTTCAAAGGCATGCCAAAATTTAAATCTCATCTTTGTTTCATCTGCATTCAATGACAGAAAGAACATTTACTGCAAAGACTTATTTTAAGCTAGGCTTAAAGTTGGGCTTCAATTATTCAGGCATGATTGTCCAGTTGAAAAGAAATTTGTTTTGAAGTTTCCTTCTAATTAAGATTCTATTCCTTCTATCTGAAATCACTAATTTAATTTGAACTGAAACATGTAAATTCCTCCTCAGTAGTGACTTGACACCAATTAGTTGGCTAAAACTGTGGTGGAAAAAAAGCAAAGCTGTGTCACACCAAAACCAAAACTGCTTTTATTCACAGACTTCTACTTAAAGATATGATTTACCTTACAAAGCACACACTAAATCCAAATCATTAGTAAAAATATGCTGCAACTGATTTAATTCTGAAGAACTTTGCTGTAAGGCAAAATACTTTTACATAAATGTTAACCTGCTTTAAGCAGACTACTGATTTGAAACAAGGACAGGCACTACCGATTAAAGAAGAATATGGCAACATTTCCACCTGTGAGCAGAACTTCAGCAGATCATGTAATCAAAACCAGATCATACTTCCTCAATAACCTGCTTTTAAAAGGCAGATGAGTACAAATAAGCAGTATGACTAATATTTACTAAACTAATTCCCTATTTCACCTTTTGAATTTCTAAATTATTTACCTCATGTATCATTTTAATTATTTTTGCAGTTGATTCCCAGAGAACCTTGATTCTGGAAAATTAATTAATGGACACAATAGAAGAACTGTCAGCATTGTTTAAATACAATTTCAGCACTGGCCTCATTTACATGTAACCCTTTATTCTAAACAATGGGACTGCTGAATTTTTTGTATGAAATTGTTAGTTCATTAAAAAGAGCACAATGATATCCTTTTCTGCAGATATTCATCTGTTACCACATTTTGCTGAAATACATAATCCATGCTCAAGACAACCACTAGAGCTTTTAGCCCCCAGATTTCAAAGATACTGAAATAGTTGTATAATAGTTGTATAATTGTTTAATTTGCTTTAGCTTTATCATATTATTAGCTTTAATAAAAGTTATTAAATTAATTATTCAAAGCAGACCTATAAGAAGTGTTAGCTTAACACTTCACAATTGAAAAAATCATTTGAATAACTGTACAAATACGTTTCACATTTATACTGAAAGACAAAAACAACATCTAAATAACAGTATTAAAAACCAATAGTTGCTTATTCCAACTTCTCAGCAAATAACAAGAATATACTTACTGACACAGTGCCAACATGTTATTTAAAGACATCCTCTCATTAAATATGTTTTAGGCCGCTTATGTCAGTTCCAGATATGGAGGCTTACACATGTGCCTTTTTGGACAAAAGTTGGTAGTTTGATTGCAATGAACACTTAAATGAAATATTACTGGTCATTTGAGTAAAGTGTATTAAGTAATTCAATAAAGATATTACCGAATTCTTCTCCAGTGAACAGAAACTCTACAATCCTCAAAATCCCACATCGTAAAACAAAGGGATGATTACATCAATGTAATATCTAAATGTTTTGTGAAGATTTCTTATTAAGTTCTGAACATGAAATGACATTTATACCAAAACCTTGTGTGGTCTAAGAGAGACCTATTTTCTTCTTCATAACAACTAAATTTTTGCAAACTATTCCAATGATATTTTCTTTCTTTCAAGGAACACACTGTAACAACTGAGAATGAACAAATATGTGTACCACATTCAGTCACATGTTTTCAAATAGGTGGTCTTGTTGACTAGGAAGATAAGTGGATAGGATAGCGGAAACAGAAATACCAGAAAGGTATTTAGTAATAAGCATGAACTATTGCCTTCCTTTCCTGTTTTCCAAGATAATCTTCCCAAACTTAGTCACGACAGTCAAGTCATGACACAGAGTCAAGAACACGTTTCCAGCACAACCATTATAAAGATACTGAAGATACACCACTATCTGTTTTCATCCCCTTCACTCATCATTAAACCACATTACATTCTAGCAACAAAATCCTTAATTTCTGATCACCAGCATTCCTCTAGAGACTAAGAAATAGTTGGAACCGGTATTTTCCTCCACTTGCTGGCCTGCAAAAATCTTAACACTTATTCATGAAAATATTGCTTCCTTGCAGAGCAACACTATTTGAATCAGTCTCTACCTAGGGATAGCAATTTGGCTGAATGTTCTATCTTGTCTCGTGATGATGATCTAATTGCACCAAGCCTTTTGTGACCATATGACTGCTTAACAACATTCCTTGGCCTGCATGCTTTATATTTCATTCAGCTTCTATTAAAACCAACATACTAATAATGCCACAGAAACTAAAGTAGGCAGCTGCTGAATGCAGCAGCATCTTCACTGATTAAAGAGAAGGAAAAGCACATCTGAAAGCATTAGGCAGCTGCTTTTCAGCTACATCCAGCACACAGGCTCTATAGTTGTGATTCTGCAAAACTGCAGGTTTGTAAAAGGGGTGATGTCAAAAGCAACTGAAAAGCCAACACCATTACTCATTCCAAGTATGTGAAAATTGTTAGTCACTCACTATCACAGCTGGAAATGTTAATAATGCATATATTTTAATTAAATTAATTAGATACTTGATAGCTATCGCCAGGAGCTTGATCTTGTCTGGATGAATAAGATAAGCTGCTTCTTACCTAAACAGTTAATACAAAAGACTCACCAAGCTGATAAAAAACCCACTTTTCAGACCACTTCTATTCCCATCTACCAAGTGGTTAGTACAGAAAGAGTTAATAGTGATGGGAGGGTGAAGCTTTGCTGAACTCTGATCAGAATGAGAAACTACATCCACTACATATAATTGACTTTTTTACCTTCAACAAAAATATTTCCTATGAATAACACTATTGTTCTGAAGATGCAACATGTATTAATGGATGCCATAGCCTGCTCAGTACTGAAGCACCTCTCAGGACATTGAATTATGGTAAGCTCTTTGATTTGAATCTTCTCAAAATGCTGAAAATCAAAACCTGGTGGACAGCAGAACAATCAAGTCAAAGTCTGCACTAATAATCAGTCCTCACACCAACTCACTGATTGAAGACAGCAGCAAACAAAAGACTTATGCGGGAATGGCAACACCTGTAGAGGTGTCACACTGCTTTATCAAGGTTCTCTGCAGGTTACCTCTGATGCTACTACTCATATCTCTGAGAACTGAAAGATCTGTCTTGACCCTGAAGAGCCCTGAGCAATTACAAGACAGAAATACTCTCATACTTTTCTCCAGCTCAGGCGTATCATACACTAATCATCAATGCTTTCCTAAGTAAATAGATTGCAACCGTTTTGTTGAGAAAAGCTTCTATGAGAATATCCTATAGCAGTGTAAATGAAGAAAAAAGTGGCAGAAAGTGAGGCAACTTTTAAGATACTACCACCTGCATATAACTTTATTGATTCTAGTATTACCAATAACATAGGGGTTTTTTCTGGGCAACCTTACTCCATCACAGATACAGCACAGCTGAGTAGCTTGAAAAGCCCTTGCTCTACAACAGCTTCTTCCATTCTGACAGCCTGAGGTGACCAGTACAGTTTCACGTTTTTCACATTTGACATGACATCACCAGAGTTTAAACTTTAAGTTATTCAAATCTCTTATTGCTGTCAATAAACATGGCTTGCCTTTTTTCTTTCCACCATCTTTTCTGAACATCTCTCTACTAATCCATGTTGACATTTAAAGGGCTGAGTCTTCAGTACCAGTATATTGAGACACTTTCCACAGAGGACAAAGCAAGCAAGAGTGTCCTAATCACTACACCTTAAGCAGCTCAAAATGGGAGGACAGCTTTGATCCAAATAAAAGCTTTCTGGCTGAACTTTTTGCCTGAACACAGAATCTTCATTTGAAATTCACAGTTAACATCTAGTATAGTACTTCTGCAAATTCCTTAATCAAGAACTATTGACCAAATAATTTAAAAGCACAATACTAGCTCTACTGAAACAACCTGGGCACTGCATACTGCATTAGATTCCTAAACATCACTCCAAATTTTCAGAAGCATTTTACAATTTATTTTATTCAAGCCTTCAAAAGAGTACCTACTAAGGTTATAAATGACTCTTACTGGATTTGGTTTTTACTATTATAAAAGAAAAAAATTATACTTTCATATAATTTTCTTCAAATCCCTTTTATTAAGTTGTAACACACAACAATAAGGCAATCAAAAAAAATATGCTGCCAGGCTTTAGGAAGAATTTTATCAACAAAATGATTGTGAAAAGAACAAATATTTAGCAAAATAACAATCCAGCCTCTAGAAAATTACAACAGAAACCAAACAAAATACTATCTACCCAGGTTGTGAACTAAAATAATGCATTTATCTATTAAGAGATGTATCATCAAAATGTAGTTTTTTACTGTACCTGTCCTTCAGCTTTATAGTATTTTTCAAATGAATTAAACAGATTTTTCCAACATGATTCTGCTTATAGCAATGAAGACTGAAGACTCTGAACTCTTAGGCTTTAAAATCTGACTAGAATATACCCCAAAATGTTGGAAAGAAGGATGTCAAGCTGTGTGTTCAAACATAAATTTAAGTCAATGCCAGTATTTTAATATCTCAGATATCATTTCAGCTGCAAATACAGCTTCATTTGGTACCTAGCTACAAGATTTTTGACACAGCTTGCTCATCCCCAGTTATTTTGTGTACATTGGTATTCCTTGATTCCCATACACCCTAAATTAATATCAAAATGGTAAAGGGTGTAGAAAAATTAAATAAAAAATAAAACACATTTACTACAATTAGATTTTCTATACCTTAAAAAAAAACCCACATGCAGAGATTTTATGATGGCCAATACTGACCATCTAATACGGTTTTGGAAAACTGTTTTCTGTACATGTTATTTTTCAGGGTAGTATTAAAAACTTACCAATATAATATCTCTGCTATCACAGAATGGCTCTGTGGAAAGATGAAGCTCACCATATACTGACAGAGTCTGTAGCTCAGTCCAGTCAAAAGGGAGGCAGTGCAGTGCCGTTAGTTGGAAGAAACGTGCTCTAACCAACCAACGTGCGTTGCAAAATGAGCTGCGAAACAAAGAAATCGGCTCACCCAGAGTTCTACTGAAGGCTTACACACTGAAGAGAATCCCAGAGCCATGCAGAAACTGCTTGTCCAGGCACAGGGATAGAAATAGTGGTGTCAAACAATTAACTGATTCCAGAAGTTTTACAATTCTCAAGACTAGAGATGAGCTACTGAAGATGGATTCTGGACAGCTTTCAAGAATCTGCATTTGCCACATAACTTTCAGACAGCAAGGACCGTACCAAGAACATTTCTAGGGCTGTTTATTTTTCATGTTGCTTCAATAAAGCGTGGCTAGTCTTAGAAGGCTGTGGAAAGCCTCTGCATCCCTGGGGTCTTAAACTATAAACCAAATTAATACTCATTTCCGAAAAACGACAAGGTGTTGCTCCTATGGAAACAGGCAGGAAGAAAAGGTTGTCACACACTGCTCATTGAGAGCCTACAGGGAACCAAACTGCAGAGTTCTGCTTCCATAAAGGGTACAGGAACAGAGACAAAGAGAATTTAAAAGAAAAAAGAAAAAAAAAAAAGTCATAGCCCAGTTAGAATAAAAGAAAACGAAGAATGCATGTGTAATGAAACAGGACTCAATACCACAGGGGAAGGGAATCTACAAGTCAGAAAACCAAAAACCTCTTTAGCACATCCCTAATTTACATAGCAGGTATTCAGAGATGATACTAATAATCACACTTAAAACTTAAAAAAATAAAAATATGCTGCAATCATACAAACATTTAGTCTGCATTTAAATATTTCACTTCAAAAAGTGATACAGTATCATGCAATGAAATGTATTTCAAATTGTATCTTATGGAAATCTCAACAAAATCAAAGTTTTTAATTATGAAAATGTTTTATTAAAAAAAAGGTGTTGGATTATTTCAAAACAAAACAACAGCACATCACCCCCATAAAAGCAATTTTTTCTGAAATATTAAAATGAAGTTAAAATATACCTAAGAGACAACTTTCCTCTATCTGCAATCTAAGCTTTAAAAAAGTATCATTAATGAAAGTTGTTTATACCTTTCAGAAAGGACAGATTGATTTGTTTTCCCACTAACACACTGCTTTTCCGCAGGTTTGATAAATTACTACAAACAAAGAAAGAATCTAGTTAGAAAGAAGAAAAACCTGTTTATTAACAAACAGGAAGACTATTAGAACTTAAAGCCTCAATCATGAAAAAGCTACTGTTAATTTTGTGGAAAGGTATTTGAGCACAATGTAAAAGAATTTTTTTCAGCTATATGAGAATTTGTTAAAGGATATCAGAAGATACAGTTTTTGTTGAGCTGATTTACATTTAATAATTTATACAAAACTTTCAAAAAATCTGTTCTCCATTTATCAAAGAAAAGCAATGGTAGACTGTTGACGTTATCTGGAAATTTTCATCCATAACTTTTTGCAACAGAGAAAAAAAAAAATTGACAGTATTTAAATGAAAAAGCAAGAAAGTACAGGCATTTCAACTGTTATCTCTATTGCCCTATCTACTAGACCATGTTTCCCCTCCAAAATAAACTATTTATTTCTGCCTAGAATGCAAAAAACCTGCTGTATAGCTTTTTATATCTATTTAACTTATTCAAGGTATTATTACTATTTCCTAAGTCACTACATAAAAATTGCATTTTCAGTACTATTTATTGTGTTTCATAAAAGTTCCATTAGAAACAAATTCAGAGCAAATGTAAGTTGGAGGCATCATTTCCATTTATTACTTCTCATAATACCTTTTTCATTCAGAGGTATCAACACAATCTACGGAATTATTGCCATTGTTCTCAAAGACAGATAAAGGACAAAAAAATTCCAGCATAGTGTCTAATTATTGTCATCTATCAAAAACAATGGAATATGTATTAAAAGTTATACAATACAGTGTACAGTAATCATATGGATATTTATGATCCAATTTAAGACTATTGTGAAAAATTGTCAGTTTGATATATAAGTTTTCAGTTTGTGTGAGTTATATTCCTTTTCAAAACCAGACACCAGAAGGCCAAGATGATGCCTCTGGAGGAAAAGTGAGATCCCTTAAGAGCTTCCCTTCAGAGCAACTGAGGACACCTAGGAAGGAAAGCTCCAGTGACCACAGTGAAGACCAGAAGAAAAATTACAGCCAAGAACTGGGGGCCTGCACCAACCAGAGCCAGAAAGACTGATGAGAGGATCAGGAAGCAAACAGAGTTTGATGAAAGAAATCTTGCAAGAGGCCAGTGAGGGCTCCGAGGATCTTGCTAGGATTCAGAAAGTCATTAAGGGCACAGCTACTGCAGTGTTTTGGTTTGGATTGCAAGCATTCTTTTGAAATACATTCTCATGGACATGCATGTACTGAATCATGGCTTGCATTGCAGAGTTTCTTTCCACAGATCCGTTCCTATTGCACTGCACTATTTGCCAGTGTAGACACTCAAAGTTAGAAATCAAACCTGGAAGCAAACCTGTCCTGCAAAGATGCATTCAATAGACGTAGAGTTGCCTACAAACTCCTTTTACTTCTGCTCTCTCATAAATAGAAAGAATTTTGTGACTAGTAAAGAAACTAACTATTCTAACTTCTACTTAATAAAAACCAGCATTTAAACAATTCAAAAAGCCTTTTTGGAATGCTTTCAAGTGAAAGAGAAGAGCTGTGTTAACCCACCTCCAAGCTCAGGCCAACCTGAGGTTTTACTGAGTATCCAGGGTCCTGTCAGAGGTAGTACAGGTAGTTAAGAACTATCCTCTTGCACTTGAAAGAATTCCTGCAAAGCTTTTGTATCTTCTATTTCCTTCATCGCTTACAAGCATAACAGAAAAAAAAAAAAAATGAGAGTCAGACTGGGAATTTGACGTAATGTTTCCCCATATACTCTCTCTGCAGGAAAAGACAATTAGACACAAAGTATTTTAGTTTCGAAAACGATCAGCCAAACTAAACCACAGAAGAGTCTGTGATTCTATCTCAACCATCTGCTTCGCTTTTAAGCAAAGAATGTTCAATATGCTGCAATAAATTCAAAGCCTTCAATCTGTCTCCTGTCACAAGAAAAAAAAGAATGTTGCAGTGCAAAAGATGGGGAAAACTGTGAACTTCCATTAATTCCTGAAGTGGTCAAACACCTTTTGACTCTAGACTAAAACAGAACATCATGCCCAATTTTCTTTATTCTGATATTCAGAACTAGAGAAATAATATAGCCACAGCTCCAAGTACCACTTAAAAATGAAGATTTCTCAGAACTTGGTAAACATTTATCACATAATTCTTAGCACTCTAAAGTCAAATGGACACCACCATCTTCCCACTAGAAAAGGAAAGCATAGCTAATTCATAATTATTAACACACACTCTCTTTCATTATTCACTCTCTATAAGAAAGCATGGACATGCACAATTGCTAGTCCAACCTCCAGCAGTAATGGTATTCATCAGTAATCTTCTTGTGAGCCTTTACAATGGCCCTACTACTTGACTTCAATCAGCTGTAAAGCTCCTTTATTCTGTTATCACATCAGTGTGAGGGAATGAATGCCAAGGATTGAATGCCCTCCTAAAGGAGTGCAGTCATGCTGTTAGAATAGCAATGAGCTTCATCTGACACTGCTCAACACATTCTTTCACACTCCCTCACTCTTGCAGAGGAATGCACGCGCGACAAAAATAAATATCTGGTGAGCGCAAAGAAACATATCTACAGAGTAATATACTAAATAAAGCATATAACAGTTTAATAAAAAGAGTTGCAAGTTGACATAAAGGATGCAATTAATAGACTTAACTGGCAGCAGTTGTGTTCCATTTGTCAGAAGAAAGGGATGGGCGGAATAATTATTCTACTAGTGAGAAAGACATTCAGAATTTCAGTGCAGAATGTCTCATCTATTAATACTCAATTCTCCTTAAGGTCTTTTTATTTTTCCTGATGCAAGGACCTAGGAATAGACCTGTTCTTGCTCATTATAATAAAGAGAAGAAAACAAGAGGTCCAGATGCAAAAATGGATGATTGTAAATATTTTAAGTAGAATCTTTTGGTAGCTCAGTCTGTCTCCTCCTGTACCGTTGACTGTTGTGCACATTGCTTTAGCCAAAACAAGGGATTTAGCCTGATATGAAATCTCTGCTAGTATGCCCCCAGCATCGAGACTACCATATCAACAAAGTTATGAGACAACTCGAGCAGGAAACTGAACTGTCATTCATAATTTAAGACTGCTTTTTCAGACCGACTCAGACAGAGGTTTTTTGCTTTTATTTTTGTAATTTCAAATACATCATCAACACTCCACCATGAAAGTAAGCTGTGTTTAGCAGGAAGAACAAACAAAAGTGTATCTTTCTAGCTCAAGTATATTGGTGGATTTTCAGTAACAAATATATTACAAAATGCTTTACAAAAATTTATATTTCAATAGTTAGTTATCATAAACTCCACCTTCTGACCTGCTATAAAAGTGTTTTTCCTCTAGAAAGGTTATTTCTACTAAATATTTTTAAAAGATTTCAATCAAAACTTATTTTCATAATGATACAGAAAAACATACACAGTCTTGTGAATATAAGACAGAGTCGTTGAAAGGAGGAAAGACATCAGAAAGCCTGGCAAACAAAATGCAGCAACTATGCTAAGAAAACTCATCCTTTCTTAGGACATTGTCTTTTAAATCAACGCTAGGCTGCAAGTCCATTCATTCTGTAAATCTTATCCTTCATAATCTCAAAACCAATATGTTTACGCTTCTATCTCCTTACATTCACTAAGATATTCTGATTTATCCTCCTTGGTTAACATTTTTATATATAAAAAAAAAGTCTTCCTTGCATGTGAGCTTATTTAAATTCTTGTGCCGTTCCATTAAGGATGAAGAGAAAGGATGGTGGTGTAGACTGTGAAATGCCTTTGTGTTATTTGACCAGAAGCAGATTATTTCAATAGTGCACTACACTCTACAGTCCATTTTAGAGCAAAGAGGAATACAGTGAAATCTCTCTGCTGTGAAGTATCTGTCAGCATCAGCTTCTGTTTGGAGAACCTTTGTGCTCCTTCTCAGGAATAAGGCATTGATGTGGCAAGCGAATGGGGCTCCTGAATACTGTTTTGAGAACATGAACTGACATCTCAGCATATTGGAGATATGTTAAAACTTAACGAGTGACTCAACTGATGACATTTTCTTGAGGAGCTACAATGATCCAGTGATACAAACAGCAACTTTTCCAGTAGGAATGTTTTAAATATTGTCTCCTGCACCTCTCAATCATGTTTGTGAAAGGACCAAAACTCAGGATGGAGCTCTACAAAACACCTTCCCTAGTGAAAGTACATAGCTAAATTGAATCTTCAGTGGTGCTAGACTTTAGTATATAGTATTTTGGTGACACCCTTTCCCAATAATGTATGCAGAGAACTCTCAGTCAAGGAAGAGAAAGCATCGATAGAAATCAGTAAAGGAGCTTTTTTTTTTTTAGTACAGGTGAGCAACAAAAACTTATCATAACTGTTATACTATTTATATCTTAACAAACAGTTATTAGCACATGCAGGCAGTAAAACTGAATCACATCACATGTGGAAAGGGGCCAGAAATGATTGCTTCTAATGAGGCCAGACAGCCATCCCCTGCCTCCTCTCACAACAGTGTGATACTGAACTGCCCAGCTCCCTATGCCTTGCTCAAGCTTAATCATATCTAACAAACGATAAAGCTAAATTAGAACAGGATCCTCCTCGCAGCCATGGGCAGAAGGAAGGAAACGAATGGCAGCTGAGATACCACGAGTCCAAACCCTGCCACTGACAGGAGAACAAGAAAGCACTCATAGCTCACGCTTGGTTACAGTAAATAACATTACTCAAAAGAACTAGACTGCGCCAAAGGTAGATTGCGAGAAGACACATGCTTGATGAGCTAAAGACCTCTCAAGGTTGTTAACATGCTGTTTTTACACAACATTAATGAACTCCTGGGCATCAGTTTCAGGATTAAGCGTGAGATTAAGCTTTTAGGTAATGCTATGTGCTTTAGTAAAGACTTCTTCAGGAAGCATACTTCCACATGAGCTCATCTTCATGCTTCCAAGAACTCTTTCTAAATATGAAGAGGTTTCTGAATCAAGATTTATTTGTATTCCTGAAACCCATGAAGCAGAATAAGGGCAAAATGAAAAAAAAAAAAAAATTACTGCATTGGTGAGTGAAACATTAATGAAGATTTAACTCCACAAAGTCTACTTTTCTACTGATACTATGAGAATTTTTTGAAATGATACTAGGAAAACCATTTATAGCCACAAGTTGATTAATCTGAAAAAAGCTAAGGTGATAAATACATAGAGTAGCTTAAATCATACAAATAAAAATTCAAACACATCTAAAAAAAAACCAATACTCATTACATTTTAATACCAAAATGAGTAATTGTTAAATTCGTCATTAAAAAGTCCTTTGCAGAGACTAAAATTTACTACAATAGAAGCATCTGCAGCATTACTCTGACTTTGTGTAATTTTCTGTTAATGACCTAGACTTAGCAATATGATGGAAAACCTAATAATGCGGTATTTATTTCTTCTATAAGGGAACAAACTGTAAGAAAAACAAATTCAGAATGGTTTTAAATGATTCAAAAAGATGAAAGAATTTCCTTAGTTTCCCTTGGTTTTACAATCACTTCTTTAAGAGATCAAAGCATGTTAATACAGCTGTTTTATGTAGAAATGTTAAATACAAGACAATTCTTTTCTACTACAGTTTGTTCTCCCTGCTCCCTCCCTGCTCCCTTGCTGAAGAAACAATATTAGTTTCTGCTAATGCTGTTAAACAATATAAATGTCTTGTCCATAGTGGAAAGCTATCATGTTTAAAATTAAAGAAATACTTATTTCCAAATATATGTGCTCCTGGCATGTAGGATTAACCGATATTAATGGTTTGTGAAGAATAAAATGCTTCTGACATCTATCTTGCAAGAATGTGGAACTAAATAAGATATAAATAATGAAAAACTGGATTAAAGGCAACATTGGAGGTCAAATCTGATGTTTGTCTGAGACCAGGAAAAGGAAGCAGTAAAGACAGAAGCAGATAAACAAAAAGCAGGCCTTGTTTCTGTAAGCAATACTAACACCTGAAGGAAACCTCTTTGTACTTTGAGTAAGAGTTCATTCACACAAAAAGGTCTATCTATCATAATCCCATTAAAAAATAGTTTTGATGAATAATTGCTTACCTAATTAAAGGCTTTCTTGGCTTAACTGAAAAACAAAGACATAATTTGCCTATAATACAAATCTGATTTTATGTAAAATATTTCTATTGATTTTTTTTCTTGACACTTTGCTCATTTATTTGTCAGCAAATCAAGCAACCTGCTGAACCAGACTGAATGAAGAGGTCAGCTCTCCTCATGTGTTTGGAGACCAAACGAGGAAGTTAACTTTCCCTACTGGGTTACATTGCCAAGTGCTGGAATAAAACGTACATGGAAGGAAGAGCAAAAAAAAATATTTGAAAAGCAAAGGATGGCACATTTCAGAGTATTGTTTTTAAAGCAAAACAAGATTTATGTGGAAAATGCAGGTATAGATATCTAGCAAGAATCATCTCAAACAATGCTATAGGTGCTGTTGTTATTTTCTAGTTATTTCCAGATGATAACAAAGTTTTCTGGAATTCTCACCAAACTCCCTCTAAAAAAAAAAAAAAAATCTCAATTTTAATCAGTAGGAAAAAAACCAGCCTCTCACCAAAATTAGAAATGAGCCTCTTATAATGAACCTCTGTTTTTAAATATGACTTAATCTGCAGGCTGAAAGATCATCGCACAGGAAGATAATGCGGACTTTGTATGAATTACTGCTAATCACCTATTCTCAAAAAGAAAAGTATCTTTGATTGAAATGCTACATTAAAAAGTCTAGAAAATACGTACCTTAGTTCTTTTTCAAGTATCAGCTATAAGTTTATGAACTATATTTTAATTATTGTTGATGAGCAACTGGCATGATATGGATTTTCCTGTTCATTTCTCACAGCTACATACCAGCTTGCCAGTTAAATCTTTCTGAATATTCTCATTTCTAAATCCTTTTCCCTTTGACTGTGATCCATGCTTACTTTCTGATGAGGAAAAGGCATAAAAGGCTTACAAGTTCAAATGCTTAATGGGTTTATGAAGAAGAATGTTGTAAGAAGGATTGCTTTGACAGTTTGATTAGATTAACACAATCAATCAGTTTCAACAACATATGCCACCCTTAGAAATACAGGTACTGCAACTTCCTTAGGGGATGCTACTGCATTTAAATTGAAAAGCACCAATATCACATCTTTCCAATGCAAATTTCCAAGGAAAATGAACTGTAAAACACTGAATAAGGCATTTATAAACACACTCCTCTCACCAAAAGAATAAATTAGCAAAAATTAAGCATAACTACCTGTATGCTTCTTTGTGAAGATGCATTTATGTTTTAAAAATGTACATGGAATTTCTAACTAGTTTACATGTATGGGAAATAACATGATGATTTTTGGATTTGTGAGCTATACAGGAAAAAATTACTAAGTCACAAATAGAAATATTTACAACATAGTTTGTAAATAAAGTATATTCTCTATTTTATAGCCACATACTATGCTGTAAATAAGAATATATAATGCTGTAATTCTGTCTTCTATTAGAAATATCCAGAAAGTTCAAAATATGAAAAAACTGACTAAGCATGTCTGGCAATTGTTAACAGGTCTGATTCAAAGGATTGTGGAAAAGGAAATGATCCATTATAATTTTGCCTTCTTGAATTTGTTGTTCTGGCAGTTGTAACATTATCTAAGCATTTATTCCTCCCCCCACTGTGTGTTACTAAATTTTATATTTTAAAAGATGATTCATACTCTATTCATGAATAAAATTAATGAGCAATCTGGTGAAGCTATAGCACAAACCTTGCAGATTTATAACCATCCCATCATAACGAATCTCACCTTGCTATAGGGGAGATCAGAATATGAGGTTAGTAGCAGGATAGATATCCCCTATGGTACTTAAGGTGGAATAAGGATAGGTCCTTATTTTCAACTCTGGAGCCTGTCAAGGACAGGTCCTCCTTGTTTTCAACTCTATTATCAACACAACACAATATTCTATATTGTGACCAAACTTGAAAGTTTTCTGTACAAACACTACTTTCCATAGTAACGATAATAAACAAGGGACTAGGTTCTGATTTACGATTGCACAAATACATGATGAATTTTATCTCATATAATGATACCCAGTGCTTCTATCATGATATGGCAATGACAGCAAAACTAGATACATTTGAACTTTTGTTAACAAAGCACAAATAGTGTCTACATGAAAATGACTACAGAAAAAATGTGCACAACTTCTAAATCTTTTCAGCAGATGTTGAAGATGCACTGAGTAAAAGCCCTCTGATAGACTGCAGTGATCTCCATATAATAACAAAATGCGCTACTGCCCTTGAGATTGTGCCTACTTAATCCAGGACTATGTGAGATGGACCAAATAGGGTTACCTAAAAGCTCATGCCTGCATTTACTTTAGCAAGGCAATAGGAGATGATGAGAAGAACAGAGCAGTTCAGGCTGAGGCTTCTACAGCTACAGTAAATGCAGTTTGGATTTGCATCTTACCTCACTCTCAGTTTAGTCTTGGATTTTACTTCAGACTAGATTTAGCCTTGAGCCCTCAAATACAATGTTCCCACCATTCACATGCTCCAAAGCAGTCCAAGTCATTGCTTTCAGACATGTATGTCCCCATTAGGGGACATTACCTGTTGGAGCCTCTTTGGTGCGTAACTGAAAAAGAGGTTACTGTTAAATTTCCTCAGAAAGGAATTAACACCAAAAATATTCCATGAACCAAACCAATAGAAGGCAAGTGAGGACAAAAGGGGAATTTGCTTCAGAACGGCACTACTATTCCAAACCAAAATGCAGACTTGCATTTGCTGCATGTATATGTAGACTTACATCTAAATCTTGCTTTTCAAGAGAAGAATTTGGAAAAAAAGTATCTAATAAACACAGAATCCAAACAACCTAGAGAGTGTCAGCATATCAAAATGGGAATTGAAGAATTCGTGAGCTGCACATGCTAATTTATATAATCAAGGTCACCTCATATGACTGCAGGGTACTGCCTCTGAGCACCTACAAGTACAAAGCTGCAAAACTAGCAGCATGCCTATTAACACAAGACTGTACAAAAAAATTGGAAGTTCTCATTTCCGTGGCTGTAAAAAAATGTGTCTTTTAAAAAACAGCTTAATGGTTCTGGAAAGAAAAAGCATCTTTAATTTCAAGAGGAAAAAAAAAAAGAAAAAGATGAAGGCTGATATTAGAGGACTTGGAAACAAACACAGAAAGGTTGGTGAATTGTCAGTACTGATTAAGACAGTGGAGAAATAAAAGCTAGTCAGGCTGAAATTAAAGCATTGTGAACCCCTGCAACCGGAATGAAAAGAAATCTCAGTAATCAAGTAAATACAAGTGTACTTTACTACTCTGCTAAAGTGGGCTGAAGTACCCTTAGTGTAATAATATTCAACCATTGAAGATAATAGTAGCTAAATTCAACATATAGCACACTATAAACGTTGGAGAAAAGGGTATTGTTCAACTTCACGAATTACCAGTTTTGGAGTGTTCATCCAGAGGCATTTAAAAAAAAGAAGTATGATTTTCTCAACTTATTTCATAAGCTACCTTCAAATGAAGTTTCTAAAAGCATTTTGGCAACCTCTGTCAGCATACATGAATGACAAACTTGTGAATGAGAAATTCAACTTCTATCTAATTGCATGAACTCTAAACTCAGTATTTCTCAAACATCACTGTCAATACAAACTGAGAAAGCTATACAAAGAACACTATTCTTTCTTACAATAAACTTTTTTTAATAAATATAAAGCCTTATTTTTCCCTGTCTACTGTGGAAAAAATACAGTTCCAGCATTTAACCAAAGTACCTCCAGCCTGAATTGAAATTTATCTTCCTTCAATTACCACCACCTTCGTGGCTTTCAAAAACTGCAACAGCAGAAACAACATCTCTGAAAGATGTTTCCCACAACAGCTATCTTCATTTTATTTGTAAACTCTTTCATTGGTTACAAAGTCAAGACAGTATCGCAGCACAGTAACGATGCTCAGGTTGTGATTCAGACATTATACTTAGTCTTCAGTGAGTGCTTTAGAGAGATTTATTTTGATTTTTAGCTTCATTGAAAGATATTACTACCCTATGAAACATTGTTGAAGACAACTGAGTTACCTGAAATTAATCTTACGCACTGACTCCAGTATACAAGTTTGTTAACTTCTTTTTTAAACACACAGTGAAAATGGATTAGGGTATAGCCAAAAATGTTGAATATAGAAATGAATGTTCTTGCACAGAGTTATCTTTTCAAAGAGGTGAGTATACTAGACAAAATTAAAAAAAATAAAGACATAGTAGTATCAAATTAATTCATTAATTCAAAATGTGCAGGTATTATTATTAATAAATTATTTCTGTACTTAATCAGAATAACCACTACAACAACCTACTATTTCACAAATTGTACTTTCTAGTGTACGTTCTATACTCTGTTCGGAGATCTGAACAACCAGAAGGACCTGAACCAGTGCCAAACTGAAGATTCCTACGCCAAAATTTTTTGTTGTTTTGAAATGAATCTTAACAGCTAAAGGTGGCAAAGAATTAGTGGAATACCACTTACTAAATACAGTCCAGAGAACAGCTGAAATCAAATTTAATTTGAAAACCACTGTCTATAACTGATGCCACGTTAGGCATCACTTTAGAACCTCTTCATATTCACCTACATACTGCAGCATATGTAGCATTATTTCAGTTTCACACTACAGAAATATTAATTCCAATTAAGCACAGAACAGCCAAAATTTAGCACAGATTTACATACACTTTGAAATAGTTGGAGTTTTTTGATCAGTAATTCCTGAACTACTGCTGGGAGAAAAAAAAAAAACAAAAAAAACAAAACTAAATTGGGATAACCACAAGAATACTTACAGAGAAAAATGGCAAGAAAATGAAGGAACTGAATGATGGAAGATCTGAGTAATGACAGAAGGAGCAAATTACATATTCTATCTGTTTTAAAGAGATTCATATTATTCATATTAGACAAAAAGTTCAAAACAAGAATAAGAATTGGGCTTTTTGAAATTCTGTGAAGGGAAAGTAAAGTACAGTCTGGAAAATGTAAGAGAAAAATATGTTAAACAAAAAAGTCCTATGCAGGATCTACTACAAAAAGTTACAAAATAAGAGAACCAAGAGCTTTCAGGAGGAAAAAGAAGAATTCTTGGTATCAGTGATTGTCATCAGCTATCAAGGGAGAACTGTCATACAGATGGTCTGAAATGCACATCTTAACGAAGGAAGTCAGGTCAGAAAAAAAAAAGTAGATATGCAAATCATCAGCATAAGCTGACAGTGAAATTGTAGGAAAGCCTCAGATCACCCATGAATAAGATGGAGAAGGAAAAGTAAAAAAGGACCAAGAATCCCTGTGAGACTGGAAGAAAGGGCAGAATAGCTCTCAAAATAGACAGTCAAGGGCAATGCAAGTGGCAGAGGAAAGCACAAGACTGTCATGTATCAGGAAAACAAGAAAGGCCAGAATATTAAGGAAAAAGTGATCATTACTAGAAGCTAAAGCACTGGAGAGACAAAAGAAGATAAGGTTTTTAATATTTCATGTAGTTCTAATGATGTTGCGCATTTCAGAAACAAACAGTAATTATACCAATTTCATAATCCTCCTACAAGTATCTATGCTACTCTAAAGAAGGTATTTTTATGGGATTTTACTGGATTTGTTGAATACTAGTTTTGTCCTTTCTTTCCCCACCGAGGTTGTGTGTAAATTTAGGTACTATGTCTTACACAGTGGAAAAGAGTTAAAAATTATTTTGAAAGTTTAATAGATTTTCTGTGCGGGCTGCTTAAAAGCTTTGTCACTAAAATAGTCTGCTTTGAAGCAAATCAGGTTAATCTATGCACTTCAGCCTACTAATCTTCAGTGTAGTAGAATGTTCTGCAGTACTTAGATGAATTTTGCCCTTAATATGTACTAATTATTTTACATATGGTAGTGAGGCTGCCCTGTTTTGTAAAGTAGTATCAACTGTAGATTTCTGAATTTCAAGTCTATTTTATGGTATTTTGTTTCTTACCTGGATGGAGTTCTGCTATTCAGAAATTTATTATGCACAACAATACAAACCATATATTCAGTATTATTTCCAATTTTATTGTTCATTTACAGAAGTAACAAAATGCTTGCATTTTTATTCAACTGTTCATCTTACATCTACTATAAACACTTCTGATTTGATTTTAAATTTTTACTGTTCAAAGTTGGAAACATCACGCATTCTCACAGTAAGGTAATCTATAACTATGTGTTAGCTATGGATGCTTTAATAAATTTGAAACAAGGAACCAGAGAACTGTACAACATATTAGGATTATTTTACATTTGTTCAGGTTTTAACAACAATAAGGCATCAAAAACAAAAGGAAAAAAATGAAGTGGCAGTCATGGTTTAGTTGTTAGTGTTCAATTCCACGAACACCAATAACCAGCGTAACTAACAATAGGGGCTTGAGAAAAAAGAACTAATTAGATTCCAGTTTTAAAATACTAAACTAAACAACTTGAACTTTTAGTGTAGTCTCTTAAGACACATAAGTGAAGCTCAGCGAGGAAGGGCTCTGTGGGAAGAAGGAGCAGCTCTGTCCTGCATGGCAGGGGTGCCCTGCAAAGTTCCTGTTGTGCTGCGGCTCCTTCCTCTGGGAATTGTGAATTACACACTGACTCCACATCCTTGCTCACAGCCTACACAGGAGAGTCCCTGCATCCATGACACAAACACGAGCACAAACAGAATACGATAGCATTGTTTCCACTAACTCTCTTTTTAAAGAACATCAGGGATATGAGAAGACGACCCTGAAGCAGTAAGCTCAAAGAAGTTTCAGGTAAGAATGCTTGTAATGGAGTGTTTTCCTTGTTTCTTTCTTTTTTCTTTTTTTTTTTTTTTTTTTTAATAGTACCTAAAGGCAGAAAACGTGAAACATACAAGCATAACTTACACTGAATCAATTTTAACTGAACACCCTGCAAAGACAATGGCAATTATTTTGCTATAATGCATAAAATGATGCTTACAATGGGTTTGAAACTTTTTTTCAAAATCTAATCTAATAAGATTATAATCTTATAAGATTATAATCTAAGATCTAATAATAAATTTTAAAGTAATGAAGGAAGCTTACTCTCCTACTCTCCTTACTCTAAAGTAAAAACCACGCAGCTGACAGCACTCAATAGCTTGGATCTCTGCTTCTTTATGCATCATCAAAGGCACTTTTCATCAACAGCAAACCAGTTTGTCATGAACAAATGCCCTGAAGACAAACTGATGGTTATCTATTACTACAGCTGTCATTTGGCTTACAGAATTTTCATTGTGTATAGCTAAAATTAAGAAGTCTCTTCGACTTTCACATGCTAGTTTTAGACTGCTGTATTGGCAGTTTTAAAATGAAATTTAATAACTGAAAATACACAGTATGTTACACAGACACTGGAACAATTTCATTGAGATAAACCAGGAATAACTGAACTAAAACAGGCTACAACATTTAACAATACTGTATGCAGAGAATGACCTACTTTTCGGAGGCACTGATATTAGTTATTTTAAGCATCTGGTTTATGTGAATCTGTGTGACTCAGACTATGAAAATAACAGAATTAAATCCGATAGTGTCATATCCAGAAACTGCAGAGTACTATTTTCAGAGAACAGCCATACACTCAACAGCAGTTGAAATAATAGTCAAAGATTAAAATCGGACATATTTAGTTAACCTAGCCTACTTTACCGAGTATCTGGGATAAGAATAAAGCACATTAGTAAAGCAAAAGTGCACAAGGCTTTTTGAACAAGATTTTAAGTATTTCTTTCTTAAGCCAAGTATATTTCTCCCTTTATCCATGCCATTTTATTAAACAAAATACCCAGAGGATAAAATCAGTTAATCTAGAAACTGTTTGCCTATTCACATAAGTAGCACTAACAGAGGAGTTTCCTCATTTAGGAACCATTAACTCTTCTTTTAGAGGAACAGGAAAATAAATTTGTAAGTAGAACCAAATGATGAGTTTAAGGAACACCTACAATAATTTATTTGCTATGTAATGGGAAGTCATTTAATGCCACATTGAACACAAAATGTCTTGCATTTGAATGGTGCTTGATAATACTTCATCTCTACACAGGCATCCTTGCTCTGACAATTAGTTGTTGTGCCTATCGCATGAGGCAGATGGGCTAAACGGTTTTGCTCACATCGCCATGTGAAGAGGAGATATGGCTGTGCAAAATCCCCCCCACGTATGCAGATTTCCTATAGAGGGGAAAAAAAATCCATGTACAAAGACAGCCTTACAAAAAACTTCATAACATGGAGTTTCACAGCTGTAGTAAGCATAGGCTGCTGCTGAAAAGGTAGTTTCACCCAGCTCGTTGCCTTGCATGTACTTATGCAATTTCATTTGTGCCAACATAAAGGGTTATGTAGTCATGTAAGGAGCCACATCATTAAACTCATCTAGGTGAAAACTTACCCAACAGAGAAAAGTTATATCATCTCAAAGCAACAGTGAAATCACAGTGAAGATGGACAGTTTGGCATGCCAGGAAACCTCTGACAGCTCACTTATCACAAAGACATTCACCTTTACCATTCTAGATGATTCAGCTCATTGTGGGGCAGGAAAGCATGAGATCAGCATAAGGAAAGTTGTAATAATGGGCAATGGCATATGTGGAAGCAAAGGCAGAAATATGTGTTAGTGGTCACTTCATTTAGATGTCTCAAGTAGCAAATGTGGACACATTATTTTCCCATCACTTGCAAGAAAACTTCTTTTTGAAAAGCATATGATAAATTCTCAGTTCCTGACTTCCCAATCCGCATAGGCATAACAGATGCCTACAGATAAGCAGCTACTCTTAATACATACTCATTTAAATTATGTCTAATATAAATCACAGAATCATTTAAGTTGGAGAGGACCTCCTGAGATCATCCAAGATCATCCAGTCTAATCACTCTGCTAAAGCAGGGTCACCTAGACCGGGCTGTCTAGGACCATGTCCAGCTGGCTTCTGAATGTCTCCAAGGATGGACACCCCATAAATTAGGCAGCCTATGCCAGTGTTTGATGACCTTCACAGGCCAAGTGTTTTCTTGTGCTCAGACAGAATTCCATGTGTTTCAATTTGTGCTCATTACCTCTTGTCCTGTCACTGGGCACTGCTGAGAACTTTTACAAATATAAACATAATTCAGAGACTAAGGGAATACATGGGGACTAGAGATACTAATTTTAAAACTACCTTTGAAATTACAAAAAAGTGTTATGAAAGTATGATGTGTATAGAATCTATGAATCTAAAAGATGCACAAAATTAAAGAGCATATGGATGTGAGAAAGGCAATTTTCCTTTCTCTCTTCTTGTATAGCAACATGATTCTCTTTCAGATTTTGGTCTTTAAGAACAATATTAATTTTAATAAAGCCTTCCTCTAGAAACACTGACTACTTCAAAGTAGCTAAGAAGCAAAACAATTTTCTAGACTGTATCTAACATTCTATTATCATCCTATAGAGCCATGCATCAAGATCCTGATCAATAAAGCACTTTAGAGTACATGCTTAATTAACTTAATTCATGAGTTGTTCAATTCAAGTCAATGAGATTACTCACATTCTTTAAGTTAAGCATAAGAGAAAGTACTTTATCTCATCTTGTCTGCATTCACAATCAACTTCCATTTAGCCACAGAAAAATTACCATCTATTTCAACAGTACTAGAAGCTGCCTTAAGAACTTGAACCTAGAAAAACCTACAGGCTTCCCTATGCATATCACTGAGTTTTGATTTTGTATGGGTTTTGCATGTCTAAATACCTTCCTCATAAAATAGCATGGCTACACATCTTTTCCCTTCTTTTATTTTCCACATTGAATCCTCCTTGATGTCAATGAGAGCTACCAAAGAAAAATAGACAAAAAATGGCAATACACAAACATATTTGCAATCCACACTTAATGACATTAAAAAAAGTTAATCTAGTGGCTGAGAATTTCACATCATAAAAAAAAGTCCTTTTGAATATTATGAAAGGAATTTTAACTCACTTTTTGTAGAAGCTCAGAGGGCTTCCATTTGAGATTAAGATTTCTAAATGTAAGTGTCTACAAGCATGCTGTGTACTTAAGCTACACAGGTAATGAAGATGTAGTCAATATGTTCAACGGAGCCTAAAAAGTGATTCAGCTGACCAGTCACTCTAAGCCATAACTAATCTTTGTCTAGGCCCCTCTGAGTTTATTCACTAGGTCTCCATCAGCTATCATGGAAGCTTTACATACCTGACACAGCAATACACACACACAAACTTACAGTAAGACACCTATATTTTTGCATTTATATCTCAAACTGAACCACACCTCCGCTGTTCACAGTAAGCCCACAGGTAGAAAGGCCAGAGACTATGAACTTCAGAGTTCCAGATCCAACAGACCGCTAAACCCAGAAATTCCTGTGTTCTGGCAAGTAATACGCAAACCCATCCAAAGGCATGCATTTGTGCTAGATGATAACTTCAGTTTTTATGGGGAGTTGTCCTGGTTTCGGCTGGGATGGAGTTGGGTTTCTTCCTGGTAGCCGGTATGGGGCTGTGTTCTGGGTTTAGGTTGAGAACAATGTCGATGATACACTGATGTTTTGGTTCTTGTTAAGTAGTGCTAAGTACTTGCTAAGTGGTGCTCACACTGGTCAAGGACCTTTCAGCTTCCCATGCTCTGCCAGGGGCATGGGAGGCTGGGAGGGGCACAGCTGGGGCAGCTGACTCAGACTGGGCGGGGGCTATTCCATACCATGTGACATCATGCTCAGTATATAAGCAGGGGAGTTGGCTGGGGAGGGGTTGGATCACTGCTTGGGGGACATGCTGGGCATCGGTCGGCGGGTGGTGAGCAATTGTACAGTGTACCGCTTGCTTTGTATTACTACTGTTCTATTTTTTATTTTACTTTAGTTATTAAACTGTTTTTATCTCAACCCATGAGTTTTCCCCTTTTGCCCTTCCGATCCTCTTCCCCATCCCACCGGTGGGGGGGTGAGCGAGCGGCTGCGTGGTGCTTAGCTGCTGGCTGGGGTTAAACCACGACAGGAGTCATATTTACGCATCTCATACACGCAGCCACTGTCAGTTTTGTAATTGCTAGTGTAAGTGCATATTTCTCGGAGTTGAGGTAAACACCGCTATACAGGCATTTACTCCCAAAAAGTAAACTGATACACATCTCTCATGGTTCCCAACCTGCTCTGCTGTACCACAGAATTGCAGCTGAGATACAGAAAGTGACAAGCCTGATTCTTCCTGCAAGGCCAAGACAGAATGTGAAAATAAATACAGGGCTAAGCAGATGAGATGTATTAAAGAACATGGCTAAGATCCCAATTAGGAGAGATAAAGGGCTGGCATGGGTATAAAGCTGATTTTATTTGATGGAGGAAGAAAGTTAACTTTCTTTTCTAAATCCTTGTTGAGGCAAAACATACAAGACAGGGAGGGGGGGAGGTGAGGATATATAACTGCAGATCACAGTTTGGGATCTGAATGTGTATACTGCTCTGTGCAAGACCGTGATCCAGCTCAAAATCAGGACCCACTTAGTCTGCTTTCACTGGGAATTTGGGAACCCTCTCTCTCAATGAGAAACTGCAAAATAAATAGGAACAGGTAACAAACTAGACCTGGATGATCAATAGAAGAGGACCAATTGTCTATACACATCATTATAATTCTACAAATAGCATCTGGCTTTCTTCTTTTCTAGGAGAAAATATGAGAGATTATATAAATGTGAGTGAGTGTATTTTAAGGTCACACTGAAAAGCTGAATTATTATTTAATAAACTTGGGTTTTCTCCATTGCACACATAATCCTTACACACGTTAAAGACCGAACATAAAGTTATATATACAATTCAAGATAAAGCAATCCAGTTCTTTTTTTGACTAACATTCTTACCTTCTTTTCTTCGAGTTTTATGTTATATCAGATTGTGGTTAGCACAAGATAAACAATAAGAGGTCACTGACTTCAGTGCTATACCACTGAAATATAATTGCCTGCCACAATAAAGCCCTAATGAGCAAAACTCTTGTCAATGGGAGGTTGCCTTGGCAACGAAGTTATCCCAGAAGGTAACTATCCATGTGGTAGAAGGTGATGACAGTCAGTTGCCTGACAAAGATTCGAAAAGTATAAAAACTTTTCAATTGCTCAAGCTGAAAGGAAGCTTTATGTATCAGGAGTCTACTGACATAAGGGAAAATATTGACTTGCTGAACACAAAAAGAATCTAGAAACTTCCAAAGAAATGCAGAGTTCGAATAAGTACATTTTGTTTAAACAGAAACATGTTTAGAATGCTAGTCTTGCAAGTAAGAGTCCTGCTCTCGTGTGCTGACATCTTCCTATGGTGTCCAAGAACTAAATTTGATTTAAATCATACTTTCAGATTTACTTTTAAAGAAAACAATGTGAAAAGGTGTTCTTGCATTATAGTGAAAGTGGGTGAGATCAAGGCTGGGTTCAGTAGACAGCAGGATGATGAATTCCAGCTCTCAGGTAGGAAGCTAAAAAAAACAAGTCCCCAGGAGAAAACAAGAGGTGGCAGAATTGAAGGCATAGGCACGACCTGAGTACAGGCTCCAGGGGCCACTGAGGCTTTTGAATCCAGGAGCTGGTTCCTCTGACAGTATATGGCAGGTAGACAAGTAGAGTCACTACCAAGTCACACGGTATTTTTACCTTTATTTCCTAAGAAAATTAAACTTTCACATTTTATGTCTGGGCAGGAAAGGTTATATCCCACTACATCTGTCTCCCCTACTCCAGAAACATTTAACCCACTGGCCAGTTTCCATCAAATTGACAAATGCCTAGAAATCTTAAAGACATGATCCTACTCATGTGTTAGTAATTGGATATTAAATACTCAGATGTCCAGACACTTTTAACAAGGTCACCAAGCAAGACTCTAAAATTAAGTTGCTGTCGAACAAGAGAGAAAGTGTTCATGAATTAAAAGGACAAAAATAACAGAATAGGATCCATGTTGCTCACTAAATTACTAAGTGGTCTTGAAAAAGAATAGTTTGGTAGAGATGCAAAATTATTCAGAATAGCTTTTACTGGTAAAAAATAAAGCTGGCTGCAAAAAGTTGCAGACAGCTGTCATGTCGCATGGCAAGTGAAATTCAGTCTGGATATACACACACAGAGGGAAAAACACTGCAAAGCATGCATACCTGATGTTGTCCTTGATGTTAACCACTAAGACAAGCTGGACTAACTACGAACAATTACTTGAAAACACTCATATTCAACAGGAGAAAAGCCATGAGAAATTATAAATACAGAAATAAAGAAAGAAATAGAAAACAACCTCATCTCACTATATGAATCTATGGTGTGCTCATCTCTTGAAGTTTCCATTTAGTATGTGACAGAAATAAAATTTATAGTAAAACTATAAAGACTACAGAGAAGAAAGATAAGCACAGAAAGTGCATAAAATAGCTTCTATAAGTACAGATATTTTCAGCTTGGAAAAGGCATGATTGCATACAGAGATAGAAAACAGTTTTGAAACAGGTGATGGGGAAAAAGTGAATAAAGAATGATTTGACAGTTTCTCATAATCAAAGAAATAAGCAGAAGTGAATTCAAAAAGAATCTTTTGTTAAATCAAAGGAGGAGAATTTCTTTTCACACTGCATAAAGAAATTGAAAAAAAATCACTGCCACAGGATGTTTTAAATAGTATATTTTAAAACAATTAGATACATATTTAATAATAATCAATAGGCATTTTTTTTAAAAAAAAGTATAACAGATAGTGATAGAATTAAGCTTCTGAGTAGTAGAAGATGGGAGGGTGTATCAAACTATACCTTCCCCACTCTTTTCCTCTCACTCTAAATGTTTGTTGTTGTCCAGTTAACCTAACCTGGTTCAAGGATCTTTATGGTCCAAACCAAGCTTTGTATAAAAAAAGAAAAAAGACCAGACCACTGGGACAGTGAGAGGTCTTGTGCTCCTGCTGAAGAAAAGGATGAGAACAATTGTCTACTTAATATCATGGACTCAGTATGGAAAAGAGATGTTAGAACTGCCATAAAAAGAGAAATATTCCTGGCCATGAAAAATTAAATCTGCTTTCAGTAGATGTATTTTGAGTCTCTTGTCTCAAGTGGCTTAAGGTTTTGATTGAGACCAGAGTAGTAATAATATCTTTCTTGTACAGATTCTCTGCTGTCTGTTGAGATATGCACTCTTGTTTCAACTTTAATTGATTTTTTTTTTTTTTAAGAAATACTAACCACAAGACAACTCTACTGAAAGACAAACTTAAATCATTCTTGTGTTCAGGGAATCAAAATCTCTGATTGAGTCTATGTAAAAAGTGGAAACACAGGAAAAAACTGACTGTATTTTTGAACATTTCTTAAATTTCAATGACTGGCAGCCAGACAAGCCAGACAAATAACATTATTACATGTAACCTTTTCCCCTCTCTTTTCTCTCTTTTTTTTTTTTTTTTTTTTTGGTGGGAGGTGGTGGTGTTACAATTTCTGTAAGCTAACTTTTATTTTAATATGTCCCTAGAGTTAAACCTCTACTTTTCCATTTGGATAAAGAGTAAACCTGTGCTTCTGCACAGGTTTTTCATGGCCTTCAATAAGATTTTTGGGTCCTCAGCACTTCTGGAAAATCATATCAATTTTATTTATTAAAAACATTAAAAACATTTACATTAGATGTCTACTTTTAAACAAAATCCCCTTGATCAAAAGCTAGTAACGAGCTACATAAATGATACCAACAAATAAATGAGAAACAAAGATGTCTGTTACCGTATTGGTCAATAGAGTATAAGAGGTCCAACATGAGATACATGACAATAAAAATGAACACTAAGTCAAAGAGAGGGAAAATAAACTTCCTCCCTCCTTGAAGAAGGAAAGGATATAAATGGCTGGTCAAGTACATATGATGATACTTGGTCTAATGAAGACACACTTACATTTTCCAGAAAAACGCATTAATGTTTATTTTGTGCAAAGGAAGCATCAGTCTCCTGGATGAAGAAGAAAGATTAAATTTCAAGGAAGAAAAAATACATTTTTCTGTATCCACCTGCAGGACTTCAGGAAGAGAGGCATAAGCCAGTAGGTTCCACCAGCAATGGGCGCTCTGTATTGAATTTTGTCTAACAGATGTAACCTGAGAAATGTGCTATCTATGAAGAAGGAAAATCTTCTTAGGAAAAGACAGCAAATAAGCTGGAAAAGGACAAGCAATCATTCTGATTTAACACTAGAGTTCAAATCTCAGCTCTGTTCTCTCATCACCTCTCCCTTGCAGTGGCTGTGGTACTCATCAGCCCCCTCACTGGGCTAATCTGAAGAAAACTAACAGATACTGCCAAGGAGCAGGGGGTAACAGGAACTAGGAGAAAAACCCATTTCAGCAGTGAGACAGTAAATCAACTCACCAGTGTTGTTAAATTCTATCAGTGTTATTATTTGCTTTTTCCTATACCTTTTCTAAATCTTTGTAATTGTTTTGCATTTTACATGGTAGGATAATACCTTTTAATTTGCATTTATTTTCCATGATAGGCCTTAAGATATCTTGGTAATGCCGAAGTCCTCCTCACAGAAGAACAGGGTAAAGCTGTACAGTAGGACACCAGGGCACTGTAAACAGTACCTATCTCACCTGCCTGCTTTGTGGTGTACCCAATGAGTCTGAGCGTGTGACTCATTTCAACTATATCAGCCTACTGGTGAGCTGGCAATACAGCAGTCAGCTAAGTGGTACTAAACAAAAAGGCTTCCTGGCAGGAGAAAATATTAAGCTGTACACTTGAACTCTAAACGTTCACAGGGCACTTGCCACCATGTATTTAAAACTGAATACATAGCTGCTACAATTTTTTTCATTTTCTTTTTTTTTTTTCTCCTGAGCAAGTTTTCAGCTATGGAACTTGTGTCAGTCTCTCCTGCTAATTATGCACTACTACTGAGTTACTTACACAGAGAAATCACTGCACAAAAGACAGCACAAAAAGGTAATTTATGTAAGAACATCAGATCAGAAGGAAAACACTGTAATGAAAAATGTATACACTCCATTTTACATGGAAAGTAAATAAAATGAAGTACTTATATGCCAATTAAAATTCTTATCCTATTTAAAACAGCAGTCAGTATAACACCATGTTATCTTGTAGTGGGATGATTTGATGGCATTGTTAAAGACTTCCTTCCAGCTCCAAACTGCCCAGAAATCAAACGTAGTTTTGAACTCAATATTTAAGCAGTTTAAAAATACTGATAGGTAAAACTAAACACTGTTCTGCTCTAAGTGTTGGCATATAACCACTGACGTTCAATACCTGTAGTGCCACTTTCTAGTCAAGGATGAAGAGTTTAGAATGGATGCCATCACTGTAATGGCATTGCTTCCCCCCACCCCCAACAGACATGTATGCAGCCACATAAACACAGTGGATCTTAAAAGTGTCTTAAGGACAGCACACATTTTAAGAAACAAAATAAACCAAAATAAAAACTTGACGCAAACTTCAATAAAATGTCTTAAACTGAAGCAAGGATATTTTCTGAGGTTTTGATGGTAAACATTTAAAATATTTATCTAGAGCAGAACAGCACAGACACTGAGCACGGAGATATCCCCACCATTTCTAATAAAATATGTTGAATCTTTTAAGTTAGAGTTAGAAGCCAACAAAAGTCAGTTTCAAATACACAAAGCAATCTTTAAATTAGTGTCAAAATGCCCCTCTGGCAAGGAACAAATATAAAACTAACTTGCATTTCATAAGTCCATAGAAATATGTTAAACACTTATATATCCTGAATAATTCAGACATCGTGCTATCTCATTTTACCAATCCTTTATGCCAAAAAAGATGACAAAATGTAAGATAAAAAGGCAAGAGATAATAAAAAGATAAAACTGAGGTCTTATATTCTTTTGGTTTGTGGAATCTTTCCCACTTGACAGTCTACCAGCATTCATATTAATCAGTTCTACAGATTTAAAATTTGAGTGCCTTAGGTGTAACTTAACAAGCAAATTCTATTTTGAAAGAATTTACAAGGTATTTACAGCATTTAACTTAAAAAAAAAAAAAAAAAAAAAAAAAAACCACATCAAACCCAAAAAAACCAACAATAGCAAAGCCCAAATCAAGTGAAAAAGTAGGATAATTCACTCTCATTAAAATTCAATTCAGGTTAAACCAAACTAAATGTTTATGGCTAAGCAGCTCTCACAGCATATCCTTTGTAAGGAAGATGCATAAGGTCTTTAATTTTTCTACTTTACAAAGTTCTGCTACAGAAGACAGTGATATATTTTAGTGAAATTCATAGATATAGTTACAGAATACCAGAACATTTACTGAAGTGAGGATTTGGGAATCTTTCCAAATTTCTCTTCCCCTCAACTTTAATTAGCTCAGGTACAGGTATTTTGGATTATACGTTCAATGATTTACTTCACAGAGCCTAACAAATGACTGATTAATCCTAAATTAAACTAGACAGAAAATATGACGCCAGCTAGAGTACCTTGCTACCGTACATACCGAGACAGAGATGGACACCATTTAAGTGTCCAATCCTATTCTCACTGAAGTCCATGAAAGAACTGCAACAAATATTGAGAAACAGAATGTGGTTCTAACAACTTCAGACAATGACAGTTATCTATCATGCTAGGAAATACATAACAGCAGACTATTTAAGCGTGCTGTCATTCCCCTGAAAACCCCCCTGTTGCAGTTCATGAGAAAGTGGGGCCTGCTCCGAGAATGATCAATCTGGAAGTTAAGCTGGAGACAGCACAATATTTATCTTTCCACTGCAAACAGAGGAAAACATGCAGCTCAGTGAGACAAGGCATTATTTCAGCTTTGATGGGGAGAGAGGAAGACAAAGCAGACAAAATGTTTTTTTCTGTGAAAACATCATCAGTAGGATCCTCTCTTTCAAGAGAGGCCACTGTTCTCTAATCCTTGGGAGGGGAGGGAGGCCATCCACCATCACCCTGGATTGCTGCAGGAAATGGGGGAGCCAGAACGCACTCCCGGTGCAGGCATGAAGGAATCCAACACTCCCGCCTGTCTTCCCATTCCTTCCACATGAAGGATCTGACTGTCCCACCTATCCTGACCCGCCTCTGGCACCGCTCCTATGCCATTCCCCAATCATGCCACGCGCTGGGACTACAGGTGCCTGTAAATAGTGCCTTGCAAAATGCCCCATCCCTTCCCGAGAGCCGTAAGGTAGGTAGAGTCTGAGCAAAAGCCCTCACACCAGCAGTGTGGGGATGCCTGTAGTCCATGCTGTGGCTAATGTTAAATTGCAACATAATTAGCTAACCTTCCCTCTTAACTCATACTGCAGTTAAAGGCATGTCTATTTACAGTTGTTCAAGTATATCGGGGGGGAAAAAGTCAGTACATACACATCCTGAGTAGCCACTAAAATAGCAGGAGGCATAGTGTGGAAATCTAAGGAGAATCCCCATGTTTTCTTACTTTCCTGCTTTAGGACACAGGAGGTAGCAAAAGCAAGCCCGACAACAGCATCATCAGCATTTAAGTACAGTCAGAAAAGCAGTTAAGCATCTATCCAGGCCCTTACAATTACTGGTCCTTCCATCTATGTCTGGAAAGTTAAATTTCTTTCAAAAATAAGATCCTGTATTATATTTCTGCCTTTACTAATTTTACCTCTCTCTTTCAAATCCAACATCACAGGTCCATCCATTGCTAGACCCTCTGAAAAACTTGTTTACCAATGTATCTCTAAATGACATTTTGACCTATAGCAGGCTTTGAAGTTAAAAATATGAACCAGAAGATAAAACTAACTGAACAAATTCCATCTCTAAAGTGTGTTTTCCATTTGGAAAGCAGCACTGCTGATACAGGTGTAAATGATTAAGTTAGAAATCATATGCAACGGAATGGCTTAGTGACAAGTTATTTGTATAAAAATTTACAATGTCATTGCTTAACACTTTAGCAAAACATTTGCACAAACTTTACCGGCTCTTGTAGGTTCACTGCATTTATTATCCATATTATCAGGTTGATAAGATCCATATTATAGCTTGATAATAAATTTGGTATAAGCACAACTGAAATCTGATAGGCAACTTCTGGAAATGCTTGAGGTTGTTTCAAAAAAAGGGTTGGCAATATAGGTGACTGTCTACATTAAGATATCCTTACTGGTTTTAAATACACTATTCACCAAGAAGTGCACATGGAACAGTCTGCTAAATAACAAAACCTGGAAAACAGTACAGATCTGCTACACCTGCTGAGTCAAAACACAGAATTACTCCTTAAGCATGTTTAATATACAAAAATAATCCCACTTAGGTATAAGAATCCCATTTAGGTATTTAGGTATAAGGAACTTTCACTTAAAAGACACACTTGGAAATCGCATGTAAATACATAAGTATTAAGCTTTTAAATATTATAGAGAACTACTGTAATACAGCAGAATTTGCTCAAAATCAGAATTGAATAATCAGAACCACTTATTACGGATAAAGATCCCATTGAAGTGCAACCTGACAGGTGTCTATGGACTAGCAATGAGAAATGCTGTCCTTTCAGCACGGCAACAGTTTGTTTGAGAAATACCCACACGCTTAGAGTTAGCATGGTAAAAAACCTTCAAGAGTTAGAAATGCTGCAGCAACAGCAACAAAAATTATTCAACAGGAGAGAAATTTGCTACAATGAAACATTTAAACAGCTCACTCTTTCTGTTTATCAGAAAGATCTTATAAAGAATAAATATTTTCCACTGGAAGAAAATGTCAGGTAATAACAGACACTAAAATGTATAACAGATGTTATAATGAGACAAAGGAGGTAAAAGGACCCCAGATGGAAGCAACAGCCAAATTCAATTCAGAAATTTGTTGAAGACGAACAACCAAATAAAAACTGCAAGGATACCACCTCTTAGGACAGATTAACAGTTGAAGTGATAGATCCCTCACTTCTTAACATTTTCTTATCAGATTTGGATACCATTTTACAAAATACACTTCACTGAAACAACTTACTGGACTCATTAAATGAATAGCAAGCAATTCTTAACCCTCTGTTAGAGGTCTGAATAGATGGTCTAAGTGGACATCCTGGCATTAAAGTCTATGAAACTAACTAAACATTGCTACATAACGAGCAGATGTAATACACTGATATTTAATGATGTTATGTCTCTTTATGAAACATTATAAATTATGAGTTATTCACATATTTACTAAACTAATTCAATTGAAAATTCTTATGGAATTTAAAATATTTTTAATTTTTCTCCTCCCCCCCCCCCACTTCAACAACAAAGACAGTAGATAAGAGTATATTGTTTAAATACATAGTTAAAAATTGCAACCAGAAGCTACTGGAACATCAAGTAACAGAACTAAGAACAGGTAAATAGTTTTTCTCTGATATCAATTCCTTCACTTGACAGTCAGGCAAGAAATTATTGAGGAAAAATAATTACCTCAACTAGAGGCCAGTAACGTAAGGAGTTTTGTCTGGACAAACATAAGATAGTAGACATGACAGAAGGATGAATGCTGAGAACTGGAGACTGGAAGCTAGTATTGGATTGAGTAGTTAAGCAGACAGGCAGTAAGAAGCCCGGAACTCAGAATCGATGGAGGGCATTGATTAAGATCAATTCAACGTTTTGCTTCCCTGAAGAGACAGAAGGGAGTATTGACACTAACTCATGCTTTGAGTGAGTGTTCATTTTACTACTATAAATTATGACATCAAGCGTTTGGTTTTGAAGGGCAAGAAGACTGAAGACATTAAATGTTTCTAAGTGGCAATGATCACTGAAGGCTTTTTCTCTTATTATGATGATTCTCAGATGACGCTAAAACAAAAGGTTCAAGAAAAAACACACACAAACATACTGGCATGTCCAAAACACACTATCAGAGTTATGGAGGTTTAAAAAAGTACTTACTTGGTATGTGTCCCATAACCTGATGGTACACCGTAAAGGGACTTCTCTCATCAGCAAGTTGTTCATCCAACGGAAAGCAAATTGCAAGTATTTCACCTCATGCTGATCCAAGTGCCTATGAACTTGTTCTGAAGACAGAATAAACAGACATTTTACTGCAACTTTTCTGAAGTCCTTAAGTATCAAATGCACTGTTTGAAAAAATAAAATACTCCTCTGATCCCAAGCAAATAAAATGTGGCTGTTTATGCAAACTCTTACAACTGAATGAAAATCCCCAAAATAGAAACGACTAATAGTTAAACATTACATTGGATTTATTCTTCTGCCTCTAGATGGCTTAAACAACTGCTCTCAGTTGTGCTATCTTAGGAAAACATTCAGGTCAGAGCTTTACAATATACCACAAAAAATATACAGTTATAAAGTGAAATGATTAGATACATATACCCTCACTAATTTCTTAGGCTATTAATTATTTGGGGCAAGACTACAAGAAACAAGGCTTGCAAATAACATAAGGGATTCCAAAAATAAAGTATTGGTAACAAAAAGAAGACGACATTAAATTAACAAGGCAAAGAAATAGTACATGTAAAGGTTGCATTCACTTGAGACAAAAAAAAACCCTGAGATTAATGTGTAGGATATATAGTGAGCAAATTTAAGTAATTTGCGGCTTAAATCATTTCTTAGTATAACAAATGAACACAAATAAAACCCAGTACAAATCAACAGTTTCTAAAGCAGTACTCATACACACTGTGTTTATTGTAGCATGTTTACTATTTGAAAGCTGTGATAATAACTTGCATGGGTTATTGCTAGAGCTAATAGAATTAATCTACTACACGGCTTTTCTATATTTACCAGAATTTCCCCCAAAAAGGATCACAGACATTCTGTTAATAGGTTTTAGCTACACAGGCTCAAGTATGACATTGGCATGGTGCAAATGACAAATACTGAAGAAATGCTCATGTCTTATTTTGGATAAATTTATGATAAGAAGTCTTTGTTAAAGGCTAAGTAAGAAATTCCTACTGTCTTTCTTTATACAAATACATTCTTGGGAGATTTTGCTACCCAGATCATCCACATTCACAAATGTGTATTATCAGCTAAAACAATGAGTACATGCTCATCTTACAAATTTCACATTTCTCACAAAGATCTAAAAAGACACTAAAACACTAAAAGAACAAAAAAATAAATCCCAAGAGTATGATAGCACTGCTACAGGAAACATTACCTAAAGATTAGGTAGCAGAAGTTAAATTATACTAAATTATAATATAGACTGAAGTTATTAAAATATTTTTTTTCCTCAAGATGTATTTTATGGCTATATGAAGGTGTCAGCCAATATGATACAGTTGTTTCAATATGGAGGCAAGAAGTAGAAATTTTTTAGATTTTAAAAACAATTGACAGTGAGCCTTTTTAAAAATAAGACCAGTCACAACACATTACACCAAAGGTTCACCTATCACAACATCCCATCTCCAGTGATGTCTGAAAAGAAATACCCGTGGAAATGTATAAAGCACTGGTATTTCTCCATGGCACTTCTCAGCCTCTATCTGTCTGTGGCTAAAGCACGCTTCGGCAGACCTGGTATCTATGTTCCTACAGTCATATCCTTCTGTAATATAAATATAGACAAATATATAAAATTGTATGCAAATATCAAAACTATCTGTTACCTCTCCTGGGAACTTTTTAAAGTCATAGCTATATATAAAGATGTGTGAATCTTTAAACAATTCATTTTATTTCTATGTATAACACTAACCAGCTAATTAGATACTTCTGCTATACATTAGACTGAACTGCTACTATGCAATGTGAAAAGGTAGAGAATGAAGGTGGAGAGGCAATGATCTTGCGCTCTTTTAAGTGATCTCATCAAGTCCTGGATAATCCCCCTCCCTGTCTGTCATTACGTGTATAGGAAAATTACTACAGCATTACCACTGTATATTGTGCTACATATTGTTGATATTTCTGAAATTATATGAGAACTTTGTGATGGATTTTCCACTACCCATAATAGCCTCGGCCTTCCAGTCTCAAGACCTCAAGGCTGATCTTCTTTCTTCCTCTACAAATATCCTCCTATCACCTTCACACCCTTCTTTCCCAGGCTTTCTGCAAAACTCATCAGCTGCCCCAGCTGGGAGACAGACAACAGTCACTATAAAGGCTAGTTCTGAGTTCCGCATAAAGTGAGCAAGCAACCTGTGCAAGTGCAACGAGTATCTAGCCAGCACTCCAAACACAACAGTACCTGTTGGGCTTACTTTGCAGCCCCTCCTCAGCAACATTGCTAATTTTTTTTTTTTTTTTTAAATAATCAACAAATGAGCTTTATAAAAGTTGTGGAATTCTGCAGAGCGGAGACTTTTCTCCCTCTGTAAAATGCTGATGAAGCAAGTCCTCAGCTTGAAAAGCTATTGGAAGGAGAAGACAGATGAGGTAACCACATATGTTCTGCAACCTTAGAGAAACAGGCTTAAAAATGAAACAAGGCAACTTATATGTAGAATTCCACATTTTGAAGACAGTACAAACTTCAGAAGGCTCTGTATTTTCATTTTCCATACAGAAGCCTTGCATGCCTCTAACTTCTAAACAGTTAGAATAGAATAGAATAGTTCAGTTGGAAGGGACCTACAGCGATCTTCTAAGTCCAACTGCCTGACCAATTCAGGCTGACCAAAAGTTAAAGCATGTTATTAAGGGCATTGTCCAAATGCCTCTTAAACACTGACAGGCTTGGGGCATCGACCACCTCTCCAGGAGGCCTGTTCCAGTGTTTGACCACCCTCTCACTAAAGAAATGCTTCCTAATGTCCAGTCTAAACCTCCCCTGGCACAGCCTTGAACCATTCCCATGTGTCCTATCACTGGATACCAAGGAGAAGAGATCAGCACCTCCCTCTCCACTTCCCCTCCTCAGGAAGCTGTAGGGAGCAATGAGGTTGCCCCTCAGCCTCCTTTCCTCCAAACTAGACAAGCTCAAAGTCCTTAGTTGCTCCCATAGGACATGCCTTCCAGCCCTTTCACCAGCTTTGTTGCCTTCCTCTGGATGGCAAGGACCTTCACATCCCTCTTAAATTGTGGGGCTCAGAACTGCACACAGTACACCAGGTGAGGACACACCAACACGGGATAACCACCTCTTTTGACCAGCTGGCTATGCTGTGGTTGATGCACCCCAGATGCCGTTTGCCCTCTTGGCTGCCAGGGCACACTGCTGACTCATATTGAGCCTGCTGTCAACCAGCACCCCCAGGCCCCTTTCTGCAGAGCTGCTCTCCAGCCACTCCTCTCCCAAGCTATACTTGGGCCTGGCGTTACTGCATCCCAGGTGCAGAATCCAGCATTTTGACTTGTTAAATTTTCAAATGTTAAATAAATCATTGATGATTGACCAATGTTCCAATCTATCCAGATCCCTCTGCCAGGCCTCTTGTCCCTCAAGAGGGTCAACAGCACCTCCCCGTTTGGTATCATCAGCAAACTTGCTAATGGTGCATTCAACTCCTGCATCCACATCATTGATAAAAATACTGAACAGAACCAGCCCTAGAACTGAGCCCTAAGGAACACCGCTGGTGGCCGGTCACCAGCCAGATGTAGCCCCATTCAACACAACACTTTGAGCCCTGCCCTTCAGACAGTTCTTCACCCAGCGCACTGTTATTACGTTAGTTATTCAGGACAAGTACAGAATTACTACCATGTGTCTGCCTTTGCTCTAGGCAAATTTAGCTGCAAGTTAAATATACTGAAGTGAGATAACTATGTTAAATTTATTTTTTCAATGTCATATTTAGATACCTATATTGCAGACTATTATAACTAGATAATCCACTACATCAAGCAGGATGCAAAAAAGTCAGTTTTATTTCTAACTGAAGTTGCTAACTCACAAACATTTTTGTTCTTCACACAGCAGAAACAAATTTCGTTTGGTTGCTTGCAGCCATTGAAAGTAAGTAATGAAGAACAATAAATTGTGCCAGTTGTGATATTTCAACTACAGTTGTTAACAAGCATAATGAATTTCTTGAAAGTTGCTTTCTAGTCTAAACAAGTTGAAAAATAGACTCCAAACTCTGTGCATTATATACCATTTGATGCAAGACTGTAATAGAAGATGCATTGACTAAAAAAGCTAATTCTTTCTACTTTGTAAGTAATCGTGAGTAGAGGCTATTTTGCTGATAAAGGTAATTTGGACAGCCATAATCTAAATTTAAATTTTCCATTTCAATGAAAATAAGTACGTGTGTGCAATGAACAAGCAAGATATATAATTACTGTCAGCTTTCAGACTTCAAGTATTTTATAAAAAATACTTCTATTGCAGTTTCTGATAGTAAAATTATTATATAAAAGATAGTTCTTTTATCAAAATTCAAATGAAAGAATTACATTTAATAAGTTTCCCAATACTTTCAATAAATCTACATATAAAGTTTTGATGAAGCAAGTCTTCTGATTAAAGAATAAAATACATTGTACAGATGCATTCCAAAGTAGCATACTGCCAAAAATATGTATTTTGTACATAAAAAGCATTTATAACTATTTATAATTTAATAAATGCACTTATTGGATATATTAGTTTGGATGATCACATTTAGCCACTTTAAACAGATGCTTCTTATGGCAGAAGGACCTATACATATAAAATATTTATTGTTAATGTTTAATGTCAGCTTCTCATGCTGTTTTACTGATTTCAGAATTAAAGTTGTATGTGACTACAGAATCACAAACTAAAGCCACAGGTAAGGACAGAAATAACCTGTACTAAAGCACAACTTAACTGCTGTCCTGACTGGGGAATACTGTCAGAATGAGTGCCCAGGAAAGTTCACATATAAGCAAAGAGGAACCGCAAAATAATGGTAAAATTATACACGAATTGCCAAATTACAGTGGCACAGCATGGTGCCACCGCATCCATCTGTATAATTTATTACTTCAGAATATTAGCCTTTTGGTGTTGACCTTTATTTAAAGATTCCTTTAGACCTAGTTTTGATGCTTTTGAAAATTTTTTAAAGTTCATTTTTTACTCATATTTCATACCCTGGGCACTTCATCTTTAACTCCATTTTATCGATACTTTATACATATTTCATTGTAAATATAAAAAGCACTAATTGTTAAAAATTATCTGAAATGCAGTTAAGAATCTCTGATAAATAGCCCTTTTAGTTCAATGAAAGGAAGAAAAGTATGTATTTCTCATGAAGAGCCACACAATTCTTCTTGAAGAATGTACACTAGCTACAAGAGTAACTCCTCTAGTACCAGTCCAAAATGAACAGTAAAATAATGAGCCAGCCGTTGCCACAGCAGCTTCTTGGCACTGCCATTTACATGCAAAGTGATGTTTGTGCATTGCTCCTTAATGTATGAAAACATGCTATAGAAATATGCTAGCACTCCTGTTTTCCAACGGCACTCTAGCAGGATTATCTCCTTTCTGGACCACACCAATAAAGGCAAGCACTATAGACTAATCATTCAGAGACTAACATAATGGGAGACAAGACGAAGAAAGCAAACAGCATGAAGCGCTGACACGTTTCGGAAAACAACTTCCACATCTACTACAGACTAGAATCTGCACCATCTAATTCTCTTCATTTTTTAATTAGTCACCTTGTTATTTTTAAAAACAACTGACATTGCAAAGAAATAAATAAACATCATAATCTATAAACTTAGAGATAATAACACAGGCACCTAATAAGAAAGTATGACACCCAGAAGAATCATTGTTTCAAAACTTAAAACTGTTTCATTTTGAAATACATAAAGTCTCTTGTAGAATTAACACAGGAGCCTGTCTTTCTTTTAATTCTCTAATGACTCTTTTGGAAGATTCCCTGTATGAAAATATGAATCTAACAATGACAAGAAGTCTTTTAAAACAAACAAAAAAAAATTCTTTGGCAGGTAATAAACTTAAGGAGGAACCTAGAGGAGACAGAACTACTATACATAACTAAGAATTATTTCAGAGATACTCAGTGTCTTCAGTCACTGTTTTATTCATGTCTTTTTTCCCTCAATTAACTCTTGCTATTAAATACACCTTAACATCTGTCCAGGCACCTTTTAAAAAAATGATTAATAGGTCAGTGTGATCCAAATTTCTCCTCCTGTCTTCTCTCCGTTGGTAAAAAAGATAAAAATTCAGCAAGTTTTCAGCTGCAGAATTTGATAGGAATTTGACAGAATTTGTTCTTTTCCTTAGGAAGCAGTTTTGAAAAAAATTTAATCAGTTGAACATAAAATCCAGATATCTTTCATCCCATGTTAGGTCAAATGTAGTAAGAAATTATTACTTATGACTTAACTCTCTCAATTTGACAGTTAATGGCAATAATGAAGCTTCATGACATAGGTTATAGCAAATCCACATTTACATTTTTTAAATGTCCTGTAACATATAGTCAAAATATTACAAATGTTTGGCATTTCATTACTTCATGGTTGATCAGATTTCTCCCATACACTACCATGCAAATATTTACCTTTTACTAGAGACATCAGATTATCAGTTAAATTTTGCCACTGATTATTAAAAGGATGAATTTTAAAAAAAAAAAAAAAATCACATGGTTTAATCTCAAATTCATTCACAAGGGATGTGCTTGCAAGCCTGGAATTTGCCTGATCATTAGATGGAAACCAGTATTTGTATGATATCGAGTAGGCAACAATGATGTTTCCCTCCTTGTGCAATATCGCAACTTCTGGACTACAGAAAAGTTTTCATGGCCCAGCCCATTACAAGTGTGAGATGTTACGTACAATCTAAGTAAATAGTGTAAAGTAACATTTCTTTTCTAGTTTCTTCATAATGCTGTGACTTGATACTTGACTGAAAGCTTCCAAGTACTAGTTTAATCTACAAAACTTTAGTACTGTTTTCTTAACTGTGCAAAGCAACCAACCAACTAGATTTTATTCTACTTAATGCAGTATTATAGCCGGCATTTACTTCTATTTAGCTGAACCTTCTAGAAGTGTGGGTAGCTATTAAACAAGATGGTATTGTAACACAAATAAACAACATAGTCTAGAGGAACACTGCTTACTAGAAACAGTGTGAATCGCAAGGGTTGTCCCTGCAAGCTTGCATGCATGAGACCAGAATATCCTGAAAAGCAGTGAGTGACTGCTTAACATTCACCTCTGACTTACCCCAAAGATTTGATAAAACTGGTTTTCATACGTATTGCCTACAAGCTTCCAGATGTCCTTAGGGAACAAGCATCCCTTTGATCGCATCAGCCTCCATGTGGATATGGTCATCCATGCTTGTCTTCCACCATTTTGCAGCACATTTTGCTCCAGTCTAGACTCATAGACAGTTGATTAACATGGAGCAGTTCATGCAACTTCATTCATTCATTAAGGTACTCTAAAACAAACTTATCCACCACCAGCTCGTGTGTACTATCCATTCAGTCAATATAGAAACAAAAAGTTGAAATCTCTTCTACTACACCTAGATTCTTTAAACATTGCCATTTCCTTAAAATTATAGCTCCCACATATTGAACCTTTCTGTCCAAAGGAAGGAACTTTGTCATCAGTAAATGACTGCTTTCTTTTTGAGTACTCTACCTACAGAAAGCAAATTTTGTATTTCATTCTCTCTCTTCTTGAATCATTTCTACATTGTTCAAAGCCAGTATGTTTATGGGAGACAAAGGCAAGAGTTTGGAGTAACATCTCAACACCAGATATTGCCAGATGTAGATTAAGGCTTACAATTTCCCAATCTGAATTAATGAAAGTCTGAACAAAAGTAATTCTGTCAAGGCTGCAGCTTAGCGATGAGTTATTATTAGTTATGTATATTAATTTTTATTAATATACATTAATAACAAAAGAAGTTCCTGATGACTGAAAAAGACATTCAAAAGATCATAAATGCACACTTGAAGACAAGATTTCATTATGATACACAAGTCTGCTTCAAGTAATAGTAGGGATCTAAGTAAAAGATTTACATACTGATTATATCTTGTTCCAGAATTAGTTTGCTTTTTATACCTGGCTAAAATCATCCATTGTAAGAATTATAATAAAAGCATTTTAAAAAAATTGACAACTGGCAGAAAACCAGAAATTACCAAATTATATTCTCCTCATGACCTACAATTTAGAGATAATTGTCTATTTGAAACTAGCTCACTAAATGTACAGCTAGTAGCTATGACCGAGAAACACCTTCTTCATACACAAAAGATATGGCCGATACCCCAATACTAAAAAGCCCAAAATGCTGATCCCAAAGCAAAAGAAGAAAATACTAGAGGGGGGAAGGGGGGGGGGGGGGGGGGGAAGACCTAGTTGCCTCAGGGAATCAAATGCAAGTAACAATTCTGTGGTATCCAATGCAAAATGGAGAAAACTATCAGGAAAAACAGTAGCAATAAAGGAAGATCTACCATTCTAGCTAAAAGTTAAAAATACATTCTGTGTTTCCAGATGCAACTTGAACTTAATATTTGAAGTGTAACAAACAATACTGAGAAATATGTCTGATGAGACACTTCTACTTCCAGGTAGCATTCATTGGACTTCCATAGCGTGTTCTTCTAAATCAAACTGTGTGTATTCATAACAGGGTTTATGCCTAACACTTTTTAAATTCCCCATCATGTTAAACTACTTTTTTCTTCCACTTTTTTTAATTCACTGTGAAAATAGTAAGTTTGGGCTATTTAAAAGTTAAAGTGCTTACAGAGGTCAGGAATTTACAAATGATTTTACAGTCAATCTCAACTCTTCTGAAGATCTCTGAACTCTGTAATTGCATACAAATATAATCTCCATGGTAAAACATAAAAATATGATTTAAAAGAGATATTAAATAATTATAATGCCCAGTGAGCCGCACTTAAGAGTGGATTAAAGTATAATACAGTAATTACAACCATAAAATCAGATAAAAAATAACTACTAGTGAGATAAATAAGATGGTTTTGTTAAAATGAAAAAGAGCTTTATGGCACAAATTAATTAAAACAATTATGAAATGCTTACAAGCTTTTTAATCACTTCAGCACCAAGCTGACATATAAAGATGGACCGACAGAGAAGGTCTTTATTTTAATCACTAATTTTCAACAACAGCAGTAAGGTCTAAATAAATTCTGTTTCCATTTCCAATTCAAAATGCTTCCGCATGGTTAAAGAATAACAGTCTTTCAACTATTACAATTAGACCTCTCTTTTCCAGATACTTCAACACAATCCTAGTTCAAGATTATAGGTGTCAGTAAAATGCTTTACAATACAATGAAATATGAACATAATTTTGCACATACAATTAAGTATTCCTTAACCATACTTTACAAAAATCATTAGCATGACTGAATACATAACAAAGATTGATCAAATGTCACCTGTTACCACAGTTTAATCATCAGTTCATTGTATGAACACCCAAGATTCAAATTAAAACCCAAACAAATTAGTTAATCTGTGCCTATCATGGTATATTGAACAGATCACTAGTAAATTGTTTAATAAGAAGACATATTAGACTTGGCTGATATTTTGCCTTTTTGAGATTCAGATTTTCCTAAACAAAAAAGCAAAACAATTTTTCTCCGCAGTTTAAAAAGTCAATCAGCACAGAAACTGAATGTCCTTTAGAATCTATGGAAGTATCAAAAGTACTCAACAGGTTTCTCTAAGTACTTTTTGGGCTTAACTCATCATATGAAATTAAGTTCTGAGCAGAACTGTGAAACGTTTGTGTTTGAAGCACTGGGCAGTTCTACTGGAATAGGCATCTTTAGCTCTCGGGACGAGAGCCTGCTGAATGCCAAACACCAACTCAACGTTCAGAGGAGTGAAGTCTGGACATTTAATACTTCAGCAGCCCAGAAAGAACACGTAGCTCTTAAATCAACTCAGACATTAGAAAGGATAATTCCACTAGCACTAATACTATTATAATGAAGGACGTTTTATAAACATCTCCAATTAAATAAGAAACCCTAACATGATACATAAATATTAAGAATTATATCAGCCAACCTTTTAGACACATCTACAGCAAATATTTCGAAGCATGAGAAGTACACAGAATAGTGCAATTAAATAACCTCCTTCACTCTGGATAAACAAAAATACATATAAAACCAAAAAATTTTGAATTGACTACATTCATGAAGAACTTGACCTACACATATATACACACAACACAAATACATACAAGAGATTCATATTTTAAATTTATATGTGCATAAATAGCAAAAATATATGCAAAGTAAAAATTCAAGGCCATGACATGAAAGCACTTTATTACAAGTCCTTACTTGTGGCATTATCTACAGAACTGCAGACAACTGACCAACCGAGACATTTGTAACCCAAGACAGAAATAAGTAAATAAAGTATGATTAGTGGAGCCAAGATTAATTTGTTCAGACCACTAAACCAAAATGCATTAACTAATTTGTATTTCATTTGAAGTGAACAAAACAAACACATGTACAACATGGCAGCAATAAAAAAATAGGACTTCTAAAATCCTTAATATAACATGGTTTTAAAAAGTGGAAGAACATTTTAACTGCACCTAGGCATAAGTAAAAATATTTTTCCCAACAATACTATGTAGTATTTATTAAAACAATTATTCTTTAAAATAATTCAAATATAACAACTTTAATTTTGCACTAAAAATACCTCCCTTTCTCTTGAAAAATTTTTAATTTTTTTTACAATGTTAAAATAGAAATAAACCAGAAATTGTCCCAATTATAATATCATATGTAAGAATATCTGTAGTTAACTCTTCAAAACAGATGGCCAGAAGATGCATTCACAGTGGACACAGCAGAAATCCTGAAATACTACTGAACTTTTGAAAAATTCTAAATTAACTTTCTTATAGGAAAGTCAAAATGCAGCACTCTTTTTATGTTCTTATTTTCCCATTACTTCCATTTTCAAAAGAAGGGGGGAAATATATACAGCAACAGTAAAAGCATTTTTCTTTTTTTTTTTTTAAATAATTTTCTGCATTTTTATTTTCCCATTTCTTGTTACCAAGATTCAAGGGCCAACTCTACAATAAGATTGGTGATTACTAGTGAAAGAATCTGGAACACTAATAACACATAATTTATTTAACTACAAAAAAACATAAGCACAGATCAGGGTGTGCAGAATACAGATGCAAACCCCAGGAGTTGTTCTATAAAAGATGTAGAAAAATCTTCCCAAACTTACCCTCATAGAAGATGCAGAATATTTACTCTGAGTTGTCAGTACTGCCTTTATAGTTTATAGTAATGCTAGCAAGAAGCTGACATAAATAAAAAATAAATTTAACATTATAACAAGCTAATTTTTTTTTCTAGAAGTGCCTTCTTGCTAATTTAGAGAGACTTCCATACAATTTTAACATCTTTTATCAATGTTTAGGAAAACCCAAGACTACTTTTATCTACAAATGCTCAGCCTTCTCCAAATGGTTACCTCAAACTCTAATGTAATTACCACATGTCTTACAGTAAACTGAAGAATCTGAGACACTCTCCCAAGCATGAAACCAGCCAAATGCTAAACATCTGTAAATTCTGGAAACACAAATCCTGAATTAATTTTGGTATTCCTACACCATGTTTCTTTGCTTTCAAGCCTAAATGAAGCAAAAGTGGAAGACTGCATGCCATGTGAGTGTGACCTTTTACAAACTATGAGAGATGACTCATGATTTAGAGCAGTAAAGCTCTACTGAGATTACAGGAAACAGAAACGATAATTAGTTATAACTGATTCCTTGTATTATTGAGCTATCTATTGATCCTCCCTCTCAATATTTTTGTATAATTCCTAGAACAATCTGAATGACAAGGACATAAGTGAGACTGAATAATATTTTATCTTCAAATTCCATCTGGTCCATAACCACGTTCTATTAACAAAAATTCCATTGAACACATGATTCATCAAAATTATTTTCTGGAGTTTAAGCAGACTGAGATTATGATTAAATTAACAGAGTAGCTTGGCTGTTTGAAGTCTACTGTGATGTTCTGCAGCGTACACACAAGGACAGTTACTTTGAGACGAACTGTGATCCGTAAAGCTGGGTTAATGAAGGTTGCTTGAATCACTAACGTAACGCATTAACACTCTCCGAAGGGCGAGCATCACTTTTCATACACTGGTAACCCATTACAATTAGCAAACAAGCTGTACAAGCTTCATCCACTAACACAGCTACTTATTATGTTAAAATTCTCTTCACCGTGCAGTTACCCAGCATCAAGAAAATAATGCGACACAGTAGTAACGGGAATATTATTTTCTTCCACAATAACCTGAATTAGCACTTCGGATATTTATAGTAAATATAGATGGTGAGATTTCTTTCTTAAAAACAAAAGTTACTGAATTCGTATCAACCATACAGTTCCTGTTAGCCACAGTATAGCAGACCCAGTATAAAGATAAAAAGACAAAAGCAAAAAGAAATGGAGTAGAGAGTAAAGCACAATAACATATAATTTAATCAAACTATGTCATGATTCCATCAAAAAGCCAACCAGGCCAGGATGCCTTACCTGAGGCATCCAAAAGTTTATGAAATGACATCAGTACACATCCACCACTGCCTATCTAACAACTAAAACTTTATTTAAATTGTACATGTACTTTGGTGTATATTTCTGGCAAAAGAAAGTAACTGAGTGCACAGTCTTCTAGACAGAAAGACACAGCCCTAAGAATATTGAACGATGCATCTTTTGCTATCCAAAACTTTAAATGGACCACTGTATTATAAGCGTTGTGATCAGAAATACAAAGCCCAGTTGACAGCTAATTACTAATAGCATCCTTCAGGGGTCAATACTGGGGCCAATACTGTGCAACATCTTTATTAACAATTAATGATGGCATGGAGCGGACCCTCTGTGTTTGTGGATGATACCAGATTGGGAGGAGTGGCTGACATGTTGAAAGTCAGAGCTACTATTTGGAGGGACACTGGCAGGCTGAAGGAATGGCTGATGGTAACCTCCTCAAGTTCAGGAGAGGCAAACGTCCTGTATCTGGGATGGAATAGTCCCATGCAACAGTACTGACTGGGCACTCTGCCAAGAAGGACTTGGGGGTCCTGGTGAACAATAGGCTGTACCCAGGTCAGCAGCGTGCCCTTGCAGAAAGGAAGGCCAGCTGTATACTGGGCTTTCTAATCAAGAGAGAAGCCAACAGGTCAGGAGAAGTGATTCTTCCTCTGTATTCACCACTTGTGAGACCATGTCTGCAGCACTACGTCCAATTCTGGGACACTGACATACAAGAGCAAGTCCAGTGGAGGGTAACCAAGGTAGTTAGGAAGCCGGAGCACTTTACACATGAAAAAAGGTTGACAGAACTGGGTTTGTTCAGCCTTAAAAAGAAAAGTCTATGAACAGCTGCAACTACCTAATGGGATGGTGTAGAGAAGATGGAGCTAGATTCTTCCCACAGGTACACAGGGATAAAATAAAAGGCAGCTGACATCAGTTCCATAAACAAAAATTCTAATTATTTATATTTCGGGAAAAAAAAAAAATCATGATAACTGTAGTCAAACCCTTGAAGAGTCTTACCCAAGAAGGCTGCAGAATCTCCATCACTGGAGTTACTCAGAACTCAACAGGGCAAGACTGTACACAGCCTGATCTAAGTTGGCCCTGGCCCTTTAAATCAAGAGAGGCGAAAGTGGAGGTTGAAGAAAAAATTGGATCCGCATTTAGAAAGATAAATAATTACAGTTTTTGATATGGAACTACTTCAATGTCCTGTTAAATACAGTCCTATAAAGACCTCGCAAAATTCTTTTAAATCAGAAAAAAATCAGGAACTCACACTTTACTTTCAGTTACAAAGACTGGTAAAGGACAGTTTAAGAAAACACATTTATTTGCTACAACTGTTTTGGTTTTTTTTTTTTGTTTTTGTTTAATGTAACTGTAAAGCCTTAAAAATAATGCTTCCCAAACCTAACCATTGAGAAAAGTTATTTAGCTACATCCCTAAAGCATTGAAGGTACAAATAAGCCTTCAGCATTTCTTTCTTTCTTAGAAACTAATCAATAACATATTGCATTATATTTATTTTTTTTTAACAAAACAATAAGGTTGATTATCAAAACAGTATTTTTCATTTTAAAAACTTGCTTAAAGAATTTGTTTATAAAAATGTTCATTGACCAAGTTCAGGATGTCTATTTATAGGCTTTATAATTATGCATTTCATTTAATATACAATCATTTGCTTCTATAAATAATTGAAATGTAAACATCAATATTGATATAAGCATAAAATGACATATAAAAAGTCACACTACAGATTATTTTTGAAGTAACAAAATACACTGCTTTAAAAATATTTTAAATATAAATATTTTTCTACCCTATATACAGAAGTATCCCCTTATATTTTTCATATTCATTCCCATTTTAAACAAAAAACGCATCTACAACAAAACGTTTTACATATATTTACATTTATAGTGTAATATTATGTAAGCATTGTTCTCCTGCCCTTAGTTTTTGATCATTAAAAATACTTTAACATCCTAAAAGGGTACAAAGAGCCTTATCAAACATTCAGAATGTAAATATGTGCAGGCCAACCCAAAATCTGCTGTGGTAAGCACTGGAACAAAAAAACCTCACAGTATGTGTAATGAAAAGATGGCATTAATCTTTCGAAGAAGATTATCAAATATTAAGCTACACAAGACATATTTTTTCTATCTCATCATTGACAGGCTAGTGTCGCAAATATATGCCTGGTTCTGCTTGGCAACATTTTGTTAATACTCTGTTCATTAATTTAACAAACTATCAAGAGACTATGTTTAGAATGGGCAAGCATTATCTCTTGCATTTCATTTAATTAAACTCTGTTCTAGCAATATGACAGTCAGCATTTCATGAAGGGAATTATTTTAAGGATGAAGGTAGAAAACATTTCAAAGTGCCCTGCTAAAACATGAAAGCATAATCTAAAATTACCCCTGCACACACTGTAATTTATCTATAATATTAAAGATGTTATTTCCAGAGTTCATAATTAATTGGATTCCACAGAGAAATTATTCAGGCATTCCAGATAGCAAAATGATGCACAAAGGCACAAAACATAGTGCCGAAGGACAACCATAAACAACCACTGTGACTTGCCCGAATTACAACAATCATTGAGCTTAATGTGAAATGAATACTGGCTGCATTTTGTATGTGGTCATTACTTTGCTGCAAAGAAATTGCCACTGAATTTTGATTATATTGCCTTAATAAAAAGTAATGAAAGTGGCTCATGCTCTAGTGGCTTTCTTTTAAATGATACACGACAGTGATCTTGCAAAGGCCAGTGTGCCACAAATTGATTGAGTATGACGCCTCATCTGATGAAGGCGATGTTATCCCACCGTTGTAGGTAACTGTAGTGATGTTGGCTTGACTTCCTGCAAACATTTTAACTAAACATTTTCAATGAAACACCAGTTAGAAATTAGGTTAGCTTTTAAGACTTACCATCAATCCGACTAACAAGTTCTTCCAACATTTTTACTTTCTTTTGAATTCCTGGCTGTGCAAACGTGTAGTTATCCTGAAGAAGAGACCATATGCAAGCATAAGTTTGTGGGAAAAAAAAGTTTATTTTCCTTCAATTACTTATCTCAAACCATGTATTTTTCTATGTTTTCTTAAGGTGTTTGTGTTTTGTTTTTACATTTCCTAGGTCTGCTTCTACAGTTAAGTAGTAAATCATCACATTGTATAGTCCTACTTCGAGTCCCTGTCTCTAACAGTATACCCTATAGCTATTGCTGCATCAATTGCTCTCTACTTGCTAACCTAGTTCCCCTGAAGTTACCTCTTTATTGCAGAAGTCCAAGTAGCTTTAAAAGGCTGTCATCTTAAATGCCAAAATGTGGCATGCTAGAGATTTTTTTAAGGTGAATTTTTTCTCATAAATTTACAATTTTATCACAAATAATGTAGGAAATATGAAAATTTAGACCCTAATCAGTCACGGGATAAGAATTTGATCTTTAGAAGTTCAGAATAATACCTTCCAGCAGTATAAGAAATCAAAAGTGTATTTCAATGGAGTCATGACTGTTCTGAACCCAAGGTTACAGTTAATATCATGAATCAAAATCTAACACACAAGCTATATAGCTAAAATGGCAGGGTACTTGCATGTATTTGTTTGAATGTATTAACTCTAACTGGATTTTTTAGTTTGGGTTGCAGCTGTATAATATAGACTATAGTTTGAAACAATGGGAAAGAGAAAGATACCTCCACTTTAACCCCGAAGTGATCAATGTTTTTAAATAAAGTTGTTATTTAAATACACAGCAATGTTTCTGAATATTTGGTCGACAATCCCTTCCCTCAACTCATTTTGTTATGGTTTTCTATACAGAGACATTCAAGAAAAGAAAATTACCAATATATGTTTTAAAAGAAAGTTGCTATGTAAAATTGTTTTCATGTAACCACTACACACACAGAAAACCAGGGTGAAGGACTTTTTGTCTCAACTGCTACTGTTTGAATAATTCCTTTATGAAAATCAATTGGAGAGCTGAGAAATTATCCCAAAAATCATCCTAAAAAAATTTCACTGATGTTGGAATATTAATTTTTCTTAACTTGATTTCAAATTTTAACTTGGCCTTAAGTAAAGGGATGAGTATCGGTTCATATTTATGTATCTTAAGACATTTTTCTTTTTATTAAAAAAAAAGGCCATATTGACTTTCTTGACAGTATTTACATGGTTTTTTTTTTATTTTGATTTGTTTTATGAAATTGAATTGCAATTTAATCTTCAAATTCTACAAAACTGCCATAAAGTATGAAACCCAAAAGTTCACAATGGAAAATTATACACTAATGATTCTGTTGGTAACAGTACGTCAGCCAACAACAGCGATTTGCAGTATCAAAAAGTCTATTATGTGCTCTGATCACTTGTAACTGACCACAGTAGTAGCTATTTAAAAAATTATAGCAAAGTTCGCTACTGGCCTAGCAGTAGCACTTTCACAGTATTTGATATTAGAAATCAATGTATAAACCAAAACAGTGCTGATGAGGAAGCAAGGATAATTCTCTGAATTTTGGAACTTTCCACAGGAATCACCAACTAAAATAGGCAACCATTTCATCTTGTTCGTGGTGTCTCTCAAACAGAACATGAGCATCCTAAGCAGTGAAACAAAGCATCAAAATCAAAAGAATGGAAAGTCTCACACAGAATTCAAATCTACTGTCAGCTTATTTTGGTAACAGAGAAACTATCCCATGCACTGGGACAATACCTTTTATACAAGTCTGACACACTCCTGTATTACTCATGTATCATATTCAGGATATACCATCTTTAGGAAATGGTATATTCATTTTCTTTACAGAAAACTGTAATGAAAACTGTATTAATTTTCTTTTCAAATTTTTATATACTATTCTATTTATTTATTTATTTAAAGAAAGTTAACGTATTTCTAGAAGTAGTACTGTACTTGAAGTACAGCAATATGGTACTCAATTGTTTAATCTATAACAGATCCTCCATAAAAGTATCTTCATGTATTTAACACTGAAAGCCACAGAGCTAAAACACTACTACTTCAATCATTAGTCTCGCCCCGGGTAGAGCAAGTCCCAACTGTGAATATGAAACTGTTTTCTTTCTCAAAGCATCATTTACTCTGTACACACCTGGAAATGCAATCCAAAACTGCCTTCTTGGATTTGAAAACAGATGTTTGCTCTTTTATATTTGATCTTTTGCCCATTCATTTATTTTTCTGTTCATTATTTGAGCTGCAGATGAACACAGCTAGGAGTCACTCTTCTACTTGTGCTGACTCATCTAACTGGAAAGATCTTTGTTGGCTCTCCCAGTCCTCTCTTCTAATTAAACTACACTGCACATATTCCCTTCTATGACACTTGCAATTGACTTTCTGGAGTTTGTGAAACTGTGAGGACTTTGTAAACATAAGAAGTATTCTGTCATCTACTATTCTTGCTCCTTTTGTGCTTATAGGTGGAGGGAAAGGCTAGTAACACAGTTAAAATAAAAAACATGTCAAACTCATGAAATTCATGAATTATTTCTCAGGGCAATACAGAAGTACAGTGGTTAAGATTTTAATTCCTCTATCATACAATTTAATTGGTGATACCAGCTTCAAAATTTGACTCAACTTTACTCCCAACTCTTCTATCTCCTCCCCTCCAAGCGGCACAGGGGGATGGGGAATGGGGGTTGTGGTCAGTTCATAACCCTTCATCTCTGCCGCTCCCCATGGGCCATATGTCCTGCCAGAAAGCCTGCTCCTGTGCGGGCTCCTCTCCACAGGCCACAGCTCTTGCCAGGAGCCTGCTCCAGCATGGGCTCTCCAGGGGCTGCAGCTTCCATTGAGGCATCTCCACCTGCTCTGGCATCGGGTCCTCCACAGGCTGCAGGTGGATATCTGCTCCAGCATTAACCTCCATGGGCTGCAGGGGGACAGCCTACCTCACCATGGTCTTCACCACAGGCTGCAGGGGAATCTCCTCTCCCTCCTTCTTCACTGACTTTGGTGTCTGCAGGGTTACTTCTCTCACTTGTTCTCACTTCTCTCTCACAGCTGCTGTGCAGTGTTTTTTACCCTTTCTTATATATGTTATCACAGAAGCACCACCAGCATCGCTGATGGGCTCAGCGTTGGCTAGCAACAGGTCCACCTTGGAGCTGGCTGGAACTGGCTCTGTCCGACATGGGGCCTCTTCTCACAGAAGACACCCCTGCAGCTCCCCTGCTACAAAAACATTGCCACGTAAAACCAATACAAGCTCTCTGCCACCTTTTGCAGAAAAAAGTGCTCCAGTATTCATCTCGCCCACCTACTCCCCCTCACAGCTGTGGGTCCTCACAAGAAAGTTTCATTACTCATCCTGCAAATTTTTGTAATATTTCCTCATTTATTCCTTGTGTAACTTTGATCATCGATATTAAACATAAGACAAACTCTGAAAAAGTCATAAGTAACTGACAACAGGATTGTCTTGCCTCAACAGATCTTCAGGAAACAGTTAACATAAAACACCTTATATTTCTAACCACTGTGTTGACACTTTGTAGTAAGTATTCACATATGACAAAGTATGCATGAGTACACAACAGAATCTATGATAAACATAAAAAAATCATGCATTGGCGTGCAATATCTAAATTCCTTGATGTTCTGCTCAGATAGCTTCCAACATACTTTCAGTGAACTATGCTAACCTACTTCACAGCTGAATAGTTACAATATCTAGTTCAGACTCGGACACATAATTAGTTTCACCTTACAGTACAGAAGGTTAAGACTTTATAATGTCACAAGGGCTCAAAACTTGCTTCAGTCTCAAATCTTTGTGTTAGTAGTCTGTACTTATTCTGTAGAAGCTAGTATAACCTCACTGCCCTGCAACCACAGTCTGGCAGGACTTCTTCTCAAAAAATTATTATTATAATTTAAAATAAAATATTTCAATTATAGCCCTCACTAAACATGAAAAAACATATTAGGTAATTCCTTACATTTTTTAAAGGTTAGAGAAATTCTAAATGGAAAAAACTTGATTAGAAAGTAAAAATAAAGAAAAAACGCACTGAACAAATTTAAGTGGGACTATTCTCCCATACTCACAAAAAGAAAGAGATCACAGTTTCTACAAGTATGTTTAACCACTGGGTATCAAGTCCAATCCATTTTGCTAGCTCTATTCTGAATGCTGACAGTAAGGTATAACTTGGAAAGGTGTTTACCTTGAAAAGTAAGTCCTAAAGTAACGTCTTCTGTGGATACACTGAGAAAGTGATATTGAGTGAACTAAGGATGGTCCTGCTTACATTCTTAATATCCTCCAAACACTGGAGTATCTACACCATACATCACTAGCATTTTTTATTTGTCTATCAGGAACAAAATACCAAAGTAGATTCTAGCATTTTTAACCACTTGTATCAACGAGATTCTTATTAGCCACTCTGATGTATACTGTAACAAATATACTCCATTTCTAATCACCATACGCAGCCACAGTACTGACAGCTATCTCTTCGAAATATTACTAACTTACAATGGAGTGCTAAAAAGAACACAAATGCTTTTTAAGTGCATGTTAAATGTAATTCCAAAGCAACTGTTTGGTAAGTTCAACATATCTCCATGTTATTTTAATTTTAACTCTGTTCCAAAATACTACGGGCACTTCATAACAATGAGTCTGTAATAAATCTGAAAATCTTTCTTTCCAACTTCTTCAATTATTTCAATTACACGTGGAAAAAGAAATGTGTAAACAGCATTTGTGAATGCAGTCTGGTGTGTAAGTACAAAGGCAGCTCTAAGCATACACAAATACATGTTGAGTATTATATATAAATATATGTATATTATTAATTATATATAATAAATTTGTAAGTAATATATATGCATATATGTCCTTATGTGTGTATATATAAGCAGATATATATATATACACACACTTCATATATTTACACATGCACACACACACAAATGAAAACACACTGTATTACTTTTTCTACTTATTCCTTAGGAATTATTTTCAAGTTTAAAAATGCAACTTTTCTTATTTATGCATCAGAAATTTTAACATTTTAGACCCTTTGCCCTTCTGCACTGATTTATATTATTTAAAAATATATAGAAGGAATTTTAGAGTATTAAAAATTCTTTCCCAGAGTCAGAAAATGAAACAAATTTGCAACTCTCTAAGCTAAGAACTTTGTGGAAACAATGCCCTCTGAATGATACAGAACCTTACTGCACTGCTTAATATATTGCACATATAACCTTTACTACAGTTGTCATTATCAGGAATACTTTCTATTTTGAAAATTCAGACTTTGCAAGCTTTAGCTAAACAAAGTCCTCAATCTTTTTCTTTAAATAGGTGATGACAGGATAATTTTAAGAGAAGAAGAAATCTGAAGAGGAAAGGGAGACAACCTTTTATGTCATCACAGAAGGAGAAATAAAGCTAGCCAAACTGAAAGGAAAAAACACTGTCAATAATTCGACAATAATGACTGCAGCCAAGCACAAGTATAGGCACAGTGCTTCTCATCTTTCCAGGTCACACAAGCTGTTCACCAACAATGTACTGGTGAAAATACCAGAACCATTTACAGAAGCAAATGGAAAGTTCTGATACAAAGTTTTCATGTGTTGGTTTTTTGTTTTTAATAAGGTTTTATCAATCAGATCAGAGCTTTAAATATAAAGGATACATTAAGCAATCTGTATATGGCATACCTAGATGTCTATTTTCTCTACTGATATATATTTAAGAATTCCTATACATCAGTTTAGGTATGTTCAAGAATATTATCATGAACAAAAGACCACTGAAAAAACAACCTTTCTGAAGTTGTATATTTTTCTCATTATGTCAGAAAGGGATCTTCTCAATTTTATTTTTTTAAACTCATTTAAGTACTTTGTTCACATATTTGTGTATCCTCTAAGCAAACTCCTATTAAAAATCTTGGTTCACCTTGCTCTCAAAGTTATGCAGAAAAGGTGGGGGCCAGTGGGAGGGAAGCATGACACTTAGATGATGATAGCCAACATGTATATTAGCACTGTCAATGGTAGGCATGGTTTTCCCAAAATGTTTCTTGAAGCTGGAGATTATAATGTAAATTCAATCTTAAATACAATTCAGGAGAGAGAGAGTGTGCATGCACAAGAACAAACACACAACTGTGCTGGAGCATGCTGTTTGCACATATTCCATAGCATGTTCCATAATTACTCCAAGATACTTCCTTTAAAAGAAAAGATCTTTCAACCTTTGTAATTATTAAGCCTGAGTTTTGAAAACTTAAAATTTCCTAAGCAGTAGGAAAGAGATTTACAAAGCATTGCAGCCCAAACTTTTCTACACGGAAAACATTATCTTATTTATTCCTACATAACAGGATGAAAAAGCAGCATCTCATTAAAAAGTAGGTACTGATTCTCGTGTTATAATAGTATCCATAGTCTCAGAATCAAAGACCCAATCTTCTACTGGGCTATGTAATCAAACCTCAGTTTTACACAAGTGGATGTATTATAAATTACAGAAACTGCTGAAGTAGCAATAAAAGAAGGGCTCAGGGTATATTTTTGGATTATGGCATAGGCCAGACAACGGTTCAAATCTGGGTAAAAGCTAGAAATCATAAATATGGACACTTACAATCCCAAAAGCTGATGCTGTAAATTTTAGGTAGAAGATAAAATATTTTTATTCTGAAGCGTCCTGATAGCACAGTATATTTCATCTAAAACACAAAAACAATGCCTTTTATATAAGCATTCAGAACTGATTACAAATAGATTTGTTTTCTACCTGAAAATTTTAGTCTCGGTGACATGCTAGGAAACTGCGTTATTGGCTTCCAAACAGAGACATGCTCCTTAAGAGCTTCTGAAGACACCTGTCCTGAAGAAAAATGACAGCCCTCAGGATAAGTCCTACTGATGCCCTCAATTTTTTATTACCTGAAGTCCCAACAAAGGCATTGTTACAAACTTAAAATTGGGTACTGAGCCAAACAAAAGAACCACCTTTTTCTTTTCCCTTTTAAGAGCAGTCAGCAGCAAATGACTACAGGGGACGATAAGAGCAAAAGAAGCCCACGGGGATATGCTTGCAGCATTCTTTCAGTTTCCAGTTTGCAGCGCTGAGCCTTCCCTAACTCAAGGTGGTATCTTGGTAAAGTTGTTTAAAGACTTTTCTTCAATCAAACTTCCAACTGTTCAGGTTCTGAACCCATGCAAAATGCTTTTCATCCTTTGACAAGTAGCCCCACAGCTTAGTTACTCAACCACTCTTTTTTAAGCCTATCACTCAGCATTATTACGAGATTCTACCTAGGTCTTGCATCAGAGAAGATGGAAAGCAACTACTCCCTATTCACTTTCTTCATGCAGCTCATGATTTTAAAGACTTCTATTACCATCCTCCACTTAGCCAAGTCATCCAAGCTGAAGAACTTAATCCATCACCCAGAAACTGTTCCATACCTTTTATCACACTTATCTTGCTCCATTATTATTTTTTTTTTAATTTGCAATCCATGATTTCAAAATGGGATGGACAGAAGGGATTAGAACAGCATACCAAGCATAAACTCATTTTAGGTTTTAAAAGTAGAAAGTGATGTTTTCTCTTTCGACAACTACTTATATAAACCTTCTCCTCCCTATGTGGCAGCAGGCAATGCTTCTACCACGGACACTTAGCTTCTTTATGAACTTCTGCTAAAGGACTTTATTAAAATGCATTTTGGAAATGCAATTAAACCTTACAGTTGTCACAATCTCACTGATTCCTTCCAAAAGCTGCCAGATTTGTGCTGCTTTACAAGAGTTATAAAACCCATATTATTTAATATTTTCTATCCTTTAACCATTAATTCTGTTTATTTTTACACTTTCTACAAACTTTCCTGATGTGCATGTCTAATTGTCTGTGCTCTTCTGAAACCCCTTGAAACCATTTTCAAAATCTGATACTATATCCACCTTGTTCCATTCCTCTTATACTAAAGCACTTTTGAGCATTGATCTTGTTTACCCATTACCAGAGACACTCATAGGAGGTAATCACAGATATATTTCAAACTGAGCAGAGTTAGCAACTGCCTCTGAAATTCTTACTAGGCATCCTGATGCACAGTATCCTACTGATGCATTTAATCTTCTCAAACTGATGGGGAGGAATATAATTCCTCCAGTGACCAAGCAAGCCCCTATAAATTTCCAGAGAGTCCCAAAAGATCTCTCGTGGACAGGCACTAGTCCAAACTCAGCAATTTTCATGCAAAGCTTATTGTTGTGGCATATTCTGACTATACAGTTCAGTGATACCACAAACAATAGATTTAATTACAATTCCTCTAAATCAATGCATGATTTATACTTTGCAAAGTAGACACTGATGCGATATGACTCAGGCTCACTGCTAATGACAGTCTCAGTGTAGACGAGTTTGAAGGATCATTTATTCCAAAAATCTAACTTTTTGACATTTTTTTATCTCAATTTTTGGTACATCAAGAGTTTCAAGATCTACTTTGGAATAATCTGTCTGAGGACAGATCATCAACAACCACGACACAGTCCTTAGCTGCTCAAACTAAATCTACTCAGAGCTACACAAGAAGACCATAGCAGATATGCTTTTTTTACATTTTAACTATTCCAAGTTTTGAACAGACAATAGCAGACATGGCTTAATTACTGTCTCATCAGAAGAATAGGACTAACATAACAATTGTGTTAATTACATTCCAACAGCTCATAATTACAACTCTACTGCCTGAGATTGTTTATTAACTTCCTAGTGTTGTTCAATAAAATGTATTTTTTTTTTTATTCAGGTACTAATAAAGTCTTCGAAGAACTCTATGAAGAGGAGCTTCAAACAAGACTTTGAAGATCTGAAGGTCCTTTGGAAAAGTCACACAGAATGACACAATACTGCATGTGTTTTGCGCTTAATGGTATTCATTCTTAACAGTAATTTATGTGTATTCTGTGTAAGAACATTCTCTTGAATTGAGAAAGATAAAACCAGCTTACAGAAAAAATTCTAGACTCTTGTTCTACTTTGAATCTTCTTTTCCTTCACTCTAAGTTTAAAACACCAGAAAACAGTATTTGCTCCAACAGATTATGTAAGAAAAACAGAAGCAGACATTTGAGCATGTATACAGAAAGGATTCTGGGCAGAAGCAGCTGTTGTGGCCATGCTTATGTTTCAGAAGATTTGAGTCTCACATATGACATGAAGATAGAGTAACAGAAAAATACCATTTAGGGGCATCATTTGATAAGTGACTACTAAATATGTTGAAGTTGTCCATTTCTTCATTAGAAGAAAAGCCGTTCTAGAATCCTGAACAGGCACAAATGCCTGCCCTAATTGCAGAACCTATTTCTCATGAAATTTCTCATGTTTATGACTTTCCAATTAATATCTAAATTTAAGAAACTGGATATTTGAATTTAAAATTGTCCATAATTTAGAAATAGCTTTATGGAAGCCACTGATAATGAAAAGGGTAAGAGTAATCCCAAGCTATAATCTATTCATCAGAACAGAAGTCTCCATTCAACAATAAACTCACTTTCAGTAAGACAAAGCAATCAGTTTGCAATCATCAGCAGTCATCGCTCTAATTATATGTATTATCACTCAAACTTTTACAACACAACTTGCACTTTAATTCTAAAATAAAAAGCTGTTACTTTTACAAGTGTTTTAAAACACAACTGTGATCAAGCAATCCATTGTTTTTCCTTAGAATAGTCATAGCTTCGAGAAAACACACCACCATGTTTTGTCATTCTCAGGATCCAACTTGGACAAGACACATAAAATGAACAACCTAGATTTCTGGAAATTACTAAACAGTTATTACCATATAGAAGTTCTGCCTCACAGATGGAGTTACAGCAATAGTAGCTGCAGGAACAGACACAGAGCATGAATATGCAGCTCAAACTTTAAGAGAACTACGTACAGAAATAACCACTGCTAGCATTTCTGACAATTCCTGACAGGACTTCCACATTTCTAAAACACACATTTTTGACTGGCATTAGGATCTGTTTATACAAAAATAGGAGCACAACTGCAGTACTGTCTTTCAGTATCAGCTATACGATGTTAGTGGAGACTCTGAAGACTGCTTGGGAGACAGTTATATATCACATTTTCCCTGAATGCATCGCATTTGCGGTGCTATGTTCAGCTGAGGAAGGCAGGAAGAAAGGCTACTTTCTCCATTTAGCTAAGCTTACCAGAAGTGTTGGGCTGATGCATACCCAGAAATCCTAGACCAGCTATCACTGCATTTGCAAAGGTAGACCCTGCGGTACCTCTGATACAGAAACTTGACCCATGCATGAAAGCATATATGCAACAGCCACACGGTTCGCATGACAAGAGACAGATAAGAGACAGATTCAGACACTTACAGTACATATTCCTTATATCTGTCTATCTTGGCTAATGAACCCATATTCTCAGATGACAAATCTGCAGTTTATCATAACCCTAAACTAGCTACCCAAATGAACTGCAGACATAATCAAGAAACTTGTCTTGCAAGAGTTTAATGAAAAGGTACAAAGAAAACTATCTTTGACCTACTTTTTCCTTAAAAATAAACCTTTGGAAGGTCCTGTGAAGAATTTTCAGAAGAGCTAGCGTCAGTTATTTCTGTATGTACTTCTCAACATTTGAGCTCCATATTCATCCTATTTATTTGTTCCCACAGACCTCTGAAAGGCTTTCCAAGCAGCATTCCATCCATTCATAATTCAGATTTGAGGCACATGTTAGCAACAACTTTCCATAACTCAGGAGTGAGGAAGAACTTTGCAGGATTCCCTTTGCAGATCATAAATCTTGCTATTTAATCAGCCACAGAAATAACTAATATATACCTCAGTATGCTCCAGTCCCTGGAAATTAATTATCTCCCTTTTATTCTAAAAATTCCCAGGCCCTGATAAATAATTATATTAATATTTTACTGTTATTTTTAATATATCTGTTTAAATCATTATGCAATGCATATACTTCCCCTTTGGTTATTTTATTACCATTATACTTGAAGTTAAAATGAAAAGTTATACTCTATTTTATATATGAATGTTATGTTTTCAGGTGACACAGATCAGCGTGAACTTTTTACTTGAATGTTAATGGGACTCTGTTGAGGGAAATGTTACAAAGGATGACTTAGTAATAAAAAAAAGCTAATTACAATGGATATACAGGAATATCTACTTAATTAAGCGGAAAAAAATACTTGTGGGATAAGTTCTAGCTTTCCCATATGCACAGCCATTATTCTTACAGGTGAAAATGCAAAATTACTCATGCGTCATCTACAGCTTAGAAGCGTTCTAAAGACAACCAGCTTTATCTAGAGCATGGTGGACTGACATCTGAACTGTTTTATCTTGTGACTGTTTAACTTACGAAATGTAAGACAAAATCATTTTGAAAATTAACTAGCTATCGAAAAACCTAGGAATATGAGATTCTTATTCACAATAGGAATGCACCAAAATACTGTTATATAAATTACAAATGTGAAATTATCAACTAATGTCTTGAAAATAATCAAGAATGGTGGTCTTATTTAGACATATTTTGCACATGGACACACACACCCCCTCAGAAACAGGCTTTTATAAATCAGCATTAGAGCATCTTGCAAGAACACAGGCTGGAGGAGGAGTTCTGTGGAAAAGGACCTGGGAGTCTGAACAGACAGCAAGCTCAGACTGAGCCAGTGGTATGCCCTGGCAGCAAAGGTGGCCAGCAGCGTCCTAGGCCGGTAGACGAAGGGAAGTGATTATCCCCACTCAGCATGCATTGTGGAATCACTGAGGTTGGCAGGGACCTCTGGAGACCATCTAAGCCCAACCCCTGCCCGAAGCAGGGTGGCCTGGAGCAAGCTGCTCAAGGCAGTGTGCAGTCAGGTTTTGAACTCCAGAGATGAAGACTCTACAACCTCTCTGACCAACAAGTTCCAGAGTTCAATCACCTTTACAGTGAAGAATTTTCTTCTAATGTTTAAAAATAATTTATTGTATTTCAAGACCATATCTAGAACACCCCATCCAGTTTTAGGGACCCCAATACAAGAAAAACATGAATAAACTGAAACAAGGGCAAAAGGTCACCAAGGTGCTCAGAGGTATGGAGCACATGCCCTGTGAGAGGCTGAGGGAACTGGGGTTGTTCAGCCTGAAGAAAAGGCGGCTTTGGAGGCACCTAATAGCAGCCTGCTAAAACCTATGTTATCAAGAAGACAGAGCTCGGCTTTTAATAGTGGCACACAGTGGGAGGATAAGAGACAAGCAGCATAAACAAACAAGAAATGTTCCATCTGGCTATAGGGAGAAAGTTTTTCAACACGAGGACAATCAGGCATTGGAACAGGTTAACCCCCAGTCTCTGTCCTTGGAGTTTTCAAGACTCAACTGGACAAAGCCCTGAGCAACCTGATCTGACCTCAGAGCTGACCCTGCTTTGAGCAGGAGGTTGGACTAGATGACCTGTAGAGGCCCCTTCCTACCAGAATTATCCCATGTTCTTATGATTTTAGAAGTTGTCATTTGTTTTCCTGAAATAAATAAGAAAAATTGAAGTGAGGTATAATCTTTCTGGGATAAAAGATAAAGAAAAAAATTGCAGCACATAGTCATGAAGTACTGAAAAGGAAAACCATTACAGCATATCATCATCCAAAATTGACTGCTATAAGACAGTATATACAACTACAGATTACAAGATTAACTGATATCTTAGAGAGAGACAAATTTATATTAAACAAATCTCCTAGTATTTCTATTTAAATCCATTTTTTAAAAATTTCAATCAAATTGTGATGAGACATATGCGTAGCCACTTAGGAGCCTGTAACTAGAGAGAAAAAACTGAGAAAGAAGATGCAAAGTAATTTGAGAACACAAAATAGATTAAACTATTGTGCAATATCAAATATTAACTACTGGAAAAGTTCTGCAAAAGAAAAATGTGAAATATTACCTCTAACTGGAGCCAAAGACATACTCGCATAGAAAACCCCAGATTAAAAAACAGCATGAGTGAATCTGCTAAAGCAACAGATGATTTGACCAAGCTTTTTATTTCTTCTCTAGGCTAAGAACTGTAAGCATGTCAGGAAGTGATTGTCATGCTGCTCAATGCCCACACTATCTTTTATTTCATATGTCCCTATAGTTCAAAGATGTGCTGTAACATTAAAAATACACAGAGTCACATTAGATAAAGAAGGGAGGGGGGTAAGATGAGTGAGGAAAGGAAAAATAATAGATACTATGTGTAGCAAAACTCGACCAAGAAATACATATTTCTTAATAACACCTTTGACAATTCTGGAATCAAGAAAATGAGACAGTCTGAATAGGTTGGAAAAATAAATGAGTTTTCTGTTAAGAATAATAAAGGGATTCAAATATAATCATTTTTCCATTACACTCTTATGCGTTGGAAAGACAAACACACACACACACAAAAAAAAAAATGTATCTAGCTTGTATTAGTCAAAAATTTCACAACAGGACCCTAGTTGTTATCACAGTACACCCTTTAAACTTATCCAATACTGGTAGGCCAACATCAAATGGAAGCCTATATTGGTGAATAAATTAACGGATATATTCTGCAGAGATACTTAGATTGCAGTTATCACCAGATGTCACATATTCCTCTTCTCTAAAATCCTTGTATTCAGACATCTCAGACAAAGTATCAGTAGTCATAGATGAGTCTCTTACAACATATTTTCACAGAAAAAAAGGAAACGTAATAGTACTAATCTTGTTTGGGATTCTTCTTTGGTTTTGTGTTTTTATGTTGTCTGGTTTTGTGGCTTTGTGAGAGAGAAGCAGTTTTTCCTGGTTGGCTGTAAAGACATTCCATTATCTACAGTAGATCACATGGAAAATACTAAAGGAGTAGTAAGAAGCAATTTAATGACTCTTTCCAAGAAACAATCAGCAGCAACTTTCTTGAGAAGACGACAGACGGATCATTTAGACTACTGCATACTGGCAACAAGCTTGGTAAATTTAGAACCTGCAGCCGTTAAAGTAAATCTATGTCTCAGCTGTCATGATCCTGCCTTGGCCCTCCGGTGTTCTACTCATTTCTTTGCTATGGTACCTAGTCAAGGTGTTCACCCCTTAAACCAACCGGTGCTTTTTTCTTTTGTTGTGTTGTCAGGCATTTCAGCGCTGTGAATCAGCTCACAAAAGGTAGCACTCAGCAAGGGATAGACAGGAATGAGCATTCAGGTGCAGGCAGGAGCATAGGATTATTACAATTTGATGTAAATCACCTTACGCAATTTGGGGCATGATTTGATCTTAAGTTTAATGATTCCAAGTCCCACCTCACCCATCCCCATCTAGTTCTTGCCACCCACCAGTGGGTTTGGTCATCATGCACCCAGAATGCAAGTCAGCTAGAATCAGAATGGTTTGGGTTGGAGGGGACCTTTAAAGTTCATCTAGTCCAACACCCTGCCACCGGCAGGGACATCTTTCACTAGATCAGGTTGCTTAAAGCCACATCCAACTGGACCTTGAACACTTCCAGGGATGGGGCATCCACAGCTTCTCTGGTCTCCCTCATCATAAAAAAATGTATTCCTTATGTCCAATTTAAACCTACCCTGTTTCAGTTTAAAACCATTACCCCTTGTCCTGTCACCATAGGCCCTAGTAAAAAGTCTCCCTCCATCTTTCTTACAATCCCCTTTAAGTATCGAAAAGTCACAATAAGGTCTCCCCAGAGCCTTCTCTTCTGCAGGCTGAACAACCTCAACTGTCTCAGCCTTTCTTCATAGGAGATGTGTTCCTGATCATATTCATGGCCCTCCTCTGGGCCTGCTCTAACAGGTCCATGCCTTTCTTGTACTGGGGACCCCAGAGCTGGATGCAGTACTCCAGGTGGATTCTCATGAGAACAGAACAGAGGGAAAGAATCACCTCCCTCAACCTGCTGGCCATGCTGCTTTTGATGCAGCCCAGGACATGACTGGCTTTCTGAGCTGCAAGCACACATTGTCAGCTCATATCCAATTTCTCATCCACCAGTATCCCCAAGTCCTTCTCTGCAGAGCTGCTCTCGATCCATTCATTCCCCAGTCTGTATGGATATTGAGGACTGCCCTGACCCAGGCGCAGGACCTTACGCTTGGCCTTGTTGAATGTCACGAGGTTTGCATTGGCCCACTCCTCAAGACTGTCAAGATCCCTCTGGATGGTATCCCTTCAGTAAAACTATCTTTATTCTCTGGGTTTTTTTATCCCCTTCCTTTCAATGAGCTAATTTCTTATTGGGTTAGTTCTCCCAACCAACTCAACCTGCAACTACACGACCCCTCTATCTGACAAGTGAAGTGGTATCAACACCCAAGGGAACCAAAACAGCAGAATGGGAGAAAAAAAAACAAGCAAACCCTTTCATTTCAGCAGCACTCTGCAGTTGCACTGAATTAACTGTAATATCATTAGTCACATCACTAGCATAATCTTTCAAGCCTGCTTTCGATAGATGAGTGCATCCTTGAATACATCCAATTGATAACCATTCCGTTTATATAAGAGCTTAAATTTTCATCGATGCAGTTTAATTCCATTACAATTAGTTTCAATATTTTGTTTATCAGTACTTGATGGTTTTGTATGAAAACAGAATTTTAAGGAGAAATGATGCCTCTGAACTTCCTTTTCTAGGGGGGGGAAAAAAAACCAAACCAAAAACAGAGCACCAGGCCTGTGACAGAAGATGTTCCAGAAACAGTTAAAACAGTTGGAGGGCTTGCGCTTCTTTACATGGCTTTCTTGCTTTCAAGCAGATGTCAAGTTCTCTCTTTTTTTCTTTATAAATTCTCAGATATTTTTGATATGTGGTCAAATATTTTTAAATGTAGTAGTTCTGAGAGATTGAAATAAGCAAAGCAGCACTTTTTTTTTTTTTTTACAGGAATCAACATGACAAAAAGACTGTTTTTCACAAAACATTGAGCTACTAATTTGACCTTTAACCAGAAGAAATACACTTAAAACACCTTCAAAGAAGTTAGAGACTTCTGTTTGTTGACTCAATTTTATAACAGTTTTGTCAAAAAGGAATTCTGTTACAAGTTCAAATTCACAATATGCCTTAACAAACGTGTCTTAGCCAATGAAACATCCATATTAAAACGTAAGTCATAGGCAAGAATATGTTAAAGCACTTTTAAAAATACTAAGTACCATAAGGAAAGAAATATCTACCAAAAAAATGCAATCAAAACAAAGAATCCAGAAAACATTAATTTAGTTTCACTGAAAAGTACAGCTTCAATTCATAGGAATTTTCATGGGTATTCACATATCATGATGATTTACTAATGTCTGGAGGATAGCCATTTTCCACACACATCAATTCAATCTCCAGGGTCTTTGCTACTTTAAAATCACTTGGAGAAATAAAACCTCTAATTTCCTAGCAGTTGTCCAAAGCATTTCAAAACAAATAAAGTTACATGAGACCTATCAAAAGGATTGAATCTAATGAGTACAGTAGAAGCACTTGTTTGTCACCTCATCTTTCAAGAGAATGTTAGGAATAAATCAACCAAAGTTTTGCTATCCCTGTAACAATTTCTATTGTCACCAAAATAATACTGAAACAATTTCACAGAGAAGATCCTCTACACTATAAAAGTAGCTCACTTGAAAGCAGGGAATAATGAGAAAGAGAAGGTATGAACATAAAAAAAAGAAAAGAAGCAGCAGAAATGTGCTAAATATTTGTAAGCATAATTTATTTTCTAATCAGCTCACTGAAAGCAACAAATGAACCCTGACTGCAAACATCCGCCTTCCAAACATCACTAAAAACAATTCTTTGTTGCCAGTGCAAAACAGAAATCATCACCTTTCAGAAACTTTCACATTTCTAGCAAAGGTCAATTTTGGTCCCATCGTAACCCAGGAATTCACCATGACTATTATTTTAGTGCATATATTCTGAATTTACAAAATCAGATTGTTTTTACTTTCTAGCAAGATTCAAAATGTTTATCTCATTTGTTTATCTCAAATGACACAGATCCAAAAAACAGATATCAGATAGATAGTATTTGATGCCTACTGCAACACAAAGCCTATAAAATTTAATTTGGGTGCTTCCTTTGTAAGCTGGGAAGTCCAAAGTTTCTACTTTACTGTGTGTCAGCATTGCAGCATAAAGTGTTTTAATATGCTAAATATCAAATACACGTTTGGACTCCCATTTAATCTATGGTAGATCATATGGATCACTTGCAGATCCTTCTAATCTTCATAAACTTATATGCCAACAAATACAAACATGTACACACAAATCCACCATTCTCAGCCTGTAACTTGCTGCATTTAACAGAAAATTGTGCTCACATTTGTAGCTTCTCCACACAGAAAAAATTCAAACACTCAATGAAGTAGCCTAAGTATCAAGTTTTAAATGGATGTTTTAAAAATAAGAAGATAATTTCAGAAGATAATTAAGACAGCAGTTGTTTATAGGTTGCTATATTAATGACTTAAAAATTAATAAATAAGCCAGCTTTTCATCACCTCAGTGAGACCATTTTACTTGGAGACTTGAGCGAACATTCTCCATGCTTGGTGACTGAGGTGCACAACATGGCTCTAAAATTGGAGACTTCAACTCTGCCCTAGAACATCATACTACAATGAAACATGCAGACATTGTGATGAAAAGAAGTTGCACTTTTTTTTTTTTTGTCTTTTCCTTTCTTAATATTATGCCAAACTTGCAGCAGATTTCTCCAATGGGAAAATCTACTTCTCCCCTGTTTTTCATAGATGTACTCTTTCTCAACAACCTTAAAGTAGTTCAAAGCCATGACATTAATCGTTTAACTCCACTACTTACAGACAGGAAAAATCAATTTACCTGAATGCCATCAAGCAACTTGCTCATGCACCAGTAACTGTCAGCTTCTATGTTCTGCAGCACTTCTTCAGGCAGACTGGAAACATCAAAATTTTCCACTTCTTCTTCTTCTGTTTCAGGAAAAGAGAGAAAAAGACAAGCCAATGAAGTGCACAGAATAAATAAAGCAAGGATGAGGAAAATAATTGAAAACAAAGACAACCACCACTTATCTTCTAGTCAGAAACTTCAATGCACATTTACTTTAACAGAGACTAAATGAATCATTTATTGCTCAACTGTGTCATTTAATGGCTTTAAATGTTAATGAATACTTAATTTCTTGCAGACTATGAAAATTTCAAATCATGCCTGGTTAACCAGAATTAATATATAATAAATTACTTCATTCTAAACATTTCACACCTGAAAGAGGATCATCAGAAGCACTTTAAGAGCCCTCAAGCTATGTATGAACAATCTCTGCAGAATATGTCTATGTTTGCATCATGCACAGAAAAATATGTTGCCAGTCTTGGCAGAAGAAAAAGCCCTGAAAAATACTTTTTAGAAAACCAGTGAAATTTATTTAGAAAGTTGACTACAGCTTTTCAGGGAGGATTTTTTTTTCAGGCAAGCATTCAGAATCAGAACGATATCAGACAAAAGGAAACAGATGATTCCCACCCTTCACCCCGTGATTCTCAATACTGGAAAAGCACAGAACTCCAGTGATGTCTAATTCATGGAAACTGAGTCTTTCACACAAGTGTGTTAAAAGAAATTCACATTTTGCTATGAACTGAAATTTTACCACCTCAGCCACGTTGTTTTATTTTTAAACCATGGCATCTGAATTAATCTGTTTTGAAAAGAACACAGAATGTGCTGCCTTGCCAGCTGACTCCCAAAGCTCCCATACAGCCCCAGAAAGAGTTTAACATGAGCTGGGAATGCTCTGAGTAAATGCTGTAGCTTCCCTCTTGCAGCAGTTCACAGTGTCTTACTGTATCAAGATGAGAATCAAAGCAGCATCCTTCCCAGCCCTGGTTTCTTCTCAAGGAGGGGGAAGTGCAGAAGAGAGGTGTTTGATTCTACTTAAACAGAGTATGTTATACCAAAGAAGGAATTTCCTCCATTACACAACTGCAAGGTAGCATACAATAAACAGTAAGAGAAAACCAAGAATATGTAGTATCTTAAAACTCCTCTATTATCTGTCTCACAGCTTTGCAGTATGTCATTATGGAAGCCTAAGTACATCTTTAGGTTGTCACATTTGATTGTGCTACCTTAAAGCACTTATTTGTCAACTGGTAATAACCATGAGCATTACACATATTATAAAATAATTTTAACATAGCAGTGATTTTATCACTACTAGTAGACAGTGGTAGCAAGGTGTTACCACAGCATTCTTGTTTGTACTGGTGTCTATTATGTGCATGTGCATCTTCTACGGGATCATTGTTTTTGAATTGTGAAATATTAATAGCTGTAGGACAAGGAGATTAGGTTGTGCTAATAAAGCATTATTTAAGATATTGGAAACCTAGTAAGTAAACAGAGGATTGCAGCAGAGACTCCATAAAATAAAAGCATACAATGATCTCGGAGGTGGCAAGACTGTAAACAACGCACCAGTAGTCACTTACTTGTTATTAAAGGAATGCCACCTTTGCATTGGAGTACAGTTTTAAAACCCCAGTTTCTCAAAGAAGATCAACAAACAAGTATCCAACATATTTTAAATACCCTATATAATAAACTCAGATATAACACTCCCTTGCAAAACAATGGAGAAAGAGTGAGTAGCAGATTGCAGCAGCAAACTTTTTTAATAGCAGATCCTTTTGTGAGGAGGAAACTCCTTTACCCAATGTCAACAGCATATTCCTCCCAGCAAAAGGAGGAGAGACCCCCCAGAAATCAGTATCATACCAGCAACGAACAGTGAATTCTCACAATGCTCTGTGAAAAACAGGGGTAACATAGGCAGTAACTGGGCGGTAACACTCCCCTCCAACGTCTTTCTGTTCCGTTCCCATTACTTTCTCTGTTAGACTCCCCTCATTAAAGACAGGTTCTAGAACAAACGGGTTCATTTCACTTATTAAATCTAACCCCTTCAGAAAAAGCGTATTAAGAGAAAAGCCTAGCATAATATAAAAGTTTTTTCATGGTAAAGATGCTTGAATACAATGGAGATAACAAGAAAGGATTGAAGGCAAACAGACCAACATCAAGAAAAAACCCAAAACACCTAGGAATGAAGAAACCCAACTCAGATCAGACAAGTAGCTAAGCTGATGTACATCTTGCAAAATTAATCCAAACTGAAAAGCCAGTTCCGCAGCTCAAAAAAACGACAACAGAAAGGTCCCTCAAAGTCCAGAAAAAGTAGCAAATCATTATTAATGTCCATATGTCCTTTACTAAGTCCGCTAACAGAAAAATTACTAAGAGTGCTCATAAGACTTACTCACAGAAAGAATGAAAATTACTAGACTTAACATGGACAAAAAAAGTCAATTTAAGATGACAAGCTTCATATTAACCTGTGAAAAAAATACATATTAAGTATCTACCTATCTACCTCCAACCTGATGTGCCTTGAGATTTTAAAAGAAACAAGAAAACACCACAATTTTCAGCAGAGAAGCCCTTTTTAACAGTTCAGAAATGAAAATTAAGGATGAATATTCCTATTACTTTAGAAGAGAAAGACTCTTCCAGACAGAAAAGATGAATGAATGATGTATCCTCCTGGCAGGAACAAGTTTGTTGGTATATCCCATACATGTTAACTCATAAAAATGTCTTACAGTTATTCAGTTTATGTTTATTTTATATCCATAAAACAGTGCCCCAGCAGAAAAAAAAAAAAGTCTAGTTAATATTTTTAATTTTCATTTTAATATTCTAAACAGCAAAAAAAGGAGTAACCCATTTTCTCTCTGCCTCACAATGTCTACAGAAAAAACAATAAATGAACTAGAGTTCCTCATATTTATATAAAACACAAACATATATTGAACTTTATTCCCCTCGAAAGAAGCAGTCTTCGGGCCCTCCTTCACTAAACACTTGCTGAAAGAATGAGATTACGACTACTTAGCCAGTGTGTTCCTTTGCAAATTTCCTGCCTTTGAGCACCTTTTCTTTTCATGATACTGCTATCACATTTCTGAACAAAAAGGAAGTTATAAACCATAGCACAACACAATAACTCTTCTACAGGTAGGCATGAAAAGATAACAAATGAAAAAGACTTTTTATCTTCTCTTTCTCATCTTTCTTATCTTACCTCTTTTTTGTCCTTCTCTTTCAAAATCTATCATTTCACACTATATTCTCATACCAGGTTTTAAAACAACAAAAAAGCTGAAGATACACCTAACCATCAAAAAGTGGGTGTCTTCACCTCCCTTCACAGCCAACACAGAAAAACAAGCAGTGATGGAGCATTGACTGTCTTGTTCTAAAGTAGAAACCTAAAATAAATCAGATTAATCACATCCGAAGAAAATCCTGTTTCTCAATATTAGCTATAACATGATCTTAAAAGGATTGCCTCAGAATGCAGACCTCTCAACTGCAGAAGTCTAAACTTAGCTGAAATAAAATTTTAAACGCCCATAGTGACTGAACTACCTGCAACAAGCGAAAATGACAGGCTGCAAGACAACAGCAGTAGTTTTAGAAACAAGGCTGAAGCAACTTGGACAGCAAAGATGCCCCAGCATTAATATTCTGCAAAAACTAGATTCTAATTGTTCTAGTAATGAAGGACTGTCAAATTTGAAAGACACATTTTTAATTTTTTTCCCAGAAAGCAGAATATAGCTTTTAAGAAACATCTTCCAATGGTTCCAACTACTTCTCATCACAGGTACGTTCACCAAGCACAAAGAGGATGTCAGGACAGCCCCTTCTGAAAAGAACATAGGTCTGACGCAAATTCACTATTCTAAGTAGAATTCTCATTACTCCGCACGAAAAAAAAATGGATTAGAGATGGAAAGGCAACTATTATCAAGTTCTTTCTGCTCTAGTTTGGGTGATCCTATAAATCAAAAGATACAGAGAGCATTTAGGAACCATCCAATTCTTTCACTAGAAAAATCCATAGTCCCTAAATATAATATCACAGAGCCACAGTCTCAACCACTACAGAAATAAAAATAGCTCTTTTAGGAAGTACTCATCCAGCTTTCTTGTTCTGTCTCTCCCTTTGGAAAAGACATCCAAGAACACTATGCTGTTCTGTAGCTTATACTGACTGATCTCTAGCATTTTCATAAGCCTCTTAAATGTAAAATAAATATTCAGGATTTTTTATACGTTCTTTAAATATATAAGCTACTTCCTGTCCAATTTTTGTTCCCATTGTGCTTCTCATGCATCACTAAGTCATCTCTTCTAATGTCAGATAATAGAGCTTTCAAATACAAAAAAAAACCCTAACTAAATTGCTAAGACAACTCAATTGTATTTCAATTATACACTAGTAGTATTTACCTTATGTAAAACAACCGTCTCAAACTTTAGCTTAAAACTCTGCAACCAAATATTTCAAAGAGTAAATCTAATTACTCAGAGATATATTAAAATACATTTTTCGTTAGATCAGCTAAGAAATATATTTTTGTATATGTTATATTAACTGGTACTTTTTGATTTAAATGTGGGGTATGCTGAACAAGGAGCTACACTGCGGAAGCCATCCAGATAGTAAATCTAATAAAGAAGGTACAGAATCACAAAAGCCACCAAACAAGCAAGCGCTCAGTGATATACAAGGAATTCTGCTGCATCAATTTACCTTAACTTGCTGCACTTTACTGAGGAAGTTCAAAACTGACTCTGAATATCTGAATGACCCTTTTCCACACTACAGCTGAAATAAAAAAAGGCCATCCATTTTCATGACAAGCTCCAATTAAGGAACATTTGATTGGCAGAATAATATGCAAAATAACAGTTTACATATTTAACATTTATTCATTTATTTTTGTAGGCACATAGTGCAAAGTGCTTCTTTTTCCATGCACTTTTCAGGGGAAAAGCAATCAAGCTGCATGTTACTCTTTTTTTTTCTTTCTTTCTTTCTTCTTTCTTATTTGGATGAAGAAAAACACACTGGAGATGTTTAGGAAAGAAAGAGCAGAAGGGATTTCAGGACAAACACCAGAAGAAGCAAAAATAATCACCTCAAAACTACATGAGATTATTTCAATTTAAGACTTGTGCTTGAAAACAGAATTGCAAATTCTGGTTTTAGGTAACTTTGAATTTATTTTCAATGAGTGAAATCTGAATGGACACTAATATAAAGATTAAATAACAAGAATATGGGGGAAAACAGCAGGCCAATGAGTACATGTATCAATATCTGGCAAAAAAGAAATCACTGCATAAAATGTCCCAATTATGAAGTCTCACAGCACTGTTTCTCATTTTCTTCAGTTTCCTGTGGAGGTCTTTATCATGTAATCTATGTAGTTGTAGAAGACAGTTAAAATAGCTGCCTGGAGGAAAACTGCTGTAGCATGGAGTCAATGACATGCTGATCTGAATATGTGCATTGCTATAAGCATGGTATTAGCTGTTCTTTACTCATTCCCAGTGTATGCTTCCGAAACTTCCCACAGTGCGAAAAGAATGAGTAACTTTTTCTAAACTTTAACTGGATCCACTCCCAATGGCAGAGACATAAGGATAAAATGAAAAATAAAAAAAATATTACTTACAACTACTTAGGATTTCTTTTTCCAATGGCAGTAGAAAATAAACATGATAAACAGATGATAACAGCTTGCCTCCATTTAAAATAGGTTTTAATATGAGATTAAGCCTACTTGATGATTTTGGTGGAAGTTGTTCAAAATGTTAAAATTAAGTGCATATCTGATCTCTGTCCTTTAGATTTATTTGATTTCTTCTAAAAAATGCTTGAATTTCACCTTTTCAGTACAGATCATGGGTAAAAACATCTGCCATTACGGACAGATGGAATCATCCAATACAAATTTTTTTCATTAAAGAACTGGAAAAGTTTAATTTCAGAGAGAATTTTGTTTATGAAGAAATCACGTCCTGAAACAAAACTAAAATACTGAGAACGTACGACATCATTATTAAAACGGGTTAATGTTGCTGTTACAGTAACTAGCAGCCCTCTCAATGCATCCAAATAGCTATCCGTGTCCAACAAATGCAACCAACAAAAAGGCAACCTGCATTCAGAATTTCTCTAAACCTGTTACACCAACACCAATACTTAGTCTTTATAAAGTGGGAAGGAAATAAATGTAACTTGATAGTTTCACTACTTCATTATACTACGCAAACTCATACAAAAAATAACTCTATTAAATAAAGCTTACATTCTTTCAAAGGAAACCAATTTTTATGTAAACAGACATTTAATTGGCCTATTAATGTTTTAATTTTAGCTTTTTATCTTGAAATGGTGTCTCAGCACTCAGAATCAGGAGTGATTCACTGGAGTGAATCACTGGAATTCACAGGATGAATTCACTGGAGTGAGAGGTAGGGGATGAAATGGATGGTGGTATAAGAAAGATCCAGTGCTGAAGCCCAAAACAGACTAAGATCATGAGTTAATTATGATTGTTCTTTACATACATCCAATATACAAAATAATACATATAAACATTAGAAAGGTTAATTCTCTGAACATCTTAAAATTGTTCTTTTTTTAGAACTGATTTGTGTAAAGGTATTTCTCATCTAATGTATAAAAAGTATTACCATATGTTTCAAGTCCAAATTATATAGCTCTTGCAGATTTGCAAGGAAATCATTCTGACTGTACATGCACAGGTACTTGTCTGTATAAAGTTTACTTTGTTGTAATCTACTTTAGATGATGTATCTTCAGATAGACATAACCTAAAAGTTACGAGCTAAGTACAGAAACTACAAAACCATATGCATATGATTGCATGCAGAGGTGCACAGTAGTATTTCCACATCTAGAAGATCTTACATATTCCACTTCAAACTCAGTTTTCAAAAAGCCTTATGAAAGAGCTATTTCAGCCACTGCTGCACTAAGGCAATGTTTTTCTAAGGAAATCAGGACATAATAGAGCATTTAAATGTAAATTCTTTCAGAAACAATTACCTAATTAAATATGTACATAACCACATCAATATCTCTCATTGAAAAAAATTCTAATTACATATTTATCTGATAGAAATGGCTTTTGAGCTGTTAACGATTGTCGTGGTTTAGCCCCAGCTGGCAGCTACGCACCACACAGCCGCTTGCTCACCGCCCCCTGCTCCAATGGGATGGGGGAGAGAATCAGAAAAGTGAGAACATTTGTGGGTTGAGATAAGAACAGTTTAATAATTGTAATACAGTATTATTATAATAATAGTAATGAAAATGAAAATAACAAAAAGAGAGAAATAAAACCCAAGAAGGACACATGATGCAAGTGAAAAACAATTGTTCACCGCCAACAGACAGATACCCAGCCTGTCCCTGAGCAGCAGCCATGACCCAGCCAACGCCCCCCATTTTATATATATACTGGGCATGACATCATATGGTATGGAATAGCCCTTTGGCCAGTCGGGGTCAGCTCTCCTGGCTGTGCCCCCTCCCAGCTTCTTGTGCCCCTCCAGCCTTCTCGTTGGCAGGCCAGTATGAGAAGCTGAAAAGTCCTTCACTGCTTAGCAACAACTAAACCATCAGTGTGTTATCAACATTATTCTCATCCTAAATCTAAAACACAGCACTATATCAGCTACTAGAAAGAAAATTAACTCTATCCCAGCCGAAACCAGGACAAGGATTAATCACCAAAGGACAAACATCCCTTTCTTTGTGATACTGCAGTCACAAAGGTAAAACTAAAAAAAATAAAAAGAACTCAATCATCTCATCAGTCTAGGCTTAGGTAAACATGACTTTATTGCATTTCAAATACTCCCCTATTACCAGTCATGTTCTCACAGACACAATGTATTGTTGACTTGTCTGTTTTAACACTGTTAATAATCTTACACTTGTTTTCAGTTGATCTGCCACAATTTCCTTAAGATGCGCTAGGAAGCAAGAAAAATATCTTTATACATCATTATAAGAATGATGTTTTAAACATTAATCATTTTATTATATTAATTCTCTAAATAATTTTACTGCACATGGGGAATGTTATAGCCTCCTTTAACCTGGAGAACAAGGTACATCACCATCTCCAAAAACACTGTAAACTTGATTACTTTGACCTAATTTTTATGCTCATCAGAATTAATGTATGACCCTCCAAGTACTCTCAATTTGTTCTATCACAAAAGAGTAAATACTTCATATACTTATTCTCTAATTCCAGATTCTGCATAACAGTAATCAGTAAATCATTGAGAGACTTCCTTTAGTGGCCCTACATGCTTGCCAGTAAGATATTCTACTCAGGCTTTTTCTAGACTAGATTTTAATGGCTTTCTCCCCACGCTCCCCTCTCCACCCCAAGTAGTCCAGAACTTGCCCTTAATTTCTATTCATAACCCACTGCACATATCTACACAGAAATAGTCCTGTTTTTAAAAATGATAAATTTATTGGAAGAATAGGGAAATTCTCAGCTCATGTTGCAAATTAAACAAAAGACATCAGTTCCTCATAGGCTGCAGACAACTGAGATTACCACTCAACAATTCATATATGAGAAAGATGAAAAATATCTTTACTACTTCAACAACTCTATCACCAAAATAGTGTACAAAAGAGAACTAAGTAAACCAGGTGGCACCAACAGGTCTTTGACCTACAGAACTTGCATAATGCCAAATACAAGACTGGCAACCTCTTACACAGGTGAGAAATCTGGCCAGTAAATGCAGTTTACATTTAGAAAAAAAGGTACAAACCACATCCTTGAGTACAACATTACTGTGAAATGGGAGTCTTCAAAGCATGTAAGATGACAGCTCTTCTTAAAAATGTATTTTAGCAACAATGAAGAACACGATGTTCAGCACAAATTCTTCTCCGAGTAATCACTTCAATAGGTTTGCTGCTGTCAACCAAAACAGATTGCCAGGGAGAAGTGGTGCATGTGATACCAAATTACAGGACTAGTAATTAGCATCCAATATGCACAATGAGCACCGGATGCTGATGAGCATTTTCTTAGAATGCCTGATAAGGGAGTTTCCTGAGAAATCCAAAAGGTGCTTGGAGAATAGGAAATGAAAGATTAAAGGTTGAACATGTCTCCCAAGCCACATCTTTTAATTATCTACTTTGCGCTTATCATTTAATTTTTTAAAGCATCAAGCCTATGTAGGCACACACACACAAACAAGCAGCACACAAAACAGCAAGAATGAGGTAAGAGTAAACCATAGGGTGGTCAAACAAGTCTAAAGCAAGCCTCAAATACAGGCCTTGCCTGTGTTAAGGTCTGGGATTGATTACAGGGCCATTTTAGAGATAGTCACTCTAGCACTGTATTTCTTAAAATGGAAGAGCCTTCAAAAAGAAACTATAAACGAACGTAGATTTTAAAAGGAATTATTTACTGGAGAGGGAAAAAAAAAAAATCAATTGCATTAAAGGCCAAAATCTGTTTAAAGGATTAAAAAAACAGTCTATGTATCTGCGCATTGCAAGGGTGAATTTTAAAAGTACTGAAAATTAATACGTCTTACCTGAAACGATTAAAAAAGAAGTTGTCTTGCATGTAATTACTTAAAATTAAAAGGTAGGCAAAGAGAACTCATTTGAACAATCCCATAAACAGTAATATGTTTAATACATTACCTGGATAATTTAACCAGGCTAAACGTTCAACTTTAACTTGGATAAATATAAAAGTAATAGAAGTTATCCAAGAAACTGTATGTAAATACCAAAACTTTTAAAAATTCAGAAGTTTAATTTTTTTCAGTGATTAAAGACTGAAAAATTTGCCACTGTCAAGTAAGCTCAGTAACCATTTACTTATGACAATAACTCTATATAAGCATAAATTTACCCACTCATGAAGAAATTTTTATTTTAATCTATTATTGTAACTGAACTGAACAACCAAATAAATTCTCAAAGAAAAATGGATGACAGGGGAAATAACTGGTGCCATCGTACGCACAAGCCTATGATCGTGGCAGTTTGCTGCAAACACAAACTATGCAATATTGGTCAAATTTCTAAATCAAAATGACATGCTTGCTTATTTTGTAATCTCCCATGTCATTCACAGCTAATAAGAAAGAAATGCACCTTACAGACACCTTGCCTTATTTACAACAGAACATAAGTACCATCCATTATTTGCACTTTTTAGCACAAATTGCATATACCGAATTAAAAGAAGCATATTTGAGGAGAATGAACTATGACTGCACAGGCAACACTACTTCCTATATTGCTTGTTGAGTGGATTCCTTAACTATCTTAATGTGCTGTGATTTACAGTTTCCCAATGAAACTGCTACATATGCATCTGCGGCAAAAAAGCCACAAGGCTTGCTTTATTCATAAGATTCAATCATATTTTTACATACTGTATAGGTATTTATCATTAAGAAATAATCATATGACATTGTACAACCTCTAGGAAAAAAACCTGCTCCATCTAGTCAAAAATAAGAGTATGGTTTCTTTATTTTTCTTCCCCTATGTTACTGTAAGAAAGGTAGTGTCTTTAAATTGCAGTTGTACTGTAACAAAGTGAACTTTTATCTTGTAATTAACCAAGATAGAACATGCAAATCAGTTCAGAAATGTCTTCAATGACAATAATATCAATAATCTTTTTTAAAAGTACTGGGTTTTATTAAAACTAATGTCCTGTAATAACATCAAATATTTTCTGTTTCTATGAAATAGGGCAATTAAAACATATAGAAGAAAAATCGTTTTGCAAAAAAGCTTACTCTCTTTTTTCCTTTTTTTGGTAATTATACTTAAGTACCTAATTTTTCACTTCTGCTTTATAATTAGTTTTCCACAGCTTAAAGTAGAAATCAAAAATTTCAGATTTCCCAAATTAAAAACAAGGAAATTCCCATATTGATGAAAAAGCCCAATTACTTTATGATTACTATGTTTAAAAAAGGTTTGCATTTAAACAACAAGCAAAGCCTATACAAATTAAATTTTCAGCACACAAACTGCTGACAACTGTATCTGAATTGGTTTGAATCTATAACTAACCATATATCTCATTGAAAATAAGACAAAAAAGCTGTTTACAACTGTTTAAAGCACTGATTCACCTAATTTGAAAACTTTCTCTTAGATCTTGAGATGCTACTGATCTATACAACAGTATTTGAATGTTATGTTCCTGACATTTGTACAGCATGTTATGATTGCTTAAGTAATTCTTTCCCTTTTAGCTTTTCTTCCTGTGAGTTACTTCATAATAAACATACAAGTTGTGATATTTGGATGCCAAAAGCCATTAAAGTAATTTCCCAGTCTGCTGGAAAGCATGCTTGAGAAGATTTAGATCTGAAAGTATAACCACCTCTGTGCTGCTTCACTATAGAAAGGTGATCATTAATTATAACTGTATAGAAACCATGGGGGAGAGTAAAACAAATGCACAAACCAGAACTAAAATATTCAGCTCTCATTGGAATACATGTCTCTCCCATAGTTACATTAATTGTAATTAACTTTCTCCTCCTTCACAACTCTTTCATTTTTACACCTGCAGAAATCTTTTGGTTTCTCTTCAATTTCATTTTACTGCTTCTACCATTATTCAAGGTCTTGTTTTCCATTTATTCCCATCATCCAACATTTCCAGTTTATAGTTTCAAATAAAATACCTTTCCCTAACCTCTCATGACTTCCTCACAGTGCAAATCTATTAGTTTCTTACTTCCCTTCAAAAATGAGACAATAAAACCACAAACGGTATTTTAAACTTAACAGAAATGTATTATTTTCTAAGGTAACACTCGTATTATCAAATTCATTTTATTTTTAAAATTCTGGGAGTGTGCATGAAGCATCATGAAATAACACGTCTTCTTTAGGCAGATGCATTTAAAAATTTAGAAATACACATACTGATGCAAAACAAACTTTAAAAATAGATAATTAAAATCCACATCAGTAAGAATATTTATACACTTAAACACATCATCCTATGTACTAAAATAGGACTTTCATTAGCAGAATTTTTTTTATATACATGGGGGAATAAAAATCCTTTTTCCTCAAGTACTCTTTAGCATATCTCAGAGGAAAAAAAAAAAAACACAGAAGAGCTAGAATTAAATACTCGATTAATACAAAAAGACTGTGATTTAACAGACAAATCTGAGAGTTAGCTTAAAACCTCAAATACTTAAAATCAGTAGAAAAGACTAGCTCTGACGTTTATTCTGATTACTAATGATGAAATTTTTGAGCTTGTTTTTTCTTATCACCCCCCCTGCAATGAGCAGGGACACTTTCCACTAGATCAGGCTGCTCAGAGCCCCGTCTGACCTGACCTTGAACACTTCCAGGGATGGGGCATCCACAACTTCTCTGGACAACGTGTTCCACAGTCTCACCACCCTCACAGTAAACATTGCTTTAAAAGAAAAAATAAATACTAAAATAAAATAAAATAAAAATCACATAGCCAATGGAGCAATTGTTATGACCTCACAGACTTTCTTGGAGAGAACAGAAATGCCTGGTAGTAGTAAAATGATGTGGAATAAACTTTCAGGAAGAACAAAGACAGTAGAGACAACCTGTAGTCTAAGAAGCAATTTTGCTCACCAGTCAGCAGAAATAGAACACAATGCTACCTCAGCATTTTTATAATGCATGTGTTTAATCGCAATATAAAATCAAATTAATGAAATTTAAAGGTCTTCCTCTAGTAAAACACAGAAGGTAGCATGCTGAGTAACTCAAACTGGATAAATCTCTCAGTGAGCCGAAACCATATAGCCAGGAAAAAAAAAAAAGTATAGTCAGAAAAGCAGCAAGGCAGGGTTTGTATCTTGTCACACCAACTGATTTATTAGGGAGAAGAACACAAGACAAATTTACAGACACAAAAGCTGCTTTCATGGTCTATAAAGACATATTACCACATTACAGAAACATTAATTTGATTTTGTTAGAAACCTCTGATTAGTCCCATTTGACCTTTGAAATTTCTTATTAATTTAAGGAATTGTTCTGTACATCTCTTATAGCAAAAATTCAATGGAATTCCTCTGATTCCATCCATAAGACAGGGTCCAGAAAGTTTCTTCACAGGAAACATCTAAGCAAAGAATCCACACAGCTCCCCTGCTATGGGGTGACATCTCAAGAGGTTCCCTTCACACCTCTGTCAGACTTTTTGACTCTTTGATAGGCTTTCTGGCACTGATATGATTGAAAAAATTTTTGTTAGTAACTTTCATGTCCCTAGCTGGCTGTTCCTCTAAAATGTAAAACCACAACAGTCATCTAAAAGGAGATTTAACTTCCTGGGCTTATAAACTCCTTTCTATTTTACGCATTTTGATTCTGCTTTTTGAAAAATTCTTCATACCACAGCTTTACTACAAATAATAAATGGAGGCTGGGCCACACATTGTAACATACTAATCAGCATTCTCAACATACTCTTCTTTGACATGCAGACAAAGATTAAAAAAAAAAAAAAAAACAAAACAACCCACCACCCAAACAAACAAAAAAAACCAAACCCAAAACCTCAAACCCCACCTGCAGATGCCTCCACTCACAATAATGCACAGATAATAGGAAGCTCTAAGTTTAAGGAAATATAATCCAGTTATTTTTGCCCTAACAGCAATAAGAAATTTTTGTACTATAACAAGATATTATGTTAGGAAGAGTAGGAAGATGAAGGTAATCTTATGCTTACAGACATAAATTATTCAAAAAAATTTATATGAAATAGCAATTGCCATTTTTTCAGTTATTATCTTATGCCAACAAAAAAAAAGATCCAATATTTTCATTTAATTTTCTATTTTACAAGAAAGCCAGTTACACACAGCAGCCTTTTTAAGATAAAAACAGTGAATTTAAATAGCGGTACCTAGAAGTAATTATTACCAGTCACCAGAAATCGTTAAGTCTGATAAATCCTCCATCTGACACTTATTTTAATCTTTGAGATAGCAGGTGTTTGCTTCTTCAATAGTTGCTGTTACAGCTTTTCTCCATAGCCAATGTTTCTTAATCCCTTTAGACACTTTTTTTAAAAGCTTGTCACCACAACACAGATCAAAAATAGAGACTGTTCCTTACAACACTTTCAATGAAAATATTGCAGTATGATAATTAGATATATCACTGCTTTTAAATACTTATTTAGGTAGGTTAAAGTGACAGCTTTGGGACTCGGAGCACATCAACTTAGTATGTAGATGAAACTCTGAAAACGGAAGAGCATTTTCTAGTATGACAAGTCTGAACCACTCAGATATTTTCTTCTTAATTACATGAAAGTCCTTTCCTTTCATTCAAAGTCCTACAAAAATAATGCTGGCATTTGGGAAAAAAAATAAAAGAAAGGAAAAAAAAAGTAAGTTTGGGGATTACAGATTTTTACCCTCTTCTCCCAAAAAAGGAAAAGCTGCATTTTAATATAACAGTGTTTTCCTGTGAAGGTATATTCACAAGAAATCACTTACCTTTTTAAATTTGAAATACCTGAATAACCTCTAGCGTACTCATAGTACAAATCTACTACTTACCATTTTGTCTAACTTTTCTATTCCTCATATTACCATATTTAATTTGACTCAGAACAACAAAAGTTAGGAATAGCTTTTAAAACCAGTGAAAGCATCTTTCCCTTTACACTTCTTTATTTATAAAAAATGGCTCAAACTGCATCAGATAAACAAATTAGGGAGATTACACTGAAGAATTGTTTTTAGACAAATATATTATTTCAGTTTGGTTTAGGACATTACGAAATTAGAATAAGCACAAAGGAATAGAGCAAATACTTTCCAAAGTAAAACGAAAAACAACTTAAGCAAATACATACTTCCCTTATTCATCAAATAAAAGCTCCTGAGAAAAATTTTAAACCAAACTGTCATCTGGAATTATTTTTTGATAATTTGCCCACAAAAGTATGTTGAATATATAACATTTCAGAACTATAAAACTCAAAGACAGCATTATCTGAAAAAATGTTTGAATGGTCAAAAAATACCATGAATATCTAGACTGTAAATAGTAATGTTATAAAGCAATGCAACAATCCTATTAAAATTTACTAGAGTCCACTTTACACTTTGAAAATAGAAAGCAAACTGTTTCAAATTAGATGCAAACAGTGATAGTTAGAGAAACTTCACAAAACTCTAGCATATGAATACAGCTGTGACAGCTTTTCTTTCTCCCTTGTCATCCAAACTTGAATTTAGATTGATAACTAGAGTATGAAAGAATAGATGTAACAGAGAAATTCATTTAATAGTAAAACTGAAGTAATATTACTTTATTTTTCAACAGGTCATGGGTTTCGAGCTTTTCCTTCTATATGTTTTAGGACTTAAAACACACTCAGTGCTTTGGTTTCATGAGCTCAATTCTGACAACCCTGATAATTCTATCAACATACAAAGTTGCAAATATTTTAATACTTTATGTACTGTTTTATTTTCCTTTCAGCATTAACATTCAAGAATCTATGCTTTAGTTACGTGGATTGCCCTTTCTTTGAAGACTATTTAAAAGCCTAAAAAAGTCTGAAAGGCTAATACACCTTAAAATTTTAGGGTTTGGTTTTTTTTTTTTTCCTTCTTTCCTTTTTTTAAAAACAGAAACTCATAAGACACTATGAGCAATTAATACCATTACTCAAAATACTAATTTTCTCTCAGATAGAGAACTAAAAATAACAGGCAATTAAGCAGTTGGATATACTTACCAAGATAATCTTAATGTCTCTTTTTCACTTCTGACAACAATTGCTAACCGCAGCCAGAGAAATCTAACTTTAATTAGGCTCATTCCACTTCAAATAGATAGGAACCTTCTTTAAAGGTTCATTATTCACAGAAAAGTTTTAGTTAAAATAAGTTAATTTTTCCCTGGCAGATAGTGAAGCTGAAAGTACATCCTACTTCTTCTACTAACACACCTTTATAAGCTAAATACTCAGCACTATTACTACTATACTTCTGCAATCAAACTAAAGAAGACATTTTTATCACAGCCCACACTTTATTCAAACTTGCACTATGTCCCAGTTCATGAGAATAAGAATTTTGATTTGGCAATTTGTGGTTAAGCAAATGGATTTTCAAGAATTGAATTTTGTTTCAGTGGAGGTCATGAAGATTACTATTATTTTCTCCATCCCATCAGTATGATACAACTTCGAACACTTTGGTTATAAAGATCTAAAGAACTACTTAAAAAAAAAAATTAAGATTATAGAAAACATGACAGAAGTAACATTAAAAACAGTTCTACACATGATGAGCAAAGGGGAATTTTCAGGAGGACTACAAAAAATTTGTACTTTTTTTTTTTTTTAAATTAGCCTTGAAGTTGAAACTGGTAACTAGAAAACTTATATTCACAGTGCTTGGTTATCACAATTATTGATAAAAACTTGTTCAGTCAGTCTCAAATCTTTTTCCAAGAAGTCTATTGGATGCAACCATGCATCCAGTGTTTCAGATGAACTGTTACAATTATCTTGGAAATCTAGCAGTATATTGAAGAGAGTGAAATCAAAACTGAAACAGAGGTAGAGAAGGATTGATTTTTGTAAAACAGTACTGTCTGTTATAATAAATCATGGCCATTCAAGACAGTACTAGAACGTAAAAAAAAAAAACTAGAAAAGCAGGTTGCCATACCCTACATCTGTCTGTTGAGCTGCTTTCATGAGTGCTCCCTAACTTGCTAAGCCAAAAATAAGTGGAATTCACAAAGACTTATCATGAGGGTGCAGTTTAATAATACAGCTAAAGCAGTCTAAGAGCCACCTGGCATTAAACAGAGATTTTGCTTCTCCCTTCTTCCTTAACATGCTCCTATCTCCACACCAGTACTGACATTCATCTCTGATCCCTGAGGTGAGAGCTGAAAATTAAATTATTCATTTTATTACAGGGTTAATTTCCTGCCAGTTTAGCTGAACTGATCCACTGTACCAGAGAAAAGCCAATGCTGACCAAAGAGAGAAGACAGGAACACGTATGTGTTTGGGGTTGGGAAAGACAAAGCAAAGCTACTAATTTTGACAGCAGCAAGCCCTGATTTAGCTCTGTGATCTAAGCACATAGCAAGCAAACTCTCTTCCGTCCAACTAAACCTGATTTGGAATTACTCAAATATGCAGCTCCACTGTTAAGTTTAAAGAGCAGTGAAATGAAGCCAGGACAGGCAGGGTACATTAACCTCTTGAAACAGCAAATGGGATCTGAAAGAAGATAAATTCTACAGCACACAGTAATCTAGCTCACACAGTCCCAAGCCCTTACTGGGTATCAAATATATTAATGAGTAAAATATATGTAGTAATATACTATCACCCAACTTCACCAAAGTTACTTGTACACGTGTGCTCAGCTGCTCATTATTAAGACCTTCTCAAGGTTACTATACTCCAAGAAATACCAGTAGCACAAATTGGGTTAGTACAATTAGCTAAAAATCCACTAATTAAATAAATAAATCACCTCATTTTGACCATAGCAGACTAAGAGAGAGCTTACACAGACGGATTCACTCATATATTTGATACTGAATGCCACCATTGACTTCCAGTAGGTTAAGCAACTAGGGAAAAACAGTAGGGAATAAACTCTATCACTAGCAAGCCACACACAAAGTGCATACCTGGGTAAAGCTCAACTACATTCATTGGAGCTTTTGCTATTATAACTACATGAAAAAAACAGTCCTTAACTGAAATAGTTCTATAACTCTAAGCCAGAACAAAGAGCTCACTACAGGATTAGTCAAACTGCAACTAAAAAATTAACATTCCAACAAGTCATGCTGAAAGATAAAGACGAATTTGTCCAGGTAAATAATTAAAATACATATCCAAACACAAAAACAAAAGGATCAAAAGATTAAAGGCAATTTATAGTTCATTGGCCCCCTATTAACCAATTCTCTCCATTCCACAAGTCCTGCAGACATATTTGCTCTCCTTCATGCTCCCTCATTCCCTAACCCTTCATAAACTGTGAGATGTCCTGTTAATACTATCCGCTTTTTCCTTACCGTTCTGTTTGCAATGCCTCCAAATATACTGCTTTATTAACCAACCCTAGACATAGTAGTATATTATGGCAAGCACTGCTAGCTGACAAACAATTCAAACATTTCACTGTTAGTTATTTTCACATGGATTCTTCTCCTTGATTAAAGTGAACAGAAGGATGTAAAACAGTAAGATTTCCTTGCCCAATTAGGCCTGAAAAAACTATATTATATATTAATATAAAAAAATTGCTGAGACATTGTGAATGGTTGATTTTTCTTAAATGAGACATACATAAAAACAAATGAACAATTTAAAAATATAATCTAGCCAAGTGCTTCAAAAGAGTGCTAAGGGGTTTTTTAAAGCACTAAAATTTAGGTCTATATTTTTATCTCCTTTGATGCAATGTAATTTACCTGGAGGGAACCTCGGGTTTTTTCATTACAACAACTCAAAAATATTTAAATGAATTAAAAAAAACAACACCCAACCTTCTGAATTACACAAGGATATGCATGTATTTTAAAGTGATTACAAATTCTCAGAATACACTGCTTCTTCACAAAGATCAATTATAACAGGAATATAAACATCCGAGTCTAAAAATTGCAGTGACTTAAAAATAGGACAATTAGTACTTTCCACACAAAAAGAATGGTTGAATTCCAACTGATGAATCTGATAGGTGGTATAAAACAGAAGATGTAAGGAGGAAATGAGACCTATAAAAAGGTCTCAGGAAGCTCCTAAATAAAGTAGAACAAGCCAAATCATAAGAAACAAACAGGATAAAATACGATTTAGCTCCACAAAGTCTATTTAATAATGAGTTAGGAAACACCCTGTTAGGGCTCTCTTTCAGCACCTATCATTTCTAGCTGCTTTCCCACTGCAGTCAGAATCAGTGCTGCCACACAGCACAGAAGACTGGTACAGAAGTACCAAGTTCTCAGCACTGTGGATGGGCACAACACAGGTCTCTGCTTACTCGTGGACCTTCTTCACCTTTTCGATGGTGCAAAGCAGGAATCCTCCATGTGTAAAACCAAATTCAAATGCTGTTTATCTTACTCATCACAGTCATCCCTCTCATCAGCTACTCTGTGCCACTTTCAAAATACTTTCACTAGACAATAGATTGGCACATCAGCAGGGTGAGAGTGGGGGAACATATTCCTAGAAATTGAAAAAGCGAACAGCGGTTACCTCACAGCAAGCTGAGATAATGCTGAACAATTTCTGTGTCATGCTATAGTTGTACGTATATATACATACATGTATGTAGGCATTCCATAATATGTGAAAGCAAAGAGTTCTTCAAAGAGAATTGACAGGCAAGTCAAAAGTTTCAGATTACTGAGTGGCTCATCTGTGTTGCAGATCTTTTACAGAGGAATGCATATGATGTTTTCTGGACTTACATAGAAGATGGAATTGGGTTTTCAGTATTTTCAAGACTTGAATTCAAAAGAGTTTTGTGTAAGCTTTCTTTATTCTTTGCCTACCCAAATCACACAGCTAACAATAATCTATTCAATTATCAAAGAATAGTTCACAGAATATTGTTCACGTTTATGAGAATTTCAGTCAACTTCACTGTTACAAGAATTACTACAAAACATCATGGAAATTATTAAGAAACAGCACTGAAATATACCTTTGTATATGGAAACTACATTACTGGTGATTTGCATTAAGGAGAGAAAAGTTAATGTGATCAAATGGAACTTGTAGCATTGAACTTTCATATGACAAGAGTGATTTAAATTATTTTGAAAGTTTTTCATGCAAGTTTTACAATGGTTTTAAAAAATAAGGAAATATTTTCTTAATACTTTTACAACTTGCAAGAAAATGTTAAAGTGTCAGTTATGCTTCATGTCAGTGCTTTCATCCAGATTTAATCTGTATAAGTTTCATAAATAATTTCAAACAAATGTGTAAATAAAAACATTTTAATACAGTATTGTTCAAAAAACATTTATTTATTTGAACAAAGAAAAGCATTAAAACAGTAGAAGTTTGTTACAAAGCATAACGCCAAAATTATCAGAAAAGTTCAAGAGCATAGAACAATTGCAAATAAAATTTTTTCATGTCTCATAGTGAAGAAATCCCTCACATTCCTGAGCACTCTGTGCTGGCAGGTTTTCCAGTATTTCTTTCCTGGTAAACCAGAAGACAGCAAGGATGATTCTATCAGTCTCCAACCACATGAAGGGCCTGGGAGGGAGAAAAGCATCCAGTTAATCCAGTTATAGCTCCTTGTTCAACTTCCATTTTATCAAAACAATTTATCATTCCCTCAGTTTCACTCAGTCTCTTCTAAGTAGAATAACTACAAATATGTTACAACTTTTCCACTTTATCTCCTCAAAACGCATGAGCCTTATTCATAATTCTCTAAGGACTAGTGAATTGGTGGAACTGAATAAGAAAGGTCTAGGTATTTAGATAGCAGGATGAATTATCTCAGATTACTTTACATACTGCAGCAATCACAATTTCAGCTTGGTTTTGTAAAGGAAATAATGCATGCTAAACAAAATTTTACCTTTAACCCTGTAAGTATTGGAAAAATCCTCTAGCAGCTCTCTGGAGTAGGTGGGTTAATATTCTATACTCTCTGGCTTACTGCCTCATCATTCAGAAATTCAGTTTTACGTACATTCTAAACAGATTTACTTATTGCATAAAAATTACAACTCTCCTGAAAAAAACGCCTCTGCTAAACTGACAACTTTTTCATATTTTATAAACAAACACTGAGGAACTACCTCAGATACAGCCACGACACAATGTTCCAAAATGCTACTCCAATTATACTATGAAAATAACAATTTTAGATAGAGCATTCAACAAATTATGCAAAAAACAAGATTAATAGTTTTAAATCTAATCATTTGCAGCAGATATGTTGAAAAGGAAGGAAAGAAGGCAATAACCAGTATGAAATCTCATTTTAAGGACAGGAAGACTTCCTGTGACACACAAGCGTGAATGGAAAGAGAGGTAAGCAAGGGAGCTATAGACAGACTGGCTTTTCCAGGACCAAAGAACCTTTGTGTTCTCAGTAACACTGGTCTGGGACTAAATCCCATTCCAATCCCATTAGGATTGGAGCCTGAAATAATTATTCCATAAAGTCATGGCAGTATCAATTTAAAAAACACTAGGTAACAAAAGTTGCATTTAATGCCTTCTACAAAGGGATTTAAGATCACAAGAAAAATACTTACAAGGGTAAGATCCTTCTTTCCACAGTTTTCAGTTCATGAGTTCTTGTAAGCATCCTCAAATTGTCTCATGCTCCTCTATTGCAAGAAGATTGCAGACAATATCTCAATTGCCACTCCCGTCTTCAGCAGCCTCATTTTTCTTGACATTCTTTATCCGATATAAAATGATGAAGTGCTACAATAGTGTTCATTTTCTGCCATTGACTTCCTACTAACTCCTAATTTCCTCTTGATCCAACACGGCTAGGGGGTCTCAAAGTGATCTCGCACAGCCATCCCACTTAGCAATGGCCTGACATGCATCCTTATTATGATGGTGTTTCTCTTGAACTTTCATCTCTCTGGATGGTGAATAAATCCAGGTCCTCTCTGTAGTTCTAGTTATACACACAAGGCCCAGTGAATTACTGAAATCAGATGGAGTGAAGTGTAGCTGACTCCATGAGCAAGAAACCACAAGCAACTGTGCAGCACAACTTAATATTTGCAAACAATGTAGATCAACAGGACCTCAGAGCAACAGGAAGGTGTATAAAGAGAGCAATATGTGTGGCAACTTGAAATAGGACTTGCAATTCAGTGCAAAATGTCCTTGTCCACATTTAAGTCAGCAAACAGTGAGCAGTCACGTGGTATATCTTATCTCATTAACAAAAATGCCTCTGGAATTTCATCTACATGGACAAGATTCATTTCAACACAAACTAATATGCTACAAAGACACAGAGCTTTCAGGAAAACTGCCCTGACAGTTCTAACATGTATTCTAACATGTCATTCTAACATGTATTCTAACATGTCATTCTAACATGACAGTTCTAACTGCATTTGTTCTAACATGTTATAACAGTGCTACATCATGTAGGAGGTTAGACGTAAGCACGAAACAGTTTTCCCATACCACTAGTGTTTGAAATTCTACAGAAGCTGTTATATTATGGCACAATAAGCTTACAGATCTCTAGCATTTTTCATGGAGGGGGGGGAAAAAAAAAAAGTTGAGACTGACATACACAATCACCTGGTATGAGAAACCTAAGTTTTAAATTCCTTCTCCTCCTAATTTAGATCAGAAATCCTAATCTGAATCTACTGTATTCCAGCAGGGGCCAGTACCTACCCCTCGCTGAAATTTTCTTTAATTGTGGTTGTGCCTATCCTGGCTTGGTTTGACAACCAAGTTTTATCTTGCTGAAAACGTTACAATATTCTGCTTTTATTGCAGAGTGGGGAACTAATGAGACATTATCAAATTACAGTTTCATCATACTTACACTACTGAAAAGGTTGAAAGAATGCACTCAACATTTAACATATTCAATTCCTACATTCGGTCACTCAACTTATTCTAAATGTGTGAGCCTATGTACTAAAATTAGGTACCTCAATCCATACTAAACCATCAAAACATCTATGACTTTGATCCTTTTCAAAAGACCCACAAACCTACTTTTTGGCATTCAGGTTTGAATGAAAATGTTACTAGGCAAGTAAATTATCACTTCCATACATGTCATTTGTATCTTCAAAAGTTCTTTAACAACACTTTTACAAATGGGTTTTGGATGTCTTTAGCAGAGCAGAAAGACTCCAATCACTAGAATAAATGTCACACACTTGTTATGCAAGATTAAGGATTAAGGGCACTCCCAGTTGTCATAAAGCCAAAATAAACATAGCTTTCCTCCCACCAAAATAAGTGAAAAAACTGCAACTGTGTGTAAAGATTATCAGGATATACTGTCAGATGATCTAATCAGCACACATTTATTATTAATGGCATTGTTAATAATAATAATTTATTATTACACTTCAATAATCCTTTAGGACTTCTTTCGTTTGTTTTTTTTTTTAATTATAGAAAGAACTTAAAATAAGAGGCATTATCACTTTCAATGGCATGAATCAGGACCCAAGTGACTCAGAACTGCAACACAAAGGTTTCGGTTAAATTGAGAAAAATGCAAAAATCAATAGTTAAAGCAATAAATAAAGCAATTAAAGGTACAAATCAATATTCATTTAAAATCAGAGCAAGAAATAAGATCTAGAGTAAAAATCTAAGGTGAATACAGTGTATTACTAGAGTAAATATTAAATACACTAATAGCTTAAACATTTTTGCTAGGAAACTTCTGCAATTCTGCATTTATTTCTATTTATTTCTGAATTACTTAAGCACAATTCATAGTCTGAGTTTTGAACCCTTCTATAATTTTATTACAAATCTCAGGAATTCTGAGGTACTTCATAAATTTAATGTCCCCATTTCAAGTTTAAGTAAAATGCACACTCTTATGCATTCTAACTTGAATGCATCACTCAGTGTAACTTCAATATATTAGAAAGACTCAAATCAAAAAGCTATTTAAAGACAAACCTTAGACAGTTTTTATATGTCACTGGGGGAAATAACTGCTGTTAGCACTTAGCCAGGACCACTACTATATTGAAGAAAATACCTTCATTTTGGTATTTTTCTTATTATATAGATATTAACTTTTAAATGAGCTTTTAGAATACAGTTTTCTGAGTTTCATATATTTTCACTGGCAAAATATCTTTTATGGTTGTTAGTTTTTGAGTTTTGTCTTTCTTCACTGGACACTTACTGGAATAACTATGCACTCCAATACAAAAATACTGACAAACTGGCAAATATATTAGCAATCACCAGGGTCTCCAAATGTAAGTTGGTGGTAAAGACAAACTTATTTACCATATTAATTAAATGGTCTATTTAACATGGAATATCAATTCTCTAATCACGTCTCATTTGAACTTCTTATTTCAATTAACAACCCTGAAGTCTACTGGAGACCCTACTGTTCTAGGATCATTAAGAACATTTTCATTATCTGTCAAATGAGGGAGTAAAAGGCAGAAACTGCAAGTACTCTCAGGAGTAGGCCTCTACCCTACTTAGGAGATGATTAGGAAGAAAGCAGCAGTAGTTCTCATTAGTTGCTTAGCAATGAAATGTCCCCCTATGAAACAAGAACAAAGCGGCAGAGGTGTTGCCATGCAAATGCGTAAATGGATAGTCTATCATCCACTCAAGGATAATCTGTCCTTCATTAAATCTAATCAATCTGGATTAAGACACCAATGGGTATCTTGCATAGACAAGGTAATCAGAATCCACTATATACAGCCTCACTGAAGTAGCCAGACAACACGTTACTCAAGTTTACATATAAACATTGTGTATTTTCATTGTATGTGTGCATGACAAATAGAAATACAAGAACAACAGTTTTAATTCAAACCAGATTAACACTGTCATTTTTACGGTTTAACCTTACCTTTTATATCCATAGTTATATCCAAATTATTAATGAATTATTGTTAATGATAAGCCATACTCTTAATGTTCATAAGACTTAAATACCAATATATAACTTTAAGATATGAATGATATTCTAGTAAGAGATGAGCATTTGACCAATATCAGAGTCTGCCAAATAAAAAAGTTTTCAAAAAGTACATTTACATATAAGGCCACAAACGCAACAGAAATACAGCTGTTTACACTACTACTGTTAGTAGTGTTGTGAACCCCAGAAAAGCAGGGCTCTTAACCAGAGAAATTCGATTACTGCTGCCTTAAATTTCAGACCCTACTTCCAGGTTGCCATTCTTTCAGCCACAGATCCAGTTTAATAGGTTCCCTCTAATTTCCCCACCACTCATTTAAAAAGTTTCCTTCTTTCATTTTTTTTTTTTCTTGTTTTGGTGTGGGGTTTTTTTGTTGTTGTTTGTTGGTTTTGGTTGGGTTTATTTTTTTTTTAAACACCTGCTCATTTCATATGTACAATGCAAAGTTTTCACAAAAAAAACATGAATTAGAAGAGAGAGAGAAAGGGAGAATAAAACCACCTATGAAGAAAAAAGCATCAGGAGTGGTTACCACTTCCTAACTAGAAATCAAGATGAAAGCAAATGCTAGATTGTGTTTCTTTCCCCTGCTTTCAGATCTGATGAACGAGAATGCTGTCTGCAACTTCTACAGAAGGTTTTGGTTGGTTAGTTTTTGTTGGGGGAAAGGTTGTTTGGAATAAAAACCTGAAAGATTCCTGAACTTCACTGACTACTTAAAGTCTGATTGCTTCTCAGTATATATTTAAATAGAACTATACAGATTTATAATTACAAAAATTTATTATAAAATTCATGTATCAAATTATGCTTTCATTAGCTAATCCAAATTGCTCTTCAGATTAAAATGAAGATGCTGTTCCAAAACCAGTACCAATTCATAATTCAGTATTAAAACAAGTCTTACCTATATATTCACAAACGAAGACTACAAAAAAAGGGGTAACAAGATCATTTATGCCCTGAACATATCCACTGGCTGGATGACGTATTGCCCAGATAAACAAAATTCTTTCAAAGATCTGAAAAAGAGTTAAAGAAACTATCAGATAATTTATCAAGTGAGGAGCACATTTTAAACAAGACACTTGAAAATTATACAAGGACAAATTTATTATCATAGAGTTACTAGTATAAAAATATGCATACAAAAGCATAAATGAATACTGGTATTCATAATTAACTTCCAGTGCTAAGTAAGCGTCTCAGTTCTTCAAAAGAAGCATTTTCAGGGTACTAGCAAATGTTAAAATCAATCTAGTATATAATTCAGTTACGGTAGTTACAACAAAGTAGCACTTATTCACTGGAGCTTTTCCAATAATATAAAATTCCTCTTTGCTCAAGAGACAGAAATATTAAATCATCTTCCCATGATTTTTCACCTTTTTGAAAGAAGTATTTTATCAATATAGTAATCTATTTATTCCTAAATAAGAGAAAGAAGTACTTCATATAGCTTACATTTTTTTAATAGCATGCCCATAAAGACAGATTCTGTAATAGTTAAGCTTGCCTAATACTGCAGTGTAAGGTTTTAGACTTTAGAAGCATGTATACTGGTTAATAAAAAAATATGAAAGGAATTAGGAAATGTAGAAATAAGGCAACTGCCTGCTGTATCACATAACCTCACCCCCTCAACTCTGTAAATTGTACCTTGCTTAGGATCTGCAGAAGCTCCTAAGGCCACAACATATCTGATCACGGGAAGGACAGCATGAGAAGAGTATGGAGCAAGGAAATCACATAACTTATCTCTGACACAATTTACGTCTGTGACAAGCTGTGTTTCCTCTCAATTATTTGCTTCTGAATGCGATACATGTCTTTAAAATGCTGCAAATAAGCAGCAGAGTGAAAGCTGCTATGTGCTTTGCCCTAATTACAGGTACTCAATCAGGTATAATCTTCTGAAGCAAAAGAACATTAGCTCTTTCCCTGGAAGGTCTGCCCAAGAAACCAGAATGCAGAGGCAGGTAAGTGGAACAGAGGCAAAAGAGCTCAAACCAAAGGACTATGTCGCTCTTAAGAGCGGGCCTCAATACTAACAAAAAAGGAGAGACTTTGTAAGGACCCCAGGGAGATCGCATAGCTTGCTGCAACCCCAGAAGTCAATGAATGCTCAGGCTTCAAGAAAGCTCATAAAACACCTGCCCCGAAAGGATGCAATGGGGAGAGGAATTTTAGTTCATGAAGCCTGTATTATTTCTACTCAATCTCACTTCAAGTTTTTGCTAGATTAAGTTCACTATTCTAATTCTGGTTTAAATAAAACCTTATTCTTTAGTTTAGAAGCCCTTTTATGGTCATTTTCAAGTAAGGAAAAGTCTAGGCATATATGACTCGCATCTGGGTGCTTGCGTGTCCCATCACAGGCTTCCACATGAGCTACCTGAAGCTGAAACACATTTGCACTTTTTGTTTTGAAAACAAGTCTCAAACATCAACATCTACCCTTCTCCCACAGGCTTCTTTTGAGAATCAACTTGCCTTAATCTCCAGGTTCTATGTTTCCCTGGCATGCTGAAAATCCACAGAATAAGAGAGACGGTCAACAACAGTAAATATGAAAAGCTTTGGTGGGCGCTGAAACACAAGCCTTAACACAGCTCACGTCTGATCCGTTACAGCTACAATTAAGATTCAGTTTTTGCTCAGTATGATTCCAGTTTTGGGGCAAAGATTAGGCAGAAAGGGAGGCATTCATTTAACAAATTCTCCATAAAAGCCTCTTGTTTTCATTAGCCGAGAAGCTTATTCCTTTAGCTATAAATTCTTCTTGGTGCTAGTCCTGTCACCTCATGTTTTTTAATATGCACTGCATATTAAACTGAAAAAACACCAACTTCTGCCCATCAAGCAATAGCCAGTGGCGTTTCATTGTCTATCAACAACTGTATAAAGACCCTAAGTTCTGCCATTTACAGCTTGCTTTTACATTTTACAAAATTATACCTTTATGAAATTACAGTTGCTTATGTCATATTTTCATAATTATTGGAAAGCTACAAATCTATCTAGGTCAGTTAGCTCACAGCCGTCCTTCCTGCTTCTGTCAGTTGCCATTTCTAGTTTCAGTAACATTAGTTTTTCAGTATTATCAGTGTTATCATTCTGTGTGTTGCTTCAAATAAAGGACATGCTTAACATTCTGCAAATACAAATAACTTTCTTGAAAACAAATTTCAGATAGAGGTGACTAGAAAAACCTATGTAAATAGCAATTGCTGAATGTAGAATAGCATTATGCACTAGGCTAAACAAAAAACCGCTGGTGTGATGGGGTTACAAAATATGCACAGTGAGAAACAAAACAAAAAAATCAGTAATTCAGTAACAGCTATCAAAATACTCACTGTAAAAACTATAAAAATAGTGCTTTTCATGAAGGCATGTCTCGAGTCAAATAACCCCAAAATTATACCACCAACCTTTCCTTTCCTCAGAACCTGATAATATAAATAGTTTGCATTGTAAATTGAGATGCCGATGGATTTCAAAGCATTTTCAAAATCCAGGTATGAAAACTAAGATGTAGGCAGGGTTGTGGTTGGGTTTTTTGTTTGGGTTTGTTTTTTGGTTTGGTTTGGTTTTTTTTAATATTATTGAGCAGGAAGGATCACTCAGTGATTGGCACACCGGATTTAATATCCCCAAACACATCTAATCAGAAATTCAAGAAATACACACTGAAATAGTGTTTTCAATTTCCTACCCATTTTCATAAAGTCTCATTTACTGTTCTGAATTGAAAAAAGTGAGCACTGAATACCTGAAAGGCAGACTGATTTAAGTTCCTATACAGCACTCATCACTGTGTTCAAATAGGACTCATTAAAAAGGTCACTTTCCCAAAAGGTTTCCTTCTTGATTTCCAAACCAGCAACAGAAACTGGAATTACTTTTCTACTATGAACCACTACATCTCATGAGATGTCATTACCAATCAATTATTCTCCTTTGAATTTAACTTTCATTCATGATAACAGTAAAAACTATATACATAAAGAGAAGAATCCATTAGCTTAAATGCAGATTTTTAATTTCTTGTGGGTTTTGCCACCTCAGAGGAACTCCAAAACCCCCAAAGCTTTAATCATGAAAGCTTTTGAGAATTTGCTTTTTGTTTCTCTAAGTAGGGGGGGGGGGGGGAAATCTATGAACTATTTTTAAACTGTGTTGTTTCCTTGAAATTACTTTTCCCATAAAATGCAAGCTTAGATGGGAAATACACATCCACGTACTATCCATTTCAGCAAAACTCAGTTAAAGATAAAGTAGAAATAATAAATAATAAATTACAGGCTACTCCACATCAACTAATCAAATTTATTAAACCTACACTTACAGTCCTTAGTCTTTAAAATAAACTTGACTCCAACTCCTCTCTCTTCCTCTTTGAGGGCCACTATTTATTTATTCCCAGTCCTTTAAGTCTTCGCTCCAACATCACCTTCCCCCCTCCCCCAATCTACATAACTCCCATAAAAAAATAAACACTCTAAACTGAATTTAAAAGGAACACAAAATAATGAGTTATCTCCACACTTCAGACTCAAAACATCTTTTTCTAAAATGAAGCATTTCATTACAGAAACCGAATTCCAAGTTCAGATAAGAAATTAAAACAGGTTCATTAACTCTAATGAAAAATCCTTTGGGAACAGACTCAGATACCACCAAGAAGAACAAAAATCCTGGAATAGTAACATTTGGAAGCTGAAGTCAGAAGACACTGTGAGGTTTATACACGTGTTATGTTTCTGGTCTTTTGACTAGCAATTTTTTTCAGCTGTCACCTACAATCTCTTCACCTCATTCTAAGTAACATTCTTCCTAGTAGCAGTAGCAGTAGCAGTATCATTATTCTACTTACTACTTCCTAGTAGCAGTATCATTATTCTAAATCTCTGCAGCACCAAAAATTAATATGTACAAAAACCATCATAATATCGACAATAACAGTCTGGTACACTATGCCACCTTTTAAAACCCATCTTTGACCCATACTCCAATTCCCTTCTCTACTTTATAGCGCTTGCCATCTCGCCTTAAGAAAGGCAAAGTGACCGTTGCTCACTGGGGACCAGCAACATTTTCCCCCTCCCTAGAAACGAGTCAGATCTGGGAACAATGCAAGGCCCCTGTCTGCATGAAGCCCTTGCGAGTATGAAGGGATCCCCTGTGAGGATAAGACTGTGCTAGGGTAGGGCTCCAAAACCCAGAAAGGGAGAGGAAGAACCAAGGGAGAAGTTGGATGTTATGACCCTTCCAGCAGCACCTGCACTAGTCTTTATAAATGACATCAGGCAAGTTGGGCTTGGTTCTCTTCAATCACACAGAGAGCAAAGGCAAATACATATGCCAAGCCCATCCTCCCAGTAGCCCATGCCTCTAGTCAGGAGATCAGTGGAGCTCTAAAAACATCTAACACATGAAGATCCCGTGACTCTGTAAAGTTCAGGATACTGATGGATCAGTAAAAATAAATCAGATCTCTATCACTTCTTTATAAGGCAAATACTTCCTAGATTTCCCCTTATCCCACCGACTGCTGCTATCCACCATTTTCACATTGTTATTCTTCTGTACCTCAAAACCAGTGACTCCCAACTAACAGAATATTATTAAAATTAATAATAATTATTAATAATTACAATAACAACAGGTTTAATTATTATTAAACCTGGTTCAACAAGGCTCAGTGCCAAGGTCCTGCACTTGGGTCACAACAACCTCATGCAATGCTACAGGCTTGGGGAGGAGTGGCTGGAGAGCTGCCTGGCTGAAAAGGACCTGGGGGTGTTGGTCAACAGCCAGCTAAACATGAGCCAGCAGTGTGCCCAGCAGTGTGGCCAAGAGGGCCAATGGCATCCTGGCTTGTATCAGAAATAGCGTGGCCAGCAGGACCAGGGAGGTGATAGTGCCCCTGTACTCGGTACTGGTGAGGCCACACCTCGAACACTGTGTCCAGTTTTGGGTCCCTCACTACAAGAAGGACATCGAGGTGCTGGAGCGCATCCAAAGAAGGGCAACAAAGCTGGTGAATGGTCTAGAGAACAAGTCCTGTGAGGAGCAGCTAAGGGAGATGGGGTTGTTTAGCCTGGAGAAGAGGAGGCTGAGGGGAGACCTTATCGCTCTCTACAACTACCTGAAAGGAGGCTGTAGTGAGGTGGGGGTCAGTCTCTTCTCCCAAGTAACAAGTGATAGGAGGAGAGGAAATGGCCTCAAGCTGCACCAGGGGAGGTTTAGGTTGGATATTAGGAAAAATTTCTTCACTGAAAGGGTAGTCAGGCACTAGAACAGGCTGCCCAGGGAAGTGGTTGAGTCTCCATCCCTGGAGGTATTTAAAAGATGGGTAGATGTGGTGCTTGAGGACATGGTTTAGTGGTGGACTTGGCAGTGCTAGGTTAAAGGTTGGACTTGATGATCTTAAAGGTCTTTTCCAACCTAAATGATTCTATGACAATACACCTCTGTTTTACACTGGGTTTGTTGGTTTGGGTTTTTTTTTAGTGTTAATCAGCTGTCACATCTCACTCCTCCAAGTTTTCTATCATTTTTCCATCCATTTCATTACTACTCACTATGGAAAAAAAAGGGGTTGGAATAGGAAGGATTGTTTTTTTGAAAGGGGGGGTGATGTGGTTTGTTTGCTTGTTTGTTTTAACAAGAAAGCAGCAGCAATCTAGCTGTACAATGCCTTGATCACATTGATGAGAAGTATGTCCATCTACTTTATGTGGCTCAATTACACTTGTTACGTAGCTCAATTTACTAAATATTCTAACTAAAGAAATGTAAGTATGACCAGCAAGCAGGGATATTGGGCTGTATGCAACAGACTAAATTAATTTAAGGAGTAATTCTATGTTACTTGCAAGAGCAATCACAGTTTCTAAAAAGCTTGGATTTAAAATGTTTATTTTAAGGTAGTGTTTAAGATGCACATATCCAATGAAGCATTAGAAAAACATACCTTTGGACAAGTTTAAAAAATAACTAGAAATGAAAACAATGCTGATTTTATGAAAAAATATTTGCAAACGAGATCTCAGTAAACCACATTAAATGAATATGCTACCCGAGTAATGTTGTTATCTCCCAAAAGACAATTAAAAGGGAAAGAGATGTAAATAATTTCACATGTTTAATGATCCCACAAAATTAACTGAAATTGCATTCCAGACTGAACTTTCCTGAAGAATAGTTGCTACTGAAGTTCTATTGACATATCGGATTTTACTTAGCAAGAAGTTACCCAGACATAGTATTTCCTTTTTATTTTAATTACTCCCAAGCAATAATAAGAGAAGTGTTTTATTCTGGGAGCATCTACTAGTTCTGAAGTTGACTGTCAGCATTTTCATTAAACCAGCCTATTTTCAGATTAATTATAATTCAGCTATTAAAAAAATCTCCTTTCAACTGTGACTGCTTGTAAAAAATACCGCACTAGTATCTTTTTCACATTAATATACTCTCCAAATTGCCAAACTCTTTAGCTCTAAGTTAATCATTCAACCAAAAAGGGCTTGTAACTATCCTGTACATCTAATTCTTTTCAGTGTCTTATTATAGGATGCTTTCCCCAACACACTAAATATTGAACAAAAATACACATTTCAAATGTCAGAAAACCTTGACCATATCTTCTTTAATTATCAATACAAGTTTACTCTAACATTTCCAACTGTATTATGGAAAAAGCAGATATCCATGGTAAACACAAAGCTGTGTTCCTACAAACCATTATCAAGTTCACATCTAGTCTAAAGAAATGTATTAACCACCTCTTAAGAGCAGTCATATAAATATATTTTGTCTCATGCATAATCAAATAAACAAAAAACTAGTCCAAGCTCTTACAGGCTTCTATTTCTATCTGACAATTTCATCATTTTACTAAATAACACTTTACTTCAAAATATTCTCTGAAGACTGACTGTCTTAGCATCATTTTTATTAAGCTAGTTGACTTCTCATCCAAAAAATTTGATTAAAAGAAAGGACATTCAATCTATTCTACAGAAGATTTACATGGAATTTCTATTTTAAAGTTGCTTTTGCAATTGTTCAGCTAATTTAGAAATAAATACACTGTCTAGCAGTCATTCTTGAAGAAATGTTCTGTACTTTGCAATCTTCCTTTAAAAACAAGAATATACACAGATTCTTACACCAGGCAAGTTAAATAGCTTCTAATTTCTCCTTCACTAAAACACAGGAGACAGGAAAAACAACATCATTTTGGGGTATAGTTCACCTAAACTAAGAACTAAAAAACCAAAATCATTGACCACCAGTCATATTCATTTGAGACACAGATGATCTTCACTGAAATGTTAAGAACAATATAATCATGCAGTGTAAGGAATTAAAAATCCCACCCCACAAAAGCCACCACTTTATGTTGAATGCAAATACATCTTTAGAATAATTTAAGAGACCACTGCTGATACAGTTCAAGAACTTCTTTCCTCTTAGAAGTATTTGAGCATTCTTCTTTCTGTAGCCATTTTTTCATGAAATAATATTCACCTCCAATTTCATTCACCATCTCATTTCTAGCTACAACACTGATTTCTCCAAAACGTGTAGAGGAGCATTTACATTAAACAAATAATTGAAAGAGCAGAAAAACAAATGAAAGCTAGTTATGCATTTAACTTCTCATATCATCCAATGAACTGTCAGAAGATGTTCTGTGTGGCTCTATGATGATACTAACCAAACCTACATGGAAGTACATTTGAAGGTCTAACTAGAACCATTAGAAAGGAGAAGAAATTGAAGGATTTAAAGAAATAACAGAAAGAGGATGATTCACATGATCTGTACTATTTATAAACTATATACTTTACAAAGAAAAGTCCCTGTGGGACTCAATTACCCAACAATATAGACCAATTTGATTAACATATTTATCATTAACTGATTTATATCTACTAGAGTAGTAAAAGAATTTGAAGAGCGTACTCAACATATAAAACTTCAAAAGAAGCAAAATCAAATAAGGAACACAAACCAGTCATGCTACAAATTCACAAAAAGAAAATTTCCCAAGTGGAAGACTATGATAAGAATTTCCAGACCTTGAACAATTTTGACAAATACATAGAACCATGGGAACTACATTCTGGATTACTTCAAAAACAGATTATTAACAAAATATATAAAATGCAAAAAAGGAAAAAACCTCAAAGGCACAAGACCAAAGAAAAAAATGAAAGATTCAATGCAGGGGATTAAGGAGATGCCTTTCCTTTTACTACTCATATCTACACTGTTATTCTTAGCCTATACTTATATATGCTCATTTTTTGGACTTTTTTAAGCTAGTTCTGAAGTCAAAATAGCAAGTGTTTTCAAATTAATTAATAACCAACACTGTGATATCAGATTCAGTAATAAAATGATTTCTAAAAAAAAAAAAATTCTTTAGATATCATTCTTACCTCTGTTACTTTGGGCTGAAGTCTTAAAACTTCAGGACTCATGCGTGGGATATCTATATGGATCTAATTAGACAGAAAGAAGAATACTGTAAAAGGAACCAACAGCACACTTTTTAAACAACACAATAGTTAAAACAATCCTATGGGTTTACAGTATTAGTTATAATCCCATTGTATTACTGTGCTGGTTTGGCTGGGATAGAGTTAATTTTCTTCATAGTAGCTGGTATGGGGCTATGTTTTGGAATTCTGCTGAAAATAGTGTTGATAACACAGGGATATTTTAGTTATTGCTGAGCAGCGCTTACACAGAGTCAAGGCCTTCTCTGCTTCTCACCGCACCAGCAAGGAGGCTGGGGGTGCACAAGAAGCTGGGAGGGGACACAGCTGGGACACCTGATGCCAAATGACTAAAAGGATATTCCATGCCATATGACATCATGCTCAGCATATAAAGCTGGGGGAAGAAGAGAAAAGGGGGGAACATTTAGAGTGATGGCATTTGTCTTCCCAAGTAAACACTACATGTGATGGAGCCCTGCTTTCCTGGGGATGGCTGAACACCTGCCTGCTGATGGGAAGTAGTGAATGAGTTCCTTGTTTTGCTTTGCTTGCATGCATGGCTTTTGCTTTTCCTATTAAACTGTCTTTATCTCAACCCACGAGTCTTCTCACTTTTACCCTTCCAGTTCTCTCCTCCATCCCACTGTGAGGGGAGTGAGCAAGCAGCTGTGTGTTTAGTTGCTGGCTGGGGTTGAACCACGACAATCACTATTTTTGGAATAACATGGATTTACTGTATTTCAAAACATACAGCCAAATCTTTAAGTCATAGTTTACCTATCAATGAGGCAAAATAAAAAAAAATATACTTTGTTTTCACATTTTAGGATCCTTATATCACATTCTGATTGTTTGCAAATTATAGTCATATTGGCAATACCCATTACCTCAGGGTAATTATGAGTAAATGCATAGTACTACCTCTGTAAAGTCATGTTCAATTGACACCATCATATATACTTGCTGCTTAAGGTCAGGCTTGAAGATGAAAAAGATCTCAGCTTCTTCTGTCCTAAGGAAGGCTAAAGTAGGATTGCTTAGTCTGTACTTAGTGCTACGAACTATTCATGTTAATACAAAACTTGAAGAAAAGTTATCTGCTTATCTGGGTGGGAAAGAAAGTTTGACATGCCTATGTTTATTGAACATCATACACAGTTTCAACTTCTTAAGCAGAAGTATGGAGCCAGTAAGAAACAATCACTGTTATACTTTCCCTGTACCATCCTCACTCATTTGAAGGAGGGTCTGAGCAGGAGATGAAAGATTTGAAAACCCAGCTAATTTTAAATGGAAAACCATGGCAGCACCACACAGCATGACTAAAGCTGACAGTAAAAGAAATCCATTATTTAAAATTTCAGACTAAAATATTTCATATTTTTGCTTCTGAAATGTAGGAAAACAATTGATTAGAGAGCTGTCTATCAAGTAAGAATAAAGAAATAGAGAAAAACAGTAGCAGACTTCAAAAATAATCTCAAGTTTTTTAGCATATATCCTGTAGGTAAAAGTCACTTCTGTAGGTGTTCTACCTGTCTATAGGTATCTTGGTGATTTTCATCGTTTCTGGAATCATAGTATTGTTCAACAAATGCAAAATACTCTTTGCGTTTTCTTTTTAAAGTGCTTTCTCTTCGGTCCACATTTGCAGGAAGATAGCCCTGAAAACAACAGTGAAATGAAAAGGATATTACACTTTGCCTTACAAAAAGCACCGCTGGTATTTGATTACATGTGACAGGAAAGCTAATAAACTGATATAGTGCCATGAAGTCCTACGTGGATCAGGATAATCCTTTAGTAAATCGGTTTTCTAATCATTCCAACTGATACAAAACTTCAGATATGAACGCCTTAAAAAATCAGCTTTTGTTTTTTTAAGAAAAAGTTTCAAGTTTTTCCACCTTTAAAAAGCAATTTCTCATCAAGAATTCTAAGATGATGTTTGCCTTCCAAAGAGAAGAGCTCAAATAAGTTCAGATAAATGTAATGCTCTATGAGTTCATTCATTTCTTCACTCCTATGTGGCCACTATTGGAGCGATTTCATTAAATTTTTAAACAAAATGCATATTATCTCAGTTGCCTTCAAGTAGGAATGATATACATTAGCAAATACGTTTAAATTATGGTTAAACTTGTAATACAATGGAGTATTAATTCAAAAGCTTAAAAAACATTCTAGATACTTTATTTCACTATTCCAGATGAGAAAAAAAATAAATTCAAGCTTTCATTTCATCTCAACAGGTTATTAAAAGTTTCATCATAGAAAAAGACTCAACAGCACCAGTGACTGTGCTCTTAGGTGTAAGGACACTAGCTATACATCTCCTTAGCTGTTTCCCAAACGCAATTTATAAATATTATCTTATTTTCCATAAGATACAGACACATTAAGGAAGTTGTGCCAGATATGCAGGATTATATTGTTGCATTAAGTACAAACTATATCTGAATTGTTCTTCATTGAACTCATTCCTATCTGAAAATCCCAATCTTCCCCCAATAAAAAAATCCATTCTCATTTTCTTTTGTCCAATTTGATCCCCATTTCCAGCATCTCAGCCTACTTTCCATTTAAAAAAACAAGCTCCAGTTACTATTGCAGCATTTTACAAAAGGAAATATGATGAATGTTATTAAATATTCAGTTTATACATAAAGTACACTTATTAGAAACACCATTATTCATGTAACTGTCTACCAAAAAAGTTTCCTGAACATCCAGAAATAGTTAATGCTTTCTTGTAAGCAGCTTGATTTCAAACGGTCAACACCAATATCCCATACCACTGCAAAAAAAAAGAAAGCTAGTTCATATTTTACATACATGGCAGTCCTGAAAAAATACTTCATATAAGAATCATTCTAAAGATAGATGGATTTGAAAGAGATCTGGACATCCAAGACAATATAAGAAAAATCTAAAAATCATATTATTCACCAGTCAAGTCAAATTAAAATATTCCTTGCCAATATTACAAAGCTCTCCTTCCACAGTAACAGCTATCACCATATTAATGGTAATTAATAAAACAGAGAAATCAAATTTATATCAGATTTAAGTTTCCTTAAAAAAAAAATCCTCATAACATTAAAAAATCCTATACTAGACGTGCAGTATATATGTGCACTTATACAACGAGCCATAGCCACCCCAAGTAACTAATAAAATACTGTGCATTTAACTACAAAAACAACTTTCTTATTCAGTCCTAAACACTACAAGCAAAAATGGAAGGGATATACCTAACATGCTAAAATTAGTAATTATACAATAAAATTAAATACTCAAAGTAGTAGTATATAGGTTCCATTACTCTCCTGCAACAATCCAACATCATATCCCATTTCTATAACTTCTGTTTTGCTCAACATTTAGGGAAAAATAAAAAGTACATACCATACTAAAACATCAATAGATTTTTAAAATTATCTCTGTATTAAAACCATGTAAAATGTTATTCCCGTATATTTTTTAGTTTAAGATGACAACAGAGTAAGTACAAACATATTACATTCCAGATACCTTAAGAGGTACTTGCTTTGGTAAAACTGTATCTTTTAAGATGTACTGACTTGTGTCTGGTTCCAGATACTTTAAATTACACCAGCTTAACTTTTGCCTCAAGACTCAGTCTGACATTTAATATCCTGTCCCGGTGTTTTGTATTAAGTTAAATATTGAATTCTGCCTCCCGTTTATTCTCAACAGTTGGGTTTTTTTTTCCTGTAGGATATCTTAGTTCCATTAGAAAAGAATTCATTTGTGAGATCAAATGTGATTGTTCAAAGGATACCAATATTTTCTCAGCAAGTCTTTTTGCCATTATTCTGTTTCAAAGACTGAAGTAATCTTTCAATTGGACATGTCTTGTTTCCTGTTCACTTTACAAATTAGGTTTTATTTTTAAAAGTTGGAAAGGCTTGAACATATCATCAGGGAATAAATTGGTGGAGAGTTTAATCTGTTTATTCATTAATTTCCTCCAAAGGCTTTTGCAAACATATCTTTAGTTTTGTTATTCAAAAGAAAAGTGAGCCTGAATAGTTCTGCTTGCTGTTTAGGTACAGTAAACCTAACGTTTTTGCCATATTTTAGAAATAAATCATGTAAACTTTTTTTTATATACTGTTACCAGTAGACATGCATAACATCAACAGCCCCTGACCATTATATTGACTTTCATATGCTTTCCCTTTGAAAAACTGTATTCATCAAACACATTAACATTATTAACCTTCTGACTATGTAATAAATATCTCCACTATCCAATTTTTTAAATCATATTTTAAAAATTCCAACTTCAATGCTGATTTCACAAACAAGACAATCACCTTCTGTCTCAGACACTACCAATTGTACTCAGTTCCCCAAATAAGTCATAGTTTGGGCTTTTTAAGTAAGACTTCTGAATAATTCCAAAACAAACATATCCAGCCTCAATTTAGCTCTAAACTATGCTTTGGTTTCTTTGGTTTTCTGATCTTTTTCAGCTTTGCAACTAATCTTTAACCAAAACAGTTTTGCTTTTGTACACTTATTTCCCCAATAGCTCCCAGTGCACCTTATAGCACAAAAGATTATCACATTACCCCCTCTTACCTGGGATGTACATTAGCGGTAGGTAACATGTTTAAACACCTAATGTGACTTAAAAATTAATTACCATTAGACAAAAGCATCATGGAGTTTATGAACACAAATACTCAAAGCACTTTTTCCTCCCCACTTCAGAAAGAAGATGAAACAAGCTGCTGCCTTACAGTATAGAAAAGTAATGATTACTAAATGATTCATCTTTGTGTTTCTAAAATGTATTAATTGAGGACCACTTAGTAGATAAGAAATCACAGTAAGAGAAGCTGAGAACTTTCAAAATATTGTTATTTGGTGACAGTAAAAAAAAAAAAACTAAACAAACACGCACCCTTTTGGAAGTTTCTTACTCAAAAAAAAAAGACTCCCTTTTTACAAGGAGTCACATGGTGAGGACAAGGGGTAACGGGTGCAAGTTACTCCCAGGGAGATTCCGATTGGACACAAGAGGTAAATTTTTCACAATGAGAACAATCAATCATTGTAATAATCTCCCCAGGCAAGTGGTTGACTCTGCTACGCTGAACACGTTTAAGACTCAGCTGGACATGGTGCTGGGCCATCTCATCTAGATTGTGCTAGAAAGGTTGGACCAGATGATCCCTGAGGTCCCTTCCAACCTGGTATTCTATGATTCTATGATTCTTAAAGTTAAAACAAAATAACCTGAAGACAGTTTCTTTGCAGAGGTATGGCAAGACAGCTGAAGAAAGGAATTGAACTGGCATAGATCCTGAATTGGAGTGGTTAAAACAACAGAACAAAGGAACTCTACAGTTTGGAATTCCTGTAGACTGGGAATCTCAGGAATACTAAACTAAAATCAACTTATGGAATGAAGTTGAAGCTCACAGAAAGCCCATGCTCTTACTTGAAAGTATGAAAGTGACTGCAGTTAACTTTTGCATAATTCCAGTTCTCTCAGCCTCAGTGTCAGTCCTCTGATTCACAACTTAAACTATCCTTATGCTTTAGCTTACCGTGTTTCAAAGTCAATTTTGAGTTAGCCTTTTTTTTTTTTTTTTTTACTTTCAGTGTTTTAAAACAGGCATCCTAAACTTCAAGAGAAAAAAAAAAAAGAAATGCTCTTTTCATTACCAAAATATCAGACAACAACTTTGGAAACAGAACTAAAATAAATTGTACACTGCATGTTTAATTTCAATTACAGCAGTATATTTGAATATCCACCATTAAGAAGCTGCATCTGCATTTAGCATTAGAAGGAACTAAGCTACAAATTCAGTAGAACTCATCAGCAAGAGAGACTCTTTCAGTCACTGGAAATCAGTCTCAATCTGAAGTAAATACTTCGCATTCCCCGCTGAATTATTCTATAAAAAGCAAAGCTATTTAAGTCTACTCTCTGAAAAATTCAATAGTGTTAAACTGTTGTGTACAACTCGGAATTTTAAACAGTTCTTAAATGCATGAAGATTTGCTGATAAAGTGTCTTTCACAGCCTCTGGAGAATAGACAGCATGAGATTTTTCCTTCTTTTTAATACAAACATCTTCAAAAGTTCTTCTCTGAACCACAGGCAAACAACAGCTAAAATGCACAACCGTTTGCCATTGCAAGTATTATAGTTGAAAAGATTGACATGAAAAATACTCCTATGAGGGATACATTGTATTTTTGAAGAAGAACCTTTTTAAATATAGTGCAAACACAGAGATTAAAAAAATCCAGTTCTGTAACATCAAATCCAGTGAATCCCAGATTCCCATAAGCTTGTCTCTGATGCCCAACTGAAACACCTCGGTGTGCTGTTCCACGGTACTTCAGTCAACCTACTCCCAAGCTACTGCCCTTGCGAAATCCTCTGACCACTGGGCAAAGTTCAGAGAGCTCAGCCAGCCACAAACGCACACTACAAAAAAGTGATTAGCTTTTTAATTAGCTTGTCTCCCTGAACTGAGTTACAGGTCTGACATCAGGAGAGCCAATGCCAAAAGGTAACTGACCACAGAGGCTCAGATTTGTTCGTCTTAAACCACTAGAGAAAAATCAGCCAAAAATCCTATAAGATCCTATCACAGCTTTTCCTCAGTACAGTGTTAATCCTTTCTTGTAGTTACTTTAATGTGAAGTCAGAATGAAGCCTTTTGTAGGACACTGATAGGCTTCGTTTCCTCTACTGTGTGCCTTTTTTCAAGAAAACGGTAAGAATGTACTTGTCTTTGAACTCTCCACCATTCCATCAAAACTGGTTGAAAGAGGCCACTGTTATCACATAAGCCTTTCTTTCATAGGAAGCCAGGCTGAAAAATAAAGATATACAGCTGACATGATTTACTACTACTTCTTATTCCCCTCCTTTCAGTTTGACAAATTAATCTTGAAATTGAGCAAAAGAACAGAACTTTCATTACAATTCAGTAACAAGACACAATGTTTTCAAGTATCACTGATGGATTACAACGGAAGTAAAATTATTTGCAATGCTTGAAAAAAAAACTACTACTACTCAATGCAAAGGAAGAATTAAAAAAAAATACAACTTACTGAAAGAAGCTTCCATGCAATTGGACGAACCCGTTTGGGAATGCCAGACCAACTCAATTTCCGTAATTCTTCTATTAAAAGAGAAGTATTTCATGAGAACTAAGGAAACTATTATCAATTAATATACACAGATATATTCAAATTAGCACAAAGTTGTTTAGAAGAAGACATAATCGTTGTTGTAAAGTCCAGTGAAATCAGAACTATATGGCAATTCTGACAAATTAATAAAATCCTGCATAATTACTATCCACAGGGATAACTATGATAATAGGCACTGAGTGTGATAAGGTAACTTTCTGGAGTATTTCTCAGCATTACTTTTTAGTATACATGCCTTATATTAACATGCAAGAGATACTCAGACTTATTGTATAGCATGCTTACACAGATCCTAATTAAAAATGAGATTTGCAGTTACAGAAACAGAATGATACTTTATGTCTGAATGCTGGAATTTAATCCCATGCCATATTCTCATTCTTCATGTTGTACTCCTTTCTCTTGAATGCTGCTTGTCAGCTAAACCAATCTGTGGGATTTCACACATTTTTTTCTGAAAACTGTTTATCATGCGAAAAAAAATATAGAAAAATCATGGGAAATGTAAAGACAAAAGATGCTTAACAGTGTCCCTAAGAAACAGTATTTTTATGAGATATCTACTTGTAGTTCTTTCTCTTCTTACTCTGAGTAGAAAACATAGGTTAAAATTGCACAAGTTTAAATTATCAACCTGCTAAAGAATACAGAACAACAAAATTCTTCTTTTTACTTTGTATATACTTATTCCAATTAATTATATATATATTTGAATTAACTACGTATATTCCAGCAAATTTGGTCTCTATCATATACACGTATTTTCCAAATTCTACACTTTGACAAAGACTTTAAAAACACTCTATCTACCCACCCCAACAAAACAAAGCACAGAAGAAAGTAATTAGAATAAGAACTTTCTGAATGGATACCACAACTGACTGACTTTGGCCATTTATAGATGCACATTCTCTTTATTTTTTGTTAAGACAAAGACTCCTATTAGCAACATCTGTCTTCATCCTCCCACCCCCACCCTCCTTCTACTACTCTGAAAGCAATCTGCATCTATAATACTAAGAAATGTAAATTATTATGTTAGGTGTGGTATGTTACCATAGAACAAATTCTTTCTAGACACATTTAAAACTATTTTTAATCAGGAATGAAAACATAGTCCACAGAAAGAAGTACAATATTTAAAAAATATATGATATATTCTAAGAAAAAGGAATCTGATTTTAAAAGTATATTGAAGCTAAATAGTTAATGCAAAAAAGAATTCTTAATTAGCAATTAAAGTTTCTCAAAGGAGCATCAACTAAAGCAAACAAAAAGTTCTAGTAACCTGGAGTTCGCAGTATGAAGTTACCTGATCATTAAGATGCTCTGTTTTTCACTTTAGATACATCTTTTACTTTAGCAAAAATTATACTTGCAAAATCCAGTTTGTCTTAAAATGAGATGACAGCATTAATATGAGGTTAAATAAATCACGGGAAAAAAAAAAAAAATCCAGCTAGATGAATTCATACTTCTATCTCTTTTTCTTACAGAAAATAAAGAGAGAGAAAAATTGGCAGGAGGCAGAAATGAAAGATTGTTACGGCCACAGGTAGATGAGTGGTTTCAGGGTGGTCACTTTAAACCAATCACAACTATTCCAAACAGACACGGGCTTACCAACGATTGTTCAAGTAAGAAAAACTTTACAGTACTGGCTATACACATTCAACAAGTTATGTTTTCCCTCTCACTTCCAGCAGCAGGCTCAGCCAAGACAACAGCAACTGCACAGAGATCTCACTTAGAAGAGCAAGGCTACATCACCAAAATCCAAGCAAAACAGTGACCGTATGCTGCATTAGGATCAAAACACAGCAGAAACTCAGAAAAGCAGAGAAAGAGAACAGATATTAAGAAACAGGACATTAAAAGTCCATCATATCAAAGTGAATGTGTCTATCACAAGTCTTGAAACCAGTCTAAAGAAAAAGAATGACTTTCTGATAACACCAATGAAACTGGGTTTTGTCTATAAACTTTAAAATACTATTGTATTTGACAAAAATAAGTTTCATTAATAGAAGCTTTTCTCTTCTACAACGTTTCAAACACCTGAAAAAGCCAAAATACACTGACACAGGGGAAAAACTGAAAAAATATATCTCCTAATATGTTTTTGACTTCGAGGCATGATTTGTTCTGTAGTTTTGTTTTTAAATGAACTAATTTAGGTCTTTCCTACAGAAGAAGAAATAAAAGGAAATCAAGGTGACACCTCGTTAAAGCAAGAATACATAAATGAGTCAAGGTTATTTTCTATCAGTACAAATTATATTTAGACATATATTACTCTGTAAGCGTACCAAAACAGCAGAATACCTAACCATTTAGGAACATTATATTGAGCTTGACCAAAGATAAATTCAGTCATGTATCTTGGGCAATCCAAAGACTAGAATACCAAATACTAAACAAAAAAGTATAAGAACACACCAAATATGAACTGACTTATTTTATTTCCAGCAAACAAAAGATTCCTCAGCCTTGTATTTCCTTGTACTTGTAGCCTATCCATCATGTCTATGACAACAGCAAGATTAAATATACTACAGAGTTAATAATGTAACTACACTCACTGTAACTGATTACATTTTATTTTCTTTCTTATTTACAGTCCATCCCTATCCAACATGTTGATCATTTACAGCAAGTACTCTTTGCACAAAAATTGTAATCATAGAATCATAGAATTGTTAAGGTTGGAAAAGACCCTTAGGATCATCAGGTCCAACCGTTAACCTACCACCGCCAAGTCCACCACTAAACCATGTCCTCAAGCACCACATCTACCCATCTTTTAAATACCTCCAGGGATGGGGACTCAACCACTTCCCTGGGCAGCCTGTTCCAGTGCCTGACTGCCCTTTCAGTGAAGAAGTTTTTTCTAATATCTAACCTAAACTTACCCTGGCGCAGCTTGAGGCCATTTCCTCTCATCCTATCGCTTGTTACTGGGGTGAAGAGACCGACCCCCACCTCGCTACAACCTCCTTTCAGGTAATTGTAGAGGGCAATAAGGTCTCCCCTCAGCCTCCTCTTCTCCAAACTAAACAACCCCAGCTCCATCAGCCACTCCTCAGAAGACTTGTGCTCTAGACCCTTCACCAACCTCGTTGCCCTTCTTTGGACATGCTCCAGCACCTCGATGTCCTTCTTGAAGTGAGGGGTCCAAAACTGGACACAGTACTCGAGGTGCGGCCTCACCAGTGCCGAATACAGGGGCACTATCACCTCCCTGGTCCTGCTGGCCACACTATTCCTGATACAAGCCAGGATGCCATTGGCCCTCTTGGCCACACTGCTGGCTCATGTTTAGGCGGCTGTCAACCATCACCCCCAGGTCCTTTTCAGCCAGGCTGCTTTCCAGCCACTCCTCCCCAAGCCGGTAGCGTTGCCTGGGGTTGTTGTGACCGAAGTGCAGGACCCGGCACTTGGCCTTGTTGAACCTCATACAGTTGGCCCCGGCCCAACAATCCAGCCTGTCCAGATCCCTCTGCAGGGCCTTCCTACCCTCCAGCAGATCGACACTCCCACCCAACTTGGTGTCATCTGCAAACTTACTGAGGGTGCACTCAATCCCCTCATCCAGATCATCGATAAAGATATTGAGCAGGACCGGCCCCAACACTGAGTCCTGGGGAACACCACTCGTGACCGGTCGCCAACTGGATTTGGCTCCATTCACCACAACTCTCTGGGCTCGGCCATCCAGCCAGTTTTTAACCCAGCTCAGAGTGCACTTGTCCAAGCCGTGAGCAGCCAGCTTCTGCAGGAGAATGCTGTGGGAGACGGTGTCAAAGGCGTTACTAATGCCAGTTCTTCACCTCCTCTCTTTATTAATTGGCATAAGCAGATTACTGCCTGCTCTTTAATCTGGAAATAAAAACATACACTATCAGGCAGAAACAAATTTAAGATCGTTTTACTGGTCCCAATTCCAAAACAAAAAATGCAAGGGAGCTTCGGTCAGGGAAACCCAAACTGGCAGACTGAGAGCCATTTTAGGTTCAAAGAAGACCTAGATACAGCAAGGCACTGAACTCTTTTTACTTCCCCTTCTCTAAGCACAGAGGTATGTCAGAAGGAGCACCTACTGAGGTACATACAAAATAGTAGTAATAATGACAAAGGTCACTCTTATACTAAGGTTCCTTGATAGTAGCATGACTGCAAAACCAAAAGAAAACCTTCATCCCTTCTAACACTAATTGCCTAAGCTCTACTTCCTACTTACAGATCACTCCGGAGTCTCATTAATCTATTTCACCCTCTTCTCCAGACTTTCTTTTTCCTTATTTTCCTCCTTTGTCACCCTCATCCCTGTATATTTCAGCTGTATCTTTCCTCAAATAAGCAACTGACATTCCACACCTGTCTTCATTGCTGGCCAACAGAATTCACTGTATAGTTAAGAAAACCTTAAATTATTAACTAAAAAGTGGTACCATCTTTACAACAGAACCATAGCTTAAAAAAAAGAAAATCTAAATAAATATTTAAAATATTTTCAAAGGAACCTGTTTTTGTTCTCTATCTCAGAATAATCTGAGATTGATGCTCTCTTGCTTTCTTACTTATACCAAACCGTAACAATAAATTTAACTACAACTTTTTGCATCACAGATGTTTTAAAATTACATGTTAAGAATGTGCATTAGAAAGGAAAAAAAATTACATAAATTCCAATGTTCATTACCCTTCTATAATCTAAAGCCTGTAACAAGAACTGCCATCAGAAAAATAAAATTCTATTCAGTTTCACAAAGACAAGCGATTGTAGAGGATCAGTATATCACCAAACTACATTTAAATACACAGAATCATTAAAGACAAAATATATGCTTTAATACAATTATTCTTGATGTCATGTTACCTCCCTACAGCTTGGGCTATTTTCTATTGTTAATTTACAAACATCAGACTGCTGATAGGGCTTCTAAAAATTAAGTCTAGACAGCAAATTTTGTAGGTTTTTTTTCATATGGTCTTCATTATTTTTAGTTAATTTTGAACACAGTTGTCCTGCTCTTAACGACTTCTCACAGGAAAATTTTATCTTGAAGTTTTTGTTGAAAGAATGCTTTTTATCTCTTAAGTATCAAGTTAATTCTAAATTAACTTTGTAACTTAGGCAATTTTGCTGTCATGAACTCTAGTCACTCTGTTTACTCAATAACTTTTTAAAAACTTCAAATGTGTTTGCATTTGTAAACATGATTATTCTTTTACTATATTCTCTTTTTAAAATATTTGTCCCACTCTAGAAAAGTATATAAAATCAGGAAAAGCAGTTGTAATATATTAGAGCCTAAGCAAAATATAAGCAGCAGCAGCATATGCTTTCAAAAAACATTAAGAAGCTCACAGTACTTCTGCACACTAAATATGCATGGATGGAGGAAGCACGAAAGCACACTTATACACATCACTCCAAGGAATTTGGTGGTATCCCAATAAATTCCTCCCTTATTCTTCATCTCAAGGAGTTGATAGGCACTGGAAGAATATAGGATGACCAAAAGATCAGTATGGTTACAAAAAATATAATGCTACTAGAGTTCAGTGTGAACCAAAGTCTCAAAGAAACAATGAAAACAGAACTTGTGTAGACTATAAACACTGATTAAGAGAGAGTGTGAAGTTTAAATTGAACTATGTATCACAGGGTGGCACAACAAATATAATTCATCATGAGCATGCTGTCACTGAAAACACGAGGGATTAAATGGGAAAGAGATGTAATAAGCAACTGAAATGCTCTGATATTAAATAAGTGACTCCTGAAATTCCCTGATACTAAATAGAAAATGGCACCCAGGGTTGTCCATTCATAATAAAAACCGAGGCTTGGGCACAGAGATGCATTAAGTGCAATGGCAGAGAGACTGAATGCTGATAGACTGAGGACAGAAAACAAAAAGCAGTTCTAAAGTCAAAGAGCTACGGGAAGTCATGAACAATGGAAAAAAAGGCACTAATGGATTCTGAAGAAAACCAATGAATACCTATGACACAAAAAAAACATGCAAACAGCTCTGCCATGACACACAGCAAGGCTGGGGTACAGAACACAGCTGGACAGGAACAGGCTTCATTAAGAAGAGTTTCGAAGAACATCATATGGACACAACTGAAGTGAAACCCAAGAAATAGGATTTTTTTTTTTTTTTTTAACATCAGGAAAAAATGAAAAAACAGTCTGCTACTTGAAAACAGAACAAAAGTCTGAGAACATTACTATTTGGAATGGGCTTTTTGGTTCTTTATAGTGAGAGCTTTGAGGGACTAGTTTTTCAGGATAGGGAGAGGGGAGATGGTAAGCAGCAGAACAAAGGACACACAAATTCCCGAACAGAGAAATTATTGTGGTATTATGTTATCATCTTTAAAAGATCTTGATATTTGACCTCAAACAGACGTTTATCCAGGAAGTTCAAGTTAAAACAAAATCTTTGCATTCCAAAGAACAGAAACAGCTGGCTTCATAGTAGATGTCTGAGATCAAGAACACTGTTGCAATTAAAAGGCAAATTTGTAAATTCATATGCTACAGTTTTAGGTCACAGCAACTTGAGCAATTTTCCCAAAGCAATCAGAAGATGGATCCATTAGCCTGATCTACATGCAATTCCAATTTTCCAGTCTACAAAAGCAGACAAGATACAATTCTAATATTACAGGTTCTCAATGACTGTCAAAAGCAAGAACTGCCACCCAGTCTAACAGTATTGGCAGTGAATGACCAGAAGCACCATAAATCAGATATTTCAATACCCATCTTGTTATGGAGTGGTGGCTCCACAACAGGCCTGGAAGAGGCACTAAGCCAGTGATAACAGGATTCTTGATCCACCTATCCAGATGTCCCCTTGCCAGCCAAGGAAGCCCTCCTCCCTTAAGTCCTCCTGGCAGCCAAAGCAGGTTTGACTTGTACTGTATGGTCGTAACAGGTTTAGTTTATTGTCAGACTCCAGCTGCGATGATCAAGCAGAAGCTGCCCAACAGGTACTCCCAGACAGCACCTGGTCGCATTCCTTACCCTTTTTCCCATTACTCGATCTTCTTTTTCCACCACCCTTCTACCTCCTTTTCTCTGCCCCAAATTAACAAACCACTCCAGTTACTTCTTCCCTTAGTGGTCCCAGTTTCCCTACAACTATACCCAAATTTGGTATTTCTGAAATTATTACTTAGGCACTGTTGGTCTTGTAACACTACACCTACCAAAGTGGCCCCAGTGCTCCCTTCCATGCATTCCTCACACACAATTCCCCCTTTACTACTTGTGAAATCCAGGCATCCCATAGGGTGCTATCTGTAACTTCTGTTAGCCTCTCACACTGTTTGTTATGTTCAGCAATTTCTCATGTCACCTCCAGTAGTTCTCTGCACCCTAGGGAGTTAGCTCAGCCTCCGAGCGGGACAGTCAGCAGCTTAGAGGGCTGCAAGCAAATATAAAACATCTGCAACCAGTTTCAATTCCACCAAGTAAATCCCCAAGTAAATCCCAAGCTAGCAAGCACTGTATCATAAGTAACAGTATCACTCATTATATTCTTCTAAAAGGCAAAAAGGGAGGAATCGGTCAGAACAAGTAAAGGCAAAGTAAGCATATAATATGAACAACACTAGAAAAATGGTATTTTGTATAGTTTATGAATAAAAAAAGAGAGAATATCTGCCTTAACTAAACACATCTACAAATTATACATGGATTTTTCCTCCACCCCAAAACAGGATTATAAGATCCAGTGTTGGATTAATAACAATGAAGGCCCCAAGTCTTCAAAAAGCAACTAATCTCCAACTGCGCATCATACTGCTCCACTAGTCCGTGTGCAGTATTTATGAACAAGTGTGCTTTACAGGGTCTGATCTGTTTGTGTCACTGGTAGTCTGGCTGAAAGGAAACAGATCTTATGCATTAGTTTATTACTTCCTTACACAATCATTTTGCTAAAGCTTCAAGTTTTAGCTACTGTTACACAGAAGCACACCACTTACAAACTGTGCAATAAGCATAGTATATGAAGAAAACAGAAAATAAGTTGCAACTAGGAAACTACTTTTATTATTTTCAAGTAACATCAACTGCTCATTCTCAACTCTTTACCCCATTGAACTCTATCTAATCTTACTACTACTTACTTACTACCTTACTGTTTTTTTTCTCCTCCCTTAACTCGACCCAAATAGGAATCTGTGCACAAACATGGGTATCAACCTCTAAAAACAACTCATGTAAAGAGGAAAAAAAAAAAAAAAACCACAAAACACAAGCATAAAACAAGAAAAGATGCAAATCTACCGTCAGAATCAGAAACGTGGAGCATAGGATTAAATCAGTGACAAATCATGCAGGACAAAAATTCCACTTACTCTTAAGTAACTCATTTAAGGCCAAAGATAGGAACTCTGCAAACAAATTGGAATACAGCTTATTCTAGTAAAACTTTTTATCCTGTGATGTAGCTGAGCTTTCCTTCTGCATTTAGGACCAAGCAAACACAGTTTTGACAAAGAATTTAAATTATGGCACTATTTCGAATGAAACCTCCACTTCTAGGCTAAATACAAACAACTGCTTGTAGGACTCATTGAACTACGGAGTCATTCTTTGAAAATTAAAGAGAAAGGAGGAATAATGTTTTATTTTGGCAAGTTTCAAGAGAAATTAGTTTTCATTACTGACACTATTCTGCAACTAACATACATTTCCTTTAATTAGAGATAGCTTGAGCTGTCGTGTAATTCCAAACAATAATGTACATATCCTATGGGACTGGGTTTCAAAGGACTGCTCTTTCTGGAAGAAAATCTCAGCACTGGACATGGAAGGAAAAATGTACACCAAGGACAAAACATCTTTGTTTTACAACATAACACTTATTTGAAACAGATCCTCTGGCTAATTCTCCATAATGCAGAATTTGGGAGTGAATACCTCCCTACATTCTTGAATGCTGAACACAAATTAAATAATTATTTATGTTCCTCTGCCAGAGCCCTATCCTCTCTGGGTGCTCTTTTTACACCTGGATTCTCTGCTGGACCTACAAAATCTTTTGCAATGCTCCTTCTCCCAATATATTTGATAAAAAGCATTAAATGCTAGTTTTTATACCTTTTGCAAGTTGTTTCTCAAACTCTCTTTTAGAAGTGCTTCCATGCATTTAGCCTGACAGGATTTATATTCTGTTCTACTCTCCTTATTTGACAGAGAACTTTACCTTTTGGATTGTATTTAATAACCTCTTCTACTCTGCTGGCATGTCATACAGGACCCTTCTGAACTTTCTCAAGGCTTTTGTTTCTGTTTTTGCTTTCATAATTGGTATGGTAATTGCTTTCAGTATGGAAACTGTTAGACAGATGATTGCACATCTGAGAGTTAAGTCAATTCCATCACAACCCATTAGCCCTGAGTATGTGATAATTCCATTTCTGCACCAACACTGACTGCTGTCCTATAACACAGTCCTCCAAAATTCTAGGATCTCAGACTACTCCAAAAATCACATAAAATTCTGGTCCTAACTTTTCACTACAGTGAGCTCAACTAGCATTTTCCCCGTGACAAACAGCACACATTACAACTGAAAGAGGCTATGCAAGAATTCTTATCAGGTGTAGTAGTAAGCTTTCATGATTATCACCCTAAAAGCACACAGTCTGACCCTGTGCGCATCGCTATTGTTAAAGCATCAATTCACATTATGCTTTCCTCTGATGGTTCAACACCAAAACAAGAGGAAAGAAAACCAAGAACCCTGCCTTTCCCAACAACAATTATAAAAGCAGGAAGAAAGTTGCTCCTAGAAGACTTAGTCTAACACTAAAACTGCATAAAATAAAAATGCTTCTGGTGACAAGAGAGGCAAGAACAAACTGAAGCATATACATAAAGTACCATTTTAGATATACATAAAAGATTGTCAGTGAAGCTGTTCTAATAATACTGTTAAAATACATGAATTACATGTACCTTTTATTTGAAATACATGCATAACTTTTACAGCAAGTATATCTATTACTGTTTTTAAGATGGGCTTTATTCTTATAAATGACCCACCAGATCACTTCATAAAAATCAAATGATAACACATAACTGAAATACTTGCATTCAAGTTCTCAGACTACCTTGAGGCACATGAATCTTAATTAAAAGAAAAAAGAGCTGAGTGGGGTGAAATCATTCTGATGTTTTTATCTCAAAATTAAAATACTAAGTTCTAGCCTGTAAGTTGCCACATTTTTTTAATCCAATTTTGATTAGCTTTTCTTTTAAACACCCAGTTCTTCCCTTTTCCTCCCACGTTTCCTACTGAATATTTAATTTTCCCACCAAGAAGTGCTAAGTATGTTCATATTCTACAGTACCTTGTAATAGAAAATCCATTTAAGGCTGAATTTTCTCCATATAACACATGATAAAAAGACTTTTTTTTTAAAAAAAAAAGTTCCATACTGGGCCAATATGTAACACACAGAATGCTCAAGGGAGCAAATAGCTAGCCATGAATTTGTTGAGAACACAAAAGAGCTATAAAAACATATGAAATGCCTGACAAGAGGTCAGAAGCTTGACTTAAGAGCAAATAAATCCACAAAGATGTCACAAAAAGAATAAACTATTTGATTACACCTCTAAAACCAGCATCTTTCCAAGAAACAGAAGCAAATGAGACACTTGACAAAACATTGTTAGAAAAGAGGTATGATATGCTGCTCTTATAAACAGCCTTGACATGATAAAAATCAAGACAAGACGTCAGCTCACATAACATCCAATACAGAATCCTTCCCGGCATCAAAGAAAGAAGAATGCCTTATGTTTATCTGCGCGTGCCCAAGTCTCTGGCCTTGAAAGCTGTCACATGCCCCACATAGCTCCTGACAGCCACAGAAGCTCCAAACCTGGAACCTATCTCACAGCTTCCAAGAGACTGGATAGTTATCACCTACATCCACAGATGCTACATCTTGACAAAGATGAGGCAGAGAGAGAGAGGCTGGAAAAAGCAGCACTACTTTTCTAACTTCTCTCAGCTTTCTGTGAGGCATCTGTTATCTCTTCAACCTGTCCACCAGCAGAAGTTGTCATTTCCTTCCTTTCCTGAAAATTTTTTGCCTTTTCCCCGCTAACATATATGACTATTCCAGCGGATTCACAAAATGAAAGGACGAATGCCAACTAATGGAAAGAGATGCCAAAAATAACTTGCTAAGATGAAGCACGTAAATTGAAAGACAGAAAGTCCCATGATGCAGCTGGAGCTGTATGCATACCAAAATACTCTAGCTGTTTGACTCTTATTATTAGCCCTTGAAGTTTGAGTTGTTTCATTTTAGTATAAAGTTTAGCATAACATCCAAAAGAAGGAAAACTGTATTATATACTATGTATTATAGTACTTAGTATAAGCCTAATACATATTACTTGCTGCTAATACACAACATACAAGCCTTCTCTGATCAATTTCCAACAAGTGAAAGTGTAACTAGGGCCTTTCTCTCATCATTAGCACCTAAGCACTCTGCCTTTATTCTAGGTTATCTTTAGTAAGGAAGATCAGTAGAATACAAAAACCATCAGAAATTTGTCTATACAACATCAAATGCAGAAAAAACAGCCAACGGTCAAAATGAAGAGTCTAGATGCAGGTTATATTTCATTTCTGAAACATTTTTACTCATCTATTATTGTTAAGAATTAAGGCAAAGGATGAATACAAAATCCAATTTACTTGACATTACTTCTTTGAGGGGAACATTCCTAGAGCACCTATCCAAATGCAACTATAATTGGGGAAAACAGAAGAATTTTTGTTAACGACTGATTTCCTCTACATTGCTTTCTATAATTGTTTACACAACAGTAGGAATGGCTAATATTTTACACCAAAAAAAAAGGCTGAATTTTAGTTTTTCTTCCAAAGACATGCTCATCTGAACTTCACAGCTTTTTTATCCCCCGTTTTCATTCACAACAGTGTGTTAAGCCACACTGATACCCCTTCACAATAGTTCTGAAGAAAAGATTTGTATTATTAAAGTGCTGGGAGGGGTTTTTTTTCTTGGGGGGGGGGGGATTTTTGATTTTGTTTGGGTTTGTTTTGTTTGGGGTTTTTTTGGTTGTTCTTTTTTGGGGGGGGTTGGTTTTCTTTTTTTAATATTCACAGTATTTCTATACCCATGATGCTATGCACATGCCTTTTTTCCCAAATTAGTCCTTGGCTATTAGAGTGTTCTCAATTTTGTTTTTAATAAAGCCAAACAAGAAAGAATGAAATTAGGGGCAAATAAAGAAAAAAATCTAAAGCTACCACATTTCTCCTGTGTAGGGTTCAAATAAACTCCAACCACACAGTAAGTTTATTAATTTTTTATTGCATAGACTGTAGCAGTATCGAAGTACAGGTGTGAAGGTTTCAAACTCACAAATCACTGTCTTGTAAAAACCTATTTTACTATATATGTCTACCCTATAGTTTGCAATGCTTTAAATCAAGGCATCAGAAGAAATCCATCCTCAACCAAGACAGAGTACCCAGGAAATGTACTTGCACTTATATTCGAAACTTGTCCTCTATTTAATATCTAATTAACCACTAAAATTTGTCATTGGTTGAAATGTTACATTCTCCCTAGCCAAAGCATAATTTCAATTTATTGTCATTATACTAACTCTTTCCCCTTGTAGATTTCCCAAGGAATTAGATGTCCTAGTTATGAGCTGGGGAACACGCTCCCCAGCACAAGATTTCTACAAAGGAGTTTTAATGCCACCTACAAATCAGACACGCATTTTCAATCAAGATAGTACTGCAAAAGTATCCTTGCTTCAATATAATTAATGTTTTCTTAAAATTCCAGAACAATTATTTTGAAAATTAGCAGTTGTGAAACATTATTATCACAGACATGATCACTTGCTAAAAATGCGAGCACAAAATTAAGTTTAACCTACTGATTCAGAGCTGAAATTAGCCAGATCCAAGAGTAGTGTTTGTAAAACCTTGCCTATAAACCCTGCCCTAGATTGAAAGGATATTTTCTGAAGCAACACTTCGAACCCCAATTGCTACTCTGTCTTTCAGTTTTCTCATTATTTTACGTAATTCTATGACCAATAAGTATTGAAATATTTATAAATTCCCATATATTTTAGACCAAAAATATCTCCACTTCATAGCAGTAGCCAACTGTCTAGTCTGCTTGGGAGACAGCATTTATTTTTTGCAGAAACACTGTTGGGTTAGGATATCTTATTATGAAGGGATAATGTGGTAAGTAAATTCTTCAAGTTGATATAATTCATTTAATTTTGGAAAATTTTGTTTTATCTGATTTACTACAATACATTCAGATATATGTTTCTTCTCTCTGAAAAAGTTTAAAGCAATTATTCTGAAAGAAATCTTAGGACAGTATCCTTTTACTGCAGTAGATTTAAAGATTCTTCATATTCCATAAATATTTCATGGGGCATTCTACAAAGAAAACATCCCATTAATTTACCAGCTTTCTAACCCCATGAGCTATTAGTAAAGCTATTGCCCATTACACCTAAAACACACGAGGGGAAACAACTAAGTCTACAAGTATTTTTCTTGGAACTACAAGCTCATCATTCTATCAGTTACAAGTAAATAAAAAATAAGTCAAGAAATATTAAAGGAGTTCAAAATTTCTCTGTATGCATTATTCATTTTTGATACAGCTGTTATTTCATTGAAATTACTGTAAACGGCTACATGAAGTGATGGCCTGCATGAACAACTCCACGTAAGATATGATAAACTAGATTTACATGTTTTATGTTCCTATAACATAAATTCCTTGGATAATTTAACTATATAAAGCTGGAAAATTCTTTCAAGAGCATAGATTCACGGAACTGCAGCTCCCCCAACAGCATGTTACAATACAGGCAGTACATATAGAAAATAACTTTAATAGAGGGCTTGTTATTACTATGGCAACCACAGCAATTGGTTTCCAAAATGAATAATAGCTCTGTTAGGCACTTCGTTAAATTTTTTTTCAAGCAAACACTGCCCTTAATCTTCTCGATGGAACAAAGAGTTATTCCGAATGCGTACAGAAAACAAAAAATAAAGTTCAATCCAATGTTGTAAACACAGGGTAAGACCTTTTTCAGCACCTTTGCTAGAAAAGAGCAGGAAAGTACACCTTGTCTGCTATTTCACGTAGAAAGTTGGGGAAACAGAAGTAGGTTAAGTTGTTGTTAGAAGGTATGAGAAAGCAAGTGAACAGAAGATTAAGAAAACTAAGGCAAAAGGAAGATTAATAAAACCACTAAGAAAGAATTGCAGCAAGTGAAGCCAACAATGTAAATTATGAAAATAAGTAACAGAGAACAACTATGCCAGCAAAAGATTTTAAATGGCATTATAGGTTTTCATAGTTCTCCTGCAACGTTCAATTTCTGTGCATCATCAACTGGTTTTATTTTTACCTTAAAGCCATTCAAACTGTCTCTAATAAACTTTCCAAGTAGAACTAAGGTATCTCTCTATACAGAAATAGGGAAAATAGGAAATACCACTTATAGTACCAGTTAATTAAAGGAGACAATTTTCACACTTATTTAGAAATAACAGACAGTATTTATGTTTCCTGTTTGGGGAGAAGATGGAATTTTGCAGTTTGTTGACCAATCACAAGAAAAATCCAGTTTTTAAGTGAACAGCCAAATAATAATTGGACAATGTCAGCTATGTTCCATCCCCCATACCTTTTTTTTTTTAAAAAAAATATTCGTATGCATTTGGAACAAATAACCAAGGCATAAATTTACTTATTATAATATTAGAGCTTCATGTTATTAAGAAAAGACTCCTACAAAACAAATTAAATAAGCAGATTTTAAAAAAACACTATTGCAATATCTACATTCAAAAATGTAATCTGACATTGGTCCTTCGTAGTGAAACTATAGTACAAGAAAGGCACAACTAAAATAATCGGGATTAATAGATACATATCTAGATTACTGAGCCACAAAATTCATGCAATTATTCACAAGAGCTAGTACTAGAGAGCTTCCCCCATTAACAAAAAAAACACAAAACCAGTAAGTCTACCTACAATGTATGTTTATTTACCACATAAGAAAAGCAATGACTTCCTTTCTTTTTATAATTTCCCTCAATATCTTTGAGGAGGAAAGCTGCTGATAAACTCCATGGTGTACAGAATAAAGAGGATCCTGATCAGGCAAAGAATTTCACAGGGCATACACCTAACGAGCTACAGTTCTGCTCTTAGATCACTTCCTCCATACGCATTTAAAGCTGAGCTTGGGAAAGTCAAATAAAAAAAGCAGACAATCATGCAAAATGAATGAACTGACTTGGTCATCCAAAATAGTTTACGTATTGCCTTTCAACTACTGAATTTGAGTCTTTCTGTTCATATTAACATAGTGAATTCTATGCCACTTTCAGGCATCTAACATTTTAGTATTTCCTGCCCCTAAGGAGAGCTAATGTCTACCGATCAACTCAAAGTGAGAAGACTCCTGGGTCTATAGTGCATTCCTCCTAAACGTTTCATGGATTTGGAAAGACAGGAAACAAGGCTGAATTTCAGTTTGTGGTCAAGCACTAAGGGAGGCGGAGTAGCCGAACTTAGCTCACAGTTCACAAAAAATGAAAAATTGCTATTATGTACAGTAACAAATCCTTTTACTCTCATTTTAATTGTCAGCATTAACCACGAACAAGCACCTAGCTGTCAAAGAATGTCATCTATACCTAAACTGAACATAATATTTCCAACACAATCACTGGAGTAAAGACTCATAATTATAACAGTAAGACCTACAATTTTTTTAAACATTCAGGATAGAGTTTAAAAGCTTTTCCCTAATTTCCCACCTCTATTATATCAAATTCGTGTAAAAGGCTAGCCCGTAACCTCTAATCCACGTAAGGTTTTCTCAGTTAACTGTGAACATGCATTACATCTCCAGAGTAGATGACCATTATTGCTAACACACATATGAGGGCACATCTAACCAATAATCAGTATCAGGAGGGCAGCATAGCAAAAACATACACAGTGAAACATGTTCCACTGTGATTACCTTCCCATGCAATAACTGCTTTGTATATATATCTTCCAGTTCTGGACTTCCTTCTAAATATAAAAGCAAGACTCAAACTTCAGAATTACATTTTCATAGAAAATACTCGTATTTAAGCTTCTTTCCCTGTATTTCTCAAGCTTAAACTACTACAATGGTTCTACCTTTAATTTACACCAGCCCCTGTTACAGCTTGAGCTGGCAAACGTAACTATCTTAATAGGCATTAGGCTTTCATATTGAAAAAGCAGTGCACATTGTAAAAAATTATAAATGCAAGATTCGATTGCAGGAAAATATAAGTATTTTTTTAAAGGAATTCTTCAGTTACATCTTGCAATCAGGAAAATTAATAACAATTCTGTCTTTCTTCTAGGCATTTTCTAAATCTGAACTATTAAGTTATAATGTCAAAGGATGCTTCTTTAGAGCTACGTTTGAAGCTGACACACTTTACTGCAAAACAATTTCCAGTTATACCACATTAAAAAAAATCACATTAGAATCTGTTTGCATGTGTGAAGAATGCTATCCTGCAAAGGAGACATATTTAACAGACTGTACTGATGTTTCAGAAAGTATTTGCAAGATCAGGGAATTTTATGAAAATTTCACACTATAATTTAGGTTCTGGTTCTTTTCACCATCAAAAGCAGCTGAAATCAGAGGGACAAAGCATCAACCCATTTTCTGGGGATGACAGTTAATTCCTGCAATAAGGCAAAACATTTGCAGAAAGATTAATATGCCCATTTCTCTAACGGATGTACAAATTCAAGTCACTGCAAATGAAGTAACTAACTGTGAATTAAGTTTCTATTTTTTTAACAGTGGATGAGATAGTGGCAAGAAAACATAGAGGATGAATTATACTTCCTTGAGTCTTGGTAAACTGACTTACAAGCAGGATGTGCCACTTACTACAACATGTAAATTGCTAATCTTGATGTTCAAAAGCTTCAGGGCCCATAGAAAGTTCAAAGTTCTCAATAGCCTTGTTGGCGACATTCCTAATAAGTTCCTCCCCTGCTGTGTCGGCTGCACAATGGTGTGGGGAAACAGGCGAGGCTGCTCCCTCGGAGAGTGTATGACTACCATAGGGAATACTGAACTTCTCACCCAAGTCTCTTTTACTATGATAATGCAGATTGCACACAGTGTCTATGTAAGTTCAGCTTTCATGACACTATCAGGAAAGAAAGGGAGACAGCACACCAAAAAAAAATAAATTAAAAAAAAAAAAACCACCTGCAAGAATACTTCATCATATAGTACCTTTCTTTCTCCCAGCTCATACAGAGTAAAATATCCCTCTGAATTGTATTGTTCACCACACGGCTCAGGCTTAAAGATGATTTTTGAACAGCTGATCACAAATCAATACAGTAAGCGGCATATGATCTTATATCTCGCTATATAAAACTTCATCCAACACGAAAAAAAAAAACTTTTAATTAATGAATTTTGCAATTTGTAGTAGAATGCTGTCTGATTCACCTTTTTTTCAATGATCAATTAGCAGTAACTACCGAGGTAATTTTGTGTGTACACCAGAATTTAGATTATAATTTGGGGATTTTTTTTTAAACAGTAATCCCTTAGCATCAGCTGAAGTTACAGTCGTACTGTAATGCTCTACATCCAAACCCATTTGGAAACAGAGTTAGTTCAGAACTCCACATCTTGCTGAAAGGAACCTACTGACATAGTATAATATAGGAGTTTGTCCTGGTTTCAGCTGGGACAGAGTTTTAAAGACTCTAAGAACACAGTTCTTTCTGAGTGGTGTTCAGATCAACAGTTTTAACCCAGAATGCTCTCTATGGACTTCAGCACAAAAAAGAAACAGTTTTACTCTCTATGCTATGCTGCTACAATTGATCTTAACAAAAATCAGATAACAGCTCCTCAATTTACAGGCAAGTATTTCCTTAAAGACGTCCAGAACCTCCGAACTAGGTCTCTTCTCTGTAGTCCACAATGTCCCATATCCATTCATTAATCAAGTCATACTTGAATACCAAAGCTCCTGACCAAAAAAAAGCAAAGATTTAGGGTATAGACTCCTTTTTCAGAACTGAGAAAAGGGGAAGATTATTTTGTTTGTTAATATGATCTGCAGCTGTTCAATCTTAGTCTTTTTTTTTTTTTTCCCCAATAAAAACTTAATTCAATGATAGGTGATGTTTGGAACTTGGAACAGGAGTCTGCTCAAGTCAAAATTAACAAACCCTTGCTAAAAGAAAACAATGCAAATCTACATTTTTTCTACTTGAAGGTATTGATTCCAACTACAGTTCTTCCGTAAGGCCTTTGATACAGTCCCCCACAACATTCCTGCCACTAAATTGGAGAGATATGGGTTTGATGGATGGACTGTTAGATGGATAAGGCATTAGCTGGACCGCCGCTAATACTGGGTCCCCCATACTGGGACCAATACTATTTAATATCTTCAATCAATGGCATGGACAGTGGGATTTAGCGCATCCTCAGTACATTTGCAGGTGACACCAAGTTGAGTGGTGCGGCTGATTCATTAGAGGGAAGAGATGCCATCTAGAGGGACCTTGATAGGCTTGAGGAGTGGGCCCAGGCAAACCTCATGAGGTTCAACAAGGCCAAGTGCAAGGTCCTCCACATGGGTTGGGGAAATCCTCAATATCAATACAGACTGGGGGATAAATGGATTGAGGGCAGCCCAGCAGAGAAGGACTTGGGGGTACTGGTGGATGAAAAGCTGTACGTGAGCCTGCAGTGTGTGCTTGCAGCCCAGAAAGCCAACCGTATCCTGGGCTGCATCAAAAGAAGCATGGCCAGCAGGCCAAGGGAGGTGACTCTGCCCCTCTACTCCGCTCTAGTGAGACCCCACCTGGAGTACTGCATTCAGCTCTGGGGTCCACAGCACAAGACAGACATGGACCTGCTAGAGTGAGTCCAGAGGAAGGCCACAAAAATAATCAAAGGGCTGGAACACCTCTCCTATGAGGAAAGGCTGAGAGAGTTGAGGTTGTTCAGTCTGGAGAAATGAAGGCTCTAGGAAGACCTTATTGTGGCCTTTCAGTACTTCAAGGGGGCTTACAAGAAAGATTGAGACACGCGTTTTACCAAAGTCTGTAGAGACAGGGCAAGGGGCAATGCTTTTAAACTGAAAGAGAGTAGGCTTAGATTGAACATAAGGCAGAAATTTTTTATGATGTGGGTGGTGAGGCACAACTGGAACAGGTTGCTCAGAGAAGTTGTGGATGCCCCATCCCTGGATGTGTTCAAGGTCAGGTTGGATGGGGCTTTGAGCAACCTATTCTATTGAGAGATGTCAACTAGATGATCTTTGAAAGTCCCTTCTGACCCAAACAGTTCTATGATACTAATTGTTGACCATTCGTTTCCAGAAAATATTTCTTGGTTGAGTAGTTTTCATCAAGTAAGTAAAATCAAAACATAGATGTTTAGTATATCCCCAAGAATACCAGAACTCTATAACAACATCATGCAATTCAGTACCAATCTCTCTTGGGACCAGACAAAGCTTACAATTCAAGTTGCATTAATTTATATGATGCCAGACAACTGATATCTGATACTGTATGTTCATCAAACAATGCTAAACATGAAACCTAATATTATAGAGTATCATTAAATTGTATTCAAGTTGGATACTGAAAAATGTATTTTTGTTTTTCTATTACCATATATTCTCATGTCTGGCTGAACAAAAAATAAATTTACATAATTCTTGGTCTTACTGTGAGAGCAAAAGAAAGCATAACTGTAAAGCCTTTCGCTACAATCAAGAACTGTTCAAGTGTCAGGGCATTGAAAATTTTACAACTATGTGTATGAGACACACAAATGAGACTGATGCGGATACTTACAGATGTTTTCAGATCAATCAAATGGAAAAAGATATGACTAGCACAGTTCTAAACATTATAAAAGGCAGATGTATATGGCTTCTATATCTGCACCAATGTATTTTAAACTAAAAATGATAAAAACTTATTTGCTTTTTCCTAGACTGAAATATTACATGGAGTAACAAAAATGAACAAATGTTCATTTTAAAGGAACATGAACTTTTTTAACGTGATTAAGGTGTTTTCTCTAGCCATAGGTGTAAAAATTAAAGTAACTGAAAAAGCATAAGATATAAATGATTCAAATTAAACAACAAGTGTCATAATACAAAGGGGTTTTATTCTGTTTTGTTTGCGTGGAAAATCTTGAAGGTACAGTTGAAGGAAGGGAAGGAGTACCTTCAATATGATCCTGTACCACAACCAGTCTCTGATCATGGAATTCTTCTACCTTCCCATGATTCATTTTTGACAGATACATTTTAAGAAAAGTTTGCCAGCTATATACCCAGCATCAACAGTATAGCAAATAACTACTACAACTTTGTTGTAACTTTTGCAACTTAAGTTTTCTTTCTAAATTTCATTTAGAAAATAAAACTAATTTAATTTCTAAAAAATCACCATAGAATTCTATTATAATGCACAAAGGCAACCAGCCATTGTTATGAGATATGAGATTACACCCTTTGTAATTCCTGTAATTTCTATAATAACACTTCCTACTTTTTTCTTTGTAAATGTAAATTTAGCAGAACAAATAATTTTCCTGAATATATATGCTAACAACATTATCTACCTTTCATGAGTTACAGTCTCAAATTACTAAATTAATTATTTTAACTGGTATTTTGAATACTAAGAAATAGGGGCATAAAAGAGGAACTGGGGGAAAAAAAACCACAAAACACTGAAAACCTGAGATCAGAAAAGGTACAAAAAACAGAGAGAAAAAATTGGAAGAAAAAGCTTACTGAAAAAAAAATTTAAAGACTGGTCCAATACAAAGCAAACTAGTTAAAAATGTCAGCACTTATTATGTAATACAATGGCTACTATGTCAATCAAATATCTTTACAAAAGAAGAGAAATACATCCTCTGGAGACAAACTATGCAAACTCCTCTCAAAATTGTTTCAAGAACCTATTATCACCTAGTTACAATGAAAAAAATAAATTAATACTTTTAAATTGAAATATCCCACTAAAGCAGTAATCAGAATGCTGATGATTACCTGAAACCACAAGTTGTTAGACCAAGCCATAGAAAATAGGAAGACAAAATACTAATCCTGCAAAAAGCAATTAATATAAGGAATCATTTATGGATATTTAGCACTGATTTCTTTCAAAGGATTTTTAATTTTTTTAAAAAAAAAAAAAAGATGTTCCAAAGCCTACATTAGAGTACTGACCTTTTCTTAGTCTTATTTATTAGCTGAAAAGGCAAGCATGTTTTGCAGATAACAAGCTAACTAGAACAGAGCAGGAATCAGAGAGGACACCTTTCAGTAACAATAGTTTGGAAAGATAGATATGAATAATGGCATGTCACATGAAGCAGCAGTAGGACGCATGTTCCCTTTATCCTATATATCAACGAACTTGTAGAAGAATAAGCACTAATATGATCAACTACAGATAATTCAAAACCACAGGGGGCAATAAAATTCTAAATGACATGGATGGACTAGAAGCATAGAGATAAATCGCTATGCAGTTCAGTGCAGATAAATTAATGAGGCTAGGAACAAAATTAATCAAGTTCATTTCAATTAATGAATTTTGTAAAGTTATTGAAACTTTTCAATAACATCAGTTTGACAAACAGTTTTAAAGGATATAACAGATTTCTGTTGCAGACTACTATATTTATGAACCATAAAAGAAAAGATAATTACTATGCTTAATCAGGTTTAATATACATCTAGAATGTATAAACAACTGCAAGCACAAATAAGAAAATCCTACTTTTCAATTGCTGCAACAATACAAATAACTATTGTGGTAGGGAAAAGAAGACACATATAATAAGTTTTCTTTCTAAATTTCATTTCTAGAGAACCACACTAGAATTCTTTTATTATAGTACACAGAGGTGACCAGCTATTATTATGAGATAATCTGAGATTACACCATTTGTAATTCCTGTGAAATTCATAGAATGCTTTGGGATGGAAGGGACCTTTAAAGGTCATCTAGTCCAACCCCCCTGCAACTGGCAGGGACATCTTCACCTAGATCAGGTTGCTCAGAGCCCCATCCAGCCTGGCCTTGAATGTTTCCAAGGATTGGGCATCTACCACCTCTCCGGGCAACCCGTTCCAGTGTTTCACCACCCTCATCGTGAAAAATTTTTTCCTTGTGTTTAGTCTAAATCTACCCTCCTTTAGTTTAAAACCATTACCCCTTGCCCTGTCGCAGCAGGCCTTGCTAAAAAGACTATCCCCATCTTTCTCATAGGCCCCCTTTAAATATTGAGAGGCTGCAATAAATTCTCCCCGCAGCCTTCTCTTCTCCAGGCTGAACAACCCCAGCTCTTTCATCCTTTCCTCATAGGAGAGGTGCTCCATCCATTCCAAATTACGGAATTATTTTTTGCCATCAGATTAATCAAAGGTTCAGCTATTCTTTGTATGTTCTCTAAGACTTCGCAACATTATCTACTACTTCCATAGCAAAGGACTGGCTAAGAGACAGCACCCCACTCAGCAGCTTGTGGTGCTCTCTGCAAAGGTTTTCTTTTTAGGAGTTTTTTTAGAATAAGTAAGAGAAATAGATGAGTTTTAAAAAAGTGCAAAGAAACAAAGTTTTTGAAGGTCAATACAGGATACAGCAATATGAGTAAATTAAGACAGGAATGCTTTACCATTTTCATGGGTGCTTTTACAGGGCCTCCTATTATTTTTACCAGGGTAGTATGCTAAAACTTCAATATGTTATTTTTTTCAACTTGGAATACATTGTGATTAAGTAGAAAGAAAAGTCACCTTGACATGCAGAACAATTTTATGTCTTAAGAAATTAGTTGTTTTGACTTTTTATTTTTATATAAAAAATTTTATATACATGTTATGTTGCATAACAGTAGCATTACAGTGTTATGAAGCTTTATTAAATCAAGAGAACACAGTACACCAAGCTTACTGTTGGTTATTATTTGATTTAAATGTTTCTGACATCTAATTACATATTCATTAGCTATATGTGCGTTAAAAAAGTAGAAAATTAGTTGATTTAAAGATAAAGAGGGAGTTAAGCTTTAATAAGCTATTCTTTAAATTGATATTGTAAAACCCATCATACAACTGCTATGCTGAGGTTACAAGTATGAGATAATTTGTTTGTTGTTATAAGTCAGTCTGATTTTATCAACATACTTTGCTTTCATTGTGTTTGCACAGCAAACAACTCCCTAAAACATTGTGCAAGGCTACTTAAAAACACAAGTCTAACAAATTTAATAGAATTAAACTTAAATTGGAAACCGGATAGACATAGCAGTACTGTTCCTCTTAAATATGTAAACAGTGATCTGTTGAAGGAAAGAGAAATTTCTTCTCAGAGACACTCTCCCTACACTGCTTTGCTAAAGCCCGGTCACTGCCCTTCCTCTTAAAGCAACCAATTGTTTGCAAAAGATCCTGCAAGCATAGAGTCCATCTTCATTCAGTAACCCAAGGTCCATTACAAGGAAAGACAAGGCCAGAAATGAAGTAAATCTACATCAAATTGCCTGCAAGGCAAGCATAAGCACAGGTTGATTGCACAAAACAACTAGCGTAAATTGTTCCCTCTGAATAACCTGGCATGCAGTACCAGGAGTGGGAGGCTGTGCAGACACACAGGCCCTACAGCCTACTCTGCAGCTGTCTACCAAACACAGCACTGCTACCTCCAATCCTGTTCTGCTTCCTGAATTTGTACCTAGTATACCTCAACAGGATCTAATTGCCCGGGGTCAGTCCTCAAGTCCCTCTCCAACCAAAACTGCTTCTTACAACAGGCTCCTTCTACCAGCTCACATTTCTTACTGTAACATGGTTCAGCTTGTTTAGCAGCTTTCATTTTGTAATTTTAACTTTATGAGATTATCTCCCCATTCTTTGCATTATATTACTACTTGAAGGTATATCATCAGGGCTCTTGAATACCTCTCTCCTGCAGCACAAATCATATACCTAGAAGTAACATTTCTATAGGAACTGGTTTGGGGTTTGGTTTTTTTTTTCCATATAGCTAACTACTTTTGACATCCAATTCACATTATACTTTCCCCATATATATTAGAGGTAATAATAGCATAGCAATAGTCAAATAAAAAGCGCCAAATGGAAATAAGGTAAACTGTTTGCATCTGTTTATCATGCAAACAACAAAAATGCCTGCAGAACAGAGAAGTAAAGTGTGTTAGGAGGGCTTAAGGGAAGACTCAGAACAACTACAAGGGCAATTATAAATTATAAGAGTGAGTTTATTAGTTCAGCTCTACAAAGCATTAAAAATGAGTTAAGGGCACTTTTGAGCCATGGAAATAGGCTCTTTATTCATAAATAAGAGTTAAGTAACCTAAAAGAATTAATTCTTTTATATTCTGAGAATTCTGGGTTTGGGTTTTTTTTCTTCCTTTCCTAGTTCGTGTTCTTAGATTGTGCCTTGCTCAAATAACTATTTGTGTATGTGAGTGTCTGCTGGATAAAACTGTACACAGAAACTTTGAGAATGGTTCTGTCATTATATATTTATGTAATATTTACCAGTGGATTCATATCCCAATTGCAGACTATACCTGGTATATTATTTTGCCCAGTGTATAATTTGATGGGGTTGATAGAATCTACCTATTTCCACAACTTCACAATATCCAACCTATGGACCAAACCCAACTCCAAAATCTATTAGTGGACTTCAATGGCTAAAATAATCTTCACTTCCAAATTTTTATACATAATCCATCTTTTTGAGAGTTTTTTGTGAAAGAACACACTCTTTCAAAAACTCTAGTTGACATACAAGACTAACATTGCATTTTACACTGTCTTTTTAGGATAATCATTATTCAAGTGTGACTGCAACGATTTCAAGGTCATTTGTATTACTTTGTGTTCTTAGTCTATATTGATTTCTCATGTTATAATAAGAGAAAACCCTTGAGTTGAAAATGTGCCTGACACTTTCAGTTCCACAGATTAACGTATTTTCATATTGCTTTCAAAGGACTTGTCACATAATCTCTTTCAACAATAAGCAAAACTATACCAAGAAAACAAAGTCAACAGAAATACTTCTGCTACTACTACTTCCAAGCAAAACCAACACTACTCCATGCAGAAATGAACATAAGTATTTGCTAAAATATCTCCAAGACTACTACCCACTAATTCAATTAATCATGACAAACAAAACCCAACTATCTGTGGATCTGACACAAAGCAAAGACCCACGCATACCACATCGTCACACACACTCACAAAGAGAATGAGACAGCTGCAACAGAATAGCAGTTGCATAGAATAGTCCCTTCATTACTCACTACAAATCTGAGCTTGGAACTTGTTACCTAGTTCTACCTTAGCCCATTTTCAGTATTACTCTGAAGAAGAAAAAAAAAAAAAAAAAAAACCAACCACCATACACACAAAAAAAAACCACCCACCACACACAACCCACAACAGTTTCCCAGGATATTATCATTAAATCAAGATTCCTTTTTAAACATAGTCTTCATTGTAATATGGAGCTAAGCCAAACAACTCCCAAAAATGCATGCACACATGCACACACCAGATTCTGATGAACTGTACACGTGGTCATATGCATATACATGTTTGCATATGTATATATGCATACACACACTTTCACTAAAATATATATATATAATGTAGTCCGAGCACTACCATCACATATGATCTACTACTAATAGCTTCATGAATATCAAGAGTTTGCATGTCATCAATACAGAATTCATTTCTTTCACAAAAAAAAAATCATGAATTATTTATAGATTTATTAGGAAATACTACTATATCCCAGATACAAAAGTCAAAATATTTGTATCAAAAAAAAATCAAAACTGGACTTAAAATTCTAATTCACAAACTGTAATGAGTACAGAATTGAAGCTGTGTACAGCAAGAGAGAGAACAAGCTTCCTATAAACAGACATAGAAAAGGCATTATTCAGTGATATCTACAAGGAAGATTATTGAAAGCTTATTAGATATAAGAGCAACATACTCAAATTTCGTATTCCTATGTATATTTCTGTATGAGATTTAGAAAGTTCAATAGGGAAAGAAAACAAAACTCAGTTTGTTTAAATAACATTGACTAAACTGTCACAACAGTCAGGGTGACTGCACTTCTAATATTTTGAAATATTCTGAAAATTTGAAAAATTCTGAAAAATTCTGAATATTTTCTTTCTCTCCCTTCCAAAATATTTTACCTTAGTCCCTAAGTTTGATTTACTGGGAAAGTATTCCCATCTAATTAGACAGCAAGAGTGAAATGGATAGGTTTAAATTAAACTTTGTCTTCCCTCTGACTTTGTAACCTTATGTAACAGAGATTTCTGCTATTAGAACATTCTTAAAAGTTATTTGAGTTTTCATGTCAGTCACAATCACATAGCTCATAACATCTGTTAGATCAAAGGGAGAAAAAGTAATATTTGATTATCATTTTCAAGCTTATATAAAATATGTAATTTGTTTTAACACCTCAGAGTTTATTCACAGTTGCTTTTTGTAAGAATGTCCTATAACTCACTGAAGTGTTAAGTCTCATCTAGTTAGTATTGTTTCTATAGTTCTACTTTGCTAGCATCAATCTCACAATAAGACGCAGCATAGAAAGGAAAAAAAAAAAGGCACAACTTGGACCATATTATACTGCAGAAGTCTCATGACAACTACAGGGCAGGAAAGCGTCAATTCAAGAACTGTAAATGTGCAGTTTTTACTTCCTTCCATAAGAGTTTCCTGTAGATATCGTCCAGAATGGTCTAACTCAAAGTCAGTTTATGTCAAAATAATTGAAAACAAAAGTCCTACTTCTAAGCAACCAGCCAAGTTCTCCAAAGGCAGTGTACTATTTCTGCTTGCTCCAGATTTTCACTTGGGATACAAAGCCATTTGATTCTGTGACACCCTCTCAGCACTTGCATTTACTATTCAGCAGTTAAAATCCAGTGCACAAAGGGAAGAGTCAAGTTATCTGACAATACATTTGTTTTCACATTAACATGTTGTCAGCATTCACAGATGAGACACAGAACTACTGTATCAGTCTGTGTACATGAAGAATGCTCACTGAGTAGACAAGCAGTAATACTTCCACGCCTCATCGTTTTTCACATTCATATTTCTAAGTGTGAGAATCATTCTTATACTGCACGCTGTTCCATTATGAGGCATTAACACTAAACACAGATGACTATACTTTGTTTTTTCTCCAGAGGTTAGTATGGTAGGAAGAAATGTGAGAAAGAAAAGAACAAGAAGCCATCTAACATATTACATATTACAAACATTAATACTACAAGCATTCAGTTATATTCTGTCTTTCTTTTGAAAGATCAATTCTAAGTGTTGAAAGGATTAGATCCTAACGAAACCATCAGGCAGAACAGTACCTCAAACAGGAAAATTTTATAGTTAAAGAATAATTTAGATGTAATTCATAACTCCTATAAGAAATACTCACCAAGATCTGTATTGGGGCCAGCAAGTAGCTGCTTAAATTTGTCTAATCGGGATGCTTCTCTTTCAGTTAATGCAGGAGTAACTGAGGGATTATAGTCTGCCATTCCACTCACTAAGGGAGGTGTGGAAGTTTGTGGAAGGGACTGTGATCTCTGCATGGAAGAATTTTCACTAGCATTATCTGAAGGGGAAAAAAAAGCATAACAGTTAGCCTCAACTAGTGAGAAGGCTACTAATAACTTCAATTTAATTTGTAAATTTAAAATAGAATTACATTTTGGAGAAACGTAAGCTCAAGTATAGCACAAGTTTGGACTTCAAATGAGTTGGATTTAACAGGAGGAACATTCCTCTTCCAAGCAGTATTCCACAATTAAAACACATCAATTAAAGATCATACTAACAGCAAGGCTAACTGATTTCTAAAATCTCTGTGCTACTGAAAGCTATCCCCGTCACGTTCTCAGAAAAAAAGAAAAAAGCCTGGGAAATCATTGCAATTGGTTACTTTAAATTTTATACATCAAACACAGACTACATCACATGCGGATGAACTTCCCAGTCCACATGCATGCTTTTCTCCAGTCTTTCAATATACTTTATACAGTAGCATTTTAATAACAATTTTTCACAATAGTAGGAACACTATTAATTGCATACATCTTGGTGCAGTTAACCATTAAAATACATTCAATAGTGAAACCTCCTTCCAAAACTAAGGATGTATTAAGGCTGAAGAAAAAAAAGTTTAATTGTTATTCCCTCACCCATGTATTTCTCACACACATGCTTTACGGTTTAGTATGGCATGCAGTATCTCCCTCAAATAAGTCAATATTGATTAATGGCATTTTCCTGTGGCATTAAGAAAAGGTTGGGAAGGGGTTAATGTCTTAAAGGGCAAATATTATAGCTCTTCTCATTTGATTTTCAACATCTTTTTCATTTTTTTAACATACCTGTTGAACTCGATGTATGACCTTCACTGACTGATTTAACAAGCCTATTATCACCACATGCAATTGAAGTTAGCTCTGCAGATTCTACTTGTTTTTCTTCCTGTAGATATTCTTCCTGAAATTTATGCTGTTCCTGTAACTTGCTGTGATTCTGAATTACTTTGTGAGCAGTTTCCATGACCACATCCGTATTTAAATTTTCAGCAGCTATTGCTAAAAGTTCATCATCATCATCCCCAAGATCCCAAGCATCACTTGTGTTACTTTCAAATTCTTGGAAGGTGCTGACTTTCTTTAGTTTCACTGGAGTTGTAGGTGGCTTTGAACCTGGTTTTATCAAGCTGTTCAAAAACAAATAAACAATATATACAGAACTAGTAATGGAGTAAGCAAAACACCATAGATAGGACCAAAAAAACAAAAGTCCATGCTTGACATTATATAGGTAGCAAATATTTATCTCCCTCCACTTATGTTACTGTTATATCCACCCATGATAACATACAGCTGAATATGTCTGAGAACAAGGGCAGATAAAAACTGACTCTTCTTGGCTTTGAATAGAAGCAGAAGAAATCCCTTCCTAATCTTGTCTTAAAAAACACAAAAACAGAAAAAAACTCAAACAAATAAAACAAAACAACCCCAAAGTCAAATAAAACAAATACTACTGGAATAGTTTATAAGATAGACAGGACACATTGCACTTCTCTTGCTTCATGAACTTCTGTAGAAATCTCAGGCTTTTCAATGCAATTGCTGCATAACAACACAGGAGCAGCAATCAAGTCATCAGGTCTGCTCCTAAGTCATCATAAGCAATCACATAATACAATCACTGTCATAAACAAATCAAGTCTCACCTCAAAGCTCATTAGATCTACCATTCCTCCCCATTCAAGCACTTCAGCACAAATCTGCTTCAGAACTTTGCTCTTCTCATAGGCAGGCTATTTCCTCTAGTTACTAATCTAAGCGTACCCTGATCAGCTCCTAACCTTTTGTACCTCTGTTAACAGGCAGTATAAGAGAGGTGAACCAAGTATCCCTCCCTAGCCTGGCACTTGTTCTCGCTTACAGTGATGCAGAGCAATCACATCTCCCTTCAGATTACAGCTAAATAAGGCATTAAGTTGAGAGAGTTTCCCAGTCTGCTCTCAAAAAAAAAAAGTTACTTCCATTAACATAATTGCCCTTTCTGACCATCCCTGTTTTTCCACCTGTGCTAGTTTAACTTGTCTTCTGTTAAGACAAGGCAGTCAGAATTGGAAATCAGAAAAAGTTCTCTCACAGTCTTCATACAATGTCAGTAACATTTCTGTTATGCGTTACAGAGAATATCTTTCCTAACTGGTGCTACAACACTAACATTTTTGCCCAACTTGTCATCATTGTCTAAAACAGCAAGGTCTTTCTCCTCTTCTGTCATCATTTAAAGCAATAAGCTTCTAGTTTTTGTTACTGGGTCTCTCTTTATAACTCCACATTTTGAACCAATTAATCCCATTCCTTTTTCTTCAGTCCTCAAGGTCACACATTTCAACTACCTTCAACTCTGTATCATCCAAAAATTGGCTAGCACATGTTTACTTCTTGTGCCATTTCAAACCAGCCCTTGAAAAAATCCACTAGAAGGATGACCTCCTTCCAAGCCAATACTTTTCCTTCTAATGTTATTTTTTGTCCCTACCACTTTGGGCTGTTCATTTCATTAGTCATACAATTTTCCAAAAATTCTCACATACACCAATGTTTTAACAGCAATGCTGGTTTCAAAGCAGCTGTGAAATCTACCGACAAACCAGAAACAACTTTTTCCTTGACAAAGCTTAAAATGAACTGTCTTTCAAATAAAAAAGAGAGACAATAAAGCAAAATATAAAAAGCAGAAGCTGTCAGAATGCAGCATTTTGCTAAACACCTCAGCTACAAGGAGATGAAAATCATTCACTTGCATTAGTTGTGGGTTATCAGCATGAAATTTATTTGGTTATTAATGATGTTTAACACAATACTGCCACTTTCATGTACATTGTGTTCTGATATCCAATAATCATGGTCTAAGGCAATAAACTCTTAAATCACCGTAAAATCTCTTCTACCTACTGTCTTCTTACTCACAAGCAAAATGCCCACCTCTGCCTCAAAAGGATCTACACCACAACCTGACTCTTTTCTCTTATAGACAGACAAATAAAGGCAGTTCATCAACAGAAAGATGCATGCAGGAAAGCTGCTTCCACTTGAGTTGTATACTCCATCTGCTAAATTAAGATTAGTATTTACCATACAATTTCCAATTTATAAGGCATTGCAAACAGATAATAAAAAGTTGGCAATCTATGTGAGTTAAGAACTGAACAGCTGATTTGTTGCTCCAATTTGGTAAGCACCAGGAAGTCTCAAAAGAAAAGTTAGAACAGAGAAGTCAAGATTATGACAAAAACTGAAAATGGAACATTAACAATAAGCTTTACAGCCAACAGGGAAGAAAAAGAGGAGAAAAGGCAGAGGAGATCCAAATTACCTGCAATATTTAAATATTAGGTTAACTTACGTTCCATGCAATAATGGATCAAAAGGCGGATGCTGAGCTCCATACACATGTTGAATACTAAAGGAAAAGAGAGAGAGTTATCACAAAAATAATAAAACATTTGGGGTTTTTCTGTGTATTAAATAGTCAATAATAAACAGAACTGAAATGTTCCAACTGTTTTCCATTTCAAAGAATCCTATATACCACTAAAAATAATGAAGCCGAAATTGAAGCGTATACTAAAAAGTAACTTAATAAAAGTCATAGATTGACAAACAGGCACTCTTTTTGAGGCCTAGGTTAACTTAGGCTGACTTATTTTTCTGACCAGGATTAAAACAAGAAAAAAAGTTAACTCCACAATAAGAATCTACATTGCTTTTAAAATCTCTTTTCTGATTTATCATTTCTTCATTTATCTCTTGCAAAAAAATAAAAACTCTCAAAGAAACATCTGCAAAGATTGAATCTTCTATGTACCCTTGTCACTCAAAATCCAACCAGTCAATTATTAACCATTACTAAAGTATAAGGCTGATAAACTTAAAGAAAAATGCAAAAGATGGCATGTTAGAGAATAAAAGCCATAGGAGTATTAAAAACAAATGCTTTGAAATAAATAAGCTTCCAAAGACAGATTTATTCACTACAATCTCTAACATTACTGAACAGTATGTTACTGTGTGAATAATAAAACTCTCTACAAACTAAAAGTTCATTTCCTCCCAGTTTTCAGCTATAAAATTATTTTATAAGTAAAAAAAGACAGAAAACACATCAAGATTTACACGTGGCTTCATAATGGAAATTATTATTACAAAACTCTGTTTGCAAGAGGAACAAATCATATGCAACATTAACATCTACCTAAACCTGTACTAAAAACCACATAAAAGGAGACAAACATGCCCTCCTGACAAATCAAAAAACAATCTCCAGACCATAAATATAAATAAGTCCGACCTTAGTAAACCTGAGATAGAACCAAGCCAAAAAGACTGCAGTCATAACAAATTTTAAGAGGCTTAGAGTTATATACTACGGGGGCAGCATTAACAGTAGTGAGATTAGCCCTAGAGATGACTGAGGGCAGTGGTTTGTAAACTCTATCATTTTTTATGTGATTCCATGCAAATCAAAAAGTCAGTCCACCACCAGTCTTTCTACACAACTGTACACCCTATGCTCCATGGTCAAGTCTCCGCACTCTCCTGCTCATGTGAGGGTCAGGTGTCACTTGCCATTTTGGCATACAGGCAGAATCTGCCTTCTTCTTCAGACACTCTGTGAAGGACCATGATGGGAATCCACCCAAATATAAAGCAACAACAATCCTCTCCACGTCATTAAAAAAAACAAACAAACAAAACCCCAAAAAACAACGACCAATCAAAAGCACATTCTCCACAGTGTCCTCATTTTTCCACATGCCTGCAGTTGCCTGCAAATTAATTAACTGCAACTATTCATAGACCATGCGTAACCGAGGAGGGTCAAAAGTGTTCTGCCCCCAAAGGATTTAGCAAAGTTACAAAATAAGAAATTCAAAGAGACAAAAACAGTTAGACTGAAAGAGTTAGTTTATAACTAGAGAAACAAAACCACTACCAGTTAGTGATTATGGGTAACTGAGAATGGAACAAGTTAAACAAGCAGGATTATTTTGCTGAATTCAGGTAAACACTATGAAGTACAGAGTTACTGTTCTCTGAGAACCAAGAATACTCATCATCATTACAAAAAGAACATAATAAACTGAATTACTCTACTGTGAGAACAGTTTAGGGATGGGAGCACAGAAAGTTATTGTTAAATGATCATCTGAACACGCGTTCCCAGCCTGACGTAACGGTCAAAAGAGTTAATGTGACTTTGGGGATGTATTCCCTGGAAAATTTTGAATGAGAGAACGTGTTTGTAGCTCTTAGCAATAATACAATGACAGGGTCTGCTGTTCACACTTCAGGAAGAAAGTTGAGAAATCGGTGACATTTTGAAATATCAAGCAGAAACTAAAATATGGCTATATGCCTATAAAGTGCAGTTTCCTGTGTAATATTTCAAAACTTTGTAACTTGTATCATTGCTAAGAGCGACAAATATATTCTCCCATTCAAAATACTCCAGGGAATACATCCCCAAACTCACATTAACTCTTTTGACCATGACAGCAGCCTGGGAACACATGTTCAGATAATTATTTAACAACTTTTCTGATACGAGTTGTAACTTACACCTACCGAGACCACCAGCGCTTTTCCATCAGCAACTGGAGGCGCCCAGCACTGAAACACGGCGGGCACTGAGCTACCGAGAGAGAACGGAGGGAGGGACGGAGAGGCCCGACACCAACCTCCCAGCTACGAGCAGTAACCGACCAGACACCTTCCCCGCAGAGGCCACAGGATCGACGAGGATCCGCTGAACTCAGAGGCCGCGGCGGCAGGAGCACGGTGTCGGAAAGACAACGCAGCGGGACGGGCCCCGCGGCGGCGGGGCTGGGCAGAACCGCTGCCCGCGGCCCGGCACCACCGGGCTGGAGGCTCGCCCCGCCGCCCCCCCGCTCCAGCCGGCGGCGGGACGGGTCCGCGGCCGCCGCGGAGAGGCTCCTCCCGCGGGCCCCGGCCTTCCCGCCGCCCCTCTCACCTGCCCGGCACCTTCGCGCCGCTCCGCTTCCAGAACTGCTTCCTGCCCCCGTCGCTCGCCATGGCGGCCGTCACCTCATCCCCCTCCCCACCGCGCGGCTCGCGGCCCCGACCCGCTCCGTCAGGCTTCACTCCCCACCATTCCCTTCCCCGGGAACGGGACTGAGCGCCGCCATCTTGGGACCACGAAACAACCCCGCTCCTCATTCGCCCCCCAAGGCGCCCCGGAGGTTCCAGCCAACCAGAAGTGAGAGTGCTGCCGGGTGGGTCAGATTGGGCCAATCGCAGCGAGGGAGTGTTGGGCGGCGGGCGGGCGAGGGACAGTGAGGCAGAGCCCGCCGCGGTGGCCGATCGGTCAGCTCCGCCCGTCATGGCGGCAGCGCCGCGGGGCTGCGTCCAGCCTCGCCCGCTCGGGCAGGTCGCAGTCGGGGTGGGCAGAGAGGCAGCGAGAAAGCAGCTGGCAGTGGCGGGGCCCGGCCCGGCGGGCCGGCGCCGGGAGCCTTGGCCGGGCCCTGACGCCGCTGTGTACGCCCAGGCTGAGGCCGCCGGCGCCAGGGAGTCTCTCCCTCCCCTTCCCCTTCCCCTTCCCCTTCCCTCAGCCTGTAATGGTACAGCGACTCACTTTTGGTTCCTGTCTGTGGTTAACTAAAGTATTCCTATAAAGTTAGTTTCTACTTCATGGTACTCCTGGTGTCATGTTTTCAGGCTTAATACTTTTTGATTTAACCATAAGGAGTAATTTGGAGTACTCTTCAGGAAGAAATGCAAAATGTCAATGAAAGGAGACTAATTGAAGATAAGAGGACAGATTTCAATCAAATTAGGTCTAACACCGTTTTATAACAAAATGCATCAATTTTTTTCCACTTTATTTTTTTCCAGTTATCTACAATTATTTACCCGTTTATGTTTGAGCGGGGGAGGCTTTAATCTTTCTCAGCTTTAAAGTTCTCCTGAAGGTTGAACTCATCCAATCATCGTTTCCACTTTGTTTATTTGCTTTGAGATGACACAAGTTTGAGGGTCTTTATACGTATCTGTAGAGTTCTCAGCAATTCTGATCCAAGGATACATCACTTCTGCAAACCAAACAGGTGCAGTTTTATACTCTTTGGAGTATGGCTCCTGAGAAAACAATGCTAGCTTACAGAGTTTTTTGCTGCATCCTAATGCAAGATAAATTTAATGTGTCAAAAATTGTTCAGGGAACATTCTGCCATAATTAACTCAAAAACTGGCATGTAGTACAAGATCTGACGTGCAATGCCACATTTGTTCTTTAGTATGTATTTCATGTGTAAGTTATTTATTAAGAATAAAAAAATAATGACATTTTCTTGCTGCTTTGGGATTTACTTTAGCAGTTACCTTCTAAAAACTGACTAAAATATTTCACAGATCTTGCTAGATCACAGCCCACAAGTGAAAGCTGCACGTCCCAATGATTTCAATACTACTTATAGATAAATATGCTATGGGTAGTATCCCCTTCTCTACTTGTGTCCTTTAAATAGGATGCCTCTTACAGATTCTGGACCTGTAAGCTTTTTGTAATGCATCGTGGCCTTGAGTATCAGCAGCTTTAATAGAATACACAAGAAACATAATGTAATATGAACTACATCTCTTAGCTAAAATGAAAATGAAACCTGCAAAGTCATGAGCGAAACTTTGCTTGGTCTTAGCTAGATAAATTTAAATTAGACCTGTTGCTGTTAGAACACAAAAATGAGGGACTGTCGTGGTTTAACCCCAGCTAGCAACTAAGCACCACGCAGCCGCTCGCTCACTCCCCCCCGGTGGGATGGGGGAGAGAATCGGAAGGGTAAAAGGGAGAGAACTCGTGGGTTGAGATAAGAACAGTTTAATAGTTGAAGTAAAATAAAAGAGAACGGTTAAATAGGTAAAGCAAAAGCTGCGCAAGCAAACAAGGCAAAGCAAGGAATTAATTCGCTACTTCCCATCGGCAGGCAGGTGTTCGGCCATCCCCAGGAAAGCAGGGCTTCATCACGCGTAACGGTTACTTGGGAAGACAAATGCCATCACGCCAGATGTCCCCCCCTTCCTTCTTCTTCCCCCAGCTTTATATACTGAGCATGACGTCATGTGGTATGGGATAACTCTTTGGCCAGTCTGGGTCAGCGCCCCTGGCTGTGCCCCCTCCCAGCCCCCCCCCCCCCCCGTGCACCGGGCAGAGCACGGGAAGCTGAAAAGTCCTTGACCAATGTAAGCGCTACTTAGCGACTATTTAGCGGTACTTAGCATCGACATTGTTCTCGTCCTAAACCCAAAACACAGCCCCATACCGGCTACCAAGAAGAAAATTAACTCTATCCCAGCTGAAACCAGGACAGGTACTTTTGGTCGTGACAGTCAAAAAAGTGATAAATCCATGAAAGATCCATTCTATCATTAGCATTAATATGGATGTTGAAACTATATTTATGTTCTTTTTATTTGTTGATATTTGTCAAAGGGAAACTTAATTAGCTCCAGCCTACGTAGCGTAAGCCATCTGTCAGCCTTGTAAAAGTTGACCTGAATCCTGAAGTAACGCCATTTAACTTTTGTGTCAGTCTGGTGCAACCATGTGGAACTTCTGGGTCATTTTAGAAGTGGAGGTTTTATTGAATTACATTACAAAGTCAATACAAAGTTAACTGTATTATTTCGTTTTCATTACATTCAGTATATGTTACGTTGTGCTTAAGTTTTTAGCGTGGTACAGTCTGACCTGCTAATGGGGCTACATTTGTATCAAGAAGAACTGGAAGTACACGGTCACAAAATCACTGTCAGTGCTAATGTGGAGAGTTGCTCCAGTTCAGACCCTTGGACTGAAGTCTTCTGGAGCTGGACTGGGCCCTCTCTGTTGTTGACTTTCAAGAAGGCAAGGATACTATTTTCATTCCCTTTCCATTCACTTTTATATTTTTTTCCTTATTCTGTGTTTTATTTTATCCCTGACAAACCTGTCTTGCCAAGGTTCTGAAGATGGAAGGGATTTGGAAAGAGGAACCTTTCAAGACCCCATCAGGTAATTTAGGTACAATTCTTTATGGCCATCACTTAAGGTGATCCAACCACAAAGAGTGTGTCCTTGAAAAGGACTTATAATGTGGTATTAATAGAGTATCATGAGAAGGTATATAGTACTTGGAAGCTGGGGGGGGTGGGGAGAGGAGGGAGAGAGAGAGAGAATATATATATACGCACACGATATATATAGATATATAGCTATATAGTACGTGGTAGGAGAAGGTGCTCTGAACATGTATTTTAGCAGTGTTCCTGTTTAACTTTTTTGGTTACAGAAATGTAACATGGGCAGCTGAGGACATACACAGATTCCGCTGTCAACCTCTTTATTGTGTTTGAGAAGGAGACCTGCCAGTGTTTAAGTGCTGTCATTCAAGGAATATAATGACACTGCAGTCACCACTGGGACTTGCCTACTGCAGCTGATTAGCATAGTCTTCAAACACTCCCAAGAATCTAAATAAGCACTTGGGAAATTGGTTAATGTTGAGTTGTGCTTAACTGTAGTTACGCTGCTTCAGACATCCAAACTAGCTATTTCAAAGTTTGCACAGCTATATTAACTAAGGTCTGCCTTACTGGGATTGCAGTATAAACTTGTAGTAATATTTCAGTTACCACTTGCATGGGAATCTTTGTTACTTCAGAGCAAGAAGAAATATTAAAAGGCCTACTGCAGTATTTGTTTTGTTTCATGCAAAGCTGTATGCAAGAATTTATAGTTAGGAAGAGGTCTGTTGCCAGCATGGGCAAATAATGTACTAGGTTACCGAGGGGTTTGTGGGCTGTGGGCTCTTCTTTTTTCTTTTTTTCTTTGCTTTTGTTTTTCTTGGGCATTTTTTAGAATCGAGTCACTGTGTACAGTCGGTAAATGTTATTGAGGATGCCCAGGAAGTTTCTGTATGTTCTAAAATGTAGAAATGTAGCCATGTTCTTGACTGATCAAAATTAGGAGTGTTGTGGCTTGCACTAGAAATATTTTGAACAAAGTAGACACTGAGATGTTTATTTAGTGCGACAGCTGATGAGCTATATATGCATGTGTTTCAGCGGACATTCAGTTATACCAAATTGTTTTTCAGCTCGTCTGTTCTAGAGAGCTTCTGCTAATATAGCTGTGCTGGTACGGTTACAGAGGTAGACTTTTCTGTGAAGGTGCAGCATATTTTGGGAAAAGAAGCTTTTCTGATGATGCATGGGGAAGTATAGATTGATGCTAAACAAAATTAACTAAGCACTCCCCTGCTCTTAGCTACACTCACACCAGGAGTATTTGCTGATAAAGTTGTGTAAGCTAGGGAGTGTGCTTTTTCATGCTTATCCTTACATCGCTGTGTCAGCAACACACTGCAATGTAGATGCAGCTGCGAGGTGTGGTTTAAACTGACTTATTCTACAAGCTAACAAGACTACGTTTCTCTATATGCATTTTTTTGTTTGCTTTAATCAGTAAGGAAAAAAAGTTAAACTGAATTTAAATGAGCCACTTCACTGCTGCAGCATTAGTTTCTGCACGTTTTTACTGCTTTAACAAACTGATAGAAGTGATTCTGAATGTAGCACACAGGGCTTTCTATGGTGGCTGATCACTGTTTCTGTTTTGTCCATGCACATGCCTTTCTACTGAGCCATTGTATCCATCTACTTTATTGTAAATATCATGGAAGAAGAAGTTCTTTAAAGTAAAATTGAGCACTGGAAGCAAAGTTGCCGAGCAAGTTAACCCAAAACCAGCATTCTGCACAAAAAGAAAAGGGTAGTAAAAACAGAGCGCGCCACTTATACTAGGGAAGACAATCTCAAAGGGTAGAGTACTTTGTGACAAAAAAATACGGAGCAAGGTAATATAAATGGGAGAAGTAGTCATACAGACCCATGGGAGAAAGTACAAAGGGATGTTAAAGAAGAGGGATAGCCAATAGCTAGATTGAAAGAGGTTAGATATGGTCCAGCAAATCACATAGTCACAACAGCTCTTTCAGTGCAGTGCAATTCTTCTCCAGAAAATTGGAGCAGAAAAAAGGGGAAAGAAATGAGCATGAGAGAGTAATGGCCAAGAGGAATCATCATTGCAGATGGACAGTCATCATAGCATTTTGTAACTTCTTCTCTGTAAGTGGCCTTCCGTATTGCACATAAACAAGATTTTGAAAATAAGAGCAGAGCTGCCAAAATACACTTACGCCGGTAGTGCACATGTATGGAATTGTGCACACTCATACTCTATTCAGTAACAGTGAAAGAAGACTGTGAAACAGAAAAGAGCGTAAGTAACTATGTGCTGTCTTTGGGTAAATGTCTTTGTCTCGTTTCTCCTTCTAGAAGAGTGATTGATGTGGGTAGTTTTCAAAAGCTGTCATTCACTAAAATACTAGCAACAGTGCTCATGTTTACATTTTATGCATTTTTAGGTGAAGGTTTTTAGTTTTATTGTCATCTGTGTCACATCATCAACTGATAATCTGACACTCTGCTGGGCGTAGCCTGGAACAGCACTCTGTGTCCAAGGAGTGCTTGCTTACCAGCAGTCCAGTGGATGAAACTGCTCTTTCCTGAAGTCTGATGCAATATGCAGTTGAGGCTTAAATGACTCAGAGAAGGAAGGACGCTTTGTAAGTGGAAGTCTTGGGTGGAAGACAGAGAAGTTGGCAAAAGCAACAAGTCCTCTTTCCAGCATGCTTCTAGTTCTTTGAAATTCCATGTTATTATGCCTCCAGTAACTACAGTGAAGGTTTAAACATAGTGTTGCAGCATGACTGAACTTTAAACATGGAGAAATAAATCAATGCGTATTTGGCTCTCAGCCATGATAGTTCTCTTCTGTTCATTGCTGATAGAAATTTCTTTAAATTATACAGTTCAAGTCAGTTTCTAAACTTCACATTTAACTTGCTATCAGAACAAGGTGAAAAGCAAAATCATTGTAGCATTAGTTGATTTTTCCTGAGGCTAAAAGATCTTCTTGAGTTATTGGGAGAGCTTTAGAGGTGCCAGAAGACCTGCTGAGTACTGTAGCTTGATGAGGAAGTAGCCGATAGCATTTCTCTAATGTCAGTAAGAGTAGGCAGTTCCTTGGAACAGACACAGAACCACTTATTTTTCCAAAGTCATAACAAATAGCAAAACTGTCTACTATTGCTTTAATCTAAAAACTGGACATGAAATTGGGCAGAATGTAAAAGATGGGCTTCTGGAGCTTTTCTTCTGAATCTACAAATTGGCTTTTTTTTTTTTAAAAAGTATCATCTGTAATTAACTGGAGTGCAAAACCAGATTTGGGCGTGTAATTTGAGAGTGAGTAGGGCTCTCAGATCCCTTAGGTTTCTTTTTAGAACAGCCATACTCATCTTGCTAAGTGGCCTCACTTTTTTTCTTCTTTTCAGAGTTTGTATTACTGAATTTTTCAGAGAAAGTACCTGAAACAGTGTCTTGTAACTCTAAGAAGGAATTGAACAGCAGATTTAGGTGCTTTGGACCAGTTTTTGGTCATTTTGGTTCTAATGGACAACTTTGACTCAAATTTCAGGAAATGCACCAGACATGGAGAGAAGTATTTCTCAGCATTATTTACTTTTTGGTTATCCTGCTGCTGCTGTGACTGCTGATGCTGACCTGCTCTGACCTGTGATTTATAACGATCTCTGATGAATTTTTGTGTAGATCTTTGAGAATTCTTCAGTGTTGGAAACCTCCAGACCTATAAAAGTCTCTAAAAAACATGTTCCCTTTAGTTCATTCCCTGACCAGTCTGTATTTCTCCTGTTTGATCCATTGTCCTAAACAAAGTTTCTCAGAAGATGTATTCAGCATGGAGACATTGCATTTGGCATGCCACTGGCATCAGTCATGTCCTTGACCCCTTCCATTTTTTGGTCAAAAAATGCTATTTAGAAGTGAATCCTTAACTCCTCCCATGTATGTAAGAGGAATGGAGACGTGATACTACACAGAAATTTTGATGAATTATCTTCAGCAGATATTTTTAAGTTTTAGAACTCGTCAAGCTGTGTGTTAATTGGCATCGACAGTTTATCTTGAGAGCATACATTTGTTCTCTGACAATCTTCATGACTGACTGCCCCAGGGTTTGGTTGGTTTGTTTTGTTTTGTTTTGTTTTTTTCTCTAGTCTTGTCTTTGACCATCCAGCTCCATCACCACCGCTTTTTGAAATTCCTTTCGTGGTTTCTCCTTGGATCTGTATATCTAATTTAAGTCTACCACTGACTTTTCTTTTCATGCCTCAAAGCCACCATTAGTGCCTTTTTATGTCATTTGTGTCTGTGTGAGGGATTAGTTTTTGTTGATGTTTCTTGAGGATAGCAAAGCCTTTACCGTGCTATTCAACCCCATTTCTCTCTCAATTAATTTCTCTTTGATCCAAATGTATATTAGAAGGTAATTAAGTTTCACTGTTTGCTTTTTAATCCATTTCTGAGTTTCTCTGCCTAGCAGTTGAAATGTACACTTAAACTGAAAACAGCCTTCTTCCCTTCTTTTTTAGTGTTCCACATATTTTCAGTATTAAAATCCTATTAATACAATTTCTGTAGAAAAGGATTAGTGGTAGAGTGAGTTCAGGTTGTGTAAGGTGAATGACAAATACAGGATAGAATATAAATTCACAGTTGGCCTTGCAGTGTGTTGCATAGATATCATTTCCAAAAATATCTTCAGTATAATACATTATAGTTATTATTCAAATCAAGTGAGTTGTATCAAAATCATGTTTTCTTTTTCTTAAATAAGCATGGAATTTGCTAGTTTAGAGATATGTCTATATCAGGTGTCATTAACTGTTCTTTATTACTTCATTTTTTTATTGCTGTTTTTGTGGTTTGTGTATGCTCTTGTTTGAATGAGAGCAAGCGTAAACAAGACTGATGAGTATAATTATTGCAGTTGGAGTTCTAGTAACAGGATCCTTCCAGCATGACTTTCAGTAGAAAAGAGTTACTGAGTGCTCCTGCAGTAATGCTGTTGGCTGAGCTGCCCATTTTACTAGTGAGAGTGTTGGGAAGGCTTATGATTTAGCAACAGAGGGGCTGAGAGCTTGGTGAAAGAGACATAAGCAAAATTATATTGCAAAGAAAATGAGAGTAGCTCCAGATATTTGGGTGAAAAGATATTATAAAGGTAACAAAGTATGTTATACATTTGCTTTAAAGCCTTGCTGCTTCTTATCCAAGGGGTATACTCTGTTAGTGAATTGGATTTACAAAGTAGCTGAAGATGATAAATGTTTTCCCAAATTTAGGAATTGTGGTGGAATTGGAAAAAAATCATAGCCTGCATAGTTTTGTTCTTTTTAGACCTTGATACTTTTGAGAAAGAGGTAGGAATAGTACAAGTTTTTCAGTTAAGGGGAAAAAAGAAAACTCAGACTAAAAAGTGAGAATGAAGCATTTCGCTTTTCATATCACTTTCTTGTATAACACAGCATGTAGCATCATGTTGTAAAGTAATAAAAGAAAGAACAGCTTAGCTTCTAAACCTTGAAATGAAAATTTGCAATTTCGCTTGAATGGTCTTGACAGTTGTTTCAGGACTGGCAATCTTAGTGCAAGAAATGAACTAAGAATACTGACACACACCAGACCAGAGAGTCCCTGAGTTTTGAAGAGAAAATGATAAGGCAATCACAGGCAGCTCCTCAGAAGTTAAAACCATTTTAAATAGAAAGAGCTCAAAGGATTAATCTCTTCTACTGAAATCCTGAAGTATAGTGGTAATATTTCTAGTATGCATGGTCATTAAAATAAGATTTCACAAGTAGCCAGAAGAAATAAATACGTTATGCATAATTTTTCAAAAATCTCTATAACTCTGAAAATCAGCCATGGGCTGCAGAACAGGAACAGTATTGAAATACTAATGAAGCTTGAAAACTTCTGTGTTTTCTCCTTTTTGGCTTTGTTTTGTGAAAGATTTGTACAAGGAGATAGTATTTTATATTAGACTAGCTAATGTAGCTGAGGAAAGAACAGGTAGGTTTCTACTAGACAAACCTTTGTTTTTTTACAAAAAAAAAAAAAAGCCAAGAATTTATTTGATACTGAAAAAAAAGCTTTGTAAGTACTGCATGACAAAAACTTTAAATTTATAGTTCATGTCACACTGTATTCTTGTTTCACAGCAATAGTAATATTAGAATTATTAATATTATTAATATCAAGCTGATCCCATACCATCTTCATTGTCTATGAGTTAAATTAATTGGTATGTGGTACCCTTCTGTTTGTACCAGTTCTCAGACAATGCTAGCCAACATTCTTACTAATGCTCTAAAAATTCAAAATCACCGGTGCCATGCATTTGTAGGTGGCAAAAATTAAGAGTTGCAAATAATGATAATGGCAATCACTACTAAAGAACATAGCAGAGTCATAACATGATTTAATGGTTGAAAATTAATACTAGAAGAAGTTAAGGGGAAATACTGTCTAAAGAGTGAAGATAAGGAATTGCATCATTGGGTAGAGGATGTAGGAGCTTCTCTATAAATTCAGTTCTTTAAATCAAGACAGAATGTCTTGCTGAAAAATATGCTGCACTTCAGCTACAATTCATTGGGCTTGATTGAGGTTTTTACTGTGTGAAAAATCTATGTTCTTTGTGCAGAAAATCAGAGGAGACGATCATAACAGTCCCTTGAGTTGTACAACCTATGACGTGCTCTCAAAGCTATTCCCTTCTGAATTTCTTCTTAGTATTCATTTCTCTTTTGGCTTGTATTACTTAAACTCTCTACCATAGAGAAACAGTTACATTACATTGTTTCAGACACAGCGCATACATATATATATGTATATATATGAATGCACATTAGATACAGAAGCTTAGTCTTATACAGAAATCAAATTAAAATGTGGTTTTGCTGGAGTATCACCAAGAATAGTGATTTTTTTTTTCTTTGTGGCAAGAGGCAATTTAATGGAACAAATTTATTTAAATTGCTGTATCTAAAAATGAGCTTTCTTATGTTTATGTAGGTGAAGAAAGAGGGACATCTCTGCATAGTTTTTAGTCCAGTTAAGATCTAAAGTGCAGTCTGGAAATGTGCTCTGTCTCACTTCACTGAGAAGTCAGGAGGGTTGGCTCCGTCTGTAACATGCCTCATGAGAGGGGGTCTGAATTGGGGCCTTTTCCTTAGGAAAAAGTAACTCAGGCAATTTCTTCACAGCTCTTAAATAATTAGCCAGTTGAAGTGTGAACATATGGGAGCAGTGAAGGAATAAATCACCACAGCAGCAGCTATATGAGTTCTTTTTAGTATTCCGATTTTCTGTCTGTTACACACTGCACAATAGAAGAAACTGTTCACTTTATTTCAGTACTAATAGTTGGCAGTATGCTCAAAACCAGTAAAATTAATGAGAAAATTATTATGGTAGAGAAATAGCAGTCAGTTTTCATGTAGTGCTTAGAAATGATGGGTCTAGGATAAAACTGCCTTCAGTAGGCTTTGGGTTTGGCCATGATGTTTTTCATAGCACCCTTGTTGTTCAGTCACCTTCCAGTATCTAACTTAGCTTAAGAAATCTTCTGTTGTGTTTTATAAAATGCATTGAAGCCTGAAGCTTATGTGCTTTTGTTTTCACTGATCTCAAGATGTGAAAGAAGTGTTTATGTTAATAAGTCCTTGTTTGCATTCAGGTTCTCCTTTCTTGAAGGCAAAGGACTATTCATCAGCACTCTGCATCTCATTGCTCTTTTCAGTGTGCTCAAGCATGTCTGGAGAGGGGCTGAGGTGCCCTTGGCTCCACTGGAAACCTTATGTCATCATCTCAACAAGATGTTGTGATGCCAGGAAAGGATCAATACTTCGATGAGGACTGCTGGCTCAAAACCACGGTGTTATTTGATAAAGGACTACTTGGAACACTTTGCAAAGCATTTCCCAGGGTATGAAGCTCTAGGGACTTGATTTGTCTCTCTGCCTAGGAAACTGAGCTGATTCATCTGTAAATATGTGTCTGCCAACCTCAGATAACAAGAAAAATTTCACCTTCTGCCCACATTAGGCTTCAGCCTTTCAGACGTTTCAATCATATACTCTCTTTGTGAAGGAAGTACTTCACATACCAACAATTAATTCAGTAGGGAAGGGAGGAAAAGGTTTTAGCCTTCTTCCTGCTGCTGACACCAGACAAGTCTAGCATTTAGTCCATATGACCACACAGCCCTGGGAGCACTGCATTGCGCACGGTGCAAGGTCTGGCAGCCCCGGAGCTTGACTACGAAAGGGTATTGTGCTGCAGTCCCTCCATCCATCCCCAGCCAGCTTCCCTGCCAGGTTGCAGTGCCAGCACTGTCAGCCCTGTCCACCTCAGGATCTCCAGCCGAGACAAACCAGGAGAGCCACATGCCTCTGGGTCAATGTGTTGTGAAAGGCGGGACAGCTAGAGCTAAAGGGCTCTCCACTGAAACAAGCTCAGCTCTCTGCTGAGAAACAAGTCTCAGAAGAGATTAGGGTTGTTCAGGGGGCTAAAACAACATTGCTTTGGATAATAGCACTAATATACAATGATCAAGGATTATGCAACCAATGAGTGAAATGGATTAAAAAAAAAAGGGCTGGCCAAACTATTCAGACTTTTTGTATCCTCTTCATGCAGTCAGAGATGGCTTTAGCAGAAAGCCTGTATGGAAGTCCTGTAGCTCTGTATGAACAGCCTGTCATCGGAGGGGAAAATACTACCTTGCTAGATATTGCAGCTTCATTTAACCCTCCTGTTGGTTCATTTAATCCTCCTGTTGGCTCAAGTCCTAAGTAACACAATTTGAGGATTTATATGCCCGAAGACAAAGAATTATTTTGAGAAGGTTTTTTCTTTTTTCATTGAAGAGGAAAATAATGACTCTGATAATCTTAAGATATAAGGAAGAGGAAAAAGGGAGGAGTCAGCATCTTTTCATGATATGTAGATGTAAATATCACTTTTTACATTAATTGTCTGTTTATACTCTGCTTGATAAAAACTCAGTACCTAGTGCAGTTTTGAATGAATTTCAATTGTTTTGATACAGAGAAGTTGCTCATTGGTGTTATCAGAGGGAACAGGTATTTACCTTGACAGAAGGCAAGCTTAACAATGTCAAATCATTTCTGTCATACTTGTTCAGGTCTAATTTGTCAAAAACACTCCTTGGCTCTTCCTTGTGTTCTGGGGTGCTGAAATTCTTGAAGAATTCATGTCCATAATTTAATTGTTATACACCACTATTGAAATGTTGATGATAACATTTGGGTTGTTAGAGCTTCAGAATTATTGACAAAAATGTTGCTTCATCTTATTTTCTTCAAACCTAAACCATGCAGAACCTGCTTTTCATATGGAAACAGTGGGGTTCTCTATACCTGGAAGGCAAGAGCAGCCTGAATACTTATTTCACCTTAAAAGAATTGCTTGGTATTTGTTTGCTATTTTGTTTCTTTCAATGGTGAAGCCATATGATCTTCTCCTCTGGCGGAAGAAACAGGCGAGCAGCTTTGACAGTGCTGTTGTGAAAAGCCTTTCATAGCATCTGTCAGCTCCTGCAAACTTCAGTGGCATTGTTCATCTCTTTCATACCAAGGAAAAAGGATCAATATCTGAAAGATCTTTTGTAGGCCTGCAAGTCCTGGAGAAATCAGCCAGCAATAGGCATCTGTGGTTCTCTGAATGTTTATTCTTCCATGCAGCCTTTTTTTCTGTTGCCACCTGCTCATCTAACCTGCATTGCTATAGATTTTTCCCTCGCAGGTATGCCTCAATATACACATGTACAATGCCTGGGAGAAACTGAACCTAGGTGGTAAGGTTTCATGCTGCTCTGAGAAACACTGATTTTTATAAACAGTCCAGATACAGATATTATGGATTCTAAGGACTGTAACCTTGAACAAAGACATTTTTTTCTTTGCAATATTCTGAGAACTTTTATAGCAGCCACACGAAAGAGTAGCCTTGTGTACTTTTGAGAGAGGACTGGGCTTCGTGATTTGGTCCCTTTCTGTTACAATTAGTCTACTTCATTTGTCCTCTATTATGCAATAAAATGAACTCATTGTAGCATCATTATGTAAGTGGCTCTCACTATCATTTCCTACAGGGTCAATGCTTTTTTCTCATCTAAGCAGGCAGAAACAAAAATTCCTCTTACTATCTCTTGTATAAAAGTATCATCAAAGTCCACTGCCTTGGTTTTAGTTTTCTGTTAACCAAGTATCGCACTTTCAATGTATGATTTTTCCCATCAACAGGAAGCACATAGCTCAGGAGTGTCTTCCCACCTGCAGAGGAGGATCCAGGGAATGCCTTCCTTGTCACCAGTGTTTCCATCCAGTACATTGCAATAAACGGAGTTTTGCAGTTACTGGTAATTCATCTTTGAGAAAGAGAAAGCAGTTTCCTTTGAGCTTGCTATTAATACCTCATTATGAGATTATGATAAGAAGTCTCCCTGGAGTCTGCCAGCAAAACAGCTGTTGGGAGTAGATGAGTTGGTACTGCTCAGTGCTGTTTTGGTAATCTCTTTCTTGAAGATCAAATGAATTATCATTTGCAGCATGTCCAGGTGTCAGTCAGCTGAAGACCAAAGAGTTCTGGCATGATGTTTGAACCTGAAGTTTTTTCATGTCCGCGTGACCACTGGGCTGTTAATGTGAATCTGCATTTTTGGAACCTACCTACTTCGATAGTAGCTTTAGTGTATTAGGAGGCAAAGTCTGTGTATTACAGTATCTGCAACATTGACAATAAGATTATAATTGAAAAACTATAATCTGGAAAAGGAGAAAAATAGTCCTCATGAAGTTTGAAAAGCACATCCTACTCTATCCCACACTCAGAAGTGTTGCCCTTATGTATAGGCACATGATTGGAGGGAGAATTTCTGTTTTGAGATGAGTAAAAAATTCTGAATGCTTGTTTATCTATTTTTAAGGGGGGGTTTGTCAATTCATATCTTCCCTGTACATGCTTTCTGGAGAGTTAGCAAAAGAATATTGACTTAAAAAAGGATTCTTCCTAATTCCAGTGCTATGATAGCTGCGCCCATGCAAACCCATACGAAAGCTGCTTGCACAGCAGTAGTAAAAACTGTGCCAAATATATTCAGCTGTTTACTTTCGAGATAAGCAGTGCTGCAGGGACCTTGGCATATGGCCCCCACTATTTGAAATCTGAGGAAATTCCCACTGGGCCTGAGACCAAACACTTTCTTGCAGCCATTTGGTGGGCTTTTACTACTGCAGTGTTTTAAAAGGCTGATAGTTAGCAGCCTCTCTCTGCTCAGGAATCCAGCTGAGCTGCTTCACAGAGTGCTGTTCAGCTTGCCTTGGTTGCAAACACAATTCAGCCACTCCCAGCTGTGTTCTGCCCACTTACAGCAATGATTAATTTCTTACCAAGACTTCGATATAAAAGTCATTTGCACTGAGTGATGTGTAGCGCTTCTGTTCCTCTTTGCTACATTTTTTAATATCGAGGCAGTGAATGATTGTTTTTTCACATTAGAATTTTCAGAAACATCATCTCTTACATTCCTATTTTTATTCTAGTGGCCCTACAGAAGCAGGCTGAAAACAAATCTGTAACTGAAAATTGTATTTTTATGTAAGAAGCAGCTTTTAATCTCTTTAAACAGTACATACTACATATTGATTAATATATAATTAATACATATTCATTAAAAAGCATTCATAAAGTCTGAATAAAAACTGCTTTCCTGATTATTCATTTTTCACCAGTTTGGTATTTCTAATATGTGTTTATTCTAAGCTGGGCTCAGGACATTATAGGGGCTAACACAGGATAATGCCAGTAAAGGGTAGAAAAGTTGATTGTAGACTGCGAAGTTGCTAGGCCCGGCACTTTCTACATTTGTTCAAAATAATTGTGGGTGCCAAAGGTAGCATCCCCCTGACTTCACATGGCAACTGCTCTGCTGCAGTTCAGGCTAGTGCCCAACCAGATAGAGAGATCAACTGTACTGCAGCTCAAGGAATGAAGAAGTATAATGATTAAAGAACATTCATGCAGAATGTCCTAGAATATAGTAATAAAACAAAGCAAGCTTCTGTAATTGAAACATGTTCCAACAAGCCATGGAACAATTCTTAAAGTTGCATCATTTTGCATCCAAGAGAAAAATCTTATAATCTGTTGAACATCCATTTATTTGATGAAAGCTCTTGGCCTCTCAGAAATAGGCTGAATTTCAAAGCATGATGGAAGGACCTAGCTGTCTGAGAGAGCTTCTGTCAGGCACCGTAAAGGTCAACAGAATTCCAAGCCAACCATTTGCCTCGCAACAAATAGTAGCAAATGAGATTGCATCTTAGGGACTGCATTGTTCATGCTATTTTGTGTATTTGTGCTAGGCAGTGCCCTAAAACAATCAACAGCATTTACTTCTGAACTATTCCAGGCTACAAAAACTCATGTGGGATTTGATCATTCACTACTAGCCTGCTCTAAACAAGATATTTAGTTTGCAGGCTGATTTTCTGCTTCGACTGTCAGCTTTCAAATATTGATGACCCCAAGGAAAACAAAAGATTATGTCCTAAAGAGGAAAATACATTATGCCTTCCAAATTTATTGGTAGAAATAAACTTGAAATTTGATGTGTTTATGCACTTTAGCTATTGCATCAGCATGAGAGTAGCTTCTTCACCAAATTAAAGTGACACAGCACTTCCGTGCTTACCATGCTCCTGTATGAGTCAGAAATTTTGCACAGAAGATGCATCCACCCATGGATTTCCACTCACGGAAAACTGCCATGAGAGGATTCTGTGTACCTGCTCTTAATGAAATAATATGATACCTTTTCTGTTTTAGTCAGATTGCCTGAATGCTTATTGAGCCATTAATAATGATGTCCCAGCAGCACTGGGTAGTAGGTGTGGTTTGGGTAGACTATACATAAAAGTGACCAAGCAATTCCCATACAGTGAGCTGGAACACATGAAAAGGAGGATGGATGGTAAGATAATACTTCAAAGATACCCTAGGAGCACATTTGACTGAACACACCTTGCCAGCTAACACTTCTGGATTCCTAAACCAAAAAGAGGAGTCTTCTGCATGGGGTTAAAAGTAGGTACAGGTGTTAGCATGTTAGCACCTACGTCCTTATGGCAACAGCATCTTTGACTCTGAGACCATGATAATGATGAACATCATTTCACAGAACTTCCATTTCACTAATCTTTCAATAAAAATAGATATGAAAGGAACCAGAGATTCTATACTATTTACATAAGGTACTATAGAAGACCATTTGTAGAACTGGACACATAAGCAGTATGTGTTGTATTATTGGTGGACTGGGGAACAACAAATCATGAGATAAGTTACACAGCCAAATACTGATGCTGTAGAGGGTGTCTGTAGCTTTAATCACAGATGGGTGAATATGAGATTTACTTAGGAATGATTATATCTTCAGCATTGCAAAACTTAAAAACCAGGATATTTCAATTAGGTGGTTAACAAAAGGTTTCTACATTAGCTGTTGTCTCTTGAAGGTACTGAGATATATCTGTATCAACTTAAGGCTGTTATAATTCGGCCATCATTTTGCTTAAAACGTGTTTGTGTTTTTGCATATTTGTACTGTAGCAGGAACTTGAAATGCAGTCATGAAACTATGAAAGATCGGGTAGTGGCCATCAACTCTGAGTTGTTCTAACCCCTTTGATACAAAGGAGATCTCTTTTGCCAGTTGCCCATGGAGGTTTGGAGCCTGGAAATTCCCCAGGTGATGTACAAAGGCAAGTAAAGGCAGGAGACGTTTTTTTAAAAGATAATGCTTTCTAAACCATGGAAGCTATTTCACCAAGCAGTGAAGCTGATAAAAGTGGTCTGGCCTAGTGGCCCTGTGCCGTATCTAAGGTTTGAATGTACAGTGTAACCGGGTCTACATTAGCAGCTTGGTTCAGAGCAGTAATGCAGTTTTGAAGCAAATCCCTTAATTGTCTCAATTTACTGTGTATTAGTTCAGTTCTGAGGACAGTTGTGTACCCATGAAACGAATTCTGTTTGGAAGGAAACTAAATCAGAAACATTGCTCCAGAAATGCTGCAGTGTCCTTCAGGGACGATACGTTCCTGACTTACTTGTGGACTATACCACCAAAAGGTCTTCCAGTTTGTGCCTATCACTTTTCCCTGAGCACTGAACCACCTCTGTAGTGGAGATGTTTGGCCCAGGGAACTAGCCGACATCTAAATCAGGGTGAGCCTCCTGAGCCTCATATGATGGAGATGTAAGGAGCCTTGGCACCACCCACTTTGATCTGCTGATTGCACTTCTAGTAGGGGACAAAATGTGTCAAAATGATTAGAAGTTCCCTTGGCTAGGACATTAATCCCAGGATTTAGGTGACAAAACTCTTGAGGTCTCCCTGCTAAAGAGTGTTATCAGACATGGGGAGTGACATTCAATTGCCCAAACCTAGGCATTTAGTGTTATTTTAGATGTAGAACAGCTGTAGGGTATCCACCCTAGCTACCAGCTGCTGCTTCAGAGGATGTGGGCCTTTTCTGAGGCCCTGTGTCCTATCTGCCTGTCCCAAGCACACATCTTGGCTACCCAAAGGCCTCTCAATTGTTTCTAGGTGCTTTGTTTTCAGCAACTGGATAACAATTGGGTTCAGCATCCAGGTGTGTGCTAAACAAAAGAAATCTGAAAAAAATCTAGAGCTTTGAACAATGAATTCCACAAATCAGACCAGACTAGAAATCCAATGGCTTCCATAGCTTGGGTCCAGACACGGCATTTTGGTGGCTGTCCAGAAAGTGGGACAGGGATAGGGAGTGATGGTGAGGATTTTCATTTTAGGTCTGCTTTACCCACAGGTGTTTATGCCTTTCCAAAGAGCAAGGTACTTATTCATACATCTGAAACTAATTTTAGGAGGAAATACTCTTAACACTCTCATTAGACTGTATCTCACTTTCTGTGAAGCAAGCATTAGTTACTCTCATATATCATACTCTCTGTACAGCTAAATAGATTACCAGAGAGAAGAACATAGGAAGGAGAAACTTTAAGACTTTTAGGATTAGTGAATTAAGTTTCAAAGGAAGTCTAGCTGCATTATACTTTGATTACTCTGAGGTGTAAAGCAGAGAGTGAGGTGTTAACATCATTATTACCCAGTGAATTTGGAGATTCAGGTAAATGTTTTTTCACCTGGCTGTACATGCCTGCCTGCACACATATCCATATGCTTTGTAGTCATAATGTCTTCAGAGTGAAAGGAATGAATGTCTGTCTTCAGTTTTGTTTTGTCGTTACTCATGTTGATTTTTATCTGCAAGTTTTCAGGCAGCCACGTTGCCATTGATTCAGTTACATAGGAACAGTTTGTGTGTTTTAACCCAACTTCAAGCTATACTGCTGTCGACACTGCTATGCATGTTTCTCTAATCAACCGCACACAACATTGCTTGTCTTCTGAAACAGTGCATTGTGAGTACAGGGTTTTGTGCTGGTAAAAAAGGGAAGACTTAGGTTTTTATCTCCTCCTGCTCTTGTCCTTCTGTTAAGCCTATAGTTGCATTTCTGTTTTTTACCAAGACAGTCCATAGCACACTTCTCTATTTCTCTCTCCCCACTTCATATTCTATCCGACAGTGTTTCAAAAGTCTTCCTTCCAAAACCAGAACAATGTGTGATGTTGAGATTATCAACCGTATGGTTGTGAATAAAAGTCACATGTTTTCTTAGTAGCCAGTGGTTGCTGGCTGTGAAAGACACACACAGCATTACATTAGCTTCTGTCCTAAGAATTCTAGTCACCATCTGAAAATTTGCTAAAAAAAGCAAGAGGAATGAAATGTTGTACAAGTCCATTTTAGACTGAATATTTATTTCAACTCAATAGTTCTTCTCTGGTTTCTATTATAGTTGCTGTCCCATCCCTTCATAGGTTTATTTTACACCCATCCTGCTGTGACAGAGGAGGAAGTTTCTCACAGCTAAATCTAGTATGAATGTGTTATTAGTCCAAGTCTCATTATTGCATTTCCTTTTCTAACCAAGTCAAAGAATCTGCCGTTAACAACGTAATCTCTTTTCATGATGACTTGCTCTTATAGATACAACCATAAAAGCAATTGGTTTGAATGGTTCTTTTGCACTCAGGTTCTTTTTCAAAACATTGATTACTCCTAATCATAATTTCTTAGCCACAGTGATTTAGAATTGTGTCTTTCAGAGTCATGATTTTCACAAAAGTATTTGCATTAAACTGTCTGGAGATAGTTTGGAGGTGGCTGATTTTTCAAAGCACTGCTGTGAAGTTTGATTCATAGTTCTGACTAAATGAGCTGGTTGACTAAAACCCTGTGCAATCTTTTGAAAATATATCACTTCCATCAAAATCTACAATTTCTACAAATTGTATTTAGAATGACACGTAGACTAGTCAGCTCTAAACATGTATCTGACAAAATGGTGTGCTCCAAATCAGTCAACCATTGCCACCTGGCAAGACAAACAGATTACAAATGTTTATCAGGTTACTCCTCAGTCTTTGAATTTTCATTTCAGTGTATTCAGAACTATACCCAGGATGACTGGCAACCCTTTGAACAACTATGAAGTCAGGTACAGCAAAGTTCCTTAAATATATTTGTTTGCTAGAATTAAATATTTAACTTCAGTTATTAAAAGATCCTCTTTGTTCACCATTGCCCTCTTTTTTGGGTAGCAGTGTCTGATTTTATATTCTGTTCTTAGCTTTCCATTTTATTTTGATACCAGAAAATCAAAAAGAGAGGACGCCAATTCAAGTCAACATGCGTGCTGAGATGTCAAAAGGCATAGTGCAGAAATAGCTCTGCTTTGCAGATTTTATGCAAAGTATTGGCATGTATTTGCGTTCTAGTATCACTGATTCAGACAACTTCATACCAGCTGTCATCATCTCTACTACAGTAGTCAGCTGAAAAACAATCAAAGTGAAAATTGCTCTATTCAGACAAACTGCTTCAATCTATCTTTGATCTGATCATTCAGAATCTCAGTCTTTGAAAGAGAATTTCACCTGCATTTCTGAGCATTTACTTTAGATTTATATTGCACTTTTAAAATACAGTACTAACCACAGAAAGTAAACTTTTAATTTCATTGTTTCTTAAAAGGATGCAGTTGGATGAAAGGGAGGGGTCTCACAGCTCCTCAGGCACTCCAGTTGAGGCTAATAATTAAAACAGGAATAAGGATCTAAACAAAGAAATATAAATTTATTTATATCTGTGTATTTCTCTAGGTGGGAGTCACAGCTATAACAGCTTGAAACAAATCATATTTAGTATTTTTCAGAGTAATAGGTAGTTTATGCAGAGAATATGGAGGTAGGTTGGAGCTTTGGAAGAAAGGAAGGATTCTGTAACTTCCATGGTTCAGGACCAGTATGCAACATTTCCCTTCACAAGAAAACAAAGTATCTTCTGGAGCCATTCCCATACCCTCCAGTATACCAGCAACTTTCTCTCAATTACCTTTTGGCTCAAGTGAATAAAGGGCTGCAATCATCCTTTTTGACAAGCCTTTAAAGCTGCTTTCTTCCAGATCATTTCCAATAATAACTGTAATTTAAACTTTTATGATAAAAGCATAGAAGTGCTTTAAAATAGTTCAGGTATTTTTCTGGAGATGGTGATGTCATTCTTTCCATCAGCAGCAAGAATATTCAACTCATGCTTTAGTCTTTGTTTGTTCATAAGTAGAAAAGGAATTAGAACATTAGTCAGTATTTTGATATTTAAAATGAATTATTTTCCTCTGTTCTATTACCTTTGTTGGTTAGTTTCCATTTTCAAAAAGTATTTCAATTGCCAAATTCGGCCTTTGTGTGTATTTACACTGTTCTAGTGGGACTTGCGTGTGTGTACTTGAGAACAGAGTTTGATTCATGTCTAAGTACTTCAATTTGCCTGCAATGCACTGAAATAAAATTTTTTTATAATTCCTAAGCAGCTGTCTAAAAACTTCCTTGGGGCATTTTCTCTGTGGAAGAAAATAAATATTTCATAGTTATCAATGGGAAGCAAAAAATACACAAAGCAAAAACTTTTTATCAATTTTCATTCCAGTTTTAAATTCCTGAGCAATGAGATTAAAGTTTCCGTTCCATATCAGATGTCATTTGGACAAGACCACAGCTGGCTCCCACCTACATGTTCAAGGGACAGTATTAGGAAAATCTTCACTGATCTGGAACCTCCTTCTCTTCCCTCAGTGGGACTGAGCACCATTGCAGGTGTTCCTTGGGACATGGAGGAGTCCTTGAGCCTGGAGCACAGGGCATAGCAGCTGAAGAGCTCCATCACATGTCTTTGACAAGCTGTGTTTTCCAGAGTTCTTGGTAAAATCTGTGATTCCCTTTTACTTGCAACACAGAACTGAGTGGCAAAAATATGGTGGAATATGATTCTTCTTTGATTTCCAGTGCACTTATGTGGGTATTATCGAGCTTTCACTTTGGTTAAGATATTTTACATTTTTTCACTTTAGACCTTTCACTCTCTCAGATAAGGTTGGATACACAGTACTTTCTACTTCTGTCAGGGTACTGCAAGGGCATGCTTGATCTTCACTGTGGAAAAAATTAGTTACAGGGTCCTAATGAAGAAGTACACCTCCAAAAGATTTGGAAGAGAGGCAGCTCAAGTTTGTAATGATGTAAATCAATATTTTGGTAATGCAGGTCATGCTGAAGAATACCTGTCTGCTCCTGCTCCTGTTGATTAAAAAGATGTACCTGCTTAGAAGTATTCCTTAATTGATTGCCTACATTATCAGGTAACAATCCCATTCAGTACAGCATAAAGTTGCTAGGAGTAAGTATATTTTATAGAGATCATAGACTCATAGAATGGTTTGGGTTGGAGGGGACCTTTAAAGATCATCTAGTCCAACCCCCCTGCTGTGGGCAGGGACACCTTCAACTAGATCAGGTTGCTTCAGAGCCCTGTCCAACCTGACCTTGAACACGTCCAGGGATGGGGCATCCACAACTCTGAGCAACCTGTTCCAGTGTCTCACCACCCTCATCATAAAAAATTTCTCCCTTATGTCCAATCTAAACCTAACCTCTTAATGTTTAAAACCATTGCCCCTTGTCCTGTCACTACAGGTCCTAGTAAAAAGTCTGTCTCCACCTTTCTTATAAGCCCCCTTTAAGTATGGAAAGGATGCCATAAGATCTCCCTGGAGCCTTCTCTTCTCCAGGCTGAACAACTCCAACTCTCTCAGCCTTTCTTCACAGGAGAGGTGCTCCACCCCTCTGATCATCTTTGTGGCCCTCCTCTGGACCCTCTCCAACAGGTCCTTGTCTTTCTTGTATTGAGAACTCTAGAGCTGGACGCAGTACTCCAGGTGGGGTCTCATGAGAGTGGAGTAAAGGGGCAGAATCACCGCCCTTGACCTGCTGGCTATGCTTCTTTTGATGCAGCTCAGGATATGATTGGCTTTCTGGGCTACAAACGCACATTGCCAGCTCATGTCCAATTGTTCATCTAGCAGTACCCCCCAAGTCCTTCTCGGCAGGGCTGCTCTCGATCCATTCATCCTCCAGCCTGCACTGATATTGGAGATTGCCCTGACCCATGTGCAGGACCTTGCACTTGGCCTTGTTGAACGTCATGAGGTTTGCCTGGGCCCACTCCTCAAGCCTGTCAAGCTCCCTCCAGATGGCATCCCTTCCCTCAAGCGTATCAATCGCACCACTTGGCTTGGTGTCATTCAAGTTCAATGACCTATTATAAAATCAGACACTGGGGAGAGAAAGTTGGCTTTAGAAGTTATGTTGTTTGCTAGATAGATAATAAATGGGTCATAGAGATAAACCTTGTAAGCTGTGTTACCTTCCTGCATTCTTCCCATTTCACATGGTGAATTGTACTTGTTACGCAACGTATTATTGTTCCCAAGATAACTACAATTACAAGCCTTCTTGTGGCCTCTCTGGACCTGTGAACAAAGTGAGGTGCTTTTACAACCATGCCATTTCTCAGGGTGGAGCCCTGTGCTCAGCCATCTTTAGGACCAAGATTTTAGGCTATAAATCCTGCAGTTTACTGGCATCGCTGCATCTGCAGTTCTGTCTCTCAGTGGTAATTAAAGGCTTATGTAATAAGCAGTAAAACAATAATTGACATGTGTGTGTTTTAGCCTACCAAGCCAGCCATCCTTTAGAAATTCTTTCTCTGTTAGAGTCAGGGAAGAAAATCACAAAGTACTAAAACTGATCAAAAAAAATATTGTGTTGGCTCAAATTTGACCTTTACTTTCTAGTGACAGAAGCACTTGTTGGTGTTCAAGGGACTACCAGAGAGTGCCAGAGCAGCCCAAACACAGCACTGGTATGAATTCCTGCAAGATATTCGTGTAGTAGCACGGAAGATCCCAAACCATGGACCAAAACACTGTTATGCTAAAACAGTGTGCAAGTAAGAAATAGTGGCTTCTCCTTGTCTAAACAAGTAAGAAATGGGGATGGGGAATGCTGTTCCTGCTAGTGGTGCTAGTACACCTTTGTAGGCTTCTAAGAGACCAGAGAATATTTTATCAATTCTGTGTTTTGCAGTTGAAGGCTTTAGCCTTAGCTAAGCCAAAAACAGTTGTCAAATTAATAAGAACAAAAGGAAATAGTCTTAGGCAAGAGTGGAAGAAAGAATGAACTTTTTACTTCTTCAGCTAGCATGGATCACAGCATAAGAATATTGATTCAGGTGACTGTAGACTATAAAAGATTAGATCTAATTTCCCTAGTGGAGAAATGATAAATAATATTTTTACGAATACAGTTTTATATTAGTGATCTGTTAGCTCCTGGAGCATGTCTGAGGGCATCAACACCAAAAGGGTCTCTGTTGCATTGTGAGCATCAGCATTAGGCTGTGGTTTCCACACAGCTGTTGTGGTTTGCAGAAGTGGTTACAAACAATGGAAATGAAATGTGCTAGATATGGTACAACCCAAAACAAAAGGACATTTGTGGCCCAGGGATTTTACGATCAAAGTGTAAGAGGGATGATAACAGATGATATAGCTGGCAAAACACAAAGAACCAGTGAGACGCTAATGACTGCTCAGCAGTGGATTTGGCAGACTAATGTGCACAACAGACTTTTGGAACAAACTTTAAGCCTCAATATCAAGAGCTTTACAGGTGTTTGTGGAGGGAAGGATTCGAAAATGTAAAGGGCAATACAACTGGCAGAAACAAAGCATTCCTTGAAATTGTGAAAGTGTGGCATACCTAGGTATTTTCAACAATAAAGTTGGCAACATCATGTCTTTCAAGGCCAGAGGAAAGGACGGTGCAATAGTCAAGGTAGAAGATGACAAATATTCATGGCACAGGAAGACTATCTTGAACACATAACTGGGATGACAGCGCCGAGCTCATTTGTTTTCAGAAAATGAAATGTGGGTACATTACAAGGTTGAGAGCAGAGCTCAAGCGCAGTAGCTTTTTAGCCCTGCGCTGGCTCTGAGCAAAGCCAGGTGGAGCGTCTGTATCACCCTTGTGAAGCAGAGGGCTGGCCCCGGGCTGGCCCCAGGTACGAACAGACCAGTGCTGTTTTTCTCTGACCTCTGCGGGAAATGCTCAGAACCGGTAGGTTTGGAGTAAGGTCAGAGGCGGAGCAACCGCCGCTCGCTCTGGCCTGTGTTTTGGGCAGGATGCTGACGGTTACAGGGCTAAGGTTCAGGGACTCCGGTACCTCCCCCGCGCTGGCCCTCCCCGGGGCTCGGGCTGGGGGAGCCCCGCCGCCGTGCGGAGCACGTGGCTCTGGCCCGCGGGGTGAGGAGACGTGGCGGGCCCTCCGCCGGCTCCGCGCCCCGGAGCCCCGGGCAGCCTGCCCGCGGGGGGCCGGCAAGGGCAGCCGCCGCCCGGCCCCCGAGCCCCGGGCAGCCTGCCCGCGGGGGGCCGGCAAGGGCAGCCGCCGCCCGGCCCCCGAGCCCCGGGCAGCCTGCCCGCGGGGGGCCGGCAAGGGCAGCCGCCGCCCGGCCCCCGAGCCCCGGGCAGCCTGCCCGCGGGGGGCCGGCAAGGGCAGCCGCCGCCCGGCCCCCGAGCCCCGGGCAGCCTGCCCGTGGGGGGCCGGCAAGGGCAGCCGCCGCCCGGCCCCCGAGCCCCGGGCAGCCTGCCCGCGGGGGGCCGGCAAGGGCAGCCGCCGCCCGGCCCCCGAGCCCCGGGCAGCCTGCCCGCGGGGGGCCGGCAAGGGCAGCCGCCGCCGCCCGGCCTCGCTGCCCCGGCCGCGGCCCCGGTCGCGCCCCGCCCCTCGGAGCCCGGAGCCGCGGCCCGCGCAGGCCCCGCCCCGGCGGCGTGGCGTAGGCGGTGACGCGGCGCCCCGCCCAGCGGCCAGGCCGGCTAGCGGCGGGCGAGGGGCGCCGTTAGCTGCCGGGCTCGCCCCGCGGCGGCCGCCCGCTCCGTGGGCCATGCAGTAACCGGCTGCAGCGGGCTCCGGGCTGGCGGCGGCCATGGAGCAGCTGCTGGGCGGCCGGCGGCCCCGGCTGGTTTCCTCGCTGGGGCTGGGGCAGCGCTCCTGGGAGGTCACCTTAGACGAGGAGCGGGGGCTGCTGGCCTGGCGCGACCCCCGCCCGCCGCGCCGCGGCGGCGGTGAGTGGAGCGGCGGGGCGGGACGGGCTGTGGCGAGCGGCCGTTCGCGCGGCTGCCGCGGCCTCTCGGCGGGCCGGGGCCGCCTCTCCTCGGCGGCGGGGGAAGGGTGCTCGCAGCGACCCTGTCGGCGTGGGGCAGGGCGGCTTCGGGCGCGGGTGCCGGCGGGGACGGCCTACCGCCGGCCCTGCCCCCGCCAGGGCGCTGCTGGGGCCGGGTGTCACGGCAGCGGCGTGCGGTTGCCGGCTCGGAGCGCGTTGAGCGTTGGAGCGTTTCCTGTGCTCGGGCGCCTTTTCGCCCTGCGAAGGGCGGGCGGCAGCCGGCGTCGCCCGCTGCCCCGCAGCAGCCGTCGCCTCTGGGGTTCAGAGTCCGAGGGTGGAAGGCGGAGGGCGGCTTAACCCCCGGCGGGCCCGGGCCGGGCGGTGCGGGAGCGCCGCGGCCCTGCCGGGGTACCGGGGAGCGGGGGGCGAAGCCGAGGGTACAGCGGCGGCAGGACTGGCGGCGGCAGGCAGCCGGCTGTGCTGAACCTGTCCGCCGGCTGGTGCCTTTCGAAACAAAGCTGAAAGCTACTCGCGATGAGCCGCAGACACTGCGTGCGAGAGCAGCGAGGTCCGTGTTTTATGGAGAAGGCAATTTAAGCATCTGTTCTGAGAGTGTGGCTCTGGCAGCAAAGGCAAGAAACTTGTTCCTGCAGTTGGATGAGGAAAGCACAGATTTGTTTAGCTGAACCACGTTGTTTCTTGGCACTGGGAGCAGGTAGCAGCATGTAGTTTGTAATGTTGTATTCAAATTAATTGTAGCAGGACATAACAGACTTACAGAACTTTAAAAGTAACTTTCATTTTTAGTTACATGACTTAGTTGTGGTTAAAAACCACTTTCATACTGAGGCAGTGTTTGAGGCAATTATTTTTTTTCAAATTAGTTGCTTTTAAAGCTCTTTGCTTTCTAAAAAGCTGCATGGAAATTTCCAAAGAAAGTGTAACTTTTGCAAGTTAGTGTTTTGGAAATATTTAATGTAGGCTAATAGTTTGTAATGGGGTAACAAAGCTGTTTATAGTTCTCCTTTTGTGCAATTAGAATAGTGCTGAGTTACAAAACTGCAAGTGTGAGAGGTTGCTGCAGAAAGTACCTGGCAAAATTTCAGGATAACTTCTCAAATGTCTGTACATACAGTATATCAATCTTTTTACTACACTTTAGGTGGTATTTTATCAGATGCTTTGACCTTGGGGTTTTTATATAGTAATTATTCCCATTATTAATATAGCTCTATTAGCATTGTATATGAACATCTGAAAATGTGTAATGTCCTTCTTTTCACAGCAGCTGCTGTAGAGTGCAAAAACGGCTGTCATTCTCATTTTAGAGGCTGGAGGAACTGAGGCAGAAAGAAACTAATAATAGGAAGGTTGACTACAAGTTTATCTGAGAAAGGTTTGAATATAGATGTCTCCAGTCCCAGGCAAGTTTGCAAACTTAAATAGTTAAATAGTTCTTCCCTTCTTACCAGGTACCTTTCTTAAATATTTTCCTGATTTTATCATGATATCTTATTGGCCTGAGGCTCTTTGAGAAAAGGTGAGGGAAAAGGGAGGACTCAAAAAGAATTGTAAGAATTTGATGTTGTAGTTTACATAATGGAGAATTGGTCAAGTTTTAAGTACATTTTTTCTTATTCTTGATAACATAAAACCAGAGTTTGTTATCCTTTCCCTGCTATTGTGTGAATACAATTTGCCATAATCTATTTTTATCAGCAGTACTGCTGAAAAAAGTATTTGAAATTTTCTGAACTTACTTCAAATGTGCAGCTAAATGAACTTAAGACTTTGAAAACATTAGTTCTTTAATTCTGCCAAGCTTAATATATTGGTGTGGAAAATAAGCTGTATACTTTTCAAAATGAAATAACATTAGTCTACAGATCTTAAATTTAAAATATAAAGTTTCAAAGCCTTTTGGGACAGTTGCTCCACCTAGGTAAAGTAGCCCCCTGCTTTGGAGAGAATTTTGTTGGATTGTGTAAAATCCTTCTAAAAATGCCTTTGCGAAGTTACCAGTTGTGACTGATGTGTAGGCTAGAGCAAGGTCAATGGGAGCTCCATTCTACTGTATGATGACTTCCTTTAGACCATGCAAGAGTGCCACAATATCATGCTAGCTCTCTTATTAGCACTCTAAAGTTTACAACTGCTTACAGTTGTAAGTTTTTACAACTTTTTAAGTTGTAAGTTTTCTTGACTTACTTACTCCTGGTGAGCCAGGCCGAGTATGAACCTGTCCTGAAGCCTGTTGCAAAGTGGATGTCAGAATGCTGGGAATGGTGGAAAGAGCGTGGGACATAGTGAACTAGATTCCTTTTGAGGCAGTTTCTGAAGTAGTACCCAGCTGGAGATTCCTTAGGAGGCAAGTCTGTTTGCTGAGTGTGGCTGCTGTCCTATAACATAGCTATCTACAAGATTTTGGAAAATATGATATGAAATCAAAAGAGGAAAGGGAAGGTGGGAGAAGAAAAAGAAGTGCCTAAGTGTTCTGGAGGCACAGGTATAATTTGTGTAGAGAGCAATACAATAGATGACATACTTCCTCTTCTTAACATCCTGATTAATTCACGTGCTTCCTGCATTTGTGCTTTAATACCATCATGGTTTTATATTATTGCTGCCCTGTTGTTTTTAAGCTCCCTTAAGACCTGGGATGGCTCATCATGTTTGCTACAATTATTTTGGAAATAGGAGCAGCATACATGACAGTACATAAATAAACTTTATAATATGGAAGATGGTTAGTTAGAAGCATATAATTTCAGAGGAGCTGCTTGACCAAGATTGTTATCTTCCTACCATTTAGCCTTTGACTGTGTGACTACTGTTCATTATGCCTAAATACAGACTTAATTATGCAGTATAAAAGTGCTATATTTTTTTGTTTAATAGGTCGTTATTACAGTGAAACAGTTGTCTTTAAACTGAAAAAACTCAGTGAGGGCTGCTTATTTTCTGAGTATTTATTACTGTCTTGGATTTAGCTACATAAGTAAAAATGGTTTGGTATATATTTTGTCAAGGTTTTCAGACTTTGACGGGTAAGGAACTGGAGCTATCATTAGGTATATTGTAGAAGTGTTGAAATATCTACCTCTTCTTGTTGCATCCAAGTTCAGGAACATATAGGAAACACCAGAGACTTTCTCCTGTTGTCCAGGAAAATATAGCTTTACAGAATATGGGGCGATTCTTGTGTTTTTTCATCTTTGTACAACGTTATTAAATATATATATATATTTTAAAAGCCATTCTGTCAAAAAAGGTTCAACAAGGCTAAGTGCCGGGTCCTGCACTTGGATCACAACAACCCCATGCAACGCTACAGGCTTGGGGAAGAGTGGCTGGAGAGCTGCCCGGCAGAAAAGGACCTGGGGGTGTTGCCAGCAGTGTGCTCAGAGGGCCAACAGCATCCTGGCTTGTATCAGGAATAGTGTGGCCAGCAGGACCAGGGAGGTGATAGTGCCCCTGTACTCAGCGCTGGTGAGGCCGCACCTCGAGTACTGTGTTCAGTTTTGGGCCCCTCACTACAAGAAGGACATCGAGGTGCTGGAGCGTGTCCAGAGAAGGGCAACGAAGCTGGTGAAGGGTCTGGAGCACAAGGCTTATGAGGAGTGGCTGAGGGAGCTGGGGTTGTTTAGTTTGGAGAAGAGGAGGCTGAGGGGAGACCTTCTTGCTCTCTACAACTACCTGAAAGGAGGTCGTAGTGAGGTGGGGGGTTGGTGTCTTCTCCCAGGTAGCAAGCAACAGGAGAGGAAATGACCTCAGGTTGTGCCAGGGGAGATTTAGATTAGATATTAGGAAAAATTTCTTCACGGAGAGAGCGGTTAGGCATTGGAACAGGCTGCCCAGGGAAGTGGTGCAATCACAGTGCCTGAAGTGTTCAATAAACGTGTGGATATGATGCTTAGAGACATGGTTTAGAGGTGGACCTGGCAGTTAGGTTAACAGGTTGGACTCTCTGATCTCAGAGATGTTTTCCAACCTCAATGATTTTAGGATTCTATGATTCTATGAAAATGCATTTTGTGAATAAAGAAATATTAATTCAGGAGAATTATTTTTAATGCTATCATTGAGAAGATACGAACAATAACAAAAACATAAAATGTTTGTTCAAGCCATGGTATGTTTTTAAAACCTTAAATCCTAAATACTGTTTACGTTCCTTCCTACTGTTAGACCTTATTTAACAGCATCATATTTTCAAGTTCTGTCTTCAGTGTAATGAGGTTCCCATTTCCCATTCTTTGGTTGGTTAGACTTATTTGAACTTAGAGGGAAAAGTTTTATCTGAAATTTTTCATGTCTTTGTTACTTTTAGCTATGCACCTTTTTTTCCTTAGGCATGCCTTCATCTTCAAATATTCTGAAGAATGTTATTTTTTCCAACCTTCACCATGAGCTTTAGTTGATCTGCAAAGCTGGGCAGATAAATTGTTTTATTATTTCCTGATGTTGATGGCACAGTCAGGTTTTTCTCAAGTAACACATGATAAAACTTTGTGTGCCAGATTTCATAGCCGGTTATATGTTGTACATGTGTACTTACGGGTATTTTAGAAGTATTGGCTAAGATTGTATCATGTGCTAAGGGATTGTATCATGTACTAGTATTAAGGGATTACAAACACAGAATGAGATTTTCTTGACGTTTTTCTGTTTTTTTAATTGTAAAGTGCAAGTATGAAGGGGATGATCAAACTAGACACCGGACCGTATGCCTTCACTTATTGTGTGCACTTTAACCCTTCTATTTCTCCCTTCAGAATTCTCCCTTGGTGTGTCTTTTCCAGCTTTCCCCCCAAAACAACCACTTGAGGAAGCCTCAGTACTAGTGTTCACAAGACTGATGCCATTCTGATGTTGTGGATTCTAAAGAATGCTCAGTTTGATAAACATAGTACCAAGAGAGCAGAGGTGGGTCTGCTTGGAAACAAGGTCTGTCCAGCACCTGGAGTGTGTTGGCACATCCTTAGTCAAGGTCATTTTTCATCAGTCATTCCCAGCTGGCAATGGGCATGTGTAGAAATCTGAAACATGTTTTTCTCTAGGCAGTTCCACTGACTACATTGAACTGGTAGCATGTGCAGAATAATAGCTCTAGAAGGTGTTCTTTCTTTGGAATATGTCATCTTCTGGAAGATACATTATTCAAATATAGATAAACACTACATTAAACAATACATGTTTTTCAGCATACACTTTTTTGGTGTTGTTTTTTTTCCCCCCTTACAGTGAAGAAGTGCATCTTATTTCTTGCTTTACCATTGAAATATTCATAGTTGAGTTGAAAAGATTTATTTTGGAAATTAAAAAAAAATCAATGCGAAAACATTCAATAGTATGATTTAAATATGCAAATTGATCCAAGTTCAAATTGCTATGATTTGATTCAAATTCAGATATGTGATGTGAAGTAGCAACTGTGTGTCTGATAATATTAGGAATTAATCTATTGTCTATTGGTTTACGAAGTACTTGAAGATTTACTTTTAAAAAAAAAGCGGCAATTAGCCAATTTCCTTATGCTTGGCTGTATAGTGTGAGATTATGGCCTTCAGATGTTTCTGTGACTCTTCCACAGTTTTGAATGAAATGATTTAGTCAAACGCCTTTTTTCTTCCCCCTCCTTCAGGACGAGAATTCTCTGTAATTCTGCTCTATATCCCTATCCACCATTTTCTCTTATTCTGGTCTTTATTAGATGCAGCTTTCTGTAGCGCACAATCAGTATAATGCAATGTACCCTCTGATAGAAAACGTTCTTGTTTTCTTGCTTTTAGGTGAAGGCAAAGCTTAAACTTAGGACAAGATAACTTACCGTCCATGTGGTCTGTAACAGTAAATTAGTTTTCAAAGTGACTGAAAAAATACTTTTTCTTTAAATCTGCACTCCAGCATTTTAGTTGATAATATTTTTAAGTCTCAAGAGTGTACTAATAAATTAATTCTGAATGCCACTGCATCCATGGGCCTGAGCTGAATTTTAAGAATAAACCAAATGCTGTCATCAGTGATGTTTTTATGTTTTTGCACATGTCTGTGTTGCTTTGAGCTAACACATTTCTGAGGGAGGAATTTGGTCTGTAGGATATGTAGCTGGCAGTGATAAATGAACAAATCTTGACTGGGGTTCTGAGTAAGTTTGCTTATAAGCTCAGGAAGTGTTCTGTGGGAGTGGCAGACAGCGATGACACACCACAGAGCCTTTCTTAACACAGAACACACTTCACAACTGCTGGCTACATTTTTCACAAAGCAAGCCCACTGTTAGTGTGCTTATATTGTTTGTTGGGTTTTTTTTTCCTCCCCCCTTGCTTAGTGTGGGGAAAAGTAGCATGCATCTAACACAGTATTTTGCTGATTTATCAGTTTGCACTTCAAGAGGAGTGTCTGTTAAGACTGTAAGAGCACTGTGACCCAGAATGAGTAGTGAGTGGCATAGCCAGTGTGCTGGGAAGACTGTCACCTGTCCATTGTGTGTTTTGTTTGGTTTTCTAATTTTTTTTTTTGCCATGCCCCTTCATCTGGCTGCTCTGGATGGACAACTCATTGTCTTTAGTGTGTCGTGTATGCTAGACATTGAATAAGGTGAGACATGAAAACATAAATGTGTGAAGATCTTTGAGATTAAGCTTAAGAAGACTGATATGTACTTCAGTATTTCTGAACGCGAAATTCAGTCCACAGTATTTTGCCTGGAATTTTGTCTAGGAACTGTTGTGTGCTACTTGGTTGAGTATATTATACTGAGCCAAGTAAAAGTGTTTGGTATGGTCTGACCCCATAGTTCAACTTTTTTCATTAATGTTGATCTAGTAGTGGTGGTGTAAGTACTATTTTTTTTTTTTTTTTAATGTGGCAGTAAGATTTTCCATGTTTGGGGAGAAACTCATAAAGGTGAAGGCCTTTATGAGTGAACACCTTTATGCTAAATCAGTGAAAGAAATGGTTCATGCTAATTGATAATGGGGTAAATGCTACAAAAGTAGGTGTGGGAAAGGAGTATTATTAGTACATATGTGAACCTTGTTGACCTCTCAAAAGAGGGCAGGATAGTCCTTCTACTTGTTTTTATGAGGCGGGTTTTGGTGATTAAATGGCAGATGAGGGCATTGTGTTTATAGGAACAGGATTGTTCTGCTTGTATTGAAGGTTTCTATTTGATTTCTTCACAATGGAAACTTCTCCTTTCCAGGGAAAAGGGGGGAGGGTGGGACTAAGTAGTTGATTTGCTTTCTGATTAAACAATATACTGTATAACACTAAGTCGAATAGTGATGGAGTCATATTTGGACTGATAGAAATTCTTGAGCTCTATTCAAACACAAATGCCACTGCACTCAGATTTGTTTTTATAAGCTGTAGGGAATGTTCTGAATAACATGTTTATATTTGAGACAGCTTTGCATCTTTCTGGCCCTCTGCAATTACTGTATTAGGTAGTGTATGGTCTTGACTACCTGGAGTATTGGAGTATACTATCAGGGCAGTGTAGTTGTTTGTTGCTTGTACAGTGCCAAGTAGTACTGAGGGCCACAGTCGGCATAGCTGATATTTGTTGAACAGAAACTTCTCAGACTTTTACCAAACCCAAAGATTTACAGAGGGAAGGTGGGATCGCTCTGTTCTTTCCTTTTGGGTTTTTTGGTTGCTTGGTTTTGTTGGTTTGTGGGGGGTTTTTGCCTTTTTTTTTTCAGGAATCTGTTGTTTTCAGATATGTAACTCTTGGGGCTTAAGATAAAAAAATGCACATATATAACTAAAACATTTACTCTTTGCTTTTTTTGCCACATCTGTGAAGAGATTTGCTGGAAAAGCAGAACTTCCAGTCATGTGACTGTCAGAGGGAGAACACATCTGAAGAATTAGGAGAGCTTAGCAGAAGCGGTTACAAGGTCTAGGGTTGTTAATATAAGCTGTGTAATATGTGCGAAAATATATACTCCAAAGAAATGCTTTCAGTGTTACAGATTTGGAACTGCTTTCTAATCTTATTTGCTATCTGTACAGTTGGACAGCTTTATTATGCCTAATAAAACAATGACTTCTGTTGCTCCTCCTAGTGTACTTGCTAATAAGTATCCAGTATGTAGAACTATTTCCTAAAATGTTCATTAGAGCTTTGTCATTTAAATTTTGTTCTAGATGTAGTTTGTCAGTTTTGTAGCATATCTGTGAGCAACAACAAAATGCGTTATCACTTAAGTGCAATCTTTATAAATGCAACAAGCTTTCTTTCATATTCTGATGTATGGATAGGTGGCATAGCCAGTAGAAAAATGAGAACTAAGAGCAGTTCTGGGAAAGAAAGTTTAAAGAACATGCTCCCTTCCCTTAATTTATTGTTCCATCTCTGTTCTGTATTTTTTTCCTTGTATAAATGGATAGGTGGATAATCATATTGAGATCACATAGCAGATCTTTTCTCTGAATGTTAGGAATACCAATTAACTGTGACTATCCAATATTAAATACTTGATAATAGTCTTACATGTGTATATGTATGATATCTATACCTGTATACAAAGTAAAGTGTTTTTAGTGAGTTCATCTCTGCTGTTGGATCTTTAAAAAGACATTCTGTGACTGCTGCATTTCCCCATCATGCCTTAAATATAGTAAATGCAATTATTATAAGCCGAAATTTGTTTTGTAAGTAGTTAAAACATTCAAATACAGCCAGATTCCTAAAAGACCTCAGTGTAAAATTTGGAGGCTACATTTCTTTGGAATCAAGCTTAAAAACCTGTGGGAAGATAAAATCCCTAAAGGAATATAAATCAAGTCAAATACTAAAACACCTGTAAAGGAAAAGAAACCCTTGTGTGTGTGGTCCACAACATATCAATAGACATGACAATAGGTAACAACTCTGACTAAAACAAATAAATAGGACAGGGAAAAACAATAAAATTGAACTAGTGGCAAATGAATTGTAGCCACTGCTGTGAAGAGCTCAGGAGAATTTTTTGCTTATTTTACATTCCTCACCACCACCATTCTACTTCTGCAAAATAGTGAGGAAGATGAAATGTAGGATAAAACCCAGTAACAACAGTTTTAGTGTTTGTATTTTGTGTTTAATATCTCTTTACATCTCTCTATATATCTGTCTATATATGAGAGAAACAAGTATATTATACTTGTTATTGTATGAGAGATTATTATATTATAATAATATCTCATGTAATAAAATGTTTTTTGTGTGTGTATATATATACAGAGTACTTGCTTGTACATAAGTACGAAGCATGCATTTTCAGTTCCCCTTTTTTTTTCCAAGATAAGGTAAAAGAGAAATTTTGAGATCCATAATGAAAATGAGAAAATCCTCAATTTCACAGGAGTTAGAAGACTGAGAAGGTGTTGAGGGACTATAAAAGAAAAAAGAGTGAGGGTGGAGGAAAGTCTTTCATAGTGTAAGAGCAAGAGGCCTTTAATTCTGAAAAATAATAGTTTTGAAGTTGATACAAGGGAAATACACTTAACAGTATGTAAACATAACATCTAGAATTTGCTTCTTAGGCGGTCCTGAAGTTTAAAAGCTTAGTGGGATTTAAGTCTTAAGCATTCAGATGAATGCCCTTCTTTCATAAGCCAACTACTTACTTGAGAATAACAAATAGCCTCTGTAGTCTCTCTGCTTAGATTTAGTTGCACATTCTTTGAAATAGCTTGTGCTATTCACTGTCAAATATCTGGACATTGAAGGGGTAATTTCATTACTCTGAAATCAGTGTTGCTGGATTTTGGCTTCATGCAAAAAAGTTTCTACACTTAGAATACCTAATTTTCTGAGAAATTGTAGAAATTTAAAATTATTTGGGGTAGTTCATAGGTGCTTATGGTTTATGTGTTTTGACTAAAGGCAAAAGGAAATTGAAAATATTCAGCAAATTTCTACTTATGGTCTTGGTTGTGCTTATTGAGCAGCTACTCTAATTGTATGTCTATATCATATTGTGTGTAGAAATAATCATTCTGGTGCTATTTGAAGATGTTAATGTGTAAGATCTTGTGTTCATACAGAAAACTGTTTTGTGCCAACCTCTGAGATCATTGCTGTAGAAGAAACTGAACCTAACAAGAAACAGCGTAATGTTGGCAAATGGCAAAAAATGGCAAAGCCACATGCTTTCACAGGTAAGGCAAATACAGTTTCAGGATGCTTGAGCTAATTACTTTGTTGGAGGTACTTTAGGGCAGACTCAAAAGGAATCTTCAGAATTTTTTTTAACAGAAATGATAAAATTAAAAAAGCCAAAACACACACTCCCCCCCAAAAAACCCAAAAACAAACCAACAAAAAAAACCACAAAAACAAACAAACAAAGAAAACCTCTACCAAAAATGTGCCAGTTTACATTTAAAGATCCTTATTTTGGAAAATAAAACCCTTCGTTTAAGAACACATGCTGTGTTTGGTTATTTAATTAAGTCCTAACTAATGTCTTTCTTTCTGCTGCTGAATGACTCTGCAGCAGGACACTTGCTTTCTACTACTTGACTAGAAAATCGAGAGAGGCTGGAAAAATGAGTCCTAAATGTTTGGGGTTTTTTTTAATTATCCCTAACCATCAGAATGTGTGCATGTAAAGGTTCTTTGTATTAATTGACTGCATTCTTAAAACAAAGTACCAGAAACAAATTTCTATTTGTTTTGGGGAAAGAGTGGTAACTTCTGTGCTGCAAAGCTGGGGCAAATGTGATTGCTCCCATGCCAAAATTTTATGTTGTGGAGTACTTTCCTCACTTTAGTCCTTCAGTAATAACGATTCAGTAATAATGACTGATGATACCGTAGATGGAAAGGTAAGGGTACTTCTTGTCTCACCAGCCTAGTTCTTAACACACAAGAAAACTCTAAATCTTTTTTTCTGAAATTTATGAAATTAAATTCACCCTGTTGGTTACATGGGAGCTGCTGTGAGGGTTTGGCTTACCCTTTTAAGCTTATGACATTTTATATTATGTAGACATTGCAGATTTTAATACAGATAAAATAATACATAAGCTCAGTGAACTTTTGTATAAGTATGTCTATAATCAGTTTATGGAAGATGGATTGTATTCAGTTTAAAAAGAAGTTTGTTTGGGCATCTGCTATAAGATAATGACCTAGAGCAAGTGTTTTCATTTCGGTTTCATTTTGACTTTTTACAAATGTCCCATTCGCACTTTGAATGATTCTGTCATTTGCAGAAATGCGTAGTTGGGGTTGATTACCACTTTTTTCCAAAGGTAGATATTTTTGAGGTCTGTCTGAAATGCATTTGTCATTTCATAGAACTGTCTCACTGTGCTGCTGCTTCTTCTTCTCTCTCTCTCTCTCTCTCTAATTTGAATAGTGTATTATGTGAAGAAAGCCCGAAATCACCGCTGGCGGTGCAGTGATGTGACATTTTGGTGTGTAGATGAGCACTTGTGTAATCAGTGGGTACAAGCGCTGAAAGAATTACTTGAAATGCAGAGTAAGTTTGACTAAACTACTAACATTTGCAGCATCATTTTACAGGCACGTATGTCAATTAATGTTATTTTGATATATCTGCTTTTTTGCACTCCTAAGAGCAGCTTATGCTCAAAAGTTGAGGGAGCTGAGAGTTGAACTGTCTTGTTCTTCTTATCACTACTTTTGCATCTCGCATATTCACTAAGTTGTACTGAGTGTTTTACTCTAATCAGTCAGGACTATCGATGTCTTATAATTTTGCCCAGATGTAAATTATTTTCACAAAATAGGGACACAATAGAAGCTTAGCAGAAGCTTTAAATGACTGTAGCTTTGGAGAAAGTAAAGGGCAGATGTAAGCTCAGAGGTTTGAGGTACTCTAGAGATCTGAGGACAAGGATTGTAGCAATTGTAAGATTTATGGGTGGCTTTTTGTGTGTCTGTCTCATCTTTCCAGTCTCTATCATCGACAATGTGCCTTATGTATTAAGAGTTCCCAGTAATCATTTCCCATTAATTGTTGGACATCTACTTCTTGGAAGGCTAAAAGTAGTTTTTCAGGAGTTATTCCTGAAAGAGATACCTTGATAGATGTCAGGGAGCAGAAGGAGCAGAGCAGCTCCATGACAGAGGGGAAGTCAAAGACAACCATAGCACAGGCAGTGCCCTCACCGACCAGGGCGCAGTCCCTCTGTATCTGAGCAGGGATGGGGAGAGCAGGTCCCATTCACAGCCCAGGTGAGATAAAAGTAATCAGGTCCATCCAGGGAGGCCAGACAGGAGCAGCAGGAGATGGGGCTGGAGGCAGGCCTGGAGATAAGCTACCTACAGTGTAGATCTGAGGTCCATCTGAGAGACAGAGCCAGAGAAGGGACTGGAAACAAGTACACCTACGATGTGACTCAAGCAAGTACTTAAGGCTCACTGAATAAAAATGGATATTTAACAAAAAAATGTTCTTCTGAACAGGCATTGGAAGTATGCATCTTGCTAATGTTTTTGTTTTGTATATGTTACACATGAGGTATCTGGCTTCCAGTAAAATCTTTTCAAAAATGGGGTTTGTGCACCCATTCATTACATCTGTGAGAGATGTGGCCTGGGCAGTCATCTCCATTTGAGTGCAGGTGTTCCTTCTATTGGTAACAAACTATTTCAGAAAAGGTAACAGGTTCCCAGAGAGAGTAAATGGTGCTTTGGGTGTGTGGCAGCTTTAAACCATTCGAACAGTCTAGATTGAGCGGATTTATTATGCAAGTGTGCTGATCTAATAACTCTGTTTATTTTTTTCTTTTAAAATAATAATTTAGAATGCCATCTGAGGAAGTGTGAATGTCGTTATAACAGGGCTTTGTGTTCTATACAAACAAGGAAGGCTCTCTAGGTGCAGCAAGCATTAACATTCTGTGTATCTGTTAGTACAGAGATGTAATAATTGTTTTCATGCCACCACCAATGTAAATCCATAACTATTCAAAGAAACTTGAGATAGTAGTATCAAATGTGTTTTCTGGGGGGAAGGGCTTACACTATAAGGCAAGCACTTGCTGTGCAGCATGTAGTTTTGTGAGGTATTCTTACTGTGTCTTTATCATTGAAAGGAAATGCATTTTAACTATCTTACCAAAGCAAGAACATTGTGTAAATAAATTGTTAAAGTATTTCTATGTGTGCTTCACTGACAAGTGCCTTTCCTATTGCTGCCCTTGGTTTGTCTTTTGTCTTGTATGCCTGTGATACTAATGTCATTTAGTGGGAAGGTACTGCAAGAATAATATGCATAAGAATGTGAGGCATGGAGTCAGATGAAATGATTCTGAATTTCACCTGCTCTCCTATTACCAATTTGTTCAATACTGTCAGTAACTCAGTATAATAAAGAGAATAGATGAAGCAGTTTTTTATAATTCTTTTATAAAGAGTTATAGAGTTATAAGAGTTAATAACAGTTATAAAAGGCTTGTATGCTGTGTTCACTTTGTTTACAGGTTTGGTTTTGTATAGCTTGTTGAATTTTTGTTTTGTGTACAAAAGCAGTGTACTATAATAATTTTCCATACTGCAGAGTCTAGACCAAAGCAGTTGCTTGTGTATATTAATCCATATGGAGGAAAACGACAAGGGAAGAGGATTTATGAACAGAAAGTTGCTCCACTCTTCAGTCTGGCTTCTATCTCCACTGATGTTGTTAGTGAGTAATGAATATTTTAATATCTTAATAAACACAATATTAACTCTCTAAAACATCTCTGAGTAGCTTAATTTCTTTCTGTTACTTACCTTTTCTTACTAAGTAAGTGAAACTAAGTGGTAGAGAGGGAATGTTTTCTAATTAAAGCATAGGTAGCCAGATAAATGACGACCTTATATCAATTTTCTGCTTACTAAATTAGAACTTCTGGTACTTCTGAGCTATTTGAGCTCTTCATTTATAAGATACTATCTTTCTCCTCTTCTTCAGTTTTACTGTTAAAACCAATTGTTCACTTGCACAATTTTTTAGTGAAATATTTTTCCATATATACTGCAGTGCATGTCTCTCTCACTTCTTTCCTTGGCATAAAATCTTTTGAAAAACATTTTATGGGCAGGCTGTTTTATGGTGACATTGGTAATAGAATCATGGTTATTAATGAATTAATAATAACATTTTAATAATTGTATATTATATACCATTTTATAATAGTATATTTATAATAGTAATTTTTAATGTGTTTATTTCTTCATAGTAACTGAACATGCTAACCATGCTAAGGACAATTTATTTGAAGTTAATATTAATAAATATGATGGGTAAGTAACTTCACTTGCCTTTTTTTTTTTCCTTTTCTAGCTGATATATTCTGTAATCTGTCTGTTCTTGTCTCTAATTTAAAATAGTAGCCTTCATTGCTGATACGTTTATTACAACAGCTGAAAGTTCTGGGGCATATTCCTTTCCATAGGAAATCCACTTTTAGGAGTATCAAAGGAAAACTAACCTGTTTCAGTAAACCTGTTCAACACATAATATATTTAAGCATAGTATAACTATGTTTGCATGAGATTTGTCTTCAGAAGCTAAGTGTAAGATTACTTCTGCTCGTCTAGAAGTTGACCATTCTGTGATAGCTCAAAAGCTGCCCTGAAATGTTTTGTGTTATGGGTGATCTTGGCATATAGATGAGTCCAGAACACTGCATCAGTAACATTCAGCCTGTGTGTAAAAACCATGAGCTGTTTAGAAACGTTTCAGATAGCTCCTCTTACTATGTAGGACTGTTCAAATAATGGCTACATCACTGGGCTTTATTTGTGTTTGTTGTGGAATTACTGTTTTAAAAGACGACCTAACTGAATGGTGAAATTGCATTCCATTATTAAATCTGCTGTAGAAGCAGAATATTTTAATAATAAGCTAGTCATTCCAGTTTCTGGTTCATGACATGAAACAAGTTACACAACTGGAAAATCATGAAAATGTATGCAGAACCTATGCAGATAAACGCTCATAACTACAGTATTTCAAAATAGTATCTTCTTGTGCTTGTAGACAGGTACATTTAAACTGGTAAGTTGCAAAAATAAAACATTTTCTATCTTTTCAGACTACTTTTGCTAGGGCAGCAGATCTATATGCATTGTATACATCGAGTGAGGGCATGATGTTGACAGATTGTGGTAGCAAGAAACTACAGTCACAGGTTGAATTCCTAGACTTCACCTGCTTTAAAATTGGTTGACTTTAAATAAGCAGTTCTGACTATACTGGGATTTTTCTTAATTTTGCAGAAGTGCAAGGAAGGGAAACTGGGATCCCAGAAAAACCTAGCTGGTCAAGATTTTTCCTTTTCATTTGACCTAAGTGATTTGAAATAGGTAATACTGACAGTTGGTGAAATTCCGATACAGGGCAGAAAAGGGAAGCAAGTGAGCCCTTGTCCACTCCTAGGAAATTCGTTTTTTACAGCAAGTGGCCGTGACCAATTGTAGTGGTACCTGAAGTGTTTTTGGCAGATTCAAACAGTCTATTACTGTAGGACTTTTTTTTTTTTTTTGTGCTTCGGTGGGGTTTTTTGGTTTACTCTTTAACGTGACTGAGATAAACAATTGGCCAGAGAACTGGATCTTTCTAGAATCTCATGGTTCTTCTGTTCCCAGGCTGGGCCTTAATGGCAGTTAGCTTGGGAACTGCAACGCGTCTTTCTAAGCCTGATTTTTGTCTGTCATGTACAAGTCTTTTTCTATGGTGAACAGTAATGTTAGGAAGGGGTTCTTTTATTGATACTACTTTTTAAATAACAGATCACATGGTTACATGGAAGATTTTAAAAATGGTTGAACCGCATAAATGCATGTATTTCTTCAAGTTTGGTTGACTCTTCTCACATACAGGAAAAGCTTTAGATTCCTACACTTAGTCATTGTTTACCTGTCCTTTTAAATTGGTTCTGATAAGTGACTTTCTCTTCATTCAGTGATTGTTTTTTTTTTTTTTTTCCCCCCCCTTCGTTCTTCATTTAATCTCCAGATTCCCTATTTGGCAAAGCCATGCCTGTAATTTTGGAACTAGGTACAGGATTCTTAATGAAAACCGCTTCAGTGCCTTCCAAGTGTATTTACTTGAGACAGCTTATTTAAACCTCTCGTGCATGTTTCCTGTTTGTTCTTCCCATTTCCCCTTGTAAGAATTTCTTATGGGGAGTGTACTAATCTAATAGCTCAGTCATAGAACAGCTTCTCTTTGAAGACGGTTACTTAAAATATTCATTCAGTTACGATATAGCAGGTTTTTGTACATCGTTGTGCAGAACAACTAGAGCGTGCTGTAGTATTGTGCAGATAACGACCATGTTTAGAATAAGTCTGACATGTATGAATCGCTGTGCTTCCTCATCCATATGCCTGTTGCACAAGCCTTTGTAAAACTGTTTCGGATTGGGTTTTTTCCTAGTTATTGAATTAGTTCACAGAGTGGTTGAGATTAGAAGGGACCATAGTTCTTTGAAAACTCCTTTGTCTTGTGGACTTGCCTCTCCTGAAGTCCTTTAGCATATGTAGTTTACTGTTATCATCTGTCTAAAAAATGAAATGCTAGTCCATTAGAAAAATAAACCCAAAATGTAAGAATCACTCTTAAGATCGTCTCTCTTACAGTACTTCTTCACTAGGAGCCTTCACACATGTGACTTAAACGCACGTGTGACTCACACATTGATCATCTGATGTTTGCAACGAATTTGGTCATACTGGTATTGTATATGTGAACTTCTTTATCTGTCAGTATTTACCCTCGATAGGTATAGGCATTCATATCATTGTCATCTCTGAGTCTGGATATAGTATTTGTTATAAATAGAACACTACTGAGACAACATTGACCTTGAACTGATGTGGAAATTTTTGTCCACTTAACCTTTCTTAGAGTCTGCAGAGAAAGAGGAGATGGCTCAAGTCGAGGAATAATGTAGCTAAGCTATGAGAAGAGAAATTAATTATAAAAATGAAAGACAAACATCATCTTCTCCCTTCTCTTCCAGTCTCTTAGGTCTTGACTTAGAGTTGGACAGTGTGTATTTTTAAGACTGTCCTCTGCATTCATGAAAAAATGACTGGGTTTTTTCAAGCTTTCCTTCTGCTGAAAATGCAATAACAAGTAAATTTAAATCACCAATACTTAAATAAAGTAACTTATCCTATGAAGTAAGTGCTCATTCTGCAGTATCTGTTGCTGACTATGTGGAAGAGTAAATATTAGTTTGTGTTGGAAATGATTGCTATAGATAACAGTAAACATTCCTAAACATGTATGCTGGGGACTACATGCATAACTTTGGATTTGTCATAAGTTCCTTTAAAGTGTATTTGAATTAGTTTTTCAGTTAAAGAATGTTTATGCTTCTAGAGTTCAGGGTGTGCATTTGATTATTGTGTATGAAATGTATACTGCTGTAAAATAGTCTTTTACTTCCTAGTATTTGCTTGGCTGTGGACTCTCTGCTGAGCTTTAACATATTGAGGATCTGTGTAGCTGCTGCACCAGCTCTGACCTGAATTAAGTTTGCAAAACAAAGTTTTGCATCTGGTAACATTTAGAACTCTGTTTCATTATGAATGGTTATGTAGATATACATGACTTCTGTCTGTTTGATGAGCTCTCAGCATGTTCAAAAGAGCATGCAAGCATGCACTTTTCTGTTTTTTGACTTTCATATAATGTATATCCCTATTAAATTAATAGTGTAAAATATCTTCTGCCTGAAGCAACAAATATTAACTTATCTTTCCCTTTTCAGTAAAGGTACCCTTTTTCCATTTTGTTTACTTAGAAAGTTGTATGTACAACTCTGTTCAGTGTTTTCCTTGTATAGTGAGTTTCCACTGACATTTGTCTGTCTGCACACAGCAATAGAGGATAATGATTTTTTTTTTTTTAGGTTGCATTCCAACATTTTTTTCGAACATTACAGACATGTCTAGGTGCATTTGCAGTTGTGTAGCTTGAATTTTTTTTCTGCTTTTTGTTAATTGCAAAGTTGACTGTGGGCTACTATATTCTGTAAAAATGGAGGAGGAGAACAGAACACTATTTTTAATGTGCCCAGTGCATGCCCTAAGTAGAACACTTGCCGTGTTGTTTATTGACTGTTAGTGTGCATTCTAATTTGTGTTTCCTGGCAGTGTTGTTTGTGTTGGTGGGGACGGCATGTTCAGTGAAGTGATGCATGGTCTCATTGGAAGAATGCAGAAGGACTCTGGCATAGACCAAAATAATCCCAAAGCACCATTAGTCCAGTGCAATATAAGGATTGGCATAATTCCTGCTGGTAAGAAAGGGTTAACTTCCAGTTTACTTTATTCATTTATTCTTGAAATTTCTTCTTATTCATAACTTCTTGAATTTAGGCCTAAGTGTAAGATATGAGCAATGATATTCCATAAAGACACCTAGCTAAAGCTGTTTGTATCCTGGTATAATTACTGATCACATGCACTTTTATTTGGGAAGGGTACTTGGTAAAGGAAATCAAATCTTAATGTGCAACTTTAGAATTTAATTACTTCTTTTTTTTTTGTGACTTATTGTGTGTTAATACAAGAGAAGATGTTGACAGTAATACCTTTGCCTATCTGAACACATTAATGAGTGAAATTTACTGAACAGAGACTTACCTGATAAACATTTCTCCAGTTCCAAATGCTCCACAAATATAGTTAGAATTGTAATGAGAACTTGACACTGGTCTGGCAAACTCCAGACAAATGCTAAAATTTCTTCTTTCCTTGGTTTTTTTTTTTCTTCCCCCCGCCCCCCCCCCCCCCCCCCCCCCCCGCTGATATCACAGAAAGCATAAGGCAACTATAGCTGAGGAACAGTCCTCAGGTTCCAGACCAAGCTGCAGTTTCTGCTGCTTTTTAGAGGTGCTATACCTTCACAGTTCTCAATGTCAGCCACTTTTGCAGGCAATCCTGACTACTGTCATTGAGAGGCATTTAAGAGAACTCATTCTTGGAATTCAGGTCTTTGGTGAAAAACTTACTTTTTTATTAACCATAAACACTCTTTGGATCAATCTTGCTGTTAAATCTAGTGTCCCAGGTGTTACCCTGCCCAGTTGGTCCCCAAGATTCATTCAGAAGTGGACTTACAAGATGACTCCCTCTTCCAGGACTGGATTCAGTGTTGCAACTCTTTAATAGCATCTACAATTTTGAGGACTCTGTGGACAAAGAGAAATGGACAGTTCAGTGTCTTTTCTATGCTGTTCTCTTTTTCTTGTCAGATGCTTGAGATTTGAATTAAAGAACTGGGATATGAAATAAATATAAACTTCTGACTAGAACTAAAACACAGACTTTATGAGAAAATTTAGCACAGGTTATAAAAATACACCAAGTGAAATAGTATATTTGTACCCTCAGGCTTTAGGTGACTAATTTTTTACTCATTATGTCTTTGTGAAGAATGTATCCAAACCCAAATGGTCTGAATTGTTGCTTGGAAGAAGCTTAACCCTTTCTGCTTGCAGTACAATAAGGGTTAGATATCTAAAAGTTGCAATGTGAATATCCCCTTACTGTTTTTCAGTCTCCTTGTTAGCTAGCACATTAAGGGTTCTGTATAACAGAATTACTATATTTAAGTATATTCTGATTTTACTTGTTAAAGCTTTGTATTAAAATCAGTTTGTATAACAAACTGAACAATAATAGAATTTGAAGTGTTCTACCCTTCTTTTCCCTTATTTGGGCAAATTTCTTGGACTAAAGGTTTTTGCTTACACGGTTGGTTGCAGAAGATTTTGCCTACTGGTGATCTTAGTGACCATAAGAAGATATAATTTAAAAAAAAAAGAACCTCAATATTAAGTGCTATTCCTTTGTCCTTAGGAAATTAACTATAAGGATGTTAAAACTGAAAGACTAACCTTGCTTTTTCAACAATTTCTTAATGCATTTTTTCCAATTGCAACCAAAAAGTATGATCTTCACTGATATTTTAATATTGCTAACATGTATTGAGTCACTTTCTTCTCTTACATACTTTAGTGTTTCATTTGTTGTGTTTTGTCCATCGTAGCTGTTTGCTTTTTGAATGTATACTGCATGCTCTATTCCTTGAACTAACATGAGGTACAGCCTGGTAATCAGTGCTATGATTCAAATATTTTCTCCAAGTCATTATTCATATCCCTCAAAAATTATTTATAATGGTATGTAAGGAAGCTGGCCTCGAAATTCTATGAATTAAGTTTTTGGAAGTACAGGGGATAATACATATCTTGATCTGTTTGTATATTGTACCATATTTAAAATGATCCATTACTGAAAATATGGGAAAGTGCTTATTCTGAAAAAGGGAGCCAAAACACTGAACAAATCTTAACCCTTTCTTAACACATCTAGCCATCACAGGGACCTTAAATTGTGTATGAAATAGCCAAACCCATGCATTGCAGGGTGGTCAGGAAGGCAGCAAGAGTTTGTTTTTCCAGCCCTTGGTGAAGCTGTTCTCTGTTAATCTTTGCTTGATGTACTGGAGCTCTGACCATGTATTGACCCCAACAGATCCCTGAGTTCCCAGACTAGTGCAAGAAGTCTGTTCCAAAACAAGTGAGATCCTTAAAAAGACTTTTTTAAAAACTGAAATACAGCAAGCGAAAAGGAATAATGAAATATAAATCATGCATCTAGAAAAACTTCATCCATGATGCTCCTTTTCATAACCAACCTTTTTCTTAAAATCCGAAGAACTCATTAATAGATATTGAAAACAAACACTACCCATAGTTTAGAGATTAAGTTCTAAAGCTCTGTGTGTCTTGTGATACATGGAGACAGTTTACTCAGTGAGGACAGGAGCCTGGGGTAAGGTGACACTGCATCAGCTTTTTTGCCTTTTTTTATCATTTAGTTCCTAATGTCAAGCTGTGTTAACAGAAACATGGCAGGTTGGGTTTTGTGGTTGTGATTAAACAGTGTTTGTATTCAAACTAACACTCAATGCAGCAGACTTAACCTTTGCTCAGAAACTGTCAATTTAATTGTACAAAGGTTCGAAATTACAAATGAAAGAGATGTAATGCTAAAACACTCTCATCTATATGACTGTTTCTGAGTAATTAGCTTTATTTCATAGGCAGCCTCTTTTTTTAATGTTGTTACTTGTAAAGCATGATTCTAACTTTCTAGAGCAAGCCCCTGCTTGCCCCCCCGCCCCCCTTTTTTTTTTAACAGATGTGTCTTTTTTTCAGACATTCTCTTTCCTTAGTGTGTCTTTTGGTTAAAAAATAGCATTTATTCATATACTTCATGGTATGTTTTTGTGAAATAACTTGTGTTTTTATAAACACGAATAAAGGCTTCTACTCAAATGGCAGTTTTAACTTCTGAATTTCTCTTAGTTACAGCCATTCTTCAAATCTGAGAGTGTAAATTGACTGATTGCTGTTGTAAACAGTTTTGCCATTAAAAGTACTTAGAGGTTGTAGCAACCTGACAAAGTTTTGTACTGTGATGTGATAACTACAAGTCAGCACACCTATGAAAACTTCTGTTTAGTTATTACTTCCTCCCAGTGCCATCTAACCTTAAAAGCACATTCAGCCATGGTTTCTCACTGCATTGAGTGGTAGTATGCCTCAATAGAACTTAAAAGCAGAGAATCATTTCTCTTATGACATGTGGCACTGAGGTTTCATCCACATATTTTAGTATTAAAATTATACCCTCTGGAGTAAGCCAAAGTAATTTGTTCTTCTTACTAAACCTGGTATAGAACAGGAGGACAAAGCTGTCAACTGCTGTCGGAGGACTCTTTAGTAAAAGAGAACGGATTAGATTAAATACTCTTATGATCTCAGCAGGTAAGAAAAAAAATCCTACTTCACTCACTGCTGTGGTATAATATTAATGTATTCATTCTTCCAGAAACCAAGTCTGTCAGCCTACCCTGGGGATAGGGAAAAATATTCTAAGTACTAGGGAAGATTAAGTAAAGTGTAGGTACAAAGTGTTAATTGCTAAGTGATTTAGGCTTCTAGTGCATCCAGATCCCTCTCATTTTTGTTGTACTCAAGGTATGAGCTCTGTAATGTCTAGGATTGAAGCATGCAGTATGATTATAATCAGCATGTTGATGTGTAGCTGTAGAAGTTAAGATTGCTAAAGACAGCACAGGCTTCTTATGTGAAGGTAGTATGGAAAAATGGCGGACGATTTATTCACAAACTTAACCAGGTGCAAGTAAAATCATGAAGCATGACTGGACTCTTATACTACTGTTATCTAGGCTGTAAAATTTCTCTTCAAAAATGTGTTAAAGCATAGCATAAAAAGCTATCTGATTCTTTTTTAAAATGATTCCAAGTGATGTGTCCACAGCCTTCTCTTTTACAACATTTGTAATATTTAATGATCTTTGCAATTTAGTTAGCATCTCATTTCAAGGTTCAGTATGTCCAGTTTGAAATCTGAAGTGCAATGTTTTGTGCTCCTCCTTCAGTATTTTAAATCCATTATGCTTCTGGAAATGACAGTCTTGGAGCTAAATACTGCATTTAATATGGTGTGGCTGCTGTGAAGGCAACTAGGTCAAGATTACTTTTCCCTGTAATGTTAATTTCATCTCTCAAATTTGCCATTATTGTATTAATTCATTTTTGTTGTACTGTGGTACTGAAGTTCTGCTGAAGTGATTATCTACCAAAAAAACCAGACCAAAGTCCTTCTGGACTGTTCCTTTTTAAGCCAGTCTGTCATTCTGCAGATGTTAAACTTGGTTTCTGGATGCAGAAAGGAAGGTGTATAAAACTTTGGGTAGGAACATGGTTGTATGCCCAGGCTGTTCATCTCTCCCTGTAACACTAGCTTCTCCCCTTACTTTTGAATGTGCCAGATCCTTGTCATTTGAAAATCACTTCCCAGAAAAGTCACCATCTAGATTTTTCAAAATACTAAATGCTGCTTGACTAAGAGTATGCAGTTACTCTGTCATTAGCATGTCTCACCTGATATTTCATCTATGATGTGACTGCATGGATTGTGATTTCACAAAAATACTATAAATGTATGGGACCCCCACTGAAGTTGTTATTCTACCTGTTTGCAGTACAGAATCCTGTTGCCGTACTAATTTGTCTCTCAGGATTCTGTGTGTGCTGTGGAAGCACCTGCCCCTGTCAAGGGTATCTCACATGGAGCAATGCTTATGAGCACTAAAAGTATTCCTATTTCTTTATTAAATTCACTCTTTTCTGTAGGATCAACATCTAGCTGACTGTTGCTTCTGTTATCTGCTTAGTTTAGTACTTCCAGCTCTTCGGAATTTGTTTAGTTTTCCATCAATAAAAGCACAAAAATTAATACTTACAGTGCACAGCATGCATGTGTTTTGGCTTAAGAAAACTTAGTTGTAAGTTAGTAGTCTAATCATTTTTCAGATTATTAGTTTTAGCACTTTGGGTTTTTTTGGGGGGGGGTCTACAGAATCAATGGCATGAACTCTTCCATAGAGCCAGTAAATCATGGCTTTGGTGGTTCTATGACCAATTCAAAGCTTGTGAGGTGGTGTCTGAGCACCTGTCTGCATGACTTGTCTACTCACAAATATCCAGCAATATTTGCATGCAAAGGGGAAATCTGGTGATTTAGCTGTACTGTATTCTATGTAGTGCAGTCCATCGCTTTGGCAAAAATGTTTTATGGGGAGTATATACTCTTTAATATTTTAGATAAATACCTCGGTCGTTTCTCCTTGTGATTAATTAAAAGGAAGGATTTCCTTAATAATTTTAGAATCATTAAATTTATTTTAAAAAAATACAGTGTTTAAATTTGGGGAGGGAAAGAACGTAGAACAACTTGCCTATATAACAGCTATGTGGCTGTATGATCTCTCCTGATAACAAACAGGCTTTGGGGAAAATGGATAATGAAACAGGACTCTAGTGTACATAATGTATGGTAAAGATTCAAAGTAGTTATACTTATTTTAACAAAGACTAGTTGATATGCCCTCTACACATTTCATATTTTCAGTAGGCTCTTAATATCAAAGTATCTGGGATGAGAGCTTTAGCTGGGAGATTTCAGACATTTAGTTTGGGATGCAGCTACCTACATATGGTGGTATGGTGCCACCATCATTGACATGTACTAGCCCTAGGCAAGACAACTATTGTACTACAGTAGCAGTTGGAAGCCAAGCAGAGTAATCTGCAGCACTTGAACACTGGTGGTTGGTGTCATTTTAGGTAATGGAGTTACTCTTCTTAGGGTGAGTTTCAATTTGAAATTGATACTCAGATTTTCATGCTTACATTTAGGTGTCTGCAGGTGACATGGGCATCTAAGCTCATGTTATAGCCAGGGGCATCTGGTCGATACGGTCCGGAGAGCCTGTAGATCTTGTGTTGCATCTGCCTGTCTTGTGCAGATGTCTTGTTTCCTAAGGCCCTTCAAATGGGGCCTGTGTGTGAGTACCTTGAATGAAGCTCAAGCTGCTGTTACCATTTCTGACAAGATCTCCTTGACCAGGATGAAAGCTTTGACATAGTCTGCAGTGTTACATGTACATATGTCTTAACCTGAAACTTAATCATTTCCTTGCATGCCGATTTCCTTCTGTTCTAGCACACCAATGCAAAAATTAGTTTCCACACTGAAGATCTTCCTTTTTTTTTTTTTAATGAATTAGGGCTCAGTTAACAAGCAGTTCAACTACTTTCTTCACATTTGTATGAATTCTGTGCAACCCATAAAAACCTCTTTTATTTTCCTTCACTTAGGCTGTTGCCCTTAAAAATACCCAAAGAAAATCTGGCAGAGTATGTATGTAATTTTTCTGTTGGTTTAACTAGAACAAACAACATCCACCACCTAACATTAGTCAAGAGTCATGCACTATGAAAGCTTCTTGCCCAAATTGAGTGCTCTGGCAATCCTAAACTATTAATCAAGGGATATTAGTCAAGCTGTATTTACATTCTAATCCTGCTTTCCACACCGGATTTATACTGATGAAGTAGGCCAGATTTTGGTGGGGTTTGCATGTGCATCTCCTCAGAGTGCTGTTTCAGCAGCAGTACATTCCAAATCTATTCAAGACCCACCTAATGGTCTAGAATTCCTGTTTGGTTGTGAAGTATTTAAAGAGATTCAAATCCTTAGTCATCATGAACATTTTTGTGACCTTTAAACTAGTACTCTTAGGTTCATGCTTGGTGTGGTGTTATGACCAGTTATATTCTCTTGGAATGTGTGTAAGGAATGATAGCAGTTGCTCCATACTACTGGCTCTGAGAGAGAAAAAAAAATGGTATTTTACTGTTTGTGGTTGGTACTCCACTGGCATGTCTGAGAAAGACGGATGATTTGACAGTTGGTAAACACTGCTGGTGTCTTCCCAGTCTCCCATTTTTAGAATCTCAGAATTAATTTCAGACTTTAGATGTAATTTTAGCCCTCCCTTGCTAGTTAACAAATAGAAATGAAAATAAGTTCTACAAAATTGCCCAACAGATATATCAGCTTTTAATTGACTACTGAAGAGTATAAGGAGATAAGCCTCCTGTGTTAAAATGTAGCTTGCATGAATTCCCCTCTTCTCCTCCCACCTATAGTGTAAGACTACTTGGAAGCTCTGTTTACATCAAGACAAATGTGACTAAGGTAATTCTAGCAGCGGAATGCAAACAGATCTTGAAGAAATGAAAAAGGTTGGATGAAATGTTGGGCTTGTATGTTCAGCAGTAAACGTTCAGGTCCAATTTTTTAGTGGCTATTTTTTTGTTTGTTTTTTTCTTTTAAAAAGTAGTGAGAATTTTCTTTTCTGCCTGACTGAAATTCATGAGTGTAGGAGGCAATACGAAACTGAAAAAATTGGCAGTAAAGCATAGCTTCAGTATCTGAACTCTACTTAATAATTTCTCCTATAAAACTCCAAATGTGGCATAACATCATCGGTGTACCTTGTCTGTTACGGTACTGAGAGAAACCGGAGTCCCATTTCCTGTGCAATGGCATATACTTGTCGTGGTACACTTGCACCACCTTGAACCTCAGCCTTGGAGAGAGACATCTCTTTAGTCACAGTTCCTTTTGTTCTGCAGTTCTGTTATATTTATATTCTCTTCAATTGGCTCCTGGAGCTGCTGCTTGTTCACTGTGGAAGGCTTCTGCACATCATTTACTTCATAGAAGCTTCTCTCATGCCCTTCACTTGTAGGGGAAGTGGTGTCCATCGCCTGACAAGTGAGTTGGAGGGGAAAGGATTTTCTTTGCTCCTATTGATAACTGTATATCAATACCCTGACTGTTTTCAAAGTGAGAAAAAAACAAAAGGGTATTTTAAGTAGTGATTGCTCGTTCCTCCATTTTTAGTTTTCTCTTTCAATTTGATTAGGCCTCAGAAATGAAGTACTCTGTATCTGAGCTGCTCTACATCTAGTGTATCAGTAGCAAATCTGAGAACGTATATGTGGACAAAGTAAGTTTTTGTTTTCAGATATCCAACCTTGACTTTAAAGGAATTCAGTTTCAGGGAAGGGATGGGAGAAACTACAAGATAAATTCAGATTTAGATGCTGCAACAAAAATGCTTCGGTATGTCTGGCCCTGACTTTCAAGTCCCTGCTGCAGAATAGGATTTAGAACCCTATATTAGGCTCTTAGATTGTTTTTTATAGGGATCAGGAAGAATTGCCGGTCTCTAAACAGCACCTAAAATACTGAGTGGATATACTGAGTGAGGAGTGGCCTGAAGGTAGTTAGTAACAAAGACAGAATATAGGTGAAACCTAAAGCTTCTCCCCTTTCTTCTTGTAGGTATTTTGCTCAAGACTGTAAAGGAACATCTCTATTCACTTTGCTCCCCTATCTATAAACTAATTCTTGAAAGCAAGTATTTACTAATTTTCAAATAATAAAACTAAGCAGGAGTTTCTGGTTTAAGATGCAGCTGGAGGACGAGGGGATGTTGACAGTCTGGAATTTAGATCATTCCTCCCAGAAACAGGAGACCGGTCAGCTTCTTTTCATGAGATCTCAATGAGTAAGAAATCTTAAGCAAAGGAGAATCAGCATATGCCTTCCTTCCCCTCCATCCTGAATTGATATAAAAGCTGTAATGTAATCCTGAAATTTTTCATATGAATTAGCTTATTTCCCTTCACTAACTGCTACATATTTATTGCTTATACAGTGAAAATCTTTGTATGGAGAGAAATAAATTCTACTCATTGTGGGGGTGAGGAATGTTACAATTTAAAGCATAATATTGGTATCCTTATATTTACTTTGTTCCATGAAATAGAAAGGGGCAGGCCAAAGGAACATAATGCTTTCATTTGGAGGACCATGCCAATAATATTTGTTTTGAAAAGATATGAATTAATCTCTCAGTTTTTGTTTTACAGGATCAACAGATTGCATATGCTATTCAACTGTTGGCATTTCTGATCCAGTAACATCAGCTCTCCATATTATTGTAGGTGGGTGGTCACAGTTCGCTGTTTTGTTAGACAATTATTAAAATAGCCAAAAATAGTAATTCATTTAGTTCTTTCTATGTTTGTGAAATATAATTTGAACGTAATGGCTGAGTTGAAATACAAAGTTTTTGTCTGGGATTTAAGTCTCTGATTTGAAATACAGAATTGCTTTTTCTACTGTAATTCATTGTTTTCAAAGGATCATAATGTTTTGAAATTTTATCTGTTGCTTAAATTTTCATGCGTTCTGGCATGCTTTTGAAAATAGCAGTAAAATACAATAAGCAGTGTAAGTTGTTGGATTGTATACCTCCCTCTCTCTCTTAGAGAAAGCTGTGACAAGTGCATGTACGCACTCGAATAGTAGTATTTTGTACTAGTTGCCCAGTTGTCCTGTGCAATTCAATGCTTCCATGCCAAGTTAGAAGTATGGCTTCTGCTTGACAGAATGGGGAATTAGCTGATAATTCCCCATTTTTACCATCTGTAAGTCATGTATTTGAGGATGAACTAGGGAGGAAGACAACTACTCTTCAATAAATGGTTTTTGATATGTTGTCATCAGCAGGGATGCTGGCATTGCCACTTCTCAAAGTCTTCTAGTAATGGAGTCTGTGAACTGCACGGGGGCTGAAGGAGGCAGCTTCGCATATTCAGTGCATTGTGATTTGTGATGTCCATCCTATCTTGCCACATACTGAGGAATCATAGTCGCCCAGTTCTTAATACTGAATTTGAAAAATTGTGCAAGATAGTCTTTAGTTATCACGATGTTGCATAAGCATAAAGGATAGAATTTCCAAGTGATGATTATTTCATTATCATTTGTTATTGAGGGCTTAACAGTTGCAGTTTTAGGAGCTGGTGTTGCAAAGGTTTACACATGTGGTTCTCTGTTACTAACCTACAGTTAAATCTGTTCAGCATACGTAGAGTTCGAGCCATTGGACTAGGATTAGAGAGAGATATGGACTTAGTATATCACAGTATTTTAGCTGGATTATTACATGTGCATATATACACATGTATTTAGATTTTTAAGAGTGTGTCTCACTTATGTAAAGGGTTCTTCCCAGTAGTCCACGGTGGAAGGATGAGAGACAACAGGCATAAAATGAAACAGAATTAAAAAGAAAAAAAAAAACAAACAAGCAAAGAAACACACACACACACACCCCCCCCAAAACCCACCACCACTCCAAAGCTTACATTAGGAGGACATCAGAGAGGTGGTGTACTCTCTGTTCTTAGGGATTTTCAGGACTTGACTGGATAAGTCCTGAGTAACCTGAGCTGACCTCATAGCTGAACCTACTTTGGGAGATTTGATGAGAAACCTCCTAAGGCCCCTTCCAGCTTGAATTATCCTCTGATAGTATGACATATAGGATTAAGTAGTATCTGGTAGATGTACAGATACTGCATTGATCTCTACTATAACATCTCCTCCTACTGCTACCTGGTAAATGAGTGTAAATTCATTACATTTTTAGCATACCAACCTTTCTTCTCACTTTGTGCTTAATGCTTTTTAAATATTAAATGAAATGAGTATTAAAAATTAATTTTCCCTTTCTGCATTTATAAGAAACATATATGGATATATGAGATATAAATATTATGACATAAATACAACATATATTTTTTATTTTTAAAAAATCTGTAACATTAAAGTTACTATCATGTTTGCAGCTGCAAACAAAATAACCCTTAATAGAACCTTGCATTTCTGATCTTCATAGGTGACTGTCAGCCTCTGGATGTCTCTTCTATACATCATAACAACACGTTTTTGAAGTACTCTGTATCATTGCTGGGTTACGGTTTTTATGGAGATATATTAAAAGATAGTGAAAAGAAGCGGTGGATGGGTCCGATGAGATACGACTACTCAGGTAACTTGTGTAATTATTACATTCTTTTGTCAGCATGTAAACATATTGGAGCAGCTGATGTACTCTCTCCAAACCAAGCTTCTCTGAAGCTTTTAAACATAAGAGGCATACTGAACCTGATTTTAAACTCTTTGTGGTACCAAGTACATTGGATCACGTTATGTAAAGCTCCATAACTTGGGGGATAACATTAACACTGTGTTCATTAAAGTTGTGTTGAATTTGACTATATAGCATGGTTAATTTATTAACTGATAGTTAATATTTTACGTATTTTATGAGCTCTATAAAGAACTAAAAAGTTTATACTGAACTGTTATAAATAACGTTGGAAGCAACCCTAATTCAAATTTGTTTAATAAGCTTTCTTTATTAATAAAATTGCTAGTGCTGTTCTGGGTTGTTAATAGAAATGTGTTGCTGTATGTCACCTAGTGATAGCTGCCTAAAAAGTAATACCTTTTCTGTGCTAATAATTTTTACTTTCTTTTCAATCAGTTAGAGATAGGCACTCCTCTGTCTTGGACATTGGGCTGATGGAATGAATTGTTAATTTTGTCCTTCCAGCACTGATTATAGAGGGACCTGAGTGGTTTAGCCTAGTTAGCTAGTACTTGGACAAATCCTATGCTACTGGAAGGTATTTTTTGCTGCCTTTGGTTTGTTTTGTGTTAGAGAAAGAAGATAGAAAAGCAGAGTTTAAGTATTGTAGGCTAATTTTAAGATTCAGCAGTGACGTACAGCTCAAATTTTTAGTTGGCTCTTAAAGACGTCAAGCAAAGTAATGGCACTATTGGCAAATGTTAAAAAGTTGAAGGGGTTATTTCCATGTCCGTTATAGTCTAAAACATCGTAACACAAAGAGGTATGAGCTTGAGGAGAGCAACTATTGTTTTGCAGTCCTTAGAGAAGGAACAATCAAGGGATATATGCAGAGATGTTCGCAATGTGGATTTATAATGACTTAATGGTGTTTAATACCTTTTTTATGTAGGCTTCAAGACTTTTCTTTCTCATCATTACTATGAAGGAACAGTTTCTTTTCAACCAGCAAAACACACACTGGGATCTCCACGAGATAAAGATAGCTGCAGAACAGGGTAGGCTAATGTTTATCTGTGGATATTTGACATGAATTATTCGAAAAGGCCTGTACGTAAACAGAAGTGAAGAAATGTTGTCTTTAATATCAAAACATTTACTATGAAAGAGAGAAGCTTTTAAAAAAGTTTATTGACTCATTAAAGAGAACACCTCATTTTATCAGGTCAGTAAACAAAAATGTAATAAAATTTTGTTAGCTTGTCCCCTCCTCCCCCAATTTTAAATGAAGCAAAGTGTAACAGCACAGTACCCAGTTACAAATGCTGAGGGTACTATGCTGTGTTACTGCTAATAAATGAAAAGTCTGGATGCCTCATAGCTTCTACAAATGGAAACAATTATTCAAAAATTCTCAAATGTTTGCATTGTAATTGGATCTAGCAATTTTAGCGATTGTTTTAGTGCCATGACAACAGCTGGCATGCCTTGTCCTGAGGATAGGTCCTCTCAGGAATCAGCTTATTTAGCCTTTTTTTATAGAATACTACTATGCTGTATAAATTCTGTGTGATATTCTTCACTTATTTTTCCAATCAGGGGGCCTACCTTAATGTCCCAGTGTTCCTTCCTTTCTCTTTGCTTTCACCTACTTGAAGTTATGCACTAGTATTTATCATTCTTCTTCATATATGAAGGTAGCTATCAGAGATATAGTAGTTGTGACAGCAGCAAGATACAGAGGAGCCAGAAACTTTGGCCAGAAACTACTTGGAACTTGTTGAGGCTGTGCTGTAATAATAGTGCTGCAGATCAGAGTCTCTAGTACTAGCTGGAGCAACTATCCTGATCCCTCAGGTGCCTTGATGCGGGGGAAGCTCCAGAGCGAGGAAGCTGTCATCCGGGTCTCGGTCAGGGAGTAAAGAGTGCCTGATGCCTCACAGCGGATTTTATACATCCTGATAATTGCTGGAAGGGCAATAGGTCTGGGCACAAGCAATTCAGGGGAATCCTGGAGTGTGGTGATGACAGTGATCATGCAGGTGATTGACAAGCTGACTAGGAGAAATGCTCTGCTGGTCTTGTTATGGAAAAAGGCAAGTGGGGGATGTGACAGTTGAAGGCAGTCTTGGCAATGGTGGTTGTGAGATTATAAAGTTTAAAATCCTCAGAGAAATAAGCAAGACAAAAAATAGAATTGCAGTCCTGAACTTTAGGAGAGCAGATTTTGATTTATTCAGGAATCTTGGCAAGATTCCGTGGGAGACTGCCATGGAGGACAAAGAGGCCCAGGAGAGTTGGTTGGTACCTCCTCAGAGCACATTCTGATATGCAGAAGCTTGAGTAAGCATGATAGAAAACCAAGATGGATGAGCAAGGATCTGAGAAGTAAAGAGAAGGTGGAAGTGGTGCAGGGATGGAACTGAGAAAGCCAAACCTCAGGTGGAGTTGAAATCAGTGAGGGATGTGAAGGGTGTTACTTCTTACGAAGGGATTATGTAAGTATACCAATCACAAAAAAAGGCTAAAGGAACTGTGGGCCTGCTGCTTAGTGGTATGGGGAACCAGGTGATAAAAAGATACAGAAAATGCTGGAAAATGAATCCTTTGCCCCCATTTTCGCCAATGTAGTCTGCCCCCAGGCCTTATAGGTCCCCAAGCCTGTGGATGAGGGCGAAACAGTGGATGTTACATACCTTGACTTTAGCAAGGCCTTTGGTACTGTTTCTTGTAGTATTCTTAAAACCAAGTTTATGAGGTGTGGACTAGATAAGTGGATAGGTGGAAAACTGGCTAGACTACCTAGAAAGGTTGTGAGTACCAAGTCCAACAGGCAGCCAATTACTAATGGTGTCCCTTGGGGATCAATACTGGGGCTAATACTGTGCAACATCTTTATTAATTACTGGCATGGTGTCAGAGAGTGTACTCTCAGCAGTTTTATGGATGATACCAGATTGGGAAGAGTGGTTTACATGTTGAAAGTCAGGGCTGCTATTCAGAGGGACCTTGGTGGGCTGAAGAAGTGGCTGATAGGAACCTCCTGAAGTTCAGGAGAGGCAAACGTCCTGTATCTGGGATGGAACAGTCTCATGCAACAGTACTGACTGGGCGCTGACTGGCTGGAAAGCAGCTCTGCCAAAAAGAACTTCAGGATCCTGGTGGACAACAGCTGTACCTGAGTCAGCAGTGTGTCCTTGCAGCAAGGAAGGCCAACTGTATATTGGGCTTTCTAAGCAAGAGAGAAGCCAACAGGCCAGGAGAAGTGATTCTTTCCCTGTACTCAGCACTTGTGAAATGAAGAACTGGCTCCAGTATGTCAATGTCTTTCACTGTTACTGCAATCAAATATTGGAAGAGGTTGCCCAGAGGTCTTGTGGACTTTACCCTTGCAGATATTCAAAACTTGACTGAATAAGCCAGTGAACATCCTGATCCTGTAAGACCTGCTTTGAGCAGAGGTTTTGACCACATCAGAGGTCCCTTCCAACCTATGTGATCTTATGGCTCTGTAATACTGTTATTTCTGACATCCAGTAATCTTCAGCACGGTACTTAAGTACCTATACTTCCTGCAGGGCTATCATGATTCATGCCATATCAGGGTTGTCAATGCCATGCTGCGTCTTGTGGTGGGGGAAGGTCCTGTAATGACTGGGTAAAACAAAGTTAAACTGAATAATAGTTCTGTTTTCAGGAACTGAATGGTATTTTGGTTTTCAGATGTTACATTTGCAAGAAAAGTGAGCAACAGCTGGCAGAACAGCACAAGGAACGTGGATTAAAACGTAAAGGTAATTTGTCACAAAAAAGTAAGATGGTGTAGTATTATACAAAATATTATTTTTCAGAATATGAGAGTTCGGGGGGTGTGTGTGTTGTTTTTTAAACATTGTGAGTTACTAGATAATCCATTGTTTCTTTAAGGAAAATACATATAAATATCTGAAAAATATGTAAGGCATCTCCTCCATGAAAACATCAGAAAATTCTGAGAAAATTATACTAATTACTTGTATATTTCAATGTGTTGGGTTTCTTTTCTGTAAGAAAGATATATTCTGTGAGCTAGGACTCTGTTATTTTTTGTGAGAAGGACTTAACTGATAAACTGTGAGGTAGTATAGAAGGAAGCAGTTCATTAAGATAACTTCTGGAATAGATCAGGATTAAAAATTTGTGTTTGTTAGCACAAAAGTCACTGATGTAAAGCCATTTATTAAATAAATACAAGGCAGTGAACTTGGACAACTAATAACCGATCTAGTGGACTTAAGTATTTCTGTATAACACCCTACCAATACTCATTATAAATGATAAATGAGATTTTTCTCCTCTTTCTCAAGTTGTGCTATCGTTATTCTCTCATTCCCCCCCATTCCAACTCCTGCACACACTTCCATGGATTTTTTTTTTTTATGGGCATAACTTTTCCTTCCTTTTGTTAAAACAACTGTTAATATACTGCATTCTGTGCAGACATCCTCCTGGTTGTATCTCTTTTATGTCTGAATGCTGCATCCTAATGGGAAGCACTGATATTGATAGACTTGTGGCCTTGCTGGAGTAAGATATGCAGATTCAGTTGGCCGAGTTTTGCCTCTGGTCTCGGTTTGTCATCTTGGATAAACCCCTCTTAAACAGCAGGCAGCCGTCCAGTGGGTGCTTGCTTCTGCTTTTACTTTTTTTTTTTTCTTGTAGAGCCCAGTGCACAAAACCATAATTTTCTTGACACAAACATTGGTCCTTATGACCTAGATTATCTTATAATTACAGTTATTTTGCACAGTATCTGTGCCAGGTTCTAGCCATTTGTTAGCAAAAAGAGTATCATCATACTATAGAGATTCACTGGTAGCATAAAGACTGTGTATAAATTTCTATGCCAACTCGAATTGCTGTTACACATGCTTATATATAGTGCTTTCATCCCCACTACTGCTTTCAGATTTTTGATATAGTCAACAGATGGCCAGATTGGAGTATTTCTTGAGTTGTTTTAATTTATGCCCAGATTCAGCTAAAGAAATTGCTTTACAAAATATTTTCTTAGAAGCTAAATCTGATGGGTTTTTTTGGTAAGAAAAAATCTTCTTTTTGAGAAACAACTGTAGCTAGATATTGTCACCCTTTTTTCTTTTGTTTGTGGGGTTTTTTGTTTGGTAATTTTCTTAAATCTGCCATTTTGTTAGTTTTGATCCAGCAAAGGAGCAAAGGCAGAAGAAAGCTACAGGTTAATGAGCAATCAGGACTGCTTTAGCCAGCATTGCACAAGACATTAAGCAGCTGATTATGTAGGATATTGTTTACTTAAATCCATTTTACTTCTGGTAGCTGGCTTTCTTTGCAGTCCAGTCTCTTCTCCATGCAGCAGTGTTAAGCAAACAATCAGCTACTCTTGATTTGCAATGAAAAGGGTTTTAAATCGCCACCTCAGATAAGCTTTTTACTCAGCAGAGTGTATTGGCTGACACCTTCATTGTGCCTACTTGGTTTGTGTACCGTTCAGATGAGTTTAGAGGGATGCTTGCATTGACTGTCACTGAACATATTTCTTTGTATTGTGCAGAAATCTATGAGCATGTGCTGAGCAAACTTTGAGTGTTGGTACTTTATGCCGATTTCAGCAACTTACAGAATATATACACACAATGGACAGTTGAAAAGAGTGCCATTTATGCTCTCCCTGCTTATGAATGCTCTACTGTATGAAAGATAGTTTGGGTGAATAATTTGTGCTATTACAGTGATGCACCGTGCAGAATGGTTATGAAAACAGTTGGTCATTTAAAATGTGATAAATACCCTGACTTTGTTCTTACTTGAACAGTAAAACTTTTTTGAGTAACATGCTGAAATTTATACTGAATGGTACTTTTCCACCATGTGAAAACAATTACAGTTACATATATAAGCATTCTACCTTAAGTAATTTGAGACTTATTTATTACAGTAAGCATACTTCAAAAGTTGACACATATCTAGACACACTATAGACTAAATTATTAATGCTTCTCAGATAAACAACAGAAGCATTTATCAGTAAAGGGTGTTATTTTCATTTTGTTGTTTGTATATCAGAAAATGCCTGGTTTTCTTGTAAATAAGCACTTGTATAGTTCTGGACACAGATGTTTCCAGTTCCAGTAGTTTCTTATGTTCTGTTCTGTTACCTTCATCTCAGAGCAGGGCCTCGTCATTTGCCCACAGCCTGAACAAAGCCATTCTGTATAGTTTGACATTTAAGTCTTTCTCATCTCTCAAGATACACATTTTGAGTCTGATTTAAATTATTTCTTTCTGTAATGTCCTGTTTGAAAGCAACATAAAAAGATGAGCAGTAAAGCAAGCAATACTAAAACCACTCTGGCAAATGATGCAAAAATGTTGAATTTAAGAACTGCATTTTTTCTTGTTATTACTGATTTGTTTTTCAGGAGATAGAGAGGACAGTCTAGATGGAAAAAGAACAAAGTTTTTAGTTTCCTTTAAGTCTTGTCTCACATTATAATCCTACTCTATTTTTCCTTGAATTCTGTTTTTCTTGGTTCTGTTACTAAAGAGTGGATAGTAAGAAGTTCCAATGAATAAGAATTCAAGGAAGCGAGAAAAGTTCAAAGAGCAAAGAACAACTACAGAATACTTTCGAAACATTTTTTCTTTTTTTTTTTTTCTTATTTTTCTGATGTGTAAAGCTTGGAAGAGGTCAATTCAAAATGAATGCGTTACAGACTTTAGTCTCTGAAGATTTATGCACAGGAAAGTTCAACTCTGTTAATAGTATTCATCTTCAGACATTTAGGGGTGGGGTAGAAACAGACTCCTGATCTGCTGCCTGCTCGTCCTTGCTGAACCCTGAGCCATCTCTTCCCTGTTTGTCTTTTTTTTTTTTTTAAATATAATTTGTGGCATTGAGGCAGAAGAGGAATATTGATTTAGAAACCAAATATTAAACCACTGTCTTTGCATCATTGTTTATTTAAGATTAACATGTTGAAGAACAAGAATAAAATTTTTAAAAGTTAAAAATCCCCCTGAACTTTCACACTACAAGGGTTGGAACTTGCCTCTGTCTTGTCCCTGCCTAAGGCTTTGTCGGTTTACCCAAATAGCATTGATCCTGAATTTGACATGTGTATGTCAGAAATGGTGAGCAGTTTTAGTACATAACCACAATCTGTGAAGGGAGAAAGCAACTTTCTCTGTTACTATATGAAAAACAGATTTTTTTTAAAATGCTTTTTATTTTAGATGTGTATTGGCAGAGCATGAATATGCCCAGTAAAAACTTTTAAGTTGCCAAGAATGATTGCTTTTTAGTGTTCTTGTGAGTAGATAAAATAATAACGTATCTCCATGCCTTTATTGATGTGTTTCAGAAGATGAAGAAGAATGGAAGGTTATTAAAGGGAAATTTTTAGCCATCAATGCAGTAAATATGAGCTGTGCCTGTCCACGAAGTCCAAAAGGTCTTTCACCAGCAGCTCATTTGGCAGATGGTTCAGCTGACCTCATTCTAGTTCGTAAATGCTCCAGATTTGATTTTCTACGGTATCTTGTCAGACATACAAACCAAGAGGATCAGGTGTGTATTCCCTTTGACAGTGAATTCTCCAGAGTCAGTCTAAATTGTAAATATCAATATTCTTATATGACAGAAAGAACATCTACAAAGCAGTTTTGTTTTTTAAAGTTTATGCATTTTGGGTGACAATCTCAGTATGTATACCATTAAAAAAAAAAAAATCATTTTAGCTAAGTCAAGTCTTTGGCCATAGCATTCTAGCAAAATTCCACTTTTGCTAATTGAAAAGTGTTTCATAACATTTTCCCAATATTTGCTGTTTGGACAATATTTAAAGTAATTTTATCACAACTGCGCCCCCCTGTATTCATCATGAAAAACTGCTCACAGCAGTATAATGTAGCTGAGGCAGAAGATGTAGTGAAGAATAATAAATCACTTTGTAAACTGTATAAAAATGTGGTTTAGAAGAAAGTTACTAGAACTGCAGTTTGATTGTAAACTGCAGGCTTTTAGCAGAATTTTAATGTATATATGTGACCAGGATGTGAGCTTTATGCATTCAGCTTCAGAATTATTCCTTGCATATGTTGTAGCTGTCAGGATAAACAAGGGAAGATTCATCACTGCTTTGGATTGTAGTATCTGTTGAAACCAGAGCTATGGCTGTGAATACACACATTTAATATTTGTCATAACCTGATATTATTAACCTGTTCTGGAAATTATCTGAACAATGGACTAATGTCGTATCTAGTTATAAAAGCAGTAATAAATCTCACTTGTTTATGATGCTATTCTTCCTCTGTAGAAGAATTAGTATAGATTCTCTTTTGTGCGTTTCCTTATTACCATCCCCTGGGACATTGTGTTTCTGTCTATATTCCTCCTTCCTGCTATTCTCAGTCTCCTCTTCCCTTCACTCCTTCCCACTCACTCTCACTGTTCCCCTGATATTTTTGATTATTTGAAGCCTTCCCTGGCTACCTTTCAAATTGGCTTTGGCATTTATCAAGAGACTACATTCTGCTTAGACTGGAGACATGAGAGCATTCATGGGTGGCTCTGTGCAGCCCTGGATACCAGTTTTTGGAACTAAGCTGTTTGGACTAGCACACTGCTTAGTGAGCCTCGTTGTATCCATGAGCCACTGCTTCCAACTATGGAGTTTGACAACTTCACAGTTTGTTTATGGTTAAAAGCTGAAGGAACTTAAGACCTAGGAGGTCCCTTCAACTCTGATGCTTTTTGTGATTGCCACTGTGGTCGTTCCCCATCCAGTGCTTCCCCACTGTTTCTCTCTGGGATATGTTGGTTTTGCAGTGTAGATTAAATGCAGGGTTGTACATATGTCCTCATCCCAGGTTAGTGTCTACAATAATAGTGGGAAACCCTGTTTGAAAACTTAAAAAAATGTGAAAAGAAAAGGAAGAAAAAGATGACTGTACATTAATACAGACTAGTTTATGGGTAAACTGTTTCTTTCCTTGCCACCACCCTCCCGTAAATGCACACAGACATACTCCATTGCCTTTGCTAAGTGACATGTCTGTATTTATTACAGCTTGCTAAATGTTTAAGTCCATATCAGTTAAGTTGCTCTCAGGGCAGGTGGGGGCACCCTCCAATTTGATTGTTCCTTTAATTTACAAAGCTCATTTTAAAGCTTTTGTACAATATTGTAGTGTAAATATGCAACCTCTGTTATAAGAGCGCTCTCTTAATTGTCCTACTTTTTCTAGCTGAATTAACTAGTTAAAATTATTTTTATTTTGTTGGAATGTAATAATATTGCCCGCTATTCTTACTTTCGTATACACCCAGCTCTATGGTTTGATCACACTGCCATGGAATTCTCACCTTCAGGGCATTGTTCCAAATGCAGAAGCAGAAGGCTTTCAGAAAAGCCCATGTATCATAGAATCATAGAATTGTTAAGGCTGGAAAAGACCCTTAAGATCATCAAGTCCAACTGTTAACCTACCGCCGCCAAGTCCGCCACTAAACCATGTCCTCAATGTATCTTAAGGACTGTAGTTGAACAGGTCCTGAGGATGGTACAAAGACGCAGTCCAAACCTTTTTGATTTTGATTCCATGTTATAGTAGTTTTAATAGGGTTTTTTACATAGTTTTGATACCCCATGTACTCATAATCTCAGAACGTGTTACTGATTATATATAAAGTGGCAGTACTGCAGCTACTTGAAGAGGACCATTGAAAAGTAAGGTTCCATTTTTGTGTTATTGTTTCTGACTTGTGCAGTTTTTTAAAAACAAAAATCACTCTATGCCTCAGGTAAGCTTCTCTAGAAAATTGGGAGTGGACAGGCTTTCTTGAATACAAAATGCTGCATGCTGAGTTGCTTTACACATCAAATGTATTTAAGTAATTTTAGTTGCCTGTTTTGATTTATTTTTTTCTTTGTAGTTTGACTTCTCATTTGTAGATGTTTATCGGGTAAAGAGTTTTCAGTTTTCATCAAAGCTTTCAGAAGACAATGAAAGCAATGTCACGGACATAGGAAAGAAACGTTTTGGCCAGTTCTGCAGAGATCATCCAGCCTGTTGCTGTAATATTGCTAATAGCACCTGGAATTGTGATGGAGAAACTCTGGACAGTTCAGCAATTGAAGTGAGGTAAGCATCGATTTTTCCCTCCATGTACCAGGAAACATATTAAGCCTATTCACTGATTTTAAAGATGCTCATAAAGACATCCCAAAAAGGTGCCTCTGCATAGCAAATTTGAGTCTTCTGATAATAAACTTAAATTTTTTTGTTACTTTTTTGAGTCCTTTCCAGAGAATAGTCCAGCCGCATATATTGTAAATGATCACTCTGGCTGAGATAAATGGATGGCCCTACCTTTGAAGTCCTACTTACTTCTTAGGTACTTGATATTACATGCTTGAAGTGCTGAAAGTAAAGGTGGTGGTGGGAGGATTCTTATTTAAATGAGTGGAGTACCTCATTACTCTGAGCAATAGCTTTTCCTGTTAAATTTAAGCTTAAAGAAGCATCTTTGTCTTGCAGAAAGACTGAATATGTCCCGTACTTTGTGGTTTTTTAACACACAGAGCAGAGTCTTACCTCCAGCCTTGGCATATGGATAAAGAAGTTTGCAGTTGTGCAAATAATCAGATTAGAAGGGTATAGAGGTTTGTGAAATTTGAAGGGCTTTTTTCTTTTTTGTTTGGTTTTTTTTGACTGATCATTTTTGTTTGTTTTTAGAACAAAGGGAACCAAAACCACAATACAAACTATTTACATGCAAGTGTGTTCCATTAAAACATAATCACTTGGTAGTCCAAAGTGATTTTTATAAATATTGTATAAGATGAGCTCATCTAAGTGCCCCATAGAACCTTTTGCATGGAAAAGGAGAGCAACAGGAGCGATGGATACATGAAAGCATCCAGCCTTCTTTGCAGAAGAGTATTGTATCAAGAATGCGAGCGCAGTTTCTGTAGTCTGGAGCAAGGAACTTTGTCCAACCACTTGAAATTCATGGATTATTAGAATTAAATATGTAGTAGTCACTTATTTTTTATTAATGGATTTCCATATTTTTCAGGGTTCACTGCCAGTTAATGAAACTGTTTGCAAGGGGAATCGAGGAAAACTGTAAAGATGAAGCTGCCTACAACCAGAGTGGTGTTGAACAATTACTATAGACATTGTTCCTCCAATGGGGAGAAGAAAAAATAAAAGCTCAAGGAAATTGAGTAAATATGCATTTTAGTCAAATTGACAAGTATTTTAAAATTTTAGATTTTTTTTGATGGCTTCAGTATAATTTTAGACATCTTATTGCATTGTGTCATTTTTTTAAAAACATTGTAGTCATTAAAATGTATCTTGGAGCAATGTAATCTCAGTTATGTCAGAAAAGAGACGATTGGCGTATATATATGTATTCATGATGACTGATAAATTCTCTGTGCTTTTCTAGAGAGCTAATTTAGCAGTTGTATTGCAGTAATATTTAGATGTTAAAAAACCTTGGACTTTCCATTGTCATCAAACCAAGATACCAAGACAAGAAGGGTCTGAGAAGACATTTTCTGCTGGGAATGTTATGTAGTTGCATGTGGCTTAAATGCTGGACAATAGTGTTGTCATTCTCATCTTTTTTTTCTGTAAAATCTTTCATTTTGTAATTCTGACTATACCTTGCAACTTATCAATGCAATTCAAACACACATTCCTGGCTTTAAGTAATAACAATAAGAGTTTAGAAATACTTGGAAAAATAAAAGCACATCTGTATACAGATCATACTTTATCCTATATATTCTATTTATAAAGGCTTCCTTGCATGATGCTTTTTGGGATTATAAAGGGTTTTATGACTGTTTGGATGACACCAGATACCACACACAGCAACTGAAATGTCTTGCAAGCAACTCGCAGGGATACTTATAATACCAGGAAGGCACGGGCAAAGGAAAATACAAATATCTTCTGAAACACCAGCAAGTTTTAAATCTTTTAAAATATCTAAAGTTAACATATGAAAAGCTTCCCTCTTCAGTACACAATTCTTTGGAGATTCTGCTACATATGTTAAAACGTCTTCGCAAAATAAGATGTTGGAATGTTAAGTTTAAAAATATGACTTGATTAAAATTTTTTTAAATAATGTCTGTTTAAAAATGAAACAAAATAATTTGTTTTGTGAAAGCAAGGGAAGAAACTGGCATCTGATAAATCATGAATTCACTGTGCTGACTTTTTATAGCAAAAAAAACATTCGACTATCTTGTATAGCTATGGAGTGATTATTTAAGTTGTGTATGGATTTGTGTATTGACACACATGTTCTGTGTGTAGCCTTGGGGCTAAATTTTGCTTTTCTCGTACATATTTATTCCTGTTTGAAGATCAGAAGTTAGCCCCTGCTCTCTTCTGTCTTTTCTTAAATGTGTAGTTCTCTTTAAAACTCATTGCATCTGAGGGTTTTTTTGTGTCTGAACAGCTAATGATTCTCTATTCATGTGTATTTATTGGCACTTCCGTCATTCAGCTTGTATTAGTCGGATGTCTCTCATGTCTTTGCTCTGTGTAAGCCATGGTGATTGGTCAGTTTATTACTGAAGCACTTGAAAATTGTTATAAATGGCTGATATTTTCTGTTGAAATTATTTGCATTCCAGTTTTGTGTCATATCAAAATGGTGTGCTATATCTTTGCTACAAAGTGTTATTCATACTGCTCTATATGACAAAAAAGCACTTGCAAATGATATTTGTTTAAAGTACAGTCATACAAAGTTTAGGATCTGTTTTTCGTTATATAGTATTTCAGGGAAATACTTGAATACCTTTCCAAAAGTACTGCTGTTTACTTTCCTCATTAATGCAATGAGTTGGAAAGTTGATTGATCCAATGTTTTTCAGACATTTGTAACGTAAATGTTATGTATACTGTATTTTTAAAGCTGTGTTTAATAAGTGAAATGGTTCTTAGGTCAAAAGTACTTCGTTGAAAATGAGATTATGCAGTTCTACAAATGCAAATACTTTTTTTAAAGTGTCATTTGTTTAAAAAGTTCTACAGTAATTTTGGTCTATCCATGAATATTGCAAGAGAACCAAGACTTCAAGTTACTGTAATTCTTGTGCAGGATGTGATGGTGCACACTCAGCTCACCAACAGATGAGGGCATTTATGAGGCATTACAGCTATCCAGGTCACATTCTCATAAATGCGAACAGGAATAAATACTAACCAGCTCTTTCCATTAATTTACTAGCAAGTCATGAGACCCTTACTTGAAAAATGGAGGCTTAATCTAGTTGTGAATGTATATTGAAATGCTTTGAATATTTTTAATATCTGAAACTGTTTCCAAAGAAAGCTGCAGTGAAGGCCCCCTTTCTGAGAAACAAGCTGACAGAAAAGGAGAAAAGATCGTTCTGTAGTATGGTAATGAAGTGTGAAGTAAATAATAATGGTGTTGCAACCTAATAAAACAAAAAGCTCTTAGGTAATAGAAAAGCTGCATAGTTGCATTTGAATAATTCTATTTGTAGCATATTATACTAGCAAAGCACCATATGTGAGTTGTATGACATGTCCAGTTTATTTTTAAGAAGAGAGCTGCATAAGTAATGTCTGCTTACGTTTTAATTCTGTTTTTTTTCCTCTGGATGTAGTCTCAGTATGGAAATTATGTATAGGAAAACCAACTCTGATTTTTCTTTTTTTTCCCAATCTTGCTGGCTTCAAGATTAGAAAATGTGTTCTCTTTTATGACGCTAGGGCATTTCATTGAAAAAATAAAATTACATCATACAGCAATACAGTGGTTTTCTTCTTTTCACAACTGGATTTGAAAAAAATATCTACCTTTGTTTGGCAGAAATCTGGCAGTAGTGTGCTCAGTGTAACCAATGTGGGCAGATTAAACCAGGTGGAGAAGTAATTCACAAGCTTCCACTTGGGTTGACCACAGCTTTGGAGCAAGTGTGAGTGTGGACAAACGCTGAGAGTGAAGGAAAGCAACCAGTGAAGCTGGACTTACACTAAAACTAAGCAACTCTACCAAGGTAAACTAAAGATTGAAGGGGGGAGTATGCAAGTAGAGTTATTTATTATGGAAAAATCTAAACTACAAAAATGTGAAAAAAAACTACTGTTCTAAGAAGCATGAAATATGTATTATAAATAGTATATAGTAAATAGATGGGGGTTTTTTTTAGAATTTCATTGCAATAATTATTACAGATGCAGTACATATTTTAAGAAGTAAAACACGTTCATTGTAGGTGAACAGTGGGCACAGAAGGAGAACATGCTTTTCGGCACTGTAGAGACTTATGCTTTTGAAGTGTGTTGGGTTTGTGTGGAAGGGGTTTGGTAGCTGGGGGTGCTGCATGGGCGGCTGCATGGGGGGCTTCTGTGAGAAGACACCAGAAGCTGCCCCCATATTGGACAGAGTCAGTTCCAGCCGGCTCCAAGATGGACCTGCCACTGGCCAAAGGTGAGCTGATCAGCGACATTGGTTGCATTTCTGTGATAGCATATTTAAGAAAGGGTAAAAAATGCTGCATGGCAGCTGAGAAAGGAATGAGGGGAAAATAAACATCCCTGCAGACACCTAGGGCAGTGAAGAGGGAGGGGCGGGAGGTGCTCCAGGCACCAGAGCAGAGGTTCCCCTGCAGCCTGTGGAGACCATGGTGAGGCAGGCTGTCCCCCTGCAGCCTGTGGAGGTCCACGGGGGAGCAGATATCCACCTGCAGCCTGTGAAGGACCCCACACCAGGGTTTTCTGGCAGGAACTGTGGCCCATAGGGGACCCAAGTGGGAGAAGTTCATGAAGGAGGAAAGAGTGGGAGAGATGAAGTGTTACAAACTGACCACAACCCCCATTTCCCACCCCCCTGCACTGCTCAAGGTGGAGGGAGGAGGTAGAAGAGTCAAGAGTGAAGTTGGGCCTGGGAAGAAGGCGGGGAGGGAGGAGGGGAGAAGGTGCTTTTAGTTTTGTTTTTATTTCTAACTATCTTACTCTGTTATTAATTGGCAATAAATTAACTTAATTTTCCCCAAGTCAAGTCTGCTTTGCCCCTGACTGCAATTGCTGAGTGATCTCCCTGTCCTTATCTCAAGCCATGAGCTTTTCATCGTATTTTCTCACCGTGTCCTGCTGAGGAGAGGGACAGAGCGGCTGGGTGGGCACCTGATGGGCAGCCAAGGTCACCCCACCACAAACTGTTATGGAACAAGGTGATGTTTGCAGGCGTGTCTTATGGCATGAACGGGAAGATGGTATGTAGAATCAGAAGTTTTTCTGAACACCTCTGTCTTGCAATTCAAGTGTTATTTCCCTAGAACTCCTGCCTTAATCCCTATGAAGTAAATGAGTAATAGGAATTCATAATTTTTATTCTCATTAGTCACATTGCTCTTATTTCAAATTTTCAACAGATAGTTAAGTACATGTAATAGATTCTAACTGGTGTTTAAGTTGCAGTAAATGAATTCTGTCCATAATGAAGCAACAGTCTCCCGCACTGACATGCACATGATGTATAGCTTGCAAAGGCTTATGCGTGTTCTTAATTAATGTTTCACTAGTCCCATTCATTAGAAGGGGGTGGGGCATTCATTCTGCAATCAGTCATGCCCTTCAAATCCTCTGCAATCAGAGGATCAACTTTTTTTTAATTCCACTTCCTACTGTTTAGAAATGATTCCTAATATGTACCTACCAAAATTGCCAACAAGAGGTTGTCTTCAAAAGATGTTTGCTCCTTTAAGACTCTTACATGTCTGAAAGGGTGACTTGCTCTTGTTGGTAGCTGTTTCACCTGAAGTGCAGTTTTGTGCCTTATTTCATAGGAATCCTCCAGCCATAAATAAAATGAATAGGGCTTTTTCCTCTTTTTTTGCACGTAGAGAAGACTTCAGTAGTGTAGAACAGGAAAAAAATAGAAGGGGGAAAATAATTATTCATAAAGGAAAAATACTGAAAGAATAACAAGTGATGCAAATTAAAAAATCCATGGAGACCAAATTCTGGAAAGCATGAAAGAGAACAACTGCAAAACAAATTTTAAAAAGAATAAAAATAAAAGAAGAAATAGGAAAACAAAATACAAATTTTTCTTTTTAAATTTATTTATTATTATTTATTATTTATTTTAAATTTATTTTGCTGGAAAGCATTGCCCAGGTGTGGCACTGAATATTTGAGTAGATTGTTAGAAGTTTGACTATTTACAACTGGTATATAGAATAAAAGCTTTATCACTGTTGTGAAGACACATTTCTAAAAAAATGTTGGGTCATGCTCTGTATCTCCACTCACAAACTTTACCAAAATAACAGCATCGCTAGAAGAGGAGTTAAAGGAGAATTGTAAAAGCAGCTTCCTGTAGCAATGTGCAGCATTCTGAAATGACTGTTCATTTTAACCTGCTACATATTTATTTTTCATGTTAATATTTAGCAGTTGTATTTTAGGAAAGAGGAGCTTGGGCAGCAAGAAGAAATGCTAGGTTAGTACTTCAATGCTGCTGAGGTGGTGGGATAGCCACTCTCACCAGCTGAGGGTCTGCCCCATAGACCTTGTACCATCAGGGAGAGTTCCCACAGAAAATGACTGCATACAGAAACACCTATGCTGTTCCTGGTAGGTGTTTGTGTAACCTATTCTTCTGAGCTTTTGGGGATGTATATTCTGCAAAGGAGTTTAGCTGTCAGAACGGATTGCTTAAAGATTTTTATAGTTAGAAAAAACTCAATTAACTGGATCTCCCTTGCTGTATTTAAGCGTGATTGCTCTGTCCTTAGTGGGCACAGAGAACGGCTCATTGCCTTCGGGGAAATTCCCTACCTATGCTATTGTGTTCCCTCTCAGTCTTCTGTTCTTTGCCTGAACAGTATTAATATTCAGACAGAGAAGGAAAACCCCACAATATTCGAGCACATATCAATATCAAGAAAAACTGCTTGAAACTGATTTCTGTTTACCACCAAAGAAGGGACTCTATAAAAAGAGAGCTGGTATTGACAGGGTTGCTCCGAAAAAGGAATGAGTATCTGCATAAAGTCTTCGATCAAATTAGATACTGTTAGTTCCTAGATACCATGTTTTCACAGAATGCTGTCTGAAGCTCTGACGGATACATTTAGAGTACATATCTCCCCTCAGCAATACCTATCAGATAAAGAAGTACTCTGAGGGTTACACTGCTGGTAGATGCTGCCCTGCCCCTAGCCCAAGAAGAATCAACCCAATAAAATAAGTAGCTCTTAGGTGGTTGGAGCCTCCCATTTCCATTTCGTCTCATAATGCTGGTATTTTCTAGGGAAAACAGGCAAAACCTGAACACCTGAGTGTTGCTGTGGTTGCAACTTCCTAGTAAAGCCTTTCAGAAAATCCTCAACACATTGGTAGCAGGATCAGGAAAGAGTAAACCTAGGGTATTCTCTCACCAGAACAGCATATTGTGTTGTTTGTTCTCTTCTGTGCATAGGCAAAGCTTTGAGCTAACGGAAGAATTTGTATTTTTCCTGCATAAAAGAGTTTACAGACTCAGTGGAGGAAGGTGAGGCGGGGAGGAAGCACAGGCCTGCTGCCATCTGTGCTCAGAGGAGTCCATCCTGAGGCTATTATGGTGGGAACGGCAGGCAGTAATGCTTCCTCTGGATGGACTAGTGCAGAAGAAAGATGAGGTGAGCAGGAATATCAAAAGATCTGTGGCTGTACAGACTCAGCAGTCCAAATTCACCCTCCCAGTCAACAAAACGTTGCACTGCACCTGTGTAAATTGCTGGGGTTTTGGGACTGAAGGCCATTGCTGTCTGCCCTGCCTTCATTTGTAGGAGGAAATTTCACTGGTCTGGGATAAATCTGTCCTGTAATACTGCTGTGAAAAAGCACAGCAGGAATTTATTAGCCAAGTAGACTGTGTTCAGTTTTTTCACTGGAGCTAAAAGAGAGGAAAAAGGAGGTGATGAAAGGGTTGTTGATTCACCCTGTCCCTTACTGAAGGAACCTGACACAGTGCATCTTACATTACACGTGCAAGGGGAGTGGGAGGCTACTGCTGCTTGTATTGATTTCTACTAGGGTTTCTGATTTCTACCTTCCAACAAAGGCTTCTGAGATACCACAACTCCTTTCTCCACTTGGCATGGGTGGGGGCTAAGGAAATGAACGGTAGATGCATTCAAAAACACAAACAGCTGTATTTGGATTCCCTTCAGTCCCAGGACACAACATACATCCCTCAGTGGTGGCAGCCACAGCTTCCTGTGGAGTGGAAAATGCCTCCCTACGCTCTTAGTGCAAGACAGTGGTGAAAGAAACAACAGTTACTGTGGTTTTAATGTTTCTCCTGAAGCCACTGGAGTGGGAATACATCTCTGCTGTCTTCACAAAGACTGGGAAACACATCAGGTCACAACAACCCCTGCAGTGCCCTTTCTGCTGACGTTGACTGATGCCTTAGACAGTACCAACCGGCTGTGTGCCATGCGAAGGTGCGATCAGAAGACATCCATCAGGAAATGAGGTTGCCATTATCTTCGAGCTGAGGCCACGGACATTTTAGCAGAAGAGGAGATGTTGTTGATGACCGTGCAGTTGTTGTCTCTCATACATGTCGAAATGTGTGCTGGGAAACCCTGCTATGCACCAGGAGAAAGATGTGGGTATCCTCCATGGCTGTGTGGCCAATACTGATGAGCAGGGGTGGCCTATAGTCATCAGAGGCACTGATGTGGAGTATGCCTCACAAAGGACCTTAGGTTAGGATGTGCGTCTCATTGATAGCTCTGACACAAGTCACGCCCTGCCTGCAGAATGCAGAAGTGGCACTGGGAGCAACAACCAACAGGGAGCAAACAAAACAAGTTATACAAAACAGAGGAGATGATAGAGATTGTGTTAATGATGTCTATAATGGACTTGCTGACTGTGAACTGCTGTGCTGCAGTTGCAGGGGCTGAGCACAGCCAGCTCTCTGAAGGCAATGCCCACTCACTCAGCTGAGGGTGAGGGCCTGGAAACAAGTGCACTAGCACTCCAGATCTTACGGCAGCTCTTGGCCAAAGATCTAAAAATTAACCACTTGTAGGTGGTTATGTTGTGCCAGGAATGTTGAAAGGTCCTGATGCAAGTCCCAGATCTCTAAGACATAGCAAGCCTGATCTCATGAGGCCTCCAGCAACTTAGCCATGCTCCCTTGTTTGAATAACAGCTAAGGCAGCATGACTCCTGAGATGCACTGGGGCACTTAGTGTGGTGGCTCTCCTACCTAAAGCTCTCTCCAGCCTCCTGTTTGCTCTTTTGCCCTTCTCTCCTCACATGAGTACCAGCCTGTTACAACCTGCTAATGAGCAGGAAGAATACCAACAGTGAGAGGTTACTGCATCAGGACCTTTTATACAGGGCAGCAGGGTCTGTGTGGTGCAGAAGAGTTTGGATGGAGGAGCAGAGTCTTGTCCTTTGGGTTTGTGTCACATGCCAGGTGGCATGGATGTGTCATGGAAGGTCCCACTGCCATGAAGCAGCCATCAGGAGTGACTGAAGAGCAGCCCTACTGCTGCCCCAGTGTTACAGCGTATTTGTGACCATCAGTATTTGGGAGCAATTTGACATGGCGAAATAATCGTGACAAAGGTGTATTTTCCAGGCCTCTTCATGGAGGTCCACTGGAGGAGATGCTCAACTCTAAATAAAAATCTCAGGCACATTCTTGGATGTAGTCTGAGACCTGTAAATAACATCAGATACTTTATTGTAACCTCGTTTTCCTCTGTTCAGGCACCTGTCAAGGTCTTGTTTTTCAGTCTTGGCTGACACTGCCGACAGTGGTGTCAGTACAGAGAAGGCTCGCTAATGCTGAGCCATGCTAAACATCTGTAAATGACACGGTGTTTCAAATGTCACTAACTGGCCTACATTGGTAGGGCAGCATTCAGAGAGAAAAAAGGCTCAGTGCCTGTTGAGTCTAAAGGATAATGCTTGAAAATGACACATCTAGAGAAAATTGCACACACGCAAGATTTGCCTTTGGGTAGAAGCAGATTATTTTACATACAAATACAACAGGATGGAGACAGCACAGATAACTCTGCCTATTGCTCTCTGACGTGCGCGTTGATTGAATCTCTCAACCTGCAGTCTACAGTTACCATATTGGAAATATTAGCACTAACTTTCAATAAGGAAAGAAATATAGCTTTGTTTGGTTTTGGAGTCTTTGTATCACAAATCAGTGCTGATAATCCAGGAAAAAGAAGATTATTTTTCAGTAAAACATCAAACAATGCCTTTATATGCAGTTATATACATGTCACTTGTTTCTTCCACACCCTAAGCTGCAGTGGAGAGTTCTAAATTTTAAATCATTTTATGATAATAAACTCTCTGGTACACTGTTTAATAATTCTGCATGTTAATGTAAATACTTTTTTATCTGTCTTACTGCAGTAACTGCTATTCTGTGTTTTAAGTCTGACTTGGTCCTGCAGCTCCCTCTACTGAAAATTATTTCTCTTGAAAATAACTCTAATTTCATAATACACCATTCATTTTTAAGGTAGTCTGGCAAGTCCCTTTCCTATGCTTCCCTCCTGATGCGATCTGCAGTAACGTGCTTCAGTTCACGTTATGTGTTACTTCATACTGGCAATTTCTACTTTAGATTTTATTTACAGGATTCACTGTGATCAAACAGTGATAGATGCTGCACAGTTGTTTTTTGTCCCAAACAACTGAATGATTTGAACAATGTCTTCATTAAAAAGGGATGGAAACATAGGTCAAAAAGGAGAAAAGCATAACTGTAAATTTTAGTGTCTGGGACCCTCAGATTCTTGGTCAGGTGCTAACTTTCTCAGCTCAGGAGAATTTGCCTGTGCTGCAAGTGTGTTGGGCACACTAGTAAAGGTGGCTTAAATATTTGTTTCCACCAGGTCTCGGGTAGTTCTAGTTCTCAGTGAGCAAGACTTCACTGTGCTCTGCCCTAAGGAAGAGTGGAAGAATGTAATAAATAAAGAAAATAAACTTCCATATCTGTTCAGCTGATAGCCTGCAAGGACAGACCATATTCTGGATCATTTTCAGTCAGTGCCACGTGGCGTATGGGAGGCTGGGCAAACCTGACTAGATCTGGTGTTACTTTTCCTCTCCCTGCCAGTTCATGGCTCTTGAGCTCAGCCCCATTTGCTCCTTTTATGGCTGCAGCAGCACTTCTGAGTGCTCCTCTTCTTCTCCAGCATTTCCCCTTGCTTAGCCCCTGTACCCTGGCACATGCCCTCAGCACTGCCAGTTTTTCTCTTCCTCCCTCCCTCCTTTCTGTCCTGACCTCTTACTACTCCCATTGCTTTTACTGGCTCCTTCTGGAGTTCAAGTACGGTACCTGTAGTACTGGCCTGATGACATTTCTCTCTGTTCCTTTGATCTCCTTTGCTCCACCTTTGATACTCCCTTGGTCCAGTTGCCTGCTGCTCCAGCACATGGGCTATCAAGGTCTTCTCTATATTATTTCTCTTCTGGAACTTTTCTGCTTGATTTTGGGATGCAGACTTGCATCTGAAATAAAGGATTTACCTGTATATATCTGAGAAGAGATGTTTGGCATCTGGATGTGTCCTTGGGCACCCAAAAGTGTTTTACTTTACAGTATATCCAAGCCATACTGATCAGCTTTGGGTTTGTGGCTTTGTGAGAATTTTTCTACCTGAGTATTTGAAAATTCTCCAAAACTCCTTTTATCAAGGGGAAATATTGATGTATAATAAATGAGTGACGATAGCAATAGGAAAATATTATTCATTACACGGAATTCAATTACAAATAAGTGCATATTCTTCAAGGGAGCATTTAAATGCTGAGTATCACTGACATGAGGCTACAAAACATCACCATTGGGGTAAGGCACTGCCATATTCATACTTCTTTTCTGTCTAAAAGACTGGGTTAAAAAAAGCACGCCGCTCTGAACAGTGAGCTTTTCTTACTTATTTCTACATTAAAAGGAATCTCCAAGGAAACAGAAGTGCTGTGTGGCGCTGCTAAGATGTTTGTTCCCTCTCTTAACCTTCCAACAGCCATCTTTATTGAAAGCCTTTAAAAAAATAATGATTTCTTTAGCATGTACAAGTATGGACAATATAAATGTCAATATTTATGCTCTACATATTTTCTCCTGTATAGCACAGCAATGATATATGTGTAAAAGCAATTTTGCAGAAAATAGGATAGAGCGATTTCAGTGCAAATGTTCCTAGCATTTATTGCTATGAGCTGGCTTGTTTACAATGGGATCCATAATCCACAGAACACTTGATTGAAGTGCATCCTAATGTTTGTAACTGGATTTCATCAGAAACCATAAGCTGTAAAAAGGAAAATGGCTGTTCCTATGGCCAAAAGGGCTGTGTAGTCTGTGCTGCGTGTGGACGTCTTTTAACTTCAGGAGTTTTAAGATCCCTGGGGCCTGTAGTGGAAAATTATGAGAGAGAGCACAACGCTATCAAAAAGGTAGCAGGAGAAGTACCAATCCCTCTGCCCTGGGGGGAGCAGTAGGGGAATGATATAGAGCAGAGAAAAGCACAAATGGGAGCCAGACCTCTGCGTGTTTGTGTATCCCACTTCATACTGAAGGCTTGGCCAGTGGCACGTTGATTGCAAAATCCGAGCCGACTGCACTTTGGAGCCTTTGGCATGTCACCATTCCTCTTCAACAGCCTTACATAAAGGTTTTGAAATTCAGCCGTTCCTCAACAGAGCCTTTGGAGGTAAGCACCATGCTGAACACCAGAGGGTTTCCTCCTCTTCTGAAGGGCAAACGACAAGACATGGGTGGTAGGTCAGCTGCACCCTCAGCTGATGGAAATCAGCTCCTTTGATTTTTAATAGAGCCACAGCAGTTTACCATAGGTGAAGATCTGCTGCTCTGCTTAGCCGATATTTGTGCTTAATCCAAGCTCATATCAGGAAGTATTTCACCAAAATTATGAACAGGCTTTGCATCCATGATGTGACCTCTGGAATTGTGTTCTGTCAGCTCTAGCAAAGTAACTTTTTATTCTACTTCAATAGACTCTGAACCCAAGGAACTAGACTAATAGGAGTGTTAGGTTAATTTCCAGATGGGTCTCAAGTAACGCAAATTTGCATTTTCTGTTGAATACACAAGCCCATCTAAACAGAGGAGAGAAGACGGTCTATTGACATTATGTAAAGGTGGCATATCAGCTTAAAGGGTTCTGTTTGCCTAGAAGAGTGTGAAGGAGACTATTTAATTACCTGTCTAGGGTTGACAAAGATAAACACCCTGTTATTATTCTATGTATTTGCTTGTAACTCAATTAAGGATGTGTACTTAATTGTATCACCAATATGAAGAAATAAGTGTTAAGGTGTTTGAAAGCTAGAGGAAATGAGATGTCCCTCAAGAAACATGAAAGGTCAGGGAGTAGAGAAAGCAAGGAAGCATAAAATTATGGCATTGGTATTCAACTAAGATCAGAAGTGAAGGGCTGTGTTATCTGAATTCCCAATTGTAAGGTTGAATTGAGGAGTTAACAGAAAAAGTGCAGACTTACAAAGCAGAGCGACACAGCACAGCAGCATGAACTAAATCAAACATGTCTAGCTGTTCTGTCAGTGGTGAAGGAGAGCTTATGTTCTCGAGTTATTTCAGTTACATTGAATCATCCCTGACATATCTACAATATTTGCTGTCTTCTGTGTACAACACTCTTGAATGATAACATTTAATGCATGGCACTAAGTGATCAGCCTATTTCATTTTTCTGCTTCCCCATATTAATTTTGCCTTTAGAAATACAGTAACAACAGAGGAGATGAGTTATTATTTTTTTTTAAATTTAAGATTAATGCACAGGGCTGCCTGATCATCTCCCTACCTGTCCCTTTTAATGCACTAAGTCTTTAGCATGGATTATGACTGCATATATCATATAAGCCAAATTGGTTATCCCCACCTTCATCTGATGCCTTAACTTTTTGCATAGCAAACACAGCTGAACAGGACATATTTCCCTGTGAGAGGTGCGCTCTCCGTAATCCTGCCCCTCAGACACTGGCTGGTCCTGCCAGCATCAGCACAGTGGGGTGATCCCAGCCCACCAGCACCGAGGCAGTGAGAGGAGGGGTGATACAATACAACAGCAAAGCACAGCGGATGTTGCCCCTGTTGTATGGCCCCGCAGCAGGACAGCCAGTGCCTGCCAATGTCCCGTAATTGCACCCAGAGCTGTTGTTTCAGGAGCATGAGGTGACTTCCTACCGTTTCTGACTATTTTCCCTCTCTCTGCAGAAACAAGTGTTCTCATCGGTGCAAGTCTGGGGGGGCAGAAAGCAGGCAGGGAATGTCACTTGGCCACGTTGGGTGGGAGGTGGCACTTCTGGAATGCTGTAACAGCAGAGAACTGAGGGAAAGGATCTTCCCTGCTTCTCCCCTGCCATTACATTATAATGTCTCCATCTAATTTTCCTTTTGACACACCTGACAATATAAACATGTTCTTTGCAACCCCAGGAGACTTCCCCAGCTGCAATTTATCACTGAAATAGTTTGATTAAATTTAATTTTGCTCTTCATAATTTTTTTCTTAAATTACCTCAGCACCTTCAGAGGAAACTTTTTTTTTAATCCATCTGACAGCTGATTGTTTTGAGTTTTTTTTACAGCATCTGTCACAGCTGACACCACTGTTCTTATCACAAATATCTGCCACATTAGTTTAAAGCTGTGATTAAAGCTGCTCTGCATTCTGCTGGCAAGGCAGCTGGACCTGCACGAATTACGATAATAATCACAGAAGCTCCTTCCTGAGAAGAGTGCTGTTTCTGTAGCCATGTCAGACAAGTGCTGCCTTTTAAGAATGATTGCTCAGCTCTAAATGACATTTTTGGCTTTCTTTTAGAAAAGTAAGTTATTTATTTTCCTGTGATTTTAACTAAAGAACACTATCATCCCTAGAGAACAATTTTGTTTTTCAGCACCGGAGCAATTACTTTCAGCTGTATCAAGCACCTGGTGTTTAAAAGTGTGTGTGGTTTCATGGGTTTGAAAAACATCTTCTCTTAAGGACTCCTAAGCTAGTTTCTCTGTGGCTCTCACCAGTCCCACAATCTCAGAAGCAGATAACTGCATATCACCTGGCCATCACTCCCTTACCATTTGCCATTTGTGAAAAAATATATATGTAACTGGGAGATGGTTATACTCAAAGTTGAAGCAGGAGATGAATGTATATGGTTATGATGCCATCATTAAGACAGCAGAACTTTGTCTGGAAAAGCTGTTCTCATACAGGACGATAATCACAGAGTCATAGAACAGCCCAGGTTGGAAGGGACCTCGAAAGACCATCTGATCCAACCTTTTGTGGGAAAGGGAGCCTAGATGATATTATCTAGCAGCCTGTCCAATCGCATCTTGAAAAACTCCGATGATGGGGACTCCACTACATCCCTGGGGAGGTTGTTCCAGTGAATGATTGTTCTCATTGTAAAAAATTTCTTTCTTATGTTGAGAGTAAGCCTATCCTGGTGCAACTTGTACCTGTTGCCCCCTGTCTTCTCCATGTGGCTCCTTGTGAAGAGAGAGGAGAGCCTCCATCCTCTTTGTAGCTGCCCTTTAAGTACTGGAATACTGTGATGAGGTCCACCCTGAGCCTTCTCTTCTCTGGGGAGAGAAAACCTAACTAACTCCTTCAGTCATTACTCAATGGGCAGGTTCTCCAGCCCTTTGATCATCTTCATGGCCCTCCTTGGGATCCTCTCCAGTCTGTCCATGTCTTTCTTGAATTGTGGGGACAAGAAGTGGATGCAGTACTCCAGGTGTGGCCTGACAAGTGGTGGGGGGAGTCACAGAGCCCGCAGGAGGACAGCAGATGGAGAAATTACAAATTCAGCAGGAACTGAAGACCTTCTGCCTTGCACAGGAGCAAGATACCACTGACTGATAGCAGCTTGTCTCTCTGAGAGGCAACATCTCCCATCTCCCGCCTCTGCAAATTTCTACCAGCCAGCTTCCTCGGCACTTGGATAGGCTGCTAGGGGACCACCTCACTGGCAGGACTCTGGCATGTCTGGGAGAGCCTCCACACCTTCTAAGCAGAGAGTGATGGCACCAGCTCCCCTCCCAGCAGTCAGCACAGAGCACGAGCTTTAGTGCTGCACTGCCTAGAGCAAAGAAGTAAGCAATGCGACCTTCATTGGCTATGTCGTGTGTGGCCATGGCCACTGTATAGGTAGCATGTATATCCCTGAATAGGGCTAGTCCCTGATGCTGGAGTGAGGAGAGCAGGACCACAGAGCTGAAGGCACAATGCCCTGTCAACAGCAGAGCGTGTACCTGCACTGATAGTTGATTACTGACATGAATCAGGATCATATTGACGAACAATCCACTGAGGGAAAGTCTTAAAAGCACAACTCATAAGAACAAAACATGTATATATCCAGATCAATCTATAATTCATACTTACTAGAGGCATTTTGACACTCAATTCTTGCCACACTGAATAATTAATATATTCTTTGTGCTAGAAGTAAATAATGTACATGAAACATATCATCCACAAAAGAGTCTTAAATGCATAAGACCGTGCTATTGCCATCTTCTTATAACAACATCTAAAAAAACAACCAGCCCTCAAAACCAGAATGGTAAAAAATGGCAAAGCAAAAAATAATGATACTTGTAATCTGGGTCATTCTTAGGTTCTTACAGGTTTTCAGACAAAACACATGGTCACCAGCTAGAGTCAACATTCATGGCTTGCATTCTGTTGCAAATCCATTTGTTGCCACGTCTTCCCATCCTTTAGCAGTATTGCACTTCAGTGGAAGCCTCCCAGTGCTACAGAGCCCAGTCACTCAGGCCCAGATGGCTCACCCAGGTGGAGTCCACAGCACTGGAGTCCACAGCTCTTGCCATAGTGGCTGCTTTGTTTGAGCCCTGTGCTCAGATAAAATCTCAGCCATCATTGTCCTGGTCTGTTGAGATCACTTGGATTAGAAAGTATTAGAGAAAAAAATAGTAAAACAAATGTTTTAGGCAAATAAAATCAATTAAATTGGTATAAATAAGCTGGTTGCATGTGCTGACAGGGATTCATTTTGTTGGGGAGAGCACTAAGGCTGTGGGGCAGGGCGATGGTGTATGGTCTACATGGGGCTGGCCAGGGAAGGGTGGTGACCTGGGCTGGGGAGCAGAAGGAGGGGGTCGTGCCTGAGGACACACAGAGCAGGAGACAGAAGAATGGTCCTGAATGCAAGCTGCCATACTTGGCCTGGTGCATTTATCTCTAGTTACCACTCAGAGGATCTAAAGGAGCAGGCTCGGGCCTGGCAGAAGACTGTCTGGTTGCTAAATCCTCTGACTTTCATCTGCAGCCCAGCTTTCAGGTCTCATGGAGAAGGCCTGCATCAAAAACCTCGGGCCAAGCAGGGCATGTGCATCATGCAGTGTCTTTGCAATGGCCTTTAGACAGGTTGTCAGCAGAATTACTGTCACCACCTCTTCCTGAGATGTCTGTGAAACCTACCGTAAATATTCTGGCCGCTGGCTCTTTTCTGTGCGTGCCCAGGCTGATGACTAGTATCAGTTAGCACGTGATCTCTGAGGAAATTTGTGAACATGCTCTGCAAGTACATCAAGCAATTAATTTGTTAGCATACCTTCTAATATAAGGCCAAAATTAGACCATGAGTTCCTTCTCATCCCATTAACCTGAGGCTGAGGGATGGAAAGGACTGGTGAGCCAGCCACATGGTGCTGTTTCCACCTTTAGACACCATGACAGCAATGGCCAATTGCTGTGAGCAGCAGTACTGCACACATGCACTTACACCAAATCCCTGCTGATGCCTCCTGTCGTTCTGTGGCAGTCAGTCCCAGCTTGCTGTTGCTGAGTCAGTCTGAGTGGCAGCCATGACTTCTTTTCCTTCTCCTCCATTGCTCCTTCCACATCTACCTTCTCCATCCTTGGCTCCTCACCTCCTCCAGGCTCTTTGACATGGTTCCCACTGCTTGCTGGGGAGGTGAGCAGGCTGGCCTGTGTGTGGGTGCGAGTCTGAGCACAGGGCAAGATGAGCTGGCCATCTCCCATGAATTCTGGTCTAGAGGGATCCAGAGGTTGTGTGAGTGGCTTGTTTGTGTGCCTGGGAAGCTGAATGCATGGAAGCTTCTGCCAAAAAGGAAAAAAGATCCAGTGTGGTCTGTGATGGCAGAATATTTATGACATGGCATGGGTGGGGGAAGGCTTGCTAGAGATGCAACTGGGTTTGGGTAAAAAGCTCCTGTGTGACTCTTTGATGCATTTAGGGATGCTGCCGAGGAGGATTTCAGCCTCCCTGGGCTCTTCTGTGAGCAGTACCTGTGAGGACTGGGGAGCTGAGTGTGGGAAACTTTTTACTTACTCCATAACTCCTTCTTACTTACTCCTGACTTACTCCAGGAGAGTTAAAGCCCACAGTCTGGGCACATTCCCATCTCTTTCCAGTGATGATAGCCTGAAAACATGGAAATTACAACACGGACGAAGCATGGGGTCCCCGTGACCCAAGCAGGGTGACGTGTGTAGGAGTGTGTCCTGGTTTCAGCTGGGATAGAGTTAAATTTCTTCTTAGTAGCTAGTAGAGTGCTGTGTTTTGGATTTAGGATGAGAATAATGTTGATAACACACTGATGTTTTGGTTCTTGCTGAATAGAGTTTACACTGGTCAAGGACTTTTCAGCTTCCCATGCTCTGCCAGGTGCACAAGAAGCTGGGAGGGGGCACAGCCAGGACAGCTGACCCCGACTGGCCAAAGGGCTATTCCATACCATATGACATCATGCTCAGTATATAAAGTGGGGGAAGAAGAAGAAAGGGAGGGACATTCGTCATGATGGCGTTTGGCTTCCCAAGTAACCGTTACGCGTGATGGAGCCCTGCTTTCCTGGAGATGGCTGAACACGTGCCTGCCGATGGGAAGCAGTGAATGAATTCATTGCTTTGCTTTGCTTGTGCGTGTGGCTTTTGCTTTCCCTATTAAATTGTCTTTATCTCAACCCATGAGTTTTCTCACTTTTAGTCCTCCAATTCTCTCCCCCATCCCACCGAGGGGGAGTGAGCGAGCGGCTGTGTGGTGCTTAGTTGCTGACTGGGGTTAAACCACGACAGAGTGACTGCTCACCTCTCCAGAGACTGGTGCTGGAGTAGCACTTGTGGCTGGGGAAGGCAGCTTGCCAGGCAGCCCCAGCCTTCAATGGCATTTCCAATGGATGGATGACTGCGGCTCGGCCTTCAGGTCTGTGTCCAGCCCCTTTTCCATCCATGCTGTGCCCCTTTACTGCCTGCTGGGCACTTGTGGTACAAAGGAGCAGGTCTGTGCATCGAGCTGGGGAAAGGCAGGGGATGACAGTGCTGGGTGATGGACTGCACATCTTGCAATCACCTCTCAGGCATGAGGATGCTAGCCAGCAAATGAGCCTAAACGGGGCTGAGCTGCTTGAAATGAGTGCCTAGACATCTGGGGTGTTATTAGCAATCCAGGGTAATTAGATCTTCAGTCTGGGGCAATTGCAATGTAACTAAATGTAGGCTCATACCCAGGGGGAGAAGTTTACTCTACTTTGGGAGCCTAAACTAGGGCAGATGAAACTCAGTCACTGGGTCTATATACAATTAATAATACTCTCAATACATTTAAACCATTTTTCTCTTTATCTTTTATTCCAGACAGACATTCTTTATTATTGTATTCATTTTCTTACATTACTTAAAAAAGCAATTCATGTACAGAGCTGATTGCTTGTGATATTTTTTCACTGCCCATATGGCTTGATGAAATGGCTATGAAAGCTCGCCTGTAGCTCGAAGAGCAGCATGAGGCCGAACGGTGCGGCTCAGAGGTGCTGCCTGCCCCAGCCGTACTGTAGGAAGGTATTGGGCATTGGCCGGGCATGTACCTAGCCTGGGGCCAAAGTCTGCCCTTAGGAGGAACACAGCAGAATTATATTCTCTCAAAAATATTGCAAATATCACAGGCTTTTATTGATTCTGTGAGTTCTTATAAATCGGGCAAATAATTCTATTTCTAATACAGTCTACAATGTCTTGAGGGGACTGGGCCATTTAAAGGCAAAAGGGTCAGGATTTTACTCCTTGTTTTAGGGTATATTATGTCATTTCAGCTCATCAATTTTCACTAATTTGTTCCTGTTCTTAAAAAACATTTCATGTGGGTGTTTTGACCTCATAAGCCAGATGTCGGTATTACCCCCTGCAGCTTCATGGGGAGGTAGAGGGCTGCTGTTTTCTGTGATTATTATGGGAGTTTATTACTTGAGTACAGTTTGTGTCTGGCTAATGCACATTTTCTCCACAGCCATTGCTTTCAAAGCATCTTTTTCATTTGTTCCCCTTCCCTAAACCCTGTGCTCAAAGGTTTCTGTTTATACTTTCTGTCTCCCACTGGCTGTTCAGGCCAGTTCTCAAAATGAAGGCAAGCACCTCACCAGACACAGGTTATACTGGGCATATAGGTGTCCAGCTGTGGGCTGTGTTGTGTAAGAACCACCATTTAAATTAATCAAGAAAGCAGAAAAATTCATCATCGTTCCTTTTTCTTTTTTTTTTTCCCCCTAAACACTTTCAAGTGACAGGTCATGGAACAAAGCAATAATTATAAAATGACACACTATTATAATAACAAAGCAACAAATATTTATAATTAATTAAAAGTATCACAGGAAGGATTAGAATATAGGAGTCATCTAAAACAATAGCTGAGATGCTGTTTGCAGCAGCTGGATGTGGTGCGCTGCTTCTCTCCCAGCATGGGATCTTCAGAGGGTGCCGGGGTGTGGATTGTGAGTGCCCCTCTGTGCTGCACTCTGGGAGGGGTAAATTAATGTTGCCAGACGCAGTTAATAACAACAAATGTTTATCCTTCTTAATTAGACTGTAGAACACTTATTGCCAACCTCCCCCAATGCTTGCTGTTGAAAGCAAATTATTCTGAGAACATTTTTGATGTGATTTTTTTGCAACTTGCTGAAATCCTTACTTCTTCTTTAGTAAGGCTGATGGCTTGAGACTGACCAATAGAGCCCAGCAATGGAAGAAGGCTCACATTGATCATAAAAACTAGACAACTAGCAAAAGTATTTCACAGAGAGCAATGGCCTTGAGCTGGCTTCAACCCACACATTCCTTCTCAGCGATTGGGAATGTCTCCCATCGTGACAGTGAGCATATTATAGAGACTGGTAATAGGAATCACATTGGTATTGTGATTGAACTGTGTATGGCAATTGCTATATTTCACTAAATGCAATTTACATTTGTATTGTGTTTTTAGTGTATTTTGTATCACTCTGCTAAATGAGAAATCCTGCGTAACATCTTCAAATAAGTAACTTTGACATTAAGCATTACACCCTCCACCTGTGGCATATCCAAAAGAAGCTGGTCAGGGAGTATTGAACTCCAACATGGCTGTTCAATAAGACGACTGTTTTGTAATTATTTTGTTCATGCGTTTATGTGGCTTTGACTTTTGTCAGATAGTATCTTATCAGAGAAACTTACTTAACTAAATGCTAACAGCAATGACAACTGGCAACTCTAATTACACTTGACAGAGTACAAGACAGTGTTTTCTCTTCCTACCAGATGCTTCCACTGCTGCAGGCTCCCTTGTCTACTAATTCCTACCCCTGGTAGAACTTATTAAGACATGCACCTGTCATTTGGGACATCACAAATATCTAGCAAGACATGTAAAGTGTAGCAACGTGCAGCAGAAGTGCCAGCGTAAACAGCCTCTCTCTGTCACAGAAGACTACCTTCAGAAGTGAGGAGTTACACGGGGTAGACGCTTGTCACTAAGGTGACATGATGGTTCTGCAGTGGAGACAGTCGGGGGGTCGCATCCAAAAAGGTATCAGGGTGCATCCCTGCCCAAGTGCTTTAGGGCTGATGTGCTCCTCTCATCTTCACACAGTCGTTTCCGTGCCTTAACCACCCAAGTGCTCTCGCAGACTCATGCTTGATTAAGTAGCTGAGGCAGACAGGATGATCTGATGACTGCTGTGGTATGATATGGCAAGGTAGACTGGCTCAATGTTTCTATTCCAGATAAAACACAACACAGCAATCTGTCAGCATGCACAGATATGTTTTCCCATTTTTCTTTGGTGTATGAATTTTTGTTTAATATCACATTAGTTTGCCCTCAATGTATAGAAGGAACTGACCTAATTTTTGCTGCCAAGCACAAGGAAAGCAGAACAATAAAGGTGTTCTGTGGGGGAAAGGAAACACACCCTATTTCAAAGATCTTGGAACAATATACCTGATGTGGAGCAAGATCATAAGAACAAGAAATGGCCATACACTGATAAGGAGGCTGGTAGTGAGACAGTGGCAAGTTAAAATGTCACATTATTGGGAAAAACCCAAGCAATACCTCACCAGCTGATTGATTCATCTGTGGTTCTGACTAACATACACCGTCGTGAAATATTTTCCACTTGTCCCAACTGCTATCTACTGCTAGTGCTTACTAACGAATTCTGGAAAGCATTGAGACATGCAGATCTTTAGAGCAAGTTTGCCCAGTTTTGTGTGAGTTTGTGTTGAGTACAAATCCATCGTGCTCTAAGTGGGGAAGAGGCACACGTGCTGGTGCTGATGGAGAGGCAATATTCCCTTATCTTCATTCATTCTTCCTAATAAAGCTGCCCCATACCATTCTCCAATGCAAAAATTGAAACTGAATTTTAGAGCATTATGGGCTGTTATTTGTTCTACTTTATACGGAATGAAATTTTGAGAAGTCTTATTTATGTGCTGCAGGCAAAAATCAGGAGGTTCCTCCTCAGTTTTGTTCCTGTGGTTGTGAGAACTAAGTCAGTCCATGAGCTTGTTAAGGAGAAACAACCAACCAACAAGAAAGCTAAACTACAACAACCTACTTAGAAAGTTTTGGAGAGATTTTGATAGTCTAGAAGGAATATTTTTCATATCTTCCCATCCCAAGAGCCAAGAGCTTTCATGATTACTAGTCCAGATATTTTGAGCCCAGAAGTAGCCGTAACATTTCAAAAATAGGTTTTATATGCTCAAAAATAATTCATACTTTAATGATCAGATATCTCAAAGCCTTCTAGACCTGGGAGACTGGGAATTTTTCCTTTCCATTGGCATAAAGGTTCCCATTTCTAGTCATACCCAATATAGTATATATGGGGCATTAAAGCTCTGACATTTCTAGGCAAAGAAAATTTGTCACTGTTGTAGCACTGATTTTTACCTTTCCAATAGCTCACACAGGTGTCATTTTAGGAGAAACTCCATGTCTGAAATGAAAAAGAGGAAATATTAGCTATTGGGAGCTGTTCCTATTTGGGAACTGTTGAAATAAATCCTAGATGATAGGGTTTGAGAAGCAGATAAAGTGGTCAAAGGTGTATGATAAATTCAAATATAACGTATCACTGTAATTTAACACCCCATCTCAAAATGTGCAGCTAAATATCATCAGTCAGAGGTCTGTGTGTGAGCTCTGTTGATTAGTCTCGAAGGACTGGGAGAGGCAGCAAATACAAAACTTGACAGAGGACAGTTATGGGCAGATTGATCTAAAGCAGCTGAGCAGGAGGTCCTCCTTCCCCATGCTCGACGTTCCCGGGGCTCACTCTCTCCATGATGGTGAACTCGCAGGGTGCAGAACCGGGGCCATGCCCGTGCTCCGTCTGTCCCCTCAGCACACTGGTCCCTGGGCACTCAGCAAAAAAACCAGGCTGGATTTCTACAAACACCCACTGTCTTCCTCGAGCCACTTTGCTAATTTTTCCTAACGAACAGCTTTGGCAGTCCAGCAGGGCTTGAGTAACTCTTAATTAGTCATTATAGCAGTGCCGAAAGGGTTTCACTGGGTCAGGATTTCATGAGGCTGGACGACACAGTCCCTGCCCCAAATCACACCCAAGAGAGCTCAATTGCTGTATTGATTCTTTGTTTACCCTGCTAGTATGTGCTTCCACTGCGGAGCTGAGGAAGATAACACATATGCACTTTCCTACCTGTTGGCTGATGCAGAGTCCCGATGATGGTCAGGATGAAATGGGAATTTTGTTTTTGTGATAGCTTTTATTTTGAGTGCTAAATACACACAGAATACATATAGGTTTTTAACTTTGGGTAAGTAGATTACTAAGTTGTTATGATATTAAGCAAGTAAACATGTAGAATGTGAGTATGTAATATTGAACAGTCATTTCTCTGAACATTTTGTACATGTAAATACAGCCCAGCCCTTGGTGCCTTTACTTTATCCATGTGAACATACTGCCTTTAATAATAATGTACTCCCTAATTTGTTCTCCCACTGATTTACATTTCCTATAGCTAGTTTTTCAAATACATAACAGTACCATAAAGCTTAGGCAGTTATTTCCGATGTCTGGGCATATTTATCAAGTGCAAAAAAGTATTGATCACTCATTGAGTAGAGAAGATCTCAGCATTCCTTCACATTTTCTGGCTGGCTAGCTGGGAGGGAAGTTCATTTTTTTCAGTGAATTGAAGGTTGGGTTTGTATTCCTGTTTTTAGAAAAAAATCATCAGGCCTGTGGTTACAGGTTTATAACAAAACCCAATCATACTACCTGCTTTTCACAACTGCTGGCATTGATTTATTTGGCTGTTCTGTTTCAAATTTGGCACATCATGTTTTTATCATGTTTAGATCAAAAGAGTCAGTGTGAAAGGAGACAACTACTTTGTATGACAAAGACTATTCTAAGGTTTTAAGACTAAGTACTTAATATATTCTTTGTTCATGTCTTTTTTAGCTGCATGTCAGCTAACTCATCCAGATCAAATTTCTGTCACCTAAACACCTCTTGCCAGGAGTATCCTGCTGCTTTCAAGGATGAAAATTGACTTCCCAGCATGATTTGCAAGGTCCAGCATCACACCGGTACTAACAACCAGTGCTGGCTCCGCTCTTCAGCCTTCGCTGCTGAGGGCCTTATTGCCAGAGGGTTTTAAAGAATTGTCACTCCAATACAGCAAATGTGTTTTACTACCTCTGTTTTACAGATGAAAGACACAGAAGTAGAGGGGAATAGGAAATTAACCCAAAACCTTACTGGATAACCTGTGGGGAAACCATGAGTCTGTCTCCTGGCCTCCTTACTCTATGTCTTAACCATAGATCCATCATTTCTGTTTATTTCAAAGATGCCTTTGTACTACTACTACTGCTGCTAATACCACTGTTTCAGCAGATGCCCTGCTTAACTGATGGAGGAAAGTGTTCCGACTCCAAATTTTTTCCCCTCTGTCCTGTACGTTGCAATGGAAAGGACTTTTGAGGAAAAAAAATTGATCTAAGAACAGGTGTAACCAACTCCTTGGGGTATTCACAAGAACAAACTTTCATTTCTGTAACATGCATTCCATGTGATATTTCATTACATATTTCCACTGATAAACCTTCTGTGCAGCAGACTGTTTGCGGGAATGGAACATAAGAAGTACTAACAGAGAGAATTCATGGAAAACTTTAAATTGACATTTTTATACTGATTTCCTGAGATTTGTTGTTTGTTTTGTGTGTATGTAACCACATGTTAGGAGGTGGGGAGCTCATAGGAAGAAACCAGAAGCCACAGCAGAGCAGCTTGCAGCTGGGAGGTCTCTATCAGCAAAGGAGTAACTGGTGAACCAGGGGGGTCAGATCCTCAGCGCCGCTCGGGCACTGCTCTCCTTGGCTGTATAAGGACTATGCTGCCGCCACTCAGCCTTGAGTGAGGTGCACAGGCTCCCCTTATATTCCACTCAGTTTCCTAATACTTAAGCAACAGAGTCATCTTCTTTGGCCAGCAAACATTTGACTATGTCTTCCTCTCCCCGCTGGTGGTGCAGGGCGTTGCGCAGGGCCGGCGGTGGGTGCTGCACCTGCGGCATGGCAGCGGCGAGGAAGGCGGCCGAATCACTCAGAACCAGAGGGATTACGTAAACCGAAAGCTAGAAATACACTGCCAGCCACTTCTATATTCTCCGTCCGTTATATTATCACGTGATGTGTCCAGCCTGCTTTTAAATCATTTTAGAGATGTGACTTCTAGCACCTTTCTTGGAAAGCTATTTCACAGTCTATTAGACGTCCTTGTTAAAATTTTGGCTGGGTAGTCAGCTCAAATCTCCATTTGTTCAGTTTCCTACCTTTATATGCAATTATACCCCTGGGAAACGCTCTGAACAATCTCCCTAATGCCTTGCTTTTTGTACCTTTCAAGCACATGTAAACAGTTATAGCAGTTTTGGACACTGTGTGGGGCATCTTAAAATATTTAGCTCTTACAGTCTTCCTCCATGAATCATCTGCTATAGCCCTTATGTTAGGCACTTTATTCTTCTTAAAGTTCTTTATAATGTGTCATCATCTTCCTAGGTAGGTTGGTGCCCAGGCCTGCGTGGAAGCTATAATTTATACAACAAAGATTTCATATTCATAATGTTTCTAGGCTGCACATAGTTTTAAATTCTGCTCAGTGCCCTAATTTCACCAGTAATTGTACCTTTTTTTTTTTTTTCACCTTATACAGAAAGAGAAGTGAGCAGCTTTTCAGTTTAATTAGTTTGGTTTCTGACAGCTTGAATGTTCAATGCTGTAAAGAACCGCAAGGTTAAAAGATTTTCCTGGGGTCCATAGAACTGCAAAGAAAAATAAACAAATTTTGCTTATAAAACAGGAGCAATGCTATATGGGATATTAAAATATTTTCCTCCCTTTGTTTTCTTAAAGCACAGAACTGCTCATTTTAGAGTGTAAAATAGGAACATGGGTTTGTCATCCTAGCTCCTAAAATAAACTACGCATAAAGGTATTCATAGTACCATCCAGATATTTTTCATGACAGCATGACAGTCAAATGTCCCAGGCAAGATGCTGTCTGTTGGTACTCAGAACATTCGGTGTCACTGCATGGTAGGAGCTCTTTCTGCCTAGCAAAATGTGTAAGGACTCCATAGATGCCACTTGTAATGTTTTGGTAGAAAATTCTGTCTGGAATCAATAAATGACATGTTTTATTTGAAAAATGTACATGAATTGATAACAATACCCAATTCCAATTTCTTAATAGGGCTATTCCAGATCCAAATTTTGGAAATGAACCTAATTGTGCTAAAAATGAGCCACACCAATACCCTGTGGACTTCGGGATGATTTATGGCAGTCAGGATGAAAATAACCTAGGGTGATTCTGTGTAATTATTAATAATAATGATGATGATGAATACAATAATAGTAATAATCAGAACAAAATTATACAGAAGCTTAAGTCAGGACTTGGACTCCACAGTGCTAAACAAATACAAAATTGTTGTCATATACCTATCACAGGATCACCCAGATTCTCCAATTTCTCACAAAAAGAAGGATAGCTATTTTTTTCCTTCAGGTGAGCAGCATTTTTGAAGTGCTCTAAGCACAGCTGTTATCATATCCATCTTCTCCCCTTATTCAGTGTAGTAAGATAAAAAATATGAACAAGCGTGAGGAAAAAATATATGAAAACCATAGATGATATCTTTTTATGAATAGCATGGTAGAATCCAACTTTTGAAAGACATCGCTTTATTACCTCTTCCTATTGTACTTTCACTTAAGGATATTTCCGCCTCTGACCTTTTCAGCAAAATTTTACTCTACTCGATATTCATTTCCTGGTGTCTGGTTTCCATCTTGCTGCTGATTGACACCCGAAAATCTAAAACACTGCCTGCAAATTTCAGCTCACTTAGAGCTACTGATCTGTTAATGTAGTAACCTTCCCCCTTTCACCCAAGCTCTTCTTCATCGGAATGAAGCAGGTCACAGAGGAAGGCTGAAGCTTTCCCTAAATTAGCCATGTGCTACACAATGGGGGCTGGCTACCGATCGCATCGTGATCCGTGCTGCTTCTGTGAGAAAGTGAACAGGGACTGCAATTTTGGGAGATGGTCTGATTAAAGCAGATGAGCCTTTCATCTCTGTTTTGATGCTTGCTTTCAGGTCATGGTGCACCAGACTGCTGTGGAAAGCATCTGGACAAAAGAGATGCAAGCCCCTCTAAGGTGGGAGGTAAGGATGAGTTTAAAGAGGAAAAGGAAAAAATTTTTTTATTCTTCCAAATGGAGAAAAATAAGCTTTGAATTTTGTTTTTATTTTATTTTTTTGGGAAGGAGAGGGGCAAAATATTGACATGGAACCATAACTTGTAAGCTGAAGACGAGATTCATGGAGGCCACGTCTTCAAGGTATGTTACAAAACAGACCCACCTACAACTCCTCCTTTTGCATGACTGTCACACATGGGTCATGCCTGCTTACAAACTGCCAGAGCCTGTACATTAGAAGACAAACATCTAAATGGCCCAACTAGGGCCTCTTCTGAATGGGATTTTCCTGGAGGCCTTTCTCTTTCTGTTTCTTTTGAATACTTCTGAATGCCAAAAGAAACTCGTTAACGAGAATCATCCTCAATGTGCAGCAATCATAGGCAGAAAGCTGCAGACAACTCCTGGTGTAGTGCTGGAAGCAACAGCAATGCAACACCACTATTTTTCCGAAGTGATGCCATGTAAGGCTGAATTTTGGCAGGATCTGGTGTTCCTTGATACTTGGGTTGGCTAATTTGAATGGGATAAAAATTCAGCCATTTCTACAGATGGAAGCTATTGAAGTGTTTTTTCTTCTCATGGAAATGCTTCATGTCATATTTGAGTGAATTTACTTTGGCAAAATTCCTGCTTCCTTGTGCTTTCTGTAAACTCTCTAGTTATTAAATCTGATGCAGGTGTTCACAGACAGTACATTTCAATACCTGTTTTGTTCTATATCAGGTCTTATATCTTACTCAGCAGTGTCAAACCCAAAAACCTTCCCACTGTGCATGAAGCAATTTGATGACTACCTATCTGTCACATTTGCTCTGTCCATCTTTCTCCAGAGAAAGATGTCTGCGGTGCAGCACATAATACTGCACACACAACACATCCGTGCTGCTGCTGGACTCCGTTGTGGCTGGCAGTGACAAGTGCTGGGGAGGGCCCAGGGGATGTGAATGGATGTCCCTTCCCATCCATCGGGAGGAAGAGACCTTCTGTCAGCATCGTGACACTGGTTTCAGTTCCACATCCCCAGATGAATCCAAATTTCACTGAATCTTAGATATTAACTAGCAGTTCACAGCAATGTTTTCATAAACAGACCTATATGCTGGATGGATCAGAACCAGCATCATGGTCATCGGTGAACAACTCCTCCAAAACAGTGCATCAATTACAACTAAAAAGGAACTTCTAAAGTGTTCAAATACTTAGAATAGAAGGAAATATCCTCCTCTGAAAAGTCAGGGGGGAGGTTGGCCCCTTGCATTTTGTGCAAGACTGGAATTAAAGAGACCTGAATGTTGTCTTACCTAACAAGTTGTGGAAAAGGTGAATCTATAGGCGAGAACTAAGATGAAACTGCTCTGATATGAAGATTTTGGATAATATGCAGTTTGTATTCTTTCCAACACTGCTTACATTCTAATCTTTACCATAGAAAAATTAGCATTGGAGAAAAGCCTCATGACCCACCGAGATGGAGACTCAGAAAATAATAACCATTAACTCAGGAAATTAATTGGCCTGCAATTCCTCATAACTTCTCAACTCTAGCTAGTTAAGATGACTCTATGCTCTCAGTCCCCCTTTTTTTTCCTCCTTAATTTTCATTAGTCACTTCTATTCCCCTTCAAAACTTTCAGGTTGTGTTTGGCAAAGTGGATGCTTAACGTGTGGGGCTCCTCGTAACCCAGCATGGCCAGGAGCTCTCCTGTAGTTAGCTCTGCTAGCGTGACTGTGCATTTTAATTTCAATACTTGACTTCTTCCTCCACTTCTGAGAGTTGGCCTTCTTATGCACTTTTTGCAGATATGGAGACAAAAAAAATCATTAAAAAATTTCCTAACTGTGTTTTCTCTTTATCTTAGCATATTTTTCAGATTAAATCTGGCTACCAGGTTTCTTACAGTCCTCAAAGATATTCTATGATTGAGTTCCAGTGTTTAGTACTGCCATGAGACCAAGGAACAAATACATCAGGGAACAAGGGGCTCAGTTCATGCCAGTTTTCTTAGTAAAGATCTGTTTTCCAGATTCTGTCAAGGGACCGTGCTGGTGGCAGTCATTAACACATGTGCACAGAAACACTGATGCCGTTGCTGTTTGGTCGGGTGTGCAGCTCCCCGTCGGCATGTACAGCTGTCCAGGTTTCGGCTGGGATAGAGTTAATTTTCTTCCTAGTAGTGGGTATAGTGCTGTGTTTTGGATTTAGGATGAGAATAATGTTGATAACACACTGATGTTTTAGTTGTTGCTAAGTAGTGCTTACACCAGTCAAGGACTTTTCAGCTTCCCATGCTCTGCCAGGTGCACAAGAAGCTGGGAGGGAGCACAGCCAGGAGAGCTGACCCCGACTGGCCAAAGGGCTATTCCATACCATATGGCGTCATGCTCAGTATAGAAACTGGGGGAGTTGGCTGGGGGCAGCGATTGCTGCTTGGGGACGGGCTGGGCATCAGTCAGCGGGTGGTGAGCAATTGCATCGTGCATCACTTGTTCTGTATATTATTTTTTCATTATTATTATTTTTATTTTCTCTGCTGTCCTATTAAACTGTCTTTACCTCAACCCACAGGCTTTACTTTTTTTTTTTTCCCCGATTCTCTACCCCATCCCACTGTGGGGGCAGGAGGAGGTTGAGCAAGTGGCTGTGTGGTGCTTAGCTGCCGGCTGGGGTTAAGCCACGACAACAGTGCCGATAACCCCAGGGCTGGTGTGCTCCCCATAGCAGTCCATGGGAGGCTGGAGCTGCTAGCAAGGAACAAGGCCCAGCTCTCATCAAACGCACCATGTATTTTGAATGTACACAGCATGCCAAGTTGCTGGGAGAAATCAACATCGGTGGGTGGTGCAATACCATACATTTTAATGTAAATTCACTCTCTTACTGAGTTTGCGGAAGTGATCAGGAAAGACTGGGTAGAACCAGATTGCCCGTAGGCTTTCACCTCCCAGCAGCTAACATGAAGCTAACACAAATTTAAACAGTTGCTCCTTCTGGAACCGCAGTTGCTCAGAGAGATAGATGCAAAAATGCTTGACAGATAATGTTGTCACTGCTAATGAGCAGGGCTGCTCTGAGCTGGAAGAGCAAAGTGCTGGAGCCAACAGCCCCTGGGAAGTCACGGGCTGGAATAAAGCCTGGATAGTCCAGGCTGTGCTTTACTGGTAGCTTAGCATCTTCAGAAGGTAACTTCTCTGTTTTGCAGAAAGGCAGCTGCTGTGGGTTAGAAACGCTGCCAAACCCTGCAGAAGAGATGGTGATGTCCCCAACAGCAGTGAGAGCTAGACTGGGAACACACTGACTACCCGAAGCGTGGAGCAGTCCCTGTCTCTGACACCCAGCATGGCCGGTGGTGCTGTGCAGCACAGGAAAAGGCTTCACAGGGCTTTGTCAACCATCCTCCTCTGTATCCACCAGCCCATGCTGAGCCCATGTTTGGCTTTAAGGACATGACTTAGCTGCTCGGTGCCAGTGGAAGGTCAAGGAAGCCACTGTGGGTTTGGCCATCCTCTCCAAAAAAGGAGAATCAGACCCATACACATGAAATGCAAAATCTTCCTTACTTGGCCAGCTGCCCTCTGAGTCGCTTACAGAGTATCACAGGAGCGTAAGCAGAGTGTAGGGTGGTTTAATGGTTCCTAATCCAGCACCCTTTGGGTTTGCTTTGAGGGCAGCATCTCTCTCCGCTGCAGAGCTATTGTCCTCACACCTTTTGTCTCTGCTAAACCCCGATCTGCCGCGTGTCACCGGTGCACTTAGCCGCAGCGTACTGTCACTCCGGTTATACTTTGCCCTGCAGGGTAACTACCGTGAGTTAGAAAACTGTAATTCCTATGCTGGGTCTGACGTGTGGCAAGGCAATAGTACTTCTCATTATTGTCATCCATGGGGTTGTCTCACAGGTCCAGCCTATTACCTAACATATGTCTTTAAGTGCACGCAGACGCAAACACCGGGAAAATAGCTTTCAGCTCAACCTGGATCTTCTCCCCAGGAATGTGATAATCCTGATTAGTTGATACTGCAGACAGACTTCACTTACTTGTCAAACAAGCTCTGCTGCTTAATGAAATGAACAAATCCACTTCCAGCCTCAAAGGGGAGTTTAACTTGCTGTTTCTTTAAATTAAGCCTGCACTGCCTCAAACCTCTATTGAAGTGTCAGCAGGTATATTCCAAAAATGACATCTGTAAAAATGACTGCCTTCTCCTCCTGCTATTCTCTGTTCACCCATGTAGAATCTAATTCTGAAAAATAAAGTTACCTGCTAATAATGGTGATCTAATCTCTATTCTAAGATCTGGCAATCTGCAGGGCTGGCTTTAACAACATGGGCGAAGGGATTACAACTCAGTGATGTACTGAAACACAAGGCAGATCCACACTTTGTCCAGTCTGCTATTTTGCTCCAGGCTACTCATCAAAAGCAAAGATTTATGTTGTGGTACTCTCCAGTCTTGTAGCAAAAAAATTCCTAGATTTTTTTTTCATAGTTCTGTGAAAATTAGTTGCATAATGTGCTGCTATATCTCAAACCTGTCTTTATTTGAAGGGCCATGTCCACTTTTCAATTGTTCTGATGTTGGTTACGCCTTAATAATAATTACAGCACACATCAGCCTCAGGAAGCATTAGTATGAGCGATTGCAGGAAGGAGGAAGGTGAGGTGTTTTCTCCCACTGGTGCATGGATGATGTACGTACATAATTTCCACAAATGCTTAAGGATTGTTCCTGTGTGTCTGTTCCCCCTGCAGAGATGTGACACACTGTCTGACACCCACATGTCTTCAATTGCAAGAGCAGTGGTTTCGTTTATAGAAACAGGGAACGAACAAAACCCAGCAGGTTCACTGGGAGGCTTAAGTCAGACAAATCTCCAAGGAGGGCTTTCTGCAGTCAGGTTTGATGCATGCGGCTGAGAGACAGCGCTGCGGTAAGAAGATGCACATCCTTCAGCGAGACCTGGGTTTGAAATAAATTTCACCCCAATTAAAAACCCTTCATCTGGTTCCTGCGGGAGACGTGCCGCCCTGAACACCCCTGGCACCACTTTGCCCCTCTCTTCTCAGGGAGGCTCACAATACTGCTTTGTGAGAATATGCTACAAACCTCTCAAAACAAACAAAAACTCCCCATCAGGTTTGTTAAACTAGGAAGAGGGGCCAATGAACACACAGATGTGGGAAGGTGCAATGTATCCTGGCATCCTCCCAGCCTGGGATGTGCCCGGCACCAGCTCTTCTGGCTGCCCAAGTGCTGTGCCAGCACTTGGAGGCGTCTGCTGGTGGGGCCACCTCTGCACCGGGACCGCGGTTATCGCCTGTGGGGTCTGGAGTGGCAAAACCGTCTTCTGGGCACAGCAGCGAGCCACTCTGTGTTGCACAGGTCCCACTACTGTAACAGGGATGAGAAACTAATTTTTTAAGAAGTCAACTTTCTTTGTAGTTTTTGTTGGTTTTTTTTTCCTTTTCCATCAAATAAAAACTACATCTCCACTCTAAATGAAATGGAAACTCAGTGAATATCTCTTTCCTGAATAAGTGTAAATCTAGGTGTGATTTTGTGTGTTTAGAGATTTCTGTTCTGAGGATGCTTGGGATTTTGCTGAAGTGTTTTTCAGCTGTACACACATTTTGCTTTATAACTCTTTATTTTCTGGTATATTCTGCAGTTATATTTTGTGAGGCAATCCAAAGACTTTTGGGTATGAGGTCTATTTTTATGTTTCTACTATTCATAAACAATTTAATGATATATGCCGGATAATACAAAGACATGATCATTTCAATAACTAAATTTTCTGAAGAAGGCTGCCTACACTACTGCTTGACACCTTAAAACAGTTTTTAAGAGGGAAATTTATTCTGATTTGAAAAGACTAAAACATCATATTGTAGAAAAGGTAAATCAATCTGTCTTTCAATTTACTTAATGCTATAAAACTCTATAGTTCTCCCCATTCCTGCTTTTTTAAAATATCAGGCAGTAAGAAAAGTGAGAAATAAATGGCTGCTATTTAAGAAACGATGGCATTACTGAGGCTTCGGTGCTCCCTGAGGGCTGCTCAGTGTGTAAAGCAGAAGTCGGGGAGCAGCTCAGGGAGGCTCTCAGCACCCGGTACATCAGCCCACCGGTGGCAGGCAGCGCTCGGCAGTGGCACCGGCACCGCCTGAGCTCGAAGGCGGGAGGCAGAGCTGGACTCAGAGCAGGTAAAGCCAACAGGGATCTTGGGCACAAAGCCCAGAAAACCGCTGGAAAACTGCAGCACAAACTGGAGAATCAACTGAGGCTGAGAAGACAGACAACGTATATGCAAGTAGGTTGTCTGCCTGGCCACTCACAATCTCCCCAAATACAGCAGATCCAGGCTGGAGGTACAAGGTCCTTTGGATACAGAATGAAAAACCCATCAGTACTGCAGTTGCAATCAGCAGAATAAATTTACTGATGACATGTTATGGTGCAGTGTAGAAAATAAAAACTATTTTTTCCTCCCAAAGTTGGATATATTGCAATCTTCCTTTAATAGATGTGGAATGCAGCTTGGATAAAGTTTATCAGAGGGCTGAACTGCTTGGTGAAACTGGATATGCACAGGTTTAAAGAAAACTATTTTCAGGCATTTATGGGGATGATAGCTATCTATGTATGAAAAAAATGGTACAGTAGCAAAACACACTAATCTGAATGGATCCCGCTCTCCTATATGTATTGAGAATGTATCTGAGATTACTTGAATAATCCTTAAAAATTGCTTGGGTATTGTGCTTTGAATAAATGCAGGACTTTTTCTTCACTGATTTGTGTTCATCATATCCTGGATAAGAAAGATCTTGTTGTGGCTGATTTGTGTGATCTAAAATTTTAAATTCAAAACACACATATGAACCCATCTTTTTTAATGGAAGTTTTAATTGAAATATCTTAAAATCAGCCAACAAAGGGATCATCTCCTCTGACTGAATATTAAAGTTATATCAATGGCAGTGTATGTATGATCACCAAATATTATCTTCCCAGAAATGAAGTACTGTGCTGTGCACATCCTCTTGTCACAGAATCACAGAACAGCTGAGGTTGGAAGGGACCTCTGGAAATCATCTGGTCCAACCCCCTGCTCAAGCAGGGCCACCTAGAGCAGGTTGCCCAGGCCCATGGCCAGACAGCTTTTGAATATCTCCAAGGATGGAGATGCCACAACCTCCCTGGGCAACCTGTGCCAGTGCTCGGTCACACCCACAGTGAAAAAGTGTTTCCTGATGTTCAGAGGGAACCTCCTGTGTTTCAGTTTGTGCCCCTTGCCTCTTGTCCTGTCACTGGGCACCACTGAGAAGAGCCTGGCTCCGTTCTCTTTGCACCCTCCCTTCAGGTGTTTATATACATTGATGAGATCCCCCTGAGCCTTCTCTTCTCCAGGCTGAACAGTCCCAGCTCTCTTGGCCTTTCCTCACAGGAGAGATGCTCTAGTCCATCATTTTTGTGGCCCTTTGTTGAACTCTCTCCAGTATGTCCATGTCTCTCTTGCACTGGGGAGCCCAGAACTGGACCCAGCACTGCAGGTGTGGCCTCACCAGTGCTGAATAAAGCAGAAAGATCACCTCCCTCCACCTGCTGGCAATACTTTGCCAAATGCAGCCTGGGATACCATTAGCCTTCTTTGCAGTGAGGGCATATTGCTGGCTCATGTTCAACTTGATGTCCACCAAGACCCCCAGGTCCTTTCCTGCCAAGCTGCTTTCCAGCTGGGTGGCCTCAGCACATACTGGTGCCTGCAGTTTTTCCTCCTCAAGTGCAGGACTTTTTGCCTTCTTGCTGAACTTCATGAGGTTCACGCCAGCCAACTTCTCCAGTCTGTCGAGGTCCCTCTGAGTGGCAGCACATCCCTCTGACATATCAGCCACTCCTCCCAGTTTTGTGTCATGAGCAAAGTTGCTGAGGATACGCTTTGTCCCATCATCAAAATCATTAATGAAGATGTTGAACAGGATCAAACGCACTATTGACCCCTAGGGTATACCACGAGTGACTGACCTCCAACTGGACTTCATGCCACTGATCACCACACTCTGGGCCTTCCCATTCAGCCAGTTTTCAACCCACCTCTCTGTCTGCTCATCCAGCCCATACCTCATCATCTTCTTTATGAGGATCTTACAGCAGACAGTGTTCAAAGCCTCACTGAAGTCCAGGTAGGCAACGTCGACTGCTCTTCCCTCATCCACCTACCAGGCCAGTCATTTCGTCACAGGTTATCAAATTGATCAAGGATGACTTCCCCTTGGCAAATCCATGCTGACAACTCCCACTGTCATTGGAGATGTTTGTCTCCTACATTTTCTCATGCTGGGCTATGAGCCTGGCACCTTCATCTTTGTGTACATTCTTATTTGCAACAGTACATACCACTGACATGAAATGTTCTACTAGTCTTGTACTACTGATGATGTCATATATTTCTTCTCATTTTCTTTATGTGGTCTTCATTTGTGGTGGCCTTCCCAGTTCCCAGTCATCATTTCTTGTACCTGTTTTATGTAGCCAGCTACTTCAGAAAGAAAAGTGTTTATATTCAGCATATTTAAGGCACTGCAGCAATGTATGTGGCAATAAAGACTAATACAATTAGTGAAATGGATCTCAGGTTGAATTACAATTGCCCAAGTATCAATGGATTTGTGCTCAGTTTAGATCTGTACTGGTACCCACAGGATGGATACAGGTCTCCTCTCAAACTACCTGCTTATGGAGCTGCCATTTACAACCAGATGACAACTGCAGTTTATAAACTCATAACCAACACCCTGGGCTTTTTACAGTCTTTAATTTCAGTGCTGCTTTCCATGTAGCTTATTGCTGTACAGTTTCTGTATTTTGCTTTCATTGTTCCCTGTCTGCTTTTTTCCAGACTGAATCTCATTTTATTGCCTACTTATATCTCTAAATTCTGCAGGTCCCTTTTTATTATTTTGCCATCTATCCTGGGTTTTGCAACACCTTACAATTTAGTATGATCTGTAAATTTAATTAATGTCATGTTTGCCAAAGACCATAAGGAGCCAAGTCAATTACACAGGCAAAAAAGAAAAAAGGAAACCTTTATTATGCTATAAATGCTCTGTTAAAAATCCTACTTGATAAGGAAACATTATACATTTCTTGGCCTTCGTAGACGTAATTGCAAAGGGGCCTAGATGTTTTACCCACGTCATTTGTGCCATTTTAAAATTTAAAATATATTATTACCAAAGTAAATAACAAACAAAAATGAAAAATGGCAACTTAATTCCTTTCTGTGTAACTGAAATGTGCTGGACAGGGTTAGACAAACATTCATAGTACACATTTTGCTATGACATCTAAATTAAAGTTACCACAGCGTTACTTAAGCAGAATTGCCTCAGATTGGTTCACACATTAAGGGCAAATGCAGGCAGCCAATTAATAATTGATTTTATTTAGAATGTCTGCTTTTTTTTTTTAGTATTTCCATTGTGTGTTATGTATATAGTGCAATTGTGTGATGCCTCAGCCCAGTCTGACAACATTTGAGCAAAGTCTGTAATTCTCTGCCGTTATTATCTCTTAGCTATTATGATGCTGATAGGAATTAGAGTAGAGCAACCTCCATCATTCGACTAGGAACAACAGCAATTACTGCTTTGGTCTCTGACTGAGGTTAGAACAGATAAATTGAGGTAAATAATTATTACCATTTCTCAAATTCATCATTAGCTGTAACTGCGTTTCTAATGCAGAAGGCCAGATTATTGGGCCTGACCATGATAGCTGCTCCTGACTTATGCTACAGAAACATTATTAAGCTCACTCCCTCTTTAATCAGGCCTCTTGTTCTTAAAGAGTTCCACCTGAGATGATACACTAATAGGTATTAACTTTTATGAAGTAATTCAAGACTTTGAAAATCCTTTTTGAATGTTCAGCCTGACACCTGATGTTCAGGCAGAGCTGCTCTCCATTGGCAGAGAAGAAAAGAAAAGGGGAAAAGTTTACTGCTCCTTTACTATTTAAAAAATGAATCCCACTTTTGAGTAAAATAAAACATATGCAGAATGTCATTTGGTTAGTGAAAGTACGTGAACTAAGATGTGTAATTTAGCAAGTTATGAATGTGCCTTAGTCCCACTGACATCAATGTCTTGCCCATAAATTCAGAGTGCATGCAAATTTCTCTGCAGAAAAGTTGATTTTTTATCCTTGGTTTAACTTGTAATTAATTGCTTTTAGCTTTTAAGGATTTGTTTCCTCAACCTATTTTGCCTGTAACTATATTCCACACACTAGTGTCTTATTGATGGAGTGAATCAAAGTTACGAGTGTGAGAGAACACCAGCCAAGTGTTGGGAGCTAAGTGATGTTAGGGCACTGGTGAGCTGTCTCAGAAGCTGTCAATGTCTGTCTGTCCTGCAAAGGCTGTTGGACAGGACATAAAGAAAACCCCTTCCATACTGTCAAGGGTGCCATGGGTCATAGAATCACAGAATCAATCATAGAACCATAGAATCATAGAATCGTTAAGGTTGGAAAGGACCTCTGAGATCATCGAGTCCAACCTGTTAACCTAACTGCCTGGTCCACCTCTAAACCATGTCCCTAAGCACCACATCCACACGTTTTTTTAATACTTCCAGGGACTGTGATTGTACCACTTCCCCAGGCAGTCTGTTCCAATGCCTAACCGCTCTCTCCATGAAGAAGTTTTTCCTAATATCCAACCTAAACTTCCCCTGGCACAACTTGAGCCCATTTCCTCTCATCCTGTCACTTGTTACTGGGATGAAGAGACCGACCCCCACCTCACTACAACCTCCTTTCAGGTAGTTGTAAAGAGCGATAAGGTCTCCCCTCAGCCTCCTCTTCTCCAAACTAAACAACCCCAGCTCCCTCAGCTGCTCCTCGTAAGACTTGTGCTCCAATCTAAGACTTTAGTGGCTTGATCCTGTAAAAAACCCAAGGGTCTGGGGAATATTCATATGGGCCCCGTGGTGACGACACAAGGTCCCCTTTCCCTTACAGATTTGTGCCTCTCTGTGGAGGCAGCTGGATGGTCTAAGGTGGACAACCCCAGGGTACCGCAAAGGGCGTTCGATGGCTGTGTTTAGAGCTCTGACTAGTGCTCCAGACATTGCGATGGCTGCAAAGATTCAGAGCATTCAGGCACATTAATTTTACACTTTTGGTAAATGTTTTATCCTATTTTTTAGAAAGAGATAGCTGACACAGACATAGAATTAGCAAATTGTCCTAATCGATACAAGCGCCTACTATCAGCTTAAAAACTGCTAGGTGTTAATTATGAGACACAGCAAACACATCAATCAGGCAGCTCCTCGGCAGAAGCGCCTGTGCTCTGCTCAGCTCCCAGCCCACGCGCTCTCCCTCCCTCCTCCCTCCCTCCATCTCACCTCTCAGTCAGTAACAGCCGCTTTTGTGAGACGCTCGTCATTTCACAGTTTCAAGTTTCTGACTTGAAGTTCTGCCCTTCAAACTCTTAAATGAAGTGACGCCTAATTTCTGCTCTCACCCACCTGTGGTACTGTGCAAATGGTACTTGTCACTCCAAAACTATTCGAGGAGATTTCGGCTGGGCTTTGACTTGTGTATGTTTATCGGCCTCTCATGGAAGGCAGTGCAGATGCTGGGGACTGGGGAAAGAGAGGTCACCTAGGACATGTGAGGGGGAAAGCGTTTAGAAAACTATAGCACAGCGGCCTCCAGGAAAGGAGGTACCTTGCAGGAAATATGAAGTGAAATGGTATAGATAGAGAGAGGGGGAGACACAGTGAAACCCGTGAGACAGGCACTGACTTTGTCATGCACTGCCTTTCTGAAAGGCATTCAGATGCCATGGTGATAGGCATGATAATCAGGGTAGATCACAGAAAGAAGTAAACTAAAACCACTCTTTCTGCAGGTGCAATCTGCTCTGTAGGGTCCTGGAGGGCTCTGGTGCATTCAGAAGCTGGAGGAGCACCAGGGGATGGGAGATGGCCAGAGGCCAGATGAGACCTGCCAATAGGCATGCACAGAGCACAAAATCAAGCACTTATTTCTTTCCTTCATAGACAGGCACAACACACATGAGAGACAGTAGAAAAATCGGTGTGTTACAGAGTGGTCTGATGAAAGTGCTGCAGCTGTCACTCAAACATCTCCTCTCCACTCCAAGACTCACTGGCTGTGGTCAGCTGTTGTGCTGAGCTGCCGCGGTGCATGAGGGGGTTGCAGGCAAAGTTCAGTGTAAGCAGAGTTAAATGTGTTTTCAGAAATGAGCATCTAGGTCTAGCTCGGGCAGAGCCACAGAAGTGTTACGTGACTTGCCCAGGTCTTCAGGTCTGACATGTGGAAGGAAGACAAGGTCCTGAAAGCCTCAGCTCTCCCTGCCACCCGCTGAGAAAAGAAAAATGATTGAAAATGATTTACGCATTGAGAGAGCTGGCTTGTTTGATTTTATAGATAACAATAATATTTTAGCTATTCTAATTACAAGCAGTAATTAGGCAGCTGGACCAGATGAGTGTTGAAGTACAAAGACCTGCTTGTGTGCTTCCAGCTGTTCTCCACTGGAATTATTAACAAATATGTTGCACAGACATTTTACAGGCATTTCAAGATCACCACCATTTTCTTTCTCATCTCTTCTGAAGAACATGTTCTGCTCTAGAGTTTACTCAGAGAAAGAAAGCAGGTGCCCAGGCAATGATAGCATTTAAGAATTCCCTGGCCTGCCTTTCTTTTGTGTAATCGCTTTTCACACCTGAAGAAAACATAACATGAAAAGGAGACAGAGGTAGCAGATAATGAAACAACAGCTTAATTCAAATGGGTGAAGGTGGTTTATTCATTTCTAAATGAGAGAGGATGCCAAAAGTCCGCTGTAAATCTGAATGTCAAAATTGCTCAGAGCTCTGTCTACCTCCACAGCAGCAGCAAGCTTTCTGTGCAGCTACCTGACACTTACAGAGCTATTCACAAATATTTCTAAGCAAAGGTTGCAGTCACCTATTATCCTATTTATTCCAGAAGTGCTCAGGGGCTGGCTGAAAGCAGAGCCCTGTTGTGCCGGGCTTTGTACAGACAAAGCCATGGAGACAGCCACTGCCTTGCTGGCTTTACTCAGCTATTGTTTTGCTGAAATGCAATTTAAAATGTGATGCAATTCTTCTGGCGATTAACAAGAGGAGAAAATACTGTTTCTTGATCTGTGTCAGTTTCTTAGATGGGTTTAGGGCAAGCAAATACAAATAAAGCTACATATTTTTATGTATTTAGGACAAATGTTTAGTTAAAACCAATAACTGATGTGAGATTCTCGGTTCATTTGAGGTTGGAAGCATTTATTTGGAGAGCTGCAAGTGGGGAGGTGATGGAGGTGATGGGGAGGGATGGTGATGTTCAACCCTGTGCCTGAATGACTGCCCATTTGTTCTGCCCCAGGAAGAACTCCAGCACATCCCACGTGAAATCTCTGCAACTCATTTTTTCACTGAAATACAAATATTATTCTACTCTTCTTTTTCACTGGGACCAGGAGTCCTGGTACCAGCAGTGAGGCTGAAGGAGAAAAAGGTCAATGTGGCTAGATCCCACCTCTCTGACATGCCTCCCAGAAGTCTCCCAGCGATGCACCGTTCAGAGATGGTCCTGTGGGTTTCCCTGAAAGCAACAAACCTATGTGCTAGCTTGAATGACAGCGTCTACCTCGCACTATTTTTAGACCAGGTCCTTTGGCATCAGTGGCAAGGGAGATAGGATAGAGGCACATGGCCAGCCAACCTTCCCAAGATTTACACTATAGGCTTACTTGCATTGACAGTCTCTGGGCACTGGGAGACTGGAGCTGAGAGCAGAGCCTGCCATGCCCTCAACAAGCTCCTTTCTCAAAGGAAGCCAGACCATGGCTGCCAAACTCTGCTGGCAGCGCGGGGCTGGTGGAGGCCATCAGGAGCTCAGCTGAACTTTGTCCTGACCTCAGAGGTGAGTGTCAAGAAGCAGGAATCTGAGTTTTGCTATTTTATTGAGGCAGAAGTTGCAGTCACAGACAGACACTGTGACGGACAGGGTATTTTCCACATTGCTTTTTACTCTGCTGTTTTTATGTAATGATTTTTCCTGCTGTCTCACTACATAGAATTTAAAATAAGAACAAGTTTCATAACCAAGTGTAAAATTTAGGCTGAGGAAGGCATCCAAAGGGTCTTTTTGTTATACAGTTTCAGGCACAACTGAGTGAGGGAGTTGCCAATGTCTCACTACCTGAATGTTACATATCTTTAAATGTAATTAAATTAAATGTAATTAAATTTAAATTTCTTCCAAATCTCCACCCTCCAAACATCTTTTCACTTTTTAATGTCATTTTATCTGCTTTCTCTACACTCACCATGCCCCATCATTTCTTCACATTTGCCTTCCTATTCATGTGTTGAAGAGTGCCTGGCCCACCCAGCAGGTGCAGAGCAGCTGGAGCTGCAAGTGTCAGCCCCAGGGACATGGACGTGACAATTGCACCAGATGTGAAAGCTGGTTACTGAATGTAAACTTTTCTCTTGGGAAGGGTGCCAAGCACCCCTCCCTGAGCAATGTGGTGTGCTGGGGACTGATGCCAGATCGTCTCGGCACCTGGGACCTTACCTCACTTTTAGCAGAAACGTGGGGACAGTCTGGCAGTGCTATGGCATACAGGTAGAAAACAGATCTCAAAATTCCCTGCTAGTTAATAGGCATCTAAACATATTTGACAGAAGCACTTGAATGTCTGTCAAACTGCAGGAAGAGAGCACTGAAACAGTCTAATCATCTGGGGACACAGGTATCTACAGAGCTGTGAGACAGTAACAGCCATCACTTCCAACTAGCTGAAGGTACATCCCCACGGGATCTCCTGGCCAAACAAACACACAAGGCACTAATTCTGGTGCCAATGCCCTGGTAATGCAGATCCAGGTCACGAAGAAGAAGGAAGTTTCTCTTGTTCTGATGGGCAGGGTACCAGGTTGAATAGCATGCTTGTGCTGGCTCGGCCATGGCTGTTCCCGGCCATGGAGAAATCCTTCCTCTTCTCTGCTCCATAAGCAAGAACTAGGCTTAAGGCAACTAGGTACCAATATTGACCAGGACACTGCAGGAGAGGTCATTTTTAGGGTGTCAAAACTGACTACAAATCATCACTTTTCATTACTTCTTAAAATATCTGCCAATGACACGGTGCTGTGATACAGCTCCTTAAAATCTCTACCATGCAACTTCTGGTACAACGGTGACCCTGGCAAGTTTCTCAGACAGGAGGATTTTGTTCAATAACTTTCTGCTGTGTATCAGTTTGTCATGAAACGTTGAACATGTGTTGTTTAATGTCAGGCAGAAGCACAGCTTGGATACTGCTTATGCTCCTTCACCATTTCCCTTCTCATCAAAGCCTGCTCATTTCCTGAGCAAGTGTTCATTTCGCCCATGTGCTAGCAGTAAACACCGAGAAAAATCTACCCATTCTAACAAAACCTCTTGGGAAAAACCAACACAATTATGATTTTATGACTGATGAATTTAAAATAACCCCAGAAGTTGCTGGCAACATCAAAAGGAAAACTGGGATGTGTGATGACTTTCTGTTTACCTGCCTTTGCAAAGTGTGTTGGGATATATCCTCTAGCAGAGCTATTGGCTCCTTTGGGATTATGAAGGAGAAATGCTAAACATTCACTTCAGATTTAATAGGGATGGAAGCTTTTCCCAGGTAGTGGATCTCATATATATATAAAAAGTACTTGTTTGTAGCCACCAGAAGCTATGATTTCTGTACTTGTGGGATATCCTTATGTTCTTCTCCCAGAGTAAGGGAAAGTAAAAATGTTTTGACTTTGCGAGATCCAGGAATACAAGCATCTGTGACACTGGTGAAAGATGAGTTCTAAATAAAACCATCTCAGAACCAGAGAGGGCTAATCACGACAAGGGAAGATTTTTGTTTTCTAATAACAAATGGCAGCTGGATTAAGACATCAGGTCACCCATGCCCGAAGCACTTACTCAAGTCTTTCATTTCCTAAAGTTCAACTGGCAGCAAGGGCCTCTGTTTGAGTTATTTTGATGTCTTCAGTATTAATCCTTGTGGCATGCAGTAAATATACTTTTTGCAAATGCAGTTCACATTATTTACCCACCAAAAATATTCAAACCTCAGTTCTCATAGTCTGCAAAGTGTATTTGAGGTGGCTTGGAGTCATGTGACAAATTTATCTTCCAAAAACATCTGTGCTTAAATTGCCCACTAAGGTAACGCATGCTGCTTCCTATCCAACAACTTTCGCAAATTGCTTTCTTGCATTAAAAAACCAAAACCACAGAAATGCTGATTATTCTAAATCCAAAAGACATGTGAAAACACATTCTGCAAAATGACAATTAGGCAGTAGAGCTTTATTTATAGTTGTGAAATAAACATCAGTTAATCATCACCAGGAGCACCGATTTCTAACCTCTGTTTAGGTGAGATTTCAGATGCCTAACTCATTACCAGCTTTCAGCAATGCCTGCTCATCAGCAGCAGTCACATTAGACAAAATACAATGCATACGATATGGCAGTAATTAAATCATACTCCAGGGAAGAGATAACAGTGAATTATAAGATATCTTGAGAAGTGATAATAATTACTCCATAGGGGTTCTATTCTATTAGGGTTTAAATACTTTTAAGACTTTGTAGAAAAGACTTAATTTGAAAAAAAAACGCTAAAGATGAAAGTAAACAAAAGCTAAGTGCTGTTAGTCTTATCTGTCACACACATCTCTGGCACTATTTCAGCTCTTTTGCCTTAACTTTAGCCCCAAAGTGCTTTAGCTTGCCTTCGGCAACCACTGTATTATTCACCAAGACTGAAGCAGACTCATGAATCTGTTTAATTGATTGTGGCTTGATAGCTCATGCACAGATGCGAAGTTTGGCCAAAGCCAAGAACACTGAGCGAAAGGGAGAAGATCCACCAGGGAGTGGAGTGAGGAGCCTAATATCCAGAAAGGGGATCTAAAACACAGAGAGCAATAAAGAGCTAGGAAAATCAAGAGTCTGGGAGATGGAAGCAGAGGCCAAACCTGATGTTTCCTGATAAAACTTAAGTTATTCTGAACTGGAAAAAGGATGAGACTTGTCTTGAGTCCCAGCTCTATAGAACAGCACTGGACCGCTAAGAGCTGCTCCTGCATTCAGCACGTCAGTAGAAATTATGGGTCTTGTCCTGCTCCTCTAGTGTTAATGGGTTTGGGGGTTTCATTTCCTCTTGGTTTCCTTCAAAGCAACACTAAATGTTCAAGAAGTTATTGTAATATGAAAATTAGGTAAAACATTCCTACTCATGTCATTTATGCAATATTCTAATATATAGCAATTGCACTAGAGTCATATTAGCATTGGATATTTCATATAAAGTGTACACTGAATGTGAAAGAAAAAATACATGTCTTTTGTCAGTGTTTATTGGAATGAATTTGAGAAGCTCAGATCTTACCATGCCTCATTTGATCTTTTTCATAGAGTCTTTTTCTGGTAGAGAAATCAGACTTGGCTGTTTCAAAGACACAGAGCCCATAAAGTATTTGCCGCCTTTTCTTTCTCTGCTACAATCGACAATTTGTGACTGTTACTGCACAACTCTTGGACAAGCACTTTGTGACCCTGGTGATTCACTACCACTAATTCTGTCACTTTAGTTTAAAACCACCTCAATTAGCATTTCAATGGGAGATTATTCCCCTTCCATGGTAAATTCTGATGCAAATAATCTCCCTCTTCTGCTGTATCACTTACCCTCAAAGAAAATCCTTTTAGAATTTGATTATCCGTCAGGCCCTCTAATTTTTTGGATGGTAAAGGTAAATGGTAAAAGCAAGTTAGCACAGATAGTCCCAAAAATGTGCAAGAAGTGTTGCTCCAATTATTTGCTTTCCAGCTTTATGAAGCAATGTGTTTCTGTGGGACTCTGCACATAATTTAAGTGCATTTTCGACCTATAAAGACCTGTTAACTTTAAACTATACCATCTCCTTATGAAGAATAAAGCTCACCTAACACTCTTTTATAACAAATCCAAATAGAGAGAAACTTACAATGAAAGAAAATATAGTAGAGCCCAAACAGGGTTGAATATTGGATATTAAAGTAATAAAAATTCCATACCATGTTTTTTTAAGAACATGAAAGAAATACAGCTCACCTTCTTCTGAGGCTCTCCTCGGGAGATGAGCATTTTGTAAATCACATTCCTCTGATGATACAGCAGTATTTCACATTTCTGGTGGCCAGGCTGGATCTGGCTTATTAATATTGCATGCTAATAGGTAAACTCTAAAACGAGCACACCGTTGTATAGGTATAACTCTGTGCAACTTACCAGCACCTATAATGTTTGTGAGATAGCACGGACTATGCCATAATGCTGTGATATTTGCCAAGTAATGGTCATCAAACAAGTCTAGGTAGATGAGAAACAGCTATGGGGCAAAGTGGGAGACAGCAGCCATCACAATCACGGTGACATCCAAATGCTGTCTTACTTCCACTGTGAGTGTTTTGATGTTGACCATGGATCTATGTGCACTAGTAGTGCCAGCACTTAAGTTTCTGCTTAACTCTACAGCTGCACCAGGCAGTCTTCTGATAACGCTAATAAGAGACACATGCATCTAACGCTGTCAGAAATGCAGAGCCATGTACACGCATATGCCAGGCTCTGTTGTCTCTCCAGGCAGGTACTTCCCTCAAAGGGTCCTCCATTGCCATCTAAAAGAGTCTGTTTTTTTTAAAGTTAGTAATGCTGTTTTCTAGGCTCATGTATGATTCCAAACTGCTGCACCTGTGTCAGATGCCAGGCCATCAAAATGCATTTGCACCAGACAGAGCACTGGCTTACCCGCACGGAAAATAATGAGGTATTTTAAACTCTGAGAAGATGAACAGGTCTTTTCACTTCTTAAACCCACACTAGAGGAGAACCAGGAAAGGATGGGCATAACAAATGCTGGATGGCTCATACATAAGTATGCACAGATGCTGAGGTTCGTTCCTCATACTTCACGGGCCTGCTCATTTAATGACTCTGTTTAGAAGCACAAGTATCAAAATGCAGAGAGAAATCCTTTGCTTGAATATTTTTTTTTACTCAGGAAACATCAAAAGAAAACCTGATCAAAGCAGTACAGTTAAATGTCGGTAATATTAACCCTGACTGATCTCCTTCTGAATCACCAACATACCCATTATGTGCTGAGTGCACCCTTGTACCTTGAGTAGATCTAATATATATTCGTACATACTTTCAGATTGTCAAATCTGATTTTCCCTAGTCTTTTTTCATTAAATACATACTTGCCCCCAACTGATATTGAGGTTGCATTCACTGTTCTGGGAAGATCCCCAGATCAGCAGAGCTGGGGACTGAAAGGAGTGCTGACTGCATGCTCTCAGCAGAGCATGTTTGCCCCAGTGTCCACCCTACTTACTCTACGCGAATGGATTCATCATTCAATCATTTAATAAACTCTTAAGTAGACTTCCTACTCAGGATCTTTATATTTTGAGGGTGTTTGTGGATGCATTAACGCATTTTTCTTTTTTTGGATATGAGGCATCATGCAGCAGCACTGATGTGGGGTGAATATGAATCTTCATTCGCAAATGAAGTCTCTGTCATCTATTATCAGTGACTCCATGCTGCTGATCCCTGTTTTCCCTATTTTCAAACTTTCTTTTAATTTTTAAATTTTGTTCCAGCTCAATTCTCAGTACCACTCCTGGACATCTGACTTGCCTATAAGCAACCGGCCATCATTCAGTCCTAGCAGCCATCTGTCTACATGTACAGCTCTTCCTTTTTTCCATTTTGTATTAACTCTGGTAGTAGCCATGGTTCAAAGCCTTGGTGGCCATCCAGCATGGCCCTGTTGCCCCAGCTGGCTGGTCAGGTGCTGGGGCGCTGGTCTCTGGCTCTGGCCCGCAGCTCAGTGGAGAGCACAAGCTGCCCCATTTTTTTCATCCCTCTGCAATGCTCTCATAAATAAACGTGGGCTGTCAATGGGAACCTCTGTGCAATATTGTAGAGTGGAAACAAACCCAAGCCCAGGCATGTGCAGTACATCTGCTTTCATGTCAGTGGTTGGTGGTGGGCTGGAGACCTCCAGGTTGGTCTCAGGAGATTTAACACAGGAGAGGAAGCTCAGGTTTCTCCTTCATTAACAGGGTCAGCCCTGGCTTTTCATACCCTTGTCTGGAATGCATGTAAATGGCATCTCTTCCCCCTCCTCCCCAGAGAGGTGCCAAAGTCTGTCTCTTCGAATCACTGCATCTCCCCATCACTGGCCAAGCTGTGTCAGCAAGTATCACCATCAGCACTGCTCTGTGCTCAGGCAGCCTCCCAGGCAGGGCGCTTCCCCAGCACACCCAGGGCTCTGGTAGGCCCCTCAAATCCCATCTCCCTTTCCAAAGGGGTTAAAAACTTCAGTTGAACATTTGCTCTGAATGTGACCCAAGCTTCTTCCTCCACATTTCTGCCCATACCCATCTCCCTTCAACAAAAGGCAAAATGAGCATCACTGGAAAGGCACTTGCATTCAGGTGGCCATACTGGCTGGCTCTGGGATGCACGGGTTGTCAGTCAAAGACTAATGGTGCTCATTGGCCAAAACACCCACTGTTTAGCCCATTTCTGGGTCCATGTTCTCTCGCACAGCTGCAGCCCAGCCGGGTGAGGCACCGGACTCTGCCCTCACCCGTTCACCTGTGTGGGGAGCAGGGTCTGCATCTTTCTGCCCGGTCAGTGGCAGGCAAGGCTTTGCCTCCTGCCCCCATCCCCAGGGGGGAGCTCTGCCTGTTGGGGATTGCAGAGATTTTGAGCCCAGTCCTCAGTCAAGCATCACTCTGCGCAGTGCCCAGGGGTGCACTGGGCTGTTCTTGCCAGCAGCATTAATTAGAAGAGGAACATTAGTCAAAAAGCAAAACCTGAACACCTTATCTTCAAAGTTTCACTGTTTACCCTGGGTTTAAATTTCACATTTTAATCTTCTCCCACACAAGATAATTTCAACCAGGCAGGAGCAGCGTCTTTTTGTTTCTATTGCAAAGTTGCTGGAACATTTTCAGGAGCTGGGAAATAATGACAGTCAAGGTTAGCTCCGGTGCAGGCAGCCAGCTGGGCAGGCAGCAGTTTGCTGCGGTACCTGTGCAAACGAAGCAGCATAGCCCCACAGCCGAGTCCAGGACAAACCTTCATCCAAACCTGCTCAGCTTGTGGCCTGCGTGTGATCATGGGGATCTTTATTCTGCCATTCTGCGATGGAGTTTTCCCACCCATAAAATGAGGATAAATTACATTTTTGCAAATGTCCAGCTACATGCACATAAACAGCACTCAGCATTCTTGGCCCTCCCCTGCACTCGATTAACAAGTATTTTAATGACTGCATTAACATTTGTTCCACTGCCTCACTCCCACTCTCCAACGCCGTCATGGACCATCTTCCCAGGATAACATTTCTCAAAATCACCTTTCCAAAAGAAAACTCCCTGCTTTTGGGGGAGGTGCAGACAGCTTTGCATGTTGCTGTGGTCACTCCTGTCCCCACATCCCCCTCAGTTCCCCATGCCGCCAAGAGCTTATTCAAATCGGGTCATACTGACTGCGAGCATTTCTTCAAAACACTACGCTCCCAATGAGGGCTATTTATCAAGCCTACAAGATTCAAAACTGCAAGACCCTGAATTTCATAGTCGTTTGCAGCGTCAGAAGCTGCTAATGGCCCATAAAATTTAGCAACTTCTCCATAAGCTGCTGGTTAATGAAAAATCGGTTAAATTGTTCACAGATCAGCTGGCATGGTGCCCTCTGATTCATGGGACGCTTTCCCTGGCAAAGGTTACATTAACCGCGCTGGGGAAGCAGGGAGAGGAGTTGGGGTGGTTTGCTGGAGGCTGTGGCTTTTTCCAGGTGGGATGAGCACAGAGGACCCCTGCACTGGTGGGATGGGGGCAGAAGAGCCCGCACCAGCCACACAGGATGGGCCCCTGTCAGCCACAGCGCTGAGTGGTCTCCAGCACTGCCCCAGTACAGGTGCCCAAGCTGCTGATGCCACTGCCGGGATTAAAGCCAGGCTGCATGATAGAGGAGGAGTTCAGTTTAGCGAGGCAGCTTGGTTTGTTGAGACGGATGCACACTCAGTGAATCCCTATTCTGATTTGTAATTGAAACCATAAGGCAGAGGCAACTTTCCCCTCTCTGGGAAAGCTGCGCGTTGAGCAATGGGGAGTCCCTGCCTGCACATTCCTGCAGCTCTTTGGGTGATGGAGGCTGAAACGAAAGGACGTCGCAGCATTTAGCCGGCCTCCCGCAGAGCCTATATTTGCCTTTTGCTGCCCCTGCTCCTGCTGCTGTTGTCTCTCACAGCAACTGCTGCTGTAACTTGTGACAGTTTCACATGAAACACAAGCTGCCCTGTGTTTGGATGCAATACTCTGGCTGCAGTACAAAGCAAGGATTTGGCATCTGCGCTGAGGAGCAGTCTGATGTCAGCACAAATTAACGCTGTTCACCATGCTGACATTGCGAGGCCTCAACTGTCAATGCTGGCATTTATGATGCTGTGTATTTTAACTAATTAGGCACTCACAGCCCAGTCAGTGCAACCCATCCATCTTATGAACGCTGGATGTTTTTGCACTGGCATATGCTACAATAATGAGAATCAATGTTGCTAATGACTTTGTGCAGCCCATTTTTCAGCCACCTTTGCAAATCCAGATTATGCTAGGAATGCAAAGAGGAGAAAACACTGGCTTTGAAATGCCAAAGGTGCATTTCTGCAGGACAAACCCCAGACTTGTCTCACTCTGGCATGGCTGAAGCACTGTGGCAGAGGAGCTGCCCCCACCAAAGCAGCTATGCAACTCTGAGAAAGCAATTTCTATTGCAGGCAGTAGAACAGATGAGATTTCCAGGGTCAAAGCCCTTAAACATGTTTCACTGAATTTCCTCAGAGTCGGTCTTTCTTTTCCTTGGGCAAGATTTCAAGTTTTCTCTGTTGGCGAGTAGGTGCCCCTTTTTCTCACCCCAACCTGCAAGTTAAAGCTGTCCTCTTTCCCCAGCAGGGGAGCAGACACGGGGCCAGCCTGTCGGGTGGCGAGGATGCTGGCCGCCTTTCAGCGTTAGGGGCTTGGAAAAGCAGCAGCTGCCTGCAGCAGTCAAGAAAAGAGAATTCCTTCCTTTGCCTTCAAAAGCGCCATCCCCTCCTCAAGAGATTTACCAGATGTTCTGATTAAGGCAGTTCAATTGCAGTGTTTAAAAGCCTCTTCCACCTGCTCCCCGCAAGCTCCTCTCTGTTGGCAAGAGTAGCTCTAATTAAAAATTCCCTCCTGCTGTGAGGACTCCTCCCTCACCTTTCCAGAAATCATCATTGTACAGGCAACCCCTGGGGACTGCTCTGCAGAGGATGACTCCTCTCTCTTTTGTTTTTTCCTCCCCTGCAGTGGAAATCAAAATTTAGGGGACTTGAAACCTGGGCAGCGTGGGACAGGAAAGCTCTTTCCTGAAGCTCTCCCTCCAGCACTGACCACTGTTCAGAAACCCCCCTGCCCAGCCTTGGGCAGTGCCTGCCCTAGGTCTTTTCAGCCACCACTACCCTCTGGAAATGCTCTAGGCTTGTAGGAAGAAGCCTGAAGCCCCCTAACCCTTCACCATCCAATGTGCCTCATCAGCACTGACTGCTTCAGTCCCCACCTCACAGCAAAGCGTCACACTCAGGTGGTGGCTTTTCAGAGACCAGGGTCTCACTCTAGCTGTCCTCTTTTGGGGCTGACTCTGGAGGGAAGGACCGGGCTGCGGAGGGCACCAAAATGTAGCATGAGAGCAAAGGAAGTAGAAAACGCAGGTGCAAAGTTTGCTGGTAGAAAACTCAGGCTGCTTTTGACTTTGTTGGGGCTTCCCTGCTCTGGCACTGTCAGGAAGAAAAGCTATAGCCCTTCCCTCCTGAGGAGGGAAATAAATGGGTGTTTACACTGAGTCAGAGCATGCAGGAAGCCCACCGTATAAAGCTATCCATGCCCATCAGTCCCTTTCTTCACATATTCCAAAAGAAATCAGACTCAGGTCTGCTTTAGAGGTGCCGTGGAAACCCTGGCTCTTGGCCTCTGAGGGTCCCCCCACCACAGAGAGGGATCCAGCAGGGTCAGTAAAAAGCCACCCCTGGCCTCAAGCCCCACCATCGCCACAAGCCACAGCCAGGCAACCCTTCATCTCCAGGCACATTTGCTGGTGTCTCATCATTAGCTGAGCCTCCATTTTTATTCCTCTTGGCAGTCAGACTTCCCCGAGCTGCCCACTGGCTGCTGGTGCAGCCTCACCTCTCCTTGAAAAGGCCAAGATAGAAAATCTTCTTAAGCGAATCCTGTGCTGATAAGTGTTACTCAGATGATGGGATTAATATTTTCCCTATTTTGGAGCTACTCAAGCGTGCAGGTGAATATATGCCCACTTAGTGTGTTTTTGAGCAGTAAATATGCTTTCCCCCCTCAAATGGGTTCTCTGCCTTTTAGCCCTCCGAGGATGACTAGGTGCAAGCCCAGGATTTTACTGTCACAGGGCTCGGTACAGCCAATCCCCATAGTAACGGGGCATCCACCCATGAATCCAAAACTGCAGCAGGTCCGAGCACTGCAGCATTCAGTCTAGGCACGTATTCAGCATCAAGGTATACATGTGCGTAAGTATATATGAAATTAATCTGTGGCTGCTCAGCAAATACAGTATGTGCACAAGACAGGTAAATGCCAGTAAAAACGTGACCCCCTTCATGTTCAGAGCCTGTGTGTGCTGTGGCCAGTAACGGTAAAAATGGCTAAGGAATCGGACACTGCTCCATCAAATGTGCCTATCCCAGCCCTCAAATGATCAGAAGACGATTTCCCAAGTTGTGGTGTTCAAACACTTTATATTTGCATATTTTCATCAAAGAACATAACCCTTTAAAATGGGACCCGCTGTAGCCTTGACATTAATTTGCATGGAAGGGCTACAAAAGTGTGCAGCTAGCACCACTTACTGGCAAAGCTACAGACACAGGCATTTAACAATTTTACTTTACAAGCTGCTCGTGCAGTAACGCTGAACACAAATCTTAGTGCTAGTGTTTGAATACAATAAACAAATGTAGGACATCAACAAACTTTGGCTCAATATGGTATACCCCTGTGTGCCGGTAACACCTCTCCTTTCCGTCCTACCTCTACAGCCATGGACACAAATCAGTGGTCAGCTTGGGAGCAAGGGAGAGGGGTCTGCGCCTTTTCTTTCAATACATCAAAGATGTGGTGTGTGTCACTCAGATGCATATATGTTTACATATGTGTATGTGAGTGTGTGTGGGTAATTTCATCTGCTAGGACCATGGATGGGCAGCTGTGTCTGTAGTTTTTAAAATCCCAAGAAAAATGAACCCCATTTAGAGACATTCTCCTCCCCTGAGCTATTGCTCATAATTGATGAGCTGATGAGTGGCCTCATGGTCCCACTTGTGGGGCAGATGCCTTCAAAGTTATTCATGTTCCTTAAATCACAGTCAACAGTTTCTGTTTCTTAACAGAGGGTCTTTACAGCCACCCTCTAAGCTGTCTCCTCCTTTGGTAGCTGTGATTTATTTGGGAAACAAAGCATCAGTTCGGAGGCACTGCAGTGTCTTCAACGTAAAGGTCCCTCTACTGCACTTGGCTGCATCTCTGACTGCTTTACAAATGTATCCCCTCTCACCCCGTGCTGTCTATATTAGACTCATTTGTTTAAATTCAAAAAAACAGATTAATAGAAAGGAAAAAGGTTTAAGCTTCTTGAAAGCTTCTGCTTAGGACATAACTTACCCCAGTTGTGTAAGCTTTTAAGCAGCAGCTGTATATACCATTGCAGACCAACATCCATAAAGGCGGTTGACAGCCACCCGCTCTTCAGGCTGGCTAGATCCCTGAGCCCCGTTCATGCCGACCACACAGGGCATTAGTCATGATGCAAGTGTCATTTGTTTTGTTCTCTAACTGGAGAGGGTTTTTAGGTGCCTGATCTCCAATGAATATGAAAAAGTCATATTTTAGAGCCTTGTCGATTAGAAGGATCATCCTGAAAGATTCATTAATTAGTTACACTGTCAGTCTCTTTAATTAGGCATTGCTGAGTACCTTCAGTCTTTGTGATCTTTAGCGTTCTTAGCTTGTTGTACTTTATTTACATATTTTTTGGACATGTACGTAATTCCTAATTAAAGCTGTAGACTCTACTCCAGCTATTTCAAGATGTCACGTACTGTAGATCTTCGGATGTGTTTAGTGGATGTCTGCTGAATTTAAATTACCCCTTTAATCAGACCAGAAAACCTGCATCCTTTTTTTGGGGTACAAGAACACCCACCAGACATAAGCAGGGGAAGGTAATCCAGTTTCCAGGAGGTTTCAGTATAGGAGCAAATGAAAGACACTTACAAAATGAAACCTTTCAAAAGACATTTCTGTCAGGAATTTTAAAAAGAGAATTTGCCTGCAGGGAAATCCTTCTGACAGGAGGCTGTCAAAGGCACATCCCCACCAGGGTGGTCTGCGGGAGAGAGCCGAACAGCGTGGATCGTGTTGGGATTTCAGGAGACTCGGGCAAGCAAGATGTTTCTTAAAGGAAGTGGAAGCTTTGTAACCTAAAGGAAGAACAGACATTTGTCTATCAGATGTGAGCCACAGCCCTCAAATGATAAATCTTAGCAAGGAGGAACCTGAGGAAATAAGGGGTGCTCCTCTAGTTTTGTGGCATTCCTCTCTATTGAACTAACCAGTCCTTTAAAGAAAGGACCTTCTTTTCTTCAAGCTGTGTCCCTCCTCTGCACCAGTTTGGCCAAATGTATTTTTGTTAATGCCTCCACCCTGATATCCAGTTTCTCTCTACTCAATTTCTATTTTTAGAGCCGGCAGAGAGGATATTTTGCAGGGGACAATCCTACAAAAACAGAGAACTAGAAGAGAGAACAAGAATATTACATATCATCCCTGTCTAGTTTACCTGATCCTAACAAAACTCTGTTTTATCCTTGCTAGCTTACTCTGATCTATCTGTCCCAATGTTATCCATCAATGTAGTACTCTCTGGTCTTTATACTTATTGGTAACAGTGATCAATATACAATAATAACAGCATCTTTCTGAAAAGTCTGTGCTCTCTGTTTCTCAAGACTTGCTGCCACTGCTTTCTCCAGATTTAACCTTGTCTTTCATAGGTGCTTATCTCCCCCTGAGATAAGGCTTGAGCTTATACCTTACACTGGCTGGCTACTGCCCTCACACTAACAGATAATCATATAAATAAAATGAGTGAATATTTCTGCACCACCTCCACAGCTTATAACACCCCAGTTCATAAGTGCATTAATAAAGTCTGATGAACAGTCCCAGCAAAAGCACTTTGCCTTATCCTCAGAGATAAGAGAAAGAAGGAGAATATGAATAAGTTTTGCAAATGATAAATCCTGCCCAGACATTTAAGCAGAACAGAGCTGGAAGGTCTGGAGCTGGCGATCTCCCCATTGCTAAAAGAAACGAGGTGCTGATTAGCGCAGGGAGGTAAGAGATGCTGTGACCCCCCTCAGGTTACCAGGGTGAGTCAGCACCACTGGGGCTGCGGTACTCCACAATTCATCATGCTCGTTAGCCATAAAATAAAGCTCTTTTTACTGCAGCAAATCTTTTACATTCTGTAAAAAAAAAGAAAATGCTCAGGCTTCTCACATATACACAGAGCTGCACCTGGCAGTCACTTGGCAGAAAACAAAATAGTGGCTTAGGATGGGAGTGCTGTAGGGAGGGGGACATCCTTTTATCTTGGTCTTTCTGCAGTGTCCTGCATTGGGAACCCTGGTCTGTGAGTGCAATGATAACGGAAATATGTAAATAATAGTGACAGGAGTAATAAGAATATTTCTTGTCCCTGGTACACGGACACATGAGGGTTTGGCAGCTGATGCTGCTGCCTTCAGCGGAGAGCACTTCTCCAGCTTGGGCTGGCTCTGTGAAGCCAAAGCGAGGTGTTATTTCAGTCAGATAGATACATTTTTTCTCAGAAACCTCAAAATCTGGGGTGGCAAAGACTGAACTTTACAGTCGAGTGCTTGTGCTCAGCCATCACCTCTCTCTAGGAGGAGTTAGGTACTGGACTCGGCTTCAATTTCTTCACTGCAGTGAAAAGACTTCATGTCCTGAAAGTCTTTGGAGGAAAGCGGTGGAGATTTGCATCTCTGCTTATCCTTCCCACTGGTGAAGGGAGCATTGCGTCTCCCGTGCTCTCTGGAGACATTTGTGACATCCTGTAGAGATTTTCCCTGTGCTAAAAGACAAAGGAAGAAGGGCAAATGGTTGCTGCCAGCCTGAAATGGTTGCTGACTAGCCTGGCTGCCTCTGTGCTGCAATATCTAGCTCTGTGGTAGGGAAGGACAATGGGTTTTATTTACCTTGACTTTAGCAGGGCTTTCAACACTCTGTCCCATAGATAGTAACTTCATAGCCAGGTACGGGGGCTAGTCCATGGACTAGATGGATGGACAAGAGAGGTAAAAACTTGCTCAACTGTTGGGCTCAAAGGACACTGGCTAACATTTCAAAGTCCACCCAGGAGCCAGTTGCAGGTGGTGTTCCTTGGGGACCAATACTGGGGCTGGTACTCTGTGACGCCTTCATCAGTGACCTGACTGATGGGAGGGGATGCACTTTCAGCAAGGTGACACTGAATTAGGAGGCAGGAGGGTACGTAGGAGGACAGGGAGGACATTCGGAGCAGCCTTAACAAGCTGGAAGTGTGTAAGTATAAACTGGAGGAAGTCCAGCACAGGGCCACTGAGATGGTTAAGGGTCTGGAGCATGTGATGCGTGAGAGGAGGCTGAGGAAGCAGGGGCTAGTTTAGCCTCGAGAAGAGCAGGCGAAGGGGGACTGCACTGCTGTCCTCCCCTGCCTGAAGTGGAAGTACAGGCTTCCAGTACCACAGAGGAGACAAATCCAGGCTCTTCCCAGTGATACACAGTCAATTTGCACAGGTTGCAGCATGGGAAATGAAAAGGAAAAAGAAATTTACAGTGAGAATGGTTACAGACCAGAAGAGGATGCCCAGACTGGTTTGGAGTCTCCATTTGTGGAGATATCCAAAGCTCAGCTGGGCAAGGCCCTGAGCAACCTGCTCTCCTTTGACACTTGCCCCGCTCTGAGATCTCCAGAGGTCCCTTCCAACCTAAATTATTCTATGAGTGTATGATTTTTATGAACTGATTTCCCCTTCCCATTAGAATAATTATTTAATCAAATGATATGACAGGCCTGTAGCATATGAGTATTTGATGTACTTCATGGGATGACACCAGCCTAACAGGGAATGCAGTGGTTGTACTGCCAAGCTTTCACACGACTTCATCTCATGGTAAAGAGTATCTTAGTCACTAGTAAGTGCCACTAAACATAAACCTGTGTAAAAATGATATATAGCAGTGAATCTCAGAAGACAGCTTCTGCCCATAAAATCTGCACATGACACGTTGTCACGAGTTATATATGAAGACGATGATAAACCTTTTTTCAGGCTGATAAACCACATAGGTTGTCCTGCAGAGCCAAAGTATTATTGAGTTGGTTATCAGCATCCTACACTCTTGGGAAAACTCAGCTGATACTAAATATGTCATATTGCAGCATATATAAAGCCCAGCTCCCTAGCTTGTCTTTACATTATAGTGCTCATAATTGTCAATGGAGGAGAAGATCACTGGAAAAATTAACCAGCTGTATCAAGATGAGAACCAATGTGCAGAGTAGCATGTACAGAGCTGCATATTTTAGAGCATACTCTAGTTAAGAGATTATTGTTAAATGGAAGGGCTTTTCTGATTGCAGGAGCCCAGACCTCAGCAAGCAGCATGGCTGCCCAGGCCTTCACTAGCTGGTTCCTTCAGTGACACCACACTGCTTACTGGTTTTCCTTAAGGAAAATAAAGTCAGTGACATAGGGTCAAATTGCTTCAAATGAAGATGTGGTTGAACTACAGTCATGTTCAGGAATCTCATTTCTCTGACATTTATTTTCTTAGAAGGTTTCTCTTGATTACTTGATCATGTGTAGTGAAAGAAGAGATCTCTGCAGGGAAATGTGTTCTCCAAGGGGTATGGGTTTTTCCCCCACTAATCCTGGCCCAGAGTAAAGTCTTCACAGCTCCATAGGCACCAGTTTAAGGGCTCATCCTCTGCAGAAAGAAACCCAGTCTATCCTTCTCAAAGGGCAAGAGGTTCCAGCTGCTCTCCCAGAGATTTCTTTAAAGCTACCTGTAAAATAAATATGAATTTAAACTGCAAGCACCATAGGTACTAAATCAAGAGGACAGCCACTGCTAAGAAAAGTGATTTTATGGTCTGTGAAAATATTGTCTGTAGCAGGTAACAGAATGTGTTCCTTAATTGTTGTGCTCTCAACTCAGTACTTGTCCCATCACCAGCTGCCTGCTGCAGCCAGCATGGTGGCCTGTCCCTCCCATGACCACTACACCTCCTCCGCCATGGCCTGAAACTTCAGCCCCCCCCGCCTCCAAGAGAGGGATGAGGGATGTCAGGGGAGTTGCTCCTGTGCAAATCTTCCAGGATCCCTGTTGTCAGTGGTAGGAGGGAGGGTGAATACGAGTGCAGTTGTTGCCGTGGGGGCACAGTGATGAATTCATGCGCTGCTATAAACACCTCGGACACCTGAGGCAGCTGGGAGAGGTGGCTCCAAGGGGAGGAATACATTTACCATCTGAAATGCAATATGAAGGAATATGGTCAGAGAAGTTAATGCCCTAATCACATTACTGTGTGCTAGAGCTGCTGGGGAGTTATTTAAAATGACTTGAGATTGCAGCTGATAAAAGCAGGTCCGGAGGAGTAGCCTGAGGAAGAGACTGTGTGTCACAGCTGTCAACCTTGTCCTCTTCCACCGGGAGAAAAATAGAAATAAACCCTTGAAATAAGCACAGTCGCCAGAAGCATCTGTCTGCAGGACAAATGTGACCCAGGTGCCACCACCTGTGCAGTGACCAGCCACTTTCACCTTCCCTGGCACCATGGGGGCTGCGGGGCTGTGAGAGGTGGAGGTTGGCAGGAGCTGCTGATGGCTGGAAACCCCTTGATCCCCAGTGCCTGAGCAATATGGATACAGAAGGGACAAGTCCCCACCGAGCACTCTCCATCACGGCTGCTATCGTCATATCATGGAAAACAAAGAGATTTTCCAAGTCCCAGTTACTACTCTCTGGGCTTCTCATCTGCTGTGAAGAATTTTGCCAACAATAGCACTAAACACGAGGAGTTTAACACACCCTCTCCTCTGTCCAGAGAGGGAGGATGTTCTTGAGTTAAGTGAAATGCAGTTCTCGCTCTTACATTTCGGATCTATTCAATCTGTGACCCAGGTCAGACTTTCAGTGTTTCCTCTGGGCCCTGGTTTCACTGTTTCTGAGATAGAGGTGACAGTATTTTTGACATATGATGCTAAATGTCTATGCGAGTGTAACAGCTTTGAGATATTCAGATGGGAGGGGAAAGAAAGATGTTATTTTTACTAGACTTCAATTTCACTGTAAAGACCTTATAAAACAGGCACCAGGGAAGTAAGACTAAGAATATTTTCTTTCTAGACATTACTTTGCAGAGCAATTTTGCTGCCTACTGGTGCCGACACCCATGGATGTTTACTAGCCAAGGATTGCCAACTGGGAGTGCCCTAAAACAGTCAGGAGATTTGGATTGCTCCGCGTTGTTCCCTTGAACAGCTGAAGGCACATGCAACCTTGTATTTTTTGTGGGACATCATCAAATTGGTAACTCAAGTATAGACTATTTAGCTATTATTATTTACTAATAGCAATTCAGAGCTTGCCCCCCACAAAAGGGGGTGTAGCATGTCCTCAGATTGCTCTGCTGTTTAAGAAACGTCTGTCTTAACAGAAGACTAAAGCATCCCTTACCATACACCTTAAAAAATATACCATACTATAGCATAAAAAGATGTGTTACCACCCATGCTGCTATGGTCTTTCTGGCTCTGCAAGGGCATCGAGATTTGTCCCACCTGGCTGAGCCAGGGGCCGTGGGTTATGCCAGTATAATGTGGTATTTCTAGCAGTGCATTTTTATCCATTTTACAGTATTCTCAGTGCATGGCTTACTTCTTTCAGTCTCTGCAAATCCCTGATGGTTGTGAAAACAGAGGTGAGAGTAGAATTATTTATACATAGAGATATTATTAGGGGTGAAATTAATGAGAAAGACATTACAGATAGGAAAGCTGGGACTGAAGGAGAGCTTCTTGCCACAGGGACCTGATTTGACTGTTCATCTCCCAGAGGGACTCTCCCGACACAAGCACTGCCAACTTTGTCCCTTGAGACACTGAAAACTAAACCAGACAGTGAGAAATGCTGGAAAAGTATTTTTTATACAATGTTTTCCTGCTGCTGGGGAATGATATCTAAGCCTCCCGGGGATACCTGCCCCGCACCCTGGAGCAGTGGTGGGGATGGCCAACGGCACCCCGTACGCCTGTTCTGTGCCCATCCGCGGCCCTGGGGGTTGGCTGGCTGCGATGGAAGAGGAGTCAGCATTCAACGATAACCACTGCCATTCAGTGCATCACCAGGCGGGGTGAGATATCAAGTCACCATAGATGCAGTTTTTTGGACAGCAAACTGCCCATTGGTTATTTCCCCAGGAAACTGTATTCCCCATAGGATCCCCAGTATTCACAGGACATTTCTCAGTTTGAGAGGGGGTTATTTCAATTCCAGTGTGATGTCTATGTGGCTACTAGAAAGCAGGAGGAAACAGAGTATGAAGTACATTTTTCCCAGTAACTCAGAAATATTGATTGACTAGTTCAAGGTCTGGTGAATGCCAAAGAAAAAACAGCATATTGAAAGCCTGACTATTGCTTTTGATGGAAGTTTATATGAAAGTGAGTTTGCCAGGCACTTAAAAATTGTGAACTGTAAGAGAAAAATGAATACTAAAGGTATTGTTTTCATATACTTCCATCCAAACTCATATGCTGATAAAGCATACATGAAACAAGTCAAATAGCTTATCATCAGTGCAATCCCATCGTCTCCCCCCAATATTCACAGCCAATGTTCTTCTAAACAGATTCCTAAGCTTGTCTGCAGCACAATCAGCCTCTGCTCTTTACAGCCAGCTGTCGTCCCTGTCCTTCAAGTGCTGATTCAGGTGCAGTAAGCAGGAAGGTTATTTCGGCTTGCGTTCAGCAGCCAGCAGGACAGCAGTTTTCTGGAAAGTGGCTGTGGTCTGAGTTGTGCTATCGATCGACCTTGATGCTGGGCTTGTGCGCCGGGTGCTGCTCCCTGCTGCTCAGGGATGTGGCGTCCTGCGGAGGACAGGGCATCTGACCTTGGCATGTGGTACAGCATGCTCTGCAACGGCCAACCTTGACATAACATGCAAAGCCTTTCATTTCTGATGAGTGTGTAGTCATGTGCACACCATCGTTTACACTTTTAAGAAGATGCCATCAAATATTGGGAAACACTTCTGCAGCTGGGTAATTGAATTCAGAGCAATCCATTCCTGAATGGAAAATTAGTAACTGGGCAACCTCAGGCTTTACCTTTATTAACTCTTTCACTAACACTCAAGAAATGTTCCTCTCAATTTTTATGAAATAAAGAAGCCTCTTAGGACTTGTAAGAATTATGTTGCGTGTGCATCTTCCCAGTTCATACTCATGTTGCACTCATATCCGTATTTCATATCCAGCATATTTGCCCTAGAAATGCCCTAAACCACCTGCCTTTAACTCTAAAATGAACAACACAACTCACAGCAAGCACTGTTTGCAGAATGCAGAGACACCATCCACCTAACCTGGATAATTTCAACATGGCCTGAGCATATAGAAGTTCATACAAAAAAGTTGTGAGTCATGTCGGATTGATGAGTGAGGTGGGCGAAGACACCCATGTTGCTGTTAACGCAGTAACTGTGTTGCCAGTGTTGTCACTAGTGCAGCAGTAGATAAGTTGCTCACTGTCATAACTTCTCTTCAGGACAAATGAGCAATGTGGGTAAAAAAAGGCCAGCCATCCCAGCTCTTACCTCAGAAGAAAAGTCCTTGGAAACTTAAGGAGTTTTCTACCTGGAAAATTGTTTAAAGCTCTTATCTCAGCATTCCGAAAGGTCTTACAGTCTTGCTAAGCATCATTTTTGGTCTACTCTGAACAACTACAGCTGGTGTAGTAAAGGTACATGGCAAATAAGCAGAAATATGTATAAGGGTAGTAAAAAAGAAATTGCTTGATTCACTCTCTTGGAATTTATTCCCAACATTTATAGCAAACTGAATAATCAAGTGAGTAAAGCTGTACTTCAGACTCAGTATAAATTCAGCACTAATCTGATTATAGAAATAATTCTTTTGCAGGGGGAGGTAATATGTTGACTGAGATGTAAAAACTGAATATACTGGGAAACAGAAATGTAGCAAAAGAAAGCATATACCTGTGCTGCAGATTAATTACAGGGAAGCACATAACACAAAAAATGCATCTCCCCTTTCTGAAAAAACAAACATGCAAACTGAGCATGAAATGGGAGTAATCCTGCTTGTCCGGGAAGTATCACAGCAGGAACTCCAGAGAAAATGGTTGACATGGTTGTCTTCATCGAGTGATCACGCAGCCAGGGATGCCTTGCAGCACCCCATGCATGTCACCCCGCTGCAGCAAGATTGCCCCTTCTGGCTTCTGCAATGATAAAGGAGAACTGTGCAAAACTCAGCAGTTTTTGTTTATAGGATTTCATCTCCTTTTGATTTGGCATTTTCGATGGATTTTTTTCTGACTGCTGTTTTAAGAAACCTCAGACCTCATGCAAAACTGCCTTCAGGGACATGGATTTGGGTCAGTCCCAGCTGGGATGAAAATCCCACAGGGCAGCGGGCCAGTAAGGGGAGAGGTATCACTCCTCTCAGCTGAGCAACTTCCATCCCAGGGTGAACGGTGCCCTTCGGCTTAGGGTGCAAAGCCACACCCCATCGGTGGCCTTCAGCTTAGGATGTGAAACCAGACCCTGTTGGATGCCTTTTCTGCACATCCCACACTGCCTTTTGGGCAAGCAGGTCCACCTGTCCTGGAGGATGCCATCCCTCCAGCCGCACATACATCCATCCCAAAACTTCTGGCCCTGGATTTTTGGCCATCACCTTGCACTTGGTCTCTGAGTAGCTTTGGGTGGCAGCAGCACCCTCACAGTTTGAACCTGCCACTGGTGCAGGCTGGGCAGTGAAAGAAAGAAACAGTGACAGCTTTGAAAATGTCAGCGTGGGTGGACCATGCCTTCTGGTCTTGTGGGCAAAAGAAAGAGCCTGCCTGCTGGGACCCTTTATTCCACACTTCCTTCGATCTTACACTTACTGTATTTTCTATCAATTTAAGCATATATATAAATACCCTGTTTTCCCTTAATACCAGTTATTTTTAGTTACTCCAGTGTTGTGAAGCAAAAAAGCCCTATTTGGAGGCTAGGAATTGCTACGGTGGCATGGGGGTTTATAAGGAAAGTCCAATCTAGTGTAGCTCAGCAAGGCATAGTGTGGCCCATCTGCCTGCCCTGAGCACCGCCATGTTACCTCCACATGGAGCACAGCTCAGCTCCAATGTACACTAGAAAGCAGTCCTCAGACACCTACCAAGATATCGTCATAGACTAAAGACTGGGAAATGTGAAAATCAAATCAGAAAGAGGATAGCTCAGATCGCAGGTCTGCCAACTGACAAGGAGGCAGTGGAGCTGGTGGGAGCGTACGAGCTTAAAACCTCAACCCAGTTAGACGTTGATAGACACGGAGCAATCTCCAGAGAAATTGAAATGGTTGGATGGATGGCAGCATCACTTTGAGACTCCCAGTCTCACTACCGATTTTTCTCAGCCCAGAAAAAGAGGAGAAAGTAATACAATAGACTGCATTCATTAAAGCATTTCTATATCTGCTCTGCATTTTTCAGACCTCAAGGAAATCTCTGTCAGGGAAATCTGGGACTTTTGGAAAGTATAGCTCATATAATGGTGGAAACGAGGCTGTAATTTCACAGTAAGGCAGGATCTCATGATCTTGTATTAAATATGATTTAACTTAAATTATCTCATTAAATGCTCTTCTTATTATTGCTCATTGTCAAGCAGCAGCAGATATCTGGGGCACTGCTGGATGGTTCCCCAGGAAGAAATCAGTGATGCAGAAAATCTGTGTATATTTTTAGTGTAATATGTTTTAATGACACATTTACTGTGGTCCTTGAATACAGGATCACAGCACATGAACCAGGCTTGTTTGTCTGCTTGCTTCCTTCCTTCCGTCTCATCCCGTACCTGCCTGGCAGGGATCACGCCTGCCTCAGGAACTGACTCTGGTCACAGACCCTCTTCAGAAACACGGTCCACAGCTGTCAGGAATCCATATTACCAAAAATAATCATCCACAGCATGACTTTCCAAGGTATTTAGACCTTTGCTTACCTGTCAAGGAACCAAACTGTAGTTTATTCTAAATTCAAATGCTATCTAAAACTTTGATAGGTCTCTGCATTGAGAAAATACCTATGGGTTTTAATGACACCTAATAGACTGGATAGGAGTCATCCATTAAATGTTCTTGCAAAATGTTTTCCTATATATCTCTGAATATCCTAAAGGTTATTTAGATTGTGGTTAACTAATTTTCAGCTTTGTTGATCTCCCCAATACAAAGGTAGTGTCTGTTTATGACTAGGAACTATACAGGAGTTTATTTTAAACTCTCAGAGCTTTCTTATGTCTTTTATGTTACTCAAAATATCTCTGTTGTGACTGGGATTAAACTACACCTGAACTGTGTGAGAAAATACACTGCAACAAAAATAATGAATGTTTCACTGTAAGAAAAGTTTAAAACCTGTTTGGAGCCAGCTAGCATCTGCCCAAGGCCCTGGTTTATCCTGCCTCCTCCGTGCTTGCCCAAAGCACAGACTAAAAGAACAAACTGCGAAGCACTGAACTGCTGCAGTGGTGATGTCCCCATCTCGGGAGGGGCAGCTGGGCCATCACCCTCCTTTACACAAGCTCTGATGCACAGCAGGACTTGGTGAGTTTGCAGAGCACCTGCAGGAAGGATGCATATTAAATTTGTGGTTTATATCTGTGGCCGTTAGTCCTGTTTTGGGCTGGTTGCCTGGGAAAATCCCTGTCCCAGGCCCTGCTCTTCATCCCACTGGGGTGCTCGGCCAGGTGATGGGCGCTCTCTGGCAGCACGCATAGCCTTGGGCAGCTCCCTGATGTGGTCTCCAGGGTGAGCAGGAGAGGGCACAGGGCTGTGAAAGCCAGCCTGGCATCAGTCAGAGCCAGCTTGCAAGGGAAGAACGAGGGTATCTCCTCCATGGTCCTCCAAAAGCAGGCACTAACCCAGAGTCAAAACCAGACCTCACCTGTAAGGGGCATGGCTGTTTGGTCCTCAAAAATCAGATGCTACCGGGAGCCAAAGAGGGAAAGTGAGCTAAGCCCCATCGCATGTTGGAAAGGAGGTTTTCAGTGTCCTGCAGGGACCTGTCTCCCAAACTGAAGGCTTGCTGCACCTGACCTAGACCTGTGTTTCAAGCCCTCATCAAAGCCTGGTGGGCAGCTCTTCTCCCAAGCAGTTGTGCCCTCTCGCCCATCAAACCAGCCCACAGGCTCTGGTGTGTGCAAAAGAAGCAAGGGTTAGCTTGGTAAGATTGTTTATATTTCTTTATAAACAGGTCAGAAAAGTGAAAAAACAACAGGACAAAATCCTATGACAATAAGTGAGCTAAACAATTCATCACATTATGTTTTTATATTTATACAGCTCTACTGTAGTACCACAAAGAGGAAAGATAAAAAGCAGTTCATATAATTCACATGTTAATAGCCCACATACTCCAGAAAGGAAAAAAAAAAGGGGGGGATAACATTGCCAGAGCACAGATATGAAAGGTCAAGGCAGATCAAGTCGCTGGCAATCACCGAACACAAAAGTGCTGTAGAAATTTGTATTTAAAGAAGAATAAAACAACAATAAAGAATTTGAATGAAAACCAGGTGAGCATTTCATTCCCCTGAATGAAAAGTGCTTTTCAAATATGTTTGTCCTCAGATAAAAAGAAGAGAGAGAGCAAAGAAGTGGTGTCCCAGCAAAACCCCAGCATTGCTCAAAGCGCAGTGCTGGCTCCTGGGATGTATCCTGAAGTTTAGCACGACTGGATCCTGCCGCCTTTCTCACCTTTACCTGCAACTTTCGCTCACATTCCTTTTTGTATAAGCTACAGAAAGCATCAATGGAGAAAAGCAGAAGGATGGAGACTTTCTGCTAAGTCATCGGGACAACCTCTGCCTCTCTCATCTTTTGCAACCTGATTTTGCAGGGCTGTGTCCAAACCGGCGTCATTGCTATTCATCTCACGGCCGCGCTTCAGAACTTTCACCTGCAAATGGGATTACAAATGCAATCATTAGTACAGATTCCCCAAGAAGCTTTCACAGTATTACAATTAGATTTCCCATTCTAGCAGCATCTAAATCAATATGATATGATTAGTTACTCTCGTGGATTACATGCTGCTGTACAAAACCTTCACACACAGAAATCTGGGTAATTTAATCAGGCAGTAATGGATTCTGGGAATGCTCCCACTGTCTAGAAACTTAAAATCATTCTGTCTCTATAATAATTTGCCATTATGCACCTGAAGCTAAATTGCCTGACATACCTGACAGTGGACAGCAGTGATTAAAACAGGTCACATCTCATCAGCAAAAGTGGCAACTCCTGCTGAATTCACTTCGAAAACTGAATTTGAGGGAAGAAAAGAAATCACCTTTAGTTGTTTTTCCTGGGCTATAACTTAAGTTTTAAGCTGTCTCCTTAAATATGTCTATGTGTGTATTTGTGTGTTCGTGTGAGAGAAAGACAGAGTATAAGTGCTATCCATTTCTCATCATTTTAGTCAAGGCAAGAGGAATATATGAACTAATGCTCCTGGGGAAATGCAGCCGACCAAGGCAGAAATGAGCACATAATTTTATTCCTCCGAAGGTGCTCAGCACTGCTGAGCAAGATATCGAGAAGGAGGAACCTTTCTGGAAGGGTCTTGAAAGCAAGGAGTCCTCGGCTGCCGTTGTCAGCAGCTCACAGGAGAGAGCAATGCTGCATGACAGAACCTGAACTGCTGATAGCTGCTTTTCGGGAAAGAATTTGCACCTCATGTTTCCCCAGCTTGGGTAAACAGCTCAGCCCCGCACCTCCGTGCTGCAGCAGCTTTCTCCTGCAGCCTTCCCGGGATTGCAAACAACCTTGGAAAACAAGCCGCCGTGCTCAGGGCCGCAAGGGGTGGCTCACGGTGGCGCGGGGAAAACGCGCAAACCTGCACACAAAGGAACCGCTACAGCTTCATTTGAAAAATTAAGCCTGTATATTTTTAGGTAGACAATACTCAGAAATGTGCTGCTGTTCATCATTTATCCTACTGGTGTGCAACAGTTTATGCCTGAAAAATACAAGACGTTATGTTACTGTTCAGGACGTTTCTTTTTCTTACAGCATTGTCCCATTGAAATATTCCTGACCCGTGGTGCCTGGGGACTCCTGCTTTTGAGGAGGCTTTTTCCTATGGTAAGCTGATATTTCAAAGAGCCAGCTGGCAAGAAAGGAAAGAAAAATAGCCATCCATGGAAACTTTCCTAGGCAATAATTGCCAGTGAACTCTGCCCTCATTATAAAACTCTACATAGCTTGCCATAAAAAAAGCCCTGTGATGCACATATACTTTTCACCTCTGTATTCTCCGTAATGGTCTTGGTTATATTATTCTGTTCAGATATGCTAACCAGCAGCAGTGTTAATCTTCATCCTTTTTAGGGTACGTCGTGGTCTGTGTGTACCGAGCAAGGCGCCGTGTGCTGCAGGGCTCCCCACTCCCCACCGGCAGCACCGGCATGCTGTACCCTGCTGCACTGCCAAAACCCTGTCAGCCCAACCGGGAATGTTAGTCCTCCTGACAAGCATCTGTTAGACAAATCTCTTCTTAATTCCCTGTTGGAGGCACTGAAGGAAATCCGTGGATGTCATTAATCAAAGGAATTGGTGCCGGTGGTGTTTGGGCAGGGGAAGGCAGGTGCTGCCAGGTGTCCGGTCGTGGCCACCCGCCCGCCAATGGTCTGCAGCCCGCGGCCCACCGCCGAAGGAAAGGGCTGACATTTAATGCAGGCCAGAGATTGGACCCCTGCATTACTATTAATAAACAATAAAGCTATTAAGGCATATTAAAGCTTGGCAATGAACTTGTCAAAATGGATGATCTATAAATCAATATATACAGCAGTGACAGGCAGTAATTGAATTCCAGTGGTCCCTCAGCACATGCTAAATATGAAGGGATGTGACACGCTGAAAATAAAGTAGGAAAGCTGAAAATTTGATACCATTAACATTCTCCTGGCAAAACGTGGCATCACTTTGGCCCTTAATGGGGCTTAAACTGTGAATAAGTATTGACTTCTTTTAAAACAAGAAAATAGCTGCATAAATCTGAGACTTCCCAAATTAGAAATGGCTGCTCAAAAAGTTCACAGCCGCCCTGCATGTGGTCACCACAGAGTAGCAGACTCAGCCCTTCTCCAATGGGTTCATTAGCAGGGCTTGTTGCTTTACTTGGGTAGCAAGAATGATGGGTTTTGTGCAATCCAGAAAGCCTCTGAAGTTGATTCATCAGTTTTCATCTTCCATAAAGGACCAGCAAAAGCCCGTCGGGCAGGAGAAGTTAATGCTAGCACGCTGCCAGGCTCTGGGTGGCTACATATCTTTCAAATTCAGATATAACAAGCCAGGCCTCAAATATCAGCAGAGGATGAGACAGTCAGAATGGAAAGAAATTGGTGAAGTCACAGCAAGCCTTTTAATGGAGATTCAAATGACAGCAAATAAATCATGACAGCTTCTGTGGATGAAATCAGGGCCTCATTTTTTATTTTCCCTTGATGGGCTCCACACAGTGAAGGATAATCCAGCCTTTCTTAGCTGATTTTTACAACAGAGCCCTTTGCCACTAGAGTTCAGAAACTGCTGAAATGGAGGGTCCGGACACATTCCTGAGGACTATTTTATCCGTGCCACCTCGCTCACGGGCAAAGAGCACCTGTGATCAAAAATCACAAGGGATATTTACATTTCAAGGGTCTCTCTGTGCCCAGAGAGGGAAAGCTAGAAACACATATATAAATGGTTGTCTGCGAGTTGAGTGATGACCCGCTAATAAGGTCGCAAAAGGTCGAGAGCGGCAGAGCTGGGACAGGGCTGGTCGCCGGTGCAGAATCAGTGCAATAGCCAAAGAGCACCTGGCGTGCCTGGCTTGGCCACAACCACCAGGCTAAAACTGCTGCTTAACATGGATAAAGTTCCTATTTAACAAGAGATAAAACTTCATTAAGGCCACTGAATTGTGCCCTGAATACAGCCCATGTTTGGAAGAGCGACAGGATTAGGGGCATTTTCTGGGAGTTCCTCGGTTTTGACACAAAAATTAAAATTAAAAGGGAAAAACCTGTAAGGAACAGATCAAGGAGGCCAGCATTTTCTTTTTAAATATAATTTATGGTTTGAGATCAGCCAAGACTCATTTGACCTGTCTGATGTGCAGTTCTGCCTTCAGATTTGCTGAGCATGTACCAATGTAACATGAAAGGTTAAGGGAGCCCGTGACAGAAAACCTAAAACCTTTAGAGATGATCTGTAGAAGTGCAAGATGTCCATCATCCGTACCTTGCATGGGGACATCGGTCTGACAGAGCAGGTTTCAAAAGAAGCGGTTTTGCCTGCGGAGATGCAGAGGGCTGGGGGTGCCAGTGTCTGGCGTCCCTTCTAGCTCCCATGCACCATTTTCCCCCATCCCATCCTAAACTCCTCCATTAGGAGCTGTGTGTTACCTACCTGTGCCTTTAAACTGCCAGCTGCTGGGAAGCATGATGTACAATAATAGTACTGGCTTAATCAACAGGACAGCACTGACACATCGCCCACTGAAATAGATGAACTTGCCTTGACTTTTCCCTGCATTTGCATCATTCTTAATTTTTCTTGTGTGGAGTTTTTTTTTCTGTCATTTAAAAGGTGAGAATTTAGTCAACTGAATGCAGTGCTGATTAGCTCAGTATTATAATTGTGCTTCATGGACACCTACTGCTTGTATGTCACAGCTCTCCAAATTCCCATTATACTATTAATCTAGGTTTTATGGTACTTCAGAACTCAAGTATTAAAAAAGTATGATGTAAGTGGAAAAAATCTCAGTGGCAATTTACCAAAGAGCTCGTATGGGGTATTATGAAAACAACAAAAAACAAAACAAGGGAGCCTGTTTGCAAAATTCAGAGTGAGTCTGCTGGCCCGCGAGAACAAGGAAAAAACAGATATAACATGGCAATAGCTTCCTTTCCAACACCATCTACAGCGTGCCACCATGCTGGGTTCAGGGCTATGCACTTGTTCATCAGTGCAGATGGAAGAAAATGGTGGCCCAAAGATAAAGGAACAGAAGAGAAGGTACATGAGACTACTCGGCAATGATTTAACAAAATCCAGCCCTCTCCACTCAGATTTCCTTTGTCCAGCATCTGTAGGGGAAGAGAAGCAGCTAGTTGCGATCGTGTTAATACACTATCCACATTTCCATTTGCTGTTTTCTCAGTCACCATGCTCAGAGACGGGTTTTGCACCATAAGAGAAACCTTTACTCCCCAAAGACTTACACCCCCAGGGATGCTACAACATAAACATCTCAGTCACTGCTGTATTTGGAGTACAATTCTTGTGAGCGTTCAGCCTAGCATAATCATACTAGACCGATTTTTCTCCAGCGAATTAGCACACAAAACTGCCCCACAGAGTCAGGGGGCAGAGAGATGCTCCACCGACCTTGCACTGCTGTGAGAAAGCTCCCCATCCAGGTGCCCTCTGCAGGTTTCCATGCCTGGGGCCAGGAAAGGGAAACTGTAGAAAGAAAAATGGTTTAAGATGAAGTGACCAACGTTCAAATGAAGTCTTCCAAGTGATAAATCTGTCTCTGCTTCATCTATACTTGGAATGAAACCAGGAAACAAGTTATTTTTTACAGGAATGCCCCACCTCATTTTGTTATGAAATAATCATCTCCTTGTACTGGACTAGAAAGGAGTTTCCCTGGGGGATCTCAGGAGCGAGGAAGCCACTAGGAACCGTTCCAAAAGCTGTAGCTCCCTGGGCAAAGCAAAAGCTTTCCCTTTCTATCAGCCCTAACCCAAACCCTAACCCATTCCTAACCCTTACTCTACAGCTACCCCTAATCCTAACCCTTCTCTAGCCTTATCCCTAGGGGAAAAGAAAGACTTTTTTTTTTTTCTAATGCAAATCTGGGAGGACTTCTCAACCCATGTTTAGGATTGGGGTTGAAAGAAAGAAATGCCAGTACTTCCATGGCAGTGAGACTGGAATGGGGTTGCAAAAGGAAAGTAGAGGCTACAGAGATGGTGGCTGTGAGAAAAATTTTGTCTGGATAATGGCTGGAGGAAAACTGTCAATGGTTCAGCCCCAGCTAGATTTAGGGTTAAAATTAGGGCTAGGGTTAAGAGAAGGATAAAGTTTAGAGCTTCATTTGCAGTGGGGCTGGAAAGGAGCAGAAAAAGAAATCAAAAGATGCAGCAGCAAAATATTTCAAGTGCTTCTGTCGCACTAATCCTCACCAGCAACTTGTGAGGTGGTGAGGAAGGAGCGATACACTGCTCACCTGCACCTCTGCACCCAGCAATGCCTCCCGCCAGAGCAAAACGCCTCCCAGGTGCCAGGTGCCCTTCCTCCAGCACCGGCCAATGCATGAAGCACTGAGATTTGGAAACAAAGGTAGTTTTCTTTTAATATAGTTTAGGGACCGATTATCCACCAACAGTATTCTCTGTAATTCCTGACCAATAGCCAGCACCAGCTCTGGCTCCTGGGCCAGACACACTGTTGGCTTGCAAATACAAGACTCAAAAAAGTTGCTTTGCTCAAAGTGCCTAAAATGGAGCCTGACAAAAGAAAAATAGATGCCACCTAGACACAAACTGTGCTGAAGCACATTTCTGGTTATCTCTAGCCTCGTTATTCTTCACTTGTTTATTAAGAGCAGCAAAGTTTGGTGTCTCCGGTCTCTGGAGGCTGTTGAACCAGAGCCTGCTAGTTGCTGACCTACGAGATGGCCCAGGTGCATAGAAGTGGTATAAGGCTTCTTTACCTGTCTGCATGGCTGCTTCTGCATATCAAAGACCTACTGACAAAAGCCAGATCTTTGATTCCTGCCAGCAGAAAGCAATTGCAATCTTATTGTTCCCTGGACATGAGGACAAATAGCTATTTACTGTGAACCGCAGACTCATTGTAAGAAATTAAATCCTTTTGATGGTTATGAATGTAAATACACGTCTCTTCTCGAGATGAGACTCACAGATTCCAGGAATTATTTCCTACTTTACATTTTGGGTGAGTAGCCAACTCTGAGCTTGAAAAACGTACAGCTTGAAGTGCAGAGCACCCTTCCCTTCCTCTCCATGATTGCTAGGCAAGGGAGGGGGAAAGCAGGCTGAGTCCAACTGTGGCAAAACCCTTGGGAGGATGTGCAAAGCCATCTTTTTGATTACATAATGTCTCTGCAAGCCCTTTGCCATTAAAATATGATTAAAAGCGGTGGCCAGGAGGAGTTCACCTTTAGAAAATGACACAAGAAATCACTTCCCAAACAGATAGTTGCCTGAGTCCCTGAGATGAAGAAGAGGTTTGATGGATGAGAAGGCAGTATTAAAATGTCTCCTCACATAAGAAAACAGAACGAGAGCAATCATCAGAATTTATCAGCCAGAGAGGAACAGAGTGTTTTCTTGGCACTAAAGGGACCCGATACACTAAATCAAAACCAGAACACAGGCTCACAAAAGAAAGAGACAGATGTCTCCCCCATATAAATACCATATAAATGAACTTTCTGGAATGGGGATCTTATTTAAGCACACACTATAGTGACATGTGAGAAAGACATAACGAATCAAAACAGAGCACAAAGTTGGTATCGACACTGGAACCACAGCAATTCGTGAAGGGTAATGGCTCATCTGCCAACAGCACTTGGGAGTGATGGCTTTCTTATTTTGTATCTACTTCTTTGCAAAACTGCAACTCCTTGTAACACCTGAATCAACACCCATGTATTTGCACTTCACCCATTTTGAATACATTCAGCCCAAAATATAGTCCAGGTTCATCAAAAGCCTGTCTTCTGAGGGCAACCAGAGACTCCTGATGCAAACAGGAGTGATTTCTGATTCGGGGTGTGCTGTGTCTCAGGAAGCTACGGCTATATCCACAGCATGTCCCTATGCACAGCAACGATGCATTGCCATTGCAATCCCAGAAAATACGCTCAGAAAATAAGCAGTGCCCTGAGTCTGCCAGGTAGGGTGCCCGCTTGGACCAGCCTCACCGCTTCCCTGCCACGCGCGCTGGCAGTCACAGAGGGGAAGCCATCTGAATCACTCACTGCTCTCTTGAATGAAAATACATTGCAGGCCTCACACTGAGCTCCTCAGGAAGGCAGTTTGAATATGGTTCTTTGTTAATACACATATTATTCACTTTGATGTTACATATATAAGCCTACACAGATGAGCTTCAAAGGCTGGACACTTAAACTTGCTGGGGGTAAATATCTACACTGTTTGAAGGTTCCCCATTTTCTAAGGTTAGTGTCATTGGACATTGGTCTTCCTGAAAGGTTTTAACACCTCTTTTTTGATTATATGCCAAATAGAAAAGCACAACCGTAAACTTTCTTTTATGAAGATAAATTGAATCTTAAATCAAATCAGACTTGAGCTCAAACATGACTTTTGCATGGCTGCCGCATATTCACCCATGTAAAGTATAAAACATGACTTCAGTTTCCTAATAGAGAGTTCCAGACTATGCGGGGCTCCCCTGGATGTAGACAGACAGAAAGGAGTAATTCAAGGACTAAGGCTTTGCACAGCTACCTGGGTGAAATACATAGGGAAAGAATGGTTTAGTAGCATTTTATGTTAGAATAAGCTCTGAGAGCATGCAAGCATCGCCAGGAAAGGTCAAATGCAAACCTCTGCTTGGGAATGGGTGAGCTGGCACCCACCGTAGCCATCTACATTGACATTAACCCCAGTGATGATTAGCCTTCGCTCCCCCTCCCTGGAAGAGCAGTCTGCAAATAGCAGCAGGCCTGACCTACTTCTGCCTGCTTAGCTGCAAATTTCAGTTATCATGACTGGAGCCTTTCCGCGCTTGGTTTCTTCCAGCAAAATGTCAGACTTTTCTTCCTCACTCTTCAGAGGCATCAAATAAGCCCAAGGTCCCCAAACGTGTTCCTCTGAACTGGGGGAGGAGAGGGAGGGATGGGCTGTGGTGCAGGAGGTCACCCAGCACACTGCAGCTCCTCAGTGCCTGGGTGTTCGCAGCATCAAACAAGCAGCACTGGCAGAAAGGAGTGACGTTTGCAAGGCATGACTTACACATCTGGGTGAATGCAGCCTGCTTTTCACAGGCAGGGAATGGCTTTGTAAAAAGACATGGAAACTTGAACAATATGCTCGACAGCACATTTATTCAGTGAGAAGTATTATACAAATGACATGTGTGTTGAACTCATTTTAGTGCTTTGAAGGCTGAGAGCAGCCAGAGAGAACAGGTAAGGTCATCAGCTAACTCAAGAAAAAAATTTTATTGCTGCAGCTCAAAAGCACTATGTTGTTTTTTACTGCTGAGCTCTGCCTTCTGAGCAAGAATATTCAGGGCCACCTAGCCGAACACAAACAGTTTTGTCACTCAGCTCTTCCAAGGATACATGTCACCTCTTTGTCCCAGTCACTAGGAATTAGGCTGCAATTAATATCGTCGTTTGGGGAGTCAGGATAAGATAATGAACTAATTAGTTTTAGAAGTTTGTATTTCATTTCTGTGACTTGACCATTTATCATTTCTTAACAGGATTTTTTTTATCCCTCTACAGTCATACAAATTGAACATCAAATTTAAATGGAGCAGTAATATTGTCATCCTAGCCAGAAGTAAGCAAAAAACTCCAAAAATCTCCATGATGGAGAAATAGCTGCATGATGTTCATATTAGGAATTTTCCTATTAATAAATGACACAGAAGATAAAAAAGACTTGTCCTAAGTGAATGCCATAACTGAAGAATTCCAGCAAGGTCCAGTTCCTCAGCCATTTATTGTCATGATTCCACTAATGCAAGTGGGAATACAAGTGCAGACCCTTAGCAGAATACATTTTTATACTATGCCATGTACAATGCTATATACAATGCTCCATCCTTGCCAGGAGCATGAAGTCCAGTTTAAATTTTTCCCCACAACTAAACTGGTGCCAGGAAAATTGAAGAAGACTATAAATATGTGGAGTTGGGGTGTTCTTTCAATATATTGATCCTAGTATTAATATATATAGATCCTAGTATTTATCCTAACTCTCTTCAATTTTGTACCATAACATGTTTATTAAAGATTTTGAGATTTTTTTATGTTGCAGCAGAATTTACTAGTGCCTGTTTTTTATACAATTCCATTCAAGAAGATTAAGAGATGGTGAAGAAATTGCTCATTCAGACAGAAGACAGAATGTGGCATTTGCTACTGCCGGTGAGTCTTGGGAAAGCCTTTGCTGAGGCCACTTCAGCAAAACCAGCAAATTCATGGTGGCCACAGATTTGACAGACAAACTACATTTGAGTAACAAAAGTACATCTTTAAGCATGTTTTGCACACAAATCCTTGATTGCATCCTTGAAAATCAGTGCAGCACTTCAACTACTATAGCTACGTATAAAAGGGCTGAATACTGTTATGGCCAGCAACAATAGCATTTTTACTTTTGCAAATAAAGGAAACTCGTGTCGAGCAGAAACGATTGCCACAGGCATTAAAAAGAAACGAGTGCATGCATGTATGTGTAGCATTGTGTGCTTGACCCAGTTCATAACGTTCAGATGAATATATCATCAAATTTTCTGCTAATATTCAATTTCACTTTCATTTCCTTCAGGTGAGATCCACTCTGCTGGATCCCAGAGGCTAGTGAAGGCACTGCCGCCCTGAGCAGTTAGAACCCAGCGCTGGGTGGGGAAGGTTGCAGGCCATTTAAGACCATTTAAGACATAGATTGTTTGATTTAGACACTTCTCTGTCTCCCCTTGGCTTCTGTAGGGAACAAAGCGATTCCAGAGGGAGATGCAGGACACCTAACACTACCCCTTCTACCAAGGATGTAGGGAACCAATGTGAGGTCTGAGGGGCTTCCACCCTCCCCTTCAGTCCTCTTCTCGACAGGACACAAAGCCCAGGCGATGGTCCTATTTGGTGTATTAACCTTGTTCCCTGGGAAGTGGGAGGTTCTGGCTTCTTGGCGCTATCATATTGACAAGGATTGAACCGTTGTTCAGTAATTTGTCCTAAATAGCAAATACCTATTATAGGGACTTAGATCGTCCAGGGATATTAAAGAGTCATTTAATGAGGCATTAGGACACATTTAAAAGTCTTAAAAATATCAGTCAGGAATGTCTCAGGTGGACCTGATTCTGCCTTGGCAAGGGAGAAGGACTGGGTAATGCCTCAGGTGTCAGCCTGGGCTCTGCCCCTATTTCTAAGTGTGGGATTCAGTTCACAGATCATGTCAGGTGAGTAACTGAGTCCTGACTGCACACCCTAGACCTTAGTGGAGCTGTCTAACCCTGTATTTTGCTTTCCTAACTCCCTTGGTTGCCTGCCACTGATCTTCTCCAAAGATGTGTTTGAAGGAGCAGCAACATACGGTGAGTTGCTGCAAACTGGCCTAGAAGCCGCCACACTTGGCACACTTTGCAGTAGTGCTAATTTTTCAGTGATGCTCACACAAGCAATAGGGCCCACTTGGGCCTCAGAAAGGCTGGAGGATCATCCCCCTGCAGTGGGAATATCCAGGAGTACAGCACAGGACAGAAACATACCTGAGACATTTCTCTCTGACAGTATTAACTCTGATAATGATGTCTCCAGTCCAGAGAGAATATATTTCTCTTTCTCAGACTGAAATAAAAAGTTAGCATTTTGAGAGCTTTGCATACATTACAGGGATTAGATATACTACGCCACAAACACTGTCATGCTGCACAGGGCCTCTGCAGTGCTTTGGATGTATGTGTCCATAAATCAGATGCTCCAGAAAGCAAAAGAGGGTGATGTCTCCATTAATACTATGCGGCATGGGAGGCACGGTTCACTGCATGATGGCAGCATGGCTGTATGGCTGAGAGCTTCTTGTGGGAGCAAGACCCTGCACAGCACCTACTGCAATGGGGCCTCAAGGACGTAGCTGTGTAACCAGACATTCAGCAGCAGCTTCTTAAGCAGCTTTTGCCATTTTGAACGATGTCCCTCCCCAAACAGGCTATGTCCTTTTTTCCCTGCCATTAAAGCTGCAGCCGGCATGCTCCAGTGAAGCCAATGGAAAAATATATAGTTATTTCCTCTGCTCTCCTGTGCCTGGGGCTCTACAGGGGAGCAGACCCATGCGCCCCCTTCGCGTGTCCAGGGAATGGTGGTCCAGTATTCTGGACAGTAACTGAACCTTATAAAGGGTTATACAGGATCTGAACTTAAACTGAAATTTCTTCCCTGGCTTGCTCCAACACCCATGGAAGGTCACAGCAGAGTAGCTGATGACTCCCTTGGCACGGGGCTAGGTCTCTACAGTGCAGATCATCTATTTCTTTTCCTAAGAGGACAGCGCGAGGCCACTAGTTTAAGTGACTTGAGTTAGTTGCTCGCATGCAGAAAGAATTAATTTGCAGTGGCTGTAAAGCAGCAGGACAGCCAGGTGCAATCATGAATCTCAGCAGCTCTTCATATTTATATTAGGCCCTTTGCAGCTGCTCTAGAGGCGCCTCACTAACTCTGAACTTCCCCTGAATACCAAGTGACTATGGCTACATGCAATGCACTGTCCCTCCTCTCAAGAACACACACATAGCAGAAAAAAGATAAAATAGTCAAAGAAAGCAGTTGGGAAGTTTTTTCCTTTGGAGGAAAAGAGGGGTAAGCGATTCTTCTCCCACAAGAGCAGTGACTAGATCAGATCTCTTCTGCAGTCAGGTCAGGGCTGTCATGTATCAAGGACCAGGACAGCCCAGTTTGTAACTCTCCAGGAGCTGGGAAGCTTGTTTTTAATCCAACATTAGAAGTAGATAGCTATGTATTTACATCTGTGTACACATACAATGTATGCAAATGAGACACACCAAGAGAAAAACTTGTACATGGATCTGGGCATGCTCCTTTGCTGAGCAAGAGCATGGTGATGGGATACCAGCTGCATGAACATCTCAGTTTGGATCCAGCCTCTCCCCATAACTTTGTCACTTGCTGGACTGCTAACACAAGTAAGGCTGCCTGGCTCAGGTGATTCATGATCCACTCCCCAAATGGCTAGCCAAATTTTGTGCCAAGACTTACGTGATTGGGGTTATGGACCACACTTGTGCACCTTCACCTCTGCCTGTGTTCCAGTACCTTCTAGGTACATATGGGCTACGGGTGGCTTTAATGCATCCCTGCATCTTTTGATCCCTGTTTTGCTTCATCCTTGTGTGATGTGGTAGCACACATGGGTGTGAAGGAGTCGGCCAGGCACTTAGGCACTTTGCTCACACGTAGCTGGGGACTGAGCAGATGAGTTGACCTTCCCTTTGCTTGAAATCCATCTCCTGATTACAAGAGGTTAAAAAGTTTGCACCATAACGTTTTGGCAGGATGTATCATTTTCCTTAAAAGTTTCACAATGAGATTTGGCAGGCAGGGGGCATTTCTTAAAATTAGACAGGTGTGGGGCTCTGACTTGGTTCATGAGACACCCAGGCTCAAGCCTCTGCTTGGCAGCATCTGCAGTGGAAAGCTATGCACAGAGCAGGATGCTCAGCATGGACATCTTCCAGGAGGGAGGACTCCAGCACCCAGTACACACCAGCATCATGCTACTGTCACTAATGCACCCCACATTGTGGTGTGCAACAGAACCCAAAAAACATTAAAAAGGTGGTAAAAAGGGACTAATGGCCTCTGGTTAAATGTGCCCTGACAGTGAACTCTCTGCCCTTCTTCATGTTGCACGTTGGGCTCAGGAGGCCTGGTGGGCACCCTGGTCCTACCAGACCAGGTTCCAGACCAGAGGAGGTCTGCAGCCATCTGACCCATCCCAGACCATTCAGGTGGTCCGGCTGCACTTTAAAACATATCTGAAAGGGTCTGGGGGAGAAGCCACAGGCTGTAAGCTGTTAGCAGAGAGGGATGGATGCCTGGACACAGGGCTAAGCAGAATGAACCAGCTTGAAGTGGATCCATATGTATAAGTTTATCTAAGACTCAGAAAAGCTAAAGAAAAGTTCAGTGGCACAGAGTCAGGGAGAGCAGCAGCCAACATGATTGAAAAGCAAGCAAGCAATAAATAGAGTAGCTACCTATTCTGTGCCCTGGAGACATACTGCCAGCCTGGCTGGCCTTGGCCAGGAGCCTGCAGAGATGCCGAGTGCAAGCTCTATCACTCTCACTCCTTGGCTTGCTGTATTCTCACTTTCAGTACTTAACTAGATGCTCTATATTGATATGATGGTGCATTTCCTCACCCACATACACTTCTTGGGTGTGCTTTATATCAAAAGCTTATACTCCTGTAAAGGAGTGTAAGAAAGTCATGTTACATGTTTTTCCCTGCAACATCCAGTATGTGCATCCTCCCCTGTTGCTATAATGATATTCAAATATGACACAGAACTGGAGGACCACTTTTAATTTGAGTGAAAGATGGAAGTTCATTATCCCATAGCCTCAAGGGCCCTATGTTTTCCAAGACTATCCCACCCACGTGAAGCAGTGTTCCCAGCCCTACTCTTCTCCTTCTTCTAAACCTCCATCTCTTTTATCCAGTGGTTAAGGGCATCTCTGAAACTTTCTAAACACTCAATAAAGGGCAAAATAAACCTCAACAGCCTGCAGAGATCTGGAATTTTACTAAACAGATGTAAAGAGGAAAGAAAGGGAAGTATGAGTGTTTTGATGCTTGGCCTCAAATTGTTGCTGCAGCTCAAATTCCTTGCTTAACTAACTTGTGTCATCTGTACTTTTCAGCTCCACCTGTGCAATCATTTGCAGAAACATTATTAGCTGTTTGATTTTTTTCCCCAGTTTGCTTCCATAGCAACATCCATCAGGCAGAGAACACCAGGAACATATGGGGAAGTTACAAAGCACATTTTCTACAAGAAAAGGAGGCCAAAGCATTTAGAGACAGCACTTACGTTTCCCTTAGTAACTGAAAATCCAAAATACCTCTCTTGTTTCAGTATGTCCTAGTATTAATTAGGTTGCTTAACGATGTACCAGTGCAGGCTGGAGGTAACACTTGGGTTGTCTTTAATCAGGGTACTGGAACATTTCTTTGAGATTTAAGCTTATTGCCAAAACACAATCTTGTTACACTTTTGTGTGCGCATGTTTTACAAGCAAGGCTCGGAGCTGTTAGAGAGCCTTTGACATGCTAAATATTGTGGAAGAATTTTTGCATAAAGTTCCAAAGAGAAACACAAGAGCTCAAAATTATCTGTTTGAATAGTTTGAAATCCGTCACCAAGGAATAGCTAGAAACTGTCAGGTCAATTTTAGAATAAGTACATAAAAAAAAATAAAAGCATATCTCCTGCTTAGTCATTTCTCTCCTTGCCAGTAGCAACCTATATACCATGCACACTGATATTTCATTAATGAAGACTGTACTGGTGTTCCTGTTTAATTTAAAATACAGCCCTTGAAGCTCAATATGAAAATATGGTTTTGAGGAAAAGGAAACAACACCTCTCTACTCCCCAGTCTATGAGGGAAAGATGGAAAACAATTTGCAGGATATCAATGTTGAAGAAAGCTAACAGGTGAAATAAAACAAACCAGACAGCCATCTCTCTACCTCTCTCTGAAACACTAAGAGTTGTTAGGCCTTTTTAGTAAATCAAACACTCCGCTTGTCTCTTGGCTAGATCCACTGCGTGCTTGAAATGGAGATGTTGATGTTTTGGGGGATGTATACTGCGTAAGCATAAACCTGACAGGGAGACTGATGAGACTGCAGTATAGGACGTTGGTGGAGATCAAATTACTGGTGCCTGGACAAACACCCTGGAAGATGTTGCACTGAGCAGAGATGCATCCCGCTGGCAGGCTGTCATTTGTCCCCAGTGTGTCTGCTAGCTCAGAAGCACAGCCAGTGCTGGATGTAGGATGAGATGCACCATAATCCTCCTGGAGCCACTGAGAAACTGAGAAACATTGTGAAACGTAACTACAGTTTCATCTTTCATTCTTCCATCTTTCCCTATCAATTCTTTGCTTTCCTTCTTCCCATGCCCAAATCATTCCCTGCTTCATACATGCCACTTCAGCCTCTCCCACTTTTGTCTCCCAGTCTCCTGTTGTCTTTCCTCTGTGGCTCCTTCTCCACCTGGACCATTTGTTCACTGCTGTCCTTACCTGCCACCCTTCAGAATCAGCTCTGTCCCATCCAATCCTCCTGCCAATGCAACTGCCCTTTCCGCAACCAGTTTAACAATTCTCTCTACCCCCGCCACCTGGACACTTCTGCCCCTTCCTAGCTCTGTACATCTTCACCTCCTCCTACACCTCATCTTCCCTGGCAGTTGGTCCCCATCTGAGCCCTGACTTTTCTCCACCACCCCAGTGCCACCTTCTCACCTCCTGCAGCCCTTTTGCCACCCAGCCAGCTCTCCCCTCCATCCCTCCACCTGGTAAGCACGGAGCAGGAAGAAGAGCAGGAGATGTCTCCCAGTACAGCAGAGGAGAGTAAAATGTGCTCACACATTTCCAACATATCTGGAAACCTCCTGCGACCCATCGCATGCTCAGGGCCACTTTGCCAAATCTGAGCCAGAGCCTGGTGCCCTGCCCTGCCTCCTCCATCAGCTCTGAAACCAGAGCAGGCTGCTGCACCAGGACCCTTAAGATCCCACTAAAAATCAAAATTTGCCAAGAAGCTCAAACTCTGGCCTTGGACAGCTATAGAGGAATATCAGTTGCTTGAGGTCTCTGGCCGAACTGGAAGAACAGGCTCAAAGCTACTTGGGTACATATAGCTCCAAACTGCTAGCCACTGATGGAGGTTGCTCTTTATTTGTGCTAAAGTTTTGCTCTTTGAAACAGGGAAACATGACTTTGTTCTTTTTCTGCTCTCATGTCCCAGGTGGCAAGGGTTTGCTGTATAGCAAGAAACTCTGCCATTATGTAGCCGTGCAAAAATAACCCACTTCCCAATCCACAACCACAAGTAAAACAGTGAGGAACATGAACAGGTAATTGCACTGGCTGTAACTCAACCAGATATAAATTATTGGCATTTTGGGGAGTGCCAGTATTTCTTTAAAAAATAAATCAGCAGATCTCTCGAATCCAGTTTCTATTAGAATCTATCTACCTAGAAGTTATCAAACACAAAATAAACAGGAAAGCAATATTACTCTTCCTTTATTTAAAAATCACCTGCTGCATCAACTAAGTTATAGCACAGATAGAACATGGAAAATAAGGGCTGGCAGAGACTAAGTTGGAGAAACAATATTTCAGTTGGTCCTCCTATAGGAGCAACTCTTGTCAGACTAACCATGAGGATGGACGGAGCCAGGCTCTCCACCCTCCTTGGCTTTCAGAGGCAGCTCTGCTAGTAAATCCTGGCCAAGGAGTGATGTTGGCCAAGCCTTAGCAAAAACAAAGCTAGCAAAGCACCGAGCAGCCGAGAGCAGGGAGGCTGAGACAGCCAAGGCTGGGTAATGCAGCATTAGGCAAGATTCCTCTGTGTGTCTGAAGGCATTATGTGGAAGACAGAAAGCAAATTGATTTTGGTCCAAATAAGACCCTGAACTTTCACTGCTCCAGAGGGGCTGTAGCCAGCATCTTCTAGTTCCTACCTCTGCTAGTGGGTATTTAATATTTTTTAATGGCAATCCGGTGAAGTTTCCACTGACTGGAAAAGGGGAAACTTAACACCCATTTTTAAAAAGGGAAAAAAGGAAGACCCAGGAAACTACAAACCAGCCAGTCTCACCTCTGTGCCTGGCAAGATCATGGAGCAGATTCTCCTGGAAACTATGCTAAGGCACATCAAAAATAAGGAGGTGATTGGTGACAGCCAACATGGTTTCACTAAGGGCAAATCATGCCTGAAAAATTTGGTGGCCTTCTATGATGGGGTTACAGTGTTGGTGGATAAGGGAAGAGCAATTGACGTCATCTACCTGGACTTGTGCAAAGCATTTGACACTGTCCCGTACAACATCCTTGTCTCTAAATTGGAGAGACATGGATTTCATGGATGGACCACTTGGTAGATAAGGAATTGGCTGGATGGTTGCACTCAAAAAGTTGTGGTCAATGGCTCGATGTCCAAGTGGAGACCAGTGATGAGTGGCATTCCTCAGGGGCTGTTATTGGGACCAGCACTGTTTAACATCTTTGCCAGTGACCTGGACAGTGGCATTGAGTGCAGCTTCAGCAAGTTTGCAATGACACCAAGCTGTGTGGTACAGTGGAGGGAACAGATGCCATCCAGAGGGACCTTGACAGGCTTGAGAGGTGGGCTTGTGCGAACCTCATGAAGTTCAACAAGGCCAAGTGCAAGGTCCTGCACATGGGTCAGGGCAATCCCAAGCACAAATACAGGCTGGGCAGAGAATGGGTTGAGAGCAGCCCTGAGGAGAAGGACTTGGGGGTGTTGGTTGATGAGAAGCTCAGCATGATCCAGCAATGTGCGCTTGCAGCCCACAAAGCCAACCATACCCTGGGCTGCATCAAAAAAAGCATGATCAGCAGGTCGAGGGAGGTGATTCTCCCCCTCTACTCCACTCTCATGAGACCCCACCTAGAGTACTGCATTCAGCTCTGGGGCCCCCAACATAAGAAGGACATGGACCTGTTGGAGGGAGTCCAGAAGAGGGCCACAAAGATGATCAGAGGGTTGGAGCACCTATGAAGACAGGCTGAAAGAGCTGGGGTTGTTCAGCCTGGAGAAGAGAAGGCTCCAGGGAGACCTTATAGCAGCCTTCCAGTACCCAAAGCAAGTCTACAGGAAAGCTGGAGAGGGACTTTTTACAAGGGTATGTAGTGATAAGATAAGGGGTAACGGCTTTAAACTGAAAGAGGGTAGAATTAGATTGGACATAAGGAAGAAATTCTTCACTATGAGAGTGGTGAGGCACTGGAACAGGTTGCCCAGAGAAGCTGTGGATGCCCCCTCCCTGGAAGTGTTCAGGGCCAGGTTGGATGGGGCTTTGAGCAACCTGGTCTAGTGCAAGGTGTCCCTGCCCATGGCAGGGGGGTTGGGACTAGATGATCTTTAAGGTCCCTTCCAACTCAAACCATTCTATGATTCTATGATGTGAGAAATATGTCATTTATAAATATATATATATAATGTAAATGCCATTGATATATAATGTAATTACAGATAAGCTCTGGAGGGCATATGAACCCCATCTTCTGTTTACTACAGAGCCATAAAAATAGAAGAACCAATAGGACTTCATTATTAGCAAATTAGAATATTGACATTATTACACTCATATTATTACACTGCCATCATTATTAAGACGTTTAACTCCTGAAGTGTGCTAAATGCTCTACAGAAAACCACAGGGCTACATTCAGACTGTCAACTCTAAGGACAGGATTCAGCTCCAGACTAAATCAAGGTGCCACCATTTAAACTGCATGTTTAAGCTCGTATTACACTCCAGGGGGGCCTAGTCAACAGAGTCAGTGGAGCACAAAGAGTGATTCAGCTTACTCTAGCAAAGTCACCTCCAGAGTGATTCAGCTGCCCAAACATAGACATCAAATACCATTTGAGATGCTGTAGGCACCTTGCTGGCATCCCAGCAGTGATTTCACAGGCTTGCTGCCTTATCCACCAGCCTAAGCAAGTGTCTCAAGTATCTTGGGACATCTAGAATAACACAAGCAGCTATGTTTGGACACCCTCAGTAGCTGGGAGGACAATTTGCTCTCAGGGCTCAACTGACTGTGTTCAGTTGCCTAAACAGCAGCTTCTAGTGATATTTGGGATGCTCAATAATCTGCTTCCTCAAATAGCATGGTAACACCAGAAGGGCACGGTCACCGTGTGTTCTATCTGCCAGCCTGGTGAAGTTGTCTCAGATACATGCAGAGCATCTCAAATTGCCCTCTCTTAATACAGGGACATAAATCCCACCTTCCACTGCCTGTCCTGGGGGTGGGACTCCCTAACCCCCAGCTATGGATAGGTGTCTCAGAGAGCTCCCTAAGCGTAGAGTACTGGAGTCAGATGCTCCAGGGTATCTATCCTCCAGGGCCTGCAGAAGACTCTGTCCTCCTGGACTAGCTTCATTTGTGCTTATCCTCTGGCTGGTTTGATTTCATTTGTCCATCCTGGTGTCGAAGACAAATATTTCAGCTGCTGAAGTGTCACACTAAAGCTAAAGTGCTTTAGCGTCCAACCCTCCTGCTCAAGCAGGCCACCTAGAGCCAGTTGCCCAAGGTCCACATTATTATGAGATTACTGTAAGACTGCAACAGATAGGCATGAGATTTGTCAGCACGAACATGAGTAAATGAAACTGGACAAGTGGAGTCTTTCAGGGATCACTAGCAACCTGACCAGTCCCAGAAGGCAAAGGAAGGACCAGGAGGAACAAGGGTGCAGTTAGAGGACAAGACTCAACTGCTTCATTGAGTCTAGAGAATGGGGTATAAGAAAGTGGGGTCAAAAAGCAGGGGAGACAAGTGTCAGCTTTATGAAGATGGAAAATCAGATAATTGCTTACACTTTAGGAGGAAAGAGGGAGGGAGGGAAGACAGGAGATTTAAGGCTGAGGGAGAATCTGCGAGACGCGTGAGTCCTCAGCAGCGGCTGAGCCAGGGGTCAGGGTGAGCGGGGCTGGGGGTTTCTGCAGGGTAAGCACCACAGGCAGGGGTGAGGTCAGGGTTCACCCTCTGTATTTAAAGGACACCAATACTGGTAAGAAGAGTATGTGGTGTGCATTTTTTGGCTAATAAATAAAGAGAAAATATTGTGAAAAAGAAGTACTTGCTTTATTCCTGCAAATAAGTCCAAAAAACCTCAAATGTTCACTTTGTAATTCAACTCACCCTCTGTAGCCATTCTAAATCCTGTCTGAGACCCACTATTTTTAATATTTTAAATAACTCTGCAAGGATTAAATAAGGATTTAGTGCTTTTATCCTCCTATGGATAACAACGTGAGGCTCTTTCACCTGTTCGCTGCTGTATTCACTTCCTTTCCTCTCTGTGTATGTGACAGCAATGCTTTCTATTCCTCTGCTCTGAAAATTAGCCTCCCCGAATACTGACATGCTTAACAGCTGTTGTTCCTCAATTTGCACAAAAATGGAGTATTAGTCCATAATGCTGCATAATTTGCCAACTCTTACACCTCCACAGTCCTGAAATCTTTTTTTCTGCATCAGAAGGTATTTGCATACCTCAGGTCATATCAAGCCTCCTTATGAAAACCAAATGCAAACTATGCCTGTTCGTTTCTTAATGTATCAGCAGTCTGAAATTTCTGGTATCTATCTGAGCTGGTTGCAAACAACCCTCTCAACCACAGACCCTGTCAAAGTGCCTTGGATGGCGGCTCTGCCAGAAGCATCACCCCCCCATCCCTGCTGGGAAAAGCCAGTGAGAAATTTTGGAACTTGCCCTGGGGGAAAGTGCCCAGCAAACACCAGGTATTCAGACATCAGAGCAGCATGGCCATGCAAGCATGCAACACCTGCCACTGTGGTGTCACCATAGCTGTAGGTGCTTGGCTCCAAGCAGAGGTCCACAGAGCACAGGACCATGACCAGCGGCAATGCCTTCCATCTCCAGCATCTGCAGCCGAGGGTGGTGGCTGCTGCTTTGTACATGATGCTGCTGGTGAGAGGACTGAGCTGGGTTGGAGAGCAGCTGCTCCTAGCCTTTGGTTGAGGAGTGGGGCTGTGCATAAATCCCCACCCATCTGGCATTTAGAGGTGTGGACCCCATTCCTGGCCACATCAAAGCTGCCTGCACCTTATGCTATACCGTAATCATGTGTTTAAGCTTCATAGGCAGTAAAATGTTCCTACGAGTCCTTGCTTTGGTCTGACCACATCTTAACAATGGGTTTGGCAAAGGCATGGCTTCAATGGGCTGCACAGGGGACACAAATGTGCAGAAACAATCTGCCAGGCCAGGGGACACAGGCAGATGGTGGCAGGGGCATGGTATGGGAGCTGGGGACACCACTTGGATGCCACAGTGTAATGCTGGGGCTCTGCCCACAGCCCAAGATCTACCATGTGGTGCTAGCGCTCTTTGCATGGCCTTACTATCGGAGAAACCTAGGCAGGAACTTCTTGTGTCAGAATTTCCTCCCCTGTTGTCATGGGGGAGGTCTTGCACATCTTCCTATTGATTTAGGTTGCTATGTCTCTCAGGAAGATGATTGCACCCTCCCAAGCCCACTTTGGCTCTTCCCTGGTCCCCTGTAGGTGTGTCTGTCTCTAGCTCTGTCCCTGACTCATGGACAGGACCTGCTGCTGCCACCCCCAGCTCTGTTCACTTGTTCAGGGGCTGTGGGATGGTGCCCAGCAGTGAGGGCATGACCCGCGCCAGGGTCCCCCACGGCTCAACCACTCACAGAGCAGCCCTCTCACTCCCCACAGGCTGGAGCTGGTGGTGGTACCCCAAAACCCATCATCCTCAGAACCCAACGTACCTGGATGCTTCACACACAGCAGCTACAAGACTGCATTTTTCCCCCCTCTTCTTTCTACAAAACCAGATGAAAATACTGTTTTTTCCCTTAGTTTGTCACAATATGTTGGACTGTGGCCACCTCAGCCATCTCCACTGCCAGTAACTGCCTGCTTGGTCCAGTCTCTTGCTCGTTCGTGGGACACTGCAGCATATGCAGAGGTGATGCCCTCCCCTGATGAATGTGGGGCTGCAAAGGACCAGTCATCTCATGTGATAATCCTGTCCCACCGTGCCACCTCCGGGCTGAGGTGGCCCCCTGTGCCAGGCAGCAGAGCTGAACACTGCCTGTCCCACACGTAGGAGATATTGTGGATGTGACAAGTGGTAAAAATGTCTCACAAAGTTCAACCCATTTTATTTTTCAGTCTTCGTGAAGCGTCAGAATTGAATTTCCAGATACACCACTCCGCTGTGGATCTGACTGAGAGATTTAATGCATCAAGAACACATTTTCTTTCTTGTTCAGATGCAGGTGAAAACTCACAAGAACAACAATTCTCATGGGATTTTTGCCCAGAAGTGGTAGAAATCTCAAGCAAAAAATCAGTTTTGTAATATCTCTGACTTTCCTGTTGAAAAATCTCATGAGGATATTTTCCAGGACAGTTGAATTTAAAGCTGAGTGCTAGCTAGGTTAGGTCTCAAATCCAAGTGAAACCACATAAATTTGTATTTTTTTTCCCCTCCTTTTTAATAATGACTTGGGCTACTGAAAGAGAGCAGTACTCCCTGCTCTAGTGTCGCTGCTTGGTGCTGTGCTATCAGGAGATTTAGGCACAAATGAAATCAAACCAGCCACAGGGTAAGCACAGCATAGGGCTGACTCCCCAGTGGCATGCGGTAGGGTAGGGGCAGTTCAGCAGTTGGCTTCCTTTATTCAGTCCTGGTTTTTCACAGCTCCTCGCCGTGATTATACACAATTGGTAAAAAAGCAGTACGCTTGCCCAGCACAGCTCTGCAGCGGGCAGGAGTGCACAGAGAGCCTGTAATCTGTGACTGCTTTGACCAGGCTCTGCCTGACGGACACATGCCTCTGGCCTTGGCTTTCTGTCTGAGTCTCACTGCAGCTTGAATATGGCTTTCTTCAAAAGCAAAACCAACAAAAGCATAACCACCAGGTATTTTAAGTTATCCCACCACTAGATTCACCACGACTACATGGCAGGAGTAAGACACTGGGATTTGCTTATATTCCCGCAGAGTTTGCAGTGTGGGAGTTTCCTGCAGGATTGAATCATCTCCCCCACCCGCCTGTGGCACAGAGGGTGCTGGGGCACGGTCACACGCACAAAGATGTATAGGCAGGATCTGTAGCTGATGGTGCATATCGGCTCTAATTGTGAAAGTTATTTTTGGGGGAAAATAAGAAGAAAAGAGGAGAGAGAGAGAGAAAAAAGGAAAAGGGAATGGGAGAGTGGATAAGGCCCTTTGTAGTCCAGTAACAAATGGCTTGGAGACAGTGATGGGTAAAATATCTTGGGAAAAAAGAATTGGAAGGACAAGACCAGGGTGTAGGAAAGCACAAGGGAGGGAAAGAGACAGGCTGCAGGAGAAAAAGAAAGTGAACAGATCTGAAGATGAGCTGAGATCAGCTGTGGCTGAGAAACCCAGCCTGTCCTGGCTCGGTGCCTGTGAAAGTCCTCGCAAGGTGAACTAATAGATTCACAAGCAAGAGATAGGGATGCGAGAGAAAGAAGGAAACAGTGGATTTTATAAATTTGATCTTCTAAACCTACTCTAAGGAGAGCTTGATGAAACAGTGGGCAGACCTCTGGGAAGTAACACCTCCCTGGGTCTCCCACTGCTAAAACAGCGTCTGAAAGTGCCTCCTGTAGTCCCTGTGAGCTGTGCTGCAAAATAATCAGGCACAAATGCAGCTTGTCCCAGCCACAGCTATGAGGAGGAATTTGTGGTTTAAAACTCCAAAATCTGACTCCTTCAAACAGATTTTCTGCTCGGCATGGTGCAAAATTCCCCATGTGCACCTCCCCATGCTCTCCCTGTAGAGTATTTAGACTGCAGGTCAGGACCTGCTTCTCAGAAGGGGCATGTACAGCATGTACAATACCAGGATCCTCTGTGTAATAGCGTGGTTACCTTAAGGAAGAATAATGATATCACACTTACAGACACCCCTCTTTAGTTTACCAAAACGAATGACTCTCAGTTGGTCAAAAGAGCAGTATCAAATCGCTGTTGCTCATTGAGGCAGACTGGCAGGGCATCCCCTCCTTTGGTGCTCCCGAGAGCCCAAAGGTTACGGAGAAGTTTCAAAGATCTGCCTGCAGCCTCCACCTGCAATCAGCGCTTTTATCTGAAAGACAGATTTTGTCTCTGTGCCATTTCCTAGAGCTGTCAGGTAATCACAACTGTTTGTGCTCTCCCAACAGATTTCATGGCTACAAGGCTTCTAAATGAAACAGCCAGGCAATGAGGCATTTCTCTGGAGAAGACATGTGTTGACTAAACAGTTTAAGATTTTTACTCACAGTAGAAGTAAAATGGATTGTGTGTACCTGACAAGTCCAAAGCCTGCTCTAGTTCAACAGAAATACAAAACCACTACCCTATGCAAAAAGGAAAGGAGACAGAAATCTCACAGAGGGCATGAGAGGTAAAAGGGCAGACCCACCAAGACTTTAGAGCACCAAAGCTGCTGTGAAATCCTGTAGAAGATAGATTCCTACAGTGCAACTTGGAGAAAAGATTTTCCTGGTTCTTCTGTCAGAGCAGGTGGAAAATGTAGAATAACTTCAGTTAGGGTGTAGAGCCCTGCAGCACTTAATAGGATGGATCTGGCCCTGACATCAACTGTGCCTGGAAGGTGGGCGTGCTGCTCGGTAGCTGTATGAGAACAAGAAGTATGAGATAAGGTTGACTGGAAGTAATGGTTCCTGAAATTTTCCCTTAAATCTCTGAGCAGGTCTAGCTCCTTCCTAACTACCCTGGCAGGCCAAGCCCTGACCCAGGGAGCTTGACATGGGGAAATAAGAAGGTCTTCCCTACCCGTTCAAGCCAGAATGTATTGGCTGGAGCTATCAACCAGATGAACAGCCAATAGCATTTGATGAACTTCTCTCTAAGGTGCTACATCTTGGACATGATGAAGCCTGGTTTTCAGCCTTGAGGTCTTTAAAAGACAACAATTTCCTGCATGAAATAAATGGCAAAAGTGACAATCCAGGAAAAGGGAAGATGAGAAACTCATTCATCAGACTGAAGATGCCTGCAGCGTAGAGGGCTGCATCCGAGCTAGTCACGCCAAGGGTCCCTTTATATCGACTGGGAGAAAGAGGCAGGTTTAGGGCAGAGTGGCATTTGGATCTTTCCAGGTCTGCCTTACATTTCTGGCCATTCAAGTGTCTGTGTGGTCAGATGATTCGTGCCTAGAATGTCTAAAGCTTTAAGCAGTGGTCTAATTTCCTGCTTTCTCTTACGGTTGTAAATCAGGAGTTTCTCCAATGGTCTCCTGGGAGTCCCTTGGCACGGTCAGAGAGGTTAATCAGACCCCGTAGCCGGGATCTTGCTAAATTCAGAATAAGGTGCAAGGAAATACAAAACCAGAGCTGTGCTCATATTTGTCTAGGCAAGATTTGTCTTGACAGGGAAAAACAGGTTTAAAATACAGTAGAAACAGACCAACTGAAAAACATTTAGGAAAAAAACACGATGCATTACTTGCACTTGATGTATTTTAAATGTCCGAGAGTAATGAACTGGCACCTCGCTCAAATGGAAACAAAAGAAGAAAGGGTCTCACACGGGGGTGTGGGGTGGGGAGGGAATAATCCTGATGCACATGTTGTTCTCTGAATGTAAACCTGCTTCACACTCCTGTAGGTTAACACACCCTCCATGCAAACATCATTACTCTGAAAGGGTTTTATTTATGTTCATATAAAAGGAAAACTTTTGTTGCCCAAAAAAGATGAAAGAAAATTAAACCAGATCTAACACAGCCTGCTGGAAATAACAAGAACAGAAAACATAAGGTGGTCTCGGTGATAATTTTACCTTTTCATTACAAGCAGTTATCCCCACCTTCTTGGGATACACATGCTGCATATGTGCTGTGTTTTCTGGGAATAGCTGAGCATGGCCATAGGTTTGAGGGTAGGATCCTAGAACCTGGGAAGAAGCAATGGATAACCAATAAAGAAAAAAGCCATTTGTTCATCAAAACCTTCAGATAACTGCTTAGCAATTTTATCAGCAAAAAGAGTATACACAGCTCATCCCTACAGTGCCTCTGTAACTCAAGAGCAGTGATGGGGATTAGGAAAAAAAAGAGTAATCCGCTAGATAAACGTTTGCTGCCTTTTCTCTCTCCTAACCCCTATGGCCCCAGGCAGTGGGGAGCCCATACCGATCTGTAATGTAAATCACATGGTCTCGGCTGGCTTCTCTCCCCCTCTCCCTGGCAGCTCGGTGAGGTTCAGAGCTATCTGCTCTTGCAGGTAGCAGCCTATTTGATATAACTGCTCCCCACTGCACAAAGTGGCCAGGTGCTGCGACAGCTCATTGGAGCTCTCCAAGTCACTCCGGCAGGGTTTTTTCTACCATTATCCTCCCACAGCCCCCGGGGATATGATTAATTCATGGAGCGTCACTGAAGGCATCTTTCTGTGGCATATGGAGTTAAAGTGTCCTCTTCACAGAGCTGCCTGGGGACAACTGTGGAATTTGTACAGACAATCCCACTAGGTAGTCAATCTTGTAAAAGCACTGATATTACAAAGTAAATACAAGTGATCTATTTGTTTAAGGTTATTACTGTGACCGACAGGGTATTAAAACAATCTTTCTACTGACAAAAGATATCAGGCCTGCACTCCCATTTGATGTTCCTAGGCATGCTTTTTCTTCTCTCTTTCTCAGCCACTGAGCTTTGGGGTGTTCATCAAATTTGACTGATATGGAGATTGGAGTACACTGCACAACCAGCCCATTGAAATTCAATTCAGATATGGGCTTAAATTATAAAAAGAAACCTTAGCTAGTAATAACACTTTGATGTGCAGATGCATAAAAGTTTTAACTTCTACTTTCTTCTGAAACAAATCAGCTTCCAGTCATGCTATTTGATTCATATTTTATCTTTTAATACATCCAAAGCACAAATATTAAACATTGCCCTCTGTGGTCAGGAAAATTACAGTGGGTGTCATATGAAGGCTTCCATTTTATCCTTTTATCAAGGTTGTATATGGACACTTCCCCACGACACGAATATATTGCCCAATGTTCAGAGAAAAAAGGTCAGTCCCTTTTTATCTGGCCCCTTTTCAAAAGCATACAATTTCTTTTGGAAATGGAAATTTCAGCTAGAAAAGGACATTGCCTTCCTAGTTGCATTTTATGTTCTGGCAACAGACAAACCTAAGGAAGAAAGTCCTGGACACAGAGAGCACCCGGACAGGCTTCCCTCTGCTCTGTGCTTTGCAGCCCTTGCTGTGCTCTCCTGGCTGCTTCCTATTCCAAAGCATGCCATCCTATGCAACTTCTCGCTTTGCTTATTTATTTATTTTTGCTAGAAGAGGTACTACCATTCATTCACTTATACCCATGTCAGCTTCATTTTCTTCCTTGGGATCTCACAGGATCCAACAGCAGGTGCAAAACTCTTTGCCCCTACAATTCCCAAGCCTAAACTTATCAGAACAATAATTAATTGTCACCTAACTATAGTCCACATGTTCATGTGAGAATCAAGCTTCATTTTAACTTTATGGCTCTTGCAGGATCCTATAAATAACATGTCAAGCCTGCACTTCACTACCTCTAGCTTTAAACCCAGCCCAGCAGTACCTCCATACCTCCAGAATTAAACATGAGGGATTACTTCATACTGGCACTGACCTTGTTCTAGGAATGATGACTCTTGCAAGATCCAGCAATAAACATAGCTTATCACTAACCAGAAGATATTTGTCCACGTTTCATCTCTCATTTTAGTATTTCATGCTTCCCCCCATGATGGGAACCCAAACCATGTCTTTCATCCTAAAGGTCTCAGGGTTTGGTCAGGATTAATATGTCAGTGTGAGGAAGGGACTGAAAAGCTAGATTTATGTTTCACACCTTCAAGGGCTAAGGTGAAGACCCGTGCCCACAGGAGTGCTGGTTACCTGCCTAGCAATACCATTTGTGCCAGAAATACACAGTGGCCCATGCCAGCCCACTGGAGCCTCACAGGGATGATGCCAGTGCACAACCCTCCTCAGGCCTTAATTCCTGGCTTTTAAGCTGACCTCAGCTTTAAGGCAGACACATGACCTGCGAGAAGGTGCATCCCAGAGGAACCAGCCTTCATGCTGAACTGTCAGGACCTCTAGATGTCACCCCCAGCTCTTTGGTGCTATGCCCCAAACTGTGTGCAGGCAGTGTCTGAGCCAGTTGACTCCATCCAATGCCCAGCCAAGGACTGTGCTAACAACTAAACAGCATGGTCAATCACATCTCCTGGCTCTGTTTAGTTTACTAGTATAGATACAGCCAGAGTTATGGTAATAAATGTGGTCCTGCAGGCCCCAAGATCAGAAAGCATGTTCTTTATCCCACTTCATCTCTGTCTTAACTGTAATGCCATAAACAGTAACTTTGCTAGAAAAAATACAAGTCATTCAACCCGCAGGCACCAGCCTTGATTTTAGTATGGAGGATTTGGCAGAGTACTATGCAGATAAACAATAAATGATTCATTTCCCAGGTCCCTGTTGTAAATATTATTGCTGGAAATTAAGTTCTACGACTGAAAAGGTAAAATTGCAGAACAGTTTAGATGAGAAAGGATGTCCGACCAGAGGCCTCTGGTCCTGCCTCCTGCGCAAAGCAGAGCAGGTTGCCCATGACCTTGTCCAAGATGAGACTGCACAACCAGCTTGGCTACCTGGTTCCAGTACATAACCACCCTCCTTGAAAAACATTGTCCTTATGTCAAGTTGGTATTTCCCTTGCTGCAGCCTGTGGGAGTCACTTCCTGTCCTTTCATTCAGCATCTTTGAGAAGCAGTTGGATTTGTCATCTCTACAACCACCCCACCCTCAGAGACAGCAATTAAATCCCCCTTAGCCTTCTCTTCTCAAGGGTAAACAAACCCAGCCTCCTCAGCTCTTTCTTGTACGTCATGTGCTTGAACTTCCTAACTATTTTATTGCCTTTCCACAGGACTCCCTCCATTGCTGTTGTAGTAGGTAGGCCAAAGAGTGGATGCAGAATCCAGAAGTGGCTTCACAAGTGCTGGTGCAGTCCAGGATGTGGCTGGTCTCCCTGGCTGCAAGGGTGCAGTACTTGTTTGGGCACAACCCATTATCCACCAGCATCCCCAGGTCCTTTTCTGCCTGCTCTGTTGTCCGCCTGCAAGGTTTCATGGAGTTATTTTGTTCCAGGTGCAGGACTTCGCCCTTGTCCATGCTAAACTTCATGAGTTTCTTGTTGGTCGACTCTTTCATCTTTTCAAGCTCCTCTGAATGACAGCCCTGCCCTCCAGTCATGAACCACACCTCCCAGCCTGGTGTCACCCATGTCTGTATCCAACTCAGTAATGAGCCCTGAGGAATGCCAACTTTACTTAATTATCAGTTAGGCTTGGAACTATTGACTGCACTTTGAGCCAGACAGGCCAGGTAGTTTTTCACCCATCTTGTAGTTAGTCCCTTCAATGGTCAAAAAGGCCAAATGCCTGCCTGGCACCTGGGCTGCTGCCTGCTGCCCACCCTGCAGCCCTTGATGTGACCTGAGCACGGGTCTCTGAGGTTTGCTCTAGGCATAGCTTTAGAGCAAGGGCTAATGCTCCAACTAAATCTAGGTCTGAGGGCCCCAGGAGATGGACAGGTAGGCTTCCTTGTGGCTTCTGGGGTGGCCATCAGGGCTAAGGGGAAGGCTGCTATGTGCTGGAATTAACATATACTGGAATTTTTTTTGAGATAATAACCTCACTTATTGTAACACAGCAAGAGTTAGAATTAGGATTCAGGGTTGTGCAGTTATGGGTTGGTGGAGGGTACAATTAAGTACTAGTTGGTAGACTAGGATGAAGGTCAGACTTTTGGATCAGGCTGGAATTGGGGACCTCATGAGTTGATGAATTTAGGTTTTCTCCCCTGCCTCCCACAACATGTGCTGGATTTGTGCTGGGATAGGGTCCAGTGGACTATTCAGTGTTTTATTTATTTATTACCTTAACTACACCAAGTGGTTAAACTTTCTGTTAGATTTTCCACAGAGGAAAATGTCTCCTCTGCAGGCAGAAGGAAACAGCTAAGCATGTCAGACTGATGTGGGAGCTGACGGTGGTGGGACAGATGGACTCTGTTTAAGGATAAGGGAGAAGCGGTTCCCTTAGCTTGACTGAAAGCCTGCAGTGACTGCAGGCAGGAATGAAGGATGGTACGAAATGAGGCCAATAGATCAGAGCTATTTCTAAGCTTGGTAGTAGCACAGCATGTTGTGCAGTGATCATTAAAAAAAAATATTTTTCAGCCCCTGATTTCTAAATCCTGCCCCATATTTATCTATCTCATCCCCTAACAAATGAATAAATGCAACCAGCCCTAAAGCAAATCAGTCATCCCTGTGAACACTGCTCCTCATCTCAGCAAACAGGCCTTGCAGGACACAGCAGTGGCACAGGCATTTCATTCACAGGAATCCCACATAATGTGCATGATGCCAGTGGCACCAAACCCAGCCAAAGCCTGCATATTTTGCAGGACTCATTACCATACTAGTTTTCCAGCCCTGGATTTCCCAGGCCCTAATGCAAACCTAACTGTGAACCTGGTACTGGCATCTCTAGTTCAATGAACTGTAAGACCCAGTCTGTTGGCACCAGTCCTCCTCAGAGACTCTAGTGGCAGAAAGAATCTCTAATTTTTCAACACCTGATTTCCCATACCTCACTGAACCATGTAGCGAGGTGAACTATGAGGTATATGATATGTATCTCCAGATATGACCTTAAGTAATGTGGTCTAGCTTTGAAGTTGAAGCTAACTTCAAAGTTGGCCATGCTTTGATTGCAGGGTTGAGCCAGGTGCCCCCAGACAATCCTACCGGCCTTAACTCTGTGAACCTGCACATGAAGTCAGCCAGCACAAGCCTCTCACCTGAGTTTTGTAATATCAGCCAAGAAATCAACTTATGCAGTCCTTTCTCTACCTGACCATAATGCCAATGCAAGTCTTAGCGCTGCCTGGTCCAGGCCTGCAGTAGAATTAACCCATACTGTTTTCCTAGGCTGACATTTGGATCCTGTGGGCTTCAAAAGATGCTCAGTAAATTTCTATATCCATGTGAAGAAGGAAAGAGAAGCCATCTTTTTCTTTCATATCATAACCCTCTGATTTAGTTTTTCTAGAGTTTTCTGAAATCCTCACCTGTATGCTTCTGGCTTCATAGGGGTCCTTTGGCTGTCTCTGTTCAACCTTTCTGCCTGGGCTCAGTCCATCTCCCATATACTTTTCCATTCTTCCCAGAGGGAAAGGTGTTGATCGCTCTCCTCTGCCCAGCCTTGTGTGTGATGGGTCCCTGTCCCCTACCACTGCACGTGCCACATTCCTCTGAGCCACACTGCTGCTCCCTGCCTCTTCTCCCTCATGCAAGATACAGAAGCATATACTGCTGGCTTTACCCTTGTGCCTATCCTTTTTGAGAAGATCAAGGCTTTAATTTTTTTCCCAAAGTCCTCATCTTCTTTTTTTGAGAATGAGAGTAAGGTGAACCTTTGTGGCTTTCTAAAAACAAATATTAATTATAGTATTAACATGGCATTTGAAGAACCAGGTGAAAAACTTGGTAGTTAGAGGTCACCTCTAATTTAATTATCAAGTGAGACTGGTATGTCTCTGATTTAATTTGCTCTCTTGGTGCTGCACCTTTTAATGGAGGAAGAGTTTCCCCTTCAGAGCAAAACCAGCTTCTGCCTCTGCCAAAATTCAGCCTGGCACGGAGCTGGGTCACAGTGCCCTTCTCAGCTGCAGAGGAATGAGGACTTGCACAGTGCCCTTGTTGAGGACCCAGGGACCCAATGTATGGGAACGCCTAGGAAGGGTTCAGGGCTCCCATGGCCCTGGTGTGTCCCCAAGCACAGACCATTGAAAAGCAGCACGTGGGACAGGGGGATCCCAAATGCATCTTGGTTACAGCAGTTCAGGTCCTTTGCCCTCTGCAGCGTCATCCCTCATTTACACCTGAATGTACAAAATCTAGGTTGTCCAGGCGGATGGTCAGTGGCAGGTATCTAACCCACCAGCCACTCATTCCAAGCTGCAGCTGTGGCTCAGGTTAATTTTCCTGCCAAGTCTTAACTGTAATTTAAATTTCCTACACTATTTAAGCTGAGCAATCTGTACTTCAGATCTCTTGAGCATTAATAAAACAGTTATGAGAAGTTTCAGGATAAAAGGTTAAGCCCATAAAAATATGCAACTCATTTATAAAAATAACTCCATCAGGTTTTTCACAGACCATAAAGACAAAGGTGTTAATGTCTGCATTTGTAACAACCTTGGGACTGCCAGTGGTAGAAGTCACAGGAATAGCCACTCTTTGGGAATCGGCTGCCCCAAACTTTTCAAAATCTGTAGCTAGCCCATGGGCTTTGCCGCACAGTGTCAGTGTGGCATTTCCTACTTCACAGCCAGGGAAGCAGCTTGGGAGACTAAGAGACATCCTTGGCCACCTCAGGGTGGCTTTTTGGAACTCACCCCCTCCTATGAGGCTCAGCCCATGATCTCCTCCAGCATGACCACAGAGCCCTAATCTCACAGTGAGATTGTCCCTCTTAGCAGGATGGGCCATTTCAAAGAAGTCACGTTCTCCACCACCTGGAGATGCTCTTTGCAGGGTCACAGAGACAATCTCCCTGTTTCACCTGACTGTGGCAGTGCCACCTGTGGGAGATGTTTCAGGGCATGTCAGACATCCAAAGCACCCTCAACGGCTTCTGTTGGGTAGGATGAATCAGTTTATCTCCCCTGTGACCAGTGGAATCACAGGGGCCAGCTCAGATGCAGCCACTTGGCATTGCGGAGGAGGAGGAACCGCCTCTTGTCTCTCTCCCCTCTTGGTGAGAAGAATGAAGGCTGCCAGTGTTACCAGGTGAATCCAATTGAACATGGTTAAAATATTCCACAGTCATTTATTTTAAGAGTTACTTTGTTATTAGCAGTTCCCTTTTGGGCTGCGATTACCAAAAAGCCAAAGTGTGTTAGCTACCTACCAGATATACAAAACCAGTGGGGTCAGGAGACAACTTTTAAGCTCTATTAAAAACCCAGATCTTTTGCTATTGCTGTAAAATACTATGAAAAATGTTTATGTAGTTCCTCAGGAGCTCAGAAATTACTTTAAAATAAATCAGCTTAAAATAAACCCAATAATTCCTTGTTACACATGATACCGTATTCATCCTCATATAAGCAGCTTTTCCCACTAAGCATTAGCTTGTATTTGCCTATCAATTTTAGAAAGCCTGGTTTCTCTCCTTCTAGCAGCCTTTAAAGCATTTTCCTCTGCAGCATTTGCTGGACAGTCAGGTAAATGCAAGGCAAGCATCCTCCTGGCTCGTTACTGCTGATTACCTGGCTCTGGCCTGTTTTTCTCCCCTGCTTGTTCTGCAGGCCTGGCTTTTTCTGGGAACTGCCGTCATTCCTCATGGCAGTGCAGCACAGCACAGTGAAGTTGTTTAAAAACGCTTCTTTTTGGGGGGCAAAAGGATGCTGTGTGAGTGTTGCTCGTGGTACATGATGCTACTCCAGAAGCAGCATGCAGCAGCCCTGGGGTTGGCCTCAATCATGCAGTCCAGGATCTTCATTAAAAAGTATACAAATTTACATCAGAATGCAAATCTATGTTGCTATGAGCAGTGACAACCGCTGCAACAAAACCCAGTGATGGGGGTTTCTTGCCTGTTTGATGTCTCGGTCAACACTACAACCCCACTAAGTGCCAAGCTATTTATTTAGCTTTACTCTGATGTAACTAACATCTATGGCTGGTCCAATGTCTTATTCAGTCTTACCCATCACAAACCACACTTTAATAGAAATCCCCTCTCAGAACAATAGCTTAAGGAATGGGAAAAACGCTCTCTCCTCCCTAGCCTGCGCGGGGACCAGGGGGCGGGCACCCACCACCTGCAGCCCCGCAGCCCCGCAGCCCCGCAGCCCCACAGCCGCTGCCCTGGGGATGCAAGTGAGGAGTCATCAGATGGGAACAAATTGTGGCCAATGCCGCTGAGAGCTTGAGCAGGTCTCAGGAAAACATTGCCTCATTCAAACAACCATAATCATGTAAGATAGCTCACCATAGGCTGGCCGTCCTCTTAGATGTTTTTTTTTTCTCCCTATTTGTATTAAAAATGAGAGCAGGCACAGGAGAGTGCTTCAAGCATATACTGTGTGAATAGAAGTAGCACTAATAGTACTTAGCCTTTATGTAGTGGCTTTTCATCTGTAGATTTCAAAACACTCCCGCAAAAGGACATTACTGTCATTCTCCATGTTCTCCTGAAAGGAGAAGGGACATAGCCAAGCTTACCAGCACGTCCCACCAGCCTCCCACATCTGCCAGCTCTCACGCTAGTCTCCCCACCACTTCTCCTGATGTATCTGACCTGCACTGGGTTTCTTCTCACCACCTCCCTTCCCCAGGTGCCTACTGGGACGGGGACCAGCACTAAGCGGGTGGGAGCAGCCTCCAGGCAGGAGCTGCTGCCAGGGACCCACTGCTGGCTGGTGCAGGGACAGGGCTCTCTCCAGGCAAGGGCATCTTCCCAGCTTCTCGATCAAGACGGGCGGCCTGAAGAGCTGTTTCTCTACCTCCTGCTGGTAAAAAAGGAAACAGTTAATTAGCGCTGTGTTAATAAAACAGACCTCCAGGTTTGTTTGCTTTTTTTTAATAAACACACAGTATGCATACATAAAAAAAAGACCTGTACATAGGGGAAAAAGTAAGCCAGCTACTCTTTTCTATGTGAGAAGCAAGGGATGCTCTCAGAGCCCTCCTTCATTCATCCTTTCAGCAACCGTGTACACTTGCGGGGTGTGCAAACGCTGCCGGGAGAGGGGCGGTCATGTTGCTGTGAGTTTTGTACCTGCCTGCAGGTCTTTCGCAAGGACCTGGAATCTACTGCAAGGTCAGATTCCTTAAGGGTGTTTCGAGACAGTGAAAGGCTGGAGAGCCGCTGTTTAAAAACATTTTAAACTGAGCTGCGGTACTGAATGAGCAAACGGCAGCAGAGAGCCCTTGGCAGCTGCAGGAGGATCTGGGCCTGTTCTTTACGGGGGAAAAACTGCATCCTCGTGTGCTATGAATGCTGTACAACAGCAGGATTTCCATGGAGATGGAGGCATTGCATATTGTTGAAGCAAGGATGTGAATTTAAAACAGAAATATGATTGATCTCGAAATGCTGCTCAGGGGGCAAGGCACTGTTATGATAAAAAGTGTGTTTTCCATCCCTCTGCCACAGCCATGGAGGGCTGCCACTGTTAACTCCTTCAGTACCAAGCCCAACAGACACCCTGACAATGAACAGCCTGCCATAGCTTAAAAACTATTCAGAGGTAGCAAGGTACTTGTCTGCCTGATCGTTCAGCTATGACTTTTCCGTGATACATCATTTCCATGCCAGTGTGGCAGTAAGTGCTCCCCCTGCAAGGTACTGGGAAGCTTCAGTTCCCCCAGGGAGTGAGAGTGGGGGCTCAGTGTCCTGAAGGATAAGACCATCAGATTTTGGATTTGCAGAAGAATTTAACATGAGGAGTTAACAAAAATGAGAATTTTTTTTTAATATGTCAGCCTTCCATTAACTGCCAGAAAATGCAAGGAAAACATATTATCCAAGCCAAATAAGTATTTGGTGCCAATATTTTCTCCTTTTACATCCCCCGCCTGCAACTCAACACTTAAACTGAACTTGAAACTAGGAGGAAGCAGAAAAAGATGCAGGAAGGTCACTTGGCATGTGGTTTCAGCTGCTTTTAGCAGAAGGAGCTCTCTCTCCTCAGATGAAGGTCTTTTAAGCTCTCTTAGGACTGGGCAACTTCAGAAATATTAAAAACAACATGTATAGTGCATCTGTGGAAAAAACCTTGGTGTATCAGTGCGGCGGTGCAGTCAGCCTTGCAACAGCCCTCACACAAATGTGCGAGGAGCAGTTAGCCAGGAAAGCATGTGGGTGTGATACCTGGGAGGGAGATGTGGAGGCAGAGAAGATGGTCATCTCTACAGAAATAAGATAGAATAGTCCCTGCAAGAAGCCACTGAGAGTTTCTGATTCAGCAGGGAGCTAATACGGCTGCTAAACCTGCCACAAGAAATTCAGATTGGCGGGAGGCAGGAAGCAGCCCCTGCTCCCAGCCCAGGGAAAATGGGCTCTCTGCTTCCCCAGAGGGATGGCTGGGGAAAGGACCTTCTGCTGCCTCCGGCCCCACAGCGCTGCCTGCCACCCAGGACAGGGTCCCCGAGCGCAGGGCTCCACCAAGGCACCGACACAGCCATGAGCAGGCTACTGCCAGCACCAGGAAAGGCTACAGAGTCTTTAATTTATTTGCAAAGAACTGAGGACCTTGTGAATGTCATTATGAAATTACTTTCTTTGATTTAGGACTAGCAGTGGAGGGAGTGGAAGGGGGAATTAGCAACACACCCCCATGTGCCACATTTCTGTATATGAGGAGTAAAGAAACTCTAGCCCAGAGATCTTTGGGGCTCAGCATCCTCTGGTCCTCTCAGAGCAGCACACCTGAAGCTCTACCAGCCTTTCCTGACTCTCAGATCACAGCAGCTTTCCCAAGCCACTGCCTGCTGCTCCACAGGCTCCCGCAGCTGTCTCGCCTGTCCGGTTGCAGATGGAAGATGTCACACCGTTAATTGCATGGTGGTAGGACAAATGCTTGTCTCTCACTGCTCTTCAGACTCCACAGAAAATGAAGCATTTTACATATTCTTGATTAGACGAATGGCCCACCAAAGGCAATCTTCATTAAAATTCCATATACATGAGTATCATTACAACACAGAGCTGGCTTGTCCACACATACAAATTTCCCAGTGTTAAATCATGGAATTATAACATTTAATGATGTTAGAAACGAAAAAAGTTTAGTCTGGCAACAAACCATCAGACAAGTACTGCAGGCCTGAAATTCACTGTAAAACTATTGCTTGGTTGCTGGTTTGTTTTTTTTTTCACTCTACCCACAATGTCTGGAAACCACAGACTGAAGATTTCTTATCGCCTTTGTGCAAGGGAGAGAACAGTGTGTGGGAGGGAGAGAACAGAAAAGCACCAGGGCTGTCATTTGCCACGAGACTTTTAGGAGGGCAGGGATCAATCCGGACAAGTGGGTCATGCCAGCAAGAAGCTTGAGGCTGCGGGGGGCCTCCCTGCTCCTGGAGTTCAGCCTTTGCCGTCTCAGCAGTCAGGTAGTATGACCTTCATAAACTGATCTAGGTCTACCTTGAAGTTATTTAGATAATTACCTCTCCTCACCTAGTACACTATTCCTGGATCTTACCCCTTCTAATAGATTGGGATCCTTCTGTTAATTTCCAGCCCATGTTTATTCAAGACTAGTTTATATCCCATACCTAAGCTGTCCTTCAGATCAAATCTCCCTGAGGGCCATTCCCTGGATAATGTATTTGCAGTGAGCGTATTCCCTCTCAGTCCATGTTTTGCCAGGCTAAACACAGACCCTTTGCTGTCTTCTTGAATGTCAGCTTCTCCTTTCCACAGACAGCCATAATAATGACTGGGGTTTACAGGCATCTCTTCTGGACACTGGTGATCAGACCTACACATTTGCAGTCCATAGGATGGGTATAGATTTGAAGGCAGTCTAGAATGTCGATGCTGTCATTGTAAAAGTAGCCTTACTGGCTTGAGGGACTTTGGTGCTAGAGGTAGGCAGTGATTTACCACCCCATTCTCTTTGGCAAACATAGTTACATTCTCTGGTGACATTTTCAAAAGCAGCCAAGGAAGGGAATGTTTAAATAGGATGGCCACCTTTGTGAGCATGGGACAGGGCAGGCTGAAAGCACAAGTCCCATCACACAGCGCTCTACCAATGTCCATGGCTGCGGGCTCTTCCATTTCATGCCTCCCAGGCCGCTGGCTAGGTTGGCCTTCACGTGAGCAAAGTTTAGGTGCATCCTTATATTCTATCTCAGTGAAGATTTGGACATGACAAAAGGATTCAACATAAAACAAGTTTCAGAGCAAGTGACAGGGGGATTAAAATCCAAGCAGAGCATAAACATACAAGGTTAGCATCATCAAAATGAAATTACTTTCTCCTTATTGTTCTTTATAGACTGCATATTGACCATGAAAGTGAACTGTTTTCTGTAGCATGTTCAATTGACTTCAGGAAACTTCCTTAAATCAAATTGGAAATGTTTTGAGATTTCTCAGGAGAATAAATGAGAAATAAATAGCAAAGCAGCACTTCGCTGAAGTGTCTAGTCACCAGTCATCATTAGATCTGACAGACAGAACAAGATGTTTAGAAAACTTATTGAATATGGTCTGTTATCTAGCTATGTACCAAGGCTTTTATCTGATATATTTCTGGCTTTCTTTATATAAAAAGAACTCTGTTGTATTTGCAACAAAAATATCTATTTATCCTAAGGACCTTGTTGTCTACAGTATGTTGTTTCTGAGCACTACACAGTTTATTTTATGGCAACATAGTTCTCTCTGTTTTAATATTGCTGTGAAAAATTAGGAACATTACAGTTTGTCAGGTGAAGGGCAGAAAAAAATCTGCTCTTATTTATGCTTGAATAAATCTAAAACAACTGTTGACTTAAGTTGCTCATCTAGATACCCACTGCTGTACCGAAGGAGAAACTCATCCACAGAATGCTCGTTTTTTTCCATCACGGCTGTCCCTGCATGGCTGAGCCCAGGGTCCTGATGGCTAATGTACAAACACTTTGAAAAAGTCATCCTCCAGCTTAGATCTTCAGCCTTGCTCTGACCCTAGCTCCAGCCTTTCTCTGCTACATTACAGAGACTCAAAAACTTCAGAAACCTTTTCCCTGGGCAGGGACTTACAGGCCATGACCAAGGCACTTAAGCTGCTTCTTGATAAATTATATTGAGCTCTTGGCATTCTCTAAGCTTTTCCAGACTTCAAATCATTCTTGCAGTACTTTTCTGAATCCTTTCCAATTTATCAGCATACTCTTTAAACTGGGGATCCAAGAAGTGGTCAGTTTGTTCCAGTAATGCCCTTGCTAATGCCTCACAGAGTGATAATTTCTCTTCCCGCCTCTCATCGGTATTTTCTTCCCATGCAGCCAAGGATTGCTTTAGCACTTTAACCACTTGGCTAGTCTGGGAGCCCATCAGCAGTCAGCTATCCACCGTGAAACCATTTCTCGGCCATAGCTTCCTGAAATACAGTCCCGAGTCCTATCATTGGTACCTGCATAAAAATATTCCAGCTACACAGCTCCGTCTCCAGCAATTCACCCCAACATTAAAAGGCACATTATTCAAGGAAGCCCAGACTGCTGTGCCATCAGATAGCTCTGATGGGCTGCCCTTTATCACCTGCCCCCCTGCTTTTTGCAGCCAGGTCCCCTGGGGTGTATTTGCATCCCAGCTGCGGAGGATGTTGATGAGAACAGGACCATGAGCAGGCACTTTGTGAAATCCTGGTGAGCACGCTCCATTGGGAGACTGGCTTCTCAGGTATAATTACTTGCTGAGATCTGTCCATTAGCCAATTTCTGAGCCTTTTGATAGGGGTTTGTATTGCCTTGTGTACAGAAATGGTTATTTTTTTAACAGAATGTCATATATTATCAAATGAAATGCCTTACAGTGTCGAGTTTGGCAATGCTGTTACTTTTATCAGTCAAGCTGCATCTCAAAGAAAAAGCAATATCAAGTTCAACAGAAATACCGCTCTGCACTCATTTGCCTATGCATACAAAAAAGCAATCAATCTGCAAAACCTCAGCAAATAAGAAAATATATTCAGTTATTTAAATTTTCAAAGAAAAAATCTTTAGTTCATCCTCTTTGCAATATTCCTGAAAACAGAAAGGTTTTTACTCCTTCCTGATATTCAGCAACTCCCATAACATCTGAGACAGCTAATTTCACTCTCAAGCCATTTAAAGCAGATGGATTGTAGTCATGCACAAAACTCTCTAATGAATAAGTAAAACTAGTTACTTATTATATTATATAATAGCCATTTGTAAAGAACTGATCATTGAAGCAGTTGAAGTTTTCGGTTTCTCTCTGCCTTGCTTTATTTAATTGCCTTTGTCTGCCTCGGTTTTGTTGTGCATTTACTGCCATCCAGTGCTTCTGTGAGATATGACTCCACCATCCGCTATTAAGAGCTAACCCAAAGCAATAATATTTGGCTCATAAGGAATGCGCTGACCTCATTTGCAGAGGAAGTGCTACAGGTATTTTACAGCAATAAGCCAGCACATCGCTCCACTGTAGCACTGTTTTGAAAAGATGCGGTATCTGACTGTGCTGACAGCTTCATAATGATGGGACTCCAATTTTCAGACCCTGCGGGTGGGGCTCTGGCTGCCCAGCATTGGAAGGGGCTGATTTGAGCTGCTGTTTTGCAGGTGGCAAAGACAAGAGGTTTCATGATGAGTACTTTAAATAATGGCTTGCTTTGGGTTTAAGATGTTAATCTTCTGGTTGCTTTTTAAAATTCCCTACAGAGGATTTGTTTTTGCATCTTGTAGCCTGCAAGTATTCAGAGAGTGTGTTACTTCTGCTTCCCTGAAAGATAAAGCTCCATACTTGAAAATCATCCATCTTACTGGGATGATTTCTTTTTTTTCCTTTTTGGGCAAAAATCACACTTCATAAGATCTGCACACCTTTATACAATGTCTAAGAAAGTTAAAGTAGTAAAGATTTCAATTTTAAAAGATCCAAATTTTTCCTATTTTCATGAAATGTCAGGTGGGGTTCATAATGAACAGTCCATGTAGCAAAAAAACCTCTGGTACTCCCACATTTTGCTAAGTCTGAATGTTTTAATTCTGTGAGGAATAAACCATCTGGGGCTTCGGAAAGGCCAAAATTGTTACTTCAGATCTCATGAGGACATAGGCAGAAGATGGACCAGCTAAAATAAGAAGTTTAGGGCTGTGAGCTGGGGAGTCAGGCTCAACCCTGATCCTGGCCAAGTCATTAGGACCACGTTTCTGAAGCTCTGTACATACTCCTTGGTTTGGGTGGGTATGAGATACCTAAATAGCTTTATGTATCCAGCCATCTTCTTTGTACTTTCAGCATTTACCAGCTAGTAGCATTTTCTATATTGCAATGATTTAATACATTGTGGTGAAAATTAACTTAAGGAGAACTGTGTATTTGTGCATTTAAACTGATGTCTATTTTGCCATTGTATGGTGATTCGAGGAAGCCGGAACTTGTAGTATACAGCACAACCACTTTTTTTTTAGTGTGTGGGAGGTCAAACACTGGAACAGGCTGCCCAGAGAGGCTGCAGGGTCTCCATCCTTGGAGATATTCAAAACCTGACTGGACATGGTCCTGAGCAACCTGCTGTGACTGACCCTGCTCTGAGCAGGGGATGGACTAGACAGTCTCCAGAGGTGCTTCCAGCCTCAGCAATTTGTGATTGCGTGGTACAATATACAGATTTGTCCTGAAACAAAATATTATATAGATACAGGAAAATATTTTACACCAACCCTCGTCAAAATCATAGCCAAACAAACAGTTTAATTATGTTCATGAGCTAACTGCTTTTCACTTTCTATTAAGATAATGAACCTCTAACGACACAGCAACTTGTAATAGCGTTCATAAATATCACATAATTTAACTTCCAATATACTAAAATGTTCAAGCACATGCTTAAGTATCAGAATAATCCTGCTGTGATCAATACTCAGATTTAGGCTAAGCACGTGTGTCATGATTTAACCCTAGCCAGCAACTAAGCCCCACACAGCCCTTGCTCACTCCCTCCCGGTGGGATGGGGGAGAGAATCAGAAGAGTAAAAGTGAGAAAACTCATGGGTTGAGATAAAGACAGTTTCATAGGTAAAGCAAAAGCTGTGTGTGTAAACAAAGCAAAACAAGGAATCCATTCACTGCTTCCCATCGGCAGGCAGGTATTCAGCCATCTCCAGGAAAGCAGGGCTCCATCATGCGTAATGGTTACTTGGGAAGACGAACATCATCACTCTGAATGTCCCCCCTTCCTTTTTCTTCCCCCAGATTTATATGCTGAGCATGACGTCATATGGTATGGGATATCCCTCTGGTCAGTTGGGGTCAGCTGTCCTGCTGTATCCCCTCCCAGCTCCTTGTATACCCCCAGCCTTCTCACTGGTGGGGTGGGATGAGAGGCAGAAAAGGCCTTGACTCTGCATAAGCCCTGCTCAGCAATAACTAAAACATCCCTGTGTTATCATCTGGTCCTTGCCCGGCACAGCATCCCAGAGGTCACCCCATCCCCAGAAGCACATGTCCCATCAGGCACAGAGCTCCATGAGCACCAAGGCCTTCATCTCCCCTTACCATGAATCCACCCTACACATACCCCTCTCCCAGCCTTCCCCTTCTCCTTGAGTAGAGGAAAAAAAGCTGCCACAGCTCTCACCTGCGTGATGTGCATACCCACATCACCGTACACACCTGAGCAGCAGTGCCGTACTGCTGCTGAATGCTCTTTGCTTAGCTTCTGTCCCATAGCAGCATGAGGCTACGAGGAGCTGCTGAATGCAATGTTTCAGTATTAGATTTTCTGCTACAGTGTTATATTTTACTTTTAAAATGTTAATTAAAAATCTTTGCCTCAATTAATCTCTATGGCTTAGAGAATTTCAATTGAATCTTTAAAAAAAATTCTTTTCCCCTTTATCATTTTATCTAATTTTGCATTTCTTTCAGAGCGGTGATTCAAAGAGGTTTAATCTGATTCATTTTGGTTTTTAATTGATTCCAATTCCAGATGGTTTTATATCCTTCAAATGCCTTAAACAGTGATGGCAGAGAAATGCAGATCCATTTTAATAACAAAAAAACCTGTCCTGAAGACTTCCACCCTGATCGAAAGCAAAACACCAAAAGCACAAAAATCTCAGACAGAACTTTGCTGAGAATCTGCACAGGAGACCTGAACCCTGGGGAGCAAACTGCAGTTTTTTAATCCTCAGCAGAAAACAAAACAACTTATTACTGGATTTTTTTTTAATTGCCTCTCTTTACGGCTTAAAAAGTATCACAGACACATAAAAGAAATAGCTTGAGGTTTGCAATTCGCCAGGGTAGGAGGGAGGTTGTTTGTTGGTCTCACTTTTTTTAAACAAAAGGTAGAGTCTGATCCCATGGCTGTATCCACCAGCAGCTCTTCCACCCACGTGGGCCCATGTACATCTAAACAACACTCTTAATTCTAGCCTGGCCCCAGATTGCCCTGTATGGAAGTACCAAGATCCAAATGAGCTCTGATACTGCTCTGCCCACAACTCTAAATGGAAAACTGATCATTTAAGCCTATTTAAAAATACTAAAAAGAATATGTAACACACTGAATGCTGAAATCACAGTTGAACCACAGAAAATAGGTTTGCTTTTGAAGTGGTAGGAGAAGAATGGGTTCCTTTTTTTCCACAAGTATCTGTAAAATTGGGCAAAAAGAGACCCCCTTTGCCTTTTGTAGTCAGTGATATCTTTACAAGACCATAAATGCCATTTCTTCCAGAGTTTCATCTAGCCTGTTCCCAGATGCCTGCACTATCAGTGTCTCAGCTCCATATTTCACCATGGCCTAGTCTGTTATTCATACTGTTAGGTTTGTCATAGTATCTAACCTACCTGTTCTCATGCTTAGTTTCTTCTCCTACAGTCTCTGAAGAACTCTTGACCTTATGCATCTGCTGATGTGAAAGTATTTACAGGCTATGATGCTATCCCAGTGATGTTCCTTCCTGTACTGCATCACACCAAGTTTCTTCAGGAGCTCCTCCTCATGTTATCCAGATTTTAAATTCTCTGCTTTTCCTATGCTTTTAGAAACTCTGTGAATCACTTCAATCCCTCGCTCTGCAATTTTAATTTTATTTCTGGATCTGAAATGAGCATTGGCAGGTAAACATGCAGTGGACGCTCCATAGACTTGGCAGACCTGGGCATTAAAACAAGCGAAGGAAAGGAAAAGAAAACTTGCTTTGACTTTAGCCATGAAGAGCATTAAGTCTAATGCTTGCTTCCTGTGTGATTGCACCCAGAAATATCTTTAGTCATTTCATGGTGCCTGATTAGACATAAATCCCACTAAACTCAAAAATATTAATTGGGCCCTGTCTAATGTGAGAGCAATCTAGGAGTCAACACAGTTTCTGAAGGTAACTGAGAAAACATAGCACAGATAAATTCATCACATCATAGAAAAGTGGTGGCTTGCACAAGTCTCCTTTTTCAAGTTGGGAATTTGATGCCATGACCAAACAAGTTTATAAAGCTCATCAGGAGCTTTCTATTAAAAACATTTTTTGATTTAGCATGACTGTGGGTAAATGATGGGAGACGTAGTTCCACCAAAGAGTGGATACTCGGGCCCTCAGCCCTTCGTATGTTCTTAGGAGGCTGACAAGGACCCACAGAGGTAAATAAGAGAAAGCAAAGTAGGTTGCTGCCTAATTGGCATTACTTCGCCGGGATTTTTGGCTATGAGGTAGCGAAGCCTGAAGACTAATGCCACAGGGGAAAATGGGAGCAAAGAGGATGTAAACTCATACCCCCACAGACTTCAGCTTCAGGGACAGGTACACGCTATAGTTCGCAGCTTGAAGCAAAAATGTCTAGATGTTTTCAAATTAGATGGTGTTTTTTGAACAATTTGTTCAGATTTTTATGTGCGCTCACGTGAATATTCCAGCCTGCATCAGGACAAAACAACAAATGTTGAAGAACTCATTTTTCCCCTGGGATGAAAAACCTAATTTCTACTTGGCTGTAGAAAATAAACAATCTGCAGTAGCTTAGAGGCTTAATTAAAAGCAGACTATACCTGTGGTAAGAACTGGCAAACATCGACTTTTTAATGGCTTCAGTGAGCAATAAGAAAAAAACCAACTCTACTTGAATTTGCAGTGTAAGGAGAAATGCAATTCTGAATAGCAGCCGGGCTTTGGAACCCTGACCTTTGCTGATGGTACCCTTGGAGATAAACAAGACTAAGGCAAGCACTTAAGTGATACACAGGATAGAAAATATTACCTTAACAAGATGTATTTTATAGAGCTGTGTGTTTTTACTACCAGGCCACGATTAAGACCTAATGAAAAATAGAAATAGAAGTGCTTCTGAGATGGTGGAAACAAAATTTATTACCACCACTGGTCGAACAGCAAAGGGATCTAAGCCAGTTTCCCAGCACTTGCTGTGCAGGCAGGGAGCCACTGTGAAGCGATGCAGCTAGCCACCTTGTGGAAAATGCAGTAACACTCAGTAGAGATGACACTGGCAGGATTTTAAAGAAATTGCACTAAAACCTGCAGAGTTTAATTTTATTTTAAAGGATTGTTTACCGTGAACCTTCTAAGAAAGACCCTCACTTGCCCTAAGGGCTGGCTCACAAGTAAATAGAAAGCCATCATTGCAGAGCTGAATAGGATTCAGCTGTCCTTGATACCCGTTCCAATAAGAAGAAATAACTAATAGCCTTGAACAGGATAGCAGAAAACAGTTCCTATCAAACTCTCATTCTTGTCACTGCTCTAAAACACAGTCTAAGACTCATCCCATTTGTGTGAATGGTTTCTAAATGGCCCATTTGTTTAAAAGTCCCTTTTTGCTGTGCTGAATCTCTCTCTGTGAAAGAGAGACGCATTTCACATTAATAGTAGTGCCGCAGCTAGCAGACCCCCTGCAAGCATAGTGCTCGTCGCTGCTGCGTTCACTGGCTTGCAGTGAAGTTCATTCCACACTGATTCATTACTAGGGAGAAGATACAATAGCAAATTTTTTCAGTCTTGCTGATTTGTTCATCCGTTAGTCAAATAAACAAGGAGGAAGCTGGTTAATTTGGTAACAGGAAGGCTTTCCTCATTGAAACATTACAGGCAATAAATAACCGTTCAGTGGGTTCTCATTTGTCCCCTTGATTATTCCATGTCTGTAACAAAGAGAATTCATCTGGTGTTATGTTTAAATGAAGAAAAAAATATATATCGTCATTTGTACTGAAGTCATATGGGGGAAACCTAAGATGTTTGCAAAGAAAGATTATAATGGAAAATAAAACAGACAATTTATAACCGACTTTAATCCTTTTTCTCCTTTCTTTTAGACAAGCTTATTAAAGAAGGAGAACTGAATTTCTGCAGTAGCTGCCTTCGCTCACAGGCGATGAGCAATCAGCACTGTGCGCTGAAGCATGAACTTTATATGTGTACAGAAATTCACAGTTCAACAAATGTCCCAGATCAACCTGGAGACGGAATAACAACAGAATTAGATGTGTTATTACAGATAGTGACCCAACACCTTCATTCTTCATCTTTCATTTACCTTTCCCTTTGCCTGCATCCAAAATGACGAGCTGAGTCTGTCTTCAGTCAGTCACTCCTGTGGTGAAGTGTTTGATGAAATTTCTGCAGGCCGAAAACATTATTGCTTTCTTTTTAATTTTGAGGTTGTTTTTCTTACGTTGCTATTCACACAGAAGCCACATATGGATGGAAAAGCTAAAGGAAAATGTCATGTTCTACAGGCTTTGTATTAAAATAAAGTTCTTGCACCCCAGTTTTTTCATGTACGAAAACACATGCAAGATCCTGCATGTCTTCCACTTTTCCAAGAGGAACCACTGGGTGATTTTATCTTTGCCAGTGAAAGCAGCAACAATTTTGGACCGCACCAGGTGGGATAATTACGGTATCTGTTGTTGACCACAAAGCAAACTTCTCATCCAAATGTACATCCACCCCACAAGCCTGCGACCGTGTCCCTGGTCATCATGCTCTGCGAACAGCAGCTCCAGCTCCTCTGTGCTGCAGGAGCTGCAGCAATGGGCATCTCCGTGACACCGACAACGGTGAGCCAAAACGCCGGCGTCTCTGGGCTGACCCAGCACCTGCAGCCAGCACAGAAGTCAGCATACTGGTTTCTGTCAGGGTGGTCAGCAGTCTGCTGGGGTAGGCAGATACTGGTATTAAATCACTAGTCTGCAATGCTTGCAAAGGCATTAACTTCTTTCTGTGGCACTGGGGAGAAGGACATCATGCTCTTAGGGTTGCAGAAAGTGAACGTGAAATCCGTAGGAGCCTTTTTGACAAGATCCATTCATTTAATATATGGCAAACTATATTATACATATATATATATATATATTCTGAGGCAAAGTAAGGAAAGGGTAGCAGTCTCAAAAGCACTTCAAACACATCTCCAACAGAAGATGGACCCAGGAGCAAGTCTTGCATTAGCAAGGCATTGCTGGGCCACAATGACACCAGAGGGGTTTTCAGGAACGTGCTGCCCAACTCCCAGTTTTGCAGAGCCTGTTTTCTACAGCGGGACATCCCACTACGCATCACGTGCTGCCAACCAGGCTGTTAGTACTACATGTTCATGAACAACTAACACATTTACCCACAGGTAAAGGGAGGAAGGTCAGGAAAAAACCACCATAAAATCAATATCTAGCTTTTTTTCTTTTTCGCACCATTTATTACAGCTGGAACCAGTGGCAGACAGACCCTAAGGCCAATTGCTGGGACAAGAGTATTTCCAGTCGTGCCTCCTGCCATGCAAAGGCTGCTGCGGCAGCTGTAAGCAGCAGCCTCCTGCCTCTGAAATTAGAGTTTCCTCACTTGATGGGTGACCCAGGATATAACAAGATCCCCATTTTGCCTACTTCAGAAGTAAAAAAGAATTTGGCCTTGAATAGCAGGTGATATTTTTATGTTTCAGGACAAACTTTTTTCTTAACAGGCAAATGAGAGGGGCTTTTAGATTTCAGATGCCTCATAAAAATACTCATAGTAACTTTACTTTAATAACCACCATCTGTCATATCTGAGACTTCACACTCCTCTCCTAATACAAGTCTTAAGCCAAAGTAACATCAGTGACACCAGCAGCACAGTCTGCCACTTCATCTTTTTTATTTTATTTTGTTACCTTAACTCTTCCCTCCCCTCCCCCAAGTTGGGCAATACTTCTAAGATTTTTGGTCACCAAAATCTCTTTTATGTAATACATATGCACCCATCCCTGGGTCAGACCTTTTTTCACATCCCACTTGCTGCTGGCCAAGGGGTGATGGCTGTCACCTGCCTGTGCCAACCACGTCTCACTGGTAGAGCATCCAGTATCATCTGTGCCCACACAAGGCCTGTCAGCAGGGTGGGAGCATCCTTCCTAATGCTGGAGGGCATCACAACTCCTGCTGGCATCAATAACCAAAACCGCCCTGTGCAATGATTCTTACGGATAAGAAACACATTTACTTCATTCACTAATGGAATAAATACATTATCACATTTTGAAACAGTCCCCAAAAGACTAAAAGAAATGCAGGTGTGTCTGGACAGCACCAGCTTCCCCCACTGGTGCTGCTCGAAGGCTCCTCTCCTACTTCTGCCCCAGCCGCCTGCCCAGTGGGTCACCCTCCATGCCCTCCTCTGCAGCCATCGGCCCTGTGGGGCTCACCGGGCACTTTGCACACCAGCATTAGTGATGCCTTTCATTCATTTAAGGTCCCCTAGCAAAGGCGTATGTCCTGACAGGCAGAGAAGTATCGTATGGTGAGTGCTGGGGTTTTCTCCCTGTCCATTCCCCTTCGAGCCCTGCAGCTGAGGTCTCCTTCAGCCCCCTTCAGGTCCCCCAGTTAGCTTCCTAATTTAAAGCTACTGGCCCACAAGCACAGCATCACCTCTGCAGTCCTTCAGCTGAAGTGCCAAGGGTGGTGGCACATGGAGTCCCACCACTCAGCTTTATGGCTGTGAGGACTTCAGGGTCCAAAAAGTTTGGAACCAGGTTAACATCTTCAGAGGTTTCCCTTCCCTGGTACTGCCACAGCAGGGCCAGATTCCTTACAGAGCACGTGTTTGATGTCACACCAGTGATGGAGGGTGTCCCTGAAGGTATTTTAATTAGTTCAAGCTGGCTTATTCTATCACAGGGGATCACAAAAGTCCTGTAGCTTTATCATCACAGAGCTCTGAGCTGATGCGTCTGATAGCAGCCTGCATCAGATCTGTTTGCCATCAAATCATTAGTGGTCCATAAAAATTCAAAATGAATCAGACTACTATTCACCAGACTTTGGCCATTTCCTAATCTCATGAAAAATGCAAAAATAGCTATGCTAATGACATTGTTATGAATCCAGTTTTCTTGCTTGTCATTACCATTTTAAAGTGGCTTAAATGGACTAGTAATCACCATAGCAACAAAGCAGCAGTCAGGAAGACTACTATCAAGAGAATTTGGTGTCTTAAAAGGGAATGTGGTTTTTTACATCTTTTCAATGAAACCTGAGTTTCTTCTGATTTTGAACTGATAACAGACCAGAAAGAAACAGGAATAAAATATGATCATTCTCATGAAAGCACTGAATATCCCCAAATCTACATTTCTTATTTATTGAGACAAAATTTAAGGGGCATAAATAGAGAAGCAAGTAGGAATTAGTACATCAGGAAGGATCTAAGTATGCATTGGGGTTAATAACGCATTCCAGTAGCAAAAAGGCAATATTACACCTGGGAAAGCAAATAATTGAGGTCTGGAAGAAGACCACAGTGTCTTTCTGTACCTCAGGCTTCAGGGTTTTTTTATAATGACTTTTCCTGCTTCTGCCTCCTCCTTCCATTGATAAACACTCACAGACCCTTAAAATGACCTGTCATGGCATACATCACAGTCTAACATCGTTATTTTAGTTGTTCCTTAGATGCTGGCAACCACAGTTAATTATATTAGAGATAAGATATAAAAATTTTTAAAAAGTGTGTGCTACTGCCTGGCTTAAAAAGTTTAGATCTGTCTATAAAAAGTAACGACATAGAAATAGCTATTGTGTGTTGTCTCATCCCTACCCTTCCCTGTTCCTGGAAGAACTGATAGATCTCAGGAAGAAGCAAATTGAGTCAAAGAGATATAACAAAACTGTTTAAAAACCTCACTCTTTTTTTTTTTTTTTTTTTAAAGATTGAATCATATCTGCACATATGCTGACAAACTCTCTGGATAAAAACTCCTGTGAAAACCGAGCCAGCTGCAGCTGAGGTCGGAGTGCTGGGCTGTTCCTCTGCCATGAGCCCTTCGGCAGAGCACAGCATCAGCCTGCGTCCGGGGCTGAGAAGCAGGGGGGAAGCCAGGGGCCACTTTCTCCTTGGCCAGATCCTAGCCCCTGCTTCCTTTGTCTTGCCCAGCCACTGACCACAGCAGGGCTCTGGGCTTCCCAAAAAGAAAGATAGCTCTTTCTCCCCAAAATGCTTGACAGCAGTTGTTCTATTTAGGCACTAAATAGGCAAAACAGACAGCAGGTACAGAAAAGACACCTGCCAACATGCAGGCATCATTTAGCGGCCTTAGAGGACAGGGTTTTGCAGGGCACAGTCTCTTCCAACCCTAAAAAAAGGCAATGGTGAGTATTTTCTGCTCTGGAGGGGCTGCCCCTTGGCATGCTGCAATGCCACACAGCACAGGGACTATGCCCTGACAGCCGAGGCAAGGGGCAGGTGTACCCTATGGGGTTTGGAGCCCAGGAGCAAGCCATGGGCAGAGGATGGGCTGGGGGAGCGGTAGACAGCTGCCCCCAGCCATGCTGGCCAGCCCTGGGCTGCTCAAGTTACCGATTAAACATGACAGACATCGCACCCTCTAAGGCAAAGACCTTTTCCCAGCTATTTCCAGTCTGTTCACCTTGCCAGAGCCTGAAGAAGCCACACACGTCCTGCCAGAGATGAGGCCTCGCCATCCCTCCCCACCCTGCCTACAGCTGCCAGGCTTCTGCATTAGGAGGTGAGAGAAATTATATTACTTCAGCCTTTAGCCTCCACCTTGGTACAAAGGCATTTCAGTATTACAGAGCACCTGGATTAACCGCATTGCTTCTCTTCTTGGAACGCACAAACATTGTTTTCTTCTTTTAAGGAGCTTGGGTGCACGTCAAACACTTGCATCCAGACACTGCTGTAATCACTAGGTACGGAGATCTTTTCCAAGACCTGCATGCTGATCTGTAGCCAGGGGCTGTTTGTACCTCAGTGCTGACGAGTGTGTAGAAACTGCCGATGAGCAGATCTAACACAGTACACTTCCTCCGGGTTCCTTTCCTTCATTATTAAATACCAGCAGACAGACTCAGCTTCAGGTTGTACCCAGCCATGCCCAGGGCTTGGGGAGGATGTGAGTTGCCTTTAACCATGAGCTGAATGCAGCGGGACCCACCAGGCAAGAGCTCACAGGAAAACACATTGGTTAAAATACCCACCCCAGAGGTCTCAGAGATGCCCAGCTGAGCAATGCTCCAGCTCCAGCACAGCACAGCTCAGCAATCCTGTGCCACACAAGGACAAGCGGCTCTTCCCCATCCTTTGCACAGGAGCGTGTCACCCTCACAGCTCAACAGGCTCCTGCACGTTACCCACCATGGCAGCCGATGGACAAGTGCTGGTGACAAGGTGCCTGCTGCTCAGTAAAAACATAAAATTAGACCGACTGCAATGTAGCTCTTCCCAAAGAGAGCATCAAAACCAACATCTGGTAAAGGCACTCCAACTTCATCCCCTGCAAGGGCTTCCTTTTAAATTGGTTAAAAGTCTCACTTATCAGCTGTGTTTCAGCACCAAATGACCAGAGGGAAAGGGTTTTCAGGTCACCTCAGCCACATCAATAGTGAAAGGACGGGGAGACCAAGGGTGCCCTGATTCGAGTCCAGCCGGCACAGTACAGTCCCCCAGCTCCGCTGGCAGTGCTTCTGATCTGCAGACTTGGCCTCCGAAAAGGAGAGACCAAGTAGTTCCTGCACCTCAGTCACACAAAACAGTATAAAACCAGACAGAAACAGTTACCCTAATAAAAGAGGATAAACGACACAGGACAGGCGTCTCCTCTGTCAAGGTGTCGCTCTCTCCTCAGTATCACTCCACTCTCATGAGACCCCACCTGGAGTACCGCATCCAGCTCTGGGGTGCTCAGCACAGGAAGGACATGGACCTGTTGGGTCCAGAGGAGGGCCACAAGGATGATCAGAGGGCTGGAACACGTCTCCTGTGAGGAAAGGCTGAGAGAGTTGGAGTTGTTCAGCCTGGAGAAGAGAAGGCTCCAGGGAGACCTTATAGCAGCCTTTCAATACTTAAAGGGGGCTTATAAGAAAGATGGGGACAAACTTTTTACCAGGGCCTGTAGCGACAGGACAAGGGGCAATGGTTTTAAACTGAAAGAGGGTAGATTTAGATTGGACATAAGGAAGGAAATTTTTTATGATGGGGGTGGTGAGACCCTGGAATGGGTTGCCCAGAGAAGCTGTGGATCCCCCACCCCTGGAAGCGTTCAAGGCCAGGTTGGATGGGGCTTTGAGCAACCTGGTCTAGTGGAAGGTGTCCCTGCCCATGGAAGGGGGGTTGGAAGCAGATGATCTTTAAGGTTGCTTCCAGCCCAAACCATCCTGTGATTCCATGGTTATGGCTGTTCTCACTACTTTGGCACAAGGCACAGTGCGAGCAGCGCAGTCCTTCCCACACAGAGCTGGCTGATTAAAAACATAAACGTACAGGGTGGAAGCAAGGATAATGGCCTAAACAAGAACTCTGTTTTGCTAAGAGAAAAGTTCAGGTTTTGACTGAAACCTTTCTGGCTGTAGCCGCAGGAGAGAAGAGCAGGACCCTTTCCACCTCTGGCCACCCTCCGGTGGCTTGGGGGCAGCACTGGCCCAACATGCCAGTTGCCAGAGGTGCAAAGCCCAGGCGTTTCTGTCACTTGTCCTGGTTGGGCCAAGCTCAGCCACAGGGGATGATGACTTTCCTGGCCAAGAGGAGAACGACCCAGTAACTCCTATCCAGCTGGGAGCTGCAGAGGGACAGCACCTTGCTCTGACTGCTCTTTGTGCTGGGGGGATGTGAGCTGCTGCCTCCCTCCTCCCCGTACAGATGCATAGGAGCCTGGACCTCAGCGCAGGCACCTCCAACCAGTTGCTAAAGCTAGCAGAGCAGCACAAGCTGGGCTCAGAGCAGTCACCAAGCCTGCAGGCACTGCGGGTGTCCTCTGGGCTGAAAAGCTTCAGCCAGCTCCGTCCCTTCAGACAACTGCAGGGCTGAGTGCCCACCAAAGGAGCTTTAAAACACCTACATTTGGGGTTTAATCCCTCTTGGAAATCCAGCCTTGCCAGAAATCGGAAGTCTGAGCAACTTTGGCACCACTGTGCCCCACCATCAGTGTCCCATTGCACGGCGTGTGGCACCTCATGCCAGGTGCTCAGGTCTTCTGTCATCGGCCAATCTGTTTCTCAGCAACCTAATGTGACTGCTGAAATGACGCTGCTGAAAGCAGGGGAAATGTGTCTCTCATCAGGGCTTTTTTGACAGTAATGAAAAAACTCTAATTCCTAAAAACAAGAACTAAGAAGTAACTGAAAACTGGCATCTGTATTTTGATTTTATATTCTCCAGAAAAAATGTTAGCAGCAAGGAGGATTATAATACAGCACTATAAAGTATCTCAGCTATAGAATAACATAAATAGCTTATAAAGGAACTTGTGTGATGCATTTTCACATGGACCTTACAGGTCAGGCTCCCAGAGCTGCCACAGAAACCTCTCAACACTAGCAGTACCTCAAGCCACAGGCGGTGCCAAGCCACAGCCAAACGGCCCCCGCTCCAGCCTGGTGCTGGTGAGATCCATGGCTCAGACAGCTGATGCTTTGGAGAAGCAAGGGAGAAAAATCAGAAAGACAGAGGTAAATACAGCAAATTTTCAAATTACTGGCACCAGTGCAAGGACGCAGATCTGGGTGTGTTTAACAGTGAGATAGTATTTTCTTTGCAGACTAAAGGTACGAGGGCATAACAGGAGCAGAACGTACCCCATCTGAGAATACAAGTTACTCCTATCTAGGTTTTAAAAGCATTAAGTGTTAGAAACTGTGTATGCCTGAGAAAAATGCTCATGCAGGCATATGCCAACAGGGGTCTGGAAAGCCCGAGCTTTCCCCTGGCAGCCGCTGCTGCTGGTACAACCAGCGTCACCTCTGCACGCAGCTTACAAGTCAAGGATGAGATTTTTTGCAAAGATTCAGGACGCCAGCACCACCAGCAACTCCCTTTTCATGCAGGCTCACAATCCAATTCTGTATCTACCTGCGTTTTATACCAACCCATGTCTGGTCCTCTGAAGCTGGGTCGAGTATAGGTCTGCCCAAGCTGCACTTTAAAGAGATGATGAGCACTGGGCAGAGGGGAAAAACAGGGAGGGTGTTGTGCTTCCTTGAGGGGGCTGCAAGAAATGAGATAAAACCATTTCTGCCAGTTATTCTCCCCACCTCCTTTTGCTAAAGGAGGCACCACAGCTTCCTTCTGGCAAAAACTCATCCCAGACCCAACCCTCCAGAGGCCAAACTTCCCAGCAGGTTTAACCAAAAAGTGATTAACCAGCTAAAGCAGGCAGGAGCACTCCCAGCCTTGCAATATCACAGATTCCAGGCGAAGCCAGAGGAGTCCCCCAGCGACAGGAGCACCCGAGCGGTGACACCACCTCCTGAGCCACGTGGTGGCCCTTGGCCCTGCAGGAGCATGGGGCAGCTGGAGGCAGCTTCGTGAATGGAGATGGGGAGAGCTGCAGGAGCACGATGGCTGAGCAGGGGCTAAAGGACTGGAAAAAGAAGGCCTACCTTCACGCGAACGCATCTGCTGTGCACTGGAAGGTAAGTTTTTGGCCCGTTTTTCAGTGTACACAGCTACATGCCCAGAGGCACAGATACAGAAAGGAAAAGGAAAAACTGGAGAATAACATGGGTTAAAAAAAACCCAACAAATAAACGCTTTTTTATTTCAATTTAACAACATCCAAGGTCCTTACTTGTGATTTTTAGGAGGAGAATGCTCTACCTCGCAGATGACAAGTCTTCTGCTCCTCCTCCATGGGTGCTCCAAGACAGCCGCCCCCACCTGCCCCTGGCTTCCAGGAGGCACCAGCCTGACTCGGCACGGCGCTTCCCCGCACACTCGGCACTGCCAGCAGAGCCACGGCCCCTGAGACAACACGCTCAAACAAAAAGCCCACAGCCTCTCCTGGCCATGCTTCCTGGCTCCCCTACAACCATCCCTGCTCTGATGGTGATGAACCAGAAAACTAGGTGAGCAACTACCACCCCCTCCTCACCTTCTTTTTGCCAGCTCTGGTTGAAGTTTTGAGAGAAGGAGCAGGGGAAAAGTCAGTGCTTGAAGGAATCGGTTTTAGCAGATTAAATGGAGCTCTAACAACAGCACACCAACTTTCTAAATATTTGCACAATCAGGTTTTGTGCAGTTTGTGCAGTTAACTTGCACACAGAGATGTTAGTTTAGCTCAGTTTCTTTGCATTATTCTTTAATATTACAAACTCAGGACCAGCTTTTTATGTTTACCCGATGTATATTCAAAAGTTACCTCCAAAATCTGATGGACATTGCAAAACTGAAAAGGGGAACATAGAGGCAATTGTATATATCAGCTCCGTTATGGTCACCAAAAACATACCTGGGGCTGCAGATCCAAGGGTGGCTAAGCCAGTCTCTAACAGCTTGCTGTGCTGGAAAGGGAGATGTACTCTGCTCTTCTCATTGCTCTCAGGTCCTCTGCTGGGTTTCTGCCATTTTAGGAAGGTCTGGTGAGCCCTAGTGCTGGCATGAGGTAGAAGGCAGAGAGCTCTTAGTTTGGTGGGAAACTGTAGTCAGCTTAAAGTGTTTGCTGAAGCACAGGCCAGAGTTTGGGCTTTTTGAGAAGGTGTTTACCCAGTTGGGCCCGGAGCCTGGCACACCTGTAGAAGGAGGTGTTGAAGGGCTCCTGTCATTTACAAGTTAGGAGAAAGCTGGATGGTGCACAGTAAGGCTTCACTAAGCAGTCCACATTGTCAGGAATATAAACACTAAACCTACTCAAATATTAGGAATAAATCTTAGGCATGAGTTAGTAGAGCAGTATGTCCACGTTGTTTGCTGAGGTAATATATGATTTTTGTGTGTGTTTATTTTCCCCAAAAGTCACCAAATGCAACTGATATTCACCACAGTGACCTTACATAAAGACCATGGTGGTCATATTTGAAAATGGCTGTTAGGGCAATACAATAAATCCACATTCTTCACATACATAAACATTCTTTATATATTTTTCGGTATATTTAAAAGCAGAGCCTCAACATATTTACATATCTTTGAAGACAGCATCTCCTCTTCTTTTCCAAAAGCTCTTCTGAACTCTGCTCGGCCACAGATGGTGGGGGAGCACCCACAGCCATCACAAGGCCAGTTTTGGACTCAAAGCTGCCTGTCCCCAGCATCCCATCTGTCCTCCCTTCCAGCACACACCATTTCAGTCCTGCATCGCCTAGACCAAGTCCAGGGCTTAACTTCCCTCTGCTGTGCTTTGCTTTCCTTGGAAAGTGCCCAGAGCCGCTCATCTTGCAGAAGGATTTGAGTGAAGACACAGATGCCACCACCCCATGAGCTGTGCCGTCGGGGTTGCTTATTTTGGGAACTCATAGGGGTCAACACACCATGAGAAACAATGTGAAGCTCTATCTATGAGCAGGAAGATGGTTTTCTGAGGCATCTCCTGTGCCAGGTGAGCACTGTGAGCAATGATGATGTCCTGTGTAGCTTTGGAAACTTTCCTAGAGCACGTCCGCTAACCAACACCATTCAGATGTTTCCTGAAAGCATCCAAAACACAGGGTATTGCAAGAAAAACCCATGTGAACGCAGGAAAACCTTGCATTAATATACTAAACCCCACCCCCTGAGAGTAAAGAAAGGTAAATGCTACCATTACGTTTATATATACACTCCACAAAGAAATGTCCAGTGAAGGTTGCTGTTAGCTCACACTCCAGGACCCACCCCCAGCTTTTTCCAAATAGCATCTAGAAGATTCAATCTTTTTCTCTGACCTTTTTTGCAAGAGCTTCTTTTGGTCCCAAATGCTTCTCACACAGATCTCATTTCTGCAAATTTATAGATTTGCATGATATTTTTAAGGATTGTTGGGTTTAGAAACAGCTCGTGTGACTCTTATTCCTGTTGGGTGGCTGGTTAACATTTGTGAGTGGCTAATGACATTTCTGGTCAGAAGAGATGATTTTTCAAAAAGCAAAACCAACACTGAATATAGTTGTTTGGTTTACAGACTTTATACTAGGAGCAGCCCTTCCTTAATATTTATCTGACCTAAAAAAACTACGGAGAGGATTTTCAGAAGTTCTGACTGACTTAGCTGTCTGTGCAAGGGTAAAACCTCACGCCCTGTGCTGAAGAGACTAGCATGGAGATGCCTGAGCAAATACTAGCTTAGGTTCAAACAGTCCTTGCGAAATACCATTTTGCAGCAGGCAGCTACTTCTACATTTATTCCTCTGCAGACACGTATTTTGCTCAACATAGGCTTGCACCAGTAAAACTGGCTTTGTCGAGAAGAGATTGTCCGCTTTGGAGAGCTCGCTCAACAGTTCCAAGAAGCATCCTCTCCCTTCAGTTGTGCAGGTCATCAGGATCAAAGACATGACCATCAGTGTGAGAAAATAGAAGCCATGGAGTAATCCAAACCAGCAGAGATAGTAATTTAGCTCCAATTTACACAAAATGGAAGACGTAACAGGTGGAGGCAGCTTTAGTGAACTTGTGACATGTTCATCAGGACACAGTCAGTCAGTATTTCTAAATAATCACGACTGAAAGAATGAGGGTATTTTTGTCAGAGGAAGAAAACTGGAACAACGTTGAAGCAGAAAACGACAAATAAGAGGAAATAGGAAAGTTCTCAATTCAAAAATTGAGTAGTCACATAGATGGAAAACCAGAAATTTGGGCAGCTTAGGAATGAAAAAAGAGCAGCTTCTCTTTGGACATAACTCAGCTTGAACTTTCAGCTAGAATGTAAGGTAAAAGCCAGCCACAAATTACTAAATGAAGTGAAGATGAAGAGAAGTTTCTCATCTAGGCATGCAAGTGCTAGTAGGATTTTATCCATTCACATGAGATCATTCAGAGATGAAATAAAGAGCAGGGGATAAAGAAAAGAGATGCAGTAGGCTAAATGGGCCAAGTAGTTTTGGAGATAAGTTTGTATATGCACATGAGGAGAAGCAAGAAAGAAGCATAAAGGAAAACATATAGAGAATTAGGGGAGGGTGAAGCATAAGGCAGAGGCTACAGAATAACCAAAGTTAGTAGTTAATAGAAGAACATAGTGAAAAAGGAAGACTGAAGGAAGTAATTCTCCACATATAACTATTTTCCATGGAAACTGTCAAGGATGGAGCTTCAATAGAGGATACAAAAGCAGAGATTTTGCCTAATTCACATTCAAACAAGCTGTGAAGCTCACAAGGCACAGGGAAAAAACAGGTATTTAAACACAGGAGGTATTTATCTTCCCCTCCAGAAGGAGGTATTTATCTTCCCCGCAACTTCCCTCTCTGTCTCCCAACCAAATCCAACTTGGCCAAATTACAGCATCAGTGCAGGCTAAATATCGTTTCAAAGACACGTTCACAACAACTACATCCTTGAGGCACTGCGTTAAGCTCACTTAACCACAGCCCAGTGAGGACACTATTGCCACAAGGGACTGCTCCCTTTGCAATGCCCTGACTTCTCGAACACAGAAAAGGAACACCTCGCATCTTTAGTTCCTTTTTCTCAGGATGTAGGAAAAATATCTGAAGGTCTGAGAGGAGCCAGTACTTTGTCATTGTAACAGTTAGCTTATCCTAAAACTGTTTAAACAGAGGAATTTAGTGAATCCAGGGATTCAGTAGAAGAAGTCAGACTTTAAGATTACTTAAAAGTATCAGCAAAGAAAACCCCTCAGCTTCTCCAAGCTGAATGCTCTAACAGTCCTTTGCCATTAATTGTGGTACTGCACAAGGTCATGCTTTTATCTGGTCACCTGCCTTAAGCCAGCGTGTGCTGGTGACACCCTGCAGACCGCTGCCAGCATGCCTCCCTTCCTTGCCTGGGCCTTAGAGCTACACGGAGAGCAGGTGAACAGCTCATTCAACTCAACTGTATTGTTGTCATGGGCTACTAAAGCGAGCCTGAGAAAGCAAGTGCTGTTTTCAGGAAGGCTGTCCCCTCCCGCCAAGTGCCACGCAGTTCACGGCCAAAATGAGACTTCCAGGCTCCACACTCTCCTTCCACGAGGCTTCAGGCAGGCAGGGCTGAATCCAATCTCTTGTAGCATTAATGTAGTACAAGTGTGAAGTTTATTCTCAGAGCATGTAACATACCAGCTTAAAAGCACCGTTGCATTGCCAGATGCATCGCTGCCATCATGAGAAAACTAAATATTGCAATAAATAGAGCAGCACACATTCATGACTGGAGGATCTGTCACAGACTGATCTATTTCAGCTGAGGAAAACATAGCTGTCCTGGTTGCAGCTAGGATAGAGTTAATTTTCTTCCTACTAGCTGGTATAGTGCTGTGTTTTAGATTTAGGATGAGAATAATGATAGCAACAACTAAAACATCAGTGTTAAGTAGTGCTTACACCAGTCAAGGACTTTTCAGCTTCCCCTGCCCTGCCAGTGAGAAGCTGGGAGGGGGCACAGCCAGGACAGCTGACCCAGACTGGCCAAAGGGCTATTCCATACCGTATGGCGTCATGCTCAGTATAGAAACTGGGGGAGTTGGCCGGGGGGCAGCGATCGCTGCTCAGGGAGGGCCTGGGCATCGGTCAGGGGATGGTGAGCAATTGTATCGTGCATCACTTGCTTTGTATATTATTATATTATTATTATTGTTATTATTATTATTATTACTACTACTACTATTCTACTTTATTTTACTTCAATTATTAAACTGTTCTTATCTCAACCCACGAGTTTTCTCACTTTTACGCTTCCAATTCTCTTCCCCATCCCACCAGCAAGGGCGGGGACGAGCGAGTGGCTGTGTGGTGCTTACTTGCTGGCTGGGGTTAAACCACGACAGGCAGAAAGGAGTATTGTAGAGGCAAACAAATAGGTCTGGATTGATGAGCAGGCAGCTCACTCCTGGTATTACATTCCTAACTGAGACAAAGGCCTGTATACCCAGTGAAAGCCAGTGCTGGGCAGCGAGCCTCCCTGGCATACACCATGGGTAAAGAAGCCCGGCCATTTATCCCCGACAGGGTTACACGTTACACAGAAGCACAGCCAAAGGCTCAGCGATTAGGTACGTGTCGGTGTGACTGATGAGCTGAAGTGCCTGCAGAAGCTGCAGAAGAACAGCCGTATCTGGATGTGAAATGCTTCTGCTGAGTGCACCTCCTGTGCACCTCTGGGGTGGAAGAGGGCTTATCCTTCCCTCCAGCACCCACCTGTAGCACACTCTGCAACTACTTGTTTTGTGGAGGAGCGCTGGGAAATATGAATTTGTACTCCTATGAACAGTCTCATATCACCCATGCCCTCCTGCAGTGGCAGCATCTTAGAAATCACTGGTTGCTTTTTCATCCCTTAAATTAACCACATGATTACAAAGTCACAGATGTATTTACACACAAAGATCTAACCAAAAATATATAGCCACTCTCCTATACATTAACAGGACTATTTAAAATAAAAGCACGTTGCTTGGGCTTGAAAAGCAGTGAGAAACAAAACCCACCCGCCTCCCCCCCCAGTGATGGACTTGAGGTGGCTATGAATCTGCCCAAAAGCACTAACTCACCTCATTTCAAGAAATCAAGCGTAGTTGTGATAGATAAGTTATTGAAGTTTGTAAAAAGTGTTAGCACAAAGCATTTTTAGGTTTATTTAAATAAAAATTATAATTTATACAAGACTTTTTAAACAAACAAGATTTTCTTAAAAAATGTACAGGGCAAATCATTTCATTATTTCAATTCTTCATACAGTATAAGTCTTTTGTCAAACAAAAGTTACACTGATAATGAATTATTTACAACTTCAAAATATAGACTCGAAGTTCAGACATAAAAATTTTAACATCCATTATATTTCAATGATTAGTAGAAATTAAATGTCTGCCAAAATGTACAGAATTCAATAAAAACTACCAGTGTTTTTTAATACAAGTTTAAGTAGCCAAAAAAAAGTACATCCTTTCATCTCTTCACGATTGGGTAAAATCTCTTTTCTCTTTGTCTGCAGGAACAAGGGTAGGGTTTTGCTGCTGGCGTCCTGTGTGATGTTGCTACTAATAAATAGCTTGTTTCATTCAATCTTGCCTCACAAAAGCTACAGTGCACGGAAAGGCATGATTTCATATTTCAGCTTTTTTTGCCTTTTGAATTTAAATGGTCACCGCTAAAGAATTAAAGCAGTCAGTTTTCATCTCCCTTTTTTTTTTCCTCTTTAAAAGGGACTCAAACTAACCAATTCACTTCTAAAGAAGTTAAATCCAATTACACGTGAATGATCCAGCAATGAACCACAGACATCAAAACAGAATTGCAAATATAAACAGCAAACAGACAGACAGAATGACAAGAACATCACTTTCTGCTATTAGAAAGTAGCACTTTACATTAAGTGGTACGACCCAGCCTGTTACTGAAGTACAGCAGGCTATACTGCAGAACTACATAGGAAGATTGGAATTTAAGGTGAACTTCAGTGTAATTATACAACTCAAGTATATATTTACTCACTGTCCATCCCCTCCTGCCCTCCAAACCTGTGAGGGTGTAGCAGGAGGAAAAGCACAGGAGTACTTGCGACCAAACATGCCGAGGTTATCTTCTAGTGTCTCTGACGTTACGCACGCCACAGGAGCAGTTATGTAGCAGGAACCTGGACAACCCAATGTAAAGTGAACTTTGCAAAATATGTACATAGATGTTTGTCAGTTATATTACAACTCTATTTTTTAAAAAAAATCCAGTCTGTTTTCTATATATTAGAATGAAACAATGTTGCATTGCAGTTTGCAGTAGGTTTACTGCTTTAAGAATTGCTCACTTTTACGTTCACGCTGTTGAAGAGCGGATTAATTTCCAATGTCAACCCATTAGATTTTATAAGAAGTTTCTAATTTCTTTGTCCAGAAAAAAAAATTTTAAGAGCATATTGTATGCATGAGGCATTTTAGTCTGGGAAAAGGGTAACGGATCTTTTCTCCTTCTCCGACGCCTAGGTATGGCTAATTGTCCTGGCACCATCAGCACAGGACCTAGAGCTCCTCCAGGAACCAGAATCTAGGGCAACCCTATATACTAGGGTCAGCCAGTGAAGGGTGGGCAGGGGAGGAGGCAATAAGTGCAAGTCAGCTGATTTCCTACTGAAACTGCTGTTATGATCAGAGTGAAGGTATAAATTACACTTGAAAAATGATACAAAAATAAGAAAAAGAGCATGGTCTCTGTAAAAAATATAGTTTTCTGTTTCTTTGAAAAAAAGGATAACCTTAAACACACCCAAGGGATTTTTTCTTAAGACAAAATGAATGAATCTGATTAAGATTTATATAACATTAAGCGATTTTAATGCCTATTTGTTAGCCACACTTATTATTCAAGGAAGCTTCTAGAAGGGAAAGCCAAATGATAATACACCTCAATTACAAAAAGAGATTAGTTGATTTCAAAGTAGGTTTGGTGAGAAAAATTAAAGATCAAGGATTTTTACTTAAACCGGAATGTGTAAAGTGAAGAAACCATAAACTGTCAAGCTACATCCATATTACATGATGACAAAATGTATTTCCCACCAGCTTCACTTATATTTTAAGTTTTCAGGCCCTGAGCTACACCATACCTAAGGAGGTGTTAGAAATGCACCCCTTTTTCAGGTCATGTAAAGACATGCTGAAGTGCTACTCTAAAGGGAGAACTCAAAAATAACATTTTAGCCATTACAGTGGATTCTCCCCCATTCTTGTTCACATTTCCACCCAGGGCAGAGTTTTACCAGGTCAGTGTTTCACCTTACAATACCCAACCACATCACAGTATTCAACAGTATTTCTTCACATCAAGTTCATATTAAGTTCTTCATATTATACTTCTTCATGGCCAGAATGAAATAAGGTTTGTGCAGTTTGACTGCCACCTTCTTCATTACTGCTGCATTTGTTGAGAGACTTTAATTAAAAACTGTGCTAGGAGTTAAACACCCTTTGGTGTTTGTCTCCCCTCTCCCTCCTTCATTTTACCCATTTCCCTATAAAGAAAGAAAACTCCTGTTTTAAAAAAAAAAAAAGAGGAAAAAAAATCCATGAAATTGAGTCCCATTTTCACGTAAGAACTTGCTCTCTCTCTCCATTGCTTTTTTTGAGAACATTCATATAATGTCTGGAGACATCCATACTACCCATCTCAAAAGACACAGCAAAGGAAAAGACATACTGGAAGGCTTGGCATAACTCCTACTGTGCTTTCATGCAAATGCAAATAAAATTCTAAACCTCTCAGATGGGTGCTATTATATAGAGTATAAAAGCTTTCTAATATTAAAGACAAAGGTCAATATGTGCTTTGCTTCTAGAAAGGCCTGAGAGAGTTTAGAGAAGGAGCACAGCCTTCCTGTTTTACCTGGCAGTTGGATTTAATTGTTACTAAAATTTAATTTTACAAGGGGAAAAACAGCAACATACCAATGCCCCTCAAATTATGCTTTGAAAAGGAACTAGTGCTTTCAGCTGCTATATTATAGTGTTATTTTATTACAAGGTAACTCAAGAGAAAAGCCAAATTAAGAAAAGCGAGTCATGCCTCAGTGTAATTATTCCCACCTGCCCCAACACAAAAAGCCTGCAAGTCTTTAATGCATTAGCATACAAACACCTTGTACATACAACATGTACAACAGTTGAGCCCTTCTATGACAAGTATCTACAGAAATACAAATATACGATGCCTAACATTTTAGGAACAACATTTTGGTGTCCTCTTTTATAAAAAGTATCTGCCTGCCTTCCTTCCTCTTACTTTGGTTAATTAGGAAAGGAAGATATAGTTACAAACTTTCTCCTCCAATTCACTGTACAAGCAATTTAAACATCTACGCAGGAAAAATTGAACCTAACCAAACCAGTAAAATATCCTTCTGCAATGCAAGAATTAGCAAGAAGGAGCTATTTTAAGTGCAGTTATAAATATGGAAATACTAAGATGATAATACTTCCTTGGTGCTGCTATCAGTTTTAATAAAGAACCCAATTAAAAACTCTGAGCTGAAGAAAGAGACTTCGAGCTGCTGCAGTCATCATTCTCACATCTCGGGGAAAAACAACTAAGATAAAGGGACAAACATGTCCCTAGTGATATCCGTGGAGTTAAAGGGGTCAATCTGTTTCACTTCATTATTTAGTCAGTTCTCCAAGTATCTTCCCAGTTTTTAATGTCAATAAATAAACATTAAAAGTGCTTAATGTGCAAGGCTAATAGTGATGATAGCACTTTCACTGTTTTGTTTCTTTTTTTTTTTTTTACAAAAACCTTAAAAACAAACATGAAGGCATATATAAAATACACTTGATTTATGTAACAGATAGAATATAAACCACCAGACAAGAAAAATTATTGCAAAATAGATGAGGATGTTCATTTTTTTCACTACCAAGTTGTAAAATAAGAAAGTTTCCTTTAGGTCTTCTAAGATAAGATACTAGCTCTCACTGCTTGATGATGCAGAGGTTATTTTCACATATTGGTTGAAAATTGTCTCAAAAGCTTCATCTCTGTGTACCATGGCACCAAACACCAAAGGCTAAATGACAGAAAAAAAGATCATGTCAGTCCAGAAAAGAAAAATCTTCCTCTAGGTATAGTTTTGGCCAAATCAACAGGAACAGGAGATGAACTGTACTCGAAGTGCATTAATAAAGACATAAAAATCCTTTTCTCTACTAAATCCTTGGATATATGGCAGAGTTTCTAAGATTTTTTCACTTCTCCATCTTCTTCTTAAAACAACCATGGCATAAAATGCATCTGCACAGAGTATTAGCGATGGAGAACACTTCATCTGTCTTTCCTCTCCATCCTCTCAGTGCATGATGTTTTCCTGATTGACCTCTGCCTCCATTAAAGATTTCTAAAAATCTTTATCTGTGCCTCTTTGTTTCAGCTCATAGAATATTTATTTAGGTAAATGAACATTTTTAACCTTCTAATTAAGAAGTACTTCTCAATATCAAACAATGAGCAGAAAGCCTGGTGCAACAGTCGTGTGACTTGGAGAAAAGTTATTTATAGGTGATTAGTTTAAAATAAGGTTCAGGCATGTTAAGAAAAGCTTCAGTTGCCCAAAGGGTATTTGAGGCTTAGAGAAGCTTAAATCTTTAGCACCATAAGACTGAAACAGGAAAACTGCATCTGAGGGTCAGGCCCTTGCACCCCAAAGCCTCCTCACCCACAGACACTCTCAAGCCATCAGCTTTTCATTCCAGGCTGCACAGCAGAGCAGCCCCCATGCTCCCGATGGGATGCTGAGGGAATGGTCAATGGGGGTAATGAAATAATGGAGCAGAAAGGAGGGAGCACATCTTTCTTAAGTGTTACAGTAAAATAGTCCAGATGCAGTAGAAGCAGCTTAAATGTTTGAATCATTAAAATTCTGAAGCCAAATATACTGAATAATAGACAAGTGAATTAAAAAAAAAAGCCAAACACTGGCATAAGGGGAAAAAAGCCTTTATGCTGGTGCCAGCCAGAGATGCAAGACAAAAAGGGCATGAAGTCAAACACAGGGATACAGATACAGCTAGCTACTTACTTTTTGTGTAGATGGTGTTGATACAGCAATACCCATCCCTGATCCCGGGAGAACAGAGAGCACTTTATACTGAAAAGAAAAAAAGACACAGACCAAGGATATCTTAAGTACTGAACAATTGCAAAAGGTGCTGAGAAGGTTACACAACTCGTCACTGGTGTATCCTCCCAGACACAACTGACAGACCTCTATTACAAACAAGAAGAGGCCAGATGCTCTTCTCTGACCCTGGAGTCAATGGGCACAGCATCACTCGTACAGCAAGAGCCCACTCCTCCTCTTCCTCCCATGTGCCGCAGCACCCAGCCTGTCTGCTAGAACCAGCCCCAGCCCCAAACCGAGCACTCCAGCACTGCTACGGCCTGTGGCAGCTGGCCCAGCCACAATGCCAGGGACCGCACCGGCAGCTGGATGGTGCAGGCAGGTAGAACACCCTGTGAGCATCACCTAGAGGTTTCCCTAGAAGTAACACTCACCCACTGCTTAAAGGAGCAGCAAGCAGATCAGAAAAAGCTTCTTTTTCCAAATTAAATAGACAAACAGGGTATGTATAGGTTTGGTTTTTTTGTTTTGGGTTTTGTTTGTTTGTTTGTTTTTTTAAAGGAAGTCCATAATGCTAAGATGGAATACAGTTGGCTGAAATGGGGAATAGCCCCATGGAGTTAGAGACCCTGAGTCGGGCCTGTGTTTCCCACCCCCAAATAAAACCAGGCACCATACATTTTTATGCTTGGCTGCATGATCCCTGTCTCATCTTCGCTGAAAAAACTACACAGATGCAAAAGGACCTTTATAGCAGTAAAGACCTACTCAACAACGAGCCTACATTACTTCAAGTATGATGTTTAAAATCCATCAATATGAATTATTAATTCCAACAGGAATGTTCAAGTTGAGCGTAAGCTGTCTCTTTTATAGACGTGATATAAATAGAAGGAATTAATTTGAAAATCCAGAGGTACTTAAGCAGTAAACACCGGGATGAGTATTTCTTTGCACAGCGTGATTTAATCTGTGGCACTCACAGCCACAGGATGTAGTAGAAAGCAGGGGTGTCTGCGTTTTAGAGTAGGACAAGTTCAGAGAGGGTAACAAAAAGTGACATTAAATGCCATATAGAGCGATGCAAGGCAGCAATAAAGCCATTGGTGACTGCAGGCTGATAAGTCTCGACCAGAGGAAGGATCACATTGCACTTGCTGTGCTTCCAATCATCCACTTCTTGCCTGTGTTAGTGATGGGATCCCAACCAGATGAAACTCCAGCCTGATCCAGTCTGGCTATTCTAGTGATTTACCCTTCTCCCCTGACAATAATCCCTCTTCCCCTCTGAGGCACCTACTTTTAAGATGATGCATCTCCCAATATCAACACCCAAACTGAAGTTAGTATTACACAATTCCTGCTAACAATAAATCTTCTTAAAGCCTACACAGCTTTAGTCAACACAGGAGTTAAGAAACAACACAACTGTAATTTTAAAATAATTCAGAAGTGTAAGGGTTTAGTAAACCACTTTGTTCTTATGCTCATAGTGAGCTTGCTCGTGGTGAGTCCAAATGGCTAAACAAGCAGTTCTGAGAAATATTCTTGATAAAAAAATTACATTTTACTTATAAAAATTATCAATGGCATGCTTCTTCAAAATAACATAAGCAGAAAATCAAAACATGACTAGCTGAACAGAAAACCAGCTTTCTCCCCTACTTGTAACACAAAACAGACATACCTTCTGAATATCTGTTATATCCGTTAGCTTTATAACTTTATTTCTTTTAGATGAGCCGGATTTGGAGCTTTCAAAGCACAAGTAACTGAAGACAAGGAAAGAAAATGCTCATTTTGATACAGTAGTCTAAAACAAAGCTCTCAATATCCCTCCTGTCACTTCTGAAGTTTGAAATCTCACAGGTTAAAATCAGCTTCAAAAATAGAGAGAGGCACACAATACGCAATTCAGTTATGGCTTCTAATGTAGAGCAAACATTCATAAATTCTAGGAACTGGATAACATGTCTGAAAGCCCAGAACACACAGCATGCACACACAAAAAGATCTTGTTTTATATTACTGCACTGAATGGTTAAACCTGACGAGCATTTTAAAGACACAGAGAGCACATATCTCATTAAACAGTTGAAATACCAAATCTCAAAAGGCTTAAAAATCTTTTACCATCCTAAGAGAAGATTAATGGAAAACACTGCATTAGTTTCACATTATTGTGATGCAGACAAAAACTCAGATTTCTGAACGTTGGAGAGTGGTCTCCATCACTAGGTGACATTGCATACAGATGAGCTTTACTTCCATTCATTACACTCCAAAGGAATTTCAGTGCAAGACCCAAACAGTAGTGACGATAGTTACTCAGCCCTGGGAGGCTAGGGGGTAAGTAAGGATTTAAAAAAAAAAAAAAAAAACAAACCCCTCAAGTACTAGTTTTGAAACCAAGGCTTCAATTTCTATTTTCTTTTTGTTGCACATTGTTTCAAGGAAGCTATACATTCAATTCGCTTTAAAAAAAGAAACTAAGAGTATCTGCCAAATAACCATTGATCACAACTCTCAAAACACACTTAGCTTTTAGGTTTCTTTTTTAGTATATATATAGATAGATCCACATCAAGAACTGCAGCTACTAACAACTGACTAGATAGAGCTATTCTCCATTCTTATGCAAGCCTTTCCAAGGCAAAATCACATTTGTTAAGTGTTACCACACCCCAGATTCATCTCTCCTGATCCTACGGTGCTTTTTTGACGTTTTAAAGCACCATGAAAAGGCATTTTTGTTTCAAAACATTGTTGAAGGATTACTTTTAGATTAATTTTCTTTAATGTCCATTGCATTTCCCTCCTAAGAAATGTGTGGAGTGCAATGACTTACTTTTCTGTGACATAAAGAACTCCATTCCTGATGTAGTCTGTAGGCATCTTCCTATCTCTGTTAATCAAGCAACAGCGCCAACCATTTTCACACACTGAAAAAGTCATAACAAGAAATCTTACTTTAAGAAAAAGGAGAGGCATTACCCCCAGCAGTTTCCTTATAAAACAGCAGAAAACACTGAAAATTAAACTTTAGATACCTAAAACTAGAAGTGTTTACAAATAAAAGCCTAAATAAGGTGTTTTTAGACATCATAACATCTGTTTTAACGTTGGTTTAAAAAAACCAAACCAAAACAAAAACCACCCACACAATTATTCCCTTTAACTTGACTACTCCATTTGCATTACCACAAAAGGCATGCCAGGCTGTGCATTCTTTCAAAGCACTGTAAGGATGTGGAACGAAAAAGACCGTCTCCCTTCATCCTAATCTAAAGCAAGTCTTTTTCATCAAAAGCTTATACCAGTACCTTGCACAGAAAGGGAATTCAAAGATCCTTGGCTTTTTAGAAAATACTCTACTAATGTAGCCTTCCCGTTGCATAATACCTGCCAAAGGACGCTCATTTTCCGACAAGTTAAAAACTTCATGGAAATTCCCCCTCTTGGTGGTATGAAAACGACTTGTGTCTTCATCTTTGCTTATTCCGGTTGGGGCGCTTGAGCCCACGTAACTTCTGGATGCTGCTGTTTGAAGCTGCAGAAAAATAAACGCGATTCCAAAATTTGAAGAGCAACATTTAAGCTGTGCTCTTAAAAATAACTTGGCTAACTATTCTTTTTAAAAAAAGATCTGTAATGCAACCATTTTCATTAACTACTTCAATAAAGTTAACTTTGGACTATTGCACTATACTATTGCTATAGCACAAAGCTCTAATGTGCTATCTGAAGATCACCTTTCAAAGTGCTGCCTTTTGATGGATGTAGTTTGCAGGGGTGAAAGCACATGGTGCTAGATGGACCTATCTTAAAATACCATTTTGCTACAGTAAAGGGTATATCTGGTTAGACACAGCTAAGTCACTGCACACAACTCCAATTATTATACTAGTGGGACTAATAACAGTTAATATATTATCAATACTTGGCTCGTCTTCAAGAGACAGACCAAGCACAAAATATTATTGCACAAAATAAGTTTAGAAAGAAAAAAGAGCAAACAAAGAAAAAGCCACACAAAACTGCATCAGCTCATTAGGAACACATATGCTGAAATTGAAAGGAAGTTTTCCACGCTACGATCCATACCTTTTCATGCCCTGACAGCTAGCAGGAAAAGAAACAAACAACACAAATGTGACAGTGACAAAAGAAAAAAAGTGAAGTCTATTTAACAGTATAATACATAGAATAAAACATGAACTGAATGAAGCTGCAAGATCTTGCTCACAAACCAAGAGACTACACACAATGAATGCAATTAAAAAAACAAGAGTTATCAGTGGTTAGAGCACACCAGTTCAATTTATTCAGGTTGCATTAGAGCCATTGATCTTTCCTTTGCTTTGAAGATGCACCGAATTTTGAGAGTGTTGACATGTGAAATAAAATCAGAATGGTTGTCAGCATCCTTAGGGGAGAAAAAGGTAGCATGGAGTTCTCAAAACCAAAGTACTTGAGTAAAACCTACTTTTAAACAGAGCTCCTGAACCACTGGAGACTGCCCTAGCAAACAAGCCTTGCTTCTGGAAGGACGGCAGGCAGTTTCTTTTGGAAAGCTTGCTTGTGTTTGCTTTTTCATCTTGGTGGGGCACCAGACGATTCCAAAGGTTGGCTTTTGTCATGGAAGCATTAACAGCTCCGTTCTTAGTCCTACCGTACACATGCAGTTAAACAACTGGCAAAGTGACAACATGCAAGCTCAGGACTAAGCCCTTCTGTAAAGGCCCGATGCTGTTGGAGGCCAACCAGTCTCTGCTGGATTTTTTTTTTGCACATAAGTTGGCAGCACTTGACACTTTGCAGGATTTAGCACCAACAAAAGAAATACAAAGCAAATGAAAAAATGCGCACTGCAATCGCTGACTAGAAACCAGACTGACAAAACAGGCATGACAGAGGGTATTTACCATCCAGCTTTTAGGGTAACTGTAATACAACGATGCCTCGGGGGAAAAAAATGAAGAAAGTTGACATGGAAAGCAAATGGTTGATGATAACTGTACTTTTGCTTCAGTTACTGCCCCTCTGCTGTGCCCTTAGCAATGATCGAGCCCCTGGAACCAAGGAAAATAATAGCTTCTCCATCAATTTGTGTGCAAGTAAAGATCAGATGAATTTTTGGAAGGCTCTCTTGGACAAGTTATTTGCTCCATATGCATGTAACCAGGTGAAGCTCCATGGTCTAAAACATACAAAAGGTCAGGGCAAGAGGTCTAATGCTTTTCGTGCTGGAATGAGAATTATTCCTGCTCTCTGCTACACTGCTTCTTACCTACCCGTTATATAAAGAGATTTAAAAAAGGTGTTTAAACTTCGGTACAACATCCCATCCAGTGGCTGAAGATGTGAGAAAGTTCTGCCCTTACTTCTAGTCCTTCCTAAAACAGGCAAATGTTTCCTCTACCCTTAAAAGAAGCAGCTAATTTATTCATAACCACACAGGCTTGAGACAACCTATGGTCAATTACTAAAAAAAAAAAAAAAAACAAACACATTGCATCCAATTTTGATAAGCCTTTGTCCTGGTTTCAGCTGGGATAGAGTTAATTTTCTTCTTAGTAGCTAGTAGAGTGCTGTGTTTTGGATTTAGGATGAGAATAATGTTGATAACACATTGATGTTTTGGTTCTTGCTGAGTAGAGTTTACACTGGTCAAGGACTTTTTCAGCTTCCCATGCTCTGCCAGGTGCACAAGAAGCTGGGAGGGGGCACAGCCAGGACAGCTGACCCAGACTGGCCAAAGGGCTATTCCATACCATATGACATCATGCTCAGTATATAAACTGGGGGAGTTGGCCGGGGGGGGGCAGCGATCGCTGCTCGGGGACGTGCTAGGCATCGGTCAGCAGGTGGTGAGCCAATTCTATAGTGTATCCCTTGCTCTGTATATTATTATTGTATTATTATATTATTATTATTACTACTATTCTATTTCATTTTACTTCAATTATTAAACTGTTCTTATCTCAATCCACGAGTTTTCTGACTGTAACCCTCCCAATTCTCTTCCCCATCCCACTGGGGTGGGGGGAGTGAGTGAGCGGCTGCGTGGTGCTTAGCTGCTGGCTGGGGTTAAACCACGACAGCCTTAAATCTAACTGGAAGTGATTGTATTTGTAATGCTGGAAGAGTCCTGACTGCCTAAAAACGTCACCAACAACCTGGAGGTGGGAATATCTGGAGGTATTCCTTTTCACTTGATCTGTCATCAGCTTTGACATACAACCTTTACCCATCAGATACTGTTGTCGGGATTGTTGTCTAAGGACATGGGGTCAGAGTGGTGGTATAGGCAATGAATATTGCATTGTGTCTAGGTTTACGGTGTCTTGTGTGCTGTTTTATGATAAGAAGCCGAAGCAAATGCACATATACTGACACTACATGCTTTTGGGCTCTGCCTTTTCTATTAAAAAAAACCCAAACAACAAACAAAAAACCTATTTGTTTTTTACCTTTTTGTACAAAAATCTATTTTTTTTATACTAAAGGTTCCCAGAAATCTCTCAAGGGGTAACAAAGTTTGTCTAAAATTATTGCGACCAAGTTAATGTTTTCAAAGACATTTGGAAGCAGATAATGCAGTCCTGAACATCCCTTCCATGGAGACAAGCCAAGCCTGTCACGGCAGACACAGTAGTACTAAAACCCTGGTCTACTTGTCAAAACTTAAGCCATAAGGAAAAGCCAGAAGGGATAATTACTCTCTAAGTTTATGGATTCAAGTTCAGCAATTCAGAGCCTTTCCACCTCTAAGGCAGATTAGAGAGACCCAGCAAGAAGCTGCCACAACCACCACAGTATGTGAATGATAACCTGTAAGCTCGAGAGGCAAAGAAACTTTTAAGCCCTTCTTCTGCAAGCAAGAGAAATACAGGCTACAGACAGCTCTGTCCAAGCACTCATTTGCCTCTCTCATCCTTTGGAAAATAGGAGCAAAAGACTCATTTTCTGTCAGACATTGTGTTCTACTTCCTTCTGAAATACTCAGATTATGCTGCAGTTATCATTTTACCACCAACTACTCCATCTCCCCCAGAAACCCATATTTCTTCTTCTTCTTCACCGGTTAACTACCGAGGGTTCATGTGTTTATCCCTTTTCCTCTCCAGTTGTGTACACAGGCTGAATTATTGCTAAGTGCTGCACATTATAGTCAGGAAGCTTATGACAGTACTCAGATACTCTGTGAATGTAATTCAATATTGTGATAAAAGGCATTAAGTAAATGCTAAAATGGGATTAGACTGAAGTTTTATTCCAACTATTTTTTTTTAAACTAATAAACATTGACACATTCAGGATACGGAAAAGCATGACTTGCTTTTCAGTTATCATGTCAGGCCCCAAAACAATTGCAAAGATGCACAAAACACAACACTTAAAAATTTAACTATGAGATTTTAAAAGAAAGAAAAATTTACTGTTGGAGTACCAACATGGTGAAAAAGTCATTTATCACCACTATGCTAAAAGGTCATCTAATACAAATAACCGTAAGACATAATGCCTAAGTCTGTAAACTACTTTATTACCTCTGTTAATGCTTATCCCATTAGTAAGCTGCATATTATACTCAAGCCTTTTTTTTAACTAGTTGTTCTTCAATCTACACAAGCAGCTGAATTTCCACTAAAAAGAATGTCTGAGAACAGAGAAAGGGAATACAAAAAGACTAAATTTTGACAATAAAATCACACAGAATGTATGTTACTGAAATTGATACGAATACGGATGGTGTTATTTTTGTGCGTTTAGCATCATACAATTTCCATGATATATACATGTTTATATACACAGTTTGATAATAGATTCCTTTCGTACAAAAAACAGAATCCATATAAAAACTCTGTGGATCTTGAAAATTATAAAAAAAAAGAACTTACATTGACTGTTAGGATTTAATTAACCTTCCCTTTAATGTGCTCTAGTCACTGGGGAAAAGGGGAAGGGAGAAAGGGATCTGATTTTCAGATGTTGGGAACAGAGGGACAGAAAGATTTATTAGCCTTACCCGTCTCGACACTGTAGCATTAGACCTTTCTTTGAGCTGAGGATCTGTCGGGAGACTTGTCCAGATGATATAAGGAGTATCATACTTAGCTCTTAGTCTGGGGCATCGTTTGAAGATAAAATCAATAAGGAAAAACTTGATTCCAGCATAGAGTCCTGAAAAAAGGTCACTTTAGTATGCATGTTGAAGGCGCATTAAGAACATCACTGTTTTGATCATGTTTTAACAAGTTCATAAATGAAACCAAATTCTGTGAGTATCTTCAGTCATAGTGCTAAACCATTCTCTTGGGTTTGATTTTTTGATTCTTCTTCCAAAGGCAGGAAATTATTTTTCTTTTCCTCCCCTGCCCAGACTCCTTCTTCCCCATCCCCAGTTCTTTTAAACCATTTACGTAGCTTCTTATTACAGAAGAACGTTAAAATAATTCAAACATACATTCCTTATTACCAGAAGCATTCTGAAAACACGATATACTTCCAAAACAGAAAACACAACAGAGCATTAAACTGTGCAGCTCCTTGCAAGAATTTAAATGGCAACAGAGGGCTCTCATGCACTACATTAAACCCTATCTTCCAGTCTAGTATGCCCTCTTATTTTATACAAGATATTTCCTTGCATTCTGCCAGATTAAAAAGGACTTGGAATACTCCCTCAGCAAATCTACATTTATGTTCAAGCTAACACAATTTGAAGTTCAGTGCCACTAACAGTAATACTCATTTGATCATATCATTACTTTAATGAAAAAAAATTAGAATTCTTGGTTCACAAGACATGGCTTCATATCTTAGAGAAAAGGCAGTCTCATGCTGTAATGAGAACCTTCTTTTCTTGATTCCCAGTTGAGAGTTCAAGCACCTGCAACTTCACTCACAGTAATCTGTTCATTTTGCCCAGCCTACCCGCCAAGTTTTACAAGTAGTCCCCTTAACCCTTTCATTTTTTTCCAACCTGTCATCTTTGTGCCTTCTATGTGGTCCCACATATTTCATTTGCAAGGATGTATGAGCAAAAAAACCCCAAAATATAGCACTTCCCGGAAGCCTCACCATAAACTTTCCCTCTTCAAGGAATGAATGCATTATCTAGTCTTTTTCTATTATATTATGTATTCAGCCATGGTTTTTGAAATGCACATGATAAATGATGCCAAGCACAATGAAAATACTTTAAAACACTGCATTATTTATTAATGCAGGGTTTTCTTTCTTAAACGCTAAAATTCTCCCTCTGAAGATCATGTTAAGTTTTAACGCATTAAGTCCAGACTGTAACAGGTCAATTATTTATTGCATTTACCCATTGCAAGCCCGATAATCCTGTAGGGCAAAAAGCAGGATGCAATAAAAGCTGCCCATAGAGTAATGTAGAGCTTCTGTGTTATTTCTGGCTGGACCCACATGAACAAGCTGAAAACAAAAAAAACCCAAAATTTTATTACTAGCGTTCCAGACATTGGTAAAGTCTTGTTTTAAGAGGAAAAACAGACTCATGTCAGATAACTTACTTTTTAATTTTTTCCAGTATGTCTGCCATCTTGCCAAAAAGGTTCTGCATAAGAAGCAAGAGAATTAAAACCAAGTCCTGCATTGTTTTGGTTTTTTGTCCATGCAATAGAAACCAACAGAGTTATCTTACTCTGTTGGTAATAAGAAATTCCCAGAGTGATTTTTTTTTATGCTCGTTTTTAGCCATTTATGTACTTCACAACTGAGTAAATACAGAACAGAATAGCAATACTAGATGACTTCCACCTCATTTAACACCTTGTTCTGTAACTCATGATTGATTGTTAGAAGTGAAGAAGCTATTTGACCCCACTGTCATGACTGGAAAGTGTTTACATCACAGCAAAAATTTTAAATTAAGCTGTCAATCTAAAAGTTAAGAGATTCTGTCAGTAGGTAACAAAATGGGAATTTTCTTCACACTTTTCGAGCACTGAAATTTCAGGAAATGGTTACTGAGTTCATCGGTTGTTGGCCTGTTAGCTTCTTTGGAAATGCCCCACTATCAGGTTTTTATAATACACCCTTGGAGTTACTAGATTCCAAGTAATTTCAACAATTGTTCATGCAAACTGACCCCTGCTCAGGACTAAGAGGGTTATTCACCCATCTTCTCTGACCGATCCCCGCTGTCACAGCAACTGTAAATGTCATCTTCCCAATAAATTTCCAAAGGTGTTCATATAAAGATATGCACCGCCACCAGAAGGAAGGAGATGAGCGTACACAGTTGGCAAGAGAAAGGTGAGCTACTTCAGCTGCAGCACATTGTTAGATATGGCACATGGCCACAGTTCAACTGGATGGTGGAGTCACTCAGCTGCTGGGGTAGCTCATCAAACTGATGGAGCTGGGAGAAAACTTTCCTTCACCCTCTCCCACACAAGCAGCAGATTTCAGGGCTGAGGAAGGGGCGGTGGTGTTGTTTGGAAGAGGCTATTTCAGAGATGCTGTACAAACTGTTGAATTAACACAGCTAAACAGACAGTAGTCTTCAGCTAGATCTTGAAGGAACAGGGTCGCCTACACCAGTTTTGCAACTAGCAGATTTGGGATATGGATGCACACTCCACTACATTGGTAAGATTTGCCACCTGATCTACATTATCAGAAGCTCATGTGGGGAAAAACTGTCAAAAGCTGCTTCTGTTCCCCTCTAGACCTCGCTCAGAGCTGTGACTGGAGAACCTCAACCAGTTCTCTGAAGCATCGTGCCATTTCAGAAGCTCCAGGAATCTTACTGAGATCTCTATTATTCATAGGTAAAGATCCCTATGCAAGAAAAGTATTGCTTGTTTGAGTGTTTGTTTTCACAGGCTGCATAACAACATCTTTTGGCCACTTGGACTATGAACCTCCTTGTTTCTAAGGAAGCAACGAGAGAGGTCCAAGAGCAGTACAGTACCTGTGCCTTCTGAGCCACGTCTAGAACAAGCTGAAACTTTTCAGACACGGTCAGGTCTTCTTTTGGGGGTTCCTTGGACAAGAAAGAGACAATCCGTTAATTTTCGGCTCAGCTGAAACTCATATTTTACAAAACTCCTCAAGACAAAGTGACCCTTCAACTTTCTTGGCAATAGTCCTCTCACTTTAAACAGTCTCTAAATTTACCAAGTTCCTCTGTTGTTTCAGGTCTACTGTTTATGTCTTTCATTGCTGGTTATCTTTAGCTCTCGATGCTTTTCCTCCATGGTATATGCAAATGTATTAATATGAGGCTGTGAAAGACACAGTAAGTCTTTGGAGCAGCACGGTTACAATGACTTTCAGTCTATGACCACATGCTTAATCTGAGCTATTTCTGGTCTAGCACAGAAATGTCACTTTTGTTAGAAGTTTTACATCTAGAAATTTTTCATTTATTTATTTAAATAGATTATTGGCCTTTTAAGAGTAACAAAATTATCCTGGAAGCAAGGTCTCACTAAATCTTAGTGAAAGGTTTGAAATTCAAAGAGCTCCATCTTACATTAACACTTAAAATCCTTCCTGCTTAAGGCAGGGTATGCAGACATTAATTTCAAAATGTTACGAAGAAAACAGAATGCAAGGCTTCTTGAAGATCCCACACGATCTAACTTGTCCCAAGCTGGCATATTAACATGGATTCCAGAAATGTGATTCAAGTTTGGAACATTTTAGGGTGAAACACCCAAACCTAAGAGTGCTGTTAGTGAAGATTTCTAAACTGCAAGAGAAAGAAAAAAGTTGTAGTGTCTTTATTTCCACCTCGCTCTTCCTTCCTTTCACAACTCCCCACATAAATGCAGAGGCATGTTTTAAAGGTACAACTTTTAATATAGGCACACAGGTCAAACTGATCAAAGACCTACCACGGGTTCAGAAACTTCAGGCACAATGCTCCACTGTATTCTCCAACCCCTAGAAGTTATGGAAATAGTTAAAGAGAGCACGTACTACTTCTCCACCTGCCAACATGGATTATTTGTAAGAGGTTAAAAAGTAGTTTTCTGCAGTAAGCACTATGGCTTAAGAAAATAATGAAATAATCCCCAAATTAATGAAGAACCCACAACATAACAAAAGCACAAGTGGCCAACCACAGACAGTTTTAAAGGTATATACATTAAAAAATATATATATATTAGTAAGGTAGATCCTGCACAGAATCACTGCTTGCGGGTTTTACAGCAAAAGTGAACTGTGTGCACAGAGTAAATTATTAGGAATATTTTTTTTTTTTTGTTTTTTCATGTGAACAAAATTATATCAACTTATTCAGGAGCCTATTTGCTACCGGCAATTTTCAAAGAATAGAGTGTCAGACAGTAAGTATCAATTAAGAAGTCAGAAAATTATTTTAAAATATGCACAGTAAGGTCCTCTCCACCATTTTAAGGGGGAAAAACACCGTCAGCCTGAAATAGCATTTTAAAAAGATCCTCTCAGTACAGAAAACATACATTTTTAAAAAAGTCTTGATTTTAAATAGAGACTGAATTTACAAATGGAAGATACTTTGGATAAAGTATGCCAAGAGCTACTGAAAAAGGCAAAATTGCAATTTTAGGCCTAGGTGAAAATTCTCCCCAGGGAAAAGCAGCAGGCTTCAATATTTAAGGTGATGTTCTCCAACTACTCTGAATGCTGCAGAATTTTTTTTTAGAATTTTAACGTGCTGAGGGATTTCTCTGAGAACACGTAGCATCATTTATGATGACTCAAGTCACAGGATATGAAGATAATTCCTTAGCATAGTAAAAAATTATAGAAATTGAGCAATGAAATTAAGGATATTAGAGTCTGAATTTCCCTTTGTTAGACTTAACCCACAACGTTAGAAAAAGTAACAGTTTATAACTCACTGCAAGAATAATATAACATCCTTCAAGCAAAGCATTACAAAAGAATAATCTAGTATTTAAGTAAATACCTGGCTATGAGGTAATTTAGGGACAACCTCAAAATTGCTAAAAATAAGAACATAGGAATGGCCCAGCCATGCCATACAGCATTCATGTAAATCTGCAGATTAAGAAGACAAAAAAAAAAAAAAAAAAGAGAGATGTGGATTATAAACCGGAGTACAGCGAGTTGCATGAAATATCATTTCCCACTGTACTATTGGGTTCAGAATCATGCAATTCAGATCACAAAAATTCATAAAATTTTAGCCACACCATGACTGACAACAGCATTGCATTCATGAATGTAAAGTCGAAACTAAGATTGAACCAAATCTCCAGAGATGACACTTAACTAGTTCTCAGCTGCTTGAGTATTTCCAACACTGCAATTACATGAAGGGGCAGGGAGGCGGGGGAAGTAAACCCTAAAGTCTGTGAATCTGCTACATGACCATGATATGGTCTAACCTCACCTAGGGCAGCTGAACCAATAGTACAGTAGAAGAGTTATAACAATTAGCCCCATACAGGGCAACAGGATAAACTCTCACTCTATTATTTCAGGTCAATTAAATCCCATATTTTTACAAAGCTTAAAAAGACCACAGGAAAGCAGGTTTTATTTTACCTAACAAGTACAAACACAAAGTGCTTCAAAAGGTATTCTGTCCCTTTCCCAGATTCTGAAAATATAGAGACTACAGCTTCCCTGCCAAGAGATGTCAGGCTTTTTAAAATGAAGCATCGCTTCAGCTCCGAGGTCCCAGAGCTTTCTGAACAACAGCTGAAGTTCCTTCTTTCAGCTTTTATCTGAAGAATGGGTTTGTTGGGAGAGCTGAGAGAAAAATCAGTAGATTAGGAGAAGGGACAGACACAGGGCACCAGGAGGGGAAAGCTTCCTCCTCAATATTCCTTCAGCTGTGCTGTGCAAAGTAGCATTAAATAGGGCTCTATAACTTATGGGGGGGGATCATTTAATGAAAAGGTGTATGATATTTTCACCAAACAGGTTCATTCAGCTACAACTACTGGTAATAATTTCCTTCCATATCAAAATATTTCATATACCCCGTGACCAAAACGATTAAGATCATTTAATTAACAATTAGAAGCAAAACAAATCAAAACTCCACTAAATAGTTATGTCACTTTGTGGCATGCAAACCTCCTTACATAGCATGGGAATGCTTGAATTTAGCTCACAGACCCGATGTTTGCACATTAAATGATAATCAAATCAAGGCATTTTGTCTCTCATCAGTAAGTATGGTCCTAAAGAATGGCAAACAGCGCTGATGGTGAATGATAGCTTCTTATCAAACATAGCCACTATCAGCATATCAGCCCTAGACAAAAAGATATTTTGCAGAGGCTGAAGTAACCATCAAATTACAGGACTGGGAGACAGGAAACAAGAAATGAGAGAACAATGCCCCGATTGTTTTAAGTTATTTTAACAGTTACAAAACTATACTACAATAAACCCAGAATACACAATTTAAATGGCTTTGAAATATAATTGAAGTGACAACTACTGGTATTGTGTGTTAAATGAAATTACACTATTTGATTTGACTTAAACTGTAGCACAACCCCTACTCAGATATGGCAGTTTCAATGAATTTCAGTAAATAATACATTTTAAAAGTTCTTACTACTCCTAGAGGAATAGAATAACTTACAATAAAGGCAATAGCAGAAGTGTAGATAGAATACCAGTCTGATAAGGCAGAAAGATTCTTCACAAAATTAGTAACAGGTTTGGCACCTCTCTCTAAACAGAAGCGAAGAAAAAATACAACTGTTAGAATAAGCTGGCAGTGATTAAATAACTTGTAAATGACAAAGAACCAAATTAGAAAATTAATAGGAATATTCAAGACATGTAATGATAAAAAGGCTTATCCAAATTAAGAAAAAAGAAACCCATTGATGTAACTGAACAATTAGTTAAGGAATGCATTTTCAAAAACTAGTGTTATTCAAGACAAAGGTTATGTCTAAACTCTTAAGTATAGACCAAAAAAAAAAAAAAAAAAAATCAATATCCTTTACAAGGGTAGCTTGGATGCTGATACCAGCCTGTTCTGAGCCCTGTTCATGCTACCTCAAAGACCTCCGCACAGGTCAGTTCATCCCACTGTAAAACAAGGTAAATCAGCCTGCCTGGAATCCAAGCCACCAAGGAACCACTTGCTGCTGCTTGACCAAGCTAGCTTAAAATCAGGCTAGATCTCTCTTGGCTACATTTCTGCAGGAGTCTATCCGTTGGTAGCACTTTGCTGCTTACTCTTCCTAAGCCAAGAGACACAGGACCTTGCTCCCTGAAGACATTTGTCTCCCACGTCTGCAGACTTTTGCTCTCGCTGTCACTGCACGGGAGACAAACTTGTGCCAGGAGAGGTGGCAGTCCCACGCGCAGGTGCCCACAGCAAGCCAGAGATAGCAAGAGGAGCTCTTCCTCAGCTCCCTAAAAAACACTTGCCCTTTACCCTTCCTATTCCTCTAAGCTCTTCTACCACTTGGGCAAACTAACCAGGTGACACAAGAAACCAGGAGAGGGCTGCTGCAAGAAGACTGTTGCTTTCTCCGCTGAAACACACCAGTTTTGCCTTTCCTGCTGAGAAGACTGAAGACTCCACTTGCACAGGGGGCTCCAGGAATATCCACCCTCGTTTGCAGTACAGCTCACAACTTTGAAAGCTTTCCTCAAGACAGCCTGTGACTTGCTGTCCTAGTTTGTTTGGCTTGAAATTCAGCTATCCTTGATATATTCCCTATGGGAAGTAATTAAACAACTAGGACTAGATTTCCTTGAGCATCAGTGGCACAACCAAAGCAGCAGATGAAGTAAATGGAGGGGCACACTCAAGGCACTTGGAGGAGGTCATGGACTCAAGTGCTGCTCCACCATCCTATGCCGAACCTGCAGGGAAGGTCAACACCTGGAAACTGCTGGTGACAACAGGGGTCTTCAGAGCAACCAAGGGTCTCGGGAGCTCCAGGTGGTGTCAGGCACCCCTGGACAACAGGGATCTAGATTTTGTGGCTCGCCTAGTGGAAGTTAAGAACTACTCAAAGCTTAAGCTTAATACTGCTTTTTTTAAAGCTATTCTGAGAGCAACGCACATCCACCATGGAGAACATGTCACAAATATTCTCCCAAATGAAACTAGAATGAATACCAGTATTAGAATAAGGAGAATAAAACTGACCTTACATGGAGATTACAGACCCTTATTTCAACTTCACCTTCCCCCCTACAATAATTTAACAATTTGGAGCACAAATCAGCATTTTTTTTTTCAGGCTAGCAAGTCTTTGCTGCACAGAACTTTTGGAAGGCTTAACTACTTTGTTTAACCTGCTATCTTGCATCCTCCACCTTCCAAAATAGTTTATCAGCTATCCAAGAGAAAGAAATGCAAGACACGCTCAGGGTATCATCCAACCCCTCCTTCTTTGAAAGCGTAAGCTAATAGACTAGCAAGCAAACTACAAGCAGCTCAGGCATGAGTGTATGAACACTATTACTTTTGCCAGTGGACAAACGCTCCATTCTCATTCATTACATGTTTACACATCTTAATTAACATGACATTTTTAGTTCAGAGATACCCTATGTAATTCAAGATTAAAGGCAAGCTTCTGCCACTGCTCCTCTAAGTTACTTTGCACTAATTCAGGATTTCAGAATAATTTCTGCTTATGAACTGGCAGAAGTATTTCAAAACACTGTATTTTAAAATGCAGCAATCCTCCCAATAGGGTTACTAAGAACTATTTTTACTTCCAGAAAATGAAATACTGCTGAGTACTTACTTAATCTTCTCATATTTTCAGTCAACCTGAAAAATGACGGATAAAAGCAACTTGTTAAATAGAGAAGTAGTGCACAGTTGTGTACATTTGCTCCCTGAAATACTGCTCACAGTTATAAATTAGATGTTTGTGCATAAAGCTTCATTCTTGCCTATTATGAAATGTGTTTCTAGTAACTAATACAGCCTACCTTGCATCAGACCAAAAATTGAAATGTAAAAGCTCTCCAGCCTAATTAAGTCTTTGTCCACAGTTTTCAAGAGCCATATGACAGAACCTGGTAAATAATATAACTCTTAATCTACCTCAGACAGCAGATAAACTTCAAATTTCATGTTTTGGCCAAAGCATTCACAAACTTTTTGAGATGGTTCTGCACTTTCGGTTTTATTAGTTGTTATGCAAACACTTGCTCAAACTATGTAAAAGGTTGTAAAAAAAAAAAAAGTGAAAATAAAGCAACTTGTAAAGAAGCCAACAATTTCTCACAATCACATTAGAGATTTACCTTCTAGCACTAAGTGGCTCTTCTGTTTCCACTGTATTCTCTTCTGGCTGAAATCTGAAGTCCTCAACATACTCCCCAAATTTGTCACAAAACCACTTCTGGAGTCTTGAACAGACTGTATGGCTACGCTTATCTATAAAACAGAAGCACTAAGGATCAGGATAATACTAGAATACATCTTCATACAAAGTCTGTCCCCACACACCACGCTTCGTTGGGAAGCAGACTTTGTACAGCTTTCTTGCCCTTCACCAACACTCTTCATGGAAACTTACTATGCAATTTACTTCTGCCATCGCACAGAAAACCGTGCAATGACTGCACTAAGCTGGTAAAATAAGACTAAAGGGGACTCCTGCTTTGCTCCAAGTATGGCACATGGAAACATCTTATTACCAGAAGTACGGAGATTACTTAAACATCCTAACAAATAAGAATTTATAGCAAACACTGTAAAAACTTTTTCTGGTTAAGAGGTTCCTGTAAACAGAAGACTGACGTAAATCTCAGTGCTCCTATTGTGCTGAAGGGTCACCTCAAAAAAAGCAAGTGTAAAGCAAAACACTCTGGAGCAGAGAGCAGGACAACCACCTTGCAGCCACACAAATTTGACAGGAAAGGGAGGTGGAAACTTAAGCAAGATTCTTCAAGAGGCATTTTTACTACTACTTTCCAACCATTTATAGGCTGTAATGACTCTGTGTGTGTGTGTATATGTATATACATATAAGGTTCATTTTCTTTTTTCTAAAGCCAGGCTACAGAAGTTATGCAGTATATGCCAGTTTGTATATATGGAATATGTAGTCATAATACTGCCTGGAAAGTCTTATATGGCAAAGTTATGAAGCAATGCACACTTTCTGTATGTCAGTTTCAGTGGTAAAATATAACATAAATATATGGGTATATGGAAATATTATAAGGGTAAAAGCCTTAAGGCAGCACAGGTGAGAACAAAACAATCACCTTTTGCTTTACCTGTAGCTCAGAAAATCACTGTCTAGAAGGAGTAGACTGACTGTTCTTTGGAAAGGTAGGTCAATACAGCAATGTCACAAAGAGGACACTGGTCACAACTATTCCAGGACCAAACTTAGTACAGAACTCTATAAAATTAAGATATGATTAAACAGAGGCATGAAAGATTAATCAGCCAACTACAACAGCCAAAATGGTGCTTTTAAGCATGTGAGAAAAAGCAACTGGTGCTCAGAAAATAGAATCAAGCTATTTATTAATGAATGGCAGTGATACTTACAAAACCAAGGAATTTAGTGGCAGTTTACAGCTGAGACAACACATTTGAAAATAAAAAAATATTAAGTAGCTTCTCACATGCTAATACTTCAGCTAGTATTGAGAAAGAAATTTTAAGCGTACAAGACAGAAAAAATTGCAGGTTGTAGTTCACATAACAGAAAATACTGACATTATGGGAGTACAGGAGGAGCAACTTCAAATTTAATCCACAGATTTAAAATCCTAAGTGGTTGTTTCAATCAAGAGGTATGGGGAGGAAAGCTTAAGTGTACTGGAAGATTGAGAATCTGCCTGTTGCCTTAGTTCTTCCAGAAATCACTACATTATTGAATTCCTAATAAGCAGCAGCTTGAGAAATGCAGACAACAGTGGAGGTGTCAAAAAAAAAAATCAGTAACTCTTAAACATATTCCTTCTCCAAAATGTCTTTTCTTTTAAAAAAAGGAAGGAGTAATACAGTTAATGGCATAAAAGAGCTTCGTGCAGTTGAGAACAAAACAGAATATCTTTTCTATGTATTACACCTGTTTTCTGGTAAGTCAAGGATCAGCAAGGCATGCAAGAACGATGAAGTCAGGCAACAGGTTTCATTACATTCCTAAAGGCTTTACAATACAAAATAAATTCCTCGCTGAGGTGTACAAAGTCAACTACGAAAGGTAAATGCAGAATCATACAGAGAGGTAAGAAGCTGCTCAAATGACTTCTTCAGAAGCCTGCTTAAAGACCCAGCAAGTTTTTCAGCAAGGTTTGATCTTCTAAAGATCGAACGAAAGGGGTTAAAAAAATCCAACTGAATCAAACTGCTAGCAGAGATCTGACCGAGATTACCTGTTCCGTTGGCTTGTGTCTGTGGCTTTGCAGGTTGCTGAGCTGCAGGCACCTCTTCTGTCCTACAAAGGAAATGGAAACAATGTGAAATGCTACAGATGAAGAATTTTTTGCCCCTTTTAGGTAAAGAGAGCACCGGAACCTCCACAGTTTCTATAGCTGAGATAATATGACCACAACAAGAGAAAACCAAACTTATGCCCTTTCACAAAATTCAAAATATTCATTGCACGTTGCACTTCGGATCCAGGGAAATACCATCCGCTGGAAGAAGTGTGGTTTAGCCGTTTCCTGTCACCGACAGCTCAGTTTTATCTTACAACTACTAAATGATTTAGTATCAAATTTGTTGCATTACTTATGTCTCTGTGTTGTATATTCATTGCAATGCCTGCCAGGAAAACTCTTCAGAGCCCCGACTTTTCCCACAGTAATAAATCAAAAGGGATTCCGTATCGCAAGTTGGTAACCACAATAATAGAACAAAACCACAGTTTAATGCATGAACCTTGAATTCTGCCATCGTTACTAGAGTCAAACACCACTCATCTTCACAATAAGAGGAACAGGTGCCAAGAATTATTTAAAATGTGATGTTGTAAGCTCTTGAAATGCACAGATACCAACCAATTTTAACAATATCTTTTTAAAAACTTGCAAAACTTAAATAATGGTCTGAAAAACTGAGACAAAAGTGTTCTAAAAATAGATGGCAAGTAGCAGGCATCGTTGGTCGCATCTTTCAAAACGAGTCAAGAATAACAGTCTCATCCATTAAAAGTGAACAGATTTTGGAAAACACAAATGCTTTTGCCATTCTGCACACGTGCAAGGCTTCAAACTACATTTGCACTATCCACAGCCTCCAACTGCCAACCTGTCTTGAGAACACTTCAGGCTTCAGTCCAAAAGTCTTCAGCCATCCATGTAGATATCTTACAGAAAGATTTCTCTAATGAAGCAGCAGCTTTGACAACATAACACCAGCCGCAGTAAGCTTTACTTGATAGGGAGTTGTATGATTGAAAAGATCATTGCTTGAAACAAAAACGTGTTGGCTGTGTGATCTCATTATCGCTCATTTATCAGGCAATACAGGTGCTTTCAAATGTTCCCTTCATCTTTTGCTCCTCAGGAAGGGAACCAAGCAAGACGCTGGTCAGCAAATAGAGAGCGGGAAGAGGGATCCCACTGTACTGGGCAGATTGCAGCAAGATAGATGGATATATAGTTCTCTCTCTTGTTGTTCCTCTAGAGAGTACTTTAGGGAAAGATCTTGCTGTACTGTCTACACACGGAAAAGGCCATTACGAATTTGTGCAGTCTGAATAAGTATGACAGAGAAACTACAGAACTAATTACCTCCCTTCCTTCCTAAGCACTCCCCATAGTTAATGAGCTTTCCACATCCTCTTTCATTTCTAAAAGGAACATTTAGAAATAGTTTACTGATTTACAGCTATAACTGGACACCTATCAGTGCAGTAGCTGAATTCAATGGTTTCTGCTTTCAAAGCCACTTGTTTTCACGCCTCTTCAGGACTTTTCTACATGGCTTCTGTATTTGCAGCAACTCTTCTTTTCAAAAGGCACCTGAAATTCCACCAGTTTATTTTTTTCTAGCTAAACTTTAACTTTGGTTTCTGTGCTATTTTTCCTCAGTTTCTATACAAACCACGGGTCCCCCACCTAAAACATCCTCCTCTCCTTACTCTTTCCCCCACACCCTTGCAGCTCCTCCATTTCCAGCTCTGTCTCTCCAAAGACAGACAGCAATTAAGGTGATGCAAATTTGCACAAACTATTGTATAGCAGTGTCTTGTTTTCCTCTATCAGCACATCAGATGGTTACACCATAGAGGTGGGCATTTTCATCCTCAATCTGTCACTGCCACTGTGTTTCACTGAAGCTGAAGACACATTTTGGAAGAATAGGAGGTAGTCATTCACAAGCAGGTTCACACAGGCAGGAGCCAGTTACTCAACCCGCTCCAGTCGTGCGAAGGCACTGGGGGTTGTTACACCTGAACAGCTCCAGTGACAGAACCGAGATGGGATCCCACCACCGCCAACCATCAGAGCCTTCAGGCTGGGTCTTCCTTTGACATGCTGGGATATATTTTCAGAAGCAGCACAGCGTCATTACTCCCCATGTTTCTTGGGAAAAAATCCAAAAATTCTCATCAAGAAGCAGTTCTGGATAGCAGCCTCACTGGGCTCCATCAGGAGCACATGATGGTTTGGCTTTGGCCCTTCTTGGTGCTTTTTTGTTTTGTTTTTTTTTGGCAATATCTTACTTGCCATCTGCCTGTTACTCCTTCCCCATGAAGAACCTGACCTTTACGAATCATCAGGTTAATGACAGCTCATTATTGCACCTGTGAATCAGGTTATAATTAGCCACTTCAGACAGATTTGGGCCAGGAAGCTCAGAATTCATTGTTTAGGCTTGCACACCCACTGGGAAGCTCAGTTCCAAAACCAGGTCATGTTGAACCAGCCAGTACATCAAGACCACTGACAGAGGGGAGGAATTATCTTTCCTACAGCTTCTGAAACACTCTTCATGCCAGAGATGAATTAAAAGGCTGGAAAACATAAATGGTCTCCAAAACAACACAAAAGGCTGTGCTTCTATGTGGGCTTCCTAACTGCAGCCTGCATCAAAGAAAACAAGCTGCATGAATTCCTCTGGGACCATGCTTTCCACCCAGGAAAAAAGGGTGTGATTTGTAACACCAACAGATCCCCAGTCTGAGGCTAGGTCATGTTTATGCGACTAGAGACTGCACCCATTTAAAAGCACAGGCTGATTAAAACAGGTAAGAGCAAGTACAGCCAATGGAGAAGACAAACACAAATGTGCCCATTTTTATTTTTTATTTTTTTTAATATATACCAAAGTCAGGGAAGCATGACTGTTAGAGCTGTTGATGACTAATAGACATGTAGCATTGAAAAATGACCAGCACACACAGATGCAGCCCCACAGAATAACGCCGAAGGGTTATTTTCGTAGCTGCAAGTATGACACAAAAGTTAAGGGAGCCTTGACACTGAAGGCCATTTACCTTAACAAAACATTTTGGTCTTGTGCATCTTTGGTCTTGAACACAGTTGCAAGTTGAGGCGTTTGTGAATCAACAGACTCTCCCCAACAACTGTGTGAGGACCGGACTCGCTGCATGCAACAGGTCCAGTCGCTGCCGGGATGTTCTCAGACGTATTGAAAGCAATTTTCCTACAGGCTGACTCTGAGTACTGAGTTCACAAGCAACCCATCATCATTCTTTTGACAGCTGTTGTGGAAGCCAGTCAAGGCTGTTACATCTTTTTTTACTGCTCAAAGCAACGTGAATGTGTACGCGCTTCCATCAAAAGCAACTTACAACCTCAGAAATGCAAATATAAGCATAAAGAAGGTATTTTCACAGCCTAGTTTAAAGACTAACCATTCGAGTATACATGGTTTCTTAGCCTGAGGAGCTGTCACAAAACTGAATTAAAACAATTTCATGTGGTTTGCATCTCCTTCCCGTTAAAATACACTAAACATTTCAGAAGCCTTTGTCCTCCTCACCGGATACTCCCACACTTTACATGGCCAGTGTCCTAAAATGGTAGTTTCAGAAACAAAAGGTTTCAGAAGAAATATCATCAACCCAAACTTCTATCAGATCTAGATGTTCATGGGCAGAAAAAAAAATTAAAAATAAATTCTTGACAGGAGCTACTTTACAAGCAGCAGCCTGTCACCAAATCTACTGAGTTAAAAATAAAGGCACACACGAAGTTCAGCCAACTGGGTACGTCAGCAACCACATACGTATGTCAGCAATCCCAGCATGGCACAGCAGCCAGGCAAGAAACTTTTGACCCGGGTCTCAGGTTCTTGCTACCTGTGTGGAGTTACAGCCTGACAGGGTCCTTCCAGGAGGGAACGCTTCCAGCCTCCAGAGCAATCTCAAGCTGAGGCATCTTCTCAATGGACAAATTCAGCCATGCTCAAAACATCGCATGTGTGGAAGACGATGTCATTTAACAAGAGGCCAGGAAGATTTAACCAAAATAAGTGGTACAGAAGGAATAGTGGCTTATGCAGAAGCATTGTCTATTTTCTCCTCTTAAAAACAGCTCACAATGATACTAATAAAAAGGTTTGCATAAGTCACAGCTTGTTGGTAGGTGTTGTTGAAAAAACTTTTTTTTTCATTTTTTTTTTCTTTTCTGTGTGATGGAGCTAGCTCACAATTTGCAAAATAAGGCAGCAACAGCCCATAATTTACACTAAACAAGCATTGCTCACATAGACTATTCCAAATTATTTATGCATAGTTCCACTAGCGAAATGTCATAAGCTTCAGCTGTTGTATCAAATGCTGGGCTGTCCCAAAGTGCATCTGTGGAAAACTTCAGCCGAGGCCACCATGTTTCTGAACACTCAGACATACAGACAATGAACACCATGACAAACAAAACCACTAAATATCCTCCTCTTCCACTCCTCCCTCCTCCCTGTGAACAATTCAATGAAAGAAGTCCATGTTCTTCACAAAAAAAAAAAACAAACCTAGATTGTCAGCTCATTGTTTTCTCCTTGCTGAACCCTTTGCAGCATGTATTTATATAGCTACATGTATTGATCTACTTCACAAATACTTTTGAATGCTGCAACTATTAAAATAATTTCTTCCTTCTTACACCGCTGCATGATTTGATTTTCATTAGTAGCTCACTTCTGTAAGCAAAAAGGAGAGTACATGCAAACATGTGTATATGCATATCTATTTAAAGATCATATGAAAAATTAGCTAACTGAGAAGCAGGGCAAATTTGGTTTTGTTGACATACACAGAGATGACTTTCTGTGGTAACTTTGCTTAATAAAATTAAGTTTCCATCAGGCGTAAATTTGGCCTATTACGTATTTGATTGTGTCAGCCAACACTTCGCCTGTAGTCCTAATAGAAGTATTTTAAAACGTCTACAGGGATGTGCAAAAAGATAAAAAGCAGTGAAAAAGAATTTCACACAATGGAGCACAAGTTAAGGAAAAAACATAGGCAACCTGATTTTTCTTCTTCTGGGTAGAAACTGGAAAGTCTTCAAAGTCTTTTTTTGTTGTCATCTTACATATACCTGACTGTCTGAAAAAGGTTGGAATATTAGAAAGACTAGTTAGAAAAAGACTCAGATAAAGGGGATAATTGGCTGAATGTAATCCCCAAGCACAATACCAAGCTAAAAGGGCTAGTGTAATCCTTAGGATATCTAAATGGGAATAGAGCGTTGAAGCAGACAGGTCACGCTACCTTAGTTTAGGAATGGCATGGCTCCTAGAGATTTTCTGTTGTCCACAATCCAACAAGACACAGATGTTGACACCAATATTGATAAACAAAGACCTTCAAACTCTCTTTTCTGTAAAATACATGTCACAGTGGGCCATATCAGACCCTGGGCCATCCTCATTACTCTGAAACAGGGCAGGATGATGGGTACCTTTGGGCAGAGGAAGGCGGCTTCTCATCCTTCTCCAGGAATCCCAGCAATGATGGGATCACTCTCCCCCTTCTCTGGCGCATGGCCTAGAGCCCAGGCACACCTGCTCTCAGGAGAAAGCCTAAAGGCCTACACCAGCATTAATCAGATAAAACCTGTACTGTGCTCAAACACAAGCATGGGGAATTTGCATCTCAAATGACTTCTTCAAGGCAGCAAGTCAGAGACAGAAGGTATCCTGAATCATCAGCTTTATCTACCAATAGCAGAAAACAATACTCATTGTTTTGTACTGCTGTTATGGAGCTAACAGACACTCAGCATGGGACAGGTCCAAGTCTGTCCTCTTCCACTGTCCCCAGTAGCCCACTCAACCAGGCAACATCAGTCTAGACACAAAATGGAAGTTACATGTGCATACAGCCAGGCCAACCAGCATAGGCGATAAAAATATACTCCCACTTCCCAGCTGTAAGAGCAACTGTAAAATGTCACCAAAAAAAACCCCAGATCAGAGCCATCCAGATCACCTTCCTAGTGATCGCCATGGTCACGGGGCTTGCTTGGGAACAAGACTCCTCCACAAGGACCTCGCAGAGCCCCTTCCAAGCATTCAACTCCGCAGCTCAGGTCAAGACTGCACATGGACTGACCTTGTACAGAACCAGTGAGTTTTGAAAACCATCAGTGCAAAACATCAGCCAAAAAAACCCCCACTGTACTGTGTACTGAGGATAACAGGGAAGGCCTAATTTGTCTTCTATATAAGGCCTTGGCAAACCCACAGTTTGAATACTGCATGAACTCAGCCTCTTCATCTTAAGACACAACAGTTAAAGAATGGCAACTGAAGTGATGAAAGGGATGGAGTACTCTTAAGGAGACACTGGAAAAGCTGGAACTCTTCAGTCTGGAAAGAAGAGTAAGAGAGGAAAGGAATGATCAAAGGTGGTAAATAAGCTGAATGCTGAACAGTTATTCACCAAATCTCACGATTCCATAACTATGGGGCACGTCTTGAAACCACTAAGACATTTCTTAAAAAGGAAAAAAAATAAATTGCTTCTTTAGAGTCAAAAGTGGACTTCTGTAACGTATTGCCTCCATAGCTTCTAGTGGTAGATAGCTCCAACACTACTGCATCCACTGGTATTCTGTAGCAATGGAAACAGGAGCCATTTATAGGAAACGTGAGCCTAGTTGCTTTCTGTGGTCTGTTTACCTCCTACTCCTATAGACTCACAGAATCATAGAATTGTTTATGTTGGAAAAGACCTTTAAGATCACCAAGTCCAACCTTTAACCTAGCACTGCCAAGCGCACCACTAAACCACGTCCCTAAGCACCACATCTACACATCTTCTAAATACCTCCAGGGATGGGGACTCAACCACTTCCCTGGGCAGCCTGTTCAAGTGCCTGACTACCCTTTCAGTGAAGAAATTTTTCCTAATAGCCAATTTAAACCTTCCCTGGCGCAACTTAAGGCCATCTCCTCTCATCCTATCGCTTGTTACTTGGGAGAAGAGACCAACCCCCACCTCGCTACAACCTCCTTTCAGGTAGTTGTAGAGAGCGATAAGGTCTCCCCTCAGCCTCCTCTTCTCCAGACTCAACAACCCCAGCTCCCTCAGCCGCTCCTCACAGGACTTGTTCTCTAGACCCTTCACCAGCTTCGTTGCCCTTCTGTGGACATGCTCCAGCACCTCAATGTCCTTCTTGTAGTGAGGGGCCCAAAACTGAACACAGTACTCAAGGTGTGGCCTCACCAGTGCCAAGTACAGGGGAATGATCACTTCCCTAGTCCTGCTGGCCACACTATTTCTGATACAAGCCAGGATGCTATTGGCTGTCTTGGCCACCTGGGCACACTGCTGGCTCATTCATCTGCTGCATGCTTTGGTGTAGATGCACTTCAGTTGGGCTACTGATCCCGCCACCTTTTTGGGGGGAAGCCCGAATTCCTACGTGACCATTCTCAGGTGCTTCCGTGGTTTCTAAGACATCCGTAACCCTTGCTTCTTTGCTGCTGCATGGATCTCCATCCCCTACCTCCACTGAGATGGCAGACTGAAGGACCTCGCTAGCGCAGCGTCCCTGAAACACTGGCGTGCCACACCACCAGGCTTATCTCTAGCAAGCCTGGTTTTATCCCTTTCCCCCTTCAAATCTAGTTTAAAGCTCTTTCAATGAGCCCTGCTAACTCCTGTGTAAAGATCCTTTCCCCCCTTTGAGACAGGTGCACCCCATCTGTTGCCTGGTGTTGTGTAGACTGACCCATGATCAAAAACCCCAAAATTCTGCCAGTGGCACCAGGCTCGGAGCCAGGTATTGCAACTTCAACACTGTCTACCTGAAAAACCAATAATGGATAGTAATCTGAGGGCTGTACCAGGGTAGGAAGCTTTCTCTTCACTTCTTTAACCCGGGTCCCAGGGAGGCAGCAGACTTCCCTAAGAAGTGGGTCCAGTCTGCACATTGGGCCTTCTGTTCCCTTCAGAAGGGAGTCTCCTATGACAATGACGCATCTTTTTTCCTTTATGGAAGCAGTTTTGATGCAGGGCATAGGCCAACTTAACCTCAGTGACACCTCCAAGCTAGATGAACCATTGCCTCGTCATTGTTGGGTTCCACTTGCAGAGCCTTGTACCTGTTACACAAGGGCACCTGTGAGGCAGTCACGGAGGAGACGTACCTGCTGCGCCAGGAAGGAACTTGTTGCCATTGTCCCCTATCCCTTAAGTCACCGTGTTCAGCCAGGCGGACAGAGGATAGGGAATCCTCCGTATCATGCGCCCTCTCTGCCTGTTAGGCCTCTCAGGGAAGGCAGGGTGCAATTCCAGCAGTCAATCTCTCTCTCTCTTGCTTTCCCTGATACTCCTTAGCCTACTCGCGTCCTCCTGCAGCTCTGTCACTAAGCAGAGGAGCTCCTCTCCCTGGGCACACCTCCCACTGCTGCTGTCTGGTACTGGCCTAAGAGCAGGGCACACCCCGCAGCCTGACACCGGGGTGGCAGCGTGTTCTCGACGGAGCTCTGTCTGGGCAGCTGCGTCAGTCGTGGTGGGTGCAGAGCTCAGCGAGGCCATGGCTTTCTGCTGGGTGGAGACCACTGCTCCCTGGTTGATCTTCAGCGCCCTTCCTGCATGCCCTTCCTACACATCCTACTGCTCAGCAAAGTAATCTTAGCTACTGCTGAGGAAGATAACACAGGCAGCTACGTATGCAAGTGGTCTAGACCAACAAGGCCACCAAGCAGCTGCTATGGTCTTAAGATCTGAACTCCATGCAGCTAGGCAGACTAAGGAGAGACAACATCAAATGTGATGCTTTGCATCATCAAGGTGAGTGTCTTCAAGGCTGAAAGGACTTAGGGGTATAGGGAGGCACGTTTCCATTTGTCACTGCAGTGGCAAGGAAGGCTCAAATTCCAGCCACTCCCGCACATTCAGGGTTGTGCTGTGGTACTGGGATGTCCTTGCTGCTGCTAGAACAGGAGTAACAAGGACTGGGCAGTCTGGAGATGACACAGGTTTTGAAGAGGCAAAGCATATGCAACAGCATGCCAAAGGCTCTGGCATTCAGTAGCATACAGTGCACACTGATAACTCCAGCTATCTGAGATCCCAGAGGGAGGGCATCAGAGAAGGTGAAATGAAGAACATCCCAACTAGACAAGCATCAGGACACCTCGGTAGCTAGGGCAGTATGTATGGTCAAATAATTCAGGTGTACACTGGTGTACAAGATGTACTTTTACAGGAAAACATAGGCAGCTTCTCTCTCTGTGAGCTACTAATTTATTTTAAGAGAGCCTAGGCTAGAAATGGATGCTTTCACCACAACTCCTCAGAGACAGTCAGAGATCCCAAGTGGCTTTCAGCTTTCCAGTGAAGATATTTCTCTTACCTTGCTTTAGATATGTCTCTTACCTTGCTTTAAGTACTTCATTGACTTTTTGTTCTAGTTCTAATCTCCTTTGCCGTTCCTTTTCTAGCTCCTGCCTTAATGTTTCAGCGTTTGTTTCTTCTCTCAGCTTCCTGAGCTCCTCCTCTGTTAATTAAGGGAGAAGAAAAAGATTTAGTTACTCTGAAGTACTTCTATAAGAAAATTAAAACCTAATTATGACAGATTAGGTGTTTTTTTTTAATCTGTGCTATACCAAATATATTTACCTGAAAAAAACAAGTAATCAAGGGCCAGAAAGACTTCATAAAAAGCACGCAGCTGTATCATGTAGAAAATGTTTAGTTACAATTGTTAAAGCAAGGAGAAAAGCAACATTAAAGTTTTCTTTTCAAGATGCAATGTATCAAAAATAAGCCCTTGGTACAAGCTACCTTTATCTAAATACAACGTGACGTACCCTTCATTCCCCAAAGAAATAATCTGCAGGAAAGGCTGTCTATTGCTAAATCCAGTGGTCACAACAAGAAAGAAAAAAAAGTATCTGTTTTCTTTCCCCATGTCTATGGGTAGAAAAAAACCCAAACAAATACTCACATAAAGTTCTATGATGCCATATAACCCTCTATCCATCAATTTCTGGTACCCCTGTATTTTTATATAAGTCAGATGGCCCTATTATGGACCCAAGTATCTTACAGTTTTAAGAAGGGGTTACAAGACAAGGATCTGAGTTCAGATTTTTACCCTTTTCCAAGGTTTCAGTGGGCCCTACTAACTTCCATGTAATAATTTATATATAAATATATATATATACATACACACACATATATTTACTTATACAAGCACATATACACACTCTCACAACTTTTTTCATGAGAACTTAGTATCAACTACGCTTAAGGCTTTTTTGTGGCTAATCAGCCTTGCCTTTTTGTCACTGGCAGTATCCTTGTTCACAACCTTATTTTACTCTAGAGCTACAACAGGGTCACTATCACTGATCCCTTTTCCCAGAGAGTTATACAAGAGACATGACAAAAAGAAGACTGGGAATCTGTCTTTTTTTTTTTCCTTTCCCCTTTTAAACAAAAAAAAATTATTCTATATTTTGGTCTCTGGGCTGGTTTTCAAGATCAATCTCAGTAAATAGTAGAACAGCAGGTGTATTTCAAGATTAAAGCAAATCAGAACAGAAAATACTTGCTAATTCCACTATCAACACAGATACAGGGGTTCAGACTTCATGTCATTTTACAAGATTCATACATTATGTTCTACCCTCCAGCAACCTCTTCTGTTTCTTTTCACATATTGCCATGTAAATCTTTGATAATCAGATAATTTTGATACCTGAGCCTCTCTGACTCCAGTCATTATGTGTTTTGAGAAGGTCCAAAGCCCTAGTGCAAATATTCAGAAGACCTGATAAACTCTCCGCCTCTGCAGGAGGCCCTTGTGCAGTATCTCCAATCATTTTATCCACTGTTCAAGTTAGGTGGTGGTAGATTATCTGTATTCCTGCAGCACTAAGAGGTTTAGAGCACAGAATTAGGAGAGATGGGAAAAAGATACACAAATCGAGAGGACCGTACAACGTGACGGCTTCCACTGTGAGGCTACAGGTTGAACTGCATCGGACTGAAAGGAGTGCTGTCATCTCGCCACTGATGCTTTGTTAGTGACCCTGGAAAGAAGAGCTGGAGCACAGAAACCAAGTTATCCTCCAGCAACTAAAACTGAAATTTATCCCCAAGGGCAGGGTAAGCAACTTTCACTGTTGCAGCAGGTATTGTCTCTCCTGTAAATAAATGGAAAGATATGGACATAAGGGTATACCTATACAAGGAGCCGTTCCTAATTATGTGTCCACAAGGAATTTTAAATCCAACAAGAAAACTACATTTATAATTAGCTTACCCTACTTTCAAGGGCTCGCCTTGTTCCAGAACAAGAGCATGCACACAGCTGAGGGGAAACATCTGTTGCACTTCAAATGCACTGGAGCTTGTGCAATACCACGAAGATATCACAAAAAGTTCCAAAGCTTGATAGGGATGTTATCTTCTCAAGACCATTAAAGGGAAAAAATTCTTCATTAAGCACTTCTTTTTTTTTTTAAAGAGGAAGTGACTATGCATTGTGTGTACATAAGAAAACCACAAGTAGTGTAAATTAACCTCAATGCCCCTGAAAGTCTACTCAGATCTTCCAGTTTCCCTAATTACAGTTGTTTTGATTGTGCTACATCTTGTCCTATTAAAAACAGAACAAACCCCCCAGAAACTTGATCACTAGGAGGACAAGCAGTGCCAGAGATGCAGAATTTCTTTATGCAAAGAGGCAGAATTAAAGGATACACAATGAACGAGGTAGAACTCCTATAAAACAAAACAAAAAATACAGCATCTCATCATTAAGGACTGTCACAGTTTCACATTTCATGGCATTTCCTAACCTTGAAGTACACAACTTTGCAATTTAAATCCACCCCGCCATGACTGCTCTGGCCTCTCCAACTCTTTAAAGCAGCATTTGTTGCTACTTTGGCAGCAGTGTGGTCTGGTATTGTAAAACCTCTGTGTTCGGTTAAATACTTTACGTTTGCTAAGCAACAGAAACCACAGAGGGGGTAAGAAGTGTTCTTCCTTGCTCTCTCCTCTGAAATAATCTACAATTTGGCCAAGCTGAACTGAACTTACAGAGGACATTTCTCCAGCCCTGAGGGGTCCTCCTGCAGAACGAGTGAAGTTGGCTACAAAGAGCAGAGGTCACGGACCCTTGCAAAGAGCCTGTGAGAACATTTCACCATCTACTGAGCTTTACAGATGAGTATCCTCCTTGACGATGAGAACAGAATGCTCCTTGGATTTTATTTTCAGACAGTCAGAATTCAAACATCCTCCCCCTCCACACCCACACAAAAGGGTAAAACATAAAAGGTCAAGCTTCAGGTCCAAGATTAATTGGCTTCCATAATTTCCCTCCCAGGTATATCAATCTCAGCTCCCTATCTCCCGCTGGGCAAGAAACTTTAAAATATTACAAGAGGTGCAGTGCATGTCTTAACTGAACATGCAGGTGACGTGAGCAGCCATAAGGGTGACCAGGTTAGAAGGGGAAAGTTACTGCACAGAACAAAACATCTGCTGAAATGCTGACAGAGAAAATGCCTGCCGGCCTGGGAACCAGAAGCATTCTTGAGAAGTGCAGTTGGCCACTGAGAAGTACACAGTTGGGTACCTAGAAACCAGAGACATCCTGAAATACCATCGATAAGCGCAAAACCAAGGAACTGTAACAGCAACTTATCATCTGATAAGGTAAAAAATAATCTGGAAAAGGGGGAAAACATCCTGAGAAAGTAAGAATTGGTAACTGCCATTGGCTGTTCTATCTGCAAGAACAGGAAAACAGTCTGGAAAAATAAAAATTGGCCTCAGAGAACAGAAAACATCAACATCTATTGGATATTTCGGCTGAAAAACAAAAATTAACAGTATCTATTGACTGCTGAAGTGGTGGTGTCCTACACTCCTTATTTCTCTAGGATATAAAAATGACTGAATCTTTATCCAAGATGAAGCTTCTCTCTCCAAGAACTTCCCGTGCTGCACGTACTTTTCCTTTCCTAAACAGGTTGAACTCTCCACACAAACTTTCTACAAGATCTTGGACCCTCACTGGGGAGGGTTTAGTTTGTCCTGCCCTCTGGGATGATCTGGCACGTTCTGAGATCTGTCTAATAAGCTTGATACTAGTATTATTGTGAACATACATGTATATGTGCATATAAGTAATCTGTCATAAGTATTTCTGCTGCTACATTATTGATAAGTTTGCTTCACTAGTGACAAGTTTGTAGTAACCTGTAATAACATACACCTACTTGGTTGCTGCCATACTACTGATTGCTGCCAATAATGTATAACATCTTTATATATGTATATGCATATATATCTTTTCATTCATATATATATTTGCTTTATCAATCACAGGTATAGTTGCTAGTGGTGATTTTTGCGGTATTTGTGCAAATCTGTAATAAAGTAGAGAAATTTAAGAGTAAAAAACCTTCGTGTCCTTGTATGTTACAGAATCCTACCAACCCACAGTCACAATCTCTATATACCTGCAGGCTGGGTAACCCTTTAGGTCATGACAGCAGGTGTGACCTGAAAAAAATGTTTTAAAAATCTCTCTAACAAAGTCAACTTGTGTAGAAAAGCAGGACAATATCTGGATAACATTGCACTTTTAAAAATGAGAGAAAAATGTAAGAAAAGGCAACAACAGTGTTTCAGCTACATTAACTTGCATGTTATTGCACTGTAAATCCTAGGAGAGTTGACCCCATAGGAAAGACCACCATCAGCGATGCATCTCACAAGTTACCAAAAAAATGTATCCATTTCAGGTGTTCTACAGCATTTTATCCTCTATTAGGTGTAACACAATTGACACACCTGCACTCTAAGGATTTGATCATTTAAATTTAAAAAGACTTAACAATTCAAAAAGTTTAGTTGATACCATGTCATTGTTAAAAGACAACCATTTTATTGCATCATCCTATGTCATCAGCCACTAGAGCAACTGAAAAATTTCAGTTTGCTCCCCAGAATACACAAGCTTGTATGAAACATTTTGATAAAAAGCTCTTAAACACCAAAGTATTTAGTTCAGATGAGACTGAACAGTATCTGAACAGTATTTAGAAAAGAAGGATGATGTATCAGGCTGGGAAGGTGTGGCAGCAGGTTGGATTTCTAATTCAATACTGCATGTGCAGTAAAGCGGATGTCTCCCTTAATAAGGGGATTGGAGGTGGATTAGGGAGTCTCCTAGTAGCTGTTTTACATAATAGCATTCCTTTGTAGGCCTACAGGTACGCTGCAAAATCCCCTCCTGGGACAAAGTGACCAAAAAAAAAAAAATCTTTCAGAGCATAGCTAGAGACTGCAGACCACTGTTTCTAGCTACCAAATCAGTTCAGTGTTAAATCTGAGGAGTCAGTTAAAAACTAGAAATGCCAAAAAGCGTACATGCACTCTGTCATATTTACATGGGGAAACACCAGTACTTAACAAGACAGAAATAACCCTTCTACGTCTATGTTAATTATGGAAAATCTCCCTACAACATTTTGAACATTACCAGAGTTCAAGTACATTGTTTAATTGGTACTAAACACACTAAAACCCAACCGCACACCATCAAACTGGACCTTGACAGCCGCACTGACAGAGCCAGACATTGGGAGTTTTCTCCAGCACAGGCAGCTTCTACCCTTGCCAGACTCCCAACTCCTACAGAAAGCTAATATTTTTAACTTTGTCCCAACTAAACCAACTATATGACATTACTAAGATGATGTTAGGAGTCTGAAAGCATGTCTATTTTCATCATCATAGACGCTGAAGAGCTTTTAGTCTTTACCTTAAACACCACCAGCAAATGGCAGTGCTGTGGAAGACACAGAATGGCTCCATCACTTGTGATAAAGCAAAGACATGCAAAGAACATTGTCTGACCAACAAGCAGTGATGGAAGAAGGACCTACAATAGAAATCCCTACCCTGTTTTTTTCCTGTTTACAGTTACTTTGTAATTCATATACTCCTCTGAAGACAAGTTCACAATTCATAGGTATAGGATACAGCTTAATTGTGTACTATCTGTTACCCGTTCTTCTTCTAATCTCTGATTCTCCTCCCCCAGGGCTTATGTCTTTCCCACCAGTGACTTGAGAACCACAGAGACTGCCAAAGACTTACCACAAATCTATCCAGACTTCAGATAAAACATCAGCCTTTGATGCCAGGCATTGCAAGACATTCTACTTCTTTGCATGCCAGATGCTTGGGAAAGAAAAGGCTTGTCTAAGCCATCGCTCTAGCAGCTCCACTTTATTAGCTGTCCTTTCTTCTTTAAGTCACCTCTTAAGTTCATGTCCTCTTTCATACTTGGACTTCTACGCTTCACTTGGGAAGCACGAAGCTCACCTGCTTAGGAGGACTACTCTTAGCATTTTAAGAAGGAAGAACCTAAAACCCTCCCTTCTCAAGCCCCAAACTCCAGGTCGACTGTCTAACCCTTCCTTTGCCTTGTGTGGTTAGGTGGTTACTTCCAAAATGGATATCAGCCTTCTTGTTCTTCATAGCTCTTCCGGAGCTCAACAACAAGTGGTCTGGAGAGTCATCTCAGCAGAAACACAGCAGCAACAGTGGGAAGAGGGTGGGAGATGCAGCCCGACTGTGGAGTTATCTGATCACAGTTTTAGAAATTCCTTCCAACAATACCAGATACTGTTACCAAGATGATTCAGTACAGCACTGTAAACTGACCGCATTTTAAGCAAGAGTTCTCCATGCTGTTTTTTTCTGGCAGTGTCCTCATATTCTTTGTTGGAAAAGTAGGCATTCACATTATTTTGACTTTAAGACCAGCAACCCTTTTACACCAACAGACTAAAGCCAACCTATGTTCATACTCTAGATTTTTATTTTTCTATTCCCTTTAATTCAGAAAAGCCACGAGTGAACTTGGCGAGGCATAATGATGGGTTTCAGTATCACTGATCCCTCTTTTGCCAAGTGCTTCCTCAGACTTTGTTTTGGTAACTATGTTTTCTGTGGACTCCATACTACACCATTTAGTTTTAAAAAAGAAGTAGATTAAGGGGAGGTGTTGTTAATCTGAAGGCAGAAGCTCTCAGACTTTAACTCAGAGGTGGTTCTTTATAACGACTCAGGCACAAAGACAAGAATAATTTTATTTTTCCTCTTTATCTTGCCATAGGTATTTTGTGAAGCAACATTGAGGAGGCTGTGTTGTATATGAAAATTAGGCAGCTACATCAAGTGAAATGAAAGAGTTACTGAGCCCAGCATCCCATTTGGCAATGGTCAGGAAGAGGTCCTCTTCCACCGGCATAAGAAGAGGGACTTGTGGCAGTACCCTTTGAACCACCACCTACCTGCAGTGCAGGGCCTTCCTCTGCCAGGGATGCTGCACGGTGCTAAGGAGTGGAACGGTAACCAATGTTACAGCATCAGAGACTACTACACAGATATTATTCCCAATACATTGTGATTACAGTTTCCTCTTTCTAAGAGCACAGTTCAAGGTGCCAGTGAAAGCATTATCTACTTAGAAGGAACAGAGCCGCCTACAAGCCCTGATTCACCTCCATAACCTTTAGCAGTTAGTGTCATAGTGAAATTCCTCACAGCAAGAGTGAACTTCTGTCATATTTTTTGTATCATTCAACAACTTATTTATTCAGTGGTGAGCAGTCCTAGGTGAGTAAAGAAACCCCTGTATGCAAAAAATAAAATCAAACGTAAACAAAAAAAAACACCCAAACCCAAACCATTCCAAATCCAACATCTCACATAATCTACTACTATATAGGGATCAAAATGCGCTGTCAACACATCAGCTACACAACTAATCCTCAATGAACTCTCATTCCTTCTTCCTCAAACACTTCTTTTCCTACTGTTCCAAAAGACTCCTCCTGAACTATATCTTCAGCTGATCTTTGCTCAGCTACACTATGTAGAAGAAAATAATGCTAAAAACATAAGAAGATTTTTTTTAACCCAACCAATCTATGAACAGAGACAAAAAGTAAGACATCCAAATGGTAATCAGACAGGAGCAGGGGGGACATGACCCAAAACAAAAACAAGTCAGCAAAGAAGGAAAACTGAAGGAAGAACTATTTGGTGGGGGTTTTTTTGTTTGTTGGGGTTTTTTTTTGCATTTGAGAACATCTTGTTTTGTCAATTTAATGGTTTTCCCTTGTGGTCAAGGCCTCTTGCTTGTTTGCATGAGCCTTTCATACGGAAAAAAGTGGAAAAAAGATTTTCTAGTAGGAATATTGGTGTCATAAAAAGCCAAAAAACCAGACAGAAACATTAAAGATGAACTACACTGATTGAGTGCATATCGTTCCCTCCTCCTCACCCTGTTTTATATAGGCATTTTGGTAGAGTGGAGAAATTAAACAGTTAAATATAAAAACCACATTTTTACTATAATCATTCTCCAACTCAGTCTGGTTTACCTGCATATATCAAAACGAAGAAGTGACCTGTCATATTTGGAAACAGTCATGCCAATTTGCCTTAAAAAAAAATCCCTACCACAGGTTTGGCAGTTAAACAATCCCTCTTTTTACTTTTTTGTTTCCATCATTCTGCTGTGCCTCTCTTTGCTCTTTCAAAGGCAAAGCTCCTGCTCCAGTACTTACAATAAGCATAGCTTCTGAGGACCAATTTTTTAGTCTCTTTGCATACGCCTGCAGGGCAGGGAGCAGCATGGGCTCTCTCTGCGCTGATAGGAAATAAGCCAACTCTGATCCAGAAGCAGTGGAGGGAAGGCTAAGTCTGAACCTTCATCCTACTTCTTAGTGCAATTAACATTCCCCTGGTACTATTTTCCTCACCTCAACAGCAGAGTTTCAGGTGAAGTGTTCGCCTATTTCATGTGATGAGGGAGACTGATTTACAAAGCACATCACATTTGACAAGATCTTCTTCCTCTGTGCAAACTGATCTAGTCTCCTATCTCACCACTCCTGTTTTGTCCCACTTCGAGTAGGTGAGGTTAGAAAGAATTAAGATGTCATTATTATGGTATGTACAGAATAGTTATGCTAACAACCAGTTAGTAACTTTACATTGACATGTAGTGTTTTTAGTGGAGCTTAATTGTGTTATAACAGACACGGGATCATTTCCCCTTCATTATGGAAGGATTTTAAATTAAGCTTCCTGAAAATATCTGAACTATCTTAAAAACGAATAGCTTACTGAGACAGATCCCCTTCTCAAAACATCAAGTAGGAAGTTTTCTATTACGAGATATACTTTTGCCAGCCTAAAAGTCATGAAAAGTACTGCTGCTCTATGAATTTTCAGAAATTTCAGAGACTAAAAGTGCCAGAAGAGTTGCAGAATCCATTGAAAATGAAGGGAACTGCAAAAATTTAGTCATTATTGCAGGAACTGTTTTCACTCCCTGTTTTTGGCAGAAGCGAAAGAGGCTATAAACATTTCAATGTCTGGCTCAGAAACAGCAGTAGGCTCTTCCAAGGCTTTTATGTTACTAAGCCGGGAAGGGCAGGTTCCACATGGGGCTCCCGAAATCTCCAGCCCGGTTATACAAAAAGGACGGGCACAGCAGTGCTGACCGCTGCCCTGCCTGAGCTTTCACACAGACCCCACAATTCATGAAGCCAAGTTGGGCACCCAAAAAAAGGCAGAAGAAGCAAGAGCACACCCCACCTACATAACACGATGTGTAGGTGGCATCTGTTTGAGCTGGTGGAGGAGCTAAAACAATACGTCTCTGTGAGCGCAGTGCTGCACTTCAGTTAATCCACCCCACGAAAAGGCGGCATGACAGCACATGATCCTCCTGGGTTGGGCCCTCCGGCATTCTGGCACCTTCACGCCACCACCATTCACATGCTTTGCCCAACGATGAGGGCGGATTGCACAAGCCGGTCCTAGCCCAGGACTCTAGCCTGCTGCCCCGCTGGGCTGGAGTAGCGCTCTTTCCCTCTCCCCTGGTCTCAGGAAGCTTGTGCTCTTGGAAGCCAAGTTGAGAGTGAGCAAGAGCACAACCCATCCTCCACCAGTCAGAGCAGAGTCCTTGCATATGAGAAACGGAGGTCTGAACCCTCCTTCGTCTGTACTGAGGCCTCCTAAACCCCAGACAAGTGCTCCAACCTGCTCATGATTGCCTCTTCCAACAATGTTTCCAGGAAAACTGAGCCAGAGCTTCGCAAGGTTTTTTTTTTGTCCAGGAAGGCTAGACATGAACTCAATATATGTGCATCATGCAAGTATCTCTGAGTACAAGCAAAACCTTTCCTACACCTCTTAATAAACTGTCCCTAGTTTTATGAGAAGCCTCTCAGTCAGAAGTCAGACCAAAAACTTCTGAACAAATTTGTTAGTACAAAGCAAGTGCGAGCAGCTCTGGTGAACAGACAGCTCTGCAGCAAAGCCTGGACTCGTGTCTTTTTCCTGCAGCTTCTCTGGGTGCCCAGGGAAAATATTCAAGAAGATTCCCCACCAGTCACCATACATAAACAACAGTCCTCATCAGAGGAACTCCACAAGGGCAAGGGACACATGCAGATCTCCCAAGAACACCCTGTTAGCGTTTGGGAGTCCAGGATTTTAAGGTGAAGGAAAGGAGGCTTAGAGGAAGGAGTAAAGGGTGGGAGAAGCCCAGGGTAACCTCACCAGCATCAGCATGCTTTAGGAGCCTGTGCTGCAGCATCAGAATCCCCTGGCCAGGGTTGACCACCTAGCAAGGAATGGCTACTATGGCCCACAGCTGGTATTTGGGTGCCTTAGATATACACAGCAGCTACATACTCTCTTACCAGCGTCTTCACCTGCTACACAAATCAACTCTTTATTCTGCTTCAAGATTTCTGAACCAAAGGTGACTATAGACTGCCAGGTCAGTAAGAAGACAGCAAAATCAATGTAGTGAAACCATTCCTCTGGTCTTCTCTAGCTCTGCTACTCCAAGTGTCTGACCCTCACGTCAGGAGAAACTACACCAAGGGTGTTCTGACACAGCTGGCAACTGAACTCTGACTCAGCTTCACAGTCAATTTGTTGCATATAATTACTAGGGCTGTTTGAGGAGGTATTAGCACTTCTGTACAGAACAGGACTTTGTAGTACAGGTCTTTTGCTGGTCACAAACACCACCACACACTTCGCCTCTAAGGTTTACCACTTTCTAACATCCCAGATCCGCCTGAGGACCATGGATGGTTTTCTAGAGCTCTACTTTCATGAGGTCTGTATTCCGCTAGGTCACTCTTCTTACAAAGAATCATCAGGTCATTTATACCAAAAAGCAGAAGCCAGAGAAAACACTGTGGAGTCAGTCACATACATGGTTCAAAAAAGCACGTGAGAATGAAGAGTGTGGTGGAGCAGAAATTTCAAAGGGAAAGAAGTATAATCCTGACTTCTTTTGTAATGCTGGTATACAAACCATAACCAAAACCAGCAGTTTTATAAGCCCCTAGAGGCTCCTGCCACAGCCTGCTGTACAGAGTGGAATGCAAAACCCTTGTGGGAGAGGACTTTATTTCCTCCTAAAGCTCTTCATCCTCATGTGGCATTTCTTCGATTTACCAGTTCATGACTAACCCTCTTCTCTAACAGCCACCTGGTTTGTTTACTCTTAGCTGCTGCTACCACCAACTCCTCTTCCCTGAGCTGCTAAAATTAGCATTGCAAAAGGCTTGAACATCCCTGAATGAGAATTAGCTAATACTTCATATAAACCATAGGATACACGTGTGCTTACAAAGCACCTTGTAGCACCGGGACCAGAGTACTGATATCTACAAAACTGCCCTCCATAAGCAGGCACAAACAGTAATGGAAAGAAAAGCAGAACGTGAACCTCAATGAGGTGCAAACCCCAAAAGACATTGCCTATCATTTTCTCTTTCAAATGCAAGAACAGCAAGCGAGTTTTTATTCCTTGTTTAGATACAACTAGGTTTTGAAATGGAAGCACTAAAACCAGTACTAACCTTAGCACATTAATCTAGCTGCCCCAGTCTAGTAGTTGCCTTCCAAACCTGAACACTCAGCTAGCACCAGTTGTTCACATGCATTGAAAACAAGGTTACAGTAATATACAAAGTCCTTTAGCAATGGATGATTCTGATGGCGACAGCTCCAAGAAAAACTTTATCCATCCACGTGCATTCGGAGGTCCAGCAGACTGAGCTCTTTGCACTTTTCGTTCAGCTGGCGTTCAAGCCTTGTTCTGCAGGAACCCACCCCGATACTGCAGTCTCGCCAGACCCAATGTGCATTGAATGTTTTCAGCATTCCTGTACTACGGCTCAGAAGGAGCCATTAGATTACAAAGATTAAGACCATTCCCGCACAGACAGGAAAAGCAGCTTTAGCCCTTTTGGCTGGAAGAGTCAGCTGATCCTCCCTTGCTTAAGACGTCATTATCCAAGATCCCTTCCTCCGCATGCCTCATCCCCCTGTCAGTCTGCAGCTTAAACCCCTCGCATTTCCAGTCACATTTTATTTGCATTTACAGCTATGCGACACGCTAAGCAATTCCTCTCCATCTTCACCTCTCTGGATGGTTAGATTATCTCTTCGCTAGGCAGGAGGTTCATCTGGCATCTTAGCTTAAGATATTCTTCCTTTGCTGACAATGTTTGTCTCCAGTAACTACTTGCTCCAGTTTTCCTCTGCAGCTTCTAGAGGCTACAGTTAGGCTTGGGATGTGCTTCACTGAAAACACCACTGAGCCAAACTGCACCTTTTACTTGTGCCTACTAATGGCTGAATGGAGTTTAGAGAAGACTAACAGTTTGTTATTCCCTTAGCCAGGCACTCGCACCTACAAACCCACACTGATTTGTAGCTGTGTTGTGTATGTACACATTAAACACAACATATAGCTGGGAGGAAATCTCTCCTCTTTTAACCTCCTGGCTAATAACACAACTATACAAATAAGAGGTATAGAAGAGGCAAAAATAAAGTTACAGGATCAGGCTAACGGTGATTATAAACCCACCACATTAAAAAGCAAATCCATGGAACTTTCCCCCACATACTTGCAGTTGCTTTGATTTTTGCACACCTAGCTGGAGGAAATAGAGTAAGAGGAAGTGGCAAACAATTTATGTAAAAATACGATTATAGCAAGGTGTCCTTAAGGAATGCCATAATTAAAAATAGCATGCAAATACAGCTGATGACTAGCCTTCTTAAAAAACACCCATTGCAGCAATAGGATTTAAATATAATAATAATAATAATAATAATAATAATAATAATAATAATAATAATAATAATAATAATAATCAGGCTTTCTTCCAAGGGCAAATTAAAGTAAACAAACTGCACATTTCAAGAATGTTTTTCTGCTCACCATCAGTTCACTTTTGGGAAGGAAAAAAAATAATGAAGCATTTCTAGTATTAAAAAAAAAATAAAAAAACACAACTCAAAGAGAAGGAGGAAGAAAATAGAAGAATACAGGAACCATATGCAAAAAGTGAGCTCCTACTTCACTCCAACTGACAAACTTCGTTACATATTTCAGACCAAAATTTTGAATGGGGTGCAGGGGAATAAGGGATAAGCTTTACTGAGCTTATTTCTCTACCAGTTTATCATTCTTTCTCTTTCTCTTGTTTTTACATACAGACTTACAAACAACTCAGGACAACGCTGTAATTGCAGCTACAGCAAACCTCAGGCTTTGGTGAAGAGCTCCTGACCTAGCGGTAAGGGCTGGAGACACCCAGGACTGACCCATGCCACTCAGCTGAACTGCCCTGTTGGCCTGAACCTCCAACCATCTGCCCAAAGTTTACGTGAAAGGGTGAGCTTTGTCACCCTTTACCTTGGCGTTCACCGCAAAGGTCTGTGCAAAGGAAAACGATTCAGTTAAAAGTGGTAACATAGCTGATCAGAACGTCTTCAAACTACGGCAAGAACCTGAAGAGAAAAATATTCACAAACATTCACAAAAATGTGTGCCCCATGTAGTTACTGTAACCACATCCTAAGGACTGAAAATGGATTCACCAGCCATGGAAGTGTCTGGGAACCGTACCACGTTTCTTTAGCAAAAAGCATGTCCTAATTCAAATCAGAAATCAGTTCTGGGAAGTCCTACTGTTTTCTGTTACGCATCAGATTACATCAGGAAATCACAAATGTCCCATCTAGTTTAAAAAACAATTTGATAAGAGGACCTTAAGCAGTATGTCTTTGGGGATAGAAGTAGTAACATGGTAACTCTGTACTGCACAGTTAAATAAGAATTCAAATAAATCACTGAAACCAACACAGAAAGTCAAACAGAGCTTTCAGTTTTTGCTTGATATTCCAATCATGATACCTCTTCCAGATACCAGTGGAAGCTGATAGCAGGTCGCTATAAATTCTTCCCCGGTCTCCTTTATCATGCCTCCCTCTCATACACAAGGAAAAAAAATATCAAAGAAATCTTGCCAAATGATAAAAAAAGCACAGAAAATTAATTCCAAATCCTTGAGAATATGCTGAAGATAAAACACAAGTCTTGTTGTTAGATTATACTCTAGAAATTGAATAGAATCTATAGCCTTGTTATTTCTATCCCTTAGAAAATATCTGACAAGCTTCGAACACATAAAAACAACCCTCATATTCTGAAGTTCAAAAATAATCCATTAAAATGACCATTTTGGGAAGCAACTGAGCAAGAATTCACGTTGATTTATTACAGAGTTCTCTAATTCTATCAAGTTAAAGGAACGCTTGCCTCCCATTTTTTCAGTTTTAACTATCCTGTCTCAGGAGTCAGCAGTTCAGATCTGCTGAGATAAAACCCCAAAAGTCTTACGGGTGCCTCTAGCCATGAATGACAATTTTGTCTCATATATATACATATATATATATATATACACACACAAAACCAAACAAGTAACACTTGAAAGCTACAGATAGTCTTATCTGTATTTCTTACACCGCTTACCAGTAATTCATATACTGTTAAGAGTCGTGTTTTAAGACATGTTACTTGTTGAAACAGCTGCCAAGAAAATGCATTGGTCGCCCCTTCAGAAATCACTTCCTTCTTACAATTACTACTAGACAAAAAATACCTATTGCGACCACATTAGGGTTGAGTTAATTCTAAGATAACCTGAAGATGTCAACACCAAGACTTCACCTAAGCAGCTTTTGTCATGTAGTGAGGTATTTTCTGAGGAATGCAATGAGGAAAAAAATATCCAAGTGACCCAGAAACCTTGGGTATGCTTTTAAGTTCCTCCTGGAGAAGTGTCAGCCCACGGGCTATCTGTGCATCAGCCCGCCCCAAAAGTGTAACTTCTGCAGTTTAGAGAAGCCTTATTTCAGCAGGCTTACGCCATTCCTTTCCACAGAGCACTAATTTTATACTTACGTAAAAAGTGTTTTTCCAGTAAGGCTATTTCCAGGTGACCTTTGATCTCATTCAGTCTGTCAGATTCCGTTCTGTTAAAATCCTGGACTCCTGAAGCCATGATGATGGTCCCTGGACCAGCCTGTAAGAAAGCCAGAACACAGTGACAAGCTCAAAGGCACTTTTTTTTTTTTGTCATTTAAATACATCAACTTACTACTGGGGCAGTAAAGAAACAGCCACGTGAGAAACATGCAAGTGTCCACAACTCTGCATACCTCTTATTCAGCATTAAACTACCAAAATGAGTGAAAGCTAATCAAATGCATAGCATCTCTCCCATGTGAGTTTACAAAATGCACTTCTTCAGACCTGAGGGAGTTACAGAAAACAAAGATTTCTTTCTACCCCTTACCAGTTCTGCTCTATCATCATTTAGCCTTCCTTCTGCTAATTTTAAAGGCATATTTACACTATCCCTCTCCTTTTCCCATTCAATGAGTGGTCAATGCAACATACTTTACACATAAAATTGTGAAGGTAGCAAAAGTAATACTTTTCCAGATATTCACTGAGTTATTAGAAAACACATATTGTATATTTTAATATCCATTTATGGATGTGTAATTCTGAAGAGCATGGTTTCTTTGCAAGGAAGATCAGTGCAGGGGACCGCGCTCCCCCACCTCCAGTACTGCCCAGTTACTGCTGAAGGACGTGGTTGGTGCCCAGAAGCTCATCCTGGCAGGCCAGGAGAGGGGCGAGGCAGGAGATTATGTATCTCGACTGATTTACCAGCACCCCTAGAACAAACTGGGCACTAGAAATACTGAAGAACGCAAAAATTCAAGAGCAACTTTATTAGTTAAGAAGAGCAGTGACAACTGCCCCCTCCATGAAGGGAGCACGGAGAAACCCCAAGCCCACACAGCAGCAGGCAGGTGATGCTGTCCTCCTCCCATAAAGTGGACATTTTCAGACAGCAAGAGAAAGGGTGGGTGAGGGCATCTCCCGGGTAATGGTTGTTCAGGCACTGTGTGCAGTCCCCACCAGGTACAAAAAGTCTGTCAATGGGAATTATTGGAGCTTCTCCAACAGCTTATACTCAAAACCAAAGTGTTAGATTACGGAAACCTACATCTGAGACATGATCTCAAGACAAAAAAAGATTTATTTACCTATCCTAACCATTCCCCTACCCCGTGTTTGAGCTCTGAAAACATACAGGAGCTGTACTGCTTTCCAAAGTCAGCTTGCATACATTTAACCATGGCAGCTTACATTGCATAAATGTATAAATTCAACTAATTTACAAGAGAGTTAATTAAAGGACATTTTCTATGGTTTAGGAAAGAGGTACCAAAAGCTCACTGACAGAAAAGTACTTTCACTGTTGGGAATGATTTGCACTTTTAAAATAAAACAGTGTGGAGATACCTATTAAAGATCTGTTTTCTTGCTTGAGCTGAACAGATGCTGAGTTTCAGCCTCAGAATTTGTCTATACAGGCAAATCAGCACTCTGTAGGCATTTACTGCATGGTGTTTACCTGGTACCAACTCCCCACTTGGGCTTGCTCAATACAGTGCCAGGCAGAGATGCTATTTCCAGTCCTGAAAGCAGCACAGTTACACCCACACAGCACTCTGCCAACGCTGCCAGCCCCAACGAGGAGCAGAAGCCGTTAGCTCAGCAGCGGCCCTGTACTGCTTCCCATTTTGGAGCCAGCACAAACCATGCCACAGCAGAGACGGACAGACCCCAGGGCAACTCTCACGCGGGGAGCTGCAGCACAGCATCCTCCTCGCCATGCTCCAGATTTCCCATTCACACCTGCCTTTAGCCAGAGAGGTGCAGTAAGACGTGCCATTTGCAACCACTCCAGCCACTGCTGAACAGTAACAGCTGCCTGTTTTCAGATGAGCATGGGATAGCAATTAACCTGTGTTGATTTCTTGTCTATAGAGCTAGGTCATATTTATTTACACCGGAAGATTTAGTGTTATCACTTGCCAGGTGCCTGGAGAGCCCCAAGGAGGAAGGTGTGGCTGAAGTCAAGCAGCAGCACCCTTACAACACGCTCTACAGACAGGCAAAAGGAAAGCGTTATTAAAATACAGATTGCTGCCCAGGCGTTAAAGCATGACTTTCTATATTGTATATCCACATCTGGTACAAAGGGACAATCTCTGCTCCTAGCATGGAGTTCATACAGAGCTGTCTAAAGAAACAGTGCTACTGCTTAAAAATAAATATATAGATAAATAAAAAAAATCACGTACAGGTCAAAGAGCAAGATGCTGTACTCATCAGGAATGCTCCCGAGCTCTGCGCATGTATTGGGTTTGCGTGGCAAGGTTTCAGTGGCTTCTGTCAAAAGCTGCTAGAAGCTTCCCCCGTGTCCGGCAGAGCCAATGCCAGCCAGCTCCAAGATGGACCCGCGGCTGGCCAAGGCTGAGCCCATCAGCGACGGTGGTAGCACCTCTATGATAACATACGTAAGAAGGGGCAGGGGAGGCGCGAGGAAACAATCCTGCACAACTGCAGCCAGAGAGAGGAGTGAGAATATGTGAGAGGAACAACTCTGCAGTCCCCAAGGTCAGGGAAGAAGGGGGAGGAGGTGCTCCAGGTGCCAGAGCAGAGATTCCCCTACAGCCTATGGTGAAGACCATGGTGAGGCAGGCTGTGCCCCTGCAGCCCATGGAGGGTAACGCTGGAGCAGATATCCACCTGCAGCCCAGGGAGGACCCCACACCAGAGCAGGTGGATGCCTGAAGAAGGCTGTGACCCTGTGGGAAGCCCACACTGGAGCAGGTTTGCTGGCAGGACTTGTGACCCCGTGGGGGACCCACACTGGAGCAGTCTGCTCCTGAAGGACTGCACCCTGTGGAAAGGACCCAGGCTGTAGCAGTTCATGGAGAACTGCAGCCTGTGGGAAGGATCCACGTTGGAGAAGTTCGTGGAGGACTGTTTCCTGTGGGAGGGACCCCACACTGGAGCAGGGGAAGAGTGTGAGGAGGAAGGAGCGGCAGAGACAACGTGTGATGAACTGGCCACAACCCAAGACAGCACCTGGCTCCTGCCAACCAGTCCCTGGTCCCCAAACCCATGCACTGCAGTGGGGACATCAACACAGAGACTGAGGTGAGGGAGGAGAGGAAGAAGAAAGGGGCTAGCAAATACCTAAGCATATTCAAGTCTCCATCCTCTGAAGATACTCCAGGTATTTCACCAAGAGATGAGCTACATTTCAGAAATCCATCTAGAGACCCAGCTCCACTTTTGCTTCTTCAGAGCTGTTAAATCATTAATTAAAGCCCAGGATACCTTGACTGTGCCTCTTAGGAAGCAGGAAAAAGCAAAAGATGCCTAGGACTGGGGACTGAGTGATATGGGTGAACAGAACTCTTTCTGAAAGTTTCAAAATGTGTGTATCTGCTAAAGCATTGGATCCAAGAAGTCTGACATCAGTTAATGGTTTAAAAATCAGCAGATACACATCATTAAACCAACCCCAAAAGGTTACAGTGACCTTAAGTTAGAGAAGAAAGGAAAAAAAAAATCCACTGAGTTGAAACATAAGGCTGCTTGCTAAGAATATTAGGAGCGAGATCATGCAATTATTCTGTAATAATAAAATGGTTTAACCAGAGTAGCAAGACACAATGATACAAGTTTGATGGAAAAAAAAGTATGCAATTTCCAAAATTAGTGACACCATAACATATTAATGAATACAAGTTAGAAGTGTTCAGAAAACTGAGCATGTCCAGGACAGTGATATGGGAGACATTTAGCAGATGCTTCTTTTGTACCAGAAGATTTTTCCCCACACCAACACACCCCGTTGTGTCAAGAGGTGTTAACGAGCTAAAAAGATAAGAAATAAGGTCTATACATTTGCTGGAGGTCAACTGCCTGCCTCTGAATTCAAAAAGTACCTCTGTCTGAAGTTAGCATAACTGACTCAACTCACAAGTTAACAAAAAAATTATCTTGTATTAATTCCAGCATTAACTGGGTAATGTTTCTTCTGCTGCCTCTACAGGCTAGTGCTGGGACTCGGGCTGGATTAACTACACTTTTAACTTAACTAGAGATGCCCTTTCTTGCTTTTGACTCACAGTAAAAGCCTTGAAGGCTTCCACAGATTTTTGCGTTTCCTTCTGTCTCTCTAGCTTTGACAGTATTTGACACAGGAGCCCTCTTAAAATGTTGGCAATCACTATTACTTAGCAAAGACTGCGCACAAGGCTTGGTGGTGCCTAGGAAGCCAGCAAAATGCCAGAGTTGAGCGTGGACGGTCAGAACCAGAGGGGTTAAAGGAAGATTTCTGATGATGACAGATTGCCTCTAACCCGCTATCAGAGTTCAGAGTTGCTGCTCCAAGCCACATCCAGCTCCGGATCTGAAAAACCACATCTACCCACAAACATGTTTTTCAAGCCATCTGCAGTTCAGGGTTTTCATAACAGCACCTCCCAACCTGAGAGGTCTCTGCCTTCCCTCCCCAAACCCTCTGCGAGCCCTGGGATTTTGTTTTGTGCACTGAGCACCGATGCCACCTTCACTGTACGGCCACGGAAAAGGTCTAAGTCACTTCTTAACCAAGCAGATGCGTATCTGTCCTCTCCATCCGCAGCACAGCACATCTTCACCATCACACAGAAACATAACTGGCCAACTCCCTCCTTTTATTTTACTGGCACAACATCAAACACAGATGATTTTTCTCTAGGAATATCTAACAAAATGCTAGTCTCATTTCCAAGTTTGTAATTAACTTAGAGAGGAGTAGTTCTCAAACACGGAGGATGGGGAGCAGTGAGGACATGGTGTGCCAAGCCCAGGGGCATAACCATCCACCCAAGCCACTCCTCAGGGCCCAGCAGTGGCTGGGACACAACACAGGGAAGAGGCAGTTTAAAATCTGAAATTTTAACTTGCATTCATTTGAGCAGCAAAGGGGAAAAAAAAAAGTCAGGTAGGGCCTGTAGCAATTGCACAAGGGGTAATAGTTTTAAACCAAAAGAGAGTAGATTCAGAGTAGATAGAAGGAAGAAATTTTTTATGATTAGGGTGGTGAAGCACTGGAACAGGTTGCCCAGAGAGGTGGTAGATGCCCTGTCCCTGGAAACATTCAAGATCAGGGTGAACAGGGCTCTGAGCAACCCCATCTAGTTGAAGATGTCCCTGCTCAGTGCAGAAGGGTTGGACTAGATGACCTTTAAAGGTCCCTTCCAACCTAAACTATTTTATGATTCTTCAGTAATACAACGAACTACAGAGCTTGTTGAGAGAGGTCATAGTCTCCTGAGTTTCTCAACTGACACTTCATGTGCATTTTCTTACTTCAAATTACAAAAGGATTCCCCATAGCTGCTGCATTTACCTGCTGTAACAAAAGGGAAAACCCAACAACACTGCTCAAGAACGAAAGCATCTGTATGAATACTTAATCCTTAGTAGCAATTCTGGGAAGCATACCCATATTGGCAAGCTTCTAAAACACAGCTATATTTTACATGAATTTAAAAAAAAATCTAGTGTTAACTAGGTTTAGAGACTTCAATATCTTAACTGTAATGTTTGCACCATGCTTTATACCTTCCAATCATTGTAAATGAGGTGACCAATAAAGAAGTGTTTAAGGTTTTAATTGACATGTTTTAGGAAAAGCCAAACTGTACTGGAACAGCAATTAAATTAATGTTTTCTGTACCACAATAACTCAGACTTAATCCTAGCACACTGGCGGGGAACTTGCATAAGTAGATTAGACTGCTTTCAGTACAACATGCCAGGTACGAGAGAGCTTCGATTTGCAATGCTCCCTGACAGGTTAGTGCAGAACCTACATGGGTTTGAACACAAATTTGTTCTTTCCCCAATCTGCCAAAGGGGACGTGATTCTCCTCTGCACTGAGTTCATTCATATACATGTAAGCAGTACTGAACGTTTTCTCCCTTTTATAAAAATGGGACATTTGTCACATTAAGAATACCTAAATTAATCTATAGCACAAAATGACAAGACATAAGTTGAAATGAGGCAATCAAGCCAGAACTGGCAAATACAAGGGCGATCTGTGATTTTCAGGGCACAGTCCCCATCCCTGAACATTTGCATCTCAGCAAATCAAGTTGCCAGAGCAATGTTTTAAAGCTTTTTTAGGTGCAGAATTGTGATCTAGCAGAAGGAACCCATGTTGCATCTACAGAATAGGAAACCACGATGGCACTGAAAAAGGGGACTTGAATTACTGAGCAAGCAGCATTACCCGAATTTTCAATGTCACAACAAGACTAATGCTAATACGTTCACTATTAGGAAATGGGCCAGGTTACCCTCTCTACCTATTTCATGATTGTGGTGGTTTTACAAAACAATGCAGAAATAACTGTGCTGCATACAGTGCTGAATGTCCTTGCTTTAAAAAAAACAGCCAACCACGTATGGTAAAGAGAAAAGGGAGGATGAAATCTGGGAAGCCATTCAGGAACTGAAAGAGATGCTTAGCAAAGAGTTAATTTGTTAACCAACACAGCTGTCTTGGCAATGATCTGATCACAGTGTCCAAGTACCCACAGAGACCTAAGAAAGTAGCTGCTATCCAAGACATACCTGGTAGTCAGGGCACTTAAATAAGAGGGGGAAACCCACACAAGCAAACAGCCAGCCTGTAAGTTGAGACCAAACTAGCTCAAATTAAGAGTAAAACACCTTTTGAACAAAAGTCTCAGAAACCACTGAGAACTCAAAGGAAAATAACAAATCCTTCCAACCGCAGGGCTCTCCTACCAGGAGCTAGCTGTGTGCTGTACCCAAACACGAGTTAGGATGTTTATTATTGATCTAAATAGGTAAAGCTCACAGTTTTAAGATAAAGAATGTAAAATGACCTCATATGGCCATCCTTTCTGTCCTTCCACGGGGTGCAAATTTTGCACATGCTACTTCAGTAAGACGTGAGAAGTGCTGGGACTAAGTCCCACTGCTGTATCTGTGGCCTGGGACCGAACGTTCACTGCACCTGTTGGAGGTGTGCAACAGAGGACGCTCTTCTTTGCGGATGGTCACGGCTCTGCAATCACAAGCTTTTATGACGAGGCTTTTTACTCTAAAACCACCATTTGTGGCAAGTTTTTGCATATGCTTGTTGAGTTCAGACACATACATAAAGAAGAGGCACCTAATGTGCACATTTCTAAGTGCACTATGTACCCTAGAGGCACAGTACAGAAGGGCCTTTCATTCATATCACTGTGCTGTACTGTTGTAATAGACAGAGATCTTTCTTTAATGGCTCCATAATGATTAATACATCAGACTGGGGGGAAAAAAAAAAAAAAAAAAGAAGTAGAGAGGGGCAGAGATAAAGCCTTTGTCAAGGGAATGGCTGACAGTGGAGTCAGAGACATCTGCATATTGAAAATGCAGATAAGGGGACCACGACTCAAATTCTGCATGCCTATGCTCAGTTCCAAGCCACCAATCTTGCTCTTTCAAGCCCATCAGTTCTGTACTCAGATTTTAATAGAAACAGTGAAGCAACAGAAGTGGAAGCACAGTACAGCTCTCATCTACCTGAAAAGACATGCAGCCTAACTTCAATTTATGCACAAGACTTGCATTGACTTTCGCATGCTTTCAACAGTTCCCCAAAGGTATTAAACAGGAAGAAACCAGTAAGACTTAGTCTTCTCACAATCAGTGTAATAAAAGTATAATACTAAGTTGTAATTTAAGATTTGAGTTTTAGTCACTGAATTAAAAACAATTCAGGCACAATTCAACCATATGATCTCAGTAAGAGATAATTTAGAATCACCCCATTCACACAATCTCAGCCACTATTTTAATATTGACTTAAATATACAAGCATTACTTTTACTCCTGGCACCTCTGCAGCACAGGGGATTATTTCTTCTCCCTTCATTTTATGGACGGGCAGCAGCGCTTAGTGGGCAGATGTCTGTGAGGGCCAAGTGCTAATCCCCTAAACTTCCCATCTGAAATTTATCTCTTATGCGTCAGACCTCTCTCCTCATACAAGTTTGCTTATTTTGCTCGTATCTGTAACACAGCTGCTGCTCTTAGGCTGTTCCAGCATAATACTGGGTTTGGAGTTCCCACACATCAGGAGCAGGGCAAAACAGCAAGTCTGATGCTGTTGCTGCTTTCCTCTCTCCCTTTCTCCCTGCTTTTAAAGAACTATACTCAACTGTATCCCACGGACTTAGATCATGTCAGCCTACTTAACAGTATGTAGTCAGCCAGAAAGCAATGTGTTTCTCTTCAAATTACCTTCTCAGCACACAGAGCTCAACAATTTGAGAAAACAGAGACCACCATTGCAGACGTGTAGCTGTAAGGTTTTATAACTAGTCAAAACTGTAGGTTTCCCTCGCTATTCCCTCAGCCATACCATCATGGAGCTACTACCCTCCTGAACAAATATAGAAAAACAGTACCTAGGGTTAAAGACATCTACCTGTAGCCTCTTGCTCTGCCATCCAGATCCTTCTGATTAGATACAAAGGGCATTCCCTGCTTTCCACACATAAATATAACGCCTTAAGTTTAATGAAAATAAGCCAGTATTTACCTACAAAAAAACCTCAGAAAATACCATGTTGGAAAGGCAGCAGCACAGATTAGTCCCAGTATACGCAATACGTACGTCTTGACAAATGTCTTCAGTAGAAAAAGAGCAAAGGAAAGGCATTCAACAGACCTTCCTTGTCTGAGGAGCTTGAGGATTTGCATACAATAGACTTTTTGTGACCAAAAAATGCTCCGTCATTACCACTGCTTTGTTCCATGATCATAGGAAAAAATTCTGGCAAAGGAGCTCTATATAAGCAGGATTGTATGTGGTACCATATGAGCCCACTTAAATTTAAAAAACCTAATAGCTACAGAACAGGATACAAGCTGCCAACCCCAAAGGAGATGCTTAAGCGTATACAGTTTGAAGTCTTTTAGGTTAACACTTGCGGTGAGCAAGCCCTGTGCTTCTAGAAATGAGCTTTCAGACAACAGCCTGACCACATTCCGGGGATAAAAACTGCACGGTGAGTTTCGAAATAGGGTGGTACAAATTCTGACTTCCAAGTCACATTCTAGAATACAGGTAAATGGACAAATCAAATTTAGATTGTAGCACTCCAAGCTCAAGGATCCACTACCATTTTTTAACAGTTAAAGTAGGATTTTTATATTTTTTAAACCAATATTTAACTTTTCCTGAAACAGTGTCTTTTAAAAAGGTAGGTCTGTTTGAGTGCTTCTGCGTACAAGCACCAAAAAGTTTTAGCACCTGAAGAGTCTTGCTGACCTCCTGCATAGGTTTAAACCAGCTCTACAGCATGGAAGCACTACTGGATACAACACTGCAGTGAGGAACAAGGTGGTGTGACCCTCTAACTCTAATGAAGCCACCAAAAGTCTTATCCCTACAGTCCTGGCCAGTGCCATTTGAGCAGATCTGAGCTTCTCAGACTGAAAAGAAGTCTTTCCTTCATATCTGTTTGTTAGTAATTCAACAAAACAAATAAAAACCAGACAGCATTCAGAAGCACACCCAAGGTTAACAAACCTGTCAACCCACAGCATCTAAAATCAATAGTAGGGATAGGGAACCCTAATACTAAGAAATTAATTTCATCTTTCCACAAAATGGAAGCCTATTACTAGAAGCTTACTTCCCCATCCACAAATCTTCAAGTGTTGAATCCAAAATACAGGGACAAAGAATTACTAATTTCTGTTATTTTTCTGCCTGACAACTACATAACATAATATAACAATAATTAAATCAAGTACTCACAGGGTCTCTCAGCTCTTCATTGTCTCGAGTTGATGTTCGAGGTATTTTCACCGGGATTTCATCTCCACATTCAGTGTCTGAAGCATTTGGAGACTCTGCTAAATCAAGGAACTCATCTCTCTTGTGACCTCTGAACCTTATTTTGTCCAACTTCTTTAGCATGTTCAGCACTGCACTTTTCTGCTTTACCTTAACATGACGGTTGGAGTCTCTGCAAGAAAGAAGACATCAAGAATACTTTAGAAAGCTTGCAATAAACCTAAATACACGTATTCTAATCACTAACTACTTCTAACCATCTTTCAAGGGCTTTCCTGCCACTGGGGGAGAAACATGCTGCAGCTTAGCTTTTTAACAGGCATTTTTTTCCACAGTGTAACAGATGCATGGTTTGTTTTTCAGTAGCTGATGATTTACCATCTTCCCACACTATTATGGCCTCTTTCTCATGGCTATTTTTAAAGCAAGTCAGAATGGGCACAAGCTAACAACCTGCACTCCAAAGAAAGATTAGGAAGTCAGTTCTTAATGGGTTACTTGAAACAAAAAAAAGTTTAGCTGATAAGTCCACATTCTTCAACTTGCTGATACTTCTAATCAAAGACATGAAAATCCACTAAGCTTCACACCCAATCTTTAAATTCCCAGAAAAACTGGAGCAAAAAAGTAGTGAGGCTATCATATCTCCCTAATGCTTCAGGCTAAGAAAACAGAAAGTACCGAGGGCTTATTGAAGAAAGCCACCAGACAGATCCACGCAGAAGATCCCACCAAAAACTAGAGATTGTTGAAACTGACTACAAACCACATTCAAATGCACTGCCAAGATCCTTAAAAGTACCACTACTGACAATCTTGCATACCCATTGCTAGATTTGTTACTCCCTCTGAGATGCAAAGGAGAATCACTTTATTAGTAATGGTTTCACATTTTTTTTAAAACTAGCATGACCAAAACTTTACTGTAAGAGAAACAGCGCAGCCAGTATTTTTGCAGAACATGCAGGTGCCATGGCATCTGGAGGAACGAGAAATGTCCAGGACGTCGCTTCCAGAGACGGTATTTGACAGGAGCAATACTTAAATTATAAATCATAAATTGTACTGGGAGAAGCATTTTGCTTTTTAAAAGACAATAGAAGAAAGCTTAATTAACGTATGCAAACTCATCGAAATGGTAGCTTTCCAAGACATTGCACTGTATCATTTCTGATTTAAACCAGACCTGCCAAATAGCTCCGATTCAATGCTATACATGTATCACACTCTGTACCAAAAGGTCCCAAGCTCCATCTTATTAAAATAAAAGAAAGTTAGTTCCTTGATCCTGCCACTGCAGCAAGCTACTGTTCCTCCAGTTTATAACAAACCAGACAATTTTCTCTCCTACAAACTCCATTCCTCAGCTCAAAGAGTTCAATTTGGAGGGTGCCGCAACGCTCTCCCAAATGCACTTCTGCAGTGGTAAAAGTTTATTTTGAGGCACTTGTTCCTGTTACTATCCTTTTTTCCCCTGTGGTCAACATTGCCCTCCTCTTCATTAAAAAACACGCTTAGCTTCATGGCACATCATCCCAGGCACTGGTGTGAGATGAAAAAGCAAAAGGCAGATCTAGACATGTGTCACTTCAGGCGTATAAATAAAGAGCAAGAAAGAAGAGCCTTTTGCTACTGGCTCCCACAGCCTTTGCACTTGAGGCAATTCTCACTCCTAACACAAACCTCTTTTCAAGAGAGCTCTTCATCTTTCCCTGCGGATTCTCCACTTACCCTAACACTTTGGCAGTGACTATTCACACCAAGTTCAAACCAGATCGTTCCCTTCAAAATCTGCCTTAGTTTGCACCTCTGCCAAGGTTTATTAGCACCCTTCACTTAAACACAGAAGTTTGAAACTAATACAAATCCCCTATAGCGCAGCTGGCAAAAACCACCTACAAAACTCTTCCTTTATTGGAGATGCTTAAAGTTGTAGCCCTGTATTTAATATTTTCCTTAAAGAGAACCACCTGTGGTAACTCACACCAAGGTTATTTTCTATGAACAGCTTTTCTTTGAAGTTCTATTACTTGTCAAAGCTAAGTTTAAAATAGAAACACTTCTTGCTCATTCATTGACTATTTGATGAAGAAGCTTGTCAGCTATCACATCCAGAAATATCTCTAGGCCCTACTATTAATAGCAACTAGAGAACAAATGCTATTAGGGAAGTTTAAACCTCTGATAAGCAGCAGCACAATTGTATCATGCTCCCTCCCATCTCAAAGATCTCCATCTATGTTCAACCAGTTTTACATATCATGTAAGTCAGACCTACAGCAAAGCAGCTGTAAACCAAACCCCATTTGTTTGTCGTCCATGCTGTCACTGCGAATGATACAGCTATACGAAGAAATAATAAGGATGGTAGAGTGCTATCCCTTTTCTGGTCGGCACTCATCAGCCCACACCAACGGAGGACAAGCATGCATCCCAAGCCTTCTCCATCCCTCTTACAGATGGAGCAGTTAACTCAAGGTTGCAGATGAGCATTGCTGTCCTGGGCAGAATCAGAAGTCCTCAGTGTTCTCCTGTTAAAGCCACATTTATCCACCGCTCCCCAAAGACCAGGGCTGGATCGAGACCTCTTTTTATAGCCTGGCATATACAGCACTTCAATGGACATTTCAAGATCTGAATTCAGTTTTCCCTTAGAGTGGATTCACATTCACTTATCACACAAAAGAAGTGAGAGGCAACAAAACCATCTTGAGACAGCAATCTCCAACCCTTCTCTTCAAGCTTTGCCATCAGGCAGTGAAGAATAAAAGACCCATGAGGCCGGTGAAAAGGCCCAGTGGTGTAACTGCCGGGGTTGGACACCCTTTGGGAACACGAAGTCCTAAACTACAGCCTCCTCCTAGGATGTTTCATGCATTTCAGCCCTAGCCACAGAATAACCTGGCCAACAGATCATAGAATTGTTAAGATTGGAAAAGACCCTTAAGATCATCGAGTCCAAATGTACCCATGAACACATTTATGGTTACTTTTTAACTAGTAAAACTGATGTACTTGCCCTTAAGTGTGTTACCACTTAGTGTTTTAAAAATGCAAACCTTTCTTTAAAGCACTAACAGATCACTCCACTGAACACAGTCAGCTTAAATTCTGTAACACAGAGGCTAGCAAAAAGAAATGTCATCAGTGTCAATATTTTTAAGGTATTCTTCAGTAGGCTGATCATTAAAAGAGGAAATAGTAAAGAATCATGTTCCTAGGCATTTTTTATGTGCTTTAAGTACAAGAAGCTGTTATATAAAAATATCTGCTCAGTTATAATTTAAAAATAATAAGATCATTTTGTCTAAAAATTGCTTTGAGTGTACCAGGCTCCCAGATTACTTACAGTTACATTAGATTAACCTAAGCAAAAACATAAGCTTGCCAACAAGCTCCTATAGAAACTCATTATCTGGCCTTCAGCCAAATGTGCGATCTAAGACAGGCTTTTTATGTCAGCAGCCTGTTCTTGCAACTAGCGACTTTTTTTTTTTTAGATAAAGATCAATAAGTATGGCAACATTTCAGCAGTTTCAGGCTCACTAGAAAAAAAGCTTCTCAGAGACTTTGTATTCCAAGAGGCTTGGGTCAAATTTAGATAAGCTTGAGGAAGCTTTTGTAAAACGCAAGACCAGAATCTAACCTAGAATTAGCTTTATTGTAAAATACAGTAACTAAATATCAAAACCACTTGCTTCACCATCATTGCTATTCATCCCCTCGCCCACTCCCAACTACCCATCCACATCCTGGCCTCAGCTGGTTCAGCTCTAAGTTTCAGGCTGTTTCTAGTAACTCCCCGTACCAGCAACACCAAAAGCACATGCAGCTTTGCACATGCAGAGCTCAGAGTGTGAATGTAGACCCGCATCTCTTTTTGCTTTCAAAATAACCATAAACAGATTTTATGAAATTATAATAAAAATATAACTGTTTTAACTCCATGCATTGTAAACACTCTCATTTCCCAACACTGTCATACATGTGACAATAATTGTTCTCACTACCATACAACAAACAAGCTATAAATAAGAATTAAGACTGGTATCATGCTTGCAAATTATTAACTTGAGCAAAATAAAAATCAAATCCATCCTCCCCAATCAAGTTTATTTCTACATACAAACACCCTACCATTAATGTAAGCAACAGGAGATCTTCCCACATTCAACGCTATAACAGAAAGTGCTGCAGAAAACGGTGAGGCAGACGCTGACTCTGCAAGACTGATTTAGGTCCAACTTTGTTGCACCTCAGCCAGATCTAATAATACTAGCAGGCCCTCTGTCATAATATAGTAAGGATATCTTACATTAACATGCTTACAAACAAGGCTATTCAGGTGCCCAGGTTTTTAAGAAGGTGGCTTTTATTTCTCTTGTTGCAGTAGCAGAGGTCAAACCAGCAAAATTAAACAGCAGCCTGTAAAAATCACCCTGAACTCCCAAACCATCTAGTAAAAAAGTAGGCAACAGTTTATGTATACAGGGCTTGGTTAGTGAAAAAGGTCTATATTTTCCTCACTTAAAAAAAGGGCAAGCTAAAATCATCTTTAAAGGTGTCTTTTTTAATTGCCATTAATATCTAGTTGCTAAAGCAAATCCTTCAAGGCTGAAGTTTTATTCCTTTTACAGAGGGACAGAGAAGAGATGACTTTATTTGGACCTAATACGAAAATCCTCCCTTAACCCCCAAATAACTGTCAGATGTTCAGTTTAAGCAAATATATCAAGACCCAAAACCCCAAACCAACATACACACACATTCCAAACTTATGCCAACTAGAGAAAAATCAAGTTTTCCCAACCTTTCACATAAAAATCATACAAAGGTCTAGCACAGCTTTTTCTGCCTACATTTACAGAGAGGCTTCAGCAAGAAGACAACCAGCTGCTGCGGAATGACAAGAGCCAGCCTGCCAGCAGAGCCTGGAGGCGTATCAGTTACGGGGCTTGCTCCTATGGACATCCCCCCCACCCCCTGGTCCCACTGCTCCCCCCATGCTCCGCTCTTGCTTGAACATGGAAGAGGCTGGGATGCAGAAGGGAGGAGGGAACTCGGGGAAGGGCAGCACTCATTGCACCGCTACTGTCCGAAATCCACCTTAACTCGCCCCAGTCTCCTACAAGTGGCTTATAGGGTTTGATTGTCTGTTGTTGCAGCCAGTTTTTACACAAGAATATGCTGAATCCAGAGTATGTGGCCTGGTAGATCGGGCAGAGATTGAACAGATAAGTCTTCATGTGCCCTTTGTCGGAGAAAGGACTCTGCTTCGCAACAAGGTGACTCAGTTCTCCTTAGCTGTTAGCAAAATGTAAACCAGCTACACAAAGTCAAACAGCATCACCTCGGTAAGTGTTCATCTGGATCCTGGGGGGGAAAAAAACCAACAAACAACCCCACTAAAACATCATGGATAAATTTCACCTTAGGTCAAAAAGGCCATACAAGACTATGACACAGCAAAGTAACCTTCAAAGCACCTGTGTTCCTTTTGCTACAAAAATGGCATTTCAGAAAGCTGAAGACAACATAGGAGTTGAAGCAAACCTAGCATACCCCTAGTTCTCATCTTTACGCCTCATCTCCTTCACATTCTCCTTTTAATTTCAAAATGTCTTTCTGCAGAAGTCCAAGGTGAGAGCTCTGGTATCCAAGAGCAGCCAGGCTCTGTGTGTGGATGAACAAATACAGATATGGTGTCAACACCAGGATGTTTCAGTCTTACCATGAGGGAGGGACGTGCAAATTAAGGGAGTGGAAAGTATCAGGATTACATTAGGTATTCATTACTTCTTCACTGAAATGCTCCTGCCTATTATCCTAGAAGAGTTGACAGGAAAGCAGGAACACAACAAGATACACTCAGGCCATCCACATACCAACTGATACTGAAAACAAAGCCTGGTGTGTTTTTTTCCTGACATGTCTAACTAAAACTGGAAACCTCAGTGAATACCATCTAAGCCTACAACAGATTTATGGTCCAGCTCTATATTCCACTCTGTGCAAAAAGTTCCCTCTTGCTACATGATTTTTTCCCCCCAATTTCTCATTTCAATGGACAGAATCTCATCTCAAGCCACTGTCTGAACATTTTGTACTTATTAATATTTAAGAAACTAACCAGACTGCAGATCGACTGCACTCGAGAGCTCTTTGTCTGCTCAGCTTTTCTTCCCCCTGTGCAAATACTTCTCCCAATCCGCTCTCCAGAAGGCTCACACCTGTGAAGAAAGCCAAACCTTACCCACAGCGTCTCTTCCTGAGCAACAGGGAGTGGTTTTGTATAGATAAAGTTGGCACCTTTCAAGAAAACTTTACAATAAGCTCAACTCAACAAGACACTTAAGCATGCAGAAGGGACACAAACCTCACTCAACACAGCCCTTTCAGGAACGGCGCCCATGTGAGACTTGTATCACCCAGGACTACACAATATGTTAAGTTCTCTGTATAGAATGATGTCATCATTTCTCATTGGAAACCAAGAAACAGCAATACTTTGGGCCAAACATCCAGCTGGACTGGCCAAGAGCAGCCTACAAACACTCTCCAAAAGTTACAAGTATTGTGCAACCACCCTCAATTTCCGACATCAACAAACTCTCCCCACGCTCAACCCATCACAGGTTCATCCTGAAATTAGTCACCACCTCAGCGTCACAGTCTGGTAAAGTCTTCCTCCAATTACGTCACCTTTGGCCCCAGGGTCATAACATGATGTAATGCATATACAGAGCAAAGTGCTTTCTGGTTTTGAGTAACACCTACTAACAGCTCCCAACGCTTTTAGGGTCAGGAGTCCTTAAAACCCTAGGGATAGATGAGACTAGATAGGGATAGACTTTGTTAAGGTGTTTTTGCATGAGAGATGAAGTTGTCGGTTAGGCTACCTATGGTGTAGAGAAATATTATGCTTAGTAATTCAGGTTTATTTTTCCCTTGCGTTTAAAGGGAGATGAACAAAGAAAATCCCACCAGAATCATCTCGTCTGCATTACGGACTGCTGGCAGAAACAACACTTGATTAACACGGGTCAGAAACGAGCAGAAAGTTGTGCTTCAGTGTTGCAGGCTTAATTAGATGCAGCTATTAATTAAGCATCAACTCTGAAACAATTTAAATTGTCCACTGACTGGGGGGAGGAGGGGAGGAAAAAAAAAGTGGAAAGCTGTGTAACACGTGCTACTGTACAACACAGGGACTGGAGACAGAAGTTCAACGTACTGATCTTGCCTGCCAGTGGTGAGGTTGTCACAGCAACCATAATGCAGCTTCATGAATATGCATTACGCTAAAATCTATTTTTTCCCCAAAAGAGACTAACGTGTCATTCAGCTCACAACATGAAGCTGCCTGGAAGATGAATCGGGGTTGTACAATAAAAGTGACTTGTCTTCAAAACCTTCAGCTTGGCTGCTGCAGACAGGAGGGGCTGGGGGAAGAGGGGACACAGAACATGGCGGCATGGGGCTGGAGGACTCTTCTGTTCTGTACCTGCCTCAGCCAGGGGGCACTTCAGACATATTTGGCAAACATTTTAAAGCAGAGGTTCCCAAAATGAGCTGCTCAGTCCCTGCAAAGTTTCAGACCTGTGCAAGGCATCAGCCTTAAGTCCTCAGCCACCTGGGGACAAGCCCTTCAGCCAGTCAGCGGAGGAGGCACCTCCAGTGACCTCCACAGAAGGACGGAGAAGGGGGAGCTGCTGCTCCCACTGCTAGGGACAGTGCCCAAGCCAGCTGAAACTGAGGGGCCTTGGCTTGATCATCACTGGAAAACTGTGGGTGGAGGGGCTCACAAAAAAAACACCCCCACACCACACACATGTACCTATACAGGTCACCCACTGGTGTGGCAAGAAAGAAACCAAGGGCAGGGACTATTTCAGTTGAGCAGCTGTGGGAGTTGCACTTTGTACTTAATCCCCCACTTAACATCACATGGGAAACATCACACCTCCAAAAACACACCCCTTCTGCAAACACCTTGACACCCTACACACCTGTGTCTCTCTTTCATCATGAAACCTAAAATTAGCAAGCTTTGTTAAATTAATTCCTCTGTAAACTGCTAAACTGGAAATTTTAACTCCCAAACCAGGAAGATAAAGCTCATTTTTTCCTCAAGACAGCTGTGTGGAAAAAAAAAGTGAAACATTCACTATGCCATCTGAAGAGCAGCACCAAAACACCCTACAAGAAAATGCCTTCTCCTGCAGAGGGGAGCTCAAGCAGCACACACGGACTGGAGAAGCCACCAGTTCAAGCCATGGGGCAGCAAGTAGCTGCTCAGCACTGGTGTTTGCCAGCTACTCTGTCTGGCAGATAACCTGTGAAAGTGGTAGCATGTCGTGATAATAATAAAAGCCTATCACCCTCCGGGTGAAACCCTCCTTTCCCGGTTACCCACTGGGTGCCCCTCGCCATCCCCGTCCCCCCTACTGTGTACCCATCCCAATCCCAGACAAGCCCAGCCAAGCCTGAAGCCCACTTGATCACAGGCTGACACCAAAGGGAGCAACCCTGTTCATTTCTGCCATGGCCTTTATGTCACTTGACCACTCATGCAGATTATCAGCTTGTTGCTGATACAACTAATTTTTGTGTTTGTTTTCTGGCAAGGTCAGTCTAATCGGAGCAGACAGCTATGCAGCCTCACCCATGGCTGCACAAGCTATTAGAGCTGTCGTGCCTCCTGCACAGAAAATGTTTCTGGTCGTGGGCAGAGGGAGAATGCATCCTTTTACAGCAGCCACCTGCAGCTAAATCAGGTTAAACGACTGCAAAGCCTCACCCTAAAGACAGTGTTTATGAAGCTGCCATGAGGCACATTTCAGAAATCAGTCCCACACCAGAGCTTCAGTCCCTCCTCCGAAGGATGGGGGAAGAGCTTGTCACATTGATGAAAGGCTTTTTTCTGCTTCCTCGCTCTGAATTTTGTCTACTAGTCGGGGGAGCTGGGGGCGAAGACGGCAAGATGAACATCACCAGCTCAGCAAGAGCCTCCGCGTTCAGGAAGGCTCAGGCAGCTCAGGTCTGGCTGGTCTTCAACCAAGTAAGAAGCCGGGGCTCAGGGGAAGCACTGCCATAAGCAAGCACCACGACTTCTGCCTATAAAAACAATGAGACAGGGGGGTGATGGATGGGGGGGAAGGACGGGACACGACTAACACAGGGTAAGACTAGGCTATCACTGCATATATCTCCTCTTCCGCTGTTCAAATGGAAGTGTAAGAAGCCTAGCTCAACATAGCACTCAGAGTAAAGTTGACCTTTTACAATCAGCTTTAAAATAAACATTTAAAGTCAGAAGTACACGTACTAGCATGGAACATCTTATTCAGACAAAGAAGTATATTATGGAAGGTGATCACTAAACTGTTTAGAAAGTGTGAGCCCTGCCAGCCCTGAAGAAGAATTTTAATTCTATCTTTTCAAGCAAAAAAAGTGCAAGTTACTGAAACCAATGCAGTTATATCTGTTTGATGCTGACTGCATTATTCACAGTCTCAACTGCACGTTCATCATCTTTGGATGATAAATACATAGAAATCAGAGAATGAGAGTACTGCTAAAAAAAAAAAAAGACACTGTGGCAACAAACCATAATCTAGGCTCAGAGAAAGACACTTTGAGAACAGCCTTCCAAGGTCTAGGCAGAATGGCTTGGACCTAGCAGGTATTTCTTGAAGAAGCCTCTCAGCAGCAGGCAAGCACTTCATCTGCTCAGGGTCGCTGCTTGTAGCTCACCCAGCAATCTTCAGAAACAGAACAAAGGTGTAAAACACTGTCTAGTTTTGAAGAATGACTACATATTCCTTTTTTGATAAACAAAGATTTCACCTTGCTATTCATTGAAAAAAAGAGAAATAAGAGGTACACATTTGAAGCAGGACACGACTCATGGCTAACAACTGTAGCCTGACTAATCTCTGCTGACCTCCATGCAGTGCACGTACCTCCACGGAGCGCAGCTGAGAGCGTGCAACCCATCGCTGAAAGAGAAGCCTGCCCCAGCCCTTACCAACAACGATCCGCAGCACCACGCATACGCAGCTTGCAAGTTTGAACAACATTTCGCATGTGCCACAGTGCCAAGCTACCTACGCATTACAGCTTCGCTTATGGCAAGACCATACAGGAGGAGTTATTAAAGCTATCCGGCAAAAGACCACAGACCTGCAACTGCTGGGTTACATATGCAATGAGAAAATGAACTCCCCTACTTTTTTGTTCACAAAGCAACCACAGGGCCACGTTCATAATCCCCCAAACATTCAGCTATCGGGGCACCTCACCGAGACCAAGGCTAATAGCCAGAGTACAGCAAGGTGGTCTATCTTGAAGGGCTCCCCTCAGTTTAGGGAGACAATTCAGCAGAAGCCAACGTTAACAGCTCTGTAAGCAAGTAACAAAAGTTATCATGAAACCACCTAGATGCAAGTTTTCAGAGGAAGATTCCCAGGATGCAGTGATTTTGTGTATAACACTTCGTAACTTGCTTCTGCAAGCTTTAACTACTCTATTGCTGATTTGAGAATCCATTAAGGCTCCACAATATCTATGTTGCAAAAAGAAACGACAAAAAAAAAACAGGTAAGTGTTTGAGATGTCCATCATTGATTTCTGTAGTCAGCACAGAGCCGATGGAAGGAACTGAGTCTTTTACCAAACACCAGCAGCTCTCCAACCCCCATACAGTCATAAAAATAATTTTAATACATCAAAATTTTTTAACTTTTACCCTCATGAGTAAAGAAGTTCAACATTTTTGGTACATAAAGAATTACAAAGACATAGCTAGCACATAACAAATTACAACCACCACTATAATTAAGAATCTTTAATTTCCTTCCTATATACTGGCCTTGAGCTTATAAAGAATGTCTGTAATCCCCAAATCCCACACATTTCCATGCAAGAAGCAATGCTGCTGCTTATTCTGTTCCTTCTCCCTTCCACCCAACAAAAACCTGAAAATGTTCCTGAAGTTGGTGCTACAGGCACAGAAGGTATAGGGCAGGGAAAAAAAAATTACTATGTGGATTACACAAGTTTGTAGTGTTGTAATTCCTCATCATGTCAACTTCTAAATGAAGGGGCATGGAGAATTGTGTAAAAACTTGTATAGATAATATGTAAAAGGACACTGTGTGAAAGACTGCTATGCTGCACAATGCACAAAGGAGTAATGGAGAAACAGCAAGCTTCATACGTTAAGTCTCGCTTCAGGCATCAGCTTCATTTCTGGCACTGTCTGTACTACACAGCCACTTGTAAAAGTCATGTAAACTATTCCTTGAAATCTTATCACAGAGCAAAAAACTCAAGGTCAAGCTCCCATCAGACCGACAGAAACGCGAACAGCAGCTCCCTTGGAAAGCAGCACTCTGGAAAAGAGCCTCCACCAGTCCCACCCACGCAGCTCGTCAAAAGATGAGAGGGATATTTTTCTCCACGTAGCAGAGTTTGGAAATAGCAGAGGAAGTTGCATGGTACAGGAAAGCAGCAAACTTGTCCTCTAGGTATCACGGACCTCTCCTCTATTTCTTCAGAGTGCAACTCTTTACATAAGGCCGTCTGCACTGTCGGCACATTTGCTATAAACAGGACTGAATCTAGTACCCAAAAGACAGTTTTGATTTCTGGACTGCAATTAATTGTTTAGATAATTTGGCTGTTTAACTAACTTCTCTTAACATAGTGAAATGGCAGGCTTAAGGTTGAAAAGCCTCGCTGTTCAAGGTAATCTCCCTTACAGGAACAAACCTCTGTTCCCTCAGGTTTCAAACTGCATCATTCCCTCAGTAGGCACAATATCTGCTTTTTGTCCCCACACTTACAATTGTAATCCTGAATTAAAACAAAACAAAACCAGCACAAAACATAAGGTGGTATAGCCACACCAGGCAGCAGAGTATCCAACCCTAGGAGAAATGAGAGGGGCCGTAAGGAATATAATCACAATCCTGCAAATTAACTCTTTTCTTTAGTAAACTGCTTGGGTATTCTGCCATAGCTGCAGATCTTCCATTTCACATGTTGATTTTAACATGCTTCGGATAGCAAAAATAAGTGGAAATCTTTGCTATTAGATCTGATTCTTCCAAGAAGCACACGTAGTCTGGGCATCTCCTCCACGTTCTTTCCCAATAACCTCTGTACATAGTACTATGTACTCTGTACATAGCATCAACTGCTGTTAAAAAAGCCGATTTTGGTGATACCTCTAACTGCTCTAAGTAGAGGATTGAAGACAGGCACCAGTCCAGCCCAGGAAAAGGCGGCCATACGTGCTCAGCAGCTGTGGCAGTTAAACAGGCAATGGGTGGAGAAGTATGAAGACGAGGCTGAGCAGAGGGTGTCCCCTCGCCCCACCAGCAGTCACAGATGGGGGACGATAGCGTGGTCTATGCCGGGAAGGGGAATAACCTCAGAAAGAATGACAGAGCCTGCGAGTCAGTCGCTCATAGGGAGATACATGGGAGGGAAAAAAAAAGAAAAAAAAAAAAAAAAGACATTACTCCAGTTAAGTTTCCCATGCATTCTTGTCTCTTCTCCCAAATTTTATTAGTTCATGAAACCAATTTCATTTCACAAGCAAAACCAAAATAACTCATCACTCAAAACACTCAACACTGCCACAAATGAAGTCCGGCCAGCAATCGTAACCCACTCGTCTCCAGCCGCGCACAGAGCGGCTTGGCTGGCCCCTCCAGCAGCTTGGCATACACAGCCGCACGCGTGACCGATGGAGGAGAGGGGACGCAAGATGGAGATACGCAGACATGTCTATGAGCAATTTTGAGGCTTCCTTAAAGTACGCATATTGTTGAGGAAAACTAAACAAAAAATTACACAATTTCAAGAAAACACAGAAATGACGCACTACATAAGTCTGTAAGGAAGGTACAAAGCCTCTTCCTAACAAGTAAACCAGCCAGCTGTTACCATAAACTAGCCCAGTTCTTACTCATTTGGCCATGTTTGTAGGAAATTAACATTTTAATGGTGCTTGTTATATCCTATTGCCTCATAACTGCAGATAGCAAAAAAAAAAAAAGTTATACACAGGAGTTAACAACTACATTTTTGAAGCTGCTCAAAACAACTGAAACAAGATATCTTAGACCAAGCCTTTAAATAAACCAGGACACATCAACATGGCCAGCTCCCCTCCACTACCGAGGGGGATCCTGCCGTTGGTAGCATCACCAAAGTACACTTACATGCTAAGTAGCATTTCTCCCAAGAGAAGCCAGCTCCTCTCTTGATAGAGCCATGTGAGTAAGGTTTCTACCGTTTTTCAACATGAGATGTACTGGACACAAGGAAGAGGCAGAAAAAAAGTCTCTGCCAGTTTGGTTTTTTGATCCCAAACGTGGAGTAACCTATGAATCCAATGGTGTTCAGCTCTTCAGTTTATTAACCAAGCCTGTACAAGCACTCTGATCTACCATACTTTTTGCATGCTCTATTTCAAAACAAAGTATTTTCTCATCTGAAAATGTCACAAATACACCGCGAAGCCTGTCAGGCTGCTAAAATGATACAAACCCAATGACAGTAAATAGCAACCTGGCACATCGCTGAGCCTTCAGACTTGAAATAGATTTAAATTAACACAAAGATAGCAGGACGGAGAGTTTAGTAACGAAGTGAAGAAACCAAGGGAGAAGAAATAAGATTATTTCAGTCATCATTTCAATCAGACCAAGTAACTTAAAAGCCAGCTACAGAATGGCATTTACGTCTGCCTCTAAGACTGGGATGAGGGCCAGAATTACACTACTTGAGCTGACGGGTTTATTTATGCCATGATGATACTTCAGTTAGCAACGATAAAGGTCCAAAGGTCAAAGTACTTTAAGAAAAAGAGTCATATACATGCAGTATATCTTTCTGAGTAGTTATGGTTGGGGTGGGAAAGGAAGGAGCAGGGAGCGTTATTCCTCGCACGCACCCACCTGCCATCATAAAACCACTTCAGCTGTGCCCATTTCAAAGCTTCCCAAGTTCACAAAGGAGATTTCTGTAGAGATCACACCTTTCTTCATCCAACCACTCCTAAAAAATGGTTTGTTTTCCAAGTCAAAGCCAGAGAGAAGCCAGTGGTGCCTCACGGCAAAATTGAGAGGCCAGGTCACCAGCTGAAGCCCAGAGACCAGCCGCACACCTCCAAAAGCCCTCCCGAAAACTCCCTAAAAAATCTGGGGGAAGGAGTAGAAACGAAGGCAGAGAGCAACATTTTTGACACTTCTGTCAGTCTCTTAACCATGACTTCTTCCAGCTCTAACTTATTCCCAATTACTTCATTAATATTCATGTATTTAAAACTTGTCATTTTAAAAACTAAACTATGGATTTCACTTTTCAAGAAGGTTCCTAAAAGTTTAATTACCAATCAGGCTCAAATTCTGGTTTGGGGATATCAAGCCCTTTGTTTATGCTACACAAATGTTTTAACAGACACAGTCTCTCAAAGTCATGGAAACTTGAAATTGCAAGACTTTTTTGTGTTAATGACAGAAGCATGCTGAAGACTGCAGGACCATGATCAAACGACCAGCAAGCACTGAACTGCCGCTAACCTGATTTGCTTATATAATTGCCACTGATGTAAAAAAACAACCAAACCAAACACAAACCAACCACATTATTCTTGAATATTTTAGGGATTCCAAGAGGCTCCTATCTGTGCCCAAAAGCAAACTACAGAACATCAAATTTGCTTGGGGGCGGGAGGGTGTGGGGGGGTAGAGAAAAGAAAAAGAAAGATGACATCTGATGACATCTTTGGATTTCTTTTTTGCAGGCATCTGGGGCCTTCAGCTGCAGATCTAGGCAGGCTGACTAAACTTTAGCAGGGACTTGGATGGCTGTAAATGGGAGTCTGTTCTAAGCAAGACCTAAGTCACGGAAGATGAGATGACAAGGAACAGGTAGAGGCTGTCTTTAGGGTGAAAAGAAAAGCTGTAAATACACAATAAAGGGATAGTTCATATCCTACCGATACTCCTGACAAACCCTTCTATTTATTGGGTAGTACAAAATCTTCAGAAACTAAACAGCAGTTTTAATCAAGGACTGATCTGGGTTTTTATTGCTGCACTCAACCCCACAGCATACGAGAGGCGTTGGGCCTCCAAAAGCTGTATGGCAACAAGCAGAATAAAAAACACACCCTGCTCCAACCTCTCCTTCAGAAGAGGCAACCACACAACCCAGAAGACATGAAAGCGAGTTTTTCTGAACTAGAAGACTGTTTTCCAGTAATTGGAAAGGTTTCTGGGTGCCCAGGAATCACAACAAACAGTAAGATGGGAAAGCTGGGTCTGATTTGTATATAACCAGCCCTAAGACCTTTGACTAAGAGCTCAAACGTACAAAAAAAAGTCTTTGGATTTGGTATATAAATTAACAAGGCTACAGAAGAGGTCAGACCACTTCATACTGGTGTTCCTACACGAGGGCGCGTACAAGAGCACATGGGGGACAGAAGCAGCTGTCTCCCTGCAGGAACGACAGGACTACTGAACCTCACGCAACTGAATGCCTTTAAATAAAGGTGGTTTCTTTAGCAGACTGGCTACCAGGAGAGCTTTCCTTTCCACCTTGCCAGGCAGAGCGCTTTACTCTCCCCCATGCCCCAGTGAAAATACTCACATTACTAGTTATGACTGCATTTTGCAAAAAACTTTAAGAGTTGAATCTACTGGTTAATTTTTATTTTAAAAGAAAAAGAAGTTATTTCAAATGATTATCAACTTGTAAGAAAGAAAATCTGCATGCTTCTAGCTAATCTACTTCAAGAGTTGGCATCTGGCATTTCCTCCACCGTTCAGAAACACCAGCAATGCATCTGCTTCCTAAACACAGTTTCTCATCTCCCATTTCAGATAACGAGCAATCTGTGGTCAGACAGTCATCTTCAAGGTCCAGCCCCTTCTTAGCATTTCCAGTAAGTATATCCGTCTTTACCTACTCTTCTTCTGACTTTTACAAGAATGCAGTATTAACTTCATAGCAATTAAATCGCTGAATTAAAAAAAGCTCTAGAAAACACCAGTCTACATAACTACCAACACTTGGTTCAGCCGGAGCTTTTGAAAAGGGAGGAGAAAGTAAAAAAAAGCAAATCACCGCCTTTAAAGCAAACAGACACGCTTTTTTGTGTCAGTCCATGTAGTGTTTCCAAAACTCATCTAACACAATTGTTCAACAGTTAAATAGGCACATGAATTTTTTTGCGCAATGAGTGAGGTCTGCTGTACTTTCATACTAGCTCTCAGATATGATGATGAACTTTCAGCCAGCTGAGAAGAAAGCCACCTTCAGGGGAAGATAAACAGATGTAGTGTGCTTCAGACAATAAAGAATACAAACTGCACGGAAAGATTTTCCATGATTTAACAAAGACAAACTGTCACCAACAGTAGACTAATGAGTCACAGACAGAAGCTTAATACTTACAGCTTATCTCTAAACACAAAAGTATTTATGCAATTTCAAAGTATTAACAACAAAACAGAAAATGACTTTTGAATAGATCCCATCGTCTCCAACCAGGATAGCTGTAGGCATCCAAGGGAAATCCAAAGCGGACACTGCACACAGCCAGGTTTGCATTCCACCAGGAAAACCGGACTGAAAATGCCGGTTATTGTTTCTCATTCAAAAAGCATATGCTATCCCTGCTCTGCTTCAACAGAGGACTGCCGAGGGCCAGAGAGCTTCACCAAGCAAAGTCAAATTGCTAAGCAGAGTGAGCTCCACATTCCTCCTGTAAAATAGTCCAAGAAATGGTATTTGTGCCTCACTTGTTTTCAATGTGCTGTTGTAGAGGGATGAGTGACCCAGCGTTAGAGGAAATCGTTGTTGGCAGAGCCCTGAAACTGGGGAAAGGTTGCTACTGGAAGAAACAGGAAAGAAGCAGAAGTAGCTTTAGAAACAGTGTGTTTGCTGTAAAAATGTTTCTGAATACAGTTTTCTGGGGAAGTCAGAACTATCCCACTTCGCTTGGTTATTCCCATAACAGAAAGTAAAAATAAGAGCTGTTGAATGTGTGTACATTCATCTGTCCCATAAGCAACTCCGCTGGGGAGGGAAGGCAAAATCCTTCAAAGTAGGCCCAGACCCTTTTAGGAGCATCAAAAGCTTTACATTCAGAACGTTCCTCTGAAGCAAAACAAGGCTAGATCCAGATAATCTGAAAGAGACCACAGTCCTCATGTCTGTAGTGTTTTGCAAACTCTTGACGTTAGTTTTAACTACTGCAAGTTTCCAGGAAGCTCTTACAGCTGAGGAAAATCTTGGGAGCACAGCGCCCTGTAGCAGCTGGCAGTTCTCTCGAAGGATCAGTGTGTCCAGCCAGACGCTCCACGGCTTGTTGGGAAGGACATTCCTCATTGCACGATCCCAGGTGATCCCGTGGAGCTGCTGAGACCGTGCAGGGTCCTACACAAAACCAAGCCACACTACATTTTCATACAAAAGGTGATCTCGGACACTTGGCGATATCTTTTGGGTTGCTTTGTAGATTAGCTATCAAGAGGAGAGTGAAGATCTTGGATAAAATCACTGCAGAAGTGCAAAGAATTATGAAGTTAAGCAAACTGGAATAAGGCCTAGAAGTGGTTTAATGCTTTGAAAAGTCAGACTACAAAAAGAACATAGTTATACAGACTCCACTTATTCCTACTCCTTCCGATGATGTGATCCTTGCAAGCTGATGTAAGACTTAGCAGTCTACAGAGCTGTTTTTTACTAGTATCTGATGATCACAGTCCAAAGTCACCTTAGTATTAGTCTCACCTTAGTATTAGTCACAGAAGGATGCTTTGGATGTTTTGCTGCTCTCAGGTCCCATGCTTCACAGCTACCTTTGGCCCACACAAACAGCACGGCAGCTGCTGGGAATTGAACCTCTGGGCTACACACAGCAAGGGGAAGCAGCCAGGATCTTCAAGGATGGTATGTGTGGGCAACTCCCTCGGCGTTACTCCGTCTCACAGGGGAAAAGGTGAGCAAGAAGAAAGATGAAGAAAGCCCCAAACCCAAAAGTGAGTTCAGAGGTAGGATCCCAGACTACAGATCATCTTGCAGCTTGGTTTTGGATCAGGTAGCTAAAGTTGTGTTCATCAAGGCCATGTAAGTGCAACAAACATCACACCGAAGGTACACAGCATTTCATCCTGGGGTGTTGAACATGCTATTTTTTTCCCATTGCAATGCGGTACCTTGTTGCAATAGTTGTATATCTTACAAAATGCTCAGAGCCCAGGCTACTGGTCCCTTCACCCCCAGAACCGGGTTATGGATATTTTCAGACTGATCTTGTCTGCTGCTCAGATCTCTATGACTCGAATTAGGCATGCCGCCCTCTCCAGCCAACCCAGAAAGCATAAACTCACCCTGTTTCTGGCAGCACGTTGTCCCTGGAACAAACCCTAATACTGGTAGTGGTCACACTACTACAAGAGTGTCTGGGAAAGCAGCTTGTGCCCAAAGCACACAACTATATGGCTCCCTAGACTCAGATCTGGAGTAAATTACAGGGCTTAGACACCCACATCAGTCCTAACGTAACTAGGAAGGACCCTGAAGCTGTACAGCTACAGACATCAGCTGGCTCTACGAAAAGCAAGATGGAAAAAAGATATCCTCGTCAGGCTCATAACGCAGTATCATGGCTATGCATGGCCTTCAAACTACGTTTTAAGAGATCCTTCTCTAGAGGCTTCACATTTCCCCAGCCCTATGGTTATGACACTGCTTAAATACTGCTGACGGTTATAAATCCACACGCCTCTCTGTAGCCCTGCTGCATTTCCCCAGGAATTACAACATGCTGTTAACCTTGAAAAGTGCATCAAGTTATTTTAAAATGCAGTTACTGTGTACACCTGGGAATGCAGAGATGAGATCCAGAGAGAGGGGAAGAAAAACACGCAAACCATTTCCTGAACGTAGGAGGAACGTAGCACCTCAGGTAGTAATATCCACAGTGAGAGGCCGGAGGACTTTTTTCTGAAGGCAGCATTAGAGCTAAAACTCTTTTAAGAAGTTCTCTTTTGCATACACATTTCTAATTGAAGAAGCCGCTTTTCAAAATTTAAGCTAATGATAAACTTCAGGTTATGAAATAAACCCTGCTTTGAGCATCTAAAGCTGTTTGTGTATCCTTCATTGAAAAACCTGGTACTGATTTTCAGTCTCTGAGAATTGGTTGGTTTCCAAACCAGTGACTTTGAAGCATTCTATATATAAGTAACCTGATACCCGAAATGAATATTGAAGGAACAAGTGGCTTTTACAACATGGTAAAAAATGCCAAGCATTAGTAATGCCAGATACTAGTACAGACTGCTGACAGTCCTATCGAGAGCTCTGATAAGACAGTTTTAGCAGTTGGAACCTAATTGCACTCAGTCACTAATTGCACACATCAGGCCAGCATGGAGTGCATGGCTTTGTTCTCTTTAATTAAGATAAGTATAGACCTCTCATGTTGTGCAGTTACTTTCAGGGGAGTACTATGGAAATTTCAAATGTGTCTGTTAACCATTATATTTGGACATAGAGAAGGCAATTGACCGCTAGCTGCTTTTTCCATATAATTTTGCCATATTCTTTAAGAATCTTAAAAAAAAAATCTTAACCAACTACACACGCCTAGATATACAGGAGGGGACACTCAATGGTCAAGAAATGAGAGTGTCCCCTCCCACAGAGCATGATGAGAATCCCAAGGATAAAGTGATATTTTGTGCTTTATGTCTTTTTCTTGTTCTCCTCTCTCCCTCCTGCCCATAAGCAGTGTTACGGGCATTACACTAACAGCTTTATTCTGCACCTGAAGCGTTGACCTAAAAATGAAAACCCTGTTTACAAATTCTATATTTAACATCAACTACAGAGTTACCCATATAAGCATACAAAGCAGATGTGGCAGAATAAGGAAGCATCCGAACTTCACTCGGTTTGGTTTGTAAGACAGATGCTCACCTTCAGGCACGCACAAGGGAACTGCAGTAACATAGAAAGTGCCCACGGAGCAGGCAGGTCAGTCCCAACGGAGTACAACACAGCATGGGACGGCTGCTGGAGAACTGAACCAGCCCACCGCAAGGATGTGCCCTCACAAATGTAAGCAAGCATTCACTCAAAACCAAAACGAGCTCTGTTTCAGACAGTAGTCCGTATGAACGCACCCCAAGAAACGCACGCACCCATGTGACTCAGCATCTAATGATTACACTTATTAGGCATGTGTAGCCAGCAAACCTCATCATAAATCCCTTAATCACAGGTCAAAAGAGTTGTCAAAGCCTGCATTGATGAGATCAGGAAAACGCTGAAGCATTTGGGGTTTTTTAACAAGGAACATCAGCTCCTGTGGAAGAGCAAACGTACCCAGAGAAGCTGCACCAGTGACTTACGGCACCAAAGGGACCTCTCAGTCCTGCATCCTGTAACAACATGCTCAAAATTTACTTTAGAAGTTTCTTATTTTTGCAGCATACTGAGAAATGTGAGGCCACAGCTGGAGTACTGGGTCCAGTTCTGGGCTCCCCAGTGCAAGAGAGACATGGACATACTGGAGAGAGTCCAACAAAGGGCCACAAAAATGATGGACTAGAGCATCTCTCCTGTGAGGAAAGGCCAAGAGAGCTGGGACTGTTCAGCCTGGAGAAGAGAAGGCTCAGGGGGATCTCATCAATGTATATAAACACCTGAAGGGAGGGTGCAAAGAGAACGGAGCCAGGCTCTTCTCAGTGGTGCCCAGTGACAGGACAAGAGGCAAGGGGCACAAACTGAAACACAGGAGGTTCCCTCTGAACATCAGGAAACACTTTTTCACTGTGAGGGTGACCGAGCACTGGCACAGGTTGCCCAGGGAGGTTGTGGCGTCTCCCTCCTTGGAGATACACAAAAGCTGTCTGGCCATGGGCCTGGGCAACCGGCTCTAGGCAACCCTGCTTGAGCAGAGGGTTGGACCAGATGATCACCAGAGGTCCCTTCCAACACCAACCATTCTCTGATTCTGTGAAATAAAAAGACTAGTTCTCTTCAGTCACTGATGAGACACCTAGAACAAGTTTTACAATAAGTTTGATGCATTCCTGTTAACCTGTGTATCTAGAACAGGTGATGTGCTCTTTACAGACCATTACAAAGAACCTGCTGCATTAACTTGGGATTTGTAAGAAGCTGCAACTACACGGAATTTCAGTTTCCATTAAGATTCAGACGTAGCTTTTAAACTAAAAGAGACAATTTAAAGTGTTCTCAAGGCATGTTTAGAAAATACTGACAGCGGGTTTTTTCCTCATTAACACAGGCAAGTATTAAAAAACACATGGTGACCCAAGATGCAAGTAGAAAGGATTTTTCAAACACAACTGAACACATTGGGAATCTTTACCTTCCACTGTTCTCAGCAGCAAAAAAACTGCATCTTCAATCATTTAAGCACCTCTGAAGATCCGGTCTTGTAAGCCATGGAATTAAATTTACTGCTACCAGAGCGTGCACCAGGAGAAAGGACTGGGTGTTAAAGAGAGGAGGGGAAAACCAGCAAGAGCACTCCTAACCACAAATACAGTTTTTTTGGTTTGCTTCCGATAACTGCTCTTTCAGTTTAGTCAAGACAAGAAGATTTACTGTGCAAAAGAAACTGTACTATTAAGGTGAAGAAAAAACATCCAGAACTTACTCTCTGTGAAGACTGCAGAGCCTGTTAATATTTATGAAGTCTGAAGTGGCTTCAAAGACTCCTTACTTCATTTTCTTATTTTATAACAAAAAGCAGCACTAACGCATTAAATTTTAAGGTGAGTTCACCACTAAACTATAACTGTTTTAATAAATTCTGACCTCCTAGGAAAAGGCGTAACTTCTTTGTTTTGTGTGTTTGTTTGTGTCCCCCATATCAATGACAATGACCGCAAGATGAAAGGAGAAAACTTGCATTTGTTCAAAAACTTGAAAGATCAGACTATATAAACCCTGGAACCACCCAACATTATGACCCAAAAGCTATGTTTGACGGCTGTATTTCTCTGCACAGATTGTTTCATGGATTAACCTGCCACCGTGCAAGGCCAGGGCAGTGGGCAGAGAGAGAACCTCTTTTGGAAAACCCTGATTAAGCACTTACTGTCAAAAGCTTTCCCTCTGATCAAACTCTGTGTCATAAAAATAACACATTAGAGGAAGTCATATCTCCTTCTAGCATGGGTGCTGCCATGCAGATATTATTTAGCTGAGAAAAATCTATGTAGGAAAGAAAAGGCAACAGTGTTACAGGATAAAGCTAGAAAATTGTGTACTTTATTTGGGCCTGACGGATTTTTCTGCACATAACACTGAGTATTTTGGTAATAGCCAGGGCTTTGGGGACTTCAAAGATAGAGCGTATCACTGCTAAGGCTGATAAATACAGGGGGTAAAGAGAGGGAGAAAGAGACCGGGACAAGCCATTGAATAGCTACATAGCTTTAAACCCAAAAAATTCAGCAAGGTACATGTTGTCCTTGACTCAGGCATTCCTGAATAGTATTTATTTTCCAGACCTATAAGAAACAAAACATCAGGAAATATGAGGACCATACGTTACACAAAACACGGTCTCATATCTTCAAGAATCCCTATGGATTTGGTGGTGACTGAGTCAAAAAGCAAAGCATGACTTTTTGGCAGACAAAATGAGGTGAAATGGGGTCTTTGTTAATTTTCCAACAGATCTGTCATCACTTTGGGAATTAAACAGTTAACGCTCCTCCTTAGCTTTGAAGTCTCTGTATTAAGGAGTGAATACTTAAGTATCAGAACGATGCTGAAGACACAACACACATATGTAGTATCACATGTATGTATGCCATATGTATCCACAGACAATGTTCCATACCCCAGAAGTATACCTGACCTTTAACAGCAGCACTAACCGCTTCTCAGACACTGCAGAAGTTCCCTTCCCAAAATAAAATATTAAAGTCGGGTTTTTTCCACAGGTCTCAAACAATATTGAATCTCTCCAGCATTCGATATTGCCCCAGCCATTCGCTGTTATAATGAACTTCAGTTCCTACAAGCTTTGAATATCACACGCCGGGACGAGGAGAAGGGGTAGGGCCAGGGAACAGCTTCTGCATTGGCTTCCTGCTGTAAATCACCGGGAATTAGTTTCCAGCCAGGAAGACAGCAGGGCTGCGTGTCAGCCCCCTGATTTTGCCTCCTCAATCGGGATCTCCCCTCTGCCAGTCTCTCCGAAACCAGGTCCCACCAAAGAGCAGAGCCAGGACAGGCTTTTCCCAGCTGCTGCCCTTAATTCCTCCCTCCCCCACTGGCGCTGACGTCAGGTCACCAGGCCACAGCAACGCAGGCAAGGCGGGCAGGCCAGGAGGGAGGTCAAAGCCTGGGTGATGCCTTCACCCAGAGCAGAAGCCGCACCATGCCAAGGAGCGGCACATGTACATCCAAGCAGCAGCCTCCCCCATGCCGCTCCACAGCCACCCCCTGACGCAGGTAGTGCTGAGCAGACCAGGTCTCACTAGTGTCACAGTTAAAGGAGAAAAAAATCCCAAACCCATCAGTCTCACACTTCAGCTCAGGTTAGTCCCACCTGCCAAAACCACCTCTGAGAGCTTACCTGCAGAGCTGGAAACACGACATGGCTCATCTTCAACTCAGTCTGGCATCTCAGCCCAAAACCACCTTTATTATGGCAGAGGGATGAGCCAAACATACTTGTGGCCACCACATGAAAAACAGTGAAACATAACTCAGGCTTTCAGGGATTTTTGCACAATTTGGTATCATAACACCATCAATTAATTTTGTATTTTACCAGTTTCACAGCTAGTAGCTGAAATGTCAGCTTCAGAAGAACAGACTAGGACTAAAAAAAGCCCTCCCTTTTTGAATAACTAGATAACTAGATGGCACTTGATAACTAGACATGGCATTTTAAAAAAAAAATGTTTAAGACACCTCACACTTCTAATTCTGAGGAATGAAACTACTTATCACATGTTAAAAACTAAGGCAGGATACTGTCAGATAACGCAGAGCACAGGCACCTGGGATCCCTACTGTATTAAATATTTCCCCTCCCCACCCACATCTCAGCCACCACTGGAAATGCAATACCCGAGAACTTGTCCATCATTCGTTCCACATTCACACAAGCTTAACAGTACCACATCTATTCAATCTAAAACTCTGCAGCAACGAAGCATGACATGAAAACGTGACAAAAAGCTGTTATTTTCTCCTGTTTGCCCCATACGTGCATTTAAGCCCAGCAACGACCACCCAAAGCACGCAGGAGGCTCATGAAATAGGCGCACACCTACCTGAGCTTTTCTGAAGGAGTCCGGGTTGACAGCCTGGACTGTAAATCAGCCATTTAGCCAGCACCGCAGCTCTGCCATCCTCCCAGTCTCCTTGAAAGTAAGCTCTCCAGCAGCATTTCTCTGCTCCTACTCCTCCAACACTCCCTTGCCTCATTGCTCCACATCAAGATGCACCCAGCCACTGCACCCTTTGAGGGATCGGTACAGTGCTGGTTACCATTTAATTTAAACGTGCAGCCAGCCCCTAGTTCAGCCAGGCTCAGCTGAAGCTCAAGATGCAAACCTCACAACAGAAACCACGTTCCCAGGTTTTATCTCCAAATCGGATGCCACCCAGGTGCCACCCCGGCCGGTACCAGAGGGGTGCGAGGCAGCCCTGCTCCCCTCCTCGCCAAGGGAGATCCCTGCAAGCAGCTGTAGGAAACACCACCATGACCAGAGCCAAGTGCACGGCGGCGGGAAGGCAGGAGCAGGTCTGGCGGGGACAGCGCAACGGCAGCCACAACACGGTCCCCGCCACAACGACAGCAACTCGGGAGACCAGCTAGGACGAGCTGCCTTTGTAGAGAACGATGTGACCTTTACCAGGTTCACCGCCACCCTACACACGCCGTGTTTACTACAGCCTGTCGCTCCCGGCTCCGCGTCTCACCTGGACGGCGGCGGCGATGCACGCCCGGCCCCGCAGCCCGGGACGGCGCCTCCCTGCCGGGGGGCGCGGGGAGGCGAGCGGAGCCGCTCCTCCACCCCCGGAGGAAGGGACGGGGGCAGCCGGGCACCCCGCCGCCCGCGGGGACGGCCTCACGTCTCCCGCGAAGGGACGAAGGCCCAGAAAGGCTGAGCCACCGGCCGAGCCCCCCCCCCCGCCGCCCCCCGGCCCGCCCCAGCCCCGGGAGAGCCGAACAAAAGGCGAGGGAAGGAACCGGGGCAGCAACCCCGTCCCGGGGGGCGGCGGGCCCTGCCCTGCCCTTCCCGGCCCGGCGGGAGGCACCGCGCCCCGCAGCAGCCCTGCCCCGGCGTGAGGGGGCGCGTCCGCCCCCCAGCCCGCGGGTCCCCGCCGCGCCGGCCCGGGGAGGTCGGCACCGGGCTGGGGGGGGGAAGGCTCGGACAAAAAAAAGAATTATTATTATTATTATTATTATTATTATTATTATTATTATTATTATTATTATTATTATTCCCCGCCCCCCCGCGGCGGCCCGGCGGGGCACTCACCCTGCTCGTAAATCGGAGCAAACTCTCATTCACGCTCCCCGCGGTGCCCAGGCCGCCGGAGCCAGGCGACGCCCCGAGAGCCGCCGGTCGCTGGGCTGCGCTGGGCTGCGCTGGGCCGGGCCGGGCCGGGCGCCGCCGGGGCCGGGCGCGCCCCGCTCAGCCCCGGACAAAGCGCGGCGCCGCTGCCCGCTGCGGGCGAGGCCGGCAGCAGGTGCCCGTCCGCCGCCGAGGCCGTGCCGAGCGCCCTGCGCAGCCGCCGCCGCCGCCGCGCCCGAGCCGCTCGCCGGGGCCGCGCTGCGCGCCCGCCCCGCCCCCGGCCGCCGGCGGCCCCGCGGCGGGAGCCCGCAGAGGCGGGGGCGGGCGGGGCCGGCGTCGCGGCCTATGGGCGGCCCAGGGGCGGCCGCACGGGCGGCGCGGCCCGGCCCGCAGCGGCGCGGCGGCGGCGCAGAGCGAGGCGCCCGCCGGCCGCAGCCCGGCCCCAGCTCCCGCGGCCGGCGGCGGAGGCGGGTCCCGCGGTCCGCCCGGCGCGGCGTCCGCAGGCTCTGCGCGGAGCGGCAACGAGCAGCCCCCCGGCCCCGCCGCCGCCGCGCCCGGCGTGCACCTGCCCTGCGCCGCGCCGGCGCCTGCAGCTCGCCTGCGAAGGAGTCCAGACGCCTAGCAGGCAAGATCCTCCATACTGCGCTGGCTGGCTGCGGCGCGGTCCGTGCTGCCCTCTGCTATATGCATTGCACACCGGAGCAGTCTGCAGTGGGGATTGCGCTGTCTGAGTATGCTATTCGTTATACAGCCTATACCGTAATGCTATGGATGGGTAGCGGTGGCGTGCATTCTGGCCGGATCCCGAGCCCAGCTTCAGGGCTTCGTGGTGCTCCGGGCTTGACAGATACACAGCCTTGCCTGCGCTTTGCTGTAACCGTAGGAATCGCATGGCCGGAGCTAACTGCGCTCCGGTTAGCCGGGGGCTGGAGGCGAAGCACACGCCCGAGCCTGGGCAAGGCGGCCGGGCCGGGGGCTGCAGTCCAGCCCGGGGTACCTGCTCCCGGCCGCGCCGTGGCACTGGCTGCAGCGGCCCGGCCGCGCCAAGGGCTAGGCTGTCGTCTGCAGCCGCCCCGCACACGCTCAGGAACCCAGGCCTGCAGGGATGGGGCCATTCCTGTGCGTAGGCACCTCTCTGTCAACACTATGTATGTTTGTTAATTATTTAGTAAGCATGTAGGGATGTACACCATTGCTCATGCACCGTTCGTTGTGTTTTGCACTGCTCATTGTTAACCCTGATCTCTTTTTCGTAGCTTAAGAAATACAGGGAGTATGTGCCATAAGAAGCCCTTTTATTTCCCATTCCTCTCATGTCCCATCTCCTGGCTTTGGCGATGCAGGGACTGCCTAACGGAGCGGCTGCTGTGTAAGCAATATTATACAGTTTTGTAATAGATTTGTCTACCTCAGCGCTTGCTGCTAGCGCAATGGAGACGAGCCGTGGTTTGCTGTGTGGCGTCCTCCGGCGAGCCCCCGGAGGGGATGGCCCTGGCTCTGCTGTTTTTCTCCGGCAGATTTGTCCGTTTGCAGGCTGGGGACTGACGGCACATTCTGCGCTCGCCAGCGTCCTCGTATTTCACGTCATCTCATGCCCTTTGGTTGCTGTCTTTGTAACTCTTTATATTTTGAGATCCAGAATTTATGAATCAAAAGATGGGGGAGTGGAGCCATGTGGAGGCTGAGTCAGATTGTGAGAAAGGAAAGCCAAGCGAGAGTGTGCAATTGCATATCACATTTACAAACACGGTTTCATTCATCTCCATATGTTGCTCCTGTTACTACTAATAAAGCTCTGGTTTCTCAAACTGGTGCTACCCTGGGAACACTGTTTGATCTTCCTGGGGTTTTACTCTCTAGCATTCATAGTATTTTTGTTATAGTGTGTTATTTTCCTGATTATGTGTTTATTACAGTGAACACATGTTAATAACAGAAAGAATCTGATAAGAATGTACTTCCCACACCCTCCTCTTTTGTTCCTATTATTTGATCTGCAAAGGAGTGACAGATTATTTACCAGCAGCAATTTTTTCCCTCTATACTGGTAAGATTTCCTAATTATAAAAACAAAAAAAGCCTTTTCCCTGAGCATGTACTCCTCTTTGCTTCCTCTTTCTTTCCTCATCCTGCTAATGATACCCACCTCCATCATGGTAGTTTTGGAGCTGCAGGAAATCTAGCTTTGTCTACGAAAACATTTCTCCAGAAGCCTCTATACACAAAGGGAGCCAGAGAGCAAGGTCTGCTTTAGGCGTAATGGTGTCTGGGGTGTTCTTCCCTGGCAGGGAGGTGTAACTGTGGAGTGTACAGTAATTAATTTAATCCAGCACTGGGAGAGAAGAAGGAAGAAGATGGATTGTATTGGGGAAAAAATTAGTTTTTTTAAAGTTTCAGATGTAGGACCTAAGTGGCAGTTTCAATGACCTTCATGATTTCTATTTTAGACAAAAGGCAGCAACCTAGTACGAGGGTATCGTTTGTCTTCTCCTGGCCTCAACCTTTGTTCTCCTTGGGTTTAGCCTGTCACTTCCCAGGGCTCGACTCTGTCCCTCGTTGGGGCAGCAGCACCTCTCACCCGTGACTCTCGGAAGTGCTGTTCTGACAGGTGATTTTTTTTCTCCAACTGCTTATTTCACATCTTCTCTGCTGCGCAAGGTCTTTCTTTCTTCTTATGACCCTCTACGTCTCTCTTCTCTGTGCCTTATTTATGCTTCAGTATTTCTGTCTTGCCAAATGCTGGCTGGTTACTTTATCTTCCCCCCTCTCTGTTTTTTGTCCACTCACACCTTTTCTCTCATTTTTGTCCCCTTTCACATATCCTCTCCTTCTTCCATCTTTTTATTTCCCTTCTTCTGTCTCAGTTTTTATACCCTGTCTTTATGTTTCCTTTTCTGACATCTCACTTGAGTTCACTGCCTTACTCTACCATCTCTTGACATTTTTTTCCACATTGTTCCTTTGGTCATTGTCCTCCTCCATCCTTTCTCCTGACTTACATTTACATATATATATATATATGTGCGTATACGTGTATCTCTACTCAACTCCAGATCTTCCATTCTCCAGCTGAAGCAAAGAAATGACTTGTGTTGATAGTCTGATCCTATCGCATCCCTTTCTCAGTACCTGAAATACACTGCTCCTGCCCATCCTCAAACACATGTATCGGGTAGACTGAAGAATTAAGTACATGGGAAATGTTCCTAAATTCAGAAGTAGACTTGAGAAAGCAGCTCGCTCAGGCTGCACTGCGAACAGAGCAGTTATTGTGCTCCCATTGGCAGTACCAGAGGAGGATTGTAAGCCCCCAACCCCAAGGACCTGATGGCATTTTCTTCACATTTCTAAATTTCTGATTTTTGGTAATAAAAAGTCTATAATTTTAGAGAAGGGACACTGCCATCCATTTGAATTATCCCTTGAATCCTGGACTGATCCAAAATAAGACCCCACAAAATGCTTTTCTTTTTTGCCAATTGTTTTGTTTTATACATTTGTTAAGCCACTTTCGTGCAGCTATTGGGAGAGAAATGCTTTTTTCCTCGTCAGAGCTAAGCTCTGCCTCTGAACAGGGCTCTCTGTGGTGCGAGGCTGGGATCTCAGCTTCCCTTTTTTTTCTGGAGCCAGAGGGAGAGGAGAGAGCTGTGACTGTAGGATCATGTGCATTGGGTGGGAGATGGAAGAATAGATGCATAACCCAAAAATGCTACATTAACCTCAGGGGGTGGGGGTGGAGTTGTTTAATAATATTTCCCCTTGACTATCACTGACTACAAACAGCGTCATTGGGGATCAAGGGCAAATGTTAGATTTTGCTATTTAAATAAGACTCTTAGTTTAAAAAAACTATGATTTAATAATTAAACTTTTTTTTTTGTCTTTCAAAAAGCATACTACTAACTGGCTGGAATGAAAACAGCTCCATCCCACGGATTCCACCTCCGCTTTCTGGCAGCTTACCTGACTCATAAAGAGAGTGGGGGATTTTATATGCCACCTACATCAAATCAACATTTTCCTTTGTGGTGAGAGTTAATCACCACCGTTGTCATATTATTTCACCGACCCTCTTGAAGATACAATCTGTCAGGGGGGATTGTTTATCTTTCAAACCAGCCGTAAAACTTCTTATAGAATAGGGGTTTTTTTTCTGAATTTGGTGAAAATACACAGACGGTCCATTGCAATAAGGTTTTCTGTGTTATTTGTTAAAAAATGGCATTTACCTCAGGGTCAGGGAAGAGAGAGTTTCCGTTTGTGGAGGACTCATCTCGGACATGAGATGTGCTACCTGGAGAGTTGAGAGGCATCAGCTGAAGGTAGAGGACCATCCCCCAGGTAATCATTGCAGGAGGTGTGCGCTGAGGAAGAAGCTGTGGGGTTGTAGCCATGATGATCAAGGATTTAAGAAGGCAAAGTTTTGTCAGCAGAGGCAATGTTTATATTAGGCCAATAGACAGAGTCAGGAAAAATGGACATGCTTCTGGGCACATAAAATCTCTCCTTATAACCTGTTTGTATAACCTGTGTGACCCTGTCTCTTGCGAGGAGAGAGATTGTATGTAGTAGGCTGATATTTGTCAAGCAGAAACTACCACCCGAAAGAAGACAGGAAGATAGGAATGAGAAGGAAACACAAAGGTGGCAATACAATAAATACAGCGTGCGCAGGAGGCAATGGAAGAAGGGGTAGGAGGAACTGAAAGTGTACCTCCAGGAAGGTTATTGGGAGTTACAAAGAGGACCTGAGTTACCCTGGACAGTGAGAGGAAGCTTGAGCAGAAAAGGGTGTGACATTTTTGCAGAAGAAATTCTTGAAATGAGGTGCAGGGGGGGGGAAGAGAGGAAGGACCAGGTGAGACCGCTCTGGAGCTCGGCACGCAGTGTGAAGGGGGGCCAGGGAAAGCATTTGATAAGTGTCTCCTCATTTCTCTGTCACAAGGGGAGGCAGAATCAAGGAATGGGAAGGAAAGGGGAAAACCACAAGAACTGAACTGTTGACAAGTGTGGATGAAGGAAAGGTAGGGAAGCTGCTGCCATGCTGACAGAAAGGGAGAAGTCCTCTTTGGGTCCTCTGTGGGACCTGGAAAATGACTGGGTAACAAGTGGGGTGCTACAAGACAGGAGGCAGGGAGCATCCCATCAGGAACAAGCTATCTGACCATACCCAGTATAAATATGGATTATTTCCATTCTTGATGTGTATAAGCCTTAAAATGCATTGCAGATACAGCAGCTCTGCCCTGAAGATATGGATGCTGCAGCTGTCTTGCCGTTCCTGTCACACCTTCCTCTTTCTCCCACGCCAGAATTAATCCCATATTCTCTCCTCTCCCGCACTGCGGGTCCTCAGCCCAGCTCCAATCATCCTTCTTATCGATTGTGCCTGCCTGATAACTGGGGCACAACTCAAGATAAGGACTCAGGAGTCACCTGCAAAGATGTGCTTCTTGAAGCAGAGGCACTAATGAGCTCTGCGGAGGGTGCGTGCTGAGAGAGGCACCAGCAGGGAGGAAGAAGAGCAAAGGGTGAGCACTTCATCTGAGGAAGAAACAGGTTGGGAGGCCGTAGCAGTAGGGAAAACTAAAGGTGTGAAAGCCTCAGGAGGAAAGTGAGTGTAGGAGGATGGAGCCACGGATGGTTAAAAATAACAGTATGGTACAGATAATGTGGCACTCCACTGGCATTTTAAACTTGCTGCCTTTGAAAACTCTTCTGTGTTCTGAAAAGCGAGCCTTACATTTAATTGTTTGAATTGCTACTGACCAGCCAGGACCCCTGGCATTTTCGGGCTGTTGTTTTGTCCAGCAACCCCCATTTTCTTCACTGCTGGTCTAGTGGTTGCAACCAAGTCTTCAGCAGAGAGCTATTTCCACCCCTGCCTGACGTAAATATCGATGTATCGCTAATTATGCTTTGATTTCTCTGGAAGGGAGATGGCCTTTTTTTAGCGTGTATCAGTATAGTGACTAGCACACTGAGTCCATGTGATAATGATGCTATCAAAAATTAGAGCTAAATGAAAACACCATTCACAGTCAATTTGTATGATGTGGAATTTGGGCATGGGCTAACCTGGCCTGAAAGCCATTTTTTTTCAACGTTTCTGGAGAACTGCAAGCTTTTCAACCCCGTGGCTGTTCAAAGTAATGTGGTAGTCTCTGTACAAATATCACATGTTGGACGGGACCAGGTGGCAGCAAACCTGCTGGGGCTTTGAACCTCCTGGCACTTGTAATGGGTGTGAGAGAAAGAAGGAAGGAACAATAAAGAAAAGAATAAAGGAGAGAGAAGTGCAAAATGAAGGACCTCTGTGCATTTTGATAACAATTCTTCAGTAGGACAGCAACACAGATCAGAAAGACATTGTCTGGTTAACGTAGAGCAGTTACTTGCTATTGCCAGAGCCGTATCCTAGAAGTCTTTTTTTAAAAAAAAAAACAAAAATCAGGTTTTGTCTTTGAACTACGGAAGGTACAGGTTTCTTCATCTTTTTCCCCTCCTCTGTTGCCCTCATCCTCCCACTTCCATGTAAGGATGTAGGTGAGGTTCCTTGTCATCTCCAGTGTAAATTTATCCATGAACATTTTAAAACGGTTTATTGTCAGCTCTTGTGCCAGAGTTTACTTCTACCTTCAATAACTCTTGTGTCCTTAGTGTGCACCCCTGTCTATTTCTGGAGAGCAGCCAGCTCCCCTCTTTGGTGGAGCTTTGCCGTGCTGTCCCAGCCATGCTTTTCTCCAATCCTTCCATCTAACAGGCTCTCCGTTTCCCTGCTTCGTAGAGGAGATGACCTCTACTGCTCAGAGGACTCTCTGCCTGTGGTAATGTGATCTAGTGGCTGCAGCAGAGGAAGGTGTCAGCAGTCCTGGATCGTATTCCCGATCCGGTTATTGGATGATGTGAGATCTCGGGAAGGACATTTATCTTTGTTTCCCTGCAGGCTCCAGTAATAGTCTTGCATCTTTATTTTACAGTAAAATTGCTATCACCATGCCAAGTTAATTATTAATACACACATTACAATATTTTCAGTATCCTGTAGCAATGAAATCTGACTCTGTGCTGCTCGCTGCACTTTAGCTTGTGGCATGGCGTGCAGTCCTTTCGGATGTACCTGTGCAGTACCCACAGCTCCTGCATTTACACTTCATATTCCCGGGCACCCATGCTTTACAGCCATGATAAAGCAGCTTTCACATATTCCTGACTTCTTCATTAATTGCATGCTTTCCGCTAATTTTTTTTAATCATTTTCAGGACTTGCTGAAATGTGGGTAGTGTAACTGGGAAACGATGATTAAAGTTAGAGACTCTCATTTAGAAGGCATGTCAGTGATGATTGATTACAGCTGCACACGTCATGCCCTCGCCTGGCTCTTTCTCTGCATGTAGGGGGAGAGTTGGTGGTGCTCGCTGCCCAGGCCTGTTTAGCGAACGTGCATTAGACCCATACACGTGGCATGAAGGTTGTTAAAAAGTTTTGCTGGGCTTGTTTCACCCCTGTCATTGAGGATGTGGTAATACTTATGTTGTGATGTACTCATCACATCACTCTTAAAAGCCTTAATGACCTTGGTCTGATCTTCAGTCTAATTTGGGAATATAGCTTTCCACTTTGGCATGGTTTTCTATCCATACATACTATTCCTAGTCAATGTGGTATGGCCAGAGTAAACATTTGGGGGTATGATCCCTGCTTTTATTTCTTTTTGCTACACAAATTATATGTAGCACTGGAAAAGGTCACAGAAACCTACTGAAACCTGGGGATGGGGTGTGTGGGAGGAAGAGGTGCCACGCGTGTCTGCGTTGGCTCCCACGTAACTCCTGCCTTGACTCAGAAGCAGCTCTCATCTCCTGGGGCTGCTTCGTCTCCCACCCACTTTCCCCTTACGGCCTGCAGGTGTTGGGCTGTAGCTTTTTGTATTTTTGGCCGTGGCTGTTAGTACATTTTTAATGTATACCTTTTTCAGCACCAATAAAAATAGTCTAGAGTTTTGATAATTCTCCATTACTCCATAAAATCCATAAAAAATAGTTTGCTTAAATGCCATAGCAGTTCTTTAGGCTTATTATCATTATTAGTTTAGAGACCATGGCTCATAAGAGAGAGGGAGTTATTTAGATATGGCACACTAAGTAAGTATACGGTCTTCTGCTTTTCCAGGGAAACTGAAATGATGTGGTCAAAGATGAAGCAATTTTCATTTTTGTTAGGCACAGAGCAATTTATTTTGAATCTATGCTTTTTATTTTCAGTAGCATAGGATGTCACGGAATAAGTAAAACACCTTTCTGATGTGTAATGGCTGGTTAGTATTACAGACCCCAGTCACCTGTGATTTTTGTTCTCGCACCCATTTCTGATCATCTGTACTTTGCAAATTGCTGAGAAGATTTGTCCAGCTTACGATGCTGCCAAGTGGCTGAGCTGCTGCGACGCCTTGCTTGCTTCTCCTGCCCAGCAGGATTGCTCCAGGTCAGCTGGAGATCATCTGCCTGTAAGTGGTTAGCAGGCTCTGACCTCTCCCTGCCTTCAGAGCAACTTTACTGCATTAGTCTAAGGACAGGAGCTAAACCCTGCACCAAGACACAGAGTTGCTGCTGACGGGTTGACCCCCAGCAGGTCCAGTTGAGTTGAAGTGGGGTACGAAGGGAACAGAAGCCTGTTGCTTATGGAAAGGATTCATGGCAAAAGAAGCAAATCCTGATGACTGTGAAACTTGGAGAGGAAGCTTGTGCTGAAGTTAATGTTGTGTTAAGGTTTTGACTTACTGAGAAAACCCCAGGAAGGGAGTGAGCCTGGTTGTGGTCTCTGTTGGACTGTGTTAGTACAGGCTTTCCAAGGGTCATTGGGATAATACATGTTTCTCTTAAACCCTGGCACTCTTTGTGGGGAAGCTGACTGGAGTGTAATTGTAGCAGATGCTGGTATTGGGTGTACTGTCTTCAACATTTAACGGGTATTGATCTACAGAAAACATCATTTCTCCTCTTTGCATTTATTAGGTCCTGTTGGTCAAGCGTGTAGATCAGAGAGATTCCAAAGCAGGTAGCTAATGAGTGCTTTTATAAAGAGCAGATAAAAGTCATGCTAAAGCTTCTTTAAGTACTCAGTTATTTATTCGCAGTAACAAAACCATGATAAAATGTGGAGTCTGATTTTTATAAAGTACTGAGCCTCCTGGATCCCAGTGGAAATCAATGTTGGCTGTTGGTGCTAAGCATCTCTAAACATTGTATTTGTGGTTTCAGACCCAGGTTAAACCCCCATTGACTTCAGGCACTCCTTTAATCAGAGTAAGGACAGGAGTATTTAGCCTCCTGACAGTCATTCTTCTTGCAGCACTGTGTCTCTCTGTTGCTCTGCTTGACTCATGGATAAGATTTTCTTTTCTTTACAAATTCGGTGTATCATCATCTCTGCAGAGAGCTCTGATCTAGGGTCCTGCTCCTTACTTTGTGCATAAGCATCTCCGATTGATACCCCCACAACCCTGAGAAGTATTTGCAGCTTGGGTAGAAGTAGCACAAGAAATTAAAGCTGTTGCTGGTGATTAAAAATGTGTTTTCTAAATTCATAAATGGAAATGCTAGAAAATAGAAGAAAAGAAGAGAAAAGAAAAGATTACTGTAGGGAGTATCCTGTACTGAACTCCCAGGCAATGTGTTAACACAAGCAATGATAAGGATCAATCAAAGAGCTAGGATGCCAGTGTATCTCAGTGCTCTGTTCTGCTTGTATTTCTTCTAAAGAAATCCAAAGATGACTTTGAGCATAGTGTATCTATGTCAGGGAGTGAGTTTGTGGCATTTCTTTCTATGTTGAGGCGAGGGCTTCTTCAGTTTTAACATATTTTCATGGTTCGGTATGCAAGCATGAATCTCTTCACTAGAAGAATTGCATGTGTGTATCCAAGGATAAAAGTTAGCCATTTAAATGATAACTTTACAGGAGTGATCATATAAAACACAGCAGAGCATGTGGGATTGGGGATGGGGCTTTATTATTGATACTGGATTACCTGGGAGGAGACCTGGGATCCCAAAACTGATCTCTGTGTCCCTCCACCATTGCAAGAAATTGGGCATTTCAGACTGGTTTACCTTATTCTAGGAAATTCTCCTCCTCGTTACTTCAGAATTAAGCAAATATTACCTCATCATCACATGCTAGACAACATACCGAGAGAAAAATTCTTTCCAGTGCAAAATATGACTATCAGTTTTTGCACATGAGGCAGCATCACCGATGTCTCATGGTGACTCATCATGCTTCTGGTCCGCTTTACTACCTAAGGCAGAGCTTGCTACCAAATAATCATAAAACATCTGCTCGTTTTCTCAGTTATTACTACTTAATGGCACCTGCTGGATGAGCAAATTCTTGTTTAATAACTTCCAGGTAGATCGCTGTACATTATAAAAGGGAGGGGATTTGCAGTCTGCAGAAACAGGCTGTTGAAACAACAGTCATTTGCTGACATCTGGTAGTTTGTAAACTGTCTTTGCCAGATCTGCTGTCTGTGCTCTTACAAGCATTTTGGAGCAGATGAAGCCATTAGAAAGCCTTTTCCTTTCGGTGGAAACATTCCCTAATTTGTTGCCCTTCTTTGTGTTTCAGAGAGAGTAAAAAAAAGCAGCAGCTAATTTAACTTTACGTTTCTTGATGTGCAGGAGTAAAGTCGAGTTTTCTTTATTTTATACAGCAAGAGAAACTAAGGAAAGGGACAATAATTGGACAGAACTAACAGGACATTGCTATTGAATGGGCAGAATAAACAGCAAATGCCTGTTGGCTCTCATTTACTCTACCAAGGATTAAAATAGATCATCAGAAGATTAGCAAATATCAGAATATCAGATGTCCAAAAGATGAGAGCTTGAGTTTTTTCCTACAAATGTTTAATTTTTCACCAAAACCTCTTAAGAACAAAGTGCCGATTCTAGAAATGTAACTTTTGTGGTAGATTAGGAAATTATAGCAAGGGAGCAGGCTGGTGGGCATGGGGATTTACAGTGGATGCCACAGAGCTTATCACAGCAAGGACAGCTTTTAATAGGAAAAAGAAGGAAAAAACCGATTGCTCTTTCCACCCCTGCATCAGGAGGGGTCCAAAAGGCCAGCTAATAGTCTCCCCGTGGTCACCCATGCACACCGCTGGCACCAACTTGGCACTTGTCCTACAGACTCAGCAGCAAGGCCAAAACCAAATAAAAATGCTGTGGGAGCTTCCCTGCCTGTCTCTCTCTCCATCAATATATCAGGCCTAGGGAAAACAGAGACAGCATCAGGCTTCACGTGGGATTTCTCAGCAGGGCTCCTCTCCCATCTCAGATCTGAGAGACTGTGGTGATTTGTATCTTTGAATATGTTTTCAGTTCATTTTCCTTTTAATGATGCTGAAGAAAGGGGTGTCAACACAAAGGAAGATGTCTGTCACTCTGCACCACTCTGGTTTCTAGCAGCAGGCAGGCTGCTGCTTGGAGCCAGCAAGGAAAAAATGGTTGGTTTTGTTGTTGGTTTTCTGAGGAGGGAAATAAATGCCAGCACTGATAACTGATTGACTCAGAGCGTACAAAGCTGTAAAGAAAAAAACGTGCCCAAAGATTTTCCTCAAAAACCTGAAACCTTCCATATGTCACCGTGATGCTTCAGAGTGCCTCCTCTTGCATGGCCATACCCTGTGTCCCAGGGAGCTGGGTGGCTTGGACCTCGAGATGAGCACCATCTCCCTTCCTTAGGGGTCCTTGTGGGAATCTCTGACTGCAGTATCCCACAGGAAGTGTCCATTGGGGGAACACAGCTCATGGAGCATGTTCTAGGTGGGAGGTACCCAGCTTCAGGCTCCAAGAGCCACAGAATGGCTGAGGCTGGAGGCGCCTCTGGAGACCATCTAGTCCAGCCCATGCTCAGAGCAGGGTGGGCAGCTGCAGGTTGCTCAGGGCCATGTCCAGTTGGGTTTTGAGTATTTCCAAGGATGGAGACCCTACAACTCCACTGAGCAACCGGTGCCAGTGCTCAGTCACCCTCACAGTAGAGAAGTCAGTCATGATGGCAACACTTCCAAACGCGAAAACTAATAATTATTAACCTCTTCTGGTTTTCTCCTTTATTTAAGGAAAAAGAAAGAAATGCAACTATTCTCATCCAAAACCACCCATTTTTTAAAGGTCACCTAGTTTTCTCTCAACAAACTGTCCACGTGGCTACTTTGGGAATAATCCCACTACTTTTATCTTCATACAAGAGCAGCACCTGCCTGTGGAGTGCATTACACTGTTGACAGAAGGGTTGGTGATACTGTTGGCCGCTATTAACATTATTTATTTAGCACCTGGCAAACACAATCAGGCTCTGTGCTAGGCACTGCCCAAACAAACTGGAAGGAAAACAACCTGTTCCCAAAGAAGGTGTTATTTACCTGTTAAATAGTAGGCTGCAAAGAAATGGGTGGAGGGAAGCAAGGGCACCAAAGCTTTTGTACTAATTTCTGAACTTTATCATCATTGCTTCCCTCATCACAGCCATACATGGGAGAAGAGCAAGATCCTGGCTGCACTACCTGAGAGCATTAGCTGGTCAAATGGACGGAGATGTCCTGTAGGTGTGACCTTTTCTGGAGACATATGAAATCACTCTGGTGCCTGTTGGGCGCTGTATTTGTTTTTTAAAAGCCGCAGTATGAGTGCACTTAACAATTAATACATATTTTAAAAGGACACACTTTTTTAAAAGCCTAAGAAATAGTCATTTACATTTTTCAGTTGTGGTGTTTTTCAGTCAGGTAATTAGCTCATGAGAAAAAGAAGCAAGCGCACAGTTAGTTCTTCTCTTAGAAAAATGCCTTTCCATTGAAAAGACATCTTTTTGAGTCTGCAAACAAGAGCAGCAGGGGATTTCTTTTCCTGATATTGCTTCCCAAGTAGAGGAAGAAAGGAAGAAAAATTGTAGTTTCACCAGAGGAAGAAAATGTGGTGTTTAAGGGAGCAGATGTCAGAGTTTTGAAGGGTGTCCAGGACTTTCAGGGCAGCCCAGCACCTGCCCTTCCAAATGCCTCCACTGGGAAGAACACCTGGAAAAATTAATAAAGGGGATGAGGTGGCAGAGCTGAGCACATAGTTTGATGAAAATCATGTCTTTGGAGGTTTTAAAGAAAAGCTAAGAAATTGATCTAGGAGGGCACACCTGGGTACCCTCAAGCAAAGCATGGAGCTCTGGAGGCTCCTGCCAGCTCCACATTGCTGGCATTTCTGTGACACTGTTTTTCATATGCTCAAACCGAGCATTTTGCCATGCCGAGTCTTTAGAGTCCACTTTTCTCTGAGCATCCCACATGTCTCCGGGCATGGTCTTTGTCCGTGATGTTATATCTAGATCAGCTCACTGGGCCGTGAAGCTTTGCTGGCGGGTGAGTTCACCTGAAGGAGAACTACTCTCACAATGTGCCCATCCCCTTACTCTTTCTATGAAACTGCTTTTCCTTTAACTTCAAAGAGTCAGCAAAATATGTTAGTTTATGATTGCCAGGTGGTATACAGTACAACTACAGGTTTCCTGAAACTAGAAAAAGATATTGATGTTCATAAACCAAAGACAACTAGAAGAAAGCATCAACAGCTTTCAATACATTTGTTTGTTTTTTTCTTTTCTTTTTCTTCCTATCCTCCATACCTGATGTTAGATTGCTACTTGTCCTGGTTTCAGCTGGGATAGAGTTAATTTTCATCTTAGTAGCTAGTAGAGTGCTGTGTTTTGGATTTAGGATGAGAATAATGTTGATAACACACCGATGTTTTGGTTCTTGCTGAATAGAGTTTACACTGGTCAAGGACTTTTCAGCTTCCCATGCTCTCCCCAGTGCACAAGAAGCTGGGAGGGGGCACAGCCAGGACAGCTGACCCAGACTGGCCAAAGGGCTATTCCATACCGTATGGTGTCATGCTCAGTATAGAAACTGAGGGAAGAAGAAGGAAGGGGGGGACATCTGGCGTGATGGCATTTGTCTTCCCAAGTAACCGTTACGTGTGATGGAGCCCTGCTTTCCTGGGGATGGCTGAACACCCGCCTGCCCATGGGAAGCAGTGAATGGATTCCTTGCTTTGCTTTGCTTGTGTGCATGGCTTTTGCTTTCCCTATTAAACTGTCTTTATCTCAACCCATGAGTTTTCTCACTTTTACTCTTCCAATTCTCTCCCCCATCCCACTGGGGGGGAGTGAGCAAGCAGCTGCGTGGTGCTTAGTTGCCGACTGGGATTAAACCGTGACACTAGTTATTCCAAGGATTTGAGAAGGATTTATATGTATTTACCCAGTTTTGGTGGGTTTTATTTTTAATATTTATATGCTTTAGTCATGAGCAGTTTGAGGTTCTGGTGCAGGGAGGAGTCAGTGGTGTGCTTGCAGCCTGTTACATGAAGTTTTCCTGTATGCTGGCCTTTTCCACCTAGTTAGACAATATCCCATTTTGGACTGACAAAATACTTCTTTTTGCAAGATGAAGCAAAGGATACTTGAACAGGTCTCTCAGGCCTCACAAAGGCAAAACTGCCATTAATGGCAAGGAAGAAATTGCTTTACTTGAGCAAAAATTCAATGCTAAGGACATTGGTGGCAACTTTCACTTCTAACCAGGCGGGCATTTTGGAGGGCTGTGGTGGAGACATTGCCTCCCCGCTCCCTAGCATCCCGAGCGTGCCCTTGCAGCTGGGCGTACCCCCACTTGAAATGCTCAGCATTGCCCTTTGCCCATCACCTTCCAGACCACGCGGCTGCTGGAGCCCAGCCTTGGTGCCTCGTAGGGTAAAGCAGCTGGCAGCAGCCTTGGTGCTTGCTGCAGGTGGAAGGCAGCAGCTCATGTACCAAGGGTTTGGAGCTGCAGAGGTTTCTTGCACTGTTTGGAAGCAGGAGCTGGTATCCACCGAGACGTGGGTGTGTCAATTCAGCCTCGGCATGGAAGGCGTCTGCTCCCACAAGGAGCAACCAGGAACTTTTTAAAGACTTGGTTGCAAGACAGCTGCTGTGTCTGGCTTTGGTTGCAGATGCGGACAATAGTGGATAAACCAGGCCAGAATGGAGGGTGGCATCTCATTCCTTCTGAAGGAGGAGAGGCAGGGCTAAGCATGCAGCCGTCGCGTTGGCACAGACACCGTTTAGGTCCCTCTCTGTGTGCAGACCATATGTTACATCCGAGATTTCTCTCTCCTGTTTACTTCTATCCATTTTCCCACGTGCCATCAGCCCTGAAGCTCTTTTTTCTCTGCTAGTCTCTCTTGGCCAACAGACTGTAATTCATAGGTCATCTTCAAAAGAGGCGCAGAGCAATAAAAGCCCACGCCCTGGGGTGATGCTGGAAGCTGATCCTCCAGCAAAGCCTGGAAAAGCCTTTCCTTTCAAGGGAGCATTCAAAGTGTCCTCTGAAACATAAATCTGTTTACAGTTCCAACAAAAAGTTATTCCCTTGATGCATGTAGTAAAACACCTGTAAATTTGTAGTGTAGGGGAGGCACCCAGTTTTATGACGGGTTTGCATACTATCTGTTTGTTGCGGCACTTCTGGATGACAGCAGTCAGCTGCAGGTCAGGGCTCCGCAGGTTGTGGCCTAATGAAGAAACACTCAGAGAGAGCATCAGGCATCTTTGATGTAAACTGCGCAGCGGAGGCCTGCTCTCCCGAAAACAAAAAGCACCAAATAGCAGGAAACAATTTCTGTCCATGTGGCTTCTCTCCATTGACACGTAGCTCAAAAGCACTTTGATTTTTGCCTCATTCCTGTTTCTCTCTCAGGTAATTCCTGCCACCTCCTCTGAGCTTTTCTACTCTGGTATTTTTGATAGTTAACGTGAATATGGAGAGATTCCAGTAGCTCAGCTAGCCAGCTTAAAACTATATAATTTTTATGTTCCACTGGAATACACGGTGTAAAACAATAGCCACAGAAATGCAAGCACTTTCAAAATAAACTTTGACCTACATGCAAAAAAAAAAATGAGTCTGTTGGAGACTGTAATAACCATATCAAATCATTTTGACCATCATGTAAAGGTGGCTTCAGTGATATCTTGCAACAGTCTCCATCCCATTCCTGAAAGATTTATGTAATCCACGCTGCAGTTAGTGTTTTCTTTGGAACTGCAATGTTCTTCTCAGAAATATGTTCCCCCCCAGCCCATATTTACTAAGTAGATGCCAACTAGGCCTGGGTTCAGCAATGTTTGCAAGGCCGGTGTTACGGGAATTTAAACAGAAAACAACAAAAAACCATACACAAACCAGACCAGTTCTCACTGGCAGTTCAAAAATGCTTGCACGGGGTCATGGGGTGTTTGTCTCAGATCCAGAGATGTCGCTTGTCTGCGGCTCAGATGCTCTCATCTTTCAGTAAAACTATACTGTAGAAGAATAAAAAATAATTTGATTTTTTGGTGTTCTTTCCAAGCAGCTCCAAGTCCCAGAGAAAGAGCTCTCAGGATGCCGGAGCCAGCGAAGTCCACCTCTGCCCCCAAAAAGGGCTCCAAGAAAGCCGTGACGAAGACCCAGAAGAAGGGCGATAAGAAACGACACAAGAGCAGGAAAGAAAGCTACTCCATCTACGTCTACAAGGTGCTGAAGCAGGTCCACCCTGACACTGGCATCTCCTCCAAGGCCATGGGCATCATGAACTCCTTTGTCAACGACATCTTTGAGCGCATCGCTGGAGAAGCGTCCCGCCTGGCCCATTACAACAAGCGCTCCACCATCACCTCCCGGGAGATTCAGACGGCCGTGCGCCTGCTGCTCCCGGGAGAGCTGGCCAAGCACGCCGTCTCGGAGGGCACCAAGGCCGTCACCAAGTACACGAGCTCCAAGTAGCTGGACACCACCTCTCCAACGGGACCGTCAAGCACCGGACCCTCCGTGCAAGCACAGGTAGACAGCCACAGTCTGGGTAAATGTCACAGCTATTATCCACAGCAATTTACAGCCTTGGGATGGGCATGAGAAGCTGTCTGGTGGAAGAGGAGACGGTGATCTGGATGTTGGCTGATTTTCATAGTCTGTTCGGGACATGCGACGGGTTCTGCAGGGCTGGTGGAGGAGGCCTCTGCTTTCACATCTCATCCGAAGGACTGACTGACTGCAGTATATCCAAACTCTCCTCTGTGCTTGGCAAACATGCATGTTTGGCGCTGGCGGGGGAGACTGGCAGCGGCAACATAGAGACGCTGTCTCTGAAGTCTTCCTGTTTGGCTGCTTTCTCACAGTCATCCGAGATGGGCACTGGGGAGTCAGTGCTGGTATCCTCCCCCTCATAGCCCAGATCCGTCCTGGTGTACAGCAGCTCAGCCCACCCCGTGCCAGCAGAAGTGGCATGGACAGCTACCAGCCATGGGCTGTAGAATAAAGTCTGTATTGATTCAACAGCTATCTGTGCTTGACAGCCTGTTTTAAAGAGCGAGCCTGGCAGGCAGGCAGATGCCTGGGACGATACCAAGCACTGTTCCTCCTCGTCGCTCCTGATGGATGAGCCATCGAGCAGGCTAAGGGTGCCAGCACTGGAGCTGCCTGCTGCCTCCCACCTTGTGCCGAGGTGGATGGACGGACAAGGGGGGATGTTCGGGCTGGGTTGCTACCTTCCCCGGCTACTGCTTTGCCTGCTTTAGGACTTGCTTTGATGTGCAAGATGTTGCTAATTCTGCTGCTTTTCAGAGACTTTTCCTCCCTCAGCACTGCCTGGGTGCTCCCTTCCACTGTAAGCGTGGGCGAGATGGGGTGGTGCCCAAGGGGGTCCCCTCTCCTGCGAGCACTGGGGTGGTGCAGGACAAACAGCACAGAGGTGTTGGGAGGGGACTGAGGATTTGGGAAGGCATCCGGAGCGGGAGCAGAGGTGGTTAGCACAGTCTGGGGGAGAGGCAGGCTCCCCACAGAGATCTCTGCCGGCACCTCACCCGGCCCTGCCTTCCCTGTTTTATTCACTGGTTAGAAAGCAAAATCAAAAACTGGGGCTGGGTGGATATATAGGGACACTTGCCTGCATCCCAGTGATATTTTAAAGATTAGATGATTTTAAACTACTTCAGATAGTCCCCACGTCTTCTCAAAGTCCACAGTAAGGTGAGCAATAATAAAATCCTGATAAAAGCCATAGAGATTAGTGGAGGGATGTCTCGGTTGCAGGTTTATCTTGCCCAAACTGCTGGAGAGCAAAAGAAGAGCATGTGTAGAATTCGTGTGAAGTTGAAGCTTCCTACTCAAAACACAAAATTAGCCAACATTTTAAAAAAATATCAAAATCTCTGGTAGGCAGTAGCACTCAGATAAAAAATATTCATGTCTTTAAAATAACCACTGCTTTCTGCAGTGCGTTCTGTAAATAAAAAGGGCAGCAAAGACACAGGATCCAGAACTAAGTGCAGGCTCTCGCCAAACTCCAAGACCTTGTTTTTAATGAAAAGGTAAATTCATACCCCAAAATAACAACCTTGTGGTACATCTCTCATGTTCCCCTACATTTATCTCTATCCTGTTTCTTTACACTTTGAGAGTGATGGGGACCCTTGAGAAATTTATATTGCTTTTGGAGCTGTAAGACTCTGCAGCTCCAGAAGATTAACTTATTTCTTGTTTTTCTAAGTGTTGCAGTCATTTTCCAGTTGGTCTGAGGAAAGGACCACATAGACCTGCTCAACCAAGAGCACCTTAGAAACCCGAGAGCAGCGTGGGGTCCCACGTGGTTTCTGTGCAAGAGCGAAGGTCAAGTTGCTTATGGGCTGCTCCCATCACGCTGCTGCAGCTTGGAGTTTGAACACCCCACGCCCGAAAAGGGGCTTTCCTCCCATACTTTGCTCAGCGATAGCACACTCCAGCCACGTTTCATACTGTAATGCCAGCAGGAATCCCTAGTGATATCTTTCAGAAGGAGCAAAAGCCGGGTCCCCAGGTGTCCGCGCCCACAAGGAGCAGCTGCCAGCAGCAGTACCTGTACTCAGTAGCATTGGTAACCTGGACCGCTTGGCCAGGACACTTCGGAGGTGACAGCTTAGCACTTCCTTTTGTTTTCCAATCAAATAGTCAAATGAGATACCGAAGATGAAAATGTACCTGCGGTGGGCCTATAGGCACCATCCTTGGCCCCTCTCCCTCCAGAAATCGGACAGCAGCTGATGCATAAGGGGAATATAGGGAGTGAAGGGCTGGCTGGCAGCGCTGCAGCTTTCTCCTCCCGTCCCTATGAGCTGCAGGTCAGAATTCATCCCCCTGGGGAGTCCTCCTGAAGGTAGGAATTCAGGGTGGGATAAATCCGCTCCAGTTCAAGCAGTGTGTGCAAGCTAGGACGCACATCTCCCAGGATTACCTGGCACAGCCTCTAAATCCTCACTCTTTCGAGCAGAGCAGAGTCCTGCTCCAGTCTCCGCAGGCTGCAAGTCAGAAAAATAAAATGAGACGTTGTCCCTCCAGGGTCTCCTGGGCAGCTGGGGCAGCCGGGGACAAGGCTGGGCACTCGGCCGAGAGCTGCTGGCCCCAGACACATACGCACAGAACTGCTCTCATTTTCTTCTGCCACTGTTGCCACTCTCCATTTGTGGAGATTGTTTCAGAAAGAGGAGAAATGGCAATTTAAGGCTATAAAAATACTTGAAGACTTAAAGAGGTTTTTTATATTGTCTAAAGCCGGGTGACTGAGACTGGTCATCTCCATCCATTTATAGTTTAGGCTGTCGTTTCACACATCATTTGCTCTTCACTCTCCCGTGGCATCACTTTTTTTACTTGCCCCTGACAATGTGGAGCACAGGATTGAGGAACCGATCAAGGTTAAAATGAACCTTTTTGGTTTTTTTTCTTGCAAGCTTCATTTTAACCCAGTTCTGGTGGCTGCTCTGATCTGTCACTGTCACACAGACACTTGTGCCAGCCAAGGGAAGGGCTGATCCAGGAAAGGCAGATTGGCATAAGCTAGGACTGCCACAGAAAGCAGTTGAGAAATTAATGGCGTTGGTTTCAAAGGAGAAATGAAGAAGAGAAATCTGTGTCTCCTGCAGTGGTCCAGTTAGCAGAGAAGATGTGGCTTTTAAAAACACCACTATGGGTGTTACCCTTGCAGTGTCCCACAGGCAGTTTCTCTGACAGTCCTGATGCTGGAAATCAGACATCCCATTTCTGCAGATCCCAGAGGACTCAAGTGTTAACACAAGGGAAGGGCAGCAGATTGGGAAAGGGACTCTGCTCCCATTCAGCCACCAAGCCGTAGTGGCTGGAGGCTCCTTGTTCAGCAGGCAAACAGCATGCCCTTCCCATAGCTGCCTGCTACTGTATAGGCAGATGCTTACAGCAGTTTAACAGGAATTATTTTGACTATGATGAGCTAGACTGGGCCTTAAAAGTAGAGGCAATATCAAATGGACTAAAAGTTCAAGCATCGATTGTCCACTCAGTCAACTGAGGTGTGGCATATTCCGCAGTTCCCTGGTAAGAGGATTTGCTGCAGAAAAGGGGTTCTGCACTTCAGGGCCTGTGCTTTTAAAAAATATGTATTCTCAGCTCTGGAATTGATAAAGTATTTTAAAAATGAAGATAATATACTGAGCCCCACTGTCCCTACCTGATTCCTACTGCAATCCCAGAAGCATCTCTGGGACATTCCTGTGTTTTGCCAATTAAAAAAAAATCAACTGCAGATTGGAAGTTGGAAAAGGAAGCTGAAAAAGAGTAATACAGCCTTGATATTAACCTCATAGTAACCCCATGGAGGCCACTGCACTGAGTTATTTTTTCCATGTACAGTTTAAGAGAGAAAATTAGCTGCTATAGATCTACTCCTGATTTTTCACCCTGCTTCCCTAGAAGGGCTTAAAGTCCACCTGCCCTTCACGGCAGACCTCAACCTACAGAAGACCCGAGTGGCCATGTGCATGGAGGTTTGCTCCTGCTCAGGACGGACAGGTCTTTAGTCAAGCACAGGGAAAACGAGAGTAAAAACAAGCATGGAGGATGAGTGCCTGTCCTGGACACTGCTGTGTGTCCTGGGAAGGGATGCCTGAGCTGAGATTGCTGAAGAGCCCTGCCTGGAGGAGCCACGTGGCTGTGTGCCCTTCTGCCCTGGCGACAGGCAGCCGTGTGGAGGTAGCCCCAAGTCCCAGCCACCCCTGGAGTCCAGCTTGGCATGGCCCCTGCACAGCCCTGAGCGTTTGTCCCGTCTTGGCATTTCCTGACAGTTTACATCCAGACCAAATTGTTTACAGGGAAAGGAAGAATGTGAACTGAACCATAAAAATCACTTGCTGCCAGAATTTCGGGAGTTCCCCAGGACCAGCACCTGGGGAGCCGTCTCTTGTGCTTACTCTCCATGCATGGTATCTTGTGGGCTTATGTACACAGTTTTTCTGACAGTGTTACGTCAAGTATGATCTATGTTATATTACTGCTGTTTTATGATCTATCTTACAGCTAATTACCTGTTTTCTGTTAAATGTATAAATAAAATGTAAATGCCAACCTGTTGAAAGTCAGGTGAGACCCAGCTGTCAGGATGTCTTTGATCTGCCCTATCACCAGGGCCCTCCCAAGCCCTACATTTCTCTTTCTCCTTCATATTTTCTCCAGACCCAGGGCGAGAACAGCCGCCCTTCCAGCAAAGACAGAGCCTGGCTGCTCCTGGCAGAGGGTCAGTCAAAAACCAGAGCGGCCCCACCACTGAGGGGGTGTCACGGGCTGCCGCTGCGAGTCCTCGGGGGGCTGTCACTCACCCCAAACATGGGTGCAATGGGTGTGTTTCCAAGCGCTTCCAGCAAGCTTGGCCTGGGCCGAGCCGAGCCTGCAACCTGTCCTTGCCACACTCCTGTCTGGGGTGTGCTCTGCCTGGCACCCAGCACTTAACCACTTTTGACTTGCACAGACTGAAGCACTGTGAGATTCTGTGGCTGGAAAAGTGCTTTATGCACGTTCAGAATTTCTGTTTATATCTGAATTAACAATTGCTGCTGCTAGAAACATCTTTCCTTGGACTATGAGAAGTTTATAGGCAACAAACATGGGATAAGATGTAGCATCTGAAAACCTCGGGAAGAAAAAGATCTTCCTTTGAAAGAAAGATTGGGAAATACACTCAAGTGAAACACTTACCTGCTGGACATCAGCATCAAAATGCACTCACTGGAGTGGGAAATGCATGTCCCGTGCTAGATGCTGTGTGCTGGAGAAACAAGCTGAGACTTCAGGTATGGCATATAACACAAATCAGAGCTAAAAAGATGTAGAGTGTCTTTAAAGATAGCCTCATAAGCGTAACATAACTGGGGAAAACAGTATTTGGAGAAAAAAACCCCAAACTTATAACTAACTGATCTGAAGTATTTCTTTCCAAAGAAATAATTTCTGCTACTTCTAATGCTGATTTCCATTTTGATACTTCTTTGGAGAGCAGCACCCGCAATGCACTTTCATAACAGAGCTGACACTTGGGCCTTGGGAACGCCCAAACCAGGTTACAAAAGGTAGAGCATAGCCTATGGTCATGCTTCTTCAGGATGCTGGGAGATAACTAATTTTTTATTAGTTATTTAGTTATTATTGACTGGTTATTCAAAGACCATTAGCTAGACTCAGGTGCCACATGGCTAAGGCCATTGGCTGAACCAGATATAAGAACTCAGGAGCATCAAAAGAGACTATGAGAGAACGAGGTTTAAAATAAAAAGGAGCAGCACTTCGTGCAGCAAGCAGTCCACCTATTGAGCCCTTTGCCAACAGATGTTGGAGATGTTGCAGTCTGGTTGAAGAACAAAATAATGGAAGAGAAATTCATTGAGAGTTGCTAAACAGATATAAACTACATTGAAGATGATTGGAGGCCGGGAGTCTAGGAGGAGGACGTTACTAGATGTGTCTGTCCTATTCCTACAGTCTTCCTTGCCTGTTCTCTCATGGCCACTGCTGGAAACAAGATTTTGGGTTGCATGCACCAAAGGGCTGATCCATGTTGTCTGCATAAATTCATGCAATATCTGCCTTGTACTGCCCATGAACTGTGGAGGGTTTCAGGCAGTTTTCTTAGGCCTCTGATGCTTAGAAGAAAGCATAAAAGAAAGCTTTTTATCTTCCTTTCCTACAGGGCTCCTGCACTTGCCTTGATGGTTGTGTGGATTGTGTTAGCCTGGCTTACATGAAAGATGTAAGAGATGTTTTGTTTCTAAAATAGTTAGAGTTAATAAACACAGATGGTGTGAGAAAGAGAGAGGAATGGAGCTTCTGCTTTCTCATATAAAGGAAAGCTGTTCTCAAAAATATTTCTCATTTTCTCCCCTGAAGCAGTTGATTTAAACAAAAAATTATACACCATTTCCTGCCTTTTAATGTCCGTAATGCTAATTCCCCCCCCCCGAAAAAATCTCTTACAGAATTTCTTACAGAATTCATTCAGAAAAAAAATTCTTACGGATTTAACTGTCTTCTAAAGACAGAAGGAGATTGTAATAGTAATAGAAACGGGAAAATTAGTAAGAATGGGGAAGGAATGGCAATGGCTTGGTGTGAGGCACCAGAAGGGACCAAAGGCAGGCGACTGTAAGTGAATGCTGTAAGAGCGGTGGGTGCTGATGGGACCTCAGTGAGGAGCCCACCAAGATGCCAGCACTCCCAGCCTGCAGCTGCTCGGGACACAGTCAGGAAACGAAGGGCAGGGAGTAGTAAATCCTGATAACTCCCAGAGGTGGAGCAGGACAGACAGTGGAGTTGCTGCCAGCAACTAAAGGGTAGAAAAGGCACATCCAGAGACAGCACATGATTGCCTGTCTAAGGGGAACGCAGGAAATTTGATGAGGGCACGATGGCACCATCACTCATCCTCAAAGTCATCGCGAAGATGGACACAGGCATCCTGGTGTCTGCGTGCTGGTCAGACGGCTTGGATACACCCATCTGGTGAGTACGTAGGTACGAGAATATGAACATGAGTCAAATCAGTACTGCTTTAAAATAAATTCACCTGCCTATAAGGTGATAAAGTCACCCTCCTACAGGGACTTGCATTGAGTTTGCTACGTTGTGGCTGCTCATTGATTACTCGTGTACATCCAGCTTCTGTGCACCTCTCCAATTTATTGCCCATTGAACCTCCTCCTGTGCAGCTGTGGGAGAGTTTTCTTTATGCAAAGTACATCCATATTTGCCAACACTGGAGAAAGTGTCCAGCATAACTTTTTAAATAAACTAGATGCTTCTGACCTAACCTGCCCCATGAGCTAGGACACGTCCTAGTGAATACCAGGCTGCCTCTGAAGAACATAGCTACAGACAGGAGAGCCATAAATGCTGTCGATAAAAGCACTCAGTCTCCTCTCTTCACCTGAGACTGTCTGGGAAGACCAACAAAAGGAGGGAACATAAGTGCACCACATCCAATTTCACTAAAATTGAGGAAATTTGAGGCTCCTATTGCTATTTGCCATCTTTCAGTAGGCCTTCTGTTTCTTTGGAGTGCTGCAGTATTCAAGGGTTCCTAGGAAGCCTGTGCTTGCGGGCACTGATGGAAACAGGCTATTGAACTGCTCCATCTCCATAAAACCTGCCCTTGCAGGAAGCTTTCTGAGGCATGGCTCAGTTCCAGCAAAGTGGGAAGCCTGCAATGTCAGGGGCTGCTGGTAGACAGTTGCTTTCATCAAGAGGTTACTTTGTTGGGATGAGCATTTATCCCACAGCTACTTCGTCCTGTCGTCAAGGTAAGAAAAAGTCACATCTGAGTGCTGACTTTGGACATGCAGCACCCTCCCCTCTCTTCTCACAAACTCCCTGCAATGCCACGTCTCTATGGTCACATCTGTGTGAACTCACATTAAGCCCATGCTGCTCCCATACTGACATGCACTTTGGCTCAAACTGCAGCCTTAAGTGGAAAACTCAGTGGGAGAGCAATATAAGAAAACACAAAGTTGTCTCCCCACCCCTTTTGCAGCTGGCGTTATGGCGAGAGGACCCAGACACCTCTCACCGCAGCTGATCTCGGCTAACAAAAGCTGTCTCCATGGGGTCCACCAGCAGCCCCTGGCCACTTAGCAGGAGAGAGCCAGAGCTCTTTTTAGCCTGGATGATTCAGCACAAAGAAGCCTTTGTAGCTCAGCAGCAGGCATCTCGCACCTCTTCTCATCACGCCTCTTCTCAGGTTTTAAATACAAGGGGACAAAAGTTCTTGCAAACCCCTGATTCTGTCAATTCCTTGAGTATATGCCTGTAATGCTGTTTCTGGCATTTAAGTATCTTTAAATGGAAAAGTGAGAGCTCTTAGGAATCACAGGACACCGCATGCACCATCTCTCTCTCAGAGCCAGCACCTTCCCTGGCATAAGCTAATCACCACTTGTGATATTCTGCATTTGTAGGGCAGGATACCAAATAACACCGAACAGCAGCAGGAGAAAGTTCGATGCAAGCAGCTGCATGTCATGAAGAATGAACAGGAGGTCCTCCAATCTGAAGGGTATCACAGCAACCAAGAGCTCAGCCATATTTTAAAGGGATTAGAAGTGCATAGATGGCAAGAAGAATTTTAATAACAAAAGACTAAATAGATGCAAGTTTGCAAGCAACAGGAGCTCTCGGCTTTATTGCAAAGTTACACGAGATACAAAGGAACAGCAGGAACAAGTCTTATCCCACCCTGCCAGCTGCAGCGGCGCTTGCAGCATCCACAGAAACAGCCCGTACCTGTCAGGCCTGGCAAGGAGCCTCCACTGGGCAGAGGCAGAACAGAAATTCGTGCTGTAACTTCCCTGTTTGTATGACTGAGTAGTCAGTTCAGACTGTTCAGAAAGCAATACTCAATTTTTGGAAGTTTTCCCTCTTTTTTTAGTTTGTAATTTACCATTTGGATCACATTTTTCATGTTTTCTTCAGAATCTCAGGGCTTAGCCTGGCTGTGGATAACTATAATGCCCAGCTACACACCTGCCAAGGCTGGAGTGGGCAACAGCTCTGGAAGTGACCTGGAAAAATGTGAAGTCAGCCTAAATACCTGCAGTTTTGCTTCTGGGCACAAAGATGCCAAAGCACCTGTGCCTATACAAGGCTGAACAACTTTGTACTGATACTTAACCCTGATGTTCTTCCAGTTTCTCTCTAGCAAGCTGTCTTAGGAAGAGCAAGAGCATGGAGCCACTGCTTGCTCACTTAATGCTATAGCTCAGGAAAAAAAAAGCTCCCTGATTTCTTTCCTCCCTCTGTTTGGATGAGTGGGAAAGCGGGCTTGAAATAAGCCCCCTGGCTGTTAGGAGGAGCACAGGAATTGCTGGCTGTAGCCACCCACTTCCCAGCTCACAACCCCTAGCCCTGCAATTATTGCTATTCCTAACCTGGAGCATGCCTTTCTACCCCTCCTGCCGAGGCTGGGCCGCTATTTGGAAAAAAGAAATCAGGGAAAATACATAAAGGAAGAAGCAAGTATTTCTGAAGTAAGGGATAACAGATCAGTACCCTAGAAACTGTTTGGTTTTATCACTTAAATGGTTAATGAGAAAAGTGCCCATGACTTGGAGGAGGAGTCCACTCCCCAGTGGGTGCCATCTCCTCCAGGCTGGGCATCAGGTACACTTTCACTTTCTAACATTTTTGGACAAGGGGTCAATTTAGGAGGGGGCCAAGGGTGAGGACTCCCTGGAAATTAGGCACAACGGTATTATTACTTAAATCTCCCCCACATCTCCTTAACACAGCTAAGTGCCTGCACACAGGTGGAAATCCAACCTCTGCTTCTCATTGTAGCTTCAAAACAGAAGTCGTCTTCTCAGCTGGGTCTGAAGATCTGAGCACTAGTAATAGTAGCATCTGTTGCTGTTGTTATCAACCTTCATAAAAGGTCTTTGGCCTGTCCCTGAAGGCAGTTTAACAGTGAAACCCTTGGTATTATTTCATCACTGAAAAGAGCGTCCTCTCCATATCTTGGTTATCTCACATTCCTGCACTTGTCAGATGATGACCCAGAAGAGGTAGAAGCCACACCAGACAGTCTTCTCAGTCCCCTAGAGTGAGCCAGGTATAAGGTTTGACCGGGTATTATAAAAGATTTATCGGAAGACATGTGGTTGAGCTGACATCTCTGATCACTCGTGGGATTTCATGGCACAGCACATGTCAGGTTGTGTTTCGCTGTGCAGGGCTGCTGTTCTCCTGTACTGGCATCTCCCTGGCTCTGTCACTGAGCACTCACAATTGAGATTTAAGATGTGGATGTGCATAGTCTAAGCCATACCATGTGTTATATCCTGTGTGTCTTGCTAGAGGCCCGGTCCCTGTGCTCAGTAAGCCCCAGTATGAGATCCTACTTAGATTCTCAGGTTATAGTTAAGTGAGATTTCACTAAGAATTGAACCTATTTTTAGCAAGTTGGGAAAAGTCCTTTTTCATCTTCTCAGTTCTCTCCTTTGAGTCAGCCAGCTAAGACACCTCCACCAGGGTGCTGAGTCACACAACCTAAGACAGTACCATCTTGTCCTTACAGAAATGGGTGTGATATCATCTGGATTTTGAACCCTGAGCTGAAACAGTGCCCGTGCCATCCTGACAAGCTGAGTCACTGAGACAGCCACAGGGAGAGAGGCCTTGGGCGCAGCAAATACACTCACCTGCAACCCAGCCCAAAGCCCTGACCCTGAAGGACAACACAGAAACAGCTCCTGCCAGCAGCTCCTGTGTGAGCTGGCTTAAGCCTGCTGCTGACAGTTATTTTCATTCTTATAGATAAAGATAAGCTGTGGGTATGGCAGAGCAGTATTTGGTATAAATCAGTTCATTGAAATTCAGCCAACTCGTGTCAGGGCTGAAATAAAACTGAAAAGAATAAGTCATCCATCCCAATTATTTTATTTTTATTTCAGCAGTGCTAAAATAATTCAAATGAGAGCAGGTCTCGACAGCAAAGAAAACAGCTTCTGTGCCAGAGAGCCTGCTGCCAGGCACAGGGACAGGCTGGCAGAATGGCATGGGCACGGTGGGGAGGAGTGTGCCAAGGGACCCTGCCGGGCACCAGTGCAGCAAAGGCGAGTGCCTGTCCCTGGCTCCGCTGACGTGCCCGGCCCCTTACCGACACTCTGCAACCTGCTCAGTCTTCGGCAGGTCCCAGCGGTGCCCCGTTGATGAGGTACAGCCTACGCATACACTGGGCTCGTGGTGAGAGGCTGTGACACCATCACGTGCAGCCATTTGTAGGTGACTTTGGATAGTGGAGATCTATGCCTGATGCTTTGGTCTGCTCAGCACAGTAAATGGCTGTTTTCTAGGCAAAACTAGCCCTATAGGGTGTTGTCCATGACCTCTACTGCCATATGTCATGGTCTGCAAGAGCAGCAGGCTGTAGGCAGGACCCAGCAGGCAGAGACTGGTGTGTTTCAGTTCACCACTAAAGCCAGAGGGACCATGGAGCTAAGCCTGGCCACCTCTTAGACTTTACAGACACTCCTCTGATTTAGCACGGACAATCCCAGCATGTTGAGGAAGTTTTCAGAGAAGATCCTGGTGACTGCTTCCATTTTGTTTTCTGCAGGTCTCTAATTGTTTCCAGACATGTGCATGGCACCCCTTGTTGCAGTCTGTTCAGTCAACATAAAACCACAGTGCCAATATCTGCCAATATCTGCCAATATCTGCTACCTTGTCCCGCACAGCTTTCCAGCTTCTTCAGCCAAGTGCTGGCGTCATCTGGTCTCTGTCATGCTCAAAACCCTTTCTGCAAAGTTTTCTCAAGCCTCCCCCTCTTTCTTCTGTTCCTCACTGCAGGTGGCTTTGGCCAGCTCTTCCCTAACAGGCAAGGAGGTACCATTTCCCTCTCTCTCTGAGCCGTTGTCTCCAGAAGTAGATTAAACTTGAAGAAATGAGATTTTTGTCTGTCTCAAAGCCCCTCACCACAAAGCACAGGTGAAAAGGCCTCAAAGGGTTGCTCATCACGCCACCACAATGGAGGAGGCCGAGCACTTATGGTACAGTTGAAAGGGGAGTTGCAGTCCCCACACACACTGGCAGCTGCAAAAACCCAGCACTGATGAAGTAACATCAGTTTGCTTTACTGCGCTCTGCCTGGATGACTAGTGCAAGCGCTGGTGTCTCTCATCACTGGAGTGAAGAGCAATTTCCGTGGTGTGAGCCAGCAGACCTGCACTAGCATGAAGTGACCTACACCCCAGGACTGCACATTTCTCTCATCTTACAATGGAGGGAGCCTGAAAACCTTCCTTGAAGACCAATATCTGAAACTAGGCAAGGTCGTAGTAGGTAGGATGTGGCAGAAGGGGAACACAGACCCACAAAGGGCCCATCCAGCAGTGCCTGGTGGCTGTGCATCCCCCAGAATGTCACATCGCTGACCCTCCCACCAGCAGTCATATGTAGGCTATTAACTGTTTGCCATGGCAAGCTGCTATGCTGAGAGATGCTGAACTACATCTGGTCTAGCTCAGCATGCTAGATCATGACCCGACGCTCACCAGGACCAGGGACATACCCCAGCCAAAAGCCCTTCCAGAGCTACAGCCCTTCTGGGCTTCCCTTTATCGCCTTTGTGTCTTTTACGGCAGAAACTCTGCCTGAGCCACCTCTCAGCAGGGTTATCTGAAAGCAGCATGTCAGGGACTCGGGTCATGCCCTCTTGGGCAGTGGAGAGCTCCTTGAGAAGATTATGCCCGTGGCTCTGCTCTCAGTCACCCACTCAACCAGCAGAGCTGCCCTGCCTTCCCCGTGGGAAGCCTTTCCACTGAAAGGAAAAACTCAGCGCTTGTTTCTGAAACCCACAGAGAGCAAGACTAATCCACCTGTGGGAAAAAAAGAAGAAACAGAGTGTGCAAGTTTTGCAGGCAGCTTTCGCAGACACCTGGCTTCAGTCGCACGCCTCTGTCCTGCCTGCAGCTGCTGCCAGAAGTTTTCTGCCCTTCCCAAATCTGTCCTGGAAGAGGTTGTCTCTCTGCTTTCAGAGATCGTGGGCACAGGCAGGAGCCAGAAGATGGCTCCATTTGAGTTTGGCTTCCCTTAGCACCTTAGCACAGTGCTTTCCTCAGGCAGCAGAGCAGTCTGTGTTCCTTCTTCTGTGTTTAGATCCCAGAGATTTGTGTTCCTTTGATTCTTCTTGCAAGTTGTATCCCATACTTTGCAACTTACTTCGTAAGGTACTGTGGGAACAGAATCTGACATGCTGCATCTCTCCCTAAAACTAACATGATTCTACTACAGTGGGAGTTTGGGGGATTAGTAGCACTTAATTACACAGTTCTTTGAGTAGTATGAATCTTCCTCGTATGGAGGTTGGAAGAGTCACAAGCTAATGACAAATATTTGTTCTCTTTAATTATGTGTAGCACAGGAGGACAGCCCAGCTCCCTCCAGCTTTCCTCCTCCATCACTCTGACAGCTTCAACACCAGCTGCTCTTAGAGCAAAGCAAGCACAGAAATAAAATCCACCCTGATCTTTGGATCAGGCATCACAGGCTTGTAATGTGAGCACATGCACTTTATTTATAAGTACTAGTAAGGAACTTGAATCATAGAATCATAGGATTGTTAAGGTTGGAAAAGACCCTTAAGATCATCAGGTCCAACCGTTAACCTAGCACTGCCAAGTCCACCACTAAACTACGTCCCTAAGCACCACATCTACCCGTCTTTTAAATACCTCCAGGGATGGGGACTCAACCACTTCCCTGGGCAGCCTGTGCCAGTGCCTGACTACCCTTTCAGTGAAGAAATTTTTCCTATTATCCAACCTAAAGCTTCCCTGGTGCAACTTGAGGCCATTTCCTCTCCTCCTATCACTTGTTACTGGGGTGAAGAGACCAACCCCCACCTCGCTACAACCTCCTTTCAGGTAGTTGTAGAGAGCAAGAAGGTCTCCCCTCAGCCTCCTCTTCTCCAAACTAAACAACCTCAGCTCCCTCAGCCACTCCTCACAGGACTTGTTCTCTAGACCCTTCACCAGCTTCGTTGCCCTTCTTTGGACACACTCCAGCACCTCAATGTCCTTCTTGAAGTGAGGGGTCCAAAACTGGACACAGTATTCAAGGTGCGGCCTCACCAGTGCTGAGTACAGGGGGACAATCACTTCCCTAGTCCTGCTGGCCACACTATTCCTGATACAAGCCAGGATGCTGTTGGCCTTCTTGGCCACCTGGGCACACTGCCAGCACCTATTCAGCCAGCTGTCAACCAACACCCCCAGGTCCTTTTCCACCAGGCAGCTCTCCAGCCACTCTTCCCCAAGCCTGTAGCATTGCCTGGGGTTGTTGTGACCCAAGTGCAGGACCCGGCACTGAGCCTTGCTGAACCTCATACAGTTGGCCTCGGCCCATTGATCCAGCCTGTCCATATCCCTCTGTAGAGCCTTCCTACCCTCCAGCAGATCGACACTTCCACCCAACCTGGTGTCGTCTGCAAACTTACTGAGGCTGCACTCGATCCCCTTGTTCAGATCATCGATAAAGATGTTAAACAGAATTGGCCTCAATACTGAGCCCTGGGGAACACCACTTGTGACCAGCCGCCGACTGGATTTCACTCCATTCACCACAACTCTTTGGGCCTGGCCATCCAGCCAGTTTTTTACCCTTTTACACTTTTTTACACTTTTTTTTTAAAGTAACCTTTCTTGCCTTCTTACCTCCACTTGCCTTTTAGAAGGTCCACCCCTAGCAAATGGTTCAGGTGAAGCAGGGAAGTAATGTGTTATTTCTGGTCACTGAAGGATTTCTAAGTGTTGTGGAGCTCAGAGGCCTCACTGCAGTTCTTCCAAAGTCAGACAGAAAGGAAGGGAGCGGGGCTGTAGCTGCTGTCAGTTGTGAAACACTCCATGAGGTGAAGGCAAACCCATACTTGACAGCTGCAGAATAACTACCTGGTCCATCTATCCGGCACATTCGGGCATCTATGGGAAGAATTTTGATGTAGCTACTAATGAAAAAAGCTTACCAGCAGGGAGCAGATGGACGTCAGCCCCTTTTTTGAAGCAGGATGGTTTGTTGTGACCCATGTGTCCTCTGGGCACATAAAGCTCATCTGAGCAGAGCAAGGGCACTTCCCCATCAGTGAAGTGTTCAAGGTCAGGTTGGACAGGGCTTTGAGCAGCCTGATCTACTGATAGGTGTTCCTGTCTGTGGCAGGGTGGTTGAATTAGATGATCTTTGAAGGTTCATTCCAACCCAAACCGTTCTGTGATTCTAAGGGAGTGAAGGCAACTGTCACCTGCATCTCTACGCCGCTGACCCAGCGGCTGCCAGCAGAGGACCCTCACCTCCTGCTGTCACAGTCAGGGGCTTAAAAATAGGGTTTTTCCATGAGGCTGCATAGCTGGGACTTACCCAGCCTGGCCCCAGGCCCATGCTGGGCTTCCCCCCACACAGGGTACCACAGCTGGCACTTTGTGTCACAGCTCCCATTTTGGGATGTGTCCACTTCAGACAGCAAGTCCTCAGGCTGATCAGGTCTTTTCCTGAGGCTCAGTTAATCTTATCAGTCCAGAAAAACTGAAAAAAAAAATCCTTCTGGTCTTTCCTCTGGGCTGCCTTTCCTGTATATCGCTGTTATTCTTCTCCCGCCCTCCCTCCAGGACCCCATCCCTCAGAAGCCTCATTGCTGAAATTCCCATGGGAGCCAGGACCAACCTCGCAGGCTCCCACAGCTTCACCTCACTCCTCGCCTGTGAAGGACCTCAAGCACTCTCCCCTGCCTCCCAGGCTCTCCCAAAAATTGCTCCTGCTCCCCAGCAGCTCTTCTCCTCCTTGTCCTCCTCATCATCATCATGTGTTCACCCCTCTCCTTCATCTGGGAAGACAGACTAAGCCTCTCTCTGCTTTGATCAAAGCCTAAAAGTGCTGGATCATCCTGCCACTGAATCCACTTTTCAGACTAATCAAATTTCAGCTGTTAGTGGTAAATCACATCATCTCATCTCTGACTCTATCAGAATAAACAGAGCTTCCCTCTCATGTCAGGAGAAGTAAGTGCTGATGATCCCTCTTCCATTTTGAGAAGGAAGGGGCTTCCTCTGAAGTGTAATGAAACTTGTACAGAAGATAGCTCAAAAACGGATACAGTCACATCACTCCGGGACCTGGGGCCCCAGGTGTTGATCTTCACCAAAGTCTTGGCCTGCACCACTATGCTACGTCTGAAGCAGCACCCTTATCCTGGGGATATTATTAGATGCCGGATATTATTTTTGCATTACTAAATATTCAACAAAAGCTAAAGTTAAAGAAGCATGCTCTTCAGACCAAGGCACTGCCAGCTCTACCTCTCGTGCTGGCTGTCACTGGACCCCTTCCCCGTGGTCCTCCTGCTCTGCCTGGCATCGCTGGCTCACTGCTGGCTCACAGGGCCCTTCTCTGGTTTATTCCTGTTAAGTAATCAGACAGAAAAGAAGTTTCTGCTCTTCTTGTGCAGCTCTCAGATGATGAAAAAAACAAGTTCAACACATTAAATTACTGTTGTAAACACGTCGCAGTGAGGAGACTGGAAGGGCTGACCCAGCAGGCTGGTCTCACCCTGCAAGGCACGGTCGGGTTTCAGAATGATTACCAGCAAATGGAATAAAATGCATTTAAAGGCCCAGTCCTGGGGCATCAGACCAAAACACCACACTGCACTGCGGGGAGGTGACCAGGCCTCAGTTAGTGCCAGACTCTAGGTTTTCAGGGATCTATGGCAGCAGAAGGATGGCGTGAAAAGAAACCCAGAGGCTGCTTTTCGAGAGGAGTGTCAGCCAGCTGAACGCCACCGGTGTGCTGCCGAGCCATGCATCTCCCAGTGCTGCCCACCATGCTCGGATGGCAGAGAGGGTGTTGTGTGGCCATGCTGGGACCTCCCGCAGCAGCACCTGGCTGGTGTAGCCACATCTCCATGACCCATGTCCCCACCTGTGGGGTGTCCTACAGCACCCTCCAGATGTGGGACTGCGCTCGGCATTTACACCCTCTGCTCTGTGGGGCTGAGAGATGACATTTTCAGGCAAAAGCTTGCCGACTGATGACTTTTCCTTCTGGGCTCATTCTGGCAAAAGCAAAGGAGTGACCCAAAGAGTGTCTAGGTTTTGAATTTTGGGTTGCTGAGAGAAGTTTCCTAGCACCTATAGCCAAAACCCATCCTGATGTAGTTGGATGTCTTCTGAGTTTTTTGCGTGGTAAAACCAGCAAATACTTCAGGTGAGATGAAATCTTTACAATAAAGCGCTGTCAGCAGGGAGAAATCCAGCACCTCCCGTACCATCAGCAGCCAGCTGAGCGGTGTCCTCCCATCCTGAGCCCCAGCAGTGCTGCAAGGGGAGGCAGGGAAATTCGCCTCCTGAGTGCCAGGGGACACTGCGAGGTGCGTGCCACCGCTCCCCCTTGCCAGCACCCTCTGCCCAGGGCCCTCAAGACTATCCAAACTGTGTAATCTTCTATTACTTATTTATAATAAAATTCCAGTCATTTGCATTCAGTTATATTCATATAAAATTAATCATCAAAGGCATTATTTTGCATGTATCAAATTCTGCTCCTCTAATAGATTTTAGGAAACCAGCAAGTGTATCATTTCACTCTTCTTCGTACAGTACTTCTAAGCTCAAAATCCTATGACATCTGAAAAAATCTTAAAATATCTATCAATTTCACCAAATTGAAATATTGCTGTATTTTAACTGCAGTTTTAATAGACCTTCAAGGTTTTCCAACACTTTTACTTAAAAGTACATTCAAAGGTTTGGGTTTTTTTTTTTTGTAGTTTGTTTGGGTTTTTTTTTTTGACTGGTGAATGAGCAGTTCTGTGTGCTGTAATTATGGGGGAGAGCTGAACATCTACAACCCTGCTGCTCCAAGGCAGACATGGATTATGAGTAGTCTCATTCAAGCTTATGCATGCATAGTCTGTGGTGTAATGGGGTCCTGATCCACATGAGGGGCTTCATTGAGCTGCTGCAATGCGAATAATAGGTACAGTGGATATATAAGGCCAAGAGAAGATTTATGTCTTTCAAAGATCAGGATTGATGCTGCTCCTGTATAGAGAATAAATGATACATGTAAATTTTGTCCTCGGTAGCCCAATAACTTACAATTGTTTATGTTTCTCCTCCTCGTAAGTAACCCCTGAAAACTCATGAAAAGACCATGAATATAATACAGGTACTGCTGTGCATATTTAGTGTTTAATACCTTTGAGTTTTGGTGCTAAGATTTGGCCCCCTTTTTTTTTTTGATGACTCTCTTCATAAGGCCGGGCTTGAAAAGTCTGTTATTTAAAAAACTCTTAACACGCAAATTATTAAGTTTTCCTACAAAAAAGAAAAAAACTCCTTCTAAAGAGCTTCACTGGATGCTCTTTGAGAGAGCAAACACTTATTCCACTGTTTTTATCATTGTCTTAAAAGGTAGAGCAACCCTACCATGATTAATTTTTCATGCATTGGGTAGGAAGGGATAATTAGAGAGTGCTTCATACCAATTGTCTGCAACTGCTTTCTAATTAACTAATTGACTACAGAGCTAATGAGATTCAACATTAATTTTTATATCTGAATTTGGCCAGACCTATTTTAAGAACCATGAAGACAGGTTGGCCAGAAGCTTTCATTGGATGTCAATCAGACCGGTATTTTGGAAATACTGTTGTATTATCGCCTGGGTAGCTATTTTGCAATGGTTTTTGCCTCTACCTGGTGGCTGGAAGATGAATTGCATGATTCCCAGTTTTTCTTTAGTGGGAGGCAGGCAGTCTTTTTTGATAAGAATATATATAGAAACACGAAAAACACTCTAAGCTATCACTATCTACGGACTCATTTTTTTTTCGCATTCTGCAGTCGGGTCAAGAAACTACTGGAAGGAACTGGTGGTGTGGATATGTGAATAAATATGATGTATTCATCACAGTTAGTGTCAGCAGTCATGACTCACATATCTGCAAGATTTCTTTGAAAGCATTGACAAGCGAGTGTCAACAGACAAGCAAAATCCAACAGATACAGTCAATTCCATTTTCAAAAGGCATTGGGGAAATCCTTCAACAGCAGCTTGTAAAGAAGCTGCTGTGCATTAAGAGAGAGTGTCTTCATGTGAGCAAGCAATTGGCAAAAACCAGGAATACACCAGCAATATTCACAGAGAAGGGGAGTCCCACCTGGAGTCCTACACTGACATGTGCTGCGGCTGCTCTGAGCAAACAATTTCTAAAAAAATCTGCAAAAGAAGGTGAATAACAGACCTTCAGGGATAATGGGTAAAATCGGTCAACTGTATGCAGCTGTCCAAAGTAATAAGGATGAAAGTTACTTCAGCAGTTGCAAAATGGTTTCAGAATACCCAGAAACTGGACAGTAAAATGGCAGGTGAAATTTGCAGATAAAAGGTAGGTAAATTTAAGTCAAACCCATTAGCAAACCCGATTCTAACTTCTAATATGCAGAGATACAACCTGAACCACCTATTGCAAATCAAAACGATGCACAGTTCTGGGTCCTTATCTCAGGGCAAATATAATGGAAAAAGCAGGTACAGAAAAAAATTACAGCCATTAACTCTGAAAATAAATACTTGAGGGGGGACTGTGATAGCTACCTGTGAAGTCCTGAGCGGTATGAAGAAAGGGAGCAGAGGGCACTGCCTGAGGGTGTCTGAGACCCCGAGCAGGCAGCAGATGCTACAGGGAGGGAAGGGGAGGGTTTCTCACACAATGTGTGCTGGAGCTTCACAACAGTTTGCGGCAGGATGCCAAAGTTTACATGGTTCGGAAAGCAATCAGCCAAATTTGTGGAAGAAAAATCCATTTGGCACTGTTAAAAATGAAGGCATCATTTCTGGTCAGGAAGTCTTTGGACCACAGATGGTTGCAGTCTGCAAGCTCTTTCAGGAAGCACCAGTACCTGCTTGTCCTCTCCTTACGCTCTGCCTGCAGGACCTGTTACCGGCCACCGCCAGAGACAGGGTAACAAGCCACGAAGCTCGTTGGTCTGCTTATTCTTGATTTTTATGTATTGCTCACATCCAGTACCTTCCACATTTGAGGAAAAATCCCAAAGGCTACTAAGCATTTGCTGGAGCACATCTCATGTCCCACTAGATTACATTTCAAATCTCAGCAGGAGCTGTTTATCTACAGGGTCCATGATAGGAATGGATAAAAATAGCCAGAAAAGCTTCAACTAAATGTGAAAGAGGGCTAAAATCTTTTCTGTGATTAAGTCCATAGTGTACAACAAGTGCTACACTGAGAAACTGCAACATATTCCCATAATACGTGTACTTAAGGAGGCTGTACAGCATGCATAGGTCACCTTAATTCTGGCACACTCTTGACAGCTTGGCTTTGCAAAGGCAGTAATGTTCATTTCATTTGGTCTGTGTGTGTGTTTTTGTGTGAATAATTAATAGGAATCATTTATAAAATCAGCAACACTTTACATTTGTACTCATTTTGAGATGACTTTCCTTTATCAGGCCCGGTGTGGCTCAAGCTGCCTGCTCTCTTCCTGTAAGTGCAGGCAAAGCGTGGACACTGACCCATTGGAGGGCCCTGTCTGCCTGCAGCCTCAAGTCAGACTGTGTCTCAGGGCAGTCGGGGCTCCCACAGTGCTGAAACCCTGAATGTGGTCCATGGTGAGCACCGGTGCTTGGCAGGCTCAGCCTGAGAGATGCTGAGCACCCGCTGGCATGGTCACCGCACCTGCAGCCATGGTCCTCACTGCATGACCAGCCTCTGGCAGCACCGAGAGCAAGAATACATGTCTGTATGGCTTTCAGATATGCCGATGAGTGCCAGATAAACTCTTGCAATGACAGTGCTAATAACAGTAATAGAGCAGCAATCCAGCCCAAGCAAGGAAGCTGAGCTCAGATCTGCCAGCAGACAACACGGCAGCTATGATTATCACATCCCAGCGTATCTCACTTAGCAAAACGGTCAATGGATAATTTAGCAATCTAAATGAACACTGCTGGTGAGGCCTGCCGGGGAGGTCCACCCAGCACTGTACGTGTTTGATGTGGCAGCTACTTCTGATCGAGCACTGCGGTGCTGCAAGCTTGTGCCCCAAAGCAGTTCCAGTTGCCGGGATTCAGAGGGAGAGGGAAAACCACAGAAAAATGCTTGATTAGGAGCCATGTCTCTTGGTTCACCCCGCCATCACCTCTGCACATCCACAGGAAACCTCTGTGTCCGTACCCAGGTGATGAAGTGCAGGGACAGGGCAGATACTGGGCAGCTCTTCTGGCACTTTCAGGTTTCACTGGCTCGGTATCGCAGGAGGACGGGCTGCCTTGGCACAGGCTGACCACAAACCACTGACAACCATCCTGACAAGTTCAGTTCCAGGCAGAAAGCCTGCCAAGCTGTGAGATTATTGCCATTTTCCGGTTTGCAGCCACTTTCTACTGCAGCATTATATCTCATTAAATCCTAGGAGAGACTGGTTTCAGACAGGGCCAGAAGAGAGGGAACACTAACTGGTGATCCCTCCTGGCAGTCTTGTCCCTCTCTTCTGTTCTGCCTCAGTAAGTCACCTCACTCCATCTTTCTTGCCATTTTATCCTGCCCCTTCTCTGCTGTTCAGTGTCTTGTTTTGAGTCACAGAATCACAGAATGGTTGGTGTTGGAAGGGACCTCTGGAGATCATCTGGTCCAACCCTCTGCTCAAGCAGGGCCACCTAGAGCAGGTTGCCCAGGCCCATGGCCAGACAGCTTTTGAATATCTCCAAGGATGGAGATGCCACAACCTCCCTGGGCAACCTGTGCCAGTGCTCAGTCACACCCACAGTAAAAAGGTGTTTCCTGATGTTCAGAGGGAACCTCCTGTGTTTCAGTTTGTGCCCCTTGCCTCTGGTCCTGTCACTGGGCACCACTGAGAAGAGCCTGGCTCCGTTCTCTTTGCACCCTCCCTTCAGGTGTTTATATACATTGATGAGATCCCCCTGAGCCTTCTCTTCTCCAGGCTGAACAGTCCCAGCTCTCTTGGCCTTTCCTCACAGGAGAGATGCTCTAGTCCATCATTTTTGTGGCCCTTTGTTGGACTCTCTCCAGTATGTCCATGTCTCTCTTGCACTGGGGAGCCCAGAACTGGACCCAGCACTGCAGGTGTGGCCTCACCAGTGCTGAATAAAGCAGAAAGATCACCTCCCTCTACCTGCTGGCAATACTTTGCCAAATGCAGCCCAGGGTACTTTTTGGCTTGCTTTGCGATGAGGGCACATCACCGGCTCAGTAGTCCTGGCCTTGACCCAGGCCCTGTGCACAGTAGGCCAAATTCTGCTTTCAGCTATTCCCATGATTTAAGGGGATTTTCTGGATCAGAATGAATTTGGCTCCATTAGCTTGGTCAGTATAACAGGGCAGGTTAGAAAAGCAGAGATTTTGCTCTGAGCTCATTCATGGCAGACACATTCAGTATTGCAGTTTGGCTGAAAAGAGTTGCGCAACCTCCTCAAAATCAAACTGTTGCTCACCAGAAGTAGCAAGGAAAATAAGGCAAAGAAACACTCCGCAAACTAATGAGCAGAAAATGTGATAAACAGCACATCCCTTCACTGCACAGGACCAGGAGAAAAATGCTGCAGAGCTCACCTGAGAAGAGAGGTTTCATTGAATGTACTCTAATAGCCACCAAGTTCCTACGTAATGGATTAGCAAGACTGACGCCTTCTGTATTTTAGAAAAATACTGCCTTAGGGGTGAACAAACCATCTGATCAAAAGTTACAGTATATGAGAAAAGCAAGGCCTTTCCAAGAGAGCCATATGGCCATACAACGGGTGGAGATCATGGATTAGGACAGGAAGCAGTCTTGGTTGCATTAGAATAAGACGCAGGCACAGGGCAATATGCCTTCAGCAGCCCTACTATTCCCAGATGCTCTGGCATCTGCAGGGTATAAGCAACACACAGCTGGGTGAGAAAGCAAAGGGCGAATAGGTGAATTCCCTCTTCCAAACCAAAAGACCGAAGGCTTCCCTTCATCCCCTTTCCCAAGAAGCAACCCATTAGCACCCAGTGATATCCAGCCATAAGTGCAGCATCCCAGCACTATGCCCCGTGACTAACCCAGGACCCTCCTCTGCCCCTGCCTGTGCTGACAGCATGGTTTGCTGTTTAAAATTTTCAGAATAAGCCAATTTTGACAACCTTTTTCATCAGTGACAGTGGCAGCTGCAGGAATATTTTTAGTTCCAAGTCTCTCAGCCTCCTCATGGTTCAGAAAATATTTCATTTTTTGCACTGTGGGTGGAAATGGAGATTAGCACTTTCTAATGTTACAGTGATGCTCCCTGGGTGAGCAGCAGAGACGATGGTGGGAGTCCCGGCACTTTGCATATGGCCTGCAAAACCCAGGGGCACCCTGCATTTTCCTAACGTGACATGGCAACTAATTGCAACTAATTGTAGAGACAGCAGCTAGGGGTGATGCTGCACACTCCAGTAGGAATGGCTAGAGGTATTCCCAGAGGATTTTTTTCACCTGAAAACATATTTTGTGCCCCTGAGGACAAAGAAATCATCAAGACAGCATTTATAGCTGTAGGTCAGGTCTGGAGAAGGAGGCAGGGTGCTTATGGTGCTGTTTCAGCTCTGCAGAGCCCTGTGCTGTTCATCCAGGAACCGTTGCTGTGGCAAGAGCGACAGTGGGATTTGAAACCAAAATGACTCCATGAGAAACCATCTTGTGTGACTCTTGTTTCTTTGAGGACTGTGGGGCCCATGTTTGTCGGTATAGGGAAAATCAGCCTGGCAGCAGCGGTAGGGATGGAGTACAAGCCTGACAGCCTAATGACCTTCCCACTGCAGCCTGTGTAACCAGTGATTATTTTTGTCCTTTTTCCTGACTACAGCTTCCAGGCTAGAATTTCTGAAGAAAAGGGTGTTTCAGGGAATGCCAGGCAGAATAAGAAACAACCCCTGGCTGTATCTGAGCAAGAAAGCGGGTCCCCTTGTTTCCATGCGGTGCATCCTCCTACAGCCACTGCAGTGCTGCTGGTGAGACTGCTGCGTGCAGAGGGCTCCAGTCCCTGCACATAGGCTTGACCAATTTTACATAAAAAGCAGAATTTGGACCGTTTCCCAGATTATAATTACCCACATGTAAATATAATGATGATTATGCTACTTAACTGAGACCTCGGAGCACAAAGCTGACAAGTGATGACAACTAAATTCATTAAGAGTGCAAATGTTCTTCCTCTCTTTTATGAAACAATATTGAGTGATCCCCGAAGAAATCCAGCAACCAGAGACATGATCTGCTAATAAGCGGTGAGCCCGGTGAAGGCTGCTGGAGAGGCAGGACAACCTGCATTTGGAGTGAAACTTATCTTTTCACTTTGTTTAGATTGGGAAATAAAGCAGGGCAGGGGCTGTTCTTTGGCACGGAGGCCAACTGGTACAGCATGGCTTGCACCCAGAGAAAAGATCTTTTAACTTTCCCGACATACACAGGGTAACCCCGTCCAAATTTCTCACTGGCCATGGTCCCAGGACTGCTAAGCCCGGCCTGGCATGGGCTGGCCAAGGGGGTGAGCTGGCACGGGGCAAAGCTCAGCCTGAGAGCGTGACAGCGGTGCGATGCATCAGTCCTGCACCAGCACTTGGGCCTGATCCCCCTGGATGTCTGCAGGAGTACGTGGTGTCTCTGCGTACCTGTCCCAGAGCCAGAGAGAGCCTAAACTGGGGCCCATCGCAGTCTTACTGATGCTTTTTAAAGTTATTTGGTATACTGGTTTTTCAAACACTTTCTATTTTTTCACATTCAGAGGTGCCAAGCCCCAGGGATGATGACAAAGGTTCAGAAATATGTTACAAAACACATCTACGAGAAAAAAAAAATACTATTCCTAGGCCTCCTGGGAAAACATGAAAAGTAATTGCGGTGCATGGTGTGCTTCCAGACCAGGACTAGAAAACAAGACTGTATCTTCCTATCGAACTCTAGGTGTGAAACAACACTAAGAAATGGGAGGAAATAGCGATAGCCATAATACCTCGCCTGCAAAAAATACAGTGATTAAGAGAGATGCTGAAGACCTATATCACCTTCTCGGTCTTTTTGCTGAGACAGCCACAAAGCCTCAAATCCCACCGTTATCCGAGCAACCTGTTACACTGACTTCATATTCCTATGTTAAGCATTTCAGTTGACATTTTTATTTTTCCAACAGGTCAACTAATCCCCTGCCTGCAAGTGTTTCATTACAGCTGTGTGCTTCTTCCCCTAAGAGTCTGAACTACCTTGGCTTTGGATGTAATTGAACTTCTGGAAAAGGAACAGTTTAGACCAAAGTCACGGTGTCCTTGCTTTCACTCCACCTTCATGCCCATCCACCAGAAGCTCTTTGAATACTCTTTTATAAGCAGTTGAAAGAATTTCCCTTGATGGTTTTCCTGTGCAAAGGTTGCTGTGTCCAAGAAGCCCACGGCAAGCTCATAGAAAACAGGCTACAAAGCCCCACTGCTGGGAAAGAGCTGAACAGAAAGGTGACTGAGTGTGTAGATGTTACAAAAATAACCAGGATTGTTGAATCGAACGGCATCAAACCTAACTGGCTTCTGGAGGGGTGAGGAAGAATCTCGTGGTGCTGAGTGAGTGGGCAATATAATGGCAGATGATGCTCGGTGCTGATAAGCACAAAGTAACGGAGACTGGAGGAAAAAATCTAATCCTGTCTCTGTGTTCAGAAAGTATTAGTTCACTGCAGAAAAAAACATTTTGGAGGTATTAAAATCCCCGGAAAACAATGTTTCAATACTAAATGGGTGTCAAAAGAGTAGAGAGAGCTTAAGGAATTACTAGGGGAGAAACTGGAGCAGGCTGGAGTCTAACATGTTACAAACATCCAGGTGTAGTCACCAAGGAGCAGTTACTGACGGTGGTAGAAGAACATTATCCCTACACTCCCATGTAAAGGCAGAGCGTGCCTACCCCGTGGGCATGCTGCGCAGTCCTGCAGAAGGCTGCTCCACAGCCAGAAGCATCTTGTCAGTACCTGAACCCTACTACTCAATCTACTCGTCGTTCGTGTCATCTCCTTGCTCCTCACGTTCTTGTACCACCATCAGTAACTGCTCCTTGGCAACTACAGCTGGATGTCTGTAATGTGTTGTTAGACTGCAGCCTGCCCCAGTCCCTAACCCGCCTCTTAGCCAAGCTAGACGTGTCTGCCTTCTGCACTCCTTTCTTATTAATTAGTCCCCTAATCCCCTGATTAAATAACAGAAGCTGGCAAAGCAAGGAAACCTGGCCTGCTGCACCTTTATTTTGATGGGCTGACAGAAAACTTGCAGCAAACTCACCTGAACCTCTCAGGCAAAGCCACGAGAGCTGATTTTTTCATCTGTTTGTACAACGTAGGGTGAGACCCTGTGAGAGAGAAAGGGCAAGTTCTGCAAAACAAACGGTAAAAGGTAATTTCCAAGGGTTTGGTTTTCACTCAGTACCTCTGTTAATGCGTAGGAGAGATCTGAAAAGTAAAGAACATCACATGAATCTATAGACCCGGGCTGTCTACTCTGCTTACTTGCACTGGGTCATTAGTCTCGGGTTTCATACACTAGTTTGTTACAGAATTTGCTACAGAGCTTGTTAGCTTGTAGAACTACATTTCTGATGCATTAGCCTCTGCATCGCTTTTCCCATAAATAAAAGTCGAGCCATATTCAGCTTTTATTTGCTCTTGGCCACCGTGCAATTTTTGGGCATGAAATGTGCTCTTCTATTGGTTTATTTGTCTATTTGCATGTTGTAACTAGTGGAGCCTTTAGCTAATAATATAAGTGGGGAGGGAAAAAAAATACCCAAACCAATTTAGAGTGAGGAAATTCACAGGCAGTGTTTGAGAAGGGTGGAGCTGAGCTCCTTAGGGTAAATTATAAATTGATGGTATTAAGTCTAAGGAAATAAACAAGTTCCAACACCGAATCGCTGCTATCACCACCAAGGATTTTAAAAGAAGCAACAGTATGATTGGCTACAACAAACTCGCTGTCTAAGAGCTCTAAATTGTTTCTTCTCTTTCTACAAAAGAGAAGCTACGTACAGCCAAGAAGCCTTGAACGTCGTTCCTGCATTAAGGATCCCAGCATTTTGGAATCCGCTCTTGGCTTTAAGAATAATGAATGTTAGCAATAAAAGTATTTTCTGAAACGTTTCCAAACCCGTGTGGTTCCTGCAATAGGTGAAGGTTCAAGTTTCACCTTATGGAGCTCAAACTAATTCTTCTATTCTTAAAATAAACTCAGATGAAATGTGAAAAAAAAAATTACTTTTGCTCATTTGAGCTTTCTTGGGCTGGACATGGAACAGATTCATATGGGGACTGGAAGTCCTAACACCTGTTCACAGAGCAACTTGTTATCATGCTTGCTTTCTGTAGTGATTGGAGACATTGGCTAAAATCCTGGTTTTATCCGATTTAAGTTCACTAGAGTGAGACTGGGACTTGGTTCCGGCCCTCAGACCGGTGTGCACACTGCACTGGGACGAGGTCTCCTGCGGGTGCTTTGGGCAGACGGGGACCCCTCTGAGGTGCCCAGCCCCGGGGAACTAGGGGCAAGTCAGCCGGCGGCAGCCCGGGGCTCCCCCCTGCCTCCTGCCATGGGCAGGGGGAACACCAGAGCAAGGCTCACCTTCAAAACTGAGGAATTCCTCTGAGCTTGCCCCTCTCTTTTTTTATTAGACTTTGTCTGGGATCACAGCGTACCGATCTCTGCTGATGTGCAGTCCCAGACAACGAAGAGACCCAACCTTGAGGGTAGGATGTAACAGCAGCCACAACAGGTAGCAGCCTAAAAACTAGCAAGTTATTTATTATTCACTTTTTTTTTTCATGTCTAATATGTTGTCAGTTTATTTGAAATCATGGACAATAAATAACGTTCTGCTCCAGAACCTAGTTTTGTTCACTTCTAATGTGTGGCACAAAACTTCCAGTTTCTTTCCAGGTGCTGGAAAATTGGAAGGTTGAAGAATAAAGTGTGGTTAAAGGATGCTTTATTGCTGCCTGTTGTGGTTTCGCAAATTATTTTCTCAAAGCGTTACTTTAGCAGGAATAGATCGCTGGTGCATTTGTGAAGTAAATAAATGCTGTTATGAATATGTGTTACATGTACCAATTTATGTTAACACTATGTATATAGAGATCCCGTACAAGATATAGTTTGTGTTGCATGGAAGCCTAAATTTGATGATAATTTTTCTTCTCGTGCATAACCTCCCCCCAAGCAAGAGTTTAGAAGATAAAACCACTGGTTGGTGGGGTGGGGGACACACTGCATATCACCTTTTTGCAATACACTTCACAAATCCCATGATGAAAAGCTTTTCACCCCTCTTATTCTTAAAAAAAAAAGTGAACTATTTGTAACACGGCATTATTGAATGTGAATTTTAAAGTCTTTCCTCAAAGTGCTGACGGCCCGAGATGAGAAAAGCTCCGTCTCCTTCCAGAGAACCCCCTCCTCTGCAGGGATGGATGTTACACTGAATCACTTCATTCCCAACCTTAAAAATGTTATCGGATCTAGGTGCAGGCAACCCCAGCTCTGCATTCCTCTTCCTCTGGGCTACAGACCTCACAGGGGAGTTTCAATTAAGGAATGATTCTTGGTCTCTTCCCTGGTCTTGTAAACTTCATGTTTTAGGAAAATCCCTTTAATTATTTTTTTTTAAGAGCTGAGCACGGAACGGAGCTGGGTAACAATGCTATGGGGTTTTTTTTAGCTTCTCAGTTTTGTTTTAAATTCACTTTGGAAAGAAACCTGAAATACTTCACTCCCGGACAAGTTGAAACAGAGCATTTTTTGAACTGTGAAATGAATATGTCATCGATTGGTACCAAGGAAACAAAGGGTCAGGCAAAACCTCGCCCACTTGCATATTTTTATGGACGTCGCCCATCATGGTGATGTCAGTGTGATTTCTTCTATAGAAAAGGGCAGCCTCTACCAGAAAATCTGCAGAACCAGACCCAAAGGGAGTATCTGATTTTCTTAGAAGGATCAGCCTTCACTGAAACCTTGCCAGATAAAACACGAGACAGGCGAAATTCTGATTTTCCTCCCCACCTTGAGTTGCCTGTACCGACCGTTTGGTTTTGCTGTTGCCTTCTCCGACTCTTCTGGACCCACAGAAGCAGCAGCAGAAACGGATCACACAACGAGTCGGCCTTCAATACTATATTCACCATTTTGCATTTGAAATCTATTTTTACGGTAAAATTATATGACAAGTGGTGTAACACATGAAAGGAGCAATAGGGATTATACAATTAATGAGAAAACAGTGAAACACATCAGATAAACAAGACAAAATTAACTGAAAATAGAGGGCAAGTCATACAAACAGGACTAGGATGGAGGATTTTGTGTCATTATGCACATAATTGGTTTCATACAGATGCCTTTACAATATCTTCCCTTTCCAGCCTCAGGGATGTTGCCTCTTGTTACAATAAAATGGAAAGGAAAAAAGTTTAAACTGTCTTTTCTTGTGATCTATTTCATCTAATAAAAACTCTGGAAACAGGTACTTGGATCTCACTTTTAAAAAAGCCATAGAAAAGGATTAACTTGTAACAAAAGCTTATTTTTCAAAACATGGGCATTAAGCATCTCAGCAAGAAAATGTAGAGAGAGGTGAGAAAAATATGGACTTAAACTAGGGTTTTCTTATGCAGATCCCAAGTTAATACTGATATGACTTAAAGCAGCTACAGAGTGAGTTGCTTGATTTTTGGAGTATAAAACAGATCATCGCATCCATTCAAACTTGATAAAGGGGAGGTAATGTTTCATTTTTTTTAACCTATTTCTTTCCTCTTCCTTTTCATGAACTATCATTTTCATTAGAGGATCTGAAAAGCCAACTAAGCTTCTAAATTCCATTTAAAAAAAAAAAAATCTAATTGAGTAAAGCTGAATCAGCTTTACTCTTCCAAACATCTTCCAAAACTGCAATTTATAAAGCTTTTTTCCCCTCCCTGACAGACATATTGGCAATAATCCAGGTGGGTTTTTTTCTCTTTCAATAATGCAGTTCCGGGGATGAAAGCAGTTGAAAGAATCTGTTTTTTTCACGGTCTCCTTGTAAGCGCTGAAGAGCCTGAACTGACAGTAACAGATTGCTCCAGAAGTTGCCTTCCAGCTCCTACAAGGCACAGGGCTTTACAAAATCCCAGTCGGCAACCTTGGGCGGCTTATCGCTCGCCTCCCCCTGGTCTTCTTCCTACGTAAAGCTCTTGCACGCAAGATCCCTGCGGGGTTAGCACCGGCGGTCGGCGGCGCTGGCCTGCTGCGCACCGCAGGCCGGTAACCCACCTCTGCTTCGGCAGGCGGGCTGTGGGCCCGCGTCCTTCTCCCCGCACCCACAAGAGGACACTGCAGCCGCAGGGATGAAGGCTCAGCCCGGGAGCAGCGCTTCAACGCATGCACTAGAAAGAAAAAAGTAAACCGATGTCAAGTGTTTAGCATAAATTCATAGAATTGACATTATAATCACCAGTGCACCATTTACATGCGGGGTTTGGCTTTGCTTCTTCCCACAGACTACCTAAGTTTGCCTCTTGCATGTAATTATTTGCAATTGCCCCAAAGAAGTCTTTAATTCAAGGCTGCAGATCCTACCTGCTGTTTTGCACAGTTCGGAGCAAAGCGTGAGCACGCCAGCCAAACCTACCGCCGGCAGCCCCGAAGCCGGGCAGATGATGCTGATTTTGCCCTGAAAAGTAATTTTACTTCCCCCCCCTCCATAGGGAGAACTAGAAATAATAGTTCAGTTTAACTTCGCTCCGGAGGACGGATCCGAGACGACAGGTGGCTGCTCCGCGGGAAGCGGCGGGGAGCGGCAGCGCAGGGCCTTCCCGCTGCTCCTGCGCCCCCGGAGCGCCGGCCCTGGCGGGGGCAGCGGGGCTGCAGCAGCGGCACCCGTTCCGCCGCCGCTCCCGCCGGCCGGGGCGCGGGGCCGGGGCCGGCCGCCGAGAGGCGCCGGGCGGCGGGGCGGGAGCCCCGCGGGGCCGGACCGGGCCCGGCCCCCGCCGCCGCCGCCGCCCGGGAGGGGCCGGGCGGGGCCGGCAGCAGACCCCGCCCCGGGCAGCGCCCGCCGCGCTCCGCGCAGCCTGCGCCGCTCAGCGCCGCCGCGGAACCGAGCGGGGCGGCAGGAGCGGGACGGGACGGGACGGCCCCGCACCGCACCGCATCGCATCGCACCGCACCGTTGTGCCGCGCAGCCCCGCGGGACCGCGCCGCCCGTGGGTCGGCCCCGCCGCGGCGCGGGGGGGGGGGGGGCTTCGGTATTTAATTTTCTTTTTTTTTTTGGCGAAGGAGACGAGCAGCAGGTTTATGCTAATCACCCTCTCGGGAGCGGCAGTGGGAGGAGGAGGAGGAGGAGAGGAGCCATTTTGAACTCACTTCAAAGTTTAAGGTGGAAAAGTTGGAGCTCTCCAGCCCGCTGCCCGCGGAGGGGGACGGGGCGCGGGGCTGCGGGCCGGCGAGGGCGGCAGGGGGGGCCGAGCCGGCGGCTGATGGATGAGGGCGGGCGGGCAGCCCGGCGGGTGGATGGATTGTGCGGCAGCCCTCTGCCCGGCATCGCTGCCCGCTGAGCCCCGGAGATGCTGCGGCTGTCCGCCGCCGCCTGCCTGTCCTGGGCCGCGCTGCTCTGCGCCCTGGCGCCGGCGGCCGGCGGGGAGCTGCGGCCGCCCCGCACCGCCCCGCTCCTCCACCTGCCCCCGGGGGCCGCGGGGCGCCGCGCCGCCGCCGCCAACGCCGCCGAGCCGCCGGCCCTGCCGCCCGCCGGGCGCCTGAGGGCGGCGGGCGCCGCGCTGCGCCGCGCTCCGCCCGCCGAGCCCCGCGGGCCCCGCGGCGGCGGCGGGCCCTGCCCGCGGCGCGCCCGGCGGAGGGCGGCCGCCGAGCCCCGCGGAGCCGCCGCCGGCTGCGCCCCGCCGCCGGGGGAAGAGGGCGGCGGGCGGCGAGGAGCGCGGCGGGCGCGGAGCCTCAACAGCCCCCCGCAGTTCCAGCTGCCCAGCTACCAGGTCTCCATCCCCGAGAACGAGCCGGCCGGCACGGCCGTCATCGTGCTGCGGGCCCAGGACCCCGACGAGGGGGAAGCCGGCCGGCTGGCGTACTCCATGGAGGCGCTCTTCGACGAGCGCTCCAACGACTACTTCTCCATCAACGCCGAGACGGGCAGCGTGGTCACCGCCCGCAGCCTCGACCGGGAGACGAAGGACACCCACGTGCTGAAGGTGACCGCCTCCGACCACGGCTCCCCGCGCCGCCGCTCGGCCACCACCTATCTGACGGTGACCGTGAGTGACACCAACGACCACGAGCCAGTGTTTGAGCAGCCCGAGTACCGGGAGAGCATCCGGGAGAACCTGGAGGTGGGTTACGAGGTGCTGACCATCCGCGCCACTGACGGCGATGCCCCAGCCAACGCCAACATGCTTTACCGCCTGCTAGAGCCGGGAGTTGGTGATGGGGTCTTTGAGATCGATCCGCGCTCGGGGGTTGTGAGGACCCGAGCCCCAGTGGACCGTGAGGAGGTCTCCGAGTACCACCTGGTGGTGGAAGCCAATGACCAGGGCAAGGATCCGGGACCGCGCAGCGCCACGGCTATGGTGCACATCACTGTCGAGGATGAGAACGACAACTACCCTCAGTTCAGCGAGAAACGCTACCTGGTCCAGGTGCCAGAGGATGCCCCAGTGAACAGCCAGATACTGCAGGTGCAGGCCACAGATCAGGACCGGGGCAGCAATGCCCAGGTGCACTACAGCATCGTGAGCGGCAACCTGAAAGGCCAGTTCTACATCCACTCTTTCTCTGGCGCCATCGACCTGATCAACCCTCTGGATTATGAGACTATTCGGGAGTACACACTCCGGATCAAAGCCCAGGATGGAGGCAGGCCTCCTTTGATCAACTCCAGTGGCATGGTGTCGGTGCAGGTTGTGGACGTGAATGACAATGCCCCCATCTTTGTGAGCACTCCCTTCCAGGCCACGGTGCTGGAGAACGTTCCTCTGGGCTACTCGGTGCTGCATATCCAGGCCGTGGATGCTGACTCTGGGGAGAACGCCCGCCTGGAGTACAAACTTGTAGAGATGGCACCCTCTACCGGAGGTGCCCCTGTAGCAGGTGACTCTGGGTTCCCTTTTCAGATCAACAACAGCACGGGGTGGATCACGGTGGCTGCAGAGCTGGACCGAGAGACTGTGGAGAACTATCACTTCGGGGTGGAAGCCAGGGACCATGGTGTGCCAGTCATGACCTCCTCAGCCAGTGTGTCCATCACTGTCCTGGACGTGAACGACAACAACCCCACCTTCACGGAGAAGGTGTATCATCTCAGACTGAACGAGGACGCGGCTGTGGGCAGCAGCGTCCTGACCCTGACAGCAGTGGACAGGGACGTTAACAGCGTTGTGACTTACCAGATCACCAGTGGCAACACCAGGAACCGTTTTGCCATCACCAGTCAGAGTGGAGGGGGGCTGATCACGCTGGCCTTGCCCCTGGATTACAAGCAGGAGAGGCAGTACGTGCTCACAGTCACTGCCTCTGACGGCACTCGCTTTGACACCGTCCAGGTCTTCATCAACATCACAGATGCCAACACGCACCGCCCGGTCTTCCAGAGCTCCCACTACACAGTGAGTGTCAGTGAGGACAAGCCCATCGGCACATCTATCGTCACCATCAGTGCCACCGATGAAGACACGGGGGAGAACGCGAGAATCACTTACATTTTGGACGATAACATCCCCCAGTTCCGCATCGACCCTGACACAGGCACCATCACCACCCTGATGGAGCTGGACTACGAGGACCAGGCCTCCTACACATTGGCCATTACAGCCCATGACAACGGCATCCCCCAGAAATCGGACACCACCTATGTTGAGATCCTCATCCTGGATGCCAATGACAACGCGCCCCGTTTCCTGCGCGACCGCTACCAGGGCTCGGTTTTCGAGGATGTGCCACTCTCCACCAGTGTCCTGCAGCTGTCTGCCACCGACCGCGACTCAGGCCTCAATGGCCGTCTCCTCTACACGTTCCAAGGTGGTGACGATGGAGATGGAGACTTCTACATTGAACCCACTTCTGGAGTGATACGCACACTGCGCAAGCTGGACCGTGAGAACGTGGCTGTCTACAGCCTGCGGGCCTTTGCTGTGGACAGGGGCAGCCCACCGCTGAAAGCTTCTGTGGATATCCAAGTGACTGTGCTGGACATCAACGACAACCCTCCTGTCTTTGAGAAGGATGAATTTGACATCTTTGTGGAGGAGAACAGCCCCGTGGGCTCTATTGTGGCACGAATCAGTGCAGCTGACCCCGACGAGGGGACCAACGCACAGATCATGTACCAGATCGTAGAGGGGAACATCCCTGAGGTCTTCCAGCTAGACTTGCTCAATGGAGACCTCACGGCCCTGATGGATCTGGATTATGAGAGCCGGACAGAGTACGTGATCGTGGTGCAGGCCACTTCTGCCCCTCTTGTGAGCCGGGCAACAGTGCACATCCGCCTCCTGGATCAGAACGATAACCCACCCGTGCTGCAGGACTTCCAGATCCTCTTCAACAACTACGTGACCAACAAGTCTAACAGCTTCCCCTCCGGCGTGATTGGCAAGATCCCAGCTCATGATCCCGATGTGTCTGACAGCCTGGCCTACACCTTTGTGCAAGGCAATGAATTAAACTTGCTCCTTTTGGACTCTGCCACTGGGGAACTCAAACTCAGTCGTGATCTGGACAACAACAGACCCCTGGAAGCCCTCATGAAAGTGTCAGTCTCAGGTAAGCAAGCGTTCGAGGCTCATAAAGTGTGTAATTCTGCTTGTCAGACCAGTACAGGGGCACGGGCAGAAATAACCCACTTGCAGTTTAGTGCGCAGCTTTCGGTTTCCTGAGGCAGCAGGTTATCTGTGAAATTTTTGGAGAGGAACCACAAAAATGTATCAAGCCCATGTGCTGTGGATTGAAGTGGTGCGTTGAAGTTGTTTAGTAAACATGGATCACTAGGGTAAATAAATAGGAGTGTGTGTGGAAGGGTATATACTCCCTCAGTTGAGGCGGTACCTCGGCTGAAGCTCTTCTGATGTGGTTGCGTAAAGGTAATAAATGATGTAACTTGCAAAGATGTAGGGAATGCACATGTATCTGTAATGCTGTCTCCCCTCCCTTTTTTTTTTCTTTAAAAAAAAGAAAAGTTGAGATTTGGTATCTCTGCTTTTTTAGTAAGAAAACGTGTTTGTTTCTTTCTGCGTACCGGGAGGTTTGGCTGGCAGATCCTTAGACCTCAGAGCAGTCTCTCTCTGGTGTGGCCCGGGTGGATGTGACACTGGCGGGGCTGCGCTGGTTTGCATTGCTGGCGTGTGTTCCTGTGGGAATGGCGACGCTGAAAGCAGTGAGTTATGGCTGTGTAATAGCTGTGTAACGCTGCTAATTGCACCGAAGTTGCTTTAGTCGAGCTAGGGGCAGATACTGGCCAAATGCAGCCCCCAAATCAGCGCTGTGGGGCGGAGGGAGAGGAGGGGAGAGGGAGGGGTACTGTACCATTAACTTTGTCAGAGAATTTGTGTCTCTGTGTGTGTGGAGACTGTTCGGTATCTTCCAATATATACTGTTTTATGAGCACATATATGCTTTTAGGATATTATTCTTCTGCTCGTTTGCTTGTTTATCATGGAATTACTTTTTATGCCTCTAATTGTGGCATCAATCATGCAATGAGTAATTTCCTCTGCAGGTGCCACTTATAAAGTTTACTGTGGACCTGATCCCATACTTCTGTTGACTTTCAGAGATTGAAGCAGATACATTCCTTGCCACCTCTCTCTGCAACCTAAAGCTAATATTTGTATTCTTTCTGAAAAAAATAGCTGAAAGTACTAGGTACATAAAATGACACTTTGGGAGATGCTTCATTTTGGATGATTGTATTAAAAAATTAATAACCAAACTGTGGCATAATCCTGGCAGCTCTTGTTCAAGTAGTCAAGGCGTGCAGTGGGGCCTCAGGGGAGCAAGGTGTGCTCTCCCTTGTGTTTGCAGGCTTGAGGTCCTTTTTGCTTCAGGAAAATGAAAGTGATATTAACTGATTTAATTTACTGTGGTGTCACCTGACAAGCCACTCCTGTTTCTTCCAAAATGCTGGGGGGCACCTAATGTGGTGAGATAGCTCATAAATGCCGTTTCCATGTCCTGTGAGGACTTGCAGAAAAAACAGACAGTTGGCTTGTGACCTTAAAGAAAAACATTTGGATTAAGGTGCAGGTGATTGCGTGGTCATTGTCTGTCTGAACCGGTAGCTCTTTATCTAGTAGCAGAAGATAAGAACTCAACTTGGAGCAAGAAGCTTGGTGAAGACATTTTGATAGACTAGATGAGGAGAGTGTTCAGAACAGAAAAATAGATGACACGAACTATTCCTTTCTCAATCTAATGTTTTACTCAGTTTAACTGGATGAAATCTCAGGTAGGAATGAAGACCTCTGTTTTCTTAAGTAACAGGAGCTTGATCATTCAAGCATCGTTTTCATGTTTGGTGAAGGTGTGAACTTTGAAACTCTGCTGTGATGTTGATCAAAACTGGCTGTCCGCTGCATGTCTGGAGATATTTGAAAGATTAAAGCTTTTAATGGGTAGGATTTTAAAATAATTTTGACAAGCACTGAACTCCATTTGACGTTAATTTGGAGAAGTTTGCTGTTTGGAAATTGAAAGGGCAGAGTCTGGCAGTGTGTGATTGTGTCCAGGAAAGTCTCACCTGCCTGCTTTCTCTCCTTTATCTGATGCAGTCTTTAAAAAAAAGAAAGACAGAGAAGAAGCTCAGACAGAAGTACTCCACAGGGTTATCTCTAAGTGTTGCGAAATACCTGCAAATCATCTGCTAAAATGACCTGCCAGTTAACTGAAAAACGTGTCTATGGAGTAGCCATTAACCTCTCAACCCAGACAAACACAAAGTCCTGCCCTACTCACAGCTGCTCGTAGGTCAGGGAAGGATTGGAGCTCTTTAGGAACTTGGAGAATTTGATCTATATACGCGTCGGAAGTAACACGGCTGCTATAAAAATCTTATTTCCACCTAGCGATGCGTTGTGCTGTGGAGGCATGGGAGTGTGTGTGATGCTAGTGAGGAGCCACGCTACTCAGTTAAATTAGTTTGGGACTTTGATACTTGGCTAAACGCAGCATTTTTTCATTTGATTTGGGGATTATTTAAATAAGCACGGTAATTTTGGCCTTCTGCATATAAACAAAGCCTTAAGAATCATGAAAACCAAGCAAACAAAGAGAATAGACTTCATAAAACCTGAGAACAGCACGCTCGGTGTTTAAAACTTACCCTAACAGCGTAAACATCGTCAGAAACATCGTCAGAAGCTAGGTGGGACGGTGGGCAGCCCTGGGCAGGCTGGGCGCGTGCATGGCTCTGCCTTCGCCCTGGTGCCGCGGTACGTGTTCGGCTGTGCCCCCGCAGCTGGTCAGAAACCCACCCACCCGAGGAGGGAAGGGTGTGGGTGGTGTGGGAATGAGCGTTTTGCTTTGGATGGGGCGGGACATTTGAAGTCAGTCTCTTTTGAAGTGGATCTCTCTGCATGCCCTTCTGCCCATGCCTGTTGCACGGAGCCGTCTGAGTGAACAAACCGGACCCCTTTTGAATGGAACTAATCCACATGTTCTCCAGGGGTGCCCCAAGGGGTCCCTTAAAAAGACACATTTTCTTTTTTCCATTGTACCTTCAAGGCTTTCCTACAGAAAAGCAGAGCTTGGCTTTATATTCCCATGCCTGCACATAGTGTTGTTAGGTTTATGTTGTTTTAACAACCGGGGTGAAGTCTGGACCCTGCTGAAATCCTGCCCTTGCTTTCCAGGGGGGCAGGATTTTACTCTGGGCTTCTGAAACAGGTGGTCATGAGTTGATCAGTCTGTGATTTCGTAGCGGTATTAATAAATATATGGCTTAAATCGACAGGATCATTAAAAGTCAGGTTTTATCCACAGTGATGTTCACAATAAAATCAAATTGGGATTGATCTGGTCAAAAAATGGGTTAAACATTGCTCAAGTGACATTTCATTTGCCGATGTTAAACATTATACCGCGGTTTCCGCTCGTGCTGGGGGGGAAGGCTGGTGCTAGCCTCAGCCTTGCACAAATGTTGCACAAGTTTGCCTGGGTATCACATTGCAAACGCTGCTGGCACCTGCTTGGCTGTGCTGCCACAAGCTGTCCCACTTACCGTCAACGCCAGCTCACTGGGATACAATAGATGTGTGCACAAACTCCTCTGGGAACCCAGCCTAATTCACCAGTGCAGACAAAACCCAACCTGACTGTATGCTACAGCTTTCGAGTGGTCCACCTAAATGTATATCATAGTATAACATACAATTTCGGGAGGGTAGTGCTTCTCAGGAGAGCTGGTTTCCGCAGTGAGGGATAGACACCCAAGCATTTTTGAGGGCATGCAAGCTCAAGTATCGCCTTTTACATTTCTTTGGCTTTTAATCTCCAGTGGCATTTAGTGAGGTTATTGACTATCAGCAAATACAAATTAAGATAGAGCTCGTTTGTGCTGCTTTTTTTGGGCTTTTTACTCAAGCCTTGTTAAAGGATCTTCATTATTATTGTAATTTAAAAGTCATTATGCTAACGATCCTGATCTCCAGCTCTGTGCCTTCTCCATACAAATGTAACAGAAGATGGAATACTTTGGTTTAGCCCTTCTGATAAAAAGGTAAGGCCACAGCTGTGCCTGGGATGCAAGGCATTGGGGGGTTATTTGTGCGTGTGAAGAAGATTTGAGATTAAAGGGAAAAGAGAAGCTCGAGGGAAAAGGCGTCTCTGTAAGCGCAGGGGCACCTTTGGGCAGGGAGGCTGAGCACGGGGCGACCGCTCGGGATGCGGGCCGGGCGTCTCGGCAGCATCGGGGTGTGCCCTGCCCTCCTGCCCCCGCCTTTGGGGAGCAGGGCAGATGGGGCTGCTGGGGCCTTGTGAGTTTTGGGGGGCAGATCCACAGGGCGACCGGTTCTTTTAGGGGTGATGCTTCTGGCTGCCTGCGAGGACTTGCTTTCAGGGTCAGTGAGGGGCAGTTGGCACCCAAACTGCTCTCTGTGGCCCCTCTCTGCAGGGAAACACATTCCCGCACAGGGCTGCGGTGGGATCCCTGCGGTTATACAATTAGGAGATGATGGAAGCAGACGGGTGGAGGCTCCTCTTTCCCTTCCTCTGGGTGGAAGGAGATGTGTTGGTGTGTCGCGTGGCTGCAGGGCTTTTGCACACTCCTGTTCCCCGGGGACTTTGGGCGCTTGCACTTTGCGCGTGCGTCCTGCGCTAAGGAGAGAGAAAGCAGCAGCTGGAAGGCTGCAAAGACCTGGGAGGCAACGATGAGGGACCTTGTTTAGAAAGATGGTGTGATACTGAGAGCTCTGAGATTGTAGCCCGGGTTGTTACTTGGTGTATTAAGTGGAGCTGAAGTGAAGGATGAATGGTTAGTAGCACTAGTTTTGAACACTTACCTTTATTTTGGTGAAAGAGCAAAGCAAGAATAGTGCCCATCATTTTAAAGTTAGGGTAGCTCCTGCATCTGCTGTGGCTTCCTAAATCCTTTATTGCATCCATTTAGGTTCTATATTCTATTGTGTTCTACAGGTGAGATGTGTTTTAGACGTGCATCCCTCCACCCTGCAGGAATTTGACTTTCCCTCTTCAGCTGTATGATCTGTTCCAGCCGATAAAAAGCTGTGGCTGCCTTGTTGCTTTTGTATGTGCTTCCTTCCACTTCATCCCTGGGTTTCATAGGAGTGGTGTATTTTTGTTTCAAAAGACAGGAAAACGTCTGTGGCTATGAGAGGAAAATATTTAGTGCAAGGCTGACTGACAAAATAACTTTTCACTGAGATAAAAGCTATCTTCTGCGTGGAAATAAATAAAATAGGGAGTTATCTGCAGCTCAAGCTACTGTAAATAAGCAATTTCTTTGCTAAAGTGGTTATTCCCAGTAATAAAAAAAAGAAATGTTTACCACAGCACACTTTAGAAAGTAAATGAGATGTTTTATCTCAGATAAAAGCTATTTTGTCAGTCAACTTCTTTCAGCAAATGCCACTGTGCAATGTCGCTGTCACTAAAAATGTTTGTTTCTCCCTGTTTCTGTCTGTGTGCAGTGCAGGCTGTATATTCCCATTTTTTGTTACACAGTTTTTAGCAAGATATTTCTACCTTAGTATGTCTTGGTGGTTGAAGCATACAGAGATGGCACTTCTTAACCTCATCCCACAAAGTGAAACTTTGAATGATAAATATTAGAGGTCACAGTTGGTTCCTGGAGGAAAAAAACAGTGTGTGTATCAAAGCCCTACATAAACCCCAACTCAGCAATGCTGTTTAAAAGCCAAGCGCGTGTTTGTGTTTGCAGCATCTTCTTGTTAAGATTTCTGTACAAGCCGTTGGGTTGCCTTGATTGAGAGGGTATGAGAAATGGCTTATTGAACTCGCAGGGGTTTTTGGCTGGTTTTGTACACGCTTTGCTCAGCGTATGGATAATTTTATTTTATTTTTTTATTGCCTAAATGTTGATGCTTTTCTCAATGATTTCTGGGAAAGAGGGAGACTTTAGGATAACAAGGAGAAGGTATAAGAAGAATAAGACTGAAGATGTGAGAGGGAGAAAGATCTACTAGGCTTTACTTGATAATCAAATCCCAAGGGATAGAAATTAAATTTAGAGAAGTATGATGGTGGGATTGCTTGGAAAACTTTTTTCCAGTATTTTCCAGTTATTTGCAAATGAGGAGATAGTTGTAATAACCATTTTTAAATTGGATTAGTAATTGTTTTATATTTTTTGATTACTTCTTATGCTTCAGGGTGTATTAATGAATTTGTTTCCTTGGTGTATTCTCTTGTTGCGATTTGCTTCCTTCTTAGAATTCACCGAAGTGCTCTTACTTCTGACTTGCACTTGTGGGATGGGAAGAATTCTCTTTTGTTCTGTTGTTCTGGTCACACGTTTCCTTGCAGTTCAGAATTGGTTTAGGCTGGGGTTGGGGAGCCTGCTGCAAGCTGCCAAATACAGAATAAACATGAAATTGTTGTCAAGGGTAATGACAAAAGAAGCCTTTGTTTAGAATACAGGAACAGTTTTCTAGGTTTGGATGTTAGGATGATGGTAAACCTGCAGTAGAATTAGTGGTGGGGAAAGTAGGTGATGTGAAGCACTGGGATTTTATACTTCATTATCTCCAGCATCCAAGCGCTACCTGAGGAAGTGGCTGGCTGCTGATAAAGTGTATAATTTTACATTTGCTCATTGAATGGTCTGTTTTCCTTCAGTGTATATACTTAGTATCTTGAAACTCCCTTTCATTGTTGACTCCCATCTTTGAGCTGAATGGATTTTCTCAGACATCCCATGACTGAGGGAAGTAATGCTGGGTTTTAAAGTATGACATTAGGTGAAGGTAGGTAGCGTGCTCACCACTCTTCTGGTGGGACCCTTAACAGATACTTGGATGGGAACCCAAGTGTCCTCACATTTCCACCAGTCTAGTCAGAGCATGGCCCTGGTGTCTCCCAGCATCTTCAAGGAAGGGTTGAGGAGACTCATCCGTGGTCTCCTGCCCGCTCCTCGGGGTGTGCTGCAGGTCTGCCAGACACCCCTGCAGCTGACGGGTTGACTCTGGCGTTTTGGCTGGCTGGGTGCTCAGGGTTCATGGGTTCAGGGGCATGTGATAGCATGCAACACCTATGACGGTGTTTACAGTTCAGCCAGATGTGTAGCTGCTGCGCACGTTGGCATAGCTGAGCTCGCTTTCATCTGGTTATTTCGGGTACAGGCAGCGATGACTGCACAGTAGCACGGCTTTGGCTTGCGATTTCACTGAGCCCCTCGATTCCCTCGTGGGTCAGGTGAGACAGATACAAAGATGTGGGAACATGACTGCTCTAAAGTTGGGAGCAGAATTACTTTCTGGGCAGGAAACAAGCAAACGTGAAGCAGAAACCTCTTCTAAACCTACATGCTACAAATTCCTTTTCAATATTTAGCAGCGTAGGCAACTCTACCTGTAACGCTCATGCATGGAAGATGAGTAAGGGGAGGATCAAGTGTCAGACACAAGATCTACGCTCTCCATCCCTTCTCCCTCTCTTTTATAAGCCCTTAGGATTTTGAGAGCCGGTTGGTGGGGACAGACTCACTACGTTTGAGTGCTTGAGATAACAACACAACTTATCTGCTTACCTCAGTATTGCTTAATTTGCAGGATTTGGGCAACTGTCTCTCTTGGCTTCCTTTGGCGTACTGACTTGTATTTCCAAAAATACCTATGGAGAGTTTCTAGGAAATGTAGGAGGGTTAGAAGAGCTGAAGATATTCAGATCAGATCTACTGACCCTTTTTGGCAGTCTTCCATGTTATAGTCTTTCTGTCCTGGTTTCTGTGGGAATGATGATGTTTTTAGGTAAAATAGTACTCTAGCTACTCTGACATCGACTTTGCCATTTAAGAAACAAGTACGGCAGTGCTGCCTTTTATGAATGATAGGCTTTTTTGTTGTCTGCTCCTTTTTTTAAGACTATTTGGCTAAAAGATTGCGTAAATCAGAGTATAGAACAAGTTGACGATGGGCTCAGTTCTTCAAAGCCTTGTTCACAGTGGTTGTCCACTTGAAAGAAAGAACATCTGAGACCTGATTAAATTCAGTTTTGCCACTTTGTGTTTCTGTGACAAGTGACAGTTTTATTATTTTTCCCCCCAGTGCAGCTCTTTTTCCAGTGTTGAAAAACACTGAACTATTTATAGATGTAACACAAGTTTCCAAAAGGGGCAGGATGTAATCTTCATGGAAAATTTTGAAATCTGCCATTGAGCGATCTCTTGTTTGTTTGGCAAGGATTTGCCTAACACCTTTTTTTGTAAGAGCCGGGTGCACACACTTCAGTTGAGATTTCATTGCAATGTGTTGATTTTGTTGGATTGAAACAGCATCATCAAAGTTACAGCTTGGCTCTTATGGAAAGATTTGTATCACCTACCATGATCTGCCCAAGAAATCAGGTATCTCTGCAGAGGTGGTCATGTAGGTTGCAGCCATGATTGGTTGATAGGCAGGAGGGCAGCTGGCTGGAGATGCCCATCTCACCCCACTGATTAAAGAGGGAACATAAATTACGGACTTGAGCTAATTGCCTTCTTGTTAGATGGCTAAAGTTCAGCGGGATGAACCCACCCTGAATGTGTGTGCCAGGACAGAAGGGTTTGTTTTCTTTTCTAGTGATGATAGTACTTATTTCTGTTACAGCAAACTACCTGTAGTAACAGGCTTAGCAGACTAGATGGAAAGGATGGGGGAGGCTATAATTTGCAGACAGGAAAATGTTTTGCCATGAATAATGTTAGGAGAGACTTTAAATATTGTCAAGAGTTTGAGTGAGTGAAGGGGGAAGGTATGCTTTTATGGGGATTTGGCATTCAACAAAGAAATAGAATTTTAAAATACTTCAGAAAGATGATATTTGCACTTGAAAAAAAGCAATTGGACAGAAAAGTGGGATTTGCTGGAGAGAAAGGAAAACTTTTGGGCTTTGTTTCAACAAGTCGTTAATGCTGCTAAGCTGTAACCGCCTTCATATTTATTCCAGTATTTACACTTGACAAGCCCAAAAAAAGCAAATAAATGAAATGGTAAACCTGCAATAAATCCTCAGGGGACCACATAATAAACATAGACATGTTACACTTATCAAATACAAAGGAAAGTAATCTGTTTTCAACACCATTGCCGAATGCGTGATAGATGCTACATTCCGTCAGGTCTCCAGCACTTTTGGAAATGATGCATCTGGTCAAAATATCTCAGCGCTTTTTGAAGGAGGGAGAAGGAGAGGCCATCGTTAACAACCATTGTCAGCACAGCATCTCCTGCCTGCTGTGGAGTCTGTGGGCTAGGTCCAGTTTCAGGGAGAAGCAAAAGCATCTGGACCCCACCAAAAGGGGCAAAGCAGGGACTATATTATCAGATTTGAGTTTCACAGACATGATGGCCAGCACCCAGCAGTCTGTCTTTGCTCTTAAATCCCAACGGGCTGTTAGGTTTGGAAGCAGATGTACTCAAGGTGATTCTCTGTAGCTGCCATGCCACTGGAGCACGCATCATGGGTGCAAAGAGCTGCTGCATCGGTTGGGTTTGCTCTTTCCTTTCACAAGCTCCAGATCAGACTCCTTGACCCTATTCAAAACTGATGTTCGCAAGTCATTGAGTTTATGGGATTGGATTTCTGTCATAGCACTTCTGGACTTTTCAGGAACCAGCCCAGCCCAGCCTCTCATTTGTGTCCTTGCAGCGATATTCATGCTGGGTCTGATTCTGAAGGAGACCCTTTAACATCCAAGCTGTGATTTTTATTTTCAAAAAGTATTTATTTATTTATTTAGCTGTCTGAATTTAGTTTAGATCATGTAAAAGCTGTCCGACACTAGTGCATTGCTTGTTTTAGCAGTGTGTGATTGCCAGCCACCAGACACTGCAGACACAGCTCAGCATGGCTAGGAAGAGGCGTTTGGCACCTTTCGCAGCTTAGGTCCAGTAGAGGACTTATACCTCACCATCAAACGCCACAGCGCCTCACTTTTAGGCGCCTGTTCCCTGCAGCGGTATCCTGTTTTAGGCAGTTAAGTGTCCTATAAAGTGGGAGTACTTGAAATGCCATCCCGCTACAGCTTGGGCACTTCACTCAGCATAGCGATCAGGACACTTAGCGAGGGCAGAGATGGGCTGGCCTCCAGCCCTTGATCTCAAAGCTCTTACTGTGCTATACATTAAAGAGGAGCCGAATAAGGTACAGAAGCTGTTGTGGGACTCACGTTTCCCATCTCTTAGGTAAGCACCATAAGCTACAGGGTCATGCTCATACTTGCAGGGCGCCGGAGAGGAGGCTTTCTGGCTCACGTTCATATATGCAGGCACCTCCGCTTCAGTCAAGCAGCGGTGTGGGCAGTCTGGCTTTGACCCTCAACTGCTGGATTTTGTTTAGGCCATAATAAAAGCTGGATCATGAACCATTCAGGCCACGTCAGGACTAGGTCAGTTCTGTCTGTAGCCAGGGACTTGGCTCTTCCCACCTGGGAACTCAAAGGCAGAATAAACAAGAACCCCAGGGCTTTCCAGGGAGTACTTTCCTACTGATCAGAGCTGATTTGTTTGTCTTCTGGCTTTAACTATTTGTAAATGTATTTTGCTTTTATGTGGAGTGGCCCCCAGATGGGCTGAAGGGTCAGTTATGGAAGGATTCACAGGCCCAGACTTAAATTACGCTGCTAAATATCCAGAGTTCAACCCATCTTCGCCTACTGTTTAATCCTCTTTCTCACTGCAGTTTGCCATGATGATAGACTTGCTAGTAATTATCAACATGTTGCCGCTCGTCGCTCAGATCCTGTGGCTTTTCCCGCAATGTGCTCGTTGACGTTACAGCTAGCCGACATTGTCCTGACACATACGGTAAAGGTCTCTTGGCAGCAATAACTGGGTTGAACTATCCCGTCGGTTGACTCGGTTTCCCTTCTCACAGGGTGTATTTCTGCTGTTGGCCTCCTTTTATTGACACAGTGTAATTTAGCAATGTATGCTCTGCGTTATGAGCTCTCCATCTGGCAGATAATTGCCTGCTAGTTTAAATCCCGTCTTAAATTCAGTTTCTCGAGATCATGAAACCTGCTGGTGCCTTCTGGTTGGTTTTGCAGGCTGTTTGCAAAAGGATTCGCTATGCACTAAAGCGATGTGGGCAAATTTCTGTGAGTATTTTGGAATGTTAGGTAACACAGGTTAACTTTTAGGTCCCCTTTACTAAGCTACCCAACATTATTCTGCATTGAGTTTGGCAATCTAACGCTTGTGTTTGTTGACCAAGCTGCTGACAGCAGGCACTGGTTGTATGCACTGGTTATGCAAAGTGGGAACCCTGGGTATGTTTTAGGACCTGGTGGATGTTGAAAGCTTGTTACGCAAAACACGCTGGTGGTGTTCTTTTCTTCTTGCTTATCTTCTTCTCCCCTCTCCCTTTGCGTTCATTGGACCTGTTTGCCGTGTGCTGTTTTGCAGCGAGGTGCTGCATCTGTGGAGTTTGCCTGCTGCAAGTTTGTACAGGGCTGTGCGCAGCGGAGACCTTGCAGGGACTGCTTTTGTAATACCTGCTGTAAATAATTAGGATAACCACCAGACATCGACTGATCAACAGCCCTGTGAAATAGCCAGATACAGACAGCAGTGCAGGGGACCGCCCCGGGTGTGTCCGGCAGGCGCTGGGAGCCGGCTGGCACCTGCCCACCAGGCATGGTGCTTGCCAGTGGTGTGGCAGCATCCTTTCTCACTGCCTTCCCTCTTGCCTTTGGGGAGGCAGGGCAGATTTCTCATCCACCTCTCGCCCTCTTCTGCCCACTGTGCTGTTAGTTACTATTAGGTGGGTTCGTTGGCCCAAGGTGAGGGGCAGGGTCCGTCCCTTCCAGGGATGCCCCATGAGATGCTCTCAGTGAACCGGTGACAGCCATTGCATCGCCCATGCAGCCCTCATACTTGCAGTGGCCGTTTTGGGGTTGTGACTTCAGTGGTGCTGGCTGTTGGGTGCAGCTTCCACAGGTTTTGCAGCTGCAATCCTTTGACCTTGTCCTTGCACAGGGTCTCGGGGGTCATGGCATGAGGTGATGATGGTCCCACAGAGGTTTTGCTGCCTGGCACAGGCAGTTGCAGGATGGCTGTGGCCAGCCCCAGGTTGCGGGGCACAATGCACACTGAGTGTTGGTGCTTGTCATCTCTGCAGACCATGGGAGCAATACCTGTACCCGTGAACTGGGAATTTGGCCCAGTTTGGGTATAAATGGTGACTTTGGGTTTTTTCCTATCCTTTGTGACAAGTTGCAGTTGCCTTTACTGATTGGTTCCTTCATGGCCCCTTATGGCTCAGTTAATAACAGTGTCTGGGACTTTATTCAGTGTTAAGAAGCTTTAAATTAAGACATTCCTATTTACTAGCAACAGCATTGATGGACATGACCGATTAATGGCAGTAAACTCAGATGAGACCTGAGAGATGAGGGTGTTTTTTTATATTGTATGCAGTGAACTTGTTTGTTTTGTATGAATGAATTTTACAAACTTTTGTATACGATCTGCTTTTAAAATATGTCCCTTGCCAAATGGTTGGGGATTTCTTAAGCTGAGATGACTGACTCATTCCTTGGCTCAGCCAACATGCATCAGTCTGCACCGAAGCCGAGGTGCTGAGTTGATCAGATAAAATTACCCGAATTCTTCACACCACCGGTGGCAGTTGAGCATCCATCCCTTTTTTTTCCTGGGGGAAGGTCCTCCAGGAGAGGCTGTTTGCCTGCTCTGAGGTGGTGTCAGTGACTCCCTGGGTTTTGGCTCTGTGTCTCCTAGCTGTCAAAAGATCCCATTGCTCTTTTCAAGGCCTAAAGGGAAAGTAAAGCGACAATTTTAATGGCCAATCTGAAAGCTTTCTCAGAATGGAAAGTGTCCCATGGGGTAAACAACTTTACTCACACTCTACACATCCCATACTGATCAGGTAGGATGGCATTTTACTGGCTTAGTGCTGCGTAAAGTTGGGATATTGTGCATTTTCAAGTATTTAAATGATTAATGATAAAAAAAGACTAATTAAATTTTATTCCTGTGTTGAAACTGAACTTTAAAGAAATCATTCTGAGATTTCAGCAGTTGTGAAATTCGCAGTGTTGTTCATTGCACTGTAGAGCCTTTGTGCTTACTGCTGTAGTCATATTACACGACATTGCCTAATACCTAGCAAGGCGTATTCTTGGCTCATTCAGCAGGTAAGGCTCCCTCAGGGTCACTGAATCCCTTCATGTACTCAGCAGAGAGCTCAGCCTGATGATTTTATGGCCATGCATCTGCATTCGCATTTCCAGTGCCTTTTCCTTTTTGCAGTAGTTTTCCCTGTTACGGTACAGTGCTTATTAAAAGCAGGGCTCTAACTAGTTTTGTGATCAGTGTCATCCCTCCCTGCTTCCCGCTCCTGGCAGTCAGCGGCTAATTTGCTGGTGGTCTGTCCTGGGGATGGGTTTTTCCCTGTTGAACACCCGCTCCATCCTCGTGGTGCGGTGGGAAAGGCCGATGGGCGTAGGCACCTTGCAGGGATGCTCAGGTTCTGGGGCAGGGGCTTGAGCTCGCAGCTGAGAGCTGGTCCTCTAGCAAATGAGATGTTGATCCATTAGAGCTTCAGGCTAATTTGATCACTTTTGGAAAGCACAATAGTTAATAATCCCACATTAAGAAACCACCACTACTTCTGTTCCTTATTAGACATCTTAATTAATTTCTTTTCCATTTCTGTTCTTAGGCATTTTGTAGCATTTAATTTTCTCTACAATGATTTACAAGTCACAAAATCTCTTGGAACAGTTTAGCCTCTGAGTGATGGCGTTTCAGCACCTCTTGCATTTCCTTTGGTTGGATCATGTGTTGCTGCTTGTTTAGAGGCGATGCTGCTGCTTCCCCAAGGAAAGCAATATATTGTTACCTGGGTGTGATGTGCCAGGACCACACTGCCCTCTCTTTGGAGAAAGGCCCTCCAGCTACTTAGGTAGTATTTGAAGTGCTTATCAAATACAGCGACGGAAGATTATTCCATTTTGGGTGACTTGCTCTTCTTGTCCAGCCAATGTTTATGTGTCTGAGTTGTTTCAGAAGGATGGAAACAACAGGGCAGCTGAAAAATGAGTCGGTGCACGGGGCTTGCAATGCAGGGGTTTGTTAAGTGGGATGGGTTTATTAAAGAAAGTGAGGTATTACATGCTGTTGTACAAGGCACTGTAGATATCTCATCTCTGTACTATTCTCATAGTTCCTTGTGAAGAAAAGTTAATTTATATTGTAAAGAGGACAAGTTGGGGAACAGAGAATTTGTTTCACTGGAGGTATCATTTATGGTAGAAGATTGCATCTTTCGTACTGCAAAATGAAAACCAAAGAGGACTATGATTGCTACCTACCATTCTGAAGTACTTATGGAAAACAAAGCTAAGAGCAGGGCAGTTTAAAGGAAAAAATCTGTAAGTGAACTGACTCTCAGTAAATTTAGGTGGGACGTTAGAAGGCAGTTTGAAACCTTTAGGGAAGCAAATTTCTGGAACAACCTCTCTGTGGAGGGATCCAAAGCAGTGTAGCTGGATTTAAGATGAAGCTTGATAAATTAATGAATGCTTGGTAGTTTATGAGTAGTATTATGTATATACAACACACTTCCTTGAGAAGCTTCCTTGAATAGAAAATTGAACTTGTTGGTGGGAAAATGATTTCCTGTTCTCTTTTTGCTGCAGAAATTAAACACACATATTAACAAATTGTAAATTCATTAGGCCTTTGAACTGCCGAGCTTGTGTAAGTTGTTGTGTGTTGATAACAGCATTGCTATCTTCTCCTAAACTTGGTATCAAAAGAAGATAGAATCCACAAGGCAGCGTGGTTCGGCAGATAAATGAATGGGGCTGGAATATTCGCAAATGTCACAGCTGCAAGTTGCAGCAAATCTGAGCCAATCTTGCTTCTGGCTGTTACAGTCCTTCCCTTCCAACACCTGTATGACCTTGTGCTGGGCTATTTCCATGCACGAAGTTGCTAAAAAGCCAACATGCCATTAAAAAACCCAAAGCAAACTTCTGACTTAGCATGAAGAAACAGCTCAGTCCATCAAACGAGTATCAGAGACAGTGCAAGGGAGGATGAAAGTTGATAAAAAGCCAAACTACCAATAAAACAAACAAACAAACAAACAAAGTTCTGACTTAGTGTGAAGAAACAGTTCAATGCAGTATGAGATGAGTGCCAGCGCAGAGGAGGAGAGAGACCGTGGCAGCCAGCCCTTAGATTAGCTTAGGGCTGCTGTGCATTTGCAACCAAAGCCTAACGAAAAATATTCATTTTTCTTGGGTTTTTTTGAGCAGGATTTTTATTACCTTGCTCTAGAACAGTTCAGCATGGTTGGACAGGTACCAGGGATGGTGTAAAAGAGGAGGCAGTAATTAGGTGAGTTTAGGCTCTGCCCTTGGCTTGGTGGGTTCTCTGCTGCTTCTTCTTGGAGGAGATTATACATGTTTGCCTATGCTTGTGTTTTGTTCCTTCTGGAAGGTAGAAAGTCTCTAGAAAGTCCTTTCAACACATGAGAAGGTTATGCTGTCCCTCCCTTAGGCCTGTGTGGCCACATTGACTCAAACTAAGGGGAGAATTTCTTCCAGTGCTCTGTGCGCAATAGTCGGCACCTAACCCACGTAGGCAAGTGTGTCAGCACTCTCCACTCTCTTCTGTGGGTACAAAACTCCCAGCTTTCATTTGTGTGAAGTTGTGCCACCTAGAAGTTCTGCAGTTTGAACCTACCACAGATTTTGTGATGCAAAATGCAGCTGCATTGTGCTAACATCAAAACCGTAGGAGATTCAGTAAACACGTTTAAAAACACCTGTCTTGGAAACACACAGAGCGCAAGAAAATATTGTAATAAATGAATGCAAAGATAAACACCTGAATAATTTTAGTTCTTCATTCCTTGTAGATTGCTGCCTTTCAAGGTTTGTTAATAAAAAAATTAATAAATTTTCATTAAAAAAGGTAAGAAATTCTCTGGTAGTAAGGATTTTGCATTGAGAAAGCGTATTTGAGCTCTGGCTTAGTGCTTTGAATTATCTAGGCACTACTGTAACTGATAAGTGAATGCTGATAACCCTGTTAATATTTCAAGGACTCTCTGCAACTATAGGGGAGCAGTCGGTCACTATCACATTCCTTTGCATTGCAGGACAGGTTTTTTATTTGCTATCTTAATGGTGTTATATACGTACAGTTTTTTCAAGCTCTGTTCACCTTGTCTCGCAGCAGCTCCTTGGCAGTCAGCCTCATGAACTCTTTAAGATGCTTCTTACTCACAGCGGCTGGGCTCATTGCCTGCCCTTGGTGTGGCTGGGATTTGGATTGCAAATTCCTGATCTGAACAAAGGGGGGGAATAGAAAAGGCTGGCCTCTGGCCTCTCTCACGCTTTAGGAAACCTTGCTGGCTCGTAACTCTGGCTATCCTTAAAAAAAAAAAAATTTCTATCTTTGCAAAGACAGGTGCAGCCCCACCAGTAGGCACGCTGCTAGAGGAGGGAAGAGAGAGGTGGCTCCAGGGAGGCTGCTGGGATTTCATCTTATCTAGAGCTACTTCGAGCCTTGTCCACGCTTGTTCCCTTTTTCTCTTTCCCCCTACTTTGTCTCCTCAGAACCACAGGGCTGGAAATCAGTGTTTTTAGAAAAGACAGAGGGTGGGAAAAAAACTGGATGGAGACAAACCGTGAGTGCAGGATGCATCCGCATGCGTTCCCTTGCTGCGCTCGTCAGCTGCACCCAGAAGCCTCACAGTCTGAGAAGCAGCTTGCTGTAATTGCTTTCACGAGACAGTATCAACTGGGTAGGATTTGGCCTGTACTGGCTTGCGTTTGGTGAGGAGCAGAGGAGATGAGTCAAACTAAACAGGGTGACTCGTCAGAATCGGGCTCATGCAATGGTTTGTGTGTATAAAAACGCTCAGAGTTGGGAAATGGGCTGTTGTGGTCGTGCAATCATTATCTCCCTTTTGGTTTGCCGCTCTTCAGAGCTGTTGAAGACCTGTAAAGTCTGTGTCAGCCATAGTCAGAAGAAAAGGTGACTGCTTGGCTGATATCTAATTCCCCAGGGGCTGTGGGCAGGGACGCTCATGTTACTGCGAGGCAGCCGCCGAGACTAAACTTCTGTCCTTGCATCCGGGGTTCCTTTTTGCCATCTCTGTCGTCGAAGGGGACCAAAAAAGCTCAAACCACTCGTTTGTGTGGAAACATGCACAGAGGACTTGGCACAATAGGTAGCGCTGGGTTAAGTGGCCTGTAATTATTCATCGGTTTGGTTTAGAAAGTGTGGCAGTTGCTTCCCTGAAGCCAGGCTTGTGTAGCACAACGAGGAAAGCTGCTTTCATGCCTCCTGAGCTGTGTTTTGATTTAAAACCATCCTCCCTCTCACTCTTCTTTTGAGCGTCCTTGTGTTAAAGATATTCACCACACAGTGAGATCTCCACCTCTCTTGTGGCAAAGTCACGGGTCTTCGTCTTAATGGACTCGGAGGAGCCAGGTGGAGGCAGAGAGAGCGTGGCCAGATGGACACCAGGATTACTGTCCTCCTCACCCTGGGATTTATCAGAAGAAATCCAGTCAGGGACGCTTTCCTCCTGCAGGAGAAACCCTCCCTAAGATGTGAACTGGAAGGTAGACCCAGCTGCGAAGCCCTGGGAGAACTGGGTTTGATCCGCAGATGAGAGCTCCTGGGGACGCAGAGCCGGCGTGGCGGCCGGGAGCTGCCGCAGGGGCCCGAGGGCCGCGCTTGGCGGGAAGCAGCCCCGGGGCTCCCTCACACCGATCTCTGCAGACAGGAACAGTCTCTCATAAACACATTGTCTTGAAGGTAATACGCACAAAACCAGCCTCTGGGAAAAGCTGCTGCTCGCCGGAGAAGTTTTTTGGGTGTATCCTGTTCTGTGAGTGAATTACAATTTCTGTGAGGTACAACACACCCTTTTTGGATGTGTTTCTTAGTCAAAAAGTACACTGCCTTCCTTCAGTTTCAGGAGAAATGAGTCTGAAGAAGAGGCAGGTAAACAGTGAAAGAGGATCTCCTGGCACGGCTCATTTTGGGGCTAGGAGGCCGCATGGGGACTGGGTTTTAGCTGGGCTGCCTGATTCAGCACCCTGTGTAGGTAATTAAGGTATACCCTCCAATTAGCCTAAGTGGCCCTTTTACTGATGTGTGAGATCAATGAGCCCAACTGTCGTACAGATAGCAGAAAATAGTCTGGATTATTTTAACCACTGTTTTGCATGTTTAAGTAGTTTAAAGTTAGAAAAGACCTGCCCTGCTAATGTTTACAGAAGCTCATTAAGCAAGGCAGGGATGCTTGCCTGCTCCGGAGGCTAAATGGCAGAGCCTGGCTGGGCCGGCACGGCTCCCTCTGCTCCATCCCATCCCGGTGTGGCCAGGATCCGTCCCGGCAAGTGAGCCAGCTTGGCAGGGCACTACTGCACCGGCCAAAAACTGCACCAGGTCCAGCGCTGACACAGCTGCAGGTGATCATATGTGGTGTTTTGGTTTTTTTACTACCATAAGCATCACCTCTCAGACCTGCTAAATTATATGAGGCCAAAGGGATGTCTGAGCTAATATCCCCACTCTAGTTCTGCCTAGTAACAAGTATTAAGTAAAGAGCATGAGAAACAGGACAAGTACAGACTGGTCCTTCCCTTCTTGCACTGTCCCAGCTCCCAGCAGGCAGATGTTTAAGGGCTTTTGGGGCTACAGGCTTCCCCCTGGATCATGGTGTTGACTCGCCATGGGGCGAGTCAGTGCCACAGTCCATGGCCCCCTCATCTCCTGATTTGTTTAATCCCTCTCTGAGTTTTCTGCTTTCCCCAGTGCCTGATCACAGTCCCCACTGTTCAGATGCACACACTTGCAGAAATTGTTTTCTGTTAAAACATGTTGCCTGATCATTTCACTGGGTAATCTTTAGTTTTTATATTGTGAGGAACAGGGATTATTTGTTCTTTGTTCCCCTTTTTGTTGTGATTTTATATTTCCTTGTCATGCCTCCCCTTAGCCATCTGTCTTCCCATCCTACAAGGAGTGCTCCTAGTCTTGTAACGTACTGTGAAGATGATTTCTCCAGATGTGCCTGACTTGCCCAGGAGGGTGTAAATAAAGCATCCCACTGTAAATGGGTGTATTTATGCCCAAACCATTTCCAGGGAAAGGTCATATTACAGAGGTGGTAGCTATCTGCAGTGTTCTAAGATGCGTTCAGCGTCGGTTTTTTCTGCAGGATTTTTACTGTGTTTACATCATTCTTTAAAACTCCTTTGCAAAACTTGCAAAGCTTCGGCCACAGAAACACCCTGCTGCTGGTGGCTGCTGGCTACTGTCTGAAAAGCAGCGGGGTGCCCTATCTAGTTTTTTGTTATTCGCTTTGCTCATCCCTCTAACTGGGGTGTTTTGGATACAGCTAATACCCATTTCAATACACAAATAGTAGCTATATTGCCTCCCCACTCATGTTAGAGCAAAGCTTAATCACATATTTCAGAGAAGAATAAAGAATCAGGTGCAGCCAATGTATTTTTACATCTTTATTTGTATTTGTTGGCAGCCTTTTAGCCTGCAGATTGCCAACACAAACGTGGGCAGGAGAGCTGTGCCGAGCAGGGTTTGCTCTCCTCCCCACGCTGCAGGTGATACAGGATAGCCGTGACTTGGGCTGAGTTTCTTGTCAAAATTAAGATGTTTGTCCCCATTTGACTTTTAATTCCATTCGGGCCCGTCTCCAGGTAATTGCTGGTTGTAGAAACAACCAGGAGAAGGGGAGGGCGGGAGATACCTATGACTTCAGGGTCTCTGCTTGCCTTAAGCCAGCGTGTGCGTATCACACCTGCCAAGCTGACCCCTGTGCTGGCGGCCGCGCTGGGAGCAGGGACCGTCCTGGCTCTCTTGTCCCTAGGGGAAGAGCTCGACTCGAGCTAAACATTTCACTCCGTTTGCCAGTTTATTTATTTGTCTGGATACTTTTGCTGTTATAACCACATTAGTCGTGAGTACATCTGAACCTGATACTTTAATTGCTATATGAATTGCCTTTGAATCGCTAAGGAAAATCCCTGTATTTTCCTTTAACGATTAATGCTGCCTTCCTGGTCGGGATTTTGCTTTGAGGTGGGACATGTACGGCTGCCGGGTTTGTTAGACACCTTGCTGAGCCCCATGTGATAGAAAGACCAAGGCGAGTGTATGTGGCCAGATTTTTTTACAAGAACTCTTTCCACTAAAATCAGAACACGCTGAATTTCTTTACCGAGCCAAAATCAGTTCAGGAAAGAAGCTTTCTGTAGGCTTCAAAAAAAGACCAAAGCAGTGAGAATACTATCTAGATAGCATGAGGAGTTCAGGGCTTTGGGAGCCTCATGGTGCTGGGGGAGACGCTCTTCATGGGGGCTCTGTCACCAGCCCATCGGAGAACAGCTTTACCCAAAATGGGAGCTCAGAACTTGCCTAGAGGGTAACAACGTTGGATGCGTATTATTTTTAGGTGTTAGGTTTAAATTTGTCTCTATTTACTGGTTTAAAAAAAAGACAAAAAAACAAAACCCAGAAAATCTTCAGCAACATTGTTCAAAGGACATCAAAAGGAAAGTGTTTGCTGTTTTCCTTGTGTTTATGTTTGTAGAGCATAGCGTCTTGGTCTCGGTCCCATTTTGGATTATAAATCACTATAATGAAAAAAGCCAGCAGCTCTGCTTTGCCTTGCACCCAAGTATGATAGAGCATTTGCTTTATTTAATCTTTTAAAGTTTTCCGTATATGTTTTTGACTCTACTTTTAGTAGGTGAGACTTAACTGGAATCTTACTGGTGGTGTCTCAGTCACAGCTGATTGAGCAGGGAATTATTAACCCAGCATAAAAGCTAACATGAGGATTACTGGAAAGTTCCTGCCTGTGTCAGCTTTAAGTGAACTGTGTTACTGCAAAAGCTGTGGAAAGTTCAAATTGCTTGAGATCGTGCCAAAGGACTGTCAGTGGTCTTTTGTTAGACGCTGACCACCTCAGGCAGGGCTCACAAAGAAAGCCTATTTTGTTTAAACTGAGCTCTGTGCTCCAGAGTTACAGCCTAGCTACCTTCCCCTACCTCAGTGTCTGGGTATTAAAACTGATTATCAGTGTCTCTCCAAAAGACTCCAGGAGGGAACCTGGTAGCGGTGTGACTCAGGTCTTCCCAGCTTTAATGCAAAGCTCCTGTAGTCTTGTGCACTATGTCCATCTTTACCTGAATCATAAAACCTGGTTTTGACCAAATACTGCTGGCTGACCCCTCCATATGGCTGGCTCCTGGGTCATCAGTGCTGAACTGGACATCTCTGCTGACATTGAGCATTGCCAGGTTGATATATCATTGAAACAGAGCAATACTCTGGACCCTGGACAGTCCGGATGAGGCTCCGCATCTTTTCTTAAGCAATGCAAAGCTGTGCTGGAGACATCTGGAAGGCCCCTTGTGTGGCTGAGGTCTGGGGAACAAGTCTCCATGGCCACCAGTTCCCTCCTCACTGTTGTTGAGAGATGCCCATTCTGTTGCACATTCCTTCTCTGAACAGCCCGCGTTGCTCTGGGGGATCTCAGACATTGCACTGCTGTAGTTCTTGTGGAGCAGAAGAGCCTGAAATGTCATCAGTCGCACTGAAAAACAGGGTCTTCAGTGCATTGTGGCCAGACCAGTGCATTGTGGCCAGACCTTTCTTATCAAATCGAACTGGAGTTGGGAGGCTGGACAAGCCCTGTTTCTTGTATTGTCATTTAAAGCATCCTGCACTGTAGAAATTATGTCCTTGATGCCAATATCTGCCAAATCTGGATTTTAGATCATTTCAGGAGGAACTTGTCTAGGTTGCCAAACTCCCGGAGACAGAGAAAGTCGGCAGAATCAGGAACTGTTCTTCACTCTCAGCTCCTGGAGAGGTTGAGATCACGCTCCAGGAAACCGGAGGATGTTGAAACCTGTTGTACTGTTGTACCTTGCGATGGGAAATGTCTAAGTGGTGCCTACAAGAGGCCAGTTACAGGGCAGAGCAGTGGGGACGGGAGGGGTTTCCGTCAGTTCTCCAACTGCTCACATCTACCAAAGCCATCTGTTGCCAGTGGCTGCCTTGAGTATGTGACCACGGCTTTCCCATGTGTTCCTGGAGGACACTGAGAGGACCAGCTGGAGAGCTGCACGCCCTTGTTGCCAGTGGAGCTTGGTGCTCTGTGGGTAGAGTATCCTGACACAAGTCTCCAAACATGAACACATTTTGTTGAAATAAGCTGGTCGGTGGCACTATGCCAGCAAAATTCGTGACTTTCGGCTTCTCTTGCCTTTTCGCCTCTTTTCTAGATTGATTGACCGGTGTCTTCAGCTTTAGCTTGGGAGGTGTTGCCTTCTGGGCTGATTTTTTTCCATCATTGTCAGCAGATCAATGGGGCTGTGCCTGCCTTTCTGCACCTGTGCCTCTTGATTTTGATGGATGCACAAGTTTGTCACTGTTGAAGCTACTCCCAGCTTGGCCAGCATCCATCCTGGAGGACTAGACAAGGACCAGCCTTTGTCTTAGCTGAGAGACAACGTCATCTATGTACAGAAGCTATAGATAGCCCAGGGCTAAATGTATGCTCGCGTAGCTCTGCTGCCCTCGGAGCAAGAGGCTGCATTTCAGGAAAGGAATTTGTCGCTCTCATAATTCAGCGGAGAGCAGCATCGCCTCGTTGGCATGTCCTGCCCGCTCCAGGAGGTCCTCACTGAAGGGCCTTTTTGCTCGGGCTGGGGGGCTGTGGGCACACAGCCTTAACTGAGTGTCGTGTCTTGAAGTAGGATCTGGCTGCCAGTCCCTTGACTGATGTAATTTTTCTGACAAAGCTTATTTTCATTAGCCAAATGTATAGGCATTCATAAATGTTTTGTAGAAAAATTCCTCAGATCCCTTGGCTGAACACTTCGAAGCTTAGTTTCCTTTTCTCTGATGATAGCATGGCAGAGACACAAGTATTAGCAGTTACTTGGTGGTTTATATACTCTGAGAGGTCTATAAATATCCTTATATTGCAACATTTTTAATGTTTTCTGTGTGTGACCGTATCCCAGTATATCACTGCAACTATTTTTGAGCTCAAAAATAACTCATAAATAGTGGCAGCAGCATGAGACAAGATCTTGTATGAGTTTGACCCTTTCAATTGCTATCTGAAGCAACAGATCCTAGTGAGAGTCACAGGCACGAATATGCAGGTTTATGTGGATCTTCCAGAACCAAACGTGTTTCCCGACCCCTTTATTTGTTACATTTTTTATTGTAACATCTCTTTTTCTTGTAACATATGTGCTGCTTCCAGAGGAGAAGGCTCAGTACAGTAGTTGTACTCTTAGCAAGTCAAAGGCTGCCCTGCAGGAGTACATTCTACTCAGGCACATCTTACATAAAATTACCTCCTTTCTTTTAACTCTTGTGTATTTTATACCACTGTATTGTTATTGTATAACACTGAAACCCTCTTTTTTGTGTGCATACCTACACGTGTGAAGAACACCAGTGTGGTAAAAGCGAACAATTCTTGCAAAATGTTGTTATGGCCGCCGATGCAGGCGGTTGTTTGAGTGTGTGTATAGCCTTTCCATCCCTCAGATTCAATAGCAACAGCTGCTAGGGCTTTTGTGCCGGCTACGATTGCAAAACCGTTCTCTGCTTGTTTCTTCCCATGCCGATCTGCCACCCCTGCAGCAGGCTGCCTGTGAGCTCTGGGTGGCGAGACCGTTCCTACAGGGTGAGGCTCCAAAATCCTCATTTTGCACTCCAGCATCTGCCACTGATTTACTGCAAGCTGTGCCATGTAACCTGTGTTAATTTATTTCCCTGTGAACATAGTAACAGGTCAGAAATCAGAGTAGAAAATGAGCTTGCTGGAACCTGGGTGGGTGGAAAGCCTCACTGAACGGGAAAACCAGGCGGCCACATGGCTGCAAACCATGCCGCGGGAATGCAAAGCCTGTACGGGGCTGCACTAATGTGCCTCTAAATTGACACCAGGTTCAATCTGTGCTGTGAATATTGAAGAGTCTCTTTTATTGTATGCCCCATGAGGTAATTCTTACAGAATAACATCAAATCACTGATGAAAGGGAAACCCTTTATTTGCTTATTCTAGAGAGAGATGGCAATATAGTACAAGAAATGCTCTGTAAATATGAGTCGTGAGAAATGGTTGCATTTGATTTTGTTGATGGAGACGTAGCAGAGACTTAGCAGATAAAGACTGACAAATGTTAAAGAATCTTTACTATGGATTGAAATAAAATGCAGGTTTGGAGAGGGTACCTTATATTCTCCTTATCTGTCCCTATACAATGCATCTTTATAGGTTTGCAAACTCCCCAAGTGCCAAAACCATTAGACCCCAGAACGCCCATGTTTTACACAAATGATGCTTATGGGATATTGGGTGGGTTCCCCCCCCCCCCCCCCTTATTCCCTCTGTTGTTTTTTCCCTTTACAGCAGCAATCTTTTGGCCAGCAATAATGCAAAATTCCCAGTTCTTTTTGAAAGCTGATGTTTGCCAAAACGGTAACCTCATAGATTATCTTCTTGTCAGTAAGGCTTTTAACCACAGTTTTGGCAGAGTCTTGAAACATGCCCTTTCTCAGGAAAGAGTTGTCTGGGCTAGAAAAGCATTGGCATTAAAAAGAGGTTGTCATAGTGATTGAAACCTCCTCATAGACATTCCTCAGGAAAAGTAGGCTGCAAGATGCACCTTTGTAGTCCCTTTTTTAAGTAAGGGACCCTTTAAATTGAAGAGCCTATTTCATTGTCTAAATGCAGATTTCTGTCACTTGTAAAACAATAGGACTCTGGAGTGCTGTTTGTGTATCAATGCTTATTTTAATTACTTTCTACAAGAAATAGCTCAATGGGAATTAAGTTCCAATTTCTTGCTATTGCAAGGCTCCAGGTTTTTTAGGTCTAAACCAGGATCACAGCTTGGTTCCCTAGATTAATAGGAAAAGATTCGAGGAAGACACTCAAACTGAGCCCTGAATGACCGGCTCTGAGCAGGCTTGAAAAGAACAGCCTGGGAAGTCTGTCCTTGTAGATGCTTGGTCTTTTGTCTGAAAAGACCTAAAAAAGGTCGGGACTTCACTGTTATCTCCCGAGCAGGCAGATCCACATGTATGACTGGTGTGTTTGGGTCTGGACGGAACTGTGTGCAAATAAAAAAAAGAGAGAATTCGGAATATAAACAAATAATTTTTATACTAAATCTAGAAATACAGCATTTAATCAGTATGATTTTTATCTAGAGATGTATTTATTCATTTGAATCACTGTTATATCTGCATTATATTTCTGTTTACCAAAATAAAATGAGGAAGCACGTGTTTCTAGGGTAGGGTCTCCACTAAAAGTGAAGCAAAATATATGCTGGATAATCTGGGAAAAGATCGGAAGAGAATTAAGCTAGGAGTGAAATATGCACAGGGGATGGGATGAGGTTGTAGAAGTCTGGCAATTACAGCTTTCAGTGCTTGGGGTCTCTGGATGTGCCTTATTCCATACACTTACTTTCAATTCTTTCATAACAGATGCACATGCAAGGAATATTAATTAGATGAAAACTAAACTCATGGCTAGCCCAGAGCCATCTGTTAGAAACCCACTTTTTTTACCTGGCTGCCCAACAAGAAAGGTCTAATCCTGAGACATTTGGAGACCGTGGCAGAATGAGAGGTGTTGATGTGAGTTGCGCTGGATTTCAATGCCTGCTCCTGCAACAAAATTAACCCCAAATTCCAATCCTGTTGGGATTAAAGGAGGAGACAAAGAAAGAGACCTTTGGGAAGATCTTGTTATTTCTGGAAGTACCCAAAGCCCCGCTGGGAACGGGGCCTAATGAGAACCTATTATTGTTCTTATTGTTCTCTCTGAAGTCAAAGGGACTTCTGCAATCGACTTGAAAGGAGCAGGACCTGGGAGCCATTTATTTTACTTTCATCCCCTGCGTGAGAGTTCATCAGTTCTAAAATAGTGACTTCGGGGTTTGTGGGTATGGGAAAATCCATCTGAGTGAGAAACAGAGGCTTGTTTTTTATGTTGCATCAGGGTGTCTGGGGAACTGGGCAAAACTGCAGTGTAGTTTAAATCTGGCTCACAGTGGGTGCATCTGCGTTACCATTTTAGTTCAGATCACAAGCGTGCTTTTGAAGCAGATCTGCTAATCATTCCCACTTAGTCCACTTTGATGTGCATCATAGAGTCGCCTGGGAGCACACAAACTGGGCTCCTCCCAGATGAAACTAGTCCAGAGGATGTGCTGTAACTGCTGTCAGACAGTCCTCGGGACGGAACCAGGGCAGGTGAGACCAGGAACCCCTGAAATGCGTACAGAGAGGTTGTCAGCCCCCTGCTCTTTCACCCTACAGATCCTATTGCACCGCTGTGTCTACATCATGCGTCTGTGCTGCCAGGGCAGCCTGGAAGGGAATATGTGTTTGACCCTGAGTTTCCCGGTTGCCCATCCTTGCCTGGGTGTCAGGTTGTAGCCTGGAGCAAGTCTGCAGGGTCCCTTTGGGTCAGGAAAACCCACAGGAGGGTCACTGAGTTTGCAAGACCTTTGACAGCGAGGGACGGTTTTTGTCGTTTCAGCACACAGCGGTGCTCACCCAATGTCTACCTTCTCTTGCTCTTGGGATGCTGCAGCAGGGTTACTGTTTTCATAGAAAGTTTTTCCTTGCAGATAAGCAACTGATTTTAAATACTTAAGAAGTATTCCTGGGCTAATTGAAATATATTTGGTAACAGGTTATTAAAGCAGCACAGCATGGTCTGACTTGGAGTTACACTTGGCAAAGCGGTTTCTACAGGTGAACTGCGGTTGAAACAATTTTTTGTCTGCCCTTTCTTCTTGAAAGCCCCGAAGTTAAGGAGGACCAAAATCTGGATCCAATTCAGAGTTTCGTGCCTGAAGTTCCTCTCACATGTTATTCTCCACATGAGAAATTGCTGTAAACGCTCATTCAAAAATCCTTTAGGAAGAATAATAAAGGCATTTGGAGAAATTTGCTTTAATATTTGCTTTACGGCAACTCCCGCCAGCTACAGGTGTCTCTCCAGCTGCAGCTTCAGCCTGGCGACTTTCCTGGTCCGCCTTCCCCGGGGTTTGTTTCGTGCTGCAGCCTTTCATCCCTCGCTGCCGGCCGGCGTTAGGGACCTGGCGGGAGCGCTGGGTGCGCGCCTTTGTCCCCGAGTTACTCATCAACCGGAGGGGCTGGCGGGGCTCGGGGGGCGCCCGGTTACTGTGGTTACTGGTGGCATCGTGCTGCGCTTGTAAATGTGATCTTTGACCGTAGCCACTGCTCCGGAGGAATTTTCACAGCTCCCGGAGAGGACAGAACTCCGGGAGTCGGGATGTAAAAGGTTATCTGATACAAGGCGGATGAAGCGGAGACTTGTTCTGCGGGAAAGCAAATCCATCTGCCTTGCAATGAGGGAAATGTTGGAAGGTTTTTAAGTTTCAGGCGTATTCCCTTGCAGCTATGGTCTTGTTAAACTTGTTTTCTCTAGCTCTGGTGCAAGGGTCGTGCACAGTGGTAGGAGTTTGGTCGTTGGCCGTTTGCAGATGTATAAGGTCACTCAAAATTGTTCTTGTGCTTGTATGTTTGCAGCAAGAAAATATTTAATGAGTCTTTCATCAGTAGTAGCCAGATCATATCTGCTCCAGGCTATCACTCATCTGGCCCCAGCAGAGTTAGTGCATTGAATGCCCTGAGCTAGGGGCTGAACTTACAGAAAGTAAGCTCAGGACTTTGTCCGCGTAGTCACAGCAACAAAACTGCGACTGAACTGTAAGTTTCTCCAGGATCTCACAATAAATGTGTTTTAGCCTGAAAGGCTGCAGTCACCTGCCTGTGGGAGGGTGTTCTCAGTCGGGACTTTTTTTATTTTGTTCCTATCTGCTGCAAAAAGATATGTCACTGGATAACAGAAATTGGGGCCAGAGCACGGGAGACAGGATAATATTGCTTCATTTACCTTTGTACTTTGTCTTACATTCACTGTTACATTGCTTTAATGACTTTATTTTTCAGAGGTTTTTGTATCCGTAGACCATATGTATCTATTCCACATTGTATTGCTATTTACTTGAATTACTTAAAACGTTTAGTTCCAGGTGTGGGTTTAATGGGGGAAGGGGCTGGTGCTCCCCAGTGCTGCTCTGGCAGAAGGGGAAGCGCAAGGGGTGTAAATCCTGAGATTGCCCCCGCTTGCTGGGACTCTGCCCCCCTCCTGCCTGCTTCAGACGCTCACTCCGAGCTCTGCTTAGGATTTTGGGAGTGGTCCTTGCTTCTTATCACTCCTAGTACATCCCCAGAGTTCAGGTCTTCACTGCCTTTATTCTTTCAATACTTACATGGAAAATACGCTGGCACCTGTGCAGTCAATGAAAACACCCAAGAAATTTTTGCCTGCCTGAGTTTAAAATCTGGGTGATGGCTCTGAGCAGATCCTCAGCCCTTACAGAGGGAAGATGGCAACTTGCTGCCGACAGTGGAGATCCTGCCCTTGGGTCAGAGGAGCAGAAGGGGCAACAGTGGAGCGCTGCGTTGGCTCCCAGTCCTGGGGAGGGGATGAACAGCCGCTCCGTTTTGGATGGTGTCAGGAACAAAACCATGGGAGTGCATGCAGTTGAATCTGTATCCAGTTTTTTTTCTCAGGTCCCTCTTTGCTTCTGTGGGAAGTTCCCAAATTGGATATGATTCAGTGGGGCCCAACAATATGGGTTTTTGAAGATGCTCTCCCTGAGCCACCTCGGGAGCTGCAGACGCAGAGCTTGAGGGGTGCTGCGAGGAGAGACGTCCCAAGGCAAACATGCAGGTGAAGGCAGTCAGGGTGGTGTAGCAGGCGGGGGCTGCGTGCTGCTGCGGGATTACAGCCCCAAATGGAGATGATAGGCCAGATACAGTTTCACCGGGGCTTGTTCTGTGGCATAAAGGGTTCTTTTTAGTGCAGCCAAGAATCCCATTAGCCTTTTCTTTTCCTGAGCAACCTGTCTCCTATCCATTGGCAGTACATTTTAGTTACCTAGCATAATATAGCGCGTCTTATGTGGTTTAGCTGTAAAATGCATCTCTTTACATTTGCTCACGTTACAGTGAAGTCTGTCACTTCACTACGAGAAGCTCCTACGAGCCTTAGTCACGCAGGGTGTCCCTGACTCCATGCGTCTGTTCCCAGCAGGGAGGTAAGCAGGGTTTGGCTGTGCGGCCGCGCCTGTCCAGCACAATCTTGGTGTTAATCTTAAACATATCAAATTGATTCGAGTGGTCTGGGGTGTGATGCCTTACAGCCTGCAGCACTGCAGTACTCAGTGATTAAATTTTTGTGAGGCATTTGACTTACAGGAAATATTTTTCTCCTTTCCTGTTATTTTTTGAACATCTATACCATTTTCAAGACAGAAATCCCCCACCTTTTCCCCTTGAATACACCGAGAAAGTAACTCTCTTACTGTGTTATAAACATTATAATACTGGCTATGTGCACCTTCTAGTTCCTATAATGTCATGTCGCTCTGGACTAGGAGCTTGTTAAGATATGTGCTTGCTTCCAAATGTTAACTGCTGTATATGAAATGATAAGTTAAAAAAATTATTCATTAGTTTAATTGAAAGAGCACACAAAATATCCAAGTGTTGTATCATCAAAATTAAAACAGTAGATATTAGGCAATATCACTCTTATGTTAGTAGCTTTGTCTGCATTAGAGGAAATCCGTCCTATGAAAAACCGTTTATCTGTGTGTAAAAGTATCTTAAACCTGTTTATAATCTTGCTGAATTACATCTGAGTGGTCCTTCTGCTGTGAGAATTAAATACTAATTTAATTTCACTTTTTGATGGAGCTCTTTTAGTTCCCGTGTAGATACCAACGGCCTATAATTAGTTGTGCCATCACACATCATCGCAGAAAGTGGACCCTCCAATGCTGACTCTCAGAATAAATTGCTTCGAGAAACTGTCGGCAAAGAGACTACTGCAATTAGACAGTTTAGAACAGTGCTAACGAGGATAAATTTGCAGGGATATTTGGCACGATTCAATGTGGCTAGCAATGATGACCTCTGCTGTTTCTGCCTAAAATACTAGAATATGTGTAATTTGGTTGCAAGCAGTAAAACAGTTTTCAGGTATAAACAGGTCAATTCACTGTAGAGCGTAGAGACACAAAAGCTTATTATAATAATTTCCAGGTCTAAAAATCCTGTCTATCCCTCACAAACATCTCTCCGGGCACCGACACCGCAAATTCTTCCCTGGGTGAGCTGTCTGCTCTTCCTTGAGCAATTTCATTAACTTCACTCTAACTGCCTGGGTAGGAAGAGGTTTGCAAGACCAGGTCAACAGTTTGACTTCCTTTCCCACAGGGTGCTAGAGTTTATTATAACAAACTGATTTTTGCCATTTTCAATTAATTTTTAAGAGGACAGACTATTTTTGGTAAGCAGTCTAGACCCTGTTGTTTGTCCTCATTTCATATGGATTTTGCCTGCCTGGGGATTTTGTAACGTTTTCCTCTGTTGAGATCTATTCTTATTAGAATCATTATTTTGGTAAAAGCCATACGCTTGCAGCGATTTGCATACCTAAAATGCTGAGGTCGCTTGTGCAGTGATACCATTAGCTTTCCGTGTCTCGCGTATTTGTCTCCCTGTCGGATTACCCAATCTTGCTATGCCACCAGGAACATCTGTCAATCTTTACTGCGCTGTCTGGCAGCTTCATTAAGGATCTCAAACACATGTAAACACCTTGGGCTGGGGCTGTCTCTGACTTTTCTCTTGGCCAATGCAGTGAGTTTAGCCAGTGCTTAACCAGCTACAGTTCTAAGTGATAATAACACAGATACTACTTGAGTACTCATAAAAAGCAGAAAATCTCTGGTCGCATTTTGAAGGGTTTGGGAACTGGCCTTCTCCCACAAAGCTCGTTGGGGTAGCGAGAACTCGGACTTTTCCATGTCAAGCTTTTAATCTCCAGAATGTCCTTTTTACTTTAAAAAGGCCAAATTGTCCTGCTGGCTGTTGTTACTGCAGGACGTTCCCAGGTTCTGTTCTGCATTGTGGTTTACTGGTGGAAAGGTATTTGAGGTCCTGGTGATTTTATTTGTTTATTTAGGTGGGGTTTTTTGTGTGATCATTTGAGGGAATCGATGAGTTCTTTTGCTTTTCTTAATTTTATACTTGCATCATAGGTTGTTGGACAGATCAGAGGTGCAGTTTGCTCTTGGTATCTGCACTTCAAATGCCATTTCCAGTGGTGCCCATAAAGAAAGGCAAACAAGCGTAGTAGACACAATTCTTCCTTAGGGTACAGTTACTTTTTAAAAGGTGCATTGATGGAATATGCCTTCTAATCAGGAGATACATCAAGGAGAAGATGAGACCTCCACTGAGTGGATAGGAAGGCAGAGGGGTAGGGTTGCGGGGCTTTGGCTGCAGCGTGGATGCGGAGCAGGATGCCCAGACCTGTGCATCAGGCAGAGCTGCCCTGAAATACAAGGTCTCCTTTCCCTGTTGAGGTGGTGTTTGTCTTTTTTTTGGAATGCAGCTTCCTTGGGCTGAGCATAATTCAAATAACCTGTGATTGATAGCTGTTATTAGTGCTTCTCTTGTCAGATAGAGTTCAGGGAGGGTGTGAAGAGGGGGCAACCAAGAGCCAGATCTGCCCCATCTGGGGTGGATCTTTTCCATATATACGTGGCACCTGTGCTTCAGAAATGATGCAAAAACTTTATTAGTGAATGAATTCTGTATTTTTTCATCCAAATCATGTGCAATGTCAGGCATAGTTCCTCTGCGTAAAATACCTACTTCTTGAGGTTGTTTTCACTATGGAAAGTATGTTATGTTTTCTAACTTGGCTCAAACAATTCACTTCAGTTACCCAAGGCACAGGATCAAGAAAATGAGGGAGTTCTGTAATCCTCTTGCAAATTTGCTGAGGTCAGTAGAGTTTTCCTACCTGAGCCCTGTGAGCTGACCTTACAGAAAATATGAGTGCTTTATCTTGACTATAGTTCCCTCAGGGTAGGTGACATGCACTAGTTAACTGCAGTTAAAATAAACCAAAAACCTCCCTCCCATGAATTCAGATGCCAAATACTCTCCTAAACTTCCTTCCTGTGCTTCTGCTGATATTGCCAGTGCTAACATAGCTCTTGCTAACTGAGTTCCCGGTGCACCCTCATGGGACTTTTCTCTTTCCTATTGGATGTGGATGGCGATCTAGGAGAAGGATCCTTATGTGTACCCAAATACAGAAGACAAAGGACTGTAGCCATAGCTCACAGGAGAGTTTGGTTTGTTGCTTTGCTCTAGCTTTAGGTCAGTCTGTTTTCCGTGGCATGCAGTTGGCCCAGTTCTAAATAGTGTACTGGCTTGCATTTCCTCTGTGTATTTTTCTGTATAAATTATCTTTCTGTATTTGTGAATGTATCAATATCTATATATATTTCTCTTATAAGAAGTTTAAAACTCCCTAGAGCTTTTTAAGGCAATGACATAAACTATGGTGTTATTAAAAGACATGAACATGTTGCCTTGTTCTTATATTTAGCCCAAATTACAGTGAGCAGAGAGTGATTTAGTAGGGCTTTGAGGATGGAATGAGTGCATTAGCAGTCTTAAAAAATCAGTTTGTGAATCAAATCCTGACTCATGCCCAAGAACTTTTGACTTGCTGAGTTAGTCTGTTGGATTTCAGAGCCAGCAAATTCATGAAGTATATGAATTATTGGCCTTTCAGCAACTCCATTTTCCTTTTTTTAAATATGTCAAATTTGCTAATAGTTAAAAAGTTGTTTTCATTCTAAGTATGGACATTTCTTATTATAAACTCATTTTGGTAACTGTAGACTCCTAGTTAGCAGTTTCCTGTCCTTTCTTGGTAAAGTTGATGTTCAGGTTTCCAGGATATTTGCATTGGCACAAATCACTATCCGGCCTCAAAGGGCCGCAGGTGCCTCCTGCACACAGACTGTGCATCTCCTCCTGCCTCTGAGCTGCTCTTCGCTCCTTGAGCAGTCACGGCACGGTCAGGATGGCAAAACAGGTTCCTTAGCCAGAGGAGAGTACTGGAGACAACATTACCAGTTTTTTTCTGGCGTGAAACTCTCGCAAGCAAGCACACTTACTGGTTTTCTTAATGCCCTGACACCTGGAGCTCTGCTTTTTCACAGGAATCTGTTTCCCATTTTAAGAAACGTGGTTTTCTAGAGAAGCTTCAGGAGTCCCCAGCCCCCAGTGTCATTTAATGGCTTAATTTTATAGCACAAATAGTAAGATACCAATATTTATTTTTATTTGGATAAACCTCCTTGTTCTTTTTGAGGCTTAGCTCCTGATTTTTGAATACACAGCATTGGGAAAAAAAATCATAAACATTCAAATACTTTTGTAAATTAATTCTCTCGGGCTGCAAGCAGGGAGAACTAATATTCTTACATTAGCATGGAAGCGCCTTAGGCCTTTCTCCTTTCTCCTTTATTGATACCATCTAAAGCATCTTTAGAGTCAGGTTCTAGATTCATTAAGTCTGGATTTATATGGGTGAGACATTGCTAATTAGCCATCACACTCAGTTTACACCAGTCCAGCTGACACCTCTCTTCATGGAAATCTATAGAATTACATGCTTTACGTGGGTATCAGTACAAGTGTATGTCCCCTTACAACAAAGGAAGGTCAGGGGACTTTACCAGGTTCGAGCACGACAGGCTGGGTGGCAACTAGCAACTTTGATCATTATTGGAGCATTACTGTGCTTTGTTGCGGTGCCTCCTCTCCACGCACAGCACGAGTTGGGTTAACCCTGTCTGTAAAGCTCCTCTGACAATTTGAAGTACTGCTGTTACAGCTAATGGGACTTGCACGTCCTAATCCTTTAGATCACTTTGAGCATCTTAGACTAAATTTAAAAAAAAGGGGGGGGGGGGAGAAAAAAACAGTGTTAAGCTACTGTTAAGGGTCTAACTTAAACTCTCAAAAAACAAGAGGATTTGGCATCATTATCTTTGCCTGTTGTTCCTGGGTATTACTGCTATTGTGATCCCTTGTAAGAAAGACTCTGACCTGGGTGAGATTGAGAGCTTGGGTGAAAAAAATAAACCACTTTAATGAGCAAACATTTAATAGCTTTAATACAAGATTTCCCAACCTGCTGCAATTTCATCTTAAAATCACGTGTTATGAGAAAGCCGTAGTCTGACAGTTGTGCTGTGTTTTAATAGAGTCCTAGGGCCTAATTCTGCCATGTTTGCATTAAGCAACACCTTGTTCCAGGAGCAGTCATATGGCAATTACCAGGAGTACATTACTGCACACCATGAGTAAGCATGTGATTTAATTACCTGGTGGAAGATTCTCATTAGTGTAAAAAGAAATATTGACCTTTCCAAAGCTAAACCTAAAGTTTAGCAAAACTAGACAAAGCTGTTTTCTATCTAAAAGTATCATTGAGCATCGGGAACTCCTTGTAAAAATGCAATGGGAAAAGTTGGGCGCAGCTCTGGAAGAAGTGTGGTACGGGCTGGAGCCTGCATCATTCCCGAGGATGGGAATTTTTCCTTTGCCTTGGCAGAGAGCAAGATAAAGATCAGTTTGCTGAGCTCTGAGGGACCAGTTAAACAACTCTGATGTTGGTCGCATTCTCATGGTAAGCCTATGGACTAAATTTGAAACTACTTCAACAAGTGCCTCTGAATTAACACTGATAAATTAACTAACCTAATCCTTCACTGTAAATAATGTCTGTTGCGTGCCATATTTTAGCATGTTGGGATCTGAAGAGATTTATAACAGAAGAGTGAAGTATGCACTCTGATGAGGAGAGCAACAGTCTGCAAGCATATCTTACATATACCTTACTTTTAGGGATCTTAACTGGGCATTAATCAGTCTATGCTTTATTATCAAAATTATCCTTTCAAGTCTATTTACATACAACACACTAATTGCCTTTCATCAGATTTTCTTTCAGAGGGAGCAGCAAGAATCTCTGACGACAAAACTCGTAGTGTGTTGTGTTTGCAGGTAGCTCAAAGGAGGGAGTTACATGCCGTAGAGTTTATTCTCATCAGACTGACGTAAAGAAAATCCACTCATTGCTCATGTGGTTTTCTTAATTTTTTGGTTGTTCTTCATTGACTGTCATAGTGGTTTTGTTTGAAAGATGTTTTGCTGCCCTGTAGATTTCTCTATTGTTTGTCGCTATAAAGCTGTCGAGCTGGATTCTCAGCTAAGCTCTCCTCTGACTCTGGAGGTGCATCTCCTCAGATGATGATTTTGAAGTTGAAAGCCAAGGGAGCAGAAGATCTTGGTGTACGCTCACACAGAGCTGGCTCCAACCAGGACGGTTGCTGGGTGCGCTGGGTGTAGCCGTGGTGTGGCGGTTACATTGACCTCAGGTCAGGAGAGCCACAGAAAGCAAACCTGGGAGAGACGAGACAAATGGGGATTATAGGGTGAAGGTTTTGGCCTGGGAGGGAAGAGTGCTCCCTCCTTTAAAAAAAACAAATTACGTGTGGTTTGCTTCTGTTAATGGAACTCATTTGGTGCACTGAAAAGATTTAGAGCAACAGCATTAGCCAACAGCATTTCACAATTTATCTTCTAATAGTTAAAGAGTTGGTTTCATGGGGTGAGGAATCAGGATCTGCCTCCTTTCCTCATTGACTCCTTTCTGGTTTGCAGACAAGCCGGGTTGCCTGTCTTGTCTTCTCCACTTGACCGTATTGCAGCTAGCATTGTAGCACATGCCATGGTGAAGAAAGAGTGCCTGGAAATGCTATGGCAGGACGTGAGCCCACGAAGAGCAGGGACAGCCACTAGGTGTCCAGCTTTAGAGTCACCTTTGCTTCCCAAGTTACTCATCCTGAGGGTTACACAGTGTGTCGTTTTGTTCATTGTCTGAAAATTTTGTGTGACCAGGGAAGTTCATAGTCTACATTCTGTTTATTCGTAAATATCAGCCCATTAATTTTGTTTAACTTCTCTGACTTTATCTTGGCAAATAGTTATCTGCAGTACTGTGGACCATAAGTCCCTATAGATGCTGTGCCTTTTTTGGATGGGATTTTTATCAGTGTCTTACCTTGGCCTTCAGAGAAATGCAGAGAAAAAATGTACTTATAATTAACCATATAACATCTGCCTAGGCGACTTACTGCCTGACTTGCAGATGTGGTTGGATTCATATGCAGTGTTGGTATGTTTGCTTTGCGGTATATATCACCAAATTTGTGTGCAAGGTTGCTGGAATACAGTAGACACCAAGTCTACTGTACCTTCTGCATAGTGCGACTGTCGTGCAGAAGATTCCTACCCTGTGCCACAGAAATATCTCAGGTGGTTCTTGTTCCCACACAAGGGAAACAGATTTCTTATGTCATTACTTTTGCGCTTTCCAAAGTATTGAGTGAGGACTCTGTGGCAAGCAGCGTTGAAATGTTGAAAAGAAGAAGATAACGGAAGGACAAAAATATGTTCCCCTTCACAGCAGGAATCCCTCTCTACTAAAGTAAACAGAGAAAGAATTAATTTATAAATTCCCTTCTAAAACTTCCATCTATTAAAATAGGATTATTTGAACAACATAATACAGGAAGTTATGTAAAGATTTTAATTATGTGCCATGTACCGCTTTCAATTATTAATAGAGATCTCTTTCATGAATTGTATTTTGCTGGTTTGATGAGTAAGTGTTTTCACCTGAAGACGATGAGTGAAAACTATGAAAGTTTTGGCAGAGCACGTCGCTCTGGTGGACGGATGGCCCTGGCCTGCTCGGGGTGGCTCGTCAAGTATGTGCCCGTTGCTCCTGAGGTGTCCGTGGGAGCTGCCTGGGGGGGAGAACACTGCTTGACTTCTCATCCTGGTGGCAGCCATGCTGCTTTGATGAATACTGCAGTAAAAGAGCTCGGTGTATGCCACTTTGAGTAAGAACTTGATCATACAAGCCTTACTTCATCAGATTTGTCTTCTTAGACCAGAGGTCGTTGCAGAGCGTTTCTCTGAGAAGTAACTCTTACAAGGGTGGACCTGAGTTGACTTCTCTGGTGCGGGCTGTAGCTCCTCGCAGTTTAGGCCTTGCAATGAGATTCCTCAGAGGTGTGAAGGTTTCTAGGATCAAAAGAGTAGATTAACAGAAAAGTGTTTAATATGGAGATTTATGAACTTTCTGTATCACACGTGGAGATAGATGTTTAAGAACTAAAGTGACCACGAATGGCATGTGTTATACAGTTAGAGCCATGTATCAATCTCCCAGCTGTGGCACGTGGGGCGATGCAACTGTCCCCTTTGGTCACAGATCATTGTCTTCAACTCGAAATGCTAGCCCTCTTTTTTTTTCTTTTTGTGCTGCTTTTATAAACCTTTGGGCAGGAGCGCATTCTTGGCATTGTTGGGTGTTTTGGGGGAAAGTAATTCCACACATTCTTAGCTTTGGGAAGTGATCAGGCAGAAAGGCGTGAGCTAACGTCAGATGATTTATCATTGTTCCACCAGAAAAGCGACACAAGACCTTAAACAACTACTGGCTGTGTAAGCCCAGAAAGTTATTTTACATACGATTGTTTAAGCCCGAAATAGGAATAGTGACAGCCTTGCATACTGGAGAGGTGCACTCTTGTTTGAAACCACAGGCATTATATACGTGCATGTTAACTTTGATAATGCAATAATGGGAAAAAGTGTAAAAAGGAGAGATTTGCTTTCAGGAAAAATATTAAGACTGTGAAGGCTTAATATGTCAAAATGTTGGGTACTTTGTTCAGTGCGGGAGGTCTTTATCTTTGTGTTGATAACAATGGTCTTCTCCAACCTAGGATTTAAGTTCATTGATGTGCTGTCTTGCTGAATGAAGAACTCCCTTTCTGTGATGCTGAGAGAAAGAAAACAGCCTACTTTACTGAGATTCCCCTTTCATTAGATCCAAAATCAGTTACTGGACATCTGATCTTATGTTCCTGAGTTATTCATAGCAGAAACCTTGCATTTAAGCCCCTTTTTTATTCTACTGCATATACTGTGTAGTAGAAATTGGCTAATTTAAATACAGTAGTTGTAAAAGGAATATGTGAAGTGCTGTCTCAACTTCACTCTCTTTCAGAAAGCACTAGCAAATCAGATAGGCCATAAATTGTTTTAATTTGCTTATGAATTCAGTAAGAATTATCTACAAAGCCATCACACTTCTAGGTTTTCTTGGACAAGTCTCCTTTCTCCTCCCAGCAATTTTGTCCAGGCAGAAAAACAGGACTTTGCCTGTATGAAAGCGGGTATGTCAGGCCCTTAGATACGTACTTTAACTGTGTGAAAATTTTGCCTAAGGAGGTATTTGATAATTAGGCTAATTAAAAGCAAGCACTAGGGCAGATTCACGAAAGATATTTATGGAAATTGTTTCTCTGTATAAACAGAAAGAAAGAAAAAGGAGCAAGAAGAAATACAGAAGTAATTCTAAAGAGTGAACCTCACCATAATGTACAGCTCTTAGGTTTGCTTAGGTTTTTCCTCTTGCTTTAAGCAGTCACTGGACGTTTCCATACAGCGGTGATGCAAAATGACCCACCTTCCACATTTGTTTGACTGTCATGTCAGAAGAAGAGCTGCTTCAAAGGATAAAAACTTTCTTTTGCATCCTTCAGTCCTGAACCAGAACAGTAGCTAGTACGGCTGCTACTTTGGCTTTAAAGATAACACTGCTGTGAAGACTTGTCTGTTTTTAGGTACACAGTTTTCTGGGTGATAGTCTTTTGAAGTTTGTGATGGACTACTTTGTACAAACACATGCATGAAGTGTTTCCACCCCTGGGTCATGATAAAGCCTCTTTAAAAGAAATCAAGCAGTGTATTTTGTTCTGGTTCACCAAAGCGGTATTGAATAACGTAGCGAAAACCTTTGCTGCTTAGTGAATGGGGAGAGAAACAGCAGCCTGGCCCTGGAGGGAAGAGTCGTGATGTACGGAGCTTCGAGAAGGTGAGGTCCCAGGGCCTTTGGGTTTATACTGCAAAAGAAATAAAGTACATTTTCTTTGAGAGACAAGTCAGTCTAATTCTGACTTCCGTCAAACGGGAACCACAGGCAGAGTCAGGACCTGGCTGTGAAGCAAAGTGCCCCCCCAAGGTGCGAGGGTGAGAACTGAGGTGAAGGCTGGCTGTTGTGGGAAGCTGCTGGTGTTGGACATCCTTACTTAATCCTAAAGGTTTACCTTTTCTGGCTGCCCCAGAGTTCCCTTCCAGCCCTCCTGGGTGAGAAATACCTGGTACCCTGGACCTGGCAAAATGTCCATCTTTGAAGGTAGAGAGGTTCCTGTTTACAGCTTTATTAAGAGAGGGAATACATGGAAGGGGAGAGTGGGAGGGGAGGAATACGTGATGGGTCTTAGGGAACATCTTGTGTTTCCCAGCATGTGAAGGACACAGGAGTTAAACTCACTGCTTGGAAGTATGACTGTCAATATATGTGTTTGTCCTCAATACATACATATATATCTCTCTCTGTATCTCTGTGTGTATATGTCTGTCTGTGTAATATATAGTCATATGTTGGGATTTTATATGGCAATGCAACTTCCAGTTCTGTAAAGAGACTGTTGAGTGAGAAATTACCTATATTGTTATATAATTACTTAGTAGCATTTGGACTAGATGGAAAATAGTGAACAAAAATACTTGAGTTTAAAAAAACAAAACAAAACAAAACCCCCCATTCCTATAAATGAAAAATCATATTCACCATCTGCAGCTGGAAATGGTTCACCTTCAAACCTGAAAGTGAAAAGTCCTTAAAATGAAGGAGTTGGGGAAAAAGAAAAAAATCATAAACCCAGAAATGTACATTCAATTTTAAAAATTTGAGCTTTAATACTCTAAGAAAGGTGAAGGCATTTGTCTTTTTGCAGTATACATACACGTGTGTCTGTTTTCAGTTGCAGTAGTATAAAGCTCATCAGAACCGCTGGGATTACTTCATGTTGGCATCTGTGAATGTGAGAATAATATTTGGCTTGTGATCTTAATGTTTTAGCTCCTCACCAGAACTCAAATCCACAGGTAAAACACACTGATATTTTCCTGTGAAAGTGTGAATTCACAAGGGAAAAAAATGAATGTGTGGAACGGTACCATTAAAGTTGAAAGCTAAGGAGAAATTATGCAAAGTCCTAAAACGCAGATACTTAGGCTCAGATCTGCTTCCATTATAGCTAATGCCAAAACTCCTATTGTTTTCACTGGGAGCTGGATTACGGCTTTTATTGATATCATGCCAGTCTGAATTCCTTCTCTTCTCTTATTCTTGATCTTGATCTTGACAATCACTTTTTCCATTACAGTTCCATTAGAGATTTAAAACACAGTATTATAAAAATCAGTGAAAAATAACTTAATGCACCTGAATTATTATGCAAATGGTACAAATTTAAACTCATTCACATCATTGCAGTTCTCTCTTTACACCACACAATAGAATCTATATTTTGCTCTTTTCACTAACCAATTTTTAGTTCACTGTCTTTTTTTTTTCAGGGGTTTCTTGAGTATCAAAATAATTGAAAATAATTGGCCTTTCAGTTGTTTTACAGTTAGTACTTGGATAATCAAAAGTGAAACAGATTATGCATGTGGTATTTTGATAAAACAATTAATTATTATTCAGTGCCCTTTATTCAGAGGTCTCTATGGAGTATGCCTGGCAGTGCTCAGCCCCAAACGGATGGATACCAGTCCAGATCACAGAACTGGCCTCTGTATTTTGGCAGCAGCTGAAATTGCTATTATTGACTCTCCGCAAGGAAGCAAAAATAAAAAGACTAAACTATGCTTTTTTTCCCCGGGAGAAGTTGCTGCAGCAGAGATTTGGGAGCAGGGGCAGCGCAGAGGCTGCAGGTGTCAGAGGATGCTGGGTCAGCTACATCTCTTCTTCATTCGCTTTGGCATTTTTTCTGAGGCTGAGGTAGAGGTGTCTATTTTGGGACCATATGTAGATTAAATAAATAGTCCTTAGACAGTCTATATCAACATAGTAAATTGAGTCACAGGTGACCTCAATATGGAGATCTTCCATATTATGTATTTACATAATTCTGAAAAATCATAAACTTCATTTTAAACACTATTAGCTCAGAATTTGCCTGTAGAAATAAATGGGTATTAACTGGAGCTGCTGTTGGCTTTCAGTGTGCAACTTTGCTGTCATTCAGACTGATCATGATTTATTTTTGTTTATATGGTTTTGATATGAATTTGAAGATATGATACAAAGATATGGTTTGAAGAAAATTGATATACTGTGCCTAAAATGTTTGCAGTGGAGAACCAAAGCATGTTCTTCCATTTTGGTTGTGGGTCTCCATGATGTGAGTTCATTTGCCTCCAGTTTCTCCATAGGATAGCTGTAGGAGCATTGCTGTACTGTTTTACCGCTGCATTTGGCAAATATTACAGACATTTAAAGGCAGTTTGAAAAATGACTGTATTTTTCAGATTTGAAAGAGCTTTTGTGAATAGACCAGCCTCTTGTCCACAGTTAATATGCAGCACAACTTCCATATTATACCAAGTAATAGTGCCTAACGCAGACGAGGGAGGTTTTGCAAGTGCCAACTCCCTGCAAGCTGCCAGGAGCTGAATCTGTTTTGGGACAATTTCCACCGCTTACCTACATTACATACAGACAGTGAGTAAACAGTGGTACAGTAAGAGGCATTGTTCCCTCTTCGGTACGTAAGGGCACAAAAGCATTAGATGCAGAGTCTTTAGTCAGGCCCAGCAGCCCATTGCTCCCTGTGAACCTCAGGCCAGTACATATGCTGGTTAATGGAGCAGATGTGTGTGGCTTCTGAAACTTTTGGCTGTCCTTATGACAGGACAGTTTTTTAATAAGGATAACACGGCGCTAGGGAACCTGTCACGTTCACGTAGTGCTGGATCTGTGGTGGCTATTAGGGAGCATGAGCAGGTTCATGCATTTTGCCTGTGTGGTTGGACAAGGAAAAGAAGAGTAGATTAGATAAACCCAGTTAATGGAAATATTAGAGACACGTTATACCTAGGTTTTTCCCCTTCTTTTCATGAATTTTATTCGACACACATTTCAAGCAGAATGAGAATTGCCAACAGGAATGAGCGCTGTGCGGGGATGATGAAACCTGAACTCAGCAGCCCGCAGCCTGCCAAGGGCTGGGAGCCGGGGGGTGCAGCCTTCACGGGGCACCAGGCCGGGTAGGCTAGCCCACATGCAAATCCCTATTTGAACTGTAAAAGCACTTTTGGGATGGGTCTTGCTGGGACGGGTGTTCAGATCATTCTCATATTCCCAGGGCACATGTATTACTGTTTCAGCATTTGGTTGAGACTCAGAGAGCTAAGTTAGCTTTACTGTTCAAATCAGGAATGCCAAGTTCTCTCTTCAGTAACAGCCATGTAAAGCTCATCAAAATCGATGGAGTTGCTTTGTGTTGGCATCTTTGGGGGAGAGGACAGCGATGTTTTAGCTTCCCACCAGACTTCATATACACAGATAAAAAGGAACTGGTTTCTTTTGCCTTGCTACCCACCAACCAGCTTTTCTCCAAACAGATTTGAGTGAGTTTTGGTGGCCTGAGTCTTTCATTCATCATGCATGAAGCATGGTGTGAAGCTGCTCTGCTTGAGCTCTCGTGCTCCCTCGCTTTGCAACAGCTCTGTTAGCATGCTCACAGGTGGGCAGGTTTGCCTGGAAACGTGCATTGAACCAACGCGGTTTCATTCTTCAAGGGTCTTCTAACAGTCCACCCGAAAATTGCTGACAAAACTGTCCTTTCCCTGCAGATTTAGAAAGATCTCTCAGCTCTGCTTTGAAGTAAATTTACATTATTTAATGGCATGTGGTGACAAATCTTAGGTGTTGCGCAGCACTGGGGTGACTTCTGCACCTGTGGCTGGAGGGGCAGCTCCTGCTTGATACCCCTTTAGGGCAGCAAATAGTACTGCCCCAGAACCATGTACACAGCCCCAAACAGTGTTACTGAATTTCTCTAACAGAGTTTCAGGGGTTTTTTTAATCATTATACACACACGTATACAAAAATCTGTGTCTGCTCTGACCACAGTAGGTCTATGGGCTATGCAAAGGGATTTCACTGAGGAGGGATGCTGGGGGGAAGGAGTGATCCAGGCTGGTGTAGCTGCGAGGACATCAGCAGAGCCATTGCTGGCAGCTTTCTGCTTTCTCCTTTCAGAGGAGAGAGAGATACTTTCTGTGGCTAGTGTGCAGTGTTACCTGCCTAAAAAAATCCCCTGGTCCTGTGTGCTCTCTGTGAGGCGTCTCAGGTGGGTGAACACAAGCTTAGTAGAACAGAACAGCTCAAATAGTAATCAGGTGGTTGTTTGGATAGTAATATTTTTTTATCCTTTTCTTCACAAAAGGCTTCATCAAGGTGTGGGTTACTTGTTAACAGCTGAAGTCAAGTAGTGATAGGCGAACCTTTCTCTCTATTTACACAACACAACAACACAAGAAAGCTGTGTTTTTTAAATAGTCTGTGTAAGGACTGTAAAAACAAATGTCTCCACCCTTCACAAACAAAGGCATTACTGGAAAGGCAGTCGCCATGTATAGAGCACAGAAAAAGAAAAAAAAAAAAGGGTAAAAATACCCTGTTCAGGATGGAAATGAGAATCCTGGCTGTTCTTCCCTCCCTGTTTGCAAACACATCTCTGGTGACTCCATGAGCTCTGCAGAGCTGAGCACGAAGGAGGGAGAGAAAAGCTTTGGGGTAACAGCCTGCACATCAGGCACCTCCCAGACCAGTGCATTTCTGAAACAGGTTTGAGAACAGGCTAATGCCGTTTGGCTCCTCTACGAGCTCCTCAGCATAGATTGCTGATGGGGGACTTAGTTTCTGAAGTTTGATGCTTGCTATTTCTGAAGGCTGATGCTTGCCTATACCTCACTCCTGCCCTGAAGATACCCATTCCCGTGCTAGTTAGTCACCAGTCTTGTATTTTGTACGTTAGCTACTGCTTCCCAAGCAACCAGAGGTGCACCAAAAACAGGTTGCAACAAGACCCTTTAAAATGCTCAAAGGTTAGCATGCAGCAAGTGGGATTTTCAGCACATTAAAAAAAAAAAAAAATCTTGTAAACCTTTCATCCCCGAATTTTTAATGGACATTTTTAGTGTGTGTATCTTTCTAGGAAAAAAATTTATTTGAAGAGATCTAGAAGTATAAATTCAGCTGTAAATTGAACCTCTCCAGCATTTTTTAAATCATGCAGTAGGATACAAGACCTTGTAATGATTTTTCCAGTTACTTTTATTTTTTTCAATATGGCTAGCTTTCTGTCTGCATCTTATTCTTCAAAATGAGGCTTGGCGTGAATTGGGAGGTATCTCAGACATTAGCAAACAGGGTATCCAAGCTCTACACCAACTGCAGTTTTGGGTCTTCCCCCATGTCAAGCAAAAATCCCGGAAAGGAGTGTTTTTCTCTCCGTGTCCATGCAGACCAGAGGAACACTTGGTTGTCTTCTCCTTCCTTGCCCTGAAAAAGATCTGCAGTAGAGGCTTCATTTGCAGAACACAAGGCTGTTTGAAGTCTCTTAGGCTCCTGTTTCTGAAATAGTGGTCTACAAAACAGCACAGAGACCATTTGGTGCACTTTGGAAACTGTATAGTGTTTTCAATTTAACATTTGCTGTTAAGGTTGCATTTTGGCGCTTAGAGAAGTCAGGGGGCTCTAAAAGATGTTAGCTGAGGCAGCGCTCAGCAACCTGCAACATGCCAGAAGCAGCACCTGGGCAGCGTTGAGTGATGTGGCACGGGGCAGGCGATGGGGAGCGGAGTGGGAGCTGCCGCTGCGGTGGCCCTGTGCCCTGCCCAGGGACGCTTCTATGTAGGACGTTTTAGCAAAGTTTAGTGCTGGAGTGTAAAGCAGCTAAGCAGCCCAAGCTGGGAGCATTGGAGGCAGGGAGTGAGGGGCAGTTTAGGAGTGGACTACGCCTCCTAATAATAATTAACTGTGTACTCCAGACTAGACGAAAAATCTGCAAACTGTTTCATTTTCTTTTTTTAATCCTTTTTTACGTTCTGATATAAATGGTAGAATTACGAAGATCAACCAAATAAGCTGGGGTGGCAAATGAAATGACCATTATACAGGAAAGGATGTTACATTGGTGTTCTTGTGTTCAGTTGTAATATGTTCAGTGTGTCTTTTTATTGTTTAAATTTCCTAATTGCTGCGTTCTATGAAGGTATTATTTTAATCAATTTATTATTCTTTAATTTGCCAGGTAAACTTTAATTCGGTGCCAAAAGGTCAGCTCACAAATATTTTTTAATTTTTAGTTATTTAACTTTGCTTTTAAGAAGTCTTTCAATGACCAACATTTGAAACTTAACTATGCTAATTCTCTGTGTCCTGTAAAATAACTCTGGAAATCCACTGAATAAAAGCAGGAAGAAGAAACATAGGGTAATGATCAATAAAATTTATCAGGAGCAGTGTGCCACTGGCTCACCCAGACCTAAACACTATCGGTCAGTGATCACTGGGTCTAAAGCATGTTAGCCCTTGCAGAAGCATCTTGTCCAAGAACTTGCTTAGTTTCTCTTGGCAAAGGCAGTCTCTGATGCAAGGAGGAAGAACGTCCCCTGGGTGCCAGCCTTGAACGGCTGCCGACCCCTGCGCTAACCTGCGTTAGTCTGGTGGAGACAGATCGATGTGCTTCTCCCAGCATGTTTTAAACCGTTGCTACAACCTTCCAAATGCTAGTCTATACAAGTTAACCAGCTGAGTTTTCTCCCTCTTTCAGTGCTGTAGGAAGGCGTGCTGCCTGTGTCTGAGCTTTACCTGAGCTTGGTTGTTTGCTCTGGTTTGGAGCAATATGGGAATAACAGATGATATACATTCTTTCTCACAAACGTAGTCTTTTTTCCATACTCCTCCTTGAATGAGCTTGTGCCAGAAGTCGCTGAGGTGTTAGGAAGGCTCCGGAAGCTGGTAATTTGCTCACTTACAGCTCCACAAAAGATACCTATTTTTTGTATGGTTCTTACCATCTAAAGGCAAATATAATTAAGAAATTGAGTCAGTTTACAAATAGGTCATGGAGCATGTAATAAACTGCAATTGTTGACATTTATGGAGGCTTTTTCTCCCAAACATTGTTTATGAAAGGCAACTGGCAAAGGCATCGAGACAAAAACTGCTGTAGGCTCCTTTTCTGGGCAGCGCTCAGCCTCCCCAGCTCCTCCTCTCTCCTCAGCGTATCTTTTGAAGCTCCCTTTTAGTATTTTCATGTACGTACATGTGCTACACTTCAAGTGGTGCAGTAGTTGATTTTCTTGTACTGAGAGCTGTGGGACATTAATTGCTGGGCTGGTTTTAATGGGTTTCACCTGAATGCTGGCTTTCCCCCGAGGAGGCTGCGGTGCACGACTGTGATTTCAGCCGTTGTCCGGGGCTTGGCGGAGCTGCACAGGGTGGGTGTCCCAGGCCAGGCACAGAGTGTCCTGCTGGGCTGCCACATGTCCTGCGGGACCGTCACCTTCACCAGATCAGTGTGGAGACCTCCAGCTGTCTCCAGCAGCACAGACCTTTGTGCATCGCAGCCCCAAATTAATCTCTGGAACAGCTGTAGGTGCATGTATGGTCTTGCTCCTTGCAGGAGAGCAGCAGCACGTCAGAGCACCATAGCTGTTGTAGCCAAGAAAGGGTCAGGGTATAGCCTGTTCTTGAAGTACCCAGTAAATTAGCCATCAGGTTTTTCTTATTTCAGTCTGCTGTGGGTTGCATCCCATTTTTGTACCAGAATCGTCTACTCCAGTCAGAGGCAGCTGATCTGAACTAAAAAACTCTTGCTTGAGGCAAAATGCATATTCTGTCTTCATTACCCACACCAGACTGGTGAGAAAAAACGAAGGCGGGGGCGGCAGCAAAAACCAGATCAGGAAAACAGTTGAAAGACCTGGGGCTGAGCTGAAGCCTCATCTGCGTTCAGTTTTTCTCCCCTATCTTGTGTGCTCAGGGATATGGTTAGTTGGATTCAGGAGAAGGAAAAGAAGGATTAGCCAAGGGATGACTTGGAGCTGAGCTTCTCCAAAGCTGGCAGTATTGGGCTGCAGAGTTGTGTTTCGACCCCATTGGTAAGCAGGCAAGGACAGGGCCAAACAGGGTGGAAGCTGCATCCTGTGGGGATCTTCGAGGAACAATAGCATCTTTCATGCTTCATGGCTATAAAATGCATGAATCAACTCACCTGAGGCAGGAAAAGTCAGGAGCAGCTGACATCAGCCGCGGGAGCCGAGTCGCTCATTCTTTCGGGGTTAGCGCATTTCCCGACCGACCCAGTCTGCACTCTGGAGGCTGTCTCCCTCCCTCCCCGATGATACGAGCTGGGGACAGATGTTTCATATACTTCTTTCGTTGTGTCAGATGACCTGCCGCTCCCATAGAGCCCACCATGAGGGAGCCCGGTGAGAGGCCCGGGTGGATGCTCCTGTTGTTGGACATAACACTGGGCAAGAGGCGTTGTGTCGTGGCCTTGGTGGCATCCCCACCCGGGTGTGGTACCCTGCACTGCACAGGTGCTGAGGATGGTCCTACCCAGCATGGCGTGGGGACGGCCCTGCTCTCCCTCCCAACGGGCAGCTGGGGATCAGCATGCAGGGCTTGGCTTTTTGGATGGTCCATGTGAAGTCCCACAGTCATATCTGAGAGACCACCTTTTTTTCCCCAAAAATTAATATTGTTGGAATTTTAGTGCAAAAGGTCCCAGAGTGACTGAGCTGGGATTGAACCTATGCACGAGAAAATCCCGTGGTGCAAAATCCGCCCCCCCTCACACTGCATGAGTCGGTGTTTGGGACACCAATAAAAGCCAGAGAGAAGCCAGCTTAAACTCATTTAGTATTTGTCTTTTGCCACGGCACTCAACCTGGTGTCAAAGACTCATATTAATAGGATTATACTCTTGTCAGATGGGAGCTGGAGATAGTCGTCCCAGATACACATGCCTGCTTTGAAGGCCTGATTATCTTGTTGGTGTCAGTTCTTGGCCTCTTATCAAAGGGACTCTCACGCACATCACCTTTCAGCTCCTTGCTCTCAGCTCTGCAAGAGGGAGGAGTACGCTTAAACAATCTCCAGCTAGTAAGCCGACGTTTGTCATTTTTTTCCTCCGGGGCAGTAGTGTCAAGATGAACACGCTCCCGAGCTTGTCAAGTCAGAGGTAGGATGGCAGAAGGTTTCTCGTGGTTGAGGATGATAGATGAGGACACAGCTGGCATGCCACAGCGGGGGGATTACTGTGTGGCTTATTGCTGAGCACATGGTGCCTGCTGGAGCCTTTTGGGTGGCTGGGATTTGGTTTAAGGTAGAAGATCATGTCTTTGCTCTGCCAACCGCAGGGTGTACCTGCTTGAGAAACAGCAAAATGTTGCGTTGCTTTTGGTGGGCATCATTTAAAAAAGACCCTTTACTGGTAAAATGCAGCTTAAAATCTGGAAGCGTTACCAGCTGGCTCGAGAGGTGACCTTAGAGAGGAATGAGAAATTGAGTAAATATTCACTTTTTAAAAAATCACCTATTATTTCACTTTTATCAATATATCAAATAGATTAACTAGGAAGTCTGGTGTTTCTGGATTCATTCTACAACTACCTGAAAGGAGGCTGTAGCAAGGTGGGGGCCGGTCTCTTCTCCCAAGTAACAAGTGATAGGAGGAGAGGAAATGGCCTCACGTTGCACCAGGGGAGGTTTAGGTTGGCTATTAGGAAAAATTTCTTCACTGAAAGGGCAGTCAGGCACTTGAACAGGCTGCCCAGGGAAGTGGTTGAGTCCCTATCCCTGGAGGTATTTAAAAGATGTGTAGATGTGCTGCTTGGGAACATGGTTTAGTGGTAGACTTGGCAGTGCTGGGTTAATGGTTGGACTTGATGATCTGAAAGGTCTTTTCCAACCTAAATGATTCTATGATTTACATGAGCCACTTAGTAGTATCTTTTTGTAACGAAGGTGTCAAGAAGAGAAACCAACTGTTTCCTACCTCTAAAATCTCCAAACATTGTTTGGTGCCTGTCACTGTGTCACCAGGCTAAATACGGGCGTATGTCCTTCTGAAATCAGCCAGAGTGTAATAAATACAGGAGCTTCAATCTCCATCGTTCACTGGAAGGGGAAGCTTGTCCTTTCCCAAGGCACGTTGATGAGGGGCTGTGTAATTGAGCTGAACAAAGCGGTACCTGGGAGGGCTGCGGCTCATGGGGGAGCTGCTGGAGGAAGAGCAGCACTGGCCTGCGGGGCAGCTGGATTGGCTGGGGAACCTGCACTTGGCGAGGAGTCCTGGCTTGAAATGTTGAATGTGCATTCTCCGGATGACTTCATGAAGTGCCGAGAGCTAAGCCCACATGCTGCACTGCAACTGGAAGCGAGAGAAATTAAACTAGAGGAGGTGGCAGTTAAAGTAAGTAGGTGTGTCACTCCCAGGTAGATTTGCACATGCAGCCATTGCAAACTCAACATATTGTGGCCATCTCTTGGGTCCAGATGGACTGGAAGTTACTTCTGCAATTCAAATAAAAACACTCTAAAGATATTCAACTTTTATCATGTATCATTAAAATCAGTAACTAGTCTACATAAGGAAAGTGTAACCAGAAAACTTTGTGTTGGGTTAAATTAGCTTGTGTCATGTTTGAATCCTGCAGATAGTGGCATCACTAGAATTAAAGATTTTCTTGTTGTATTTGGTAAATCACTTTTAAATATGCTGGCTGCTGTGTTCATTACTAGCCCATGATTTAGTAAAACAACCGTGTTGTTGCATCGCCAGCTAGTTCTTGTTTTCATTTGTAAGACCTCTCAAGTCTCTTTTCTTGTCATTAGATTCTACTATTTCTGTATCACAGAACTGTTCTATAGCTCTGCTAGCAGAAAATAGTTATTTTTGTTACAGAGTGTGAAAACACATAGTGTGTTAAAATTCCCTACCTCTTTGCATGGTGTGAAAAGCTAAGCAAGTTTATATTGTGCTGTGATCTCTTCCTTATGTCCGAATTCAGTTGCCTCTTATAGTTGCTTTGGTTTTCACCCCATTTATTCACTCCCATAATGTTTCACCTCCTTATTCTTCTGTGTTATTGGTTGGGGATTTTTTTGTTAGCAATGTCTAGCATTGCATCACCCACCCCTCTGCCTCTGTTCTCTCTCTCCATTGCCAGTCCAAGAATCATTGTTCTCTGTTTAGTGATGTTGCCTAGGTCACAAATTGCATAATTTATTAACGTTTTTACCATAGCTTGCTTGTTTCCCATACCCTCTACATTGTGTGCGCGTACATTAATGTAGTTGTCACCAAGTGCTTATATTTTACACTTTTAATTAGTATTTTGACTTTTGGGGGTTTTATAAGCCATAAAAAGTGCCAACGGAGAATTGGATTTGCAGAGTCACATATTCAGCCATTCCCCCAGCCTTGCAGAAAACCCAGATTACATAGACCTGAGAGGCACATGTGTGTTAGGACGATGTTTACATACTGCAGGGCTGACAGCAGCAGAAGCAAACACCAGCCATCAGCATACAATGTGTGTCTTAGCTTCTTATAATGTGTATTGCAGCATACAATTGCGAAGTGAGAATATATATTTAGGAAGTAAGAAAAATAATTAACTTATCTTTTCCTTTATGCTTTATGCTGGAGCCAGTGATGAGACCCCTGAGCCAAGTGCCTCCCCTGTTTTTTTCCACTTATCTTAAAGCTCTTCTGAATTGTCAGCTGTGAACACAGGGAGGTTAGCACCCTCTCTGCTTAAGACCATTTAATCTTAGTGCTAACCTTTCATCGCAGAAGACACCCGCGAGCCCTGCCAATGCAGGTCTGTTTCTGCAGCACTCCTGCATCCCTTGGCTGCTGCGCGGTGCCTGCTGACCTGTGGTGGGTACCAGAGCAATCTCGGAGAGGGCTTCCCCTTGGCTTTTCTAGTCTCACATTTCTAGCGTGATCCTATTAACTGTTGACTTGCCTGCTGATCATTTCATTAGTTTTCACTTGGAAATAGTGACTCAGAAAATTCCCATGTATTCCTGAGGTTATTTTCCCTCCATACATTTATTGTATTAATCCCATCCTAGCTCCCAGCAGGCAACATGGCATCCCATTCTCCTTGTTGCAGACCAGAGGTCTGGCTCTTCACCGTGAAGCTACCAGTCACGGGCTCTTATTTCATCCCCCATATCGTGTTTGCTTCTTGACTGGGAGTTTGGAGACTTCTGGGTACGTGTCTCTCTGTCCAAGCAGTGGGCTCTGTGGGAGCTGCAGCTCAGTCAGTCTGAGCAGTCCCTAAGCCCACACAGTAAATTCTCCACAAACATATGCATTAGGACGACAAATCCTTTTCTGCAGAGACTCTTCTGCTATGTTACTATTATCTTCTTGTATATTAGCAGCCTGCTGAGAGCCAGAGCAAGATGTACAAACAGAACAGACATCTGTCCCTTGGGGCTGAGAAGAGAGACGGTAAAAGTTTGTTGGGCTCACTCAGGGTGAGAGGTGGTAAAAGGGCAAGGCCAACAGTCAGCCATGTACGTTTATGTCTGTGTTTGCAATTGGGACCCTTCGTTATGCACATTAGCACGTGAAGAAGGCATCAGTGACTGAAGCCACTTGTGCCTGCTCTCACCTGCCATCACAGCAGGCAGTTTCCCATAGGTGCCTCAGAAGAAAGAAGTTTTACAGTGAGAATAGGAGGGAGGACTTTGTGGCCACTCTGGGTGGTGGAGGAGGGGGCAGACACGTGAGAGATGAAACGTAGGGGAAGTCTGATATTGGGAGAGGGAGCCCTGCCATGTTGGCAGAGCAGAGGGTAAGTGGCAATGCAGCGCGAGCAGAGGCAGCAGAGTGACCGTAATGGTGTGGAAATCTCAATGCGCCATACCTACAGCGACATGTGAGCTCTCTGACGCAGTTCCCCAGCTCATGAGGATTCTATGAGCCACTACACTACTGCTTTGAGGACTAAATTTGCTTTTGTGTGTGCCAGTTCTCCTTTCTTTCCCACCTCCTTTGAGCTCTTGTAGGGAGGACTTCCTATCGTTCTGTTTTCTTCTTTGCAAGCTCTGCAGGTCTCTCTGCATCTGCTCCAACAGAAGCATCTGCTCCAGACAAGGGCTGACAGGACCTGAGCCCACACCGGTAGTACTGAACAAAAATAATATGTAGTTACCCTTGAATGATTAATTTTCATATCTGCATTCATGGTTTTCCCCTGCTTGTTCTTCTCTGCCCCACTTCTTTACTGGCTGTTGACAATTTGCATTTGAAATAGTTGGCTCCAGTATTCGTAGATGTTTTGTGACAGTTTGGGATGCCAAACTAGGCCCTGTTCACCTCCCCAAATGTGCATCTGCCTCCTTGCCCTGCTTTGCAAATCTGGCAGCTGAGTAGAGAGGAATTAGCCTCTAGACAGGGCTTTCAGAAACAGACTTTAATTAAAGGTGCAGGACAGAGCTCAGTGATCACCTCTGATTACTGGTGCAAATGCTTTAAGAAGATAAATTAGAGCAATGGCGTATTAAGAGGTGGGTTCTCAGGTCTTAATATCTCAAGCAGTTCAGTCTTTTTAAAGTTATTTGGTCAGATTCTGCCTTCTGGTACCTGTGTGCAAATCTGGAGTAACCCCAGTACACCGAAGATGTCGCAGAGCAGAGTTATTTTGCTTGAGGCAATTCAGCATCCCTGTCCCTTCACCACTTGCTCCTTCAAGTAGAGACTGTTTGAGTTCAGTGCTGCTGAGCATGTTACTCTATTCAGAAAGGAGAGAGGGAAGCACCATATTTATTTTACAGTGATAAGTGGTAATAGAGAACTATTCTGTGTTTCATGCTCGTATGACCTCATTGGTGTCACGTTATTTCTTACTACTGAGTTTCTGCTGGTAACTTGGGATTACACTTGGCATTTTCTAGGATGGTATAATTATTCAAATCCCAGCACTTACACAGCGGTGCACTGATCTGGCTGAGATCAGTACTTTTAGAGTAATTACAGAAACATCATTGCTTGATTGGCAAGTTCAAACATTTCTGAAAGAGAGGTACAAGATGCACTCAGAGACCTAAGGAGCCCCCCTGTATTTCCACAGTCTCCAAAGCATCCTCCACTTCCCAGACAATTCAGTCAGTAAAATGCAGCAGATGTTAAATGTATATTAATAAATTGCAATATCCTATCTATTGGCCTTGGGCAGTGTCTGGGTATGAGTCATGGACATGTACAAAAAAACCCCAAAACTCTGGTGAAGAGTGTGGATGTAAGGGAAAAAAGTGTACTAGGTAAGTAATATTAAAATGTTTCCTCTTTTTGGGTGCTGACTTAACTTCAGTCACCTGTTACATCATTTTCTGAAGCCTTGGGTTACTGCTGTAGAAACAACATGCAGGAGATGTCTTGAGACAACTGAGAAAGCGAGTCAAGAGAGGTCATTTTACAGAGCTTGAGCTGTTTTAAAGAGTAAGTAAAGGCTCCTTCCTGCCCAGCACAGGAGCCTGGTGTCATAGCACAGTTTCCTGTTCACGAGAGCCTCGGTCCAGACAAATGCGAAGGGATTTAACCATTAAACACGGAGCCGGCAGCAGTGCTGGAGCGAGAACGTGGAGTTGGGTTTCCCTGAGAGAAGACTATGAAACATCTTCTTTGCAAAACAGGTCTCTGAAAAAGAGGCGAAAACAAATGGGTAGTTTTTTCGGGGCTAGAATGTTTTCTTTTGAGCTTGAAAGTTCTTTGAAATTTTACTGCTTTTTTTTACTTTTAATTATACATCCATCCTTAATTAGAAAGGTGTTTTTTTTGTGAAACTTAAATAGAAGATACATTTGGCAACTGGGGAAGTCCTTTTCAATTTGACTGTCATGAAATTAAAGTAAGTTAGAGGTCATCAAGGCTCAAGTCGGGCTAAACACACCCCACCCCGCAGGCTTCATGCCTGTGAACAGTTCCCCCCTCTCCCCGACATGCAGTGTCAAAGTTTGCTTCTGTGTCACTGCTCAGCGTAGCTCACCCATGTGAACTGTCCTCCTCCACCTCCTTGTAGTTACAAATGCAGGTTTGTTTTGGCTTGGAAGGAAGAAAGAAAATAAAAAGAGGAGTAAAAGCCAGCTTCTCTGGGGTAATTCTCTGCTCTTGTGGGGGTATTGGAGGAAGAGCTGCTTCCAGCTCTTGTTAGCAGTCACGGGAGTTGGCTGTAACGGGGACAGCCTGAGCTGGAGGTCAAGAGCAGGGACTCTATACAGTCATCCTTACCAGTACAAGATTTTGAGTTATATATGGATATCAAAAAAATATATATGGGATGGTAGAAATTATCTGAGTCATTCTCAATGGAATTCTCACTGGAATGGATATGTTTCTGTTAATTTATATTGGTTTCACTGACACGATATTGGGAGATTTCTGGTAGAATGTTTTTTCTCCACTAGATGCTTTCTGCAGACGTTGCAGCCAGCTGTCGTGATACCTTTGTGTGCATCTTGCTCTGTGTTTATTTGACACGAGGGATGACGTCGGTGTGACGAATTGTGGAGCTGTGTTGGGTGACACCCAGGTATCACCGCTGGCCACCGCGCTGCCCCCAGCCCTCCTGCCTGTGCTGCCTCTGACCTGGAGCGTGCCGAAGCCCTCTCCCTTCCCAGCATGTGTTTATGGGAATTTTTCTGTCCTTTCCACTAAGGTTGCCCCATGCCGTGCCGCTGCTGCCTGCGCTGCTCAGACACCCCAGCAGCCCTATAAACCTCTCCTGATCTGGGTTGCAGCTGCTTTGCCTTTCTCCCCGTCACCAGCTGTCACGTCCAGAGAGAAATACTTTTTTCCATGCAAATCCTGAATCTCTGCTCCCCTTTCCCAAGAGTCCACCTGTGAGACATTCAAGAAAATTAATGCTTCAAGCAGCCAGCGCTGTGAGGTCCTGCAGCTGTGGACCACCATGGGTAGGATTTGGCCACTTCCGACATCAGCAGGTTTCTTGCAGGCTGGGAGGCAGAGAGGGGTTTCTGGTGTGCCTGCAGAAAGCAGGAGCGGGGGTCTCCACACAGGCCCATGGGACATTTGCAGGGGTTATGGACCCTGTGCAGTGACTGTGGGTGCTATAACTGGGTGGCCTGTCAGCCTTTGGAAAGCTCCTTCACGAAGATGCTCAGCACTGGCCAAGTACGGTAATATCAGCCTAAATCTAAACAGGACTAAAGAGGTTTCTGAAAACGGAGGAAATTTTAGAAAATACCTAAAATACATTTTTCTTCCGAGAACTGTATCACTGGATTGATGCCATGACATAAGCCTGATTTTATCGGTGGAGAGAGAGAGGAGTGGCTGCACTCAGGGGCACGCTCTGCAGAACTGATGTCCTGTCTGTACAGATGGCCCAGGAGCTCAGGTGGTGAAAAAGTGTTCTGTGGACACTGAAACAGCAAATCCTTTCTACTAATTAAACTTCACCAATTATCTGAGCTCTTGGGAAATGACTCCACAGTATGAAGCATCCTGCAGGAATTCAGATAAGCTCTTTGCAGAGAAAATCCTAATTTACAGGCAGCCGCTTTTCACAGTGTGTAGTACAAAACTTTAAAAAGGAGAATTTTTTTAAATATAAAATTAGTATTTATACTCACTCAGGGATGATATTTATCCCATATTGCATGCATACAGATGGCTGACACAGGGGGTTGGTATGTTCTATGGAAAGGTGATAGGACCTCTACTAATGTTTGGTGAAATCTCACCCTTCTGACTCAGTGGTTTCTTGGGAAGCCGCTCTCTCTTGGAGTCATACCAAAGTACAGTCTGGGAGCTCAGGCTAAAGGCTTCATGTCCAACAGTTGCGTAATGCTCAGGCTCTGCTGATACAAGTGACTATACAGGTAAGGATTCCTAGAATGAGGATTTTCATGTTTTCCCTGAATGATTTACATTTTAAGGCTCAATATTAACAGTGACAGTTTTTGAGGATATTTTGCATAGGCTCAGCATTCTGTATTTTTCCATAAAATACAACTAAAACAATGCCTTTAAAGATATTTATAGCAATTCACTGCTACTGTAATGAAGGGAAGATATATATTCATTAGACTTTGTAGAAAATACGAACAGCCTTGAGAAAACTCAGTGTACAATGAAACTTTTTTCCATGGGTAGTTTATTCAATTGAAGTCAAAAAGTGCTTCATCCATGGCACCGTTAAGGTCATTGTATGTCCAGCTTTCACTGGATATGTCCTCTTTTCCACTTGGAAATTTTACCTGGGTTGAAAAAGAGGACTTTGCTACTGGATGTCAGGTTGTCCAGCAGTCTGGTAGGAGCAATAGTCTCAATGGGATGTTTGGAAACAGTGGATAAATTGTCACTGCACTAGTAAAACTTTGTGCTGATGCAGGTGGCATGAGGAATCATCCTGCCCTGCCAAGGCAATGGTTCGGTGGTGGGCATGTGCCTGCTGAGTGTTGGCACTCGCCCGTAATGAGTGCTTGTCTGGATCTCCTGCAGCCTTGGCAGAGTAGGAAGGAAAGAACCATCACCCAGAAGAGAAAGACACGGTCACCCTGCCCTTGGCCAGAAGCACAAGACTGCTGGGCAGAGTCTAGCCTGGTACCCTCCTGGTGCTGCCCTGCTAATGCTGTGGTAAGGTCCAGGATGGACCACCAGTGTTTTCCTCTGTTATCCAGTGCAGTAAATTCCTTTAAAAATAATCTTTTGCTTATGGAAATTGTTGGGTAGCCTTATATTAGTTCTAGAATGCAAAATACCTATTCCACTCAAGATTTGTGTCTGACAAAGTGCCTGGCAGAAAATTTTATCTGATTCTTAAAGAAGTGAATCATGTAGTTCTGAATCCATTTCTACAGCTCAGCTGAATAGAAATCATTAGATAGGCATTTGAGATTATAGTATCATTTCTGAAGATCAGTGTAGTTTCTGTGTTTCACCAGTGGCTCCGAGTCACTGATGTTACCCACTTTAATCTGTCATAACTTGACCTGCCCTTTCTCTGCATCAGCTTCCCAAGATGACGTACGGTGATAGCAGTTAAGCTCTTGCATTCTCCTGATTTTGTCTGCGGGGCTGCTTTTCTCTTTGGGAGAGTTTTGGAGAGAAAAATACCCACTGCAGGTTCAGGACTATAGAAACAGGAAACAAGTGCTTTGTCCTTTTTGATTCATGTCCAGCATACTAGTTTTAACGGCAGGGATCCAAGAATAATCTTCTCAGTTGACCGTGTGGCCAAAAATACGATGATCTCATTGCCAGTGGCAAGTGACACGTAGATGGTTAGCTAAGCAAGGTTCTTTTTTGTTTTTACATTGCGTTTTCAAAAGATTGTGTGGGTTGCCTATCAACAGAGAATCTGGACAAAGTACACAGAATTTTTTCTATAAATATTGCCAGTGCTCGGTTAGTCTTTCCCAAAACTACACAAGTTTGGTAAGGGTGTTTTTGCCTGTTTATTTTATCTTTCTGTTCTTATTTCTTTATTTTAATCACATGATGCAAGCAAATATTTTTTATTTCAGTTTCTTATTTGCTTAAGTTCTCTTTCCTCAAGTTTCTTATTTGCTTCTCATTCTGCTTAACTCATCAGACCTCAGTTAACAGAAAAGATCAGCAAAACTGGTCAGTTGAAAATCTGGTAAGAAAAAAGAAAGCCTGTTCCTTTGAAACCAAAAATGGGGGAAAATGTGATATATTTTGAAGAAAATATTTTCATTCTAGGGATTTCTAATCAAGTCAAGCTAATTGAAAGTCTAAATTCTTCAGACTGTGGGAGATGGCTGTATTTTGTGTCAGATCCCAGCAAATGGACCTTGATGCTCCCCATCGCTTCTCTTGATTTTGATCTGCTTCTTATTAAAAACTGTTAAACATTGAACTCGAGAGAGAAAGAGAGAAGAGAGTTATAAAGGCTCTGAAACCTTTCCTTTAGGACATGCGTGTTACAGGTGGGACATCCGTGCCCCAGTCGTTGCTCCCATCAACAAATTTGATGTGAACTGAAGCAGCATGAGAGCATTACCCTGCTTGCATGGGTCCCTTGTGTTCGAGCGTGTTGAAATCTCCTGGGGCAGAAGGAGCAGCTGAACCAACCTTTCCTGTGCCCGGTGCATGTGGAAGCTGATATGTAGCCATTACTGCTTGCCCTTCCCCGGATGGACAGCCCTCTTTTTTTTCCTTTTATTAATTTGCAAATTGTCTTATGATGACTGAGACTACAGAAAACTGAAAAAATAACACACGTATGCCTAAGAACCCTCTTAGTTTCCCAGGCTGTGCTTCGGCAGAGCACAAGCACCGTCAGCAACCTGTTGAGCTACCACAGCTGCATTTTTCTGGTGGTTTTTGTGTTTCGGGGAGCTGGGCAAGTTTCTGCATTGCCCAGTATATCAATAACTCTTTCAGCTGATACGTAGCTGTTTTGAAAGCTTGGCTGTAAACAGAAATGACATCAGAAAAACATGACCATCGTCTTTTCCCATTGTTCCCTCCTTTGTTTTCCAGTCGAGATAGCAAACCTGAACTTGGTCCAGCAGGAAGTGTCCCCATGATTTCACTGTGGGTCATAGCAAGGAGCAGAGTGTATCTCCAGGCAAAAGGAACATGGGAATATGGAGACGTTTAGAAAAACAAACGTGACTGATTTCGTTTTGCTGGCACTGTTTTGAAAGGATCCTTTTGAGGTTACTAATACGCAGTATGGGTGCAAACACTGAGGCAGAGAAGCTATTTCCTTATTGCTGCTCCCAGTTTTGAAACTCCCAGGCCCCCACCCCAACTGTTCCCACCCCCCCTTGCCATCCCCAAAATAGTTTTCATCCGCTCCTGCTTTGAAACTGCAGAGGGAGATCTGAGCGGAGCCCTGGCTTGCCTGGGGACGTTCTTGCTTTAATCAGACTGAGTGAGTACAAATGTTTGGAAGGGGATGCGTAGCTACGAGGAGAATGGAGGCTTTTGTGGGGACCCATCGGTTGCTCCCCCGGCAGCACAGCCGGGCATGCTGAGCGGGGGCTCTCTCTTTTGAAGTGGGGTCAGTGACGTAAAAGCATGTCTCGAGGTAAACACGCTGCTGTTATCTTACTCCATGCAAAATACATCATTTACTTGAAGACTCTCCATGAATGGAGATCGTGGAGTATCCCATGACTGCAGTTTAGTTTGTCTGGTGCTTTCATGGGTCTTTAAGAAACCTGTTTCAAGTCCTGTATACAACTGGTTACAGCTGGGAAGGTAGAGACGCCCAAGAACAGCCCTTTGGCTGGGGGCTGAGTGGGTGGCTGGGCTCCCTGTGCCTGGGCTTCACGCACCCCGATGCTCGCGGCATCTCCCCCTGCCCGGCAGTGCTTGTCCAAGCCACGGCGGCCACCGCTGCGGTGCACTGCCAGATGTGGCTGCAGGCAATGCGAGCCTGCTGGGAAACCAGGGCTTGTCTTTTAGCTATGGACATTTAGCTATGCACTTAATTAGAATGAAAATGTAAATCATAGTAAAACCGTCTCCCTTTAAAGTTCAGAGAGGCTTAAAAATTATCGCAGTAATTAGGCAATAGTTTTGATTATATATGAAACGAGATCAAGCTTTGTGGGAGGTGGTGGAGCTCCCAGCAAGTCAGTCTGTGAATCTATCTGGTGTAGCGATCTGGAGCAGAGTTTTTCATCTGAACAGGTCCGATGAGTGCCGTAAGACGCGCAGTCTCCATGGACATTAGCATGAAATGGAAACCTGCCTTTTCAGCTGGAGTTTAAAAGCTGTGTTGCAGCTCACGTGCTGGCTGTGGAGCAGCAGCAGGGTGGGCTCCTGGGCTGTGCATCCCCTCCAAGGGCCTGTGTGACCAGGAGCTGGGCAGGGGAGCGCTGCCGGTGATGGCAGGCAGGGAACCGGCCCGAGCCACGGTGCTGGGGCAGGCTCAGCCCCACTGCCGAGCGTGGCCAAGCAGAAGAGTCTTGCCGGTCCTTGCCAACAAGGAAAACCAACTGAGGTACACAGAGATGTGCAGAGCCTGGGAAGGAAAACCAGTTTGCATTTTAGCAAGCAGGGAAATCTCCTCATCAGTAAAATGGTCTGGAAGGAGCTGGTTATCACGCTATCTTCCCACATACCATACTTCCCTCTAAGTATCCTTCATCCTTGTGCTTTCTGCTCAGGACAGGGACTTGTTTCCACCTGCCCGCCTTGCCGCTGCTGCATCCCTGCCAGCTTCCCCTGCCTGCATCTCATCCCCCACAGCAGTTATACCCCGTGTGCTCCAGGTACCTGAAGAGCAAGAGGTGATGCTGCAGGAGGGTGCTGGGGGAAGTAAGGTGTCTTTTCAGCCTCACTGCAGTCAGAATTCAAGAGTGCTTATTCCTGCCAGCAGATCCAACTTGCTTTACTTCCCACCCTCCGGAAATATTCCCCCAGACTAGTGTTATCAACCCAATTAGCATTTCAAAATTCTCAGCTTGCAGGTGCTGGTTTCAGAAAAGCTAATGGCAGTCTTGTACAGTGTTGAGCAATCCAGTTGGCATCAGTTTGTTCTTAATCCCCTGTTCAAGCTGCAAACCAAAATATGTTATTTTCTTTTCAGTATTGTGTACAAAGTAAATAATCCTGAACAGCACAGGCTACGTTAAAGTTAATGATGCCAAAATTAGTCTGTTTTTTTCTCTTATACACGTCAGGAATTCACAGTTGCTTTATGCTTTATGCACAGTTTCTCCTCCCACAGCTTGTTTTTCTCTTAGCTGTCCAGTTTAGCTGGTACTGCTATGACTGCTGCCAAGGGGACCACGAGTAAGAGCTGCTGTGAGTCGCAAGCCCCAGGTCCCGCTGCCCACCTTCCCTGGGTGTCCCAGATACCCGTCTCGGTCAGGACGAAGAGATGACTCGTCTTGCAAAAAGAAGTACCTGAAAGTTTGACTTGAAGTGTTTTTAAGAGTGTCTGCAGCCTGTGAGCATTAGAGGTGGCTTTGCCTGGAAGCGTCTGGACAGACTTGTCGGGATCCTTTGCTTGTGCTGACCCTGACATCATTTCACAAGTGCAGGTGTGGCTAACGCTGTCATGGGGCAGTGCAGTGGCAGGGCACTAGCTGGCATAGCCACAACCCAGGTACGTGCCCTGTGTCCTGGGTGGGCCGGGGCAGACCCCTCGGGTGCTCTGAGCTGCCGCAGTGGCAGCAGGAAGGTGCTGGAGGCAGTGTGGTTAACACTGGTTTAGGGAGAGCTGGTCACTGGTGCAGTCGTACATAGGCACTCGCTCTGTGCCAGCATGGACCATTGCCTGTCCCCTGGCAATCTTCCAGCCTTGGACTAGTTAATCCCAGATACCTTCTTTTCACCCCAAAGATGTGTTTTCCCCAGGACACTCCCCTTCCGTGTAGCTCAGTCAGGACTGAGCCCCCATTGCCAGTGTGCTTGCATACCCTGCGTGGCGCAGCTGCCTTCTGTTTTACCTTGCCCTGTGATATAAAATCCCCCCATAACACCACCTAACACATCTTTCTCTTCCCCCTTCCTGTGGCCCTTCTGAATCCTCTTTCTTTCAAAGGACACCAGGCAACATTGGCCAGTGTTTTTGAAACCGAGCATCTGCAGAGGGGGGCTGCAGCTGCTCATCCTTCCTGGAAATTTAGAGATGTTGAGGTACAGATTCAGACACCTGATTTTAGGAAAACCCTTACAATCTTTACAACTTGTGCTGTGCAGTCCATGTTGCCTGCTTCTACTGTCTGCATGCTTGCCCTGCTCATCCCTCATCTTTTGCTTTCTGCTCTTGCCATCTTGATTTTCAACCCTGAGCCTTTTCCTGGGCAGACTGTTGCTCTTGTTTGGGGTTGCTGGGTCAGGAATGCAGCTCTGCACGAGTGCACTGGCGAGGACTCAGGGAATTAGGCTCTAGGCCCAATTTTGGCCGGCAGCAAAGCCCACTGAAGGCAATGGGAATCTTCCTGTTGACGTAATGGGGTTTGGAGCAGACCTGGGCTTCGACGTTCTTCAGAGCAGTGATTCCAATGTGAACCTTTGGCACTGTGTGAATAATAGATAATTATTTTTATATATCCTTTCCAAAGTCCACAACTTGTGTTGGCAGTCAGTGCTCCTAAATGTGCAAAGCTGAGATGGGCAGTCTGAAATGAAGCAACAAAAGCAATGACATAAGCTTCATGTGGCCAAGGGAAATAATTTCCGTGTCATTTCATCCAACTTGATATAAAGAAGGAATTGCTCAGCAGCAGCTTTTCTGGTCCCAACAAAAGAGGGGCTTTGACAAAATCCATTAGTGCCTGTCTAAGACATGGTAGGACATTATACAAAATACGTTTATGTTTTTGCAAAAGGAGGTATATATCTCAAGGACATTACTTTTTCTGTTGTTGCACTATTCAGTATCACTCTTCTCTAGCAAAAGAGGAATTTGTGGTTTCATCTGTTCCTACCAAAAACCAGGAACTACTTAGGGATGCACGGCAGACATTTGCCGCTGCCCATTGCCCTGGCCTTTCAGAGATCTAAGGCCAACACCAGCCCCCACGTCCTTTGCCACGGTGCCCTGAAGGCACTCAAACTGGGGTCACGTACACAGTTTCTGTCCTGAAACACTGTAAATTCACAATTATGCCTGTTTTCATTTTCCTTTCCAGTAGTGTTTTCTCCTGTTTTGGCAAAGCATCTTACTTAGGTTCCCACCCGCCATTTTCTGTGCAGTTCACTCTCTTTCGGGATATTTTCTCTGTGCTATAAGCCCCTGAACTTTTGCATAATGTAGAACATATTTTAAAGAGTTTTCTCATGGATGCTTGTAGACTTCTCATTTCTACTCATAAAAGTGAAGCTTTGTAATGCCTACAGCAGTGGTTTGAAAGGGAGGATATTAATACACTGATATTTTATGCATTTTAAATCTGTTTCCATGGTGGTGGAAGCACAATGTAAGGAAGGGACTGGGCCCTGCAAGACTTGCAGACTTTCTGAGGCAAACTGCAGCTTAGCTGAGGGCTATGCATCTCACTTTTATAGATGTCTGCTGATTTTTTACTGCTCTTTGCTCAGCGGGAAGCATGGTTTGGATTCCAGCTCTGCCCAGGCAGCCAAGTATTACCTGCGGTCTCCATTGCTATGAGCTGGTGCTGCTTACGTGCTACTGCCACCCAAGCTAAAAGTATGACATCCTCATCATTAAATCAAGGCTTAGTACTGGACTAGGTGTGTATTAACTACCACATGTAAAGACGTGGCTGGAAGCAAGGGGGATGGAGGTTTGATCATTCAAAGGCATGTTACCAAGCAATGTTTGCTACCCATGGGCTTGCCTGCTTCTTATGAGCTGGGAAGAGCAAGAGGTTATTTGAACCTATGGAGTGTCCTTATTCTACATTTTGCTAGCCAAGGAGTTTGCATGGCTGTCGTAAACTCTGACATCTGTTACTCCCAGATGCATTATAAAGCAGAATTAGAATAGATGTGGGTTGGGCTATCTATGAAAGAAAGCTCTGATGCTGAAGTACTTATATAAAATATTCAGCTTTGATATGCAGCCCTAAGACCTTTGTACATAATAAACCAAAAAAGTGCTAATTATTTTATTTCTGCCAACTTAAAAAACAAACAAAAAGATCCTTTCTGGCCAGATACTGCCATTGCCAAATGTGCGTTTCAGTTAAACTTTGCTGTGTTTACATTTCTAGATAATAGAATTCTTTGGTTTATGGACTGCCAGAAGATAGAAAACTGAGATTAAAGTCTCAGATTTGATTGGGTTTGTCGTAAAGGAAGGGTGATCATGAAACAATGACTATTTAATCAATTCTTAGTGTATTTTAGAGAGGTTCAAGCTTTTGTCAGCCTTACTGTCTTCTTTTTTCTTTGTAATGCATCAGGGTACGTGATTGCTATTAAATCTTTTCATTAGTTTGATGGAGGATGAAGATGGGTAGTTCTGTTTTTAAGGAGCCTATTCAGCAATGACAGTGACACAAAAGACAACAGTCTGCTTTGATTTCCACCTTCTGAAGATTTCTTTTGTAGAAAGCATATGTAAAATAATATTGCCAGGATATAAATTCAGTGTGCAGGGACTGCATTTGTAATGAACACCTCTTCTCCTGTGCGGCCACCTGGCCGTCCACAATCTTCTTTGTACATTCACTGACATGTGAGATGCTAGGAGTCTTTTATTTTAATCTTTCCACCTTGTTTTTGATAAACTGGGCTGCAACAGCTTTTGAAAGAGCCTTTTATGATTTGTGTAGGATATTTATGTTGCCTTCATTAGCCCAGTATCTGAGCATTTCAGCATCTGCACCCACTACTCCACAATGTACATGTAAGTGCCATTATCCCCACTTTACGGAAGAGAAACTCGAGGACAGAGTGACAAAAGCCATTGGCACAAGGGTTTTAGGAGCCAACCCCACAAAAGGACGGATCAAATCCTATCTTTCTCCTTGGTCCATCCTGCATTTCCCTTTCCTCAGACTCTCTGGGTGGCAGGGGCTTGGGCTGCTAAGATCCAGGCTGGCTGCTCAAGCCACTCTTAGCAGGATGTCTGTGCGTCCCATCTGCCAGCGTGGCTTGTGTTTTTAGAGCTCCTTCAGGAACACTCCTGCATCCAGCCGGTTTGCTGAAGCCAAGCAGATGATGGCTGTGAGAACCAGTGACAGCTAAGCCTTGCGTATGTGTATGTATTCATCTGTGCGAAGGTCTGCTCCAGAGAGTCAAGTGTAGCCAGAGTTCCTCCTGTGTAGCATCACTTGAAGGGTGTTTCACACCCCTGACTGAAGCCATCTTGCATCTGCCAAAACATGATAGGGACTTTTTATAGCTGTATCATAAGACCTTTGAAAAATCAGGTTGTTAGAGCCTTTTAAGCAGAATAACAGATTGGTTGTGCATGTATATCAGATAGCTGCATATGGTAGGCATGTCAGACAGTGAAAGGGCATAAAGTGTTACTGCTCCATAAAACAGTACTCCTAATATTATTTTTCTCACATTTCTGGCAGTAAACATTGGAAACTTCCATGGAGTATTTCGCTTGTGAATCTCAAAACACATATATTACCATGTATTTAGGGCTTAATTCAATTCCCAATAAAGACGAGGACAAAATTTCCACTTTCTTTATTGCACTTGTTCCAGCCCTCAAAGCGAATGTTGTCTGTTGAAAGTAGAATAGATACTAATTTTGTCCCATAAAACCACCAACTGTTTCAATTTTCCACGAATTTCTGAATGAATAGATGATCGGATCCTGTGATGCTGCTCTCAGACTCGCTGGTGATATGAAAGAGGCGCTTGTCCAGCAGGCTGTATAGCCATGCCACTCTTTTGTTGCCTGTAGTACACATGCTCAGCTCCTTTTTATTTTAATGCTCTGCAACAGGGCTGCAGAAAGCCGAACTGGCTTTTAAAACACGACTTCATTTTGCAGCTATATGTCTGTGCCCCATTTTCTTTTGTGCTGCCTGCGGAACAAGGAGGCCGTGTGGTATCTGACACTGGGCTTTTTCCAGTGATTTATTAACTGTGTCAGAATAGCTGTTGTGAATGCTGGGAAGCTCTTGCATATTGTGACAGTTGATATTGATTATGACAGTTTGTAGACCCTGGTGCGTTGTCAGACAGTGGATTGTATTTTGTCTTCTTACTATACATACCATGGGCTATAGATCATAGTGTTTTCTTAAGAAAAGGACCCATTGTCCAGCATTCTCGCTGGTATGAGAGAACTTCTGTAGCGTATTGTGCAACAAATAGCAAAATAGTGCAGGCACCCTATGGGACAGGCAGGCAAATGTCAATTGCTTTAGGAAGAAAAAAAATGTGAATAGTTTGTTCTGCTTCTGGCCTTTCAGGGGAATGAGCCGTGCAGTTGACAGAAGTGGGTAAACTAGTCTGAGGATGTCATTTATGAAAATACGGTGCATCCTCTATTGTCTGTTGGCCAGAAGTCCGCAGACCACACAGGAGGAGGAGGAGGTTGCAATGAGGATTTTGGCTACCCATCATTTTTAAAGGTTGCTTTGGGTCTTGGTAGAGGCTGAAACTACACGTTTCTAGAATGAGTCTGAGGAAGAGGAGATAAAGATTTCTGCAAATTTGGGAGAAAGTGAAAGCTGGCGTGTGAGCTTCTGTGAGGGGCACATCAAACACATCACCCCAAATAATGACCTCTTCTGACTGTTTGGTTTTAGCTAGGCAGTAGTAAAGTAGCACACAGGAGAAAAGATTTTTCTATTTGCCTAACAGCTGCTTCAGTGTGGAAAAAAGTCAACAGCTGAGCTTTTACAGATAACCTGATCAGGGGAAGGAGTCAAAAGCCATTTGGTTAATTATGCTGCTGTAATTTACTATATTGCTACTATATTATTGGAGGAAAAATCTTCCAACAATACATTTCTTTTTAAAACAAAACAGCACTTGAGGTGTTGCGGTGACAGTGAATAGGAAAGGAGCCATTCTGATTTTTCTGTTCTTGAAAGACCTTTTATAAGAGACCATAATGGGTCGTAAACTTTCACTTTGAGATTGTAAACCTTGGGAAAATGACCTTTCGCAATCTGTGCTGTTAGAATTTTGATCTCACACTGGGTTTAGATTGATTCAGTTGCAGTTTCTGCTGCAATTTTACATTGATGTGATTCAAAATCCATTTCCACACGTACCTTACGGTTTAATTGAAATAAATGTAATAGCAGGTCATTTGTGAAATTATTATTTCTGAGATACTTTGGGCCAAGACTATGGCATTGAGCTGGGACCTAGGGAACTGGATTCAGTTCTTGACCCCGCTGTGGGCCTGATATTGGCCACTCAAACCAGTTCATCTCTCTCATGAGATGAACTCCCCCCCATTTCTGGTTGTTTATTTACACTATGAGGTCTTTGAGAAGGAACATTGCCTATCAGAAGCCAGTCCTGATCTCTCCTGGGATTTCTAGATGCTGCTGTAATACTAACCATATTTTCTGTAATGCGATCTGTATTTTCTTAATGAGTCCTTAATGTTAGCAAGGAGACAGAATTGAACTAAGTGGTTTGGTTTCAGTGATGACGCAACTTCCCATTCCATGCTCACATTGAATTTGGATTAATTATAGCACTCACTGTGTCATAATTACATTTCGTAATGACAGAATGCTGTAGAGTTTGTACATTCACAGCACTACTGTAAGCCTCAGGGTGTACTGAGATTTTACAGTGGCATCTCTCAGTCCAGTGTTAGGTATTAGTCCTATATTTATATATTTACGAGTTTTATTGCAGAACGTCCACAGCAATATCAGAAATGCTTTAAAGGAAGGATAAAATGGAAGAGTTTTTAAATGTCTGCTTTTTGCTACAGATGTATTTTATTTGATTTTTTTTTTCTAATTTTCATAAAGTATTTTGAAGACATTAGGTGTGAGGAATGAAGTTGTTCAGGCATTCAAATGTGAGGACTTGTTTCCTTAGGTGACTTCTATCTAAAGCTCTGGTCACAATTCTCTCTCTGTGCATAGTTCTGGCTCCTTAAACCTGAGACCATGCCTGGAGAAGTAAATTTGGTGGTGTGCTGTGAAAAGCAACAGCTTTCCAGCACCGGTTGTAGGCTAGCAGTGACTTGTATGAAGATCCATTCAGTCGCTGTCATAAGAGGCCCCTTCCCCTTGGCTTCCCCTTGGCCATCCTGGGGCTCTCAGCCTGTCTATTTGCTCACTAGCTCTTGACAGTTGTTTGCCTGCGATGTTCTCCAGGTGTTCTGGGCCCTTCAAGATGTCTCTGGTCCTTTGAGTTTCAATCCTTAAGAGATTTTGGTTTGTTTTCCTGAGTAAAGACAATGGTAATCACTGCAGAAGGTGGATACATTTCCCTCTCCCATCCTGGTGCCCTGAAATGCCTCACAGGTCTGTTTTATTTCCAGGAGACTGCAGGACCCTCCTTGTCCATAGGTTGAAGCCTGCTCTCTGATGTCGCTGTTATCTTTCTCTCTTCCCTTCAGATGGTGTCCACAGTGTCACGGCAGTCTGCACCCTGCGCGTCACCATCATCACAGACGACATGCTCACCAACAGTATCACGGTGCGGCTGGAGAACATGTCCCAGGAGAGGTTCCTTTCCCCTCTCCTGTCCCTGTTCGTGGAGGGGGTGGCGACAGTGCTTTCTACCGCCAAGGACGGCATCTTCGTTTTCAACATCCAAAATGACACAGACGTCAGCTCTAATATTCTGAACGTGACCTTCTCGGCTTTGCTCCCTGGTGGCATTCGAAACAAGTTCTTCCCCTCCGAGGACCTGCAGGAGCAGATTTACCTCAACAGGACCCTGCTGACCATGATTTCCACGCAGAGAGTGCTGCCCTTCGATGACAACATCTGCTTGCGCGAGCCCTGTGAGAACTACATGAAGTGCGTCTCTGTCCTGAAGTTCGACAGCTCGGCCCCGTTCATCAGCTCCAACACCGTCCTGTTCCGCCCCATCCACCCCATCAACGGACTGCGGTGCCGATGCCCCCCTGGCTTCACAGGTGACTACTGTGAGACAGAGATTGACCTCTGCTACTCCAACCCCTGCGGGAGCAACGGGCTGTGCCGGAGCCGAGAAGGGGGCTACACTTGTGAATGCTATGAGGACTACACTGGTATGTGTTTATCTTATCTTTGAGCCGTGATTTATATGTTAGACCAGGCCAGCTTATTTATAAGCCAGGCCAGCTCTGTGTCAAGCTGAAATTGCTGACATTCTTAGTCAAAGGGAGAAAAACTCCTGGTGCTGCCTTCTGGTCAGGAGAAGGCTTGTGAGTGTCACACATCACTTAGGGTAAGTCCCGTGTCACTTAGGGCAAGTTCTGTGTCTTAGGGCACACATGGTGGTAGGAACGGTGCATTGCTCCAGGCCATGCAGGGGGCCAACAGCTGCTGAAGTAACTCGCATTGTGTGAATTTCTTCTCAAAACGCTTTGTGCAAACATATTTCTTTTATCTGGAAGGAAGAAGGTGGGACACATCCCCTCGTTCATGGTTTTCCATGTTAACACCTTCCTGGCCCCTTAGCAGTCCACTCGTACCAGGGTATAGTGGGGGTGCGCGCCCTCGGTAGGTCATCAGCACTTGGTTGTCAACAAGCGCAGAGCACGAGGATGGTTCATGGTCCCAAGAAACTGCAGTAATACACATTTGTGGGAAGTACTGAAAGTCAGCTCCAGTTTGTATCTGTCCAGATAAACTCCAGAAGGATGTAGCTGCTTCCAGACCTGTCTCGAGCAGCCTGCTGAGGAACGTACTTTGCCTCATCATGGACTTGACAGCTAATAAAGATCAAAGTGCTGCTTCTCAAACACTCCTGAGAAGTCATGGAAGAATATTAGTCGAATGTTTGCTGCTGCTTCAGTAAAGTCAGTGGGATTATTTATGTATTTGAAATTGCACACGCAGTTAAGCATTCTGCACTGACGTGCTGCCAGCTGTAATTTATGCTGACGGCTCAGCAATGTCTTTGGTGACCCCCACAAACAAGGGGTGAAGCAGAGGGGGCTGTTCCCAACGCTGCCTCTCACTGCTGAAGTTATAAAAAATTGAAAACATAAATTATTTAAGTCTCCATGTAAAAAAAGACCTAGATGATGTGTACGCCTACTGGGCTGCATGCAGCCCTCCAGGTGGAAGGGTTTTTCTTCACTTTCCGTGGCTTTTGGCTCAGGGCTGTAATTAAAGATGTGACAGTGGAAGGCGCCAGGAGTCAGTGAGCAGGGACATGGCAGCAGCAAGTGAGCTGGGCTTTCCCCAGCAAGGGGGACAGGAGGTGCTCCCTGAGATCAGAGCGGGGCTTAGGGCAGCAGGACCTTCCTAAGGAGATGCAGACAAACTTTCTACCTGACCGGTGAAACCCTGAATAGAGCTGTGAGGTGGTTGGGATATTTGGTCTTTCTTGAGGAGTGATTTTCCTGCCAGGCTTCTCATGAATGACTTCCACAGTGAAATACATTATAAAGTCCATTATCCATTACATACAGCTAATGCGAAATACGTGCAGTATTGGGCATCACAAAACAGATTTTATGACCAGTTTATTTCATTTAACATGTTTGTGTACTATTATACTGTTAAAAGAAATGGTTAGAAGTAACAAGTTTCATTAAACAAAGATATGCATAGTAAACAGAGTTAATTCATCCATGTCTTAGGTTTTGGAATGACATGCATTCCTACATCGCACACAAGGGTCTCTTGCTAGAAATCTTCAGGAAAAAAAAGCTAAATATACTTCAAAAATGAAAGAGAATAATATATTAATAATTTATGAATATATTTAATAATTAATGCTGTAGTCAGAACAGACCCCATACATATTTAGAGGAGAGGTGCCATCTTATTCATACACAAAGAAAGATTTGATCTGTAATTGTATTTTCAGTGCATAGTTGTTGAGTTAAAAATTAACTGTCCTGCTGCAAGGATATTAAAGTGATCAGAAGTTAAGGAGTGAGCACTGCTTATATCCTTGCCATCTTTAGGTTTCAGAGTTAACTACACTTCAGTGAAACACTTTATTCTTTGGAAGGACAGTTTGGGTCGTGATTGCAGTCAGGTTGGCCGGGGGAAAACACACCCAATGATGATCAAGAGGGCTCTGGAACCCCTTATCCTGTAAATTGATACAAATATTATTGAATATTTCTGTTTTATTGCTGAATGAATGCAGTAGAAATTCAGTATCTACTCTGTGGTTGGTTTATGTTACATTAGTGCCTTTAGGCTCCATGTTGCATGAGAATGTTTTTTCCATCAACCTGACACACTTAGCCGCATATGGTGGTCATTAGTTGGTTGATTTTCATCCCCTTTACAGAACAAGATGGAAAATGTTATCAACAAGTAATCTATTACCAGAAATATTTTACGAAGATGCATTATTGAATCTCGTCCCAATCTCCCTTAAGAACTTTTATTTTACCTATGTTTTTTGTCCTTTCTTTAAATACATTCACATCCATTTGCAAGTTCAGTTTATATCTATTAATATGTGTTTTCCGCTTGTATATAAACATTTATTGTTTACAACAATCCAGATTTTATATTTATTTAATATTTAAACAGCATAGGTTGGTTTCAATAGCAGCAGTGTGTATTGGCTCATGGAATACAGCGATCGTAAATCAGAATGAGCAGAGAATTGCTAAGGCTGAAAGTTGGGAGATTCTGGTATTACCGAAATGTTACCACAGTATTGTAGTAACATACCAGTATGAGGAACTTATGAATCTTTGAATTAATTGTAAAAGATGAAATATGAATGGTAATAGTCAATGAAATGCAGCCTGCTCTGGGAGCTGTCATGTTTCCATTTTCCAATTAAGAGCCTATGTAGAAAAATAATTACAAGAAAATACTAAGATCTGTCATCCCTCTGGGGAGATACTCTGCAACTCGATGAGAAATCACTACACAATCATAACCCTGTACTGAGTCCATCCAACTGGTCACCTGTTAAAAATATAGCGTTTATTTCCTGTAGAAGATAATTATGTCCTGTCTTAATCAGATGAAATTTCCTCCTGCTTTTCCACCCCGCTTTGAAGCCCTCCATTTGTTTTGATGTAATTGTTAGTCATTTATACATGATGAAAGTTTCCCTGTCTTCAGGAGTCTTCTGTTACGAGCACAAAGGTAAACTGAGCTTCTACAAGATATTTCTGAAACCTGAGTACCGGCTAGTTTGGGGTGATTTTGAATTAGCTTCACTTCCTGTGATGTAAGGACAGGAGTGAAGAAGGATGTATTTTTAATCATGTTTTTTTCAGAATAGCAACCCCTTTAATGTCTTTTCTTTATATAGAAATTAGTGTAGAGAAGCGAACAATGTACACACTAACAATTTTGCTATTAACGGCAGGGAGCTGTATGCATGGCTAAAGGGTTAAAGGATGTAATTTAAGTTAAGGAAACAAATTTAATGAACTTGATCACTGTGGAAAGCCTGTGTAATTTTTCCAGCTTTATTTCATGTGTCTTGGAGCACTGCAGAAGCACCTGAGATGAACTATAGGTGAAGGCTTGGACAGAGGTGGAATTGTCTGTACTCCCCAGGGGCAAACCCCTTAAGAGCAAATGCATCATGTCATCCGCACTGGTTTTGGAGGCATGGTTGCCACAGCGGTTCCTGAATGAGCTGTACTTCCAGCCCCATCCTGATGCCTCCTATAGGACATACCGCTGCAGCCATAAGTCACCACCGTTTTGGGTGTGAATTCCCACGATTCCTGCCCTGCTGTGTGCGGGTGCCTCCTGCCATTGCTGGGTCCTCCCGCAGTTCTCGCCACAGTTCGATGGCCACAGTCCATCTTTTCAGCATCCGCCACAACCGCTCTTCTCTATGGTTGCGCTCCCAAAAAGTAAAATGTAATTTTCACAGAACAAAAGCACTCCAAAGGGGGAAAAAAAACCAGCCCCTGAAATAAGGAAGAGATTTAATGTTCCCACAGTTCTCCTTAGCACAGGGCATTCTCACTGCCTCCTTTGCTACCTAACCCCTAGCAAGGAGAAGTTTCTAGGGAAAAAGATCATCAGAGAATTTACCATATCCTCTGCATCTCTCCTTGGATTTCACTTCAGAGAGGGGAGAAATCTTAAGTGGTTGTAAATCTTCTAGTAATCAAATACAGCAATTAGAGATCTTTTATGTGTTATACATTTTTTCTCCTAATTTATTTCTGTGATACCATATTGACATGAGGAATCATGACATCTAACTTGGCCGCCATGAATTCTGACTTTGTTTCATGAGAAGGTAATTATAGCTGTTTTCACAGCATCATGCCAGAAGTCCCTGTTGATACTGTTTAGTAAGTTCTCAGTGTTTGGCTCTTGCAAACATAGCAGTAAAAGTAAATGTGAAGATTTGCTTTTGTGTTATCTTTACTTACATCCATCCTTCAGATAGTAATTTCCCAGCTCGGTCTGATAGCAGATTCTCATTTTTCAGGCCAGAGAGATTTATTTGGGAGAATTTCAGCTTTCAAGTAGAGAAATCTGGCAGCCAGGGTAGCCGTAATGAGTGTTTTATCTTGGGTGAGAGGGTCTGAAATTCCACTCTCGGTTACACTGCAACTCCGCTGGAGCGGTGGGATCACAGGTGTGTAACAGCCAAAATCCTGTCCAGCAAACCTTCATTTGATTCTTTCAGGTTCCTTACTGCACCTTTAACTCCTTGTTTAGCTTATGAAAGGCCATGGTTTTGCAATGGCAAGGCTGAAGAAAGATAATCCTCACAGGGTTGTGGGGCTTTGCCAGCACTTTCAAACAGCTGTGACCAAGTTTGTCTTTGCCACAAAACACCAAATAAGAAATTCTGTCATTCCCAAACACTCCCATAAGTCTAGGGATATTGTCTGCAGTATGGGACAACTTTGTGGGTCATCTCTCAGATACCTCATTCAAATGTTAAGGCGATGCAGTGAAGGCACTAAAATGTTTTGTATCATTGCTGCCTTAACAGTGTCCCTTAGTCCAGGTCTTCAAAGTTACGCTGCTGGATTCCAGGTGCATTTATATAATAAACATATAAAAACAGTGGCAAGGTCTAATACTGTTAAAAATCGTATATTAATTTTCAAGAGTTTAATTACAGCTATTAGGGCGCTGGGTGATTTGCACCATTTTCACAATTTGAAGGCTGTATCTTTTCCCATTCGCAAAAGTCTTTAACAGTTTTTTATGAAGTTTTTCTGCTGATTCTGGATGCAGGAAAAGTCAAGTGCTGACTATCGGACTTTTAATAACTTTTGTTGCTTCTTGGTGCCTCAGAGGAGAATACCTGGTTGCCTTTCCTTGCAGTTTCTGTATGGCAATACTGTGAGAAAGCTTATGTAGGGTGGTTGCATCCCAGTGAAGGTCTGTATAATGTTGCAGGTCTAGAAATTTTTCATCTTTTTCAGCAGCGCCATGCTGTGCTATTATTTTGATGTTTGTAGCGAAACTAAGTCTGTATAACTGCAACACAGTTTTCCCTTTGATTGCTGTGGACCTGTCACTCTCTGCAGCTGAGGTAAGTTTTTCACATCTGATGGAGGGATGAATGATTGTTTCCTTTTAGATCCTTCCTTACAATTAGTACTCCTTCATTTTGTTCTCTGCACAGATGTCCCAGCACAGTCTTTTCCATCAATCTTCAACTTTCTCTGTCTCATCAGCATGAAATTTTTGTGAGGAAAGCCCTCTTCTGCCGTTATTGAATGAGCAGGCATCTCCGTTGGTGTAGACATGGCAAGCTGTGTCCCTGTGGTTGGCAGCAGTTGCGTACAGACGGGTGCCTGTGTTTCCTCCCAGCCTGTGGCCCCTTCCAAGCCCCCAGGGGCTTGCAGCGCTTGGATGGCTGTCGAGGACCCCATAAGCAGTGCAGTGGATGGTCCAGAGGCAGAGCTTAACTCCTCCAAACATTTTTCAGAGCATGACCAGTGCAAAAGCTGGAAAAGCCTATCATTTTCTCTTTTTATGATCTTCACCACTCAGCTATGTACTGTGAGACATAGTGTCTCATAAATCTTACTCTCAGTGCTTTGAAGTTTCCCCATATGACCATTGCATTTTCCCATGCCAAAAAGCAATGCACCCCAGATGTCGTCTCATGAGCTGACTTGATATCTAAACATATAAGGAACTCATACAACCTATTCTTTGCAATTAGCCATGGATAATAAGTCTTCCCTTGGCTCTTGGGCAGTGCATGCTGCATTTGAAGAGCACAGCAGTCAATTGTGACATTTACTTTTCCTTTCTCTCATTTTGGTGCAATGTCCATTTTGTGTCATGAATTCCTGAAAGTAAGTATTAGTTTTGGATATTCAGATTAAGAGGTATCCCCTGGCAAAATTCTTGCGTTTGCATCTATATATATTGTCAGAGAACTATGACTTCAGGTCATTACAAGCTGTACCTGTACAAAACACATTTAATCTAAGGATTGCTATGGACTCTGCAAAAGTTACTAAGAGCAAAGGAAGCCTCTGACACCCCTTTGAAGAAGAGGGTGTTGTCCCTCTCACCAAAGGGATGGGAAGCTGCATCTCCATCTCTTCCAGGTCACATAAAAGGAGTCAATGGCAAGTCCAGAGCAGCTGCGGCAGCTCTTCTGCACCATTCCTGGGCTGCCCACAGCTGGAAACCTGGGGGAGATCCCCATGAAAGACATTTCTTTCCTGATATAGGCTCTCAGCAGAAGCCTGTGGGCCCACTCGCCTGCTGTGTTTAACTCAGAGATTTATTGTGCGTGTTAAAATGGGTCCTTGCTTGTTTTTGTGGCAAGGCTCACTGTTAATGCGTGCAGGGATGGGGCCAGCATGCCACAGCCTTATGGCTGGACCCAAGTGATGCTGGGTTGGACCTGAGGCTATGGCCCAGACAGCACAACTGCATGACTGCTTGCTCCAGAAGATAACTGAAACAAGAAAAACAGAGTAGAGTTACATTTTTATATAACACAGTCAAAAGCTGATGTCTATTAAACTTTTAAATATTGTCATCTTTCTGTTGATTATATTTCTGTCCATGTCACCAAGTCACAGGAGATGAATGTTGGAAATCTGGAGTTTATATCAGATTCAAAGGACTCACTGAAGAGGTCTACCACTTCTGTAGGTGGATTTTTATCTGGAGGACACGTCCTTCAGCTAATCTTCAACCTGTGCTCACTTGTCAGGATGCAAAAAGCCGTTTCTAATTGGATTACTGTGGTGTATTTGTTAACAGTTTGGTTTTCAAACAGTGTAAATGGCCTGCAGCCTTCACATCAATCTGCTATGCCTTTTCCTAAACCCAAGCAAAGAGTTTTATCGCATTACCCTCATCCTGATGTGCATTAACTAGCTACTGTTTAAAGTTTGAAAGTTTTCCCAGTCATGTACGAACTCTCCCTTGCCCCCCGCCCCAAGATGCTGCACGTGGGATGATCTTTGATTCAGCTGAACTGCTGCAAGTGCGGGGGGTTTGGATGCCTCTTCCGGAGCCTTGCGTCTTGTCCTCCTTGCCCCTGGAAATACTTGCACTGATCAAAGTGCTTTGCTGTCCTGTGGAAACCTAGCTACAGACTTAATGTTGTGTTTGTTCTTTTTAATTAGTTTTAGAGCAGTTTGACAAGAACTTCAGTTCTTCCTGGGCGCTCCCACAGTGCTTTGTAAAAGCAAGCAGCAGATCACACACCAGTATAATCACTTAGCCCTGGCTTCAGAAGCTACCTTACAAATTCATCTCCAATATACTTATGAATTCAGCTCTTCCAAACAGTTCAAGGTCTAGGAAATCCTCCTTACTGATTACAGCTTATCTTCTTTTTCTTCTCCTTGAGATGGCTGTGTGGCTGGCCTGTTCTCTTCATTTACCCACTCCCCTTGTTTGTCACCTACAGAGTTTATCACTGATGATTTTACACTTTCTCTCCCATTGTTGATAATCAACATATAGCTGAAATGCGGTGTCCAAAGAACTTGGGCAATAACCTTGAATGTTTCATAGAATCATAGAATGCTTTGGGATGGAAGGACCTTGTCGTGGTTTAACCCCAGCCAGCAGCTAAGCACCACGCAGCCGCTTGCTCACCCCCCCACCGGCGGGATGGGGAAGAGGATCGGAAGGGCAAAAGGGGAAAAACTCGTGGGCTGAGATAAAAACAGTTTAATAACTAAAGTAAAATAAAATAAAAAAAACAGTAGTAATACAAAGCAAGCGGTACACTGTAAAATTGCTCACCACCCGCCGACCGATGCCCAGCACGTCCCTCAAGCAGCGACCGAACCCCTCCCTGGCCAACTCCCCTGCTTATATACTGAGCATGATGTCACGTGGTATGGAATAGCCCCCGCCCAGTCTGAGTCAGCTGCCCCAGCTGTGCCCCCTCCCAGCCTCCCGTGCCCCTGGCAGAGCATGGGAAGCTGAAAGGTCCTTGACCAGTGTGAGCACCACTTAGCAAGTACTTAGCACTACTTAACAAGAACCAAAACATCAGTGTATCATCAACATTGCTCTCAACCCAAACCCAAAACACAGCCCCATACCGGCTACCAGGAAGAAAACCAACTCCATCCCAGCCAAAACCAGGACAGACCTTTAAAGGTCATCTAGTCCATCCTCCCTGCAATTGGCAGGGACATCTACAACTAGATCAGGTTGCTCAGAGCCCCATCCAGCCTGGCCTTGAATGTTTCCAAGGATGGGGCATCTACCACCTCTCTGGGCAACCTGTTCCAGTGTTTCACCACCCTCATTGTAAAAAATTTCTTCCTTATATCCAGTCTGAATCTACCCTCTTTTAGTTTAAAACCATTACCCCTTGTCCTGTTGCTGCTGGCCCTGCTAAAAAGTCTGTCCCCATCTTTCTTATAAGCCCCCTTTGAGGACTGAAAGGCCTCAATAAAGTCTTCCTGGGGCTGTCTCTTCTCCAGACTGAACAATCCTAACTCTCTCAGCCTTTCCTCACAGGAGAGGTGTTCCATCCCTCTGATCATTTTTGTGGCCCTCCTCTGGACCCGCTCCAACAGGTCCATGTCCTTCCTGTGCTGAGGACCCCAGAGCTGGATGCAGTACTCCAGGTGGGGTCTCACCAGAGCAGAGTAGAGGGGCAGAATCAACCTGCTGGCCACGCTTCTTTTGATGCAGCCCAGGATATGGTTGGCTTTCTGGGCTGCAAGAGCACATTGCTGGCTCATGTCCAGCTTTTCGTCTATCAGTACCCCCAAGTCCTTCTCAGCAGGGCTGCACTCAATCCCTTCATCCCCCAGCCTGTACTGATACCGGGGATTGCCCCAATCCAAGTGCAGGACCTTGCACTTGTCCTTGTTGAATCTCATGAGGTTCACACAGACCCACCTCTCCAGCCTGTCCAGGTCCCTCTGGATGGCATCCTGTCCCTCAGGCATGTCAACTGCACCGCTCAGCTTGGTGTCATCTGCAAACTCGCTGAGGGTGCACTTGGTCCCGCTGTCTATGTCATTGAACCTGTTTGAGGATGGTTCCATGCTTACAATTACATTTTTACACCTACTTGCTATTAATGCCATTGACGTCTGTTAGATTACATTACAATACAGGGAGAAGGCAGGTTCTTGATTGCGGGCTGTACGGGATGAAGGAGCTTGCAGGCATGAGAGGCCTGTGAGCATGCACTGCAGCATGACGGTGTTGCAGCTGTTGAACAAGTGCTGCCCCAGCTCTTCTACAATGTAGGTGTTTAATATCGAGCCCTAATGGCCAGGTATAATCATAGGATCATAGGATGATTGGGGTTGGAAGGAGCGTTTGGAGATCATCTAGTCCAGCCACCTGCCATGGCTAACATTGGCTTCAGTCTCTTTCTTTAAAGTCAAATCTCGTTAAATCCCTGACGTGAAAATAACACATTTGACCCTGAAGCCGTGCCCAGATCAGCTCATGTTTGCTCTCAGGCTTTACAGGAGCGAGGCAGACTGCTAACCTGGTGCGGGTACCTGCCTACCTCTGGCACCTGACCTCTCCTTCCCACCTCTTGGCAAGAAAATGTCCTACGAGTATGAGCTTATCGGTTAGTGGTGTTCAATGGGAGAGAGGTATGTATTGAGCACCTCAGGTTTCCTCTTGGCATTCTGCTTAACAACGGACCCGTCTAAATTTAGGATTCGCTTTGTTCTAGCATATGTGAGATCTCTTTTATTGTCTTTAACCTGTTGTACCTATATTTCTTTTTTAATTATCTTCCTCCATCAATTTTCAGCAGTTTTTAGGCTGTTGGCTTGTACTCCTGGTTTTATATTGATGGGATTTCTGTTACCACACCTAAATGGGAGTTGCAATTCTCCCAGGCTTTTTGAAAACCTTTGTTAGAATGCATTTGCTTATCTTCATTGGTATAACTTAAAAAAAAACCTGGAAGGTGGAGCATAATTACACAAAGTGGAGCTATTTGCTATTATAATTCTGCAGGCACATGTAAAACCCCTCCTCACTGATGTAGCTAAATTCCCACACACTCTCATAATTGTGAACGTATATATGCATTGCAGAACATTGACCTGAGAGAAACTACACACATTGAGGTTTGTTTTAATTAAAATATTTTAAATAGCAGTTTATTAAACAACGGCCAGCTTCTCTGTGACAAGTGTTTACAACTGTGTTTTTATTAATTTAGCCAAGTTGAGCCTTGTGTAATGTAAGACATGGCTTTTTTTCCTCATAGGTTTTTTTTTTTTTACATCAGGTAGGTTAGCTGGATAAAATTTTAAACTGCATGTAAGCCACACAAATGCATTCTAATACATCAAAACATGCACTTGCTAAGTGACAAAGTAGCCCATAATATTATACTATCCTTTAAGTTGTTTTTTTTTTGCCAATGGCTAGGTGTGTTGGTTGTGTTTTTCTTACTGAAAACAAATCAGATAGGGAAAAAGGAGAAGAGAAAGGAGGAGAAAAAACCTAGCAACTTGCCTTGAAGTTATTTGTGGGGAAGACAAAATCATGAGATAGTATTTTTTCCAATATGCCTCATGATCTGGAAAGCCCCTCACAATTTTCACAGCAGATCAGGGGTGAAGGCTAAAAAAGGAAATTCCAGGAAGGATGGAAATAAATATTTTCGATCTTCCAGAACAAAAAAAGAAATTTGACTTCCAAGGAACAAGATAATGGGGCTCCTTTTCTCCTGGCTGTAAATACAAAACTGGGAAACAAAACTGGGAAGCCCCCTTACAATTCAGTAAGACTGAATTATGAAAAACATATTGGGCTTCTGTACCTATTTATAATTCCCAAAGTAGTAATTTTTATTTTCATCAGTAGATAAACAACAGGAAAGTGGCAGGAAGGACAGTTGGGTGCAGAGATGAGGGTATCAGGATAATGTCCTGTTAGGGAGGAAAAAAGTATAAAGTAGTTTCTTGTGTGTCTGTTCTTTGTGTTACGATGATTGAAAGTTTCGACAGTTGAGCACCAGACTGAGGCCCTTGGCCTTGAACATCAAGATAATTACAGTCCTGCGATACAGTTGTGCAGAGCGTGGTGGGAACCACAACTTCATTGTTGTTGCAAATGCTCTTTTGTTTAGAGCATCATGGTTCAGTGCCTGCATCCCAGCCCCTGCTCCTCCTGGGGCAGGTTTTGTTCTGCGACCCGCGCTGTACGGTGCCCTCGAATCGCAGCTTCCCGAGCAGTCGTCAGCCCCAATTTTCAGTTTCTAAAAATCAAGATGAAGATACTTTACTTCAGACTTTCTCTCAAATCCTCTATAGTGAAGCATATGAGAGCTATGATACAGCATTTTCCAATAATTAAAAAACATATTTTAATTAGATAGGGCCACCCAGCTTCAAGGGGTCAGCACACTGATGTGTGTATTGTAAGAAACATTATTATGAAGATGAGTGTCTTATATTAATAATTAAACACAATCTAGATGACACAGTAATGTATATTAACTCTAACAAGATGGTAATCATTTGACGTGACTTTAAAATGAAATCATATTTTACACAAAGGCTGAATTTTAATCTACTAAACTGTTGTAACAAGAGTTAAGTACAAGTTGTGGAAGCTGGCTGGATTCATTTTCCATGAGTCTGTTGAAAAATGAAAAAAAAAAATTAACTTTGTAATTTCTACCTGTTCTGTAGATTTAAAAATACATTGATTTTGAGATTTTCTGTGTGAGTTGAGTGAGACATTAAAATGGCTTTTTCAAGAGTCATTAAGACAAAGTCGGCTTCACTGATTAAGTTGCTTTTTGTTTTCGGTTTATGTTTACTGACCTGTGTAGGAAATATTTTTGAGACTACCGAAACATAAGATTATGGGATTATCTTTCTAACCCTAATCTTTTTAATTTGACAAGCAAAGGGGCATTTTTGCTTTTTTCAAAATTTGCCTTCAATGTATAACAACGGAAATTTGATGAGCATCAGATTGTTTTTGCCAGTTCTATCTACTCCGTCAACCAAAACCTCTGAACTCAAACAATCCACAATAAAGACAGTTATACAGTACTTTTAAGTATAATTTTATTTTAACCTGGTGTTTCTCCTATAAAATGAAAATAAAAAGCTCTGAAATCTTAGCCTCCTAAGATGTAGTTACAATAGTAGATTTACTTTAAGCATGCTTTTCAGTTGCTTTATTAATATTTTATGGCTACTCTTCAATTATTCTCCCTAATTGGCCATTATGCTTCTTTCCACCAGAGCTTCTGGGACCACCTAGGATGTTAGGGAGCGTGATTTGGTTTGAGGTCTGCCTGTTTCTAAATGCCGTCATTTTTACCATAGCGTTGGATTACACAGAAGATGTGGGAGTGAGGTTTTCCTGTGAAAAGTTCTAATTTATGGAAAACACAAAATGCAGGCTCTCGCCAATCTTCCTTTAATGGAGGTGCGCAGAGTCAGCTGCTTGTGCAGTTAATCCCAGCGTGCTGCTGGGGACCAGGGCAGATGGTTTCTTCTGTGCTTTGTCTCTTGTTCTGAGCCGAAACATCAAGTCCGTAACAGCTACATGGAGAAAATTAAACAAGATCTTAGTGGAATAAGGGCTGGACTCTTCTACAGAAAACAGTGATGTTTGCCATTGAAAGGGAGACCCTGATCTCTTTTTTCCCATATTCCTGAGCCCTTTTCTTTCTTCCTCTCTTCCTGAGGTCAATTATTTGCAGGTATGTTCCCTTTTTCAACTGCTTCAAGATGTTAACTTGCTCAAAAATAAGTGCTAGAGCTTTCCCCTATCCTACAAGTTTGGGAACCGGGAGTTGCAGCCCTTTGGTGTCCTCCTCTCTGGAAGCAGCTTAGGGAGACCAGGCTGAAACGGAGCGGGATGCCTGACGGTGCCTGAAAGCATGTCTGGTTTTCCGACTCCTGAGTTCTTGTTGATAAAAGATGTTATTGCACACACACCCCTGGCACAGCCACCACACCTTGCTTGCTTTCCTTGTTCACGTAAATAGTTTAATATATTTTGAAAAGCCTGGTGTGGCCACAGTGGCCCATGGAACAACAGCCTCGGGGGATTAACGGTGCCAGATGTGGCATTCAGTGACCAGTAAAAATTGCAACTTTGTGTGATGAAATAGTCTTTTTTGTCATCTGAGCAGAGGCACACCGAGTCTGAGTGCCCTTTTTCTTTCTCACTGCCACCCTTGGAAGGAGGTGAGAACTAGGCATGGCAGCTGGTTCCCATGCTGCAGTGCCTGCAGGTGCACAGGGATGCAAATACGGACCAGACTGCAAAGGCTATCCCTAAGGGAATGGGTCCTGCAAGCCGCGGTGGCTGCTCCAGCCTTCGGTTCCTTCCATGTGCCCCTCCTCAAGTAACGCTCCTGGAGATGAACCAAGGGGCATAGAGAGCAGAGGAAAAAATATATCATCAGAAGTATATATAGTAAAGGTAGAGGATGATTGTTTCTCTTAAAAATAAATGGAGGGAGGGATATTCCTCTGTAAATGAATAGAAGTATGTTATGCAGAGGTGTGTTTTGTTCTTACACCTCCAGGTTTCTCACTGGTTTTAAGGTGGGATTTTTAGGAAGAAATTTATTCCAAACAAGGAAAAATGCAAATTGCAGACACAATGGCATAATCTAATTTGGGTTTTATCTTTGACATCTACAGTAATGTTTTCCCTCTACTAAATACATCCAGAGATAAAGCTTAGGCTTTTGAAAGGCACTGCTTCATCACTGTATCTTACCCCAAATAAGTGCAATTTGCATTATGATAAATAGTCTTACATATAAACCTGCCACAGAACTCAACATAAACTGGAAATTTTGGTGCGTTTCTCTCTTGTGCAGATTTGTGCTGTGTATAGTCCTGGGCGAGAGACAGAACCTGAAAAGGTCTCTAAAGCTTTGACTTACAGGTCAAATGCAGCGGGAGATGACACCTTTTGAGGGCACCGTACGTTGCAACAAATGGTTCAGTAATTTACAGAGCTTAGAGATGGTTGGAAAATCAGGCAAGAATAAAGATTAAGACATTAAGAAATTAGCCATTGGATCCCATAGAGAAAAAATTGTTAGCAGGTAGCTGTGGCAGGCTGAAGGCATGGATGTTTTATTTCTTGTTTTCCTCCACCACATCTAACACATTCCAAAAAAGTGTTTTTCTTCAACATTTCCTCAGAAGCCTGGAGGTGATTATGTCCAGTGCCATGGGAGCAGGCAGAAGCAGGCACATTGCGTACACCTCTTTTTTACTGTAGTGTCTGGCTCCTTGCTCATCAGAGTGCTATAGGCAAAAATAATTCACAATACTTGTGATACGTGTTGGTAACGCTTCTGGTGCTCACACCCCTCCTGGCCTCATTGCTGGAAGGTGAAAGGTGAGCTATCTGGTGTAGACAGAGTGGAAGCTTAATGACTGAGAATTTTTAATCTTCAACAAATGTACGAGGACGAGAGCACAGGTATTAAAGACTCAGTTGCGACTTTTGCCTGTGCTCTGTTCCTGCCAGCACTGGTGGAAGTTGCATGGGAGGACAAGGTCCATTCAAATTGGGCATATATCATCTTGAGAATGTGCTCATAATTTCTGGAATCTACAGACTAATTCATTTCTCCAACAGATGTGCCCCAAATATCACTAATCCTCCTCAGTATTGTTTCTTTTTTTTCCCAATTATTCCTTCTCATTTAAATGCAAAACCACAAAAAAACCCAAATCCCAAATCATCCATCCATCCATCCACCCATCCCCGCAGGGTGTCTTTTGTTTTTGCTTTGTTTTGTGACCAGGGAAGGGGAGGAGGCAAGGAAAAGAGGAACGTCTTTGCTCATGCTGGTGCTGCACGTAGGATCTTGGGCCTGATTTTGGACTGGCAAGGGGCAGGTAGTGTTGCAGTGGCTGCTCTGTGTGTGCAGTGCATCAGTGGGCACAGCCTGAAGCAGCTTAAGAGGTGGAGACCTGAGCTTTCCCTGCTCTTGCTTTTGTAAAATACAGCTTAGCTTGGTTGCTAGTGAGGAAGGATCAGGAGGTGGGATGGGGTCCTGGCCTTTCCCTTGCCTGTTTGGTCAGGGGAGTTTCTCATTGTGGTCCTCATCCTCCCAGAAACTTGCAGGACCCCAGAGCAGCCAGAGTGCAGATGCTGTCCCCAAGGACCCCCATGGGAAGAAGAGCTGGGAAGGGTCGGGTAGCATCTTCCTGTTGGGCTGGGAGTGGGAATGGAAGCTCCCTCAGCACAGCCAGTTTCGGTCGTGTGTTTTGGGCTGGAATTTGACCACCAAGAGCTCTGACACGCCTTGGGGCCAGCAGATGCCACCCACAGCTTCAGAGGCAAATAAAAGAAAGTAAAAAACCTCTCATGTTCATTATTTTGGAGCATCTCGTGATTAAAGATCCCATGACCTTTATTTAACTCAGTCCCATGATTTTTGGAAATCTGATTTGTGAGTTATCAAGGATGCCTGGGGGGACCTTTGTGGAAGAAGGCACAGGGAAGGGAGAAGTGTGATGGTAAAGGAGAGAGATGATATATAGCTGAGAAATCACCAATAGTTCTGCACACTCTCTTCCCACCAGCTCAGAGCTTACTGCTTATGCCCACAGAAAAATTAAACTATATGCAGAGATAAAATGGTGATTTCCTGAGTATCTTATTATAGGATCATTTTCTATCTATCACCTCAAGAGAGCTACTTGGCAAGCTATATATAGAGAGTGTGTGAGATAAGTGTTTTTGTTATTATTTTGCTTAGTGTTTTAAGTTCAGGTTACTCTCTTGCAAATGCATCTTGTTAAATCTGGAACGGTTAGCAACTTCAATTATGAAGGACAGCTGTCATTACAAGTCACTGGGATTTAGTCCTGAACAGCATGAGTGTATGTCTCCATGTGTGGTGTGTGCTTGCGTGTGTTTATGTATTTATGTATTATTTTACTTTAGCCTGTTTCTCATAATCTGCCTTTATAGTGCAGAAAGCAGCAAAGGGAGCAGAAAGCAAAGGGGAGGAGGGAGACCCCAAAGTGGACCTTTAAGCTGGTGTTTCTCCCTGTAAGAGGATTGGGGCTGATTTTAATTTTCCTAGGTCAGTCCCAATTCTAAAAACATAAATGAAGAGGTAAAAGGAAAGATGAAAGTATATTTTTGAATTCGAACATTTAGCAGCAGCGTAATGTAGAAACCTCATGAAGTGACAACCATCAGTGTCAGTATTAAGTCTAACGAATGCGTCTGCACGGCCTCTCTGAAGTGGCAGTAGGGGTTTGGCCATTGATTTCTAAAGGACCCAGATTTTACCTCTGCTTTTCAAATAGCGCGTCTGAGTTATCTGACTAAAATAGTACATTAATATAGTCGTCCCCTAATTCATCACCGTACACCAGAGGCTTCTAACTTCTATTTGATCCAGCTTCTCCTTCATTCAGAATGACTTAGTTACTTTTTCTGCATAACTGCTTTCTAACTTCTCTCATAACACCAGTAGATTTTGTTTGTTTGCTTGTATAATGTTGGATTGGTAAGTATTATTTGCTGGGAGGTAAGGCTGACTTCTCCCATTTGGTTCTGAGGGTAGGCTCATGCACCACAGAGCCACTGAAGTCGTGAATTTCCCTTTATGAGCAAAATCCAATATTCATTTTTATTATTTGACTTGCGCCTACAATTTAGGCAAATTTTCCTGCAGTAAATCCCTGCACAGTCAGTGGAGAGAGGTGGGTATCCACGGAAGGTGTTGATCCAGTTCACCTAAGTCAGGCATGAGCCACTACACTCACACATGAGCCATCTAAAATGACTTACAGCTGTATTTCCATAACAGTTAAACCTTTCTAAGACCATTCCTTCGTTCTTATTCCTGGGTGCATGGTCCTGCCTCCTTCCCTTGTGCCTGCTGTGCTATTCATCCCATCAATCCTAGGAGGGACCTAATCAGAAGATCACTAACCCTACAATAAAGAAATGAATGGTGTTTTGCCATCTTAGCTCCACAAATCAGTCAACGGCAGGATTATGTGAATGCCAACACAAGGGAGGGGGAGGAAAGTGCAACGAGTTTGGGGAAAGGAGGGGACTATGGTAACTCCCACTCAGCCTAAACTATGGTGAAACCACCCCTAAAGTGGGCGCGTTGGATCTCAGCCTCTTTATCTCTTGTCCTAGTAGAGATTTCCAGGCTGATTCTGCAGCTAATTTGTTTTTAACATCCTTCTTATTACTTAGTGCACTGATTGCTTTAGTGCCAGTTGTCATTTAAGGTTAGTAGCAGTTTAGTTACTAGAGGAAAAGGAGAATTGATTTTCCCATAAAGTGCAAGATAGCAAATACATTTTTAATGATAGTTGGTTCTTTATTAGGGCAATGGGTCAATGGGAATTCTTTGAAGAATTTAGTTGCCCTATTTCTTGTTCTTTCTCCTTTTGCCCTATTTCTTGTTGTTTCTCCTTTCCACTTTAAAGTACATCATTTTAGGCTGGCTGCTTAAATCAGCTTCTCAAAATGCTTTCCATTCTGGTGAAGCAACTGCAAACATGGAGAAGATTAATATGTATCTAGAGCAAATGGCAGGATGGAGGAAAGGAGAGAAGAATCAGTTCAAGTCAAACAATTACAGATACTGAGTGAAAAATTAACATGTGTCTAGGGAAACTGGAAAAAAAGAAATAAGAACATAAGTGTAAGTCTGCTGCTTCATGTAAATATATATTTAATGTAGTATTGCAGTTGAAAACAATCAGAGAATAGTACAAATTTTTGAGGACTAGTCTCTGAACAGAGATGTTGTGGAAACACATTGCAGTAGACTGAAGTGTAGAGTAATTCTGTATTTATTCCAATGCCGTCATGTTTCCAGCAAGCTTTCCAATGTTATACGTTGTCTGTTGTTGTAAGGTCAAGCAACTCATCAGCAAAACCACAGGCAGATTTCTGCAAAGACTGGCTCGTTGGTGCACGCCAGTGTGCTGTTTGAAACCCATAATGTTCAGCTCACAAGGTATTTGCAATTGTGAGATTATTTTTTCATTTTTCAGATAGCTTATTTGTATTTCTTTTCACTTTTTTATCATCATTTATTGTTTATTCATTAATCTCTTCCATTATTTTACTTGGAATAGGTCAGAGGAAGACCAAATCTTCTAGCCAGTCTTTTGCTTTGCCTGTTCTGGTTATGTTACACCTGATATTGTGGTGTCCTCACTTACATAAAATTAATAGGAGAAATTTTATGATTAACGTTTTTGTAAAGTTAATCCTAAAATTGGAGAAGAGATATATGATGGTTGAGAGTAGGAAGCAGTGTTGAAAGCAACTATCACGTTGTGATCTCAAGGGCTTTAAAACTGGGAAGCGCTACCTAAATGGCTGTGTAAAAGCCACAGGACTTGTAGCTTTAAGAATCATCGATATTAATTGAGAACATATAAGATGAGCTACTGTCCTGTAACAGTAAACCGTTTGCTGGCTTGGGCCAGGATGTTTTCAAAGCCCAAGAATCTCCCAGCAGATAACAGGCAGCCATGGCCCATGTTATCTGGCAGTGCATGCTTTAGATTTAGCAGCTGGAGGGACTAAGCTTCACGTCTCCTGCTTGGATTTCACAGAGCTGTGATATGTAACTAGTTTTTTAAGTGGTTCCTAAAATGCTGGCCAGCGTGAAACATGAAATTATATTAGCAAAGGCAATGCCGTGAGGAGCGAAAGGGAGTTTCAGGGGCTGGGTGAGGGGGTGAGCCGTGCCGGCATCGCCAGTGTCGCAGACCGTCCCCAGGCTGTGTGCAGCGGCTATCTGGGCTGTGCTCTTATCACCCGAGCCCCTCCAGACCCTCACTGCACAGGAGCTCTCCCTCCTTCTGTACTATTTTTTCCCACCAGACTGCGAGACGTCCCCTCCGACAGCACATCCCAGCCCTCCGACCTTCAGCTGCGAGCAGGCACACAGGCGCTTTTCATCCCGCAGGCTGGCGGATGCACATCCCTTCCTTTTCTGCTCCTCAAGTAGCTCTTCCCTTAGGGCCTTCCGACTCCAGCTCCAGCCAGCAACCAGCCCATCCTTCAAGTCCATGCAGGCTTCAGTTCAAATTTTGAGGGCGCTTTTCAGGCCGTGCCTCAAAGCTCCCACAGGGCAGTGCTGTGGGACGTCAGTGTGTCCGGGATGAGGTGGCTGCCCTTGGAAGTGACAAACCCAAGAGCCACACAAAGGTGTGTTGTGTGGCCAAAAGGGGTTAGGTGCTCCTGATCAAAGCCCTGCTTCGAATACTTGCTCAGATGGCCACTTCATAAAGCCAAATATGCCGTGTTTCTAAGTAATATCAGGCACTTTTTTTACTTTTGGAAAAAAAGGGTAAATAGGGGTTTATCAAGTTTCTTGGTAGACCTTTGTGCCTTGAAGCACAGTGATGTCTTGGAGTTACTGTAGAGATTTCAAAACCACTACTTTAATATATTTTGGTAAATATACATAAAATATGAAAATTCAACATCAAAGGATATGCATCAAATGCAGTTCTCATTTACATTACAGACTAAAGAGAATTCAGAATAATATTCGTAACTGGGACATCCATGATGCTACTGCTGAATGAATATAGGACAAAGCATCTTATTTAAAGTTGAACTACATTCTTTTAAATTACTTCTTTAAGCATCATAATGAAAAGCAGTAGTAAACGTAATTCAATAGAACTTTTCTGTAAGCATTCTTTTCTCTTAAATGGTTGTATGCCTGTATAGTATCTAAACAAATGGTCTATACATTCTTGTTATATCACAGAATTAATACAGATCCATCAATGACTTCCAGCTTAGGCTTTTATATTTTGCCTCCGTATTGCCATGGCATTTCCACAGCGTGCTACAGTGCCAGGAATCTCTCCTTTTAGCTCGCTCTTTTTTCTCCCTGTGTATTCAAGCCTGTGTGTTATTTGCTTTTGCCAAATCTATCATTCTGTTTTCAGAAAGCCTTGAAGATTACATTCCTCCCTGAGTTGGAGAGTTATTTCACAAAATATCCTACTACTTTTTTTAAAGCAACAAACCTGTGTTTAGTCTTTCTATAGGAATTGTGTTTTTCCAGCTTTTTCAGATTTTTGGTACACAAGATGTATGTGTGTGTGTGTGTGTGTGTGTGTGTTAAGAGGGATTGGCTGTACTTACGCCGCGGATCATCAAGAATTGCTTTCTGTAGTGTCCTCTTAGAGCATCTGATGTGTGTGTGTGCATATCCAATACACTGAGGGAATTTTCTGTCTTGGATGGTATCTGCAATTTCTCCCAAAAGAAGCGCACTGTAGAGCATTTTAAAGTATCAAGGAGGGTATATTCATATAATCTTGCCTGATACTTCCCTTACTCACAGTTAATAAATGGAAACAGGAAGATATTTATCAAGTGGTTTTCACAGCATTTCATCTTAGTGTGTAGAAGTGAGAATATGGGAACATTGGTGCTGAATCAGAAAAGCTCTAAGCACAGGCTCGGAGTTGAATTCTCGGCTGTATCATTTATTACTTTAGAGGTTTTGGCTTGTACTCCCTGTAGGATGATGGGAAAGATTTATTTCATAATCTGTTAACTGTGAGAATGTGAGAATTATTAGAGAGAGATGTATTCCGCTCCCCTGTGCTTTGTATTACATCCTTTTTAAATATAGTGAAACACCCCAGTTCACCAGGAGATACCCACAAATGTGCTCGTCAGGGGGCAGTTGTACAATGGCTCTGCTCGTCGTGGGGAGCACAGAGTGGGACCAGAGGTCCATCCTCCAGCTCTGAGCCTACCTGGATGGGGCGTGCATTTGGCTGACTGCATGATCATGGCACTCTTGTGTTTGCTCCTGCATTTTGCCAGCGTACATCGTACCTACCTGAAAGGCACGTGATGTTGATGCGAGAGGAGAAAGGCAGCAAAGTTGGAGAGCCAAATTGGCTGGGCTGTCCACCTCACCTTGTCTCAGAGATCGCTACCCCGGGGGCAGTGGCTAAACCAGCTGCAAACCATTGCAGTTTACAGCCTGGCATAGAAAAGAGGTGCAGATGCAGGTCTGGATGTGGCAATGCTGCTGGCTGCAGCCTGCCGCCCAGCACAGGCGGCTTTGGCGTGGGAACCTCTGGGAGCAGGGCTGCGGGAGCAGCGACTGCAGCAAAACTTTCCGTTTTAATTTGCCTTTGTTTGTGAGTCACTGCCCACAGCTCCCGCTGCTTTTACTTTCCTCCAGGAATGCATTTGCATGGTTTTGACTGTGCTTGAATTAATGTAATTGTATAATCTGGTAGCAAGTAATCATGCAAATATCGAACTGTTGCAAAGGTATTCATTCCTTCAGCTGGCTGCGTTGTGTCGTTTTGCTCTACATATGTTTCTCAGACATTGTCACTGGGTAAAATTCAACTATATATACCATCTTCAATTTCTCTGAACAATTTTATGTGCAGGATCTGAACACACTTTATATCTCAGGAAGACACATGCCAAAACATAAATGTTAACTAATTAACTCACATGGAGGGTTTAGATTTCTGTACAATGATTAATTCAGCAGCTGCTTTTGTCCCAGCCAAAGATTTTTTAAGTGGATATCCTCTCTACATTATGAACATAAATTATTATTATCACAAATTATTTTTTTAAATTGTGATTCACTCTCAGATTTTGGGCAAATGCAGGAAAAATTGTAGCATACATACAAAGTAAGACACCTGATTCTTTAGTACTTGCATTTAACACATTTTGATACAGACTTTTGAATAGAATAAAGCCGAAGCATTTGGGGGGAAAAGAGCTTCAGCAAGCGGTACGCAGAATCCGTAACTCCTGCGGAGAGTTACTGCGCACATCTCTGAAAGGTTCAGAAAATGGCCGTCACCTGCAGGATACACGGGAAAACGTGGAAGCAATACGTATGTCATCGGCATCCTGCTTATTCTTTCTGTAAACATTTTGCGAGCGTTGTTGCGAGCTCAGCCGTGCCCTGCCACCTCCGCAGGCAGCAAAGTGAAATGCCACTCCAGGCGAAGTGCAAACACTTACCTGTTTACACAATTTCCAAGCCACAGTGAAATGTCGGAACAATTTACACATACTTTGGTTGACAGGGAGTGTGCAAGTTTTTAACTGGTGGTGTTACATCCTCCCATATAGATCTATCTGTCACCAGCTTTATATTTATCACTGGATCTGAAAGCAGCCAAGGAATCTGAAAACTGGAGCCAACATCGTTGGATATTTGCAAGAGGATTGCTCAGCAAATCGTATCCCACACCCCCCTGAAAATTCAGACTTGAAACACTATGCAGCATCCTTACCCCCCTGCAATTACAGGCCCGTACCTCAATTGCAGAGGGGGTCAGGTGCAGAAGTTTGGAAGCAGCTTAACCTTTATCAGAAATGCTTGGGTAGCTGAGTGTCACAGCTTGCTGCTGCGGTGAGGTGTCCCCTTCCCTGACGTCTGCTTCTCCCCTTGCAGGGGAGTACTGCGAGGTGAACGCTCGCTCCGGCCGCTGTGCCCCGGGAGTGTGTAAGAACGGAGGAACCTGCGTGAACCTGCTCATCGGGGGCTTCAAGTGCGAGTGTCCCCCGGGCGAATACGAGCGGCCATACTGTGAGATGACCACCAGGAGCTTCCCACCACAGTCCTTCATCACCTTCAAGGGGCTGCGGCAGCGCTTCCACTTCACCGTCTCCCTCATGTAAGTCCCGGTGGGGAAGGGCTCTGTGGCTGGTGGCTTCTCCACCTAAGCTTGGGGGGGTGTTTGTTAAATATTGTCACCAACCGAATTATCGACATGTAGAGGTCACTCTGGGTATTTCTGACAGTGACTCCTGCGAGTGGGGCGCAGTTGTGTCCTTTGAAAGCATTTGGTTTCTGCCCTGCTGAGGATGCCGCTGAGGTGCTCACTCCCAACCTTTCCTCTGCTGCAACGCGGGGCGATGGCATGGAGAGAGGGGACACCAGGGCCTCTCCGGCCACCTCTCAGCAGCCCTCAGCCGCAGAGGTGCGAGGCTGGGTGGTGGGTTTGCTGCCTCTCGCGCGCTTCAGGTGTTTTTCTCGTTGTGCCTGTGGCCTCCCGACTTTCAGGCGCAGGCTGCTAGTTCGTGCTGCTTGCTTGGGAGCGCTCTTCCCCTCTCCTCTTTCCCGGCCTGTGAGAGGACCCGCTCTCTTCAGGCCATGGCTGAGCACAGGCTGGTCCTCCTCAGGTCCTTGTTCTCTGCTGGGTCCCAGCATTGGGCTTGGGACAACCCCAAATGTCCCAGCTCCTCACCTCGCTCCTCTTGGCCTTCACACCCAGCTTCTGCTTCTGGTCCCATCCCCGCTGCCAGGCATAACCAGCCTCATCCGCATCCCATCTGCCCCGATGTCCCCATGTTGGACAGTCTTCTCCAGGGCTGGCTGTCACTTTTCCTGTGGGGGCACTCAGGGAGGTGAGGGGAGCAATGATGGCAGCCACACTGCGTGGACCAGGGCTCTCCTCCCCCAACTCACACATCCCGGGGGGAAAAAACCCTCTTCTGGAGAAGACTTCTTGGGTCAGACGCAGGGCTTGCCTGCTGTGGAGCCAGAGCTCCAGGTGCACACATGCCTCTTCTCTGAGAGGGTGTGGGTTTGCAGCTTTCCCATGGTTTAGCTGGTCAGGATCAACCTTTGGTTCTCCCTCACGGTTGACTGTGAGTAAATAGCACAAAATGCATTAGCCCCGACCCCAAAGGGCAAGGCCGTGGATTTGTTGATAGGTACAACAGCCACAACGACAGACATGTTTGTGCGTCTGTCCAGAGAAAGTGCTCAGGGGGGACACACCACCACGCATGTGTCCCGCCCAGCACCCAGCAGTTACCTGGTGTTTTACATCTGTCAGGAGCCAGGCAGCTTCTGTGCATTTTATCCTTCATCTGCCTTAATCCTAAGGTCTGAAATTTTATGGAATCTGGACATTTTGGTTAGATCAGAAAGTGCAGGCATGGTTTCCATGCAAGTCGAGGCAAGGAAGAGTTGTGTCTGTGAAGATCGTTTTAGAGCATCAGATCTAAGTACATGGAAAAGCTGAGGAGCAAAAGGCTCTGTTGGACTTGTCAGACCTACAGCGAGCGCAAACAAAGGAGCAGCCTGGGCTGGCTGCCAGCATAAATTACCTGCGCTACCCTTGGCTTGTCCCCACAGCCACGCAGTGTCATTTTTCAGGCTTTCAGGAAGAGATCTTTGACGTGTAGGGTGCTCAAGTTAAAGTGACTCAAATGCTCTGTGTAGGGGTTATTGAGAAACGGCATACTACTGTAGCAAGGTAGTGCTTACAGCAGGGTTTCTTCACTGTCTTTAAAAGCAAGATGGCATATTTAGTCATGAGCTAAACACTGTTCAGTGTGATTATAAAAAGTCTAGACCATCATGGGGTTCATCCCACACTGTCTGGGATAAGGACACATTTAGCTTTTCATACCTGACGTTCACTTTTATTTACACTTGTTATTTCTTTGGCTTTTATTATCCTTCAGTGCAGGTGGAAAACATTATGTGAAGATAAGCAAGAATTAGCAGTTTGACTAGACGACAATTTGCCATTACATATTTTGTGATTTGGGAGCATTCATAAAATCCCAGGGTGTCTAGCTTCCCTCTGCCTCAAGTGACTCATGACCCGCTCCTGGCAAAGAGCAGGATGTTTGCGTTCTCCAGTCTCATAAAGAAAATGTGATTTTTTTTTTTTAAAAAGTATTTAGGCTACTGACCAGGCATGTCTTTCTGCTCCCAACATTATATGTCTTCCTTGCTTCCTTCCAACGCTTGCTACACCTTCACTCCAAGAGACACTGTCAGTGGAGAGGTTTTCTCACTATTTATTCAAAATTTTCTGAGAAAGTGTCTTTTGTTTCCTATGTCCTGAGGTTAAAAATATCCTTTCTATTAAAAAATAGGGTTTTTTTCCCCTGCTGGTGATAACCAGACAAGTTCAAAGCAGTAGTGCTTGAACTGCTAGTATGATACAAAAGATGCTTTTAACTAGTGGCAAAGAATGGAACTGAGCACACACAGAGTAAAGAAATATAAAAAATAGCTTAATAATTTAATAGTTTAATAAATAATAGTTTAATAATTTAAATGATGGTAGAGAATTGTAACCATATCAGAAAAATATATTCAAACAGAACTAAGGTTCTTGTTGTTGCTGATCAAATTAAGTCTTTCTGCCCACTAAAGCAGTATCACTCATATTATTCTCATTTCTTTTTCTCATATATATTCTGGATAGATCGATCAAAAAAGTTTTGAAGAAGCAGTTATGCACTGAAAAATGCAGTCTTGGGAAGTGCTTTACAGGAACTGTATTCCTTTGGATGAAATGTTTGATAGTGAAAAGTGAAAACCAGATCAGTGTTTTGATAATATTGAAATACTTCAATGGTATTGTCTTAATTCATTTAGTTTGCCTTTTAATTCTACAATATTATTTTATATTATGTTAAACAAATTAGAAATAAAGATATATTTTAAAACTGATTAAAAGTAATCAAATCAATAGTATAATATTTTGATGGACTATAATGGATATTCTTTGGAGTTTCTATTTTATTGGAAATGTGAAAGTTTTTACTTCTTTTTTTTTTGATCCAGAACAATTCATTCTCCTTCAAAAATATTTAAAAATGTATGGAATAAAAACTGTCATTTCTATGTAGCTCAAATTCAGGCTCCTGCTTCTGAAAAGTCTCTACTTGGTGTGATCCACAGCATACGTATATCTGACAAACAACTTTTGTTAAAAAATATTCTTTGGTTTTGAAATTTTTTATTTCAAATACCAGACCTTGATGTTCTAAAATACTGCTTCTTTCACATTCTGTGAATGCAGGTTTTGTTGCATTCATTGCATGAGAGTCTTGCTAGTAGATGTGAAATGACAGGAACAAGAATCATTTCTTCTGTCCGTGGAAGGCGGTATTCATTATTTGTGTTCAGCATTTGATTCATTTGTAGGAAGAGTGGGTTAATTTAAATCAGGCATATTTCCTGAATTTCAAGATTCAAATCAAACTACACTGCCATTTGGAAACATAAGAAATTCCCATGGTTTCTTTCTCTCTCTCTCTCTTTCTCTCTTTATATAATATTAATCTTTGTAAAAATTTTTATGTAAGGTGTAATAAATTTTTTGCATTTCTAGGTAGATGAAAGCTGTGTGTAAATCCCCAAAGATAATAGGATTCAATTAAAAATTATAAAATACACACAACACGAAGAAATTTGCAAAAAAAGTTCTGTGCTGACAAAAAAACCCCAGGCTTTTTTAAAAGTGGGGTCACCTCTTTTTCTGCAGGAAAGGTGTGATACATCCCATACTAGAATCACAAGAAAATTAAAACCAAAAGACACCCATTGGCACTGATTTAGTGGAATCATTTCAGTGTTTATTTTCCTTCCTCCAGTTGACTGACCTGTTGATTGATGAACCCTGATTGTCTACATGGCATTATTAAAGTAACTCTTATCTTTCTTTCCCCCTTGCCTCCCCATCAGGTCTTTTTAATCAGTTGATGTCTCTCCTTGTACCCTGTAGCATTTAGACAGCAAGCAGGCAGCAAGTATTCCCCCTTTGATGTGAAAATGCTTTCTAGCTTTCGGACTGTTTGCAAAGTGTAGTAAGTGCTACTGTTTGGCGAGTGTCAGATACTCATGCTCCATCGTGCATCTGCCTAATTTTACCCTTTGTGAGGGTCAGCATCCGCAGCAGATCTCTGCAGAGTAGATTTCTGTAATTACTTGCCTCTGTTGATTGGGAAAGAACAGATTTATCCTGCAGCTGACTCCTCAATTTTATAATTTTCTGTCTGAAAAAAAGATTCAAAGGCTTGCTTTTCTGCTAAATGTAATGCCATCTTTCTTCTGGGCAACTTGACCATCAGTCCTTAATTCATAAGCCATTAAGCATGAACTACCCCTTGTCTCTGTGTTCTAGGTTTGCAACCAGGGAGAGGAACGCTCTCCTCCTCTACAACGGGCGTTTTAACGAGAAGCACGACTTCATTGCCTTGGAGATCATCGAGGAGCAGATCCAGCTCACGTTCTCTGCAGGTGAGGTGTCGCTCAAGTCGAGTGTTCCTGCTTCCAGTCAGGAGATCTCAACTCATTTGGAAACGCACTTCAATGATCTTATACAGCTATTTGCTGCCTCATTAATTGAGTAACCTGCTGACATTGTACAGTGAACAACTGATGCTTGGCATTGCAAAGTATTCCAGATTGTAGCGGTTTGTGGTGGTAACACTCAGTGTCATAGGCAGGAGCTTGTCAACATATCAGTTATAAAAGCCGGAGTTTATGACTACTATAAAAGATTGGCACTAGCCTGAAAGTTGGTCTCTGAGCCAATGTTTACTTAAACGAGACTTCATTTTATCACGCTGTGATAAACGTCTTGTGTTTATGCGGTTTTACACTACAGCATCAGTGAAACTAGGTGCGTAAATGTTATCTAAAAAATGCATGCAAGCCAAAGGAAAAGCTAGCAGACAAGTGAAAACTACCTGCCGTTTGTCAGGGGTTGGTGAGGAGCAATGCTGCCACTGGATTCCACTGCTGCACAGTAGAAGCACGTCCCCGGGGAAGAAGCTGTAACCCATGAGGAACTTAGGAGAACTAAGCTGCCCACTCACTGCTACGGTGGGCTAGGAAACAAGAAACAGAGGCTTTGGCATCTGCTTGCTTTCTGTGCTAGGACAAAGCCGGTGTCTTTTGGTGCTTGTGGGAGCAGAGAGAGGGGGAAGGCAAGTGAAGCTCAGGGTGGCACGTATCCCTGCCACCGTGGCCTTCTCCCAGAGGAGAGATTTCCTCCAGAAAATCAGCCCTGGTAGTGACAAAGTTCTTCCTGACGAAGGTGTGATCAGAAAAAACCCTGACCATTCCAGCCTCAACAGAGGAGTGTTTCCTGAGTTAAAAAGCCCAAGTTTCATCCACAAACTCATGCCCAGCTGTGCTAATTTCCATGACAGGGGTAGCAGGTGAAGCTGTTAGCACACAGCTGTACAGCATGGTTGAAGCACGTTGAAGCCACCAGGAATCACCTCCTGGACTTCAGCAGGCTTGCTGAGGCTCTTGGTGGACCACTTGCATTCCTGCTTCAGCCCGGGAACAGGTCTGTGAGTTCGGTGAGAAGGCTTTGGTGGCTTTACTAAATCTCAGCAGGGCAGACAACCTCTAGTTATCACAGGTTTAGGGGATGTTTTCCATCGGGACAGAAACAAATATCTGGGAAGGGCTGTTGTCATGTAGGTCAAGTGGGGTTACGTGTAGGTCAAGTGAGATGTTTGTACCTTTGTACTGGGCACATAACTCAGGAAATAATCCTGTTATTTCCCGTTCTCCATATTCAGGTTAGACATGTGGGCTCTAGTCAGCTCTTCCTTTATTTTTGTGAAGAGTGAGACATTGCAAGTAGTAAAGCAGTAGAAGCAGAGGCGCAACACACATCGGTGTTGCACACTCATCGCCACTGATGGTCGCTGCCCTCGGACCACATGGTAAATCCTATGTGACCCCATCAATTCACCAGCGATACTTAAGTGCATATCTAGGCCCTTTGGGTTGAAGATACCCGATTTCATTTCCCCTTTATTACCTCAAAGTTGTCCAAATTAGATTTTAAGGCAGGCTTTTGAATGGATTATTGTAATGAAATAACATGCTGCAGTCAGAGAGATGTGCTTTCTTCTGTAGCTCTGCTCCGCCTGTCTAAACTTGACTCAAATTGCTTGGAAGGCACCCTGAGGATGAATGAGAAAAAAAAAAAAATTCTACTTGCACTTATATGCATTTAAATGTGGAGGAACTCCTTGAAAATACATGAAACTAAATTTAGATTTGCACTACTGCACCTGAGAGCAGGTCTGGTCCTGTATATTGCAAATGGTATTTTCTTTGGAAGGAGAATGGTTTATGTTTCATAGTTTTAAGTGGCTTTTAACGAACAGTACAAGTTTTGGACATCTGATCTGACTGTTTTATCTGTCGCAACAACTTTTTCACAGATAGCAAAGCAAAAGGATTGGAGACCAGTGATCTTCCTTTTGCAGAAACTTGCTAGCTGAATAAAAAGCCCAATTTTTACCACAGATTTTTTATCACTAAATGATAAAAAACATCACAGCAAGATGTCAAACATGCTAAGCTGAAATCTGTATTGTTTAAATAACAGAAGTATATAGGATGGGAGTTAAAGGAGAGTAGGGGACACAGGAATAATACTTCACACAGGGTAAAGTATTCGTTGCAAATAGAGAGTAGAAAGGACATTTTAAGCTCAACAGTACTGTGAATTTTGTTAACTTATGGGAGGGAGTTATTTTTCCTGTGGTTTATCATGTAGAATTTTCCAACTGTTAAAAAAAACAAAGAAAGAGAAAAAAAAAAAAGTCGAAACCTAGCAATCCTTTCTCTGTGCTAGGCCTTTTATGTACTTTCAACACGAATGTTTATTTTGCTGCTCCCTCGGAACAGATATGCCTGGTTACTGAGCTCGTTCTGCTGACTCAGACCTGACTTAAAAGCTTCGTCTTTCCAGTTGCAATGGCAAGGACTTGCTTTCAAATTTAAATACTGAAAGGCTGCCAATAATTTCATTAATCACTGGTAAAATTTTGCTGGGACCAAGGTTACCATCCATGGGTTTTATAATAGAGTACTTTTGGATTTCACTTTCTCAGCTCGGACAAGGAGTAAGCTTCCCTTCCCTGACAAAATATCCCGGCACGATACTCATCATATTAAAAAAATCTCAAAGTGCTGCTTTTGGCAGAAATGCAGAAAAATTAATGTACATTTTTTCCTCATTTGACCACTTCAGCAATAGTTGTATCTACCCAGTGCATCTGCTACCATGCTCTGCAGAAGCATAATAAAAAATAATGTAATTCACCCAAATGTGCCAGAAGCTATTTTTGTATTTGTGCACCAAAATAATTCCACGAAACTGGGGATATTTACTCTCTCGCAGGACAAAAACCCAAATTCCTCTGTAATGAAGTAAGATGGCTGCATCCTATGCCCAGTGAGGGTCTCTCCGTGTTTTGGTTTAGTGCAGAGCAGAGTTTGCAGTGATGTTGACTGATTTTTTCCCTTCTGCCTGCCGTTGCAGGGGAGACAACCACTACAGTGGCACCGTTCGTTCCCGGAGGGGTCAGCGATGGGCAGTGGCACTCAGTCCAGGTGCAGTACTACAATAAGGTAAGACTAATTGTGTTGGTGATAAGCCTGTTATTTTTAAAGTAATAGAGGCATGGTTTGTCTAGCTCTGACCTGATGTATTCAGGTGACCGGAGTTTTATTTATTTAACCAGGCACATTGCTACAGCTTTGCACAAATGGTGCTGGTCTTGCTCACCTCGCCTAGTACAAAAATTCCCTCTGAGGGCATTTGAGTTTTGTCTCAGGAAGGCAAAATCAGACCTAGTATGTCCTTTTCAGAAGTACTACCAGGGAAACCTTCAGGTACTTGGAACTATTTTAGTTTTCAGTTCTTTAAACCCTTACAAGGGTCAGTGTATCTAAAACAACTAACTCACTGATTTGGATCTTTTTAAAGAATTGTGCAGTGTAGGAGCCTTCAGTGTAGTAACTATGAACCAGTAGTGTAGAATTTTCTGAAGCAAAGCAAATTCTTCCCTATCACTGTCTTTTCTTGTGTAAAATGACCAGTTTAGCTAGTGCAAGCTTCTCTGGTTTGGAAAATTTGGTTATTAAATGGTTGACACTTTTCAGTAATCAAGGGCTATCTTACTAAATCATTTTTTTGTCTGCTATATAAAAAGATACGCATGAGAAATGCAAAAAGCATCGTTGCATGCAGTCCATGGCACTCAGAGGTGGGCTCCAGGGTCCCTGTCCCACAGCTGCGCCCTTGGTTGCTGTCAGGAGCAGGTTCACTTTGACTGAACCAAAGGTGGGGGCTTTGTGCAAACCAGCCATTTTGTGATGAGCCAAAAAGTGGGCTTTTAGGGTGTACGGTGTCACTGTTTACAGATAGATGTCAGAGCTCTTCTATGATCTATAACAAAAATTAGAGAATTCATTTAGTTACTGAGAAGCGTTGCTTTTAAGTCTGACATGATAGCATTATGGGGGATCGCGTGAGGAAATAGAGGAGCATTGTTGGCTGTTAAAAAGGAAACAGGATACTGGTGTAGGAAGCTGAATGGAAGATGAAGGATTAATATGATCAGCAAGTTCTTTATTTCCCAGCTCTGCATCCTTTCATCACAGTTTGTGTGGCAGTTTGAATGGGAGGTTTAAAATTTTCTTTGGACTCCTAGATAGGGTCTCCTAGCCTAAGGGTATTTTACTGAGGAAATAAAAACCTTTTTCATTAGTTATTTTATATTAAAAAATAAATTTTTAAAACTTACTTTATAAGTTTTGTTCTTAATGTACTCTACACTATCCGGAGCACAGAGAAATAAAAGTGAAACTTGGTCTGTCGCCATGCATGCATCTGTGGACACTGCGAGGCTCTTCCTTACAAACTGCAACGTGCCATGTTTCCATAGTCTGCATATTTCTTAGTGAATCACTTTAGCAGAGTAAACGGCACTTGCTGAGGCAGCGGAGGGACACTCCAGCTTTCAAGCGCTTCGGTAGACAAGGAGGGTTGGGCACAGCCCTGGGGACAGCCGCTGCAGCAGCTCACAAAGTGCTGCTGAGCAGATAAGGGGCCCGGGCAGCCCCAGGACACTCTTTAAAAGGCAAAGAGATCTGACACGGATGTTAAAAATAAACCCCTGCCTCATTTTCAGGGCTTGCTGCTGTTCAAGCAGACTGGTAGGTGAGCCATGTTGGCAGCTGGTGTTTTCCTATCATTAACACATGCGCCCTGTCATCATTTTCTTCTTCTGCCCCAGTTTTTCGAAGGGGAACGAGCCAGTCCCCACTGCATGGGAGGAAACTCATAGGAGAGAGGGAGAGCAGAGGGGCCGTGCCAGGGAACACCACTGACATCATTACCTTTGCACTTGCATGACGTAAAAGTGATGAAAAGCAGGGTCGCTGTGTGGAGAGCAGCACGTTGCCCTTTGCTGTCCATGTTAGAGACCGAGGTCATCACCTTCCCCTTAGCAGTATGTATTCCAGAATGGTTAAATTTGGGCTGGCAGAGGGGAGCTCACAATATTGAGTAAATGGCACAAGTAGGATATGCTAACCTGTATGTATTTAGCGTGGTGTCAGGACTTTCCAGCATGTCTGAGAATTGCATATGTTGCACCAGCTCTCCGGTAGTGAAAGAAGGAGCAGGTGCTGCGGGACAGCAGCAGCCGGAGGCAGCTCTGCAGGTCTGCCCGCCGGGCTGCCCGCCGCACCCTGCAGCAGGGTTAAGCCTTCGCCTCGGCTGGTATTTGTTTGTAAAGCAGTTCCTTGGCTACTTCATGTTTTAACAAAGCTGGAAGAAAAGTCCCTGTGAGGAGGTTGAAAAGACGGAGATAATTCAGGGATTTGGGTTGTGCCAAGATAAATGGGATGCTGTGTCTAAACTTGACTCAGCTAAGACGTGTTTGAATAACAGAGTACCCAAAACTCATGAGTTTGCTTAAATTATGCGCTCATATTATTTCGCACATATTGCATCCTTCCGCTCTTTCCAAAATCCTTCCGTGCAGTGTCAGGTCCTCATCCTGTCACTACTTCAGCCCCTTTTCTTCGCTCAGACGCCACACAGCCTCCCCGAGCAGGCACAGCTCCCCTGAGCCAGCTCCCTCCTCCCTGCCTCCAGCTCATGTTTGACCCCCACCTCCAGCCCCTTCTGCACTCCCGTCCCTCCCTCTGCCCTCCGGCTTGCTCTGGCGTTTTGCAGCAGCACCCCATCCCTGGCTGCGGGGCTGCAGGGGCTGCCTCCGCCAGCGTCCCCGCAGGGCTCCTTGCCCCTTCTTCTGTTCAGCTGCTTGCCCAGGGAGCTTCTGGTCTTTGCTCCTTTTCAGACATCTCTTCCCAATGCTCTCCATGGGAAATGAGTAACCCATCGTCCCAGGTACCCGTAGAGATCCATTTTATTCATTTGTCCATGTCCCGCATCAAAAAAAAAACCTTAAAGCGGTGTTTGTACCTGCTTTTTCTTATCCCTCACTCATGTTGAGTTTCATCTCCCTCCATCTGCCTTTTGCTCCCTCAGCAGGTTTTCTTCAGTTAATAGATATGATCACTTTTGCCTATCCATTCATCAGTCCCTTCCTGTGTCGCCTCTGTGCTTTTTTTGCAAAGCAAAACCCATACAGACATTTGGAATTATTTTTATTATTCACACTTCTACAGCTGAGTGCTGCCAGGCTGCTCATCTTGCTACTGGCATCATTACAGCTGTGCCTGTCCTCTTCCTACCCACCTCTGTGTCCTCGGGCAGTGACGGGCTTCTCCGAGCTGGACCCTTTCCCCCTGCCTTGGAAATGTGAGACAAGTTGTGGTGCAGGTTCAAATAAACAGCAATTCAGAAATTTCCTTTTTTGTTAAGCTTCTTTAAAGTATCTCTTTTAAAAACTAAGCTAGAAACTGTTCAGGTTATTTCCTTCTTTCTGCATTTGTACAGTATCTAGCAAGAAAAAAAAGGGGTTGGGCTTTTGAGCTTTCAGATAATGCTGTAATTCACATAAGGATTATTAGATTTCATCATAGCTGAGGTTAGTTTTTCATCTTTAGTTTTTGAGGAGAATGACTGACGGGTTTGATACATAATCTAAATCACTTCAGTCCGAAGCAAATTTTCATAGATGAGTTTTCACAGTTCTGAAAGCTGTTCCTGCAATCTGGGTTGATCATGGCCAGATACGAGCAAAGGATGAGTGGTTTTTGGCACCTGCAGCTCTGTGGATGATACTTGGCTGAGCATCACTGGAATTTGGACTCCAGGAGTGGGTGACTTGGATGTGGGGGGTGACTCTGGTGGGAAACTTCTTCAGCAGCTATTTCCTTATCCAGGACACAGTTCTGCGGCATCCTGGTGATGCTGCCACCCTGCGCAAAGTCAGTTTGGTAATAACGATAATGAAATAAGTAAGTGAGGAAGTGACTCCCGTAATATATTTTCTGTACTCAGCTCAGAAGCGATGTGCTTGGTAATGTTTATCTTTAGTGCTGTTGAAAAATGTTGGTTTATAATTAACTCCTTATCATGAGGGTCCCCTGATGCTTAGGGGCAAACACTGGAGCCTCATTGGCAAGAGGTGAGTCCAGAGCCGGCTTTGCACCACCATGTTTGCAGAGAAGCATCGAACCAGTTCTCTATCAGCTCAAGTATTTGATGATTTCTTACAAATCTTAGTATGTACAGGCACTGTAAAATGCTGCAGTAATGAAAGAGGTTGTATCAGAGGAGGAAGGGAAGCAGTCATTTCATTTACCATGTAGTGATGGAAATGGATGCTTCCTCCCCTGGTAACAGTTGACACTCTTGGTTTCAGTGGATGTGCCTAAGGGAAGCACACAGATGTTGTACTAAGGAAGTGTTGGCTCTGTATTGAATTTCTGGAAGAGAAAACACCAAGGGGAAGGAATTAGTAGCTATAAGAGAGAAGTGAATTAGGAGTGTTTTATAACCATTCTCTTGTTTCAGTTATATATTAAAAGTCTTGTCAGCTACCCAGTAGCAAGGTATCAGTTTACCTGTTAGCAGTGTTACTTGCTGTTATAGATGTTTGCTGACAGCGGGGGGAAGGCAGGGAGGAAAGCTACTCGCTGGCTCTGTTAGCTCAAGCACGTTACCTTCTGGGATCCTGATCTTGCAGCCATTAAAATCAATGGGAGGTATTAAATTAAAGGTGACCTGCGTGTCACCTGCTTTCTCAAGAGGTTTATATATTGATAAGAAATTCAGAAGAAATGGGATTTTTTTTATTATTTTGGAAGGAAAGGTGGGAGAAGGGGGAAGATTTCAGCCTGGCAAATAAAGCTGATGAAAAATACCAGAAGCAACCTGCTGCTTGGTCACAGGATAGCTGGCGTAAGGGCCAGCAGCAATGTGAGCTGCCCTCTTTGCCTTGGTAATGTGCTTCCTTCCCACATGACGAGAGTGCAGTCAGTCTCTGATGGAGTTTAGTCCTTATCCTTTGGCTCTCCTAAGCCTGCCAGCATGAGTGACAGTCAGTAGGTTTAGCCATGCTGATATTTGTTTGGAATAGGAGCAGAACCACCAGGATGTTTGCTGGTAACGATGCTCAGTATCAATAATCTCTCATGAACTATCTGGCATTCATTGCACCTACAGGATCATGTATGATTGTAGGCAGTGCTTGGGACAGGAGATTTTAATGAGCCCAGTAGTGGGTGGTGTTTTTAATTAAGTGAAAACTTCAAGCCACTCTCCCAAACTTCTGACAGAAGCACAATTTTGTTCAGAATTTGAGCTATACCATCAAATTTATGTTAATGTTTTACCTGATTCATTACCTCAGGGTAGAATTCATCATTTGGCACAAGATAAAAATGTTTTTTGTATGGACATGTTCCTTTAATTAGAAAGGGCATATGCATGTATATTTATATACTGTGTATCTTATATTTTACTTATACATATATGACATCAAAGTCACTTAAGGACGTTACTGTTCTGTTGGCAGAAGCTCCTTCTACATCTGTTTAAGGGAGCACAGGATAATTTTACCTAAATGACAAAACCTGAGAAGAGCAGAGAGAAGCATGCTATCACTGATGTGCAGTACAGTAATTCTGGGGGGTGGGATGAACAAATCCCCGAATGACTCACAGAATGACTCACAAAAGTAATGACTGTAAGGCCAGGCAGTGTGTGTGCGGGGGATCCTCTTCCATGGTCAGGAGGTGTAAAATGATGGGTGCCTTGGAGAGTATCTCAGCTGTACTGGTCACTTGAGCCTGCAGGCTCCCAGGATGAGATATTCAGGACAAACATTACCCTTTTTCCATAACTGGGCTAAGGTTTCTTCTCATATTTGATAATCGATAGTAAGCTGCTGTTCTTTTACTCCTTCCTTGCGTTTCTTTAGACTGAAGAGTGCCGTGGGTGTTGTTTCAGATGTTTGACTGTCTTAGGAGTAGCCCACCCTTTCACAGCAGTTGCAGTTAGCAGTTACCTGCTGCTTTCCATCCCTGTGCACTTCCCACCCGGCAGAGCCCAGACCTGCGTTTAGCCTGAAGACAGCCGCCAGAGAAAACAGGCAAATTCTTCAGTTACAGATAAACTTAAAAGAAATGAGGGCTGCTTAGGGCTGAACTTCGGTGCGTTGTGAATTCAAAGCACAGGAGGTGCATTGCTCTAAATCAGACTCGTATATGCTTTCGAAAGTCACCTGCCTGTGGTAAGTGATGGTTTCTCTTGAGTTAACTGGCCTTCATCTGGGGCAAGCTGGAGCTTGAGTATCGCCTAAGTCTGAGCTAATGCTGTAGAGATTTAGCTCTCAGCCCACTTGCACACTAGAATCTGCCAGTACCTTTCCTTCCTGGGGAGGATCTATCCCTCACCCACCGGCTGAAAGCTGTTTCCAGGTACCAAAACACCCTCTGTTTCAGTGCCAAGACCCGCACTGTAATTGATTTTCCATACCTTGGGTGCATGCTGCAGCTCTCCCCTTGTGCTTGCTCAGCCAGCAGGTGAGTGGGCGGGAGGGTGGCTTTCTCCTTCGCCTATGGGTTCCTCGGCCGAAGCTGATCCCGAAGGGTTATTTAACCGTGCCTCTAAAACTGTGCTATGGCGCCAGCAGAGCTTACCATTTTGAGTCTGCACCCACAAATCCTCCATACCATGGATCACAGACTGACCATCCGTGCCGGGAAGTGGTGTACCTCTGGGTGAAACCAACCAGTTCTATATCTGGGGAGACCTCAGGGAGCCCCATTTGCTCCCAGTGCAGTCTGAGTGGCAGCTCTCCAGCACTGCTGTGCAGAGTTCATGTGCCCTCCCTGGTTGCTGGGCTCCGGACGGAGCTGGGGGCAGCTGAGGGTCTTGAGGGCGATGTGGAGTTGGGACTGCTGCCAGCTCAGATAGGCTTGGGATGAAGCAGCTTGCAACAGAGGAACAGATCCCGTCTGCACTTGCCTGGGACTTTGGAAATGAAGTAAAAGGAGGGATGGGGTCAGGCAGTAAAAGACAGGAAGGAAAAAGCAGCTCCAGGTGAGGTCAGGGCTTCATTTGCTGCTGTTCCTGTAGTTAGTCAGGCAATACGTTGGTCAGAAAGAGGAATGTCATATGGGAGCTCTGTGAATATAGATGTCTGAAGAGGCATAAATTGAGAGTACACCTATTGGAAGATAATATTTGTCAATGCTCTTACTGTTAAAATGAAAACCATCTGCAGTTCTGTTCCAAACCACTCATCTTCACTCCATGCACGCTCTCCATCTCCATGTGCAATTTTTGTCATGTCCAAGTGTACTGGTTTTGGCTGGGATAGAGTTAATTTTCTTCATAGTAGCTGGTATGGTGCTGTGTTTTGGATTTGTGACCAAAACAGTGTTGATAACACAGGGATGTTTTCCTTATTGCTGAGCAGTGCTTACACAGAGTCAAGGCCTTTTCTGCTTCTCACCCCACCAGTGAGGAGGCTGGGGATGCACAAGAAGCTGGGAGGGGACACAGCTGGGACAGCTGACCCCAACTGACCAAAGGGATATCCCATAGCATATGACATTGTGATCAGCAATAAAAGCTGGGGGAAGAAGAAGGAAGGGGGGATGTTTGGAGTGATGGCATTTTGTCTTCCCAAGTAGACACTACACATGATGGAGCCCTGCTTTCCTGGAGATGGCTGAACACCTGCCTGCTGATGGGAAGCAGTGAATGAATTCCTTGTTCTGCTTTGCTTGTGTGCACGGCTTTTGCTTTCCCTATTAAACTGTCTTTATCTCAACCCACAAGTTTTCTCACTCTTACCCTTCTGATTCTCTTCCCCATCCCACTGTGGGGCAGTGAGCGAGTGGCTGTGTGGGGTTTAGCTGCCCACCGAGGTTAAACCACAACACTAAGCAAGAAATAAGAAGCACTTTACAACAGGCCTGGTGTTTAGTAGCTTCAGCATAAAGACTTTATACAATGGACAGGAGCAAAGGCCTTGAGATAAAAATTGCAACATTTGCCTGGCAAAGTTGGAGATGTAAAGGAAAGGTTGTTGGGTTTGGTGTTTGTTGGGTTTTTTTGCAGGGGGAGTCCCCATTTTCCAAATGAAGCAGAAAAATCAAGCCAGTTTCTTTGCTTGGAAGGCTTTTTTGCACAGGTGCCTTCCAGATCTTCAGACCAATGGCAGCTTCTGGTCTAGCAAAAGGAAAGGGTGGGTAAATCTACAGACGTGACCGAAAGCCCAATGAAACCATTGAGCTCCCAAGGGAGAGGTGAGCAGGGAAGCGGCAGTCTCGCGGGGAAGCGGCAGTCTCGCAGGGCAGCTGCAGAGGTGATGGGAGCCGGGAGCACTCAGCGGTTGCAGGGCCCACCAGCAGATGCGGAGGGGGCAGTGGCACACTGCAGCAAGGATGGCATGAATTTACCCTAGGCGCATGATGTGTCTTGCTGGAGCGTGCCTTGCTCATACAGTGCACCTGCTTCAGCTGATCATGTGGTGAACATAAGCTCTTAGGTTCAGTCTTGTACAACTCCTGAGTTTTCTTATTCTCTTACACACATTATGCCTGCAACTCATTAGCAGAATTATCTTTAGGATTATCTTTATAGCAAATCTCTAACATTCATCACTGCCTTTGTTTTACTAGAGCCTCTGTTTTGATTCTGGGAGTCTGTGTCATGCAATTACCTAGCAGTGGCCAGAGGCAGAGCATTTCTGAAGGACTTAAGGATGCGTACACAAAGCTTCCCTTTTGAAAACTCAGGTCCACCCCTGTTCTCCCACCCAAGAGCCGGCTGGGACCACATTTCATCCAGCCACCAGTCACTGCGGGGGTGACACAGCCGCACCTTAACAGTCAGCATCTACAGGGCTGCATGCTGGCGTGCTTGTGGGCACCTGGAAGCTCGGTGGCCACTTGCATTCCCCTGCCATGGGCAGGCAGAACCTGCCCTTTAATCCAAACCCCTTCCCTAAGCACATGCGGCACGGGCAGTCGCAGGCAGTGGGAGTGGTGCTGCTCTGTTGGAGAGGTTAATGTATCAGTTTGTTTTGAAAAGGGTGGGTTGAAATACAGCAACCTCCGACAGTCTGCTGCGGAGATGAGCACGAGCCCTCCTGGCTACAGCACACATGCCCCCACGCCGAGTGCCTGTGAAGCTAACAGATAGGTTATCTCGTTTCCTTCTGAAAACACAGACCCTCTCTGATGATGGCAAATTCACCTGTTATGGAAATATAATTATTCTTTGTTCAGGGACAATAATTGATCTCGCCCCTTTGCCTTTAGGAAAAAAAAAAAGGGAGATACCAACATTTTAGTGAAACTCAGATTGTGACAACTGTGTCAAAAGACACTGATGACACTGGTTACTGCTTTCTCTCCTATAAAGGGGACTAATTCTCATTAGAAGTGCTGAGTCCGTGGTGCCCTGTCCTCCCAGGACTGCCAGGCGAACAGGAACATGGCGCGGCTGCTCAGCGCAGGCTTCCCCATGCCACCCCGCCACCGCGCTGCCCGTCGGGCGGGAGGCTCCCGTTCCAGCATGAAATCCTTGTTTGCTCAGCTCTCGGTCTCCCTGCCGAGCCTGCCAACGAGGCTGCCAGCGCCACGGGTGATTTATGAGGCAGGCACATGCCTGCAGCTGAATAGGGATTGCCAGCTCCTTGGAGAAAAGCCACGTAGCTGCCACCAGCTAGGCATAACTTTTAGTCATTGGACCCAGGGTGAAAGACTTTGCCCTGAAAGTATCCAGGACACCATCCAGTGTCATTTACTTCTTAATCTGAATGGTCAGGAAAAGTGGTTGGCAATTAAATTCTTAGATAGGTATTAAGTATTACACCCTGTGCTGGGGAGCACCCCTCGCACCGGGGCATGGTTGCCCCTGCCGAGTGCTGCATTTTGTAACTTGGTTGGAAAAGACAGACCCCAACAGAAGTCAAATCACTGCAAATGCAATTAGTAATAAAGGCTGGGTATGACTTATGCAAATGTCTGTCGCTCGTGATATCTGAGCAGACATAACTGCGATCTGAGGGAGAATTTCTGAAGTTAATCCTCCCAGTGGCTTCCAGACTAATTTGTTAAGGGATTGAAGGAGATTTTCTAAATAAACAATGCAGTTGTTGAAGATTATGATAATGCCACTGTTGATCAAATGTGGGCCCGCCAGAGTTTGTATTTTGCTGGCTCAGAGTGACTTGCTGTGTTTACAGTGTCCGTGATCAACACAGGTCCATTCTGCCATTGCTTGGCATTGTCTGGTAAAGAAAAATGCAGAACATTAATTGCAATGTTAAGCAAATATTGGGGGGGGGCTACTGTAAATACTGAAAATGTCATTCAGTTAAGAACAACCTACTTCTCTGGGCATACGTTTCCAGGAAGAAATACAATTTTGTGGATCTGCATTTCCAAACCTAAATTCATAATATCTCTAAGAAGTGCCAATATAGCTTTTAAAGGCTCCCTCAAGTGTGCCAGGCAGAAAGTGTGTTAAAGTTTAGTGCTTCCTCTTAAAATAAATCACGTATTCTTACTTAAGATTTAGCCGTATTTCTAATTTTATCATTTCCTTATCACCCATCTCATTGTGAATATTTAATATTTAATTGCGGAAGGTACTGCAAGGTCGTAGAGGTCAGTGGTGGCACAGTGAGGAGGAGGCAGTGGACAGTGCTAATTTCCAGCAGAGCGCTGATGGTATCTTCACCAGATCATCAATTTGTGCTGGATGCCTTTCCTTCTACGGCATTTTCATGTGATCAGAAGTTCTGCTTAAGCACAGGAAAGTTTGCAGGACACCAAAAACACAGGGAGCGTGACCGCAGTCAAGTCTTTAGCTCTAGTTTTGAGAAGGACTTATCTGTGGTTACCTGCATAAGTGCAAGGCCTCTTCTTCACAGAGAAAATTGCTGGGGTTTCTTCAGTTATGCAAGGAAGAAAAGCAATTCAAATGAAAAGGTCACTTTCTTTGCTAGTCACGACCAGAATTTTTACCAGCATCATGAGGGACATGCATGTTTAAGTTACTTTCCAACTCAAGACGTCAAGGAGCTTTTACTGGATCACCAGTATTGGTAGCCAGATGCAGGTTATGATAGTTTTTCACAATTTTCTTACAAGAACAAAAGTTACTCTATCAGCAGATTATTGTGCTTTTTGGTGGGCAGGCTTGTATACTTATGAAGCGTGGTGGTAGGTAGTGCTGGAGGCACATGTACAATACGAGGGTATGAGGAATTTGTAGCTATGCGTCTGTATTATTTGTCTGTACTGCGCGTTTTGGTGCTAGTGGGCATGGTCATTTAAAAAAACTATAGCAATTATTATTACAAGCATCTAAAGGAAGGGAAAGAAATTAGATTTTCCATTGCTGAATGCATGCCAGGACTTTACATTTAAAGTTCAAAATGTTGTTCTAGTCAAACACATAAAATATGTTCTTCATGTCTGGATGCAAAACATGTCATTTCCTACATGCTCAGAACTCAATTTTTAAAATGCCATGAGAAAAGGTAATCTCTGCAAAAATAGTTCAGTTTATGAGTCATTTCCTGGCATTCTGGCTGAAGATTCAGAGACTCCCATCCTTGCTGAGGTCCAATTCATCCTCTTCCACCCAAATCCAGAGGATCATCAATGAAAGTCCTAGTCTAGATAAGACTATAGTTTTGATACATAGAAGCTGAAGCTTGACAGATTCTGATTACAAATAATATACAATATTGTTAATAGTGAAGGTATATAATCTGCATGATAATCTGCCCCGAGTTCTGATGGTCTCGCTGTCCTTTGAAATCTTTAAATCAAGTAAGTATTTCCCTTTCTAAAGGAAAATCTTAGCCCAGGTGCAAGCCACGTTATTGAGGCAGGACTCACTGGGTGATGTTCTGTGGTCGTAGAAGGCAAAAGGCTGATTAGCTGATAACGTGAGTCCCTTCCATCCATAAAATGTGGCAGGAGCCTGTGAAAACCCGTCTCGAGCTCCAGCCTGCAGTATTGCAGGTGAGAAGCCGAGAGCCAGGAGGACAGGAGAAGTGTTGCTGCACATTTGCCCTGTTCTTACGCTCTTCCACAGGATCTACTGCTCCCTCAGCGGGATTTTGTTCTGGCCTGTGGCAACCATTTATGTTCCTAACATCTCCTGAAAAGCATTGAAGGGCTGCCTGGCTAATACTTACTTTTTCTCGGTCCTGCTCAGATGTGGCTGCAGAGCCCTTGCAGGTGGTAGTGGGTGTAACGGGGGCAGCTGATCTACCCTTGCAGAACAGGCACACGGGAGCCTGGACGTTAAAAGCCTCTCCCTGCAATTCCACCAATATTTATTCATGTGGATTTCAATTAGTAGTAATTGGTTTTGTTGATTTTGGTTTTTTTTTTTCTGGTAGAGGGTAAGTGCAAAGTGATTGATATCTGGGAAAGGAAATCAGGATTTGGCGGCAGAGCGACATTCCATTGTCTTGACATGAAACAACAAATAACTCGCCTCTAAATCTGTGTCTTGGGAAATGAAAGTGTAAAGCAGTGAAAGTCATTTGGAGGTCATTGAGATGCAAAGTGTGTCCTGCTCCCCAGCCATGAGTTGCTCAGCTCCCCGTGACAGCTTTGAGAAATCTCTCAGTCGGCTGGGGAGGAGGAGGGCAAGTGTGTACCCAGTGCCTGGCTCGCTCGCTCTCCCCCGCCTGCTTTTGGAAGTGGTGTTCTCGCAGAGTTTGCAAACACCACCTGAAAACACTGGTTGTTGTGGCAGTGATTTTATATGCAAGTGCAAACAATAACTTTTCAGAAACCGTCCCCAGGGCTTTCACTCTACGAGTAACAGTAGGGACCATGTCGTGTCAAAACCACCCAAGCCCCCATTCTTCTGGAAGCCTCATCCTCGGTAAGGCTGCTCAGCACTTACTCCTCTTGCTCCTGCCAGGTTTTAAAAGGCTGGACTTGCATGCCCAGTTACAGCACTGCCACTTCTAGCTCTGTGCCCACCCCACACCTGAGCTGGGTCTCAGCTGCGTGGCTTTCCCCATGGTGCGGGGCTCTCAGATCACCCTGGGGAACCTGGCACCCAACGCTGCTCCTTCAGCCCAGGTTTGCTCAAGCCATCTAACACCTCCACACTGAGAAAATCCTCGGAGGTTTAATGGCGCCTCCCAAAATGGTGATTTTCAGCTCCTCCTGAAGGCTAAAGAGGTGCAAGGGGCCTCCATGAGAGCTGGCAGAGTCTGAATGGCCGTTGGCTCACCATAAGGCCCTGAGGACCGTGCTTGAAGGCTGGGCTGTGCTGGGCTGGGCTGTACAGCACAGCCTGGCAGGGCTTCTGCAAAGCCAGCAGAGTCATTGAAATGGCACCTCAGGAATTTGGTGCGAGTGCTTTGAAGTGCCCTGTTATCTCCATTTAATCACACAGTAAATCTACAGTAGCTCCACTGATTTGCAGTAGCTTTTCAGGTATTTTGCATCTGTCTGTGGAGTGAGGGGGAGCAGCACTTTGCAATTGCCTGGCCACGCAGGGATCTATGTGTACCAGGAGACCCTCGCAAAGATGCAGCCATGGCGGGGGGGAGCCCATAGAGCATTGTGGGATTCCTGGGCTTTGTAGACCCAGTTGTGTCCCCATCACCCACACTGAGCAGCAGTTTGCTTGGCAAGGTGTCACCAGGGGTGAGTCCAAGGAGAAGGAGTTCGTTGCTGTGAATAAGTGTCACGTTGTGCTATTTCTAGGTATTTCTTGGACTCTGACAGCAGTAACATTTGCATCCTGGATGCAAAATTAAGTCATAAAACATACAAGATTTATATAAAGCTGAAAATATTTGAGAGTGGTACTTTGGCAGGTAGATAGGGACAAATGGCAAAGGGAGAAGCGTTTGCTGAACTGGGAGAGGAGAGCATGTGAAGGATAACAAGGATGCTCTTCCAGCATCCTTCACATGCTCTCCTCTCCCAGTTCTCCAAGGATGCTGGAAGAGCATCCTTGGTGGTGGAAGGGAGGGAGGCAGCAAAATAGGTAGAAAAAGGGTTCAGAGGGCAGGGAGAAGGCATACCAGCCACGGGGGCAGATCAGAGGGGAGGAGAGCGCTGCAGAGGGCATACGAGGGGACCCGCAGCAGCAGAGCACCATGGTGAGTGGTGTCTCCCACGCGGAAAGGTGGATGTTGTCTTGAGGAGTGGGCATGGTCTCTCAGCAGCCAAAACAGGTCCTTCTTGCTGTGTCACTGATTCAGCGTCAAAGAGCTGAGAAGCATCTGGGAATACAAACTTGAGGATAAAATTTCCATTTGCAGGCAGGGAAAACTCATTCTTCCCATCAGTACTACAGCAGCCTTTGCCAAAATTAGTCAAATCCAAGTATACAGCCTTTGCAGGAGCTGGATGATATTTGTGAAGATACTGGTCACGCTCTGTGGAGGGAAGGCGCACGTCTGGAAGCCGTGTGTGTGTAACCATGGCTTTTCACAGCCTCGCTATGCCATTGCCGGATGGTGGGGCAGGAGGGCCACTCCCCGTCTCTGCCCTACCACTGAAAGAGCAGCAGCAATTCAGGCAGCGCCGTTCACGCGTGCCAGGTCTCATAGCTGTGCTGAAAGCCTCCTGCTTTGAATATCAAAGTTTAGCCTCTGGATGCGGCCGTGAAGGAGATAACAAATCAGGCTAGTAAAGCTCGCTTGACTTTGTGGCCCAGCCTGAATCCTGAGATCGACGTTTCAGAGAGTTTGTCTAGGAAAGGGAACTGGTCTGGTGGCTTTTCAGGATTTGCATTTTTGACTCACCGATGGGAAGCTTTTTGGTTTTCCTTTTCACTGTCACAGGCTCTCATGTTTCTCTACAGACTCAAGGCAAGTTTGTATAAAGAAATGCCATTAAAATATTCAGGGAATAAAGGGGATACATACATCAAAGGAGTAAGGGGTTTATGTGAAATGATTTGTCCTGCCTTTCCCTGGTGACTAATCAGGATGTATAAAAGATTCTCAGTTCTTCACACCACCTTATTTTAAAGGTTCGCTGGAAAGCTGCAGGGGGAACCTTTAAAAAGCAGAGATTAATATTAATGGTTTCTCTTAATCTGGCCTAATTTGGAGTTTCCCAATTGATCAGAATGGTCTGCAAGTCCATGCCACAGCGCTAAGCTTCTCCGGCATTTCCTAGTCTCTCCCCCTGGGATTGCAAGCACGGTGCTTTCCCCATTTGTTTTTTCCCTGTTTATTTATTTATTTTCCTTGCAGGGGGGCAGGCTCCGGCCACTTGCCCAGGGAGATCGCCGCCACTGCGGGCCCTTAATGAGCTTTTTGACCACTGAAGCAGCACAGCATCGCCTGGGAATCAGAGAGGGTTTCTCCCTTCCCCGTGTTAGATAGCAGAGCAGAGGCCAGCAGGTTAACGAAGGAACCGGGGCGGCTGGCGGGCTGCCTAATGAGCGCCAGGGAGCCAGCGAGGGCAGAACCCAGTGGCGGCTGGAGCCCCGGCAGCAGCCTCCAGCGGGACCTGATGCCAGTTGCTCCATTTTTTCCCATTGTTACTGTAGCTGGAAGCATTGGGAAGCAAAGAGCCCCAAAGGGTATGAACATGAGGCATTTTCCACCCAACACTTTTGGGGGCGGTGGGGTCTGAACCAGCACATTAACAATGCAGAGGAGTGCTTTTTTTTGTATTAAAAATAACTAGGAAACAGATTCTTTTTAACCTTTAACCACTCCAAACACTCAATAAATCATTAGCTACTGATTAACAAAAACAGAAGGGTAACATTGTCCACTAAGCAAACTCTTGGAAGCACTGAAAGGCTGGCACAGACTTCAGGATGGCTTTTCTTTTTTACACATTTGCACTTATTAAAAAGACAAACAAGCCAAGCTCTGCATATTAAGCCATGCCACACAAAGCATTTTGCTAAAAGACCAACTTTCTAAAATAGATATATTTTTTAATGTGTACAGTGAGCTGAGCAAATGCAGTATTTACAATATGCAACATTATATCTGTCCACTAAGAAAACAGGTCTCCTCATGCCAAGCCTAAAGAGATGGGTTGTGTCTCATTTGCAAGGGTTCCCAGTTTGTGTTCTCAAAGTCTTGGCCACGCTTACAGTCTGCTGCTGAATCGCCTCCTCAGCTCCTTCAAAAGCCTCAATGGGGTGGCTAAAGCAGATGGAAGTCCTCGCGGCTGAGGCTTGGGCTGGAGAGCACAGCTTTCAGTTTGAGTTCAGGGAATATCCGTGAAGTTGGAACACTCTCCCGTGGCCGACCAAAACCACTCTCCCTCTTTCCATTGACTTTTCCAGTGCGAAAAGTCAAGTGGCAATTTTTAATCTAAGAATGGAAGTTGGAAAAAGGTGTTTCTGGTGGAGGAAATGCTTGTGGGACCTTTGGAAAAGCTCTATTATCTTGCGGATTAACTAATAAAAGGGTGAGATCCAGTAATCTGCATGTCATCACTGCTGCTGATTGATTAAACAAACATTTGCACTTTGTAGTATTACTATTACAGGTATGGTATCTAGTCTGGTTTAATTCAAAATAAGTCTACCAAAGACTGGACTGTTTGCTTAAATATTTCCAACAATTTTGCATCGTGGCTTTTGAAAACAGCATTTATAATGTAAAAATGTAACCATTAAGTATTTAAGACAAGGCTTCCATTGTCCATTATTCTGTATGTCTTTTCCATTCACTGTGCATCATTAGACCATCTGTGTCTTTAATAAGTAACTGTGTGGGCTCTCACAGTTTAAATATTTACTTTAAAATAATAGAGGATCCAAATGAAACTGAGATACATGAGAATATCCCTGTCTGATGTTTTAAGTGGAATGGGAGTAGATCTGTGCAGTAGATTTGCAAACTATAAGCAGATGTGTTTTGATGACCTTCTCTCCTCTATCTGGTCTCCATTTATAAAACGCAAGTTCACAGATTAAGCTTCTCAGCATTTTACACACACCTGGAAGAATCTACATGTGTTTCTTTCTGTCGAAGCTGTGGCGAGAAGTCCAAACAGTTCATTGCTCTATGCTTGGGTTTCATGAAAATCAGATTTGGCATCGGTAGTAAAATACCTTTGCAGTGGCGTTCTCTCACTCTGCTGTGAACTGCAACTTGAGAAAGTCGCTGCAGGTGGCCAAAGGGAGTTACATGCACCTTTGTGGCTTGAGAAGGTCACTCCTCCTGGTCACCACTGAGGACAGCAGATGAGTCTCACTGTTAACTCCACTATCGTCAGAAAGGGAGCTGCAATTTTCAAAAGACATGCTGGGAGACTGTCATTCCTGCAGTCACAGTCTGCCTGTGACTCTGTCTGGGCAAGGGAGAATGTTGTGGGTTAGACATGAGATTTGAGATTGTCCACCCATACATCGGAACCACTAATCTCCTTCATGAAAGCTCGAAGAGGCAAAGTTAAGGTTAGTGACATTGTGTACAATTTTATGTACTAATTTGAGGAACATAAATATGGTTCATCTTGTTTCACAGTTAGAGAGAAGGGTAGGTGGCTTCTACTCTCACATGTGGTTCCTGAGTCAGGGCTGCTTCTTTCTGTTCTCCAGGTGACTCTGTATGCAATTACATCCAGCAAACTTAAGTGTCAGTACAACGAACAGAACGTACTTTAATATGGGGTGCACAGAATGTTTGAAGAATCACTATGTGATGGTGATAATACTCCGACACTCAGGGCTCCTTTTTTTTTCTTTTTTTTTTGAGTCCAGGATGAATCCAGTTCATTCATAGTTTGCTTAAGGGAGACCAAGTTCTCTCCCTGGCACTGTTTGGTACCTCTTCTTGCTACTCACTTTTGCAGCAATTCAAACTTTGAAGTTTGAATTCCAGCCTCTTTCTGGACAAGCACTAAGTAAAAAGGCAGCCTTTAGGGTTAGGCAGCACAAAATAAATTTTCAGCCCTATGAGCAGGAACTTAGCTACATGACTTGCATTACCATTAATGGGGGTCATGCTGGTAAATTCCTGTACACCACATTGAACATTTACTCATGAGTGCAGAACTGGCACAGCTAATGAAACTTGCCTTTCGGGTAGCATGGTGTTTTAGGAGATGAGTCTGACAGGCAGAAAGGACTGCTAAGTACCCAGATGAAAGTCTGGCTTTTAACTCCTTGAACATATTTCCAGAAAATAATAGTGTGAATTAATGCTGGTTAGTGTTCACTGTTCCTACTGTTAGGGATCAGTCTTGCTCCAGTAGGATTCCACAGAAGCAAAGATGATGCCTGAAATGTAAATGTGTGTGCTATCTTTTAGTGATGGCAATTCGCTTTCTTGTGTATTTTCCAAGTACTACTTACCGTTCCTTATTTTCTTTCGAATGTAGAACAGTCCTCTTGCTAACACCAGCTTCTATAATCACAAACAAATTAAGTTCTTTTTTATAATATTCACCCCTGCTACTTTCCCAACGATGACCCCTCCTGTGGCTGGGCATCACCTGCTGATTTCCAGCTTACATTACTCATGGGCATCTTATCCCCATTTGTTCTTGTACTGTGTCCATTGCAGTGATAGCATCTTCTCATTTCCAAAACTCTTCCTTAGCCTTTACTTTGCTAGGCTAAACATGGCAAGTCCTTGTTTTCTGTTCGATAAGGTACGCTTTCCATTGCCCTGGCTGCAGTTCTGTGCATCTGCTTTAGCTGGAAGTTATTTTTAATAAATGAAATAAAAATTGTCCACAATATTCTGTCCTGTTCAGTGGCATAAAATTTCCCTCATGCCCATCTTCGCAACAAACCACTGTTGTATTGCCTTTTTTATATTTTAATCACACTATGGTTCATAATTGTTTTGTAGTCAATTAATACAGTTATTTTTTTCTTATTTTTCTTCATTTATATCTGATGATCTTTGAGCCTGCAATAGAAATTCTTGTCATTAGATCCCAAGTTTCATGTTCCATGATTAATTCTCTTTCTAGGACTCAGCTATTCAAAGTGATTCTTTTTTTTAATGCATGATACTCTAAATATCCTGTGTCACCAGCAAACTATATTTAGCTTTAATTAAAATATTAAATGAATAAAATCAGTTTCATGAGTCAATTCTGAAGGAACTCCTAACTTAGGCTCCCTCTGTTCCAGTCCTTTATTTATTTCATATTATTTCAGTTATAAAGTATTCCCTAGGCTAGGCACTGAGAAGATGAGTAGTGTAGTACTTGCCATACTACAAAAAAAAGAGCCCATGTCACATTAAATCACTCAGAGAATCTCTTTTTCCTTTCCCAGCAACATATTCTTCTGTTTTGGCAAGAGCCTGTTCTGTCAAATGGGCTTTTAACATGGTCAGAAAATCACTACATGTTTGTACTAAGTATGGTTTGACCTGCCAGTAGGTCTCGTTTCATTCACCGGCATATTCCGTTTCTTCTTCATCAGCTTATGGCTCTGTGTGGTCATCAGAGCTGAAGAGAAGCCAGAGATCTGTACTGCAATGAGCAGCCGACATCTAGAGAAACACTTTGCACTTTGCACTATGTTAAATAAAAGTAGGGGGAAAAAATCAATTTGCCACTGCAGCTAGTTGACTGTGAAGGAGCAGCTGCAAACTGCTGAGTCTCATCAGGTTGCAATCTTGATTAACATTGGGCAGATCCCCCCTGCTGCGAGAATAAATACCCTGCCTTTGTCAAGGCTCCCATGTAAGAAACAATAGGTTATTTCAGTGAAGCACAAGAACGTAAATGTTAATCGAATCATTTCTCCAAATGAATAGAAGTAGCACCCAGAATGTAAACATTTTAATTTTGGAAGAGAAAGTCTGCCTGCCAGTTGGTTAATTTTCTATGTATTTTTTCATTTACTTTGAAAAGCTGCTCACTAACATTGCCATCATTGCATACAATAACATTTTCAGCACTGCAAATATGTATGCTTCCTGTCTTTCAAAGCTAGGCAGTGGCAAAGTCCAGGGAGTACTGGAAAAAATAAAATCTGCCTTAATACCACTGAAGAGAGGTCAAAACCTTATACTGTATCACTGCCAAACTGTGTGGTCACATTAGTTCTTGGTGGAGGAAGTGGAAAATACTTTCCAACTGGAACTGACACCAGGAAACATCTTTTAAAAATGTTTTTTATACATTGGGATAATTGCCCTTAGAAATAAATCTGTATGTCTTTACACATGATGAAAGCAACTTTAGGTATTTTAACAAATTTATGTGTGTACGAGCAAAACGGAAACAATAGGCATTTATCCCCTTACTGCTTCCTTGTTTGCTGTACAAATGAGGGTTTTCAGTACGCAGTTGAGCAATATATGTTTTAAAGCAAGTGTACAGCAAACTACAGTGGGATGCCCAGCCATCTTCTGTTGTCATATGGTTACAACCATTGTTGATCAACTCATCATAAAAGTATCTCTTGGCTTTCAGTTGTGCCGCATGTCTGGGTCAGATCCTGGCAACTTCACTCCTGTGCGGTGTCCCTTTGCCAGTAGAGGAACAGCAGCAAAGCCAGGGGAGTTCAGCTCATTGCTTGTCTTGTACCCATAAAGTCCTCAGAGATCTTGCACCAGTGGTAGATCACGACTCTGTAGCTCTCTACAAACACTAAACATGGAAAACAGCTGGTTTTTTAGCAAACAGAATTTGCTAGTTCTTCACTGAGGCTGACATGCTGCTGTTCATACATGTGCACTTTTTTAACAGCCATGATGCACTTCTCCATTGGAGGAATCTGTCTCTTGATTTTCTGTGTAGCAGATGTCGTCTCCTGTCAGTCACGCTGGGGTACATCTGTCAGTTAGGAAACTAAAGGAGATGAAGGATGTGTTTGGGGTGGAAGCACAGAAGTTTGGGGTTGGATTCCCAGTGGTCCTGTAGGCTTTCCTGCCTGTTGGGATCACTGAATTTCCCCAGTTGTCAGCTGCTGAAGTGGGGAGACCAACAGATTAGCAGAGTGAGCCAGTAACGGTGGAGGTGTGAAGCTGAGTGTGGTAACTCTCATTTTGTGGCCCATGTTCACCAGGGCACTTGTGGGTGGGTGGGCAGAAGTTTCCTACCGCCTGGGTGAAGCCAGAGATCAGGACAAGCTGGAGCATTCATTGGCACTCTAAAACACACTTTATTCCCATCTTCCATGCATCACCCACGGTGTCAGGCTGCATACCTGGACCAAAGCGGCTGTGTGAGCAAGCTCAGATCCATCCCTTATTTTTGGTTGTCCAGCTCTGTGGGTTGATGATCTCTGTTTTCCTGTGACTAGAAACCAGGGGGCTTCTCAGCCAGCTCAGCCATAGGCAGTGGGTTTCCATGCCCTCCATATTGTAGCTGGGAGGCACTCCCAGCAGGCACAAGCAGTCTTCATGTTAGCTCCGTCCTGGTCATCGGACAACCTTCCACTACAGCCTTTATAGGAACCTGCGCTCGGTTTGTGGTTGCCCTGACAGAGTACCCCCATCAGGGAAAATTTGATTTAAGCCTTTAGCCTCACTTGTGATATTACATCATTTTATGTTTTTCTGTCTTTGGGCAGAAACAACGTTAGAATTCAAGTGACTTCATTCACTTGAGGTGAAAAGTTGCAAAATGAGCAGAATTTATTAGAGTTTGCTGTGCAGAAATAAGAAAACGCCTCTTTGAAGTGATTTGGGCCAAAGTGGTGCAGCAGTGGAAAAGACCAAAGCCACTTCTGACTATGCTGTGTATCAAACTAACCATGTATGGACCCTCTTTAAAGTCATCCATTGGGTTTTTTTCTTGCCTAGATGTCACAGGTCAACTTAACTTCTGCTAGTTTATTTACACATCCTATTTAAGTCCCCTTTGGGGAATAAGAAGTACGTTGTTGAGCTGGCTGAACCAGCATTTAAATGCCATGTGTATTTAGCACTGTGTGACATGTGCCATTTATTTCTTGAAGCCCAACATTGGGCGATTAGGAATTCCTCATGGGCCTTCAGGAGAGAAGGTGGCTGTGGTGACTGTGGATGACTGTGATACAGCAGTGGCTGTGCGCTTCGGGAGCCTCATTGGAAACTACACCTGCGCTGCCCAAGGGACTCAGACCGGCTCAAAGAAGTAAGGATTACCTATATTTGCATTTTCCACTCATTCTGTTCTTCCAGGGGAGAGTTAACAAACAGTATGTGATTAACCACTGAGCAAATTAAGTTGGAAAAGCGGATATGATTTAACAAGAAAAAGTAACAAGGATTAGTTTGGTAGATGGAATTTGTTGGAGGCTACTGCAAGTGTCAGTACACTGGGTGAAATGCACAGAGTTTTGTGTAGATACAGATGTGCCCAGATTACTTGTAAAATGCAAAAAAAAAAAAAAAAGACCTGATGGTCAGTGTGGATGGCCCCCAAAAAGCATCTACTCAGTATGAAAATGTAAAGAGAAGGGCAAATAAAATGCTAGACTTTATTAATTAAGGGGATGGCTGTAGAGCTTATTACTTCCATCATTTAAGTTAACAGTCCTATCTTAAAAGGTGATAGAAATAAAGGAGGTACAGAAAAGGCCATTGAAAAATCATTAGGTATTAAAAAAAAACTTTCCTGTGAGGAAAGACCAAAAAGATCAGTACCGTTGGGTTTAGAGAGGAGATGGACAGCAAGCAACATAGTGGGGATATAAAATAATGAGTTAGAGCAGAAAAATGATAGAGATGCACATGCTGCTCTAAAATCCCAAGAGAAGGAGGGACCATAGAAATTAGGGCTAATTCTAACTACCAAATGATATACTTTTCACACAGTGTGGATTCACTCGGTGGAACCTGCCACCACCAAATGTTATTAATACTAAGATCTTCAGAGGATTTAAAAAGGGTTGGCACTGTATAATAATTAAGTCATTATATCAAAATCTGCAGCATCTCAGCCCTTGTGCTAAGGAGTATAAGCCAGCCCCTGGGTGACTGGAGTCAGAAGTGTCCGGCACCTGCACATTTTTCCGTAATTTTCATTTTCTTCTTCAAATACGAAGAAGAATATGTCCCACTGTTAGGGACAGGTCATTGGATTCTGTATGCATATGACAGCTGCTAAGTTAAAAGTTATGGTGTTTCTGGAAGTTCTTTGATTACAAGCTCTGGAAGTGCTGATGTAGCAGAGGGAAGTGCATGGCAACACGGGTAAACTAAATAGCTCAAATGTGCTTATGGAAGCAGTAAGATAAAGAACAAAAAAAAAAACTACATGCAAGAAATGATGAGCATTTCTTTGTTTCTGCAGGTCTTTGGACCTAACTGGCCCTCTCCTCCTTGGCGGTGTCCCAAACTTGCCTGAAGATTTCCCAGTGCACAACAGACAGTTTATTGGCTGCATGAGGAACCTCTCTATCGACAGCAAGCCGATCGACATGGCTAGTTTCATTGCCAATAACGGCACTCTGCCAGGTATGAGCAGCTACCACCTCAAAAGTCAACACGAGAAAGCTCTCTGCCATAGCTGCGTGTGTAACAGGGCTTCGGATGTCAAAGAGGCTGGCACTGGGAGGAACCCCAGGAGGGGGCAGGAGACAAAGGGGTCTGAAATGGCCCCTGTCCCCCTGTTAGTGCTGCTGAGCACAAAGCATGTGCCCTGAGCTATGTGGCAGGGGCTTGAAGTGCTGCTGGGCATTGCACTGCCACCACGTCACCAGCACAGCTACATCCAGACCTGCTCAACACACCTCATTTGTTTGAACAAGGTGCAGTCTGTGCCCGTGCTAGGAACACACACAATAGCCTGTGGCACAGTGCACACTTACAGGATTAAGTGGCGTGCAGAAAAGGACTGGGCTTGTTTAGACCTTCTGCATTGCTGTGAGTTTCACCCAGGAGCTTACTCCTAAATGAACTTTTCCTCTTTTTCTTTTTTTTTTTAATTACCTTTTAAATGTCACTTTACTCTGAAAACCAGTGGGCTTAGTTCACGAAAAAGACAAAGTTTTTAATGACTTTTTAATAAATTATGTTTGTTCTGTAAATCAAATTCTGCAGTCCTCCAAATCTGAAACCTGCTTCATGAAGCAGCTTGTTGGAGTTTCTGATTTGGTTTCCAGTCCCTGGATCCCTGATCAGGATTAGTTGTGGTGTACAAAATGTTCTCATTATCATAAAACTGGCTCTTACACGCAAGAGTGGCGAGTCCCTTCCTTCCACCCTGCTGAAGGTCTGTGTAAGAGCTAAATTGCAGTTCTTAGGTATGTTGCATTGACGGATTAAGAAGGGAGTCGTAGCATAAGCTTCAAATTGCTATTTTATTTGGAAGCCCTTTTTTAACAGTTATGTCTCTAATATTAGTTAAAACCACAAGTTTTTATCTTATGGAAATATACATCAGGAGGGGCATGAAGTGTTTTCTTTAGGATGGATTTTTTTTTCCTCATTTGGAAACGTGTTTCCATATAGTTTAAAACAATGATGATGTATACTAGTGTTACTCCACTGTGTAGCACTGTGCATTGGCTTTCCCTGGTTAGTGTCTCGGTTAGATGACAGTAAGTTGCGAACAGTGGTGCTGAGTCACAGCACCAGTCGATCTGCCTGTCTGCAGCAGCAGGTGCCAGGGGAAGAGTATAACAACAGGACAATCATACAGTGATATTTCCCAAAAATTTTCTCTTAGTCCTCAGAGACTTACAGCTCAGTGAATGTATTTAATAGCCTTTGATAGGTTTGTCTTTATGAATTTGACACTTGCTTAGCTCACGTAAACTTTTGCCATCCACATTTTGCTTCACTGACTTCAAGGATGTTTAAAAAAAAACGCAAACCTATAATGGTCATGTCTTCTTTTTACATAAAAACTCAGATACAGTCATTCAGAGCCTTTTTCTTGTTAAAACCATGCAAAGTAACTGTTTTCCTGAATTTCAGGCTGTGCAGCGCAGCGGAACTATTGCGAAACCAACTGGTGCCAGAACGGAGGCACGTGCGTCAACAAGTGGAACACGTACATCTGCGAGTGCCCTGTACGCTACGGAGGGAAAAACTGCGAGCAAGGTAGGATGCAAAGACCTCTTCATGTGTAGTCATGCATGCAGGTTTCATTACCTGTCATTAACATCTCATAGCACGTATGTCAAACTGTGATGCTTAAGAGGTAGGTAACAGAAGATTGCAATTAAGACTAAAAATCACCCATTATCTATTTGAAATAATTTTAGAGATCGCCTGTATAACAAATCTGATCGCTGACATACTGTCATGAATAACAGCAACTTTCACTGATTTACTTACCTAAGCAAAGTAGTTCCACAGAACTTGGCAGTATTTAGTAATTTGTTTATAGTAAAAATGCCTGATCCTAAGCCCCTTTAAATCAGTGGAAAGACTCCTGCTGACTTTATTGGGCTTTGACTCAAACCAGGGATGAATGTGCAGTTTTAATCACCACGTTCTTGGCAAGAAGGCAGTCTCTGCTGAGTACGAGCACTTTCAGTTTTATTGGGTTTTTCTTTGATTGAACACAATGTGCGTAGATATGTAAAACCTCATTAATAAAGGATGAGGAAGGAGCAGCAGTTGTGTTTTACAGGGCATGAAGAACTTGCAGTTAGTTTCTTCCCAAGGAAGTGAGGAGTCATCTGCATTAGGGGTCCCGGGGGGTCAGAGCAGCAGCGGGCTGCCCACTGTAAGGTGGCACCTCCGCATTTGGTGAAGGGTTGCTCATTTGAGTCTTCCTGGAGGCTGCCAGGAAAGAAAACATGCTTAAACTAGGCATGGCTTTCCTAGAAAGCAGAAGGTCAAATTCTGGCCTCTGATGCAGATGTGGTAGGTCTTCATTTCCATTATCCCCCTGTGACACTTAGCCCAGAATAGTTTGCAGTGTGATCAAGGATTTTGTTCTTTTGATGTATCTACCCCAGATCAGACATTCTTGATTACTCTCAGCAGGGTGTGGACCCTGGAACAGCAGGTCTCCAAGCTGAGGTGCACACACCACAGTGATTTGCAAACCACTTTAGCACAGTATGCCTCAGCCTGGGCCAGATCTAGGTGGTGGCAACTGCTCTCCCCTTGCCTGAGAAGCAGCAGCTTAGGAGGAGAGGACACATAGTTAAGTTTCTGGCTTGGAAATAAGGGTCTGCAGGGTGAGGGACAGGGGAAACGAATGATGGAGGCCTCTTTCTATGTCCCACCTCATGCAGAGCGCAGAGCTGCTATTACTGCCCCTAGCAAGGTACCTGCTTTCTGTAGCAGCTCATCAAGTATTTTGAGCTCTCCAGGTTTGTATGAAGATCTAATTTTTCCATGTGTCTCATGTCAAGTATCTTTGTCAGTGAAGTTCTGGTGTTTTCTTCATGATAGGCTGGTCTCTGAGGTACAAATCCATGCTGATGTCTCCTGAGAGAGTGCCAGGGCCCAACTCTGGTGTGACCTGTACTGGGGTAAATGGGTAGTAGTGCTATTGCATGCAAAGACTATCCTTCCCTCTGTCTTTATCTTAGTTTTGAAATTGTATTTCAAAATTCGATCAAATGTGTGTCTTATTCATCATTTTCTTATCCCAAACTCAAGACCAAAACATGAAATTTGGGATTTAGAAAATCACCTCAGAACTGCCCTGTAGCCATCACTGGAAACTCATTTTAAGTTCAAGTAATACAGATGACGACAACCACAGCACCACTGTTCCCCCCCACCCCCCCCCCACTCCCCCCCACCCCATCGGTCTCCTCTGCCTCCAGCACTGTGCATTCCTACATGTCCCCTTTGTCATTCGGCAACCCCGTCTTCCTGCTGATGCCTCAATTTGTGTGGGTTTTTTATAGTTGGAGGGCAGCAGGCTGCTTGCTTCGTTGATGATATTTGTGGGGCAAAGTGTCCCTAAGGAAAAATTGAAAGCGAAGAAAGAAATGAATTTAAGATTTCAGGAGCCTGAAGTTAAAGTCAGGAGGAATCACTGATATACGATACTCCTAGCTTTCAGGTTGCTCATTCAAGTGTTCAGATATGATCCTAACAGCATTAGCCATTATTAGATAGCTATTTTTTAAAAAGTCTTCGCTAGAATATTTGCGTTCTTGTGTAGGAGTGATTGACTGATGCATTTCTTCAATCCCTTTGGCAGTGCTGGATCTGCTTCAGGTTCACAGACAGCAATGGCTTTGGCAAGTTGAGAATTCAACTTTTTCGATTGCCCGCTCTTCAGGAACGCTGGGATCTGGTCTGCACTAGTGAGGATGGGGTGTTTTACCTTCACCACCCTCCTAAGACCTGCTTCCTCACCTTCTGGCAGCTCCCATCTCCCTCTGCTGACCTATTGAAGGGAGATAAAATCAGGGAAAAATGAGTTTTACCTTTGTTGTAGTTGAATTCTTTTAAAAATTGAGGTATTGCAATGCTGTGAAGATCTAGCAGCTGTCCCCAACTCGCTCTCGGATGGCTAATGTCATTGTGCCAGCCTTGGGCTGAACACTACAGGTTTGCACCAAAACATAAGCTGTCACATGTCCTACACCCAAACTGCAGGTGACATCCCGATATTGGCAGTGTGTTTCCCCAGGCCCTCTGTCTCCACAGTGAGTAGCCCTCACGTCTTTCTGATGGCATTTTAAATGTAGGAGTCTCTTAAAAGTGTATGTAGATACACAGGCGGCACTTCAAAGTGACAAAACCTGAGAAAACAGTTAGTTTGCATCACTGCATTGCCGATGGCAGGGAGATGCTGTGCTTGGAAGCACATGCGCTCGCCTCTGTGGTGACAGGGGTGGTCAGGTCCCATCTGGGTTCATCGAATGCAGCCACCAGCCCCTCCATGGAGACCCCTGGTCCCAGGCATGGGGAAGGGCTGGGGGGAGGAGGGAGGTCAGAGGGGGCTGACGGATGGGGATTTCAGTTTTACTCGCAGGGGAAGGTGCACCCTGGCCCCGGGGAAGGGAGGGGAGTTGGGAGGAGGTGTGGGAAGGGAATGGTATTTGCAAGCACCGAAAGTCACCACTGGTGAGAAAAGGAAGAAGGTGGCTAATTGCCATGCCAGTCCAGTTCTCCCAGGAGCCAAGCCGAAACACTTGCAAACTGCATTCCCAGCCTCTAGCAGGTGGGAAGCCCGCAAGGTTTGCATCCTGGCTCTGCTCTCCAGAAGCAGGTGGACTTAAAAATCTCAGCAATGGTCTAGAAAACCACTAGCAAAGAAGCTGGAAGTTGAGGTCATTGTGAAGGTCAGCAGGGTAGAGAAGGAAGGGGAAGGCTGACTTGCACGCGTGGAACAGAAGGAGGAAATGATTTGGCTCAACACTGATGTCCTGGTTACTTTTACATTGATGTGGTGCAGTGCGAGCTGATGAATCATGCCCTGGCCCAGACAGCCAGAGCTCGAGCACTGGATTCAAGTTTTAAGCAAGCTGGGGACATCTGTGTCTGGTGGCAAACCGATTTAAATTGCTGTCTGGGTTTCAAGAGCATTCATGGAGGACTGAGTGTGACTGCAAAGGGGAGATCACAGCCTGGAGCAGGGAGGAGAGGGGCTGCACTTTGGGGCTGCCTGCACTTACCCCAGGGTAGGGTGGTCAGGGAACCACACCTTAGAGAAGGGCAAGTCAAGTTACACCTCTGGCTTGGCTAGTGGTAGTTCAGTAGTCACGAACATCTTGTTCCTCACAAATAGGGAGCTGAAGGGCTTGCAGGCAGCACTTTCCTCCAGCCCCTGTGCTCTCCCACACACAGCTTTTCCCTTTATGGAGACTAGCCAGGCAGAGATATCAGAATTTGGGGGTTGGTTTTTTTTTTTACCTCCAAAAATGCAACTTCATGTCAGCCTGACTCCATTTTCTGCAATGATGTTGTCCCTCTACCTTTTTCTAAGGACTTGCCATTTTAAAGTAACATGTACACATTTGTATATACATGATCTCTCTTATGACAAGAAAATCCAGAAGAGTCAGCAGATATGGTAGTGTGAAACAGAGGAGGAAGGAGACTTAACCCCTGTCATCTCACGGACCATCCACATGGGCTCAGTGCATGACAAGATACAAGGCTGGGTGCCAGTCTGTGGTGGTTGTACCCAGACTCTAAGGCCTGCTTCCACTTGCTAAAAACTGCCATGAACTTCACCAGCATGCCTGTGAGTGAGGACATCAGGCAGGGCCTGACTGTAGATCCCACTACAAGGTGCCATGCATGGTAGAGGTGCCATATGATGTGCTGCAAATAGCACAGAGTTCCCATGGCTTAATCTGTGCTTCTAATCAGTGGGATCAACTAATCTGTGGTACTGTAGCTCCTGTTACCTGAGGTAACTACTTTAAAAGTCCAAAGGGTGGGTGTTACCCTATTTTCCATCAGCAAAGTGCTTTCCATTGAAGGCTGTCATCAGTGTCTCCCTGTAGGAGCTGTGTTCGTGCAAGGTTAGAGAGGAGGGCAACTCTTCAGCTGTCACCTCAAGATATTTAAGGCAGATGATTTAGGCAATTCCACACAAGCTTTCTCCCTGTGAAAAGGCTGCATAGCTGAGACAGCTGAATAATCTGGCCCTGGAGTATTTATAATTAATTAATATTTCCTGTTGCCTCCTAGCCTTTTCTTCTGTGTTTAATCTGTTAATTAGAAGCAGGTAATCAAGGATATGTTGAAAACATCTGCAGCAAGTGTTGCCCTCATACTTCCTGCTCTGTCCACCCACTCATCAGCAGAACTGTATCAGTAGAGATCCTGAGTTCACCTTTCTAGGAACACCTCTCACCTGTGTAATGCCATAGCAGTGTGGAGGTGCTGCCTTTGCGTGCAAGCACCGAAGACAAGGTGCCTACCCCACAACAAGGGCAGGTTGTGAATTTACAGTATTATCAGCTGCTTCATGGTAACTCCCCTAGACTGGCTCTTACTCCGTAGTAGATTAAAAATAGCTCAATGGAAGAGGGACTAGCCACCTTGTGCCATCACTGTGACATAGCATCATTTCTCCTCTTAACCTTTGTCCTGAAGGATATCAACTGTTTCTCTCCTGTCTTTTGATTTACAGCAATGCCTTCTCCTCAACGTTTCAGTGGTGAAAGCATTATCATTTGGAGTGACCTCGACATTACCATCTCTGTGCCATGGTACATTGGGCTGATGTTCAGAACCCGGAAAGTCAATGGCATGTTAATGCAAGCCAATGCTGGGACTGCATCCAAGATCAACATTCAGGTAAAAATGTGGCTGCCTTTGGTTAGAAAAGAATTAAGAAATTCTCCCCCATCAGTGGATACGGCCACAAGAACTACATAGCTTTGTCCACCCAGCTAAATGCACATCAATAAATACAAATGATTTCTTCAGCCTTTTACAAAGATCAAAAGATCAATGATCAAAAGTTCATTGTAAAATTCAGATTTGTTGGTTTGAGATTATTTTTTAAATAGAGGTAGTAGCGTGCATTAATGTAGATGCAAAAAAAAATGTGTCTCTTGATTGTTCTCGGGTTTTTTTGTCAGAAGGGTAAGTTAGAGTCTGAATGTCCAAAGTCATACGAGGAGTTATCGCAAGTGTTGCCTTCTTTACTGTTTGGGCTTTTTTCCCTCTTAGGTTGTCTTAGGAAACATTATTATCTTACCCTCTGCCCCCTTCTGCATCAAATACAAATATGTAGCAAAAATAGACACGATTTTTTTTTCAACAGATACTGAACAACTATGTGCAGTTTGAAGTGTACAGTGGCCTGAGCCAGGTTGCTAGTTTGAAGATGAGCCAGTCACGAGTCAGTGATGGGGAATGGCATCATTTATTAATAGAGCTGAAAAGTGCTAAAGATGGTAAAGACATCAAGTACCTTGCCGTCATGTCCTTGGACTACGGGATGTACCAGGTAAGGCAGCATCATAACTTTGCCACTAAGCACTCCAGAAATGTTTTTAGGAGAAAGTAGGATAAAACATTGTGGCCAAATACTTATGCTGTGAGTCATGTTCTGCAGTGATTTGTGCCTAATGAAGTTACATTAATTCATTAAGCCTAATGATAAGATAACTTATGAACAAGTCTGTAAAAAGCCACAGGCAGATGTCTAGCTCCTCACTGCTTTGATATTTCTTCTGTAATCTACTGTCAGCTACTGCTTGACTCCATCACTACAGAAAGTAGGCTGTCTGTGTCACAGAGGATGATAGTGCATCTTTTTGGCTGTCCTTTTCCTCAACAGAGCACTGTGCAGATTGGAAATCAACTACCTGGACTGAAAATGAAAAGCATCATTGTGGGAGGTGTCTCTGGAGACCAAGTCTCTGTTCAGCAGGGATTTTATGGCTGTATGCAGGTATGAAATGACAAGCGCAGCAATAAACTTTGAACTTTTAAGAAAATACCCATGTGAAGATGTGGTGTTTTCTTTTTCATCCATCCCTGAACATTTCTGTTTCTTCCATCAAAATATCTAAGAATCAAAATATTAAAGTCCACCTGCTTTCCCAGGTACAAATCTGGTCTCACAGGGGAACAGCATTTGGAAAAAAATCTGGGTTTGGCTCATCAGATGATGTTTCTTTAAAACGTAGCCTCATGGATTAATGGAAGTAGTGAAACATGTATGTATTCTGAATGAAGACTCTAATTTAAAAATAATTGTCTTTTGTCACCAGGGAGTAAGAATGGGAGAGACATCTACAAATATAGCTACACTCAACATGAAACAGGCTATCAAGATCAATGTGAAGGAGGGTTGCGAAGTGGATAACCCCTGTGATTCCAACCCGTGTCCCCAGCACAGCTACTGCAGTGATGACTGGGACAGCTACTCCTGCATCTGCGACCCAGGTAACCCAGTGACCATCCTGTGCACTCATCCAGGAGCTGGATCACATCTTCATGCACTCATCAGAAGAGCAGCAGCAGCATGCTTGCAAAGTGCTCATCTTCTGATTCGTCCTCTTCCAATCAGTATTATCTTTCTCAGTCTTACTGTAGCACCCTTGAAACTGCAGTCATGGACTAAGGACCATTTATTCTAGGCAACGTATCAACCAAACAGAAAGACGGTTTCTGGTCCAAAGGGCTCTTTCCACGCACCTCCCCTTTTCTTTTTGTCTGTTTTCTTTTTCTTTTTTTCTTTTTCTTTCCCAGCCTTTTCTGCTGTTGGATTTCAGTCTCACACCCTGCATCCTAATCGAGATACTTTGAATGTTTTCTCTGTTTTGGTGCATGCAGCCAGCACACGCTGTCAGCACCCAGCACAGTCACCTCCCATACACGCAGGGAGAGAATACAAAACTATTTGTAACACATGCCCTGAATATAAAACTGGGAACCAAAGGCACAAGGGTGCCTCAAGCATGTTAACAGACTGTTGAAAAGAACAGCCCACTATCTTTTTTGCTGAGAGGGAGAAGAGTACCTTCTTTCTGACAGTATCTCAGGGGGAATCTACTGATTATTGAAGATGTGTTATTAGTGTATAAGCTTAAAATGGTCTTTTGGAGACATGCAAATCGTAAATTACAATGATTTCTGTAATTTTATGACCCTGTCTCCCCAGGGTACTTTGGGAGAGACTGTGTTGATGTATGTAACTTGAACCCATGTGAGCATGTCTCCACGTGCGTGCACAAACCTAGCTCATCCCATGGCTACACCTGCGAATGTGGACAAAGCTACTATGGACAGTACTGTGAGAGCAAGTAAGAGAATTATTTTTGTTCTTGGTTTCTTGATCCTTCCAGGTGCCTCTTCTCCTAAAGCAGCAGTCCTCCCCATTCCTTTTCTGCTTCAGTTAGCTTTTCTGTTACAATTCGAGTGTTGATAGTAGATGGTATTTGCAGGCTCCCTGCCCTTTGGCACTCCTGAGCTCTCTTCCCAGAGACCTGGCAAACTTCCATATACTCAGGGGCCACTTTTCTTCAGCAGCAGCTCAGGGGCTAGACCAATTGTGCTGTGTTACACAGCACTGCATCTGACCTGTACCTTGTGGTGGGCTTGGCCTGAGTTTGCTCTGCGTCTCTCCTTCAGCTCCCCCAGCACACACACAGAGCGATGCACCCAGTTAGGTGGCCTGTGGCCAGATAAAATGGCTTTACAGTTTGGGTCTAGTCCCTGGGCTGGCAAAAAGCCATCTCTTCTGGACAGTCTGGAAGGCTTATGCCCTGTTGCTGTGCAGGGGAAACGTGCTGATTCCCTTGTCACCAGCTTCCTGGTCTCAGATGAGCATTCAGCAACCGACCTCCTCTTATCCCAGAGACAGCACTTTGATTTACTGTAATATGGGCCGTTCATGATGTGCAAATGAAGTGCATTTGTCTGCCCATTTAGGAATAGCGCATGTGATGTTTCCCCCGCTTTGAAAACTGAAAGCTTCTTCCTTCACCTTTTGTTGTGTGGGCTTGCAAATGTTGGCCATGCTGTTGCCAGATTCATCTTTCATGCCTCTGGATTAGCGATGCAGAGACATTGTCCGTTGTCATTATCTGCTGCCATCATGTCAAGTGCAGCATTGTGTTTTTTCATATTATAAAGCATAGAAGTACAAGCCTGGCAATTACCATAAACAAAATCCAGCGTGGTCTTTGAAACAGACGGCAAACAGCTTTTCTTTCCTAAAATGAGCAGCAGGGAGGGGATTCCTTATGTGTTATGCTGATCACAGACTCAGCGGTGTCATCCTTCAGGCTACTGCTTGATGAAGACTTCCAGCTAGCAGAGACCCTGGTCGCTGCCCTGGCCCCTTCCCAGAGCTCTCCTTGCCAGCATTAGTGTTGGGGCATCTGTGGGACAACCTGCTCAGAAGCTCACCCAGAAGAAACAGAAGCAGCGAAAACGAGGGTTATCCTTCAGCAGGGCTGGCTTTTCGGTTGCTGCACAGCCTCCAACAAGCTGTGCTGCTCCACTCATAGTTTGAATCATAGTCTTTGATTCATAGTCTGGGTCAAAGCTGCCACCCTTCCCTCTTCCATGACCCCAACCACATGTGTCCTCATCCTCCTTCCTTGTGGCAGACCAGGGCTTTTCAGACCGTGTGGTGAGCTGGCTGAGAAAGCCAGGTTGGCTGAAAGTAGTGACTTTTCATTGTAGGGTGAGCTTGCAGCCAGCTTTGCACCCGCGCTGGTGTCCCCGCAGGTTGGACAAGCACTGCTGCCCACGGCAGGGCTGGGACAGGAACCTGTGGGGATGGGGGGTGGGATATAAAGTGCTGGGGAGCTGTACCCCAAGGCTGTTTGTGGTGGTAGGTAAACCAGGGCACAGGCTCAGCACAACCTGCAGTTGCCGGAGCTATTGAAGTGTTAGCATAGCCTGACACAGGCTGTCCAGCCTGCCCCAGCCAGTGCTTTCCCCGGCACGGGGCTGGTGGGACCGGGAGTGTGGGACTAGGTGGGACTAGGCAGCGTGGGCCCCATCGCTCTCTCCCAGAGGAAGGAGCACTTTATTTGCTCATGTAGATGTATACTCCTTACACAGAGGAGCTGGTCTTGAAAACATGTAGACAAGCATTCTGTCTAGGGTTTCGTAGCACTGATAATAGTTATTTTCTTTTATTACAGTGTGTATATATTTATATATGTATTGATTGTTGGCTGCTGCAGTGAGATACATTACACTCTATAAGCTGATGGAGTTGAGTGTAGATTTAGCCCAAAGCTCTTTTTTCCCACCTTTTAAGAGGAAGCTTAAAAGAACTTTCTTTCAATTTGGTTTTCTTTTATAGGATCGACTTGCCTTGTCCCAGAGGCTGGTGGGGAAATCCCATCTGTGGCCCATGTAATTGTGAGACTAGTAAAGGGTTTGATTCTGATTGCAATAAGACCAATGGGGAATGCCACTGCAAGGTAAGCAAAAGAAACCAGTCTTAACTCAAAATTTCTTTAGTTTAAAAAGTAACTATACCACTAATAACTACAACAAGTGAGTATCTGAGACAAAGTACACACAGTTGTGCTTTGTATCATATATATATATATATATGTGCGTAGCATAGTTAATTTTTACCTAAACATTTTGCTGGCATTGCCCTTCACAAAATCATACTGTGCAGCTCTTATTTGCGTTCGGAAAGCAAAACTGAGAGGATGAAAGCCTGGCTCTGATCTCTCTGAAGTGCAGCCTGGTTTATCAAGGGAGATCAGACCTGTGCACAGAGGAGTGCCGGTGGTGTTTTGTGTATCCCAAGTGAGTAATAGCCATGAAACAGCTCAGGCCAGCTGGGTGAAGCTCTCCCCTGTGCAATAGCCAGCAAAAGGCTTAGCAGCTAGAGAGAGGTAAATAATACGAGAGGCTAAATGCTTTCCTCAGTGACAGCTCTGTCGAGTTTTAGAGGAATTTGCCGTGGACAGGCAGGGACAGATGGGGGATGCAGGAGGGGAGACGCCTCCCTCCCGAAGGTTTTACAAAGGACTTCTCACAATAGGTTTTACAATAGGCTTGAATGACATCAGAGGAGCTGTGCCTGTGCAGACCGACAGCAGCGACTCTGGCCCCATACTTCTTTCCAAAATGCCAGCAGGACACACAGCCACTGTTGCGTTAAATTGAGTCGGTGGGGTGCCAGCACCATGCTCTTGTGTAATCGCGTAACGCCTCAGATCAAAAGCATGTACAGATGCGATTTGAATACGTGATCATTGATTGCTCTCCACCCTGTACATGAAACATATATGGGATGATGCAAAAAGTTTCCTTACTGGCTTGTTCATGCCATACAAGAGTGGAACCGCAAAGCAGAGAAAACTGCAAATGCTCCAAGAATACGTTTGCTGTGCATTGGCTGCAAGTACGTGAGGAGTAACGTGGGCCTTCCACCCCCACTGCAAATGGTGGTCCAAACCCTGGGTCTCTGCAGCACAGGGCAGCCCAGGCATCCCCCTGGCGCTCAGCTCTGCCTCTCCGCATTGCCAGGGCTGACACAGCACACTTCCCATAGCTATTACATTTTCTGTTAATAGCAATATCATTATTATCCCGTGCTTTGCAAAATTAGCCCTTTTATGATGCACATGCCACTAGAGCAGGATTTCAGAAACACAAGCAATTTGGAATATAAGTCAAATACCTTGTGTCTGTTGTTTTGGTTTTTTGTAGGCAAATTACTACAGGCCCCAGAGCAGCGACACCTGCTACCCTTGCGACTGCTTCCCGTCTGGCTCCCACACACGCGCCTGCGACATGGAGACGGGACAGTGTCCTTGCAAGCCTGGCGTCATAGGGCGGCAGTGCAACCGCTGCGACAACCCGTTTGCCGAAGTTACCGTGAAGGGCTGTGAAGGTACCTCCAGTCCAGCAAGCACTGCTGATCAGCTGGGCTGTAGTTACAGAATCAGAGCTACTAGCAGCGGCGAGATGGTGGGGTGCACAGCAGTGGGCATGCAGCTGCATCCTGGGATGCACGTGAGCTCAAAGGGGTGGCTCCAGCACGGGCAATGGGAGCTGCAGCAGCCTAAACATGCACCCCTCCTCCTAAGTCTGTGCCAATATGACTCATGGGGGCTGGGGAAAAAGAAAAAAGCTCATATTTCTTTAATTTTCATCAAATGGAAATATAGCACGCTTAGTGGGGGAGAGCAAAACACTAATCCCAATTTTACTTGAAACCTGAGTTCATCTGCCAGTGCAGCATTGTAGTGTTGTGCTGCAGCTGAAGAGGTGGGCGAGAGCCCTCGCACCTTCTGCCCACAGAGGCTGTGCCGCACGCCTGGTGCCCTCTGCCCTTCTTCCCCGTCTTGCCCATCCTGCCTTTCCTCTCACCCACCCACCTTCCTCCTGTGATCAGCACAAAGCTGCTGCAGCAGCCATCTCGCCACAGTGTGTGGGTGAAATGAAGGGGAAACATTTTCCCACAATAAAGGAGAAGGCAGAGATAGGCAGAGCCAAAATCCAGAGCCCCATAATCATCTTGAGCTCTCCTCTGCCTGTACCTGTCTGCCCACGCTGCTGGATAAGAAGCAGCTGATGGGTTACAGCTTGGAAGGCACTGCAGAGGGCAGGTATCCTGACGCAGCTTGGGAGTTACAGGAAGGTCCTTTAGGCAGGTTGAAATATCTCCTTGTTGTGATTTTTATCTTGTCAGAAAAATTGCATCATTTCTTTTTCTGTTTTCAGTAATTTATAATGGCTGTCCCAAAGCTTTCGAGGCTGGTATTTGGTGGCCACAGACCAAGTTTGGCCAGCCAGCTGCTGTGCCATGTCCTAAGGGATCAGTGGGTAAGTTCCCTGGGTAAAACATTAACTATTTTATCTACATGCCTGTTTGAGGGGGAAAAAAAGAGGAAAAAAATGTGAGCATAGGGAATGGCATTAATTCATTGAGTCTAGAGATTACAGCATAGCTCATGCATGTCACAACCAGAAAAGTTTAGCTAGCTGAAACTCAAGAACTGTTAAAATACATTTGGAGTAGTAGCAAAAAATAAATACAAAAGTGCAGGAGATAAACACATATGAAGAACAGAAATTCTGTATCTGTATTTTCAAAAAAGCATAGTTCAATTTTCTATTTTCTCTTTACTCCATCAAGCAATTCTTACACATGTAACTTTTAGTTTCTAGCGACTTGTACGTGTTCTTTAGCAATACAGCTCCTTTGGGCAAAGATAAAATGAGGAAAATCATTTATGTGATGATTGCTTTACTAGTGTTGCAGGCTAATAAAGCTAAGAGTTACAACAGAACTTGCATTTTTCCACCTGACATCGTTTCTCTAGCCCATAATTCAGACAGCTGAAAAATGCATTTTACGAAGCACGTGAGCTGTGTCGTTTTGTACAGCAAGCAAATGACAATGTGCTTTTTCACGTGTGTCCCTGGAAATGTTTATGGGATTTTTGAAAGCGGAGTTCACAATCTTTTTCGAAGGCTGTTCTGCGGGAAATGAAACCTCTGTCTCATTTCTGGGCCTGGTAACTCTGCTGTGAGCGCTCCTCAGGCTCCATGAGTTATAAATGGTTATGTGACTTCCCCAAATATTACTGGGGGGAGGTCATTGCCTGTAGGTGTGCAGAAGATTTGTGGTCAACCAAGCTCCTGTTCTGAGGATTTTAGGAAATAGAATTGATTTTTTTTTTTTTAAGTGAAGAATGTTTACATTATTGAACAATATAAAGTTGAATTAAAATAAGTTTTCTGCACTGTTCTTGTGGTTGACCCCAGTGTCTCTTCTAGCAAATAGGCTAGCAGGCAAGGGTACTTAAAGGAACTGCACATTTTAAGTGAATTTTACAGAAAATTCAAAAAAAGTAAGCTTTATAATAATGAATATTCAGACTACGAACCTGAGGCTTAAAACCTGAAGCTTAATTGTATTCACCTAATCATGGAAGAGAAATAATATAATTAAATATTGTTCAATTAAATATAATTCTTGTTTAGCTATTAGTAGTTGAATGGCTTAGACATATGCAATATGTTACGTGCAAGTTATCTAGCACAATGTAAATTTTGAATTTGATAACTTGCAATTCACTGTGAAAGATCCACAGCCAAGAATCACATTTTAAAATGATTTGACAAATAGTACAAAATAATAGGCTAAATTAAACAGTAAGCTGCTCACAGACCATTCAGAAGTGGCAAAAGGCAATTATATGTGTTGGCTGAAGTGTTTACTGCATGCAGCGTGTGAAGGTGCTAGCATGTTTTGACATGAAGACAGCATTTATCTGGGAGGTCTTCCTATATAGGCTATTGCACAGGAATCAGAGCAGGGATATGTTTTCAGAAATATTTAGGAAGTGCACAGTCTTTCTCATATTTGGTATAAATAAATTGCTGAATTCATTTGAGAACACTAGGGCAGGGAGTCTGAGAGCAGTTGGGCAGATCTTGAAGCTTGCCTGACTTTTCTCTAAAGCCTGAGGAAAACGATTCATGAAGATGAATAGTCATTAACTTTTCTCAGACAGGAATCCCAGTTTGGAAAGTGAAATAGGTGTGTAGCTCTAAGAAACTTGAAAATGTAGGAAATCCGAAAGTCCAGGATATTTGAAATCTATGAAGATTTACCCAGCAAATTCAGAATATTTACCATTAACACTTTGTTTCCTTCAGGAAACGCGGTTCGCCATTGTAACATTGAGAAGGGCTGGCTGCCTCCTGAGCTTTTCAACTGCACCACCAGCACTTTTGTGGATCTGAAAATCATGGTAAGCTATGTTTTCTCGGTTTTGCCTTTATTTTGTAAATAATCATCAATTCAGACTCCAGTTTTATATCCCTGCACTCCATCTTTTGACTGAGTTCTTGAACCCCTCGTTTCCCATCAGGACCCTTGTGCTTTTCTGTCTCTCAGTTATATTTTCCATTGAGTTGTCATGTCAACTCTTTCTCAAGACAGACACCATTTTGATCAAACAAGTCCTCTGTACCAGAAATCCCTAAATGATGATTGTCTGTGTAACTAGAAGGAAAAAAAAAGATATGTCATTGGGTTTTTAATTCCTTCTTGTCTCTGATTCAGAATGAGAAGTTACACCATAATGAGACCAAGCTGGATGGAGACAAAACCATACGGATCGTGAGAGTGCTGCAGAATGCCACCAAATACACACACAGCTTGTATGGCAACGATGTGAGGACAGCTTACCAGATGATGATCCGGGTCCTCCAATATGAGAGCCAGCAGCAAGGGTTTGACTTGGCAGCCACGAGGGATGTGGAATTCAATGAAGTAAGAGAGATACTATATACTGTGCTGAGCCTTTACAGTTCCCCTTAAAAGTTTTACGCCAATAGATAATATTTGTCTTTGACCAAGGTGGAGTGAATATCATGTAATTGCTTAATCTGTTTCACAAATGAGTCAGTCTTCTCAATTTAGAATGGAAAGTTGGTTATGCATGTGTGTATGCACACACACGTGTGTGTAATACAAATATTGTAGAAAGTGCTGTTAGAATAAATATCATCATAGTAACAACCAAAAGCAAAAATTCCCAAATGAAAAAATAATCAAGTTGATGTATTATTCCTGGATAAAATAGTTTTGTGTACCATATTCACTTTTGTTGGAAAACCTGCCTAATGTGATTATTTTCATTTAAATATGCAGTGAACTAACTCTGAGCCAGTTACTGACTCTGAAGGTTTCTTATAATTCAGTTTGGAAACACTTGAGTCATGTTTATTAAAGAGTTGGTACATTGAAAGATACTCCATATCGTATTGATATTTTAAGTGATGCAGGCACATACAAAAATGTGTGCCAGAGGGCTTCTGCTAGTCAGGGCACTCATGAAAGACCCAGTTATTACCAAAGACCATTGTGGTGGAAAAATGTGAGATGTGGAGGAAGTTGGGAGTTTTCTGTGGTCTGAAAATGTGACGGTTGGATGACCCATGTCAGGCTCATACATCTCTCCTTGTTCCTATGTGTGCTGCGGGGTACTGCTGTCCACACTTGCCAATACTATTTCCAAGATCCCAACCATGGCACAGCACAGAGTCCAGTCTAAAACATCCTGCTGGACCTGTGCTAGCAGAGTCCGGAGCTCGGGCACCATCATAGGGATGCTGGAACGACCCTCCATGGGCCAAGACTGGCCTCTGTGCTGGCCAAAGGTGGTCTGGTTCCCTTTGAAGGTGTGCTACACCCAGCTCACTGCTCACAGTACTCCAGGAGGACCAGCCAGGTCAGGCAGACTTTGGGGTGAACTTGGAGACCCTGTGCAAGGCCAAGCTGCACCAGGAGAGGACGTCCCTGGGGAGGTGGGAGCAGGAGGAAATGTGACTGAGAAAATTCCTCAGTGTCTTGGGCTGTACAGTCAACAGAGAGTGGAGAACTTCTGAAATGTTGAACATTTAGATGCACCAGATTTTAAGAGATTCCATTTTTCCTTTTCTAAGGAGACACTGTGCTGACAAACTTGTACTTGCAGGCTGTGGAGTGAATGATTTCCCCCATTCAGATCTTGAGAAGTAACTTCAGTCTTAGCATGTTTTGTTAAGTAAAAATAAGAACAGTAAGCAAAAAAAGTGGTTTGGAAACCTCTGCTTTAATTTATTATTCTGTGCACCTGGCACTGAAACTCATACAGATGATGTTTTCAAGAACTCCCTAAATATTTTTAGGATAGGTCAGGGATTTGAGCACTAATCAGTAAAGCTCATGAGAAGAAGGAGGTAACATCCTAGGCTGAGGGAGCACAAGGGGAGAAGGATTTTTTGTTTTTTAATAGTCTCAAGTAGAAGCCTGAAAAATAGATAATAAAAAACCATAAATAACGTTCACAAACACCGAGGAGGCCTGGTACCAAGTACAGCATTTGTCCCCTGCGTTCCTGGGGAACCATGTAGTGCTTCTTGCCCTGGATAAAGGTAGTCATACTGGCAGCCTCTTTTATCTCAGGTACATGCTTGGAACCTCAGACAATACTTAGAGAATATAGCATCTTCCCCATCTGCTTCTAAATGAAGGGTTACGTGTATCCAAATATTTGCCTTGGCTATTTTAGAGCTTTATGTGATTAATTCCTACCATCATTTATGCAAATTTTACCTTAGTTAGGAATTAGGTTTTGACACAACAGTGTAGTTCATATGTACACCAAGATGAAAAACTTCTTAGCACCTTTCCCATTTAAGCCATTTAACACTCTCTTTTGGGGTCTTGTTCCATTCAGCCTGAGGGTCCTTTTGGATATTCTTGTAAGAAAGGGCGGAAGGGGCAGGCCTTCAGCCAGAACTTCCATTTTAACACCATTTGTAAGCAACATAAAAATGGGGGAAAACAACAAAATTTAAGTTTTCTTATGTATCTTCAAGTTTGTACATGCAAGTTAATATTCGCTCTTGTCATTCTTCACCATGTAAGTTGTCCTAGTTATCCAGGAATCAACAAAGCAAAAAAAAAAAAGAAAGAGAAAGCAATATTGCTATATGTAGCTTTCTTTTGATTTTTTAACATCTCACATTATTTTGATTTCTCTGGGAGAGTTCTTCAGTGTACACACCAAGCACTCTGCTTTTCTTGTCTCTCATCTCTCCAAGACAAAGAAAATATGGTTAGGTTTTCCTTCTGCATTTTCTTGCTAGGTTTCCTGTCTTAAAGGGGAAAGAAAGTAGGCAGTTCTCTTATAGCCTCCAATTTTGGCTTACTTTGCTCATAAAAAGTTTGGAGGGATTTGCTTTATGTAACAAAAAAACCTCAGGGTGAGTAACTGGTGTGCATATCTTCATAAGGCTGCTGTAGAACATGCCTGCATTAAAATATTTCATTATACACTCACCTGAGGCAGTAGTGCCAATCATTTTCAATATTCCTCACTTGAAACCCAGTGCTTTGTTTGCCTCGTAATTTAGGCTTGTACTTTGTTTCTCAGAATATTATCAAAGTGGGTAGTGCTCTACTGGACCCCAGCAACAAGGAGCACTGGGAGCAAATTCAGCGAACGGAGGGTGGCACCGCTCACTTGCTCAGGCACTACGAGGAATATTTCAACAACGTGGCCCAGAACATGAAGAAAACCTACATGAGACCTTTTGTCATTGTTGCCGCTAACATGAGTGAGTATCTGTGTTGAAAACTGCCATTTTGTATTAGAGCTTTAAAAATGTGCTAGATAGAAGTGCTAGCTATTTGTTCTAATAGTACCCACGGAGAAACAACATACTTGGGTTTTCTAATGTAATCAGTGCATTCATTTCAAGTCAATTGAGCCTTGATCCATATCTCTCAGTTGCCACCAGGGCCTCCTGGGAGACGTCTGATCTGTTTTCCCTCTGAGCCGTGCCACTGCTCCCAGTGGCACTTTGTTGCAGTCACAGTAGTGTACAGATGGTAGGAAGGACAAAGTTTGTAAGTAAAGGTAATGCCTTTTGAGACCACCTAGTATGGTTGAACATAAATACATCACTTTTTTGAAAGAATCACCCCACCACCACCTGAAGAATTACTACAGTACCAGAAAAAAAAATACTATTGATCGTATACTTCTGACTTTCATATGCTTTCCTACCCTGGAACCTATCCAGAAAATCATCTTCTGTACAAATTCCTATGCTGAAAGGTATTTTCTCAGAATCACCCACCCAAGCCTTCAAACACACTCCCAGCCTTGCAAAACCCATCATCAGAGCAAAATCCTTGGGGTCCAAAATATCCAGAATGGGTCTAAACTGAGAAGAAAACATCAGACGTACCCAGATACTTTCCCCATCTATCACAGTAAATGCCTCCTCTAACAAGCAAATAGCGGTTCCTGCACTTGCCGGACTGTGATGTACTTCACAGATGTCCCCGCGGTACACGTGCAAGTGAAGCCCAGCAACCACAGCCTGGTCGGCCTCTTCACCCATTTTCTCCCCTGCCCTCTCTATATCATTTTCTGGTGATAGTCCTGCTCTGAGCGGGTGGTGAGACTGAGCTGGGTGACCTTCAGAGGCATTGCTTGCTGGTTTTTATTTCAGACCTGAAGAAGGGCTTATGTGCCCAAAAGCTTGTCTTATTTTCCCAACTACATCCATTGGTATAAGAAGTGAATTTACATTTGCCTACAAACCTTGTATTGAGAGTGCTCCATGTCCACAGTCACAGGGGCATAAAAAGCAAAGGCATGAGACAGTCAGGCTACAAAGTTTATAAAGTCCTGCATCAACTCCAGGGAGAACGGATTATTGTTGGACTAAGCCAAACTGAAACTTTGATTTCTGTTCAGTAAACCAAAACCAAAATATTTCCTTTTGATTCAGGACTATCAGAATCAAAATATTTTTATCTTCACACTCAGAAAAAAGTATGCTCAGCGTTTTAACCCAACTGAACTGAGATGAAAACAAAAACCAGAATTTCTTGCAGGTTGTAAATCATGATTTTTTTTCAACCAGCTCTTCCTGAGTAAAAAGGCATGAGCTTGGGAGGGATGAGGCAACTCTGGCCTGAAAGGGGCCTGTTTTCGTTTGAACAGTTTTTCCAGGTGAACATGGTGTTAATGGAGTTTCCTAATGGCTCATCTGGGAGTTATTTAGAGACTAGGAAAGGAATGGGAATTTGCAGATCTTAACTTGGATATTTCTTCATATAGAAACTTGCAGTGGATCACAGCTTTCGGTGTAGGGTTACCCCCAGGACTTCCAGCTTCTCACTTTTATTAGAACACCTAAATTGGCACTCAGTGACTTCTCTTAAATGGGAAAGTTCAAGCCAACTCAGCTGCTTTTAAATGTTTTGGCAGTTAGACAACAGACAGAGCTAATGAGGTGAGCCAGAGAGGAACTGCTAGTGTAGAGGAAGGAGACCTGGAGGACTAAGGAGTAGTCCCAGGTAAAATCGAGGTTATTTCTTTGCTTAGCTGACTTTGCAATTCAACAGATGCCGAAGAAGTATATTTCTGAAGCAGCAGATTTATCTTTCCCTACAAGAAGCAAGTCTGAAAGTGGAACGTGCCATTTCTATATATCCAGTGTTTGTGGTAGTCTTTTCCTAGTATGAGATACTGTCTTGTGAATTGCTTTCCACTGCCTGTGCAAAATAAATTTGTAATTTGATAAATTTAACATAATGTTGAAATGTAAGCTTTTAGTTGTCACTTAAAGTGTTGAGAGAAATTAGAATTATTTTAACCTTTCAGTTGTGTTTTGTTTTGTCTCAATATCGTATCTGAAAGCATTGAAGTTAATTTTATGGGAAACTTTTCCCCCCCCAGTTATTGCTGTTGACATCTTTGACAAGTCTAATTTCACGGGAGCTAGAATACCACGATTTCATGAGATTAAAGAAGATTATCCAAAAGATCTGGAGTCATCTGTTGTCTTCCCTGATACTTTGTTCAGACCTTCAGATAGGAAAGGTAAAACCCTTCTGCTGCCATTCAGACGGCAATTTTGACTAACTCCCAAGGATCAAGACTAATCCTCACGAAGCGGAGCGTGGTACTAGGGTGAGAGCAGGGCAACCGTCTACACAAGCGAACATTATTTAGGGATGGAGCAGCTGTGCATACTTCTGAGGCATTTTGCCTGCCGGCAGCGACAGCAAGCATGGGGGGCTGCGTAACTGGCTGTACCTGTCTGTCAGGTCTCACTCATGGCCCCTCAAACCGCCCTGTCAATGCGGGAGAAATGTTCTGCCTCCGTTCCCACCAGGATGGGATGGCTGCCTGGAGCCTGCAGCCCCACGGCCACCTTCCCCCAGTCCCTGCAGAGGTGGAGGGGAGGCAGTGTGAGAGATGGAGAATCCAAATCTGGGGGCAGAGCTGTGTTATCAGAACCTGACAGCAAATAAAAAGCCTTGAGCTGCGCAGGCACATGCGTGATGAGGGGGAATACATGGGCAAGTACATGCTTCCCAGTGTCTCTGAAGTACCCGGAGATGGCTGAGAGGAACCACAAGTTACCTTGGGCAAGCGAAGAGAGAGAGGGTAACCCAAAGTGCAATTATTATCCCAGGGCCGAATATCCTCCAAATGGGGAAACAGTAACGCTTGTAAAGATAACACATAATAATGAATGAGCTAATACATCTTTGTGACTTTTTCCTCAGAAAAAAGGGCACCTGTTTGTATGACTCATATCTATCTTTTCTGTAAGGAAAAAGGGAATGTGAATTTTAAGACATACTGCCAAAATTGAAAGCTCATTATGTGACAGAATTAGCAGAGAGAAATCCTGTGTGATGAGTTGTTGTATTTATAACACTAGCTTTGCCATATATAAAGGTACATGCAATTTAATAGCATACATGTTGTTTTAATGTTCTCCTTAAATCATGCACAGAGTATTTATGTGCTTTTGGATATTCTAGCTTAGAAATGGCTTATTTTCTAGCTAGACTAAATGGTTATTCATGGTTCTATGCTTATTTGATTAAAAATTTTATTAAAAATATCAAATATAATGTTAATGTTATAAGCCTAGAGTTATAACATCAGTAACATTTCTGTATCTTTGCAATCACGCAAAGCAAAATTACCAGTTTAAATGATATCTCCAAAGTTGTGTGGAAAGAATTTAATATTTGTGTTAATCCCATAGCAGTGCCTACAATGAAGCCTTCAAATCAAAAATTATCCTCTAAGGTGAACAGTGATGCACTAAGCTCTGAGAGTGCATTTACAAAGAGAAAGAAACGACACCCAGATGACTCAACACATCATACTGTTGCCATGGTCGTTATATACCGATCCCTGGGACACCTCCTGCCTGAAAACTATGATCCTGACCGAAGGAGCTTGAGGTAAACTTCAAACCTATTTGTGAATTGTGCAGATCCCTTCTTCTACTTGCTCTGACCGAATGTCATCTGTGCTGCAGTTGTCACCGCAGTAGTGTCGCTTGTCCTCCTCTGGCACACTGTGGGAGAATAACCATGTCAGTAGTGCCGGCAGCTTTTGGAAACACAGCTGTGTGGAAGGCTGATGGTGCATCTACTTTATTTTCTGAGTGGAAGCTACTGGAAATCTTTTATTTGCAGAACCTACCAAATCAATGCTTTGCATTTTAACTTTTAGATCATTTTGCAATTTTTCTCCTTCTGCAGATTGCCAAATCGCCCTATTATTAACACACCTGTAGTGAGCACAGCCATTCACAGTGACGGGGAGCTTCCTCCCAACCTGATGGAAAAGCCCATCATAGTGGAGTACACCATGCTGGAAACGGAGGAGAGAACGAAGCCCGTCTGTGTCTTCTGGAATCACTCCATCACGTATGTATCCTGCTTGCTTTAGGGCTGTGCGTGGCAACTGTCTCAGTGACAGAGAAGTTCCACCCAGGAAGATAATTCTGGAGGAAAACCCTTTTTACTCAGTGTATTCAATTGGCAACTGATTCCTGGTGGAATAGAGCCATGTAATCACTTCCCACCAACCTGAGAAAAGTGAAAATAATCATCATAAGTCCTCAAACAAAGGATTAGCCATGTGGTTTCTAACAAACACAGTGCCATCATGTGTTCCTGCAGGGTTCATTTTCACCCAGCGATAATAAATCTCACAATTTCCTTCTATTTGCTCATGCCTTTTGCCCACAGAGGTATATCTGGACAGGCATAGTCCGACTCCAGTGCCTGAATTCATGGCTCATCTGAGGTCCCTAAGTCAGAAGTCTCATTGCCCCCCACCCTCTTTTAAGGAGGGCATCTCCAGGAGATGATTCAGTTCTTACATGGGCTGAATCTTCTCCTGTTACACTGCAGAGACTATGGGCAGAGTACATGGCAAGCAGGCACCCACCCTTGATGCCTCAGCTAGGGCCAGTGCAAAAAAATTACAAAACCAAGTCTTCATGTTGGTAAAAAGGAGGAGTGAGGTTTTGCAGGTAAAATTATATGAGTAGAGATTATAAATTTTTGAATCTCAAATTTTTGAATCAAAAGTCAACCCAAAGACAGTTGCACTGATAAGAAGCAACTTACCTTTCATTCCATCAACTATTGTGGACTTGCTTTCATGTGTTTTAGAGAAAACTTGGAGGGAGAGGGAATACCTTCTTTGGGACCTTAGACGTCTTCCAGTTGTTAGGAAGCAATCCTAATACATAAACAAGGAGTATTTGACTTTCTAGGAGGCAAGTGCGAGGGAAAAGATGAAATGTTCTGAAAATGGCTCATTTAGGTCTTTTGTATTCAGTAAAGTTAAAGATACAGACATCTTTTTCTTGAAAATGTGAAAAATGCTAAGAAATGTATATGCTCGTGTTTTGTTGGGTTTATGGCATTGTGGAAACAACACAGTCCTGTTGGAGATATCTCAAGAGTATGGATAAAACGAAAGAAAATGTGTTGAGAGATAACTACACGCTCTGTATGTTTTGATTTCACAATATTGTAACTATTACATATATAATGCAATTTTCAACCATAAAACCAGGTATATAGTGAGAGGATGATATTGTCTGCCCAGGGTAAGAGGAATAGCTGTTACTCGTTTCCTAATGATCCCAAAACTACTAAAGTAAACCTATGGAAAAATCCATTAAAAGGCAATATCCTGTGCTGGAAATAAAAGAGCAAACTAACCTAGGAAATGTTTGCCTCCTAGCTTCAGGCCATTATGTCATTGAAAGGATTGAAGAGGCAACAGAAATCTGTTATGTTAGCAATAATAAACTACTCTATTTGCCTGCATGTAAAGTAGTGTAATTGCTGCTATGTACAGATGATTCTGCCAACTATGAGAGAATGGCAAGTCCTTTTTCATGAATTTTGAAACATTGTATGGGCTTGAATAACTCATTAGCTCTGAAGTGATTCATCTATTAGCTATTTGCTGGCAACTTCAATGGCATTGTTGTCTGTGTTACGTTTTCCTACAGCCATAGTTAAAAAGCAGCTCTTAAACTGCATGTAACAAAGGAGTTTCAAAAAAGTGATTACTTTCCAAGAGAAAGTGATATTAAAACTGTTTAACAAATATTTTATTGCTGAATGAAAAAAATCTCCTGTAATATCTAATTAAAAACTTTCAGTAACAACAAGAGTATTTTTATTGCTCATTGACTTTAGAATAGAATAATTAACATTGAAACAAAATAATTTCTGAAGTCACTGGAGTTAACCAAGGCTGAATAGGGAACAATTTTTAAGGGAGCGGTTTCAACCCAGTGTTAATAAAAGAGATGTCCTGATAGAAAATATTGTTTACTGGTTTTAACCTTTTCTTGTCTACTTTTTAGAGGAACACTATGATAAAATCATATTACTGCTGAAACGTATTTCACATAAGAGTTTTGCAAGCAGTGTCTAAATCTAGGGAAGTAGAGCTGACTCAAAAGCATGTGTATCTCTGTGGGTTTTTTATTTTTTTACCTTTGTTACAGCCAGTTTGCTCTGTGCAATCACTTCCCCATATTGCTTGTGTGGTCACTGACCCAAAAGCAAAGATTTTTTTTTTTTTTAAACTCAAACCAGATTGTTATAAACCCACAAAATTTGGCCAGCAAAGCCAGGTGTCATAGCAGAAACTACTTCAACTGAAGGCTTTTTAAGTTAATGATACTCTTTCAGGAAGGTGACAGCTATAAACATTTCTGTCTTGGTACTTACAGTCCTCTTTGGTTGTTGAGCAAGAGCTGCAATAGTAGCAGGCAGCAAGGGGGGATCAGAGGACGGCTCTCAGAAATGCCTTTTTTTCTCTGCAGGATCGGTGGGACAGGTGCCTGGTCTTCCAGAGGGTGTGAGCTGTTTTCCAGAAACCAGAGCCATATTGCTTGCCAGTGCAACCATATAACCAGCTTTGCTGTCCTGATGGACATTTCGAAACGAGAGGTGGGTGATGCGAGACTCATGATTTTCAAGGGCCTTGGTTTTCAAGAGCTTTGATTCAGATCTTGAGCTTGAGCTTTGAACATGACTCAGAGCGTCGTCAGTGGATTGATCCCATGTTGCAGTGTGTCAGAAGCACGTTGCCCCATGCCTGACAGCACCGGCCGTTGGGTCTGCTGAAAGGAGCTTCTTACCTGGTTGGTGCATGGTGTAGCCGACAATGCAGAACTGTGTCAGACTGTGCTGCAGAGAGCCGTGCAGAGATGGGAGTGAGGCAAGGATTACAGACACATGGTAGTTGTGGCATGACTTGATATTAGGTCCATCTAGAATTACAGTAGCAGGGACAATGACGTAAACACCATAGGTTTTTCAGCATCTTGGGGTAGCCTCAACAGGGGCAGTCCAGCATCAAATTCACCAGGATTCTTGCTTAACTCTCTGCTCCCTCTGGGTACTGCCCGTAGACACTCGACATGTTGAGTGACTTAAGAGGTGGCATTGTCCACTCCTGTTGGTCCTAAAGCAAATCTGTACCTTGGCTCAGTAGTAATGAAAACATTGGATTTCTGAGTAATAGATTCAATTGGAGGAAAAGGAATGAAAAACTCTCAGAGGTCCTGTCAATCTGTCTTTCTGCAGAATGGGGAGGTGCTTCCTCTGAAGATCGTCACTTACACAACTGTATCCATCTCGCTGGTGGCTTTGCTGATCACCTTCATACTGCTGGTCCTGATCCGCACACTACGTTCCAACTTGCACAGTATCCACAAAAACCTGGTGGCCGCTCTTTTCTTCTCTGAGCTCGTCTTTCTTATTGGAATCAACCAGACTGAAAACCCGGTAAGAGTTACTCTGTGCTTATTGCTAGAGTTGTCAAGCTTTAAATCAAGGGGTTCATGCTGCGACTTTTACCTGCTCCCATCTGTTTCACTTTTTCTTCTTTTTTACTTCTGCTTGGTCTCAACAATCGTTTGAAAAACACCAGACTTTTAATATATTCTTGTGTGTTTTACATGATTAATAGCAATACAAGGAGATAGGACTATATCTTATTTTCAGAGAACAAATGACAGCAGCCCTGTTGAAGGCTTATCCTAGGAACTGAACCCTGAATACTGATTTCTTCCTTCCTTTCCATCAGGATGTTTTCTGTCTTGCTTTGTCTGTTCAATAGGAGGCTCTCCAGTTTCTCCTGCAGTAGGTACCTCACAAGCCCAAATGACTCCTGGTGTTGACTGGTAGGTTGTCAACTATGTGTTGCTGTGCAGGTGCTAATATGCATGTTGCACACCCACCATGGCCATTCTGGAGAAGCCACTTGCCAGGTATGGGACAGCTTGCTACACCCAAGAATCAGTAGGAAACCTGTCGCTTGGCTTTGTGCCTTCCAGCCACAGTGATTGTTGGCTTCAGCCCATCTTATCTGTTGCCAAAGCTTAGTGCAGGCACCTCCAGCATCATGCATGTCAAGAAATGCAAGCTATGAATGGGCTGAATATGAGATATATGCCACACATGAAGTGTGTATGTTCTGTACCTAGGACCTCATTGCTGTCTTAACTGTGTAGCATTATATGTAGTATTGCTGCTAATTCTTAGTAGTACCCATCTCAAAAGTCATGGTTACCATGCAGTCAGGTAGGAGACCAGCAGGCAGGGGTTCCAGCACTGCCAGGCTTCACAGTCGCCTTTACCAGTCAGTAGACAGATGAGGGATGACATGCAATAAAAAGTATGTCCTTAACAGATGTGAAGAATATTCAAAATGTTAGTGTAGGGATTATCTGAACACTCTGAAGAAAATTATATTCTAGAAACCCTTTACTGTACATGTTTCAATCTAAATTTTGAGAGGGAAGTACAATCTTGAGATGAAAACACAAAAGAAAAATTAACCACGCTGATTCCACATTGTCCAAGGAGCAGAAATGGGAGAAAATGCCTACATTCAATGAATGTCATCACCGTTATGGAAACGACACCATTGTGCCTGATCATGCAGCCTCACTTACTATGTAACATAAGCCTAAAGTGTCACCCTGGATTCTGATATCCGTGTGAGCTATAACATGCATTTTAGAAGGTAACTGACCTTGACTTAGAGGTTTGGCGTGATGGCAGAGTCCCTTGCCTCTGTTAGTGTAAGGTGTCATAGTGTCTCATCCCAGTTAAACATGCTGTCAGATTTTGTCTAATTTCAACTTCCAGTAACTGAGTGTTGTCAAGACCTTTTCCTAGTAAATTCGAGAGACCTCTCTTACAAAAATTGTCTTCTCAGGACGCCTCTGTTCAATAGTATTTCTTTCGGAAAACTAAATAAAATTAAGCTGCTTAAATTCTTCAATTTCTAAGATTCAGGTTATTCTGTTGCCTTTTTTCTGGGCTTTCTTCCCCCACTTCATCTTTCTGAAAATTATGAATGCTAAACTGGACGAAGCTTTCCAGCTGGTAGTGTCGCTTCCAGTCCCATATTCCAATATTCCCCTGCACCAGGAACTCCAGTTATCTGCTGCTACGGAGAGGTCTTCTGCAGTGACCTGCCCTCTGGGATATGGTCTTACATCATGTGTGACCCATGTTGTCTTTGGTTCATAATATACGAGCTTGCATATTAAAATAGCTTTGGCCAAATGAACTCACCTTGCCAATTTAGCCACAGCACTCCGTGTAACTTGACCTTTCCCATGCCTTCTTGAGCACACCACTCATTTTTCACTGCATTTCACTAGCGAGGAGTTTATACTCTTTCGGTTCTCCAACATGAATACTGAGGAGCAGGGGGCCAAGCCCACATCCCTGCAGGATCTTACCAAAAATTATGCTGTAAATGATGGCTCCTCATTTCCAGATTCCTTTCATAGTATCATGAAGCACCACACAAAGGTTTATAAGAGTAGTAAAACAGTTCATTACAGCAATCCCAGAAATACTAATGGTCATACTTGGTGAGATTGTTCTCTTTTGCTCCTTCTCATTTTCATGCTTTGAGGCTCATGGTGTGATAATGTCCTGTACTGTTACCAGGACTCAGTGAAACACCCCAAACCTTTAACCCACTTACAAAGATCTTTAAGTTACAGAATATATTTCATACAGCAGAAAGCTGCTCCTTACAGCCTACCCAGTCAATTTGAGAAGTTAGGAGGGCTGTAAGCCATGTCTGCTTGAGACAATTATTCATCTGTCTGTATGGAATGAGAGTTGTCTAACGAGTCATGCACTGATGAACATAAAGAGGGAAGGAATGCTGGAGCACAAATAATGCTGCACTGCTTGGCACCCAGCCTGGCTTTTATGGGTTTCTGTAAATTAACAGTCACATTTCTGGGTGAGGTTTTAATCTTTCCCTGGACTCTTGATAGAAAGTGATTTATTTTCTTTCTTTTTTCTTACCTGAAAAAGGTAACATTCAGGGCAGCAGTCTACTCATATGCATGTGCCAGTAGGAACAAAAAACGCCCTCGTTACATAGAGGGAAGAAAGGTCTTTTATTTGGTGAGCTACATTTTCAATAACACTTGGTGTTATAATAAAGCTGATGCAGTAAGTGAATCCAGAAAGTTGGCGGTCTTTATATGATTCCTTCACTCGGCAAAGTTAAACAGGGAAACTTAAGTTTCTGAGCATTATACCATGAAAAAACACTAAAAAGTCATGGCAAAATCTGAAAGCAGGGTCAGTGCTGCACGGGAACAAAAGGATCCAAAACACAATGTAAAACATTTTGAAACAAAAATTGAATGGTTACACAAAGTGCCCTTAATTAAAGCTTATCAACATATCCTTGGGAAAATCCTTTGCTTTGCTTCTGAAAGGAGAAGGTTAATTGTGAGATTTCCATTCAGGTGTCGGATGCTTGTGGTCATTCCTGTTTTCACCCATCAAACCATTAAGCTGGGAGGCAAAGCTGGTTAGCAGATATTACAGAAATGCAAGTCAATGAAGGTCAGAGGTTTCAAGGTTGCCATTGGGTCACAAAGATGACTTCAGCTACCGGTTTGTCCACCGAAGCTGTTTCTCCCAGTCACACTAAGGACTCAGACTCTTTGGTTTCAGCAAGTCCTTCATTTCTGCTTCTCTCAGCCTGGCAGAGCTGAGTGCTTTACCTTGTACTGCTGACATAGGATAAAAACCAAATCCAGAACAGGGCCTGGAAGCTCCAGGTGCCCATATTCCTAGCCGAAGATGTGAACTACCCGGCCAGCACTAGCCTGCTTTCTGCTTGTCCTCATGACTTCTGTGCCTGACTGCAAGTAGCACAGCCTCAAGAGGAGGGTACAGCTGAGCATTTCTGGATCCAGAATATCCTACAGCCTGGTGGTTAGGGCAGTTTTCTGCAGTGGATGAGAAGGGGGTTAATCCCCCTGCTCAAGCCAGGTAGGGCCTAGAAGCCACTCTCCCACTTTGTAGTTAAATACTTTGATTTTGACATTAGATAAAAGGTTGATTCCACTTTTTGGATTAATCTGCGGAGTAGGTGGTGATCTACTTCCGGGTGCATCAGTTTAGTCCAGTGATAACAGCCAGGCATTCTCCATGACTTGTTGAAGTATAGACGTGCAAGGTCAGTGAAGGGCAGAGCTGCAAGGACAAAAGAGGCAGCCACTGCCTTACCCCATGGATGCATCCATGCTTTTGCTTCTCAATTTTTTTTAAAGAGAGTCCCAGAAAAGGAACTGTAGATGGAACAGACCTTTTCAGACCTATGACACAGTCACATAGGGGCAAAATGGTCTGCTGATCTTACGCTAGATCGTATGATCATGTCAAATTTTGCCTATTTGTGAGACAGACATTTACTTAACTGCTAAGAAAATTGCTCAAAGAAAGGCTGGATTTCTTTGGTTAAGGTCTGTAGATCATCTGTTGCTCATGTTCAGCATGTTCGCTTTTGCTGGGCTGAAGCTTCATGGATTTCTGTCCACAGAAGTGAAGTTTTTCAGAGCAAGAAGGATTTTCTCAGGCACTAGTCCTAAACTGAAGACCTAAGATCTGTCTCACACCTCTCCTCCACCTCTGCCAAACACAAAAATTTCTTTGTACTTTTTTATCTACTAATATCAGGCACAAAATATGGTCTATTTTAAGACAAAACAAAACTGTGCCAAAATAGCACACTTCCTTGGAGAGATATCTCTGTCTCTGGAAAGAAGGAAGTACCAGAAAAACCCATAGAATGGCCCTTGATATGGAAATGGGAGGCACCGAGTCCATGCAGGGCTGAAGGTGGCTGTTCTCAGGAGCAATTTGTTGGCTTTGCAGTGAGATCGGTTTAGCTGATGCAGTTAAACACGCTGTGACTGAATTCAGTGTAGTGGCATTGTGCAGGCGAGACTCATACACAAGACAGGGCAGAGGGTCTGCAGCCTCTGTAGGAGCATCCCCAGCTCCTGCTCTGCACCAGGAGAAAGAGGCAGGACCTCTGCCAGCCCTGCCCCTCCTTCGAGCAGAAGGAATTCGGTCAGAATAGCCAAACTCCTCACCTGTGCAACAAACATGCACAGAGAAATTAACCACAGAACATGGAGGGCAAGGGCAGTGACCAAAAGGATGTTGGGTTGATAGGGTAAAGCTGAACTAGACTCAGAACAGGCCACGTAATTTTAAAAAAAAAAAAAAAAAGCTTTCACAATATGAACAGCTTTTCTGAAACTCTGAAAAACTTAATTAATGGCAGTCTATTTGTTCTGCCAAAACCTTTTTATTACACTTGCCTTTAGCTGCATGGGGGAGCTGGTGACTCACCAGGTTGTGATTCAGAAGAGCAACTCTAATTTCTCTGCCCTTTCCTTTCTGCAGTTTGTGTGTACCGTGATTGCCATCCTCCTGCATTATTTCTACATGAGCACCTTTGCATGGATGTTCGTGGAGCAGCTCCACATCTACCGGATGCTGACTGAAGTGAGGAACATCAACTTTGGGCACATGCGGTTCTACTACGTCGTTGGCTGGGGCATTCCTGCCATCATAACAGGTACCCTCAACCACCCCAAACCAGCTTCGTTTCCCTTCCCTGCCATCTTCACTGGCCAGATTCAGGAAAGTTACCCTATCCAAGACAGCTATGGGTGCACTCAACTGCTGCTGTCACTTCAGTGTTTTCCTGAACAACAGCAATGCCAAATCATGTCTAGCAGAAGTCAGCCTGAATTTGGCAGATCTGTGTACCAAATGTCTGTTGCCCCAGTTGAAGTGATACTGAGAGTCTTACAATAACATAAACATAATTGCACCTAGATTAAAACAGGACTTGATAACATTGCTTGGGAATAGCAATATTTTTATTTTAACAACTTTGCCTGTAGCCTTTCCTTTCCTGTGCTGGTACCTTGGGATATGGACACACAGTCTCTCGGGAAGGTAGCTGCAGTGGCTTCAGGAGCGATGCTGCCCACAGGGCATCAGTGCCCTTCACTGGATGTTCCCATTGCCTACCCTCGACCAGCAGTAAATGCTCCCTGAAGGGGATTTCAGCAGTTCTGTTTTACTTGGCATAAAAACAAACTGGGAATACTCAAGCTTACCTCATTTCAGATACAAAGGCAATAACTTCCAGTTGAGGAAAAGTAATGAAAAGCTGGAGGCAGTCATCTTTTAAACTGTTCCAGGGTGATCCACGGGAGCACATCCATCTCCGCCCTCACCATGCCTATTTTTGCAATCAGACATTTCCAGTGCTACCCTAAGCACATGGTGCTGCGTTAATTCAGGCAGACAGCTCCTTGGGAAGCGCACTTCACAGAACAGTTGGAGTGGGGTTTTTTGGTTCCACTATTTCAGCATGTATCTGTTGCCATATGGGAAATCAGATCATAGGCAGACAGTTAACTTTTATCCAATTACTTTTATTTTTACAGATAGCGACATACTGTCAGCAACGGCAGAGGTTTAGATGTCTCTCAGATCAAACGAATAGCTATCACTCATATACACTTGGAAAAATACTGTGGAACAAGTTAGAATTCTAAAAATATATGTTTTTTTTTTCCTATGTGGCTTAAGAAAGTGTCATATAGAAACATAACATAGGTTAGTACAGGTTAGCTTTCATTCTGGAGAGGTGGTAAGTTTTTTCCATATCACCTTGTGCATAAATAATTTCTGCTTCTATCATTTTATCCAGAATACAGTGGAAGGTACAGCTCAGAAGGCTCTGCCACTCTAGACATATCTCTGACATTTTAAATAGAAATTGTCCTTGAACTTCTAAAACATCAGATCTGTGTAACTTTTATCACTACATACAGGGCTACTGCAATATACTTCGTAATGTTTAAGTGCCATCAGGTAGTTGGCAGCATCACTCTTCGCTGGGTAAAAAGCTGGCTGGGTGGCTGGGCCCAAAGAGTTGTGGTGGATGGAGTGAAATCCAGTTGGCGGCTGGTCACAAGTGGTGTTCCCCAGGGCCCGGTACTGGGGCCAGTTCTGTTTAATATCTTTATCAATGATCTGGACAAGGGGATCGAGTGCAGCCTCAGTAAGTTTGCAGATGACACCAAGCTGGCCGGGAGTACTGATATGCTGGAGGGTAGGAAGGCCCTGCAGAGGGACCTGGACAGGCTGGATCGATGGGCCGAGGCCAACTGTATGAGGTTCAGCAAGGCTCAGTGCCGGGTCCTGCACTTGGGTCACAGCAACCCCATGCAACGCTACCGGCTTGGGGAGGAGCAGTTGGAGAGCTGCCTGGTGGAAAAGGACCTGGGGGTGATGGTCAACAGCCGGATGAATATGAGCCAGCAGTGTGCCCAGGTGGCCAAGAAGGCTAAGAGCATCCTGGCTTGTATCAGAAGCAGTGTGGCCAGCAGGACTAAGGAAGTGATCATCCCCCTGTACTCAGCACTGGTGAGGCCGCACCTCGAACACTGTGTCCTGTTTTGGACCCCTCACTACAAGAAGGACATTGAGGTGCTGGAGCGTGTCCAGAGAAGGGCAACGAAGCTGGTGAAGGGTCTAGAGAACAAGTCATATGAGGAGAGACTGAGGGAGCTGGGGTGGTTTAGCCTGGAGAAGAGGAGGCTGAGGGGAGACCTTATCGCTCTCTACAACTACCTGAAAGGAGGCTGTAGTGAGGTAGATGTCAGTCCCTTCTCCCAAGCAACAAGTGATAGGAGGAGAGGAAAAGGCCTCAGGTTGTGCCAGGGGAGGTTTAGATTGGATATTAGGAAAAATTTCTTCACTGAAAGGGTAGTCAGGCACTGGAACAGGCTGCCCAGGGAAGTGGTTGAGTCCCTATCCCTGGTTGTATTTAAAAGACGGATAGACGTGGTGCTTAGGGCCATGGTTTAGTAGTGGATTTGGCAGTGTGAGGTTAACAGTTGGACTTGATGATCTTAAAGGTCTTTTCCAACCTTAACGATTCTATGATTCTGTGAGCCTATGATTTCTGGTAGAAAAGAAGTATTATTATTAAATAGCAGTAAACAATTTGTGTTTCAGAAGGTATAACTCTTTAGAAGAACTTTGTCAGAAGGATTTTCTGTTTCATGTTTAGTTTGTCTCCTGAATTTTAAATTAATTCACAACTTCTCAACAGCAGTATTATGCAATCTAAATATTACAAGTACACCATTTTTACATTTTTCTACTTAGATATCGTTCTCTGTGATATGGAACTATTTTGCACTTTTAAAACTATGAGTTACGGTTCCAGGTTGTCTCCTGTAATTTAAACTCTGAATCTACTGAATTTGCAGTTCATTTAAATGAAAAGTCAGATCCCTATTACTGAGCAAGTCAGAGGATTTTGTGAAACAAAGGATAAAGAAAACTAAGCCTTTAGTTTGCCCTTCCAGGTGTAGAAATCATCTGAAGAGAAAATTATTTCATTGTAAATAGCAAAATGTGAAATTTCTTGCCCCTGGAAAACTTTGTTACTGTACATATTTTAAATAAGCTTCTTTTATAAATTTGAAATTTTAATATCTAAACAGCAAAAAGGTTCTAACTTCATAACATGATCTTAAATGCAATTTCTTTTAAATTGCTTTATGAGAGAGGGATTGTATATGTTTCTTAATAGTGGAAAAGTCTAGATATGGGAAGGGATTTTAGTCTTGAACATCCAAAGGACTTTTTTTTATTTGAAAGATAAATATCTAGCCCATTTCATCTTTATCATAGCTATCCTGGAAAAAAAAAATGAACCTACAGTAGCAGTGGCTTTATTCTGTTTTGTTTATTTATTTTTTCTATTTTCCATACTGAAATAGACATTCATTTCAAGCTGGAACACAGTGGCCCTAAGGCATCTGTGATGGGCCCAGGCTACTTGCAGAAGGGAACCTTGCCCTTTAGCGGGGATAAAAATTAGCAAAATGTTTACATAGGGAACACTCCAGCAGGGAAGAACCACATTTAATCACAGCACAGAAAAGCAAATTGCCGTGAATAAAAGTAGGATAGAAGCTGGGAGAAGGCTTACAGACATCAAAAGAGTGCGGATCTGGAATATTCCTCCATGGGGAGCGATAGCAGAACATTTTAAATTTGCTTTAAGCTTGCTGATTTTAAAATGTAGTTTGATCCATCTAGGAGAAGGATTTTATCGCTTCCTTGCCTCGGGAGCAAAGGGCTGGATTTGGCACCCAGCAAGACCACTCCAGTTGTATGTGTCTTCATGGCGACGCGATGACCGGTTGGCATATGTGTGCTGTAACTGCTTTGCCATGGAGACTGCAGTGCTTATGTTAAAACAGGTTCTTACATAGCCCTAGAACCAATATCCCCCAAGAAATGTCACTTTCCAAATCTGGTATTTGCCGTGAGTACTAAGCAAGGCGATGAGTCAGGAGAGAGGTGAGGCTGACCCACAGTCACCTGAGTCACATGCAGCTGCAGAGCCCGCAGGAGCTCAGAAGGTTTAAAACGTGCCCTTCTGGCAGCACCTCCCCACGGCATGCTCTTGACACGCTCCTGGGATGGGTGCCGGTCCCCACAGGATGCTCGGTGGACCTACCCGGTCCTGGTTTCAGCTGGGACAGAGTTAATTTTCTTCTTGGTAGCCGGTATGGTGCTGTGTTTTGGGTTTAAGATGAGAACAATGTCGATAACACACTGATGTTTTGGTTCTTGCTAAGTAGTGCTAAGCTGTTGCTAAATAGTTGCTAAGTAGTGCTTATGCTGGTCAAGGACTTTTCAGCTTCCCATGCTCTGCCCGGTGCACGGGGGGCTGGGAGGGGGCACAGCCAGGGGCGCTGACCCAGACTGGCCAAAGGGCTATTCCATACCGTATGGCGTCATGCTCAGTATATAAGCTGGGGGAAGAAGAAGGAAGGGGGGGACGTTCGGTGCAATGGTGTTTGTCTTTCCAAGTAACCATTACGCGTGATGGAGCCCTGCTTTCCTGGGGATGGCCGAACACCCGCCTGCCGATGGGAAGTAGTGAATGAATTCCTTGTTTTGCTTTGTTTGCGTGCGCAGTTTTTGCTTTACCTATTTAACTGTTCTATTTTATTTTACTTCAATTATTAAACTGTTTTCATCTCAACCCACGAGTTTTCTCCCTTTTACCCTTCCGATTCTCTCCCCTATCCCACCAAGGGGGGAGTGAGCGAGCGGCTGCGTGGTGCTTAGTTGCCAGCTGGGGTTAAACCACGACACCCTGGTTTCTGCCAATGTCAGTTAGCTATCATGCAGCCCACACGCCTAGTCTGCTCAGGACGACCAGGCTGCAGCATTTAATTGATGTGCCAAAATTATTCTCTATATTACATTGCATTGGCTTAACTCTGCCTTTGGGTAAAGTGTTATTTCACATATCGTTGACTCCAGTAAAATTTGAACCACGTACCTGAAGATGCAATTCGCCCCATTAGTTTAATGGAGAACTTCAGGGTAGGATTTTGAGAGTGAAAAAATGTTGCTGTCTGCCAATTACTTTTAGAGCCAGATGTTTGGTCAAAACGTAGTTTAAGTCCCACTAATGGGGAAATCAAGTCCTGGGAAACAGGCTGTGTCTATAGAATTACATATGTATAAAATACTTTATGGTCCCTTAATCATTTATGGCTAATTCTTTCTGGATGGCAAGTGCTGAAGGGGGTGGTGGAAGGGCCAATAGGAGCAGGGAGGGAGACCAGTCCTATCTCATTCCACACTTCAGAGAAAACAGATCCAATATCCACTGCTTTGCCAAATAGCCAGTTTAATTTTCATAGACCGTAGGCTTGTACCAGATGTGAATATTGGCTGTGGGCCAGCTTTAAGCAGTGAGAGTAAAACGCAGCTACCTCTCCCTTTTTCAGTGTCTTTTCATCAAAGCACACAGGCTTCAATTAAAAAAAAAGCATTTATTAATGCACGAGTTCTCCTTCCAGAGAAAGGCACTGCCGTCAACCTTGGCCACCTGCTTGAGTCAGGACATACGCTCAACGCAATAGGTGCCCCCAATGCCCAGACAACATGCTGCAGCCATTTACCATATGCCATTGGCCATAGGCCTCGTAGGGATCAATTCCTGTGTCTTGAAGAAGGAAGACCTCTGCAGTATTTTACAGGTCAAACGCAGCAATCCCAGTCCGTCACCATATGGGCAAAGTGTAGGTCACCAAATCAGATGGCACTGTAAATCAGCAGGTGGAGGTTGGACTCAGAGACTCCCTTGGAATTGTCCAGGCTTTGAAAAATAAAACAGTAAAAGGTGTGTTCTTAACTCAATTGCCTTGGGGGCATTAGCAAACTCCATTTCAAATAGCACTGAAAGCAATGTGAGGTACCTGGGATGGCAGCTTAAAATGAATCCCACCTGAGCTGAAGCGGTTAACTCGCATGAGTTCCCAGGTTCCTTTGTCTCTGGTGTTATTTTAGTGACAGCAAGCTCACAGCAGTTAAGAATGCACTTTTTTTGTAGTATAGACATCTCCTCAGTTATGATTCATGTCATTCTGCTGCATAGGCTTATTGAAATTCCTCAACATGTCACTCACCCTCAAGGCTTCATCACACTATGTGAGTACGACTATAAAACTGTGCTGAAACAGAATTAATGTGGGACTTCCATTTATTGTCATTTTTATGCAGCTGAACTTTGTTCTGGTAGGCAAAACTTATAGTATCATTTGATACGGAGTGGTCAGTGTAAAGGTTTTGATTTATAAAAATTTTATTTCAATACTTGCCTCGATTTTGACTTCCCAGACTGTCCTGTTGAACACATTTTGCCGTTATCATTTTGTTTGTCAGACAGTGATTTGAAAATGTGCCTGGTTATATAGAAGATCTCAGCAGCACCTTTCTGAGGTACTTTCTCTCCCTTTTGTGACCCAGGGCTTGCTGTTGGTCTGGATCCACAAGGCTATGGGAACCCTGATTTCTGCTGGTTATCTGTTCATGACACCCTTATCTGGAGTTTCGCTGGGCCCATTGTAATTGTTGTAGTTGTAAGTACGGTGGAGTTGGCATCCTGAGCTGTCTCTTCCTGACTGCTACCTTTTCTTTTACGTTTTATCAACCAGTAGTCATAATGTGAAGTGACTGTATTCTTTACATTTGAAGCTGATGTACTGGAGCTTGCTTCTTTTGCTTAAACAGATAAGACATGAGCTAAGCTCCTGGAAATCAGAGGGCTGCTTGCCAGTGTGAAGATTGCTTGTGGAGCAGTGGCTGTATGGCCAGAAACTTATTTATTTTTTCCTGTTTGCTTTGTTCCATGTTCAAAGGGTTGGTTGGGGGGCATATAAAACAAATCAACAAAATGAGCCATAACAAGTCCCTTTATCCAGAAGTCCTAAAGGAATATAAAATAATACCAATTTCAGAAATTTAAAAGAATTGGCTGGTGTTTAACTTCTCCCTCAGTAACAGACCACCAGAAGATACATATCCATGGTGTGACTGTATCTTGAATACCAAGTCTCATCTCCTCATCTCAAAAAGTATGAAGTAGACCTGGAAGTGGTGTAGACTGGGGTCACAAGTCGTCAGAGAGACGGGACAGCCCCTGCTGGAGGAACAACTAAGTGGACTAGGAGCCTTCAGCCTAGAGAAGACAAAGCTGCAGAGAAAGGGGATAGGGAGGAGCTTGTAAATAGCATGGTAGCCTGAAGAATATGACCATGGAGCCAACTGTTCAGTGTCTTTTCCAGCACAATTAGTAGTAGGAAGTGGCAGATTCAGAACAAACAGGAAGAGCTAGATTGTCGCTCCACAGGGAGTTAAGCTAGAAACTCACAGAAACAAGACAATGGCGATGGTAAAGCTCTGCATGGTTTCAGAAAGTAACTGGACAAATTCCCAGCATCAATACTCACAATGAATGATTAAGTACAAACGCACCACCCCACCTAGTACATCCCAGCTCTAGAAATCAGTGGAGGCTGGAGGAGTATTCAGAGGAATTATCACTGTATGCCTGCTCTGTTACTATATTCTGTCTTGGCCCAGCTGAAACAAGATGCTGGGCTGAGTGGACTCTGGTCCGGACAAGGACAGCCATTCTTGAGTTTTTATGTTTTGCTCAAGCCACTTTGCATAGGGCCGTCTTACTGGGTTTCATCCAGATCAAGTCCCAGGATGTTCTTGACTATGTTGGCTTGAAAGGAGATGAATCTTGGAACTTTGAGATGTGTAAATTGAAGGAAACATATTCTTGGCACCACAAACCATTTTAGGATAAAAATTACATTGTCATTGAAAACTGAGCCCTAACAACTTTATAGAAGGAATCCATGCTGTTATTTCAATTTCCTTTTCAGATAAACACTGTCATCTTTATACTGGCAATGAAAGCATCGTGCAGACGAAGACAACGTTCATTTGAAAAAACTGGAGTCGCGTAAGTTTGGGTTCAAAAACCTGTGGAAAAAGTTCTGGCCAAGAATAATAAAGGGACAGAATTGCCTAAAAGCAAGTGTTGGGGTGGGAAATAAATAAGATATTTGAAGGAGACAGTCAGCATTGGTAGAGGCAATTGGAGCTGCTTCACCAGCACCTACTCCTGGGGTTCCCTTGGAGGCTCTGTAAAACCTCCACCATGGTGCTCTGCACCACCACCAAGTGTAGGCAGGAGAAGGGAGGGGAGAGAGAAAGGTCTGGTGTCCGGATGGTATCATTACAGTCCTTCCAGATCTGGCATCATACTCCCTACTACACTGTCACTTCACCTCCACCTGTGGCATGCCCGGGTAAACATAGTTCTGGGTCTCCCTATGCTCGCCCGTGGCTCAGAAACGTCTCCCCCCATGAATGCCTGCGTGACCGGCCATGTCATGGCAGAGACCCATTGATGTTCCCGTGCTGAGGGCCCGCCTCCCCGCATCCCGCATCCTGCTCCCCATGGGACAAGCAGAAAGCCTCACAAGCTGCAACCTGCCGCCTTCCCGAGCTGCTGTGGCAGCCCGTTCCCATTAACGTCTGTTTTGCCCAAAGCTCAGAATTTACCTGTGAACTGAAACATGATTAGCTAGTGGCAAGACAGCCCCTTTTTTTTTTTTCAAATAGGTAGCTGTATGAGATTTCAAAAGGCTTCTTCTAGCTGTTTATTCAGCCCTGGCTGTTCGGTAATTTTTTTAAGTTTCTTTTTTAAATCTCCCTAAACAAATGGAGTATAATTACTACTCAATGGCAGCTATTTTACTCATAATACAAAACTTTTGCCACTAGAATTGTGACCATCTTTTGAAAGCGTCTATGGAAATAATGTTTTTAAGCAAACAAATACTCCCCTGAGTGCCCTCAATCCAAAACCTTAGGCTGTAATGTTGAGAAGGAATGTGAGAGTGAGCTCAACAAACAGAAATGAGACGGACGTGGCCATTTACTGCCCAGATCTCTTCCTCAGAGTCAACAAGGCTGAACAGCATGGGCTTAGCAAACAGCCTGGTTTGTTTGAAGAAAACCTTGGAAACGAACTTGAAAAGAAAATACCTTTTTTTTACCTGAATATGCTAAGTCACTGAGTAGTGCAATGAGAGAGTTGGGAACTGGGAGCTGGTGAAGGAGCTGGTGAACACTGCCCTAATTTTCCCAAAGGTCCTTCCCAGTTGGTGAATCGTTGGGCATGTGGCACCACCCATGTGGAGAGGTTGGGCTATTCTCTTGTATCTTGTCGTGCTGCAAATGCCCATCTGTGTTTGCTTTACAGCTCTGTGCTGCGAACAGCATTCCTGCTCTTGCTGCTCATCAGTGCCACATGGCTGCTGGGGCTGATGGCGGTGAACAGTGACGTCATGACGTTTCACTATCTCTTTGCCATTTTCAGCTGCCTGCAGGTAAGTTGGATGGCATCTTGTCTGTGGCAGACCTTGGTGAGCACACTGCTGCACCCAGACCTCCAAAAACCCGCTAAACATGAGCTGACTTAAGATGAACAGAGGTGTCAAGTACAGTTTTTGCTCTCTTTTCTCAAAAAGAGAGTTCTTTTCACCAAAAACATAACTTTGAGTAATTGCATCTCTCACTTTTAGTCATTCTGAAGATAAGTGCTCTACTATTGTAACCTGTGACAGATAAATAGCAGAAGGCAATTATACCTCTGTCTTTTGAGAGACAGAAATCTTTGTTACTGTCTTCTGCCTGCTCATTGTTAACAGTTGTTATGTTGCTACGGCAAATAAGAGACTGTTTTATTTCACTCAGAGTGGATGGCTCCAAGTTCAAGGCTTTCACAAATTAAGTTACTGTTTAAGGAAATAAGCCAAATAATAATTTTCAAATACAACTCATTGCATTAAGGATTTACTGGGTTGCCTGTCCTAGTGTGCACACTTGTTCATTAAAGATGCAGAACATAGTTATTTGTAGGAGACCTGGCACAGAAGTAGTCATGAAGCTTCATGTTGGTCACAATTTTAATGTGACCAAGGATGGCAGTAACTGTCATGGCAAGTGCCTGCAGTATTAAAACAGCTACTGCTAGCAGGCCGCTCTTGTCAGCTGCAGCACAACAGCCACAAATTGCAACCAAAGAGAAAAAGAAGTCTGATGGGTCTCCTCCGGAGATGACTGTCCATGCTGTGGGAGCACACCAGATAGGCCAGCCTGGAGCAAGGTTATTTTGCCACTGCAATTGGTGTGCTCTGAAATAAATACACCTACTCAGGCTGTAAAACCAGGCTTCCACAAGCCTAAAATAAAACTAAATTAAATATAAACCTGATGAGAGGGAGGAAAGTCAGCAGCTGGAATTCTCCAAACTTGCCCAGAGAGGCACAGTGGTATGTGGCGTTTCACGTCATTGCCTTCTTTGAACTTGTATTTTTAGAGACATTTATGTGAATTTTATTAATGAATAATCCCAAAGTGCTAATGCCAGCTAAGATTGCATTTGATTGAAGGTTTAGAAAGTGAGCTTGAAGTTTAAAGTTTCTCTAAGTCAATTGCTTTGGCTGAAATCATGAAATGCAGGCATCTTGTGATGTTGGTACAGCTGCAACTTCATGAGTGATTGGCTTCTCTATACTATATCTCCAACCAGAATTGGTAACAATTTGGCAGCTGCATGAATTCCCTCAGAGCAAATACGTCTGAAGGCACACACGTGTGTGCCCCGTGACCCCAGCGAAAGCTGTAAATGTGTGTTCCTGGCAACCGACAACTGCCCAGCCCTGAGGATTTCAGTGATTTTCCCACCTGGAGGTATTCCTGAACCAAGGAATGTATGGGGCAAAAGTTGGGACCTCTCTGCCTCCAGTATCTCTCCATGTTTCGCAAGGCTTTCTGAAGTTCTCTAAGCAACAGTATTAAGGACACCTACCACAGAAGTTCCCCATTTCCAGAGGTTTTCACTAAAGGCTATGATATTTTTATGTGCTGCTATTGATTTTATCTCACCATTGGTGTAAAAGCTCTAAAATCTTAATGCAAGTACGACCCTGAAACTCCCTGCAGTGTCTTCCAGTGGGACATTGAGGTCCCCATTAGATATTCTGAGAAAACGGTTTCCTCCCAAACAACGAGGGAGGGTGACACCTACCACAAGCTCTGCTCTGTAAGTCCTGGAGGAACACATCATTGTGTATATTTTCACAGGCCCTTTATGCACATTTGAACATGGAAACAAATTATGAAGAAGTCCTAGGAGATGAATCAATGCCATTTCAGTCAAAGACAGAAAATAGTTATTGCCATTGAAATCATGGACTACAAACTAGAATTCAGGGGTTATTTCAAAAAGGCTGTTCTCTAATATCTGTTTGCATTTGCAGTTTGATAGTAATGAATCATTTAGATTTATTCTTCCTCTCTCTCAAATGATCCAGGGGCTGTTCATTTTCTTCTTCCACTGCGTATTTAACAAAGAAGTCAGGAAGCACTTGAAGAACACTTTAACTGGAAAGAAACCTCTTCCAGATGATTCCACTGCAACAAGAGCTACATTATTAACTGTAAGGAAAAAACACTGGGAAAAAACATCCTCTTGCTGGTAGAAGTTACCTAAATACAATTATAGGTGGCTTGTCGGTAGTTAAGTAAATTGTCTGATTGATTTCAGTGACTTGTACAAAGATTACTGATGGCCTCTCTCAAAAGTTTTGACTACTGTTTTAATTAAAACTTTTGAGAGGAAATAATTTTTTTCCTCGGCATCAAAAACCACTTGGTTCCTTCAAGACTTTTAATGCACTTGTGGGTAATGTGGGTTTTTGGTAGGATCATTCACTATTGTTTTGTGTCTTTTTTTTTTTCCTTCAGCGATCTCTGAACTGTAACAACACATATATAGAAGAGCCAAATATGTATCGCACAACTATTGGGGAATCCACTGTCTCCCTAGAAAGCACCGTCAGGTCAGCCAAGAGCCACAATAGCTACCTTGCTTATATTCTCAGGTAATCAGGTGGCAGATGCATGGCTTTCAGGTGCTTGCCTTTCCCTTTTCATTGCTCTTGTGGAAAACAGAAATGTTTTGGTTCAAATGCTACTTCTTTTATGTCTTAACAGTTCTGGTTTATGTGACTGTCATTTTCTTCCATGCGTTTTCTTTTGCATGCATCTTCAGTGGGGAGTTCCAACAGTGCAGTGGTTAACGTAACCATTAGGTTAAATAGAGGGGCTGTGCTGCTTGCCTGTTAAAATTCAGTCATGTCTGAAGGAGTGGGATTTAGCTTATTAACTTCAGGCTTTTTCAGAGTGTGATTCATGTGGCCAAAGGCAGACAGCTACATTGGGATCACTTATGTCTTGCTGTAAAAGTGAACACATTGACAGTCAAGCACAGGCTGACTAGTGTCCACTGCAGCTGTCTGCATTTGACCAGAAGAATCTCATCTGTATGTCTGCCTTGTGGTTAAGAACAATAAAGTGACAAAGAAAGTTATCCCCTGTTTTTATTCTCTAAGGGATGAGGCTGCTCATAAGCTCAGTGGATCCTCAAGTCAAGCAAGGGCTGGTCAGACTGAAGCAGATTCCTCCATTTTTCATAGGAATCCATCAAAATCCAATGGTAAGAATTATTTCTAAATGCTTTGACCCAGTTGTGCGCCTTTTCCTTCTCAGCACTTTTTTCAAAGGCTTCTGCAATAGGAAGAATAGTTAGTCTGACTTGGTGTGTCTGATTCTCGTTATGCTCTTGGCATTACAAGCTATGCGATGGCTGCTTTACTAGGGAATCCTGGAATGGAAATATCATGCATCTGCTTCTTGTGATGGTTCAGTTTTAATCTGACAGCTGTCACAGCTGTTGACAGTTTCTGGCGTCCCCTTTCTTTCTCACAGATTATGTGCTGTTGCTCTTGGTTTTTAATTGGAGATCTTTTAACGTTTGAGACCTCGAGGCAATATCCTCTTTTACTGCTACCTGTTTTGTACAAGAAAATGAGAAGTGTCTCTTGTCTGACTTTCTTTCATTTGGGGTCTTGATGTTAAATTTTGTTGCCTTGTAGCAGTTTTTAAGAGTGCATTTGCAGATTCATGATATTTCTAGGTACCTTGGTTTGCCTGTGTGTTGTGTTGATTGAGATCCTGTGGAGTTACTGTTCTGCATATTGAACAGTGTAAAAAGTGTCCCCATTCTGTTCCGCACCTCCCACGCATATAAAAGTTCCTGCCCCCTAGCTGAGCCAAGCAGTTGTGCTTCCCATAATTACTTAGATGGATGCCACAGTCCTTGTGAATTAATCCTATGTACACTCACAGATGTAACAGCTCATCCCTGGCACGGCCTGAACCAGACGCCTGCCTTTCCTTTCTCCTTGTGCATTTGTCAGATAGATTTGTTCAACTCCTGTCCACACTCTCATCGCTGTATTTCCCCTTTCCGCATTTGTAGAGCACGATTCAGACTCCGACAGCGAACTGTCCCTCGATGAACACAGCAGCTCTTATGCCTCCTCCCATTCATCAGACAGTGAGGAAGATGGGCTCGAGCCGGAGAAAAAGTGGAACACGTCCACTTCCAAAAATAATGAACGTGGCCCGCTCCACAGCACACCCAAAGGTACTCCCAGTGCGAGGGGAGAGCAATGGGCTTATTCCCTTCTTTAAAATAGCTTTAGAGCAGATGGGACAATTTTGCCAGACTAGCAATACAATTGAGACAGCATCCCTACCGCTGTGCCTTGCTTTTTCTTCCTCCCAAGGGCTTTTTCGCAGAGATGACTGAGTGCAAGTAAAAGGATGCTTGAGCCAATCTGTGACTTACAGTGCTCAGACAGGCAGCAGTCAGTGGGTTTGCAGGCAGGTGCTACACAGCCAGGAACGTCTCACATAAAGGAAGAGGAGGAAGGAGTTGGTTATTTTGAGGGCAGGGGGAAGAAATACCTGCCTCTCTCATGCAATACAGGCATATGGATTTAGTGGGGTTGGGAAGGTCATGGGCCTAAAGAGTAGGAGATCATTGGCCATTGATATCAATACTGTGCGGCAGAGTGCAGGCATTTCTAGGCACAGTTCATCTTGTCCTAAAGATAAGTCAGCTTAGAGTGACAAATGTCCAGGCTGTGTGCTGGTGCTCTGCACAGCACAAGGTGCCTCAGGTGCCCCCACCCCTCAGAAGCCAGCATCTGGGACTGCCAGACCTGGAGAACTGAGAGCGCAGGTTTGACTCACACCTCTCAGTAATGAAGCCAGAAACCTTGCACTGGGAAGGGTTTGGACACCCTGCCATCCTACCAGGCATCTTTTGTGGGTGTTGCTGCACCCTGAGGGCAGTGCAGTCCAGCAAGGATCATCTGAAGCATTGCTCTACTTTGACACACAACTCCTCCCCAGCCACAAGGAACAGGACTGCCTGGTCAGCGGTTGAGAAAACCTGTCAAAAGTGTTTTTCGAGCTAGTGTTTTTTTGCATTGCAGTTGATACCCTTCCCAATCATGTGAAACCCTATTGGCCCACAGAGTGCGTAACGGCCAGTGATGGTGAGGACCCCAGCGGGAAACAGAAACTCAAAGTCGAGACCAAGGTCAACGTAGAGCTTCACAGGGAAAACCAGGTGAACCATAGCAACGAAGCGCCCCAGGACAAGGAGAATGAGGGGCAGCAGAAGGAGAACAGACCTCTATCCCACCAGAATAACCAGCAGCCGGAGCAGAGGAAAGGTAGCATGGCCAACCCAGCCTCACAGCTGGACTGGGAGACTGGGGGGTTAATGAGCATTAGTTAGTTCATATGGTAGCTCTATCAGGGAAGAGCACTTTCCAAATGGCTCCAACCTACGTAACCAGATATGTCATGAGAATCTAGAAGGTAGTTGCTTAAGTCTAATATTTTGGTTTTGAAATAAAGTGACAAACTAGAAGTCTGATTAAGAAACATAAAATGTCACTTCTTGGATGTGTTCAGCCTGATAACTGAAATTACTAATACGTTTCAAAATTCTCATTATCCCCTCTTTTCTGTAACAGGTATCTTAAAAAATAAAGTCACCTACCCTCCCCCGCTCATGGATAAGAATATGAAGAATCGACTGCGGGAAAAGCTATCAGATTACAATCAGACCACAATCTCATCCAGGACTACTTCCCTGGGGACAAATGATGGGGTCCGCTCTCCCTCAGACTCGGGGGTGACAGTCAAAAACGCTCGGAGGGAGCAGTCTCGAGACCAGCTCAACGGCATAGCCATGAATGTCCACGTGGGAACAGGACATGCTGACACCTCGGACTCAGAGTAAGTGTCACATCGGGATGCCCTGGCAGACCTCCCGTAACTCTGGCCTCTCCTTCCGCTTTCCAGCCCCAAACTCCCACTGAACAAAGATTTCACTTGGTGACTGGACCAGAGTCCTTCACCAGTGACTGTCCTGAGTGCTTGTCCATACCATGTCCGCAAGCCATGGTGTTTCACTGATGAGAAGGCCAAAACCAGGTATCACAAGCAAGGTGCCATGACAGACACCTGTCACTGGTCACCCTGGCGTGCTCTGAATTGGCAAGCTGATGTGTTACTGGGGCACTGGGGACTAGAGCAACCTAGCTCTGCCCCGTCCCCTTGCTGTGGGACTTGCTGTGCTTGGCGTGGTGACCCCTGGTCACAGCAAACCAGGCTCCCATGTCCACACAAATTATCTCTCCCCTCCCTGCCTGGTGAGCTGCTGAAGTCATCGCCTTCCCCGGCCCATCACCAGGACAAGGACGGGGTTTTTCCACTCGCTCACGCTGCCAGGCATCCAGGACAGCTCACCAATGCCCACTCATGGCCCCAGGAGCCATGCATGCCCTCAGGGGTGCTCTGCTCAGGGCTACCTCCTGCTCCTGCTTCTCTGCCCCCAGCCCCTCACCTTCACCCCCCTTGGACCATGGGAACAGTTGTTTTTTCCTCCATTTTTCACCTGTCCTCCCCTTTTGCAGCAGGGAGAGTGTTTGGGGCCATTAGGGACCTATCACTAATGGGGTACAGTTAATTATAATGTGACCAGTAGCAGGCACCAAAGGAAGAGGATAAGTGCAGGGCAAACATGGAGCAGCACTTCTTGATGTGTGTCCAGTAAGGCCACACGTAGTAAGGTCTGGGTGTCTGGCAGCCAGCATGGAGGAGGGCGGGTGGGGGCAAGACCCCAGTGAAGAGGACCCCTGAGGACGCCCAGTGTTTTGGGGGGGAAAGGCGCTAGGCTGGGGGGAGCATGGGGTGGGTGTCCCGCTGGGCAGAGGGAAACCATTGCTGGGGCAGGAGATCCAAAGGCTGCAGAGAAAGTGCCGTGTCAAGCTAGTGACCCTAAATTACCAGGTGTGTGATTCGCACCCACTGCATGGCAATCGGTGTGCGTATTTGCCATTGTACGCTAAATCAAACATTAACAAAAGGCTGAGCAGGCTTTCAGCCAAAGGCTGTTCTCAGAAACCTCATTACTCATCATAATTCTCACATTTAAAGTGAGGACAACAGCCATATGTAAAGTCTGTGCAAACATTTTACACACATAGTCTTCCTTGTATTAACAAAAATAATAGTCCCATTCTTTCTCCAAACCAAGAGAAAATTTCTCACCCAGCTTTAACTCTGACATTGTCCCACCATGCTTTAGATACCCATGTTGTCTGGGTGCAGAGACCATTCCCAGCTCACTGTAAAAGTGCATCTTTGCGTTGCTGGGAACAGGCTGTTGAAATACATCCTGGTTAGCCAGGAAACAGAGATGTCTTTAGCAAGCAATAACTACTTGCTGCTACCAGGTAATACACTCATCACTGGAGAATAACTAGCCAACTTGTACTAAGCAACTGTTTTATCTCTGCACCTTTTGCATACCATAAAACTCTGCTGTTTGACAGCAAAATGCATGAATCTGTCTGAAATACCAGGTTTCTAACAGCTTGTAGGATTTGTGTGTGAACCACACGTCTTCATCTAAGCATTAGCCAAACACAAGCCCCCCCGTAGAGCTTCCTCTAAAGAGTACATCTCTTGTGTGCGTCTACCTGGAATTGTTTCTCCCAGCTGGTCTTCCCCTCCAGGGCAGCATCCCCCTTGCAAGCGTTGGATTGGCAAGGCATGGTAGTTCCACGGAGCAGGAGCCCTTACTGAAAAGGATTAGGTGGTTTCAGGTGGAGTGGTTTGCCTGTGCCTGTTTAACCCTAAGCCTGCATGATTACTTCTTCTCACTAACAGAGGCAGTAACGAAACTTCAATTTGAACCATCAGGAAACTGTGATCGCTACTGCGCAGTTCTGGACTCCTCGCCGCAGGGTTGCCGCCTGCCCGCCTCAGACTTCGTCAGAGTGGCTGCGTAGCGAGGGAGGACGAGGTGGGCATTGATTCCCGCATGGTTTCACGTTATGGCAGACTCCTGACCGCTCACGGCGGAGACACAGTGCCCAGATGTGCCTGCGATAAGGCTGCTGTGTGGTACGCTCCGCGCCACGTGAACCCATGCCAAAACGCATGGAAGTGGCCACAGGGATGCACTGTGAGGGACGGATACCTGCTCACAGTGCAGACGGTGCAGCAGGGGTTGCTTATTACTGGGGAGAACCAAGGAAAAACACATTATTATCGCGGCGGGCCTACAGTAAGTCAATCCATCAGCCTTAAGACAAGCACCAGGAGACGTCTCTTGTGCAGTTTTGTCCGGCTACAGTGTGAACCCTTCGGCTTGCTGGGCTCTAGGGAGGAATATCCCAACAAGTGTCCTTTTGTTTCTATGCCAGCATCTCTATCCACCCCCCTATGGACACGTCGTCTTAAGAAAAAAAAATCCTTTATATATATATATAAAAAGTGTAGATACTTTTATATATTTTGTATGGTGTTGCTAAAGAAAAAGCTCCTTTGTATATTTTACATTTATACTGATCTTCTTAATTTGATAATAGGAAATCAATTGAAAGAGGTTTTGATATTTTTTATATGAACATTGCACAATTTTACTTGAATCTGGCATTTGATAAAGTAACTGAGGTTTGCATGGAAGACACCTTAAGATGCAATGCAGTTTTCAAAGTAATACAGTAAAGATTACATCGAAATCCATGACTATAATTTATAAGTTTCGTTGACAGATTTTGGAACACTTTAAGGACACAGTATGGTTTTTTTGTAACCTCTTCTAAAACCCAGAAAAAATGTTTTGTTTTTTCATTTCTTGGTGTTTTGACCCCTTCTCTCAAGTGCATTGAAATGTTCAGCAACTGAACTTCAGGACTAAAAATAAGTCATATCTTCATCTAAGATTTCAAGACAGTCCTTGTCTAGAAGTCGAATCAATGTTTCCCTTACCAAGAACAAGAAGACAAGGGGTGTCACGGTATGGTAGGTTTTGACTTTGGTCTGGCTCTGCGACAAACCAGTGCTCTGCGTGTCCCAAGAAGAGGGCCCTCCTCCCGTGAGGCAAGTTCTGCCTCAGGTGCAGTATTTTATTGTACTGTTAATTTCTTTCCCACTAGAATCAGCACATTCCTAGTCAAAGCAGAAATATGAGTCTTCAGGGATGTCCAGGTTTCATTGCCCAGCTCTTTGACAAAGCCCTGGCCACCTTGGTGTTTCAAAAAGCACATGGAAGGCTTAAGGTTTCACGTTTCCCACAAAATATGCTGGTTTCAGAAGTATAGGAAAGTTAAGCGTGGCCTGTCCGCCATCTTCACCTTCCTGGAGTGTTTACAAGAGAAGGAAAAATAAGATGTGGAAAAGTTTGCATCCAACAGCATGGGGCAGAGCTCTGCTGGCGACTGCCCATGGTGGGAATACGCGACTCAAAGGGCGGCAACGGAGGGGCCGTGACCTGCTCTCTGCCAACAGGGCTTTCCGGAGCTCCTCACTCACCGTAGCAACCCTTTGGGGAAATACTGGCTTTTGTTTGCGTAACTGTGTGTGAGAAAGGGAAAATACAGAAAATCAGGCTAAATAAAATGCAGGAGTTGAGGAAAAATGAAATAATACATACTGTAATCTTGGTTTCATTATATTGCTATGCATTTTCAAATGTATCGAGGAGGCCTTTGGAAGGGGGGAGGGAGGAAAGATGCTGTTCCTTCAAAAATTATGCAACATATTGTGTGACATTTTCTGACTGAAAAAAGTTTTGAATGTTTTAAGGGTCTGGCACTTGACTGTGTGCTCAGGCATTGTGTATAACCTACGCTAGTTGTTCTTACATCTGTGTATGTATATTTTGTCCCAGTGACTTGTAGGTAGTTTTTATTTTGATCAGAATTGTTGCAGTAAATGAGGGTCAGTTGTATTAATGACAAAAAAATTAAAACCTATTTTTATGACTTTTCAAAAGCTTTATGGCAGATTAGACACTGGAGGTTGTTTGTTTTTTTTTAACAAATGTATATTTATTAATGTGCAGAACACTGGAATTGCAGCACAGATGAAAGGAGAATTTACAATAAATTAAGAATTTTTTTTTTGAACCTGTATCTTTCCTCTGGTGGTTTATTTTAAGTGTGGTACAGATGCTGAGGGTCTAAATGGCATTTCCCGGGGTTTAGAACGTAGCAGGAGGGGGGACGTACAGGTACCCATCGCTCTCACCAAGGAAGCAGAGGCCACAAAGCATCAGCCACCAGCGCCGCTCCCTGCGGGGTGCTTCCAGCCCCGGGTGGTGTCTCGGGGGGGGTTTGCTGCGGGCAGACATGGACGGACACCCACACAATCCCCCCCCCAGCCCAGTGCCCTTTGCTGGCACAGGGTACCACCGCGTGCGTTGCGTTTCGGTCCAAACCCGTGGCGTTTCTCACACCTGGGAAACGGTCCATGGAAGAAAAACACCTTCCGCTAACCTGGAGCAAAGCAGACCGCCAGGGAAGCCCTGGGTTTAGAAAGCAAGGTTTGGAGAGAGGGAGTGAGGCAGCCAGCACAGCCCATGAAAGCCTGCAATGAGAAGGACCTTTTTGGACTTCCTTGGCTACATCCTTGGCTTTCTCAAGCCAACTGAGGCCAAGCTGTGGTCTCGCTCTCTGCTTTTCAGGCTGTTGTGCAAGTCTTCGCTCACACGTCTCACAAGGCACAGCAGTGACCTGCACCTGTCTGCCAGCTTTCTGGAAATAAAAGTATTTCTCAGTATCACCTGGCCAGCTTTTTCATAAATATTTCTAAACATTAGGCAATAAACAGGGTGTGAGGTCAGGGGGAGAGAGCCTGGTTACTGTCATGGTTTAGGGGCAAAATCGAAGACAGGATCTTCAGTTTGCAAACAAACAGCTCTGCCAAAACTTGCCATTAAACAAACGCAAGCAATTAGCCCAAAGGGAAACTGTTCTAAAGGTTATTGTACAGGTTCGTTTTTCGGTGGAACACTAATACTTGAGTTTGTTCTCAAGTATTAGTTCACTTCACTGCAGAAAAGCAGAAATAAGCCTCAGGCTTTCACATAAGCAGGATAGTTATGGCACAGACCAGGCCGTGATCCTGTCTCCAGTAGCAGCCAACAGCAGATGTTTAGGAAAAGAGGATTATCATCAGCCACATGTTGCACGGCGAGGTGGCCCCAGCAGGGCCCACAGCCCCCAGCACGCTGCAGCTCCGGGCTCCCCGGCGCGAGGGGTTGTGCCTGTCTCCAGCAGCCCATTTTTTCCTCCGGTGACGTGTCCTGTTGTGTTCTGGACCCACATAAACTTGTGGTACACAGTGGGTTGCCTGATTCAGTCACAAGCAGCAAGAAAAAGTTCTTCCTCCTCTTCAGCTTCATTCCTGTCCCCTGCGATGGACCCCTTTGCTGCCTGCACTGCGAGAGGCAGTGAGCGACTGTTTCTCAGTCACCTTCACCAGGTGAAAGAGGAAGACAGGCTCCATCCTAGAGCACTTCGGTTGTCTCTTTCCACCTGTCTAATGTTCTTAAAAACCTAAATGACAATTCCAGTACACCTGTGAATAGCCCGTAATAGCACTTCTTACCACGACAAATTGGTTTGTCCATACCCTTATGTCACGCCTAGACGCGCAGCTTGCTCAGCTGCCGAGGACTCCCCTGCTGAGGTCTAGGGTGTTTGCAGAAAGGAGATGCCTCGGCAGCCCTGGTGAGGTGTTATCATCGTCCACACCAACATCACCTGCAGCCCCAGGGCCAGTCTGGGATGCATTTGGGCCCCACAGCCTCTTCTGCAGAGCTTCTACCTTGCCTTTATGCTCCTGTTTGCACATACGCAGCTCACTTTTCCTCCCTGTAAGTAGTAATTTGCACTGGACTCATTTTCCATTTTAATCTCTTGATTTTTGGATCCATTCTCCAGTTTCTCATACTCCTTTTGGATTTTAGTCCTGTCCGTGAGGATGCCTGGAGTCCTCTGGCAGCATCTGCAGCCTTTACAAGCTACTTTTTATTTCGTCATTCAAACCATGAATGAAAATATCAAATAAAACTAAGCCCAAGAGGGCTCTTGTAAAACTTCCCTTCTTGCCAAGCAAGTTTTGCACCTACCTCATATTGATTAACGTCAGCCCGCACTGACTGTGTTTTGTGTATGAGAATAGAGCATGGGACAGTATCAAACCATTTACTGAAGACATGTCCCATCTGCTGCTGCTTCTTTATCTACCATGCCAGGTGCTGTATTAAAGAAGAAAATTAGATTAATCTGACGTGTGTGTTGCAAAGAGACTGTGTTAACTCATTATTGTCTTCTAAATACTTACAAGTATTTGTAAGTGCCCCCAGGAGCCCCCTGGAGCTCTGTACTGGGCTGGTGTCTCCCCTTCTGGCTTGGTCAGGCATCTGCTGCTGCCATCCCTCCACTCAAAGACCACTGTGAATAGGGTATCCGCTCCTTCAAACTCAAATATTACATACTCTGGCATATTTTCTTTGTTTGAAGGGAGGCCCAGACCAACGTCTCTCTGAAACGGTGCTTCGTGAAAGCAGCCGAGGCTGCTGTGAGACCCCAGCCTCCACGCTGGGGCAGGAGACGCTGCAGAGGCGAAGCAGGGCCGAGCCACCCCTTACGGAGAGGACTGTGCTTAAGGTAAGAGGTGCCCTGTCTCTCTGACAGCTACCGTCTCCCCCGGGGCCATCCTCAGCCAAAACACGGGACCGCTCGCTGCCCAGCACGGCCTAAGGCTTCCGGAGCCCATCTGACCTCCGCAAAGCCATCATTTTACATCAGATCCACTCGTGAAATAGAAATGAACTCAAAGCTCCAGCTTTCCAGGTGCTGCTGCTCTGTTTCATTAAAATAGTTGCAGTGCATCCAGTTGGGTGGTTTCCAGTATTAGTTTCTTAGGGGCTGGGTTTTTCCCCCCACCCCTGCAAATATAACAGCTTGCAAAACACCAGCCCCTTGGTCAATGTGTAGGAAAACCTCTTGCTTTTGGACATTTGATGGCAGCTCCTTGGAAGGAATGACTTTGTTTGCATGTTAAGCCTTTCCAAGTGAAGAACATAGGGTTGGGTCTGTTTTTGCTAGATATTCGTATGCTCGAGGAAATAACAAGCACGTGAAGTCCTGTGCATGTATAAACAGGGCAAATGAAGCAGCGGGTCCCTGTGTAGGATGTTTTTAAATGCAGTGAAAGTGTTTACAAAGTACGAATGATTCCAGCACCAGCTCTGCTGGGTGAGAAGCAGAGGAAGGAACAGCTCTCCCCCTAAAGCCCCGCAAGCAGATGCTTCCCAGCTGCTGTTCCCTCTGCGTGGGCAAGTGATTGATGGATGTGACCAAGGAAGATGTCTGTCAAGGGAAGACCTTAGAAAAGCACCAGAGCCCACCAGTGCTCACCTCTGCAGCCACAGGGTCCCCCCAGAGCCCACCGGCACCACACAGCTGCGGCAGGAGTAAAAGGGTGAGAAAAATACAGCGGTGAGACAAACTCCATGTGCGACGCACCAGATCATCCTCGGCCAGGCAGAGCATCGGCGAGAGGAGGCAGGTCCCAGCTGGGATCCCGCAGGGACAGCAATCCAAAGGGAGCCTCCACAGCCCGCGGCTCCACACCAAGCTGCTGGGTGCTGCTGGAAAATCACCCAGCAGCAGCAAAACTCCCAGTGCCAGCAAGTGCTCACCAAAACCGACTGGAAGGTTTGCAGTGGAAAGGCAAACAGGCGGGTTCTGCAATGACACAATTACTCAGAAAGGGAAAAAAAAAATGAAACACATTTATGGCACAAGGCAAGCCACCCATAATAAAATAGCTGTGCTGGAGCAAGCACCCTGAAGGTACAAAGAGATAAGAGCGCTCTTCAATCAAAACAGCTGCATATCAAGTGCATGCTCATCAGATTTAAAAAAAAAAATAAATAAAAAAGAACCTACAGCAGTAATTTCATTAGTTATAAAAGCAGATCCCAAAAGGCCAGTGTGTTTTAAGGGAGGAAGGAATACCTGGTTTTAAAGGAAATAAATATCCCTTTCGCCTGGATCCATTCCATGCAGTCCCTTCAGGTTAGGAACATCGCACTGAATCCAGTACAGAACAGCAGCAGCTGCGGTTGGGAGCCAGCAAAGTGAAAAAGTTTCCAGGTGAAGCAGTAAATTGGGCATCAACTTTGAGAAAAATCAGTACATTTTATTACATGCTTCAATTTTTCTGGATAAAACAAATGAGAAAGCCTGGAATGGTTAACTCCTTCACTTCCAGCTGCACAGGGAACAGGTTTTGGAGATGGACAGGGTCAGGAAAAAGCCCTGCTGGCTTAGGGTTAGGGGCTAGAGTTAGGGGCTAGGGTTCATTCCACTGGCACCAAATGGCCAAACTAATGGGAGTGAGCAGGTGGTCAGGAGGGACCGAGCTGCCGTGCCACCAAATCATGCCTGACACATGGCTCTTCTCCACCAGGCTGTCCAAGGGAAAACACTTTCCTGGCTGATCTCACCTAGGTTATGCCAAGCACAAACCAAAAGCAGGTTGGATATTTTCCTTCTGGCTCACTCAAGTGAGATGCCAGCTTCCCAAGCAGCCATCTGCCCCATGCATGGTGTGCCTGCAGGCAGTGCTCTGCGGCACAGCCAGTGCCATCGCAACCGAGGTGGCCCCAAAGAGGTTTCTGGTGACACTGGTTCCTCTCGCTGCAGCAGACCAGCAGCAGAGCACTCCTGTTTCTTGCAGAGCATTTAACTTGCCTCCGTGGGCGATGCAGATGCATGCCACGCATCCCTTCAGGTTTGCTGCAAGCTCTGTCCGTGTTAAACCTGCCTCTCTCTAACTGGAGAGGAGCCTTGCCTCCGCTGGCCTGGATTTTCATGGCAGGTGCTCAGCACAGCAGCATTAGCTACAGGGATGAGTTACAGCTGATGCCCATTGCAATTAAGAGGTTAGATAGCTGTGGCAAGCAGTGCATGAGCACCGTTGCCTGCTCTGATTCCCAGGACCAACCTTTTGTGCTCAGAGAGTATTTACATGTTCCTTCTGCTCCATCAGTGATGCTCAGCCTCTGGATTCAGAAAGGAGGTGACTTGCAGGGAGCCACCTTAAAAGTCACCAGTCTCAAATCCTCTCAGTAGCTAATTCTCCTGCTTTCTCTGTGATTCAAGCACTGCTGTTGTGTTGCAGTGCAGAGGAGACACACCAGGTGAGGGCAGTCTCTGCTCCATGGAATGGCCATGTGGCTTAAATAAGGTTCGATACTTGGCTGCTAATGAGTTCACAGAGATTTTTCTTGTGCTGTCATCTCCTTCACCCTAAAAGCTAGGTGTAAAACTAGCTCCGTGTAAAAATCTTATCATAGAATCATTAAGGTTGGAAAAGATCCTTAAGATCATTGAGTCCAACTGTTAACCTAACACTGCCAAGTCCGCCACTAAACCGTGCCCCTAAGCACCACGTCTACCTGTCTTATACCATAAAACACCTTCTTTAATATTTAAAACCAGTGCAGGCTATTCTGATTCATTTCTTTAAGTATTACAATAGCAATAAGTACTAACAGTACCTAAAGTACTCTTCAGTTTAAAAGCCATGCCTGAAACCTTTCAGACTTGTAATAAATTGATCACACAGTTTTACTACATATAGCAAATTTACTAACAGAGTTCCTCTGCCACGGAGCTGGTTGGTGTGACGCAACCTGTGGAGTCCTTCACATACTCCCAGAGAGGAGCGATAGATAAAAACGTGTGAACAGTAGAAAACCCCACCTTAAGTAACTAGATTAGAATAAACACTACCTTTAATCCAGCACCAGTCTTCAATCCACCAGATGCCTCATACCTGGTTACCTTGGTTTTGTATACCAGTCCTTTTTATGTTTATAATCCATCCTTCTTTGATGTTTATCATTTTATACAAAGCCCCATCCAGCATAACGAAGCCATACCAGACGGGCTGAGTTTGCTTTGCCATCAGGCAGGAGCTGCAGCAGGGCTGGGGACGCAGCCTTTGCGATGTACAGACTGCCAGAGAGATCTGTGCCACTACTCATCCTTTTTTTAAGATGCAAATTTCCCTGAAGTCCTTCAAATAAGAGAAGAAATGTTAGGTTGCTGGTTCTAACTCCTCAGTCTCTCCTCCTGCATTGCAGTGAGCAGTGGGCACAGCCCAGGATTTTCCTCCTGTGCTGGTGTTCATCAGCCTTGGAGGCAGCAGCAGACTGGGAGACAGAGAGGGAATCCCTACAGCACCTGCCCCAGGGGAGAGGAGCACATGGGGCATCTTCCTTGCTCCAGAGGATGTGGGTGCTCCTCTCCTCTCTGTTCTGACCAAATTTCATTAAAATCAGAAGAGAACCAGATGCACGGAGGGATGAAATGGCTGGCTCCCATCAAGTCGATGCTACATCTCTCTGAGTCTCCTCTTTCCTACCCAGGGGCTTTCTCAGAGCAAAAGAAGAAAAGGACGAATTTGCCATTTCTCCAAGAGCCCAACCTGAAGTTTGGCAGGCCAACCCAGACGGCCCAGCTGCCAGCCAGAACTGCTGGGTAACAGCTACCACCGACACTGCTTGCAGAGCACATCCAGCTCATTGCAACCCCAGAGACACAAACCCAGGAGCCCTGCAGGAATGCAAAGCACCGGAGGAATTTCCGTCGTGATCCTCCACAGCACTACTGGAGAAATCCAGGACGGAGCAGTCAGGCCACTTTTGATGAAACTTCTTGCTGGAAGTAGGTCTCCTGTTGCTTTTCCCCGCAGGAACTGATGTGCTGTAATTACAAGGCTGGTGTTTTCCTGGGAGCATCCTCAAAAGATGGTGCTACTGACTGGGAATGGTGCCACTGAGTTATCAAAGGCGGGATCGGGGCAGTCCCCTGGGAAAATTTCTCCTGGTAGGGTCTGATTAAGGGGAATCTCTCCATGTATTTCATTGTTTCTAGGACCTTAAAAGTTTCACAGAGAGTTTGAAGCTCTTTTGTATTTAAGAAATTACTCTATATGCTATAAAACTGCATAGAATGAGAAGTCCATTCACTTTTTCCATTCTCAAGTTTCTCTAGCTGATGCTGTACATTTAGTAAAACACAAGACATTTTAGAAAAGAAAAAAAATTCTAGACATTCAGCAAACCAAACCCAGAAGTTCATCAGACCCCTCACACACCCAAGTAAGTGTAAGAATCTGGCTCTAGTTCTCAAAAAAACAACAACAACAAAAAAAATCTCCTTTTAACCTCCAGCCATTCAAGCGCTAGATGAGTGACCGTGAAAGCAAATGCCCAGCACAGCACGGCGCAGAGGATGGAGGACAGGCAGGACCCGAACTCTAAATAAGAAATGTGTGTGTTTGCCCTGCTGCCGGGGCTGTCACCGGCCTGACTCGTACCGTGATCGCTGCCCGGCCCCAGGAAGGCAGTCTCTAAAAAGCTGCTACTTCTCAGCCTGCTCGTCGGTGGGCTGAAATGACAGTGTGGCTTTATCCCTGCCTTGAGCAAACCCACCGAGTGACAATTCTTCCAATGTATTGGCTCAGCGAAAAGCTAAAAAAAAAAAGGGGAAAAGTTCACAATTATGGTCGTGTTAATTGCTCTTCCTATAGCCACCACCTCCCAGCGATGAGTTGTGGGCGGCTGGGAGGGATGAACACGGTGTCCTGGTGCCTCCTGGTGCTGAAGCTGGAAATGTCACGCCGTTTTGCTGCACCATTAGAGCGTGCCATGTTGGGGCAATTATCACATTTATGATGGATAATTTCATTGTGTTTAATTCATTAAAGCATGTAAATACATATAAATGCAGAGGAAGCATTTTTAAAATGCTAATCATAAACTGTGCATGGTTGCAAACATGTTCCTCATCAGTGGGACACCCTCTTCACCTGCTGTCACCATCATCTCCCAACTGTACGTGCTACCACGATGCTCATAACACCCACGTTTTCCAGGCCAGAAGGCCGGTACCTACCCCTTCATCCATTTTTCTCCCTGTTTCTTGCATGGAAAACAAATCTTTCTTGTTTGCTTACCTGTTTGGGTTTAGGATTTTTTTTGACCTTGGTAGTAGTCAGGGCTGTTGGTCTTTCTTTGCTTGGAGAAATTAAACAATCTAGATTTATTTAAAGAAACCAGCATCTAAGGCATTCAGAGAAATCTGCAGTTTCAACCTGACTTTCTCTGATCCGTGCTCATCCTTACCGACAGATCAGTTGGCGCCAACCTCCCCAGCCCCACACAATGTTTTCACCGCAGCCTCACTCCACATCACCTTTTCACATTTGCCCCCTTCCCATGGACAACCCCTTGCCTTCAGAAGCTTCTTCCTGGCTTCCAGCTCACCAGACCTCTGGAGAAGCTGAAGAAATGCTCATTCATATCAGGACCAGTGGCAGGAGATGGAAGGGCTTCATCTCTGGTGGCAGTTCCCACTGGGACTGGCTTACAGCTGTGGTGAAACCTCAGCCTATTTGTTTTGGACAGTGCCATAAATGTGACTGGTAAGGGAGTCATGTGCTTCTGGAGAGCAAGCAGGAGACCCTTCGCTGTGCACCCTCCATATTATGTGCTCCCTCTTCTAAAGGGGATCCAGCTTGAAGACGGCATCGCTGCAGAGCAGACAGTGCTGCGTGCATCCGTGGCCTGACTCCGAGGCTGTTTGGTGGCACAGAGGTCCCTCTGCAGCTCATTCTGCCGGCCCTGGCTGCAGAACCCAACTTCCACATAAAGAAGGGACAGCAGAGACCCTCACCGGACTGTCCTGTGCTGAAGTCTCCAAGCTGAAAGGGGTTTTTTGGACAAAGAGAGATTTGAAAATTCTGGTTTGGGAATAAAGGTGGAAGGGGAAGTTGTATCCTCCACTCTGAAATGGCACGACCCTGAAATCCAGGCAGCGGAGGCTCAGCTGTGAGTCTTCATGCTGGTCCCATCCCGTTACCTGCGGGAGTGAGTCAGGACAGGTGACACAGCCATCTCCCAGCTTCCAGGGAGGGCTCAGCCTTGTCCACAGGGGCTGAACTGTGAGGTAGAGATATATATGTACGAACTTAAATGTTGCATCCAAAAATTGTTATTATTTTTTGCTTATAAGTATGCTGAAAAGATAGATCCACTCTAAAAAGGAAAAAAAAAAGCTTCATACAAACAGCATGTCAGCTTTGTTCCCTATGGTTTGCAGCTAAAGAGAGAAAGCACGTGAACACTTAATTTCGAAGCGGGAGGATGAAAGCTTCTTTCAGCCCTACAAGCCGACGCGAACGCTAAGAGGCAATGCTTTTACTGACGGACCATAAACACTGAGCTGCCGCAGCGTGAGTGAAGCCCTGCACAACGCCTGCGCGACGTCTGACCTCTCCAAAGGAGCTGTGCGGGTGGAAACGGCATCAGGGGACATCCCTGCTCTCCTTGCCTGGGGACAGCCTCGTCCTCCCGCTCTGCAGGACCAGTGGGGGCAGGAACACCGCCACGGAGGAACGAAACCAGGAGAGCCATTAAGACAGCATTTACACAAGCGCTTTTGGAACAAAACTGCATTTGGAGCGCAATTTTTCAGCCATTATACACTCAGCAGCACGGGTGTCAAACATATTCACAGGGTACAACAGAGACACAAGCTGACACTACTTGTGGTTTTTCAGTTACACCATCCAAATCTTGTTATCATATTCTCTACTTTGGAAGGGAACAGTCTTTTTTTTTAAAATAGTTATTCACTTGAGTCTTTGAAACCAAATATTTCAAGACTTGAAAAGCTTAATGACAACCTGAAAGTGAAGTCACCCGCTTGCAATTTGTTGCCCAAAGTGGGAGAAAAATGACAAAAAAGTGAAAAGCCAATGAATTTTAAAAAGCATGTCAATGCTAATCTTCTGCAGTAGAGAAAAAAAGAACATTCACCTGCCAGTCAGACTGCTCTTACCCAGTTCAAGCCAAACTGTGACCAAATTCCAGCCTTGGCAAAGGCTGCGTCAGAGATGGTGCCAGCGATGGTGCCTTGTGGGGAGCCCGGCTGCCCGGCACTGACCTCCGCTCTCACCTCGCTCTTTTGCCTCCCTGTTTCCAAGCTATCACAGCTGTGCCCTGTGCGTTTTCACACCCGTTTTGTGAGGGGCTGGGCAGGGCAGCAAGCCTCGGGGCAGGCTGGAGCATGGGGTTCCGGCACCGCTCTCCACTCAACACTACCACACACCGGCTGGGCGGGACTGGTGTTGCTGAAACCATCGTCCTCTTTACAAACACAGTCAGAAATGGCGATGGTGCTGCTCATTTTGCATGTAACAGCCAGATCCAGCGGTAGAAATGTGCCTTTATAGGCTGCTCTGCCAGACTCCCCTGAGAAGCTGTGTCCCTATGCAGGATAGAATGAAAGTCCCCAGTGTGGCCAGCAGGTCAAGGGAGGTGATTCTGCCCCTCTGCTCTGGTGAGACCCCATCTGCAGCCCTGCATCCAGCTCTGGGGTCCTCAGCACAGGAAGGACATGGACCTGTTGGAGCAGGTCCAGAGGAGGGCCAAAAATGATCAGAGGGATGGAGCACCTCTCCTGTGAGGAAAGGCTGAGAGAGTTGGGGCTGTTCAGCCTGGAGAAGAGAAGGCTGCGGGGAGACCTTATTGTGGCCTTTCAGTACTTAAAGGGGGCTTATAAGAAGGATGGGGACAGACTTTTTAGCAGGGTCAATAGCGATAGGACAAGGGGTAATGGTTTTAAACTAAAGGAGGGTAGATTTAGACTGAACACAAGGAAAAAATTTTTTACAATGAGGGTGGTGAAACATGGGAACAGGTTGCCCAGAGAGGTGGTAGATGCCCCATCCTTGGAAACATTCAAGGCCAGGCTGGATGGGGCTCTGAGCAACCTGATCTAGGTGAAGATGTCCCTGCCAATTGCAGGGGGGATGGACTAGATGACCTTTAAAGGTCCTTCCATCCCAAAGCATTCTATGATTCTATGATTCCCCGTGCCAGAGACCCTATGTATGAGAGGAGCAAGGATCAGTAGTTAAGATCCTTACCCAGGAGAAACACATGGGATGGAAAGAGAAACGTACCACCCTCTCTGAACAGTACAAGCTGTTTGGAAATGCTGTTTTAAACATGCAAGCTTCATGTTGCTAGGCGTGTGCAACCTGTTGTAAAGCACCCCATGCAAGAAGCTATTTGCAATTTGAATTTCACAAATGCCTACTAATTCCTAGCTCCCAGCGGTACAGTGAGATTCACTTGCAGCAATAGCAGCAAGTGTTTTGTCATGTCAAAGGTCTTTTTGCTCGTCATCATGGCAGGAGGCTGAGCTGCACTGAAGCCAAGAAGAAGCCTCCATCCTTCTCAGACAATGAGACTCTACCAACCAAACACCGTCCGTACTCACCTCTTCCTCAGATGAAGTTTCTTCAGTAGAACCATGAGGTTCAGCTCTGATGATAAAATCAAAGTCCCTGAGCCTCAAAAATGAATTGAGACCATTGCTAGAGAGGTTTCCACCAAAGAGCACCATGGTAGCTTACGAATTTTCTGCGTTAGCCACCCTGGATTGCTGCTGTATCCAATTTTAAAGATGCTTAAAGAAAAAGAGGGAAGCAGAGCATTTGTTAAAAAGCCCCCGTCCTACAGGAGCAGTAGCAGACGCTCGTTGTGCCCCATGCCAGCTATGCTACAAGCAGCATTGGCTAAACTTTCCTGCTATAAGGCACTGGCTCAGCAGCTCTCAGCAAACCTGGGATCTCGTTGCCAGAACTCCTAAATTCACCGTAACGATGTTAAAAGCACTTACAACTTCTGCACCGACTGTGCCTTAGCCAAGCAAGCAGCCTGAGCCCCCTGGGCTCGGGATGCGCCCGGCATCGTACCAGCGATCCGGCAGCAAAGCTTTCCCAGGGATACTGCACCGGGAGAATCTGTCCTCAAAATGGGATTTATAAAAAGCGAGCTCACCTGATAGAGATAAAAAGGGGGGAAAAAAAGCTGAGGAAGGGTGAAAAAAGTCCTTTTCTCTTCAAAGGTTAAGGAAATGCATTCAGGCCGTGGGGAAACACATGCCCCTGATTGAAGGAGCCATCCCCTGGGGTCAGGTGCTTTCTCACAGTGCTGGTAGCCAGCAGCACTTTGCCCAGGCAGTAAAGCAGAGCTCAAACCACCCAGCAGCTCCACCCATCACTGAAGTAATGCTCACACCCAGAAAACCACAAGTACCTACTAAGCCTATAGGGCAGGATGAACACTTCCATGCAAAAAAATAGCAAATTTATCAAAATTACTGTGGGATTCTTTTGTTGTTCTGAAAGTATTTGCAAAGCCTATTCAAATTTATCAAGTAGTTTTTTGCCTAGAAAACGTTTTTGGATCAGGTTCAAAAGACTGTCTGAGAGCAAGTGAGTTTAAAATTACGAGGATGGGAACCAGTTGTTTGGATCTTGGTTCCTTCAGCCTGAGCTCCAAGCAGCGGTCGGTACCTCAGCGTCCCCAGGCTGATGTGATTTCAGTGGGTTTGGGCAGGCCCAGAAGCAGACACTTTTAGGCAGCTCTGAAAACTTACCTTGTGGACACTTTAATAAGTCCAGGGGTCACAGGTGGCTACACAATAGCTAGATTTTGGACTTTTAAAGCCAAAAGAATGTACACATTTAAATCCTTGGAGGCACGTAGGAAAGGAAACACTGCCTGGTAGAAACATGAAAGTTAAAAGGAGGTAAGGACTTGTTACACAAGAGAAGCGTTAATGGTTGGAAACTACTAGTGTCAAACAGAGCTTTAAGCTAAACAAAATTACCAGCTGGGTCTATCACTGGTTCTGCAGTCATTTACCAGCTCTAAAGATCGGACTTTCATTTCCAGGTGGCGGCAACCACAACAGCATTTACTCAGCAACTTTAGGACTTTAAAAACCGATAACTTGCATTCTTTTGAAGAATGAGGAAATGTTAAGAGTGACCTCAACTCAGACAAAGCTCCTGAGGGAGGGCGCAGCCCCCCAGACCCAGCAGAGCTGGGCTCCTTGCCTGCAGGAGGTGGGCTCTGGGTCTGATTCACCAGGAGCCATGGCAGGAGGCCAGCAGCCTGGGCCATGTTGGAGGTGATGAGGGACAGGTTAACTGGATCTTCCCTGAAACCCTGCAGCCTTGAGATCCCAGACCTACCACTGTACCGAGGGACGGACAGGCAGAATGACAGCAGCAGGACACTCCCTGCCACAGGGGACAGAAGCTCCAGCTGCTGACCCAACCTGGTGTCTAGGGAGGTCTGCTGCTCACCAGGCACTTGGATCCAAGATGGCGTGGGGAGACCCAGTGGTGGACTGGGTTGGCAAGCTAAGGCAGCAGGGTGATCCAGGCAGGAGAGACCTTGAAAACAACAAACAGGCAGGAGGGCCCTCTCTAGATGCCCCTCTAAAGTGCCCGTGTGCTACACATGCAGCATGGGGAACACGCAAGAGGAGTTAGAGGTCTGGGCACAGAGGTCAATCACATTGGGATCACGAAGACATGGTGGGACAGCTCGCACAGCCAAAGTGCTGCCATGGACGGGAACAAGATCTCCACAAAGGATGGGCTGGGAAGGGGAGGTGGGGAAGTCATCCTGTGTGGGAGAATGGCTAAGTGAGAAGGGACATGATCTTTTCAGTGTGAGCAATCCTGCTTTTAGTGTATCAAGAAGCACAGAGGATACTATAAACTGACCTTGAACAGCAACGGACTACTTGGCAAACAACATAAGAGACAACAACTAAGTCCGGAATGTGCTAACGAACCTCTTCGCGTGAACAGCAACCCTGTACCAATCATATAACTGTCTTAAGCGCGTGAACACATGTAATGAGCCAATCATGTAGATATTGCTTCCGCGTGCTCTGCTGATTGTCTATATAAGCCTTGTAATTGTCTGAAATAAAGGAGAACGATCATACTCGCATCGAGGTTACATCATTACTCCGGGTCCGAACTCTCCCACTCCAACATCTGGTAGCAGAGGATGGTCACTTCGCCTGCGATTTCCGAGACTGCGGTGAGCAGCAGAGGAGGGTGACATCACTCGCGTTCTCCGTGACTGCGGTAAGCAGCTAGAGGAGGGGAGTGGGAAGTTTCGGCTGAGAGAAGCGCTGCTTGGGTCAAGAAGGCAGAGTAGACGCCGGCGTGAGGTCGCTCCTCACCTCTCAGGATAACGGGCGCTGTTCGGGTCAAAAGGGCAGAGCAGACGCTGGGTGTTAGGCGCAGTAATGGAAACAGAAGCTGCGGCCACACTGCTAGCTGGAATACTCTCTAAGAGAGGGATAGAAGAACCAGCGAAGCAATTGTGTAAATTAATTACACTTGGACAGCGTTGGGGTCATTTTACTGACACTCACCTGTTATTTTCCGTATCGGAATGGCGGGACTTTGGAGGGACAATGTGGCAAAAAACAATTGAAGGAGATGAAAAAGATGAAAAGGAGATAAAGGCGGTTCGTGCACTTTGGAACACCGTGTTAGAGACTTTAAAAGCGATGAAAGCAGAAAGAGAAGTGGCATGCGCTGCTGCTCAAATGCTGGGTCCAGGAAAAGTTATTGATAAACCCCAAAGTAAACCAGGACCTATCACGCGCTTCTTCGGACTGCCTGCCGTAAGAGGAATGTCTGGGACTATTTGTAAAAACGTGGGTGAACTGCGGGAAAAGGAAAGTCTTAACTTGCCGGGCGAAGTGGAGTGTGTGCCGCCGACCCCGGTGCGGGCACCTGGGGGAGCGGAAGTTTCTCTTAGCGGAGCCGGAATAGGATCTGAGGCAGAGACGGAAGTGTCTCCACCAGAAACTCCAAAAGGGGCGGGAGCAACGTCAGTTGCTGACCTCATTGACTTAGGCGGAGCGCCCTGCCGGCCTTCCCCTGTAACGGGAAAAAGGGAGGTGCCGTCAGCACCTTCAGCGCCTTCATCTCCGCTGTACCCACCGCTGCCTTCCTCTGGGGAATCATCGGGGACTACAACTTCCAAGAAAGAACTGCAGCAACCCCCAGATGTTACTACAGAGATGTTACAAACGGTTCTAAAACGACTTGAGAAATTGGAAACACAAACAACTATGAAAGAAGAAAGCGTACCTCCATGTTTAATGAAACCCTCGACACATCCTAGAATCACGCGCTGGAGTGGCATTATTAAGGATGCGATTTTAGAAGGACAACGGAAACCCGTTGAGGAAAAAAAAATAAAAGAAAAAAGAAAAAAAAAGAAAAAAAAGAAAAAAGAAAAAAGAAAAAAGAAAAAAGAAAAAAGAAAAAAGAAAAAAGAAAAAAGAAAAAAGAAAAAAAGAAAAAAGAAAAAAGAAAGGAAAAAAAAGAAAAAAAAAGAAAAAAGAAAAAAGAAGGAAAAAACAAAACAAAACAAAAACGGGGAGTCCTGTAACATTGGCATTCCCGGTCATACAAGAGAACAATCAAGGAAAATGGGAACCTCACGATTGGAAAATTTTCATCATGGTCTTTCCGCCAAATTTTGCAATTACCAATCTCCTTAATCATATGTAACGGGAAAGACTCACCATATGCAGTCATCTGTCAGTGGCAAAACAAGAAAGGGGAGTCTACCTCTCCTCTCCCATTGGATGCCACTGCCAAATCCACTGCCAAATGGAAAAGTCCAGGAGATATGTTTAATGTACTAGAATGGGTGTTTTTAAGCGTGCAGCCAAAAACGAGTATTCAAACGCGAACTGAGGCAATAGGAGAATTAATACGTAAAGGAAGGTCGCGAATTATAGAAATCAGTGGTCAGGAGCCAGAGAATATCAGTATACCTGTTAACGCCATAGATATAGAATGGTGGCTCCGTAATGCTGTTGCCATACAGAACGCCTTATTAGGCTATAATGGCAGAATACACTCGCAGCAGCCTCAAGGAAAATTATGGCATGTCTTACCTCATGGCTACCAAATTGGACATGGCTAAGGAATCTGTTTGTAATAGGGGTAATGGTGATTTGTGTATGCACCCTAGCCTGTGTTATGATACAATGCTGCTCTTGTATTTCCAATCTCTCTAGACATTGCAAACATAAGTGATTTGAGGCTTGAGCTCTAAAGAGCTCAACCCTCAATAGGTAAGGGGGGAACGAAAGGGTTAAAAACCACAAGAGCAAGAAAGATGTTGTAAATACCTTAGTCACTCAATTAGATCAGAAGACACCCTGTTGTGATTTAAGGATGTTGTGAATACCTTGTTAGACTTGAGGGCGGTCTGATGTGATTTAGGGGGTAGCTAGAAGAATAGTTATAAAATAAGGGGGGCTCTGGGATAATTTCTTTACAGACAACTCGGCCCTGGGAGAACAGATGCACGGAACTAGGAAGGTAGGAAGAAACAGAAGAATGGCAACAATAGTCTTGAAAGACAACATCTACGTGATCCTAGGACTGAGTTTGCGCAGAAGCAAAGGTCAATCAGCGAACACAGTGAGGAAGACTACGAGCCTTCATCTGAAGACCCCCAAAGACCACCACAAGAGATGACTGCGCATGCGAATCAGATATTTACATATGTTAATAAGTTCCTGGAAATCCTATGAATATGCACGATTGTATAGTATATATTCTCTAAAAGTTCAGTAATTCGTTGGAGCACTTATGGTGGAGAATCCCCAGTGCTGCCCAGCGCTGCAATAAAGAATACCTGCTTAATAGTAACTTCGTTGCTATTGAGTTTCATTTCAGGGACTCTCTGAGTACTCCGTTTCTCCCTTGGGGAGATTCGGACTGTGAGGAGAAGCATCCGTGGATTTTTTGTATCAGTTTTGGCACCCCAGATGGGACCCTCTCTGTTCGGCTGCAGGACCCATTGAGAACAGGACTCCCTAGGGTACCCCCGGAAAATTTCCGGAGGGACTCCTTGCCTCAATCGGATCACTGCGGGAGCAGACAAGGACCATCTTCGGAAAAAGGTATTCTTTCTCAGGAATGTGGTTAGGACCTGTCCCGGTTATATTTAACGGTCCAGGATATATATGTGTTTCCACAGATCGTGGTCCAGTGTGGGTGCCGAGCAAGAGCGTAAAGCCTGTTTTAGCTCATCATGACTCACCCCACGAGCAAAATGGTCAAGCTCCTGATTCTAGAGATGCTATTCCCAATGGTAATGACTCTCCACAAGATTGAGCCCAGAGAAAATATGTGGGTTACATGGGCAAACAAGACAGGACAACAAGCTTTTGTCTATCGCTTGCTTCTGCGACAGAGCCTTTTGGAACATGTTTAATAGGGATACCTGGCTTCAACGTAGGGGAATTTCATAGCTTTGCCACGCAAAATTGTAGTTTGTCTATTTCTGTTAGTAATTATAGTGCCACGCTTATTAATAGCCTGAATGTTACCTGATAAGTTTGCTTACCAAAGGAATTTGAATTTTAATCACTCATTCTATTTTAGGATTATGTTTTTGTGTAGCATTTAGCTGCATTAAACGAGCTTTGTTAAAAGTGATAAATCACACCTGGATTGCTCAAAAACAAAAAGGGGGAATTGTGGGAGAATGGCTAAGTGAGAAGGGACATGATCTTTTCAGTGTGAGCAATCCTGCTTTTAGTGTATCAAGAAGCACAGAGGATACTATAAACTGACCTTGAACAGCAACGGACTACTTGGCAAACAACACAAGAGACAACAACTAAGTCCGGAATGTGCTAACGAACCTCTTCGCGTGAACAGCAACCCTGTACCAATCATATAACTGTCTTAAGCGCGTGAACACATGTAATGAGCCAATCATGTAGATATTGCTTCCGCATGCTCTGCTGATTGTCTATATAAGCCTTGTAATTGTCTGAAATAAAGGAGAACGATCATACTCGCATCGAGGTTACATCATTACTCCGGGTCCGAACTCTCCCACTCCGACAATCCTGGATGTGAGGGAGCAGCAGGACAGCACGGAGCTCTGGCTGGGGGTGGACAACAAGCCAGCTGAGAGCACATGGGTTAGGATCAGAGGGACAACCTACACGGGTGACACTGCTGTAGGTGTCTGACACAGACTGTGTGATCAGGAAGACAGACAACTGGAAGAAGGCTCATATTTGCAGGCCCTGGTCCTCATCGAGGACTTAATACACTCCAATACCTGCTGGAGGGACAACACTGAAAGGCACAAGCAGCCCAGGAGGTCTCTGGAGTGCCGATAACTTCCTGACATAGATATGGAAGAGCTGATGAGGGGGGACTGGAGCATCTGTCATACAAGGAGACACTGAGAGAGCTGGGGCTGTTCAGCCTTGAGAAGAGAAGGCTCAGGGGGATCTCATCAGTGCAGGTTGTGGAGTCTCCATCCTTGGAGATATTCAAAACCTGACAACACGGCCCTGCGCAACCTGCTGTAGTTGCCCCTGCTTTGAGCAGTGGAGTTGGACTAGATGATCTCCAGAGGTCCCTGCCAACCTCTGCACTTCCGTGAATTTTAAAAGAAAGTGAATTTTGAGGACAGAAATAGCGATGTCCTTTTTTGTGTCCTCACAGTTGAACCTACCTCTACCAGTACAGTATCAAACAACAAGCATACCTGAGAGTGGTGCGAGATGAAGTTATAATAAAAAGCACACTAGTGTAACACAAAACATTTGTGAAGATTTTAATTGGGACATTTACTGGAAAACTCAGATGAGGACAATGTGGAGCATTAACTCCTTAGTAATTAATTCCACATTTTGCAAAGACAAAAGTTTCAGGAAAGATAAGGAAAACATTAGGAAAACCACATAGAAGTCATGACTGGGACCCATAACACAACTAACCTAACACAAATCAGGAGGCGATGTGAAGCATGAATAGTCTTTACAGTTAACCTCTGCACGGATAGACACTCTGAAGAGACTTTTAAATTGAATTGATTTTGGCACCAGCGAAAAAGGATGGCTTTTTTCCCCTCTCAAGCAGATCTACTGTAATGTCAAATAAATACGTAAGATTTTAACAGTCTGGGTTTTTTCCACAGGGTTCCCTGAACTGTGCGTTTAACTTTGCCAGCCTAGCAGGTAGACACTGAAGAGTGTCTTCTCCCCCTTTCACTTCCACACTTTGAAGAAAAGAAACTAGCTTTTACTTTTCTTACCAGCAGAAATAAAAGGAATTCTTAGAAGATACTAAGCCAACAGAAAAGGATGTACATGTAATCCAAGCCTTTAGATCTCCTGAAAAGATCTATTCATGGTACAGCTTTCCTACTGCCCAGATTGGATGCAAATCTCAAAATTCTACACCCATCTGGGAAGTCCTGCTCCTGCACAGCCGTACTTCAGGGACAGTTACCTTCTACTACCGTGTTGAAACACAGGAATTGATTTTTGTTGACCTGCTGTAATAAAGTTTTATTATAAGATTAGGGTGTCCTCAATATGCACCGAATCCTTATGAACGTAGGAATTTGGACAGGGATATTCAGCTCTTCCTAATACCACTCCATTTTGACACATGGCAAGATCCAATTATTATCAGGTCTATATTAAGTTAGCTACATAATAAGGAAATGCATATGAATTTGCATTTTTCTGAAGCACAACAATGCATTCTCTTCTCCAGGAGACAAACCAAACAGCCTCTGCCCTCAGCAGTTAACAAGAAACCAGTCAGTTGTGTGAAAAAATTTAACAATCAAGACTGTTTTTAAGCCCTTAGATTTGTAATTCTGAATTACATAAACACCTGAAACCACTACTTAATACAGCTTAAGAATCCAAAGCATTTCTTATAAAACTATATGAAATGAAAAATAAATATCTGTTGCTTGGAGTTCATTCAAAATGCTGAACTTAAATATCATTCATTCCTTTTCCAGAGTTCAAAGCATACATGTACTGTAAAACAACATATGTGCTTTACCTGGGGACAGGTATCTTCAAGTAAGAAATAAAAAGTATTTCACGCATAAAAGATAGATTTATGATTTCAGACATGATTTTTATATTAAAATTCTTGTATGTGTAACTACTATTACAGAACAACTTTAAGACATCCCTTGATATACATTAATATCACCATTCCGACCAGTAAAATCGTACCAAACTGGCTTTAGTTTTAAACCTGTTCAGTGCTAACAGTCAAGAGCTGGGACTCAATGGTCAACTGACCTTTAGAACGTACAGATGAACAAAAATATGTTTGTTATTGTTTTTATTACTCTCAGGCAGCAAATTCTCCAAAGTCCTTCAATAAACAAACCCACGTGTTACGTTGCTGGTTCTACCTTGTCAATCTCTTCCTTCTTTGGACCCTCCTCTCGGTTTTTGCCCTGTTGCATGGTATACACCGATGGGCCTATCCTTAGGATCTTCCCACTGCCCAAGCACTCGTCACCCTTGTAGAACACAGCAAACTAGGAGATAAACAAAGGCAGAGTCTTTTCAGTGGCTGCAAACAGCATGGTGAGCATCTGCAGGCAGTGCAAGACCTGCTGGACAGTGAGTGTATTCCTATGTATTTCAGGCTCTTCCATAATTTCCTAATGCTGGTTAGAAAACGTGGAAAGTAACACTGAAATTTTTAAAACAGTAGTTACATCTTTTGCTAAAATTAAATAATTTTTTTCAGATGTGTTCTGTCTTTCTGAGGCATAAATAAGGTGCTTTTTTTGTAGTGCAGTGCATAAATTGAAAATAAAGAGTAAAAGACTAAAGTATAATAAGCAAATGTGTAAGTAAAAGCTATTATGGAAAATAGAGAAAAACTGTTAAAGTGTGTTCCTTGTTTCCTAATAACAGTTAAACTCTGAAAAGTTTAAACCTTAATACTTTTTACAATTTAGCATTTTCTTAATGAATTACTTGTGTTTGCCAGACAGGATCACACTTATGTTTTCTTTATTGCTCCTTTAGACTGGGAGTTGAATGGCAATAATATTTGTTTTAATGCTAGAGTTTTTGCCAGTATTTCTGATTCTGCAGGTTGTTTCCACTGGCAGAACCAGATGATGGTTTCAACAACTTTTCTCAAGGAATCTGGCTCATTTGAGACCTGTTCATAGAATCATAGAATACCAGGTTGGAAGGGACCTCAAGGATCATCTGGTCCAACCTTTGATAATAATATAAATATAATAATAAACATTCATTTATATTTGTTCTGACTAAATCTTAAAAAAAAAAAGAATAAAAAAACCCACAAAGTATTTGTTGGCTCACATGAGTGTAAATATAAACATGTTGGTGGAAATTCCATCATGAACTTCTACAAGATTATCTCAAAACTCTTCAGTTACTGAGGTGGAATGGATTGTGCTGGAAAGCTTCCTTTCCCATAGGGGACGACATACATATCATCTGCATCTTCACTGGAGCTGCCCCAGACAACTGTGCCCAGGCTACAGCGGCACTTCTCGAAATAGGAAGGGGACCCAGGACTACTGGAGCAGACCATCTGGAAGGAAGCAACTGGGGCTCCCTGACGTGCAAAGCAGGTTCTGGCAGGAGAGGAGGAACACAGACCTCCTGGCCCTGTCTCATTACCTCGCAGTAAAGAGCTCGGTTACAGCTTCAGCAGCTCCTGGCAGTCAGGGGCTTCTCATGCCTACCATCAGCTCTGGCTGGAGTCTTCTCAGCTCAGCTCACTTCTCTGAAGTGCATCCCTCTCTCCATTACAAATAGTTCTCAGGCAATTTCCTTCCTGATGTGTCCCACGGGCCCCCAAGTTTTGGGGAGGCAGAGGGAGGGTAGAACATACGCTGGGAGAGGGCATGCAGTACATGTTTGAGAACCACTGGTTTACGATGGGATGGAGTATCTTTATATTAGCAGTGTTAAAAGGCACCACTACACAGTACCTCTTCTCAGTACTGTTCCGGCACAATGGAATTCACTGGACACAGATCCTCACTAAACACATTTGAACACTAAAACCATATTAAGCAGCCTATTACCAAAGTAATGCCTTTTTAAATCTATTTCTTGAAGATGACAGATACCATTTCTGCATATGTAATTGATTACCAGAGGTGTTTTCATGTATTTCTAAAATTTGTAAGCCAGTTTCTCAGACTATATGGATAACAACAGATCATTTAAAACTAGAAACAATCTCCTTCGAAATATCTGATGAATAGTCAAAATAGAACTAACTGCTCTCACATGCAAATAAACTAACTATTTTGTTCCAGCTAATAAAAACACTACTCTGTTTTATTAGCCAGATAAGCCAAAACACAAAAAAGGAAAGAAAAATAACTTCTAATAACTTACCTGCCCAGGTGTGATAGCTCTTGCTGGCTTCACTAGCGTCACCCACACACTCCCATCTTGGTTTAGAGTCAACACACAAGGCACTAGAGCAGAAAATGGCCAAATACCTGCCAGTTAATCCTTACGTTCACATTAAAAAAGAAAAACCTTCATCACTAGATTAAACAGATGTAAGTGAAGATGCTAATAGACAGAATTGTTTTATAAAGACACTACAGAAACAGAAAAGCAAGCCAAAACATTTCAACTATTTCTGCAAAACTACACTGAACACACTACCAGTTTCACAAACAGAGTAAAACAAAAAAATAAAACAAGGTTTGATTACCCAGTGCCATCTGGTGCCGAAACCTGAAATGACATTCCATCATTTTCTCTCTAACGAGCTCTGCAGGAGGCTCCTCTGCTATCCAGTGCACTCGGTTTGTCCGCAATAGGTCTCTGTACAGAGCAGGGTGATCTGTTGATGGTGCCTTAAAATACAACGTTTATTTAATGCTGATGTTTTTGCCAGAGAGCATATAACTTGTAGAGTAAAGCATGAAATATAGAAAAATCATCAAGACATATCAAAATGAAGGCAAAATGAGTAAGAACGCAAGCATTTATTAGCACTGAATCAGCTTCCAGGTGGAAGCCTTTGATGAAAAAAATAGGCTAAAGCAAGCCTGAATTATTTGTCAGTCTTCTACACCTCAAAGTCATGGCACTTCTTGTATTCTTTTTCCTCCAGTCATATTTCTGCTTTCTTCAGGCTGAGTTCAGATATCTACTGTCTTCCTTATCCTACCTCGACAGGATGCTACCTCCCTCTTCTCCAATCTCTCAACTCAACACCTCCCCAACAAAGGCGTTGCACACACACAACCTTACTGCAGGGCATAAAAAAATGTCTTAGTGGTCCTGCCTATTTCCTCTCAGCTCTCATTTGATTATGATTTTTTCCTCCGAGGCACCTCAAGAAGTAGCAGAACACCTCATTATAATCACATCAGTATCAAATAAGAATAACAACTGCATGAACGGCAAGAAACATTAACAATGCTAGCAAGCTGCAGAACTCCCAGGCATCTCATAAAATTAGTCATTAACACACCAATTATTTGCAGTATTATATATATATATATATATTCTGCCTCAGTTTTCAAAATGATAAAACTGTATTACTGGCTACTACCTCTTTTACTAGAAAAAGAAAGTAGCAATACATAGTAAACCAAGATAATACACATTTTATATACTGTGTCATAATAACTACAATAAAAAACTCGTGCTTTGGAGTAGAAAATGAGAGCTCAGTAGATTGGCTGATTCTTTTCAGTATTTGCCCTTTGTTTGGAAAAGTTCTATGCCAAAATCTAAACCAATCTTCTACTCAAGAAAAGCCAGTTTGGACAAGATGTTTCAAACCTGCTGATGCTGCACTAGTTGGTTCTTGTTTCCCACAAGAGGAAAACCAAGAATTCTGCTCAGGTTAGAATCACATTCGTACAGCAGGAGTCACAAAATGCTTGCATTAGTCATTTGCAATATCAGTGTTAATTAACTCACCACAAAGACATCCCCAGTGCTGACATCTTTGTCTACAACGAACCAAGCATCCTTCAGGCCTGCTATTCGAGCCCTCTGGCCTATTGTGTAGAGGAACCAACCTAAAGAACACAAAAATGTAATGCTGCTAGCAACTTTCAATCTTTTACTTTCAGAAAAAATATGTTAAAATCATTTCCCCAAAACTTTACCCCTGAACAAAGAATAACAAACCAAGTTGTCTTAGAGAAGTGTGCCAATTACAAACTAAACTAACATCTACTTGAAAGTTTTCATCTGTACCTGAAGCACATGATTTCAAAAACTAATTTGTTTCAATTGTGGTATTCCTAGGGTTTATAAAAGACAAACATTTCTTTATTTCAGCTTCAATTTGTGGTTTTGCTACCACTCAGTCTTACCAGTTTCCCTTACTTTTATGTGCTAGTAAAACATCCTACTTCCATAAATTACTTGGGAGAGGAACTCAGTTCTGGCAGCTAGAATTGAGGAGAGCAAAGGAAGGACACACAGAAGGAAAGGAAAGGGTAAGCTGCCCATGTTTGGTGATGTCCTACTGTGCATCACTGAGGTGCATGGTGTATTTTTTCTGTAAAGTTTAGGTACTGAAGAACCTGGAACTGAAGCACAGTCATTTTGAAGGAATTACATGAACAATAGTCTCCCGGTATTAAATTGACAACCACCTAGTATCAACAGAGTAACCCTAATAATTATCATTTACTTTCTTGCAACATGAAACAAATAATCAAGAATCAGTTGTAGTTCAAGGCTCTACTATTGTATAAAGCAAGTTTTCCAGGATTATTAGAGTTATCAAACTGGGAAAAACCTGTAGACTGGTTTGGAATTTCACAAAATTTGTCCCTCCAAATATAAGCAGTATTGTTCCATTTATCTAAAAGCAGTTATTAAGGTGGGTTAGCCAATTACCTTTGTGTGTTCCCATCACCTTCTTATCTTCAATGGAAACAAAGTTACCTGGTTGAGGTTCTAAATACTACCAAATAGGAAGAGATTGTTTAAGTCACAAGATGGCCCCAAAAAACTTCACAGTGTATTTCAGGTTCTGTCACTACATTTTCTTGAAGTTGGAAAATGACTTTTCAAGAAGCAAACTCTGCGCAAGCAGCTTACCGCCTCTTCCCTGACGCTGCTTTAGAGAGAAAAGCAGGAAGGGCAGTCCCTACCAGTAGCAATTCTGGGCTTCACTCCCCCATCCCCACTTATGCCAGGGACAGCAGGGTTCAGCCATTTGCCCCTCTCACATCCCAACCACTTGTCAGAGCCTGGCAGGCACAGGAGTGCAAGTTCCCGCTCTCCTTTTGCTACAGAAAGTGACTTGACTGTTTGGTGGTGGAGGGGCAAGATACTCCCTACAGGCTGTTGGTGTTAGCTTCTGGGTACACTTTGAACTGCAAAGGGAGATGGGACATTGCTACTTACTGTGGGCCACAAGCTGCTGGGATATTTTTCTGTAGACAGTGTTATAAATTACTACTGAAAACCAGAACAGAGCATAAAGATTGTCATAGATTTAATGTTGCTTACCTCAAGAAGGAAATTTTCAAAGTTTCTTTCACCAATGAAACAGACTCCCATACTCTGAAAAGGAAGCATGGTATTGGATCCATAAAAGCCGAGAAAAACATTTGAAATAATGTCTATTAATAATCTGTCCAAGATGGATTTTTTTTTCCCCTTCCATGTATCCCAAATTATGCTAGGCATCTCATAAAATAAACAAAACCACAACATTTGCTCCAACACAGGTAAACTAATTCTATACAGTATCAGTGAGAGCCATAAGCACAGAAAAGAGAGAAATAACAGGAAACAGAACACATATTCAGTAAATAAATACATTAACCTTGGTGACTATATTGTATGTGTATTAAAAACAGAAGTCTCTTACAGACTAAAGTACAAAAGTAACACAAATTATACAGTAATGGTACATCTCTTGAAAAAAACTTTCAAAACCAAATAGGCTTTCCTTTTCCTTTCGGTTACTGCCTACATTCTCCAGACACTCCCTTACAGTAGACGAATATAAACAGTAAAAGCAATCGAGACAGAATCAGCAATACAACTGCTGCCTCCATTACATTTTTTTTTAGGATCAACTCATGAAGTGTCAGTTCTCAGAGATTTTTTTTTTTTTAAAGAGTAACTGTGGAAAAACAGTATGATCCAATTTCTATAAAGACATATTAAAAACAATTATAGCGAGGAAGCCTTTAAAAGCTATGGAAAATAAAGACCAAAGGCTTCTCACTTGCTGTGATAAAGAATGCTTTCCTTAAGGCTCACAGCATCCTAACACATCCACCTTCACCTTAGTTCTTCCGAGATACAATGGCAGACACATTATCTGCAAGCTAAAATACACAACTAACCACAAGCTCATAAAAGTACTTTTAAGCAAGTAGTCGGCTATAAAACTGCTTCCCAACCTATTCTATTATGGTGCTCAGAAACAGACGAGTTGTCACAGATTAAAGTTCAAAAAGTTCAGGAAAGTCTATTTTAGAGAGAAATACAAATCAAAAGAGTTTTAAGTGTTACCATGCCTCTTTTTTCTTTAGCACATGATGAAGGCCATGCTCCGCTGCTATCTTCTTTACAAAACTTTTTGTTAAATCCCCTAAAGGGAAAATGGTTTTCCTCAAAGCATCCTGCGAGATCTGACTCAGAAAGAAGGTCTGGTCCTTAAAGAGGTCAGCCCCTTGAAGGAGTTTCACAGCTGCAAAGTGCAGAACACATAGTTCAACTTCCTTTAGTATTTTGTTTGACAAGCAACATTTTAGTTTTATTATTTCCAAACCCATGTTAAAGACAGTATTTTTCAGGTTTTTCAAAATCTAATTGAAAATGTTTGGGTATTTTCTCACCACTAAATAGATCTAGAAAGATTCTGATTTTGTACAGTGCAGAATCTTATGAAGTGTTACACTGCCTCATCTATTACAATCCTGCATGTGTCATTGGCAACAACATCAACAACATGAAAAACGAAAACAACTTTCACGTTTCATGTGAAAGAGAGAATGAAGATTCAAATATCCTAGAGTGTACTGTTCTTCAAAAACACTTCAGTTTTGCCCTCAAACAACACTGCTATAAATCAGTGATTTGAACGATCAGCAGTTATTCCCAATTCTCAGAAAAGAGAGTTTGACTTTTTTTCTTTAAAATAGATGAAGCCTCCTGATTGCCCAGATGAAATAAAATTGGTATAGTTTTTCAGTCATGTTCTGTCCACTCTGCTGTTGTACAAACTCTACTTCTCTGTTTCTTGACTCAAATGAACACTACCTACAGGTCAATAGTTCAGTCATAACTAATAATACAGAATCTCAGTAACAGGGCAAGAAGCCCGTTTAGAACACCACAAAATACTACAACCGTGAATCACAGTTTGTCACAAGTACAGACCGTTGGTCCCGCTGGGGCCATTTCAAGTTTCCAGAAATAAAACAAAGAAACAAATAAACCCCTTTAAGTCCAGAACAAAGAACTGAAAGCAGGGAAGTTGTAACACAAAAATAACACCAGGGCAGCCTTGCATAGTGGGAGTTTGCAAGTTCCTTTCTCTTTGGGTATAGCATGCTTCTCATTATACATCAGAGCTTCATCTGAGTTACTTCACTGCATTATGGCTCACTGCAGAGCTATTTGGGAAATCTCTACACTGCCACCAAAGCTGTGATAGTGCCATGCAGAGACATACCCAAAACAGCATTCATCATCAAGCTGGCTTTGGTACTGATAACAAGAGAACCACTGTGGTGCTGAGATCAACCTCTGATTATGTACAGCCACAGACTATTAAAGTGAAGAGCAAAACCTGCACTGCTGCTACTAGTACCTCTGCTGACCTGAGAATCGTAGCCTTAAAAATGTCTGCACATGCTGCACTTGCACTTTTCAACTGCAGCATAGGCAGAACCTTGATCTACCTGGGAAAACCAGGCTTCTATAGGAGAACAGAGAGATAAGGCAGAATAGTTGAATTACTGAACGAGAACCTGATTTTTTCCAGTAAAATAATATACAGTCCAATTACTGTATAAAAGTATGTTATTAATTGTAATGTTTCAAAGCCTTAATTCTAAAATTCCACTTAAGCATATCCCCATGATGAATTCTATCTATACTATATACTCAATAGCCAAAGAATACATTCCCTAAAATAGAAGAAACATTAAAAAAGAACATTTTACGTAAGTCAATCTTGATAAAGATTTCTTGAAATACTTCCCCAGGGCATAGAAGACAGCCATGTCTCCTTAATCCACATTACAGCTCCTCCAGAATGTTGGTTACTACTGAAATGCTTATTCTTACCTCCGCACCCGGATTAGAACTCTTAAAATAGAAAATGTAATACTTCACTAGTCAGGGTAATTTTCAGTAATGTAAATCCCCTGCTTGCACAATCAAACTGCTGCAAAGGCTGGGGTTTAAATGGTAATTGTCAAGGACTCTTATGGAACTGGAATTGTCCCGACATTGCCGTTATACCACCATCTTCTGGCTTGGACATCCAGCCTCCGACAGACTGCATGCACGCAGACCACAAGGCGCCTGTGCAGAGACCAGGGCGCGAAAAGCAGAAACACGGACTGCACTTACGCAGACCTGGAGACGTTGGGAATTTGATCCCTTTTCATGGCTTCCGGACAACCCCTGGGTTAAGCATATCTTATTTTATATGTTGTGTGGTTTAGCAATGTTGTTATTTTTACCATGTGTCATTCCATGTTTTGTTCAATTGATTCAACGTGTTTTGACTAACATGCAGTTTGTTGCTGTCCCATCACCTGACAATGTTGAATGTATCCGTGCAGTGTACCAGCCAAAACCTTTAGTTGTAAAAATTGTGTAAACAAATGCTCTCTTTTCTTGCCTTACTATCCTCTCCTTCTATCACCACCCTGGACCATGAAGACGGAGATCTGCGAGTCAGGACAGCAATCTTTGAGCCACGGGGTGATGTAGGAGTCTGAAGTGTTGAGCGCGGTTGTCTCGGAGCTTGCTTGGGTGTGTTTATCTGATGAGACTGGACAGCAGACCACTCTTCTGTCTGATAAGGCCCAAGGGCGGACCATTCTTTTGCTTATCAAGTGCCACTATCTTGCAAAGAGATGCACAAACTTGCTGAAGCTGCAGGCCATTCTTTGGCTTATCAGGTACCATTAACTTGCAGGGAGATGTGCGAACTTGCTGGAGCAGCGGGCCATTCTTTGGCTTATCAGGTACCATTAACTTGCAAGGGAACATGCAAGCTTGCTGAAGCAGCCGGGCATTCTTTGGCTTATCAGGCACCACCAAGAATGGGACACCAATTGATATCCGGGCCAGGCCACTTGCCCACCAGCAATACATGTTGTGTGACTGGATGTGCAGGTGTGGCATACATGATAACCAAATGGAAATGAGAGGGGAAACTCCCTCTCCAACATGGGATAAAAGACGGTACTACGAAACCTGAAGGAGGCAAAAAAAGAAGGGTCTGAAAAGAAGAAAGTACAACGAGGTCTGAAAAAGAAGAAAGTACAACGAGTGGCGGAGAAAAGAAGAAAGTACAACGAGGGCTGAAAGAAGAAAGCACAACGAAAGCAGAAAGAAGGCAGAAAGAAGAAGCTTTTCCACCCCTGAAGAACTAAAAGAAGTAGAAGCCTTTCCACCACCGGAGAACTGAAGACTGAGGACCTACGGGACGCCACTGGATCCAGGGTGGTGACTATCCTTTGCTTACCTCTCTGATCGCTTGCTTATTTTCCTCCTAATATTTCCTGCCTTTCCTATCACTTTACTCTTTTATATTTACCTAATAAAACATCTGATTGGCAGCATATGACCTCGTTTGTGTCTTAATTTCGCCCTTGGGATCATCTCGAACCTTCCCCGAGCCTGACTATCAGGCCGGGTCGTAACATTAATCATTGTGTGTAAGGTAACAAACTTCCCTGATTCTGTGACACCAAACATAGTTTAAATTTGTCTTTCATATCTAGGATGAAATAGGAAATCAAGAAACCACTTACTATTTCTAACTTCAAAACGGTTTCTGAAAAGCCTTTGTGGTCTTTTAATGTATTTCTGTTGAAACACTTCCTCATCCTCTAATGAGGTCCTAGCATAATGCCCAGTAGCAATTGCATCTGCTCCTATCAAGAAAAAAAAAAAACAAAACCACAAAGGCACATACTTTAAATTCACAGTTTAAAATAGGATTATAAACATCCAGTAAGAAAAGCAGAAAGCAATAAAGGAAGAAAACCTGTAGAGAAGTCTTATACTGACAACAATCATACTCCTGCTATTTAAATAATGTAAACTATTAATCAGCATGCCAGCACTTGTACTTTTGTACCAACTAAGAATGTAAAACTTAATGGTCAGGTCAAGGTATGTCCCTGAATTAAATCTGTTCCTACATATGAGCAACCTAATCCAGGGGAAGATGTCCCTGCCCACGGCAGGGGGGCTGGACTAGATGACCTTTAAAGGTCCTTTCCAACCTGAACCATTCTGTAATTCTGTATGTGAAAGCAGACATAAAACCAACAGAGATATGTGAATTAGGCATGCATAGGAACTCATGTTTTTCCCCACCTTTTCAAGAGTTTGTATCCTTTAAGCATTTCCACGGCACACACTCTGTACTGACACACTTGAAAATGCCTTACCAAGGTTATCCATAGCATAATGAAGAAAGTAGTTGAATTTGATGTGCTTGTTACACACAATATCAGGATTAGGAGTCCTTCCCAATTCATACTCTTTTAAGAGGTCACTGTAAAATAAAGATTCAAATGTATATCAACATTATTAACACTGCACAATACTATCTGAGACTGAACGATCTGTTTAAACGTCAGAACTTGAGACCCAGTCATACTAAGCATTTTATGTAAGAAATAAAATACCCATTAGATTTTAACCTGTAAAAAAACAATGCTTGGAAGATTTTCTCCAAAGTGCACTGAGGACATGGTCAAATGATCACTCGCAATCTTGTAACTGTGTTTTCTTAAAATAATACTCCCTCGGGGGAACATGGCTGCCCACTGTGCACATCCTTCTCATCTCTTAAGAAATACTTTCAGAATTAAACAACCTTGTTTAATTTTTCAAAGTCACAGTGCAGTGGAGTACACACAAGGAGCTACTGTGTCTCAGCCGAATGGACAATAACTTAATCTGCAACAATGCCACCCTAAGCAGTCATGGGGCTTAATTTTATAAAGATTTTTTACTTTTTTTTTTCCTTCCTTCAAGAAATTCAAATACTTTCTCAAACTCATGTTGTAGTTTTACACTGTCATGTAATTAAGGTGCTTAGCATTATTTGCTTGAAAACAGTGAAATAACTAATAAAATGAAACCAGCATACAGTGATGCACTGAGATATCAAAAGGCCTGATCACTGCATTACTTTGCTTGTCCTCAGTAGTCACGGAAGTCAAGAGGAACTGAGGGCACAGACTGGATGTAAAGGAACACCAGCAACCCTAGTATTTGGTTTTACTTTTCACCATCTGCAACAGAATCAACTGCTTCTTCCTTACCGCATTATACATTACATTCATAAATAGAAAATAAAGCAACATATCTTTTGTCTAACTCCTTTTTAACAGTTCTGAATTCAACAAGTCATACTAATAATTAAATCAGCAGGGTCTACCCAGAGCTGCCTCAGCACTGTACTCTTTCGATAACACAGTACTTCTTTGTAAATGCTGCAAGAGTACGCTGCAAGCTTTAGAAAAGACCCAGCGCAAAGCCAGGCTCACATCAGTTCAAAACTTCAAGTAAAGTACAGAACTGGAGAAAAGGCAATGAAGGATGCCTACTGAATCTCTCTCTGACGCAAAGATCTGAAACAGACTTTGCACAAACCATAGGAAAGACGAGACCTGAAAATAGTTCTCTTGATAAAAGTTGTTTTTTGATAAATAACCCTTTAAAGGGAGATCTAGAGAAGGAATAAATTCAAAGTCAGTGACAACAGTAAAGAAAAAAGGATTCTGAAACAAACCAAGACACTTGCAACAGGTTGTTTGGGAACACTGTACTAGTACATGATGAGAAGCAAAAGAAAAGCTGATCTGCTATGATCTTTGATTCACTGTCATTTACAGACACCCCACCACACCCCTCAAGAGTTTTGATAATGTTTATTCACTCTCTTGCACCAGGAGGGAAAAATGGAGTGAACTTCCCAGAACAGGGCTGTTTTCTTCACTGACCGTACAAACGTTTAGTGCTCAACTTTGATGCCATTTCAACATGAAGTAGAAGTAGCATGACTGGGTTATTCCTTAGTTTCTTCTCAAACAAGGTAACAACAGCACTACTTAAAGGGGGATGATGAAGATCAGGGAACAACTTTTATGTACTTAGGTTGACTGCATAAAAGATAAATTATGTTGTTATACCAATACTTCCCTTCTTCTCCTGCCTCTCAAGAAAAACTCTTAGCTTTTCCTATATAGAACTTTCTTCCCTTACAGCAGAACAAATTCACAGAAAATTCGAACAGTCTCTTTACAGAACAGTTTGAAATTTGTTATAAGTTTAAAGAAGCAAGTTTAGTTCATGATCACTTTGTGGTAAACTGCATTCAATCTATATTAATGTAAAATGCACTGCATAAATTACACACACAGACAAGAATAGCACCCCATTAAATACTTTTTTCTCAAGTTGCAATAAGGTTGCAGAAGAAATGAGCCGCAACAAAGCAATTGCTACACATTCATCATAACTAGGGAGAAACCTCCTATTAATTTCAGAAATAACAAATGTATTAAAATAAATATATGAATTCTGAACTTAAACATGAATGAGAGAAAAAATAATTCCTCTGGTATTTAACAGGGGTCAGTACTTTCTCTTAGCACTGACAATACTGCAACGAATTGCCATTGCCCGTTATCTGTCCATCCCTACTTTTCACAATAATGCAGTACCACGCTAACATACTGAAAGGCCATCTATTTTAAACAGTTTCTACCTGAATACTTCATTCCAGTATTCTTTCACGTAGGAAACCTGGTGAAAAGGAATATCAAGCTTCTGACAAACCCGGTAAGCATCTTCGCAATCTCTGTCAATGGAGCAAGCTCCTTGTTCATCCAGAGGGTCCCAGTTCTTCATAAAGACGCCTGTCACCTGGTAGCCTGTGAAACGAAGATAAGAATGACTTATAAAGGGAAATTCTTACAGCCTAGACCCAAAACCTGTGATTTTCAAGACATGCTTGAGTAACTGCTTGCTTCAGAAGATGCGAGTAAGCAAACATCCTGCTAAGGTGTACGGTACAGCTGTTGCACGGCTGTTATTTTTTCTATAGCTAACAGCGAACATAAAACCAAGCGCTTCTGGCAACCTCACGCGACGGTGCTTCGTAACCCCGCGCTTCTCCCACCCCCTCCTCTACCGCCCGCTCCCGCCGCCCCCGAGGCGCCCTGCCCGAGGCGGCTGAGGGCGGGGAGGCGCCGGCGGCACCCGGGCGGTGAGGGAGGGCAGTGCCCGGCCCCGGCGCCCTCACGCACCCCGGCGCCGCAGCAGCAGGGCGGCCACGGCGCTGTCTACCCCGCCGGAGACGGCGCAGGCGACGCGGCGCCCCGCCGCCCCCGCCAGCATCGCCCCCGCACCACGCCGGCCGCAACGCCGCTTCCGGCCGAGCGCCCCGCCCTTCCGGCGGCCGCGGGCCGGCGCCCAGCGGCGCTCGGGGGAAACGCGCCACCCCTCGGGGGTTCCGGCGCCGAGCAGGGGCACCCGCTTTCTTCGTCAGCACCGCTTGCCTTTACCGCCTGCTCGCTTTCCCCCCCTTCACTGCTTAACGCAGCGCCATGCAGCCGGCCTGCACCTCTCCCAGCAGGGCAGCGGGGTGCAGGTCAGCGGCCGCGGGAGGGGCTGTGGAGGGAGGCAGGGCACCGTTAAACCACCCGGAGAGGGGGAACAGTCAGAAGAGCCTCCTGGCCCCCAGCCCCCCCCCCTTCAGCACCCTCAAACCCATGCTCCAAGCAAGAGCCCTCCAACTGTCCACGAACAACAGGGCTCAGCAAATTGAATTGGACTAGGGAAGATGCAGAAGAAAAACCTTACAGTCTCCATTGGATTGCTTCATGTTCATTAGCGCTTAATAGACCAAAGGTTATTGCAGCTGGCGCCAGCTGCTGCTACAGAGCAGTGCAGTCCCCCTAACCTGCGTTAGATGTCCCGCGCTAACCACGCTTCACACCTCCCTGGATGTTTGAGCAACTGATTCGTACCTTGAAGGCTGGAATTTGGCTCATGGTTGGAGACGCATCCAGCTCTCACCTCCATGTCTGAAGTCCAGTGCGGAGTTAGGCTGCTCGACAGCAGTGGTGAATCCCAGAAGTATTCAGCTGGCCAGGTGCCTGCTGTAGGACCCACACACTTTGGCAGCTGACTCCCGCTTGTTCACAAGTTGCCCTGGTCATGCTCAAACCCAGGAAAGCATACACTGACAACATGTAGTTATCAAGGGGCACAGAATGCTTGGCTCTCCTGCAAGTCCTTGAAGTATAGGGCATAAACCCATTTACCTCTTTTTTAAAAGAAATCACAAATACATCACTCATAAGAAAAAAGTTGATGATTTTTTTTTTTTCCCAAATATCTCCCTCTGCTTCAATTTAGAAATATGCAACCAAACTCATTTCTCCCCCCATTTAAAGACTAGTTGAGGACCTGGTTTGAGTATTGCTTTTAACTGCACAGCACTGGCTCAAATAAGCTTTAGTAAATGCTTCGGTTAATGCAGTAAATGCAGCCCTCTTGCTTTTCACAGAAGGAAAAAGCAGGAACAAGCAAAGAAAATATACAAATTCCACATTTCTGTGGTTCACATTTGGCAGGAGCAGGTAGCATGGTTGTTTCCTCTGACTCAGAAGAGCCTTCACAATCTGGCCAAAGGCCTTAATTCAGAACAGAATCCAAGACTGCAGTCACCACAGAAAAGGCAGCTGTGCTGACAAGTAGGCAAGTGCCTTCAGGTAAAGTCAAGTCAGCAGCCTTGTTCAGCACCAAAGTGTTTGACAAACTCACCTGAACCCTTCTACCTACTTAAACAGTTAGAGTCTCCAACTTCCACCACTTTTTGAATTAATACAAACAGCTGAAAATCCATTTCCATCTCTTGATAAACTTTCATAAATATATTAAGCTAGTATATACACAGCAGAAGTCTCTAGTCTCCAAGGCAGGCTTGTTGCTTCAACATTTATGCGCTACTACAGTGTGCATTTTCATTTCCATTCACCTCCCTGTATTTAAAATCTCCACGTATTATCCAAGCGTGGCAAATTCAGGCAAGAAAGCGTTTTTCTATTCTTTGAGAGTGAGAAAGTTCAAGTCTAACCTTCAAATGTCAAGACTAAACCATCATGCAGTAACAAGCTGTTGCTTTCTCCTTTGAATCACACAAATTCAGCTGTTGCTGTTAGTGTATTCCACTAGCATTCAACAGTAAAACATTTATTTCCAAACTTGCTATGCTTTTGTATGAAAAACCACCCTGAAGTCCACTAGCTTTACCTACATCTTAACATTTGTTAGTGAAACACTAAAATAGTCTAACCAAAGCCTGTAATAAAAAGGTTGCTATTTTGTACAACAGTCTGGTAAACAACTCATTTATTTTAAATTAAATCTTCGTTACACATAGGGGATAAGGAATCAAGGGATAATTGGTAGGAAATAAAGTGAGACAGGCTACCAATACAGAGAATATCCCTTTTTGCCTTAGAGCAATACAGTTTAAATACATTGCAGCACATCCATGAGCAGAACCATTAATCAGACTTGGTTTGACTATATCAAGACTGTTAGAACCCTATTGTGTTAATGCAGTTCACCAGATAATCTGTACCATCTTCAAAAAAAAAAAACTGTACGAGTGAAGAGTAACACCTAAACACTTTAAAGATCACAGATGCCACGAATTCTTCATTTCAACTCAAGTTCAGAACTTCAGTAGAGGGGAATCCAGATTTTCTTTGTTTACATCAGGACTCAGAGTGATAAGAGGCGAACTCAAATCAATTAGCTGAAAGAAAAACAATACAATTTAGCTCTTGTAGTCAGCTGTTGTCATAACTACTAGCAGCAATAATCTCTATTAACATAGTCTTCTCAAGTACTTTTTTTTTGTTTAGGATTGCTATTAATATCCAGAAGACAGATACAAGCACCATGCTCAAGCTTTTAGGTTCAGGTTTTTAAACATTGAGCTCCTTCTTAGACAAGCACAAGCTTCTCATAAGGTGGTTATTGCCCATACTCACCTTAAAAGCCTAAACGGCTTACTTTCTAAGTTTCACTACTATTCATATTCAAGTGACACTGTCATCCAGCCAGGGCAGAGCACTTCTGAACTCCTCTGAACATGCCCCCAGAAGTCAGACTTCTGTGATCCTCTTTTGAGATGCTTTGAAGGACTTGATACTAAATTGATCACAACTACATCTAATGCCATCAAAGGCTATACATCCTCATAGTTAGCACCATTGATCTGACAATATCTAAAGGCATCTACCTTCAAGCCACTAGTGTACAAAAAACACTTGCCCAGAAATGCTTGTCAAATTTAAGAGTAGATTCCAATGCACCTTTCAACTAAGGAGGGGATTAGGAGAAGAGTTAAACAGGAGAGACAGCCTTGCTTTTTTGCTGAAAATGAGCCACTGCTGCCAAGAACTGAAAATTTGCAAGAAAAGGAAAACAAGAGTCAGCATGCCTACTCTACTGAAGACAGCATTCACTTTGTGCTTCAGAACAGTTTCATTCTTTAACTGCTTTAAGCACTAAGTTCTTTCTCCATCCTCCTCCTTTTCTTACTTGCAGATTGCTCCCTGAGCTCTAGTTTAGAGCACATTGTTTGATTTTAAACATTAGCATCTCTTTGCTTAAGAGCACCTTAGTATGTAGTATCATATTGAACATACTGAGCTAATATTAAATAATTCTTACAGTATTGTGGAGCTGCTCTGCAGACAAGTATATGCAGCCAGTTGACATTCTTCTGCTAGCATATTTGCACCATAAGACTATGACGACAGGCTGAAAGAGTTGGGGTTGTTCAGCCTGGGGAAGAGAAGGCTGCGGGGAGACCTTATAGCAGCCTTCCAGTACCCGAAGGGGGCCTAGAAGAAAGCTGGAGAGGGACTTTTTACAGGGGCATGTAGTGATAGAACGAGTAACAGCTTTAAACTGAAAGCAACCTCGTCTAGTGGAAGGTGTCCCTGCCTATGGCAGGGGGGTTGGAACTAGGTGATCTTTAAGGTCCCTTCCAACCTAAACCATTCTATGATTCTATGAATACAACTTACCTTTACCTGCCCTGAGAATATAGGCTTTAGAGGAGTAATCTTATTCACTTCAGGAGTATTGGAAAGGTCAATCAGAGGTCTACTTTCACATTCCAAAGTGTGTGGGAGAGATTTGTCTACTCCAATATCTACCAGTAAGGCCTTAAAAAAAAAAAAAAAGATAGTTAAGGTTTTCCCCTCTGTTCTCCATGCTTCCTTCATAAACATTTAGGCAGTCAATTTAGCTTATACAGCTAATCACAGGACAGGCTTAATTTACAGGTTGTGTATTTTTCATGCAGGACTGTTTGCACACAGTGTAAAAACCTCAGCTCTTGCTCTGCCAATGGCTGGCATCGCAAATAGGGAAAATGCAGTGAGACAAAGCAAAAGAGCTCCTTGGGGCATGAAACAATTTTCCACTTAAAAGCAGAGTTAAGCCAAATTTAAAACAGAAGAGTAATAAATCTCTTAATATTTAAATTAGTTGACTACAATTATTGTGTAGTGTTATTTAGCCATAGAAACTATTCTGTAGAGCTCCAAACTTTAGTTATGCTTTTGTCCAGTTTAACTATTCTATACGTGTGCCAAGCAATTCTATAACAGATACTTCATGTCATCAAGTAAGCTAACAAGGAAAACACTGATGCAGTAACATCAAGTAATTAAGCTACACTTTATTCTACACCCGAATATTTGTAAATCAATAGCCACTTTGACTGGTTAATATTTCAGAACTACCAGTTCGGTCCTTTCTCCTTATTGCCTGTGGAGTGCCAGCTTTCAACATGAAGCCAGTAGATTCTTGGGAGAGGGAGAAAGTGTTCACTGGACTACGTACATGACACTTAACTAAGTTTACTGCTGCATGGGCTTTGGGTTTAATTCTCACTCATTGTATGCTGATTTGCACTGCTGTTAGGTGATTGAATACAGCTACAGCAGTGCATTTTTTTTTTTCCCAAAAGGGCTTTATGGCTGCAACTGGAACTGCCCTATGACACTGCTTTTCTAATGAAATCCACAAGGATTTCACAGCACTTATCCAGAAGTGGAAATTTGACATGAAATCTGCAAGTATTTGACCCTTCAGCTTTGAGATGGGAACAAACTTAGTGGAAACTCTGAACAGATGTTCAGTGATAAAAATAGGCACTAGAGGGTGCACAGGCTTAGCATTAATCCATTTTAACTCCGTGTGTACTGGAGTGGTTTTCCTACTTATCCCTCATCTTGAAATAATTTATTTTCAAGCAGTTTACTTAGTAGTTCTGTAGAAAAATGTATTGTCATTTCTTACCTCAGTTTGTTTCTCTTCAGGCAGCTGATTTTGTATTTCAGCCTCTTTTGATTTGTTTTCTACTACTTCTGCAGCAGTTTTTTCTGGTGAGAAGTTAAGTGCAAGAGGTAGCACAGGTGGAGGAGATATATCATCTTCTGAAGAAGATATCTGTGTCTTACTCACTTTTGTCTGTTTAGAGCTAGGGAAAAGAGCATCAGCAATAACTGAGTTCTTTAATCAGCATGAACTACTAAAGACAGACAAGCCAATGCCCTAACCTCATTTTCTCCTTTTTTACCCCAAGTTTTAATGACTAAAAGGCTTCCCATATTTTCATCCAACAGTATGCTAGTTCTTGTATTTTGCAGGTATTTCATGCTGCAACAAATTTATAGCCTACCCATGGGGAAAAAAAAAAAAAAAAAAAAGAGCGCCAATGACTTCAGGATGATGAAGAATTCAATCTTAAATTGACATATACACACAGCCTAAACTTCAGACATGGGATTTTGGTCTTTTTAAACTTTGAAGAAACAACTAGCAAACAAGTACTGATATTGCATATCACTGAGCAACCTTCTCAGCAGGGACAGAAGTGGAAGTACTGACACCAGCTGGAGGACCAGGGTTTGATTAGTATGATAAAGTCATTGTAGAGAGAGTAATTGTTTCCTTGAGAGAAAAGACTATTTTGGACATTTAGCCTAAGTAACATAACATACAGGAAGAGTTTTCTAGCCATGAATCATTCCTGCTTTAATACTGTTCACTTCCACCAACCATAAAGCAAATCTGCATACATATATACGGCACTTGTGAGAAGATGCTAGGCTGATAATACAAAGAAGGCAATGTTATTTTCACAGAAAACAAACATCATTAACAACAGTGTAGGATTCACCCATTCTGCAAGCAATTATTTCAAATGAAACATAGGTAAACCTGCTCTGAAACTAAAGGTCAGTCAATGAAATCCTTGGCTTTTTGACTGATGCTTTAACAAAGTGTAATTTTACAGAAGCACTAGCAACAATATAAAACAAAGTTAAGAGTAATACGTATTTTAACCTGCTACTTCCCTTCATCAGAAGGCAATAGCAAAATAATGCCAACGCCAAATCTGTTTTCAGTCAGAGCATCAGATAAAAGTCTTAAGTTGTCCGCTAGCTCAAGAAATACAAATAATTTCCTATTGGAGATTATAATTTTCTAATGTTAGATATTGGCTCATCTCAGTAAGGCTTATAGTATTTTACTAGTCACAAGATATAAATCTTTATTAGGCACATACAGCATCTATGCTCAAATGCTTTATTCTAAGATTTAGCAGAGGTCCTTGAAACCTGAAAGTCATCATTAAAATTCATTTAGAGACAGTTTGCCTACAATACTCATTTCATATATGGAGGTTTCTCTTACCCAGCTGTAAGAGTCTTTTTGGTAGAAAAGCTGCAACTTTGGTGAACAGATGCAGCATGTGGAGAAAATGCCATTCTTGGTGCAGTTTTAGGAGTTACTGCTGGAAATCCTGAGACACGACGAACAGGTGTAGGTAAGCCAGACCTTTTCAGACTGGCAGGAGTCATGGAGACAGACCTCTCGGGAAAACAAGAGTTCTGAAAGATCCCATCTTCTGAGGCTTTCAAAGGAGTGCTGACTGCCATGGCACTAAAAAAGGAACATGCATTAGCCAAAAACTTCTAGAAACAGTTTTATTCAAACTATTCTATCAAACAATAGAAATCAGTTTCCCTTTGGTCAGTAAGGGAACAGTAATCATCATAAAGTTGATAATAAACACAGCATAGTAAGGGCTTTACTTCCTAAGAATTCTTTTCTGAATGACTCTAGTCTATTTAGCACTGCAAAGAAAACCCTCTTCTGAAAAGAGTGGAGGGCGGTTGGTTTAGTTTTTTTTTTTTTTAAATCAGTTCTAATAGGCATTAACATAGCTAACCTGGAGGGTCTCAAGGGACTAGATAATCAAGTTAGAACTTTCAAAGATGGTTGCGACACCCAGCCATGTTGCATTCTAAGAAGCGTGCCTCAGTACATTCAATTTTCAGTTAAGCCCTACCTTCCAAGTGTGCCACAAAATGTTAATCCAAGAGATGGCGTTGCTTTTGGTGCTGATTTGTTTGGTGGCGTATCTAAAGAGAAAAAGTTTTGTTAGTTGCTATCCACATTCACGTTTATTTTTTTTTTATAACAGATACCTTTCAGTTAAAATACTAATTCCTTCCAAGAGGTGGACAGAAGTATAATGAAACAAATAATCATTCAAGGTAACATTCGCTTTTTATAGCCAAGCTAGAAGACAGGTCATGCAAAGTATGTGCTTACCTCTGGTCTTCACTGGAACCTTAGTTTGACTTGTAGGAACGGACAAAACTCTAGCCTTCGGCTTTGGACACAGGCTTCCTTTTGTTGCACTTCCATCTTTGTTCTGCTGACATAGCTTCTGCAGACTGGGAACAGAGCTCAGCCTCTGAATTCCACTGCCTACAGCCTCAGATGATGTTGCAGAAGCTGAAGATTTAGCCAAGCTTACAGCACTAGATATTCTGGGAATACTAGCTGATCTTGCTTGCTTCCTGGATTTCTCAGTATTGGCAGCCTGCAGAGATGACACTCCGGTAGGTCTGACAAGGGCCAGCCTATTTGTACTAGATGAAACCTTAGAGCCACTCACACTAGCTTTTGAAGACATGCTTGATTTTCCTGAAATAGAAAGTTACGTTATACTTCTGAATCATCAGTTATTGCTAAGTTTTTGACTAAGCAGAATAATTAGACTCACACAGGAAAGAAAAACAGCAATTTACAGCATTTATGTTCAAACAACTCAAGTTTAAGGAGAACACATACAACTACTGAAAACTTGCTCCCTGAATTCTCCAGCAATTTTGTCTGTTTTAGAAAGTCTCCTCACCAAATTCCTGAATTACTGCAATCAAGTCAAAGAATATTCTTCAAGGAATATTCAGAGCCAAAACAGCTTGCAGATTCAAGTTACATTTTCAACATTTTCTCCCAACAGTTGGCTCTGTTCTCTTAAGCAGGTGTTCAAGAAGGTTCAAGTTACACTGATTAACACCACAGGCTGAACTACCTCACAAGTGCTTTTCTCAATTTTCTGCATGGTTCTTACTTTTAGTCTGTAGGTTACTTTCAGTAATAGGATGAATCTTGACTGGACACTTCCATCATATAAAATAATTCCTTAACTTTTACTGATATATTATTATCCACCCAGAAACAAAGTACAAAATAAAAATTTGCAGTAGCTTGGTATCTTGATGGATCTACAAGAACTGTGGTGCTTACATCTGTCAGTATTTTTAGGAGACTATTTTCCTGATCCTTTGAGGCTTACTGAAAGGGTCAAATTGATGTCTTCATTATAGTATAAGCCTCTTGGTTGTATTCAGTTATGTCCCCAGAGTTTTTTTTCAACCTGCTCGAGTAAAGCTTATCCTTTCATTAGGCTTACAGAAACTCAGAACTAGGCCTTCCATCTTCCTTCTGTATTTCAGTTGTTTTGGTGTTGGGTTTTTTTCCTTAATTCAAGTTAGACAAGCTTACAGCATTCAGAAGCTCACGTACTTGGCTATAATAGAGAAGATCATGTACAAAAAGAACAGGTTTCCTGAGGCATAGCTTACTTTCTAGCTGTGTCAGACCCTTGCATGTAGGCATCAGGCTTACATGAATCTAGTTTTTACAAATGATAGAAGTCTAAGATTTCTTTAGTCCACAGGGATTTATTAGGCAAGCCTACAAAATTTTATTCTCCATTCAAAACATCTCTTACTGCTTGTATGTACTGGACACCATTAAAACATATCCAAACCCACAGTCCAAGACATGCTTAGCTACTTCAGAATTGATTTGTGGCACAAATCTATAGTAAGAGTGATTACCATTTTTTCCTATGGGAGAAATGGGTAAACTTGAATTCAGACTTGAGTTCACACTGGAAACTGATGACAAAGATGAAGTAGTCTTTCTTGTGAGACCACTGGCAACACCAGGAAGTTTCAGATGTGTTATCTTCTTTAAGCCAGGCTGAATCAGAGAATATAGTTTATTCAAAAGCAAAAAAACTATTTAACACATTATTTTGCCATGCTTTTTCTTGGTATTCTAGCTTTTTATTTGTGAATTTTAGAGAAGCTCCTTCTTCAGATTACAGTTTAAAAAGTGAATTTTCTTAGAAACGGTGCATTATATCTGGGTTATTATACAGAACTGGAACATCAGATCTAGGAGGTGGACTGTTATTTTTATTCCTGTCACAAACCTGATTATGGACTTAAAGGGATTAAAGAATAAAAGGAGTAACCCCCAGGCACCAGTATATGCTGGGCACCAACCAGCTGGAAAGCAGCTTTGCAGAAAAGACCCTTGGGAGTGCTGGTGGACAACTTTAACATGAGCCAGCAATGTGCCCTTGCAGTAAAGAATGCTAACGGCATCCTGGGCTGCATTAGGAGGAGTGTTGCCAGCAGGTCAAGGGAGGTGATCCTTCCCCTCTGCTCACCACTGGGAAGGCCACACCTGAAGATCTGTGTCCAGTTCCAGGCTCCCCAGTATGAGAGTGATTTGGAGCTACTGGAAGGAGTCCAGCAAAGGGCCACTAAGATGATTAAGGGACTCGAGCATCTCCCATCTGAGGAAAGGTTTAGAGAGCTGGGACTGTTCAGCCTAGAGAAGAGAAGGCTCAAGGTGGATTCCATCAATATATACAAATATCTCAAAGGACAGTGTCCAGTGGTGCTCAGTGACAGGACTAGAGGCAATGGGCACAGACTGAAACACAGGAGGTTCTACCTCTGAATATCAGGAAACACTTTTTTATTGGAAGGGTCACCAAGCACTGGCACAGGTTGCCCAGAGAGGTTGTTGAGTCCCCATCCTTGGAGATATTCAAAAGCTGTCTGGACATGGTCCTGGGCAACTGACGAGGTGGCCCTGCTTGAGCAGGGGGTTGGACCAGATGACCTCAAGAGGTCCCTTCCAACATCAACCATTCTGTGATTCAGTGAAGTGGCATGCAGCATGGAAGTAGGTGCCTAAAGCTTCAAAACAACTCCTGACAGCTATAGGTATTCTACCTTCATACAAGTTATGGCAACCTTTTCATATGGTATCATTAACTACACACATCAAAAACTTTGTTTCTTAGAGAAAATTGCTGATCACTTACCTGAAGCTAGTGCTTTAAAAACAAAGGTAATGCTTGTTAATCCAACACATTTATAGTTGCTCTTAAGGATGTTCATTGTGTTACAGACTTAGAACACACATTCAAGAATGGCAATTACAGAACAGAGACTACTTTTCCTTAAAACCATTATACACAACAATATAGCTTTAAATTAGAAAGTAAACTGTATTCAGTTTTTTATTTTTATTGGAACATCACAAAAATTATTTTCATATTAAGAATGCTTGCCATTACCTTACTTGGTGCAGGAAGGGCTTTTTTGTCTTGGGCTGAGGAACTGCCACTGAACGAAGACTCAAAGACATCTGAAGCAGCACTAGATATATCAGAAATTAGATCTTCAAATGATCCCATGCTGTTCAAGTCTCTTTTTGTAGAAATACTAGTTTGTTTTCCTGGTTTGGGCTGCAAATTTCAATGCAACATTTTAAAAGTTACTAGTGTTTTTAGAAACCACTATAAAGCTTTTTACACAAATTGGTTTTGTTAAGAAACCAAGACAACAGTCAATGAAGAAGCCTTTGAACCCAGTCAAGTCCTTAGTCTTTAGGCTAATATAGTTTAAAGTTAGTCTAGTGAATGTATTTGCTAAGTACTAGAACATGCTTGAACGCAGATATTGGACATCAGCCTAAGGACAGTTCTGCAACAACCGTTCATCAGCACAGATTTCATATAATCATGTTCATCTACCTACTGTAACAGCTGTTCTTTACAACTATGAGATCTCCATTTAAGTCATATTCTTCTGCTTTACTCTGGCTTTCCAAAGGATGAGATATTGCAATAGTAGACTGCATCATCCAAACTGCCTATTTAGACAGTGGGGTACAATTTGGCTAGTTAAAGCATTAAGACTGTCCATTTTCTTATAGCATCCAAAATCAAGAAGAGACTTGTACCACAAAGGAATCAAAGGGTCCCCTGTTTTCTACAGGTGATGGTTCCCAAGGAACCAATATCACATTTTCAGAAAAATCTGCAGTGCATACTGGAGCCTAAGCCATAAGGTGTAAAGTAATAAAATCCAGAAGATATTCTATCTAGAGACTGGCATTTGTGCACATAAGGTCACTAACACAACTGTTTCCATGCTATCCTGGAATACATTTTCAGTCGGTCACATAGCCACATCCTAAATGTAATACCATTAATCAGTGCTTTTCATGATTGAGACAAGTTGTGGGCAGAACTAGAGCGAAAAGATTTTTCCTGTCCTATCAAAATAACTGGGGGTTCCCCCCCTTCACCTCCATTGACAAGGGTTAACAGTAAACAAAGCCATTGTTGCAGATCACTAAGTCAGTAAGAACAGTGCAGTAGTTTTACCAGCAACAAAACGCTGTTTAAACAGAACCCAGGAATGATAGCATTCACAAAACCAGAATACAATGGAAAAGAAATTTGCCTACAGATGCTCTGCATTGTCATAATAAATAAACTAGTTGGCTGCTATACCATAGTATCTGCCCTGACTTTTCTTTATATATAATAATGTTTCCTGCCTAAGGATCTTATGAGGTGGAGAAACATCAGAAGATTAAAGTTCACTTTTAAAAATAAAAGCTTGTAGACAGTTTAAACATTCCTAACACACACAAAGGCCATGTTTAAAGAAAACATTGTTGCCCAGAAGCTGTCTTTACCTTTTCAATAGTCAACAAATTGCTTTTTCCAAGAGTAGATGAAGGTTTTGCCATTGGCAGTTTGCCAGTTGTCTTCGTATTTCTTTGCTTAGTTTTTGGTTCTTGTGTCAGAGATGAACTGGCAATTTTTGTAGGAGATACACGAATTTTAACAGGGCTTCTGTTTGGAGGAGTATGAAGAGCATGTGTTTTGTCATCTGACAAAAGTTTATCTGATTCTTTCTGAAAACAAGGTGGCAGCTGACATGCTGGGCTCTCCCACACACAGTATGTCTCCCTTTTAACAGCCCTCGGACTTTTCTCTATGTTTTGGTTTCTCAGTATTTTCAATTTTGACTTTGAGTCCTCCACAAATTTTTCTATAATCTTGTTTTCCTGTTCTTCTGATTGGCTTATTTTAGTCTGTTCATTCTTGCTTCCAGTCTGTATTTGCAGTGCTAACAAATGAGCTTCTTTGAAAATTTCCACAAATTTCTCTCCTGTAAGTGGGCTCCACATGAGTTTATCATCAGAAGCAGGTGCACTCTTTTTTTCAGCACTTTTTTTTGCTTCAATATTGACAGCAATACATTTTTCTTTGTGTCCCAAAGGTCCAACAAAAACTTCATCTTCATTTCCACTATGAAGAAAAATAAGTCAGCCCAACACCTTACATGTGTCCACTTTAAAGGTATATTTACCTGTAGACCCTTCACTTACCTTGCTGGAGAAAGTGAAAGGTCAAAATCAAATTTTTCATCAGTCAGAAGAGGAAAGCCTGAAACTATAACAACAAGGATTTTGTCACAGTAGGGATTTGCAATAAAAATGATTGCATTACGCTTTGACAATTTGGTGAAGCTGATGTCAGATGGCAAAGAAAGTTTTAGCTACCAAGTTTAAATAATTAAAATAATAAAAACATGTTTTAGGTCAAAAATTTGAAGGTACAGCTGTGAATATGATCATAATTGTAATAGATGTTCAAATATCGACAGATCTCAACGCTAATTTCTAAGCATCCATAATAGAAACATGGGATCTGGCTGTGGGAAAGGGTATCAGCAGCCTCCAATCAAGAAAAGTGAGAATATAGAATCTAGAGCTCTATGACAATGCAGTTGTGCTATCAGTCAGTTCTTTTCTGGTTCAGACCACCACAGGACAGTAGCAGGAGCCAGTGAGAAAGATTAGTTTGCCTATTAGCTAATATATACACTAAATATTAACTGAATCCACAGCTGTCAGATAAGGAAAAGGGAGGAGCTCAGATTAGATATATAGAAGAGACATTGATGGCATCATGTGACTACTACACATGCTCTAACAGCAGTGCTCCACAAGCTCTTGAGGAGGCTTGTAAGTCTGGGACTGGCAGCAGCAGCCCATGCAAGGAAACAAGTACACAGAACAAGATATAAAGCAGGTACAGGAGGTCTACTGATCTGAACTGTCTTAACTTTTAATGAGGGACACATCAGGTAGAGAATATCCCAACATGTTCTCCACCTACCATTGCTCATGCAAATACCCATTTCTTCTTCAATCACATGACTGGAGCACTGTGCTGCCATTTCTTTTCCTTCCTCCATAGTGTCTGGAAAACACAGAATTAGCTATGCATTAGGTTTAAAAAACCAACAATAAGGTCACAGAATTTTATGATACTGCCAAGTTAGCAAGGATGTAAACATTCCCTTTGAAGACTCTTGTATGTTATAGAAACGTTTAGGTTGGAAAAGACCTTTAAGATCATCAAGTCCAACCGTTAACCTAGCACTGCCAAGTCCACCACTAAACCATGGCCCTAAGCACCACATCTACCCGTCTTTTAAATACCTCCAGGGATGGGGACTCAACCACTTCCCTGGGCAGCCTGTTCCAGTGCCTGACTGCCCTTTCAGTGAAGAAGTTTTTCCTAATATCCAATCTAAACCTCCCCTGGCGCAACTTGAGGCCATTTCCTCTTGTCCTATCACTTGTTACTTGGGAGAAGAGACCGACCCCCACCTTGCTACAACCTTCTTCTAGGTAGTTGTAGAGAGTGATAAGGTCTCCCCTCAACCTCCTTTTCTCCAGGCTAAACAACCACGGTTCCCTCAGCCACTCCTCATAAGACTTGTTCTGTTTAGGGACATAGTTTACGGGATGTTACACACCTCACCATCCTCTCTTGAAAGGTACTATCAAATTATCTAAGACTATGTATATGCAAAGTGTTGCAACCTCTGTAAAAAGCCTTCAAATACAGCAGCAATGCCTAGGATTTCTTAAGTTCCTTAACGCAAACTCTGCGTTCAGCAACTGAACTCCTTATGTGAATACAGTTGCAAGGGACAGCACAGCTAGACAGTTGCAGCAGAACACTGCCACCTCGCAGGCTAAAAAAACCTGTTCATAGTACTAATTGGAGACTGGCATAACCGAGACCCAGCACCTCTCTGCTCCACAGAGGAAACGCGTGCTGTCGTTCACTTGTGGACAGAGACCCCTCAAATACAATCTTCCTGTGAGCAAAGGTAGACTCGCCCCTACCGTAACACAACCCCCTCAGGCTTTGCCGAGGGGTCAGCCAGGAGACCCTCAGGAAGAGTACCTCATGTGGTGCGGCCGGACCGCGGGGATTAACGCCGAGCACAGACCTACCTGGGCCGGTCCTTCACAGGGCAGCTCAGCAGAGCCCACCGCAGCCGAGGGGACCCCACGCACACGCACCCGGGGGAGGAGAAGGTGCCCGGCCTGCGCGGAGCCGCTCCCAAGCCGCACGGAGCCCTGCGAGGGGCGAGGAGCCGCCCGCCGACCTCCCACCGCCCCACCCCACCCCAGGCAAGCTCGCGTAGGCCCTCCCCGACTGCAACGGCCCCTCTGCAGCCGGGCCGCGGGGGAAGGCCTCCGGACACCGGGCCGCGGGGCCGGGGTCGCCCCCACCGCCCCGCTCACCTCCGCGGGGCCGCCGAGCGCGAAGCAGCGCTGCGATGCCGCCTGGACGTTTGAAATCGCGCCCCCCTCACGTGAAGCGGCCCGCGCGCCCTCATTGGCAGGTTCGAACGATAACGACCCCCCTAGCCCCGGGGCATGCTGGGGTTTGTAGTTGGCCGGGGCTCCCCAACGGCCGCCGCGAGGGCCGCGCCTCAGCGCCGGGCCCGCTCCTCGCTGCTGGGCCTCGCCCACTTACCGTGGCCAGTTTTTAACATATTAAATATATGTAATTACTCATGGTGTGGTAGAACTAGAGATGGGCCTCTGGACCATCGCAGCACCCAAGGCCAGCGGGCTGCTCTGTGTCCCTGTGGGGTGGTGGGATGGCTGCCAGCAGCCGTGCCTGGGGCCGCGGCCTCTCCTGCCCCGCTCAGCCTCGCAGGCCAGGCCGCTCCTTTGGCACTTTCCGCTCCTCAAGTGCGGGCCCCGGCCTTGCTGTTTCATCCCCACGGCTTGTCGCTGCAGAGCCCGGTTTGCCTGGCTGACCTCGGCAGCCGTGGTGGTGGCAGCAATGGAAGGGAAAGCCTCCGTGCGCCTGCCGTGTGGGGAGATTGGTGTCTGCAGTAGGTATCTGCAGACCTGCAGCCAGGACCTGCAGGGAGCCCAGGAGTTGTCTGGGCACTCCTGAAGCGCTTGGCTTCAGGGCCCTGCTGGGGTGCAGGGCCCTGGGGTGACTCCCAGCACAGCTGCCATGCCTGTTATGGTGGAGGATGAAGATGGACTCCTTTTGTTTCCTCCACACCTCTGCTGGATACGATTGTCTGAGTAACTTAACTGCACCAAAAGGAATATGTACCTGTTGCTAAGCTGACATAAGGAACAGCGAGATTCCTGGATGTCAGTCCTGGCTACTGCCAATTAATATGGGCTGACCCATAGAATAATTTTAAAAGTAGACCCATGTCAGTAAGAAACACCAGAAAAACACCACTCTTCCACATTTCTGACATTTAATGCTGTGCAGTGCTTAGGGTTTTCTCAGAAATTGCAGTTGAGTGATGTATTCTGTTCTGAGTATTTTGGGATGACTAACTAAATCACTGGACTGGAATCTAGCAGCTGAATAAGAATGGTTAATCATGACCTGCAGATTTTCATAGAGACAAAATATTTTGTAACCCTTTCTCTACTTGGCCACTTATATTCTGGTATCTTTCCTGGAGCCATGCAAGCAGTGTATATGCAACTTGAGTGTATAGCAAGTATCCTATGTATTGGCTAATACATACAGTAAATGGCTGGGACAAATAGGCCCCTAGGCTGAGTATTAACACGCTCACCTCCCACTGTTCCTCCCTCCCCATCACCCCAGGAGTCCCTCCTGGCAGGCGGTGGTCCGTCAGGTGGGGAAATGTCAGGCTTTGTTGCTTGTAAAATGGGCCAATCCTCATTATTACAGAGTTTCTGTCTTCCAGCTTTTTATCTCAGTATTTTATACCTGTTCTCTTTGGTGTTTTTCTCATGCGTCCCTGAATTACAATTACTGATGTAACAATTTCAGTTCTATGCTTTTACCTACCGTTCTTCTCTTGCATTGCTTTAGCCTATAGAATGTCTCATTAATAGCTCAACAGCAATTTTTTTCTCAGTAGGTTGAGCAAGGGTCCCTGGCTGTATTAACAAAACTGGACCATGGGCATTATGAAGGATAATTTTCCACAAAGAAAATTATGATACAATAGAAGAACAAAAGTTGGGAGATCTCAGATTTTCTTATATGACCAAAAATCAACAGTCTCACACTTCTGAGATGAGACTTGCACATATCTCATTTTGCTTAGTTCAGTCAAAAAATGAAAGCATCAGTAAGAAACAGAAAACCAAGATGAAACTAATGGGGAAAGGGGAAATAGGCTGTAAGTGCTATAGATCTTAGGACTGAAGTAGAAAAAATGTATGAAGGAAATTAAAAACTTACAGGAAAAATTCAGCGTACAGCTTTTATTGTGGCATCTGCCACTCTGTATGTGTTATTTAACAAAACAGAATCCAAAAGTTGTAACTGCCAGTATTCTCAGAATCAGGTCTGAAAAAGCTAGAAGTGATTCAAGTCAGTAATTCTTTACTGATGTCCGAATAATATCTTCCTCCAAGTCATTGTAATATTTCTATTTTTCTATATTTAATGTGTTAGTAATAATGAAGAATGATATGACATCCTGGGTAGCTCCACTGGTTCCAGTGACACAGTTTTACTCACATAGCTGTTAGAAGTAACCAGCATGTGCACTTCCATTGAAATGCACATTGACGTACTAGTCTTGTAACAAGTTTACTTAAAGGAAATGGAGACTCAATGAGTTTCCATTAAACGGTCACAGTCTCAATGTTATTAATGGAAAAGAGTTTTAAGACAGATGAGAGTATGAGTAAAGAAGCTCAGTCTTGAATTTCTGGAGTGTGATATCCTAAAACATATTTGGAAATTCCTAATTGTTTTACTAAAACTAAAGGAACCAATTTCATTTATATAAAAACATAAATGCTCTGTGAAGGAAAGGCAAAAGCCTTTAGAAATGCACCAGAACTACAAGTTCAGATTTGTCTTAACACCACTTATATGTGGCAATAAGCTTAAACTAACATTTAAATGAGAAATAACTTTTTTTTTTTTTTAGCAGTTTAAAGATGATGCAAGATGATGTTCACATTTTGTTTTGGGAAAGAAGGGCTTTGGCCTATTTTTATAAACTACAAATTTAAATGTGTATATTCATGAGCCCTGCAAATAGTTGCTGGACCATTGGATTCATTATACTAAAGCTACCGTTAACCCAGCTGATCATGCAATGCCCAGATTTGGGAGACCTGCATTGGCACAGCGTCTTGGTAATTACGGCTCCAGGTGGTCAGGGAAGAACAGGATGTATGTGACTTTGTTACTAACCCTAAATGCCCAAATGTTTTCTTTTGTGCTGATATACTGCTTATTGACTGCTGATTGATTGTGTTATAAAAGTCAACACATTATTAAAGAAGGCACCTACTTTTTCATAAAAATATTTGAATATTAGAGCACATTGAAGTGATGGTGGCTTGAAATTTCACTCCAGGCAAGTTAAACCAAATTACGGTTCTAGAAAGGAACTAAGTTTTACCCAAAAATAGCCTGTGATCTAATAGAAAGTAGTTCTAAGTTACAGCTCATCCTGCATTTTTCATCACCAGCACTCTCCATCTGTGCATTACTTATGTTGCTATGAATTTGGCAACACTTTAGCAGCGAGCTACCGTTTATAAGAAGGGATCCCAGCAGCTAAAAGAAGCCAGTCGTTGGGATTACTCGTTACTTGCCTTGTGAGTTGCTCCGGGGAATTTCTTGAAGAACTGTGTCAAAATTACCTTTAGAAAACCAGTAATTTGAGAACTTTGATTGTCACATATCAAGCGCTCCCAGATTAGCATTCGTCAAGTTGGTGGGCTTGGAAGAAAGATTCTTTTTGTTGGTACTGAGTGGAGATTTTCCTCTTTTGTGCAAGGAAACAAGAGGATAAAACAGGACAACTTTTTCCTCTCTGCAAGAAGAAAGCTGATTCATTGGGAACGCAATCACCAAGACACCATGAATGCTTCCAGGAGGTAAGCTGCGCATACTGCATTCCTCCCAGGTAGGAATAGGAAAGCAAACCACTGATGGGGAGAAAAAGTCCTCCCGTGGTCTTCACATTATGCTGGCAGATGATCATGAACTATGTTATTTGATTTGCAGTTAGACAAGACAGAAGGTAGCCCTTGTCCTAATACAAATGTGAAATGTGTATTTCTAATTCTACAACTATTTTCTGTAAAAACTCAGCTGTAGAACTTCCATTTTATTGATACCATATACCTTTGCAGATTGCACTCCCTAGTCTTTCATTTTTAACAAATCAGTTTTGACAGCTCTCTTCCAAGTGTGCATAAGTATATAAATATAATTTGTGTTTAAAAGCTCTTCACTCATAAGCTCTATCTGCAGTAACATTTTTGGTAACTCCTGCTCTTCTGTGATAATAACAGCAGGAATGAACCAGAGCTGGAATACATCTAATACTTCTCAGACCCTCCCTAAGCTACATGAAAATCACAAGCTGATTGATCTCCTTTCAGCATTCCAGTTCAGATGGAATTGTGGACATTCAACATTTTTTTCTCTTAAAAAAAAAAAAGAAGCCAGCCCACTGGGGCTTAGCAGGCAATTTTCAGCGGAGATAACAATAACTGGAGGTCAGTTACCATAGGCTAACACTTCTACTTTCAGACCATTTGGGAAAGGTGGCAAAGCAATGTGAACTGTTACTCCAGAGAATCCTGCAGATACGCTTTCTGTAGTTAATCCTGATTGGTATCTTTGGCTAATGAATAGTTTGACATAGACTGCGGAGGGAAGCCCCCCCTGAAAAGCAGAGATAGAAACACATTAACAGAGCAGGATGGGAAGCTCACATAGCACATGCTGTGCTTATTCCCATGGATTAAAGCCTTGGAAACTGGTAATCTTTTTTTTTAAACTCTGCCACTCTCATAATACTGCAAAATGAACGGGTATGTTTTTTCTCATACAACTGATCTGTATCAACAGTGAAGAGTAAGAGCACTGTGCGTCCTCTAACAAGCCCATACCCGGTCTCTCTGCCTGTCAGTGGGAGAGAAATACCAAATGGCTGCTAAATGTTTTGCATTTCCAATTATGGAAATTACTTTATTAGCCCCATACAGTTTGAAGAGCTCTTTCCCAAATCTAGTCAATGATACAATGCACACTCCAGACTTCGTTATAAACACTATTGCGCTGTTAATAAAAGAGAATAATTTTTAATCTTAGTCTTGCTTTTTGCTGTGACAGGATACAGTCTCTCCATGCTCGCAGACAGAAAACCAATGGGAACAGAAGTGAGAACTGGCACAGCACCTCTGGGTTCAAGCATCAGCATGGAGATGATCTTGCTACAGTCCATACCCTTTACACAGTGATTGTCGTGATCCTTCTAGTGGCAATTTGGGGAGCCTGGTCAAGAAAGGATTCATCCTTATAGCAGCAATATGCTTTCTTTGTCAAATATTTAAAGGAATATTTGTGTCAATTATCCATACCCAGGAGGTACAAAAAAATGGTCTCAGCATATTACAGTTTACCTGAAACTGCTTAAACTGTTGCTACTTGTGGAACTGAATCTGTGAAGCAATTTAATAGGCAATGTACAGAACATGACTTTGTGAATAACATACACCTGTTTGCACTGTACGCATGTTTATATTACCCTTCGCATGTATATGAAACTTACTTTAAGCACAATATGCTAACAAGAAGAAGAATTCAACTTACATTTTTATTGGTCAATGTTTTGTGTATCCACCCCAGCTTTCCATTTTTGAACTTAAGTTGTCCAGTCTCTACCTCTGCTAAGATTACCTGTCCCAGTCCATGCTAAAACATACACTATAAGCAGGCAAATAATCTGCCATGTCACAACAACATAGGAAAAAAAAAATCAATAAAACCAGCTATCCTGCAGGCAAAGGAAGGCCTCTGAACAAGTCAAATTCTCATCTCTGTTGCTGAAGAGAATTTTTATGGGACTTGCATCTGCATATTTTTAACTTATGGTAATGCCTTTGTAAACTCAGGAGTAAAACCATGAAATAAACTGTATTTGTAAGCATCCTTTGTTGCAGAACCAACTGGCTCAGTCTTCAGTCTTGTGCCAATATATTTAATTCAACTTCAACCACTGCTTGCTTTTCTATAATTCGTTAATACCTCATGGCAGTACCAACCTCTGCATACACCAGCCCGTCCTTAATGGGGGACATTCCATACTCCCTCTTTTTCAGGGAAATAACTCCACTCAGAAAACCTGCAAGCTTTCTGGAAATACAGCCAGTTGGCAGTCTCTGTTAAACTCTTTGTTAATTGTATGGTTGTCTACTCCTGACAAGCTCAGGTTAACAGACAGGCAGCTCTGAGGGGCAGTGGCTGTTGGGAACAATAGTCCAAGCCTTTGGAGCTTAAACTCAGCTTAAACCCCAAATTTCATCATTGCCTAAACTAGAAAACAGTATCTTAATAAGCAAAGAAGAACTGCAAGACATTTTGAATACTTAGGTACAGATAGATACATGTTTGTAATTACATAGTACCTGTAGGCAACACAATTGTTCTAAGTATTGTGTACCCCATTTTGGTATCCATCCATAATCAGGAGGGATACATAAACTGAAATGTTTCTGAGAAGGCCTACATGGCACACCTCAAGGAGTGTTTACAAAGCACAGTGTAGCACCAGAGACACCCGTGTTGGCTCTCAACAGGCGGGTGTGGGTGCTGGAATCAGCGTTCCTGTATCTATGCAGCACTCTGCCAGTGTTACCCTACTCAGGCAAACACCCTTATTAAGGTACCACCTCATCATGCCTTAACGTGGCAGCAAAGCTTTGAGGAAGCTCTCTGAAGAACAGCACACAAAGGAATAATAAAAAAATTAAATGATTAGTGCATTAAATACATTGTCCTAGGACATGGGGACCCCAGTCATAAACCATATAGCATGAACTAATATTACAAGTGAAAGCAAAAGGATGGTCCCTCCCTTGTAAATGTACCATTGAAGTACATGAGAAGAGAGAGGGATTTAGACATTCTGACAGGAGTATGAATAACCCCAGGCGACTGGGGTTGTGTGATGGGCGATGGCCTCGGCACACTGGAAGCTTACCATCATCAAGGCTTTGCAGGAGAGAGGGAGTTTGGACAACAGGTCAAAGAGTGGTACTGAATAATCATTTATTTTGCAAATGATGAAGGAACGTTCCTCTAGCTGAAACAGGCACAGGAGGAGGCCTGAAGTGGCTGCTTTGAAAACACAAGGCAAGAGGGTAAGCTTAGGCTATAGGAGACCGATGTGAACTGTGAAAGGCAAAGTAAAAAGTGAAGTAAAAGTGAAGTAAAAGCAGAGAGGTGAAAGCATCTCAGGATGCCAGAAGGAAGGAAGCCAGTGAACAGAGCTGGGGAGGGGGCACACTTAATGGCAAGGGGAGTTCAATCCTGGAACCGGTCACTGACAGCTGATGTGGATTTTTCCTTTGCTTAAGATTTTGTAAGTCAGATTGGCTATTTGTTCTAATGTAAGTAGCTTTTAGAAACACACATTTAACTAGTATCAAACACACAATTCAGAGATGCACAGGCTGCCAGATCAGTGAATGTGCATCGCTTGCGCTGCCATGTTCATCACAGTGGCCTGCAGATGCGGCCACAGAGCACTCGGGAGTCATCTGATGCGAGGCAGGCTGCCCTCTGCCTCTCTGTTCCCCTGAAGAACCTCTGACTGTCCCTTTCACATCACTGTGAGATTTGCCATGTGCCAAAATATACACTCCCCCAGCCCTGAGACGGGCACACATCAGATCCCGCACACATGCGCCAGCCCACAGGTGAAGGCAGCTGGCAGATCCTGGTGTGCTACTGGACACCCTCCCCGAGGGGAGGATGACTACCTCTGTCACGACAGGGCAGGCAAGTTTTCCTTGAGTATATGTCCGCATTCCTGCTGCGTGCCAGAGGTATACCTGTTACGTGATGGACAGGCCTGCAGTTGGGACATATATCAGATCTGCCTAGGCTGAAAGCTTGGGAACCGTCTTTAACTCAAACAGCAATATTCTGCTGGCTTTACCACATATTACAAAGTCATTGTAAAAGATGGCTTTGTACAGTCTGTTTCTTGCCTGCCCTGTCCCCTCTTCCCCTCCCCCCCCCCCCAAGAAACTCATGTATTGCAAAGCATTCAAGCAGGAAAATCAGTTCTGTAGTGGACGAGGTTTTAGTCATCGCCTTTTAGAAGTATAGGCTGCTGGTTTCACTCAATTTGTGTCATATACCCAATGTTAAAAAGGCAGCACAGGCAAAAAAAAAAAAAAAACAACCAACCACCACCTCACCTAAAATAAAGAAAAGCTAAAACAACTGACCATACATCATACTTCTGGATTTAGTTCTTAAATTTATAAATCCTGCAGGTGTATCACTGCCTCTGAAGCACTGGAGATCCAAATAAGGTATTGAAAATGCTTCAGCTTCTTCTCTTTCACCTTGTGATAGAAGAGACGAGATATGAAAGTCCAGAGGAAACAGCAGCAGAACGTTAAATGTTTTGAAAAATCTGTCTTTTTTCCTTAAACTTTTGCTTTGCTGGAAAACAGTGGTGGTTGATTTAACAGTATCATTATAGATCCAAATTTACTAATTTTTAATGTGTTCAGAAAGACAAGCGTAACTTTGCAGGGTCAACAAAATCTACATATATTACCAGTTTTTGTAAATAATTTGTTTAACTTAGATAATGCAACTAGGACTAGGGGAAGACTGTGGTCTTGCAGGGCAATGGCAAGTCTTCACTGCCAACAGACCCAAATCATCTGCCTGACTGAATGATACTAGGGAGGCTTCAGCTCCCAAAATCATTTCCAGTAAATCCACCCATGAAAAGAGCTCATTCGGGTCTCACAGTAAATCACAATTTCATAATTTAACTTGTGTCAACAGTAACAAACTATTTATTGTTTCTACGCCAATGAAACAGACTGACAAGGATTAGAAACTGGGAACCCAAGTTTGGAACTTGTGTATCAATTGTTATGCAGCTATCTTTTTATTAATATTTCTCCTATATTAAACAGACCAGACTGATGTTTTATACATGTTCAAAAAAGGCTGTGGTTTAAGCATACTTGTCTGCTGTTATTTTAAGCTACCAAAACCAATGTCAGCAGTTCAGCCAGCAAATCTGGTGATATACTCCATGTACCAACGGGACTGTCAGAAAAGGAAAACAAGTCTCTTATTTTCCATGGTCATTCTCACATGCTGATGTTACACACATTTTATTTCAAAAGACTCGAGCCCTTCCAAGCTCCATTTTTTACTACTGCCTCACATTTCTCTTTAGAGGATGATACACTCTGTAAAACCATATTTAAATCAAGAAATCAGCACAGCCGTTTCTCCTGAATCAGTTCTTTTGATAAACCTTGTAATTCCCTTGGTACTTGGCAAGTATTTTGCCATTGATTTGGTTGGTAAGAAAAGGATGGTATTTGTACTACTGTGTTTTAATTGAGGGAAGAATTAACCAAGATTCAAATGCAAAACAGAAGCTAGAGATTTCCATATTAAATACAGAAACACAGACAATACTAGGTCTACACGTCAGTTTGCTGGTCTGTTTACTGTAGTGGACAACATTTCAACTCTAACTCAGACTTGCCTCTCCCTCAAAATATATTTTGTTTTCCCAAACACTGTGTGTAAGAATCTGGGGCATACTCTTCCAAATATCTTGTAAGTACACAAATTATAATACCTCAGAGAACATTGGGAAAAAAACCCCAAAATGCAGACAGCTATACAGTTTTATACATGTCCCAGAAAAACAATACAGTATAACAATAACAAACAGTATGGATTTCTACCTAATTAGTACAGTAATTTCTCTTAAACAGGATGCCTGCATGTGATTAAATGATACCCACACAGGGCTGTGGGACCTGGTGACTACTGGAAATCAATATTCTTTTTAGATCCCTTTGATGGCCTTTCCTAACACTGGCTCAACAAAACGAGTTCGATGATCCTTTCAGAATGCTATCTAAGTTATATCGACAATTTAAGTGAATAAATCTATGGTGCAAATTCCTCTGTGAATTCTGCACCTGGAACCAGGCCCTAGGAAGTCAGCGTCACCATGCATAATTCAGCGTTCTAAAGTAAAAGCACCTCTCATTATCCTTTAACGCCAACACTGCAGTACCACAGCAACACACCAGGACCTCAGCAGTATGCTGCATCCAATGACATCAGATTGTCAAGTGCTCACATCACCATAGCATCACCCAGACTGACCTTATTCGTTGTTCTGCACATCTCTGATGCCCCTGCTCCACGCCGCCCCGCCACTGGGTGCCACGGTGCCCCTCCCGCCCCTGCCCGTTCCCAAAGGGCGGGCAGCGACTCTATCCCAGTAGCAAAGAGAGGCGCTGGGCAGCGACTCTATCCCATTAGCTGAAGGAGAGAGTGCTGCTGATCGTTCATGGAAACTTCCCTTTTCCTAGTCCATCAGCAATACTTCATGCCACAGAGACAGCTTTTCTGGCAGCAGTGGTGCTTAGGGACATGGTTTAGAGGTGGACCAGGCAGTTAGGTTAACAGGTTGGGCTTGGTGAACTCAGAGGTCCTTTCCAACCTTAACGGTTCTCTGATTCTATATCATGTCAGGGGTGCCAAAACAAAACAAATCAGGGTAGGGTTAATAAAAATTATTTACAATGTTTGAATCCTATCTGGGACTAGCAAAACATTTGATGAAAGACAGAAGTACAGATTTCCAAGCCTTCTGTTTATGATCAACTTAAGGTACTCGCAAAAGCGGTTATTTTTTTCTCGTTAAGAAAATGGACAAAATGCCAATGGCAAATTCTGCTTTGCACGGCAGGATTGCTCTCTGTGCTTAGAATACAGCTCAGATTACCACCATAGCCAAGCTTGCTCATTTATAGTTTATGTCACCTCAAGGGAGGTGATTCTGCCCCTCTGCTCTGCTCTGGTGAGACCCCACCTGCAGCACTGCGTCCAGCTCTGGGGTCCTCAGCACAGGAAGGACATGGACCTGTTGGAGCAGGTCCAGAGGAGGGCCACAAAAATGATCAGAGGGATGGAACACCTCTGCTATGAGGAAAGGCTGAAAGAGCTGGGGCTGTTCAGCCTGGAGAAGAGAAGGCTGCGGGGAGACCTTATTGCGGCCTTTCAGTACTTAAAGGGGGCCTACAGGAAAGATGGGGATAGTCTTTTTAGCAAGGCCTGCTGCGACAGGACAAGGGGTAATGGTTTTAAACTAAAGGAGGGTAGATTTAGACTGAACACAAGGAAAAAATTTTTCACGATGAGGGTGGTGAAACACTGGAACAGGTTGCCCAGAGAGGTGGTAGATGCCCCATCCTTGGAAACATTCAAGGCCAGGCTGGATGGGGCTCTGAGCAACCTGATCTAGGTGAAGATGTTCCTGCCCATGGCAGGGGGGTTGGACTGGATGACCTTTAAAGGTCCTTCCATCCCAAAGCATTCTATGATTCTATTCTATGGTTAAAGCTCAGGTGTCATCCAACTACTCCGTACTACACCACCTTCTCTGAAATGCAGGATGAATTGCAATGAAGTGGTTTTACATCTTAAAAAGCCCTCTTTTTCCTTTAAAAAAATTTTATTTCCACATTTTCATAAAACATCTTTTGTTGACATTCTGCAAACAACACTATCCAATAAGGTGCCAATTTTTTCTTCCTGCGGAGTAATTTTGTACACCTGCAGAAAAAAAAGAACAAGAAAAACATAAAAGCTGTCTAAGGGAAAAAAAAAGATCACATATCTGCTAAAATATATACACAAGAAAAGATTTCCCCCTCTCCCCTACTTTTTACATCAGAAATTCCTATCTTGTCTTGCCTGGAAGACAAAATTAGCACTGAGGAACCAAGCAAATTCTGAAACTGCAAGAGACAAATGAAAGCTAGGGAGCTGAATAAGAGCAGCACTTTTAGCTTTACATGTTGTAATGATTTGTCCGATTTTATTCATATGTCTCCCATCATTACTTCGATGGACATGATCAAGATGATTCAAGCTACCTGAATTTTATCAAGTGGAACACATATGCTTCAAGATACATATCTAGCATATAGTAATCTGTTAAGAGCACACATGCCCTAACACAGCTTCTAGTAGCTAATCAACACATTTTTATTTTAGCTGCCCATGCTGGGACTATTTATGTGCTTAAGATTATGAAACTGTTCAGGGCTGAAAATTTATTTTTAATTAAATGGATATTTGCCTGAGAAAACAGCAAGTAAAAGTGCCTGAATGATAGGCAGCAATCTGAAATTCATTTTTATGTTCCAACTTCCTGACAATGTTAAGAATTTGATGACTTAAAATTTGTGATGTCAGGGTGTGACAACTAGATTTTTTTTTGAGTAAAAAAATTATAAGAAAGAAATAATCAAGCTTCACTTAAAAAAAGTTTCCAGTTGTGCTAAAGACATACAAACCCTAAGTTAATTCTGTCCATTGATAGTTAATCAGACAACCAAATAAATTATACCTTTTCTCTACGCCAGTCATCTCTTTTGGTTACATACCTTTTTAACTTTGGCAGTGTCTGTTAGTTGGGGGAGTTCATCTAGAGAAACCTGTTGGCCTTCTACCTGAGATGCTATATCTTCCAGATTTACCGTTTTTTCTCTGTCCACAACCAGAACAATAAGTACTGCTGTGTCACTGTCTGAAATGCCGAACTTTTTAAATGCATCTGAAATCTAAGAAAACATGAAAAATATCAAAATGTTATGAGTCACTTTCTCACTACATTTATATGCAACCTTTTCAGTTACCAGGTCAAATACACCGAGAGTATAAATTGATGCATGTTTTACATTACTGGAATTCTGATGAGCCAGAAGAGATAACAGCATATTAGTGTTATTAAAAATAACAGTAACTTCTATTAGTAGCCAGGTAAACAGTTAAGTGACTACCTATATTTAGTTGGGCTGCATGGATCTTAGCAAGTTTCTCTGGCAAAAAAAGACATCTGTTCAGTAAATCTTACATTGTTGTTTGGTGAAAGGCTGAAAATAATTTCTGCATAGAGAGTTCTGGTCTTCATTTTACCTATCTTGTGTAGATGAACTGCTTTGTTGGCTGCCACAAGAATTTGAAAAGGATCTACAATCTGTAAAACACAAGAGAAGTTAAACAGAAATTTAACATACTGTTGTGAACTCTGAAAAAATCCTGACCACTTAATTTTGATAGCCTAAGTCTGCACTTAATTTTGATAGCCTAAGTCAGCAATACAGTATTCTGCAAATTATTTTAGCAATTCTTGCTCTTCCAAAGTCAATGTGATTATTTACTGAGCGGGGTAATACTTGACATAAAGATTACCCTCTCTCCTTCAGCTTACTGAGATCTTTTGAAAAAATAATCACATTAATAAATCTTCTGTCAGTAAATTGCCAGATTAGATTCTTTTTTTTTCCCTTCCCTAACTACCGCCTTGCTAATTTTAACAAAAAAAGACTAGATTCAGAAACTAGTTATGGGTTTAAATGAGAACAAAGGGTCCAAACAGTGGTGATTTTTGACAGAATATTAAACGATTAGGACTACATTTTACAGATGGAAGTACATTTATAAAGCTCCACCAAGTAGGATGCAAAGTAAATCAAGACAACTGTTTTGGCCAATGCTGCCAAGGCTCGCTCTTTTACACAGATGAACCCTCACATTGGTACAATGCTAATGACATCAAAGGAGGGGCATTTAAACAGAGGAAGCGAAGTATGTGTACAGCAGCTTGCGTGACCGGGATTGCAAACACTGGTCGTTTCTCACACAGGTCCTGCAGAGAATGATTTCCACGCTGCCTTCAAAACTATGATGCAGTCCGAACACAAGCGTTCACTCACCATTGCAGGGTTTATTAACGCTCCTTCAATGGCTCCTTCCATGGCTTTTTTCCTTAGAGCAGCGGCGTTTTTCACGTGGTTGAAGAGGAGGAGAGTCACGCCGCAGCCGGGGAACAGCTCCAGCTGATGCGTTACCTCCATCTCGCCTCAGCGCTTAGCGGCACCAGCCCTGCGGCCTTTGCCACAGTAACGATGACACAAAGACGCACCCGCTCCCGTCTCGGATAAACCAGAATTTTAATAACACGCAACCGCTCACATACGGTTTTCAACGCTTCTTAGAGAGGAAACCCCACGCCTGCGGGCCCCACGGCCGGAGGCAGGCCGCACCTCCCGCCCACCGCCCTCCTCACCCCTTCCCGCCCGCCCGGCAGCGGCCGCGCTGAGGGGAGCCGCCGCCCGCGCCTGGCTCCTCCCGCCCTCCCTCCCGCCCCGGCCGCCGCCGCCGAGCCCCCGGCCCCTCACCGCCGCCCGCCGAGGGCCTCCGCCGCGGCCCGGCGCCGCCAGGCCCCTCCTCCCCGCGCCCAGCCCTTCCCGGAAGGGCGGCCCCTTCCCGGCCAGCGCGGCGGCGGAGCTGGCGGCATGCGGCGGTCTGAGGCCCACGGCTTCACCGCCGCCATGAGCGGCGCCTTCCTGCTGTCGTGCCTGCTCTTCGCGGTGATCAACCGCCGCCAGCGCGGGCCCTACATGGACGAGGCCTTCCACGTCCCCCAGGCGCAGGCCTACTGCCACGGCCGCTTCCTCCAGGTGCTGCGCCGCCGCCGGCCTGGCCCGTGCTTCCCAGCCAGGGTCGATGTGAACGTAGCGTGGGCGCTTTGCAAAGGGAATCGTTTGTGGTCACCGTTGTCTGAAACGCTGGTTTCTGCTTTCCATTACCTGCTGGTGCAGTAGTGCACCCGGCAGGATACAAAGCGTTTACAAATTTCAGTCTAATAATGCCAGAAATTTGCTAAACATCCAAGCTAACAAAGCGGGGCATGGGTGGGGATGGTATATCGTAACCCGTCGTGCGTCTCTGGTCCCTTTTTTGTGTGGTAGCAGCTCCATAACCCTGTTTCTCTCTCCGCTTTCCAGTGGGACCCCATGATCACCACGCTGCCGGGCTTGTACCTGGTCTCGGTGGGAGTAGTGAAGCCCGCGGCGTGGCTCTTCGGCTGGACGGGAAGCGTGGTGTGCTCTGTGGGAATGCTCAGGTTTATTAACCTCCTTTTCAGTGCGGGGAACTTCTACTTGCTGTATTTACTTCTGTTCAAGATTCATCAGAAGAATAAGGTAGGGTCAAAGTAGAATAATTTTGTGGGCTTGTACAAGCAATTTTGATGGCTCTGTGTATGTTCGCTTCACTACATATGTGAGCTGTCCTCAGTTTTATATAACTGCAAGTACTACTACTAGTTTGGCCAAGGAGGCACATTCCTTTTCTCTAAACTTTTTTAATATCTTTTTTTCTCCCTCAGGGTACAATCCTGTAAAATTTACTCTTGTGCATAACTGTAAGTGGTCCCATTGAAATGAAAGTTAAAGTTAGTACACATATAGACTTACTATCCGAAGGTTTGAATGCTCATCTATTTGGAATTTCTTAAGACTCTACACAAAACTTCAACCAGTGAATCCTGAGTGAAGCCCTGTGAGCTGCATTTAAACTAAAATGTGTTCTTTAGAAAGATACCAGGTTTGATGTCAATATTTAGAACCGGAGAATAATTCGAATTGGAAAGAACTGGAGAACGATTCAGGTTGGAAGGGACCTTAGGAGGCCTACCCTCCAGCTCAAAGCAGGCCAGCCCTGAGGTCAGACCACGTTGCTCAGGGTTGGGGCCTGGAAGACTCTCCAAGGATGGAGAGTGACTGCACACCCTCTCTGGGCAACCTGCTCCGTGCCTGACTGGCCTGACAGTAAAGCAGGTTTTTCTTACATCCAGTCTGAGCATTTCATTTCATTTCATGTCATTTCATTTCATTTCATTTCATTTCATTTCATTTCATTATTTCATTTCATGACTGTTGTCTCTTGTCCTCCCACTGCGTACCACTTCAAGGAGCCTGGCACTCTTTACCTGTTGACATCCTCACACGTATTGGTAGGCTGCTGTTCAGTACCCCCAAGCCATCTATTTTCCAGGCTGAACAAGGCCAGCACCCTCAGCCTCTACTCTCAGGGCAGGTGCTTCAGCCCTCAACTGTGTTGGTGGCCCTGTGCCATTGCTCCAGTTTACTAGTGCCTTTTTTGTATCACAGGGCACAAAATTGGATGTGGTGTTCTAGGTGCAGCCTAACAAATAGGGTAAAGAGGGGTAATCATTTCCCTTGATCTGCTGCTGTGCTCTTGTTAATGCAGCCCAGGCAGCTGTCGCTGTTCCTTAGTGCCAGGGTATGCTGCCGGCTCAAGTTCACTATCTGCCAAGACCCCCAGGTCCCTTTCCACAGAGCAGCAGCTCCTCGGCTACTCTGTGCCCAGCCTGTATAATTGTGGGGATTTCTTCCTTTCCAGGTGCAGGCATTTGCATTTGTCCTTGTTGAATTTCATAATATTTCTGTTGCCCCGTTCCTCCAGCCTGTCTAGGTCACTATGGATGGCAACTCTGCTCTTCAGCATATTGCCCGGTCCCCTCAGTTTAGTGTCATCTGCAGACTTGATGAGAATGTACTCTCGCTGCCTTCAAGTCATCGATAAAGAAGTTAAACAGGACAGGTCCCAGTATAGATCCCTGTGGTACTCTGGTTGTTACACTCACCTTTGGATGGAGTGTGACCAGTTAACCGTCCATCCAGCTTTTACCTGTCTAGCTGTCCACCCATCCGGACCATAACAGTTCAACTTGGGTGCAAGAATATCGTATGTTTAAAGTGGTGGAGCATCCACCATTGCAGTAGGTAAATTGTTCCAGTGGTTAATGGCCTATTCAAAATCTTTCACCATAGTGAAGTTCTTTAGTTTCACTTTCAAGCATAAGAACATTTTTTCCTGTTCCCTGGTAACTGAAGGATTCCTTTACCACAAAGAAAATTTCTTCTGATGTATTTTCTTACAGGAGACTCTTCATGTTTAAGCACATGATAAGACTGTACAGAATTGGGTCAAATTCAATAAATTGTTTCCACTTTCAGAGCAATTTTAATTTTATGCTTGGAGGTGGAAATATAAATGTGAGAAAACAAAAGGTTTCATGACAGTAGTCTAAGCATTAGAAAATGTACTTGTATTTAGTTAGCACATCTTTGAACTCAACATTTTCTCTGCTCCTCTCTTCTGTAAGGTGGTGACTGGCTGTTTCATGCCACGCGACATCATTCAGAAACATCATGCAACATTTTTTAATGTTGTGAATTGCGTTGCATCATGTAGTGAGTGGGATAATTGGAAGGAGTTTTTAACTGCATGGTCTCCTACCTTCTTTAAAGTTTCTTTTCTAACTCATGAATTATAATGAAGATAAACAATAAAAGCTGCACCAAAGATTAGAAACTTGGAACTGGCCGTTCTGTGGACTGGCTTCAAAAGAGGCAATAGTATAAGCATAGAATGATGTGTTCTGCTGTCTCACAAGTAAACAGAATGTGATGATGAGATTGCAGGGGCATAAAACACTGAAATTTCTTTTTCTTCTCTTTTGCCCATTATCGCAGCTCTTTTATCCTAGGTGTGGGAGCAATTATACTCCCACAATGATTTTAATGCCACAACTATGTGAACACCTGACATATGAAGGAAGTTGGTGTATTTTTGTTGTCATATTTTTAACTCACCTGCAATAATGTTCTGTACTTTCATTTGTCTTTTAACATTGTATAGTCTGACGCTCTGTATTAACATAGCAGGAGGTTAACAAAAATACAGCATGTGTGCTTGTGCAGTAATGGAACCAATGAGCATAAAAGATGTTATATTGTGTTAATGAAATTCTCAAGAATTATACTCTTTATTTGTTTTTTATTTATTTATTTATTTATTTTTATTGGGCATTGCTAACCACATTTTTCTGCTTCTTCTCTAGGCTGTGTCTGGTTTCCAGAGAATCTTGTCTACATTAACTCTTGCAATGTTTCCCACCCTTTATTTTTTTACATTCCTTTATTATACGGACCCAGGATCAGTATTTTTTACTCTCTTTGCCTATTTAATGTGCCTTTATGGTAACCATAAAACTTCAGCTCTCCTTGGATTTTGTGGCTTCATGTTTCGTCAGACGAATATTGTGTGGGCAGTTTTTTGTGCTGGAAATGTTGTTGCAGAGAAGCTAAATGAAGCCTGGAAGACACAGTTACAGAAAAAGAAAGATGAAAAGATTTCTTCCAGGAGAGGATCATTTTCAGATTTGATTAGAATATTGCGGTTTCTTACTGAATATCTCATATCACCTAAAAACTTATTTACACTTACTGCTTTAACTTGGCCATACATCATACTAGTAACTGTGTTCTTTGTTTTTCTGTTCATCAACGGTGGAATAGTTGTTGGTGACAGAAGTAGCCACGAAGCCTGTTTGCACTTTCCTCAGCTCTTCTATTTTCTGTCCTTTACTGTCTTTTTTTCATTCCCTCATTTATTGACCCCTACTAAAATCAGGAAATTCCTTCTGTCATTACGAAAGCACCCTGTGCAGTACAGCTTAATTGCTATCATATCTTTATTCCTGATCTGGAAATTTACCTACGTGCATAAGTATTTACTAGCAGATAACAGACATTATACTTTCTATGTCTGGAGAAAAGTCTTCCAAAGACACGAGCTTGTAAAATATGTATTAGTTCCAGTCTATATATTTGCTGGCTGGAGTTTTGCTGATACACTAAAATCAAAATCGATATTCTGGATCTTAATGTATTTTGTATGTTTATTAGCAGTCACAGTTCCTCAAAAATTGCTAGAATTTCGTTACTTTATCTTGCCATTCTTAATCTATAGGCTCAATATTCCATTTCCATCTCTGTATAGACAACTTCTGGAGCTGGCTTTTTATATTGTTGTGAATGCAGTAACCTTTTATCTTTTTCTAAACAGAACATTCCAATGGCCAAATAGTGACGAAATCCAGAGGTTTATGTGGTGACTTTTTCTTTTTTTTTTTTTTTATACTTTCATACCCTTAGGAAAACCCAGTTCTGTTTCAGGACTGTGGACTCTGGAATGAAGCAGTATGTTTTGCATTATGTAAGGACTTTTTTCCCCAGTTGGAATTGGGGAAGTAAGCTGTTTGCTTATTTCTTGGAACTGAATGTGAGATCTGTTTTGTTGTAATGTGAAAATATACTGTATATTGAGTTTATGAGCTCCTGGACTTAACAAATTCAATATGAGGAGAAATTTGAGAGCACCTTTCTGTAATTAATGTGAAATAAGGGAGATGTTTACAGTAATTTTTCATTATAATAAAATATTATATAATATGCCCTTCAAGGTATGACAGTTGATGTTTCAGAGGTTTCTCTTTAAAACAAAATATTTAAGTGTTTAACCTTTTTGTTACCTCTGGGTGCATGTTTACTGCTTGGATCAGGCCACTTCCATCTAGGTTTGCTAGTGGTCAAGGTATGAACCATTGCTAAAGTGTAATGTTTTCAAAGCCTCCTACATCCCACTGAATTTTAATAATTTTTTTGTCAACAAATGTTTACATTAGTTTTGCAAACAGAGTGTAGGCTCTTAAATCATTAGAGCATTTTGAAAATTTTATTCCAAACTGATATTTAGAAAATATAGTGGAGGCTATCTGCATGTACCTTCTTCAGGGGTATAAATGTTATTGTACAACACAAGATAGATTGCAGTTGGTAATGCGACCTATTAGAAAGGGAGTAATTTATGTATGTCAGACTGAAATGTGTCGTTGCACAGTGGAATGCAGTCTAATGAATACCCTTTTAAATAATCAGGCTTTTATGTCCTGAGGTTCTGTGTTCACAGGTTTGTATTGAAGTAGGATATGAGTGTACTCCCAAGTTGAACTGAGTGTTTCTGAGATCTTTGATGTGTATTCTTAAAGAAATAATAATGGCATTACTGAATTGTTCTTTTAAATGTTCTCCATGTATATAGAAATCTAATGGAACTAGGGAGTATGTATTTTTTTTACAAAGGTAAAATACAATGTGTATATAAATAAATATTTTTAAAAGCATCTAGTGCATTATCATCAGAATAAAAGAAGGCTGTAATGGTTCCTGTCAGTAAATGACTTTAATTAGACTCAAAAATATTTGACCGTTTAAAGTTAACTATTAAGCAGTTTTATAAATATAACTAAATTATGTGGCGGGGGGATCCAAAACTTCACATACTTTGTAGCATCTTTAATTTCTTGCTTATTCTGTAATAAAAACCCGGCAGCCAAATCTGCAAACATATCATATTATTGCCACTCCAGTCACTCTGAAATGGAATTGTTTCTCAAAAGGTCAGTACTGTGGAGTTATTACTCACATCGGTACTGTTATTTTTATTTTTTTTTTTCTTTTACCATATGCAGATCAATGTCCTGGCTCTGATCCCTTCCCTGTACTAACACTATGAAGAGCGTGGTTAACTTAGATTCTCCTGTCCAATGTTTTTGCAACCCTGTTTCTTCTAAGGAAACCTTAAAGCCACTCTTCAGTGAGTAGGTTTATTTGTATTGAATTTAAGACATTTGCCAGGTCACTATTTGCTTCTTGGCCTGTTGCCAGTATGGTACTTTGTTGATAATGTGTGTACAATACGGAAAGCCATTTTTCATCACTCCCTGTTGTCTTATATATAAGTTGAAAGGGCAAGAGAAACCTGAATTGCGTTGCTTTTGAAGAATCCAGTGTGGTTCTTGCAGAGTCCAGGATGTTGTGTTGTGATTTTAGTATGACAGATTTGGGCGGGGGGGGGGAAGTCTTGCATGCCTTCTGCTTCCAATTTTGTTTTTGTATACCATGCCAGTAAAAATGTAAACAAGGTAAAGAGCATATGCCTGTTTTAGTACAACTTCATTTGTGTCTTCAAATTTTAGTACTGAGTTGAAATGGTAACATGGGAAGGGATGGGGCTCTGGCTAGAATTCTGAATTGTCTTCTAGATCCGTTTTTTTTTTTTTTTTCCTGGCTATGTGTACGGAAGCAGGTGTCATTCACTTGATGAGATGCAAAAATTCCTGTGCTTACATAGCCCACAGGTGTTTTGTTTTGTCCAGTATGTCTATTGATGCTGGTATCTGAATGCCTTCGATTATCAACACAAATACTGTTAAGAAACAGTATTTATGCTTCCTACTTATTCTTAACAGAGATAGCAGCCATGTTTCAAGTGAAAAGAACTGATTTTGAATATATACAATTTTAATGTATTTCTTTTGTAAAGAAAAGTGAATGCAAAAAATCCCCCAAAATTTAGAGCACAATACCTTCTAATGAGCTCCACATCACAAGACACTAGAAAAATTACATGTAGAGAGATGTCTGTGAACCGTTGGGGTTTTTTTAACCAATATTGTAAGATGGCATAATATTTTATCATGGGATTTATCAGTATACTTATATATTTTAATTTAAGAGTACAATTATTCTCAACATATTTTGCTAATTTAAAAGCAGGCTGACTTGATCTAAGTTTAAATTAAAGAGGAAAGCCCATGAATTACTAAAACATAAAAGGAGAAATTTTTTTTAGAGTAAAGCTATGTTTTCACTTTTGCTGATGAACCACAGGGAGTTTGCAGGTAATAGTCAATGTTAGCCTGATTCAGTCTCAGAAATCGAGATCCTTGTCATTATATTATAATTAGTCATAAAGAAAGATCTTCAAATTCCATCAACATCTCTTAGACATTTGACAAATATCAGTAGCAGTAGCATTGTTTAGATACAAGAATTAGTTAAACATACTATAATCTTGGGAGCAAGTATCTTTTGGAAAATCGATTTTAGTATTTTGCTCCTGAAATATTTCCATTGTAGTTGTTCATAATTTATTAGCTATTTGTCTTACAGACATGCAGAAAGGACTGTGTTTATTCTGGTTTATATTGCCAAGGTCTTCTAGTTTCAGTAGAACCATAATTGCTTACTTTAGGTTAATTCCTCAGCAGATGTCATTTGGCAATGAAATTACTTACAACATTAGAACGATAATTTGTTGTTAATTTTATTAATCAGCTATCAATTTAGAAAAAAATCACACTAATTTGTTGAAATGTCCAAGATGAAAACAAAAATAGTGTAGCTAACATTTTTATAATTGCAGTTTAAAAGTAAAGGTTCAGGTTCAGTTTTTCTCAGAAAGAAGATAATGATTTTTCAATAACTGTCAGAATAATAGAGAGCTGAACAGCCACAGCATGACTGAATTGTTTTGAGGTGGGGAAAAAAAGACAGATAACCGAACACATTGGTTTTTTTCTTTTAGTTAAAAATAGGTGGTTATTTGGGAAGATGGGAAGTTTATTTGATAATCCTATACACTGTGAACTGTATTTTCTGTTATTCGTGAGCATTCTGTATTTCGTTCCTTTTAAGTTCTTTGACAAAACATGTTCATGTTCAAAATTAGCATGGATTTTACACTATAAGCAATATGTGCATGCTGAAATATTTTTTTGTCTGTTGCTTTTCTTGAGAGTAGATAAATCAGATGGATTGCTTCTGTTAGAAATATTGTAGGAAAAAGTATTCTGTAGTCCCTGGGGACAGACAGTTGATTTTTGTCCTGTTAGTGCAAGCCTGATTTTTTTTTTCTTTCACAAGGTGGCAGTCTTGTGCCATCTTGTTGAGGTGACCAACTGGTTAATGCAGTGCTGCTTGAAGTCATAACGTCAGGGTTTTTAGCAAGACTATTTCGGAGAATTAGAAAACTTCAAGTTCTGTCATGGCTGATTGCTTGTTTTAGTAACTAGTTTAGCTAAAATATCCTGGTATGTAATTTTAAATATCTGTTGTATGTTAAGTTTTAGAAGAAGAGCAAGTTTTGCTCATCTTTAAAATGTCTTGTTTTGATATTTTTGGTATTTGTGGAATTTTCATGTTTGGTCTGAGAGAACAAAATGAAACTTGAAAGCTTACTGTTGAAATGATGTCATTGTTTTAAACAGTGTAGTTGCTTAAAAAGTTAGCAAATCTTCTGCTGTTTTATTACTAAATTTCACAGCATTCTTATTTTCTTCACCTATTCATTCTATTCATTGCTGTCTAAAAAGAAAAAAAATGGAGGACAAATTGAGGAAAGCAAAATAATTATACTTTTGAGACTGACACATGGTGATTTTCTGAAATATTCACACTTTTTAATTGGATGATGCACATATGAAATGTAGGTGCTCAAACGTTGGTTAGCCCTATAGTGGTTGACATACTGCGTTTTAAATGCATCATCTAGTTTTTATGTAATGAAAAAGTGTAAAGCCAGAGTCCGTGAAAATGACTGCTTCCAATTATCTCAAATTCTTTGCCTATATTCACTGTCCTGATTTTTTTTTCCCTGAAAAGCTTTGCTTCCCTTGCTTATCTCTTGTTAGATAGGATGTATTTTTTATTTTTGGTTCAGTGACATTTGTATGTCAGCTGAGGCATCTTTTATAGAAAAACATCCTTCTTAAAAGTATGCTTTAGATGGATGCAGATAATTGGTTTTACTAACATCATTTTGCAAACACAAAGAATCTCTCCATTAGACAGAAATGCTAACCTAGCTAGCAGTGTGTAGCTAAAATGCCCTTAATTTGTGAGGTTTTGTGCTTAATCTTGGAATATGCTCATGACCTCATGCTATTCCTTCAGCTTCAGGGATAGTTGGGATATGAGGAGCAGGAAGCAAGAGGAAAAAGATTTGTACAGATAATTGCCATTGCAGTGCTGCCATAGCTAGAAGTGTGCAGTGCTACCAGGAGCAGAAATGAGTGGGGTGCTTTGGGGGGTTTTGGGGCACCGCTGTGTTTAGCAGTGCACTGCGGCTTGCTAAAGTATGTGGTGATACAGGAGAGTTGTTTGCCATGTGTGAGTGGAAATGTCTTCTCCAGCTGGAAGGAGAAGATGCTTGTTGCTAGAGCTGGCCTGATCACTGTGAGAATGATCTTGCTGAAACTTGGGAGCTGATAGGTTTGTTGAAAGATGTTTTGGGACTTAGCTGTGGATGTGTAAATAAAACCTGTTCTTACTGTGTTCAAGAAATGTTGTGAGCTTACTTGAATTACAACTGTGTGTCAGTAATAGGGAAGGAGTTGCTTTCATTTTCAGATTGTTAGCTGCCCAGATACTCTAGTAGTTTTATAAAGCAAAAATTGTCCTATCTTAAAAAATAAACACTTTTAAAACAATGTCTTCCCATGTGCTTTATATCCTGGTTTTAAGTAGATGTAAATATCTCATGCATTTGACTCAAATTGGTGTGAACTCGTATTAATACTAGCAGCGTATGCCTTTTCAAAGATGTAATTGCAAAAGTTCGTGTCCTTAGCTACCTTGATTAGATTTCCACATTTTCGTATCAACCCTCCTAAAAGTATTGTCATAGTAATAATCTTGTGAATATACAATGTGAAAGGAATGGTTATGGTGATTGTTGTTGACAAGAGTCTCTAATTTTAGGGCACCGCTTCAGACCTGCAAGTTTAATACATGTAAATCACGCTACATTTTCCTGCGTTCCCATCAAATCTCAAAGCATTGCCTGGCTGAATTGAAATTTAAATGACAAGCTTCAAAAAAACAAAGGAGACGCAGTCAGGAATATCACCGATTTCAGAGTTAGCCCTTCACCCTCTGGGTCAGTGCTGAGCAAATGCTACAACATTGTTAGTGGGTGGGAGTAAGCACATCATAACTATAGTCCTGGCAAAGAGCATCGTGGGTGTTTTATACCTAATGTTTTCTTTGTTGCATATAGGATTCCTTACTTGCTGCTCTGTGCACTCCTGTGCTGCTATAGCACTATATACTTTTCATTACCAGGAGGATTATTTTATGTTAGTAGTTCATTGAGACAGTTTTGAAGGTGGGAATTCATCTGCCAGACATGTTGTCAAAACTACCTTCTAGTGTGATCTAGTTTCTAGAGCACAGCCTGTTTGGGCAGGGCACTCACGTGAGCTGGGGAAGCCTCGCATCCGAGATTTTGTCCAGATGTTGTCTACTTGGACTTTAGTAAGGCCTTTGACACTGTCTCCCACAGCATTCTCCTGCAGAAGCTGGCTGCTCACAGCTTGGACAAGTGCACTCTGCGCTGGGTTAAAAACTGGCTGGACGGCCGAGCCCAGAGAGTTGTGGTGAATGGAGCCAAATCCAGTTGGCGACCGGTCACGAGTGATGTTCCCCAGGGCTCAGTGTTGGGACCGGTCCTGTTTAATATCTTTATCGATGATCTGGATGAGGGGATCGAGTGCACCCTCAGTAAGTTTGCAGATGACACCAAGTTGGGTGGGAGTGTCAATCTGCTGGAGGGTAGGAAGGCCCTGCAGAGGGATCTGGACAGGCTGGATTGTTGGGCCGGGGCCAACTGTATGAGGTTCAACAAGGCCAAGTGCCGGGTCCTGCACTTTGGTCACAACAACCCCAGGCAATGCTACAGGCTTGGGGAGGAGTGGCTGGAAAGCAGCCTGGCTGAAAAGGACCTGGGGGTGATGGTTGACACCCGCCTAAACATGAGCCAGCAGTGTGCCCAGGTGGCCAAGAGGGCCAATGGCATCCTGGCTTGTATCAGGAACAGTGTGGCCAGCAGGACCAGGGAGGTGATAGTGCCCCTGTATTCGGCACTGGTGAGGCCGCACCTCGAGTACTGTGTTCAGTTTTGGGCCCCTCACTACAAGAAGGACATCGAGGTGCTGGAGCATGTCCAAAGAAGGGCAACAAGGTTGGTGAAGGGTCTAGAGAACAAGTCTTATGAGGAGCGGCTGAGGGAGCTGGGGTTGTTTAGTTTGGAGAAGAGGAGGCTGAGGGGAGACCTTATGGCTCTCTACAACTACCTGAAAGGAGGTTGTAGTGAGGTGGGGGTCGGTCTCTTCACCCCAGTAACAAGTGATAGAATGAGAGGAAACGGCCTCAAGCTGCGCCAGGGTAAGTTTAGGTTGGATATTAGGAAAAACAACTTTATTGAAAGAGTAGTCAGGCATTGGAACAGGCTGCCCAGGGAAGTGGTTGAGTCCCCATCCCTGGAGGTATTTAAAAGGCGGGTAGATGTGGTGCTTGGGGCCATGGTTTAGTGGTGGACTTGGCAGTGGTAGGTTAACGGTTGGACCTGATGATCTTAAGGGTCTTTTCCAACCTTAACAATTCTATGATTCTATGATTCTTCTTGCACTTTCAAATCCTAGATTTATAATTAAAACTTGTTTGTGAATCAAGAGTCTTTCTGGAAAATAAATGTCAATCCTACTAGCAATTAAGGCTTCTATAAACCTTAGCATACAATTATGGCAAAGATCAGTTAATCTAAGTTGTTTGTGACTGAATCTGAGTCAAAGATGTTAAACACCTGCAAAGATTCTACCTTGCTATTTAAGTCACACATAATAGAGTACACGATGCTCTTGAATTTTCTTGCCCATCATTTTGTCAGAGAATAAGCAAACAAACAAGAAAAGCCTTTAAAGTCGGTTATAATGTCTTGATAGTCTGCAGTTAGTTGGCAAAAAAACAGCATGTCAAAATCAGCTTGTAGTCAACACCTTTTCTTCAGTACAGAGCTTTAACAGATTTCTGGTAATTTTTGCTGTGATGGATCTCATTATAAATGTTCTTTAGCCCTTTTGTGTTTTCTTTCACAATGCAAGATCCTTTTCTGGACTTGGCTTTATGGGCTCTTAGATGAAAAATTGATTGGGGGGTCTTTTTTATTAAGTTAAAGAAGTCTATATGTTTACACGAGTAATGAGTAGTACTTGGACCAAATGGACCTATACTCTGCAGTCAAAATGCAGACAACGGTACGTATTGACAGAATACATTCAACACTTAATTTTCTCATTAAATCTAGCATAAAGTAAGCAGGATAATTTGGTATCAGATTTAACCTTTCATGTTACTCTGCAAATGTATAGATATTGACAATTTCTTTGGTGCTTTGAACATGTGCTTCCAAGGCAGAGTTGAAGAAGGTAATCACAATCTAACTCTCTTTTCCATTACCCACACACTAAGTTAATTGAAATTGTAATAAGTACAACTTCATCAGATGGATCTGTTTTCATTTCAATAGTGCATTCTCCAAGGATACTATCTAAAGGATCTAAATCAACAGGAACTACACTCTAAAGAAATAATAATGCCCTCTTGAAACACTTCAGCTGCATGCTCTCAATCTTACAACCTGAAAGAACAGGCATAAAGACCTTAAAGATTTTTTGGATTTGGTATATTCAGTAGAATGCATAATGATAAAAAATAAAATAAAACTCGCAGCAGTGACTACTTTTTTGCAAAGCTACCATTTGATATTTACAACAATGAAATGATACAGGGAAATAAAAAGCTGAAAAGATTTTTTTGCAACAGATTTTCTGTTGCCAGCTTGTATAAAGTAGAAAGCAGCTGTGCACCAAGTCTGAAAAGGTAGGATCTAGTTGTGCAGGTGCTCATCTGCATTTTTATCATCCTAAATACCTTTATAAATCTGATCTTCTTCTTTGAACCTTTGTTAGGACTTCTGTATTTTGATAACAAATAAGAGAACAAAGTGAGGGGTGTGCCTGGTGGGTCCTATGGAGGAGAAGAAAGATAAAAGTAATGCTGTTTGCGTTTGCAGGGAGCTTGGGCCAGGAATAAATTCCATGCTAATGCCAACCCTACTTCACCCTGCCCCCTCAGCCTCCAGTTTCATCCCTCTCTGGGGTGGATGAACCCATCCCTCCCACCATAGACTGTTCCTCTTCTTGCTTGGCTGTTCTTCCTTTGGTGCCACTCTTTCTTCTTCATATAAGCACATGCCACAGACTATCTGCAGTTGTAATTGCCTTTGTCCTGGCCACCCTGGCAAGCTGAGACTGTTCCTTTGCCTCATTCTTGCTGCTGAAAAACAAAACTCGGCGCTCATTCAGGCAAGGATTTCAAGAAATCTAAACGTAGGCTGTACTTACCATCAGCTTGGTGGGATGGCACCAAAAAGACTTGCCTGGGAAAAGAAAGAGTGTGTGATAATCCTACCCTGGCTGTCAGAAGCAAAATTTGCAGCAGGGGAGTTTCATTTGTCTTGATTTTCATAGCCGTAGTAGGGCCTCTTCAGATGATTGATCCTTTTTAGCTAGGATGAGCTAACAGCCCTTTTGCCTTGTCCTGAGATAACGGTTAGGAAGAGACTGAGCTCAGCAGACTGTATTGCTCTACCCTCAAGAAGCATTAAAGACAGCTCTAAAACTGCACATCAGTTGTTAGCCCAGCCTGGCTTCCTCATCTGAGATGTTGCAGTATCGGCATCTGCTCAACCTGGAAATGGGTGGCTCTGTAGCAACTCAAAAACCAAAGGTTGCTTTTTGATGCTTTCTGAACTTATAAACTATTTGACTCTCATTTGAGCTAATATAAATTGTGTCACTAAATCACCTATGGAAGATGTTTTCAAAGACACAAATGCAGACTTGCCAGTCACTAGTACTCTAGGTATTATGATTCAGGCTCCAGAAGTCCCAAGATTTAAAATCAAAGGAAGGGACGATTTCTGTCATGCTTTCTTAATTTCTTGTACTCAGAGGTACGCTAAACATAGTTTTGTTACAAGTGAAATGGATATGGAAAACAGAAGTATCCCAGTTGACCTTGTACCACTCTTGCTCTGTTCCATTCTTTTTGTTGTGTAGTTTCGCACTCAAGGCAGTGGAGACTGGATGAGATAATGCACAAAAGGATATTCTATACTAGACACGTGGCAACAGAATAAAATTCACTTTCTGTTGCTTTCCATGTACATGTGTCCCTGTAAAAGATTAAAAGATCCTACACTGGTTTCTGCTGGTGAGGCAGGTTCTCTGGTGGCCCATTATGGCTTGATGTCCTTCAAAGTGCATGAGTGCAGCTGGTGTTAGTGGTCAAGTGGCACTTGTGAATGACTTTTTTTCATTTCCAATTGCTTTCTTCTTTTTTGTATTTCATCTGTGATATGTGGCAAACTAGTCTCATTGGCTTTCTTCTTATTGGGTAAGGATATTTCTCCAATTCTGTGTATGTTGCCTTTATTTTTTCTCTGCATCTTGTGGAAAAAAAGCTTTTTTATAAAGAGAAGATAAGAGTTAATTATGTAGAACCAGCCTTGTTCTCTCATTCTATACTTTATTTAATTTGCAATACTTAAAAATTGCTTCGGATAAATATATTTCCAAAACACATAACCCAACAAAGAATTATAACCAGTGTTTTTTGAAGGGAATGTGTTGTATAATCTCCTTTCTTTGTCAGTTTAAAAAAAAAATACAGGTCCTCACGGAAGGAAAAACATTAAACTGAAGATTAATCTGTTATCATTAATGATAAAAGAGACTTTGCTTTAAAATAGAGTTGTAAAAATTAACCTTTACATTTTGGCTCCACTCACAAAACACAGATTGGTATTATTCCCCTCTTGGACTGCAAGGGTCAATATCCTCTAATTCCTGCTGCTCCTATTAAACCTTCTCTTTATTGTTCAATTTAAATAAATCATTTGCAAGTAAAACATAAATAAAAATAACTTTTCTAGACAATGAAAAATCCAAAGTGGGTAAACGAAGAGGAGAAGCCAGGGTACAAAGTATTGATCAACAGCAATCTTTAAGTTACCAGATCTTTAGTAAGACAGTTGCTTCCTTCTGTCCGAAGAGATCCTTCACAGGAGTGAGCGGTGGTGCCATGATGGTGCTCAAGAAGTCAAGGCATCCATTGCAATACTTTCTATATTTCCTGAAGAGCTGAGCTCCCATCAGCTGAACCTGGACTTTGGCTTTTCTGGCCATTTGCTCTCCTCTCACCCCGATTCAGGGAAATTACCCATTTGGCTTTTTTATAGTAGCTTCTGGTCTGATCTGGCATACTACGCCATCGTAGCTAAGCACTGGTCAATAACACAATCTGCCACTGGAAGTGGGGCAAAACCAGCACCTGGAAAGAAGTCACTTGGTGGTGGGGTCTCATACATGACTCTGGGGCTCGTATCAGGGCTCTACAGCAGCTGAGGATGGTGAGGAGTGCACCAAACCATTGGAAAAGTTCAGGTGAGCATTTGGTCACATTTATAGGCGAATGAAGCTACTGAAAAGGAACAGTCTCTGTTTGGAGTTCCAGATTTATCAGAAACAAAGCTGTCACGGATTTTTTTTAAACGGAAAAATACAATTATTCTGGATTGTTCTTCCTACTTTTCAGAAATAACACTGCTAGAAAGTACTCTAGTAAATGAGCAATTTCAAGACTGAAATCTGTATTTACTAGCATGGGACACCCATTGTAGTGATGGCAGACAGTAAATCATGACTTGACTGTTAGAAGTTAAAGTACTTAAAGTAACGAATGAGCGCCCAGGCTATCCAGGCTTGTCGAAAGAACAGCTATAAAAAAGGTAAAAAAAAAGTTAAAATGCCTAATGAACATTGCTAAGAGGACAGCACCTTCAAAGCTTGGATTTGGACTTGTTGAAATTATGGCAAAAATGGGCAATGAAAATTCTTATTAACACTGTAATGAAATCAAATATAAAATGTACTGTATAAATACCCATGTGAATGAAAGTCCTTGCAACTGGAGACAATGCATACGTATAATAAGGCAAAAGGTGGGTGAAAAAGGCTGTCATAGGTAGTAAAGTTGCTCTTTGCACCTTTGATGTTGTTGCTGAAGAACGTCAGAGCATCACAGAAACGGGTGACACCTTCAGTATCCTGCAGCCGAGGGAGGAGCAGAAGATCCAAGCTCCAAACTACACCGGCCTGCCCCAGGGTGAGGGGACTATGTAGCAGCAATTAAAAAGACCAGGGGGAATAAGTTGGTAACTAGAACTAATCAGACCCTGAATATTGACAAGAAAAGGAGACCTACTTAGAGACAGACTGATGTTTGCTAATATCCATATGTAGAAGTGGGAGATACAAAAAGAGAAGAAACGGGAGCCTGGCAGTGCTGTGGTTTGAACCAGATGTTGTTGGAGCTGCTGGTGGCAGCCTGAGAGGAGAAACTGGTCCTGCTCCCTCCCATGCTCTTCCTCTCCTCTAACATTTGTTACCCAACCTTCCCTTGTTAAAAACTCATCATGATTATAAGCTCTGGCACAGATTTCTTAAAATGATCGCCTAAAAATGTTGCAGTAGCTCCTGAACTGCTGCTTGTGGAGCATGCTGGCTGCCTACTGATAAAAGCATATAGCTACTCCATGGGGTGCTCCTGTAGCTGCTATATGGGTAGCTGCATCTACCTGTTATCACTGCTCACCTCACAAGTCAAGTTGTAGATGAGAAATGTAGATGTTTTTGGGAGGGGCTGCTGTTCATGCAGGAGCCCAGATGAATGAGGAGACAGAGCACATGTCTGAATTTTCCTAGGAATGTCATCTTTCCCCAGTTGAAAGTCTGTCTTGCATAGATTAGAGGATTTGGAAAAATCAGGTAGGATTTCCAGGTGCTTTACAGCCCACTTGGAAAAACAGCTGTAAAACAAATGGAAACCTCCATACACTGCACAGATCAACCCCACAGCACACGGGCAAGTCGGTCGGGAGCATCTCAGGCACACGGAGGTTACAGCTCTGCATGGTGAGGTACAAATGCGCATGTTTCTGCTTGAGAAGGCAGTGTGGAGACGTGGCAATCGCTGTGACGAGGTGACAGGGAGAGGTGAAGATGGCTCTGCTTGTGCTCACAAGGGCTGTGGCCAAGGGTGAGGGGAAGCAGGCGGTCAAGGCGTGGGAATGAGGAATTTCAGTGCAGGGCAGTAACGGGGACAGCGTTTCCTGATAATATGGCAGTGGCATGACCCTCAATGAAAAACTTAATGTCTAAGTGAAGGTTTTATTTAGCCCAGTATACAACCACCAGTGAAAAAGCATTCTCGTCCAATTGTTATTTTAATGGCCATACAGGGATAACATAAATCTGATGCCCAGTCAAAGTGAATACAAGAAACTCACAAAACTGTACAATGCAGTGTTAGCAAACATAAAGTTTTCCTTTTTCCGTGATTATCTGGGGCAATTTTCCTTCACAGAAACTTAAAATAATTGCTGACAATTTAAAACCTGGGAGCAGGTAGGTGACCTACTGATGAAAGCCACAGGTCTGAGAGCTCCTGATTCAAACAATGACATTTTTTGTTCTTCACCTCACCTATTACTGTATAACACGGATAATAAGGAAAAAGCTGAGACCTTAGCACTGACTCTGTCATTTCAGTTTTTCAGTTCATTGCAAACAGGGCTGTGTTGCTCTTAAATACCCAGCATTTCTATAGGATATTACTTTTAGAAACTTACTGCATTTTATTATAGCATTTCTCTAACACAAAGCAATCCTGCCTCAAAAAGTAATCATTTTCTGTCTGAATGAAAATAAAAAGCTGTTATGCTTGGAATTAGGTACTGCCTAAGCCAAACATCTTGAAAGATGTTCCTTTATAAAGCTGTTGCTTCTTTCTTCTTTTTTTCCCTTTCCTGGAGAGTATGAGATTTTCATTACAAGTGGCACATGTTGTAATAAGTCATGTCTGCTCTACAAGTACCTATGCTAACCATAAACATGGCCCAAGGCGCATTAGTCAGCCAGAAAGAGCTTGTCAAATAAAGCCTGCCTGCAGGAGGACAGAAGATGCTTATTGGAATTCAGTGAGTGTCAGGGGTGGTCCCTGCTGCCACTGCCACTGCTCCTCTGAAGGCATGTTAATTAAGGAAGATGCAAAGAAAATAAGTCTGTCATGTTCTTGTGGTCAGAATCCAGGGAGAGATAACAGCCAATGACTTAACTGGTTTCCAAAAGCTTTGGTTTGGTTTTGTTTTTAAATAAATTGTTTAATAGACATCAGGTTCCTTGAAATTAATCTTAAAAGATAATTTAACTTTCTCCTTTCTCCTTGTGTTTAGTTCCTCCTTTGATACATTAGATGTATCGATGGATCAGAAGCTGTTCCGAGTATATCCATCTCTCACAAATAATTGTGACTATGCAGCTTGGGGAGAAAGAGCTTTCTGATCCCATGGGGTTTAATACAAGAGAGTATACTCTTACTGAAACTTTGATTAGAATCTCTATAACAGTTAGTTGAAGGCACACACATTTTTTGTAGCTAAAATCACTCGGATTTTGATCCACCTGACCAGAGACAAATTATTGTAATTGAAGCTGATGGTGACACAGTGATCATCAAAGTCCTAGAGTTTCACTGTTAATGTTATGAGCATCCATTAGAATCAATCTGCGGAAGGCTTGCCTGTAAGGATTCAGAGGCCATTGCTGTATCTGGCTCAAACCGTATCTAATTCTAATTTATCTATTTTATCGCAAGTTCCTATGTGACCCTTAAATCTAGTACCAATCATAATGCAAAGAGAAACTCTATGTTCTATAATTAAAAAATAATTGTATTTTCATTGTTATTTCTCTGTCAAAACTGTAACTTCTCTTTACTATAGTGTATGCCAAAACTTTTCCAAAATATTCTTTTTCTACAGAGCACACCTTCCTCAAAATAGTAAAGAATTTGCTTATAGCATCAGGATCCCAAAGGAAGACTTGGGTAACTCTAAAAATTGTATTCCTAATATAAAATAACAAAGACCTGCAAGAAATATGAATTCACGTATAAATGCTGCCTAGTAACTGGGAGCCTATATGTACGCACTAAATAAGCCTAACTGAGTTAGAAGATTGCAAAGTTATCAATGACTCTGGTACATCTACAAATTGATTCACTATTTTAGTAACAAAGCCTGTAATTTACTTTGAGGGAAGAGAGATAAATAGTCTTTGTGTGGGAGATTAAAATTATAGTAAGTAGCACTTTGGATCTTCTATTTTAATCATCCACAAAACAGTGAAAAAAGTGCCCTGTATTGTATCGTGTCATCATCTCTACAACACTTAAAAGCCACATTCCCAGCGCTATTTTTAAAAGCATGAAGTGGAGGAAAATAGAATTGGCTTTGACGAGAATTCATGAATAAGCTGAGGAGCTGTAGCAGAGAGACCTGACTTTATATCTCCATTTCCTAATCTTTGCAATAAGAATGGAGGGAGGAGTTTGCTTTTCATTTTAGTAGTCTTGCTAATGAGTGTTTACCTGCTGAGCATCCTGGTTCCCCCTCAAGGTGCAGGAGGCGCGACCCATTGCCCCTGTGCTGGGGCTCCTGCCCGGGGGGTATCTCCTGCAAGGGCCTGACTGGGGTGGGAGAAGGCATGGGGCCACAGGGAGGACGTGCAGAAAGGCTGTGCCAGGACTGAAAGTCCCTCCTGGCCTTCATCCCAGTGCCCCGAGGACCACGTTGGCTTTGCCCCATGGGGACAGGAAAGCAATGCAGGGGCTTTCCTGGATCAGGATTGCTGGGTGAAACAGGGAGAGCAGAGAAGACGTGCTTTTAAATTACCTCCCCTTGCCAGCGTGCTTGTTTGTAGGTCTTGCCAAAGTGAGCTTTAAATAGCGTCAGACAGCTTATACAGACTAATGTAATAAGTCTGTGTTGATGTTGGCACTTGAGCTTCTTCATTTCTAAAGGCTGCTTCATGTTCCCCACTGGCTGAGATGGGAATAACGAAGCCTTGACCTCAGGCGCTGGCTTGAAAATATGATGATAGACAGTAAACTGACAGAAGAAATAGGTCAGGAAGAGCATCTACTTGCATAGATATCCCTCATTTGGGGAAAATGAGTCAATACCATGTGTGAGTCTACAGCGCAGTTAGAGGGGTTTCATGATCTCTGTCTTTAGGGTCCCAAACTGGGGAAGGAGCTGGAAAGCTGGTCTTGGTGGGCTCTGGTATGGTCACCGGGGACAGGGCAATCCCTCCTTGGGGGCATTCAGGACACTCAGGTCAGTGAGTGCATTTCTGGATTATTATAAAGTTTGAAAGTGGCATTTTACTGTAAGAGCTGGATGGAAAAGAGGGGAGAGATATCCCAAAAGGCAACCTGTATTTGGGAATGATGATCTTTCTCCTGGAAACCTAAGAAATCAGATCAGCTTTGGCCAGGGACGTAGTTGCTCTTGATTAAGTGAACTACAGCAAATTCTGGATTTTTGAAAGTGTATTCAAATATACATACGTTATTTCAAAGACCATCTGTCAGGGTCACCGCGAACGTCTGGCTGCCTTCATTCTAATGGTGGTACATGTTGCCTGATTTTGATACTCAGCTGAATGCTCTGGATAAGATACCTCCTACAAGGCTGGCTAAAAGCCACTCCTCCTGCTCTTGGTTTGCTCTCATTGAGCCTGTGGTTGCAAATCTAAAATAAGCACTCTGAAACCAGCTTTTCTTTGATCTGTAGTGAAGTGCATCTCTTCCAGTTAGAGTCAAAGGCTACATGTCATCTTGTAAAACATAAACTGAAGGGTGGCATCAGATTTCTAATTAATATGGGGGAAGGAAGGCTGAATATACCAACAGGCCATTTGTTACTATTCTAGTGAAGATCTTCCATTAAGAAGACCAGAGAAACAAACTTATTCCTGCTGATGTTGGTACTTGGTGTTGTTTATGTGTATGCAGCGGCAGCAGGACTGTAGAGCATTTACAAATCACAATTTTTAACATGCCTTTCATCACTCAACTCAAGACTGCCGTAACAGAGACAAACTATTTACGCCTTTGTGTTTGACAGAAATGTGTGCTCCTTCCATTCCCTCATATTCCCTCCCTACTTGCTCAGCATCTCCTCCTAAGGGCTTGTTCTACTACAAACGCTTTAAAGCAGATCACTTAGTGTTTGACTTGGTGACTTGAGGCTGGGCATTTTGTCCTGAAAGGATGTCATTTGTCAGGCAGCTGTCAGGTGTACCAGCTCCTTCTAAAATTCAGTTGCTGAGCTGACTTCAGTATTCTGGCAGTGCAACTCTTGCAGAGCACACGAAGATGCTGTCCCCTTTCCCGTGCAGTACTGATGTTTCACCCTGCTCACTTAATGCTTTCAAAACCTGGGTGTGCTACATTTTGCACATTTCCCTGCACAGCAGCACACGGTGCATATTCATACAAATGTTTGGCTGCCTCTGGGTGTACAAGAGAAGAGGGTCACCCAGATTACTGCGTTCTGGTCCCTACGATGAATTTTCTCCCAAAGAGCCGCAGGTACTTGGGCCATTTGGGGCTCTCAGTGACAACCTGAGTAGCTACTGGCTTCCAAAGTTTTCACATCCCATGCTCTACTAGTTCCAAGATTTTCTGAATTTTGTTTTTACAAGTACTTTTCGGACAAGCCAGTGGGCATCTAAGACTACAAGCATGTTTCTGCAGAAGAAAAGAGTTCCTTCAAGCATGTTTGTACAGAATGCGAAGATTTCATAGACCTTATAGTAAGTGCCTTGTGCTAAAACAAATTAAAAAAACTGTCTGTGGGATCTGTCCAAGAAATCTTAAAATTATCTTTGGATTTAGTTCTGGGACACGCAACAAGGTGGAATAATTTAACTTGATTTTTGACCCACTGGCCTGAAAGATCAACAGTTGGGCTTGTATTGATACACTTGCATGGACTGACAATTAGCATTTCAATAGTCACTCCTTTCCTTGTATTGGCTTTCCTCCTCTCCTTTTGTTGCCTTTTATTTCCTTCTCTACCTAAACATGCCTTAGCACTCAGATGGAGTCATCTAGTCTAAGGGCACTCTAGTCTGGCTGCCTCTAAAACCTGATTTAAATCTCTTGGTATTAGTAGTACTAGAGCTTAGTCACACCTGTATCTCATAACACCACCATTTAAATTATTTTATGTTAACAGTAGTATTATACAGCTCTTTTACTGGAGCTGTCACACCTTGTAATATGTGGAACTTCTCTGCAATTTAATGAAAAACAAGTTTGAAGTTTCAACAATTGTCATTTTCTGAGAAAATGAAATATTTTGTCAAAAACTTTGCCCATCAGCTCAGCCCATGACAAGACACTTCAAAGCTCCCTTTCATGTTTCTCTTGACGTTAACTGCTGGTGAGAACAGTGGGATTTGTGCAAACACTTGTGGTGTGATGGCACTGATTCACCACAAGCGATCTGGCTGGTTGGGTGAGCAGTGACATTGGCTTGGAGGGAAAATGCGCCTGTGCTTTCACAGCCGCAAGCCAAAATGGCATTCAGTCAAACAACTCATAAAAAAAAATGAAAGCAAAGAAAAATTGCAGGTGAAATGAAGCATAATGCAAAAAGTAAGATGTCTGTATTTCTGACCTCACCCAGTCTAGCAAGTATTATTCACTTGTGACAGAATCCATGTAGAAGCTGAGGAGGTGAGAAGACCAGAAAATATATACTGTATGTGTCTATGTTTGCACCGTTCAGCGTCGTTCCGCTACAACAGACATGGTAATGGTGTGTATATTTATGTCCTCCGTAGCCCTGCTCCCAGCAAAATAAATGCCATCCTTTAAGTAATCAGAATATTTATGCTGTAGGTCCTTGACAAGGATACAACAGGAGTTTAGTGCTTTAATGAACATTTGAGCTTTTGAGTGCAGAATTTCTTTAAACATTTTAAAGTAAAAATATTTGTTTTCTTATGCCTCAGACCACTAGTAAGTTTTTAAAAAAATCATCTCTTCTAGATTAATTTATTTCACATTGGACAAAATGTGGGAAATATCACCAAAAAAATATGTGTTAGTGAAATCAGTGATTTCATTACATCAAGAATCCCCTGCTTTCTCTGCTGTTTATTAACACTTTTCTCTTCTAAGCTTCAGCTTCTCCCAGAGTCATCATCACTGTCTTGAGAAACTGTCTTGTAGCAGAAGGACCCACCTGCCTGGGCTCTCTGGTCTCCCCGCAAAGGCCACAGAAGCAACCTGTGGCTTTCAAGTCTTGTTGTTTTTCCAGGTAGGAAATGGGTTAGGATTAGTAACTGTTATGCAGCTCTGGAAGAGCAGCAGATGAAAAGTCCTTCTTAAACAGACTTGCAAGCAAAAGAAAAAAAACCCACAACTTACAGGGATGGATAAAACCTGGCAAAGACTGTTTCTGTGACCAGACACGCTTTCACCTCGGATGCTACAAAGGACCCTCTAGTTTGAACTGTCAGAGTAATGGATCAAACAGTCCAGCCAGAAGGAAGAAAGGAAACAGTGGGACACACGGAAGAGCAGATTTAGGCAGGAATGGAATTGTGAAGATGCATCAATGAAATGCAGTAACTTAAAAAGGGATCGCCTAGTGAAGGAAAATAGAGGTAGCCAGGTAGCATCACGGCAAAATCCGCCATAATCCTCTGTACTTCCTCATGTCCTGAAAGTAAGGGCAGGCATTGCTTTTTATACGGTAAAGGCAAAAGATCATGTTTTCTATCCCCTTTTTATAATCTTGTGGTGATGGGGAGGGACTTGGAGTATGCATCACAGTCCCGAGGGCACTCATGTCCCTGCCCGCCCTGCCAGGGCCTCCCCACCCCCTGCCCATGGCCCAGGACCCCATTTCAGCCCAGCCCAGGGCCACCAGCCCCTGCTCCAGCGATGCTGTAGGGTGCTGGTCTCCAGCCCTGCCACAGCCCTGCCTGAACAAGAAAATGAGGGCTTTTCCTGGTTCACTAAATGAATTGCACAGCTCCCCTAGGCTTCGAGGGGGCCAGGACATGGTCCATGGCATAGTTCCAGTCATCTACTGTATGGTGTAGCAGGTGATCCATTTAGCTCAAAACTAATGAGTTTTTTGAGCATCTTGTTTCCATAATGCATCCTCATTTTTTTTAAAGATGTTCTCTTGAAACAGACACAGCCTCTAGCATTTATTAAATATGCTTTTCCAGTAAATCTCCAGTCTATAACATTGCCAATACTCTCAAAGATGATCCAATATATATTAGTTGTCATCTTGGTATGACACAGTAGAGGAGTTTTGTAATCTCTCCTGTAATATACCCAAAAGGGGTATGCTTTTCACTGCTGATTGAAATGCTCCCTGAATGCCAGAAATGCACTGATCAGCATTTCAAGTGATGTATTTATCTGAAGTAGTTTCCTTCTGATAATTTCATTTGATGAATAGAAAATGAAGCTTTCAAATCACTGTAAATCCAGACAAGAATTTTTGGAGAATGTTTATAAAAGCACGATTGGGTCAGATACACCAGCCTTGGTTGCTAGTGGATGTTTTATTTTCATGTGATGTTGCCACCTTACAGCAGCCCATTCAAATCCAACATCAACTTATTACAGTTCACTACTCAGCAAAAGATACAGCTGTGTTGCTCGTGTGAAGAATATGGCCATATAATTCAGCTGGCTTCAGCACACAGGGACCTACATCAAGATTACACCAAGGCACAACTCTCAAAGCTTTTACCACTAAATTGTCAGCAAGAGGGTTCTGTTTTTATTTTTTTTGCCACTGGGAGCCAATTATTTGAACGAAGCTCAGTCTCTCTCCCTCCCCGTGCTCTCAATGTTTTGCTTTCTTTCCCCGCCATTGCTTCTGCTCTGCTACATCTCAAAAACCAGCTTCCAGCATTCCCCACAGACTTTATTATCCTTAAAGGAGGGAAAATAAACATTTTAGCTTATATGTTTGATATGTGCAGATAAATCTGTGAACTTATTTGAAGTTTCCAGCAAAAGAAAATGCTTAGTGTGGATAATGAGCAATTGAAGACAGTAATCTTAAAATATTAAGCTAGAAATCTGAATTTACAGTCTAGCTTTCCATAAACACAATTACTGAGATATGCAGGTTGATTTTATTAACTTCCAAAAACCCCAAGGCAGATGAAAACAAAAAGTAAGTGCTATAAATTATTCTAGGAATTTTTTCATTTAAAATGACATAAAAACCCAAGGAGGACCCAGCAACTACTGATAAACTAAACTGTACTTAGAAAATTTTACAATACTCTTGCTAGTTGCTCTGTCAAAACACATTTCAAGTTGCCAGGAAAGACAGCCGTTACCCTTCCCACGTACTCTGCTGTGACTTCATGTGCTGAAAACCAAAGGAAAAGGTTTCCTAAATTTTTCTTGAATAGAAAGAGCTTCAATAGCAGCACTGTAGAGAAATCAGAGGAGCCCACTGAACTGATGCTTTTCATTATGAATTATTCTCTCTCCAGCCTACCCCTGTGCTAAAATTATGCCATTTGTTTTCACCACCAACTCAACCACGGACAGGACGCCATATACACAGTCTGTCTGTCTGCAGTGAGGCGTGGTTGTGCTGTGCTTTCACGTATAGCATTTCCATTCTGCCTTACCACAGGCTGCTAGGTGCGGCTGTGATACCAGCCCAAGGGTTTGCATTTCTCCCTCTGTCTCTGCCAGTTCTCCTGGGGCTCTCCTACAGCAGATCGGAGAAGGGAGATCATTGCCTGCACCCCTTCGTGGTCAGTGGCTGGTTGGACCTCAGGGCAGGTTGGACTCTTGGTGGTATCTGCTGTCCCAGCAGCCTTTTCAGCCCACCTCCACGTATATGCAACGTAGCATCATCTGAATGGGCCTTTTGCACTTCAGGATATGACCCCTTACAAAAATGCAACCATCCTCTGCTGGAGAGCCGGGCAAGGGCTGGGCAATCCCATCGGTGCCATTAGTGCCTCTGGTTAGCAAAGGATGCCAGCACCATGGATCTGCCACCATGAGCTGCCCAGGCACATCGCCAGCTCCTATCCCACCTCCCCTCGTGGACCAGAGCAGCGCTGGTGACTGCGTCAAACTAGGGATGCCAGAAAGGCATATTTAGTTAGAGAAGCATCTGGTAATTCACTAGAAACATTCATGCACACAAAAAAGCATTGTTTACCGCTGCAAACCGTTCTGTGGGTCTGCGTTCTTGCTATGCACTGGCAGTTCCTTCATGAGCCTGGAAATAATTTGTGGGGTTATTTTTGGTAATGTCCCATTGTCTTATTGTGCCAAGATTAAATGGGATAACAGATGCAGTAATTAAAAATGAAAAAGTGACGGTTATTTTTGGCTCAAATAGTTACTATTAACTGACATGGTAGATGGGTTTTTAGAGCCAAAAATATATGCAATAGCAGTCAGAATAGCTGTTATTCCCCTGCTGTTTACGAAAGGCTTATGAATCATGACCTACACCCAGCCAACTGCATACCTTTATTTCAGATGCTATTTAAATTACATTTCATTTAAATGAAGAGATTGAACTAAGGAAATATCTGAGGGTTTTTTCAGGCTTTGTCTGACATCAAATATCGATGACTGTGTATCTTGATTTACAGAAGAACATATGAGACTAATTAATAAACCAAAATAAGCAGGAGACGTACCCCATGCTGACCTGTAAAAAGACCATATTGAACAATTCTGCATATTTAAAGGCAAATGAAATCTGTATGAGTACGCCATTTGCTTACTTTGTTTCTAAAGCGTGCACTCATTTTGAAGTCTTAGTTACTGTTCAAAAAATTGCGTCAGAGAAACAAGCTGTGAAGAACAGGTGAACACTAACCAAGAAACACAGAAAACAAGAAATAACAATGCCTAGCGCTCCTCATATTAAAAAAAAAATCACAGTCAGGGTGGTGTCTTACTACTAGTTAGCCCTGTGACTCATTTCTTATATAGTGTATTGGGATTTGATCACAGTCCTTCATTGGTGAGATTCTTGGAGGTTTTCAGAGATGAGCACACTGTCAGTACTCAATATATAGTAAGTAAAAAAATCTGTTGTTTCTTTCAGTGCACAGAGCTGCTTTGTCTTTTTCTTTGTGTATGGTCTAGCAGAACCTGGAAGACATTCAGACATTTTGGTAGATCACGTGCTTGCCAGTTGGGTGTCCTACAATCTGCTTTATCAGTGCTTGCTCAGATATTTACCTACCCACAATAACAACAACATTGCGTATGTGTGCATATAAATATAAAATATTTGTAATTATGTACCTCTCTCTATATGCACACATATTTAGTTAATTATTTTACAACTTTAAAAGGAAGTGCAAACTTAAAAACTATTAAAATACATAACATTTTAAAGTTAATAACTTAAATATGTTAGACTTCAAACACAATTGTTTAGAATTCATATTATTTATAACTGTAGGACCAGGTCTATGCCATTTAGGTGCCTGAACTTAGATGGAGAATGTCTTCCTTTGGAGGCTAGCAAAGACTTAGGTACTTACTTGATAAGAACTGATTCACTTGAGAGTGAATTGTGGGAGCAAACAAAATGTGCTCGGGATCATCCTCTGCCTTCGATGCCAACTGATTGGCATCAAGAGACGAGCACTGACTCTCCATCAGACACATTCCTTACCTGCTGGCTCACTCCCTGGCTCTGCTTTGGGCCACTCTGCCAGCTCTTTCCTGGACAACCTGGACATAGTTGCTGGATAATTCCCTGCAGGAACAGCTTCCTGGTGGCAAAGTGAACGGGACTGCAGCAGGCCTGACTCCCGCTACCGTCTTCTTTTCTCCAGTGCTATCTGTGTGGAATTTGTAACCTCAAATGCCTGCATGTCTCATGGCATCCTCAGAGCAAGCAATACATATTGATGGTGCTGGGATATAGCAATGTGAGTGTGGCAGGCAGCAGCACAACCCTCACGTTATTTCAGAGCCTTTGGACTGAAAAAACCACAAACACAAAAGAATAATGATGGTTTAGGTCCACAGATGCATGACACTGGGTCCAGCAGAGACTGGGGGCTTGGAGTGACATGGAGCTGATGTGGCCCTGGAAGGACCTGGCCCGAAGCAAATGAATTGAGATAAGCTGCATCACCTGGCTTCAGAGCCAGGAATCAGACCCGCTTTCATTTAGCAATACAGACATGCCCTTGCAGCTTCTGAAGCTTGGATGGGGTGGGATGAATCCCACCTCATGCCTCTAAATGTTATTGATAACCATCTCTCTTCCCAGCCCCAGACATTTCCCAGCCAGGCTGAACCCGCCCAGAAGAATCTGCATGCTGAGACTGATTGGCACTCACATCATTTTAACTTACCTAAAATCAAGTTAAATTCATCAGGATCAGCCCCAGTACTGATGAGGTCCAAATGTGGCTCCTAGTTGGTAAAACAGGTAGGCAATGACCAATAACTTTAACTTTCACCTTAATCCTCCCTTGGAGGAATGGATAACCTCTAGGATATGCTGCTGTTCCTGCAGCCAGACAAATATCATGAGTCTTTAACCATCTTGTACGGTATAATAGCCCTTAAACTTCTCTCTGTTTCCTTAAACCGCCTTAAAAAAGTTGTGAAAATGTGTGGTGAAAACCACTTCAGAATGTATAGCTGCAATGTCAGAGTTAATTTGTATTCCCATAAGATCAGTACTAACAATGTACTCATTTTGCTTGTTAATATTATGTTGGAGAAACGTGTCTCTTCTTATTGACCCATCATTTCCAGAGCCTTGTATTAACATCTATCAGTAGTAACTGCACGAAATTTGTTCTCACTTAAAATGAGAGCAAGAGAATTCAGTTCTGCTTCTTACATATTCCTAAATATAGCCCTAGAAAGAAAAATAAGGGAAAAAAACCCTGTTAAGGCATACCCTACGACTAGGGACATTCCTTGGCTATAAGGACTTCGCCAAGGACTGTATATCCTTGAGTTTATTTGCACTGACTGTGCATAAAGGAATCCTCACGGCAAGCCCTGGATAACTTATTAGCTTTAAAAAAGGTAATCATGTTATTAATTTATCCCCTTTGTCTATAATGCCAGGTAATGTATTTTGGCAGGCATCATTTATAGCTAGAATTATTCTCCCCTGGGTAGCTACAAATGACTCCTCTTCATCCAAATATGTCTTGCCTGTATGCACAGAGAAGCACCGGCTATCTTCCAACTTTAATCAATATTATGATCAATGCTGAATCAAATTAAAGCATATTTGCTTGGCATTTCAGATGACAAAGCAATGCTCTTCCCCAGCTCCAGCAAGACACCAGGGAGTTGCAGTTGGTAGCTGGGAAGATCAGACCACGCAGCCCCTCCCTGGAGCTGTTGGGGTCACTTCATCATGCGCTCGAGCGCGGTGGACGATGCCCATTTTGGCTGGCAGAGGACCAGGTGTTGCGGGTGAAAGCCTTTCTGGCACTGACATGGGGAGAGCTGCAGTGCTACAGATTTCTCCTTGGGGAGAGACACAGGCAGGTGACAGAAATTCATTGCAGCGCCTTTGCAGCCTCCGCTGGGGAGGCCTGCTGCAGATGAAGCCCTTGGCTCCCCTGGTCATCCTCTGTTCTCACATCTCTGCTGGAGCAGAGATGCTGCTTCTGCTCCTGAGGTAGCTGCTTCTCCTGCCCACGCTTCGGCAGAGTCACTTGACTTAATTTTAAATATTTATTGGACATTTGGTCTAATGCCCATTACTTGTGAAGTGTCTTATATGATGGGTATAAAAGCAAAGGCCAAGTTTTTTTCAAGAGGCTGGCCTACAAAAAAGCACTCCCTGACTGTTCCTTGCTGGGAACACACATCTCTGGCTGTACTTCAGGCGTTCCCCTCGGAGTGACATTTCTGCAGTGCTTTGCTTTACTTTGAGTGAGGTTTATTCTTCAGAACCTGCAGAGCAGCTCTGCTGGATTAGCCTTGAAAAGTAGATACTAAATTTATTCTCGATAAACATTTGAAAATTTTATATCTGGACTGAACACTTGTGACACAAGAACAAATATTCAATACCTCCTTCAGGACTAATTGGAGAAGCCCAGTTAGAAAGTTTGCATAGAAATCAATCATTTCCCATTCTACATGAACACTCACATAAATTCTGTGCTCTACAACATCAGGGGAGTGAGCGCATTTGTTACCATTAGTCACACAAATGACACTCCACAATATTATCTAGAGAAGTTGGAATGATTCTTTGTGCCAGAGCAATAGCTTCCAGCTGAAAATGGAGATCACGGCACCATGGACTTTATTTATGGCCTTTATCCCTGCTTCCTCGCAAACAGCAGGGCTGGACGGACAAAATGTTAAAAAGAAGTATCAGAAATCTCTGGAAGGCTTAGGAGAGCAGCTAGTGATTTTATCTGGAAATCCTCTCATGCCTATGTTTCAGCATTTGAATGTTATTTTTTTTAAAGTGTCTAAAGTCCAATATTTAGGTCTAAATGGCTGAAGTAGGTTACTATATAGCTATACTAACAGCATGCACTAAACAAGCACCAAAGCATGTGCAGCAGAAGGGAGTAGAGAAGCATTTTGGTGTCATACAGTGAAGGACTGTCTGGCACCTGACATTTTTATCTCAACTATCTGTCCCACGCTCTACGGCTCACCTTCAACACCCACCTTACAGAGGGAAATAAAGTGACCCTGAGAATTTAAACAAAACAGCCAGAGCTTGATTTTCTACTGTTTTGTATGCCTTGTGATGATTGATGGCTGTCTAGAAGGAGGGCAAAGTTGCTCTGAAATGTGACCTGCCTCGAGAAGAAGCTATTTTCACCAATTTTGTTTTCCTGGTGTAAAACGTAAATCACTGTACGATCTGCAAGGCAAGCTCTCCTAGAAGACATGTCCTCACCTTCTGCTGTTCTGTTTTAAACCCATTTCACAGTTTAATTTTCAGCTAGTGCCACTGAGAAGCGCAGAAGGGGAGGTGGCTCGTAGGCACTTCTCCATGCTGTGCTGGCTTGGGGCCAGGTAGCAGCTCCAAGTTAAACCAGGGGCAGGACCAATGGAGAAGACGGGCATCACAGGGAGCTGAACCACATTCATGTGCCACAGGCTGTCCTCAGCTCCTGATGAGCACGCGGCGCTTTGCCAGGCACTCAAAGGTACACATTTCAGCTGTTTGTGCCCCCTGAGAGCACAAATTATAATGATGTTTTTTGAAGACGTCTGTGTCTCTAGACATTGCCTACATAGCTTTTCCTATAATTATAGGTTTGTAATTATGTACTTAATGATGACACCCCCTCTGCCTGATCATAAATATATTTTTACATAATAGCACTTACGCATTACATATTTACTAATCAAAAAGAGATTCTTACTGCAAGGGACAAATTACAAAATAATTATACCACACCTTTAACTCTACCATAAATAATTTGGATCATTTCCCAAGAAAGCATATTAGAGCTCTGGTAAGGCACTTACGCTGGGTGCCTGCAATGGTCCGCATCGCATGCTTACCATGCCAGCATAAGAAATCTAAAATGTTAAGTCTTCATTACTACTGCCTCTGAAGTAACTGCAGTGCACTTAAAATAGATGTACAATTCATGAAAATGAATCATTAAAAGGGATTGAGTTGAATTGTGCCTGGCAGATGTTGTCACAAACATCACTGAAATACTTAAACACTTCTTCCAGCAAGCGACGATAGGATGCTGGGCAGCATAATTAGCCCATAGCCAGAGAAGTAACGCTTTTCATGCTAATGCAAGAAGGGCTTCATAAGAAACCTTGTGGAGCTCTACTGCACAGTTACAATGATGATCCTTCCTCATCTGTTGGATAGCTCTTGGGCAAGGCTACAGCATCCTACCCATAGTGGTCCCACACCTCGGCCCTGGAAACACTGGAAGTTGCAGGCAGAAGGATGCAGAGGTGCCGCTTGGAGGCTGCGTTGCCAGCAGCTGACGCCAGTCTGGGCCGAGCTGTGCTCCTTCCCCAGGGCTCTGTGGGCAGCTCTCCCCGCTCGCCTGGCTGAGCTGGTGCATGGGGCTCACCTGCCTCTCTGATCTAGCAGGGGTTTGGTGGGGTTAACTTTTAGCCACACAAATCTGAGTGGGGCAGAGAAGGAGGGAATCCTGGACAACAGCAGTCAGGCACTGGGTTGGTTTAAGCTGGCCAATGCCCTGAAAATAAGGTTTTGAAACACGTGATTTCTGTGTCATTCCTGCTGAAGAGCTGGGTCAACCCCAAAAGTGCTTTGGGAAGTATTGTGTTTGCATGGTTTGCAATGGCTGGTTTGCATCATCTCTCTGGGTGCAGACATTTTTGTTAAGCGGACTTGATCATAGCCAGGTCTACATTGCTGTAGACTTTGACTGAACCCCATCTTGTGTGAGTTCATTCTGGTGTTTAAATATGGCAGGTCCACACCACTTTGTGTCACACATGGTAGATGCCCAGACATCTTCCTGTGATCCAGGGAAAGCAGACTGATGGGTAATTCCACTCACATGATACAAAAAATCTTTATTCACTTGTCGTTAATGTTTCCCCAAATATGGGATATATGTAGGGGTGAATCTTTATTGGCAGGAAAACATCTTGGTTTGAGGCTCATTTGAGCTTCTGGAGGAAAAGGACCTTGTCAGTTTCTTCAGCAATTGAACAAAGTATGCAGTCTCTCAGCTTATCTAGGATTTGAATAAGATCCATGCTAACTGCTGATGACTTCAATGCACACGGCATCTAAACATACTTTGACAGATGATTTTTCTTCTGTGGGTAACTGAAAAGACTACACCCTGGCAGAAGAGTTTATCAGTTGTTTCAGCCTAGCTAATGAGCTTAGTCTTCTTTCTGTACTGCTGAAATTATACAGAAGTGTCTGCCTGAAGGAGGCATATTGATCAAATCTTACTTCAGCTCTGAGCACCCAGGAGCTAACTCACTCCGATCTCATACATGGAGGTTTCCTCACCCGCTGTGGGGTCTGCCCGGAGGCCGGGCTGTTTGCTGCTCTCCGTTCAGCTGTCAGCACCTGATGATCTACAGCAGGCTGGTCAGTTAGCCAGGGAAACACGAAGTGGTTGGGTAACCTGAAACATTTTTCCTTGCATCATCCATGCATGATGGGGAGCAGACCTCCAAAATGAGCGTCTGTCTTATGACAGAGATCCTTCGTGGCTGAATCCCACTGTGTTCCTGTAACTTCAAAGATGCAACTATTCTTGATATGAGATGAATCATTCCTTCTACCTCTGGGTTAGTAAGCTTTCTGATGACTAGGAACCACTCCTCATTTGGCATTTTCTATTTCAGCATATTCAGAAACTGAATGACCCATTTTGCAGTATTTTATACTATTAATTTTGTCCTCTTCATTTCTTGTGCACAAATGGTAACAGCTTGAGCGGTGAGGAGATTCTGCAGCCGCAGCTGCTCTACAGCACACTCTAAGCAGTGCTATCAGCACTTCACAAAGCCTTTGCACTTTGTTTTTTCTTCTGATGAAAGGTGTGTTCTGTTTCCTGGGTTATGAATCCCCACAGAGCCTGTCTCAATAGCTCCCGAAAGCTTTCTCATTTCTCAGAGTTATTGCTGCTGTGCCCTTTTTATATAACACCACCCAAAAGTCATTTTTGTTCTGCATGAGCACATAGTGATGTTTCTAGTTCCTCTGAACCTGTGGCCCATCACCCTCCTCCATGGTTTCACCAACATCCATCAGTGAAGCATCGCTTTTGGAAAGCTATATGGTACCTGGCCTGGCAGCAGCCGTGTGAACTGCCCAACTGAGATGGGGCACTGCGATCATTGCACGCACACGTGGACGATTGCCATGGCTGGTGGTAGGGTGTGTCTCTGGGTAAATCCAAGTTCCCTGGGTAAACCTGCATCTAATGCAGCCAAGACTTGTCATCAGTAAAGCAGCGTTTGGTTTCTCTCTCCTTAGCTATGGCACATCTTGCCTGAAGCCCCTTCTGAAGATAAGAAGGAGAAACTGTGGCAGCCTGAGAGGATTTTTCGAAGAATAAGAAAACAGGAGACTGCAAAATGGCCTTTTCATCCTACTGCCGAGCACACATTAACCTCATTTAAAAATGCAAGTGCTGTGTGTGTCATGTATACTAATATGGTTTTGCCTTTTAACTGAGAGGCCTTCTTTCCTGCAAAGTTGGCAGTACGAATGTCTGTTGAAGGATTGGTTGGTGTCTTGAGCCTAAGAAACCCATCTATTTATATTAAAAGATTGAAAAGTTCCTCTCATTATCAGAGCTCTGTAACTGAGTTCCCTAGAGAAAAAATGAATCAGAGAGCACTTGTATTTTCCTGAGCAAAACAAATAACAAAGCTTTCAGGAGACAGCTTTTTTTCAGGGAAGGAGCCATATTTTTAAAAATTTTAGGCAAGAAAAAGCATGAAAGTGTTTGAGATTTCAAAGTCATTCCTGGAGGAATAACTAGCTCTTCAGCGGGCTGGAACGCAAGGCAGCACCCTGGGGAATATCCTGGTTTCAGAAAAGCTGGTGTTGGTTGCTGTTACCAGCATTACCAAGAGCCCTAAAACGTTGTTCCTGTGCCCTGTGTAAAGGCACATGAAGTTTTACTCTCCAATTCAGAGTCCTCACTAATCACTACAAATGAATAATACCACAATTTCCTTTCCATATGAGGGTGAATTTAAGATCTTTACAATTTGATAAGAAAACTGACATCCCTGTTTTAAAATTGCCCCGTCATTTGCTTCTGATGGTATTTGCCAGTACATGAAAGCCCCAGCTCCAAATCCCTGCTCTCTCTTACCAAACACTTGCTGAAGAAGCGACTTCTCCCTGGCGAGAGCCATAGCACGCGTGTGGCTCGGTCAGTGTTCGGCTGCTAGCGCCAAGCGGAGCAAACCCCACCACAGGAAGGTGAAGGAGACCCACCGGCCAACCCGGTGGAGACCGCGTATTAGCCAAGTCTGTAAACAGTTCAGAGCAGGAACTGCTGTTTCATGACTTGCATTAAGCCTAGACTATAATTAACGCTTAACAAATAGCACTAATGATAACAATTGTACTCCTGCGCTAATAACTTTATGCTTTCTTTACATTGAGTTGCACCATAGACCTTACCCTGGTTTTAAACCATGAATCCCGATCATTACAACACACAGAGAGGAATTATATCCTCCTACATAGTCTATGCTGCAAACAGAGTGACTGCCCAAGGTGCCTCAGTAACGGCATTGTGCAGCGCACAAATGCCTTTAATCACCCCTGCGCTGCTCCCACAGTGTCTTGTTCAGGCTACTTAAAATAACTTCCCCAAATTATGAATCTTTGCATAAGAAATGATGTGTGTTTCAAAACACAATGAGGCACATTCTGCACAAACGTTGGCTGGGAAGCAGGGGTGGGATGCGGGCGCGAGCCTCTGCGCGAGCGGCAATTCAGCAGAGAACTTGCATTGTCTCTAAACACTGCAATTAAACTAAAACATTGTCCTTGTAAATAAAAAAGATTTGCTGTGTGGCCACTGCCGTGGGAAGCTTTTGATGAAATATTTAGGAGAGTGCTTTCTGAATGTGGCTAATTTTCAGAAGGCATATTAAATTTTTATAGGGGCACTAATTTAATCACAGATGATGAATGATTTTATTTTTATGTTGGGCTTTAACAAGGCTGGATGAATGCGGGGTGGCTCAGCAAGGCTGTGCGTGCCAAGGGCCACCTGAGTCACGGCTTTCAGAGAGCTGTTTCCCTCCAGCTGAGCACGTCGTGTCACCCTTAACGGGGCTCTGAGCCCTCGCGCCCGCTGCGCAGATGAAACCGAACACAGGGAAACCTGCCAGTTCTGAGAGGACCTCACAACCAGTGGCACAGCCTTTGGTTAAACGCTCATTAACACCTCTACCTGCCCATGGCCCAATCTCTCCAGACACAGACAAATCATGTTGAGAGGAAAAGAAAAGAAGCAGGGAGCGTGTTTCTGTGAGGCACCAGTGGTCCCTTTTGTATTGCCAGGTTGTCCTCACACGCACCTGAACCACCTCAGCCGCAGTGGGAACTGCGGTGGTGGGAGTTTGCAGGGACAGTCCGAGGTGCCGGATCAGCACAGCCAATGCTGATGCCCCATGCTGCTCCTACGCTTTCATCGCTGTACTGCAAAAGATCAGCTTCTCCAGCCTGGTCTAAAAGTTCAGGAAAGTAGAAAAAAAGTCTTCTTAAATTGCAAGAGAGAGAGAGTGATGTGGGGTGATGTGCGTAACAAGCCATTTAGAAGACAGTACAGTGGACCCAATTTCTTCTAATCAAATGAAGCCCACATGGAAAATTCAAGCATGTCATATTTCTCCATCCAATGAACAATGGCAACTTCATCGTGACCTGAAGTGAGTGGCTGGACCCCAACACGAGCCTGTTCCCCCAGACCCGAGCCCCAGGGCCACCTGTGCTGCACAGCTACATGGTGGTGTGGGCACACAGGTAGCAAAGCCCCATCCTCCCCTTTCCTCTGATCCCCTTCACCAGGTGGAGCACATTTTTGGCAGCAGAAGTGTTAACCAGGAGATGCAAACAGGCATCGGCATTGCCCAGGCCATGTTGAAACTGGCCTCCCTCCTACCCTGCCTAGCTCAGGGTCAGTCACTGTGGAAGGATGGCTAAGTGAGAAGGGACGTGATCTTTTCAGTGTGAGCAATCCTGCTTTTAGTGTATCAAGAAGCACAGAGGATACTATAAACTGACCTTGAACAGCAACGGACTACTTGGCAAACAACATAAGAGACAACAACTAAGTCCGGAATGTGCTAACGAACCTCTTCGCGTGAACAGCAACCCTGTACCAATCATATAACTGTCTTAAGCGCGTGAACACATGTAATGAGCCAATCATGTAGATATTGCTTCCGCGTGCTCTGCTGATTGTCTATATAAGCCTTGTAATTGTCTGAAATAAAGGAGAACGATCATACTCGCATCAAGGTTACATCGTTACTCCGGGTCCGAACTCTCCCACTCCGACATCTGGTAGCAGAGGATGGTCACTTCGCCTGCGATTTCCGAGACTGCGGTGAGCAGCAGAGGAGGGTAACGTCGCTCGCGATCTCCGAGACTGCGGTGAGCAGCAGAGGAGGGTGACATCACTCGCGTTCTCCGTGACTGCGGTAAGCAGCTAGAGGAGGGGAGTGGGAAGTTTCGGCTGAGAGAAGCGCTGCTCGGGTCAAGAAGGCAGAGTAGACGCCGGCGTGAGGTCGCTCCTCACCTCTCAGGATAACGGGTGCTGTTCGGGTCAAAAGGGCAGAGCAGATGCTGGTGTGAGGTCATTCCTCACTAGGTGCAGCAATGGAAACAGAGGCTGCGGCCACACTGCTAGCTGGAATACTCTCTAAGAGAGGGATAGAAGAACCAGCGAAGCAATTGTGTAAATTAATTACACTTGGACAGCGTTGGGGTCATTTTACTGACACTCACCTGTTATTTTCCGTATCGGAATGGCGGGACTTTGGAGGGACAATGTGGCATAAAACAATTGAGGGAGATGAAAAAGATGAAAAGGAGATAAAGGCGGTTCGTGCACTTTGGAACACCGTGTTAGAGACTTTAAAAGCGATGAAAGCAGAAAGAGAAGTGGCATGCGCTGCTGCTCAAATGCTGGGTCCAGGAAAAGTTATTGATAAACCCCAAAGTAAACCAGGACCTATCACGCGCTTCTTCGGACTGCCTGCCGTAAGAGGAATGTCTGGGACTATTTGTAAAAACGTGGGTGAACTGCGGGAAAAGGAAAGTCTTAACTTGCCGGGCGAAGTGGAGTGTGTGCCGCCGACCCCGGTGTGGGCACCTGGGGGAGCGGAAGTTTCTCTTAGCGGAGCCGGAATAGGATCTGAGGCAGAGGCGGAAGTGTCTCCACCAGAAACTCCAAAAGGGGCGGGAGCAACGTCAGTTGCTGACCTCATTGACTTAGGCGGAGCGCCCTGCCGACCTTCCCCTGTAACGGGAAGAAGGGAGGCGCCGTCAGCACCTTCAGCGCCTTCATCTCCGCTGTACCCACCGCTGCCTTCCTCTGGGGAATCATTGGGGAGTGCAACTTCCAAGAAAGAACTGCAGCAACCCCCAGATGTTACTACAGAGATGTTACAAACGGTTCTAAAACGACTTGAGAAATTGGAAACACAAACAACTATGAAAGAAGAAAGCGTACCTCCATGTTTAATGAAACCCTCGACACATCCTAGAATCACGCGCTGGAGTGGCATTATTAAGGATGCGATTTTAGAAGGACAATGAAAACCCGTTAGGAAAAAAAAAAAAAAGAAAAAAAAAAAAAAAAAAAGAAAAAAAAAAAGAAAAAAAAGAAAATAAAAAAGAGAAAAAAAAGAAAAAAGAAAAAAAGAAAAAGAAAAAGAAAAAAGAAAAAAAAAAGAAAAAAGAAAAAAGAAAAATAAAAAGAAAAAAGAAAAGAAAAAAGAGAAAAAAGAAAAAGAAAAAAAAGAAAAAAAAAGAAAAAAAGAGGAAAAAAAAAAACAAACCGGGGAGTCCTGCAACATTGGCATTCCCGGTCATACAAGAGAACAATCAAGGAAAATGGGAACCTCACGATTGGAAAATTTTCATCATGGTCTTTCCACCAAATTTTGCAATTACCAATCTCCTTAATCATATGTAACGGGAAAGGCTCACCATATGCAGTCATCTGTCAGTGGCAAAACAAGAAAGGGGAGTCTACCTCTCCTCTCCCATTGGATGCCACTGCCAAATCCACTGCCAAATGGAAAAGTCCAGGAGATATGTTTAATGTACTAGAATGGGTGTTTTTAAGCGTGCAGCCAAAAACGAGTATTCAAACGCGAACTGAGGCAATAGGAGAATTAATACGTAAAGGAAGGTCGCGAATTATAGAAATCAGTGGTCAGGAGCCAGAGAATATCAGTATACCTGTTAACGCCATAGATATAGAATGGTGGCTCTGTAATGCTGTTGCCATACAGAACGCCTTATTAGGCTATAATGGCAGAATACACTCGCAGCAGCCTCAAGGAAAATTATGACAAGTATTAAAACGGAATCAATGGATAGAAAAATCCAAAGTAAGTGAAAAACCATTACCAGATGGGGTAACCATCTATACTGATGCAGGCAAGCGCCTACGGCGCGCAGCTTGCGTCTGGAAAGAAGGTGATCAATGGAAACAACATATTATAGAGGGACAACCTCAAGATTCCCTTCAAGCTTTAGAATTAACTGCAGTAGTTTGGGCCTTGACTAATTGGCTAAACACTCCTTTAAATGTAGTAACAGATTCATTGTATGTGGCTGGAATAATGCCACGGTTAGAGGATGCCTTACTAAGGGAAACGACCAACCCTAGATTAGGAAGTCTATTTATCAAGTTACGATCTGTATTAAGTCAATGAACAGCAACCTGTTGTATTATCCATATTCGCAGTCATCAGTTAGATCTTGGACTTGGCCATGGTAATCAACTAGCTGACAGCCTAGTTAGTCCTGCATGCCATGTGCCTCCTATGGGTAAATTTCAACAGGCCAGACAAAGTCACAAAAATTTTCACCAAAACGCAAAAGGTTTAAAAAGGCAATTTAATTTAACAGAAAATGAAGCCCGAAGCATCATTCAGGCCTGCCCAAAATGGGGAAATCACGGGCCAGGTATAGGAGTAGGAGAAAATCCAAAAGGACTAAAAGCATTAGAATTATGGCAAATGGATGTTACCCATGTTCCAGAATTTGGTAGGTTAAAGTATGTACATGTAACAATTGACACCTTTTCGAAAATGATCTGGGCAACTGCGTTGCCTGGAGAAAAGGCACATCATGTATGTAAACATTTGCTTGCTTGCTTCGCTGTATTAGGTGTACCAGAGCGCATTAAGGCTGATAATGGTCCTGCCTATGTTAGTCAAAAGACAACTCGGCCTTGGGAGAACAGATGCACGGAACTAGGAAGATAGGAAGAAACAGAAGAATGGCAACAATAGTCTTGAAGGACAACATCTACGTGATCCTAGGACTGAGTTTGCGCAGAAGCAAAGGTCAATCAGCGAACACAGTGAGGAAGACTACGAGCCTTCATCTGAAGACCCCCAAAGACCACCACAAGAGATGACTGCGCATGCGAATCAGATATTTACATATGTTAATAAGTTCCTGGAAATCCTATGAATATGCACGATTGTATAGTATATATTCTCTAAAAGTTCAGTAATTCGTTGGAGCACTTATGGTGGAGAATCCCCAGTGCTGCCCAGCGCTGCAATAAAGAATACCTGCTTAATAGTAACTTCGTTGCTATTGAGTTTCATTTCAGGGACTCTCTGAGTACTCCGTTTCTCCCTTGGGGAGATTCGGACTGTGAGGAGAAGCATCCGTGGATTTTTTGTATCAGTTTTGGCACCCCAGATGGGACCCTCTCTGTTCGGCTGCAGGACCCGTTGAGAACAGGACTCCCTAGGGTACCCCCGGAAAATTTCCGGAGGGACTCCTTGCCTCAATCGGATCACTGCGGGAGCAGACAAGGACCATCTTCGGAAAAGGGTATTCTTTCTCAGGAATGTGGTTAGGACCTGTCCCGGTTATATTTAACGGTCCAGGATATATATGTGTTTCCACAGATCGTGGTCCAGTGTGGGTGCCGAGCAAGAGCGTAAAGCCTGTTTTAGCTCATCATGACTCACCCCACGAGCAAAATGGCCAAGCTCCTGATTCTAGAGATGCTATTCCCAATGGTAATGACTCTCCACAAGATTGAGCCCAGAGAAAATATGTGGGTTACATGGGCAAACAAGACAGGACAACAAGCTTTTTGTCTATCGCTTGCTTCTGCGACAGAGCCTTTTGGAACATGTTTAATAGGGATACCTGGCTTCAACGTAGGGGAATTTCATAGCTTTGCCACGCAAAATTGTAGTTTGTCTATTTCTGTTAGTAATTATAGTGCCACGCTTATTAATAGCCTGAATGTTACCTGATACGTTTGCTTACCGAAGGAATTTGAATTTTAATCACTCATTCTATTTTAGGATTATGTTTTTGTGTAGCATTTAGCTGCGTTAAACGAGCTTTGTTAAAAGCGATAAATCACGCCTGGATTGCTCAAAAACAAAAAGGGGGAATTGTGGGAGAATGGCTAAGTGAGAAGGGACATGATCTTTTCAGTGTGAGCAGTCCTGCTTTTAGTGTATCAAGAAGCACAGAGGATACTATAAACTGACCTTGAACAGCAACGGACTACTTGGCAAACAACGTAAGAGACAACAACTAAGTCCGGAATGTGCTAACGAACCTCTTCGCGTGAACAGCAACCCTGTACCAATCATATAACTGTCTTAAGCGCGTGAACACATGTAATGAGCCAATCATGTAGATATTGCTTCCGCGTGCTCTGCTGATTGTCTATATAAGCCTTGTAATTGTCTGAAATAAAGGAGAACGATCATACTCGCATCGAGGTTACATCGTTACTCCGGGTCCGAACTCTCCCACTCCGACAAGTCACCGTGGTGTGGGATGCGAAGCGGGGTCACTCCCCAAGGGCTGTGCAGGAGAGCAACCTACCAGCATGGGGGACATCCTGCTCAGACCACTGGTGCTGACCACTGGGCCCAGTTACCCTGGGAGAGGGCACGAAACACCAGCGTGGTGCTGGAAAGGGAAGGGGAAAATGGACTGCATCAGCTTTGGGGTCATGGTTTTGCTGAGCAGATGAGTGGTGGCCCTTTTACATGTGGTGAGTTTTCAGCCCTGCCTCAGTTGCGCTGGGAACACAAATATTTTGATGTTGTGCCAGCGCCGAATTGGTTACAGCATACGGCAGCTCTGCTGGTGTATTTTGACCAAAGAGACACCACTTGATGTCAGCATAAAGTAACTCGTTATCAATCCATTCACCCAAATGCATATTTAGGTTCTTCAGAAACTATTATCATGATATTAAGATGTATGTTTAAAGCTTTGCAGTTAATTAATATGCACAGATTAATATACAACCCAGACCCGGTTTTAGGTACTGGGAAAGTTTCTGACATAATAAAGCTAAAAGCACAGTGACAGGGACATATTACCTCACCAGATGGCACAGTTTGTTAAAACAAACCAACATATTTCTAAAAGAGTGTTCTCATTTCCACTTGAAACAAATTATAATTTTTAAATGGAAGGACATTTGCATAAAAAGAGTTCAGAGAACAAATATTTCAGAAGTTCACTGTTAGACAAGGGCAGTTCTGGTTTAAGGCAATAGATGGTAGGAAAACATAAGCTAATTAAAATCATTCTCAATGCCAGAATTTCAAGCGTAACACTGTTGGTGTGAGGGAATCAGATCATTATGGAAAGCTTTCCTCTGGCAGGTGACAGCCAGTACAGCCTGCGTTCAAGAGTCATCAGCAAAACTCAGGTACAGAGTTGTGTAAATAACAATCTGACGGGAATCCAAATGTTTCATTTTGGAGGACTGAATCCTTTAAGGGTTTTTTGAAACCTTAGGTCACCCTTGGAATGGAAATTCCGTTCTGTAATGAAATTCAGGGTATGCTGGAACAAAAAAATTGAAAAGAAGCAAAATTGTTATTTTTTAAAGTTTTAGTCTGATTAGACCAATTTCTGTCTGAAAAAAGAATTAGCATGTCTTGATGAATTCGCTATTTGATGTAAAAAAGGTTCCTGGATCTCTGGATGTCATGGAAGTAGGTGACAAATTCAAAGGTGGACATAGGTTGTTCGTCTGATTCACACCTGCGGTGTTAAATCCAATTCCTTGGGTTTTTTTCTTTCTTTTACTAATCTGAGACCAGATTAAAGCGATGTGGGTGCCTAAATCTTTGTCGCTGTAAGACCTAGGGAGGATGGCCAGGCCCCGGGATCACGCTTGGAGGCTCTCTGTACCTCTGCCGGGAGGCACGGCTGCCTGCGCTGCCTGCACGGGGCACCTGCTCAGCTGGGGGCTGAAACCCCATTCCTGCAGCATCTCCCACAGCCTCCCCAGGTGGTTCTCCAACAGAGAAACAGAGAAGATGATAGAAACAATGTCTTTTCTTTCAAAAAGGGAGCATAAGGTGGTTGTCATGCTGTTGGCCAACAGTGTGACAGATGTGGGAGAAGGTCTGGTTTCCAGCCTGCCCAGGGCTTGCTGGTGTGTCACTTCTCTTCAGCTCTGATCTTTTGGCTTACAATGTGTTCAAAGTTTGCCTCTGACCTGTCCTCCCTCTGTTCTCATATAAATGGTAAGAAACTCTCTCTTGCCCCATTTTTAAAATTTTTTTTCTGCCATTTCCCCTGTCTGATCTCCCTTGCTCCATCCTTCTGCTGCCCAGCTCTTCAGGCAAGAGCTGTCTTTTGACCTTTTCTGCCATGACTGCCACTCTGATTTTCATGGGAAACCTTTAGCACCTTCATATCACAAAAAGGAAAGAAGATTAAGTGTTTTCTACCTTGTTGCTGAGAGGCAAACCACGAGACACATAGTTAAAAGACATTTTAATGCAGAGGCCTTTTTCACTGCATATGAATTGCAATATTTTTGGGCTCAGGGTAATTCAGAGAGCCGGCGTTGGGCTCCCTATGCCTTCCTTATGGAAAAACGCAACTCCAAAGGGAAAACTGCAGTGACTGGGAGGATTCAGAAGAGCTTGACCAATCTATACATCCAGCAATAGGATGTGCAGTGGGAAAAGATTAGGTGTAAAACTTTAACCTCATTGACAGGGGTCTTGCTGGGAGAGAGCAGGCCTGAGCTTTGCTCTTGATTCCTCAATTAGTTTCTGACATTTTTTTAAAGGTGAAATATAAAATACATGAATGGTCTTGATGGCTGGGGCCAGAAACAATCAGAACTTCAGAGATAAATTGTATTTTGCAGATGAGCAAGATGTTGCCACTTATTGAATAACACAGGTAGATTTTTGCTGTAGCTCACCTCCAGGACCAGCCCTGTCCCCAGCACCTCAGCATCTTGGCTGTACAGCACTCACCTTTTCATTTTTTGATATCTCCTACATATTTTTAATATTTTTTCTTAAATATTTAACATGGGATTCAGAATCAGCACATCCATATGCTGACCACACTTTGCTTCCCCGAGAAGTTATGCTCAGGGAACATTATTTTTTGGCCCGGACGACAGACAGATATCCCAAACATCTGAAGTTCCTGGGCCTCATAAAACTCATCTATTTTGAAAGACAGTGAAAGAAAAAGAAAAGCCTAAATCAAAGCAAGTACCAAATGGTGGGTGCAAAGGTAGTTAATCAGTTGTCATCTCAACCCCCCTCTTAGTCTGCTCACATCAGCAGTACAAGTTGTATCTGTTTAAATAAAACATGGGCAAGTATTCACAGCCTGGTGTATCCAATAAATTCACTTGCCCGTCTTCTCAATAGCTCTTAGGAACATCACAAGGAAAAAAAAACCCACATATTAAGTGCTCTTTAAAATCAGCTAGAGCTTTAAAAACACTTCCTTTCTCTTTTTCTACATTCTCTATATACAAACAACCCAGACACAAAAGAATCAGAAAATAAATGACAAAAAATGTGAGATAAGGCAATAAATCTATTCAGGAGCTCAGAATTACTTCAGAGAGCTGCTTTTCACTCCTATCAAATGCATTATGTATAAGTTTTAAGTCAATACTTTTTGCCAACACTGTGTTAAGCTAGCTGTCTGCTATCCCTTTTAGCTGGATGCCAGGTAAATAAATAACTTACTGGCTTAAGCAAATTAAGTAAATAGTGTTTGTGGGCAGGTGTTTTTGTTCAGCATGTGGTATATAAATGTTTATTAATGCTGTTAACTTTGAAAAATGTTGAGGTAAAGGAAGAGATTATAGCAAATGTACAGATTCAAACAGAAACATTTGTCAAAAACAAATGTGCATAAAAGCAAATAGTAAACAAGTAGATGAGTTCGCTGAAGCCAAATGCTCCCATTTAATAAATGAAATGCTTCATTAATCCTTCCTGACAGAAGTAATGTTTGGAATGGAGAACAGATCTAAGGGAAAACATTTAGCAAAGTCACGTCCCACGGGTCTTCCCCGGCAGCCCCGGGAGGAGCCGCAGCCGCTCCCACTGCAGCCGGGCAAGAAGGGGTGTTACAGAGGCAGGTCCCTGCTGCTCCCAATCCTGCAACCTCTGCCTGCTGCCAAAATGTTTGGGGCCGATAACAGAGCAGCTGGAGGAGCTATCAGTTGTGAGGGTTGCCTTGATCGGTGGCCTTCTTAGAGATGATCCTTGTCCCTGTGTGCTGTGCACCAGCTGTGGTCCAGCTGCCAAAAATGTGGCGTGAGAGAGCTGTCCCCATGCTGTGTCCTACACTGACAGTAAGACACCCACTTACCACTGCGGCACTTTTGCTTTGAGGGCTACCCAGAAACAAAGCACATGGTAGTGGCAAATCCCCTTACTTCAAGTGAGCCATCCAGCATTGGGTGCATTTCTGATGGAGCACTCGGAGCTCTGTGATTAGCTGCATGCCTCAGCTTTACCTTAAAACAATACATTTCTGTTTCTCAGGGTTGGGAAGAAAAGCTTGGAATTAGGTCTTGAGTCTCCCAAGTGAGTTGCTTAGGTCTTGAGACACAGGTTGCCAACGCAATAGGATTCATCTTCTCTGAGATCTAAGCAGGGTGGAGGTGACAGGCACAGGGCAGTATTTTGAAAGAAATCCGTCCCCACACAGTGCCTTTTTCTGAAGGTACATCTCATGGCATGAGCCTCAGCTGTAGCACTTCTCTCATGTTTGCTGTCCATGTCCAGCTCTGTAGCAGTGCTTAGGAGAAACACCCTTCTCTTCCATTAGCAAACAAATTTACATAGCAGTGACCTGGCCTCTGTAACTCGGGCCTCTTGGCTTACCTATAGCAATACAACATCCCTGGTGTGAAGCCTAAAGCAATCCCTGCACACCATCTGACACAGAAGGCTAGGGCATGGCTTGCCACCATCATCCCTGAAATGCCTTCCCATGGAATTGCTCATTAGCTTCCCAGTCTCTGTGCCTCAGGCTGCTCCATGAGGAGGCCCATGTACCCACCAGATGAGCTAGAGGACCAGGATGAAGACCACAGACGGTGACCCTGCTCAAATGAGGCAGTCCACGGCAGCAATGAAAGAACTCATCTACGTGGCAAACTGTAGACAGGGTTGCCTAGGAATAAGGGCCATCACAAACCTCAGTAAGGTGACCTGTGAAGTTGTCTTTACCAACAGCTGGTGTCCTGGAGCCAAGGTCCCACCATCTGAACAGGGATGAAATCCTGCTGCAGATTCTCCCCGAGATGAGAGATGAGAGACACTCATCTCTCTCTCTTCTGCCTGGCCCTCGCCATAGCACCTTGTCTTCAAGACCATTGTCCCTCTGACAAGTTAGATTGAAAGTGAGCAGATGGTCTGGTAGTGTCTGGGGCGGGGAAATGACACGCATAAGCCCTGTGTTAAGAAAATCAAGCTTAAAATAAACAGGCTCAAAGCCAAGACACTCCTTTGCACACACTTCTTCCGCAGGGTAGAGAAGGAAAGTGCGGAGATGTGACAGGTGCCAGTCACTTTGCTTCGTGTTTTCCTCGAAGGAGATTCAAATACTGCAATGAGAAGAACAAAGTAAGAACTTGAACTAAATACTTATGTTCTCTGCCTTCCTGGGAGATGGGGCGAGGGAGCAACGTAGGAAGGGATCTGGGCTGAGAAACAGGCAACCACCTTGTCTCAGTATGCAAAACACAGGGTGTTTCCATTCTGAGGATCCAAGATCAGCAATGAGTTGCTCTCCTGAATAAGGGAACCTTTAGTAGGAAAAATGAGTAAAAATCTAGGACCGAAGGAGTACTGGGCTATCGGCTGAAAAATGGATCAGTTAGCTGTTCCAAGGAGCCAGCCCAACTGAGGACCCCAGGAAAATTTAAAAAAATAAAAAGGTAGAGAAAGAAAAAGGCTTTGAAAGATAGCTGTAACCCAAGTAGTGTATCCTGGGGAGAAGCTGGGGAGAGGGAGATAAGGGCTGTAGCCATCCTGGGGACACAGGAGACCGAACCACTGTCCTGTCCTGCCACAGAGCCAGTGGAGCTCCTGCTCACACTGTGGCATGTGCTATGGTGTCCCGAAGCAAATATGGAAACATCAGTAAAATGCTTTGGTTTTCTGCTGAAGGGAGCTTCGATAGATTGGCTGACTTCTTACACACTTCTGCATGGGGAAGTGAAGAGTAATACAGATCCCACTGGAAACCTTCATGCCGAAAATTGATCTTGCAGCACATGAGATCCAGTGCCATATGGCAGCTGGGGTGTTGACCTGAGCTCGCCGTTTTTCGGTGTATGGTGAAGTGAAGCATGAGATGGTCGGTGCTGCAGCAATGGAGTTGCGCTGACAGAAGTGCCTCTGAGTCTGGCAGCTACATTTTTTAGTTTACTTTGTGCTGCAACATGCAAAAAGAATTTGCTTTGCCCTCTGATGTTTATCTTAATTTTGCATGTGTTCACAGCTCATAGCTGAAAATGACAAATTGAGAAAATATTTGTTTTCACAAAAGCCAAGAGACTATTACAGCAGACAGCCAGACAAACACAGTGTAAGTGCCAAAGCCTGAGCTTTTCTACACTCTGTGCCATGTACATGTTCAGTTTTACGTGCCTAAAGGGTAATAGGAAATTCAGTCAATATGCTGCCTTAATCACTGCACTTTCTCTGCATGAAGACTACCCGTTGCATCCCATCGCAGGGTTTTGGAATGCCACCCAAAAGGGAGGCTGAAATCATCAACCACATTTCATTTAGCCCTGCCAACTGAATCTAAACAAATTGAAAAATGACCTGCCTGCTACACTTTGAGACATACAGCAGAAAATAACTCTGAAATAGCCGCTTATGTTCACTGGAGAAAGGTTTATTTCTGATCTCAGAGCTTGAGTTGCAGAGGTAAATAGAACCACCTGTAAACCATTACCTGCCATGCCCCACTGCCCCCATATGAAAAAACACGCACAGGCATTGCCTGAAGTCGAGTTGGTCTAGTAAATGACCAGGAAAATGGAATGTTTTCTCTCAACAAGCAGCAAATGAAGAGGAGCTGCTGCATCTGAAATGATGCTACCTTGTTTACCTGGAAGGTCCCAGGTTTTCATGAAAGGCCCACGACTCTGGAATTTGCTTTCTCTCCTCCTGTGGTGCGACATGAGTCACTTTGCCCTTCATTTTGTACTGCAAGAAGGATTTTTGGGGGTTTTGGTTTTGCTTTTTTTGTGGGGAGAGAAGCTGACTTACTGTACAAATGATTTGAAAGGGCTTTGCACTGATGAATAGCCAGAAGGGAGAAGGACCCTGTATATTACTGCAGCTAGTTGTCTTCTTACTTAATTACTTTTTTTTTTATTTAAGGTTTTTTTTTTTATTTTTCTATTTAATAATTGATTTTAGTGCCATGAGATTATACATTTCATGGAAATCCAGAAAAAGCAGACCTTAAAAATACCTGCATGTAGTACCAGGTTATTTAGGTCCATGGTTTTGTTACCAGCAACCTTGAGTGTGGTCTCCATCCATGGAAAGTGCCAAGGTTCCCCAGTCCATGGCATCCTAGCTCTCCTAGACAAACACAACGCAGTGTATCTCTCCTGAAGGCATTTCTTTTCTTCCACTGTGACTTTAGCCTGGTTTCTGAAGGAAACAAAACCATCTGAGCATGTCCTCTTTCCTTCCCTCTCCTCTTTTCTCACAACTCCTGAGCCCATGAGACAGAGGTCTAGAAGCCTCAAAGGTCAGTCAACCCTCTGGATTCTGTGAGAGCTGGTGGGGAGGTAAAGGATAGCGAAAGCCTTTTAGTGCTCCCACCTACAAAAAAGCACAGAAAACCCCAGTATTACCCATTGCTTGGCAGCTCCTAGCCAACCAAGCAGTAAGTGCGAGGCCACAGCACACACTTCATGTCAGATGTGTTGTGTCCCACCAACTGGGAATGCCATAGAGGACAAAGGGAGGAGTGGAGGTTACGGAAGGAAGGAGATGTTAGGAGACAAAAGATTCGTATTTGCAGGAAAATATGTTCAGCTGCACACAAATCTACTTTTTGGGTATTTTTTAATTTGATCTCTCTTCCTTCTCTGAGTCCCGCAGGCAGCAGTTGGCCCCTGAAAGATGTGATTACAAGGAGAAAGCACTTTAGTACCCATAGAGAATGTAGAAGTGAAAAAACACCTCCCAGGTTCTCACCCTGAGCTGAAAGAAAATGTAAAAATACTGTTTCCACATCCACACTGGCTACTGGAAAAAGAGAGCAGGTACGTGATCCTGCCCTGGGACTGCATAAGTAGAACAAAAAGAATAAACTCCAGGAGGTCAGCAGCGCCCAGGAGCTGCGTGGTTATCTACGAGGGAACGGTCTGTACAGTTGGCACCGTGTACCCTGTCATTTCACAGAAAGCTCCTCCTGAGGGACTGCCAGGGTGCTGGATATGAAAGACAAGGTGTTGTTGTTGGTGTATCCTGGTGCCTCGGTGCTGCCATCGGTAGCTCTCCATCGCTCAATAGCCCTTCTGCTCTCCCCTGGGCCACTCGATTCCATTAGCAGCGTGTCAGGCATTTGTTGCCACATGCCTTTCTTTTATTCTGCTTTATATACAAGCCCTGTTGACCTTGATACTGGTGTGACACACAAACAAGTTACATAAAGACTCTCCAGGTGCACTTTTGCAGATCACAAGCCCCCTATACTTCATAGTCCAATATCTGAAGAGGGTGGCTGGGTTCAGCATTGGGTCAGATCTCCTTTGAGAGGATTAGATCTTATGATGCCGTGGTACCTATGCCTCATTTTGATTTAGTCCTCTCTGCTGTCTTCCTAACCAAGAATCCGTATATTTCTTGTTTGAATGCTTTGTTTTTGTTATGAAGCTTAAAAAAAAGCAAGATCCAGGGTGGTCTCAGCATGTGGGAACTGGGTACATGCCTCTTCCATCACGTTGTGCCACCAGATGATAAGGGGGAAATTCAGGCATCACAGTCACTCAACTCTGTTCACTGCTGATTCCCCCGCCAACTTTAAAAACTGCTTCTTTACTGTGGTATACAGTGAAATACCCTGTGTACTATGTGAATTATTTCAAAAACCTTAAGATGTTTTCCACAATAAACTTGCATGTCGGTGGCAAAGCAAAGCCCAGTCTGAGTATGCTGAAGACTAGGCTGATTCTGTCCCTCTTCAGTGCTGTTCAGACTATGTGACTAAGCACAGAAAAAATAAAAATCAAGAAGTGTTTCAGGGTGGGGTCAGGAAATGTTGATGCTTTTAGTGGCTCAGCTGGACCCGTAGCCTCACTATACTGCCTCTGAGCTCCTGAGGCTACTGAACCACAGACCAAATGAACCATCGAAACAGGGCTCCTCATCAAGATGTGTTTATTTGCTCAGGCATCTCTATGAATCATTAAAACAAAAAAGCACGCACATAATTCATTCCCAGGTGCGTTTCAGACACATGGTCCTGTCAAAGCAATATCAGCAATGCGTGGGCTGAACCCCCCCACATCCCTGTCCGCTTGAGGAGGAGCAGGTCTGATCCCTAGCAATGGGAAGTTGTTACGTGAGTTTTACAGATCCGTGAGAATAAACTGATCTCAGTCATTTCTCACCAGTTTTTCCCCAAACCAGAAGTGTTTTAATTATTTGAGTGTCAAGCAATCAATTGCTGTACCTCAGACACAGCTATTCCAGGAGATAATTAGAAGCACAGAGGAGCAAACAATATGCCACAGAAATGATCATCGCAGTGTGATCTGAAGGATAACTTTAGTAAACGTAAGTGTTTCTTTGCTGGATGACTCACAGAAGGAACTAGGGGCTGGAGCAGCTGAAAAAGGAGCCTGCTCCATGGGAACATGAGCGAAGGTCAAGGATCAACTGTTTAAAACTGACTTTTTGTTTGACGTTAATAATCTTAAGGAAATGGATGGAGTGAGAGCAAATGTCAGCTCCATTAATGACTATGTAACTCCGGGACTGTATAGAAAAGCGATAGCCCAGCTCACATGCTGCTGGTGGAAATAATGGGGAGAGGTGGGCTGAGAATTCAAGCCTTGCTTTAATGTTTCCTTTTGAGTTTCTCTGTAAATTCTGATTTATCAAAGGGACAGGCAGCTCCCTTTGATATTTAACTCTCTCTGTCTATATAGCCTTTAGATAGTATATATGCATTTTTGACTATTGTTTTTCGTCTGTGCAGCTTAAAAACCTTCCCAAAGCTGTACAAGAAACATCATCTCAGTGACTGATACTGTCACTTATTACATTTTTTAAAAGTATACATTTCTAATAGTTTTTATGTTAAGGTCCAACTGACATGTTATAACATTTAATGCAAAACATAAACATGTTATAATAATATACACATTATATAAGAATATGTATTAAATTGTTAAATTTTACACATATCACTCAGACCCACCTTACACATATTTTTTCAGTGGTTATTTTCACAGTATCTTCTTTCAATAACAGATTGTCTAAGCCTCGTTCCTTCTGTCTCTTGCCAAAATAGCAGCGAGTTTAATTTTGTTTCTGCCCCAAATTGTGGCACAGCTGGCAGTGTGTAAACACCCAACAGCCTGCTCTACATTTGTGGCTGTGCTCCTTCCCTCCAGAAGAGGGGTGCCAGCTCTGTAAATTCAGAGGCCAGGTCACATTCTGGCCGAAAATCAGATTATTAGGGGAGAAGAAGGTGCCATGTCATTCTGCTGTCAGTTATTTTGAATTTGGTGGCATTTATTTTTAAATGCAGGCTTATTGGCTTTTCAAGATATGATCCAGCTCTGCTTTGCATTGATGAAGAGAATATAACTTCTCCAGACAGCCTGCTCCAGTGCTTTGCTGTCCTTGTGTTGGAAAGATTTCCTGATATCAACCCAAAATGCCCCTTCCTCGGGGCAGATCCGTGGCTGCTTGTTCTACTACGGTGAACATGAAGGTCCTGGTTGTCTCTGAGCTGAAAACAACTGAGGGCTGGAGTGTTTGGGGAAAGTATTTTTCATATGCTTGCCCTGATTCCTTACTTCCCCAGACATCCACTTTGGTGCTGTCAGAGGTGTGATCCTAAGAGGCAAGATTTTGGTCTCATGCTGTACAGATATTTTTAGGACACATAATCCAGTTTATTGCATTCTTCTTCACAACTGCCTTGTCTGTCCTCGAGGAGTGTTAGTAATGCTCCTCTCTCCAGGCTACACAATTACAATTTTTTCAATTTTCCTTCATAGGACACGTCCTCAGATCTCTCATCTCCATCCTCTGAACCACCCCTCGTCTGCACCACATCTTCCTGGGGGCACGTTACTCACAGCTGAACACAGGGGTGCAGCGGAGTCACCAGCAGCACTGGGGACCATGGAGGGGTTAATCCTTATGTCTTGCAGGATAAGTCATCTGTCCACCCCCACAGGGTGTTTGTCCTTCTCCACAGTGGGTCAGCACAACTGACTCATGCTGCTCTCTGATTCACCCTGGACCTTTCTCTGCAGAGCTGTTACCCAGACACTTGTTCTCCATCCCATATCTGTGCAGCTGGTTACTCCCACCTAAGTGAAGGGAAATGTGTCTGTATAAGGATGCATATGGGTGCAACTGGTGCAAATCTGCCTGAACTCTCAACAGCCTTATACAATCCAGGGGGACTCTGCTGGACAGGAAGGGTAGATAGAGAGATAAAACCAGTGTGTGCCCCAAATTCAAAACTTGTTATAGCGAGTATCCCAGCACTCAGTACAGGCTTTGTTTATTGTTTTGGAATTTGTTCCTTCTTTTGTTTTTACAGCTTACTATTTTGCACTTTTAATTTGACGCCACCTTGCAAATCCAGTATTTCTCACATCAGTTGGGGACACTGCAAATCCCCTGAACTCTGAGGTCTGAATTAGTAGATCTCCTGGATTCAAATATTGAAGCCATAATGCTGACTCCCAAGACTAGTACAAAAAAATAGGGAAAATCAATTAAGCGATTAAGGTTAATGCCAAACTTAGTCTTCATTTCAGCTGGAATATTTTTGAAAGAAAGGGTAGAAAAATGCATGTCCTCTGTATCAACAAGTGTAAAACTGTGCTCCTACTCTTTGTCAGTGCTCGAGGATATAGGAATGAAGTGTGCTGGTGACCCTAGGGAGAAGACATTTTGGTACTAGTAGCAAGGCATGCAATAAAAATGACAGCTTTGGCTGTTGGGATAGTAGGAAAAACACGTATCGTGGGCATGAAGAAGAGAAGGAATCTGAAAATGCTCAAATGTCTGTGGTTGAGCCAACCTTGGAAAGACTGGAAAAGTGGTCCTGTGGCCAGCTTGCGCTGTGTGCGTTACTTGGATTGCCCAGTCGTCAGTTTAGGCTGACCAATGTGAGTATTTTTTGTGCTCTCCACCACACAACATCTTGTCTCTCTGTAGCGTTACAACACAATCTATCTGCTTGACTCTCGCAAAAGAGATCAGTGGAGGGACAGGACTGGATGCAACAAAATAGATTAAATGGATTGTGAGCTGCTGGAGTAGAAGTGATTTTCCAAAGCACATCTTACAGCTGTGCTGTTTCCATTGAATTTAATTGACTTTTGATTTAATTACCTGGTATCATTTTCTCTTAAAATCTGCCTGCTTGTCTTCTTGAGGGTTTTATAAATTTTGCAATAACTATTGGACTAATACTAAGTGGAGAACTGCTTCCTTTGGATCCCTTATTCTAAGGTAAATGGAACACTATGGTTTTCAGGGATAAACATGGTTCTGCCTAAGACATCGGTGTCCCAGGCTGAAGAAGCTGAACCCCTAGAGGATGAGACTAAGGAGATGACATACCCTTGTGTTCTAGTCATGTGGGACAACGCCGGACTGGGTTCCAGTCATTTGAGTTTTGGGTCTATGAGACAAAAGACTGTGCCCTAGTAGGAGGCAAAAGCCTAAAAACCAGTGCCAGGAGATGGGGGGGATATATGCCAATTTAACAGGTGAATGCAGTGAAGCATGGCCATCAATTGGTTTATATCCAACCAGCAATGGGGTCAGAGGGATGACAATTTAATCTATTGACCTGACGGAAAAGCTCTATATGATGTAGTAGACAATATATTTCCTATAAGTTTTTTTTTCAACCATTTTGGACAGTTTCAAAAATGTTTACAAAGATGGTGTCTTGTTTTCTACTATATTCTGTAAGTTTTGAGGCAAACCTCTTTACAACCCTTTTCACTTTCTCTATAATCTCTGAATCGTATTACTTCCATTGTGACTCTTGAAATAAACAAAAGCTATATCTATTTAAGAGGAAGACATGAAAATAAATTTGAATTTTAACCCATGTTCTTGTTCCTACACTTCTGAGAGGTTCTAAGAAGATCTGAAGATAATTTTAAATGTTCTTCAAAAAAGCAGAGCTTTTATCTGTGTCTACTGCTAGATGGCATGGGAAATCCTTAGAAATATAGTGAAACATAACACATAAAACCCACTAAGCCAGTGTAAGCCACCATCTAATTAAATGAGCAGATTCATAATGACAGGACACCATTAAAAAACCAGACAGAAAACTTCTCAATACTCTTATTCTGCATTTCTTTTTGTTACTTGAGGTCTTCACTTAGGGAGTAATGGAAGCAAGCTGAATAATGAATACAGTTAATACAGTCTCAAGGAGCTTTCCTTCCAAGATTTTTTTCTGTTGAGCTGAACTGAAGGTCAAATAACTTCAGCATAGTAGAAAACATCAAGATTATCCTTTTTAGACCCTTTTATTGAGTACAATTCAATGGTGACAAGGCATAATAATGGATAAGGAGAAGTGAGATATTTTAAAGCTTTATTTTGCTTACAGCAAAGTAAGAGAATAATGCATTTCAGTTACCCAGGCAAATGACAATAAAATAATCACTTTGCCAGTTTTAGGTAGTGTGGCAAATGGCTCAAATCATAAGTATAGACAACCATTTTTTCCTCAATGGGTTTATCCCACTGATGAATGAAGACGAATCAAATGATCCAGTTATTCCTCCATTAACTGGGTGATCATGGCTTATTACTGAATATAACCAATGGGAATTTCCATATATCTAGACCCTGGCGTGGAGCCCTGCCCTCAGCTGGGCACCTTGTTTCCCTGTACTGTACCTGGGGAATGAGTTTGCAGAGCATGGGTGCAAATCAGCAAGCACACTGCACAAGGAGACCTGTAGTGTCACGATGGCAATGTACAGCCAGACAAAAGAGGTCTCTATATATTTTAATATATATATACACATAAAAGTTATGTATGGATATAACAGTTACAACTAACAACTATAGCTAGTAGCTAGAACTACAGGGTAAAGGCTAAAAAAGATTACTTTATTGCTCCTTCACGTTTTCTTCTGTGCCTTCAGCTGGACAGGGAGATGTTCTGCTGTGGGTGTGAACAAGCATGGGCCAAGGACGGGTTTATAAACTGGGACACATGGGCTTGCTCTCACTAAGCTCATGGGAGGAGAGAGCAGGAGGAGGCTTGGTGCTGGCACTGGAGCTGTTGAACCACTGAGGCAGGACTTGTGAGAAATGGACAGGAGGCACTGAAGGCTTAATTTGCAACTAGGATGAATGTTAATTGCAAATCTGGAGGGGGATAATTCACATGAGTGGATGTGATGCTGTCTCTGTACCCCCAGATCTTACTGCAATGCCACAGAGCCTTCAATATGACCAAGAACCAAAGATATGCCACACAGCATCATTTGGATATCGTTGTTTCAAAAAAAAACCGTCTTCATGGTCAATAAAAATTAACAAATTTTTTCACTTCCTCTTTACACATTGACCAAAACAAGTAACATATTACATTTCTCTCTCAAATTATCCCGTATTTTGTACCTGATTCGCCCTCATATCTCTATGTTCACATTCCACCCTTATCGTACGAGCACTGTGCAAGCCTTGGACAGCTTCTCTCCATTGCTCGCTTTTTCAGCAGATGTTCATATTTACCACTCTGTTGACCTTGTTAGTGTATTTACCATTGTATAAACAGTTTGTACTCTGCTCAGACTATGAAGTCTATTTTGGCCAATATTTTAGCAAAGACTTAGTGTGAGTATGTGCCTACACCACACCAGAGAAATCTGCATATTAAAAAAAAAGGATGAGAAATAGAAAGCATCATAAAGACAATGCGATTAAATAGTGAGCTTTTCAGTGATCTCATATAGATGGCATACTGAAAGTATACAGAGCTAGATATTAGGTCACATGTCTAGGGAGCTGCATACAAGAATAGCACAAGCATATAAGGAGAAAATTAGAAAGCCCATGCATAAAATGTCATACAGCTAGCAAGGGACATGAAAGGTAACAAGAAAATACTCTAAATTTAGATTAATAGTGAGAGGATTATAAAAGGAAGAGTTGGTCTTCTACTCAGAGGGAGAAAAAGCTATTTATAAATGATATTGAGAAGACTGAAGTGTTTTGTTTCTTTTTGCTTCAGCACTCCCTGGAAGGCCAGTGAGAAAGGGTAAAAATTCAGGTTAGAAGAGAAAATCAGCTGAGAGCACAAATCGGTAAGTTAATTTTTCCCCCCAAATTCTCTGGAGCTAATGAAATTCCACAGGGAATTTTGAAAACCACATGAAGCAAATCTGAGAGCAATTAGAGGCTTATCACTGAAAACTGGGAAGGATGGGTAAGGTTAGGAGCCTGCTTATCTTTACAGTGGGGAGCAAGGTGAACAGGGGAATTGCAGACTTGCCAGTTTACCTTCTCCTCCCAGAATGGGAAGAAATAATCCAACCATCGGTAAACACCTAGAAGATAACGAAGGATAAGTAACAGCTAGCAGGGATTTGTTGGGAACACATGATCTTTAACAAAGGTCATTTCCATTCACACCAGCACGACAGGCCATGCAGACTGTGGGAAGGAGGTAGGTGCTGTGTTTCAGAAAGGCTGTGACACTGGGCACCAGTTTCGGCAGTTTCACGAGCTGGCTGCAGGACCGTGGTCCAAGCTCCACGGCCAGCGAGGACACACCAGCCATGGTTTCCATGGGCACCTCCTCTGCCCCGTATGACTCAATATTTTTGTTGATGACTCGGATGATAAACTAAGAACCAGGTTTATTCAATTTTCAAATAGCAGAAAGCAAGGAAGGGTTGTGAGTGTACTGGGGGATGGGGTGAGATCTGATAATGGTCCCAACAGAGCAAATCGTCCTGCCAAAATGAGATGCATTTTCTGTAATGCCTTATAGCTGACTGGTGGCCTCGCTGTGCCAAAAGCCCAAGCACCAAGCTTGCACTGAAGGCAAAGGTCTCCTTTCTGGGTCCTGCCGAACTCCTCGTGGCCTCAGCACATGGCCCACAGACAAGGTGGGCTCAGCACCTTGCCTCCCCCACTCCTGCCCAGGGGTGCCTACACTGCCAGCCTGGCTGACTCCTGGTTTACACCAGGACCTCAGTTCCCTGATCAACCACACAGCATACATGTTACTTTGCTGACTAACCTCCACCTGCAATGATCTGGCTAGTGCCCTTGGTGAGGAAACCTGGGCACACAGGAGGAGCGTCCTCTTCTGTGACCACCTGAGTCCCCTCTCCAGTTGACCTGAGGGCATAAGGATTTTCACCAAAATCTCCTCCTGCAACATGGTCAGCATGGACCAAGGAATGAGCATGGCCAAGACCAAGCATGGTCTCCTGTGAGCTCGCTTTGCTGCACAGTGGTCCTGTGGATGGGGCATGTCCAGGCAGCCCCTGCTGTGGGACCCGCCCCCAGGAGGGGCTGTCAGCCCTGCATGTCCCCCAGCCAGCCCGCTGCCACAGGGACAGCCCCAGGGTGGGACTCAGTGGAGCTGCAAGGCCTCTTAAAATGCAGATTTAAATGTATTTACTAATGCATTTTACTTGCACTTGGAGTTGTGCGTGATCTTTATGTTTTACAGGGGCATTTATTGTTGTCTCCTCTGCTGAGGACAGCTTTGTGCGTGGATGGGCAGCTGCCCAGGTCTGCAGCAGAGGGGTGCACTCCCGGACCCAGTACACTGCTGTGAAGCTGCCACCATAGCGAGCTGACAGGAGGAAACCTGGGCTCTGCTCCGCCTGCCAAGCTGCTTCGTGCTTTCATGAATTCCTTAGAAAAATGAAACCAATCAAAAATTTCCAATCATATGCCCTGGAATAAACTTTCTAAATGTGATGCAAGCTTTGAAAGATTTCAATCTTGAGTTGTCTTGCAGTGATTTTTTTTTTTTTAATGTTAAGTTTCCACTATTGACCTAAAAAATCAGTCATTTAGACAACTCTGCTCTGTGCAGGGAGGATAAAGCTTATCACAGAACTAACCACAATTTTTCAGGGGCTGCTGGAAAGTGGAAAAGACCATGCTGATCACACTGCTTGCCATTATAAATTCAGAGCACGATTCTTTGACCTGTCCTCCTCTTAGGATAAGCGTAGCACATATGCAAATAACCATAATAAATACCATCAACAAGCAAATGGAAAATAAACAACTTGACTAGCTAAACTAAAAACTTAAGCTGAAACATCCCTCTCTTCTGGGGAGAAGATAAAAGAACAAGTGACTGACAGCGTGTTGGTCACCTCACCTTGCTCTCTGAAGGGTATGGCATGGTTAAATCCTGGAGCAAGAGCTGGTGGGACACAGCCATACGGGACCAGCTCCCGCTGCGCAGGACCAGTAACAGCACTTTTGCTTTCCCCCTCCATTAGCAGTGGTCCTCCCTGAGGTGGCACCTCACGGCTGTCCCCTGGTCACAAAGCACAGCGGCACCAGCGCAGCCACGTCCTCTCTGGGGACACGGACGAGGAGAAGACCAGCTCATCTCTGTCTGCTTTACTGTGAACCCAGAGAGCCCAGCACCATCTTGCAGGCCCACAAGTGCCAGGGCAGGGCTGCAGCACTGTTGTGTATGCAGTGCCCAGCACTGGACATGGGCTCAGGGTGGACATGCCACATGTCCAGAAAATATCCTCCAGTACTTCATCACTATTTCTGTTCAGAATAAGATTTATTACCTTCATCCTTCTATCTACAAACCGCAGTTTTGTAAAGGTAATTTTGAGCACTTGGTTAAAAATCGATGCCTATGCTTAGTCTGTATTAGGGGAAATATGTCATTCAAATGGCCACTAGCAATACCCATCCTTAGTGAAAACACTGCACATTAGTGCACATTACCAGAGCTGCGTGCCTCGAGGGCCTCTTGTACACCGTCCTGTGAAAAACAGATTTCCCTTTATGCAAAAATGCTAGCAAGAGGCTTCCTAAAACCTCAGAGTTATATACATATTTGTAATTTCCCCATCTTTTTCATCCCAGACCCCCAAGGTTGGAATTTAATTCCAAAGGGCCAATGCCTATTTCTGCAGAGGCATAAATGTCCATTCCCAAAAATAAATCTGTGTGCTAAATATATCCCACGAGCTGAAGGAAACTTGTCAAGATGCATTTAAAATGTAAGTCTGATATTCAACAACAAAGAGAGCGGCCTGCAGTATCTGACCCATGACTCTGTACTAAACACTTAATCAAGATATGTTAAAACAGGAATGCACAGCTTGCCGTCAGCTTCTACTGAGTCGAGAGAAACTATTGCTATGGGTTTTTCTGAACAGGGATTTCCAGTTTTCTCAGAAACTTGCCTCTGTCCCCATTTGAGCTCTTGAAATTTTTTTTTTCTTCCAGTCATTTTAAAATGTAATTACAAAAATGAAAATGCTAACAGATTTCAAACCACTTCAGGACATTTTGCCTACTAGAAACATGTTGACTTTTTAAACAAATGGCTTGCATTCCCTGTAATTAATTTTAAAAGATTCATTTTTGCACTGACAGACGACAAGCAGCTGTTCTGCAGCTGTCTCAGGATTCTTGAGCTTGACCTTAATAAATAATACAATGTTTTCTTAATTTGAAGAGTAACATATGCTTTTCCTCTTCCCCACCAAAGTGGATCCATTTATTTTTTCTGCAGCCGATGTGTTTGCTGAGGCAGCATATGCCTTTTGCACAGTGTGATTACTTTTATGTGGGCAAGTAGGCCACATCATTAACAATTAAATATTTTCAGAATTTTACATTTAAACAAGATAAAAATTATTACGTATCCCCTTTCCCCTTACATGGTGGGGGAGATGCAGACCACAACCTTAGAGTTCTCTTTGGCCACAGAGGTGCTGCCATTAGCAGCTGATGGCTTTCACCCAGCACGTACACATCCTCATGGGCAGCGGTGGAAGATGCGGTCAGGAGCCCAACCTAGCCATGTCCTTGGGAGTGGAGGGTCGCACAGAGGCACCACCAGCTTCTGGGCTGCTCATGGTGGATCCCCTCAGTCGGCCCTTTTCCTCATCGGTGTATACGTGACTCTGTGGTTTTTGTCCATATTAAGCATCCACCAGCCTCCTGGGTGCAGACCAAGGGACACAGCCCACTGGTGATGCCAGCATGTGCTAGTGGCCTTGTGCGGACCTGGTGGACACTGAGAATCCTGAGTTCATCAGTTTTGTGGATTTAGTGGGTCTGGCAGTCTCCAGAGCCCATCGGTCCTTGGGAAACCTCCACAGACTTCTTCCTGGTCCTCTCTTCAGCCTCTTGTTTTCTGGTTCTTATTTCTTCATGAACGTTCACAGGTACCTACAGAGCCTGTTCACACAGACTCACACAGGGGGGACCTTTATACCATCTATGCACTTTTTCTAAATGCTACTTTGAGGCAAAACAAGGAGATAGGCCCAAGTTTGTGACAGACACCCAGGAGTCAAAGCCAAAGGGCGCAGTGTATTTTTCATCTACCTCTCCTGCCATCATAGCTCAGTGCTGAACCTTCTCCTTGGCATAACCTCTGGTCCTGATAGTAAGCACTATCTTAGTTATGTGGCAGAGTCATTGAACAGAAGCAGCAGTATGTCTTGTTGGAATATATCGCAGCCTACAAGCATCAGTAACTAATGTGCCTGTACAAGATCTCGAATCCTGTTGTGAAGAGGTGTTTTATAACATGGTGAAACAGCCCCTTCTCAAGAGGTCTCACAGAGGCTCCCCCTCAGGGACAACAGACGGCAGCTCAGGATATGCCTCACCAAATGCATGGGATATGCCTCGCCAAATGCATGTCTGAAGCCCCAAACACTGAGGCTGAGTTGGAGGTTTCCAAACAGGACACAGTCTCTGCCATAACCAGCAATTTAACTTTGGTTCATTTGTCAGATGGGTGTGAAGTGCTTTGAAGATCCCTTGGGATTGGGCTTTTTAGGCTTCTGCTCCCAAGGGGTTTTCTTTGCTTCCTGAACAATTAGAGGACATTGTCACAGAGGCTTTTGAAGAAGTTTTAAAGTGCAGAATCCATAATAATAACACACAAAATAGTCTGTCCCCCTTATGGTGACAAAGGTACAGGACATGGGGAGGAGCACAATAATCCTCACCAACATTTAAGTATATTAAACTGCATTCAGCTCCTCAGTTTCCTTTGCAGGGAAAAGGATAAAGGAAGTATTTTTGATTGGTGAAAAACAATTGCATTTGGAAACGGCGAGATCTGCTTGCATTTCTGGTCCCCAGTCCCCCGTAATGAAATCACCGGGCACGTTGTGCCTGTCAAGACAGTGGCCTGGATTGTATCAAGCTGCCCAGTGCCATCACTGGGAAACACCCGCTTAAGGTGTGTGATGAAACAGCTATAATTTTGTTGAAATTAACTTTATATTTTCTTTTTGTTTCAAGACAGGATCAGACCCTCCAGATTTTCTAGTTCTGTCAGTGAGAAATTTGCTTAGAAAATAGTGCTAGGGGAGGTCCTGGATTTATTGTAAGCAAAATAATAATCAGCAATAAACACAGAATAATTCATTTGCTGAACAAATCCTATACGTCTTTATGAACAGTAAAATTTCTGGTAAAATGAAAAACACATAAAGATATACAAATAGCCTAATGGAAAAGAATGAATGCTTTAATAAAGCAGAGGTTTACTGCATTGAGGAAGTATTTATATTATTAAACATTAGTAAAGATGGGCTGTATTACTTCGTTTAATTATTCTCAGTCAGCTAAAGCATTACAACCTAGCGCTCTGGCCAGCTAATCTGTAATGTAAACCCAGTGCTTTGCGGGGGGAAGTGGTTGAATCTCCATCCCTGGAGGTATTTAAAAGACGGGTAGATGTGGTGCTTGAGGACATGGTTTAGACCAGTGGTGGACTTGGTGGCGGAAGGTTAATGGTTGGACTTGATGATCTTAAGGGTCTTTTCCAATCTTAACAATTCTATGATTCTATGATTCTATGATTCTGTGCCTTCAGGTACCTCCTGGGGTCGGCAGCAGCACAGCCCCTCCGGGAAGGCAGGGTAAGAACAGGCAGTCACAGCTGCTTGCACATTACTCCACTTTCTTGCAACTGAGCTCTTGCCAGCAATTAAGGACTGCCTAACGCAAATCAGTGAGTTAGTACATTTTTTCCTACACTATTACTATTTTTCTCACTGACCTGCAATGTAACATCCTGGGATTCTCCCTTGGCTCTGTCTGTGACTCCTCTCCATCTCCCTTAGGGCTTGTGACCCACAGTCACAGGGCAAAGGCTGTCGTAGATAAGTAGTGCCCAGTTGAAGGTGTATCCCATGGGATGCTGAATCCTTGTGGTACCCGTGAAAGTCCAAAGCCAGCCTGCAGGATTGTGGGGGGGAGGTAACTCTGGCCTTCCCTCTGCCTTCCTGCAGCATCAGAAATAATATCCTCCTTTTTTTTTTTTTTTCCCCCTCTGTAGCTCCTACAGTGGTTAAATTCCACACTATGCAGAACAATCTTGACCACTAATAGTAATGGTGAGAATAACAACAATCAGTATTTTAATAATGTGCTGAGGAGTAATTGGAGGTAGATCCAGGACCAGAGCCAGAAAAGGACCATCATTTCTTAGCTGTCAGATCCTTTTCCCTCTAGGTTATGCACCGATGTTTTTAATATTAACAAATCCTATTAAAATAAATAAACCCGTAAGCATTGAGGGCCTTCAAAAATCTGGATATAAATCTTCAGTGTGCCTGCAATAACACCAGACCTCAAACAGTTGTACCAAATAAAGCAATTTGCAATGTATGAGAACTGCCACCAGCACATAAGCTGTGATTCCAGCATCAGATAAATATTTTCTCATGCTCATTATGCCCATCAGGCTTGCAGAAAACTTAGCCATGAGGAAAAATAGGCTGATGCTGTTGTTTCTACAAACTAGGAACAGGAGGGACTGAAGGCAAGAGAGCAAGGGCTGGGGAATCAGATCCAAACCGTTTTTGGGTGCTGTAACAGCCAGGTGAGCAGGGGTGGGTGTTGCCCCAAGCACTGATGCTCCGCTGATAGCTCTGAGGGCTGGCTCGGCCGCTTCCAGGGCGCTGTATTTCTTCTGTCCCCGTGGTTCCCTTGGCGAAAGTCTCACCGCTCCAGCCCAGCTGTGTGACTGTGACTGGGTGCCTGACCTCCCCATCTGCTCCTCATGCGTGTGTTTCCCCAAGGATGTGTGTATAGCCCCGTTAACCACCTACACCCCGTTAATCTCCCATGATGGGAAAGATGTTGTAGCCATTATGGGCTCTCATTTAAGGGGGTTAAAAATCAGCAGATGACCATGGGATCTGCAGGACAAAGAGGCATTTTGGCAGTGCGCTGGGAGTGCTGCCCAGGGAGCAGCTGACTGCCGCAAGATGGGGAAGGCAGCATCGTCACCCAAATGTCAGCACCAGCATCCAAGGAGGTTCAGTACTTCCCTTAAACTAGCACGCTATGGGCTTGAAGGAAGGATCAGCAAGTGGCATTTTGGATTAAAATAACAAGCTGTTTTTGAAAAAGACCTTCTGTAAAGAGTAAATGCAGACGGTGGCCTTCGTGGGAGCTAGGAAATACTAACAGGCATATTTCCAACCATCAGTTTGGAAAGATACAAACCACAACCCCCCCTGGTAAGCTCCTCTATCCCATTTTGAGCTTTAGCAACAGTTAGGCACATCTGATTCACGATCTGCCTTTAAACCCAGTGATGGCTCAGAAGCCATATAGATTTCTTTGTTATTGGTGGCTGCTATCACAGGAGGTGCTGATGTGATGTTGTTCATTAGTCTGTAGAATGACTGATGGTGTGACACTGCTTCTCATTTACTGCATTTGGGCATGGAGCACCTTGGTCGTGGTTTATATGAGCTCTGGGGAGACTTGAAGAGCTGCTGTGGATGCTTTTCCTCCATTTTCTCACTTCCACCATGCTGGAGCACTCAGATTTCTATCTCATCTCCTGCTCTGTTGAATAAATTTGTGTTGCTGCTGAGATAGTGGAGGGCTTTGGAGGGAAACTGCAGGATGTTGTGGGTACTCGAGCCTTCTTTTCTTTTCTGTCACTCAGGCTCTTCAGGTTCCCTGTTCTCCCACTGCTTTCTGGACAAGGTGGTAATGACGGTGCTAAGAAAAAGAAACCAGTGGTAATGGAAAGGGCTGGGGATTGCAGCAGTGGTGAAGAGAAAAGCACTCCAGTTTTGTCTTATCTTGCTGTCTTAAACACTACCACAATTCACTAGCATGGCTCTAACTGCATTTTATCCCTTGTAGCTGGACATATATCGAGACTTAAGGAACAATGGAGGAATGAAGTGCATGCATAAGGCGTCTCTAGTGTAACAGAAGTCTAGAAAATTTATTCATGCTTTAAATTAAATTTAAAAGTTTGGTCCATCCCTATCTCCTATTTCCCAAGATAAGCATTATGCAGTGCAACTGAGCTTTTGCTGGAATCCAATTTTTAATCATCATTGACAAGAAAATAGTTTTCACCATTTTAGGATCATGCACAGTACGCCTCCCTTTCACGGCGGTGTCCTCTCCGCGCCTCTGCTGCTGCGCCTCATTTAGGAGGAGGCACTGCTGCGGTGAGTCAGCCGCGCAGCACTCTGCTTCTCTGTCAGGAAGAGCGGCTCTTCCCTCTCTCAGTTTTCATGTTCCCAGTGAGAGAAAATGTCTTTGGTGGCAGACTGAAATAAGACATTTTCTTATTCTAGTGAAAAATGCCCAACACAGGATTCCTGGTGCCTGAGCCCCCGGGTGCGAGGCAAGCCCCATAGCCACAGAGGCAGTACGAGTATCCCAAAGGCCATCTTCCAGCATGTGCCTTTTCCAGTTTTTTTTTCTCCCTTTCTCTCTCCTCCTGTCTAGGATGTGAACCTGAGGGAAGAGAAACCCGTTCATTAACGAGGCTGGAGCCAAGATGCTGACCTGTGCTGCCACTGCAGCTGGCTTGTACGAGAGGACAGATGGATGGGGTCATGGGGCCCTGGTCCACCCATGGCAGGCTCCATCCCCTTCGCCCACGCCATGCCACCACTGCTGTCCCAGCCTCTGGAAATCGGACAGGAGGGGAGCTGGGGATAAAGCTGGTGATGGAGCAGGAAAGCAGAGGCAGAAGCAAAGACCCTCAGCCACAGCGGGAGGGTGAGGAGCCAAGAGACAGACCTTGCCAAGAGTTCTGCGTGTGCCACGTAAATGCAAACCAGGGCCAAGAAATCACAACAGATATTTTTTCCTGTGGAAAAAAAGTATTTTTCATATCAATGTACAGCTTAGGGAGCTAAGATATCAGCTGCCTACCATGGAAAGGTGAATGCTGGAAATGACCCTTTGGGAATCTAAAACTTGCAGGAAATCAAGGTATTTCCCCATGGATTTTTAAACACAGGGAGGCTACCCACAACTTAAAGAAATCTTCCAGGCCTCCAAGGTATGAGTGCACTCAGGAGAAGCAGGTTAGAGCATCACAGCAGGCCTCAAGCAAATGCAGCAGGTGAAGAGGTGGCAAGAGCATTTTAAAAAAGGGCATTGAGCAGTGAGTTCAGCAAGGTTCCCTTTGTGCTTACACATTTGGGGAACTTTTAAGAACTATGGATGAAAATTATGGAGAGAACTGGCTCCAAAGAGTTTTGCAGCTCTATCATTTAAGGTCAAATAAAACCAGGAAACTAACACTGTCTCTTAAATCTTTAAGATGTCAGTAAATAAATGATGTGGTTTTCAGAACTGTAAAGCATCTCATATCTTCTGCTGACTTCAGCTGGAGCACTGGGTGCTCAGCACTTCTTGAAATAAAATTATTTGTTTGCCAAGCCTTGGAAGGAAAAGCTGAGAAGGCTGACTTGAAGTTCTTGTTCTTGCAAATATGAATATGAAGCAGGATATAAAAATATGAACTGAATATGAATTGAAGCAGAATATGAAACTTAAATCAGTAGTGTTCCCTCAGGAAGATTGTTATTTGGAAGAAAAGCAAAAGTGCACATAAAGACAAATTTGTAAACACCATAGGAAAGGAGGAAGGATGGAACTTACTTGGCATTATTATTATGTCCTGTCTTGGAGCTGGTCTGCCTTTGCCTTCACTTTGCGGTATTTGTAGTAGTTCTGCATTGAACTAATTGCTTCCAGCCCTGGGGGCTGTCATGAAAATGTAGGCAGTGCTAATGCCTTAACTGTTAATTAACATGATAGCAAAGCAGTTGAGGAAGGGACTAAAATGTCAAACAGTGGAGATATAACCCAAGTATAAAAAATGCTGCAAGAGGTGAGAGGCAGGGGCAGGCTGGCACAGATGCCAGAGGAGAGGGGCTCCTCCGCGGAGCTCTGGCTGTCTGGCTGTCCTTGCCCACCACAGCCTTGGCAGGAGCCTCCACCAGCTTGCTCTTCACGGCACGGGTGAGATGCTGAGAAGTACTGCACAGCTCTCGCTTTCTGTGATGGGTTTCTATCAAGAGTTACAGTTAATAGATAAAGAAATCTTAAGCAATGAGAAAATGTAGAAATCATGTGGTATAAAACAGAAAGGGTTACAAAAGTGTTTCACAGAAACTGACATTTTCCACGTGATTTTTTTCTCCTGCAATATTCCACTGGAAAACAAAATCCCTTGGTCAGTTAACCTGAAATATACCTGATTCATTTCCCTTCCACTGCAGTGTGCCGGCAACTGGGAAAAGCTTGAAATGGGACATGAGACAGGTAAACCCATGGCATGCTAGTGGCAAAAGGGAGTAAAAAGAGTATGAGATCCCAAAATATGATTTATCTAATATGATGCCCACTGGGAAATCCAGAGATTAATGCCCGATGAAGTGAAAACATTTTGTCCTGGCCGACATAAAAAATTAAGTTCAGGAATATTTGATGCATTAATTCCTCAGTTCTAATTTGGAATGCAAAGTGTAAAAATGAGAGGACTTCTTACAACACAAAAATATTGGGATGATTTTTTTGTAATTTCTTCAAAAGACTAACGTTTTCTTTTTCTGAGCAGTAATTCACACATTTTAATTCAAACATCCTGATAGAAAAATGTTTATATAGATATTAATTTTAATAAGAGATTTCATAGTACTAATCTTCTACTGCAGAGCACCATTCAGAGTCACTTTATTATACAGTTTGCCTAGCAAAGCATTTCATCATGCAGAAGTGAGAAAAGCCTAAATGCACTGTTCTGATGAAAAGAGAGAAAAATAAGATTCAAAGGCTGAACAAGATGGTGAGGTTATGGTAAAAAAAAAAGGCACCAAAAAGCTGCTGAAGAAGAATCACAGATAAGGCAGTCGAGATGATCTGTGATGAACTTGTACAGAGTTTGCTCGTTAATGCATTGCAAAAAGCTTTACAAAGGGAGGCTGATATCAGTGTTACAGGCAAGGGAGGTGAAGTGAAGCACGGTGAGTGACTCTCTTTTGCTCACCCTGTGAGCCAAGAGGAGAGCTCAGACTCTTCAGGCATGGTTGAACATATCTTTTACAAGACTAGGTCCTTTCCTTTTGTGACATGACATGAAGTGCAGAGCGGCTTTTCTCTCTGGACCCCAACACAAGACATGAGTCAGAATGACGAAAACCAATGATTTATCATATGGACTTTTTCCTTAAATCAAGCTATGGGGTGCATTAATTTTTCTGCAAACCTGTTTGGCAATGTGTTGTGAAACCACACTCAAGCTGTGGGCTCCACATTCCTTGTCCTGGAGTACTATCTGCAGTGATTTATTGTGTGCTGCTCAGTTACCTGTATGATCACTGAGCTTTAAATGCCGAAACACCAACACGTCCCACCAGTTCCAGCCGTTGCCAAGGGAAGAGGGATTTAATGAATTTGAGAACTGGATGCAATAATAGTGTAAATTTAGGGACAGGAGGGACCACTGTGATGTTAGTTGACCTAATTGTTGACACAATTTCACTCAGTATCAGCAATGCATAAAAATACTCCTCTTACACCACAACTGATCACCGTCAGGCCACTAACTTGCAGCTGAACCAAAGAGCATCTTTTGGAGTAAGGCTGCTTGGTGCTGTGCTCACAGATGCCATGCTGTTCTGTTTCCAGCACTTAATGAACTTTTGATTTTTGAAACCTTAATTCTCAGTCTTGCTTAGAACTGTGATTTCTTCTCACAAACCTTGAAACCAAGGCAAGCCTGTGAAATACACTTGAATTTCTATGCTCTGTAATATAGCATAAGGTGCCTAGCCCTGAATTACATCCTGTGAAACACTGTTGTAATTTCTAAAAAATTATGTTTATGTGTATCTGTATATTTTCTCTTTTGGTCATCTATCTAGAATTATTCTTTCAGACTGAAAATGCTTTCCTGAAATGTGTCAAATTTTTTGCAGTACTTAACAGATCACCTCCTGCCTCCCACTTTCCCTCTAGGACCTCACAGACGGAGGCTGCGGCAGCCGGGCTGAGTGCTGGGGCAGTCCCAGACATCTGCCTTATGAACAGGGAATAGAAGATGCTCCACTTTGCATAACCTTTGCCTTAGGGTCAAAATTCTGTTTTTTTTTTTTCTTTTGAAGCCAGATGTTGTTGTCCTTCTGGGGCACTGCTCCCATTTAAACCTCCCACTTAGGAATGTATTTAGTTTTATTTTGGTGAGCATATTGTTTAGCAAAAGTTGTTCAGTAACAACTAACTTTCCCATCCAGCTACGCTTTTTATTCTATTTCTTTATGCTATGGGATTTCACATGGTGTGTATTTTCATGGGATTAATATCAATGTGATGTACCATATCCCTAATGTATCTCAGCTCATTAAGTACCTTAATTCATTTTGTAAGAATGTCTTTTGCCTTCTACTCAGAAAATGTACCCATTTGTGTATCATCATTTGTAGGCTGTTCTTGACTCCAGAGCACAGAAGAATTCTCCTGCTCTTTAAAATCCCACTCAAAAGTAATGGCTCTTATACCTACATGCTAATATCTTTCTGCTAGATCAGCTTATGAGGTACCCACTGTACAAAGCAAGCTGAATTCTCTGCCTTAGCATCAGGCTGTCACTAATTGTTTTTATATGTGTTTGCTATGATTACATTGTCCTCATTTCCAATATCTGTTTTGAAACACAATATTAGTTTATTTATTTCCTGTGTCACAAAGCAATCTCATGGTGAACATTGCTTTGCAAGTTTATGGAGATAATGTTTCTCATGAGAGCTTTGTCCTGCAGTTATCTTTGTGCTTTTTTTTTAATGGTAGAAGTGTCACCCTTTCATAAAATGAATTGCTTTGATTGCAAATAGAAGAATTTGCCGCTTGTGCTGAATACATTTGGGTCTTATTGTGACTGCCATCTTGTTTATGGCTTCTGGACCTGGCTGTGTGTTCACCCTGGGTTCTGTCTTTGTTTTTCCTTAGATGCACACCAGCGCTGCTGCTGCCTGCTATCCCTTGTGTTTGGGAATCACATTCTAGTTTTACTTCTGCAATGATTCAAGTCAAGTCCCTTTCTGACAGTACCTTGCTATGTCCTGCTGATTCGTAATATCCGAAATACTTTCAGTTCTAGTTAGTCCATATGGTAACATGGCTCAAACTGTGTGTGTCCTTTAGCATCAGGCTTGGCCACGTCTGGTGGCTTGCTTGCTTTGGCTCTCCATGAGCAGGTGTACTGGGGAACCTGTGGGAGTTCAGGGACCTAAATATTTTTTTGAAAAAGTAACATGAAGAGCCTCACTGCCCCTTCAGATGCTTAAATAGCTTTTGAAATCTGTCCTCTGACATTAGTTCTTCTCATTGAAATGGTTTTTAGAATGCAGTTATTGCATATACAAGGATTTTAATCTGTGACGTTTCTCTCCTGTGCGTCTTGGAAGCCTTGAAATCTCCCAGTCATCTTCTCAGCTGCTCTGTCACCTGTGGCTTTGGACTGAGCAGTTCAGAGGTCCTCATTGCTCCCTTTTTATCCGAAGACTGACCTGACTCTGGAGTAACACATAGGAAAAGTGACACACAACAACTGAAGTCCTTTCCTTCCCTCAAGCACTATCCATGTTGCTCTGCTCCATTTTTAGCACTTGGTCTAGGGAAATCGCATCCTTCAAGACCACAGGGGACCATCTTTATCATGTACAATGCTCTTCACACACAGCCATGGGGTTTCACCAGTGTTCCTGCACCTGCTCTGTGTCCTTCATTGCACTAGAAAATATCATCTAGACAGATACTCACTTTTGATTTAAAGAAGATCTTTGCTGACAGGGATGTTGCTGTATTTCTAGGTATGTGTTTCCAGTGGCTAATTATTTTCACCTAAAGATTTACACGTGGTGTCTTGCCTGAGGCCATGGCAATGCTTTCAGAGGAAATTTCTGATGCTGAGGCCAAGAACAAGGTACTGACAGAGAGGCGACTAATCACTTTGCTCCAGGGATGTCACTGGTCCTTGGCCCTTTCACTCTGCTCATTGTTTTTGTTGAGCTGGGGAAAATTCCTCTTGTGTCCCAACACCCTCTGTTTGAAGGCTTCCCCCTGGGAGCAGGTGCCCATGCCATCCCCTCAGAGGGTACCTTGGCTCCTCCAGGGATTTGACCAAATCCAATCTTCCCCCACTCTGGAGATGACAACCACGGGCAGGGGCTCTGTGTTTTTCCTCCCATCACTTTCAGCAGCTGCTCTGATAGGTTTTGCTTAGGGGAAATATAAACGAGCCAAGGAGGAAAAGTCTTCAAGTCTATGTAGATGAAGATTATGTTCTCCCTTAACCTTACATCATATCATTTTTAAAACTGAACTTCTTTAAGCTCTCATTAATACACCTTTTTTTTAGCTATTCTTGGAAATATATTTGTAATTTTCCAGTAGCCTTTTAAAAGCACTGAACCCGAGATTCAGCTAAACATAAATGGTGGTAGTCTACCAAGTGAATTTGGGTTGTCAGAAGATGTAGCGAGCTCTGTACATCTCACCTCTGCTCACCAGACTGGGGCTAACGACAGACTTTCCCAGGAACACATCTAAAGTTTGGGTATTTTTTTTTCCATTTTCTACGTTATTGATAAAGATATTGAATAACGCTAGCCTAGGCAGGATTCTTGTGGGGGTCCACAAGACATGTGTGGTTGAAGCTGTTGTGAGTGCACATCTCCCAAGCTGTGGAGAGGACCTGGTGGCTTTTGAGGGTCTCTATGGTCAGGTTTATGTTTAGATTAGCAGGTGAGAATTAGTGACAGGCCAGGTGCTGTCCCTACACTTGCACGTCTCTATGCTGGGAAAGTCGCTGTGCCCATTTCAGAAGGATGCTGCTGCCATGGTGGAGAACAGCAGTTGTTGCAGGACATGCACACTCCAACATTGCAAAATTGAAAGAAATGAAAGAAAATGAAAGAAAAATGGGCTGAGTGTTGCCCTCCCTGTTCAAATTATAGAGCAAAATGTACAGGTGACTGTGAAAGTGCCCTAGAGCAGAGATTGGCCTGGGTAGCCCTTTCCTTGCTGTAAAATTCAGTATGGGATTGATCAGTAATGTGGCTCAGCCGAGTGTGCACCAGGACCCTGGGTGGTTGCCGGCTCCAATGCCGCCTGCAACTCTCTGCTTCTGCCTGAGGCTTTCTGACCCCAGTGCTCACCTGGCCTGTCCCTCCAGACCTCAACAAGAGCTGATGAAATCACCGCATGACACGTATCCCCGGCTGGGGATATGGGCTGGAGGCTGCTTCAGAGTCACACAAATGAGTCAGCCTCCCATGTCAGAGAGTGTTTCTTAATTTAGATGTACCCCGCTATGGTTCCTCCAGACGTTCATCCCCATGCCCAGACTCTGTGGGCACCAGAGAGCCATTTGCTTTATTGCTGGTTCTCTGATGCCCTCCTGTGACTTACCACAAGTGACTGACAGCACTGCTGGGGCACCGGTGGGCAAGGAGGAGCTGTGTCATGAAGGGAAACATTTCCACAGCATGAGCAGACAAGCAGTATAAATTGCTTTAGAAACATCATTGCTGGCTCTAAGCTCTAGAGCTTGGCCCACGTGTGATGCTTGTATCATAGAGGTGTTGTCCAAATGATTTTGGCATTAAGGTCTCCGAACATGTCCCACCTTAATTAATACACATTAGGGGCTAAGATTGCACTCACGTTATTATTAAATTCTGTTCATTTAAGTAACGGGTCTTAGTACTGAAGGTCCCTCTTGCTAGCCGCTGAGGCAAGAGGTGGTGATTTTCTTTTCAAAGTGAAACCTTAATAATGTCCCACAAAGGATATGATAGGACTCCTAAAATAAACCCCCTCAATCACTGCTTGAAGTGGGAGCATGACAGCGGTCAAGTGTCCACCCTGTTTGGCTTACCTTGTCTCTGGCTGCTGTTCTCTTGCTGCACTTTCAGACAGGTTAATGGTGAACCTACAGAGCAAGCCATGGAGAGAAAGAAATGTCATTTTATCATTATTATTAATTATTTTCATGATGATAGCTCCTAGCAGCTGAGGCACAGAACGGGTCCCTGCTGGGGAAGGCACTGTGCAGACACAACGGAAAGGCAATCCCTGCCCCAAGCAGCTTAAACATTAAGCAAAAAGATTACGAGAGCAGAGACTAGGTCTCAGTGTCATAAAGCTCTACTTTCCTTCTGCAACAGTGAAAACATGAAAATCAAAGATTATTGCCTGACAGATGTTTCCATAAAGCAATAAAACGAGCACAGAGGAAAGCAGTCTTGCATGAAGACAATAATTTCCCTTTGGATGCTTGATTGCTTCTTCACCAGGAGGTTTTCCATGTCCCTCTCCATCCCCCTGACTGGCAGCCATTCCTCTCTGTAAGCAATTTCTTGAAGCCAACGAGGGAAAGCCTTGGGACAAGAAAACCTTTTGAGTGGGAAACCTCCACAACACACCTCTTCAACCCTGCACATACTCTGCAACCTCATCCACCTCCCACAGGGAAACTGCTCCCAAGGGGCTGTTTCAATACTCAACGGAAATAACTTTCCCATGGTTTCTGCAAGGCCATGTGTCAGAATTGCTCCAAATACTTTATTAATGGGACAATGCTCACCTGCAGTGTAATGCTCAGGTCCAAAGCCAGCTCTTAGCCTCTCCGTACCAGTGACAATGCTTATATAAGGGTGACTCATGCCCTGAGCAGTTAAAGCTCTCAGATGCTATTTTCTCCTCAATAGCAGTACATGTAAGCTAGGGTCTAGTTTTGAAGCTGAAACTGCTTATTTCATCCCCAGCATTTCTGTGGCCAGTAGGGAAAAGGCAGTAATGCAAATTTCTGTTTTGTGGTAAAAAAAGAAGAAAGCTTCATTTAGTAATGCCCATGTATTGTTTAAACATTTATCACTTTGCTCTTTCTCAGAACTAGTTCTCATCAATTTATCATGCGCCTTACATTTTGCCACCTACATTTTCTTACTTTTGGTAAATCTTTTAAAGGCAACCTGAAAAGGTAAAATACCAACTGCGAGACACTTTGAAAGTTGGTGTCTGGGTGTCTGAACGCCTCTGCTGCTCAGCACTGGGAAAAATGTGTCTGAAAACCCCAATTCCTCTCTTCTGATGGCAGCATCCCTGTCTTCACCCGCTGCCAGCTCTCTCCCTCTCCACCAGGACAGCCAGCCACAGACCAGGCACTGAAATAAGACCCCAGGGAGGTGGAGGAAAACAGCTTCGGGTTTCTCCCTCTGCCTCCTCTGCCCACCTTGGCAGCTGGGCAGTGGGCAGAATTGGCTGAGGGCACACAGCTGTGCCCATGGGGGCTGGAGCCAGCTAGTGCCCAGCTGCAGGGCTGTGGTGAACAACTGCAGCGGTGGTACCTCCTGCCTGGACAGGGCATCAGGGCATTCGGCAAACACTGCCATCTGCTACTCTGGCTCTGGGCTCCGAGCCTCGGATGGTCTGCAACAGCCTGGCTGATCCCTGGCCACAAGAAGCCCCTCAGCCATCCTCCTCCACCCCCTATGGTTAACCGTCTGCTTCCAGGTACCATGGGGGCAGTGGACACCCAGAAAGCCAGCGAGGAAGGATGGGATCTCTCCCTGTCCCTCAATGACACATGAACGTGGGGCAGTGGAGCCCTCTCCCCATGCTGACATGGGGACAGCTGGGATGTGGCATGGTTCCCGTGCCGATCACCCCAAAGGGTTTCACGCTGCACCAAATCCCAGCTTTGAAGATTTAAAAGCAGGCAGGCTGCTACCCCCCGCCACGGAGGAGTTGTTTCTTTACAATGTATGTTTTATTTATAGATTAACATTAGCATTTGCAAGAGGAATGACTTGGGCTCTGAGTTATCGCTTCCTATTAACCTGAAATTATTGAGTGTCTGAAATTCGTGAGGAAACCCAGTGAGCAGAAAGTATCAGAAAAATGTTCCCCTCCTTCCCTTGAAGCACAGAGAATAAACAACCTCCTCCCTTTGGAGGGCTGTGCAAAACCACAGAAATGTCAAACGAGAGCGCCAGGCAATTGCCTTTTTAAAGAATCACAAACATTATCCTTTTTCCATCTCATGTGTGTACAGCTCTTATTGTATATTGCATATCATGTATATTATCGGATTCCTGTTTTCCATTAATAATTGATTTTAGACTGCACAGAGGGGGAGATCCTGCAGCCCTACGTTGTGTGTTACAGCCCTTGCTCCTACGGAAATGTTTCCCTCCAGCAACAATACAGCAGTCTTGGGTTTTTGTTTGAAGAGGCTTTGAGGGGCCTGGGGAAAAAAAAGTCCCCATTCAGCTACGCAGGGCTGGGCATGGGGATGGGGAAGGGCTGCAATGGCTCCGTTGCCCCACTGTTGTGGGGCCAGCCCCACTCTCGTCCCCAACAGGCAATTTCTGTGCTGGCTTGTGGGTAGCTTGGGACATAAGGCAGGGCTCATCTCAGCAAGTTTAGACACCTACAATTTAAACACCTTCTTAATCTGATTGCCTAGGTCCCTCCTTCATTTCACCTGGGCACCAGCTGCCCCCCCCAGAGGTGGCTGAACAGTCAATAAATAGATGGGCTGAGCCACTCTCTCTTTCTCAGTGGTAACAGGGAGAATTTCATTGACTAGCTCATGAGAGATGTCTAACTTTTTTTTTAGGTGTCTAAGTGATCCAGCATGAAGCCTAGGCGGTGAGGAGGAGGGTGGTCCTCATACCTCCAAGGTAGCTTCTGCAGTTATGCAGAAGGCCACTTGCTGTCCCCGAGCCTGGAAATAGGGGTAAGGCGAGGGAAGGAAGATTGCTCTTGTCATTTAACCTCCACATCTGAAATGCAATATTTTTAGTGCCTCATTTTCAAGCATTCTTCCTCTTCATTCAGCCAAATCAGGAATAATCACTTGCATTTATGTAGCAACTTTCAGGCAGAACTAGTCTAAAATGCTTTACAGATCCAAGATGGCTATTTACATTGCTTTTTATTTAATCTTCCTTATGCTCTGGTTGGGGACAAACCGGTATCAATCAATTCTTTCTGCTCTTATGAACTTTCATGATCTGTGACTGACAACTTTAATAATCTTCTTTATGAAGCCTAGGCAGCATCCAGAGTAACACCTAAATGGTCCCCAGGAGCTGTAATTAAAATTAAGCCGCCCATGGGTTGCTTTGATTACAACAGGGCAGGCCAGCTTAACCTTCAATTTATGCTGACTTGAAAGATGGCTCATACAGAGAACCTGTATGCCAGACATAGATTTGAATTAATTATGCTGATTCTCTGGTTTTATTTTACTATCTGATTAGGCTTACAAATGAAATCACAGTCCCATCCTTCGCAAGAGCTTTGGTATGAATGCCAAGTCCCAGCAGCCCGCTGTGGGGTACCTGTGGGCTTTCCATCCATTCTCCAGCACAAGGGATGTGTTTGGGCATCTGTGGGAGGTGGTGGCCTGTCATGCACCACTGCCGAGCTACTGCTGGCTGCAAGACACGAAGCTCCTAATTTGATCGCATAGCTGATGGGCTGCAAATGTGTACTAAGCATGAATAACCTCAGCAAACCTCAGCTCAGCCTGATCCCCTCTTTCCTCCTGCTTCTCACAAATGGAGCAGACTTTTTGGTGTTCCTTGTCTTCCAGCTGCACAGAATAGGCTCTTAATTATTGTCAACAATATCTGGAAAACTAGTCAGAAAATGTGGTTTCTTAGGTCAGGTTATTTTCTAACTTTTGTGAACCAAAATATAGCTTCACATAGGGCGTTTTGCATAAATTAAGTTGCGTGTCTCTCATGTTGTGTAGTTTGAAAAGCCAGATCTGAAAGGTGGTGGACACATTTCAGCAAGGCTATAATTTTGTTACAGTCACTTTTAGAAAATGTCAAAACAGAGATATGAAACCTTCTCCCCCCCCCAGCAAATTTACCAAACCTGCTGGTACCAGATGAGTGGCACATAGCAGAGCTTATCAGCCTTCTTGTGGAACTTCTAAACAATTGTATTTTCAGAGGTTTCTTTCCTTTTCTTTCCCAAAAGCCTGTAACATAGCACCAGCTGAACTACAGTCTCCCTCACACAATAGTTTTCCCGTAGGCTGGCAAAGTACATCGAGTCAGGGGATTTCTTCAAATTCCTGTTTTTCCTCTGTGTCATGGTTTAACCCCAGCTGGCAGCTAAGCACCACACAGCCACTCGCTCACTCCCCCCTGGTGGGATGGGGGAGAGAATCGGAAGAGTAAAAGTGAGAAAACTCATGGGTTGAGATAAAGACAGTTTAATAGGGAAAGCAAAGCCGTGCATGCAAGCAGAGCAAAACATGGAATTCATTCACTGCTTCCCATCGGCAGGCAGGTGTTCAGCCATCTCCAGGAAAGCAGGGCTCCATCACACGTAACAGTTACTTGGGAAGACGAACGCCATCACTCTGAATGTCCCCCCTTCCTTCTTCTTCCCCCAGCTTTATATGCTGAGCATGACGTCATATGGTGTGGGATATCCCTTTGGTCAGTTGGGGTCAGCTGTCCCAGCTGTGTCCCCTCACAGCTCCTTGTACACCCCCAGCCTCCTCGCTGGTGCGGTGAGAAGCAGAAAAGGCTTTGACTCTGTGTAAGCCCTGCTCAGCAGTAACTAAAACATCCCTGTATTATCAACACTGTTTTCAGCACATATCGCAAATGTAGCCCCATACAAACTACTATGAAGAAAGTTAACTCTATCACAGCCCAAACCAGCACACTCGGACAAAATAATATCCTTTTACAGCAGCAAAGACATGCCATGTACTTTTGCTGCACCTGTGATAGATCCAGCCTGTCTTTTTCATTGGTATCTTTTAATACAATACAGACAAAAAGCTACAATGCTCTTTTATTGGTAAGTATGACACAAAATAGGGTTGCACTCTTTCTTGCTGCCTCTCATTAGTCCATGAACAGTCATGTAGGTTGAGATCAGAAAATATAGTTTAACTAGAATCGAGTGACTGCCAGTGTCTATGACCATGTTTATGTTGTTCCCACCGCTGTTGATCCCTGGGGTACCGCTGTCCCCAGCTGCCTAGCCCGAGCAACCAGCTTGCCAGGGCAAAGCTGGCACTTGCACCTCTTTGCTAGGCAGCAGTCAGGTGTCCTGACTTGGCTAAAAGGAGAAGGAGAAATCCTCATCCCTCTTTGCATTTACAAAGCAGCAGGGGGCAGAGATGGATCCCTCTTGAGAGTAAGGGCACCCCTGCAAGCAGACTGCAGGACCAGCATGAGCTCGGTGGCACACAGGACTCTTGTAGAGGTTAGGAAATAACAGCCAGGCCCAGCTTATTCCTCGCATGCAATTTTTAAAGTTTCTCCTTAAACTAAAGGCTTTTCAAGACACTGCTCGTGCAAGTTCAGGTTGTTGATGTGATAATTTCTGCTGCTCTTCTGTTGAACTGAGGATGTCCTTGTGGAGAATTACTTTCCATCTCTTGTAAGGTTTTCGGTCCAGCAACCAAGCAGCTCCTTCAAACACCAGCTTAAAATGTCTTCCTTGAAAACGGCAGAACACCGAGTGTTTTGGTAGGCAGCCTTTGGAGAGTTTAAGCCTAAAATTCCTCTCCCCTGTCAACTTCAGGCACTGAGCTCTTGCAGCGAGAGCCACAGTGCTGGAGTTGGAGTAGGTCTTACTCTGAAAAGGGAGATCAGGAATTTGCCAGATATTTAGCTTATCCTGCACTGTCTTACAGGTATTTTAGGAAGGCTTTGTATATGTTGCCTGAGCTTTACTTCTTCATTTCCACAAATTATTAAACTGCCAATCTTCATATTGCTGGTGAAATCCTATTAAAATGTTTCAAATTATCATTACAAATTGAATCTTCTCTAACATGTCTCATGTACTATGAATCCTATTTTATTAATGCTGCAATATTTCAGGTCTAGAATTAAAGCCAGAAGGGTTGGTATAGTAATTAGTCCTTGAAATAATTTTATCTGCAGTGCTTTGATGCCATTTAATATTTGGTGAGTTAATGACAGAGCTCTTCCTAGCAGTGTTTCTGTCTCTGCATTGTTGTGATGCCATCTGAAATAGGAATTGGTTTAGCTGGGAAAGGACTGGGTCCAAATTGTCCGCAGCAGTTGAGGAATGTCTTTGGACAGGGATTATAAAGGTAAGGAAAGGAGCAGGGCCAGGCTTTGCCTTGCTTTCAGAGAACCTGGGACATGCACTCACCCTTGCAGCCTGCCAGGGACAGAGCATCTCCAAGGGAGAGGGACAGTGGCAGGAGAGGAAAGACGTGAAGAAGGAAGGGGCTGAGAGTGCTCTGCCAGTCTGTGAGGTTGTCTCAGGGGCTCAAGCATGCCCTGTAATAATCCAGCCCTGCAACAGCAAGGGAGGAGCCCAGAGCTTGTCTTTGCTTTACCTGTATGTGACCTCCCAAAGATGTTTCTCAGTGACCGGGTACAATCCTGCACCTTCTGGGAATGCCTTACCTGCATATATCACCTTTCTGCTAGGTCCTGATCTATGGTAGCTTCAACCACGTCCCATTTCTAGGGCAGCTTCTCAAAAAAGTTCCCTTCAGTGCTGACTTGACCTCTAGAAACCTCGGCCACAAGATCACACCTAATTGGTGAACAATAAATTTCAAAGAGGGGTTTAAACAAGCAAGGCTGTGCAGGGAGTAGGGGAAAGAAGAACTACAGGCTCACACCAATTTTGGAAGCATGAATTATCCCCAAGGGCAAACATATCACTGGTAGCTGCTAGTGTTCCTGGAGGGAGGCAGCCGCTAGCCCCTCTTTCTGCATGAATCCCAGTCTTGTGCTGGCTTGGGGTGGGTGGGAGACTGGCTTAGGAGCTTCACAGGCATGCTGGTTGGAAAGGACTTCTGGAGGCGTCCAGCCCAGCCTCAAGAACAAGTGGGACAAGATGCAGTCAGGCCCGTCAACATGAATCTTGAGGACCTCCATGGACGGTGCTTCCACAGCCTCTCCAGGCAGCCTCTCCATCACTCTTCTGATGAAGACAGTTCAGCCTTACCACAGGCGACGTGCTGGGCGGTGGGGGTTAGTATGTCCTCTGCCACCAGCGAGCAGCTTGCGCCGCTGCCAGGGTGGAGGTGGGAATTACTCCACAGAGGGATTGCGTTCCACTGCTTTGAATAGCAAGCCACAGTTGGGTGTGATTCCTAAAGCTGTTCTGCACTGCTGTTGGGAGGCACAGCTTTTGGAGATGGTCTAGAGATACTGCCTATTTTTCCCTTAATGTCAGCAGAAGCTAAAGCTGCGGTTGTTACTATTAATTACCTGACTATATCTGTTGTGCAGGTAGGTTAAGTTTTAATTTACCTCCTGCTGTGTCAGTGAAATGTCAAGAAGAGAAAGTGCTTTATGAAGCACCACATAAAGCCAAGGTAGATGTGGGAGGTCAGTTAATAGTTCAGGTCCTTTTGAAATCTTTTAAGTTTCCTTTTCATAATTCAAATTAATATGACTGTTTTCATGGCTGCTTTTATTATGTTGTTGCTTCCCTCCTAGAGCTCTTAAAGCATCGTCAGTGTGCAGCTCGTAGGCTGATGTGAACTACTAAGGGACAGATTATTAAGTGTAACAGCTCTTAGACAAAGAAAGTGGGAGAACCAAACAAAACAGAATTAAGTCAATTGGCTTCAAGAAACAGATTTCAGTAACCAAAGAAAGATAATAGATAATAGTTTGTGGAAAAATAGTTTAAAAGAAGAAATAGTTCAGGAGAATTGTCAGTTTCTTGTAGAAAATGATATTATGGTACAACTGGAAACTCTACCAGCATGTAGGCAGGCTGGAAATTGCAGCAGGAGACCAGTTTGGATAAATTCCAGCTCTTCAGTGAACTCATACAAGAAAGAAGTACAGAGAAAATGGGCATGAGGTCAAGTGAGTAAGGATGAATATCAAAGGACAGCATGTGCTGGAAGGAAGAAAATCAAATTCAAGTGAAAAAGAAGTAAAGAATAGCAAAACCCACAGTCTATGGAGGCATTAGTGGAAAGAGAAATATCAGAGGACACATTGGTCCACTACTCACTGCAGAAGGAAAGCTAATGGCAAGCAATACTGAGGAGGCTGAACTGCAGAATGCCTTTTTTGACTCAAGTTTCAGTGGAGGCATCGGTAGTGACCAAACGGCTAACGTAACAGAGGAAATGGTATAAATTCAGGCTAAAAGGAAAGAACAGGAAAGTGAAAGATGTTAGAAAGTACAGCAATACATAAAATACTTTGGAATTGTTGGAGCCTGCTGAAATTTGAAAGTTGGATGCTCTCCAAGGATACTTCGAGAACTGACTGTGCAATTTCATAGTAGAAGTGAGGAACCAAGTAACTCCATAAAAGAAAATTGTATCTCTTGCTAAGGAGAGGGAGAAGGAGGCTCTGGTAAATGCACATCATTCGGCTTGACTCTGATTCCCAGAAGAAGTACTGGAACAAACAAACATCCTATTTGTAAGTGCTTCAAAGATGACAAATATACAAGTAATAGCCACTGTAGATTTGTCATACACTAATAATGTGTATTGATGGTTTTGATACCATCTTACATGAGATTTTCATTAGTAAGCTGGGTGGATAATACCTAGAAAAAGCTGAGGGTGAGCACAAGTCTGGTGTGGAGATCAGCAGCTGACAGTGAGTCACTGCCCAAAAGAGCATATGGATCAGTCGCAGTTTCAGAGGAGTCTTGCTGGGACCGGGGACCCATCAGCATTTTTACCTACAACTTGGACAAACAAAGGGTTTGTGTGTTAGGTTTTCAAAATTTCATGGAGGTGGAGCAGCTACTGAAGGAAGGGAGCTGGACTTAGTGTTATCTGGGCAGATTGTGAAAATGACCTGAAATTTTGGATTGAGTTCAACAAAAGGGAAGTCCTATGTCCAGGTAGATCCAGTCAACTGCACAAATAGACAGAGCATGATCCCAGGTGTGTGGCAGTCCTGCAGAACAGGCTGTAGGGTTTCAGAGGACCAAGCGGAGCAGGGGCCAGCCATAGTGTGCTGTCACTTCCCTGCAGCCTTCCTGGGCAGCACACTATGGCTGGCCCCTGCTCCGCTTGGTCCTCTGAAACCCTGCAGCCACTGTCAGGAGAGGAGGGCAGTGGGAATGGGTCGGACCAACATCCCACCTTGCTACATGCCTCAGCATGCCCTGAGTGAGCATCGGAAAGGGCTTGGGCCCTGCCAAGGTACTTCCCTGCTAATGAGCCTGTGATAACCCAAATTCAGCTCCAGGCACCTCTCCTGCCCTGCGGAGTGGGTATTACCAAGGTATCAGCAAGGGGTGGTGGCAGCTCTTTGATCTCTTCGCCAGCTGATGCAGGAGCAACTTCAAAGGGGCCGGGGCTGGTTCCCTGCCTGTACTCCCTCTGCATGTGCACCCACGGGTGCCCCGGGGGGATCCCCCTGCACCGGTCTTGGCCACGGCAGGCACCCACCAGCTCTCCCACCCCCTGCTCCAGCGGACACAGGAGGAGCCGCTTCCCCTCTCTGGTGTGGGGATGAGCGGGATCATGGTTGCAAGTGACCTGAGCAGTTTTGTTCCTGGAGACACTAAAAAATTAGACAAGCAAAATATGAGCAGTTCAGTGTGGAAGTAGGTGACACTGAGCCAAAAGCTGTTGCAGGACATATAGGAATTAATTCAGATAATCATCAAACACCATGGATAAAATGATGGAGGAAAAAATGGTTTACATGCATGCTGCTTTAACCAGTCTTAACACTTTGGCTTTTTTTTTCTAGCTGATTTTTAAGAGACACATGAGTAATTTTAACCCTAGCTAGAGAGTACTGAACAGTGCCCTTCAATTGATTTTAATTATCATAAGCACTGTCAGTGTTTTCCAAGTTTCATTACTCAGATGCAGCTAGCAAAGCCCGTTCCACAAAAAATCAGATTGCGCAATGTGAAAATTAATTCATGATCACTGTCAAGGAACTTGGATATAATAAAGGAGGAAGAAAGTGTTTCTTGTAAACCTTTCTTTGCCTAACATTAAAACATTGTTCCTTTCTGTTCTTCTGCAAAGAACATTTTAATGGGACTCTGTAGGTGAAAAATGCATTAAAAGCAATTATCTCTGTAATTACTGTCTTGCTTCTCTTGAGCTCAGAAAACACAATCCTGCACTCACTGTTACAGAATGATTCCTGGGATAGATGCCTATGTAAATGGGGTCAAATATGTGAGACATTTAAGATCAGTGGATAACAGGAAAGTAGAGCGATCAGAGACAACGTGCGTTTTTCCTCGCAGAGGAATTGTGCGGAGGCTGAGCTGGCAGCATTTCTCACCCCTGCTGCTCTAAGCACTCTCACACAATCACCGTGTCTCTGGCACTGAACAGCCAATATTGAGGCTATCTGATTGCAGCAGTATTCTCAACTGCTTCCAAACACTGCATTATTTACAACTGCAAATGAGTGCACACAAGCAACTGAGGCTCACGTTCCCACCTACGATGGCACCTGGCACTTAGTCAAAAAATCCTGGCAACGGGTTTCATGTCATGAGACAGATGATGAACCTTATCCCAGATTTGCTGTGCAAGCTGCAGATTTCCAATGAGAGACATATTAAAAAAAAGTTTCATCCCACCTTTTAAGTATGACTAGATTAATAGTTGTGGTAATTGGCTGCTGAATTAGGATTCAGGATTCATTCTTTAAACTGCCCTGTGCTGTTGTGGAAGGGCTCCCCAGTACCCCTGATGGAAATCAGCCGGTTGAGTTAAAATGAAAGCTACTAGCAAGACTTCTTAGAAACCTATTCTTTCTCTGCCTTTGCACTGGAAATTGGGGAAGTATCATCACATTTATTTTATTTCAAGCCCTCTGGCAGGATGGCTCTCACTGATGCTCGGCCACCCCATCCTCAGCATTGGTGGCTGCCTCCCTGCTGCCTGCCAGCTGCAGCAAGGTGGGGGAGAGCCAGGGCTTGTGGGCTCCTGAGTGTGTCAGGGCAGACGTGGCTCTGGTTTGGCCCATTCAGCTGGAGCTGTCGCAGCAGCACTGTCATGCCTGACATGAGTGTTGAGGGGCTGGCGGTAGATGAGGAGGTTCCTGCACCACGTGGCTGTTGGAAGGATGCATCTGCTCAGATGCTCAGACCTAGAGGTTACCATGAGCTATCCCCATCACAGCTGCTATTTTTAATAACTTTAACAATTGCAACTAATTCAACAAAAGGTCCTGAAGTATCTGTTAGCTGTACCTGTCCCATGGTGCTCAACTGGAGATTCTGGGGATGAAAAGCCATTTTTTTTCTCATGATAAAAATGGGTGTCAGGCACCCAGCTTCCATAAGTGGCTTGAGGAATTTCTTCCCATATCTTTTGCATAAGACAAATGGTGTTTCTAGACCTTTTTGTCTGCAAGGCAAATATGGAGTACTCTGAAAAATGTACCGTTGTCCCCCTGAGTCTACAGACAGCCAGAAGCACCAGCCTGGGGAGTGTCCATCAGCCCAGGGGGTGTCCAGCAGCCTGGGATGGTGTCTACCACATCCACCTGGATGGGACACTAAGTGTTAGGTCTGACCATGTGGCAAAGAGTTGAGCTGAGAGGGCTGGAGAGGCTGTCCTGATCCTTTCTTGGAGGTAAGAGTATTAAACTGTCCCTAATGTGCTGGGGCAGACAAGACTGAACATCCTGGGGAGAATTAGAGCCCATCATGCATGAGGAATCAGGGAACAGACAGGGAAAGGGGCACTCTTGGTCTCTATTTTTGACTTAAACTAACGGCAAATGATTGAAAACAGCACGTGCGACAGGGTTTATCTACAGGTATGACAACTACCTGTGGGTAGCTCTATGCTAGTAAGCATGTTAGCTTGACAAGACACAGTTACCGCAATCTCCTCTCCATGTAGCTAAGAGAAACTGCAAAGGAAATGATCTGCCTCCACAGATAACCTTGTTGTAAGCATCTCTTGACAGGAATTAAGTCTAAGCTCTTCAGAGGAAAACTCCTGCTGGCTCCTCCTCAGCAGGAGAAACGAGCTCCCAGCAATGCCCACACTGCCTCCGGGTGCATCTCCTGCTCCCAGGCAGGAGGGAATTAGGTGACAAAAGTTACAATTCCTGGGTCACATCAGCAGTGAAGCTGCTCCTGGATGGTGTCAAGGGAGTTTGCCAGTGATACGAAATGCAGATTTGAGATCAGAATAAAAAATTCCTTCACTTGCTTCATCTACTTAATCCATTTCTTTTATCCTCAGTGCCTCTTCTGGCTATCAGCAAGAAGGACAGAGGCTGCCTGGCATGCTGGATGCCGGAGCCGGAGAGAGCATTATCAGTTTTATTGGGTTGGTCTCACTCTGAAAAGCTGAAAAGGAACTATTATTTTATTTCTGGTTACACTTTCAATGCCTCTTGTGTCCAGAAATGGTTTTTCCTTCTCTCTGCCTGGCAGCATAGTAGTCAGAATCCCTTTTGCAGGCTCCTTTATACATTGAAATTGGTTTTACAAGCAGGCACCTTGCCAGTTATTTTTCTCCTGTTTTCTTGGAAAAGGATCAGACATATTTATTGTCCTTGTATTTGTAACCATGGCAAAATATCTTGCCTTACCTTCTCTGATGCTTATGTGGTAACGCTGCTATTTTCTACTGGAAGTATGTCAAATTGCCTCCCAATGCTTTCAAGTCTATTAACATTTTCATAGGCCCCTTTCTCACAGCTATATTGTAGTCGAACTACAGATTTGGGGCTTTGCATTTTGTAATTACATGAGTCCTGTGCTTACACGATCAGGGCTGGAGATCAGTGTTTTTGCTTGGTGGATATAGAAGAGAAAGGAGGAGTAACATTCTCCTGCCCCAGAAATGTGAATGCCCCCGAGCAACGCTAAATCCCGAGGGCCCATCCGCTGCAGAGAAAGACGCGATATTTTCTACAGAGATGTGCCAATCAAAAAGCAGAGCTTTTGGGGGCTGAAAAATAACATCAAAACACAGAAAAATAGGAAAGTACAGGTGCAAGGAAGTTGCATGAAAGAATGGGTAAGTTAAAGTATCATATGAGGAAAACAAAGCTTGTAAGAAAAAGAGGAAATGTAAGAGCTTGTAAGAAAAGAGGATGCATTATCAGGCAGCGAGGACTAAAAGGAAATATATTGGAGGAATATTGCAAACTTCTGCCTCCTGTATTAAACAATTATCTCCTATTAAGATATGCAACACAGCATATTTTCTTGCTTAAATTTGTGACCTCACTCAATTTCAATTGATTAAGCACAACTAAATCAATTTAGGACATCTTTAAAGATGGCCTGAAAAGGAAAGAAGCCATGCCACTTCTGCCTCATTACCAAGTAAGCATCTTTTTTTAACATCACACACAAGGGTATAAGACTTCCCGTTGGTTTCGTTATTTTTAGTTCTTCATTGTCCTTTGGAGATTTCAAATTGATTTTCACAAGGCGTTTGTGTACTGTTAGGTGTGTGCATGTATAATCAGATCATGCAAGTAATTTTTCTGCAAGACTGGAGAGCGAATGAGTTGGTAATACAAAGAGAATGACATTTGAACAACTGGGAGAGGCAGAAGTTTTCAGTTAAACTATTTAGAAAGGTTTAACTTTGTTTTCAGTGCTTACTACCTCCAACTTCCCACAGTGCTCTGGGAATATGGCTGCCTGCAGGCAGAGGTAGAGCCCAGTGAGCAGCACTATTAAAAGGTCCAGCATTGCAGGCAAAGGCAGCATCTTGCTTCGTCCTGGGCCCTTCACCCTGCAACACAGACCACATCCTCATACACACGCAGGGAAGGTTCAAGCCTACTATGTCCTGCATTATCAGGATGGTGGGTTTAGGAGTTGCTATTTCTAAACTAAAGTTGGGGATGAAAGAGAGTGAAAACAGGGATGAAAGACATGGAGGTGTCAGAGGGCAACTGCAGCCTGCATGTGTAAATACCCACATCTGAGCTGGTCTTCCTTTATAGTCACCAGAGAGAAACAGGCAGAGCCCATGTGAAAACTCACTTCATCCCAATGATGCTGCCTGAAATAGTCCAGCTAAGTCGCACCCTGTAAGCCCATTTCTTGCTCTTCACTAGTAAGGGAGCTCAGGGTGATGGGCTCATCTATAGATATTTGCACCACAGACATCTAACATTAAGGCAGATGGATCCTTTGATTCCTCCATAGCTGGCTTCAGTTCCAACACCTCCCGCCTCTATGTGTATTTTTTCCTGTCTTCAGAAGTATTGTATGACTTATAAGATAAGCTTCCTTGGGAAAAGAACAAACAAAATTGAACAAAAATGATCCATACCCTCTTGATATAGCAAATAGACTCGGATGAAATGAGATGAGATGAAAACCTGTCAATATTTAAAGGCCTTGTAAATGGATAATTTTGGCACAGTTGTGCTAATTTGCAGCCTGTCTGCTGCTGTAGAGTCCAGAAGTGCCCCCTTGCTCCTGTTATTAACAGCCATCGATTTCTACCATGCTGCAGACATGCAAATTGCTTTGCAAGCAAAGACATTGATGTTTGGAGGGGTGCAGGGTCCAGAAAACCTGTTGACTGCTGTCATGGTTTAACCCCAGCCAACAACGAAACACCACACAGCCGCTCGCTTGCCCTCCCCCCACCCTGGGATGGGGAGAGAATTAGAAGGGCAAAAGTAAGAAAACTCATGGGTTGAGATAAGAACAGTTTAACAATTGAAATGAAATAAAATAAAATAAAATAATAAGATAATGGTAATGATAATAATGATAATAATGATAATAGAAAATTGTAGTGAAAAGGAAACCAACAACAACAAAAAAAGAGGAACAAAACCCAGGAAAAAACAAGTGATGCAACTGCTCACCACCTGCTGACCGATGCCCAGCCCCGAGGAGCAATCACTGCCCCCCAGCCAACTCCCCCAGTTTCTATACTGGGCATGACGCCATATGGTATGGAATAGCCCTTTGGCCAGTCTGGGTCAGCTGTCCTGGCTGTGCCCCCCCACAGCTTCTTGTGCACCTGGCAGAGCATGGAAAGCTGAAAAGTCCTTGGCTAGTGTAAGCACTACTTAGCAATAACTAAAACATCAGTGTGGTGTCAACATTATTCTCCTACAAAATCCAAAACACAGCACTATACCAGCTGCTAGGAAGAAAATTAACTCTATCCTAGCTGCAGCCAGGACAACTGCCCTGAAAACTGAGGCCGCTCAAGTAGGAGTTGAAGCAGGCTCCCAGTCATGGTGTTCTCTCCCGGCAGCTCCGTTCCTCTGGAGGTTTGAGCCTAATGAACACTCAGACTGGTATTAATGATCTTTTAAAAGTGTTCATGCTCTGAATATCCCAGCCAACAACTTCTATTTAAAGAGGCAGTAACCCAATACAGCAGAATATCCTATTCATACAAGCACTCTCTTACATTTTAATTTTCCTCCACTGTTTGTTGGCTTTTCTCTTTGCCCAGAAGGACGTTGGTTAAGGGATCTGGTCGTTCTCCAGCAGCTCTGAGCTCTTTTCTCCCTGGATGCTGGGCTGTTGGTAAGACTAGTTTGACATGATGGGACTGAAAGCTGAGAGAGAGAACAAAATATGCCGTATGGATCCAAGCTCTTTAGAAAACAGCTTAGCAGTTATTACTGAGAGGAGTCTGTGCTCCTTGGTCCATTACAGTCAGAAAGAAACTTAAGAGGTCTTTGGGATCACAGAAGAGAGACTCAAAACAGATTCAATCAGTAATTTAAAGACAGGCTTGAGAGATGAAGGAAAAGCCATGCTGTCCGTGGCTGACCACAGGAGTGAAAATTGTGTTCACAGTTGACTGGTGGCACAAAGGTGGGACAGGAATAGATCATTTAGCGCAACACTTGGAGCCTGGCAGGATCCAGAGCCAAAAATTGCAGCCTGAAAAAAAGCTGAAGGTTAATGGAGTCCTTACACCAAAAGACCCCCGTGCTTGGTGCCAGTGGCAGCCAGTGGGGCCCAAGGGACCATTGCCTCCTCCTGCAGTGGGGCCATGTGCCATGGGGAGGGGGCAAGCAGGCATCACCCTGCTGGGGACAGCAGGGCTCCCAGGCTGCAGGCAAAGTCTCAATAGCACTTTGGGAACAGTGAGCTGCAAAGATTTGTTATCTAGCCTATAAGGCCTACCTTCTGTTATCAGTTTTAATTTGGACAGGGGTTGCATTGCGCTCTTTTACTGTATCACCCTGTTCTTTGGGGAGAAGGCTCACAGAAGCACCTGATTTATCTTCCCTCTAGCACTTACTGCTTTGTGCCTACTGCTGCATCCCCTTCTTTGTCTTAGCTAAAGCCTAATAGGTCCAACCTTCTTGGTCCCTTCACACAGCAGTCCCAAGGTATTGCCAATGAGAACAAATTATATTTTGTCCTTAAAGTTTTTGAGACCCAGGGGGAGGCCTAAGGTACAATAATCTAGAAGATGTGTACTATCAGTTTGTGCAGTGACATTAAAATGGGGCTCTAGTGACTGGAAGCTGATCCTGGATAAATTTAAGCTAGCAGGAAAATAAGGACTTTCAGCAGAGTAATTCATCAGTAAAATGGCTGGGTTGGGATTATGGAATCATGCCTGACAAATCTGGTGGCCTTCTATGATAAAGTGACCTGCTCGGTTGACATGGGGCAAGCAGTCGATGTTGGCTACGTGGACTTCTCCACGGCCTTCGATACGGTTCCCCACAGCCTACTCCTGGAGAAACTGATGCGTTATGGCCTGAACAAGCGGTCTGTGCAGTGGGTGAGGAATTGGCTGACGGGCCGCATCCAAAGGGTGGTGGTAAATGGCTCTTATTCAAACTGGCAACCATCACAAGTGGGGTCCCCCAGGGACTGATATTGGGCCCAACACTCTTCAATATCTTCATAAGTGATCTGGACAACGGGATCAAGTGTAGCCTGATGAAGTTTGCTGATGACAGCAAATTGAGTGGGGAAGTAGACACTCTGGAAGGGAGATCCACCCTGCAGGAAGATCTGGATAGGCTGGAAGAGTGGGCTAACAAGAACCTTATGAAGTTTAACAAAGAAAGACAAGTGTAAGGTCTTGCACCTGGGAAAACATAATCCAGGAGTGCAGCTCAGACTGGGATCCACGTGGCTAGAGAGCAGCTCTGTAGAAAGGGACCTGGGGGTCCTGGTGGACAGAAAGCTCAACATGAGTGAACAGTGGGCTGCTGCAGCCAAGAAGGCCAATAGGATGCTGGGTTGCATCAAAAAGGGCATCACCAGAAGAGATAAAGAAGTCATTATCCCACTGTACTCAGCACTTGTCAGGCCACACCTGAAATAATGTGTACAGTTCTGGTCCCCATTATATAAAAAAGATGTGGACAGGCTGGAGGGGGTCCAGAGAAGGGCCACCAAGATGATCAAGGGTCTGGGAAGCTTGCCATATGAGGATAAGCTGAGAGAAATGGGTTTGTTCAGCCTTGAGAAAAGGAGGCTTAGAGGTGATCTCATCACCATGTACCAGTACTTAAAGGGGAGCTACAAAGAAGATGGAGACTCCCTTTTTACAGGGAGTCACATGGTGAGGACAAGGGGTAACGGGTACAAGTTACTCCCAGGGAGATTCCGATTGGACACAAGAGGTAAATTTTTCACAATGAGAACAGTCAATCATTGGAATAATCTCCCCAGGGAAGTGGTGGACTCCGCTACGCTGAACACGTTTAAGACTCAGCTGGACATGGTGCTGAGCCATCTTGTCTAGATTGTGCTAGAATGGTTGAACCAGATGATCCTTGAGGTCCCTTCCAACCTGGTATTCTATGATTCTATGATTCTATGAATATTCTGTGTCTATTGAAGATCAGGTATCCCCTTCTGGAGGGGTGAAATGCTTGAATTTCTTTTCTGGTCTTTAAATCTATGCAGGAATTCTCCTTTAATGGTATTTTTTTTTTCAGGTTTGCATACTTTGGAAATGTTTTCTTCTAGTTGAAACAGCAATTAGCACAGGGAGTCCACAGGGAAGTACTATGATGTGGGCCATGCTAAGGGGAAGACCAGATGGTTGCTCTCTCCCTCCCAGTCTTGTAGGCCTGATTTTGAGTCTATGCTCTTTTCTGCATCCACCCTACTGCTCTGATTGCATTATAACCTCTGAGTGTCCTAAGTAACATCACTGCTTCACGGCCTGGGTAAGCTAGAGCGGGTACCTTGCATTTCAGAAGCAGCAAGGCCTTTAGGGAGTGTGTGATGTCTTGTGCTGTGTTGACCCTGGCTGGATCTCAGGTGCCCACCAAAGCCACTCTATCATTTCCCCCTCTTCATCTGGACAGGGGAGAGAAAATATAATGAAAGGCTTGTGGGTCGAGATAAGGGCAGGGAGAGAGCACTCACCAATTACCATCACGGGCAAAACAGACTTGACTTCAGGGCATTACCTTAATTGATTACCAATCAAATCAGAGTAAGGTAATGAGAAAGTAAAAACTAAATCTTAAAACACCTTCCCCCCACCCCTCCCTTCTTCCTGGGCTTAACTTTACTCCCGATTTCTCTACCTCCTCTCCCCCAGCAGCACAGGGAGTTGGGGAATGGGGGTTGTGGTCAGTTCATCACACATTGTCTCTGCCACTCCTTCCTCCTCAGGGGGAGAACTCCTCACACTCTGCCCCTGCTCCAGCGTGGGCTCCCTCCCACAGGAGACAGTCCTCCATGAACTTCTCCAATGTGAGTCCTTCCCACGGGCTGCAGTTCTTCACAAACTGCTCCAGCGTGCGTCCCCCACGGGGTCACAAGTCCTGCCAGCAAACCTGCTCCAGCATGGGCTCCTCTGTCTCCATGGGTCCACAGGTCCTGCCAGGAGCCTGCTCCAGCGTGAGCTTCCCACAGGGTCACAGCCTCCTTTGGGCATCCACCTTCTCCGGTGTGGGGTCCTCCCTGGGCTGCAGGTGGATATCTGCTCCACCGTGGACCCCCACGGGCTGCAGGGGCATAGCCTGCCTCACCATGGTTTTCACCACGGGCTGCAGGGGAATCCCTGCTCCGACACCCGGAGCACTTCTGCCCCCTCCTTCTTCCCTGACCTTGGGGTCTGCAGAGTTATTTCTCTCACATATTCTCACCCCTCTCTCCGGTTGCAGTTGTGCAGGTTTCCACCCCTTCTCAAATTTGTTATCTCAGAGGTGCTACCACCATCACTGATGGGCTCAGCCGTGGCCAGCAGCAAGTTCACCTTAGAGCTGGCTGGCATTGACTCTTGGACATAGGGAAAGCTTCTAGGAGATTCTCACAGAAGCCACCCCTGTAAACCCCTGCTACCAAAACCTTTCCATGCAAACCCAATACATGTCTATAGACACACGTGGATCAGGTAGCTGTTGTTGAAGATCTATCTGCACGTCCAGATGCTAAAAGACAAGCAACCCTGCTTGCCCTGCGTGCTGCCAAACTTCATCAGCGCTGGCCCAGGAGCCACCCCACACCTTGGGCAGAGAGGCAGATAAGAGCCCTGAACTGCGGCAGGTTTGTGCCCCACCTGCTCAGAGGACACGTTTGCTACCATCCCTGGAGAGCTCACCCAGGATTTGAAATGCTTATGTCAGAGAAGCGGGGAGGGACACAGGGAAACAAGCCTGCCATGATGCTAGCCAGGGAGGACAGAGCCTGAGCCTGGTGCCCTTCTCTCCCTGCAGTTTGAAGGAAACTACATGGAGCAGACTTAGACTTTAATTAATAGTTACTCCTGATAGGATAGACAAACCTCTTCTGGGAATGGCTGCAGCAAAGGCACAGGGTCACCACTCTGGTGGCCTCTGGAGGCTCTTTCCAGTCCGTTTTTTTTCACAGCTTTAAGGGCAATGTGATCTGACTGGCTCTTTCACTATGTCACACTTGTGTCATGAAGACCTGAGCTGCTTATACAGGGACTGGATTGAGCCCACATTGCCAGCATCCCTCAGTCCTGCTCCCCAGTTGGTGCAGATCTTTACCCTCCTGACTGCAAGCACCCTAGTTCAGCCACAAACCAGTGCAGGTGAGCTTACATTTGCTCAGTCAACTCCTGGTCCCACTGGTCCCACTCTGGGACAGGCACAGGCTGCCATCACTGTACCCCTGTGAGCAGGGACAAGCTGCTGACGGACGCCATGTCTGCAGGAGGCAGATTTAAGGTAGAGCAGTGGGGTCCGGTACCACATGCTATCACATCCCCCACATGTGCCAGAGCAGCAGCATTGCCCTTTTCCAGACTGGAGAAAGGATCTGCTCCCAAACTCTCTTCTGTGCTCTGTTTGATTGGCAGTGTCTCTGGCAGGAAAGGTGCTTTGGAGAAGACACATGAAGCTGTAGCAGGTCCGGCGGATGGACGTTTCTCATGTGCTCCGCCAAAGGACTCCTCCTCAAGCCAAAGGACCTGCTCTGTGCAAGGCACAGACAGGAAAGCAGAACAGCAAATGGCTCCACTCACTGTCAAAGGGAGCTGGACAAGCGTTTGGAAAGCTCTGGCCCTGAGCTGAAAACGGGTATAACATTGGGTGTCAGGATTTCAGGAGGCCATGGCTGTACTTGGGAAGAGTGATGGAGCACCTCTTCATCATGCAAAGATTTTTAATCAGTCCTCCGAAAAATACAGCGCACATCAGCCTTCACCTATTGAGGTTGTCTTAGGCACCGTTATGAGAAGTTCTGTGACCTATGTTAAAGAGAAATGCAGATCATAAAGTCTCTTTTGCTTTTAAAAACTGCATTATCATCTCTTACAGCATCTCCTGGCAGATGATTCTATGTGTGAAAAGAAGACAAGAAAAGGCACCCTGCTCCAGCTGGGGCGTTGGCAAACATCTGCCAGGAGCCACTGTCAGTACGGTCATCTCTCCAGCTGGGAGCTGGGGAAGGGCTCATGCTGCTGCACAGACACCGCTTCCCAAGGCAGCCAAGCAGAGCAATGTGTCCTTTCAGTGTCTAATATCACCGGTGAAGAAAAGATAACTTCCAAGTCCTTCCTAGCTGTCAGTGAGATTAAACCTGGCTCGGCCCACAAGGCTCAGCAAATGAGCCAAGAACCAACTGTCACCCAAAATATATGGTGATGGCCAAAACCAGCGCAACGAACTGTGGTGTCTCACCTGAAACCTTTCTACTTCTGGCCAACTCCTGTCTCTCCAGACAGAGCCGTGAGCTCTCGCACCTCTAGCAAGTCATTGGAAATTCAACATGGTTTATTACCATCCGTCTCTTTTCTATTACAGTATTTATAACCAAGGGGGAGGCCTATTCTTCTCTGACAGTAAATCTACGCCACAGAACAGAAGAAAAACTTGTTTTGACTTGTAATCTGAGTAAACCTGACAAGGAGGGAACAGAAAGGCAAAAGAACAAAAGGCCATTTTTATAGCATTGTAAAAAAAAGAAACAACAAAGCTGAAGTAAGGCAGCTGAAATATTTGAAGTGTTGCTGCTAGAGCAGTTCCTTCTCTTAGTTTTTTTCCAAAGTCACTTTCTGAATAACTAATGCAACTATCACCTTTGTAACCATATCAAAAACACTTGGCTGCTTGTTTGCAAGTATTCAGGATTTACAAGAAAAGAGGAGTAGTGTATCTGAAATTCAGTCTCAAAACACTTAAAAATAATCTAGCTCACTCTAGGGATTCAGGATTCCCAGTGAAACTCGATGAACAAGGCCGTAAGGTGCAACTGGCCCCAACATACCCACTGCATCTCATCTCCATCGCCTGGGTGTACAAGGACTTACACTTTTCAACATCTGCGCGCCCCAGACTTGCTGTCTTGACACGTTTTTCATCCCAATTAAAAAGCCAAAGCATACATGATACTATATGTGAATTTTGACGTACATGATGGAAAAAGTAATCCCAGATTGCTAACTCTGGCATTCACTGGATGAAATGCACAGTTTTAGTATAGCAGAGAAAACAGGCATGAGATTTGCACCTGGTCTTTGAAGCCAGCAAGCTGGTCCCACTACAGTGCTCAAGTTACCCAGTGCTTAGCATATGCCTATGACAAGGACAGCAAGAACCCAAGAGTCACCAGAGGTCCATGATCTCCAGGTGTGACATACAGATACGGGGCACACTGAAACCACTCGGCTTTCCCAGCTGCAGGAAAAGGGGCGCTCATCACTGGAGCTTGCTCCAGAAAGCCATGACGTTGTTATCTCAAAGCCATCCCCAGCCCAGGCCTCGTGCATAACATGGTGGTGTCAGAGCTGCATTTGGCGGGCTCAGCTCCCCCCTGAAGTGCTGGCTAAGGGAGGGAGCTCCCATGAACTTACCCCGTTAAGGTCTCTTATATTTGGCTGATATACATAGAGCAATCTGCATGTATTACCCTGCTCAATGCTCCTCCGTACTTCCTCAGTCACTGTCAAGTAAACAGATTTTTCCCAAGAGCACAGAAGAGAGTTTGGGAGCAGATCCATTCCCCAGTCTGAAAAAGGGGGATGCTGCTGCTATGGCACGTGCAGGGGATGTGGTCGTGTCAAACCAGACCCCACTGCTCCACCCGAAATCTGCCTCCTGCAGCAGGAGGGCAAGGCACCAGAAGTGCTGTCGCACAGATGAGACCTCAGCTGCTCTGGCTGTCACGCAGCCCACACAGGTGAGAAACCTGTGTGAGCAGCCATGATGCCCATATAGATATCCACCTCCACAAGCATTGATGACTGCTGGGAAGAGGGTTATTTCTTGGACGGCAATCCAAGGGCCACTCGCAGTGGGACTGCATCATTGTGCTGACGCAAATACTTTCCTACCATACTTGCTCTGCTTTTTCTAAAGCAGTGTGGCCCTGTGTATCCAGCAGGGAAGAGAGTTGAATGCACCAGGAGATTCCTTCTGAGGACGTACATCAGGCCACTCCTATCCTGGTACTCACCTCCACAGGGTCCATTGCCTCAAGATCATGTTTTCACAGAGGGTTTTATGTTGGAAGGATCCCCTGGACGACAGCTGGTCCAATCTCCTGCTCAAGTTACATCAGGTTTCTCAGGGTCATATCCAGTTGACTTGTGAATGTTTCCAAGAGATAGGTTCACTGTTCAAAAGAGAAGATCTTTTCTCTAGGCAAAACCTGTAGGGTTTGAGTTGGTCTGGAGGATGAACGCTGATTTACATGTTTGTGGTCAGGGTAGTGCTGATCAAGAGCTGAGCTCTGAGTCATGTCAGCAACACCTGTACTGCCTTGCACTGCCAACTCACTTCCACACACAGCCTGGGAGCCTCTGAAGGCATCCAGGTTGTTTCCTCTGGTTGAAATATTTTTAACCCACCTGACCAGCCCTAGAAAGGGAGATCACCTCTCAGAACAAGGTTTTTTTACTGTGGATGAACAGATAAAGGAGAGAGGAATCAAGAGATGGCAGAAATGTGAGCTGAAATAGGCCATGGCAGCAAGACGAAGCACAAGAGGGACATGTACAAGACGTGAAGGCAACACAAACAGTGAAGGAAGAGGACGCTCAAAGGACATTTATTTTCTTTTAACAATTATTTTAGTAGCAATGGAAGTTGTATGGACAAGACAGACTTCTTTCATACAGAAACCTCTAGCAGAGTCACCTGAATCAGTCTTTCTCCTTGTACCTCCAAATGGAAAGGGCTCTGCCTCCCTGCATCAGGGGGAAACATGTCAAGAAGGTGTAGACCCAAGTGGAAATGGCCGTGGTGCTTCCGCCATTGCTTCACTGAGGGAGAAGTGGAAACTTCAAGACACAAAGAGCAGCCACAGACATATAAGGGATGTGATTGTTATCAGTAATGTCTTCACAGCCATGGCCCGTGCCTGAGCCCTGCTCTGCCTTAGCATCGACCTGCTCACAGCAGCCCCATTGCCCTTTACTCCCAAATGGGGAGGGCAGCAGGAGGCTGGCAGGGAGGTACGGTGCTCCCTTACTGCTCCCATCTCCTCTGAAGAGGAGCCCGTGTGGCACAGGGGCCTCACTGTCACCCAGAGGAGACAATTGCAAGTCCAAGTTTAAGGGCAGATGCTTTGCAGCCTCTATGAGTGAAAAATCAAACAGAGCAGACTAAATAGATTACATTAATTAAGAGATGCAATAACCCAAGAAGAACAAGACAGTATTTTCTTTGGGGGACATTAGCTGTTGCCCAGGTGAAAAATAAAGTTTTCCCAACTGATCTGTCCTGACTAATGTCCTTGCAGATATGCTTTGGAATAAATTAAGCAAAGTCATTGGCTTGGGTTTGTATCTGCTCAGTTATCCCACACCCTCCAAGGCTTTTCCTGTTTAAGCTCAGTCATTAGAAGAATGAACAAAAAATACACTTAGTAATTGAAAGGTAAACTAATGCTGTTTTCCCAGCACTTGGAAACATGGGATGCTGTCTTGCATTCAGCTAGGCGAGAGCTAAGCCTTGTCATGTAACCCTAGTTGTAGGAGGTTTTGTTCTGCACCCCTCTGGCCAGGAGGCTGCCGTGGCTGCCTTCAAATTCATCACTGTCCAACACAGTTCATGGCATCTCTGGCACAGACTGGGATTCAGCCCCTCAGCCCCGAGCCTCTTGGTGTTGCAATTGCTGATAGCTGTATCAGGACGGCAACTGCTGGTGCCAGTAACCTCTGCCTCTGCTTGTGCTTCTTAGAAATGGAACAGCAGGACCCGAAAGCGGGGCAGGGATGGGAATCAGAGCTCAGAAGCGAAACAGCTCTATCAGGAGCAGGGTGAAGATCTTGCTGGTGCATCCAAGCCTATTTAACACTTCTGGGTGAATGGCAATGCAATGTGCTGTGAGCAGATAAATACCACAGAGATCTTCGCTTTGTAAGATTTAGTGCTTCTCTCCAGCGTGCTGGAAATCTCACTGCGCTTGCCACAAACAAATGCTACACTAAGGGACAAATTAGTGGTGGAGGTCTCTTTTCTGACTAAAACCCAAATGAGTTTTAATGCTGCCACCTGAACTCCCAAATATTGCAAAACCAGACTCAGCCCTGGCAAATCATCCCTGTGGGTGAAGAGCAGAGGGGTATCACTGCTAGCAGTCCCACCGCAGGGCTGCGAAGATGTTGAGCTCTCCTTTCCCCTCTCCTGCTGCCCAAACTGCTTGGCTACTCGCCCAGGGAGCCCTTGGACCCCTGCCTGCACCAGCTGCCCCTGCAGTGCGGGGCTCCTCCAGGCTTGCTCCTGGGTGCATGGGGATGCTTCTGCTCTGCGGCGCTGGAGACCCGTCCTCAGCCCGAGCCACCTGCCCCCAGCCCCCTCACCCTCACGTAAACTGCTGTTACAGAAACGATGTGCCTTCCCCTTTGGTCTCTGTTTTTCCTTGTGCAGAGTCTTCCCAATTAGTGACAGTTTTTTGGCAACTTAGTAGATGAGTCCTTTGTTTATATATTAAAATTTTCTTCAGCCTGTTTGTTCAGTGTCCAAGTGTTTAATCAGTGATTGTGCTTAAGGGTAGTCTGTATTTTTATTATATCTACTTAATCAGATGAAAGAAGGCTCTTTTCTCTTTTTTTTTTTTTTATTTATTCTTAATTAAGAAAATGCCTAGACGTGTTGCACAAGAGGAGCGCAGCCTTGTACCTCCTAGGCAGGAGCAAGCAATGCTGCCAGGGAAAATGTCTTGTACACAATCTTCCTTTCAGATCTGGTTATAAAAGATAAGTGGCACTGACATGATCGGTGTGATAAACGCCAGCTGCTGACTTACTGGACCCTCCACCAACCTTGGACAACTGAAAATGCACTTATTAGAACAGCTTATCTACATTTATTTTTATAGACAAATATATGAGCTAATACATGCAATTAATACACGGAGGCTACTTTACTTTGAGGCTAGTATTGATTTCAGCAAAGCATGAATATGCTGAAAGAGAGAAAAAACAAAATATAAAGTATATGGTTAATTGAAATTTAAAATCCCCTTGAACAGTTTTCTGCTCTTCCCAAGCCATCTACTTCTCAGCTGGGTGCCTCCTGCCCTTGCAGCAGGAACATAGCCCTGGCCGGACACCAGGCACCAGGAGAAGGACCCAATTTTACAGCAGCTTCCCCACCACTGGTTTTAGGTCAGCAACAATTCATCATTTTTCTCCCTTTAATATTCTCTTCACAGCTTTCCATGGCATTGCTATTCCTTTTGGGAACTGGAGCTGTGCTCAATTCCTTTCCAGGTTGTTACAAAGAATTAGACGCTACTACCTCCACAGGTTCCCCTCTTCCCTAAGGGAGCCCTCCCTTAGCCGCTTGCTCTCCTGCAGGCTGGGGTTGCTGGGTGATGGCATCACCAGCGTTGGCCTCTGCCTCATCCGGCATCACCAGCACCATAGTGCCCACTGGTGACCACAGTGGCGGGGCTGCACCACTCTCCTTGTTCTGTGCTTGTTCCTCTATCTCGCACGTCCCTGCCGCAATGCCCACCACCACCACCCTCTGACCACGCACCCACCCAGCTGCCAGCCCACTGCTGCTCCGGCAGCCGGTCCCACCTGATGCCTGTCTGCTGGCTACGGGGTTGCCTTCCAATCTGGGACAGAAGTGATGGGAGTATTTGGGTCCCTTTGGAGGTGTGACTGTGTTTGCAAGTCCCCTTGCCCTCCTCTAAGCCCAGAAGTGCTGGCACCTCTGCTCTGTCCTGCTTCTTCCAGTAGAGCCTATGACAACAGCTGAAACCCTCCGAGACAACCTTTTCTTGCATCACAGCCAACACTTGACTTGAGAAGGGATTTTCATCAGCTTCACAGAGCACTATTACACCATTACTTCGAGTGCCAAGTGTTTCTATTGAATTTAAACCCTGGAGACTTCCTTGGAGAGGCTCCTTGCAGGCCGGGGCCCTCTGTGCAATCACTCCCGGATCCTCTAGTGACAATTGGATGTCAGTCAAGGCTCCAGGCAGAGACTCCCATCACAGGCAGTGAACAACACTGCTGCTGCGTCTGAAATGCCTCGGAGCACCTCACCTGGGGGTGCGCAGCTTTGAGGTCCTGTCACTTGGCATAGGCTACCTTCACTCTTCCCACCCCATCTCTTGCCCCAGGATCACAGGAATCACTGTTCATGCCTTGTGGGAAGACCCACCACTCTTCTTTACCACAAGGCGCTTGAGCATCCAGCCACTTGTTGCGAATGCAAGCGGTGCTGCTGCGGGTGGACTTGAGGCTTTCTCGGCTCTGCTGAGGTCCTCTGCAGGAGGAGGACTGGTGGGGGTCCTGGCTGCCAGCCCTGCCTGGACAGGTTCCTCAGCTCGTAGCTTCTTCTGGCTCCCTTCTTAGCCAGGAGAGACAGGCGGGGACTGGTTAAGGAGTAGCTTCAGTGGGCATGGGGCTCCTCATCTCAATGCTCAAGGGGGTTGAAGCTGGACCAGAAAACTTTGCTGATGGGGAACACCTGCCCTTATCATGGTGAGAGGTGGGTGAGGGTTTCCGTGTGCTGTGTGGCTCCCAGGGAGCATGGGTAGGGAGGGATGGAGGAATGGAACTGGAAGACTGAAGGAAAAGGGAGGTTTTGCACCATGCTGGTGTGGATTCAAAGGGCCTTTGGGTGGCAGAGACAATACAAATACAACACTGGTGGCAGCCAACCCTTGGTGTCACTGGAGGTGGCAGTGTGACTCCGTACCTGCACGCCCTTCCAAGTGAATGAGGGCAGTTCATCTTTCATGTGGAAAAGCCAGTCTACAACGTACACTGCTGGCTCTCATTTTTCAGGGGACAATGCACAGCAGTGCCCTGTGAGAGCCTTCCTGAAGATGCTGGTGCAGATGCAGCCTTCAATGGCGGTTTGACATGTCCCATCGGTTCAGTTTTGGGGCAGAGATTTGGGGCACCATGAATCACCATTCCTGCACTGTTCAAGCCCAGGGCTGTCCCTGGGTCTGTGAGTGATCCAAAGAGCCTGCTGGTCCCCCCCAAACTGCTGCACAGACCAGCCTGGGCATCGGTCTCCCTTCAGCCTAGCGTGGCTGTCACGCTTGTGTTTCCAGGCTTGGGAGAAGAACTGAGAAAAATCCCGCTGGCCAAGAGTCCTCTCAAGAGATGGGTTTGACCTGCCCCAGTGCCATCACTGGCCCCAGACCCTGCTCTGGCAGCCCCAGTGCTTGCCAGTGTTTCCCACGGCACAGTGCAGTGCAGGTCCAGAGCACCATAAATCCCATCCAGACAGATGCAAACCAGTTTCTCTTCCTCCCTGTAAATGGCTATTAGTAAAATTGATATTGTCTGCCTACCCCAGGCATGGCCAGAAGCCCTCAGCGTCAGTCCTCCAGGAAGACACAGCCTGTGCTGAGTCTTGCTTGTCCTGGACATCATGCAGGGGGATACACCACCAGGGCAAAGCACACTGGTGGGACCCCTCTGCTGAGATGGCCCGCTGTTAAATATTTAATACCAGGCATTTAAATGAGGGTATGCTAGGTGTCACTCCGGCATGAGTGCCACAGCATTGTGCCAGGTGTCCCTCAGGGATGCTGTGCTAGGTGGCACTCAGGCATGAGCTGAGGTTCGTGGGGAGCCTGAGTCACCCATGTATATTTGTCTCTTTACTCACCTCAGAGACCATGGATGGAATCAGGGCAGAGGCAGCTTTGGCTGAATGTCGGGATCCCAAAGGCCTCACCACATACCTGGAGGAGTCCAGGCACGGAGCAGTCCCGTGAGGGTACAAGCCAGAAGGAAAGGTTTGCTCAGACGTACGTGTAACACCTTGAACTCACTGCCTTTTTGCACAGACCTTTGTTACAAAGTTGGCTGAGCCCACCTATTTTAATAAGAAAAGAGCAAATATTAAAGCAGTGATCCTACAGCAATTTGAAAATTAACGGTGGAGAGGAGAAGAGAAAATGTTATGGTATTTTTTTTAAACTAGGATTTGGTCTTCTCCCAGGAGTGTTGACAAGTGGCGCTGGGGCTGTCAATTAGCCGCACAGCGGCGGTGGCACTGACATTAGGGCCTCTTGCTCCAATCCCTTTTAAAGGCAGAAATGCAAGTCAGCCCTGTCCCTGCCTGCCTGGGGCCACTGCAGATGCTCCTGCCCTCAGAGCCACCAAAACCCAACTCTGCAGAGAACCATGTCAGGTTCTCTGACATGGACAGCCTGCACCGAGGAGAGACTTCCAGGCGCGATCCCACCGAAGGTGGCTCAGCACAAGACAGTTTCCCACAGTTATCATTACTATATGAAGCCTCCTAATTGGAAGCACCTATTTGGCTAATCCCTTCGTTTTGTGATGGTTTGGTTTTTTTTCTCGGTTTCTCTGTGAGGGCAAATGCCAGCCCCGGTGGTTTCTGACAGCAGGTGAGACTTACCTTGTTGAATCTCACCCATTTCCTATCTTTTATCCTTGTGAAATTTGCCTCCCACCCTTTGATGTGGCAGGATGGTGGGTTATTCTTACTTCTCCTCGTGTCACCTCCCACCAGAAGCTAGGAAAATGGTGATTTCCTTGTGAAAAAAAGTGATTTTCCAATGACCATTGAGGCTCTGATTCTGCCTTCATTTTATTCAGGTTTTGCTTGGGTTTAACTGAAGGTTTGTCAGCAGCTACACAGGTGTAAATCTGAAATAGCTTCATGCCTGACTCATTCAATACTCCACCGCATCTCATCCCATCCGGTGAGAGCTCCCGTTCAGCTGCTTTGGCACAGACCTTGCTCCTGTGAAGCAGAGCTGGGGGCCGGGAGGGCTGGGAGGTCAGACACTGGTCTCAGAAGGGGCTTTAAAACCAAAATCTGGGAGGTCCCTGCTCATGTCCCCCCATTTCCTGGGCTGTCTGTACCCACTGATTGAGCAAGACCTGCCCATCTCCCTGGATGGTGGGGCTCTCCCAGCCGCCCGGCCTGCAGGTCTTCACATGTCAGCTTTCCTGACTCTGCCAGATGGAAATAATGGAGGAAACAAATGTTTTCCCAAAAATAGTGCCTCCCTTTGTGGCTTTGAACAGCCGTGTGTCACTCACGCTCCTGCTGAGTCTGGCTTTAGGTACAGCTGGCTGCTCTGGGTAAGGAGGGCTATTGCTTCTTCCCAGAACAGATTGTCCATATGATGGACAGACTTTGTACGTAATGACTCAGTCTCTATAAAAAACCCCCAAACCTAGAAGAGGAGCTATTGAACCAACCCACCAGGCCGGGGGACAGCAGCACAAGGCTGCACCAGCCAGATGCTCCGTTCCCCTCGCCCGGAGCCCACCCAGCCTCTGCTGGGGCTCCCTCACGTGGGGCCGAGGCATGTGACTGCGATGCACCGAGGGGTGGCCATCACAGTGATGTCCCCACGCTCCAGCCCTGGACGTGGCAGAAGGTGCTGGACAAGCCAGGAGGGTGGAGGGATGGAAACCATGGCAGAAGGAGGAAAGGGAGCAGAGGAAGGTGCCATGGCTCTGAGTCTCCACTGAAGCTCTGATTTGAGGTTAAACACGGTACACAAACTTAAAACAAGCAGGTGGGAGAGTTTTCAAAGCATGCAGGGACTTCTCCCTCCTCCTCCACTCCTGTGAGACCTGCCTGGGGAGAGCGGGCATGGGCATGAGCTGGCGGGGAAGGCAAAGCAGCGCATTCCCCCAACCCCTGCTCTCCGGCTCCTAATGAAATTCATGTAAACTTTAGAAAGCGATTGAGATGTCTGGAGCTTCCTCCACCTGTCCCCAGCTTATTTCTAATGGAAGAGGTAATGAGGCGCCGGGAGGACAGGATCATTTAGTTTTCTATACAGTAATCACAATTTAGATGCGCCGTAATATAATAAGAGCAAGAAGGGAACGGCAACTGGAACAGCTCGCCGGCTTGTCAGGCCTGATGAGCTGCAACACAGCAGCCAGGCAGGCCCTGTCCTGCCATGTCGGGAATACTGCTTTGCAGCCCTACCTTGCAATGAAACTGTCTGTTGCTGTCCCCGCCGGCCGAGCACGGCACCGGAGGCACAAGCGCCCTGCACACCTCGGTGCCCCAGCCGCCCCGCGGCACCTCTCGTGGCACACAGCAAAGCAGCACACAGCGAAAGCCAGCAGCTGCCAGAAGCAAAAGCACATATTTCAGCTCCTACCGACTCAGCCGGCCTCTCCAAGGGCCTGTGGTCACCTGAGTGTGTGCCCAGCATGGCCTGAGCATCCCGTGGCACTGAAGCCAGAGTGCAGAGGCACATCTGCCCTTGGAAAGTCCTGGCTTGCAGCGCAGGGCGCTGCCTTCAAGCTGGGAAATTTTACCTACAAACCATATAAGCTTGGTGCACCTGCTTATATACTTTATGTACAGACTTACCTGCCGCTATCTCTGCAAAACAAATAAACCCCCTCCCTGACCAGTGAGCGCTGATGCGGCTCCCGTGACACCTGGGCAGGGCTGGTGTTCATCAGCTGGGCAGGAGCTGCAGCTAAAGTGTATAACGCGCAGCGCAGACCTCAGCCAAGCTGCACCCCTACCTACTCCTGCTCTGAAAAGCAAAAAGTCCCTTTTACTGATTAAAAGGCCAGAAAAGGGCCTAGCCCTTCCCTTCCCTGAGCAGCTGCCAGCACCGTTAGCACAGGGCGACTCTGCTGTTTTGCCTTTTCCTCCTGAACCTGCAGGAAAAGGATGAGGAGAAGGCTGAGGTACTTAATGCCTTCTTTGCCTCAGTCTTTAATAGTCAGACTGATCATCCTCAAGGTTTTCATGCCCCTGCGCTGGGAGATGGAGATAGGACACAGAATGTAGTCCCAGTTGTCGAAGAGGTGGCAGTCACCGACCTGCTCCTCCACCTGGATGCCCACAAGTCTATGGGGCCAGACGGGATCCACCCGAGGATACTGAGGGAGCTGGCGGAGGAGCTTGCCAAGCCACTCTCCATCATTTACCAGCAGTCCTGGTCAACCGGGGAGGTCCCAGATGACTGGAAGCTAGCTAATGTGACACCCATCTACAAGAAGGGCCGGAAGGAAGATCCGGGGAACTACAGGCCTGTCAGCCTGACCTCGGTGCCAGGGAAGGTCATGGAACAGATCATCCTGAGTGCCATTATGCGGCATGTGCGGGACAACGGGGGGATCAGGCTCAGCCAGCATGGGTTTATGAAAGGCCGGTCCTGCTTCACTAACCTGGTCTCCTTCTATGACAAGGTGACCTGCTTAGTGGATGAGGGGAAGGCTGTGGATGTTGTCTACTTGGACTTTAGTAAGGCCTTTGACACCATCTCCCACAGCATTCTCCTGCAGAAGCTGGCTGCTCACGGCTTGGACAAGTGCACTCTGCGCTGGGTTAAAAACTGGCTGACTGGCCAGGTCCAGAGAGTGGCGGTGAATGGAGCCAAATCCAGTTGGCGACCGGTCACGAGTGGTGTTCCCCAAGGCTCAGTGTTGGGACCAGTCCTGTTTAATATCTTTATCGATGATCTGGATGAGGGGATCGAGTGCACCCTCAGTAAGTTTGCAGATGACACCAAGTTGGGTGGGAGTGTCGATCTGCTGGAGGGTAGGAAGGCCTTGCAGAGGGACCTGGACAGGCTGGATTGTTGGGCCGGGGCCAACTGTATGAGGTTCAACAAGGCCAAGTGCCGGGTCCTGCACTTCGGTCACAACAACCCCAGGCAACGCTACCGGCTTGGGGAGGAGTGGCTGGAAAGCAGCCTGGCTGAAAAGGACCTGGGGGTGATGGTTGACACCCGCCTAAACATGAGCCAGCAGTGTGCCCAGGTGGCCAAGAGGGCCAATGGCATCCTGGCTTGTATCAGGAACAGCGTGGCCAGCAGGACCAGGGAGGTGATAGTGCCCCTGTATTCGGCACTGGTGAGGCAGCGCCTTGAGTACTGTGTCCAGTTTTGGGCCTCTCAATTCAAGAAGGACATTGAGGTGCTGGAGTGTGTCCAGAGAAGGGCAACTAGGTTGGTGAAGGGTCTAGAGAATAAGTCTTATGAGGAGCGGCTGAGGGAGCTGGGGTTGTTTAGTTTGGAGAAGAGGAGGCTGAGGGGAGACCTTATGGCTCTCTACAACTACCTGAAAGGAGGTTGTAGAGAGGTGGGGGTTGGTCTCTTCACCCCAGTAACAAGTGATAGAACGAGAGGAAATGGCCTCAAGCTGCGCCAGGGTAAGTTTAGGTTGGATATTAGGAAAAACTTCTTCACTGAAAGAGTAGTCAGGCACTGGACCAGGCTGCCCAGGGAAGTGGTTGAGTCTCCATCCCTGGAGGTATTTAAAAGACGGGTAGATGCGGTGCTTGAGGACATGGTTTAGTGGCGGACTTGGCAGTGGTAGGTTAACGGTTGGACCTGATGATCTTAAGGGTCTTTTCCAACCTTAAGAATTCTATGATTCTATGATTCTATGAAAAAGCAGCAGGAGAAGCGAGGAGAAACCAGCAACCCGCTGCCGCCTCTTGCCAGGTGGTTTCCCAGGGGTTTGCAGGGAGGAGCAGGGCTTAGGGAGAGTAGCTGAAGGCCACATGAAGGCTCTCAGGGGCCACCAGCGTGGGCAGGCTTGGTGCCCACCGCCCCTCTCCCCAGCACAAAGCACTGGCTGCTCTGGGGATGCACTTGGGCCCTGGGGCTTGTTGTCTCCAGCCCCACAAGAAGTAAATCAGCTCAGGCACCAACACCGCTGCCAACTGCTCCTGGCTGAGATTGGCATTCAACTGGTTTCACCTTCCCCAAACCCTCACACATTTACAGCTTCGTCAAAAAAGCGGGTTCAGTACCATTTGCCTCTGCCTTTGGTTTCTCCAGCAGTAACTTCTATTTCAGTAGATGACGGAAAACTAAAGGACCGTCACCAAGGATATCCTAAACTCACGCCTACAACCACCTGCTGTCTCCGGGGGCTCCAAGTGTCCTCAGTGTAAATTCAGCAGCACCCATCCCACAAGCTGCTCAGGAGCTGCGCAGGGCTGAGGAGCAACTCTACCTCCTTCCCAGTGAAGCCTGTGCCTCTCACATCATCCCGCCCTGCCAGTCTCAGCCATCTCCTAAAGGTCCAGTTTATCATTTTGCGGTGTTGTCTGGGAACCTCAGCCAGCTGTGAAGCACAGCAGGAGCCAGGCTGCTTAGATCTATCAGCGTGCATGCGTGAAGGAAGAAGCGTGTCCATCGAGGAGGACATCCTGTGCTAGGAGATCTCCTGGGGTGAGGACAGCAGGTGAAGAGGCCCCAGCCCGGGCAGGAGCGGCCATGGCCCCGGTAGCTCTGCAGCAGGCGGCTGTGGGGCTCTTGGCTGGGGTGTCAGCTCCACCAGCAGCATTGCAAAGGGAGAATCTGCTCTCTGGTGATACAAAAATCACAAATCAGTTTTTTACTGTGTTTTCTTCAGCAGCTTTTTCAATTGTCATTCATATCCCTCTCCCGTATCACCCCATCATCTCTCCATCTCATCTGCCAGACACATTTAAGGTGCCTGCCAGGCTCCTGGCAGCGATCTCTTTCCATCCCTCAATCCCTCCTGCGCTGCCCATAGCCCAGCGCTGCCACAGAGGAGAGCCAGGCTCATGGCCTGTGGTCCCCATTGCTGTCCCTAGACCTGGGGCAAATGGTGCCACAGGGCCCCAGCTCTGATGTCTTGGATGCAATGAAGATGGCATGGGTTTTGCATGTCAACGCAGCAAAGGATTGCAAGTTAACACCTTGCACTGGGGTCCTTTTCTGTGTCTACGGTGGTTACTAATTAATGTATTTTAAAAAATATGTATTACACTTGTAGTCTTATATTAATTAGGCCTGCTGCTATGATTCTACATTGTAAAACTGGACTTAAAAACAGGGCTGCCCTTCTCAGAGAGGTGGGTGGGGTATGGCCCCTCAGCAGCCCTCACTGCCTGCACCACCCCGGCTCAGGCCAGGCAGCGGCAGGGCCACCCGCCTCCAGCCACTGTGAAGTGCTGGGTTTCCAGCCCTCATGCCCCCTGCACTCCTGGAGGATTAAACTTTCCATTATATTTTCCATCACTCCATTTTCTCCCTTTACAAACCTAGACTACTAACTCATTCTCCAGTAATCACAGCTAGTCACTCTCATTTAGCTTCCACCCACAATACAAAAGCAAGCCCTAAGTGCCGTATTTAGCACTGGGGTGTGCTCACTGGTGATGGTGGATATTTTCCCCTTGCTTCCCAAAGCTTTCTTGATTCACTGATGTCACCGCTGCTCCAGGATGGCCTTACAGGGCACTTTTCCATGAGAAAATGGTCCTAAATGGTTGGCTTTTACCTTATTTGCTGTGATACTCATGTGAGTATCCTCAGACCTGAGCGCTGTCCTGCCCTCCCCGAAGCAGAGCTAGCGGCGCATGTGCTACCCAGGGCACCAGCCGCAGAGCCAGCTGGTGCGGGGTGCCCAGGGTGTGTGTACTGGGAGGGAAATGCTCTTCTTAAATTGACATCCAGCTTCTGGAACACGACTTGGGGGCTCTGCCAGACACAGCGTTGTGCTGGCTGGGTGTCTGAGCTCATGTAGCACCTCGTTGACCATCCCTGCCTGGGCTGCATCTGGCTCTGCAAACACCGCCATCGCTGCGGGGAGCCGCTGGGCAAGTGCTGGAGAGCGGCTCCTGCCCTGTGCCCTTGATCCCATACAGCCCCTCTGCGGCACCAGGAGTTCAACATTCATTTCATGCGGTTTCTTTCTATCAGTCCCAGACAGCTGGTGCGAGGGGGTGTCTGCGTGGGACCCCCCGCCTGGCGTGGGGTGAGGGTAAATGCCCACACAGAGCTGGGGGGAAGGAGCTTGCCTCGGCGGAACGGGCTTGGGGATGGAAGAGAAGGGAGGAAAGGGAGGGAGAGGAAAGGAGCAGCTGCCCACAAAGTACAGCAATACTTTAAATACCCTCTTTTTCCTATTTCAGTCTAACAGGTTTTAAATAAAGCAATGTTTCAGCTGGTTTTGCCATGGTTAAAAAGAGTTTTCGGAAGTCTGGTACTTCCTTGCAATGACAGGTAATAGACAGATCTATTGATAATGACACAGTGCATGCATGAACGAGCATTTAAAATCTTTCTGTACTATGAAATACCTAACAGTGCCAGAAAAAAGCCTCGCTAATACTGTGGGTGTGTGCTAAAATGTGTATTTCTTTTCTTGCTAATTCTTCCAGGGCAGTGGGGAACGTTGCAGTGCAGCTGACAGCATCTCTCAAGTAATGAAATGCTGCGATTCAATGGTTTTCCACACTCGCAATGGCATCACCTTCTTCCCATTTGTATTCCTCCAAGAGGCTTAGCAAGATGAGAAAAGCTACTTCAGAAGCAATTGCAGCATGTCTGCAATTGACTTGTGGGTTTGGGGCTTTTTTTAAGGCTTTATCTGCTGTAACACCTCTTCTTATGTTAGAGGGAATTTAGCAAGGGGTAAATAGCTAATTTCATTAGCAGATGTAATTTCTCCATAGTGTGAGTTCTACTGACTGAATCACAGAGTAAAATGCTAAAAAGGATTTTTATTCTAAGCTTTTTGAAGGGCTACCAAAGTGGCATTTTCAGAGATTTGTATAGGTCTGAGTTAGAGAAAGGTGGCAAGTTTTGAGGAGGTCTAGATAGGAGAAAATGAGGTTTAAAACCAGTGGGGTTTCTTTTATCAAATACTTGTCATGGTTGCAACAAGAGTGTCTGCAACTGGAGGAGCAAACCATTAGCGCAACAGAAGGTCAGTGGTGGAGAGCATTATTAACCGACAGCTTGCATTGTAAAATGATTTTCCCTCCACACCAAGGAGGCATTTATCTCTGAATTTTTACATGATGAACATGCAAAGCACAGATCTAAAGGCATCTGATAATGTTAATCCAATTATAGTTCTAGTCCAACATCCCTTAAATGCTTCTTCAGTTCTTTTATCAGGAGACTTAATTCTCTACTATGAGTGAGTGAATTAGAGATATGAGGAAAATACCAGTTCTTGTTACTGAAGAAATTGAGTGTTTCAGTATAGTCCGGTGCTATGAATCCCGAGGATCCAACAGCACATTCTGTGTCCCTCCCTGTAAAGGAATTGTAGGCAATATTTCTGTTGATTTTTTTTTTTTTTGTTTACTATCCCACATGCTTAAAATGTGAGTTCTAGCTCCCAAGCTATTATGCGTCAGTCACGGTAACACATGTGATGTTAATTTATTAAATGACAGGTAATGATAGCTGACTGAGCACATTGAGCCAAGGTGTCATGACTGTAGAACTGACTGTACTTAATCATCAAGGGGAATTGAGGGCCAGTGACATCAGGAGCTAAAGTACGCAGAGATTTTGGTGCCAAGTTTGCAATGCCAGTGACGTGGCTTCCCCGAATACCCAGCACCCTGTTGTAGGCCACACTGGACACAGAGATCCTTCTGGCTCCATTGCTTCAAACTAATTTCTGAGACTCCTTGAACTGCCTGGTCTTCCCTGAACACGTGCTTTCGCACCCAGCTGGAAGCACTGATGACAGCAGCAAGCTGGCCATGCTGCTTGCCTTCGCCAGTGCCCATGCTCCATGAGTACCCGTAAGCAGTCTGGTGGAGGGGAGATGTCTCATGCTGCAGGTGAGTGAGAAAAATGGAACACTGGGGAATTAAATTCCCAGATATTGCAGGCAATAACGTGATGTCAGCTCTTTCATAAACTCATTTTCTGTTGGAAACAAACCAGATTTACTGCTGTTCCAAGACTTCATCGCAGTTATGCTTAGCAACCTCAGATGTGCAGACAGGGACTCCCATCTTGCTGTCCTCAGGTACCAACTCGCTTGGCATATCTTGCTCCTCACCTGATGTTCACCATCCTGGTGTGATCACCATGAGACTTTTCCCTCCTCGTAGCCTTTGGTCACACATGAGGGCTGTCATCTCACCTGTCCACCAGACAGAAACCTCCTAAGAGGATCTCTCTTCACCAACCCGTTGAGTCCATCACTTTGAAAACATGTGACTGGAAGCATACACATATTTCAGATGAAATCTCACCAGAGCCCTCCTCAGCCTTCCCAGTGCCTTCCTACCCACCCACCCACTCCATTCCTTCTCTCACAATGTATTATCCTTGCCTCTATCTTAGTTAGGCTGCCTACATTTGCAGGACTGACAAACGGGGCTTCGGTAGCATATTTAACTATTTAATGTATTATTTCCCTGCTTGGACAGAGGCCACACAGCTAGGCCATCCCTAGCAGCTGTCCGGCCTGTTCTGAACAATTTCTGAGACAAAGATGACATAATTTCCCCGAGATGCACTAGAAGGGGCCTCCAGTTAGTTAGGGAGGTTTGTCCATCAGCCTGTATAAGCCTTCCTTGCTGCCAAAGATGATAACATCACCCGTCATTGCTGACCTTTGAGAATAGCTCATTATAGCACCCCTTTGCACAGACACACAGTTAGCACGCTTCCTCTGGTCTTTTGCGTATGAAACATACCCAAATGCTTTAATTTTTTCCTCACAAGTTAAAAACCATCTGCTTTTTTTCTCTCCTGGAATCTTTCAAAATTGTCTGCATCATCCTTAAAGTGTGGCCCCATGGTCCAGACACAGTACCAAGCTAAGGCTTCAGCACAGCTTAGCCTGGAGCAATGGTTATCTCCCTCCCCATACGAACATGACCGCTGTTAACATCTTCCAGGGGGATCTTTGCTTTTTATGCAGCAGTATCGCAATTTGATTCGTATTCTGTTTGGAGCCCAGCTGTAATCTGCAGATTATTAAGTCCAGAACTGCTGCTTATCCAGGTATTTTTCATTTTCATTTCATTTGTGCTTATTTATTTCCCTCCTGAATGCAGTATTTTCCACTTTTTTTTCACAGCAGTTTATCTCACTGATTCCTGACCTTCCCTCCAGTTAATCAAAATCATTTTTGAATTCTAATCAGGCCTCCCAGCCTGCAACCCTGGCGAGCCAATAAATTTGTTGGTTTTATAAATGTAGCCTTTAATCCCTTTGTTAATTGCATTAATGACAATATTTGCCAGAAACAGCCATGGGAGACTCCTGCTGGGCTCCCCTCCTTTCCCCCAGGTTTGATATTTTCCATGTTCTTCTGCTCACAGAGAGCAATCAATCAAGGCTGCATGCTCGGTCCCGTACTTTTGGGGGCTTTCTGCCAGTGCCAGTGGAAGTATTTAATGACATTGTGAGGGGATTATTCACTCCCTTCGCCCCAGTGAGGTTCCCCTGTCTGCAGTACTCCCATGCTCAGGGAAACTGGCCAGTTCGCTTCCCCCTGCATTCCCTTGGGCTGGTGATTGCACCCTGATGGCCTACTCAGTTGAAGACACAGTGTTCAGTGCTAATCACTTTGCACATGCAGTCAATTGCTTTGATTTCATGATCAGCCTGAAGCAAACCGAACTACATGACAGCCTGCAGCACTGGGCCGCGCAGGCTGTGCTGTTATTATGACAATCAATCATGTTCCTCTCAAGGCTGAGCAGAATTTTTGCTCCCTGGGGAACAGACCGATGCAGAGGTGATGGAATTGCTCAGCGCACAGCCACAGCCCGCCATGGCTTGGGAAGGCTGTCCCACCACCCGTGGCACACATGGCACCAGGAACCACGCTGCGTGCTTGCGGGGCAGGTACCTCACAGGAGTCGTATGCCTTCTGTAGCATGGAGTATCTACAAGAACACTCAGTCGCTTCAATGCCTTCGATTGTTTGCAAAATAAAATCATCAAGTAAGAATCCCAATGATGAAATTTATTATTGTCAAATGTGTGGCTGTAGGCACACACTCAGAAATGTAGTACTCTATACCCTTTGTTTAGATGGCCAACTTGAAAATACCAGTGATCTACAGTCGCTCGCACTCCAATGGCAATGAACATAAATGCACAATGCTGGCTTGAAATAAAACCTGAAATCCTACCGTACCCATTCAGTGGCAAAGAAGCAATAATCCGTCATGGAGTGCTGAAGGAAATTTGTACTATTGCCATAATGCCTTTTGAAAGAAAGTAAGAATGCATTTCATACGAAAAACGTGAGCAGTACAAAACAACCTAACAATGTGAACAGACATGGTCAGTCCTTCCTGAAAATATTTCTGCCATGACGGCATCAACCTGCTCCCCCACATGCATTCACATGTGTGAATCTCACGCAGCGACCTGAGCTGTGGTAGTTCACCGTGGGCATCAAAAAGAGCCAGAGACAAGCTCTGGCAGGGAGGCCAACCCCACGGAAACCTTCCCCGATCACTTGCCCAGTTTGTCCCAACAGTCCTCGGTGACCTAACAGCCCTCTGCCACTTTCTCCAGTTGACCCACGGGTTATCTGAAGTCTCAAAACTGGACCTGGCACACTAGCTGAGGCCTTATTACTTTGAGATCAATGAAAGGATTCTCTCAGGTGGCCGATATTCAAAACTTCTACTTAGACACCTTCCCCTCAACGTCTATTTTTGATCCACCATAACCTCAGGCACCGTTTTGCAGAATTGCTGCACAGCCAGCAACTACCGCAACTGTGTAGTAGGTTTTTGTTACTTAAGTACTCTTACCTACTTGCCCTGATTGAATTTGCTCCTCTTTCAGGTATTTTTTCTAATTCATAATAATAATTTCAAGTTTTAGTCCCATTTTTGGAATTGATTAAACTATCTCCAGTTGATATAATCTGCTAATTTAATAATCACCTTTTATATATTGCATCATCAATGGAAATGACTGAATAATACCAAAAGCAAGACAGGTCCCTATATATATAGGAACATCAATTGCCGTATTTTTCCAGCTTGATGATGAAAGAGTGACAGCAATTTTCTGAACAGTCTAACCAGGTTTGTAGTATTTCGTAACACTTCAAATGAGGCCGTTATCTCCTGCTTTGCTTTTAAAATGTCACGTTAAAGCAGCCGTTTCTCTCTTTTATTCTGAAGCTCATTACATTGCTTTTCAAGAAAATTGTTTCAGAAGTGTGTATTATAAACAAATTTTTATTGGTAGATGTAAACCTAGGTTTAGATTTTTTTGACTATTTAATTCAATGATTATCCCTCTTCTGTGAAGCCTGGAGGAAAAAGACATTGAGCATTTCAGTTTTCCCTAGATTTACTATTTGCTCATTCTTTTGTTAAATAATGGACTCGACTTTCCTTCCCTTTCTAATATGGGTTTTACCAGGCTTTAGCAGTGGTAATTTATTTTGTGTTTTTCTGTCCTTTTTCACACATATCTGTGCTTTTACATTTATCCATAGCAACATATTATTCCTTTCTATTCTTCTTGATTTTTCTGTTTAAAGAACTCTTGATACAGTCATAACAGCCTCTTGCTCTGCTCCCTGGTTTCCCACTGCATTGGCATAATTTGTCATTATGTGTCCTTTTATTAGTTCTCAAAGATGATAATAATTTATCATTCTGATTGTTTCAGCCATCTTATAAAGTATTCTGGAGTGAATTTCATCTCTCCCTACTTAGGTGAGAATTTCCAGCTTTTCAAAATGTGTCTTTTCAGAGAATACCTGCTCTCCTGAACTCTGTTCCTCTCCTTCAGACACCTCCCTGGGGGACCACACTTAACAAACCTTCTTGGGTATAGAAGTAAGCTGATTTGAAGTAAATTCTACTGTATAGGTTGCCATCTTTGCCTAAAATTACAAAATTCTATTTTGTAACTATGATCAAACCAGTTTCTTCTTCCAGATTAGCAAACAATTCCTCACTAGTCGGAATCAAACCTAAAAGAGTCACTCTCGAATTCCATCCTCCAAGAGACAGTGTCCTTCCTCATTTGTAGGAACACTTGTACAGTTTGCACCCTGCCGTAGCATTTTCTGCACGTATGATAAAGAAGACTTCTGTTCCAAGATGGATACCAAAGGAAGAGAGCTTTCGTCAAGGCCAGCAGTTTCCCTTTCAGGGCAACTGATCTGTCACCTAATATGTCACATTTTCCCTTTCTTAAACATAAATACTCTCTGCTACTCTTCAGTCATAGAAAATTATCAGGTTTTGGTAGCAGCTAGCATTTCTTGGGAAGGAATACAAGTTTTGTGTTCCATCATTCTTAAGAATAAAACAGAAGCAAAAATGGCTGCATATGATATTTTGGAGAAATTCAGGTTCTGACCATTATCTCTCATCTCTAATAATGGAATGACTGAGGCTACTGTGTCAGTCTACATAACGATTCTCATACGCATTACAGAACCAAGATGTCAAAAATACAGGGAATGTCACAAGTCTGGAAGAAGTCTCCTTTTCCCACTAGAACACGTAGTCCACCGATCACATCTATTTCTTTCCATTAAATATGTTAGATTTAGAGTCCAATACCCAACAGAAGAAAAAACAGCAGTGCTGAATAGAATAGGCTGGTACTTAGGCTGGATAGAAAAAATAGTTTTGATTAAGTAATACTTATCTTTAAAAGTTCCTTCACTTGTTAAATGAGTTCTTAAATTAGTTTTGAGACTAATCTTTGGATTAATAAAAGGTGCTGGTTAAATCAGAGCTAATAAATTACTCTAAACTGAATAAAAGAAGTTTGTAGTTTTGGCCTTAGAATGAAAACCTGTTAAATAAATGGGCCACGGGAAACCAATACAAATGTCAGCATAAAGATTTGTCTAACCAAATGAAACAAAAGAAATATAATATTAATTCAGTTATTTCTGAAGTGCCAACACTGTAAGTACGAAAAATAAATGCAGAAGCTGGAAGGAGAACACCACCACCATTCAGTAGATTTAAGCGTATTCTTTATGATGCACTTTCATCAAAATTTGTAGTTGCCAGGTATCAAATTCCATTCATGCAACATCAATCCACTAAGAAATACATACTTTGGTGACAAAATTAAAGTCCATATTTATGTAAAAACTGTTTTGAAATAAAAATAAAACCAGATTTATTTTTACAAAAAAAAAATCTTTTTTTTTTTTTTTTTTTTTACTAACAGAATAATTATCTGGAAAAAGTAATTTCCCACATGAGATAGTTAAAGGAAGTTAAATATATTTAAAAATGGAAGATTCTGCATTTACATAGTTATATGCCATTAATATTGAAGATATGCTTTCCGGCAAAAAACTTCTCATGCTTAAAAAACGCACCGTAGTTTTATACTGTACATTACAACATATAGTAGTAAGAAATAGAAGTAGTAAACAGGTTATATGCAAAGAAAAAAGTTACATTACAAGACAGTTACAACTGTGACACACAAAAAATAAAATGTTCAGTTTTAACAGTATCTGAAGGCAATTCACAATCATTTCAGGAGTTTTGTGAAATTTAAGGCCATTAGTTCTAAATAAAATGTATCTGACACAAACTCACAAAACCGTGTATTTTGTAAAAACTGTACATGCAAAACCATTTTATAATAATATATGAACAGGCATATAATAAAATTTTTGGGTAGTTCCGTACACAAAATTGTGCACAAAGCAACATGGTTGTGCAATTTTAAAACCAGTTAATTAACATTATCATTCATGCACCTTGAATGGAAATGTGATTAAACGACAGTATTAAACCCAAATATTAAGAGCCAGCATCCCTTTGAATGGGCAATCTAGACAAAAAAAGTTAAAATTTTAAATTAAGTTTAAAATGGTCCATTATAAAACATCTGCTGTAATCACTCCAAAAGACAGTTCTGATGCAAAATTTCCAGTGCTTTAAGGAATGCATGATAAGATTTAATGAGCTCAGTGAGTCAACTATAATACTCTGATAGTTCTGATTTGAGGTAATTTCCTTTAATTACTTATAGCAAGTAACTCTTCTAATTTGCTTCAGTAACTAGTTTAAAAAGCTGTAAACTTAGATAAACTTAGAAATTGGAGAGTCTCTGAAAAAATACACATACCTCCCCCTCAAAGTTTGGAGTTAGTCAGAAGTCGTATGCAGTTATGCTATTTACATTTTAGGAGTTTATTCTCAAACTGTGAGATGAATGGATTACTGAGCACTGATTGAAGCAATTCAGGTACTGGAAAACACATATATATTTGTCCTTTTCTTAGCTTTCATTTGTATTTGTCTGGACAAACATTCAAAGAGATATTGCTCCTCTTGTTATCTTGTGACAAACTATTGCAAGCTAGAAGACATGTGAGTCAATATTCCAAACTTTTATTCTTAAGAATAGATATAAAAGTACTGAAATTTAAAAATAGTAACATGTAAACATTGATACAGAGTAATAGCATTCCTATACATTTATATACACACAGTAGTCAGAGAGGACAATATCTTCTGAGTTGAAATCCTGACTTGTGCTTTCCCCTCCAATAAATACATCCAAAAAGTAGGGGTTTTTGTCAAAAAAAAAAAAAAAGACTCAGATCATCAACATTTTGCTCCTAGCATTTAAAAGCTTTCCAGTTGCTCATGCAACCATAGGAGAATTTTGGTATGCAAAGAGAATTTTTCCAGCTCCAAACAGTTATCAGAAGCTACTGCTGCATCCAGAGACTCCTGACTTGTGATAAATGCTCAGCACTTTGGAGCAGTCATATCTGAGTCTGCAACACATGAATCGGGGGTGTATAGGGTGGTGGTGCAGGGGATGGCTTTATTCCTCTGACTCTCATGTAGGACAGAAACTGCTCTGGGATCTCAGCTAAAACATCTTTAGCAAGTCTTGCCATGCTTAACACATGGTTTCCACTTCTGTCAATGTAATCTCGGAATGGCACAAACTACAAAACAAAAGAGACATTCACAGAGGTCATTATGCAGACACAGAGTACGTCTTATAACATAAAAATAAGAAAGTTTTACCTAGGAAGTTAAGAGTACATGAATATGCTACCTTACACACTTTAAATATACATATACATATTTTGTATTTTATATTATATATTTTATATAGTCACATTGTATCTCAATTTTTAAAATTCCATCTTCTAATAGAAACAGTGTCATGCTTTCACTTGGGTGAAGTTCTTCACATAAGCCACGGCTAGAGCAGATTGCTAATTACGTGTTTCATCGATATATTTGGTTTCTCTCTCAACCCTTTTCATACAAGAAGGTAATTCTGCCTCAGAAAGCTCTTCCTAGCTTACGTTTCCTGTTTGCGGGGCTCTCCTACCAGACTGCCTCTGCTCTGGCAGCTTGTGAACAGAATTTTTACCATCTGAAGTGAACAAAACAGAAAGGATGACTATCTCCTTGACCATTTTGCATTATACCTAGTAGAACTATGAACCACCTGAACATGTTTTATATGATATTAACAAATGCATAAAGAATCTAAGCAAAAAGGATTGGATTCAAAAAAGAACTTGTTATGTGACACCCAGATCTGCAACACCTAAAAAGTTAGCTACCCAGCTCTGGCTTGATTTTCCTAATAATTAATGAGATGCTTGTGCTACTGGTATAGAAACAAAAGAAACAATCTAGGCTCCTTGATTTTTATTCACAACAGACAGCATGCAACGATGTAGTGGGTTAAGCTAGCTAATAGGTTATGCCAAAGGGAAAGCTGGTTTGAAGTTTTGCTTCTTGCTCAGATTTTGGAGCCTATCTCAGGGCAACAGATGAGTGACTTTTCAAAATTGGGATTCAACGTCCAAAGCTCCTTCTGGTACTGATATGCTAGGCTATGCTATGCTGGAATTCAAAGCCTAATGGTACCTTTTTCCCCCCCTCACAAAACAGGAAAGATTTAATTGTTAACTGTTGCACGAAAAAACTAGAACTGATTGAGAAGTCAGACCTACAGATCTCTCATCTCCTGGCTGAACTCTAAAATCTGAAGACTCTTTTGCCCATTATACCAACCAGACAAATTTTGCTTTCTTGGATGCACAGCAACCAAGGCTACAGATTAAATTCCATTTTTCTAAAAAGCACTGAAGTTTTCAAGATTTAGGGGAACACTGAATTACAGTGAGAATTTAGCCTACGCTGTACTTCTGAGATCGTGAGGATTTTCCATAAAAGATAGAAATAAAAAAAACTAGTAAATATATTAAAAAGATAAAAAAACTCTAAGGAAAAAAAAAAACCAAAAAACAACGACAACATTTCAGCAATAAAGAAATTGAAATTAGTTAAATCATTTTTACAACAACTTTGGAAAGCATTTCTCACCCTGGACTTACGAAACGTAACTAGGCATCAATCTCCTACTAAAAGGTGTTTAGAATTCAAGTAAGAGATGACTCTTGGTATAACTCTCCTGAAAAGGATCTCAAATTGCCAGAAAAAAGGCTTCAGGCCTAGGTATTTGAACTATGTTGAATTAAACTGAAACCTGTCACCAAATCAAGCGTAAACAGCTACTGATTAGGGCATTTCCCCAGGAAGCAGTAGATCTGCAGTTTCTTAGATGATGATGACTTAATCACAGAATTGCTGAAGCTAGAAGTGATCTCTAGAGATCCTTTAGTCCAACCTTGCTGCTCAAGCAGAGCCAGGTGGCACAGGTTGCCATAGTCAACAAGACTACAAGAGCAGTCAGCAAGACTATTCAGTGAGAGTAGCCTTCCTTCCACATAGGAGCATCCCTTACCTCTTCATTGTGTTGTGTCCAAGAACGCATCAGGCATACAGGCAGGAGAACAACAGGCAAAAAGGAACCTGATTTTAGGGTATTAAGCCAGGGAGCAAGGTATCTGCAGTTCCATAATTAGCTGTCTTAACTGTTTCTGTGTTTATTCAGTAACTCTTCAATACAAGAGACAAGCACATACGGTGACATTTACTAGTACTGACTCCTCCATTTCATAACAAAAGCTCAAGCAGTTTTCAGAAGCCAGCCCAGCACTGCCCTGTTTCAAGTGGTTCTTCCATCTTAAACTCCATCAACTTTTCCATAAGAATACATCTGACTGACCCCAGAAGCATGAAGTTAGAAGAATAACAAAACAAAACAAGCATCTCTGCAGCCTGCTGGTTTCCACATTCAGCTGGGAAGGGATAAGCTTAGTGTTCATTTCCCCCTCCTGTGGTTATTCATTTTCTAATGCAATGTCAGTCTTATGTAAAAAGCACATACAGTCTGAGGTAAAGAACAAAATGTGTCCCATCCCAAGAGATCACTTTACCCATTAGTCTGCAGACATGAAAACTCAGACCACTGTTCTGCAGCAAAGGGAGGCTATTTCAATAGTGTAATTGTTGAAATGCAGTTATACAATATAGATGGCCTGAATTAGTTCTCCCTCCCCTCTCCTTACAGTATATAGATATCGGAGGAGCTGGAGGAATTATGGACAGATAAGCATACATACAGATACACGAGGACAGCTGGCAACGACAGCAAGGCCTAGAGCTAACATGTAGAAGAAGCAGAGGTGGCAGAGGAATAGGATGAAAGATGTAAGAGAAACCAAAGGGAAACTGATGGAATGTAAAGTGCTTTTTCTGTAGTTTGGGAGTTTAATTTAAAAGGCTAATAAACAAAATTTTCAAGAGAAACAATAGGTACATTACTACGAGTAAGCACTTTCTCAAAACTTCTTAAATAGAAAAAGGATAACAAAGGAGCAGAAATGAAACACACTGAGGAAAAATTGGTACACATGTGATAAAGAGTCCCTACAATAAGTATGAATACTAGCAAGGAGGGAATAATGAAGGTCGTGTCTTTACATTAATTGCAGTCAGTAGTACATATAATAGACACAGTGACTCACTGTTAGCAGGCAAATTTCTCCTTTACTAATTTAATTAAAATATTTCACAATACTGACTGTTAAAATTAACAGTTAATTTCACTAGCTAATTTTAACTAACCTAATACCCAAAAAAGATAAACTTTTTGTATTTGAGTAGTTAATTTTATAAAAGCAAATCAGTTTTATCCTGCCAGATATAAAATAAAGGTCATACCAAACCTAAAGGGTTTGACATTATCCCTTTTTATTTATTTAGCTAGCCTATAATGTATTTGTTAGTATTTAGACAGAAAAAGAGCACAAAATAATACTGCCTTCAGGTAATTCAATATGGCTTGGGGCAAAGTTCTGATTGAAATATGTTAATAGTAAATAAATGTTTTATTACGTTTCTGATATGCAATGAATTCTAAAGAAATACAAAAGGGTATTCATTGCATATTATTTTTTATTTCTCTGCAGAAATTAGAATATTTCTGATGCAAAGTATTTTCACAAATCTTATTTATAACATTTGAAGGACTCTATCCATTTATGCTCTTTGAATGTAAACCCAGCAACTTTTGGCGTGCAATGCATGCCAGAGATATCTGAATAAGCTTTAAAAAAATCTGACATGCCACAAGGCTTTGCAGAAATACTAGTCTGGGGTCCAGAAACACTTCCAGCTCTGGAGGTGGATCTCCACATACTGCTCTGTTGAACAGCACTGACATGTATAGCGTAACAGATTACAGAGAGCCCCTCTCTAGCCCAATATGGACTACCAAGGAACATTATAAAGGCTTTGACAAAATGCGAAACATTATTTCTTGCCTCCTGTTCAGCTGTCCAGCTTCTCCTCATCTCTACTTTTATAATTACCTTTTTGACAACACTGACTAAAGCAGCCAGCGTGTCTTACTCTTCTAAGAGTTTTGATACATACACTCTGCCATCAGTTTTTTTCTCTGCATGTTGCAGAAATGAAAAAAGTCTCTTTTTCAACTATTATAAAAAGTAATTCAGGAATCTATGACTTTCTTTAATGTATATCCATACAGATTATGAGGGTAATTTAACTGCTGTTAAATCTTATTTCTGATCCCCATTTAGGAAAAAAATAGAGTGTGAATTTTAATGTAATATTTATTGCACTGAGAAGCTTTAAGACTGGAAAAAAAAATCTGATTATTTTAATTTCCATATATTTATGTAGACTTGTTTATTTCGTATTCTAAACATAAAGAACTATAAAATCAGGTGTCATATACATGTTTTGAACACTTCCTTGGATTGAGATATTATATCCACCAGCAGTTATCAAATCCTTAAACATTCACATACCAGTATTTGTAACATTAAACGTTTTGAAAAGTTTCAGTTCCTGCATATATAAATGAAAACAAATATACACATTCCAAAGTTCATCAGCTGCAGTCTGTCCTCAATTACAATTAAAACATTATCACCTGCAATATGAGCTATTAATATAGCTCAGTTCTTATTTATTTATTTATTTATTTATTTATTTTCATTCTACTAACCAACAATAATATAAAAATCCAACCTGGCTTGGAGAGAAATAAGTGAAAATAAGCAAGAGGAAAAATAAGTGAAGACTATGAATTTTGTCAACTAGGAGGAATACAGGGAGAAGTGTTTAAGAGGCATAAGGACAATGCCCTTAATAACATGCTTTAACTTTTGGTCAGCCCTGAAGTGGTCAGGCAGTTGGACTAGATGTCCATTGTAGGTCCCTTCCAACTGAAATATTCTATTTCATAAATGTATTCAGACACTTCCAGGAAAATATGCCTTCTATAAAAGATTTAGTTTTAGACAGATATCATTCTTTCTACAGTCGTCAGGTTGATCCAATTTTTCCATAGTTTTCTGTTTTTCAAATGTCAGCTTCTTTAATACTTTACTCTAGCAAGCAGGGATTAGTGTGTTGAGCCATCAAATGTCTTTCTCTTTGTTTGGTTCCACTTTAGTATCCCATGAAAATAAAAAATGCATAGCTAGTTAATTTTATTTGATCAAGAAAGTAATTATGAAATAAAGTCTGTCCAGGGTGGGTAGGTAATCAGGAGGCAAGATGGGGTGCCTGGAGCATGGATGAAGCACACAGTTTGGACAACCTGTGGAGTTCTAGAAATCTGCAGCTCTGAGGAGAAGGGGGATTATAGTGGTGTGTATGTGCATCCAAAACTGCTATACCACCCTGCCAGTGGTTGCATAGGTTTGAATGACAACTACTGGGCTGACTGAACGACTGTAGAGAGCAGGAACAGAACCAGAGGACTTTGGCAGAGAAATGGAGGTGTCTGGGGAATGCAGATAAGAGTAGCACTCTTAGGGCTTGGTTCAGTCACGTAAACACAGACCATAGAATCATAGAATGGTTTGGGTTGGAAAGGACCTTTAAAGGTTACCTAGTCCAACACCCCTGCAGTAAGCAGGGACATCTTCAACTAGATCAGGTTGCTCAGAGCCCCGTCCAACCTGACCTTGAATGTTTCCAGGGATGACACATCAACCACCTCTCTGGGCAACCTGTTCCAGCTATCATCTGAAGTTCCTTAAAGCACGAGACATCTGCATGGTCATATGTGGCAGACGCAATATAGGAACTGGGAGACACTCATGCTCTTTTGGACTGGCAGTTAGAGGCAAGGAAAGATAACCTACGCATCTCAAATGCACTTGTTAGAAATCTAGGTATTGCCAACTTCCACAAAAGTTGAGTTTTTCTTTATGGAATCATAGTGAGATTGCAGTACAGAGGCAACTGGCTCTTCTCCCATGGCTGTATAACCCTAAGACTTTATATCAGTGTGCTGCCAGTTAGGGGTCTTTTCCTAATGAATGCAGATCCACTACCATGTGTTATATAAAAGAGTATAGGTATCACAGAGGGTTTCTGAGCTTGTTATGAACACCCCACGATAAAGTATGTTAGTGCTAAGGTAAAATGAAAGGCAATAATATAGATAGAAACAAGAATTCAAAACAAACAGGATCAGTAAAATCTAACTATTAAAGTAAATTTTCTCTCCCACCTGCACAATGTCTCTTTCTGCAAACTTTCCTCTTGAAGAAATCCTCACTACATCACCATCCAGTTCTTCCATAGCTTAAAAAAAAAAAAAGGAAAATTAATTCATCTGTGAGTTCAGCTACACGACAAAAAAAATCTTATGGAGAAAAACTTTAGTCAATTTACACTTTAGGGCAACAAAACCAACAATTGTTATTCAGGTAACTCTAAGATCATTTGCACCATAAAATACATCATGCTTTGTAGTTATTTTGCATTTTTTCATGCTGACAATACACACTTTTCGCTTTTATTGCCATCTTCAGAACAAAACAGACAATGATAAGGTCCTTATCCTTCCAGCTCTCAAATCAGCAAGTATACCTGTTTTGGTAAGTCTATATTTATACTTTCATAAGTGGAGAAGAATTAATCTTCAGCAATTATTCTTACAGAAGATATCATAGGATACAGCACAAAGAGGTACGAACTTATATTCATACTGAAAAAGTAATGACTGTTAATGCATAGGAATGAGGAGTTCTTAAAAAAATTATGAAATTTATTGGATAACTCTTCCTGTATCTTTCTGAGCAGGATCCAGGAAAACTCTAAAATTGTCCAGATACTCAGAAGCCATTCTAGGTAGAAAGGCATACCTGCTCTCTGGTCAGTGTTGAAATGGATGGACTTGGGATCACAGATTATTGCTCAGCCATTGGATCTGCAATCCTACGATCCTTCTTTCAGCATACGCTATGAAAATCAAAGCCCTGCATCACTGAGCTTCTCAGACGTTTACAAACTGGGCTGTGTTCACTGAAACCAGCATTTCAAAACCTAGTTCTTCCAATGCAAGAACCAGAAAGCATAAATGATGCTATCAGGAGCCAAGTTCAAGCCAAACAAAAGAGCATGTTTGTTCAAAGAAAAAATAGGCAGGTCTGTAGAGCATGTTGCTAGATGATGCTGTTGATGCAAAAAATGTACATGTGTTCAAACCAGGAGACTGAACAAGTATTTAAAGGAGAGATCCACTGAAAATTTCCAAAATAGACATAAAGCACATCCTGCTCAGGAAATTCAAATCTAAAAACAGTATTCAGGCAAGTTTCGTATTTGCTTATTCTGTTCTCTAGATAACTACCCATGACCATGTCAGATACAGAATGCTGGGCAAAACAGACCCCTGATCTGATCTGTTATAGTCATCCTCACATCCTTAGGTAAAGCTCTGCTAAATGTATGTGCCATCCGTTTCAGCTCCAGACTTTTAAGAACCCCTCTGGTAACCCGCAGGGGCTGGGAGATCTAGGGGTCAGTGATACCTGGAGAGGAGTAGCTTAGTCACTCTACAGCAGAACTGAGGCTTGACTGGCATTTGAATTGTAAGACTGGAACATACACCCTCCTACACACACACTTCAGCGTCCACGTCAGACATGGAGACTGTTGTTTTTCCCAGAGGGAATTTCAGATGGAAAAGTAATTTCTCTGCCCTCTTTGGCATTGAGGGACTACAGATCTGGCACACATGTAATCGGTGAATTTCACTGAGGCAGTATACTCAGGGAGTGTGGGTCCAAAGATGGAAACTGTATCCTGCAGTACAAACAGTATCCTGCCTTAGGAAAAGTGATAGGGATGACACCCCAAGAACTCTGCAAAGACAACCTCCAGAAGTAAAAAGAAGACAGAATCTACATGTCCTGACTGAGTTAAGGGGAGCCTGGGCAAACTGAAGGACTGGACAAACATGGAGAAAGGGAAAAGGCAAAAGAGGGGTGAGAGAAAAGTAAGCAGCGTACAACTGAAGTTGGAATTCTCAGGGGTAAAAATGTTTGCAAATTTCCCTCATAAGCATTTATGAAGACAAACTGTCTTTTCTCATTGCTTGTGGCATACCATCATCTGAACTGTAAGTGCCCACCTGGACAATCTCTTCAAGGAATAAGATACTTAAAATTATCACAAATACACCACTTGCCAAAAAGCTTAAGAAAGTCAACGCCCAATAAATTATTTTTTTGTGTTATTTTCTCCTCTTGTTTTCATACTCTTAGAATATTTGTACAAGAATTAACATGTACAGTCATTAGTGACTATTTACATTATACATCCGTGGTAGTACTAAGTATATTTCATGTATAAAACAAGGCATACTGTCTAACCAGAAGTATTAGGATTAAAAAGAAAGGATGTAGGACTTTGAGGAATAGATATACAGGGAATGTCTTCACTTCATAGTGCAGTGACACACACGATGGCACTTAATAAATTAGTCCAAATAGCAGAAGCAGCTTAGTTATTGCAATAGAGAATGGTGTTCCAGAACATCACATGAAATAATATGTAAATAATCCTGGTAATTTCTCTCCTGCTGTAATATTCTCTCAATGCTGCTAAACAGTAAGGCTCACTCCTGTTATCTAGTGAAACCCAGTTTAACCCATTTCACCTCCTCAAATGTATTTATTTTTCTCACTCTTTTATTACTGCAGTAAGAATAGATGATCAATATTTCCACTCAACTGACACTTCACAAGGAAACTAAATATCCGTGTTGAAGAAATTCAACATTACTTGAGTATACTTGCTTTACTGTGTTTTTTTTTTTCCCCACTCATATTCTGGAGCTCTGTAAATGCTGAGTCCCCATATGGTTCTGTGACTTGAACAGAGAGCCTGAGGGGCTACACAGCTCCACATGGTAGCTTGTAATCATACTGAGTTATCAATCAATCCAGCTGGAAATGTCAACAGTGCTTACTGCTTGTTCCATATTATGCTCTTTTAAAGAGCAACATTTGTTTGAAAAGCCACATATTACTAAAATGTAAACAAATATAAAAAATTCTAGGAAAAACACTAGAACACTTACCATCAAACTCTGCTGGTCCTACCCCCACTATAATTATTGACATTGGAAGCTTTGAAGCCTTCAAAAGAAGAAGAAAAAGAGGTTTGATGCATTACATAACTTCTGCCAATAATATGTGAGATCTGAGGACAATCTGGATAAAACACATGCAGAAGTTATGTTTCAAAGAACATTTTTTGTTTCCACCGAAAAAGTTGAGTGGTGTAAACTGTCTGCTTAAGTGGTACAAAACATCTTGGATGAAGATAGAAAGGCAGATGATTATTTTATTTTTTCCTTATAAAGTCTTTGAATCACATAGGATCGTAATTAAACACAACAAACCATGTTAGGATTTAATACTAATATGACAACTAAGATGACAAATTTCTCTTAGAAACTTTTGTAAACTGACAATAATTGCAAATATGTACCTAATGACAATTTGACATTTATTTAAACGTACTTTGCTGTTTCTTGATATCACATAGCTGCTTGGAACTATGTGACACTATTTTTTACATAGATCTTATGTCAATTTTTCTCAAGAGAAGAAATCACCTATTTGAGCAATATGTATCTTATATTTCTTCCATGAATGAAATTTTATTCAAGTCAGTCATCCATGCCACAAAGTAAACAAGATATCAAACTGACTTATGGTAGGATTTTTAATTTTACTTAATCTTTATCATTCAATGAAACAACGCAAAGACGATATCTGTCTTTCCCTGAATAAACTCTCTGTAAACCCTTTGAATTTACGAAGACAGTATCATAAATATTGGATTCTCCTGCCTTGATAGCAGCACCAGATATCTGCTAGTTTACAGAAATAATCTGAAACTGCCTCTGTTGAGGAGGGTAACAACTAAAAAAAAACCATCTACCAAATGTCAAGGTTGACAACTGTTCCTCATTGAGATATTCTGATGAACTGCAAAATGTCTACAGTCATTTTAAACAGGAGTATACACTGGCCAAAAATCATAGATGCACACTTTCTGCTAAATTAAACTCTGCTTCACTGAAGTCTGAAGTCAAGTGGTTTTAGAACATACTGTTATATTTTTCTTTTGGACTATAAAAAGTGTTTTTCTCCCTCATTTAAAAGATATTCTCATTTTAGATACATCATCACCATTTCCCATTCTTCATCTGTCATAATACTACATATAAAACCAACTTTCTTTAAGCAGAAGATTTACAGTTGATTACTGTAAACATGCTATTTAAAACAATGAAAATACGCCATTCTATAAATCGCTATTTAATGTTCTACACCATTACACATTATACACTATATATTATACATTGACTGCAAATTCATAACAAAGTGTTGCTACATAGTCAATCTTCCAGCTAAAATTTTGTAGCAGAGTAAAAAAAAAAAAAAAAAAAAGAATAATCCCTTGTTAGTTAAATACTAATATGCTACTGAAGATAATAGTAAAAGCTGTCTGGCCATGGTCCTGGGTAAACAGCTCTAGGTGGCCCTGCTCGAGCAGGGGGGTTGGACAAGATGACGTCCAGAGGTCCCTTCCAACATCAACCACTCTGTGGTTCTGTGATTAAGGGCCATAAGTACAGTGCAACTGTAACTGAATTACAGTGCACTGCAGAAGTCAATAGCGAGTATAGAATATTTTCGAGACATTAAGGTATTTCTTAGAATAGAACATCTGTTTTTCAGGTGTTTTCTAGAATCTTATTGCTTGATTGTAAAGAAAACATCCTTTATAGAGATTCCTACTCACACAGACACAGTATAATGTGATACAAGGTATGTGAAAAAGTAAGTGGCAAGGACAGCATAAAGATGCAGAGCTGAACTTTTGCATAAAACTTAAGTGTTGGCATTTCCTTAATGACAGCATAACCTTTAAACAGTTTGGTAAAACAGAATGTGTCTGACATATATGCTGTAATGAGAAAGATGCCTAAAAGCACAATTGGTGTTAAAAAATGAAATGTACTCTTCCTGAGTGTTATACTTACCAAGTTTCATTGAACATCACTGCCCTTTTTATTATTTTGAATATTATTAAGACTGAAAAAACTGCTATTGAATAGCATTTAATTAGTTCTGTCATGCTATACTGTGCTCACACTTCAAGAAGTATACAGAAAAATGAATGATCTTCATAAAAAGAAAAGACAGCAAATATTCCCAAACTTCCACTCATTCCAAGCTAACAACATATCTGCTATATTTCCAGACAGTTGCAGACTAACAGCTATTATTCCTGGAAATGAGCTATTACTGGAAACAAGGTTTTTCTGTATGTCTTAGTGGAAAATTACTTTATCTTACAAGATACCAGCCAACTGGACTTAAGTCCTTATTAACACACAGACTGTGTCTACATGCTGCTGGCTAGAACTTGAGGGCATCTTGCTCTCCAGTGAAATACAGAACATTTCAGTAATATTTTCATGTGCACCCTACAAACTGGAACAGTATTGAATCTCTACAGGAGGTAGTGAAAGTGGGCCTTCAAAAATATGCCAACTAATTCTACACTATTCATTTTGACATGATGCTTAATTATTTTAACGTAGGCTTTTTACCCACTGCTTCACTATTAACTAGATCCACTGTGGTATGTTCAAAACTATTGGTCTAGGTCTTTTCAAACCTTGTCTGGAAGTTGTTTCTGTGTGTACTTTCATCTGACATTTCCCAGGGGCAAAAGCAAAATGGAACTTGTTCATAATACAGAATATTACTTATATGCATAGCAGTTTTGAAGAGAAAAACACTGAAAATAATGCAGAAACTGAGAAACAATTAAGATGACTGGTATGCTTGCCATTTGGGATCAGAAAGTTTGGGGCAGTTTTTAAAAAGGAGGTGGGGGGATCAAAGCTGTTCACTATGGAAAAATGCATGGTGGGATGTGCATGAGGAAGGAGAAGGCAAGAAGCAGATGAGGAAAATCATATGAACATAGAGTGTTAGAGAGAAGAGTATAATTTCTCACAGAACACTATCTAATTAAGCTAGATTCAACTTTTGCTTTCTTTCTGTCTTTACGCATAACAAACTTTTGCTGTTTGGAAAAAACAGTTAATTTATGGAACAAATGTAGTGCCTGAAATATAACTGATTTAGTTTATTGCCTAAAATATTAATTCCTAGAAACATAATTCTTTTAAATTTCAACACTTTCAGCAAAACTTACATTCACTATGGATTCTTTTGTCTGAGCCATATCGGAAATAACTCCATCTGTAATAATGAGAAGAACAAAATACTGGGAGCCATCTTTTACTGAAGCAGCATATCTAAGGGAAGAAAAAACAACATTACAGTAGTAAAAAAAACCTTTATACAAAGGAATTGATATGAAAAGAAGCTGTACTTTAAAAATTTGACTACTAAGGACTAATAAAAATAAAAAAAACGATGATGCAGTGAATTTTGAAAGTAAAGACATTCATCATTAAGATGGACATTCTACTTTTAAATGAGAACATTAGAAAAACGTAACTAGTACAATACTGATATTGATAATCTGCATGTGTTGAATCAGTGAAAAATGAGAACTGTATTACTACCAAGAGCAGCATGGACAGAATGCTCCTTATAGAATCATGAATCATTAGAAAGTCTAAGTTTTTTAGAATCATAGAATCATTTATGTTGGAAAAGACCTTTAAGATCATCAAGTCCAACTGTAAACCCAGCACTGCCAAGTCCACCGCTAAACCATGGCCCCAAGCACCACATCTACCCGTCTTTTAAATACCTCCAGGGATGGGGACTCAACCACTTCCCCTGGGCAGCCTGGTCCAATGCTTGACAACACTTTCGATGAAGAAATTTTTCCTATTATCCAACCTAAACCTCCCCTGGCACAACTTGAAGCCATTTCCTCTCCTCCTATCACTTGTTACCTGGGGAGAAGAGACCGACCCCCACCTCGCCACAACCTCCTTCCAGGCAGTTGTAGAGAGTGATAAGATCTCCCCTCAGCCTCCTTTTCTCCAGACTAAACAACCCCAGCTCCCTCAGCCACTCCTCAACAGGACTTGTTCTCTAGACCCTTCACCAGCTTCGTTGCCCTTCTCTGGACACTCTCCAGCACCTCGATGTCCTTCTTGAAGTGAGGGGCCCAAAACTGAACACAGGATTTGAGGTGCTGCCTCACAAGTGCCGAGTACAGGGGGACGATCACTTCCCTCGTCCTGCTGGCCACACTGTTTCTGATACAAGCCAGGATGCTGTTGGCCTTCTTGGCCACCTGGGCACACTGCCAGCACCTATTCAGCCAGCTGTCAACCAACACCCCCAGGTCCTTTTCCACCAGGCAGCTCTCCAACTGCTCCTCCCCAAGCCTGTAGCATTGCATGGGGTTGTTGTGACCCAAGTGCAGGACCAGACACTGAGCCTTGTTGAACCTCATACAGTTGGCCTCAGCCCATCCAGCCAGCCTGTCAAGGTCCCTCTGTAGGGCATTCCTACCCTCCAGCACACCAATACTCCTGCCCAACTTGGTGTTGTCTGCAAACTTACTGAGGGTGCACTCGATCCCCTCATCCAGATCATTGATAAAGATATTAAACAGAACTGGCCGCATTACTGAGCCCTGGGGAACAGCACTTGTGATTGTCTGCCAACTGGATTTAACTATTTAATTTAACAGTTATTACACCTGGGGAACATAGTTGGGTATGAAGGGCATACATTAATACTGAATGGTTGGTTTTATAGCACAAATAAAATTCATCAGGAATGAGCACATTGCATAAATATTTCTTTTTGGTTTTCTTTGTCTTACAAAACCAGGTTAGAATCAGAGAGTCATAGAATCATTTAGGTTGGAAAAGACCTTTAAAATCATCAAGTCCAACCGTTAACACCATGCTTGCAGATTTATAGTTTATAGTGCACATTTGTAAAATGGCTGAACAGGTACCCTGCAACCCTGGCTTAGATATTCATCTCTTTGCACCACACATAGATGTCCTTTCAAGACTCAAGCTTCTCCCTGTGCTGTACATGAATACAAGGCAAAACTCATCCAGTGCCATTCCAGTCCCACCTCAGCCAAAGGACCCAAGAAGCAACTGCTCTTTGAAAACGAGCGGCTTTTGAAGATTTGGAAAGTCCTGAAAGATAGTGAGTCCGTAGCAGCCCCACTGAACTCTATGGCCTGCATACCAGAAACTAAGACTTCAGTTCATTTATCTTCAACTCCCAAGGGTCAAAGTGTCCTATATAGTTAGTGAAGAACTTTTTTTTGTGTGGAGCAGGCTGCTCCACTTGCTGTTTCACTTGACAGCAGCCAGTATAGTTCCTATTTTCACAAAGGCTCTTGATGCTGTGAAGGAGTTAAACAGTAGAAGCTTGTAATAAAAGTAGCAATGAGTAGTATGGAAAGCAGTTAAAAAAAAAAAATCAGTCTCTATATGAATACTGTGGAATATATGGCCAAGCACAGAATATGACTGTCAAAGAACTCACTATCTTATTGGTCACTGAACATGAAAGGCCTTGGGTCACTGAACAGGGTATGTTCTAATAATGCTCATGATGATTGCATGCACTTAGAAAATTCTAACTCTGATGTTACACAGTGCATTTGCAAGCGAGTACTGCCAATAAAGAAGATGATGTAACCACAACATTTATGAGAGTTTGGAGGAATGTATGTGAAATGGAATCTACGACTCACCGAAAGCCATCACACTCCTCCCTCTCCCTCCCCAAGATACAGATGGGTAGAAAAGCCACACAGACAGTGAACCTGTTGAACATCATCTGCATGCTGGCAGTAGGGACTGATAGTTAAATATCTAGATTAGCAAGACCTACTGTGGAATACATTTTCACTACCATGCAGAGACTTCTTTTATCTCATTTTTCCACAATGCTTATAATATTTTCAAGGATGACTGCAATGACAAGGGATGATGAGAGAGTAAAATAAAAATTCATTATCCTTTCTGAGCACTTAATACTGTCTACATACCTACACTGAAGAAATGGAACAGAAATTTGGTTATTTCAAATTTTCCATTCAATAAAACATTCTGAAGTCTTTTGCAAGAAAGATCTTATATGAGGAGGGGAGATGACAGAAGACACTACGTTGAATCTGATGCTGTTTAGATAACTCCCTAGCTGGGGGAAGGATAATAAACTCATTATCTGCTTAAAGAGCTTCTGAAGAGTTCCAAGATCACAACAGAATTGTAATATCTGACATTGTTTCCAGAGATCTCATCAGAGGCATATTTTTAAGTAGGAGGGATGTGGGAGGAAGAAATTTCTTTCAGACTGAAGGTAGGTTCAAAGAGTAACTGCAGGCTAGATCATAATTTCTAGTACCATGTCTATGAGAGCCAATAGAATAGCCAAGAAACTGAACCTTGAAGGAAAATGATGTTACTGAGAACTGGACTGGTACATGGATTGTATTAAGGATGATCACGCAGTAGAAATCCTCAAGAAGATACTTAGCTTTTCCACTATAATGTAGTGTGATTTGCTACCAGAAGGAATTCCCAAAGTTTGCAACAACTTGTTATCTAGACAAAAGTTCAGTGGAAGAACTACAAAAGCTGGTGACAGGCTTCTGTAATTCTGCAAAAGCTGAAAAATACTCCTGAGAAACAACTGGTGAGAAAAGGAACTCAATTTATGCCAATGCTTTGATTGTACTAGATCAAGAATTTCAATTTTTGCAATGAACAGGAGGCTTGAGGTTAATTGCCAAATTCTGAACCAGCCAGCTCAGCTGATAGGACCAGTTCTAAAGAAGAAGAAAGAGCCAGAAAAGTCAATGGGTTAGATTTCCAGTTAACACGGTTAATGCAGACACTCAATGCCACAGATATGGCATTCAGCTGTCATAAGGATTGGCATATTTCCTCACAGTCTGAAAACTGCTACTGGAGAGATCCTGTCAAAGGGAAGATTAAAAGGAGACAGCTACTTGCTAAAGACAAGCAATGAAATATACATGTACATAATTTGCATGCTATGATTCAAAGATGGAACAACTAATCCTAATGATAAATAACTAAAATCAGCTATCTAGCCATGCTGGGGTGCACAGAAAATTCTTTGCACCATAGAATTTGCAAATTATTTTTCATTGGGCTGTAGAACTTACAACAGCAAGAACAGATAGTAAATAAATATTTCTTGCTACAACAATTAACTATTTTGCAAGCTCATAAATAAAACATTAACAGTACAATGATTTACACATCCCTACTGCTTTATTTTATAAACATTAGTTCTTTCTCTGCATCTATAAATAAAATAAAATCTGTTCAGGTAGTTACTCAGCTAAATTACCTGAGCCATATCACTTTTCCTATACCAACACATGGAGGTATACTGTAAGTCAAGATCTTGTCTGCCAAAATAAGGCAACATTATCATTCTTAAGAAACTTCTACAAACACAAGAATGGTTTCACTTTGAGAAGTTAGATGAGGTGTTGCATAACACAGCACCGTGGCTGCCCAATGGTGGCTGCTGTACTATACCAGCTGGGAACTGTTGCCACAGAGAGCCCTGGAAAATTGTGTCAACGTTTTGGACATTTTGAGATTAGAGGAAGTATATATGCCTAAAAAAATTGCATTTTATAAATCTTTTGAGAGATTTATGTTTTTCCTGTGAAACAAAAATTTTGTGCTCCAAAGGACAAAAAAGAAACATGGCAGAGTGATCTCACAAAAGTTTTCTTTTATTATGATTTCTCCTAAGATTTTACCATAGGGTGGATCAACTGAAACACTTGTATTTATTTTCAATCAGCAACGAAATTCTGCATAATACTAGCACATGGTCTTCAAATCTACTCAAAGGTACAAGTTAATCATGTTAGACTGAATAAACAAAACAACTGTAAATACCTTCTTCAATGTTTAGCATCATGAAACTGTTAGCCGTTTATATGTGATAGTTGTACTGACAATAAGAAGTTTCTGCAAAGTACCTGTTGTGATGCTTACCTGGCTACATGATTAATTACAGGGGCAAAGTTTGTTGGTCCATAAAGCTGTACAGATTTTAGACTCCTGTAATATGCTTCCATTACACCATCAATTCCATGGCAGTATGGATTTTGAGGGTTTCCATTCTAATGAAAATAACATGATTAATCACTAAAATGAAGCAAAATTGATGTAGGTTAGTGAACACTACCCAGAGTACATTTTTAAATGGCAAAGACCTAAGCATTCTAGGATCTACTCAGAGAGTTTACTACAAATGCCCAATGTAAGTGCCATGGCTGGTTGTGAGTGTTAACTGCCTAGGGAAGGAGGTTCTAGCAGCCTCATGTTATATGCAGTCTGAATTACTGGAACTGGTTCCTAGACATAAATACCATCTTAAGTGGAATTAAACAGTCTTTCTTACATGCAACAGGAACAGGCATTTCCCTGTGTGGATTTAAGGTATGAATTACAGGGCAGATGTAAAACTAGAATCATGTTTAGGAATGCAGTTCTGGCTCAATGATTTCTTATTTTAAAAATGTTAAAAAAAGAAATGGTAGCCAGATCCTGATGTTCATACACTATGTGAGTATAAGGTAAACTATAAACTCTTCATTGTTTCGGTACAATGTTTCTGCATTGGAAAACTGATTTTTGACCTAGTATAAACAGATGAAGAAAGGAACTTATTCTTTGGAAACCCACTGAAATAGCTGGGACTGTAAATTCTTTGGGTAGGCATTTTACTACCTATCTCCATAATGACTCTATAACAAGGATACCTATTATACAGATGGCAATACAAACATATAAGCTAAATCCTAGATTAATGATCCATGTCAGGCCAGACAAATGATCCACGTAAGGCTTCAAAACCTTCCAAATCACCTTACTCTCCTTCATGTGCCAACACCTCATTGGCTTAATGTGCCAGTATCTCATTCTGAGGTAGAGTATACCTCCCTGAGAATCTAGAACAGCAAAGGGGATTTTTCATGGAATTGATCTAGAATGTTAAAAGGGAGTGCTTGAAAACACTGCTTAGCATTAAATGGGAGACATCTATATATGTTTATATACGGAAGAAGGAAAAAAGACTGTTTTTTCCTCTGTAAAAGCATCACAATGCTGCATGAATTAACTGAATTAATTTTAGAAACAATTTTTAAAACTGAAAGTAGCCAGCGGTAAGTCTGCAGTTTTAATAGCCTTAAGATTATATGTATCAATATATTTGAACTTGCTACACAAAAGTCCAAAGAAAGTCTGTGATTCAAATTAATATCTGCAATTGCACCTGTTTTAAATTACTATCCATGTGGAAAACCTTTCCTTGAGATAAGACATGTGGCATTGTTTTCTAGAGCAGGCTGACAGAAGAAATACACGTCTACAATTACCAGTCTTCTGCCATGTCTTTGCTGCTATCTAATTAAAACTCACCTGATCTACCTACACTTGCTGTAATTCTGACAACTTTATCGTACTCAGAGAAGAACAAAAAACTCAAAATAAGCAAGTAGGTAAACATCCACAGTAATCACAAGCATAAGTTATAACACATCAACCTTTCTAGCAAATCCTGTTAGATTTTAGGTTTGTAATTTAACTGGCATATGGACCAGTCTCAGATTTGTTTTTGTCACCTCAGCTTATAGTCCACTTAGTTATCTCTATGTCTCTAAACTAGCAGCCTGTAAAAGATAAAGAGATCCCAGAAAATGAGAGAGAACAATAACAATAATAATGAAAGATTATCTTGGATCATGATTCACTTGTTTCTTAAGATAGATTAGCTCCAATCTGAAGTCTTTCAAGCATCTGTTTCTCATGCTGCTACAGCTGAGGTTAAAGATGATTACTTTTCTTCATTTTTGGCCTACAGGGACTTCTTGACTCTGGATTTCTCTCAGTAACTTCACTATGAAATTTTGAAACAGTCTTTTAGACAAAAGAATTAGCACATTCTCTGTTCTTGTCCAGTAATTTCTTAAGACTGCAACCTTAACTCCCAAAATTTTGTTGTAGTAAAGAAATTCAAACAATTTATAAATATTTATTTACTTACCAGTGCAAATTCATGTGATACTCTTCCATCCGGAGGCAGTCTAGCTCCAAAACCTAGAGCTGGGAACATTTTATCACTATCATAGTCCTGAATTATTTCACCTACTGCTTTCAGTGCCATGCCATAAGCATTCAGCTGATAGGGATTCATGTAGTGCAGTGAAGTAGGCTGTGAAGGGTTACCTGTTGAAGCAAGGATCAGATTTCCTTTAAAACTGAATCACTTCAAAATTTTCTCTCTTAAAAATGATAGAAATCTAAAAAAGCAGAAACTGAAAAGAAAAGATCATGAAAAGAAAATGAACTTATTTCCTATATACATAACTGTGGTTGTATCAGGTAAAAATGCGATGTTCTGAATACATTTTTAATAGGTTAACAATAGTAGCTGTAAACATTTTCAGCATTGAAAGGGCAGCAAGACACCGTGATTAGACCTGTAAATTTGTGTCATTTTATAATATGATATACACTTTTAAGATGAAATTTACAAAAGTATTATGACATTCTGAAAGCAGCTTCAGAGGAGGATCAAAACTTATCTCTGCTTCACCCCACTTCAACCTCACTCCACCTGAAACTCCTTTCTTTTGCCCATCTCAATGGGGTATTCTAAGTTAGCCAGTTTTCTCCCAGCAGTAATAAAGAAACAAAAAAAAAAAATCAGAAAGTACACAAATATTTGCAAACTGCTCCTACCAATTCAATTTTACATGTAGCTTTTCAATTTTCATCTGTTCTGTTTGCCCTGCTTTTCTGGACAGGAATTGGCCTCTAGTCTGTTGTTCAGCAAAATGGAATCCTGATTCCAGGTGGTGCCAGGCACACAGATAATCAATAATACAATGAAGTTAAGCAGAATACTGATATAGATACAAACACACACACGTATATGTACACTTAAAACCGAACACAGCACATACATGCACAAGATGCTTATTTTTATTCTTACCATTTGAGGCTGTGAAATCAATAGCTACTGTAAAATTGATTTGGGTTCTGTAGAAAAAGCAAATACAAATCTTATTAATAGTTGTACTGTTATGTGGAAAAATAAACAAGAGATGATAACATTGTGAACAAACTGTAGAACACTGACTTTCTAATACAGGAAACAAACACTGAAAATACTCTTTTATAAGGTTCCGGCCAAGAGCTACACAACACTTTTATTAACACACTGAAAACAGTTACTTTACTCCATCCTTCCTTTTTCCATTATGAAAAATCCTAAATCATTAATAAGGTTATTAACATCCATAAACATTATTAATTCATTTTCAACAGTAATACTGATTTTTTCTTGGACATATTTTAGCGTTAGTCATGGAAGACTTTGACAAGGGAAGTAGGTTTTTACTAATCTGCTCCTTTTCTTAACACTAAAACTGTGTCTTCAATCAGAACGTGTTTGAAATCATACTATGCATAAAATCTTTGGACAGGATATCATAGTTTTTGGCAGTGGATTTCTTTCATGTGAACATAGTCAATACTTTAAGTGAGCATATCAAGGTAATTCTTGGAAGACAAAAGTAAAATTTGGAAGCAGAAATATAAAGATCTGTATTTGGAGCAGTAGCTAAATAAAGACATTATCGTGCATGGATCAGTTGTTAGCACAGACTTATTTTCAGAAAAATTAATCATTAATAGACTTTTACAGAGTGACAATCCAATTAAACGCAGTTCTGTTCCGCAGCTTCCTTCAGGACAAAATACTGTCGTTCTGGTGATAATCTCTTAGCTAGTAAGACTCTATCAGGAAAAAGAGTTTGTATGAATTTGAAAATTGACTTTTTGCTCAGATTGAGTTTTTTACATCTTCCTTCAAATTTCTGCCTCTCAGTGTGTGCAACTATAAACTTAATGACCACATTAGCAAAGATTAAAGCTCTTTGAAAGTTACTGAACAGATTTAACTCATGCATATTTAGATTAAACATCAACAATCTGACACCTGGCCTTGCAGTAGTGGTTTTACCGCTCAAATAACCTGACGTGCCCAGAGAAAATACTATTTATTTCATAACAAGCTGGGTATGAAAAAGAATTCACATGGAGTCATTTTATCATACAGATCATGGCTAACACAAACTAAGACAGATTACTGGTGGACTCTGTCTCCAAAAAGTGGTAAAAGCCTACCAATGCCCACAGTATCAAGAAGAGTCCTTGGAACATGGTCAGCTCAGAATACATGTAAAAGTGCTGTGGACTCAATGTGGACTTCAACAACAACAACAACAAAAAAAAACAGTGAAAGCTGCTGCAATCTCTGAAAAGTTCAAAGACCTAAGTTTTATGAGAGAAGTTTTCTGCCAATAGTTCAGCATTCTGCTTTATGCAGTTTCACCAAAAAATTCTTAATGGCATGACAAGTCAGATCTGTACCCAAATGTCAGGCCCTTGGCTTCTTAATCACGGTGTCCTTCTGCAGTGCCAGTTAGTTGTAAGAATAAAGATCCTAAGAAATGCATGTCAACTATTAATAGTTACCACTATAGTGTGCAGAAAAATTGTCTTCCTCAGATAAGAACAGGTTAGGAAAAACAACAACAACAAAGTCTAATACAATACCATTTCTAGATTTATGCTTAGAGTCCTTATTGGCACTGCTAAGCAAAACTGCTTTTGGGCTATAGTCTCCTGGTACTTAAATTTTAAGGGCTTTGGTGTGGTGCAATGTTTGAAGAGAAAAACAACACTCCTCCAAGCATTACATGTCAGGTACATCACGTACAGAAATCCTTCAGTGTGAAGAATGTGTCAGTGAGAAAAAAAAAACGCAAACAGCTTTTCCTCTGCATAAGAACAACAAAACTTATTGGTAAACTCATTTCCTGGATCAGCTATTCTGATCCAATTGGTAACAAAAAATAGAGTTTCACAGATGCTGAATTCAAGACAAACAAGAGAAAGCACAGTAAAAGAAGACTAAAAAGGAAAATGGCTAACAAAAGTAAAAGAAAAAATATTAAAACCACATCTAACGGCAAAAAGAACAAAATCAATTTTCATGTGACCACAAGTAATGACTAACAGCATCAGTTTCTGGAGTATTCCTCAAAGCGGTATATCTGTATTAAATGTATACTGCTCCAGACAGCAGAAGCCCATCTGGTAAACTAGAAAAACTCCCTCTCCCATTTACAATCCACTGTAATCTGGACTATGATTTTTGTCCAAGCAGACGAGTATGCATTAGAGCATGAGTAGAGAAGAGCATGTAGTATCTGCCAATTTGACAACTAGAAAAATCATGATATAAAATAAGATCAAAACAGATGTCTACATCTCTAGAATTTGTTTCCATCTGTGTGTACATTTTGATGATACCACTATAGAAAAACATGCAAGAACTTAAACCAATTACATAGACTAGATTTCAGTTTCCTAAATATAGGTTCCTAATGTTATTTTAGAGCCCCCAGCATACTTACTACACCATGGAAATTTTTGGGAGTTTAAAATGGCATTAACTGCCTATATAGTTCAGTAAACTGGATCCTACTCTTAATGTAACTGTCACTTTGTATTATGGACTCATGACCACAGAGAATGTCATTCATGTTTTACAGAGAGCCAGGAAAGCTAAAACAAACTCTGTTAGGGCAAACCTGCGCTGTGATCGCCCTATGTTTCCAACGACCATTTTGTTTCATAGATCATACAACACATGCATGGAAAAAAGGAGGCTCAGGGGAGACCATATCGCTCTCTACAACTGCCTGGAAGGAGGTTGTAGCAAGGTGGGGGTCAGTCCCTTCTCCCAAGTAACAAGTGATAGGAGGAGAGGAAATGGCCTCAAGTTGCACCAGGGAAGCTTTAGGTTGGCTATTAGGAAAAATTTCTTCACTGACAGGGTAGTCAGGCACTGGACCAGGCTGCCCAGGGAAGTGGTTGAGTCCCCATCCCTGGAGGTATTTAAAAGACGGGTAGATGTGGTGCTTAGGGCCATGGTTTAGTGGTGGACTTGGCAGTGCTGGGTTAACGGTTGGACTTCATGATATTAAAGGTCTTTTCCAACCTAAATGATTCTATGATTCTATATCTGAAACATCCCTCTGAATATGATCTCATGGAAAAGAGACATAGAAGCCTAAGTTACACAAAGCACAAGTGTCCTCTGAGGAAAGGAATAATAAATTGCAAAAAGGTACAAAATAAAAGTCAACCCTTGTAGTCAAAATTATCAAAATGTAATTAAACCTTTTTTGAACATAAAAGCGGGTCTTTCAAACAAATAATTCAACCTCAAATTAGTACCACTGGAGAAAATATTTTCAAAAGCAGCTGTTAATATTGTGAACAAGTGTATTTTGTGTGAAAGATTATTAAGAAAAGGTATTAATTTCTCTACTGTTTCACCAGGACTTAAAAAAAAATTAACCAGGCATAACTAAAAAAATTAATCCAGGCAGGCTAATTTAAAAGCTGTATATCATGGAAACATCAGATACAACTACTTTGGAAGCCAACTGGGATGACTGGGAAATTAATCTGGATGACATTTTAGGAAGTGTTTTCATAGGAACACATGTTATTCTAGAACCAAATTAAATGTAATGAATATATCTGAAAGTCCACTGTCCTGTTTTTATTTCTACTACATGTTTTATTTCTTTTTAATAGACTAATTCTTAGGTTCTATCAAGTACATGTTATTACGTTACTGTTATTATTAACATATTAACCTTCATCAACAATAACTTTTTTTTAATAAGATTATTGATTACTGTATTTTGTGTAAGGGACATTACCTGAAAAATTCAGAATAAGGATGGTCAAAATTTTAATAAGCATATAAAATTGAAGTCTTTGAGACAAATTTAGGTGCCTAACTAAATGATGACAACAAGACATTGTTTCCGGTAAGGAAATTCTTTGGCTAAGGCTGTCCCCCTGCTTTTCCAGCTGTATAGTTCTCCAAGGAGCTACATTAAAAGCTCATGACACCCGCTGCATCAGTGATGTTGCGAGGTCAGGAGGATTTGCACAAAAGCCGCTAAAACACTGACACCTGGCTAGGCAGGCTGAGCTGCTGAATGTCCTGTCCCACAGGAGAACTCAGGTAGAATACCCAGGCACAGCAATGCATCCATATTCAGAGCTGGATAAATCATTACTACTCTGCCAGAATTTAGTTGGTATAGAAAGATGTGATCTATTTGATACCTGGACAGGTGATTTTACCCCGTACTACCATGAGAAATGAAGAAAGTATCTTAAAAGGAACAGTAATCTTCACCTCACAACCCCAGAGCTGCCATTTTGTTTGTTTCTATAGGAAAGCAAGGTGAAACCTATAGTCTTTTAATAAGAGCTCAGCACTGATATACATAAGGGAACAAACTAAGCCTGGATGTAGCATTTGACTAGGCTTGATAACATTTGTAATGATTAGGTTTTTTTAAACAGTACATTGGAAGGAAACATGATTTTCCTCCTGTGCTTTGGACTGACAACCAGCTGGTCTGTTAGCGGGGGGGAGCTGCTGAAGGTTTGAGGACCACTTACTGTGCAGAACTCTACAACGAGCTAATGGAGTAACTAACACTACCAAGAGGCTGTATGGTCTCCATGGCATTTAAGTCCCCAGTGACAGTTACTTTATAATTTCCCCTTTGCAGATGCTTGTTTGGCCAAATGCTGTATCAACATAAAGAAGATTTTTCTGATAAAGGCTCTATAAGATCTTCCTCTTATATAGTCTTATTACTCATTATTATTCTCCAAGGATACAAGAAATATATGGTAAAGCCTCCAAAATATGGCAGTCCTTGCTTCATAAGTGCATCTCACACCAGGTCTCCTCCGAACATCAAATATGCACGCCATTACATTATATGGTGTACTGGTTGGATGAGAATAGCTGTCATGAAAGGAGTTCTACATTTCCATTTTGACCATCAATGATTCAATACAGTTCGGTTAAAAATGTATGTCCAAAGCCCTTAGAATCCAAACAACGTATGGGCGTTCATTTCCAAAAACCTGGATGAAAGTAAGGCTTTTAACATGATGGGAGGAAAACATTTCCTCTTATCTTCCACTAATCTGGGAAAGAAGAGATGACTTAGTATTTCTGAGCTGCAAAAGGATTCAGCTCATTGATTTTACTGATTTACAAATGCCTGGAGTAACCCGTTAGCTCACTCCCTATTCTAATAAGTCAAACAAGCTAGAAACTTCTGCACAGAAATATCCTTTCTGTCCACTACGTCTTGCAGCTTTTTGGCTCCTGGTCTCTCTTCCAGACAAAAACAGAGCAGGCTATAAACTAACTGTTTGACAGTAATTCCTGTAAACCAGCATAATTTCAATTGCATTCCTCTTCAAGGCTGTATCCCTTACATTCCTGAGGTTATTCATATATTTTGAGGTGTTTTGATAAGAATATGTTATTAATTGGTAAGTGGCAGGAGAAATCCGGTTTTGAAATATGCGTTAATTTTTAGCACAACGTACCTATTTTAAATGTGGGAAGGTCAGTGTGGCAAAGTATGTTATTAAGTATCAAGATGCAAGGAAAAGCCAGATACTAAGATGGCACCACTTGATGTAATATTCAGATACAAAAGAGACATCCACCTTTTTCCTGCCGTACTGCTATAAAATCCAGTGTTATGTAGTAAAATGAAATTAGAATTTACGGACAAACTTCTATTTCATTCTTCAAAGCTCTTTAAAAAAACAAGCCATATTGATGATACTTATAATGGAATATCCCAATTAAACAGATGCAGACTCAAAACATAAATTAAATCAATACTGTAATCCCAATTTGTCGCAGTTAAAGCTGTCAAGACTTCCATTAAATCAGTATTAGTTCTAGACACCTCAAATCAATTACAATGAAAGTTCTGAAAATGAAGTATTTCATAAGCATCCATTTATGGATGAGCCAATATTGCGCCTATTGCAGAATCAGTGTTCTCTTCCCTTTGCCTAACTAAATGGAAGAAAAACAGGGAACTAAATAAAAAACAATTTTGGAGGACATACTTGACAGGAAAACAGACTGATTAATGACAAAATCTTCTTTTTCCCCTTCCTTCAAAATCTGTCAACCGGACTGCAACTGATATGTAGTAGTATTAAATGAGACGAACTAAGGAAGAGAGAAGCCTAGAAAATTACTCTGAGTCTTAGCTTCCTGGTCACGTTTACAAAACTGTACAGGTTGCAGAAAGACAGGTAACATTTTATACAAGTACTTCTACAGTTTTCACGGGCATGTACATAGAAATAACTGTATGAATCACTAAACAAGATTATATATAAAATCATTAAACGATAAGTATTACTGCTCATACTTTTAAGCACAGAGCATTCTACTGAATTATACTCTTTTTATATATAAGAGAAAAAAAAGCTTAAGTGGTAATTTTTAATACCACAAGTGGTCTTTGACTTGCAGCTACAGAGATATATACAAAATATCAATAAGAACAACAAAGTATTATTTGTATTCAAGATTTCTATTATTTGTGTATAGAATGTAGATAATTAGGTTTATTAAGTTGTATTGCAACACCTCTGGGATGTTTAGGCACCCTAAAAAGATTACATATGCACCCACTATATTCTTTCCTTTGCAAATTTAGATACAACACTTAATTCCTGAGTTCTTTATACACACTCTTCTTGTAGAGATGAATTTTGAATGAATGGGGAATAAGATGGTTGTGGCATATATGTACAAAACACTTCAAAGAACAAACAGCTACACTAAAGGTAAAACTGTTTCTTCATGCATTTGTGTATACATATACTTCATTCAATACAAACTTTTGGTAAACACAGATGGATGGCCATTTTCTACTTCTGTTAAAGGCCACAACAGGAACGTTCCTGAGAAAGGCAACAGCAGTCCTACTAAAAGACACCTGTTTCTGTCAAACTCTAGGATTCTCTACTAAAAACAGAACCCGCACAAATCAGATGGGCTCCGCAACAGATTAACCATGACCGTTCATACAAAAATCACATCCAGAACCTTGATGCTCCAAGTAGCCTTCTGTTATCTCAAGTAGCTGTCTATCTGTTACTCACAGTGATTCAAAGCAGGCACAACAAGCCAGCCATACTGATCACTGGAAATGGACTCAGAAACATAGAAATAACTGGTTTCCTAACCCTAGCAATCAAGGTGACTCAGAAACAGCTTGTCAAGCAAATGTGCCGATAGAATTCTTTATAGCATATAGAGTCAACATATTCTTCAAATGTTAAAGATGCTGTAGTACTGTGACAGCATGCCTGACCTATATTAGGAAGTTTTACCTTTGCTAAACTGTAACAGATTCTAATGCAGTCAACAACTGAATTAAATCCTCTCTGAGGAGAAACTGTAGGATCCACAGAGTGCAAACATACACAAGAAGGATTCCAGCAGCAGTGTTTCCAGTTAACTGAACTGAACTGGAGGTAAGGATAGCAATTCTAGAAGAGCTTGATAGTTTGCAGTCCAGAAGCATCCTGGAACAAAGTGTAGGGGTCCTGAGTGTACTAGAAACCCTTTTAATGGCCCTAAACAGACTCACCTCGGCCCTCCAGCATATTCCCCCCCGTTGGCTCAAGAGCCCCATTTCAGCTCAGCCTTCAGTCCCTGCCTGAGCTATATCAGAGGAGTATAGGTCTCCAGCTCAGCCAAGCCCATGCCTGGCCATGGACTCCATTAATCCAGACCGTGACCCATGGACTGACTTCCTGGCTCGACCTCCCTGCCTTGTCCACCATAGGCCTGCCTGCCAATCACCGGACCTGATCCTGACTCAGATCTGTGGTTTGTATTCCCAGCCTGACCTCAGTCTGCCTCATCACCACAAACCGATGATCTGGACTATTAATTGAGCCTGGCCACCATCTCTGGGCCTGCCCTGCTTGCCTTGCCCATGTACTGTACAACTGGGCCCTGGCTGGAGAGACCCTGCCCTGCCATCCATGCTACGCAGCACTGCTCCCAGCTTCCCAGCTGTTCTGGGGAGGGAAGGCTGCTCCCTGACACAGCCCCTTCCTTCCACTAATGTGTCCCACTACTTACATGCCTCAATGATGGGCCCATACAACTCCCTCTGAAGGTCACCCATAACCCGTCATGTATACCATACAACACCGTAATATCAAACTATCAAATCTGAAATGTTGCAGAGGCTCTGCATCCTATCCAAATGAGAAAATATGTTCAGCCACCAAAGAGCAAACAAATGAGCAAGTCAATTCACAAATTTCTCCAAAGATATTGAATTTTAAAGAGAATACGTCCACATCCATGTTAAAAACCCTACTTACGCATTCCCATTTTTAAGTACTATGCATAAAATACTCGTCAGGTTTAATCTTAATGAGCCAAAAGACACAGTGTTTTGAGATATGTAACAGACTGAATTCATCCTTAGTGAAAATATTTATTTTCTTGGATGGACATCGAACAGCAGTGAATTTGGATTTTCTAACTTTAAAATTTAACTGTTTGGGAGAACTGAAACATCAAAGAGGCTGTTAGTGCTTGAGAGAGAAAAAAATTACAGTCTGCAGCAGCCCATGGGTTAGGGTCAACAGCTTGGAGTGCATCTTAACAATGATCCTTTCCCTCTACAAGTTATCAGTTCATAGAATCATAGAATTGTTAAGGTTGGAAAAGACCCTCAGGATCATCAGGTCCAACCGTTAACCTACCACCGCCAAGTCCACCACTAAACCATGTCCTCAAGCACTGCATCTACCTGTCTTTTAAATACCTCCAGGGATGGGGACTCAACCACTTCCCCTGGGCAGCCTGGTCCAGTGCCTGACTACTCTTTCAGTGAAGAAGTTTTTCCTAATATCCAACCTAAACTTACCCTGGCACAGCTTGAGGCCATTTCCTCTCGTCCTATCGCTTGTTACTGGGGTGAAGAGACCAACCCCCACCTCTCTACAACCTCCTTTCAGGTAGTTGTAGAGGGCAATAAGGTCTCCCCTCAGCCTCCTCTTCTCCAGGCTAAACAACCCCAGCTCCCTCAGCCGCTCCTCATAAGACTTGTTCTCTAGACCGTTCACCAACCTTGTTGCCCTTCTCTGGACACGCTCCAGCACCTCGATGTCCTTCTTGTAGTGAGGGGCCCAAAACTGGACACAGTACTCGAGGTGCGGCCTCACCAGTGCTGAATACAGGGGCACTATCACCTCCCTGGTCCTGCTGGCCACACTATTCCTGATACAAGCCAGGATGCCATTGGCCCTCTTGGCCACCTGGGCACACTGCTGGCTCATGTTTAGGCGGCTGTCAAGTTCAGTATGGAGTACAACCTCAGGTTTTCAAAACCTTGAATGCAGTGGCAGTTGAGATAGCTTACTGAGAATTTCTCTGTAGTTAACAATTATGATTGGGGGCATCACGTTAACTTAATGAACTTCTGTGATGAATGTGTTCGGAATAAACCTTAAGCACATTCTCATCTGTAGGATTACCACTGTTGGGAACAAAGGCGAAGCCCTATACTGCTACTGCCAAAACACACACAGTCTTCTTTTTTGTTTCAGCTGAAGCCTGGTTGAAGCCTGGTTGAAGACTGGCACAAAAAAAGTAACTTGTTTCTTCACAGGTAATCAATGCTCTAAAATAAATGTGGAATGTATATTCAGACTGTACACCTCAAAAATCCATATTAAGTGCCTAGGAACGTATAACAAATTATTTCCATTTATCTTAGAGAAGAACTGTGTTCTGGCACGGAGGTTAAGAGCCAGGAATTTCTGAGATTCAATCCCATTTCCAGACATGTTCTAGGGTAAGCCATTTGATGCTTCTGTCTCTACTTCCCTTTTGGGAAAATGACAATAAATGAGAAATTGAATGTGTTACAAATTTTACAGAATTAGTATTGAAAAAATGTGTTTGAAGGGGAAAGGCTCTAAATAAATGCCAATATTAAATACACCAAAGGTCAGTGTAATCAGAAAAAATAAAACAGCATTTTACTAATTTAATAGTACATCGATAACTCCCTTTTGGTTAATCCAATTTTCACTGGCTGATCAGAGGTCATTACTCAATCTCTGTGTTTTAGTACCAACACCGATCCCAACATATCAGCGAAGTTCCATAACTTAACTTACGTCAAGAACTATCTTCAGATTTTATGTAGACCAGTACAGCCTCTAAAATGAGGAAACAATGCAGCTCTTTACAGATACTACTTAGAGTCATCATATGCAAAGTACACATACAAATTATTAGTGAATTACAATGAGATTGTGAAAACAAGAAAGGTTTGTTGCCAATCACATACCCGCCTTTAATATAGTCAAGGAATGAAACTTCTGTTTCAATTAGGAAGGAAAGCAATGTTACCTGAAAGCAAATAAAAGAGAGTCAGACATGAATTGTCATTTCCCAGTTGAACAAGTAGAGACATAAGCACAATGTTTTTGGAGCTCTATCCTTAAGACGTAATTTCCTACAAGATTAGGGAAAAAAAAAATCATAGAATTGTTAAGGTTGGAAAAGACCTTGAAAATCATCAAGTCCAACCATTAACCTAGCACAAAAGAAGATTAAAAAAAAAATATGAAACCATTTCAATAGGCAGTTCTTGAAAGGGCAGAGACAAATTTGGAAGTCTACTACAATTGTGCTTTTTTTTTTTTTTTTTTGAAAAAGCAAAACGGATGGAAGGTTGTATTCCAGGGCAGGTTACCACACGCATATCTTCTGATCACTGTGCACTACATCTACATATGAATATTAGAGGCTAGATGATAATGCATCTATTTTATGAGTACTTCAACACCATTTAAAGAACTCACATGTCATTTCTCATCTCACATTAAAAGTGGTATTAAGTATTGATGCAAGCCAAGAATGCAAAAATTTAGTAAATTATACGTATATATGAAATATATATAAAAAAATATAAAGTAGGCTATATAAAAAATGCAAAGATAAGAAATTTCTCCAGTCCTAGCTTTTATCATTCAGAAACTATATAGGTCCAAAACACAGACAGTGGTCTAAAGGTGTTACTGGCATTTCCAGCACTTGAGTCACAGAAGTATAAACTCACAAGGAAAAGATCCAATATTTAAGATCTTCATATACTGCACAACATTATGAAGCAAAGAATTCAATCCAAATTATTTTCATTTTATTTACAAAGTGACACAAAACTCTCTCACAAGTGCATCAGGCAGTCAGTGAAAACTGCTTAAGTAACTACTCAAAGCAAATTCACTGATGATTATACAAGGAATAAAAAGGGGATGGAAGTTTGTCACAAAATTTGATTTGCCTCCAACCGCAGCAAAATATAAAGATTGAAAATATTCCTATGTTGTAAACTTGGACTCAGAATGAGATTACAGGTAGTAATTCTGTCTTCTGTCCTACTTCCTTTGTCACAGGTTCTCTGTGATTCTTAGTGACTTGCAAAGTTCAAAACCATCAAATTACCCTTCTAGTTGAGAACAGAAGACCATAACAAAGTTCTACCAGACTATCAGTAGCATAGTCTTGCATATAAGACTGAAACTTCTATGCATTTTCCCACTGGACACAGTCATTTTAATGGTTCATCTGTTATTACAGCTGGTCATCTTGTTCCTAATTAGTTTAAGCAAATGTTTTCAGTGAATCTGATTTAAAAAGGTAAACAACGGAAACAGAGAAGACCCTTCCAAAGTGGCCAAAGTGTTTACTTCCTTACAGACAATGATTACCAATGTTCCAAGTTTTATACAGTGAATTTTAGATTTCACTGCTTTGCTTTGTTTGAAACTAATCATGTATTCTAAAACATTTCTGCTTAGTATGTAGTTTGTCTGTCTGAATTTAAAATGACCCCTTAAGTAATAATGAATTGAGATGGTTACTGTATGTACATAGTCCTTAAAAGCAGCAGTGAGATATCGGTCAATGATCTATATCCACTTCACTTAAAGTTTTCCAGAAGCCAACTTCCTGTCAGTGAGAATGATGGTCTTGGTGCCTCATTTGAAAATTTAGAAATCTGTGGGATAAAGAATATCTTGGGCGAATAACAGGGAGAAGAAAAACAAATCTGCAGGCAAACACATAGGAAAGTGCCAAGTTGGAGAAGCATAAGGGAAGCCTGAAGGACTAATAGAAGTAAGGCCAAACGGGGGCAAAGAAGATTTGGTAAAGAAAAGAAATTACAAAACCAACAGTAGAGAACACTGGTAGAGAAGGAAAGAAGACAGACAATTGCTAACAATTGTTTATTGGAAAATTCCATGTAATTTGAGACAAAGCATAGGAAGACACAGCTGATTTTGTCTGTCCAAACACGAGTAAAATATGTTCTTTCAAATGCAGACAGATACATGTGAAGGTGTTAAAATATTTAAAACCAAAATCAACAGAAAGATTGAACATGTAAATGCATTTTTTGCTCTTCTGTACCCTAAGCCAGATTTCATACCTACAATTTTGAATACACTTACTTTCAGTATTGATTTAAAATAATCACTTTTCATAAGTTTCCGACTCACTAATTTAGCATAATAAACTTTATTTTAACATGCCAATTGTAGTAAAAGGAATATGTTAGCAAAAAATAAAGTATCTAACTAATCAGATCTTGTATGGTAAATTTTCATGGACAAGGTGCTTCTGCCTATTTTTTACCATTTAAAGCAGAGGTACAAAATAAGTGTTTATTTTCCTACCGATGAACACTTATACAAGGATGTGAGAATGACAAAACATTCCTTCAAGGCTACAGTTCAGAGTGAAAGTAGCCCTACTAACTTCAGTGGAACTGTTCATGTGGAAAAAAACCCACATGCTGGATGTGTTTTCAAAAAACATGTCTTATATCTGATTAGGTTTTCCAATATACAATTCTTCAACATTTATCTTCATTTTTTTGTAAATGATGTTTTGAACATCACGGATGCCAGAACATGGAAGCTGAGAAAGTGCTGAAGGGAATTATTTGCATTGCTAGCAAATGGTTCATAAAACAGAATATAGAATATGAACAAAAGGACATTAAACTCTCATCCCAAACCATAGCAACAGATCTTTCAACGTAAAGTTACAAAAACCTGCTGGTAATAAAAAACGTTGACTTTTTGGTTTAGCCATGAAAAGCATGCTAGCTTTTACTGATGCTAGCTCAGCAGTTAACTTTAAAAAGAAAATTGACTTTTAAAAGTTCAGATATGTTTCAGATAAAAATTAAGGGTTCAGTTCAATAATTTCAAGAATTTGAAATTTTGGTATAACTCATTTTGGGAATCATTGGCAACTTAACAGCACACTTGAACACAGCTTTTATCAGACTTTTCAAATTAAAAAAAAATCTGAAAATAGATGCTGTATAACAGTAAATATTGTTGTGGCGTTCACAGAAGGGTCTATTCTAATTCTGTTAAATTACAAGTCAACTACACTCTGTTTCAAGAGAAAAGCATCCAGTAACATAAGATATATTTACTTACTGTTCCAGAATTAACATACTTTTTCTTTTTTCCTTTTTTCTTTGGATTTATTACCTAGAAACACAGATACAAATATTAAAGCAGTATGATTTAGGATTTAACATAAGTGTTAAGATACTTTCAATGCAGAAAGTAGTCTATTTTCAGTGGATTCTCAATTTATTCAGCATACTGTTTACTTATGCACCTCAATGCTGAGATATATGCATATTTGAAAATCAGCAAATTTATCTTCATGGTACCTGCTAGGTAAGCCAGTGCTGTTACTCACATTTGACAAGTAGGGGACTGGGGCAATAGAGGTGAGAGTGTTCATTAAATCTGAGTGCTCCGTGAAACACTTCTTTGAATTTTCTGAGATTGCAAGATGCAAGATTCTGCATTTTTCTGCATTCCTGATTTGTGTTTCAGTGTACTGTGTCACCACTTCTTCATCTCACAATGCACCTCTTCACATGCCAGCTAATCTGTTTCCATTTCTCCTCAGTATCATCTGAGAAATATGAGATTTGTTCTACTCCTAGTTTCTGTATTTGGTGCAATGACAGGATCTGGCTGAGAGGAAGAAAAATTGGGAGACAGATCACACTGTGCCAGAATAGAAACTAGCCAGTAATTTCATGAAAATGGCACAGACCACCACCTGACTGGAGTACAGGAGTTGTAGGCCTCAATGCACTCCCCATACACAAGAATCTTTACAGAACTGGACTACAAAGCAATAAACAGTTTTTCTCAAATGTCTTGAACCCACACCTATAAAATTTCTCACTGTAGCCACCAATACAAATTGTTTCCCTTCTGAATACCTACCCATTCAAAGGCAAGTCTCAGCCAGTTTCATTACATACACATTAAAATGTAGTCCTGATTTTTTCAAAATTGCACATGGAATTGGAAGCAAAACATTATTTTGTTAATTAGGTCGATCAACTATCTCCTATATAACTAGGAAACTCAAATCTTTGTGGCTTACTGCCAAGTTTTACTGCAAACTACTCACAGATGTTCTGTGAATGACAAGGAATGAAAACATTCCCAATTGAAATCTTAGTCACTTAACTGCTATAAAATATTTAAACAATTTTGCCTGAAAATGGGAAAAATAGTAATACATGTCTTCCAAAAATTCTTTTCCCCCAAGCAAAATGAAATTACATTTAAAGATCATATTCCTCGCACAACACAGAACAGCTGTGAAACGTAAGGCAGAAAAGGATAACTATCATTTGAGGTCTTCCCAAACAGGGTACACAAGAGTGACTCTTTTTTTCCCTCCAGTATGCCACACAGTTATCCACTAAGTACTCTTCAAAGCTTTTACTGCCTTACACATACATAAGCCCTTTAACACTTAAAAACCCGCAAATAACCCCTGTCCCTCCTATTAACCGTGTCTTGCCTGGTGAGCAATGGATTAAATCTGTGTAATGGTGGTTTATAAGCAATGCAGTAATTCTTGCTGAAACAGAGTCTTAGCCAGAAAGTGACTCCTGCTGACAATTGCCCAGAAGAGGAAGATGAAGGTAACAGACTGCCTGCCTGCCCTGTGGCCCTTCATTCACAACTCTCCAGAATCTAGTGGTCAGGCCTGAGTTAACAACATATTTCTTGCCAGCAGTCATTGAATGCCAAAAAGGAGATTCATCTGAACCTTCTGCTTCAGGTAACTTGACAATTGGCTTCTTAGGAATTGCTAAGAAATGCACTAGAGCTTGGAGTGAAATATCATGGGAAACAAGGCATCTACTTGGGATTAAAGATGAATTAAATCACAGCTTGTCTCTCCCCTATAATTCCAGGTACTATAATTATTATAATATTTATGTGTTTTTTTTCTCAAATTTCAGATAACTTTATAAATAAAACAACATTTTTTAGCCTCTGAAATTCTTACACCCCTGCAGTAACCTAGGAAGCTACATGAACTCTTACCTACTAAAAAAAGGTCAATTGAAAAGAGCTTGTTATAGCAATGTTTCTAATCTGAAAATACGGGACACTCACTCAAACGCAAATTTCTCTACCTGCCTTGGGTCAGTTTGTAAATGCAAAACAATTAAAAAAGAATTTGTTCAGTCTCTTTTGTTCTGATATTGCACAGACTGATCAAGCAGAAGCAATACCAAAGTACAGAGGATTGCAATGTGGGGAGGCAAACATGAGACGTTCAGGAAATGTATGCTATTGCTGGGAGTAAGATATTGATACTATATTTAAGAAACAGCAAAATGACTTAAGATGTTATGACAGAATATTCCTGGTAGGGTAGGAGTCATGTCAGTGACACAACAGGAGAGGACATTTTCACTGCACACAGTAATCTGTGCTGTGACACTATCCATAGGAAACTGCTGTAAATTACAGTAACTCTGTTGGTTGATCTCGGATCTAAATAAGAAAAAAACCCCATGGCTTTCAGTTATCTTCATCTTCCTTTGCACAGCAGCACCTTTGCTCATCTTCAAAATAAAAGTGAAGCACATAACTGGGGCACCCTCCTTCCCTACTTTGTTTAGTGCTTGCCTAAATCATTTTATTTGTGATCACCTATATTAGGAATATGAAATTTTACAAAATACTGAAGTTTAATGGCAGTAGTCCAAGACCAATTAAAGGATAGCTTAAAGAATAACAAAGATCTGCACACCATACAGAAAAAAAAAAACAGGCTATAGCCACACAGGCTTGTCTTCTTATTATTAGCAAGAATATCTTTCCATGAGGAAGAAAAAACACATTTCAGTTCTGAGAGACACCATGCATGCAAACTGCATGATGCTGGAACTCAATGGTGCAAATACAGAAGCTGACCTAAGGCCTTCAAAAAGCATACCTAAAACCTGGAAGAAGGTCTTAAGTATTTATTCTGAGAGACATAAGAGATCTTGAAATTAAACTGTCTACCAGGACAACTGCAACTAATTAGCTGGATTTGTCTTACATCTGAATCACCCCTGGGAGAAGCAGAGCTGAAAGAAGTTCCAATTGTAGGATTAAGATTGCATCAATGAAGATCTTGCAGACAGGCTGGTCAGGAGTTTCACCAATCTGGACACATACGTGAATCTAAATTCAGGAATAGGCTCTCCTACCAAAATGGACCAAGAGGGAATAGAAACGCAGTCCTCAAGACAGCTAGTCATGGAACCATCCCAGAAGCAACTACAGCCCATAGGAATCCACCAGTCACCAGGTGGCATCACATAGCAGAAGTGCCTGTATTACCTGCAGTATCATCTGAAGGCAAATCAGCTGCTAATTTGAAAGAGGAGATGCTCATACTAACAAGACTACATTAAAGGGAGATTTGGTGGAAAAAGCTATTCCTGTTTTTTTTTGGATGGCACGTGTGACCATTGTTGATGTTGGGGAGCCTTAGATATTACTTTCCCTTGGGGAAGGTGAGGAGGGAGGGATAAGATCAAAATCTTGGCTTCTGGTAACACTGGAGATCAAGGACAGAGTCACTAAAGAAATACTAAGAAAAATATCACAAACAATGTCCCAGGCAGAAGCTGGGAAGGAGCTCCAGAATACAAGAAAGAAGAAATACTTTTAGGGACTTCCAAAACAACAGGGGAAAAAAAAAATGCCAAGTGCCTTATTTTTTGTTCAGTTCCTATACTTGGTCTGCATTACATAAGACAAGGGTTGAAACTGCTGATGCAGTAAGAGGACCCATTTTATGCTACCAGAACTTCTAGAGAGCAGGAGAGCTCTGTGTATGATGACATTTTCCAAGAGAGGGCTGCTTTTAACTAGAATAATCCTGCTGGTAATCAGACCTAGGAATGGGCATTTGTACTGTGGTGTGATGACAGCAATCTTTTGCATGAGGGTAAGAGTCAAGGACTAACCCAAAAGAGCAAGGCTCCACGAACCAAGGCAAAATGAAGGCAACTTCTAGTAGGATGCACTGTCACCTTTCCCATCTTTACCTTAGGCACTTTGGCAGATGCTGTATTTTCCTGGGTTACGTTCATTGCTCAACTGATAGAAACATCTTGTAAGTTAGAGAGGAGACTACAGCCTCTTCAATGTGAAAGAAAGGAAAACACAACTAAAATCAAAACTGGTCCATTCCTGTATTTAATACTATTTATAAACTCTGAAATGGACAAAAGATCTCATATTTTATAAGCGATTTATTTTTATAAAGGATCTGTCAAAGAGTTATCAGACAGATATACTGCCTGGAAATGATAAAAAAAAATGCACACCAAAAAAGTCTACCTATAACACACCGTTCTTTGGGCTCATGACTCCGTGATCTGAAGCACTGAATATGAACTTCATACTCAGACTCTTCTAAGGTTCCTCTGTTCCCAGTATATAAACACCTCTAGGACAATAAATACAGCACAGACTGTACCTTGCCTAAACAGTCGTTTTCTTGTGATGTATGAATGCTCGTATCCAGAAATGAAAAACAGCAAAAATGAGAACAGAATTGACTAAGAGAGACAAAATAGTGAAGTTAAAAATAAGAAAAAGAAGACACTCTGCAAATCTCACTAGGTGAGGCTATGAAAGACCTACAGAGTAAAACCTACAGATTCAGCACTTCACCTTAGAGAAACTGAAAGTATCTGGCACAATCCATACACTTTGTCTATGAGCATGTGTGAGATGGAGGGTGCTAAAAAGCTTTACCACAAATGGCTGGACATATGCATATCTATGTGAAAATGCAATAGCATGTATTTTCACACAAGGGAATATACAGGTGCCTGGAATACATGCATTATTTCCATGTGAAAATTGGTACTCTTGAGCCCTTGCAGGGACTCTCTCTTTATGGTAACACTGCTCTAATTAAGAAGACCACCTGTTCCCAAACACCACCGCCACATCAATATCACAAGACAGCTGTGGGGTTTTAGGCAAATGCATCAAGAATGCCTGTCATCAGAATGGTTAATTAGATGCTTAGGTACTGTTGTGTACCTAAGCACTAGGCTACTGCCGGGTGAAAAAGGAATGGTAAAAGGAAACACAGGGCAATCAGGCAACTAGGCTTAGTGGCCTATTAGCCATATTGCCTAAATTAGGGGTAATACTTCCTGGTGCGCACGTGCGCGTGCACACACAGGCACACACACACACACACAAAGGAGGTGGAACTCGAAACACTCCACATTGTTTTACCATGGGAAAGAAACCAATTCCTTTTACAGGAATTCTGGAAGACAACTCCAAGTACACGATGAAATACCCTGCAGACATTTGACACAGACCTAGACAAGCCAGTACTTGTACACAGCATAGTGTAGGTGGACTTCCTACCTCTGGTCCTAAAAGCAGGATAACCATATTATATCAGCACCAGAACTGATCATTAGACTAAGACAATCTAGGTAGAACTTACTCGATCAGATGCAGCGTAACTCGAACTCACCTGTACTGCTTCTAGCTGGGGAGCACATTCACAGTATGTGAAGTTACAGTACTACACACTGTTACCTACTGAAGATAAAGCTGAAGTGATCTAAGTTATGCATAAAAATAATGGGGACTCAAAATTGAAAATGAAATTTCTTGGATCCATAAAAACATAAGCTGGAGTTTAACACTGCAGAATGTAACGTATTTCCATAGGAAGAGTATGTAAGTTGACACCTCTCCTCAGTGACAAAATACATTTTAAATCTTTTCTTCCTATTGCTTCTCCTTATTTAACACATTTTGAAATTTCATGATACATTTCTCATTCCAGACTGAGATTCTTCTGGGATGTTAATTTAAAAATGAAGTTTTAATGCAGGAGTCTCAATGCTTAGACTTTTTTTTTTCCCCAATTTTTTGTGCCCAAATCTGGGATAATTTTTAAAGGGACCTTGTAAAAAAAAGAAAAAAATGACAAAAATTAGTGCCGTTATGACACTTCAAGTTTGTGCATCTCAATTTTTGTTGGCATAAACTCATTGATTGCTTCTGAGAATAACTTACAGCATATTTAATGGTTGGACTCTATGATCTTAAAGCTCTTTTCCAACCTAAACGATTCTATGGTTTTGAAGATTCAGTAAAGTCTGATCTTGGAAAAAGAAAGTTTACTTTTTTGCAAATCCCAATAATCTCAGACTAAATTAAGAAAGAAGTCTTAAACTAGGGATTTATTAGATCTGAAATAAACAAGCCTGCACAATCTTGGCCACAGGGCCCTGAGGAGAAAAGAGAAGAGAAAGAAGACTAAGAGGGAATGTGGATGCATTCACCTACAATACATGATAAAGTCTTATCACATTTAGAAGTCATCTAACAATATAAAACTCTATAATTGAATTGACAACTGCCTGTCAATCCCAGTAGCTGGCAGATGTATGAATCTTAAACCAGAAATGAGATGCAAATTTTTAAGCAAAGATGGTAACTGACCACCTGAAAAACCCTACCAATAAGCTAAATTCTCTGTCACTTGTAAGCCCTGCATCAAAACTCTAAGGATTCTAAAATCTGCACTTAAGATCAAAGGCATGTGACTGCCTCTGATATAGGAATCACCAGATATTCTTTGGATAGGAGAAAATAGCATACAACACATGCAACAGTTGGCAAAAGGAGAAATAAATGACAAAATGTTCATACACAAATGGAGGTAACCCAGTATTTGCTCCAAGTTATGTCATACTAACCCAGCTGCTCAAAGTGCTCTTCTTGCCCTATCACAGCCCAGCATGCATACGCATGCACACATACCTACTTGTCTTTGAATCTTTTTATAGAATCATAGAATCATTTAGGTTGGAAAAGACCTTTAAGATCATCGAGTCCAACCGTTAACCTAGCACTGCCAAGTCCACCACTAAACCATGTCCCTAAGCACCACATCTACCCGTCTTTTAAATACCTCCAGGGATGGGGACTCAACCACTTCCCTGGGCAGCCTGGTCCAGTGCCTGACCACCCTGTCAGTGAAGGAATTTTTCCTAATACCCAATCTAAACCTCCCCTGGTGCAACTTGAGGCCATTTCCTCTTGTCCTATCACCTGTTACTTGGGAGAAGAGACCGACGCCCACCTCACTACAGCCTCCGTTCAGGTAGTTGTAGAGAGCGATAAGGTCTCCCCTCAGCCTCCTCTTCTCCAGACTAAACAACCCCAGCTCCCTCAGCTGCTCCTCATATGACTTGTGCTCTTATGAAGCAACACTTTTAGATTCTGTTCTTTATAAAAGAAGAAATGTGAAATAATTCCAAAGTTTGATTTTGACAAGCACTGTGCAGTTTGATCAGTTTGCCATGAAAACATTGGAAGTGTTCTCATTTATTTCCTGAAAGTGAGTAAATATTCACAATACTTACCTCATACACGTTGAACTGAGATTGCCCCCTTGACAACTCTCTGTAACTTGTTGTGAATTCTCCGATGAAATCATGGCTGTATAATAAAAAAGTTTTTAGATCAAATGCACAGCATTTAGTAATTTAAACATGTATTACATCTATTTATGAAAAAGAGAAGCACAGACAATATGAACTGACACCCAAGAAAGGAGCAATGGCAAAAGATATAATTTACTTAAAAAAATCTTTATTTTGTGTGTTGTGTGTTCACTCTATTAGTAATAAAAATTTAGAGATTAAAAGTATTGGCTTAAATCTTTCTGATGGCTTCTGATTAACTTAGCTGCACAACAAGGACTAGGTTGCAAAGTAGTGATTTGACCGCAGTGTAAGCTTAGAGAATCTGAATAAATGGAGTGAGCTATCAAAGACTATCACCATTTTCTCACTGGGTGACCACTGGCATCACAGACTCTGAACTGTGTGCAAGAGTATGTGAGAGAAAGGGAGGTATTAAGAGTGTGAAAGGAGTAACTTAAACTAGAAAAGACCAGCCCTACCAATTTGTGTAATGTGACACTGAATGGCACTTTTAAGGGGAAGACCCAAAGCCTATTTCAGCTGCTATGTCTTCCCACCTGGGAAGAGAAAAGCAATCCACTGAGGCTACTCAGCTTATGGTATTAGACACCATTGGAAAGTATATCTTAACCTAACAATAAAGCAGTGGTTATTGAGCTTCCCCTTTCTAAATTCCATTCCTGTTCCAAGAATACATTCAACACTCCTGTGCTGTCACCCACGTTTTGAAAACTGCTTTGTCAACTCTTAACCGGGGGATGGCATGCTGCTGAGGAGCCACTGTGAGCAGGGTGGCCAGAGGGAGTGTAGCGGATGAAGCATCGCTGAGAAAGGCGGCTGGGGCACAGAAACCACAGGGCTGCCAGAAGTGACTGAACTGCAGGTTCGTATCTCAGACAGGTGCCTGGAACGGCAGCGACCGCAGGGCTGTGTGCCCAACAGCTGGCTACACAACTCCCAGCAGTCACAAGACCTGTTCCCATTCTCCACTCTTCCCAGCTGAACTTCCCTCACTGCTGCTCCAGCTCCCACTCCCCCCTGCCCCCATCTCCCTCTGTTTTCACAACTATTCCCTAACAAGGTGTCGTATCTCCTCTACACTCTGCCTCCACATCTATTGAGCTATGAAACTGACTTTTTTGCCTTCCCTCCAATGGTAAACTAGAATAGAAAGTCAAAGTTTTATGACTTTGTTACTTGTAAAGTTTGTTTTTAAGAAATACAGCATACTTCTAATTAAGCTATAAATATTAAAAGCAAATTTAAATAAATCTGAATGTTGCAAGAAGAGGAAAAATGGAAACAATCCATAGCAACATGAAATTTCTTCCTTGAGTTATTCATAATGAAATGAACTGAAAAAAGCAACCCCCAAATATACAACTCACTTTCTGAAACCAGCATGAATTCACAAAATATGTAAAACAAACCATTAAAAGGTCCAGTCATCACGCTAATGCACATGAAATAGGCAAAGCGTCCTGTTAGAAAGCTTGAGAAATACTATATGGTGAAGATATTCCTGATTACTCAGATTCAGAAGGGGACATGTCTCATGAAACACTCCCAGTTTGGAGATCAGGAAATTGCTTCTGAGGCAGACAGAGAGTTTTCTTAAAAAACACATTTTGGAGGTATCATCTCCTTTGATTAAATGCTCTCCAGATTGCAATGACTATTTAACCAGGGGAACAGATGAAGCCATCCATACAGGCTATGGAACTTGAGTTCTATATGGGTTGTAGCACATAAGGTGTATTAAACCTTAGGTAACCATGGCACTGGAGAAAAACGCACCTTGGTTAAAGGGGAATCTTTCCCTTTCATAACAGTTCTTACCTTAACTTTTCAAGTCGGCTTGTATATTTTAAAAGCAGAAATTCAAACAATAGCTCAATGACTACATACAAACATGCTGTAGCAAACAGAGGAAACATAAGCAATTCCAGACAGGGTTGTCTCTGGGGAAAAAAAAAATCTGTACTGCTCAAAAGTAATTGTTTCCTTAATTCTAAGAGACATTGGAAAGCCTCCTTTCCTTGTGGCAATATACAGAGACTGATAAGAACTGAGCTAGAAAGATATAATTCCTCTGACTAATCATGTTAAAAAGGTACGAGCATACGTAACCAGTCTCAGAGTTCTCTGCACTTCATCAACCTGGATCTTAACGCTCAGTATTCAGACGGATGTACGCTCCCTCCACTAGGTTGGCTCTGAAAGATGAGTGCCTGTCGGACAACATTTGCCTTTGCCAGAAGCATAACTCGTAAAGAAAAACGAGGCACCGATCCCTCCCAATATTCATGATCACACTTCACCAAATGGATCTCCTTATTACTCTCTGGATTGAGAATCCAAAGAAGTTATTCTCTTTGCCTTCCAAACACCCAATATTTCTAGACTTAAAGACTTTTGTCCATGAGTGGCATATCAGAACTCTGAATCGGAGACTCTTAGCCCATAAAATATATCACTTGAACCACATCTCCCTTAAATCTGCCACTTTTGGTACTATGCTTTGAAGTGCTGAAAATCACTTTCAGAAGTGTATTAACTTTGATTTTTTTTAAATAATCTAACGGAAAAAAACAAAGGAGAAAAGGACAATCATCACCAGAAACACGCCAATGAGTAAGTAGAAAAGTGCCATAATCTAAAAATCAACTATCTCACTGGAGAAGGAGGATGAAGATGGAGGACAAGAAATAAGGTGAGAGAGCCTAGAATCTGAGATTTACAATCTCTCCTGCAGCATTTAGATTCTCAGATGAATGTTTAGGTGGCCCTAGGTTAGCATGGCAATATTTACAGTTTTAAGATTCAAGAAAAAAACATTTCTTCTGCATAACAGATCATAAATGTCAAGGCTTTTGCACCATGTACGCTAAGCAACAATTTCTCTGAAATTTGTGAAAGTGCCTTCAGAGAGAAATAAAAAAATCAGACTATTGCTGATGTGCTGATGTGAAGTTGCATATCATCTTATTTTTTCCTTCTGTAAGACCTGTCTGCAAGTACTTAATTGATAAGGACACTGAACAAAAAGAAAGTCACTTTGTTTCACACAAGTGGGCTTGTCCAAAGTAACAAAAACAACTTTTGTGACTTCTTATAGCACCAAATATTTTGGGGTTTGTCATAGCTCTTAGAAGCAATAAAAGGTATCAATTAGAACAAGTGGTTCGCATTTTGACAATTTTTGTGCAAAAACTGGTTTGAGACAAAGAAATGTTTAATAATTAATAGTGTTAAAATTACAAAGGTCCTATGTTACCTTTTAGTCAAGAAATTTTAAGTGATGTTTGAAAATAAATGAGAGCTAAGAAAATACAATTACTCTTAACAATGTAATTCATGAAAGTGACAGTAAGAAGCTCAACCCAAAGCACCCTGGCGTCGTTTTCCCAAAGCACAGATAACAAAGAATGGGGAAAAAGAAAAAAAAACTCTAAGTCAAGACTCAAGAAATCAGAGTTAAGTCAAGTCAAGATTCAGAAATCAAGTATATGCACAGTAATGGTGCCTTACTGATTGCAGAATAACCTGCAATATTCAGTATAACTTGCTTTGCTATCTAGCAGGCTCTCTGATGATCTTTCAAAGGTTGTTCCTGCCCAGCCTGCACATCTCTGGAGCAAACAGATTCAGCCTAGTGAGGTCATCAGCCAGTGTAACAACTGCTCATAAACAGAGTCCATCAAAAATGGAAATTAATATAATCTGAGTAACAGCAGCATTGTACATAAAAATTGATAGACTGATTCTTGAGTGGGATTCACTTCAGATACATTTGGCAATGTCAAAGTTAAATTAGGCACTTAGGTTCTTGCTATGATCACTAGTAAGTCATAGGCACCACCAAATGGCAATTTATTCCAGTTAGGATTCAATCAGACCGTTTTCCCCTGTAAGCTACTGAAGTAGCTTAAATGATTAGTTCAATCTAGTTGACTGATTTTTACATTGTCTGAAGTTACATGAGACAAGTGCTGTCTCATCTTTCTGAGGAATTTAACATGTAAGATATCAGTGTTCTGCCTGCTTCTAAATTCAAAAAAAGGTAGAAAGCAAAAGGCAAACAAAAAAAATCATACAATTAGAATAAAAAGGAATACATGTAAATAGTATGTTTCACTTTTTGGTTTTTTTAGATATTAATTTTATAGGTATTCAGAGTGGGATGTGAGCAAAGGCAGATAATCTTTCAAACTGTTTGGAAGAGTGTAGAGGGTAACGACTGCCTGAATTCCACAGTATGTTGAAGATTTCACTCAGAATTGCAGCTACACAATATTACTTGTCAGATTTCTTCTTCTTTTTAATCATACCTCAGTTTCAGACTTTGGGTGAAATGGGACAGCACATGGGGTTCAATACCTTAATAAAATATAATCTTTATTTTTTATTAACTTGGCAATATAAGTTAATTTTTCATTGTTAGATTATTTTCAAAAATATTGCAGTTTATACACAAAAGTGTAAATATATCATGTTTTTAAGGATTTGGCACATCTAAGTGAGGAACAGACGATGTTAATAGAAATTCATCATTACCGTGATGCAGTGATTTTTTGCTAATATGGCTTTGTTAATTTAAATCCTTGTATTTTTAATTGCCAGACTATGTTATTTTGTCACTCCAGGGAATATCTAATCAAGAAGGATGAATTTGCACTAGCAGGTATTTATAGAGGGTACACATGTGATAAGAATGCTTATAAATCAACAGGCGTCATGATGGAACCAAAAAGACAAAAGTATAAGATGAGAAAGCTGAAACTGGTTTTGGACTTTGTCAGCAAGGAAATGAATGGCAGCACAGGATAAATTTGCCCATAATGATTACAAGATCTATTGGGCCACAGAAGCACAATATCATTAGCTATAATACTAGAAGCAAATTGCATTAGCAATATTAAAGACATTACTGTATAATAAATAATATACTCTTAAAAATCCAAATGTAAATGCATATCCATATATTTAAAAATACAAATTAATAGGAAATAATTAAGACAGACCAAATTAAAGATAAATAGAAATCAACATATTCTTGTATAACATACAAGTTCTAGTACCATGATTTATGAGTACAGTTTCTAACCAAAGTATTAAGATACAAGCTCAAACATTTTTAAAAGAATGAGGGGTATCAGTCCAGCCTGATAAAAAAATAATTCTTTCTATTTTGTCAAAATAAAGGCAATTTGAAAGGCTACTTTCTTCAGAAAAAAGGTACACTCAGTACAGACAGCAAGCTTGAATAATAACAGATTGCCCCTCTTGAATTTAGCAACAGAAATTCCACATATATTCTGCCATCCACTTTCTAGCAATGGAGTTATTTAAAACCCAGGTCTTCCAACTCCAGAGTTGACAACAATGTTTTGATGAAGACAGGCATCGAAATGAACATTCAAACCCAATCTGAAATAATGATAATTAATAGGTAGTTTCTACATTGCAATACCTAGGCAAACAAGCAGTAGCAATTGCAGGCTCAGGCACTTTATCATACTTGAAAAGCAACAGTTTATGAAGCAGCGTTTTAAGCAAAAGACAGTAGATTATAAAATGGATTATCCCTTTCTTCATACACGTACACTAACTGATAACATAATGAGATTCACAAAACTGATTTTACAGATCACAAAGCATTTCATCTTGCTTGTTCCTTGTACTAATATGCACACATCATGTCTGAATTAGGCTAAAACATCAGCTTTTACCACAATTGCAAAACAAAACAGAACTGTAGCACAGCAAAACTTTTTTTTTTCCTGTACCTCTAAATATTGATACATACCATTCTCTAGTCCTGTTCTGGCCACTATATATTTATACATTTTAAAACATGTGTATAAATATGCATGGATAACCCTAAAGTTTAACAGTAGTATTAATGTCTTACCTTCCATCTCTATCCCAATCATACACTTCTACTTTAATTGTCCTGGAAAAAAAAAAAAAAAACACAACCTTATTAAAATATATATTAAAATGTACCAGGATTGCCTTTAATACTTGTATTTTAATAGCATATGGGTGCATCAATTGTGCCAAATCCGGAAGGCAGAATTTTCCAGTCATTTCTCATGGGGCAGAAAATAGCAAGTCCCTCAGGTTACCCAATATATCTTCATGAATTAGTAGTAAAATACAGCAGAAGCTGAGGAAACAATTAAATACATTGGAAGTTTAACCAAGTTATTTTTACTTGCTGTTGCTCTGAATTTTCTGTGGTTTTTTTATAAATGATTCTTTAAACCTTAAAGTATTATCGACGTTTTTAAAAACATTAACAAACTGGAACTTACTGTGAAAGTTTCTTTGCTATATGCTATTATTTGGAAAACTGATATCTACTGTGGGGTAATAACATCTCACAGAAAAAAGTAATATATCCATATTTGAGAAGAAGTGTACAGAGATTGAGAGGGCCCTTATAAAACAAAATTATTAAGCAGCAAAGTACAGATTAAAAGCAATGTTTACAATATAAAGTAAAGTACATTTAAAGCAGTAAGAAATTCTAGTCCATGCATTTTGGTTCTTAAATGAAAATAACTACTTCAGATTACAATAAAACTTCAATCTGGTAGACAGTATTAACCTCTTCTAAATATTGTGCAGTGGTGAAAAATGAAAACTCTGTGAGATCAACCCAAGATTTTGTGAAGGCCCTGTCTGTGGCTGCAGATGAAAGAAATTTGTAGTTCTTTAAGGACTGCACTTTTCCCATCTTAAACTGACCCCTACCTCTCAATAGAGAGGGAGGCTACTTGGCTATCTGACCAAACAAGGCAGAAAAGTGCAACATAATTTTTTGTTAATTCCTAGAAAGCCAACACGACAGTTGTTTAGTTCTTTCATCAGACTACACTAGATAACTATCAGATTATACAGTATAACCATGACTCTGGCTTCCTAGAACAGAATTGGATGAGCAGATTGTGGGGTATGGGGGGGAACACGACAGCAGCAGACTCTGGGTAGCAGTTTTTCCCAAACTGACAGATTGCCCTGGACACTGGGAATACTCACCCTCCTCTTAATGAGTCAGGAGCTGGTGGGCAAGTTGAGTAATAAAATGTTAAAGTCTGCCAACGCACAGGTATTCGGTGCAAACACTTTTTCAACAGGAGAACTAATTAGAATTTATTTCATTTAAATCAGAATTTAAAGCCAAACTAGTAGATTATTATACACACAAAATAATACACGGATCTAAAATATTTTTTCACAGTGTAAAACAGTAACTAATTGGCAAATTTTCAGAGAAGCACCTCATGAAAAACGTTAGGTATGTAATGGTTTCATACAGTTTCTTGAACATCCCTCTGATGAATCTTGAGCTGGCTACTGTGTGAATCAAGATACTGAGACAGGATATTGGAACAGTTTAACTAAAAGTATGACCCAATAAGCAAGCTCATGTACCTCCTATGCATTACTTCACATTTATGACATTATACGTCTCTCATGAAGAAAGGCTGAGAGAGCTGGGGTTGTTCAGTCTGGAGAAGAGAAGGCTCTGGGGAGACCTCATTGTGGCCTTTCAATACTTAAAGGGGGCTTATAAGAAAGATGGGCACAGACTTTTTAGTAGGGCTGGTAGTGACAGGACAAGGGGAAATGGTTTTAAACCGAAGGAGGGTAGATTTAGACTGGACATAAGGAAGAAATTCTTCACTATGAGGGTGATGAGACACTGGAACAGGTTGCTCAGAGAAGCTGTGGATGCCCCCTCCCTGGAAGTGTTCAAGGCCAGGCTGGACAGGGCTCTGAGCAACCTGCTCTAGTGAAAGATGTCCCTGCCTGTGGCAGGGGGGTTGAACTAGATGATCTTTAAAGGTCCCTTCCAACCCTATGACTCTATACACATGTAAAAGCTGCAAATGGAAGATGAATGTGGAGATGAACTGTTTCCTTATGAGTAAAGTGAACCTCTAAGGACAGCTCTATTCTTGCTTCAGGGAAGTCTGGGAAACAGACAAAATGTAGAAAACAAAAATTTCCCATGTAAAGGATTAATCTCATTTTACATACTTACTAGAAGAGTGGATTTCTTTAAATGCAAATACTACAGAGCATATTATCATCAGCATCATTAATGAAACAGGAAACATATATCAGGATGGAGATAGTATATAGTTTTATATCTCCTTTTACTACAGAAAGAGTCTATATATAAGTAAATTCAATGATCAGTAATAATGAATCCTATCCGGCCTAAAATGAAGTGAACATGGGATAGAAAAATAACACCTCCAGACTTCCTATATTTTAAGCAACGACACGCTTACTTTTATTCTTCAGAACAGTTTCACATGAAGTGAAGTCATCAGGTCTATGGTATTAATAGAGGGGACAGGAATCCAAGCAATTACATTATAATTTGCTTCCACGGAAGCTGCTCCCCGTTCTTCCTGTGAGATACAGTTGAATACATGTTGAATAATTCTCTTTACTAGGAAGGAACTCTTTGGGGATAAGGCTGATCAACAGCTGATATTATGTACACCAGCAAATTCATGCCTGGATGTGTTTCACATTTTTTATGATATTCCAAAACAGGCAAAGAAGGAGTTGCTTTGTCTGGATGTTCTTCTTTTCCATTCAAATTTAATGGCTCTGACCACACCATTTGTTACATTTTATCCCTCTTGTGGAATTTCAGTTTGGGATCAAGTTACCTTAGAATGAAAACTGATTAAAGTGAAAGTTGTTCAGTGGAATGAAATCAAGAACAGCTCCAAACCTACTTTATCCCACCAAGTATTTGACCCTTGAAAGGAAATCATATTTAATTTAGTAAGAAAGGCAATATCAGAGAGTTTTTTCCCCTAGAGAACCATTATTTTACTTCCAGGTTTCAAAACCTGTTACTATTAAGATAGACAGGACACACTAGTAAGTTAAGATTTACATAAGGTTTAGTGGGACTTCAGTTTTGAACTGTCTTACAAATCTGTGTTCAAGTAGCCAAATCATCTCAGAGAGAAAACCTGAATTATTAAGATAAATTTTGGAGAAGGATCTTCAGACATGCAACTTGAATAAGAGCAATTCTTCCTTGAATAAAGCTCTTCTCTCCTGAAATTTATTTCCTATTGAAAGGATTGATCACAGATCTTGAGTTTTACCTATTTTGCATGACATGCAAGATATTAAAAGGCCTCTCAAATCTTCACATACTGACATTTTACCCTCTCTACACTACTATTTTATCTTAAAGGACACAGTTTAGAGGTTGGGTTCTCTATTTTAATTTTAAAAAAGCTTTAATTTAAAAAAAAATCAAGGTTAAAGAATGTTGGGGTTTGTATTTAGACACGTATCTCTGTCTGAAAACTTTTATGCAGAAAATAACTGTGTAAGTGCTATTTGAGAGCTAATATTAAGAGAAAGAAAGAAGAGAACAAAAATATTGAGAGGCTAAGTACTACTGTAGTACTGAAATCTCATCCCTGTGATGGCTGAAAACACATTGTATGACTACATAGTTTGAGAAAAATTAAGCAAATCCTGGTCTTTTCACAATGAAAAAGTGGACAGAACTCACTCAGAAGCACATGTTAACTGAAGATTTACTCTCCCCAAAACTAGAATTAATGTTTACGGTGATATATTCTTACTAATGACATTATTCCCACCTTTCACACCTATCACAGAACCCAGAGCACCAAAATTTGATCTGTGAAACTATCATTATCTGAATGAGAGTTTTGGGGTTTGTGGTTTTATGTATTACCATGCTGAGCTTAGGAATCTAATCCTTACCTTTAGAACGAAAAGTTTTCAAATAACAAAACCCCTCAAACTTCGGATGTTTTTTCTGAACTATCAGCAGACACTAATTTGAATTAATCTGACAGCTAACGAGTGTTTTTTGATTTGAAACATGATTGTTGTAGGCAGGATTATGAAGTTCCATGGAGCCTTTTATTCATAAGGCATTCACTGAGCACATTATGTTGAAAGCATTCAAATTAGAATCAACATGAGAAAACAGTAGTTACACAATAATTTGAGGCCTGCTATTATACTTTTTAATTCTCTTTTGGAATGCTGGAGTTATCTCAATACGCCTCTACCACAATATCTTTTTAAATTATTAGGAAAACCTTTTTTTCTTTAACATGATAAATAGTGCAGCATCCAGAGACTAGCTTCATGTGCACAGTTTTGCTTATGCATTATGCACATGAACCCATGTACAAGTTAAAAAGTCTTTTTTCTATTTGATTAGAATGTACTTATTATGAAATTGCTGCATTTTTGTTGCATCTAATTGAAAAAGGCAACCAACATGGCTGACAATGACTGTATCAAGTACTTCACAAGGAGAGTGTTAGAAATGTAGGAGAATGCTTTTTCCTTCAGTTTGAAGGAACATGACATCAAGTACTAGAAGAGTATCACAGATCAAATAAAGCAGCTAGGATCTGGTAGGAAAGACTAAAAATGGCCATTTCCCCCAAAAATGATAAAAAAATACCACTTTCCTAGGAGGGAAAAAAAAACCCCACAAGTCAATTCAATTTGACTTTTTAATAAGCAGCTTATAAAGACAGACCTTTAAGTTTATTACTGTGAAAGTGTTCTGCTTAGCTTAGCGAATATAAGCACTTCTTACTCTCCTGTTTCTTCATATTGACTACTGAGATTCAGTTAGTTGATTCAAGACTTGGTTTGTTTATCCCCTGGCATTAGCTAGTAAATTACAAGTTCAAGGAATGCCTCCCTGGAAGACTAGGCTTTCATGCTAACTGATTAAAATAAGTTTAGTACACACATTTCACTGAATAATTAGCTTGATAAAGTAATACAATAGAGTTATGACATGGCAAAATCATGTACTATAGTAACATAAAATGTACATGAACGGATAGTAATCACATACGTGGAAGCTGAAAATAAAAATTGAGGTAGAAAAGAAAAGTAACTACTTAAATTCCAAATTAAAGATTGTTTCAAAGACACACTCATAGGAAAATTACCAAGTTGAGCAAAGTCTTATTTAATTTCTCTACATGCAGCAATATGTTTCAACAAAGGATTGGGCTTCTGCTGATGGAAACATTAGTTCATGGTTAAAAGAATGCAATACTAAACCTCTGTTTATTTTCATCAATAAGATAAAAATACCTTAACTTATATAAGATAATAAGATATGATCATACCAATCTCAACTTAATAAAATAAGACAGATGTTTAGGGGTTACAAGGCATTCAAACCAGATTTTTGACCTTTTACCTTTGAAATACCCAGACAAGTACACTTTGCATCTCTTGTATTTTTCACACAGTCTATCTAAAGCTGAATTGAACCTTAGCACATCTATCCATTTATCTACTACATTCAGCTTACGTATTATGCATATTTTTATTCTAGTCTTCATATATTTCCTTTGTGATTTTAAACTAAATATTACATTATACACTGCCAAAAGTATTATGACTAATTGATAAGTCTATACTTCCTCAGAGTCTTACTAAAATAATTCCAGTACTCCAGATTTCAGGTAGCAGAGACAGATAAACTATTAAACATTTAACTGGGTACTTAATAACACCACTGATATCTAAATGCATTTCAAAGATATGAATGGTGACAACAGAACAAGAAGTCATCAACAGGGAGTTAAACATTGTTCTTGTTGATATTGTTAGAAGTTAACATGTCCATTTCTTAAGGAGTCTAAAATATCCATCGTTCCTCAACTTAACTAATTTGCTTGTTATTATTGGTAAAACATTGGTTAAAAACATGGTATTATTACCATGTTTTTGAAAGATGGATCCTTTTGCATGGGCTTTCTGAAAACTTCAAATCTGAACAAGATGATTACCTTCTGCATTTCTCATGTACTTACCTATATATTTTAAAGGCTTTCATTTATCAGCATCCTCTGACATTACAATGTCACCCAAGGAAGACAGATCATAATTGTTTCTCATCGAAACATTATTAAAAAATACTTGTGCATGCTAGTAACAGTGTCCATTCTTCAAACTAGTCTTTTCTTTCTAACTGTTTCTTAATCACACCATAGAGAGCGAAGAATTTTTTTCCAGAAATCACCACTAACATTTCCTACAGATTTAGCATATTGGCTTTATTTTTCTAAATTCTTTAATGTGATGAATGGTTTTGAACACATATTATCCTTTCAAAATGCTGATTAAATAACCTAAATAACATCAGGAATGGAATTGCATAGAAAAGCTTACATATAAAAGACTATATGAGTTAGGGGGAAAAACATCACATATGCTAAGAAAGCTTAACCTATAGCTTACCGGTCATAGTCTCCATTACACAGTGCTCTGACAGAAATCTTGAATGCCTGCCACACTGGATTTAATGTATTTTTTATTACTTCTGTTTTGTGGCAGATTGTAAAACTGTAATAAAAAAGATACATTTTGTATTTATGTACTTTTGTGTCATCAAACATGGAATCGAAAGAGCTGTAATCTGTATTCACTCATACAATGTCCACATAAAATTTAGGATAAGAAAAAAAGAAACGCAGTGAAATCAGAGAGAAGGGAGGACTGAAGAGGACAGATCTGTTTGAGAGAGATTACAGACTAGGGTGCTCAACAACTCTAAACCTAAAATGTTTTTACCCAAAACTTTGACAAGAATTACAACCATTCAGTGAGTTATTTCACGCAAGAGCAGTCTCCATCCCACTTGTTTAAACAGGCCTTGTACAGCCAGGAATCAGTCACAGATCCAGAAAGAAAGCAGTCTTGCTTAGCAATTAAGAAACTGAGCCAAGGGAGTCATGGCTTTCTGATGCTTGTTGCCCATTTTATGGCTATGACTTTTTTAACCAGGGCTGTGTCCAGTAAAACATATAAGCCTCTGTGAGATCCCACAATCACCTTGTCTCAGGTGAAATAAAATGAGTTGGTTTAATGCATTCTGCTTTCTCCAAATAATGCAAAATTTAAATATTTCTTTTGAATCCTCATCTTTGAGACTGAATTGCTCAAAAGAAAATAGGAGGCCAGGTCACTGGTGAAATTGCTACTGAAATTCTACACACAGATGTAACTAAAGGTGTCCTTTGAGGGAATATCTTCCTTACATTCCAAAGGCCTATGTTTTTATCCTGGCTATGATTCAGAAGGCATGCCTGAAGCTGAGACAGAAAAGAGAGCATCCTTCTGCCCATGGGTGCAGAAATTCTGCCCCAAATTCCTGTTGGATTCAGGAGAGCAATAAAGAATCAGTGGCTCACCACTCACCTCTGGGAAGGAAGAGGAGAAGCATTGCACTCAAGGCCAAGAGAAACTGCATATACCAGCACTGCCAGTAATGCCCAGAGAAATTCCACTAATGACCTTAATGCCACTCACAAAGGAGCCATAACTCCTCCAGGCTTGCAATTTAAGATATTCAGCATTTATTCAGGAAGCTGCTCCTATAATCTGCCTCCAAGAGGGAAAGAGCAGGGAACAGACACACATATACCCACACATGGGTTTATGTTAACAACTGCTCCAGTTAAGCTACTGAAACAAGTAATATACATGTCTAGCCTTTGGTTTGATATGATGTTATATGTGAGGACTGTTAGTTTCCAAAACTTAACCTGCCAGTAGACCCCCACGTAAGCAGTATGTTGACCAAAAGTTAGCATGTCAAGTCTTAGCAGCAGAACAGGAGAGGTTAACCTACTTTAACAAATTAAAGCATGAATGTAGCAAACAGCCACTTGTAAAAAACAAAAAAACAAACAGGAAAAAAAAAGGTATTTTTGAATTCTATTTCTTAGAACTCTGTCAAAAGATAAAAGATATTTCCAAATTTGCAGTATAAAATGTTTTTACCTAAAACAATTCCTAAGCATTAGCATATTCTGCAGCTACAATTTTCTTTGAGAATTCTATTTAAAGGCATACTATATCTTAGCAAAAGTAATGCTATTTAACTATTTTTATTACAATTAATTTTCATAGTGCTCTATATTTATCATACATTCAACTCTTAAAACCCTGAGTTGCAATATTTCATCTATTTGTTACAATAGCTTTATTCCTATACTGCATAACATGATATACTTCCAACAAACATAAAAGAAACACAGCTTAATTTGACAATATAAAAAAATTAAACTATATTACCATCTGCAAATAAGTAAGTTGCCTACTGTTTAGCAGCACAAATACTTAACAAGCATCTACCTGCCATCTTCATTGCTTCGATGAAATACAAGGAAAGGATCAGATTTCCCAAAGAAGTCCTTCTTGTCTAGTTTGTTCGCACAAAATTGCATTAAAACTGAATCCTGAAATGGGTCATACAGAAAAATTACATACAACATGCAGTTTACTACGTTAAACTAAAAAAAAAAAAATCATTGACTAATAACCATACAAATAGAAAACAAAATAAATGAGCCTATCTGCTTTCTAGATGCCCTCTACATATTTGCGTTCCTGTAATGTCCTTATAGGGCAGTTTGAACTGCTGGAACCAAGAATTCCTTCATAGGGGGGTGCAGAGGAAGGGTAAATTTCTATGCTAAATGCCTCAGGATTTTTCCAGTATTTTCTGACATCCAAAGTTGCATTCTGAAGGAAGTAAATTCACAGGCAAGGAATGCGTATTAGAATTAATTTTAAAAACTCCAGTGAGACACAACTAAGCCTCATTCCTTCAGTGACCTAAACCTGCAGTTGTCTGCTCCTGCTGTCTGTAAAGCAAACGATTTAGCAGCTTGCTATTAAGAGTCTAGAAGCTTCCAGAAAATGAGACTGGAAGATACCAAATACACCCATTCTGATGACAAATAAGGAGAAAAGTTTCGTTGCTGTGGTCAGGCAAACTGGTAGTCACACATGGTCACCTCTTTGGGCAGAGTCAAGAATGCGAGAAGGATTATAAATGCAAAGATAAACCTGCAGAGTCACCAGCTAACTGGGGCAGGGCCTGCTGGAAGACTGTGTTCCATAAACAGGTCTACAGGTATAACAGCAGCAAGAGGAAGACTAGGCAAAATGTGGGCTCACCACTGAGTGGGGCAGGGGACCAGGTGACAAAGGACATGGAAAAGTCCGTGTTTCTCATAGCCTTCTATGCCTTGGTCTTTACTGGTAAGATCTGCCTTCAAGAATCTTGGGCACCTGAGACTCAGACCTGAGAGTCTGGAACAAGGATGACTTGCCCTTGGTAGAGGAGGACCGGATGAGGGAACATTTAAACAGACTAGACATACAGAATTCCATGGGACCTGACAGGATGCACCTGCGAGTGCTGATGGAGTTGGCCATTGTCACTGTGAGGCCACTTTTGGTTATCTTTGGAAAGTCATGATGTTCAGGAGAAGTTTTTTGAGGACTGGGAGAAAGCAAATGCCACTCCTATCTTCGAGAAAGGGAAAGGAAGAAGATCCAGGCCAGTTTTTCCTCAATCCCCGAAAAGATGATAGAGCAAATAATCCTGGAAAACATTTCCAAACACATGAAAGACAAGAAGGTGGCTGAGAGTTGTCAGCATGGATTTACAAAGGGGAAATTCATGCCTGATCAACCTGAAGCTTTCCCTCATGAAATGAGTGGCTCAGTGGATGAGGGAAGACTAGTGGAGGTGGTTTATTTTGACCTTAGCATGGCCTTAGACACTGTCTCCCACGATATCCTTGTTCACAAACTGATGAATTACAGACTAGATAACTGGACAGCGAGGTGGACTGAAAACTGGCTGAACTGTTGGGCTTCAAGGGGTCATGATCAGTGGCACAAAGTCCAGCTGGATACCAGCCACTAGAGGTGTACCCCAGGTATCAAAAATGGGGCCAATAATATTTAACATCTTCATTAATGACCTGGATGATGGGACAGAGTAGACCTTCAGCAAGTTTGCAAACGATACAAAACTCAAAGTAGCAGCTTATACACCAGATGGTTGTGCTGCCATTCAGAGGCACCTGTACAGGCTGGAAAAACAAACCAACATGAACCTCATGGAGTTCAACAGAGGGAAAGGCCAAGTACTGCACTTGGAGGAGAATAACGCCATGCACCAGTACAGGCTGTAGGCTGAACAGCTGGAAAGCAGCTTTGCAGAAAAGGACTGAGGGGTCTTGGTGGACACCAAGTTGACCAACATGGCCTTGGCAGCAAAGAAGGCCAATAGCCTCCTGGGCTGCATTAGGAAGAGTGCTGACAGAAAGGTGAAGGAAGTGACTCAGCACTGGTAAGGCTACTCCTGGAGTCCTGTGTTCAGTTCTGGGCTCCCCAGTACAAGAAAGACATGGACATACTGGAGTGATTCCAGTAAAAGGGTCACTAAATTGATAAGGGATTGGACCACCTATCATATGAGGAGAGGCTGAGAGAGCTGGAATTATTTAGCCTGGAGAAGAGAAGGCTCAGGGGGATTTTATCAATTTGGGTAAATACCTGATGGGAGGGAGTAAACAGACTCAGCTTAGTTGTATCCAGTGGAAGAAGAAGTGGTAATAGGTACAAGTTGAAATACAGGAAATTCCATTTAAATACAAGAAAACACCTTTTACTGTGAGTGTGGTGAAACACTGAAACACAGAGATTGTGGAGTGTCCTTGGACATACTCAAAACCTGACTGCACAGAGCCCTGAGTAACCTGCTCTAAGAAGAGCAGAAGGGTTGGACTAGAAGATCTCCCAAGGTCTCTCCCAACCCCAGCAATTCAGTGATTCTAAAAATCTTTCCTATTCTGAATATGAGCTATAAAAGTTTGGCAAAAAAAAATCTCAGAAGATTAGATAAGAATTAATCCAAATACTGAAAAACCTTAGGTAGGAAAATATCACAGAAAAAGTATGTGACAGCTGGTAAGACAGTGCAAGAGATTGTGTGAGACTGTGCACGTGAAAGAGCATGACAGAGAATGCAAAAGAGTGCAACAGAGAGAGACTGAGTCCCAAATTCTTTGCAAGCTCCCTTCAGTGACTTTGAACTAGTCATCATATATGTAAAATTTGAGTGGGGTGAATCTGGAAGAACATGAAGGCTTTGGAAGGCACCTAGTGTTTGTCTTCATTAAAAGGGAAAGGAAAAAAAATCCTGATTATGGATTTAATGACATATTTATGACTTTTAAATAGGTTGTTACAACTGGGATACAAATGCTGGTCTTGGAGGATAAACACAGAATATCAGGAAAAAACTGCCTTTAGTCTCTTTTAAGGTTACCAATAAATGCTTGGGGTGATGGCACGTGTCTCTTAAGAATGGTAGAAGCTTAACTTAAGAAATGTAGAAGCACAATTTCTGCAGGAAAGCAATTAAATGATGTACTCATTTTGTCATCTGGTAAAAGTGTGAACATTTTGATCATGTACTATGTAGAAAAGTTTGAGCCGATGTAAAACAGAGGGTAAAGACAGGCATTGTCCACAACCATACTTATTCATTCATACTAGTAACACAGGAATTTCCTACTGCTAAATGGGAGTTAAATGAGACTGAGTTGCTGCACCCTATCAACATATCTGTGCAGAACTGGCAGCTTGCCTGGAAAAGGCAAATAAGATTTGAGCCCTTGTGCTATTCAAATATAGCACTATACCACTTCTGCAGAGAAATAATACAAACTTGACTAAGCTGGAAATAGGGCACAAAATTAAGGATTTCTTTTTACTTTAAATACCTAATGAAATTAAGAAAATAAGGCCTAAACAGATTAGCTATTTGATACGTTAGTAAAAAGAGAAACATGACTATTGCATAAACAGAAAAAAATTAACCACTGATGACATGGTACAAAAGTTAGAAGTTACACAAAAGCTGAAGCATACCCCCTCAACACCACCAAATTACAAAAACTAAACCCCAGAAACAAATCTCTTCAAGCCTCAAGGTATTCTTGTAGGTTTATGTATCTAATCTTGTACTCTCCAGATCCCCTGTACATTGTCATCAAATATCTGATACTATTGCTTTCTTCATTTAAGATTTGCTATCTTGTCATCGCAAACTCTTCAAAGATACACCTTACAGCCCCATCCAATATACACCATGCTTTGACAAAATGCCCCCTTCCTCAGATTCCAACTGGTCTTTATCACCCCATATCTATAATCCTTCCTTATTCTTCCTTCCAGTCTCTGTTTCCCTACAATTTACGGATTGCTGCTAGCTCATTCAGTGCTGGGATCAACTGAGCTGTCCTGGCTGCCAGGTGCCTTCCAACCAGCCAACCTCCTCCTCTGTCCAGTCCACTTCTCCATGAACCCTGGAAGGGGGAGGAGCGGTGACACTCTTGGGGAAGGTCACGACCACACCACGTTTCTCCCCTTAACCAGCCAAATTGCCCACTGCCCCCCCCCCCGATATTCTTCTGTTTTCTATTAAATAAGTACGCATCTGCCATTAATAGGCCAAGTCTTCACTTTCTTTAAAGAAAACTTTTTAAACTCTTCTTTTATGGTGATTCTTTGAAATACTTTACTACTTCTTTCCAATAAACAACAATTTCACATTTTTTTAAATAATATGACTCACTATTAGCATACTTTTAATTATAAGGTTAAAAATCAAAAATTTTACTTTGATGTTCATGTAACGTCAATATTCCATAATGGAAACATAATTCCATGGCTGAAACAAATGGATCTTTGTTAAAAGTTGGACTAAGAGATTAAAATGTGATTAATTACTTGAGGAAACAAGACTAGATTTAAAACTCATCTAAGAAGCAAAAACTTTATGCTTTGTATTGTTTTCTGCTTCTTTCTGCTTCTGCTATCTAAAACTAAGAGTAACTAACAGGAAAAAAGTATCCCAACTTCTTACATATATCACAATATCCAAATTTATACATTATGCCTTTGATAATATGTTGCAGCGTAAATCACAAAATCCTTTTCATTTTATTTTTCAAAAAGCAATGAACACACACTTACTCGGCAACAGCCCAGTTCCTCAGCTGTTACTATGACTGTTCCACATTTCTTCCCAGGAATTCCTCTGCAAGAAAATACAACTACATCACCTCATTTCTTTAACATCATTTATCAAAGTTAGAACTGACACAGATAAGCACAATGTAAGCTTTCAAGTCACAAAACCAATGCCCTGCTATAGTTTCCCTTTTCTGTTACTTGTCCTGTGTAAAAAAGTTGGCTTAGCCTAAGTGAATTGGTAAATGAGTTGCATATTTACTCTAACTAACAAGAAACAAGCCAGTTTAAATTTTAAAGGAAATAGCATAAAAAGTTTAAATGGGGTGAAATGACAATATCAGAAATTCTATTTTCCACCCTCCCATTGATGTTTTATTTAGAGATGACTCTACAACTTACTGATTTGTGAAAAGCATCCTTTTGCAAATTTTCCTTAAACAAAATACCTGAAATATCTTTAAAACTATACACCAGCCTTATTTTACAGTATTTATTCTGAAATGTTTATGAAGACACATAATAATGTCACCATCATATCAGATAAAGTATTTGCAAAATAAATTATAATTCACCCAGACAGCAATTAAAAACATGCTGCTGCAATACCAGAAAGCACAAAACAGATCCTTAGCATAAAGACCAATATAGGAACAGAAAAGCCACACGTAATCTGATAGTATTCAGTGGCAGCAGCCCTTTGGGGAGCAGGGGGGGTGAGGGGGAAAGTACAAATATTTAGATGCAACTTTTTGCATGATGCTATACTATAAATGAGAAGTTCCGCAATATCCTAATGTCTATTATTATGTCCATTAGCACACACCTTGGCAGTTACTTCTAGATTTTTTTCAAAACTGATACTATTGCTTATGCTCATTTTATTTCTAGTTCTTTATTTCTTTATGTCTTTCTTGAAAATAATTATTTGAATAAAATTATTTTCCAAGAAGACATTAATGTAAAATTGTATTTTCAAATTGATTGTATTTTTTAGGCTTTTCTAAGAGAACTAGAGGGCACTCCTGTTCTTCTGTTATGACAAAACATTAATGTAAACATTAACTGTTCTTATTTTGCTTACTAGTTTCCTTAATCCTTTTGAAATTTTTTACAATGCTCTACAACTTTAAGTAAGTTTAGCAAGGCTGTGGTATAACAAAGAACTGGTGGGAAAATAGTTCTTAAAAGCAGATAAAAGTTTAGAAATTATGAATAGAGGAGCAAATACTGATGCAATTTATGCAAGATCACTGAAACTCTTGTTTAGAAGTTGATCTTTAAGTCTGTCAGGAATACATCAGGGAATGCTGCTCCTCTACTGCTGCAGTCATTTGCCAGTAATCAGAAAGATATATGACTACTCTCCTGGACCTCCTCAGGGCTACATGGCATGTCTGAATTTCGCAAGGAAAGCAGCAGACAAGGAAACTATTCAAGTTTTTATTGTGAAATTTTAAATTACGATTTTAATACATACAAAACTTATGGCACTCTTCCATTTAATATGGTATAACTTTTAAAGTACAATACTTTAAGACCAAACACGAGAATTTTCTTCAAATAACAGAAAAAAAGAAATCTTGTCATTCCAAATGTTACACAGTATGATTCATAGTTTTATCAGCATCTTCAAATCATCTGGTTTTAAAGCTGTCACCCTTCAACAGCTCACGACTGAAAATTTCCCATTTTAGCCTCTGTAGCAACAGGATATTGAAATTAAAATCTCAGATTTTCAAAAGATGAAAAAGCTGCATTTTTTTCTTTTGAACAGTACTTCTTGAAGCTTCAAAAACTTTTGAAATTTGATAGTAAGAGCAGTAGTAGAAATGATTTTGTTATCAGGGTGATATTGACCTTACATGGTAAAATTTTTCAAGAACAAATGACCATGACCCTGGCTTTGACAGGTGAGAAAGAAATAGAAACTAAAAAAACCAGAAGTTCCCAGCACCACAATTCTGTAGGTTATACCAACTCAAATAGAAGGCACGAGTATCAGAAATACCATTACCGGAACCAAAATTCTTCCTACTGAAGTATTTAAGACCAGTTAACTGTGCCATTAGGGACACATTTGAGACTTAGTCTGGGCAGTGACAATACTTTGAAGAAAAAGCATCAAACATTTCCTTTGGTATGAAAAGGCGAGTAGATTTATCCCACTTCCAAAAGACTGTTGTGTCAGATGCTAGATTGTGAAAAGTACAACTCTGCCTCCTGAAGAGCTGGAGGCCTGAAGTAAACTGTTGATAAGCAAGCCCCATTTCTGACAAACTAGTCACCAAACAGTTGCCATTTGATAGAGAACCTTGTGCCACCCTGCCTGCAGTTATAACACATGGCAGTCAACACCTGCCTGTCTCAAAGTGAGACTCGCACATGAAGACATTCATGCAAAGACATGCTTCATTTCATCTTATGAACACGAAGGCCAAGGGAGGCCCAACCCCAAGAGATACATGTGTCTGGAATTATCACTCTGAAGGATGGGGGAAACTGGAGAGGCAATCCCCTGAAGATATTTGGGTGAGTATGTCAGAAAAAAAAGGAATTCTTGATTGTTGAGTAGATGTGAAAAGTACACGCAGTATAGTCATATCTGAAAGCACTTGGGGTAAGGTTTGGCTTGACATATCACCAAGGTTCTTGAGGACACATGCCTTATAAAAGAAGGATAATATTACCATGATGGCTGGTGAAGAAGTGAGATGCTTAAATCGAGATTAGCATAGAATTTCTCTACAGAACAAAAAGTTCTCATTATTCAGGGACTAAATACTCTACCAAATGACCTCTACAGTTTGTGATGCTATTAAGTATGAACTTCGTATGCTTGTCTTGAGACTACAAGCATGAAAAAAGTACTGAACCATTTACAGACACTAAAGAATTTGTTTTCTTACAAATTCCCTTACAAACCATTCATTAAGAAAAAAAATCCTTAAATGTAAAGTCAGCACCCTGACAAAAACTTCAGTGGTCACAGATCAGCCAAATGGAAAGACCTTTAACTAGCAATTATGCCTTGTGAGAAAATAACAAAATAATTTCAAGCTGGTCTTATCACTTTATGAAAATACAATACTTGGAGATTCAGCATGACAGACCAGTCCTTCCGATTGCCAGGGAAAGGGGATTGTAAGAGTTCCACCTGTTTAAATCCAGAATGCAGTGCCACTGCCCATCTTCTTTAGGTTTAAGGAATAGCTGGTATTGAGCTGCCCTGGAATTGGTTCTATAGCACTGAAGCGACAATACAGAATTTATGTTCAGGCAACCAATTTCTCAGGGTAAGTTTCTCTGGAAAGGGTCACAGATCAGGGTTTGTGGGGTAATAATGAGGCAATCTGTATTGCATAACCACTGTCAACTCCAACACTCAGTGCTAGTTATCTGACACTCAGATAGCGAAAACGTGCCAGTCTAAGTGTGAATAGGGTGCAAACTGAATAAAGGAAGGTAAAATGTGAAGGAGATCTACGTTTCGGTGGCTCTTACTAGTTTGAGAGCCCAGAACCTGCAGGTGTTCTGCAGTGATCACCTCTTTTTGGACAGTATTTGAGGGAGCAATATTGGACAGTATTTGAGGGAGCAAATAATTTGACTGTTAGAGGAACCGAACAGAAAACCATCATCAAATGAAAGGTCCTCAACAAAACCTGCATGTCTCTAGACAAGATACAGTCTTGAGGAGTAATTATTGTCTCCTTAGAACAAATGATTCCATGATTGAGACACCACATCTGCAGCACCTAGAGAAGTTTGAAAGGACACTCTGAAGACCACTTAGGCTTTAACAAGACCTGAAAGGAGGACCTTTCCAGAGTTGGTGAAAAAGTCGGAGAAAGATGACAATTTATCTGGGAATTCAAACCTGAGAGGTTAAACAGAGCCTCCAATTTTGCAAGCTGAAACTGCAATGAGGCAGAGGATGGAACATTTTTCAGATAATTCAAAAATTTACAGTCTTATCCCTGAATTTACAGAACCTAGCCCTCTGGCAGTTACAACCACAGATAAGAGGATAGGACAAATGTATAGGAAGTCCTGATTCCAGAGTTCAGATGTTTTTCTATCAATTATGTTCACAGCAAGATGACAGAAGAAAGAACTTCCCAAAATAGGCCAGCTGGCTCCAGTACAGCCTCATTAGCAGGCAATGGCACTCAGATGTGAATAACTAGCATAGAATGCTCATTAAGCTTTGCAATAGCTCTGCCTCCTCATTAAAGGGAATTCCTACAGGAATGCACTTAGTAATCCTGAAAGAAGCATTGCTCAGAGTTATAAGTGTGGCTAGCATCTTCTCTCTAGGAAGACAGAACATGCAAATATCTAATTCTGAATAATGTCTGGGAAGGTGATGCTCTCTTGAGAGAAAAATGAAGCTGTGTCATTTCTGGAAGTAATCTGCACCTCATCCTTTCATGCTAATACAACTGGGGCATGCAAGGCCAGTCTGAGTAAATATTACACATGGAGCTTGTCTTGAGAAGGTATTTAACGGGTCTAGTAACCCAATAGGTAAAGAGAGTAAATGTTATCAAATCTCCATTTCACCTGCTTTGTATGACGACATTTATATTCCAAGAGAAGTTATCCAGAGCAAGTGTTCACCTCTGTACCTGGTCAGACTGTAAAATAAAGTGCAACACTAAGTATGTTCTTGAACAAAAACACTCATAGTCACAGTGATAACAGGCTAGTGCACTACCATACTGGGTGCAAGAGTCTTCTGCGACAGTCTGCATCAAATTCAAAGCCCTTAATGGTGTCAGAGACAGAGAGGGAGGTTCAGGAAACATCCTCATGCCTGCCAAGACCAAATACTATTAGGTTCATGCCTCAGAGGTGTAATCGGCTGGTGCTAGTAAGACCAATGAAACTGCAAGTCATGCCTGTCATGAAGGTGAAAAAGAAAAAAGTGCGTGTACATCTTCACTTTTGCACTCACCATGAAGGTATGTTTCAGCCTGCCTGACAGACCACTACAATGGTGACCCTCTAGGCTTGACATGCTTTACCTTCAAGAGTATCCTTTCATGGTAGACTTTCTAAAAGGAACTTTCCATGGTGATACACAATCTGACTTGGAGTTGGCCAGCTCACGGCAGCCATGAAGTCCTGAATCTCATGAGGCTTTTGTAAATGTCCAAAGTAGACAGATCTGAAGTTTAAGCTTCAAGTGTTTCTAATTTTCATTTTGAAAGAATGTCAGAGCTTACTTGAATGCCAATCAGAGAATGGAATTCAAGCTTCTCAAGCTGCTTAAGTACAAAAGTGCTACTTCAGTAGGGTAGCTGATTGGGACTAAAACAGCACTGGGCATTCTCCTCTTTGTACATCCGTTGGCACAGAACAGAAAAGGCAAAACGTTAATGAACTTCAGAAATACTGTGAAGAGAAAAAGCTCTCTGATCTCAAGTGACACATCATAAAGAACATTCAAGTTACGTGAATGTGAACTTGACTTTGTAAAGAGAACGGTAAATTCAAAGCAGTAAATATCCTTAGGAACGGAAGACATGCAATATTGTCAATTGAATTATTGCTGTTTGTGTATCAAGAGACATTAAACACACGTCTATAAGCAAACAATCCTGAAATGCAATGCAATGGTTTAATGAATAATATAAGACAACAAATGTCTCCTAGACACCAAGGTATCCAGACTTCAGAGAGTCCAGAGTGAACAATCAACCAGGCACAGTTGTCTAGCCACAGCACTGTCAAAAGCACCAATGAGAAAATAAAACCTCAACACTGGGAAGAGCTGATAAAAAGTCAGGAACACTTTCTCATTAACATTAACAAATATCTACCCACACCACATATACAAAAAGGAAGGTATATTTCAAAATCTTTCAGGGGGATAACTGATTTGGGTCCATTTAGTAACTGCCATACAACAGAGTATCAGAAGCCAGACCTGAACAACGCTTATTTACCCAAGAGAAAATGTATTACACAGGCCCACACAACTGTGAAATAATTATAAGACCTTTTTTCCATAGAAACTTCTCTGATATCTTTTCCTTTCTCATAGCTCATTTCAAACTTTAAACTTCGTTACTCACTTCAGACTTCACTTAACCTGTACCAAGTGATAACAAACTGCTGAATGAATGATTTTTAATCTACATTTTTAAAATACATTTCAGGAATTTTCTCAGAAAACAAATGCATAGTGTTCTGAATAATTTACTACTTTGAAGACAGAAAGAACTACAAAGACCTTCAAGAAGTCAGCAAGATTTATTTTACTAAATTTGGGTGTCTTCAAAGTCAGAACCTTTCTCTGACCAAGTCAGCAGAGGCTTCCAGTAGAGTCAACTGACAACTAGTCAAAACAGGCAATGGAGTTGCAATAGTGCAATTCACTGTGGCACTTGGCATAAGTTAGGCCTAGATAGTGAAAAGTTAGTGAACCTTTTTTTTTTAGCATAAGTAAACAAAATAGGGCCAACCTCTTGTCCTGATAGACAGGATAGTGTTTGTGTGCTCAAGTAGACAGTCAAACTATGCAACCAACCTGCTCACCATCAAGAACTAAAAACATGTCAAGAAGAAGTAGAGTGTGTGTTCCCATCCCATGGTGCTGAGGCTCTCCTGGGACAGCCCCGACAGGAGCTGGGCAGGGGCTGTTTCTCTAATTGGGTTACTGGAGTTCCCCCACCTGCCTTGTACCTCTGTGCTCCTTTGTGGGTGTGGAGATGGGACTTCAATGGGCTGCTGGGTCTCCTGCAATGGGTCTGGAAGTACCCAGGGCAAGATATTATTTGGGCTCCTCCACCTGCCATTGTGCCTCTCTTCCCCTTTGTTTGCAGGCAAGCTCTTTAATCACATAACCTAACACACCTGTTCTATTATACAACTTACTATACTTGTCCTGAAGGCTATTTCCTGCACAGGTTTTTAAAAGTTTAATATCCAGAATGGGATTAAGAGGAGAATCGCAAAACGCTGCTGTCTAATAACCCCAATATTTGCTGATGTTAACCATTTTGTATGATTGTATTAGAAAACTGATAATCTGATCAGCTGATTCTTCATTGTTTGTTTGTGTGGGGGTCTCTTGCAGGAGCTAGATTACAACTAGCAGTTTCCTACTGTTCCACAGTAGCCATAATCTATTAAACAGTAATTTAACACTCATGATACTGATGCAGTCAATTTTAGGTTTTTTGGGGTTGTTTTTTGGTTTGGGGGGTGTGTGTGTTTGTTTCTGAGGTTTTTACTTTTTTTAGTGAAGTTTTATACAATATTTATTTTATTGCAGACAACTTGTGATTAGCTACTGAAATTGAAGGACATCTTAAAAGTTAAGGTTCATCTGCAAACCTTGATAACAACAGAAAGTGACACAGTTTTAAGGTACCTTTTTCTGGGTAGGTTTTCAAAGAATTTAAGGAAGTGATACAGTGAAGTAGTGCTGCTTCTAACATTATGTTACTGTGTGCATAGGTGTGGTTTTAAGTTTAAATAGTGTGTTTCTAAGAGTTTTCCTGAGTTATGCTGCAGATACTGAAACCTTCCTCACCTGAAGAGTTGAAGAATTTATTTACCCTTAAAATGAAGTAGTTCCCAGTGTGCACAGTCCCACCAATACAGGGAAATAATATGGAACATGTAGTGACATTAATAGAACTGTCTATGTATAGGACAATTAAGCCCTTGATTTAAAAATAAGGTGTAGTCCTTGGGGAGGGAGGGTGAGGAGGGCAGGAGAGGTTGTGGGTGGGGTGGGCAGGGAGGATTACTAGGGACTTGTCATAAGGACTGAGTCTGTAAATACAGTGTTCAGGTGACTGAACTATATTTGGAACCCCTCAAAATTCAGCAAAAATACATTTATTACCGACCTCAATTCTGAATATTACAGAGAATATGAATCATATTGCTAAAGGATGTTGCAGCAGTAATGATCAGAGCACTCATGGAATTCAGCAAGAGAACTAACAGCTTACATTTGTTACAAATCAATTTGAATCATCTACACTTGGGTGCAAATTAGGGAAACTAAATCAAAGGCTTATTTTGATAAAACACTAAGTGAAAATGTTTTGCAAAGACTTTTCAAGTTTTTTCACATTACTTGATTTTTCAGCATGAACTGTATGATAAACGAGTCCTGCTGAATAGCTGAAATTTGCCTTTGTACAAAAACCAAATGATTGGAAGTAAGACATTTACAGACAGAATTTAGTCAAGGCTAATGGACTGGAAGGGCATAATTACAGGAATGCCTCCCCACAAAGCAGTGCTAGCCAACCCCTGACATTTAGGATTCAAAAGCATTTGTTTCAGGTATGCATTAAGTCTCAGAAATTCAGGTAGATTAAATACCATTAAAATATTTTCTAAACTTAAAACAGAATTAAAGAAAGTTTACCATGTTTTTTGTAATGAAAATATTTCTTTAAAATAAAGTTTTTATGATTTCATAAGGGCCCTTAGATTAAATTAAAGGAAAACTACATAAATTCTCTTTCAGTTTATCAATTTAAATGGTCTGTTCTGAACTGTTATTTCATACAGAAAGAGTTCTAGAGACAACTTGAAATTATTTTTGGCATGGAAATAGGAAACTTCAGATACTTTTCCAAGCTTATGCTTGCGTTGGAATTGTAAAAATTTAAGAATTTAATTGGATTCAAGTATTGAGAAGAGTTTTTAGCATGATAGCTCAACACTTCAAAGTTCTTGAAAGAGAAAATGATAGCTACCATATGTGGGTCTCCTTGAAGCTGGCCACTGTTTTCAACAAGATTAAAAGTTTAGGGCCACCTCCACAGATCATCACCACGCTATTTGATACAAGCTAGAGAAATGAATTTTTTTAATTATCATTAAGTTATTTACATAAACAATAAAAAAATCTCTAATAAAATCTACAGAAAAAGGCTACCATTGGTATATTTTGGACACTGATAACAAAATATTGACTTCTGAGATTTTTCACAGGACTTCAAAGCTACTACTTAAACTAATGTTTAAGTTTGAAGTTGACAGGTGCAGGATACAAGATACATGCATGAAAAGGTAAGTAGTGCATAAACCATATTGTCGTGGTTTAACCCCAGCCAGCAACTAAGCACCACGCAGCCACTCGCTCACCCCCCCACCGGTGGGATGGGGAAGAGGATCGGAAGGGCAAAAGGGGAAAACTCATGGGTTGAGATAAAAACAGTTTAATAACTAAAGTAAAATAAAAAATAGAACAGTAGTAATACAAAGCAAGCGGTACACTGTACAATTGCTCACCACCCGCCGACCGATGCCCAGCACATCCCCCAAGCAGCGACCGAACCCCTCCCCGGCCAACTCCCCTGCTTATATAGTGAGCATGATGTCACATGGTATGGAATAGCCCCCGCCCAGTCTGAGTCAGCTGCCCCAGCTGTGCCCCTCCCAGCCTCCCATGCCCCTGGCAGAGCATGGGAAGCTGAAAAGTCCTTGACCAGTGTGAGCACCACTTAGCAAGTACTTAGCAAGAACCAAAACATCAGCGTATCATCGACATTGTTCTCAACCTAAACCCAGAACACAGCCCCATACCGGCTACCAGGAAGAAAACCAACTCCATCCCAGCCAAAACCAGGACACATATAAACCACTAAAAATATATATAAAAGGGTCACCTGAGTAACAGAAATGGTTAATTACATCAAATATATACATAGAAGAAAATGTATGGCTAGGAACATATTCCTTAAGAATTTTACACCAGATTAATAATGCATCATTAATATAACTTGATTAGGGAGTCTTCTTGTATTCGCAATTATACTAAAATAATATCTAAGTACATTCTGAATTTTGCAAATTGTTGTAGTTCATCTTGATCCTGTTTCTTGTTATTTGAATACAAAGTCAGAATACGTGCCCTGTGTGGTGTTTTCACCAGTTTGGCCCAGAATAATATAAGGCTTGCTAAGCCTGAAACCTTCATCTGCCCTTATAAGGAAATCAGTGATGAAAAAAAGTAAATGAAGTAACTCTTGTGTATTACTCATAATGAACCCAGTAAAATGGGACAAGAACGCTCCATCAGACAAGAGTAACCAAATTCATGATCACTCACTGCAGTGCAATTACTATTAAAAGAAAAAAAAAGAAAAAAAAACCCACAAAAATTCCAAATCAAAAGATATTACCATCACATGAAATGTCCTGCTACACCTTTAAATGTTTGCTTTTAATGTCACATGTGAATTTGTAGCATACATTTAGACAAAAATTGTAAAATATTTTCAATTACTCAAACATTATTTAGGAATAGAAAATGAGGATTATTCAAATAATTCATATTTTAAATATCTGTACATCCCTATGAACAATGGTTTGCAAACATCAAAATCCTCTCAGTGGGAGAAAAATCCATTGATCATAAGAAAGTTTTTGATAAACTTAGTAGGAAAAATAGAAAATATTTGCTACTGCGGATTGCCTCATTGTTTTGGAATTCTATTATTGGGAACAATAGAAATACAAGTAGGAATTTTTAGATTTGAAACAGTGAGGGTTTTCTTCCTTGATGCTTGAACAAAAGGCAATAAAGATTTATGATGTGTTAATCTGCGAACTAGAAAAACATTTTTAAGATTAGTATACTCAAACTATTTCTAATGCAAGATGTAATGAAGTTGACAAAAATTTTGGATGAGTCAATTCCTTTGCTAATTGTCCAAATTGAAGCCTAAATTATCATAGTCTATAAAGAAAGACTTCTACTGTACCTAACAATTTATTCTCTCTTAGAAGCCATTTCTGCAAATTCCATATATCAAGATACCTCACAGCAAAAAAAACCCACAACTCTCATCTCAGGAAGCAGTATGCATTCATCCAACATTCAAGAATGACATACTTACACGATTGATTTTTCCAGTCTGCTCCCCTGTGATCCAACTATTTCTCCCAGTGTACAAAACATTTGTCCCAAAAAATCCTGAAAAGCAGTAACATAAAAACTCAGAATTCATATTTCACATTGAAACAAATTTGGTTTCCCCTGTATCTGGGCTGTTCACTATCGTAGAACACATTCTGGTGAACATCGCATCTTAATAATAATTATGCAATAATGAATCATAAAACAGACTCACTATTACATATTTTGCATAACACTAGGTTACATTTACAGAAGTAATTCTAATGCACTCCACTTACTGTTTTTATATTGCCTTTTTCATCAACAAAAATGAAACTGAGATGGAAAAAAAATTAAAAGCATTAGAAATATGACTGTTTCTTTACCTTCTTGAACTGGAGCATTTTAATAAACTTCTCTTTTATGAAGAGACTCTACACTGATTCTATGAATTTCTTGGAAGTTAATAATGTTGGCAGAAATTCAGGTCTGTGCAGGATCTGTATGAGCATCCTGGACCGACAATTATACACAAGCACTACTTTAACGACAGACTTTATTTTTGTGTTTTATAATTTAACTATATCACTAAAAATCAGCTAATTTTCATATTACATCTCCCTGTAACATAAGTAGTATAAAATATGAATGGATTTTCAAACAGTTGTATGTAGATTGAAAAAAATTTTATGCTCCTTATCTTGCAAGTGAAAAGAGCTTGCTAGCTCTGTTCTTCCCAGCATCACTGGCAGTAGTGGCAACAGTAGCTTGTGAGATTTGCTCACAAACAGTAATGAGAATCAAGACACTCTAATTCCTATAGAGCAAACCATAACTTTATGATACTGTGTATAGTAGCGAATATCTGTACAGGTAGTTCTGACTCTTCTCTCAGCCCAGGCCACCCATTCCTGTCTCTGAGCCATGTTAGTTACAGGTCCATATAGCAAACTGGATCTGAGAACTAATCCCACTGAAGAGGGAAATAACCCTGCAAAAAATAAATTTTTGAACAATGTCTTTTAACTGATCTGACACTGTGACACAGTTTCCATAAAGATTAAGTCTTTTAAAATGACTAAAATTAATCTGAAAATACTCAGCTCTTCATTCATTTTTAAAAACATCAGGCATGACATATTCTAAAATAACACCATTTTCTACACTGAAACCATGTATTCCACAATTGTCGTCTTTTTTTTTGGGGGTGGAGTTTCTATGATTAATTCCTATTAGTTCCACAGTCTGTTATTAATGACAATTGTTCATTACTCTGTTGTTGTTTTCTTAAATCAGGAAGTTACCATGAACATAAAAGTCTAATTTCAGGTAGTCGGTTTTATAAACATTATTACAGACAGCTACAATGGCAGCACTGTCTAGTCTGGTTACTTCATACATTCATTACAACACCTGCTTCATTTGCATCCCATTTTGCCAAAATTGAGTCACTGAAATTGAAATTCTTCAGGTTGACTCTTTTTTCATCCTGCAAACTGTTCAACTATTAAATGACACTGCCTAGTATTTCCAAAGGAACGGGTCAGCAGCTATTTTTAGGAACAGGGAAGATCTTATTCCACACAAGGTGACTACAACACATGAGCAGTCTAGCTACGCAAGTAGTACTGACTTGACATTTTTCAGAAACACCAAGCTCCCAGTGCACGGATATGAGCAAAGCCCTGCTCACTTCCTACCCACTCACTGCCCAAATTCTTAAGAGCTACAGGAAAGAGACGCGAGAAGCTGCAGCAAAAGGAACAATCCAAACCAACCCTGAGCACTTGGGAAATGATGGAAGTGAATTGCTGTGGTTAAGAAACACATTTCTAGTTACCATCTTTCACAGGGTTCTCAGAGCCATCTTCTTCGTGTGCATAATATTATATGTCATAATTTGGATGTCTTCAGCACAGATACCAACTCTACACCAACTTGTACAGATTTTCTCTTAAAGACAACGGAGGGAAATAGATATTTCTGATATTAATGTTAATGTCTAAAGAATAAAGTTTCCCTCCACAACTGAAGATTCCAGGCAATTGGCACTGTTTAAAAAAACAGGACCTAATGCCTCTGAGTATGCTTAGCCTGTACTAATTAGAATGTAACAGGCACATATGTAATTCAAGATCTACTGGAATAGTCTTTAGAAGAACATTGGTTTGTTTTCTCATTGTTTTGTCCTTTTTGTCCCATGGGCTCAGCAGGATACTCAAACCTTCAATTCCCATTCCAGTAATCAATGAAATCTAGGCTATATATTTGCATATACCTTTGCACTTCCATAGTTACTAACTTATGTTGTATACTATCTTTTTTCTTAAAACTTAACTATGAGGTTTTTGTACAAAGAAGTATGTTTCAGGGAAAAAAGAAAATAATTCAGATAAACTAGTTACTACAGAAGTGCAAACAATCTTGGGTAGAAGCCCAGGATGAGGCTTTATCCTTGTTGAAGGCAGTATAGGGAAGACTTCTATTTTCTGCATCCTCCTAGCTAGCAATGCAGTTATTCAGACCACCTTTCCATGATGACAGAGATGGAAAACAGTTTGCCGGGGGCTTTAAATCTTTACAGGGAGGATCTAACTGGAGACCAATGGCTAAAAGCCTTATCTTTTCACTGAAGCACACACACACAACATTCCCTCCATTATTCTCTTTTCCTTTGCTCCAGATTCTGAAAGGTTCTCTTACCAAAGCCTTCCTGTATTTCTTTTTTAAAATTCACTCAGAAGCCCCTGAATTCTGCTCTCACATCTCTAAATTTTAAAGTTACTGTTTAATCCCTTCCACTTCAAGATGACACGAGCATAAAAGGTTTCTATTAATATTAATTGGGACACAATCAAAAGATGTTTACAATTTTTAGGATCCATAGAAGTATCAACAAAACGCAGCATATCACATATCTGAAAAGGTATACACATGTGCTTCAATCTGCCCTTTACAGGAGCAATGTCCCATTAAAATTATACTCACGAGCATTATATATGTTATTAACCACAGCACAATCACTGTATTTGTCCCTATGTATCTGCTATTACTTACAGTCTAAAGAAAACAAACACATTTAGGAAAGCGTAAGCATTTCAGCACAAGGAAGTATAATAGCGAGGAAAAACTTACATGTTTTGATAGGTTAGGACTCTTTGAGTCAACATCGTAGCTTAAAAAAAAAAAAGAAAAAAGGAAAGTTACATCAGAGTTGCCAAATGACAGATCTGAGGACAATGTAAAGAAACAAAAAAAATCAAACAATTCTTTCACCTATTTTGATGTGCGAAATTTATACAAACAGATAGGTAAATGGAAGTCACACCAGTAAAGAAGGCAAATTGAATCATCACAGATTATAGGATTATGGTTCACTAGCTATTTGAAATGAAATCGTTTTCAACACAGTGCAGGCTACTAAGAGAAATTATTCTGATATTCCTGTTTGAACAATGAAAGCTGCCAAAAACCAGAACAAAAATTAAAAATTAATCTTAGAAAACAAACCTGTGAATTATTTTCTTAGGTAATTTTTCAGTCATTTGACTAATTAAATAGAAATAACTGACAATAAACTAAATTGCTTTTAGCAAGAGTTTGACTTGTTCTTTTCAGCTTATCATAATCTTGTTCTTCCTCCAGCTAGAAAACGCCATTGTTTCCCTTTCACTATTAAGTCAGATTTAAAAAAAAAAAATTACTCTGTGAATTCGAGATAGATTAAAAAAAAAAAGAATATAAGAAATTCTTGGGGTATTACTAATCTCTACACTTTCATAGTCTTCCATCTTTATCAGATAACCCACAGTAATATTTTTATCAAATACTACATTCAGATTCAATGCCAGTCACTAAACTTAAAAAGTATCCTCTATGCCCATCTCAGCCTCCCCTGCACCCTTCCATTCCCACCGCGTGGTACGCTATCCCTTTGGTTGTGCTGCCGCACCTGCTTGTTGGGATGCATTGTGGACCAGATCACAAGTCAGGAGGACGGGAATACCATAACATAGCTAGATGTGGTGCAGCACAGTCAAAGTTTTAGAAACATATTTGTAAACAAAGGAATGACTATAAAAAAAATCACTAATATGAGGGTTTTTTTTTTTAAAAAAAAAAAAAGTAATTGCATACCCTTTGGTGAAATTGAACGGAAAAACACAACTGGTAATTTGACCTGAGGGCTAGCTACACGACTAAAACAAAGAACTACTTCACTAGCAAAATCAGTAGTAAATCATCAAATATGAACAGAAAGGGGCCTGAGACATTGGTGGTGCCACGGTTTAGGAGGGGGCTCATGCTCATTTATCAGAACACCAAAAATCAGAGATATACTTGCCTCTTTCTTTTGTTGCAAAAACTATGAATCATATGAGGAGTTCCTTTGAAAAATAACACTTTGGCCAACAGTAGCACACAATTTTGCTGAGAAATTCAAAAAAGGAAGCTTTCCAAAGGTGGCTCTTTCCTCATCTAAATTGGAGTTTTAATCCATGAGTAGCTATATGAGATTCACATTTTTAACGCTGAGTTCTACAATATTTCATTTTCCATCTATCATTGTTATAGGGCTCTAAAGTAAATTCACAGACTATGGTTATATGGTCACTTGCAGGCAAACATTAAAAACAGTTAGTTTTGAATTCAGAATAGACTTCTGTCCAGGTAATCCAGAACAGCAGCAGAAAGTGGTCAGGTCTTTCTGATAGGTACAGAGTATGTTTGATATTTAAAGCTTTTTGTAAATAAACAAACAGGAGTCCATTTCTCTGAGTACAGGAAGAACCAAACAGGAGACTGTAGTTCCCTTCCAGGTTCAAGTCCTTTTCAGATAGCACTTATCCAGAAGTTCTTTACAGACTTTCCTTTCTTGGCCTAGACTGAGCATAGCTTTCTCTTGCTTGGTTCATTTCTTTTGCTCTTCTATTGCACTGCCTCCCCCTCATAACATACATGCATCCTACAAGGAGCAAGGGGCAACCAAATCAAGATTCCTACACAGCCCCAACTGCGTCTTTATTTCAGCAATGCTTTACCTACACTTGGAGGAGAATCTTTTATTTCACGAAGTGACTAGTTCTTACTTAAAGTTATTTTAAATAGCAGGCAACAGTTAGCAGATTTAATGACATTAAACCCAACTTCTAAAATAGAAAATAAAGTCTGCACGAGGCTTTCATGCTGAAGATGAAATAATTTGTACCTAGCCATCTAGAAGCACCCTGTAACCTACCTTGGCACTGAGTATTTCCTTTCACTCCTTGAAATAGTTGAAGTCTAGATGGAAATGGCCAACTGCTATCTGTGTATTGAACACAATGGAACTTTTTTCCTCACTCATCCCTCCAACACTTCTTGTTAACTTAGGAAGCATTCTGACATGCTATAAAAAGACATTTACAACTAAAGAAAAATTAGACATGGGGTTTTTTTTTGTTTCCATGATATAGGAAATGCTGCCTTTCAAGAGCATTTCAGTACACCCTGCTGGCAACTTAAAACAAAATCAGCAAAACTACATGTAACTTTATTAATGTTGCTAACATACATCTATCAGGCATCATACTTTTTCTTCCACTGCTATTGGAAAAATCATCACTAATGTGATCACTGCCCTATTTATTTTATGCCCTGCTTAATGTACAGATTGATTTGCATTCTAGAAACTTGGGGCGGGGGGGGAGAGGGTGGGCAAAAAAAAAAAATCAAGAGACTGTCAGAGTCGCTTTGAAGCAACTACTTGGATTAGTAAATGGCACATTGAGACTAAAGCCTAGAAGATTTTAAAATGGTTTTACCATGAACTTGCTAGGAGATTTTAGGCAAATTATTAAGTCTTTCTTCATCTGTTTTGCTGTCTACAAGACAGAAACGCAATAAATGCAGTTTCTATATCAAGGCAAACTTGCAATGTAACTTTAAATTGGGAAGTGGTAATATTATAACTTAGGACTACTATAATCAACGCCTGAGTAGGATTTGTTGCAATTCCATAAAGTATAACAGGAGACCTCAGTCTTTAGGTTTAGAAGTATAGGAAGGCAGACAACACTGAATCTTTCTTGATATATTTATTCGGTAAGTAACTTAATAGGTGATTCTCCTAAATCTTTCTCAAGAACAAATAAACTGAAAGAAATACACATGAAGGCAGAAATCTTAGGAACACAAAATAAGAATGGACAAAACTCAAGCTAAAGTACATCTTGCAAAGGAAACGAAAAGAAATAGGAAAAGGGCTCTTCAACTAAAAAGGACATGTAAAGAAAAATTGTGGCCACTACGCACACTACACTGCAAAACTGAGTGAATTACTTTCCCTTAATTATCTATGAGGGTTATTCAAGTGCTCTCTCATAGGACAAGGTTAGGAAGAATTGCTAATAAAAAAGAGGACGAGAATTAAAAAAACAAGACAAGCTTGATTATCACAAAGACTGAAATAATAAGAATGGGGTAACAGATGACATGCAAGGTGACCTGGTGGCTGGACTCTCAATTCTGCTTTCCAAAGAATAAAGTGAAAATCAAACCAATTCCACGAGTGGAATGAAATGAGTACATCTGGAATAATGTCAAAAGCCATCTACTTCTAGAACAACTGCTTTCATTTTAAAATCTTAAAATTTAGTATACTGAGATGCATACTGGCATTTATTTTAGTAAAGAAAATTTTGGCTCTGTACTACTTGTACAATATTTTCTTTCTGGACAGTGTGTCCATACCTGTTTTATTGGCTATGCTGCAAGAATATTTTAACATTTTTACATCCCTAGCTTTCTAACTATTTCTAAAAGTAATGTTTGTGAGTATGATTGTACTTTGACTAGTTAAAACCTGCCATTTTCTTAAAACTCGGTCATTATTATGTTACACATTTATTTCTGAGGAAGAAATGCTAAATCAATCACATTTATTAATGTATTCTATGTCAGTAGATACTATCTCTTTTCAAGTTAATTTTATGCTGGACAAAATATGTTTACAGAGGCTGTAACATTAGAGTCAAAGATTGTTAACTTACAAATCAAATCGCAGATTCTCTCTTTCTTCAAAGAAGTAGTCCATTATAAATTTTCTTACAAAATCTGGATTTAAAGTATTATCAATTACTTCTGTTCTTCCAAACTGTAAAAGAAAAGTATAAGTTTAAGCCACATGCTATAATGAAGTATAATTAAGTAGACTGACAATACCAGCAATATGAGAGATATGAGAGAGCCTGTAAAAAAGTCTCTTAAACAGATGGCATGAAAGAAAATGACTGTGTTCACATGAATAGATCAGTTATCTGTGGATGAAGACAGACTGGCAGAAGACCTCCTGTGTCAATATAGAGTGGTGCACGCCTGGTATCATATGACCTAAACTTTATAAACACCAGTTCCCAAAGCCAATCAGAATCCACAAAAATTTGGGGAAGAAATTCAGTAACATAAAAATCCACTGTTTCCTCAAAAAAAAATTACAGTAGCAAGCAAAAGCTTGCGTATATTGCTTATTTCAGATAGCTTTAAATATTAGGGAGCATAGTCCTTCCATTAGAAGTGTATAATTTTTGCATTATCCAGCTCCTGTTTCACCTCAGTTCAGCTCTCTCTTCACCTCTCCTCTCTCTGAGCTTTCTGCCTTTTCTTTCTTGGTGTTTACAGGAGGAGTCTCAGCTCTCATCAAGCTGAAAATATTTTAATTTTAAAAAAAAAAAAAACCCAAAACAACACTTTTGCTTGACTTCAGTTCATATACATCACAGATATAAATGACTGATCATAAAATATCAATGTGATAAATTTGTTCTTATTTTAGCTGTTCTTTCAAGATACTCAGAAAACAAAGCAAAAAAGAATGAGTTATTATTGAAATGAGCATTTCATTTTGTCCTACACATTGAACATATCAAGACATATTTGAATATAGCCTACTGAAAAGCTTTTTGACAGTCTGCTGAAAGATCATCATTAAGGACTCCTCAAAACTGCAATTGGGGACTGGAAGACTTTTGAATGACTCAAAGACTACCAACCTCTTCATTGACAGGACTTAACTAAAATCAATAAACATGGATAAAGAAAGAATAAACCTTCTTGTAACTGAAGGTTTTTGAGATGTATTTCCTAAAAATGTTTTCACATCACAGATGTGAATCTAACCACTATAACCTGCACAGAGCCCCTCAGCCTCCCACAGGAGCCTCCCTGTTGTAACCCCTGCATACTTAACATACATGTGGTATGAAAGGACAGTGCATACTCCACTGCCTCTTCCTCTCAAAACTAAGGAATTTCCTTTCATCGCATGATTCTTATTAAAATAAAATGGTAAAGAACTCCAGCCACATTATTTGTGTGCTTTAAAGAGACTCCATTACTGTCAGCAACTCTTTTTTTTCTCCTTTGAATGACTGTGCATGAATGCATTCAAACTGCAGGGGACTGACTCCAAGCACCATTCATTCACACAGGTCATCTGGAGAAGTGGGCCTGTATCTAAGAGGACGACTGCTTTGCGAAAAGCAACTACCCACCCAAAGGCCTCAGGTACAATACAATGTTCAACAAAAGTTAACGCATCTTCAAGACACAGCTCTATAAAGTCTCAGGAAAAGGAACAATCCTCAGAAGTGACACAGTGGTGATTTGTATCTTTACAGAGTGTGTTTGAATCCTGTTTGGTACCCTCACTTTTGCTATGCTGTGACATGTTCAACTGGGACAGTCTTATTCAGAGATCTCCATATTTCAGCACTTCCTATAAAAGACAGAGAAGCAAAACTACCTTCCCAATGAATTATACCATCTCCAAATAAAAAGGGAAAGAATATTTTACATATAGTGTCAATTAGCATACTCCTTTGCCAAGACTTTACATCATTTCTTAAAACCTAGGTGGAATGATTCCCTGGTCTCATTGGAACCTTGATATCCCCTGAAAGAAGGCTTCTGAATATGTCCTAAGGCACAAATTGTTTAGAAAGCAAGTTTACTCATTAGCAATCACTTATTTCTTCAGCTCTCCTAAGCCAAAGCAATAGCTATGAAGGGGGGGAGCATTATACAGGCGTGGGCAGGAGAAGCTCTCCAGAGTGATGAAGATAGTGGATATTCAAAATAAAACTCCTGAATCTCTTAAGAGAGGACTAGCACAGGATGCACATGATCCTGGAAACAGATCAGAACATGAACAAATAGTTTGACCCATACCATTTGTTTTGGATGAAAAAAGTCAGTCTCTTGAGAAACGATTCAAGGTATTCTCTGAAACATTGGGATAAAGTTGACAGTCAGAGTGCTGTAAAAAACACTCTCTTGAACCAACAGTGGTGACTACTATGGCCAAATATTAATCAATGAAAAACAACAGCAGCAGTAGAAAGTTGGCATTTCGATGGGAATAAGTATGGCTGGAATACTTGCCTGGGCTAAAGGGCCTGCCTTTCCCCTCTGAATAGTAGCATTCAAATTTTATATACATTCAAAGTCTCCAATCAGTTTCCAGGTCAAATAAATCTCAATGTTTATAAATAAAATCTTCCCCTGTCAGCTACGTACTTTATGACATTCAACAATACTGGAGCCAGGAAAAACTGAAAGCTGGAATAGCTGACGAAATGAAATATGCAGCAATAGCTAAGCATTTAGCACTGTTTGAAGGTATGGACGGAAAATGAGAAGCCACTCTCTGACACAAGCCAGTAAACAGCAGTTCACCAGACCAGGGATGAGAAATGAAAACAATGGGGTCATAAGGACCATCCATTTTGCAGTTCTGAACAGGAATATATCTCATCTGTGTATTTGTTTCCCCTCAAGTGTCCTATTTCTTCCATTTGCACTCTTACAGCAAACTGTCCAAATTCTCTCAAAGACTGGAATCATCTGCATAAGGAGGAGATTTATCAGAAATCTGATAAACACTGACCTACACTAGAAGCAAAGGACTCTGGGCCTTCAAAAGAAGATCCAAGGATGACTGCATTGTAACTAGCAAAGCTACCAGAGACACAGCAAGTAAGCAAAAAACACGTATTAAGTTGTAGTAGTCTCTCATGCTATGTCCAACAGAATCAGACACACATATGCAAACATACCCATGAAAATATTTCCCAGCCTGTGCAGATTCAAGTAGCAAATTGTCCTGGGAGAGTCCTTAATCACCAGGCAGGAAAAGAAAGGTTACAGAAGTTCTCTAAATTAGATTAGGACAAGCTTGAAGGAGAGTAAGAGGATCTTCAATCATGTGGAACCTACAGTTCTATATACATGGAAGACACAGAGAAACAAAGAACACAGGGAGCTGTAACCTAAGAAAGTTTACTTTCCACTGCCAAAGTCATCATCTAAATTGAAAGGCACAAAATAACTAAGTGAGCTCAGAGGATAACTTGCCGAAAGAGTCCATTTAGGGGCACTGATACCTCTCTTGACAAACTTCTGGCTTGACACCTTCATAAACAGATAATTTTCTGACAGTATGATCCTTCTTGAAATAGTATAGGCAGTTTACACAGCAGGAGGATATACTTGACTTTGGAAAAGCCATTCAGAGGAAAAGAAAATTAATGGCTAAGCCATTCAGAGGAAAAGAAAATTAATGGCTAAGGAAAACAGACAACAACCATAGAATACTTGAGGTTGAAAGGGACCTAGGGAGATTGTCCAGTTCTACTTTCCTGCTCAAAGCAGGATTAGCTAGAGTAGGTTGTCCAGTCAGGTTTTGAGTATGTCCAAGGATAGAGACTCCGCAACCCCTCTGGGCAACCTGTTCCAGTATAAGATCACCTTCACAGTAAAAAGGGTTTTTTTCTTATGTTTAAATAGAATTTTCTCTATTTCAATTTGTACCCATTGACTTTTGTCCTTCCACTGGATACAGCTGAGAATAGTCCATCTCTGCCTTCTTTACTGCCTCATATCAGGTATTTATAAACATCAATAAAATGTAAGCCTTCTCTTCTCCAGGCTGAACAATCCCAGTTCCCTCAGCCTCTCCTCATATGAGAGATACTCCAGTCCCTTTAACATTTTAGTGGCCCTTTGCTGGACCCACTCCAGTATGTCCGTATCTTTCTCATACAGTGGAGCTCAGCACTGGACACAGCACTCTAGCTATGGTCTCACTGGTGCTGAGGGCAAGGATCACCCCCCCCTTGACCTACTGGCAATGCTGTCCCTAATGCAGCACAGGACATTGGGCTTGCACACTCAAAAAACCTCTCCATTTCACTCAGATGGAAGGTACTAAGGGACTGGGGGTGTGACAACTTCTACAAGTTCATGAAAAAGCAAGATACAGGTGCATAGCTAGGTAAAGGAAAGCACTGTTTCCCTTTGTTCCGACATACCCTGAAACGATTGTGACTGGAGGGGGACACAATAATAATAAACCAGCTTATTTATACAGGCTTGTGGACTCTCTCATGAAGTTCAACAAAGGCAAATTCGAAGTCCTGTACTGGTACTGGGGACTGAGTGGTGGGGTATGAACTGTGCAGAAAAGGTCCTGGTGCAGCCATGAGGTTTTAACAACACATTGGGTTGTATTAGGGTCAGCACAGCCTGCAGATCAAAGTCAACAATTATTCCCCCTCTACTCAACACATGTGGGGCCCCACCTGGAAAACTGGGTACAGTTTGGGGCCCTAAATACAGCTGAATCAACAGACTGGAGGCAGTTCAGTTAAAAAAAAAAGCAACAATCAGCAGGCTGGAGCACACAACTTGAAGAAAAGGCGATGGAGCTCAGTTTGTTCAGCTTGGAGAAGAGAAGGTTTAGGGAAGATCTGTTTCCACTACCATCTTCCACCACCTAAACAGCATTCTAGAAGACAGAGCCAGACCATTCACAGAGTGCAACAAAAGGACAAGGTGCAACAGTGAAGAGCTGCAACAAAGGAAATTATGAAGGGATATAGGGAAACACTCTTCCAGAAGGAGTGATTAAGCACAACCAGAGAGTTGTGCAGTCTTTGCCATTAGAGAATTTCAAACCTTAGCTGGGAAAGTCCCTAAGCAACCTGGCCTAACTTTGAAGCTGGCTCTGCATGAATCAGGAGGATGAACCAGACACAGCAGATGAGTACGAGGCTGGATGACACAAAGGTTCCTTTCACCTACATTATTCCAAGTTTATGCCATATTTTATATCTCATGGTTTAAAGTTTTATAGTTCCATTAGGAATAGAACTGTGTATGAATTCGAAGGAAAAGTTACTTCAAAAGGAAAAAAATAGTTATAAAATGGTAGATAAATGTCAGTTTTAATTTTTTAGAACAGTAAAATATTGTAAGTTTTTAAGTACTTTTCATCCCTTCAAATCTGCATTTTGTCAGTTAAAAAAAAAAATTTCATTTTACACTATAATCATGTTAAACTTTGGAAACCTTTCAGACTTGGTTTAAAACCATGACAGAAGTCTATCAGTAAATGAAGACAAATAAGCAATATGCTGATGATTAAATCACACTGAGACCAGAGAGGCCTAACAGAATGCCCATTACACTGCTACCTCTATCTCTCATCAGTTACACTGAAATTGTTACAAAGCTCAAGAGATTGAATTCAGTGGCACTGCTAACTTTTCTTTAAATTATTTTAAGTTACTTTTTTTTTTTTTTAATTGAGGCTTCAGTTTTTTGGTCTGTTTACTTTTTTCCAAGGGCTACACAAATGATTCCTTCACATTAAACTAATGTAACTAATTACTTAACTGACAAATTACTATTAAAATTTATCTTATAGATGACATTAAAATGCTGGCCTCTAAAAATCACCAGTCTACACTTTTCAGCTAAACGAAGCATCATCTTTTTAAATCTGTTTTCCCAATTACCTATAGCCTTTTTAAGCAGAACAGGTTATTTCTATAATCCAGTCACTTACAACTAATAACATAGCTGCTAATTAATTAGTTCTCCACATGGCCTAGTTTCCCCACTAACAGTTGTGTAAAGCTAAAATCTTAACATGGCCAACAAGCAAATACCTTTAGAAATGTCATTCAGGAGAGTAATAGAATCAATTTAACTATTTAAAGGAAAATAAATGTTCAAAGAAAATCAAGAACAGAGTCCCTTTTCTGGATTTCCTGAGATGAAGAGTCTTTGCCACCTCATAATGCATGAGCATAAGCTCTCCTGGTAGAAGGGAATTTCTAAAATTTATTTCATCATTTTATAGCATCTCAATCTAGTGATCCAGCCTAAGGGGCTATGAGGTTAACGGAAAATCATAACCTTCATTTTAAAATCAGAGTTATAAAAGACTAGCAAGTTGGGTAAGTCCAATATCAGAGATACAAAGCAACTATTGTAACTACGAGGTTCTAACCCAGCCCTCTGCTAACCACCTTCTACATGAATTCTCTGAATTAATTCTTGCTTCAACTTTATGGCTGTGAGTGAACTTGAGAATAATATTTAGTAAGCCCTCTTTTCTTGTTTTTTAAAATTTGCAGTGTTTTACTACAATTGCAATGAAGTTGTTCCAATAATTAATCACCCCCATTCTGAAAAATAAGTTCTTGTCTCTTGCCTGATTTTTATTTCACTTCCTTTTCCATCTTTTGGATCTTTCTATACCTTTGTTAGACAGAAATGTTTTCCATTATGAAATTTATGTTCTTAGTGTTGATATTTATCGCTGATTACAATTATCTTTAACTCGCTCTTTCATTAGAAAAATAACTTGAGCTTAAGTTTTTCAGTGTAGCATATGTTAGTTAATCTTTTAATAACTCATTACTTTTATCTCTAGTCTTTTGTCTTTTAAACATCTTTCTTGAAATGTGAACAGTCAGAACTTAGTATTCTGTTACAATTCTAGGAAACTAAAGAACTAAAAATGGTTTAAACTATCACTAGGTTCTTGGCTCTGATCTAAATGGCTTTTGAAAATTCTTTATGAAGCTTGAGGTAACACTCTCCATTGGAAGTTCACTGCACAAAATAGTATATGAACACACAAGAAAAGATAATCGTCTTCTCAGAGTTTGTAATCTAGCTTCACTACATGTGAACAGAACAAATGAGAAATTTGAATTGTGGAGAAAGAAATGCAATACCAATAAAATGAGCCTGTTGTAATAATGATTAATAGTCTCAAATCATCAGAATTACAGAGACTACAAGGAAACAAACAAAAAATTCACAACTGCCAACCTCACTCTAGAAAAAACATAGTCATAAAATGTTCCGCAGTGTGTTTGTCCCCAAGGACGAATAATGTTTTTAATATATAAACTCATACTAATTATCAAAAACCCCACAACATTCCTCTAACATGCATGCAGGCACTCACATGAAATCTGTATACTGCATGTACACACAATGGTGATTTCTACGTAAACCTTTTTAACTGATGGTCGTATGATCATAAGTATATAAAAACCAGAAAGGATCCCTCATTTTTCTGTGCTTTGGCTTTTTTCCATTAACTGTTTCCTTTAAAAGGAAACATGACTTCCTTGAAAAGATGATGGGTTTTTTATTCTGTCTTAATTCCCTCAAACAGGTTGATTCTTTTGAGAAATTTGCCAGGGAAAGCTTTCCAGTAAACTGAATATCATGCAACAGCAAAATTTATTCTTTCTTCACAACAGGGACAATATACGCTTCTTCCATACTCTCCATCCTTTGCTTCCTTGTACTGATATATTTTCTACCAATCTGCTACAAACTACATTCCTATTTATGCCATGTCCCACTGCTAAAGACGATACAAGCTATTGTTCCAAAGAAACTTCACCAGTACTCTAAAAAACCCAAAATCTTAATCCCAATCAATGTAAATTATAAAACGTCTAGCCTTTGTAATTTTCAATAAGACAGCTTTGAAGTCTACAAAGGAGACTCAAAAGCATGTCTTACTATGTTCCAAATGGTAATCAAATTGGTAGATGCTGCAGTGAAATGCTTAACTACTAGACACGTAAGTGTCCACTTTGAACAAAATCAGCCAGATTATGATAGAATCATATAGGTTGGAAAAGACCCTTAAGATCATCGAGTCCAACCGTTAACCTGGCACTGCCAAGTCCACCACTAAACCATGGCCCTAAGCACCACATCTACATGTCTTTTAAATACCTCCAGGGATGGGGACTCAACCACTTCCCCTGGGCAGCCTGGTCCAGTGCCTGACTACCCTGTCAGTGAAGAAATTTTTCCTAATATCCAACCTAAACCTCCCCTGACACAGCTCGAGGTCATTTCCTCTCCTCCTATCACTTGTTACTTGGGAGAAGAGACCGACCCCCACCTCGCCACAACCTCCTTTCAGGCAGCTGTAGAGAGTGATAAGGTCTCCCCTCAGCCTCCTCTTCTCCAGGTTAAACAACCCCAGCTCCCTCAGCCACTCCTCACAGGACTTGTTCTCTAGACCCTTCACCAACCTTGTTGCCCTTCTCTGGACACTCTCCAGCACCTCGATGTCCTTCTTGAAGTGAGGGGCCCAAAACTGAACACAGGATTTGAGGTGCTGCCTCACAAGTGCCGAGTACAGGGGGACGATCACTTCCCTAGTCCTGCTGGCCACACTGTTTCTGATACAAGCCAGGATGCTGTTGGCCTTCTTGGCCACCTGGGCACACTGCCAGCACCTATTCAGCCAGCTGTCAACCAACACCCCCAGGTCCTTTTCCACCAGGCAGCTCTCCAGCCACTCTTCCCCAAGCCTGTAGCATTGCATGGGGTTGTTGTGACCCAAGTGCAGGACCTTGGCACTGAGCCTTGTTGAACCTCATACAGTTGGCCTCAGCCCATCGATCCAGCCTGTCCAAATCCCTCTGCAGGGCCTTCCTACCCTCAAGCACATCAACACTCCCGGCCAACTTGGTGTTGTCTGCAAACTTACTGAGGGTGCACTCAATCCCCCGTCCAGGTCATTGATAAAGATATTAAACAGGATTGTCCCCAATGCTGAGCCCTGGGGAACATCATTATCTAATCTTATGATAGAAGGGGAGGATATTCACCTCTTGGAGGTCAATTAATGTCATAAGTTAATTATCATTAATTATAATTTACTAATTAATTATTTTTATTATTACAATAATTTATTGATTTATTAGTAGATAGGAAAGAAAACATAAGAATAAGCAGTCAATTTGCTGGATGAAAACTCCCTGCAAGGTCTCAACAAGTTCCTATGGACTTGGATGTCCATGGACAGACCCATGCAGTACCATACATGCCTAAACAATCTGGAGCAGGGACTGAAAATATAAAGTTACAAAACAAATAGAATTTTACAGAATTAAACAGGATATATATATACACACAAGGCAACTATGAAGGCTTGGCAGAACAACATTATTCATACTGAGTGATCGGATAATAAAATGGCAGATGAAATTTGATACGGGTGAATGAAACACTATATGCACATGTGGAAAAAAAAGTTACAGCTAACTTAATACAGAAGTTAGGATGGCTGAATAAGCAATGTGAGCACATAAAGGGAGAAGTATTTCTGTTGATAAACTGTACAGTACAGGGACTAGGTACAGCTCATGACAGTATTTTTTAATTTCCTTACAAACTGGTCACCTTTGCTATCTTGGGATTCCACTACAACCTTGCCTAACTGCCTTCTCTCTCAATTTGATGACTCAATCAAAAAAGATGCTCTTTCTTGTCTCCAGCATATTTACTCCAGATTAAAAAAAAAAGGTGAACAGAATTAATTAACAGGAAAGCCTGAAGAATGGGAAACCATGAACAATTTTAGAAGACACAACGGAAATTTACTGAGGATATAAAATAACATTTGGCGGCTCATGAAGCTGGAAATCAGCATGATGAGGACCGGTGAGAGAACAGACTTCCAGACAGGTATACAAATTTAATCTGCATCCAATGCATTCTTACAGTAGATGGACCAGAGGCTCAGAGCCTTGCTCCATAGGCAGTTTCTTAACACTTACCATTGGTGGATATTGCCAGTAAAACTGCAGTTGGTTGAGTATTTTACAATGTCTATTATTTATTTAACATTCACCTTTGAAGTCCTCCCTCTTGTTTTCAGAATTAACACCCTCTTTGAAATGAAGCAATTCAGATTCTTTCAATATATTATTTAAGGCTTCTGTAGGTAACATTAAATTATACTTAGCCATATTTCAAATGTGTCCTCACAAAGTAAGGGGATGTAAATAGTTTAAAACCAAAGCTCAGGTTCTGATGATGCATTTGTTGCCAATTATATTAATTGAAATACCTGATGATCACACTGTAAGTGAAAACAGGAAAACTGTTTTGAAAAACAACACCCTATTAAATTGAGAACAAAACATTTTAATTCTTTGCTGAGGATTTGGTGTGCAAGAATACCACTGGGTAAAAACACTGGAATCCATACCACAGGCAAACAGGAGTTTGTGCCCAGAAAACATCTACCCTTCATTAAATGAAGGGTTTGATTTAACTATTGTATTGAATCCATCTGAATAGCTTAGCTGAAGGGGAAAAAAAAGCACACTGCTAGAATAGATTGCTAGGGAAATTATGGAGATTATGAAATGATTTACTGTGTTTATGATCCCCAAGCATTTTCTGTAGTGTTGAAAAGAAAGTAATTAGGCAAAAGAAGGAAGAGAACTATGCATAAAAGGATATGGAACAGAAACAAGGTAAAGTATGTTGCCATGACTGAACACCATTCTTTAATGTCTACACATATCATCAGGGGCTTATTATTTGCCTCAGTTTTGTCTTCTCCAAACAGTTCCAGGTGAATTCCACCTCTACAAGCTAGTAAAATATTAAATAAATGTTTAAATGCAACAAAATGGACACATATACAGAATTTTATTGAAAAACACAGTAGTAGTGCATTCACCGCTGTAGGAAGAAAAAGCACAAAAATAAAGATATGGAGATCACCCATCTAGTGTATATATCAACTAATCTTCTACCTGCCACCTTATTTTTACCACTGGTATAAATATAATACACCACAACATATAAAAGGCAATCCTGACTCAGCCCCTCTATCATGCCAACCTCTGAACTTTGACTGTCATAACAGCTACGAGGAATGGGATTCTACTCACCGAACTCTACATCTGACATAGTCAAAAGTGTAGGCTTTTGATCATCACTTGGAGGCATTTCTAAAGAATGATTCATCTGATCTAATGCGGACATCCAAATTAGGTCTGATGAACTGCCCTCAGGATGTTATCTTTTTCCATTAACTATAAATAGTTTAAACAGTCAACTGAGTTGTAAATACCTATACCTAGACCTTCTCCTGAAAGACAAGATAGATAATTATGTCTTAAAAGGAAAAAAAACCACAACTATAAGATTTTCTAGCAACTGCCATGTCAAAAGTCTGTTTTAACCCCTGTAGTTACTAAACTGGCATATGATAACCATAACCACATGCCAAAGTGCATCACCTAGCCAAGATACTCTTTAATCAGTGCAGAGATGCAATACAAGCAATAACGTTGCACACTGCCCTGTTCAGCTGGTTTTGCTTTGGTCAAGGAAATAAAATGGCACAAGACAATACAAAGCTATAAGGTGGTGACACGCTTCGACCACTACAAACTTGGATCTGTTAAAATTGACAGCAGATGGAATCTTTCCATCAACCATCTCCTAAATCACCTCAAAACGAGCACATGGAACATTTTCTAGGTAAGGTGATAATATTATAATTTTACTATCAGGACAATGATGATATTAAAAATGGTTAATACTTATTTTAAGAGTTACACCAGAGAAGTATGAAAAATACACAAAATTACATATGAACCTTAGACAGCAATAAAAGCCAGAATTTCTGACAAAATCCTCTTAACCCCAGACCAGAAAAAGGACCTGAATGCTTTAGTGATGATCTAGGCTTGACTTTCAAAATGCACCGAGCCACCTAGTCACCTGAATGCTTTCCCATTAGGGTCCTCAAACTGGCATTTCTTCACACAAATCATCAGAGGAATGTGATCCAGTAGATATTCTGAGAGGATGTCTAGCACACAGTTCAGAACAACAGAGAGGAGCAACTGAACTAAAAACTAGAAATGAAATAAGTACAATGTTTCATGTATTGCCCAGTTATATAAGCTTTACTCCAAGCAGAAGACAAATTCAATTCTCTCATCTCGACAAGACTGAAATCCACATCCACCACATTTCAGTAAATCAGGAAATATGTTTCTCCAGACAACTGGCAAGGACAGCAAATACACAGGAAGAGGTCTGGTTTCTGTGCCCCTGACCCCTCCACTGGAATTTTTACACAGTAATAATCACATAAAATATCAGTTCTCAAAACAAGAACATCAGACCTCCTCTCTTTTACAGGGAAAAATAGTGAGATTGTTCATTCCTCTCTTGGCTCTATTCTTAGAATGCATGGCCACACCGTGGCCCACCTACAATGAAGAACAGTTCCATCAATCCTCTCTGTAAGGCAGCTAAATAGCGCATTGTATCAGTAGAAAGGAAAGATGACCACCCTTCCCCCAACACTGTCAACTCTATCAAAGAATAACATTAAAGGAGAAAAATTAGATGACTAAGTACATAGTTCCGGGCTATAAATGTTGATCTGCTGCAGATACCCAATTTAGAGGTACTTGATTTAGTTTCTTAAGACATATCTCTCCACTGGTTACGCTGATAGGTTAAGAAGACATGGTCCAACCTATGCATAATACGCTCCCTCCCGTGTTGCCTGGTGTATACTCTATTCAGCAGCACCTAACTTCTCCCAAACACTACACAGGAAAAGTAGATCTCTACCATAACTACAGGCTAGTTTTGCTGACACTGACCATCACCATAGTTGAAACCTTCCACAGATCTTGTACTGTTTGAGTATCTTTCTCTCATGATACCCACAAACTTTGTCCAGATTGATAGCTAAGCTTGATTTCATTTATCTCAGGGAGACTGTAAAACAGGAAACTCATGTATTTTCTCTAATTTTGTTTTCACTTTTAATGGAAACATGCGATACAGATATCAAAATTGAGATTAACGTGACTAGCTTTTAAGCATTTACTGGAACATAGGACTCCCATCGTTTAGCATACCATTCAAGAGGCTATGATATGCCCTCTTCTGCTAGGGCAAATGACCAGCCTTAAGTATACTCAAAAAGTTTACACACCTATGAAAATGTATCTTACCTCTCTCCATTCTTTGTTTCCAATGGCTTGCGTGTACAAAACGCAGACTGTGAAAAGAAAAAAAATGTTTGGTCATTTTCAGAATTTAACATATTCTTAAATTAAATGAACCAATTTTGTAGTCTGTTGTGCTCTTGAAATTAGTAACTAGGGCAATCAAATAGTAAAATGTTTTCCCTCAGTTTTCAGTACACCTAACCAGATCAGCCACAATATGGTCTAGCTGTTGCAGCAATGAGCTAATAAATAGGGTGGTTCCAAAATGGGAGGCAACACTTATGCCTGACCTCCAGCAAATCACTTGACAACCCTCAGTGTAAAATTGGATAAAAGCAGGTCTTCATTAAATGTGGATGGTCTGGCTATCCTAGTTAATCTAATGCATAATTACCCTAAATCATGCTTCCTTCAAGAGATGAGAGAACTAAAATAAAAACAAATGAGGACTCTACCAGAAAAAGAGACAGGGGAATATAAATAAATAAAAGTGGGAAAAGGAAAACAACAACTTCTCAGGTTTTCTTCCTTAATTTTGCTTCAAAATTTGTATATATATTTAAGCATCTTGCATATGCATACTTTTAAAAAAAAAAAAAACAACTAAAACCTAATAAAAAATGGAATCAATGAAGTTTGTCAACCTAAGCTGTTTTTGAGAGACCAAGCAGTATAATCCCACAGGCATCACTCTCCTTACAGATCTGGTTTTCCAGCACAGAACCCATTACACATTAATCTGCAGCTTCTGTCACAGGGATTGGTGATAAAAGTACAATGAATATAATCAGGTCTTTTAAACACTCTTATAAGTACAAATCATTTGCACTGAAGGACTACTATAAACTTTATTTTCTACAGTGTTGAACTAGTTGCAGCTAACAACCATAAAGCAATTTTTACCTGAAACTCTGCTACAACCCTTTTCTAAACAATGGAAATACAGATATTTGAACACTTTTTTCCTGACAAATTCTTCTCCTGTGCCAATCATTATTTTTCAGCAGAAGGTTAAAAATAATATTGTTTTGGGTTGCAGCCTTGAACAATAAAGTTGGAAGCTTGGTTTCGTTCTCAATGAAGTCAGAATCATCAACTGACCAAAGTAGAAATGAAGTCAAGCTTCAAACTACATTTTCTTCTTACTTGAAAGGTATTTGCTACACATAGATACACACACACACACACAAAAAAAAAGTTAGGCAGTAACAAATAACAGGAAGAACAGAAAAAAGCAAGTTCAATATTTTAGCTCAACACAGAAGTTAACACAATTCAACTTTTTTTTTCAAATAAGATGTCTTGTAGAGGAAAAAAAGCTTTTACAAAAAATTTCAAAATCATTCTCTGGAGATGTCTGTCTTTCTCCATTTACTCTAAATGAAACCTTGGGCAATCATGCGCCTAGCTTTGGTTCCTGCTTACAGTAGGATGAATCCAACCAAACAAGCCTATTTTTACAGCACTCTCTGGAGTAGATTGCTGAGCTATATTACATGAAGAATGAAGTTAAATGGGAAAATGTGAGAAAACAGAGTGAAATGGAAGCTATGAAATCAGCTACAGAAGTGTCTGAAGGTTACTGAACTTCTGACTAACCTTTGCATCTAGTAAGATCTGTGCCAAGGTAACCCTGGGAGAAGACAGAAATGTTGTCAAAGGAAGTTTCCGTAGATAAAAACAAGCAAAAAATATTCTCTGGAAATACCCCTACTGCTAACATGAAATCAGGTAGGCTCTCACAAACATTCCTTTCACTTTCCCCATTGGAAACTTTTTTTTAAACTAATGTTACCAGTTCTGCAATAATGAATATTTTCCAATTTTCAGTAGTGGCTTCCAAGAATGCAAATGTCTTACTAATTTCAAAAGCAGATGCAATTGTGGATTTTGTCCATTTTGCCAAGAACTTACATCTAAGTTTTCAATCAAAAATTTCTCAAACCTATAACCCCAGTTGAGAATAGAACTGAAATTCATTTAGAGGAAAAGACACTCTTTACAGATAATGCCACTTTTGCTATTCAGATATTTGTATTGTCCAGATTTTTCTTAAACATAATCATTTTCACCACTGATTTGCTGCTTTATTTTTTGTACTACATCCTGCCTTGTGTATTAGTGTTAATACAGTAAATCAAGTAACAATTGTGCATTGCAGCTGTGGAAGAAAAAGAATATTAAAAAATGAGAGATTTAATATTGAGGAGAAGAAAGCAACAATACAACTATAAAATATCCACTACCATCAAATTTTCAGAAAAGAAACGTTCTGGCACTACCTTATCTCCCTAGTTTATGAAGCCAAATAAAAGAACAGCTATGAACAAAAAGACTAAAAAAGATTACCGTAGGATAATTTTAGTCTCCTACTATGGTTGATGAGATGGGAGTCACACAATATAAAAGGGTTAAAAAACAGGTGTAAAGCTCCACCTTAAAACTGACTCAGTCTCTTATTTTATGCCTACTTTTTGGAAGGCTGCTCACATCTGTCTGTTAGAATCCTAGTTTCCAAATTCAGTTTGTTCGTAGTCAAGTTTACTATCATTTGGGTTTTTATCTTTGGAGGACTTATAGCAAGCAATGCTATCATTCTCACCTTTTCACTGCTGAGGCATTAGTAGACTTCTATCCCCCTCCACTCCCAGTGGCTCCCCAGTGCTTCCAAAGGTATATCCCAGGAGTGGGACAACCTCCCTAGTTTAAGAATCATTTATATAAAACCTTAAATGAGGAGAAAAGAGCTAAGAATTTGTAGTATGACTATCAATTTTCTGCTATTTATCTAGGCTGCAATGTGGCAGGTACTTTAAATATAATGAAGATATAGACTAATAATCATCTCGTGTAATATTTATTTTATTGTAAGTGCAAGGTGCAAGTTTGACATTGATACATACATGTGCATCTCAAACTGACATTCAAAAAAAAAGTCAGTCCTAATGAAAGCTATAGAAAAGACATACATTCCAGACTTTCTGATAAATACTTTGCAAATTTAGAATAATTTAAAAACTTCTTCTATCTTTCCTCTAAAACTCACCCCAGAAATTTTCAGGAAACAATCCATGATACTGGTCTCCATCAGTGGTAAGATTCACTACCCTTAAAGGCTCTCAGAGACACGGTTTTTTAAAGACCCTGATATCATACTAATTACAATAATCCCTCAAAAACTTCTTCAAAGTCATATCCAACTGGAGAAATGCAGATAAATATGTTGAAGTTGATCTAAAGCACTTGAAGCACTCAAACCAGGGATCTAAGGCTTCATGAAGCAATCAAATTTTTTTTGAGCAGAAAATAGTCAATAGCATTGTCATGTGGGAGGAGAAGGAATAAAGTGGGATAAACAGGAAATTCTTAAGTTTCAAAAGCCAATATATCATGCAACCACATCCTAAGATGGAGCTGAACAACCAGTTCTTCTCTTGTAATCTGGAAGATTGAGGGAGCAAGGAGGAAGTTCAGCACATTGATGAAGAGTAACATACTCTCACAAGGAAGTTGCCTGAGAAACCCTTTTGGAAGGCTTTGCCATATGAGCTCTTCCAAGGGACGATACATCCATACCTACAGTCAGAAATATTAATATTTAGTAATTTTTAATTCTGGACACTGATACCACAGTGTCAAGTTCAAGGTAAATTTAATGAAATCTTGCAATGAAGAAGAAGGTGGAAGTGTCAACAGTTATCACTCAGTTGTACATGCAGTTCCCAAAATACTGTAGTCTGCACCTTCTTTTTTTCCCCCGATAGTTTGAGCCTCCCTTACCCTACTCTGGTCCTTTCCCATTTAATGCATGTATGCTCATCCTTTAGCCTGGCAACTACTGTTACATCCAAACTGCACACCTCACTTTTCCCAAACATAACACCACATCTATTCCTTTTCAAGAAAGTCTTGGCCACAATAAAGTCGGCCTTTTCCCCATGCTACCTAAATCTTTCCACGATCCCGCACCCGGTTCTAGTAGGGGCTCCTCATTACTCTTCACTGACCAGCTTCTATACCTTCTAGGCAGAGCTTCCTGAAGGTCCTTCTGTCCCAGCTGTCATGAGATTCTTCTCATTGTTACTATCTTCCATGGGGAGATCCTCTAGGGGAAGAGTTTTTACCTCCTCCCTCTTTCTATTATCATACTCAGGAGTCACAGGGCTCCATGAGAAGAGGACATTCCACCCTGACCATGGTGCTGCTACCACAGCTACACAGTGGCTCAGTTTGGCTAGCCAGTGCACGGGAAGAAAATGATTCTGACTGTCATGAGAAGAAACATGCCAAATTCGTTAATCTGTCTCTCCTTTGCAGGTCTTATCCCTGCATCATCAAGGGAAGCACTGCTTTAGCTCATTCTCTCCAAGAAAATAAAAAAAAGGGTTTTCTCAAAAATATTCCTAGAAAAAATGGTCTCCAAACTGAAAGAACAGAATGGTCCAAATGCTACAGTAAATCCATATATATGACTTCCTTTGACACCACTGAAGAGAAAGCACTGTCAGTAAGAGACTTCAATATTGTTTAAAATACTTCATGAACAAGGGCTATCCAAGTCTGTCCCATCTATATCTAATATCTCTAAATTATTTCTGTAACTTGCCTTGAGGGAGGCAAAGTGCCAGCTTCCTCTTGGCACGAATATTCTAGATTGCAGGGAAGTGGCTAGAATTGGAATAAATACTGAATAGCAATTACAGTATCAAAAAAAGGCTAAGCAAATCTTGTAAGAGAACTGGAAAAATCACAAGTTCCTTTTTAATTTCTGGAGAAGGCCATTTATGTGGACATGGGAGTCCATGTGTGTCCCCCTCTGAGAAAAAGACCAAGAGGATAAAATCAGATTTTCACTATCAGTACGATCCCTAGATAACTGCATTGGAGTTCGAAAAGCATATTACAATTGGCCTAGTCAAATCCAATCAGACCTCAACATACAGAGTGACTCTACGTGGTTCTACCTTGTATGAGATCTAATAGTTGCAAATTCAGGGATCTAAAAGTGGATCTTGTGAAAGTGGTATTACGCTGGTTTTGACACCTTTTTTAGCTAACAGGATAAAATTACTGTATACAGATCAGCCTAAAAATGGCCTTTGTCCAAGCAAACAGAAACTGAGGAAAGTTATCCTGCCGTACTTCCAACTACAGAAAAGAATAGAACTTTTATACTACTACTTCACTTTTACAGTAAAGCCATATCTCTGTGCTCAACTAAAGGACACCAGGACCAAACAAACTAAATTGGCTAATAAAAACACCTGCAAAATACTAAAACTAAATGTACAATTTTGGAGAGTACCCACAATCAAAGCTGCTTTGCCAAGTAATTTCTTGAGTGCAAATACAGTATGAGCACTTCCAGAGCCAACAGTTTCCCCCTTCTCTCTTCACCAAGGACAGTATTACTGTATTCCATGTTTTTGTACTGCTAATCTGTGACAGATAGGCCTGATTGGCAGTGTAACTGAGTACTCACAACTTGAGACCAGATCTCTAAAGCACACCACCAATTTGAGTGCTTTAAATAAGCTATTTACCAGAAACAAGAAAGCACTATGTTTTGAATTGATAGACAAGGTTATGATACTTTAAAAAATATTTCCATATACTTTGAATCTATAAAAAATACCAACAGTTTACTTCTCAGAAATATTTTAAAGATAGATGTTAAGATTTCTTCAGGTTTTCCTGCCACTCTGTTTCCTTTTGCCCCTTACCCAGCATGGGTCACCCACCAGTCAGAATCGCTTGGGTTTGCCCACTTGCCCCGGCTTGGGTTGCCCACAGGCCACAGACCCTTTAGAGGTGCCGTGCCTTTTGCATGGAGTGTCTCCTTTCAAGAACGCATCTCCAGCAGCACATCTTCAGAAGCGTGGCTCCAGCAGCATCTTCGGCAGCTGTGTCTCTAGCTCCTAGCTGCTGCCGCTTTTTTTCTAAAATATGTTTGGGCAGGGGCACTGCGTGCTCCCCTGACGGGCAGAAGTTCTGGCAGGCAGTGGTTACTCACATGGCTTTCGGAGCTGACTGGAACCAGCTGTGACAGTCACGGAGTGGTTCATGGCCTCCTCCCACACAGGTCACATTGCAGTCCCCTGCTACTCAAACCCTGCAATTTATGCCTCATACAGTTCCCTATCTGATAAAAACTTGAAGCACTTGTCCCTAATAATATTTGAGCTTAAAAACTAGACACCTCATCACTTTTGCTAAAGGCGCCTTGATTCAATAAAGAGATCTCTGAATTCAATCTATCAGGGGCAATAGGTCACTGACCACTCTTCAAAATTGCTTAACCTAGACAACTGAGGTTTCATTAGCTAACTAAAAAACAGTTATTAATATGCAAGACACTCAATTCTGTTTCTGCATGATCTCCCTACACCAGAGGCATGGTATTGTCTATGTCTCCTTTTTAAAAAAAAATGTTTTATAGGTTAGGAATGTCAAAGGTGCTCCTAACTTCATGCAGCTTTTCCCCAGGAAGCAGAAGCTTTTCACATCAAAAGTCTGTTGTGGAATCTCTCTCAAGAAACTTTCAGTTAAGAACGGACAAACATACTCTCACGAAAGCACTCAAATGTTTCATACTGTCACATGACTCAGTATTCAAGTGTATCCCATCAGGACACAGTTACATGTCCAGACTTGATAGAAGTATATCCGTCTTGGGTTATTTCCAAATGTCAGTAAGCACAATATTCTAACGAAGAAAAGCCCAGGCTTAAAAAAAGAAAATGAACTTACAGATAAAAAGATATGGAGAGTTGTAGGGGAGACAACATGACCCAAGACACCATAATCTAAGAACCAGTCAACTAACACTACAGAAGTACTGTGATTAAACACTAGCAGAAAAAAAGGAAATCTTTTGTGGTCTCAGTTCTTTAATAATTTTTTTATAAAGTGTCTGATAGAGGAAGATAGTCATGGATTTTAAATCAAAAGTCCCATCATATTTCATAGGCATGAGTGTTTTTCGGAATCTAGTCATGCATTAATAAAACTTAAGGGGGAAATGGGTGTCACTATCCTACATATCTGAAAACATTAATTCATAAACCGTCACACTATTTTTGATCAGGAAAGGTTGTGTTTCCCAGAGACGAATTAACTTAATTTTATTTTTCAGTGCTTGACTCTAAGATTAGTGGACACTATGTACTAGCAGCAACAAGTGCTTCTAGTTTGTTTACAAGTTTGCTTACTAGCTTTGAAAGAGATCTAGAACAATAGATACTAAAAAAAAAAAAAGAAGAAGAAATGCTTTTCTGCATTTATTAATTTTAGGAAGAAGTAAGTTGACTGCTAAATAAGGGACCATGTAGTTCAGGAAAGCAATATCGAATGCATAGTCTTTAAAATTCCAGTTCATATAACAGAAACTATGAGTGTAACTTATTTAAGTGTAACTTAATTACTTTAAATGATTTTCACAAAGACAATGTAAACCTAACATTTTTAGGTTTATAATTTTTAATTATAATTAAATTTTTAATTTTTAATTAAATTAATTTTTAATCCAGTGTTTACACATTTGGAGAACATGATGAGAAGAAACAATGAAATGCTATATACTTACTCGGATCAGATTTAGAAAATGTATCTCTGTCCAAAAGATTTCTGTTAAAAAAAAAAAGAGATAAAAATAATCTTATTTATAAAAAATGGTGAAAGGTACAAATCAGATATAAATGCATAAATGTTTTTAACAATTTTGATCGAGAGTCAGCTTAGTTTTCTGTCCTCCTAATATGTAAGATTTACTTGAAGTCAGTCAGCACTAACACTTGAGCCTTCTTATACTTCATTTTATTATACATTTTGGATTTGAGCAAACTGTGGCTCATATACTCCAACACCGTGAAGCAACAAACAACAAGCACATTAAATATATATAATGGACATCAGGAACAGAAATACCTTTAAATCGCAAACTTCTACCAGAGATTAACATGCTAGTTGAACCCAAAAACTTTAGACTTTACTTAAAGGAACAGCTATGAGATCTCAGAGCCATCAGCAAATATCTGTAAGAATCTGTCATGGATGAGTAAGGTAAGGAGAACTAAAGCACACACAGGACACACACCAAAAATAGGAATTTTCTAAATATCTACAAAATACCTAGGAAAAAGTAGTAAGCTAATTTCTTTGTTACACAATGCAGTCCCAATATAGTAGCCACACTTCAGCCAACAGAGCATCACACACAGATGAGGAGACTCAAATTAACAGTAAGTCTAGAGAAGCAGGACTGACCAGAAAACCACTCAGAATAGTTACCAACATTCCATCATTCAAAAATTAAAAAAAAAAAAAAAAAAAAATTAAATGATCTTGACAAACTAGAAAAATGGTCTGAAAACAGGATGCCATTGAACAAGGACAAGAAAGAGCTATTAAACTTAAGTACGTAGTTTAAGTTAGGTATTAAACTTAATCAACAGCAAAAAGGCAGCATAGCTTCATATAAGCTGGATATACAGCAGTTATGTTAAAAATGGTTCTGAACATCACAGTAGACCACAAATTGAATGCAAGTCAGGAATCCTTTGCCTTTGGGAAAAAGGCATACTGCAATACATAAACAAAAATGGCACTTTAGAGTAATTGTCTGGTCTTCATAATACTGGTAAACACTCAATTCAAGCAATAACGTTTTGGGCACTCCAATTTCTTGCAATCTAAGGCAGACACAGAGCCACCAGAGTCCAGTGGAAGCAGAAATAATCAGAAGTCTATACAATCTATCTGTGAGGAAAACACTGCTGCAAATTGAACCTGATCTCCATGTAGACAGAGCAAGTAGGAACAGGTTTAACCCTAAGTTGAATCTTCTGCACTGCAGGCGCAGAAGTTGAAGTTTATTCCATTGTTTTACCATCTTTCATTGTTAAAGGTGGCCAGACATGATGTGAAATCTCTACCACTGAAGGCCTTTAAGAATGTTAGATAGCTACAAGTCCTAATGAGTTCTTTGATCCTACCTTGGAGCAAGAGGAAGGATTAAATAACCAGTTCACATCCCTTACAGCTTATTATTTTTAATAATTAGTACCGTCTCTTCAAAGGTCACCATTTATTACTCTCATTTAGATCTAAATCACATTATTTTTGTGCTACTGAACAGTGCTGAAAAGTGTATTAATATGTTGTTCAATACACGTGTTCTAAGCGGTCCACTCAGACTTCAACAAGGAAAACGTACTGTATTCCCAGTTTAGGTACTGCCAAGTCCACATTTCAGAACAAGCAATAAGAACAAAAGATGGCCTTAAAAGAATGTTGGGTGCATCTGTTTTATTTACTTTAGCCAAAGTAGGCACTAGGGTTAAAATTAGTATCTGTGAATGAACCTGAAGTCTGCACATGCCACTTCTTTGGAACTTCTTTAATCCATTCAGAAGTGGGATTTTTATATATGCATTTATTTATACTCAGAGAGACTGTATTCCATCTTAACCAAAAATCTGCAAATATAAATTGAAATATTAGCAAACCCAAGAAAATCAGCAATTCCAAGTCTGTATTTGACAATGACCACTACAAACTGCTTTAAAAGACAGTACAGTAAGTTCTGCAATATCAGAATTGCCAATCCAAAATGAAAATTGCCTCCTATTCCTCTTTAGTTATACATACGTAGATATGCCATTAATTCATGGTAACTAGAATTGGTTTTATTATCCCCAAATGAATTGCTATAAAAACCTAGAATTAGGGTTATATGAAAGAAATAGTACATTATGTTTTGGGATAGGCCTCCCATGCTCACCATTAGGATTCCAAGCAATTTTAATTCCTCTGCATAAATACTATAGAATGACCTTATAATTGGTATGTTAGTGTTTGTGACTGCAGATTAAGATTAAACCATTTTAATGACTCTTACACTGAGCTAAGGTGCTTTGAGTTTTTAAAATATTTTCTACTCTTATTTTGTCCCTTTTTAAGTTTCAGTTTTTCTTCCTCTATTTTCCCATATACATAAGAACATAAAGACTAGCCATAACAGGTACTGTAAAGCTCATTCCATCCCGATTATTCCTGCAGTGGCAGAAGGTAGCTACCATGGGAAAAGTGTAAGAACAAGGTAAGAATACTTATAATTATACTATTATAATACTTATAATCAGTAATACTTCCTGAGAATGTTCCTGGTCACCAACCATTTGCTGCTCAGGGACTTCTTGAATTAAGAACATTTCTACATAGACAGTATCCCTGAAAGGATTGTAAGGGTTGAGATACCAAAGTTTAACATTGTAATTCAGGTCAGTAAGTGTCACTAATTCACAGTTTTGAACTAATACAGCTTGTAATATCCTCAATTCGCCCCTTCATACATTTTACCATAAATAAACAATGTCTTCAGCAAAGTTTGCAGACATGCCTGATCTTCCAAATCATTAATAACCAACCAAAATAGTAACATAAGAACTTAACAAGCTGTTCAAGCAATGCAGGCAGTTTCAGAAGGAACTTAAAGACTAGCGCCAATAACGACAAAAAAACCCAAGTCTGATAGGTCCACTAAATCACCTAACAGCTCAAGAAGCTGCTCACTTTCATTTGTGCATTTTCATTTTAGGGGGAAAACAATCAAAACGCTCCATTAAATATATTAAAACTGCACGGCACATAAGCATAGGACAATCTACAATCAAAAGAAATGCTAAATGCAAAAGCAGAAAGAAGACTGGATATATTTCTGGAATTTTATGTAGTCTTTATCCCCTTAATAGTCCATGGCACTTTCTGTACAGGCTGAGTGATACAGAGTGTATTTCTTTCCCTTTTTCCTGAGAAAAGCATTCTCTTTGGTAGTACACTATTTTGTCTCAGGAAACAGTCTTAGGAAAGCTCACAAACTCAGAAACCAGAAATATCTGAAATTTCTGTTTCTTCCTCCTAATCAAAGTATCAAGAGAAACAGACTCCTATTTTGACTGAACATGGTATGTTTTTTCTATGCATATTAAGCTTTTCAGATAAAGAATGCAAAAAGAAAAGAGAAGGAATTGCTATCAATTATGAGGACGGGGGGGGAAAAAAAAAGGAGACATATGCTTTTACCTGGAGAAACCTGCACATCAAATACCTACAGCAAAGAAGTCTAGGAACATCTGTGCAGAAAGCATTATTCTACCATCACAGATCCTGAAGGACTTAATTCTGCCTATTCTGGAGTGGACCTTCCAAAATGGTTGCAATAGCATAGATGACTAAGGGAAAAAAACAAATAAGAGCCATGGCAATAACACCTACTTAGTCTAAACTGGAAAGCACAAGACAGATCAGAAATGCTGGGATGAAGATTTATTTTTCTGTATAATGAGAGCAATTTCCCCGGGAGGGGGAGTAATCAGTAAATAAGAAAAGTTAAAACATATTTAGCTATGCCTTGCAGAATCACTTGGTTCATGCAGTTTCATGAACTCCATAAAGATTTGTCAAAATAACAGCTGCTGCCCAGTGCTTTGCTTCAAAAATTGTTTTAGAATAGAACAGAATATTTCAGTTGCAAGGGACCTACAATGACCTTCTAGTCCAACTGCCTGACCACTTCAGGGCTGACCAAAAGTTAAAGCATGTTATTAAGGGCATTGTCCAAATGCCTCTTAAGCACTGACAGGAGTGGGGCATCGACCACCTCTCTAGGAAGCCTGTTCCAGTGTTTGACCACCCTCTTGGTAAAGAAATGTTTCCTAATGTCAAGTCTTTTGCACTATGTTTAATGTAAAAACATCTCAGATGTATAAATGAGATACTTCAAGATTCACTGATCTAGTTAGCAGTGGTAGCTAAACAGAAATCATTACAGTCTATGTTGCTTTGCACAATCTCATGTACTCTATGCATTATACATGTGTTGGCAAAGACTGACCTACATTAAAAAGTAACATTTACTCACCTTGTTAACATATACTTTGCTTCAAATTTGACTTTATTTTAATGAACTTCCTGCCCTGTAATTTTTTTGTTTTAAATTTAACCCTTTGTTAAGCCCAACTGCTAGGCAGAAGTAAATCCAGTTCCCCCTTCAGAAATGACAGAATTCTGCACTGAAGAACAGACCACAGTAACTATAGAACTGAATAGTTTAAAATTGATTTCTCTAGTTTCAAAAAAACCCAAACAAACCAACCAACAACTGTGTTCATATGACTGGAAAAAGACTTATTTATACATTGCTTTCAACAGCTCTGAAATTCTTACTGATAAAAATGTGGTTTACTTCAGATTAATTTATCAGAATCTCTCTGGGTGCTAAGGTTTTATGTTTCTCTTCATCTTTAGATTACACTTAAGCGCATGCAGAGATTCCTTGGTTGTGAAATAAAGCACTCAGCAATTTGCAAACACAAAAGTTAGTTACCCACACAAAGTTATTTTTAATTTTTAGAAAACATACATTTTCAATATCTTATATTCCATATAAGCATACACTGCTTTTCTCACGGTACACTTGTATCACTCCATGCGAAGAGGAATTGTCCCTAGTTCATTAAACAGTTCATTAAACAAATGCATTTCTGTTTCCCTCACTTAATGCTGGGCCTACGTGCCTTTTTCAAGGAAGATCATGAAAAAAGAAGCATCTCCTCACTTTTTACTGTGCAGAATAGTATCCATTCTACTACTAGTTGTAATGTAACTGTATTACATCCTAGTAGTCACTGTCCATCAGCCTTAAATGGTATTACTGGACTTGCAACGGTCAGTCCTAGGTAAGATGACGTATGATCCCAAAAGCCTACTTGAGTGAAGAGTCCACTTGACTTCTTGCAGAGTAATTTCACAAACAACTTTTCAGTTGTAGTGCTAGCTTCTCTCTCCTTCTGTATTCCATCAGAACACAATAAAATGCAAGCTATTAGCCTCCAGATCTCTAGATACAAAAATGCCCTGGACCTAAAAGTAAATTAGACAATTTCTCAGAATTTTATCTTCTTGTCAAAATAACTGGTTCTCTTAGGAAAGGCTCACAGGTGAGAAAATGGTGGCTTTCCTGACTAAAACGCAATTAGGATGACCTCTTTCTTTCTGTTCAGATTGCCTCCACTCTTTGGGGCACAAGAAGGACTGGGAAGAAAGCAAACATATCTCTGATATGCAAGCTTAAGAAAACCTCCACAATACCTCTTCATAACCTTTGGAGAAGTAATTGACTCTTCTTGTTCACGAGAAGATGAAGAAATAATTTTCAGCCTCCCAGTAACTTTCATTGTCAATTTAAACACATATTGGTTCAGAAGCCATTCTCTTAAGGAAAAAAGAAGAAGAGAAGCAATGAGAAGGGTTAGACCAGCAGTGCTTCCATGAGTTTTATGACAACCCACAGAAGTCTTCTCTGGCTAGATGTACGCAAACAGTTTTAGGATGAAACCTCTATTAAAACTGCTGATTACTCCTGGGGGTTAAAAAAATCCAAAAGAATTGCCAAGTTTATTTACTTACACATAGCAATAGCTTTGCAGCAGTTCTGTGGAAACAGACAGGAAGTACTTAATTATGAAAAGATACTCTTGCAGCTGAAGCAGACCTGAACACAATCTTGGACTGTTCCATTTTAAATAAAAAAAGCCCATTCAGGAATATCACAAACGAGTTGAACTCTGCTTCAATACCAACCCAACTATTATTTGAAACCAACAGAATGAATCATCTACATTTATGTTTCTAAGCCTGGGCAGGTAAAGTCTCTGGCTCTGAGCTACTAGTGACATACCCTGGGGGACGGCACTAAGGATTGCTGGTGGTTGAAAGACCTATTCAATCTAGTGTCAACTCACTGGTCCTTTCCTCCAGCTACTTTCACCCAGCCCATCCAAATCCATCGATATGCTGTCCTATTTTAGATCTGATTTCTTTAGAAATGTATAGTTAATGCAGTGTTTCATTAATGTATACCAACATACAAAACATACAGATTGGTTTTGCACATCTTTCTGAAACAGCTCTTTAAAAGGTATACATCAAAGAAGTCTTTAGAAAGCAAACGTATACCATCAATGTAATACTCCTCATCCTTTCTCAGCTGTTGCAGGGATGTTGGTGGGTGAGGCACTGCTTAGATGGGCAGAGAAATAAAGAAAATGAGGAAAATACTACTACTACAGAAAGCCTTCATAATAATATATTTAAAGTTGTTACACACTTCTTAGTACCTCGCCCTTTTCCTGCTGTCAGGATTTCCTTTACACCACACTTCTGAGGCCTAAGATTGTTGGCTTCAGCTGTGGATGAAGGGTGTTACAGGGAGCCACCCGTCAGTGTCCCACGCCCTGTCTGGGGAGAAGTATAGAGTTCATAGTGGTGGCAGGGGTGGAGCAGGTGGTGTCAGAGGGAGGATGATGTTGATGGCTTCTTCCTCCCCACTCTGAGGACACCCACCTGGGGCCATTTTTCCAACATGCTCTTACATCTTGCTCTTGCTTCATTGGTCTGCACCTCCATTTTACATCCACATTTACTGCATATCGTGTGTATCACAGCTGCTTGAGACTTGCTCTTTCATCTCTTTTGGTTTTGCCCAGCTCCCAGCCTGCACTTCTTTACCAACCACTGCTGAGCTCCTCACAGCACTGGGGTCCCCAGTGGCATCCCGAGCCCCCTCTTTTCAGCCTCTGCTCCTGCTCCTCCACCCTGCATCCTGCGTCCCCGGCTTGCAAGGTCTCTGCTGTCACACCACGCTGAGGCTCCTCTGCACTACGCTGTTCTTTGAGGGTCACAAATACATCATTCTACACAGAATAACTACTTGCTACTACTATCTGTAGAAAGAAATATGGTTATACCACACAATTACACAAAGACAAGCCAAAGTGAAGCTAACTAAGCAGTAGCCACCTGGTCATGAGAAAAAACGCTGGGTTTGGGTTTGCAGCTAAGCAAACCCAACCAAAGCTCCATGTAAGCAAAGACAAGTTTAGACAAAACCTGACAAGTCCTGAGCCCTTGCACAGTTAGTGTGAAACCTGGGGCCTGTTCCTAGCAATCGCAAGACTGAATTTACAGGGCAACAGATCTGCCTTAAATTCTAGAAGTCACATGGCTTCATGCTTAAAGTTCAAACAATATAGACACATAGATGAAAACCAAACTGTGTAGGCTATCAGGAATGCATCTCCATGACTATTTTGATGGACACTGCCACCCGTTTACATTTTTTCTCCCAATACACTCGTTTTTCTCAGCTGGTTGTCTAGGCAGTGTCATTTCAAAGAAAAAACATGTAAGATCAACTTTCTGTCATCGGTCACACATAACCGCTCCACAGACTTTTAATCCAACCTGGACATGCATACACAAAGAAAGCAGGAGAATGAAAACCAGACTTACAATCAGGATGGATTTTATATTCTGTATTTTTTACCATACGGAGTTACAAGCTCAAATAATTTGTTACAGATATCTCTTTTATCATGGCATCTTTCTGCGACAGGGATTTCTAACAAATGATTAATATTTTTAAAAAAGCAGGAGGTAAGTACACTGGCTGGAGAGAAGCAATCTTGCCAGAAATCAATGCCTAGGACAATCAAAGATATAATTAAACATACTTTTGGGTACCACAACCACTAGAAAGCGGCTGGTTAAGACTTTCAGGCTGCCAAACAAAAGGAAAGGCAAAAATTCTGAAGTAGTATGTTTTGTTCCTCCGTGCAAGAAACCTGAAATTAAATTATCTTCATTACTGAGAATAGGAGTTGCTTAATTCCATTCAGCCCATTCATTAATATTGGATTTCTGTACAAATTGTGAAGCGACATAGAACTGATCCAAACCAGGCATGGGCAACCAATTGTATTTCTGTTGAATTAACCATGATAAGGAGTTTATGCTTCCTTTATGCACATTATGCCCAGTGTTGGAATACAGCCAGTGTAGAGCCTATCCAGCACAAACCCAGAACGATGAGGACAGACTGCCTGATTGAGCATAAAGCCTAGCAGAGCAATACTGTCCTAACAAACTTTCTGAATTAGCAAAGTGACCCTGTGCTGTGTCAATATTTTACAACACTTTTACCATCTTTCAGATATCCATGTCATCTTTGATACACTACTAGAAGTCATGAAGTGATCAAACTACTGCTTCACTTTCCTATAGATATTAAAAAATTACTCTCAAGAAGATAATTCTGATTGATATCTCCTCATTCAGTAAGTAAATAAACATTACCATGAGGCATAATGAAACTCTTGGCCTTTCTTGTAAGACAAGGTTTCATAAAGGCTGTGGCTCAATCAGGAGACTACAGGCAAAAAACTAGGTCAGTCCACACAGTAACCATGAGGAGCATAAATCACCATTATACAGATCACAACAAAAAGTGAAAAACTTGAGAGCCCGTTGAACTACGTTGAACTTTGTATGTTCACACACAGCACAAACTTCAAGGTATGTGATAACCATCATCTACTTGTGTTCTCAGCATTAAATATGCTAGTTCAGTCAACAACATAGTAACTGAACTGATAGTAGGGAAGATGGGAACAGAATATGAAGATTTTTCCAGGATTTAACTAGATTGGAATCAGTGAAGAACATCACCAGAGAGGGAAATACAGGATGACAGATATACAGCCTGAAGCTCACCTCAAGCTCACATGGGACCACAAGTTTACACACACAGCTGGTAAGTGAAGATTCAAGTCTAGGCACAGGCCTATAATCAGTATGCAGTGCAAATACCCCTTTAGAGGAAGAGGAACCTTTGGGCTGGAAAACAGTAGTGGAGTAAAAGACAAAGAGCAGCCTATATTCTCTCTTCCACACCGACTGGAGGGCCAAGGTCCTGATCCTTCACCGCATGACAATCGTGCAAAATTATGCCAGGCCACAACAAATAAAGATCGCATAGCAGGCAACAGTGAAATTTTCATCAGACCGTGGATGCCCTTCAGAGCATGTGATGAAGGGAGCTACAGCGTGCAGAGGGAGATGGCTACTAATACAATTGATCCAGACAATACTGGACTATTACCAACACCAGAGGATCCTCTGGGATGGCACTTTTAAGTTGTTCTGCCACATTACATCTGGGTCTGGAGCCAAAGAATACAGATTCCTGATAACAAAACTCAGAGCTTTGGAAATCTACACCTTACAAGAGTCAGAAAAGAATTGTGAACTTTTTGTTTGATAGGCGCTGAGTACTAATAACTAGGAAGAATTAAATTCATTTCTTGCTTTTCTAGCATTTGTAAACCTACAGCCAATGCTGGCATTCAATAAGCCATGGGAATCATATGAAAAGTTTTTAGTCATAAAGAAACCCTAGAAAGAACATCACCTGATATCCAAAACATTTCTGGATTTTATAATTTTCATAGACAATTTCTCATCCTATGAGATGCGCTTCTCCTAAAGGCTACCTGATGTGCCCCTGAAGCTAAAACAGGATGGCTTGCAGAATAAGTAGTAGTGCAATGCCATCTGCATAGTACTGGAACCTGGCTAATTCGGTAACATTGACAGTTTGGGCATGCAGGGCAAATTAACTTGGGAAGTGCTGACAGACGAACCATACAGAATGAAGCGCTAAGTGAATAGAAGCTGTATCCTTACTGAATAAGAAGAAAGAAAGAAAAAAAAGAGGCGAAAGAATATTGTCTAGAGTCACAAATTTATTTTGTAGCACAAACAGCTTGCGCTGCTTCACTGACCACCAAGTTATACCACCTGTACAAACTGGAAGAAGTTCCCATATTTCCTATAATGAAAACAAGGGGAAAAAAAAAAAAAACTAAGAAGAAAGAACAGTTATCAGCTGATAATTGTTGATGTAAACTAGTGACCAAATTGGCTCTACAACTCTTCAGGTATCAAGGGAAAACTAATGAAACTAATGTCATGACCCAAACTGTTTTAAAACCATTTCTCTCTAGGTGCTAAGGAATACACAACTGCTAATTATTAAAGAATTTTCAGCATTCTCTGAACTTTGCAGTTTGCTCTTGCTGTATTTCACAATTTCATTTAACACTACTTTTCGAGAGCTTCAGCCAATGAATGTGTTTACAGATGAATCACAAATATGTGTTAATCATTAATCTCTGCCCCAATGTCATTCATTTTACTCAATTTTGAAGCATGATTTGGTAATCAAAAGCTGTCATTCCAGCACATAAAGAAGAAAGGAATCACCATGGAAATTCCCATCCCTTCCTTGACACTGAGACATAATCAGGATGGGAGACCCATTTTTTTAAACAAGAAAAAGAAACCAGTTTGAACAGAACAGCCATGGCTTTTGAAGATACCTACAGAGAAATTAACATTGTAAACTATATACTGAAATTAGTTACAAGTAAGGTAACTAAAGTGAGAATGACTGACTATGTCATATACCTACATTTCTTCGTAACTATCTGATGGATTCTCAAATCACTGTAAAACTAAGGTTTGAAGAAAACATTGCGGGTATACACGAACAATCCCCGGAATGAAAGAAACTCCCATTTTAAGTGAACTGGGTCAAATCCAGCATAAATGTTCTGACATCTGTAATTGTGACAGGTTATTTGAAGAACCTAAAAGTAATACTAAAGGTCCTGGGTTGCTTTCACACATAACAGCACGCCCCTCATGGGACCAGGGTTTTCTGTGGTTGTTGCCAGTGAACTTTGCAAAGACAGGCAGTAAGTGTGTTCATATGTCAGCCTAGTGACTGTTTCAGTATTCCAGATTCAATCTTACTATATTTCTCATCGTCTCAGCCTTCTGTTGAAATGCACCCTCGATAAAACATGAAATCATACTTTATTTACTAAAGGAAGAGAGGGAGTGGTCTGGCAATTTAAGTTTAGAGCACTGCTGTTCTGTCCTCAGAGAAGTACTGTTCACAGCAGCAACTCCCAGGCAGCTACGTTAGAAAATGGAGCAACGTACTGTAGCACAAACTTTGTCTCATTTCCCATCAGGAAACAACACTAACAGTTCAAATTATCCGCTAGAAGCTGCCAACTCTGCTGGTGAAAGGAACCGCTGCTCTGCAACTACTAGGGAATACTTAAGGAAGCTGCGAAATGTGAATGGAGATGTGAATATAAAAGCCCACAAATAAAAATATTTTTAGACCTCTGATGGGAAATTCCCTGTGCTTCAAGGGAGAAAGCAGAATGTTTGAAATACCGATAAACAAACCACGGCCAAATAAATATCGACGAACGAAACTCCATAGACTAGGTTGTGTGTTACGGGTTGGCATTTTTCTAAACTATCGGCAGCAGCGTGACGAGGTAACACGCCCGGTTTCACAACAGTTTTGCCAGAGAGCCTTAAACAGTCTAGGAAAGGATTATTCCGAGTGGGAGCTTTCTCCGTCCCCACCCGCGGCACTTGGGACAGCTCCAGAAGTTAAATACCTGCTGGAGAGAGGCTCTGCGCCCGCAGCGACGCGGCTCCGGCTCCCGCTCCCCTCCGGCCAGCCGGCCCCGTGCCGGCAGCGGCCGGGGAAGGGTTCGGGGCGGCGGCAGCGGCACCAGCAGCCGCCGCCGCCGCCCGTTTCGGCGCAGCCGGCAGCTGCCCGCGGCCGCTGCGAGAGCCGGCGGGTCTGCCCCGGGGTCCGCCGGCAGCACCCCCGCCGCGGGCACGCCCGGAGCGCGGCAGGCGGGCGGCAGGGGCGGGCCGCCGGGCACCGGCTGCTCCCCGGCTCTGCCCCCGGCTGAGGGCCGGCAGCTTCCCAGCGCTGGGCGCGCTCCCCGCGGGCAGGAGGGGAAGGCGCCCCGCACAGCGCCGGGCGTGTGGAGGGCAACCCGCGCCCGGCCGCTGCCCCCGCTCCTCCCCGCTGACAAGCCCGCGGCGAGGGGAGCCCTGCCCCGGCACGGCGACCTGCCCCGCTCGCTTGCTAGCCCCCCTCGACGCCGCGGGGCGAGCGGGCAGGGCAGCCCCGAGCCGGCGCCGTACCTGCAGGACACGGAGAGCTCCACCTTGGTGGCCGGGATGCTGGAGCTGAGCACGTTAAAATCCCCCACGGACGCCATGTTCGGAAGCCCACCACTTCTGCCCGGCTTCTGCTGCCCCACCGGCTTCTCCAGCCCGAACATGGGGCAGCGCAGGGAGGCAGGCGGGGAGGGAGGGAGGGAGGGAGGCCGGCGGAGAGGGAGGGGAGGAGGCGGCGCCAGGCGGCCCTCCACAGCGCGGCGCGGAGCCCCGGAGCCCCGGCCCGCACCGCCGCCGGCTGAGGCGGCGAGGGAGCGGGGCGGTGACGTCACCGCGAGCGGGCGCCGCGCGGGCGGCCCGACGGCCGCGGCGAGGGGCGGGCGGCCGGGCCGCGGCGGAGCCCCCGGCAGGGAACGGCAGCGGGGCCGCCGCGACCCCGAGGGCTGTGGGGCGGGGAGGGGCTGCGGTGGCGACGGGACCCGGCGTTTTCGCCCCCGCGCCTCCCCGGTCTCTTCCGCCTCGGCCCCTGCACGGGAACTCCCGTCCGGCAGGCAAACCGGGGAAACCCCTCCTTCCCCGTCCGTGAGCGAGCGAGTCCCCACGCCCCGAGCAGCTCCCGGCCTCCGCGGCAGCCGCCGGCGGGGGAGGGCGCGGGCGGGCCGCACCCCGGCCGGTAACGTCCCAAACTTCAAGGCCCCGCGGTGAGGCAGGGCTTCTTCTCCCGGGCCACAAGGGAAAACGCCACCCGGCAGCCAGCGCCAGCGACGTTTCGGGGCGCGCCGGCCGCCGCCCGGTGCGGCAGGGACGGGACGGGACGGGCAGGGCAGGGCAGGGCAGGGAAGGGACGGGACGGGACGGGACGGGCAGGGAGGGGGCGCGGCGGCTCCGCGGCGGCAGGGGGCGCGCCAGAGGGGCCGCGGCGGGCGGCCCGCCGGGGTGGCCGGGGGGTGGCCGGCTGCGCTGCCGGAGGGTCGTCGTGAACGGGGAAAAGGAAAAAAAAAACAAGCCTAGAACATGAGGCGTTCATGTTAATTGCCCTTGTAAAGAGAACAATAATTATTATTACACGGGACTTGAGGGAAAGACGTGGTTTTGCCTCGGTTATTATGTGCATTCAGTAACACATTGAAAAATGTGAATTTCACCCTCTTGTGTACTTGTGCAGGCCCTTCTATTTTTTAAAGACCACTAATTTGGTCGTGCTGAATCTGTTCATAATAATCCACAGTAATGATAACAGTTCCATCATCATCTTTCTCATGTATTTAATTTGTATCCATTATCATGGCATCTCAGGAGCCCCCAGTATTCATTTCTCATCATAGCAGTCTGATGAGATATGGAAGTGCTCCCATCCCCATGCCACAGATGGGAAGGCAAGGTGCAGGCAAATTAAATGCCCTGTCTGTAGTTGCACAATATGTAGGGCAGGTCAAACATCATAGGATATGTACGAAAATCCTCTGCTGCTCTGTGTGTGGTTCTGTGCATAGAAACAATGGAGTTTAATGTGTTTATTTATAAAAGACAAATGTAACTCTAAAGCCAAAAACCTTGTCAGAATACATTCATTTTTTAATTTCATTTCTAAATTCTTGTTGGTGTAGTTCAAGTTCAGTGCATGATCTCAGGTAGTACATCAAAATAATGATGGTCAGAGAACTTGAATGTAGACACTTGGTTAGCTCGTAGCCAACAGATTAAGCAGTGGGAATACAGAAGACAGTAACGTGGTAAATTTATGGGACGTATACTCCCTGTGCACAGCACATGTCTGAAACATAACTTCAGTGGTAGAAACTCAAAGAAGATATCACTGATATTTTTAGTCATAACCTTCTAACTTCACACCCTAATTCCAGTCTTTTGCCTCTATTTTCAGGAAGATATCACCTGAATTTTATTTTCTTTCTTTTCCTTCTCTTGTCCAGTTACTGATCACAAGGCAATTTCTCATCAGGTATCACCAGAGTATTTCCTCTGTCCTGGTTTTGGCTGGGATAGAGTTAAATTTCTTTATAGTAGCTTGTAGGGGGCTATGTCTTGGATTTGTGCTGAAAACAGTGTTGATAACAGAGATGTTTTCATTATTGCTGAGCAGTGCTTACACAGAGTCAAGGCCTTTTCTGCTTCTCACCCCACCCCACCAGCAAGGAGGCTGGGGGTGCACAAGAAGCTGGGAGGGGACACAGCTGGGACAGCTGACCCCAACTGACCAAAGGGATATCCCATACCATATGACATTGTGATCAGCAATAAAAGCTGGGGGAAGAGAAGGAAGGGGGGGGAACATTCAGAGTAATGGCATTGGTCTTCCCAAGTAACCGTTACGTGTGATGGAACCCTGCTTTCCTGGAGATGTCCAAACACCTGCCTGCCGATGGGAAGTAGTGAATGAATTCCTTGTTTTGCTTTGCTTGCGTGCATGGCTTTTGCTTTCCCTATTAAACTGTCTTTGTCTCAATCCACGAGTTTTCTCACCTTTACTCTTCCAATTCTCTCCCCCATCGCACTGTGAGGGGAGTGAGCGAGCAGCTGTGTGGTGCTTAGTTGTTGGCCGGGGTTAAACCGTGACAGTCCTTTTTGGTGCCCAACGTGGGACTCAAAGGGTTCGAGATAACGACAGATTTGATTGGAATGTGCTAGATCGAATTTATAGATGTTATTGCTGTTTAGCTATTAATTGGCAGGCTCCTGTGCTTGCCATGGTGCTTGCTTGCCTTACTGTACATAACAGTCTAGTGCTCGTTAGTGGCTGCTTTTTGCTTTTGCTGCTCGCTGTAGCACTGTACTGCTAATCATCTTACTCGGCTGTGCCTGGGAACGTTTTGATAACAGCAGTGGCCATGCTCCTGGGCTGGCAGATGGCCAGGGCATCGCTGCTGTTTCTGCGCTGCTGTACTGGACAGGCTGGAACTCCAGTGCGAACTCGAGTCGAAGGGACTGTGACCTGTGGATGAGTCCATGCAGGAGCAGGACACCCCGAAGCGTCTGTGGCCATGGTTATGTCTGTGCTGCAGGAGGTACCTCTGAAGGGATTATGGCCCAAGGATAAATCCACGCTGGAGAAGGTACACCTTGAAGTATCGGTGGCTGTGTACGAGGTCATGCTGGAGCACCTCAAAACCTGTGGCCATGGATAAGCCCATGACAGAGCAGGTACGCCCCTGGAAGGACTGCAGCCATGGGTAAGACCATGTTGGACCAGGTCTATCTCTGAAGGCATTGTGGCCCATGGAGAAGGTCACGCTAGAACAGGTGCACCTCAAAGCAACCGTGGCTGTGAGTGAGTCCATGCTGCAGCAGGTATACCCCTGGAGAGACTGTGGCACATAGATAAGGCTCCGCTTGGAGCAGGTACACCCCTAAGGGACTGCAGTCTGTGGCTAAGTCCAAGCTGGAGCAGGGGCAAGGGGAGGAGTTCATTGCAATGTTAAACCCTATAGTCTGTTCCAAAGGGGCCACGGGTGGAGATTGTGATGGATACACCTTTAAATTGTTGTAACCCCTGATCTGAGTTGCATGGTATAGGAATTACTATAGCAGGAACCACCCAAACCAACAGAAGACAAGCATTACAAGAAGCAGTGTAAGTGCAGCAGCCACCTGACCTGAGCTGGCTTTGGTGCCCAGTAACTCCACACAACACGCCACCTCTCCTGTCCTGAGTGACTGCCGTCACAGATGGAGCCCAAAGTCACGGGCTAAATGAACTCAGTGGACATTCTGTGGACATTTTACAGACATTGTACAGGGGTGGTCCATAGACTAAGGGAATGATACCTGTGTATTGTATCAAAGTATGGAAAGGGAGGTGGTGATTGATGAGGATGTATTGAACAGTGTCAGACTGGAGCATGATGTAAATGGTATCAAATAAGGGGGGGACAATGTGCTGGTTTTGGCTGGGATAGAATTAATTTTCTTCATAGTAGCTCGTATGGGGCTATGTCTTGGATTTGTGCTGAAAACAGTGTTGATAACACAGGGGTGTTTTCGTTATTGCTGAGCAGTGCTTACACAGAGTCAAGGCCTTTTCTGCTTCTCACCCCACCAGGAGGAGGCTGGGGGTGCACAAGGAGCTGTGAGGGGACACAGCTGGGACAGGGAAGTCCAGGGAAATGGTTGAGTCCCCATCCCCGAAGGTATTTAAAAGACGGGTAGATGCAGTGCTTGAGGACATGGTTTAGTGGCGGACTTGGCAGTGGTAGGTTAATGGTTGGACCTGATGATCTTAAGGGTCTTTTCCAACCTTAACAATTCTATGATTCTATGATTCTATGACAGCTGACCCCAACTGACCAAAGGGATATCCCATACCATATGACATTGTGATCAGCAATAAAAGCTGGGGGAAGAGAAGGAAGGGGGGGACATTCAGAGTAATGGCATTGGTCTTCCCAAGTAACTGTTACGTGTGATGGAGCCCTGCTTTCCTGGAGATGTCCAAACACCTGCCTGCCGATGGGAAGTAGTGAATGAATTCCTTGTTTTGCTTTGCTTGCGTGCATGGCTTTTGCTTTCCCTATTAAACTGTCTTTATCTCAACCCATGAGTTTTCTCACTTTTACTCTTCCAATTCTCTCCCCCATCGCACTGTGAGGGGAGTGAGCGAGCAGCTGTGTGGTGCTTAGTTGTTGGCCGGGGTTAAAACATGCCATCCTTTTCAAACCAGCCTGTTTGAAATTTTCAGTACAGCCAAGAAACCGCGTATCTTCACAAGTATTCTAGGTGTGTCTGCAGGCAGCCAAACCAGTAAGCCTACAGCTGAAACTGCTAAAAAAAACAAAGGCACATCAGTGTGCTATCAACATTATTCTCATACTAAATCCAAAACACAGCACTATACCAGCTACTAGGAAGAAAATTAACTCTATCCCAGCTGAAACCAGGACAGAAGGGATGGGTGAAGGATCACTGGTGTCTTGAGAGGCTAATGCTGAGTATAAACAGGGTACTAGATGACTAAAAAATAAAGAACAGTTTTTAAGAAAAAATTAAAACTCTTTTTCAGCATTATAATACTGTTCCTTCCTCTTTTATAATCTACTGTAAAAATCTAAACATAATCAGTGGATCCCACAGGACATGGCATGAATAACTTAAAAAGCATGAATAGTTATTATAATAACTATAAAATATTACTATGTGTTATATAACTACTATAGTAACTATAGGCATGGGTAACTTAAAAGTATATCCTGTAAGTGTGATATGATCTTACATTCTTCCCTACTAATCCAGTTCAGATCACTGCTTTGGGTTAGGTGGGGATTTGGTTTGATAATTTTTATATCATCTGATCTTAATGTTTTATTTTGCTTTAAAAAATGGAAATAGTTAGTTATTGGTGTTTCTATAAATAGAGTATCCTATGAAAATAATGGAGGAGTTAAGGAAATTCAAGTCTTCAGTGTTGCTGGGGAGATATCCATCTTCTCTCATCATGTTTATAAAGGCACAGCTATTTTGTCTTCTAATGTTTCGGCTTAGAGTAAGTACATAGTTGTCAAGCACTGAGAGTGATTTATATGGGAAAGAGAGAAACTAAAACCTAAACTGAGGGATAGTTAAAAGATATGCACCAATGAGGCTAAATATATATTATTATCATTCCACAGAGGCACCTTGTATTTGCTCATTCTTAAATGGCACTGAGGTGTGGGGACTGGAACAATGCCTAAGTATTAGGACAGAGTCTGGAATTTACGTACAAAATAGCTATCAAATTATAGTGCGGAAGAAACATCAGGGCTGTGTGTTGTACATGCTATGCTGACATTTGAATGTGATCATTGACTCTGAAAATTCTGCAGTGGAAAGCAGGGCATATTTTCCTCGCTTTCTTTTGTGATTGTTACTTTATTATTGTCAGCTGTTGCTAATTATCAGATATCTACATAACTTGTTTCAATATGTGCAACCTAATTTAAGGAATGAGGGATATACTTGCAGTAATTACAGCATAAACTATGAACTACAGATTCCAGAATAGCTGTAATGTGTAACACTGAATGATTGCATCAAAACATCACTTCTTCCAGGTTTCAGCAGTATAATTGAACCCGAATGCCACAGGATGCAAACATTGATTACTCCCCTCCACCCTGTCAGCTTTCTGCCTTGTAGATCATTAATTAGACATTTCAAGAAAAGAAGTTTTATGATTCAATCTTTGAGCTCCTAAAAAAAACCCACACGCAAAACCAACACAAACTATTCATAGGAAGTTAAGGAACTGGAAATGGCATCTATTCTTCTGTAGTTGTGAAAGAGTATGTGGATGAGTATAGGAGTGAGCTTCAGCATTATTGGAACAAAACAACTGCAACTATAACACAATGCCATTTTCATGATAACCAAAATACTGCTTACTAAGTCTGGATTTGTGATGAACATACCATATTTCAAGTATTTGTTCAGTAATTATCTTAATTAACATCCAGTAAATACCATTGTTTTATCCTGGCTGCTGTCAAACTGTTTCTTTCAAGAGCCTAAAGAATGAACTTTTAGCCATAACTCGGTCCTTTCTGATAGCTGAACATAGCACCGAAACAATGCCAATATCATGATACACGCTACAGTTTGAGAATTGTTATATCTTTCTTTCCTGCCTTTGATTACTGTACTTAGCTTCCTCTTTCTTTGCTGTTGCTGCTTCTTTTAATCCATTGACCAAAGACAAGGCATTTACTTAGCATTTGCTAGGGCAGGTGGAACCATCAGCACCATCATCATTACTGGAACCATCAGCAAGCACCGTGGCTGAATCCAGACCACAGGCTTTAAAAATCATCTGTGATACAACATGCTGATGGATATGCTTAGTGCTTTTATTCTTCTAGTATGAATTATCTCCTATAACTCCATGATTTTGTAATGCGCTTTCAAAACACACAAATGCTGATGAAGCTCTCTTTTTTGACAGTAAAGTCTAAAGGAGGTGTCTGACTCAGAGGTTAGACATAAAGAAGTCTCCACTCCTTCAAGGTTTTCACTTTAAACACTAGTTTTTCAAGGACTTATGTCTGCAGTCTCACAGGTGTCAAGGAGAGTACATTCTTCAGTAAAAAGTACCTAGGCCTATGTTTCAAAGCCTTTGAAACATATCCGTGCTGTCTGCAGGAGAAAAGAGCACCTTGTCACCATGCCATAAGCATGAGGAAGTTGGTGAGTCATCAGTGCAGAGAGAGCTAATGATTTCACCATTTCTCTACCATGACAAAGTTAGTAATGCGTTTGTTTGTATACCTCTCTGCTGATTCCATGCAGAATAAAATCACGAGGTATAAATACCACTTCCCCTCTCCAAAGACACAAAGGATAGCTATCCAACCAATATTCACATCTCACTGTATTATCTACAGCAGAACTGGCTATATTATCTATCAAAGCACCTGTAGCACTAGATAAAGTTTCCTGGATTATTTCAAGCTTTCTTCCAGTTTGACCCAGGCCAGAAGAGACAGATCATCAGCAGCACAACCATAAGGCTCCTTCCTTCCACATCCAAAGGAAAGCATTGTTTCATAGGCTCAGCACAGCCATTCCAGGTTAAGTAGTGGTAGCATCAGCTCCTGTCACAGTTTTCAGTTTGTTCAAGAGCTCTTCAAAATGGCAAAGACCCCGAAGCACTCTCAGAGTCATCCAGGAGGTGTCATGGAATCCATCTCACGTCTTACACTTAGTACTGCACACTAAGGTCTCTACATCTATGGACAGAGGAATTTTAGATCTACTGAACACTTTTTCTGGCTCTCAAGTTCTAAGCATGTGATTTGGGAGTATTTTTAGCACTAGTTTTTAGCAGTCAACAAAGTCAGATTACAGTTCAGATTTCATTTTAAAGAACAAGGAATCAAACTGATTAGGTCATTTTGAATGAAGAAATATTATTCATATGCCTGCAACTGTGCCATAGGCCAGGCTGATTTCATTTCTGGACAGGTTGCCAGAAAAATGTAAGGATGCATTTAAAGCCATTTTTCTAGAAAGCCAACTCATGACTAGCTCATGGCAGCAATTTCAGGTGCTGCTAAAATAAGAATGTTGAGTATGGCAGCAAGGATGGTGACAGAAATATTGTCTGCATACAATTTATTTTGAGAAGTCTAAATAACAATCAAGGGGTATCCTTTCAATGAACATAACATCAGCCCCAAAATGAAACCTCAACATGTTCATCACAAGATCAGTTGAGCACTTAAGGAAAGTATCTTAGTTTCAGAAGAGGAAATCTACTTCTTCCTCTTCAGTCAGTTCCCATGTTCTTGGACTACCCTTGAAGATTGAAATTACTTTTTTCTATCCTTCCCTGCCATGCCCACTCACCTCTAGGCCTTTCATTTTTCCAAGAAATATCAGCTGATTTGCAGAAAATATGTAAGCATTACAAATCTTTCAGGAATAATATACTTCACAGTTTCTTTCTCTGCGTAATCTCTACCCACATCTTGTCCCTCAGCCTGGTTCCAGGGTGTTCATAAAATCACTGCCACCATTAGCAACACATCTTTGGAGGCAAAGTCTTCATATGTAAAACTTGCTTTGTGAATTAGCTAATTCAGAAGAAATTAGCACACTGAGCCTCTACAGCAAATAGTTATCTTTTCCAGTTATTTTCTTCATTGTGACTAAAGTCAAACTCAGTTCTTTCAGGAAAAAATTTCATTATAGCAATTCTGAACCCAAGAGCAGCAATACCCAAAGTGCTGTGCTTCTCCATCAGTCAGGTTGTGCCTTTCATTACTTATGCACATGACTTCATTTCCTAATAGCATAGAGGAGACTTCAGCTCACATTTTTTAGAGCATGGAAGAAATGCCTGTCTCTGCCGAAATAGTCACAGATTTAATCTTTGAGGGTAGACTCCACCACAGATTTCATTAGGGATCACCGATTGCTGATCTATTACCTACCTGTAAATATTCAGACAAATGTGTACATGGTGATACACATCAGGTGAGGGTGATAACCTGGACTAACCTGGGTAAGTGTTGGACCCACTGCCTGTCAATAGTCACACACTCAAACTCACGTAAATATATACTCAGGATGATATATCAGGTTCACGTATCATTTCAGCTTCCCAGAAGGATCCCAGTGGAGTCAGGGTAACACTGTATATTCTAAACAGCCAGCAAGAAGCAAAACCAAACTTTTCTGTCAATTGCTTTTTAACAGTTTCTTTCACAAATTTCTCAGTGTAAGCCAAGATAGTGGAATTTTAAAAAACCTGTCACCATATGTGCCCATACCATGTCTATTGCTTCATCATTTTGAAAAAAAGTGGTGGGTGTTCCTGTATTCCTTCAAAGAATTTGCACTCCTTCCCAGCATGTTGCCAGGTCCCCTCCCATGTACTATTTTTCATGCAGTCAGGCTTACAATGAAGCTCTGTCCCAAATTCATTTTGAAAGCTGTGTTTGATTTTTATGTTAATTACTTCATTCACTTCTTGATTCTTTTTTCCCCAAGATTACATTTGCTTTGTGGAAGAAACCAACAAATGCCCTTTGGGCATGAAGAGAACGTGACTGTACTTTCATTGAGGAAAAACTCCACAGCTCCTTAGGGCTCTCTGTTGTATCTGATAACCCAGAGTTAGATATGGAACCAGAAAGCGCAAACCTCTCCCACACAATGGAGTTCTATCATCTGGATTCTGGGAAGAGAAGGAATTGTGTCTGGAAGGATTTGTGAAATTATGAGAGGATATAAAACATCCTCTATTTTCCAGATGAAAGGCTTTCTGAGTGGATCACAGACCCTATCAGTACCATCTATGTTGTTGATTTGGCTTCTGCAATTGATTTTATGTCTCAACATACAAAGGCTCAAGCAACAGTAACTGAAATACCAGGAATACTATTAAAAACCTCTACTCCCACAATTATCAATCATTATTCCTTGATAGGAGCTTTAAGGTCAGATGCTCGGTCTGGCAAAACACTTTAATCCATTAAATCACTTTGGCTTTCACCTCCAGAAAAGGCCTCCAGCAGTAAGGTCTTTTTGTTCAGACACTTAAAGTAAGTTTATTATTTTAGAGTAAATGTAATTTTCTGAGCTACTCGGTATGGCTGGGTTCTACAGAGCCCATAGGTTTCTCCCAGCACGCAGACAGCAGGTTTCTGGGCAGGGAAGGAGCTGTGCCGTGGTCTGGGTTGCTCTGCCCCTCGGTATCGGTGGAACCCTGGCTGTTGCGTACGGAGCTGGGAGGCCTCTGCAGCAAAAGTGAGGTCCTTGTACACAAGATGTTTTGAAGAATTACAGTTACTGTGGGGCAAAGTCGTCGTTTTCTGCCCATTTACCAGAAGCAAGCTCCAAAGTGAATACACTAACCCTCTGAGAAGCTGCTGTTAATCACTCGTGACTCATTTATAAATATCTATGAACTAAATTTTCCTACTTTACAGCATTTATTTTGATTGCATTTTATAATGACAGTTACAGTCCCAGTTACCAAACATTAATTTATGATATAGGTTGATTTTACGTTATTAATAAACTATCAAAAAGGCTGTGTGACTTGTAGTAATGGCATTTAGCAACTCACTAAAATATCTAGAGAAGAAATAAGTGAGAACTTCAGAGAGTTGTTTCTCTTTCTTTTCTAGAAACAGAAAAGGACCTCGGATGGGCAAAGTGAATTTTAAAAATACTTCTTTTTCTTCATCATTTATTCCATCATTGATGAATTTTAATTTTATATTATTTTCCATGACATTAAAATACCTTAAACAAACAGTTGACAGCATGTGGGTTGTCTTTCGGGAACACTGTCCGTCAGATTTCCCTCATTTCATGGCAACATTCAAGCAATTAGGGTTTTAATGAGGCTGAAAATTTGTAGCCCAAATAATGTAACAAGTCTGACTATCTTCCAGAACAACTGTGGCACTAATGCAGGAATGCTTGAATTCATAACTGTGTTGTTGGGCAGCAGCACTCTTCCCGACTTAAGTGCGGTGTAAGTAAGTCCCCCCCTTAACATTTGCTGAGTTTGGAGGATTTATTGTACTATTTCTTTGCTTGTGGGAAAAGTACAAGTATGATATTTCTGTCTTCTCACGTGTCACATTCTGCTGTCTCAATGTACTTATTCATATCCACAAATTATTCAAATGAGACCTTATCCATTACTTATTTTCAGTTTTAAAATACCACTTAGAATTGCACAATATTTCTCAAATGGGAGGTAAATTAGAGTCTGTTACTTAACAGAATATGAGAGATTAAACTGTATCAGTACCATAGTCTGAACTGTGCTGATGGCTGTCAGGACTTCTAATTCCGTATCTGCAATAAATGAGACCCTTTGGTTTCTCTTCTTTCAGAAAGGTCTTGCATCCTTATGAAAATATTTTTTTTCCCTAAAGTGACTTCATACACATTATTTATCCAACTGTGGAATAAACATTCATCCTCAAAAATAAATAACTAATTAGTTTGTGGCAATTGCCAGATACCAGCAGCATACATACCAGAGTCACAGTAGCAAGAATTCTATGAAAATTATCCTACTATTGAGGTAACCATAGCACAGTTGTGTTAAAGTTATTCTGCAAAAAGATGCTGGCTAGCTGCCCACACAACCAGCATTTGTCAAAGCTGAGAAAGTAACTTCATGAACACTTCAATTTTTTTGTGGGGAAAAAAAAAAAAAACAGCAAAACAAACCCACCAAAAATGCTAAAACAAATGTAAAGCAAAAGTAAATGACAGGTTTTAAAATAGTCACATGGATTGCATTCTGAATTTTCCTCAGAGGTAAACACAAAGCTCCCTGAAATTAAAAAAAAAAAGATCATTTATTTGAATAGTGGTTCCCTATTTCATATTTACATATTTGATTTAGAATTTAACTATAAACACCAAAAAATTAAATTTGCTAATTCAGTAGCTTTAAAAATGGTAAATTAATCTTTCTTTGCATGACTAAGAGAAAAATTAGAAAAAGAATGATTCTTAAACACATTGGGTATCTAAATCATTGCAGAAAATCAAACAACCTAGGTCAAATTCATCCTTATAAGAGCTCAACAGAACAGAAATGAACAATGAACTAATTAACCCTCTTGAGTTTAACAGATAACTCAGTACAAATTAATATTACACTTTAAATATTAACTTCAGGTCCTTAGTCATTTACAGTTTTGGTGTATCTTTTCATAGTAATATAATTAGCATAGCTATGTAGAGTTATATAGTGAATTTAGAAGAAGTTTGATTACAAAATATATTTTTAGTCCAGTTTATGTGTTTCCCAAGGAACATAAATAACCCTTTAAAAGGGCAAGGCACTTAAAAGTTCATACTTTTAAAAAGTTTCTACTTTTTAAAAGCCTTTTGGAAGAATATTATACGTGCTTCAGTATTAATCTTTATGAAGAACAAGCTTGGGCTCCTAACACAAGGATAAATTCCTTATGCATAATTGCTGAAGATGATAAACTAATCCTAACCCTCAGTCCAGTTTTAGCCTTGCAGCACACCTAATTCCAAGAACCAGCCCAGGAACTCAATACAGAATTAAATTCCTCTGCTACCTGGCGTCTTGTAGAAGCAGACTCCTAACACAAGCATTCTCCTCAGTGCCACCTGGATCCTAAGAACCAGATCGTGAACTGTGCACCAGAAAGGGTCACTCTCAGCTTTTGTTGAGCTGTAACTCAGCATTGTTTTCTTAGCTCCGTCAGTAATCTTGAATTTACCTTTTACAAGACTAACCCTTGCCTCGGCATAGCTTTGGCTGAGAAGCCACTCACATTGCAGAAACTCAGTATGGCAAGGAAATTTTAGGAGTCATGCTTCAAAACTTACTTTATCATCCCTTTTCAAATTAAAAATGTGTTTTACCTAATTATTCTATGATTCTAACATCTATATTTAGCCTTGTCTTAATAGTCCTTCCAGGTAGAGAATCTTAATGATGCAAATTAATTGTTCTTCATTATTATCTAAAGCTTAGTTTAGTCCAACTTTTTAAACTCAGTAAACTTTATTTTACTTACTGCTGTAGAAGTCTGTCCAACTATTAATCTAACACGAACCTTAAATACAGCTTTGCATCATGAGGCCGTCACAGCATGGTAGCTAACTTAGCAGGGAAAGCACTATTTCATATTGTCCAAAACATGGAAACCTGCTGTTTTTATCAAAGAATGGTAGGATCATTGAGGTTGGAAGTGACCTCCATGTTTCATCTAGTGCTCCTGCTCTGAGCATGGCCAACTTCAAAGTTAGGTCAAGTTGCTGAGGGCTTTGTTCAGCTGGGTGTTGAAAGGCTCCAAGGCAGGGATTGTGCAGCTTCGTGGGGTGACCCTGTCCAGTGTTTAACCACTTGTAAAATTTTTGCCCTGTATCCAGTTAGGATTTCCCTTGCTGCAGCTTGTGACTGTTACCTCTCGTCCTTTTTGTTGTGCGCCTCAGAGGCAACTCTCACAATATCAGATAGCTCCACTCAGGTAATGGAAGACAGCAGTTAGGCTCCTCCTTGGACTTTTCATCTCCAGGCTACACAAGGAGAGCTCCCTCTGCTCTTGTTGCTTATTATGTTCTAATCATCGGCTCCCTAATCATCTTAATGATCTTGCAATGACATCTCTGCAGCTTGACTGTCTTATAGCAGACGTCCCAATGCTGTACCTAGATGTGACCTGGGGGAAAAAAATCACTGCCATTGCCTGCTGGCTATGCTACTGCTCATGCACCCAGAGTGTTGTTAACCTTCATGGCTGCCAGGGTGCCCTGCTTACTCATGGTCAGCTTTTTGTCTGCCGAGAGCTTTGCTGCAGAGCTGCTATCCAGCCACTCAGACCCCATCCTGTACCCATGCCTGGGCTTATCTGTCCCAAGTGCAGGGCTTTGCATTTGTCTGCATTGAAACCCATGAGGCTCCTGTTGGCCTGGTCCTCCAGGCTGCAGAACAGGTCAGCACCGTAGATCATGAGGCCCTACCCCTAGCTGTGGCACAGGACCCTCTCTCAACACAGCAAATCAATGTGATAAAAGTATTCATTGGTTATTTTCTCAAACCTGATCGGATTTTTCTGTTTCCAATAGTAGCTTCTCACAGCACAACATAGTACGGTGAAGAAATAAACATTAGTCATGATACAAAAATTAGCTCAATTTGTTCTTTTTAACTAAACCATTATTTTTTATTTCATTCAGAAGAAGTCCAAACCATAGGCAGAATGTAGCGTTGGTCTTAATATCAGCCTTGGTGCAACTTCCCAACCAGTCTGTGAACTTAATACACTAAAAGAGTCTCTCAGGTTGGAGAAGCCAAGCCATAACCACCTTCTGCACCACTGCCTTATGTCTGCCCCATGGCCCTTGATTTTCCTCTAAAGTAAACACAGCACAAGAGTCTATCTATCTGAACTACTCTCCAAAAATTAGATATATATTTCACTATGCAGTGAATCTTTGCACTTTACATTTACCCTATTCTTTATATTGTCTGAAACTGAATTTCTAATATTACCCTTTTAGTTTATCTTTGAAAAGCTCTCTTAAAATATGCTGTTCTTTTTATAGTTGCTTTCCAAAATAAGCTTCTTAGAGACATTTGCTATCTAAATCTAATTAATTAAATTGATTCTTCTTTTGTAGCAAAGGAAGACAGATAGGGGGAGAAATGCAAATACTAACACATATCGCATATCCATCAAAGGCTTTTTTTCCCAGTGTGCTTTCTGGGAAATTGCATCTGCAATGCAAATGCAAAATAGTAAAAGTAGTTCTACTAAACAAATAGGAGATATACAGGTTTCTTTAACTCTCATTTTTTGATGTTTAAAACATTTCTAAATACCCCCTCCCCTTTGAGGAAAGAGACCTTTGAAACATAAATATCTCATTTTAGAGCTGCAGAATTGTTCAGATTTTAACTAATTGTGTCCTATTTCTTTAATCCTTTTTCTTTCTTGATGTCAGTGGAATGCATATACTTTATGTGCAATCACACTGAAACTAATACTTTCATGATGTGTTTGTCATATTGAGGAATAGATCAGATATGTAAAAAAGGCATTGCAATAAAAAGGGACAGCTTCTATTTTCTACAAATCATTTTTACTGCAGAGTTTAGGAGTGCAGAAGTTATTTAGCTAAATATGTGGAACTATGACTACAGAAAAAAATTCTATCTTCTAAAAATTATTTGCTCAGATAAAAATAAAGTTAAAAAATTAACAGAATTAAACTATGATGTGGTGATTGTTTATGTTGCCACTGCTCCTTACCATGGTTATTGCATGAAAGTGAATTCTGAGACCAGTGTTGCACTCAAAAACTTGTTATGGGTAAGAAAGAAAATGAACCTTATATGGGAAACCAAGAATTTATTGTTAGTCTAATGAAAATCTTAAGACTAATTACAATGCAACAGACAGTTATTAAGATTAGTCTAGTCACAATAATACTACCTGCCACAGTACAAAGTATCTGATTAATACAGAATGACATTAATAATAGCGTTAAAAGTGTTGTACAAAACCTTCCTAGTATCTCCCTCTGTTGTTGGGCTGTCCCTTAGACTGCCATTTTTGGTCCTGTATTTGATGGCATCAGTATTGCTAGAGAAGAAGATGGGGATTGCAGCAAGCCATCAGCATCCCGTGCCCTTTGCCAGAAGTGTGATGTTCATAATGGAGTTTCTTCCACTTCTTTGCTGGAAGGAGGAATATGATGTTGATAGCTTCTTCCTCCCACTCTGAGGACACCCACCTGGGGCCATTTTTCCAACATGCTCTTACATCTTACTCTTGCTTCATTGGTCTGCACCTCCATTTTACATCCACATTTACTGCATATCGTGTGTATCACAGCTGCTTGAGACTTGCTCTTTCATCTCTTTTGGTTTTGCCCAGCTCCCAGCCTGCACTTCTTTACCAACCACTACTGAGCTCCTCACAGCACTGGGGTCCCCAGTGGCATCCCGAGCCCCCTCTTTTCAGCCTCTGCTCCTGCTCCTCCACCCTGCATCCTGCGTCCCCGGCTTGCAAGGTCTCTGCTGTCACACCACGCTGAGGCTCCTCTGCACTACGCTGTTCTTTGAGGGTCACAAATACATCATTCTACACAGAATAACTACTTGCTACTACTATCTGTAGAAAGAAATATGGTTATACCACACAATTACACAAAGACAAGCCAAAGTGAAGCTAACTAAGCAGTAGCCACCTGGTCATGAGAAAAAACGCTGGGTTTGGGTTTGCAGCTAAGCAAACCCAACCAAAGCTCCATGTAAGCAAAGACAAGTTTAGACAAAACCTGACAAGTCCTGAGCCCTTGCACAGTTAGTGTGAAACCTGGGGCCTGTTCCTAGCAGTAGCAGCATTGGGCTGCTGGGCTACATGAGATCCTTCTTTTGTATCCATATCTTGGCCATTATTTTTTAGGGTAACACTTCCTCCTGGGGAGGCGACCTGACTGTCTGCAAGACCTCTTCTTCTCTGAGATCTTAAACTCCTTTTCCAAACAGAACAGCCTCAGCATACAGCTGCCATTTGCCTCTTTCATGATGTTGCAACACAGTCCTATGGCAGAAGATGTGGATTTGAACTTCCAGGCTCAGGAAGGAAAGGGATCTGTCTCAGTGCTCAGATCACTGAACCTGTACGCAGAAGACAGGAGAGAAGGATGCTCTTCATGGTTTACAGGAAAAGAGTGAATCTTATTCTGTTTCTAAAAGAATAAATATTCTGGGATAGTGAGCTGACATGCAGCAAAATTCGTCCATCATGGAGTTTCTTAGAGGCTAATTCTAAATAGCTGTCTTTTTCAGGTGTCTATATGCATATATGCTCCATTTAAGAAGTGTAGACTTCTAACATAGGCTTTAAAATTCTTCTTAGAGGGAGAATCCTATACTATGGCCACTTCAAGATGTAACTTGTAAGTACCAAAGTCATTTTCTGGACTTGGTACTTCAAATTCTGTCCTGACTAAAGTAATGCAATAAATGTGAAACAACTAGATCACAGCAGAGAGCTGAAGAATAGTTGGCATATGGTTATTATTAGTAGTTCTCTGAATTCCCTTTGTGCTCTGCACTGTCTTAACACTGGAATTGTTCCTGCCTCAAAGAGATTAAATTAGGCTAAGGTTCAACATGTGGATTTTAAAGATAACTGCAGAGGATGGGCAACAGAGAGCACACAGAAAACAAATAATGCCAGATAATTACTCCTATTGATAAAATCAGTGGAGACAATGCAATGTAATACATCTAGATTTTACTAAAGGATTTGATATAATTTCTCACCAAATGATGAGTTGATTAAAAATTAGCACTATACAAAATGAATGCAGCACATGCTAAAAAGATTATGACTCAGAAAGTAATCTAGAGAGCATTTATAATGGCGTGTTGCAGGATCAGTTCTATTCAATGTATTTATCATTTACTGGGAAACTTCACAGATAAAACATAATGGAGACCATTAATAAGGAAAAAAAGTAGCTCTATCAGGTGACTGGAATTTCATGGTAAACTGGGTTCCCTGGAATAATGGTGCAATGTAGTTCAATGCAAACACATGCCTATAAGACACAAAGATATAGATCATAGACGTGATATACAGAGCTCTGTTTTAGAGAGCAGCACGTCCAACACAGAATTGGAGACAAGATGGATAACAGCTGTAAAGAGTTTATAGTGCTGTAGAATAGGAGAAGGCGCGTTGTAGCCCTTTCCCCAAGCACAGACTGGCCACAAGCAGCAGATGCTGTTTCCAAGGGGCCTTAGGAAATACAGAACAGGAGTCTGAGCATCAGCCTGAAACTCAGGGAAATTAAACTCATGCACCTAAGACAGGAAAATTTTTCCCCATTGACAAACAATGTTTTGCACACATGAGTTTAAGTAATAGAAACTTTTAAGGGACTGGGTGAGGAACAATTTACAGCAAACAAAACTCCCCTCCCTCAGAACATACTGGCTGCAGTCCTGACCTAGTGCGCCCCAGAGAGCAAAGAAAATATAAGCCACAGCCCCTGTCCTTTAATCATCCCCCACTTGTCATCATATAATCCACCTGATCGGGGGTCGAGCTGTTGTCCCAAAAGACAGAGCTTGCCTAGTGCTGTATCGGCTTAATGTGTCACCACTCTGCTTTGGTACAGAGAAGCCAGAACCCTGTGCTCTAAGCTGAACTTAGCAACTCCACTTGGCTGCTCGCCACCCCCTGGCCGCTGGACTGGCTCATGGCTGCTTCTGCCAGCTGTGCTCTCTGCCACTTGTCCCCATCAGCTGTGTTTGCTGTCTGCAAGCTGCTCCGCGGTGTCACTAGCAGGCAGAGCGGCTGCTCGGCTCTCTCAGCTGCAGGCTGCTTGGGTGTTTTGCTGCATTATTTCACATAACAGTGCCTGGGGTGCTTCAGCTCTTCAGGAAGGTTCCGTGATGCACAGGAATGCAGTAAGGTCATCACCACAGAAAGGAGAGTCCCCAAATACTGTCTCTTAAAGATTGCTTCAGTCACTCTGTCCTTGGGGTTTCTATGCCAGCTTTTCCTGCTTCAGCAATGATTTACCATAAATTTGTAGCATTGCCCAGTCTTTTCCCATCCTTGTACCTTAGTTGATTTTAACAGAAATGCTGTCAGTATTACAAAATACCTATGAAGTTTAAATCTCTTAAGGCCTAACATGTTGTCTGTCATAGTCAGCAGCTCCCACTGTCCTACAGGTGCCCAGACTGGGTGCCTCCTACACAACAGCCTGCTGCTCCCAAGGAAGGTCCACTGGTTTCTCCAGAGCTCAGGCTTACCCAAGCAGAAAAAAAGCCCAGCAGATAATGTGCCCCTGTACTTGTATTTAATACAACAAACAGGAAAAATATCCTTGTTAAATAATGCTTCAGATTGTGGTGGGTTTTTCCATGTGGAGTGTACCTCTGCAAGAAATAGTCCTAGTTCCTTGGTTTTCCCACAGCTTCAATTAAATAGCTAAAACATCCAAGTTTTCCTATTTGTGGGATTCACTGCAGTACTGAAGCAACAGGGAAAGAGCAAACTTGTTAGGTAATGTCAGTAAGACCAATCACTTGCCTATTTTTGGCTGGCTGTCAGAGCAAGATTAAGGAACCAGTTATCCTACAAAACGTTAGCGCTAGCCTTTAATCGGTACCCTGCAGTGGTCTTATAGATGACTTAGCTGAACCAAACCAGTTAGACGGTCATTGCTGTCATACGTACAGGATGCAAATATATCCCAGATTTAATGCTTAAACTATTAGTCTTACCCTTCACTTCTTCAGATCAATTTTATTTTAAAATTCCTTTTGAAAGGAGCTTCAAAAAACAGAGATGAGTCTAAAACTAGTGTAACAGATTACGTGCCAGGTTCCCCAAACCAGGCAAGGCTGGAAGCAGAACCACAGGTTGAATGGGGAAGAGACAAAAAGCTACAAAACTACCGCTACGTGGCCAGCTGTGTTATTCTCAACAGTGCTAACAGGGAAACTGTAGCCCCTTTTCCTGTCTCATAAACCCACCCTCACCCCTTCGGCTCCTCACAGTCATTGTCTCCCTTCCTATCTGTTGACAAAACCTTTACAGTATGAGTACCATAAACTACTTTTTCCTTGTGATTGCTTTCTCAGTGTTTTAATTAACATTATTTTTCCACAACACCATGCATTTCGTGATGAAGGACAGTATATGGACGACTATGGGCCACTTACCTGCTGTGAAAAGCTGGCTCGCCTGGGAACTTCTAGGGATCAGTTCCTGGGAAGCAAAGGACCATCTCAAGGAGGAGCCTTCCCTCCTACACTCTGTTGGGAATTCATCTAGGGAAAAAATATCACAGTGGGATTGGTGATTGTCGTGGTTTAACCCCAGCCAGCAACTAAGCACCACACAGCCGCTCGCTCACCTCCCCACCGGTGGGATGGGGGAGAGGATCAGAAGGGCAAAAGGGGAAAACTCGTGGGTTGAGATAAAAACAGTTTAATAACTAAAGTAAAATAAAAAATAGAACAGTAGTAATACAAAGCAAGCGGTACACTGTACAATTGCTCACCACCCGCCGACCGATGCCCAGCACGTCCCCCAAGCAGCGACCCAACCCCTCCCCGGCCAACTCCCCTGCTTATATACTGAGCATGACGTCACGTGGTATGGAATAGCCCCCGCCCAGTCTGAGTCAGCTGCCCCAGCTGTGCCCCTCCCAGCCTCCCATGCCCCTGGCAGAGCATGGGAAGCTGAAAAGTCCTTGACCAGTGTGAGCACCACTTAGCAAGTACTTAGCAAGAACCAAAACATCAGCGTATCATCGACATATTGTTCTCAACCTAAACCCAGAACACAGCCCCATACCGGCTACCAGGAAGAAAACCAACTCCATCCCAGCCAAAACCAGGACAGTGATCCAGTTCCAATCTACTGGCTGATGATCTGAATTGCTGCAATTTCAAAGCAGTTGAAACTCCTTGGATGGATAATCATCTCACCTACTATTGGACGTCTACAGAGTAGGTGTGTATGCAGGACTAGGTGTCCAGGCTCCTGTTGTGATCAATGGGACTGGTAAATGCCACCAATGGGATTCGGGGTGGGATTCACCTGGCCATAAGTAGGAGCCTGCTTCAGAGGCGGGTGAGACACTGTGGAGGTGCCGCTGTCTGCACTGACTGCGAGGGGACCCCACTCATCTCCCAGTCTGGGCTGCAGACACCTACATTTAAGCAGGAGGAATCTCCATATTTCTTTATTCCCTGTGTTCAGTAAGACCAAATCAAGTACAGTGCATACCAATAAGCTCATAGCAATTTCTAGTCCTAAATGATACAAAACAAATAGCATTAAGAAAGGGAATTGTAATAGGTTTGACTTGTTAAACATGTGCAAGCATTGGTTGCATAGGAACTAACATATAAAACTCATTGTAATTGTGTCAGTGATAATAACAACTACAGGGAAGATTAATTTCTTACTATCTAAATTAGCATCTTCTATTTTCTAGAGGTGGAAAAAGAAGAAAGCATGAAGAAAGCGTTTGCGCTTAAAGGGGTGGATTTCAAGATCTGCTTATAAGATAATTATTGCTTTTTAAGGTTCAACAGGAGATACACTTATTATGCTTAATAATGGCTCTATTAAGAACACAGAACCAAATAATCAACAGTTGTCCTACCTCACAAGATTTATAATTAAAGGATGTGATCTGGAGCAGTAAAAGGAAGAACAGCAAAGTATACAAAAGTGGGAGATAAAAGGCTCTGCTTGAAAACTGAACACAGCAAAACAAAAGGGTATTAGAAAATATTTGAAATAGGTTAATAAAACTACTGTGACACCAGTACCTGTAATGCCTACAGTAGAGTGTATTTGCCAAACCTGAGTATCATTAAAACAAAAATTGGTGCCATGTTTAAAAGGATGTCCTTCATAAAGCAGTATTTCAGTAGTTGCTGATTTGACCTCTGTACCTCAAAACAAAACAACATAACAGTATTATACATGCAACATTAAGAATCATGAAAGTTGATTTGCTGTCCCAGAAAAATTAGCAGTGGCACGCTAAACTAATAAAGCAGAAAGAGGAGCACTATACAAACTAGGAGTATTTTAACACTCTGTTGGGAGTGCTGGGTTCACACCATCTCTCCAGCAATTAGGCTGAAAGTTTTTCAAATTTCTGTTATGAATGGGGTTTCAGAGGGGAAAAAGCAGTGCACGTGCATCTTACTCCTCCTCCGTGATGTGTAAGGATGAGCTCAAACAAAAACAAAAAGCCCAAACTTCTTTGTAAATATTTTTTCCGATTTCTTTCTGTCTCCCCACCAGTTCTATTAATCTTTAGGGGAAACTTCAAACAATTTTTCAGGCTATTTAGCCCAACTCCTGGGCTAAATTTAGCCTTGAAGCCAATGTCTACCTTAGAAAGCAATACAGCGCAATAGGAGCAGACTGCAGAGTGAAAGGCTAGGTGCTGAAGAGCCAACACCTAGCCTGTACACTTTATAGTGGATTTACTTCCATATAGCCTGAATGCTCCTTGATGGCTGGAGTGCACTGCATGCTGTCCTAGAGAACCTGTTTTTTTAATAGAATCATAGAATCGTTAAGGTTGGAAAAGACCCTTAAGATCATCGAGTCCAACTGTAAACCCAGCACTGTCAAGTCCACCACTAAACCATGGCCCTAAGCATCGTATCTACCCGTCTTTTAAATACCTCCAGGGATGGGGACTCAACCACTTCCCTGGGCAGCCTGTTCCAATGCCTGACTACCCTTTCAGTGAAGAAATTTTTCCTAATATCCAACCTAAACCTCCCCTGGTGCAACTTGAGGCCGTTTCCTCTTGTCCTATCACTTGTTGCTTGGAAGAAGAGACCGACCCCCACCTCGCTACAACCTCCTTTCAAGTAGTTGTAGAGAGCAATAAGGTCTCCCCTCAGCCTCCTTTTCTCCAAGCTAAACAACCCCTTAGCCTTGTTGAATCTCATACAGTTCTGGTTTAGCTCATGTGAAAGAACTTCACATATTCCCAGACCCAAGTGCAGCAAATGGAGATAGTCAGGAGATTCACTTCAAAAACTTGCTCCTCATCTGAACTAAAATGCAAATATAGGGGCATCTTTGTCATATACATCACTTGCAGAAAAGTCAGTAGGAATTCTGTGCATCACCCGAAATATTAAATTTAGCCCTCAGACAATTTGAAATTAAGAATGTATGCAAATATTTTATATAACAGCAGTTTCGTAATCTCCTTTTAAGTCCTAAATAAAACATCCTGTTATTCTATTTTTATTGCTAGCTTGACATGAACATTTAATGTGCAAGTATATTTTATGAATATATAAATAGCTACTTTTTCAAAACAGGGCTCAAATGTGTAGCTGCAGGTGATTCACTAAGAAAGAAAGAAGTACTTATAATACACAAAAAATACTATTGTCTGGTAAGTGTACACAAAAGAAGGTCCATCCACATACAAAAGAGCTCTTGAAGACATAACAGTCATCTTCAAATTGTTGCTTCATGGTTTGAAACTCCCCTTACATGCTGAAAAGCAGGAAGCATCTGTTTCAGATAGACAAACAGTCTCTTGGCATCTCTCAGTAAACGGTTTTTGCTTCCATTGCTTTGCAGCTACGTGTTAATTCTAGACATTGTAGGTTGGAGTTTCTCAAACGCCTTCTCCTTTTCTAGCCTCTAAACCTCTGTGATCATATGAAACAGATTAAGGAATAATGAAATGCTGTGTAGTTTGTGCACTGTATTATTTTCTTTTATGTATTACTAAAAAATTTGTTTCTTCTCTGCCATAAAGTACAGTACCTCCAGCTGCTTGATCTAAAAACACATCAGTATTAAGGAAGTGTTCTTTTGTCTTTACCAACTTGGCAATGGCTCATAACAATTTTCCTTTCAGACTTTGCCCATGTAAGGAAAAAGAGAAGAACATTGCTGGTATCTTCAAAACTATTGTGTAAAGTTTTATATATATGTACATATGCATATATATAGATCCAGTAATTGCCATGCTTTTTATCTCAGCTTTCTCAGATTTATTCTCCAGAAAGCATAATCAGGTGGTGAAAAAAAATGATCAACACCCTTTCAAAGAGCGGAGAACAGTGTTGCTTTCCTTTTTGCTTCCTCTGAATTTCTATTAAAATTTCTACATTTTATCTGGGTTTAAAAATTATTTTTAAACTAGAAGTTTAGAGACCTTTTATGGGTGATTGGAAAACTATTGTGACAACATGGTGTACCAAAGAAGTATTATCAATACGTGATCTGGACTCTTGATATAGAGAGAAAATACCCCAAAATGATGTTATTACTGCTTGGAGAGGGCATTCAGGATGAACATTTAAAGGAAGAGGCTCAGACAGACCTAGAGTGGGAAACCATGGCAGGGCTGAGAGGAACCCCAGGATCCCCTAGGGATGAAGACAGGATCTGGAGAAGGCAGCTAGCAATTGAGAGGATATTTCTTGTGACAGTTTTTGTATTGGTTATTCAGAGATCACAGATGTCCTGTTAAGTAAATGTCTCACTTGGCAGACACAATGTAGTTTAATCACTCCTGAAGATGAAAGGGTCAGCCAGGAACTCTAACTGGGGGGACAGCAAGGAGTAAAAGTAGGGCCATAGAAGAGAAGGGGTAAAATATTGAGCAGCCCTCCTGATGTGAGCAGCCTTCCAGGTGTGAGTTTCAGTAGTATCCCAGAACACCCAGCTCTGCAGTGCTTTGCAATCCTTGCTTTGTCACCACGTCTGGTAACATAAGTGACAAGTAGGTTGTATTTCACAGCACTTTCCATCTAAGAGGGAGCTCTGTCATGCATCAAATAATTCCCTGGACCTGCAGGAGTTTGTACAAGGTCAGTGGTGTGTATCGGTTCTGCACATTATCCCCCTTACATGTACGTGCTTATATGGGGGGGAGGGAGGGAAAAGGTGGGAGGAAGCAGAGTAGTCCTTCTGAGCTATCAGCAAGATCATGAGAAGATTGCATTGTATCCTGCAAGTGCTAGACTCTGCTCACATATCAGAAGTGCAGGTAGGGCAGCTAGCGAGTGCTCGGGCAGTGCCGGTGAAGCAGCAGGAGCTGAGAAGGGGTGGATAGAGCAGAAAACATCCTTGACAGGAAACTGGGTTGCTCTGGACCCAAATGAGGGACCAGCCAGAGATTTCAAACGGGTCTACCATACCTTTTCTTTACATACAGCACCCCAAAATGGCTTTGGTAAACCCCTGAAGCTCCATTATATTTGAACACAAGCTACAACTGCAACAATCTCCTGAGCAAAGTTCAACGAACTGAGAAGACTCATTTACAACTCTCATTTTAGGATCATTTCCACTTGGGTCTTTCTCTGTAATGCGACTCCGCAACAACCTTTAGAGACCGTCTAGTTGCTACAAGGTCTACACAATCCCTTCTGGGTCACTAGGAAAAGCCTCCCCATCTGTCTTAGGTCTGACGCTGCTCAGAATAGCCCCCAGGCTCTGCTCCTGCTAGCCATGCCCCTCTCCCTGCCTCTGCACTCTCGGGCCTTCTCCAGCTGACCGCGTTCATTGCTCTCAGGGAAGGGCACTTTCTTTTTCTCCTTCATGGCTTTCACCGAGCCCCCGAGTGCAACAGCCAGGACAGTGCAGTATTCGGGGACCTCCGTCCTTGCTATTTGGAACTGTGGTTTCTATCCAAAATTCACAGGATTTTCTCAGTTTATCGAGTGACCTCAAACAGGAGAGGACATCAGAATACTCTGCCGTACATTTTTTTCTTTGAGATGCTTATAGGATGGCTCCTCAGTTGCCATGGGGCAGTGGCTGTCACAGCTGGGGCATGACCTGGTATCATTGCTAGGGCTTATAAAGGCGGCATTCTGCATCTGTGCCAGTTTTAACCCCTGTAGTTTGTTAGTCCCTAGAGAGACCCCAATTTTGTCTGCACATCCTCTGGCAGCTCTATTTCCCCCTTGTGATGGAAATGCTTCCGCAAGAAAAAGCCCTGAGAACCTCCTTCCCTCTGAGGCCAATGTGCCTGTCTTGCCTTCATTTCATAATCCTCCATGGCAGCGTTTGAATTGCATGCATTTGCTGTGAGCACAGTGACACAGTGACCAGCCCAGGTCTCTACATGCCGCTGCTAGGGCTCCAGCCACCTGCACCCACGGATCTGGGAGCAGGGAAGCCAAGGTGCCACTCCACAGCCCAGGGCAGGGATTCTAGTGGGACCAGTAATTACCAGAACTTCACAAGAAGTTAAACATTCAAAATGTATTACATATCAAAACTTACGAAAAAGCTGATTATATCAATGGCATTTTATAATCTTTGTAACTAGGTGGAGACCTCCAAAAGCACTGACTTGTCACTGAAATCTAAATATGTTTTGCAAAAAACCTACAAAACACCCCTTTCATTATTCATAATTGCAAACCCAAGAGGGACTGCTGTGATCAGTTGATATGACACAGGCCAGGGATACATCTCCAAAGAATTCCTGAATTATTGAGCAAGAGCATTTCTTTCAGAAAAGTGTTCAGTTCTCATTTTAAAATTTCTGCTACAGGAGAATTCACCACAGATCTTGACAAGCTGTTCTGAGAGTTAAAATATCAGCTTTTGAATTTGTCTAGTTTCATTTACAGACACTGAATCTTACCTTCTGCCACCAGATTTCTGCCCTGTAGTTACACTGAGACTCCCATGGGACTGAGCTTTCTCTTGGCCATTAGAGACAGGTCAAGCTCTTTGGTGCTCTCACTGGAAGATGCATTTTTCTAGTCCTTCAGACATTTTTGTGGCTTTTCTCTATAGCAAACATTTTTTTCAGTATATTCCACAAATTCCTGACACTAGAATGGGACACAGTATTCCAGCAGCATGGTACCAGTATAATGAACAATAACATCTCTGCCGTTATTTGTCTGTATATCTGAGATTGCTCTACCTCTTTTTTCATTAAAACTTGCATTAGGAACTCACACTTAGATGGTCGTCCAACAGGACCCCAAATCTCCTCCAGTGTCTCTTTGCTTTAGCAGTGTCCCATCTTCTTTTGTCCATTCTTTGTTCCAAGAGATACAATACTATGTTTGGCCATATGTGATTTTCATGTCCAGCTTACTGAGCATAGCAGAGCTCTCTGTCCTTGTCCCCTTAATTTAATTTGTGCTCCTTCTCTCAGTGTAACTGATTTGGGCTGCCACCATCTTTTCACGTTATACAAAATCAGCATGAACCTTTTGCAAGAATGGGCAACAGGATCCCTTGAGATTAAACCGAAAATCACCCATTTTAGATTAAAAAAAAAATTGAAGTGTACATGGAATAGCATAGAGAATGTTTACTTTTTTTTTCTCTGCAGAAGTGAAGCCTAATAGCATATTCTTAGGGGTCAGTGCACATCGGCAGGTGATTTTCTGTGTTCCCTTTATGGCTTTGTAAGGCAGGAGCCTAGAACTAACTGAGTTTTGAAATGCAAAGTAGGATTTTTCTCTTTACATTTCAACTCCTTCAAGTTCGGAAGGACTCAGCTGGTGGGTTTTGTGGCTCACAAAGGCAGACTGGAGAAAGCAGCTGACTACAGACACTTAAATCCCAGCCTGAGAAGTTCTCTCTCCACTGAAGATCTGTATCTGTAATAAATTTATCCCACATCAACACTTGGGGAAGTTCATGTTTAATCTAATCTAATCTTAAAAGACAGTAAAACATTTGGCTGTAGATACTTGGATCGCACTCATATCACTTGTAACACATTCTGTATTTTTTGTCAAAGTCTCTATCGTTTTCTCAAAAACAAAAAAGAAAGAACTGGTTGGGATGGGAAAGAACAAGCAGTGTAACCAGAACTTCAAAAAAGTGTAAAAGATCTAAAATTACACCTGCAGCTCGATGCTCAGAGAGGATAAATAGCCAGATACACACACACACACACACAATCTCCATTTTTCTTTGATGTCCCTAATACAAAAAATGCCGACCAAGGGCTGTCTTGCTTATTTTTACAAAATAAACATGTGAAATCAGAGCCCAAGGTGGATGTATTACCGACTAGTGATTTCCTGTTGTGTTCACTGAAGCTACAAGGAGCAAGATAACAAGAAAGGAATAAAATCCGGGTTGTAATACAAGCCTGGACAGCATATCGATGTCAGTAGGACTGCATTTTTCTGCTCTTATTTTATTAAGACATATATGAAATTGCTAGGTTAGCCACTGATTTCACAGAAAACCGGTGAGCACTGGCTGGCTCCACATGGTTATCCAGCCAAGGTGACATCTCCCCTGCTCCCCAGCCACATCCGTGCTCCAACTTCCACACCAGTCTCCTCTTTCACCATTTGCCAGCAAATTTACCACCTTCCCTCTCATCTCCCACTCCCGCTTTTACCCACACTGTAAGGCAGATTAGAGACAAACCCTCCACACCAAAAAACCCCAGCCCTCCCCTTAAACAAACCAAAACGTCTCATGCCCCCCACTCCTAGCCAGGATGTTTGCAAATTGGCTTTCTCTGATTTATCTCTCCAATTTAGCTCTCTCTCTGCTCTTTTGCCATGGTAAGGAGCTAACATCCTCACTGTTGGGGGAAAACTAAGAGCAGGTACCTCTTTGATGCCATCTTTGCAAAGACCACATGGGAGAGGTTGGATTCTGCACAGGTCTGGTCTGCTTTAGTTGTCCGCATCCATCCCACATTGTCAGGGCATCCAATAGTTATGGTTATGTCTCCAACATGGATGGGGTGAGCAACCAAGAGGCTCACCCAGGCAGCATAAAAGGATGACTGCCAGGGTGGCCGAGCCCCGCGACAACGTGTGCGTGGCCAGCGCCAGCTGGGCCAGCACCTCCTGTGCCAGCTGGAGCCTCCAGATGGTTTGGCCCCCCTCTGAGCTCTCTGGTGCAGAGCTGTGACACACACTACAGACTCATCCTCTGGGTCTCTGCTGTTCCTCAGATTTATGCAACAAGCACTGCTCTTTCCGGCTGCCTGCCTCTGGTGTCTGCTCTGACAGAGGTTCCCAAACACACACAGATCTCACAAACCATACTGACATCCATCCTTTGCAAAGTCCTTAGTCTGCTCAGTCCACAGACTCAGAGGGGCATCTTTTTTAGTGTTTATTTCATCAAGGAATCTAATTCTGTGCTATACTGCTGTGCAGGGAGGATGGTTGTCACATCCATCACCTTATTTCAGCTTTCACCCCACTGCCCATATTCTGCTCTTCCTCAGCCCTTCCTCATCATCTTCAGCTATGCCTTTTTGTAGTATCTTCTTCAGCTTCTTCCCATGAAAGAGCTGATGAGCTAATTGCTTTCTCTGCACTGTGCAGAGCAGACATATTTCACAGCAGACCTTGCTGCAGCCAGCAAAATCTCTGGTCAGATCCAGGTCTTAAGGTTTCTCCACAAGACCCATCTCTCTCTGAGAAAGCAACCTTGAGCAGCCAGACAGAACTGTGTTTGTCTTCTTGCAGCTGGCATAAACTGGAGAAATTTACTGCTGTATTTTGTGTCCTGGCTACTTTAGAAGAAATGTGATCATGTAAAAACACCTGGATTAAATCCTTATCATTGAGTGGTCTAGAACCGAACATTGTGAAAATCAGACATTCTTGTTAAAATACGCTGCACTTACTTACACTCGTGTCTGTATGTCAGGAGCAGTTTCCCACGGAGAAGCAGTGTTGGGAAGCTTTTTGCAGGAACAGAATGTGGCTGAGGTCTTTCCCTGCAGAGTTTTGGAAGCAGAATTAATCTGCTGGGGATTGACATGGCATTTTGGCCACAAGTAGGATTTTCCATATGTTTTTGTTATGTGGAATAAGATAGGAATAGGAAGAGTCCTGAGAACCTTAAGGAGCTTGAGGTGAAGCTTAATGCTGCCTGCAATGTTCGGGGGGGAACTTCACTGCTGGGGAAGGGAAAGCTGGTGCTAGCAGCCTAAACTGAATCACAGTCCCTTCCCAACCTCCTTACTGGAGTATCTGTTTACTATTAAAGCTCTTATGGTTGCAAATTGTGACTCAGATTTCTCAGGAACAAATATCAACAAAGGTAAGAAGACTTTTTCAGCTTAGAGTTAAAAGCGTGGGAACAGCTGAGTTTGTGAAGCTCTGACCCTGCCATGATGTGGATCCCTCTTGTCAGAAATCACGGTGTACATTTAAGGGCACCAACCTTTTGCTGTGATAAGAGCTACTCTAACACTGGGAAAAGTCTCCAGAGAGAACCAGATTCTCAAAAGAAATCCCCCAAGTTTTCAACAAATTCTATGATCGCTGAATCCCAAGACATGCCCGGGCTGCATTTATTACAGTTCAGGTACATCAAAAAGGAGACAAAAGCAAGTGATCACTACAGTTGTAGATTTTGTAGTCCGGAACTATTGGCTGATTTATAACAGCGGATTATATGCTCTTTCATATATTAGTATTTATTATATTATGTATGATACATATGATATATTGTATTAATGGCTGATTATGTATTATATTATTAAAATAGCAGTGACTCCTTAGAGCCATTGCCACAAGCTGGAGCTTCTTATGGTCTTGGGAGATCATTCTGCAGCCAGAAACAGCTGAAGTACAAAGAAGATCCCCAGCCTTTGATTAGCTGTGTTTCCCACACATTCTCCTGACAACCACAAATTGCCTCCCCCAGAATAGGGCCATGTGAGTTAAGCTGACTACCTGGTTGTTCCTTTTTTTTTTTTTTTTTTTGCCATCATAGGTTTAAAAAAAAAAACAACCCAGTGTATGCTGTCCAGAATATGGTCCCAGTGAGAACATTTCCAAGTATTATCTCCATCTGCCATGAGAGAGAACTTTCAGGATGATTTCTTCTATGCTATTTTGAACACACATCAGTTTATGGTAATACTCATTAACTACTATTGAAAATTTTATTTGAAGAATACTGAGTTACAAATACTACATAGGAAAAGAACAGTCATCAACTGCATAAGCAATGTTTTAATGGCTGTATGTTTTTTTACATTAAAATCGAAGCAAGATCAATATCTGAGGACCAAGGATGCTAAATTATGTCAGTGTTTTCTGACCACTCTAGTAAATCGTAATGTTGAGTTCCTGAGTAAGTGGGGCAGAAATCCATACAGTGAGTTTCTGTGAAAAAAAAATACACAAAAATAATGAACAACTTTATGTTAACTTAAAAAAGACCAGCTCAAAATAGAGAACAAGAAGGGAGACTTGAGCTTAGACCTTCATGATTCCCTTAACCTCATCTGGTAGGCAAGACTGACTTGATGGCAGTATGCATCTTTCTACTGCTGTATCCAATTCAACATCCCTTTTAGCAATTCAGGAGCAGTTTAAAATTAATTAATAACATGAATTAAATATGAAATTATAAATACAATACCTGTCCTGCTCTCTCTCTGTTCAATGTTAAATTTGATGTATTTTATGCTACTCTCGTAATTTCCATTTTCAGTACTTTACCAGCTTTATCTTTAGGTTTCAGAATTAATAATCTCTTAAAATGCATGATATCCATTCACACATCTTAGCTATTTCCTTGCCCACCCACAAATTCATGTTAACATCACTCTAACAGTCTATGCTTAGATCACTTCTTCAAAGTACGTAATGTTTTCATCTTTCGTCAGAAACAGTTCTCTACCACTACTTGGTGAGTAGGAAGTCCACTTCTTCAATGATTTGCCTTTTATTCAAATACAGGGCCAGATTCAGAAAAAAATACTGCAGCCCCATCCAAACACTAACCCAAAGCGATGGGCAGCCAGAAAGGCTGCTCCAGATTGCATTGCCCTACTGCATGGACACTGGGAGCCTCCCTGCACTTCCCAGCAGAGGATGCAATGGAAGAAGGAGAACCTTCCTATGCCCAGGTCATTTTGTTGTCGGCACAAGCCTGGTCAACAGAAGTGCTCCTCCAGCATCCCTGCTGCAGTTACAATACAGTTACTGCGGCTCTTAGGGTACAGTACTCCAGGGGGAAAAAAAAAGATAGAGATTCCTAATAACAGGAAGATTCTGTGATATTACAAATGTCAGATCAGGGTAGCACGGCATGAATCAGAGCAGAAGAAGTAGCTTATTACTAAGCAAACTGCTTCTATTTATATACAAATAACTATGGCTCAATTATGCACTTAAGCACTGCTTTTAGGCAAATTTGCTTTCTGTAAAGCAAAAGCAATATGGTAGAAGTTACTTTCTACTAAATCCCTTCAAACAGTACAGTCTTTGTGCTTGTCAAACTATTATACAGTATGTAATCTCATTAAGCCTGTGAGAAAGTGGAAAATTTGGTTTTGTTATTTTGTTATTTTTTTAATTACATGGATTGTAAGTTTTCAAGATCTAAACCCAAGCTGCTAGTGCTTTTTTTTTTTTTTTAACAGAGACTCAAACGTGAGTAGGCAATGGCATTACAACATCTGTACAGGGATGGTGGGAGAGGTTTGACTGACTCTCTTAGAATTGTAAAAGGAATATATTTAGCTGGTTTAGGTTACTGTCCGATTTAAAGAATGTCATTTTTGTGCAGTTTTGGACCTTTCCTACTACAGCAGCTTGGTGGTTTTTTCTCCATTATTTGAAGTAGTTCTTAAGTCACCGAGATCATCTTTTGTGCTTAAATGAAATTTTAAATGATACTTTTGTGACAAACTTTTTAGTCTTTCTTAATAATCTTCTTATGTGATGCTGTTAGCATGCAGTTATCTTCTGGATTTCTGTGATTGGTGCCTTCAAGCACATCTCAATAGAATGTTTTCTTTACCCTGCCACATTTCTGTTGCTTTCAGCTTTCTTAGAGGCAGTTTGGCTGTTAAACAATTTCTTCCCTTGAGGCAATACTGATTACACTTATTTATGACATCGTCTCTGAAAGTGAGTTTTTTATGACTCTCCAAGGCAGAAATTTATTCTCAGCAATTTTCTTGCTTTACAGATTCCTTCAATAAAATAAATGTTAGAACCAGGTGCGTATAATGGGGATCACACTTTGGTTACAAATAAACTTAAATCATTAAGCCAAGTGGGTAGAGTAACATAAGACGTGACATCCATTGCTTGTTGCCTCAGCTATCTTTGACTGAATGATGAGTTAGTGGCATCTTAAAGAGTTAGTACTAGGAGTTCTCTAGATGCAGACCAGTGCTGAGATGTGAGTACCACATCTCATACAAAGTATGCACGACCCACTTGGTGGCTGGTGACAGATATGGTACAACTGACCAGAGCAAGGGAATTTTACTCAGTGTTGCTCCTTTTGTCTATTCTCCTGTGGAAAAGGAAATTGGGACCACAGAGGCTGGCGCAGCTCTTCATTAGCGGTGTTCAGTCTGCCCCCTCTGGGCTGTCTCCTTGTTGGTGCTAGAGAAGGAGCACTGCACAGGCAAGTCACGCATTTTTATCTGGGACACTGAGGTTGGACACTTTAAGATGCTGAAACTGTAACTGTTGTCTCCCTAGAGTGATAGTTTCTTAGGAACAAATGTACAGCAGAGATTCATCTTTCCCTCCTCTGAAGATAGGGAGACACTCATTAGGGCCAGCTATGCTGTAATAATTTGTGGACACTAAGTAGTTTTAAGAAAATATCTCCACTACTTCTTTTCAGCAGCTGATATATAACTTTGAGAGGTTTTCTCATTTTATCAGAATGATAATAATGCCCTTAAAACTGCTAACATTTCTGCCAGTTTGTGGAGCTATATCTTCTCATTATTACATTAGTTGAAAAACTTGTATAAGTGGCAGACACTAAATGAGAGAAAGAATGAGTGTATGTGTAATAGCAAAGATGAAAGTTTCCTAAAAAAGCTCCTGCTTTCCTAAAAAAGCTCCCCAAACTCAGACTGTTGTATCAAGAGTTGGTGTCTGCTTATACTTGGAAATGTAAAGGAGCTTGGATGAGAAACTGTTCCTGTTACTCATTACCTATTCCCCCTTCCCTAGGTTTTTCATAATTGCTCAGTGCAGCTCTTACCCCACTCATGTTGTAAGAGAAAGCGTCTCCATGAATGGCTCTTCCATTCAGAGCAACAGCATGAGGTGTCAGTTTCAGGCCAAGAATCGTAATTTTGTTGTACTTCAGAATGTCAGCCCCTCGGTAGCCATTTTTAAGTATTTCTGTCTTCAGGTTTCCCTGGAAAAAAGCCACAGAGAAAATTTTAGGACCACGACAACTCTTTGGAGGTGACTTACTGCATACTGTTACTGTTGTGGTCTCATCTTTGTCAATGAACATATAGAATGTCTTCCAATGTAGGCATTAAAGTCTGAGACCATAAGGGAAAAAGAACAGCCGCATTAATTTTCACATAAGAAAGGTTTCGTGTATCATTATAAACTAACAAAGTAAGAAACAAAATAGCATTTACAACATTCATTTGGAATCTTCTTGGACATGTTTTTTCTACTTGTAATCAATGCAAATTTGATTCTTGTACCCATTTACAGGGTACAGTGGCATATGCAAAGCCAAAATCCAGATATGGAGATTCAATTAGTGACCTTAAGGCAGATTTAATTAACATCCACAACTAATTGCTTTAAACCATTAGCATCTTCCACAAACGTCAGCTACTAGATATTTTGCCCCTATTTGATGTCCCACATCTCCACAGCTCCTGCTAGAAATCTCTGCTAAGTATGTCCCAGCTTTAAGGACACCAAAGGAACACTGTATGTCCACAGAATCTTGTTTGTTATACTTCTTATTTACTATATATCCTGTATTTAGGGTGTATCAAGAGGACATACAAAGTCATTAAACAAATTCATTTGGATCACCACCGACAGTAATTTCCCATACAAGCAATGAAGAGGAATCATTGCATTTGTTATGTGATCAAAGTTGTTAAGGAAATAAAGATGAATTACACTGCTCAGGAAATGATGAATTGCTATGCAATCATGACTTTTTAAAAATATGCCAAGGAGAAACCCATGATGGAACCTTTTGCATAAATTAGCTTATGTTATTTCAGTGGTGCATGGTAGGAGGGGAGCAGAAGCTAGATCACAGTATTTGTAACTTAGAGCTGTGCTTAGACTGCTTATTTCAGGCATCCACACTAAAAATAAGAGCTAATCCCCAGCACACTGATTTAAACAGTCTAAATAAGGAATGTTGGCTACTATGGACCAAATGGGGAGAGGCCTCTCAAAGCCTCTGGAGAATGTGTTAGGGTACTTATATATGGTGTCTTGTCCCCATTAGCAAAGCTCCAGCACAGAGGGGTGTTCAGTATAGGGACCACCTCTCTACAGTGATTTATTGCTGTCTCAGATGTGGCCAAGCAAGAGAGCTAGCTCAAGGTGGCCACATGGACCCAGCAAACTCAGTGTGATGCTGAACTCAGTGATTACAACTGTATTAATAAATAAAGTTGCACTCAAGCTCTGAGGCCCTGAGGCAGGACTCTGCAGGAGACACCATTGTCCCTCTGACCAAGGTCTAGAACTGAAGGTCTTGGGGAGACGGGGAGGTGATGGTCCAGGGGAATGAGTGGCCTTCTCTTCCCCAAGCATCTAATGGTTAAAGCAATTGCCCAGGAAGGTCCTGAGTTCTCATCAGAGGGAGGGAACTTATAGATATCACTCAAAGCCCCATAAATGCAAGGCACAAACAAGTCCTGGATCCGAGGCCAGAAGCCAGGACTTCCTCCTGCACTTCTGAGCAGCAGAGTAATGATTTTTCTTTCTTACTGTCTTGCTCTGGTCCTATGAACTTCACCTTCCCCACCCCCCCCATTTTCCCCCTGAGGAGAACTTTAGGAGGAACTTGCTCTCAGGCTATTCAGTTGACTAGTGGCTAGCATATTCTTTCAGAAGCTCCCATTTCCTTGGGCAAGCCTTCCCATCACCATCCCTTTAGTATCTGGAGTGACTTGGTACGGTCTGAGCACATTTGCCTTGTCTGCTGCCACTGGGGATGGAAGCTGAGTTTATGGCTCTCCCTGCTCATCCCGGAAGTACAGCGGATCTTATACATCTGGCTCACGTATTTTTCTAGACTGGTAGGCTTAATATATGGGGCACTTTGACTTGGGGCACTTTGTCTTCGGTCACTTAGCCATTATGCGTGTCGAAATGGAAGTGTCAAGTGAATTAAAATACTGACCGCAGTGAGACAGTACCCAAGAGCAGGCAGCTTGAATTGTTCTCTGAGACTTAAGTGCCTGCACTACTCTTGAATTCTTCTGTGTACTTCTGGGTTGTTTAAATGAAAATATAAATGAGAGAGTCTAATCCTGTAGCTGTTACCTGCACAACACTCTGTGCTGGGTTCAGAGTAAATGCTATGATGTCAGATCTTATCAGTAAATCTCTTAGGGAGAAAAATTTGTGTGTTCTCCTAAAAACTAGGTGTGATTAAATTATTCATCCACAGTTTTTTAAGAATATAGAAATGTGCAACAAATACCTAGATTTTCATACATTTCTCATACCTCTACAATTTGCTATTTGAGATGGATTTTTTCTTTATAAACACATAATAAAAAATCAACATTAGGGATTATTGGAATGCAGATAGGGACTTCAGTCATGGATTTACAGGCAGAAGTCAAATATAGGCAATGAGAAATGGAAGTGCCAGTGAATCAACAATCTAATTTGCACAGATCAGAATTTAATATAAAACTGGATATTGTTTTTCTGTAGCCTTCCTGCAATAAATTACTATATACAGACTACAGAAAGCTGAAGTGATTTTTCTTCCTTTTTGCCATTGAAATATCCTTTTTTTGAAGAAGAAGAAAATTTTTTTTCTTGGTAAATCCAGATGAAAATAAATTAAAAATTAAATTTAAAGTCTAGACATGTGGTATTAGTTCCAGGAAAATATCTCACAAATATATAAGACTACATCATAAAACCCATCAATTTACTCTGGCTTGCTCTCAGTCCTGGAAGACATACATTCTAAGAGCAATATCACAATAAAGGTTAACACAATTTTATTCTTTTGAATATTTTCTGTAGACTACTTTGGGGCTTTTAGGAATACACGACATGAAAACCATGCCACAGTCTACATGCACTATCCTGTTTCTTACCAGACACTGGAATTGTGGATAAAATATGATCTGTGTAGACTGCTGAAGTAGGTTAGTTATTTTTACAATAACTCCCACAACTTACTATCATATACTTAATGAGCTTCTAGTAGATTTATTTTGTCATATTTTTCTCAACTGAAGCCTAGACTGTTGGGTTTTTCTGTTGAGCTTTCTCAGGACATGTTTGCACAGAAGTGAGCGCTGTGTGAAAGGCATTAGTGCACTGACCCTGGGCTAATCTATTTCTTTGCTGCATGGAGCATCTGATCTGCGCAGTGGGTTGCCGGTAGCGTGCTGAATCGCTCCACAGGAGATCAACCATGGGAGCAATCTCTGTGCTATCAGACAAGGAAACGCAAGCTAAAGAAGTGAGACTACGAAATTCTCTGGGCCACAAAATGCAAGCTTCAAGTGATCAAAGTTAAAAAGTTGCTGGGATATCCTGAAGAGAGGAACATAGCCTTCTCCCACCCATCAGACTGAAAGTGTTCACAGGAGGAACACAAGGAAAAGGTCCCTCATCCCCAGAAGCAGTGACTCAGAAAAAAGATAAAAATCCGAGCTGAAAAAGTGGATTTTCAGATTCACATCACAGCAGGGACATTAATGATGTGTCACTATGATACTCAATGAAGCAAACACAAAACTGCAGCATCATAGAATCACAGAATCATAGAATGGTTTGGGTTGGAAGGGACCTTAAAGATCATCTAGTCCCAACCCCCCTGCCATGGCCAGGGACACCTTCCACTAGGCCAGGTTGCTCAAAGCCCCATCCAACCTGGCCCTGAACACTTCCAGGGATGGGACATCCACAGCTTCTCTGGGCAACCTGTTCCAGTGCCTCACCACCCTCATAGTGAAGAATTTCTTCCTTATACCTAATCTAAATCTACCCTTTTCCAGTTTAAAGCCATTACCCCTTGACTTATCACTACATGCCCTTGTAAAAAGTCCCTCTCCAGCTTTCTTGTAGGCCCCCTTCAGGTACTGGAAGGCTTCTATAAGGTCTTCCAGGAGCCTTCTCTTCTCCAGGCTGAACAGCCCCCAACTCTCTCAGCCTGTCCTCATAGGAGAGGTGCTCCATCCCTCTGATCATCTTCATGGCCCTCCTCTGGACTCGCTGCAACAGGTCCATGTCCTTCTTATGCTGGGGCCCCAGAGCTGGATGCAGCACTCCAGGTGGGGTCTCACCAGAGCAGAGGGGCAGAATCACCTCCCTCGACCTGCTGGCCACACTTCTTTTGATGCAGCCCAGGATACGGTTGGCTTTCTTGGCTACAAGAGCACATTGCTGGGTCGTTTCCAGCTTCTCATCAAGCAACACCCCCAAGTCATAGTTGGATTATTTTGTAGCTGTCTGTAAATGAAAGCATTAGGTAGCTTACCAGGTTTAAAGGCTGAGCTATAAGAAAAAAGCTTTCAAGAGAAGAGTTAGACATCAGCACCTTTCAATGGCTACACTAAAATACAGCTACCTGTATGTATGTAGGTACCTTGTATGTTGCTACTTACTTTGCTGTATGTATATTTAGCCAAGAAGTAGTTCTCTTTTTCAATAGTATCTGTAAAAACACAGAACAAGGAGGATTGGTATCAAAACACGGAGCAAAATCCATACTCAGTTCACATTAATTGTAGCGAGTGGCTAATGTCAGACTGGGTGGGTTATTTAATATCGTCCTCTAGTCATCTTAGAGTGGTCTCAGGGGAACACAACATGACTATCTAGCAGACCAGCTGTTCCTGGTGTCACACCTTTCTCATATCAAAATGCTGCACTCTGCTTTTCACCTCTGTAACATTCAACTTAGGGTCAGTTCTCCAGCTATTTCTAGCAGGAGTCAGTGCCATTATACTGCTGAAAAGGTGGCCTGAGGAGAGCCCTGTATACAGACGTTGCTTCACAGTGGGGGACCAGGCTTACCGATTGAATCACCATCATCCCAGAAGAGAGACCCAGAAGCTTCTCCTTGGTCATCCAGGGCGATAATGAGCCCAAATGGATTCAGACGGCTGTTGACAAACACGTTGAGAAGTGTCAGTACAAACTCATGTGCACTTTCTCAAGTTATTTAGCAAAAACTTCTGAACACAATTAACTGCAATTTTAAGGTTACAAAAAAGGCCACAACAGAAGAATGACAATCATGCTCACCAAAATGGCTCCTGAAATGAAGAAGAAAATTTTACCTTGCCTTGTTTCACTGAAGTGTAAAATTCCCACTTTTTGAGTGCTTATGTGGACCAGTTTCCCCTTCTTTAGTGGCCTTAATGTATGATAATTGGGCAGTCTGGGAGGCAACTGGTCACCAGTGCTACCTTACTATGGTTTGGTTTGGTTCCTGCACAGTGCTGGTCCCTTCCTTCACTACTGACGTTAGCTTCTGAGCATGGTTCAGATGTGAGGCCAGTATATTACCCACTGGTGTGGGGAAATCATTTTCCTCAAAAGAGATCTGAGCTTTTCCACCTTGCACATGGCATTGGATAAATACATCCAAGTAGAAGAGTTTTGCATTTTCCCCTTCAATATGTTTACTTTGAATGGCTGGCAGCAGGTCAGTGTGGCAGTAAGAGGTGCAAAAGCTTTTCTGAACATAACCACAGAGACAGGAGTAGGTTTCAGCTGTGCAAACTATGATGTGGGTCATCTCTGGGGTGACTTCTCCTAATGCAATGGAATGAATAGTGGGATAAAAATAGTGTTTATCACCTGGGATGGCAGCTGGGAGCTGCAGATAGCCTCTCTTCTGCACTGTCTTTTGATTGCCTTTTTGGCTCTCTGTGGGTCTGACCTGCACTGTGGTTGTTTGGTGATGGACATAGATGACATTACCTCTTAGTAGTGGTTGTGGCTGGTGCCTGTTCTGGCAGGATGTAGCCTCCACGGATGAACAGAGGGATCTTGGTCAATGGAGCAGCCACAGTGACATAGTTCTTGTTCCAGGTATTTGACAGTTTACTACCCTACCGCAAAAATGAATGCAGTTAAAAGAACTCAAATCCAGGCACCATACACTGTGACCATATACCACTGACAAAGAGACCAAGGGGTACATTTTCATCTCAATTACATCAGTGAAAATGCAAACAGAAAAGCAGATTTCAGGGGTATTATTCCAGTTCCTTTTTTAACATGGAAGAGGATCTAGCCCCTGCAGTTATGCATATGCATGAGATACAAGCATCATGAATGAAAAACAGCAAATCGTCTTTAAAAATTATATCATTATTCCATATGCTGTGAAAAAAAAAACTCATCAAGACACCAAGCAAAAAGCAAAAGAAACTTTTGCTTCTTCTTTTTATGCTTACAGAGCCTGTCACATTTCAGTTTAAGGTAAGTCATTCATAATCATTTGGGACCGTAAACTGTAGATTTTCTTCTCTTTTAAGGACAAGTCTTCCCCTTCCAAAAAGTAATTACAGCATTCAATGAGTGAAAATTGTATATGTGTAGACAACTAGCATAAGTTATCTGCATTATTCCTTCCTGGTTTAATGCCTCAAAACCAGGTGTAGGCAAGGCTTACATACAGAGTAGATAACAGGAAGGCTTTGCTCTTGCCCTCTGTAAATGGTAATTATAACTTATGGTAAGTACCCAACCTTGGTTTGTGGCAAGTGGCAAGTATGTGCCAAATACTGGGGGCTGAGCTTTGCTAATGCCAGGGACATGCCCCATAGGCAGGGCAAGGGACACTGGGGCTGCCGTCCCTGCCTCCAGCCCAGCAAGGGGGGCTCAGAGGGAACCACAACAAGGAGAGCTGAACAAAATGCTTGACCTTGTGGCACCACAGTCTTATGAAAAGAGAAAAGGGAAAGGGTTGGATGAACATCCGTCTGAGGACACCAGCCAAATGCTGAAAATGACCAAACTTCTTGAAAAATAAGTCTGAATTTCCTCTGAGAGCATTTCTGTCCTGCCTGCTCCTCTGCCAGCATCACTCAGGGTAGTTAACAACAGCCTGATGCTCCTGGGCTCACGTTTCCAAAAGCTCTTAGCATCAGCCTAACTACTCCTGCTGAAGCCAACACTGGTCTTATCCTGCAGATAGCAGCAGAGTGTAGTTAGGTTGAAACTGAGCGCTTCTGGACATGCAGTACTGGCGATGGTATTCAAAAGGTCAAAACTTGTAGTCCCTGAAACTACAAGAGGCTGGCATTTTCCACAGAGCAGATTGTTCTGCATCTCTTGGAAGCATCTTTCAGAGGGGAGCCTCACCCTGCTCTCCAAATATGCCTTCTGTCAAAAGTGATGCATGTGCAAAACTGCATGCACAAAATGGTTTACAGCATGTTCTCAGGAGTACAACTCAGGTTTCTGTCTCTGTTTCCATGCAGGGAAGTGTATCAGTACAAGAATTAAAATATGCAATAATGGGGGGAAAGAAAGAAATCTTGACAGTTTCATGAATTTCTAGGCTGCTCTTGAAAATTCAGTTCTCTGTGTCTTAGAGCTTTACAAACCAAAAATAGAAAATAAAATGCTACTGAAAGCTGTGCAATTTACTCTCCCAGCTAGCCTGGTGTACACTTTTTGTGCTCTGGTTTTCTTAAACACAGATGTTGAGGTAAAAATACTGCTGAACATTGCTAAAAGTTATTTTGCTGGAATTGTACTGTTTTAAATTACGTAAAAAATATAAAAAATTGAATCTTAAAAATACATACGGTGTAGTAGTCAAACCATGGTGCTTCAGGGAAGTATACATCCACAGATCTTGCTCCCTGTAATTGTTATAAAGTGATTAAAGTCTTTTTTCTTTCTGCATTTCTGATATTACATTAGCTTTATTATATTTGCGCATGGAGAGATGTATGCTGAATATTCTAACAACATCAAATCTTGGATATTATGGCTGAGTTATTATCATAGCAGTGGACTAGTGCTGGCTAATCTATAATGTTAAACAGACGAGCCTATCCTGTTTGTGGAGTTTTACTGCAGTTCCATGGGATGAATCAATGTTATATGATTACTTTGGTCTACCACATAGCTCTATGTCTTGCAAATGTAACTGGCCTAGGCGCACTCCTCTAACATCTGAGCAATCCCAGTGAGGTCTACAGCAGCCTTTGCAAGACAGGACTTCACGTCTGATGATGGCGTGGAGGGACACCACTGCTCAGTGCCTCTTGCACCGTTCCTGTTGCAGAAACAGGCAGAGAGTAAGGTCTGGCAAGGAGGATACACAGATAGTTGTCTTCCTGGCAACAATTTAAAGTTGTAGATAAATAATAATAAGTAATGTCCTGCTAATTGCACAATTGCTGTACTTCATTTTGCAGCATGCATTGTATCATATTGCTGCAGGGATGAAATCACGCTAAAGGCACTTTGAATTAATAACTCCAGGAAAAGTTGGAATCAAAACATACTTCCTTTTTTGTTGTGAGTTGCTTATTCTCACAAACAGATTAATTTTGATTCTCAGCATACACGTCTGCCCCTTTGCAGATTTATGGTTTACCCCAGGGAGCAGGTGGAGCATAAAAAGTAAAGGTGGAGGAGAAAAGTTAAGGTAAAGTTACCATTTGACATTTTAGGGATTTTATATCTACATATATATAAAAACAAATAGAAGGAGTAAGAAATAACTGATTTATTAAAGTGTGCAAATCTCACATTAGAATACAAGAATTGCTAAACTGGAAGTTTGTCTTGTCCTGTGGCCTGTCTCCCACAGCAGGCAGCACTAGGTATTTCAGGCAAAGTGTCCTAGTGCTGCAGTAAGTAAGGTTGGGGTAGTTAGCTCTGCCTGTTTAGATCATACTAGCTGTTTAACAACTAAAGGTTGGTTTAATCTATAAAGCGCCTTGAAAACTTGAAGGAAAAACCCTATAAAGTCAAGATGCCCCTCTCTCCATATTTTCTTTGCATTATTATGACAACCCTGGATATTCTGGTCTGCAGAGAAGTGTGTAACCACCATCTGAATCGTGATGAGCCTTGCCTTCATGACTCCCTACGGAACAAGCCAGTGTGTAAGGCAGTTCCCCGTTTTAATTTTGATGGATGTCTCACTTGCTCACACCCTAGGACTCAAGGAGCGAAGGGAAAGCTGTCCCTGACCCGTCTTCTCTAGACAAGCGGGTGCCATGCTGCAGTTTGACGCAGTCACTGCTGGCCTGCAATGCCATGGTGAGGGGCTCACCTCTGCCCCTGCCCTGCCAGCTGGCACAAGCCCTGGCTGCCTCCTCTCTCCCACTGCAAGACCCAGCAACGTGTTGCCTCCAAAGCTCTGCTTCCCCCATCAGGCCACAGGAACCTGGCCTTCCTTTTGTGCTGCAGTCCCCCCAAAAACATTAGGAACCCCTTATCTAGAACCCCTATCATTTTATATATCCTCGTATTGTCCCTTTCATTCACTTCTTTGCAGGAAGCCACCCCTGACTTGTCACCCTCTCTTCGTGGGAACGTTTGTCTCACATCCTTCATCATCTCGCTGGTCTGAGACCCTGTGAAATCTCCTTGTTAGTCATCAGCTATTAGAAACCTGGGGGTCTGAAGACGAAAGACCGACAAATGAAGTGCCTCGGTGGAGTCAGAATGGTTTTAGATGCAGGAATGAGCATTTCCTTTTAAGTTCACAGAGGCACAAGGGCTGGATAAAAAAAGGTGACTAACAGTGGCCTGTTTATATGTTTGATCATCAGCAACGTCTAGAAAATGTATCAGATATTCTGGCAGCATGCTGATCGCAAACAGCTCTAGGATATATCACCTGCAGATATTTAGCTCTGCTCAGATATACCTTTCTGGTGCTGCCAGCAGTCAGTGGCGGGGCAAGTAGAGAAACCCACCCTTGCTCCAGCCAGAGCAGTGACAGCCCTGATGTGAGTGCCATACCCAGCACAGCCACATGAAAATGCTGCTTTTAAAAACCTGTCATATTAGCAGCTAACATTGTCATTACCATTTCCGTAATGACTGTGTTTGCCTGCAATGCTGGGAAACTCCTAGCACAGCCCTTGAGATGCTGCAGTTCCAAAACGCTGTGGGTGAGTGGTAATATGGAAACCAGTTTGCTTTAATATCTGTGTGTTTCTTCCTAGCTCAACAATTACTGCTCTGTGTGTGTCCTTGGAGGGAGCTATCAGCACAATAACAGGAGCACGCGAGGGGCAGCATCCAGCCTGTTTACATCCATTAGGCGCTTGGAGTAGCAGGGAAATGCCATGCCCTCACTTTCATCCTCCCACTTCAAGCACTGGGCAGGTCTGCACTGTCTGTGATGCTCAGAAATGCGTTCTGCAAGCTTTGACAGTGGAGGGAAGAAATGGGTGGATATGAGCAAACATGCCCTGAATATCATCCAGTGCCCTAAGCGCAGTTCATTTCTTTGATTTCAGTATGATGGCATTTTTTAATTACAGTACTTGCCTCTTGAAGAACGGGCGCAATCATAAAAGCAGGTCCCCAAAGGAAGGCAGTATCTATTCCATGAGTCTGCTGATCGGAGGTAAATCTAGTGTTGAAAGTGAGATACGCAATGTTAATTCACATTTTATAGAACTTCCAGAATATTTTGATATTACTCACTGGGACAAGAAATCTGCTTCCTCAAGACATCCTTCAACACCACCAAAGATTTTTCCTGGTTGAGAGCATGCCAAAAGCTGGTGTCGTGGTTTAACCCCAGCCAGCAACTAAGCACCACGCAGCCGCTCGCTCACCCCCCACCGGTGGGATGGGGAAGAGGATCGGAAGGGCAAAAGGGGAAAACTCGTAGGTTGAGATAAAAACAGTTTAATAACTGAAGTAAAATAATAATAAAAAAAAATAGAACAGTAGTAATACAAAGCAAGCGGTACACTGTACAATTGCTCACCACCCGCCGACCGATGCCCAGCACATCCCCCAAGCAGCGATCAAACCCCTCCCCAGCCAACTCCCCTGCTTATATACTGAGCATGATGTCACATGGTATGGAATAGCCCCTGCCCAGTCTGAGTCAGCTGCCCCAGCTGTGCCCCTCCCAGCCTCCCGTGCCCCTGGCAGAGCATGGGAAGCTGAAAAGTCCTTGACCAGTGTGAGCACCACTTAGCAAGTACTTAGCACTACTTAGCAAGAACCAAAAAGTCAGTGTATCATCGACATTGTTCTCAACCTAAACCCAAAACACAGCCCCATACCGGCTACCAGGAAGAAAACCAACTCCATCCCAGCCGAAACCAGGACAGCTGGACAGAGATTCAGAAATTACAGTAGCACCTACCATACAGGAGCAGACCAGAACCCTCACAAAATTCTGGAGCTGATTTCTTTTCAGATAGCAGCAATGGGAAAATAACTAACTTAATTTCTGTCCAGTGGGTTGAGACTTCATCGAGGGAGCCAAAGAGCAGGACAGGGGCCAGGACCAGGAGAGGGAACACAGAGGAATAACACTGTGCTCTAGGACCTAAAGCATTTGTGAAAATCCTTGGATTTGGCTATTTGGCTTCCCGCACCTTTCACAGATTTACGGTAGAAATCTTTTGCAGGACAAACATAAAGCAACGGTCATACATATTGCGCTTTTTAGCTGCCTTTCCTGAAGGGATGAAAACTTACGGAATTCAGTCCATTTTATTCAATGCATTAAAATTGTTTTGGATTCTGATCATGTTCTCCAGAGTGCTTACAGTCCCGTTTGTCTGGCATCATCTGCCAGCTTGGGAAGAGATCTCTATTCTGCCATGCATCAGCTAATGAAAATATTGAATAGCACCTGGCAAAGAGGAGAGATCCTCCCCATCTCAGGAACCTCCACTCATCTGGCATAAAATCCTTGAGAATTTAAATAGGCTTTCAATCATTTGTAAGCGTATCTCTGAGGAAATTCGTAATGGATCCTCATTCCCTAGTTAGCTTATAAGAATGTCACATGGAGTGTGTCCCAGGTCCTCCTAAAATCAAGGTATCTTGTACCTCCTGCTTTCTCCTGCTCCTCTGCCCCCTTTCCCATCCAACAGCCATGCTGCCTTGTCAAAGATGGCGACTGGGCTGGTTTACCATCATAAGGTTTTGACAAATTCACACCGGCTGTTGCATGTTAACGTATTGTTCTCTAAGGACATACAAATTATTTCTTTAAAAATTTATTTCCTGTGCCTGTTTAACTGACTTGGCAGCTGCCCCTGTCTAAAGACAGGTTTCTGTTTTACGCTGGCCGGAGCAGAGTGGCTCGGTGTCAGTGTCCTGCTCTGACACTCTGCCTGCTCAGGGCATAGGCATCCACTGCACCCAGCCCAGACTTACAAAATTACCCCAAATGAGCAAAAACACCTTAGCAATAAAAATACATCTATTTGGTGTTTGGATTTCTAAAATACTGCAAGTTTAGGGGAGTACATGGAACTCAGGAAAAAATGTTCTTGAAGGCATTCCTCAGGCTCTGCCTGAAAGAAACCTCAATTTATTCAGAGTTTCTTTTTCTGTCAAGAAGAGTAGTTCTTTTGGGCACCTTATTCTTGGTCATTATTGCATTTTGACATAATGCTTTGTAAATATTTAAAGTAGGGTGTGGTTTTTGATGAATTACCTTGTCTTAAAGTTTTTGAAATATAAAACATTAGTTTTTCTTGTCATCTCAATAGCTTGTCTGTATTTTTAATTTCTCTGTAGTAAAATTATAATACTGATCCAATATACTTTGTTGTGGGAGATTTCAGGAGAAAAAGCCAATCAAGAAATTATGACAAAAGAGAAGCTGAAATAATTTGCATGTGGAAACAAGTGTCTCACCATCTAACTCACCACTATTTTCTCTTGCAATTATAGCAACCACGAGCACAAATTCAGCAAACAAATGAACTTTCTCATTTTGAAAATATAAGCCATTAAGTCAATTTGTGATCTATGAAAGGTGCTTAATTCCATCTACGTGCTTCCTATGGTTAGATGTTGGCCTCTCTTCTGTCTTTTTCCCCTGTTTAGCCGTTAAGCAGAGCTTTCCCTTCGAGCAATGGATTACCCTCTCCTGGTCTTTTTGGACAGCTGAGCTACTGGCACCACGGTTTCACTGAGTGAAAGCCTCAGAGGCACCTAAAACACTTACAGAATTCTACTGGGATGTCGTTCTTGTTTGTTATTTGAAATGAGCACCTAAATATTTGAAATGAAATGAAAAATCTGAAATGACCACCCGAAACAGCTATTGCTTGGAGACTCCCTGCCCAGGCAGAGTTGCTTTCACGGTGAGGCTTGTGAACTCATAACAGCTCCACCTGAAAAAACAGTGCAGTTTTTTTAGCTATCCTTTGTATTTGTTACAAGTAAGGGAAAGGTTTGATGTAAAATTCTGTCATCCATACGTTGAAAATTCTGTTTCAGTTCTCTTTCTAAGACCCACATTTCTCCTCCTGTTAGCATCTGGGTCACTTTCTCTACTTGAGCAGACCCACTAAACCAATGAATATTAATCAGAAATAGTAAGAAATACTCACTAAGTAACAATAGTAACCAGAATGAACTAATAGTAAGAAATACTTTTAAGCCATTTTAGGATCTAGATATGGCAACATTAGCAAGTGATGTGCCCACTAGGATGGGACCTGGGTAGTGAAACAGTTTGTGCTGATCTCCTGATGCCTATACTCCCTGCATGCATTTTAGGGTTTATTTCCTAGTAATCCCAGCCTGGGCCCACTGACTAAACTCCCATCAATGGCTGGAGCACAACTTTTGGCTCAGTTTCACCTGACCAAAGTCTCTGCTGGTGCATCTGAGAGTGCTGTACAATTCAAATCAAAGCAAATTTGGAAATTTGCTAATGTGCATGTGGCCCCAATAGAGTACAAGTATGCTGGGAATGGTCAGAAAGGCAGCTTTAACATCACTAAAGTAATTCTGTGTTAGCAGAGATTAGCTAATATTAATGCCAAAATGAACTCGGTCATTTCCAATATTAACACAAATCTCATCAAGCAAAAATAGAGCTAAAATAAATACTTGAAACAGCATATAGTCCATTGTAAGACATGAGTACCTATAACACTTCTCCTTAATGTAACCCAGTTAAATAAAGTAGCAGAGTAGGAAGAAGAAGGATACTGCTTTTAAAATTTGTCGGTTAGCCATTACGTTGAGTAGGGAAAACAGGTTTTGTGCATATCCTTATCATACTCAAATGGTCTGCACTTTAGTGTAATCTCAGTTTAATTTGCAAAAAATGCCCTACCCTTTAACCAAAATGTTTTTAACCTAAAGGGAAAAAGAACATTAAACAGTCCAGGATGTAGCCTGCACCAATGAGACTAAATTGTGTCAGAGCTTTGGGCAGTAGCTTTTCATATGTATTATTTGCACTCCTTTTGCTCAAGTCTTTGCATAAAGTGTTCTGAAGTAGAAAATTTACCAAATGCAGGTAAAAAGCTAATTAAAAGATGCTGAGAGGGAAACTAAACCTCACTTTGATTCCTGCGTCTTCCAAACAGAAAAAATGAGTTGTTCCAAAAATCTGAGGTCACATTTTCTGAGGGGTTTTTCAGTCTGTGTTTATTAATCTCAGTTTTGCACCTGCTTCTACACTCAAACATCTCTATCTCTGTTTTGTCTGTACAATTTGTGGACACAGATGTAGCTTTCATACATAGCATGCAGATGCAGGTGCTAAATTGGAAAATGCAAATGCTGTGGATGATTGGAAAATGGAGACTTCTCTGTATGAGGCCTTCTTGGCGTTCTGGACCAGAATACAGATTTCACAGATTTCATTCAAATACAGAAAATACAGGTATGTCATTCCTATTTTTAAAATAAAAAAGAACTGCATATTTGCCTAAGACGAGAAATTTTCAGAATTCTCCTTACTTAGTTGTTTTTTTTTTTTTCTGGAAACAAATATAGGTTATATTGTAATGAAAACCCATTGCATATATTAAGAGTTATTTTTGTGCATATAGTTTGATTAGATTTCATTGTAAACCTGTTCTTTTTAAGAGAGCATGCAGTAATATTACTGTGACTATTCTCAAACAGATATCAACTAGTTTATACAGAGAAGCTCAACTACTTTTGTGAGTAAAATATGATAAAAAAGAGAGACTCCAAACTCACTCATGCATCAGTGATCGCACCACTGTGCCTCCGTGAACATGAGACTCGAAGAACAAGGTGTATAAGTATGGCAGCAGTGAGTATCTGATCTGAAGCGTAGCACGAGATATCTTGGCAAACTCTTCCCCAAACACTGCTGGGTCTTGTTCCTGTTAAGGAAAAGCTTTGATTTGTACTGAGCATTACAACTAGGGACTTCAAACTCAACAGAGAACCCGTGTGCAACCTAAGGAGAGCAGTGGCTGACATAATGCTATGAAAGTGAATTTTTAAATAAGAAAAAGCACTGATTTGCAAACTGGAAGATGTATTAAGAACATCCATTATCACCAAACTAATATTTGTATAAAATTTTTCAACTTGCAAAATTCCAATGAGTTCAGAGAGATCAAGCCCCACTGCAGTGTATGTGAGCCATCTGCAACTTCCCCTAACCTCAGGATGGGAGGCGAGCTGGGGTTTCATGTCTGTGCTTGGGAACAGACACTCTGTCTCTAGAAATTAATTTATTCTGGAGATGCAAGCCCTCTGGGACAGAGAAGGTGAAACACAGGAAAAAAGGAAGACTGATAATTTGCAAAACAAAGGCAAAAGCATAATTATGTTGGCCAAGAACATAAAGGCAAATCCGTTTAAAAGTAAGAGTAAATTCATGGCCCTGCTGGAGCCAACAGGAATGACTGAAGTCACTGTGTGCGGTGGAGAAAACATTTCATCCATACAAAGAAACTTGATTTCTCCTCCTGTGCCCACCATTTTAGGATGCCCCAATTGAGGGGACACCACACATCAGCAGTGCCCCTCACCTCCTCACTGCCAGCGATGCTCTCCTGGGAGAGAGGGCATGCATACTGCGTCCCACCATCAAGTGGGCAGGTTTAAGCAATCTGTCTGTGCTCCTTGGCTGCTTCTGATCTACTTCAAGGTGACCTTGACTCTCCCCTGCAACGGGATGTGGCACACGCAGCCCGGGGCAGTGCTGATACGGGAAAGAGTTACATCTCCTTTAATTCCTCCTGTCCGACCGTCTCCAGCGCTAAACTGAGCCAGCTGACGAGTCACACGGCTCCCTTCCTCCTTCACAAAAATTTCCCATAATACTCAGATTTCTCATTAAAATTGAAGAATGTACGATGAATTCCAAGTATGATGAAACATAAAAGGTACAGAAGTAACAAAGCTTTTTATATTATCTGGTGCTTTTCAGACAAGAAAAGTATTAATTAAACCATTTGAAATCCCCAATGGATTAGGCAAAATGGATATTTAAGATTTTATTTTAACACTAACTTAATATTAATAAAACTCAATATTTGAGTTAAATTTCTCCATTATTATGTTTACATCAGAATTAGTCACTGATAATATTCCCTGCTGGCTCTGAGCTCCAGAGCATCCATCTATTGTTTCAAAAATTGCACTATATTTTTACCAGTATTCTGACACTGTACAAATATTGCCTGAGTTCACAAAAAAACAGTCAGACTTCTTAGGTGATGCTGAGTCACCCAAAATGCCTTGTTCATTTCTTTCAGTGAACACAGTGTTTTAAATGGATTTAAGTAATCCAATAAAACCAAATGTGTCTTCTGTTACTTCTGTCATTCACTCAACACGGAGTTGCAGCTCCCGTCACGTAGACCCATTGGTCTTCTCCTGCTTATTAAATTGTGCATATGTGATTAATACCCACTCACCCAGGTCAGACCCCGTTTGCATGCTCAAAGGGCTAAGCAAACATATACAGATAATGTACATCTAATTTTAGTGGAGAGGTAAATAAAAAATATTTATCAACAGCAGTAGCTAAGACCTCACAGATATTTGTTCTCCTAGAGAGAAATATCTCAGCATATCTCAGGGACAGGGTAATTCCTGACCCTCTTAATGACAGGACTATAGCTTATTATTCCTGCATTTGCCCACCTGCTGAATGTCCATCATACTTTCATGCAGAGACAGAGGTCTTTCTGGGGGTGTAAATGTTGCAACATTTTGATGATGCAACTTCAAAGAAAACTGAAGGTTAGCTAATAACCTGAGCTCCAGCATTGCACAGATCAGTTCACAGAAGAAAAAAAAAAAAGAAGACATATATTGAACTAGCAGAACCATTTCATCATGGTTGCAGATAAACACAGTGTACTCACAAAGGCTGCAAGACCTTCAAAGTGTTCATAGAAACAACCTGATACTTCTTTCTATCTGCGACAAGTCTTGAAAGGACTACGATAAGTCAAAGCCAGGGCATGGGTCTAGACTGAGGCTGCACTTTTGCATCCTTCTCATGGGCTCATTGGCTTTTTTTAGTCTTTGTTGCTTCTTGGCTGACAATGCTGTCGCTATCGCTGGCTCTCCTGGAGTTCTCACATGTTTGTCTAGAGTTTCTAACTAACTGTGGTGTTTGTCTGAAACTTGCTTATAAACAGCAAGGATGGTGTATAATGCCCTCTCTCCCCTTCCTGCAATACCTATTATAGTTACAGAAGTACTGAAACAAAAATTGAAGTAAACAAGGGAGTACAAAGATGTGCTGACACTCACTGGCTCTTAAATAAAACCTGAGCTTCAGTAGGTAAAAGAGGGAGGAGATGAATCTTACTAGCAGTGTGGGAAGACCATTTTCTGTCATTCAAAGTATATGGTACACATTTCTGCATGGCTTTTGGATGTTAGATACTACATATTTTTCAGTGTTTCTATGTCGTCTTTACATTGTGGATGGGAAAAATTTACACTTCACCATGTAATTCCTGCTCTCAGTGCAGCACTCCTTTTCACCCGCCGCTCAAGTTTACCTGAGAATGGCAGGTTAATTTCTGAGCAAGTAATACAAATCACCATTGTCATTACTGTAATCACAGACTACAGCGTTGTGTAACTTTGTTTACTTACGCTATTTCCCTCTGCATTGTGGTTTCTGGAAAATGGATAGAAAGAGCCAAGCTGCATCCAGCGCAAGCAGAGTTCGTAGGTAGTGTCATAGTTAAACCCACAGATATCAGCACCTATCTAAAGAAAAAATAAAATAATTGGGTAAATGTTTGTGGTAGTGGCTGAGGCTCAAATATGAGAAACTACAGAAGTTTGTTAATAAAAATAATTTTTTGAGAGAGATACCTATTTCTGATGACTTTATAAGAATGCTCCATAATGATAGGAATTTTTCCAGGACTGAGATTATACTGGCTCCTAGAGCATTAACATCACTGTGGAAGATCTGACCATATTTCAATAATTCTACAAATTCTCCAGCCCAGCTTGCAAACCCAGAAATATATGGAGGGACCTCAGTGATAGAATACATAATATAAAGAGATCGGTTTTGGATGGCATGCAGTGATTTAATCTGAATCTAGCAGTGCTATTTTTGTTTCTCTTCAGCCAGCCAAGATTGATGACATTTAGCTTTTTTTAATCTGAAGTTCCTTATGCTGTGGAGGCCGTTACTGCTGGCCGTCTCAAGCAGCTTATTTCAGAAAACATTTGAGTTAATTTAAAGTGATATTGTGTATGAGCCAGCAACTGCCTGAAGGACACTGGACTTACATAGGGGATGCCAAAGAGGTTGAATTCCAGGATTCCAATGATTGACTGGTGCATGTCCTTCCACTGAGAGAAGTTGTCACCCAACCAGTGACCCCCATGCTTCCCGCTGCCAACGAATGTAGACCGACTCAAGACAAACGCTCGCTTTCCAGTTGCCTGCTGGGCAACACTGTGAAGAAATGCAACAAGAACATTAAAAATAAGAATGGTAACCAAAAGAGTCATATGATCAACCTGAGCTTTCAGGCACAATTTTATCTCAATGGGTGTTATTCATGAAACAATTGTTGTTGTGGTCGTGAGTCACATGAAAATGTGGCTGCAAAACTGCAAATAACGTGAAGTTTTACTCAGTGGTCAAAATAAAAACCTAATATCTATCTGATCCACAAAACAATTTATTTCAGGTATTTTTAGTCTTCCTAAAAAATAATTTGTGTTTAATTTATTCTCAACAGTGCCTCAAACTGAAAAATTGAAACATAATTTGCTTTCTGTATTAGTACATTTAATTTAGTGTCCTACAGGTTCCTAAAAAACAGTATCATACCTATTTTTTTTCAATATAGGATTTATTTAGAGATTTGTATTGGCAAATAAAGTTGTAATATCCCGGAATTAAAAGTAAAAAAACAAAACAAAAAAATCAAAACAATATCTGAACATCTTAAAAAAAGAAATAATCAATATAGAAAGCAAAAGTGTAATCATTCAAAATGTCACCCCATCCTTGTAGTATTTCCTCTGGTTTCCTGTCATTGTTTGATATATGAGGTTTCATTACAGAATTAGCAGTGTAATGAATTTTTCCTTGCCTTTTGAAAATAATTTTGCTGCATCACCAGAAAATCAAGGAAGTTCAATATGCCTTATTAACAAATCTGTTACAAAATTCTTCAACGTAGGATAATCTCTGTATGTAATTACATATTGCAATATTATATATTGCAGGAACTCAAATTCAGCTCTGCTTTAATACGATTTGGGCAACACGACTTTGATTCTCTGGGAAATCCTAGCGTGAAATATTAATCGCATTGTTCACCATCTACCTCCTTCTCCCTTTCCTTAATGAGATTTGATCGAGAGCTCTTTCATCCATATTTGTAATGGCCAATATTCAGTATTGGTTCTGTAATGGCACAGAGCCTTTAAAATACTTCAACACTTGTTTCTGCAGAAAAAAACCCAACAGCTTTTATGCAAGTCTAAACATATTGACCTTATGGGCCATATGCAGCAAGAGGTGCAATTCTTGAACCATGCGGGACCTGTTGGTTCTGGGTTGTAGGTGCACTGCTGGGCCCAATAACTGCACAAGACTTCATGTGCTTTGTATAAACGGCATTTTGGAGGCATTTCATAGGTGTCCTGAGTAGGAGTCCTCTCCTCTGGCTGTGCAGCACAAGTCTTTGGCTCCATTTGCAAATGCAGGCAACATCAGATCAACTCAACCATGACCCAGAGCTGCATAAACAATTTGCAACAAGTGATTTATTGAACAAATTTCAATCTATTTTGAACCATTGCCAAACAGGTCCTAATGTCATCAAATGTATTTGTTGATCGAAATTATTTACAGAATATCATGTGCAAATAACTCTTGGCGTTAAGCTATGCACAAGCTGATTGCTGCTAGTTCATGTATCTGAATTCAATCCATTTGACATGGGTCAGATGACACATTTCCTATTCTCTGGCTGCATTAGAATAGCTCTTAGAATTGTTTTTTATATGATTATGAACTTGTCATTCATTTTTAGCCAATATCGTACAATTGATGCTAGTTTGCTAAATATTTCTGTCAGTAATTTAATTTAGTATATTATTTGTGAAGACTGAATGTAGAAAGGGTATACAACCAGCCTTGAAAAGAAATGTGTTTGAGAAACCCAAATGAATATGTATGAAAAATTCTTCACCAAAGTTCCCCAGCTTTGCAGTGAACCTGGCCTCTGCTTATGCTTTTGGTGGTGTTCCCCAGCCTTGAAGGACTCTCTACATTTGGCTGAGCAAAATATGTGTTTCTTTTGGAAGGAGCCCTGGAAGCAAACGCTGCAGGAATGGGGAAGGTTCACAGCCCTGGGGGAGGCTGCAAGGAGCCATGCAGCAGTAACCGTCCCAACGGCGTTGGTCCAGGTTAGCACAGCCAGGACATTGTGCATGCTGAGGGAGCTGGGGCAGATGTGCCGGCACATGGAGCTTTTCCTGCTAAATTCACAGGGTTTGTCTCAGGCAATTGGCTTTGCTGGCACAGAGCCTGAATAAAACTCAAAAAACAGCTCAAGAGATAGGCAAATCCAAAGTCTCTATTTGAACAGTGTTACCAAGACAGTGTATGGTTATGTAGACCCCAGTGTGCAAAGGACAAATCCCAGTGGAGAGACCAGTGGTGGGAGGACATTTGCTGGGCTGGGTGGCCAGCGAGGTCCAGGGTTCAAGGGCTTTCTGCTGCTCTTCAGCCAGGCCCACAAGAGCTGGCAAACTGCTTCTGGCTTTTACCCAGTGCTTCCCTTCCCCCAGGCTTGGCGTATAAAATACAAGGGCACCAATACCATAAGTAGGCTCACTTAGCCATGTCCTCTGGATGCTATCACAACACAACTGCTGAAAATGAGTGCTAAATATTGAAATAAGTCAGCACAAGGACCCCTGCTTTGTCACTTACATGGTGGTATTAAACTTATCCATGTTTTAGCTCAATCTCTGCTGGAAAAGGCATGATTTGCCCATTTGATTTAATCCAACAGCTAGCTTTCCACTGTCACTCCAGCTTCACAGCAACAGTCTGCCTGCGTAAGCTAGTTTTGAGTGCTCCCCAGCTGCAAAATGAATTTTACAGTAGCCGACAGCAACTGTGCTGCAATGCAGCTCTGCCCTCCTGGACCGACTGAGCCCCAAGCCAAAATGCAAAATGCTGCCTGCCAGGAACCAGAGGCAGCTCCAGAAGCAGCCAGGGGAGCTGTGTGGTTCGGATCCTTCACTGGCAGTGACAGAAACTCCTCTGCTTGGGCCACAGTAACAAAAGGATGGAAAAATTCCCGACGCCACTCAAGGCTGCTTCTGCAGCAGCTACACGGGAGCAGCTTTACCGGAGGACAGGAACATCTTGCTCTAGCTATACAAAAGCAGCAGCTGAAGAGTTAGGCCCTACAAGTAGATCCTGATTTTAGCTAAGAAAAGTAAAATTGGAAAAGATTCTGTTTCTTCTTCCAAGATTCTCTTTTCTTGAAACTTCTTATTAAATGACAAACAGTAAAATGAAGCATGGGGCTGTTCCTTATTAGATCCTATCGCAGATTTCCCAGGTAACATCAGCAGCTTTTAAAATGTATTTCAATCATCTGAAATCTACTTAGAAATACTTAGAAAACTTACTGGAAAGTTGGTGCTGTCTGTGACCAGCCGAAGAGAGAGTGTGTGTTATAATGCTCTCCAAGGTAAGTCTTGGAGTCGGGACACAATGTCTTTTGCGCCAGGGAACGATCAGAAATGCCTGAGAATGATACAAGGCACTGTAAAATTATATACATCACAATTCAAATCTCTTCATATTTCTACTGAAGAAGTGCCTGGCCTGCACTGATTAGAGGTTAACATGTAGCCATGAATACCTGCTTGCAGACAGGCATATGTGTCCTCAGGAGGGTGAGAGGACTGTGTAAACACTGCTAATTAATTTCAAGTTTTACGTCCAATAATTCAAAACATCTGTACAGATATCACATATTCAGTAAGCAATAGCCAGAAAGAAAATTTCTGCATTGCTGAATTAAGAATACAGCTACATATTCATCTACATAGTGACGAATTTTACTCAAGAGCAAAAATGTTGCAAGAAAAAAAAAAAAAAACAAACCCAAAAATTCAGACACCCAGGGAACTTGTATGGTTGTGTGAAATCACGAGACCTTGGTTTGCATATCACTCAGCTGCAGATGCAGGTAGGCAGCACGATTCTGCCCTATTATAGCAAAATTCACACCTAAGCTCAACTCTGGCCCCTCTCTTCCCCTGAGGCATTTAGGACTAAAAGACAGCAGGACTAATGGCACAGCCCCAAGCGGCATTGCCAGCGATGAGTGGGGAGTGTTGGAGGTGGGCAGGGGAGGAAAAAGCATGAGGTGCAGCAGTCCACAGGGTGTCATCTGCTACGGCCCGATACTCTGCACAGGAGAGAGCAAGGACAGATTATAATGGGTACATTCACATGCGGATGGATTATCCAGTAACTCTTTCTATCAGCAGATCACAGGCAGTGGAGGCAGCAGTAGCTTTTCGCTTTCAGTAATAGTCAGGGGTATCCCTGACATCGCTGGCACAGCACTGGTTCAGCTGAGCCAAGGGGAAGCAATATGAGGCACAAACTGGCTGCACAGATGCTGCCTGGTCTTTGATCCCATATTACGGACATGCTGGCAAAGCCCATTTGGTGCGGAAAATGTGATTCTCATCCTCTGCAGGTAACCTCCATGAAAATGGCATTTGAAGTTCAGCAGGAATTGGGCAGGTCAGATGTTTGGTTTATACAATATATCTATTTTTAGAGATGGAGTTGAAAATGTTATAAAATCCTCTCAAAAAGAGAAAGAAGATAGATTCTCAAATATTCCTCTTTTGCATGCTTTATTAGGTACACACACTATTGTAAATATTTCTCTGTGAGCAAGCAATCTCACTGCCTAATCACAATTTACTGTATGTTTGCAGTTCGTTACTACGAAGTGCATTTCTCTGTACCTGAAACCCCATTAGCCTCTCTGCTCTGCTGTGCCACCACAGCTGGAATCCCTGTGTTTGGATCTTTAGATACAAAGACTCCAGTGTGGCTGATCTGCATCAGAAATAACTTAATTTATAGGCAATTTCCAAGTAACTTTGACTGATATGGCTTTGAAGAAGACCTAAGGTTCTGGGAAATGTCACACTTAAAGTCCCAGCGGCACTTAATTATTAGCCCCATAAAATTAAGGTGGGATATGAAAGAAAATGCTGCCACATGAGTCATATTTTCATGCTTCATTCTTATTCTGAGTATTTTGTATTCTGCCTCAGTAATACTGATTATTTTACAATTGCATATTAATCTTCAGTATAAAGTGTTTTATAGAAAATTGATTTGAAGGACATCTGTTTTTAGAAGTTCAAACCACGGTTACGTGTAATCGTGGTTATAATTTAGATAAGGAGACTGAAGGCTACATTCACAAAAAGCCTGAGGCACTGAGACTGGGACTTGCACAGATTCAGTCACCTAAGACAACAGTGAGCCCCCAGAACCCTGCCAACCCCAGGAAGGTCCTAATGTCTTGTTGGACTAAGCAGCTCAGGTCCCGCCTCACACCTACACCAGTCAAGGGCTTGGGCAGCCAAGGGCATGCACAGTGTTGGCATAAAGTGGAATATGAAAGAAAGCCCTTAAACACTGGTTGAAAACAGATCTCCTACACCTTGGAAAAAATGCCTTAGGCTCCTTTCTGCAGAAGGGAGACCAACACTCTGAGTTGCAAGCAGAAGTAGGTGCATACAGGCATGAGAAGGAGCAAGTCAGAGAGAGAAACTGGGCGCAAAACACACCTGTCTTCAGCATCCCTCCTTGTCCTTACATGTCATGTAGATATCTAGGTCTCTAAGTCTGACTCCTCTATAATAGCTCAGACTTCAACCCTAGTTGTTGCAAAGCTCAGCTTCATGGCACAGAAGCCTCTTTATGGGTCCATCCCTCAGTCCTTTATTTGTGAGGGTAAAGGGAGCTCTGCAGTTTTGGCCGTCTTCCCCAAAGTCTCACACCTTTTTTTGCAGCTCTGAATGCTGACAAAAGTGAAGGTAACTTAAGGAAAAGGTGGAAATGTCTCATCAGTTCCTGGGCTTTGGTCAATGACAAGACCCACAGGGCCAGTATACACCAGTTACAATCAGTGGTTTCCCCACAAAGAGAGCAAACACCAAAATCATAATTGAAGCTCTGCTTCTGGTTTCAATAATTTAAAATCTTTTTATAATATTTTGTCATGCTTTTGTTATGTTTATGTTTCTCTTTTATTCAGAGTGAAAAGAAATTAGATTTAATAAATAAAATGAAGAATTCACATGACAGTACAACAGCCTGAAGGGAAAAAGGGGACATTTCCAATACTTCTCTGTCAATAACTCATTTATGTATCAACTTCCTGCTGCATATTAGCATTGCTCAGGCAGCTGGGCTTTCCTGGGGAAATGTTGGCTGGATTACTTGCCAGGACCACTGGCACTAATTGTGAGTACTCATGGCTTCCTGGGGAAGAATGAATGTGTCATTAACTCAGCGACTGGAAGAGGTATTTCCATTCCTATCAGTCTCCCATAGGCCTGGGCATTTTTAAACTTATTTTTAGCCCATTTCTAATAAGGCAATGAAAATTTCTTTCCTAAGAGAAAGAAAACATATTGAATTAAGGCATCAGGGAGATGCCATCTTCCTTGTCATGGTTTGTGGAAAAGGCAGAGACCGCCCGTCTCTGGGACTAGCAGTGGTGATGGTAAGGCAGAAGGGTTACTCCTTCCATAAATCCGTAGCTGAGTTACAGTATATAAGTATCTTGCCCTTTCTCTGATGCAGACCCGTTGATCAGAGAATGGCAGGGAAGGCCATTTTTCTAGTCCTGTTACAAGGCAGCCCCAGTGACAGAGGAAAGTGGCCTATGTAACTGAACGCATAGAACAGGCATGGAAAGATGGAAAATGAGACGATGGAATTTTTTTCTAAGGAATAGCCTATCCAGGATTTAAAAAAAAAATAAATAAAAGATTGTCAAGGAAACTTTACTTACTAGGAACATAAGGAGGGTTATTGATATCATTAACAGCACATCCAGGATACTGGCCTTTTAAGAAATTGGACGGTTCATTCATATCCTTTAATAAAGAGAGTAAGACACATGTTAAAAGCCTCATTTTCTTTTTTTAAAAGAAGGGAGGGCAAATATAATGAGACATACAATCCAGATTCCATCGTAGTCAAGGACATCCTTAAACTCCAGGCACATCTGGGTCCACCACTCGACTGTCCTGGGGTTGGTGTAGTCAGGAAACACCGAGTCTCCGGGGGGCCAGGCCTAGAGTTCACAGGTATAATGCCTGGTTATCTTCTCATTTCTGTTACACAGCTGCTTTATCACTTTGAAGCAGCACTAGACCAAATGCATGAGAGAATTTAATAAACCAACCTTTCCAACAGCAGGAGTTATGCCATCAGAGTTGTTCACCCAGACTCCCATTTCCTCTCCGAGATCATAAGGCCTGTAAGTGCCTGGTTCTTCATCCTTAGTTATGAAAGGGTCCTGAAAACAGTGATTACACTTCCATTATCGAAATCCCAAAGGTAACAATTACTTTTCTATTTGTATATTTTAGAAAAATTTGGATTATGTTCTTAATGTAGATTGCAATAATATTGGAAGAAAAGAGCATTAAAATTTAATAAGAGTTGAGAGCACATAATAATTTAGGAAAAGTCATTAAAGATATGTCGTGAGTATTTCTTGTATAAGGCAAAAGTGATGTGAAATTATTAAATACCCTCATGTTTATTTTTTATGAGACATTCTATGTTCAAATGATTTTAGAGAGGGTCTAGATTTTACTTTCACTCCTGCCAAGGTCTCTGCTTGGCAGAGCCGGGTGCCACGCTGGGCATTCCCACACTTGCACACCTCTGCGTTTCCTCCAAGGCAATCATCGTTCCAGCTGCCTCAGCATCAGCAGCTTAATGCTGGAATAACTAAAACTTCTTAAGGGGCTTGAAGTTGGGACACATCCAACCTCAAAAGGACCTTGTTAGCCCTCCCTTCAGATCCAATGTCAGACAAGGGTGTTTTATGCCGGTCTGGTGCAGAGTAACCCAACTCATGCATGCCTGCGGGGCCATACGTCTCTGTTCTCCCCGGGCATGAAGACCACAGAGTTTTACACCTCATAGCTCGTCCTTACTGCCCCTTTCACTGTTTGGGGTGATCACCACCTCCCATTGCTGCCAGTGGCATTGACACCACCACCTTCTCTGCCTCAGGACGGCCATCGGTAGCCACCAAGCTCATCAAAGGGGAGCCTAATCTACTCCTGGGGAAGATAGAGGCCCACCAAGCCAATAACTAATAAAGTTAGGAATACTTTGAGATGGCAGTGAATGAAGAGATACTATTCAACTCTGCTCAGCAGTCAACTGGAACTAAAAGGAGATAAGTGTGCTTTGCAATATGTCCCTAATTGGGAGTAGCTATCTGCTTTGTGTTATTTAGAACAGAGGAAGATTGTAGCCATTTTAGAAGGGAATTCTTTACTTTTCTTAGAAAATGTTATTACCTCAGGTTCTGCTTAAGGCAAAACCTTTCAGTTATGAAACACAATGGAGAAAAACACCACTGAAACGATTCTTCCATTCACTTATATTTTGTGCAATAAATTAAGTGAACTTTAATTAAAATGTGATAGATGTCTAACTAATAAACTTCTTAAGAACAAAAAAATCTCATCCCAAATGGTAAATTTCTGTAAAGGCATGTTTTAAAGCTCATTTTAATACCTAAATTAATTGCCTGATTTACTTGTAAGCCCTCTGATAGCTATAGCCCTGGTGAGGAAAGTATATTCTTCCATGCCTCAAAAACAAAAGCCCCTGCTAAATCCCTACCTTAAGTACAAAATTTGGTTCAACTTTAACTATCTAGCTGGAGTGTCACCTCCATAAGCAGTATAAGCATCCATTACATTTTTAACTTGTTTAATAGTTCAGCTTGGAAAAGAGAAAAATGTCCATCTGCAATAATTATCTTATAATTGTGGAAAAGATGTCTCTCAAGGGGCTTGAAGGCTGGAAGAAGTCAGCTTAATTAGCTACTCCTAATCCAAACTTCTGGTTTCCTTTAGCTGCAAGGTTATTCCAGTGCATAAATCTAATATATTATGCGGGTTTAGTATCATCCTAAAGAGAACAAAACCCTCCCGTGCATTCACAGGTTGTTTGTGGGGGAGGAAGTTCATGTCTGTTAAATCTTCGCTAACTCATCTTTTTAGCAGCCCTTGGAGAGGAGGTGTTGAGCATCCTTAACTCCAACTGACTGCCCTAAGACCAGACTAACGCACTTCCACCTATGGCCCCAAACATAGATTTTGATGTACATCCATAAAAACTCATCTCTGGAAATTCTAGCCTCTAGAGCTCATAGAGCTGGACTTTAAAATGTTAAAGCTATCAAGCATTATTTTGAATCATGAGCATGTTGCTATTGACTTTTGAGTAATTTTTCACTCATGTCATTCCTAGCTGTTTCTATTTTTAGTGTGATTTAATGGAAGGTATAGAAAGTCTTCCATTAAAGCTCCTCTTCAGTAATAATATTTATCATTTTACATTGTAGCCATTGTTACTTTTAGAGCTTCTTTCTTTGTTTCTAAAGAATATATTTGTTCTGACTCAGCTGAAGCATACACATTATTCAGCGCAATAATGATGACCAAGTACTGACAGTCTTAGACAAAATCTCCCTTAAATGGAGGTGGCCTCTGAAAGACATCAGGATAGAGGAGTGCTGAAGGACTGCCTTTAGAGGCTCCAGTAACAGGGCCTTGCTACTATCAAGGCGGCCACAGGCACAGAGGGCTCTCAGCATTGGATGCAAGCGTGGGGACTGGACTTCCTGATGGTGAGGCACCAGCCAACCCCACGGTGGTGGCACAACTGAGTTCAGGGTCCCATCCTCAGGCAAGTTACTGGTGTTAATGCTGCTGGCAGTCAGGACCTGCACTTTGCTTGTGACCATAGCAGTATGAGATGAGGAGGACTCAACCCATCTCCCCCAAATCCATTTACTAGAGGTTTTACATGACACTAAGTGACTGCAATCAGAGCCCATTTTCTGAAGTCATCATGAGGGAGGCAACAATCTGCTACACTTGAGGAACTCGCTCATTACTGTCACTACCCAAAGGGAATCTAAATAGAAAATTGTCTTTCGGTATCAAACTGGATTACACTTGCCTGATTGCAGTTAGCATGGCTTTGCCGTCACTTGGGAATGAAACCCTCCATACTGTTCCAGCTCCTGACTCTACTTATGGGAATGCTTTACATCACTAAAGAATGCTAATAGTCAGAGTTTGACAGAAATATCAGCAACTATAATAAAGTGAAAATAGAAAACTTCACTGCCAGTGCAACCTATACTTCCCATTAGCTTTTAAAAAATTAAGGTCAAACTGGATCAGCTTTTGTCCTTTTTCACAAACTTATCTAAAGAACAAGAGCAGAAGACAGTCCTCAGTTACAGGTTAGTGGAAGAAAGAAAGAAGAGCTTCCTAACTGTATTCCCATTAGCTCATTGCATGAATTAAGAATTATTGTTACATTCCTTGCATCTGCCTAACAGCTGAATTTAGATTTATATAGCAGCAGCTCCTTGCACTGCTCTAGCATGTGCCGTCTCAGAAACTGAAAGGGCTTTAAAAATGTTGTTGAAGTTAAACTCACAAGTAAGAAGATAACATAGCTCACCCACTAAACCGTGACTGCTTGCCTGTAGCTTCTTACCCAGCAGCAAGTGCAAAACAACTGGAGGCATCCTAATTTTGATGAAAAAGAGGTGACTACCATGTATTTACTGAAGGGCAAGAGTGTGCACAGGAAGAGCTACCCCAAACTCCTGGTATTTTACTGATATATTCATGTCTCACAAACGTTTTTGAGATAAACCAATAAATAGGCAGGTGGTATTTAATGTTACAGCTCTAAGAGAACAGATAATTTTTACAGCAGTATTAAAGGTACAGGGAGCCTAAACTGCCTAATAGTTGGAAAGAGCACTCAGTCCTGACAGCACATGCTCATCTACAGCTTGGTCAGTTATTTACAATGATGTATACAGTTAATTTTGGACTATTTTTGTCTTGAAGTTGCTTTCCATCAGAGTGACTTAGTGATCCGTTACTGTTTAAACTCTGTGCCTTGGACCTCCACTGATGAAAACTGTTTTCACTGCTGCACCCTGGAGTTTCTCATGATTTACAGCTGCAGAAAAACTGGGACCTTCATGGGAATGTATCTTTGAGAACAAATTGCTGGCAAACAGTGCTCACTGCATAGGCTGCTATTTCCATTATTAATACATAATTGATTACTTGGGCTGTGTGGTTTTGTTTGAGATTCCTAGCAGCAAATGCAATTATGGTACAACAAAGTGCAGATTAGGCCAATAATAAATACAGAGTAGGTATTTTTAATGAACCTACCAAAAAAACCCCAGCAGACTGAAGAACAGCAAACCTCATAACTGTATTTTTAAAAGAAAATATTGATATGGGTATCATCTGTGGTGCTGACTAGTCCATCCCCAGTCACATGCTAAACTTTACAACAAATTGTGGAGGAAAAAATAAGGACAGGGAGGCACTTCTCACTTAATCTCTCTATTTGACAAGATAATGGGATTTTTAGATGAGGAAACTGCAGTAGCTCACGGTTATCTTGACTCCAGTAAACATCTGGTATGCCACCACAAGTGAAAGAGGATCTGTCCCACAACTTAGGACTCTGCTATTCACTCCCTCTTCCCACAAGCCTTTGACAGGAGCCCCGTGACAGGATGAGGAATGTGGCCTTTACTTTAAAAGGACTGGATCACCTTAGGGCCCAAACATTAGTGGCCTGTCCATTATGATTCAGCTATATTAATTGGTCTCCTTACAAGTATGAGCCACCAATGTAATGTAGGTAAATGAGATGTAGGGCTTTCTCATGAGACAATTTTTAGCAGAAAGAAGGAAATATTTCTGCCGTTCTTCAAACACTGTGGGGGCATCATATGGAGTGCTGTGAAATCCAGTTATCTGCTACACAGGCAAATGCATTCAAACTGGGGCACATATAGGGGAGAGCTACTACAATGAGATCTGAAGATCTCACCCGATAAAAAGAATAAAACACTTCAGCTTGTTTAGCCTAACAAAAAAGGCTGAGGGAGAATAAGCTTGTTTGAATAAGTACATCAAGAAAGAAAGTAGAAGGATGAGAGACTGGCAGTTTGAGACAAGTAAGAATAGTAGCACCTAAATGAAAGGTGTATGCTGATCGTTTAGGCTGGAAAATAGAAGACTGCAATTACATCAAAAAGTCCTGAGAGGGACTCTGTGGGATTGTCTCCTCCTCCTTCCCCTGTGGGTCAGCTCAGCCTGAGCCGTCCCTGATGCATCTGTCAGAGCTGTACGCAAGACCCGCTCCGGGAGGGACCCCTGGCCCCAGGCAGACGGCTCCCTGCTCAGCTCACCTTGCAGACAGGCAGCGTTATCCTAATGTCTACATTAAATCTTTTCTGCTGCAATTTAAAGCACTTTTCTTCTTATCCTCTCCTTAGTGGTTACGGAGAACAAATTATGCCTCTCTTCTCTGTGGCAATGCTTCGCACCCTGCGTGCGCTGCTCCAGGTCTCGGCACTCCTGAGCCTTCCCAGGCAGTGCGACTGCCCCAGCCTGTGCTGAGGAGCGCAGCCCTCCTAGTACTGCGCTGCTGGGGGGGCCTGGAGACCGAGGTCTTATGCATCTATCAAGGACTTTTATTTAATTTCTTAATTTATTTAATTTTTAATTTAAATTTCAATTTAATTGGTCTCCAGTTTGCTTGCCACCATTGGCACACAATTAGCTATTGTGACAAAGAGTAATTTCAGCACAAGGACATGTATGGGGACTTGCTGGAGAGAAACAGCAAGCTTCGTTGGAAAAATTGACGAGGAAAGATGGAAAACTCCAATTTTCGCTTCTGCCCAAATTAATTCGTTTGGTCATATGTCAATTTTGGTTACACGTTCAACGTACTTTTTCCCCAAATTTTCATGCAAACAAACATCTCTTATATTAATTTAGATAAAAAGTAAATACAAGGCATACTAGCTTTCCAGAGTGATTATGAACACATTTTTTCCACTATTCAGCTATTTTTGTGTGCATATTAAACTAATTTGTTTATTTTCAGGAAAAGAATTTCATGAAAGCAATCCTATCTCAAGTCAGCCCTGAACAGAGGCAAAATTTCTCATAACTGAGTGGGAAAAAGTGAAAGAGAATTAACGTTGTGGTATAGAGATGGTGCTGGTACAGAAATATCTGATAAATGCAACATACGTAAATATGAAATCTGTGATAAATTGTTCTCTAGCCAAAACCAGCACATCAACTAAATGACAAAAATGGAAAATCTGCTGCAATATCATGCGTGCATTAGCACCTAGATACTGCTATGAACACTATGCTGCAAATAGTTCTTATAAATGGAGAAATAATTAGCAACATCATTAATTTACCAGAATCACGACATTGTGCATTCCTTCCTTCTTCAGCTGTTGGAGGTACTCTGGCAGACCTGCATAATTCACTTTATCATAGGTGAAGTCCAGGCGACGCTCCATGTAGTCAATATCAAGATGTTGGACATCCTAAACATTTTTAGAATAAGCATTACTGAGTACTTCATCCAGCTCTGGAGTCCTCAGCACAGGAAGGACATGGACCTGTTGAAGCAGATCCAGACGAGGGCCACAAAAATGGTCAGAGGGATGGAACACCTCTGCTATGAGGAAAGGCTGAGAGTGTCGGGGTTGTTCAGCCTGGAGAAAAGGCTGCGGGGAGACCTTATTGTAGCCTTTCAGTACTTAAAGGGGGCTTTATAATAAAGACGGAGACAGACTTTTTAGCAAGGCCTGTTGCAATAGGACAAGGGGTAATGGTTTTAAACTAAAAGAGGGTAGATTCAGATTAGATATAAGGAAGACATTTTTTATGATGAGGGTGGTGAAACACTGAAACAGGTTGCCCAGAGAGGTGGTAGATGTCCCATCCATGGACACATTCAAGGCCAGGTTGGATGGGGCTCTGAGCAACCTGATTTAGTTGAAGATGTCCCTGCCAATTGCAGGGGGGATGGACTAGATGACCTTTAAAGGTCCCTTCCAACTCAAACTATTCTATGATTCTATGACTGAAGTATTTGACACAGAAAATGAGAATGTATGCAACTGCATTTCTAAAAGGTAACTAACATGAAATGAAACCTAAGAGATTGGCTATAATAATTGTAAATAATTGCTAGGCCAAATTCAACTCCTGTAAACTTACATGGTATCAAAGGACAAAATGGAAACGTAGAAGTCCTAGCTTAGCAACTGTTTGGCAGTGATATGCATCAGAAGTACCATAATTTATTTTTAAAATGCTAGCACCTCATACTGCATAACAGTAAATCCACACCAGAAACACTTGCTATGCAGCCAAGAGCAACACTTAAATCTCATGTTCAAAGCCTGCTTTAAATGTTCTTTTAAGCATTATAAAGATATTACATGCAAAGCCACTACATAAGATTATGAACATCCTTTTATTCTACAATTCTCTTTGTAGGATAATCACTTTTCCTCTATTATAATTTCATTCATCTTACTTTGGATTGTAAAATTAGCATACACAGTGAAAAATTCGTACTTACGTATGGGATATCATAGTAGTGCATGCGATCAACAGTTTTCTTTAAAACATCAATGTTGCCATAACCCCACCGGGAGAGGTGAAATCCCAGAGACCAGTAGGCAGGCATGTGTGGGCGTCCAATGGCCTACAGCAGGAATGAGGAAAACAGAAATGCAAAAGGTGAGATGAAGGGAAGTTATTCTGAAGCACCAGGAGAGGCTCCCAGCTCATTTAAGCCACGAAGATCAGGGCACAGGTATCACACGCCCATGAAATAACCTTTCCTTTCTCAGAATGGCCCACTGTATGGTATGCTTGGCTTCAAAAAAGCAGTTCTCCTGGTGGACCCTTGTCCTTAGCAGAGGCTCTGAGTGACACCCACACTGAGCATCACTTCTAAGAATGTCCGAGTGGAAGACACGGTGTATAAAACCCAGGCTAAACTTAAATGAGGGTCTCGCTGAGGTCTCAGCCTCCGCACAGTAGCAAGTGCCTTCGCTTAGGCAGCGCATGCCAGCAGAAACCCAGCATGGAGCCTCGCACCGCCTGACCCATGCCAAGTCCACAAACCCTTTGGTCAACAGCAGGCAAGTCTCCGACACTACACAGCAACGTCAGCTTTGCTAATTTCTCTTGCTGCATCCAGCTGAACTAACTCATCAAGAGTCTGATGTTTATTTGAGCTCTCTGAAGTTTTAATTATGTTTACACACCACCCTGATGAAATTCAGGTACTTATGACTGACTGCTCTTATTGCTGGCCCATGGCATTGTGTTGCCAGGCATTGACAAACCTCTTCAAGGTCAGAGTTACTGTTTAGTCCCAAAATTCTCAACTGAAACACAAGGTAATGAGTTAAATATGATTTTATAAATATTTGATTTCCACTGGCTCCACATAATCCAGCTGTAAATTGCATGAGGAAACTCGATTGAGAGCACAGGGGAGTGAGGCATCCTGCTCTGCTTCCCCCGGTGAGAGCTGCTCTGGCAACCTGGGACAAGCAGTGAGGAACCACCATGTGTCTGTTCTAGAAATAAGCTGAAATCTGGCGTTGCCTCATTAGTACACACTGGTGTTTTCTGGGGGCATGTCTTGAAATCCTTACTCCAATTTTAAACAGTTAGAGCCCATGAAATTAACCTTTGTTCAGTATTTCTAACATCCTTGCAGGCAACACATGAAAATCAAGTAGCTAGTAAGCACCCATGACTTATTAATCAGTTGCAGCTATTGACTCCCTTTGGCTAAATAACTGTTCCTCCCTTATTTCCTTGTGGATCTCCATAGTTAGGTAATTACGCTAAGTGAAAAAGAACAAAACTTGCATATTGGCAGCTAAACCCCATCTACCTTAATTAAATAAAACAAGGCATTCCTGACACTCTGTATCTATTGCATTGCTAAGCTCTCTAGAGATCGCAATGCATAAAGGCACATCTTCCTATGGGATTTTCTCCAGTAAGAGTCTGACCTGGGAAAGCAATGCTGAACTTGAAATTGCTCTAAACTATGTCACAGATGCTAGAGCTGGTGGGATGTGCAGACTGCACCAGGCAGAAAGATGCAGGAGAGAAGTGAGGAAAAGCAGAGGATGTTTTAATGCACACAGGGTAAATTGCTTCCAAACGAGAATGGCTTGTGGACAGACAGATGAACTTTAAGCACTAAGTATTACAAATTTGGCTCCACAGTGTGCTTTCACTTGTTGGGATGCTGCTGTCTCACCTAAGAAAAAGCAGGAGGAGGCCAGAACAACTGGTGAGGTTAATGGTTTGAGTTCCTCCAGGAGGGATGCTCCGGCTGAGCAGCACAGCTACCCCATACGCCTGCTACTCATCCTATTCCTCCAGACTTAACTGTTTTCACCCTCCTCAACACCTGCTTCACCTCCAACTTGGGTGGAGGCTAAGCCCTTCAGAGGAAGCAAGAGCAGCTATCAGCAGCATGCTCCTGACGCAGCTGCACTTAGCCTTTGCTGCACACCACTACGCACTTGCCGGGAGAGGCCCTGGACAGACGAAGGTGGCTCCCTACCATGTAGGGGGAGGCCAGTGGGCAGGGACGTGCCGTTGCCACCACAGTGCAGTCTCGTCTGGTTACAGGTGTCATTAGTTATTTCCAGCTTGTGTGGACACACTCGATCCCCCAGACCATCTTTCAAGCTTTGCTGGGGTTTCCCATGGAGAGAGAATGGGGCACGATGGCTCAGGAGGATCTCCTGGACACCCTGTGAGCTGGCACTGAGGTGTCCAGAGCACAGCAAACCTCAGGGCAAGAAGTCTGCTTCTCTGTCACAACCACACTCGCCGTATTAAGGATAAATTCATCTGTGGAGGCAGCAGAGCTTGTTTTAGACCAGCCAAGGCTGCAGGATGAACTCTGTGAACCCCAGCACTTTGTGCTCCTAAAGCAGATGCACATTTTGCCTTTGCTTTCTGTACTGTAAACAAAGAGTGATCTCTACAACCAAGGTTAAAAAGACAGACCAAAACAAAGGAACTCCCTAATGAAATAAAATGTTTTGTGCGCAGGCTTCTCCCCTGGGACAAGAGGAAGAGGGAAAATCAACTGATAAATATTAATCCTGCGGCTGAACGCAGAGCCCAGTGCCCTGGCAGGATGTCTGCATGGCATCCGCTGCCTCTCCCCGAGCAGGCTGGGAAACGAGAACCACCACGGGGGTGTCCAGCCTGGGCAGAGGCAGCAGGAACTGCTGGGCAGCCCTGCGCCAGGTCCTGCGATACCCCGGGTCACTCCTGGCTGACAGTCAGCCCGGGACATCGCCAATACAACATGGTTCAAGAGCTGGATGGGGATTTGCTTCTGCCCCCATGTCCTATCGAGCACCCAGGTGGACACCAGCGGAGCTGGAGATGGAGCTGTGGCTGCCGGTGTGCTGGCTAGGGTCCTTCCCAAAGGGCACGTCCCTGGCGCTGGGGTTTGCTGAGGTTCAGCTGCTCACCCTTACGTGACGGTGCTGTCTCGCCTGCGGACTGCAGAGCTGCCCCACAGCAAGTCAATATTTCGTAACAGCATCCCTTGAGGAGTCTGGGATTACAGCTGAACCAACTGAAGAAAATCCACCTTGCAAGCAAGATATTAAGTTTTAAAGCAATTAGTTCCCCAGGTTCACCAGGCTGGCGCATCTGTGGTGAGCTTAATTGAAATCAGCAGAACATCTGAAGAGGAAGGATGAAAACAGGGCAGCTGGGAAAACAAATGTTCTTTTTTCTATTTATGCTGTGGACTCTCTCTAATGGATCCCCCTGAAGCTTCCTGATAAAGTAACTGGCATATGGTACCTACTCGCAGATGGATCAGCAGAGGCAGGGATGTAATTTTGCAAACCTAAAAACTCATGTTGGATTTGATATATATTTAGGGTCTAGTTAATTCATATAGATTGCATTCTGCATACAAATGATCATAAAATGCAGTAGGCAGAGAAAGCCTGCTTGGCAGAATTGACTCCCATAGAATCAGAAAAGGTAAATGAGGTATGGCAGGGGAGGAAAACATGAGAAATGCAGAAACAGCAAACATATGGGGTATCCAAACTGAGAAAAAAAAAAGGGAAGATATGGTAGTACAGAAGCAGAAAAAAAAAATAGATCCTATTTTCTGTTCCACAATTCCTCCTGCACTTGGTTCTTAAATAACTCCTGGTGTTGTTTAATAAATTCACTGTTAGTTTTTCCAGGTTTACATAACCTGGCATTACGTAATTTTTTTTCACTTTTTTTCAGATGCACCTGAGAGCTGATGAATCTAGGAGGTACCCTTGAAGCGTTTTGCAGTAAGAACAAAGTTCAGTGAAATCATGTATATCTAACAGCTAAAATCTGTGCCCAGGGAGCGGGTGATCTGTATTCATTTTCCCTGTGGTGGGTTATTGGACTAATAACATTATTACTATGCACATCAAGGATATCAACTAAGTCATAAATGCTATGTAGTAAATCAGGATCCTATTCTATTAACACTGTAACCAAAGACTTTGATGTGAGAGAGACAGCTGAACAGTTATGCCCTATACATCATAGAGGATGGAGAAAGAGAGACTCTTTCCCATGCTTACAAAGGAGCTGAGATCTCCAGCAATGCAGATACAGGGGCTCAACATGAAAGACTGCTAATCTTGCACCCTAATTAGCCATATAAAATGACTCTTGAAGCTTGATATTTGTTTAAACTTCCTTTCTTTAAGGAAGAGCTGTAGGAGGAAACTATAAAAGTCCAAGTGGGCTAATGCTCTGGATTTAGACACAGAAATAGCGTGTTTGGATAGTCACACAGTTGCTAAATTACACAGGTGCTCCTGTGGCCCAGATATCTGTACCCAGCTCATCCCCTATGGCTGAGGCAGGCCGGTGAGTGCTGTGGGCACCTAGTCAGGCAGGAGGTAACCTTCAGTCAAAGTCTATGCACAGAAGCTGAGCTTTTGTTTTAGGAGAGCAAGAAGAAAGGCCCTGCAACTGCTGAACCATTAAGAAGATGCTCACAACCTCAGGAGTCTAAAAATTTTAAGGACTTTCAATGACAAGGTCTTCAAACATTGTTCTTTGCTGCACAAACACTTATCAGCTTCTTAGTCTTTCTTGGGGGAACCCATGAATTCAACTGCAAGACTCTCACTGAATCCTCTGTGATAAACTGTAGGTACAAGCAGGTTCCCCATGTTACCTCTCAAATAGGAGCCTGGACTAGAGACCTCCTGAGGTCCCTTCCACCCAGAACTACCCTACGGTTCTATAAGGAAGAAGTAAACCAGCAATTTGCTCTCAAAACACAATTAGGAGACATGCAGTGTGCGCTCTCAAAGCTTGTCATCAGATAATTTGTGATAAAACAACAAATTCATGGCCTTCACCCAACAGCTGTTAAATGTGCATTTGTTGAATTATAACTTTTCTGAGTGTCTTGTTATGGAGCTCATATGCTACTGCTACGCACTGTTACTCTGTCCTGAAAGGCCACCAGTGGAGTTGGCAATGGTGGTCTGGTATTAGGTCTGGCTGTAGAGCCTCAGCTAGGCTCAGCTCAATGGCTGAGCTGTTTAGCCTATTACTGCTTTTTCCCACCCTCCCGCAAACCAAGGCGTTTGCCATAAGAAGTGAGATTTGTGTTATATAACTGTTCCGCACACCGGACCTCTTCTGTAGTAGGAGAAAAGTGTGATTACTGTCAAATATATATAAAGCTGTGGCAGGATCATCTCTGATGTGCCAGGAGCAGTGCTCCTTGTGGCCGGGCTCAGGGACAGGAGGGAGCAGAAGAATCGGGATGGAGATTTCTCCTTCCCATTGCACAATGCCCAGCACATGCCCTGTCGCCGCCTTCACTGCTGTAGCGCTGCGGTGCCACTGGCAGGATGCGTCCTACAGCCCACCTCTGCTCCATACAAGCCACAGCAGGGGGGACAGAGGCACTGGCGTTCAGCCCTCTGCTCCCTTCCCACTCCTTCATTGCCCTTGGAGCCCATTTAAAGCATATGATTAGCCTAGGCCATGCTGGCACCCTGGGTCACCATGGCTTTCACTGCCACCTGTCCTTGCCCCGAGGATGCACAGAGAGGCTGGTGGCCCTGGCTGGGCAGCTGCAATCATTCCTGATCACCATGCACGGAGCCCCACTCTTGGCACGGCCTGGCTGCCCCCAGCTGGCCACACAGCAGCAGCTCTGGGCAAGAGCCCGTGGGCCACCCCAGGTGCTGGCAGCCACCTGGAGAGGTGCATGGGGAAAGCTTCTGCACTCCAGAGACCCAGTAAAGAGCTTCATTACAAAGCTGTCCTAACTCACTGGTTTGGAGGCAGGTGCATAAAAGCACTGAGCAGCTCTAAGCTCCTAAATCTTTCACAGAAACAAGCATGTCAGGGGCCAAGGGGGTTGCTCAGGTCTTGAAGTGGCACTGAAGGCAACAGCAAAAAATGTCTGAGAAAGGTGTGGAGCACTTTGGTCTGGACACAGCTCCCTTGCTCTCAACAGCCATGCACTAGCTGGCACCTGGCCACCCTGCCATACCACTGGGGCCATCCTGGAGAGGATGCAATGGGTGGTCCCTGCAAAAAGCCCCGTGCAGTGATTTGGGGCAAATGCTTGCACAGGTGGGAGGTGGGTGCCATTGCCCCAAGGAGCTCATTGCAGCAGGGCAGCCTGGCCCCATCAGGGTCCCCTGCAGCTGGGAGCTCCCAAAACACCACTTCCCAGGGGAGATCCATTCAAACAGCCAAGGGAGCTGAGGGATGCTGCTGAGCAGTGCCTTGCAGACATCGGTCGCACTGCTCCTTTCTACCCGCTCTCCTTCCCCAGGGCATGACAATGACCACATGGGAGAGTCCTCTCGGTGTGACAGAAAATACAATTGGAAAAATAAAGTCTTTTCTGTCTCCTTCACCTTCCCACGTATCTTGTACATAAAAGCCAAATCATTACCCTAGAGACTAATAATATGGTAATTGTAACATTTGCGATCTGGGAATTTCAGGATGTTTACTGAAGAAGTTATTATTTCACTGTGAAATTGCTACCATGCATTCTTTAAGATTCCCTAGAGAGCTAAGCGCAAGCTCGAAGAATACAGAGCAGGGGATTTTTTGTGCTGGCATGTGACATATCTAGTTAGGAGACGCCCACCATCTCCCCTTTACCTTGTTTTCTCCACTCCAGCTCCATTTCCAGAGAGGCAGGGGTGGAAAGTGAGCTGCCAGTACCCATCAGCTGGGGAGTGAGAACTTTCTCATTTTATTTTCAGCTGCTGGCCACCTGCTAAGCCACAGAAATGCTGCCTTCAAACACCAGCAAAAGACTTTGAAAAGAAACAGGGATGGCTCTAATCTCCATCGCACTGCCGCAGCAACTCCCCTGAAATAGATGCTTTCATCACTGGGATCACAGCTGCAGCTAGGGGGAGAGTCGCTTTAGTTTTTTCTTTCTTTCTTTGGGTTTTTTTGGTTTGATTGCCAATGTGTAAGTTCAAAACCCAGTTTGCTGGTTGATCTGTGGCGCTGGGGTCTGAGGTGGCTGGTGGGGAGGACATGCAGAGGGAGCTGGAAGCCTCTGAGCAACAGAGCAGTCGCTCCTGCTCCGGGACACGGAGGAGCACGGGCAGCCTCCCACCTCTCTGGGAGGCACCACCTGAACCTCTGCTCGGAAAAGGAAAGTCTAGCAGAGCTCACCACCCTGGGGATGCTCCAGCCTTCCCACAACAGTGGCATGAGCGAGGCTTCTTCTCCTTTCCATCACCAAAACAGAACCCTTTCCTTCTGGGCTAAATCCTCTTTTTCCCCTGGTCCAAACCACCATATTTCTGTTTTCATTTCAGGCACTTTAAAAGAAGGCAAGCATAGGATATGGAGGCTTTAAAATGCCAGGAAAGACAAAACGTTTGCTGAAAATCAGAGCTCGGGCCCCTTGGTGAGGCAGTGGAAGGGAAGGCAGAGCACATGAACATCTCACTGTGAGCTCCAGCTGCCCGGCTCTAGGATGCCCTACTGCAGGCTGCTCGGCACCTCTGGTTGCAGCTTAATCCTCAGGGTCTGCATGCATGAATCCCCTTCTCACAGTGACATGCCCCTTCTCAGCTTTGCTCCACACTCTTTAGGCTTGACACTGGTTTCTTTATGTACAGAGCTTGGTTCTGAGGTGGCAATTTTCTGTGCAAGGGTCCAGTTAATGCATCACCCGGCATTTGGTGACCAGGAAGAACATGTTACCTGCTACTTTTTTCTGGGCGACCCTCACTGGATAAGAATTGCATGTACACTCCCAAAACAGCTATTTGCATGTGTACTTTCAGTTCTTTGGAAAACATTGGGCAATTGGAAAGCAAGTAGTTATGCTCTGTGAGACAGCAGTAAATACGGTTTTTTCACATTTATGCTCTCCAATGCAATTACATGGGTTTTCATTAGTAAAAAACAGGCTGACGGCTCCAAAATCAACAGGCAATTCCCCTGGCAAATAAAGGCTTGAAGTCTTTGAAGTTCATTCAATATCTCTGAAGTCCATCAGATGTAAAGTTCCCAAACATTCCCACCTGTGCTCTGCCTAGTTTGTTTTCTCCATCCACAGTGTCAAAACAGTTATGGTCATGTAGTGAAGACTGTAAAACTATCATGGCCCAGAGAAGCATAAGCTTGGACAGATTTCTTTCTAATCGTTTCATCCCTTTAATGCACTCCTGCTCTCAATACTGAAATGCTGCAGGAAAGGCTGGAGATGTGCATTGAACACCCAGCCTCTCTGCTACACTCAGACAGACCGTTTGCAGATGCGTGAGCACACGCCAGGTTGCCCATGGACCTGAAGCTATGGCTTTGTATGAACAGATCAGGACAAAGCTTTTGGCTGCGCTACCTGCTGATACTGACGGGAGTTCATGACAAGGTACTGCCCCATGTGCCATATGCACTTTTCTACTAACCTCTGTGTATTGCTGAATTACGTTTTCGGGAGTCGGTCCAAGGAAGACATAGAAGTCAAGGATCCCTCCAATAGTGCGGAAAGTTAGGGATGGGTTTGGACTCAGAGAAACATCTGAAAGGAAAAAAACAGGTTCTCAGTACAAACTAGCTCTGCACTATGCGTGGGAATGGTTCAAAGCTCCATCAGGGGAGGTTCAGACTTGACATTAGGAAGCATTTCTTTAACAAGAGGGTGGTCAAACACTGGAACAGGCTTCCTAGAGAGGTGATCGATGTCCTAAGCCTTCCAGTGTTTAAGAGGCATTTGGACAATGCCCTTAATAATACGCTTTAACTTTTGGTCAGCCCTGAAGTGGTCAGGCAGTTGGACTAGAAGATTGCCTTAGGTCCCTTCCAACTGAAATATTCTATTCTATTCTACTCTACTCTACTCTGATCTCTGGGCTCTTCCATGCCTAAATGTATCCCCAGGCAGAGGTGGCTACACATTCAAGTCACTACCCAACACCTTGTGGGTATGATCAGATGAGCAAACAGGACCTGTATGTAGGCTACCAGTTTCTGTAATCTCTGCTTTCAGATTGGCATTGTGGAGCAATAAATCACAGAAACCCACACTGAGTAGATTGCACAGATCCATTTGTCTCAGTTTCATTTGTATAAAAAGGAACCACAAGCTTGTGTTTAGGGTTCCTTTATGCTATTTTAATCTTCTTATTGGAAGTCATTGCCTGCCAGGGGAAAATGATTTTATAGACTGAGTGAAGATTCCCCTTTTCTGAAATTATACCACTGGATTAATACAGTAAGGTGACCATGGCAACGCACAAAACTATTCTCCACAGACAGAATATAGGACTAACCTAAATTGATTTGATTCAGTTATACCAATCCCAGAGGAAATTTCTTCCACCTTCTCTTTTCCCTGTATGTGCATCTATTTTCAAAAAAAAAAAAAAATTGATCATCTATTTTCACTGAAAATACCTTACCTTGTTAAACAGTCATTCCAATGAAATCCCTTCAAAAACTTTATAGTAATTCCAGGAACCTCAGTTATGGAACAGTCACTCATTTGTACCACATTGAAAAAGCAATCAGCAAAACAGGTTTTTTTATTTACTAATTTACCATGTTTCTGTATGCAGTCCATATAGGCAATCCATATATCTTTTTACCTTGTGCATTGGAGTTCAGAAGCAGAACACCGTGGGCGTTGGAGTCGGCTTCTACACACATATAGAAAGGGTGAACTCCATAGAGGTTGGCAAATGACTGAAACATAAACAGCACGTTAGGTATGGCCTGACTTTGCTATGTTTCACCATTTTTGTCAGCTAGGTACATATGCAAAGACAAGAAAATACATTAATTCATAGTTAGAGACTTGTTTTGAAAGGTTGGGGATTTTTTTCATCTGAAGTGCTGTGAAGTCAAATTGATAGAAAAGAGTTATTTTTTTCTGCCTCAACACAGTGCTTCTTATTAGTCTCTCTTAGTTAAACCCTCCATATTCTGCCAAACCCTCCAAAACAGCATGGGTAAGAAATACTTTGCTAGTTAAAATAGACTCATGAACCACTGACCCCAGTTTAGCCAAACATCTAATGAGTCCTGGTGAAGTCCAGTTTGTTTGGATGAACAGGGCTTGATCCAACGTGAAATTAAATGCTTTCCTGAACCAGGGTCTTGGCACACAAAATACTTTTTTTCCTGAAAACTAACTGCACTGTGAGAAAGCTTCTGATGAAAGGTTTCAAAGTCCCCTCAAAATGACTCATAGATTTGTCATTTAATTAAAACTTAAACATCTGCAAAACCTGTGACATTCCGTGTTTACCACGGATTCACATTAGCAGTGTTACCATACAGAGAGGTGCTCCCTCGGCAAAGCTGTACCTCGCCACCTCCTTTTTGTGGTACAGGTTTAGGACAAAGTGTTGCATGAAATGAATTACCGTTGGTGCCTGATCCCTGCTGAACATGCCATAGGTAACGAAGTCCATGCTGTGTTTGAAGGACGGGTGCTCATGTTCACCAAACCCATATACCGAAGTGGATGGCACAGTAGTTGTGATCTGAAGATACTGGTTGGAGAAAAACAGATCAACCAGGGCACTGTCCCACCTGCGATAGAGGGAGACATGATTAGTTTGCTTATCTTTGGTATGCATAATTTTAAGTTCACATCTGGCTATTTATACTTTTTCTGTATTTTGGGGAGTAACAATATTAAAAAAAACATTGAATTCTATGCATGCTTCTAATGTGCTTAACCTAACACACATTAAATTAATCTTGCAATGGCTGTAGACATCTCATTGACTTATACAAAAAAATGCATCCATATAATTTTGAAAAGAACAACTAAAATAAGAGAAGACACTATCTATAATCCTATTACCAAAATAAGTGGTTGCTTGTGCTATTTCTATGACAACCAACAGGGCAGGCTAAAAATTGTTATTACGCAGTGGGGTTCAGAATCCTTAATGAGAACAACAGTTGTTATCAGTTTTTACTTTTTAGTGCTTTGCTGGATCAGGACCCGAATACTCTTGTTACCCCCGACTTTACGCAGGCACCTAAAGCAAAGGGAGAGCTTCCTCCAGACTCTGCTTGAATGAGATGTTTTTATTGTGATGACTCTCTCCTGCTTCTCTCGCCAGCTTAATGCCTTTATTTCTATTGAATCATCTGTGGACACAGGCTCACATTTTAATTAGGTGTTACATTCTGTTTCCTATCTCTAGTGCTATAATGAGCTGCAAGCTAGATGGAGGAGAACATAGTCAAGCTGTGGAGAAGTGTTTCGTTAATGGTACTGTGTATGCCATGAGTACCACATTTAGATAGCACCCTCTCGAGCCTTGTTTAACCATGAATTTGTTACAGCTAATTAAAATAAATGAGCCAAAGCCATAGAGCATAGAAGTGGCATAACTCTCCTTTTAATGGTCTTTTGTCAATGATTTTGACAAAATTAAACGGTTGATCAAATTGACCGGTAAATCAGAGAAGTGGAAGATGGGCTGTGTCAGGAGGGAGCTCCCTGATGAGCCCTGCCTGCCACCCGTGCCACTGGTACCCCTGCTTGAGGACAAGTCCCCGCTGCTGGGAGGACTGGGAGGGCACCACCTCTCCCACCACACCGGCCTCGGGCAGGTCTGCTCTCCCCACAGGGAAGCAAGGACAACCACTCACAGGGATGCCCAGAGGCAGATCCAAGGCACCCTCCTGCCTCTCCATGCAAAAGGTAGGCACAATCCATCCCTGAAGTGTCCTAGATAAGTCCTAAGTCAAGCACATGACTGAAAGGTCTATGTATTTTTGAGAAAGTCTATTTGGCCTTTCTCACAAGCAGGAAAAGTGAGAATTTGTATTTAAGTCTTAACTTGGTTGTTTGCCAGCAGCAGCTCTCCCTCCCTTCCATCATCTCCTCCACCTACACGCAGTACTGAATAAGGTTATTTTCTTATAGGAAGGTTAATGCACACAAAATATCCCTGAGAATCAGATCCAGCCCTTGGCAAACAGAGGCCTTTCTGCAAGAGGCTGCTGCTATGTAGGAATGGGGATGGGCTCTGGAGATATATCCCTGTCCAAAGGAGCGCCGTCACATAGCTCTGCTCTGAGCCAAGGCAGGCACGGTCACTGGTCTGAGCAGACCACGGAGTTATGCAAAAAGCAAAGGATGCTGGAGGGCAAATGCTTTGGGAAGAGCTTAAATGTCTGTCCTAACTCATTGAGCACTCTCCATGATGCCTTTTCAGAGGACATGAGGCTTTGTACATTCATGGTACCCACATTATGGCACTGACATTTCCCATCGTGAGAGCAATTAGTGTTACCAAGGCATTAAAAGTGCTTCTTCTGCTCAGCAAGTCCTCTCCGTGCCCAGGAGGGTCACTGGTGTGGTGTGAACCACAACCCTAGGAACAACCCCTCTGCCCTACCACATCTTTAAATGGCATGGAGAAACTGTTTTATGCCTCATGCATTCCCTTGGGCCACCGTCATGCACTCAACTTCTGCATGGCATCGCCAAAACAGTGCCCCTCTCTGCACCCCTCCGTCACTCGGCTCCCCGGGGGCTGCCACCCCCAACAGCACGGTTCCCCATGCTGTGCTGCCAGCCATCGCTCTCCACCAGCCTCGTCTTTCCTTAGACCTCCACTTGCCAGAACGGCCATGTGCTAAATATAGCATTAACTATAACATAAAAAGACTGGTAATGACTCTCTCTTTTTACCAGGCACTATTATGTCTTCTCCATCTGAAGAAAAGCACGGACAGGTTTTCCCCTGGCACCTCTCTCTGCCTGCGCTCCCAGGTGGCTGCCCTTGTGCTCTGCAGCACGCTGTGCTAAGCTGTTGTGTTGCTTTATGTGTTTGCTTGTGTTGTGTTGGCAAAGAGCAATCATTTCAATGAAAAAATGATGTCTGTCGTTCCTTAAGCACTTGGAGAGAATAAAAGAAACTGTTATATTTCTCCCACCTCCCCTCCTGCTAGTTTAAAGCAGATAGAAGGAACAAAACAGGAGGGAGCATAAAATGACACCATGTACACAGGAATTTGCATGGTTCTCCTCCGACAGCCCTACAAATCATAACAGTGCTGAGATGGACAGCAGAAGGGATCTAAAAATCTAAAAAATCTGAAAATACAGCTGAGCAGTTGTTCACTGTCAGACCCCTACCAGCAGTTAGACATGGCAAAGCCTGTGAAGATGAGAACCCTTTACTTGGCACAAGGGGTAATAGCTGCACTCAGGTTCACTGCTGAAAGTCCTGACCCTTTAGTGCCTCTGTGGTGGGAACACTCCTGCCTGTGGAAATACAAACTGGCCTCCCCGCACGGCTGCCTGGGCTCTTGCCTGCGAACAGTTGCCTGCTGCCTGTCTGGGAAGTCTGACTGATAAAAGCTAGCATTTTCTTCCAAACACTGTGCACTATACTCAAGAGTAAGCCTCTCTATTTTTCAACCTCGCATCAAGGAAGAAAAAAAAAAAGGAATGATTCAGGATTGAAAAGGTCTGTGTGAAAATTAACATTTCTGGCCAGCCAGTGAACCAGTCTCCCAGCCAGCAGTCAGCCCTCAGGCCACCAGGACAAAACGTAACTACAGCGGGCCAGGGAAGTAGTATTAAAGGAAGGTGGGTAGGCAGATAGATAAAACATCCTGTTCATGTTGAAGGTGTAGTTTATGACTAACATTGTCACGACGTTTCAGGGGGATGACTAAAAGGCAGTATAGAATGGTTTTCAGAAGTGCAATCATCAGTCCTTTGTAATACGGACTGGACACGACTATTTGCCTGGTTGAATAACATCGCTCATCGCTCTGAAGTTTATTGGAGCCCAATAACCGCAGTGTGCGCAATGGCTCGGAGCACTGACTCTCACCTGCTGTGAGCAAGCAGCTGGTGGCACACGCTGAGAGGTCTTATAAAACCTCCAGAATTAGGAGACTTGGGACATGTATATGATACACCATTAAGACATGCATAATGCATTATTTGGACATTCAAAAATCATTTTAGGTTGGGAGAGGGTTATTTTTACTTCTTGTTGCAATGAATCCAAGAAAAATGAGCTCGTTATATTAAGGTGAACACCTGTCCCACTCAGTCGCTTGGAGAAAATGTCCTCTCTAACATCTGCTTTTCTTGGCCTCCAGACCCTTTGGAAAACATAGCCTTGTGAAAGTGAGCACACTGCGTATATTACCTGTGTGCAAATTCAGGTGGAAACTTCACACGTCTGTCAGAACAGTGGGCGTAAGCCTCCTGGCAGAGCTTTGGCATACCTTTTCAGAGGGCACGGGCTATCGCTGTATGCACAGGCTGCCTATAAAGCAGTAAAGCACCTTAGGGACTGAGAAGTACAGGCCCTGTTTTCAGAAGAACCTCAAATGTACTTGGCCCCTGACTCACCCCACTTGAACTGCTGGGGAGCATCAGCTTAGAAGCCCAGGTCTCTGTGGTTTTCCACTGCTCTTAAATTGCTGAAAAATGTTTCTCACAACCGCTATATTCCTTATTAACTGTAAGTCTTGGGGTACCACTGGACTGAAAAAGGCACAGCAAGAATGAATTTTTATATGCTTATCTTACTTTTAAAGTGATTTATCAAATAGGTGGAGAAAGTCAGCACAAGTAACCAACAGATTTTCCACAAACGTGACATTTTAGAAGAAAGAATTGCAGGGTATATTTACGGTTATTGACACAGTTCTGCTCTACTTCTACTGTATTCATTGTCACGGTATCAGGGCATCTCCTATAAGTGGCTGGATATATAATGCTTCGTTTTTGTTCTGCAAAAACACTTGGATAAGTGATATACCTACGATACTTCTTGCCTACACACCATAAATCTTAATGATTAGAAGACGAAAATAATGGCTCTTACAAACTAGGAGCAAACCCAAGCTACCCATGATGCACACAATTTGCTCCTGTTGCTTTCAGCAAAATTGCAGTTTAAGACAATAGCATTATAAATCATTCTAATAGCCTTGCCTATGTAAAAACGTCTTCATGGTAAGTGGCATCTGTGCTTACTACCAGAATCAATAAAAAAGGCAGCTGAACTCTGCAGCAGCCTTTTTGGAAATTAGGGAAAATCTTGATTAGATTTCAGTTATTTGTGCCATATCTTGCCAAGTGTGATAGCAAACGAGGTATTCCAAACTCTTAATAGAGAGAAAGGAGCACTTATCTGGCTTGGGAAAAATGTTCTGCCTTCCATTATTCGTATGACATCACGAAGGAAAAGTCAGTTGGAGAACAGATATTAAAGTGGAGAATCAAATCAATAGTCCATCCCTCTGCAGCCTGTCTCCAGCAATGGCCCAGGCCAGACAGGGCAGAGGAAGGCATAAGATGTCACTCAGAGCCAGTCTTGCAATGATCTGCTTATGGAGGAAGTTTCTGGCTGTTTTCATAGAATTAGCTTATGTTGTGAAACATGGAGACAAAAATAGTTGGGTGGGGTTTTTTCTACAGATTATTTTTTTGTTATGTGTGAATGTGTATCCTGCTAAGGCTCCCGTGTCAGTACTGCCCTGAGGCAACGAGTCCCACAGAGTAATCACACACTGCAAAATGAGGATGTCTTTGCTATTTATCGCTGCCTTAAAGCAAATAATTCCCAGCCTTTTACTCTCTGTTCTTGAGGAAATCTATGCTTTCTTGAAGCCTTCATGCTCACACTTGATACTACCTCCTCCAATGGTTGTTGCTGTTAGTGGCAGGAGCAGAAAGGAGAATAGTAGTCAACCAGAGAGTTTGTGCCACAAAATAACACAGAGGCTCGGTTTTGCTCCCTCGCCTGCCTCATTACAACTCAACATTTTCTCTCCTGTTTTTATTACTGTAGGGCCCTGCCCAACAACGGGCCAGTTTCCCAGCAGAGCTGCAAGATCAGCTAGGAGAGGGTGAGTGAGGATTTATTAAACTAAAGCTGATTACAAATTTCTTGACAAAACATTTTGCCACTAATCATGCCGATTTGTCAAAACAGGTATTTTCCAAGCATCCTGGGAGTGGGGAGAGGTTCCCCACAGCCTCCACTGCCCCACAAGGCTGGTAGTTTGGGAGGTTCAACTCCAGGGCTGGAGACCCAGGCCCCAGTCCCTGTCCTTCATGGTTAGATCTAAGACTTGCAGCCTTAAATCAGCTGCAAGTTTGGGTTATATCCCAGGCAAAATGGAATACACCTGACATTCGTATGGGAGTGGGGGCTCTGCCTGCCCCTGGTCTCATCTGACCTCCTCAGCACCTCACCAGCAAACGCATGGAGGTGGCACCTCTTCACCCCCGTGGCTTCGGAGAGCTGCTGGCATGGGGAAGGACCTTCCCTGGCCACCACTGAAGCAGCAGGAGCTTGGGAGAGGGTGAAGAGGGGCAGGAGCAGGCAGGACTGGATGGGACAGAGAAAAGGACAGCAGTGGAGGAGGAGAGAGGTAAGAGGGAGGAAGCCAAGAGGCATTACTGGGAGGAGAAAGGGAGGCAGCCCAAGAGCTCCTGGTCCCCGAGCCCCCAGCAGCACCTGGATCATTTCCCTGCATGATCCTATCTAATTTTTTGCCCCATGCAGGCGAAGCAGTGGCTGTCGCCTGATTACCTTGGAGCAAGCTGAAAATGTAGCAGGACTTGGCCTTTTATTCTTATTCCTGGCTCCACGTGAGGTTTGCAATCAGCTGTTAATGGCTCTCCCCTCACATAATTCATTCCTCTCCCCCATTATTGTGATTACACGGAGCCCTGAGTTTGTCCTGCCCTCCTTGAGCCAGCGCTTGGGTAGCTAGGCTACAGCAAAGGCTCTTCGTGCACAGCGAGCGGGAGAAACACCTGTAAAGCACATTCAGGAATATCTCAAAGTCTCCACTGCCTCTCCCCTGCAATGTTTCCAACATGGGATTAAATCATTCCTCACGAAGAGGAGGCTTTGTGTGCACAAATGGCAGAGCTGGGATGGGGTTCTGTATCAAACAGACAGACGGGGAGCCTGCCGTCAGCAACCCCATCACTGCAAAGTCTGCGGCACAAAGACACCAATAGTGGGATAGACTGCACCATGGAAAGGAGGGGAGAGAAATACAAGCACAGACTTTCAAAGAACAATCCAAACCCATACCACGTGTCTGTTCGGGACAGGCTGCTCCCTCCCCATGTGGACTGTCAGCTGTGCCAGAGCACGCTGGGGATCCTGAGGGATTTTAGGCTTTTTTTGGGGGGTGGGTCATCCAGCAGTATGAAGCTGCTGGTAAGGGATAAGGAGCATCATGTAAAACAGATTTCTGAGGATTTGGGATTGCTTTAAAATAAGAAAGCCTTCCTCAGAGATGTTAGAAAGGTCCAGCACAGCTCCCGGACCTGGTTTGGTGTAGACACATATTATTACCCACTCACACCTGGGGAGTACAACTGCAGCACCTGTTGAGAGGCTTTATTTGCCCATATCAACTATTCTGAGCAATATGTGTGTGTATATAAAGATTAAAGATTGATTCAGCTGTTCATTGAGACAGCAAGGCCATGGCCATTCTCATCATAAAATAGGAGACTGAAGTCCCCCCAGGTGTTACATGCTTGCTTGTTTCTCAGGGACACTTGCCTACGCAGCCTGCCCTAATGTGGCACAGCCACGGAGGCCGTTGGCTGTGCAGCTCAGCACCTGGGTCCAGGTGCACTGGGTGCCCTGGAGCCACAACTCCCACCTCTGGAAGGAGCCCAAAGAAAAGGATTTGGGTTTTAGCGCTTTCTCTGCAGACTGCACCTGGGACAGGGATGAGGGGACAAGGCAGTGATGAGGACACACCGCAGCGGTTCCTGCTGAGCCCTTGCCGCAGCTGCGGAGTACACAGACCCACCTCCCACGCGTCTAGACCAGCCTTTGGGCAGGTTGAACTAACACAAAAATCTACTTAACGTGCCAGATGCCACTGGTTCTCCCCTGGACCCAGCCAGCCAGTGCAGTCACCACTGAGGATGCTCCTGTAATGCTGCTTGCTGAGGGTTCATCCTCCCCAGTTGGGCAAATGCAGCAGCCCATGGCGTTTAGGTCAGGATATATAACCTGCTTTCCTGTTTTGAAAGACTTCCATCTGCACAGCTCTTCTGGTGGTTAAGGAGGTCGCAAGTCCCTGTTAGTCAGGCTGTGTAGGTATCCCTGAGCATCTGCATTCACTCACTCTGATGGGACGGACTGGCAAGCCAATGAAAGGAAAGCATTTTTGCTCCTCATGCATGGATCACACATGGAATTTAACTCCAAATATGATTCAGCTGTGAGAAGAATGGCTCCCTGCTGGGATGTGATCCTTCAGTCTATAAGTGCCGGCTGTGCCATTTCACATGAAACAAAAATTCTCGGGAACATATAATTTCCCTTTCTATATGCAAAATCCCATGTCTCTGCTGATGGGAGTCTTTTAGTAGCAGCACTGCCATTGTTTGCAGGATAAAAACCCATTAACCACACATTACATTCACCTGCAATTTCCTCTTTTTGGGGTTGGTTGGGTTCCAGGAGAACTCCTGTACCTGCCCAGAGGCAGTGTATGCTTCTCCAGCAGCGATGCTCGATAGCAGAGCATCGCTGCTGAGCGCTGTGCCGATGCTGCTAACCAAGACTGCCCTCTACCTCCCCAGGCTCTGCAGCACATCGCTGCTGCACCCCACGCCTGCGTCGCTGCTGAGCGCAGATTTTGGGGGACACGGGGGTGGCCCCACTGCCAGGGGCGCAGAGGAGGCTTCCCCAGGCCCACGGCGGGCCAGTGAACATGCCCTCCTGGCAACCTGCTCAGCAGGGACCGACCTGTGCCCCTCTGCCTCTCACTGGAGTTGTGTCTTTGGCAGCTCAGCGGATCAAACCCCGCATCTGCTTCATGGCGGGCCCCTTCCCTTAACTGGGACGTCCCAAGTTTGAGCATGCTCTGACTAACCGAGCCTAAATCCTTGGGTTTGCACGAAGGTGAGGACTGAATGGGAACAGGCCATGAGCTAGCCGCTCGCCACATCTCGTTATGCATTCACCTCTCACATCACCATTCCAATTAATGAGCCTTTACAAAAATCTCTTATTACAAAGAGAAGAAAATTGGGCCTTTAACATAAGCCCTCTGTTTTCACAAAGCTGTTAAGTCTAACAAGGATTTAAATTATTTTTGTTATCAGAGTAATGCATAATACATTCATTTACAATAGCCTGCAAAAAGAAAACTTTACGGACTTGGCTGTGATGTGTATGAAAAGAGATGCCACAAGACTGTAATTTAAAAGGATGGGCAGCTAATTAAAAACCCAGTGTGGTGGTTCCATCTGCAGACTCAAACCATTCTAGAGGCTGTATTGTCTTACTTGCATCACACATGTTAAACCATCCTTACATGGCTCGCAAAGATAACGCTTATGTTTTGAGTCTATTTAACAAAGAGTTTCTTGGGAGGGGGGAAATCTGAGCTGATTTTTTAATTTCTTGATTTGGGATTAGATTTTCTAATGCATGAAATGAACCACTTGGATCCCAATGACTTTCTGGGAATGTGCTTGCACTAGCGGTGGGGTGCAAGACAGGCAGAGCTGGTGCTGAGGACCCAATGGCCGCACACGTGCCAGGGGCTTGCTCGGAAGCAGCCCGTTAACAGCCGGAGCGCACTGCGTGTGCTCCCGGAGCACACCTCCCAGCAAGGTCACAGGGAAGGGACCTAATCCCTGCTCCTCAGGACCACCGCAAGGTCAGCCAACACACAAGAGGTGGGTATGATCAGGAGATTCACATCAAAAGGTGCTGCTGATCTGAATTAAAATGCTAATGTAGACACAACCACAGCCTGATGCAAACGGTACCCGTATTTCTATGTTCTGTGCATCTCCTTTGCCCACCTAAGTGGTGATAAGCCAGAGCGGTCTGTAACATTGTCATTTGTCACCGCAAACAGCCAGAGATTGCTGCTCATGCCACGCTGTAGCATCCCCGAACCAACTGTCAGGAGCGCACCTTGATTGGGACACAGGGAGCTGCTCCTGCCAAAAAACTCTCTTGCCAAGTAACATGACACACTAGATGTGCTGGTGGAAGCCAAGAAAATGGGAAATTATGACACCTGGTGACATTTGCTGGTGAGGGGAGCTTTTGCTGAAATTAAACTTACAGTACCAGCTTGAGAATACAGCTGGTATTTTTGCAGAGTGACAAACTAGATCCACAGATGCCCTTCACTGAAATCAGTGGAAGTTAGAGGCTTACAGCCTCTGTGGCTTGGAGCTTTAGTTTCCCAGGCCTACATCTTGGAGACTATCAAGAGATTTGGTGCTCAATTTCTGACATATTTACACACCCCAAATTTCAGAAAACTTCAGTGTTTTCGCGAGTTGAGTCTACCAGCATCCCAAGCTGTGGCACTGTAACCTCAAAAGTTATTTGACTTGCTTAATCATCTTTCCTGCATGCATGTATATAATCTCCCACTATTCAGGCACATACTTCTATTAATAAAGAGGGTTTTCCAGTGACGAGGCATAAATCTATATTTATGCCACATGCAGTTTGTGCTTGAGCTTGTATCACACAGACCCAAGCAATAGGGTGTGAGTAAACAGTACTCGCCCTGTCACTCTTAATTTCTGCGAAAAGCGATGTTAATGACATCTGGTACTCACAGCACTGTGCCGGTGCTTTTCCTCTTGATCCTGAAGTGTGAGGAGTCATCTGCAAACTCCACGTCATAGCTGGCCTCATTGGCGGAAACCCCCGGGGAGTCAATCTTGAGGGGGACTTCAAACCGCTGCCTGTTGGGGTCGTAGAGCTAAAGCAAGGCAAGGAGAAGACAGGTCAGCTTGTTGATTAGCATGCATTGCTTTGGTTAAATGTTTCCCTCCCCCAAATACTCACCCTGAACCGGAGTCTGTCCCTTGTCTGGAACTCCACTTCCAAGACAATCGGGGAAATGTCATTTCCAAAGAGGGACAAGGCCTGGCGCTTGTTCAGCGTTACCCTGCGGCAGAAACATGTGCTGCTGCCCACCACCACCCCTCGCTGCCCATGAGCACCCTGGCATGGTGGGGGAGGCAAGCTCAGATATTCTACCTCAGTTCTTTCTTTAAAAATAAACCATTGACTTATCGAGAAAAGTAAATCTCTGAGGTTAGCTTAGGCTCTCCTTGCCGTTAATGGATAAAATAGGCACTCCTGAAGCAAGGAGACCTCATGGTCTACTGGGACACAGCTCCCAGGGTGGGAGGGACCACCCTGTGCCAGCACCTGCCTTCCTCACCAGCAGCATGGTGTGAGCGCAGGACCCCAGCTCTGCGTCCCTTACACGCGGTGAAGCACGTCCGTTATCCTCCTCGCCGCAAGCTGAGCATGCGGTAGCAAAGCAGCTTGGAGAACATCTCCGGCGAGCTGCCCCCGGGGCAGCAGTGGTGGTCGCCATGCAGTGCCAGACTGCCGTGCCGAAGGAGCCGTGCACGCTTACCTCCAGCCTTTGGCTGTCTCCTCGGTGTTCCCGCCCAGGGAGTAGCCGTAGGGACTGTCCTCGGGGAAGAAGCACCAGGGAGCGTTGGCCACGTCGGTGGCACACCAGGTGCAGCTCCGCGCCTCGCAGGCCTCCTGGGAAGCGCCCGGCTGGGGGTGGCAGTCGATGCGCTTCTGCACCGCCATGGCCCTGGCGCACTGCCCGTCCTGGCCGGAGCCGAGGCACCCGCCTAGGGCTGGACCCGGGGAAGAAGCAGTCAGAGCAGCAAAGAACCACAGTAAAAAAAACCCACAACGCAATGTTCTTTAGTTATTCGTTTTTGTGGTTGTTTTTTCCCCATTTTGGGGCTAATACACATGATTCTTTTGACCCAGATGACGGCAGAGCAGCATGGCTGCTCGTGACTGAGACAAGAGCAACCGTTTTCTTTTACGAGCCAAGGCAGTGGGTCTGTGCTGTTCAGTGCTCAGAGCTGCTGGTGTTCAGCCGAAGCACGACTTGCTTGAACTACTCACGGGACGTTAAACAGCAGGCTAATGAAACTGCTGGTGAGGCACGAGAGCAGCGCTACAGGCTGGCTGCACAGGAGGTGTACTTCAGGAACGACCGAAACGGTTAGAGATCTTAAAATACTACATTTTCTGTATACTTACTCTCTCGTGTTATACATAGAGATTATCTAGATATATAGACACAAATATGTGAAATCAGCATGCACCTGTACAATATATATAAACATAAAAATACTGATTATATATGTTTGTATTAGGCTTAATTTCTGTATTATATGACTGCTATATGTAGTATTAGTAATTTGTGTTCATACAGGTATGGTTATGAGCAAAGGGAAAATGCTGGCAGTAAGAGAAAAGGCACAAATTAGTCATTGCAGAATCATCCTGACAAAACCCTCTTAGGAAGGTGCTAAATCTTTTCCTTTCTGCAGCCGCAGGTCGAGCCCTGTGGTTCCCCACGCAGAGCAAGCCTCCCGGAGCAGGGGGACCACGAGACCGGCTCCCTGCTGTGCCGACAAAACACCCTGCGGTCAAATATTCTTAAAGAGAGCAGGTGTACCACAGGCAGCATACTTATTTTGAAGTTAACTTATGTCATTTTAGTCATTACAGCAACGTTCAAAGATTAAATCCACTTGAAAGATAATTGCTCTTTTCCATAAAATGACTAATACCTCTGCTTTAAATATTTTTTTATGTGGACTGTTGTGTGCTTGAAAGCTTAAAACATGATTGCTGATGCAGCCTGGGCTTCTCCAAATAAAGAACTTTACAAGCAGATGTGCACAAGCAATAATTATATATACTGGGAAAATCTACAGAATAAAACTAAGTTCACTAGAAAATGCCATCATGCTGCGATGCCTGAGTTGATTTCCAAGGAGGGGAGGGGAATGCAGAGAAGCAGGAGCTGAGTGCGGTCTACATTTGTCCTTTGAGAAGACTCTCATCCCCGCTTTGACGCAGGAGCATCTGACACTCCTGGGATGCGCAGCGGAGCTCACTCCTCCCTGCCCCAACGCCTTGTATCACCTTCGAGAGGAGGAATTAGCAGGTGAAATCCCGTTAACCTTCGCCAGCCGCCAGACAGGCAGGCTTGGCTTCCACCTGTGTTTTCTGGGGTGGGCAGCCATGCCCCACAGGCTGGCTGCTTTCTGTCCAGCATTCACCCCCACTAAATTCTGATCCCCTTTCTCATCCAAAGCATAACAGGAATATGAACGTCCCTCTGCAATCTCTACATTATTTCTCCTGGGGCAGAAATCAGGGAGGATTCATCAATGGTCTAATGAAACACTGAAGACTGGGCCTTGCCTTTTTGTACTCTGTCCCTGATGAAGATGCAGGAAAGGCACACAGATTGCAACTCCCGTGGAAATAACTGCCGTGCCTTTGTACCACTATGCACCAAATACTCCTGCATATTGAGGGAGAGGTGAAAGGACTTCAGAGGCTTCCCACAGCCCTCTGGATCCTGAGGTCCTTAAAACTGTGCAACCACAGAGGCTAAAACAATGACGTACCAAGCACCGCTGCAGTCAATGCATGGCTTCTGTGTCCAGCAGCTTTGCACTGCTGTGCCTTGCACATTCCAGTTAACATCTTGGCAGACGAAGCATAAAATAGAGTAAACCCATCACATTGCATTTAGGTTTTGTTCTTTTTTTTTTTTTTTTTTTCCTAACAGGACTCAAATGCAGCATTGGTGTTTTCATTCATGCAGCATCAGTATCAAATGCAAGCAAAGAGTATGACTGAACATACTACAGCACATTATTAACTTGGCATCATTTTACATAGCATAGGTTCATGGGAGAATTTTATCAACTCATTTGTAAAATAAAATACTTTTTAAATGCTTCATAAGAATGATATTGTGAATGAAAAAGCTAGTTCAAGGGAAGAAAATTTGCCCCAGCAGGAGCCAAGAAATTTTTAATCCCCCCCCCCGTCAATGTGAAGCTTAAATTTTCCAGCAAATTTTGCAAAAAAGCACTTGCAGGTATGAGCAGCTGAACAAGGCTGCAGCCTCATTCATCCCTTGTTCCTGGATTTACTTCTATTACAGCACAAATGGGACAGTAGCAAGTGGGAAGATGCAATTTTCCTTCCCTACTTTTCAAAAACATTTTTGTTTTAAAATCTCCACATCATTTTCACTGCATTTGTGGCCCATGTTTGTAAATGCACAGAGAAGATGAAATGTAAACGAGCAGTTGAATTTAGCAATAACTATGGCTACTTGCTGCTTTTCACAATTTCCATGGGAACAGAAGCTAAAGAGAGGTAATTTGAAAGATATAAGTGAAAAATTATCCCTGTTGATTTTTAAAAACCCTGACTTCAATAGTGTGAAATTAGGTTAGAAAAAACATCAAGGCATAAGCAAGGAATTAAAATATTACCACAGGCCTTTTAATTTAATAGCATTAGTCTTTACATTTGGGGGTTCATCCATACGTTTCAAAGGCATTTGGTGCACAGGTTCCCTTTGCTTTATCTAGCAACATAATAAGATGTATTCTCCCTTTATTAGACTCTGGACCGAATTAACCTCTGGTACACTGGGGTAAAAATCACAGCAAACAAACTAGCAAAGCGCAGGGTAGCTTTCAGCAGCTGCCCGGTCCCACTGACTCCAGTGTGTCTGTGCTGGTGCCCAAGAGCTGAATACATTTGGACTGGGGGATATTCCTAAACAAGCCAGCCCAGTTGTCTTCCCCAGTCACCTCAGGGGGAGTTAAAGCCATGCCTGTTCTCTCCTTTTCCACATAAAAAGATCACCTCCCCTAATCACTCTTCTGTCATTATCACATTTATATCTTGCTTTTGAAGCCTATGACAAAATACAGATGCCACACATTTACCTGCTAGCACACCAGCCAAGAAACACAGGCTCCTGATCCTCTCCATGGCTGAACGTCGATTTCCGCAGGCAGCATGGAGCCTTTTATCCAAGGCAGGGGCATGATAAGCGCTTGTTCCGATACATAATTAGAAACATCGCAAATATTTTCTCAGCATTCATATCTTACATGAGATTAATTATAACACGACCTTGCCTGTATTTAAGAATGTATCTAAGCAGATAAGATCGGATGTAGTTACTAATTTGTCCACAAACTTTGCTCAACTTCTGAATTCCAACTTTGAGAGAGAACATGATTTTCCCATAACTTCTTAGAAAATTAATTTTTTCAGAGACCACCTTCATTTTTTTTAAACAAACATCTTCAGACAACCGGAGTCCAGTGCTTACCTTTTTCTGATTTCACATTATCTTTTGTCACATATGTAGTTTTATAGTACAAATGAGAAGTTGGGAGAAAAACAAACAGTTGAAGAATTCTCCATTAAAACAAGACACTGATACTGTGACCTTTATAAAATGACAATTTTCTTCCAATTACTTGACAGCAAGAACTTTCAGAGTAAAGCTGTGTACTGTGGCAAGATCTAGATTAGGCAGAATGTCTTCCTGGAGGGGAAAAAAAAAGAAAAAATCTTCCTATACACACATTATCTAATTTATATTGGTGCCGATCAGGAGATAGCTTCGTAAAACAAAAAGTCTGTGTTGTCAAGCATCACCAGAGAGAAGAGTCTGCAGTTCAGACGGCTGCCACAACAGCCCCTCACCATACGGTCCATTACAGCAGAGCAGCCTGGCAGCAGGTCATCATGTCCCAGGTTTGTAAGGACTTTTGTCCTGCAGTTGCAAAACACAATATTCGTATGAATCTTACACACACACACTAAAAAAAACCCACAGCTACCCAGGGTTCCCAGAGGACAGCCATGAGTGTTCAGCTCCAAAACCAGGGGTCACCAAGCTGTTGGCGCCATTTGTGTAGCTTGGCACAGCGGGTGGCCTTCACCCACTGGGCCAGGGGGAACAGGGACCCTCCACCAGGCACACGCAGCCTCTCACATCAGTCTTGCGCGTAAATCCACTCTCCACTGGGAGTTTTGCTCAAAGTTGTGATACGGTCCCAAATCTTTTGTGTGTACACCCCTTGAGTAGTCAAAAAGTAGGACAGATAAACACTAATTGGTATTGCTGCTGTTTACTTTAACTAACCTATACCTTGTTTCTTAACAATATGTATCATTACTAGTTTCTGCCAAAACTTGGAATACATCAGTAACCTCAAGTCGCAAGCAGTATGCATTTTCGTCTCCTTTCAAGCTGAGCTGAGAAGGAAATAATTCCTCTAAGATGAGTCAGAGGCATCAGAACTTTTCTTTGTTTGACAGACCATATGCAATAAGGTAAGAACTGTCATCTCTTAGGAACAGGAGCCATCTGATTCATTTTAAGTCTGCACTGTACTCAGTATGAGGGAATCCTACTAGGGTTCCTAAGGACTATCAAAACACAAAAAACGGCCACCGCGAACACAGACATGGGATACCAGAACGACCTATGGGCAATATTACTCAGCAAGCTATTCTACTGCATTGTGTAAAACTGTGCATTTTATATTCAGGGTCTTTCCAAGGGAAGTGAATTTTTTATAAGGAAGTGTGATGAAAAAGGCAAAGAGAAGCAGTTCACATTCACATCTTTATTTAAGTGTTACCTACATAAGCTACAATTTACAGATCGATATTTGCGGGGGAGGAACAACCAAAAAAACCTCAATATCCAAACACTGTATGTGAATCTACATAATTTTTTAAAATTTGCAGAATTTACAAATTAATATTCAGAGCAGTTGGGTAAATTATACATCCTCCCTCAATATCCACACTCTAAGAGCTTTAAAAGTCATACAGGCACAAGATAAGGTATTTTCTTTGTACAACCATCTATTTACATAGCTTTTTCCGATACACGTGGTTCAGTTCTCAAAGTAACTGCCAAGGTTTGCAAAACAGTGTATTTAAAATACATTTAGCAGCATATAAAATTAGATAAAAAGGAAAGACATTTTGCTTTAAAAAAGAAAATGTGAGATGATAGAAACAAATCCATAAGAAAAATAGATTAAGATATATTTCTGTTATGACATTAAGAACAGCTAGTCATTACAGAATATAGGCAAAACACTAATAAAACATACCAATTTATGAGCATTTGAGTTCTAGTCCTGAGCACAGAGTATACATAGCTGCACAACTTTGGTCAACAAGGATTATATGCTAACATTAACACAAATCATACGGCATTCACTGTTAGCAGGATACAGCCATGTCAGATAGATCTGTCATTAACAGCTTCTTCCCATCTTTTACTCACTCCGCTTTCCTAACAACAGTGTAAGTGACCTTTAGAATCTTGAAACAATGCCTGTCGTAATCAAAGGCTTATTACTGGGACATCATCATCATTCCCCTGCTACCCTAAAATGCAAAACAGCTGATCATACTTGTGAGTGAAATACAGCAGAGCACTTTTGTTATATATTCCAGGTTATAATTTTGAGATGGTCATTAGAGAAGACTGATTTCCAGTTAATTTTAACTGCAAGTGTTACATATGCACACAAATTCAACCATAATATATAGACATATATATGTGACCATTGAGACACAAGCATGTAACCAAGGTTATTTTTTTCTTAAATACAGTACATATTTTAAGGACAGCAGGTCTAAGTAGAAGAGTTCACTCTCAGTTCATTCCAGTCATCAGTGTTTACCTAATAAGCATGCAGCAAACTGCATAGAGTGCACCTCAAATTCATCAATATATTTATTTATCCCCATTATTTCAATTACTGGCAAGATCTTCACTTGCATCTCCTGTATCTGAGCTCTGTCCATCTATTACATTTCGAGCTTTCCAGATCCTCACAGTCCGGTCACTGAAAAACAAAACACAAAGCGGTATTAGAAGCTAGGTAATTAAATTGGGGAGGGAGAGAGATGAGGTGGGGGGGAATGGGGGAGGGCAGGGAAGCTTTTTCTTAAAAGCTCAGGTGTCTTGTTCAGAAAGACATCGTTGGCAAAATAAGATTTCCTTAATGGATATGCAAGGGTCATTCCACCTCCAGGAGTCTTCATATTCTAAGATGTATAACATTTAAGATTCCCTAACCTTATCGCAGCACTGGCTACTTAACCATCTAGGCAAGTATAAAGATTATATGTCTAAGGAAAGTAAAAATCCTACTCCACTATTACTTAATTTTTTTTTAAAATACAGCTAATGGTAATAGGCTTAAGTAGACTGACATCAGAGAAGAGCTTCCATCATGTAACTATCTGCCACTCAGCAGACCACAAGCAAACAGCCAGGGTACTACAGAATTAGAGACACAGACTCCATAGGACAAGACTACTTCCTGCCATAAAAAACTGTGAAAAGTTACAACAGGTTAAATCAAACAGGACCTGAAACGTGCTCCATTTGCATGAGAGCTGTCAATCTATAATAAGAAAAGGTAAAAAAAAAGCACAGAACCACAAGACAATACAAAGTCCTAAAATCCCCGTCCAAAAAAACCCCAAACCCTTTGCTAGGTTATATGCTGGAAAGCGTATACCAGTGAGCTGGTGGTCAGAAGCTCAGGAGAGGCAAGCTGTAATTCTGTACTTTTGGCAACAGTCACTATTTATGCAATTTTAAAGTATACGTAAGTAAAGTATCACATGGAATGTGTTACAAAACTCTATCATAATTAAAAAGTAAAATAAAGAATTAGTCTTGTTAAATAGCAATTTATCCTGTGCAAGAAAAGTAGAAGTAATGAATCTCTCATGAACATTGAGTTATGTGACTAGCAAACACTGACTCATGTATTCCTTATAATCCCCTCAAAAAAAGCCAGGAGGCAGCAGTCAGGACAGACTTTATCACAGTATAGAGGTTTTCTGACTCGAGCCTTCGCTTCACTGTAAATTGTCAGGAATACCCTAAGTTCTGTAGACCTTCACCACAATGTTATAAGTGCCAAAAGGCTGGGATTTTCTTTCACTAGTAATAAAGAATAAATTTCAGGTGCATGTATGTTCTAAACTTATTAATAATCTTTAGGCAAACAGAGACATAAGCTTTGACGTCTCTACTCCTATCTATTAATGCTTAAACATAAAAATAGGCCACCAAACGTGGAAACTTGGCAACTTTGAAATCCTGCTTCGATTCAGAAAGACCTGCTTTCAGTTCAGAAGGCCAGAAGCTTCCACGACCGCCACTAGAAGATAACATAACAGCTTTCACAGCTCAGACTACGCCACTAAGCAGACTCTGCTGCCGCCTCCTGCACTTTCTCCAGAATGAGACATTTTTCTTGGTTTAGTCCCCTGAGGTTTCAGGTACTCAATTTGCTCGCTTTTATTGAGGAAGCAAATATTCAAATCAAGGTGTTTAAAGGACAGTAGGACAGCTTGCAAAGTTTCTGCTATACACCAGCACTTAAAAACAAACAAACCAACCAAAAACCAACCATGTACCATGGCTTTTAGAAGAATCCCCACAGGTCAGGAATCAGTCCTAGCAGTAAATAGCCCAACCATAGAGACAAGCTGGTAGAGTTCTCAACTATTGCCAAATTCTCCCTGCCATCCTGTAGATCAGTGGTCTCCAAACTTTTTTGATCATGCACCCCTACCACTAAAAAATTGTTGAGCACACACCCCCATGTGTATTTATTAATTTATAAATTACATACACATACTACTGAAGTTCTAGTATTTTCTTCCTGTGCCCCAATGGATCGTGTTGTGCATCCCCTGGGGTGCATGCACCCCACTTTGGAGATCACTGCAGTAGATTATTAGCATTTAGGGGCATGGACCAGATCTTCCCATGCTTGCTATGAAGTGACTTAAACAACTGCAGATCTCCTAAATGCATTTGCATGGGCAGAATCCTAGCAGGAGCTATGGAAAAGAAAGATTCATGGAGAAGAAAAACTTACTCTGCTGCTGTGAAAATCTGGCTGGAGTTGGTGCAGATTGCATTTATAGGGCTGTCGTGTCCCTTCAACTCCCCAACGGGTGCGAAGGTATCCACATTCCAGAGCTTGAGGGTGCCTCCCCTGCAGCCACTGAGCAGAACCGGAGCACCAGGTACCAGGCCAAGAGCACACACCCAGTCTTTGTGAGCATTAGGAACTTGCTGAAAAAGAGAAGGCAGGCAAGTCGCACAGGGCTGCAAAAACTTCTAGAGGAACAAGTGCAGAAATGAAAAAATCCCAAGTCCTAAGCCCGATTCCTGTCCTACAGAAGATTTGCTACGTGACGCTGGGTATATCTCAGCCCTGTAGCTTCTCCTCCTTTAGAGCAAGGAGGGTGCTATCTTCCATGAGGCTACTTGTATATGATGAGTTTGTTTCTCTTTGTGAAACAGTACTGCAAAACAAGAAGAAAATCCAACATGCGCAACTGACCTGACATGGAACAGAAATTAATTTAGGATAATGCTAAATCTGCATATGTTCAAGTGCACATTTGAATGCATATTTGAACATATGATCTCTGTATGTTTCAAGTCTGTCTGTAAAACAGTTATAAAACACATAAAAAGAAAATCCAAAATACCGCTCAAAAAATACACCAGGGAGACAAACTGTTTCTATATTTGCCTTCCTCCTTTCTTCTTTTCCCATTACACATTATAAATTGATTTTGTGATGTAGCACTTAACAAAAAGACATTAATTCTTTATTGAGGAAGGACACTAGCATTTTACTGCTAATTCAGAAAGCCAAATGCTGCACAGACCAGCTGAGAACAACATCCATTTGATACCAACGCTGGGGAAATAATAAACCAAGTTTGCTGTCTTTTACGGGGACCAAGAGTGGCTCTTCTCCAGCTCAGTTTGGTAGGAACTGCTTTGGTTTGCTGCCTTTCTCATACTATGGAGCACATTCAGCTTTCTAGGAGCATCTTGGCATTTTATCTATAATATACACTGCTATCACAACACTGGTGGTCTGGTCCTGAAGCACTTCATAAAACTGGGTGGAGGGGGTTTCTTATAAATCTTAATTTTGTCACAGAAACATTTTGTGGCTTGGGTTGTATAGCATGAAGTGAAGTGGATGATGTCCAAATTCTTTTGAATAGCATGTTTGTTAAGCGTTTCACACATGTATGCTGAACCGGACCTCTGTTGAAATGTTAGCATTTATACCTTAAAGCAGTTCAGTTCTGTTTTCAGGGTGGGTTGTTTTCTTTTTCCCTTCATCTAAAACAGTCAAGTGTACACACCAGAAGAAAGTTGCAACAATAGAAATTCTGACTAGATGCAGGGTGGGGATTCATACAAAAGTAGTTTAAGGATTGCAATGGGTCACCCAGAGCAGCTGTGCAATCTGTGACCTTGGAGATTTTGAAAACAGCTGGGCAAGGCCTTGAGTAACCAGACCTAATTACAAAGTTGGCCTTGCTTGGATCAGTGGGCCAACTTTGCACTGTGACCTCCAGTGGGCCCTTTCACCCTGAATTTCCCCATGACTAGCAAAAGTAATAGCACTTTTCTTCATTCCTTAAAAAGATAGCAAATAAAAATTATTTATATTGTTTTGTCAAATGCTTTAGTCTCACCTCCTTGGAAAACACACAACATTTTATAGAATTAAAAAAAAAAGAAGGAATCGTGAGATTGTTTTTATTGAATTCTACTTTTAGAACTAAAACAGGGGAACATGAAGTATCGAAATTATGAAATGCACATATACCAAAAGGAAAATAAGAAAAGGAATACAATTAAGTCCACTGTTACATACTACTTCACCCCCGCCCCTGTATTCTTTCTGATGTTAAATTAATTGCAATGGCAAAAATGCACATTGCATAATATTTTAATGAGCCTAAAATGCAAGAGTGAAGATGCTTCTTAGAACTTTATTAAAGTCATCCTGAGACTACAAAATCTTTCCTGTTCCTGCGGTCCTCCTGATTTTGCTAACAAGCTGCTTAGTACCTTTTCCTAGACAGAGACATATGAAGGTAGATGTCCCAATATGGTCCAGTGAAGGTTTTCTATAAGAAGCTGAATTTCTGAATCGTTATTTTAACTGTGAAGTCTTAGTAGTATTCTGAAAAGAAACTGGCACCCAACTGGACAATTCTGAAAGAAGGTAAAGACTGTATATTTATGGAACGCTAAGTATGCCCATATAGAAATTTTCTTCTTCAGGTGACCAGTCCATTTTTCTCTCATGTCCCAAAACTTTAATATTCTATTTGTTTCCTTGCTATCAGTCTGCACACTAAATGCACATAAAAGACATGTTCCTCCTCCCTCCAAGAATTATTAAGTGATTGGTATCTAACCAAGCCTTTGCAAAAACTGCAGTATCTTCTGGCATTTGTTTTTCTGCCTTCCATTTCTCACAGAGTCTCAACTTAAATAGTTGTATCTCTACTTCAACAACCTCTCATAAGACCTAAAAGAACAGACTGGCTTATAGCAAGTAGCCAAAAATCAAAGTTATCCATGTCAGACAAATTACAACGAACTTCAAAGTTTCCCTGGATTTGAGGTCCTTTTTGCACCACCACCACCCCCCTTTTTAAACAATAAAAACTTACAGCAAATATGTTCTAACAGCAAACAGATTATTTGTGTGTTGTATACATTACATAACACATGCATTGTATAACAAGATGAATGGAGAACTAAGGAGTAAGCTTTTTAGAAAAAAGGCTGGGTGGAGCGAAGTAGATTGTAAACCCTCTTCACAAGAAAATATTCTGTAGCCTGATCTGAAGCATTGTTTGTCATTAATGAGTTCCCAGTCCAAAATTTACCAACTTATCAATAACAAGAATGATATGCAATGGTTCCAATCACAGAGGAGGCAAGTGCTGCCTTCACTGTGAAGCAAAAAAAAAAAATTCCACATACAACAGCTAAAATAGACAGCTAACCACTTCATCAGAATTTCCTGATGCTACACACACTGAAAAAAAAAGCAACTGCGTTCCTAGTGTAAAGAGCAAGTACATTATCGATTTCTTTCTTAGTCAGTGCTCTGTACCTTCCCTATTAAAAACATCAGTATCTAAGTGAATAGTCATTGTATAAGCCTGAACATTTACACAGCCTGAAAACAGTTCTACAGCATGACTGTCACATTAGCTGTGTGATTTTTTCCCATTACCTGAAGGAGGTCTTTTTGAGCCAAATCCCATTTCTTAATTCCATTATCTCTGGATCCACTAAAAAGGTTGTCTCCCATAATAGCAAGTGCTTCAATGCCATCATAATGAGGAGGTTCAAAATTGTGTGTAGGACTTACACTTCCAAGAGCCCCTTCAGTCACATCGAACATCTAAAATAAATAAATGATCAAATACATTAAGCAAAATTATCTGCCATCTAACCAGCTTGGAAGACATTGCAGTGAATAACTTAAGGGGAAAAACTTGGAAAGTCTTATTACAGGCCACTGTATGATGATGTATATTTGACAGAATTTATCCACCAGAATAACTCCTTTCTCCTCTTCTACCTCTTGCCTGAAGCAGGAATGCTTCACTAACTTCAGAGAAGACGGCTCTGGGAAGAACTGCTACTACTTGGTTATGAAACACACAGTATCTTCACAAAGAGCCTATATATACCGTGTGGTGGGCTAGAGAAACAAAGCTCATGAGTGAGTATGGGAAACACTACTCACACTGGGAGAATTGTACAGGCAGCTGCAGGAAGAGGCATTAATATATTTTTCTGGACAAGGTGTTTTGGCAAGGGTTGCATACCATTACATGCTGATGCTTGCCATGGACTAGACACACCTCTCTCCTCGGCTTGTGCTCCAAGAATGAGGTCTTAAAACAGATTCTTTAAGTGAGGCCATTTTAACAATTTAAGGCATAATCAACCCCATCAGCTCTTTGTTCCTAGAGCGACAGTGTAAGCAACCCTGTTTCATTTTGCATTGTAGTGAGCCAGAACTCACCCAGTTAGACTGAGCTGAGGAGGAACAGATGAACTGTAACTTTTTAAACCCCTACCTCTGTTTCACAAGCAAATGTCAGACTTCATTCCCTATTATTTGCTCTTCATTGACCTTTTAAAATGGATAAGCTTGGCAGTGAAAAAGGGACAGCTTGGTAGCATAAAAGAATACCTGAAGTGAGTTAAAGGTATTTTAAAAGTTACCGCGTTCAATTAACATGCATCAGTTCCAGTTGTAACAGAAAAGTTACACCAGAAAAATTAGTCCCTTAGAGGTGACTAATATTCCTGGCTCAGCAGACAAGACAGTAGTTTCCTGTGGCAGGGGAAAGCAGTATTTGTGACCAGACCTACTACCCCCAGTGGCCCTACCCACGTGGAGAAGCACTGAGAATTCCCAGACTGTTGCACTGACCATGCACATACAGATCACTTGTACTATCCAAAGCAGCTTGACAATTATGGACGTATTCACCTTGCAGAACACGCACTACTCTGCAGCACATACACATGACCAAAATAGCCCTGGATATTCTAGTGGTATAAGTCAAGAAGCAGATGGTCTCATAAGGATTTATGTAGCCTGCCCACAGCAAGGGAGCACACAAGAATGGCAGATAAACTTCTCTGACTGTTGATTGCTCTATTTTCCAAAAGCCCTTCCACCTTCTTGCTTGCCACATGAGTTGGTAGCATGACAAACTTGCATTACATGATCACAGTGTTGTCCCCACTGAGGTCCTACACTCATTACTGTGCCAGGATGGTAGCTCTTAACTAACCCAATATTCTAAACTGTGCGGAGAAGTAATTATTAGAGTGCCACTCTCTGTCACCCTACTGCCTAAGAATCTTCTATCCTCTAACCACAGGGACTGCTGATAGGATTCAAATCCATGGCCCAAACTGTCAAGCTATGCACCTAACTCCCAGGCAACCTTCTGAGGCTGGCCCAGTGCACAGCCAAGCGTCCAAGAATTGCAGGAGAATGTCAAAAAGAGAAAGCCTTTCTCAGTGAGAAAGCTCACCCAGGTTCTGGCTCCTGCTCCATTCCCAGATGTGTTTACACACTTTCTAGTGTGTGAGAAGTATAAAGACCAGAACAACGGGTACTCCCTCACAACAACCTAGAGTATCTTGCTCATTCTCTCTTTGGCCTCATGAATCACATGTTCTTTGCAGTGTGAGGGTCAGCTTTATGAGGAAGATGATGTATAGTTCCCATAGTCTGGTGGTTTGGGCATACCCCCGAGAAACAGGAGCTCATGGGTTCAAACGCACCCTGGCTGAGGTGGGCCCAAAAAAAGAAAAAAGAAAGACAGAAAGACAGACAGACAGAAAGACAGACAGAAAACAAGCAAAAAAAAAAACCAAACCACCAGACCCACCCACCCCACCCCCAAAATAAAACCAACCAACCAACCAACAGATTTCCTATCCTTGAGTGAATTAATCACAATGCCAAGAAGCAGAAAAGTATTGGCTATGCTTTGAACACAACTCAGAGCAACCTGCATGCTAATGAATACACCAAATAGACTGGGCACCTTGGCCGAGATGTGCTGACCTCTCTCTCCTTTCACCTTGGCCGAGATGTGCTGACCTCTCTCTCCTTTCCCACTCCAGAACTTGGGTAACACTTAAGGAAGAGCCTGAACTAGACCCCAGACTCCCTTCTGTGGGGAGCACACAGAGTGTCTCTGCTGAGGCAGTTAGGTCTGCACTCCATAAAAGAGGTACTCACTTAAGATACTTTCAAGAGCTGAATGTTACTTAAGAGTAGGTGTTATGAATATTTCTCTAAGACTTCATACACCTGATGTCCACCTTACTGAGGATTAAGAAAAAGTTTAACTACAGACAGCCATCCAAATAAAAATAGCACTGAAGTGATAAGCATTTATTAAGACTGAACATTACTTATAATCTGTAACTGATGAAAGAATTTCCATCTTGGCTATCATGTTTCAGATACGGAGATGTGAGTCACTTCTGCTGAAGCCTGCATCCCATGCTGATGTGAAGAGTTAAAATAAATAAGCAAATACTAATGGTTTACCTTTATATAATGATCCTTTGAACCAGAGACAATAAGATCTTGTCCATTGGAAATTCGATCTACAGTAAGGCACATAACAGGACCCTGGTGACCAGTTAGCTTTCCTGTAGACTGAAATCTTCAAGAATAAGAGAAGAAATGAGGATTTGTAATTTTTTTTTCATTTATCCAATACAATTTATAGCACAGTTTCTGCCAGAATGGGTCTTTTTATTTTCCCCATGTCTTCGCTATTCATCCCCTGGTTACATATACTCTATTGCTCATATCCATGTGTAAATGTTAAATCTATGTTAAATGTAAACAAAAGCTTCTATTTATTTAAAATAAGAATTAAAAAATTTTAAAGTAAAGACAAATCAGACCCCTCAAAGTATTCACTGAATTTGAATGCACTCTTTCTGTTTGGAAAAGTGCTATTATAGTGTGGCTATCATAGCCCCATATTATATTACATTACATCAGCTGATTTTCATCACCTCATCAAGTACTAGCCAGGCTTCATGCATCTGTCACCTTACGCGGATCTGTTTTATAGTGCCTGTCTTAAACAAAACATTGTATTTTTCCTTTCAATGTGTTTTGTCCTTTTTCCTTTCCTGTGTTTGTCCTTTCAATACTTAAAGGGGGCTTATAAGAAAGATGGGGACAGACTTTTTAGCAGGGCCTGCACTGATAGGAGAAGGGGTAATGGTTTTAAACTGAAAGAGGGTAGATTCAGACGAAATATAAGGAAGACTTTTTTTACAATGAGGGTGGCGAAACATGGGAACAGGTTGCCCAGAGAGGTGATAGATGCCCCATCCATGGACACATTCAGGGTCAGGTTGGGTGGGGCTTTGAACAACCTGATCTAGTTGAAGATGTCCCTGCTCATTGCAGGGGGGTTGGACTAGATGACCTTTAAAAGTCCTTTCCACCCCAAACTATTCTATGATTATATAATTTTTCCAATCATTTTTACTGAAACGATTCACCATAACCTTAACACAGGAGGAGATCATGAGCACCTCCATTATCTCAGTAACCACCACGACATGGATTAGTTGATCCATATCTTGACCATATTTTGCCCAGGTTATGGACATTACCATAAACAGGAAACACTTCATTGACTTTGTTTCATATGCACAGGTAACCACCTAAAGAACATTCTCGTCTACTGGTGTTTAGTACCTTTTCAGGTCCCACATCCTCACTGAGTTTCCAGCAGCCGCATAGAGGAATGTGCCAGTTGGATTTAGTGCAATCTGATTGATCTGGTTTTCTCCAGCTGGGATAGTGACTGTTCTGTTAGTACTACCTGAACACACATCACCAGGCATCGCCTGGCCCGAAGACCTGAGTACAGGGAGGAAGAAAGGGGGCGGGAAGAAGGAAAATAAAGAACAAAACTCCCTTATTATGTATTCATAATAAGCCAATTATGAATACTGAACATTTGATAGAACACTATAGGCATGAATGCAAACTGTTTTGTGCTTTCATATATTACCAATGCCTTAAACTGACTTAGCCTTAACACAAAGAAAGCCTCCAGCCCCAAACAGTGTACTTAAGTAACACTGTGCTGCATTATTGAATTAAATCTAATATTTTTTTTTAATCTAAGATTCATTTAAACTCTTGGCATTCAAGGTTTAGCATACTTACGTCAATGTCCGGATACACTTAGCAGAATCTCTGATGTCCCACACCTTGATATAGGAGGTTGAGACTGTGAAGACCAGACTAGTATAGTTGCAATATTTTATGGAAACAACATTATTTGGATGACCCCCAAGAGACATAATCTCTTGTCCAGTTACCAGATTCCAGACTTTACAGGTGCGATCTAAACAAAGACAAGCAAAAAGGGAAAAAAAATAATTAAAAAAAAAATTAAACAAAAAACCACCAAAGAAACAGCACAGAAAACATGCTTTTCCAAAACTCAATTAATTTTTAAAAAGTCCATACATTCATTTGCACTCATACATAACCCTCCATTTTGGTAGGCACTTTTAAAGACCTATTTAATTAATCTGTTTTTGTAGAGTATACATGGGCACCATCCACCATCATGAAAACTAAGCAAGGTTAATCATTAAATGTCGCGTTGAAGACGTACATATTAGCTCCCGTAGCATTTTAAAAGGATAAAATCCCACATCAACCCCAAACTGTCAAACAGACAGGTTGGAGGCTGTAAAGTTTGGATGATGACAGATCAAGAGAACTACTCAATTTTTAATTCAAGGATTCTTCATCAAGAACATAGTTCAGGAGGGGCTTTGAGCCTCAGCATGACAGAGGACTGACTGCCACAACAAAATTACAAAGGCGAGAAGTGATCCAAACTATTTGGTGCTTTAGGAGCCTCTGAAAATCCCAGTGTAAGTGCTTCAGTCACAATTTTCATTCAGTAGCAAAGGAATTTAAATACTGCAACCTTCTACGTACTAAAGGCCCAGATGCCTAAAGGTTTTCAAGACTTTTGCAACACAAATGGAGTCCACACAGGAAACCCTCCTTGTTTTACCATGTCTGTATCACTCCATACATTTTAGAAGTATATTTTTACTGGAATAAGTACTGGGAGGATGAAGAGAAAACTTCATGTGTAGGTGGTGTTTATAAGAGCACAAAGAAGGTAAGTATACCAAGAACTTGTCAGCCACTTTAAAAAACCCAACTATCAAGACCAGAGCCCAATATCCGTAATGCACCTGAAAGCTTATTGGCATTCCTGAATTGGCGCTGTCTGCTAATGTTATGGCTGTCAGTGAGCTGAGGCTTTCTGCTTCAGCAACAATTTCCAAAAGATTTAATGTAATTAAACCACTGTCTATGCTCTTGTACTTTTCAGTACAAGGATACTTTGTAAAGTTTTCCCCTCCAAAAATATATACAGGAAAAATTCTTCCATAAATATGGGAAGCTAGCATATGACAAGAAAGAGAAAACATTTACAACATCTGCAAGCATCCCTACGTCAAAAACAAACAAACCCTTTAGAACACAAATCTAGATGTAAAATAAAAACATAAATTTAAAAGCCTTCCCCCCCCCATAGCCACTAAAGTTGAAAACTCAATACAAATCAACCAAGCAACATTTATAGAAGCTAAAAATACGTCCTTTTTTGCACTTGTATCCACTTGCACAAATGACAAAACGTTGGCTTAAAACTCATTAGACCAAAAGTTTGCCAATTCACTGTAAGAACGTGTCTTAGTATTTTTAACAGCCAGGTAGTAGAATAGCACAGAAACCGTACCTTTCTTCCAAAACACTATTTCTACCACCTTGCAGAATTCATAGATGGCTGCACCATCCAGTAGGGAATTTAGTGACTACTAGATCCAGCCCCTCCCACAACTGCCATATAACTCTTACACCCACAAGGGACAGGACGAGGTGCACAGGGAAAGCAGAAAATGGCCCTAGCTCTGCTCAAAGAATCAACTATGGGAGGAAGAATCTATTCAACATCTGTAGTTAGCACAGCCAAAGATGTGCTGATTTCCACCTCTACACCTACCCTGAAGCTATTATTTTGCATTGCATGTCATGTGTGCACACGTTACCATGATTGGTTCCATCATATCACTCAACAAATGTTAATGTTATTCTTGAGAGTTACTTTTTCCACTACAAATGAACAGCTAAATACTACCCATTGGAATTAAAAACCTGTAGATAATTACTGTAAATCCTTCTACAGCTTATGTTGCAAAATGGATCCTCACAATTTTCCAGTGTGTTTACAGCACTAAGCACATTAAGAGAATTTCATAATATCCCAAGTTGTCAAAGCAGCCTCTGTAGGCAGAACATATGCATGAAGCTTGCCTAACCTTTAGATCCAGTGAAGAGAAGATCATCAGTTGCATCAACACAAAGCACAGCCTTGCTATGTCCTTCAGCTGTGTAGATACACTGAAGTGGGGATGATCTGATGGATTTTGAAGCAGGGAATGGGTTAATTATCCCCCTAAAGAAAAAAAGAGAATGTGAGTTGGGCATAGTAATAGACACAAATCAAATTAGTTTACTTAAATGTAGGGGAAAAAAAAAAAAATCTAATTTTCTTACATGGGCAGAACAGCTGAATACCTTTCATAAACTATGTAAGGATTTTTACTGTTTAGCTTCAACAATTGTCAACTCTGGACTATCAGTTAAAGGAAATCACATACAAAACCAAACAAATGAAAAAGACAAGATGCTGAGTATCAGGTATATGGGAAAGTCTGCATAACACTGAAAGAACTAGGATGCTTAAAGCTCCTGGATTCCTAGGTCTAACCTTAAGACTGCAAATTGCATAGACTTCTTAGTTTAAATAGCAAAAAAATGAAAATGAAAATGACAATTCCAAATTCAGCAGGCATTTCACATCAGTTGCCTTCTATGGGCAGGCTTGGAGAACTGCTGCTAATCTGTGTGCCTGAGGAAGGTTCCTACTGCACCCTGTACCCAACGCCCCACTTGTACTGAAATGGCTAAAAGGGAGTATGGTTGGAGTACAGATACCCCAGAGGAATCTTCCTGGGGCTTTGTAGATAGTTCTGTGGTGATACCAAAAGACTGTAACTCAGCCTGAAAAAACAAAACAAAACAAAAACACAACACCCCCCCTCCCCCAGTTCATCACCAAACAAAAATTATCAGCAGTCTAAAATCCCATGCATACAACTGCACACACACATGGACTCCACTGATTTCTGTGAAGTGTAGAAAAGCCTCAAGGTAATGCCCACACACATGCAACACAATGCTGTCACCTGACCAGCTTGCAGTTAAGGCTCACTGTCATGCTTTACTGGGAATTACACAGGTGACTGTGAGAAAAAGAACTAAGCCATAGTCCTATCTCACAAAAAAAACCCTAAAACAAACAAACAAAAAACCCACACACAACAGCGTTAGATGCTTTAGGAAAATATAAGAATTCCATACTATTGCCCAGAAGCTTGCAACAGGAAGGAAAAAGGCCTTCATGATACTATCTAACTTTGTGACAATTAGCTGGTTTATCTAGTACAGTCTTAGAAATTATTATTTTATACAGTTTTACTGTTCAGGACATCTTCATTCATAATATTCATTACTCCTTCACAATCCTTTTATAGATTTTACTAATATTGTCTTAAATTATTTGACAGTAACTTCCTCATTTTAGAAAGGCATTCACCTTTCATTCTGCACCTTTTTATGTTTTCAAGAATACAGGAACAATTTACTTTATTATTATGATTAGTTCAGGTGTCTATGCTCTTGTTTTCTAACACCACACAAAACTAATACGGTTTTCTCTGTAATATTCCCCAGTGGATCATACTGCCTCTAGACTGAGTTATTCCTACTGCTGTTCTCACCCACTCATTCCCTTGACAAGCCACGTAAAATACATGTCCCGGAGCTATTTCTCTACCTATGTGCAGCGCTCTGAAATCTACAGACAAAAAAATGCTACGACTGCTACAATGACCAGACAAAGCCACCATCACGTTATTGTTAGCCCTTTGACTGCCCTTCTCTTGATAAATTAATTTTTCACTGAGTACCAAAATCCTAAGCCACAGCTTAGAACATGAGTGGGGAACATTTCTTTCATCTCTTAAGCCACTGTGCATTCTGTCAGAAAGACATCATAAAAAACCCACTCATTTTTATTTACACTGGGATTTAATTTTTAGTGACCAAAGCATACAACTGAACAAGAAAAACAAAAAGAGAGAAGCATATAAAACCTAAGAAAGTGTCTACTCCTCTCTCTTTTTTTTTTTTTTTTTAAGAAAACAGAGAGAGAAAGAATATGTCTAAGGAAAGGTTTATACCCTACTTCATTTAAAAAGAAAAAACCTAACATGCTCAACAACGATAAAGAACACCCTAAAAAAGGAGAGGGGGAGACATGCTTGACCAAAATTTCAGATTTATAAACTTCTGGCAAAAGCAAAAGAGATACAGTGCACAAATATCAGGGAAATTCATGCAGCAAAATGAAATTTCCTAAGAACTGGAATAACTTCAGTGAGAGATGCCAAGAAAACAGAAAAGAGAAAGAGAGAGTACCTGTGTACCTCCGACAGAGAGGAATCACTTTCATCAGACCTACAATCAACAGTGGTGGAATTGTGAGGAGAAAGAATATAGGTATCAGCAAAGTAAAGCCTCCATATGAGAAGAACAAACAACAGCATGGCCAATTCAGAAAAGCAATGCAAATCCACATACATTATGCAGCATTGCTCAGGGTATACCTTAAACCCGTGATAATACGGGGAGCAGGGAGGAATAATAATCTTAAAATAGCACTCTCAGCAGTAAGTTACACGGATAGACTGTCTCAGCCCAAGAAGCTGAGTAACACCAGCTGAGCCATTTCTTATTTCCCCAAGATTTTCTTACAGAAGTAAAGGCAAAGTAAAAGGAGAAGATGGATGCATAATTTAACCTCCATAACATAGTTCTTGTTGAATATATCAAAAGGGAAAAAAAATCTGAACATCAATGCCTGTTAAGTGTAGAAGAAACATGGAAAATGTTAATCATAAAAATATAAATCTCAAACGTATTGATAGCCCACTGAAATAAGAACAGCAATTTGCAAACAATCCTATGTTCAAAATCCTTCACCTTTCATTCTCAAAAACGTTTAAAAATGAAAAACAAGAAAACACACAAGAAAAAATCCCCCCCCAAACATGAACATTTGCAGTATGTCTTAAGATGTCCTTCATTTTCAACTCAAACCGAACAGATTCAGCAGTTTCAATTTGACTTCAAAGTCAGTCCAGAGAAAATGAAAAGGGTTAGGTGGGAGTTAGCAATAAGATAAAGGCAACATAGCTAAGATAAAGAAGTTACAAGCACAGTTAAACTACTGAAAGCCTTGCAAGCTACTGCTTGGTGACTCTGTAGACCACTGAAAAAAACCAAAGTTTTATAAAAAACAATAGTGTAAATAGACAAGAGCAATTTCTTGTCTTGCTACAGTCAGAACTAAAGGTTTATTCTAAGTTTGAGTTGCAGTTCGTAAGTGCTGCATGGCACTAGTATCAGTACTGAAACCTGCAATAAAGATGCTGCTCAAGTCCACTGCAATTTGGAGGAAGGCTCCTACAGAAACAGATGCCTAACATGCTGGGAAAACTAAGCTCTACTTCTTCTAAACAAGATATGAATATCATCTGCTCCCCCAAGTCACCTCCTAAAGTCAGTCTGTTCAATAATTTGGATAATCTCTAAACAACTGTGTTCTAGACATTTCAACATCCCATCCTCTGGGGTGCTGTTTGTGACAGCACTCGGAGCAAAGCTGGAGTAACCAAATAACTGTCAAAAGCACTATTTCCTAAGTTGTCAGCTAAATCCTACTTTCAAGTGTAAACACGCACACAAATACACACACATCTAAAGAATTCTACTGTTCTTTTCCGTTTCGGGTTTAAAACTACAAATACCAGACATAGCCTAAACAACAGGAAACAAGGTTCAGCAGGAAATTGCCTTTCTTGAATTTTTACAGTGGTTCTATGGAAGTTTAAAATAGTTTCTCTGAAAACTACACGAAAACACGAAAAATGTCTCCTCCTGTCTTGCAGAAGGGCAAAGTATCTAACAGATACTACACTGATAACTTGAGTGCACTTTGCAATTCCCTGGTTGGGGGCTGAGGCTTCCCTCTGTGACTTACTTATCCTGCTGAACTGATGTGTTTCCCTGAGAAACAGTAAGACGACTAAAAACATTCATTTCATTACAGGGCCGGCTTGGTGGGGAAGTAGGAGGTGACAGACTAGCCTCTGGGGCTCCAGAATCTGAGCTACAAGAAAAAAAGAACATCTTCTTTAACAGGTTATGAATGGTTAGAGAAGTTAAATGCAACATGCCTCAAATGTTAGATGCTCTTCTCTTAAGCAAATAAATAAAATTATAATGCTAGCTGCAAATATTTCCCAGAGAAGGCAATAAACTTAAGACTACAAACTGCTGCAGAGTGCAAGGTGACATAATGTTCAAAGTTTATGTGCTAACGGTGAAAGCTCCAGGCAGAAAACACACACATAAAATGAAGAAATTCATATAAAGCTGCAGTTCCTTAGAGAAATTGATGACTTCCATTATTTAAAAAAAAAAAAAAAAAAAAAAAAGACGTCATTTGCAAATGCTCCAAAGGACATTTTCTCAGGGCTCTGCTCCTGAGTGAGCTTGTACAGAAAAATACTCTGGAAAAAAAACCCACACACAGAAGTTGAGCAGTGAATAATTTCACTGCCAACAATAAAAACTGTCCTAGAATTAAAGAAATAGAAAAATACAGATTTCTTTTTCAAGAAAATAGACTCAAAGTTTAAATTATGTCAGAGAAAATAAATTTAAAAGAATCTTACAGTTTTTGTTCTTTTGCCTTTGTCTTTTCTGTTGTTTTCTCATAGGCTTTTCTCTTCGCTAAAGGTGAAGGCTCAGGTATCTTCTTCTCTGACAGAGATGGCTGTCTAGAACTAAAGCAAGAGGAATCATTATCTCACTTTAAGGCCCTTTACAAACTTGCTTTTCTTACATTAGCTGTTGTTCTCCCACTCAGATTTCAGAATGTGCTTAATCTATTATTGTCTCTCTTGAATCTATGGACTCTAAATTTGTTGTCACATTTTAATATAAAAATAAAGCAAGTTTATTAACTTTCACAATTCTTCAACGTATAGAGCCAGATACTGAATATGCAAAGGAGATCGACCAATTCAATAATAAAAGAGACTGACTAAAAGACATACAGTGGAGTACGCATCTCAGATTAAGACCATGGAGAAGATGGAAGGTCTGACTAACAGCTAAAATTTCAGCTTCCACAACTTTCATCTACAATAGAACATTTACAGACATGAAGAACAGCGAAATTATGACTCTTACATATGAATTAACTTTTGCATTAACATGTTCATGTTTCAATATCAAATTCAAAATTAGGAAGTGAGAAAGAGTATTTCCCATTCACAGCCTGACTATTCCAACATTGCTTCTCTTTGTCCCCCCTTCCCTTCTTCCTCGCTTTCCATCCCTCCTCTGTCTCTCTACTTGCTCTGAAATAATTCCAGTTCACAGTCATTGTGGTCTTTCTCCCAACCTTTTATTCCCCATTAAAAATAGCAAAGGTCAAGAGTGATCCAAAAAATCAAGATGACAAATGTCATCATTCACCACAGTCAGATAAAAAAAAAAAAAAAAAGAAAAAAGGAATCTGGATGGTCTCCACTCTTCTGAACTCCCATTTCTCCCTAGCTGGGGAATCAGAAAAGCAACATTTGCTTTGATTTATCCTTTTTTGTGTGTGTTTAGAAGTTGTTTCTATGAACATAAGGACTAGAAACACTCACTAAAAGAGAGTGGCTTTTGTGCCACACAACTTTATTAAGCAGACAAAGTTCAGCTGGCAGGCCACCTGCCTGACACACTTACTAGCATCTGGTCTCAGAGCTCTACAGGCTCTGGATCTACATAGCTGCAACTTCTCTGCATGAGAAAAGCTGTACCAGTTTCCCTTGAGAGGAAGTCTGTGCTCTATAAAATCCACCTGGGTACTGGCATGCAGAATAACATGATGTAGCAAGGACAGCACAACCAAGAACTTGACTCAAGTAGCTGAGACTGTCTCAAGTGATCGCATGCACACTGAACACAAGCCCCGATTGGAAGGTGAAGGTCCTACCTGTAGGACCTAGTGCCAAGAGTTGCGTGCAGACCCTAGAGCTCCCTCAGGGTCTTCAAGAGGCAGGAAAAGGAGGACAAGCGATAACCTATTTGGTTTTGCACAAAAGCCTAGCAGTTAAAGTACACAAAAAGAAGGGGAGAAGGTGGGTTCAATTCCCTCCTCAAGGCCAGAGCACCCATTACTCTGCAGGGCTCCCTTACCTCTAGGCATACTCTGCAAAGGACATAAAAAGAGGTGGAACAGGACACTCCCTCCCTCTCTTTATGCTGGACCAGTATGCATTTAAAAATGCAAAAGTCCTGGGGTCACAAGGCAAATCCTACGATCAGCCTGATAGCTAGATGTTTCAGCAAGGATGACAAACTTGGGTTATAGTCTCCGCTGCCATGACTGCCTGTCTGTCTACTGTGCAGCTACTAGGTTAAATAAACCACACTAGAAACTGGAACCCAAGCTCCTCTGCCTCACACCAGCGTCCTGCATACTCAGGCATGGAGCCAGCTCCCTCTTGCTCACTCTCTACCTGCCCCTTGAGTCTTCCATCTTTGACTCCACAGTGGCACATCCTCAGAAGGTGTAAAGAGCATGGTCATGTTATGAATTCTTTTTGAAAGCCTGGAAATGCAGGTATTATAAAAACAGAGTAGTCTTCCTGGAATGAACCTCCTAAGTATAGATGTAAAACACAGGTGCACGATATCAGTGACCTGAATGAAAAGGAGCAAGACACACACCTAATTACAGGTTTCCAGTGCCCTTTTAGATTTCCCAGAATATCAGACATCTGAAGAGAGCTGGCACAAGACCTACAGGAGACTACTCTACTCTGAAGAGGCTACTGTAGATGAGTTGAGCATGTCAAGGGACAACGGCACTAGCCATCTTTGTAAACAGAATTGCAACAAAACTACGTGCATTTAGGTGCCTCTCTGAATCACCACAGATCTGAGAAAACTGAGGCATTTCCAGAGTGGAGCAGTTTGTACATATGCAGACACCTAGACTTGCACCTAAGCATATAGTTAATTTCTGTCGCTTCGAGAATGCGTATTTTGGTTCACTATTACTGCTTTCAGATCCCTGAATGCCACTTACTTAAGTGGCACAATGGAGATAAAGTTTATTGCAGATAAGACCACAACCTGCTCCAGAACAATGTATTTTATTACAAGAAATATGATGGCACTACAGGCCCAAATAGGAAGGCCAGATGGCTCATAAAGAGAACCTTTCTTCAACAATGACCAGTGACCAGCAAAAATAGCAATACTGTATAAAGCACACTGAGTTCTAGTTTTGAAAAAACAGCTCAATTACAGTGAGGAAGTCCCTGCAGACCAATTGTGGGAATTTTTGATCACTTCTCTGCTAAAACATGATCAATAACAAAACAAAATATATGTGAGGCCTACTGCTGATTGAATTGATTTACTGACAGCACATAACTCTAATGCTCACAGAATGCAGTTTTTGGAAAATCCTGTTTTGCCTCATTGCTGGCTCACTTTCACAAATGGATACATTCTAGAAGATGGAATGAGGCAAAAGTTGGTATTACCTGAGTCTTGGATGCCAGGTCATAACACTTGACGTTTTAAATCTTGAAGCTTCAAGTGTCTCCAGTGATCTCACACTAACTGCTGAAACAAGTGGGTTTTTTCACCTATCCTCACCCCCAAGAGCTTTCTTTCCAAGCTGATTCTACTTGTAAAATGCACTGAAGCCATCAGCATGGGTTAATAATTGCTGTCAGCAGTGTTTTACTGTTCATGATTGCCACCTCAAGCAGGTGCTAGAAACACATAGTAAAAATAATACAAATTGCAAATGTGCATTAGATGGAGACTGCTGTAAAAATATTATGCAAATAGGACAGACGGATAGTGAAAGATGCCTAATTCCAGAATCTGTAACATGAAGACAGCTATGTGACACGGTTTTTCCGTATCACTGTATGTGGCAAGCGCATTCAGTTTACACATAAGTTTGTGCAATATAGGAGCTAGTACCTAAAAAGCCAAGAAAAAGGTCTCTAGCAGTGAATGGCTAATAACCAGCAGTGATATTGGTAGATATAAAAAGAACAGCAAGAGCAAGTGAAAAAAAGAGAGTGCATGTGAAAAACCTACTGGCCCCAAAATAAAAAGACAAATATAATATTTTTAGTTCTATTTGGCATCAAGTAATACTTTCAATTAGTAAATCTGTTCTGCAGGTAAGTGCAACCTGCAAAAAGAAAGGATTTTTGAGGATTCATAATATCCAACATGTTTCTTTCAACTTTACATTTGCATGCTCTATTATTGTATAGACTTCTTCATTTTAAGCATGGTCCACATAAGATGACTCAGAAAGATTTTACCTAAGAGTTAGGACCATATACAGATACTATTACTACATGATACAAAGTTTTTGGGTTGGGTTTTGGGGTGGTGGTTTGGGTTTTTTTGTTTTTGTTTTTTTTTTTTTTTTTAAATCTCGCTGTTGTTCTAAGCAGATTCTCACCTAGCTCCCTAGAATGTGCATTTCCCATAGCACTAATCTAGCAAAGTCTCCAAGATACTACATGATTTTTGCAACTACTTAGAAACAAGGCTACAATAATTTTACTATGACAAAGCAACTTAACAGAACTTATACCTTCAGTGAGAAACACGTTACTTAAAACAGTGCATTTATACTTTCTAGAGTGGTGATGGTAGAAAAGAAGGAGGAGCTTTGTCAGTATTATTTAGTAAGCTTCAAGTATATCAACCTCCTTTGTAAAGTTAAAATAATAGATTAAAAGAAATTGGCAACATGCATTTTTTAAAAGCAAAGGATAATTAGTACAGCATGGCCAAACTTACATGCTGCCTATCTTAGAAGGTAAGCCAGATGGTGGGGGAATAAACTCTCTGTCCCTAGCAGAAGTATCATTTGTGTCAGCAGCCATCCCACTTTCTTGGGTTTCTGCAACTGATGCAAGAGGGCCAGCCAAAGTAGAGTCTGCAGCACTAATGTCGGAGACTGAATCGCTGCTGTCTGCGTATAGCAATTCCATCTGAGTAGTGGTCCTCCGGCGGGCCTGGAGACAAATAAAAACCAAGTTGCAACTTGAACATTTCATGGTATGTATCAAGAGTGCTACATTTAAGCTTATCATTAGCTGGTAATTAGCATCCCCCTCAATCTCTTTGCAACTACCTTTGGAAACTAAATCAAGGAGCTCAACTCTACTCTTTGGCAAAGATTTCAGGGGAGGCAAGTCAAATTCAACAGCATGAAATACCAATTTGACAACTGGTTTCCAAGGATATCCTTTCAACCAACCACAAGTGCCTGTCAATACTACAGGAGTACAATATTACTCTCCTAAGGTTTATCCAAATGAAATGTTATAAAGCAGAGAGGAATAAAGCGAAGTGTAAATTTAAATAGCTACAATTATATTGGCGTGACTTCTTACACTGATGCTTCTTCTGATATACAAACTCTGCTTATTTCTTAGTTTATATCACTTCAGAAATAGTTTAAGCCAACACAAATCAAGGTTTGCTCAGCATTTCAACAATTTGAAAACAACAGGAAACCTCACAAAGGAGCTGAGTTTTGTGCAACACAGTCATTCTTAAAAAACTGATCATACATGTTAGGTGTAATGATCCTCTGAAATTAAGGTCTATTGCTCAAAGAAAGAAAGGCCACTGGGGAAGACAAAGGTCCAGGCTGAACAGAGCCATTGCAAAAATGACACATCTATTTTATGCCAACATTTACAGACCAAACTCACTCAGTTTAGCTGCCCAAAGAGCTGCACACCAATGAATGCGACTAATAATGCAACAGCCAACCTAGATATATTCTTCCAAAGCCAACTGCAGTTAGAGGAGTGGAGGCTAAGCTTCTGTTTACTTTGCAAACTTGGTTTATGCTCCTGTGAGCACAGAAGCAAAATCGCAATCAGTGCACATATTTCCAGTTCCCACTGCCATTAATATTAAACTGCAGCCAGCCTAGATATATTCCTCCAATGGCAATTGTAATTAAGAGCCTGAAGGTCAAACTTCTATTTATTTTATAAACTTCCTTTACATTTCTATGACCACAGAAGCAAATCACAAACAATAAGCATGTTCGCAGTTCCCACTGGCATTAAACATTAAACTGCAGCCTAATTAATACTAAACTGCAAATCTACTCCAGTTTGGAGTGCTAGTAATTGGAAGAATGTCTCTCTTTCTGAAACTGTAAAAATTCAACCACAAAATATTGAAAAAGTATATTTTTATCATTGCTTCTCAGAGAGGCGTATCACACAAAAGCATACTACATACAAATCACATGAAGAGTACGTCAATTCACCTTCTGCATATCTTCATTCATTAATGTCTCTAGGGCAGAGCAAGAGCATTCTCCAGAAGGTGCCATTAAAGTGTGAATTATTATAGAATCATAGAATCATTTAAAAGACGTGTAGATGAATTATCATCATCATTGTACAGCCTACCTTGCTTTTGGGTTTGACTTCACCACAAAGCTTCAAAAGATCTGAAGATAACGAACTAAAAGAAAAATTGCATCATGGTTAGAAAGAAAATAGTCATATTTTTGCACAATGTGTATTTTTATTTAATTCTTCTTCCTACTGAAGTGGTGGGCAAAGTGTAATGAAACAACGTCAGAGGTATCTTCTAATGGATACATAATGCATTACAAAAAGAGGAAGTGACAGTAATTTTTCTAGAACCAGATCCAGTTACCCATGAACAAAGATTGCTCACCTTCCTTCTGTTCCAGGACTATGCAATGGGGCATCCTCATCAGTACTATCTTCCAAATTTTCTAGAAAATTTCCAAAAGAATAATGTTAGTCTGTCCCTCTACAACAGGACATGCAGGTTTTAAGTGCTATACAAAACAGCTCAGACAATGTTGAATGTAGATGAACAGCAGGGATTTTCAAAGTATCTTGACTATTTGCTAGCCAGTCCCCATTGAATTTTCCTTGTATCTAAACTAAGTTTTTTTTCATATAATCTAAATAAATCATACACCTAGGCATACTGTGACAAATGTGGTCATCTACCTATTGTAGCAGAGCAGCAGGGATGATAGAAAACCAGAAATAAATTCTAGAGGGAAATCTGGAAGAAAGAAGATAAAGCAAAGGAAATTAACTGCAAGACATGGAAGAGACAGGTTTTAAATCAATGGACAGTAAGGTGTCTCTTCGTCCTCTTTTTTTGTAATCTTCTTGTGCTAAGACAGAATCAGCCTGGTTATAATGAAGGGGGGAAAAAAAAAAAAAAAAGTATTTTTAACTAGCTAGCAACCTGAGGCTCAGCCTCAGCTTATAAAGAATGGCGCGGTTTGGGCTGACAAGAAGCAAGCGCTTTATTAGTATATAAGCATTTAGGTTTCAAAACAGGATGATGCCACCATTTAATACTATAGAACTGCTTCCTAAAAAGAGATTAATTGTATTGAAGTTAATTGTAAAATGAAACTGTTCAGTAGAAATGCTCCTGAAATAAAATGGGTACACAAACCTGTCCACAAAAGACAAAACCAGCATGCACGTCACACTAACACTGTCAAACATCAGATTAACAAGTCTGCATGCAAACGGTGCAAAACATTAAGCTGAGACAACCAGTCCAGGGCATATGTACAATCAATTCCAAACTGTTGGGAAACCAAATCCCCTAACTTGCATATTATTCTAATAATACACTTTAAGCATAGTTTAAGGACATAGGTAATACGATCCTGCAAGCAAAGTCCCTTATTTTTGAACATACTCATGAAATTTTAAGGATGAAATAACCTTCTAATGACATTCCATTACATCTCCTCTTTATTATTAGAGATGCTTTAAGTTTATTTACTTAATTTCTGCCATAAAGCAGATACCATTTGCAATGCATAGAACCAATATATTTGGTACCCATATTAAAATAGGTTTGTCCACGTATATATTTTAAGTGTAAGTTCATGCTTTGGAGAAAGGGAGGAAAGATATATAATTTCCAGCTGAATTCTGAGAAGGAATGAAGAAAAGGAAAATGCTGCCTTCTTGTGTATGTTACATCTAAAAATGTTTCCCGAAAAAGTCAAAACCATTCATCAATCTAGCACCAACACCAACAATGCACTTCTGAGGTGCTCAACTGCTGTATTAGTTTTAACAATGTATTTCTGATAATTAAGGTTACAACAATATTATAAAGAAAGTAGGGTCACAGGAATAGCACTCTGAACTTTGTTTTGTTCCATTTTGGATTTGAGCCCACGTTAAACCTTTTCTAGACACGTTTTTATTCTGTCTTCTGCAGAAGAGGGGATCTCGAGTACTGCTCCTTCTAGTAAGGCACAAAAGCAGCGTCAATAAAATGAATGCATTTTTTTTTTAATATGAGATTCATATTAGGGTGATGTTACTTCATCCCCTTCTCCTTAAGGACCTGTGATCAGCTTTTACAAGTAACAAAGCAGTAAGTGTGAGATAGCCACAAAAGATGGGATTTTATTTGTAAGCTCACACTCACGTGACCTGACACGTGTTGATATTTTTCTTCAGTTTGTCTGCAATTCAGCACAGGAAGACTGCAGGAAGCCCTCAGGTAGAAACCAGCACACAGAATCAACAAAAAGAAATGAGAAGAGGCAGAAGAGCAAGATTCTGCAAGGAGATGAAAGAAGCAATAAAGGTAGTAAAGGCAGCACCGCTTGCAAGGAGCAGCTGAGATGACTGCTAATAAACCAATGCTTATAGAACAGTGGAGAACTTTTCTGATGACTTCTCTTCATCCTCATGCAGAGGCAACTGGAGAGTATCAGTACAATGGAGCACACCAGCATGGTTCATCCAGAGGAAATGACGTTTGACCAGTCCTCTCAAGATCTGCACATCCATGGCTGCTGTGAGTCATATCCATGAACATCCAGATGTCACAGGTGGGAAGGAAAAGCAGCTCCTACAATTCTTCAGAAAGGATCATTCCAGCAACACTTCAGGACTCAACTTTGTGGTCATGTTAACTCTTCACAAGAGCAGATGGGATAGTGAATAGCGGCTGGTTCATCCACACAGGCAGGTGTGCATTCAAAACCCATTCTGAGAGTCAAAACCTGAGCCTGTGATGTACTTTTCTGCAGCCTGAACCCTTTTCTTAAGCCTATGCTTGAATGTAGGTGCACAACTACATTAGGAAATGCCCCAACTTCTTCAAACCAAGTGTATTCAAATGGCTAAGAACTTTTGAAGATATCAGAGCGGAAAGTAGGCATCAAGGGAACAGTTCACAAGCACCCTGGAAGTGCAGCCCCTCTGCTTGGGAAGAGGTGGCCTGGGTGCTGCCACCTACACTTCCACCTCTGGGAGTCACATCAGGTTACCAGAGAGCCCCTGCACCAACAGAGTCCCTGCTGACCAGATGGCAGTCCCAGCCTCGAATTCTCACTGAAACAGTGTCTGAACTCCCTGCAGCTCAAAAGGTTTAGCTAATAGTGATCTACAAAACAGACCACCAACAGTTTGGATTTCAGTGTGGACTAAGGTTAGTACAGCATATTCAGCCGAGATACACCCACAGTGAAGTTTCCTTCCTATAAAGTGTTAGCATGGTCCTGAGTGGCTTAGATGTTTTAAAAGCCTCAGTTCATGCTTGCAAAGTGTTAAAAAGCTTCTTTACTGAGATGAACTCTACAAAAACTTTCATAATAGAACTACTGTTCAAATTCATTTAACAAGTGTCTTTTCACTGCTCCAGATGTTGTTAAAAACTAAAAGCCTGTCCAGAGCTAAAGAAAATGCAGTACTAACTTCTTGACTGGAGAAGCATTGCTCTCACTCCAACAGAAGTAAATTCACGCACATTAAGGGTCTATTTTAGATACACTATGATATTAATAACCACTGAGGTTCCTGAATAAATACTGGCCGTATACAGCAAGAGGCCCTGACACAGATCTTCAGGTGTCACCTGCCAGGAAGCTGGCAAAGTTCTCACCAGTTTACACCAGATGATGATCTATACACTTTCAGGCAGTCTTGTGCTTTTGAAATGTTTCAGATGCCTATGCAAACTAGCACAGGACAGCATAATAGGATTAGAAGTAATACAAGACAAAACAAAAGGAATTATTGCTGACACCAGGAATATTTTTTTTTCAAGTTTCAAACAGCCAATTTTGTGGCTAGGAGCAAGGGAGGGGAGAAAAGCATTAATTTATTTGGGAATCATTTAAAAGCAACAACAACAAAAGGCTAATCTCCTCAAAATCAGTGAAGTCAGTAACTAAACCAAATTGAACAAATGAGATATAATCTGCATTCTGTAAAATATTTACATTACAAAATAAGCTATCTGCAACAGGTTAGGAATGACCTGCATGTTAAGAATTACTTTTTTTCAGACCTAAAGCAGAATTTGTCACAACTACACCAGTAGTATATCACAAAATAGCTTTATGTAGTCTGAACATACTATAAGTTCGTAAGGAGTAAGTCATAAATTTGAAATACAGCTCTGCTTACCGTGGTCACTTCTTATCTGACAAATCTAACTAACATGAGGACTATGAGTGGTTTCAGAAAGGAAGAAATGCTCTGTAAGCTCATGATAATGAGTACATTTACAGAATAGTTCATGCAAACTTCACAAACTCACGAATTCTAAGATGCACCAGTTAGTGAACATGAATGAATTAGTAACTCATGCAGCTGTACAGTACACAGAAAGCTAAACATACTTACCCAACTGTATGCTATCTAGGTCTGTGTAAATAACAGCAACAAGGAAACAAAAGCAACACTCCAATCAAAACATATCCATTTATAAAAAGAAATAAAACAAAAGTACCCAAATGTATTCTAAATTTTTCTTAATGTCATCTCATGAGAAGTAGAATAGATGCCGTAACAGACATACGATACCATTTTCAAAACCACTAATGTATGATGATTGAACAGGATTGCATATTTAGAATTTCACATTCAGAAGTTAAACTCATATCAAATTGTAAGTGCAGTCTTTCGTAAAAATAACAAGCAGATTAATTGAATTTAAAAAGTCTCAATAAAAAAAACTTCTTTATTTCCTATATTCCATTGCCAAGGGGATATACTTAAAAATGACATACATGCACATCAACTGTGAAATAGAGTTTAAGATGTTAAAATACAGCATCTATTCAGAAAAGAAATAGCCTAGAATGCCCAGTACAGCATGCATGAAAGGGAAACATGACATGCAGCTGACTATTCAGAATACAAGATGACAAAATTACCTTGCAAAGCATGACCCAGCAAAGCATCAAGTTCAGGATTTAACTCGGCTTTTTCTTTTAGCATATGAAACAGCAGTTGGTTTTGAGTAGCACTAGTAATTTCTGTCTGCTTAAGGCGTCCCTCAAGAACTTTAATCTGAGCTTCTTTCTGAGCTGCTTGGAGACCCTAAGAGACAGAAAGAAAGAAAAAGATGACAATGCTTTATCACAACTATTTTGTTACAAAATGAGAATTGCCAAAACATTTTAAAAACTACAAACACAAACAACAGGTACCTTGTAACCTTCCTCTCACATCCTAAAACCAGGTGTCAACTAAACGTCTTTTTTATTTTATTTTATTTTAAAGGGACTCATTAAGCATTCATTTAACTTGTGTTCCTCAGACTCCGCCTTGCAAATATGCATCTAGTGGCTAAGTTGGATACGACTCCCAAGTACAATTCATAGATTCTTTGCATTTAAGAGTAACAAGCATCTGAAAAATCAACACCTCCATTTTTCACAAGTACGTACTTTTTTAATTATTACCTATGATACTCTATAACAAGCAACAGCAAAAAAAAAAAAAAAAAAAAAAAAATATATCCCCCCAAACCACCAACCCCAGAACAGTAATCTTTCCTACAGAACTGCTCAATGAACTTTCAGCTTCTGCTGAAAGATCTCATGGCCTAACTTAAGAGAGAATCCATTCTAAGGGAACTTCCTTAGACCCATGGATTAGTGGGAATTTTTTAGCTGTAGAAAATGTAGCCAAGGATATTTACAGAGAATGGCTTCCAAATAGAAGAAATAGTATGGAAAAATGAAGGTACAACACATCTTCTCAAAGACTTGTAGGATAACGGAGGACTTTAAGTGCTAGCACTTGAGAAAGAAGTGTAGTACTATAGCCTTACACATTAAATTCTGATTTTATCATGAACTAAACACATCAATAGACACATTTTGCATGCGGAAACAAACAACAGAAGAGACAGCAGGCATGACCAATTCTGCGAGAAAAATGTACCTTCAGTTTTTCTACACGATAATTACTTATCGAAAAGAGGAGAAACGCCTTCACATAGTGGAGCTTTTTAACGTGATAAGGAGAAATTGTTAACAGAATAAGTCAGAGGCACTTCTTTCATATTAACTCTGCTGCAAGGAATCATGTATCCATTCAACCCACTCAAGGGCTGAAAAAAATCAAAAGACTGAAATTTGCAGAAGCCAATGTGATTGTGGGAATTTTCTTTTCCTTCTATTTTTTTTAAAACAAACACACACACACATACACAAACTTTTTTGATGACCTGCATAGTGATGAATCACAAATGCAAAAAAGAACAGAGAATTGGTCAGTGGAACTGACCCAAAGCCCATTTCAATAGCCTTGAAATCTTTCATTTGATTCAATGACACTGAGTATGGTCTCCAAACAGAAAGAAAAGCAGCAGCAAGAGCATATGATACATGTGGGTACAGGGTTATAAACTGCCAGATACTCATTTTGAAAATATCACTCCCTAAGACTTTCAGAAAAAGCACATATTGCTCTACTCAAAAGTAGAAGTCTGACTGAAGTATGCCGTGCATCAATATATTTTAAAGGTTCATATTTTTAAGGAAGTGGCTGAGTCAGTCTTTAAAAAAAGATCCTGAGCATTCTTTAGGAGCTTGTTGAAAAACATAGGAGATTATTTATTTGATTATGAAAAGCTAGTGCTCTTATAAGAACAACATGAGGTAATTAGCGAAGTAGGCTCTACTGGGGGTTGAAAAACAGGCAACAGATTGAAGGGGACAATGGATCACAAGGGCCTTCACACTGAGAACCAGCGTGACTTTTCACAGATATGAATTCACATTAGTTAGTCTTTATGTCAGCACAGCTCTGCTCCTGGTACATGGCATAGTCCTGGCACACACATATTTCACTTACTGCATTACCTTATTGATACCCATCGTGAGGAAGTGATCAAGCAAATATCGAGCTTCTGTCAAAGTGCAAGCATTTATCACTGCTGTTACATCCAAGGTCTCTCCTTCTTCCTATGTGTGCAACAACAAAAACAGTCAGACGGTGAAAAATGCCTTTTTTTTTTTTTTTTTTTTACATTCATTACAGTAATCATGGAAAATAGAAACAGTGAAGACACTGCAATATCACCCAGTTCATCCCCTTGGTACCTCTAAACCATGTCCGACAGATTTTTTTCCCAAACTATCCCCAAAACACCCCACAGTACAGACTCTGCAGCCTTCCCAGTCTCTTCCAGTGCTTCAGTTCCTTTCCTACTAGAAAGCTCTTCTCAACCTCCAACTCAGATCCCTTCTTTCTACAAGCTAAGCTATTCACAGTGGGTGCAGAAATGAGTGCATTTCTTCACTCTCTGCAGCCTTCATGCATTTGAAGACTTCTCCCCCTAGTCTTTTCCTCATTTTTATTCTGATTATTCTCAGTCAGTATTAAGCACTCTGGTACCCTTAAGAATTATAAAGCCTTCTGTGTTCACTGCTTCTTTACCAGTAAAGTCCTGTAACCTTGCACCATGCTGTCCAAAATTTAAGAAACCCTGATGTGAGTAAAATAGTAAAAGCTGCTGGCAATGTAACATGTATTAAAGCACAGATTAGCTCAAGGTGGGAGAGGAAGAACTCAAGCACTGCCATATAAAAATACTGGTAAGCATTACAGTTCAGATTTCATGCCACCATGTGCCAAGAGACCTAGGAGATTGTATGTGGTGGATTCTTCCTGATAGACCATGTAAGGTATGATATGCATTATAAGAGTTTTCACATTTGGATTTCACCACTTCTGGTAATATTCAAATTTCTACATCAATCGTAACAGACAATTTCCCTTTACTAAATTACTATGTGAAAAGTCAACCCTAAATGGACAACTTGGCCTGAAAAGGCTCTTTAGTTATAGAAAGCCACTGTTCCATAATTGAAAATACTAAAATGCAATATAAAGAGTTTATATAAATTCTTACATACAAAAATACTTAAATATATTTTAAAGTATACAAAAACAATACAAGGGAGTGGAAGTATGTCAATAGCTGCAGGAAGATGATACAAGCTGTTAGCCTTCAGTCCCAAGAATTATATTAATATAATGCCAGCAGAACAGAAAGCATAAGCTTTGACATTTAAATGCTTTGCAATCTTAACTTGCATTACGCTATTGACACTAAAACTCAGATCTGAAAGTTCAGTTGTATAAACACTCTTCATTTCAGACTTAACCCAAGTTTTCACAAATTTTCACTTCCTGGTTCAATAATTATACAGCCAAAATAAAATTAATTTCTAAATGAGAACATTTCCAAGGCTAACACAGTTGTGTTTTTCTTTTCTCCATTTTATCATTTTTGCATTAATATTTTACCTACCTTTGCTTCTTCCATTTGCATAATGTTTGCTTGGCAGTCAGAAATGCTGTCGTTAATGTAGTCTATATTCGCAGTTAGTGATTCCATCTCTTCATTTATGTTTTGGACATTTCTATCTGCTTCACTGCCACCCCCATCCTTGATGAGCTTCTCCCTTTTCTTTGAAAGCTTTTCTCTTCTTTTTGTAAGTTCTTCACGTTGCTATTTTCCCCAAAGACATAATATTACATAAAAAGGAATTAGTAAACACTTAGGCCATTTAAGCGCCTTTTTGTTTTATTTTCCTTTCCTTGTTATACTTTAACTAACATATGTTGATTTCTACAGGAAGAAGTTATACAGGTGAATATATTAATACATTTGCATATGATTCCATTAATGTGCTTTTTATTTCTTACTAAGCACAGCAATCCCATGGTTCAAATGCTTACTGGAATTGTTTAGAACGTCTTCATTGACTGTAATGGATTCCAATCACTTTGCCTATGCCACCATCACAGCAATTCATTTACAGCAAACGTAAATGCACTGCTCTCTCTTTAATATGACGGTAGAGCCAACAGCGTTTAGTGGATCACCCACCGTAAGTAACCTGTTCATATCTGCCTCCATATTGGAAATGGTCATCCTCTGCATAATGATATCAGTCACTCTGCGTTCAAGTAACTGCCACTTCATCCTGGCTGCCTTTGAGGAGTAAACTCTGCTTGTCACTGCTTTCCGCTGATATTTCTTTCTGTGATAAATTCAAGAGAAACACACAGCTAAGTCTAAAGTAGTCCAATTACACGTTTGAATGTGGAAATGATCAGGCCAGAATATTTTTCATGGACAACTTAAAAATTTCTTGCAGAATTTCTTGCAGTTTTTCATCGCACCAGACAGCTACCTGCACCCAGCCCTGAACTCTACTGCACTCTAATATATTGCATTTGAAAAGCAGGTATCAAATACTGTGGCATCTTGTATGATGCGCCATTGAAATTGAATGCCACCTAAGAGTTGTTCCCTATTTAACAAGGAGATCCGCTTCAAACCACAATGGAAGATTACCAATAACCTACTATATTTGTGTTTTCCAACAAGTTTTTTTTTGTACTTAGCACTGCAGGCGTTGGACCACCAAAGGCACTTCTCTTTAAGAACAGATTAACTGGATTTTGAAATTTTGGGGTTTCTTAATGTGATTTGTCCTTGAATACCTTTTTACATTATTCCACACTGTCTTCAACCCACAAAACTCAAATTGCATTTGATAATGGTAAAATGCCCATTTTATGAGCATTACATGACAGCAGTTTGAAAAATAACAACTACTGTAATATGTATCATCACAAGATTATCTGCTAGAAAGTCCATGCAATTTTCAGTTCTCTCTTAAGACAGTACTAAACAGCTTTAATCCTTACCCTGTTCCATTTGTTGCAGTTACAGATAACGCTTGAACCCTTGCAACAGGAATTCTCATCTTCTGCTGTGCTGCTGTTCTTGAACCATCATGCTCAACTGATGAGCTAGAACTTGGTTCCTGTATAGGATGCTCAGGCAGACTCAGCTTTCGACTTACTTTTCCTGCCACTTTATCAGACAGAGGCCTTACTTGCCGACGAAGGGCTGTGACCTGAAACAGAGTGCAAAGACACGATTACTTCTCCCCAAAACTGCATTCTAAGTTATAGCAATACAACATCATTCTGTTTACAAAGATGCATTACTGTTTTACCACAATACCTCTTCAGTTTTGCGACGTAAGATAACTTCTTGATTTCTTTTCTGAGCTTCCAGAAGCTTGAGCTGATGCTGTGGAAAAAATACAAGCAGCACATGATATTTTTTCCACTATCTGCCACAAGGACTGTATTGTGTAAAAAAAAAAAAAAAAAAAAAAAAAAAAAAAAACCAAAACCATGACCTTTACACACTAATACAAGTTTGCAAAACTGTTGCGGCACGAAGAGATCAATTCACAATGGTTTCTTGCTCTTTCTAGGGCAGAATGAAAATAAGTGTTTCACTATATCAATTCTCTATCAAAAAGAATACTTGCATGCAAGTAAGGTGGTAGCAACAGTTCTGCAAAGATTAACTAATAAACTAATACTGAAATGCATATTCAATAAGTCTTCTATTTTCTGTTGCACATATCACCTGAAGCTAGGAACTAAGTTATCATAGAAGTGAAACCAAATTATGTGCATTTTGACTGGTGAAAATACACAGGTACATGCCGGTCTTAGTGAATGCATATACACATGCTGTGCTTGCAAGCAGATGCTCATCATAATGACAGATGCTTATTCCAAATGAAAGTTCTTTATCTATCAAATCACCTCGCGTTTGCGTTGCTCCTTTTTAAGCTGTGCAATCTCTCTGTTTCTTCTAGACTCAGTCATTCTAGCTTTCTCCTGCTCTTCTTTCATTTGTTTCATCAAGCGAACCTGTAAAGAGGTCATCACTTAGAAAAAGCTGTTTACACTGGTGCTGTTCCCTGCTCCCACTCATATAGAGTTCTTCAAATTGCCATCTTCCAGTATATTAAATGCTTTTAGCAATTTACCTCCTCCATCTAATGTCTTCTTCACTAAGTGCTGAATAACAGCTAGTAAGCAGTGCAAGCTTCTCCATGTTTGATACTGTAATTTCTGATCATTAAACCTAAAAGCCACCCCTCTCCCCCCAGGAACAGCCTAGTCTTCATATCTTTTCTGTTTTCAGACTTTTGAGCAGCTGACAGCATGAACAGTGTTATCTGGTAGATAAACGCACAGGAGATTTCAACCCATTTTTCACTAAACACTCATTGTACAACACTTCAATATACTGAAATATACCTTGGTTTTCTTCATCTCTGTCACCTCCTGCTGCAATTTCTTCAGTTGCTTCTCATATTGAGACTGATTTTTAAGCAATCTTGCATGTTCCTTTTGCGCTGTTTGAAGTCGCTGCAGTTCTTTATTCATGGCTTGGAGTTTCTTTTCATATTCTGACTTGATTTTTTTTGCCTTTTCTTCTGAATAGGTCTCTACAGAACCTAGAGCAAAAGGGAGTTCTTAATCTGCTTTTGTTCAGGATGTTTTCACTTGCCAGCCACAGCAGATGACTGCTTCCTCTGTTTCTAGCATTATCTGCAATATCTTTGAAAAATTTAATTTGTCTCTAGCTCCTGTCACCTGCACTGCTTCGAACTTTCCACCTTGTATGTCTCTTGGATAAGAGATCAAGTATTGACATTTTCCTTCTGATTTCTTTGCACCAGACAACAAATATCTGAGTACCTGAAGACACAGATACACACATGCTTGTTCACACATACGTGCACAAGATCATAACAACAGTCCCAAGAGCCATCAAGTCTAGTATCCCTTTTCTGGCACTGATCAAAAGAGAAGGTCTAAGGAAGAAAAAGGGAACAGCAAAAGCATATAAAGTATGTAACTATAAAGCATATATAGTATATTTTTAAAAAGAAAGAAATAAACAAAACACTTACCCCAGTACTCTCCCAAAGTTCAACTATTTGTGGCTTAGGACTTCCTGAGCCAGAGTTAGTTTTTCATCTCAGTATGATTACACAGTCAAAAAAGTTTGGTCAGTAAAATATCTCTGCAAGGCTACTGATCCTAGTTCTTATTTTTATGCAAATCAAAAGAAAGTGGGGAAGGAAGAGCAGGAAAAACTTTTAATTCAGGAACTATCTCAAGGACTATGTTAAAATGAGAGCTGCTAGAAAACTGAAAATGCTTATTCAACCAAATCAAATACCTGTTAGTAGCAGTGTCTTTTAAAAAAAAAAATATCTCTCAATTGTTGTAGAAACTAGAATGAGTAAAGTATGATTCACTGGCATTATGGAGACAAACCTATTTCTGTTTTCTGCAATTTTTTATCACTTTGAAAAAGGAAGCAAGGGAAGTAGCAAACAATTCAATTTTAATATCTTACACAACATCTAGATTTAAATGATTTTGTACTTACCCAAGTTTTGAAGAACCTGATCTCTTTCAAGCTGAGTGTCTCGAATCTTATGTTGTAGCATCATTAGTTTTTCTTCATATTGTTTTTTCAGTGTTTGCAACCTTCGCTGGCTGTTCTCTAGCTCATCTATCAGTTTCTGCTTAATGGCTATTTCACAGGTGATATTTGCCAAGTCGGCTTGATAATTTTCTAAAATAAAAAGGTTTGAGTAATTAAAAATTAATACTTCTGTTGAAGTAACAGTGAGGATCACATAACTATAGATACCCCCCTGCAATATTAGGGTCATTTCCTGACATGTAAATTGTGCATAGGAGAAGTCTATACAAAGCACAATGAAACAAGCAAAACTATTATCTGCAATTCATGATAAAGTCTTCTCCTTAAACACTCTCCCCATCCTAGAACTGGGAAAGAGGTAGGGAAAGATCTCTCTCATTGGATCATAGTTGCCCATATGTTGTAATTCCTCACATTTAAATCTCAACATCAGCAATCTGTCCTTCCCCATACTAAAGCTGCATAGGCTGTGAGACTTCAGTCACATCTCAGGGATGGAGAATAACTGTCATTTATAAACCCATCAGATTATAAAAGGAAAATTTGACTGCTAGCAGACTCCAAGGGAGACCTTCCCTTCTCTAGCTCTTAGAAAAATACAGCCAAAATTCTGAGAAGAGAGGAGCCACCTCAACCATGGAAGTGGAATAGTCAAGGGAACGAGAAAAGTAAGAGGAGAAAGTAAGGAAAAAGGACTAATCCACATACTAAGTTTATAAAAGTTTAATTTCTTTAGTCAATTAGATCCTTTTTTGGCTTAAGAGTGCGTGCTCCAGAACAAAGATGTCAGTTGAGGATTTTTTTTTTTTTTTTTTCCAGATTCTGCAACTCCTGCTAATGATTTGTGTGACTCTCAAACAAGAAGGAACCGACAGATTTGGTTTGCCCATTTGGCTCGACTCACATGAGAGAATTGCTGGTGATGCTGTCTCTGACTCTAGCAGTCCTAATTTGCATGCCACACATAAGCCATGCTTCTACATAAAGCCACAGCCTCTGAAAATGAGGAAGGCTGATGGACTTCCAGCCTTTGAAAATTAAATTCTACCTATTTCCTAATTAGGTGAATAGGAGCTATCACCTTGGTGATTAGTCCCGAGACATAAAAATAACCCAGTACTTAAAACCTTACACTTTGGATATTCTAACTAATGAAGAAATGTGTTATCAAACACCTGATGGCCTCTGGTCAATTTTAAAGCCAGTACAGGGACACTTGATCAGACGTATATTACATGTTTTAGCACCATAACCAAAAAAGAATTCACTGGACATACAATCCACAGAGAATTGTGGACAGGGGGTTGACAGCACACTATCTTGCCTACCAAAGCCCAAGGAATGACAGATAGTATTTGTAAAATTCTACAAAATACTGCACTGACATCACCTTTTTCATCAGAGTCAGAATCCGATTCATCTGAGCTTTCGACAACTTCCATGTCATCTTCATCCTCATCATCTTCCTCTTCTTCATCTTCATGATCACTTACTTCCTGAATTTCTTCCTACAAAACGTACAAAATAGAAAGATGTTGAAGCACACCCACACTTTTCCGTACCCTAATCACTTGTGACTATCACTGTGAAGCCACAGTATTCACCCAACCCATTCCTAATTTCCTTTCTATAACCTTGTAAATCTTTAAACAGACAATGAACAAATAAACCAAATGCTTCAAAATACTTACTGCTTCCAGTTCATTATTCTCTCTCTCCGAAGCGCCTTTTTCATCTCTCTTCTCCTGCTCGTTATCTGTGTTATCCTCTTTAACACTAGCAGAAGAGGCACAGACAAAATATTCACAAACTGAAATGCCATGTGTTTCCCATCCCCCAAACCAATAAGTTGCAATTCCAAATAAAGATGAAAACCAAAGTGTAGTTAGACAAAGGTACAGGTGTTGGGCATGGGTAAAACACAACTTCCAAACTCCCACAGATAATAAAATAATGCTTAATTACTCTTAATCTTAGCTTGCAAAATAATATTAATGATTAGCACATTGGTTTAGGGCATATTGCACAACTGGGATAATCAGAATACACATCTTCATATACTACAGCAGTACTCATTTTGCATGGAAGTTGCAGTGTACCCAGAATAGCTTTTACAAAACAAAGAACATTGTGTGTAGGTACACCATACATTACAGGTATTACTACACTCTCAAGCTATAACAGAGCCTACTGTGCTTACAATGATCTGAAAGTTTATGTATAAGCCTTAAACAACATCCTAATTTATCATACTATAACTACTCTTTTGATCAGTTACCTACTTTGACATGAAGGGAATGTTCAAAATAGGCATTGATACGACAACAAAAAGAGTCGAGAAATACTGAATTTTTGCAATAGGACTGTCCATCTCAAAAAGAGACTTTTACCAACTATTAAGATTACATTTTAGTATATTTCCATGTTTATTTTTCAGACTATGGTTCAAAACTTACTTAAAAGTCAAGTATCTCTGTATTCTCTCCACTCTTGGCAACCTGAACTGTAGTGATGGCTTATGCAAATTACAGCAGGGGGTTTTGTTTTAAAGGTTTGGTGTATTAGCCGTTAGGATGAGTTTTAACATTTTTAAGTGCACATTTGAAACATCACATGCAAGTGTAAAACTCGAAAAAATCAATGGCACTCTGCAAATTGTCATGGACCAAATGACAGTCCCTCTAGTGCTACAGGTGCAAAACCCAAACCATCCCCAATAGATGGGAAATCATGATAGAACAGGGCTAGGCATCATAGGGGGTAATAATGAAAAAATGTGGTTAGGATTGCATAATGTGGAATCCACCTCACCTAACTTCAGCTGCATAAAAGTTTGGCAAGTTACGTGCTGTGACTCATCAGGCAGGGTAACTAGAAATGCACATCTTCCTCCACTGACACCAAGAAGGGCTCAGGGTCTAACTCTTAGACAAATCCAATACTCGGTGCAGTGACAAGAAATGTTCAGTAGATTCGAGACACTATAATTTGGCAAGTGACACCTAAAAGCCACCTTTAAAACAGAGCTCTTCTCTGAAGAGTGCCCGTTAAGTAACACAGTGCTTCTGTGCACACACGATTTTTTGTCACGCTATTTTGCTACACTATTTTTTAACCTGTTCAGTGCTAACTGGTTCCTTCTGCCCCACTCATCACCAGTGAAACCAAATCCAGCTACAGCTGACCATGTGCAAGGCAGAAAGCTTTTGCTTGGACCATCTGAATCCACACAGCAGCCGGGGAGGCTGGAAGTAAAAAGCCTAACCAAATTTGTACAGAAAACAAATGCCAAACAAGGAACACTGAGCCATGCAATCTCATTTCCACAGATTCTCATCTCACTCAGCCCACAACATGTTCTGGTTTATGTTGGTTAATAAGCCTAAATGATAACAGATCTTAGCTGCAATCTTTGTGCAGATTGAGACAAATCCCTGGTTTCCCTTCTGCCTGCACACAGCGTGGAGCTCACCACTACAGAGAATTGGTGTTCTGCCTAATAAAGGGGAGAGGCAGGAGAAAACAGAGAGCCAGCAGCTCTCCCAGGCAGAACTGTACTGCTTAATTTGTGTGCTACTGATCTGTGGATTCACACCATCTGCATGAATTCAGTGGGGCTTTTATGGATCAAAGTAGACAGCTGAAAAATAAAAGCTCCGTTACTTTCATTTTTAATGACAGTATATTTCTCTTTTTAGAGCCCTCAACTTAACTGCTCTCTATGACTAACTACTTTATCTACTGCTGTGGCTAAAACTGAAAGGAAAGAATAGTCAAGGCTTCAGTCGCATGCTTTCAAAAATAAAAGAAGCAGACTTAACCGAGGTGTGAAGGACCAAGACCTTCTTGATCTCACATGCCAAAATTATTGTTGTATACTTCCTGCTATATATTTCATACCATATGAGCTACTGCACCTTCCTCCTGCCTTTCATTCCATACAGGCCATGCAAGAAAGAAATCTACTTAATTCTACAGCGATTCCCAAAGGCACCACCTCCCCACAAATGCCTGCTCAACACTGTGCAATTCCAGAGTCAACTTCAATTCCACAACAGAGGTTCCTTCCAGTTAAAACACTTGATGAAACTCAAAACACAGGAAAGAATTTTGAAAAGCCAGACAAACTACTCTTGAAGTACCTATGAATCTGCCCAACTTCTTTTAATGTATGACAACCAGTTAATTGAAATGACAGGTAATTAAAAACCTGGGAAATATTCCAACCTTCTTTCTTCTTGACTGCTTTCCTCAAGTTTCTGTAGCCTTCAAAAGCACGAGGTACAGTATTGGAAGGCCAAGCCAATGAAGGACAAACCAGACAGTGAAAAGCAAAAGTGATAAGAAGGTAAAAAAATGATATATGAGCTTGTGGAGTTTAAAATGAAATTTTAAAAGATACCATCAAGAGACAACAAGTAGTAAAAAGGCAATACATTTTGCACAGTTGGAAATTAAATAGAAAACAAAGAAGAAGCATTTGTAGGTTAACTAATCTGTCACTGTCAACAATTGTAAATTCAACTTACAATAAGGAAGAAGTTTTAGATATAGACGATATATTTCACTTTGAGAACTATTTCTAATATGGATTCAAAAAATCTCTTAGTTCTAGAAAGTTTTCTCCTTTTTTGCCACTTAAAATTGGCAGATAAAATACCGAAAATGAAGCAAGAAGTACTGCCATTAAACCAAAGTTATATATCCTCAGGAATATATCAGAAAAAAAAAAAAACCAATACACTAGTTTTATATATGCTGATAACATATTGTAATATAAAATAATAATGAGAGAATTTTAGTACTAATATTTTAAATCATATATTCTGAATATGATTCATATAAAAATCTTCAAACTGCATTTATTTTTTGGTTTGGGGTTTTGTTGCTTGTTTTTAAATAAAAAGCAGAAAACTGCAGTTTGTTTTTCTGGGATTCAAAAAGTACATGCCAATGATTGCTTGTTATTTTTTAATAAATTAACAAAAAATATGCATCAGAAGCAATGAGATGGACAAAGCGTTAGTATTTTTACTTGTACTTTTTCCTCTTGAACGAATGTGGATGTATCAGTAAAGAAGTGTCTGCATGACTCATAAGTGTAGAGATGGCTTAAATTTCAGCAACTACTGACATTCCTCATTTGCTCCCATGCAAGTTTTGAGCAAGAGCTTTTGCTGCCTTTTCACCTTATAGTGTCTGCCACCTTCCTTCAGTATCAGCTAGGAGCCAACACACTGAACCCCATGTAATTTTATCACTAATTTAGCTTAATAAAGGTTAGGGAAGTCAAAAGGCAACAGTCAAAAAAGGTTACCTGGTGTGTAAGGCTGACTAATGATTGAAAAGGACATGGGAGGTTTGCTCTGGAGCTGCTGGTGAGTAGGTCACACCCTGGGACACTCCAATCAAGCATGTCAATATTTCAGTAGCCAAAACGTTACTGCCATGTAAACCGTTTCCAATAAACTTTATGACAGATGCTTACTAAAGGCTACAGATATATAGCAGTACATACCTGCTGCTCATTCAGAAACTGGCTCCTAGATCTTCAGCCTAGCTCACAACAATTTAGATAAGTTGCATGTATTTCAAATTATGCACCTTTCGTCATACTGACCCATAACCAGGAAACAAACGGACCAAGAAAGGTAGCAGATGGGGCAGAACTAGTAACTAGGTTTACCAATCCCATTTTAATAGGAAAACACTAGTTAGACAACTTTAACAGATCAGCGACCCTAAAAAGAAATAGTACAGTAGAAGCAGCTAAATGCCTGTAGAAGACAGAAGTAGAGCAAAGAATCCCTAGCAAACTGCAGGATAAATTGTCCCTTTGCAATACATCAGTCACACCCATTGCCAATTCCTGAAATTTCAATACAATAAAAATTCGCAGTGATATATCCTGAACACAGACTTTGCATTTCATTAATTAGGCACTCTGCAGGTAACAAGTATGAGAGGCTATATGCATAATCTCTCAAATTCTAACACTTCTTAGCTTCTAAGGAATGTTTCTCCTAAAATATGCACCTCAGGAATTTATAAATATTTATTACAAAGCAGTCTGCAGATGGGCCAGTAGATAGATTCAAACCTTACCAGCACTTTGAAGAGTATGATCCCATTCTATAGAATGCAAGACCTGCTTTAAGATGGAGGCTGGACCATCAAGAGGTCTCTTCCAACTTAATTTTTTTCTGTGGTTCTCTAATTCTATAATGCTAGAATAGAAAACCGATCTCAAAAAGAGTTTATGGTAAGTAGTCCCTACTGGGTCAGACCACTTGGCTATCCCATTCACAAGATTATTGTCCTGGTGTGAGCAAGTGTGACAGAAGCTTCTTTCAGAAAAAAAAAAAAAAAAAAAAAAAGAATAACCATGTGTTTTACTTACTACTGTATGTACTGTAAAACTTCCAAATGGTTTTTTTTAAAGTGATCATCTCCTACAATAAGAGAGACTATTCAATATATCTAGTAACCTTTATCTGTTTTCTGGTCAGAGTGCTGTCTGCTGCCTAATACTGTGGCTGCAACCTAACAACTGAGGCTCTGTCTAAGCATGCATTTAAATGCATGCTTGAATTTATAATGTCTTGAAACATATAAAATCAAATCTCTTTGCTGCATTTACACTTAAAGAACATATTGAAGTGTTTGGCTGAAGAGAGGCCAGAACATACTGCTGATTTCATTTAATAGTTCCATCCTCCCCTCAAGTTCCTACAAACATGAGACAGAAAATCTATCAAAATCCCCATAAAAGAGAGTTTCCTGAAAAATGATATGCAAAGGAAGAACCTAGTTGTTATTAAAATGAGTGTTCTCTACAAGTATCAGACATTTGTGTGGTGAATGGATTTATAGGTATAGGACCTTAAATTGCAGATATCACTAACTCAAACCTACTTCATACTTCAACTACATTTCAGGCTTATGCTGTTTTAGGTTTACTCTTAACTTGTAGAAGAAGTCTGAAGGGCCATTAGTAGATGGAGTAATAGATTAGGAGCATGGAAAATTTCAAGGAAAAGCGAAAGATCTCTAATGGAATCAAAGTCTTAGAGTACACAAACAGATCCTTGCCATACTAACTGCTGTCTGAACAGGCATTTATATCCATGTCTATGAGCATTTTAGTAGATGAGAAGTTGGATGGCAAAAACCAGCAAAGCATGATGTTGCAGAGAATTAGGAAACCTCAAATTAAAAACATTCAGAAAAGCAGAACATAAAGCAAAAGAAGCCATTCCAAGAGCTACCAAAGAATTCCCAGCTATTCAGAATATCTTTTCTTCAGAAAGCTGTTCCAGTTCTGACATATGGTACAAAAAAGTTTATAATTTTTGGTTTTGAAAACTTCTGTTGAATTTCAGATGCATTTTTAAAAATTTTTTTAAAATATCAAAATTTATGGAGAGCACCTGTGCTTTTACCATCGTGCATAATTATATAGAAAAATTCATTACAACAGACATTCATTCTACAAATACTGCATACTTTGCTGGAAGAAAAGATGCAAAACACCTATAACTTTAGTGTGTAAAAGGGTTTGAAGCAGTTTAGGATCCAAACCCACACAGCAACAATGAATGAATTTTCAAGTCTCAGTGGTTAAAAAAATACACCTCTTTACTAATAACGAGAAAACAAATAGCATTATAATTCATACACCACCTCTTTTTCTTCTTCCTTTCTTTTTTTTTCAGCTTTTCTAGATCTTTCTTGGCTATATCTAGAATTTCCATTGTCTCTTTCTCCGAAGAAAGCATAGAAGCAGAAAATGCTGATGGTCCACTAAAGTACGTGGATCTTGTTGAAGCTCTTGACAAGCTGCGTCGAAGATTTTCATTCACTGCTTCACTTTCTAATAATTTTGCTCTTAAAAAAAAATTGTAGACCATGAATCACAAGTATTGCTAACACATGAGATGTATACTCTTTAGCATCTGTAACTGCAGTGCATTACCTTCAGTTTAAAAAGAAACTACAAACCAAGGTGAAGTCTCACAAAATACAAGTGTAAATCCCTTGATGAGACCATTTGACACAATGGTTAGGTATACTGTACATATATATGTGTGTGTATTTATTCAGACATTTATATTTATATGTATTCTGTCTAAGGTATATGATATATGTACAGATATATATCTACATATGTTGTATGTATATACACATTACACAAAAGCTACAGTATTATGTATAGGAAATAGGCCAGATTTTTTTTTTTGTTTTGGGTTTTTTTTTTTTTGCATGATGCACCTCCAAGAAATAGCTAAAATATTCAATACCTTTTTAATTTAAAAGAAAAGCAGATGCTTTTGTTTCTTAACACTAAATTGTAACAAGCAATTTCTCAGTACTGTCATTTATATACAAGGTTATGAAGTTACCATAAAACAATCGTTCCAAGTTTTGCTGTCCTTTGTGCAACAGTATCAAATCATCATCATTATTTAGGCAACATCTTATTTTTATTTCTATTGTCAGCTTCATCTTTAACATTTTAATTTTCTGTGGCCAAGAGCAACACCAGATCGTCTTAGAAGCTGAAGGACCACTGTCCTACACTAATCCCCACACAGGAAAACAGCTGAAGTATTTACTTGCTACATTTCTAGGGTTGGGGGGGTGTTTTCGGGTTTTGGGGGGTTTTTTTGTTTGTTTGGTTGGTTTTTTTAAATAAAAATTGCTCAAATACATATTATGCAAATACCTGAGATCTTCAATTTCCTTGATATAATTATGAATCATGTTGCTAATTTCTTCATTTCCTTCTCCTTTGAAGGACAGAGAGAAAGGTGGGGTGGGGAGAAAAGAAAGATTGAGAAAGGACAATAACAGTATAAATATCTGAATACAGCTACTAGGCACAAGGTACCAGCAAAGATAAACAGTCATATGGGCTACACATTTAGATCTTATCTGATTTGTAACATATATTTCCTCCTTAAACTGCATTAAGTTTTTGGTTCCTCTGCATCATATGATCACAATTATTACAAGTAACTTTTTCTATTTCATTTGTTTTCCATATTAGCACCTTTTAACAACGCATGTACCATAAATCAAAAATAACCTGACGAACAGTGCACAAAAAGAACAATGCAGCCATGGTAAGTCAATTGCTTGATTATTCTATGAGGTGAAAAGCAAGGCAACATTCACCCATCTGTGTCCAGATCCTCACTCAATGCAAAATATTTAAGTCCATGTATAGCTAGGCATGCAAGTAATTCCTATCCAAAGGTATTATTTCACATTTCATGTTGCTCATAGTCCTAAATGAATAGTCAAATTGGGGTACCAAACTTTTTCTATTAACAGAAGTCTCCAGAAACAGAGGAAAGAATTAGATGGGGGCCTATCCCTGTCAAAGCAGATCCTACATTACTGTTACAAAGATAACACTTCATTCCAAGGGACCCATGAAGCAAGAACATATAACTGATTTAAATTCATGAACTTATTAAGCAGTTTACACACACACACACGCACACCCTGCACCCGCAGCATACCTGCTCTGGCTAGCACTTGGTTGGCCTGATCACTCATAAGTTGTGTTATTCTGGCTCTCAGTGCATCAATAGTCTCTTGCATTGCTTTAATTCTAACACGCAGGTTGTTGTTTTCTGTTTGTAGCATCGCATTTTCATGAAACATGTCATTGATGCTTTCAACACCTTCTTCATCTATAATCCTTTTACCCTTAAGAAAGTAAATATATTTTATTACTACTAAAGTCTGACCTACACATCAAAAATTTTTAACTTGGCAAAGGCAATCCACAGATTACTTGAAATTCCAAATAGACAGTCATAGCAAAAGATAACCTTCTCTCAAAAAGATTAAAACAATGGATAAATGGATCGTTTTCAAAACACTGATGTCTGTCCAACACCTTAGCTTTTGGGTCATGTGTAATTCTATCTTAGGCTGAAATACAAGTTCTTGAAGAGGTTAAGAAACAAGAAGACAATTCTTTATCAAATCAGGATATTATCTCAAGGATAACAAGGGAGGAGGACACTGTTTAGTAACCACATTTATTGCTGAAAACATTATTTGTTTAAAATTTCAGGAAGAAATGGGCATTGTGTAGTACGAGTACTCAGCTTATATAATTTAAAATATATTTTTGAAACACAAATTGTTCTGGCTGTCTGGTAAGTTTTTAAAAGCACTACACAATAACTGTTCACATTCATTTATGTGACTGTTTCTCATTGCTGAGCATGACAAGGTCAATTTTTGCCTTTCAAAAAGCAAATAGCACACATCATCTCTTGATGTCACTGGCATTCATTGATGTATCCTTTCTCTAGGGATGCAATCTAAGTCTTCTAAAAACATAATTCCAGTAATCACTGGAATCAGAAGTGTTGTTAGGGTTGCTATTCAAATTTTTTTAGTGTATGAAGTGGAAGTAGCCAACAGAAAAACAAGCTGTAAAACAATAAGCATTTTGAAGCAGAAGAAATCCTAAGAGCATGAACTTACTGTTTTGTATTCCATGAGTTCCATCTGTAGCCGTGTAATCTCACTGCGCAAAGCATTTATTTGTTGGCTAGCCCTATCCTGGTTAACCATCACTTTGTTCTTGATGTTCCGTGCCCGATTGGCATACTTTAATGTGTTCAAGGTTTCCATGAAGTCTCGATCTGAAGGGCTCACACACGCTATCATGAGTGTTTGACTGCAAGTTACAAACATAGGTCAGCATTACACATCAAGAACAAAAAGAGTACAGAGAAGCTAAGGGATCTTCAGGTAGAAGGTGAAACAAGAATAGTGACTTCATAACATCTGTGAAAAATATTCCTCTAACTCACAGTAGAAGGACTGTCAACCACAAAGTTCAACACTGTTACATCTTGTATCACCCTAGCATAGCATAGGAGATGCTAGATCATTAATTGTTCTACATATAAATTATAAAAGCAATTAATTGGAATTCCTAGAAATGTTTTTCAAATTATATTCAGTTTGCCTAATCATACATGAACTGAGATTTAAGTCCTTAAGATCAACCTAAAGTCCTACACAGTCATTTGGATCACGCAGCAGTCAGGACTGCCTACTCTTATTAACTCCTGAGGTTCCTACCTACTTAATCTGAAAGCTGCCTGAATGCTTATCTTAGCTGTCCATGCACAACTGCCTACGGTCCTTTTTGTGTACCTCGGGTTCTACCAAGATCCAAACTGCCTAAATTCTCCACTGCAAATCATCTCCTGTTCTCCAACAGGAGCTCAAAAGCTAGTACTTACCCTTAGTACATCTGGCTATAACTATTTATTCCATGTTTCATACCATCACTGCTCAGAGCACTTCCACAAAGAGCAGCACAACCTGAGCTCTAGGCCCAAGAGGGCTATGAACAACCATCTTTATTTCAGGTTCCTACAACACCCTCTAGCCATCCCATCATGGGATATGCAGGGTGAGAACATAACTCCCTGTTCCAAATGAAAGACTGAGCAGACAGACCAGCAAGAACCAGTGGGACAAAAGCAGAAAAAAACCCAAAAAATTCTTCATTCCAACCAAGTGGTTTCATCATTCCACAGACAAATGGAGGAACCGGGGTCCCTTCCCTTGCTCCCTGAAGCACACTCTCATTTCACATCAGATGAAAATAGCCTAGAGGGGTCAGAACCAGAGTTCCAGCTGTAGATCATACCCTGAAGGTGCCTACATGGCCTAAATTCTCAACAGATAGGGGAAAACACCTGCATTTGACGGACTGAGTCCTCCTCACCAGGCTTTAGAGCAATTTGTTTCTCTGTTGTATGTGAAAGCTTAGGTGGTTGTGTTAGGAAGACTGCACTGTCTCCAGGGCAATGGAGCAATATCTGCATTAGGCAGACCAGATTCTGGTCTTCACCTTCCATAATTTCAAATTGAGACAATCAAATTAATCCCTGCAACCCTTTGTGAGGCAAACAATTACCTTCACCATACGCATTGGGAAACTAAACTGGAAAGAGTAACTAGCCTGAGGACACAAGATTCAGTTTCAGCAATTCTTCCTCAGACCTCCTGCATACCTTTGTGTCAGTTCCTCAACTGTTTGAGTTTAGTCCTCAAAATAAGAATATGTGAGATTAAGAATATTTTTTTCATTCTGACATGAGGACTACTTGTGTTTTCAGTTCAGAATATGATGACTTTTCTAAAACTCAGATGACTGGTTCTGCTAGGGGTCTGTATTGAAAACTGATAACTTGAACTCCACTTTCCTATCTGAATTGTATAATGAACTACTTTTTAAAATAACACTTCTACTCCCTTTATTTTACCACTTCTTTAAGCTACCCCCCAAAAGTTATGAAATTTTTAATTTTTCATATTATACATTACAAAAATCCTTTCCAAAACCACCAGTGTTCCATATTCTTACTTGAATAATTCAAGAAACATCAATATTTAAATGCTGAGTCAGAACTGTTACAGCATTATATTTAAAGTCAGGATTATGGTGAGAATAGTACAATGATACAATGCTTTCATCATTGTTAACTCAGGACTCACTGCAATCTAACCTGAATCACTTTTAAGGTATTTGCAAAAGAGAAATTATACTGCGGACTGTAATACCTAGAGTAGAATTTGGAAGGCTATGGAACAGGCTAACAGAAATCTAATAATCTCATTTCTCAGAAGAAAAATAGCACATTTATTAAAATTTAGCTTTCCTACACTTTTTGGTTGCCAAAGCATGGATAAGAAAATATTCAAATTGTGTTAATATACAGAACTCTTCCTTAACAGCAAACTGTTAATTTGACATGCCTTAGCATGTATATCACATAAATAAAAATAGGTGGTGGTAGCAGGGGGTGTCCACAAATTTAACATCAGTCAGAAACAGACAGAGGGAATATATCTGAATATCCACATAAATGCTCTGGGACAGCATTTGCCATCTGTACATTGCATACAAAACTATGTGATTTCTCCTAACGAACAGGAGGGGGAGCAGCGGAGCTATAAGACAGGAAAATATTTTAGAGTCAAAATAATATTTCAAAAGAAGTACAATTTTAGAAATGGTTTGAAAAAATGCTCTTTAGCTAGTGTATTTGATATAAAATTTAGTCAAGACATGTTATTTGTAGTTATTTCCAGAAAGAGCTTAGAAGAGCTATGCTCTTTTTTTTTTTTTACATAATTCTTGAGTTTATTCCTCCCTTAAGCACTTCTGAAAATTCTAACCTTTATTTTACTTGGTTTGTCTTGCTCTTTGCTTTTCCTCGCGCTTCCTCATAGTGCTGCAGGGTGATGCTGAAGTTACCTCTCAAGAGCAGAGCAACAATTTAAGAATTCTCTTCCACTTCTCCCTATCCCTTTGGGAAATGCCCAGAAAACTTCCTGCCCTCCTAAAAATAGCAGTCAGCCATATTAGATTAGAGGAATGAGAGTACTACCTTGCTAAAACATATTCAACTATGGTCACTTTTGTATTTGCACATGTTAATGTTACATGTTTGCTTAGACAAAGTTTCCAGAGGCCAAAGCCTCCCTTCCTTGTCTGTGCAGCAGGTATACAGAACAGGTTCATACAAACAATTCTGGTGATACAGTAGTTGTTTTCATTGGGCTCTAATCCAACACCAGATAACTGGACATACACGCCGTACCCTGAGATATACAAACTTTACAAAGAGATGGCAGTGCCTATGGTAAGCTGACTCAAAGCTCCTGCACATGGCGATCAGAGCAAACAATTAAGCACCATTTAAAAAAAAAAAAAAGGGAACAAAAAAAATCTCTGCAGGATAAACTCATCACAAGTTTAAACTATGCTGTAATTAATAAGGCTATAACACAGTAACAAAGTTTACCATTTATGCTGTCTATAATCTAAAGATGTCTTCATGGAAAGGACTTGTCCTGGAAATGGTAACTTCTAAGTAACTCGAAGCCTCATGTCTAGTAAAGCTACAATAGCACTGAAAAGAATGATGCAAAAAACCTCTTTAAAATCTTTTCCCTGCATTGCCAGCGTTCTGTATCACAACAATAATTTATCTTTGGAACCTCCCTCCAACAAAAAGAGTGGCTATTTTTATCATTGTTTAATGTTTATTTTACTTTCTGAAGATTATGAATGAACACGAATGAGTACATAATGAAATACATGAAATATTCTAGTTTTCATACCTGTTTCCCCCAAGAGAGTCTTGAAGTAGCCTTGTAAGCTTTGAATCTCTGTATGGTACATGAGTTGCCTTCTTACTTTTATCTCCCAGTGCGCTTATTACATTGCCAAGTGCCAGCTATAAAACACCAAATCATGTAACACACAAGTTAGGATCAGTTCCTGAGTAGTTTTATCTTAAAAACAGCCATGAACAGAGGTCTGCATATTGTGAAAAGACAAAATATACTCATGAAAGTTAACATGAAAAAAAAATTTTCTGAAGACTTTCACATTTTACAGTAGACATCTATAAACTTTCACACTATCAACAGTGAATCAGATGACTTGCAGTCTGGTATCTGCAAGTGCTAAGTGCTTAGCACAATTTTTGTGCACCGTCCATTGATATCTCATGTCAGTCGCAAGCTAAAGTTAGAACTACTTCATGTAGCAAACATTTACTTTTGATGATTATTAAAGCTGATCTCTACTCCTAGCAGTATCTATATTCTAAATACATATAAATTAATTTTATCAATCCGCTTTATGCTAGATTTAGAATAAAATATGGGGCATTTATATGAAAATGTACTACCTTTACAGACATGAAATAAGGAATGTCTGATGAAGATATAAGCATTTAAGGCTTGAAATTATGTAGTCCATGGCTATCCTATTTCATTGCTAAGAGTCTAATTCATGTTTATAAACAACCTAACATTTGGCTGTAAAATTATTTTTAATGTGCAACTGCACGTACTTCAATCATATGCCAAATTAAAGAACATTCCTCTAGATGGCACCCTTTACAGCCAATTCTTAGTCTTGAAAATAGTCTTATTGCATCCAGCAGTTGAAGAACTGCGTATACACCACATTCTGTGACTGCTTTGAAGTGTTTAAATGACTTTCAATCTGTTTTCCAAAGCTGAGGGCTGGATTTCACTGTAAATGAAAAGTTTTGTGATCATATAAAATATTACTTCCATCACACTGATTTTCACCTTTGTGCATTCTGTATGCTATTTGTTAAGGATACATCTATGTCATCTAAATCCCCAAATTCCTGTTGGCTTCGTGCTTATATCAATGATGAAATTGAACTGAATTCTCTTTCTCTTCCATATAATATAACCAGAAAAACTACAGAATATAACCACTGTCGTGATGGCAAGAGAATCACTAAGAAAGTTCTAGTTGCAGAATACCTCTCTGGTACTACACACCAGACCAGAAAAAAAGACGTTTTTTCATGTATAAAATACACATGTATTTTTGGGTCTTTAAGAGAGAATTGCACACAGCCTCCACACAGCCAAGTAGCTCAAAAGAAAGGCATGAAATTACAGTCTCCACTGATAATTGCTACTTTTCAGTGTAGTCACAATTAAATAAAACATTTAATAGTTAATTAAAAAAACTGCATAGAGAGCCAGTACATGGACAAAAGAAATATGAGGTGATGTGATAAGTTAAAAATGTTATTTCTACTTAGAAGCATTTTGCCTAGGGTTGTTTTACATTATGTTTCATAATTATAACAAAGAACCAGCATTTATTGATCGATTACGCTTATTCATTGTCCACGTTTTACATGCCCATACTCCTTGCAAACTGCTTGTAATGTTCTCCAATTGTTTGGGTCTTCACAGAATAAAAATAAAAAAAAAGTAAAAGGAATATGTCTACAATATCTTTTAAAAGTTAGAGTAACTAACTATATTTAACTATATTTATATATAACTAACAACAGTTATAAGTACTATACTTTTGCTAGTTAGGGTCTAGTACAACCAAGAAAATGTTAGCAAGCCAGAACCCAGTAGGAATCAATATATACTGTTATGTCTCGTTCTACAGTCCTTGTTCTGCACGTGATGCATTTCTACTTCAGGGATTACTAAAAACAAGTGATCCAAAAAGGAAAAGATGGTGTCAACAGCTTATGGAAGCAAATTGTATAGTCTTACTAGTCCACAGTTGATGGAAATGCCTTCTTTTGCCCTTTCTCCTGTAGCTCCTGTTCGCTTTAACCTTTCAGATCCCGCTAGATCAACAAAATGGAACTTGGCAGTAAGAGTTTCAAATTCATTTATCTCGGAAGATTCAGATATTATCCTGTTATCAGTGGCATTATCCTGCAATAAAGAAGAACCCATAAAGCTCGGTAAGATCTTTCATATTAACATTTGTCTACTGCAAAATTCAATCAACTATTATTTACGAGACTACCCATTTGCAATGTCCATCTCCTTCACTATTTACTCATTCTCTTATAACAACATCAGTAACTCTAAAAAAATTGCCTCCATTTTAGTCATATCCACCAACATATGATTCTTGAAGACCCAGCTCTAGATGTATGTGAATACCAATATACCAATTACCTCTAAGTATGGGATACAATTGTTTCAGGGTAGGGGACAATACATATATTAAAAAATACAAAACTCATCAGCAAGTTGGGCAACAAAATTTGTACCTCTCCTGGAATGCAAGTTTTAAATCAATTGTCAAAAGCAACAGATTTTAAAAAAAGTATTGATAATATTACTCTCCTAAAGTAACAGTTCAAAAACCTGCCAAATAACTGAAAGATATGTGATTTTATACCTCTCTAACCCCATCATCAGCTTCCCTGTGGCATGATTCTTCAACTTTATTTTAGGAATTACTTTAAGCCAGTTTTCTTAGCAGCCAGTATTCCACCAGCACTTCTGACTTGACCAGGAAATAAGGACAGCAGAGGGAATAAGGGAGAAAGAAGTCACTCCTTTCTTTCCCCCCTCCCCAAGTAAGCTGTAATGACTTGCACCTGACACATGCCTCCCTCAACGCAGTGAGTCTGCCCAGGAACACACTGCGCTACAGGCAGGTATCATAGCCTCGGCCTCTTTCCACTTCACATCCCAAAGCACAGCAGTAAAATTATGTTTTTTCATTATATAATCCCAAGCTTTTTTCTGTTAATGAGTGTAGCTCTACCATATATTGCAGAGATTTATTTTACTCTAAGTACAGTTAGACCTGTTGTCATGAAAGCAACACTGAATGAGAAATCCTTAAATCACTCAGTTCCTGACCTTCCTGCTAAAATACCCATTGCAGGGCAATTTGTACCTACTTGCCATGGCAGCATGTAATAGGCACATATCAAATGTATACTGGACTTATATTCACACAGCCCAATCTGCAGGTTTTATTAGGAATATTCTATCACAGTAAGCATGGATTGGTTTGTTTTTTTCTTTAGAAAAAACTCAGATATTCTGTGGCAATGATCTTTATGTCCTTAGTCAGCTAGCCCACAGCTCCCTCCACTATTCCAAGGGGTAATGCCTGTGGCTGCAGACCAAACTGTTCTCACAGTAGTTAAACACCTCATGCTTCTTAAGTAGCATTTTTAAGTCTCCTTTTGTAGCAGTTTCAGAAGAGAACAGGAATTGTGCCACTTCCATGAGACTGGACTATCACACCTTTTCGGCTATTTTGACATTTATACTGCTGGTGGATCACTCTCTCTTTCTCGCAAAGATTAACACATCCTTTCTCTCTTGCTTATTTAGTAAACCAAACATACACCCATAAGCTTCTGAGAAGCATGGATGGTGTGAATGCAGCATGAGGAGCAGCGTGTCTGTGCACTGTAGCCCTGGCTGCCTGCCCACCCCGGGCACCAGGACCACGCACAGAGACACAGGCACAGAGCCCACACCGTCATCCGAGGAACTGTGTTGCCCTAGTAACAAAGGTCTCCCAAAACTGTTGTCTACAGGCGACAGCAACAACAGAAACTTGAGCTGCATCTCTCCTGGCCACCCAATAAGGGCTCGTATTAATTTGTATTCCAGGAGCATTCAGAGACCAATGTCAGGTCTAATCTCTACTCTCCTAAATACTGCAGGGAAAGAAGACGGTGCTGTCTTCAGATTCAGGATCTAGCAATGTCCTGCTCCAGACAGTCAAATTATCTTGCTCATATCTCCCAAAAAAAGAAGGAACAAAACACATTTTGACACAAGGCAAAAGGCCACCAGCTTCTGTTATAAACCAAGCAGGGCCAGGCAAAAGTCTTGTGGGTGGCTCAGCTAGTGGGGCAGGCTGCAAGTGCACCAGCACAGGTGGATTGCTGTGCTGACAGCCTGCTCCCAGGCAAGTTTTCTCACTCTCCAGCTACACAGACAGTTTTCAACAAAACCTCTGAGCAGACAGTGTCATTATGCAGTGACCAAGGTGCCCTGTCTGGGCTCTACGTGTGATGCCAGCCCCTCCCAAGTGAGAAGACAGACAGCTGCCCACACCACCAGGTCCACAGTTTCAGCGCAGAAAGTATGAAGAAGTGTTTTTAACAGGCGCATAAAGCAGGTCTACATACCACAAAGGACCAGGAAGCAACCCTCATTTTGCCTGCAAATGATTATTTGTAGTGTTAAAAAAAAAAAAAAAAAAAAAAAAACACAGAAACAAAAAAAACACTCCCCCCCAAAAAAGCACTACAAATTCAATTCACTGTTCCACATGCTTAAAAATGTGATATCTATGTGTAAAATGCTAGCCAGGTACTTAGGAGTTCACCAAAATATTTAAAAATTTTGATACCTTTAGAATAATCAAATTAAGTCCCCTTGAAGCTACTGTAGTTTTCAGTAGTATGGATTTATTCAGATCTCTCCTCCTTACGAGATACACCAACAGTAACTAACTACTGAACATTTGCATGAAAAAAAAAATCTTCTGCAGAACAGCTCCATATACATTCATAGTTTAAATTTCAGATTAAGTGCATAGACTTAACAACATGTCTGAACCCCAAATATATATCCATTTAAAATAAATATGCCAAGCTTCAGAATCAAATGTTTTTCTACTTGCTCCTTGTTGGATATCAACACTTAATTTGGAATATCCAAGCATTTGCAGTTAGCTGACTGCAAGCTTAAACCCACTAACTACTAAGACACTTAAAAACGCTTTCCCAATTAAAGACAAATTACATTTTAACTTTCTTACTTGTTTATGTTGCAATGAAATACTGAAGAAAACGCTAGAGGAGAATGAGCAGGTTCATGTAAGAGGCTGCAGTTTATTGTTGCCTCTGGCTAGAGGATGGTTACATATGCACAGATTAAATCAAATTATTATAATGCTTAGCAAATTCATCGAGCATGATGATGACTGTAGCATATCTACCAAGTGAAATTCAAATAGCAGTGGCTGCCAAAACAATACTCACATTTTGAAAAATGATTACTAAAGTGAAGTTTAGTAACAGCAAAGATACGTACAGTGTTAAATGCAGGACAGACCCTGGTTTGACATAAGTGTATAGTAAAGATAGCATGTGACCGTGAGCTCTGAACATTCATCTGAGTGCTGGCAGTGGTTCGAGACAAAGCCCCCAGCTTCAAGCACTGCATCATCTAGAAAACAGGCAAGAAAAGTAGTACATTGCGTTGTTTGCAGTTTAAATAAAAAGTGTTCCTATAATACTTATTGTTTTGGATATAAATAAGCTTTTTCTCTTTGCTATGATTTCAGTTCCTATATGCCACAAGCACAAAGATTCTCAAATAAGCAAACTAAAAGGGGTTTTTTTGTGGTTTCTGAAAGAAAACACTTAAGTCTTTGTACCCCTCTTTTTACTGTCCTCTAGTAGTAACATAGCAATCTCCCTTCCATTCACCTGTGGCAAAAATGGATGACTTTTGTACTTTTTTCAAAAATGTACAGTACAATAACATTTGTATTGAGATTTGCAATGCAAAGCAATGAATGGCAATTTACATCACATCAGTCATCGTGCAAAGCTTTCCTGTCACAGGAAAAATAACATACATAAGACTTGGGAGATTAGATTTACATACATGCCAAAATTTGCTCTCCCAGCAGAACTATACTATTAGCAAAAGTCTATTTCTAGCATTAAATGAAAGTGATATGCACTTAGTATCAGACATTTATCAGATTTAAGTCTACAGAAACTAAAGAAAATAAAAATTTTGGCTAAACTTTACACCTAAATTGTCTGAGATGCAGATGTTAGCAAGCATAACCTCTATTTTTAACTGCTTATCAAAACAGACAAACGACATTCTTAGAAAGCACTTGGTATGCTACAGAGTGATTTATTTTCAGTCATCACCTCTGATTCTCCATTCACAGTTCGGGTTGTAACACCCACTGTATAAATTCCTCCTGCTGAATCTTCATGTATTTTAATATTTGATTTTTTATTCTTTGCATCAATATCACGTGTGGTATCAAAGAGATCAAGAATTTCTTCATTGTAAAGCTGAGAAAAAAAAAAAAGACAAAAAACGTATATTACTTTAGGAAATCCTCCAAAGACTAACAAATCTGTGCATGGCACAAACACAAGGTTCTAAAAATCTAAATGCCAAGGCTCTCAGAAAAGGATGCTGTGAAGAATCCAAACTTACAAGGACAACAGGATGATAGACAGAGCAACTGCAAATTAAGTCATCTGCCCACCTTACCATTATGCCACCCAAAGAAGCAGTAACTTCCTCCACATCATCAGATCTTGGAGAAAATTCTTTGGTGAGATCAGGGAAGGGGAGGCACCTGGTGCCAGCAGAACAACGGCGGCAATGGTTTCTGTGGCAGGCACCTGCTGTCTTCAGGTGTGACCTTGGGCTTGGCTTTTGTTTTGTTGATTCAGTTGGCTGCACCCTCGTCAAAGCACTTCAGACTCACTCCACTTGCTCTCCCTGCCATCACACCTTTTCTAATCTCCTCTCTCACACCTTAATAATTCTATGTCTCTTTCATTTAGATAAACTGTTCCTGCCCTGGAAGGAATTTAACATAATAGTTTTTGTGCAAGCTGCTTATTAAAGACACCAACCAGCAGGCCAAAAATACTATGTCATGGTTTCCTGAGCAGGGCTTTTGTACTTCCCGCCATACAATACCTACACTTCGGTGCCCCAGATTCACTTACAACTTTCAGGCACAACTATATGAGCAACAGCAACTGTTTACTACATGTTTCAGGCTGCTTAATGTTTACTGCTTGTTTCACTGGGTCTCCTGAAGGTAAGTACATGTACATTTAGTGGTCTTTCAACTCAGATTATTAAGCACATCAGACTTTTAGGTCAATAAATTATATCAGAACCAGCAAAGACATCAGAAATTACTATGCAGTTATCAGTGTTAGAGGAGATAGATTATCATTTCATAGGAATGTTCTGGGGTTTAGGAACGGTGTTTAGATCCAATTGAAGATATCAGGGCAAACATAAAAAAAAAATAACCACACAAAATAGAAAAAGCAGCATCCCATTAAGAATCTCATGGCTCAGGTCTCTGCTGATGTACACTGGAACAGTTGTAGTGTCTTCAGTTTGGTTATACCAATTTGCTTCAGCAGAGCTTAGGCCAGAAGACTGATTAAATCCCTGATCAAAGTCCCTAGGTAAAAGCCAAAGAACCACTGCAGTAGATCTGTATTCACCCAATGTACTTTCTCATACACTGAAAGCAAGAGGCTTTTTCCTCTCATGAGTGAAAATCCATCCCTGAGAAAAAAAGGCTCAGCATTTGTGCATGTGATGCTTTTAATTCTTTACATATTAAAAAGGAATTATATTTATTAGGTATAAATATTCTAAGTAGGAACCTTCTTACTAACGTTTTACCTTGCTAAGTGCAAACAAACTGATGCCACAATTTACAGAGGATCCTGATAAGGCACCTACAATCGCATAGGATTACATATGCCTATCTTTTGGAAAAGTTAGCAGGAAAGCAAGGAGTTCAGAGAAGCAGACTGCAGCAAACTAAAGAAGTAAGCAAGTAGCAAACAGAAATCATTGATCCCAATAGTTATCCAGCTGTCAGACTTCAAAGTTATTCCAAAATAAAATGTTGCTTCAACTTGTTCCATGACTAAGTTATTGTTTATGTAATCCAGCCCTAATGGCAGATAGGATGGGAGGAAGAGGATACTTTCTGATACAAGAGTAGTGTATAATACATAACTAATCAGAAAAAGCTCTTTCTGGGAAAGGTCTAATTTAGCCTCAGTACAATTAAAAAAAAAAATACAAAAAAGTGACATTTTGTTAAAGGAGAAACTATTATATATGTCATTTAATTTTTCTTTAAATTAGATAAACAAGACAGGTTTTAGAACGTACATTTAATCTGAAATACGCTGTAACGGCTGCAATTCCACATACCATTATCACTGTAATGTTCAATTGCTGCTCTGTATTTTGGGACTCTCGCAGTCACATTTGTAATGTTATGTCAAAAAACCCAAGGAATTCAGAAACTACACTGGTTATTACTCCTTACACTACTACTGTTGCAGCCGCCTAAGCAGAAACGAAGCTGCAGCTCCCTGATGCTCAAACAGAGAGAACAGAAGAGTACAGCATTCCCACAGCCCATGCTCAAACCTAGACTCTCTCTAGGCAAACATTAGCCAGAACAACAAAAAGCTCTGCTTAAGGTTGGCAGTGACAAACCTATACTAGGGCAAAACTAATGCCAGCTTGTTAATCTTTAAAACAATCACAGGAATATATGACTAAAAGACCTAGTTTACTTCAGCAGTAATAAAACCAACAGCTTTTCTCTTGGGTAATATAAAAGTGGGGTTTTTTTTCTCCCCAAAGTAGATAAAGTTGCATATACTGAACTAATACACATTTACACTGCTCTTCCTTAAATTGATTCTTCCTCTCCCTGTGCTTAAAGTATCAGATTTTGCAGCTTGGTAGTGAATGTAAATATGTTACACCCAAATCAATCAATTTAAAAAATAGTTCCATGGGCAGGAGACACAGCATAAAAGCTGCAAGACTTAAACCAATAGCCGCTGCAGGTAGAAAAATCACAGATGTTATGGCCTCTCTTACCAGGAGCTGTGTCTACAAGAAAACACAAAGGGAACCGTTTTTCCACAGCACTGACCCAATTTTTCTCTCAGCCTAATGAAAGAGGGAACAGTGACACAGAAGCCCAATCCTAAACCACTGGGGATCACAGAAAGAAGTATTTTTATGCTAGGTTTCTTCTTTGGTGAAAGGAATATAACAAGTCTCCTGAACAGATTTTGAAAGCTAAAGAAATCTATGGCAAAGTGACACAAGCAGGCAAAGCATGGTCACTATTCAAAGGCACAAAGTACAATTGATTTTTTTTTTTTTCCCCCACAGTTTTTGCTTTAAGGTTTTGTACAGAATTACAGACAGGCAAGAGCAACATGCCCCACAAACAAATGTGTGCTGCAGAAAGGGGTAAATGATGACTAATATAACTATTCCTACACTTCAAAATAACACTGCAAAGGAAACTACTAAAATAATTGGAACAAGATAAAAAAAAGTTCTTTTTCATAAATCGAAGAGCTGAAGCAAATTCCATAAAATTTCCTTTTGAAATCTTGAAAATTAATTCAAAACATCTCGTGGGAAAAGAATGTAGAAGTAGCAACCAGAAAAAAAAATGTTTAATTGGCTTTCAAAAAAATACATGAAGTTACACACACAAACACAGATCATATTTACCTCTAAGAACTGTGCATTCACTTTAAAATCTGGAGGTGGAAGTCCTTGTTTAATAGCAGCTTGTTTTTTTTTCTTCAATACATCTGAAGAGATGCTTAACAGCACGCGATATAATGCCTTGTTCCTCTTCTGTTATGTTGACATCAAATCCAGTGCCCATGGTGTATGTTTTGCCAGCACCTGTCTAAATTGAAAAAGGAGTGGTCACTAGAACACGTTAATAGTACCAAATCATTACAGAGAAATGCAGTTTGTGAACACTAGTGCTAGACAGCAACTACTAAGTCACTCTGTCATCTTTACAATATTAACACGCACAAGAACAGGTCATTTTGAAAAATGGATAAACAGTAAAAGTTGGACAAACTCTACTGTTTATCCATAGATTACATACAAGAAGGCAGGGACCAGTTCAGTCTTTCATAAACTTTTCCCCTACAAGCTTCCTCTAAGATGCTTACATCAGTCTTGAGCTATCATCTCTGAGGTCAAAAGAATAGTTAATGTTTTCAACTGATACTGCTAATTAACGCACATATTTTGGAGGCAGAAGCAGCATTTGCAATTCTTTACTGAAGTAGATCAAATGACTCTCTTAATTATGATGTCTGAATATCTCAGAGAGAATATTACCATTGTTCTCCATTTATAGACAGCACTGAAAAATACAAGGTATACCTTCACTAGGAAAATAGCTTAATTAAATGTGGAGTCCTATAGAAGACAAGGTAGTGCTGTGTTTTCACTTATTTAGTGGGTTAAGTCTAAGACAAAGATAGTATCACGCAGCTAAACATAATCTACTATACTGGATCTGCAAACTGCTTTGTTTCACCAGAACTAGACTTCACCTAGCAACTTGAGATATGACATATAACAGTGGTGAAATTCAGCATCCAAGACCAAATTTCATGCAATCAATTCCTAAAGGAATATTCAGAAGACAATAACGCATTCTGTGCTCAATGATATTTCAGCTTTGAGAAGTGAAATGTGTGCCCAGTGTACTGAGAGGGTGTGTTCGTTATGAAAAGCTCTCAGACTTTGGCATCTAATCTCTACATTTTGCCCACCATGTGGACAAACAAACAAACAACGTGGCCTGAAGTTCCCTAGGATCTATTTTAAAAAAGCTCCTCTTCCCAAAAGCATCTGAAAATGCAGAGGGATGGATAATTGCTCAGAAAAGAATCTCAGTACAACCTATCTCTATATATCAACTGATTAAGTCACTAATTTGTATGGCTGCATTGGGGTGAATTCAGGAATTATATGGACTCATGCTATTTTCAGCATTACTATTAATTCAGACCTACTGCCTATATATGTCTTGTTTCAATTGCCATTCTGCACAGAATCTATACAAACTCCTAAACAGTCTCTGACAGAATATCGCATTTAAAATAAAACCAAGATGCTAAAAAACAGGTTCATGCGTTCCGAAATTTAAGAGAAAGATCGGTTACAAGAAACTGTTTATTCCAAAATAAATATTTCAAAATAAAATTGTAAAGCTTACTTGACCATAAGCAAAGACAGTGGCATTATAGCCTTCAAAGCAACCTTCAATCAGTTTTTCTATACATTGTATATAGATTTCTTCTTGCTGAGAGTCTATGTTAAAGACGTAATCAAAAGTGAAGGCCTTATCTTTTCCCAAGAACACTTGAGGTTCACCAGGTGTGACAGATGTACAAATATGGCATCCTTCAATCTTCTCTTTGGCTAGCTGTGGTCTAATTCTGTTTTGGAAGAGACAAAAAGAACTATTAGAAATTCTCATCATCAGAAAGAGAAGCATATAAACAATGTAAATAAGGGATCTGAAAACAATTCCTTACTGACTGAAAAACGAGAATTTTTCATCAAGCCAGGAAGCTTCCAGCTGTCTGAGCCACAGTACCGACTGTATCAGAAACCCACTCATACAACTGTTCATCCAAATGATGTTATCTTCTCTGAAGGTTCACCTAACAACTTCAAGTTGATGACCTGCCTAGAACTCTGAATGTTTCTGTATGTATACTATGCATTACTAAAGAGTAACTTGCATGATCCGTTTCAGACTTTGAAATTGAGCTTTCCAGTTTTATCACACTTCTTCATGCTTTCATTGTAAAAAATGATTTTTTTTTAATAGCAACAGAAATATGAAAAGAATGCAGGATAGTTTAGAGTAGTAATTTGGTAGCAAGGATCCCCAAAGCCTACATATCACCTTAAATTAAAGCCTCCTTGTGACGAGAGCAAAGAGAAGGCTCACATTTCTTCTTTTCCTTTGACAGGAAAGGAGCTTTGGTCACAGCCAGAACATTTCTGTGAAATGTTTGGTTTCAGTGAAGCAGCATACCTTCAGAGGAAAGAAAGAGAACAATACCTAACAAGTTCTAAAGGTAATAGTGTCTCATTCCTCATTATTTCCCCACTGAGACAAATTCTAGCTTTTATTTCAGTTTGTTCAGTTTCTGACAAACTACTTTGTAGAATACAGCCATCTCAGACGTCTTATATTCTATCATTTTATTAATTCCTCTGCATTCTTAACACTCTTGCAGTCTTGTCAAAATTGAATTCATGTACTGGCTCTGTGACTAAAGAAGATTGTGGAAGTTTGTGATTCAATTGGTTTAATGGTTAACTATCAGGAAGAAAAACTCTGGCCAACAACATACTATTCTAGCTAATAATTTGTTTACAGAATTAATTTTTTTTTTAAAGTGTTTCCAAGTTCTCAAAGCAGCACCAAATTTAAAAAAAAAAAAGTGCAGCTTAAAAGACAAGCGACAAATAAGGCTATATATAAAGGGTGATAAAACATCAGCCGTACAGCTACATACAAAAAAAATCATGGAGTATTTTATATAGATTCTCCATTTATATCAAACTTCAAGTACCTGTATTTACCTCAGTGCAGCTACTTTTAGTTACACAATGTCAAAGTTGAAGATCTATGTACACAGAGTATACTACTTTAAAGGCACATATTCCTTTCATATTCCATGCTTTAAGGGCCATGTCTACATTAGTGTTTGGTTTAGAGTAGCTGTGCTGTCTTGAAGCAAACTCCCGACATCTTCACTTACCACATGTTGGTTTGGATCACAGAGCAGTTTCAGTGTGCACAAATTATACCCCTTTCAGAAGAAACTAAGCCAAAACGCTCCACTCCAAACACACAAAACTTGTTCCAAAATCTAATGGAAACATAAGGGCCCAAAGCTACCCACTGATGTACTGCGACCGTGCCAATGCTTGCTGATGCAGAGAGCGCTAGTCTCCAACAACTCCGAGTGGACTGCTGCAGACTAATTCAAATTATATCAGCACACAAATGCTTTAGTTCAAGCTAGAAATATCCTGTACAAATCACACAGAGCATAATATATCTTCTTTTTATTGCAGATTACAAATTTTTTACCCAGGGATGTGCATTGCTGCCAGGAGTACTTCTCAGAATTTTTGTTCTAAAGGTTTCATTATATCCCACTGTGTGACACTACAGAATAACCATAATTTAGTTGTAAGGTTTTCTGCACACTAATTTCTTTATGGAAAGTTCATTAATGATCAGGCGGTACCTCTCTTGTCAGCATACCCTCTATTGTGGAGTGGAAATTAAGCAAATATTTGAAAAATATCATTAAAGGAAAGATTATGTGATGTGTAAAATAGGCATAAATATTCTACAAATAGTATTTGCATTTAAGGACACGGACTGTGTAATATAGGTCACAGATTTTCTCTCTAATAACATAATCATTACCATAAGTTTTCTTCCTTTAAATAAGAATGCTAAAAATATTTCAGGATTTATATAGCTCCTTCACTAACAACTAACTTGATCCACTAGCACCTGTGTCCACTAAACACAAAACCTGACGAATATGTACAGAAGATCATAATGAAGTTACTTTCTTCTAAATTAGTGAAGATTTTGTGATAAAACAGCTTTTATTTCTAGGTAGATAGAGAAAGTCTTCAAAAAAATTAATCACGTGCCTTTCCTAAAAGCACTCTACACAACTGGAAAGTTGAACAAATTAAACATCGTAGCATGCTGTCTATAACACTTAATATTTAGAAAATGCCAGCTCAGTAGGTTATTCTACTGCCTTATTTTAATGCAGTGAAGTCAGTCAGAGGGCAAGCTTCTTTTTAAGACTAAGCACTCTTATTCTTTCACTAATCCAGTGCAGACAGCACAAAGGCAATCAACTGGTCTTACAAGCATGAACTCTGAGGGCTTCTAAAGCTCCAGAGGTACTTCTTGCATTGTTTTCTACTACAAGAAAGCCTGGAAAGACCTCTTCTAAAATCAAGAGGGAAAACACATTTTCAAAATTAAGTAACCTCTTGTGCATCCCAAAAAACCAACTTCCCCCCAGTTCTGAAAGGCTTTTAGCGCTAACTTGTAGAACGAAGGTTGACAACTTCAAACAAACAAACAAACAAAAAAAAAAACCACAAAACCAAATTTTTCTGCATATATTTTCATTCTAACTTTTTTTAAAAAATTTTTCTTTAATTAGTTTTCTACGCTAAGGAACTGATGCAATTATGACAGGTGCTGAATAATTTTCTCCTTTCTACTACTAAGTAAAGGCTCAGAGTGACCACAAAGAGGAACAGCATGCCTAAAATATCAGTGATTTGCATGATAATTATTATAGCAATGATAGGACTGTCAAGCGAGCAGTTTTGATGTTGGCCTGCAGAGACTTCCCATGAGAATCCTCCCAGCTAGCTGCCTGCCTTGCAGCCGGGCAGCACCTCCGAGCGCTCTGCTGCAAGTGCATTATGTGTGACCATAATCAGGCCACACACAGCAAGATACCATTCCAGAGACCAGCTGAGCTGATGGAAATCTGTGTCACTACTAGCAGCTTGTTCCCAGCTCAGTCACTTCCCCTGGGTTGTAACACAACATCCAGAGACCCAGCAGCGATGATGGTGTCCTTCCTTCCTAACTTACCACTAAATCTGAAGGCAATGCTAAGAGGAAAAAGTAGTGTTTCACCAACACATATGGAGCACAAAGGAAAAAGCAAGACTCGCCACATCGGGAAAGCTTCAGCCCAAAGACAGACCCCCTTCTCATTTTGTAATTGCTCTTACACAATGATGTCCCACTCTGCCACAGAGCTGGGAGGTAGCAACCAGAGAGAGATCATGGCTGTGTCAGGTTTGAAAGAAGTCTTCCCCAAAAAGGATATGCAGACAAGAGATCTTCATCACCCAACCTGAGGTCTGCCTAAGGGATACTTCATGCTCTGAAACCTATATAGCTCTCTTGGTAAATTTTAGCACCAAGCTCATGTGATAACCTTAATGAGTAAGCAGCAAATGCCTCACCTTCAACTTGATTTCTGGCCACTTATGAACAATGTGAGTGGCTTACCTGAACCTCATGGCTCTCAGTCTTACTATTCACACTGAATGTGTGGTCTGGCAAGTAACAGTCCTCATGCAAGTCAGATTCTGCTCCAGTACTGCTGTAGGAACATTTCCTCCTCCGCCACCCCACACATCAATTAGGAAAGTGATTTTTTGCTTCTGCGTACAGCCAAACCTTTCCCACTCTCATGTGTTAATGTGGTCACTTCTGTCAGCAAAGCAGGCAGCACCCATGCTTTAAAATATGATATAGTTCATTTTGTTCATCTCTCCTTGCTCAGTTCCCAGCCTGGTAGTCTGCCACCGGGATTTTTCTCCAGGACCAATTTGACTTCACCCATTTTGTCTTCTATGTGGCCCCATCTCACCTGTTTTTCAGGTTACTCTCTTAATTGTATACAATCAAGTGTTTTCTACCTATTTCCAATCACATCTCCTTAGATGTGGCAACTTCCCAAACAACATTTTGCCTTACATCCTTCCCTCTCCTCCTCTCCAAAGCATGAGCACACCCAACTCTTGTTTACGTGTACTTTGCAGAGCCTCCAGGCCACACACATGAAACTTAATCCCCTAAATCTATTCTGCCTCAGCACACTGGGACAAACTGTCTAATTAGGGAGGGCTAAAATAGCCAGTGGTGGCACAGTAATGCACTGTATTGTACTGGAATTAATCTCTCAATAGAATAGGTGCACAATGTCTCTCCTAAAAATACCGTCAGCTAGAGCAGACTCAGATAACACAGTTCAGGGACTACAGCAATCATTGGGTCAATACCCTATGTTATGCAAGACATCAGGCTTCCCAGAATTGATTCTTGTTCAAACTAGATAATATCATAATATCCCTTTGAAAAGCATCCCATCTTAGTTTATTTCTAGGGATGGAAAATTGTCCCAGTGATTTAAATATATACTATTTATATATACAGATATATAAGTATAGATACACACACACATCCCATTTCAGCTACTGAACAATTTTATCTCTGTGCCTGTTCATTTAAGAACCTCCTCATTATCTAATTTTTCCCCAGGAATCCCCACACATCTATGATCAAGCCATCACATTTTGTATACTAAACAAAATGAGACCAGTGAATTTTTTATTTTGCATCTCCATTTGAAGTATTGCAAAGATTACTCCAACAAAAGGTAATTACCACAACATTTACCATATACCTTCTCAGCACCTGTACAGAATAGCAATAAGCAAACAAGAACTTCTAAGAGTGACCTATAAAGGGCAAAGCATCAAATTGTTCTTGTTTTAGAGAAAGAAAAGGGGGGGAAATCACAGATTAATCTTTCAGATCGCAATAACTAGCCAGAAGCTGTGTGTTGGAGAGAAGAAAAGATGATGATGAACTCCCATGTAAAGTTCTTTTTCATTAAAAACTCTGCTGTGGGGAAAGGACTGTTTTCACCTTGCTCAGAAAAGTATAAATTAAAACATCACTCAAACCATGTGCAGTGCTTAGCAGGAAACAAGTTAACCTGTAAACCCAAGACTCTCCAATACTCCTCTCTTAACACACTAAGCCTATTAAATTTTGCACAATTAAGTTTCACATGTGGGTATATGAAATATTAAATCCAAAAGCACCTAATAAAACATTTAATAAAGTATAGCAGGCAGTATAAACTGCCAAACAAACAAAAGCTCTCCAAAACCAGAAAAGAAAAGAAAACAGCTTCCTGCCCTTACTTCGACATCACAATTCCCTCTCCTTTCTATTCCATTACATTTACGCTCATCAAACCACTCCCATTAAACATACTCCTTCACAACAAGGGGGGAGTAGAGAAAGCTAAACAGATTTCATCCCAAAGTCACCTAATATTTCTGCTTGCATAAACTTTTCAGTATTTTTGCTAGCACACATTGGAAGCTTGCTTGCTTCTATGATTATCAGCACCTCCAAATGAGACCACAACTATAGCATCTGAATGCATTCATCTGAACAAGCTGATGAGTATACTAATTCTTTACCTCTCAATAAGGTTTAAGGATATGAAAAAGGCTGGCATATGACAAATGCCAGGTCTACCTCTTGTTAACACAGCAATAAGGACGCAGGAACAAACCTTCTGGCTTGTGCCGGCAACCGTCCCCCATTACAAGTTTCTGTTCTGTTGCCAGCACATCTCAGCACAATGGCCCCTGCACCTCCGCTGCCTGTGGCAATACAGTCTGTGGTGCTAAATAACACTGGCGGGTAAAAAAATGCTTATATTTGGTGAGTTACCATTCAGTACCTTTAGTACAGATGTAGTTCTGTCATGTCCTTCTCAACACCTCCAAAGAGGTTTTCGGTGGCCAGCGAAACAAGCATGAAAAGTCCAAGAACTGTTTTAGTATGCTTTTACCCTGCTTTTTTTCCTCCAGAAACACATGCCCATACCCACAGTTCATAAAAATGTGAAAGTACTACAATTCAATACCTCACCTTCCAGCCCAACTCCTTTTGAAGAAATATCACAATGATTTATTTTTAACTACGCTTCAGAATGACACAAAATACAAATTACATTCAAACCCAGTGCCTACAAATAATACCGCATGGCACTCTTTCCCAAGGTTAGCATCAAAATAACCCCCTACACTGTTGTGGTAAACTACAGGTAAAGTCCAGGTCATTTGTCTTCTGCTGCTCTTTTCAAGTGCCAGCTAGGCAGTTGTCTCCGAGCAAGCCATAAATATACTGTACTATCAGTAGCCCTTGACAGCCTTCAGGGTGGAATCCATTTGTTTCAGGTGCCTACAATGGCAGAAAAAAAACAAGCCATCATAAAGTACTTTAACAATTGAATCAATAAGGGAATAAAAGCCATCTTTATAAACAGAAGCAAACCAAGTATAAGACGAATTCAGGGTACCTTTGTAACAGTGCCACTTCTGCAGAAAGACTAACTCAGTTTCTGGATGCCTTAATCATTACTATTCAGTGGTATAAGTTAATGGTACAATTTTGTATTAATGATATCAATCACTGGTATTATACATACTGGTACTAAGATGTAAAAAGGACATGCAATTACAGTATGCAAGTTACAGTGATTACACAAGACACTGCTCAGCAGCCAAGCTGTGGCAACTGGCCGCCCAGCACATTGTCAAGTCCTTCCCCCCCCTCCCCGGGTCAGCTCCCACCCTGTGAACCTGCTTCGCCTGCAAGAGGCACGGGCACACGCCAGTCACCCAGCCAGGGCAACGAGCACCAGCTTGCTCTGACTGTAACTCAATCGCTCTTACGTAAGATTTGGGCACCGCTCCCATCAATGTTTCTCTAAAGTTGCCATGGCCGCCATGGTCTAGACTGAGCTCAGCGCTGCCAGCAGGTGTTGTGTGTGCCCAGAGCCCACAGAAACTAGGCAGAGTCCAGGTGTTACTCAGCCTAAACTTACACCAGGTCCCTGTACAAGCACAAGCGAAGCAGGTGTTTTTTGCACGTTACCAATGCTTGCCTTTTGACACCAGGGAACTTCCAGGCACATCAAGTATGTATCTCGATGAATATTTGGCAATACCAGAGAATAAAACTTCCCAGATAGCTCTTGGACATAAAAATGTATTAAAGACTGTGGCAGAAGCTAGAGCAGGATCTATGTGGTCCAGGTTTTACTCCAAAGTCCTATTAAGATACTGATAAAAAGGTACCAGAATCCCTTCAATCCATGTGTAGCCATTAAACATGACCATTAAGCCCTTAGCTTAAACCATCCAGCAAAATCAGCCACTAAATTACCAAATGGGCTCCGAGATATTACATTTTCAATAGCTAACTTATTTTACTGCAAACAAAAAAAAAAAATTCTATTCAGAAACATGCATGCAGAATACTTTGTTTCAGCGCTGCAGACTGTCACTTCCAGTTTGCACATGAGAAGGCAGCAAATGGAAAACTGGAATTAAATTAAATTAAGGAAATATACCACTCCTGTAACTAGATTTGTCCAGTTCTCCCCCTCTACACTCAACCTCTACCTCTTCAGCTACTTTTATTTTTAAACACAAATCTAATTTCTTACAACAATTACCCTTTTCAGCAGCTTGCGTCTGATCAGCTCATCTACCCATTAACTGTTCATGCTGGGAATTACATCCGCAGTGCCAGGCTGAGGCAGTTTTGCAGGCTGCTGCTTCCGCTGGGATCCTGACACACCGTACAATAGCTGCATCTCGAGGCAGCCGCTACGGCTAGCCAGAAAACAGTTTAGCAGTATGATTTCAGATTAATTCTTGTGCATTTCTGTAACAGCCTAGGAGGCTGTGCAATGCAGATGGTATCCTCACACTGACAAGCACAGTCCTGTGATTTTGCCAAGAAAACACACAGGGAGGGGAAAGGCCCAAGCCTGCTCTCACACAGACCTCCTACTGCCCCGCATGCTCCCTTCCCCATCCCCACCTCCCAGAGAAGGGCTAAAATACCCTCCAGTAGATCTAGTATACCTCTGACATCCTTCCTTATAACATGAAGAAATGCTTTCATCCAAACCTCCTTCTTGTGTTTTCTCCTGGACTAATTTACTCTCTAGTGAGCAAAGAAATTCACATCTTTCGAGAACAATTTGACTTTTGAGAGAGAGAAGCAGGGACTGTGTTGCAGGATTTGTACAGGCCTTGACTATTTCTAGTTCAAGACAAGGTCAGCTGTGATGGAAAAGCAACACTACCATAAGCTTCCACGTGCCTGCCAAGCACAGAACTGGAACGCCTCCAAACCCACGTGCAATTTGATTAGAACTAAACTGATATTGGAAACGACTTTTCTAAGGCAAACAGATTTTTTTTAAATTGTTCTACTGTGCTACTTGACTTGGTTTTTTGTGAACATTTCGTGTTATGTGTCTCACCACTCTTAGAAAGCTAGAAGAGAAATAATAACACATCTTAGAGAAAATGAGATCTAAGCAAATGCAGCAAACTTTAATTTATTAATTAAGACCTGAAGTATTTATGGTTTATTACCAATAAATGAAACAAGGAGATAGGCCTTCCTAAAACTAAAGTTCAAAATTAACTTCATACCACACAGGAATGCAGGCACATCTGTATCATGCAATAAAGATGCAGAATAGAGACCTTGGTCCCAGCAATCATGGCTCAAACATACTCCAGTGCTGAAAGGGACTACAGACACCTGATCTCCATATAGCTAACTAGCCTGGAGAGGCTGCCTCCCCTCATCAGAGAGCATGAACAAGTAATTTTAGAGAGTAAGAAGCTTAAGTAAGTACCTCTGCTGTTACAGCGCAGTGGAACACAGTGCTCAGCTGTACTACCAGCGTGGTCAGCATTAGCTCAAGGTCTGGACAACACGTTGTAGCAAATACGTGGACATACCCCAAAATATTCAAGTCACTCTCATGTTACTCTTCCTGTAAGGATTAACCCTGAAGACATAATCCCTGAGAATCTTTTTCACCTTTTAAAAAAGGAGTAAAAAGGAACTCCAGAAGGTGCTAGCTCATTTCAGTTTTTATTTTCAGCAGTAGCTTCTAGCCTTTTAGAAAACCCTATGTAACCTTTCAGCTTGTTAGTCTGCTTACACTGCACTTCTGGACACCACCCCACAGTGGGCAGAACAGCAGACACATCCCAAATATCTGGTTCAGGCATGAAGGGCAGGTCCCTTCCCCAGGTGGTCTGGGAAACCTAACATCTCCAAAAGGCCTGTCAGAAATCAAAGAAATGCCTTCAGAACCAACACAGGAAATGTGGGAACAAGGGAAATATGTAACCCAAAAATTTACCACAAGGAAGCTGAGCCATCTGTGGCTCTGGGTTTGGATGACTGCTCCATGTCACCAAAACTGTAGTTTCCCAGAGGGTTCAACCAGCTAGAAGCCTGCAATTTGATGGCTGTGCTCTGGATATATTTATATATCAAGCCGAATATCTAAAAACCAAATCAAGGACAGAAGGTCTGCCTTCAACTGCACATTAAAGCTGTCTCTCTCACGAGCGTGCTTGCTTCTTGTAAGTTTAAGGTTTCTATTGAAAAATGTATTTTAGCTTTTATGACTGATAAGCCCATGCACAGAAGTATGAAACACCATCTTCATTTCATTGGTGTTGTTTCACAACAATCACGAGCGCTGACAATACTGAGGACTAGTAAAGATTACTATTATGAAAAATTTATGGTAATAGCACCTGACGGTCACACTGCTTAAAGAACGTAGAGGTCACAAATTCAAAAGGAAAGAGGAAAGCAAAGTCTTTTGTTTTGTCCCCAGACCAGTGTCTATAGCTACTGCACTCACAGATACAAAGAGGCCAATTAGGCAATCAAGTGTATCTTTCTGTGGATAAGGATTCATGAAGAGAGCAATTCTATATACAAAAGAGAACATGGCACCCTATATCTCTTTTGCAAATCATTGGGTTTTTTCCCCTCCAAAATCTAGCTTTAACACTTAAGTTAACAGCTCTCATCATTCCTGCTCTGGAGTGTGTAGCTGTAAGGAGTGGCTGAGTCACACCACTGGTAAAGCTTACCAGAGCCTGGTATTAATTATGTAATTAGGACAGTGTCAGGAAAAGGAATACATTTTCTGTAGCATCTTTCTGCTATATGACCGAACGTTTAACAGAGATTAAATCTGCTAAACAAATGTCATTATATGTAACTTAAGATGAAAAAACTTAATCCCAAGAGAGTTTAAGGAGAACTTGTTGAAGAGTGCAGAGCCCAACAGCCTAGCAATGAGTCACAAAAACAAGTGCTGCCAGTATTTTAGAGACACTTTTGTTTCCATAAATTTTAGAGTGCAAAAATTCAGCAGAGCTAAAACAGTACTGTCAAAAGTAATGTGAATATAGGCTATCCAACCCCACAAAATACCGTAGTCACTGCTGCTTTACCAAGCTACAGAATAACATTTATTTAGGTGTAAGGGGAAGGAATAAAAATTTGTATTTTGGGGTAATTCAGGTACCTCTTGTAAGCCAGGGCCCAATCAGCCTAAACACATCCAAACACCAAGCCCATAAAAAGTACACCACTCACAACACAAATGTGAATGGTGTCAACTCTTTATAAAGCACGCTTGTAACTACTGTATAATTACCAGAGTCAAACTCTGGTAAAACCACAGTTTTGTGTGACAGCTGATTTTAAAAAACATTGTCCACAGCATCACAGTACACTGATGAACAAACTAATAATGCCCACACAGTATTTTCAATTAAAGACACAGAACTCAAAACTGACAGTGGCTTTCTGGTTCAAAAGCTGAACACTCCTACTTGCAGAGCAATGACACTATTTCTGCACACCCCACAAAAAAAATCTTTTCTACCTGTAAAGTCAAAGGAATAACTTTAAAAGAAAATTATTTCATGAAACTAAGTGAAATATTTTAAGAATAAGTACATACATTCAGGAACATCCTCACATTCCAAGTTACCAGCACCTTTAGGGAAATCAAGAATAAGTGCCACAAGTACATTCAGAAATAAGCAAACAAAACCATGTTTATGCACCACAGGAAAATAATTTTTTTTTAATGAGAGAAAACAAACTGATGTAATGCAAGATTATCCAGATGGCCAAAAAAAGTCAGTCATGCCAACACTAGGCTTCATCCAGTTTCTTCCTCATAACAGTTAACTGTTATGTCTATTCTAGAAGTCCACTACCTTTTCAGAAGCCTAATTTTTAAAAAGAGGTACTCTTGTTTTAAACAAAGTTAAAAGCGTTTCCTATGTCTGCAGCAAAGGAGAACTCTTAATTATTGCCTCCTTTACCCAGATTTCCCTTTCCTTTTCACAAACACCCCCACCTACCCACACACAAACACTTACTCTCCCAGCCCTTAGTCCAGTGATCACGACAAGTTCATGCCAAGACTAGCGTAGCTCTGAAAATTGTTTTCATTTCTTTCACCTCCATGCAGAGAATTTATCTTCCCAGTTATACATTCTTGAGTCTAGGGCAGTTGGTTGCTTTACACTTATGAGCCACAGGTCCAAGAATTACATTTCACCAACTTCATTTAACTCAAAACAAACACAAAGTTACTGACATACTTATTATAGCTAAAGCTACAAGCCACTTCCCAAGTTAAATGCAGTTAAATAATACAATAAAAGAAAAGGAGGATCAGGTCAGTTAAAAGAAAATTACAAGTTGTCATTAATCATTACTGAAATGACTGCTTAGCTAACACTACTAAAACAACAACCAGACACTTCACAATGGGACAAGACAGTTAAAAAGCAGTGTTTCAATAATCTGCTCTGAATAGTGCCTTCACTCTCTTAATTTTCAGTGCAACATTCTTGGAACAAAAACCACTGTATGACTTTCCTGCCTCTCCTTGTAAAAAAAAAAAAAAAAAAAAAAAAAGGCATTGTATCCATAACACCCCATCCACCAAGTTCTAAAGCAAACTCCAGAAAATTTCTTCATATTTATTGTTGACTGTTTCTAATGAACAGAAGTTGCTCTGTTTCAAAACAGAAGGTAGACTGTTCAAGCAGTGACCGAAAGCCCTGAGCTGGTAAATCCTAACTGTGCAGTAAGTGAAAACAACCCATTTGCTTTATTTAGCACTATCTGTTTTAAAACTTGCAAAACAGAAATGAACAATATTATCCACCTTCTTCAGTCCTTCTGGTTTAGCTACACATTTTTATACGTCTAAATGTCAATCCCCAATTTTCATTCTTTCTTTCATGTCTATTCATCCTATTTGCAAGGCTGCAAAAACATCCACATTAGCAGCAACAGCATCAAAATTTAGAGATGAATTCTTCCATCCTTCTGTTCCTATGCAGAGACACCGTATTCAGCTCTCTGTGAGGACTTCACCACCTCACTGCTCTTTGTCGGCTTCAGATGATGCTTTCAAAGGCAGCCTCTAAAAAGTCAGTTGAAAGCCAGGGCAATTCGGGAGACTATGCTAGAAATTCAGTAGGTAGCATTTTTCCACACTGAGTCATGCTCCAAATGGATCACTCAGTTCGATGCTGGATGCTCTTTTGTTGCAAGCAAGTATTTCAGGCAAATATAAACTGACAGTCCCCAAACTTACACACACACACACCTTCTCATTCTCCAGTCCCCCAGCAGCTGAGATGTTTGCAAGCCTCTTGGTACTGATTCTAACAACACTCCCCATGAAGTTTCAACCAGGTGCAAAATTTGGATTAACTACAGGTCATAATCTTTTGTTCTGTTAACTGCAGGCTGATTTTCAGATGTGGCGGAGAGGGGACAGGAAAAAAAAAAAAAGATTATTTTTGTCAATGAGAGAATATTTAGCATTTATATAGAAATACCAATGGAAACCTGAAATCATTGGAGCTTAAACAACAAGAGGAGTGAAAAGAAAGGGACTGGTCACAGTTGACTAGTGGAACAAGTGTGCAGTTGGTACTGCCATGAAGACTGTCAGGGCCTTGCTCAACATCATCTGTGCAAAAAATACGCTGGAACCTGGAACTTCACGGGAAATCTGGTTTCCACACACAAATTCACATCCCGAGGCTAGCAGGAAGAGAGCTCTCCACTGCAGCAACATCTGCACCAAGGGCCAAGCTGCCGCCCCTTCACATCCTCAGCCTTTTCTCCAGTCCGAGGGAAGCAAGTAATGCAGAAGGACTTACAAGACAATATATACATGGGACTACATAAGTGCAGGGTAGTGGCTTCTCATAGAAAAATCCAGTTCTCTTCATTTATACACCTTCAGTTCTCACAGAAGAAAACATTTGTAGCACGTACTCAGATGTATTACCCTGAAGAAAGGCAAGAAACCAGCATGATCAAAAGCTCTTTTTTAATAAAACAGTTCTGACAGAAAATTGGGAATTTGATTAAACGGAAGACCTGTGTCTAAATGTGGATACTGCACAGAAAATAACTTTCTGGCTGATAAACCAGAAACCTTTTCTAAATATTTTCATATTTTACTAAATATATGAATAACTGGAATATTTCAACTTCTTATTTGTTTGATTTGGGCAAAGATAACTACATTGGGCAAAAAGCTGTAGCCACTATGGTTTCTTCCACATTGCCTAGGGTATTACATTTCCCCACTACCAGTAGAGGAGAACAACCTCTATGTAAGGATGGAGAAACATCAGAGAATGGCTTAAGTTGAAGAAAACATTTAAAAATTGATCAACTGATGCTTATCACCCGATTAAAGTTAAAGATGTGATGCTTCAATATTACTTCTACTAGTTCTCCATTAACAGTTAAAACTATTCAAATAACTTATTGACTATAATATCCAACATATCACTGGAGATATTAACCTAACAGAAAGTGAAAGAGTGTGCTCTGCTACCTCATCAGGAAAGTATGGGCTAACTTCATATTCTTGACTTTTGATAACATATAAAATAGAAAAGGCTGCCTGATTTTCTAACAGTTGATCTTCCACTCCAGACAGGTGGAAAGTCCTTGTTGGCTAGGTTGAGCAAATTCAGTGTGGAAAATGTTGTGGAAACAGAGTTATTCTCCTGATTTAATTGCTACTAGCATGCGGACCTCACTGCACTAGCAAGCCTACAGTTTGGAATTACCACTAATAAAAATAATACTGGTAATACCATTTCAGCAAAATTTTAGCTCCAGGACAGAGCACGTCCATGAAATAAGTGCACCCTGGTAATACACCACAATGTAAACTGACAGGTTCAGAGGTCAACTACATAGTTAACTCGGGACATACACACTGTGAATAAAATCTAGAAAGAACTAGCTACTTCCTTGCTACTTGTATCTGATTTAAACAGCTAATATCTATGCTGGCTAACAGCGAGGCTAAGTACTTTCTGCTTCACATTCTAGCTGTAGGCTTAGTTTTTCATTAGAGCTCAGGTTCCCTGATTAGATTACAAATCCAACCAGAACTCCAAAACTATTAAAGCAAAGTCACTTTGCAAAAAAAGATAAATCACGCAGCAAGGTAGCTCACACAAATTAAAAGCAGTTCTCTCAATTTTACATTACAGGCATGGGAGGCTCTGCCCCCGTTTCTGGAACAATCCTCCTCTTCTGTGCGCAGCTGCTAGCCTGGGCACTGCTCTGCCAGGCTCCCTCAGCTCCAGCACATGCAAAGCGGCAACACCTGATCCCGGGATCATTCCTGTCTGCTGAACGCTCGACTGCAGCTCCTTGGGGACAGAAAGAAAAGTCTGTCCTGACAAGCTTCTTCAGGGTCAAAACCCATTTATTTGTCTTGACTGAATTAAATCAGCTCTTCTAGGCACATAATACTTCTAAATCGGGTATTTCCCAGCTGGTCTCGGAAATCACCAATGCAAATCACTTGTGGTTTGTCTACATAAGAGTTCATAGTCCCTCATGCACTGGAGGTAGCACAGATGCTTTCAAAACAAGTATTCCAACATCAAATAAACTGTCTCAAATTGTCTTAGAAATTTAAGCTTACAGTAAGTGTTTACATATCAGGACCACAGTAAAACCACCTGAGATGGCTATGGTCCCTGCCACAAAACTTGTGACCAAATATCTCATTCCTCTGAGCACTTAACATCAGACAAGAGTTCCTTTGGTTTAAATGAAACCTAACAGGACAGTGCACGAAGGGAGGTGCACGCAAAGTTTTCCAGGATCAGTACCTAAGCTAACAAGAAACTTTGCCGGGAAACGGAAAACTATGAGTTCACACAAAATAATGTGGTAATGGCATACTGGTAGTACCTAAAGTCCAAGGACGGTCTTCTGCTAAGGCTTATATAAAGCTTTCATAAAAGGTCATACATTTATTAAAAGCTACAGACAGATATATCTAGATATTCATCCATAACTTTAAAGCTGTTTCAGACTGTTTCCTCACCAGCACCAAGAAGTCATAAGACTGGATGTTAACGCAAGCTACAAACCCTGCATCACCAATTGCTATGAGTCAGGCAGCTGTCTCCCACACCTAGACACACGCACGACTTCCACTCCACGGCTGTGCTCAGCTTCAACCGTATACTACCACTGCTTTCACAGTAAACCTCAAAAAAAAACCCAAAAAAGGCAAAAAAGCATACAGCAATAACAAAGATCTAGTGTTTTGGCCAACCTTGTTTCCACTTAAAATAATTTCTTTTAGCACTACAAACAACATTTGGGGGATGGGGAGAAGAGATAGAAGGTTGTTTATTCCAGCATATACTAAGGTAACAGATATTTAGAAAGAAAAGTTGAATAGTTAGACAAAATTTCTTAAACTAAGTGGTGTTCTACACAAATTGCCAGGAAGTATTAAGCAAGGTCTTAAAAGGGTGTTAAAGTAGATCAATACTATTTATTTTTTGTAGATTTCTCTAAAACGGGTACTTATAATTCTTCCACAAGTCTGCTTTTACAATTTCAGTCTCAAAGCTAAAGAGAAAAATCTCTGTGCTGTTTTAAATGTTAATATTTTGCTAACTCATGCTACACAAAATTTTAATTGTACAATTTAACTGATTTCACCACTGAATCTGAAGAAATGCTAAAGCAAGGAACAATGACAGCAATGAAAGCTCTTTCAGTTCTTAATCAATTTTTTTGTCTTTTTAAATAAAATATTATCAGGCTTTTTCTTTTTTAAAAAAGAAACATGAGAGTTAAGCAGATAGTACCACCTTAAGATCCTCCCAGAAAAGTTTGTCTTCTCCCTGGTTTCAACTATAGACCTTGCTTGCCCATGCCTTATCACTTGATTTTTGTTTACACAGAAATACAGAACTCTGTCATCAAATGAAGTGTAACTGCAATGCAGCCCTTATGTAAGCCTCATCACATGAATAATTAGCGGGGCCCATAGGAAACTACAAATAGCTTATTTCCCAACTATACTTACCAGAGGTAACCATTTCTAGACCATTGAATTAAGAATCAGTGGGTGAAGAATGGGAACAATACAAATTGAAACTGTAAGTGAGCGACAGATTCAGGACAGGGAGCAGGATTACCTGGAACTAATGAAAGGAGAGGATTTCCCTGCCTCTTGAAGTTTGAGGTCAGGACTGGTTGCACTTCACATACAATCATGTTTTTAACTAAACACATAATTGGATTCTCAATCAAATCCATTTGACTGGTATTACACAATATGTCAGATAATCTTATCAGCGTCAGAATGGATCAAAAATGTGCACAATCTCTTGTGTCTTCTCTATACTACCCATCATCATCCTAATCTGGAGGTATCACAAACAGTTTTCAGTTCAGAGTAACAAGACTTCAGCCCTGTGTACCCAGGCAGCCATTGCAGAGCAGCACGTTGAGGTTGTTGACCTCTAATCTGCAGCAGCAGTGTTGGCAGAGGGGTCTTGCAAAGGCAGCAAAAAAGAGCAACACAAAGACTCAGCAGCTGGAAAATAGTACAGCAGTGACACTCCATCTAAAACCTGCTGTCACAGCAGCAACTGCTAGCTTCAGTACCTCTAGCAATTCTTGCTGGAACCATGTTTTTTTTTAAACTAACAATAAAATCTGATATTTGAAGTTTGTCACCTACCTTAGCTAACAATTTAAAGTAAATAAACTAGACCAGGACTCAAACAAGTGAGAAAAACCTGATCAAAAAAAAAAAATAGGTTTTCCTTTTTTTAAAAAAAAAAACCTACACCCCACATAAGGGAGGTCCTTGTGCAATCTGTAGCTCTCCTGTGATTTTTGCGTCAGTCACAAGCACACTGAACTGAACAAGTTCAGTATGTAATGGCACATAATAAGGATATCCAGAAAGACTTGTGGATTAGAAGAAAGGAAAAAAGTTCTGGCTGTCCTTGAACCTTTCAGACTTCACAATAAAACTGCAAAGTCCCTGGTTCTGCACTGTCTGGTCATTCCTACCTAGCTGCGGGGGAAGAAAGGGAGAGCTTTGAAAGTCTATTTCCTTTAGGAACAAAATTTTTCAGCTGTTTCCAAAGTAACTGAAGACATCCCCTACCTTTGTGCTCCAGTTGTACCTAGACGAATAAGCAATAGGAGTCTCCCCAGCACATTAAATACTGAACAAACACTCAGAAGATGTGGTCATTGATACCCCAACAGCAGAGCTGACCCTATAAACAGCAGCAGATGTCCAAGACTTTGTAGCTTAGCCCTATACTGAGGAAAAAAAACCTAAAACACATCACACAGGTTATTTAAGTATTTCCAACTTTGGAAGCGAGATGGACAGTGTCCCATAACCAGCCATAAGAAGTGTCCCACAACTGGACATAACAGCTATCTGAAAGGAGGTGGTAGCGAGGTGGGGGTTTGTCTGTTCTCCCAAGGAAGAAGTGATAGAACAAGAGGAAATGGGCTCAAGTTGTGCCGGGGGAGGTTTAGATTGGATACTAGGAAAAAATTTCTTCACTGAGAGAGTGGTTAGGCATTGGAACAGACTGTGCAGGGAAGCGGTGCAATCACAGTCCCTGGAAGTATTCAAAAAACATGTGGATGTGGTGCTTAGGGACACAGTTTAGAGATGGACCAGGCAGTCAGGTTAACAGGTTGGGCTCGATGATCTCAGAGGTCCTTTCCAACCTTAATGATTCTATGGATTTGCTCATGCTGGCACACAGAAGGGGGGACACTGGTGTATATAGGGTATGTGGTATTACCCATCTCAACAGGCAGTGGTGTATCCAGAGAATTCCCAGTAGCAGTAATGGCTGCAGCAGAGAGAGAAACCCCTTAAATACAAAAATTTCTTTCAACTATTTGTCCCAGCAGTACCTTATAAGTTATCCATCCAGTATCATTTTACATCAGCTAACACTAATGCTCACATATTAATATATCCATGTCTTTGTTTTAGCCTAGCAGTTTTCCTTCTGGCATTTCCTTCATCTGCTTTTAAGATCTCCAGAGATGGAGCTTTCAGTCTCAAAGGACAAACAGATAAGGAAAATATCCCCAATAATCTAATTTATATATTGCACTTTAAAAGTAAAGTGACTCAGAGGGAGATGGTCTTACAATGTGTTGAATGCATTAATACCTGAAACCCTGGGTTACAGCATAACTTAAAATCATGTTTTAAACTGATTGGCTCTGGGGGTGGCATTCAAATGTTCAAACCATTCTGAAGGATCTGACATTCAGAAGTTGGAGGCAGATCTTGCAGAAATGCGAGACAACTAAATGGCCAATGCATTACTAGCTGACAAGGAAGAACGAAACCAAAAAGCCTACACCCTACAGAAAACAGGAGGAGTGACTCAAGAAAAATGTTTACAAATTCAGTATTTGAAATACAGTTACTATCACCAAGGTATTTAATGCATTAATACACTAAATTAAAATTGTAGCATTGTTGCTATTTTGAACAGAATGTGGGTTAACAGTCAGGATTCTACAGTTTATTTTTTATTATCAGAATGGAAAAATAACACAATGCCAATTCATCTAACTTCTGAGCAAAGGAGAGGACCTCTCACACACATTGCTGTGCTGGAGTGACCATCGCCCTCTATACCAAGGAGGCAACAAAACAGGAGAGCAATTTTCACTCAAACAGTACAGTACATTACAAGCATTCTGCCCCACTGGATATCCCTTAGTTAGACATATAGCCTTGCCCAAAAGAAGTTTAATCTTAAGATGAAAAATGTGTTTATAAATTACAGAATACACATATAAAAAAAAGCAAGTCAGTCATCTGGCTAGACTACAATTAGTCAAATTTCCTTGACAGATCTGATAGAACTTGGGAGTCAGTAGCATTTCCTAGCTGCAGCCTGAGAAATCAAAAGCATATATCTTCAAGAGATGCAGATAGCATGAGCTTCGAAACACTTTCCTCAGTCTGCCAATACATTCCTCTGTTTTAAACAGACTGAACTTCTACCAGACAACTCTTACACAGCTACTAGGCAGACATCCAACAATACAAACCAAGCTGAATGTTAACTTTACCCAGTGCTCCACACACATTATATGTACACACAAACCCGAAGAAACAAATAAAATTTTAAAAATCTATTTTTCAACAGACAAGACAAAAACCAATAATGCACAAATTATAATTCATTTCTGAAGTCATAAGAAACTTTTCTAAGATAAGTAACAGATGCTTTAGATTGTATTCACAAGATTATCATGTGCTTCATGTGACAAACCACTGACTATTGTCTGCATTTCTTTCTGACTTACAGAAGATATCATTTGAACAAGCCAGAAGAACTGAAAGAATGAAACATGAACTGTCACAGGGAGAGGGACAGGGAAACAGACACGATTATTCTATGAGATGACTGAGGAGAGCATGAACATCTGAAAAGCAAAGAAACATTAAACAGTGCTGGAGGTTAGTTATTCTCATTAGTCATCTTGGCCAAAAGAGTAAGTGAGCTTAAGCTGTGGCAGAGGAAACGCAGGCAGAAGGTGACCGCCACGTATTCCTGCTGGGAGAAGAGGAAAGCAGATTGTTACCCATAACTGAATCACACTCCAAATGCCTTCACAGCAGCAATATCACATCTACCATGAAACAGTCTTCAAGACAGGTAGGGAAGGGTTGGATGAGGGAAAGGAATAGACTTTAGAACAGAAAGAATATAGAAACCGTGCAAACAAACAAAAGCTTCCAGTACTTCATGCTGTGTATGCTTACAACACATTACCTCCTAATAGCAGCCATATCACCAGTACCACTGGATGACTGTCAGTCCCCCAAGAATCTGCTCTATCATATTCAGAACTCATCTGGAGAAGAGGCTGCACCCCCTTTGCTGAAGCTGGCCCCCATATCTCCCCCTTTCCAACAGATCATAGGCACAGAGCTCTTCAATATCTTCCTGGCTTTTAGGCCTTGCCTGTCCTCTTCCAATACAGAAGAGAAGATTACCAAGACAACAGACCCAAGCTCTTTACTGAGGTTCACATCAGGAGCACAAGAGGCAGTGGTCATAAACCAAAGCAAGAGACTTCCCAACTTGACATAAGGAAAAAATTCTGCCCATTAGGACAGTCAAGTATTGGTTGCCCAGAGACACTGAGGCATCTCCATCTTCGAGGGTTTTTCCAAGACCTAACTTGATAGAGCTTTGAGCAACCTCGCCTGAATTTAGTTTTGACCCTGCTTTGAGTGGGAGGTTGGATCAGATGACCTCCTGAGGTCCCTTAAAACTTGAATTAGTCTAAGCTTACCCTTCCAAATCTATAAGGCTTTATTGTTCATGTGGACAGTGTCATATCCCTGTAAATATATTCTGACATCTGAATGGGATCATTCAACTGTGCTGAATTCAGATCCTGGAACTCGACATGCAGCTTCGCAGAATTACAGACAATTGGGATGGAAAAGAGCTGGAAAGGCCATAGAGTTTGTTCACCCACTCTGCCTTTCTGGACCAAGGTAGTATCAACTATGTCCAAAACATTCTCGGCAGTTATCAGTTTGAACTGTTTTTAAAAGTCTCCTATATGGGCAATTCCACATCTCCACAGATAAATTGTTCCAGGACATCCATCCTTACAACAGACAAATATTTTCTTCCAATCTTTTACTTTTCTTACAGCAGTTTAAGCCTATTGCCTTTTATCTGCTTCACCTTGAACATGAAGAGCAATTTATTCCCTTCTACTTTGTATTTCACTCTAGGTATTTCAAGACGTGTCTCTTAGCAGTCTTCACTCCTCATATCTCACACTACGGAACTGGTCATGTTTTCTAGACAGTCATTTCCCTTCTTTTTTCAGTTCCCCTCAGTTAGTCCACATTTTTCTTGAACTGCAGCACTCAAAACCTAACACTAGACATCAGACAAGACATTAGCAGTACTGAACAAACGGTGTGGATTAATTTGCACCTTAAATAAAAACTCCAATTTCTATATATACAAATTTTCTTCTTTTGCCACAATACAACACTGCTGTTTCATGCTTAATTTTTATGCATTATTCACAATCACTTTAATTCTGGCCTACAGTAGCAGCAGAGAGCACACTGGCCCTTTATCTTCAGTCAAGTATCATCCAACATGTAGGCCAACACCATTTTATGCAAGTCCCCTCTTCCCAAAGGAACATCTCAGCATTCAGCAGCCCTGAGAGTTAAAAACCAACAAAAGCGTTGGCCTGGCATGGGTCAGCCCTGCTTTCAGGGCTGCAAGCACAGCACAAAGCATTTCATCTGAAGCTCTGAGCTGTACAATGTTTCTTCCTCTTCGGGGCCTACCAAGGCTTTACTTGTTGACATTTAGAGAACAATGAAAAGTCCATCTGTTCCTCAAAAGCTCTGCTAACAATGATAATGAAATATATCTACAGCTACGCTTTAAAATGCAGAGCCAAGACAGTGGGTTGGCTAGATGACCAGCCAATGTAGATCACTTTGGGGACTGTGTGGGGAAGAAAGAAAGAAAGAAAAAGAAAAAAAAAAAAGACACCAACAAAACAAAAAACCCAAAAGAAACCTAAAGTCTGAAGCTTTTGGGAGTACAAAAGAAGAAAAAAAATAAAATAGGACATTATACTGATGTTTAATTGTCAAATAGTTTACCTGTCAATACCAGTTCAGCCCTATCTCAGATCTCATTTTTAGACCTCACTGAACACCAATCCACTTTTGCTTAACTCAAAGTTCTGCTAGTGAAGATCAAAATGACAATTTTATTGTTCCTGAGTGATAGGCTGACTGATTAGATTAGACAGAAGCGTAAGCCGTGCTCTAAGTGATACAGATTGAACAGGTGGCCTTCTCTCTGACCTACTACCTCTTCAAACACTGTTAAAAGTAGAATCCTTCTCTTTTCTATCACGTCTAGAAAATATATATTCAGATGTTTACTCCCCTTTAACCCAACATGAAAATATTTTTCTGGTCTTTAATGTGTTTCAGTTTGCTCATAAATCAACCTTTCCCAAATATATCAGTTATTCACACACATGATATAACTGCAACTAGAAAAAGAAAATACAGGAGATGTTTAGATGGTATCAATATCCCTAGTCTGCAAAGTAATGTATATAGATAAGACTTCTATTTAAAAAAAAAAAAAAAAAAAGACATTCAAAGGCATCACATTACAGAGCCAGAGCCTAAAAAAATAATGATTTCATATGTACTTAAAATTAAAGACCAGACTTCAAAAGGAATGCATTTGAGACCAGGGAGTGAAATAAACCTTACCTGGACAACTTATGTAGAGTGAAAACTAAAACAATGTATGGTTTGCTTAGCAGGTAGAAAAAAATAGTAGTCAGCTATTTCCTACAGATCAAAGTGTCTGGTACAGGCATAATTTTTTTTTTTCCTCTTCACACAGAAACAAATGGTGGAGGGGAGAGAGAAACAAAGCCATATATGTGCTTTAGCAAAACAGAATTTTTAATTGTAACAGTTTTCATAGAAGGTAATGACTAACTCAGGTGTTTTAGTAGCAGTTGCTTTTCTTGTGATACTACATCATGTATTATTTATATCACACCAGAAGTGTTTACTATACTTTGAAGCTACATCTTTGGCCTGAGGAGCCTATGACAGAATTCTGAGATGACAATACACAAAGTGCCAGTCAAGCATGGGGAGGGAAGAGCAGGAAAACAGTATTTAAAAAAAAAAAAAAAAAAAAAAAAAAACAAGACTCTCTACCTATATTCATAGCCCTCTCATATCCTCATAAGGGTGGAGATGAGGACATAGATATTCTGTTCTAGGACAGAATCAAGCACAAACTAAGACAGAGGCACTGCTGCAGTTGGCAAATATATTTAATCAATACTACTGAGTAAGAGATTAGCAACTCCAAGATCTTGGGATAATGAGCTACTCAGAGCAACACAAAAGGTCTCAGGACTCACCTCCCAGTTAGTCCCATGCTAAAAGGAAGAAATGTCCAACAACATGAATGCTAAGAATTAATGGCTTTGAAAAACAAAGTTACTTCTCTAATTAACTTCATTTTCAATATTTTGAATAAGTTACATAAACAGACATCTTAAGTCCATCTACCTTCCTATCACTTTATTCCAAGAAGATGCAGTCTCACAGGCAACGCGGTACCGAATGCTTCAAAGAAAGTAGCTTATCTGGGTTCCTACATTCTATACAATACTAATGGTTATACTGTACATAGGACATTTCTTAGCAGGCTTGCTAGTGACCACAGAATTATGCAAGACTGTATTTCATTATTTGCAATATATTTCTAGAGGATACTCTTTCCTTAATGTTTTAAACCATTACTGATGACTTGCATAACCTTTTAATCAACATTGCTAACAATTCGCATACTTCAATATAGTCTCTTGACCGACATTAATACTCCACAGCTATATAGGTTTTCAGCTGAAGATGCCCCCTTAACTTCATTTTAGCAGTATTAAGCAAAAGACAATTAACATGGTTAGAAATAGGAGGAAAAATAAATAGTCAATTGAAATAATGAAAAAATGCACAGCCTTAAACAAAGACAACAGCCAAATGGTTGCAGCATTGACCCAAAATGTGGAAGACCTTTGTTCAAGACCCCAAGTGAGATCAGACCAGGTAAACAGAGAAGACTGATCAAACTCTTCCCTTTGAGAGGTCTCACAAGAGAGAAACATCTTCTGGACAGTCCTATTAGCTATAACCTTCCATGTGTTCAGCTGTGGTAGTTGAACCATCATGCTGTAGCATACTACAGTCCTTTAGCTCTTTACCCACCTTGAGAATCACGTTTTATTCATTCAAATAAGTGTCCTCCAAAGCTACAGTATAGAAGAGAAAGCATTTCAAGAAACCTGGAGTATTTAAGAGCGAGTATGGAAAAACAACATTAAATCTAAAATGTCCTGCAACAGTTAGGTATTTTCTAATCAAACAAAGCCTGCAGAGTTCCTGTAACAGCATGAATGCAAGAACCACCAGTGAGACACGAAAAATTACCTAGACAACAAATCTTTTAATCCATTTTTAAATCTAACAATGGAAATGCACTATTCAATACATATAAATTGCTGTATATAGTAGAACAATAATATCATAACCTTTTACTAAGGTTTTGTTTCTCTCAGCTTTCTGTGTTGAAACTGCACAGTAAGCAGGCTCAAGGGATATGTCATTCATTTTTGTTAGGTAGACTTAAAGACCTAAAGATGCTTAAAGGGTGCATTGTCCCAAACAGCAAGCCTAGTATTTGTCAGCTGATTAAAAAAAAAAAAAAAAAAAGTTCTTTAAACAAAAGTGAATTATTCCAGCAGCGGTGGTCTTTACCAAATCTGTTAAGGATACTAACAAAGGACCAGATGATACCCGCTCCTCACTCCTTATTTCCATACAGAGTCGATCCAGGAAATATTTTATGCTAATCAATTGTTAGCTCTGAATCGGCAGTTTTTCATATTTTAAAATACCTATGAACAGACCTTCTCTATGCATCAAACTCACTGTGACGCTGACCTTAAAACCCTTTCACCGTTCTCCATTTGCATCTTGTTGCTATGGTAAACACATCAAACAAGAGAACACATTTGAAAAATCAGGCTGCATTTCTCCCTTTAGTCACACTGGAGCAGACACATTTATTCCAGAAAAGTTTCACCAGAAAAAAGTAGAAATAAACACAGAGAACTACAAAAAAAGGAGGAAGGACGGGAAGAAAATGAACACAGATTTAAAACAATTTTAGAGGAGAACAGAGTACAAGAAAAAGGCACAGCTCATGTAGTTACTCTTGCTGGACTTGTTCAGATCTGGTTTGATTTCTAATTAAACTTTCTTGTTCTCCAGTTCAAATGATACTTTTAACTTGTTGCAAATATTTTACATAGGAATAATATTAGCATAAGAAAAAATTCTCTGCTCCAGCAGCCACAGATATGGCAGGATATTGAATCTTTAACAGAAAAAAAATGCACATAAAATGGCTTTATTTCCCCAGCAGTAATCAGGCAACAGAACATGAAAGCAAGAATTCCAGCAGCCATCTCTGAGTGGGCAGCAAGGACGATCTATAAAGCGCTTAAAGCAAATAAAGGGAAAGCAGAGGGAGGGAGCAAGGCTCCCTTGATCCCAAGCACAAGGGCCATTCAGCTCCTATAGAAGAATTTACAGAAGTCACACAGAAAAACTGCAAATGTGAAGCCTTGAGTTCAGTAATAAAGGAATGTCTAGGCCAACAATATAAATCCTAACTCTCCACAGAGCATAAGTAGTAAAGAAAAAAAACATTAAATTGAAATCGGCAACTAACTCAGTGGAATTTCAAAGCAAAGTAAACTCTCAAGTCTTCCACAAACTTTGGGAAGTGACAAGTCAGAAATATAATTCATACACAAGCATGAACAGACCACTCATGCACACCACTCATTGCTTTTTCTTCTTAAATTCAAGACATATCCATCTTTTGGCAAGGAATACATGACATCAAGGGAAATGTCCGACTAGGATTTCTTTCCCCTCCATCAAAGAATGAGTTTGTGTTTACATCACAAGTGGTGGAAAGGGAAGTTTATTTCCTAGAAAGCAAGATCACAGATTTCAGCCTGCCCCAAGCAATATCAGTTACGGATGATCAAGTTAGATATGATGAAACCTGAATTAATTCAGCAGCAGATGGTGCCGTGTCTTTTTTTTCAGCTAAAATGCAAAACATACGGATGGGGTAGAGTAAAGTTTCAGCGAAGGACAAGGGAATGTTTGTTTAAGTCAGGGAGCAAAGAGAAACATCAAAACTAACAAAAGATATGCAACATGAGCTTTCCAAAAACAAGATCTCTTTTGTTGCTTTCCACTACCAGACTCTCTCTCCAAAAGAGGTATTTCCCAACACCTAACATGTCCTCAGAAAATTACTATTTAATACTGTTGAACAATTTTTTTTCTTTGGTGGGGCATACTTACATGCTGGTAGACTGCTGAACTTCATTAATACAGTTACTTTGAGATACATTTTCTCCAAAAATCTTTCACAGCTTCACATGATTACAGATGGGTAATAACTATTGTCTAATAAAAGGAAAACATTGGTTCATTTTAAGGAGCCAATGGATAGTACTGTAATCTATTGCTGTTGCTTATCTAGTTACAGAATTATTTATGAGAATGCTTAGCACTGTATGGGAAGCATGAAATTAGTACCTGTGCCCTCCAGAGCTTATGATATATACCACAGCATACATGGCCATTCGTCTGACATTTGATGATCTATTCATGGTAGGAAGCTTAAACATAGCTGTAAGCGTTTGCAGAACAGCAGCCCAAGAAAGAAAATCAATTTCAACAGCCATCAAAGTGCTTCAGAACACACCTATCAAAAAAAGACAGGTTCCTTCCACTCAGCTGTTTCTTTCCTAATGTATTTAGCAGTAGCTGGATCTAGCACAGAGACGAACTTCGTTGTTAAGGCTATTACAAAAAAATGATGAAAATGAGGAATGCAAAAGATGACAAGGTAGAAGGAGGCATGACAACAAACAGCAGATTCTGTATGGGGAGAAAAAATACACAGAAACTAGCAAAGGAGAAAAAAAAAATACAGAAGAGGTCCAACTGGTCACATAATTCAAGAACTGAGAGTACGAAAAGAAGAAATCCAGTGTTCCCATAATAAACCTTTGCAGAGGAGGACTACGGTTACAAGAGATGAACATATCCCATTTGCCTTATCAAAAGTTAACACTGTATCCTGATTTCATATTTCAAGCAGCTTGATTAGTTGCAAAAATCCCTGTTTTTTGCAACTAATCCAATCCAACAATCCCTAATACTAACTGAATTAGTAATAAATACGTTTTTCTAGAGTACTTCATCTCCCTTTTGGAATACCAGAAATAGAAGTTAGGTGGTTTTAATTCATCAGCTACAATTATTACTTCCACTGTTATTAAAAAAGTTTACCGATAGATCCATTACATTTTGCACCCATAATTTCCATACTTGGCAAACATCAGCATTTCACCTTTGTGAAGCAGCGTCACAATGTATTGCAGACACCCAGGGCGGGTACGAGAAGGAAACTTTTTAGATGATTCAGGGAAGAGCTGGGTGGCCAGATCCCACAGCCTCTCTCCACACGTGAGGAGGAAGGTAGCAACACTCCCCCTCTTTGCTTGAGGGATGAAACACAGAGCAGATGTCAGTCACAGCAGCTGAAGTAGTAGCAGTGAGGTACTCTTGCCAAAGTAAGGAAGAAGGCACATACACACAAACATACCGAGGATGATGAAAAGTGGAAACTTTCACAGCTCTGCTGTTTACTGCTCACTGATGTTAAACATATTTGGTTATAAAACACCATCCCCTAACTCCTCTCTCCCCTGGTTCTTTGTGTTCTGGCCATTAACACAGTTTCTACTGGGCTCCATCTTTCACAATGACAACGTGCCCAATGCCAAAGCCCTACTTCCTTTAGCTTCACCAGCTGGCACTTCATGGTCCTATTACTGTCCACTCCGCCTGAGGTAGCACCCAAGCTTGTCTGAGTGACCATCTTACTTTTCTTGACTACTGGTCAGCTTCCACAGCTATTCATCTTTTCACTTTGTTCTTCTTTATTTCTTCTTCTGTCTTCATACAGCATCTTAAAAGGCAGGATTACAAATCAACACTGAAGCTTATCATCTATATGTCTGGGGCCTCCACTGACTCAGAGTGAATCAAGGCCATCTTCCTCCTTTGGGGGACTAGAAGACAGATTTTTACTTCAACATTCTACATTGTTATGTCTCCTCCATAAGACGATCCAAGTAACAGACATCCTTCCATGCTTTATCAGATAGTGGTCCTCCATGCAAGCCTTCTGGTGAGCTCTATCCAAATATTATTGCTCTCCAAGAGTTCTCTTGTTTAGCATGTATCCAAAAATACAAAGGACCTAAGTCCAACTTTCTCATCTTCTTAGATCATCACTGCTAGGACATCCTAACCCTACAGCTCCAAGCCACACTGAGTGAGGATAGGCACTGTTACCTCTCCAGTTGGAGCTATTTCAGTTCCTATGACACAGCTCATGTCTGGTTGGTGAAAGTAAGCATAACTCTGACCTCATGGTTTAGTGTACCGACTGCAGTGACCCCATCCAATCCCTGGAGAGCTCATACGATGACTCTTTAAAACGCAATACTGACACAGACTGCTGGCTATTGAGGATCTCAGTCTTAGGCGAGAACTTCATCTACCCAGCATGCAGGAAGCCTACACACTGTATTTTGGCTGTGGACACCACTAAAGTGGCAAGACACACAAGAATTAGGAAGTATAACCTATACCCTTTTTGTCGTCTTGGTTCCAGAAACACGGACTATGATGTTTATACCATTTCATAGCCTCCTTGGCAAAAGTTAGTTTTCATATGCTGAAAAGACATTTACAAAAGCAAGACAGCAATTTCAGATTTACAAAAAGGATGACTTTTCACAGTTAAAAGAAAAAACAACCATCTCATTAGATAACCATCATGGGGGCTCCCTGATTTCATCTGAAAACAGGCATTATACACAGTCACAGGAAGAGCAAAGCTCTTTGTTGAAGTTGCACACCATCATCAAAATTGTAACTCCACAAGTCTTTCAGTGGTGATTGACAATAGAGAATTTTTTTCTTAATTGGGGAATTTAACATTAGTTACTGGATTACCTGCCAAACTATTTTCAGCTTTCATGCTTCACTAAATCAGAGTATTTAGCTCATCATTCACAAACCCATTATTACACTGAAGAAAGTGGGGAGCAATTAGCATACAAGAAGATAGCTTAAAGGTAGTGCTAATTGGATAGAATGAAGTATTTTTGAATCGTGTTGTACACAATTAAGTGAGATAACCAGGTTCTGGAAAAACAATTTGCTAAACAATTTCAGTGATGTCTATTCTATAACCTATGTTTAAGCAAATTCAGCTTTGCAGTAAGTTCAGTGCAATATGCCTTTCCAATATCTTACTTCAGTTACTACCATGGGGGTTGCAAACTAAAAGCTGGTCCTGCTGTAGAGCAAGCGTTGTTCAAGAAACATACATACAAAAACAACGACTAATTCATTGCAACAGTGGAGATCATCATTGGACTAAGCTGTAGTTCTCAAAAAGAAGTGAAGAACAAACCCAACAAGAAAACTGAATGTAATATTCAGAATGCACAGTACAGCATGGCGCTGATACACACTGAGTTGCCACACCAGTTGAATTACAGGACTGTGCAAAATACACAACCAGAAATCATAGAAAATCATCTACAAAGAGCTACCAGTGGGGGAAAAAAAAAAAAAAGTGCATGGCTTTTGTTCATGATTGCTAAGCAGAGAGGGAGAAATCTTGTACATGAATAGTTAATCTGCCAAAAGGAAGAAAGTAGACAGGAGGAAAGATGCGATTCTTTATTACTTTATTATTAGTGAACTGCACTCAGACATAAGATGTTAGTTAGACAATTATGTTACAGAAATATGCCTTGTAACATTAGGGATTTGTTTTCAAGAGCTACAGCTGGGTGCTTTTAATTCACTTCTACCAATTCCTTGCCATGTATTATTTCTAATCTATTTTTCACACACCTACAACTATAAACATAATTGCACCAGTAGGTTTATTTAATTCCTAGCTGCAACAAAACCTCTGTATTTGTAAATGCACTTCTACATCACTATTTTTTTTGGCTCAGAACATATTTAATATTTTCTTCAAATGACAGAGCAGTCTGTAAACCCGTAACACGCCCTATTTTTAGGATCACACCTATCTCATATTTTCCTTTTTAAAAATACAACCTAGTTATGCTTTGGCATAATACCTGCCTGTACTTTATGTGAAAAAGGCTTCAACAGGTAACAACACTCACAGAAGCATCTCTCCCCATAGAAAATGCTACCGTAATCGATGAGCAGACTTCAATGAACAACTGCAGCATACACCCCATGTTATCATGCAGGGGCGGTGTTTCTCTGTTTACTGAAAATGTTATTGAACTGTTCCCCCCACATGCACATACCAACAGCAGCATGCAGTAACATCGCTTATTCCTACGCCCTTCAGAGAAAAAACGATCCACCCTCTTTGTCTTCCTGTACAACCCTTGAATTATCTAAGAAGGCGAGATGTGTGTAGTGGTTCCAAGGACCCACTGGTAGATACAGACCTTCCCCTGAAGTCTGATGTCTTGTGGCATAATACTCCAAGTGCGTCAGCATATAATATAAACTTCTTTAAAGGAAAGAAGTAAATCATCATTCAGTACCACAATTAAAATCCAAATATTGACATATGGATACAGACATATATACACATGCACATAATACATATATTTCTTCTCATGTTTGAATTATGTAAAGACATCTTGAAAATTAAGGCATCCGTGGGCTAATCTGGAAGTCCTTCAAACAATAAAATAATACCTTCACATAGAGCCAAGAGTTCACTGATGAACAACAGATTTTTATCTCTGATAAAAAGAGTAATTTGAATTAGCTGGCGTTTTAAAATGATTTAAGCTCCACTCCCATTACGACTTCTACATATACCTATCCTCATTCACTGTGAGCAGCCTCATGGAAGCCCTCGCCTCCCGGTACATAAGGTCAGACACGGCCTCCGTGGGATAAAAGCCTTTATCCTTCTAAAAATACCAGCCCGCCAGGATCCACTCTCGCAGAGCTCCCTGATGCAAACAGCATCGCTATATAGTCAAGGGACCGCTTTACTTCCATGAGTAAGCATTTGCAGCACCGGGCTATAATTAGTTGGAATATTTTTAGCGTCATTGCTGAAAATTAGAGAGAAATGACTGAGAAAGACCTCAGAAAGGTTGGTGTGGGGGTTTGGGTTGGTTTTTTTTCTCTCCTTTGGCTATTTCCGACTGCTGCAAGGAAAAAGAGGCTCAGCCGGGGTGACACGCTCTTTCTGCGGGGACGATGTCCCTCGCTGGTGTCCCCGGGCGGCGATGCCGCTCCCCGCTCCCCCGCGGCCGCCCGGCGCAGAGGGCCCGCTCCACGGGGCTGACAGGCACGGCCGGCCGCGGTCACCCGCGGCGTGAGGGCCTGCGGGGAGCGCTCCCCTCCCGCCCGCCCCCCGGCCCCCGCAGGAGGGGCGGCGTCGCCGCTTACCTGACCGCCACCCGCACCGAGCTCTCGTCCTGGCCGGCCGACATGGTGCCGGGGGGGCAGGTGAGGGGCGGCCGGGAGCCTCGCCGGGAGCGGAGGGCGCTGCCGGGCCGAGGAGGGGCCCGCCGGGGAGGAGGTGGGCGCACGGCCGCGGCTCCCCCCTCACCTCCTCCTCCTGCTCCGCCACCTCCTCTCTCCAGCCATTTTAGGTGCCTGAATGAATAGGTAGGAGCCGCGGCAGCGCAGGGCGGTTGGCGCCGCTCCTCCTCCTCCCCGGCCCTTCCCGCGGCTGGGCGGGGAGCGCTGTCAGTCAGCCCGCCGGCGGGCGGAGGGACGGGCCCCGGGCAGCGGCCCCCCGCCCCGCCGGGCCCCGGCTCCCGCGCCCGCTCCAGCCGCAATGCGTCAGCAGGCCCCGCCCCGGGCAGCCGCCGGCGCGGGCACGGGCACGGGCACGGGCACGGGCACGGGCACAGCGGGGCGGTCGCTTGGCGGCCTCCCCTCATGCACGGGTGGGTGCGCGGCCCTACGCCGCTCCTCACACACGCTCGCACGCCCCCTCTCCACACACACCCGCTGTCTGCACACCCCCTCTCCACACACGCACGCACACCCCCTCTCCACACACACCCGCTGTCTGCACACCCCCTCTCCACACACGCACGCACACCCCCTCTCCACACACACCCGCTCCCCACAAACACCCGCTCTCCGCACACCCCCTCACCACACACCCCCTCACACATCCCCCTCTCCACACACCCCCGTGTTGTTCGGACACGCACTCCTCACACGCAGCCCTTCCCACATGCACCTCTTGCACGCCTGCCTCCTCACACAAGCCTTTCCACACACGCGTGCAGTGCTCACCCTCCGTGCACAGCTCTGCTCGCCTGTGGCCCCACACGCACCTCTCGTGCACGCACATACGTGCGGGCAGCTGTGGGCGCACGCGACGCCATTCATGGCGTCTGGCTCACACGTGCCTTTTCCCCCGCACGTGCGCGTGCATGGCACTTGCACACCTGCACACAGTGCTCCACACACACAGTTCATCCCCCCACAGTTCCCCACTCATGCTATCACCGTGCACAGCTCTTGCACACACGCACATGTGCGCACAGCCGCACGTAAGGGCTCTGCACACAGCTTTCGAGGCCTCCCTGCTGGGAAAGAGGAGCTTAACCCCCTGTCAGGGCTGGGTCTTTTGCTCTTCCACCTGTTTCCCTCTCCCGAGCAGGAATGCAATGTCCTCATTCCTCCTCGTTCCTCCCCTGGCACGACCCTCGTGCCTGCGGGAGCATGCAGCTCTCTCATTTTTCTGGCTGCCCTCGGCAAGTTTGTTTGCCCCAGCTGCTCCAGCCAGGCATCGCTGTTCTCACTTCGCTAATGAAATGCCTGGGTTTTAGTTGGAAACTGAGTGGGCGGATGACATTAATTTTTGATGCAAATAGTGTCCCTGCCAGGAAACCAGCCTGGTTATTTTGCCCAAAACAACTCACATTCCTAAGGAAGATTTTCCGTCAGAATAGGCCCGGGTTTGAATTTGTAATGATATGCTAAAAACCTTGCAGTTCAAGTTGTTTTGCTTCTGATAGCGAAGGTTGTTCACGCCCAGGCCCCAGCCGCTGTCAGAGATGGGCAGGTGAGGTCTGCTGGCAGGACGGGGCCTCTAGCCGTGTCCCCGGCTCTCTCAAAAGGCAAGTCCCTCCTTCTCAGAAGAAATCAACTGTATTATTGTTACTCTGCATGTTTCTTGTAGTTATTTTTTCACCCTTTTGTGTTTTTCTCTATTCATTAAGAAATTGGAATGTTTCTGGAAAATGGCCCACCTGGAAGCTGCTATACAAAATGACTGTCTTCTGCTTTCCTCTGAATGACACAGCACCACCATGCAAAGCTCCAACAGCATCTGAAAGTACGGGGGACTTAAGCTACGTAGCATATTGCTGAGGTATACAGAGATGATATTTATCTGAAAGGCAGAAAAATGGAGACACAGATAGTTCGGTCTGAAGCCACTGAGGGAATCTGGTACAGGCAGAACAAGGCCTATGTTTCCCTGGGCTTCCAGGCTCACTATCCTCTATTTAATGCTGTGGTCCAGATACTTTGCTTCTCCTTTTTTCGCAATATTTTACAGAATGGGCAAGATAGCCAATAATGAAAAAGCTCTTGCAGGTGAATTATGTTGGCATTCATACAAAACAGCCTCAAAACGAAAGTGATCGACGGCTCATAGTTCAGGGCGTTTCCAGCTCGGGGGGACTAAACACTCCTGACCATGTGGTACATCTGCCTGTATTGCACAGAGCTATTTAAAAATACCTGCAGCCCGTCCGTGGTGAGTGGCATCCTATAGCATAATGAGGTTATCATAATTTATTTACATCAGATTTACAAATCAAGCTAACAATAAAGCTGAAGCAAATATGGAAAAGGCAAAGGTCACTATGTTTTCGCTGTAATAGCTTTAGTAACTTGGAACTTTCTTATCCAAAAGTATCCAATACTTTTTTTCAGCTGACACAGCTACAAAGTTAATGTAACAAACACACTCCAGCCAAACTTGTACCCTGGCACAATCAGTCTGCATTTCTTTCATGCAGCATCTTTTGCTGGATAGGCCCTAGTACAGCAAAGCTCACCCGCATCACCCTGAGCACACCTACAGAATCCTGCTCAGTCAGTGCCTCCGGTTCGCCCTGTGAGCTGTGCTAAAAACCCTGCGGCCAGCAGCAGCCGCAGGAGCTGCCTGCGACTTTCTCAGTCCTGGCTGCTCAGACGCAGGATCATGTTCTAGATCTTGCCAGGGCCATTTCTTCTCTGGCCCTCGTGTGGCCCTGGACATTTGCCTCAGCCTGGCCACATCCAGCCCTCTCTCTTCCACATTGAAAATGAAGTTAGCAGATTAAAAAGTCTGGCAGAAGTCCTCCTGAGCTTAATGTTATATATACAGATGGGTTGCTAGTTACAGGTTTGGGACCTTAATGACAAAGATTTGTTATCCACATTGGGATTAAACAGGAAGCCATAAATTTTGGTGCTATAGTAAAACTATTTCCTTCTAATTTATGGCTATTTCAGTCCTACAGTATTACACGCATATTTTCTATCTATCTTAAATATTTCACTCCAATGCCAGACTCCTCTGAAATTGGCATAGCAAGTTACGTTTAGCTTCTTGCCATGTTTCATGCAAATTGCCTGATTTGTGACCATTCAGATGTAAAACAGGAGAAAGACATAGGTCCCCTTTCTTTAATGGCAGATTTTTCTCTGTGTTCCCCATTTCCAGAAAGCATACTATCCTTTTGTTAAAATAAACTTTTATTTTAGTTTTTCCCAATTTGTCCAATGCAAACAAGCAGTCTGCTATACTGTTAACTTGGCTGCCACAGGAAACTTAAATCAATTCTCCTGCTTTTCATTTCTTTTAATGTGGTAGACCTTTGCTCTCCAGCATCCTATTCATCTCGTTGAAGGATTAACTTGAATAAATAAGGGCACAATCGCTCCTTTTCTTTCATCGTCTACATATGTAGCCATACTGCCAATGTCTTGTTTACCTTTAATAAAGCTGTAATGTAATATTTACAGATTTGTCCAGTCTCACAGCTAATGCATGGTGGTTCCCAGAAGGTCTCCTCACACTCCTTAGTCAGCCTGCCGACAGGCAGGACCTGCAGTAGAGCACCCCGTCTCTCCTGTGGCTCTGACACCACAGGTACCCGCCACAGCTGGTCATGCCTGATCAACTGCAGAGGTTCCCAGAGAGGGGACAGACTACAACTCTGGTCCATGCTCGGTGCTTAGAGGAGGACTGCTAGGAGCATCCCTCCCTGGCAGCCGTCCCAGGTGATGGCTGTTAGACTTTCACCTCCTCCATTCTCCCGCCGTATGAGGCAGCACCATGAGCTTCATCCATTGGGGCAACCAAAGACCTGCGTTTGGAAGGGTGAGGGCTCTGACTGACACGCACACATATGCACGCCCTGTGCAGCTGGTGAAGCTGCCCATAGAGTTCCTTTAAGCATCAGAAGCTGCCTAAAATCAGAGCTGTACACAACCTGAATGAGCTAAGTGGACTCCACTTAGGAGTCAGAGCCCTGCTTTTTGACATATGTGTGTTTGCAGACAAGTTGTCTAGGCCTTGCCTGTGCTGTACCAGTTGGTTTTGAAATGATCTAATTAAAATAATGCAAGACCACTTAAATAGTAGAGCCCTCACTTCAAATTTTTTAACTGTGATAATTCACCAGTGCTAAATAAGCCAGTTTAATCAAAGATTCAACCTATTAGTGAGGGCCATGCTAGGGGGTTGCCTATTTCTTTGACCTGCTGAAAATATCATTTAGTTCAGAGAAGAGGTTCTGTTGATGGAAATAACATAAAAGTGTTAGAAGATATTGACACTGAGAGAATTCATAACCATGAGGATCTACTCCATAATGGTTTGACAATGATCTTTTATTTAGGATTTCACTGTACAAAGCATTATCAGGTAACAGCCTGACATTCATTATAAGGTTGTGATATTCTCTAGTGCTTTTTCTGCTGAGTAGTGGAGGTGACACTGTTTTGTTGAGACAGGCAATAACATACAAAATCACTAATTTCTGGTTAATCTGTATCAGTCTGAGCAACTGCATCATGACTGGTAGAAGGCTTCAAGCAAAAGTAGTGGTTTTTGTCAAGTCAAACACTAGGCCCACTGCTATGGAAGGCAGATATTCTTTCAGATACAGACCAGGGAACATGAAATGTTCAAGCATTATGGAAGAACAGTATTGATGCCTTGTTCTGAAGGTCATTAAATCTAATCATCTGCATAATTCATGCTGTTTTATCAAATTCACACACATGAAATGAACAGCTAGTATATCATCTCATCAGTGACTATTGTTTTCTTGAATGTATATATTAAATAAAGTCTTTTTAGCCACATACAAGCCACAATTTATTCAGTGATTTTGGAATGACACACCACAAAGCCTAAATGTATATGCAAATATGATATAATATATACATTCTAATGAGCAATTTTTTTTCCACTTTCATTCATATGATAGTTTGAGAAATGTGGAGATTTTTGCTCATGTAAGTGATCCTAGATTTTCTCCACAGTTTTCTCCTTGTCCAGGCCTGTCATAATTCTATGAACTGTGTGACCCAATAGCTGCTTGTATTCCAGCATCTTCTGACCCAGTAAGGGTAACTGGAGTCCGATGAAACTGGGTTTCATGAGCTGTTGCTGATGGGAATTAAGTCAGCAACAATCACTCGCCAGCAATAATCACTCCATTTTATTTAATAAACACTAAAGTCTTCATCATTAATGTATACAGTGCTTCCAGGTTTCTACTTGGCAAAGTCAAACTTTTGTTTGCGTTTTCCATATGATGCCTCAAGCTTACATGGACCTTAGGCTTTTCCGTAGTCAGCTTTTGAAAGATCTTCACTACACACTAAACTAAACTTCTAAAAACTGTTACATACTGATATTTTTTAAGGACTTTCTAGAAGTAGTTTTCTTCTTCTCTGACTGACTTCTTATTTCAAGCTACAGGTCTTGGAAAGCAGTCAAGCTTATAAAAGGCATTTCAAATGCTTTCCATTTTCTTCCCATCACTCACTGAGACTTTTGATTAAATAACAATGAGGAAAGAAAGGTGTTAAGCCACTCTAAACTGGCAGGCAAAAAAGTACAACAGGGGAGTCTTTGCTTCCAATAACTGGAAAAGAAAGCAGGCTGCTGAAGGAAATTATCGCCTGGCTGGCAACAGGATGGGGGAAGGTAATTTCAAAGTTGAGAAGGAAGAAAGGAGTGCAAGGTGATCTTTATTTAATCAGAATAACACCGGAGAAGGAAAGGAAACAGGCTGGTTTAGTACAGACAAGTGTGGAGAGAAGATGGTAGAGAAACCAGAAAGGATGAGGTGGAGAAGGAAGAGGGATCTCTGGAGTCAAAGCCAAGCAATGGCTCTGCAGGGTCGTTTCTGGAGCTGGTGAGCACAAGAGGAAAAGCAGCATCAGGCACCTCCGAAGCGAGAAGAAAGGAGATGGGTTTTTTCCATTCACCTTCCAGAAAATGAATGAACTGAAAAGGAGAAAATATGAAGGAAAGAAACACGTGATTAAGGGATCGTGTCTGGAGCTGAGCAGAGGATTCAATGGGAACAGAGCTGCTAGCTACACTACTACACTTGATGAAGAAAGAAAGAATTTCTTTATGTACTATTGCTTTTTACACACACAAATTGTACTGTGTTAACTATACCACTGTTAACAAAGCAGTACAGTTTTCCTCTGCTCCTGGCAGCTCAGAGTGTTTGTGTTGTACGACAAAAATGTGCTTATACCCATACACTTATCTATCTTTCTTCTGGGCCTAAGGACTGCTGTAGTTTGTACTAGTGTAACTGCTGTCTACACTAAGATGATTATATCAGGATAAATATTTTGATATAAATATACACATTGCATTATAGCCCATGTAGTACACATATACATTAGATCCCCACCAAACCAGTGCTGCTAGAGTAGAAGAGAGTGTAAGAAATAGAACAGGGTAAGAACACACCTCTGGGGAAAACCTCCCCTGCGTGATCTTAACAGACTCATGACTCAAATCAGTGGATTTACACTAAGGATGAACATGCCTTTTATGCCACTGTGTTTTAAGAATTTGTTGCAATCAGCTGTTTTGTAGTAAAATCTTGCAAATTCACCCTGGCAACTGGAAGTCCCTTCAGGTATTACAGGAAGAATATAAATAATGGAGATGAGGGGAAAAATGATCAGAAAGTAGCCTTTACAATAATGTAATTTAGTTTGATCGTTTATGATAACACTATTCAAATCTAGCACAGTATGAAGAAGAAAATAAGTCTTAGCAGGACAAGATGTTACTGTGACTTTGGGTTATTAAATATCTCCTGAGGTGTAGCCAGGTCCTGCAGTTTTTTGCAAGAGACTCCATCCTGTGGGTCAGAAACTTGTGCTTCTAAACCTGATCTTTGGGCCTGATCCACTAACGCCTTGAAATAAACCCAGAATGCTACTAGATCAGGGTGGCTGAATGTTCTGCTTTCTTTGTGCTATTGCAAAAGACTACAAAATATCTCCAAAGGAACAGAGTAGTCGGCCAGCTGTTTTACAGATCTGAACCAAAGCAAGTACAGCTCTTCCCCTTTCTCATACGGGGAAATTGAGGCAAGAAGGACATGGGAATTGCAGATGCCTGTGGAAGAAATGGTTGTCAGAACCAGTATTAGGGCTGACTCCTGTGCCTGTGCAAACACTATTAGACCACACCTTAATGAGATGAATTATTAATACAAAAGCTGTACGGGAAATTAGTTTCTGCTGCCTCTCATCAGAACCAGCTGTTCAGACTTGAAAGTGTCGCAGTTGCACAACACAAATTTTCCCTTAAGGATACGGTTACCCAACATGATGGTTTTTTCATAATGTCCCTCCCAGTAGTATCCTCATCCTTCCTCTGTCCTTCACCCTTCCCCCATCACCACCATGCTTTCAGTTTTTGGTTCAGCCTTGAGGAAGGTATTGAGTGATGGGAGTCCTGTATGTGTGTGGTGAGCACAGCATCAGCAGTCTCAGGGCAGCCTCCTCTGGGCAGCCTTGCCAATATGCCCTAGATAAGACAGAAAAAAAAATGAATTTACATATTTAAACAACAAGCATCAAACCCCTAGTACGTTCCAGATGAAATAAATTTTAAGTTTTCCATGTCTGGTAAAATAGCCAGATGAAATTAACTCCAATGAGGCCAGGAAATTTTCCATTTCCCTGCAGAGCCTGCTAATGACTATTAGTAGCGGTTAGTCGGTGACCAGTTTTATGATTACTCTGTGTAAACACCTTGTCCTCCTGTGTTGTTCTCCCAGGCTTCCTCCCACTTGTCTACGTATTCACTAGCCATGGTATGCCTAAGCCCTAGATGGTGAGTTCTTTGGGTTAGAGCTTGTTGTACAGTTTTTTACAATGAAGTCCTATTTCCTAATTGGCATCCTTAGGCATTACCGCAATAAAAACAATAAATAGTAATAACAAAAACCAAGGATGGAAGGTGGGTGAAGACATGACTAATTACCTAAACAATACTGGGACCACAAGCCACAGGCAGCACGGGAGCTTGGGGAAGAGCCGAGTGGGTGGAGAGTCACCTGCATAACAGAGGGCTGGGCGGGTAAAGAATAGGTCTTGCAAGACAAAACTGAGAGTCTTTATTTTGATAGCATCATGGAATTTATAAATTAAGGGACGACAGCTGTAGATGAAGCATGGCATGAGTTGCTTTACTCTCTATGTGTGTGCAGCCTGGCTTGGCACTCTCACACAGACTGATGAAATAAAAAGTGTAGTCGAAATGGTGATGAAACAGGCCAGCAGATGTGAGAAGGAGGAGTTCCCAAACAGGGTTTGCAGAAGGACCACTGCTGTATCGTGTGCTGTACCATGGCAGCAGCAGCCAGGGCCGCTGTGCCAAGCTCTGCAGCAGGCTGCAAGCCTCCCCACCCCTTCCCACGAGAAAACACGTGCTTCCAGGTCTGTGCTGGGCTACACGTAGGCAGAGAAGAGGCGTTCACTTGTCCGGGTAGCAGCCATGGCTAAACAACCATTCCTCACCTTCCCCCGGAAAAATGCAACAAAACGAGCGTTGTTTTCTGTAATATTTATTTGAAGCTGTTTTCATACCACTCATTGTGTACGTATCTCTTGGAAACACTTAGGCCAAAGGATAATGCTCGGAACAGTGACAGGCTGAATCTTACATAAATTTGCATTTATGGACGGGGAGTGTAGATGTAGTTTGCTCCTGAAAGGAAAGAGCACTTCTAGGCACAGCAGGTGATGAACTTCTGGAATTCATTGCCACAGGAGGCTGGGGAAGCAGGCTATTAGCAGGCATAAAAAGGGATTAGACAAGATTTGTGAACAATGCCTCTATAAACAAATAATAAAAGGAACAGGCAGTTCCAATGACTGTGATCTTAGGAGACTGGACCAGAGGAAGAGGCCAGGTACACGTGCTCTCCCCAGACAGCATCTCCGATTGTCACTCTTCAGGCTTTGCTATCTGGATCTGCCTGCCCTGTCTCAGGTAATGTTCTGCTGGTTGCCTGGGGGACCTTGCAGGGTCTGCTGGGGCCTTCAAAACTTGTGACTTGATCAGGGCAGATGGCCAGCACCCGTGCAGCTACCCCAGTGCCATCACGGGCATCAGGCAGCAATAGCATTTGTGGCTGTTGGTCTGACCCAGCAGGGCATTTCTTAATGTTCTGTTGGGTTAAGTCCTAAGTAGTGCTGCTCCCACCAAAGGGGCCAGCAACCAGCATGGTGGACTTAGAAGGGAGTTATAAAGAACAAAAAGGAACTGGCTTTAACAAACCATTCACTGAGGCTCAGAAAAATATAGATGGAGGAACACAGAAGATTCTGTTAATACAGTATGAGTTTGATAATTGTTTGGGATAGCATCAAAAGGACTCACTCCCCAAAAAGTACATGAACAGATATTCCTTAATTTCAGGGGTGCCACTGAAAGGAAGAGTGGACAGCAAACTAGCCATGACTTTGCAGCTGTCTCTTTCTCCAGCTGAAGGCTCTAACTCCATTTGATTTCTCCTCAAACCATATCTCAGCACTTCTACTGCCCTTCCTTGGACCTCTTCCAGCTCTGTCACATCTTGCCTGAGATCAGGCAGCTGCACTGGAAGCTGCACTCAACATTAGGCTGCCCCATGGATTCTTAACCTAGCACAAGGATATTCTCTGTTTTTCCTAGTCCTTTTGCAAGTAAGTCCTGAGTTTGTGTTTGTCTGCTTGACAGGCACTGAGCTGACATTTGTTATCCACCATCTAATATCTTTTTCTTGTATGGCAATAATGAAATACCTTTTTTTCCCCACAAAATGAAAGACCATTTTCTCCTCTGTCTTTGTGCTCTGAATTTCATTTACCACTTGTTATCACTGAGTCATTCTGTATTAGGAGATTCTTCTAGATCTTTTCATAACTATTAAAATTGTTGTCTCATTGTCTGGCTTTTCATGGAAAACATAGATCTTAGCAAAGATTCTTATGAGGCTCTGCTAATAAAAGCATTGTCAGATTTGAGGCTGTTTATAGAAAAATAACAGGAATGAGGAAGACCTGTAGTGACTGATATATAAGGGAAAAGACCTAAAATAACTCATTATATGTATGTATCTCTGACTAAATAACAGCCACAGAGCCATTATTTCTGCTAAAGAACAGAAATATATGGAGGGAATGAATGAAGAATGACCTAGGGTGGAACACAGACGTGACTGAGAAGAATACAAAAGTAAAGGGAACATAGAGGATCTCAGGAATAAATTTCATGACAGTGACCTACATACAGATCCAAGAGAATCTCTTTAGGGAAGTAAGAAATCCCTCACTACTGGGACACTGCAAATAGCACTGGGAAAAAAGGACCAGGAGCAACGGCAGCGAGCACTCACAGAAGTGGACTGCATGACCTGATACATCTTTCTGGGCTTACGGGTGATGACTAATCAACACAGGAGAGCATTCTGGTTTGCTTTACATTTTTGCTTACGAGCTTTCTGTTCTTTGAGTGAAGTCCTACTGTAACAAATGGGGCACAGTGTCATAAGAAAAGCCCATTCCTCTCACAACTATTGAATAGTAATTTAGTAGAGAAAAGAGCACCACCTAGTGCTAGATGCTATTTGTTGATGCCGAAGTGTCTCCATATGCTGTATCTTCTGCATGTCTTGATTTTAGTGTTTTTGCACAGTTTATCCAGCCACAGAGGAATTAATCCTTAGCAGCAAGGAGCACCCCAGCTCCCGATAGTAGTAGCTGGTTCATCAAGAGCTCAACTTCTCTGAGTTTTGTGCGCACTAAGGTAATGCCTTAGGCACCTGGTTAACATAATTATGGTTATCTGCCTGATTCATTCAGGCCAGGTTCTGCTACCCTTACTCACCCAGTGGAGATATGTGCTTCACAGATAAGCCTCACTGCTTTCACTGGAGTGGCAATTAATCAATGCTTACAGGACAGGCTTAGGAAACCAGAAGACCAAACTCCAAATGCTTGCACTTCTAAAACCAGGGGGATCCTTGCATTTACCTTCTGATTCTACACTCACATCAAATTTTCAAGCTTTTCTTACAAATGTGAAAGCTGTACACTTTGTTTGTTTGCCTGTTGTTTTCTGGGGTTTGGGGGTTTGTTTGTTTGTTTGTTTGTTTTTTAGGAGGGAGGTCTTCAAAGAAAACATCGCTTTCCATGAGAGTTGCCTTCATTATCATACCGACAGATCATGTGTAACCTTAATTATTTTTTCAGCATTTATGGTTAAAATCCACTACTGTTGGCTTTGTTTTCTTCTGATTATCAATCCACATAATATTACTGTTCATATTTTTGGTGTTGAAACCCTTCCACTTGTCTCACAGCATCAAGTTTTCTGTCACAATGTAATTAACATTTCAAAAGAAGGGAAGAAACAGGTAAATCAACTTAGAATGATTCTTCATCAGCTATCGTTATGTATTATTTAAATAGCTCCAGACTTGAAGATACATGTAGCATTGGTTATGTGGGTTAATTTACATAAAGATGTCTATAGTAAAATGTCATTCAAATGCCTTACTCCTTTTAAATGTGTGAGTTTCCTAAGTGATCTTCAGTGACACCATGCTACCATGGCTAGATTAAATTTTCCTTATAATAGAATTATTTCTTCTCCCCTTGAAATTATTCAGCATTGCACCACTCATTTGAACTGGAAGATGATGAAACTCAGCTATTCAAATTCCTTCCACATCCTCTGATTTGCAATACATAGTTTAGTCCACAGAGCTCTTCATTTCTGTCCTTTATAATCCTTCTACATTTTTACCCTATCAGGCAGTCTTCACAAAGCATATTCTTCAACTGAAAAGAAACGCTCTGGGTTACCTGCAGCTGTTTCTGCCATATTGTATCTGTAGCTTCACTGTTGCAACTATTGCCACCCACTTAAGATCATTTCTTACTTGGAATATTATTTTCCTTTCTAAAATATCAGGTGACTTGTTTCAGATGTTTTTCTTTATAGGAATGTTTTGTCATTTGGGTTGTTTGGTTTGTTTTTTTTTTAATGCGTGGGATCTTGATTTATTCTTACAGATTTATGTCCTTTACCAAGAAAAGACAGCAGAATTTGTCTGTATGAGTACATATATCTGACTATATGCACAGGCCATTGAATAAGGGTGGTACAAAGTCTGGGTACTCACAAAATAACCATGGTGCCTGTGTGTGATATGTAGCTGGTGTGCATTAACGTTTCAAAGGCCACGTGGCTGCAGGGCTCTAATTCCCCCTAAAGCTACAGGCGTGCAGGCCATTACCAGTGTAGCTGCAAAGGCTGTGGTCCAGGGACTGCTGGTGTTCACCTCTGCCAGAGCCATGGCAGGACCGTGTCCAGCTCCTGCTAGGGCTCCATGGGACACCGACATGGAGGCTGACAGAAAAGCCCGATTCAGGACATCTGTAACCATGCTGGTTCCCCATCGTACTGGGCAGGTCTCAGCTGCTTTGTGGTGGAGAAGTAAAACTGCTGTACAGCCTCTGCTCTCTGGGTCTTGGGATTAGAGTCTCATCTGTACCACCTACGGACCTCAGCAGGCAAAGGGGCTTTCTCCTCCCAGTCTCTTGAAAATATATTTGTACTATCATATGAAGGACACACTCGTTATATCAAGAGCCCATGACTCTGAAGTAAAAACATGACAGTGCATGGATATGTGTTCATCTCAGCATGGATACATAGGACTTATGCCTGTAGCTGTCTGCATCAGTTTCTGGTTCGTGGGAACCAGCAGCCTGGTAGGCTGTACCGCAATCCCAAGGATGCACCACTCCCTCCACAAGCACACTCACAAGATATGCAAAGGGACTCCCAAGAGCCGATACCGCAGTGGTCCAGGAGCGGTGCAGAGCTGAACATCCCCAGCTGGGCTGGGGGATTGCTAAAGACATGCTCCTGCCCTGGTGTGTCCAACAAACACTGACCTCCGTGGCTGCGGCTGCACTGATTACTGTCAGTCACCAGTGGGTGTCATCGGGGCTCTTTAAGGGGTATAATTTCAAAATGATGTCATGACATAAAATATTTTGGAAAAGGCTGGCTTTGTTTTTGCATCTTTCTTGTTGTAACAACTGTGGGGAGCGTGGGAGAGTCTGTAGGGAGTGTTATCTCATTGCACGTGGGTTTAATTCTGTCACTGCACTCAGCAACAGAATTTAACATCTGTTCATAGCTACACTAGTGACAGTGTAATTAACTAATTAGTAGGGACTAATTGCTAAAAATACAGTATTGCAACTACACTAAATTAAATAGCCTGTGTACTTCTAACCGGGAGAGTTATGAGTCCATGCTTTTTCTCCTTAGGAAACAAACTCCTGAGAAATAAAACCAAAGCCAGCAATTCAAAGCAAATTTATACTTTGCTATGACTAAACCAGGAGCAATAAGAGACTCCAGCAACTGCATAAAGGTCAGGTTTATGGCCTCAATGCAAGGAGGAGAGCGTGTAGCCATACGTTCACGGCACCCCGAAACAGGTAAGATCCCTGCTGGCACCAAGGGCCTGCTGCTCTGCCCTCCCCAGTCTGGCACCTTGGCTTTTTGTTTTAAAAGGAAGCAGAAGTCACCAGCCCTACCCTTCCAGCTGCGTGGTGCTGGGCTCCCTTCACACCAGCGCAAGGAGAGAGCAAGCCCCGCTCAGCTCTGCCTGGCAGCTGTTCAAGCCTCCTTCGCCTGCTTGCTCCACACATCAAACCAGAGGTGCTGCCAGGTTCTAGGGAAGCAAAACCCCACCTCTTAAAAAATACAGCTGTGTTAATGCCAGTTTGGAGGGTTAGGTTTCCCTGGGGGGACCTCTTTCTTTTCCCACCTGACACCTGCCCACTCTTGGGAAGGTTTGGCAAGGGTTGCAGGCAAGAAACAGGAGTCCAGCTGTGCTTTAGGATGGCTTTTGCAGGAGCAAACAGATGGCATCTATTTAAAAACTGTTACAGACCAAAGATTTTTTTCCCAGACTGTCTATTTGTTCCTAGTTATGGTTTTGTTCTGTGTTTTCAGTGAGCATGTAATTACCATGAATTATATAGCAGAACAGGGTGTGTATAAGGCACACCTTGAACAAGCTGGTTCTCATTGGCTTGAGCAATGGCTTGAGAGGTGCTGTTGCCCAAGCACAGCTTCTAAACCCACGGTCTGGGAGGCCTGTACGGAAAACTCCTTTGTTTTAAAACTTTAAAAAAGTGACATATCATGCCTCCTGCAACATTGATAGTGCTCTCTGTAGCTCTTGGATTAACTAACCACAGCCCCTCCTCACAGCAAACACAGAAACATTAAAGCTCACAAATTAGAACAATATTAATGCAGACAGATACAGATATTCACTGTCAATCATTTTTAGCAGACGTCTAATAAATTCTTCTTTTCATGTTTGGGCAGGGAAAAGTACCCATCTTGCAGATTTTGAGCCATCACTATATTTCAGTTTAGCCCTTAGATTATTCTGTTACAAAAGTCTTTCATGAAGGCATCCTGAAGGCTTCAACACGCAAGGTGATTTTAAAATGATGATGCTATCAAAAACTAAAGCAAAGAGCAAATCTTTGACTGAAATGCTCAGTAGCAGAGCATGTTGGTAGGGCGAGCTCTCCTGACTGGAAATCAGTGCTGTCGCTCAAGCCAAAATAAGAGGTAACTGATTATCATTACAGGCACAGGACTAAAATATACAGGGAATGCATGTTGATACTTAGTCTTCCTATTTACTTATTTCTGCATAGACCTGCTCAGTCTAATTTCCCAGTTAGATTGATACAGCAGTGATTTAGAAATTTGCCTGAGAACTTGTTACAGTTACTATTTGTGCTTCTTGCTGAGAAAGCAAAATACAGTAAATCCAGCCTGCTACCTATGCAGCAGTTAGCTCAGGTGGTAGATGGGAGCAGGACATGAAGAAGCCCCAGGGTTATATACAGAGGATTTCTAGATTGATTTCAACTCCAGCATCTTTCACTACTGGAGTTAAGGTTTTCAGATTGAAGACCTGAAGACAGTCTTTGTGCTCTGAATTAGCCTGGTAAAACAGTGACCATGTTTTACTGCTTGGTGAACTGTGGGACAAAGTCCTACCTCTCTCTCCTTTTTGTTCAAGCTGAAGTGCATGATGTACACACAGGCCTGGAAATGGGAAATGTGTCCAACTGAACTGTGAAACTCCCTGCCATGAGATACCATCAGACCAAAACCCCTAGTGACATTCAGAAGAGACCAAGATTTTTCTGTGTCCTTGTGTGAGGTGCTCCTCGGTTGTACAAGCAGCCGAGTGGTGCTAGCGGCCTGTACTTTGCCATGCAAAATGATAATTAACAATGATAAATAAACCCTTCACATACCAAAGTCCAAGCCACGTAGTGAATAACAGGGATTCTAGGAAACTTCCCCTACGGGGAAATTTTTATATAATTGTCCACTACAACTACCTGTCCATGCAACTTCTGAACTGTCCTTCAAACTCAAGCTAAACCACTCAGACATTGATTAAATTCAGTGCAGCAGCTTATTCACTCGGCAAACCCTCTTGAGATCCTTGGAAAGTTTGGTCTGAAGCTGAGTAGAAACCAAAGGAATTGACGTAATACTGCTTTTAACTTAGGAGGCAATTCCTGCCTCGCCTTGGCCAGGCAGCCTATGTGGGCAGCCATTTCATTAGAAAGATGGGATTTGCCATGAAAGCCTTTGTGCTGCCTTTTCCCTCTGACCCCTAAGTTGGGAGGCAACAAGAATAATCAATGAGTTGTGCCTAAGGCCTGTAGACCCAGAGTCCAGCTACATACTAATACACATTAATATCCACCACTATCTAATTAACTGTCCAGTCTTCAGCATGATTACATATATTTCTCTAGAATGCTCACTTAATCACCCTTAGTTATACAGGCCTTCCTATATATTTTCTAAAACTGAACTACTACTTACAGTATTTCTTTTAACCTGTGGATCATGTTCTTCCAAATGAATCTGAACTTTAACCTGTGTTACTGTCATTGGCCACGTGCTGAGCTATCTTCTGTTACCCAGCATGTTTCAGAAATTGATTTTTGGGTGGCAAATACTATGATTTATGTACTATGATACAAACCCCTTTTTAGTTACTAGTAAAATCTTGTGAAATCTTTTCTGGGAGGACTGAAATTTTCCAGGCTTGACTCCGTTCAAAGGTATACATATAAAAGAAAAACAAAACTTTTTGTTTTGTTTTGTTAGATGACATAAAGACAAAAGTTTTTTTTATTTTATAAAACATCAGTTTTGCCAGTTCCTGTAATTTTATCAAGAATTTCAAAGATTTGATGTTTTCCACAGAGCCAAAGCTCCTGCACACGCATAATTATGCAAGAGTAAAATACTTCCAGATTAATAAGAAAGTATCCACCACTCATATTCACAAAGAGAATAGGAAAATTTAGATTAGCCGTATCCTAAAGGCTCAGAAACCAGAAACACAAAGATGATAACCCAATATTTGTTGTTTTGCAAAAATATCACTATTCATAAGCAAAGCTGCTTGAGGTGTGGCGTTAGCAAACATGGAACCTTGCTCCATTCTTCATGTAAGTATATCAGAAATGTTCGAACTCTGTCACTGGAAACAGATTGTGCAAGTCGTCCCGTGCACGTAGCACCTAGTTTTGAAGCATGAAGAAACAGGTTTTGAATCACCAGGGAAATGGTACTGAAATACCTCTTGGTAAGAACTGGCAGGGAAACATTTCATCATGTTCCATAACTCGTAGGTCCAGCTGGCTATGGCATGTGCAGCAGCGCTCCTCAGAAAACGTATTTTCCACATTTATTTACGCAATATATGTGGCATGCCTTGACAGCCATATCAAGGCAGTGTCGACTGGATGCAGAGGGAAGACTATGCCAAAAAGGCACAAACACCACAAAACGTTACCCATGTATTTCCCAGGCTGCAGCAACCAGCAGTTTAGGAACATTCCAGTCTTGCCATAGCATTCAGGACACGTGTTTGATAATCACCAGGGGACACACATACCTAAAGATGTACGTGGGTGTAACTCAGTGCTGGCAATGTTGAGGGGTGCTGCATCCACATGAGGCATGACAATAGCTCTCAAAATTCTTGATTACAGCGAAAATAAAGAGTAATTTCACATCCATGTAAGCTGGCTGGTGATTCACCAACAGCCTTCACACACTGCTTTGTCTCTCACCCACACAACAGCCACCCAGTTTGGCTATTCTCCTACACTGGGGACAGAGTCCCCTCCTCAGGGCGATGGGGAGCCGGCCGCTGTGGGTACTCGTGTCAGCACATGCCACGCACAAAGCATTAGGTGGCCCTTGCAGTCTGTCCTGTGCCCCACATGCTCATCACGCTTATCAGTGGACCCAGGTGGGTAGCTAGGGCGAGTGTCTTCGAGCATGATAGGAGGATGCTGGAAGTGCTGGTGTCCAGGTAGAGAAACCATAGCATGCCAGAAAGGCATTCCCATGGTCATGGTTGGATGTGGCCAGAGGTTCCCGAAGGCATCTGATTTCCCATAAGGACCAGGGGTTTAAAAACATTCTACAAATGGGTTAGAAAAGCAGCATTTAAACTATCTTTGGCCTGTACAATGCTGGCTAACATCCCATGGTCCCGGGGCTTGAAGTCAGCCTGGTTCTAATGATTTGCTGGAGGTGGGCAGCAACTCCCCTGGCTGTGGGCAGGCTCTTTTGGGGTGGGAATGAGGTCTCTCCACAGCGGCAGGAATGAGGTCTCTCCGCAGCGGCAGGAGTGGTTTTCCAGCTGCTCCACCTCACCCTTGCGGTTGGTTCGGGAGTGCGTCCCTGGCTGGCAGTCCCACCTCTCTGCTCTAGCTGGGGAGCAGCTCAGTCTCATTCTTGGTTGACTTCATGGCAGCCCTTGCACAATCCCTGGAACTACTGCCAGGCATCTCTGTTATGTGAACACCCCCAGAGCTCTTAGGTACTCAGCTTGAAACAAACTTCAAAGATGCGCTGCTTCTGGTCTTCAAAAGAAAGTTGCTGCTGCACCCAGAGGGGAAGCATTCCCCGGCTTCCCTCCGCCCCGGCTTTCCCTTTCCCCTGCCACACCACTCACTTTTCTCTCCGCTGATGTGCAGCTGCCCTTTCAGCCTCCGAGCCTTTAACCTCACCTCATCAGTGTGAGGTAGGGGCTAATGTATTCCTCCTTTCCCCGTCGTTTCTGCCATGGCAGGGGGCTTTAGCAGAGAGGCAGGGTGCATTGGCAAGGTTTCCTCGCCCAGAAGCCCTGCAGAAGGACACCCCGCTGTTGCTGCTGGCCTCTGCCCCGCTCCTTCACTGGGGCCAGGAGGACATGGTGTTTGGGGAAGCCAGGCTGGCAGCTGTGTTTGCAATACAGAACAAATGTTTAAGCTGAAAGGGGCTGGGGGGACTAAGCTGTTTTCTCAGGAAAGCCAATTCTCACTTTTTTTTTATTACAAATCTCCTAACAGTTGGATTTTTTTCCCCCCTGGAATTCCAGTTCTGTGGAGGCAAGTAAAGAGGAGAAGGCCACGACCTTTTTAAAAAATAGAATATGTAAAAGCAACCTGTTTCTAACTTCATGGCCAGAGAGTAAAGCCTGAAACTATGAACCACAGGCAAAGCCAAATGCAAAGCAGTGCCGTGGGTGCGTATGCCAGCTGGGTACTGCTAGCGTCGTGTGGCAGCCCCCTGTCCGGGGACCTTCCCCAGCACCTCCTCTCAAGAAAGCCAGCCCAGGGTGTAAGCAATTGTGCTCAAAACTCAGTGAATAAAAAGAAGCACAAACACAAGCAGAAAAAACTCTAAGATTTTTTCAAAAGATCCAACCCCCTTATTTCACCATGGAAGGATAGGGTTGGGAGCATGTCCCTCTAATCCTGTCTGTTATCTTCAAATTCTCTGGTCCACAGACAGACAGGCAGTGTCAGTGATCCCTGCGGTGGAAACCTGTCTGCAAGTGAGCTCTGACAGTCTCAGATCTGCTTTCTCTGGAAGCCTCTCTGGCCTAACCTCTTCAAAGTGCAGGAGGGAAGCATCATCTGCCTGCTGGATCAGACGAAGAATGAATGAGATTTAATTAAGATGATTTTTACCCTCCAGTCAAGTTGTTTAAAAATTAATTTTAGCTCTCCTGCCCCTTCAATTAAACTCATAAGCTAGAGGGAGCAATGCACCCTGAAATATCGATTCGGCCTCTCAGATGGCAGTGACCTACATTTGCGGGTGCTCAGCCCATGAGCGAACACCCGGGATTGTTGCTGCCCTGCCGCACCACACACAGGAGGAATGATCAAGGTGCTGCTTTGGATTAGAGGCAGAGTTTGCTGTGAATCCTTTCATTTCTTTTAAATGCATCATGATTCATTATCTAAGGCAGGATCCCATATCGGGTGCATGAAGAAAGCTTTGTGAGAGGCAAGCTGAGGCTCTTTGATCAAAGCTATGCCCTAGGCAACGTGAGAGCACTTCCCAGCCTACTACAGCTGGTTTCTGTAAAGGCAGACAGCACCGGTTCGAGTGTTGGAATTGACTGGAAGGAAACTTAGATGCGTTTCTTTTTTTCCCCAATATTTTTCCCCCTCAGCTTATCAGTCATGTCAGTCCTACACAACAAGGCGTAACTAAAGGCCAAATTCATTTCAGCTTTCATCTACACCTGCAAAGGTTACATCATCTTCACTGAAGGCTTCCTAAGTGTGGCAGACGAGTATTCAGCTAGTAAAACGTCAGCCTGGCAGAGATAAAGTCATGAAACTCTTGGGAAATGCTGTGGTTACTGAGCCCTGCCCATAGCAGCACTGATCAGGATCCAGATCTGCTCCAATTAAGTAATGCAGCATGCAAACAATGGGGAAAAGAATTTGGGAAGGAATTTAGGATCTATGAATAATTTTGACTTCAGCTCTCACTAATTGTCTATTCCATGGTGTATTGCATAGTCAGTCATTCCCAAGAGCTGCTGAGCACCTTAGAATTATATTCATGCAAAACAAACCCTTAAGTGCCTTCATAGCGTTAAGGGTCATGAATCAAGTCATTAGTTTATGTGTTGTGCCTGAAAGTAATGGCAATTTCTTAGCCCGCTAATAGCAAAAGGAGTTGCATATGTCATCATCAGAATGCACTCACTATCAATAATCTTTACAGGAGATGCTTGCCAATAAAATTACTCTAGCTATCCTGCGAAGGGAGCAAGCCTGGCTCGGGAGCAAACCTTGGCAATGCTACGCTGATACGAGTCTGCAAACTCAGCAGTAATGTGGGTTCTTGCAAGTTCCTCTCTAATAATCTGATCAGTGTCATTAAGAAAACCTTTTAAGAACAGCTAGAGGTGCCTGGTGACTCTAAGCTTCATGGACCAAGCATTTGTTTTGTTTAGCTTCCCTGACATGCCCTGCATTTCACTGGCAATAAATTTGGCTCCACTACTCAATGTGGTGTTCAATCGGCGTCACCTTTCTTTCCTGCCAGAAAGACCGGAGTTTTAGCAGCACTTTCCAAACAGGATTCCTGAGGCTTAACATTACACGTGGAACAGGAAATATGAGCCTGTAAGACTGCACAAAAGCTTATGTATTTGTGCCTGGATCTGGTGCTCAGCCAACTGCAGAAGAAACCGATTGAGGTAAATGAAGCAAGACAGAGGTGATGAAGACCTCTCCCAGCTCTTATGTATTCCTGCATGCTGATGAAGTGCATTTGTAGTGAAACTCTAAGACCGTAAGGTCTCCATGGCACACAGCAGAGCTGTGTTCTCGCCCCCACCCGAGCCCGCTGTGGATGAGGACTCAGCTTCAAGTGCAACAAAGCAAATAGTTTCTGCTCACACACGCCTCACTCTCCAGGAGAGCGTGCGGCCATGCCTCTTCTGCCTCCACCCACAAGAAATCAAAAAAAACTTGAAAAGATCATGACAGTCAGATGGGATTAGAGCACAAACCCAGATTACGGCCAGTTTAAGACCTGTTTGGGCAGGTGGATGCAGACAGAAGAGGTCTTCTGCCCATGCTGCAGGCTGGCAAGGCAGGAGCCTGCTCTGATCCGGAGGCAGCCCAGCACTGCGTTTAGTGCAGCTCAGCATCGCGTTCAGCCTGGGACTGGGTAACGCAGGGCAGCTCCTGTGTGAAGAAGTGCCTTTTCGAGGTGGGCCATGCTGGCTAAGCATGCTTTCATGGGTGCTGGGGCAGGGCAGCTTGGGTCTGTCTGTACTTGCCCACCTATGAACGCAGGAAAAGAGAGACTCATCCTTCATGGCTCCAGGTCTTCAGGCCTTTCCTCCCAAACTCGCAAGCAGCTTTTCTCTGCAGTGGCATTCAGCACATGCTTGCTGAGTTGTCCACGAAAGCACGAGGTGCTGCAGCCCTGTTGACTCCAGCAGCACTGGAGTTCCCACTTTCATAATTACCCGTCGGCCAGGAGGGGCTGTTTTGGCACCGCCTAACACAAGCCATAGATGCCATCGAACAACGCCCTGTGCCCAGCATCCATCAGAAGCAAAACCTGTCCTGGCTTCATTCGAGCCTGAATTTGTCTGCTTCCAGCTTCTGCATCTCATTTATGCCTTTTGCAGCAGCGTAAGGCTCCGAATTAGCAAAGTAAACACACATCTTCAAGCATGGCTTTAACAAAACAAACCAAAACACTTTGAATATGGCCTTACACTTCACAGCAGGCTAGACAGGTATTTGATGATACACCCCTGAACTATGTCCTAGGTAAGAGCATGCTTTGGCCCATCTGATCCAGTTTGTCTTTAAGGTGCCCCTGGGAACTCCAGCCTCCACTGGAAACTTTGACAGGCAGAACAGAGTTAAAGCCAGGAGAGTAAGACTGGTTTTTAGGAAATAATCCTCGGTTGGAGAGGAAGGGGTTTGGAAAGGTTGGAGCCCATGCCGGTGCAATAACCTCGGGTTTCCCAGAGGCACTCAGCGGGGCGGAGGAGCAGGCGCTTCGGTGGTGTCCTGCGGGGAGCTGGGATGCACAGTCCTCACTGGCACGGCTCCGTCCTCGCGGAGCAGCCCAGCGTTGGAGCAGGGTGAGCAGGTCACAGGAGACTGACAAAGCCAGATCAGATTGATTAAGGGAACATCTAGCAGGCTCATTTTTATGAAACAGACATTTTTTAATACCTTTAAAACTGATGATGCCACCAGGGTTTTTTTCCTGGTTGTTAATTAAAACCTCTCTCAGACAAGCAGTTTTCAGCCCATGACTTGAAAGAGGAACCGAACCTCCCTTCAGAAGTCCCGGGAAGTAAGTCCTTACAAAGGAAGCGCAGTCGTTCTCCCAGGCCGGCATACTTTGCCTTCACTTTCATCTTGGCATGAAATGCATTAATCGCTCTTTTTTTTCACCCGTAATAACATAAACAAGAAGAGTCTAATAAACAGACTCCTCATCCTCTGATGCTCAGCAATGAGCCATATGGCACATACATAAGTGAAGATTAGCGATTAGACAGGGACTGAATTCCTTGTAACATGATTACAGCATAAAATTAGGCTAGCAAGAGACTGCAACAGCACCTCCTTGGACGTTCATTTTGCACCAGCAAGGAAATGGGGATTTTCATAATTTTGCTTCTGTGGCTGCCGTTTCATACTGGATATAAAGGGATTTTTGATTGAATAGCAGAGCTCAGACAAGGCATGCCATTATTTAAGAATTGGTTATATTTGTGGGTTACCTAGAAATACTCCAAAGGACATTATGAAAGGCAGTTGTGTGCTTCCAATGACCACTTGCTAAGATTAAAAGAGGACTATTTGTTTTTCATGAGTATGAGCTGTATAACTTTTAAACCACCCTGGCATTGCAGGCATAAACTGATACTGGGCTGGGTTTGCTCAGTGCAAGAATGTCCCATTATTATGAGCATACATCTGGCAAAGCCCAGCTTTATCACTACTGGTTGTTGCACTTTACTACCTTGCATTAGTACCTCGTTAGCTACTGATCATTTCAGTTGTGCAGACATTATTTCTTAAGACTTTTCCTAAAGGTGTTTGCTGACCACCTATAAAAACCATTTGCAAGGTCTGGCCATGAGATCCTCAAGGACTTCTCTGGCTCACCCGCAGGTTTATGCAGCGCATTTCCCGGGGAGGAGGGCACCAGCACCCGGCCGGCTCAGCGCTGCACCCACCCCGGCGCGGCCAGAAAGCGGGCCAAAAGGGTGGGAAGCAAGACTTAGTGCAACCCATGTAATAAAGATAGAGATCTCCAAACACACTGGCACGGGAAACACCAACTGATAGAGAAGTCTGTCATAAATTTCATGTATTTGTAGCACAGTGTGGCTATAATTGAGGAGAAGAACATTTTAACTGAGATACAGAGGACAAGAATATTAGAATTACTGAGTGCATTTTTTTTGGTTGCTTTAAATATTAAATAGGTTGGGTTTGCTTCAATATCTTGCTTATCATTTATGGTGAGAATAATTTCTACTTCCCGAAGACCCAAATCTTTATGAAAAGCATTATGAATCTGATCTATTTGAAATGCAGCTCTAAACCACAACAAATATAAACTCTCTTTCAAAGACATTTTAATCTAAAAAACTTTTATGACAATTTTCATGCTAAAATTGATCAATAAATGAACATTTTTGTTTCTCTTGTTGTTTGTGTTATCCTACAAATGCTGTGTCAGGGCCAGCTTGTCTCTATATGTTTGATGACAACAGAAGAGAAGTGATGTGCTATTGCATAATTATTTTATGTCCAAGGGAGGTTTCATTATTCCCTTTTTCCAACACCTGGCTCCTCCCATGCGCTCTCTTGGACTGCTTTTTTCCCAGACCTCGTCCCAGCCTGGTTTCTCACTGGGAGCTCAGCCCCAGGACCCAGCTGGCTCCTCAGCCCTGCACCAGCCACCATCACAATCTCTTTCTCCCTTTTTTAATTACCTGTTTAAAACCAGATTGTTCATACACATCAAACTTGCACTGGGTGAGTGCAGTATTTTTAATACGTCACTGTTACCGTCACATAGATGGTCTCACTTACATGAGGTTAAAGACACCAATTTAAAAAATACAAAGCAGGTGCTACAGAATGAGCCATAATCAGAAGTAAGGCCATAGAGAGACAGCATAAGGTGTTCTTCCAGATATTCCCCACTTACTAGAAAATTTCACCTGTGGGAAGTCTTTGAACACCTCTGCTCTGAATATTTCCCGAGTCCTTTTTGCTCTCGTGATATGAGCCTTGCTGTCCCATCTCTTCTGGGAGGACTTAGCCCTTGGGCAGAGGCTCAGGGCTCCAGCACTTCACAGCGAACGCATGGCGCCAGTCCTCTGGTGACCCGCTCAGAAAGCAGGAATGCTCTCCAAAGAGCAGACACCAAAGCGTGTCTTACCAAACAAAGTGAAACTCAAGGGCAAGCTCACAGCTCTCGGCTCACCTCCCCCACTACAATATAGCCTGTCTCCTCCTGGTCTGATGCATGAGTCCCAGCGTGGTCCTACAGCCCCCCAGAGACCCCCAAAAATGCATTTCTCATGGCTCGTGTCCTGAACTTTGCTCTCTGTCGGTGCTTTCCCTCTGAGCGGGTGCAGGCACGGGGGACAGGCCTTCAGTCACCCATAAGGATCTAGTTCTCAAGTGACCACCATCGCCATGGGCTCCTCAACTGCATAATCCAGGTCCTGTACCACCGCACAGCAGCTCACCGTCCCCCGCCACGCAGCTGGGAAGGGGCTAGACACAAGCCAGCTCTGGGTGCCAAGGAGTCAACTGATGTCCTCACACCCTGGTAGCCTGAAGGGCTAAGGAGACTGTATTTTTTATCTTAATCCCTAAAAAAAACCCCTCTCCTTTTCTAGGCCAACATGGGCAGTTGCTTGTAATATTTGTGACACTGATGCTTTACGCATAACTTTATCTTACAAAGCCCTTACAAAGGGTCCCTTTGGGAGTGCTGCTGCTGAGCCCACCTGATGCTGCACTACTGACGCCGTCCCCTGGCTCGGTGCCCAGCCTCCCTGCAGAACTCCCCAGCAAGCGGCAGCAGCTCTTGTCACCTTCCCATCATGAATCAGGTCCACGCTGAAGTGGATGGGCACGAGACACAAGAAACCTCACAGCAGCCTTAGACGCCAGCCTGACCTAGGAACGAAACACTTGTTTTCACTTGCAAACACGCAACATCCACCCCAAGCTTTCCTACCCCATCGCAGAAACGAGCGATGGGAAGGGGCTCCTGGAGCACACGCAGGCAGGTCCTGACTGCTTTGTGAATGATTTATAAGGAACACTGTAAACTCAAAGTAAATGCAACATGTTTTATTTAAGGTTGGAATAAATTACAACTGTAAAGCATAATTTATTGCTTTATAAATTGTCTGCTCTTAAAAGGCATTAATATCAAACATAAACAAAACAAAGACACATTCGATTAGCAGTTCAGTTCTCTTAAGCTTCATGAACAGCTCAGTAGGGGGATTTCATTCTATATATGATTGAAATCTCTGATCACAGGCTCATGAACTTGACTTTGACATGCATTATCATCATTCAGACATATTGAGGGGACTGCAGATGTGTTCATTTGCTTTAGGATATGATTTTTATTGCAATTTTCCCTAAAATATCCCATTGAATACCCAGTCCTTCATTCCTCACTCAAATACAAATCCCACTGGTTTCAAAAAAGTCCCTTAAAAGATATATGGGGTTTTCTAACCCTACGGAAGGAGGACTTCCAAGTCTAAACCAGGAATGAGTCTGGTCCCAAAACTAAGTGAGAAACAAACTCCTCCTAGGTTAAAATACTGAAATCCCATACACAAAAAATGCGTCCTCCCATTCTGAAGATTCTGCAAAAAATCCCAGCACTATCTGAACGAGCTGATGCGGATAATTCGTATTTTTATTGTACAGTTACTCCATGCCTGAGACTGGTATGAATTTTGCTCAGCACCTGTACTCCTCTAGGATGTACACCCAGGCACATCCCGTCTGCCCTGAGCCCCGGGGGACGAGCGGGTGCTCACCGGAGGCTAGGTGCACCCAGCACTTTGCAGTATCCAGCCCTGAATGCATAGATGCCGTGACACAATGAGCTGGATCTGCCTAGCTCCAGCTAGATATGACAGGCAGAAGGAAGGCCAAAAAGTCTCTTCCTCGGCCTCCTGGGGAAGCACAGCTCCTGAACACCAGAAAAGGGATGAACATTGATGAGCAGCTCTCATTGCACCACAAAAAAGGATTCCACCAAGGCATCCTGCCCTGCTCCAACCCTCTCGCACTGCAAGGGCCAAGTGCTCCCCACGCCTCGGCTCCAGAACGGCGTCTCCCTGAGCTATTCCCTGAGCAGGGAGCATGCACCTCTGCTCGTGCTTTCCTGGCTGGGTCCGAAGCAGTACAAAACAAGCTGGCTTATGCCCGGTATTACACCAGAGGTAAAGCTCTCCAGAAACAGAACCAGAGAATCCCGTCTCAATGAGGCCTTGGAACAACTCAGAAAGTTTGCACAGAAAATCTCCAGGGCAGCTTCTCTTCCAGCCACAAAACTAACTTTAAAAACAATGAGCCACCAGTACAGAAAATCCTTCTAAAACTGGCTCAGTATTACTCAGAAAGTTCCTATTTAGAGAAGGGTTTCTTCTCATACCAGCCTCTAATGTCCTTGTCATGCCTACAGGAATGTAAACAGCTGAGTGAGATGCTAGGATATTTTACATTATATTACTGAATGGGAATGGTTAAGTCTCTTACTAAATCCAAGACACAGATATCAAACTTCAAGGAAAATACTGTTACATTGATCCTGGTGTGATTTCAGTTTTCATTAAAATTTCATCAGTAATGTACATATCTTTTGTATGTCTTATGCATAATCTCATTTAAAAAAAACAGCAAACAAACTTTCTTCTTTTAAACACGGTTTCCTCAGAAGATGTGTTTCTGTTGTGCCATGAGGGACGGTCACCTTTGACCTCTGCGAGGCGGTACGGCAGATTTCAGGCACTGCATTTGCCCGTAACAGCTCCCAACAAGCCAAGCGCCACGGCAGAGCTTTGGTGGGAGGCTGGGAGTGTGCAGGGCCGCACCTGGAGCTGTGCCAAACCGGGCCAATTGCACTTTTCAGTGTCCTCCTCGTTCAGGGACTGCACGGGTTTAGCTCCCAGCCGCGTGGTAAAGTGCTTAATGGAGGGGTGGGGAACAGTAATGCCCCTTCTCCACCTCAGCTCCTGCCTTGGGAGAGGCTTGTAGAAAGGCGGCTTTGTGGCTGGATACGCTGCAGCTGGGACAAGGGCATGCATATGGTGCGTGCCTGATTCATCACCATCTTAGAGAAACATAACTCAGAAATGTGCAAGCCTTTAAAATCATCAGTCATCTCATTTATGCTCACTGAGAACAGATTCTTGGCTGACTTCTTTTTTTCCTTAGGAGTTCTGAAGTTTTCTTTGAAGATGAGAAGGAGGAAAGCTAGCCTTCAGGGAGAGGGACAAGCAGAGACACTTGCAAATTAAAATGCCTGCTCATGTCATCCACCACAGCAGTGACCTCCAGTCTGCACTTTACAACACATCTTATTATCTTGAACCCTAATTTCTCATCCCTTTCAAAGGTTCCCAAGAGCATTCCTTTCTGTGTCAGTGAGACGTCCCAGGGGACTCTACAGAGAAAACTAACGAGAGGAACAAACTGTTGTCACCAGGACAAGTTACAGGGTTACACTCAAGCCACAGACTCTGGAGGAGCAGGACAGGGAGCAGGCTTACTCCATTTTCTGGTACAAGTGCCGTACCAAGCAGCAAGCCAAGCACACAGTGAGAAGGAAGATGGGCTAATGGTTAGTGCACTGGACTGGGATTTGGCAGACGGAGTTAATTCACCTTCCCCTTGTTGTTGAAGCATCAGAAAAAGGAAACATATTAACTTCAGGGTGCTCAAACATTCCCAGCTCAGCAAATACCCCCAAAATATTTCTCCTCTCTTAACAGTTCTTAACAGCTTATGCATTGCCCCTCTCAGACTAAGCACACCAGACAGAAATCTTCTAAGAAATCACACCTCTTCTAGGAAAAAAAGAACTGACAAACTTCAGGATTGCTACATCTTGGCTAAGGCTCATTTACCCACCTCCAAAGCCTCTTACCCCTCCTGATCTTCACTCCCGAGCTGCCTGTTTGCCGTGCACTTGCACTCAGAGAGAGCAGATTAGGAGCTCTTAAATCCATTCACATCTTTATTTCTAATTCACTGGGTTTTGCCTCTGGCAAGGCACTCAGGCCATCACTGTCTTAGGGCTTTCTGTTTAAAGCACCTTCTGACTGACTGGGGACCAGGTTCCTACTGAACTGAAAAGCAGATGGGACAATCAGTGAGCGCACCTCAGAGCAAAGCTGTTAACTGGTGCGTTTGCTCATGGGGAGGGCAGTGTTCAGCCACTCTACCAAAATACAGCAGGCATATTAATTAGTGGTTACAAAATGCTCTGACTTTTCACAGCCCTTTATAAGTGCTGAGCATTTTAATTGGCAGGACAGCCATGCCTGAGAATTCAGTGCAGTGTTAGAAACTGACATTTTCCTCTCCTACAGTCCTTCCCGTCACAAAGCGTCTCATAGAACAAACAAATGTCTATATTGTGATTTTAGCAATGGAGGAACTGGGTCAGAGATGGACACCGGTTGGATCAGACCCATGGAGCTTATGAATGACTTAGTCAAGTAAAAAACTAAGTCCCCTTGATGCCAGGCCCAGTGCTCCATCCCCCCCACCAGAGGTTACTAAACAGGGGACATAAATAATCCTCCAAAGGAACTGATGTATCATGAAGGGCAAAGAGCCTCTGAAGCTACGCATAATGGCATAAAGTACAGCACAAGTATATTACATATTTAGCTCTATCCCTGTTTCTCTGTCGTGACGGCAGCGGGTTGCTTGGACAGTTGTCGTCTGGTCAGCCTATTACGCTATTTCCTATGGAAATGCAGGTAAAGGTATGCGTGCGATTCAGTAGTAGAACAGGAGTTTGGTTTTACATGGGCTGAAAGAATGTTTCTTATACCCAAGTGAGATTTTTGCATGCATCTGCATACTCACCCAGATGCTGCCTCTGCCGTGCTCCATGCCTGAGTTTCATGCCAGGTTTGCTCTGCGTAGCAGGCATATCATACGCACACAGTGACCTGGTACAAGAGCACATTCTGCAGGCCAAGTCTCAGGCAAAAATTCACCTACAAAACCTAAGTGTGTTGGTATTTTGCAGTGAATCGGGCTTTCACTAGGAATTAACATAAGCTGCAATGACTAATCTTATACTCTGTGCACTTGCTTATTTTCTTTTCACAGTTCAACCACTTTCTTCCTTAATACTAAAACACTAAAGTCTTACGTAGCATTCAGAGCATTATTTTCTGCTGGCTGTGTTTCTCTATGCTCTAAGCCTCTATCACAATGCATGCAAAGGATAATGGCTGAATTTGTAATGCTTTTAACTAAAAAAATACTTTTAAAAACATAAACCATAAATTATTTATTCCTCTTTGTCCATTGTTTTAAGCACTGAGTCTTCTCCCAAGATTTTACACAGTTCATTCAGTCTCTGCTGCATTTTAGGAATTCCTGCAAGTTGGGATTCCAGTCTCTGTTTTTCCTCACTCAGTGATAGACGGATAGCGGTGTCCAACTGCTCGAAACGCCAGCCGCCTTGTCCGTCAAACTGCAGCAAGTGAGTGTGGTACTTCCTGCAGCAGAAATGAAAACATTAGTAATGGCTCAGGGAACAGATGGTTCATTTTTGCACGCAGATTTGGATGGCTGTGTCTCTTTTCAGGGGTGCCTCTCAGGAAGTTGAGAGTTGTCCAGTTTTGGATCACTGGGTAAAACATTTTTTCAGTGACTTATAATCCCAGGACACTCTTTCAAAAGGAATTTGGGTATTTCAAAGCCTGTCACCAGGACTCCCTAGGCCATCTAGTGAAATTCAGCAGCGAGGTGCCAGCTGCAAGCTATCAGCACTGGTGTGGGCTCCCCAGCTGGGACGGCGATTGCCTCCAGCAGCCCGCATGGCCGGGCTCACTGAGGCCCTCACCTGCAGCGATGCTGGCAGGAGCAGGCAGCAGGGCTGTGGAGGGTCCCCTCATCATCTGCTGTCCCTGGCCAAGGTGGCGGCCTCCTTCTTTCTGCCTCCCTCTTAGCAACATTGTCTGTGGCTACAGTTGCCTTCACTGCAACTCCATCAGATTCCTTTTTCTCCAGAAGCTTGAACAGCAGCAGCAGACAAGGCTCCCTTCTCCCCCAGGAATGCCAATCCTAGTTTATTTTATTTACCTCACTTTCTGAGAGATGTTTTCCCTCTTTAGCAGAAAATACATTCAGACAGGCACAGTATACCTGAGGCTACTGATAAAACTCTAGTCTGTTCAAATTACACCTCAGTTTGTTCCCCTGCATCTTATAAGGCTGGCTAAAGAAACCTCAAGTCCTAAAACATGGTTCAGTTTGCAAGGGGCCAAAATAAAAAAGTCTGTGTAGGAGTCACAGATCTTTCAGTGAGTATCAGGGTGTGCGTACCAAAAATATTCAAAGGTGTACGTGTGGAGTTTGTCAAGACCTGACAAGACATTTATCAGGAGGTGCAAGAGGAAGAGCAGAGAGTTCCCTCAGAGCTGTTGGTATGACTGTGTAATTTATCACTATAAATTATAGAAGATGAGACACATCATAAAACAGTGATTATAAATCCCGTCCAGGGAATGTGACAGCTTAATAAACTCAATAGCTTATGACACGGGACTCAAAAGAGATTCAACTCCAGCCTTATATTCACCACTTCTTGCATATTATTCTTTGTGACATCAAATGCTTAACCTATCCCTCTATTTTACCCCATCAAAACCCCAAAAAATCAGGAAGCTAAGATAGGTGATTGAGGCATCCAATGTTCGTGGTCTAGGAAAGTAGCCAATATTTTGATTAAAAGAGCAAATGTTTCCTGGTATAATCTTGAGGAGGAGAAAACAGCATGTGAACCCAGTTTTTGTCTATGCAGTGCAGTCCCTGTGGAAGCATACCTAATTTAAAGGCCTTTGATGCTTATTTCTAAATACTCAGCACTTCTGTTTACTTCTCCAGAACCCCACAAATCACTAGATTTCTGATCATTTCAGTAATACTGTGGAGGTTACAAGAACGATCCCAAACCATCCTGAATAGCACTAGTACCAGGGAACAAGAAATGTCAGCAGGAAACTGAACTCAAAAGATCTTTCTCACAAGTTCTTTTGCATAACTTTCCTCTGCATCACCATTATTCATAGGTAAGATGCTCTCAAATACCTGTTCTCTTGAGCAGCAGTTTTAAAATAATGCCAAACTTTAAAAAAATTAAATACTACTTTTCTTTTTAAGTATAATTTAAATTATTTTAAAAACAAATGTCTATGTGACTTTTTTTTCCTATCAGAATACCCATTTTTTCTTAACATTTAGGTCCTGATCCAACAAAAGCCATTTCCACTGTCACCATCTACACAGAGGAAGGAGGAATGCTGGGGAAACCATTCTTTTTCAGAGAAGCAGACACTAATACAATTTCTTTCCTTTGAGGCAACAGACTGGTAATATTTTTTGTCATCAGTTTAAAAAAAGCAAACAATCTGACAGTAGAGATCAAGGAGTTCAGAACAAATAGTCTCTGCTAATGTTAGCTTACACCTTCTTGATCTCCTTTTGCCCTTTAAAGTATTTGGTTGTTTTATGTATTCAGTAACTACATTTATTTCTTTTGAGGACCTCTTCCATACTTAGTACTCCCTCACTAGAATGATGTTTCTCAGAATTCCAATATTTCTTTTTTTAATAGACAATCAAATTTTGAAAGCTCACAAACCCTGCAGACAGAGGACACAGCTGAAGTTAAAACACCAGATGTATTATTCCTATGGAAGAACAAAGAGTAGTTTAATCACTTGCCATGTTTCCCATCTTCTCCCTGCACTGGTAAACTTCCCCAGGACAGCTCATGTATCTTGTCACCCTTACAGAATAATCTGGTGATATCTGTTGTGGCTGTGGTGTGGTGGACTAATTAATTGCCTCTTAGATACCTGCACCTTGCTATTAATAGTTAATAACTGAATCACATTTAAAAAAAATAAGAGGGAGGAATAAATATGTGTCAAAGAATGAAAAAAATCAATGCTAAATGCATTTACATCACTATTACTGTAGATAAGTTATCTTAGAAAGTGCAGTAGATATTGATTAAACAACTCCCCTAGTACGAAGAATAAAGGCCAATCCACTGCCTGGCAGAAAGCTAAAAGCAAGGACCATGATAAATCCCTGAACATACTTACCAAAGAGAAGGTCTGTGTGTTATAGAAAGCAGGGATATCCCAGCAGCTTTTGCAGCTTGGAATATCTTTCCTTCAACATCAATGCTTACAGCACTTGTGCATTCGTCCAGCAATGCATATTTCGGCCTTTCAAAAGCAGATAAAGAACATTACTCTTCTACACTTTGGACAGTATTCCTATGTACGATGTTTAAGTGAAAGAACAACAAAAAGGAGAGCGCTATTTTTGCCAGACAACTGTCTCTCATCTACAGCTGGAAGCTGGCTAGCAACAACGTAAAATGGCCATGCATTATTCAGGTGCAGAGACAGGTTCCAGGAAAAATGAGGTTTATTTCCTGGTCCATCTGAGTACACAGTGATCTAATTTCTATGTTCTAGTTTGACCTAGTACTATTCTGTCCTGTCATCAAGTCATGCAGTAGCTACAGCCAACCCAGAAACTTGCTATCCATTGCTATGTATGAACTGGGCTGCCTCTGACTGCCAGCAGTCTCTGAAACCAAACGTTTCGGAGCTTGGCTTTCAAACTCCCATAGCCTCTGCAACAGTCCATCAGACTTCCATAAGATTTGTAGGACAGATGCAGGGAAGATGTTTGCACCTGAGATGTTAAAGAAAGGAACATCTGGAAAATGTAATGCTATGTTGCCAAAAGCAAAGCTTAAGTAAGAAGCATCGCCCAAACTAAAAGCAGAGCTTGTATGAATAAATGACAAGGTCTGTGGTCCTGTGCAACCGTCTAGCAGTACTGCATATTGCATGGAGATTATAGCCTACTGCTGCTCAAACTATTACAGCAAACCGGCAAAACTCTTCCTCATTTTCAGATGCTAGCTAAAGAACAAATCAAAATGCTTACTTATGGTAAAACATCCGAGCCATGCCCATCCTTTGTTTTTCTCCTCCTGATAAGACATCCTTCCAATCCATGATGGCATCCCAGCCTTTTAAAAAAATGCAAACAAAACGCGTCAGGACAATGTAAGTTTATGAAGGAAATGCGGCTTCACTTGCAACAACTCCACAATCTGCAACCAAAATCATAAAGAGCATTTCCATTGCAGAAGAGACAGCTCAGGGCTCTGGATCACATCTTCTGAAATACCTCAATGCCTTTCCACTGGCACTCAACTGGAAAAATGTCCCAAATATCATGTCAATTTTGAAAGTGGAATTTAACCTTCTTGGTCATGTAGGTATTGTCAAAAAACTTTACTTACCATCTCTTTGAAAAAAACATCTTTTACCTGTGTTTAATAATTTTATTCTGTCATGTTCATTTTATAGAACAATTTGCTATTACTTCTTGAAAGGTGTGAGTGGAAATTTAAAAACAAATTCAAAGAAATAAAGTGTAAAAAACATAAAGAGCAGTGCCGGACTCTGCTTGCTACTGTAGGCAAAGAATAACTGTCGGCAAACTCAACACAAACACAGATGCAGACACAGGGATGCCTTCTGTGTGCATGGACAAGCAGCTAACATACAAAACTGCATACAGACAGGAGGATTTTCTATACAAACTTCCTGCTACCTTGTATTAGAAATGACCCACAACTGTTATAACACTGGGTATCCTTATTTAATATTCTGCATGGCCTCTAAATGATATTTTTTCTTTATCACTTTCAGATACATGCAGCGGGAGCATGATGCATTTTACCTGCAATCTTACGGCGGACTGTGTTTCTGTGAGTACTCTGGCATGATTCATTCCCACTAATGAAAAACTTCAAATACCAAATTACCCTACTGAAAGTAAGTCTTCAATCAAATGATCCAGACGGATAGAGTGGTGAAATAGATGAGTTTTGAAAAGGGAGCGTGTGGATGTAGAGAAAATCTGGTAAGACATCTCTCTCAATAGATCATCTATTCATGAGACAGGCAGCTGGAGTCGGGCCAAGCGAGGAAGAGAACATTTTTCCGAATCAGCCCAGAAGCACTGTAACTAAAAAATTAACAACACAACCAAAAACCCTTTTCTGCCACTGCCCAACTGAAAATAAGGATTTGCCAGAAAAGACTATCAACAAGGTCAAACAAGGAGGGTGGGTTGTGTCATTTCTGATACCTGAACAAAGGTGAGACAAGCGGGGCTTGTGAAGGTGCAGGAGGCTGGGGAGTGCTCTGCCCATGCTTGATGCTACACCAGGGCTTGGTAGGTCTCAACAAAACCTCAGTGAAGCATCTGGTGAGAGGCTGTGTGACTGAAAACAGGAATTGATAATGCTAGAGACTTAATTCCAAGAATTTGCTCTACGTAAAATTGCAAAATGTAATGTCATGATTTTTTAATGCATGTGTATGTAGTTAGATTTAAAAACCAGGCATGTACACACCAGGAATACATCACCTTCAGTGATCCTATTGTTTTTCCTTAGTTTCCTTCCATTCTTGTTTAAGGATCCCAGTGGGCACCCCCCTGGGGGCACATACAGTGCTTTCTATCAGTGGGCTCCTAGCAAAGACGGAGTTGTGTAATGATTAACTGAATCACCATTTGGATGAACTCTGGTAAAGGGAACAGACACACAGAGGCTGCTGCTGATGTGCAGCCCCGGTGCGGGGACCACTCAGAGAGCTGGAGTGCTGTTCCACCGACACCTCAGCTTCCAAAAAAGTCTGTAACACCTGGATCGCTCCTTTTTGACAAAGGGTTCTAGGGGCAAGGGATGGGAATGGTCCTTCATGAAAGCCATAGAAACCACCATGCTTCTGAAGACAATGCTCAGGCTGCTGCTTATATTCTGTTATTTTTAAGCTGAGAATATGGCCAGCTCCAGGGATTTGGATGTGAGCTAGGGTGCGGGTGGGTGCACGTGTGCACATGTGCCTGGGGAAGCAGTGCCTGCGTTTATACAGTTTCTTCCAGATCAGCTGGTTTATAAAGACTTATTAAAAGACAAAAAGGGAATGAAGTTCAAGAAGAAGCACCATCTTGTCAGCGAAATCATTCTATGATTTCCGCTAAAGGTGTAACATTCAGCCTCTGTTTACCAGGATACAATGGTCACCTCTGTGGTCACGCCAACTTACATTCTAACTGAATATTAGAAGTGCGTCTTGTCTCTTCCTGCCTAGCTCCCTCCCTGAACTTTCCTATTTGCCACTTGGAATGCCTCAAACAACAGATAAGGAAGGATTCATTTTAATAGTATCCCTTTCAAAAATTATTTTCCAATGTCTGAACAATTTCAGCTGAACACTTAGGCATTGTAACTCACAATAAACTGACTCCCTACTGTGCACTAACAATAATGCACCTACTTGTTTCTCTTTTCTTCCTGCTGACATGGCACAGGTCAGTGAAGGTTGTTAGTGTTCTGAAAATATCAGCCAAGTCAGTGGCTTACGTCACCCATAGCTACATCCACTTTACAAATGAAGAAATGAAATGGCTTGTCCATGAACGCAGAAGAAATGAAATGGCCTGTCCGTGAACGCAGCACAAATCTGTCAGCAGGTACAAACATAATCCTGGCTTTCAGAGTCCAAATTCCTTGCGCACCTTCTTGTTACATGTAGCCTTTGACTGCACGCAGTATGATGTAGATGTGATGAACACTGCATGTCACAAGAAATGCCTTCTGCAACCAGTAAGACAAAGAGCACGTGTAATGTGCTGGGGCAGAGTAACAGCAGTAGAAATACATACAGCTGCTAGCAGAAACTAGTGATAGCCTCATGATAGCAGCATTTTCTTGCATAGCTTCTTTTATAAGTCCTTTGACCACAATTTTCTGAAGGAAAAAGCAAGTTAAATTTGACAACAAAAAAGGGTTACATCTGGGGTCTGTAGCGCTGTGTATCCTTCACCCTTGTGAATGCTTGCACTTACATGCAAGACAGAGCATTCAGCTGCCATAAAAATATACACTTAAAAGTTCCTTTTCCAGATCTACGTTCCAATGCACCTCATCAGACATGGACTGGAGTGTTACATTTTCATGACAGAAGGCGGCTACCACAGAAAACTACAGCCAGAGTCCACCCCTGGTGAGTTTCTTGCACAGTGTATGTCCCCGGGCAGTTGTTGTCAAAATGGAAGCAACCCAGGGTGCTGTGCAGGATGAATATGCAAGGGCAATCCTTAGCTGGGGAAGGAACAAAGAGACCATCAACTGCGTGAGTGCCAGCTCAGCATGACACTGCAGGGATTTGTGTCTCCAGATTTCAGAGCCACTGGAAAAGCCGGCAGAGACTTCCAGAGTTCCTGCTAGTACCAGTAACAAAAGCAAATCCAGGGCTAAAATGATCAAATGAAAAAATCTCAGAGAGAGGAAATGTCTGTGTTTATACGTGGCCTAGCACAAAGGTTCCCTGGACAAGACCCAAAGATATGACAAATGTGCAAACTAATGAGGAATAATTATAATCTGAGGTGCTGAGAAACCATAAACAGGCTGAACTTGTTCAGTAATGTCATCAGCCCCAACCTGACAGGCCCGGTCATGCATTCAGCGTGCTGCTACACGTACTCATGGCTCCTCTCATGTGACAGGCTACTGGCAGCCTAAGGCTGCATCACGATTGACACTTGCTAAATATACACAGATTTTCAAAGCAGGTCAAAAAGGAACCACTTTATGTATATCTACTGCGCATCTCCATGCTATTACCCACGATTTCTGGACATGCCTTTTCACCACCCGTGCTGAATACAACCTTCTTTGCTACCCTCATTTTGTATGACATTATTGTTCTGGTAGAGCTAGCAACTTCGCAGGTGTTGATGGGGGCACCTTATTGATAATGTAAGGGTAAGTAACAAAATGGCATTCCTCTAATATCCAGCAGGTGAGAAAAACATCGGTGTGGGCCTCAGTGGGAAGGAAATTCTGCACCTCACAGCAAGGGGAGCTACTGTCAACAGCAATTGCACCGGGTTCTTCTAGGGTTTGGGCTCAGGGACAGGCAGAATGGCGGTGGTGGGGAGAGAGACTGTTGTTTTGGTGGTTTTGATGTATTCTGTTGCTACCAACTGAAAAAAGTTTCATGAGGGTAACACAGAAGCTAAATGCCAAACGGGGCTCCTTATTCTTGTAAGCATTCTATTTACTTCTAACTGGGTCAAACCTTATTGCTAGAAAAAGAGGAATTTCTGCCATTGGCAGCAACAAGAACAATGTCAGGCTCTTGTTGGCTACTTTACACTTGGAATCTGGTGACCCTTGTACTGATGCAATGTGGAATTAATTCAGCTAAAGACAATAAAGTTACGCCAGGACAAATAAATTGAGTCAGAGTTGTGCACTTCTGGCTCCATCTGGCTTTTTCAAAACTGCCAACACGGAGCAGAACACAAAACCGCAAAGCATCATATTATACACGCATGACATTCGTGGTCAATTAAAGCACAACAGGATCATGCCCTAAGAAGCCTGCTGTCTGGTAGAGGCTTAACACCGCAGGGGATAGGTGAAAGGGGAAGAGACAGAGGTAAGGCTCTGAAGAAGAGGAGGATCTACAGAAAAAAAATATTGAAGAATTATATTAAATTTCTGTAACTTAATGATTGACAGACAGTTATCGCCATTCTTAGAACAGTTTATGGAAACGGTTCAAAATAGCGTGGGCGTATCCCATACATCCACAAGAATCTGAATAACTAAAAATGGTTTCATTGGGGTTTTTTCAGATGTAGTACATTTTCAAAAAGTGTATATAACACATAAATCGAAACTTGCTGGCAATTTTTCAGCAAAACTTTTTTCTATTGAAAAAGCCAGTGTTTGTCAACTATCAAAGCAGTTTGCAAAAAGGAAAAAGATGGATTGGGACAAATCCCTTGTTCTACGAGCTTTATATGGGATTTTTCATTATTTTGCAAAGAAAAAGGTTCCATTTTTAAGAGAAATCATTTTAGTTTAAAAATCTGATTTTAAGTAAAAGGAGAAAATAACAATTGGAATTAAAAAAATAATTCAGCTATGTATAAACAAAAATTTCAATTGCTCACTTTCAAAAAGTATTTCTCTGGCTTGCTGGTTCGAAGAACCAGAATATGAGTCTCTGTCCCAGGCTGGGGAGCTCTAAAGAATATGTAAGCATATGAAATCCATGTAACGTGTCGAATCATATGTCACGGATTTCCTCTCTGCTCCTACCTTGGCACTTGTCTCCTTCAAATGCCCAAGGAGAAAAGGGAACAAGTAAGTGTATTATGGTCCTAAAATCTTCCTGGTATGTGGTAATCTCTCCCCCTGTTTTCCAGCTTTGCCCACTTCTGTCATTTTAGATCGCAAAGTACCTAAGACGCTTTTTTTAAAACATTTGTTTGTGCAGACTTTTGCATGGTGTGCCCTTATCCTGAGCAGAGTTTCAGTAGAGCACCAGTGAACATTAACAGTGTCCTCTAGACTTTTTTATAGATTGTGTGTGTCTCGCATGCGCAGTCATACGGGCAGAAGAGCAAGAATCGGGTCAGCAATAAATACTTTCTTTGGCACAGAAAGTGGAGCAAGACTGATCCAAACTTGGGTTTTCAGTTTGGCAATACAGAACACTGACCCTAGCCAACGGCATCTCATATGTGGAGCACAGTAACTGCCCCATCATCAGTTACATGCTCCAGCTGCAGGGTTATAAACCACAACAATGTGCATTCAGAGACTGCTGGGGATATGGTTTTGGCTGCTGAGGGTCATGTGTTGTTCAGCACATCTACAAGTACCAGCAGGCTATGAATGCACACTCCACAGTGGCTTCTTGCCACCGACAATTTAACTGCTCCTCCTTTTCCAGCTCCCCATTCCAACACATCTGCTTGTTCTTCTGCAATCTGGACACTTCACTTAGCGAAGTAAGTGACTCAAGCATACTAACAGGAATAGTTATAATGTCAGTGTAGGGAGTAGAGGCCTTGTCTGCAATTATTCTGGTCACTGAGCTTAGCTCTCTGCCCAGTTTTTCAATCCTTGTGTCATAGTATCAGATCTGAATAATAATATGAATCAGAATGATGGCAGATTCTTATTTTCTATTGCAACTTGAGGGCCAACAGTCATTATTACATTCTTAACAAAGAAACATTAACCCATGAAAAGATAAGAGTCTATCAACAGAATTGTGAGGTGGAGAAGTATCTGAAAGTACACAATTACTGCTGTAAATAATTACTACTTGCCACACTAAAATGTGCAGAAAAGACACCAGATGAATGTCGATGCATACTTCAAAAATAAAATACACCTTCTGCCTTTTGAAAAGAGCAACAGGCTGCCATCCAGGAATGGGAATTTAGACATTGCCTTGGGATTCCCAATGGCTGAAGCACTACTTTCTATTGTCAGAATGATCCTGAGAGACACACCAAGCACACACATTACAAGGCAATGCACCCGAAGTACCCTCTCAAAAAGGAGTACAGACAGCTGGCAGAGAGAGGCAGGGTACACCCAGCACTCCCGATGTCAGCTCCTTAGAGGGGTTTGAACATCCTCCTTCTCTCTAAATGTTACCAACTTTGTCCTATGTCTGTTTTAAAAGCATAATGATGGGGAGGAAATTCAAACTAGAGATTAGTGGCTGGTGGGAACAAAAGGATGAAAACTATTGCTATGCTTGGGAAAAAAAAGCCATGAAATGCTCCCGTTCCTTAGACACAAGAGAAGCCTTTAGCATCTTGGCATTTACTGTGCCAGTGTATTTACACTGTGCCCTACTCTGAGGACAAACAACACTGAGAACACATGGCAACTTAAACAGCAAGTGGTAGATGGCAACACTCTACTGCCAGCCAGTGTCGTTTGGTTATTTTTAACTTGTTCACGCTGGTGGTGTGGTATCAGACACTCCTTCTCATGGCACATAGTCCTGCTGATCCCACAAACCAGAGAGGTGAAAGCCAGGGAGGTGAAAGCAGACCTGACTCTCTTTTCACTCACATACTTTTGAGTTGATGTAGTCAGTGACATTGCAAGGTTTTAAGACAGCTTACATTTTCTAAGAAAATGAAGGAAGGCCAGTGATCTCACAATACCATGAAAAGACTGGCCATTATAAAAGAGCAAGGATGTTCAGCTTGGGCATGGATTTACTGGGGAAGAGAGAAGCACTTAGCTCTTCTCCCTCCGTTACCATCAGGAGCAACAACCATGTGGTTGTGCAGCTCCCACAACCACAAAAGGTCTGGATCCAGTTTTGCCAGTTCAGTAAGTAAAGGTCAGTCACACTAAGGCACACACACGAGGAATGGATTTTGTAAAGCTTTTTACAAAAATATGCAATTTACCTCCTTCTCTTTGAACTATGTGGTACAGATGAACCATATGCAGGATACACTCCAGATCTTGATCTTGGTAGCCTTTCTCATGCATGTCATCCACTGAGTCTGGATAGATGACTTGATCACGTAGCGTTCCAATGGACATGTAGGGCCTGAGAAACAATACAGAGAAACCGGTAATCTGGAGCTGGCTCCAAATGAGCTCATCTTGCTGATGCTCTATGAGTAGAGTATAATGCTTTAAACACCATGTTGCTAAAACTGGATTTATTTGCGGGTGCACTGTGGGTGAATGTTTTTCTAAACTTACCCTAGGGAAAATTTATTGTTTCCATAACAGCTGATTACAGGGTAGCAACAGGGGTAGTATTAGCATGAAAACAAAATGACAGATCAGGCAGAATAAACATCCACTTCATAGCCCATTCTGAATGCTTTCACTTGGAATCAGGGAAACTCTACACTGTATTCAAGGTTTGGTATGCTTAGAGATTTAGAAATTAATTAAACCTCACATGTTAAAAGCGAATTGTAACAAAAACATTGCAGCTCAAACTGCAAGAGATTTTCACGGTGCAGCAGGAGACACCCAAGTCAGGCAGGAGAGCACTGAAAGCCTCCTTTGCACACTGCTATTCTGGACTGCAGAACTGGGCCTGGGCATAACTTAGGGGGCTCTAGAAGCCAGTGTAACACTTCTGAATTGCAAAAAGGCATACATTACAGAAGCTGATCAGCTTGACCCTCCCAGCATCAGTCTCCCTTTGCCAAACACAAGGCTGAGCTGTATGTGAAGCAGCTTCTGAATCACTACGTTCCCAGACCAGATAATACCATTCATCTTACTAAAACAACCTGTCTCCACTTTGGAGCCAGAGTCCTCAATCCCTGGAGTGGCTATAAATGGTCTCTACAATGTTGTGAGCTGCGCCCAGCCTCTGATACAGCCCTGGCCCCAAAAATCCTGCTAGTCTCTAAACAAAGTCAGCTCTAAGAACAGTTTTACAGCTCTCTAGAGGATACCAGGCCATTCAGGCTAGGACAGCAAAGGCAATCTAAGACACATCTATTTGACCATCTCTTTCGCTGCTCTTGTTCTAAGGATTTCTTGCAAAGGACAAATACCCATCCTGTCCCACAGACACTGCTGATAGCTCTTGGAAGCTGGAAGCACCCTGGGAATGATCTGTGAGATTCTGAGTTTGGAAGGGAAGGCCAGAACCAAAGACCAGGCAGGCTCCAGACTCTGAAGAGCAGCCATGCAGAGGCTTTCCCTGACAGAGATGTGTAATACCTTCCCTTCCCTTGGAGGTGTCTCTGCAGAAGGGGTGGATCTACCCATTGTTATTCTGAGAGTCCCTAAAATACACCACAGGGTAATGTGAAGGAATTCATAATGCAATAGATGTAGAATTACAGAACTAAAGCTGCAACATGAACTGAAAGTCACATTCAAGCTGGCATCAGCTGCATTGGTTTTATTGCTGCAGACATCCATGGTGAACTGTCTGTACCTGGCCATCATTAAACTACTTTCACCACCAGCTGGGTCAGGGTGGGAAGGGCAGGGGATCCAAACTGGTCACAAATATTTGGTCATCTCCCTGCTGTGGGCAGGCACCCAGATGAAGCAAAACCAGAACCACAAGTCCAATACAATCATTGCGGGTCCTCTTTGCTTATTATTCTGCTTTGTGCTTATCGTGGGAAGAGTGCCACTCTGGGCTGCTGCATGAACACTAGCATCGAGTGCAGTCAACCATTTACATTAATGGGGATATTGCAAAATCTCAACTCAAAAATTATGTAACTTCATGAAGTAATGATATATTACATTTCCATAGTGCTCTCCATCTAAAATCCCAAAGGGCTTTACTTCTTGCAGATGCAGAAATCACTTCACTTGTTCCAGACTGCTGCCATCTCTGGGACAGAAGACAGCAACTCCACCTGGGCTCAGAAAAGTTGAGATCAGGTGGTGCATAAGACTGTAATTTAGGTGAAGCTGCAGGTAAGGGCAAGGAGGACAGAGTTACCTATCATATAATTTGTCTGGGGTTTAATACCTTACTCTTGTGAAGTATGATCCTGTAATAACTAGCAGCTCTGAGATTTAACCTACAGCACAACCGGGAAGGCAATGCTCCAAAGCATCGCGCCAGGACACTTGTTGCCACACTGTTTATTGAGCCACTAGCACCGCTTCCTGGTACAACTGGATTTTCCTTGTGGCCTCCCATCTAAACACACCAGTACTACCAAGCACGCCGCTCCCCACCCAGTTTGTAAAAATTAAAGAAAAGCTCAGCCTGCAGTGGAATTGCAAACCCTGTCGATTACTGACTAACTAGCAGAGAGGAAGAATGGCTTATGGTTACGGGTCCGTCCCAGGCGGTGGGAGAGCATGTTCTGTTTCCCCCATTCTATAGGGAGCGGTTTATGTCCCTGAGGGGACACTTCATCGTGCTTGGCATGAGGTGTCTTGTTTGGGGCTCCGACTCTTGACACCAAAGAGAGGCACCTCTGTGGTTGGTTCACCCCATTTATTTTAGGGTGGGGATCGATTGCCTCCTGGGGGTGTCTTCTTCCTCAGTGAGGGACAGAGCCCAGACAAGTAACTTAGATAACTAACTTCTAAAGTGCTAAAGTTAGATGAGATCTCATCTAACTCATACTCTCATAATCTCATACTAAACCAGATTTCTGTACCCATAACTTGAAGACAATAACCTCCTTACCTACCCTGGGTGCCACAAAGTCAAACACGCTAAAACCTGTTAAACATCAGATGTTATTGTAATTGAGGTTACGTGTGTGTGATAGCTAGACATTAAGTAGTAAGAAGTATGGGTAACTGGATACAGCAACAGTGAAATTTTGGCTTTGCCAGTAAGCTCCTTGTTAAAATACTGTTTTCATTACATTTTTAGCAGTTCAAACAACAAAGATAGTTCTTTTGTCCTGAAGTAATACTCAAGTAATAATCGACTTAATCGATTTCTGATGGAGTTTTTCCTTTCAGCTAGAGTGTCTGAGTTCCAGTCTCAAAGAAAGCCCTCCTACAGACTCCGAAAGCAACTCCTCTGCTGTGCAGAGGTTGTATCTTGGACGGCAATAGCTCTGCAATTGTTTTCTTCTTTCTCTGGTCTCTGAAACGAGATTCCTATGCTGGTTTTGAGAGACAGGATTTAAGATCAGTAATCCTTTTTTAAAGCTTTGGTATCAAACCTCCAGAAAGCTAAGAAAACTTACTGATTCTTGCCTGGTTTTCTGGAATTTCAAGGCATTTATTGGAAGAGACACTTTCAGTTCTCATAAACTGATTTTTTTTCAGTCAGTTTGATGATTTTATTGCAACACCAATTTCTGTTTGGTGCACTTAGCGTTTCACTTTGCAGAGCTGTAACTGCATTCTTCTAGTAACAACCATCATCCCTAAGACTTACGGCTTCTCCCTTGCAGTGCAGGCTTTAAAGAAAGATGATACCAAGACGTGCTGCAATTGGAAGCCTGTGGTATGGACAATTCCCCAGTGCCCTATTGACACATGACACTGGGTACAATGTTGGCAAAATATTAGAGAAATCATACGGGGAGGAATATGATATATATGATATGGTCTCTCTATTGCGGTTAGCTTTGGGGAGGGAGAAGGTGCTACAAAACATACTGGAGTACATACTAGGCACTTGTCTTTCCAAACAGAGGACTTACACGCTGGAGCTGTTAGGCATAAAGAGAGGGGTATGATGCCAGTTGAGAGGGATTGTAGAGTAACACTGCATACAGTAACCAGGCAGTACTAACATCTAGTAATTCTCTGATGTCCTGAAGAGGGCTTCACTCTTTTGGGTAGCAAGTTGAGGAAGATGACTTGCTTAGATGTCAAGAAATTTCCGTTCCAAAATCAGAACAAGCCACGTCCACTTGAAATGTTTACAAATACTTCCTGAATGTACACAAAGGTGTTTTCCTCTTCCATGCAAAATAAACCATGCTGACAGAACTGATAATCTGTTCTGACATCCATAATATTATTTTAAGGAATTATAGCAACTGATCAATATGCATTTTGAGAGTCTATAAAGCAATCTGAATGGTCAGAGTCTCAATTATAAGCACCCCGGAATAAGAAAGGGACCAAAAATATACCTTAATTAAGTGGCTGACATCAGAAGTTAAGGGATATTAATCCAATACAAGTGCCCAAGGAACAGCTTGCAGGTACAGTTTGAAGCTCACCTCACCTTCTGTGCCACAGGCTGTGATTAACACTTCCTCCATGGAAGATAAAGTCTAAAAACATGTGGCTTGTGATTCTGGAAACCATCTGCATGCCCCCAGCTGAGCAATCAGGATCTGACTTGCCATTTGCTGTCCAAGTGTGTTTGCAGCTATTATTGCACTATTATTCTCACAGATATGCAAAGCTATGTGGGAAAATTATGTGTAATGCAACTATAAACTCCTGACTGGCCCATCTTATAAGTTTCTGTCTCTGGCTGACAAAATGCCTCTCTAATATACCCAAGCAGGAGAGAGAAAGGGAACACTACACCTGGGATTCTCCTTTTCAGATGAATTGCAGCTTGGATTTTCAAAGGAGACTGGGATGGCTTCACAGTGTAATTCAGAGTGCTTGCTTTGACATCTAAAATAAAATGTATTCCAAATTTAGGCACCTCTATTCAAGAAGATGATACTGGAGCCCAAGCTCCAGCCATGGAGGTATCTTCCTAGGAAACTTGGAAGATCTTAAGGAGTCAGTGCTTGCACTGAAGAATCTCCAGTCCAGAAAGCCAAGGGCACAACTCACACCTACAGCTGTCCCCAAATGCTGTCTAATTCCCCAGAAGGTCCAGTACAACACAGAATATGAAAGCAACAGTTTTAAGTCCACCACAAAACACTTCAGCTACTAGAGGTGCAAGATGAGGGGCTGTATGACAAGCTAACGGTTAGCAAATCTCTTCCAAGAATTGGGTTCAGGCTAAGTTCTTCTCAGCTTGCGGGGCATCAGATTCCCATTTTTTTAGGCTAGTGTCCAGGCTAAAGAGGAGTCAAAGAGAGGGCACCTTCTAATCTTCCCACTGAAGCAAGGAAACTGCTGCTAAGAGGCAGTAATCAGGTGTCTGAAGAAAGAGTTATTGCAAAGAGCCTAATTATATACTATACCAGTCAGAATCCTCAATCGGAAGGAGGGAGACTTTAGTATACCAATCCTTGTACCATGTATTATTTATGTTTTTCCTTTTTTTCCCAATGTTCTTTAATATAAAATGCAGTAACTACTCTAATCCTTCAGTAGTATTGTAAAAACATATTAAAGGGGATTCTAATCTTATTTAGGTGTCTGCTCTCAGGAGAGGGCTTGTTATAGATTAAGGGGTTTAACGTTTAGCTCTCAGTTTGGCACCTAAACTTCAGTAAGAGGCAGGAGTTCAGATATACATTTACATTTAGAGATTCCTGTGGATTAACTCTAGGTGTCTCCCTTTACCTACCACACAAGTTTTTTGGCTAATTTTCCAAAAGCCCTAAATCTCTGCCTGACTATCTAGGGAATCCACCTATATTTAGAACTCTCCATCACCTTGCTGGTGCTGTAATACCTCAGCTGGAAGCAACTCAGCAGAACTCTGGCTCTTGCCACACTCCTGATTTAGGTCAATAGTAAAAACTCCACAGTTTTCAACAGCAGCAAAGCTTGATCAACAGTGATGCTAAATAAATGCCAACCTCCACTAAGTAAAGTGATCTGGATTCCTAATAGTTCTTTGATGACATTAATAAAATAAACAGCAAAAAACTAATGATGGCACCACCACTACAACTTTGAGAAAATAAAATGTCTTGAATGAATGTGAATTAAGTTCTTTTTAAGTAGTGTTGTATCCACTACTCTTACCCAGAAGGTGGTATCACCAAAGAGTTAAAAAATAATAAATAATATAATATTTAGCAAAATATTAAAAAAGCAACAGCCTCAGTTTATTGCATTGTATCTAGTTCAAGGGATTTTAGGGCCAGCTAAAGTTTCAGCAACCCTTCTAAAGATATAAATAATTGATCTCTCTTTAAAATACCCTACACTGAACTCTCCTCTCCACTCATACAGAACTAGCCATGAACATCCTCTAAATATTTCAGATAGATCAGTTACCAAAGTGGAATGTAATCAGCTTATAGCCATTAACATAGTTAACAGGAAATAAAATGCGCAGTATGAAAGACTGAATCCTCAGTGCATATAATCAGAATCTGACATCAAAGGCTGAAAAAATCCCACTAATCACTCTGTGGCTTTCTTTGCAAAGAAGCTCTGCACATCTCTGCAAGAAAGTAATCTGGGAGGAAATAATAACCAGAAAGGTAAAAGGAGCTTTTAATTTAAAGTGCTATTCATGCTCAGGTATCATCTCATCTCATGATTTACTTATTCACTATTACCAACATCACTTACAATATAACCAGAACTGGTCAGATGGCATAAAAGTTTAAGGTGAACAATTCATAAAATTATCCAGTTCAGTCTATTTGTATCTTGTGATAGGCAGAGACAAGAGAAAGAACACAAGAACATGTATATAATTAAAAACAAACCCCAGACAATTTCTACAAAATACAGGCAGCTAATGCAATCTGAAATAATTACACTTCCTGCAATGAGTCAAATCAACCAGCCAGACAAATGAAGGAAAAATACTCTCCTTTTCTTAACATGCAATTTTTGCAGGCCCAGTCTTTTCATACCTCTGCCAGTCCTGATGACAAAAGGATTATTTGGATGGCTGATCATGAAGAGCAATGATTGAAGAAAGAACAATGAGCTGTTCTGGACAAGAGTCTAGCCTGCCAGCCTCACCAGCCTAAGAGGTGTTCCTGATTATTATCACAGCAATGTAACACAATGAGCAAGGCAGTTTCCTTCTTTTAGAAAGATCCCAAATTATTCACAGTTTTGCAAATGAGAAGAGACACCTTACTTCACAGAGATAAGGAAGTGTAGACAGTGAAGCCTATAGAGCAGTGGCTGTTTTTGCTCTGGGTTTCTACAATGCTTAGCTGTCCACGGCAACATTTTTTGCATGCACTGGGATATGAATATGCAAGTAATACTAGTGCAACAGTGTGTCGCCAGTGAGACACCCTCCCAACAAGTGGTCCTCTCTAATTTTCTGTGAAACGCTTTGCATTACACAGGACAGAACATGACAGCACAGACTACAGAGATGCACCATGTATATGGATACATGGAACATTATTATAGCCATTTTATAAGCATATAGGTACCTGAAGTGGCCACAAGGGAGCTGTACTAATCTCTAGCAGAAACTAAAATTGATAGGGTATAATTAATGCAAAATGCTAGGCAGATAAACAAGTCTGGAAAAGCCCTTCCTCTTGGGAAAGACGTGCTCCCATCTAAGCTAGGCTAGTGCACACATGCTGAACTGCAGAAAGAAACCCACCTGCTACATGCTCCCATGAGACCATGACATAATTAATGACTCAAAAACAAAGAAGTGAAAGTCCAGTGCTCTGGGGACTATTCAGCATTATTTGCAGAAGACTCATCTCACCTAAAAGTTACTCATCCAAGTCTGAGTTAGTCACCCCAGGCTCCCTTTGTAGTCAGTGGAGTCCCCTAGTGAACTGGTACTGCCAGTAGGTCTCGTGTCTTAGATGTTTGTCCTAGGACACAGGCTGAACAGCTGCAGTGGTCTGAACTGGAAGACTATTGTGCATTGAGGAGTTAGCAATCCATGTAACAGTTAACCTGAGCGGGCATTTTGCTGCTATACTTTGCTGCACCGTGTTGGGCTGTGCTGTACATATAAATTGGCCTTCAGGCCTGTGCTGTGCTGTGCTGCACTTATCACGTGGCTGCAGAATAAACTTTGCCGGTTAATCATAACAGAGGAGCCTGCAAGCAGCTCCCACTTGGCATCAGCAATTACACCACCTGTGTGTCCTTGTCTTTATCTTGAAGCGAAGCAGCATGTTCTCAGGCAAACATCCTTTTGCTTGACAGTAGAAATGATAAATGGAATTGTTTACTTCTAAGAAAATCCTATCAGAGTGCTAAAGACCATAATGCCAACAAACCTTAGCAGAGATGGGATCAAGTGCAGCATGCCATTCTGTGACTGGAGGTCCATCTGATGCTGCGCAACGCTAGGTTCCTAGCATCTGATGGGACATAAGTGCCACAAAGATGATGAAGGGACTAGAGCATCTCTCCTATGAGGAAAGGCTGAGAGAGCTGGGACCGTTCAGCCTGGAGAAGAGAAAGCTCAGGGGGATCTCATCAATGTACACAAATACCTGAAGGGAGGGTGCAAAGAAGGAGGAGCCAGGCTCTTCTCAGTGGTGCCCAGTGACAGGACCAGAGCCAATGGGCACAAACTGAAACATAAGAGATGTCATCTGACAATCAGAAAACAATTTTTTTCACTGTGAGGGTGATCAAACACTGGAACAAGTTGCCCAGAGAGGTTGTGGAGTCTCAGTCTTTGGAGATATTCAAAAGCCACCTGGGCGTGGTCCTGGGCAAACAGCTCTAGGTGGCCCTGCTTGAGTACAGGGGTTGGACCAGATGACCTCCAGAAGTCCCTTCCAGCCTCAACCATTCTGTGATTTTGTGATTATCTATGCTATCAACTTATTCCTTATCTCTAATAAAAGGAATTTTAATTAATGCATTACAGAGTTCCAATACCTTTCTTATTGGGATTGACAATGAACAGTTTCATTGGTGCACTGCAACAGTGACTCACCCTCCAGAAGCAGACAGTTCACTCATTATAAGGCTCACACAAGGATGTCTAACTTTTAGCTGCCTAAATGAACATAGACAAATTCTACCTTTGGTGCATGAGTTGACAGTGTATTGTTTTAACTTGTTGGGGGTGGGGGTTGAACACTTGCATACAAAAATAGCTAATAGTCTTCTGTCTGGAAGGTGGGTAGTTACTAGTGAATACTGCATTGTCTCCAAGAAATGCAGAGCAGAATCACCATGCTGAATAAAACTTACATTTACCTTAGAAACCACAGTGAGTTGGAGGAGGGACAGAAGGCGAGATCCTCAGCCTGCAGGTAGGCAAACACGGGACTAGACTCTAAGAAATGTGTCTGAGCAAGCAGATCATGGGAAGGCTGGGAGAGGGATGAAGGTTCAGTTCACCTTGGAGCTGGGACACAGCTGGGCAGGCAAAAGGCAGAGCCTATAGTGCATGGGAAGGACTACTACCTTCTTCTCAAGAGGGAGGTGTTGGCTATGTCTGCTATGTGGATTTAAAAGCACAAGGCAGTGTAATGATAGTTTCTGATTTAAAACTGTAGTAAGCAGAAGGACTTCTTCCTGGGGAAGATGATAACTGTTGTTATTAGAGCTTTCAGTTGTCCTCCCCTCACAAAGGCCATCGTCCTTTCAGTCTTTTCATATCAAGCTTTTTATGTCAGGCAGGTTTTGCAGTTTATTTTCCCCAGTGCTTTCCACTGTTATGTAGCCAAGTTGCTTCTCATAATTCGATATGCATAAGGCATTTGCAGCATCTTTTTGACATTCCTAGGTAAAATATTATTGAAATAGTAAACATTTTCCATTCTGTTCATCTGTCGAAGATCCTTTGCTGCACAGTTGCAATGTAGGGCATTAAGCCGGAGGTAACTGCTCAAGCTGGACACAGTAATGGCACTTCTCTGCAGAAACGAGGTCATGTAAATGCAACCACCAGACTACTCCCTAACAGGCGAATTTGTCCATACCACTGCTAAGTTACACAGCGACCTCAGTTAACCTGTAGGTGAATATGTTCCCCTGGCACTGCTATCAAAACTAAATTTTAAAGGCAAGCAAGCTGTTTATCTCAGCAAAATGAACCTATTTCAGATTAAATAGAGTGTCAGTTGCTTTGCTGGATGGATCCTATAAATACCAGCCATGTACTCAGTTCTTATAATCTCTTTAGTGACTTCATATTTATGAAATGTTTGTCCAGCTTAACCTGACAGTTTCAAAGCCGAGTTTTCCTGGCTTTTAAATAAAGTTCCATAAAGAGTCTGGCACATACATGGATGCCTGGAAAGGTGGTACAAGCAACATGTAATTATCGGTGTTGAATGAGGACTTTTGATTTCAAAATCCCATCAAAAGAAGCAAGTAGAGGGTGGAAGCATTGCAAGCTCATGCTGGCAAGAACATGGTGTCCAAAATACGTCATGAAACACAGAGCAGCCGATTGCCAGAGATCCTAGTAGAAATATTCCTGCAACTGGGCATCTTCACAGACAAAAACTTAGTTCTTCTGTAACATTGAGGAAAACATCTCAAAAGAACATAAATGGAGGAAGTTCTGCATATTAGTGACACCCACTTTTGTGCAGGAGCCAAAGCAAGATTTATGTGCTTACTACCAAAGCAATATGCTGCTTTGATTATAAGAATGAATTTCACGTTTTAGTTGCATACATATCATGGCATTTAATTAGCCATGCAGCTGACAGCACTTTATACCTCTGTGTATCTGTGACTTGGTAGGAATGCAATGAGTTATGGAATGGATCTTAATCCTCTGAACATTCAAGTTCTTTTATGGATCACAAATAAAAGGGACTTGGCTTGCACCAAGTTAAGCGACCACATTGTGCTTTAAGTGAGCCATCTCCATGAGTGTGGAGAATGAAGTCTCTCCATCCATCTCTACAGAAGGTGATAATAATAGAACCTGCTTCAACTGAAAAGACCACCAGTAGATAACAGACAGTACTGAAATCTCTGTATCAAATCAAGCCTGGACTTCCTTGGGTATTCAAGCTTGTCCACAAGGGTCTTCATTTGCATCAAGTGTGGTACTGGCTTCTGTGCTTCAGACAACTGCCCACTAGGAAATACACTAGTCTCCATATGGAGTAAAGTTGAGTATGTAACAACACAATTTAATTCCTCACCCACATTTAGTCCTCTTGGTATCTCCCATAGCCACAGCTTACTCCAGACAGGCCCCCAGTCTGAATGGACTGAGGGACCAAAACCCTAGAGCATGCTGAAGTCCTTCACAAACACCAGTTCAGCTGCAGCCTTTAAGACCAGTGTTGGATTTATGTAAATACATTTTAAATTTAAACTAAACCCCAATGCAGCAAGCTGATTAAAGCCTTCACTCTGGGATTTCTGCAACTCTTTGCCTAATAACAGAAAAGACTTGTAAGCTGTGCTTTAATTAGCTGACTCTTGTGTCCAGCCAGTAAGGAAGGCACCTTGCGTGGCTTGAGAGGGAGTGGCAGCTAATCCATAAAGACATTTTCCACCTCTGACTATTAGCACAGATGAATCTTGTTCACCAAGAGGCACTGTCATTACTTGTGATCAGTCAGCACATAGACCTAATTGAAAACCTTCAAACTTTACAGCTGTGAGTGAGCCTTCAGTGGAAACAGAGAGGTCTCCCAGTGATCCTGGCAGGCAAAGCTTCAGCTAACCTACAGGGCAGCAAGACAAGAACTTTTCTGTTCTAGGTGAGACAAGACAAGACTTCCTTCAATCAGGAAGGAGAAGTGCAAGCACTTCTATATGAGTCCCAGTAAGATGAAATAGGAAAAGCTGTGCCCTGCTGAGGGGATAGCCTAACAGCCCTCCCAGATGCAAGGCCACACTTTTTAATGAACAGCAGAATACTGAGTTAACCTGCCTTGAATTGATTCATTACAAAAAAGGAAGATACAAAGTAGCAGCCAATTTTTTTAAAGCAAACCTATATCAAAATAGTATGCATAACTGAAGTATGCTATGTTATGTTTTGTGTTAACGCTATCTACCACAGACCTTTTTCTCATCTGTCAGATAAGCAGTGAACTTTGGCAATACACATATTTAAAAGGAGCACCATGAACTTGATAACAGTAAGTATGACAGAGAGATGCAATGTGCAAGGGAGTAGATATCTATATAGCATGACATGAACTGATGGCAAAGTACTGAAGGAACAAGTCAATGTGGTGGTGTACTACAGCAAAATGCTGAAGGGCAATGACAGTTGCTAGCGCAGTGTTGGCATGTGCAGTCAGGCTACAGTTTAACTCCAGCTGACCCAACTAAAGGGATCATAGTTAAAGACAGAGCAGTATGAGCTGACAAGAAATTAGGATGTGCGAAATACAACATAGCATAAAGACATCTGAGCCAATCTAAATGAGATGAGGCAACAGAGCTTGCACAGGCATATTTGCACAGCTCTTCATTTGGGCTACTTCTCTAACAGACGACACGCTAACAAGAAAGCAGTCTAATACAGAACCACGTATATACATACTACATATGCACATACTTTCATATGTAATATAGGGCATCTGAAAGTGAATACAACAATTTTGCAAGATTAAATTGTTTAGGTAATGTGCTGGTTTTGGCTGGGATAGAGTTAATTTTCTTCATAGTAGCTCATGTGGGGCTATGTTTGGGATTTGAGCTGAAAACAGTGTTGATAACACAGGGATGCTTTAGTTATTGCTGAGCAGGGCTTACACAGAGTCAAGGCCTTTTCTGCTTCGCACCCCACCCCACCAGTGAGGAGGCTGGGGGTGCACAAGGAGTTGGGAGGGGACACAGCCAGGGCAGCTGACCCCAACTGACCAGAGGGATATCCCACACCATATGACGTCATGCTCAGCATATAAAGCTGGGGGAAGAAGAAGGAAGGGGGTGACGTTCGGAGTGATGGCATTTGTCTTCCCAAGTAACTGTTACATGTGATGGAGCCCTGCTTTCCTGGGGATGGCTGAACACCTGCCTGCCGATGGGAAGCAGTGAATGAATTCCTTGTTGTGCTTTGCTTGCGTGCATGGCTTTTGCTTTCCCCATTAAACTGTCTTTATCTCAACCCACGAGTTTTCTCACTTTTACTCTTCCGATCCTCTCCCCCATTCCATTGTGAGGGGAGTGAGCGAGCAGCTGTGTGGGGCTTAGTTGTTGTCTGGGGTTAAACCACAACAGGTAATCAAGAATTGTCTTAGGAAACAACCACATTTTAATGACAGGGGCTGCTACTACCTACCTGTCGTGGTTTAACTCCAGTCAGCAACTAAGCACCACGCAGCCGCTCGCTCACTTCCCCCCGGTGGGATGGGGGAGAGAATTGAAGGAGTAAAAGTGAGAAAACTCATGGGTTGAGATAAAGACAGTTTAGTAGGGAAAGCAAAAGCCACGCGCACAAGCAAAGCAAAGCAAAGCAAGGAATTCATTCACTACTTCCCATCGGCAGGCGGGTGTTGGGCCATCCCCAGGAAAGCAGGGCTCCATCACATGTAACGGTTACTTGGGAAGACAAATGCCATCATGCCGAATGTCCCCCCCTTCCTTCTTCTTCCCCCAGCTTATATACTGGGCATGACACCATATGGTATGGAATAGCCCTTTGGCCAGTCTGGGTCAGCGCCCCTGGCTGTGCTCCCTCCCAGCTTCTTGTGCACCTGGCAGAGCAGGGGAAGCTGAAAAGTCCTTGACCAGTGTAAACTCTACTCAGCAAGAACCAAAACATCGGTGTGTTATCAACATTATTCTCATTTTAAATCCAAGACACAGCACTCTGCTAGCTACTAAGAAGAAAATTAACTCTATCCCAGCTGAAACCAGGACACTACCTCCACGCTTAAGATAACATTTGAATCACGCTATAATCTTCAAAGTTTTGTGTGCTTATAAGGTAAAAATGACTTTTATTTTATCACTTTATTATTTATATCACTTAAAACTGAAATATTCTTGCTTGGTTTCATCCACGTGATGAATATCCTTGGACTACTTGAGGCAAATCACATCAGACGTTTGGATTACTCTATAGAGTTAATGAGTGGAAATATATCTTCGTAGCTGATGCAATTTTGTTTAGTAGCCAAGGATATTTTTAGAATACAGAAAGAAAAACACGAGACAGGAAAAGACTTGTAAAGGAACCCCAGATAAAATACCAGAAATAGAGCAGACATATGCAAAAACAAACAGCTTAGGAGGGCCAGATAAACCTTTAAACTGCTATGTTCCATACTGTCCTAGCATTAATAGGAAGACAGCAAGATATAGGTATATAAATCTTAAATGATGAAGAACAAACAACATTTAGTACTAGCGCATCTTTGGTTGCCTCCATTTTAGCATCTGACAAGCCTGGCACTGAAGGAAAGAAATATTAGAGATCTACTTGAATGAGCAATAGAAAGAGAGAGAGAATACAGAATTGGACCATCACTGTGACCGCTGAGAAAGTGGTCGGGGTTGGTCTTCTACTAGAATGGCACACAGAATTACAGAGAAACTATGCATACTACTGGAGAAACACGCCCCTCTCACAAAAATACCCAAATTACAGAAGCAAGCAAGCTGGAGACAAAAAACAGTAACAATGGACCAGGAGAAAAAAGTACAGCGGATTAAGAATTATTCCAAGCTCTATGAATGTGAATCAGTGAATCAATCCTCAAGAAAGACAGAGAAAATGCTGATGGACGTTTTAGATATATGCCGTGCTAGGAAGACTCGAGAGTCTTCATAGAAGGTTATGGAACCAACAGAGATTGCATGAGACATTCCTCCATGCAAATAAGACAATAAGACACAGCTGGCAGAAAATTATTAATAATTTATATCAATAACCCAGTGGTGATTACAGCTTTACTGCAGCTTTATGGTGCAGAGACATTGAGGAATATTCCTATGGTGTTGTCAAGGTAACCTGCAAGTATGTAGGTGTGCAGTTCTGCTGGTGTTTATATCAAACGAGGGAGAACTAAGGAAATGAGAGCCAACATGTGCAGAATCTGTTTCCTTACAACTGAAAAAGCTGAGACTTTTAGCTGGAGAGCAAGAAGAGCTGGAGTAAATGTTAGGAGGAACTGTATGCTAGAGCTCACTAATTCCACAGAGATGGAGCCTGCTCCCATGTTTAAGACCAACAGAGTAGGAACAGGGCACAGTCTGGAGAAATCAGGCTACCTTCAGGTACACTGCTGATATACTATGAAAGGATTGACTGCTTCATTAATTCCCCAAGTGCTACATATACCTCTTGTGGTCATATCTTTAGCATCAGTACTCATGCTACCCACTACATATTTTTGTTAATTATTTATTATTTAAAATAACGTTTCTTAATTCTAATTTGAATCATGATTCCTTACCAACTAGAGCACCCACAAGCATTTATTTTTTCATTCATGCTACCTTCCTGACCAGTTAATTAAAAGAGGAATGCAAAGAGGTGGTAACACAAATGAATTTTACTTTGCAAAAGAGAGACAGAGAAGTAGAATAAGGGGTAAGAGCACACACTCTGCCAGTTACTGAGGCTCCAATGAGATGTGACAACTTGTTGAGCTGTGACCAGTTCCTAGCACTGATCCATCCTTGAAAACAAGCTGCTTTTGGCACCAATATGATGCTGGACTGCTTAAAGCCTCTTAAAGCCTCCCTTTCTTCTGCCCACCCTCCTCTTTTACACGCCTGTCACGGACAGCGGCAGAGCCACACTCACAGAAATCCCTGGGCTTCTCTCTCCCTGCCCCCCAAAAGGGCAGTTTGCCCCATCAGCATCCACCAGAACTGTGACTGATTAAGGACAAATTCTGCATGGCCTGGCCCTATATAAAGGGAGAAAAATATCTCACAATGATTCACAGAGGTAAAATCTAAAAGAAAGCAGTATAATGATGCTAAGCAATCTAAAAAGATAAAAAGATAGGGACTCTTAAGGCTCTGTTTTAAAGCCTACATATTGCTAAGAAAAGCTAACTACAAAGTGTTTGCAGTGCTGATGAAATTTGGAGTATATAATGAGATAATTCACTTTTTAATAAATCATACTTTTGTGTGTAACTTGTGAACTCAGCAAAGACACATGATTTCCCACGCATTTCTGGAATACTATGTTGGAACATTACAAACAGAGATGAAAAAATAATCTTTTCAGTGAGCTTCTATTTACCATGGAATATTTTGTTACGTAGTAGTCACTGTATTCTCCACCATTCACCATGTGCAGGCAAGGTTCCTACATTTGACTCAAAGATGCAAAGAGGGCTGATGCAGAATTAAATTCAGCCACAGGCACACAGGAGTCAGCTCTTACCAGGCTCAATGGTAACTGTGTCCACTCACGGAGAGCCGTCTCCCATGCTCTTAGACCAGAGGCATAATGTATACACTTAAACACAGTGATGTAATTCTAAATCACTGCTCCAACAGACATCTACCAATTCAAGAGCCTTCTGCTATACCACAGGTTTCACCTACCCACCAAACGAAGGGGTGAGGTAGGTTGAATCCAGGTGATCCTGTCCTACCACCTCCCAAATCCTCTCAGTTCAGAACATAAATTTCCCCTAAAGTTATGCTGAAATATATACATGATGAAATGTAGCCAGGGCACTATCTTTTACAGTCTGCAGTTTTAGAATTATGTCTAAAAAAACTAAACAGAAGGTAATCCTGACCAAGCAGCAATTTGCACAAGGTTAATAAGCAAAATGGTTGCACCAGCAGGAACTTCCAAAACAAGCTGCTTTAATTTCGGGACTTCAGAACAATTTACAAACCACTACAGAAATTCTAAATGTATTCTAGAGCCAGGGACAGACAAACAAAACCCCAACTGAATGTGTAATTTATTTAGGCCATAAATAAATGAACTGTTAAAATACTCAGAAGTGGAATACAGGCAGAAAAAAAAAATGCCTGGACCCCATAAGACAATCCACACAAAAGCCCTAAAAATCCAGCAGATCTGTTGCAAATCTGGTCCAGAAATGTATAAACTTCAATTTAAAACTGAATCTCCTTCAAGTCATTCTTAGTGTCTCAGATATTCATCTAAGACTCTGTAAGCCCAAAGAACAAATACGCTGGGCAAAAAAGCAACTGAGGACCCTCAAGGCCATCCCAACAAACAAATCTGATTGCTGCCCTATACCCACCCCTTCAGTCACATTCACCTGCAAGCCCCTACAAGACTCTGTCTCACAGTCCCTTTCCAAATGCAAGACACTTACGAGTGACAGGCCACACTTCTGAGCCTACAGAACCCATACTGACACAGCTGAACTGTCCTCCAAAGTAGACTTCAAAATCTTCAGCCACAATCAAGGTGTAGCACTTTTGCAGAAGAGCCCTCTCTGTCACTCACTGTTGCCCCATTTACCCAGACACTGCTCTGTCCCTTGGGAAGGGAATATCTCTGTACTGCCTAAAAAACCCTCCAGGAGCACAGAGCTCACACCACAGAGCTGAGCCGTGGCAATGTCACTTAGGTGTCCTGAAGACATCACAGCAGCACCCTATCTCCTGGAGGATGCTATTAGGATGGACTGCATATAAGTGATACCTTCAGGGTACACAGCAAAGATGATATGTCAGTCCCTACATGGCTTCAGTCACAGAGGGCTGTAAAGATGCTCGTTGAATCTCCGTTTCTGACCAAAAGTTTTGAAATGTTTCAAAGAAGAGGTCTGCTGGACAAACTCGCCCAGCACTGCAAAGTTAGGGGACACAGCTGACAAAGAACCATGTTTATGGAAATGAAACCCCAGCAGATGTCATTCAATCCCCTCAACCAGCACCTTGGCAAATCTGCCTGAACGCAATGCGAGTCTGTTTGCTTTCACAGAATAAAGGGGACACAAGTAAAGGGGAAGGGCTGTAGGCAAGCCAGCCTCAGATATTGATCTGAGAAGGGGCTGGGATCACACAGAGGACATAAGTGGCTGAAACTTAAGATTTCTGCAAGAAAAAAATTCAGAATAGCTTTTGTTCTGCCTAAGAATAAAACTGATTTTAAGAATGCCCTGCACAATGGGAATTCTGAAATATTGTTTTGAAAAACATTTAATAAAGCATTTTGCTCCAAGTTCCTGAATGAAACCCTCAAGTGGCTCAGAAAAATGACAATGGCTAGCAATAAATTACACATATATTTGAAAAAATTATAGATAAATGTTCTTTGTTACCTTCACCTGCAGCAAGGAAAATCTACTCATCAGTTAATACTTTCCATTCAGCTTAATAGCTTGTACTTTTTAAACAAGACTACAAACTGTACCATGAATACTTCTTTTGCCCATGGGAAGAAATGAACTATAGAAAGCAATCAAAGATTCTCAGTGTTTGATTTTGCTTTTGCAAAACAACCTAGTTAGAAGTCTCTAAGGAGATATTCTAGAATCAATTGCATTAAATTATGTTCTGAGAGTCCAACAGCAAATCAGAATACAAACGAAGCACAAAAAAGCCATGTTGCCTTCAGTGAAATGAGTACATATTATTAAAAAGACAATTTGCAGTTAATATTGGATTGCATTCTGGTCTTGTAGTGTAAAAGTTTAAGTTTTGAAAATTATTTTGAACAATTCAACATTTAGGAACCAAAACACTCTCACTTGTTTTGATCTTTGGTTTTAAAGTGAAATCAGAATTAAGATCTATTAGGTCTCTTTCAAATTTGGTTTAGATTCTAGTCTGTTCCCATGATCCCAACCATCCAGGGCTTTAGCCATCAGGGGAGCATAGGCTCCATCACGAGGGTATGTGAGCCCTTTCCAATGACTGAAGATTTGCATCACCAATGAGAAGGGATTTTTTTTTTTTTTTAGCACTCTCCACACAGCTGAGGTTGTTCTTGCCACCTTTTAACTTGGCTGTACATATCACAGATTGAAAATGAGAGAAGCAAGGTCAAAATTCATGTAACCAGTAAAAAGGTACCACCATGAGCAAAACACATACCTTTGTGGTATATAAAACATGTGCTGTGGAGGGGGTTTGTAGAGAACTCCTTCATACACAGGCCACAAACCACTTAAAATTCTGAAAAGGGAACTCTTTCCACAGCCATTCGGTCCAGTGATTAAAAGATTCATCCCCTCCTGGACCTACAACAGCAATGAAAATCCAAAGATGTTACTATGCAGTATATATGGCACAAGACAGTCTAAGACCCCCAGAGGGAATTACATGAGCATTTATATCAAATTATCAATCCATTTCATTGATTACCTGCACATATTTATGCAACTATTCTGGAAACAGTGACATTAGATATAATATATGGGCTGAAATAATGAAAATAATTTCTATAATGTCTGAGTATTTCTATAAACTACACTGGTTATATCACAATGTCAATATACCACAGTCAGAATCAATTATTCTAATGCAGATTAGGTCCAAAGGTGTTAACAGTGTACAGAGCAGTGCTATGCCCATCAGTGATATTAGTTTAAGCTATGGAAGCCTGATCAAATGATTTGGAAAATTTACTTCACATTGTCCTTTCCTGTTTAATTACCAGTCTTAATTTGGGTGTGATGCACTTGGTTTTATTCATTTGAATATAACCCTGTGTATATATGAGTGTATATTTATGCATAATCACAATGTCACTGTCTATGCTTTAATAAATATATTGACTATGTTGTATTTTCTGTTGTTTTTGTCTCTTGAGCCAAATGAATAAATATAACTGTCTCCTTGACCAAAAAGTTGTAATTTTACAAATCTGAAATTCCTTCACTGAAGCCATTGCAAGTTTTGCCATAGCTAGGACCCTGTCCTCCCAGTTGCTAATTCCTATACCACTAGAGGTGGCAAGGGAACACTCTGCTTTAGCTAAATTAAAGGAGCTGCTGGAATTATTTGTGTTAGTGTTCTGATAACTTCAACTATTTTTTAAAATAATAACATCTGCACTGGAACATAAGATCAGGATATATATGGGAGTAATTCAGTAAAGGTCACCCCTTAAAACTGTGAGCAGGTACCGAGTGGTATCTGGAATAGCTTTTTAAAAACAATACAAGTTTTTACTGAGTAAAGACTCCACAGTTGGGCTTGTGAGCTATGCTGTCAACTATTAGTTAGTACTCCTCTTTGTGGTGATCAAGCAGAAGTACAGACTCAATTTTTTCACTGTTGCTGTGAACTCGGACTTTTAAAGGAGCCTATGTGAGTAAAGCATCCCAATTTCATTGAAATTAAGTAAAGATGGATGCAGACTCCCATATACACCTTTGATAATCTCAGGTTGGTTTTTCACCTGGCAACAGCACCAGAAATCCTCTCTTCTCTTTCTTTGAGCAGGATAAACTACATATGTCTGCCTCTATTGAGCTACTATGCCTACCTTTCTGGACTTCCCCTTTTATCCATATGCTCCTCCAAGTACTTAACATAAAGTACATGAATTCTGTGCTGTTTATGTTAATGTGATGGCAACAATCAGAAGATTCTTGCATATCATCTTACTTTGAAGTTTAGTCTGGAAACCACCACATCGCCATTCGGAGTAATAATAGGAACATTTTCACAAATAATTCCATGATCAACATCAATAACTTTCCCTAGAAAGAAAAAAAAAAAGTAATCATAATTAGAGTTTGTGAAACTTTCCATTAAGCAATGATATGTGACCGTCTCTCTGCACGGCTGAGAAGTATAAATTGGTGAGTTTCAAACAACTCTTTTATGTGCTCCAGGTTCCCCTAGTGGAAAATCTGGATAATAAATCTTAGCTAGTCAGAAAGATACTGTCAGCAGTAGCCAAGAGTGTGCAATGAAACCTAAATTTCATCATAAATATAATCCACAATATACATCATAAATATATAATGCACTATAAAGACATGTTTATCCACATCCTACCTGTATTTACTCTATTTTGTTTTAAATAGGTGGTCAATATCAACCAGTAAAGAAGTCCAAGGGCAGCCTTAGCCACAGGCAGACCAGTTTACCTTCTCTTGAGGATTTAATTAGAAAATGGAATCTACTTTCACTACCACCTTTGAAATTCGTAGCCCAGTTCAGTCTCCTCCAGCAACGAGGGCAAAGGAGAAAACATTTAATGGCTTGCTTCCATCTCTATTTGAAGCCACAGACACTGTAAACTTGTCTTGTAAGTATTTGCGGAAACCCATATAACATTTCACTCCAGTAGCTACACTTACTATGTGGATTTCTGGCAAATTTAAATATACAGTCTCAATCGGACATTTGGATACTCTGTAACACAAGGACTTCGAAATAAATTCAAAAGTGAAACCAACTCTAACTGCTCAGTTGCCTGTTAACGGGCTTCTTTAACAGAATCCAAACAGCCGCGCTCCTAGACAAATATCAGAAATTACCTTTACAGACAAGATGCAAAGGAAAGAGATTTCTCTTTGTATTAGAAGGCTGCTTATTTTATAACTTAGACTAATCTGAACAAAGAAAAATGGAACTAAGGAAAAGTTGAGTTTATTACAAAAGGACCTGGTAGCATTTCCTTCAGTGAAGGTTAGTTTTACATTTTCCATTAAGAGGCCCTTTGTTCAATTGCTTCTGACTTCACCAAACTATAACAACCTGGGCAGAAATTTCTGTGCCATGTACCAGCCCAAGCATTCTTTTTTTCCTAAAATAAGTTTTATTTAAAACAGTTCTGTGGTGTCCAACATGAGATTATGGTAAACGGAAGTGTTTTGCTGTTAAAAAAAATGTATTGCAGCCTTCTCATCAAGCTGAGGCTCTGTTGCCTCCAGACTCCTACAAAGGCATTTGATATGCAACTGGGAGATCAACCACACCAACACCAGGCATGTGTTTTTTGATGGGTTCACAAAAATGCTAACAAATTTGGCCAAGACATACTTTTGTGAAAAAGGGTCATACCAGTCACTCCAACCACATGAATACTTGTGAAGGACCTGGCATTCATCTGACTATGTCTCCACAGAAAATTATCCTTCACAATCTCAAGCAAATTCTGTAAACTTCATTCATCTTTTTGAAGCACTTGGATACGGTGGATAAATTCTAGTTAAAATAAATCTCTGCTAAAAAATAGTAAGTTAAGTAAGTATTAAGTAAACTTAATTCTCATTTCCTAACTACACAGTGTTTGACTGAATGCTTTAGAATGCTTTTAAAGCATATTTATATGCAATCAGAAATACAATTTGACAGCATTTGTACAAGATGTACAAAATTCTATTTCAGCTTTAAAATTGTGAATTATTAGATACACTATGTATAAGGCAATATTATCTGTTAAAAATATTGATAATTTTCATAGTTTCACAATGCTCTTATTAACAACAGTAAATGCAAGGCACAAAACAGACACCCCTTAGTTACATAAACTTATATTGGATGATTCAAAAGGAAATAAGTAGTATGTGTTTAAAGAGCCTTTGCGGAGGCTGAATATTAAGATTTTTCTTTTCTAACAATGCAGACTCATATACATATGTGAGCATGTGTACTTTTATCCACATACAAACCCACTCTTTAGGGATTTCTGAAGTATCAAGACAAAAAGAAAGGCAGAAAAACAGTATTACAATGGGACTTGTCATAAAAAGTGTGGAGCCTGTGGCCTAGATTCATCTGGCCTAAATTCTACTTAAGTCCGTGTGATCAATGCTTGGTATTGGCTAGCTGCCTCTGAGAGCCTACAACCACTCAGGAGCAAACGCTAGACACCACAACTTAGGAGGAATTCAGGCTGGATGAAATGTGTGACTCCAGTGGAATCAAATCTTGGGAAAAGGCTGCAGAGAAAAAAGGAGTGGGGTATAAGTATACTAGACCAAAAGGGAATGTGAACAGCATGCTTGCATATCTCAGCTGTATCCGGTTTTGGTTTTAAAACAGTTATCTAAAAAGAGCCCACAAATTACTTTGTTGCCCCAGGAACTACAAACCTTTTCTCATGTATGTGACAAAATGTAACAATTATAAAATGCCATTTCTTTTCCTGTCAGCCAAATACTACCAAGATCTACAAGATTAAGACATCAGCTATTTCCACAGCTATCCACCATGCTGCATCAGACTGTTTGTTATGAAGAACCTTGTCAGAGGACCTTTGAGAAATCTGTGCTGAAGGGCAGCACTGTTGAAATTGCTGAAAGAAGTTATTTCACAAAGAGCACTTTCGTGCCTTCAACTCTACCGAGGTTTAAGTTTTCAGAAGCCAAAGGGAGGGAATGAGGCTTTTCAACACCACAGAGGGGAGAAGCAGAAGGGGTCTGCTGGGAAAATTCAGAAAAGCCCATTGCAAAAGCTGCCTTTAAATACCTCAGAAAGAAGCTGGATGCAAGAGGAAGAGAGAGCACATAATGGAGCACGGTAAGAAATGGATGTACGCAGAAAATGCTTCGGGGAGGGTGGAGACAGAAAGGTAGTGGCACCAGAAAGTTACAGGATAGGGACGGGAGGGATAAGGTGCATATTGATCAGATCATTTGGGAGTTGAGGGGAAGGATAAAGTTGTCAGCCCATTTTCAGTTGAAAATTCCCATTAAATTATGGAAAAATGAGCACATTTTGTGAGGCTGATTTTTAGTTGCTGAAAACAAAGTAGTATTTTCGTCAAAAACTATTGAACCAATCTGTCTTTCCCTCCTACCCCAAACAAAATAATGTGGTGTTTGAAGATGAAAATGTTGAGAGTCTCAGTTTTCTGAAAAACATTAAGTGTCTGAGGAAAGCAGGCACTGTCCGTATAAGAATAATAATACCACCACCACCATAATAGTATAGTTGAAATGCCTTTTTCATTGAAAGTTTTCACAGAAAACATTTGAGCAATTTTGTGTATTAGAAAAGCACTGCATAAGCACAGAGTTGCAAAACAGTAGGAAGTTACAATGGAAGGCAACATGGTCTCTGGGGTATTAAGGCTGAGAGGCTGATCTGTTGTAGAAACAAAACCTCTGTTCACCTCCTGTCCCCCTGCACCAGCCTCACACACAGGGAAATACATACAAATGTGAATTAATTACCTTTGATTTCTAAGGGCCCATCAATGTGTAATTCTGCTTTATCTTCATTCTTGCTGTTGTTTTCAGACCCTTGAATAACAGCAGTTCTTTTGTAGATGCCTCTCTTCACCTCATCAAAGACTGAAAACATGTTGTGGACACGGGCGGTGTAGCCTGCTAGCTCAGTAACCTGAGAAACAGCAAATGCCTCATTTCAGTTATACTTCACAAATTCTATAAATGAAATGTTTGGCCAGAGATTCATGAAAAATATTCCTGCTATTCTGAGTCAGTACTTCTCAAATGCTACTCTGGAAGGATCGATGATGCATCTTTTGACGCCTGTCAATTTTCATTCCTTGAGATTCTGTGCTAACCCATATGCCACCCACAGCTCCTACCAGCCAGCAGAGAGAGACAGTTTGAGGGGGACAGATTTCAGCCAATGTAAGCTATGATAGCTCCAGTAAATGAGGAGGTTGCAGGGACTGCTCTTTTCCATGGATCAGTAGAGTCTTCAACCAGCAGAGAATAGCTATTGGCATATCTGAAAATACAGAGCCTATCACACAAGAGAAAAATAAAATCTCTCCATTTGCCAGCAAAATAAAGGTCCACAGAAGTGAGAAAAATTGGCATCTATAATTATTCATGTTTACTTCCCTGTATTCCCAAAACTTCCTGTGGGAAACATGTGCTTTCCTCTATAAACAGGCAGCACCAGGACATCCTAATCTAAAATATGGTACAAAAAAGAAATTACTCTTCTGTCAACTGCATGCTAGAGTACCAGAGCTAAATCTGACACCTTGGCTTAGAACTGGGCCTGTTTAAGATGGTGACGTCTCTTAAAAGGCTTTCTCCTTTTTTTTGGTCCTTTTATCACAATTTCCACCTGGTGAAGACAGCAACAACAGATCTCTGGACCTGATAACTTCCTATTCGTGGACAGCGACACTACCAAGAGCTCCCAAAGAACTGCCTCCATCTGCTGGAAGCAAAGAATTAAATCTGGACATCTTATTATAAATGTATTATTAGATGGTTTTAAAAGGATGAATTTTCATATTAATGCAGAGAGCAAGACAAGAGTAGCAAGAGAATGAGTTCAAGATTATAAAATCATTAGCTTGCCGTGGTTAAAAACATACACCCCATGACGGAGTTCACCTGCTATGGGCGTACAGAGTTCCAATATAAAATCCTCTATAAATTTCACTGTTTGTGCCAGATTCAGAAGTGAGTGCTAGTTCTGGCCACATTGCCATCACTCCACTGGAGGTTAACAAGCATACAATGTCTCGCAAAACTCAGTTTAAAAAGAGTAATCGCTCAATGTTTCAACTCCATCAGCTGTACGTTGTTTTGCACTATTGGTAATTGCATTAACAGCTGTGAAAAGTATTGGGCTAACAGTGCTTGAGGCAGTAGGTAGCATATAGGAGCTGTAACATTGTTCTCCACCCTGAGGCCTTTCTAGCAATTTCAGTAGGAGCTCGTGCCAGGACTCAGTGCTCCACACAGCGTCAGCAGTGGCATTTGATGGAGAGAATCCTTCCTGTGATGAATGAAACTTGTACCAACTGTGCCCTAGAAGAAACATAACTTGTAGTACGTTTCTAAACCATGACCCTACAAACTCGCTTTGTCAAAACACTTAATACTACCATCTAAACTATTGACCTGCAAAGAAAAGTTGAGCCCCCTCATCTGTACACTGAATTACACTGACTGGAAGGAGGCTGCTTTGGTGGATCAGGTGGACAAGACCTGGAACTTCACCACCACTTGAAGTGGACTGAAGTACACTGTCCTTTGGAAACTGCCTGAATCACGAAATGGGAATGACAATGTGTTTAAAGTACTGCAGTGCCTCTCAAAGAGAAGTATAAATGTAAAATTAAGATGGAAATTCATATAATTGGTCTTTGATCTCATGCTGTCTGGATTAAAATCTCACCACAGAATCAATCATAGAATGCTTTGGGATGGAAGGGACCTTTAAAGGTCATTTAGTCCAACCCCCCTGCCATGGGCAGGGACATCTTCACCTAGATCAGGTTGCTCAGAGCCCCATCCAGCCTGGCCTTGAATGGTTCCAAGGATGGGGCATCTACCACCTCTCTGGGCCACCCGTTCCAGTGTTTCACCACCCTCATCGTGAAAAATTTTTTCCTTGTGTTCAGTCTAAATCTACCCTCCTTTAGTTTAAAACCATTACCCCTTGTCCTGTCGCAGCAGGCCTTGCTAAAAAGACTATCCCCATCTTTCTTATAAAGCCCCCTTTAAGTACTGAAAGGCCGCAATAAGGTCTACCCGCAGCCTTCTCTTCTCCAGGCTGAACAACCCCAGCTCTCTCAGCCTTTCCTCATAGCAGAGGTGCTCCATCCCTCTGATCATTTTTGTGGCCCTCCTCTGGACCCGCTCCAACAGGTCCATGTCCTTCCTGTGCTGAGGACCCCAGAGCTGGATGCAGCACTCCAGGTGGGGTCTCACCAGAGCAGAGGGGCAGAATCACCTCCCTCGACCTGCTGGCCACACTTCTTTTGATGCAGCCCAGGATACGGTTGGCTTTCTGGGCTGCGAGAGCACACTGCTGGCTCATGTCCAGCTTTTCGTCTCTCAGTACCCCCAAGTCCTTCTCCTTGGGGCTGCTCTCAATCACTTCATCCCCCAGCCTGTACTGATACCAGGGGTTGCCCTGACCCAGGTGCAGGACCTTGCACTTGGCCTTGTTGAACCTCATGAGGTTCACACAGGCCCATTTCTCAAGCTTGTCCAGGTCCCTCTGGATGGCATCCCATCCCTCAGGCATGTCGACTGCACCGCTCAGCTTGGTGTCATCTGCAAACTTGCTGAGGGTGCACTCGATCCCGCTATGTCATTGATGAAGATATTAAACAGCACTGATGTTATAAACAAAGTGAGTTTGTTCAGTTGTTCCTACTACTTTGAGGGTACTTTTGTTTCCAAAAAATAAAATCACAATGTTTATAAATCCCCATGTACATTACATAAATGACTTAAAAGTTGAAAATAAAATAGAAATGACATCAGTGTATAATAGGTTATCTGGCAGTATCTTTAGAGCAGAGGCCAAGCAGGGAAACAGCTAAAGGAGCATAGGTCAAAATCACAGTCCATTAGAAGAACTCCTTCTGAAAAAAGCACAGACTCTGGCTTTGTCAGAGTCCACATCTGAAGGCACCAAGCTACCCCTCCTCCTGCTATTTACAAAGCTGTAGCTATTATGGCTGGATTCCAAGTAACGGAATCCATAGACTTTGATTAGCTGCCTAGCTAATGCGTGCCTCCTCGCACTGCACTGGGAAAAGGCGAGCCCACCACAGGGACAAGCAAAAACCAATTAACAAATGCAGAACCAACATTCAGAAGGAAATGCTGAGAAGAATAACAGTGCTGCCTCACTTTTCTTTTTTTTAACAGCCAGCACCTAGAGAAACACCCAAGGGAGACCACAGATGAAAGCCCAACTTTACTGGAATTTGGGTAAGGACCTGAAACAACATCTCTGATCTTGCAGATGAACATCCCGTACTTCTAGACTATCTGCTGTCCCAAGGTGGATTTTTTCCCGCTAAAATTTCTCTACTTTGCAAAATTACTTACAATTTAACAGGTTCACAGGACACTGAAAACAGCCCTACAGTTTAGGTGGCCAGGAAATACGTATTCAATTATCTTTGTGTTTCATACAAAACACGACACTTCCAACAGAAGAGACCCAACACACTGGAGCCAGGCAGCCTGAATTCAGGTCTGTGCTCCAAACAGAGGAGGAATTTGAACCTTTATCACTCACATTCCAGGAACTTCTGTTGCTCTCTGATGACACTTGAACACAGGTATTAAAAATGACATTTACACGTTGCACCATACTGGCAGCTGTGCACTTTAGACGCATTGTGGACTTAACTCTAAAGATCAAACTATCAGTTCAAAGATCTCCATGGATTTAGTTGTAATAGAATTTGCCTTTAAAAATTGCACTCTTTTTTTTACTTTTTATATTAAATGTAAATTGTTTTATTTTTTTTCTCTTGTTTCCTGTATGACAGATGTACAGTACCTCTTTGTACGAAGACATAATCCTTTCAATAGCATCTGCTCCAGAGATCAGCAAGTTTCGTGATGTAGTAAAAGCTTCTGTTCTTTCACTAACCATTGCCTGTTTCTGGCCATCTTCCAATTCTAAAAGTGAAAAAAGTTTTCTGTTAAAATATTCTTCTGAAAATTATCTCTACAAATTAAATTATTATTAGAATGTGAGCCATTATAGAGCAGCTTTTAAATTAAGAAAAAGTTAAATCTACGAAAACAACCTTTCAAAAAGAATTGATGAATCTAACTAGCATAGATAGCTTGGTAACAAGGAATAAGTGGGTGTATATGGAATTCACCTTCACATGCAAAACATCCTATTCTTTTACACTATTTGTCTACCTAGACAACTTTCCTTTTAATATATCATTATTCAACCTAAATTTTTCAAAATATGAAAAAATTGAAACCTAAGCAATGATCTGAAACAGATTTTTAATGGCATTTTTACTGCTTCTGCAATTATTCATCTTCAGCCTTACTTATTTACTGACTTCATGTAAAGGGAAATATTCATATTCATGGAAATTTGGCAACATGACTATATTTCTATAAGAAAGCAATACGCTTTTTTTTATCAAAGGTAGGGTTTAAGTAGGATACCTCTCTTTCACAACAGAGTTTCTCTCGTCATCTGACCCCAGAACAAAGTTGTGATGCTTTGTTTATGACACTGCATCCTATTAGCAAGAAAACTCTTGCTCCAAAGAAAGGAGTTGCCTCATAAAAACATGTCAGCAGCAACAGGCAAGGAGAAAACAGCAGCAGAAATTATAGAAGATATGTGAAAAATAGATGTTTACATTTGACATATCTACATATAATCTCGCTACCATGTCACCTACAGATTCATACAGTATAGTCAACTTGCAATGTTTGCTTTTTGAAAGAATCAAGATTTAAAAAGAAGCGGCTGAATATTTTAAGACTGAATGTTGTTTCAGTGTTAATAGTTGCATCTACAAAAAAGAAGACAACAATGTATAGTAAAGCACTCAAAGATTTTTCACATACAAGATTTAGAATGAAAGGTCTCAAGGGTTTTCTGCATCATATAACTTTATATATATCCTTATATATTGCTTAAGTCTGTTGCAGAACAGGTCTGGATATTACTTTTTTTTAAGTTTGTAAAGTTATTTTAAAGTTTCTTTTTTAAGCTAAGCTGCCGCTAGGCATCAGGCTAGGTAGGGTAATAGGTGGATCCCATGTGGCAACTCCTGTATTAGCAATTGTTATTAACATCCTCTGTGATGTTTGCACGGTGCTTATGGTCAAGAAAATCTAGGAGGAATTCCCTGCAGGTGTGATGTGACTGTAAATTTTATGGGCTAAGTCAAGTAATGCAAGAGTATAGCAAACAATATTTTTTTACTTCATGAGTAACTGTCTCACCTCCCTGACAAGATCAGATTCTAGAAATCTGGTGTCTAGAAATCTACATGCAGTACCAAAGCCGGGTGTATCTTTCGGTCTTTATTGGTTAAATCTAAATGTTATTTTGTTTTCATTTACACATCCATAAAGGTATCCCTACAGAATTGCATCTGAATCACTGAAATACGCTATGGATAATTTAGGAAAAACTTGTTTTTAATTCTTACGTCATAATTTTGCATATATATATACACACACACACACCCCCCATCTATATGTTACTCTTTCTGGCCTCAGATGTTCTTAATAACAATTTTAATTAATTGAGATACCTGTTCAAATTTTTTAGCTTAAATTATACAACATCAGTACACTGTCAACTAGTTGTATGTAATCTAGCCACCTGAGGTGAGGGAGAGGAAGGAGAGGCATGGGGTTTTTTTTAAAAAAAAAAGAGACAGAAAACCTCTTGCAAAGGGAGAGATTACAAAACTCTTGCTCATGTAGTTCTCACTTATTTTAAAAAGTCATTTCCACTTCAAGAAGAATAAACTCAGGGGATAGAGAGAATTCAGTTAATTCATTAGTAAAAACTAAATTGAAATTTGTTTCTTACTTCTCAGAGAACCAATTTTTGCTGCTCTTGTTGGGATTACAGCCCATGCAGCCCATTTAGGAATCAGCTATGATTTAACTACACTAATGCAGCATTCCTCCTGTATGTAAATGCAGAATTTACTGATGGCTGCTTCCAGCACCCAGGCTAGCTCATCTAGCAAGAGTTGAGAGATCTCCAAACACCACTGCATTCGTCATTTTAGGCATACTTCTAGGGTTATTTAAAAAACTAAAATTATATAGAGTTTATGAGCATTTCACCATTCCAAACACAAGCTCTTATATTACATGCCTAACCCACCAAGATTACTTTTCTTGAACTTTTCGTCCAAAACATTTTTCATATGGCTGGCCTCCTGCATTTGAAGAAGTGGTGCATTGTAACAGGGCAGACAGGCTGTCTCTGTTTCATACACAATCTAACATTTCCCTTTTCATCTTCATTTCTGTAATTGATAGTCATACTTGTTTTATAAACAAAGATAAGTGTTCACTGTGTCTAGAGAAATCAAAGTCTTCCTTCCAAAACAGTTACTTCCAGAAACTGATGAGAGACACGACATTTGGAACACCAATTGTTTAATACAAAAAGAATGAGAAATGTTAATCTTGGCTTTGCCAGTTAATTTCTTCCCTGAAATATGTAACAGAATTAGCATATTTCAGTCAGAAATATCACCATCATAGAAGATTCTTTTTTCTTTTTATTGCACAATTATTTTTTTACTTATTTTTTTTTCCCACTGAAGAAATGTACAAAATCTGTTGCTTCACACCTTTAGTCTTAGGTCTGGTCATGGTACCAGTTTTGTGCATATCCCTGATTCTGGTGATTTATCCTAAAGCAACAAATCCACTCTCTGTTCCTTCAGATATGAACAAACTTGCATCTGACCTGCTGAGGCACAAAGCACTGTTTTTCCAAGCAGTCCAATAAGTTCAGGTCTGCCTGATTCTTTGAACACCTGTTACACTTTGAACTGGTCTTGACAACGTTGATTTGTTAGTATTATGTTTGCGATCCATCATTATGATATGCCTCAGGTCTCCATAATAAGTCCCATACTTTAACGTTTTACGTTGCCGGTGGCAAATATTCTTCGGCTTTACGACATGAGCCATTGCTGCATGTTTCTTTTTTCCCACGTTTGAAAAGCGTTTATCAAAAGAATACTCATGAGTAACAGGAATGTTATTTAGTTTAGCATGAATACAAGTCTTTTTTTTATTCATGCTGTAATACCAAGGAGATATTTACAATGTGTGGTTAAACGATCTTTTTCTTGACGGTACTCATTCCTGTCATAGCAGAAAGACACTTACACTCTTTCCTGTTGTGCTGATAACCTTCACTGTGAGGTGAAATGGTTTTGTGCAAACTCTTTTGTTTGGAATAGGACCTCCTGATATTTTTGAAGCTGTTACCAGGATGCCAGCCAGCGTCCTGATCCTGTTGATGGGCGGCGGCTCAGACAGCTGAACACCCAGCCATCTACCGACCCAACTGCAAGTAAGCTAAGCCATGGGGGGGCAGCACAAAGTCACCCTACAGGTCAAACCAAGCTTGTCCAGTTGGGCAGCCCTGATTTGGAATATAACTACCAAGACCTGCACGGAAAAGAATTCACTCATTCCTGATTAAATGTACTCAACTTAGAACTGATCCTTCCACAGATATTATAGGATCTGTGCTTAAAGAATCCTATGGCATTTGTAATACATTCTATGGTTCTAATTGCACATAAGGAAGCCTACTGAGGCAAACTTCCCACTTGTTTTTCACTACCCCTCCTTAATTACATTTCTTTCTGCTCTCTCTCTCTCTTTTTTTTTTTTTAATAGCATCTGCAATAACAACACTACTGGAGTCTTGTTTCACTTCCTGGAAAGTTGCGATAGCATGTCAAAAATGATACCATCCAAGCCTGGAATCTGAATTTCACCTTCTATTCTCCCAGGGAGTCAGGGAAAAATGGCGGTTCCTAACAGGTCAACACATAAGAGAACAATTACCCATAATTACACTATGGTTTACGGAAGGAGGAGATAAGCACTCTAGGAAAGTTAATAGTATCATTTTGTAAAGTAGCTGGAGATGCTGCAAAAATCAGCCTGCCATCTCAACAGTAGCTAGTGAAAAAGGACCGCAATTATCATCATAATCTCATGTGACAAGAGGATCCTCTGAGTCCTGAATTCATGCTGTTTATCAGGCTTATGTTCAAAGTTGGATCTTTTGCATTGCTGACTTGCTATGCTTGAAAGTTACACACAAGACATGTACGTTGTAATAATGTCTGTGAATAATAAATAAATATGAATGGCATTCAGGGGAAGTACAGTCTTTTGAGGATGTAACTTTAAAGAAACATTTAGAAATTAAGTAAAAAAATAATATTACCGCCATCTGCAAATCCCGTTGCCGTGATGATGGGCACAGCGACCATAATCATACCACAGCTGCTCCAGACATACTTCATCAGGAACTGCTCTATCATGATGTACCATAAACGTTTGGACAAAATGAGATTCATTTGATCTGCCAAAGCCTTGTAGCTTTTTTGCAGTTGTTTCATTTCTACCTACAGTTAAAAAATAAAACATTTATACAATGCAACAAAGATGCACATCATACAAGATAAGTTCACATACATGCATGAAATAATCGGGTACCCAGAGCTGTGACTTCTGAGTCACAGCTGCTGCATGGTCCTTTCTTTTCACAGTGCTGCAGTCTCACAGCAAAAGTGCACAGCTTTATGGAAGTCGGTGGACCTGGTTCTTATTTACACCATTGTCCCCCAATAGCACATTGGCAGGTTTCCAGCTTTTTTAAGATCTCTGATATATACAAGAACAACATACAAGGCAGTCACAACAGCTGATTCTAACAACCAAAATAAGATTGATTCCACATCCTTTTAATGAAGCTGCAGCTGTAGTGTTTCACAGCAACTGAAACTCCTCATATTGGAAAGTGTTTGGGGATCAATTATCTCCAATGACTTGCAGTTGCAGAGCTGATCCCTGAAATGCAACGCTGCTTGGTTTTGCAAGCAGCCTGGAGGAAGAGAAAACTATCCCAAAGGTTTAACAAGTCAAAGACAGTTGCAATATGATATAATGCATTCCGTTCAAACCAGTATATGTGGGAATTGAAAAAATGTTTAATTCAGCTGCACTTAAAACATTCTTATAGGCAGCTTTTGAGAATGATTGCTTCTACCAAAATAAACCATTTACATTATATAATCATTGCTTGGACTGAAAGAGTAATACTTCAGGCTGGTTTCCAGCTTTCATTTTCACCTTACATGAAACAACTTTCTTTTCCAAATCGTGTTTGAAAGGTGTAACAGCCAAAATTCACTTCTAATAAAAAATATGAAGAGTTCCTTAATAAGGTGGCTTTAAAACAAGCCATTCGTTTATGTAACTGTGACTGCTGAAGTACTGTACTTAAGCTATTTTAAGACTCTGATGACTACATCTTTGCTTAGCTATGTAAAAGAGTGTCAAAGGTTGTAGCACTCTCTGTGCTATCACGGAGTTCTCCCCTAGACTTTCCGGTGTGCCCTGGTCGCTGTTTCTGCAGCATTAAATCTGGTAGTTCATAAACATGGGTGAAAAACAAAAAAAAGCCTGGAAAAGTTAAGCGGAATGGGCTGGGTGGGGGAAAAACGGAGATTAGCTTCCTAGAAAAGCATAGGATCCAGCTGCAAAACAGGAACGTTTTCAGAGCACAAGGGAACTACGGTCCATTCACCCCAGATGCTGCCTGTGAGACTGCATTTTCCTAGGAAACGGGAAGTACTAGCTGTGAACAGGTCTAAATGTCAGAGGGACCCAAAGTGCTCTGGGAGGGCACCAGGGGAAGCACGGGTCAGCTCCGGTGCTGCAGAAGCAACCCCAACACCCTCTTCTCTTCTCCTTACCTTGTGCCCTCGGTAAAAGGCGATCTCTTCCACGTTGGCAATGATGCGTGAATGCACGAACCGCAGGTAGCCCTTCTTGTGCGCCTCCTCAGCCACCAGCTTGCCAAACTTGGGAGAGCAGGCTTTGAGCACGCGGGCCGTAGCGTAGACGACGAGCCCAGCCAGGAGTGTGGGCCCAATGGGGTTAGCCCCCCGGGACCGCGCTGTGCGGATGAGGGTGTAGGAGGTGAGCACAACATCCAGGATGGGCTTGGTGAGGTTGGAGTAGAGATGTGCCACGGACTGCGAGAACATCATGATGTCCTCGGTGAGGGACTGGTCAGGGTTGGCCAGCCGCCCGTCCATGCTGATCACTCTGTAGTAAGTCTGGTTGGCAAAGTAGGTCTCATAGGCGTGATCCACCAGGCGCGTGCGGAAGGCGAGGGCCAGCTTGCACTCCAGGTACCGTATGGTGCTGTTCACGAAAGTGGCCGGGATTGCAATCATCAGCCATTTGATTAATTTGAAGACAAAGCTCCTGGGCTTTTTTTCCACGATGCTCTTCACAATCTTCCCATCGAGGGCAGCCACATAGATGGAGAGGAAGGTCCTGGAAACCAGAGCGATCGAGTGGAGGCAGAGCAAGCCCAGCTCGGCGCTCACCAGCTTTGGGAAGAACAGCTTGCGAAGTTCCAGCAGCTGCTTGAAGAATTCCGCGTTGACCGCCGGGGAGGCTCTGCCCCGGCTGCCGGCGCGGTGCGGCGCCTCCCGGCTGCCCTCAGCCCGGCCGGCGTCCTGCGAGCCGCCCGCCCGCTCCATGCGCCTGCGGACGATGGGGTAGAGGACCCGGAGCCCGTACGCCGCAGCCAGCAGGCAGGCAGCCCTCTTCGCGGCGCTCGCCCGGCTCCATTGCACCCGCCGGGCCGCCGCATGCAGCATGTGGGTCATCCTGCCCCGCCGCAGGCACCGCTTCGCGCCGGCGCTAGCGGCGGCGGCTCAGGCCCAGCGGGAAGGTCGGCCCCGCCGGCTCTTCATCGGGCCGCCGGCGGCCCCGGCTCCCCGCCGGCCGCCCTGCCGTGACAGATGCCGACCGAGCCCTGCCTCCGAGGGCCGATGGGTGCCTTCAAAGCGCGGCGCGTTGTACAACGCAGCCCGGCGCCGCGCCGCCCGCCCCGCCGCCCACCATTGGCTGCGCGGCGCGGGGCGGCACCGGCCCGGCTCCCCGCACCGCCGCCCCGGCCCCCGCCGCTCGCCCGGGGCCCGGCCGCGGCAGCGGCGGCAGCAGCGCGGGTCCTCCGGCGCTTGGCCCCGGGCTGACAGCAGGTCCCCCGGAGCTCGACCCCAGCCGCACCGCCGATCCCCCGGAGCTCGGCCCCAGCCGCACCGCCGATCCCCCGGAGCTCGGCCCGGCTGCGCGGCGGCTCCCCGGAGCGCGGCCCGGTAGCGCCCCGGCTCGCCTCAGGCTGCGGCCGGCCCTTTCCTTCCGCCTGCCCTGCGGAGCAGGCGCCGCCTCCGGCCCCGGCCCCGCCAGCGGCGCGGGGAGGGGGGGACGGACGGCGGCGGCGGGGGGGAGAGCCGGGGCCCTGCGGCAGCCCCGGCGGCGGCGGGGCACCGCGTCCCCCCCGGCGCCCGCCCGAGCCCTGCCCGGGGCAGGGGTGCCCGGTGCGGGGTGAGCGCGGCCCGGCCTGGCCAGGGCAGGGCGCAGTGGGGGCCGGTGGCTGAGGGGCAGCCTCGGGTCGGAGCCTGGCCGGGCGGCGGCGGGAGGGAGCCGGGCGGCGCGGCGGCGCCGGGGCAGCGCTTTCAAAATAGGCGTAATTTATTTCCTGTCCTCTCGTCAAAAGGAAACCGGTATTGTGCTGGTGCAGCGTTATTGGACAAAAACAACCCCCACCGACCCTGCAGCGAAACCGGGCTACAGTCGCACAAAGGAATTAACAGTAAAGGCGGTTGTCTTGCCGCTTTTCTCTCTCCCTCATTTCTTATGCCTACTTCTTCAGTTCTTTGGAAGAGATATGTATTTGAAATTACAGGGGGAGGATCAGAGTACTTAAAAAAATACATTGGGTCCTTTCACACTTTGAAAATGAAGTCATAAGGTAACTGCATCAGCTGGCATATGATAAAGCATTAGTTTAGGATGTGTATGTAAAAGTAGATTTGAAAAATGTGTTATTAGGCATTTACAGGAGAGCCGAGGAGTCCAGCCTTCACCCTGAAATGGAGAGTGAGGCCACCTACCTCGCTGTACCTTGGCATACGCAGAGTTAAATCAAGTCACATCACTGTTATAAAACAGTCCTCCTCCAAACCGTGCAATGATGATGTTTAGATAGCAACACAAGGTTCAGGGTGAAGAAATAATATCTTTGATTTGAGAGAGAGAGCACTTTGCTTTTAAAAATCAGGCATCACTATCAAAACATCCAGGTGTCTTCCAAAAAGCCCAGTAAGCCAAGCCCAGCAAGACAAGACCAAGTAAGATCTATTTCTCCCTTCTTCCTAGGAGGTCTCACAAACTGTGTCCACAGTGGGCTGCTGGAGAGTGAGGTAGAGAAGATGTGGAGCAACCTTGGAGCTTATGAGACTTTCTGCCAGCGAGGACAGGATAGAGATCTGGATAGAGGTCCTTCTAGCCTGTTTTTTTTTTTTTTTTTTAAATACACAACTCAAAGCTAGGAAAATGTTGTCAAAATCTGAGCTAGAGCAGTAAAGCTAACTTTCAGTTACTGAGTAGGCCTGGTTTCACTGCAGATTATTTTGTCAGTAAAAGAGAAAGGTTTTTCAGCGCACAAAGACACTGGCAAGATACGCTGGCTAAGAAATTGCTTTGCTTAGGGTTTGTTATTTTTTAATCATGATCTCCAGTTGGATACTTCCCATTCTGGCTTGTGTGTATCACAGCATACTCTTAGATTTTGCCAAACCACAGTTATTTGCAATATTCCATTACTCAGACGTTTTCTTACCAAGAGGAAAGTTCACAGATCTCTTTCGGTTCTGCGTATCTGCTGACCTTTCACTTCACGAGATCCTGGAGGACTGAAGGTTTTGGTGACTTGGCAGTAAGTGCAGACGTACACCCCACAGTCAGATCTGTGGGAGCATTTAAGTAAAGCAAATATGACCATGCAGTGTTTTAGTCAATAAAAGCAATGTATTTTCTTTCTTTGAAAGTATGGAGAAAAGCCTAAGCTATTGTTTTAAATACACCCTTTCTTCTGTTCTTGCTGCCTCAAGAGTTTTGCTCTGCCACAGTCCTGCTCTGTAATCCATGCACAAACTCCTCTTTGTGGAACATGGCCTTAGGTGGTAGATTTTTTGTGTGTGTGGTGAAGGCAGCAATTTTACCACATTTAGTCATAATAAAATTTCTCAATATTACTGGAAAAATAATTACCAAAGCTGCAGTAATATTGGTGCAGTGTTCAGTGCTCTGTTGTCTCCACAATTTCTACTGACTTTATTTTAATAAACTTTTGAAGATAAGTACAATCAAATAAGTTCAAGTAACTTAGGCTGTGGCGTTGGGGGGGTGTTGGTATTAGACTCAGAATATTTTGGGGTTTATCCTCTCTTAAGGAGAACGAGATACTTTTTTTTTTTAGTGCCAAGTGATTGTTTTTAAGTCATATGATTAGTTTTCATCAAACACATTAAAATAACATGCATTTTCTGAATATGGGAACCAGTAACTGAGGAGGAAGAGTTAGAGGAGCTTATCTTATTTTTATAATTATTTAATATTCTGCAGTAATTTTTCACTATTTTAAGTCAATATTCTAGCGGAACAGAATGGCATAATTTTGCTCCCAACTGCAAAAATAAAATTGTTTATTATCCAAACAGTGCTTCTCTGCTGACTGAAGTAACAGAATGCCTGCCTATAGAAATGATTGTGCTTGGATACCACCACAAAGCAGAAATAGAAACAATGAATATCAGGCTGACAAAACCCCATGAATGTTTGACAATGTAGGAACTTGAGTGTAATCATGGCAACACTGATGCCTCTTTTTTCTCTTCTATTTTATGCCCACTGGCTCCTACTCCAGCACTTCATCCTTGCACAACTTTGTGACTGCTACGGAGATAGTGGAATTGGAGCATGCAGGTTCTTATGTAAGAGATATCAGTCAGCCTTACGTGATCATTTTGTAAAACCTTTAGATTTAATGTTTGAAAAAAATAAAATGTGCAGTTTCTGAAGCAAAAGGCTGCTTACCTGATGCCTTATATGCTCTTAACACAGAGTCCAAAGGCTGTAACATCAATCTTTGCAGAAAAGTAGAATGTCCTCACTGCTTACGGAGTGCCATACACTGTGCTGTAAAGACACACAAAAAATAAAGGTACTGAAAAATAGGTATAAATTGTGCCTTTTATATCACTGCTCTTTGGGATATTTAACATTTAAATACATGTATATCATGCATAAAGTACATAACTATTTATATGTGGATGAAGTATATGTGAAATATGTAAAATATTAATCCACACAGTGCCCGTTGTTTTCAATTACATACTAATACTGAACTGTAAATCACTTCTAAAATATGATGTAGTGTAATATGGTGAGCTAGGAATTTCTGGTTTTGATTTTGAGCTGTATGTTTACGTACTGGTGTGGGAATAGTAGGCCTTGATTTGAGCCAAATTCAACAGAGGACGATCAGACAAGCCCTTATTCAAGCAAATACCTTGCTCTGAAGTACTTCCAAAGTTTCTATTGACTTTAATGTAATCACTTACATAAGTACAGAAATACATCCACAGAATGAGTTTGCAACATCAAGGCAAACCAATGACAAATTAGACCTTTTAATCAGAAAAGGGCGATAAGTTATCTGACCTTTGATTTCAAATTCATAGCAGCAGAAATTGTCTTCTTATTCTGCCTGGTTTGGAGAAGCTATTGGCTAGAATCATAGACCTCAGTAGAATAGCCAGGCACTAATTCGTTTAGCATCTGGAGATCTAAGCCAAGCAACAAGCTTCAGTTTTAAGGTGACAGATGTGGAAGCTTGTTGAAGAAGTGTCACTGGGGTGAGACTGGCCTGATCCTACAGTTGGTTCCAACTGTTTTGGTCCTAACGAAGCTGTGTGGTACCCAGACTGGACAGAGATGTGTTATGGCAAGAGAGTAGAGAGGAGAGGGGGAATGGGAAGGTCCTGCTCTGTCGTTTGACTCCAGAGCGTAGGCACCACAGAGATGGAGTAAATGGGGGGCATTCCTGCACCAGTGGTCCTCTTCCCCTTATTCTGTCTTCTGTAAATTTAAATCCTGCGTGTCTTGTAGGTTATGAGAATTTATCCGTATGGCATTTGAGTAGTCTGGCTGACAGTACAATCAATAGCAGACAGATCACAAACAGTTCTGACTTCTGAGAGCAGCGTGCTTCTAGACAGAATATGGCTCTAGAAAAAAGTGTAAACAAGTTTCCCTTTACAGAGAGAGGGAGAGGGAGAAGGCCAAGGATAGAGAAGGTCAGTGTCAGTTGCTCCAACCACAGTGAACTGCTAATGATCTCAGACAAAGGATGACACTTAATATTTAGGCTTTAATACTTAAAAGCTTTCATATCAGGATTTTAAAGACATATTTCTCTTGTTATATTTATTTCTTATTTCATACAGAAAATTCAGCCAAACCCAGCAATTCCAGAAAAATACAGTTATAGGAAGCATATGTCTATTTTATGCCTTCAGAAGTCTCAAATATGTTGTGGTTTTGGGTTTTTGCTTTAAATCTGTAAGGGTTTCTGCTCTCAGATAATCTGAAGAAAATGCTAACATTTCTTTATTAATCCTTTGCTCAAGTGCATTGTAAACACTTAAACAAGCTACATGCCAAGTGCAACAGTACAGGTATAAGTAGTAAAATCATGTAGCTGGTATCAATTAGCAGTTGTTATACTGGCACTGCCTGCAGCAGAGCCAGTGCTCTACTCTGCAAAAGTGCAGGGAGGAATAAATCCACAAAAATAATCTATCCTACTCATGCACCCCAAACACGAGATCTGTTGCCATCCTTTTGTCATGCCTCAAGAATTTATTTGAGGGGTTGCAGCTGGTAGGTATGCCAATAAAAAGATCCTTTACTGCAATCTATTAATTAACTTGTATTTGGGAGATTTCTAAATATTAAGAATAACCCAACTGGTTCAGGCCAGTGCTCCACCGAGCACAGTATTCTGTCTCTTAACAGTAGCTCTAAGCAGATACCCAAGGAAGAATAAGAATTGCAATTACGTAGGATGCTACCTTCCCTGCTGTAGCTCTATACACTCCCAACCTCTGGCCATTTTCAGCTGTGAGAATTTCATGAGACTGAGAGGTTTTTCTATGAAATATTTCACTCTTACAAGTACTTGTCCAGTCTCTCTTGAAATCATGTAAACTCTTACGTAAATAATAACATCCTTTGGCAAGCAATTCCTCAGATCTACCATCCCGTATGTGAAGAATCACTCTTTTCTGCTTGCTTTGACCCTGGCTCCCACAAGCTTCGCTTTATGGCCACCTATGCCTGTTCTGGAAGAGGCATTCAACAACGGAGTGCCCTCTCTTTCTCTTTCTCTTTCTCTTTCTCTTTCTCTTTCTCTTTCTCTTTCTCTTTCTCTTTCTCTTTCTTTTTGCACTTTTCCCATACCACTCGTGTTTGTCAGCCTCTATTCCATATCAGCTCCCAGCCCCTGAATGCATGGATGCAAGAACTAAATATTCTCTCCACTCTCCTGTATTTCAGCTGACAGCAGGAACTTCCCTTTTATTTCATGGCTTCTTAGTTTCCTTAAAACCTTCAGTAACAGATGCTGTCAACAGCCTTAATTAAATCCATCAAAACTACAGCAATCTCTTTTTTACATGCTGGTGAGGCAGCACTTCCATCTACAGAAGCTATGCTGGCTTTTCACATCCTGGCCTATATTATAGTTCCTGCTATTTTTTGTGCTACAAAAGTAGGCTTTCTGGATTGCCACAGAATTTTTTTTTTAATTGTGTCACATTTGCTACCCTCTAGTCTCCAACACCAAGGAAGTTTTAAGTGGTCCTTTCCACACTGCTGCATTATAGACCTCTTCAGTGAATCCCATTTAGTCATGGTGCTATGCTAGTGTTCAGTCTGTCTTGGTAAGATCATTTTGACCTCGTCTACTGTTATTTTCACTTTAGACAGATCCTCTGCTGAGTTCCCCAGAAAGGATCCCTGCATAAAGTTCTCCCCATTTTCCTCATCAATGAATACTGATGCAAAAAAACCTAATTTACCTTTTCTGTAACATCCGTGTCTCCTCTGAGCGCGCATGTTGTACTTTTGTCATCAGCTGGCCCTACAGACTTTCTAGCAGGCTTTTGCTGCTAGTTGATGTGTAAGAAGAATGATTTAGTCATTTGGTTCCTTTGCCTAGTTGTTTCCCAAATTCTTTTTGGCCTATCTGATTGTATTTTTATGTTTATCAAAGGTCACGTTCCTTTCTGTTATCTTCTTTTGAGTGCAGGATAGCTTTTTGCTATGGTTCAGACTGTCTCTTTGCTTCAAGTCTGGTATCCTTCAGCTTTCTCCTAGCCACATGTAAGGATTTAATTCTTTTAGCTCCCTCTCCCAATTTGTTTTTAAGAAGCCTCACATTATTCCCTTACTGGAGGTTAGCACAACTATAGAGGATTCTTTGGTCTTTGTTGCTCTTTGTAGAAATATTGTTTTTATAAAGCGGGGATTCCAACGTGAGATTCTGAACCAGATCTTGTGCATTGTTCTGCATCAAGCCAAGGACCACACATCTGGAGGGCTCATTCCGTGAAAAATAATTCCATCTAAATAATACCACCTAAGAATGGCATCTGCTTCATACAGCAACACGTCAATATACTGTTGTCAATGGTACTGTCCTGGCTGGTGGTTTGACATGTAGATCCAGTCCCATGTTATTCCCAATTGGGCTTTGAATTTCAACCCACGTAGATTATGTGCTTCTCCTTGAGGTGCCTGGTTTGCTATGTTTGGAAACTATTTAGCCTCTCTACTATCTAGTCTTTGGACTAATGGCATCATCCCTTTCCATTTATGCTCACTCCTAACTCCTTCAAAGCTAATGTAGTGAATCCAACTCGGCAAGGAGCGTATATCAGGAGAAACAACCAGAAGAGGTGGTCTCTCATTGCACTATTTCCAATACGGCAGGGCCCAAACTGATCTTCTGTTGAATGGCTGGGTAGTCATTGATTTCAGTATATGTTGTAGGTATTTAAACTGGGGTTTCATACCAAATGAACGCTAGTCATCTCATACAGCAATTTACTGTCATTTTTCTAATCTAATGCTGATACCTTGTACATGAACATAAGGAAGCCCACTGTGTTTTTCTTTAGATGTTTGGCTGAAGATTAGCGTTTTGTGGTAAAATATAAAAATTCTTGGGCTTGCTGCAGTTTCTAGAATTTTTTTAACTAATGCCCTTAGAGTAAATCAAAAAAGGCCTCTGCCCTTTAAAGGTGAATGAGGGAAGGATTTTTCATTAAATTAATTGAAAGAGAGTTCTGTCTTTCAAGAGGAACTACTTCTTAAAGAGGAAACTTTGTTTTTAAAACAAGTTTTGTCTTCCATTGTCTCCTCAGACTCTATCATGACTTTGCAATATCACAGCAATCTTTTAAAGTTCTTTTAGGGCAAAAGCACCAACCAGGTTAGTATAAAACACCACAAGGATACTATTACTTTGTTTCTCCATAAGCTGGTCTCTCAAGGAGGGGAATGTGCAGAGGAGCATTGACTAGGAGAAGACCATGCAACTCTGTAAACAAAGTTTAAGCACTGGCTTTGCCAAACAAAAGCTTTCACTTGGAAGAGACTCATTTTTTTTTCAGTCATGCATTCCTAGCATTAGATAATTGGGTCAATATTTAGGCACCTAAGTAAGTGTGTCCTGGCATTTAAAAGTACCAGAAATTCCCACTCTGGACAGAGGATTCAAAAGCATTTCAGTTACTTTGCATGTTTCATGTACATATCTACGGATGGATTTAGTTTCCTAATGCTAGATATCAAGATCAAACATTTTGGGCAAGAATCAAAGTTAAAATATGTTAAACTAACACCAAAAAATTTGATAATGATGTAAAATATTTAAACCCAACTATGAGCATCCCCAGGGTTTTTTTTTACTACACATTCATCTGTTTAGTAATCCCGTCCTTTGTTACAATGAGCATTAGATGAGGACACTTGCTGGGAAGTGGAAGATTCATTAAGAAACAGGAGGACCATGTGCAGTTAGTTCTAAGAAATTATTTGGAAACACATCTCTCTCTCACTGTCTCCAGTGAGTATAAGATTTTACATCGGCAGTGTCAGTTCACTCAAGGGGAAGATTGTCCTGCCAAGGGAAAGAAGGGTATTCAAAGCTTCAGGGTACAGTAATGCTGCAGACAGCAGCACACACTTTCACTTCATGCAGTTTCAGTTATCTAACCTAGCTGCTTCCTCTCTGGGTGTTGGGACATAGAGTAAGAGCTAAATTAGGTGCTCCCCTCTTTCTTACTTGGTTATATAGGAGTTCTGTGAGGACTTACTCAAAGCTGGGTGTCAAAAGCTGCACAGTCAATGGTTCAACACCAGCCTTCATGGAGAAATGTGGTCTTACATCAGATAGCAGCAGATACACTGCTTTGGACTGCTTTGCTACGTCACTTATATCTAGAGCTGATCTGATAATGAAGCAGCATGTAGGAGGGGAAAACTCAAGCACTGAAGGACTACAGCTGCAACGGTTATTTTAGCAACAGTCGGAAAGCTGTTCTGAAGAAGATCCTGTCTAATACTTTCTTAACAAAGGAACATAAGATGTAGTTATTCTGAAGAGTGGCTGTTAGAAAGTTACAAAAAAGGGAAATCTTCATTGCTTTTTTCTTCTTTAAACTTCAGTTTCTGATGCACAGAGGAAGTTTCCTTGTTCTATACTTACTTCACTTCCCAGAGAAGCAACTCAGCTCCATGAAACTCATTCTCATGACCTTTTAAAAATTAACAATAATTTACTGTAATTCTTTGAAAGTATGGCAACACTCAAAAATTCAAATCAATTATTTCAATGTGTTGACAGTCAAGGTGCAATATTTAGACACTGGAAATCTAGAGTCATATGCATCTCAGGTCTTATTTCACTGTTTCCTTTGCCTTCGGTAAAGAAAGAACTGATTATTTTTTGACCATTTGAAAGGTATTTTAGCTTTATCTGCAGAAAAAAAATTGAGGAGGGCAAGTTTTCTTATATTGAAAAATAATTGATTGAAGCTGCCATGTCACTTCTTCTGGATTCTATGAGCTACTGCTATCTACCAGGCTCAAATCAAACATAAAGAAAAGCGCAGTCTTTTCCTTTAAATCCAGACAGTGCCATGGAAGAGTAAGATTAAGGGTGGTACAGAAAATATCAATACTGTGTTGGAAAAACAAAAGTAAAAGCAATTGGATTATGTCATGCCTGAAACTACCTTTTAGTCATAGTATTAACAAGTTAAACATTTACACTAGATGGGAATGCAAACAAAATAGAAAGGATTATGTCAAGTGATGAAATGAGCTAAATAATCTTTCAGTCTGTCATCTGTCATATGAGCTGTAGAGGCACATACACTTTATATATATATATATATTTTTTACTGTGAAGATTTGCTTTTAGTGTTGTTATAAGAAACAATAATGCATACTAATCAGAAATACTGGGGATAAACGACAAAACATTCTGTCCCATAAGTTTATTTGGTTTAATTGGTGATATTTTAGAGAAGCAGATTGTCTCACTTTTTTATAATCTTTTAGCTGTGGATTCTATGAACACCTTAGCAAAATTAAAAATGTTAGAAAGAAAAGAACTTGGGTCATTTTTAATATTAGGCTCCTAATACCTGCTCTGAGCGCTCTCCACATTGTTGTACTAATGACAATTGAGCATTGGTACCTTGAAAAACGTTAGGCTGAAGATAACTGTGCAAGGAAACACTGCAGGAAAAGATTTATATAGAATTTTAATGATTGTTTTGTAAACGGGTGCCTTCACTTGCTGAAACCATGGCAGTGAGTCACAGGGAAGGGAGCGAGGGGAGCTGCGTTGCTGCGCCGGGAGCACCCGCAGCTCCGCGTCCCTCCGTGAGGGTTTGTCACTATTTACATGCAAAAGCTCATCAAGCAGCTCCAAGGACAACGACACCTACTAGTAGAAAATGCTCATTGATTCCCCTGTTGCCCCTAAAATATCTGAGGAAGAGCAGGATGGGGAAGAAGGTACTTCTCTCTTGCCCTAAAAATTATGGTGATTGTAAGAATGACAAGCTGGGCCTGAAAGACAAAACATCAACAGCTGTGTAGCCCACTCCAATAACTGTGAATTTGATTCACTTAGGACAGCAAGAGGCTTGTGACTCCCTTGCAAAAGGGCAATGGCTTCTGGCAGCAGCCCTTATGGCAATGCTAGGGGTAGAGGAATGGTGGCAGCAACCAGAGCATCACCTCCTCCCCATCAGCCTGCCCTGCTCGGCTTTCTGCATCCTTCTCCCTTTGCTGTCTGTGCCTGTACCACCCTCTCCCTCTTCTCTGCCAGCACCGGGCAGCCTGGGGGCATGGAGAGCAGCTGCCTTGGGGCTCCCAGGGAGGAGGAGGCCCTGCAGGAGGGTCCTGCGGCCCTGCCGGGAGGCAGCAAACTGTCCCTGCGGTGGCCATTGCCTCCCCGCTCCATCCCCAGCACCACACACGGCAGCCCTCCCTCCTTCCTCAGCGGCAGAAAATGAACTGGGTCGGCGGCAGCCGGTGAGTGAAACTTTTCAAAGGCTGCCAGAAATGGCTCCATGCTGAGCCTGTGTCCCCTCACAGACCGGGCGCGGCCATGGTGCGTGTGACAGCCCCGGTGTCCCCTCACGGACCAGGCGTGGCCGTGGTGCGTGTGACAGCCCCGGTGTCCCCTCACGGATCGGGCACGGCTATGGTGCGTGTGACAGCCCCGGTGTCCCCTCCTGAACCAGATTGTGTGAGGAGACACAGCTGCCCTCCCACACCAGGCAGGGTGGGTCACGTTTGGGCCTAATGACTCCCCGCAGACTGGGGCTGGGTGAGGCCCTCCCGCCTGGGCCTTTCCTCACACCCTCACGAATGACAGTGGTTACCATTTGGGGAAAAAGATGTATAGTTATTGAGATTCACTGAAATAGTAAAATAATCACCGAGTTGTAACGTTAAAAAAAAAAGGATAATATTCAGTTTCTTTAGGTGCTGTGCCCTCTGCCTATCTACTAGAAATTTAAACCCCACAGATTTTGTCAGCCGTTTGAAAGTAGCTTTGCTAAACACAGCTTTATAATCATCCTGACTCTTTGCAGGATCAAACTAAAATAATGCCTTACCCATCTGGACGTCTTCCCAGCAAAATGAGGTATCTGAAAGTTGCCTATGTGAAGCAGGGGGAAGGGAGACCTTCAGTTTGAAAAAAAAAAACGCAACCCAACTTTTTCCTGAATGCCTGTCTATAATACTGTTCTGTCTGTAAGAAAAAGCAGCGTGTAGGAGTACTGCACTCACTTAGCAAACAGCGAATCATCCTGCTCCTTTCTGCTGCTGTTAATGACCTGTCAGGATTCCTTGGGCAAGTCTGGGATTTGCATTTTAGGTGTCAGAAAAACTATCCATTACTGGAGCTTCTACCCACTGCAAGGGTAAATGTTATGTGCATATGCTTAGAAAGTGTGTTCTAACTTTAAGCACAGTAAAAAAAAAAAAAAGAAAAATATGTAATTCTAAGGGGATACTCCATATTTCTAACTCTCAAAAAAAAGTTCAAATCTTACTGACCTAAGGATTGCAGCCACGAGCACCCTGCTCACAGCAGTTACCCAGAGCTCCAATTTTATGCACCATGTCCTGTAGGCAATTCATTTAAAACTATGTTTAAGAAGTGAGATATGTAGTTTAAGGTATAACTGTCTCCTACGTTGCACAAGCAACAGCAGCTCGATAAAACTTGTAGTGACAATCTGTTTTTCTTACCTTTTTTACAAAATGTTCACAATATTGTCTGAAGTCCCAAAAGGTAGAAACTTGTACTGTGCTCCTTTGTTTCTTTGCTTATATGGTTTTGTAACTATGTCGCAGCATGACAAAGAAAATTAGGAGAAATTAATATATTGACAAAGATTTCTTATAACGTTTTAAGAAATTAAGAATTGATGAAAAGTTGCATTACAGGTCAAATGTTTAAAAGCTTTTCCTTCTGAATGTTCAATGCATTGGGTAGCCCTAAGACAGAATGTGGTCCTATCCTTACCTGAGTAAACCAGGATCAATCAAAGTGACTTCAACAGAGATATGTTGACTTTACTACCTGAAGGTTTGGTCTAACATAACATAACATAACATAACATAACATAACATAACATAACATAACATATTTGTGTCCTAAATTCTTAATACCATTGATGAGAAATTCAAGCCATTACTCAAGATTATACTTTAACAATTAAAACAATAATTATTTGCATCTTTCAGGAGCAGAATCATATTAAAGCAGGAAAGGAGAAAGCAAAAGGTAAACAGTTCTAGCCATCTTGGATTTTATATTGTTATATAAATGCTTTAGTTGATTCACTTAGGAAAAACTTTCAAAGCATTTGGAGTGAGGCTCAAAACTGTAGCATAACAGTTGTAATGTATTTGCCTGACTGCATGTAACTTTTAGGGCAGAAGTCTTGTTCTAGGTTTACTACACTGAATTCCAGCAGGAAGAGGAGGGAGTAGGAGAAGGCATGAATGAATAAATGAATGTGCCCAATTTAAGTTTTTCTGAATTGTTTCTGTTACTACATTTTGTTGGTATCTGCTGACACATGGGATTGCTTGAAACCTCACAGTGACAGCCACATGGTCAGCTAGCCTAACACACATACACACAGCTATTTTTCTGGGCTACATAAAAGAATGTTAGGCTCAGTGAAGTACTTTATGCTGGCATTTGCAAAAGTAGGCCAGCTTATTTGTATTTTGAATCTGAAAGTGAAATAATAGTATTAAATTTATCCCTGGCATAGCAGAAGACATTTCAAACATGAAAGAGAAAGAAAACAGTAAGAGAAGATAGTTATAACCATAGTAAAAGAAGTCAGTTTTCTCCTCAGCAGCTGGGGAAAAAAGACACAGTATAGGGAAGCTCCACCACTGAAGCTGGTACCCCCCAATGCCCAGAGCAGATGCGCTGGCATATGCAGGAGAAGGAAAAACAGGCTGACAGTATGGAGACAATGTCTGAAATGAAAACCTTTACCTAAGGGAATGTGGGAGCAACCAGCAGCTTGTTGCCCCCATCACTTTCTCAGTCTCCTGAAGGCCTGTGGATTCTCAAAATACCTGTTTTCTCAGGGATTTACTGGTTTAAGCCACATAATTTACATTACAACTATGTAATTTGCTTCAGTGGAGGAGAGAAAACAGGAGAGGATCCAAGACAGGATTGGTTTTAGTATTTTAGCACTAAATTACTAAATTACTAAACACAGTGGTAATTTTTTAATTGCTATTACACAATTAATAGTAATTTAGTAATTTAGAGGTGATGGGAAGAAAATATCTTGGACACTGAAGGGACATGGATCCGTTTTGAGGGTGTGGACTCCAAAGCAATATGAATTTTGAAGTGTTGACTTGTACACAGGCTGAATTTACCTCACTGCAGATATTATTCTTAACTGAAAAACAGGCATTTTCCATGGATGATAACATCCTAGAAAGCTAAAGATTGTGATATAATAAATTATACTGGAAAATAGTTACCAAAGAACATGTTGGGTATATTAGCTACATGTAACCTGCAATCACGAGAGGATTTACCTTTCAGAAGAAAAGCCAATGCTATTCTGTGTTTTGTCATAACCTTCAGTTTTCAATATCTTTCTTGTGGTTAAAATAAAGAAATCTTACTGGTTTTATTTATTCATCTGCTGTGCTTGATGCTAATGATTTTAGGGTGATTATTAATACTCTCCTACAAAATGGAGATTTTTGTTTCCTAAATTTTCCAGAATTATCTGCCTGATATATTCGAAGTGTCAGTCATATCTCTTTTTGTTCCTTGTGACAAAAGCCTTTCCAAAGTCCCAGTCTTAGAGATTTTCTTCTTTATTTTTTTCTCTTTTTTTTTTTTTTTTGTCACAAGACTATTTTCTACGTCAAGAAAGACAAACTTGGAGAACAGTAAACTCTTTGTGTCATTATAGATGGCCGTGTGTATGTAATCTCGCTGATTTATTTGCCTACTAGCTTATAAGCTGCCTAAAAAGCCCAGGTTTAAATTTTTTTAAGACTTTTTCCTTGCAGCATTTTGGTATGTCTTTTATTTTAAAGAAATATTTTTAATGATCATACACAAAGTTTGAGGACTGTCTGTTTAAGGACTAAGTTTTTGGCTTCAAGAGAACAGTGATTTATTTTGAATATGACCAAATTATACTTGCAATCTTTTTCAAGGCAATAAAAATAAACTAAATAACAGTAGACAGGGCATGAGAATTCAGAGAGATTTAATCATGTGCTTTTATCATTAGGAATTGTTTACTAAGAATTATTAACGTGTTGTTGAAGCTTCTGTCAAAAACTTATTCTCTCTTTTAAAAAATTTAGGAATTCTTTGAAAAGAAGAAACTTAAATCAAAGATGAAGCTTCTGGGAGTATCATCTCCTAAAAGTTCATCAGTCAGTTTAGATCTCCTCAATCTATATGTTGTTAACCAGATATCAACCAAAAAAGACAACACTGGTGAGTTTAGTGCAACAGTGTTCTTGACCTCACAGTTATCAGAATCAGTTATCCTTAACTATTACTGCTATTATTTTAGTTCTTGTTCTTCCACTTATAACTTAATGCTCAAATAAGTGTTGCTTTATTTTTAAAATAAAAAATTGTAAGTAAATACAAATATTATGATTGAATAAAAAGTCAGGACGTAAGAGGAATCAAATAACCTTGGCTACAGCCTACTTCACCTTTAAAGCTGTGTACGCTTTTGCACCTTCCTCATTCCATCCATTAATTTTACCCTAAATCTATTTCTTTTTCCCTTTCCCATTGAATGGGTCCATTTGTATTCCACTTCCTTTTTCATAACTTTTGGGGGGCATTTGGTATAGTCTGTCAGTTCTACCTAGAGTATCTTTCTTAAAATCCATCATTAAGCTCCTAAAAAACATCTCTACAACTTGAGTCCTAACTCTTACCATCTGTAACATATTGATAATTGCAGAGAATTTGTTGTCCTATGCTCAGGAAGATTAGAAGGTGACTGAGGAGGGCAACAGAGCCTGTCTACACACAGCAGCTGACTGTAAATAATTTTATACTATAATGCCATTTAGAATAGAGCTCTTGCATTGCTAGTAACAACAAAAAAAAGCAAAAAGTATGACTTTAAATGGATTAAGAAACCTAAACCAACAGCTTTTGTACTCTAATGAAAATTCAGGAAGCTCAAAACTTTCTCCAAGCCTAGCACTGACATTCCAAATGCTTTCATTGCAGGGAACATGAGGAAGCCGGTCCACATTGATATCACTGAAGATGTGAAAATACCTGTTAGGAGGCACAACATAGAGCTTCCCATGTCACCACTACGTACACAACATGCGTCAAACTTAGATGACATCCAGAACAGGTACTTGTTAAAAATAGGCAGTAGTTAAGCTATAATAAAGTTCTGGAAAAGGTATTTCATGATGGTCTTATATTTGGGGTATTAAGTAAACATAAATATACCATTCTAAGATGAAGAAGTTTCACAATCACTCCTGGCATTCCAGCAATACTCTTACTATGAGAGAGTAAATAAATGTATTCTGAATAAAAAACTGTACATGAAGCTGAGAGATTTAAAAAACCCCAGTGTTTCTTTACTCATGTCAGGTACATACACTAAGTTTATCTCACGGAGCAGGCTATTCAAACAGCATTTTCCACTTACACTGTTTTCCTTGTTTCACTGTTTTCCTGTTTCAACTTCAGACACGCTAAAGTGACTGACTCACACGCTGGCTGCTCATAACTGCTTAAGAATCAGGCCTTTTTAAGATGTGTGGAAAAATATTCTTAAATTATTTTGAAATTAATACTCAGAATGTTTTTAATCTTATAGATCTTATATCTTGTATTTCATAGGCTGTTTTTATTCATTTTACAAGGTTACAAAAGCAAGTATTGGACAGCAGAAGGCAGCATCTCTCAGAGAAAGTAAAATACCAGCATAATGTAAGTAAGTTTATTATTCTCACTGATGTAAATCTAAAAATGTGCAGCAATGACTGTATTTTTAAGTTATTTTTCAAAGAACAACCAAATTTCATGGATACTGAAACATGTGAAATCTTCCTCTTTAAGGCTGTACTGATATATTATTTGCCAGTCATATTTTATATTTGTTCCTGCTATTTCTTACATATTTCTTGAAAGGCTCACCTTGTTTTAGGCATTTTCCAAAATAGTTAAGAATACCTGTGCTCTAAGCTAGTCACAAAAGACCGAGACTATGGGAAAGAGACTGAGGCCAACAGCAGGTAAGTTAAAAACCATATGCAGAAATGTGAAATGATGAAATGTGAGAAGCATAGACAGGAGTCTTTAAGAGGAACAAGTCTCAGTGGTACAAGAGGTACAAGTCTCAGTGGATACAATTGGGAAGTTCGTACACTTATCAAGGTTGCAGTGAAAAACATTCTCTAGATGGAATTTAGGCTTTTTTTTATTTTCCACTGTGTTGTAAAAAACCAACCAAACCAAAAAACCAACCAAGTTAGTAAATCTGTTAGAAGACACTTAGTTTAGGTTACTCAGACGTGCTTGATAATGTAGCTCCACTGACTCCTGCTATTCATATCAGATAGGACTCTGAGGAAAAGATGCTCGCAAAAGATGCTTGCACAGTATTGTTCTGTATGTTGTTGGCCCATTCATGTTGCCAAAGCATGTTTTCCTAGAATGAGAAAGACGGATGTTTTTCTAGTGTTAGAAGTTCCTTTCTTTTGAGTCAGGAACAATTAGTATGGGTGAAAAGTTTAGCTGTCTAATGTGTTTCAGCCAAGATCACCATGAGCTCCCACTACTTTTTTGGATATCACATCATGTCAGTCTTCCTTTATGACTCTTTTTTATCTGTTTCTTGAAGGCAGAGAGGACATATTTCAGACTTAGCGTGGCCAGAAATAACAGATCAGAATGATAGCTAAGTTTCTCCTCAACCTGCACTTGTATGGATAGATTTACATCAGTTCATTAAAACACATGATAATGCAGTGTGCAGTCACAGAAAGCTAATTTAATGTATGGATCAAAAAATAAAGTCTAAGGCTTGTGTGTTGCAAAGAACAGTTTTTAAAATCTTCATAAGTTGAAGTATATCCAATTTAAGTAATTAAGATATATCCACTTTATTAAACAGAAAGAGGGGCTATAAAATAAATAATTTTCAGCTTTCTGGAAACGTGCAGTTTTGTGGTATAAAGATTTTGTGCAATTAATGTACAAGGCTTTTGCACTTCATTAGTAGTTTGTGCTGCTTTCACTGGATAAACTGGATTATAGGCTTTACTTCCATGTAGCTGTGGATACAGTGACATTTCATGAGTTTTGCCTTCAAATTTCTCCTTGTGTTCTGATCTGCTAGAGATAGTACTGTTGGTATCACAACATGCTGGAGTTCTCTCCTCAATGGAGTAAAAAATTTTTCATTTTACTGCTTAACAACCAAGTCAGCAGATCATTTACCTACACATCTAAAGCTAAAAATGTATTTATATCCATGTCTCCTCAGGGTAACATTTGTGTCCATGCTCCAACTTAAGTAGGTACTTCTGTGTTTCCCTGAAATAAGCCCTTATTACCGTATGTTTTTCATGAAAAAATCATATCAGAATACACGAAAATTTTCTCTTGCTTGTGGTATATGTGCAGAGATGTAAAAGATATAGAAAGGTTTGCTTACTTTGAACTTTATGCTTACATCAAAACAGTTTTAGATAAATAAAATGTCTCTTTGCTATGTTTTGTCTAGTTATCACAAGGGACAGAATTAACGTATGCTGACTCTAGCATGGAACATGAAGACAACATAGCAAGAGCTTTTAGTGCCTGTCCATTGTCCGCTTCTGTTTTTTCGTCCTCTAACTGTACACAACTTTCAGAAGAAAATTTCAGCACAAACCTAATGGGCAACACTTGGGAACAGACCTATGAAGAAAAGCTGCAAAACCAGGTTTGATTAACATTTTGTCATTTCTGCAGAATTATTTTAAACTAACTTTCATTTATTTGGGGTGTAGAATTAGTGTAATGGTGAAGATAATTATGAGTGATCAACATTTCTTGTAGGCTGGTGACCTTTGAATGGTTATATTCCATATATTAAAGTATATTTCTTTTAGTGTTATGAAATATGCTTAACTTGAGCTTTTGTTCACTGAGCTTTCAGTATCGCTGATATTTGCAGAAAGAGTTAGTCACATACCACTGGCTTTCTTTTGTTTCTGGCTTGTAAAGTTGGTTAAAGAAAGCTGAAATGTATTACAGTTATAAATACAGGTTTCTTAAAGGTACAATTAGTATAACTGGGTATGGTATGATCCCAGGCGATCACTGTGACGTAATTTGTAAACATCCAGTGTCTCCGTGAGTAACACAGTTCTTACAGTATTCTCAGTGCTCCTAAAAGGATTGAGAAAATTGTGCTGTTTAAGTCAAGTTGAGTTTAAGAAATGATTGAAAGTTATTTGTTCTGATGCATGTTACTATTTTTTTCTTTTTTGTTAACTTTGGGATTCTTAAAAGAATTATCATTAGAAAAGTAATAGCAAATATAAGGGGGGTCTCATAATATGCTTTATTTTTAGAAAATATATTATTTATTGAAAATAATAAAACAAATTCTGCACGTATCAATCACCAGTGGTATTTTGAAGTCTTGAGGTAAATGAGGAAGTAGTACTTCAGGGCTTTAGAAGGGGAGAAGTTGGGTTGTTCAGGGAATGGGTAGGCAGAAACCCACAGGAAGCTGACATGAATGACAAAGGAGCCCAAGATGTTCTCAAAACACGAGGACAGTCCACCTCAATGTGCAAGAGAACGAGTAGGTCCTGGAGGCCAGTATGGCTGAATCAGGGAACTCCTGACTGAGCTCACATGCAAAAAGGAAGTGTGGAAGGAGGGATGGGCCACCCAGGAAGAATACAGCTTGAGCTCCTGGGCTTGGAGGGGTGGCATTAGGATGGCCAGAGCTGAAACTCACAAGGGGTGAGAAGGGCAGCAAGGAAAACTTCTATAGGTATGTCATCAGCAAAAGGAAACCAAGGAGGATGGTGTCCACTGCTAAATAGAGTTGATGACCTAGTGACAAAGGACATGGAAAAGTCTGAGGCACTTGAGACCTACTTTGCTTCAGGCTTTTCTGACAAGGTCTGCTCTCTGGCACATCTTGAAGCTCAGTAGAGGGTTTGGGGCAGAGTGGTGCATAACAATAGTGAAGGAACAAGTTAGGGAATCCTTCGTAACCTGGACATAAAGAAATACGTGGGACTGGACAGGGCTCATCCAAGTATATTGAGGGAGTTGGATGACACCACTGCAGGGCAGATGTCTATCATCTTTGAAAGACTGATCAGGAAGGCTTCTCAGTGACACGAAATACACAAATGTTATGCCTATCTGCAAAACCGTAAGCATGATCTGGGGAAGTATCATCTCACCTCTGTCCCTGAAAGGATTATGGAACTAGACCTCCCAGAGTCAGTTCCAAGGTACATGGAGTTGGACTCGATGATCCTTGTGGGTCCCTTCGAACTCAGGACATTCGATGATTCTATGAAGAACAAGAAGGTGACTGGGAACAGCCAGCATAGATTTACCAAGTGCCTGATGAACCTAATTGCCTTCTGTGATGAAATTACTAGCTCTACGATTAAGGGAGAGCAGCAGATATTGTTTACCTTGACTTTAGGAAGGTTTTTGACAAGGTTTCCCGTGGGATCCTAGTAGCCAAAGAGGAGAGGTATGAACCAGATGAGTGGACAATAAGATGGGTAGAAAACTGGCTGTTACCATCACGCTCAAAGTAGTTGTCTGTGGGCTAAAATGTAATTGGCAACAGGTCAGTAATGGCAGAGATCCCCAGAGATTAGTACTAAGCCCGGTGCATCTTCATTAGAGAGTTGGACAGTGGGACAGAACGCACCCTCAGCAGGTTCATGCATGACACCAAATTGGCAGAGTGATCATTACAGTAGCAGGGCTGCTACTCAGAGGGATCTTGCCAAGCAGAAGGCCACCAGGAACTTCATAGAGTTTGACACAGAGAAATACAAAGCCCTGTACCTCAGGAGAAATAACCCCACACATCAGTGCAGGCGGGAACTGATTGAGTAGGCAGCAGTTTTGCAGAGAAGGACCTGAGGGTGCTGGTGGACATGTTGTACATGAGTCAGCAGTGCACCCTTGTAGCAGCGAAGGCCAACTCCATAGAGGGCTGTATTAGAAAGAGCATACCCAGCAGTCAAAGGCAAGTGATTATCTCACCCTGAGCAGCATATGTGAGAACACATCTGAAATACTGTGTCCAGTTTTGGGACCCCCAGTACAAGAGATCAACAGACTGTAGCAAGACCAATGAAGGGCCACAAAAATTGTTAGGGGATTGGAGCACATGATGAACATGGAGAGACTGAGTGAAGAGGGCTTTCATAGCCTGGGAAAGAGAAGGGTGCGGGGTGAAATAACTGCTGTCTTCCACAGCTAAACAGAGCTACAGACAGGACAGAGCCGGAGGTATACCGTGAAATGGCAAGAAGTAAGTCACAAGTTTCAACAATGGAAATGTTGTTTGTATAGGAAAAAAATATTGTCACAAAAGTAGCTAAGCACCAGAAGAGGGCATCCAAACAGGTTGTGGAATCTCAGTCCTGAACAATCCTGAACAACCTGGCCTAACCTTGAAGGTGGCTCTGCTTTGAGCAAGTTGGACTAGATACCTCTTGAAGTCCCTTCCAGACAACAGCTTTCTATGAGTATGTGATCTTCCGTGGAACTTCAGCTTGTTACAGTCTACAAATATGTTCATACTAGGAGAGGATGGGGGGCTAAAAGGACATTTTGCATATTAACAGTGATACGCAAATATAGAGAAGTATGAGTTATACAGAATTCAGCTGGGCTGTAAGGAAGTTTTAGCTTCTACTGCAAAGATAAAAAGAAGGGAAAATAGTGGGAAAACATGTATATTGCTTGCAAACCCAACTTTAAAGTTTTAAACACTGTAACTATTATATATATTCAGAATTTGACAGCTTCTACTGTTTTCTCAGCCAAGAAATAGTTCTGATCAAGACCCTTGGATGACACAGCCTCCAAGTCAGTGTATTTTCAGGAAGTCCAATACCGTGCTTCAGGAACTGTTTAAGCCATTGCATAGGTAGGCAGTAATTTTACATTAAAGAGAGAAATAACAGTCAAGTTGAAGTAAGAAAAATACTGAGATAATCTGAAACTTATTGCTACTTGATTTTTCACTGATTTTTGGTGCTTTTCAAATAGAAATTGAAATTAAATGGAAAGACTAAACATACTGAGCTATTTAAATTTGCTGAAAGGCAGCAAAATATGCATTTTTAGATACGCACTTGGAACCATGATCTATTTTTTGCAACGTCACACACATGATGGTGTTACTGAATTCAGCCCGAGTGAGAAGCGCAGATTTACTAAGAGGCCACAGGGAGGGTAGCTGACCCAGCTCTCATTAGTTCTGGTCACTGTTGCAAGTGCTTTTCTGATGACCTTGATGCTGTAGCAATTGAGCAACTTCTCCACCTACATTGTTTACATTCGGGATTCCAGGAACAAAACATTTATTTTCCTTCTCTTTCACATGTGATCCTACTATAATGGGTTTTTTTTAGAATTGGTTCAATAATACTTGTATGAGAATATACACTCTTTTTAAAAAAAAGAATGGATAGAAATCTAGAATATATTTCTTTTTGTATGTGCTGATTAGAAATCTTTTTAATTACAGAGGGTTTAGGGCCAAACTCATTTATACTGAACATTTTATTTCAGTTTCTTTCCAGGGGCTCTTGCTTTGGATCTAGGGGTCTTACAAGGCTAATCTTCCTTTATTCTTTTTATTCAGTAAGTCTGGAGCCTGGTTGAAAGTTCCTATCAGTCTCTAGCTTTGGCTGGATAGAGCCATAACAATGCCATATATTATTTTACTGTTCCTGAAGTACCTATAGCCTGTTTGCCTGCGAGTCAGGTGACTGATAAGCTCACTGACCACATGATAACTAGATGAACACATCAGCTTCCAGCCCTAGCCACCTCAGCTTTCTCTTTCTCTCTTCTCCTAGCTTCTCCTGGCTTTCTCCAGCAAAACCTAAAATGAGGATAACATTCACCTTGCTGTATATCTTGGTGAATTCCCGATTAATATCTTTACATTAAAGCCCTACCTAACCTTATCTCGCCTACATCTCCCCTTTCATTTCTCCACAGGCCCTCAGGCCTGCACTTGTCTCCTTATGGCACCTCCCTTAATCCTCTGCCCATTCATGGCTCACTACCAACATTTCCTTTCCAACTGTTCTTCAAATCCATTTCTTTGTGTCATCCTTGTTTTGTTTTCATCCATTATAGCCATAAATTCTTATACCTCAAGAGCTGCCAGTTGTCCTGGGAAGGGAGCTTCTTTCGCTGTATGTGAAAAGTAAAGTATAAACTTTTGTACAATTGTTTAATGTAATTGTAACATACTGATGATGTAATCAATGTGCATATATCTGAGACCTGTGGCACCTCAAGAGCATTAAATATTAACTAAAAATTTTAGATGTCTTATAAAAATAGCATATGTCTTTCACTCTGACTGTTGCTTAGCTATTGCCTCATCTACTATTCATATATAGCATTACAGAATGTTCAGCTGGAGTGAAGAAGGAGCCCCTGAATTGCTTCACAAAATGTTTTTACCTTCCTCATGTAGATCTATCCAAGTTTCTTCAGAAACAAACTCTAGTGTGTTTAGCCTTTTAAAACTGTTCTGGGGGGTTTCTGTAGTAGAGGACACTACTTTCTCATTTAAATTCTCTAGGATCTTTATCCAGTTCCAAGTATTTGCTGATCAAAACATTACAGAATTTTTCTCCAGTAGGAGCTTTCTGTACTACATTTCAATTTTCAAGTTCCATTGATAGCGTTGCTCAAAATTTTTTAAAGAAAGGGCATTTTTTGAATTACCTTCTTTGCCAATTTTCTGTGCTTCAGAAGCCTCTCAACTTTTTGCTCAGATTTTCTGAAAGGTCAGTCAGCAGATCAAGCCTAGAAAAAAGCAGTGGAAATGTTAGATTAAGAGCCAAGTGAAAGCATGATAGCTTTCATGCTAGTGATGCTAGCATGATAGTATCTTCAAAACCACTACTATCAGAAGTGGGGTAGGGAAGTATGGGCAAAACAAAATGTCTGACTGGCCTCCTGGCACTGGAGTAGAAAAATTCTGTGCTGAATTAGGATTACTGACTTCAAGTACCAATGGGAGTCACTTGCTAAAGAGACCAGGAATTAAGCAGTACACAGAGCTTATTATGGGCTTTCAGTACAGGAGAGAACTGTAGTCTTGAAGAACAAACAGTTTTTATGAACAGAAGAAGCTGTCTTCCTCTTTTTCTTTTTCTCCCCCCCCCCCCCCCCCCCCGAAGTGGACTTCTTTGGTCAGCTGGTGGAGCAGCAGTGACATACTGTGGCTGATTTTATAAATCACAGTTCCCTATTCAGGAGGATGTGCTCCATGTCTTGGTATGTTTGGAGACATCATGAAACAGAACCCCTTTTAAATCAACCTCACTATAAAGTGGAAATAGAATACAGGACACTTTTTCAGTTGAAATAATGTACATTTGGGACAAAAGCAAGTGTGATGAGTAAAGTCTTTCAGATTTTTATCATCAAGTTATCATTATTTGTTGTGTTAGCAGTTAGTATTTTGCTTATTTATGTACTGAGCAAACTGTTTTTTCTTTTCTAACCCCCTCCCTTCACCCCCCCTTCCACCCCCAGGCTAGACTATATGAATTCTGCCAGGAAAAATCCAGTGATAATGACCAGTAACGAATCAGAAAACAGTGAAGGAATAAAAGAACCATTGTTTGATGTTGTGAAAGAAATTGCAGAACTGAAAGCTCCCCAGGATGGAAGTGATTGTTCCTTTCTGGCACTGTTTGAAGATGAGAACCAACCAATCCATAATAATCCTTCCACAAAGCATTTTAATCCTTTTGTTAACCAAAGCAGTACTGCCATTTTTTTCATTGACCCTGATGATAGAAATCAAATGACCAACAGAAATTATCCTTATGATACTAGAGAGGCTTATCCTGCAATCAATGCAAAAAAAAGCTCTGGAGACAGACACCTTGAAGGCATTTTCACAGCTCCAGAACAGGTTTTACTTAACAGTAACAATGCCTCAAGTGCAAGCTACAAGAAGACCAGTGGACTTCATAAAACCCACCTGCAGGACTGTCATGAGGGACAGCACTACTTCATACCCTCTGAAAACAAAGAAGAACCTGCAAACCTTGAACAAATTGGTGAGTGTCAATATTTTAAGGACATATACTCTGGTTTTTATTCTCCTTTTAAAGATATATGTTTTTATAACCAGAGAGGTGTCTGCCCTGACCGAAAACATGTCACGAATCTTCAGAATGCAGTAATTTAATTTTAAATCCAATTAATTAAGTTATTTTTAAAAGCTGACAGAAGCATTTATTTTCAAATTGCATTTATGCAATTGCATTTTAAAATAAAAGTTCACTTTTTTATTTTAGAGACATTTGCTTATCACCATGATCAGCAGATTAACTTAAAGGAGAACATACAGAACTATTCAAGAAAAACAAGGTAAGTGCCATAGAAATTATCAGTGTATTAACTTGTGACAACTGCAGAGACCTTGCTGAATTGGAGAAATCCTGCTAAGAGGACATGAAGGCAAAATTCTAAGCAGTATTACTGAGGACCCAAGTTTTCCCAGTGAAAATAGTAGTGAATGATGTGAATAAAATTATGTGCATGTAAGCCCTTTGTACCATTGGTCATCTGCCTACAATAAGTATAGAGAAAGACTGCTTCATTGGACAATTTTGAGTCCCTGAAGTTAAACTGGTGCTCTGACTTGTCCTCTAAAAGACCCTGTCTCCTTCCACTGACTGCAGAGGAAGTTAGTGTCTTCCCTGGGCTGAAGTTAGCATATGTGAGTGCCCCATGTTTTACAAAAGGCGGTTTTATCAAAGACTCTGATCTGTAACACTTTCTGTTTCACAAAGCAGCACTATCTTCTGTCATCTCTGATATTACGTTTCACATTTCAACAGAAGAGAGAGAAGTTTGTTAAATCTCAGGTTCAGATATAAGTTCAATGATCTCAATAGTGGGAAGCATTTCATGGTTACTGAAGACAAAATAAAAATTGAAGACAAAAACATCACCAGTAATGACTTCAATTCAGAAAGAAAATGAAAGTACAGGAGGGGAAATCACTTACCAGAGAACTCTGTGTTTGCATCCCTCAGTGATGACGAATTTGTGAAAGAATCAGCCTGGAGACAGAATCAGCTCTTTGGATTGGAAGAGGTAACTTTTAAAAGAGACATATTTTTGTTGTCAAACCTACTGTTTGCACCAATAATTTGAGGTGGAGAAGGAATGTCCACAACAGTTGTTAGAAACTGAATTTAGCTTCTCTGAATTAACTTCAGTGGAAGTTTCTTTTCCTTCGTGATTTATGTAGTGCAGCCAGAAAGAACAGCTTCTAGTTGAGTGGTTCAGATAGATAGATAGGCTTTTCAGGTCCATAATTTATGTGGTTTGAATCACACCTAAGCTGATGCCTGAAATACATTGCATAAGTTATCCATTAACCCTTAGGATCAGATTCTGCAGGCAGCACCCCGACATTATATGCAGGACACCTCAGTATTATAAAGGAACTTTATGCCAGTATATATAAAGAATCTTGTAGATATTTTGCCGATAGAAGTCACCCAGGTACATACAGTATTGCTCAGGGGTTTTGTACCTCTTGAAATAATTTGTGGTACAGTGCAGTGACTCCTTTATGTAATACAGAAACTGAATATTCCTCACTGAACCTGAGGTGCTGATCCAGCTGAACCCTCACTATTAACACTTTTACTTACTTATTTTTAAAAGTTCACAGCGGTACAAGAGAAAGAGTGTAAGTTTGGAGTGAGTTCAAATCTTCACAAGATGGAGAAGGGTTAGTACCATTTATACATTATTAAGTCAAAAATCAGATTTTTCTCTACATGTGAAACTGAAACAGTTAGTTTTAAAGCCAGGGAGAAGTGTTTTGTTTCCATATGTGGACAGAGTGAGGGGAGTCAGCAGCGATGTCCCACATCCTTTTTGCTCCCTCAGTAGCTATAGGGGTCAGCTGTGCTGGCTGCATTTCAGAGCAGAAGATCTCCCAAGGGCCTCCAAGAGAAAAACATGGCCGTAAACCCATGTAACTTGTACGGCAGCCAATATGTGCAGGGAGTTTGCCGCATTCTCTCCCTGCCCTTGCTCTGCAGAGTCCTTCCTCCTTTTCACAGAATCATAGAATCATAGGATGGTTTGGGTTGGAAGGGACCTTTAAAAGTCACCTAGTCCAACCCCGCTGCCATGAGCAGGGACATCTTTCACTAGAGCAAGTCACTCAGAGCCCTGTCCAACCTGGCCTTGCCTTTGGGTAGCACAGTTCTGCTGCCGGTGCAGGCTGCTGATTAACGGCATAGCTGAAGCTTTGGGGAACCCATCTCATGCTTTGTGTTAAGATGTGTTGTCCTGAGAGGAGACAAACTGGCTATTGCCAAGACCTAGATTGACCTTGCTAACACTGTATTCATTAAATGGTATCTTAAAACTGCATCAGAAGTAGTAATGTTTATTTCTACATGCTGTACTTGGGAGTTGGATGTTTGGGGAATTTTCAGTAAGCAACCTTTCTTTCCTTTTCATCTTGTTTTTCAGATGTGGAGTCATCACTCAGCAGCCAGTCTCCCAGTTACTCTCCAAGGCAGACAGAGACCTGTTTCAGCTCTAGCCCTGACATGGTGAGTACTGCCCCTTTATGGGTTTGCAGGGGTTCATTTGAATGATATCTGTAAGCCTGAGTGCATCTAAGGGTGGATGTAGCTGGAACCTTAGTTATGATTTTGTTTTGTACAAGGCAACTTTGTGTGTGAGGAAGACAAGAAATGATAAGCTGTAAATTTTCCCAAGTCGTTTAACAGACATGTGGTCTGGTCTCTTGATAATACCAGGCCTTGTGGAATTACAGTAACATGCCTGTGGGAAGATGCTAAGCAAGCTTCTGCTCTTTTCCTTGATGTATAGCTGCCTTACATTACATTCCGGTAAGGCAGGAGGGTTTGACACACTGTGTGTTTTCAGCCATTCTTGAACACAAAAATGCCACAATATAAATTCTGTGTGAGAGTGAAGGTCCACCTTACCCACCTTCTCTTCAAGAAAGGCCAGGAGTACACCCCTGGAGAAAGACTGAAAAAAAAACCCCAAAACCAGACAGTTCTGACCTTTCTGTTTATTTAATAACTTAGTTATTAGTTAGTCATTAACTTCATCCTTAGTTACTGAGCTATTTAAACAGTTGCATTCACACAATTCTCTTAAAACAGTCTGAAGAGGAAGACACAGCCAAAAAGAAGGAATATCTGAATGAGCGGTCCTTGAAGATAGACGATGCCAACCTAACCTCAGCCTCAGCAAGTACAGAGCCCCCCAAGCCCTCTCAGACTGGAACTGTGCCTCTCCAGCCCAGCAGTATTTTGACTAGAGAAGCAGCAAACCATCTTCAGGAGAAAGACGCTATTTTCTGTGCCGCGGATGAGGAAAATAGAAAGTATACCGCCTCATCTGAGGGCAGCTCATTACAGCAAGCTCTTAAAAGAGAGCACGTCACTCGCAGTAGCGGGTGTGATGCTTGGTCGCAGACCGAGAGCTCTGTTACAGAAGTGGAGAAGGTGGATGTTGCCACCCAGTGTGGCACCATGCAGGTGTGCAGCTGTGGGAGCTCCCTCCCCTCCGCCCGCAGTCCCGGGGGGGGTCGCTCCTCCCAGCGCCGCAGGCACTGCTGGAGGGCACAAAATGCCAGCACACGGGGTGCTGCAGCCTGCGGGCACCGGCAGCGCAGCAGCAATAGCGGCGTTTTCTTCTGAAGCTGAGTATCTGAGTCTGGCTGACAGAAGGACTCTAGAGGTGCTGAACTACATTGATATAATGAAGGAGAGAGATAAGCAGTGACCAACTAGAACGGCATGTAAGGACTACAGAAGTTTTGTCCTCTCCTCACTGCGTTTCACTTAATTGGCATATTTTGATTTTTCTAGCCTGGTTAGACAAAATATTTCTTTGCTGTTTGTTTGGTTTAAATTATTATTAACTATGGAGCTCTATCTAGCTACTGCTATCTCTCTGGATTTTGATAGATCTCCAACTGTTAACAGGATTTTACAATGGCTTAGTAAATATAAACCTCAGGAATTACATTTGCTTTCCCACTATATATCCATAAAATTCTGTAGTTTGGGATTGACTTTGCTTCTGTTGAAGGTAGTGGAAAGATTCTGTTTCACTTCAAAACATATTTGAAGTGGCTCTTAGTTCAGAACTATTGTCTGATTCTTATCTATTTTACCAGGCAAACTACCCTTTGCCATATGTTTGTACTAAATACAAAAATGGGAAACAACAGAAAATGCACATCTGACACATAAATAAAATGTAACTTAAAAAGAACTCATTTATTAATTTTTACCAAAAAAACCCCCAACCAAATGCTTAATCTTCCTTCCATAGCAGATCTATTGATTCATTCTCTGGCTGTTAATACTGACAAATCTTTTATGTGTTTCTGTATTTTGCCTGCAGATTGAAAATCTGAAATGCTTTCCTCTTCATTTCGGTATTTGTGTGAAGCTACAAATCGCAACAAATAAAAGTTTCTGATGATATTGTTTCTAGGTTATATTCTTTCCTTCTAAAAAAGTTCCTGGTAGTAAAGGTGGCAGGGAGACTCACTCTGTTACTGACATCTTCTACTTATACATCCATCCACCTTTAATTATATATATATATATATATATCTTATCTATATGTGCGTGTGTGTGTATACGCTGGCATTAGCCGCCTGGCTGTGTGCAGGATCCTGTTCATTACAAACTGGGCTTGGGCAAAAGCTATACTGGAGACTATTCATACTGGAGGTTTGCTTTTATAAGGTTAACATGTTGTGCCTTCTGCCCTGGAGACAGCTGGTAAAAGATCCACTGCCCTTATTCCCACCAGGGCGGTTTCTTTTATTTCTACATTTTGTAATAACAGGCTTTGCGGATGAAGGGATGTGTGTCACCCAGCCCTGATGAGATCCGTCGCCATTCTTTGTCTCCATTCTCATCATCAAACTAGTGGCTGTGTTTTCTACTGGCTTTTATTTTTGAAGCTAAGAGCCATTTTTAAAAGAAGGTCTACATTGCCCAACAGTTTGCAGGTTTATGGCTATGCCATTTTAAAAATAGCGTCTCAGAAATTTCAGTGGACTTTTCTGTACTGGGGAGAAAATTGCATTGTCTTTTATATATATGAATTGCATACATGGGAAGTGGTTTGCACAGCCAGACTTCTGAAATGTGTAACTATCATTTAGCCAATTCACTGCCCACTTGCTAAAGCTCGACATAAGCAGATGATTTTCTTTTTTGGGTTGCCTCAGTTTATTGTCAAAGCAAGCTCCCTAGTAATTTTTTTATCTGAAACTGCAATGTTCATCTTCTTCACAGGAGCTATAATTTATTCGAATAACAGCTATGATTTGCTGAAAGCTCAGCCATTGCTGGTGGTTTGTAAGGCAGAGTCGTTCACTCAGCGTTACGAAGCCCGTTCAGATTGTGCTGCACCAGCAGCTGCCTGCACTGGCCAAAATTAGGAGATCTCCAAGGCGCGCGCTTTCCCAGCAGCCCCCCGTGCCTGGTAGGTACCTGTCAGCCCTTCCAGGGGCGCGTGTCTGGCTTCACAGCACCGTACACTTTCTATTTGAGTTTCCGATTAGACTGGCAGATGTAAAATTACCGCATGGCCCAAGAGCTCTCTGGTGGCCGTGCTTCAGGAGCTGCTGAAGTGACCCAACCTGAGGTAAACTGCCATCAGCTTGCAATGGAAGTTGTACTCTCGATTGCTGCGAGAGTGGCATCGTTGCTGGGACTTCTAAATTTTCTTTTGTTTTACAGTGAAGCGAGCTACCCGAGTTCAGGCAGGTACTCCTGATCCGCAGAGCTAGCCTCTGAGCGGGGCGTATTCCCAGTCTGCTCCTGTGAACCTACCGGACAAAGCCTGCAGGTCACAACTGGGAAAAGAGAGCTGGTTGCACTGTATGGACATATGTGTGTAGGCGTTTCCAATGAAGCAATACACCTTTATTAAGTTATCTCTCATCTCTCTCATAATTTAGAGCCTTTCAGTGGGTACAGCTTATTTTCACTTCAGTCACTAATATAGAAGTTTTCAAAATCTCTCTGGTTTCAGCCTAGATTGCACCATTTCCCAGTAAGGACTGAAATTAGGCAGCTCAGCGCCACCACGCGTTTTCTGACTGGCTGTAGGTAAGCGCTGCACACATGTCTCTAATGCAATAATTCACCACTTGGGATATGTCAATCACCGTGGATAATCATGTTCCAAAGCCTTTGGATGAGAGCATATAAAATCCAATTACCTTACAATTTTTACCTGTAATTGGAAAGCAATCAGAAGAAAACTCTCTTTGTAGTGGTATGTGTGCTGGCGATGACGATAAATAAGGCAGCGTGCTCTTTTTTAGCCACTAGAGAAGTATTTTAAAGTATTATTTACATTACTATTACTGCATTAGAGGAGAATTGTACCTCCTCCTTATCTCAGTGCCAGTCTCCCCCTCTGCTCAGGTGCTTTCTTTCACCTGATTTTTTGTGACTTTTGGGAAAAGCTGAGTTTGGTTTAACAGGAATCTCCTCTCTCAGTAGTAACCTCAAATCGTGCTTTCTTCAGCCGACGCTATTTAAGCCACCAGTATTTGTAACCTGCAGTAATGACGGTTGCCCGCTATGCACATCCAGGCACCACCAGCTTTCTCCAAGGCAACGGCATAGGCAGAGGCGTTCCTTGTTCATCCACGTTAATCTTCCTGGAAGTGCGCTAAGCCTCAGGGGAGGCCACAGAAATGTACATGCTTTTAACTGTGTTTGTGTGGTGAGAATCAGTTATAAGTTGAGTTTTGCTGGGGAAAAGGACAGAAGGATACCTGTAATTAACCAAAAACCGGGAGCATTGGTTTAGTGTTGGCACTCAAATGCTTCTAAATATAGATGGAAAGAAAGACTCTCTCACTGAAAATGTTACCTTAGCTTTTGGTCAGAAGCAGTTTTAATATGCACCTGGTGTCCTTTTTTGCTATAAAATCAGCTTTAATTAATTACATTAACCAGCAAGGTAAGGATTTAGGCAAAGTTTTCTGGGCAAGCACCGACAGGAGTTTCGTTTCATTAATGGGGCAGTTTATTGTCGGATGCTATTATTATGCCAAAAGCCTCCACAAACTTTGTAGAAATCCTTATTTCATTTTCGCGAAGGATTATCATCGTGGGAAATGAGAAACTTAAGTCTTCATACAAGTGATTATTTCTTAGGTGGAAACTGTTTGTGAATTGGCCTTTTAAGGGTCTTAGCAGAGAGCAGATTCAGGAAGGACGAGGTTTCCTGGAACAAACATTCAGCTCTCTGCATCCAGTGCCTCACCTGTCCCCACAAAAGCGAACGACCTTCCTGCAGCCCTTCTTCAGCCTCTTCTCACTGACAGCCCCTGACGGGTTAGGGGTGACAGTCCCAGCTACTCACAGGAGAGCTCACTTCTCCACAGCTGGTGGTACTGAACTCCCACAAGGTCTCCTACTGCTGTGAGCCAAAACCTAAACGCTCTCCCTCTCACTTAGCCACACTGCTGTAACTTCACACCCCACATCTCGATGGTGCTCCCTCGGGGTGCTGCAGCTTTCTGGACCTGAAACCCAACAGAGAGCAGCTTGCAGTGAGCTCCCGCCCAGGGTGCGGATACACCGGCTCTGTGTGAGGCCATGGGGAACCCTGGGCCGAAAGACAGAGAGAGGGGTGGCGAGTCCGTGAAGATCGGGGGGAGGCTGCAAGAGGCCCACTGTATTATTTAATAGAGATGGGATACAACATTTCCAAATCAACGGTGCTTGTGCATGCTTGCAGAGGGAGGGCTGCGATTTACTGCCGCTGTGTCACGCTCAGCACCTGGGGCTGGCCCGGCCAAAGGACCCAGAGCTGTGGCTGTAGGACAAGCCAACACGTCGTGTTGCTGAAGATTTACTCTCTTCCCCTGGCTGCAGTAATTCTCAGGAAACAGGAGGTCTGCAAGGAGATTTGCTCTTGACAGAAGTGGCACTTCCTGCAAACGGATGAATTTTTGGAGAACCCCAGACCAGCTGAAGCTGGCGGGGATTTCTGAGCTTGCCCAGTCCAAGCCCCGCTCAGAGCAGGGCCAGCGGAGCAGGGCCAGCCGGAGCAGGATGCTCCAGGCTGCGGCCAGCCACTGTCACCACACACCGGGGCTGGGGGTGGGGGATAAGCCCCAGCGGGTAGGTGACCCTGGGGAAGCTGTGCCCGCTCACAGCGGTTGCTGCAGATGGAGGCAGCCGCTGCCTGCAGCGGTTCCTTTCCTGTGCTGCGAGCAAGGCAGGAGCCTGGGGCTGGAGGAAGGGGAGCCAGGGATGGGTGCGGAACGAGGCTGGGTGCTGCTGCCCTGCTCTGCCCCCATCTCCTCGGGTCCATCTGTCTCCGCTCACCCACATGTCCCTGCAGCAAGGAAGGGAAGTGGCGTTTGACCTCGACACCAGCTCGTCCCTGAGCGCCACAGCCGCCAGGCCTCAGCTGTGGCAGCCCTGCGGCAGCACCCGGCATCTGGGCTAACACCAGGCACCCATCGCTCTCCCACCAGCGACCCGGGGATCCTGATGCCCTCAGCGTCTCCCTGTGAATCCCACCCACTATAACGAAACCTGACATACAGAGATAATGTAAAAGCTATCACAGCTGGTACCAGGCTGGGGCAGCTCTCATCCACCACTCAGCTAACAAAAACTTTGCTTGCTTGTGATTTTTTTCCATCATTTTTAGCATGAGAGGAGAGCGGCAGGGACACCAGCACCAGCCCCAACATAGCTCCAATGCCGCGTGGTGCAGCCGCTTCCCCCTCTGCCCCCCAGCCAACCTGGGGGCTATGGGTACCCCACACACCAGGGAGCGCGGGAGAAGCCACGCAACATCAGAGACCAGCTCTGACTGCGGTCACATCTTGTGACAGTCCAGTAACCAGGCACACTGTCATATCAGACATCCTGGAGAAAACAGAGGAGTTAATCAGGAGCAGTCAGGCGGGATTTGATCCATCACGCCATGAAAAGATTAAAACAAGCACCAGTTCAACAGCAAAGCTTACTCCAAAGCACCATTTCCTAGCAGGGACTGGGCCACCCGCTGCAGGCCACAGCTGCCACTTTGGGGATGGAGACGTCATCTGGTGTTTGCAGGACGGCACGGTAGGAGACTGCCAACAACCTCCCCTCCTGCAACCGTAGCGACACTAAGTGCCACTGAGGGAAGGCTTCAGAGGAACAACCTGAACGCGGGATTTGGTGACAGCTGGCTGGGGATGCGGGGTCTCACCAGCCTCAGCTCTGGAAACGGCTTTGAGAACAAGGAAAAGCTGCGGGGGCGGGAAGGCTGCAAATGCCACAGCACTGCCCGAGGGGCCCAGAGAGGCGTGTGAGACAGGTCAGGCGGGGCAGCATCAGCCCCGAGCACTGTAACGCAAACCCCCGTACAATTTTGGAGAACAGGACTAAACCAAGCGCAGGTCAGCTGCGCTACGGCTGCCTGTTCAGCACCCACGCTTTGTGCTTTGCCTGGCAGAGTCTGAACCAACCCAGTCCATGCCCCTCACCGGGGTCTCCGGGCACGCTGGGAGCCTGTGTCACACTGCCGGGTGCTGCTGTCCCCTCTCACGCTCCAGGAGCTTCACCATGCCCCTCCCTCGGGGCACCCACGGCCACCGCAGCAGCTGGGGAAGGGCTTTGCACGGGGCTCCTCTTCCTTAGGAGACCGGAGGACTCCCTCATCACGGATCGGGGGGTGATGAGGAACTACACCAGTAACACAAAATCAGGGAGATGGTAAGGAGCAACGCCGACGGAGGCTACAAGCAAACCATCAGCAATTGGGTCCATTTAAACAAAATGCACCCATACGTCCTCAAGTGTGAGGGCACCCTGTTAAGAAGGAGGGTAGGTAAGGGATGTTAAACAAGCGAGTGAAAACCTGCCCTGGAGACCAGCTAATAACAGCCCCACGAGGAGACTGCTGGAACTGCTGATGGCAAATGCGCGTGACTATTTCCACCTGCCTTTCAGCTGGTTGCTTGATGGGTTGAATAGGTTGAATCCTTATCCCTCAGGACAAGGATTGAGGCGCCATTCATTTTGGGTCAAGCGAATGCGCTGGAAGTGAAACTGCAGCAGCTGAAGAGCCCGAGCACGTTTGTGCAGGGAGCTCTGCGTGGGCAGGGGCGGCCAGAGGGACGCCAGCTCAGGGGATGATCGCCAGCAGGTCTCTTCAACCAGCTCAGTGCAACTCAGCAGGGAGCCACCGAGATCAGAGGAAAGGGACTTTTTTTTTTAAGCTTACCTTTAACTTCTCCACCTACTTCCTACAAACTGTAGCAGCCTTTAAAGAAAGCACTTCATGCCACGCACAAAGCAACGGCCGTGCAGGACTGTAAGGGTGACTTTGGTTCAGATGCAGCACCACCCAGCCTGGATGCCGGGGGGGATCTGATCCTGAAAATGCTCACAGAGATTTGGGAGCAAGTACTGCTACTGCCTGCATTTCAGTTCTGCAGATGGCAGAATCCGTTAGGCAGAAATCCATCCATCAGTAGTTGTTTTGTGATAGTAGCTGGAGCAGAGGGGAATGGGAGAAGGCAAAAAAATGGAGCGCTTGACAGCAGAGCCACCAGCTTTTCATTATCCCACAAAGCTGCTGTGTGGTTTTGGTGACAAGTAATCTGAACTGCAGCCATTCATCACCCTTATAAGCACTATCAGCCAGAAACCTTAAAACATAACCTGTCAGTGCAAAACGATCAGCTGCCTCTCTCCTGTCCCGGAGATAAGCCCTGCCACAGAGACAGGTTTGCCGAGCGGCCTCCTGCTGCCAGCATCTCCCCATCAGCTATACTGCCGCCAGCTCTCATCTCTCTGCAGCCTGGGCCAAAAGGCTACAGCTCTGTCAGAGGCAGCTCTGGATCTTGCACGGGTTGGATTGTGGCACCTGCAGTCGGTGGAGGTAATGGGACCAATTCCCACTCAGTCTAGCGGGTGCGGTTCCTCTGCCGCACGGGGGAGCGCAGCCAGGGCAGCCCCTGGCACGGCACGGCCATGGTCCTGCTGCTCTTTATTAATCATCAACCTGTTTAAGCTATTTTCTTAATAAAACACACAGAGTTAGGACATTTTCCCATTAGAAAACAGCAACTTCTGCCCTTTCCCCAGTCGACAATCAAGTCTGAAGGCAGAAATTGCTGTCAGAAACCTGGTCTGTGTTTGGGCAGGGGACACTGAAAACCCATGGGGGACATCAGGACGGTCGGCAGCTCTGCGTAGCTGCATTCAGCTCTTCAAACAAATCCTCCAGGAAGGAAGGGACACTTGTCCGGTGTGCCATCATCACAGAAACGCTCTCTGGTTTGAAACACATCATATTAAGATCATATTCAAAGTTATTCTTACCCTTCACTTATTTCAGGCAAGCCCATGGGCTATATTAGCTCGTTTTGCTGAGCAATGCGATTTTGCAACTTTAAAAGGCGACCCGAATACCCAAACAAAGGAAATCTTGAGAAAGATTCTGTAATTAAGTATCTCACCTTTTATTTTGTTCATTTACACTTCTGGCACTGACAATTCTTTGAAGATATTTATTTTTATGTAAAGACCAAACTTCATTAAAGCAATCAGAACAGGAGTCAATTAAATAATTTTACATCACTTAAGTTTCAGAAAATGTACAACACTTTCATACATTATAGGCTTGACTGGTTGCAAAAGGAAATGGCACGTTTGACATGGTTAAGAAGTAACTCGGACAAACCGACAATTAGATTTGCCAAAACCTGTTTTGTACTGAATACCTAACACGCACCCAGGATTACAGTGTGCCCGATGGCGTCATGTGCATGTTATTATTCGACACGGAAGTATCACTATCAATTTGGTCTCCAATAACGTCTCAAATATAGGATTTGTCACAGAAAGATCCGGTTAACGGTTCTGCAGGGGTGCGAGATTCACGATGGAAAGCGGAGATGTGACTCGTGCCACTTCCCAGCCATGCCCTGGACCAGCAGGACACTGAGCACAGGGAGGATTCCAAGCACATGAACAACCCTATCTATTTCATGGGGATGACTCAAACACTTAAAATCGCCCAGCCGGCCGGCGTGTGCCAGCAGGGGCTGCGGTGTTCCACAGCATCCCAGCACCACGAAACCATCTCGTTTCTCGCCTGCTGAGGATCCACGAAGTTTCTCCTGCAGAAGTCACGACGATAGTCATACATTCAGTCCTCTCCAAAGTCTGTGTAATGTTTAAGGCAGCAAGAGACATTTGCCTTTATTTTAACACTTCAGAAACTGATGTTTCCTTTAGAAATAGGTGGACGTTATTCATAATTAATCAGTGCGCCCCTTAGTTATATAAATGTGATGAAAGGTCAAACCAAATTTTGACAAATTGTATCTCAACAGAATTGAGGCGTGTAACTGGACCAGAGTTGAAGCTTTGTAATTACACGTGCCAGATCATTCACATGTTAACGTACTGTCTAGGGACAACGTGAAAAAGCGGGGATTTAGATAAACTCTGTATTCTTGAGGCCTGATGCTGGTCAAACTTCCCCTGGCTTGAGTGAGCTCTACCGAAGCTGATGAGTGAGCACCTCTGAGGAGAGGCGTAAGATTAAAAACATGCCGCTGGTTCACACTAACAGGTCATTGTGGCTAAAGTATATTCTCATATACAGAACTCTGGAACACCATTAACACCCATTTACAAAACACTACAGTGATGGTTATTGGCACATAAAAAACTCCTTCTCTATATGAAAACATACACAAAATAGATAAGAACTGCCATTTTTTTCAGACTTTTAAAATCTATATATAGTTGCCTTTAAGGAGTTTTAACCCCTGGTATCACAAACAACAATATTTCTTTAACAATGTTCACCTAGATTTTACTGTGCTGACATTTGTAACACTGCCACAACCTAGACCACTTTGTGGATTATGCTTAACTGTACACAAGGCGATGAAGATTGATAGAAAACCACTAAGATTTTTGCACAAAAATGTGACTTGTTAAAATCCAGAGAACGATTGAGTCACTTATAGGCAGCAGCTACATGTAAGCTGTAAATGTTACCCGCAATAAAAACACATTTTGCCATAAAGCACGTATTGTGGCATTATCTGCTTCTGGCCTGGTACACAAAGCTCCATTTTCTTCCCAATGCAGAGGAATGGGGTTTGGTTAGCTTGACTCTCTCAGAAAAAAAGTGCACAAATATCTTACTCTTTAAAGTGCTTTGCAGAACTGTCTCATCTGCCTTGGTTTCTACCCCGAGATCTCTCTATGCTGTGAAGACTCTGCCTCTTTCCCGCATAGTGATGGTCAGCTAACAAAGCCTCTTATGCAAGTACAAGTAAAATTTCAAGACCACGTTAGAAGACCGTTGACCTTGAGAAGTAGAAAGCTGGGTATAAAGCTGAGAAGTACAGGGTCTATCTCTTATTAGCCCATTGTGTGCTTATAGGACTGCACCCAACGCCCTCCCGGCCGAAGGGAAGACCCTTGCTCAGGGCCTGTAGCAGCCCCTGAAAGTCAAAACTTCTCCCCAGTGCTCAACCCGAGCGACTAAGAAGGGCGAAAGAGATTTCACAGAGGAAAAAAGGACTAGCTTTGCAAACTCCATCGCCATGTTCTCACCTCCACGTGGGCATGGGAGAGGAGCACCTGCGTGCTTCCTCCCCCGTAGTCTGCCAGTGCCCTGTTCCCATCCACAGGACCAAGCACAGGCCCTTGGTCCCACCATCCTTCTCCCCCACGGGAGAGAAGTCGGAGACTGCTCCTTTTGGCTACAACACCTGTCTCTACTGAAACATGACTTCGTGGGGCTTTTGATGCATCATGTCTTTCTTCTCCCCTCCCAACCCTAACTCCTGCACCAGTGAAATGCTGCATTTACCAACGCATGCCAAAATAAGTCGGCGTTGGAGCAATGATCCTTGGGACATTACCCTTCTTGTCCCAAAATTGATGACAGGGCTGTCACTGCGACTCACAAGGTAGCAACATCTACGAGAGTGATCTATCTAAGGTGCACGTGAAGCAACGCAACTCAAACAAGTCCTGGGGCGTTGCTTCGTTTCTATGTCTCTCTTCAACACAGGTTTGGTTAAAAACTGATTTTGATCAACAGAGTGACAAGGAGAAGAAACAAGTGGCAAATTATCTCAACCCCCACACACTTTAGATTTGCAACATGGTGAAGAAACTACTATATGTTAATTAAATTTAAAAATATTTAAAAATGCATCAGGACTTGTTTCTCTCATACTTGCTCTTAGACCAAAACATGTAGAGTCAGTAGATTAATCAGAATTAAAATATCTCAAATTGTTGTGTATAATCAACATGCGATTCATGCCCAACTCTACCTGCAGTATTACTCTAGCATTCCTGATGCACAGAATACCTGAATTAAGTGTGCAGTCCTTGTGAAGAAATGATTTCACATCTTCTGCAGAAAGCTTTCAATAAAACGATATTGTGCTTAGACATACTATTTATGCTGCTTCATAAATTAAAATCCTGTCATAAGAAATTATTCAGCTACACTGTATTTTCATTCTTTTATCTGGAATGTTACTAAGCCTACCCTTAGCAAAAATCTCTTAAAACTTAAAATATGCACAAATATAAAAAATCTTTGCAAAATAGAAACATTTATTTAATTTTCTTCATACATTATAAATGTTCACAGATTCTAAAAATAAAACCCTAATTGCGTAAGATTAATTTCAAGTATTTGAGCTCGTTTTTATTACACATGATGCTTGGTACTAGGTTCAGTGTTTCTAAGGTACGGAATGTTATCTTGGTGTAAAGCAACCCTAAAAGGAAGACTTAAACCCAACTCTCTGCGGGCGGGGAAGGGGGAGTGACAATAAAGAAGCCGATATATTTTGCACCCTCATAGCCAGTAGCAACGATGAATAAAACGCATGAGTTTCAATTGTTTTGCCTCGAGAAAAAGTGCACGGGATGCAAACCTTCAGAAAACTGCTTTCAGTGAGATCGAACTTGTTGTGTGAGAAAACGAGCCCAGTGCAGTACACAGCTGAGCGCCACTTTTGAGAACGTCCGTGAAACAAGGCCGGCAGAGAGAGGTGGTCGTCTGCTGCTAAAAAGCCCCAGCACTGCCTGCAAAACAGAAGAGGCTGATCTTGTGCCAGCGATCTTTCCATGACTTTGCTTTGGTTATGCCCAATAAACGCAGCGCTTTCCTCTACCTGTGGCCACAAGCGTAACAAAGCACGAGGTCAGCACTGACAGCGTGCCGGCGCAGGGACACCCTTGGCTTACACCCCGCTCCAGCAAATCACGTCAAGCAAGGGGATGTTCACAGGTGTAACAGTGAGCATGGGCTCACGCTTTTGGGGGGATCAGAACCGTAAGTCCCTACTCTCAAAAGCCAGTAAATACCCACTTAAACATATCAACCATGGAAGTACAGGTTGGGCATTACACACCTGTTCACACGCAGTTCTGGGTAACGAAACTGTTCCCAATGAGGGTCTTCAAACACACATTTTTCGGTTTCAGGAAGAAACCAATTTGCCCTTAAACCTATTTTGTTCTCATCTGTGCCAAGTATCCTTTTTTCTCATTTCAGGTACTGCACCTTCGGTGAAGGTTTCGAAGAGGTGACAGCCTAACGGAGGGTTAACCGCTGCTAACCTGCAGCGGGTGCATTGGTAGACAGGTCTGGAGACCTGTCTGGAGCATTTTCAACAGCTGGTGCTTGCAAGCATAAAAATATTGTGCGCTTAAAGGGGAGGCAAGATGGAAGGCGTGAGAATCCAGCCCTCTCACCGCGCAAGGAGATATTCAAGGTCAGGCCACTCGTCTCAATGATTCGTCTGAAATGCCCTCTGTCCACTATGCTTTCCCCTTTCAGTCCCAGCCAAGTCACAGAAGGATGCTTTAAAATGTTTTCTTTCCAAAAATATTTCTTTGATTAATGAAGTAAAAAAGAAAATAATGCAAAATACACCCAGTCGCTGAAGGTAAATAACTGGAGAGTAAGAACTCCCCCCCCAGAAGATCAGATAACATAACGGCAGACTTCTTTACAACAACAAAACCCCACATTATCCAACAAAAATAATTTAGTAACAAATGTCCAGTCTCAGTTTTGATAGTAATCCTACATTCGAAATATTTTTCAACCCAAGAAAAGCCCACAAAGCAAATCTATAAAAGCTAATGAACCCAACAACTTCTTTAATCTTTACACAATGAAAAATAAATGTATTTTTACCAAATAAATGGGGGGAAGCCCACAGGCAGAGGAGGCTTTCCACATTCTTTCATGAAGCAAATGTTTCAGAGATAAGAATTTGAATTGTTGATGCTTTCAAACTCGTATCTCTGAAGACTGAAAGCAGTGAGGACAGGGCAAGGAAAAAAAATAACATAATATTTTTATGTAGCTGCATAAAATTCAATTTGCCAAGGCAAGCAATCATGGCAGGTGAATAAAATACCATTCATATTTTCATTACCACGCTGAAGGCAGCCAAGTTGATTTTTGCGCCTGACATTTTCTTGACAATTTTGCAATGCTTCGGTAAGGCAATTAATACGAGATGTAGGCTTCTGCCCATTGCTAATATTTCTCTTTAGATCCAGCAAGACACTGCTTGACTAAGGGCATCTGAAGGAAAAATGTGCTGGGATTCATTTACTCTGCACATATGAAGATAAACTGAAGGCAACATGATTATTCACAAGCAAAATGTGCAGAAGGGATGACCACTGTGCATTTAGCAGCACAAAACCTCTCCCCTCCTTTTCTTTCTTTTAGCTAATGGTATTTTGTGTTCAAAAGTAGGCACGAACCCAAATGTTCAAATACAAAAAAGGAAAACAAAAATCATTTTTTTCCAACTAACTGAAGCCTCTACATTGTACCTAGCAATATATACCAGTTCATTTGCACGTGTGGCCACATCCTTAGTTCTGTTTTCCTGCTGTCAGGTAGTTAATTCTGGCGGTTGCTCTCACAACTCCCGACCGTAGTGTGTGCTCCAGAGCAGCAGTGGCTAGGTAACCCGGTGTAACACAGACGTACGCCACTCTAGTGAACCTCCACCCAGGTGAGTACGGCTCTCTACTTATCTCAAATAAATAAAAATGGAAATTCTCTTCAGGCAAATTTGGGAAATCTTCCCTCCAATAGATATAGCAGATATTTGTATTTTCCTAATCCTTTTAAATGGCTACCGTTACAGCAGCTTATGCATTCGTCATTCGTTGTACTGCACAGCAGAGCTATGTGCTAAGCTGCTATGGGACAGGGATCTGACAGATGTCGGCTGCTTTGTGATTAGCTACTCTGTTATTTTATCTTTTGTCAGTATTGAAGATAAGGACAAGCACTGACGATCTCGGATAGCCTTCTGTATTCATCTGTCACAGTGCACTATATGCCTTGGGATGGTGCAGTGCAGCGCACACTTGGTGAATTCACATAATCGTGGAATTCAATCTCTTTTGGAAGCCATTGCTTTTAGTTATCAAGAAAACGCTAGCATATTAAATTTCCTCCCCAATGGAGCATTTTTGAACATGAAGGCATTTTTAACTAGACAGTAGAAAGGAGAACCAGACCAGAAGCAGGGCAGTGAGGTCATCAGAGAGCTGCTTTTCCCCCAGAAGGCTTTTAAATGATTAAATACATCAGCAGCTGAAAATTATTCCACATCAGAAGCATCATTGTCAGAAAGATGGTAATTACTTCCCTTCACCCGAATGTACTCGATATACCTCCCTTCATCAGAATCTGACATACCACATGTACATAGCCTGTTTTCAAACAAAGATTCAACTTCCTCTAGTTTTTTCCCTTTAGTCTCAGGAAGGCAGCCGTAGATGAAAACCAGTCCCAAGCCAGCAAACCCGGCATAGAGGAAGAAGGCTCCTGCAATGTAAAGCAACAGGCACAGTTGGTTACAGAAGTTCCTGTCCCTTCTCTGCTCCAGAGCAGAGGGAGCAGCAGAAGCAGCAGGCTGTGCATACCAAAGGAGTGTGTAAAAGCAATGGTTGGAGCGGCATCATTAAAATAACGAGCTGCGGCGCCGTGGGTGTAGGAGGCTGCTTTATTGCATCGCTCCACAACACAGTAAATTAACAAAAGCAATTCCATTTCACATGTAAGATAATACACAACGTTTTTGGACAAGTCATTCTGCTGTTAAAATAAACAGCAATTGAATGGTTGCATATCCAATAAAAAAAGCAGATACGAAAGGCAAGAACTTTCTCAGTTTATCTTAACAGCAAAGGACACACTAAGACAACCCCTCAGAGCAAGAAACTTTAGCAAAAAAGAAATAGTCAGGATTCAAATAATGCTTGTGACTCTTACACCTTATTATTATTTAGAAGTCCTCCCCAGAGACAATTAGCAGTGAGAAAGAGCTCGTTCCCTCCCGCCACCCACCCTACCTAGGGGGTCAGAGAAGGTACCAAAGGACCAACAAACATTCACCTGCCGCGTGTTTCTAGACTGATGACTCAAAGGAATGACAAGTAGAGCTGAAAGGCTCTGTACTAGTAATGACAGGAAGGTCACAACAACTCCCTAGCAGCTTAATGCACTTTAAATGACTTGTACTGGAGTGGCTGAGCAGTAATCTGACAAACTCTTCGCAGGCTCCAGCAGACAGGACTTAATCACCAGCTGGGAGTGGGGCAGTAGCATCTTACACAGCTATTTCTGCAAGGACCATCTGATATTGGCCTTGGATGCCATCATAAACTGGAAAATTGCAGATGCTGTCTCCTTAAGTGGGAATCAGCATATTTCACTAAGTCAAAAGTGTTTTTTTTCCAGCTTCCTTGTTTTAATCAACTGGCTAGGTTCTCAGTAAAGGACAGAAAGAAGTGTTTCTTATGAAACCTGGACCAAACTCTATGATTCAGGCAGGTCGTATCAGGTCTCTAGTCTTACTAAACCACGGTGGGTTGAGAACACTGCATTCACAGTTGACATTTCATAGCAAAGCCAACTGAGCGACCCAGAACCAGCAGAAAATCTATGCGCCAATGGTAGTACCGCACACACGGATGCACACTGTTTCTTACCATAGTACGTCAGATATTCGGCCGTATGCAGAAATGTCAGTGACACGAGCACATTGAAAACCCAGTTGACTCCAGAGGAACAGGCGTTTCCTGTACTTCTAGCCCAAAGTGGGTAAATTTCAGAATTGATGGTCCAGGGCATAGGACCCATCCCTAAGAATTAGGAAAAAAGATCAATCCCAGTTTAATGGCTGAACGCAAAAGTAAATTTAACATGTAGCCTCACTATTTGACATTTTACCTTTACGATTTTTTAATTTATATGCATAAACAAACATTTACTTACCAGGTGCAAAGAAAACCAAGTATAAAATAAGGCCCAGAAGTGCTGTCCAAGAGTATGGAGTGGGGCAGAAATTGTACGCCCAGAACAAATCTTCCTTTTTGAATACTGTTTCATTTGAACACCTGAAAATTAACAATAAAACTTAGCATTAAAGAATCTTCAGGATGTCACAAGAGTGACATCTCAATATAAACATGGCATAAAATGTCTTATGAAAAGCTGACAAATGTAAAATTAAGATGAAAAAGCTCCATCCCTGTTAATTTATCAAGACCTTTGAGCCAAGGCCTACATTCAGACACGTGCTTTTTCCCAAGCCTGGTCTTCGGAAGCGTAACCAGCAGAACATTCCTGACTTTAAACACCTGCCTTGTATCTACAGATCTTCTTCAAATGAGTAGTCTTTACTATGCAAGTAGTCATACCAAAGCAAATGAGACCATGCACAGGAATATCGCACAGTGGAGAAAGAGCTGCAGCAGCAGGACTTCGAGCTAAAGATGCCGCATGCAAGGATTTAGGTCAAATGGAAGTTAGTCCTTAAGTCGTTGATGAACTATATGCTGCACACTTTGGGTGTAATGAGTAATGCCTATGGAGTGTGCCAAGGTCAAGTGAAGGTATAAGGAAAAGAAGCGTATACTTTCTTTTCTATGCAGTGAAATAATTTAGAAGAAGGCAGCATTTCTAATTAGGCAGCAAAAATAAGAATCAGACCAGAGGTAAACCGTGCCTGTGCTACTGAAAGAAAAAGTGACTCTATTCCAAGGACTATGTGGAAATCACATATTTCTAGGAACAGGTATAAAGCCAGGTGTTTTCATCTGACTGTCAACAATATATTTTAAAGGAATACAGGCAACTTAATTTTTTGTTATAAATCTTATTTTTGAAAATTAGCATTTGTTTAAAGGGACAAGAAGTCATAACTGTGACTAGAGAAATTTTTCAGCTGCAACCGTATTAATTGCCACAGCTGAAAAAACGTGTACTTTTGGGAGAGAAGACTTAGGCAGACACCACCCTTTCATATGCAAACAATGTTATTTACTTGGAGAGAAGAAATCACAGAGAGCTGAACATCTGTCTGGATTATAATTTCCAGATCAGCTGAGCACTTACGTGAAGGACATGACCCTCTTGACAGTAGGAAAACCAGAATGAAGATGACTGCAAGGGGTGATAAATCATAGCTGGGCAATGAGTGGAGAGATGGTTGAGCAACAGGCACCCTGAAACATTTCAGAGGACCTACCACCACTGCAGTTGACTTTCAAGAGCAACTTCCAACAAAATATTTCTCCTCTAACTTTCCTGTTGAGAAATGACCAGGCAGACCCAGGCTGAACAGGAATGTGCTAAGCACTGATGGCCAACCCACAACCAGTCCTGGGGCAGAAATCTCCCTTATGCTGGCATGGATGTACCAACAGGACAACATTTAAGACAGGATATCACTGTGAAGTCCCAAACCCAATTTCAGGACAGCTGGAAATCTAAATTCAAATTCTTTTAAAAGAGAGAGGTTAACCCAACAAATGCTGGAAAAGCGCATGTCTGAAACGCCAGCCAAACCCTAACACTGCCTTAATAGCGGTAAGCCACAAGATTTGCAGTTCCACCTTGCACTTGAGCAGTGCCTTAGCAGCCAGTGCCAGCGCTCCCTGGAGAAATGCCGAGCCCTTGACGTGCTGCTGGCAAAGCAGCCAGTGCCGGCGTGCACCTTTCTACCCTGCCACAGCCCTGCCTTGCCGAGCTCCCCCAGAAAGCCCATCTCATCCACCACATACAGATTCACTTTCAGTCTTGAGGTGAAAAACACACAGAAAACAGGCCAAGTGAACATCTCTCTCAAAGATACGTCCCTCGTGCCCGGATACAGCAGGCTCGTGGCCTCAGCCGCTGCCTGGCCACTGGAGCACCCATCAGCCTAAGAGACTAGCAGCTTCCATGACAGAGATTTTTCACCTTTTCTCAGCCAAAAGTACTGCTGTCATCCTTGCCACTTCTTCATCTTGTTTCTAAGCATCACCCCAGGTTCCTTCTTCTGTCACTTGGCTCTTTCATGGCTCAGCTCAGCATTTCTTTTTATGTTATGAGCATGAGACACAGATCATTCCCTGATAGCGTCCACCTTGACACTTCCCTATTGCTCTACGCACTCCTCGCCACGTGTAGGTTAAATCAGGTTTGAGCTATGTCCCAGGTACAAGACATCCAGAAGACTGAACTGTGCTGGAGAAGTATCCATATGTTTAAGCCCACCGTTCCTTACATGTTAAGGAAATGGAGTTTGAAAGATTAATTACTGAACACCTGGTGATCCCGTTGCCATCTCCCGCTCAGCCCCGTGTAGCTGCCTGCTCTCCATCTGCATCACTGCCAGATCACAGGATTGCTCAGTTTCACACAGTTTTAACAACACCATGTTTGCTTCTTTTGCTGTTACTCTAATTTCATTTGCAGGTGCTTGGTAATGAATACAAGCTGATTAGCATGTTAAAACATCTTGCTGCTGAGATCGGTTTCTCCATTGTGCCCAGCCAGATCGGCAGCTCCTCAGAGAGGAGCCTCATGCTCTCTCTCGAATGCTACTGTAAACAAAGACGTACTTGATTTATTATCTTGCATCCATCTCCATCAGCGCAAACCAACCTGCTGATTCATACCGACACAACCGCCAGGAGGTCTGGATGTTTTCTTCCCCTACCATCTTTCCCCAGATGTGTCCTACTTTTGACAGAGTGGAACACAAACAATACAAGGGAAAATCAGATGTCTCCAAAGCTGCCTATGGCTGAAGCCACTCATCTATTCTCCGCTGTCTGCCCATAAGCGAGAGGAAATTCTGTTGCAAGAAAGCAGATTCAGAGCACTGAAACAGGAAAAATAGCACTCGAGACTAGATTTAACAGAAACTTTGCAGTAATAAACTGTGCTTTGCTTATCCTTCAGTAGTAAACCAGTGTGGTACGCAGAGTAAAAGCAAAGATATCTGCATTTGCTGGCATCTTGCAGTGCTGGGCATGTTGAAAAATAACACTCCTTCAAGGCCGGGGATTTGCTCAAGCTGTTACTGTGCTAACTCTACTGCTATACTACTATTTCCACAAGATCTATTGTTTTGCTGAAGAATATATTAATAATTACTGTATAATGTACTATCAGATAAAATTCTGAATTCTGTCCTGCCTGAAGAGACCATCTATGATGGAAAGCGGACGAGCAGCTTCCCATCACTTCACAAGCTGAAACGCACAGAGGAAAATGCCCTGTAAACCACTTACAAGTCAAAGGATGCAGTCAGGTACCAGCGCAAAGAGTCTGTAAACACCAATGTGCTGGGTAATGGTCGTATCAGTATGAACAGTGAAGACACACCACATCAATTCCTCTGAAATTACCGCCAAAGTGAAAACATGATACTGCTACACTGAAAATCTTTACCATGAATGCTTTTGTTACGTATTTTCCACAGATAATTTAAGAGACACATCTGTTCTAATTAGTGAGAACCTGACCTTCCAACAATTGATGTGAACAATTCGACTGACTGGAAATAAATCAGAACAGCAGTAGATTTCTAAATTATGGGCATTATATGCTTGGTTTCATAACTGCAGAATCCATCCTTTATCAGGTATGGTCTGTAGTTCCGAAGATCTAAAGCTTTGCTCCCCACCTCCTTAAATTACCTTCATAGGGCACATAAAAGAAGGAAAGAGAAGAAGAGCTGGTGTGGGTGGTCTACAATGTTATTGCTGATAACAAGAGGATGAAACAGGATATGACCATCTCCTTGATAATCAATCTAAATTTTCCTAATACTTGGGCCAATTTGGCTATAGAATAATTGCCAGGTACAACACTGAAAACCACCAATGGGGAAATGGCTAGAGAGTACAGCGCACAGGCACGTGAGCACAGCACAAGACAGAGACCCAGCTGATTTTCTCCTCAAATTTCCATTAATTTTTGCTTTGCTGTAGAGTGAGGACTGTGTAGCCCTAAAGATATGGCTTTTGTGGGAATTAAATGTTTCATTCTGAACAGTTCATATATTTTTAATATGAAAGCTGCTGACTTCTCATTGTCTTTTAAGCCCTTCAGAAGCATCTTAAATGGATTTAGATCAAAAGTCTTAAAAGGTCAAAATTCAAATCAAATCAGGCTACGGAAATAAATTACTTCTAAAGAAAATCACTAATGTGATCATTCATTGCCTTAAAATGCTTGTTAGAAGAGGCATATTTCAAAATTACACATTCTGCTCCGAGATAAGCTTTAACATCAGGTGCTGATGGTACAGAAAGATTTTAGACCTAATTCACAGTTTCACTAATCCCCCATTTCTTTGTTCTAACAAGAGTAAAACTACTTAAGGGCTGCTCGTATGCCAGACTTGTGTCTGGGTTATCAGGATGATGATAATCTACAATTTACCAACTTAGTCTCCAGTGTAACACAAATATATTGGATTTAAAAAAATCTCCTTTAAAGAGATCTTTAAAGTCTCCTGTGGAGAGTGCTGACTTTTATATCATGCCAATCCATATTTTATATAAATATAAATTTATGCCAAGCATATTGACTCATCTTTTCACCTGAAGCCTGGTCATGGAAAGGACAGAGGACCAAAAAACCATAATTTAGAGCAGCTGCTGTTTGGACTGAGAAAGGTTTTTTTGTGGGAGATGCTTGGGAACAATTAAGATTACTTATCCACAAGCAATTATTCATCCTGCGGAAGAATCTGGACCTTCACATTTGGGTTAGTTCACACAACTTCAAGCCCCTCTTTTTCTGCTAAAGATACTTAGTTGTCTGAACAGACCCCTAACTATCTTTAAATTACTTAAAGGACAGAATTTAGCAAGGTACCAGATTAACTGTGTAATAATTTAGTGGTAGTCAGACATGTAACTAAGGAGAACTTTGGAAACCGCCTCTTTCCTGTCCATCAAGTGGCCTCTCTAATCCACCCATATACGTTCAAGATAGTTACATTAGCACAACCCATAGAAACCAGTGAAACCGTAAGGTATAGTTTCACTATAAAACAGTATATTCTGTTTTAAAGAAAAATTTCTGCTCCTTTCAGTGCTTAATTTTTATATATACATATGGTAAGACGCTATCCAAAGTACCGAGCAAAGCATAACTCTTTCCTGAAGGTGAACAAATTCATTTAAACCCGACTAATGTCTGAATCAATACTTCCTAAGCTTTCTCACAGTTCCCTAGCTACTGGCTTCTGGGCCTCAGCAAAGACACACTGTAGCTCCACGCCTCTCTGGAGAAGTTTGCGTCTACCGCTTTGACTTTGTAGTTTACATGGAGAAATAACTCATCCATTAAACCAGATGTTGCTAAAAATATGCAGATGAAGCTTCTTATGCCAGATGATGGTAATTGAAAAAAACTGAAAAGAACAAACAGATGCAGCCTTGAAAAAAACGTACCCATAAAATTTCATGGTATTCAGCTAGACATTGCTTAACCTTCATTACATAAAAATACCAGCAGCGTTTTGGGATGCTCATTGAAGCCTTTTGCTATAACTGGCAAAGAGTTTTTAAAATATTAGCACGCACTTCAAAAACTTGAAAAAATAGTTTAGTTCACAGCAAGAAAGCAAATTGCACCTCAGCAGATTGCTGATGCATTTGCACATGACTGAAAAACAGTCTTTCTCATGCAGGGGCCCCCTGCTATAGGATCTATCCGTTATACCTATAGAGCTGTGGCTGATATCCTGCACACAGAACAGAAACCAGGGCACTTTAATGGATAACAGCTATAGTAAATGCCGCTGTTCAAAACATTTCAAAAAAATCTTAAACTAAAGACACAAAGCCAGCTCCTTTCTCTATGCAACGTTTTCCATGCCGAGTAAGTTTAGTAGCAGCTACTAGGGCTAGAACAATACTAACAGGAAAATTATTGTCCTCAAGCTGAATGACTGGCACTTCATACTCTGCACCTGGGAAACTGAAAGCACATATTCAAAGATAAATTAAGAAACAAAACAAAACAACCTAGAATGCTTTGCCCATTACAGAGCCAAAGAGTTTAGAAATGCCTTCTTTATTGTGTGCCATAGCATAAGAACTGAATTTCTAATAAGGTTTTACATTTAAATCAGCATTTCTTACAGATCTGCTTGGAGGCAGCACACAGCATATATAGAAATAACTGTCAATTATTCATACTGAGCATCTTTTCCCTTACTGGCTGTTATCTTCTGATCCCTCTTTTATCTTTGTTCTTACAAAAGAAACAGAGACTCAACAGACTGCTGGTCTCCTAAAATCAATCACAAGGAATATTTCACTATAGCTCATACACACTATTAAATTTAAAAATTACTTAATATTTCATTTACTCAAGCAGAAGACCTTACTGAAATAATTACTTCATAGAAACAGCTATCTCTAAGACATAATTGCCTTACATGATTCTTGGACGGGTGTACTCTTCACTGAGTAAAAAAGCTGGCTGGATGGCCAGGCCCAAAGAGTTGTGGTGAATGGAGTGAAATCCAGCTGGCAGCCGGTCACGAGTGCTGTTCCCCAGAGCTCAGCACTGGGGCCAGTTCTGTTTAATATCTTTATCAATGATCTGGATGAGGGGATCGAGTGCACCCTCAGTAAGTTTGCAGATGACACCAAGTTGGGTGGGAGTGTCGATCTGCTGGAGGGTAGGAAGGCCCTGCAGAGGGATCTGGACAGGCTGGATTGTTGGGCCGAGGCCAACTGTATGAGGTTCAGCAAGGCTCAGTGTCTGGTCCTGCACTTGGGTCACAACAACCCCATGCAACGCTACAGGCTTGGGGAGGAGTGGCTGGAGAGCTGCCTGGTGGAAAAGGACCTGGGGGTGTTGGTCAACAGCCGGCTGAATATGAGCCAGCAGTGTGCCCAGGTGGCCAAGAGGACCAATGGCATCCTGGCTTGTATCAGGAATAGTGTGGCCAGCAGGACCAGGGAGGTGATCGTCCCCCTGTACTCAGCACTGGTGAGGCCGCACCTCGAATACTGTGTTCAGTTTTGGGCCCCTCACTTCAAGAAGGACATTGAGGTGCTGGAGCGTGTCCAAAGAAGGGCAACGAAGCTGGTGAAGGGTCTAGAGAACAAGTCCTGTTGGGGAGCAGCTGAGGGAGCTGGGGTTGTTTAGTCTGGAGAAGAGGAGGCTGAGGGGAGACCTTATTGCTCTCTACAACTACCTGAAAGGAGGCTGTACTGAGGTGGGGGTCGGTCTCTTCTCCCAAGTAACAAGCGATAGGACGAGAGGAAATGGCCTCAAGCTGCGCCAGGGGAGGTTTAGGTTGGATATTAGGAAAAATTTCTTCACTGACAGGGTAGTCAGGCACTGGAACAGGCTGCCCAGGGAAGTGGTTGAGTCCCCATCCCTGGAGGTATTTAAAAGACGGGTAGATGTGGTGCTTAGGGACATGGTTTAGTGGTGGACTGGGCAGTGTTAGGTTAATGATTGGACTTGGTGATCTTAAAGGTCTTTTCCAACCTAAATGGTTCTATGATTCTCAGTCATGTCAGAATGCACACCTTCATAAGACTTAGTACGCTGTTCTGATTTACCTCTCTTCCCGGCCACCTGGTCACAGATGAAAAAAAATTTTTTTTATATTATTATTTATTTAGCTAAAAATCTTTAGAGAGTTTGAATTTAAACACTTCATTTTCCCAAACTGAGAAATTTCTGCTTTGCAACTGCATCTGAATTTGCCCGATAAATAGAGTGCTGGAGCTGTTATTCAGTCTGAATAGACTGAGCAATAGACTACCAAATGATTGAAAACAGGAGCAATTTTTCCCCATGACAAATAGTTCTCCAATATTAATCACTTCAAAAGGGTTCTTAACTGTTAGCCATTCTGAATGTTTCAGTATTTTTGTAACCACTGATTAGTGGATTCTGAAGGGTGGACAACATGGTTCCTGCATGTCTTGCCAAAGGAAGAAGCTCAGCTGTCTGACAGTGCCCATTAGGATGTTCGTTATCTGTGGGTCTGAGCAAACAGTCATTAGATAATTCTAATCTCCTGATGAAAGATGTTTGGGTTTGGATTTGTTTCTGGACTGAAGGTTCTCCTTCATATTGCTGTATCCTATGCCTGTCCTCTCAAAGTTCAGCCTGCTACTCCATTAGACTTCTTCTATCCTATACCGGTGCCTTCCGAGTCCTGCTGGCCACCTCCAAGCCATCAGCTACAATTTCCCACTCTGCTGTCACACCACAAATGTTTCAAACTTCCTTTTTCATCCTGTCTACCAGGAATGGAGAGAAACAAATCTCTGCTACTACCAGAACACTGTCCGACAAGCTTTGCTCACCATCTTTCGTACTCTCCTTACCTTGAGAAATGGACTCAAACCAGGAAAAGGCAGAATAACGTTTATACCTCGTGTTAAAGCCCAACCATCTGAGATTTCACAACAGCTGACAGCACCCATTAGGTACACATGTACACCAGTCCCAGCTACAACACACTTAAAAACTGGGAGCAGAAATAAGCAAATACCTGGTTTTTGTTATAGGACATATTAATTACCTTAATCACACAACACATAGACTGACTTATTTATCTTCCCAAGCTTTTTCCTACTCTTCCAAAGTATCAGATGGCAATAAGGAATCAGGAAATGTCTGACGTATCTGTGCTCTACAGAGTGCCCTATCCTAGTCCTGATTCTGATCCCGACTCGACACACTCTGTTTACCCCAGCACAATTTAAAATTAACTAGTAATAATTAAATTGTATGATTTCATAATCATGAGCAAATCATAAATAATTCAAATATTATATTAATAACATTTAAACTTGTGAGGGGTCATACAACAACTATGAAAAATAATTATCTGTTCACTTAAACAACTAGCAGTCATGCCTCCAGAATTTTAATGGGCAGAATTCAAATTAAAACCTGATCAAAATGCAAAATCTTACTTAATTTTGAGTATAAGCATCTTAGCTTAATATTGCTGTCCTTCATGCATTTCTACCTATGATCATTTTAACTACTTTAATCATTAGCCAATAGGTTAGAGTTTCAGAATATGGTATTTTGTGTTTCTTTTAAACATTGGATGCTTTCAGGTATCAAATAGCTAACAGTACAAAGTTAGCTGTTCAGGCAAGAAAACCAAGGAAAATGGCATATCTGTTTTGATTTTTGTGAAAAGCTTCAAAATTGCCCCAATTTTCAATTAAAAAAATGAAATTATTAAAAAAAAAGGAACAGAAAGATTATAAAAATTGTTTTGTTTTTGTTTAAAAAAGATTTTTTTGCATTTTTTTTCTGGAAAATGATTATTAAAAATATTTACATATATATTTAAAGACAATGAACACCTTATAAAAGTACTTTAAATAAAAACCTCAGATATTTAAATATATTACTGCACAAACTGAGTGCACAGAGGTCCATTCTACATCCACTTATATCTAAGACTATAACTCAATAAACAGCCGGCAGAAGATGACTTGGTTAACACCCAGCTAAGGGGTTCACAGGTTGAAATGACAGCTGTAAAAATTAGATGCGGTATTCTCAAGTTAAGAAGCCATGACAAAATGGGTTTACTGTGTATACCCAGAAGACTACTTTAGGGTTTGAAACTGTAAAATTCAGTGACACTGGCAGCAGTGAGTGATAATTCTAAGATGGAGAATCAAATACCAGGGTATAGGATCCACAAACAAGAGTATAATCTGGTAATTTTTTCTGGATAGATTCTTCATAAAACTGAGTAAATAGTTTAAAGATACATTTTCTTGTAAAGACAGAGATTTTTTTTTAATATATATTCTGAACAGCTTTTTCTCAATTTAAAGTACGACTCACTTATTAGCTTGATAAGTTGATATTTAGTTGCAGAAAATATTTCTCAAAAATATCAGAGAAAGCTTCACTGGAACTAGATGTCATATAAGATTAAAGTTACAGCAAGGTAACGTTAAAGGAGAAGCAAAGCCCACATCTGCTAAATGTTTTCATGAGAAGCCACAAGAATATATTTTTGCAACTGTAAAGATCATTCTGTTTATTTGCAAGCTAACAAAGAGGATGAAAAAGCAGCAGTGAAAGAGTGCAACGCTTCTGGTAAGGCTCAGAAGGCAACAGCAGGCAATGTAAGATTTTTGCCCTTTTTCCCCCTCTGAAGGACGTACTCCAATGGTTTACAGTCTCTTACACCTGTGTACTTTAAAGACCAAGACCTTCAGTAATTTTTAATTTGTAGAATACAAACCCTGATCTCAAAAAAAACCCCCAAAAAACCCAAAAACAAAGAGAAAAAAAATCACAATGTATCACAAGCACTAAACCATCTGGCAATCGTTACTGAAACATTCTTAGCATGCATATAAACCTTGGGTTTGTGCCTTGTATTGACAGGCATATCCTCTTGATAAAGTTTGTGCCTCTACAAGAGGTTGTGCCTGCTGGTCCACTGAAATTTCACCTCTCACCACAAAACTGTTTGTTCATGTCCTTGAACAACTTTACTAACCCTAAATCTTCTACCTCTTTTGTCCCTTTTTTAAGACAGATTTTACTGTTTCTTGCAGCTTCCAAACTACTGATGTGCATGAGAACTCCAACCACTTAATAAACAGAGGTGGGCTCCAGCAGAGTGCCATCAGCAGGTCACGAAGCCTCCCAGATTCCAGTGCTGTATTTAAAAAAGTCCAAGCTGATCCTCACAAAGAGCAAGATCCAGTAAGAGACAGAGAAATAGTTTGGTCCTAATTCTCATATTGAAAAATTTCAGTTGGTTAAATGCTGCTGTTTTCACTAATTCTTTTTTCTTTCAAGTATCATTGACTCTTGAAGAACTTCACCGAGGTGCAGATCAGCAAAGAATGTTTAGAAATTTGGGTAAATACGATGGAGGTGATATTGCCCAGTATTTTGAAGCCTTTGTCATGATGAATAGATATTTTAGTACTACAGTAGTATCAAGAAAAATAAGAAAAACACTGCATTGTACCAGAGTGGAAAAACCACCATGATGTGGTAGAGGGCAAGACCCACTAACACCTAAAGCATCATGTATTTGTGTGCAGGTCTGGATGGAGATGCGACATGTGTGATGGGGCTGTGGCTCAATGACGTGACTTGCACGCACAGCAGCCGGTGGGACAAGAGAATCATTGCTACCACCGCCTTGGCGACTGCTGCAAATCCTCCCTGCCCCTTCAATCCTCTTCACAGCAATCAAACGCCAACTGAAAAGAAACATCTCCTGTCGCAGCATGGGTGCAGGCACACGGCAAGCCCTCCCAAGAAATGGCATCTGGGAATATTTAATTGCTCATGAAATAGATGCCATTTCACAAATTTTGAACAACACAAGCACAAAGCTATCTCCACATGACAACCAGCAAAAAGGTAGCACAGAGGCATTCTGGAAACAGAATGAGCTATTATTTCCCTCCTGGCAGCCGTCAGGGTTGAGAAAGACTCGTAGACTCCCTGTGACCCCAGAATGTGCTTTACAGTTTGTTTAGTGGCTTTTCTGTGGTTATACAGAAGTAGTTCACTTTTGGAACAACCAGCTTCAGCAGTCAGCACACATATGCACCCGTGCCTTCATCCAGTCATTGCTGGCTTCCCTTATTCCTCTGGAAGGAGGGAGTGCTCATTAACGATTTGGTCATTTTTTCTGACAGACAAACGTTTGGGGGATCTCAGTGATGAGCATTAACTGGAAGGCAGCTACCAGTCGCCCTGAACTAACCAAGGCCACACGATGCTTTCCACTGAAAACCAGGCAGATTTGGCCACTCTCTATTACTCACAGGTGCCTGCAGGCAGGCAGGCTTCATTCTGTTTGAGCTCTTTCAGGATAAAAATGCTCAGAAATGTAGGACTCCTAAGTATTTTCTGTTAAAGACAGGCTGGCATTTAGCACCCATGACAGACTAGCATATTAAATATTCTGGTTGTGTGAAAACCCCTCTCTGTAGCTCAGTGCTCCCAGTCTTTCCCTGGAGCGGTTCTGCTGCTCCTGGCATTTTTGTGTGGAAGTTCTGGGTCATCCCTGCTCTGACATTTTTGAGAGCTTATGGACGGAGCACCAGGTTCCAACCAAACGACTGACAGAACTGGGGTAATCAAATTGGAGACTTTCTACCTTCTGTTTCCAGATCTAAAAGCATTTAGTCTTTCTGATTGTATCTCCTTGCAGCATGAATATTTAATAATGAAATTACTGTAACAAATTGGTCTGAAGATTATGATGTCAAATGATTATGTTTTAGAATTTCATGCAAGTTTACTATCAAATAAATCTCTACCTAATGTTCAATCTCATTTGTTTTTTTCACCTGATTTTACATTTAAATTACTTAATAATTAGTGTTTGTAAAGTTCTTTTGTTACAACAGAAATATCAACCAGGTGCCTATTCACTGCAGAAGTATCAATTCTCCCAGGAGACAGCTCTCTCCTAGAGTATATGAAGACAGATCGCCTCAGCGAATACGGGTGGAAAGGGCTGAGCGTAGGGCTCAATAAAACAAGTATCAATATTTTAATATTAATTAAAGTATTATTAACAGAACAGTGTGCAAGAATTGCTGGCATGATGTAACAAAGTCGATGCTATAAAACACAGGCAAAAGCCAGCCACAAATAAGGAACAACAGGAACAGCATCTTTTAATCCATCAGTCAAGGAACTACAAGACAGCTCAGGGTCAAAATTTTAGACATCTGAAGTTGAGTAAGACAAACTCTATCCAGACTTCTCATTCTTACTTGCACTTACAAGTATTGACGCCTGTGCTGTTCACCATGTGTCAGTAGTATTATTGACAAATGTCATTAGCATCTCAAAAGCATCACTTGAGTTACCATTGCCAAAAGTAATTCTAAGCCCATGGTCAAAAAAGACCAAAGACAAAGAAATCAAGGTGGTGGTTGTAACTCAGGATGAAGGTAACTTAGCACAAATACGGACTGGAAGTTCAACCTCCAAATGAAATATGTTCTATATCAGTGTTACAATCTTGTTTTTACAAATGCTTCCAAACACTCAAGAAAACAATAAAGGAACAGAAAAAAATTTATTGCTTTTAATTATGCCAAAGTTTTAGACATGCAAAGGTATTGTAAAAAACATGCTCTTAGGTTGAAACCTGGTATATCAAGTTAGTAGAGAATGGCAAGATTTTATAGTTCAATCTAGAAAAACAAAGCAAATCCCACCCAAACCCCAAACTCAAAAGACAGATGGGTCACGCTGACACACTTATAACAAGTTACCAGATGTGGCACTGAGTGGCGAGCATTACCAATTCAATTCCTCATCCAAATAACTTATTCGCCAAGTTCCAGTCCTGAAGCCCCCGAAAGGCTGCCTGCCCTGCAAGCGGAGCACCCGGCGGGCAGCCCGGGTCGGGCTCTGCTGCTGCAGGCATGCTGCTGAGATTTTAAAGCTAGTTCATTTACTGCTTCTACCAGGCAGCAGTCCCTGCGCCTTACAGAGTCCGCCAAAGCTGCACTGTGCAGAAATGATTTTCCATAGAGTTGTTAAAACCTTAAAATCACAATCAACCACATATTTTAATGGGAAGTGAAGAGAGAACAAAATATTTATCCTTCTGAAATTTCCACTGAAATCAAAAGGAAAGGTAGGGGGGTAAAAATAATTTTCTGAATTTGCTTTTTTTGTTGAACCTGAGACAAAAAACTGTAAGGACAAGGAGTTTAAAATATAGATCAATATTACATGTATTAGCATACCTTTTTTAGCGCTTCCCTGCTCTATTTAATTTCTAGTTGTCGACATACATATAACGTTTATATTTTTATAGTTCTAACAATAACCTTTTGGCCAACTTAACCTTCCATCTGAAGTACTGAACTGTTACATTCAACTTCTGTAACAGCAGTTTAGACACAAATACTATATTTTAACTATTGCCAGCCACTGTCTTTCTGCCATTACAACTGAAATCTATCCAGACTAAAAATTTGAGATCTTGCTTTCATCTTTTTAAACAGATGATGGAAGAGTATTTTTAAAAAGGAGCTTTTCCCTGATTCCAGTAGGTGGCAATAGCTCTGCCCTAAAAAGCTCAGAGAAACTGGTGCTTCAGAAGAGGAACGAAGCACCGCATCCCTGCCCACACACGCTGTACTGGGTAGGCTCTAAATTAAATCAACTAACAGAGCTATCCAAAAAATTATTCTTCCACTGTCAGCCCTAAAATTCACTGGAAATAATTAATGTTGTAACTGAAAATGGAGCCCCAAGGAGATTTAAATAATACTCTAAGGCCACTTATAACAAGATAATTATTTCACGCCTGATTTGTGAGAGTGAGCACTTAACATAGACTGTCGCTTGGCTTTGATTTGTGCATGAAGGTGCAATACCTATGCCAAATCTAAGGGATTTTATAAAATACAGAAATGATAAGTGGTTACGCTATCTCTAGCTTATGACATTTATAAACATCGGGTACCAAAGTCTTCATTGTTACATGAAACTCAAAGTTTGGGATCTGGCAGCAGCAGAACTCAGCAGAACTCAAAGTAATAATCTATTTTCCATGGCCTCTGACAAGTAAAAAGAACTTTACATAAATAAGTGCTTTTTAACAATAGTTATTTTGCCAAGAAAATATGCTAAATGGGAACATACATCATCTGAATCACAGGTCTGAAGAACTAAATAATCATGCAGAGCCTCAAACTCATCTCTCATTATCATCTATGCAAAGCTAATGTGACAGCTGTGGAAAGCTACAGGAAAAAAGAAAATCTATACATCCTACAAGCAAGAAGAAATGCGCAAAGCGATTCTGTTCAGATGTACGACCTGCCATCGAACACACTGCCCATTTCCTACTCTGTACTAACAAACGAGCTGAGTTAAAATAAGGTCAGGACTCTAAATCAAATGAATCAATAATTCCAGCTCATCTTGCGCCAGTGAGGGATTAATGTTACTGCCTCCATTCTCGAGGAAATGAAACACACATGCAGACAGCACATACAATAATTTATATGAATTAAACTCATCAAACATATTGAATTATTCAACAGTCCTAATGCAGAAATGTGTTAATTTATTTTCCCTCAAAAAGAAAAAAAAAACCCTCTGAAAACTTCAACCTTTTAAGAAGGGAAGAGATCACAATTTTACTATATCAGATGATGTGATTATTGAAGAGTTACTTATTATGGAATAAAGGTGTGTAAGATTTGAATTAAGGATGCTGTTAAAGGTACAAGCTACTGTACGGAAGACTGGGTTCAACCCTGCTGAATGTTCTTAATCAATAAAAATCCGCAACCACATGCATCTTTCAAAAATATTTTCCACTCGCAAAACAGAGAAAATGTCAATTTAGTAAATTCATTTCAGAGTGTAAAAACCTAAAGGAATCTGCTGAGACAATTTTCACCAAGGATTTTTATTTAAATCTGCGCTTCAGAGTCAATAACTGAACACGTGAAAAACAACTATCGGAAATATTCCCCTCTCAGAAAAAAAAATCCACACGCTCCCAAATATGAGTCAGTTCCTTTTGCTTTGCTCCAAGGCAGCAGGGGAAATCCCCAGCTCCCTCCCTGCAGTAGCTCCCCGCACGCTCACGCTCTCTGCTGAAGCATCCTCCTCTGCCCCTCGCTCCGATTCCCTTGGCCGAGGAGAGCGCCGGGGCCACGCTCTGCCCCTGCTGCGACACCGCCCCGGGAGGACCCCCCAGTGAGGCATGGACATCTTTCAATCTGTCCCTACAAAGATGAGCAGCTGAAGAAGCTAATTAGCAGCAGGCTCCTCTGGGCAATAAGAGACTCTCTCCTCCAGTGTACGTTTCATAAGAGAGGGAGAGGAAAGCTGCAGGAATCAACCACATAGCCTAAGCACGCTGACAAAAGACTGCTAGTTCTCTCATACATGTTGGCATTTTCTTTCCCTTCGCTTTCCTATCTACCTCCTTTGTCAACTAACAGCAAACATGCTTTTAAAATGGGAAACCAGATTTATTCTAGTCCCACCTCACCTGACCACAGAATGACTGAAATGAGCAGAAAGCTTGCTCCTCCAACAGGACGTAAACTCAAATTTTAAACACCACAGCATCTTCTTCCTTGGACCACTTTTAAGTGGTGAAGAGCACACACTCAAACAGTTTCCATTTAAATAACCGTAACACAATTTTTCCTGACACAAACCAGCATTCCTATTCTATTCCATTCCATTCCGGAATGTCTTAGCTCAAGGGCCACTTTTGCTCTTCTATTCCAGTTACCTCAATGCTATATTTCTGAAGTAGTTGTTACAACAACTAACCCAAATAGCTGTCAGTATCTGTCTCTCCATCATTCTCTACCAGAACGCTGTTTAAATAGCAACTTAGAGCAAGATCTCAAAGCAGTGTTCAGCAGCAAAGTGCAATACAAACGAACTGGTAGAGAACAACACAAATGATGTTTCAAACTAACCAGACTTGCTTTAAAATCCTATTTTGTGCTGGGTGTCTCCAACAAGTAAATTTTGTCTTCAGCATATAAACTAAACATTTCCAGAGCCAGAATACATTCACTTCATAACAGGACTGACTAGGAGTATATTTTGTCCTTCCTTTCAAGCATCCGGAATTTGCCATTGGTTGAGTAGATATATCGAGTTAGAGCTATTAACAGTAATTCCTAAGTAATTACCCTAAAGGAATGTAAATAGTTTCAGTTTAGATAATCCTGTTGGTCCGCTCATTATTTTAGACCTAAAATGCAGATACAATATGCAAATGACCTTAACTGGTCAGGCGTTAGATTCAGTCAAAAATAAAATAATACAAAATGGGTTTTCTTCCCCTTGAAAATGAATATGAAGAGACTGTATCTTCTGTTAATGTTACAAGAAAATTCCAGCCTCAGTTTGAATTATTTAAGCATATATATAGATTTTACCATATTTTTAAATGCTTATCATGGCTATGAGGCCCACCATGAAATAATTTCCTTTTAGAAGAACTTAAAAACCTGATGCCTCAAAGATTTGAGTGGGAAGAGTGCCTGAAAGAATAGAACATTAAAATTGCACTTATTTTTCTACTGCAAAATATTTTTGCTACTATTTTGATACTCCTGCATCACCAAGACCACAGGCTTCATCTAGAAGGACACAGTATTGTGCATCACTTTACCCTTCTATTCTTCCTATTTGCTCTTACCAGTTAGCAGAGATGGCATTAAAATAATTAATAAACAAGATTTCTTAAGTTCCTCCTCTACCTCCCCAGCTCACAGCGGTATGTGCAACCATTAGACTGTGATTACACTGTCTAATATCCTCCTCCCAGAAAAGACCTTGTGCCTTAGATTTTAGGCGGACAAAGACAGTGATCAGTTTCAGACCTTTTTATCCTTTCTGTTTTCGCACATCTCACTAACGTGTATTAGGTATCATCACGCTGAAGTACATACTGCTAATGAAACAGGACAAACAGCATTGCGTACCGCCACCCGGCTACTCCAGGTTTCCATCCTTACTGGCCATGGTGAAGATAATCAGAATTTAATTCTATTTGAAACTTCATATATTTTGGTTTTCTTCCCTAAATGATCCCAGAAGGGAGAGGGAGGATTCTATGTTCTGGTTCCTACTGAAGTAACGAATATTTCAATTTAGTAAACATTTAGCATATTGTCCAGAAAGAAATTTCGCTAAGACTACTGGTTATAATCACAGCTCTTCTGAGTGCTGCCGATATACATGCAGATGTAAATATTTTGCAGATCCTGTTACTTTCCTGAATCATTTACTCCCTCTACTACCTTTCTACTTTGCAAATGTGACAACTATAATCCTATGTATAATCTTCATCTATCGATCTGAAGACCTAGTAAGAGAAATACTACTTTCTCCTCTAATTGCTGCTGAATTTAGCAGCACGTTACACTGCAGGCCCTTGTAGAAAGATTCCAAACCAACATTTCAGCAATCAAATCCTCTACCAATAGTTCCTGCATGACAAAACAAGCAATGTCTACCCAGGGACAGAAGAGTACTTCATTCCTGGAAGGCTGCTCTGGTGCTAGCCTTTCCGTGGCAACAGGAAAGGTCTGTATACCCGTTCCCCACGACGGACTGAAAATAGAGTCTCAGTCTGTAAATATGCACATACATTTTTTTAGCATTAGTAAAGCAGTCACAGCAACTTTTACAAATGTACTTGTCACATTGCAAAAGCATCTTTGTAAGACAGTGACTAGCAAAACAAGAGTAATGAACTTATTTATGTCTGTCTTTATTTACGAGCAGCAAAAGGAACCTGACATTTCTAGAAAAATCTAACGTTGCTACAAAGAAAAAGTATTCTGCTCATTTTAACAGTCTCATCTGCTATGCATTAGACAACAGGCAGCACTGTATGAATGTAAAGCTCCCCAGAATACTCCCGAGACTGTGACAGACACTGGCATGTCCCCGTTGGACATAAACCAGGCTGTTGTCTGAGAATCCAGCTAATTAACTTCTATAGATTTTTTTTTTTTTTTTAACCACCGGAATCCAGTTAGCGTCCAGGCTTGAATGCCAAGGTCGTTAGGCACATTCCTGTGGTGAAAACTCTCCTGAAGCTGGGAACCAGGGTTTGACTGCCTGCCTGACTTGCTTATTCACATTGCCCGGGTAATTTAAACCCAATTTTCCCCAGAACAGGTTTCTGAGATACAGTTAGACTCCTCAGCAAACTGATGGATACGAGCAACAGGCACACAGTGACACATAACAGCATTATGGAGCATCTGTAAACACGCCATTAATTTTACATGGAAGGAAGAGCTCCGGAGAGCGCTGGCCACAGGAAAACAAAGAGCTTCCCAAATGCAGAGCTCTTCTTGCACTCGCCTTTGCAATGAATGCCCTCAGAGAGGGGAATGCTTCTTTATATTGACAAAAGCAGGATTCTCCATGAAGCATTAAACTCCTGTGGCAGGGAGATGTGCCTCTAATGAAGTTAATAAAAATGGCTGAAGAAAGCAAATCACTCAGCTCCTATCCCTTTATAGATTTCTGTTCCCAATCGTCCTCCTTCAGGAACTGTGGAGACCTGCCAGCTAATTTTGTGGACAGGATGGCTTCTAGGCTTGCCTCTGATGTGCAGATGATGTTATTATTTCTTCATAATTGTTTACTGTATAAAGTCAACATCTTTCTCTCCAGGGGGAGATTGCTCAGAGTAACTCATGAGAGCCTTTTAGCTTACAGTTGTGGGCCTGCTGGGGTCTTGACAACATACTCACGTCAAGGTTAATGTCATGTCAAGGCACTATTAGTAGCTCCTTTCCTTGTGCAGTTGTTCTTTCAACTGTAAGAATATTAATGCAATTTGAAGTTACTTCTAGAGCATTCTTGGCTGGCCTTTAGGGTTATTGCAATTACACGGACAGAAGTTTCAAGGTTTCTGAGAGTACTGCAGGAGTAATTGCAATTGTGGGGAAAAACTAGATTTCAGTTTGTGCTCTGAAAGCACAGAACTGAAAGCAATCACCTCCACATTCAGTCCTGGCTGAGAGATGGACTCTGCCCGTGACCTCTGTCATGCCACCTGAGCTTCATATTGGAATTTTCCCATTGCATCCCCATCTGTAAAAGTGAGATAATGCTTTTTATCAACTTTGTGGGGATTTTATAATTCAATGTTCATGAAGAGAACAGAACTGCAAGCCTTTCTGTGCTACTGCTAAATGCAAAACTTCCCTACATCTTGGAGAACAGAGTCCCAACACAGAACCCTCAGACCACACTAAGAGACAAGACACAGCTCTTCTTTTATTACAAAGTGAATAATTTAAGAATATTCTTGCTCGCTGTCTGGAAACCATCCTTTATATGTCCCTGGGCAGAGCTGGAGGCAGCAAGGTTTGCACGTCAACAGTTGTTTTGTTAACTGGTTCAGTAATATCGAGGGCAGCAAAGCACCTGGCTGTGCTGGTGCCCTGGGCAAGATGCTCCTCTCTGTGTTACTCCAATACCAGAGTCAGGCTTAAGTAACTGATTAAATAAAAAAAATACATAAATCTCTATTCTTTGTCTTACATTTATGATCTTACAAGTGTACCCGTTGCGCACTACCCATACTGCTTCAAGGCCTGACTGGGACTTGGTCAGATTTATTCTTACGCAGTCTCCCTCCCCCAGGGCCACCGCTGGCCACAGAGTTCCCTATATTCAAAAGAACCGAAACGCTATATTCTTCTTGAAAAGCATTTGGACACTCTAATTGTCTCCCTAGGTTTCTATGACAACCACAGCAACATAAACAGCCTTGCTGGCAGCCACAGGAGACTGAAATCTCTGCTCACTTCCCTCCCCTCCCCAGAACTTCTCAATTCAGAACATACCGTAACCACATAAATATGATTAACAATAAACATAGAGGTGGTATCTAGTACACCAGGCTGGCACTGGGGAAACTTATTGCAAATAAAAATACATTACAGTATTTTATGATAACAGTCAAAACATTGCCTGCTACGTCAGTGTTATCGAGGTACCTTGGGACCAACTGTGAAGAACAGCGCAAAGCTATAAATATATAAACAGGAGGGTTTTCTATGTCAGCTCGTGCGGCTGCAGAGAGCTTTCAAAAAATACGACAAGGCCTTCTCTGTTGGTGCCTCTGAGCACCTCTCATCTTGCTGGTAGGTTACACATCAGGAACAGGTAAGCCCCTGAGCGAACATCAGGACGGTTGGGGTTAAGATGGCTGCAGAGCTATGTGGCTGCGCACACATCGTGTGATGTGGCCGTAGGCACCTCTCCATGGCTGCAGCTCCCAGCTTTCCAGCAGGAAAATCATAAAGAAAATGTGATCGCAGCAGCAGTGAAATGCTCTGCATGGCACCGTCAATCTAAGCCCAGCAGAAGCCATTTCTCTGAACCTCCGGCATCAGGCAAGGTAGTCAGAGCTGCTGGTTTTGCTAACGCTCAGGCAAACTGAGGTCCAACGAATCCCAAACAAATGGCTCAGGTCTTCCGTCTCTCCTGAGCAAAATTAATGGCAAAATGCATTGCCAATATGAAGGCCAGTGTAACTCAGGAGGTTTTAAGCTATTTAAACCCATTCAGTCAATAGCGGATGGCATGAAGCCATCAGGATACACAGGGGTTATAAAGAGGCTGCACGTGATAACTATGGTTATCAGCCATACATAGAGCACAAAATCATCTTTCAAATTATTAAACCAGTTTCTGATCGTAAAAATGCCATGTATTTTTAAAATAACTGCCACTGTACGTCTAGCTTGTGACAAAGTAACTTTTGTGAAACGAAGGGATGCAATTTCAAGCATCAGCACGGATGTAATTTCTTCACCAGTGCTGTTAGTTTGTCTCAGGCACTTGTTCTCCCTGTGCTGCCAGAAGGATACAGATGACTCCTGCTGCTCTGAGACACAACTGGGGATGTAACTACGCTGTTTTCACTGTAGCAATCTTCTCGCTTGGTGGGGAAATCCTATGGCTTTGTGGGACCGATTTTGCTGTAAAGGAAACTCACGATTTGAGGAAGCAGAGCTGGGGGGTACGTGAATGTGAACCCCTGGAAGCCAAAATCTATGGGGATTCCCTCTGGACCAGTATGCAGAAATACACGTATCTGGGAGGAGGAGGAGGTGAAACGCCTGCCTGTTCCACAGGGCTTGGAAGGCACAGAAGGTGCCACCTGACATTTCACAGCTTGAGGACCTGCTTTTAGAAAACTGCCTGATTACACAGACCAGGTGGAGACGAGATTAGAAATTAATGAAATACACACTAGAAATGGGGATGAACGTACAATCTTTGGAAAAAGAAATGTGGAATTTCATTGGTTTTCTTTCTTAAGGCAGAACTTTCACACTAATGACTACCAATATAACATTAAAATTGTTCAGTTTTCTCTTGAAAGATTTTGAACAGGGTCCTTATACTATGGAATTATTGTACAATAGGGAAATATTGTATTTTGCAATATGGAAAGGAAGTATTTCTCCTTTCCTATCTAATTTGCTCCAACAGGCTGTACAGCAAGGAGGGTTATGTGAGAGTGAATATGAAAGGATTACCGATGCCCGCATTTACTATGTGTTATACAATAAGACTCCCTAATAAATAAAGTGATTTTATCTATCAGCTATTCATAACAAGTTTATGTTTCCATTTACGTCTTCCTGCGTGTTAGCATGATTTTGCTAACTACAGATGTGCTACTTAAAACTACAGCATATATGAAATGAATGTTGACTTGGAACACAAAGACAGATCTGTTAACTTACAAATATGAGCGTCCAAGTGCTGGAAAGCATAATAGGATACTAGGTAATATGCAAAGTATGTTGTATAATGCACCATTGAAGACAGTCACAGAAAAAGCAAGAGGGATGAGATTTTGTAGTTTTCACAGTTATTTATTAATAAACAGTAATAGTCCCAAAATTATCACAGTGCTTTTAAATTAGGATTACAAAGGATATAAGATACCCTCTTCTGCATCTGGAAAGAACTACAAGGCATAACATTCTAATAGTATTGCAACCAAAAGGAGGGCAATTTTAGAGTAATTTTAAATTAATGATTTTACAGTTACTAGGTATTTTCATACCTCTGTCCAATATGACTCACTGCCACTAAGGCACTTGGTTTTAACTTCTGAGAAATATATATGAAAGTTAAAAAAAAATAAAAATGCGCAAACCACCACACTAACCTTTGCATATTTCCCAAGTACGTTTATGGCATGTGGGTGGCATAGATGAATTATGGCGAGGAGGTTTTATCAGCAGCAATTACGCATTTTATCAGCAGTAATTATATAATTCCCTTGTGGCACTGAACCATTTTAAACTCTAATCCAAGCCCTAATCATTATTAAAGTATTGATAAAGCCTTTACAGGATGTTGTTCCAACTCATAAAGCCATTCCTTAAGAATAGTCAATACTTCAGAAAACTTGAAGATTGCTGTTACTTCACAGGGGATCTTTAGCTGCTTAAGAAAAAGAGGGGTGATGTATTTTGCAGTTGCATTGGGACTGTTCTATGAATGCACACATTTTTACACTCCAAGCACAACGTATGGCATGATGCCACTTTTAAGCACAGGAACACGGAAATCATGCTTTTGACAATTTGAACTTTTCAGTTTTTTATCATTCTAGATTATTCAGCTGAGCAAATCAGTTTCTTTAGCAGGCCAATATTAGAAGTGTGGTTTAATTAAAGCATTTAAAAAGAAAATTAATTCAGAGGGCCTTAAGTGTATACCTAGGGAATATGTCCCTCAAATGAATGAAGACATCAGGGAAAAGTAATTTTCCTAATTGCTAGTGTACTTTTGCCATGCTTTCTAAGTGGCAGACTACACCAAACTGGCTGCACACACCAGGGTCAAGGCTTTTATTTAGAACAGTTGTTAGAATGTAATCACCCATTTTTGACAATGCCAAATTATTTTTTTCTTCCAGAACATCCTAAGAATAACATTTTATGTAAAAGCAAAAGTGTTCTCAATAGCATAAAATACACTGTCAATAAGCACAAGACCAGAAAATCTTGAAAAGTGACATACCTGCCCCATGCTGCTTTCATTGTAGAATCTTTATCAACAGGAATGCATGAGGACTCAACAACACTTGATTTATTCAATTTGTAGCAGAGACCACAGTCTGGATCTAACATACATCCATTACAATAACTGAAAGAGAAAGAAAGAAATACTTAAGCAACACTTTATTCATCTGTACACGTCAAAACCAACAGCATCTCCTAATCAATCTTGGGATGCACATAGTCAAGCTGTCAATGTTGGAGACAAGATAATAGAAACTGCCCCAAAACTAATACTGATTGCTTTTGCCTTCTTCTGTACCACATTCTGGTGGCCCAGTTGCAAATCTCCCAGTGACGCCTGATCAGGCTGCAGGAGAATTCACACAGGGAATGAATTTTAATTAAAAAAAAAAACAGATTGGGGTTGAAAAGAATGATACATCATACCTAATAACCAAACTAGGATTTGGGCACATACAGATGTGGGAGTCAGTCTGAGATCACGACACCATGCGTCTTCATGTGGGAACTAGGCGCCTGAGTTCCCATTAAGTTCAATGGATGGAGTCAATATGCCAATGGAGCCAATTCACATACAGGCATCTAGTGCCCAGAAATATCCCGCCTGCCCTTCACCTGCCACTGCAGAGTGGGCAGTGCTCTTGCAGATCATTCCCATGCATCACTCTTGCCAGCTCCGTACAGATATCTCCGATTTCCTTGGTAGTCTTAAAGAGCAAGAGATGCTTACATTTAGGCAGCTTCCTCAATGCAATCTTGCAAGCTCTTCAAGTGACTAGACAGTAAAACTGTGTCAGGCTAAAACCTGCCTCTGAGAGCAAACTGTGCAGATTTGGGCATGTGAGCTATGAAGGCATTCCAAAACCCTTCATGCAGTGTAAGTGATCTGAAAGCTTCTGGCACAAGCTTCCCTAGATCTTGCAAATGCTCAAGACCATTGCTGCTGTGGTTAAACTACCCAGGTGTTTATCTTCCCCAGAAGCCATCTCGGATTCAGAGATATCAGTAAAAGCCTCATCAGTAAAGCCTCTGATACAGTTTTTCTTTCTCCTATTTTTAACTCCTAAAGTTATCCCTTAGAATGTAAAACATGGAGTAAATCTGGACATTTGAAATTAAAATTAAACTTTGCAATGTAACATAATCAAGGTGACAAAACCAGCTTCAACATATAACCCTGTAACAACAAAACCAAGGAAATAATCCTTTCCGAGCGTGTATCTTTACCATAACAATGACTTAGTGAATGAAGAAATAACCTGCTTAAACTACTATACTATTATGAGGAAAAAGTAAAAATAACTGTATAACAAAGTCCCAAGAAACTAAATCAGTAAAGCAGATTACATGGATTTAAAAAGTCTGAAAGTACATGTTTAAAACCTAGTCATTCAAACTTTTCTTACTATGATGTTTCTAAAAGGGTTATAATAAGGTCAATTCATATGGTACTTGGCAAAAAAGAGGGCTGGGAAAGTGTTAAAAACAGTATATTCATTTGCATTTTCCTACTTCTCCCAAGTTTCAGAAATTTGTGCTCTTTGTTATTGTGTGCTTTCTAAAGTATGAAATTACTGCAGAATTTCCATGTTGTCTACTTTTTAGAAAATAAATCTATTTTAAGCACACTTTCCTCTTGCTTAACCGATAGGTCAAATTCAGGTTTGAACAGCTTTTGGTTTTTTTTTATATTAGGAAAGCTGCATTAAATCAGCTATTTAAATAGAGATATAAACTGCAGAAAATATTTTTACAATGGAGATGAAACAAAACTTTCAGGTAGAAGTCAATCATCTAACTGTAGTAAACATTTCTTCTCTTGCAAAGATAAATGAGAAAATTATAACTCTGCAATTATCAATTATGACAGGAAAGGACAATTCCAATATTACATTAGCGAGACTTAGTTACATTTTGTTAATCCATATTAGGACAGCAATAGGCAGCAACCAAAGCAATCGATAGGAACAGAAGACTGCAGACGAACAAAAACATTTTTATAAATCACAAGTGTGTTTAAGCATGTAATAATAATATTAAAAATAACTTAAAAATATCATCTTCTAGTGAAAAGAATCCTGTGATATCAAACAGGATACTGATATATGATTTTTGAATTGTAGAACATCTTCCACTCAAATTATGTTGTATATCAAAGTACCTTTCAACACCTTGAATTTCTAAAAAGACCCAGGGCGCTAGCACATCCAGCATGGCAGCCTGGCATAGAAAGCAGCCATTTCCAAATACTACATGCTATCAAGTGCAGCAGTGGATTTTTAAGTCAACTACATGCAAATTATATTCAATGTGAACAGCATGTGCAAAATTTAACAGATTAAGGTGGTCTTTCTCTTTGGAAAATCTCAGGATTCAAGGTTTCTCTAGAGTTATTCTTTTTAGGTTTTACTTCAAGCAGAAATATAGTCAAAAACCCAACACCAGCCAGAACATCAGCAGGACACAGGAATGCAGAAGAATGACAATTAGACACAGCGACGAGTGCCATCTTTATAGTGTTGCCAGCAGAGGACCAGAAGGGGACTGGACGCCTCATCGTCTCCCCCAATGTCCTCACAAAAATCAGTGCATGAGATGAATGACAGAACTGGACTGTCTGTTCTGTCCTATGGGGCTCGCTCTACGGATAACACCACGTAACCTCAGATGGCGTTGGGTATCAGTAACCAGTCAGTTGGGAAGCAGAAGGTATCTTATTTATTCCTCCCCCCATCCAGCAGTTCAGAAAAAAATCGAGAAATTTGATTATTGATTCCAGTGTCAGTCGATATGGCTGTTGGTTCAGCCGTTCCTTGGACTTTATTGGGTATACATAACTGTGTCTTCCAGTTGGCATTCAACATAATAAAGGCTGCTGGATTTCATATTATGCCAAATGTCAGATGTTATAGTTACTCATAACAGTTTAAATAATTCAAAAATTACTATTTTCCACAGCTTTTCTGAAGCTTTTCTTTCAGATTGAAAAGTTAAAGGACAAATATCTATAAACCCTTTACCTTTGGGTTAGGATTTGCTGTCATTAGCCATATAGTGAGTTCATACAATCAGGCTTTGACTCTAGGTTTTAGAGACAAGACCAATTTATGTCAGAGAAAACCCAGAAATTCAATATACAAGACTTAAAGTCCTTTCAAATCTAAGTCCCAGCAGACTTAGAGTAGGCGGTTGCTGTTCAGATCATCTAGCATTCTTCTGTGCCCCGTTTTATCACTGATATAAAATGTTTATGTTGACTTTGATGAGGTAGAGAGCCATTGCTTTTTCCAAGAAGACTGTTGGTTTTTTTTCTTCAAAATTCCAACATATACACACTACAACTGTTTCATAACACAGTAAAGAAATCTGTATTGGTTAATAAAGACTAATAATCACTGAAGATGCAGCACGAAATAAGCAAGGAAGTTTTTTTTAAAGAAGCAACTTAAAAGCAACTAAAAAAAATCACGTGCTGAGGCTGTTTACTCTAAATTTCTCTCTCAAAAAATGGAAATAAAATATATAGTAGTTTCAGGCTTATACTCTTCTTCACACTAGCCCCAGTACTATTTGCTAAACAAAAATATTTAAACCATTTGAAATTGAGCACATATTCACGTGCTCATAGTGATGCAAATAAATTAGGACACAAAATATATCAGGAAAAGAAATATACAGTATAATACTTATTGACATGTAACTATCTACTACAGATCTTCCTGTCCTCAAATGTACCTTCTTATCAGCCCTACCCAGATATACCCAAATATATGTCAGAGTATAAATCTATAAAAATACCGATACTTCTTCAAATCTACACCACAGATCAGTTATGGCCTTGAAAGCTCTATACCAGAATACTCTAGGATGTCTATGTTAAGAAGGAAATTTGCATCCAATTATAAATGGGAGATATGTTTCCTGTACTTTAACATGAAATATTTATAGCCATGCTAAGGTTATGAGCTAGTGTCTTGGAAACAAGTTCCTCCTGTGAAGAGCCAGTTGAAAATTCCAGGCAGGATGGTTCTCAATCAGAGACTGACAACTCATCAAGATTGAAATACCTGAGAGAGATGATTTGATTTTGATGAAACCAGGCAGCATTACAGCAGAAAGGTTTTACAACATGCCTAGTTCCCTCCCTGCCTACCAGCTGGGCTCCTAGGCAACCCAACAAGAAGGCAAGTGTCTAGACTTCAGATGCTTCAGCCTACGTAGCAGAATAACAACAACCAGGAATGTGAGGCTCCAGAAGTTCAAAGATGGTCAGCTTCTTTGCAGCTCAGTGGCATGAAGTCTACAAAACAAAAGTCTCAGTAGCCTAGCCCCTCAGTTTATTGGGAACTGCCATGGCATGGGATTTCAGGGTTCCTGCCTCATTGTCAGACCACGTTTACTGACAAGTTGATGGACCATTAAGAGACTAGATATTCCCAAACCTGCAATTCCCAACTCCAATTCTGCACATTCAGTCAAGGCTTCCATACCCTTATGTCCTCTTCATCTGACCAAATGGGAATATGTGACATCTAGAAAGCCTGACAGCACTAACTTCAAGGTCCCTTGCTAGCAATTTCTTGCCAGCCTGAGCATCACCAGCTTTCAGGATGCTCTGGTCTGGAGCAGCCTGCCCGGTGAACTGTTCCCGAGGTTACAGGTTGATCCCAAATGTCACAATTCCTTCCTCTTTCACAGAGAATATAAAGTTTATAGAAGAATTATTAATTGGCTAGCAGTGCACATTTTTCTTGATACTAGAATTACTGTTTTTTTTTCATCTTAACAATGTAGTTTACTAGCCTCTAGTGCAGTCTCCAAAAAGACTGAATAAAATCTCTAACCTGCTAAAGTGACCCTCCAGATGCCAATGAAAAGTTCACAATTGCTTCTGCCCCTGCTTTTTCCCCACTGCTTAGAATACTCCGTATTTACATTTGGTTTGTCATTATATTTTGTGCTTTAAATTTGTAAAATGACCTTGTAAGTAATGACTTTCCTACAATTCTCAGGAGTCTCTTAATTTGAGCTGCAAATTGTACCTTGCCACTTTTTGTTGAGTGATTTAGCAGTAAAAGACCTCTACCCAGTGCCCTCGCTCTGTAAGTGCTGTTTCTCCTTTTGTCAGATTATTTTGTCATTTTCAAGCTGAATCTCAATTTCTGAATTGTTCACTTCAAAATATTTCATCACTTTTCACTTTTGCCACATTTTAAGGAACTTTCAACTTTGCCTTCCATAGTCTGTTATTCAATTATAAAACTGTATTAATATGTTACTATCATCCAGTTACAGAAATATAAACTGAGCTTGATAATATACTATGGACTGTGTAGTTCTTTTCCAGAACGTAACACCTGATTTCATAATATTCTACTACATGGGTAGCATGAACAGCCTCTCAGAGTATCAAAATGTCTACAAATACGGACGTTTCTTGGGGATGGACTCTTTCTACTTGTTTTGGATTCATCAGTCTCACTGAGTACATGTTGCACAATCAGCCCTTGTATGTGAAGAAGTAGCTATACGTGAAAATCCGACATACTCACAACATACAAGACATTTTGCTCATGCCCTGCCTTCTCCGCAGAATAAATTTCACTGTTGTGAGCTTGTTGAACCCACTGCTCCGGCTCTGCATGATGCAAGTATTCATATTCTTAAACAATGTTTTCCTCATAAAACTACAGGAACAATTAAAAAATATCTCAGGCAGGAAAGGCTCGATGGGATCAGACAGGAGGGTCTTGCAGTATCTACTGAGGATTAGCACATACCACCCAAAGAGAACATGAGCTGCAAATCACCACAGGCTGAAAAGAAATGTCACTTTGATTGTGCTGCTTTCTACTCTTTCCAGCTTGCTGTTTGCCATACTGGAGACATGATCCTAGGCCAGGTGGATCTTTCATCCTACCTGGTATGCCCTCAGGTTTACTCTTTGCTCTCAAGATTGGTTATGCACACAATCCTCTACCTCCCTTAGCATGCAGTGTAGTTGCTTTCCACCTCCTTATAGAAAAACAACAGACTGGAATCAAGCTTTCCTTGCTTCTGTGCTTGTATTCTCCTATCTACAACCAGAGAATGCCTCTTCCTCTAGTCCAAACTGAAAGAAAATGGCCAAGATAGCTGAGCCAAGTATCAGCAGTCAGAGCGTGCCTACTCAACTGGACTCAACAAGGGACACAGGCGACTGATGAATCCAAACAAGAAAAACAGCCGAGACATTCAACTCACAAAAATATAAGGACTTTTGGACAAATATTGCAGTAGATTTATCAGCTCTGCTGACACATGAGGACATCGGGGCGCTTAGCTTTCAGCCAGCTACACAATTAAAGAGCTTAGGGTTTTTTTGGTAAATGGCTTACTTCATTTTTACACACAAACTCATTTCAGTTAGGTACTAGAACCTTGTTTAAAACTGCCTGATGCTTGTGTCTGAGGTCTTGTGCTGTTTGCACATGCTTCGCTGGACCTCAGGCAAGAAATCAAGCACTTCATTACAGTTCTGATGATTCCTGTGTTGCTTCCAAAAGCTAACCATTAAATTCTGATTAAATATCACTGGCTAAGAATATAGGGGATGCTTTAAGTAGATAAAATGCATGGTAACTGCAAGATACCACTTCAAGCTGTCATATCTCGGACACAGAAAATACAGTATTTAACAAAGAATGAGAAAAACCCACTCAGACTTCAAGAGCACTTTCCTGCGATAACAGGAGACCAAGCGACAGATGTTTATTTACTGAGGCCTACTGGCAGCCTGTTAGGTCACACATGTATCCACCCAGTGACGTCCATAAGGAAAAGCTACCATTTATAATCACAGTACTCATACGCTACCTGCAGTTCTGTAATTTACCATGCATCTACTCCAACAGATCTAAATCAGAGTTACATTCAAGTATGATCAATCCCTCCTCATCTTCAAATCAGGCTCCTGCTCCATCTAGTCCGCTGAAACTGTTCTTCAGTGACTCCTTCCTAGGTAAGTTCCAGACCAGTACTGAATCCCTATCCTTCTTGATATGCCAGCCACGTATAAATACATTAGCTCTCTTCAGACTTTCCTTAAACCCTCTTTTCCAAAGACTCACATGCCTCAACTAAGCAACGCAATTTATATGAACTCAGAGCAATTGTTTTCGACTTCTTGGTGTTTGCTACTTGTGCTTTAGACCTGAAGAGGACCCCGATGGCTCATCCATTTTTCCTACCTATCATAGTCCTATAAAGGTAATGACTCTCTACAAGCCTTGCTTTGCTTAAGTCCTTAGATCATCATGGCTACACCACTACTACTATGAGCACCTTCCTTGACAGCAGACTGTGCTGGAATGCTGACACCACATGAAAAGTGTCCTGATCTGCTCGCACACAGGTATCAATTGTCTCTTGTCTTTGATAATCTTTTTTTCTGAATTTATATAGCCCCCAGCACAACAGCTTCCTGATTTATGCCTGGAACTGAGCAATACAGACAATAAATAACAGAAACAACTGAGTTACATGTACCTTTATTTTGAGCATAATGACAGTCTCTGTAGAATACTTTGCTTTTAAAACTACGCTTCAAAAGAGACCCTACACATCCATACTATACTTCCAGCTTCTGGGCAGATCAGATACAAGCCTTGTTCAAACTCAATTGTAATCACCCTTATGTGACTAAAACCCACAGACCATAGAAAGTATAACACCATCACTTTGGAAGATTTTACAAAATAATTCCCTAAGCATTATTTCAGTTTTTGTTCAACAGCAAAGTCTTAGAAGCATTCACGGAGATGTGAGGTGTTAATAGGTTACTATATGAATATCACTGTGTTCCCTCAGTAATGCAGAGTTTGATTCAAAGACAAAGTAAGTGGAAATGTTAACAATGCAGGGTCTGCACTCACAGATGTTGTAGTTGAGGTAAGTCACTTTTCAGATCTTTGGGTTTAAATTGATGAGAGGAGTTCTTCCTCATTCACATTAAAGATGCTTACTACATGGAACTGACATATTCCTTCCTATCCCTTATGATTTTAAATTAAATTACAAGTTTTGATTGATAGGAGCAACATGCCAGCAGATGGAAAATTATTACCAAGTGCTATATCCTTGTATTATCTCCTTAATAAATTTCAAGACTATGTCGAGGTCATTTTACAGTTCTACAACATAAACTGTCTATCAGAATTTTAATTACATTTCATAAGAGCTGGCAAAAGTATTCTCAAATATGTTTATCTCTTTACATACTCATAATTTTCTGACCTTAATAGCAGAAATGCATTACTATATTTATTATTGCAATTCTCAGTTATCAGAATGGCCAGTAGCTCAGTCACTTTGAAATTAGAAACATAAAATGAGAATAATATTTTAAAAAATACTGGTTCTGTGATACAGTGACAGTATGAGGAATACTGATGTCTAGTTTGCAGATAAATCAGATTGTCAATAAGTTAACTCAACAAAATAAAGTACAATAGCTAACATACTTACTATATGTATCCTAAGGCTATTAAATACAATAAAACAAGCTTCAGTTACTAGGTTAGCTGAGTTTTTCAGGACTGATCCCAATTATATACTTTTGCTAAATTCATAAAGAAAATCTATAATTCTGCCTATTAGCTATCTTGTAAAATTGCTATGTAAGAGTACTAAATATTGGTGCCTTCATCTCAGTGGTGTGTTATTTGTACAATGAGCTTAGGAACATTAACCACATGAGGGTGACTAATTCAAAGATGAACAACAGAGCCCTTGTGCGTTCAGCGCAGCTGGCACCGCCTGTATTATTTTAATCAAACTCTGAAGACAATCAGTTCGGGAAGGAACCTGAGAAAGTTCTTGTCCACAAGTATCATTTCCCTAGGATATGAGCCTCAGGGTTAACCTAAGCTTAACACAAAAGTTACCATTTTCATATAATAGCTGAGGTGAAAAATATTGCTTAAGCACAACAAGTTCACATTATGTCTTCTACAGCTGACCAAGTCTCAAGAAGCGCAGTAACAGAAACAGAGACATGAATGAAAGGAGACAAAAAGGCCAAGAATGCAAGGCAACAGGACAACAGTCGTTTTCCAGAAATGGGTGAACGTCCCAGAGAAAGACAGACTGGGACAGTCACACCTTTGATTCTTTAAAGATTGGGAAAAGGCAGTAGGGTAGCTAGTGCACATGCCCTAACCTTGACCTCCTTCCAGAACCAGGCAAGTCCCCCCGTAAAAACAGGAACATGTTTATAGAGTTTTGAGTAGTCAGAATAATAATAGGAACGGCTACCGTATCTTTTAATTTTTAAGATTACAAATTTTGGGATGATGCTATTTTGTATTCCTAAATTTCCCTCTGAGCTTCTCTGTGGCCTTGATGGTAAGTAACAGACCAGAGCTGCTGAAGAGATTAGGATCAAAGAAGAGAAGTGGTCACACTGCAAACATCTATACAACCTTATACAGGTTGAATGTGAAAATGGAGTTTGATTTAAGGATGGCACACAGATGAGCATTCACCTTGCCTTTCCTCAGTGAGACACCCACCCACTTCCACCTGTGAGGAGGCAAAAACAATTTCAGTGTTCAGGGTGTCCTGCTGGGTTTGTACTATTTCCATGATGTCCTTGTGAATGAGGATTACATTCAATTTTTTTTTTCACTGATGTACAGATTATTTTTTGGCTGTTGATCAACTATGATATACATCTCTACACCAAATGAAAATATTTTACTTGATATTTGCAGCCTATCTTAGCTGGTTTGTTTTCCAAGCATCTACAGGTAACCTGTGCCTCTCTTTGCATGGCACAGCTCTTTCAGAACATAGTATTCAAGGTGCTTTTTTGAATCAGGACAGTGACTGTGTTCTTTATCTGCTAGTTTGTTCTATCTTCATTGTTATTCTAGCAGCAGGAATTAATCTGTGCAGAGGAATACGGATCTGAGGGAACAACAAACAAACAGACTGTTTGTAGTAGCTCTAAGGCTTCCATAATGGACACCCACACTTACTCCAACCCAACGGATCTGCAAACATAAAAAGCATCTTTACTCTGCACAGTATCAGTGAAACTTCTGTCAGCAAAATACATTTTACTGATGATTTTATAACTTATAAATAGATTTTGGCAAAGACAAATACAAGCTATATTTAGGAAACACCCCCATACTCTGAAATGGCCAAGCTGCAAACAGGTTTAGACTCTGACTAATCGTACCTCACCTCAGACCAGCACTGCATCACCATTAGATGAAGGAGACTATGAGTTCCATTTGTGTAGGCACACATATTTGAAAGTGGTTACGGTGGCTACAGGAAGATGGCATTACCTGTTGATCTTCTGAAGTCCTGCTGTCTTTTGCTTTTCCAAAACTTTCTGAGACCTCTTCAAGGCTTGCAAGATAAAATGCTAAGCAATATGAGATATCAGCAGTTATACTGAAGCAAGCTAAAATATGGATTAAACAGCAAGAGGCCACTGCCATTAAGTTGCTCCATTTAACTTTGACTGGGTATCTTATTTGTAACTATCCCTATAGTTACCCTACATGGTGGCTATCTGTACAGCTCCTTTAATGCCATTATTCTTAAAGTAGCATAGAAAATATGCAAGACTGGCATTAAGCAGAGTAGACTTTTACTTCCAAATGCTCAGGTTAGAGTTGGGTCAAAGAGATTCTCAATAACTGCCATGGGGAATACCTTCACGGCCAAAAAGGAGAGAGAGGCGAGCCCCACAAAATACAGCCCAGCCTTTAGCCTTCCTTTGGTTTGCAGTCCCCATCTCCTCTTCCTTCCAAGACCATGCATGTTATGCTGAAGTTCTAACCCGAGTGGAATGGTGAAGACACCATCTACTTTCTCACGAGAAAAACATTTTTTTAAATTTCATTCAGCTTATTGACCACATGCACAGAAAGCAGGCATGCCCGTATCTTGAACAGCCACTTTTCCAAGTCAAATATAATGTAAGCCTGTATGTCATCCCCTCCAGAAATAATTTAGATAAAGGAATAAATTAACGTATATTCTCTATGTGTAGCTACAAGAGCTTGGCAGAAAGGCATGCCAAAACGAAGCTCCTCTGGAGACATCACTGGAGACAAAATGTTTAAAATGTTTTTCTTCCCTTGATCCATGCCAAAAGCAAACAATATTTCTTGCTCTTACTGCTCCCTTGGCTGAAGATACCTGGAATTTTGAGGCTTCCTGGTACAGAGTCAGTGGCTGATGTCACCTCCCAAAATGGACACTAATATTCATGATGCTGAAGGAATATTCTTCCTCTGGCTCTAGCAAGGTCAGCGTCTGGTGATATTCTGAAGCATGAAAATTGATATCCCAAATATACTTTTAGATGCCCAAGTGTGAAAGCTGTTATTAACCATATAAATGCCTATTTTTTTAAAAACCTCTTAATAGTGGGTGCTGTAGCCTAATTCTGTGATCTGTGGGCAACTGCATCCATTTATTAGTTTCAACTCTCCCAGTTTTGTGTCTCTTTACCAAGGTATACTATAAGATTAAAATAGGAGCAACTAAAGCTTTCTCATATGTTGCTCATTATTTCACATCCCCCTCTACATGCTCACTTTTATCTGTAGACTAAGAGAGCTCCTCCTATTTCACAATATTCCCAAATGAAAATATTGCAATTCTTTTATTGCTCTTTTCTAGACCCTTCCCTAGACCCTTTGAATTTCTATCGTATCTGCTTTTGCTCACTTCATGTCAGAAACAGAAATTATGACAGATTAAAATATTCCAATGATTCAGGAAACAACATGCCTTTTCTAGAACTACCTGCTTTAATTTTTCATGCTTTTGCCCAGAAGTGCACACTGAGCAAGCCGCAGCGAGTCTAAATTTCCTTCCTGACTAGCTGTGGTTAACTGGAAAATGAAAACTGTGTCGCATAATTTTTCATTACTTCTTAAGGTGGACTAACCATATTTCTTCTATGCACATTTTATGTTGTTTCAGGTTATACAATCATCTAGCTTTATTAGATAACAAATATGAGTTCTGCGAATGGTGCATCTGTGCTCTCCAGACATCCTTTCTAAATAGTTAACTTAAGTCCTAGGCAAATCCTTTTGACATCCTGCTATCGATGTTACCTTATTCTGAAAGAAGAGCATTTGGAAGCTCTTCCCCTCCTTGCAGCTTTCAACCAGATTACTTGCCATTTGAAAAAGCTGTATAGGCATATCTCAAAAATTGCAAAATATAGTTGACTCTGCAGTAGAAAACAAATAAAAATATAGTTTTTGCACGTAAGGATCCTCATATCTGGTAGTATCTAACGTTGCTGTTATTAGCATCTACTTATACTATTTTGAAGACATTCTGTCCCCTTCCCAGGGGTCTATAAAGTTTCAGATCCTCAGAATCTTTCACCTAAGACATTGTGCTGGCATACGAAAAGCCATGAACCACATTTCTAGCCAATATCACTAGGAAACTAGAAGTGTACCTCTCATTTCTTGATATTTACGTGTATTGCAAACACATGTAAAACAGATTTTGAACATAAGTAAAAATTTCTTCAGCCATTTAACTAGTCTTCTCTCAACAGGGAATTTTCTAGTCTGCCAGCTAAATGAACATAAGAGCACTCACATGTGAATAAAACCCACAAAATACAGAAAATGAAACATTCCTAACACCCTAGAAGTAATGTTATTTGAAACTATGATTGCATACGAAAGTGCATCTTCTACCCACTACAGAAAAAAAGGTCAAAAAAAAATCACATTTGTTTTAATTGTTGATTGATCTGTAATCATCTGAAGATTATTTTTTTCCCCACTCAGGAAGACAAAAGGCAAGGAACACATCTTCTTGAAGAGTTCACAGCTGTTACACATGACAAATCTACAAGTAGACAAATAACAACAGGTATATTTACAAATTACTTTTAAAATACTCCTAACTCTGTGTCCGCTATAAATTGCAGCAGGTGTGATATAACAGAGATCTCAAGTGTGGAGTTTGCCACTTAACCATCTTATTTAGTCCAAGAAACTCCAAAGGATTACTCAGAGCATTTAAGCAGAGTGTCTAATTTTCTCTATTGAGGGAAGTTAGGATTTTAACTTTAGGTATCTAGGTTAGTTCCTTGTACTAGACTTTGTGAATAATTGTCTATTATGTACCCTAGGTTGTAAAATTCAATTAACTGGAAACAATCTTCAAGAAGATCAGATGAATGATCGTGAAATCTCACCTGTATTTTGTGCAGGTAGAGTTTTGATGTGAAGGATCTGGTGGATTAAGTGTGATTCTTGGCGAGACCTGAGCTGATAGCAAAAATCCCGAAGCTAGGATAATGAGTGCTACAGCAGTACCTAAAAATACAGATAAAGAACAATGTGATACTTTTCTCCAGAGTACATGAAATAATTCTCTATTGAACTGAACTATGCTTGGGAAAGGAAGGCACCCCATTACTATGCATACAGCATTTGCTAAGGAGTTGTGATGAGAATCTCAGAAAAATACCCTTTGCTACATCTGCATCTTGAATTAGGTTAGATGTTAAAGTCAAGTGCATCAGGTTTAATGTCCAGATATTAAATTAATAGGTTGAGACTTTTTTTTTTTAATATGTGGAATTGAAGACTGCATGAATGAACAGATATATTCTTTTTGGTGTTGAAAATAATGCTGTAAAGGTAAAATTTAATAGTGACTTTGAAATCACCACACTTCTTCCCACTCCCACACCCAGACTTGCAGGCTTTCCTGTAAAACAGAAAATAGCATCAGCTTTTTCATTGACTCCACTTCCCTTTGTGAAATGAGAGAAATTTGACTTTTCATAAAAACACCACCAAAAAGCCCAACTGTAATTTCTGATCTTGTTTCAAAGAGCACACATAACATCTGCTAGGAAAAAGCCCTCTCCCATCTATTTACTTCTGCCCCGCCCCCCAAATTCCTTGTGCACAAGCTGGGAAAAATGACGAGAGGGAAGATGGCAAAAAAGGTTCATACTTCGTGCAACAGGCCATTACTAGAACATAACCCATAGTTTTCCTACCTTATTTGTCACACACACACAATATGTTGTATCATTTTAGTGAAAACTGATATACTTCACTACTCATGATGCTACTGCAACTATCCCAAACTCAGACTTATAAAACCTTTACATCTTGCTACTCGATGAGGCATCGAGTTCTATGTTGTATAAAATACCCTGTATACCTATTTGTATACTCAATATTTATGTGGCATGTTTTATTTGAGAGGTCACATAAACCATGGATAGCCTAATCTAAAAATACAAAACCAGTAATAACATTATTTGTGAGTTAGTTACTAATGATCTAATAACATTATCCTTACCATACAAAACCAGACTCACAAACCACTGAAGCACATCCCAGTTGGAAGGCAGCATACATTTAGAAGCGTGCAGTGATATAGCTTAATCATTGAGGGCGTGTGAAGGATACTGTATTCAATTCCAAATACTCATCATCACCCCTTTGCTCTGTATGTTAGAAGCATGTAAGTAATTTTCTGCATCTGTGCAAACCTTTAGAAAAGCCACTACATTAAAAACCTTAACATGTCACTCAGGCAATCTTTAAGAAATTAGACATTATCTGTTTTTTATTTTGGAGTTTGGGTTTTTTTGGTGGGCAGAAGGCAGAGGGGATGTTTTGGCAGTTTCGGGGGTGGGTTTGATGGTGTTTTTAAAGAGAAAAGCAAGAGTTTCCTAGCAGGCAAACCCACCAAGTAAGTGAAAAACTTTTTCTGAGATATAAATAATATCTTAAGTACCAAGATCTGTGTAATAAAATTATTCATGAATGTGCCTGTGCAGCAGCCATGGCTAATAGGCATGAATATGAATCATAGAATCATAGAATCATAGAATTGTTAAGGTTGGAAAAGACCCTTAGGATCATCAGGTCCAACCATTAACCTAACACTGCCAAGTCCACCACTAAACCATGTCCCTAAGCACCACATCTACCCGTCTTTTAAATACCTCCAGGGATGGGGACTCAACCACTTCCCTGGGCAGCCTGGTCCAGTGCCTGACTACTCTTTCAGTGAAGAAGTTTTTCCTAATATCCAACCTAAACTTTCCCTGGTGCAGCTTGAGGCCATTTCCTCTCGTCCTATCACTTGTTACTGGGGTGAAGAGACCAACCCCCACCTCAGTACAGCCTCCTTTCAGGTAGTTGTAGAGAGCAATAAGGTCTCCCCTCAGCCTCCTCTTCTCCAGACTCAACAACCCCAGCTCTCTCAGCCGCTCCTCATAAGACTTGTGCTCTAGACCCTTCACCAACCTCGTTGCCCTTCTCTGGACACACTCCAGCACCTCGATGTCCTTCTTGAAGTGAGGGGCCCAAAACTGAACACAGTACTCGAGGTGCGGCCTCACCAGTGCCGAATACAGGGGCACTATCACCTCCCTGGTCCTGCTGGCCACACTATTCCTGATACAAGCCAGGATGCCATTGGCCCTCTTGGCCACCTGGGCACACTGCTGGCTCATGTTTAGGCGGCTGTCAACCATCACCCCCAGGTCCTTTTCAGCCAGGCTGCTTTCCAGCCACTCCTCCCCAAGCCTGTAGCGTTGCCTGGGGTTGTTGTGACCCAAGTGCAGGACCCGGCACTTGGCCTTGTTGAACCTCATACAGTTGGCCTCGGCCCAACAATCCAGCCTGTCCAGGTCCCTCTGCAGGGCCTTCCTACCCCCCAGCAGATCAACACTCCCACCCAACTTGGTGTCATCTGCAAACTTACTGAGGGTGCACTCGATCCCCTCATCCAGATCATCGATAAAGATATTGAACAGGACCGGTCCCAACACTGAGCCCTGGGGAACACCACTCGTGACCGGTCGCCAACTGGATTTGGCTCCATTCACCACCACTCTCTGGACCTGGCCAGTCAGCCAGTTTTTAACCCAGCTCAGAGTGCACTTGTCCAAGCCGTGAGCAGCCAGCTTCTGCAGGAGAATGCTGTGGGAGATGGTGTCAAAGGCCTTACTGAAGTCCAAGGAGACAACATCCACAGCCTTCCCCTCATCCACTAAGCGGGTCACCTTGTCATAGAAGGAGACCAGGTTAGTGAAGCAGGACCTGCCTTTCATAAACCCATGCTGGCTGAGCCTGATCCCCCCGTTGTCCCGCACATGCCGCATAATGGCACTCAGGATGATCTGCTCCATGACCTTCCCTGGCACCGAGGTCAGGCTGACAGGCCTGTAGTTCCCCGGATCTTCCTTCCGGCCCTTCTTGTAGATGGGTGTCACATTTGCTAGCTTCCAGTCATCTGGGACCTCCCCGGTTGACCAGGACTGCTGGTAAATGATGGAGAGTGGCTTGGCAAGCTCCTCCACCAGCTCCCTCAGTATCCTCGGGTGGATCCCGTCTGGCCCCATAGACTTGTGGGCATCCAGGTGGAGGAGCAGGTCGGCAACTGCCACCTCTTCGACAGCTGGGACTACATTCTGTGTCCTATCTCCATCTCCCAGCTCAGGGGCATGAAAACCTTGAGGATGATCAGTCCGACTATTAAAGACTGAGGCAAAGAAGGCATTAAGTACCTCAGCCTTTTCCTCATCCTTTGTGGCCAAGTTTCCCTCCGCATCCAGCAAAGGAGGGAGATTCTCCTTAGCCCTCCTTTTGTCGCTGATATACTTATAGAAACATTTTTTGTTGTCCTTGACAGCAGTGGCCAGTTTAAGTTCTAGCTGGGCCTTCGCCTTTCTAATCTTTTCCCTGCATAACCTCACCACATCCTTGTAGTCCCCTTGAGTCACCTGCCCCTTCTTCCAAAGGTGGTAGGTTCTCCTTTTCTTCCTGAGTTCCAGCCAGAGCTCTCTGTTCAGCCAGGCCGGTCTACTCCCCCGCATATGCATGAACTGGAGATGACTGGACCACACATTTACCCGAACCGAGGCAACTAAGACCTTAAACTCAATCACAAACTATATGTGGAGAAAGCACCTACCCACCATAAAATGTGATTTCAGTTTGTTCTATACTTGGCTTTGTACTGCTATGGCTAGTAGGTATGCTAACAAACCCAGTTTTCTGGGCAGGCTGGGTATTGCACTAGATTTACTGTACTTTCAAAATGCCATAAACCAGACAGCAAATATCTTTAGACAGGGCTTATAATCTTTTTTATATTCATTCTAAATATGCTTTGTCTGTCTTTTAAGTTAACCAAATACACTAACACTCACTTCCAGTACCTCTGCAAATGTCTTATTTCTTTGGAAGAGTACTGAATATGTAAACTTGGTGAATGAAGTTTATTACATATTTTAATTCTGTGGAAAGTTTGTCTAGGATGAACAAATACATACAATTACAGTACATCATTAACTGAGATTAAAAAAAAAAGGAAACATCCTGAAGATATTTTAGATCGTCTCTGTTACAAAAAGAGATACAAATCATCCAATGCCCAAATACCACCATGCTTTCAATTGACAATTTCTGAAGGGGAAAAAGGAAAACACAAATAAAATGGATATTGCACTTGTCAAAATTCCTGCATGTTTCCCAATTAACAGCTTTGAAGAAACAAATTAACTGAAGAAAAGAGCAAAAGAAAGATAAAGAAATTATGCCAGCATAGGGCAAAAGAATGGGAAACTAAGAGGAATTAGTAACTGTAGTAAAGAGAACTGAAAAGGTGTGATTTTTTTTTTTGGCAGATGCAGTTTACTATAATTTTCCTAAGGCTTCTGGATCTATCTGAAAGGCTAATTTTTTCCAAAAGTTGCTAATATTTTGAAAATAATAAAGATACATTAAGTTAAATGTAAAATAGCTCTTTCCCAAATGTTTTCAGAAAGCAGGAAGAGCTGCATGAATTTACAAAATTAAATTACAGTATGTTGGCTATTAATCAAAATATTAATGTTACTATATCTCTACTGATTATTCTTGTAGGTTACCACCTAACAAACATCAAATCAATTAACCTTTGCCAAAAAACCCCCCACACCCTTGCAGCAGCAGGCAAAGGTAGTAGTTTTGTCCTCATTCTATGTAACGGGAGACTGGGGCATACCTGGCTTCTCCAAAGAGCAGAGAAGCAGCCAGTAGTAACTCAGTGTGAAAGTCAATGTCCTTAGAAACGCAAACCAAAGTAGAGCAGTAAAATATAAGTTTACCCCATGAGAAAACTCATCATGGAAAACAAATCCATCAGCAGATTTAGTAATTATAATTTTATTAAACAGCCCGCTTGCTAAGGAAAACACATCATATCCACCACTACCTCAATCAAAGTGTCAAACACTGCATAAAAAAATTCTAAATAGTACAGAGAGATGACATATGATTTCATTACTGTCATTATTTGTATCTTCCTTAAGGAGGGACTGTATGATAAAGAACACAGCAAGCAATGCAGCATGGATCAAGTGATGCTGCAGACTGGCAACTGACCACAGAAGGACCAAGAATTTTTTTACCAAACAATTACTTTGTGTCCAAACATCATAAATAACTCTTAACTGTATTATTCTCCTTCCTTAATTCTGTGTCTTATTCCTATATTCTTCTCTGTTCTATGACTAATATGCTTTGCAAGAGACATTTATATCTACCTTTCAAATACGACCTTTGAATATGTTAACCAGAGCCAAAAAGGAAAGAGTTCTGTGATTGTATGAAAAGTCCATGTGGGAATCACACCTATACAGCTGGGTCCAGATAAGCAACAAACTCCTGAGGGGCTGGCCAGATGTATAAGGTATCAGGGCCAAATATATAAACATATAAATCCTCCATTCCAATACAGTATAAAGGAGAGGCAGCACCCAAGAACCAGAAGTTCCAGTGCAGTGCGAGAAGAGATCCACTTCACAGAAAGACAAGAAAACAGAGAAGTACCACAGGGGAAAAAGGGTATTGAGCATAGGGAATGATACAGAACGGGTCTTTCCCCTCTGAAAGACTTGGCACTGGCTGGAGAAATATAAGAACTTACAAGGGAGATGTAGTTTAACTGATCTGGAAGTAGACTGCGATAAAAGTAGCGATTTGAGAATTTTGTTCATCTTTTTTTTAAGATGTAAGGAAGGCGCTTTTCCAATCTCTTCTGTCATGACTACATTTCTGAACTTGGATTGTGGAAAACGCTTCAGGTTTCTCAACTCCAAATCAAAATGGTAACACTCCAACTACACATTTATTTTAACTTGGAAATACCAAATTGCCACCTAACTGCATGTTTTAATTCACAAATTTGGGTAACTGTGTATCAAACCAGATGCGACACTGTGCCATCACTGTTCTGCCTATATCAGTGCACTCAAATACTGTGAGCGTAGATTAACTCCCATCCCTTGGGAACTGCAGATGGCCAGCGACTTGGCAGGTGGTCCCCCACTCTGCTGTGTTGCATTAACTAGGAGTTTGGATCCCTGACAGCGACAACAGAACAAAATATGGAGACATTAAACCTTCCCAGCTAAATACTTGTGAACATTATTTCAAGAGGAGCAGGAACCGTTTCTCTCTTCCAAACCCTGTTCTTGGAAACGTCTGAACCTTTCAGATGTTCAGTGAGAGGCAGGTATCGGTCACAGATCACTTCAGCCAGAACGAGCACGTAACGCGGGAGCAAGCAGGGACTTACTGGGTAAATGGCAGGATGCGTTGAGCATAGGCAAGACTGCTTGCTCTGCCTTTTCCTGCTTCCAAGAGATGGCTACGTGATGAGTTATGGTGTTTGAGTATTTGCAAAAAAAGTACAAATCCAGAATTCTGTCTTTTAGTATCTCATACAAGAGATGAATTAAAATGGCATTAGTGCAGGTAAGGTATTTATTGTAATGTATTTAAGATAACTATGCAAAGAACTGCATTCGTTTTTAAAAAGTGCTGAAATGGCTATGTGATATGCTTCCTCCAGTAGTTCTTGGTAAGATGTTCTGAATTCACATTAATGAGACAGAAATTACATATCATATATCTACACATGAGATTTAAAAACCAACCAGCTGTGATGTTCCAAGCATTTGATTCCTTATACTGAAAAAAAGCATAAAAAGCTAAATGAAAACATTGTCAAACATGGCCTGAAGGAGCAACTGCACCTGAAAAAAAAAAGCATGCTAAACCTCTATTTTTTAAATTAGCCTTGAGCTGTGGTACTATACTACTAGTCTTGCAAAGCTATATAATTTCAGGGAGAAGATGAGGTCAACACTGTTATTTTAAAGAGGATTACTGTGATAAAATTAGCACTTGAAATTTTATTTTCATTTGATTAATAATTATGAGGAATATACAATACACTAATTAAGCACTCACCTGTTAAGCTACCAAGTGTAAGTTTCCGGCGACCCATTCTTTCAACAAGCCAGACTCCCACAAGAGTAAAAATGAAGTTTATAAATGCTGTCAGTGCAGCCAGCCAGATTGCAAGCCTGTCGTCTTCAACTCCTGACATCTGCAAAATGGTAGCACTGTAGTACCTGTGAGCGGAGGGAGACACAAATACGAACACTGCTGATTTCAAATTGGCTCATGTTATAGTTTCTGATTTTAAATCGAAAAAGATCGTAACAAACATCAAGTATGATGTTCTGCATAACGCAGCCACAGACTGATACCCCATTATCCTGGAAATCAGGCATAACTTGCGCTTGACTAAAGTTTTGACTGGAAGACATCAAGAGACGAATTGCCTTTCCCTTGGCTGTTTATATTTTCAATGGTCAATCATATTCTGCTAGAAATGGGGTTTGCATTTTTAATTTAAATAAATCCAGCTTTCAGATCCAGCTGTTGCTTTGTGCTCTATCTTTTTTCTGCCAAAACATGCAGGATTTTAGCACTCTGTGTACTGTCTAGGGAAAGGTAGCTCAGAAATCAAATATGTTTTCACTCCCGCTAAAGGTCATACAGAACTAATCTATGGCATCCAACACGTTGCAAGCGACACTTGCAACCTCTTGGTTTTAGGTTTTGCAGTTTTATTTCACTGCCACCGAAGCACCCGAAACCTTCTCTTTCGTATTACTTTTGTCTTAACCAGAATACGATTGCTTTGAAATGCCTTAGCACCACACTGCAGAGATGTGAATCTACACCCAACAGGAGCATTTGGCAGAAGTTTCCACTTCTCTCTAAAACGAATCAACCATTCCACACAAACAGTAACTCATAAATAAATCAACTGAACAAAATGAAAAGGGAAAAAAAAGGAAGCCTTCTACCATTTTTCACAGAGATCAAATGAACACAGATATTGTGCCTATGTTCTCAGGGAGAGCTAAACAAACCTTCAGGAAAAGACGAGTAGAAGCATTTTTCATTTTGTTCTATTAATTTGTGCTGACTGAAATACTGAATATTCAAGCCCTCAAATACCTAGCAGCCTATAGGCTTTCACACAGTAATAACCATCAAAAATGTCAAAGCTCACTTTTTTTTTTCCTCTCGTCAAAATGAAGCTTGCTTTAAATGTCCCCTTCTTGTCTGAATGCCTAGATGTGTTATGCTCAGAAATTTTAGTGGTCCACATTTTTCTATTCTAAGCATAAACCGCTTTTTATTTCAAATCAATAATCCATGATGCACAATATACCCAACTGACTACTTGCAAAAGTGCTTGAGCCATTTAAGACACTACCAGCCATAAATGATTGTACCTATGGCTGGATAGTACTGCCTTGCCCGTTGGCTAAGACAAGGATTTAGATCCTCCCAGCTCCCTTCCTCAGCTCCTCTTCCCCACCAGTACAGCCATTTGAGGCCATGCCTATACAACCAACTCGTGGTTCTGCAGGAGAGGACCTCCAGAGTGAAACTGGTGGTACTGAGGACCCGGTATCTACACACACATGGGTTCTGAGCCTGGCTCCGTGGTCTGCCTGCCCGTTAGCAACTGCAACACCTCGTCCAGGCTCATTTTGTCTGAAAGAGCTGCACACTTTGAGATGCTGGCAAGGGTGCGAACCTTGAAGAGATGAAGATTCATGAAGGATAGACATCATCTAAATTTAAAACACTAATGTTAATGCGTCCTCACTTCTTAAGGCTCGCTAAATTAAGTTGCTAACTGCCTGTCAAAACTTCCATTGTACTGCACTGTTCTAGTCACCAAAATCATCCAAACAGTCTCTGATCTCCCAATACACTTTTCTTTTTCTTCTTAAGGGTAGGAAAACAACAATAAATGTCAAGTCTTGGCCCACTGACACCTACTATGAAACTCCTATTTACTTCCACCAGGCAAGGCTTCAGGAAGCCACATTTAACTCCACACATCTAAATCTTCTCAAAATCCAGTCCTACTGGGAAATCAGAAATTGCCAGTTGTCAGCAGCAATGTATAGCGTACTGATACTATACAGTTAAAAAAGCAAAGAACAAAGAATCACATAAAAGCACGTAGATGTCTACTGCCTGATATATACAAACAGGCACCTTCTGCCCCCCACATTCCTTCTGGTTGCTTATTGCACTCACTGGTTATATATTCTCAACTAGAAGCTTACTGTTTATCCATAAATAAGCAACATATTTCACTTCTATGGAAAACGAACCAGGGAAATTTAGGTTCTGCAAATCCAAATGCCAAGCTACTAAAAGCCTGGGTGCTGGGCAATAACGTTCATGTTTATTATGGCATAGAAATCTAATTTCAAAAATTTAAAAGAACACTTGCATAGATTATGATAACTACTAAATATATTTGCTTATGTCTACCTGTTTTAGTATGCCCATTTTTTATACCAACCTGTGCAGCCCTAACTGCCTATTAACGTAACAAGATGACAGGTCTTTTTAATTTCTTCCTGACAAGGAAAAAACTTATGTGGCAGAAAAAGGTCAAGTTGTGATATTATACAATACTGCAGCTCCTGCAGGGAATGTAATTTCAGTGACAAAGTTGTACAGTCCTAGCTTATTTTCTAAAACGTAAAGAAAATTACAAAAGCACGTGTGTATCCTTGGAATTTTTAAGCAAGTACTGTATCTTAGAAAGCAAATAAATAGAGACAATTACAAAGCCACACAAAGTAACTGCGTCGGATATATATATACAGAAAGATTTTAATATTGATCATTTCTGAGGATGTTGTTCTATGAAGTTGTTCTATCAAGAGATGCTGTACATTAAAAAAAAAAAAAAAACAAATCAAACCAAAACCTGAAACATTTCCATGTTCAAGGATCCTCAGACTAATCCTTTGACTATATACTGAAAATGCACAGTATTGCAGGAAATGAAGCACCCCCAAACACTTTCCTCCCTCTTCTCCTTTAAAAAGTCAGTATTTTTTCAAAGCAACAACATCCAATGTTTAAAGGAGAATTTCCCCCCTTCAAGCAGGTCTTACAGACAATTCCAGATGCGTCAGGGTTCCCAGGTTAGCTCATTCAGCAGCAGAGAAGCAGCCCACCATGCCAGGCTTCGTAGCTCAAAAAAAAAAATGACTGTCGATAAGCTGCCATCACAGCTTTGACTGCCCTCATCCTTCACAAGGGGCTGCTCTAGCTCATCTGTTACATCAAGTCTACTCCAACAAAGTTTCTGTCTAAGGATGTCAGCTTTTTTTGGACAGAATTTGTAATTCTTGTAAAATTAATGAATAAATCTAAGTAACTCAGAAGTACCTTTCAACATCTTAAAAACATTTACATTTTTGCTTTTAAGAAAACAAAACCAGAGTACTCTGGCACTGCTTTGCAAGGGTTTGTTAACATTTTCTAGCACAATACTTTGGAAATCACTGTCCAACTACTCAGTCCAAGAAAATGAGTCCCTAGAGATAACGAAACCCTCTATCTTTTTTTCTCAACTGAAATAATGCAAAGTGAAATGGCAAGTGGTGCAACAGCCAAGAAGCAAATGATTAAATATTGAAGAAAATCCAAAATGGTGGCAATTTCAACAGATTTACATGCTCTTTTTCTGCAACTGTGCATGAACAAAGATCCCCTCCTTCTGCTCTATCAGTTTATGATATGTTACAATTATTGGAAGACAGAAAAAGTATTCATAACAAAACATGCTCCACATTCACAAAATTGTGTTTCATTTACACCTTCTACCTGTTTCTCTGCTCCTTTAGGAATTACTAAAGCTTATTCCCATCAAGTTTGATGATTCCAGCATGGGAACTGCATTAGATGTGTCCAGGCTGGGCCAGGTGTAAAGCATTACCCAGACAAGTACCGAGGTACAACCTCCTCATGCCGATAGCCCCGACTAGAGTGACTCGTGCTGCCAAGCGTAAGACAAAGCGTAGTTATTTTTAAAACAGCAATATATTACAGCCTATATAAACATGGAATATAGAGTCTTGTCCCCCAGCTGACTTTTGAAATGGTGGAAGGTTCAGGTGAGAGGCAGCAGGTTTTCAGGTATGGACACTTGCAGGCTGGCCATGGTGCCATCTATCAAGCCAGGCAGCTGCATTAGTATGAGCCTATGTCAATGCCAACTGGGAAGCTGGACCATTTAGACAGACACCATCTTGTAAAAAAATCTGAGGGACTAATGTTAATTCAAATTTCACATTGATTCAAACAAAAGTGTCCCACTCAACTTAGAAGTTGTCTAATTTGTTTCATGTTTCCCTCCTGTTGCAAACTATCGCACATCCCTGTAAATACAGTTATAACATTCTCCAAGATAGCTTATTCTGACACACACTTTGATGACAATGAGGAAAATAGGTCAAGCCATCCTTCACATTTCACCTTTGGGTGATAAAAGATCACGGTGGTTTTACATCTTGCTAACCTTAACAGCAACAGCCCAACAAATGGCATTTCCATGGTGTGGAATACAGAACCGCCGCAGCAATAATAACGCTTGGCGGTGGCTGGCTTAGCTTGCCACATCCCACTCGTTGCAGGAGGAGGGGTTGGGGAAAGACCCCATGCTCCTACATAGAGGTCCTGAATCATTCCACTTACTCAAAGCTCTGACGTGAATCTGCACCCGATATCCTTTTGCTGAGAACTGAAAATGAATTTGTATAATAGTACTGTTGTTATTAACTGTTTTTAATCCTGCAGGCAAACGCACCTTCCTCTTTAGTCTTTTGTTTGCAGCTTGAACACAACAATCTTATCATGTCTGGCATTTCTGAAGATTCAGAGATGCTGAAGAAACAAGAAGCACAAGCCAGGAAAACTCCCATTGGTAATACCACTGCTAGAGAGAGGCCAGGCACATCGAGTAACTGCAGTTTACTGAAAGATGGACTACATGGGCTTGAGAACACCTTCTAGAGCAAAGCAGGTTTGTAGACAGAGCAAGCTTGCATCTGCCTATCCCACCCATTTACACCTATGTTATGAAAGGGATTTAATCAAGAAAGTTTAAGTTGACACTTTCATCACTAAGGTGCCTGCAGAATTACCATGGCTTCACCAATATGTCCAACTGTGGGAACTCATCTCACAGAAACAGCAGGAGAAAGCAAGAGCAGCATATGGGAAATTAGATGCCAAAGTACTGGAAATGAAAACAAGGTAGGAAGAAGTTGATATATGGAAGGGGCCAGGTGTGGAGGCTCTCCAACAGGAGGGATGCTATGGCCCTGCTAAGCGCCATATGAAGCCTGGGGAAGGGAAACAGGCACATTGGCAAGGTGTTGTAGAAGGAGCAAAGTAAAAATATCCCTTGGTTAGACTTGTTTGAAATAAGGATTGCAGAGCAATATAGCAGCATTTGATGATATAATTGGAGTGCTGGATAACGTGGTTCAACTTCCCAGCTTCATGTTCTGCACACCACAGTGATAAGGGAGATGCAGCAGTTTCCACTCGCAGAGGTTGCATTCAGAACAACCATGGACACCAGTTTGGAGACCTGGGCAGTTACTGAAACTCTGCTGCTTTCCTGTCTACGTCTCTAATCGTGTCTGCCTAATCTCTTACTTTGCTTTTTAAACCCCTTGCTTGAGCAGGTGGATTGGACCAGATGACCTCTAGAGGTCCCTTCCAACCTCAAGCAGTCTGTGATTCTGTGAAACGCAAATCTGATTGCCTCCTTTCTGAACTGCTATAATATAAATTAGTAATATTAACATCAACAGTAACACTGATATGATTAAATATTTGAGCACAGATCTACTTTTCAATGGGAATTGCCTTTGCCAGACAGAACTTTGTTAATGCTGAATCTCCATTAGCTATGGATAATGAAAATGGAAAGTCACAGCAAGGATAAGATCTAACCTTATCTTTGACATTAGACTTATAATAAAGTTGATCACAAAAGCTATAGAAATCCATTTCATCACTATGATTCGGCATCACTCTCAGGACTATCCATTAGTCAGTTTACAGCCTTTAGATTCCTTAAAAAATTAAAACCTTAAAACATCAACTGTTAAGTTGAAAAAGGGAGTACTGAACAACCTCAACCACCCTCTGAAAGCCCATATAGTGACAGATGGGGCAAACCTGTCCAGCCAAACTAGTTCTGTCAGGTCTTGTATGATCCCCTCACAATCTCTGCTCTCCTCTGATCCAAATTGACTGTAAACTTTTTAGTCACCTTTTCACTTACTTAACTTCTGAAAATTATGCAGACAGCCTCTTGCTTTCCCCTTTAGCATGTATACCATCTTCTTTCAATTCGTATTTTGAAAACGTACCTCATGACCTATACTTGTGCCCTACTGCAGACTGGCAGCACCCAAACCAACACGATTAGCTTGTCTCAAGGTTCTGCTCTGCACAGTGCTGTTTCAGTGCCAGTCCCTCCTGTAGAACACTCCGCTGTTCTCTAAAATAGTAACAGTTGTTAGGTTTCAAAAATATTAGTAAATCCGGTTTCACCTTATGCATTTAAAAATCACAGAGAATGTGAACAATGATACTTACACAAGAAAATATTGTACATTTAAACATATATTACTCCGTGTGCAATTATATACACACACAAACTTTGTGGCTAATACCATTCTGTTAAACGCAATGCATCTTGTTTTACTTCACGTGATGAATCGCTTCAGCAGGGCAACAGGGGACATCTGGCATATCTGCTGTTGTCTTCCAAAAGATACTTAACAATAAATGTAATCAATTATAAGATGTTGCTGTTTGTGCATGCCAGCAGCATCTCTCGTGGCACAGATGAGACGTGCCTGTATGACAACGTACAAACAAAAACTCTGTTATCACCTACCCACAGGACGCCAGTAAGACCCGTCCAGCTCATCAGCTCCAAAGGCAACCAGACTTCAGCTATAAAACAGGACTACTGGATACATGTACCTTTATTTTCAGGTTAAGAAGGCAAAATATCTAAGGACTAGATCCTGAAATCTTACTGAAGCAGCCTCTGCTGCTTTACAGGACTCCAATTTAAGACCAACAGTGAATATTCTTTCCCATACTTCCACTTTTGAAGTCCTAAAGAGCTCTCTGAGGAAAAGATTGCTATATCTCTAAGTCTATACTGGATTTTTCAAAAAGAGTGCCTGGGAGACAACCCGAGGGAGTGCCACTGTGTGCTTACCTACTGTAATTATACCTTCAAATTCCCCATTTAGCAGTAATGATGTATTGTGTTGTAAATGCTTTCAGCATAGAGTGAAACAACATGTGAATGTCATTTGTTACCATCAGTATATTTTGATAATAAAACCCCTCAGCATTTGGTACTGCTTGACAGACTAATTCTTTACACCCAATATGTTCTCTGATTAACCACACGATATCCACGTGCAAGGCACATGAAAAGGTTTTAAGGATTACCATTTAATTCTGTTAAGAAAACACTGGATTTTTTTTAGTGTCCAAAGAGACTAAATTCTATAGCTATTAAGCAAAGTAAGTGTACCAGTGTTTGACAGGGATTAAAAATACCTTTAAAGGCTTAAGATCACCAAGATACACAAAGGAATTCACTTCCCTAATTTAATGGGATACTGTCACACAGCTATTGGGTCATCTGAAAATACTGTTGCAGTATCTGCTGTGAGATTGGAGAAAAATTCCTTTTCTTTTTTTTTTTTTGTTTATTCGCTCTGCAGCAGATAGATCTCTGCACACAGCCAGAGCACTTTTCATGCTCAGTCATTTCACCCATTTATGTGGGTCCTTCACAGGTCCCACCTGAAACTATGGGGGAGGGAAATTGTTTTCTTCTTCATAACAGAAAAATGGCAAAATATAAGGAGGATTTAGAACTATTATTTAAAAGGAAAAAAAAAAAAAAGGCAGAAAAATAATACCAAACCCCCACGTAAGTCTGTAACAGGCAAAGTGCTCTGTGGATTCAAGGACAGAACCCTATAGTTAAATCCATTGAAGAAGTAGGTTGAATTTAACTGGAGAGTTAAATCAAAGAGTAACAGGCAGAGCTGGAAATTAAACGAAAGTACTGGGAGGAACAAAGTCTTGACCCTCCGCCTCTTCCCAAAATAGAGATGCAGTTTCCAGCACAAAACGAATAGGCTGGGCTCTGTGACACCTATAAGCTTAGCATTGCAACAAAAAGGAAAACAATGCCGACTTTTTCACCTTGGCCTCAGTGTCTGCACTCAATACATAAGCGTCTAACTCTTCAACTGAACCTCTATGAAAGAGAACCACCACTGTCATCCCTGTTTTATAAACGGAGACCACTGAGGCTTTTGGGAAGAGGAGGAAGACGGATGACCATTTGCAGTTATCCACCAGTACTACCTGCAGCGGAATAATGACACTCCAGGGTCTCACTGCAGATAAGTGCTCTCTGCAAATTAATAAGAATAAAAGCAGGGAAAGAAAAACTCCCAAGTATTTCACAAAATATATCTCATTCAATTATTCATTTATTCTGACAACTTCAGTTTAATTTAAATTATGTTTAATATTCCAGAGTATTCTAATGCTGGAAAGCACTAATGCCTGCCATAAGCTGTCTGGGATCCCAAAAAACCAAATCAGTCCTCATTAAAATAAAAAAAAAAAAAAAAATCAAGCTAGCCCCTTTGTTTAAGCCAAGCCCAGTGGCAAACAAAGGGACTATATACACTATAGTCTCGCTGTAAGAGCCAGGAGTTAGCAAGCTGGGAGTAACGGGATCTTGAAAGGTTATGAAAAAAAAGTGAAACAGGCTTTCTTTTGAACCTAGTTCATGGGTGCTTTCTCAAGAAAGAGCAAGCTTCTGTGCTAAATATATATTTATCTTTTGGGAAAAAATGTACTATTTCTGATTTTTGCTTATGAATAATAAAAAGATAACCACAATTTAACCCCAACTTTGCATCCATGGTTTAGTATCTGAATGGAATCATGCTACATGTCCAAAACCTCCCTTCCAGGCAGGCAGAAGGAAAATCGTACGTTAATAAAGGCACTATAAAGTGTTTAATAAAAAAGTAATTTCACTGCGGATCTGGTCTTACAGTCATTTCTCAGTTAAGAAAAAAAAGAGGATTTTTTCATGCATGGCAAGACAAAGTGTTATTTAGTTTGCACAGTGCTTCTTTTCAGATAGCACATCTTCAAAATATTGTACCTCTAGTTCTTCTATTCACCCCAGCAGGGTCAGATTCCCCACATATGCTCTGTGGAGCTTTATATAGGCCAGCTATTACTAACCCTGTTGGTGGAGCTTCCTGAGGAAACCATTTCACATTTTATTAGACAGCACTGAAATAACTTCCTAAAGGTACCATACTGTCACCTACCACTGGAGTATCTGAGCTTTGTTTACATTTTTCCTAATTATAAACATATGACAAATACATATCTATTTAGAATAATAATTTCAATATATACAAATGGGAACTACATAAAAATGTCCATTTAAAAATAGCACTTTCCATGGCTGAGATACATGACTCAATCCTGAGAGCACTAGCCCCACCGTTCCCCTTAGCAACAAGTCCATTAATATACATACATGTATCTTCTTGTAGAAGGACATAAGCATTGCACAACTACTTGGGAGAATGCAGCTAGCTCAGTGTGATTAATAGGACTAATAGCTCACAAATGGTATCTCTAACATTTTCTGCCAGTTCTTCAAAGACCATGGTACTGTATACACCAGAGATGGTACTGCATCCATACAGTGAAGACAGGTAATATGTACTTATAAGCTATAGAATACATGTTAAATAAATGAATCTTACAGCCACAAAGCTGCAAAGCCCTAATTTGGCCTTTGATGGTGTAACGAAATACAACACAATCTTTACAAATCTTTATAGATGTGACCACGTTACCGCCCATTTACTCTGCTACTGATTCCTGATTTCTGCTCACCTAGCCCCATGGTGGCCTGAGCCACCATGCTCAGACCAGCTCCTGCCCCTTTTCCTCTGTCCCAGAAGCTCTGTCAGGCTCCTGCTCTCTTACCATCCTACTATTTCACTCCTTGCACAGAGTAAATTATTTCTGATATCTCCTCATTTCTGAATGCTTCATCTTGCCCTCCTGCTATTCACTTGACAACTTTCTGAAAACATAATTTAAAAAAAAAAAACAAACAACACTCCAACCCCCAAAAAACCCAACCCCCTCCTTCACTCCTTTTATTTTCAAGTAAGGGGTATCTTATGAAAGGCTCAGCAGCTAAGCACAGGAGACTACATTTCTAAAGAATAATACTTCCTTCCATGAAACCACACTTTATTCTTTTTTTAAATGAGTGAGTTCACTTACAGACAACATACCATTATGAATCTAAAAGTTCACAGAGTTTCAAATGTTCATATAAAACCAGAAAGATCTTTGTAAATCTCCCAAATCTGTAACTATCTTACTAAAAACTCAGTCTTCCATATACAGAACTTTATTTCCATACTGAAATCATACAAATGATCAAAATAATTTGTCTGTGGCATATCAAACTAGTTAATATTCCAGGGACACTATAAGTATTCATTCATATGTGAAATGTTATTAATATTCTATCCTTTTCAATTTTAATTAGAAGATGTTGCATTAATAATGTTTATCTTGCACAATTTAGCATTTTTAGAGCTCAACCCATGAGAATGATTGTAATGAATTCTTGCTAAAAATCCACAAAATTGGTCTAAAATACTGAATAGGTCATTGTAGTATCTTCTGATCACCAAGAAAAACTTAACAGAGACATAATAAAGCCTTTGTGGCTGTCAAGCTATATATTTATTTATTTATTTAAAGATACTGATTGACCTTCTAACACAGATTTCCCATGAACTTTTAAATCCCAGTCTTACCTATTTTTTAGAAATCAATCATTAATTGCATCAAGCCTCCTTTCTTAGGTTGCTGAACTACACACTAGTGTCAATTTTAAAACCAAGGAAGCCCAAAACTGCCCTTCAGCTTCCTTCCTACTTGTCCCAATGTCACAATTATCAAAGCCAAGTAGCCAGAGACAACGCTGCTCGTAAGAGTGGAGCAGCTAGACAGCTCAAAACCAACAGAAAATCCTCTACTGTCTTAAAGGCTTTGAGTTTCTTTGGATCACGTTTCAAATACTTGAACAAAACATCCCGGTCCCTCCAGAAGAACAAGTGTCAGGCCAGGCAATGGGCTGCATTTCTGGAAAGGCAAGCGGCTGCACAAGGGAAACAACTAATTTAACAAGAAGTTAGGCTACTGAGATGATTGACTGTCAAGGGATTCCAGCACTGAAAAGAAAACAGAAAAAGATAGAACCAATAGCAGAATATATTGCTGGGGACATAGGGTTGGACAAAGGACAGCAGAAATGAGAAAGTCAACAGTTAAGGACCCAGTGAGGAAAAACTCATCTGCAAGGTAAGCGAGGTTGAACAAGGCCCTGACACGTGGTGCAGGATCATGTCAAAGGCAGCACCCAAGCACACAGCAACGCGGCCAGTGCTGTGCCATGGAAGGATCTAGCATTGCTATATCATTAGGGAGGAGGTCTTAAAGCCACTGCGATGACCCTAACACATACACCCAATGATGTTGGAATAAATGGTGGAAGCCTACCTTAAAGCCTACCTTATTGCAGTAAATATACATTTTCTTCTCATTCTGAATTAGTCTATTACAGCACCACCAAAAAAAAAAAAAAAAAAAAAAATCTATTGGCACCAATCCCACAGTCATTCAGGGAAAACTCCATGATGAGCAATGAGGAATAACAGCATGCATATGTGCATATGAGTACACCACAGCTGCAGTCACTGCTGGGCACAATGCCCTTACTAGTAACAATTTTAACCATATGTCTTATGTAAGGAAAAAAAAATAGTTCTGGGAAATAACTGGCACAAAAGTCTTCCCTGGGCTCAAATGCGCAGATGCACCCATATTATCAGCAGTCATTTCAGGACTGTTTAAAAAACAAACCCAAAAGAGTAATTCTGGAGTGACACCATCTGAGCTCATTACTCATGGTGGCAGATGAGATCCTTTTTCGGAGTCCTGGTTTTGGCAAAAATACTCTAAGTTGACAACCTCAACTGACCATTCCAAATCTGCATTCAGGAATTTATATTTTTAGACGTTTCTGGTACTAAATACCAAGAAATGGCAACTGTTCAGTGTCTTTCAAATTCAGGCCACTCACTTGTGGTGCTTTGAGATTTCTAAATCCAATCTCAGGTTTTAATATTCATACAATCAAATATTACCCTTGCAATATATTTCAGACATACACTGCACATAGACCTGATCTCAACAGACTTGTATTTTCTCCTTCCTTAGAAAACAAAATTAATTGCACAGCAAACTTAAATGCGTGCAGTGTGAATATTAATTTGGCAGTGTCTGCTTCTATTACACGCAGTCTTTTCTGTTGTCTTTAGTCCCATCTGTTCCAGCCAAGAAAGGAAAAAATCATGGCAGACCCAAAAAAGTCCTTAGAGCGGTATCACCAGTGTACATAGATTTTTTTTCGTTTCATGTTCAGGATGGGTAAAACCACAGAAGTAATGTTAACATAGCATATAAATGACAATCAGAAAACTAAAGGGTTTGATTTCTGGTGTTGGAATGATTAATCTACCTGAACGCAGCATCTAGCTGCCGCTTTTGACATTTCCTCTTCACTTTCAACAGTAAAAATTGCCTCAACAGTTCTTTGCCTCTCACTTACTACAAAGTAATCTGCAAGCATCCCAAGTATGCGTTTCTGCTTTTCTGCCAACAAACAAACAAAGCATCAGTCTCAAGCTCTGATGCTCTAACCTGAGATTCTCAAGTTCGACTTCTTCCTACCCACATTGTTTTGCTCCATGCCCTGAATATGCTTTGTGGAGATGCTTTGCTTACAGCAGAGGTGAGAAGAACTGGATTCTAATTCCCAGTCCAAAAAGTTTAATACAAAAATGTAACACCATCAGCTGGAAAGACCCAGCACAAGCTTTTAGTACCAAATCTAGAGAATCACTTGCACAAGCTGAGCTCCTTTCAACAAGTGTGCCTCACCTGTGCGCTGGGTGCCCAAATCACCAAGCCCTACTGCACCTTAAAGCGACCCTTCTGACTTCTTTTGAGAAGGACCTACCCTAGGTTAGACACCTCGCTCTAGAAGGAGATTCACAGCTGAAAATGCAAGAAGAGGAAGGTATCGCCTGGCTCTAGAGGGAGGTATTTCTCCCCTTGCCACGTCCTACAGCATGGCTTGCTGGTCCTCTGGTCAAGCCATTGACCTTTGCGAATCCCCTTCACAGACATCTCAGTCTGCTCATGTTCTATATGAAGACCTCAGGGATTTTACCTGAGGAAACTGAATTTACTCATTCCTCCATGGATTTAGCTCTTGGCTTGTACTTTCCTAATTGTTACGTGGGTGCAACTATGTTTCGCCACTGCTGTGAAGTCGTGACTTCTGCACCCGTTGCCATTCATAAATGTTAAGCAGAATGATCATTACTCTTTGGATGCAATGAGAAAGTTAAAGCAGCTATGAAATAGACCCCTAGCAGAGAACTCCAATACGTTTCTAATGTACTGTGAAAAATAAAACTGTACTTAGAAAAGCACTGAATGGCTATTTTGGGAATGTATGTTTCAACACAGCCTGCACAAGGAAAGCAAGGCAATGTGTTGTGAATGTGCTACCTATTTAAAAGGACAAACACATTGCTCTTTTCTTCAACACAATATGTAACAATTAAGCACCACATCAAAATTATTAGAGCTATATAAAGCACTGTGAAGACTAATGTAATAGAGTTAAAGGCTAATGTAATAGAGAGTTAGATTCTCTATGGTGCAGAATAGTAGCCTTTTAATCTATGAACCATATGCTAGGCAATACATTTGTTTGATAATCTCTAGAGTGTTATACACTGTATACTTCTATTCGACAGGGAAATTTTGTTCTAACTTTATACAGACAACTTTAAAAATGTTCTTATATATGACTTAACCACATAGGAGAGAACTTACTGTTTACACCATATATACAGTTCAGTATTAAGTGTGCATGCCACCATTTACTGCTATATGTTATCTATAACATTTATGTATACTTTGAATTTAAAATTCAGTGAAGCTGCTAGAAAATAAATCTAAAACAAAGTTTAAGATAAAATTCCTAACACAAAGTCAATAAATAGCTGAAAAGACTCTATGCCAGATATTTTTAAAGCTACTTTTTGAAACCACATTTTAACTTCTCTCTGAAATAATCACTGCTACTTGTGAACACCTAGTAGGAGATAGCTACAGAATGGTCTTTGTGTTTAACTCTTCAAACAAATAATTTCCATATCAGCTGTCTGTTTTCCTGTGTTGCCTCTGGGTAAAGATCACTTTCATGTTTATCATTTCCTTGTCGCAACTAATTAAGCTGCCAACTTTTAAATCCCTGGCAGCTTATACTATTCAGACCAATTATTCTACATCCAAGGACAGCTTGACTACATACAATTTATGTTCTCTGTCCTTCAGTGTTCATCATGTAAACTCAAGGCCAAGATCAAAAATCTAAATTTTAATCCCTGTTCTATGACTTTGTAACCTCGGAGATGTCATTTCACTCCTTCTTATTTGTCCCTCCTCTGCAAAAGTTTTTTAAGTATCTTTTCCACACTTCTCATGAGAAGATTCGTATGTGGATAATACTTGAAAACAACTGAAAAACAGAAAGGAAAGAAAGGTAGGTGTTGATCAGTTCTCCTAATGCTCACCCAGAAGTACCCCACAGAGGCTTGTGTTATAGCTTAGGAATATGCTGAACAGCACCGGTGATCTTGAAAAGGAGGAGGTGAAGAGTGAAGTCGTTTTGCAGGGCAATGCAAATGAAATCTGGATCTTTCTCTGAAGTTGTTAAGAAGCTAAAATTGTCTTTTGCTACCTTTCAGACTCCAATAAGAGAGTACTGTCAAGATAATCTTCAACTCCATATGAGGAGCCTCTTCTGCAAAGAATGACTGGAGAGACTGGCTCTGTTTTGAAGGTGCAACCATCCTCAACAAAACTTCAGCACTGATGTGCTCAAGTGAGGAGTACTTGAAAAATGCTTCAAAAGGCTACTCTAGAAACATCACTACTAAGCCCTGCACTTGGCAAACACTAATCACAAAGGCAAAGTGAAGAAAAACTAAGGTATTCTTTTTTAATTAAAGAAACGGAGAGAATATATGAGGAAGAATAATTACATTTCTTTAATTGTGCATTAATTTCACAAATGAATGAAAAATTAATCATAACCTCAATACAGAATCTATTTTATATCTATCAATGTACTATCTTACTGGAAATTAATTTAGTGTACCAAACAGTAACACCTGGGGTTATACAATTCTCAGCCAGTTACAGAACAAGGGACCTCAGTGGGAGTTAAGCAGAACATGCTGCTGTAAGAAAGATTTATTACACGTACCTTAGTATGACAGACAGGGCCTTGGGATTCCCCATGTTACTTCTGCTCCACCATATCAGATGTACATTTACAACAATAACAAGATTTAACAGCGCTGAAAATAGAAACTTTAAAATGCAGGTAGCCTGCTGCATATTATTGTAGGAAGTTATCCTCTTTGAGTTCAAACATAATTTTAAAACATGAAAGATCTAATTTCTGATAGTACCAAACCAGGTGAGAGTCCTGAACATGACCATGGTGAGAGGAATAAAGCACATGAGGAGAGGCTGAGGGAGGTGGGCTTGTGTAGTCTGGAAAAGACTACAGGTATTTTTCACAGCCTAAGCAGAGCTACTAATGGAGCCAGTCTCAGTCACAGTGAAAGGACAAGAAGCAATCGTCACAAGCTGCAAGAAGTTAAATTCCAACTGAAAATAAGGGACAAAAGTTCTTCAGCATGAGAGTAGTTAAGCATCAAAACAGGTTGCCCAGGGAGGCTGTATCCATCCTTAGAGACTTTAAAGTCTCAGCTGGATAAAACCCTGAGCAACCCAATCTAATTTTGAAGGTAGCTCTGCTTGGAACAGCAAGGTGGACCAAATGATCTCCAGATGTTCTTCCTAATTTACATTACTCACTACGAGTTAACTCAATAGCTAAAGGCTGCTCAGCCATTTTCACAATCAGGCATTTAAGACATGCAAAGACCATTTCTAACTTTCTTGAGATTCATCTAAAAGAAAGCATGAGAATGAAACTCCTAAATTAATCCTGCACTACTGCAGGAAACCACAATGCACTTCATAAAATCAGTTAAGGTCCACCTTACATTATGCTCCATAACCATTCTCTTCTAGCAGTTTCAAGCCCATATTTATCACCAGTGGCAATGAATCCTAACTTTGTTTCAATTTTATTAGCAAAATGAAACCTTTGGCACTAAGGTCTATAACAAGAATACTAAATAAGGCAAGATTAATTAGTCGTTCCAGTATGGTACCTTTTCTCACAACCTTCTGTCACATCATCTTTGCTTAGACCTTTACTCATCTTATGGTTCTTGAGCAATACCAGCTATTCTTGAACTAAAGCTGAACTAAAAGTTTTTCACGTGAAAGAATCAAAACTTGGCTAGAGTCCAGATAAATGAAATTTTCAACATTTTCTTGTTCTAACAAAACCACTTATTTGTTCAAAGAATAATATCTGGTTGGTCTACAGCTTCATTTTCCTTTGTTAAATCAATGCATTGTATCCTATTTATCCCATTTTCCTTTATCCAATTATTCTTCATACTTTTAATTAATTTTCCTTTATTTGCTTGCACTCCTCCTTCTGTACTCAGCTATTATTTTATCCTAATTTTTAATTATAATCTCTTGAAGCAAGAGCTGTCTTTTTACTCTATATTTCTACACCACTTAGTGCAGCACTGTCCTGCTCCACAAATAAGCCTTTAAAATGCAACAGTAATACAAATACATTTTATTAGGCTCGAGGCTGGCTACCACAAAATTGCCTGGTTTTCCCCACTAGTTAATGAAACAATTCTATCTTTTCCTGTATTCATATGCCAATAGTAAAGCCTGCTGTTAATGGATATAATGTTCTCTCTTTCTGAAACTTGCTATGATTCAGCTATTATTGGGTTGAGGGAGAAAAAAAAAAAGTACCCTTTCAAGACTTATAGTAAATGACGCACCAGTTATTGCTAATTTTTTTTCCTGTTCTTTTTTTAAACAATACCAAGTGTGTAAAATAAAACACAATGTATGCAGAAAGCCTGAAAAGTCAAACATTCAAATTTATGGAACCAGAGAAGAGGAAAAAAAGTCCTATCATTACAGTGTGAATAATGAAGAATGACAATGACTATGCCATCACCTTATTCATAAGATGAATTGTGTTTTACACAGAAATTGTTTTTATACACATTTTTCATCACTCAGCCACACTCAGCGGGTAAAAAACTGCAGCCTACACAAGGTTTGTAGAACAATCTTTAGGGGTTTATGTTAATAATGTAGTAAATATGAAACAGCATAATATATTGAGTTTTCTTATGTAGACAAAGGTAACTCATCTCTAGTACTTTTACAAGAGTAATTACTCTACCTGTTTGAGTATAGTCTAAGAAAATGAACAGCAAAAATGTATTACAAAAAATGCACAGAATAACTTTGATTCTTTCTTCTGGTCTTTTCTGTTTCTTTTTTTATTATTATGATGATCTGTGCACTACTTGTAGACTGTAATGTCTAAACAAACTCATTTTGGTTTATATTCATGCTTCACCCAGTAGGTTCTACTGAACTGATTATCTGGTGAATACTTATGATTTCTTATTAGGATAGATAACATGGAAATCAGATTGAAAGATTTATTAAGATAAAATAATAGAACTGTATAAAAACTCAAGTGAGAATATGGATGAAATTCTGTTATCAGATGCCTTGTTAAGGTCTCTAGAGAAAGCCAGTCTTCTTGACAACTTTAATTTAAATCCCGCAACTGGGATTTTGCTGGAAAATGTCACACTGAACAAAAATTTACATTTGAGAATTTTCATGACAGGTATCTAGACAACTTAGGGGCATACAAGAATTTGAACTGAAATATTTTAATGAAGTAGCAATTACAGGGCAACAGCCATCAGCTTTCAGACAAAGTCAATTCTCCCCAAAGGTCCTTTTAGAAACAGCAACCTTGAATGAAAACTACATGTCGACCTGACAGCCCAGCTGATGGAAGATGACTGCCTTCATGGTGTGCAAGACAGATGATTTACTGTTTCGTGAAATATTCTGCTTCAGACAATTGAGTACTGCGACTATGTATCCTCATTGCACCGGCTTTGTTGGTCCGCTAAAGAAGGACTCTAGAAATAGCACTGGAATAAAACTCATTTTCTTCTCAAAGTGGCCCAGACAAATTAATCCCAGAGGGGCAGGAACAGTGAAACCGAGAGGAGAAAACCCATCACATAAATGAAATTTCTATGAGTTTCATTGGCACAAAGGAAAGGTCTTCTTGCCTGAGAACATTCAAATCAGCAGTCCTGAGAGCAAGTTTTCATTTATAAGAGGAGAACCAAATGGCAAATGGAAGATGGAGATCTACAAAACCACTAAGCAGCGGCAGTTCACTGAGCAGACACACCTCACATAACGGGGCAAGGGAAGAGAAAAATCTCCTCAAGCAAAGCTGTTCATGAACAGGGTTCTCCTCTTTTTGAGGGAAAAATCCCGACTGGAGGTAATCCTCATGTATACTGGGTGAGTGTTCCCACATCCCAATCCCACTGATTGCCCTGGCCATATTAACTTCCTCAGATATGGCCTAAAACATTTGGAGCAAACTACTTCTTGCGAACTGTGTGCTATATTTATTAGATGCAAGTGCTAGTATGGACTAGGATCAAGTGATTTAGCTTCTTACTCATCTACTTTTTTTAAGGTCAGACAGAGCTAAATTCGTCAGCAGGTGACTCTGTGAATGACTACTAGGATGATGCTGCCTTTGTTCTGTTCATTCCTACTCAGAGCAAAGCATCTCTGCATATAGGAAATCTGGGTTGTCTTGTTATCTCTGCATTCCAAATCATTCAATCTGAATGCTGTTGTCTTGTCATAACCCACCTTTTGTGAATTGGAGTGTTTCACAAGATTTTTAAAAGTACAATCAGATGGATGGTAATAGATTAGTCACACACAGGGCCAGCCAAACAGTGACTGGATGACAATAAAAACACTAAAAAGTTAGCGAAATGTAGGACGTAAAACAATCCCTCAAAAATTCAATGGTCTATTATTATCTGATATAAAGAAACATTTAATAAGATACAATCTTACTTGTTCCAAATATTTCCCACGCCGATACAACAGAAGTTAACAGATACACCAGCATGCTAAAACTCTACTGTTCATCTCAACTCTTGCTTATGCTTCTGCCTGGTTTTCCCTGCTGACTGCTGCCTTTGTCTTCACTCTTCTTGGCTTTTTATTTGGTCTTAATTCCACCCCAGAATCTATTTAATGCATCAAGAAAAACATCCATGATAAACCCAAGTAAGCTGTGTCTGAGACAGACAGATCAATTTTCTCAAACCGAAGCTTGTTTGGGGATCCTTGCCAAGAGAAGAACAATACCCGTAACTACAGTAGCAAGATTCCCCTATACACGTGCAGTTTCACTGTTCCTCATAACAGTGCTTCTAATAACATCACATACCTGCAACAACATATTTTATTTCCATATTTTAATGTGCAGAGATGTTAACACACTTCTTGAAATAAAACTTCTGCAATGGTGATCTCTTAAAGCTAAGTTGCTATTTTATTTTCTAGTTCTACAATATGCACACTAAACGTGCATTCTTTTGCTTAAAATTTTACCTTTTCCTCTCAGTCTGACCTCCAGCCTCAGCCTTGGACTCTCCACACCTCTCTATATCATGCAAAACTTGGTCTTGTTATTGTCATCTCACTGTGACCACTGGGGCTTCAGCAGGCCCATTGCTCCCGACCAGGGAGAGCCCAGCACTCTTGGCAGAAGACTAACTCGTTGATCTGCATATCGTTTTAACATTGAGGAGAGGGGACTGAGGGCACTTTTGCAATTGCTGGCATAATTAGCACTGTCTGGCAGTCAACTCAGATTACCAAGAACATATGCACGTAAGAACTGTGTAGTATTTGACATAAGACAGCATACCAGAGAGATCGGTAAATCCTTATCATACCTGAACTGTCAAATTCTCAAATCTAATACTAGACGGTCATGTATGTTCTTCATTTAAATGTTTCACTGTAAAATAAAGCATGCTGCAATATAAAATACAAATATTAAGATAAGTTCTGATAACTATTGTATCCTCAAACACCAACAGTGATATTGCAACTGCCAGACTGTATTTGCACTGGCAAAGAAAGGGTGACATCTAACCATTTCCTCACAAAAAAATTAAAATCTCACCTTCATTTATTAAAAAGGTTGTCATATATCATCAGTAAAGCTCCCTTCTCTCTCTGCAATAAATAGAAAGGATTATCTATGTGGTTTTTTTTTTTTTCCTTTAAATGGAAAGACTACTTTTGTTAGAGAAATGAGATACTTATGGCCAGTGCAGAAGCTGTTGTCTGTGACATTTGGCAGCGCAAGACTACGACCTTCCTTCTGGAAGGGAAGCCCGGATAAGGACAGAGCAAGCTTTCCATCAGTGGACATTAGGGGGAAGGAGGAGTGGAGAAATCAGGTCATTAGATTCCACACCGAGATAAAAACAATTACTTAGAAGAGAACAGTCTGCAAAATTACACTGTCGGAAGCAAAACATCACATAGCCTCATTCCTAAAGGTTGACTGCATTACTGAAATGTCTCTCTCCACCACTGGGAAGGACTCGGTGTGCTAAGTGCTGTACAAATACAGAACAATTAAATGACCTCTCCCAGAAAGCTTGCAATGTAAACACAAGGCAAAAAACCCAAATGGATGCTGACAGATGGGGAGAGATGAGATAACGAGGAAGCACCACTAATCCCTGACTTGTGACCATGTCAGCACACTGACACCAGGGACCTCTACTGCTCATGGAGATTTTGCTTTGAGAAGGTTGCTTTATTTTTTTTATGAACCAGGTTCAGGAAGACAACTTGCATTGCAGGGGAAAAGGAAACTAAAGGTGAATAGCTTTCAATAGATAACACAGGTAAAATGCCTGGACTGGGGAAATACAAGATTGGTACAGCACAGAAAGGAAGCATCAATTTTCCTGAGAGGTCAACTGTACAACTGCACAGCATATCTATCTGACAACTTCGTCCTTTAAGGAGTAGGGAGAAAGTACAAAAAAAAAAAAAAAAAAACAACCCACCTATATTAAGCTCTTTACACCTAGCCCAGCGGCGACAGTAAGCTGTTCTGCCCATGGAGACAAGCCTAGCTGGCAGAGACCTGTGTGTTGAATAAGCCAGAGCTCAACATACTGTTCTTAATCAAAATACACTAGAGCAGCCTAGTTCAGAGTAGCTGAAAGCCTGGATCATCGTGGCATCATCATGCTGGGACGAAGCAAGCGCTACCTCTCACTGGCTCACAACAATTTTTGTCAGGAATACTTCTGAGAGAAGCCAAAAGGGTACATGCTTTGTCCTTGAATGCTGGAGATTTGGGCATCCCCTGAAGGTTAAGGCTGAATGCTGCTCTTGCTTTAGACTGCTGCTGTCCCTTACCAGACTCAGTAATATTTTCTCCAGACACAAACCTTAAACCAGCTGCCTTTTCATTCAAGTCCGTATCTCAGGCTGGCACTCAGAAATCTGAGTGACGTAACAGCCTGCATTTGATGGAAGTAACTGTTGAGCTGGGAGTTGTCAACATTTATTATAGGCATAAAGAGACTGTCACATAATGGGAGACTGAAGAAAATCAGAACTTGTATAGTTTTGAGAAGAGGCAAAAGCATATGATACAAATACAGTTTCTGAACAAGGAATACTGAAAGAATGTTAGCTTTTGCTAATTATACTCTTACAGGGGGAGCATGGAAAAAAAAAATCAGAGACAACATATACGAAAAATAGATTGAAAAAAAAATCTTAAATGATACTTACCTGACAGACCTGTCTATGTACGTTGCAAGTTCAAAAATTTCACAGCATTTAAAATATATCGAATAGTGGTATGCATACAGCAAATAATCATGCCCTTTAGCATTAGAGTATGCCTCTCTTCAGTGTTCTTCACAGATATTTGCAGATATGTCATGGAAGAGAATTTCCTCAAAGGCTGTGTCACAAGAACATCAAATGAATTACTGCATAATTCACAGAAAAATTAGTTTACTTTGTTGGGCAAGTAACAAAAGATTACTATTATTTGACACATTGCCCTTTGGTGCCTAATCCCTAGCCAGAAGATTAAAAACTAAGCCTTCCTTAATGCTTCCTTAATGGGGAAATCGGATCCCACAAGCAAGGTGGCATCTCCTGAAGCAAAGGTCATGCTCTCTCAGTCAAGTCAGTCTTCAAGCATGGTGGACAGACAACATGGGTTTAGAAGACTGCAGGGTCAAAACCCTTGAACAGTGATAGACAGATAAATACTTGCTCTAATGCCTTCTCACTACCTGGTCACACAATTTTTTAATCTTCTCCAAAAGCCAGTAAATCTATGCCCTTTATATCAGTCATCAGTGTGATCTCCCCGATTTCTTCAGTGAAGACAGGGCCATACTATTATCCATTGGTTCAGTTTGGCTCAGACATACAGTGGTCACTAAGATTCCTGTGTTTACCATATCTAAATTTTATTTGCAAGCACTGCAGGCAGTTAAACACACAAAACACCTTTATCAGTATCAATAATATGTAAGATAGGAATGTTCTACATGTTTACGTTTCTACCCACATATTGCAGAAATAAAGCAAAGTGAATTCAATCTATTTCTACATACCTGAATGACAGCTTATTTTAAAACTGTTGTGTCTTCAACATTTCTCTATCTAGAAAGACTCCATGTACTTCTCATTTATCTTTACCCTAAAATTTCCCATCCTTTCCTCAAATCTCTAGAATTGCCCAGAGAGGAGAAAAGCCTACAGACTTTAGATACATGATGTACGTAACTGCAGATACATAAGAGCTAACACAATTTTAACATGTATCCATTGTTAGATTTATAATGCATATAAACAATAATTACTTATGCACAAAATATAATTGGGTATTGTAATCCTGAGAAGAATTACAAGGTGACTCTATCTCACCTTCCCTCATAAACCTGGAAAAGCAGTACAGGTACCTAGGCAGAGGTGAGGACAAACTGGCAGGGAGTCTGTTCTTGCAAGTGAAAACCACAGGGCCACAATGAAGCAGCAGCAGATTCAGTGCTACGTGTTGTTCTGCTTTATTAAGGAAAGCAATTAATGTCAGCATTACGGTTTGCTCCCATTCTCCCCCTTCCGCTCCACTCTCCTCATAATACCTCTAATTTCACATAGGTAAAGATCCCCCTTATAGAGCAGGTTCTGTCTGGCCATTCCCTTCCACAAATAGAGGTTTTGCTGGGTTTACATAGCTCTGTACAGCTCAAGCAAGATTATACCAGGGAGCAATGTACATTTTCTGACTTTCATGACAACATGAAAAAGCTGCTTCTTTAAAATCTTGCATATAACCAAACATTGATTTAGACATAGAAAATAGCCGATACGTTGAATTTTCAAGAAAGCTACCTGACATGGCAAAACAGCCAAGCCATGTCACATTGCTGTACTCGATCATTAATTAGTCTAATGAACACTGAAACCCCACCAGATAGGATGAAGTTGTGACTCAGAGCAGCAGATGTGATTCTGATTGGAAACCTCTGGGGAGTGTCTGTGACAGCGAGCGTAGCAGTCAGTCTGAAGAGCAGTGCCACAGAGGAAGAAATTTCTGCCATGGAGGAAGAAATTAGTCCTTGAATGGCAGTTAATTTGTTCCAGGCAGAGAATTTTGCTGTTAGGAAAGGAAAATGTCTTTTATGAAACCAGAATAAATCCCCAAACAAGTAAATTATTTCAACTCTGTGGAGAATGTCTAGTTTAGAAAGAGATCATAAACAACAGTTGCTTATAACCTCTTCATAACTGTATTTAGATAGAATAAAAAGTAATAAGCTAATGCACAGAACCTAAGACATGCTTATAGCAATAAAAATGTTTAAAAGTGTGTGTCAAATTTACCTCAGTGCTTTTGTACACGATGGTTTACTGTGCATCAAGCATGGAATCACTGCAAGATTATGTTGTTAGCAAAAGCCAAAAGCTGATTTACTGAAAAGATGAGCCACAGATCGGCTTTGATACTGCAAGAGAAGATGAAAGACAGACCTTGGAGTTGCCCAGGCTGATGACAGTCACATGGCTCTAGACACCCTGCACAACCCTGCACATACAACTCTGACTCAGGGAGACCCAGACCTTTACAGGAGCTGAACTACCATTTCTTCCGAGCTAATAGCCCAAATGAGTCTCCTGACTGAGTTAGAGAAGCTGAAAAGTATGAAATCCTATCACTGTGTGAATACTATTGTAATATGCACACTACAAACACACCACAGGAAACTAAACCGTGTCACTTACTGCTAGCCTGAGTTACAAAATGTGCTTAAAGCTGCTTGCAAGCATATAGACCACTGCAGTGTTTGTAAGTCCTTGCAAGAAGGACTGGAGGCAAGGGAACATGTTCTTTGCAGGAATCTACTGATTTCATTTGTCCCTCAGCTGAATAACTTTCAGGAATAACTTTGCTTCAGGAAAAGAAAAAAGATTGGTTTTTTTCTACATGGCCAACAGCACAAGCACAGCTTTCAGAGCAACCTGAGAAAGAACAAAAGTCATCTAACATCTTTTCTTTTACACAACCATTTGCTTCAATGTATCCTAATAAGACACAGCAGAAATGAGGGCTCAAGTGTTGTCACAGACGACCAAGAGCTGCTTGTTCAGTTTTCTAAAGGCAAAAACCTAAACGTGGCTCTTAGGTTCTGCTGAGCAGAAGGGCAAGTTTAGCTTAGCTAAGATTCTAACCATGGAATTAATTTATTTTTCAACAGAAGCTTCCCAGTCCGTTTTAAAGCACTGTCCATCTCGGCTAATGTGTTCTTCTTCTCTCTTTCTGTACTTCCTTTTTTTGTCCCTCTCTAGCACTGTCTAGTCTCCCTGCCACACCAGTTGTTTGCAGTAGCATATTACACTATTAAGAGGATTAAGATTTCAAAAATTGGACAGAAGTCCACCATCTCAAACTGCTTACCTATATTTATTGCCTGGTTAATATGCATTTCTGCATTGAAGAGTTTGCACAGATGGTGGCATCAGTTACATCTATGCAAGGAAAAGTCACTGCAGTTGCTCAAGCACAAGTGAAGACACAGGTGGTCAGCAGAAGCTTTTGCAGAGATGCTTACAGAGGAGATGATCAGACCAGAGGTTGCAGAGAGAGAAGGAATTTGGCAATATGAGCACTTGTTTAAATTATTTTCTATCTAGTTTAACGTAACAAATGTCATAAATCAATAAACAGTGAGATCCAAATACCTGTGGAGACCTGACCGGTATCTCACAGAGCCTGTGTTCCAGATCTCAGTACAGTCAATTGTATTTATATATATATATATATTTTTTTATATATATATATATATATATATATATATATATATATATGTATGTTTAACTACAAGAAATCCCATTTCTGTCTCTGTTCAGAATTCTGGCAGTGCCTGAGTTCATTTGCCACAATGTGACAAGAATCATCAAAAAAACCTGTTTTTTGCTGTAAGATATAAGCATTTAAAATACAATGGAAAATACAACGCGCTAAGTCTTGCTAATTTTACTTATTCAAAACTCTAATAAAACATGTAAGATGGAAAAGACTACTGTAATGTATTTGATAATTTTCAAACTATAAATGTTTTAACACAATGATTATTTCTCTATTATTATATGAAACAGAAAAGAAAAGAAAGAAAAATTACTTGGAACGAATATATGTTTCCCTTAAGAGTTGTCCTATTTCACTAATAAGTCACTCTCCATTCCTACGTGCACCAGAAAAAAACATCAGCCTGTAGCCTGTCTTTTATTTCCACTGTAAACAAATGACATTATAGGCATATATCACAACCCGAAACAAAAATTTAAACTTGGTTCTCAACTATTAAGATGGTTGTTGAAAAATCTAAAATTTCTGGAATGTGAAATTGAAAAAGTGCCATCATTACCAAGCATAATTTACAGTTCGCATTCTTATAAGATCCCTTTTCTTCTGCTCCTGTGTGCAAATGGGACAGAGCTGCTGACTCAGCACAGTGCCAAGATTTCTTTTAGTACTTTGTATCTCACTGTGGTATTAAATTGTGGTTACATGCTCTTTCGGTCCCTTGCTCTCACACTCTGTTAAGGGCTCAGACATCAGACAGAAGGAGCTTTTAAAAGGTTACATTCAAAACTTCGTTAAAAATAGCCAAATTGGTCCAAGTTTTACTGAGATCTTACCTGATTCCTTACAGCCCTGGATGCCAACCTGCGTTTCAGTACTTTTTCCTGCTTCCCTCTCTCACCAACATGCAAGGGCAACAAGTATTTCTTTAGTATACAGAAAGCTTTAGTTTTTGTCAACTTTTAGTTGTTTTCAAGAATCAACTTCATTATTTTGGTACTAAATCTATGATTTAAAGACCTGAAGTTGAAAACATGATGTTGCCACCTTATAAAGTTTAACTGCTCGTTTTCTCATCTCCTTCCCCAGTCTACAACCATGCCATAGAAATAATATAACTGAGTAAGTAGGAACAGGGAGTAGAAGGGGGTAAGAAAGCCCAAATTGTCTTAACTGATTATTTTTGATGTGCTTTTGTTTCCCTCCCCCTATCTTCTAACATGGTTCTCCTCCTTTCTTCAAAAAAAAAAAAAAAAAAAAAAAGCCTCTTTCATTCATAAGCCTGACCAAAAAATTCAAGTTTATGTGAGAAAGGGGCCTTCAGCAAGCAGAAGTTTTAATCAGCAGTCCAGTATTTCTATGTTCTACTTTTCCCTTGTGAAATATAGAAAATAATTAGCTGCCACTGTCAAACACATGAAATTCTGCTGATAATAATGTAGTCTCACAATTTTTTCCTATTTCCAGGACGACAGTAAAACGTGCTTTGGGTGAGTGCAATATGCAAGTGACTATTAAAAGGAAATAAAATGTCACAAAAGGATTTTGCTCTTTCATGAAAAAGTTCCAAAATCACTCTCTGAAGTATTATTACCTCCCATAAACTTGTTAGTACTCTGGGGAAAAAAACCCAACCATTTTAAGCAGTCAGAGGTGAGTCCCCCCCTCACCTGCAGGGGCTTAGACCCAACTCACACCCCTCCAGCTCTGACAGCACCTGACCTTAGAAGGCACTTCAGGAAAGAGCTGGCCCCTCCAAAGATGAGAAGCCAAGTGCTGTTTAGCTTCCCCATCCTAATATCCCACTCCCTCCCTGGACTCTCCCCGTTACCACTCATTCTCCTTGCTGGCCTTACAGACAGCATGCTTTCTCACTGTGCTGAGGAATTAAGAGTCTCTTCTGTGATTTCTTATTTTCTTTTGATTTGGTGACTGTATTCCATACCACACCTTCCATATGGGCTATTTTGACCATAGTGATCTCTTTGTTTTGTAGACTGCTCACAATAACAAAGTCTTGATTAGCCTTTAGATGCCACCATGTTTTATTTATGATCCATTTCTGGACTATTTTCATTTATGGTAAATCTTTGCATCGCACATAACCTTTCAAGGGTTTTTTTGTGTCTCTCAACCTCTGGCACACGGCATTTTGACTAGCCTGCGGTGGCTTAACTCTTATTGACAGACTCCAAAGAATCCAATTTACAGAACTGGTTCCTATGCCCTTAAAGTAAAGGTGAATAAACAGATCTAAAGGGCACCATATCTCTTACTCTATGTTTGAATGGGATCGGTAATATATTTCACTGAGGTTGTCCATGTTGCTGTATCAGGCAGCATCTAACCAGGTGACCTTTTATACTTTAATTTTGTGTCTTTTCAAGATTGCTTACATTGTGAGCTTTGAATTGTTTCACATTTATATATTCCTTGTTCTTCATCTAAGGAGGAGACACTTTCTTATTACTAAGAATACAGTCCAGCATTTGAATAATACATGCCCTCTAGGTTTTCACAAGTGAGCAAAGCTACAACACAAAATCCTCTCCCCTTACTACTCTATTGTACTTACGGAAAAAAAATTAAATTGGTCACTGAGCAGTATCTGATTTCCTCATAGGTCTTGAAATCAAAAAAGGCCTTTGATAGAGATCATGAAACTGTACAGTTCAACTAAACGATGCATATTAAACATTAACAATTCCATAAGAAAGGAATTTTTACAAGATTATTAGAAAGGTAATAACACAAGAGAAACTGTTGAGACCAAACTGTGCTCCAGGAGCTGTCTAGACAAATAATCCATTAAAACAAACAAACCAACCAACCAGTATTGCTATTTAGGGAGCTTCCTCCAGCAATCATTCATGAATGATTTATAAACAACATCACTGCTCTGACTTCATTTCATTACTTAGCTTTACATATGAACAACATGAATGAGATGCATTTAACTGACTTAACAGCTATGCTGTGTATATCCTAGATATAAAGCAAAGACATTTTACTTCACATAACTGCTTTACCATAATTGCTAATAACCCAAGCCATATGTTTCAGCAAAGACTTTGCTCCCACCCACGCAGTTCACACATTTCCCCCTGTATGGCCCTGCAGTGAAGTTAATACTGGATTTGTGACATGAGAGTTATTACCAAGGCAACACATAGAAATCAAACAGTATTATGATTTCACTACAGGCAAAAGGGAGAGTAGAAGCCAAAAGCAAAAAAATTGGGAAAAATGTCTATTAAAGACACAAGTCCTTCAGTAACATCAAAAGAAATGGTACAAAATACTGGTCTGAATAAATTTCTTCTTTAAATAAATACTTTGGTTTTAAGTTTTCTCCAAAGAGACAGCTCCTCTTTAAATATGCTTTCACAACTCAAAGAACTATAGGAACAGATTTTATCACTTACCATTAAAGAAATCAAATTAAGGCAAAACAAAACAAAGTACGATCAGCAGTAGTTAGTTGTTTTTCAGTGTTTTAATACAAATGTCTCAACACTCTGGCTGGTTTACCACTGAAGATTACATTATTTTGTATGAAAAACTGGGGGTAAAAATTGTGCACTTGTGCACATAGTCCCTGCTGATCAGATTTCACTAAAAATAAAACATGTTCCAAATGAGAAGACAGATAGCAGGATTTCCTTTAAAATAACTTGGTATGTTAAATCCTACACAGGTCTTTGAACACGTGTCTTTTGAACACGTTATAAAAATAAATATTAATATTTCCAAATGAAGATATTACAAGCCTTTGTATTAGTAACATTCAACACAAAATTTAAAAGGAATTTACTTCTGTGAAAGCATTATACTGAAAAATGCTGATTTATTAAAGACGTTTGGGTTTTGTTGGGTTTTTTTTTATTTTTTTCTTTTATTTAAGTGTCAGTTAATACTCAGAAGAATCCTTTTTAATACATCTGCAACATGTTAAAATAAATTAACCAAACTGTCAGGCTGACCCTCTAGTAGATGGGTCCAGACTGCAGCTAATAATTTGCTGCTGTCATACCATGAGGTTTACTTTTACTCATGCTATTCCATTCTTCAGTATATATTCTTCTAAGACAGAGCTCAAAAAAGACAGGAAAAAAGAAAAATACTTCATGTAGTAGTTCTTCAACTCACTGAGTTAAAGGTTTGGAGAAGAAAAAAAAAAAAAACCAGCACAAAACCCCCACAACCAAACAGGTGTTCAGCACCAGAGAAATAAGCAAAAGACTAATATTTAAAGATTTATGAAATGGAAAAAAAATCCAATGTTTCAAAACAGAACGAGAGCCTACAGTTAAGTGCCCATTACAGTACCTCACATCAGCACCCTGAACCTGCTTCCTCTGCAATTTGAGAAGGTTTTTTGTTGTTTAAACCTGAGGAAAATAACGCAAATAAACATCCACTTCAATATCATTTAATGTGTTTGGGAGTCTAGGATTTTTTAAGTTTCCTAGGTTTTAGTAGGGGGTTGTTTGGTTTTGTTGTATTTTTTTAATAATAAATAGATAGATTATGAGAATTATCAGAAGAGAGGTGGGATGTAAAAGTTTAAATTAAAGGAAATCAGCCTTTTCTTTTTAAACTTACATTCCTCTTCTATTGTATGTCTACTAATGACAACACCAAAACCCCCCAAATATGTTATTTCTAATACATTCTGTATGGGTTTAACAGTTTAAGCAATTAGAAATGATGACTGTTTCCTACTTCCCTTGAGACACTAAATCCAGTATCTCTAAGTACTAAACTATGTTCTGATACTCATCCTGGATTTTACTTAATTTCATCCCATTACTCCCATTATGTAACATCTTGAACTACTTCCCTGGTACTCAAACCTTGAAAACTTTTATACCTGAATTACCTATTCTTTGATCTCTAATACTTAGGGCAAGGATGTACCTGTAAAAGTCATCTTCCAAAAGCTCTGGCTAGTTAGATTGACAAAGCAAGCACCTTCTTAAATAAGATTAATATTTTACAGCTTTAATCTAGTTAACAACTCCATCATGATTCACTGGTTTGTTTCGCATCTTTTGTTTTCCTTTAAGTGGCTTAAAGCTGTGATTTTCCTTTTCTATTTGAAAAGGAATGAGAACACGAAATGTGCAGAGAACTGGCATTAGCAGTGAAAAGCTTCAGCCTGAGAGGGAACCTTGAGGCTTGGTGTATGGCATTGCCCAAATAACCCAAGCCACAGGTTTTTGTTTGTTTGTTTTACAGTGAATTACAAATCTATACTTTTAAACCAACTCAGATTAATTTCTGGCCATCACACAAGGTCAGCACAACAGAAGAAGAAAGATTCACTTTCTTTTTAATGTGATTTTTAAGTGGAAACTTAGCATAGTGTGGTTTTAGTGCAAGCAACACTGATACACAGGTGACTTGTTCTGAACACAGATATACTCTCTTACTTGTATCCTAAACACTCCCTCACAATTATTTCAACTGATAAATTACAGCCTTTGGAGCTAAACCATTAAAACCTTAAGCTGCTCAGGGTTTTGTAGGCCATCTCCAACAAGCACACACAAGAATATTTAAGAAAAACGTTTCACTCTTTAAATAAAAATTCTAAAGCACAGGAGTTGTCTTTAAAACACAGCAAATTATATAAAAACTTTAGCAATATTGTGACAGCCTTAAAAATGTTCAAGTTTACTGAACTGCCTTCTTGTGCCTCAAGCACAAGATACATCCATCTAGATCACTGAGTCTTGCAGTTTGCTGGCTAAGTACAAAATGAAAATGAAGGCTAAGGTCTAAACTACTCCTCATAGGTCTTGCACAAGCTTAGAACTATTTAAGACGTCCAGCAGTATGACCTGCTATTTTTTCTCTCCATCCCTCTCCACGACTCTAAATACCAATACTCAATACGACCCACCACCCTCTTGTCTGGAAGGGCCAGGATTTGTGCAGGGCATGTTAATTCACAGCTGAAGCAGTCAGCAGCCTGTTGCCTCCCTGTGGAACAAAGAGTTTTGTTTTTTTTTCTCAGACCTGCTGCAGTTTTCCTTAGCCGGCTAATGTTTTGTTTGCTTGCTTGGTTTTAGTTCTTGGATATAGCTATTGGCATCCTGTCATCAACACATTTATGTTTCAGCCACTTCCTAGCAGATTTACTGAGGCACACTCCCTTTACCAGGTCGTACTCCCTTCCCACATCCATATTTTCTAATGACCGAGAAGAAGAAACAACATCAGAGCAGGGTCTAGAGAAACTATGGCCAGACTCCTCCTTGACCTGCACTGAGGGGGAGGTGAAGGCAAACAGAAAGAGGGAATGGAAAGGATTGACTCTGCCACCATGGCTATTTCCCAGCTGTTGTAAATACTGCCCATGGTTCCTGTAGACAGCATTTGATGAAAGGGTGTTTAACATTTCTGCTACCTACTCCACCAGCATCTTAACTGCTAGCTTGTAAACCGCTTCTGCCCAGCCTAAGGCCCTGTACTTCAAGCAACACTTTCATCTCCAAATCAGAGTTTGTCCTCAGTCACAGTTCCAAAGCCACCGCCTCTCTCTTTAGGCTGCGGGATAATTGTCCAAACTTAAGTGGACAGATTTCCACAAAGAAACTACCTGTTCAGTTCAGACCTGCCAATTTACTGAAGGGGGGACAGGGGGGGACAAAACAAAAAAAACCCCTCTGTGTTCCAGGGCTTGGAAAACTTACAGCATAGGCTGGTTTCTATGCAAGAAACTAGTGTCCAGTAAGGGCAAGTTGGTGACTATCAGCTGTTTGGAACTTTTTTTTTAATATTTTATTTTTAATACACTCTCTATTTTAAAAGAAACAAGGTCAGCTGTGATAACAGTACACTATTAGCCTACGGAAAAAAGGTTGCTGAATGTGCAAACCTTTCAAAGTATCAGTCAGGGTTTCATTTTCCTTCAAGTACTATGAAACTGATACAGGCGGCTTCCATAAACTCTCATTTAGAATATTTTACACTGAGTAATATGAAATTACTTCATTTATTAACTACAATTTGTTCCTCTCAAGAGCTGTTATAAGCTCATCACTTTATTTCTGTATAGCACATGCAACAGAGACATTTGGTATAACAGGAGAGTCACCTTTCCTAGTGTGCTTGACTAGACTACACTTCTGTTGTTTTTCCAAAAATATTTGCAGTCCATCTAAAAAGCATCTATATGCTATATAAGTCCAAAGATGCATCTCTTTTCTCCACTAAAGTTTTTTACATTATGAGTTTGACATGCAGTACTATATAAAGCATCTTGCAATATGAAGGAAGGATAATATGGTAAAATGAAGGGTCATTTCTCCAAAAAAAGTTATTGGAAGGATTTATTAAAACCTAATAAAATATTTAATGGGTTATTATCTGAAAAGCTAGTGGATGTGCAATACAGGGTTTCTTTTTGTTTTATTAAACATCTTCTAAAGCCTAAGGGGAAAATGCAAAATTTAAGAGAAAGATATAAACCGGACAGTTTACGCACAAAAAAATATTGAAGGATGAAAACCCTAAGCAGGCAGCAGCCTTAATGTTATGGAGTCATCAGAGAAAACCAGACTTCTCAATTACCAAGACTTCTCAGTTATCTTGACAACATTACAAAGTTCATATCTGAAAAAACATTAATGTAATTGTCCCTCCATCAGTCAGACTTAAAGCACAGTTGGGTTTAAGACTGTTCAAGAACAACTGAGGCAACAAGTTACTAGCCATGCAAAAATAAAGGCTACAAGGCAATCTGCTTGGTAATTACTGTGGCCCAATTTAAATCTAAGTGGAGGCTACAACAAAAGACATTGTTCTTCAGTAACTGCTGTGCAACTTGGATGACATTTTAGCATTGTGCAAGTTTTGGGTTTTGTTTTGGTTTGTTGGTTTGTTTTTAAATAAAGTATGCTACTTTCTGGATTTTGTTTTAAAATGCACAGCCAGAGAACACAATAGAAATGTATACAACCTTAAAAATCAATGCTTGAATGCAAACTACAAGAAAAATGTGAACCACCATTACTTTTTGCCAGTAGAAGTTTTGTTTACAGATCTCAATAACTATTTTCCAATATCCAAATCAACGGTCAATGCTCTAGCGAAGTCTCATTTCAGACCAACTTATTCATTATAAATCTGTCATAATTTGTAAATACATTAATTCATTAATGATAAATCTCTCTAAGGCTGCTGATGCTGAAGGAGTAGAGAATGTTGCTACTACTTGTGCTGTAATTCACAAACGAAGGTACTTATTCAATGATCCTCAACAAAAAATGAAAGGTTTATCTGCAGTCACTGTCCTATGCTACCTATTCAGTATTTAATTTCAAAAAAAAGTTTAAAAACTGGAATTTAAAGGCAAGTTTCTCAGTCTTGACTTCCACCATCCCTCTGGAGGTTAAGTCACACGTTCCTGTCAAGCAGAAGTACCAAGTGCTGCTACAAGCCCTGCTCGGTCCTAAGGCTACAGAGAGGTGCATGCTGCCTCACGCTTGCTTCAGCGAACAGAAGTGAAGGTTTACAGCTCCTCGTGGGTTCCAGCTCTGCAATTGCTGCACAATAGGCCCAGCGATTAAATCTGTCGGGAAATGTGCTTTGCTTCCATTAAACTCCTCTCTAGTCTCTATTAAACTTCAGAAGTATCCTGGCTTCTTTCCAGTCCCACTCCTGTTCTCTTTCATTCTCTCATTTACATTCAGTGTGATATTCGTTCACTTTTCATGTTAATTGTTTTAATATTCTTAACTTATCTTCAAACCTTCAATTTCTGCTTGTTACATAACCTCCTCTTGTCCTCTTTTGTGTTTTCCTTCTTTCTTTTATCCAGCTTTTCTTCCTCTCTCATTACTCTGAGCTTTTTTCCTTCTCCATATAGTATTTTCTTCCACTCCCTATTTCTTGCCAGCTGGAAAAAGATGCTTCTTTATCATCTCATTTTTTTTGTTCTTTTGTTTGCTTGCACAGCTTAAAAAAGCAAGACTGTTAGAGCTCAAAAGCATCTATGGACCAAATCCAAACACCAGCACATTTTACATGTGGATTCACTTAACTTTTAGGAGATGCAAGGATATCTTAACAATAAAAAACCATTTTATTAACTAGGAATAACAGATCACATACACCAGCAAAAATACAAGCTTAACAAAAATGCTGAAGGCCATAAGCTCTCCCTGTTGACACATTATACCACTTTTCTGTTGCAGAAAGCTTTTCTAACACAATGTGAGAAGATAATGGCAAATTACTAAATTAGCATCACATCAAGCTTAGTGTTTCAACTGCAGAACAAAATATTTTGTTTAGCTTTCATCAAGTCCACTTAAAGTTTCATAAGAATAAGAATAATCAAGATGATACAGCTGTCTCTTCAATCTTATCTCAGATTTACTGTCTTGAGGGCACAGGCAGCCTGCATGAACGCCCATCAGCTCACTCAAAACTAGCAAGCTCCCAGAAGAGCAGCAGAAACTCCAGCACAGGCCACAATATCTACATGCAGTTCTGACAAGACAATACTGAACTCCCTCCAATTATGGCTAAATTACTGCTTAGTATTCAAGATAGCTTAGGAGTTTTTCCAAAAACTTTCTTCCCCATGTTTCTTTTTGACTGCAATGAAGCTGCACAGTACCAGGAGTGTTTTCAGACGTCCCAGTCCTGCAGGAACGTGAGCATATAGCTAAAACATCCATATATTCTACTCATGTTTTTCACCAAACAATCTGAAATAGTAAAATCCTTGAAGCCCCCCTCTTCCTCCCACTCCCCAAAAAAGGGATGTCTTCCTTTTTTTATTTTACTTTTTTTTTTTTTTAAAGAAGAAATTGATGGGAAAAAATAGCTTAAAGTTTTACCTTAAAATGGTCCTTCTCCACCAAGTTTTAACTATGGGCCACTGTAAAAATATCTGCACACCACCATTTTAACAAAATTCTGGGATATGTTACTATTAAAAAGCTAATTTGTAGTAACTGCTATCCTGGAATATAACTTCCCTCATAGGTCTCCTATCAGCCAGATTTGTGACTCCAGGCTTGAAACAGTGAGCTTTCGTTTTTAAAACGAGAAAATACCAGAGTGATAAGAAACTGAAAAGTTAAACCATTTCAGACCTGCTCACACCGGTGTGAGAGATACTTGTCCAAAATTGTATGACTTTATCTTTTACAGGTCACTCAAGCTGGCAAAAGCCATGACAAAAAGGAAAAATTTTTTCAACTTCAGGCACTCTATCAAACAGCAGTGGTACACTCATTCTTAGGAAAAAAAGGAATTAAAGCTATAGGTCACTGAGCTTTATTCTTTCACTGACTAAATTTATCACGCTAGAATGTGTTCCTGTGAGAGTCACAATCTCCTTAGCCTATTTTTACATTTTGTTTCTCTTTTAGATCCACCTCCTCAATGCAGAGGTTGCTCCGCATGCTGTTCTCACCAGTTCAGTAACATCCTGGTCATGACAAGAGTTTCTGGTTCCTCAAAGCTGGATGTTACATACATGGCTGATTCAAATGCAACATGAAACTATTTCTGTGCAAAAAATAGATCAGTTTATTGCACGATGGGATGGGCAGAGCACAGTCCTCAACAATTCTTACAAAAGTTCTTCTAGTTTTCCTCTCCCCATCCTCAAGAGAAATCCAACTACACATGGACTTTGTTGCTCTCATTGGCTTCACTACTGATATCCATTTTTTAACCAGAAAATATATAACAGATTTCTGAACTCTTAAGCATGGAAGCTCTAGATTTTTGTTGTTGTCTCTGTGTGTTTCTTGTAGTATTTTTCCGCTTTTTCGGGTCTCTTCTACTACTGGGTACACTGAGCGATTATTTTTAGATGCCTGCAAAATTCCTCTGTATAATTTCTTACCTCTAACACCCATACTTTTTGATTCAAACTTTTGTTTTCTTAAATAGAAGAGTTACTCAGTAAATATACATATACAAATTGGGGAAGTATTAAATCATTCTACAACTGTCTTCTTCCTTATATTTTCATTTCACTTTCCTGCTTTGTGATTTGATTACGTTTTGGGGTTTTTTTAAATGAATTTTTCAGACACACACAAACTCACCCTTATGGCCTCACTTTCTTACAGTAAAAGACAAGATTTAACCAATTCTTTTATATCAGAAATAGTGGAAAGCCTCAAGCCAGAAGATTCGAACAAGTCAGGGCCCATCATGGATGCTGCCATGTTAAGTTAACTGGTGCAGAAGAGTCCCATGGAAATGCAAAAGGAGAAAGGGGGCTAAATTCTCTGCCAGGGAAAGCCAGGCAACAGCAAGTCGGGGTCATCAGCCTCTTCTCCTACGGCCTAGGAAAGGGTATACCAAGAGAAGAGGATTCACAGCAGCACCAAAGTTACAGTGAACACCAACCATCAAAACATTTTTTGTGACTGTTTTTGGTAAACGAGCTTGCAAAACCACTGAAGGAAAGTCCACACAATCCTACAACCTCCAACCATAACCAATGCCTGTTTTCCTGCTGCAATAGCAATCCCAGAATGAGACAACCAAACATTATGGAGAGGAAAACAGTGCTTAGAGAGTTAATACAATCTGACAATTCCTTAAGGTACCATTTAATTACTGCGTTAAAAAGCAATCATCAATTTCTATGTAAGTAAACCGTCAATAGACAGCTGCTTACTTATATTTGAAAAATGTCCTTTCATAGGAGAATGTTTGTCTTGCATACCCAGTAACTAAAAGTGTAGTTATACCGGATTATTAAAAAAATACTGGATATTGCAAATGGTTTACAAGCCAGTCCTTTAACAATAGTGCCTTCATGTGTTTATTATAGGCATTTTCTTATTTTAAAGCTAAGATTCAACTATGTTTTATAGTTGTAATTCTGTCCCCCTACACATCCACAAGCAAATTAGGTCAATTCCAAACTATTTGTAAAACCTCCTACACAGAAAGGAGTTTGAGATTTTAAAACATATGAAGTTTAAAATAAACCAAGTCAACCTACCAGTGTCATAAACCTTGTGAACTGTCAAGTTTTTGTTCTAGCCTAATAAGGCATGCTAAAGTAGTAAGAACCAAAATGTGAGAATGACTGTCCTTGGCCAGAGGTTGCATCCACATTATGTTTAATAACATTTTAATAATGTTTATTATGTAAGTTTCCCTAATTAACTTCTAAACTTACTTCAACATTTGGCATCTGTAACATCCTGTGGCAATGAGTTCCACTATGTAATTATTTGCTGCATGAAAAAATGTGTATTTTAAACTTACTGCTGGGTAAGAGCTAGGAGTCATCAAAACTGTGTTATAAGAAATGATGAATAATCATGCTCTCACCATCTTCTCCATAAAATTACTAACTTTATATGCCTCTTGCGTTTCTCCTGAACTCATTTCTTTTCCAAGCTGCAGAGTCCTAACCGTCCTGTTCAAATACAGGTATCTCTTTCCCCATATATAACCTGCTTTATCCTTACTAAAAGAAAGGACATCTGCAATTGTTTGTACTATTCCAGATCGGTCATGGATGTCATCATGATGTTTGTATAGAACTATAATGCAACTTCAAGACCTCTTTTTTGAGTAGTAACAATTTAGACTGCCATGCATGTTAGTTAGCCAGTTCCCTCCTGCAAGCATTATTGCATAATATTGTATTGTTAGTGCACTTACCGTTTTATTAATTTGTCATCTTGTATTACCTTCACACAACTGTTCACGTTCACAGATTTGGGGGTCTTAATATCATGAACGGTGTGGGAGTACAAGCTGTTATTTTGCTGTTTAGCCCCTTTCACAGACTTATTAAAGCAGCAAAGATCTCCACATAGATCCCTGCAGGAGTCTACTCTTGGCTTGTGATAACTGGTCTTTTACTCTCATCCTCTTTCTTCCTATCTTAAAAAATTATTAACCTGAGAGGGCTTCTCTCTTACTTTTGTGACAATCTGGTTTCTTCAAGAAACTTTGGCAGCAGCTGTCATGGACTAGGATGGTTAGTTCACATGGGATATATAGTTCTAATATGACCATGAACTCACATCCAACCAATCTGCAAGCTATAACCTGTCTACAACAATCATGTTGGCTCTTCTTTATTATTTTATATTCTCCATGTACATGTTCATTTTTCATATTTATAAACACACATCTTCTCATTCAATTCTATGACAGTTTTAATTAATTTTGATAAGGACAGAGATAAAACTTTCTGGTCTGTAGCCTCACACATGTTATGCTACATTTCCAAATTCAGTAATTATGTATTTGAATTACTCCAGACCTGTTGGGTGTACCCTGATTAGTCCAAGCAATTTGTTATTATTCATTTTTATCAGCTTGTTCTAAAAGTTCTTCCCCTAACACTTGAATTTGAAACAGACCATTCTAAGACATCTCAAGTAAGTTCCAGTGCAGGAACCTTCATATACCCTCCATAATTAACACAGATGCAAAAAGAGTCTTTTTAAGATTGGCTGCTAAATATTTGTCTTCTGCTAGTGTTCTCACACCATGTTGACCCTTACTGGGCCTGGAGACTATTAGGTCTCTTGCTTCTGATGTGCCTGAAGAATTTCTCCAAGCTCCTTCTGTGCCTGTCTTCTGGTTTACACACATAACTTACCAGTTACGCATTCTCCCGTCTCCCACATTTGGTTACAATATCTACTTTATAAAGTCTCTCTTTATCTGTTACAGATTTCCCTCCTTTGCAGTTTAACAATACTGAGTTTGGGTTTTCCCCCTTTGTGATAGATGGCAGATATTTACTCTAATATTTAATACGGCAGCTCTTGATACCACTAAAAGCTTTATCCTTTTGGCTGTTCCTTTTAACTATTTCCTAACAAGCTTGCTCCCTTAGTGGTAGTCCTCTCCATAAGATGTTACTGCAATATACTTTACACTTTCTCTTAAAACAATACGGAAATCATATTCGTTATCATTACTCTTGTAGGGTAGCTCAATTATAATTTAATCTTAAACTATGTCTTGTGCACTGCACATTTCCCAAGAGCTACTCCTCCTGTGAGCTGACAGCTTATCAGAACACCCAATATATTGTTCTTCATTTCTGCATTTACTGAGTCTTCACACACGTAACAGAACCATGTAATAACAGGAAATGCTTCTTCCCTCAGCATCTTACCTGCTTTAGCACTTCACAGTAATTTTCCATCTCATTTACATGGTCAACAGTCTAACCCTCACAGTATTTTGATCTATTTGCACACAAATTCAAACTGTAAGTGTACTTTCTTCTCTAGGCATACATAGCTTTGACCGTAAACCCTAACATATAATAATGCATCTCCCAGTGTACAGTTTGCATTCTCATCTCTATATAAATGTTCGCCCTTATACTAACATCCTCTTGTACCAATTTTCTGAGACACCAAATATGTCAATATCTGGATTTCAAACCAGCATTCCAGCTCTCACACTCAATCTTTCACTTTTCAGATTTTGTCCAGAAGCCCATCTACAACTGCTACTGGTCTAATTTTCTTTTTCTTATATTTTATAAAGAGAAGCAAGCAGTAAATACATACATGACGGTGTTAATCCCTGACAGTTGTTGAAACATCTGCAGACCACAACCCACAATTAAGGCTCTTCGAGTTGGAGGGTATGTTAGCATTCTGCAGATCACAGGTCCAGCTTAAAAAAAAAAAAAAAACAACAACAAAAGAATACGTAATAGTTCTTAAGTGATCGCTATCAAGACAATGTTCCCAGGCATAACAGGCTTTGCACCTTAGTTTCAAACAAATTTGGATTATTTCACTTATTTTTGAACAACTTGATCATTTCAGTTCCGCTTTTCTGCGGATTCTTCTGAATCAAAGATGACTTTCAGGAAGCCCAGGCAAAAAAAATGAAACTATTTTTGTACACAGTGTATACTACTGGTGACAAATGTACAGCTCTCCTATATCATACTAACAGATTGCACATATGCTGCAACTGGATGTACTCAAAGTTATCATGAAATATTATTGTTGTTTCCTTTCTGAAAGCTCCTACTGTTATTGAGAGGTTATTTCAGAAATGCCATTATTCACTGCTCAGATCTGGATCTTACAGATAAAGTGTTCTTCCTAGGCCCCAAAGACCCAGTTTCCACAAACCAGTTGAAAGTGTGGGTACTTTGAAGGTATGGGATAGATCTGTTCTGCATAGCTGTAAGGCCAGCCAAGGGAGCATAAATTAATTAAATTTTTTCCATACCTTTGGTAGCAATAGTATGAGGCTGCATTCAAAAAGCAGAAAATGGTTTCTCAATGAAGAGAAAACCAAAAACTTCTGGCAACAGAGAAAGTTTTCTTCTCTGTTAATTTTAAATTTTCATAGTATCCTATTAAAAAAAAAAGTAATACAGAAAGCTATATGATATCAGGCAAAAATTTAAAATACTTGACTCCCTTATTTACTTGAATTTCTTTCTGCCCAGAGTGGCGTTTAGGGCAGAACATAGTCTGATGAAAAATTCTGGTTTATACATCTTATCACATCTGGTATACCCACTCAGAACACCTAAAATAGATCACAATATGTATGTCAAAACAGTTGCCATCAAAAAAAAAAAAAAAGGAAGGTGAAGAGAATCTACATTTTTACATTTTCAAAGTCTTTCCTGAACATACAGAAAACATTAAATGTAGTGATTCAGTATAAAAACCCATATGGGTCTGTTAGAGAAGAACAATTTACATGTAAAGAGTTTCAACTTCAGAAAGCTGACAATCTGTGAACAGTTTCAATAGTGGAACTCAAGAAGGGGGTTTAGGTAACATTTTCTTCATTGAAAGATAATCAGACCTGCCTAAGAAAAACTTATTTTCATTTAAAAATTATGGTATTTCTAATTCATATCTCAATTGTATCATCACTTAACTTTGCTTCTTTATTATTAACAGCAGAATGCAGTCTGACAAATTTTCCAGGTGGTTTCCAAGTGACATTAACATTCAGACAGTACACAGTCCCACCTGTCCTGCCACACAGCCACATCACTACCTTCCAAATGTCTCTATTTGAGTAAAATCAACTGACAAATAGAGCCAATTTATAAATCTGGTAAGATATTCTCAAGCAAGACACATGGTATCACTGGGTAGACACGTATATCAATAGTCAAAGTGGCATTTCCTCAGTGAAAAAACAACAAAAGCAGCACTCACTCTTAGCTAGGAGCAGTTTGGAGCTCAGACATACTCTTGGATTTCTCCTCAACTCCAAGCTTCACAAAGAAAAAAGATTTACTAACAAATGCAACCATGAATTTTAATTCACAAACAACAGTCCTCAGGTTTTCATACTCGGCATCACACCTGAGCATGGAGGCTTTGGGCTTAAAAACCTTTATCTGACAACTGATTCTGCAGCATCTGTCGTGCATCCAGGCTGCTGAATGCCTACTAGATATCTTCTGTTCTTCATAAACTTCCTATGAAGTCCTTAATGGAGTTAAAATCCACCTGTATTTTCAAAGGACCTTACAGCCAACCTAAATCTTGATGTCCACCATCAATGACTATGCTCATCGAATAAGCTGGAACTCTACAGCAGGGGCTGTTAGGAAAGGAAGCAGAAACGTCCTAAGGAATTGATGCAAGGATTTTAACAATTCCTGATCCACTCAGTTACTTGATGAAAGTTATATAAAACTCTATTCACAATACAGCATTGTACAAAACAATTGGAAAGAAGACATTAAAATGAATAGCTAGAAATTAAAGCAGCTGCTCCCAGACAATGGCTTGCAACTCAGAGGGAGTCATGAACTCTCAACAAAATTTCATCACACAAATCAGTTTGTACGTCTGAAGTGGGGCCCTGCAGAAAGTTTAAGACCACGTAGTAAAGTTTAGAGCTTTATTTTAGAACTTTAGACCTTTAGGGCATCCAGTCAGCTAAATTCAGTAAGTACTTGTAATTTTTCAGACTTCTGATTAATTGTATCAGAAAAATGATGCTAAAAATCATCATACTGGTTCAAGTCAGAGATTTAAAAGTTCCACTCCAAATCTGTACCATGGCAACCGCACATATCAATAGGCATACACAAAATTAAAGGATTTTCTTTCATAAAATTCACAGCCTTCAGGTTTACAAACCAATAAGTGGAATGAAAGAAATAAAAGAAATCGTTAATCTCTGTATTAAAGGAGCTTTACAAACTCTAGTAAAAACCCCAAAGGACTTTGACTGCAAGGTGGCTGTTTTTAAAACAGAAAATGAGTGTGAAACTTTTTATTAAAATTATCTAGCCCTAAAACTAACTATACTATTTTTGCATTTTCCTATCTTCAATTCTGCCATCCATCTTCTGTTGTGTTCATATATTACAGCCCTAAAACAAAACAACTCTAAGCAAAACATGGTTGTTAACAACACGGAATGGGTCTAAACTAAAAAATGAAAAACAAAACAAGTTTTCAGAATTAAATACATTTTTCTTCTGAAAATAAGTCTTCTGAAAACTGAAATTGTACTTCAGGAGTTTCTGATAAATATTAAATCTGCTGTTAGTTATTACAATGGATTAAAATAGAACAAAACAATAAAATCATTAAATCTTTTAAAAGTGGAGCAACTTAATTGCTCACAGAACTAGAGGGAAACAGATGATGCAAAAGATACATCACAAAAAAATTAAACATTTGGCAATTTTTACAGTGGAAAAAAATAGGTATTTGTCTCCAAAAGTCAGTATTTTTTGTTCATGATACTTCTGCCTTAATTGTTGTTGCTTTCTCTTCAGCTAGGAGATTTAGAAACATTCCTGCATTTGAACTGCTTCATTTGAACTTGAGAAACCACTGAGATGTTTGTTTTCCTCCTTCTAATCTATGAATAAAAATGAAGTCAAAAGGATGAGACCTCCTAATGTCACGATTAATTTAATGAGACTAGATTTGGTTGGACTGTTTGTGCCGTGGTTTCAGATAATTACTTTATCTGAAGTAAATTCCTTAATGCATATGTTTACAAGGGTTCAAAATATGCTACAGTAAAGGGCAGCTGAAGCTTCCTCTAGTGAGAGTGCAAAATGGCAGCAATAGATAAAGAGCAATGGAAAAATAAGGATATTGCTGTTGTAGAAGGTGACATTACATGGAGTGATGATATGTGAAGTGGATTGCTGTGGTCTAACTGGCTTATACTTAGCCTGGTCTAAACTGTTTACCTAACTAGACATGCATCCTTATAAGCAAAAGGTAAAAATAGAATTTGGAAGTTTGGCTTCACATCCAAAAAAACCTTAATAGCTTACACTGAGCTAAAGAGGGCAGGAGGAGCTCTTCTTGTCAAATTATTACTTCTGGAAAGCGAGTGATGCTTTCCAAATGTTACATTTTATGAGTGGTTATCTGAAACTTTAATGCCAGCTTCCTACATTTTAGCTGCTGTTCTTGTTACTAGGCATACCCCACAAGTAAGTTAGGTTTAGAAATTGTGAATCACCTGGTAAGGCACTTTGGTTTTCCTCTGTAGGTAAAATGGATTGTATGGCGATCATTGGAACTTGGATGTGATCCACTGCCAACTAAAAGATATAGAGACTTTTCAAAAACAACAAAACAAAAAAACCTTGTTCTAAAAGGAGTTTAAATAAGGAAAGCTAAAAAGCAGAAGAATGGGTATTAATGATGTCTCAGCATCTTCTCCTGAAAATGTACTGCATACATTTCCAGGGAAATAAAAATACTGTAGATAGACATAAAGCCAACCTAAAACAGCAAATGCAGGCAGACATCTGGTGCCTGGAAACCTTGTGATCCCCCATCCCTCAAATTATTAGTACAATACTTGGCAAAATTTCACAGCCAGGAAACTATGGTTAGAGACTAGGCTCTGCCAAAGTAATTTGCAGGTTCAAACATTCTTTTGCCAGCTAATCTAGGTGACAGCTTGTAGCAACAGCTTAAAACTACGTAGAGCTCCTGCCAGCATTTTGTGCTCTTGCTGTAGAAGAGTGTTTCCAAAAAGGCAGGCTTAGCCAAGCAACGAGACAGTCACTCATCAGTTTAGCATCAATTAAGCTCAACCTTCAGATTAGTTTCTCAGACCCATTCTTGTCCTAATGCCAGTCAATACCCTCTCTTCCATCCAGACAAATCTTTAAAGAACCGGTCTACAGTTAGAAATGGAACAAAAAAAAGAAACTTCGGGCTGGTGATCTGGATAACAGAAGACAGACATGGGAACCATTTCCCTGTTTTGCCTTTCCTAACAAAATGACAGCTTCCAGCCCAGCTTTCTCTGCATCATCTGCAGAACATTCCTCCACCTAAGACTCCTCTAAAGCACTTCGAGCTAGCTATTATTTTCTGCATATGAATGATATAAAGCAAACACCCTTTCCCACTCCTAGCCTATTACATGATTATTTTCTAGAAGTATCAACTTCATTCATTTTTCCTTTCTGTAAAATTTACCAAATCACAAGAAAATAGAACTAGCTTTAAGATCAAAACTGCATTATTTATCCTGAGAAGATACAAAACACTTTTACCTAAGTACCAAGCCCTTCCCCACTGTCTCACAATGTTTCCTGTAACAGTGGCAGAACCACTCCCAGCACTAGAGGAAACTTCCTACCTCATATAGTTCTGTAATCCTTTGAGAAAGCTTGCTTAAGTCTTTTTTTCTTTTCTTTTTTTTTTTTTTTTTTTTTTTTTTTTACGGCATAGGTCCCCATCAGCCAAGAATGAGAAAAGACTGCAAGTTTGTCTAGTAACTGAGTCTTAGTATTTTTCAGTTTTCCACAGCAAATACATCCAATGGTATAAAAAGACAGCCTGCTCTAAAAGCAAATAAAAGCTAATTAGAAATAACCATTTTAGTTCTAGAGATTTAAGTAGTGCAAGCAGCTTTTCCACACCCAGTTGAACTGAAAGGGGGTTTTTGTTTGCTCAGGAAACCGAGATTTCAAATAAATGGTCCCTGGAAATGATCTTTTTAATCCATACACTGAGAATAGAAACACTAAGAATAAGGATTTTTTTGGTTTTGTTTTGACAGCAAGTTCGGTTGGTCTTTTGAGAATCCTGAAAACAAAGCAATTTTATTTTATCTGTAAAAGGAAAAAAAACCCAACTTTCCCTTGATACCACATTCTTTGATATAAAGCTTTCGTGACGGAAAATCTATATGACTGAGTACTTGCACAAAGGCGGCAGCAGTTAAGAATACCTTTGAATAGGACAAGAAGCAGTGGCAAGTAGGGAAGCAAAACAAGAGTCCATTTTGGCTCTGTATGACATGTTCTTTATAGAAAAGAGAAACTACTACAATGAAGACCTTTAAAACTGGAGAAACCATGACAAAACTGATAACAAACAGAGAAGAGTGGCCATTTACATGATGCCAGCAGGAGCAGAGAGAAGCGGTCACAATGACCGACAAGAGGCCACGTGGGTGGAGGAGGGACCCCAGTGTGGTACTGTCAGACTTGTGGAGTGGAGGAAGGATGGAGGGGGACATTTAGCTGTTTCTTTGATAGGAAAACTGGGGTAGGGACAGAGAAAAGCAAGGATCACATTGTGCGTTCCTTCTAGCTGTGGCAAGCACCTTAGAAATAAAGCAATAGGTGTTAAGGGGGACTTGTGCATACCTGCAGCCTGCGATGTGGTTTTAGCAAACAGACATTTCTTTTCATGGTCTGCTCTAGAACCGCTTTACATAGGAAACAGTAATGTGACCCTCACTTAAAGCTGGAGAGAGCAGATGAGGAAAGATAAGATGATGGAGCTAGCACTACGCAGGCACAACCAAAATACGCCAAGTGTTTTAACAGCCTGAAGAGCTGCCCACTCCACGCTCTCATCAAGTTATGAAGTGCAGTGCAGAGCATTTAGCAATCTGAAATTAGAAAGCTTTTTTCCTTTCATTTTAAGTTGAGGAAAGATACTTAAAAGAATACTGCAGTCAGGGGAGTTTCAAGAGTGTGCCTTTTTTTTTTGTGCTGGAGTTGTTGTTGCTGTTGTTTTTCAATTAAAAGAGCACCAAAAAAGCTGGTGACTCAGAGTGCCCTCCAACCCAGTCAGTAACCTACTCTCAAGCTGATCTTCCCAACTGTTACTGTATTAACACCCATACAGATATTGTATTTTATTTCCTGGGAAACACACTTCAAGCCTTAAATTTTTTGTAATTTTTTTCTGCCAAAAATCTTACTTTAGTGATTTTTTTTTTCCCCTCTATCCCTTGTTTCCAAATGAAATATCCCTGTTCCTGCCCTAAGCCTGTGGTTTAACAGTGAAAACAGATTTCTACTCCTTGCCCTCCAAAAGAATGAGACACAGGGATACATTCCCAGGAGGGAAGGGGAAAAAAGGGAAATTTAATAGAATTGAGAAAGGAGCCTGGAGGTCAATGAAAGTCTCCATGGGAACTTTTGGATAGAATATTTTGCATATTCAATCTTTTTTTTTAATTTTATTTTATTAATAGCACGTTTAGTTTAGACCATCTCCTTAAAAAAAGTTTTAAAAAATCAATTTATCTAGGGAGCCTGAAAAAATCCTCTCACTCTTTACAATTCAGATGTCATTAGCATAGGAGCTTCATTAAAAATAAAAGTAAAGAAAAAAGTTAAATTAGACATGAGGTCCACGTTTGAACAGATTTTAAAAACCTGTTTTGAAATCAATATCATTTTAGCACAGCTCAGTTGGGTTCCAAAACTACCAGAGAAGAGAAAAATCAAAAAGTCACTGCAGGTTAAAGTCAAAGTACTTTAACTTTGGCTTCCTAACAACAAGACAGCACCATCAATGGTACAGATGACAGACAGCAGAGCAGACCAGTTTGAAGCTAAAAATAATAAAGTCTTAAGGAACTGCTTCAACATTTTGCTTTGAACTGAAGCATTTGAACTTAAGCACAAAATTGAGTTCCACTGAAGACAGAAGGACAGATATACACTTAAACATTTCACTGAACTGCAGCCTAAGATCATACCTGATCCAAAAGTACTAGCCAGTGTATGACATTTTAGTATTAACCATCTTCTATCAGAAACACAAAGGGCTCTAAGACAACCATTACCACTCAACAACAGCATGTTTTTCAGCAGAGAAGGCTGACCACATCCTGGGAGGAGGAGCAGGAGCATTGCCAGCAGGTCAAGGAAGCAGTTCATCCCCTCTACCCAGCACTAGCCAGACCCACAGCTCGAGCAGCCCACCACATTGCTGCATGAGTCTGGAGGGGAACCACCAAGGTGGACAGGGCTGGAGCACGTCACATACAGAGATGCTGAACCAACTGTGATTGTTCAGTTTTAAAAGAGAAGGTAAAGAGAAAACCCTTCGCTGTCCACAGCTACCCAGTGGAGGGCCAAAGAGAAGATGGACCCAGACTCCTCAGAGGTGTGCAGGGCCAGGACAAAAGGCAACAGACAAGTTGGAATGCAGAAAATTTGGAGCAGATGTGAAGCCTGAAGCCTATTTTGTACCATGGAAGTGGTCAAACACAGAAGGAGAGATGCAGTTTATATACTGAGCATATACTGACACCATATGGTATGGAATATCCCAAATCCCTTTGGCCAGTTTGGGCCAGCTGTCCTGGCTATGCTCCCTCCGACCTTCTTGTGCGCCTCCTCGTTGGCAGAGCATGGGAAGCTGCAGAGTCCTTGACTTAGGATAAGCACTGCTTAGCAACAACTAAAACATCAGTGTGTTATCACATTATTCTAAATCCAAAACACAGCACTATACCAGCTACTGGGAGGAAAATTAACTCTGTCCCAGCCGAAACCAGGACAACAGGTCATGGTCAAAACTTCACTGACAAAGTTCCCGAGCAACCTGCTCTGACTTGTCCTGCTTTGATTAGGGATTGGATTAGACAACCTTCAGAGGTCATCTACATGATTGTTACATGAAACCTACATCATTCTAAGATTTGTGCTCATACTGGTATTACAACCCCATGAAAAAGTAAGTTTGGTGCTTTACAGTAGTCAAAAAAAAAAAAAAAAAAGCATCCTTACATACAGATCCTGTAAAACTCAGCCAGCTCCATACCGCCAAGAGCAGATCCACCCCTTTTTGCAATTTCAGTCCTAGGCTTCATTAATTGAGAACCTGTCAGTCACACTAGACCGACAGTTTTTACCCTGAATTTATAACCTCTGCAGAGAACACAAATCAATATTGAAATCAGCAAGTGTAAAATACTCAATTGACAACTCCCATAACTGGTATGAAATACGACATAGCAATAACGGAGACCTTATTGCAGACTTTCAATATATAAAGGGGGCTTATAAGATAGATGGGGAGAGACTTTTTACCAGGGACTGTAGTGATAGGTAATGGTTTCAAACTAAAAGAGAGTAGATTAGATTGGACATAAGGAACAAATTCCTTACTGTGAGGGTGGTGAGGCACTGGAACAGGTTGCCCAGAGAAGTTGTGGATGCCCCCTCCCTGGAAGTGTTCAGGGCCAGGTTGGATGGGGCGCCTTCCAACCCAAACCATCCTGTGATTCTATGATTGTTAAGAGCTGTACACAGTTCTGGTCCCCTTTGCATTCTCCCCCTCATCTCAAAAAAGGAATATGGTGGAAATGGGGAAAGATTGAGAAAAAGGCAAGAACAACAATCAAATTAATGGAACAGTTCCAACATACAGCAGTGGTAATACTAATTTTACTAGGCCCCTGGGTACTAAAATGCATATACAATTATACCATATTAATGTACTTATATCTGGATTCACAACAAGCTAATATTAACAGCCTTTGTTAGTATAATAGGCCTCTGCTTTAGCTACAGCTGAAAGCAACAAATCAAGTACACCATCCTTGAAGCTGGAGAAAAGGAGCTCGATTAGGAGTTGGGAATACAAGAAAAGTTTCATAAAAATCAAAAGTGGCACAATGAAGGTAAGTAGAGAACATGGTTGTTTCAAGAGAAGACAGAAAAAGGGCTGTATAAAATGGCAGATGTGAAACCAAAAGCATAGTTATAATCCACCATGCATTGGCCACTATCAAGACAGAATGGTGATGAGATAAATTTTGTCTGACACAGCATGGCCATTTTTACCAAAGCGTGAAAAATCCACAGTGTAGTGGATGTCTGTGGTCCAGAAGACAGGGACAAAGGGCCAAGTTTTTGCTGCTGCAGATTGTATCTCGCTGGAACAACGATTCCAAATCGACCACCTGCTTAAGTATTATCACTGGCTGAACTAGTAATAATTTATAATTTAAAAATGCAGAGAACAGATCATAATATCTTGGGCTATGATGCTAAGAAGTGTTTTATCACGAGAACTGAAGATTATGAAAAGCTGATGTTCATAACAGTTTTCAAATCTTCCAATTTCTGGAGGATTCACATACAGCATATGTGAATTTTTATGTGCCAGCCACTCTGGAGTTTCAGACATAATAAAGTACTTCACAATAAAGTACGGTTCTTCACAGTTTTGCATCAGATATAATCATTAGCATCAAAGCAAAACCAGCATGGAAGCAGTTTACTTCTATTTGAACAAAGAAAGCAGCCTATGGAGAATCAGAACCTCTTTTGATTTATTTTATACTGCTGTCAGTGGTACCAACAAAATTCTTCCAGCAAGATGTACAGACTGTTTTTAATGTACCTCCACTGCGCAGTAAAGTCTTGTTGTTTTCCAGGAATGAAGAGACTGCCTCTGCATAAACTTCAGAGAGTTTCTCAAGAGTAATTCTTGCTAGTGTCAGCAAAACTGGCAGTAAGTAGCAAGATCTATGTACAGTTGTTTGTATAACTGAAATATTTTTTGCATGTAGATTAACAGGAGAACATACTGTGCGTCTTGCTTTCATTAAATCTTTTTTTAAAAGTAATTTCAAAACCTGACACACAGATGTCCTGTATCATCAGCTGTGACTAACTCAGTGAACAAAGGATCCTAGATAAATCAGAATTTAAAAAAAATATACTATAATGCTGCACAAAACAGCAGGCAAAAGGCATCTTCCTGTGTCATGATGCTGGTTTTAGGGAAAATAGAATTAATACTCCATAATGGACAGTTCAAGGTCTCTCATGTACTATGGAACACATCTAATCTGCAAGCTGCTTGCCTTACACCAAGTGGAAATCCTTCTGATCATTTTCAGCATAATGAAGACAGAATGAGATTGCCTAAATGCCATGTTTATGAGCAGTTTCTTTATAAATATAAAATATTTTTAAAGGTAATTCTTTTAAAAGCTGTTGAAAATCCAGTAGAGTATAAGATAATGCTTGATCTCTTTTCCCTGAGTTAAGTATGCTTTTTTCCTTTAAAAAAAAAAAAATTCAGACTCATACTCCTATTAACACTTGGTTGCACTACAAGATAGAAGCATGCAGGACAAGGATCTTTTCATTGCTTCTGTGCAACCTCACAGATCTAGCAGATAGAAAGGAAGATCATCAAGATTTTATTACATTACTTAGAGGCCTGAGGCCCATTTTTCAAAAAGATACAGGAATTCTGAGAGATTTCCTCATGAATTTCAGTAAATAGCTTTTTATGCTGATTTTATACTCTCATCAAGTTAACCCACCATCTAAAAGAAAGGATAATATCCAAATGATAGACGTGGTTCAGAAAACACTATCCTGGCTATAAATATACAAAACCTGGTATTTATGATGCATCTCAGTCTCCTCTTGTGCTCCCTTACTGAACTCTATCCGTTTTAAAATTTTAAACAGAAATTTTTAAGTTTTGGACAGACATCATGTTTTTAACTTGTGTTTCTTATGCAGCAGGTTACAGCTGGTCCTAATTAGAGGAGGCGACCCCAATAACACAAGGAAAATGGAACCGTGAAGAGTGGAGCCAAGCCGCCCCACGAGAGCCGCCATTTTGAAGGGGCACATTTCCACTCCATCGCCACATTTGACCATATTCAAATGAAAGCATTGAAGTGAACAGGTGTTTCTCTGACACCTGCGATGATCTGAGCCATTTCAGTGTCAAGGGATAGATGTTTCTTTCTTTGGTGATAAATACTAACAATAATGTTAAAATACCACTTCTAAATACATTGCAAGAGGGTTACTCTATTAGAATAAAAATGGAGCATCAGGATATCTTCAGTATTAAGAGTAAAAGCAAACAAGTTTCAATGTGGTAGTGATAAGAAACATGGCAAGCTTTGGCCTGCAAGCCAGTAAGAACAAATGTGAGGCTCACAGGAAAACTGGAATATTTCAAAAAATTTACACACGTTTTGATGTAACTATCAAGGAGTCACACTGTTACACACTCCCTAGAAGATATACGAAGATCAACTGATCTCCAAATAAACCCTGGACAAGGACAGGTCAGAGTCTGTACTGAAAAAGTCCCACTTTAAGGGAAAAGTGCACGCATCTGCTTCACTCACGAAGGTCCAAGACCACAACGCTGTCTGTCTGCACAGACCATGGTACATTATCACGTTAAAAGATAACGTGTAATTTATCCCACAGAGGAACAAAGCACTAAGAAAGCCCCTGCACACCAGAAGACGAAAGGGAGGTTTTAAGTAACACGCACAGCACAGACTTTCAGTAGCGCATTGCTGTCCAGGACGTGAGGAGCTGCGATTTCAAGCAGACACAGGTAGGCTGGCAGGAGGCCCCTGTGGAGAGACGCTACTAAAAATCCAGCGGGGTTTGGGAGTAGAGGTTGTCTGAAATTGTTTTGCTTGGCAAGGGTTGATTTTTCCCCCCATTATTTTGGTGCAAGGACAGCACTGCCAAAGCAGCAGAGTCCATCCTACAACGGCGTTCTCAGGGCTGTGCTTGCCACAGGAGCAGGCACAGCTGTCCCTCGCCCCTTCCCACCACTGTCACCCCCAGGTACCGCAGGGCGTAGTGCAGAAGTCCTGCCTGCAGGCAACGGCTCTGCTGCTGCAGACCCCCGAGGCCACATCAAGCACTGGGTATTGGTATAGGGCACAACTCTTTCTTTACTGGAAGATCATCTAGGACAGATGCGGTTTTGATTCACTTCCATACTATTTTAAGGAATGGAAGTTTCTGACTTCTATGTAAAAATTACGGGTTTGTTTTCAATACAGGGCAGATTCAATCAGGGCTCAGCCTACCCCGTGCGCAGGTGCTTTGGTTTTCAGCTCTGAACAAGGGCAAAAACCACTGTGCAACTCAAACTGCCCTGCAGCACTGAAGAACACAAGGGAACGCACCCTAGTTGCCAAACGAAGGCTAAATAAAAAATAAGTAAAAACTGGATTGGCACCAAAACAATCCTTTCCTTTGAGTTGGTCTACACATACCCTCCAGACTATAACAGAAAATCACTATTATAATAGAATCAACATAACCATCTAGTAAAAACAAACTCTTTAGATGCTTTGGGTTTTGTAGGCACTACTAACTCCCCGAAGCTATGTCCCTGGGTCTATACATCTGTGCCAGCAACCTGCTTTCAGATCATCCCAGCTGTCCCTAAAGATGCTACGCGGGAACACGTTACATTCAGCTTCTTCCTAATTTCATTTGCTAATGCTCATTTTTGCAGAGAGACAAAAGAGCAACGATGGCAACAGAACCAGCAACTACAGCAGCACCAGGGAACATACAGCAAAAATCAATAAATATACTTCTATATGTAAAATACACAAGAAAATCTACACATTAGGCAAATTGTTGCATATGGAAGATGCTGTTAGAACCTGCTATTTAAATATTTTTGGTTTGCTCAGGTTCCAGGCCAAGTCTGTTGGAGTTAAGAAATAATACCTAGGGAAAAACCATCTGCATTACCACCTTGTTGACATCTTTAAGGTTTCACCTTAACATTATGACTTGCATAAATGCAGCAAGCATTCTCAGCTGTAACACTATTTCCAAAAAAGGACTCAAGTTCCTTTCTTAAAGGCAGTAAGAGCCTAAACTGGGTTAAGGGAAGAAGCTGGTTTAGGACCAACACGAATTGTAACCCAGGGCTTTAGAAGCATACATGCACTACCTCAAGCCAAACATGACGCAAGACAAACTTCACACAGTGATTCACAACATCCCAGTGGAAGTATGTGCTTAGCAACTAGTAGTTACTGAATAGCATTTTATTTTCCCCAGGAGCTCCTGGTTTTCCCAGATTTGAGGGCAAAAAATAGCACTAGTGTGGCTGGAATTTCAGGTAACCTTCCTGGCTTCAGGGCAAACTGCAGATTTCCCAAACGTGATCAGCCAGAAAGATGGGCTGTGGCACAGAGAAGGGGCAGAATTTTACCCAGACGCGCACGTCCTCTCTAACACACAGGAGCTGCTTTTCCCGGATGTTTAACTACTTTCCGGAGGCAACATAACTTGTTATGAAAAACAGATGTTTCAAGGATAAGCTCTAAAAAGAACAGAAACAGTATCAGTTCTACCTCCTTTTTTAAAAAAAAAAAAAAGGGGGGGGGCAATTACTTCATTTAGAATTTGTCAGGCTGCAGAGGCTAACAAACCTGAAGGCACCAGCAAAACTGCTTCATACCATCACGAGTTACAACAGCTTGCTTGGCATTGGATTCGGTCAGGAAACAATGAAAGTTAATTTTCAGTGTCAGATATAAGAAGCATCTGCATCTTTATATGGGTACCAGGAAAATATTTTCATGTTGCTCAGTAAGAGCATCATTGCCCAACTGTGCCTTCTGCCAGCTGTCACCAACCTATTAAGCAGGCTGAAAGGAAAGATTCTTGGGCAGGAAGTCCGGGGGAAACTCGTAAACAAAAACAGAGGGAGAGCAAAGCTGGAAGAAAGCTGCAGTGTTTGGGCCACCTACGTTTCAGGATGGATTTCCAAATACCTCCATTCACTGACCTCGCATTTGCTGGCTTTCTCTGAGCTGCCACTTAGTCACTGAGAGAAACCACCGCTTCTGATCGTGCAAGCTGTGAAGCTAATCTGGGAAGATAATTCAGTTCCATTGTCCACGTATACACATCTATATACGTCCTCCACTTATATACACCTAAATGCATTCTGCACCTACACAGCTAGGATGAAGGCACCAGCAGACAAGCATGGAAGAAGGTGCAGAGTGGAGGTAAGAATGACTTGCCTGACCACACCACATGGAAAAAAAAGGCAGGTATAAAAGTACCTAAGTACCAAATATAATGGAAAATCGAGTTGACGACATAGAAATGACACCACCTTTGATGAGTTCACACTCTCAGGCTGACTTTGGCAATCAGGCAAACCAAGGAAGTTTTCCATTTTGGAGAGCACTAGGGTAACGCACACTAGACAATGATAATTTTTCATAGAAACACTGATAGATAAGGAAAAAGCAAAGAATGCCTGCAGTCATAAACTGATTTCTGCAAGTGTTTTGCCAAAGATAATTACCAGCCTACGAATACATGAAGGATTCATCATTGAAGTACCCAACATTCATCTGAAGGGAACGGTGGATGCTTAAGATCAAATACAGTAACACTTGCAGAGTAACACTGAGACATAATACTCATCTGCCTTGATCACTGCATCTAACACAATAAAATGCAAATGAATCATCTATGATTTGCATTACCAAAAATTACTCAACTGTAAATTCACACTTAGTGTAACACACTAAGTGCAAGCTACAAGATTTGGGTTGAAAAGTTTGGCCATACCATGGTAACTTTGAGATCAACTCCACCACAAAGAAAGGTAGTTTCCTTAAGGACAGAAAATACTATGAAGTCTTTTCATCTTTAGAGAAGTGCTAACTTTGGTTGGGGTAGAGGGAGGATACACGTAAACCCCCCCCCCCATTATCCTTAACGATATGCATGTACATTAAGTTATACAACATATTTTAACATAGAAGCTCACTCATTTGTAAAGAAAATTAATTCTCCTGGGCAACACGCAGTTAAGGAAGCAGTATGACCATGTGCACCTCTGCAAGTAATGCCGTGCAGTAGGTGGGGATCACCAGGTCGAATCAGTTTTCAGCAGAGATCCCCCGATGTACACGACATGCTATTTGTAGGTTTTATGTCAGACTAGATTTAGTCTGGTCCCCTAGGCAAAACTTTGCCATGCTTCTAACAGAAGCTGCCCTGAAACTTTATCATTGATTTGAACCTTCACATCTCCAGAAGAGTCCGAGCACATTGAATGCACCCCTGGAGCAGACCTCTGGTTTAATTTCCCCTGAAGGAAGTTACTCCATGGGCACTAACACCGCTTTGCGATCTGAACAAACAGTATGTGGGGGTGACGACAGGAGATGAGAAGAGACTCAGTGCAGAGCTACACTGCTGTTCGGAGCCAAAATGCTAATGCAGATGTAGTCAATGCATCTTTTAGTAGCTGACAGCAACTGGAATGGTTCTGCATAAAACCACACTAGGAAAAAAGCAATATAAGCTGCTCCTATGAGCTACTAGATTTTATTCAAAATTAATTTAAAAGAAATATAGGACAAAATTAATTCAGTATTTTGTAACTCTAGCACCATGTATTCAATCATGCAGCAGCTCCCTATGGGTTCGAGTTTCATTCTTTTTCCTGTCTTCCCCCCCCCCCCCTCCTCATTACTAGTTTTGCAAGTTCAGTCTAAAACCTGAGAGTTACCTCAGGTCCTTTACCATTATTGTTGATAGCTTTTGACAAGAAACACAAGATATTTTTTTCCTACAGAATTAATCTTTTTCTCAACAGAATTGCAAGGTCCTATTCCCTCCAGTAGGGCTGTACATCTTTTTACTAGACAAGCTTAGTAAATAATGATAAAAAACATGGGGGCTGAGGGGGAGCAGGGGAAAAATAAAGGCAAGTTCTGAGAGCTGGTTATGTTCTACGCCCTTGTATTGGGTTTGTGTGACAAGGTTCTGGTAGCAGGGGGCTACAGGGGTGGCTTCTGTGAGAAGCTGCTACAAGCTTCCCCCATGTCTGATAGAGCCAGTGCCAGCCGACTCCCAGGATGGACCTGCCGCTGGCGAAGGCTGAGCCCATCAGTGACAGTGGTAGCACCTCTGGGATAACATATTTAAGGGGGAAAAATCTGCATGGCAGCAACTGCAGCCAGAGAGTAGAGTGAGAATATGCGAGAGAAACAACTCTGCAGACACCAAGGACAGGGAAGAAGGAGGGGGAGGAGGTGCTCCAGGTGCCAGAGCAGAGATTCCCCTGCAGCCTGTGGTGAAGACCATGGTGAGGCAGGCTGTGCCCATGGAGGTTAACGCTAGAGCAGATATCCACCTGCAGCCCAGGGAGGACCCCACGCTGGAGCAGGTGGGTGTCTGAAGGAGGCTGTGACCCTGTGGGAAACCTGCACTGGAGCAGGCTCCTGGCAGGACCGGTGGACCCATGGAGAGAGGAGCCCACGCTGGAGCAGGTTTGCTGGCAGGGCTTGTGACCCCATGGGGGACCCACACTGGAGCAGTCTGCTCCTGAAGGACTGCACCCCGTGGAAGGGACCCATGCTGGCACAGTTCATGAAGAACTGCAGCCCATGGGAAGGACTCACATTGGAGAAGTTCATGGAGGACTGTCTCCCATGGGAGGGACCCCAAGTTAGAGCAGGGGAAGAGTGTGAGGAGTCCTCCCCTGAGGAGGAAGGAGCAGCAGAGACAATGTGTGATGAACTGACTGCAACCCCCATTTCCCTGTCCCCCTGCACCGCTCAGGGGGAAGACATAGAGAAATCGGGAGTAAAGTTAAGCCCGGGAAGAAGGGAGGGGTGGGGGGAAGGTGTTTTAAGATTTGTTTTTATTTTCTCATTATCTTACTCTGATTTGATTGGTAAGAAATTAAACTAATTTCCTCAAGTAAAGTCTGTTTTGCCCATGACGGTAATTGGTGAGTGATCTCTCCCTGTCCTTATCTCGACCCACGAGCCTTTCATTATATTTTCTCTCCCCTGTCCAGACGAGGAGGGGAGGGATAGAGCGGCTTTGGTGGGCACCTAGCATCCAGCCAGCATCAACCCACCACAGCCCTCTTCTTGCATCCTGGATTTTCAGGGACGACTGACATACAACAATGGAAAAAGAATTTATAATTTTAGAACAGATCCGTCAGAAGAGGTATGGAAAGCTTGAATAAATTGGCTTTTACTTTTTAAAATCAGTTTAAAGAAGTGTTTGCCATGTTGCTACTGAAAGTTTTTGGAAACTAAAAGTATGCTTTCAATTCAAATAAAAACCAAGTCTTGTCCATTAGGAACAAATTTAGGTACACATTATTGTTACTAAGCCAACAGCAATGCAAACATCAAAGAGATTAACTTATCAGTGTTACTGCAATGTGTCTCCATACTTCCAACTTCAGGGAAGGCCGCTATTTAAGTGCATTTTAAATTTAATAGTTTCAGATCAAGCTTTCACATCAAATACAAATTACTTCACTTTCTGCTGTTCAATGATGACACTAGCTTTTCTTTGGACGAACCTGCACACACCTTCTCACCATTTAAACGCAAGTCTCAAGGCAGGCGTCCCATCCTGGCAGTCACCTGCAGCGTCCCAGCTCACCTCCTCCTTCCCAGCCTCGCCCTGCAGACGCCACTGGCCATTCTGCAGCAGCCGGTGAGGTCTCAGCTCCTGTGCAACTCACGCTTCCCTCGTCGGTCAGGCTGGTTGCTTGGAAACACCGCAGGAAAGAGGATTTTGTATTGGCTTTAGATAATGATGAGCTCAATCAATAGCAGCTGACTGAAGACAACATACTTTCAAGTTTTTCCATATTTCAAACCAGCCTTTGCAGTATTAAGAAAAAAACACGATGCATTTAAAGAAGCTGAGCAAGAGCCGGGACCGAACTGGGACGAAGGAAAACAGAAACCTGTGGTTGTGAGTCTACTTATAATTTACTGAAAGAAAAAAAAAAAAAACACCAAACTTCTCAAAGAGGTAGTTTTGAAGAAAACTATTTGCTGCTCTCAGATGAGAGGGCTTAGGAGAAAATGTTTACTTGTGCCACAAAAATACAATTTATTTCTCCCACTGACTCAGAGTACATCAGGGCACTTCCAGATGCGTTCCAGACCTCTGAAGAGGAATGCTGGCTCTTTCACTTCCAGTCCAGACATGGGAGTTTCCAACCAGTGGCTGTTTCTGCTTGGGTCACTCTGTGGATCGCCGGCAGCAGCTGGCTGACAAGGTCATCCAGGTGACAGCGAAACCCGGGTGACTGAATAGAGCATTTTGCAGGAACACTACACACTACATCCTGCATCTTTAAAATAACGTATGAAAATGGAAATGGTCCAATATCACTTAGCGTTAAAGGAAAGCACACAAGTTTCCCATGAGAAATACTGAGGCCAGGCTAATAACTCACCATCCACAACAGACTATGGGAGAAGCAGCAAAGATGTGGGACCCAGCAACATTTCTATCAGCATGAAACACCTAAAATTCAAAAAAACAACACCACACTCTACAAAAGGAGCTGGGGAGGCAGCAGCTTGTGGGAGAGGAACAGATCCAGAGGAGTGAGCCCACACGCATACCAGCAAAGGAGATCAGCACATGCTGCCCTTACTTGAAAAGGACACGGGAGGGTAGATCTAGCTCTGGCACCCAGAAGCTTTGCAGCCAAGTCAGGCAACTGCTCTTCCTTCTGTGCTCTCTACAGATGGCCTGCAGCAAGGGTGCCGTCCTATGGCACTTGAAGCCGAGTGTTTACCTCAAAAACACCCAGCGAACCCCTGCCACGCAGCTCGCTCACGTGTGCTCAAATCTTCCACTAGTTTCCATCACAGCTACAGAGAAATTGGATTTTATGGAGGAAGTGCCAGCCTCCAAAGACGTGATACATTATGCTATTTATAAGAGAAGAGAGGCTGAACATTTTTTACATTGATTCTTCCAGATAATTCACTCTATAAACTAACCTGTGAGCATAAGTCTAGAAGAAATTAATGTCATCCCACTGTGCTACAATACAGGAATTCAGATTTTAAACAAGCGACCTTCCTCAGTAAAGGACAGCAACTCAATTCTGTGATTGAGAAGAGCAGTATTTCACTTCACCATTCACGTCTGATAGATGGTATTGCAATGACTGATTTAAAATGGGAGGCTTTTCTATTCTCAGTGGACAAAGACAATGATCACAAATGTCACTAACATGACACACTTCTTCCCAGGCCTCGGGTAGACAGAAGCTCTCAAAAGTGGATGATGTGACATAACAACAGCAAAACCATATAGTTCTGTCTAGAAAGGACCCATCAACATTTAAGTAAACATTTCAGACTACCAGCATACAAAATGAGCACCAGCATGCCCTTTCTTCTGTGCCAGGTGACACTGAACCACCCTGACTCTTCAGCCTATGAAGCTCTACCAACACATACTGCCGTAGGAGAACAATCCCCTAACTCAGCATTTGTTACCCAATTTCATCATTTAAATCAGGTCTCTTAACACCCTTCCTAACACCACACTCTACTTACCCTTTGTCCCTCCCAAAGGCCAGGTATTTGCTTTATAATCTCAAAGTTCATCAATGACACTAACTCCCTGTGACATTACACTGCAAGGACCAACTGGAAAGATTGTAGAGATTGTAAATTTTCCACAAACGCACTGTATAACTTTTAAACAAGTAAAGAAAAGTCAAAAAACAATTTCAGTTATTCCAATCTGAAGCACTGTGATACAGATCTAACATCTGCATCTCCAACATCTTCCCTTATTTTACAAGGATGGCAAGAAATATTTAAGAAGGTAATAAACACATTAATCTGTCACTGAAAGAGTGACTTTTGGCTGTTCACATTTGATATATGCTGCAAGGCAAGTCTCAAAGACATGTAGATACTAAAGAGCAGAAAACCAAAATTAATTACAACATGACAACAGCTTTTCAGTTATACGAGGAGAACAAATGTTTGTTTATTTTTTGCTTGCTCTTGCTTTCTCAAAGAGCACCACCATGATATCAGCGGTCTGGCGTCAAAGAAAAAAGTAAAGTGAATAATGCAAGACTTTTTAGAATGAACTATACAAATAATTCAGTTGTTCCTTAAAGTGCACTTCATGTTTTGTATAAAAAAGAGAGAAAAAATCCATAGGCTCTATTTTTGAAGAATTTTTCTTACATTCAGTGTATGTACTCAGTTTCAAGAATTGAAGAAAAGTAAATTTAACCTGGAAATGTATACAGATATGTACTCAGAATGAACATTTCAGCCATCTCTTCCAGGTATACCAATGAAGTACCTCTGATGGTCTTGCTTGCCCCAGAAGTAACAAATCTTTCTGGACATGGATAGCCCAAAAAGGTTTGAACAGAAAGACTCAATAATAACTTATCCTTGTGGAGAGGGAAGAAAAACAGTGTCATTAAAACACTACACTTAACAAGTGAGAAAGCACCTCCCTTCTCCTTTTCAGAGTCTAGTTGCTCATGCTGATATTGTAGATTCTCAGAATTATTGGGGAAACTTCAGCTGTGACTTTTACAAGCCCAAGTTTGTTTTTCATTCCAGTATGGCAACACTGCCATAGCATGTGCAAAGTGCCCAGACTGATCTTTCAGCAAGCAGATGAACTCGGGGTAGGATATTGCACCACTGCGTCACTCATTCACAAATGATGCGCTACACTAAATGGAAATTGTTTTACCAAAAATGTTACCTGATGGCATAATGCTATCACAGAAAGTGTCAAACATCCATCCTAACCCCAGAGGCGATCACTACTTCCTGCTAACATACAGGCAAAGTTCAAGACATTGTTTCCAAGGACTAATGCACAAGACTGTATCCTTCTGGATGTGACATCCTTAGTAAATAAGCTATAAAATAAAAGAAAATTCATTTAAGGCAGGCTGACATGACAGATATAGACCAAAAGTAAGCATGGGCAAAATTTCAAGTTCTGAGTTCCCTAAAGTACAGCAAAACCTGCAGTTGCAAGCAGCAAGTCTCAGTTCAATTTTTCCCAAGCATTCCCTGTAGATACCAATTCATTAGCCATTGTTATTGAAATAGGAGAAGAAACAAGTACCTATCCCTATAAAGTATCACAAGAATTAAAAAAAATCAAAAGACAACAGTAGATCTCACAGAGTAATAAAAACAGGTTAAAGAAATGGAAATATGAACCAAGTAAAAGCTATAGGACAGCAAGCACTCCCCAGAGCTCATCATTCAGGAGGTCTGCACTTCAAACACACATTGGGGATTAATTTGTGACCCCTGTTTTGACTAGAAAGCTTTTCACACAAATGTATGTTTCACCCTGGAACCAGTCAAGATGTAATGCATGTGGATTGTCTGTCTGCATCTGTCTTTGGGGATGCATTGACCTACTTAGCTATCTAATGCAATTTTTGGCAATCATTTCTTAAATTTTTTCTTTGTTTTGCTTAGTATTAATTTTTAAAGAGACTGTAAGAGTGTCACTGTGTCTGTGCATGGCAGCTCAGCTCGCATAAGGAGAGCACAGAACAGGCTCCACTGATGGTGTTGGGTTTCTAAAACACTTGAGAAAAAGCATTACAGCACCCCAAGCTTGTGAGAGAGCATGAGTTAAGCACCAGGCTTCAAACACAACAGTAGTGCCAGCTGAGGCAGATGTCTTTGACAGCCTTCATCCCACACTGAGTGTTTCAGACTCGTGTGAGACCTACAGGTCACAGAGAAATCCTTCACACAGACATCTAGAATCCCACCACAAGTCAGTGATCATTTGTTGTTGTTTTACCTGCACAGAAATTACTCAGACCAACCTCCAATCAAGGATATACAAGAGAATATCACCCCAAATGAAGTGGGACTCTATTCAAGGACCAAGGTGCTTAAGCCATGGAATAACAGCCTGAACACTTGCTTGGTTTAGCAGCACCCACTTGGGTACATTTGTCATAAGTGTCAGTACTAAGCCAGCTTTGTCAACATCCACGCATGGAGCTTCTGAAGAGCTTCCACCCACGGCTGGCACGCACCCTCTGCCCTCCCCTCAAGGTGCATATACATGCTCATGTACTTCAGCATAAAGTTTTGAGGATGGTCTAGTATTGTCAGGGGTTGTTGTGGGAGCCGAATCCCATCACAAACCACATGCAACTCTTAGAAACTTCCTTTGGTGCAAAGCCCTTGCCTGTTCTCTCTCTGTAAAGTGGGGGATTAGTAGGACTTCATTGTATTAAGGGTTTTGAAAATACAGTTATTCAGAAATCAAGAGGTGCATACTTTTTATAAAGGGGCATTTCCTAATCGGATTGCAAAGCAACAAATACTTTTCCTGAAAAAGGCTAAAGAACTTTGTTAACAGAAGGCAAATCCTGCAAAAAAATCAGTTCAGAAAAACTGAATTAGTTGCTGTAAACTTTTGGAACATTTAGTTGTTACCTTAAAAAAAACCCCACATCTAAACACATAAGAACATCTCCTGAAAAGCTGAAAAAGCCCTCAGATTTAAAAAAAAAAAAAAACAAAACCCAAAACTTACAGAATTAAACCCATCACTTCTGTTCCACACTGTAGTTAATCTATGGTTAAAGGTTAAGTATGCATAACATACTAAAAGTGTGCGTGGGGAGACCAGACAATTTAATGGATGATAAAGGCAAAATCATCTGGAAGAGTACCTGGGTAAAATATCATACATGCTCAGGCTCTTCTTCTATTCTTTCCTAGACATTTGGTGCTCAATCAAGATTGAGCTAATAGGACTACATAAACAAACACGTAAGCAGAATTACAGGCAATGTAATTCTTTCATTTCCAGAAATGTGTGAATGCTTCTCTTCACTTCTGCATGTCCTTCTGATGTTACTGCTGAATGCTCTTTTGGTGTTACCAACATATACATTTTGTTAATTAAAAAAATTGTGCCACTATCTTTCTGCAGTCACTTGAGTCCATACAACATCTTTAGTAAATGAGACAAGAACAGTCATCTAGCAGCAGATTCATTACCCCTAGAAGATGTCACATAGCAGTGAATAGTAAATGGTGCAAGCACATTTCACAGGTGACACATACAGTATGTGAACTATACTGTGTCTCAGAAAGGTGCTGTAGTCCAAGCACTTAATACCTTGGGTCTATTCTCATTTCTACCAGAAATTAAATCTCACTGCCTCAACTATTTCTGTAAAACAGCAGGTTGACCTTGATCTCTCATCAATGAAGCTCTATAAGGACCACTACCTATAGGCTGTCCAGTACCTAGAATCTTAGTAGTGGAAGAGTTGTAAGAGGAACTGAAACCTTTATTTCCAGCCCGTTTTTTATACCTCCTGTCCAAAATACTTCAAATGGAGGAAAATAGGAGAAAGTGGTTTGCTTGAGCTTTTAAGGAGTTTGGCTCCATGCTGTGCTTCCCAGCAGTTCAAGAACACAGTGCAATATATACAGGCCAACAATAAATGTTTTTTCTAAAAAAAAGGAGAAAAGGCAAAATTATCTTCTTTTCAGGATCACCACTAGCCCACAATTACAAGTTACTTTACCAAGAAGTTTGCTGATGTATTATCATGGGAGTGGTTCAGTTACTGTAATAATAGATGGTTTTGCATGTTTTGACTAAGAAATATAACAAACAGGAAAAATATAGCCCTTACAGGCTACATACAATGTTCTCTGCTCTGTCCACACAGAAAAATGAATCCGTGAAAAAAAGAAAGAAACAAACAAAAAAACAACAAAAAAACCACCCAGACTCTTTCTAAAGACAAGTAAGAGTTTGCACTTCATATAATCAAATCCTTCAAGTAAACCACTTGCAAAAATTTTTCCAATTGAACAAGTACATTTAAAACCTTCTTGAACTAATTTAAGTGTTAAATTCAAGCTTATTCTACAGGTAAAGTCTGGATATAATGCATTACTACAACTCAGGCTCTAAAGGCAACCTATATTGTAAAAAACGTTTATACGTCATTCACGTTTATATTCTCAATGGAACTCAAATTGTAGATGATCTTTGTAGCCATTTCAACTACTGTAAGCTGCTGCAAAGATATCCTGAAAAAACCTACTGTGCTTATCACCATAGCAACAAAATACTACACTTTTGAGTATGATATTGTATAGAATTTACACAAAATTGATCAGTAGTTTTCAATGGTTATGTCTTACAATTAGAACTCACAATTTTTTTCTAATATAACACTAATGTCTCAATATCATTATTACAAAATGTAAGCAAAAATTAGCTGTAATACTGATATCAGCATAAAACAATATTTAAATTTTCAAACACATTTAGGCTGTAGTGGGGAAATGTTATCATCAAATAAAATTAATACACTTAAGAAGAATCACCGGAGAAAAAAAGGATTGTTTGAAATTATCCAATTCATGAGAAAAGAAAACTGCTTTGAAACTGCTGAGCTAAAATTGAAGACAGCTCTTCAGATTCATGAGGTTCCAAAATACAAGGTAGGAAAAGGCATATAACAGGTTTTGCAGGTTAATTTCTCTCTACTGGAGTTAGAGAAGAAAGGAACAGAAGCTTATCAGCAGGGCAGAAGAGTGCAAGCTTATTAAAACTACATTTCAAAATAACTCTCGGTTGATTTTGAAAACCAGTTTCAGCTGATAAGAAGAAAAAAATTATAAACTCAAAAATTCAAAGCATATTAGAAGCCCTTATTTTAAAGTATTTTTTGTGATCTAGTATCTCCTAACATACTCATCATAAATTGCACAGTCTAGTAAAATGCAGCTGCATCCATGAAAGACCTGTGAATGTTTTCCAGAATTCACATTTTTAATGGATCTGCCTGCACCTGAAGAGAGAGTATCTTGACCTCCATCAGTCACATTTTGGGCGGGTTGTCAAATAAAGCGCTATATAGAGCAGCTGATATTTTGTATTTTGAGCCAGGCTTACACAGCACAACAGACGACTGGCTGCAGATGGTAGGGAATGTTTCTCGGATGAGAACAGAAAGCTAAACTGAGCGATGACTTCTCAAATTCGTGAAATACAAATAATTTGCCTCAAAATAACTAAATAACAAAAAAATAAATTCTACCTCCTTTGTAATGCTGTTGGGTTACGCTACAGTTGATTTAAATATATAATGAATTAAGCTACATTTAAAAATGTGTCTTTGTTTATTTCAAGGATTTACATCTAATACAGCATGTCAAGAAATATTTAGAATCAAATCATCATCATTATGCAGCCATGGAGTACATACATTACTTCTAGGCTTACAACATTATTCATTAACCATAATTTGGTACATTTATACATGTATTTATATCACATAAAACTGGGCAGTTTTTCGCTAATAAAGCATTCAACACCGACAGCTTCATTGGCTCCTGGCAGCTCAGATATCCAAAGCCCTTTTAACTCTCCCCGTTGGATGGGAACCAGAGCACTCAAACCCACCATCCCAGCACCACAAGCAGCAGTCCGCTGGCACAGACCATATGTCTTTACATGATATTTCATCCACTGTCTTTGAGTAGTTAACACCAATTATCTGAATTACCAAGGACAACCAAGTGAGCACCCACTGCGATGAGGGAAATGAGTGTGCACCTCATAGATAATACCAGATTATCTGCAAATTTAGGTTGATATTTTCACATTAAATATTATCAAGTTATAACTTTAAGAAAATCTTGACTGTTGCTGCAAAAGAAGATTTCATGAAATCTGACATTAAGATTAACTGAAAGATCCAGTTTCAACCTTGGATTGGTACCACATGTTCCCATCCTGCCCAACGAACACAAACATTTCAGGTACCTGTCAAGCTCTGTCTCTGTCAGGGTATGGCACAACAAATCAAAGTGTATGAGTGACCAAAAAGATATATTTGGTTTTTATGTATGCACACATGACACTTAAATAACAGCAAATTTTGGCTGCAAAACATAATCTCATATATGAAATAGGCTGCCCGTACTCCCTTCTTAAAAGAAAAAACAAAACCAAAAACCCACAGATACTGAATCCTCAGACCCCTATAATCTATCCTACTGATTTTGGGAAGATTTGGAGACCAAAAAAGTAAGCAGCTTTAAGGATACCAAGTAAGACAGATGGGGGCAGGATGATTAATTTGAGGCCACTCGCACACGAATAGGTGGTATTTGGGTGTTCTATAATGGATCATTCTTCTGGGAATGTGCTTCGAAGGGATGTGAAGCTCTAAACAATCCAATCTAGAGCTGAAATAGTGTCTCAGACCTCTGCCATTGTCATACTGCGCCATAATTAGAGTAGGATAACACTTCTCACTATATTCAACCCTATTTATTTGCAACCTGTTATCCCCTACCCATCCCACCAATCTGGTGTTCTTTGGTAAATACCACTTTAATTTATCTTCTGTTGTAAGACACTCATGCCTCTTGTCTCTGAATACTACTAAAATAATCATCACTTAACAAAACATTAAAAATTTGAAGTCCCAACAAAATATGAAAGATGCAAAGGTAATACAAATCACCACTGAAGTTTAAATCTACTTGATAATAACAAAAGATCTATATAGTATTTATATGCAGACTCCTAATTTTGCTACACACAGTGAAAAGCAAGGACAAACTAAAGAAGGGAAAAATAAATATCAGAAAGAGCTTACAATTCAAAAATTTTAAAAATTAAGTATGGGGTGATACAGATGCATCTTTCTTTAATAAAAATCTTGTTTTCCTTTGGCTATGAAATGAACTATTCTGCAACTGCCACCTTTATTTTAGACTAGCAACAGTCAGAACCACCTACAGTTTAAATTTGCTTTTATTGCCATAGAAACGTATGTTTGCTTTAACTAAAAAGGAAGTCTCCTGGCTCATAGCCAATTGTCTACTTTCTATATCATACACTACAGAAGTTATTATAATTTATTCGTTTATATATCCATACTTGGACTCTCTTTAACTGAGCTACATCCACTTTGGCTACAATGAAAATCACATGCGTTTTGTGTTATATAAGATATTTATACAACATTTATATTTACATGAAAAGAAACTAGTGCAATCTACTCTACCTAATCACAAAAGGACAGAATTACTGTTAGATTATTTATGCTCTTAAATCAATCCATTTTATTAAATATTTGTAATTAAACTTTTCTATGTTCAATAAGTGATGGCAAACAGGTCAAAACACACCAAAGAAAATGGTATTTTTGTTCTCTTTATAGCCACTGACGCCAAGGAGAATGCACATAAAAATTAAAGATGTTCAGCGCTGATAAAAAAACCCCCGAATACATTCATGCAGTTTTAGTACCAAAAGAAAGATCTACACTCCTTCTGCCCTAAAGTACTGTTCTACAAGGCAAAGAAGTGCCTGGAAGTCCTCACAGCCCCAATTCACACGCCACGGCTGCCAGCAGGTTCCCACCAGCCCCTGCCCACCACTGCAGACCAGCCGGCAGAACAAGGCTATTGCGTGTTACAAGCAAAGATGCTTGTTTCGTAACCTATGATAAAAACTGTCATTTCACTATAAAAGGACAGAATAAACATGAAACATGTTCAATTAAACATATTTAAGCAGTTACAAGCAATACAGCAACTTGAACTCTTCGCAGTTTCTTAGCAATTCTACAAGCTCCTTGCAACCGAAGAGGGGGAAAATAACAACGTACTCAGTTTGCCGACACTAAATATTGGCCTGAAGTCAACTTTGTAAGGGGGGGAATTGGATGCTCACTAAGCATGGTAGGGAAAAGGAGAATTTTTTCAAGCCCTCGCAACCTTTAGTTACAGAATAATTCTAAATGTAACTCACAATATTGGAGAAAAAAAATATTTCTTCATTCATAAATCACCATGGCTGCACTGTGAGACAACTTACTTTGACCAGATAACAACATTTTCCATATGACTTTTGGTAAATATCTGAATATCCATAGACACTGAACTATACTGGTTTTGAAAACGTTATTTCTTATTCAACAGGAATAGAAATATTCAAGTATGTACAGAATCAGGAAAAAAAAAAGTTCCAAAGCACCATTATCCATAAATGCAGTATTTACATCTGAATGTTCCCAGAAAAAAAAACATACACAAATTGACCACTACTAGAACAGTGGAGTGATCCCTTCCTCACAGGAAAAAGACATTTAACAGAATAGTGGTTTCCTGGCGGGAAAAAAACAGTGCTAAAAAATGACAAATGGCTTTTGGTGAAGGAACTGTTGTTGGTGGGGTTTTCTTTGTTTGTGGGTGGTTGGTGTGGGTTTTTTTAGCAAAAGGGAAACGTGAAAACAGGGGTGGAGAGGGACCAGTCTTACTGATTCTTTTAAAATTTTCTTATTTTGTTAATTGAGCTATTCAGAGCTTTATTTGTACAGGTATTTCTAGAACATGACTGAAATACTGTTTAATATTTGTGAAAGCTAAAATTTCCAAAGAGTTTATACTAAAAATTTCAAGTTTGCAATGCATTTGTTACAGCTTCACATAGAAAAATTCCAAAGCACTTTAACACTTCCAAAACAAAGATGTCTAAGGAAACTGCAGTTTCCCCACAGTCAACTGACAAGCAGTAAGTCTAAATTAATTAGATAAATTAGTCATTGTGAATTATTCATGCAGCATTAGTTATCTCACACACACACAGGCTTCAACTATATAAACCCCCTCTAATCTACATGGACATTTTCCAGGAGATTAGTAATAATTTAGAATACAAAATAGTATAATAAACTTCCTAGAAAGTACTTCACTTACAGAAACACCATGCAAAAAGCGTAAGCCCACAGACACGTTCACTCAGATGAGGGAAAGGTGCTCACCCTTCCTATTCTGGAGTGAAGTAGCATGAGGAGGAAGCTCTTTCCTAGGGATTTGGCTCTATAGCAAGACTAGCACACTACTACACAGTTATTGAGCATCACTATGGCTTAGGGGACACCGTTAAAAAAAAAAAAAGAAAAAGGAAAGCAGAATTCTAACTTTTTTCTGACCAAAAAATTATGAAGGAAACACAATTCTGAACTTGTTCATCACTTGTCAAACAAGTCAAACAGAATTAATGTAAAGAAAGAAACTGTTTCTTATCTCCTGGATAAAAGCACTACATCTAAATACATATTCTGGTCAAATAGTCAACATGGAAGTACTACACTATTTTTCACTTTTTTTCAAAAGAAAGAAATCCCAACAACTTGCTTTCTTAGCATAGGGGAAAGCTCAAGAACGTTTGTGTAAGGGAGCATTTGAAATGGATAGTTTGGGAGTCACAGCAGCAACATGCTCAGCAGCAAACTACATTAAATTATTCTAGTATTCTTTCCTTTTTTTTTTTTTTCCCCCAAATCCATCTTCAGTCAAACAAAACACGATCCACACATGGCAGCATGCCAACTGTGATAGACTTCACATTGTTTGACAAGATTTACTGAAATGCTCAGTGCAGGAACACTTTGGAATAACTATCAAGTAGCTGCTTATTCTGAACCAGTTTTGGGCCCCTCAATTCAAGAAGGACATCGAGGTGCTGGAGCGTGTGCAGAGAAGGGCAACTAGGTTGGTGAAGGGCCTAGAGCACAAGTCTTATGAGGAGCGGCTGAGGGAGCTGGGATTGTTTAGCCTGGAGAAGAGGAGGCTGAGGGGAGACCTTCTCACTCTCTACAACTACCTGAAAGGAGGTTGTAGAGAGGTGGGGGTCGGTCTCTTCACCCCAGTAACAAGTGATAGGACGAGAGGAAATGGCCTCAAGCTGCGCCAGGGTAAGTTTAGGTTAGATATTAGGAAAAACTTCTTCACTGAAAGAGTAGTCAGGCACTGGCACAGGCTGCCCAGGGAAGTGGTTGAGTCCCCATCCCTGGAGGTATTTAAAAGATGGGTAGATGCAGTGCTTGAGGACACGGTTTAGTGGTGGACTTGGCAGTGGTAGGTTAATGGTTGGACCTGATGATCTTAAGGGTCTTTTCCAACCTTAACAATTCTATGATTCTATGATTCTATGAAACCCTTCAGGTTCACTAGAAGAATAAAGTGTCTTGAAAACAGAAAAGACAAAAAAAACCCAATGCTGTTATTTTAAAAGGCAAGAGACAAAGATGAGCATTGGACAAAAATCAGGCAGACAATATCTTGGTTAAGGTCTCCAGATAAAATAAAGCCCGACTAGACTGCAGGAGCAGAATATGGCCTTATGTAAAAGAAGTAAGTGCATACACTGTTTAAAACCCTTTTTCGTCCCTAATGGTTTCTTCCTATTAACAAAGTACTTCAATTTAAACAGGCTGTATAAACACTGCATTCACCTGACCGCAGAGCCAAAGGAAAACTACTGCTGTTGAAGAATCATTAACATCTGATGGGTGGACCAAGTTCTGCCCTTGTGCAAAGCCTGTCACCTAGGAGGCAGCAGAGGAAGAGTCAGCTCCGCACTGATGTGGTTCTTACAACACTGCAAAGCAATATTAATTTAAAACAAACAAAAAAAACCCCAACGTTTTTAATTTTAATGATTATGCTGAAAAGCCTAAAATGGGACCAATAGGTAAAGTTTGCTCAGCTACTTGTCTGTGGCATTTACATATAAATATTGTTATTAAAAACCTTAAATCCATTTTAGAGTTTCCACTCATCTTCACAAGGTCAGAGACCAAAGAAGCTGCAAGATTATCTCCAACTTTTGCCACAGAATGAATCATATTACTAAGCTTAGTGAAGTGTTATAATTATTCCTCAGCAGTCTAAAAAAAATTTTCCCCCTATGCCCATTAACATTTTCACACAACACTGTATATTTTGTCTGAATCCCTGCTGCATGTAAACAGGCAGCTCAAGTGGGAGCATTCGGCTTAGAATTGTGTATTCAGTGCAGATGTTGGATCCAGCAGGGAAACAATGAAGAACCAGGCCTTTTTTTTTTCTTTTTTTTTTTTTTAATTAACTGAGCTCTTGAATACCATTCGCAGCTCTAGAGGCACCATAATTTTATGACTTCTTAAGAACAATATACATAAACAAAAAAAGTAGACGCGTAATTTCAGATGAGAAACAAGTACACCAGTGTAACCATGTAAGAAAAAAAACAAAGGCCCAAAGAGCAAATTCTGCTGCGAAGGCAGTGCGTGCCCATCTCTCACACAAGAGTATGCAGGAAATTAAAAATTGTATTTCCCATTTCTAACACAACCGGGCTGACCACGCTTCAGGCATCCCACCTCAAACCGAACCTGCTCTCCAGCACACTGACTCCAAGGCTCAGAGTCTTGGTTTGGTCCATTCAGACCACAGAAGCAGGAGCCTGGCCAGCATGACGGCAGCAACAAATCCTCACGCTGCAGTTTGGAAAAGGTTATCGCACCGCCATTGCTGGCAAGGCTGGCCCACTGCCAGATGCCTCGAGCCACCAGCTAAATGCTGTAGCTTTCCTTTAAGCAGATGTATTCTGCCCTTTCATTCCTATCCCAGCATTAAAATCCTATGACTACCTTTTACCAGCACAGGCTTTTCTCTCTCAGGCCCCCCTCAATTCCTCGGGCTCCCTTCTCAGTGTAACAAACCATGTGTGTTACGGACGGTATGCAGATGTCTCCCACCACTCACTTTCTCTCACATTTTTGTACTGCATAAGGAATGAGTCTTATTATGTTCAGAATAGGTTTGCCTCCCAACAATGCAAGAACCACCTCCTTCAGGTCCTCTTTTTTTGTCTTTTTTTTTTTCCCCCCTTTCTCCTATTTCTAGTCTTTTCTGCTTGTGTGTTCAGAGAAGGGCAACAAGGTTGGTGAAGGGTCTAGAGCACAAGTCTTATGAGGAGCGGCTGAGGGAGCTGGGATTGTTTAGCCTGAAGAAGAGGAGGCTGAAGGGAGACCTTATTGCTCTCTACAACTACCTGAAAGGAGGTTGTAGAGAGGTGGGGGTCGGTCTCTTCTCCCAAGTAACAAGTGATAGAATGAGAGGAAATGGCCTCAAGCTGCACCAGGGGAGGTTTAGATTGGATATTAGGAAAAACTTCTTCACTGACAGGGTAGTCAGGCACTGGACCAGGCTGCCCAGGGAAGTGGTTGAGTCTCCATCCCTGGAGGTATTTAAAAGACGGGTAGATGCAGTGCTTGAGGACACGGTTTAGTGGTGGACTTGGCAGTGGTAGGTTAATGGTTGGACCTGATGATCTTAAGGGTCTTTTCCAACCTTAACAATCCTATGATTCTATTCTTCACTCCTTTACTATTACTCATGTTATGCACATCCATTTTTTTTGTCGACCAAGAGTATTCCCCCCAAGTCCTTCTGTTCACTTCAGCTTTCCTAAAATCTTACCACACGCCAAACTATTTTTGTGTTTTTCCCCTGGACTAAGTGGGAAGGAACTATTGTAAATGTATACAGTTACAAATGCTGTTTAAAGTTTATGCTATTATATAGCAGACTTCTAATAACAGGCCAAGTTATACAACTAAGCGCTACTTCTTGAAAATCTAAGAAATGTGTCTGGCTTCCAGCTTTCTAGAAGGCATGGAAATTGGGGCCAGACGCCGATAGCTTCTAGAAACTGATCTAGTCCAAGTTAGTTGGACTAGCTTGTTTAAATAAAAAAATCCAAGTAGTTCTTGTGTTAAAAAGATACTTTTCTATAAATCTGAAGTACTGTAGCGAGTCCTAACAGATAATAAACATGAAACAGAGAGAATGATAACACCTGAAGGACCAGCCAGAAATGCCTAATTTTGGCTGTTCATATTAAGAAAGAAAAACAAACTATTCTAGTTAAATTTGCAGGGGTTAGGCGGGTAGGGATTTGTTTGTTTTTTTAAGCACAAGTTACAAATTCCTATTCCCCTGGACAGGACTGAAACAAAACACGCCATCCTTATTCACAGCCTCTCCTTCAGTCAGTTTTTGCTTTAGAGGAACCACATTCTCTCATGAAAGGATGTCAATCACTAGCCTTATTCTTTCAATAATTTTTTTCCACTCTGAAACATGTGTTTTCACAAAACAGATACCTGTTCCTAAACAAAGCATAGGGAGCAGCTGAATGTTCTGCAACGCACTAGTATTGGAGTGGAATTCAATACTGTTTCCAGACATGTAATCCCACAAACGACCCGAGATGAAGAGCAGCAGTTAATACTACCTGAAAGTCAGCAAATTCGGCTTCGATCTGTGAATAACGTCATTTGGCTTAAAAATAAATCATTATGCCCAAGTTTATTTTTGAACCGATAAGAGATGACATCTTTTTAATTTTCTTTTCTTTCCCAGACTTGTAGCTTGAATTTTCTATAGGCTTCAGAAGCTGTGAACTAATATAAAGCTAATAATGCTGTCAACAGAAAGCTAGTTTTACTTCCAGAAACTTCATAGTGAATCTGAAGTGGGGAAAAGAAACCAAACCAAACCCTCCTGCCTCACAGTGCTTCCCTATACATGAAGTTTTACAGAGTTTCACTTTTTCCTGCCCTTTAGGACTACCATACATGAAATCTGTCTGAACTCCAGGCAAAGAAGAGTTTGTTACAAAACATACATCTGAAGCAGTCTACTCAAAAGAATCTGATCTTCAGACAGGCAATTAACCACCATTTCCAGATAAATGTTGAATTTATGTCAGCACATTGAAAACCAATGTGAAAGATTAAGGGATTGGTTTTGGTCAAAAGCCACTGAAGCAAGACTCGAAACGCCCCGCCAGGTAAACATACTGCCACCAGGATTCCTACAGTATACAGACACTCTCAAACTCACCGTTAGGCACGCAAACTGAAGGTATAAGCAGAGCTCTAAGATACCAGAAACAAACTATTATTTTTAAAATATAGCAGTCATATTTCTATACAAGGCAGAAATCCAGGAATTGTTCTTTATACACCATATTTCTCAAAGGTCATATCTGCAAGAGTAAGTCAGCCTTTTAAAAGACTTTAAGGATAACAGGAGAACCAAAAATCTTATCATCTCTCTTTATCAATTGTTTAATACAGTAATTCATACTTTCAGTATTCCTTGCCAAGTTTTGTAGAAAGCTTTTTCTTGTTATCTGATTGTACACTGAATTGAGTTAGTATACTTTCGCAAGATCAAATGTCTCCATGTTTTATTTGTCTGCACTGCATGAATTTTAAATTATCCAGCGGAGTGCTTTTTTAATGGGTTCAACTCAAAACAAATTCCAATGGAGACATACACTGGAAGAATTTTTGTTCTTAAGGGAACAGGCAAAGGAAAAATTCTACACGTCAAATGGTTAAAATACAAGAATGAAACAAAGATATTCCTTTCAAGTAGCTCTTGCATTGGCCATGCTTCCCAGAAAATCTAAAGGCAAAATCCACCTGGAACTGACCCTGGCATCTGGTATTGCCACAAGCAAAAATTTCAGGCTGACATGACTACCAACCATACTGGATTTGGGGTTTTCTTCAATAAATCCTTAGCCCAACTCCTTTGTTTCCTTTTGCCCCAAAGAATTCCATCTAATTTCATGGTTACAAGTAACAACAGCCACTTAATATCATAAAAGAGGAATTAACTTCAAATTAGGATTTGAATGACTGAAAGTGGAATGATTCAGAGTTCTGCCCAGCCCTACCAGAGCATCACAGTATTACCAAGTTGCATTAAATAAGATTCCGGCTGATGTCCAATAATAATAATCATGTCTATGTCTTTTTCAACACCAGGCACGTCAGGCAATGGCCTAGGATAAGGACTCCTCCCAGAAGTAAGGGGAGAATTATGATTAAGAATGAAAACATTGCAAGCTTCTGGTATCTCCCTAGACAGATGCCTGTCAAATGGTTCCAGCCAGCCAAAGCGAAAGCCAGGAATACTAACAAGTTAAAATATTTCTTAAGAAGAAAACATACAAGAAATAGAAATATACTGGAACCAGGAGCAAATGAGAATCCAGATCTCCTGCCTGATAATATCCTATTTTAAGTGACAGTTAATTGGGTAAAACTATGAGCTGAAACCTAAAGGTAAGGAGGCGATTTTACCTTTATATCAGACAACATTTACCTCCAACAGGGAAATACAAAACCTAAAAAAGGAGACTGATTCACTGATCCAATAGGAAATTCAGCAAAGAAGTAAAGTGAGTCAAGCCTACAGGAATGAAAGAGTGGCATGGATACATTTTTCTTGGTCCCACAGAAAAAAGCTAGGCTATACAAAAAATGTATTAAAAATAATGAAAACCAGAAAATGTCTGATCTAGAAGCAGTGCTCATTACATAACATTCTGGTACAGACACAGAATGGTAGGTTAAACAATATTACAATGTAATGATTAATTTTCTAAATCACCCAGTGAATTTCACAGAAGCAGCATGGTTCCATGCACCGCTGAGCCCCAGCAGTTTTACACGACCAGAATTACTAAGCATAACGTGCAAAAAAGACACCTTCATGATCAGAAGTTGACACACATACATGCATAAGAACAGATAATACAATGTAAAGGTCCACAGGCATAGCAGATAAGGTCAAGAGTCTCAACCCTAATTCACAGGTTAGAGAAATGTGGGATAAATAGGGCTGGGGGAGATTACGCTGCTCTCCTAGTGTAATTATGATCCATGGTTACACATCCTTCATCTACACAAAAATAAATGTCTAGTCTTAATGCAAATGATGTTCATTTTGTCAAGATGTTAGTTAGTACTATACTCATCGCTACTGATTTCACGTGAAATACTGTGCATCCTGCCACATCACAGCTCAGTATTGCTACAAGAGGGGCGTGAGGGAAAGCCATGCACTTTGCAGATGCCTTCATGCAGAAAGACAGTACAAACTGATACTCTTCTATGATTTGCTTTGAACGTTGGAGTGTTGTCAAACATATAGGAAATTAATGATCTATTTTAAATGTCTCTATTGGATGCTATAATGATTTCTTTCCAGTCGGAAATGACCACTACACTGGCAGCCTGTAAGACTTTTACAAAAGGTGTGCTAGATAGCTTTATTGTTATGCACAAAACCGCCACTGTTAAATTCACTCCAAAGTGCTTGCTCTAGAATTAGCATTACAAATCCCACTCTCTAATTCGCTTAGGAGCACAAGTTACTTCATCTATACCTGTGTATTAAGCCACTGTGCCAGTGCTTGCCTGCATTGCTATGATTTGATTGCCTGTTTTTAACTAATGTGCAGTACGGAACCTCTGCCTTAACAGTACTAAAATCTACAATTCAGCAGCAGTGCGAGTCAGACATGTTTTGCTAGGAAGAGTCACTCCAGAACCCTCTCCTAGCAATGTCTTTGATCCTTCCCTCAGTTGCAAACCCCTTCTGACCATTCTCTCCCCTTTTCTCTCCTCTAAGCTTTCAGAGCCTGAGCCAAGCACTGGGAAATCTGCAAGATCCACAGCATATTTGAAGGGGAAGGCCACTTCGTACCTACAATCTACTGCTTCCACAACTCTTGGGGAGCTCTCTTTTCTCTAACATCTTCCTCATTAGTCCTTCTACCCTTGATTTTCCTATCGCCAGCTCCCTTTGCACTACAACCCCACCGTCTGAGAGGGGGATGATGATAAAAGATTATGATTAGCTGGACTTGACCAAGATTAAACTTGTCTTGTAATGTTAACTGCAGAATGCAACGCCCTCTCCTTCCGTTCTCAAAATGCAAGGTTACAACACCAAGTCACACTGGAAATACAAAACAGAGCACGCAAAAGCAGTATTCATGACTGCCAGAAAAAAATGTCATTTGCATAACCAGTCATGGGGAAAGTTTTTGTCACAAAAATACATCCTTTTCCTGATACCAATCTGAAAATGCTAAAATGTAAGCTGCTAAGCAGTATCAGCAGCAGCGATTTGGCTGAATGTATTGGAAAGGATAAAGAAACGTGAATCATGCGCTTAACAGGTATCCCACATTGGTACAAAAGACTTCTGAAACAGAAGTTTGTTGCTGAAGGCATTTTTATTATTTTCAAGACAGAAGCTGCTTGATGACCATGTGGAAAAGGCAATGAACTTCTCTTGTTTTACGACAGACATTAAAATCAAACCTTTAAGAAAGCAACTTAGAGAACACAGATGAAGTTCCCCTGTGATTCATTATTTCTGTGACAAGAATAGTTGATGAAACAGTTACAAAAGGCATTACAGTTTTTAGTGTGGGACTGGAGAACATGTTACGGTTACATTCTGTTACTCCCTGATGCCCTAAGAAACTGGCAAAGATGCTTGTGTATCAATTAATGAAAAAGAACATCTGTTCTTTTTCAAGAAAGGAAAAGACAGGAAAGGAAAAGACACTATTATCTAAAAGTAAGCCAGATGATTTTCAATCTACAGTGTTATCTTTCCTTGAATGCCACATACACACACTGTCAGTTTAGGGTCATTAAAGCTTTTTGTAAAACTGGAATGATGTCCACAATGTCTGACAGGAATTACTACCATCATTTGTCATTGCTATTAACTAGTGTTTTAAAACATTGTCTGCCACAAACAGGAGAAATGAATACAAGAAGTACTACAGGAATATATCAAACAAACAAACAAAAAACCCAAAATCCACATAGCAAAATGAAATGCAAAGTCTTTGCAGAAGCACACATTTGAGTTGTCAATACCTGAACACCTGGCAATGGAATAATGAACAGTAAGTTGCTCTTGCACTATGCATGCCAAATTCAATACTGAGGATCCAGACAACTCCTCAAGAAATGGAAGTAATTACAATTTAACACCACTTGTAAATACCACCTGTAAGTCACAGAAAGGTAACAAAATAACGTATGTCTTGATGATGACACACAATATACCTCTTTATAACAATGAAGACTTTGGGTTAAATGGGATGAAGTGCAATTATTACCAAGTTATAAACAAAAACGAGAGTGACCGTAACTATCTAATGCCTATTTGCTAAGCACTTATAACAAGCGACAGCATATACTTGTAACTACCCTCATTTTTCTTAATGCCCTTTGGTGACAACTCTGAAGCTGTGGATTACCTGAGAGGAAAACGCTGATTCTCTGTAACCAAGATTTCTCCTAGGAATGTGCTTGATTTAACTAAACTCCAGGAACACAATAAGTTATTGGGGATGGGGGGCGAGGGGCAGGAATCAAGAGACCTACACATCCCAGAAAGCCAACCACCTCATAATTAGTGTGCCAGTCCAAGTTACAAGAGTAGAGAGGACTAATTTAACAACTGAGCTGGAGTCAGTCCTACTGCAGTCTTACACCACCACATTTAGTTTACAAATAGTCAAACAGCAGCATGAGGAAAGATTTGAGAGAGAGAAACAAGGTTGTACTCTATAGCCCAGTGACTAAAAATAAGGGACTGGATAGGTCAAGCACCTACTCCTTTTATTTCTAACAAAGCATAAAAACTTTAATACTAGACATTACGTGGCTCTCCATGGAATTGAACAGCCCAGTCCCTAATTAGGATCAAGAACATCGGCACAGGACTCTTAAACCCAAGCTGTTCTATGAATATCCACTTCAGCTTTTTATCAAATCAGCTTCAGTGAACTTCATTTCCACCCCCACCCCCCCAAACTGAAGAACTGGAAAAAAGTATTCAAAGCCTCAAAACCATAATGGGAGCAAAAAAAAATCCAGCCCTACTTCACACCAGTAATGAATATTTTGAAAATCCCTTCATAGTATGTAGAAAATAACTTTTTGCAGATACTTGTTTATTTATTGTAAGGCTCAAAGCCAAACTCAATGAGGCAATAAGATTAGGTATTGTAAGATGCTGAATCTCAATTTACACAGACATAAAATAACTTGCATTTTTCTCTCCATCAGCTCTAAGAAGTTAGAGTATTTTTCTATCAATGTTTAAGGAAGTAAGAATTAAGATGAGCCTTACTTAAGAGCTTTACTCGAGATTCCCACGTTAACACTTTCAGCACAAAGCAAAGGAAAAATATGTAGTGGAGAGAAAGTCAATGGAATGGTAATCTTGCTTTATAAGTACACACATAAGTATATAGATAAAGTTTTGAGCAATTATGGCATAAGGATACAAAAGAGTAAAAAAAGGATTTGATTTAGATGCCTTATTCTCTTGGGGGCAGACCAAAAGGACTTTCAGAAGCTGCCTTTATTGAAAAAGAACATGTTACATGCCTAGTTTTGTAAATCTTTCCAAAGGCTGCTTGTCTAGAATATGGTCAGCCAGGATATGGCCCCTGGATAATTCAGGCTTGTAAAATGCCTTCTGACCTCCCTAGGATCTCTTTGGCCTTTTCCACTGATGAAAGAAACCAAACTTTATTTTATTTCCACTCTTCAAGATGTGCATTCGTAAACTGAGTATTTTTTTTGAGTGCAATTCTCACGTAAGTGTAGGTGGTATAAACTTAGAATCTTACACAACTTTACTTTTTCCTCACTTAAGAAATCAGAATGTAATTTAAAAATGCAGAATCACAGAAACATCTGTTCATTTTTCAAGCTACCAGTATATGAAATATTTCAAATAGCAAAACAGACAACAAAAAGCAAAACATCACGTTCCCACAGACTACAACTTCAACTTTTCTTCTGATTTTTATCTCCTCATTGATAGGCAGAGAGGCCAGTAAACATTCAGCATACCTGCTCCAACTTCATTTTCTTCTTCTTCAATGTTGTTTTTGATACTGTCGTACTCCTCATCAATTGCCTGGTTGCCACGCATTTGAGACAGAATTCTCCGTGCTCTCTGAGTCTGGCCTTTCTGAATGAGCCAGCGGGGGCTTTCAGGAAGAAACAGGAATCCAAGAAACTGTATAACTGCTGGAACAGCTGACAGGCCCAGCATGTACCTGGAAAAATAAGTAAGTAAATAAATAAATATCTAATATTTGCCTACAAAAACATGCTATGAGAAGACTCAGCTACAGCTACTCAAGCTGTAATTTACAAATCAAACCCTCCTCCCCTCGTATTCTTTATCACCAGAAGTTAAGCAGGCAAGAATCATATTCTGCAAGTATTTTAGAAAACAGGACCCTCGCTTTCAGTTCCAGGAAATCTCAAGGCCATGTTGACTATTCAGCCACCACTAACCCTACAGCCACTGGTCCCAAGGACACTTAAGTCAGACTAAATAAAAACCCTGAAACATTCCAGTAGTTTGGAAACTGATAATCCCTTCAGTGAAGATATAAGAAAAGAATGAACAGAAAAAGCATGCAAAGGCACAGAGAACGAATGGGTACTGCTGATGGCAAAAATGAGACCAAAATCTTGCTAATTGTTTCACAGACATAAAAAAAAAAAACAAAAAAAAAAAAAAAAAACAAAACAAAACCAAAAACCACCAAAAAACCAGCCAATGAAAAATGCTTCATTTGGTCAGTAATATGTATACACAGACACACATGACCCAGGAATATGCCTCTTGTGTAAGGAGATGCCTGTTTTACTTTTGAAAATTTCTGACTATAAGCAGAAACACTGCAAATGTTCATTTCACCAGCACGGCAATTTACACCAGATCTTTTAGAGAGTCTGCTCTTAAATCTTCAGCCAGCTGCAGTGTTAGGTTTTAAACCAAAAATGCATTTTAGATGCCCGGGGGGGTTACGATATACAGCACTAAGACTAGATCTCTACTCAACAGAGAAGTACCACTGGCCAGAGAGTTATGCTTCCAGGGATCAGCACTGACACCTGTGACAACACCCACAGATTCCGGGATTCACTCCAGGTAAAGTGAGGGGAAAAGACTGTGGAAGACACAAATACCACCAACTTTCATGGGTGGTTCTGGTCTATACACTTCACATTTTTATATTCTTTCCATAAAACACTAAGAAGAATAACAAGAATTGCAGAACAATGTATAATTTTTGTTCTGCTTTTTACATCTGACCTTTTCCCATTTGTGCTTCACTGAGATTTTTTTCACTTCCATTAAAGACTTTAAACGGTGCTGGTGTCACCTACACATTACTGCAGCTATCATGGGTTTCACATTAGTGGTTATAATCATTAAAACACCTCCAGAAACTAGCCCTCAGACTGAATACTGAGGTAGTCTGTACTCATAAACAAGTTCACACCTTGACACGAGTCAGGAGACTAAGGCAATTTGCTAATCTCCAGCTCCTCTCTTCATACCCCAGGATGCATGCTTTCACACAGATGATTCAGCAGTCTCTAACCTGGATGTTTTTATAAAGCATGCTATGAAATGAGATTGCTAATAGAGTAGGAAAGAGAGCACAACCATTAATGGAAACCTTGTTTCAGGGCAATGAACCAAATGTATTTGTCAAGTCCAAATGCATTTTGGATTAAAATTAAAATGGAAAAAGACTTTCTTAGAGGCATTTGTAGATTTAACAAAGGAAAACATGAGCAATACCACAGGGCAGAAAACTGGAAAATGGGGAAAAGAACACCCCAAGAGAACAGCCATCCTGGGACAATGTGCGTGCAGGCCAGTCTTCCCATTCCCAAGCTGAGCCCTCAAGTTCTTCCTAAAACCAGCAAAAATTTCCAAAGGTCATACAAGTAAATCTTGGTCTAGAAAGAAATTTGTGAGAAGTCTCTTATTTTCTAAGACTTTAAGAATGATATAGCTCATCATCAGTTAAAAAAAAAGAAAAACAGATGCAAGAAAAATTGAAAACATACAGCTTGTGGAAAAATTATTAGTTGAGTAGTCTTCAGCCAACATATCTAACAAGTATCACTAATTCACTAATGTTCTCATTCCTCATTCACTAATGTTCTCATTCATTAAGGTCCTCATTTCTTCCCATGCTCTTCCTTCTCCACAAACATTTTGGTAGCTGTATACAGAATCACTTTTACACATACACCATTGAAGCTTACCAAATTGTATATTCAATATCTGCATTAGAGTGATATTTAGAAAGCCTTTTCTATTTCAAATGAAGAGTAGAATAAAAACACAATCGCTGTATTCTGTCAAACTGCAAGCAAAAGGATCTTTTAAGGCATCTAAATAAACAGATTTAGTCCTTTACGCTCATATTACCTAATTTTTGCTCATCCAAAGCCCTTTAGTCCCTTAAATGCAGCAGAGCCTCCAGAACTAAGCAATTGGGTACCTGCAGTCATCTTCAAAGGCAAATCAATTGACACTCCCGAAAGCTCAATCCAGCCTGTTAAGGCTACCAGTTGGACTCTATTGGATTGTTTATCACAAGCAAGATAAAAAAGAAATGTACAGAAAGTGCTCTCTCACTAAAGTCAGTTTCCAATCAACATGTTTCTGGCCAAAGTTGAATACAAGGAGCAGGCAAGAAGGAAAATGTTCAGTTAAGAGCATACATCCATTGCAAGTTCAAGAGTTGTTGCAATTTCCAGATCAAGCAACTTTGATATAACCAATTTAGAGTAAAAGCGGGCAATTTTAGACATTTCATGCAGTGAGCCAGCTTTCAGAAATCTAATATAGTTCTTTCCTATACAGAGTACAAGACTTTGCATTTGAAGCCAGATGTCTAGCAGACCTGAAAAAATCCAGCATGAAATTTAATAAGTGTGCTGTAATATTTCTCCTTCTCAGACATACTGCTGCAATACTATTAAGATGGCATTAGCTGGGTTTATAAAGCTAACCTGACATGAGTCAGGTTAAATATTTGTTTTCTTTGGTTTATTTTTACTTTAATATCCAGCACTTCCAAGAACGAGCAGAGCTGAGAAAAAGTAAAGTTCCTTATTGTTTTTTGTACCACTCCAATACTTAGCCATTCAGTCACTGAGAGCTACAATAATTTCTGTAATTTTCCTTCTTATATGTGATGACTCAGGAGTGAACATCTGTGATTTCTCCCCATGTGTTTGCTGGCCACTCCTTCCAGGTGACAGACCATCTGTACTCTTCCCTGCTCAGTCTTTGGTTGCAGTAAACTAGTTGAGGACAGACAAGTACACAATCCCCAATTAACAGCTCCAGCATCGCAGCTGAGAATCCTTGGATATCTCATCACTAGCATAGCCTCAGTTTCTGCCCAATGCATTGTCAACAGTTTCACTTCACTTTGCTCCACTCAACCTGGCAGAACAGTACTTGGCCTATACGTAAAACATAGCATTACTGCATTAGCAAAAATTATCCAGCACAAGCCAGCAGGCTGCAAGAAACAATTACTCCTCACTATTCACCACACCATGCTGTATCTGGAACACTGGGACCACCAACATAAGAGAGTGTTACAAACCAGGAATAGCAATAGGTCACTAAGACAGTTGTGACATAAAAGAAGAGGCTGAGAGAACTGGGTTTGTGCTGCCCAGAAAAGAGATGATCAAGAGGAGATCTGATTGCATCTTTCACAACTGAAAAGGAGCTCATAGAGAAGATTGAGACAGACCCTTCTCAGATGTACACTCTGAAAGGACAAGAGTCAATAGCCACAAGTTGCAACAAGGAAAATTCAGATCAAAGATGAGGAAAACCAATTCTTCACAGTAAGAGTGACTGAACATCTGAACAAGTTGTCTTGAGAAGTGGAAATGCCCATAGTGGGAGATTTTCAAAAGCCAGCATCTCACACAGCTCTGATCAAACACCCAACCTCCTAGTCTTACTCAATCCACAGGTTCTAGATTTTACTTTTACTTTTTACTTGTTTACTTTTACTTTTTTCAGCTCAGATGGGTTAAAAGGCCTGAATTATACCAGAGTAATTTATTTTTTGTTCCAAACAGAAGAATAACTTATACCAATGTAGAAGTTCTCAGAACAGTTGTGCAGCATTTCAGTGGGTGGGGGCCTCATTCCTATTTAAGGTATAGTGGCATATCGAAACATCAGTGTTTTACAAAAAGATGAAATCTACATTTGACAATGATTATTGCCTTCCACCTAATCTTCCACTTTAGCTAAATATATTTACAAATTTACATATCAAAAGATGGTAACGTGTGTGTGTGTGTGTGTAACAAACTGGAATGATATTGTTCACTTAAATAATCATTTACATACAAGCGTACTTGTCAATCCTACATCACTGCTTGATTTGAAAACTGATACATCCTATACCACAAATGTTGGCTCTTTGATCTTTTCCAAAGAATCCTAGAAGTCTGCTTTTGAGGTGCAAAAATTCAAACTAGGGAATATCTTAGTTTATCAGAACAATTAAACAAAAACTACAGCTCCGTAAGATCAATACATGTCAGATACTTTGTTAGCTTGTATTTTTCTACCAATACACTAGTATTCACTGAAACACACATTACAAACACATCCTGACCTCCTATGTGTCAGCCCACTAATGCGGGGGGGGGGGGGGGGGGGGACACAAAAAAAAAAACCACAACAGATTTACATCCAGAAAAGCTTCCCCCAGCTGAATCCCTAACCACTGAGGTGAACTGAACTCAAAAAATCTGCCTAAACAGAAAGTGCGCAACACCCCTAACAGTAACAGTGACTCAGAGCTCCATTTCTAAATATATATCTTTACTTGTCCGTTCCTCCCACCCAGCCCCATGCATTGGGAGCCATTACATTAGCAAATTATTTAGGCTAAAAGTTAACTTAGAATAATAAAACAGCTACTGAATAATTAGCATCAGGGATCAAATCCTTCAGTTTGTATTTTATCTAGAAATGCATTACTGCATGCCATTAACTCTTCTCAAAATTCAGCATATTTCTTTAACTGCAGAAAGGGATTAGCAATCCTATAAAACTCAGTTTTTCTTTCAGTGAAGGCTGTTTCTCCATTCTCCATGAGTGAATATACAGTCTGCCAAAGAATGAAGCTGCATGTCATCAAAAGCTTCATGTAAAAATGCAAAATGCTATTTTCACTTGAGCTAAAGTAACCAATGCATTTTCAGAGAGCACAAAGCAGAGCTAAAACTTAAACTAAACTTAAACTAAACTTAAACAAAATCAGCATGAAGTGACTTTTTCTTAAGGTCAAAATGTGACATCTATTTACAAAAGAGGCAAAGGAAACAATCACATGGGCAAAAAGTAAAAACCTCAAACTTCTTGAATCTTCAAACATACACAAATTAAACCATAGATTCATTAAGAAGACTCATTAAGAAGACATTAACTTTTTGTTTTAATGTGTATTTCTTTATATACTATAAAAAGATCAGCTTCCAAGTTCTTCTATGTACCAAGTCCAAATTAATTGTTCTTAACTTCAACCTCAAACGTCAGTGTACCTAGAAATCCTTATTCAGCTCCATTAGAAGCCAGAGAATGCAATAACATTTATGTTGCAAGTTTTTGGGGTGGGGGGAGGATCCTTCAAATTAGGATTTTCAAATAGCAAAATGATTCCAGGCTGTTGCAACAGAAATCAAAGGTCCTACAACAACATGCGTCCCTTTCCCAAGAGTGTTTCAAGAGAAAAACACACATAATTAAGCACAAGTCTCCAGAAGTTGGAATGTGTAGTATAAGTTATTCCTCCTACACATTCCTGTTAATTATTTTTCCAAGTAAGCACTGCAAGTAAAATACTGAGCCACTGAAATTTCTCATCTCTCTCAAATGACACACCACCATACAGAAGATAGGTACAAGGCTGCAGTCCAGAAACACTTAGTGATTATTTGTAACCTAAACTTTTAACTATAAAGTTATGCCGCAATATCCTTCACTTCAATTCTGATTGGATTACTACTGCTCAGATTAAAAATATTCGAAATACACCTCTATTTTGCACATACAGCATCATACTTACTGGAGATTTGCCTTTTGAAAAAATCAGCATGTAATTATTCCAAATGCAAAAGACAAGGTACTTTCATAAACATCATGACAATCATTCAAGCTTGTTGATGCATATTTATTGCTCATCCATTTTAAAGCTTAGTAAAGTCAAAAAACCCTAAGCATACTGTGAATATTAAGCCTAAGTGCAAGCAGTATGAATATCATTTAGCAAGAGTTAATTATTGAAGTTCCATTTCAGTATACCGTTGTACCACTCTATATGTAAACTCTATTTTACGAACAAGAATTATAATAGCTGTGAACCAAATCACAACCGTGCCATTTTTTAGCAACGAAGAGTCACAAACCTCCATCCATCCTTTGCGAGGTAGCTGAAGATTCCATCGACGACGCTTGCAAAAAATTGCCCTCCGGTGATGAACAGAGTGTTAATGGTGACTAATCTGCCTCTTAAGTGCGGTGGAGCAACTTCTGCAATGTACACTGGCACAGTCATAGATGCTACACCTACAAGAATAAATTAAAATACAGTTATAAAATCAAAAGAGATACTACATCCCCTTTTCATAATAAAATATTATACCATTTAAATGGAACAAGCTGGAAGAAGTTGATTTCCAGGTTCCAAAAGATGAAAAGAAAGAAAATACACCTAACGAACTCTAGAAGAATATCCAGAGGAAATGGGTACACACGCTGTTTGTTAGCGGCTATATTGCAAGTTCAAGGTTTGATGTAATGATACAAGAAATAACTCACTTCACATTGCATGTATACTAAGACTAAATAAAAACCATAAATATATTTATAGTTTTGAAACAGAGAGATACTACAATCCAAGTAAGCTTACATAAGTCAAAGTGACTAACTGAAGATCCCAAGTGTTCACAGCTCTGAGCACTTTAGCATGGTTTCCACCTCCAAGAAAAAGCAAGGCCAACCATTATTATTCTCATTATTATTATTGTGTAATTTCATCATTGTTATATAGAATGGATTGATTCTTGACCTTCTTGATTGTTTCTTGACTTCGTTTCAAAGAATTCCATATGCAGTACTAAAAACTCTACCACCATAAGGAAGCAAGGACTGAAGCTAAAGCACAGGTGCCTTTCATTTTGTATTAACACTGGTAGTACTGCCTATAAATTATGCGATGGCTCTAAATGAGCCATTTGTGCAAAAGATAGACGTGCTTATGTAGAACACACACAGGTCCATCCCTATTTCCTTAAGAGAACCAACAGTGACAACCAACAGCAATTTTTTTTGTAGTTAAAACTGGAAGTACGTTGGCGGTGCACACACAGAAACACGTTTCGACCGAAGCCAGCTGAGATACAACTTGAGCGCAGTGAGCATGGCCGAGCAGCAGCAGAGACATCCCACCTGCCAGCCTGGGGCTGCTGCACCACATCCCCACCGACAGCCCTGTGCCAGCACAGGCCAGTGCCATACCCCCAGCAAGAAACGGGGTCACCTGAAGGCGTGCAGGCCATTCCTGAAGCACAGCCGCGGTTCCCGGCTCACGTCACGGCAGAAAGGCTTCGTCACAAAATGGCAGAGGCTTCGGCCAGTGCTCTGCTGCCTGGCTGACTCACCGAACTAAGAGCACAAAATCATCTTTAGCAACAAGGTTAGCCTGACAGAACTGCTAGGAGCCTCCAAAAGCTCGAGTGAGGAATATAGATTGTTTAATAATAAAACGGCATCAGAATATCTTTTGTTACAATAGGTAAATGCTCGCAGCAGCTCTCAGCGTGATAACCCAGTTCCCGGCAGAGCCTCCCAGGACGCGCCAATGCCGCCTCCTCCTCCTATTGACTGAGTAGCCCACATGGAATAAAAAACCCACATAAAAGCATCAGGAAAAAAAAAAACCACATTAAAAATTTATTCAACTATTTTTCAGAGCCAACCAGAATGCACCACAGAAAAAAAGCATTCAAATAGCCCTTTACGTGTTTGATAGAGAAGCAAATTTTCAAACACAGTCCACCATTAGGGATATTTCTCTCACATCTTTCACATCAGCATTTGAACTAATTACAATTAAAGTGACGCAGATAGCGCACATGTAAGGGAAAAGCCTTTATGGGAAAGTGTAGGAGCACGTCGGCTTTCTGGAAACCAAAGCCACTGAGGACGCGTGCGAGGCAGCGGCTCACGCCGGGGTGGACAGGAAGGGCCCTATGGCTGCGGCAGCCCTGCTCTGGGGAGGCCGGGCCTTCCCGCTCCCCCGGCCTCCCCTCTGCCTCGGCCATGCCGCCTCACATGCTCGTGGCTCTCCCCCACGGCAGCGTGGCCATCTTGCCACCACCGGGACTGGCCTGGCGGGACACCCAGCTCCGCAGGGCCAGGCCCAAAGCCCAGCGTCCTGGTCTCTGCCAGTGACGGGCAGCAGAGGCCTAGGAAAGGCTCAGCAGCAAAACGAGCATCAAGTAATTCCCCTGCTACACCCTAAACAAGCTTCCAATAACCACGAGGTTTGGGAATCCGTGGCTCAGTGGACCAGATGCTTGATATCTCTGGAGGGTTTTTTTGAGGCTATTCATTTTTTGCTCTCCGTTACTCTATTAAGACCAATCATCACTAACAAGACATGGTACCTCAAAGATGGAAAGGGAGAAAAAAAAAAGGAAAAAAAAAAGCCTACTTGCCAGTGGCTATTTTATCTTTTGGCCCATAAACACCTTCCCTGTTGTTTGCAAGAGTAACATGGAAACAAGAAAAGATGATTGAATGCAGAGCAGCAGGAATGAAATGAGAGACCAAGCCCTCCAACAAGGAGCCCACAGGTATAGAAACAGAACAGGATCTTGCAATAAATACGGAGAAGAAAAATATGGTTGTGTTTCCATCTTCCAAGGGACACAAAGAAAAAACTGACCTTACATCATTCTCTTGGAAGCTACTAAAAGTCAGTCCCTAGCATTCATCCTCCCCCATGCCCTGCAAACAGAGATACCATTAAAAGCTTTAGAAAAATAACATATACTCTCAAGGAGGGTATCTTTGAAACAGATAACTATCTAGCAAAGATAATTTGAAAGGTAAAGATGGCAACATCTTTATGTGGATTTTACTGGAAAGCAGTTAGAAAGATGTGCACAACCAAAACCAATATATGCTCTGTAAAAAAAGCTACTTTTTCCCCCCATTCAACTCTTAATGAAGGCTGATTTTACACAGTATCTGCAGAGAAATCTTGTTTAAAACATGCCAGCCAAATCTGCTTCTCAGGCATTCAAAAAGCAGAGCCATGCCATTGACCAGACCAACAGCTATTGCCAACATTCAGCACACACCATCAGTCCTGGGACACTGCTAGAACCACTGTTAGCCCCAGCTAACACAACACTTGCCATTTACAGGTGAAACTAAAGCCTGCTGCTGTAACATAAGGGTAGTGTGAAAGTTACAACATGTTTGTAAAGCATCTTGAAGAAGAGGCACCATGACGGCAGGAGGTTTACTGTTTCTGCTGTGTTCTTGCCACAAAGTTAATGACTACAGGAATTAGCAGAGGAAGGGGAAGCTTGCACACGTCAACAGTCCCATCACAAGCTAGCCAATGATACCAGCTATTCAGCTAGCATTAATGCAAAAGTTGAAATTATTTATTATCAAACCTGCAATGAACAGCACATGATTTCTTAGGAAAGCCTAAGAACAGAACTGTTTAGATTGACAGGGACATTTGGAGATCATCTAGTCCAACCCCTGTTCAAGCAGGGTCAGCTAGAGCAGGTTGCCCAGGACCATGCTTCAGTTAGGTCTTGACCATCTCCACAGGTGGATCTCCAACTAAAATGATTCTGTGATTCTCCAACTTCCATGTCAGCTTTCCCACAAGGAGACTCTCCACAATGCTGCTGTCAAAACCAGCCTTTTTGGCTTTGTACTCACACCTTACTTCTTCTATTGAGTTTCCCAAAACCTATAGGTTCAAAACATACAAACAAAAACCTCAATTCAGAAGACAAGTTTATGTTATGTATTTCCAGTTATCATTCAGATATCAAAACATATGCTTTGCTACTCTGAGCCTGAAACAGAGTGCAGCAGGAGGTTTCAGGAAAGGGGAGGAGGCAATTAGGAAAGCCTCCCTAGTTTGTCTGGCTGCCATCCAGCAAGTGTTCACACACAAAAGTGAAGTTCTTTCTCAAAAAAATCACTAGGAGTAAAAAAGGCTATTCTGAAACAGATCAAATTAAGGAAAAAAATCATACCACTTTAAGGAAATAATGTTTTACATTCTATAATGTTATTTACATTACAGATTTGCTTTCAATTGCCTTAGAATGCATCAATGTTCTTCAGATTTTCCTCTAATTTCTATTTAAGACACACCAGAACACAGAGTAAGTTCTTGTGAAAAAGCATAGTTGGAAGCAAGGCATTAAACGTTAATCAGCTATAAAAACCTCTAAAATACATAACCAGTATTCGTTATGTAGTTATTTTAATAGATAGGTAGTAAAGAAATTTAAACAAAGAACATCTTTCCTAGCAAAATAAATATGGCTGCAATGTAATCTTCTCTTAATCTTTCATATGAGAATGCTTTCATTTACACTTAGATCTGACATATTCTAATATGCTTTCACTGTTAAACTGCTCAGTTCAAATAAAAGATTCTTGCTGCAGGCAAGTATATTACTACCTAACTAATAAAGCTGATAAGTGACAAGATGTGAGGAAAAGAAAATGAAAACAATTAACTGGAAATCTGTCAGAGAAAGTTTAAGCTCTACATTGTGCACCACAGCTATGAAATCTGAGAAGAGAGAGCAGGCAAGCCCAATCTTTATCCACTTGAGTAACCAAGGCATTACCCTTCTGCTCTCATTAAAGAATATAGTTTGGAAAAAAATATAATAGAAGGTTCCTTAAATTTAGACCACAAGATGCATCTAATTATTATATCGGAACCATGAGATGACACGATGGACTAAAATCATCATATTAAATGTTTTTTCACTTCTAAGATCGTTTAGGAGACTAATTACTAGAGCTGCTACTATAATCCACAGACTTACCATTGGAAGCAGAGACAAGACAGTGCACAGCTCAATTTTAAGACAATCAATAGAAAGCAGGTGTGAAAAGGCATCTTGGAATCACATTACCATCCAGAAAGGTATTTTCAGTATGAACACATAAGCATTATAAAGAATTCATTAAGAAGTTCAGGAATGAAGTCAACATAGTGACAGGAGAGATAAAAAGGTCACGAAGGAGAACTCCTATGGTAATTAGGAGAATTAAAAATATATTTTAAGAAATGAGATTAAGGTAGCAAAACAAAAGGACTAAAGAAGGAATCCAAGTTCTTATTTATAAAAAGCATTTGGGAATAAATACTAGGGAGATGGAATAATTTTAAAGATCAGATGGATATAAATGTATCCTGTAAAGACCAGGACTTCCACTACAGCTCCAGCCGTGTGTCTAGCAGACATGAGGGAAGGTGCATCATAAAAACAGATGAGCAACAAAAGCTGGAGGCAGGATATTGAACAAGATGCACTTTTACTCCTAGCATAATAAAAAAAGCTCTAAGGTAGTAGGGATGTAAGTGTCAGTCATTTCACTGCTGTCAACCAATAACCAGCATCAGGAGCAGCAAAAACATTGGGAAGGATTCCTGACAATTTTTTGTTGTTGCTGTTTAGATTACAACCCAAAAGGTTCATGAACACAAGAGACAGGTGGCAAGAATTGGGTAACTTTAAAAAAAACTCACACAACCCAATCAGTCTTTCATGCTTAGGAACAAAGAGGATTGATGGTTAACTAGAAGTGCTAAGGAGGCACATCCAGGAGCTGGTGTCTCTTTGCATCATGGTTCTGTCTCTCCTTCCCTCCAGCTTGTGTGGACCGTTGGCATCAACACGAGGTGAACCAGGGAATACAACCAGCTAAAAGGATATCCACTTGCCCATTAAGGGGTTTGGGCCACTTAGCTCCCTTAAACAGTTCATGATGAGATCAAAAGCCTGTAGTGGCCCACAGGCAGGACTACGTATGACAACAGAGACTGGCCTGAACTGCCATGGGACTCCAGACTGTCCAGTTGGAAACTAAAATCAGGATGTGAAATAATCAGAAAAAACAAAAAGCAAAGATACCCCTGATCCTATTTCAGAGTACAGCAACTGAGCCACTAATCTCTATTAACAACAAAGAACAGTCACAGCTCATTACAGAAATTTGTATTGTTCGAGTTCCAAATAAAGAGGCAGAAACACAAGTGACTAAAACATTTCCTTTCAGGAGAATACTCACGGGAATGAGGCATTCTTCACCAACATATAAAGCTGTATTGAGATACTTAACCAAGGTAACAGTTTTGGTTTTTTATGTATCTTACAATGAACTTGTAAGAGCAAATTTTCATTAAAATGTTAAACTTTAATGCAACCAACTTTAAAGTTCACTTCATTAAGAAGCTGCCCATAGTGGTTTGTACTACTTGTAAGGATTCCAAGAAGCTTTAGCAAGTGATTCCACAGATGGAGGATTTGTGGATGAACCTGATGAAGAAGCAAGTTTATGGCAAAGAGAATCAGGAATTAAATATTAATAATCAGCTTAATAGAGGTTGTTATGCTACAAGAAAGTTGAATATGAATTCAAGGTTTGGTTGTTTTGTTTGGTTGTTTTTTTTAAATTAAATAGCAAATTCCAAAGGGGGCAGGGGGAAACTTGCCAAGCTACAGCTGAACACCAGGCTAATGTTTTCTTCTAGCAACTTTGCAGGAAATCTGATAAACTTCTTACATCTTGGATATTGGACATGCAATCTAAATTTAGTGCCTTGAAACACTATTGATCCCAGAAGTACATCAGATTATACAGACAAAGAGACTTTAATCAAGTCTTTTCTTTGTGTTCCCACAAATTATACTCTAAGGTTTTTACTTTATTTCTGACAAGAATGGCATTCCTGCCAACCGATAATTTTGGAACATTGCTCACATCTGAGCAGAAATATTCAAGAGGATAAGGGCAACACACTGGTTAACTTTTTGAAAGAAGTGACAAGTTCCACAATAATTGTATATTCTTTACTGTCAATCTAAAGAAGAATCCATTTAAGTAGTTTGTGGAGAGAACAATGTCTATCATTGACAAAATGGATACATTTTACCTGCAAAGGATATTTATTTTGAAAGACCATTAGCTTTCACAAACACATACAGGAGCTGCATCAACAATCAGCCACCTCTATTCTACAGACAACTCCACAACATATTTTAATTATACGGCTCAATCTAAACAAAAATTAAGCCTTTTCATAGTCTTGTAGAGTCCTTTTCTGTTGTTAAAGTTAACACTTCAGTTTTCAGTAATGACAGTCAACCTAAGGGGATATTAGAGTGCCTCATTAAACATGCTAATAGGAAATACTTGAGAAAGCAGTGCATTTGAACACTGTTCTAGTACACTAACCACTTCCCTAGCAGATAAAGCCAAAATCTTCATTGAAACAGCTTGTATTTGAGTGTGAACATCAGGGGAAAGCTCAAGTCCCCTCTAATATCGAGGCTTTCCACCCACTGCATCTATCCAGTAAAGGCATTATCAGCAGTTTATAACTGGTTACTGAAAGTTATTTCAAGGATGACTAGCAGCACACTTTCCCATTTCGATCTCTCCCCTACATCAGATTAGCAGAAGTCCATTTCTTAGCAGTGGCACGACTGTACTTGGCTACAGCAGAGCTCTGAAATACATAAGGGCAGTGGGACAAACCACTAGCACTAAAACCACATTGCTTTCTGAGAACATAAATCACAGTAACGGGCAGACTTAGCTACATCCCCTCTAGAATGGCGGTCCAACATCAGCAGACTTCACTGAAGTCTTGTATTTTATTTAAACACTAATTTATTAAATCAGACAGAGCTAGTTCATCATCGTTAAAGAACCTGTACTGTCGAACATCTAATACATTAACTGCAGATCTTTATGACCCTATCTAGCCACTAGCCCAAACCAGAGTGACTAATACTATAAAGAGTGCCAAAAACCTGTGTTACTATGTGGCATCCAATTGTGAAGGCATCCAAGGCCAAGAACAATCTGAAGAAAAATAAGTGAAGCTCCTCACTAGTTGATATTGTTTCAAATTTGTAGAACAATTGTTTCTTAATAAGCCTGGATGAATAATTCCTTCTGTTGACCATGAGAATGTTTCAGTGTTGTGTGTACCAGTAAGGATCAAGAACACAAAAATTCTTCTTTGCCTAAAAGAATCTCAAATTGTGTCCACTAGAAACAACAAGTGTCACAATTGCAAATGCAAACCCCCAAAAAGATAGCATTAGCCTTTGTGAATTGCATCATACACAAGAGTAATTTCAAGTTTCAAACTCTCCCTTGATCAAAAGGGATGCAAACCCAGCTCATAAAAAGATTAAGATGCCAACACAGAGTACAATTCCTGTGTAATGAAAGTGCTAAGACCTTTCTCTGACATCTCCAGGGCAGTATCTTGCAAGAAGAGCATAAGGAAACCACATATCATAGTAGGGAGACACGAATATTCAACAAATTCAGTAATCAAGAAGGGACTATTTATCACAGTACTTATTTTCCTACACTGAAATTTTGCAAGCCAAGGAATCTTTTTAATCTGGAACCTGGGCGGTTATGAAATGGGAAAAAGTAAGTGAGCCGTGACACTTGAGGCAGGATAGACAAGAACCTACCATGTACAGGCTAGAGTGTGAAAGTTTATTAAAATAAAACCTAGTTTGCTCAGTTTATTAAAAGGAAACTTAGTTTAGCAAAAACTTGAAAATATACCAAAAATTTGCAGGAATCTTTAATAACACACACAGTAAATAAAAAAATACTACCCACAGCCAGAAAACTGCAGGCATTCAGTTCTACCAAATAACATCCCAACGCAGAGGGGGATACAAAACATGCCACAGTCTGTGGATACCAAAAGAGTAAGTAGGAGAGCTGCGGGGGGCGGGGAATACTTCTTCTCTGGGAAAATTGTCAAACAGTAGGAATAGAAAGACAATTTTACATGAAAGCAAACAGAACTGAGAAAGTTTTTAAGGTCAGACGAAAGTAACTATTTATAAGTGTTAGAAAAACTTTAACTGTAGGATCCTATTCAACCTCAGCCTCAACATTAGTACTACACATAGAACAGCTCATTTTGGGAAGAGAATTTTTAAAACAAATCATTCTTTCTATCCAAAGTTATTTTAAGATTATTCAAGGTTACAGTAATTCAAAAACATGCCAAGAGAAAATTTATTTTGAGTGGCAAAGTCAGAAGGAGAGAGTGGGATTTAATTAACCAGAGACAAAATAATCAAGCTAAACATCCAGAAAATTTGAAGCAAATATCTTCACAACTGTCCAAAGCACAAGAGCACGCCTAGCACTACAGATGTCAGATCACAGTTTACATTTCCCAGCAGTCCAGAATTAGTTACCCATATTCAGTCTTTCTTTATGGCCAACATATATTCCTTTTAATCCAGGTTGTGAAACACCTAGCCAGACTCTCTCCACTCGGTTGCCCTAGTTCCTGGGTATCCTACTGAGGGACCTCCTGCTCACAGTGTGTCGTAATGGGAACCTCTGCGTGTAGTTCATGGCTGTAGAGCCCACTCCAGAAAGCTGGCATGTTTAAAACAAGTTACTCCCTTCGTGCTGCCCAAATCTATCCACAGATCTAGCTTTAAGATTGACCCTGTTTCAGATTACTTCAAAACATTAATCAGAATAATTCCTAAAAGAAATCCAACTAAAAGACAGCATCATAAAAATGTAACAGCTGAACTGGTAATTAATTGAGCTAGCTCATCAGTGACAGTTTCTTCAAAATATATAAGCAAAGTAATTGGTTGCTAACCTACCCTACATTTTCAATAAGCAAAAGAGTTAAAAAATCTTTTGTTGGGTCACCTACACAGCTATCAATTTGCATTTAGCAACTTTCAACACTGAAATGGATTTTCTCCTTTTTTTCTAAAGTGATCCAGACAGGAGCAGATGAATTATTTCTGAAACAGCATTTTTAGAAAAGCCTAAATAGGAAAAACTCTGTCTCAAACAGTATGTGTGTGTCCACACAGGCATGCAGGGGAAGGAGTATCGCTAATTTTCAATATTGAATTTGCTATGGCTCCCTCTACTTGAAAGGCACCAGGAATTGTGAAGAAGTGCATTTCTGAACCGTTATAACAATACAAGATTAACAATCAGCCCTAAAAGTGACTAAAAGCTACCAAAAGCAACTAGTAAAAAGTCCTAATTTGTTTTCCTTCTGAATTAATTTTGATCAAGCACTATTTGCAAAGATTCTGTGAACTTACAAGCTGCAGATCTTTCACTGTAAAAGAGTGAAGTCACAGATTTTTATACTACTCAATGAAACCCTTATTTTTACCATATTGCAAAAGCTTCTCACTTCAGAAAATAAGAGCATTTTATTTTTCTTTCACTTGAAAATTATAAATACAACATAGCAGTTTTCTTTAGGACAGCTTCTATAAACATGCAAGACAAGCATTACTTAATCTACTTTAAAAGTGAAGCTTTTAGTTGAAATAAATAGTAATTGATATAAGCAGTGCTTTGCTGTAGACATTTTTTAGCACATGCAGAGTGCATGCTATACGTGCTGCTTGGTTACACCCAGGAAAAAGAGGCAGATAAACTTGGCCAAGTCCTGAGGCAGCCACAGCCAAAGATAAGGAGTTGCTTCCCCAGCCAGCGGCTCCTCCCCTTCCAGCCGGGCAGCAGATCAGGATGCGTATCCGTATCTCAGCTACTCTGTTTCTCATTCAAGACTTTTGATCTGGTGGCTGACATGGACTTGTGCTAAGGCACGAGATCACAGCAAGCATTGAGCGGCTGAGAAGTTGCCATCCAGCTCCTTCTGCTGACCCAGCCAAGCAAACAGCATTTTCCAGCAGGGAAGTATGGTTTTATTATAACGACCCAGAACAATTTGGCAGGACTCATCTGCATAACCATTCATACATGCTAGAAAGCCAGCATTACGAACACCATGCCATCTTTACATCGTTAAAAAAAATCCCACACCAAAAAACCCAGAACAACAAATGAACACTTCAAGGATTAGCAAAGATTTTCTGTGCAGTGAAATTTTCTTTTCAGAGGACAAGGGTAATGATTTGAAAGCTACACATAAAATGAATACTCCTTTCCAACTCTGCAGTTTTGTTTATGAACCATTTTTTTCCTTCCTAGTTCTACTACAGTGATGCTTTACCCAACTTAAAATAATTCTAAGAGAAGTGATATCTAAACAAGCATGAACAAGCTTTAGAAGTTGGAACTACAGCTCAACTAAAAGCATGCCTTCAACTTACACTCAAAAGCCCTCTTCAGCTAAGAAGTAACCTGGTTTTAACAGTGCCTCTTTCTACAAGTGCAATTAATAAAACAGTTAAACCAGTTAACTTCTCTGTAAACTGCTTTAGGTTTCATAGAGTTAACCAAAAGTCCAACAACTGACTCCAAACAGGCAGCTAAAGATGAAGACGAGCAGAATAATGCATTTTCTTACTTACCACTCACCATTAATTAAAAAAAATAATCTAGAAAGACTAATCTCATTGCAAACTTAGTAGTTTAGACAAAAACTGTGGAGTAACATTGAATGAGTTCATTCGCTACTCTGGAAAGTCATTCATAAAAATACTGCCTGTCTAGTTTACATTCCCAGTAATTTTGTGCTTGCAATGGGTAAATACATTGCAACCATCAATGCAGAAAACTATATTTTGATATGAATTACTACATTTAGTTACCCACTTGTGCAAGGAATAGCATGATTTGTAGGAAGACAGGTACCAGTTATATGGTTTTATAACTATTGCTCTGAAAAATAAACAAAATCCCTGTAAGCCTTTACAGCCTAAGGCCTGATGTTAAAAAACAAGTTTCAATTATATCACTGTAATGCAAGCAGCACTCATGACAGTAATGTAACTATAACTATCATTATAATGAAAATATACGAGTCACAGTGACTGCTCAGTTTCCTTCTATACTAGAGGTTTCATACACAAACAAGATTGTGTCTACAAACACAAGTGATCTATGTAGAGATAATAAAACACTTTTTTGACCACATGGGAAAATAAATGGTGTCTATATTCGCAGTATTGGAGGCTGGGGTAGTGGTGGTAGTGTAGTACTTTTTCCTCAAGATACCTTCCACAGCATGCATGTTTTGCATGCTAGAAAGACTAAGGGTGTTCCCAATGCACGCGGGTTAAGTCAACATCTTGAGTCTATAGTCCAAGTGCTACACATTTCTTTGCTTTATGAGAAGCAGCTCAGCTTAAATGCCTAGCTTCCATGCAACTTCTCCCCATGGTCTGGAGTCTCCCTGCTACCACTTCAATAACAGCTGCTTGGTGCTGGTGAAATGCAACTGTAATAGGAGAACATCCCACGGAGGAGGAATCCCAGGTAAGGATCTCTCAAGTAAAGTGGTTAAGTCTCAGAAAAGGTTTTGGCTATTAGGACAAGGATCTTGCACTAGACTGTCCTTAGTAGAGGGACAAAGGAGGGCTGAACTTCTTCAGGCCACGTAGGTTAACTCCTAGACATGACTTGAGATAGTCTACGTGAGCAGTCACAACTGCAGGAGTCATGGTGTAATACTCAAGCTGTCAAAGGATACAAGGGTACTTTAACCTATTTTGTTGTGTATTTACTTCTATCAGTTGCTTATACTGACAAAAAAAGGAGATATTACAAGTGAAGAATGAGGCTGCTGCATTTGTGGGGAAAAAAACCAAGACAGTAGCTGTCAAGCGCTAAAGGGAAAAAAGGAACAGATCAACTACTCCATTACCAACATCTAAGGGACAAAAAAGCAGAGGAAAGTCTCAGCTAACCAGGAGTGGGTGGATGCTGCAGGTGGGATGAAACTACTGCTAAATTTTATCAGGGAAACAGACTGCCAAAGAGCTTCCTAAAAACAAGGCTGCAAGTCTCAAGGCCTCAGGGAAGAGACTGGCAGAGGACAGAAGATCCCCGGAAAACCTGGGAGATGCTGCTGTCATGGCTTTCAGCTTTTGACAACTTGCAGTCCTCTAGACACATTGTAAGGGACAGCCATCTTCCAAACAACAGAGGTAATTCTGCTAACAGGGTTGCTTTACTCCAACTTTTACTTTGCAGATCTCCTTATTAATAACAGTGCTCAGAGCAAACGCATGCGAGAACCGCAGATCACAGGAGCACAGCTCCGGAGGTGCCCCCGCGGAGCAGCTCCTTCCTGCCCTGTTTTCATTCTCCGGGCGTGTTAGCAGGGGAGGGTTCAGGAAGAGCTGCAGGTCAGCCTGCAGTGAAAGCCGGGCAACCCTTGCGATGTTCTCAGTACATCTCATTAATTGATACAAGGCCCTGGTAACTCTAGACAATCTAAAGATTAAAAGCAAATAAAGATGGGTATCTAAAATGCCCTTCTGTAACTCAGAGCACTGCACTGATTCTCTCATCCGGCAGTCTGCTGCGTTGCCCCTATCCGATAAAAGAATAGTGAAAACAAGAGATTTCAAGATGAATTAGGAGTTGGCATTTAAAATGGCGTATCTACAGTCCCATTCTAATAAACATAGAGGCAGCAAATATCCTTGTTAAGATAAAATCTGCTTTTCCTGTGACTTGCACTGCACAAGTTGCAATAAATCACTCGAAGTCATAAGATGACTAACCAGGCAATGAAATATTCTTCTGTTTCAGTTTGCTGTCCCCCAGCCTCTAAGTGCCCCAGCTTTTTTGTACTCTGAGGCACAGCTACTACAGAGAGCCTCGTTCCTGTTAATTTTATTTAACTCGTTCGTATCTGCTCCCACTCAGAAGTGGATTCCATCCTTAAAACTGAAAGATTTACAGTTAAAAATGAAGCCACGTTCTCTTTCAAAGTGACAAGGTATTATCGTCTTGAGTTCAAGTTTTAAGTGAAAAGATTCACGCACAAGCTACCACCAAGAAAAACAACTAAATCCAGGATCTCTCTGAAATACAAACTTTGCAAGTTCTGCACTTACAGCATTACTCTACTTTCACAGAGAAAATTTATAAAGAAATTTTCATATTTGAGGATAACTGAAAATCCTAACACCAGAGCAGGGAGGGAGCTCTGAATCCTCACAGCACTCCTTCCAAAGAAACCCTACAAAGTAATTACTGTCTCCCATCTTGTTTTTCCCTATAAACTGGTCACATTTCACCTGATATTTTAATTAAGTTTCCATAAAGCAAGATCTAATTGAAACATCAATTACAGTAAAACCTAGCTACATATAATTGGATTTTCACTCAAAAGTAAAAAGAATTACTTTTATTTACATTTTAAAACCATCTCTGGTCTACATCCTCTTCCTTATTTCCCAAAACAAAAGGTAGGGACTGCTGACAATACTGCAGGAGGGCAGCATCAGGAGGCAGAATTAATTACCCACTGGAGAAGAATCATTTAACTGAGCACTAATAGAGTAACTGTGAGTAGGAAAGAAATGAGTTGTGATAGCTTCTAATAAAGCACTAGCTACCAGCAACAAAGCACAAAACAGCTCATAGGTGACTGGATCTCTGAATTACTCACTAACCACTCCTGCCTGCCCAGTTAGTACCAGTTATATGCAGTAAGAAAACAATAAAACCACAGTATTTTCCCTATAAAATTTTACAATCCATTGCAAAGCACACATGTTGATGACAGGTTTATGTGTAGATGAGGTTGGGCAGAAGCCCCTATTCTAGCAGAGTGCTGCTCTTCCTGCCACTAAAGACGACCTCCTTAATAGCAGAATCCCCTTCCTTATATTTGTGTCCTACTGCAGTAATATAACAGAAAAACTTCCTGCAGACTGTGCGTCCAATGCAGCGTGTGCTTTCAGCAATTCAAATGTCTGCTGCTCGTCACCTTCAGGTGCAGCACGACCCACCTTTCAAATACTGTCAAGTTCACATCCACGTTCATCTGCTCACTCTGAGTTTACATTGCTCTCCTTTCTTAGTTTAAAGGACTTTTTAATTACTAAGACGTACAGACCCTTTGAGTAGCGTTTCAATATACCATATCAGAAAACTCAAGCTTAGGTATACATTACCAAAAGCATTTAGCAGCAAAGTCCTTTAACGACTCTTGTGCCAACTGCTTGTAAGGAACGGAAAAGGCTCGTGGGAGTAATTGAAGAATAAGCATAGTTAGTGATACAGCATGTCAGATTACATTCTGGAAGTTAAGTCTACATTACTCCACTGAGATACATCTTAAAAATGCTTTATAGAGTTGGGTTGGTTTTAGGCAATCTTATTTTTCTGTGCAATGACAAGTATGTGACAGCTTGTATATATGTATCTATTAACGCACAGTTTGCGCTTCCAGTTAAGTAGAATTACCTACAGTTACGAAGCCAAGTGGGAATTACGTAACAGCCATTAATTGTAATTTGTAACAAATAATTAACCAGCATTTCAGTGAGATTTGAACATCAGGCTTTCCTGAGCCCAGGCTTCTCTGATTAGCACCACCAACAGTACTGCCTGTCTAAAGGCCAAACACACAGCAAGGAGGGAATGAGGAGGGAAGAGATCGGACTGTAAAAGAAATTATCCAAGAAACTGAAAATCAGACTATGAAATCCATTCACAGAAATTGTAGTGTTGAACAGGTTATGACTGATAGAATTAAAGATTATTATTTGTTTTTAATAAGTCCAAGAATGCCTTTCAAAAATGCAAGCAAACATCAGCCCCACCTTACAGAAGGAAAAATGGAGGCATAAAGTACCACAGCCACTTTAAGATCGAGTGGCCAGGAAGTGACAAATCCGAGAATTACAGATTGGTCTTATGTTTACTTAGCAAAAGACGGTGCATCAGACATTTGGGGTCTCACAATGTGCAAGTCGGGCCTTTCAAACAGTACAACAGACATTTTCTTACTGCAGCATTTAAAGTTAGAAAGCCTTCTGAGTGGCAAAGTAAAACAACCACGTGCATGTATTTAACTTATTTTAACATATGGCTTGCTCTAATTCAGCCTTGAGACTATAAAACTGCATGACACAAAAAACCTTCATGTTATGGCAAGATGAGTTCAAGGCTATGTGTCTCTAGCTCCTTGTATCAGCATGAAATAATATTTTCTTCTTGCAATTTTCTCCTTGCTATTATTGCTTCTATAGCACACAAGCAAACTGTATGGGTTCCAGCTCCTAGGACAGGTAACCCAAGCTGGTATTTGCATTGGCAAAATTTACCATGACTTAGAAAACCCATGGCTACAGATCCCGTCACAGGACGAATCTGCAGAGAACAAAACACACAGAGCAATTGTGAAAGTGAAATGAGCAGACCAGACACTTCTCAGTCTATTATTGCTTCAGGGATGTATGTATTTTAGTGACTGATAATGCATGACAAATAGAAATCCAAACCAAAGAACACACAGAGCAACTGTGAAAAGGAGACACAGTAGACCAAACACTTCTAAACCTATTATTGCTGTAGGGATACATGTATTTTAGTGCTGATAGTGTACGACAAATAGAAATCCAAACAAAGAGAGCCATACATTGCTTCTGGATGATTCAGCTATGTTGGCAACATATTTGTACACGACAGAAGTATGCACACAGGCATTTTTATGTTTTACTACAACTAACTGAATCATTTGCTTTAAGCAAGAAACAGAGCATTGCTGTAAGCAAAATATCGTGGAAGGTGAATATTACAAAGAAATATGATGCACATCATCTTCAAGTATCAGCTTAAAAGTCTTATAAACTTCTCTAACAAATCTGCCTAAAGTTGTATTTTTCAGTTGTAGCTCAGTATGACATCCATATCTACCTTACAAACTTAATTTTATATGAACCTACAATTACCTGATGAATAGATTCGTATCTCCTGTAAAGTACCATACTAATTAGTAGTTTATCAAGATCATGAGGTAAAGAAGTTAATGTTGCTGTAATGTCAGTGGAATAACACTGGCTTAAAACTGGTGAGAGTGCCAAGTCAGGCCTCTTGAAGTTCTCTTGCTCATTGCCACAGCACAGATGAAAACTTGTTACCCTGTGCGGGTGTTAGACCATACAAGTCAACATTATCTAAGCCAAAACACATACATCCCTACTTGATAAAAATTTAACGAAGGAGAAAGAATTGAGCCAAGAACTATATATTCCCACTTGATAAAAAAATTTAAAGAATCAGAAAGAACGGCTCCATACCCCAAAGCAGTTCTTCATACCCTCTCCTGTCCTCCAGAGCACAGCTGTGGAATCCGTTCCCAACTCACTAATGCTAAAAATCTGCACAATTGGTTTACGGTATCCTCTTGCACAGCCACCTTCAATCACATTTTTTCTCACCACAAAACTACAAATGACTCATAATTAAAATATCTACTAATATAATTTTATTTCATTACTCAATTGTTCCTGCACATGCACAGAGCTCTCCAGATGTCTGGATTCCTGCTTCCCAACATGACTGTCTAGGAGGCCTGGATCAGCCATTCCTTCTCACCAGTGCGGGCCAGGAAAGACAAGTGCGGTAGCTGAGTTACTGGGGTTCGAGTAGTGCTACTTTAGTACTCACGCTTTCAGTTCCCCCTTCTTTGCACCAGTGCAAGGAGCGTTGTTTCCCTATATCTCAGTCCAAATGAAGCTCCCTCCCCAAGCGGAAACTTGGGGATAAGAAGCCATTGCAGCTAGACAAACTGAGAAACTGCATAGTTTGACTGTAACAAAGTGGTCCGTAAGAAGTCCCCATCACACCTAGCATGCACAGTTTCACTTCGTGTATCCTGCAAAGAGCCTCTAGGAAGAAAAGCAGAAGTAATACAAAAGCTTGAAGCAGCAGGCTAACAGGCAGGCCAGGCGTGCCTTCACCCAGCCGGCACGCAGCCATAGGGATTTATGCCTCCGCAACCCATCTACAACAGTCACACACAAATCAATACTCATGAAAGATAGCAGGGAGCCTATGACCATGAGCAGAGGCTCTATTAAGCCAGCCAGAAACAGGTTAAGATTCTAGGTAAGGAAAACCAGAAAACACACACAGTCCCTTAGAAGTTTCACCATTACAGGGTGAATTACTGAGAATTAACTTCCAAATAGATTAAACATAAATATTCTAAACAGGTGGCTCAGATCTTGCTAAAGATACAATCGGTATTACAGAGGAGACAGGCCTGCTGGTCTCGCGCTATGAGGAAAAACCTTCTCTGCACTGCTGTGTTTATAAGCTCAGAGCACCGTTTCCTTCTGTGCAAGGGAGTACTCCACATCTAAGAGGATAACGATTAATCGCCCAGATAGTACTTGGGTGTCAGGCAAAGCAATTAACTTTGAATCAGGGAGAGGCCCTGCAGACTGATACAACAGACAGCTTTTGACTCCAGGGAAGGAAGATTCAGAAATAAGTGGGGATAGGCAGAATCAAAGTCAAAATGCAAGCTGCATCTTTTCTTACTTTAAAGTCACCATCAGCAGACACAAAAGAAAGCAAAGCAACAACAGAGCTTGACCTAAAAATTATGCCTTGAAACTACAGCTTTTTCAGAAGCACACACACTGTTGAACATGATAATATTTTGTTTACTCTAGGCTAGTAAAACTGCAGACTGGGGTCAGGACAGGAGGGAAGCCCTAAACCTGCAGGACAGTAAGATGCACAGAGGCAATCACATCAAGCATACGGTGTAGACAACTATTGTGCCCTGCCCCAAAGTTAGATTTTAAGATAAATAGTACTCTCTCATCCAGGCTTTCAAAGAATTTAGTAAAGTACATTCCCGCTCACTAAAAGAGAAGTTGACATTATTTGTGTAATGCTCTACTCAATGCGTGCCCAGATTTCTGCTATATGCACCAATGATTTTTTCCAGGAACATGCCAGTCAATCATTACAAGTCAAGGATCTACATTCTGTGCCTTATTTCTCCTCCTACCCAAGAACTACATACAGCACAAAACCAGACCCCAGTGTTCAGCTCAAAATATTACCACAGTGATTGAATTCCTGGGTTAAAACAGTATGAATGCCCATGTACAACATTTAGTCTTTTCCACCCCTTTCTTCAAGATCCTGAAGTTGTCCGGGTGGCTCTGGCTTTCCGCTTGTACCAAGCTGTTCCAATGTGAATTGGACTGGTGAGGTCAGCAGTGCTTATGATTAATGCAGGAGCAGGGAGTCTACGAGGCTAAAGACTTAGCTGCTGAACTCCATAGTGAATAAAACCAGACTTACCTTTTCCCCTCAGGCAGATTCCCCATTCCTGTGCTGACATAGCTACTACTGACCTCAACAGTCCAATAATCAAGGACCTGTGAACAAACAAAAAAGGTCACATATGCAAACACTTGCTGAAGTGCATGCTTAAAGTACACACAGCTTTGGTCTTAACCAGTGCTTCCTCCACGCTTACTGTGCTCTAGTTCATCTATTACCACACTGCCTTTCTAAGATGTTAGACACCGCCCAGGATCCATCATAGCTCCAACCAACAACCCTAAAAAAAATTAACCAGCCAAATAAAAAGAACAAGTACTTAGTGGCAAGTCCCTTTGATTTTATCTCCTTAACCTCACAGATTAAACAAAACTTCCTAGGTGGGCGACTACAAACAGAAAATTAAGTTAAAAATAACAGTTACACAGAGTAAGTCCTAATACAGCTAGGAATAACAAATATAGCACCTTGGCCTGAACCTTAATCACACAAAAAATACCATAAGAAGCAGCATTTCTCTCCTACTCTCACACGTTGGACAAGCAGATTCCAAAGGAGCACCAGCTCTGACTCGAGGCATCTGACTTTGGGATCCTGATGTACCATCCTCCATCAACTATACCAGAACTTAGGCTCCCAGCTCTCCCTGTTCCCAACTGTGCTCCAGTTAGATGTTCAAACAGGCAGCGAAAACATTCCCTGCCTCCAACACCTCATGTAGGCTCTGTGCTTCAGTTATCTTTCTAGATTTCTGAAGTTGCTCCAGCCTCATTGTCATAGCTTTCAGCAATATATTGTTATCTACCACTTCTCCTATAAAAAGCTCAGGAATACGTAATTTATTAAGTACAATTATTAGCTTTAGTACACAGCTTTTGCTGCCAGCTTTCTCTGGGCACCTTTAAGACAGTAGCTTTTTTTCTTCCATAATTCCCTGATAATTTTTGCTGTTGAATGGCAGAATGTGAAGCCTATGCTACAACTGCCAGTTCAGCAGCACAAGAGAAAACTGCAACATGCTCAGAAGGTTGTTGTCTTCAGCGCCAGGATTATCTAACTCTTCCTTAAAGAAATTACCGAATCCTGACTGCCTATCCATTTCTGAATGTGCAGTCGAAGAGACAGTAAATCAACAACTGTATTTTCTCCAGGTTAAGTACTGCCAGTTCCTCCAGGATTAGAGCTGTAAAAAAGTAATGGGCCATACCATTTGAATCTTTCGTAATACTGGTTAAAAAACCCACAGAATCACAGATAACTACCAAGTATTGTAGTACTATTACATGCTTTGGACAAGAATCAATGGTAATTTAGGGGAGGAAAAACAGAGGGATGGGAACAGGAGCTCCCTGTTTCCACCAGTTGGTCTGGTCTTGCTTTGGAGGCCGAAGTGCATCGCAGGGCACGGGAACAGGATGGCAGCAGTGCTCCTTCTCCCTTCCTGCTCCTCTGGGCACAGCAGCTTGGCGCTGGTGCTGCACTAGGGAAAAGGAGGAATACCTGTAGCTCCGTTCCTCTCTCGCCCTCGGAAGCAGGACAGATGCCACAGCAGGACCTGGCTGAACTGCAGAAGGCAGTTCAGAGCAGAGCACGAATGAAAATTACTACTATCATTTTAAATACTACCAATACCTAACTTTTTTTTTCTATTTGATTACAATAAATGTGATTGACAGCTTATGAATGATAGCACTGCTCTGATAGTAACGTATCAGCCATAACAACATGAAGTCATTTAATGACATTTACTTAAGGTCACCTTCATGTTTTCATGACTGTGGCAACATGAAGAAAAGAAGACAGTCAGACAGGAACAACCAACAGGTTGGGGGAGGAAAAAAAAAAAAACAAAAAACCAAAAACACAAACCAAAATCCTACATCCACCTATTCATTAGGGTGCAATCAGTTCAAGATGGATTTAAATTTCAAATTGTTGGTGCCTTCAAGTAGGCCTAAGTTCAAAGGTCTTACCTGGTGAACCAAGAGTAGGAGTGCTAAAACTGCAAAAATGTACCTGGAAAACTATCAGAAGTCACTAAGCAAGGTAGATTGTTCAAGGCTTTGTAGGGTCTCTATGCTATTCTGGCACATAACAAGTATTTGAGAGAAGGAACAGGAGACAATTTCTTATGAGTAATCAGACATTGAAGACCTCCTTCCATTGGCATGTGCCAGTGATCACTTCAGTAGATACTTCTCAGAGCAGCGCTTGCTGGAACACGTTCCCAATTTATAAGATCACACGCCCCACAGCATGGGCAATACAAAGTGTGTGACGCCAGGCAGACTCTTCTGCTCTTCCCAACTTGGAACGCATTCCCCTGGGTTTCCAGGGTACAACAGGAAAGTAGAAGAGCTGTGGCTAAACACAAAGACATCCCTAATGCTTCCTTCCAGCTGCTGGAAAATAATCGTCTTTTCCCCAAAGTGATTACGTCCATAGGCACGTTAAAACCACAATTACTGGTTTTACTTCCCTGAAAGCTTGCAAGAGAAGCAACAGTGGAGAAAACCATGCACATTAGGCTCCTGACCAAAGGAAAAGGGAAACAGAAGGGTTGTTACTCCTTGTTTCTGTCCAAGACAGAAAAGGTTAGCCTCCAGAAACTCCCACTTCTGGGAAAAGGCTGCAAAACTCTTGCCTTAGGGCTCCCACTTATGGTATAGGTTTCTAAAGCTATTTAATTTTGTCTAGACTGTGAAAATAGTGATTGCCAGGTGAATCTAATTTTGGATACATGTTTTTGTTTACACAGCAGGTCCTCCACCATTTCTGGCATCTACTGGTTTTGTGCCTATCGCCTGGAGATCGACAATCACTTCTTTACTGCCTCAGAGACAACTGAGCACGCAGCTGTATGTGCTTGGCTGGCTGTTGATTACATTAAAGAGCTCCTCAATGCTACCAGTTGGCATGAGACCTGTGAGAACAGACCTTCCCAAATACACGGTGATGAAGAGACCAGAAATTTCTAGATTTTAGGTCTGAAGCAACTGCCTCCCAGGGAAACCCCACTTCTCCCTGAAGACCGCTCAGCCTTGCAGAGTGCCTGTCAGCCCATGTGCTAAAAGCATCAGGTATCACCGAGGTTTTCCACACTGCCTGGAAAATTTTTATGCCTTGAAATTGCCTCATCACTCAGGAGCAGAAGTAGAACGCACTTGTTGATGTAAAATGCTTACTAGCAAAGGATGAGCCCCAAGGTCAGTGCGAGGTGCTTCTGGAAAACATCAGCTCTAATGAGAACCAAGAAGCCTTTCAGATTAGCCACAGAGGGCAAACCTCCTCCAGGGAGCTGCTCCGTTGCTGAATTACACTGGAAAAGTCAGGGAGGGGGGAAGAAAGTTGAAGCAGAGAAGCTGGGGTAACAGCTCCTGAATATATGCAACTGGAAGACCCATCTCTAGGGGAGCAGGGAGAAGACGCCCTAAGGAACAACTAAAGGACAAGCTCAAGGTAAAAAGTTGCATGTATCAATAAGCATAAACTTTTTCTTTTCTTTTTTTTTTTTTTTAAACCCACACAACTGCTTCAATGTCTGAGCCCACGAACACAACAGCCACACAAACAGATGGCTGAACTCCCAGGAAAGTCAACCCAGGAGCAATCCCCAGGGCATGCGTGGGACTTCAAGCAAGGATTCGCTGCTTGAAGGGGAGGAACATGAGAAGAAGTCTGTCCCCAATTGCAGAAGAGGCAGGCACCCTTGCTATTTAGCCAAGTAAGAGACCAAAGCAAGGGGGAGGTGGGAACTCATTTGCTAACACCATGGCTGAAAACATGCCGTGGCCTATCCGCAGCCAGCCAGATGGGCAGCGGGCTCCAAGGTCACAGCGTGACACTTCATCCATGCAGGCAGCACGTCTGTAAGGGACTCGCAAAGGAAGAAGGGACAGAATCCCTGAGCTAAGAAACCCAATTTCAGTGACTGGGTATATAAACAGTCAAAATGATAAACCACCTACAAAAAATTCACCTTCAGAACAGGCATTTGCTTTGAATAAATCCTTAATAAAACCACATCTAAAGCCTCCAACAAATCAGAGGAAGATTAGAAATGGAAAGAATAGGAAAGTGTGTTTTTTAAAGCTTCGTTTCTTCAATCATCGTCAGCAAAATACATTTTAGAAGAGTTTGCATTCAAGTTGCATCATAAGACCTAAAGAAAGATAGTTTAGCTAAAGTAGTGAAATGACTACATACTCACCCAGAGCTGTGTTGCACAAGATCTCTACAACATATTTAATAACTCTTTCTCTTGCTATTTGTTCACAGGCATAATCATTGGAAAAAGAAACCAAAGGAAGAACTCTGCTCCCCTGATTTTCAGTGGTCACTGGTTTTAGGCTTTCAGCAGCTCCAATGACCGTCCCACCCAACCCAGCCTCTTCACAAGCTTCACACCAGCAACACTGATTGTACAGGTCAGATACGAAAACTCAATTTTTCACCAATGAAGACCCGTAAAACAATTTTGCAAACAAAGCTATCCATGAGGCCCATTATACCTCAGCGGTATCACCATGCAGCACAGCCACAGTCGTCCAGTTTGAGTCCAGCCATCTTAAGTAGAAATCAAGTTTCAAGACTTCTGTAGGACTTGCAACCAAAAAGCTTACCATACTTTCATGGAATAATCCCTAAGATTCATAAAATACTATGTTTTAAAATAAATTAATGTATTTAGAAATACAATATATTCTATAAAAAGCCACTTAAGAGCATACAGCTGCTGTAATTAATTATCTTGAAGTCTACTGATAATGAGATAAGAAAAAAAGATCATTTAAAAACCCCCTTCTTTTCGGCATCTACTTTCAGTGGTTTTACTTTTTTCATTGCTTCTCAGGATACAATTGGCAAAGTACATACTAGTACGCTCAGAATAAAAACTAAGTGCATATTCTGACAGCGCACAGCAGAAGACAGCAGCTGGCACTCTGAATGTGCTGCTTGGACTGCCCTCAGATGTCCTGCCTTGTGCCTCTGCTGATGGGACCGGTATAAGCTTCAGCCAAACAAGTCACTCAAATCCAAGAGTTCCAGCTGACTGATTTGCTATCTTTAACGTCATGGTAAGTGGATGCCACTGGTCTCTTGTTCCTGTAGCAAACAAAGCATTTTGAAAATAAGCCCACCTATGGTGCTCACATGAATTTTTCAAGATAGGTAAGGAAACACTTGTGTTTAACACTGCAAGCTTCCTTCAAGTTGCCTTTTTATAAGGAGTAAGAGGATCGTAAAAGTCTCAATTTTATGTCGCATATGAACTGGATGCATTGTATTTTTTCCAAAACGAACAAAAATACTTAAAATACAACAGGAATTATGTTTTGATAGAATAGTTTGACCAAATACAGGGAAAACTGTTCTACAAGATTCTCATCTTTGAGAGACAGAAAATCAATTTCAAGGTTTATGAACTATGGTAATTTTTTTTTTAAATTAAACAAAAACAACAGCAAAAACCCCCAAACAAAGGTAAAAACAAACAAACAAAAAGAAACACCACCCTTATGACTTTAAGCAGTTTCCAGAAGAATGAAAAGTCCAAAAATCCTCTTAGATATCTCTGTGTGCTTAATACTTTATTCTGAAATGGTCACTAAATATTTGCCAAAGGTAGCAATATTTATGTATAAATTGCTGATCTTTTTGTATTACACCAACAGACAAAACAGTAATGGAGTCAGTGCTTGTTGACATGACAGTGAACTGAGCATAGCACTGTGTATCCTGTCCAATGCACACAAAATCAGAGGACTTCGAAAGGTAGTTTTTTTATCTTAATGTACTCCTGGTACCCTGCAAGACCACAACTCCAGTCAGAAGCTAATGTATCCTCCCAGAGGCTTTTGCAGAAGAACAGATCAAGCTCTTAAGATGCAGAGATCCAACCCTGAGCACACACAGTAACGTCAGTAGCTATAGATCCTGGAAACTTGGGTGACCGTCTCTGGTCAGTGGCAGCACAAGAGTCGATTCCAACAACGTGGCTATTTGTCTCTCCATTCCCCTCCATCCCTATTGCAAGCTTATACTAACAAACCACTGTCTCTGGAGGAAAAAAATAGCCTATGAATCTCTGGATTGAAAATGACAAGCATCTGCCAGAAGCAGCACAGCATATTTGGGGGCTGAGGGTGACTTTCCTCTCCACAATGTACTAAGGTATAAACTCCTTTAAAAAAATCTGGTGGACGCTCACTTATAAAAACAGACTGAAGCTTTAGAGCTTCCCATGGGGGGTTGGGGCAGGGAGGAGATTAAGCTGTAATTTTTCCAAGATAAAAATACACAGCACCTGAAAAAGCTCAGTAGTACACTAAAAAAAAAAAGGGAATAAAAAAACCCAGCACACATCATCATCTTTAATAGGCAACAGGTCATACCAGTTATTTTCCAATATTTTCACGGCATACATGGTAGTCCAGCTGATACGGTGGACCTTTACTTAACCACTGTAAAGATAATACAGAGCTGGTACTACATGATGCAAGTCCTTTGGCTAAATTTGGTTATTTTTGTTATTTGCTACTGGACCTTACTGTCAGTAGAAGCCAGCCCCAACAGGGGAGCCCTGAACCATATGTCAGCGCTTTTCACTCCTGCCTAATTCTGTGTACAATCTTGTTTCCTCTGCTCAGAAAATGACCTACATATGTAGTAAAAAGATGCTACCAGGAACACTACATATGTCACATTCCAATACAGCCTTAAAAAAAAAAAATACTACAGACATTTTGAGTGCAAAGCAAGCACTGAGCAGCAGGCTCACATTGTGAAGATACATCACATAGCAGCAAAGACGGGGGTCAGAGAGAAGAGAAGGCACCTAGCCAGTCAGGTGTCCTTTGCATTGCAGACCTAGTAACAGAGTGCACGCACACACAGTAGTCCTGAGAAGTAACTCTGCTTTCACAAGGGCTTGGGTAGCGTGTGCATTAAGTAACGCCTAAGCCGCACACTGAGTAAGAAAACAAAACACTGAAGAGCTGATCATTAATTGAGCACCATCTATTCTGCATGCTGAACAAGACAGGAGAATCTAATCATCCAGCTAATGATTGTACATTAAGATAGAGATCAACTCTGCACGAGCAAGCTTAATTCTGCCACTTCCTGAACTCTGCGTAGCTCAAACAGCATTCTTTCTACAGCTGGTACATAAATGTTCTTGAAAAAGTGATCTGAACAGCACACTACCTGAAACACCATGCCAATGCCCACGTACATCAGCTGCAGGCTTAAAACCTTCAGCATCCTCAGGTGACAGAAGGATAAACTGCTCCCATCGCGGACTGGCGAGCCGTTGAAACACATCTGGCCAATGGGTTCAGGCAACAAAGTGACTGTAAAATCAGGACACTGGACTGACCACAGTCTAAGAAAGCAGTGACTTTGCAAACATAGCTATTTATTATTATCCTTTCTAGTCTCTATTATGTTTAGTCGCAGTGCTTACTCTACTCATTCTCCACCTCCCTTCTCACAGCAGCAGGTTTTCAGTAGAATTAGCTCTCGTCTACAGCCATGCCTAGCTCTAACCTTTGGTGTTTCAGTTCTGGCCTTTGGACTTTGGTAGGACAGACCAAAGATGAGCCAAGTGAAGAACCTGGCTTTCCTGCCAAGCGTGCAAACTACAGCAGCCAACACAACGCAAACCTACGTTGACGCTCAATCCCCTACCAAGTGTGGTTGGTCACCCCTCAGCAACAGGCTGAGGCCTTTAGCATTATCAGATGTAAAAGGTCCAAATATGCTTTGTGCCAATGACATTTTTCCTAGCTAAGTTCATACAAAGTGCTACCAAGCACACGCGATCCAACTTCCTAAATGTCTGAATTTTGCCCACATTTGTTGTAATGAATATCCATCCAGATGTTGCATTCCTGATACCAGGCTCAGCCAAATTCCTAAAGAGTCAGGGACACCACAGCTGCTCAGGAAGGGGCGGGCGTGGGGGAGGGAACAATGGCCATAACCTTGTCCCTAAGCCATTTTGCCTGAAGTTGTCATGAACTATGTATTCAGAAATTCAGACCTGAAAAGATCTAAGCACATTCTAAGCTAATGCTGAATGTGGTTCCCTTTTTTTGCATTCCCTATATTTACACTGGGGGGGGGGGGGGGGGAGGAACATAACTGTTTCCAACCATAAAAATCTATTCAACATTTGCAATAAAAGAGGATTTTGGCTTGTCCTTGAGAGAAGGTCTTTATTTTCCAGAGACATCTCCTTCTGTAGTTGCTGGGGAGAAAAGGAGTGTCTTGCTATCTCAAAACAGCTCAGTGGAAAATGGTAAGAAACAGACAAGACAGACAAGTGAGAGATGTTACTCATTTCAGCATATATCCTGTGTTTTTCATCCTTGAAAGTTTAACTGTAGCCCTTTATAAATCACAGTCACAAGAAAAATGGTCATTTTCTCACACGGACACAATTAACACAGATCCGCCCTGTACCAGCAAGGGCAGAACAAAGTCCCAAGTAACCATCACTGCATCTGCTTTTACAGCACCACAGTACTGCCTAAAACACAGTAATTCATTTACTAAATGCAAACACACACATATTTCTGGAGTAGATCTCTTGATGTGCAATTGGCAGAGAGCTACAGGAAAGAGACCTCAAAAATGTATAAAATTATACACAGTTAAGAAGTTTTTACTGGTTTGCAGGTAGGAAAGCATTTCATAACCCTATGCCATCACACCCTTACATTTCAGCAGTTCGCACTGTCACTGAAGCGTCACGTTACTGAGCGACCTCCTTACACCAATGTCAGGAAGCTCTTGCTCACTGTGGGCAGCAAAATGATTGTCAGAGGGCTCCAAGAGAAGAAAGGCAAGAAACTGGTTAAAAGTTCCACCGATTTCTAATGCCTTCATGAAATTATCCAGGCTCCCTCTGGTGGGGGATTTAATGTAGAGATTGTTGCAGTTTGCTGTATGAGAACAGTTTCGAACCACAATATTTTTTTTCTTTTGTAAAATAAACGTTGTTAGGATTGGACTCTGCAATTCCTGGAGTCTCTTGTGATGCTTCAGTCACAGCAATTTAAGGTAACGCTTTGTTTCTCACCATAAGCTCCATCACATAAAAAACCCCAACCTTTGATAACAAGGAGAAAATATCATATTTTTAAATACAAAGTAGTGGGTTTGTGCTCCAAAAGCCTCAGAACATTTCTCGGTCCTCACTTCAGCTCTCCAGAGCCCCAGCAAAACCACCATCTCTGTCCCCGACGTGGAAAGAGGCGAAAGAGAGATCTCTCTGCCCAGACCACCCAAGAGGTGTACGGCTGTACGAAAGAACAACCCCTAGCTCCCAATCTGCATTTCTGTGTTTTAAATATTAATAATATTAAGCCTCAAGTTTCATATCCCTCCAACAGTACCAGTGTCGTTTATTTGCACCACTGTAAGACAATTCCACCATGCCCGTCTATCTCTCTACAAGACACACATACACAAGAGTCAAGCAAACCATCCATCCCTTTCCTCTCTTCCCCCTCAAGTTGTCAATGTAACCAGTTACGGTCAACAAAGAACATGAGAAGCTTTACAAACACAAAAAGACATCAAATTTGATATTTTCAGCATGTACCACTAAACAGATGTACTACATATTGCCATCAAAACACCCATTCTGCCACCTCATAATCAAATTTAGTTTTCTTGTCTCCTGAACATTATAACAAACATTAGCACCATTCTGCAGACTGAAGTCTTGATTTTAAAAAATGCAGGGCGGTAGCACTGAAAAAATGAAAAACAACCACCCAACCCGGGGTAGGAAGACTGCAACCTGCAGAAGATGTCCCTTACTGTACCGGAAAATCAACATGAGCCCTTTCAAGGCTGGAGCCAATTTTATTTCTGACAGCCCTTATTATGACTCACTAACTTTTTCCTTAATAAGACCAGGAATTGCATCACAGCAAGCGTGTCTATAACAAGCCAGAGAATTCAAAAAATTATTCAATGGCTAAGAAACAGAACTTTGCTCTGTAGAGAAAAACAAGTCTAATTCTCAATTTGTCCTCATGCAACATATTCCTCATAGGAAAGGTTGCAAGATCACAGCAAGATTTACTTCTCTGTTTTTTGCGTTGGTTTGTTTTTTATTTCATACATACTATAATCCAAGGACTCTGAATAACCTCATATAGCCCATCCTGGATGATGAGTATCATTCAAATTACTACCTGACAGGATGGCAGCTGAAGAGCAACCAAAATTCTGGGGACGTTTAGGATATAGTTGGCACAGAAACCAGTCTCAAAGGTTAGAGGAAACACTCCTCATCACTTCAAGTTCTTTGGGACAACTGTAAAGTTTTATCAGAACCTACAGCTTGCAAGTTATGCAACGCGTATAGGAAGGCAGCCTAAGAGCACCAATTCATGCTCAGTTCTGCAGGATGCTATTAATGAAAGCCAAAGCCTTCCAAAGCAAGTGTCATCTCACTTGACCAGAGAGATTACTACCTCGTTTTGTCCCACAACCATTCCTTTAGTGCCCAATGAAAAGCAAAGCTGTGCGGGGAATCAGAAGAGAGGTAGTTACAGTTCGGAAAGCCAGGCACGATCTCCTCCTCGCTCCTGGCTTCCCAGAAACCCCTCAAACACAAAGCTTACGGTGTGCGCTGCCGACACTGACGGACCACCCGAAAGATAAATTTGCAGAAAGGATGCGAGACCACTCTCCTCGTACAGAGAGCAGACAACTCTCCCCTACAACGGGCTACGGCTACACCCCCTGTCAGGAAAGGCGAAGAGGGCGAGCGCACACCACCCCCTTCCCGCTCCCCGCCGCGACCGCCCGCAGACCCCTCTCCCCTCTCCGGCATCGCCCCCCAGCAGCCCAGCGCTTCGGACCCCCCGCGCCCACGTTCGCCCTTTCTCTGCGGGCTGCCTTACAGAAATGGACTGCGGACAAGCCGAGAATTTTGGGCTGGGTTCAACCCGCCTCCCCGGGGAGCTCTTCCCCGCGCCGGGGCGAGAGCCGGGGTGCCCCCGGGAGCAGGGCGGGAGGGGAGCCCGGCGGGGCGGCGCGGCACTCACCGATGCCCAGCCCCACCACCACGCGTCCCCCCAGCAGGGTCTCCTTGTCGCGGGCGGCGGCCAGCACGCCGGCCCCCGCCGTGAAGAGGCCGCTGGCCAGCAGGATGCAGGGCCGCCGGCCGCACAGCCCGTTCAGGACGCCGCCGGCCAGGGCGGAGAGGGCGGCGGCGCCCACCGTGCCGGAGACGAGCAGCTCCTGCCAGAGGGCGTCCAGGTTGAGCTCCCTCTTGAGGAGGAGCAGGGCCCCCCGACACCACGCCGGTGTCGTAGCCGAAGAGGAAGCCCCCCAGGGCGGAGAAGACCGACACCACATAGACGAAGCCGGGGGTCTCGTCCTGCTGGAACTGCCGCCGCGCCGCCCGCTCCAGCTCGCCGCCCGACGCCGCGCTGTTGAGGCTGGAGCACGACTCGGCGGCGATGAGGCTCCGCTCGCCCGCCGCCGCCGCCGCCGCGCCCGAGCCGGCGGACCCGTCCGCCTGCCGCCGCCGCTTCTCGCCCATGAGGTTGCTCAGGCTCCGCAGCGTGTACTCCACATTGTCGCTGGCCTTGCGGGACATGGGACGGCCGCGGCGGCTCCTGCCCCGGCCGGGGGAGGGCAGCGGGCTGAGGCGGGCCGGCTGCCGGGCGACTCTGGCTACGGCAGCGGGGCTGCTGCTGGCTGCTGCTGCTGGCGCCGCCTGCCCCTCTCGGGCCGCGCTCAGCCGGGTCGCATAGTGCCCCCCCGCCGCCGGACGGACTCGAGGGGAAGTTGCCCGCCGCTCCCAGCGCCCAGGCGGAGCTGGAGGCGGAGGCGGGCGGGGACAGCGGCGAGCGCGGCCGGGCGGGCGCCAGGGGGCGGGCGCCAGGGGGCGGGCGCCAGGGGGCGGGCGCCAGGGGGCGGGCGCCAGGGGGCGGGCGCCAGGGGGCGGGCGCCAGGGGGCGGGCGCCAGGGGGCGGGCGCCAGGGGGCGGGCGCCAGGGGGCGGGCGCCAGGGGGCGGGCGCCAGGGGGCGGGCGCCAGGGGGCGGGCGCCAGGGGGCGGGCGCCAGGGGGCGGGCGCCAGGGGGCGGGCGCCAGGGGGCGGGCGCCAGGGGGCGGGCGCCAGGGGGCGGGCGCCAGGGGGCGGGCGCCAGGGGGCGGGCGCCAGGGGGCGGGCGCCAGGGGGCGGGCGCCAGGGGGCGGGCGCCAGGGGGCGGGCGCCAGGGGGCGGGCGCCAGGGGGCGGGCGCCAGGGGGCGGGCGCCAGGGGGCGGGCGCCAGGGGGCGGGCCCGGCCCCCCCGCCCCGCTCTGCCGGGGCCGGCGCTGCTGCGCAGGCGCCGCGGGCTGCGGCTGCGCCCTGAGCGCCGCGACGCCACCGGCCCCGCCCGCTGCCCCGCACGGGAGGCGCTGGCAAGCGGCGGGGCGGGCGGGCCGCGCCTGGAGCTGCCGGGAGGCGGGGACGGAGGGGTGAAGGAGGCGATGAAGCCCTGGGCGGGTGGGCGCCGCGCAGGCCCCGCCAGCGCCGCCCCGCGAGCCCGGGGGCGGCTCCCCCCGCCCGCGCCGTGGTGGCGCTGGGGCGGCGGTGTCCCCATCCCGCCGGTGCGGGCTGGAAGGGGCTGCCCGCCCGCCTCCCGGCGCGGCTCGCCGCTCTGCCGGGGCCGCCTTCTCCAAGCGGCTGGCGGTCGTAAAGGTCACGGTTAATTCGATAACTGAATCACCTGAAGAAAGACGGCGTTTAACGTTCGCGTTTGTAAAGTGCCGGCTGACAAAAAAAGGGAAAATTTCCACCAGGTGTTCAGAGAGGGACCGGTTTGTTACCGTGTAGAAGAAGAGTTTGGAGCTCGTCCTCATGTTTATACTTGGAGCATAGCGTTTTGATAATTGCACCTTTAAGCGTTTTTGTTCGGGGTTTTCAGCAGGATGCAGACGAGATCCGGCGGGCAGAGCCGGGGAATCCTGTCAGCCGTCGCGGGGGAGCGGGGCCTCCTGGTGGCCAGGGCGCGGAAGAGACGCGCCCGCTTCGGCGGGAAGCCGGGGGCCCGCGCCGGCCGGGTGCAGGGAAGGGTCCTCCGGGTGCCGGGCAAGTGCTGAGGGAAAAAGGAGTCACATCCTGAGTGCCATCCCGCGGCACGTACGGGAGCACCAGGGGATCAGGCCCAGTCAGCATGGGTTTATGAAAGGCAGGTCCTGCTTGACTAACCTGATCTCCTTCTGTGACAAGGTGACCCACTTAGTGGATGAGGGGAAAGGCTGTGGATCTTGTCTGCCTGGACTTTAGTAAGGCCTTTGACACCATTTCCCACAGCATTCTCCTGCAGAAGCTGGCTGCTCCTGGCTTGGATGGGCGCACTCTGCTGGGTAAAAAACTGTCTGGATGGCCAGGCCCAAAGAGTTGTGGTGAATGGAGTCAAATCCAGTTGGCGGCCGGTCACAGGTGGTGTTCCCCAGGGCTCAGTGTTGGGACCGGTCCTGTTATCTTTATCTGATATCTTTATCAATGATCTGAACGAGGGGGATCAAGCGCACCCTCAGTAAGTCTGCAGATGACACCAAGTTGGGCAGGAGTGTCGATCTGCTGGAGGGTAGGAAGGCCCTGCAGAGGGATCTGGACAGGCTGGATCGATGGGCCGAGGCCAACTGTATGAGGTTCAACAAGGCTCAGTGTCTGGTCCTGCACTTGGGTCACAACAACCCCATGCAATGCTACAGGCTTGGGGAGGAGTGGCTGGAGAGCTGCCTGGTGGAAAAGGACCTGGGGGTGTTGGTCAACAGCCAGTTGAATATGAGCCAGCAGTGTGCCCAGGTGGCCAAGAGGGCAAATGGCATCCTGGCTTGTATCAGAAACAGCGTGGCCAGCAGGACTGGGGAAGTGATCGTCCCCCTGTACTCAGCGCTGGTGAGGCCGCACCTCAAATCCTGTGTTCAGTTTTGGGCCCCTCACTACAAGAAGGACGTCGAGGTGCTGAAGGGTCTAGAGTACAAGTCTGATGACAAGCAGCTGAGGGAGCTGGGGTTGTTTAGTCTGGAGAAGAGGAGGCTGAGGGGAGACCTTCTCACTCTCTACAACTACCTGAAAGGAGGTTGTGGCGAGGTGGGGGTCGGTCTCTTCTCCCAAGTAACAAGCGATAGGATGAGAGGAAACGGCCTCAAGCTGCGCCAGGGGAGGTTTAGGTTGGATATTAGGAAAAATTTCTTCACCAAAAGGGTGGTCAGACACTGGACCAGGCTGCCCAGGGAAGTGGTTGAGTCCCCATCCCTGGAGGTATTTAAAAGGCAGGTAGATGTGGTGCTTGAGGACATGGTTTAGTGGCGGACTTGGCGGTGGTAGGTTAACGGTTGGACCTGATGATCTTAAGGGTCTTTTCCAACCTTAACAATTCTGTGATTCTATGATTATCATTTGTGCCTCACTCCTAAGGCCTGGTCTAATGGCATATATTAAAATTTTCCTACTGACTTGACTGTCTTCTGTAATGAGGCCAGCCAGTAGATGGAGAATTTCGTAATTAATTGGATCAGTTATTCTCAGCCTACACCTTGTGAGCAGTACTAGTCATAGCCACATGAATTTAAAAATTAGAAGAGGGAGCCAAGTCCAACGTGGCCAGCTGCACACAGCCTCTTTGGTGGTTTGCCTCTGCCTCAAAGCAAGCTGTGAAATGCCAATACACTGTGGTCCAGATAATACTGACTAAATAAAATAGTGAGCTGTAGCTACTAAAATGAATGATAATTCATAATGAATTATAATGTCTGTGTAGTTAATCCAGTTAGTGACAGATGTGGTGGTGGATTTAGAGATACAATAGGTCAGCTTCCATGTTTGAGCATGTGAGAAGCCTGAACTAGGTAAAAATTAAACACATGTTAACATTCAGTTGTTTTTCATAAAGATTTGGATAATATGGTGTGATTGGCACAGAGCATTCCTTATTCCTGTACAGACCATTAGGGCCCGACTCAGCACCAGAGCAAGATCCAGGCAAACAGTTCCAGGTTGTAGCATCAGGAATGAAGTTATGGTGTGCTACAAGAAACTGTCCCCTCAGGCCTGGCAGCTCTTCACGAGCAGTCTGGCTTACATTTCTGCAACGCCATCAGGAGAGAGATCTGTCATGTCCCAGAAGTCTCCAGACTTGCCCAACAAGCACAGCACTATATACTTTTTACATGTAAGCCCCAAATAAAAAATGTGGGACACAGTGCATTAAACAGAAAATATTCACACCAAATCCCTAGCCAGCCAGAAGGAATGCTTTCACAGAATATTGCCACAAGAGCTGGCTGTCACAAAAACAACTTCTCTTTTTAACAGCCATCTCAGGAGCTGGAGGCCTTCTGTATGTTACAGTTAATAGAGACTCAAGAGAGCTAACAAAAAGCTTTTTTTTTCCATTGCTAGCCCAACACAATCACAAACAGACATAATTTCTCATCAGATCATGCTGTCAAGCTTATCTCTTAAAAGGATTCCCTGAAGAAACACAACAAAGAAGTTCAGCTGCAGGACATGCTACGCTAAAGACTGATTTTGTGAGAAAGAGGGAGGATTTGTTTGCTTTGTGTGTAGATACTCAGTACTGTCATCTTCTCTCCATAGTACTGGACTTCATGATAAGAGCTGACTTATAAATGATTTCACAGTAATGCAAAATGTAGTAGGTATGGTTAGTAATCTAAGACAGCCATCAGATCCAAAGAAGGATTCGGGTGGGCTTTAGGCATGACATTATGCTTTCAAGAGATTAAATGTTTAATTGAAACACTGTTTAGATTCGCAGCGCTGCCTCACTCCTTTAAGGTGCGTTTGCACAATTGTTTGCAAGCAGTGTTGTGAACTAGATCAAAGAATTGGTCTGCTTTTAATAAGCTCAATTTTTTGTGTTTCAGCAGAGGGTGGGAATAATTACAGGATTTTACTGCTTTTATATGGTTGACACATGGCATACATCAGAAAACGTCTTCCAGAAAACTACTGAGCGCTTTGTGCACATGCCCAGAACTCCCCCAGGCCGGAGGAGCTGGGAGTCAGCTCCTGTCTCTTGGTTGGCACTCTGGAGCAAGGGGATTAGTGCCTAAGTCTCCTGGGGACTTCAGTCCAGCCAAGGTGCACAGTGAGGTGCTGCGGGTCTTTTGTGTGATAGCCGAAGGGTTGATAGCCTCACCGAGGAAGTGGGAGGCCCAAATCACAGATTTGCTTCAGCCCGGGAGGATTTAAATCTCTCTCTCACCACTCAAGAAGATTGTAGGTTAAATGGGGAAAAGATGGCTTCTCAAAGGAAATGGGGTTGGTGTGCAGACAAGAATATAAGAGCCATGGGGCTAGATGGACAGCGAGGCAGAAGAGGATCTGACTGTGGCAGAAGAAGGTCCAGCCTTGTCAGCGCTGGTTATAGTCTTTACATGAAGCCATGGTTGCATTAAAAAAGAGAATAATGCAAGGAGCAAATCCCCAAACCAAGAATTCTTCCCATCTCGGTCAGCGCTGTGGGGGTAGGCATGAGGGCTTTTAGCCTCGTGGGATTTAGCAATACAGTGTGCAACCTCTTGTGTTTTTAGGCTCCTAAACTAATTTCTTGTTCCTTAGTGTTATGATGCCTTGAACTCTGATAAGCAACCTGCTCTGATACTCGCATTATTTTGCCACAAACAGAGTTGCTATGTAAGCTGAGAAGTGCCACTGCGTTGGGTTGAGGGAAATCACCTGGCTGAATATGCAAAAAAGATCAGCAAATACTGTTTATAGTAGCAGCTCATGTAATGGCTGAAACCTTAGAAAAGCAGTGATAGTAATGCCAAAACCTTCTCTTACAAGTTAAGTCTGCGTGTAGTTCTCAAGGTTCAGAAACCTTTTCTCTACACAGGATTACACGTTATCAATGTGCCAAGGAATATGGTTAGGTGCCATTTTATAAGGAAAGTATTTCTGCCCTCCGACAAGACCAAAACCCTGATCCTGGATCACGTCAGTTCACTGAGTTTGTGAAGATGTGTTGGTAATATAAGGTTGGAACTATAAGGAACACTCTAGTTTAAAAACCAGGAACTGTAACACTAGAAACAATTTGAAATAAGCTGTGTATTGCCTTAAAACTTCCTTTTGTTCCACAGTTCATCCCGTTCTCGCAACATTGTTTGGTCTCTTTGGAAAGAAGACACGTTCAGATATATTCCATAGTTTTCCAGTCACCGTATAACATTCCTTCTGCAGCCATTTTCACTACCTTGACCGAGTTGTTTTGTTCATTTATCTGAACGTACCTATCTCTTAGCTCTCAATGCAGTTTTAGTTGTCTGTAATCCTTACGGTGTTTGCTTTGGGCTCTCCTTTATACATACAGATCCTGATTAGACCCTACTCCAATATCTCAACAGAAGTCATCCTTCATATCCACAAGCTCTCCTCAACTGGATGCTGTTACATGGGACTTTAATTCCCGGCTGTCCTGGCCTGCAGGATAACTCCTAGCCAATTATTTACCTTCTGCCTTGGTTATCTGAGTCTGTAAACTGGGACAGCACTATTGACCTCCTCTGTGAAATCCTTTCAAAATGAAAATAACATCAGAATTTGTTAGTAAGGAACCTACTGACACCATGCAGTTAATCCTCCTGGTCAAGAGTTAGGAGGTGAATTGCTTAACGAGTAGGAAGAGTTACAGTATTAGCAGTGGAAACGGGTGTGGATGGTGGTGGTTGCAGGCAGAAGCTGACAGCACTGGGGGATGACGCGTTTCTTGCCTGACAGGCAGCGCTGGCAGCACTACAGCTCAGGTTGCCTAAGGCTTCACACCGCAGGCTGTTTTAGTCCCAGGTAACTTTAGCAAAGTAATCATTTGAGCTCACATTTTGCATAATTGCTCTCTCTCTCATGCTAAATATATGAATTCCAGCAAACCCACTTCAGACCCATTGAAAATGCAGTTATAAGAAACGCGTGGTTTTTGAAGTTAAATTTCTCTCTCTATTTTTAAGATCTCCAGCTTTTTCATGCTTTAGAGCAGGGACTCGATTTTTGGCAGGAGAACAGTTCCTTTCTGCTTTTGGCTGTCAAAAGAAAGATCTAACGAGGTTTGACTGAAACAGAGTCTCTGACAGAGTCAGCAGCAACCTGTGCGAGAGCATGCGGCTAGATCCAAGCGTGCCGAGTGGGTCTGCAGCCATCGAGCTGAGAGCTGTGCCCTAACCTGTGTGCAGGCATCCAGAGGTGAGATCTGGGCAGCCCATCTACGTGCACTGCTTTAAAAACCACGGCCCAGCACGTGCTGAAAGCCAGTGGTGGTGCAAAATGGAGGTGGGGGGAAGACTTTTATTATTGTACAATTTGGAATTTTATTTGGACTTATATTATTGTGCAATTTGGAATTTTTACATTCGCATACTTGAAAAGATGGTTTGCCAGGTTACAATCCTTATCAAGTCATTATTACCCTGTAAAAGTTATAATTACTTAGTTACAACACCTGGCAGCATGAAAATCAAGGAGCTGGCACAACACCACCCACAAGATACCAGGGAAACACTGCTCTTGACGCACCGTATCTTCAAACAAACATCTGTCGACACAGCTGTTTGTCTGCCTGCCAAACAGAAACGTCCTTTAGTGCTGCAGATAGATAGGCCCAGAAGAACAACAGGTCAGCTCTCTCAGCTCAGATTCCTGGGATCGGAGAGTAACCCTCTCCTCAAGCACCTAGCGTTGGGTGTGTATGAAAGCCACAGGCGGGAAGAAGACAACCACGTGCAAAATCATCAGTTTTAGTCCAAACCCCCTTAATTCTATTGTTCACTAAACAAATCTGATTTATGACAGTCCATTTCTCTAAAAGGCAGACAGTACTTCTAAACCAAATCCTTCTACAGATTATACAAAACCAGCACATTAGTTGTCCATCATTTAATGAAATAAAACCAAAAATAAATTGGAAAGGCTTTTAGGCTTATGTATGACTACACGCTATTCTGCATTCCTGGAAAAGTAACGGCTGACCCAGTGTGAGTTCACTACTTTGTAAGCCCTCACCTCATCAAAGCAAAATCTAACCGTCAAATTAAAGTCCCGAGAAGTGGAAACCATATGTTTTAAGCAGCAGGTTAAAAGCTGGCTGTGCTGTCAGCCCTGACATTGCATGGCCTCTGAGCAGAACACTATACAGGAGGGCTTTATCCGAGGTTGCAAATGAAACTGGAAAGAGACTGGGAGGAATTCAGTCACTGACTCGTGAAGTTGGTCATACCCTCTGGATCTGACAGATGGTGAATCCGTCAAAACTTGCTTGGTGGTTTTTTCGAGAGAACCGTGCAATGAGGGATAAGCAAGTCTGAAAAGGAAATTGGACCACGTGAATTCCCTGCGCAAAGGCAAAATATGCATGGAGAGTGCCTGAAGTCGACTGATATGTGCCAGGACGTCATCCTGGCACGTGGACGACGAAAACCAGCACTTTCCGTGGCTGGGAAACAGGAGGGAGCATCAGCAAGCTGGACTTTTATTTGCCTCCTTGCTTATTTCTGTATCTCTATTTCAAAAGTCCTATTTCCACCACTGTAGATAGGCATCTTTTTTAAATCTATTTTGTTAGCCTGTGGGTATTAAAATCTGCTACCTTTTTTAAATAGGTCCTCTGTGAAATGTTTTATGGAACTCCCTCTAGACATTTTAACAAATTCCCTGACAAGCATCACACCTGCCACAGTGATCATTTCAAATAGAACATAAAACGCTCGTGAAAATGGCATTAATAGCAATTCTTGACCCCTTCAAAGGAATTGATAGGAGTATGTGCTAATCTCATGGGAAGGTTAATGCCGTCAGTAGGAAGTGTTGAACAGTCGCTGATATTCATCACAAAGTAACGCTGCTGATTTTTGAAAAGCCTCTGTGCATTCCGTGGGGACTCTTGCTTACAACCCGACACTACCGCGTGGCCCTGGGCATATCGAGGAGACGCTTCTGAATGGGTGCTCCAGGTGAAAAAAGAGGGGTGGGAGTTAAACACACGGGGTCTCTTGCTAGAGGCCTTCCAAGCTGCTGAGCTATTTTCACTAATGATGGAAAATTTCTGCACCTGCTTCCCTCTACAGCTACAAATGATCTGCCTAAATAAGGCAGATTTGCTCCCATCCCATTTTCCCTTGCGTCAAGAAGGCAGGCGCTCGGAGGCTCCCCCCCAGGTGCCTGTGTGCTGAGGCACAGCCCCCGGCAGTAATGGGGAGCAGCTGCACTGCCAGGCACAGCTGCAGAGTCACAACCACCAGAGCCACCAAGACTTTGTGGGGGGTGCACGTGGCTGGAACGCGGCCACGGATGGACACAGGGCATTGAGGAAGGACAGGCGGAGAAGAGGAGGTGGCGTCATGCCTTACGTTAAGGAGCTCCTTGGCTATGCAGTGCCCCAGTATCAAATTGGAGACATGCCTGCTGAGAGTGTCTGGGTCAAGACCAGAGTGAGGAGGAACCTGGGGGATGTTGGGATAGGTGTGCGCTGCAGACTGCAGGCCATGAGGAGGCAGGGGCTGAGGCTTTCTGCAAGCTAGAAGTCTCCCACTTGGAGCCCTTGTCCTTGCTGGGGATTTCAGCCACCTGGTTGTCTGCTGGAAGAGCAGCATGGCATTGGGCAGGCAATCCAGGAGGTTCTCGGAGTGCAGTGGTGACATTTTCCTAATACAAATGCAAGAAGGGGACAGTCAGGGCCTTCTGCTTAACGCTGGCTTGACCTCCTGCTGAGGAGCAGGGAAGAAGTGGGGGTGAGAGCAGTCACAGAGCACGGCTGGGGCTGCAGCAGCCCCGCGGTGGCAGATGCAGAGGAGAGCCGGGAAGGTGAGCAGCAGAGTTAGGACTCCGGGCGAGCAGGCTGACTTGCTCAGGAAACAGCCTGTGGGAAGCAGCCGTGAAGGGCAAGAGTCCTCAGAAGAACTAATTGGTTTTTAAAGAGAACTTCCTGGGAGCTCACGCATGAACTATCCCCTTGCGCAGGAGCATAGGAGACTTCAGCTGACAGCCCATTTGGCCAGGCAAGGACCATCCTAATGAACTAAAATATGGACAGGGAATATGCAGGAAGCAGAAGCAGGAGCAAAAAGCACTGCTCAAGCACTTAGGGGTAAAACCAGGGAGGCTAAAGCCCAGCTGGAATTAAAATTAGTGAGGGGCATAGAGGGTAGTAAGGTAAAAAGAGATACCTATAGGTATAACATGGGTCTGCAGATGGATGGGAGAGACAACACGGTGACAGACAACACAGAAAAGGCTGAAGTAATTAGCAGCTTTTTTCGCACCAGTTGTGACATGTGAATCGTGCTCCCTGATCTTTGCATGTATCAGCACAGGCTGAGAAGAGAAGGGCATTGGGGGAGCAGCAGTTAGGGACCACTGAGACAACCTGCATGCACTCAAACCCATGGAGTCAGGTGGCGGTCACTCAAGAGCATCGATACTGCTGGCCAGTGTCATTGCAAGGTCACTGTCTATCATCTACGGAAAATCATGGCAAGCAGGAGAGGACCCTGATGACTGCAAGAAGGTTAACGTTACACATATTTTTAAAATAAAGGCAACAAGAAGGATACAGGGAACTGTAGGTCAGCCTGATTGATCCCCTGGGGAAGATGGTACGTGACTCTCTGCCCTCTTCCTGCTGCCTGTGCCCAGGGATGCAGGTGCAGGTCACCGAGTGCTGCGGTGGAGCCCAAGCTCACCTGTGCCAGGTGGCAGCTGTGCTGAGCTCCCCCACATCTCATCCATGCTGGAAGCCTTCGTGCAGGCAGCCTTGAGAGGCGTCTTAATGTGGAGAACCGCTCAGTGCAGAGGGCTGAGCTGCTGGAGCAGCCCCTGGCAGGCTACGCGAGAGGCTCATTTCTGCTCCATAGAGATGCCCAGGGTGCCAGGGTCACCAGGCCATCAGGTTGTTCCTTGTTATCCCTGGGACATTTACCTGAGGGAGCGCAGGGGTGCCCTGGATGAGAAGGCAGCTTTGCCCTCCATGCAAGTGGTGTCTGTTCAGCACCAAGTGCATGTGGCACAAGGGGTGCTGGGACCACGCTGGAGGACTGTGCAAGGCAGAGAACCACAACTGGTGCAGCCACATTCATACTGCCTGCCAGGAATGGTCCCGGGAGCAACCCATCCCCAGCCATTCACAGGCTTTGTCTCAGGTCCTGTTGGTTTGCTCCAAAATGGAGGCAGGAGTGAACTGAAATTTTGCAGGTTGGCCTATTAGGGATCAGCACTCGAGTTCACTCAGTAGCACTGTTTCATTTAGCAGAGCAGAAGACCCTCTCTGCTGACTACTTAGGGAGCTGTAGCTCCTGCCTCAGCACTTCTGCTTACGTGCTTCAAGCAGATGGCATGAGTACCCACCTTGATGTAGGCGACTGGGCACGCTGCCTGCACTAAAGCATGCACTACAGAAAACAATTAGGTCCCTGAGAGGCGTAGCCCCATGTGTAATACAGACTTAAATGTGAGGTATTGGCTTACAGAAAGCAACATATGGTATTGTCAGTAGAGAATAAAACAATATGCATTTTAATATGTGTTAATATGAAATATAAGAGGTAATAAGGATGGTTTAGCATTCAGCCTCCCTCTAAGACATTAGCAATGCAGTTTAGGGTACATGTGGCTTCTGGCTCTGACAGTGACACATGTAGGTGACACTAAGTATGCAGTTAACACAGAAATGGCAGGGACCTACTGTTAATCAATAGTACGGGGACCCTGAATGCGTCCTAGGGGAACACAGCCAAACCGCTCGCAGGGAGGTATGTAATGAAAGGGCTGGGGGAGATATCAGAACACATTTAAGGATTGCAGTTGTGCAGTGAGCCTGATGCTCTCCACAACAAAACCATGAGACTGTAAACATATTAAGAAAGTGTGAAAGGTTTGGCTACACTGAAATGTGTGTGCTTACTCTCAACACTGAAGAGTACTAAACTTACATTTTATTTGTTGCAATTCTGCAGCTGTATGCTAATCCTTACAATAACTTTAATTTCAGAGGGAAACACCTAATAAACAAGTGGGAATTTAACTGGTCTATATTTTTCTAACAGTAAACAGGTGGAGCATCTCTAAGTGAACAAGAACTATTCAAGGAACACAATTTGGTGAAATTATTTACCACTGTTCTCAAAAATACAGGTCTGTGAGCAATGGGGGGTTATTGCTCAGGACCAATGGCAAATGAGAAAGTATTGCTGTCATTTTATTCTTATGCTCAGCTCCCCAAAACTGGCAATTAGAGAAGTTAGCATTGATAGCACCATGGTAGATAACATAAAATAAGAGTGAGAGAGAAGATAAGAAAAAGAGAGGAACAGAAGAGGATAAAAATGGCAGAGGAAGCAAAAAAACTTGAAAGTACAGTAGGGTAAAGTCAGAATCAAACAAATAAATAGCCTTGTGGGCTTTTGGAAACTTTCAAGTAGTGAAGATGGAGAAAAAGAGAAAGACAGGGGGAAAAAAAGACATGGTGAGTAAACAGGTGGAAATCTAAGTTTTAGACACTGTTTCCAGCTGGGCTGGGTTAGGTCAGGAGAATCATTCAACAAGCAGCAGCTTTTAAGACAAAAACATCTAAAGACCAATGGTATTTGAAGAAAAAGAAGAGTAAATAAGCAATCATTTGTGGCACAATCCCTCCCTATGCTCCCTCTTGCTATTGGGAATGATATTGCTTTAAAAACCCAACCGCATTTGTTCGTAATCTGATGGTGAAGCTGTGTATCAAAGAGCTTCCAGGCTGGCATTTGTTAAGAGTAACTTCTGCTGAAGCACAGGACAGACCTTTACTAGGTTTCTTCGCAGGAAGACCTAATCCAGATGGGTGTTTTTCAGATCTGCCTCCAAGTGTCAGCCCCGCACCCAGACCCACACATGATTCTCCAGCAGGATCCATCCCAAGCCTTCTTGTGAGTTGGGCCCTTTGCGAGGCACAACACAGCTGCCCGCTCTCTAGAGTTGTACCCTGATCCTGCCTTCCTGTGAGGCAGGGACAAGAGGAATGGATGGGGTTCCCCTTCTTCCCCTGCCCACGTACCTTCTTGCTTGGAGCCAATGCAGAGCACATGTGAGCAGATGAACTGTCCCAGCAGCCATCTGTGGGTAAAGCCTTACATGCTCTCATACCACCTCTTAATGCGGGTGCGAGGTTCAGAGCCCATTGCAGATGGGCAGCTCACCCAGTGTGTGAACATGCAGCAAATCGCTCCATCCTGAGCATCCTACCTGCCGTTTCCAGCCCTCCCTTGCTGCTGGAAGAGGGCAAGGGACCACCAAATCAGGAAAGGCTTGGGTTTCTGCAACCATTGTCATTCACCATGGGCACACAGATGAAACCAGGGTGGACTTCTCTCACATGAAGATGGCTGTGAAACGGGCTCTGACTCCTCTGCAGGGATCAGCCTCCTCACGACAAACGCCTTCCCTCAACTGCAGCTCACTTCCTCTGAGCCAGGTGTGCTTTGGTCCCCACAGACGAGGCTGTCTGCCATTCTCCATGCAGAAGTGACCTCTCCGACAGTGCCATTTCTCCTGTTTCTCCAAGTAGCACATTTTACATGAACTGGTGGGCTGACAAGTTCTGTTTGAACAGGAAAAATTACTTGAGCATCACAGTGATCTTTCCATTTTCCCCAATAATCTTGCTGTGTATATTACATTGTGCTTTGGGGCCAGCAGAGCCTCAAAACAATGTTAGGTTTTTGAGCAAATGGCAATATTAAAAAACAGATCCTGCCCTGAAAATTTACAGTTTAGACAAAACCAGAGATAGGGAAGATGGAGCTGGCACATAAAGTGAACAGAGTTTGCCATCATGTTAGCTGCACTGTCCTCCTTGTTCCCCACCAGGGAAAAAGAACGGAAAGTAGATAGGCTGTGAGATGGATTATTTCTTACAGGCATGCTGATTCTTCAAATTCATTCATAAAGGGCAAACAGGGAAGAGAGGCAGGGCACTGTAGCACCAGAGATTACACTGGAACTTTCTGTAGTACTAATGCATTGGTGCCTGTCATTTGAAATTTCTGCATCAGTTATTTGGGAGTTATGTGAAAGGACAAAAAAAAATCATTTTTAGTCATCAAATTCTCACAACTGGTTGGGAAATAGAGTTCATCAACAGAGATCAAAGAAAATACCTGAGACTTAGGGTAAGAGAGGAGATGAGAGGATCCTCCTGGATCTGTGAGATCCCCAGGGAAAAGAATTACTAATGAAAGAAGATAAAGCTTTTAAAATAGACCACTGATTTGTTGTATGGGGGGGACTGCAAATAAGCAATATTTGTTCCTCACAGGTATTACCTTGTCTGTGGCTGTGAAAGCTGCCACTGTCAGCCTCTTCCTGATGCTGGCTAGGATCACCACTCATTACACCCAGGGCAAGGATGTTTGGGACTGGTACCCTGGGATGGGACCTGCTTCTCTTCCCTATTACACTGGGTGTCCAGCTGGAACTCTTCTGGATGATACTTCTGGGTGCTGAGACGCCTGCGTGGTTACACTGCTGTTCTCTGGGAACCTCTGTTCGCTCTCCCTTTCTGATGCAACACTAAGAACCAACACCCTGTTCTAGTTTTATTTTCTAATTGCTCACTTTGGTGAGTTGGACCATTGATTTAAGGTCTCTTCGTTGATGAAAGGATGAACTTGCCATTCCAGAGAGACTTTGACCAAACAGAAACAAATGAGCTCTGAGAAACAGAGAAACCTCTGAGAAAACAAATGAGCTTATGAAGAGCACCAAAGCAGACCTGTTGCTCAGGAGCAATACAAATGCCTACTTGAGGCCACACTTTCTGGACTGGGGCATGCTCACATCAGATTCATCTTCAGAGCAGCTGAGAATCTCTCACAAGTCTCTACTGAAATCTTTTTCTCAACCATTTTTTCCCCCAGAAGGTTTTAATGCCTCTTTTTAGAAATCACAAAACAGACAGCTGATTTAAAGTCCTCTTTTCTACTCAGCAATCATCATCTCCTGACTCCAAAGCAAAGAGATCGCTGGTCTTTTCAGTCCCGAGACTGTAAGAATTGGGTATTTGGTTACTGGCATGGTTGAATCAACGTTTCCTCCATCATTTACTCTTTGGAAAATTTTACTGACATTTTTAGGAAAATCCAGACTGAGACAAATGACAAACTGCAGTCTAACAAAGTTATAACTGTGTCTTATTTCCAATGGGAAGCACTGACCAGCTTTAACTGTGGCTGGCACCTGAAGAAATGAGGGTATGTCTGCACCACATGCTGCAGCTTCAAGCATATATATCTGAACTAGAGCAGGGTACACCTGGCCACCCGAGCACTGAGCTCTACGCGGGCTAATTCGTCATTCAGACAGAGGTTTTATTAATGTAGTGCTGAACATCACACTAGTGAAGCCATGTTGAACAGGTAGCCCAGGTACCACTGCTGCACTGTTGTCTGGCTTACGGCCTTCTATTTTATTGCACTTAGTGTAAGCCACTCAACACACTGCAACTTCATATAGGCATTATAAGCTATCTTCTATTAGTAAGCCATGCCTGGAGACAGTAACAGTTGGTCTCCTCAAATTTTCCTGTACCAGAAGAATAATTTATTAATTCCTTTTTATTCAGTCATGAAGAACGTCGTGTCCCCAAACTGTCCATATTTGATGAAACAGAGTAAAACAGTTGCACTGTAGAATGGACTGCATCTGTTGTAAGCAGCGGTCTTACAACAGCAAACTGCCACACCAGATGTGTTCTGCAACATCGATTTATCTTGGGGACTGATCCTTAAAAAAATGCAACCAAGAAGTCACAATGGCTTCAAGGGATTCTACTTATACGTATAAATATTTAAAGGTTCAGATTTGCTCAAAACTGCTATCCAGCAAGAAAAAACTCTAGGCTTTTCAGTTAAGCTGTAAATGTTCAGAAATACACCTGGATACAATAATAGGCCAAAGAAAATACTGCATTAAAGGAAAGTATTAAGTTATTTCATAAGATAGACATTCACCAAATAAAAGTAGAAATGAAGGCGTTACTCTTATGCTGGGAGAAAAATTATAGCAACAGATCCTTGGGGAAGGGGAGATTGGACGAGAGGGGGACAGCAAGGCAGGCACAGGCAGTAACGTCATTGCCGAGGGTGCTGTCCCACAGTACCTGAGCAAGGTGAGCAGAGCAGGTCCAGTGACAGTAACCAGGGCCAGCCAAGGGTCCATAGTGTCCACAGATCCACCAGGCGAGTCCATCGCAATAAGGCATGTCCGAGGTTAAGCAGGAAAATCAAGTCAACAAATCAGGGTCAGGATGAGGTCCAGCGAGGACAGCCAGGGCAGCCAAGAATCAGTGATGGCCAGACACGTTCGTAGTAATGAGGCTGATCCAAGGTCATGCCAAGAGGTCAGGTGCAGATTGACAGGGGACGGGGACATGGACGTGGCTGTAGCATAGCTCAGGCACAAAGAAGGGCAGGGGTCTGAGCTGAAATGCAGCTGCAGAGTGAAGGAGCTGCTTCTCACAGCTCTTGCTTGCATAACTCACCTGAACACAATTCACTTGAACCAAGGTTACACAGCGGCACCACGCCAGCACCAACCTTCAGCACAGGCAGACAACCCTCAGGAGCGGGAAGTGTGCTCAGGGGCCTGACAACAAAAAGAACAAGATGAAAAAAAAGTGTAACTGGCATGGTTTATGCCCTACTTGTCATATATTCCCAAATATAGCTGGAAAAAGCACTACTCAAACATCCTTCAGGTGGGACTCGAAGTGCTAGGACTGAGAGAGGAGGAAGTGGCAGTAACGTGGAGACCATTGTTGTAATTGAAGTGCACATTCCTTTAGTTGCAGCATGTGGTAGGACCCTTTTGGCTTTCCCTAACTGAAGTCAGCTGATGAAGGTACCAATTAGGTTCTCTAGGGTGACCTGAATGCATTCTTACTGTTAAAATCTGGTGTCTGAACCTATCCGTTGGTCTAAAATCTATCACTGAAGTTCATTTGACCAGTGTTTTTAAAATTACCACTACTTTTGATATGAAACAAGACTCTGAGTCTCAATGAAAGTCAATCTCTTTTGGGATCAGCTTTACCTGAACAAAATGCTGCAGGTCAAATGTAAACCTAATTATCCTCCAGCACCCCAGGCTACTAAAACACAAATGTGTGTCAGCAGTTTTATTAGCTACGTTCTACAAACTGTTTCATAAGAGGTTTTGAACGTGGAAACTGCTATAGAACCTGTGGGCTGCAATCCATTGCATCCAATGCTTGGAAAACAGCAACACGAATTTGAAGAAAAGTGGTTATGAAGTTTTGGCTGTTAGAGGTAACATTCCTTCCGTCTAACAATGTTGATGCTAAAGTACTACTAATCCTCAACAACAACAACATTTTGCTTCTTGGTTCAACAGAAGAACGTGGTGCTACAGCTGCTATTTTGATATCAACATCTGTCCATGCCTTATGGAGATTTTGACTTTAAAAATAAAACTAACCTAGCGTATGCCAGCTGCTGGAATTTATAGAATATTAGTGAATGAAAAAGCATTAAAAGCTGATGTAAAATTGCAATATATGAAGAATGAGAAGTGTCAAGTGAAGTAATTAGCTAAAAGAAATGCCATGGAATTCTGAAATGTTATTTACACATAATGAATTTGGAATACGAAGCCCCGAGACTTTCAAGTCATGGATGGTTATGCAAGCCATGTGCAGGCGTGGTGGGTAAACTGAGCGTTCTTAGTTACAGCACTCACAGACAGATGCCAGAAGAGACAAGTCTGCACTTCCAGGCTTCCTTGCACAGAGCAGTCAAAGGACTTTTACAAAGGATGGAATAAAATAATTTTTTAGAAAGCTGCCTGATCTCATTTTAAAGTCCCTAGGCAGCACAGGCAAGGCAGCAAATTTACCTCACATGTGGAAATCCCCATCTACCAGATTGCAGCTTCCAGCTGGAAACTTCACCTGCAAGCTATTATGCTTTTGTCTAAAACACTGAGAAGTTTGTCACTTCTCATTACCACATGTAAGCATTTATACAACATCATCAATCACCTTCAGTGCTGAAGGGATTGTACTTCTTAAATTTCATATTGGAAGATTTGTTTTACAGATTCTTATTTATTTTTCTGGCTTTAATCATGGGCAATGACATGGCTTTCAGTCAATACACATGGATCGATTTCTTCATATATAGATGTTTCTCCACTACTTACATTTCTGGCTCAAGATGACATGTAGGAATTAAGGCACTGAAAACATGTTGGGAGTCAGTATAGCCCAGAAGTTGTGGATAGGTATGTACCTATAACAAACTTTTAGAAGATTATTATTTAACTGTGAATTAGTAAAAACATATCACCCAGCCCTAAGTTAGTCTTCTTGAGCATCTGTCCAGCAGTTTGAAGGTCCTTTTATTGAAGCACACTTTTTTATTGAAAAAAGTGTGCTCATGACATTGAATATTACACCATCGTGCCCAGTAAGAGGCACCTGATTGTAAATCCTTCTCGTGTGCTTCACTTCACCATTTAAAACAGTTATTTTGAATGAAAAGAGTAAAAAAGAATCAACTGTGTTCAGAGGCAACATTTTTGTTATCAGGAATCAGCACTAACATTTGAAGCCTTGAACCTCTACCATCACAACTGGCAGCCTTCAAAATGAGCTGTGCTGGCTGGATGTTAGCACAGCAGCTCAGTATGGAGCTCCGACTCCTTCCAGGAGCTAGGAGTAACACAGCTCAAAACAGTGCCCAAGGGCAGGCAGACAACAGACTTAGGGCCTATTTCTAAGTTTGGCTTGGCTTTGGGGGTAAAAAGGATATGCTATACCTATAATCTATACCCTTTGCCTTAAAGAAGACCTCTTCCACACAGTATCGTTTTCCTTCACCTCATTCAGTACAGCTGCTGTGGCTGGTAGGCTGGGAACAAGGGATGCTGAGCACTTATGTGAAATGGAGCGTTCCTGTGCCGTTGCTAAAATTATCATGAGGACTGAAAGAGAGAGAACAGAAATAGCAATTAACAGCTTACAGTCCCCCAAATGCTGATCAGAATTCTGTGTGACGCAGAAGAGACGCTCCTGAAGCCTGGGGCATCTCCCCTGCTGGACACCAAAACCCTGCTATAAACTGCAGAGTTATGGGGGCTTCTTAAAGGAAAGGCAGCAACAGCCCTTAGAACTTAAATCTACTGCTGATACCAGTCTTCCCATCTTCACTCCTCTTCTTCCACCTTCCTTAATAAATGGTTTAAAACATTTAGTGTTTGAACATACAAAGCATTACATTTACACTGAAGTCACTAGGATTATCCTTCTGGCCAGCCAGCACTTCAGCAAAGACTCTCCAGTAACAAGCATTCAGACACCAGAGAACTCTACCCACAGAATACAAACAAAAGCACCTTCATGGTACATAAACCCTCTTCCCAACCTCCTAAAGGAGGTTTTACAGTGCGTTCACAAGGCAGAGAGATCTGGCTCTTGCAGACAAGCTGAGGAATCGGTTTCAAATCATAGGACTCTCGTAGGATGTTCAGTTCTCTCTGTTGTTCAATCTCTTTTACAGCACGTAATTTCTAACTCACTACTTTCAAGGGTGGTTTATCCAACATCTCAAACAAGGTGATTTCACAGAGAAACACCCTCTCTCTGGTTTGCATTCTCTCAGCTATTCAGAGGTAGCACTTTGCTGAACTAACAGTTACATGCTTCTTAACCTTGCTCAGGTATTTCTAGGCAGCTACTAGTGACAATTAGTCCTTGTCAGCCTCAGGCATGGACCCAACACCTACCATGCATCCAAATGCTCCCTTGTGCCTTTGCAGATGTTTCCACCTTCGCGTGGGGCTGACAGACACAAACACTGCTCACATCACATAGCTACAAAAATGTCTCAGGAAGAAAAACAGACTCTCAAGTAACGTGCACGGTTTGCGAATAGTGACCTACACGAAGAGCAATATCGGGTACAAAAGAAAAGCCATGTTTCTTCTCCCATTTTCAATGTAATATTTTTCTTCAAGGGAGAAAATAATAAGTAGAAAACTTTGCAAAGATTGCTTGCTCTTAAGTAAGCCACACAAGATATGGATTGCCCATTTCACCACAAAATAGTACACTGCTTTCTAATTGCCTCATCTTCTGAACATTGGGAGCCCAGAGAAACAGAGGCAAGTGCCTTATGTTCCAGCCTCCTGGAAACCCAGGACGATGGCTGGTGAGAGGAGGGGATCCCATGAAGGATCCCACAGGAGCCAGTGGTTGATCCCCTACAGGCAAATGTCCCATGGAGGCATTTGTGGTGACACATGCAGTACCCCAACCAGCCATCTTCATCGCAGGGCCTCAGGGCCTGGGTCTCCCGCTGGATGCTCCTGCATGCTTCTGCTTTGCAGTACATCTTCCAAGACCCAGTACTGCCTGGTCTTTCACCATTTGCTGTATTAATATGAGCATTTCTGCAGAAGGGACCCTATGAAAGCAAAGGCTGGGTTTGATATGGGGTTGGAAATGTCTGTGCAAAGAAAGGTAAATGTTCTGACGAGTGCTAACAAAAGTACCATCCTCCCAGTACAGCCTAGCGTACATGCTCCATAAAGGAACTACTGTCACCCCATCCAGGTGTGCAGACATCTGGGTAAGAATAACAGACTTTTTTCCTCAAGGGACATCTTTCTCTAGAACCACGTGGAGGGCCACAGAGAAAGCCCCCCACCTCTCCAACACATGCAGTAGCCAGGCTTTCCCATCCCTGTGAGCATAGCTGTCACTGTGCACTGCTGGAGGGACAGCCAAGCTGGAAACCAACACTGGAATCCCTTCCAGATTTTCTGGAGCGTGGGAGGTAAAAGGGAGAGGGCCATGGGCCTCTGAGCCTGATAGTTCATTTAGATGAGCAGCCAGCAGGATCATTAAAGCTGTTGGTAACAGGGGGCCGTACTCTGACCAGCCACAGACAAACTCATGCTCCTCTGCAAGGTGTGCAAATGTGCCTGAAGTCCATGAAGCCACTGGGAGAAACTACTCTGCAGTTTCAAAGAAGAGGTGTAGTCTAAGCTGATCGTTAGGCATAGGGATGAAGTGGAAATACCTGCTCTGCAAGGATGCAGGTGCTGGAGGCCAGGACCACGCTACTCACTTGTCTTCAGCTTTTGCAATTTTATTGCTGTATTGTCAGTTGCTGCAGATTTAGTCCATGCTCATTTGCGCAGATGCTCATGGCTGATAGCCCTCTGTCAGCTAACCAGTACCTGCATGAGCTCTCCTACTGTACCACATGAGTTCCTCAGCCTGACCTTTGGCTTCTCTGTGCAACAGAAGCTCAGAGGAAGGGGTGTCAGCTTTTTATTTCCCCAAGGAACTAAAGACCAAAGGAGTCAGAAGATACAGTTAACCTGGAGCTGACTTTCCAACATCCCACAGAGCCAGCAGCTTCTTTGGCACCAGCATGATGAATGCCTCTTGGGAAGAAACAAAATGGGGCAAAAGGCAGCACCTGGTAGCAGCTCATATTTTAGTACATTCCTGTTAAAGATGGCAAAGAGGTGCCCAGGAAACATTCTTGGGAGCTTGATATTTATTTTATATTTTTCCGAGAAGAGGCAGGTATCGAGGCTGGGTCTCTGTGTGAAGCAGTCTGCTGTAGCATTTTAAATGCAGCCTGGGATCATGAGCTACAACCTGGCTAGTAGCTAGCAATTAGAAAGAGCACGCTTTTAACTTTGCAGACATAGAGGTCTGTCAAACTGAGAAGAGCCATAGCATCACTTGAGAAACTCAGAACTGAAATGATATGAAAAATAGTAACAATGTTTTTGAGTCCCAGAGGTACTGCATGGGGCCCAGTACAGGCACAGCTTCTGAGTGTCCATCCTCAAAAGAAATTGGAACCAAAACAATGCATTTTAAGATGCATTCATACCCTCTTTGCCTGTCACATTTACGTAGGTTGAAATTTCACACCAGTGATGCCCACAATGAAATGAATAATAACTTTTCAAATAACCACTTGCTAAAAAGCAGCACAGGCCTCCCCACAGCTGATATCTCAGCCTGTTTCCCAAGTTGGAAAGGACCATTCCCAGCATCTGCCTCCACGCCTCCGACATGAACAGAATCGGACCATGGCAGGGAGTGGGAGAGAAAGAACATAGAGGACCATTTGGGACAAGGAGTCTCAGGGACTCCTTATCAGCCCCACTAAGAAGTATATGCTAGCTTTGCAGTAATATAGCTTTGGGAATAAGATGGTTTTCTAAATAAAATATCTATAACTGTTTGTGGATAAATGTTAATTAAAATCTTGCAGAAATGACTGAGTATCTTTAGGTTTCAGTTTCTGGTCACGTAAACTATTTCAGCCTTAGTAGTTTCTTCTCAAAATCTGACAGTTTCAAAAGAAATTGGTATTAAAGTGAATTGCTAATGTGGAAAACAGCCTGTGATGCAAAGGAATTAAACATTTCATGAAAGAAAATGTGGAAAACAAAATAAATGGTGGGAGTTGATGTACAGTCAAATCTTCATTGCCAGAAATGAGAAATTTCCCTCCCTGCCCAGCAGCATGAGCAGCCACCAGGCAAGAGCCACCACAAGTGGGATTCTGGGGAGTCTTTCCCTGCAGCCCTGTGCTAACATGGGGGATCATCCTGGTCACTGACCACCCCGTGGGGAAGGGCGGTCAGCCTCCAGTTGGCAGGAGTAATCCCTATTTGCAGCTTTCCAAAAAGAGCAAGAATTCACATGCCGGGGTCAGAGTCATCCCCAGGGCATTTCAGGGGCCTGTGCTTATTGCGCTTCTGGGGAGCGCCATCAAGACACGGCGTCAGGATCAGGAAGATGCAGAAGGAAAATGGCTGGGAGAGGGGTTTGCATGTCACAGCACTGAACAGCCAATGATGCAGTTTGTCTTCTGTACCCAGAAGGGCAGTAAAGCAAGACACAGGGCACTGTTCTGCCTCCGTGCAAAACCTTGCTGTGCTCTCATCTCAAGCCCCATTTGCAGCCCCACTCTCCACATCTCGGGAAGGAAATAGTAGAGATAGGGAAGGAGCACAGAAGGGCAACTAGAATGATGAAAGGGAGGGATCAGCTGCCTTGCAAGGAGAACTAAAAATGCTGAGGTGGCTTACAAGCAAAGCTTACAAAATCATGAAGGCAAAGTTAAATGCACAACTTATCCACCAAATCCTTCAAATACCAGAAATATAGATCACTCGCTGAAAATAGCAGGGGATCAGTGTAAAACTTATAAACTGATTTTTTTTATGGGTTGTAGTGAACTTGTGGAATCTGTTGCCATAGGAAGCTGTAGAGGCAAAACGTTTGAGCAGGCATTGTACCAGTTCATAGGCAGCAGGTCCATAAACAGATACTGAAGAAACAGACCCGGACTTTCCCTTCTAACATCCTTCGCACAATGAATGTGGATGTTAGAAAAGTACAAGTGGAATGGATGGCAGAAAGCAGCTAGATTTGTGTGTTCTCCCTAAACAGCATTTCCGATTGCCACCATCAGAGACTGGTCTGACCCCATAGGGCATTTCTTGGATTCTTGGAAACCCAGCGAGATGTCCATGAGATTTCATAGAATCATAAAATCATAGAATGGTTTGGGTTGGAAGGGACCTTAGAGATCATCTGGTTCCAACCCCCCTGCCATGGGCAGGACACCTTCCACTAGACCAGGTTGCTCAAAGCCCCATCCAACCTGGCCCTGAACACGTCCAGGGATGGGGCATCCACAACTTCTCTGGGCAACCTGTTCCAGTGCCTCACCACCCTCATAGTGAAGAATTTCCATCAGGCTTCAACTGATTCCTACACAGCATCCAATAAACAGGCAAAGCCTTTGCTGGTGCAGACCTTGAGGAAGGAACCAGGATGTTCATAACTGGTGGAAGCGGAATAAGCTCCTAACAGCCAACTTCAGGGACTCTGTGAAGCAAATCACCAAAATGACTGGGGCACAAGCTCAGCAAAAAGCAGGATTAGGGGGGGGATAATTATGTATTTGACTTGTGCAGGGTGCTGGAGGCTAGGGAGAGCACTGAAACATGAGTCTCAAAGTGGTCATACTTTGAAACAGGATAAAGCATGCTGCTTAGTCATATAGTCAGAAAATTTGGCCCAATTTCAATTTTCTCTTAATTGGTTCAAATAAAGATAACAAAATAAATACATAGATTAATAAAATAGAGATACAGCTTTTCCCTGTGCACTTTGGCTCCTCCTGTAATCTTAGGTCTTCCCAGGTATAACGCCAACACTACTACAATGTTTACAACAGTAACCTTGCTTACCAGCCAGGGGCCAGTGATGTACACAGTATGACAACAGCACTGGTATTCAGGGTTGTTTACAAAACGCTACTTTTGGTTTTTTAGTACCTGAGAAAATACTGTATTACAGCAGATAGCAAGTCCTCAAAGAGTTGCTTGTGGCTTTCTTAAATTCAACAGTTTTTGAAATTATTACATCAAGAAAGTTAATCTCTAAAACAAGAAAAACAGACTAAGCTGACATCCAGGGTTGCCTACTCTGCTCAACACAAATCAGTGATGAAAGATAAGTTAATCCCACTGTGAAATATATTGTAGCAACACCACCCCAAATACACTATCTGGCATTGCCCCCTCCCCACCTCAGTTCGCTGCATCAGTTTCTCTTTGACCTCTTTTGTTTAAGTACAAGCAAGTGGCTGACGTGATCTTTCAACCAAGCCTACTCCTTTTGGGCTTTCAGCAAAGACTTAGTTTAAACACAAGGTGAACCTTACATTCTTAGTCCTATGTCATGCAATTGTTCTTCCACGAGTCCTTTCATCATCCAGCAGGGTTTGTTTTGGTTTTATTTTTGGTTATTTTTAAGTTCTTTCTCTTACTCCTACTTTTAGTAGTTGTTTCTCCTTTTTCAGCCTTGGTAGCCACAGGTCCCAGGCCTGTCAGCCCCACATAACTAGGCTGGCTATACCACTAAAGAAACTACTTCGCCTTTCCCTTTCCTGTCATGATGCTTTTTCATAGCCCTCTCCCAGCTACATTTCTCCCTGGCTGAACCACAGGCTATGGCCAGGAGCTACTTTTAGTATTCCAGGTCTGGTGCTCATTCGCCTCAGCAGTGATTAGCTTAGCCTAATGCAACCATATTTGCAAGTTCATAAGAACAGCTCATGCTCTGATGCATCTCCTTCGTGCCCAGAGACTTGCCTTTTTAACTGAATTTAGAGTCACACAAATATGTTTATAGACATTGTAATATATTATAAATCTATTTTATATTGAACTGAATTTGTATTTCACTCTCTGGTAATGTTTATCAAACACTAACTTTTATAAATATCATAAAACACACATGACATAAAAGGTAATAAAAATAGAGACAAAGGAAAGTTAATCTCTCAAGTAAAATGTAAAGAAACAGAACCCAGATCCTTAATCCAATCTTATTATTTATTTCGAACTGCCCAGGAAGTCCACCCAAATTGCCTATATTTTTAGTTATTACTGAAGAAGTTGTTTTCTGTTGTTGCTATGGTGGCCACATCTGCAAACCCAGCTTTGGAGTGAATGTTAATAATCAGTCCCGAAAGAAAATGTGCTTAGTCACTATCAGAGCTACTTGGAACTATGGAGATTAAACATGGTGTCAACTACAGAAGTATGGTTTTTTGCCTTTAAGCTCAGTGTCAGAAGGAAAGGCTAATTCTAGAGTTGACTTGTCTGAACAGAGCATTAGGAAAATTTCATAGTATGTGAACCCAGAGGTGGACCCAAGTCCTGACAGAGCAATGCTTCGTGTGACAACCAGTCTGGTTCTCAATAATATGGAGCCCCATGTGCTTTCCAAATATGTTTTGTTTGCTAGTATGAGACCAACACAGTAACTGCTTCATCTTCCACGAGGTTTCTTGGTACTAACATTCTGTTAATCCAATCATTTTATATTTACACAGTACTATGGTGTTTGTCAGATGTTAGGAACTGGCTCTCAGAAAGCCTCAAGGCTTTATTTTAATCATATGGCATTTAAGAATAACAGACATGAACTAAGAATTTAAAGCTGCAGAAATGGCCATGCAGGAAAGCAAACCATTTTTCAAAAGCTAGCATGCTAGTGAGAGAGTGATCAGCTTTTCAGAAGTTTAAGTTAAAACGGCAAACTAAAGAAACCTGAAAAACAGAATCTTTCATTGCCTACTTTTTAATGCACAGTCATAGCCTGAACTAGTTTAAATGCACAGGAATTATGCGTGCAGCATAAGTCTTTTCCATCTCACTCCAGAACAGATTAGTACATGGAAAAAAATCATTTTCTAATCAAGACTGCAAGATGATTCAAAACCAAGTTTCACACTTCTGGTATAGCAACTGATGCGGATAACATTTAGCATAAGATAGCTCTCAGATTTTCACCTGCTGTTGTTTAATAGATTTTCTTCTGCCACTGACAGGTGTTTTAGATTACTTTAATTTTAAGCCTCCAAAGAATGCTATTAAGAAATAAGTTTGACAGCATGAGTAGCAAGGAAAAGATATGACAAAGTTATGCTACACATTAATAAGATAGGTCTAAAGCTAGGTCTATGCTACATATTAAGGTCTAAGGTCTATGCTACACATTAATGGAGATAGGTCTAAGGTCACACCTTATTTTTGTGCATTTGTGCCTCTCAGTGCAATGGATTAGGAACACTGAAAGTAGCAAAGCAACTCAGCAGCTGAAAGAAAAGAATAGGGAATATGAAATGCAGGTCATGGTAGGATAACTCATCTGGGTTTTTTTCTTACCTTCACAACTACTGAAGCCATTTTTCTACCAGTTCTCCATCTACTACAGAACAGATGCAATTCACCAAGAGAATAAGGGCTGTACGCTGCCTGTTAAGATGGAAGAAAAGACCACAAGAGAGATGCTTGCATGGCTGTAAATCCCAGGGCTTTGAAATGAACCGTACAAGTCCTACCAAAACATATGCTAGAAATCATTTGTGTAGGAAAGGGAACAGGAGAAAGAAAGGACGGAAAGAACTAGAACCTAAATTTCAGTGTTCTCAATTACATTTTTGTTTTAGTACTTCCTCTTGTGTGTCCAGTAAAAAATACTTTGTAATACTAGAATGGGATGCTAAAAATGGGTAGTTCTCTGTCTACAATAAGTGGGTGACAATATGAATATTGAATATCTAATTGGATTGTTCAAGATAACCTGTACATCAGCAAAAGTAATTGTGTGTGATTAATTGAAGTCTGAGGAATAACAACTGCCACACTCAGAGCTCTAACAGCATGATTCATTTAGCAGATTTACAATCTGTTGATAACACCTGAACCTAACAGCAACAACCAAAAATCAATGTGACTATTAATGATTTGAATTTGAACTGGCAAGAATAGTATTTACATAGCATCCAAGAGACTATTAGTCCAATCATGCAATCAAAAAACTACCTGAAAGAAATACTGCATTTCAGAATATGTTGTGTTAATGCATCGTAAACACCTCGCTGTTCCCTGTCCAACAAGTCCTGTGTAAAAATATGGGCTTCACTATCTGAGATCTTGTATGGTATGCAACTAAAAATCCATCAGTGTATATACTTTGAATATCCCTGAACCAGACCTTAAATTGAGAGCAAAACACCTCAAATAGAAAAGTGTAGCTTTCCTTTTAATGCTTAACCCATCATTCTAAACATGACATATGTAACGTGTCCACAAGTACTGGAGTCTTTCACAGCAGAAGCCTGATCTTTTAATTGATTTCCATTCACTTAATCAAAAGTCACACCTCAGAACAGATTCACCAGAAAAATTTCAAGTGGCAACAGTCAGAAAGCTTGAACTTTCCAGGAAACAGAAAAAGTCCTGAACAAATGCAAATAGGGGCAAGTGAAGCAGATACTCAAATTTAGGAATCCTGTAATTACATCTTCTTGGAAGTGGTTGCTTTTACAATGGTCAGCATTCAGCCACAATTCAAACAGAACAGCTATAAAAATATTTAGAATGGTGACAGCTTCAGATTCAACAGATACAGAAATTCAATGTCTGTTTGAGATATAGGGTTCCAATTTCAACTGTGATTGTTGACGCACATAAGACAAATGACATCTTACAAAAATTACGTCCAAGTCAGTTCAGAAATATCTCAGTTCACTCACCCAAATTGAATGATATCTTCTATGCAAATAGCGCAATTGGTAATGATGAAGATGCTTTCATCAGCTCATTGCTATGGCAGTATCCTTTCTGTGCTCTGCATCACATTAAAATCTGCCTTTTAACCCTAACAGGACAAATAAGGCTTGGCTGGTAGGTTATTTCAAAACTAGACAAATTCATTTAAGGAACCACAGATTAAAAATTATCACCTGGAATTCTCTTAGTTTTGTGTTGGTACAAATTGTGCAGATGCATACCAGGACTCGACCTGCCTACTTCTGATTGAATAGATGAAAGAGCAGTTACAAATTGAGAGCTTCCTTCCATTAATGGGACAATAGGGAGGAAGCTGACAATATATCCTGCAATGCCCAGTACAGACGGACTGCAGAATTAGTGATATTTTAACCCTCCCAACACCAAAACACCCTACATGCAACTTGAAAGCGCGTCTAGGTGGGAGTCCCTGGCTATCTGTATTTAGTGGGATTCAACTCATTCTGCAGTATAATTCATATGTCAATTCTTGCAACAAGTGACTTCGCAACAGCTCAGAAGGACTTTTGCTTTCAGTTTTCTTTTTTTAGTTTTTAAACAAATGATGAAAAATACAGAACTACTTTCCAAAACAGAAAACCTCTTCCTCAGAAAAAGTAATGACAGTTGATCTGAAAATACTGTAAATCAAAACATTAAGAAGAATCTTTTCTCATTCTTTTCTTCACTGTCCTGGTGAAGTCAGCTTAAGAAACAAAACCACTTGCCTATCAGACAGTCGACTCTTCTGTCCATGATAAATCTGTTGTTTCATTACAGATTAGTTTGGCAAGTAAAGAAATCCTACTTTGACATCCATGGCCCTGAACACTACCATCAGACAGACACTTACATCTCAGAGACAGACACTTTCAACTTGCAAAATAGATGCTTCCTCTTCTCACTGAGTTTGGCTCCAGGATTGTGTAATCCTGGTCAACTTTGGGCTCCTTTCAAAGGCTAGGAGGGACTCAATGACTCTCAAAGGGAGAAAAAGAGATATCACTCAAAGGTTAAGGCTTAAATTCCCATTCTTTATCTCCCTAGGTAAGCAATGTTTTATCATAGCAACCTAAAATGCTTCTAGGTGGGTGCAGTGCTTCTTCAGCAGCAAGAAAGATAATGGGCTCTGAAAACAGGTTGCCTGCTTTAGTGCCATAAGCACGGTCCTTGCAGTGCACAAACCATCCAAGTGGTCTGTGAAACCAATTTTATAACAAGCTGAAATATGATGAAAGTCAATCTTCATCCCATGCACACCTCCAGCACCAGGTGCTGCATCACTTGACAGATGGTACCCCACTCATTAGTGTGATCTGCTATTGTCCTAATGAGTCCACTGGCTTGGCAAGGGCCCTGGATCCCCTGTTATCTCAAGGATTAAATGATTGCGTGCTTTTTAAAACTGCTCTCACAAGAATATGGGAAAGTAGAAAAGTGTGGCTCAGGATGATAAATTCACAGTGAAAATGTTTGAGCAATACATTTGATTACCTAGACATTCTCAGTTTGCACCTACAAGGAGATAAAACCACAGTCAACACTGCCAAGAAACTAAATCTTTTCCAAGGTTGTTTTTTCTTCTTTCAGCTGATTTCAATTGCTAAAACATCCCAGTTTCCCAAAGCTGGATAGTTCTAGCACACTGTCAGCCAAAGTCCCCAGTGCAATGCCAGGTTTTTTGATCAAGCTCAAGAATAGTTCAGCTGACAAACATCAAGATTTTCACCAGCTTTAAGCCTACAATGTTACTTCACAAAACATGATTCTGCATCAAACCAAAAGCAATTGCTGCTGCCTTTTGGCAGCAGGGTGATTTTAACATGAGCAAAGTCAGTAATGACCCGTCCCCTAGTTTTACAAGGAATAAGTGGAACTTCCCAAACTGAACTTGCCATTGTGCTTCAACTATGTCATGAAAAATTTTAATACACTTGTATTTATAAGGATTATTAACATTATGCTATTACAAAAGTACTACTGAGCATTTGTAAGTCTTCACTACAAAGCAATTCAGAGTCTAGAAAGAATAATTAATATAAAATAAAGTAGGTTAGAAGAATTCCCTCTCATTTTGATTTAATGGCATACAAAATTTAGGCTCTAACTTCAATTAATTGGCTAGTATCCTTAATATTATACACTTGTTTTGAAAATATAAGATAAACAGAAAATAATTACACATGCTTATGGGTAATTTTAAACAATCTCATAATGAAAATATACAGGGTTTTGCAGCACTCGTAGTTGTTTTTGTCTGACTCTAATAAAGCAAAGATGTAACTGTTTTCCCCAGCAGTGGGATCACAAACAAGTAGTCTAAAATCTGTTTATATAAGAGAGAGAGATAAAAAGAAAAAAGGAATAGTTCTTAAGGGAAAGCTTTCTAATCATTTTCCAATTAAAATCCTAGCCCTGAAACAGTTCTGAACTTAGATAATGAGAACACAAAGGCAAGCTGTTAATTACTTTTTATTTCTGTGAAAATTGCAAGGTATTTTGAGTGTAATTGGTACAGCTCCTCTACAGTATTACTCCAAAGGCACTAGGAGGAGCTCTAATTGTTCCCCAAAAGAGGCTAATTACCACCTAACAGCTGTTAAAGTAGGCCCTGTTGACTGGGTTTGTTAACGTAGATTTTACGTAAAAAGTATGACATACATCCATACCACAGAAACGTAAGTTTATTACTAGAGATAAAAAAAGACCTCCTACAGAACAAATTTTACTGATGTTTCTTTTTACTGTGGTCTCTCTCTGTACATATTTTTTTGTATTTATCTAACTATATATCTGTTCACACTGTTCATCCTATGCACATACATTTCTATGATTCTATGATTATTCCCATCAGAAGTAGAGTGGTGATGGCTACAGGTGAGTTGGCCTCCCAGGCTAGTAACACACGCCTGAGTGGATATATAATGATGTACATATATTATATAAAAGCTTTTTTGGTTTGGAAGAACACTATGCTGACCAGAGGTAAAAGGCAACACTGTGTAGAAACCTGGTTTTAAAATATACTTTCTTTCTACATATTTAAGCTGTATGTGGTTAGGTACCAAGAACTGCACTACAGTTACCTTAGGTTACATCTACATTGCCACAAACATCTCTCCTGGGGAGCAGTTTCCTTCTTGCAGCCCAAACAGCACAATACAGACCACATCTACTCTATAACGTCCACACTGCACTTGCAGTGCCCAGTATCTGTTCTACGATCTTAGGTGTCTTCTTCTCACCTGCATACTTCCTTAGTACACTGCGTGCACCATTTACCTGCTCATATCACAGAAACAGATGCCTTAAGGATGGCTCCTACCCTTGTGTAGCACTCTTTGCAATGACATCTGCACACACTGGTCTTGATACCTCGACATCCACTGCATTTGCTCCTTGTACTTCTGCCAGAGAGCCTCTGACATCATCTCTCTCCAGTTTGTGGGCCTGGCTCTTTCCTGCAGATGGGATCACAAGAATTGCTCCACAGATACTAGGTTTTCCTCCAGGTTAAGGACCTGAGCTGCCCATTCAGGTACATGGTACTGTTGTGGCAGGCCAGCTCACCTGAGCCATCACCATTTTATTTCTGATGGGAATGACTAATGTATACACACAGGATGAACAACAATAGGACCACAACTTTCTGGATATCATGGAGCCTAACATCTGCTACTCAGCACTAACACACCATCTCCCAGGATGCTATATGGATGGAGATAAGGGTTACCATTGCCCTCTGGAGCTATGCCATCACTGACTCATAAAGGAGAGTAGCGAAACCCGTGCATGTCCACAATGAGCATGTTTGGGGTGGGGGAAGATTGAGTAATTTGAGCGTTGGCTTCCCAAATATATATAACTTAAGGCTGGGCAGGCCCTACCAGCCAGGGGCTCCTCAGCTGCACTGGGGCCATCAACAAGAACTATATCCCATTTTTTATCTCCCATGAGGTTCCTACCAAGAAATCAGTTGCAAAGGCTACCTCCCCATCACCCTTGGAATACGACCGAGAAAGATGAATACAGCAGCTGCACTTATGACACCAAGGTCTTTAAGAAATCCTCTCTGTACCAGAAAGGTAAAGCCAAGATCCTCTTCCCAGGCACAGATACCAGCCCACCCAAGGTTCAAATACCAGTCTAAGACTTGGCAGATACTGTGCGTCTCCTTCTAACATAATCACACAAGCATTCACTGATGCGCTTCCACAAGCCTTGACCACATGCAAGACCTTGACCAGCGTGTGCATTTGTCGACTGACCACATGATGGCAAACCTTAGGGATTGGGTGAATGCCAACAGCCCCAGTCCCACGTGCAGCTGCTTCCTCAAATATGCAAAAGTTCTGCAGTAGGCCCTGAGATAGGTTCCTAAAGGAAATTACTACAATTTTGAATTGAAAACTCAGTGCCATCAAGTGAAGAGCCATTTGCACACAACTCAAACGCTGAAAGAGGCAGGTGTCAAAAGCAGAAAAACGAAGTTTCAGGAGCCCAGCTCCAGATGTAACTTGTACCTTGAAGATTAAAAACTCTGCAGCTGGCATTAGTAACAGTCTGACAGCCATGAAATCTGTAGAGGATCCTGACAGTCCTGAGGAGATGATATTTCTGCCTACGTTCAGAGGCAGAAGACATTGCTATACAGATCTGTGGTTAAAGAAACAGTGAACTTTGAAAAAATGTCCTGGGTAGCCGTTATGGCCAGGACCAATTCTCTGGCCATGAGCTTATGCTCATACAGCTAAATAGGCTCCTCCCACCAAAAGTGGCCTCATTCATTTGTTCATACCACCCATTGGGAACAGTCCTTTGCCTGTGTTAGCACATATCCATGACGAGGCCAGGGAGTTTGCTTGCAATTAGGTGACTCTGATCAATAGCAAAACAGTTAAAGCAGTTCTTGAGTCTGGCTAGTGAAGAAGGGAGAGAGGAGGAAGAGCATGAGCTCAGGAGACAGACTGAGCCAACATAGTATGGACAAGTCACAGAAGCGCTTTAGGGTCTCTGTGTGAACAGCTGAAGAACAAGAAGTTCAGATATTAACAGAGAAGACAGTGCATCCCAGTTAGGTCTGTGTACTGGTCCCAAAAAGAGAGACATCCCCAATTATGTAGTTTGGGCTTAAAAAGTACAGAGCTGAAATGTGTCATGGACTTTAGCAGCTACAACTGTGGTTTGTGAGGAAAAAATACCACCATAACTGAACTGCTGAGTGACCTGACTGGAAGCCAGGTCTGTTTACATGAAACAGCCTGGAAAGTTCAAGGGCCAACAAGAAGATCCAGAATCACCAGACTACAGACATTCCTCAGTCTTAGTCTTCACTTTGTCCCGCACACAGAAGGACGTCAGCATAAGAGACGTGAGTGCTGTGCTCCCATTGCAGTGATGCATCAAGGGGCAGGAACCACTGGCCTTTGCCAACCAGGGAGAACTCTGGTGGTGAGACCGTATCATTCACAGCATGGAGTTCATGGCCTTAAAACAGGCTCTTTCAAAAAAGCTAAGAGGTTATATTTATGATGTCAACCTGAGGTGCCAATAACCAACATTGCTGTGCTGAAAAGAGTCCAGCTAGATGTTCCCATGCAAGATGGGTACCCAGTGAGTTACAGGTTGAGCATTCTCTATGAACCCAGAAAATCCCACCATAAGGATGGTGATGCTCAAGTTCAACATCCATAGGCTACAGACAGTGTGGATATCTGAGAAAACTGGGAAGCATTTAGATGACTTGATAGTTTACATGCACGTTAGCAAAACTCTGATCCTGAAGCATACCACTAGCTTCTCTCAATTAGATTGGACAGGTGGTATTTAATCTATTTTAGAAACTGATTTGCTAATAAGAGAATGAAGCAGACTGATGCTCACCAATGAAGCCCTGCAGTGGATATTTATAGTTCTTTAATGGAATTGGAAAAAAATCAGTGCTATTCAGGAAATAAGAAGCAACTGCTAATAGGACTATGAATCATGACTTTGGTAACTGAAGGAACTTTAAAACATATTGGACAAACAGAACAATAAGTTCTGTTTGCAGAAATTTTCACTAGTAGCAACTCTTTGGAGCTGCCATGCATTGATATGCTTTCCAGAAAGGCAGACAGAAGTAACTCTGGAAAAATCCTAGTAACTACAGATCATGACACTCAATATTCATCATTCTCAACTTGAAACCAGAAAGTATAAACAGATGCTTGAGTGAGGAGTCACACTTTGTGCAGGCTCCACGATTAGAGGCATTCCACTAGCGGCAGAAGTCACCTCCTCAGAGAGCAGCTTGAAGTGACAAAGGATTGAGAAGTCAAGGATCATCTCAGTGTTCACACAGTGATCCATGATCTCAGCAAGATTCTGTTAATTATGTTGAATTAATGCCCAGGACCAAAAGCAAACTGAAGCCCACATATTGCAGTTTTGGTGCTTGAGTAGAATGCCAGCCAGGAATGATGTGCCTGAAGTCAGGACCACCTTCTGATATTTGGTTGAGAGGCAAACAGCACTAAAGGAAATGCAAGTGGTGGGACTTGGTGGTGTGTGCCTAAGTCTCAGTTGCTTCAGTCACAAGAATTCCTCCATTCTTCGTTCAACTTTTGAACAGCATCATTCATTTTCTTACCTTGGGATTATCTTTGAAACTCAATCTCTTATGTAAACTTGGAACCTGGATGTGTCCTCCTCTGAGTCTGTGACAACCTTCCCATAAAGATACCAAATGTTTCAAACTATGTAATGCAGAGAGACTGCTTTTCTTTAAACAGGCACATTTGCTACCACTGCTGCTTGGAAGAGAACCACACATCTAGGCACTGCTCCATCTATAGATAGATCGAGTCTCATAACCTTTAGAGAGCACTGTCAATAGCACTGTCTATAGAACAACTAGCAGAGAGATCAGTAAGGCCAACATCTGCCCGTGCAGCTTGAAGAGGGCAGCCCAGTCAATAACTCTAATTCTGAAAAAGAATCTCATCCCCAGCTGTTGTAGTACACATTTTTGGAATTTGCAGCACAGATTCAATCACCTCTACCTCAAAAGATGGGCTCTAAGACAACCCATCCTGTATTAAGTGTAAGAGAAGCTTATGAGTGCAACAAGATGCCAACATCAGTGCCCACGATGGCTGCATCATTCTCCGTGTATCCATTCAAAGCCCAAGACATAAACATTTTCTTTCCTCGGTCCAGCTGATGATCACCAAATGCTACTTCCACAACAATGTAGTTTTCCTGCATTCTACCTTCATCTTGGCATGAGGTATCTCACCTCTGCATCTCCCTTCAGTGTCCAGAAGGAATCTTCTCATGCATGAGTGACTTGGAGGTCTCATTCAATTCTCTGTTATGTCTGTTTTTCTTATCTGCCTCTTCTTTGGCTAGATAAGGCTGCAGAGAGACTGTGGCTCCTGCTATCACTCAGCTTGAGCATCTTGACCAAGCCCAACATTTCTCCAAAAGGGGAAAAGTAAAGCTATTAATCTGCCACCTTGTCATGCATCAAGGCAACATCCTCCTCCTCTGCTAGGAGTCCTTGAAGTAGTTAATCTGACAAACAGCTACAAATTCCAGCTTAACTATATTCAGTAGATGCTATCCCAAGCTACACTGTTCCAATAATCCTGAAAATATCTGCCCAGGAGGAGTTAGCCCCCTAAGGCAAGTAAGCCCTTCTTTACATACCTTAGAGTCAGTGGATATACCCCACAATTCTTACTGATTTCACACTTGCAGCTCTGGTTTTGCAGCACCTGGAAGAACATGGCCATCCTTGGAAGTCAGGAGTTAACAGGTGTCAATGGGTGATTCAAATTTTTATTTTGTCAGCTGAACTGTCATCTGTGGTAGCACACAGTAGAGCTGAGGAAGCAGAGAAACAGTACTTCTCTAAAGAACAATTTCAGATGTATTGGATGCTTGTGACATTGAGCAAGAGCTGGAGGAAGGGAAATAGAATCACTTTGTGGTTTCAGAGCTGTCACACAAAACTGAATTTTAGGCAGGGGAATTTAAGAACGGGAAAGATAAAGTGAGCTGTTTGCAGGCAGGTCAAAGGATAACACTCAGAATATCAACATTATGAAACTGTATAAAATGACAGCCTTTGCCTCCATCTGTCCAAACAGATTTCTGTGTGGTGGTTGGTTTTGGCAGGGAATAGAGATTAAAGAGCTTAGACGGGGACTCTAGTATTAAAACCTTTTCTCTAAGTCCAGAGCTGCACTTGAAGTCTGTTGATGAGCAGAAGAGGATAGTCTTTCCTTCCAGAGTGTCATTGCACTGTCCTTTGAAACCAAAACTTGCTGCAGCTGGCAGTATCACAGTTCAGGCACACAAATCTAGCTAAAAAGCCCAGCTGTATGAGTTTTCTGTGTTGACTACCCATGTATTCAGTAACAACCAGGGACTCTACCTGCTGAACTACTGGCGTTTTTGATACTGTTTCTTGACTTCAATAGCAGTTTTAGCATTATCATCACACTTACCCACTCCAACTTGAACTCCTCAGCACCAGTACGACTTGTCATGTGTCAGTTATTTTCAACCACCAGCAATAACGTCACACTACTTAGACTGTGCTTTCAGTGTTGCTTGTTTCCTGTTTCATCTCACAAGACAGAGCTGCTTCTAGACTTTCATTTTAGATATTGGCTGGCCCAAACATCATGGCTTCATCTCCTAAAAACCAATTAGATTCCACAGCATCATCACTGCAAGTTTTATCCTGACATCTGGTGTGCAATATGGCACAAATATGGCAGCATAAACCTGTCTAAAATCATATAACACAACAGCAGGTTTACAGGAGTACTACAAAAGTATGAATGACATAAAACATCTTTAAGAACAGCATAAAAGTCAAAGTCTTCAAGATAGTCAACACAGCCTTGTAGGTGTTCCACCTTGGCTTCTCACCAACAATTTCATGTATCGCTAAGTTCAATTTATGTAATGCCATAACTTTTTATTGATTGCTGTTACATCTGCAGGAAAAAATGAAGCTTTTGGGAGCATTTCATATTATGCATTAAGTAGCTGATGAATTTTAGCATTGACTAGATCACGTCCATCAGTCTGCCCTACACGCAGCAGCCACAATTCCCACATCCTTCAAATCATACTTGCTAAAAAGTTATATAATTAGATCCTGTTCAATCATTGCTAGGATTCTGGATATTTTCACACCATCTTTTTCTTTTGTACAGTAGACAAACACATTAATAAATTCAAACTAGTGCTTGATCATTTATTTAGTATAAAACCATTGGTTTTCTATTTTTCCAGACTGTGGTGCCGTCTGTCATGTCACCAAGCCGTTAGCTATTTCCATTTTGCTTTGGAGTCTCCATAATAATTTTTGTTCCATGCTGTCACTAATACAAATATTTTCTAGGTTGGAAAGGTAGAATTCAGTGAGTTAACAAAATATAGGTAGAGACTGGGATATGCAGTTGAATGAAGTATGTGCAAGGAAAGCAGGACAGAAAAAAAGGAATCCTTTTTAAATTCTATCTTCAGTAAGAGGCAGTGCCCACCCATCACTGCCCTAGACTTTAGCCCTTCTAGGATCTGAGACATGCATAAAATTAATTCCTACTCCAGTGAGGCTGGATGTACCATTGCTGCCTCTACTAAAAGTTATGTCCAAGATCTACCTGAATCATATAATAGAGCTGCCTCAGCTTTGTACCTAACCTCATGCGCTTATGAGCTGAGGTAGTCCTTCACAGGCTAGATGTCAAGCAGTCCTTACTCCCATACCTCCCCAGGAACAAGATTCTCACATAGTTACCATCATTATATTGCCACTAGTCAAGATATCAAAAGCACATAATCACTGATCAGAGATAGCTGTAAATTTCTAGCTTTATGCAAGCATTAGGAACCACATCCATTCAGCTGATTGTCATCCTTAACCAGCTATTAGCTGTGGCGAAAGTACAATAAGCAGAACACGTCCACGTGAAGCCTTTAGCAAACTACAAAGCCACCACATACTGTTTATACTATTCTTGCATAGGCAGGAAATTAACCTCACTAGGAGAAACTTTGAAAGTTTTCTATAAATAACACTGATTCTTCAGAAAGCAAGGATCAGAAAAACGCTGTGAGTGCTGAAATGCCCGTTGGGAATTCAACCACAAATACATTTCAGCTTGTCAGAGATGGAAGCCTCTGCACTGCTAGTATGAATATCAGCCTTTTATACTGATACACTTTTACTTCCACTTCTACCCCAGTGCCTAGGTATCATTCATATTATTGGCATTTCAGATCAAAAAGGTGTTCTAGGCTTAGCCAGCTATGCTCTAAATATCTCCTCACCCCTTCAGATGAGTATAAAAATCAACAATATGGAGCTTAGGCAGGGTCACCTCCAGCATTTGCAGGTAAAGCAAGGAAGTGCCTGGAAGGCACCATTATGGAGAAATTCCCCAAACCCTTTTTAGTAAGGCAACATGCTGGGGTGCCTCACTGAAGTGCCTCTATGCTAATGCACACAGAGTGGAGAATAAATGTGATGAGTTATAGATCTGTGTGCAGTTGCAGGGCTACAATCTCATTGGGATCGCAGAGATGTGGTGGGATGGCTCCGATGACTGGACTGTTGCAATGGAGGGATACAGGGAAGGACAGGCTGGGAAGATGAGGGAGGGGAGTTGCCCTTTACGTGAAAGAGCAGTCAGAGTGCACCGAGTTCTGCCTGGGGATGGGTGATGAACCTGAGGGAGCTGGCCAATATCGTTGCAAGGCTAGTCTCTATAATCTTTGATTGACCACGGGGACTGGGAGAAGTGCCTGAAGACTAGAGGAAAGAAAATGTCACTCCTGTCTTCAGGAAGGAGGACCCAGGGAACTACAGGCCAGTCGGACTCAACGTGATCGCTTGGAAGGTGATGGAGCAGCTAATCCTGGAAACCATTTCCAAGCACATGAAAGAAGACAATCATCAGGAAGAGTCTGCATGGATTCACCAAGGGCAAGTGATAACCCTAAACGATGAAATGACTAGCCTGGTAGATGAGGGAAGAGCAGTGGATATAGTCTACCTAGACTTTAGTGAGGCTTTCAACACTGTCTGCCACAAGATTCTCATAGAGAAGCTTTTGAAGTATGGGCTGGATGAGCAGACAGGTTGGTGGATTGAAAACTAGCTGAATGGTCAGGCCCAGAGTGTGGTGATCAGTGGCATGAAGTCTAACTGGAAGCCAGTAACTAGCGGTGTACCCCAGGGGTCAATACTGGGTCTAATCCTGTTTACCATCTTCATTAATGATCTCGGTGGTGGGGAAGAGTGTACCCTCAGCAAGTTTGCAGATGACACAAAACTGGGAGTGGTGGCTGATATGCCAGAGGGTCGTGCTCCCACCCAGAGGGACCTGGACAGGCTGGAGAAATGGGCTGACAGGAACCTCATGAAGTTCAATAAGAAGTGCAAATTCCTGCAGCTGGGGAGGAATAACCCCATGCACCAGCACATGCCAGGGGCCACCCAGCTGGAAAGCAGCTTTCAGAAAACAATGTGAAGAGTGTGTGTAAAGAGGATGGAGCCACAGACTCTTTTCAGCTGTGCCCAGTGACAGGACCAGAGGCAATGGGCACAAATTGAAACACAGGTGATGTCATTTGAACATCAAGAAACACTTTTTCACTCTGAGGGTGACTGAGCACTGGCACAGGTTGCCCAGAGCAGTGGTAGAATCTCCCTCCTTGGAGATATGCAAAAGTCTGGTCATGGTCCTGGGCAACCAGCTCTAGGTGGCCCTGCTTGAGCAGGGAGGGTGGACCAGATGACCTCCAGAGGTCCCTTCCAATCTCAACCATTTTGTGATACCGTTATTTATTGGTTCCCACATTGCTCCCCCCTCAGCTCCACTAAGCCATTGGGACTATTTCTCATTGTGGCGACACCTTCCATTTCCTCAGCTGCACAGATATTTCGGAACAAGTTCCTCCACAGTATTTGCACGGTAAAGCCCTGAGTGTCAGATTACAGCGCCACACAAATGAGTAAGAACAGACCTGCCAGATGTCAAGGTTTGATCTGAGCAGTCCAAGCTTCAGCACTGTTTCCAGGAATTATCATCTCCAGGACTTCCTGAGCCAGAAGTGAATCTTTGTATTTAATAGTCATTGACATATTTTTCTTCTATGAATTAATCCAATCATTTTTGGAACACATGTAAATCTTTAGCATCCACAATGTCCTGTGATGAGCAGTTCCACAGCTAAATAGCATGTCATGATGAACTGTATTTCACATTTGTTTTGAACCTACCATGGGCTACGTAGCTTTGACACCCACAAATTCTTGCACAGAAAGAGGATGGAAGAAGTTCCCTATGCAGTTTGTGCCATTCACAGCTTTATACATGCATAACCCAGATCAGTTCTCTTTGAGACTGAAGAGCCTGGATGAGGAGTCAGCAAACTGTTCCTCATACGGGAATCATTCCATTCCTTGATCAGAAAATCAGCCATCTATTAGATAGAACATTTCCAGTGTTACTATATTCTTCTTGAGAGGACCAATTATAAAATGTTCAAGATGTCAGTATACCACAGATTTATACAGTAACATAGCCATTTAGTGATGAATAGTTCAAGAAAGAAAAGAGCACAAGCAAAGGATGTTGCTGAGAGAGGATGATGTTAATTGCATCTACTAAGCTTCACAATGGAGCATGATGGCTTTAGAGCTGTGAATAAGCCTGGGAAATGCAACATTTCTACACAAGGCACTGAAAAGGACTCTTGTGACAGAAACAGCAGCTGCAAAGAGAGGAACAAGTAGCATCCACAGAACTTGTTTTAACCGTTCATGAGATAAGTCATAGCCACAGTGTTGATGTTCAAGACCACGGAAACAAAAGTTACAGCTGCAATATTCAATGACTTTTCCACTGTGTGTATAATAAAATCTGAACAAACAAAGACTGAGTGAATTTTTGGTCCTCCATGCAGAAAAAACTGCATTATAGTCATTTTTCATCAGCAGATATATCAAATGAGACCAAGAAACTTTGTTTCTCGGTTACCTATTTTCACAAACAGGAAGGCAAAAAGCCTCCAGATTTTTAGGAAGACACTCATAAAACCTCCTTGACTATACCACAGCACACAGGCATATGCCATTTACAAAAATGTTGGCTACTCTGGTCTGTAGCAGTATTAGGTTTGCTTAAAATTTGGCAACCACTCAAAATGTGCTTATCTTGACTCCACAAGAAATGCTCTGCTCATAAAATTTCCACATTTCTTGTATTTTCAGACTGCTACCTTGATCAGTTCTATGCTTTCACTGTTTGCCAAAGCAAATGAAGCCTGAAAAAGCATGTTAGCATAGAATAGCAGCAGTCACTAGATTTTCATGGTAACTATCTCCAAAACAAGTGCATATTACTCAAAGATGTATTCATCAGCAGGAAATGCAGTCCTGACAGCAAATATATGGTGCATGAAGCTCTTCCAAATAAATAATGATTTTAATTTGCTGAAGATAGCTCAACAAATGATGGCAATACCAGGAAGCAATACTCACACTGATTATTTTCAGCAACATCCGTAAGCAATGTGCACACTGAGCATTTTTGCCCTAATGAACACTTTCAGGTCTAATACAAGAAGTGGAAAAGAAAGTGAAGTTCTCAAAACAGAACCTCAGGTTCAGCTCTGATGTTTATAGACGAAGTGAAAAACTAATGCAAGATTGAACAACAAATACAAAGCTAAATACAGTGATTATTGCAGGGAGCATAGTAAGGCTGATGAATGAGGCTGAATTGCATCAACTTTTTTGTTAGCCCTCTCTGCACTAATAGGATAATGTGGATATGCTAACATGGCACATTTAAGTCTCATCTGTGAATTTTTCAATTAGCAAATAAAAAAGAAGGAACAATAATAATTTTGCCATCAAAAGCAGACTTCAGATTTCTTTTTCATTCCTAAAGAGAAGCAATCTGACAGAAACAATGATAATGGCAAATTACTGTCATCATAAATATTCTATTAAACTCTTCTTGCAGCTCTAGCCTTGTAAAACCTTATACTTGAATTCTGAGCTTATTCTTTGTCTATGACTGAATTTAGTAAGTATATGATTTATATACAGATTTGGACAATCTAGACTGCTAGCCCACAGCCCACCAGTGCTGTGCTGGGGCCCTCAGCACAGGAAAGACATGGACCTGTTAGAGCGGGTCCAGAGGAGGGCCACAAAAATGATCAGAGGGCTGGAACATCTCTCCTATGAAGAAAGGCTGAGAGAGTTGTGTAGCCTGGAGAACAGAAGTCTTCGGGGAGACCTTATTGCAGCCTTTCAGTATATAAAGGGGGCTTATAAGAAAGATGGAGAGACAGTTTTTACCAGGGCCTCTAGTGACAGGACAAGGGGCAACAGTTCTAAACTAAAAGAGGGTAGATTTAGATTAGATACAAGGAATATATCTTTATATACTTTTACTATGAGGGTGGTGAGATATTGGAACAGGTTTCCCAGAGAAGTTGTGGATGCCCCATGCCTGGAAGTGTCAAGGTCAGGATGGATAGGGCTTTGAGCAACCTGGTCTAGTGGATGATGTCCCGGCCCACAGCACGGGAGTTAGACTAGATCATCTAGGCCAAGTGCCGGGTCCTGCACTTGGGTCACAACAACCCCAGGCAACGCTACAGGCTTGGGGAGGAGTGGCTGGAAAGCAGCCTGGCTGAAAAGGACCTGGGGGTGATGGTTGACAGCCGCCTAAACATGAGCCAGCAGTGTGCCCAGGTGGCCAAGAGGGCCAATGGCATCCTGGCTTGTATCAGGAATAGCGTGGCCAGCAGGACCAGGGAGGTGATAGTGCCCCTGTACTCGGCACTGGTGAGGCCGCACCTTGAATACTGTGTCCAGTTTTGGGCCCCTCACTTCAAGAAGGACATTGAGGTGCTGGAGCGTGTCCAAAGAAGGGCAACTAGGTTGGTGAAGGGTCTAGAGAATAAGTCTTATGAGGAGTGGCTGAGGGAGCTGGGGTTGTTTAGTTTGGAGAAGAGGAGGCTGAGGGGAGACCTTCTTGCTCTCTACAACTACCTGAAAGGAGGTTGTAGTGAGGTGGGGGTTGGTCTCTTCACCCCAGTAACAAGTGATAGGACGAGAGGAAATGGCCTCAAGCTGCGCTAGGGAAAGTTTAGGTTGGATATTAGGAAAAACTTCTTCACTGAAAGAGTAGTCAGGCACTGGAACAGGCTGCCCAGGGAAGTGGTTGAGTTTCCATCCCTGGAGGTATTTAAAAGGCAGGTAGATGTGGTGCTTGAGGACATGGTTTAGTGGTGGACTTGGCGGTGGTAGGTTAACGGTTGGACCTGATGATCTTAAGGGTCTTTTCCAACCTTAACAATTCTATGATTCTATGATCTTTAAAGGTCCCTTCCAACCCAAACCATTCTATGATTCCAACACAGGAGCAAATACTGAAGGACTGGAGCAAGGACAGACTTCATGAGATAATGAACATCTCACTGCTGCAGAATCTGTGGCCTCTGGGCACAGAGCAACCAATAGGGTTAGACCTCTCTATGGGTCTGTGCATCTATCAGAAGGTCACTTCTTGACTACAGAGTATAAAAATCTGCATTCAGTCATGGTCTGGCCAGACACAGAGATACCTGGAAGGGAGGCTATGCTGTGCATGTCATACCAAGTGGCAGTGTCAAATGCTTGTACACAGAGCAGATCTGATAACAACTGAGCCTTGAGCTATTTTCAAGCTAAATCTGGGCTGGCCTTTGAAAATGTTGAGCTTTGGGACAAAGAGGGGTGAATTCCTCAATCCTGCAGAGAAAGTTTCTTTCCTTTTACCTAAGTGGTCCCTAACTGACCAAATAATTTTGGAATCCCTGTCCACAAGGGCACAGGTCAGAACGCACATATCCATGACTGGACACAATTCATCTCAGGATGTGCAGATACATGTGCACACAATGTTGCTATAAATATCTATACAATTACAAGTAAAAGTCATGACCTGCTATTCAAATCCAATTACTTCAGTGGTTTTGTCGTCCTTTGGCCAGTGTCACAGTAAATCACTGCCTGCAGTTAGTTTTGGGTTATGATGTATCTGAAATGAAGTACATTTCATCCAGCAGTGTTTGTAAGTAGTTTATCTGTGGTAAGTCCTGTAAAATCAAGCTGAATTCTAAGAAGTTACAGAAAACTTTGACAGGAAAATGGGCAAGATTTGCATGTGCCATGATCCAGATCTGGATCTGTCTGTAGTCTATGTTCAACTACAAATATTCTGTCCTATATACTTAATTTTCAAAAAACTCCATTTGTGCCAGAACGATGAAAAAGATAGCTAATTACAGTTTCTTAAATTAAACTAGCTCTGTAACAGATATTTTGGAGGAGTTGGCTATGTTACAAAATGCTTTACAGTCTCCCTTTATGACTCCGTCCAAAGCCAAAATCTGATTAATTGCACAGTAAAAACCTTGAACAATCTCCAGACAAACAGAAAATAGGATATGCCAAAATTGGTTGAATCCAAAATCTTCCAGTGCACACATTTCAAAAGAGCTCAAAGCACAGTTTTTTACCAATAAAAAGACTAAATCAAAGCATAATTGATCAAATAAGAACAAGACTTATCTACAGCCATTTCCAACCAATGTGATCAAAGGCAGAAAAGGAAACCTATAATGGCAATACAGGGAATTTTAACTGTATTTCAGTGGGCAAGCAATACAGTCACATGAAGAAATGTTTTTCTAACAAAATAGGAGTGAAATCATTTCAGCTAGCGAGTATTAAAATTAACTCTCAACTTCAAAGACTTCTTAGTCATGGCCAATCCATTGACATACTACATTCTATCCACTATTTTGTGTGAAAAGATTAGCAAAATACAACTGCAAGAAGCTGCACAAAAAGGGCACAAAACAAGGATTTAATTTGATGCATGACAAAAAATGAGCAGAACAGTCTTCCCACCAAAAATGACTAACTTAAAGACAGTGCAATATATTTGGAAACCTCTGACAGATTGAAAAGCAATGCCATTCAGAAGCAAGACCAGACCAAGAAATTGTTGCCTGGCTGCTGCCCCCAAAATTCAGATGACTAGCACAAAACTACACAGAATTGAGAAGCAATACTAAAACTTTGAGTATAACATAAGTGGAGATTAAGACTTACTGAAATTTGTCAGTCACTAACACACACTAAGTTGGTGTAAAAGGGCATTTTTCCTGTTCAGTGATTTTCATAAATATTTTAATAGCTTATAAAACAACTATTTTTGCTTCACTGCTACTTTAAAAAGAGTTCTGACAATAACAATTTCTACTAATCATCTAGGTTCAAAATCTTTGCTTATGTTCATTTTGTCCCAGTTTTTGTCATGAAACAAAAGAATCCAAAAGCACATGGGCTGGACATGAGCCCTCCTGTGCATGAATGCTGAGAGATCAGAAATGAAATGCAAATAATTAATGAAAGTCCAAGAATTTTTAATCTACAACTAAGGGATGAGATTATCCCACTGTGAGGCTGGGACTGACTTCCTTTAATATAATGGATATACTTGAGATTTGGGCTTTGCAAATGAGCCATAATTGAGGAAAGGAAACTTCTGCTGTGAGAGGAGAGGAATATGGTGATGTGGCTGCTGTTTGTGGGATCCTCTCCAGCACTGGACAAATTTTGGGACTAAAAATTAGTTGGGACTAAATTACTCTGGGAGGGAAAAATGAGGTATTATCTGAGAGTATCTATGAAGGTTTATCTTATGGGAAGTACAACTGCTGGCCAACATATTGACAACCCAGGAACTTCTGGAATACTCTTGCAGTCCCCAAATATTAACTTCTGTCACTATACCCCAACTCATGCATCTAAATATGGACTAATTTTAGCTTGATAATAGACACATGGGGACAGTATTCATCAACAGGCTAAGGCCATACACCAACAAGTCCTGCTTCACTGATTACAAAAAACTAAAAAAGAAATTAAAAGCCTTGTTGTAGAGTACATTTCCAGGAACCAAATCTCACTTTTTACCATGGAGGAAGGAGGATGTCAGACCTCCTGACAGTGTTAAATGCCAAGTATCAAATACCCAACTACAAACTCTTCAAGGAAATCACCACACTTTGAACAGTAACAGAAGCCCGTGAGTCTTTCATATTAGACTCTCTTACACTTGCACAGCAGAAAAAACCAGCCCAGATAATACTGTTAAACAGTACTTGTGACTGAGAAATGAAGTGCTACAGTTTGCGTTGTCTGGGACTATTGGCTGACTATCCCAGAGAATGCAATGCAGCATTCTTCTATACCAACACATGCCTTTTATAACCAGTGGTGTTTAAAGACACTGGCTGCATCAAAAGTGATGGCTGATTATTCAAGCAAGTTCAAAGAAACTTGCCAGGCAGCCTACAGATGGATTTCACAACCTAGTTGTGTGCATTAGGGGAAAAAAAAAAAAAAGGAAAATGGATCAAATGCTATTTGATAGGCTTGCTATTTCTATGCGGGGAGGAGGAATATCTCTGCTTCCTCCTACTCTTTAGGGGCAGAAAAGAAAAATAACTGCAAGGTACTTTCTCACTCATAGCCTCATTCACGATGAGTCAGACACATGAAATTCTCACATGAACAGTTGCAAACTTTCTAAACCAGCAGCAGTTAGCGTAGCTTTGCATACAATTGCAAGACTCAGTATGTACCGCCAACCGATTAAACCATTCCCACACAGGAAACAGCAAAAAGTCCTCACAGGCTGTGCCCATGTGACAAAATAAGCCTAAGAAGCAAGCCTGGGAGTAGCCAGCCTCCCCATCTACATAATAAATACCCCAGTGATTCAAGTGGCTCTGTCTAGAATGAAACCTCGGGGTGATTGGGGTAAGATGATAGCAGGGATCACTGTTCAGAGGTTGTATGGACAAGACCTTGCTAACGTCACATCACCTTACCTGCCACAGTCCGCGGCTTGCCTGTGCCAATAGACCTGAGGCTTCCCAAGCTCAGACACATCTCAACACCATACTCTAAGGCATCCTATATTCATCCTTCCCACCTTGCTGTATAAACACTAACCTAGCAAACTGCAAAGTGGCCTTACGCATTATTTTGGGGCAGAGCCTGTCTCTGCGAGCAAGCAGGGGAATACCAGAGCCCAGTGCTGCAGTCTATACCTGCATCACACAGCAGAAATTGAGAAGTGAGCACCAGGGAGGATGGTCAGATGCCTTTCCCTGCTATGATGAGATGCTTCAGCTGCAAGCACATGCGGCAGCACTTGATTGTACATGACCACTGGTCTAAGACCAGGTCTCTACTACTACCAAAGCTCAGGACAGGGAAGGGTGAGATGGCCTCTACATCAGGCCCTCATTTGACCATACTCCAGCCCTCCGAATGGAATCCCATCCTCCCAGTCAGGCTTGCCTCCCTCTCCTCTATGCAAAGCCTCTCAGCTTCCACATTGCCAAACTTTGGTCCTCACACCTCTTTGTCGGCCATTCCCACATATCATGTGGGCCAGGACTTGAGCAGTGGCTTGGGGACACTCATTCCTGAGGCATCGCAGTGCTCAGGCAGACAGGGCAATGACCAACCCCTATGAAGGCCTCATTTTCCTTTCTGTTTAAGAACTCAGCTGAGACAAAGCTTATTTAAATTAATATTTTTCCATAGTAAACATCTGGCTATATTTTTTTCTCCTTTAAAGACATGGCTACAAAAGGGCCACAGGTGTATTCCAAATAAACGTTTTCTTCCCTGTGATCTTGCAGAGCCCATTGCACACTTCCCCTTCTAGCAGGTCCTGCTGTGAGTCAGTGGACAGGCCCACTAATGCTGTAGGTAACCAGCCCCTGATATGAAGTAGAGTGTTATTCAGTGACAGAAGTGAATGCCAAATCAATTCTGAGAGAGGCTTAATTACACTGGCAACACCGAGTAAAACAATAAGGACCTTGTACACAGTACTCTTGTTAACAGAATGCAAGGAAAAGAAGTAAAATTGTACGCTTTCATTTCCAGAGTTGGAACACCACTGATGTGGTAGGAAGCCTGCCAGGCGGCCAACCACTGCCAGTATCGATAACACCAAGATAAATGCACATTACAGCAAGCAGCTGTGCTACTGGAAGCACTCAGTGTTGCACTCTTGGTGCCAAAGGCTCCGTTGTCTTTCTCATGAGCACTTTGATACACATACCCTCTTTGGAAAGGGGCAAAAGCATGGAGGACGTGGCACACTTGTAGTGAACATTAACTGAGATATTTGACTGACTTTCTTGTGGCTCATGGGTTTTATCTCACTGCTAAGATAAGATCAGCCAGTGTAAATAGACTACAAAGTCTTCCATATCACCACCACAAGCAGTATAGGAACTATGTAAGTGTGCTATATTTACATACTCGGTATCAGTGACAGCATGCTGAGTATCACATTATACTGCTCACACAGCAATGCATTTACTGAAGTGATTTAAGTAGTTTTCTGGTAACTGCAATGTAATTTCAACACTATAGTCAGTTATGCACAGTAGCTGGAAGTGTACCATTAGGAAGCTTATATACCATAATGCTTTTCAAATCAGTTTAATAATGCTCTATCACAGTATTTGACAGTTCCATTATAATTTTTTTGTATCAGCATTGTGGAAGATCCAAGACAATCACTACCGGGAGCAGCAACAGGGATGGCAGGCACCTGGCCAAGCTGGAAGAGGGAGGGGAGTGATGCTGCAGCAGGATGTGACAGCAGGGCATGGCCCTCTTGCCACATGGGCCCCCAGCAGAAGTCCTGTCTTGAGGGAGGCACCACTGGTGCCTCCAGCAGTCTAGAGAAGGACCACAGGAAACAAACATGTCAAATTCAAAACAGAGATGTCTTGGGCAGTAAAAGGAGTTCTCTGAGGGACAAGAACAGGAGTAGGGAACAAAGACTGGAGAATCTCCCACCATACCGACAGATTTCTGGTCTAATCAAATTACCCGGTGTGCAGAGTTGGAGTCTTCTGGACTTGTTGCAGCACAACCCTCATTTATCTCCAGCAACTTTTGCAGCATATGGAGCATCAGCTCACCTTGGAGTCAGCACAGATATGATAAATATGACAGATTGCACAGGCCTTAAATGTATTTAATTCACTAATGACAAAAAAAAATAACTTTTTGCTGTCGGTAGATAAGAACTATCACATTGCTGTGTTAGTCAAATAATTTCTGAGCTTAACTATATACCTCAGGCCCCCCCATACTGCCTTCTGGCCTGTCCAGAAGTTGTATTCAAGGTAAAAGATTTTAGAATTTGATTGCAATTTTTAAAAAAAAAAAAAAAGGAAAATAAGTCCATTTGGCAGAACTGACAAGATAACTTAAGAAGTTGGACAGACAATATGCAGAGTCTATCTTTCAAGAAAAGACAGATGCTAACTTCTGTTTTGAAAATTATGGACAGGGGTTAAACCAGAGGAACATTCCCTTCCACTGCTGTTATTTGCTTCACCCTTGATTTGTTATTGGTGGCAAAAATTAAGAATTATTATGAAATTAGAATAACAAGATTAAAATATTGCTTGATCCTAGCAGCATACTGTTACGCAAAACCTTGCAAAAATAAATAATTAATGCGTTTGATACAGTAGGTAATTTGTGGAAATATTCATACAGTAAAATTTATTGGGACTAAAGATGTTCCAGTGATCAGGAGAGAAAATATTGATCAGTAGCCCCTTGCAGTGGCAACAGACTATCTTGAAGCACTTAAATACTCAATTTCCCAAGAAAATTAATGAAGTTAACACTAGTCCTACTACCTTAGCTAAGGAAATAAAGATGACAGGCCTTACCACTGTCATTGCTGACAAAGGCTAATCTAATTTCAACCAATATTTCAACAAAAGTACTGGGCTAATTAAGAGCATTACTAACTAGTATTCTTTTATTTTACTTTGAGAATGTTAGTAGATTGAAAAATTTTTTTCCAGTTTGAAAAAGGCAATAAATAGATATGCAACTAATTTAGAGAGATGTCCTCTGGGTAAATGGAATGGGAAGTTTTATAGTATTTCAGTGGTAAGCTAGGACCTGCTATGTGATAGCTTAGCTATTACCTTTCGGTTACTTGATATAGCACCAGAATGCTTGCAGAGACATAGGAACCCTGATTGTCTAATTGTCAACCATTTTAGCCACTTACAAATCTGGTGAGTGCTTCTTAGAATATTTTTTATATTTAAACTAACAAAATAGGCTCTTGTAAAGAAAACGCCTTTGATTTATAACTAGTGCAAAAACATGTATTGGACAACAATGCATTCTCTGGAAGAACTAAAAACAGATCTACTAACCCTAAAAAAAGATTTGTAGAAAGCTGAAAGTTTATATTTTATAATCATTGGCAAACCCAGTAAGATATTTTTTCTATTAACTGCCAAAATATATCTAGCATAAATACTGAACCCACGTGAATAACTTCCTATATAAGAGCCAAGAACCTTCTTCCTTCCTAAAACCAGTGTAGATCTATTCACCAATAAATGAAGAGACAGAAAGGGGAAAAATTATGTTCCTGGATTATGACTTAACTTGGTGCCACATTTTTTAATTCTGCTTCAGGGATTTACACTCATTTGCATCCCTGTCTTTATTTGTACTCTTTATAAAAGTTGATGACAGATAGACATTACAGTACAATTAAAGAGACCCATAAAAATTAAATTGGAAAAGAGATACAAAGCTCTAGACACGGGCAAAATGCATCATACCCGGCCCTGTAAACCCACTGGTGCTGTATGGTATTAGCTCCAGTTATTAAGAAAATACTTAAAAATTAAATAAGTAAGAAGTGAAATAATCCCAAGATGAGCATTGCTACCTGGGTCAGACAGAGTGGTGGCCTCTAGTTGGTGAGTAAAACCATTTCTGTATGCATTGTAGTGTAGCTGGGATGGTCTAAGCTATAGGAAAGTAGCATAAGAAGAGGTAGTACCTTCTAGTAGACCAAACATTACGAAGCAGACCATATTAAGTAAACCAATGGCCCACATTTCCTGTTATAACCAGGGTCCATATATTTCAGCCACTCTGAAAGTGTTCATTCTTCCTGGCTCTTGTCTTCATGCACTCAGTGCTGTTTGATCGTCAGCCGTGGGACCTCCTTTTTAAACCTACATCCTCTTGCAAGTCCGTCACGAGCCAGTGCTACACCCCCACAGATCAGCTGCTCCCTCTGGATCAGGTGGCCCTTAACCCTCCTCCTCTCAGCCCTCTTCAAGATGGATAAACTTGAAGCCAGAGCCCAGTGGTTTAGGCTTTATGTTGCACCTCCTCAGAAACCAGCTCAAGTCCCACTTATTAATTGTTCAGTTGGGTTTCTTTCCTTAAAGGTCTAATCAAGTGAAAGCTTTGCCTCTTTAACAGAAGCTGTTTAATCAGCTGGATACTGGCAGAACACATCCTGAACATCTCCTTCAGTTTCTAATTTAGATACACAAAAAGTGCATCATCAGCTATTCAGCAGGAAAGAGCAGGAAAAAATATTTGGGCTTTGAAGTACTGAAGCAATCTTATCTCCTCTGTTAACATATGGACCTAGCAGTATATGGCAAAGGAGTGCACCCCAATGGATGATGAGAGGGAAAAGCAGGCAGGAGAAAGACAGGAATTTCAGGAAAGGTGAAGGACAGGAAGTCCAGGGACAGCCCTTCTTTTGAGCAAATCCACATCTTCTCTGGCCTCTCCTGAGAAAAGCATAGTTTCAAGCAGCCTTAGTTTAATTTAGAGGACCCACAGGACCAAAGGATCCATAGACTGTGTATTACTGTATTAGAAGTATACCCACCACTAGGTGTCAGCCCAATTTAAGATATTATATATACAAATTTCTTTAAATAAAATCTCACTTTCATTATACTTTAATCTTCTAACTATACCATGGAAATATTCATACATACATATATAACACTTAAGCTGACTTTAAGGAACACACCCAATGACATTTGCAGAAAAGCATACTGTCAAATAGCACCTTTTTGAAACTCAAGTAGGGCACCTGCTTTCACAAAGGTACATTTCATAGAATCGTAGAATCATTTAGGTTGGAAAAGACCTTTAAGATCATCTAGTCCAACCGTTAACCTAGCACTGCCAAGTCCACCACTAAAACATGGCCCTAAGCACCACATCTACACATCTTCTAAATACCTCCAGGGATGGGGACTCAACCACTTCCCTGGGCAGCCTGTGCCAGTGCCTGACTGCCCTTTTGGTGAAGAAATTTTTCCTAATATCCAACCTAAACCTCCCCTGGCGCAACTTGAGGCCATTTCCTCTCATCCTATCACTTGTTACTTGGGAGAAGAGACTGACCCCCACCTCGCCACAACCTCCTTTCAGGTAGTTGTAGAGAGCAATAAGGTCTCCCCTCAGCCTCCTCCAGACTAAACAACCCCAGCTCCCTCAGCCACTCCTCACAGGACTTGTTCTCTAGACCCTTCACCAGCTTCGTTGCCCTTCTCTGGACACGCTCCAGCACCTCAATGTCCTTCTTGTAGTGAGGGGCCCAAAACTGAACACAGGATTTGAGGTGCTGCCTTACCAGTGCTGAGTACAGGGGCACGATCACTTCCCCAGTCCTGCTGGCCACACTGTTTCTGATACAAGCCAGGATGCCATTGGCCCTCTTGGCCACCTGGGCACACTGCTGGCTCCTATTCAGCCGGCTGTCAACCAACACCCCCAGGTCCTTTTCCACCAGGCATCTCTCCAGCCACTCCTCCCCAGGCCTGTAGCATTGCATGGGGTTGTTGTGACCCAAGTGCAGGACCCGGCACTGAGCCTTGCTGAACCTCATACAGTTGGCCTCGGCCCATCGATCCAGCCTGTCCAGATCCCTCTGTAGAGCCTTCCTACCCTCCAGCAGATCGACACTCCCACCCAACTTGGTGTCATCTGCAAACTTACTGAGGGTACACTTGATCCCCTCGTCCAGATCATTGATAAAGATATTAAATAGAACTGGCCCCAACACTGAGCCCTGGGGAACAGCACTTGTGACCGGTCGCCAGCTGGATTTGACTCCATTCACCACAACTCTCTGGGCCCGACCATCCAGCCAGTTTTTTACCCAGCAAAGAGTACACCTGTCCAAGCCCATCCATTTGGAGGCTGTGGAGATGATGCACCTTCACGTACAGAGAGCAGAAAACAAGCACAGGCCCATGGACAGTACTTCATCGTTTTGAAATTCAAAGCCGCAACAGCTAAAATGTGAGCTGAAAAGGTCAAGGCAGAATACCTGCCCTGCCACTCTTTTCTGAAGCAATGAATCCATTAACACCACAGAGCGCCTGCTGGCTATGAGATAAAAGTAGATGGACCACTTATCAGCATTTTGTCCAAGAGAGAATCAAATAACTGTCATATCATTTCTGAACAGCCCCTGTCTGAGCACTTTCTGTCATTTAAATTAATACTACCCCCTTTCCAATCGCAGGGCTTAAAACACACAGAACAGGGATGTAACACAGGGAAAAATATTTATTCAGAGTGTTATGCCTTCAGTCATAAATACGCATGGGCTCTTCAAAGCAGACTTCAAAAACAAAAAAGGTGGCTATGAAGGCTCCCATAATTAAATTTTCACTCCATTCTCTAGGGGGAGTATGATGAGATGAAACTGAATGTGGAAAAATGGGCCTGACTGACATTGTGCTCCATCAGAAAGAACTTGGAGAGGGGAGTCCCCAGGCAATACCTAACACAGCCTCTGCAGGCTCACCAGTGACATAGAGCACTGCAAATAAAATAATGGGAGAGCAGAAAGGGGTGGCGGGGAGGGGGTGAACAAAAAGAAACAGAACTAGCAATGGTCCAGGGAAAAGAACTGCTCCAGGAGAACACCTTCCTTTCCAGCAACGCAGAAAAAACAGCCTACAGTCTTTCCTTGCACACAGCCTCCCTCTCCTGTCAAAAAGATGAAGCTTCAGTTCTGAATATGCTTGTATCACACTGCAACATACAGTCCTTTCACAAATGACCCAGAGGCTCTCTGTGTTTCCTGATCTCTCACCCTCTAAGCATCATAGAACACCCAAATCAGTGTCAACACCAAAGCTGGGAATGATGAAGAAATGAGGGAACTGCTACACAACTGATGGCAAGCGCCAATCTGAGATGGCTGATATGAAAGACAGACTGAATTCAAACATGAACTGGGAAATTATATTCCAAACATGGTAATGAATGTAGCCAAGAAGGAAAAAGGGCCCAAGGCAGCAAAAAGATTCTCAGAAGAGACATCAGAGATGACTGAGAACAGAAGGCAAAAATGGCCCCTTTACAACCCCAATCAACCTGGAGCTCCAAGCTGGATTTCACTTCTAAACCTAATCCTAGGAATGGGATGAGCCTCGGACCCAGACCCCAGTCATAACCCAGACAAAAAAGTTCTTGGGGGAGGGCTTCTGGTGTGTCTTCTAGCAGCCTGCCCCTTCCTTTGGAGTCCCCTTTTGCAGCCCTATTCCAACAGCAGCTCTAGGATTTGCCTCTCTCCTAACCCTAAGGATGAGCACAGCCAGAGCATTAAGCCAAGAATCCCAGCAACAGCCCAAAAATGATGTTCTTGGGGGGAGATCTTCTGCCAGCCCAACCCTTCCCTTGGCAGCTTCCTTCAGCCCACATCAAGTGGAACTCGAGGCTTTGCTTTGCTCCTAACCCTAGCCCTTCTCTCAGCCTCGGCCCTGACTTAGACCAAGCAGGTCTCAGGAGCGAGGTCTTTTGGCAGCCTACACCTTCTCTTGGTGGCCTCTTTGCACTCATACTCTAAATGGAGCCCTAGACTTTGTCCCTCTCCTAATCCTGTGATGTGAGCAGCCATAAAGGTGGCCTGGTTAGAAGGAAAAAAAATTACTGAACAGAAGAAAATGTCTGCTGAAAAATACTGACAGAGAAATGCCAGCCACCCTGGGAACCAGAAACATCCTTAAAAAGTGCAGCTGGCCTCTTTGAAGTAGACAGCTGAGTACCTAGAAATGAGACACATCCTAAGATACCATCAGTAAGTGCAAAAAACAAGAAACTGTAACAGCAGCTTATCTGAAAAAGTAGAGTGTCTGAGAAAATAAAAATTGGTCTGAAAGAACAAAAACCATCAACTATTGGCTGTTACAGGTGAAAAATAGAAATTGACAGCATCTACTGGCTGCTCGAAGCAGTGGTGTCACACCCTCGTATGTCTCTGATACAAGGAAGACTTAATTTTTATCCAAAGTAGAGCTTTTCTCTAAGAACTTCCAGTGCTGCGTGTACTTTTCTTTTCCTAAACAGGTTGAACTCGTCACACAAACTTTCTCTGAGATCTTGGACCACTGCTAGGGACACCTGACTGACTCCAAACTCCATGATGCAGACCAGCTTTGCAGTGAGGCTGTTGTTTTAGTGGACCCCTCTAGGCCCACCTCTGGGGTCGGTTCAGTTTGTCCTCTCACTTCTGAGATAGTTGGGTCCCCCTCTGGGATCAGTTTGTCCACCCCTCTCGGACGGTTTGGCCCCTTCTGGAATCTGTTTAATACACTTGGTACCACGCGTATATATAAGTAATCTACCATAAGTATATCTGCTGTTATATTGTTGATAAGTTTGCTTCACTAGTGATAAGTTTGTAGTAACCTGTAATAGTATATCCCTATTTGGTTGTTGCTATTATATTGATTGTTGCTATACAATTGATTTCTGCCATGCTATTGATTGTTGCTATATTATTCATTGCTGATAGTAATTTGTAATAGCTTGATATTTATATTCAATTTATGAATCATAGGTATACTTACTAGTGATAATTTTTGTGGTAATCAGTAATAGAGAAATTCAGAGGATAAAAGCCTTCATGTCCTCATGCATTACAGAATCCTACAAACCCACAGGCATGATCTCTGCACACCTGCAGGCCAGGTAACCCTTCAGGTTGTGATATGCTGTCATGGAGTAGCAAGAGCCAGCTGCTCCGCAAGGAGAGCTGAGCCAGGAGCTGAGCGTGACAGCAGGCAGCAGTGACCTCCCCAGCAAGGGCAAGGCAAGCCTGTATCACAATTGCATTCAGAGACAGGGACCTGGGCAGATGCTGTCCAGAGATCACCCAGCAAGTCCATAGTGATGAGGCAGGTCCAAGGCCAAGCCAGGAAGCCAAGCCACAGGCCCAGGTCAGGATCAAGGAGGTTTGAGACTGGAAGCAGACACAGCTGCTACACGGCTGTAATGTAGAAGATGCAGGGGCCAGCAGTAAAGCCTCAGCTTAAAAGCAGCAGACAAAGTAAAGCTTCAAAGTGCTTTTCTGGTGATGCACTGGGGATCTTACAGACACAGAACAACTGAGCAGAACAAAATTGCTATCTGACAAACTGGGATGGTCAGGAAGATAATGCTAAGTGACTGCCCCTTACCTGAGAAGGCAGTACATGTTAATACACACATACTCCTTCTGAGCAGAAAAAAGGGTGGGTGATTTTTAAGTCATGTAAACACTATATAACCAAGTCCCAATTCCTCCTTTTACATTACAATCATTACTACAGTGTTAAAGAGGTCAGGAAGGTATATGAGGCAACAAACACTTGTGAGCATTGTTTATGTATTGTATAGTCACATCCACAGCAGAAGGATAGCCCACTCTGTTGCAAGACTGTGCAGTTAACAGAGGCACATGAAGATGTGGTCTCAGCTGCAGAATGATGTGCAGGTCTGAAGAATATTTACAGAGGCACAAGGCCTTGGCTATTAGAAAATTGGGGGGGGAAGGTTCACTACCATCAGTGTAAGGCCTGTGTGGAAAAGCATCACAGGTGTAAAGGCTGGAAGCGTGCAACGTGCTATGAGCAGATCTTAGACAAAAATCCAGCGCCAGTGCTTCATGTCTGTGGTCAGAAACTGAGAAGGAAGGCAGGGCTACATTTTCTATGACAGAATGCATGCAGAAATGCATGGTATATACCCAATTACATTTTTGCCACACAGTACAGGAAGCACAAGAGTATGAAGGGGTAGAAAGGAAAGCTGACAGTTAAAAAGAATACATGCCTTGTGGACTTTATTCAGTTGTATTCAGTTGCTTATAGACAGGTTTGAGGCTTTCCTAGCACATAACATCAAAGGCTATAATGGCTACTTCACTCTGAGTCAGCTTGTGCTCATCAGAGCAGCATATATTATCATACTATTTAAGAAAGTGGTTGCAATCACATTTGATCCTAGAATTCATTGATTAACTTCTATTTTTCCCTGCTCAGGAGGAATGAGGACAGAGATACCTCAGATATTTAAATGGGAATATCAAAACTGAAAGTAGAATCACTAAATGAAAATTAACTAAGACTGGAACAAGGTGTGAAAAGGTGAAGAGATATGCATGCAAAAATATTAGGAACTGTATTGGGTCTGGCTGAGATGGAGTTAATTTTCCCCATAGCAGCCCCCATAGTGCTGTGCTTTGTACTGGTAGCTAGAAAGGTGTGGATAACACACCAGCATTTTGGCTACTGCTGAGCAGTGGTCGAACAGCATCAAGGCTGTCTCTCCAACATTCCCCCGCCCCAGTAGGCTGGGGATGGGCAAGATCTTGGGAGGGCACATAGCCAGGACATCTGACCCAAACTGACCAAAGGGATATTCCATACCCTATGGCCTCTGCTCAGCAATAAAAGCTAAGAGAAAGGAAGAGGCAGGGGGGCAGCATTTGTTATTACAGCATTTGTCTTCCAGAGCAACCACTACACATACTGAAGCCCTGCTTCCCTGGAAGTGGCTGGACATGGCCTGCTGATGGGAAGCAGAGAATAAATCTTTTGTTTTCCTTTGCTTCCCCACATGGCCTTTGCTTTTGCTTTATTAAACTGCCTTTATCTTTACCCATTAGTTTTTTTCCACTTATTCCCCCCACGCACCTGCCACGTCCTGCTGAGGAGGGGCATGATAGAGCAGCTTGGTGGGCACCTGGCATCCAGCCAAGGTCAACCCACCCCAGAAACTGTGCTGAGAAATCTCAAGCTGAGAAGGCTCAATGGGCGGTCTTATCAATGATAGGTAATACCTGATGGGGAAAGTAAAGACAGAGTAAGGCTCTGCTCAGTGGTGCCCAGTGACAGGATGAGCAGCAGTGGCACAAACTGAAATACAGGAAATGCTATTTAGGAACAAAAAATTTCCTGGGAGATGGTCAAACACTGCAACAGGCCGCCCAGAAAGCCTTGGGTTTTGAATATGTCCACGGACTGCATTGGACATGGGCCTGAGCAACCTGCACTAAGTGACCCTGCTCTGAGCAGGAGTTGGACTAGACGGTCTCCAGAAGTTAAAAATAAGAAGTAAAAGTAACAGTTCAATGGTCACAACAGGTCAGGTCACAATATTCATGGTTCTGGTGAACAAAACATACCAAAATGAGCAATTGTCTTTACTTCACTGGCTGCCCCATAGATTTCACAAAAACAATCAAATTTAGAATGAAGATTAGCAACAGAAGGGCAGTCTACTTCTCCACTCCCCGCCAACCTGCCTCCCAGTCCTGTCTGGACAACGGCAAAAGCAACTTGTGCTGACAACTGCACACAGGAGAAGTTCTGTTCTGTGTATTTCAAGATGACATGAAACAAGAGATGGAAATCTTGCCATCACAAGCTGTTTTCAGAAAGACAATTTAACTGATTGGGTGTCCTCCCACCATGCACCACCAAAGACCCTGGCTCCATCTCCTCAAAGGTATTGGTAGGCTGCTGTTAGGTCCCCACCACAGCTGTCTTATCTGGGCTGAAGACATTCCTTCAGCCTCTCCTCACTGGGCAGGTCCTCCTCATCCTTGACCATGTTGGTGGCCCAATGCTGAAAACAGATTCCACTTCCACGGACATGTTCAGGAAGTTTCTACTATGTGTTCATAGACCTACCTGTAACACAAACCGAGATAACTATTTCATACAGTAAAGGTACAATAATCAAATAATAACAGGATCTAAGCAAACATCGCAGTTTCTATTCCAGATGTAAAAGGCAGAAGAGAAATTGATTATGTGGGAACAGGCACGCGCAATCAGCAGATAATGAAGAACAGCTCATTTAGCCACATTTACAAGGAGTAGGAGTAAAAAAAAAATCAAATTAGTTGCATTATGCAGGCAATAGCCTTTTGGCCTCATGTCCCTGTAAACCTTTGCTTGTGGACATCACAAAAAGGGACTTGAGATTTTTTGGGGCTGCATTTTGCCATTTGGGACTCCAGAGTAATTCTTCCTTATTCCTAACCTATAACCCCCAGAATCTCTTTCCGAGGGAGCATTTTGCCATGCTTCGACCAAGTTTGTGTTGCTCACAAACAGTGTGTAATAGGAATTTTCTTTAATATGAGCAAGCCACCAGTTGAGAATGAGATATTGAAACAACTGACTGCTTTGGTTGGGTCTGCCAGCCTGCTATATGCATAATTTTCAAGAAGAAAAACAAGATTAGTCTAGGAGAAAAACTCCTCATGAATGTTAAGTATAGCTAATACTCAGTGGACATCTAGTGGTAATCTCCAGTAAGATTAAAAAAAATTAAAATGCATTCTCAGTAGTTAAACCCAGCTATCAATCTCATAAGAAAAATGTTGCAGACAGTTAAAGTTATTGCCTCTTCACAGAAGGCAAAATGAAAGAAAACCAAAAGCCAAGGAAGAATGGAATTGGCAGTAAGGTTCTGCTTGGTGAGATGGAGGAGCTCACTGGGAATAAAAAAGCACAGCTTCCAGAAGGCTTAAGAGCAGCTCATCATGTCAATCCTCTATAGAAGAAAAGTAAAACACAGTATCACTTAGATTAAAACTTCGAGACTCCCACTTGCATAGGTAGTCAGAACCAAAAGTGCTAGACCAAATCCATACCATACACAGATCAGCTTTGGAAAGGGTCAAGTCACCATATAGCCAGGTTATTGAAGATTTCCAGCAAGTCAGCTATGATAAGCATACAGGTTAGTTCATGCAGACAGTTTAGTCAACACTACCTTTCCTCTACTAAAGAGGAATCCCATAGGAAAACATGGGAACTATTACCACCATCAGTTCCCTCTAGGTCTGACGGCAAAGGACCAAGATCATACACAACTCTCCTGAAAATGCAAAGTCAAGGTAAAACAGTGTCAAGGTCAATTCTATGAATTTGTTTGTAAGATTATTAGGCTAGTGTTTATGAATATGCTGAGCAGAGCCCATGGCTCCTACATCTGAGGGCAGTAAGGAGGCACAGTTCAGAACAGAAATCAGACAGTCCCATGATCTGCACTCCCTCATTCCACAGCCCATATACTGCCTCACTATCTCCCCATGCTCCAATGTGCAGGCAGCACTGATCAACTTTTTGCATGTTTTCTGAATTCCTATCCCAACCAACTACTACATGGAGTTAAAACAAAATTCAATTACAGTAGACTCAAATCTATCGTTGCATTCACTTAGGAAGTTTCTATATGGTTCAATGCATCCTTCATTCATGCATAACATTACACTAATTCTGAGAAAGCATAACAATATTCATTATACATTGGATGATGAGGCTGTGGAAATTGTTATATTAAATCAGAAGACTGGCTGATCTGAAGTTATAGCCTGTGGCCAACAAGAACTGCTTCAGAGAAAAAGAGCAAAAAGCCTTGAGTGAGACTTAGGAAAAACTGACAAGATTTATTCCACAAAGCACAAATGTTTAGACTCCAAAGGAAGCTTAACCACTTTAACTGTGGGAATTCTGAGAAATATCTTGTGCTCCTTTAACTATGCTACACATTTGTACTGTGAGGCAGACTCCTACATCCCCACTAGCGTATTGTGAAGCCGTTATTTCCTTTCCATTCATATCACATATCCTGCCTTTCAGTGTAGGGCTAGAGTAATGGCTGTGCTTGAGCGAATGAGAATAGGTCACATGCAGAGAAACAGAATAAAGTGTCCTGCATGAGCTGTTGGGTGGCAGCAGCATAGGCCACACTGTTGGAAAAAGTGACAGGAGATCAGAAAAAGAATCAGAGCACTTCTGAGTCACTGTGTCAGTAGGTACTGAGCTACAGAAACTTATGCAAAGAAAATAATCGTTCAATGTTCAGAATCAGGTAACAGTGAATACTATCACAATCCAGAAGAATAGATACTTTTTTGCTTCGTAGATTCATGACTGATTGCAAAAGTCTTTGTATATCTTCATCTGTGCTAGCACTCATGGAGGTTTTTTGCTCTACACTTTGACCGCTCTGTCACAAGACTCTGCCCAAAAGTATGAGTCCAATAAACATGCCATCATGGTAAGAAAATTCCTTGCTGCTTTGCTAAGGCAGATGCTATGTTACTGCTTATGACACTGCCACCATCAATGCCTAAGCCACACCCCAGACTGCACTGACTCAGTGAACAAAATGCACAGATGACTCTGGCCACCATGTTAGCTTCAATTTAGATGTTTACATTATTATTAAAGTATCAGACTGCCCTTAGGAAATACCTTGTCCTCTTCAGGGGAACTCACCTCCAATTCCTTGGGTATCTCTATCAGGTAACTGCAAGATGTGCACCAGTTCCCCAGAGTGCCTACGTGGGGCACGTTCATCAGCCCCCTCTGAAAGGAAGCAGCTCTGAGGATGGGATGATGCACACAGGTCACAGCCCCAACAAGCACTTTGCATGCAACCACATCAGAGGTGCAGCCACACTACAGCTTACTCCAGTCCTCCAAGGGGATCACGGACTGCCTCAAGTCTCACCACACCTTCCTAACACATCACTGCGGCCAGGCACCACACATTTGCCCACACAACTGCAAAACATGAGCGACACAACCTGGATGAACCAGCAACCAGAAATTATCTGCAGGAACCACAACTTCATGTCCTTCTGCGTAGCCAATGACCCATGTAGACCTCTGCAAATTCGTGGCTGATGCACAAATTAGAATGTTCTTGAAGGTGATTTCAATGTGGCTGTCCAAAACCAGTTAGTTGTTTTTCTGGGAAAAAAGTTGAACTAATTAAGGATATTAGCATTTCCTGAGCAACAAGTCAGACTGAAACCTTGTCATTTGCATACACCCTAATAAAATTATTTAAATAGACTAAGATTTGGTTGCTTTTTTTTTTAACACTCTGCACAAAATTCAGGTCACACCAAAGCATAAGTGCTAAGAGTAACAAAAACCACTGGGATAATTACTTGAAGCTAGTAAGCATCACACCAACTATATCACACAAACTGTAACACAACACTAAAGCATCAAATGGCAAAGCACTTCAACTACAGATGTGTCTAGCTGTATAGTAAAGTATTAGAGTGCACTGAACATATTTATTCAAGAAAAAGGAGGGTTTAGATTAGACATTTAAGTCTACACTTAAGTGTGTTTTTACACGCAAATGAAAGCTAGCTTTGCTAGTCTTTGTCCAGAGTTCATCTGCTGTATTTGTGGTACCACTTCCACAAGCTTGATACATCAGCGTGATGGGGGAAAAGTACTATGATATTCCACACCAGACAGACAATTCCCATTTTAGGGAAATGGTTATATGGCCTTAGTGATGTCATTTTCTTTTAGCCTGCTTTGGATGTTATGTTTTCCTGATATACCCTCTACTGACCCTCCCATTTATAGTTTCTGCAAGATGCCTCTCAAATCCATCCAATTATCAACTCCATTTTTCAAGACTTAGAATGCACAGCTGCTATCACTGCTTCTGCTGACACCTATGAAATATAAGATCCAGGAAATCACAAGGTCTTTGAGCAGTTGCAATGAGGTGTATTGACTAGTCAGGCAACAACGAAAACAAATACAGAGTGTACAGGTTACACAATGCTCTGCCTACACAGGCCCATAGCTTCTGGGAAGCTACAGGCACAGTCAAGAAGTTGCAACCACCACCACATACACAGTGGCAGAACAGTTACACTAAGTACAAATAATACTTCTTGGTACTCCAGTTCCCCACAGTCCTCTCTAGAGAGTGAGGAGGGCTAGTAACAAGGAGAGGGGCCATCAAACCAAATACATAAAAAGGATGGCTAAAATCAGCTACTTCACATGTGCATATGGTGCCTCTCTGTTCAACACAGGGCAGAAATGCTTCACTGCTAAGTGTTACAAGCTGCACTGGCTGAGGAAGAAGTGCAGCAGTAGGCTCTCAGAAGGTATAGATAAGACCTGGCATGGCATGCAGGTTGAAGTCATGGCCAAAGAACAGGACCAGAGGAACAAAGGACAGGCCCTGCAGAGGGACAAGGCTTACCAGATGTGGGCTGACACTTCCTGAGCCTGGCTTAGTGGCTGAGCACTCAGGGCCAAATCTTTCCTGTCATACAAACACATAGAATGAGGGAGAAACAGAAACTAGAATAGTACTTCCCCATGTTATACATGTAACAACTTAGGTTTAAGCAGGCCGGGGACACGGCCCCAACATGAACAGTTACAGTTTGGCCCACAACAGCCCATTGTACACAAAAAATTAAATTCAAGCTCACATGCAAAAAAAAAAAACCCACACAAAACCTCTCCACCGATCTAGTCTTCCCTGACCATCTCAGTTCTGGCTTCATCTACAAAGAGAATAGGGAAATGACTACTTGCTTCTTACAGGAAGTCACCCATCCAACAAAGAAGAGACAACAAATATTTCTTGGTTTCTTCTGTTATATTTAGAAAGATTTACATCTGCAGTGGTTAAGCTCTTTTCAGCAACTGACCAGCTGCACCTCAGGCATCCAATTACATGGCCCCACTTCAAATTCTGGATTAGCCTTTCAGCTGCATCCATGCTTTGCCAAGAGGAGGGGAAATCTGCCTGACAAATGCCTGGATTCCACATGAACAAGCTCTCACCAGATGCACTACCAATGTGATTACTGCCATCCCCATCCCTAAAGAGTCCCAGACTCTCAGAGCCAGATGCAATCAGTCCAAAAAGGTAGAGGATGTCACCAGCTACAACAAAAGCTGGGACGGGCTAGAGTAGAAAGAGTGGAATTCAAATACACCAGTTGGGAAATGCAGTCCCACAGCCCAGGACAGATTTGCTGAGCATGGCTATGCTATGAGCATGGCTGTCTGTCCTGGTTTTGGCTGGGATGGAGTTGGTTTTCTTCCTGGTAGCCGGTATGGGGCTGTGTTTTGGGTTTAGGTTGAGAACAATGTCGATGATACACTGACTTTTTGGTTCTTGCTAAGTAGTGCTAAGTACTTGCTAAGTGGTGCTCACACTGGTCAAGGACTTTTCAGCTTCCCATGCTCTGCCAGGGGCACGGGAGGCTGGGAGGGGCACAGCCGGGGCAGCTGACTCAGACTGGGCGGGGGCTATTCCATACCACATGACGTCATGCTCAGTATATAAGCAGGGGAGTTGGCCGGGGAGGGGTCCGGTCGCTGCTTGGGGGATGTGCTGGGCATCGGTCGGCGGGTGGTGAGCAATTGTACAGTGTACCGCTTGCTTTGTATTACTACTGTTCTATTTTTTATTTTACTTTAGTTATTAAACTGTTTTTATCTCAACCCACAAGTTTTCCCCTTTTGCCCTTCCGATCCTCTTCCCCATCCCACCGGTGGGGGGGTGAGCGAGCGGCTGCGTGGTGCTTAGTTGCTGGCTGGGGTTAAACCACAACACTGTCCCTGAGAACTTGGCCTAACAACTCTGTCAGCTTCCAGAAGGGACTCAGCCTGAAGCAGAATTTGTCTTGCTGCACATTAAGTCAAAACTGTAGGACACTTACCAGCTTCAGGCAGCCCCAACTCACCAAGGATCCTTTAGCCCACCAGCCAAGCTCCGCAGGCTGGTGTAAGAGGGACCACATGTGTACATGCATACCTGACTGTCTTCCCCCTGAATGCTATATCTGTTCCCTTCTACATCAATCAGCTCAACTGATCCATAAAGCTCAGCTGAACATAGATTGTACCTGACTGGTTACTACATTGGGTAAGAACACTACTAAAAGTCAAAGAGGCTACATAATTGCAGCTGACCACTCCAAAAATTGAAAAGCACATCCATTCATAATCCAACATGCCAAAAAGCAGCACAACCCCCTGGGGGTAATGTTCATCAGTTTGGCGAAGCCATCAACTCTGTTTCATATCCTCTGGGTTCTTAGACAAAAGGGGCTGGTTGCCAACATAATTGAACTAATCCTGCATGCAGACAAAACTGTTACTACTCACCTGGAATTGAAGGAACTCATTGAGTCAATTACTATTAAGACTGGAGTTTAAATAAAGATGATCCAACATCACCACAGACTCATTACTCCACCAGTTAGGGGCCATCAGCAGTGGATTCCACCATGGACAAAGCAGCCTTTGCTGGCAGTCTGGTCCTGAGAAATGACTCATGGGAACAGACATGAAGAACACCCCTCTCTCAGAATTCTCCTGTGAAAACACTTGTTCACAAACCTAGCAGGAGAAGTGTCATGAAGTCTTCCATCACACCCAGCCATAATGCCTACACAGTCAATAACTGCAGTCCTTGGATGGTGTCCAACATGCTCAGTATGAGCATCCAGGCAACTTTACAAAATATGTCTAACTAAAAATCAGTCTGTGAGTAGCAACTGCTAAACCAGAACTACTGACAAAACTGGAATCTCAGCTTTCTAATGTCAGAAAAGCTCTGTTAAAACCTCTCCAAAAGCTCACAATTTTATACATCTTCACAATCCCAAGGCTTGTATAACTAGCAGATGGAAGGTCCATACCTTCAAAGTCCAAATATTACCATCAAAAGTACTGTTAAAGGATTGTTATCCTTCTCAGCCTATACAGAAAACAGCTTACTTTACAGCAGCACAAAGGGCTACAACTTAAGAGTTACCAAGCTTGTAAGCTCACTGTGAATCTACAAGTACACAGATGACACAGAATTTCATACACACAGGATACCACCATCCTGAGAAATAGCTGTGGAGGGATGCAGAGAAATAGACTGACAGATTATGAATAGTCATTGGAGTTACTGAAGAGATAAATATTACCAAAACAACAACCTAAAAGTGCTAGCTACCATAGGCACTAATGGGACCAAGTGAACAATGTAACAGACGACCTCCAGCCAAGTTATATTTCCAAATTTCAAGAAGGAAGAGTTTAAGAGATGGACCAGTTTGAAAGCTAGGGCTGTGGAGTAAAGCACTTTGAGAAGACCCTACCTCTAACAACTGGCTAAAGAACTATCAATGTCTGTCAGAGATGCCTGCTCACAACTATTCAGCTTAGCGAAAATGGTTGCTCAGTCAGAGGTTTTCCAGGGAGAGGAAGTTACAACACTAAAAACTGCAGACACCGCCCAGCCAAGAGAGACCTGGGCATGTGTTGTGGGGACACACTCTTTTCAAACCATGCGCATAAAACACCACAACAAGCTATGGCAGATAGAGGGCAGAAGAAGTGGAAGAAACACACTGAGCCCCAACAGAGAGAAAAAGAACAAATTGTTTAAACCAGTTAAAGATGAGGTGGCCCTTTGTTGTGGTCTTCATGATTAAGTAGGACAAGCCATCCACTGATGCAGCATTAGAAACAGGTCAGAAATATAAGAAACTTCCAGAATGGAAAAAATATTAAAGAGGCACTCCAGAGGTAAAGTCCTTTGCTACTTTTCCCATGCTCTGATAAGAAAGCCATCCAGACAACTACACTTTGCTATCAGAGTTCAACCTCTTTGCCAGTCATCAAGACAGCTCAGTCTACAACCCCTAATCACTTCTACAGATATTGACATCTTCACCACATTTTCCTAGGAAAATCTAGGAAAACTGTATAATATAGACACTTACTGGGACCATCTTGTTCTTTCCATTCTCCTCTGGTTTAACTAATTCACACAGCAGGAGACTTTTAGCAAATTCTCCCAGGCTCAGAGAGACTTACCAAAAGTTGGCACCCCCTCCAACCAGTCCTCCAGGGAGCTACCACCTGCAAAGGAATGCAGCTTGGGAGCCATGTTGCAAGTTTGGGGCTTGAGATGCCTGGATCTCAAGAAGCTGGTTCCTTTATTTATTCAGCCGCCTCAGAAACACTAGCATAGGTTTTTGTTCTTTACCAACAGGAGTGGAAAGAGGAGGAAACATTAACCTAGGCCCCAAGCTGTCTAGCTCAGGAATCTACAATTGATGCAAGTTATTTACTCAAGGAGCTACAAATGATCCGGGACAGAGTGCCAGCTGTACACAACAGGATAGAACAGGCAGGGAGACTGCAACTACCCAACATTTACTACAAAGGTGGGTAGAAGATACACACTGAAGATTCCAGACATCTGTGGTTTCAGGCAAGACTAATGTGGTGGGTGACAAAAAGGACTGTGGTGGTGTCCTGGTTTCAGCTGGGATAGAGTTAATTTTCTTCCTGGTAGCCGGTATGGGGCTGTGTTTTGGGTTTAGATTGAGAACAATGTCGATGCTAAGTACCACTAAATAGTCGCTAAGTAGCACTTACACTGGTCAAGGACTTTTCAGCTTCCCGTGCTCTGCCAGGTGCACGGGGGGGGGGGGGGGGGGGGGGGGGGGGGCTGGGAGGGAGCACAGCCAGGGGCACTGACCCAGACTGGCCAAAGAGTTATCCCATACCATATGACGTCATGCTCGGTATGTAAGCTGGGGGAAGAAGAAGGAAGGGGGGGACATCTGGCGTGATGGCGTTTGTCTTCCCAAGTAACCGTTACGCATGATGGAGCCCTGCTTTCCTGGGGATGGCCCAACACCTGCCTGCCGATGGGAAGTAGCGAATTAATTCCTTGCTTTGCCTTGTTTGCGTGTGCAGCCTTTGCTTTACCTCTTTAACTGTTCTATTTTATTTTACTTCAATTATTAAACTGTTCTTATCTCAACCCACGAGTTCTCTCCCTTTTACCCTTCCGATTCTCTCCCCCATCCCACCGGGGGGGAGTGAGTGAGCGAGCAGCTGCGTGGTGCTTAGTTGCTGGCTGGGGTTAAACCACAACAGGTGGGTTGACCCTGTCTGGATGCCAGGTGCCCACCAAAGCCACTCTATCACTCCCCCTCCTCAGCAGGACAGGGGAGAAAAAATATAATGAAAGGTTCATGGGTTGAGATAAGGACAGGGAGAGATCACTCACCAGTTACCATCACGGGCAAAACAGACTCAATTTATTGCCAATCAAATCAGAGTAAGGTAATGAGAAACAAAACCAAAATCTTAGAACACCTTCCCCCCACCCCTCCCTTCTTCCCAGGCTTAACTTTACTCCCGATTTCTCTACCTCCTCCCCGCGAGCAGCACAGGGGGACAGGGAATGGGGGTTGCAGTCAGTTCATCACACCTTGTCTCTGCCACTCCTTCCTCCTCAGGGGGAGGACTCCTCACACTCTTCCCCTGCTCCAGCCTTGGGTCCCTCCCATTGGAGACAGTCCTCCATGAACTGCTCCAATGCGAGTCCTTCCCATGGGCTGCAGTTCTTCATTAACTGCTCCAGCATGGGTCCCTTCCACAGGGTCACAAGCCCTGCCAGCAAACCTGCTCCAGCCTGGGCTCCTCTCTCCATGGGGCCACAGGTCCTGCCAGGAGCCTGCTCCAGTGCAGGCTCTCCACAGGGTCACAGCCTCCTTCGGGCACCCACCTGCTCCAGCATGGGGTCCTCCATGGGCTGCAGGTGGATCTCTGCTCCAGCATTAACCTCCATGGGCTGCAGGGGCACAGCCTGCCTCACCATGGTCTTCACCACAGGCTGCAGGGAAATCTCTGCTCCAGCACCTGGAGCACCTCCTCCCCCTCCTTCTTCCCTGACCTTGGTGTCTGCAGGGTTGTTTCTCTCACATATTCTCAATCCTCTCTCCGGCTGCTGCCACACAGTTTTTTTCCTCCTTCTCAAATACATTATCCCAGAGGTGCTACTACCGTCACTGATGGGCTTGGCCTTGGCCAGCAGCAGGTCCATCTTGGAGCCGGCTGGCATTGGCTCTATTGGACACAGGGGAAGCTCGTAGCAGCTTCTCACAGAAGCCACCCCTGTAGCCCCCCTGCCATGCAAACCTAATACAACAGATCATGTTTTTTGTTTACAGTACTGTCTGAGCTCATGCATTAGTATAGTTTGCTTTCCCTGTCTCTTGTGTCTTGCGCAGGGATACGTGTCATCCATGTGAAAAATAAGAGATAAGATACCATCTTGGTACAGACTACTAGCAAAAAAAAAATTCAACAACTGAGGAATCTTGAAGTAGTAAATATAGATTTGACTGCTCAATTTTTATATTGCATAATGCTGCCAAAAGCCCCTTTACATACATAAGTGATGAAACCAGGCATAATGCAGAAGTGGTTGCACCAAGTACATGTGGTCAGACATCAACATTCATACAGTCATTACAATAAGCTAGTGAATCCTAACAATGTTCTGAACATTAAAAATCAGCTTTAACAAAGTGTGTTCAATAGTAGCTTCATTCCAAGTTCTGCACAAGAAAAATGCTCATCAGTGTGATCAGGCTGCTACTTTTCCACTGAAATTAGGTGACAAATAAGGACAAAGACTTCCTAATGTATGTATGTTAAAATGACAATGACCGAGGTAAAACCCAAACATTCACATTGTTCTATATTCTCTCTGCAAGCCAAATCTCAGCCTTCAAGTTATGCTTAGTATTTCACAGAGCTCCACGGTACCTCAAGATGTTCACAAGCTACAGCAGGAAAGAAAAAGCAGGGTGGCCTAAACCAGTAGGAATCCCATTGATAATGCCACTACCAAGCAGTAAGGTCCCAGTTCATTTGAACAAGTGTGTCATAACTCCAGGGATCTCTGATGTCATGCAATTTTCCACTTGTGATACAGGAATGCAAAAGCTGGAGATAGACATCTGCTCTTACACATTACCAGACAGACAAATTTATTAGTCTCTGCTATGTTAGCATGTCATGTTATGCCTTTATATCTGTCTAGATGGTCGCTCACCAGAGATTATATATTACTTAATGAGTATTAGTAGTCCCATCTGAGTCTAAGAGGATAAATACAGAAGAGTCCAAACTGTGTAGTTAGCTACTAATCTCATTAAAAACAAAAAGGGGAAATAACTCTTTTACACCCAAAGCACCCAGCCTCAAGAACAAACCAGATGCTACATAAATCTGGCAGATCTCATAAAAGACATGAAAATGAAACCCCAAGAGAACACAAATGCTCGTAAGTGAAAGTCATCTGGATTTAAGGAGCAAGAAGGGAAGTGGAGTGATAACAAAACCCCTTGATGCCTAACTAGGACATGCTGAAGAAATTGCAGTCAAGATCTCTTAACAGACTGAAAAGAAATCTTTTAAAGTATAAATCAAGGTTACATTTCAGCTCTAATCTTCGCTTTCTCTGTCCACTTATCTATCTAATACCCTGTCCTTAAGTTTGCTAAGCAGCTGACAGTTGTTTGGGACAGAGTTGATGAGAAAAGAACTATCACAGAAAAGGCTCTAAAAGCAGCAAAACAGCAACTATCATATACACATAATCTCAAGTGGTCTACATCCAGCACACAGAGAACTCAATGTATTTCAGAAGAAAGGCCTGGTCCCCAATTTTCCTTAAAGAAATCCACAACTTTTTTCCACTTATATTCACTGAAACTTATATACATAACTTGTACTTGTGCATTCTTATATAAACCACAATGCAAGGAAGTCCAGAGCAGCAGCACAGCTGCTCTGCTAAATGCACAAAACAGCCACAAATTCAGTTTAAGATCAGGATTTGAAAGTTGTATTAATATGACTTTATCAATATCAGTAGTTGTAACTTACAACTGGCATTTCCGATCTGTATAAACTACGACGACTGATGTTTAAAAAAAAATCTTTTGCTGAAGTCTGGTAATGGCTACAACTTTGCAGATAGTGGAGGAAGCTGATTACTGATATAACCTGAAAGACAGTATTTGTATTCATACCATTTGCAAGATAAAAGAATCTTGTCAAAACTGCAGGAAACCAGCAATGAGGCTCTAAATCTAGAAAATAAGTTTTTAAGTTTTTCTTTGTGCTTAAATTACTGCTTCTGCTGAAAGGGAAAATATCATTCAAGTGAAACTAATCCATTTAATTCAACTAATTTTTGTTTTAGTCCAGATGTAATACATTCCACACATCTCAAACGATGAGTCACCATTTCATAAAGCTATCTCACATTCATATTTGTTTTCTAGTGCTTCAGAGAGAGAGAAACTAGCTCACCATTTAACAAGTGCAGCCCTAGTTAACAGGCTATAATTGGGATGCCAAGACAATAGCTTCTTTGTGCACAAAAACCTAAGAAACACTAAATGATGACAAGAGCAACGTACAAGCTCAATACACTGACAGACCAAAGACAGTTTATCCAGGACCATGTAGCTTCAGCAGCATTACTAAACACTGTTTCCTAAAGTTTATTTTGATAAATAAATTAGTGACCTGTTAGTCAGCTATTTAACAAACATTATGCATTTCTATCAACCAAACATTGCAATCTAAGCAAAAGCTTCAAGTAAATCCATGCTCCCACCATGATTCTCCAAAACATAAGGTATTTGTCTAACAAAAGTCCAGTTCAACTGAGGAGTTTACTCCTTTAATCAATACTTCTATACTTAAGAGGTAAATGCGAGTTCTTTGTGTAAAATATTCCGCTGATACTACCTTTCTAATCAACAATTATTTTAAAAAGTGATTACTAGCCTTCTGCCCGCACAGCACTATCTTGGAGGGGCAGCGGAGGTACCAGACACATTGCCAGACCTCAGGAAGACAGCATCAACCACAAATGAAGCAATGCACACCCGCAGCAAGAGAACCTTCTTATCTCCAAACAGCAATCTCTTACGGCAAGGCTTGGAAGGAAATTTGACTTGCGAGTACAACAAAGGGTTTTGGTTTGTTTTGTTTGTTGGGTTTTTTTAAACAAACCCACAGACCTGAGTCCATGAGGCCAAAGATCTGAGTCCATGAGGTCAAAGCCCCCCAGGAGCACAGAGCACATGCCTCCCTCAGGCGAGGTGAGCTACAGCTTCACCCCAGCTGCCACACGGCAGCCTTAAGAGCGCAGCTCCCCTCCACCTTCCCTGGCCCCTCGCAGACCCACCGCACGGGGGAAGGCTGGCAACCCCAAACACCACACGAGGCAAGGAGGCACCTCACCTGCTCAGGACCTACTCCCTGCCCAGGGAGCTGCACAGTGAGTGCGTGCATTGGCTACAGTTGCTCCCCCTCTCCTTCCCTACGCAGCAGGGCACTATAGACCTATATTTTCTTCCTCAACAGCACCCTCACCGCCCAGCCTCACCTTATACCCCACCACCGTCTCCTCAGGCGGCAGCTCAGCCTCCGGACCCTTTTATAGGGTAGCAAAGCACGATGGGGCGGAACCCAGGCTCCAGCTCTGCGACTCTATTGGACAGCTGTGTGGTCAATCACCAGAAACGGGCGAGCCGCCAGCGTGCCTGGCCTCTCCGCCGGGCCCTCGCGCGGGTGACGCGGGCGCCCCCTGGGGGCAGTGGGGGGCGCCCGCCCGCGCGCGGGGGCCGGTCCGCCGCCGCGGTCGTGGCCCCGGCGCGGCGGGAGGGGCGGGCGGCGGCGGGAAGGGCGGCTCGACACAGCCGGGTGACGCCGGCCGGGCGGGCGGCTGTGGCAGCGGCAGCGCAGCCGAGTGCGGCGGCGGGACGGGCCCGCGCCGCCCAGCCCTCGTCCCCGCGGGCCGCGGTGGCCGGCGGATGGGGTGAGGCGCCCGGCGCGGAGGGCAGCGGGTCGGCCATGGCCAGCGCCGGCCCTGCGGAGGGGGAGGCGGCGGCGAGGGAGGAACAAGCCCTGAGGAAGCTGGTCGTCCGGCTCCAAAACGTCCAGGAGAGGAAGCGGCTGGAGACGCTGGTGCAGACCCTGAGCGACCTGCTGGAGCTGGCGGCCCAGCAGAGCGGTAAGGCGCGGGCGGCCCGGCCCGGCCCTGCCCTGCCCTGTCCCGCCCGCCGCCGGTCGCTAACGCGGCCTGTCTCTGTCCCCCCCCAGCTCCCCGGCTCTTCAGCGGCAAAAACGTCCATGTGCCCTTGCTGCTGGTGGTGGACCTGTACCCGGCAGCGGCGGGCGTGCAGCAGGTAAGGGCGGCGCGGCGCTGAGGGGCAGGGGGCCGGGGACTGGGCCGGGGCCGCGTTCCCGCCGCTCCGGCGTCGCTCCGGCGGATGAGCCGCGCACCGCAGTCCTTTCCCGGAATAAAAGTTACCGCTCGGCTTGTTTATTTCTTTTTAACTTGCTCTCTTCTGGGCCGCTTTATGAAGTGCTGTTGCTCTGGAAAAGAGCGCTGGCTCCGCTTGCGTTTAAAGGGACAAGTGTTCCAGCTTTTTGCGGATACCGCTCGTTGCATCTCTGAACGGCAAAAGAAGGTCGTGTAGAAAATAAAATCAAGCAATATGAACACAGTCTGGTATAGGCTTCTGAATTACAAATAATGTTATCTAATACATTTTTGAAGTGTCTATATTAAATTTTGCCATGGTTACACAAACTTTTGAAAAGCAGAATTGTATAACATGAATTTGTACATATGTAGCTCTATCCTAGAAGGAGAGTTGTACTAGCCCAGTTTTTTAAGGGGGGGGGGATCTTTTAGCTAAGAGTAGGTTCTGCAATTTAAGGTTCTGCTTGGCTGCTCCTGCGACTTAACATTGGCCCGTTTAGATGAGGTGTGGCACTTGCACAATTTGATGTTGTACAGCTGCCAGACTTGTCATATGAAACAGCTCCTTCCTGGCAGGCATATATTACATTTCTGACTCTGTTATGCTTAAAGGATGCTTATAAGCTCCAGATTTCTGTGCAGCTCACTTGATTTTTCTTTTATTAAACCCATTTGTATGATTACAATATTTTTTGCATCTTTTACTTTTTTCAATTCAACTAGAGGGAGAAACATAAATTATATTGCAAATGACTCTTAAATAATAGTATATTTTAAGTTTTTTTTTTCTAGTAGACCTTAGCTAGAGGCCAAAAGCATAAAATTCAGATTAAAATATGGAATTGTACTTGCATAGTGATTAATCTGGAGTAACAGTGATCTCAGGCTTCCTTTGAAGACTAAATACTTGTGCGGAGTCTGAAGTTTTAACTTGTTTTACTATTCAATTGTTACATCATTAAGAAATACAGAAGGATGAATCAGCAGTTATTTTCAGGATAAAGCGTGTTGTGTGTATAACGATTTACAAAAACACTGCCCAGAAGTTTAGACTAGGAAGTAAAAAATATGAAATCCAACTGCAACAAGAGGTAGATCTGAAATGACAGCACAAGACTCTCAGAAGTGCATGAGGAAGATAGTGATTGCTTAATTTTCATTTTAACCATGTTAAAATGCCTCACTCTGATTTAATATAGAATTTTTAAATGAGTTTTAATCTTCTCTGCCTACATTTGCAGTTGTACAGTGTTTCAGTTTAGAAGTTTGGGAGCTCCTTTGCATTACTACATTGTATTAAAGTGTGAGATTCATAGTCAGTGCAAAGCTCAAATCCTGTTCCTCATAAAATGTCATAGGCAGCTCTTCCTTCACATTCAGTTATGATATTTACAAACATCCACAGTATGTTAGTAGAGCTCTGTCTTCTTGCTTCATTCACTGCAATTCGTTTACAGTCTTTGTGAATACATAATTTTCACTTTATGGCAGTGGTGAAGTAATGTAGTCCTGATTTCAGTGCAGTCTCTTTACACTACTAATGAATTTTCATTGAATAAATTGATTAATCAATCTCTTTTGCTTTTGGCATTGTAATAAAATTGACTCACATAAGAGAACAAACACAGTAAGAGACATATCTGAAGTAAGGATTTTGTTTCCCTCCCCTCCTTAACTGGTAACAAAGCATCATGTTGTGCTGCTGTTCCACTGGCTTGTACAGAATAAATTTTTTTGATACTGCAAGTACCAGTGCAAGTCGAACTACAGGCATAAACCCTGCAAGCTTCTTTAGAAGTAGGAAGGTACTGGGCTGGAAAGTCAATAGTGCCTTAAAGTAAAGTAGACATCTTTAAGACAGTATGGTAGTTTCTTTCTGCAGTTACCAGCTGGTAATGATTGGAGCAGCTCAGAAACTCAAGAGCAAATATGTTACACTTCAGTCAAGAGCAGTCAGTAGAGCTTTATTGTCTCATGTAGAAGGTGTGACCTAATGTAATACAAATTCACTGCATGCTAGACATTAAAACGGTCTGATTTAAAAATAACATGCCACCAACTCTTTCTGTGTACAGGGACCCATTTAAGTGTTTATAAGAATGTCTTTGTTTACTTTTTTTTTTCTTTCCCTGTAACCTTTAGGATTTCTGTTATGTAAAAGACCCTTATTTCTTATGTAATTACTAAACAGATAATAAGCTCTCTGTTATCTCCAGTTGTGATTTTAATATTGTAAAATAGACCACATGTCAGCAGGTCAGATGTTTCCTTTGGTCTTCTCTGGATCTTATCAATGTTTGTCAATACTTGGAGTCACAACAATCCAAATAAAAATGTTTAGTAATATAAATTTCATTAGAAGCAGTTTTAATACAAAAAGACATTTTCTGAAGTCATTAAGCTAATTTTCATCAGGTTCTAAATTTTACAGGAACAGCTAGGATGTCATGAAGTGGGACTTTTAAAATAAAATCTTATCTAAGCAATACACAGTGTATGAGTTAATGGTCACCTCTACAATGTCTTTGCCATGCAGATTTGAAATTTGTACCTGATTGACTGTCATTGATAAACTCTGTTTTGCTTGGAATATGGAAAATTAGGTAATTACATGTCCTCATCTTGGGGGGGACTGATGATTGCTAAGGCTATTGTGTGCACTTATGTTTAGTCAGGGCTCAGTTGCATAGACCAGCCTAATCTTCCTGAATGTCCATAGTAATTGGTTTGCAGTCTCATGTAGAGCAAGCTAGCTTGCTATCCAAGCAAGAGAAGAGCATGGAAGTTGGCTCGTAGTCAAGCTCAGTCTGCAGACATTAAGGTTGTAATTGGCTTAAAACATTTGGGTCTGTAAATCTAAACTGAAAAAGAAACAAAACTACTGCAGATAGTGTGAACATAGCCCATGTAACCAAGTACGTGAAAGGTAAAAGCAGAATTCCAGTTCCCAGGAAGCTACGTCACCTTTTTCATATTCGCCAAAGCTGTCATGAAAGCTGTCTAGATTGAAGCCTATGCTGTTCCTATGGGTGTCTCTGCACTACCAGACTTGCGATTTCCTGTCTCTAGTCTTGCAGACTGCAGGGTTAGAGATCATGCACGTTCCATGAACTGTGCAGTTAAACTCGTTGGAGGTAGCCATTTACATTCCTGTTGGTGGCTGTCCTGTCTTGACCCCTGTGCTTTACATAACTCTTCTGCCGAAAACTGATCCAGTTACGCATATAGTTTTTGAGCCATACTTAGATTATCTTCTATCTTGACCCTATTCTTAAAGCACACAGGCCTACTTCTACATTTTTTTCTTTTTATTTATATGGCTAAGGAAACTTTTGTGCCTTGTTTTAATTCCTTTTTGTAAAATCTGCTTCATCTTGACTTTGACATTTCTCAGTTCACTTCTCTCAATACAGGGGTTTTCTTGCTCATCAGTTAATTCTTTGTACAGATTTTGCTTACTGCATCCTCACTAAAGCCCATTCAATCATATTGGCCTGCAGGCATTCATAAGAGCACAGATTTCTCCAATACGGAAGACCAAAGAGGAACATTTTTCAGTTTTGGCATTATTTAGAGATGTTTGAAAGTCAAAGAATTTGCATAGAGTAGAACAGGTAGTTATTAAGAACAAATATATTGGGTTTAGTTCATCTTTCATTCTTTATGATCTCAAAACTTTCACTGCCTTCATTAGGTATTGAAAGCACACAGTATTGAGGATTGATGGCAAGAATATGAAATATATAGTATTGTTTAGGTATCTCATCCCCATTTGAAACATTGGACACCTTTAAAAAACTATCCTTTCTCCTTATAATATGCAATTAAATGGCAAACTCTTATGGAAACAGCTGTTCTTCAATAAAGCTGGACTACTTGTAATAGTGCAGTGGTCTTCCCTGGCCCATGATGACATACTGTGGATCACATCACATTTTTCTGTCTGTCAGCATCTCTTTTAACTATGTGTCCTTTATCCCCAAGCAGTGATGAAGCACACCGAGAGTGATGTGTTCCTACAAGCAATGCTTTCATAATCATTAGCGTATCTGTTTTACCTCCATCTTTTAACTTTTTATGTCATTTTTCCTGTGTTAATTAAATTTCCCATATTGATTTAGCTAGGTGACTTTTCAGAGCATCCGTCTTCAAAAGCCAAGAATATTGGAAGACAACATTGAAGTTCCAAACAGAGTTATCTGTTCTAAAATTGCTGCATTTTTGTTTTACAGATGAGTTGGTCACTTCTTTGTAAATTAATAGAAATTTGTCCAAGTACTCTACAGGACATAGCTCCTAAGGATGTTGGGAAGGACTGGGAAGTACTGGGTGTTCACCAGTAAGTATTTTGTATGCAAAGAGTTTTCTGGAATGCTTGGTTATCATGGCAGCATATATATGCAATGAAATATATTTATATAAAGTTATTACATCGGCTTCTAAACAGTTGAATATTTTTGTGGGTTTCTTCAGCCTTCAGAATGGGAGACTCACACAAGCAGGGATCTTATCTGTGTGTATAAATACCTGATGGAGAAAGTAAAGGAGACTGAGCCAGGCTCTTCTCAGTGGCGCCCAGTGACAGGTTGAGAAGCAGTGGAGCAAATTGAAATATATGCAATTCCACTTAAACATTAAAAAAAAACCAAGCAAACTTTTTTTTTTCTAATTTTTGTTGTGAGGTTGATCAAACACTGGAACAAGTTGCCCAGAGAGGTTGTGAAGTCTCAAGTCTTAGAGAGATATTCAGCACTTGACTGGACATGGCCCTGAGCAGTCAGCTGTAGTTGACCCTGCTTTGAGCAGGGGAGTTGAAATAGGGGACCTCCAGAGGTCCCTGCCAGTCTCAGTGATGCTGGGATTCTGTGGTTATCAACGTTTTCCATTTTAATGGACAGATGCAGTATTACCTGGTTGTGTGTGTGTGTGCGCTCTTTCCAAATGTGAGGAATTATATCCACAAGCCTAAAGTAGTGTAAATCCAGAAGAGGGGGTTTTGTCACACCTAATCTTAATGTCTAAAAATTAAGTATTTAAACTGGTCGCCTCAACTACCTGTGAAGTCAGTGGACATAATTACCTTCAGAGAGGATGGTTCATTCCATCTTTTTAGTAAGTTATCCTGGAGCAAATTGTGGTTTGGACTTGCTCGTCTCTGTACATTAACCGTTGAGGGAGTCTAAGCAACTGGTTTCTGGATGGCTGTGGTTAGATGGGGTGAAAACCCACACAGGTTAGCTGTGTAGTTGTTCCATAGCACAAATGCTAATTGTAGATGTAGGTATAATACAAACAGGGGGGAACGGCTTGGTTTGGTGTTCCCTCACTTGGACAGATTGCCTTGTTCAGGGCTGATAATGACAGCAAGAAGCTACAACCTTGTAACTCCTCTAGTGAATCTGCCTTTATAGTCTTCACCATACCCTTCCTTAGAAAGGTTGCTATTGTAAGATCATTTGCATGGCGATGCAGTTTGGTTTTGTGGGGGTTTGTTTGTTCGTTTGTTTTATAGTGGCTAGAGTACATGGTCAGTAGGGGAATAAACTCCCTTGAAAGAAGTGTTGGCAATTTTTGTTAGAAAGCAAAAGTGATTTTGGTTGCTTTTCATGAGCGAGGAATAACTGAACTGAAACTGTACAAGCTAGTTAAGATTTCTTTGGCAGCTTAAAGGCTTGTTAATTGACTGAGACTTATTCTGAGAGCTAGAGGTATTGTTGTTCATTCTTGGGTCCCAGAAAAATTACTCTTTTGGGGCTGATCTTTCCCATAGCCTCCCCAGAGCCCACACAGTGTGTGCAGTTGAACAAAGCATCCTTTTCAAACTCAACTTCACTAGAGATCTGATGATAACATTACTGTACACGATTCCTTCCCACTACCAATATTTTAACCAACTGTGTGTCCCTGTCTGACATGTTGACAGTCTTCCTTGCTGTGGAGAAGCTTTTTCTTAGTGGGGGAGTGGGCTCAGACATTTCTGTCAGTATCAAAGGCAGAGCAAGCCAGCTAAATTATATCTCAGGTTCCTTGTAGGTGGATTGGACTAGTACTGCAGTGCATCAACACCATAATGAATATATGCTGTTTGCAGCAAGGCAGGAAACAGTTATGGTAGAGAAGAAAAGGTCATTTTTTGCAAGAGATTTTCACTTTTGTGTGTGCAACTATTTTAGGAGAACAGAAATCTTAAGCTAGAAAAAGCATTTGTTTCTTGTCTCTCAACCATAAGCCAACTTGACCACATTACAGTCATGTTTACGAACAGTAGTTTGGTATTGATTTAGGTGTTCTTGACAGACAGGGTAGTAAATAATTAAATAGTCACTGTCACTGTGAGGAGAAAGGAAGGAAATTCCTTCAATGTGTTTGCATCCTTTCTACAAGCTCAAAGAGACTTCATGAGATGCTTTGTCATCTCTTACATTAAACTCTCGTACAGTAGATGAGGTTTAGAAAATTTTACATCCTCATTCTTGATTATACTTGAAATGGGAGGGTGTATGCAGGGAATTTTCTCCTTGTATTAGACATGCTTTAGCGTGTGATTATTTTACCCTGCAATATACTGAGCCAGCTCACTATTTTATATATCAGCACTTGCCTCAAACAGATCACCTTCTATAAAATGCCCTCTTCCCAAAGCAGAGTTCCTTCCCCACAGCAGAAATCATGAGTCACTGGTAGACAAGGAAGAGACATTTGATGGCTTCAGAGCATTTGATAACTCAGCAGGGTTTTCCATTCATGCAGGGTGTAAGGAGTAAGGAAGTCTAAGCCACAGCTGCTTATGGAGCAAAGAGGTGAAGGAATCTTCACCCCGCGTACAGTTTCTACACACGTATGCATGTGCGCACACACCTGCAACCACACAATAAAATGCATTAGGAGTGCTTAAGTCTAGACCACTTTAATCAGGAGATTAAAGCATATTTAAGGGAGTCTGTTTAGCTACTCTACCAGCTTGGTTAGGGTGGCTCTTCATTTTCCTTGATTCATCACCCTACTATTTAGTCCATACATGTGGGCTGTATGCTGGGACAAGAATTTGCCTCAGGACTGAAAACCCAAATGCCACCATCTCTCCGTGTCTGTAGACTTATAGGTCCAAAGTGTGCATATAGAAGTTTCAATGAGGTATCTATTCTCAATTTAAGAAAAAAAACCCTGCATTTAACTGGATTTTATTTTCCATTCTTAAGATCATCCCATACAGTATTCTGACTAACCTTAGATTTCAGTAGCAGTTTTGTGTTCATGAGAGTGTAAGTATGTAAGCAAGGCATGGTTTAGATGAACAGACAATATATCTTTTATTGGACTGATACTGTTATAATTTCCTAGCTTGCAAAAGGTAATGGATATTATATTGCCCACCAGACCTTGCCTCTTCTGTGTACTTTGGTCATCATAGCTATGACACTAGTGCTACAACAGAGGAGAGAGAAACTAGCAACATCATAGTATGAAGGGAAAAGAGATAAAACAGTGATAAATTTATTCTGGCTTATAAAGTTAGACTTTAGCAAGGCAAACAACATCATTGCTAGAGCTGAGGAATGAAATTTGGATGAAACTTTAAGTGCTACTTTTTGTTTTTCAAGATAGGTCAAGAATATCTACTGAATTATCACAAACTACTGCATAATCCGTTTTTATTAGATGTTATATATACAAAGACTCACATTTGAAGATTATTAAGATTGCAGAGTCAAGTTCTCCAAAATCATGAAAATTAAAAAAATGAAGGTTTCTTTAGGGTCTTTTTTGTATGAGACTATCCATTTTTATTTAGTTTTTAATTACACAATCTGTTTTTCCCCCCTTTTGAGATATGCTTTATTAAGTGCAAAATCAATGCTTATTTATTTTCTGTCATCAGCATCATTCAATGTTGGCCCACTGCCTTATTTACTGTACATTAGTGGTACCTCATGTGAAAACTGGCCCATTCATTTTCTTCTCAGCTTTTCTTATTGTTCATTAGTATTGTCTAGAGTACTCAAAATTTTGTTTATTGAGAAGGTGTTATGGATTTATGGTCACTGTTTTACAGATGGTAGTTTGAGCAAAATATGTTAAAAGTATCAACTGATTTTTGGGTGCCCAGTTTGATACATGCACTGGATTTTTCAGATTACTTAGCACTGTTTGGCTCTCTCTGTTTAAAAAGCCAACTTTGGTTGACTCTGATGCAGCATTTCAGAGGTTAATATCCATGGGTCTCAAGTTGGGCCGCCCAGAAAATAAGGAGTGTACAATTGGCAGTCTATGAAATGTTTGGTTTTAGTTATTTGTCCAGCAGCACATCAGTGCTGTATGGTGGAAACTTAGCATAGCATTCTTCAAGGAGCTGTTCAAGTTCTTTAGCTGTGAAACTGCTGCTTCTCTTCCAGCAAACCCTTGATCGTTCGCTGTAACTTAACTCTTGCAGCAAACAGAACAGTGCCATACTGTCCACAGTCTCCTGTGCTCCACAACCCTGCTTTCTGTAGAGTAACACCATCCTGAATGAGACTCGTCCCCTGTAGAATTAATATCTACAATTAATTAAAAATTAGAGTAAAATTGATAAATTATACATCATTATTTTAATGAAGTATGATAATAGTTAAAATACCAACATTATTTCATTGCTATATTGCAATATTCATTATTTCATTGCATATTTCATTGCTAACTTGAAAAAAACTTAAACTGAAATAAAAGTTTAAAAAAAATTCATCAGGTTTTTAAGCTTTTGTTAATTTCTGTAACTATTTTTGTTTTTAAAGTAAATGTTTGATAAAATTTTGTGTATGTTAATATTTCTTTACCCATAACTCTTTTTTCCTTCCTTTTTTTTTTTAAAAATTTTTAGGCAGATTCTTAAAATGCTTACCGTCCACAAAGGAAATATAAATCTCTCAGTAATAGGACTGAAAGCATTAAATCTACTCCTCATGTCAGGTACTGTGTGTTTTACTTTCCTACTTTGTCTAAGCCTTTCAAACACAGAACTGTGGTATGAAGTGTGTGACTGTACATGTCGGACCTGATTTTTCTCTCTGTTTTACTCTGTAAAGTCACTTGTCGTTTGTACTTGTATACAAAATAATGAGTACTATTTTGCACGTTTTTTACCCAGGTAGAAATGATTTTCCAGATTGCAAGGCTGTGAAGAACATGACCGATTAATTTTGCCAACTTGCTATTAGCATAGACACAAATACTTGCTGTTAATTAGTGAAGTAAAATAAGAGCTTATTTTTTCTTAACAAAGTATAAATTTGGTGACATTCTGACTTGCTTCCTTTAGTACTGGTTAGTACTTTTGAAAACAGTGAATCATCTCTGATATTTCTGTTATTCTGCTCTGCAGGGACCTAATCTTACCAGGTACTGAGAACTTTTCTCATGGTGCTGAGATTCTTGATCTTCTGTTGAAATTAAAGAGAGACCCTAAGGGAGAAATTCTGCTAGGTTTATTCGAGCCAGCATGTAGTATTAGCACAAATTATTGTTAGAATAGGAGTGTTTCCCTTGACTCTCATTTCAACTACCTTACTTCAGAAAAATATTTTAAATTGTACCTTGTCAGTATTCTTTACTCTTAGTAAAGAGTACTTTACTACTTTACTTTTATTCTCTTAGTGTTCTTTATTTCTATATGTCTGTAAACTTGAATTGCACTATAGCTGGAGCTGATAGGCCAGTGTGAATGCCATATAGAAAGATCTCTTAAAAAAAAAAAAGAAACCAAAACCACAAAAAACCCTAGCTGCATCTGAGACACTGGAACAGGCATTATAAATTCTATTATTGCTGTAAGCTTGAAAAATTGTCATGAATATTAACCTTTTTGCCTACACATGCTATAGAGTAATATTTTTTTTCAGAATTTTTTTTATGTCATAAGAGCAACAGTAAGATTGGCTTTTCAGTTCAGTTTCAGGCTGAGCGAATGGCTGAGAGAGTGAGAATAGGGTTTCATGATACAGATTTCATGGTTCACTGTAGCTGACAGGTACATTTCAAATCCTCTCTTGCTTTCCTCAGGCAGTGTAGTCCTGCCCTCTTTCTTCTACCAACATTACTTCTTAGTGAAGCTTTTCAGCTTGCTATGACTGCAAAAAAGGGGTTTTTTTGATGGGTTAATTTTCTGCCAGTTTAGTGAGTTGAACTGGCTTATTGAGGGATCAGACAAGTACCAAAGCAGTGCAAGGTGGGAGCAAGAGTGGAGCAAGAGTGGAGAGGGGAAACTGTCTTTTTGGCAGTAATGTTTTAGAACATCTTAGTTGTATTGTAAAATACCACCTTAAGAGATAGCATCCTTAGGTGTTATATAAAAACCTGGATTTGAGCCATCAGAGTAAATTTCAAGGATGACATTAAAGAATTTTGGATTTTAATGTTTAAGTGCAGTGCTTCAATAAAAACATTGAGAACTAATCAGTGCAACATGTAATCTCTTCTGCTATTCAGATATAATTGCTTTCCTGCTCTTGGAGGAAGAGGTAGATGTGTTTTCGTTGGTGTTTAATGCCATGGACACCTTCCCTAAAAATGAAGAGATTCAGCAACATGGATGTAAAGCATTACACAAACTTTTTGAGAAAGGTATTTATATCTTGTAGTTTATTAAGTTAGAAAAATGCATAGGTTGGGAGGGGACTGCAGATGTTTTTTTAACTGCAATAAATGAATTATTGCATTCCAAATTCTGGTTTGTGTATTATATCTGTTCTTTGAATGAGTTAGCACAAAACAGGTTTCCCAAGCAATATCACAAATTTTCTAAATTAGAGCAATGAATATGAAATTTTCAAAAAATCAAAATATCTCTTAATTTCTGACTCTAGAGTTAACTGAAAAGATGGGATTCAACATTAGTCAGGAACACTCAAACAAGGAGTAGTGATACTTGATTTTAATTCTCAAAAAACAGGATTGTTTATTTAAAGACTGGCAAATTTTAGTAACGTGTAAACAATTCTGATTCTGTGATTCTGCTTTTGATTACGTGATTCTGCTTTTGGTCCTGACAATGCTAAAAGATGAGTATGTATCTTTATGATATTCCCATGTTTCTTCTTAGAAATGAAGTCACCATGTATTGAATTTCTGCAAAATTTTCCGGAATTGCATGTGTAATGAGCAGAAGTCCCATTGTTGTAGCAGCCTTGCTTTGCATTGAGTTTCTTGCTTCAAACTAAATGTTAAGAAATACTAGCACTCCTACCAAGTCTGCTGTACTCCTTCGCTTCAAAGATAGTCTCCAGTTCTTCAGATTTGTTCTTTCTGGCACCATTTTGTATTGCTTTTTCTAAGTCTTCCTCCCACACATGTGTGCCTGGAATTATCTTCCGTGTTCCTTCCCCTCTTTCACTCTCCCTAAATACTTTTGTCCTGCTGTATTTTCTCTTCAGTTTCCACAAAGGTCTGAGCTTCTTAGGTTTTCTGTGCATGTTTTTTATAAGTGCCTGATTTTTACAGGTCTACATACTGCTCTAGGTACAGACCTGCATACCTTCTTCTTGATGGTAGTGCTAATGCAACAAGTTCCTAGGCTGCCCTTGGCTATTTTTTCCTGCCTCTGAGCCATCTTGTCAGTTATTGTAATGTGAATGTTTGCCTAGCCTGAGCTTGAACCAGATTCAGAAAATGATTCTGTTTATGAAATTTGAAATGTGTCGTTCTTTCTCAACCTGGATCAGTTCCCTTATCTGGTTCATTGCATGGCCACACAGCTATGTCAGTACAAATGACAGGGGGCAGGGATGGAAAAACCTTAAGCCATTATTACAGTGAAGGTAAGATATTATTAAAGCATGGCTGTAGTCTTTATGGAAAGAACTCCATTATCAAAAAAAGTTGAGAAGTGAAATAAAATCATGGAGTATGCAAAATGGCATTCCATCACTGTATGCTTAGCCTTTTTCACAGAACAAACTTCAGATATTCCTCACCAAGACAGTATATAACTGAAGGAAAGGCTCAGTTTTTGGTAAAAGGAGTCTGTGGAAGATGATGTGTATGGGGAATACCTTACTTTCTGTGAAACATAGAAAGTAAATATAAGGAAACTTGATAACATGAGAAAAGACAATTGTTTTTGTGCCAGGATATGAACTATTTCCTGAAAACATACTGTATCTCTCTTGCTTTTCAATTTAGTTCCAGAAGAACAGCTGACTGAATTTGTTGAAAGCAAAGATCATATGATCATACTGAAAGTATTTGAAGAGTTTCCAGAGAAAGAAGAGGTGATTCTTCCTGCACTTTATTCATTACATTCCTTAGCTGGTCCATGTAAGTGCATTATTGGAAGTTATTTTCAGTTCCTTACCTCCCATAGAATGCATCAGTTCACGTCAGTTTGCAGTAATCTTGCAGTGATTGTAAAAAATCAGTGAGAACTGGTTGGGAGTTGCCAGACAAATCACTTTTCAGTTTTCTTTAGGAAATACTGATTTGTAATTTTTCATGGGAAATTTTCATATTCAGCAATTCTGATAAAGCTGAAATCTCTCATAAAGAACAGAAAGAGACTTTCTTCTGCTTGGAGTAAGCGATAACGAAGGTTCTCATCGTGATTGTAGAGGTCAAAGTTCAAGACCCTGCCCTGTCTTTTTTTAATGCTTGGAAAATAGGATATATTTATTGACTAAATAAATCTTCAGTGAGTTTGGGTAGCAGCTAAAGAACAGTGTTGGCAGAGGCTGGTCCGCAAGGGGAAAATCGCCCACACAAATCCAATGGCCAGGGCTGAGAAAAGGTATCTAGGCTCAGATACCCCCCTCTGATGATTCAGTGGTGGCTGCAATGAGGAGCACTGGTAGCACTGCGCACATCATAGAGCCTTACAGTGTCCTCGACTGTTGTGCAATAAGATGGGAAGAAAATGTCTTCATTATGTCTTGTGTTCTGATAACAGAAGTCCCGTGTTGTGGGCAAAATCAAGTCCTGAGAAATGTGCTTGATGATTTGTGTCAATTTGTTGACAGCAATTTGATCTTGTTGACACAGAGGCAGCTCTTGTCAGCTTCCTGCTGGTAGTCACAATTTTGGCAAGCATAGAGCAGAGTCCTGCTCTTTGTGTCTTCTGTGAGGTACATAATGTTGTACTCTTGCAGACGTGATTTCTCACAAAGCCTTGCTCATACATCCTGTCTGGCTCTATAGGAACCGTGCTGGCCCCATGTGTGCCACAAAACAAGAACTAGACTGGAGTGTCCCACATGTCATCAGACTCCAAGCTATTTAGTTTCCATTTCTCAAACTTCTTGCTGTTCCAGTTTGTGTTTAAAAAGTTAAGTATTCCTTGAGCCAGAAATAATTTTACTGTACCCCAGAAGTTATTGCCATTTTCTAAGGAAGAGGATGCCAGATTTTAAGTGCTTTTTAAAATAGTGAATATTTACACAAAGCTTAACAAGAGAAGGGCATGACAAAGACCTGCTCTAAAGTAGGTATTTATTTGGGGGTTAGCACTCTCATTTCTAATATGAAAGATTGAAAATAGTCAGAGAAACAAAGATAGCTTGCACATGAATGTGCAAAGCTAGGCTACTTTTGCCAGCATTCAAACTCTTGGTCTGTGACATCCCACAATACCTGCAAGAAAATGTATTCCTTTAAGGCCACCATGGAGAAAATCATTCACTGTAAGTATACACTCTAGCTTATCCAGTAGTGAAATGATTGTCTCCCCATACCCTGAAGTTCAAGTCTCTATTCCAAATGAGTTACAGCAAGGATTTGTACCTCACTATGCCTTCTTTCACTAAGACATATGTAGACTTTGTTCCAGCTCGTGTCATGAGAAATTGAAGGGTAAGAGTTTATTCCAATGAGGTACAAGAACCCTTTTAAACCTCAGTAGTTTCTATGGACTGAGAAAATGCTTTGCTGCCACCTGTCCTCCAAAGTCCGTAGGGGGGTGATGGATCACAGAATGTTAGCCACCTAAATGGTAGTCATAGGCATCCATCCAGGCTTCTCCTCCATTTAATGGGAAGAAACAGCCATCTTAAGAGGAAATATACCTAACCCTAAGAGAGGTATCTGTTACAGTTGGGATGAATCACCATACAGAGTGCTCAGAGCTCTTCATCAATTGTTGTGAGAACCTAGATGACCTAGAAGTTTTGGTGGTTAAGATTAAATGAGATCCATTCCACCTCCTTTTCCTCCCTGCAAATGTACCATTGCTTGGTTCTTGCAGGATTTAAACATGCAGTTAATTATGTTCTCTCTGTAGTAAACAATTTTAGAATCTTCTGAATATCTTAATATGTTTATAATTGTCACTTGTGAAATGATAACACTGTGAAGTGATACAATAATATTTTTTGAAACATACCTTTAAAAAGGTGTTTTCAGTTGAGAATGACAGGAATAAATTGCTGTCATCTTAAAGCATTGTGAAAGGTACCTTCTTTCACTATCAAATAGAATGCTTCAAAAATGCTTCCCACTCGGAGCTTGCTTTTTCAACTTACAGAATATCATTAGTTAATATTCAGAGATAAATTATTTTGAAGATCTCCTGACGCTTTAAAAAGACTAATTATCTTTAATAATACAGTTGTGAATATTCCTCTTACATTGTATACAGGAAAGCCAAGCTGTTGAAAGAATGATTAAGAAAGTTTATAGACCTCAGCAGAGTAATGCTAACTCCCTTGGAGTCAGTGACAGGACTCCCTTTCATTCACTGGGGCCAGGATTTTGTCCAAGATTTTTTGGGTTCATATTCTGTCTCATACCCTGGATAGACATACTACAAGGATGCTTTCGTACACTGTGTTTCAAATACCATGATGCTGTTTTGCCTTAAATTATTGTATGTGGGATTGCTCTGTCCTCAGTAGGAAAGGATGCATTCTGTCTTTTTACTGGCTCATGTGAATGTCCTGTTGGTTTCTGTATCTGGCCTGCATAATAAGCAGTAAACAGGGTGAGGGTGACCAAGCACTGGCACAGGTTGCCTGGAGGGGCTGTGGAATCTCCATTCTTGGAGATACTCAGAAGCCATCTGGCCGTGGTCCCGGGCAGCCTGCTCTAGGTGGCCCTGCTTGAGCAGGGGGGTTGGACAAGATGACCTCCAGAGGTCCCTTCCAATCACAAGCCTTCTGTGATGCTGTGAAATACGGAATTTGCAATTAATTTCAAAATATTGCAGGAGCATTAGATGAACATTTCTGTGCCCTCAGTACACAATAGGCGTATGGTAGAACTTATTTAAATGAAAAGAATAACTTACTAACTTGCCCCCTAAAAAAGAAGGAAAACTTAGAAAAACATGATTAAATCAAATAAATTACATTTATTAGAAAAAAATTGTTTCTTAATTGTATGTCCCTGAGAATATTACTTGAAGTACTGTAAAATGTTTACCTGATCACAATCATGTTATAAACACCACTTATAAGATTGAATTAATATTTATAAAACAATTTATTCAGCTTTAAGAAAAATGTTACATAAGAATAGCTTGTGAGGAGGTTTCTGTTACATGGCCTGATATAGAATGGAACAAATTCATAAATGTTTACAGGGCCTCTGAACTTAATGAATTATTTCCAAGTGTTGGTAGTCATTAATATCTTCTATGACAATACCAAGGAAAAAAATGCCACCCTTCTCTCAAGTTGCAAGGCAAAAACTGAAACATAGGCCCAGTTTTCTAAATAAATCTATTTAAATAAAGTCTGAATTAGAACCCAATGAGGAAATGGCCTAAAGTTGCACCAGGGAGGGTTTAGATTGAGTATTAGGAAAAATTTCTTCACCGAAAGGGCAGTCAGGCACTGGACCAGGCTGCCCAGGGAAGTGGTTGAGTCCCCATCCCTGGAGGTATTTAAAAGACGGGTAGATGTGGTGCTTAGGGACATGGTTTAGTGGTGGACTTGGCAGTGCTAGGTTAACGGTTGGACCTGATGATCTTAAAGGTCTTTTCCAACCTAAATGATTCTATGATTCTGTGATTCCATTCTATAACTTTTTTTTTTTTCTTAAGAAGCAATTTTTGTTTCTGTTTCTTTCTTTAGCCAGCAATGTTGAAGTGCTCATGTCTGGAAATGTTCGCTGCTACAATGTTATAGTGGAAATGATGAAAAGTTTCCCCAATAGTGAAACAGTTCAGGAAGTGAGTTGCTGTTTGTTGCATAAGCTTACATTGGGTAAGTTCACAACATTGTTTATAGTCAGCTTACTTTGACTGTGTAAGAGTTGGTGTTAATTGACAGCAAGTGTTACAGGCAACAGGAGAACTACTATTCCAGTTAATCCTCAGGGTGGTGTATAGCTCCCTGTCTCTAATGATGTACACATACTGAAGTAACATTGGCCACAGTCAATATGGTATCCCTTTGCGTTAAACATTAGTAACAATGACAGAAGCTGCCATAAAAGACTCGAGTGGGGAAAAAATGAGACAAAAGAGTAGGAGAAGCACAAGATGAGAATGGGAGATCAATAGATCCCATTCTGTATAAAGTTACTATAGAAAGAAAGAAAATTCCTTCTGGCTTTCTTTTTTTGAAGTGGCAATGCTGAATATGTGAGAAACAACTGGTGCTACTGAATTTCCTAGGAGTTATTCTCCAAGACTGTGTTTTTCCTCCTTGCAATGCATTTACCTTCAGAGTCCTGTGCTGCATTCCTGCCCAGCTATGCTGCCTGTCTTGGGGCCCCCCGTGCTGCAGCAGTGAAAGAACCACTGGTTCCTGGACTTCCCTTGACTTGGGCAAAAGTACTTTGGTTGTCTGGGCTTACATGGGCTAGTGTCACATCAAGAGAAATTATTTCAATGTCAAAAAGGGATTTGTTGTGCCTCTTAGCAGCTCTGTACTCTCTCTTGCCACTATGATAAGCTGCTCTGAGCAGTTGCCAAGGACCATGTAATAGGAAGTTCAAATGAAAATAAGTATGGGTTTCCCCCTGCTGCATACAAAAACACTGTGAGTAGCTGCCTGAGCAGACCCCACTCCATGGCTTCTTCTTCATCAAGGACTGAGCTTTCTCATGAGTTAGACTTCCCAATTCTTGCAGGTGGTGGCCTGAAACTACTGCAGATGGTGGTACCACTGCATGACTCCCTTTAATCAAGTCAGTGTCATCCTTTCACCATCTGTTTCCACTTCTTCATGCAGATATTGTAGAAAATACAGATCAAACTTGAGTGCAACCTAGAGCAACTTCCAGTTCCCCTTCAGAAAGCCAAATAAAAATTTCAAGAAAATGTGGTGGCAACTAAGGTGGTATTTGCAGTTTTTTGGCAAGAGGTGGTTACCCTTGAATGGTTTCCTGTGCAAGGCTAACTGAAGATAGGCAGGGAAAGGAAGGACTTGTGGAGACACAGCAGCGCTGTTGACATGCCTTGATCTTGCCCTAAGCGCAACCAGCCTGGCTTCAGTCACACATTTGTCATGTGTGTATGCTGACCAACAAGTAATAGTGGCGGTAAAGCAGCCACAAGATCCATTTCTCCTTTTAGCATAACAGATGTCCTTCATCTTAATAAGGAGCCTGTTCAGGAGAGTTATGGGAAGAGGTGTCCACAGCACCACGCAGTTAGGGAAACAGGTGTGAAATTGCTAGGTGCTCCTGGAAATGGTCTGGAAGATTTCCATATAGCCAGTGTGGCTTCCCAAATTATTTTGATGGACACTGTCTTTCTAAACCCATGTTAACTGGCAATGAAATGGTAAAGTCAGCATGTCCTAGCTTCCAAAATCAGTGTCATGTATTCTTGCTAACCTGGTAATGACTATCCTAGATTTGACTGTCATCAGAATTTTAACTGACTGATACCTGTTTGGCCAGCCACAAGTCAAACATAATTACTCATCACATAGCCTAAGATTATTAATTTCGTGAGGTAAGTAATCTATTTACACTGACATACCATTTCCATTAAAATATGGCAAGAAATGGCAATGCTGATAACATGATCACACTACTACAGGGTAAGAAGAAAAATACTGTTTCCAGTTGCACTTGCAATAGGTGTTAAGGCCAAGGTTTTAGAATGATGAATCTGGAAAGGACTTGCCATAAAGTCTGTTCTTAAGCATTTGGTTAACTTGGTCTAATTGAACTGAATCATAAAACACTGGGAGAGGTACTTATCTTCTGGTGAAAAATCTAGATATTGAAGGTAGTCAGCACCTATAGGACTCAGGATGAGAACTGAGGGAAAGAAATTAGGTTAGCTTTTCTTCTGTATGTAATTATATTTTTAATGCTCAAATATGGAAGACTTCATAATTTCGTACTTCATCTGAAGGGTTTGAGAAACATTGATACAGATTTTAATCTGACCTTTCACATTGCTAGTGTGATTCTCATTTTTACTAATCAAGAATTAAACAAAATTGAATATCAAAATAGAAACCATAGCTATCAACCTATGTTTTACAGAGTGAGTGTTTCTGTATTATTTTATGCATGATACTTATTTTTACAACAAACGGGGAAGTTATTTTCATTTGTTTGCTTTTTGCAGAATTCCTTATATTTAACCTTTAATATAAAATACTATACAGCCTACAATAAAAGTTATGCTTTAAATATATTTATCATCAAAAGGTAGTTCTTTCTGCTATTCCCGAATGTATGTATGCTGTATTTATAATGCTGGCCTTGATCTATTTAATAAGGAGGGCAAAAACAGAGGGCAAAACAGGGTTAAACCACTTGCTTGATAGGCTAAATCAAATCATTGCAGGAATTCAAGACCAGGACTGCATTTGCTTCCTGGCAGGAAGTCTGCAAGTGATACACTGACTGTATTTTTCTTATTTTGATGACAATGTGCACTTCATTTTGCATTAAACCTCAGTCTTTTGTAAAAAAACACAAAGAACCTAAATCCCCGTATTTTTTTGTCCTTGATCTCTTCTTTCCACAAGTAAAACATTGTTGTGTCAAGCTCTATAATCAGAAATCCAGCATTTGCTACAGACAAAGTTTGGGCATTGTGTGCTGAGAAATTTATGTTAAATGCATGTAAAGCTCTAGATATGTGTTTATGTTCATTTAATATCTTATGTATTTTCAGGAAATTTTTTCAATATCCTTGTATTACATAAGGTTCCAGAAGTCATTGTGAAGGCTGTTAAAACATATCCTGAAAATGCAAAGTTACAAGCTGCAGCTCTCAGTTGTTTAGCTCTTCTAAGTGAGTAAATCTCTTCCTAAATACATAAATAAATTACTTCATTTATCTGTCCACTTGTTAATTTTTTTATACTGGTAATGTCCTGTAATCATTCTGAACTCCATTTCTTTAACATGAAAGCCTCAGGCCAGATAGCTTTGACAGAGCTAGATATCCTACATGCTTACAGTTTGTTGTTTTACTATGTCCTGGCTGTGTTCATATCATATGCCCAACATCTTCACAGTGTTCAGAGCTGGCAAGTTATGTTGACAGATCTTAACAAAGCAACCTGTTTGTTCATAGGCAAATATTGGATAATCCCTACTTAACATAAAACCTCTAGAGATAACAACACTAATTTGATGCTGTGTTTGCCATGTATGACAGTACTCATTATATTGTGGCAGTTGATAGCAACACCAAATCAATGCTTGTGCTTGAGTTCTGAAATCAATTAAAAGATTTAAACTTTTCCTTGAGTACACTCCAGGTATTCTTTTGAAACAGAAGTTAGTTAGCTAGCGGCAAAAAGCTAAGGATCTGATCCTCTTAGTCTTTGAGTAATTGTTCCATACAAAAGTCAGTAGAAATGCTGTTTAAGAGTCCTCAAAATAGCAAAGAATAGAAATCAGTATACACTCCAGTAAGCCTCAGATATTATGGTCAGTGTTGATACATTTTTATTTTCCTTAAATGCTGAAAAATCACAGGTATAAAATGATTTCTTTTAAATTCTATTGCACTTTCTGGGACCAGATATTTCTCCCTTAGCAACTGGAACTTGCATTTCGTTTTTTAATGGTACTGCTTCATAGTGTAGATGGCTCTGTGATAAGTGGTTACGTGAAAATGAATCACAGTTATATTTTATGTCTGTGGTATTCTGTATGTAAATACACAACAGAAAAAAGTATGTGCAGGTCTTTACAGAGCCTGAGCATTGACTGAACTGTAACTGTGTACCTAATTTACTACACTACAATGAAGTTTTTTTAATCCCTTTGTAACCTTAAAGACATTTTTCAAATCGGTCATAGAGTTTATGTCAAAAGACTTCTCCCTTCCAAGAACAGGCTAATCATCCCACTGATTTTCACACATAGGCAGTGTGAGCACCTCCATGACTACAGGAAGGTTGACTTAATTGTTTTGTTTTCACAATAAGAATTTATGGTAAATATTTTGTATTTCAAGCTGAAACAATATTCTTAAACCGAGACTTAGAGGAAAGAAAAGAAGAGGAGGAGGAAGAAAAATTATGCTGGTTGGAAGCATGTTACAGAGCATTAGAACTACACCGAAAAAACACAGATGTGCTGGTGAGAATTTCTGGATGACGGGGGTATGGAAAGACTGCATTATGCATTAAATAAAATGTTTAGCAAGATTATTTTCTCCCATATCTCCTTGCACAAACAAGGCCTTAAAGACTGGATTAGATTTAGAATAAATCTTACTTTTCTTGCCTTCCTTATCTTTGTTCACCTCAACTGGTTTCAGTTACTCCTTTGGATCAAATATAGGTAGTTAAGATGAGACTTGTTACCTGAAACTTTGGCCATCCAAAGATTGTTGTTTACGTAGCTCCTCTGTATACAGCAGCAAAACACAGGCCCATCAACAGAAGAATTAATCTCAGCCTAAAATAAGTATCAAAATGCAAAACAAATAATGAGAATGTGGCAACGTGGCACACGTTTGTAACTCGGGCCTATCCCAGCTATAAAGAATGTGACAGTCCACACCTTGTTGTATATACATAAAAGCACCTTGTACCTGTGTCATGGACTGAAAAACAGTCAAACTATTTAAATTTTTTCATATTTTTTTTATATTCTAAAGGTGTATTTTCTTAATCCTTTTGTCTCCTCTTGGTTTATATTTAGGAGGCTGCATGCTGGGCTTTGAAAAATCTGTTTCTGTATCAACGCAACCTTCATGAGAAGATTGGAGATGGAGATAATCAGTCAGTGTTAATATCTTGAACTGTATTTTTGGAAATGAAAAAAATGAAAGCCTGCTATTAAGCCATTTGGGGTCTCATGTTTCAATTATTTTTATTTTTCTTTCTTGTTTTCTAATATATGATGAAATGCATAGTGATCAACAACACTTGGGAAAGTTTCTTGAAAAGTCTGCTAACCTTGACTCAGGCAAAATTGCTGGTGTTTTAATAAAGGATCAGAATAGTCTAACAGAGCTAATTTTTACAGTTCACAAGGAATTTCTTCAGTTGCAACAAGGATAGGGAGGATTAAAGATGTAAGAGCAGGAAAAATAGAGAAGATTAAGATATCTAGTATGTAAGTACTCATTTTCCCACAAATCAGATGAAAGGGCATAGAAGAGGGGGTGCTGCCTCATCAGGGAGAATCTAGGCATGGGTAAGACACAGACTTTCATTTTACTTGAACTATTTCTCAGAGTCACTTAAAATGTTAATTATTCAAATTTTAGTAAGCCTGTTTTGTACCCCTTTCTGAACCTCAGGTCATTTGGAAAGCATGCTTCCAAGTGAATTCAGTGAGATTCAGAGTAAGCTAATATGCATAGTTTGCAAAGGACTTTGTCAGCTGTTGCTCTGGAAAAATATTAGAAGCCAATCATCTGAAAATTTAATTATGTCCCTTAATACCTTTTTCGGAAACTGAACTACAGTTATGAAATAACTGCTGTAATATGATCAATGTGCAGTGATTTGTTTCTCTCTGTGAAAGGTTCCCAATAGACAGAGCAGTGATGCTCTCCATGCTGATGCACTCCTCTTCAAAAGAAGTGTTTCAGGCAGCTGCTAGTACCTTGGCAATTTTGTCACAACAAAATGGTAAGGGAATTTAATTATCTTCACTTTCTAATTCAGCAGAAAGTTATTGCTGTAATATTAAAGAATATTTAGTGTGCTGTTGTATGAATACAATATTCCCTGTGATTAGAATATTATGCAGTTATGTTTAACAGGAAGTTTATTTCTTGCCTTGAAAGAGATATCGTTGGCTAGTATCAAGAGAGTAAGTGAAAGTAAGGAGCTCTTTGCCAGTTTATGTGTTGCAATTGCTATTTTTTGGAGCAGGAGATGTGAAAAGAGTGTGTTCTCTTTGTATGCTTGTTTAAATATTTGTCACATGTTTGAATTTCATCAAGAAATTCAGCATCTGTTGAAACTCACGTGAGTAAGGATTACAGCCTGACAAATACCATTTTCTTGCTTAACACAGGGGATTTGAGAAGTCCTGTTGACTTCAGTGAACCAAATCATGTGTAGAAAGTTAAGCGTGTGCATAACAGTTTTCAAGATTGCTTTAGTCCTGATTATGTCCCTAACATGGTTTCCTAACTTTTTTCAATTTGCAGACCCCCTCAAATTTTTTCAGTGGAGATGTGGACCCCTGGTAGAGTATTTAAACCAACTGACAGTTGGCCTGCTTTTATTAGATACCTTTCCCAGAACCCTTTGAAATGGTTATGGACCTCAAGTGGTTTGTAGACTGCACATTGAAAACCACTGGCTAGATAGGAAGATAAAGACTAGCAGTTAATTATCGTTCTCTAGGTGAGAAAGCATTGTTTTATCACTAGGTTACTGAGCCATCCAAGTACATACAACCTGACAATCAAAAGGTTTTGTAGTTATTTATGAGATAAATATGTATCTATATCAAGAAATAGATCTCATAAATGTATGCACACTGTTACCATATATTATACCAGGTACTTTCATAACATGTTACTGACAAGTGGGCCTCTGATTCCCATTGGAAATCTAAAGCAAATTTTTATTTTGTCTTTTTTTTTCTTCTTTTTTGCCCCTAAATAAATGTGCTTACAACAGAAATTATAGACATAAAGAATCTTAGTAAAACCCTCTAGCACAATGCAATATTGCTTGAATTAACCATTTGAAATGGATGTACTGAACTGGGAATGACAAGAATTGGTGGTAGTTACCATGATAATGTAGAATATTTTTGAAGTGTTCTGAGCTGTATTGGTTACAGTTATAGCTACAACATGTGCTTGGGTATTTGAATTTAAAAAAAAAAGAATTAATGAAGTAAATAGAGTGAATAAATATTATTTCATGTTTGAAGGCTTATTTTGGAAGTTAGAAGGTTTTTTGAAAGTTTTAAATTCTAGCTTTCCTACATGATCACAGGGTGCAATTAAGAGGAAAAATTGTTTAAGAATAAACATTTTTGAAAATAAAAGTAAAGCTGTACATTCTCCTTCCCTTAAATTAACTATCTGTAAGTAAAAATAGCAGAAGTATTTAAACTTATTAGGCATTCAGGAATTACAATGCATTTGATTAAGCTGTGCGAACAGAAGTCAGTTTCAGCTCAAATTGTTTTCCATTCTAATTTATATTTCCATAACATGTGTGTTTGGTGAGGAAAAAAAATCGAAAAAAGGGGGGGAAAGTTAGCAGTTCTGTTGTTTTTGAGAACTATACATAAAGAGAGAGAGATTTACTTATAGGATGCTTGCAATTTTGTGTTGTAGTAAATATTAGGAAGACACTTTTGGCTAAAGGAATACACATGAATGTTTTGGATATAATGAGGAAACATCCACATGCTCCCGAAGTGGCTGAAAGTGCCTGCAGAATTCTGAGTCATGTTTTCGAAGGAAGGTAATATACTTAGAAATATGTGGCGACTTCCAAAGTGAAGGTTTGTGAGATTCAGTCCTGTAATTGATTACATTTAAATTATTGTTTCACTGATATTAAAATTGACCACAGGCTGACAGCCCTGTTCAAGACATTGAATTTTGTAAGCCCTGTAGTCAGCTGCCCAGGTGGATATATGTAGGGAGCTGCATGTTCTTGCCCTTCGTGGTTCTTGAGCAGTGAGGTTTGAATAGACTATTGCTAGGTGGTCTCCCCTCCTGTTAGCCACACTGAATTCCATTGAAAGCTAAGAAATTTCCCACAATATTAACTCTGATTATTAAAATAACATTGTGTTAATATTACTTTTGTGTTGGCTTTTGCAAATGCTCTAGAATATGACTGGAAAACAAACTTATGACTCATAAATACTGATATACAGGGTGGGAACGTGATTCCAAGTGTCTTGCCAAGCTTTCCAGCCTTCCCTGAAACCTTTATATATGCTAAGCTCTCTGTGAAAAAATGACAAGAGTCAAGATATAGTCACAGAATTTCTTACGAATGATTTCATTTTATAAAGGAGAAAATCTCAAAACTTCCATAAACAAGTTCACAGGAATAAAATATGTTACAGAATGAAAGAAGAAAATAACCTTAAAAGTGAATTAGTGGCCTTTGGCTACTGCCATTTCTAGGAATGCTAATGACATTGAGAGTATTTTTTTTCCTTCAAAATTAGAACCTGACATGATTGATATTTATCTGTTTATTCTACAAGTATCTGACAATTCATCAGTACTTTATGACAATTGCGGAGCACTGGATTAAGGAAGATATATCTTTTCACATATCTGGACTGGAATCAAAGTGAAATATATGAATCCACCACTCACCCTGAATGAAATACTATACTTTCTGTGCATCACTGTTCTGGACTGGATCGAAAATTACCTCTCAGTAGTCTAGAGTGGAATTAATTACATAGACTGAATTCATGGAATGGCATGAAAATAATATATTTGCTGTGATGAAGAAAAGTACCATAGTTTAATTTATATTTTGTAGCTCAAACCAGATTTACAGTGTTCTAAAGGGATATCACACAGTGTTAATTAAGGAAGCAAATACATGTAAAAATTAGAAATGCATTCTTTTTATTTATTTTATAAACAATATTTTCAGTTTCCTTCATCTGGATACAATGACAGTAGCTGCATCAGAAGTTGTAAAAGCCATGAGGAAACATGAAAAATCACTCTCTGTACAACTGGAAGCACTTAGAGTCCTTTTACGTTTTATGATGCCTGGTAAGTCATCCAAAAATATAGTCGGTGCGGCATCGTATACCAAATCAGAGAACAGAATTAGGTAGCTGGGTTTTAGTCTTTCTTTTCTAATGAGACAGCCATTAATGGGACTTCAAAGAATTTACTGGAGTTCTGTACATAGCCGAGAGCAGCTGTAACTCTTTAAGAACATACAAGATGGAGGAAAACTTTTGAGGTATTGAAGGTAACATTCCAAAATTATCACCGCTGATTTCCCCTTGATTTCATCAGTGAAGAGTTAGCTCCATTAATTCAGGGAATGAGTGTGGAGCTATTGCTGTGATTGTGTGTTTTCAACATAGATACCCTTTAAGTGAGAGCAAACAGTGGTAATGACATCAACATTGTTGTACCACAGAATGCAATTGTTTTAATAGTATCTCTTGGAAGGAACATAAAAATTGGACCTCTGACACCAAAAAGTAGAGACAGTGATTTAAAGATATGAAATATACTATTATATACTATTTTCTACATAAAAGGAGAAGCCAAACTGACTAGCTTAGAAATTCCTTTCAAAAAAAAAACCAAAACTCTTTAAAGGCAATCTACAGTGGGAAAAATATGTTCTTTGTTAGTTCTATACCTTTAATAGAATTTTGGGAAAGTTTTAACTCTTCTTATCAGTTCACTGTTATATATCCTGTTTTTTTCCTCTGATATTAAGTGTGAGAGTACAGACATGCGGTACTGATTTTTTTCAGAACAACTTTTTGCAAGTATCTCAGCAGTTTTAGTTGAACATTTACAAAACCAATAACTCTGAAACTAGTAACTTGGCTAATATGCAGACTGATTTCAGGTTTCCTTCTATTCTTTGAATTATAATCCTAATACTTTCCTTTTTTTTCAATAAGCAGCAGGATTAAGACTGGACATACGTATTCTAACATGTAGGCAAGGCGCTTTTTTTGCCAGTATCCTGGAAGTGAGGCCCTTCTAAAGTGTAATGAAACAAAGAGAGTGCCAACTGGATGTTGGAACTCGCAGGTTAATTAGGGAATAAAAAATAATTAATGGGGGAAATAGTAATTGGAACAAATATGAATGCTGAAGTGACTTTTAAAGGATTTCTGGGTACTTTCTGTAGTGCCACTTGACTGCAAGTGCCAATAGCTACAAGAAATGTCAATCTGAAAGACCTTTCTCTGTTCTTTTATTTGTACTCACCTTCCACTTACGTCATCTGTGGGTAAAATTTGGCCTATCATGTGCTGCCAAGTGAGAAAGAGCGACTAGTTTATAGCTTCTCTATAGTGTCTCCTTTCCAGAAGGAAGAGGCATTCTGAAGTAGGTATCAGGAACACCAAGAAACTCTGTACCTCAAAAAAGTAATATATTGCAATGTACCTTAGGCAAAATTCTTTGGCATGATTTTGTGTTTTCAGAGTAAGCAGTGAGCAAACATATGGTGAAATCGTCATTTCAATCACAATATACTCACACTACAATGTAAATCTGGAAGGACTCCAGTCACTGTAACTACTGCATTCTGAAAATGTCCTAAGATCTGAAATATGCCCTGAGTCAGTTCTTAAAACCTGTGCGTTCAATTTGATTGTAATATTGGGTTAATAATATTGGGTTAATACTGGGGAGAATATTAAATCTGTTCTTCTGAGGAAGGCTGTTTTTCATTGTTGCAGATACAAAGAATGAACACCAGAATGGTTCTTCCAGAGATGTGGGAGATGCTGCTTTTGCACTTACAGTAAAAGTCATTAAAAGCCAGTGTCTGTTGGAGGGAACTCATTCGTTGGTGCTTAATGCTTTGAACAGGGTAAAGTTAAAGCTTTCTTCTAATGAATTTTGTCACTATTTTACACTTGCAATGGTGAATCATTTGTAAGTTTTAGTTCCACATTGATTTTCCTATTGATTTGATAGAATTAATCTTAACTCCTGAGTTTCATTTATCATTTGGGGTTTCTTCTTACTTTCTGTTCTGGAGTGTATAAGATGATCCTTTATACATCAACTCTGAAGGATATTTGTAAAAACAAGGCTAATTTTTTTTCAAGCATACAGTTTATTTGTGATTTTTTAATGAACTAGTTTATACATGAAAAGTGTCCTCATACCTACACCTCAATTACACATAGCACTGAGTGGTTCTTTACTATGGCTTTCATGAATACATCTTCCTCTGCTTTCAACAGAACAGAGTCTCCATTCTTTTCACTGTTCAGTTCTATAACTTTTTCTAGCCACTGGAAAACAGAATGATCACAGTGCCTTGAAGGGGAAGCTGAAAAGTGAAAGGCTGAAGCAGACCTCACTGGGCACTTTGCACAGCAAATTAACCTTAAATCCTAGTGACAGGAAAGGTTTAACTTCATGGCCTTCAGAAGAATCCCACCTCTACAAGCTTTACAAGGTTCACCTGACCACAATCAAAATGGATGTAGTAATTCACAGTTTTTTAGAAGTCTCAACAATTTTAGGCTTGCCAAACACCTTCAGTCAAGGAAATTTGTGTCTCTTACATTCATTACAAAAATCAGAGCAAATAATGTATCAGCAAAAGAGTGCTAGAGTGTCTAAAGGCCATTTCTTGACCTGAAGATATAGGATATAGGAGTTAACAAGGGAGGCAAAATATTTTTTACTTCAGAATGTATTACAGTCTCCAGTGCTTTGTGACCATCCTGATTGCTTTTTCTGACCCAGCTGATTTGTGTTTTGGGGTACTACAGTATCAACCAGAAGGGCTAGAAATTAACATATTTTAATGAAAAAGTAAAGAAGGAATAAGGAGGAAGATGGGCAAGACCCCACTGAAATAATTTTGCAGATTTGCAAGTCATTGTGACAGCTATGCACATTTTCAGATCTAGGCCTCATCTGGGTTTCCTCCATATAGAAGTGGGGGAAAATTGGAAAAGATAATCACAAATAACCTATTGAATTGCTATATAACTAAACCCAAAGCTTTTAAAACCTTGTTGAGGTGTGGTAATAGGTATGCTCCTTCATGTCTTTTTCTTTTCATATTTTTTTCAATTGCCACCATGTTTATCACTTGTGCCAGTTCTCAAAGAACCCCATTTTTTTTCCTTTTTAACCACAAAGGAAGTACATATTCTCACTCTCATTGTCCTAGCAAAATGGTGTGAACTTGTGAATGGTTGTACTGAAACTTTGAGGGAAAAAAATCCCACTCTCCATTAGAAAGCTAGCTAGGGAATATTTTCAGAATCAAAAGTGAAAATCTGGGGAGGTTATGAGTGGTTGAAACTGATGGTTGAAAAGGAAACCTTTTTGAAATTGTGATTATTGTTATTTATTGTCACATCAGCTGTAATTTCACATACTTTTAAGAACAACAATTGCTTGTTCTTAAAGAACAACTTTAAGAACAAGCAACTCTTCTGTTGCCATTTTAAGCAGAACAAACTTGATCTGATTTTATATTCATTTCTCCGTTAGTTTATTGGAAATCCGAGCATTCAGAAGTGTGGATTAAAACTGCTTGCTTCTGTAGCTGACTGCACTGGTGCACTAGAGATTTTAACCCAGCAAGGAGCTACTGACACTGTGCTTCACACCCTGCAGATGTATCCAGACGAACAAGGTAGGGAAGGTATTTTGTTAATTGAATGTGACTGATGTAGTAGGAGGGGCTGATTAACCTATCTATTACACTCTTTAGTACTCGATGTGATGTAGGTTACATGGCAAGAAAAGGCTGCAGTACTGCATAGTCCTCAGGTTCATCCACTGTGTAGTTATGCCTGGCCCTGTAATAGCTTATGCAAATAACTTTCTGGAATATTAGTAATATAACACTACTTAGGTCATGGGTTTATTCCACTCAGAATGTCTGAATAATAAACATTATTAATCTTTTTTTCTTATAGACATACAGTGTTTGGGTTTGAGTCTTCTGCGCTCTTTGATTACAAGAAAGAGTTTGTGTATTGCAACTATGCATGTCCTGTCAACAGTCCTGGTTTCTACTCTGCGACGATTTAAAGAGGTCACTGAAATCCAGATGCATGTATGTGTTATTTCTGCGTACAAAGATGAAAGTGAAAGGCAAAACCTTAGAAAATTATTTTAATGTAGTTATATTTGAAGTATAATTCCTTATTTTAATTACTTCATTTTTATTTTATTGCAATTACTAGATTAGTATAAGCCTTTATAATTAAACCAATATGTTTGCCGTAGAGACGGTTTTCTCGGAGGCATATATTCAATCCAGAATATGTAAGCATGGGTTTAAGTGTTTATTTAAGACTTCTGAGATCTGCAAACTAGAACAAATTTCTCAGTCACGGTCCATCATTCAGTCGATCTATAACCATTTAATGAAGTAACTGTCATTATAGTATTGATTGCCCTTCTTTGAAAATTAATAGAAAATAACTTAGTTCCCAGCCCCATCACCAGCAATAAGCTTAGTGTAGGAATGCTGTATTTAAGAAGGATATTACTGGAATACTGTGTCAGACTTTGGATCTACTTCTGAATATGGAAGGAGCATTCTTATTCTGTCTGCAAACACACGTTCAGTCCTCTTTGTGTTAAAGTTGTGTTTCCTCTGCTTCAGAAGCTTTCCCTCTTTGTTGCCCGTTTCATTTTTCTAGCAGAATGGAGCTTGCCTATGAGATCAGCTTCCTGTGAGAGTTTCTGTACTTCTGTTTCAGATCAATATGAAAATATCACAAGTACATCCTCCCTTCTTTACTGTTGTTTTTCCCCCAACCCTTCCAAGTTTAGTGTAGCAACCAGTGTAGAGAGAAATCAAAATAATGTGGTGGAATAGGGGAATTACTTAATGTGATTTAGTCTCAATTAGGTTTGGACAAAGAGTCCATAATTTACCCAGTTCACCCTTCTAGGTGAACTTTACTTGCAGAATCACAGGATAATTTTGCATCTTTTTAATTTTTAGATACACCTGTTAAGTTTTTTATTTAGCCTATGTATTTTTTTCAAATTCAGAGATTACAGAGCAACACATTGGGACAGGGGATGCATCTTCATCCCATATCCTTAGGAGGTTGTTTCCTCTGTACATTTTCAGGAAATCACGAGTACATTTGTCACTGCCAGGCAGGATGTTGTCAGATATTATGGTGCATAGTTTGGCTTTTCAAAGTGTCAGTTAATATCTGTTTAAGTGGGTCAGCTAAACAAGCATGAAACTACAGCTATATAAACACAGAGACACCAGGTGTTTCTGCCTTCTCTCCTGATCTTCTCCGATTTGTGAATTATTGCATGTTTAAAAGCAAGACAAAAAAAATTAAAGCACGTATCTTTTGGTTGAAATTTGATTTTGTTGCACGACCTGTTTAAAAACAACGCTTTTTAACACTGTACTTATTTCAATCTTCTCATTGTTTTCTTAGGGTTTTCATGCAATCTTGTCAATTCTTGGTTTGTCACCTTGCTTTGCAAAACTGCTGGTACATGAATCATTTGACACAGTCATTTTCTACCAGATGTCTATGTGTTTCACTGACCAGCGAGATCGACAGGTATCTTCTCTCTTTTGACAGCTCCACAGCTGAAAAATTTTTGTACTTTTTTTGTCCTAACTTTGATTGTTTGTCTTCCCATTCAGTTTCAAAGCCTGTGTTGTAAATGTTTTGCTAAAATAGCTGAAAATGGTGATCTAAAAAATACAATGCTGGAAAAAGCATGTATTGAGTGCAATAGCATTATGGCTGAATGTTTACTTCTATTGGGAGCTGATATTAATAAGAAGACAAAGACAAACTCTTTGATCTATCAGGTAATATATGGAAATATATATATAGCTTTATTGCTTTAAAATTTGTACTTTTGGGTTCCTTTCTCTTTTCATGTAAACATATATTTGGCAGAACACAGCAGCAATACCCAGTGCAATCTAACTGTGACCTGAGTGGTGTTAACCATTGCTACTTACAGTGACTTCAGGCTCGATCTGATGTTCATTGAAACACCCTTCACTTTATTGAAGCTCATAAGGTCACTGTCACCTAGAATGTGCCCACACTGCCAGTTCAGTTCTGATGCAAGTTCACTTTAAAGTCCATGCTTTCTGATTGTTTACCCTGTTCACATGCAAACTTGGGTTCAGTCAAGTACTGACTTAGCCTTAGCTTTGGAGTGTTCTTGAGGAAGAAGACTTAAGCTCAAGATTTGCAAACTCCCAGTCATTTTTTCTGAACTAATCATGCGTAGGTGGCAACAAGCCCATCAGAGCCCAGCCCATGAACTGATAGTCCAAATTCAGCTCTTTCCAAGCTCTGTGAGGCCAAAGTACAGATGGACCAGCAGGCAGCACTGTGCATAGATAGGTTTCAGTGTGCTTAGTCCCACTGTGTTCTAGACCTACAAAGAAGACTTTACCCAAAATGCCTGCCCTGGAATGGTGGATTTTTTTTACTTTGTGTTGTAATTAAAGATTAATACAGTCATCAGGTTTTGTGCTGATTTAACTGTTCTAGTTACAGTTCTGACTTTTTATCAACACAGCTAAAGTAATGTAAAATCTTGGAATGCCTGCAGTCACACTAGCTGCAAAGAGCTTTATCCAGATAGTGGGCACATCCAGCATCAACTATTTGAAAAACGTTGGTGTCTCAAATAAGGCCATAGGCAAACATCCCATCTGGATTCAGCCATGCCAATGGAGAGGCTGTTCCCCCCTGCTTATAAGTGCTCCTTGCTAAATGTGACTGCCTTTAAAAATGTTTTTGAGAAACTGTGTATGAGTGCTTCTTGATTTTGCTTCAGTGTCGAAGTTTTAAATGGTCTGAGATAACCCCACCAGTACTGCCTGAAGTGAATTAGGAGGTGTTCACTTCTGCTGGCAGAGGTGGCTGGGTGATAAAGCACAGCTGAGTTTGGAACCAACCATCCATCCATGGAGTCCGAGGTAGGCAAATCAGTGTTAGTGAACGACAGTGGAAGTATTGAAGTAACTGGAAGTATTTCTAAAAATGTTTGTAATATTCACAATCAACACTGCTCTGTGTAGCAATGCAGGCTGAGAGACTGGAATGAATAAAGCTGATTAAAGCCAGTAGACCTGAGCTCCCTAGCACTAGGCAAGGCTTGTTGAGTCTCACCAGTGTTACCCATTCATCTGATATCCAGATGACATGGCAAAATAACCCTTAAGTGTCTTTTTTCCACTGAACAGATAAATAAATGGAGTTGCCATAGACCGCATGCAATAACCAAACTACATAAATTACCATTCATTTTTGCCTGGAAATTGTGTGCACTCATGGCAGAAATAACAATTACGGAACTCAGGCATTTGTTATATTTTGGGCAAAGACTTCAGGAAAATGGGAGCTGGTACTCAGATGCCTTAGGCAGACATATGCTCTGAGGGGTAGGGAGTTGTGTAATTGAAAAAGAGACATGACCCGAAAAATACAATGAATCTGAATTTGAGACAAGTCTCTTAATGCAGTCTGAGCTGTTGTTTGAGCGCCTCACATAATTTTTTTTAATTGCTTTTCTCTGTTAGGTTTGTGAGAAAGGAAATAATCCTAAATTGGTGGAATTGCTATTAGCCAGTGGTGCTCGAGAGCAGGATGTTCGGAGTGCTTTAACCATCAGTATAAAGAGAGGAGATAGCCAAATCATAAGCTTGCTCTTAAAGAAGCTTAGCCTTGATGTCGCCAACAGCAGTATATGTCTTGGAGGATTTGGTATTGGGAGACTGGAACCTTCCTGGCTCATTCCTTTGTTCCCAGATAAACTTACTCCGTTAAGAAAACAAAGTGAGTATGTATAGAATTTGCTATACAAAATGTGTTAATATCTCTTGATGGTACTACATCAGTGTTTTAGATCAAGACCTTCAGTTGAGGATCTCTTCACAGCATTCAGCTGGTTACAGGAAGACTGCCAAACCTTGAAAATAAATCAAGTTATTTCTGGGTTTTTTTTAAAGCTCTTTGGATTTCTTGGACAATATGCTGTCTTTTTGGTTTTTTATACGTACAGGTGCAGGTTCTGCACTGGCAAGAATGGTGCTTAAATTCCAGATGAAGAATATTTCAGAAAATAGATCAAGAGCCTCCTCTGATCTAAACTCCTCTGAAGATGGAGTGGATAAAAACTACGATTGGAATTTCATTTCTGATCCATTAGCGGACAGTGTGTTTCCTTTGAGTGATGATATTGATAGTGAAGGTAATTGGTTTTCTTTTCTTTTTTCTTTTTATAATCCCAATCTAGTGTACCAGGGTGAGACCATAGCCATCAATCAGTTGTTTGTTTGTATTTGAGATAAAACACTTCCCATGAAAAAAGTACTTTTATCTAAAATTTTGTTTGTGGTAACATTGGAAAATACTTTATGATGAGTAAGTATGTGCTTTATCTACAAAATTAGGACCTTAAAGCATTTTATTCAGTTATCCATTTAAAATTAGTTCTTCAAGCATTCAGTTTCTTGTAGAGAGAAAGAGTGGGATTCATCCAACCAGATTTAGATAGTGAATATTTTGATGTCTGTTTCTGAGCTTTTCTCGTATGCTGCCTTTGTAGTCAATAGCAAAAAGCAGATGCTTCAAGAGCACAATTTGTCTCATCATGAAGTCAGGTGTATTGTGATCCAGAAATCCCTGTTCCCTGGGTTGTCTGTAAATAAAGTGCGCACAACAAAGTCTGGTACAGAGGACTATATTGTTAACAAATAAAGCAGGTGAAGCAATCAGGTGAGCCTCATCTTTAAATACATTTTCTTACTTCTTTGTCCTCCTGTGTTATTGTTTTGTACTAGGAAGCGAAGGTTCACTTTTTACAAAAAAGAAGTCCAATTCCATTGCAGTTGCTGACTTATATTGTAGAGAAATGGCATTTCAAAGAGGTTCTCCTACTTTGCCGCGACATTCCTACTCTGTGGTAAGTTAGATCCTTATTCATTCCAGGCTTGTTACAAGTCTATCTGTGTTGCCTACTGCAAAATTGTTAATAATCAAGTGTTAGGAAAGGTAATGTAACCATATGGGCTCTTGTCTCACTGTTGCCATTCAATATTTCCTTCTATTGCTGTGCAATTACTGTGCTCCAGATCACTGTACAGATGAGAGTTTATTTCAGCAAAAATTTATGATCAATAAAAAGTATACATTCTTGCGAGTTGCTCAAATTTCCGGTCTGATGTTCAAATGCAGATACAGAAACTGTGGGCCTATTCACAAAGACTTCACTACCGTTTAGTGAAGCTAATCTTCAGAGTGCTACTGTGATCAATGAAGAGAGACCAATTCCATAAGAAGACATAGGAGGACTAGTTGGTGGAATCAAAGTCAGGTTCCTTTGAAAGGAGCTTGTTTCTTTCCATTGACTGTAAAGGGAAACTGGAGAGACCGGCTTCCCTAGAGAAAGTTATTTTCTGTAATATTCTGCTCCATCCTATCATACCACCCTAATGAAAATCATTTTAGGTTGCCAAAACATGCACTAATTCCATGGCACTTTAAATCTACTGTTCTTTCATATTGCATGGACCAGTAAGTTTTATAAAGATGTGACCTATTGTTACTTTTAATTGAAATGTACAGTTTCTTTGTGTTCTTCCTGGAAGTTCTGGTAAAAAGAAACCACAATAAAAAGAAATTTACTGAATTCAGATCATTTCAGGTATCTGCGTAGGTCCATAACTGTTTTTTGTTCTTTTCTGGGATTTTCCAGGGACCTGGCTCAGACTATGAACCATTAATGAAACAAAAAAGAAAATTCTTGCCATCAGATGAATCCCCCAGTAAGTAAACTATACAGTTTAACATATATAACAGATTTTTCATCCTTAATGCTTTCACAAGCATAGCATGTAAAGATTTTAGTCAGATTATATATTTGTTTACGAAGAGGAGGATACATTTTGGAAACACTACAGTGGAGTACAAATAATGCAGCTACAGGGAATTTTTTTCTTCCTGGGCTTCACAAATAATTTATGTAGAATTAAACAGGCAGTGAAATTTCATGAGTGCCCTTATTAGCTTTAAAAAGCTCCTTCTGTTGTGCAGTGCATAAGCGTCCATCTCTTCCGTACTGTCTTATAAATGTCTGTCTCTTAATAGAAGTCTTCATGGATTTGCATCTTAGCCAATATCCAAACATTCACTGTCTTCTACATCTTTAGATCCAAAGTTGATTGATCTTAATTTTAATTCCATGCTAAATGAAATCATGATAATTTTCCCATGTTTTTGTTTTAATAGAAGGCATCTCAAAATTTTCACCACATATAAGACCATCAGACAGTCTTTCTTCATTGATCTCAGAGAAAGAATATATTAAATCACTAGACCTTTCATCAAATGAGCTGGAGAACATTGATGCCATCAGCCAGAATAGCTGCTTAACTAGTCATCTGGAACATCTTGAGAAACTGGAGCTCCACCAAAATGCTCTTACAAACATTCCAGAACAACTGTGTGAAGTAATTCTGCATAATTTTATGTAATAGAAATTGAGATTGGTTACAATAAATTGTTTGTCTCTAACAATGTACCCATAACAATACTACTCATGAATATGGGTGTCTATTTTTGTGGGCTTCATACATTCACTCAATTTTCATTCAGTGGATTTATGTTCAGCTAGAAATAAAAGTATTTTCATGGAAGTGTTTTAAGTCATTTATTGCAGAGAACTGCTTTAGGATGTGTTATACTGAGTAACATAATAACGTAAATGGAACTGAGAACTGCAGGCAATTCATAGCTGTTAAATTTTATTAAACGGATCTAATTAATTTTGAAGAACGCTTTCTATTTTATTCTGTAATAGAAATATTATGGGTTACATTGGTATGATTGCTATTTTCTGCTATTTTTCCTAGTGAGAGAAATATAAGTAAATTAATAAATTGTATAAAATTAACCTCAATTTAAAACCTATAAATTCATATTTTCATTTAACTTTTTAAACACAAATTATCCTTTTCTTTCAGAACTTGAAATGCTTGACTTACTTGGATTTGCACAGTAACCGATTTACTTCTTTTCCGACTTATTTACTGAAAATGAATTGTATTGCAAATCTTGATATCTCTCGAAATGACATTGGACCTTCCTTTGCTTTGGATCCATACCTCAGATGTCCAACTCTAAAGCAACTTAATCTTTCATACAATCAGCTGGTGTGCATTCCTGAATTTCTTACAAATGTTGCTGAAAATCTGGAACAGCTATTGCTAGAAGGGTGAGTAGCATTAGTAAATGGACTGTAGCATAACAGACATAACAGAAAATAATATATTTGTCATCAAGAATGATGACTGCTATAGCATGGAAAGGATTGTTTAGTCAGCAGTAAAACACTGACATTATCTTCCAAATGTGTAAATTGCTACAATTTTCAGTGTTGTATTACAAAGTACATAAGAATATCTGTGGGCCTTGATAGAATCTGATAGCATTGCAATTTCAGTAACATACTAAAAATGTTGTAGTTCAGCATTTTTCTACTGCCATGCTATTCATCCACAGGACTGTCTGTGTTGTCTAACATATTCAACTAGGTTTTCTGTATACAGAATACAGTTTCCACTGTATTTTGTATTTGCCACAGGTTTTTTGGAAGTATGATTTGTGGAATTTCATTTATTGGTATGGATGTGTTTTAAATGACAGAAGCAGAGAAAATACGTAATTTTTTGTTTACCTATATGGAATTCTTAAGAATGCTGTTATTGATAGCTCTGTAAACTGCAGATACTGTCTTATTCATCTTCCATAATTTATTTTAAATAAGGTGGTGGTATTTTTTACACAGAAATTCACACAGAATAAGGATAGCAACCTATGTAACTAAAGCAAGCAGTATTAAATATGTGAATCAAATTTACAAAAGCAATATTTTAAATTCAAAATCCTGTTGCATTTCTTCATTAGCTTTATTTTGAACTTTATTAGCAATATCACCCTTGCAAAACAGTGCTGCACGGTTCTTTTATCTCTGTATTTTTGGGATCTTGTCTCTTTCTCTTTCTGATGTACTTCCCAGAATACATTGTTTGTAACATATACTGAATTCCATTCTTTTTTTTTTTTTTAGATTGATAGTCATTCTGTGATTATAATCCTGCAAACACATATCTTTAGTAAACTGCTTTAGAACTGCTCACGAATGCAACAGTCCTCTTTGTGTGGCATTGTGCTGCAGTATGTAATTAGGAAATGACACCTCATAGTACATTCTGACATTTGCTCTCCAAATTAATTAAAACAGTCTTAATATCAGTCATGTTATTCCATGTTGCCATATGTACCAGTATTTTTGCTGACCGGTCAGTCTGTATATAGATAAAAGTCTTATTTTTGGTTTACCAGTGTAAGGATAGCATTGTCAGATCAATACTCCTTACCTTCACTTTTTAGCTACTAGTTTCTGAATGAAACATGGATTTTTTTTTTCCTTCTTGTTATCATAGAAACAAAATTTTATGCTTATGTTCACCCATATGCTTGAAAGAACTGAAAATTTTAAACATTAGTAAGAACAATATTTCATCCCTTGCTGAGAATGTCTTCATGGGCTGTACAAAACTGGAGCAGTTCAATGCCAGGATGAATAATCTTCGTAAGTATCTGTGAAAATAGGATCCACCTTCTAGAAACCATTCCAAGTCACAAAATTCCTCAGCCACCATCATTTGGGGTCTTGGGAGAACACAAAAGGAGAATACCACATATGCTTGTCCTTGTTTATATGGTTCCCTAAGCATCAGCTTTTGATCACTGTTGGTGATATCTAGCAGTATACTTCTAATGGGGTGTGATGGACATTTGATTTGACTTGGCATATCTCATCTTGTTTTTATATTTGTAGTGAATGCTATAAAAATGGTTGAGTGTACTTGAGATTGTACATACTGTTGGGGAAGGTTCAAGGCAGAGGAAATCAATCAAAGTTAGCTTGCAAATCTAGTACTAATATAAGTTTAATACTGTACTGAAATACATATCATACAAGCATCCTGGCTTGTATCAGGAATAGTGTGGCCAGCAGGACCAGGGAGGTGATAGTGCCCCTGTACTCGGCACTGGTGAGGCCGCACCTCGAATACTGTGTTCAGTTTTGGGCCCCTCACTTCAAGAAGGACATTGAAGTGCTGGAGTGTGTCCAAAGAAGGGCAACGAAGCTGGAGAAGGGTGTAGAGAATAAGTCCTGTTGGGGAGCGGCTGAGGGAGCTGGGGTTGTTTAGCCTGGAGAAGAGGAGGCTGAGGGGAGACCTTATTGCTCTCTACAACTACCTGAAAGGAGGCTGTACTGAGGTGGGGGTCGGTCTCTTCTCCCAAGTAACAAGCGATAGGATGAGAGGAAACGGCCTCAAGCTGCGCCAGGGGAGGTTTAGGTTGGATATTAGGAAAAATTTCTTCACCAAAAGGGTGGTCAGACACTGGACCAGGCTGCCCAGGGAAGTGGTTGAGTCCCCATCCCTGGAGGTATTTAGAAGATGTGTAGATGTGGTGCTTAGGGCCATGGTTTAGTGGTGGACTTGGCAGTGCCAGGTTAATGGTTGGACTTGATGATCTTAAAGCTCTTTTCCAACCTAAATGATTCTGTGATTCTAACTATTACCACACTACATCCAGCATTGTCTTCTGAATAAGATAGAATGTTTGACACACTTGCCTGAATGCAGGTGTCATTTGAGATACCCTGAAGTATCCCACTTGGCTTACAGCTTCTGGTCCGGAAAGAGCAGGTTTTCCATAGCTCCTATGTTGTATGTCTAAGCCACATGCAGATAACTCAGGTACCACAGGGCAGATCACCTTCACTAGAACCCAGTGTTTAAGCAATTGAATTGAGTCCAGAGTGTGTTTCAGTGGCTTAGCATATTTTATGCAAAGGTGTCAAAATTAATTTACCTATGAAAAATACAAATTACATAAATGAGATTTTAATGATACTGCAGGAGTTCCTAAGTTACTGTCAGAATTTATTTCTGTCTTCAAGACATAAAATCTTCCATTTTGAAATTATTGTCACAGTATTTCAGAAGGTAGCTCTTATACCTGCATTAAACACAGCTGAACCATTAGAGTCGCTTTTATGTGCATAAGACCCACCACTCACTGGGTGAATTATGAAAATATTATGTCTACTGGCAATACAGTAAAGTGTAAGTAAGATTATTTCAGTGTTTAATGCCAATATGAGATGAAGTATAATAGTATGTAATGTGATAAAAGCCAGTACATTAACTCGGTTCTAAATGTCTTTCATTTTGGAAGTTTAGTTTTAAATAAGCTTTAAAAAAAAGATTCAGATTCTGGTTTTGGTAGCTTGTACAAAGACCTGTGTATAGAAGATAACAGACTGACCTGTTTTTGATGTTAGAAAAGTCCAGTCTTAAAAATAATTTGAACAGTTCTGAAAAGTAATAGGATTAACCTCTTTTTCTGCCCTAGAAATAATACCTGACTTGTCATCCAGCATAACAAGCTTAAAATTGTCGCAAAATCATTTTATTAATGTTCCAGAAGCAATTCTTCTTCTACCACAGTAAGTTATTATTTTATTTATTGAAGTTAATGTCAAGTTCTTGATGAAGAAAATCTGATGGCAAGACCTTTGTTAAGCAGAAAATTCTGCACATTTTACTGATTTTCAGGAAATCCTCTCTAACAGGTTAAATCCAAAACTTAGTAGCTTTTAACTGAAGACAGATCAGTCACATTTTCTTCATTATTTTGAGAAATTCTGTTCCTCAGATTCAAATCATTGTTATTGAAAATATATTGCTTGACTGCTGAAGCTGACAATTCTTGCTGAGAAGACCAGAATGAATTTATTATTTTCTGGAAACCCACAATAAACAGATACTGGCAATTTTTCCTTTTCAAGAAGTTCTGCAGACTTCTGCACATGGCTACTGAGATTAGTTTTTCACTTCCCAATATCACAAGATATTTATTCTCAAAGAATGACACTTCCTCTAGATGGAATTGTGATAAAGATGCATGTGACATTTGTTTTGTTATACCTTCAAAGCATTACTCATGTGAAAATCAGACTTCTGCTTTTTTTTATAGAAGTTACTGACCTTAACAGGTCACTAGAATCAGATTGTGGAAGGAGTGCCTGGAAGGGAAGAGCAGATCAGTTATCTGATAGATGTGGGCAGATGGGGGTGCTGATGGCACCATGGGGAGGGCAGATCCACACAGATTTGTGAACTTACGTTATTCAAATTTACATAGAGCACGTCATTATTAACATGATATTACACTGTTGCAGCATGCTAACGTTTATATTCACAGCAGCAAATTTAATGGATGTGTTGAAAAAGGTACAGCTTTCAGGTTATACATCTTCCAGCCCAGACAAATCAATAAGGAGTTGCATGCATGGATTTTTTGCATGCTTCATATTCCACAGTAACATAAACAGCATATTTGTACAACAGATGACTTATAGAAATGAAATGTTCTTTTTTATGTGGTTCTTAAACACATGTGTAGTTCAACTATATAATTTATGCATATACATGTATATACAAACATATATTCATAGAAACATTCCAATAAAAGAGTGATGTATCCATACCATCTGATGTTAGTTTCCTAAGTTAGAAGCAAGAAAGAGAGCAGTTTAGATCACCTAGTGAGGCTCCATAGTTTATAAGTGGAATCTTGAGTTCTAGAAAGTTGATAATATCAGGAAGTTCCCTATTGCCTTTTTTTAATTTGAAATCTATAAAAAACCACAGGAAAATACATATTAGTATTATGTTAGATTGCAATTAACTTTTAAAATACATTTATTCTAGTAAGTTAGACATTGCACGTAACATTGTACTCCATGGTCCTGCACTCACCTGAAACTGGAATCCTGAGCTAAACTCTATTCTCTGTTTACCTGGGTATAAATGTATATTAACTATATTGTTTACAGTTGAATTACTGAATATTTGCACTACAGGAGTGTGAACCATATTTATATGTCTTCTATTAATGTGAACAGAGCCATGCATGTCTGCAAATTGTAGAAAGAAGAAGGAAGTGGACTATTGTCACAATATGTACACTTATTTAAAGTGACTCTTTAATTTACTATCTGAAACATATACACACAGTACAGTGTGGATGTTTATTTTCATGACCAGGCAGTTTCATTCACAGACAAATACATTGAATGAACATTATACTGAACCAATCGTATGTATTTATATTTCTTTCTGAGGTAATGAAGATCTACTTATAATGTCATCGTAATTACTTTTGCTTGTAGTAGTAATTCTCTATCTTCTTCTATCTACATTCCTGTTGGAAAACTGTCTGTTCTGATATCTAATCCATTTGTTTATTTATTAAAAATTAATACAGTTCCAGTTAATCTCAGTTTTATTTTTTTCATTTGCTAACTTTTCTCTTTTTTATTTTCATGTTTTTAGTTTGCGATCAGTAGATTTAAGCCAAAACAAGATCATAAGCCTGCCTGGACCAATGCACTGGAAATCATTAAACTTAAGGGAGCTATTATTTAATCATAATCAAATAGACGTCTTGGACTTGAGTGAAAAGGCATGTGCATGGTCTAGGCTAGAAAAGCTACACCTGTCCCACAACAAGTTAAAGGAGGTAAAGTGTAAGATTCCACCTAAAGAAATGAAATCACTTTTCAATTGAATGCAGTTTTTTAATGTTCATTTGATTTTCATGTCACCTCTCATATTCTTGTAAATTCTATTAGTAAAATGGTATGTAAGTGCAAATAGTACCTCCTGTGAATGAAAGTCACCATATTCTATTAAACTTTTCTGTCTGGAATGTTTCATATAATCAGTTTGTATAATGAATTCATTATGAGGTCCTTTGTCTATTAGTGTGGGATATTAGACCTGTTTATTAAAAAAAACTTAAACTACAGCAGTAAAAATAATACCTAGTTTTGTTAAATATTTAATGTGTTCATGCTCATACTTTTTTAATAACATTTAATTGCCCATTAAATGTTCTTTTATTTAGATTCCTCCTCAAATTGGCTTCCTAGAGAACTTGACTTCTCTGGATGTAAGTCATAATCCCGATTTGAGATTCTTTCCAGATGAAATGGGAAGACTGTCCAAAATCTGGGATCTTCCTTTGGAAGGACTCCATCTTAATTTAGACTTCAAACATGTGGGATGCAAAGCCAGAGACATTATCAGGTTTGTTGCCCTATTGTTCTTGAATATTCTTGTTTTGCTGTCTTGGGATATGCAGTAAGCATTAAGAAAACAACATATCCTTTTAAAAAGACGTGCTGGTTTGTTGTATGAAATCCAGCATGCTACTCTATGGAAGGTCTCATATCATTTCATATCATTTCATATCATATCATATCATATCATATCATATCAACACACACACATAAAATAGATTATAGTCATTTAGAATATAATAGTATTACTTCTTGAATTTGGTGCTTCTATAAACCATGCAATAAATGGTGCTTACCAATTACTTCTAATATGTTTCTTCTGTTCCCAAGTGCATTGCACGAAGAACATTTTTATGGGTAGTTACAAAACAAAAAAAGACACATTCTGAATTAAGCTGTAACTTTCAAATCAGAAATTAGAATAGACTGTTAAAATCCCAGTAATATCAAAGAGATATTGAAATTTTGAAGAAAATGGTATGGTTTTAGACTTTTTCTTGGTCTTGAGTTCTGTTGGTGTTTTTCTTTATTATACACTTCTGTGATTTCTGCAAACTTTTTAATGCCAGATTTCTTCAACAACGGCTGAAGAAGGCTGTACCTTATAACAGAATGAAGCTCATGATTGTTGGAAACACTGGCAGTGGGAAAACTACCCTGCTACAACAACTAATGAAATGCAAACGAACAGAATTGGGCTCTCCAAAAGCTACAGTAGGCATTGATGTAAAAGACTGGATCATTCAAGGGAAAGGCAAAATGAAGAAAGAGCTTATATTAAATGTGTGGGATTTTGGAGGTATTTCAAGAGCTTATTGTCCTTTACTATTGTCTTTTCTAACACATTAATGCATTACTTATTCTTAGAGTCAGCCTGTGAAATTTCAAATTGTGGACAGTAGAATCATGCAAACTTACACCAAAAGTCAAGTGACCACTTATAAATTAGTGAATTCTGTAAATTGGCAGCTAATCCCTAAATTTAATATAGCCTCAGGAATTTCTCATCACCAGATGTGGTCTGACCACTTGTTTCAACCATAGCACTCTAGAACTGTCATTTCAGAATAGTAAGAAACTGCTTGTAGTCACCAAAAGAATCATCTTCCACTCAACTCTGTTTCTCCCTTTTATAGTCTGGGTCTCTCTAGGCTCTACAGTATCACTGTTCTGTAAGGTCACAGAAAATAAAGCACATAGGGAGCGTCTTTGAACTTTGGCCTTTTGGAAAACTTTCTAAGTTTGGGGGACTCCAGAAGCATTTCTAAAATTCAGGGATATTTTAGGCTATAGAAAAGTTATTTTTAAACATTGGTCTGTGATCATTTAAATACAGTCTATATCACAATGGATAAGCACAGAAGAGCAGCATTCAAGCTGAATGTCCAGCTTCAATTGTGATTTTAAGTGCTTAATCAAGTGAACTTAGGAGGCTTATTTTGAAGTTGCTGAAAGGATAGGAGAAGGGAGGAAAGAAGGAAGGATGGGAAGGAAGGAGTGAGTGAGAAATTCAATATTGGAGTTTTAAAAGAATCATGACCTTTCACATTATCTTTGCAGCACCAATGTTTATCCAGTTGTCAAATCTTACACTTCTTGATTTAAAACTAGCTTACAGATTTCAACACTACACTTCAGTCAATGAGCTACCACAGAGTACCTATCTAAAATTCATAGTTATTACAGGTTTCCTGTCAATTTAGATAATTTTCTGTAAGCATTCATTTCATTTGTGAGTTGGTGATCTGAGAGTAAGTGTTCTGCTGCCTTTTTGTGATCTCAAGATGTTCAACGAGGGAAGTATTAAACAGTGGAAATTTTTTATCATTAGGACAAGAAGAGTTCTACAGTACCCATCCTCATTTTATGACCCAAAGAGCTTTATATCTTGCTGTTTATGATCTGAGCAAAGGACAAGCAGAGGTGGATGCTATGAAGCCGTGGCTTTTTAACATCAAGGTAAGCCACAGATATGTACAGAATGGAATTCCACTTTCCAGGGAGCTGTTGGTGAACAGCAGATTAACCACAAATATTTTTAGAGAAGGGAAGAGTAAAGAAGCTGTTCAGCCAATAAAGCTAGTAAGATGAAACAAGAGCTGAAATACATCATATATTGGATATGAAAATACTTGTAGACCTACAAAGACATGATCAGCATCATTTTGTACTTAAAATGGTACAGAGTAATGTTCAGAAGAACAGTTTGTATGTTCTGACAATATTTTGAATTGACTGATAAAAATAAGGAAGGGGTAGTATTAAAGGGATGACAAGTGAAACCTGCTTTTTCTTTTATGCCGTTGTAAATTCTGGGGAAATCAGAATTTGACTAATTTAAAACTGACTAAATGCAGATTTGAAATCATGCTGTTAAGTGTACGCTTAGCATCCTATTGTTAATAGGAATTATTCCAGGACTATGGTAGGGAAATTGGTCTGAGAATCTGCCTATATATTTTTCTTTTGCTATAAGTGTTTCATTTTCATTTGATGGAATCACCCCATGGTGAGTGTTACTTGTCTTTTCCTTTTGTATGATGGTTAGCCATGGCTGGACAATGCAATTACATAAAGATTTTGTATACTGATCCTGTTTGTTAAACTTGTCTTTTTCACTCTTTTCCCCTTGAGCGGTGGTACAGGACAGAGGGTTACAGTCAGTTAAGTGTTGATGAAGAACATTTCTGATGTGTTCTCCTTTACTATGCAGTACTTGCTGGTGTTTTATTGCTGCACTGTTCCGGTGATGACTAAGCAGAGAACCCTTTGCTTTTCCATTTTGTTGGGCGCTTTTAATGAAAAATACAGTTGTCCCTCTATTTTACTGACAATGTTATTAATCTGCAAAGTATGAAATCCAGACCTACGCTGCTTCCTTTTAGAAAAAGCTGATTTTTTAATATTTCTATTTTGAAATAGACTGCTCTCTGTATGTTAAAAAATATGTTTCATTTTTATAGGCTGATGCATTTTTACTGCCTTATCCAGTCAAGGCTGTTATATGGGATTGCAGTTTAAACTTACTCTGAATAAAGACATGAAACAGTATTTCAGATTTCAAACTTATTTAAAAGACGTATATTTAAAGAGGGAGAAACAGTTGCTTTTTTCATTGTATTGATTGTTTTGACTAAATTGCTCACATTTTATGTGGATATAAAGCAATAACAACATTCACTATTGAGTTAATCAACTGTATGGATCTTACTAACAGGCTCGAGCTTCAACATCCCCCGTCATTCTTGTTGGCACTCATTTAGATGTTTCTGATGAAATGCAACGTAAGGCCTGCATGAGTAAAATTACTAGAGAGCTGTTGAATAAGCGAGGCTTCCCAGCAATCCAAGATTATCACTTTGTGAATGCTACGGAAGAATCCGATTCCATTATCAGACTTCGGAAAATCATAATAAAGGAGAGTCTTCATTTCAAGGTAAGCTGCACACTGTTTGTAATGTTGAAAACATCCTAGTTTTAGTTCAGTAAATACATTTTTAAACATTAATTGAATACATTTTTAGTGTGATAGCAAATTCATCTTGCCTTCTATGAAATGTTACACACAGCAAAATAATGAAGAAAAATCACCAGTTTTGTTTCATTTAATTTTCTACCAAAAAAATCAACTTAGTAAAAATCTCAGCTAAGCTTTGTTTTCAAACACTAGGGCCATAAATAGAATATTTAATTAAAAATAGGCCATCTTTTTCTTAAAAAGAAATCTGATCGAAAACTGTTTTTTGTTGGATGGCAACATGTAATTGCAATAATAAGTATTGCAAGATTTCAGAGGACCAGGAAATAAGATTGTGATTTCTGAAAGCCAACTAATTCTCCATTTACTGATTTCATTTTACATAGTGTGAAACTATTCCTAGAAAGAGGAAAGTGAGTTAAAGCAGGAAAAGAAGAACCCTTGGACTGAATGATCCTCCCACATTGGAGAATCTGCACTCGTAGTTCTGTTATCTCCAAAGTCATCCCTACCACTCATTCCCTGCTATCTCCTTAGCCACGCTATGAAGCCCTGTCTAAGTGTGAATGACAAGTATGAAGAGACTAGCCCAAGCATGGAGCTTATAGGAAGACAGGATCCAATCTGTAGCAAAAAGCATATACATATTTTTATTTTTTTTATTTATACAGTATCAATCATGTATAGTGTCATAACATGTTAAAGAGAAAAGGTGATGTCCTGTGCTACTGAAGTCAATGGCAGAACTTCATAAATCATAGCAGAGCCCAAATTTCTTATGAGCTACAGCCTCACGCTGGTGTTGTTACAAGGGAGAGAAAGAGTGCGCACACCTCTTGTTTCTCTGTCAGAAACTACCAGCTTAGCCACATCCATAATCTGCCTAACTTCATTCCACAGTTCAAGGAATAGCTAATGAGTGCTAAGTGGCAGTGAGGTGGCCTGTTCAGGTAGAATGGATTAATTCCACTTCTCATACATCCAGTAGGCATGAATAGAGCTGGTGTTTGTAAAAGTATATGTAGCCCTATATCTCACCACACTTCTTCAACACTCAGGAGAAGTTCTGCTTTTTGAAAACATTTCAGTCTTAGGTACCTAAAAATTGTTCCTGTAACATCCACGTCTCTTGCAACGATGACTTAAACTGGTGTTTAAACTTCTACACAAATGTAAGCTAGCCTGAAGGAAAGGAGATAGTTTCCATAAATAATGTAGACACTTTGTGAAAGGAGTGTTACAAGGTACCTGCTTAGAAGTTAGACAAAGTGAGTTAAGTATTCAACATTGTCATCAAGTACTCTGAGTCTTTGAAATTACACAAGGTACTAATTACATTTTCACAAGATACTAATTACATTTTTGACACATAAAAATGCTACAGCGCATTGGTGTCTAACTTCTTTGAGAGGAAGATTACAAACTAAGAAGCCAGGTTGGAAATGTTGGGAAAATCGTTTCCCATTTCCTCAAAAAAACGACTAGCTCAGCACCCATGGAGAATGAAAAACCTGGTTGGGTGCTAGATAATACCAAAGGTCAAAGGATGTCTCCAGGAAGGAACTCAGGCTCAGGAAACAGCAGCAAAGCACCCGACTCTTGTTTCCCTTAAGTGTCATTAACCTGGCCAAATTTATTTCTTCCTCTCCTCTCATCCGCTGAGTATCAGCAGTGGAGACTTTTAATTGAGCTACTACCCTTTTCCCCCCAGGTTATCTAAAGACATATCTAGAGATATTACAGATTACAAGAGGCATCTTTTTTTTTTGTTTATTTGCCTATTGTCTTGTGTTAACCTGAGATGTATGACATCATCTGTTCATACAGTGAATATTTTCATTTTACTTCAAATCAAAGCTGCTCTTTGAACTTCTCAGAAGACATAATTTTTTATTTTTTATGTACATGTAATACGGAAATATTTTCTTCTTTGAGCATTAATTTATAGAAAGACATTCATATTATAATTCTGAAAGAAGAATTAGTTACATCTACCTTTCAGAAGCCATGTTAGTCAATAAATGAGTGTTCTTGTTCCTTCTTGCTGCTACTATTGAGTGGACATACCCATCTTACATCTTAGTTTTATTGTCTGCATTTCACATGAATAAATTAATACATTTAAGATTGTTATTCCTAACTATACAGATCAGAGATCAACCAGTGGTTGGTCAGCTAATTCCTGACAGCTACCTGGAGCTGGAGAAGAGAATTTTGCTGGAACGTAAAAATGTCCCAATTGAATTTCCTGTGATTGATCAGAAACGCTTACTGGAACTGGTACAAGAAAGCCAACTACAATTGGATGAAAATGAACTCCCTCACGCAATTCACTTTCTGAATGAATCAGGTGAAATACTATCTTCAATGTATGTTTGTAAGCACTTTGTTGCATATCTGCAGCAGACAGACCTGTATGCATTTTTAAATCTCGCACAAGGTTGCCACTAAGTGTTGATCTGAAATGCTTAAGCTTGGGTAACATTAGTTTGATAATACAGGTTGCTATGTCATAAAGGAATTCCATGATATAAAGGATCGCTACTGTAACAATTTATATATCTTACCCCTCCTTGAAAACATCATAGCTGCTGGTTAGACAGCACAGTTTCTGAAGAAAGATGCAATTGCTATAATAGCTTGAATAGAATAGTGGTTAGGTGAATATATGTAACAGTTTATCTCCGTGCCGTACAGACTTTGTAAGATTAAATAATAAACCACACAGAGCATAGCTGCGTGGCAAAAAAACAAGTCAGATTACAAATCTTAACAAAACATCTGAAAGCAAAGGTAAAGCTGAACAAACCATGATTGCATTCTACTCTCCTGAGATAGTGATGTAAATTCAATAGCTGTATTTATTATTCAAATTGCTTATGTCAAGTCACATAAGAAAAACAGCCCAGAGTGGGGTGTTTATTTTGCTTAGTATGGAGCTTGAGAAATGCATTGCTAATTACAATATTCTTTGCGCAGGTGTACTCCTTCATTTTCAAGACCCAGCCCTACAGCTAAGAGATCTGTATTTTGTAGATCCTAAGTGGCTATGTGAAATCATGGCACAGGTTAGACTCTGATTACTTTTTGTATCTACAGTCATGAAAATTTTTCCCCCGTCTCAAACCATTGTAACTTATCAGTGATTCTTCTTCACCATTTCTTTACTGTTTCATGGTCTAGAATTTTCTCAGGGCCCACATTGGTTCACCTCGCTCTTTCTGTTTCCTTTGCCTTCTAGACAACTGTCTGTCTCAGTGGTTCTATGTTCTTAACACTGTAATGTCCAATATCATTTAAACTACACCGGACACAAAAATGCGTGTAGGATAGAAAAACGCCAGGGATGCAAAGTAATCCTGCAGTATGTTGTGACAGGTTGAGGCGAAAGCTGGAACTTTGGATTAAAGTCCTAAGAATGGGGGAAGAAGGGTCATTGTATGCTTGGTACTGATGGCAGAGGAAAGTGAGTGATATGGATTCACATGTTGAGATGGGAGGGTAGCAGACGGACTGCTTAAGTGAAACCGTCATTGATATGTTGATCTAGAAACACTCTCAAAATTTTTTTTTATATATTCAGATCTCATAACCTCTGAAACTTTACCTTTCATTGGGTGCAGGAAATGGGATGGCAAAAATGTAAGTTTGAGCCTTTAAAGCTGGTGGGATTAGGAGTGAGAAAAGACCTAGAAAATCATGTTGTCAGTACCAATATGCCTGTATGAAGTACTGATATGAAAAATCGCTGTGCATAGGCTCCTTTCAGAGAACACTTTCACAAATTAACTTGTAGGATAAATTTCCATGTAATATGGTACAGTGAAAGCTACTGAAGAAAGGTAGCACACTAGTGGCTTGGACAGGTTAAATTTTTTCACTGCTGTCTTTTTGCTGGCTAGCATTATGGAAATGTTTGGTTTCACTGTGAAATGGAGTGAGTCCATTTTTTCCCCCTAAATAATAGGCTATCAAATATTTCAAGGAACAAAGTTTGTCAGGAAAATGCAATCTAATGATGACTGTACACCTGAAATTGTTTTACTTTTTTTGAAAGATTCTGACAGTGAAAGTGGAAGGCTTTTCTAAATATCCTAAGGGAATTGTAAAGCGTTCAGATGTGGAAAAATTCCTTTTAAAGAAGAGCAAGTTTCCTAAGATCTACATGTCACAATACTTCAAACTTCTGGAAAAGTTTCAGATTGCTTTGCCATTAGGAGAGGATCAACTACTAATCCCAAGCAGGTAAGCAAAGAGCTAAACCCACAAATGAGAGCCATAGAGATCAATCAAAATAAAGACCTCCCATCAGGCTAATTAGTTTAACTGATCATCAAAGCAGTTTGGTATATGAAAGCATGATATGTACTTAGTACACTACATTTTAGTAAATGCTTTCACATACATGTTAAGCTGACCTTGTAGCAGATAAATCTTACATCATATTAACATGGTGGGTAAATGGAATGTATAAATGATAAAATGCTTTATGAGGATAATACTTCTTTTACAGTTACCATGCTTTGAGACTACAGCAGATTATAATTTAGCTTTATGCCGCAGTGTGCCACCATTACCGATATTTATTGCAATATGAAAGATAACCATGAGTTTCTATAGCCTATTTGCTTGGAGTGAGAACCACAGTCAAGTTACTCAGCAGCAGTATCTCCTTCAAACAGTCTAGTTATTACATGTGGTGACAAAGAAGTGTTATGAATTTAAATGCAGTCTTTTTGCTTTCTCTGAAGCAGGTAACACAGTTTCTCTGCCTCAGTTACAGATTTCCCTAATGTGTTTAATAATGCTTATTTTGCTTAATGGAGAGAGTGTTATATGGTTGCATAGATTAGAGTTTCTATGTTCTTCAAAGTCCTGGGATAGGAAGACTTTATCTGAATGTCTTACCTGCCTTATATGTGTCTCAGGTTTTTCTCACATTTACATTTGATATCTAATGATTGTTAGTGGGTTTCTGTTGGGTTTAAATTACAGCAGAACTTCACTTCAGCACAAGCAAGCAGAATAAGCAAATACACTATGTATCTGCTCCCTGATCATTTGAATCATTCATTCATTAATAAATAATACATTTTACATAATAAATAATGTATTAGTCAATAAATAATGTCATTAGTCAGTTTGGCTGAAGTACATCATCAAATACTGCTGATATTTTTATTCTTTCAGTTTGTCTGATCACAGACCTGTTATAGAGCTTCCCCACTGTGAAAATTCAGAAATTATCGTCAGGCTTTATGAGATGCCGTACTTTCCTATGGGATTTTGGTCCAGGCTGATCAACAGGTTGCTTGAAATATCACCTTACATGCTGTCAGGAAGAGGTACAAATCTTTATCTTCAAAAGCAATAGTGAGCATGTTTGCTCTGAATGCCAACACCTGCATGTTAAAACTCTAATCCCCAACATTGTTTTGCTTTAGCTAATTTCTGGCCACTTCACAAATGTGAGAAAAAGAACAGTGGTCATTTTTGTAATTTAGAAATATCCAGTAACAGATAGTGCCTGATCTTTACAGTGGTGTGCAAAAGAAAGTGAAGGTTGTAAGCAGCCTATTTCTCTCCTTCACATGCTAGATACGGAGGAAATCCTTATATTTATGCAATATTGCCATTTGTTTCTACAAAGAATACAGGAAAGGATATGTTTCCCACACAGAAAAACAAAACAGCTTTTCTTCAGGTTCATTGATTCTCCCTTTATGAAAGTCTAAAAACTTTGCTTTTATCAGAAGGGGGGGGAGCTTTAATTTTGTTTCCAATAATTCCATCCTTTGACATGAGATCTATCTGTTGAACTTTGCAATTTCATTCATTTTTGTTTTTTTAATGTGTGATTTATGAATACTGGTGACAAGTAAAGTATGAAAAATATACATTGCTAATGCTCTACAAACATGATTTATAACTGCCTGCTCTCCTGGCATTCAATTTCCTCCTCAGCATAGAATTCCAGTCGCATCTTGCTATTGCATGAGTGTGTGATAGAGGGAAAATGGAAATCACTGACTTTTTTTCATATGTTGCCTAAGATATTCTGTGTTTGAACCTGAATGTACCTAAGCATTTCTGTAATCCCTACATGCATCACCTGCTACATGACTTACCATCTGATTAAATATTTAGTTTGTGGACATGCCTTATAGAACTGAACACTGGTTGGCATATATTCAGCTTTTGTAGGGCTATTCTGTCTGCAAAGTTGAAGCCTTTATTTTGTTTTGTTATTTGGGTAGGCATAAAACTACAATCATAAATATTTAAAATATTGTGAATTATTCCAAATATTTTAAAATATGACATTCATATCGGAGATGAGATTTTTAATCTAATTTTGTATTTTCTAGAGCGAGCTCTTCGTCCTAATAGAATGTATTGGAGACAAGGCATCTACTTGAATTGGTCTCCTGAAGCTTATTGTCTAGTGGAATCAGCAGTATTTGACAACAGTCCAGACAGTTTTTTGAAAATTACGGCACCTTCTTGCAGAAAAGGTTAATTATTCCTGAGCCTGATTTTTGCTCCAGTTTGATTGCAGCTTGGCATTTTGGTTTGTTGTGCTTTTGCCTTTGGAATGTAGGGTTTAGCTTTGTAATTACAAGTATGGCAGATTGAGGCTGTAATTTCCCTCTTTTGGTTTCTTAAAGGGTGCATCATTTTGGGGCAAGTTGTGGATCACATAGATTCTCTTATGGAAGAATGGTTTCCAGGTTTGCTGGATATAGATGTATGTGGTGAAGGGGAAACACTGTTGAAGAAATGGGCTCTGTACAGCTTTCAGGATGGTGAAGAACACCAAAAAATACTACTTGATGACTTACTTAAAAAAGCTGAAGAAGGTATATATTTATGCCATTTGAGGTATATAGAGGTATACCTGTATATAGATAAATATTATACAACATCCCCTTTAAAACATTTGGGTACTTCATGTCATTTAAAAATGTTTCATTTCTGTAAGAAATAATTACAGTGTAAGTCAAAAGCAACTTATTCTGGTTTTTTATATAAGTGCTGTCTGTATAAGCGTAGAATATGGGACAGATTGCAGCTACACTGTATAGTCATGTATAAATGGCAATAATGAAAAGAATCGTTTTTGTCATGATACCGATAATGCAGCTTCATTCATGGAATTGAATCCAGTACATAGTAAAACTGATATTAGATCTTTTGGTTGGACCATGTGCAACAGTAATTTAAAAGGCGATATTCATGATGACATTCTACATACTAACAGAATTTCTTTTTACAGACAGAAGAATAATCTCTTTGTTAGTCTGGTGGTGTTATGTAGCAACAGTTGATATCACAATACTTGAAAATACTTAAACATGTAAGATGCATTAAGTTGAATAGCAAACTTAGTGTTCTGTTCCATATATATATATATGTATGTATGTATGTTTGTGTGTGCATGTGCGTATACACACACACACGTAGGAATTTAAATTTTAGGTACATTGATCATATGCACTCACAGAGATCCATGTACCTTTCAGTGCCTTTTGAATGATGACTACCTTTTTTTTTTTTAATTGTCTCATTTATTTTCTTAGGTGACCTTTTGGTAAATCCCGATCAACCAAGACATACCATTCCAATAGCTCAGATTGCTCCTGATCTGATATTGGCCGATTTGCCTAGAAATATTATGTTGAACAACGATGATCTCGAATTTGACAAAGCTCCTGAATTTCTCTTGGGTAAGCATTATTTTGTAGGGTTTTTTTACAGAGCTTATGTAAACAAATCTATTGAAGTCAGTTCTGCAACATACGAAAAACATTTTAGATATTTCTTTTTTGTGGAAATGTCTTTTTTAAGGTATTCTGAATTACAGGTTATTAGTTCAATTTTCAATTATTCAATTTTCTATTAACTTGTATGCTAGGACACCATTTTTTATGTGTTTATGTTACTGATACATGAAGCTTAACACAGTAGATGATCCACACATTTTAAAACTGGATGTTTTCAGCTATTTTTCTGAGAAATGGTTGATATCCCTTTGTTTTTAATATTCTTTTCAATTTTATCTTTGAAAAGGTGATGGTGGGTTTGGATCTGTGTACTGTGCATCCTATGGTGGAGAAGAGGTTGCCGTAAAGATTTTCAATAAACATACTTCCCTCAGGCTCCTAAGACAAGTAAGAAATATTGCCTTTTTTTCTGTAGTGCTGCTCTTGGAATACCAACCTTAGTGAAAAGCTTAAAAAGCTTAAGTAAAGTGCAAGATTTCACTCCAAAACATTTCTAAGTTTGCTTCAGAGCTACAGATGTTATGCTATTTGCAGTATTTCATCTGATTTTACAATTTACAGGAGCTTGCAGTGCTTTGTCACCTCCATCACCCCAGTTTAGTGTCTCTGCTGGCTGCTGCAATCCGTCCCCGGATGCTGGTGATGGAATTAGCCCTTAAAGGATCTCTCGATCGTTTGCTTCAACAAGACAATGCAAGTTTAACTAGAACACTTCAGCACAGGATAGCTCTACATGTAGCTGATGGCTTAAGGTAAATGTGACTTCTACATTGCTGTAAAAACAGGATACAGCTGCAAGTAGGATGTACTGCAAATGAAAAGCTTGTATTTTCTTATAGCTCAAGCAGATTATTCCCTGGGTCAGACAAATGCTTGTATTTTTATGATTGATTAGCTGATATATAACACAAACTTTCATTACCTGTTTTTTTTCTGCTAACAAGTGGCGCTTATATAAGTAGAGAAATAGCAAGAGCTCTGGATGGAATTTCTATGTGGCTGTTGATTTCTCATTAAAATGTCAAAGAAATTAATTTAGTGCGTTTTTGAAGTTCTGAAAGTCCATGAATGTCCTCATTGACAATTGAAGTGTGACTGTAAAATGACAAAACCTGCAAAGGAGCTCAGGGACCAACGAAGCTTAAACTTCTAAGGTTCAGTTTTCAAACCTGCCAGTGACACTTCAGATGAGACTTGGTACTAAAATACTGCAATGTTTATATGCCAGTAAATAGTATTTCAGAACATTTCTAAAGTCAGTATCCAGTAAGGCAGTGTCAGTGTTGGTGATGTTTGACATTTTTTAAGACAATATTTAACATTTGAAAACACGATTCACTGTTGTGGAAATAAGGCATTCAGTGTCTGTGTATAGATACATCCCTGAATTATGAATACTTTCAATAAATAGTTTTTTGATTAACAGGTACCTGCATTCAGCAATGATCATCTACCGTGATTTAAAGCCTCACAATGTGTTGCTCTTTACCCTATATCCCAATTCAGCTGTTATTGCAAAAATAGCTGACTATGGCATTGCCCAGTATTGTTGCCGAATGGGAATAAAAACCTCCGAAGGCACACCAGGTATGGAAAAAAGCTTTTTTTTACAGTGCATTGTGTCAAAAAATAGCTAATATGTTTTTTATTTAGGCTGTAAGAAGTAACTCAAATCTATACTCTAGTCAAAATCACGAAATGTTTCATATTACATATTACTAATATATTCAGATTCATATTACTAATCATCTTACAAGTAGTGATACCAGAGTTAGACCTCTTGGCCTTTTTCCTATTCATGTTTTAACTCCTTTTAGAAGAATCAAGGAGTGTACTAAATGTTTAAAAAGAGAACAAATTAAATTACATGCACTCATGATGATGTTTTGCTGTCTTGTTTTAGTATGGCTATTGTGATATTGTAATTATACTGCTAAAATTATTTGTTGTTTTAACTTCCAGTAATACATAGGTAGGTCTTAATTTTTTTAAAGGCAATAATTACTTGCACTGTTCCCTGACTTTAGAGAGAGCATATTAGCATCCATTTTACAGCACGGAAAAATTCAACAACTTTGAAAAGTGCCTTTAGGTCTTGGAAATTGTGCATGAGGGTGTGACTTCAAGTGTTAAATGTTAGGCCTTCAGTAAAGACTGTAGACTTGCCCTTCATTTTCAGTATTCATTGCAAAATGAATGATTTTATGTGTAATGGTGCAGGAGCTCTGTAACTGATGTACTGTCCCCTTCCTTTATACTGATTGCTGATATTTTTGGAGGTCTGCCACATGCAGACTATTGCCAGCCCAGAAATAGTGTGCCATTTCTGGTTTACTTCCTGTGACATTTTCATCAGTAAGTGTTTGCTCTTACAAGGATAAAGATGGCTTCAGCTTGGTATGAATCATAACTATTAATGAATGATTTATTTGCAGGATTTCGAGCACCGGAGGTTGCCAGAGGAAATGTTATTTACAATCAGCAAGCTGATGTTTATTCATTTGGCTTGCTGCTTTATGACATTTTAACAGGAGGAGGCAGAATAATGGAAGGCTTGAAGTTTCCAAATGAATTTGATGAATTAGCAATACAAGGAAAGTTACCAGGTATGCCTTGTTAAGGTTTTAACACGAAAGCGGACGGTGTGTCCTGCCTCCTCCAAAAATAAGACCTCTCATATTTTATGTTGTATCTGACAGTGATCAGAGGAGGAGACTAAATAACAGCAATTTTTAGAAGCTTCTCCTAATTTCACAGGGTTCTGAAATACTGAGAAATAAGCAACTATTCAACATCACGTTGGTTATCATTTCATTGCAGTTTCAAGGGATCTAGCTGGTTCACTTTCTAAAGAAATAGAGGTTTTGTATACTTGAGACTTTATCCAGACCTAGCTAGAATGGATGTTGCTGAAGGTACCTTCTAATAGCATGTCTGGACTTGACCCTTGCATATTACTGTGATGATGCATATCATGCACTAAGATAAACACATTTCCACTTCTGTTCTTTCATCGTGATACATTACGTTAAAAAAAAATCCATTACTGAGAAGCTGTGTATCTTAAAAACTTTTAAAAATCCCTTGAAATCTTATTTTTAAAAAGTGCCACTACCTTAAAAGAGCAGCCACCAGTAAAGGTTTTAAATAGGAATTCCCTTTTAACTTGTCAAGAGTGTGAAGTCCCTGCCCAGCTATGTAACGTTCTTCATATTCCATCTGCATTACAATATGTAGTTGTTGGCTGCTGGAAGGGAGATTAAACAGGCTGTCAGGCTGGACGTGATGTAGTCAGCTGGACAGTGTAACTCAGTATTTGGCAACGTCTGCGTAAAGAGCTGTTGGAAGGTTTTAGTACTTCAAGCTTAATGCGTGGTGTTCTTATTTTTTGCCCTGCAATAATGGATATACTCATGAAACATTCTTTAAGACTGGAAAGTCACTCTATCTAGGAAAGGGCAGCAACTGTACCAGTTAATCTGGCATGGCTTCTCCATTAGGAGAGACAGAGAGTTCATACATTTTCTACTCGTTAAGGAGAATAGTCCTATTCATAGCTCAGAGAGTTTAAACCCCCTCCCTAAAGAGGCCATCCCAAGAACTGATGACTAAGTATCTCTTAAGTGCAGCTGTCCATTTAGCCGTTTTCTGTACTATGAGCCCTATGAAATAATTGGAAGTATTAGTTTCTGGAGATAGTATAGTTCCATCAGTGCACATGCTCATCATTTATATATTTCCACCAAAAAAGGGGCTGGCTGAGCTCACAAGTAAACAGTGCCTATCATTTGCTGAACAGAATATGTTCATTTGCAGGTATTTATCATTAATGTTACCTCTGTCTAATGTAGGACTGGAATATCTGCTGTGGATTATGATGAACTAGAAGGAAAAGCAGTACAGGCACCATTATTCATGAGTGATTTGTCAGAGGTCAGCACCTATAGTCATAAGATACATATTCAAAGCACTGAGTGAGAGTTTAAACTTCCATATCTCATAAATACTGTATGGGCTTGTTAATCTAAACTGCTATACATTTTATTGGAAGTTCATCTGTATTCCACATACTCTGCCCAAACACAGAAGAATAAATGTGGAGAAAAATGTTCACAGGAATTTAAAAGACTACAGACTGAAATGACATGCCCTTGAATGGTCAGCATTAATCAAAACAACTCACACATATCTGTGATTCAGTCCCAGCACAGGGACATTAAAAAAAAGTTAAAGGAAAATCCATTTGCTTTAACTGCTTTTAATGAAAAGGACTCTAGCTCTAGCATTTCATGCTCTAGCATTTAATGGCAGATGAGCAATTCCAAGCTGTTCATGCTGGCATTTTACCTAAAAGTATGATATTTCTTAGAGCAGCTCTGTAAGAAATTAGATGAATTCTTAAAATAAGAAGAAGGTTATTCAGAACTCTCATTTCTGAACTATGGTAAAGGCCGGTTAAGAAGTTGTCTAATTTTACATTTTAGATCCTGTCAAAGAATATGGATGTGCCCCCTGGCCTAAAGTTGAAAATTTAATTAAAAAGTGTTTGAAGGAAAACCCTCAGGAACGGCCAACATCTTCACAGGTATTACTTAGTGTATTTATTTGTATTTTTGTGATAGATGATACAGTGAAGTTGTCGTGCTTTCTAGAAAGGAATGGGACATTTAAGTTAGTAAGAGGCACAGGGTTTTTTCTGTTCTTTTCTGGAAGTGAAACAGCCATGGAATATCGCCTGCTCTTGCCATCCGGCATAAACTGTATCTACCAACCACATATTCTAGCCTGCTGTTTTTCACAGTGTTGCGGTATAGTGATTGTAGCAAAACACGATTTGGATTACTTCATGGTCTTTACTAGAGCTATGCAAAAAGGACTTCGTTATATAGTATCATATATACCGTTCCATGCATGTGAGGGGGGGAACAGCAGCCTGGATCTGAAACCTATTGTCTGTTATCAAACATCGCATTGCTCTTTGAAACGGGTGAAGTTTTCAAACATGTCTTAACCCCATTGACTTCCTGAAATTTTAACAGAAAAATAAGAGTCAGCGTAAAGGTGCTCAGTGTACAAAGACTGCTCATTAATATTGGTAATACGAATGAGCAGACCTGCTGGGATACTATATCCATGTTCCATAAAACATTGTTATCCACTGCTTGTTATTTGTTTATCACTGTACAAGCCATTGTTATTACCATGTGCATGCTGTGGCTTGCTTTGTAGGTTTATGAGATCCTGAATTCTGCAGAGCTTCTCTGTTTGATGAGGTATGTTTCAATACCCAGCACGTCCACAGCAGAGTGCATGGTAGCTGCCAATCAAAGCTGCAAGAAGGCAGGAGTCTGGATAGGCAATGGGAACACAGAAAAAGCACAGCTTTCATTTGTTAACCTAAATACAGATGGACATACTTGTGAGGTATGTGGGAAAATTGCCATTTATTCTAATTTTTTGGCACCCAGATGTATTTCAGAAGTATTAATTGCATTTTAACATTAGGATATTACTTCTGGAAAGCTAAGCTTTGAGAGAACAAAGATTGCTCATAAGTGAGTCATCATTGTATCCATGAAATGAAGCGGAAACGCAGTCACTTTTTCCTCTCTTCCTGCCATCCAGCCTTAACTTTCTCATAATAATGTCTTTCCACTCCTGGGTTCCTTTCTTCCCCTCAGATGGAAGCTATTTCTAGCACGGAGGCTAGAACAAGGAGTAATAGTTATACAGCCCTTCGTATCTCTACCTCCCTTAACAATCCAGTTAGTCTCTTAACAATTCCTCTCTTCCCATGGATGCCGCCTCTTTGTGCCAGTTGGGGTGATACCCTCCAGTTCTTTTCATTTGCTTTTTGTACATCTCAGTCCCATGCCATCAGAAAAAGGAAAAGGTTTTACCCAGGCCTGATGTGCTGTGATGAATATGTGCACCAGAACTGAGTGTGACTCATCATCAAAGTTGTTTAAGTTATATTTCCATCGGCCATCTGTTGACCATGATACATTTGAATTAGTAGCTTTGGTATAAATTGTATGGCTTATTTTTCTAAAACCAAAATGAGAAAAAGAAGTATTAGACCAGTACTTTTATTGTTAGCGATTAAACTGAATGTAGATTGCAGGGTAGTTCTATTTGCTTAATTCTCTGATGGCTTTGAGACCTTCATTAGAATAGAGAGAGAGAACATTTTTTTCAGCATTCAGCTTAGAGATTTTCCTGTGTACTCTTTGAGGGGTCCTTACGAGCACTTTGAAGATAGATGGTACAGTTGAAGATGTATTCTGCTGTCGTGGTTTAACCCCAGCCAGCAACTAAGCACCACGCAGCCGCTCGCTCACTCCCCCCTTGGGATGGGGGAGAGAATCGGAAGGGTAAAAGGGAGAGAACTCATGGGTTGAGATAAGAAGAGTTTAATAATTGAAGTAAAATAAAATAGAACAGTTAAAGAGGTAAAGCAAAAGCTGCGCACGCAAACAAAGCAAAACAAGGAATTAATTCACTACTTCCCATCGGCAGGCGGGTGTTCGGCCATCCCCAGGAAAGCAGGGCTCCATCACGCGTAACGGTTACTTGGGAAGACAAACGCCATCACGCCAGATGTCCCCCCCTTCCTTCTTCTTCCCCCAGCTTACATACCGAGCATGACGTCATATGGTATGGGATAACTCTTTGGCCAGTCTGGGTCAGCGCCCCTGGCTGTGCTCCCTCCCAGCCCCCCCCCCCGCCCCCGTGCACTGGGCAGAGCACGGGAAGCTGAAAAGTCCTTGACCAATGTAAGCACTACTTAGCGACTATTTAGCGGTACTTAGCATCGGCATTGTTCCCCATACCGGCTACCAGGAAGAAAATTAACTCTATCCCAGCTGAAACCAGGACATCTGCTAATAGGGAATTAAATTTGTTAATGGTGAGGTTAGGCCTTGGATCTGTCCAGGGTCCGAGAGGATTGTACTTTATTTTTATTTCCAGCAATTTACTAGCATTTACCCTTACTGAAATCATAACCAGGTTGTTTTTTCTTTTTTTTCTGATTCAGGATATCACAGATAGTAAAATCTTAAGTTTGGCCTTAGTGACCCTTCCTACTGAGAAAGAAAACTGGATTGTAGCAGGAACCCAGTCTGGTTCTCTGTGGGCACTTAACACAGAAGATGAAACAAGAAGGCATCGTCTGCAGAAAATGTCAGATTCCATCACTTGTTTATACTGTAATTCTCTTTCAAAGCAAAGGTATAAATGAATTTAAATATTTTGGGTTACATTTTGAAAATATGACTAAACAGAGATGTTCGGAAAATGACAGCTGTACACTCATGCAGTTCTGTTCAGTCAACTGCTTATTTTGCCTGTACTTTCACTGAATTTTGCACCCAGCATAACTGGAGACTACATTCCTGACCACAGGTGGCTGTATTTGCTTTTAGTGTTCAGTGAAACTCTCGAAATACCAGAGGCTACTCATTTAAATTCTTCTTACCTGATAAGGCATTTCTAGAATTCATTATTTTATTTTATTTCAGCAAAGAGAAGAATTTCTTCTTGGTAGGCACAGCTGATGGCAGACTGGCAGTTTTTGAAGACAGAGCAGTTAAGGTAGATTGGTTCTTTGCTCTTTGTTCTACAAAATACTATCAGTCATATGTAAAGCAACTACCAATAGTAGCTTTATTTCATGCAGCTTATTTTTTAATTGCTTCTCTAAAACTAAAAATAATTTTCTACTGCAGTCTTAGAGGAACTGCACCTGTTTTACAATGTCTATTTTAACCAATAGAGTTAAGAGGGGGAAATTATTTCTCATTATAGGACTTTGAAAGGCCTGGCAAACCAACTAGAGAGTGACAATAATGGTTGTTATTAAGAATATTCTAAGAGTTTTAATCTCCTTTACTTATTGCTGTTGTAGCTCCTTTTTCTTTTCGTTCACACTAACTTTTCGTAGAATAGATGTCTTCAAAAAGACAATATTGTTAAGATTTTCTGTAGGTCAGACTTCTGCTCACAGAACAGGTAAAGATAAAGAAATTCTGGGAGTTGTTTGTATCAGCTGGTTCCTGAGGGTTAGCTCCTGACCATATGCAATTTAGAGCAATTATGGATTTGCAGTGCATTGCAGAACTAGAATATGGTCCAGTGTGGGATGTCTGCAAGATATGGATGGGACTTTCCATCCGTTCGTGAACTGCACCAGGGGTTGCAGAAAGTGTCGGTCCCAGCTCTGTCCCATTTCTGCTCACACGGGCTGTTTTCTATGGGACATCTGTCATGAGACTATAGTGCTTTTCAGTCTCCAACATTCTGGTAAGATACCAGAAAATTTGGCTGTGTAAATTTAATTCAGCAGGCTGCGTGGCCTTGTTTTAACAGTTTCTGAGTGTCTGTATACTCCTTGTTTCTAATGGAGAGTATATTTTTTTCTTGCAGTGTAAGGGTGCTACACCTTTGAAGATACTAACTATAGGAAATGTCAGCACGCCACTGATGTGCTTAAACGAATCCTCATACTTATCTGAAAAAAATATAATCTGGGGAGGCTGTGGAACAAAGATCATTGCCTTAACTAGCGATTTCTCTGTTGAAAAGCTCATTGAAACAAAGACAAGTCAACTGTAAGTTTTTTTGAGAAATTATATTACTTGGTTCTTTCATTGTTTTCATTGAAGATTTCTGGCAGTACTTTGATGTAATGCCTTGTTCTAGAGCTCGTTCTTTGAGTTTTTTCTGTTCTTTTGCTTCCATAATACAGGTGGAATACAATGTGCATTAAAATAAGATCAGTGGGTAGTGTTTAAAGTATTCATTGCTGCTTTTAAACAAGGGATATGCATTTTTACTATGTAAAGGATTTAGGAAGTCAGTATCTATTCAGAAAATATATAAATGCAACTGATCAGTTTTTCTCCCCCAATTGCATTTGTCCAGACTGTGTACTTTATTTAGAATTATACACACATAATAAGCGTAGTATTTGTCCTTACATGTTTGTCAGTATGATACGTGTGCATATCTTTGCCCTATATACTTAAATCATGTATGATTGCTGACATATTATTTAGAAAATAGAGACTGAAGTTTTCGGAGTGTTTGATATAATTCTCACATGGGCAAATCCTGCTCGGAAGTTAAGGGGAATTTTTCCTGAGCAGCAAAACCAGTGTTTGATTTTACACTAGTAGAGATCATTATTCTGGGAAATTAATTTGCTTTGGAAAATAATGTGTTAATATAAAGCAAGAAACTGAAACTTAGTAAAATGCAGTTCAACGGCAAGATGCAAAATATGTCACAGGAATAGTTTGAGCTTTGTGGAGGCAAAACTGTATGCGGTTTTGAAAATAAGGTTGTCAAAAACAAGTAACATTAGGGAAAGTAGGAGTGTTACTGAGTGTCTGCTGTCAGGGACCTGTGATTTTGAGCTGTTCTTCAAGATGAACTGAAGAGTCAGTGAAATAAGCTAATGCTGTTAAATTGCAGGGCCAATAATATTTTGATACGTGCAGGCACAGATCTGGCATGAGAGACGAATTTGTACGTAGAGGAAAATAGTCAAAAAGGCTGTCAGCTGAAGTGAAACAAGAGCAGAGCAAGGTGAACTAAATCTCACTGCTGCTTTTTACGCTTAGTCCTCTTTGTGTTGAGTGACCCCTTATGGTCTCGTGGGCCCTGTGAGAACTATCGAGTGTCTCCAGACATTGAAAGAGCGGCAGGAGAAAGGTGGAGTTTGCCCTGCTGTGATGTGAGCATATGTGATTTGAGCAGATAGATGGGCAAGATTTATTAATAGGTTTTGGGCATTAATGTGCCTCCAGGGATATCAGCAGCATAACTCCATTACTGTGAGAATTTATGTTGAACTGTAGGAAGATTATAGCAAACCCTTTCAGTTGTATCCTAGCCCAGTTTAGTTTTAAGGCTGAATGATTCTGTAAGAGTTAGAGGGAAGCTAACCCCACTAATAATAGCCAAGTTTTTCTACTAGATATTTTCTGTGTGTCTAACTGGAGTTCTTCTCTCTTCTAGATTCTGTCATAACGCTTACAGTGATGCAAACATTATTTCAATAGCAATAGACAAATCCATCTACTTGGCAAAGAAAAACAGCCATTTTGTGGAAATCTGGGACAAGAAGACAGAAAAACTTTCTGAACTAATTGACTGTGCACATTTTCTTAAGTAAGTGTTTTACTTCAGATTGATGGCCTGATGCATCAAAAGCTGAATATCAGATTGCCTTCCCTAGCGTAGTACCTTAGCCTGCTGGAGGTAAGGGATTTGCCCAGTTTTTTTGGCAAATGTGGAATTCTTTTCCTCTCTTTTGACCCAGAACTTCAGAATATCCCATACAGAATCTCAATTTTTTAAGACCCTTATTATATTTCACAATTTATCTATGATTTCAAGAAGATTCATTTAACTCTGCTCAAGAAAGAAGAAAGTCTTTTACTGTCCTTGAAGTACGAATGCTTTTGCATCCCGTTACTTCCTGCATCCCCTGAATAAGAATGTCTTCTCTCTTCAGTGCACAGATTCAGTAGGAGATCAGAGTTTTATTAACAGTGATGGCGATTTTCATTTGCATTTAAATTGTTCCTCTCCCTTAATGTGCCATGTCCATTTCATTTTCATGGTGAGGTCAGGAGCAGCTCTAGGTGTGCTCCTCCCACGTTGCAGTGGCACTGTTCTCCTGCAGACCGGGAGAGAACAGAGAAGTATACCTGCCTCCTATTTAAAGGTCTTTTGAAGCAGACCAGCTGGATCTCAGAAGTCCAGTAGCTTTCATCCCAGTTCATTTCAAGTCAATCAGCTGATCAGCATGAGATTTTTGCAGCTTGTCTTGACGAATGATTGTTTAAAAGGCTGGTATTGAGAGAGTCGTTTTAGCAGTTGTGGAATAGTGTGCCACGAGATTTTAATACAAATTCTCTCCATGCTTGTAGGGACAAAGTGGAAAAACTAAATAAGGAATCAAAACATAAACTGGCTTATTCTGGAAGAGTGAAGACAATTTGCCTGCAGAAAAATACTGCCCTGTGGATAGGGACAGGAGGAGGACATATCTTGCTGCTTGATTTATCAACACGTCGTCCTGTACAAGTTATACACAACTTTTGTGATTCCATTAGAGTCATGATAACAGCTCAGCTAGGTAAGTAAGACCATCAAATGATGAGTACTTTGAAATCAGTGCCAAGTTTAGGATTGCTGTCTCCTGTTTGGCATGCTGTTCCAGGAACAGATTAGCATTTTCCGTGTTTTGTTCATTCATTCTGTTCCACTGCTGTCATCTTCAGTCAACGTCAGACACTCCGGTGTTAGCTGAATACCAGCAGGCTGTCATACCTGTGCTCACATAAAACAACAGCTCTTCCCTGGCTTGTCACCGATCAGCACATGAACGTACCCTACCTTCACTGCGTCCTCGTGCCATACTTCAGCACAGTGCTCACCGTCTTCTGTCCGATCGTCTTCATCTTGATCTGTGTCTGCCCGTGTTCTTTCTCCATCTTAAGTTTTATGCTTCTGGCTTCTCTCTCTGTGGAGCTTGTTAGGTTTTAATAATTTTTCCTTAATTGCTTATTGCCTAGTTTTCTTCTCCCATCCTTATTCAGGAATAGTTCTTTTAGGTTTGAGTCACAGGCAGATCACAGCAAAGCTGGGAAAGTGCTGCACACTCGGACTCAGGGTGCAGACTTGTACATATGTGCTGTTCCTGCCACCAGGGCCAGGTGTTTCGAGCTGCTGTAGGCAGACAGTAGTTGTGGGTTTTCAGTGGTAGTTACAAGCAGCCAGAGGAGCATAACTGAGTATGGGGCACTTCTTGGCTGCTGTAACTTCCTTCACCTGTACACTTTCCTGCATCTCTCCCAAAAGTGATAAAGGCCATACCAACTCAAGAGTTCATTGTACTGCAGTGGTAGGTACACTTAAAATACACATCACTTCAAAAAGTGGGGCGCAACACGTGGATTCCCATCGCCTTCCACTGTGTTTTGAAAACAACTCTGGAGTTCCCTTGTCAGTGTGATTTAAAGTGCGTTTGCTGTCAAAAAAAGACTCTGAAGCTGTTGTGGTGGACTCAGAAACACACTGAAATCCTGCTAGCAAACTTCATAGTTGCAGGCTGTGGATGTTTTCTCATTACCATCGTGAACTTAATTTGGGCACTCTTTTTCCTTTCTAGCACCAGAAATATCCATAGACTACAGTTAGCTCATAGTGCTGACAGTGTTGTATGAGTCAAAAAAGCTCCATCTTCCTCTGACTTGCCTTTGCCTGAGACAGCAAGTTTGTACAGTCTGTTTAGTCCTCAGCTGTTAAGAGTGCCAGCTATAGAGTCCAGATTCACTAGCACAGCATTTTCAGTCCTTCTGGTCCTGATAGCTACAATATTAGTACTATCAAGGGACATTTCATTTTTAGCATTTCGTAAAGAATACTCACTATGAAAACAAAATTTCTGCCTCACCTACTACTGTCATCGATAGGGAAAGTATATTGTATAGGATAATACAGTGTGATTTAAAAAGCCTTGAGTCTCATATTCTTTGTTTCTAGTCACTTCAACATTTTTAATCAGTGTTATGTATAGAAAAGTTAATACTTCAGGAGAAAGAGTTTAGCTGCATTTGCACAAATCTCAAGAATGGCAAGTAAGATTGATACAGGCAGTTTGATATGTACTTTTTTTTCTTTGGATCATTTTTTCCCAGCAATTATTTATAAGGGTTGGGTTTTTTTCTAAATTCTGAGACTTTGTTTTTACTGGGATTTTCACAGAATCCATGAAGATGGCACTGAGGCTGCCGAGCAATTCTTCAATAGTAATGCATTGCTTGTCTGAAATGAGAGAAGATAGAGGGAACTATTTTTGTATTAAATAGTTTCATTTAAGATTAAAATATATAATGTCAATCAGATGTAAATATTTCAGGGAAAAGAGATTGCCAGGCTTTGAGACATCAATTTTATCTGTAGTTCATCTATGAATATGGAAATATAACATCTTTTTCTAATTCTCTCACTTAACACATTGACGTACAATAGACATAAGACTTATCACAGAGAATGATTTATATGTAAATCTGTAGTTCATTTTGCAAGTGAAAATTTAGCCTTCTATATAGTAAGAGGGGAGCCTAGTCTGAATAAGAAACATTATACATGAGTTCCAGTCACTTTTTTATGGAGTATGGATAAGACTGGTTGCCAGAAAAAATAAAAGCGTTGGAAAATCTGAGCATGAAAGATGTGTAGGGTTTCCACCAGCCCTCACCTAACGTAAGCAGATTTACATCGATATCAAAGGAGAATATACTGCAGATCTCCACAGGGCAGGAAAAATCTCTCTCTACCTTGCAGAGGTCCTGGGGGACGCACTAGAAATGTTTGCTGACTCAGAAGGAACGTATCGTGAGGGGAACACTGAAGTGTGGTCACACAAAACTTCCAAGACTGTGGCTTTCACAGTAAGCCGTACTCCAGACTATTTATATCCCAGAAACTGAACCCCTCTGCATCTTTTCTCTGGGGGAGTGGGTGAAACTTCATGTATGAAGAGGTGTGGGGAGGTCTGGGGCGCAGTGCTGCAGCTGGGGTGTCTTCACATGGAGGGGCTGTTCCTTCCCTGGCCTGATCCGTGACCCAGGTACGTAGGCTGGCTCCTGGGTTTCTCTACTCACGTACAGCTAAGGGCTCGCTGCCCTCGCTGTGCTGCCAGTAGGGCAGGGAGCTGCCATGGCAGGAGAACACGTAACAGCTTCCATCTGTCTTGCAAGACATTTATTAATATGTCTTGTTGGGCATAAGCAGGAAGTTGGTATTGAAACACTGGCACATTCACCTTATCCCTCTGTGATCCAGCCACTCCTGTCTTCCTCATCTTTTTTTGCATTATTCAGTAGGCACCTTCCTGTGATCCATCCCCTATTTCTCCTTTCCTACCTACCTGCCATCGTTAGTTCAGAACACTTTTAATTAGTTTGTATCATATTTGGTTGGCTTGGTTTTTTCATAACCAAACTGATCACTGGCACTTTCTGTTTCTGCTCTGCACTGGGACTTCATTTGCAGCCTGTCCCTTCGCTGGGACGTCTGTTTCCTGGGATTCTGCCACCTCTGCTGGTGGCATATAATAGGGTGCTTTGTTCCTGGGCTCGTTCAGCAGGCTGGCCAGCCGATCCAGTGCTCACGCCTCTGAACCCTGGTAAGCCCCTACGTTAAGTGGAGACGTGAACTATGGTGTTTTCATGGCTGGGTTTTTCATGGTTAATGATTTTGAATAAAGGGTCCGGTTGACTGAACTCTGCTTTCTGTCCTCTTAGCGGCATGATGTCATCTACTCTTTCCGTCCTTAAATTACAAAGTTCCCATTAAAATCGAAATTTGACATTTTATTTCTTTGAAAAAGGGAGTCTCAAGAATGCGGTCCTGGTTTTGGGATATTGCTATAAAAGCGACACTGAAGACAACAAATATCACAAAGGTACGTGAGCTGTGTTTTATTAATTTCTATTATTAGTGGAGTAGACACTATTATGCTTGGCTGCCCACTGAGAGTGGAGAGTTGATCATCATTTGATATAATTTTATTGAAACATCATTATTAGTTTTTGTTGTCTTGCATTTCTGGGCTCCATACAAACTAACAGTAACTTCCAAAAATGGATCAGAGGAAGCCAGTATTTGAAGCCACTATTATAATTTGCTGGAAAACTGTATTTAGAGAGTAAGTGTCATTGTGTAATTGGAGAACGTATCAAATGGATATCCAGAGGGGTCTGTGCTAGGCTAGGAATCCTCAACATGTTCGTGAATGATGTGGATGAAGGAATAGTGAATGTGCTTTTCAGATTTGCAGACAATTCTCAGCTAAGACAAAGCCACAAGCACACTGGAGGGCAGGATTAGAATTCAAAATGACCTTGGCAAATAGAACAAATGGTCTGGAAGGAAATAGGATACAATTCAGTAAGGACAACTGCAAGACCTTTTACTTAATTAGGAATGATCCGTTGTACCAACATAAGGAACTGATCAGCTTAAACAGCAGTGCTGCAGAAAAAGGGTTATAATTGAGCGCAGGCTGAACGTGAGTCAACTGTGTCACATTGCTGCAGAAGAGGCAAACGCCATTCTCACACCAGTCGAAAAGTGGTGTCTGTGAGACAGGAGCTAATTCTTACACTCTGCTGAGTGCTGAACAGCCTCTGCTGGAGGAGCGTGTCCATTTGGGACGTTCCTGAATGATCTGGACTATAGTCCAGATTAGGAATAGTCCAGAGGAGAGAAATGCAGCCTGTGAGGAAATGTTGCAGGAAGTTGCTCAATATAAATAAAGCTTAGCGAAGACATGATAATAGGCTTCAAATATGTAAATAAAGCGGAGGGGAATAAAGACTTCTACATATTCCCTGTAGGTAGGATAAGGACCAACCAGTTTCTATTACAGCAAGGCAGATTTAGGTCAGGCATCAGGAGAAACTTCCTGACAATTAGGATAGCGAAGTGCTGGAATAGGAAGATAGAAAATCTCCATCTTTGGGTTTTTCTAAGAACAGTTACAGTTGGTGCTCTGCTCGATGCTCTTCTTTTCACCTTTATCTCATCCCGGTTTCAGTGACTCCTAAAAATGTGGCAACGACAGTATAAAGTTAAGGGTGGCAAGTGTACATGAGCTGACTGGAGTAAAATAAGAATCAAACTTACAGCAGTGGGGTTTATATTCTGATATTCCCTGATTATTACCATAAGAAGACCTATTGCCTTTTTAGCCTTTTTATTGTATTTAAGAGTGCCATTAATTATACAGAGAGGAATCAGAGACTCCCAGAAACCTTGGGGCCTTAGTTTGTGAGCCCCTGCTCATGCAAGTGTTCTCAATTATCCTTATTCCACTAAAAGCAACGTGAATTCTCCATGAATAAAGAGTTGCTTGCATGCAGGGAGATTGAAGAAGTGACCTTTGCCTAGTATACTCACTACCTTATGAAATCAGTTTTCATTTTTAATTTACAGTGAATGGGTTTTGAGTCTTGTAAGCATTTAGGGTATATCTGCTCGGGAAAATGGAGATTAAATTTTATGCAGGCACCTCAGTGCTAGCATTAGCTGTAGCTCAGATCAGTACCTTATGGCCCACAGGCACAAAAAATGGTTTTTCAAGTGCATTTAAATGGTGTACTTTAAGTTTAGGAACTGGAATACAAATCATTGTGCGAGTACAAACAGCTTGTAACCCGTAACTGCACTACCTCACGCATAAAGTGTCATATAACCTGTCTTCCAGGTCCTAAGCATCATGCTTCGTTGAGGCAATTTACGAGTAATTAAAAAATAAGCAGATAAGCAAAACCACTTCTAATTGTGCAATAATTCTTCTCTGTTGTAGTTTTCACTTTTTAAAATTTTTTTTCCCCCAGAATTGCAATCCTGCGTGTCAGTGTGGGACATTAACCTGCCCCATGAAGTGCAAAACCTGAAAAAACATATAGAAATGAGACAGGAATTAGCAGAAAAAATGAAGAGCTTTTCTTTGGACTGAAAAGTCACCCTGCAAGTGCCCTTCTCTCTTCTAGTCTTCCATCCTAACTTACTGTGCAATATTTACAACTTCTTGTCGCTGGTGTCTTCAACCAAAAACCAGGAAGAAAATTGCCAGGAGAGAGGCAGTTGGTATTCACAGGATATCAAGAAAAAAGAAGGATAACTTATTTGTAATATTTGAAAGGACACAAAACTATTGAGAATTTCTGACTCTAAAGTGTTATCATGCATCTGTTGTTTACTTGTGGAGTTCTGCTCTCAGCAACTATGGCTCAACTTCAGTATAACATTGTTCGTCCGGTTTTTGGTCCCAGTTAAATTGGGAATAAGCCAGGAGACTAGAAATGGCTCTTATTTACTTCATTATCTCTACTGAGTTGACGCTGTAATAAGAAGCAAAATGCAAGCCGGTATGTTTATTGCAGTTTGCATGTATGAGTTTGCTCTGATGATTCATGATTTAGTAATGTCAGAGCTCATGACCCTGAGTATATGAAAGAAAACATTATATTTTATATAATAGCAGTGTTTAAAGGAACATGTAATGACTACATTACTCCTTGAAAACAACAGGCATAATAGTCTTTATTTCTTCCTTGAATAATTGACATTTTTTCATTATGATCAGGAAAAAAAAGTTGTGCTACAATAAAATAGCTCAGAATTCAGAATTTAAATGCACCGACAGGCTTCCGCAAGTTGGTGTCCTCTTGCAGTACTGCAGTCTGCCTTGTCCTAGGAGATGTAGTCACATCACTATGACATCGCCATTCACGTGTATCTGTTGTCCAGCTCACAGAGTGAAAGCTCTGCCCTGAATGCTGCTACAGCTTGTACCACAAAGGCGGCAGCACGCTGCTGTAGCCAGGCTGCTAGTTCTTAGTCCAGCTTGCTGGTTTGCTAATCTCAATCTGAAAAAGAAGGGAACTTTCACTTTGATGTTTCTAATGTGTGAAGTTTCCACTTATTCTTGTTTTAATTTGTGTTGTTATTTTGGGGGTAAGCAGGGGAACCTTGAGGAGTGTAAGAATTGGCTACCTCTTGCGTATAACTACCAGAATTTGTTGCCAAACACCTTCATTAAAGAGATGCCTTTTGCTGCTCTCTGGCTATAAGTCCAAGCTGCTGCTTACAGCCTGCACTGACCTGCTCTAAGTGCGTGCCTTACTTCTGTCCATCAGAAGACAGATGTCATTTTCTTTTTTTGATACCAAAAGAATCTATAGGGTGCTCCTGAAATCTCAAGGAGTGGAGTATCCAGAGCCATTCCTGAGTCCATGGAGCTGAACAAAGTTGAGCAACCAAAAAGTTCTCAGTTCCATTTTTACAGTTTTGGAGAAATTACATACTGGGACAACAGCATTGATTCTGTCCAACCGTGTCGTCGTTCTAGTTTCTGCCATTTGTTGAGTGCGTACTCAGGATTCCTTTCAGATACGCACCCCAGTTTTTATATATTCTTGTAATCTGCATACTGAGAATAATTTGCTATTTATATGGGATTTTATAACTCAGAAAATATATATTATCTTATAATGAATACTTTTTTTTAAAAAAGAGTATATGTATTGTGATTATGTTTATTTATAAGTCATTTTGAGATGTAAGCCTTAAACCTTTTTATTAAAACTGTACTTTGTTAATAACATCGTCTACTTTCTGATCGCTGAATTTCCAAGGAGGAGCTTTTGTGTGCAGTTTTTGTGGAGCTTAATCCCTTACACCAGGATGATGCTAGATCCCAGTTCTGTGGGTTGCGTTGACACAGCTGCATTCCCACTTTTCTCTGCCCCATAGCGCACGTCTTGAGCCCTGTTCCATTCCCCAGTTTGTCTTCTGCTTCGTGTTCCTTGCAGCCTTTCTCAGAGATGGGAGGTGACCATAAGCGGTACTGTCCTTGCAGTCGTTAGGCACCGCTTCCGAGATTCTCTGGAAAAGAATGATACGTAGCCTGCATCGAGCCTGCATGGTAGGTATTGCAGGGAGAGCAAAGAACGGAAGAGAAAATGGCAACCAAACGAAAGACAGGAGGTCGTTACAAACCTGACTCAATTGGCCACTGCTGAATCACCGGTGGTGGGAGGGTAAAATTCTGCAACAGTGGTAACCCACTGCGACTGTTTAGCAATACAGCACTCATTCCTACGGAGCACAGCGATCCAGCTGTGTCCTCCCCAAATACTTTTCAGTACTGTACGAAAGGATTTGGAGAAGGTCCTGCATTGGTGCCTCTTGTTATTCTTTGCCATGTGATAGAGTCTAGGAGCGCATCGCTGGCCATCTTCAGGCCTATTCAGCTCAGCTACCCATCTGCCGAGGGTGGCATTTCTTGGAGAGCACAGTGACGGGGCATATCCTGTCAGCCCTCAGCATCCCTCTCCTTCCTGAGTGTGGGAAAGCTGGGGAAGGAGGTGGCTGCAAAGCTGTTTGGCCAGAAGCTGGCAGGCAGGAGGTGTGCAGAGGTCTGATTTAGAAGCACCCAGGGACTGGCATCCCCTGGGACATGGCACCAAGGGGAAGAACAGCACTTCCATATGACAACCATTTAAAGCTTTCCATTAGGAAACCTTTTCCCAGAAACGTCTCTACTGACAAACTATAAGGAAAGAGGGAAAAAAGAAGATCCATGACTTTGTATTGCCTCTGGTTTTAGTGGAGCTGTTAGGAAACCAGCGGGCTGTGATCACATAAGCGTATAAGCTCTACTAGCTGCAATGCTTCCTGGATACTTAGGGTGACATCCAGCACCCGAAAACAGAAGGACAAGCCTTACTTCAAAAAGGAGCCTGTTTGCTCATGGGAAACAAGCAGTACGGTTTGGCTGTGGTTTAACACCTGAGCTGGAGCACATAATTAACTCCATGTTCCTCAGACCTGTGCAGCTAAAGGATACTGGGGTTTAGACCTAAAGACAAAGAGACAAACTCTACAGCGTGAGCTGAATGCTTCGCTCGGTACTGATTTTATTTTTTTTAAGTATCTTTCCCCTCCTGTGCTACTGACTTTAATTAGGGTCATTCTTTTTATTGGTTGCTTGCTCTGACACAGAGCTGGTTCATCTGTACAATAATTTTAACATTTTTTTTTTTACAAGCAGTGCCTGGTTAACCCCACTGTAAACAAGTTATACAGCCTGATTTCATGTGCTTTCTGTATTATATGCTGGCATTCCTTACTCTGAAATCTCGTACGTCCTCTCGTGTCCCTTATTATTACCCTATTACTTCTTTATGTACCACTTTGGGGCAAAACTGGGACATGTAATGGAGGAGAGAGAGGGAGGCCTCCTGGATGTGAGTTGGTCCCCAAACACGGGCATTTGTCATTACTGCCGCTTAATAACTGCACCCATCTACCTGGAGCGAGCGAGACAAATAATCCATTTTATGATGAGTTCTTCAGATACCAGAGACATGAGGAAGCAGTAAGGGAAAAGAATGAGGCTCAGTGCATGAGCAAAAGTCAACAACATTCAAATTTTTCTATCAATCAGTCTGTCAAGTAGAAAAGCGTATGAACAATTCCTCTTCTCACTTATTTTCTGGCCTTTAAGTCAGTCATTAAGAAATCTAAACCCAGCTCCCATCACCTGTCTAAAGAGAACCAAATTTTCTGACCAGAACTAGCAATTGTTCTGGTTTTTCTGCCTGAATCAGTTCTTCATCCGTATTCTGAACTCATCCCAGGACTGTACTGACCTGCACAGACTCTTACATGAAACCTTCTTCAAGGCCTTTGAACAAGGATAAATAAAAACTACATTTATTGGCTGGCCAGCGTAGCATTTTGTTAACTTTTCCAATTTTTTTTTTTTTATTTGTTAGGTAGGCATGGATCTTTCTTTATAACAATTTTCTTAGTTTATAAATACAGAGTGGCATAATCACATGAGAGCTGAGAATCATACTTATTGCATATCTGTATTTTTAAATTCATTATTTTAAGAGGGGAAAACACCAACCCACAAGATGTGTTATTGTTGTATTAGCAAAGGGAAACCTAGTTTAGCAAATATTTAGAAGCCAATGCAAGTGAAATGTCCAGCGTTCACCTTCAAGAAGGCTCTTTGCTGTATTTGTGAGCTGTGCAGGCTCTGGATGAAGACAGCAGCGCCTGTAGCTGTAGGCACCTCGGCAGGACTCCTCGATGCTCACCCTAGGTCCTGTTCAGTTTAGTAACAAAATTACAAAAATGATCAAATTGTGAGACAACTTTTTTCCCTGCAGTGACCTTATGCTGACCGGTACCTACCATTTACATGGTTTATTTGGAGTGAACAGTAAACTGGAATTATTTTTAAGAAGGTATTTAAAATTACGATACACCCATAGGTCAACAAAAAAAACCCGTAATTTTTTAAAACTAGCCTAATACAATTCTGCTAAAACCAAAATGAAAGTAAAAGCAAGTTAAGGCTTTTTCTTTTTTCCTTTTCTCCTGCACTGCTTTGATTTTTCTTGCAGCCTGAGAAGGCGGCAGGCAGGTACTGTCAGGTGTGCTAGGCCTTGCCGTCAGTCCCCACAAAGGCTGTCACTAATGAGCAAGCAGAGACTTAAAAATCAGTGTTATGTCTCTGGCATATGTAATTATTTACTTCACTTCCACCACAGCCCATTAGCGGCAATGACCTGAAATGTTAAAAGTGGATAGAAAAGGGGAAAGAAATTAAAATCTCCTTCTGTGGCACTTGCAGTGTTTTTCCTTTTCTGCCCCATTTCTCTCTCAGCCTTCTGCCGTGCTTTTCCCCTGCCACCTCTTGGCGCTGCCTCTGCGGCTGTGCTGGGCTTTCACCCCGCTCCCGGCCAGCCAAGGAGCACCGAAGCCATTTTGCAGTCTGGGGCAGGGGGAAGAAAAGGAAGAAAAGCTGGCAGTGTGACAGTGCTGAAGAGCACAGTCCGCTGCCAGCCCGGCCCAGCACCCTTCCCACTGCGGGGGGCCGGGTACCCCGCTTTGGTGCTGCCACTGAGACCCCACGAATCCCACGCCCGGCAGGGAGGGCAGGGCAGAAAACGTGGCAGTGCAGCACCCGACGGAGCCAGGGCTCTTCCTTCCTCTGAAAGGCGCCAAGGTGGGGAGGTGAGCGGGCTCGGGGCACTGGGCTGCCCGGCAAACGCCCTTCCAGGGCCCGGCCCTGCCCGCACGGCACCATCATGGCCGTGATCAGCGGGGCTGCACCCGCTGAGGCGGCGCTCGCCAGTCACAGCCCCAGGGGATGTTCTCCCCCCAAAAAAAGCATAAATCAGCTTTGGTTCCCCACCAGCCAGCAAACCAGCCAACCTGCGTGTGGCTGGAGGTAGTTCATTGAACCGCTCGAGAGTAAAAGCGGCCGCCCAGGGAGGAAGGGCTGAGGGACCAGCGCCCGCTGGGTGCTGGTGTGGGGTGGAGGGAGGGGGCACCGGGGCTGCCGTGTCCGGGGGAAGGCTCCGCAGGCCACAGCTCCGGCTAAGGAGCACCCTGAGGCCAGGCTGGCTCTTTGCACCATCTCTTTTCTGCCTAGGCCTCTTTAGTCATGAGGCCGCAACAGGGAAAAAAATATTTCGTGACAAGCTCCCGTTTTAAGTCCTTTCTCAAGGGAAGGACAAGGCAGAACTAGTCACAGAGGGAAAGGAGAGGCTCCCCTGCAGACCCTGGGTCAGCCCGACACGGTGACAGCAGCGCAGTGACTCAGCTCACAGGGTCACACACCACCATCACCACCTCTTCCCCTGCTCCAAGTTTCATCGGCTCCCGCAGAGCCCAGCCCATGCAGAGCCATCGACACAGCACGGCAGGACAAGCCTGGACCTTGTAGAGGGAAAAATAATACAGCGGTAGCAGAAGCACCCAGCTCTTTGCGCTGCAAGTACGTTAACTTTAGTTCACTGATGCTCAGTTCTGCTTTTTCTTGCTTTGATGTCTCAGCGGTTGCCTTGAAAACATCTGTTCTCTGGGAGGCAGCAAGAACCACTCGCCCCCACCGCCACCCACTGGGCTCCTGGGCTCTGCCGTTTGGAATTTAAACCAGCTGAGCTAAGGCTAAGGCTCAGAAATGTCAGCTTCGCACTGTTACCATCAGAGGTCACATTAAATAAATTAAAAAAAAAAAAAAAAAAAAAAGCTGCAGAGCTGCTCACAGAGCTGTGAGCCCTTAGAAGAGCGGCTGCAAGGTTTGCAGCTTGCAAAGCAGAGGCTGGGTTGGTTTGTCGTGACAAGGCTGCGGGCAGGCACAATGGCAGCTCCCCCGTGGCCATCCCTAGCACCGCCTGGCCCCCCAGCACGGCTCCCCTCCCTCACTGACCAAGTCCGCAGCAGCCTGAAGAGAGGAAAAACCTGAACAGGTTTTCTCCGTAAAGGCCGTGCAGGGCTGAGGGACATCAAGCCCAGCCGCCCCCCCTGCTGCAACAGTGTTTGTGGGGGCTGGCAGGACACAGGGCAGCCAAAACCAGCTGCTTCTGGCAGCATTCGCCCCTCCCGGTCCCCGGCATCTTCTTCCCAGGGAGATGGCTCATGCTCTGAAATGAGCCCATCCTGCCCCCGGCTGCCCGGTGCCTGCCCCTCTGCCGCTCATTGGGGCCGGGAAGCAACGGGGTCTGCGCACGCCAGCCGGGAAGGTGCCACTGGACCCCGCCGGGCTTGGGTGAGACCTTACACAAACGTACGGGGAAGCCGGTTTTATGCATTAGCAATTTTCTTACACTATCAGAAGCATTTCCTGATGAACGCCCACAGAAAACTCACGTGAATTTTGCCATTTTGAAGCCCACTGCTCTGAGACTTAGCACTCTGCTGAGCCATGTCTGCGGGTGGGCAAAGCAAGAAACGTCGGGCTGATGCCCTGGGGCTCGACTGAGCGGGTGCTGACCCCAGGGTGCTCCACTTGCACCCATGGTTCATCTTCCAGGACTAAGGGAGGCCACCTTGGGTGGGGACAAGCCACCAGGGCTCAAACATGTCCCCCAGCCCTCCTCTCTGTGGGGAAACCGTCCACGCAACGGGGCTGACACCTCCTCCACCCCGGCCAGGCCTCCCTGAGTGCTGCTGACAGAGGACCAAAAGCCCGCCCGCTGCCCCTGCAGCAATGCCGGCCACCCAAAGGAAGATTTCCCCTCTCCGCACGCCTCCACAGACTGCTACGGCGACAACTCTTTTGCATCAGTCTAACACTGTCAGGCTTAGGCAAAACTCAAAGAATGCTGTTAAATCACATGCACGCAACTAAAGGTTGAATGAGTTTCCTATTACTCCAAAAAAGTTCAAAATTTGAGAAGTGAATTTCTAAACTTTTCTTTGAAGTCCCCCGCTAGAGCCCACGCTCCCGGCTGAAGCAGAGCAACAGCAGCCCCTAACGGGCCCAGAGCCGGAGGCCCGGGCTGCCCGGCCCTGCTCAGCAGCCATGCTCAGTTTAAATGCCACGGTTGGTCATACTCGCTTTTAATAACTCCCTACCAGCCAGGTAATTAAGCTTCAGTAAACAGTAATTTTCAAATATTATCCATGTGTCAAAACTCACCTCCTCCCCTTTTTTTTTCTTCTCCAAAATAACGGTATGTGCTGAGCACTCTGCAACTGGAAAATCTCATGGCAAAACACGCTCCCACCTTGTAATTACAGGAAAGTTTGCAAGGGAAAAAACCTCCAAAACCATTAAATTCCCTGTATTTACAGCTATTACAGCTAAACCCAGGAAGGGACACAAACACCTGGGCTCTGCAGGGGCTCAGAAGTAGCTGGTGCAGAGCAATCAGTCCTGCTGGAAGAGCCTGAAAGCCCCATTGCTGGAGCTGAGGGGAAGGGGGGGGGGGGGGCGGGAAGAAGAATCAATATTCAGCATCTGCAGTTCCAATAAAACCGGTGGCAGATACAAAGGGCCTGGTGGCCCTGCCTCTGCAAGCTCCCAGCACGCAGGTGCCTAGGCTGGGTGGCTCTGAAAGACGTGTTGCCCCTTGGAGCAGCTCAAACCGGGAGGAGCAGGTGGCAGAGGCAGATGGGTGCAGGGGAGGCTCCTGCTGGGAGGATGCCGGTGGCCTTGGCCCCGGAGAGGAGCAGGGACGGTCCTCCCTGGGGGAGGTCAGAGAGCCACCAGCCTGCCTAAATCCAGGCCTGGAGATGAGGGCCTACAGACAGGGAACTATTTTTAGTTCTGCTCCACCTCACCTAGCCATTTTTCTTCAGTCAAAGGCTTTATCCTGGACAAACTCTGCTTTTCAGTTTAAAAGCCCTTTGGGTTTTGACCACGTCAGCTTTGACTGGCACCGCTCCCCTTCCACGCAGGCATCTCCAAGACATCAGGAGAGCAAAGCGTAAAATTGCTGTTGCTGCTCAGCTGAGAGATGGCAATACCAGTGTCCTGCTTTCATCCGACGACCTGTCATTCTCCACCCTGGAGAAGCCACAGGACAAAGGCTGGGAGCTCCCTGGCTCCAGCAGAAGCTCTTGCAGACCCACGTGCTGCAGGGCAGCATGTTTCCACAGCCCAGCGACACACAGCCAGCTCGCTTCGCCCACGGTGAGGGTCCTGCACGGCAGCCGCAGGCTGCCCGTGGCTCCAGCCCCCCCATGGGGCTCCCCGGGGAAGGGCTTTTGGGCTTGGTACAGGCAGGGGAGCGCAGGGCCCTTGCTCAGAGGAGCACTCCGTGACACCTCCAGTCCGTGGTGGCACAGGCAGAGGCACAGGCGCGGCAGCCTGGAGGAGCCGTGAGCCTGCTCGGCACCTGTTTGCAATCGCCTCTTGCCCCCACACCACACCGGGGTCCTCCTGAACTCAACGCAGCCTGGCTTTCTGTTTTTCCCACCTCAGGTTGCTGGTCCTGGGACTCTGAACATTTCTATTTATCTACACAAAACAAAAAAAGGAAAAAAACAAGCCACAATAAGATCTTGCTTGAAATCTGGTATGTTGAAGCCAGGGAGAGGCTCGCATTCACAAAGCGTGCCTTCAGCTCTCCCCCATAGAAACCATGCCACACCACCCACTTTAAAAGTTTCTGCTTTAATGAATTTATGGACCAGCTCTCAGAAGACTCTTCTGGAAGACAGGAAAAGGTGACACTGCCTTGCTCCTGGGCCAGCAGCAACCAGAAATGCTTTGGAAAGGACACTAAGCCATGGCAGATGGAAAAGATGAAGCATTTCATACCATTTTAACTAAGCCAGCTGAAATGCACGCCAGTGCTCTAGCGAGGTGTGCAAGGGCAGAAGGAGGACAGACCTACAACGCCAAACCTTTGCCAGGGCACCGAGGGCAGCAGGCAGAGTCCCTTAAGGCTTCTTGAAGCATTAACTATTACTCGTTAACTGTATATGCAGGCAAGGATATTTTTTCTAAACAACAGACCACCGCCAAGGCCAAATACTAGACATGATTTGCATTAACTGAGTGTTGGTAGGAAAAAAGTAGTGTCTTTACAAGAAGTAACTTTGCAACTAAGCACCAATCCGAGCAAGCAATGTGTGTAGTAGATGCATCCTCCCACACCCCCACCTTCTGGGGTGCCTTTTAAAAACAGACGGAGATCTTTGCAAATATCCCCAAATGAGCTCTTCTCATTTCCCATCTTCCCAGGAAAAAAGCTGTGGCGCTTGGTTACCTCTGAAGAGAGAGAGCAGGGAGTCTTAGTGTCACCAGTGCCACCGGAGATGCGCCCAAGGTGATCACATCCCTCCTGCTTCAATGTTTCTGCATCAGTAACAGGCTATACAAGACATCCTTAGCACCGGATCTTCCCACAGAGAACTGGATAGCAAAACGTCGAGGCAACAGCTGCCTCCCTGGCCTTGGTTTTGTCTGTACAGTTAATCACAGCTGCATTTATACCAAATATATATCCGCCTCTGACCGTTCCTAAGCAACTACGCCGACTGCCTAGGGCTTGGTTTGTCAAATTGGTCCCTGAGAAGCTTAAGAGGATCTCGGGCAGGGCAAGGCAGAGGAGGCAGAGTCCTTGCCCAGCTCCGTGCAGGACCAACTCCACCAGCACATCCACCTGTCCCGCCGCAGACCACCCCACAGACACGAACAGCCGCCCAGGGCAGAGCCGGCAGCTGCAGAGAGGTCGGCACTGCACCCGCAGTGCAGGTCCCCACCAGGGTGCTTCTGAGATGGAAAGAGCTGAATTTTCTTTCAAATCACTCACTTGTTTCTAGGATGAGAATTTCCGGGGAGTGAGGAGCAGCCTGGGTTTGCTTTTTTAAAGAAAGTCTGCTATGTCAGTTAACCCAACCCCTCTACAGACACAGATGCATTTCTTCCTCACCTCCCTGCCAGCGAGAGCCCCAAAACATCTGCTAGAAGTCAGGGGGAAGAACGAAAAGAGCCTGAAGCAGGGAAATTTCCATTCATACACCCACTTCACTCCCTTCTCGTGGCCTGCCCTGCAATAGACACCAATACACACACCAGGGAAGGTGGTAAGACAGACAGAGCAACACGCAGCATGAAGACAGTAGCCACAACGTACAGCAGGATCCGTCACAGCCTGACTTTCCACAGCCTCCCCCGTCACACTGTTCCCCCACACCCACCACAGCACATCTCACGCGACTCGAGCACAGCCCATCACTCATCTAGAAGATAGAATTATTATAAATCACATGAATTTACTCGTTATGTCAGCTCAATTCCCCCCCGCCCAAGAATTCTCTGTCATGACCGTGGGTTTTGGCCACACCTTCAGTTTTTACCCTGCCAGCTTGCTTTTACTGCCTCCTCCGCAGAGCGGGCGCCTGCCCTGCAGGGCCTCCCCTGCCCACTGAAACGTCTCGCCCCATATTCTGCTGTACTGTAAAGCAAGCAAGCGCCCTTACTGAACTCCTGCAGCTGCCAGGGCTGGATACGTCCTCGCCTTTTTCTTTCTCTAATTAGAAATCTTCTGCGAAATACATCCAGAAACACAGTAGCAAAGTGTGTCATCTTAAGTTGGACATTTTACAGCCACTTTTTGTCAACGCCGTGTGATTCTGGCTCGCAGGCGACAGGGCCGAAGGTGGTCTGTCCTGTTAAAAACCCAGCTCGGTGTTTCCTCTTGAGCCCTAAAAAAAGAGAGTTACTTGAGAAATGTCCGCTCCCACCCCCTCGCCACCGCCTGGGGCTGGCGCCAGCTTTCCACAACACAGGGGTGGAGCTCAGGGGAGCCGGGGACACCCACACCAGGCACAGCACTCCAGGCCTTGGAGCCAGCCCAGGGGACCGTGCTCCTGCTAACACAACCTACGCCCCGCGAGAGCACGGCTGCAGCGGAGCAAATCCCAAACCACGCCAGCTGGAAGCGGGGAAGGCTTTTTGCCCAGAAAGGCAGCTGAGGGGGACAGGGGAGCCAGAGCAGCCTGCAAGTGGCCTGCTACAATCGCACCTTATGATGGTTAAACATTTCATAGAATCATAGAATTGTTAAGGTTGGAAAAGACCCTTAAGATCATTGAGTCCCACCATTAACCTAGCACTGCCAAGTCCGCCACTAAACTATGTCCTCAAGCACTGCATCTACCCGTCTTTTAAATACCTCCAGGGATGGGGACTCAACCACTTCCCTGGGCAGCCTGGTCCAGTGCCTGACTACTCTTTCAGTGAAGAAGTTTTTCCTAATATCCAACCTAAACTTACCCTGGTGCAGCTTGAGGCCATTTCCTCTCGTCCTATCACTTGTTACTTGGGAGAAGAGACCGACCCCCACCTCGCTACAACCTCCTTTCAGGCAGCTGTAGAGAGCAATAAGGTCTCCCCTCAGCCTCCTCTTCTCCAGACTCAACAACCCCAGCTCCCTCAGCCGCTCCTCATAAGACTTATTCTCTAGACCCTTCACCAACCTCGTTGCCCTTCTCTGCACACGCTCCAGCACCTCGATGTCCCTCGATGAGGGGCCCAAAACTGGACACAGTATTCAAGGTGCAGCCTCACCAGTGCCGAATACAGGGGCACTATCACCTCCCTGGTCCTGCTGGCCACACTATTCCTGATACAAGCCAGGATGCCATTGGCCCTCTTGGCCACCTGGGCACACTGCTGGCTCACGTTTAGGTGGCTGTCAACCAACACCCCCAGGTCCTTTTCAGCCAGGCTGCTTTCCAGCCACTCCTCCCCATTTCTTCCCATGCATTCTCTCTTCAACATCGTGTAAGAGCCAAAGGTAAAAATATATCATTTTGACCATCTTTCCTGGCCCAGAAAATGGTATTTTTCATCTACTATCCCCCCTTTCAGAAAATACCCATCACATGAACATCGGGGTTTCTGCTTCCCTTGGGACACCCGTTCCTTTCTTTTTTCCATACTACACTCACTTTTACACAACGTAAATAAATGTGACCAAAAAAAGTCACTGCAATAAACTATTTTCTCTGGAACACCCTTGCACACGCTGGTCAAGCTAAAGACAACGTGTGGTAGAAGGGTAAGTGGTACTAGCTGTAACAACCAAACCCTTTGTGGAGAGAAAACAAACAGCACAGCAACACAGGTTCAGCTGATCCTGTATTCACGCCGCAACGCAGCATCTCACATCTGGAAGCCGATCCCAAATTTTCTTCCATTAGCAACCAGCCGTCACACAAGCTTTGTTCTAGACAGAACACAAATACGCCACACAAGGATTTAAGACACACCAAGCCACTTGGCTCTTTTATGTGAGAATAGAAAATAACATTTATGTTCTGGTACAGAAAGTCAACTGAGATCAGTATCTCCCACCAGTACAGTCTGTTCCAGGCAGATAAGAAGCAAGTGTTAGGACAAAGCCCGAAGCAGAACCAGTCCGAGCAGAAGTAGGGAAGAAACCTCAGAGGGAAATGCCAAAGAGAAATGGGAACCAAAAATTTACAGCTTTTGATTTTCTTGCTGACCAAGGACAAGAGTTTCTTGAGTTGCTGGAGTTTTCATCAGTGTTTTTTAAAAAAAAAAAAACCCACACCACAAAAGAGAAAACCCCAAACCTGGCTGTCAAACCCAAGGACCTGGCTTCCCTGAACGTCTGTCTTTCTCAACCGTTGAATTGAACAAAGGTCTTTCCTCATTTCCCACATTTTATTTCATATAATTTCTCAGTTTAGGAAGCCCTTTGCTTTGCATAGCAAATCAGCTACATTATTTACACCGTGCTCATCACCAAGATCCAAGTGTCCCGCAAAGTACATTAATAGAAGTCAGCAAAATCTGACAGCGCCACAGAGACTTTTATTTTTCCGTAATTAGTCCTCTCAATTATAATATTCATTCCATGGTGAGTAAGGCCAGGGTCGGCATCATCTCCTAATATATTATGAAATCAGTTTTGCTGAGAAGGAATCGTATTATTAATTTTTTACCCTGGTGGAGTAACTGTTTAGCCACAGGTGTGTGCCAGTAGTTCAGCAGTAAGAGGATGTTTAGTTTCTCAAAGCACCATCTGCATTAACAACATTCATTCTCAGTAGCATATTTACAATATAAAACTGATATTGCTCTCTTCATTTATTTTACAAAAACCTTCATGAACAATAGGGATTAATTCTGCAGATCCCTTCTCATCACGTCTGCAGCAAAATGATTCAGATTCCCTGAAGTCACCTACTACGAATGCCACCACTCCCTGCCTGGGCTAGCAGCCCTCCCACCTGCCCCGAATTCCACCTTTCTGCAGTATTTAGCTGAACCAAAGCAAGGCCAGCTTCTTGCTCTTTTTCCTCCCCGTCTCCAGGATTTACACACCATGGCTTACATACCAGCAGCAGGGGTACAACGGAGGTTCCATCAAAGCAATTTCTTTACCAGTAAAGAGGCGTACAAAGATTTCCTGATCTTTCGCTAGGGAGTCTTGCCTTTTATCAAAACTACAGTCAAATGCCTTATTTAAAAGGCTTCTTATTCCAAGCCAAAAACCTGTGCACGCTGGAGCCCACTCCCAGAGTCCGTGGGCACTTCCACATCAACACCAGAAGCGATATTCTCACTGTTGGCAAAGCGGCTGTGTGAAAACACAGCGGAACTCCTCTGCTCCGCATTATGTTTCTTCCCCTAAGGAATGGTGGGACTACAGAAAGGCAGCGGCTATGACCAACGTTATGGCTTGGGCTCCACCTTACTCCCCGAGTTCTCTCTCGTCTCCCTCTTCTTCAGGATTTTCTAGGATCACTCCCTACCTGTAAGAATAGCATCTTAACCCCTGGCTCCACCATTACAAAAGAACAAGAAAACCCAAACCCCAGTTTGTACACCTAAGAGAAACCCTGGCTCTATTACTGTCCCTCTGCCTGCTGCCCGGCCCTTCCACACATCCCGCTTGTACTCGTTTCTCCTTGGAGCCTGCTGGCCTTCCCAGGCACAGAACCAAGACCGCTGAGATGCTTCAGTGGTCAATGGCAGTCATCACAAAGACGTTCAGCTCAACCGTGAATACTGTATTGGCAGCAACGCTCCTTTAATCTCCAGAAGATGGTCCACCTCACTGGTCTCACAACCTCCTGTGACTCCATGTGCACTTAGAAAGACAAAAATTACACAAATTGGTGGGTTTTTTTTTTTTGTAAAGGCTTCATTTTTTGCTGCCCATCAGCACTGTCTCAGCATATTGCACAATGTTTTCTTTATTATAAAAAAATTGTCATCTGTATTAGGCAGGAAGAAAGACAGTTTTCTCAGGAGGCTAATGCGCACTATTGTCTGTAATTAGAGGTAAGTGGTTGCTTGTGTGGCCATCAGGAAGTGGGACCTAGTCAAACAAAAACAAAATGTTATTAATGGCTTGTCCAGAAACAGAATCTCCCCTCCCTCCGCCAAAACACACACTTCTTTATTCTTGGGCATTTCTTGTGTGCCTTTTGCCTGCTCTCCCAAACAAAAATGGTACAAATCTGCTTGCGTTCCCTCCTCTCCCCCGACTTGCATAACCTTGCCAGCTGGCAAACTTCAACCAAATTTGAGAGAAAGGCAGAGACTTACAGGCCACCTACAGGCTTAAATGGGAAAAATAAAAGTAAAATAAAATCAAGTAGTTGCTAGAGGAGGGATCCTACTGATGTCCAATGAAGGGAAAGGTAAAGACTGCTCAGCTCTTTCACACTGCTTGGCAGTAGCCCGCAGCCTAATCAGTAGCAACACTGAAACTCTGCAGCACGCTCATATGTACGTCAAGGGGAGGATTTATTGCAAGTATCTTAAATTCTGCTGAGACCGAGTCCTGGAGTTGTCCTTATCATCCATCCTCAGGCAGCTGTACCACTTGTTTAATACTTAGAGGAAGTTTTTCTTACCGATGTGGATCTGTAAGAGCCCAGTCTGAAACGGCAAAAAATAACTTCCACTACAAATCTTCCAAAGCCATGTAAAATTCCTGCAATTTCAAGCAAGATTTAAATTGTCACAAGTAGTAAAACTGTAGTATTTACAGAAGTATTACAACAAAACTCTACACAACACTTAAACAGGATACAGTGCAGTAAACCGGTATATAAAACACTGAGAAATTAACATTAAAAAAGGAAATATCAAGGGCGGGGGAATTCTAACATTCTGAAATGCATCAATAAAAGCAAAACTAAAGCTATCAAGCAAATATAATTCCCTGTGCCTGGCTTTCATGGGTGAAAATACATTCTCTGGGACAAAAATAGCTACTTTGAAAAGAGAGCTCTTCAGTTCAAGGTCTCTTTACTATGCTCTCTTCAAGTGAAAGCCAAGAAAAGAAATAACTTGTAATCAAGGTACCCTATTGTGTCTTGACCAATAAGTGAATCATGTCTTTTCAACTTAGTTTATTTCTTTGAAGGAGCAAATCTTGCAGTACATTGACAAGTTACACAAGGAAAATCCTCCCAATTACTTCAGATGGAAATTTTATCTCAACTCTTGGCACTGATTTAGCACTGGATCCCAACTATAGGAAATACACAGAATATCAGAAGTCAGAGTGTGTGGATGTGTGTGTGTGTCTGAGATATATATAGCTATCTATCTTTCTATACATATGTATCTCCTTGCTCTTCCAGAAGTAAATAAACTATGCTATAGTTACCAAAAAGGAAACAACAGGCCCTCACAACAGCAGAAACGGCATACTGGGAGACCAAAAATTAGTAGCTTTCATTGCACATTTCAGTGCACACAAATGCACACTTTGTCTTAAATCTGCTAGAGGTTCAGGGCTCCCCTGTAATTTATCCATAGCATAATTACCATGACCAAAAAAAAATTCTGGTAGAACTTAAGAGGGAAAGCATTGATAGTCACCTGTAGTTGAAAAAATTCCTCCAATAATGCCACAGAGCCTCACTAAGAACTGCCAAAAAGGCATGTGTTCTTCTGTCACTGTCACCATAAGTGAACTGATATCATATTTCATGAATATTCCTGACACCCCATGGCTGCCAGCTGCATGGTTAATTACTCTTTCCTGAAAGAAGAGAAACACAAGTTAGTCACTTATTAGTCACAAGGAAAACAATAGATGTGATGACAAAGAGCTACTTAATCAGAGTTAGCGATCAACAGAAGACCAGGGAACATCAAGATAACTTTGGCCAGTACCTTCTAAAAGTCAAACATCATTAAATAACAATTTACTTTCCTGGTCACTGGTCTTCTGTGCTGCATATCAATGTTCACTATCAGGCCCTGGTACTATCCTCTCAAGATTTGCTTACATGGTCCTTTAAACAAGGATGTTTATAACGAGGTTGCTTTTGGTACCTGTAAGTGCCACAGTCTTGGTCTACCCTGTGAACTCAAGCGAGTGCACCGGTATAATACAGCACCCCAACTCTTCCTACTTTATGCGCTACTATTAATCACTTAAATCAGGATGAGACCTTCAGGAGACATCTAAATCGTTGAACAGCCTTAGCTATGGCAGTTTTCCCAGAGGGCGTATATAAATCTACATACTGCATCTAAGACTCATTAGGCTTCATCCTCCTTCTTCCTTGGAGCATATCTCTAGATTCATATGCCACAGAGGATTTAATTGCTGGTTCTTAAAAGTATCAGGGAAGACCCTAAACTAGTGTATACCATAATGGAAATTCAGAAGCTTAAGTTAAATTAGACCGATGCCATTTTTTTCCCCCCTCAGTGCATACTTACACATATGCCATAATCCATTACTTTGATGGGGGGAAAAAAAAAAGGAAAGATCAGAATTTCAAAATTTCTGGGGTCTGAAAACTGAATACCAGTATCAAGCCTCTTTTCAAAATTTTTGTCAGTCAGGTCATTTCAGACAACGGTCTGAATGTTGTTGAAAGATTGAACACACAGCAAGAAATACACCTCGATAAAAACAGTAACTAACTCGCCATGACTACTCCAAACAGATCAGATGCCTCAGTCCTCATCTAAGAACTTCTACAGTTTCTTCTCACTTGCCCAAATTCTTAAACCAAAAGACCCCGAAGAGGTGAGTGTGGCCACTATAGATCTCTACTTTTTCAAGAAGGTTTCAGGAGAAAAAACCTCAACACAATCTTAAGTTTCTTTCAAAGTTTGCTATCATTTTGTTGTTTGTGAAAGGTGTTGATAAATGCATCACAGGTAAGTCTGGCTGAAAATATACAAGGGCAGCAGAAAAGAACATAATTGACTGAAGACAAAGTCAGCCATGTCTAGGCTAATAAGAGTAGAGAAGACAGACAAGCAAGACTGAACAGAAAAGCAATATATCAGAGCTCCATTTCACCTGTAGATTTAACAGCCTGTGCTCAAAAACCATGCAGAATACAGTACAAAGTAAAAAGCAGACTATCACTTTGGAAAATACAGACTAGGCAACTTCTCTAGTCAGCTAACGTTGACATAAACCATATTGTTTCTTTTGCTACCAAATCAAAGTAAAAAGGATGCCAAAATAATGTATCTGTTGTGATAACACGTCACAGAAAGTTTGCAATGGTTAAAAAAAAAAAAAGAAAAACAAAAAAACCCAAAACAGTAGAGAACGTTTTCTCTATTTCAAGAGCATAACAACCTTCAGCTTTAGAGGATGGATAATCAGGCATACTAAGAAGGAAGAGAAGACTGAACGTAGTTAAACAGAACCTTGCCATTGACAAGGGACAAAAAAAAAATTTTTTTGTTTGCTTTTCTTCTATTATTTCCCTAAGCCTTATTAGTCTTTTGAGGTCAAATAGTGACAAAAGAATACAAAGTTAAACAGAACGCCCAAACCTCCACCCTCAAAAGACACATAATTTTTTTTCTGCAAACCATTTTGGTCTGCTTCTAGCTTCTACTGCTGCAGATTTAAGAGCTGGTTGCTAAAACCTAGTGAAAATAACTAGCCCTGCATCAGATATCTCAGATATCAGTAAAGCCTTGCTAGAATTAGATCTTTTTAACATAGATGAACACAGTACCTCAAACGTCAACAATAGTGGAGAAGATTCTGCCCACACCTTTCAAACTCTGCTTCCCAGTCTGTTCACCACTGGCAATTAAACTTCACTATATTCAAGTTTCAGCCATGGCTAGCTGACCATCTTTTTCCAGGTCTGCATATATGCCTACTTTTATAAAATAAATGCACTAAGTTGTTCAGTGTTGACTGCTCTTAATAGCCTTTCCCAGCTCATCTGCTAAGGGTATTTGGTTTCCAAAGATAAACACAAACAAGCTTTACAGGCAACAGGGCTACCTACTGAGACAGCAAGAGCAAGCAAGTATGTAATGCCACTTTACCTCCACTATTCACAAGGTCTTCTCCTAAGCAAGCTGTGACTGTGTTGCAACTTTCATAAAAAATACATCCCCACAAAAAAATTAAAGAGCTAACTAAGACTGCACAGTTAATTGACAGATACCATCTTTACACCAGAAGGAGAGAAAAATTTAATACAAGATGAAAAAAATGCAATAAGGGGTAAGATAAGCAGTTGACTCATGTCCAGAAGTTTAAGGAGCGCCTTAGTTGTTGCAGAGAAAACAAGAAGCAGATTGCTAGACCAGCACGAGATGGGAGTATATTGCATTATGAAATTCCTCTTCATTCCTCTCTTTACTCCAGCTTTCACAAGTTTTAGAGCAAACCTTTCCCTTCAGCAGTCTGCATGTCCCAAGTTGAACCCCAAGACATCACCTCTATCTTACTTCCTCTAGCTATGTATTTTTCAGAAGCAGAGCACAGAATTGTGAGGCAATAAAGATTTTTCTCCCTTGGAGAACACCACAAACTGTATTAGAGTGAACTGCCATCCTAATCTTTGAATTTCCTTTCAACCCAAGGCTTCCTTCTTACCTCTTGCTTTATCTATAATTTTTAATTGAACAAAGATTTTTTTCTTTGGCTTTTGAATAAAATATCAAAACAGAGCTCAGTGTCTGGAAATGAGACATGTAACTGGTACACATAAGGTCTTTTTCTTATTTACTGCAGTCTTTAAAATTAGTACCTTGTGATTTGCCCAGGTACTATGCTGCAATAACTACTTTCTTTATGGATTCAGAATTAAAAGCCTCTCCAAGCCCCAAAGTAGAAGCTCTCTAGTCTGGGGAGTAATTAAAGTTGGTGGTTCAACAAAGGTTAAACGACAGCTGAGAGACAGAGATGCCTTCTGTGTGATTAGTTTTTCATACAAACTACCTTTGTTTCCATTTCTAACACTCCACAACCAAGTTCATGACATTGAAGTGAGCTGCATTTTTTGGTTTGCTTCCCACATGGATAAAAAGCTAAAGGTGGATTAAATATTTGTAAAGCTACACACAAGAATACAGACCTAAAACTTACAGGATTTCACCACCACCACCACTATTAGCAACCAGTGAAGCAGAAATGACCGGGTATCTATCACTAATTCTAATATCAGACTCCAAATCTAGGGATGCAAAACACTGATGCAAGTAGTTAGCATGTGTCACCAAGCATATATATTTTACCATCAGCATTACATTATTTACAGATAAATCTAGTGCACTGGAACATGGGTCTCTGCGCTAGAGGAGTTTTCAAAACCGTGGTACAACTAAGTCTCTGTTTTCACGTTTGAGCTTTTGTTAAGAACAATCACTGTTAGATTTTTCTCTGCATGGTTTTCTTTTACTTCGACTTACCCTTTCTGTCACTGAAAATTGATGAGTTTCTGCCGAAATTTTATACGTATGGAGTTTGGTTGGCACAACTGTGATAAAATATTGGAACATCTGGTTGTCTAGAAGAAAACAAATCTCACTGTTGAATTAAGTACAGGGTCAAAGACCATCTGAGACATTCACAAATAAATCAAACAAATAATATTTAAAATAGTTAATCACCGAAGCCATTTACACCAGGGACATTCTTCAAGGAGTCCTAGCACTGCCAAAACTGCTTCAGCAGCATCTGCATGAACCAAGTTAGTTTCCATGGGCAAGCTCTATGTCACATTTGTACTCATAGAAATTTACATTTTACCCATGTAATGAAAAGATTCATTAAGGTCAGGCCACTTGAAGCTTCAAATGAAATGCACAGATAGTGTTTTCCAGGACACTAGAACTGAACAAGTTTCACAGTCACATTTTGCATGATATATACATTCGACAGTGGTTTGAACAGATTTTAGCCATTGAATTGTCTGTGCAATGCTGGAAGCCCTTCTAAACTTGTTACAGTTCTTCTCTTGATTAGTCAGACTTCTAGAGAATTCTTCTAGAGCAATCAGCATGCTTACGTATTTATGATTGCTCTGTCTTCGTGCAATTCCCTAGGAGGACACACACTGACAGACAAAAGCAATTTGTTTCAACTACCCTAAACCATTCTGGCTGGAACAGCCAACAGACTGACTGACTCTGAGACAACAGCAGCTTCGGAAGGTTCTGGGGATCACTCTCATGGGAAACCCAAGTCATAGCATGAGGCATAGGTAGCTCTGTAAAGTAGGTTACTATACTCCTTTATTTATACATGAGGAAACAAAATGATACACAAACCCTTCCTGTAGAAGCCACACAAAATACACCCTGGAAGTGACAAACCAAATACAGGAATAGAGCCCAAGATTCCTAATGCTATTAAACCAAATCAGACTTATTTTTCCCCGTTACGACAACAGTCAGATCTATGAATCTCCACTGCAGCATACAGCTGCAAAAGTCTTTGCAATATGTTCAGACATACTGTAACTTCAACATAACACAGATCTGGAAGAAACTGCAAATCAACTTCAGCAAAACAGCAAAGTACAGTGATAACTGATATTAAAAAGAAATCGTCCATTTAAGATGCCATGTAGATAACTGAACAGTGCATTGCTTGTTACCAAATTTAGCAGGACATGCTGTTTGTAAATCACAACATTCACGAAACATGATAATATTTTAGACGTAATTATTGGAAAAATATAGTAAAGAAGATGTTTTTAAACACACAACACTTACGATCTGATGCTATTTTTTCTGTTCCATCCAAAGGATTAATAATTCCTGGAATAAGCTCTCCAAATGACAAATGGTCTATTCTGTGAGAGAAGTTATAGGCTGAAAGACAATACAGAGGAATGAAACAACATTTTTAAACTATGAGATTCAGTACTCTTCTCAGAGAAAAAGATGCACCTATTTCTCACACTGGAAAATGCAATAGTTAGAATATTTCAAACACTGGTGTGCATTTCATTGAATTTGTACCTGTGACTATACCAATACATCTACGTATGTGTTTCAAACAAAACTCAAATCCAAACTATTTAACAAAGAAATTCAGTTTCTCTAGAAAAGATCTTCTGAAACAAATTATAAGTCTATCTGAATCAACCCTGGTGCTGAAGAGAGTTAAAATTTCATGACAGGAAATTTCAGGTTGGCCAAATACTGAAGTTATACTACAGTTCAGGTTCTTGCATGTAATGGTATTAAAAAGACTAAAATTTCATAAATGAAATGTACAGAGGAAGCATAAGGCAACTACCAAGTTACCACATTGCCTGATTTTGCAAAGGTATTTAAGCTCTGTAATATTATACACTTGTGTTGACATAAATTCATGGGCAGACATTTGGAGGTTTAACCAACACGAAGTTCATTTTTCACAGTAAGTCACCCTTGCCTCACATTAAGTACGGCAGCAACACACATTTAGTATCTAGACTCATAACCTAAAAATGAAGTTTCTAAGGACTAAGGTCAGAAATTTTTAACCTTAGAAAAACAGATTTTGCAGGAAATAAGTAGTTTGCACTGAAATACAGGAATTCCGTATGGTATCTGTGTTACAACAAAATACATCTGAGATTCCTATGTTACCGTTACTGTAGAAGCAACCTAAAGATAATACTAATAGTGTTAAACATATGAAAAGTAAGTCACTACTGAGCCATAACATTGCAAAGAATACCCTTCACTTTCTTGTACAATGCAATTGCCCAGCTAGAACATCTTTACAACAGCTACCTACGTTAACATATGAATTAGGAGACAGCAGTCTGAATGAAATGACACTCGTTTGTATGGAGATGATAGAAAGAACTTACACTCGTGGCTTACAAGGGCTGCCAAGTGTGCATGGCCTCGAGGGTGTGGTATTGCCCTAAAGAAAGCAAGATATGTTTTATGAAAAATTGGTTTAATGAATCCACACAAAAGACAACAGTTTTGCTAAACAGGACTAACTATGCAGAAAAATTACCTCACCCCCTCTATTTCAATAAATACTTTATATATATATATTTAAAATGTGCACATATATGTTTAAATATGTTTTACAAACTTTTATATATATATAAAAATTGTGTTTATCTATATTAAAAAAAATGACATTTTTATTACTGCCGAGTACAGACAGCCTGAATGACAAGGTACAGGAACACCAGACTCATGAAAACCCTCTTACACAAAATTAGTGTCTTGCATTTTTAGAAATGTCAAAAACACATCAAGTCACTAGGCTACTAGAAGACCCACCAAGGCCTACCACGTGAAAAGCTGCAGAACTGCTCAAGTGACTAATGAAAACTTTACTGTACTTGCCTACTCATAGAACAAGTTAACTATGCTCTCTATTTGCTCCCTGACTAAGCAAGCTAACCTCAGGTCCGGACACTTGTTCGTAGACCTGCAAAGAATGTACAATGCAGAGGCTGGTAATACTGCGAAGAGGGGGGGAAAAAGTGCAACTCTGTCTGGAAAGTAGAACACTCTCTCAGCCACACTTCATCCCTACCAGTCCAGCCAATAATACAGGAAACTTCCCCTACTTAGCTTAAGTTAAATCACTACCAAATGCATGTAGGTTTAGGACAAACAGAAGGTGGAGAAAGACAATGAGATCAGTCAAGACAGGACATTACAATAAATAACCAGGCAAGAAGGTACGAAGGTGGCCAGTGACAAAAGCCATAAAAAATGAAACCTACAAGAAGACAAAGAGCAACTTAGCAGAAGTACAAATGTAGTAATGAGCAAAAGGAATCAAAGGAAAGCAAAAGATTATTCAGGGTTGTAGAACTAGAAACAGGAAGAAAGAAGTGATGGCAGTACAGATGAAAGGATGAAGTGATCAGCTCTGAAGCTCAGGGCTTAAGGAGTTGGACATCTAGGGGCAAATCAGAGAAGTGGTATAAGAACAGAGAGAAGTGACATTTGGAGAAACATCCACACAAAGAGAGCAGCCGAATTACATGTGGATAAATTAGAGAGTACAGATTGCACGCCAAGATCTCTGGTGACAGAGGTGGCAGGAAGACAAGTGAGGACAGCAGAGCTGGAGAGCACAGAGTTTGTACGCAGTTAATACCATTGCCGAAGCATATCAGAAAGTCTCTCCTCAAATCAAGATGAACTGGCATTTAGCTCCCTAACTATGGTTCTATAACTATGTTCCCTCAGCACTGAAATGGCACGTATCTGCACTTCATCCACGTTAGTGAACTGCACACTAACAGAAAGGAGAAGTTCGGACAAGCCAAAGAACAGAGCCAAGTACAAGCAGTCTACACCATGTCACACACTTAGAGGACTGATTTTCAAGAGTTTTCATCCTGTAAGACAGTGGAATTCATAACCGCTACGCTGCATGCAACGCTGCACTGCACTGTTTTAATAACTTATGAAGAAATTTGTTTTTAACTGTGCAAGAAAAGATACCGCATGGAAAATAATACCAAGCATGTGTATGGGAAGGTTAATAAAAACCAGTCATTAACTCAAAAGTGTAAAAGCATACACACACATATACATGCATGCACTACATACAATGTAGAAGGTAATTCTTTTTTTTTTATTTTCAGGAATTGAACAGAACATACTTGCCCACAGTTATGTGAAAGTTCCCTGCCACTTTATTGACATAGAGATGACCATGAATTCTGCATGCATCTGGAGACTGTAATGAATTATCTTCCCTGTTTAAACAAAAACAACATAAAGAATACTTGAGAATATTCACTAACAGAAGTAACAGCAGTACAGTTAGATTTCCTTTTCCTAGCATAAAGACATAGCACTATCATCTATCTCTCCTTACAGTATTCTTCTGGAATTATAGCAGGGATGGTGGAAAGGAAGGAATCTAATAAAGGCCAGTCTGATGAAACCAGTAAGCTTTTGTTCGTACGTCTGTTCAGAGATCTGGCCTACAAAGCTAACTTATGATACCTGAACATGTGAACAGAAAACATAAGACTGTAAGCACATCTTGCTGCCCTGGGGATTTTTTTTTCCAATTACTTCTACCAAAAATGGTTTGCTGGGGAAGTTCTAATGCTACAATGAACATAACAAAATATATTAGTCACATTAACAACATTGTAGCAAGAACAGCTTTCAACATTTATATTTTATGAAACCTTCCTCTTCCCACACTTTTTGGGATGTCCACAACTCGGAACATATTTCCAAATCTGCTCCTTAGAGGAAGATGAAAACAAATTTTTTTTTTAAACACATCTCAAGCATAAATACCATCTCAAATACTGCACTAACAAGTATCATAGAGACACAGAAGGACTTAATAAATCTGAAGACACGAACTAAATGAGAAAAAAGATTTTTTGAGCCCCCTTTAGCCTTGCCTTAGGAAGAAAGGATGTATTTAGTCCTCAGACAGGGAGATTACAACATGGAAAGTGCATACAGCATTGCTGGTGTTTGTTTTGTTTTATTTACGGCTTGCTTTTGTGGGTATTGTTTGTTTGTTTGTTTTTAAGAGGAAAGGAATTTCAGCTTTTATGTACAAAGCGCTTTCCCCTGGGGGGGCGGAAATCACGTGGCATCTAGATTCAGGCAGACCAAGCCTTCTATGCATTAGTCCCTCAGCATTTTGTGGGTAGCTGGAATAAAGTGTAAACAGCGAGGTTTCTCCACATAATTTTAACAGCGCTATCTTAGACCAGGGCATTTACTAACAAAACACATTTTTATTCAAAGGTTCATTCTTTTAAAACCATAAAGTATTAACTCATAGCTAGTAGAAGGATTTTTTTAAAAAGTTGCTGGACAGAAAGATATTCTTTCATTTAAAAAAACCCAAACAACTCTTGTTTAGTATTGCTTTATCATTACTAACTCACATTAAAAAGGAAGCATCAGATAAAATGGACTAAAAAGGTGTGTGTGTCTGTATTATGTGTGTGTGTGTGTATATATACACACACACACACACACACACGTATAAATACACACACAAAACCTGGAAACCTTCTCCAGGTTGGAAACCCCAGAGGTTTTCATAAAACAACAGCTCTCCAAAGCAAGTAAAAAGTACACTATTTTAAAATGCAGTAAAAAGCAGTAAGGTCGTCTTTTCTTTCAACCTTATCTTCTGAAAAAAAAAAGAATCATAACCACAATAAAATGTGAAGCCTAATTAAACAGGGCAGGGGAGAGAGGAATGGCAACATAACATCACAATTTTTCTTACCGTGGCGGCAGTGCTGTAGAAGCACTTTTAAAAGCACTTTTGAATATCACATCTTGAAGAGAATGTTCTTCCTGCAGCCTACTCTGAATTAGCTGCAGCATCCTAAAGTTTACACAGACAAGTATGAAAGCATGCAACAGTAAAACAACAAATAACTTCACCATTAATTATCGGCTTCAGTTGCAGGTTATAGATCAAGAAGTTAGCATGGTTCAGGTCAGTACTGAAGTGTTACAATAAACTCTGAGAATGATATTTTATACAGAGCTTAAAGCTCTGGTGTTCACAGCAGTGTGTTACCAAAATACCAAACTAGCCAGACTCCCAAATAAGCTTCAGGTTCTATTACAAGACTATCAGTATAGCAATCACACACATAACCAAGCTATTCCAATTTAAATTATAAACAGCACGTCAGTTCAGTTATATGAAAGACTCAAACTCATTTGCTTTCGCAAGAACGTGCCGATTTGTTACTATGGTTCAGCTTTGACATTTAGATATCAAGCTATCTGTGTTACGCATCTGAACCCATAATTAAAACTTGTGCTACCAAGCATTCATTTGGAAATGTAAGTTGAGTGAGTCCATACATCTTGGCTTGCAACTGCATGACCCAATTCCACAAATAGGTCCAAAGCCAATTTTTTCCATAACAGAAATCTCAAATCATGAGAAAAGCAAAGTAAATTAAGATCTTTTCACAGGTTTGCACTCTTAAATTACAAGCAGGAGCTGTTAGACCCAAGGCATAGTTCTGTCACGTGACTCTGGTGTACCTCCAAGTCACTTCCAGTACAAATAATACAAACCATAGGCATTCATCGCAGTGCTTTACCTTTGCCATTCTTTCTGTTGTGGGCTGAGATCAAATACTACCTGAAACAAAAATAACACATCTAAAATAAAACATGCAGGAAGCATTGCCCAGAAGAGAACTGGGGTGTGGGAAGGGGTGGGGAGTTACAATCAACTTCACACTTGGTACCACATACTGGAGTTTATGAAAGGACTTTGCACATATTTAGTGTTCAAGTATGGAAATTTCTGTCCCTTCCCCACCCCCGAATTATTCATATGTTTGCATTTATAACTTCAGCATCTTTTCCTAAAGCTCTCATAACTTGAGTCAGCAGTCTCTGCCCTTCTAGCCTTTGACTAACGTGGGCTAGAAGCAGCAGTGAGTGGCAATTTAATTCTAAGTGATATAACTGACATGCGTGATTTTGATGGAAACAGCAATGAAACAAAAAGAGGAGCAATCTTTGAAAGACAAGGGTCCGGGTGCAGACTGTTTATTTCTAGGGTCACCCCAGACCTGCTGTACTTCAATCAGCACAAGAATATCACCAGTAACATCTGTGCACCAAATTCAAATCTGTGTATTGTTAACACTGATGTACTCCAGACAGTACATTCAACTGCAATTAATGCTCAAACCTACCCAGAGCTATGGCCAAGAGAGATCAAGTACAGGAAGTTTCCTCTTTCTAAGATTATAATCATTAGGGCAACTGCTAGCATGCACCAGCTACAGCAGCAGAGAGATGACTGTCCAGAGGAAAAGAGGAAACATTCCAAGGAGAACAAACGAACAAAACCAAGCTCCTTCCCCTTCCCAAGCACGTCCTTCCATTCAGCCATCTCCTCCTACTCACACACATGAGTAGGAATTTGGACAAAACTGTTATGATTTGGAATGTGGTTCAGTTATTAGAGAATGTAATAATTACAGCAGAAAGTTACATTCTCTAATAGGTTTTCTGTAAATGATAAATTACTTTCACACAGCATAATTACTTCAAAGCTTATTGTATTATGCAAGCAAAACGACCTTAAGAGCACAGGCTTACAGTTCCAGAGCCTTCAGTTCACAATACAGAAATTAAAAGGATACTAACCCAATTTACAATCTTTAATGCCATTCCATATTATAAGGATATCATGGTGACTTTCTACCCCTTTTTAGAATCAGAGTATTCTTCTAGTTAAAAAGCAGTTACATCAATTCTCTTTTTATGAGAGCTCTGATAGTTTTCCTTCCATATCACACTGTTAGCATTTATAACTAGAATTTGCACATGTAAAAATAACTAGCTGTAGAAATCACTAGCTTGTTAAGAACCGCTGACCTGGGAGTCTGCTGTATTCAAATCTGCTGTATTTGCAGAGAGTGAACATGCAGAAATCCCAATACTAGCCCTTTTCCCTAGCAGATTCCTGGGGTAAGCACTGCAGACCTCACTCAAGGATCAGACAATACTTGAGGAGGTTCTGTGCAGCCCAATTGTGCAGAAAAAAATACAAGCAAGCAAGCCAGCCCAGCAGTGCTCCGCATCAAGTAAAAAGCAATTTCCTTTTTAAATAAAAAGGTAAGAATCAACTTACTGGTTCATAGATTAGCCCATCTGCAGAGGCGACCATTGTTTCTGCTAAATCCAGAACATCAGCCCCCACATCTATTTTAAACAGGAGAAAAATACTAAGAGTCATACAGATGATCATAAACGAACAAACAAAAAGTTCAAGTTAAAATGAAGTTTCACAGTACGGAAGTAAACTTTCAGTATAAGTTACTGTTCCTTGTTAACAAAGTCCAAAGAAAAAAAAAACCACAAATCTGGCAAGAAGCAGATTACTGGGAGGTAGGGGGAAACCACAAAATCCTACTTTTCAACCTATCATAACAGAGTATCATCAACTGATGCACAGTGACCAGAAACAAACTTTTCAGATTTGCAATATTTTCTCACTGATGTTCAGAGATGTTGTATGAACCACATACACAAGCTGTCTAGAATCTGCTATGCATAAATATTTTTTCCTGTTTCATAAGCACCAAATCCAAAGCAAGACTAGTCAAAAAGGAGGATAAAGTTTTGTTTATTTCCCAAATTTAAAGGAAAAAAAAGGTCAAAATCAGAATTTTCAAAATTTTTATGTTAACTGGAAAATAGCTGAAAAAGATAAAATAAATTTTAAGAGTAAGAAGGGATGACTTGTACATTACTAGTTGTGAGACAAACACAAATTGTATGGTACTGATACACCATACAATTAATGCAAGGTTTAACCCAGCCAAAAAAATGAGTCTTGAAGATTTGCTTGCATTTCTGGTAGAAGTAGTATTCTCTCTCTTTCTCAGTCCAGGACAACGAAAACCAGTCCATACAAATAATGGTTCATTACCTAAATGATGGCAAAAGAATAGTAAGCATTGCCTTTAAATGGGAAGGCATCCATATGTTCATCAGGAGGATGAAATTACCTGATGGTTCCAGTATTGTTAAACAATAGACCAGGTTAATATTTGCCAAGTTCATAAATAAATAAAAGTTGTGAAAAATTCCTGCTGCTGAGCTGTGTCTCACAAAGAGCTTTTAGAATACCAGCTAGAGAGAGACTGGAACATCAGATCCTTTTTTTGCTGACAGACAAAGCAAAGTTCTGCAAGATGCAAGTGAGATGGCATAAATACTTTTCTTCACATCTCCTACCAATTCTTTTAGTGAGTCATATGCCATCAAGATCACTACACACCATCGAGATCAGAAGAAATCTCACTGTTAGAATATTTTGAACAATATCCAACTATATTGCAAGCAAATGCACACTTTGAAGAGCCTTTAAAGAGTTTCAAAACTTTCACTGATAGAATACTTACATTGACACCTCATGGCAACTGTAATATCAATATTGATTCTTAACTTACTGGAAAGAAAAAAAAAGCAAAAAGCTAGTAAGTAACATTGAGTACAAGTATCAAGAGATATATTACTAAAATTCTCAGATTACTTGCAGAAACACAGTCAAATAACAAAATTTACACCAATAAATATAAACTTAAGCTGTTTAAAATTTCGGTGAACCAAGACGTCCTTTTAATTATTAAAGCACTCGTGACCACTTGTAACTTAAGAGATGAAAGCATCAGATTTCCCTGTTGAATTTTACTATGAAACTCCTAACAGATTTTTTGGAAATATTACTGGCCCAAGACTTTGTCAGACTCTTATTACAAATATATAGTTTTCAATATTTTACACATTTTTTTTTCACACAACAGTGCAATAAATTCCACAGAATGCGGCGGATCAGGACAATGTAGGAGTTACAAATCTAAAACTGAGTAAATATTTGAGCACCTTCCTCCTGTTTTGTCCTTAAGACAGGCCATTGTATTTCCAACCCTAATCAGAATTCCTCAGGACAGTCACACTCAGGATCAGGCTGAGAAGTTACTAAAACCAGTTCCCAGAAAATGCTGCCGTGTCATAAGGATCATTGGTTTTGCTAGCACTGCTTCTGGAAAAAGCTCTTATCTCAAAAATGCTCCCATATTATAATAGCAAAATGCCTTGTATCTTTATCCTGATTGTTTCCATAATGAGGGGAAGTGAAAAACAGTTCTTCCCATCAGGGGAAAAAAAAAAACAAAACAAAACAAAAACAAACCAACACAAAACCAACACTCAAAAAAACTCCATCACACCAGAAGTCTGATTGTGTGACATTCCCCAATATTCTGGGCATTTGCTATTGGTTTTCATGTTAGTTTCACAAAAGTCATTTAAACTATAATGAAGAAATCCCCTCACTATAGTCATACGGTCCTATCACTTCCAGGGAGCTGCTTCTGGGAGCTTAGCTGACCACAAACAAATCACATAAGCAAGGAATTCAACACTGGCTCAACTTTGGATCAGACATGGTCAGCAGACAGGAGAAAAGCAGTTAAAGTGATACCAAGCTCCATCGGTTTAAATTGTCACAGAACTGCAGGCTGAGTGATTAGCCCACAATCAAACTGGAAAATCTGCAGCAAGACGTCTCCCACATCCCACAATAGTCTCTTAACCGCTAGACTATGCTTCCCGTGTGATAGCTTCACTAGGGAAATAACCTACTTTAGCAAAGACCTAAATGTGAAACTCCCATCTGTCTGAACGGATTTACTCTAACTCGAGTTTTTGATGCATCTCCCTTAAATTTCTCCTATTTTTTATTTTTTCATTACAGACACCTTTGATATTTCTGATATACAGCCATCCAATTAATATATGTAACTTTAGCTTGTTACCACAGCAACTAGCCAAACAGCTTTTATAGTTATTTTAGTTCCAGATGCATGATATTTAAAGATGTTCAGTGCACAAAATTTCCATTAACTTCAGATGGACTCATGGGTGCCTGACCACCTCAGGAAGAAAGGCAAAGGCAGTCCAGACAAGCACGTGAAACCAACAGCAAATGTATCTTCAGCCAACCTTGGAGGCCGTAACTGGAGACAAGATCAGTAGTAATCTCTAGGTAACGTAGTCAAAGTTCTGAGTGCTTAAGGTTCATCTCCAGCAACACAAAGTATAATGGCAATATACTAACTGTATAAACTAGAGTAAGCATCATGCGAATCTGGTGGGTTTACATAGCTGATGTGGAGTTACGTGTTACAATGTCCTCTGAATTGTTAGCAAATAATTCCTCAGGGGACTCCACCAACAAACCTACGCTATTTTGACTTCTTCATTGCAGAAACCTCAATTTCTCTTCTTCATAGATTCCAGAAAAGAAAAAATCCAACTCAATCAACAGAAGAAAAATCAAGTCCCTTTAGTATTTCATTTTTAATTTCAATCATAAATTGCTCGCAAGTCACACGAACATTTTAAATCAATTCTGTCCTGAAATGCAGACAACTTAAATTTTAAAAGGAATTATAATGAATAAAAATTACCTAGTAAAATCCTTGTCTACTTCATATTCATATTTCATCCATGTGTCACGATACACCGTGAACTCCATTATAGTCAGGAAAGCTATCGTTGTAAATGCTATCAGAGAAACTGAGTGGTCAAAAGAAAAAAAAAAAAAAAAAGATGTTTAGATTGTGAGAAACATTATTCAGAAACATAAGCAGAACAAAATTCTAACATCCCAGAATCTGAGCAGTACAATACTGATATTGTTGATTTATAAACCCATAAGCTGCTCTTAGAAAAATGTTTTCGTATCTACAGTATTTGCTTTTACACAGGAGGGGAAAAGAACAAGTCCTACCTTTGCATCAAGAAAGAACTTTTTACATTAAGTACAGTCAAATACTAGAGTGATAGGGAGGTTGTGAAATCACTATATGGAAGATTTAAGAACAGGCTAGATCCTCCTCCGCATATAAAACAAATTGCCCACAAATCACTGTCAGGGATGGTCTAGGTAAACTCAATCCTAAATTCAAACATGAAAGAAGGAGAAGGTGCACCTTGAAGTCCCTTCAAGCCTCCACTCATCTACAACCTAAGTTTTTAGAACAATTTTTTTATATCTAGTTTTAGAGCCAAGAAGCTAGCAGACAAGAGAAATAATATGCATTATATGCACTGTCCAGTTAGAAAAAGGTGCCCTGATTATATTACTTGTGTACAGCTGCACAGTCAGGACTCCCATCCCAATATTTCAAAAAATTCTCCCTCTGGTGATAAGCAAGACGTAGCTATCCATTCTACCAACAGCTAAACAAGTGAAGAACTGATTTGAAATTATTGTTAGGAAAAAAACTATTTGGTATATTTTAATGGTATACGTGCCTCACTTATCTCCAAAGCAGCCTATTCATCACACTTGCAAAGCTGTACAATGCAGAGGGAAGATCACCCTCCTGCACATAGCCAGAAACATAGCAACAGATGCACAGAAGCACCTGCTATGCCCCTTTTTATTAAATCATGGCTTTTAAGTTGGAAAATAACTTCAGTTATGGAGCACAGTAGTGATTTGTACAGCTTATTGACAGTATATGTTTTCCATCTGCATTTTGTGGAGTGTTTCTATGGAGTCTGTGAAGGGCAACTTGAAAAAAAAACAAGGCTGCTGTTGTCAGGCTTCAATTCACGACACAGTGGTCTACAGAGGTGGCAGCCGAGACATAAAGGCACTGTCCTGTAGGATCAAAGAAGAAACCACTGGCTGCAGCATTGGCTGTTGCATTGATCAGCAACATTTCAATTTCTGGCTTTCAGCTGAAGCTATGTAATGATCATATATAGGAAAACCTTGATGTCAATGCACACTGTGAAAGCAGATGCATTAATCAGTTAATTATTCTGGCTACCAATTTCCTTTTGGAGCCCAGTAGGCCAGACTCACCCCAGCTATGCGATAGGAAAGCTGGAGCCATACTGTCTGTTCAAACACGAGGAAACAATTACAGCCATAGCTGCTTTCTGGGTAATTCTGAGCAAAGGCATTTGTGGATCTGAACAGGAAAATAAAGTCCTGTAGAATTTCCAAAGACAGATCCTCTTTTCTGAAGGCTCTGCCAGCCCCAGCGCTGGAGTTTCAGCCCATTTGAGAGACCAGTACTACTTTTGCAATGGTTTTTAAGGCACCGAAAGTCTGAGAATAGTGTCTTGGTATGCTTTGCATCCCTATCACACCAGAAAGTAAGCTGGCACTTTAATCCTCAATGGAACGGAAATATTGTATTAAAATTTTATAATGGCATAGAATAAGACAATCCTATATTGTCATTTATAAGGTTACTGTGATAGTATACTGCAAATGCTATAGTAACTTCTGGTGTTGAGAAATCCTTAAGGTACCCTTCACCAACGTGAAGTTCTCATGAAGGATGGTGCTATACTACAAAAAAGGAGGTTTTAAGTATTTATTGTTTTTCTAAGAATTACAACATAAAAAAAAATTCACTTGCTTTCTCAGGAACTGGGACTAACATTTACAAGGAATTATTTAATCAGCTCTTAGAGATTACTTTATATACAATAACCCTTTAATTATTAACACTGCAATTCAGGAAACATAGCAAAGTAATACAGATCCTTGCGATATTTACTGCTACACAAGTGGCGTAATGACTTCAAAGGCTTATCTGTAGATTGCAATTGCTTCTTGTACTTTTTATTCAACTGAGTTTCAGACATAATTGCACACGAGAGAGATTTTTGTCCTCCATTTCAAACTAAAGGCTAGCAGTTTCCTATCTAACTGCAAACAATTCCAATACTCCAATAGATTAAGTCACTATTTCCAGATCAGGCTACCTCTAACCCCAACCCAACTTACAGGCACAATTTTCTGTTCAGATACGTATAGAAAAGGTACTTCTTACAGCTACAGCTTTTTGAGAGAAGCTCAAGTGACTAATAAGGACAGTACAAGCACAAGCCCTGGAGTAAAGCGTTTAGTTCTTCAAAGGGCTTTCCTTACTCTTAAAATCAACTGCACCTTCAAGACAAAAAGCTTTAGAAAGCTGCTCTTCATCCTGATGCTTAACTTAGCCAGCTCTTAGACACCTCTGGAGAATGTTTTTCCTCTTTTATGAAAGCACAGAGCTGAATCCAACCTGCCTTTCAGCTCATGTGACACAGTCTCACCCAGAAACCTGACACAGAGAAAAGGGCTTAGTGAGACAACAAATGAGAAAGTTTTACTATGGCCTCAGCACAGTGCACTTCCAGTTGTAACTGGTTAGAAGTTTTTACAGTGAACCTTTACACTGGTTTGAGTCTCACCAGTTTTACACAAAAATCTCCCTTGAGATGAATGATGAATGCATCTATTTGGATAAGATACTATTGTCTTTACTTGAAGGAGATGAGCTCTGTCAGTCCACAGAAGAAATCAAGAAACCAGTTTTGGCTAGTTTCAAATGAACACAGATGCCCGTCTTCCTCCTACTGAAGTTTCTGTTCGCAGAGCATGCTAGACTGAGCTAACAGCCACCATGAATCATGTCAGCATCTCAATAAGGCCTACCTGTGCCTCCGCTTGCCGACGTCTCCACATAGCTTTCGGGAACCTTTGGAAAGGCATCCAATTCTTTCATCAAATTCAAGGTCTTCTTCCGATTCAGTCGCCTCATCTTCAGCACGCTCCTCCACTTTCTCCTTCATATATTCCCTCTGGTTTGAGAATAAGTTATTGTGATTAAAAGACACAAGTGATATTGCTCAAACCAACTGGCTATAATTATAAAGCAATAATAAGGCAATTAAGAAATATGTTTTCAAGAAAGAGATGCTAGACAACTGGTTGGTCACTCTTGCTTCAAGAAAACTGTTAAAATTGCCCTGGACACTGCTGCTTACATTCCAGCCCCATCCAGCACGTTCACCATTTAATTACTATGACTAATTTCTTTCTCGATTAAATTCTTATTGGTATTGGATATACCGAATTTTAAATTAAAAAAACAAACTCAGTCCTGAAGTAAGCTTGCTACACAGACCTGACAAGGCATGGAAGTCACTGACTTAGCAGGGAATATCTAATAGGCTGCATAAACTCGGGAGGATGTCAAACTGCTCTGGGCTCCTATATTCAGCCAATGTGGGTGCATACTATATGCTAAAGGAAAAAAAAGTGCATTTCACATTTTTACAGCTGTAGAGCGTTATGGTCATAATAAAATTAGCATTTTTTTCCTCTATAAAAATGCCCCACAAAGCAAATTAACTATCAAATTCTAGCTCCATCCTTCAGAATCCTTTTTGTCCATGACATGCTCTCTGCTCCGCTTGGAGTCGTCGATACGTTAAGCAGCAGGATGCTGAGAGAAGCAGCCTGCCCAGGAAATACTGTCTTAAACTGTTTCCAAATCATGCAAATACACTCACAACCTGGTCCCGCCAATATGCTGCGTGTTTTAACAAGTTGGCACTGCTGTTTTCCTTCTGAGGAAATGCTGCACTTTGCCCAGAATTTTTGAAGCTATGAAAACCATCTTGCATTTACTGTATTCTGAGAATGCGTCATATTATCGTCCCCTATTTAAAGACACCAAGGCAGGCAAGCTAACTTACACTGCCAACATGTGAGACGGTCCTCATCATCATCTTGCAGAAAAATCTGTTAACTCATCTCCCCTGTTTCAAGAGCACATCAAGTCTCCAGCATGTCCTAGTGAAATTACTCAAGAGCTATTCCCTGCTCTGCCCCTCCCTGGTGCTGAGCAGGCTTCGTACTGTGCCATGACAAAGTAATAGGCTTTACTGGAAATGGAAGTTCACACATGAAGAATCACGATCTGTGCCTGCAATTTCCTCACTACACAAATTCGCTTCAGACCTTAGTAAGAAGATACAGACTCCACACTTGTCGGGAGCATCAGTCAAGTCAACCTGCAGAGACCAACAAAATGATACTCTGTGTGTTGCACAGGATTCAAAGAAACCACAGCTAAAGTGGGCTGAGAAGATGGGGACTGGAACAGAATTTCGGTTATACAGCATCCCCCCTCCCCAAAAAAAAATCAAGGAAGCAAGGTCCTGTCCTTACTATACTACATAAGTGTGTTTTAAAGAATTATCTCCACTCCACTCAGAGTAGCATAAGGAAAAGCTGGAAAACTTAGGAGCACAGATAAGGCAAAGCAGCTGCTTGGACACAGTGACTGGAGCCATAACATTGGTTAGCACAGAGGAAACACAGGACGGGGCTGCCTGCTACCCTACACAGACAACACTGAAGTCAGCTTAGCACCGTTTCATTTTCTCTGTGTCCTCTCTGCTACGACATGTGTAGAAGCACACTGTAAAGCGGTAAAAGATAAACCTAGAGAATTTGAGAGCACTCTACTAAGAAACTTTCTAAATCATCCTGCATCAGCAAGTATGTGGATTTTTGTTATCTAGCTAGAATACCCAATTTGCTCATTCGTTTCTTTAATCCCAGATATACAGACTCACTTTCTGTTATGAACCGAGACAAACTTCTGATACTTTCCCCCCTGTCCGTCTCAACACATCCCCCTCAGAAGCACCAAGGATAAAATTTGGAATCCATTGCGACAAAAGTAACATATTATGAATCCAAGAGCCAACTGCGTTAAAAAAATATTATTATTACAAGCAAAAAAAAAAAAAAGGAAAAAGCGTAGCACAAACGTTACTCGAGACCAGAGCGCCCACTCGAAGCGACCTGCAACCCAGACCCACCTGGGGGGCTCGGGCAGTTTTCCCTTACTCGGACAACGTGGAAGCCAAGCCGCTCCCGGCGCCGCTGCGCGTCTGAACACCCACCCCCCCCCTCCCCGCGGAGCGGACCCGCGCCTGAACCCCCTCCCGGCGGCCTCGCACCCAGCGCCGGCCGCCCGCCCGGCTGCCCACGCCGAGGGAGGCCGCGGGGGCCGGCCGTTAGCTCGGAGCCCGCACGCCTGTGCGGGCCGCGGGCGCTCCGGGCCGCCGCCACCGGGACTGTGTTGAGGCGGGCGCAGGCCCGCGGCCGGGCGCCGGGCAGCCGCGGGACGGGACGGGCCGCGCCGGCCGCCTCGCCCCCCCCCCTCCCCTACCTCTCGCCGTTACCCAGCGCCGCGGGCGAGGCCGGAGCGGGTCGGGGAGCCGCAACGCCCTGCTCGGCGCCCGCCCCGCTGACCATGGCAGCGCGCCCGGCCCGCGGCGGGCTCCCTCCGCCACCGACGCCCGGCGGCGGCAGGCACGGCAGGCGCGGGCCGACGGGAGCGGCGGCGGCGGCGCCCCGCCCGCGCGCATGCTCGCCGCCCCACGGGCATGCGCCGCCCGCCGCGGCCCGGGGCGGCCCGGGAGGAGGGGTCGGGACCGGGCGAGCGGGAGCGGGGAAGCAGAGCTGCCTGGGCGTGGGACGGCGGGCCGGGGAGCAGCGCCGGGAGCAGCCCGGGGGCTGAGCCCTGCAACCGTGGCGAGTTACGGGCTGCAGCTCCGCGTCTCCGCGGAGCTTGGCGCACAGGCCCGCAGCACGTCCTTCAGCTGCAGCCTCCTGCAGCGCGGGGGTCCAAAGCCACCAGCACGGTGGTGTTCAGAGGGAACATCCTGCTCCGAAGAGGGGAAAACGGGTACCAGGAAGGGTTTGTGACGCTGCGAGTTACCGGGGGATCGTGCAAAGTGATGTGTATCGAGTAGCTTCAACAGCAAACTGGAAAGGCACTGTAACCTGGCTTACAGTGCTACTACTGCTTTAGATGCTATGGACGTAAAACAGGCAATGTTTGAAAAGAGGCAATATCTCCTCTTAGGTTAACTATGAGGGAAAAGGCTTTAAGACAATGGGCCATAATAGGAGGGAAAGACAGATTTTAAGCTCACAAGCCAGTCTTTAGACCTGAAGTGAAAAAAGTAAGAGGGCTCATTTATGCCCCAAGTGTCTGTTCTTTTCCCTGTGTTGGTGGAGCTAATAAAAAGGCACTGCTCCTCACCACAAACCGTGCCCCCTTAGTAACAGCGTTGTTACTTTATCTCTAGATTTTTCCTTACAATTGCAGCACTTCATTCTCTATGCCACTGTCCCCTGTAGTCTTTACAGCTGCGCTGCCACCAAAAGAGACTCATAAAATGAATTATCGTGGGCTTACATTATGCTACTGCCACCGTGCCCGCACGTTCACAAGTAGCTGACGCAACCTAGACAACCTAGACCCAACCCTGCAGCCAAAAGGGGAGCTCTCCGATATCTTTTGGGAAGTACTAACACCTTAGGTAACATGAAAATTATTCAAGGAAAAGTGCTCCATTTAAGATTTTTAAAAAATAAATAAAAAAAAATTATACCAAACATTTATATTCATAGATCAGAAAGGAGAGAGACGGAAGACTCCAGTATTTTTTGATAATGAGGCAAGAAAATAAAACCCACACCCCAGAAACACAGAAAGTTATGAGTTTCACAGCATTAATACAGATTTACTCTTTTTAATGGTTTAGAGGAAAAAGTAGAACCATGACAAAAGAGCCTCAAGTAACATGCCAAACTATATCTAATTTGAACAAAACAACTGTTTGTCTGGGTATCTACAGCACTGGAGAACGAAAGGAACCTGGAAATGAGAAAGCAGTACGAACAGATTCAAAGAGTATTTTTTGCTTTTGAGGGGTAGGCAGGCAGTGGGTTTTAAGGAAGGAAAGAAGATACAGCAACACGCCGATGTTCTCACTGAATTCTCCTCAGTCTGTTTTGATCCTTTTGACCACTAACGACAACTGGATCAGAGAGTCAGAAAGAAAATGCGATGGTAGAACGATACTACAAGAGATAAATAACCAGGCCAAAAATATGTTTATCTGTACATTTGTTCCCTCATCTTGGGAACAGCAGACAGCTTTAGCTATAAGCACTTAAAGCTCTTGTATTGACAAGCCAGGGGTCGTAAGGTATAATTCAGCAGCCAGGGATTTTGCTGGCTAAGCCCTATTTTCCCTTGAAATGCTCTCAGCACCGAGGCCTGGAAGGAGCAACCGATAGATCTGGTTATTAGCCGTGCATCAGAGATGCTCAGACGTTCTCACAGGCTATGAACTAAGGCAATTCAATCTGCTCACAGACAAAAACAGTTTTGGCATTAGTGCTCAACGCCACACTGAGATGCCTCTTATAGAGGAGAAGTGGCATGGGACAAAACTGCTTGCAGCTTTGCACCGTTATTTTTTTAACTACAGATGTCTCCATAGGATTTTATGAGGGAAAACGCAGTAAACATTTTTCAGAATTTGAGAAAAATGGAGAAAATTATATAGTGATAACACTGTGCCTTACACTGACACTATATATTTGACTGTACTGCGCTAAAGCGACGTAACAGTGATCACACTGCATCCATCAAGTCTCAGACTATTCTAATTCAAACCGTGCTCCTTTCCTTATGCCCCTGCGTGTTTGTTTTCTGCTCTCCTGAGCACACCTCAGCGGTGGCAGCCTATGAGCACCTGCCAAATTACCTTCGGCAGCCTGAATGGAGCAGGGAAGGAGGAAGAAGTCCAGCTGTCAGCTACAAGCCATGCAGGTGAGCCAAGGGGCTGCCCCTCAGCTGCTGCCTTATGCACATTTGTTTCACTACGGTGTTTAACAAGATCCCAAAGCACCCTGAGACTTGAGAGCAGTCATCTCTGTAAAAATACAACTGCCTTGCCAAAAAACCCAGCACTTCTTAACACTGGTGATTTATGAAGTCCCTTGATGTGTGCAAAGAGGGGAAACCACATAAGATGTCTCATATCCGTACAGTTTAGCAAACCACAAATGAATAAGGACAGGAAAAAAAAGAAGCCCAAGAATATTAGGCTGTGAAGCACATTCATATCAAAGACAGTAACAGAGAAGCCGGTACACCAAACAAGAGGACCAAATGTAAACACGCACAGATTCCCCACCCGCATGTCAACGCACTTCTAGTTAGCATGCTGGAAAACGTACGCAAGATACACAAAATTAAAAACCTGGCTAAAGCATTTCGAGACTAAACGCAAGCCCCCATCGTTTGCTGCTGCTACAGTCGCCTGCACAGGTGGTTCACGACGGCTGAAAAGGCGCTTTGAACCCGTGAGCGACAAAGGGCGAGAGAAACGGGCCGGGCAGAGGGAGCGGCCGGGGATCGGCCGCCGCTCGGCCGGGAGAGCCCGGAGGCGACGGGGAGCGGACGGGAGCAGCGCGGAGGGGGCGAGGCGAGGCGAGGCAGGGGTTGGGGGGGGGGGGGGCGGGGGGAAGAGAGCAGCTGCTTTACCGGAACGTGCAGGCACCGAGGTGGCATTTAGGCAGGAGCAGGAGGAGGAAACACAGGTGCAGAAAGGCAAATATGGAGACGAGGGGGTGGGAGTGGCTGGAAAGGGGGTGGAGGGGAAGAAAATCAGTCCCGGGGGCCGAGCGGTGAGCGCCGGAGGGGCTGGATGGGCGCGGGGGGAGGACGGGGCCCCGAGGGGGTGCGGGCCCCGAGGGGGTGCGGGCCCCGAGGGAGAGCGGGCCCCGAGGGAGAGCGGGCTCCGCGGCAGCCGCTGGGCGCCACAGCGCGGCGGTAGAGGGCGGGCGATCCCCGCGGCCAATGGGAAGGACCCACGCTCCAGGAACCGGCGAGATGAGGCGCTGGAAGGGGCCGCCGCCGCGGCTGTCGAGCCCTCGCCGGGCGCTGGGGGGAGCCGTCCCCTGCCCCGGCGCCGCCGGTTGCCCGCGCCCGTCCTATGCCGCCGTCCCGCTCAGAGCGGTGCTGAGTGAGCCCCGGGTCCTCAGAGCGGGGCCCTGTGCGCTGCCGCCCGCCGTTTTACCTCAGGGGAGGCTGTGCCTGACGCCTGCCCCTCAGGCGGCGGAGCTGTTCGACCGCTGGAGGATTCCGGCGTTTCTACGTCCCTCACTTTAGCTAATGCTTAAAACCGGTTTGTACAGTCACAGGTTGCCACACGTCTGTGCCCGTTGCCGGTGAGTAGCCCCGTGCCGGTCAGCCCGCCGGAGGCGCAGGGCCGGCGGGGCCGCCGCCTGGGTGAGGTGGGAACCCGCGGTCCCGCCGTCGGCTCCTCAGCCCGAGGCCGCGGCGGTTCCCGCGGCCGGAGGCGCTGTTTCCTCGCCCGAAGCCTGGATGGAGTTCCCGTCCCTCCGTGAGGAGCAGCTGCGATTGCATTGCCATGCAGTAACGCAAGGGGCTTTTGTGGTGGTATTTACTTACGGTCTTCCGTTTTCTTGGTGCGTCTGTGGCTGGTTTAAATAAAAACAAGACGGCAATGAAAGGAGGCCTGGGTGTCCGCTACATGGTTTTTCCGACTCAGTCCTGCTTCTGGCCTTTTGAGAGATCCTTTTTTAAATGAGCTTCATGAAAATTTCTTTTCATAGGGTATCAACAAGAACAGTCCAGTTCACTGAAAGGAAAAACATGTTAAAGCTACTTAGGCTGTCCGAAACGGTCATACTTGCCGTTAATTCATTGTGTAAATAGGGCAACTTTGTTCCATGGAATCACCAGTGTTTTAATACATAATCCAAAATTATTTACCATCACAAATCTTTCTTAAGAGAAATTAATCCTAATTCTTCTTTCGAATATTTCTGTGACTTAGCTAACATTTAAAATGCAATTTATACAGCTGCTTCATGAGGCTCATACTTCACTCACAGGGGAGCTGGGATAAGTACTGTACTCGAGTGAAGTACTGTGGAAGCTGTGGTTAAAAATGTTACAGTGTAATCTTGTTGGGTTTTTTCCTTTTACCAAGAATTTAAATTGTTTGCTGTAGACAGATAACTGATTCAGAGTTGTGTCTTTCATTCAGCAGAGACTTGCTGTATGTTGTTGATAGATTGTATGGTCTGTGTGGGGAGGAAGGGAACATCAGTCACTGAGCTGAATTTCTGTCTAGATTACAAATGTCAGGTTAGTAGTAAATCCTGATCTATCACCACTTGGCTATTTTTAGTAATTAGATCATGATTACAAAACAAATATTTTGTTACTTGATCAAGTTACATAAAACCACTAATCCTTTCACGTAATGGCTTCTTGAATTGTCTAAACACTCAGCACAAGGCCAGCAACTATCAGGAGACAAAGACACACTAGGTACATTGTGACCTTAAGTATTTCTTTGATTTTAATGTTCTGTTTTCCATTCTTTGGAACACAGTTTTCCTGAAGAAACACATGACCATTGATAAATAGGTATCTCAAAGTTTCTTTGAAGCTGTATTCACAAATAATCATAATTTTTTTACTCCTTTGCTACAAGTTTATTGTGTCCCAGCATAAAGCTTAGCCTTGAAAAGTATCACTAGTCTTAAAAACCTGGATGGTAGGAGGGATTTGGTCTTCTGCAGGGCTACCTGGTTGAGAACAGTGTTAGCTGGCATAGTGGAGGGATATGAATGATTTGCCTTTGATAGAGGAGAAGGCATTGCTATTTGTTAATTGCATAAAAGACACTAAAGACTTTTTCAGGATTTGGGAGAGGTCTGGATAAGCCATATTTGAGCTGATGTTGATACTAGGATATTCATAAATATACGAATAACAAGTTTGATGTAGTCTTACTGATATTTTATCAAATTTTTTCAAGTTGTTGTGACCCTTGTGGTGTTACAAATATACTAGTAGCATACATATAAGTTGATGCTTAATCAGCAGAACAAGGTTCCCCAAAATTATTGTGAAATCTGTGTAGGTAAGTATGCACATTTGATTGTTTGAGCTCTATAAGAAATAAATCTTCAGCGTTTTCTTGAAAATTATTCCCTTGATGTTCTGCCAGGCCAAACAGGTTGTAAGAAAATCTTGGAAAATTGCTAGAAAGGTTTTGCTTTATAAGAATATTGTTTTGATTTTAATAATAAAGAACATTAACTCCATGTTTTGGTGGTGTTTTTTTTTTATTTTATTTTATTTTACCATGCCTGTTGTTTTCTGTAATAATTTGACTGTGATTGGTGAGAGCTGAACCTAGCAAAAGTAACAACTGTTAATTAAGCTTTATCTAGTCTAAGTGTAATCTGGCAATCACCAGGGTTTCAATTAATTCTCAGGACACTTCTGCAAGGCAATCTGAAGGGGTCAGGATACTCTTACCTGAGCACCTCAACACGCCCATTAGGTCCCATGCATCCCAACTCTTCTAAAAGACGTTGTATTTCTGCACAGACCTGCTCAGGCAGTGAATGGAGACCCTGTAGCCATGCCTGTGGTTAGCCCTGCTTTTTTTCAGCCTCTGTTCCTGCATGACAATACCTTTTTTCCCCAACTCCTAGCACATGCCATTTCTTTCATGTCCATCTGACTAAGCCACAACTTCCTGCTACAACTTGCAACATCTTCTCTGTAATCCCCTGCCCAGCTCTCTCCCCATCTTCCTTGCCCACTCTATGTCCCTATGAGTACCTGTGGACCTTCTCAAAACATTAAATCTTCTCCCTGCCAGGGAATCAGCTGCTTCTCTTCTCTCTCCCACCCTCTCAATCCCCAACTTCAAACTGGCCCTGGCTTCCCCAAAGCTCTGATCTTTTTCTACCCTGTTTTCTGTTGCAGGCTGCTTACCCTTCAAGATAGAGGGGAGAGTCTGAAGTGCCATCTGGCTTAGTGTCCATAGACACCTACTCCCTTAACTCCACTGCAGGGAGCTCAGGGTAATTGTCACAGACTATCTGGTGAGAAAGGATGGGCAATGTGCAAGCAAACCAATTGCTGTTGAAATACGTTCCACACAGATGGTCAGCAAGGGAAAGATCGCTTCCTGCTGCCTTCTGCCGAAAAGCAACTGCTTCAATAATAGCGTTTGAAAGGTATTTCCTTCTCTCCAGGTTTGTTGCTGGCATTTTCAGTGCTTGGCTGGGTTTCCATCATACCCAGCTGCTCCTGCCTGGCGATGACAACGCTTTCCTTCCATATGACAAGGGGAGATCAGGAAAGTGAAGGGAGACATTAATTTTTCTTCTTTCTGCCATCTGGTACAATTAAGTACTTGAGAGAGAGAAAGCAGAGGTTATATATTCTTGATCCTGGGCAAGTTATATAAATCTATGCATCAGTTCCCAACTTGCTAGCGTGAAGTGTTATTGCTGTGCTACTGTTACATTGGTTATATCGTTAGGGTCCATGACGAAATCTAATCATTCCCCTCACTTATTTTATGCATGACTTGTGCGTAATGCTTCCTGTGTTTGTACAGATTCCAGATGTTACAGAATAGGCACAGATAAAATTAAACAGCTGATAGTCAGCCAGCCATCATTCTGTCATACTTCTAGGTAGTTAACGTGTATACGTTGATAGATTTAAATACTCCCCAGAAACCTTTGTGTTAAATTTCATTTGGGACTGAAAACGGAGAATCTCCAAAATGTCAGTTTAGCTGTTTATATTGCCAAGTTAGGCGAAAGAAGGTATGTGAGGTATATTGAGGCTTTTGACTGAGCTCTGGTTCATCTAACCCCTGTCTGCTCTGCGCTTGCTGTCTTCTGCAACCAGGGACCTCGTGGGTGACCACCAGAGAGGGGTGTGAGGGTGCTGTTCTGGTGCACAGCCAGACACCATGCATATCACAGGTATTGGTGACTACAGATGGAAAACTTCAGATTTCCCAGTTATTTCACCATGCAGATCTTTCTATTTCTAAAGCTTCCTGAAGCTTTATTCATTTCAGTCTAAACGTACTTTTTCAGGTTTCTAGTGATTTTGTGCTACTTTTGTTTTCCAATTATGTGAAAAAGAAACCATGTCTTCCAGCCAATGAAGTAATGAGAAAGAAAAGTGATTTTCAGTCCATCTCACTTTTACTAACCAAAATTAACTAAATGAACCAAAATTATTTTATTCCAGGTCAATCTAAAACATAACATTTAAGTTTTTAGTTCTTGTAAAAAATAAGGAGAAACTATGAGGGCAGACTTCTTTCATTCCAGAGACCAGTCCTTCGGACGCTCCCTAGCACAGTGGAAGAGCTGGTTTCACTTTGTGCTTTCGACCAGAGGACCGGAGCCAGTGGCTTCCATGGGAGCTCTCTAACCACCAGGCTTTGGTGGCTCTGCAGTGGATGCTCTTGCTGCTGCAGCCGCTGCCGTTGTCCTCCAGTGGACACATTTTTCTCTCCACTGTTTTCTCTCTTCAAACTGAAGCTGTCATCCTTCTGTCTGTCAGGTTCTCCTCCCGATGGTCTCAGTTTCCTAGGGTTTTTTGGGAGCTTGTGGAATTGACTGTTTTCCTTTTGTTTGTTCTTTAAATTGTGGTCTCCTGGGTTCTGACTTTTGTTTGTATTACCTGCCTAAAAAAACCGCCAGACATACACCTTAGTTCCCAAACAGACTACAGTATGGAAGGTTTCTGCATTGGTAACAAAACGTTTCTAAGCCAGTAGGCCACAACAGTTCCTCAGGGGCCAGAGAGATTTTCTGAGCTCAGGATAATTTCTAAACAACATCAGTTTAACCTTTGCAGAAGAATTTACTTTAACCTAGAGAAAAATACTTAGGATAATTTAGGCTGACAGGTATGGAAAATCTAATAATAGGGATTTAAAACAGAACATTGGCACAAGTTGGTGTGAATAAAAATAGGACAATCTTTTCTTAGCGCTTTCAACAGTACAGAGGCTATTAGCAGAATAAGAGCACTGTTGTACCCTATTAACAGATACTGTGGTGGAAAAAGCTTTCCACTGAGAAACTTCATTATTTTATGTTGCAGGGTAGTGGTTGTCATGTGAAAAACTGTTGCTGTCATCCTGGCTCTGTGTATATTGTCCTTGTACAAATTGTACTTTAAAGCTATAATAGAATTTTAATCCCTGGTTTACTAAGGGGTTTCTTTGGCCTTTTATTTGTTTGCCAAAATATAGCTTGATATTTTAAAACAAAGTATGATTGATTCTTTAAAAGCATATAGGTAAATCTAATTCAACAATTGCCCTTCATGCTGCTCGAGTCTGCTTTCTGAGTCAATTTGTTGGCAGAGTTGGAAGGACCATACCCCCTGGCCCCTGTGTTATGTGTACTTTGCAGTTTTTGTTTTCTTGAAGAAAATAATTGAACAAATGTCTTTCCAAAAAATCTTTAGTCAAATTGTCTTTAAAAATAGCAATTTTTTGTGACTAATGTGAAGCACCTTGCCTTAAATGGCTTCACCAGTTCTCTGAGAAGCAAACCTTTCCATGTAGCTAAAATAGTGAGACATGCAAAGCAAATATTAGCTTTCAAGAATCTTTTCCAGTTGTCTTATTCGCAGAGACTTTAGATTATTCCTGATAAAGTCATCAATATAAATATAGCTGCTCTTAACTCCTGCAAGTCTGATACAACTCTCCCTTTTTAATGGAGACATTGTTTTAGAACAAAAAACGTGCATGGTTATTTCCTACAGTTGTGGGGTTTATATATATATATATATATATATAGTCTACAGCACTTCTGTTAATGCCTCAAAATGCAGTTTTCTCCTCATAATCAGGGAGAAAACTTGTATGTGGGCTTAATGGGGCCAAATAAAGCCAGGAAGCCAGAGAGCGTGCTTGGGAGGGTAAATCTGCTTTCCTTGGTGTACTTTCCCTTTGTTCCCCTGTGGAAGTTCACCGGGGCACACAGCAGAATGCCCCAGGCAGCTATGGGTGACAACAACCCGTAGGAGCAAATACTCTAGGGTAAAGCACTTCTCTAGCCTGAGCCTTTGTTGGTGTCTCAGAATCCATAGTGGAGCCAACAGAGGCTCTCCAGACAGCTGTGGAAACACTGCTCTGTGCAAGAAGAGGAGGGAGAGAGTGTGGCACACAAAAGGAGAGTTATTTGCAGCTCCGCAGGCTGGACCTCGCTTTGCGTTCCCACCGAGGGCAGCCTTCATCAGGGAGATGCCAGTTCCACGGGCTTTTGCAGGTTGTTATTCAGGTGTAATAAATCATCACTGGAGAAATATATCTAAAAGCTCACTGTAGCTATCCTAACTATGTACAAAACAAAAAGCAGGGCCATATCTCAAGCCCTGAGGAACCATGGTTACGGCCACAAGGGGGAAAAGACTATTCACGGGGTCTGTGGTAAGGGAACAGGCCCCTTTGGGAGGGCATCCAGAGCACCTAGGAGTTCAGCTTCACCATATGGCTGTGCTGATCTAACAGTTCTCCACTGCTGGTGCTCTAGCTTTAGCCGTTGTCCACATCCCTGGCATCAATACGGCTGCATCTCTGTTCCCGTGCAGGGTGTCACCGATGGCTGTAGTCCCTTGGCATCTGGATATGGTGGCCAGAGCGGGGTGCTGGTAATGGTGTTCGTCGATACCCCTAGGCTTGATAAAGGGTGAGGCAGGCTTGGGGTTCATCCAGGCGGTTCAGCTGGGAGGGAAGAAGAGGGGGCCCAGAGGCAGCCCTGCCGCCCAGGCTGCAACACTTTGTGGAGGTGGGGAAAGCTCTTTTGCTTCCCTTTCTTCATATGTGTCTTCAGTTGTTTCTTCCTTAGCATATTCCTTTTCTTTTTTTTCTGCATGTTAGTCACCTCTGCTGTGTTTTCATGCACAGTAATCCATTTTTCTTTTGACTTTAGGGAGAATAATTATTTCTGATTAATAGGCCAATAAGCAATGAAAAGTGAAAGATTTTAAGCACTTTTGTTTATTGATGTGAGAAGGTTCCCAGGAACAGCCTTGTCCAGTTGTACTGCATGAACTCACTGATTCTGAATAAACTAACACGAGATTGCAACAAGGTATGTGCCAGACTTCTCATCCTGCCAGTTGCACTGCCAGCTTGGAAGTGTCAGGACCTTAGGAAATAACATGAAACATTATGTCTTGAATATGTATGTCTTGAATAGCACTTTGAAAATCCCACTGATATTTTAAAACAATACAGTTCATCCTTTCTGTCTTTTTTCTCTTTAGTGTTGATTACAACAATCAGCAACGCTGTGCCTGCCAGGGAGATAATATTCAGGTTGAAACTGGATTTCTTGTTTGTGGTGAAAAAAAACAAAGACTTCAAATATCTGGCTTGCCCACAAAAGGTGAAGGGCACCATGGGGTGCTGTGACTGTTAGAAAATGAAGAAGCTTCTTGTAAGTTATAAATAGACTTTACATCCTTTTGAAATGTGGAAAAGCTCGTTTAAACATTTCTTAAATACAATTTTAAAAGTAGCTGTTTGCTCCAGGATGCAAGACATGGAGGAGCAGCCAGCTGGTGGGACGCAGAGGCGAAGAGGCTGGGGGACAGGGTAGCCTCATCTCCCCCTGCCCCTGAGCTCCGCAGCACATTCTTCTGCTGTCCTTGGCTCTCTCCTGATCAGATCTGTCAAATAAAATACTTCTCTTATTTTATTGTAAGCTTATGCTTCATTCTGGTTTTATTATTCAGTGCTGCGTTCTCCCAATGTGTAGAAAACCAAAAAATGCAGAGTCTTTGCCTTTGAGAAATTGCACTTTAAGCATAAGATACGCATGCAGAAATGAGAGCAGAAACAAAAGAGGAGAGACATATGTAGCAAGATGGTTTTGCTTTTTGGACCATTAGATTTCATTCACGATTTTAGCCAGTTCTTTATGGATGGGATTCATCTCAGTACACTTCAGTTGCTTAAAATGCAGGCATCTGTCCTATTACCATAGGAACTGGGCTGCCCATAACCAAAGGACAGCAGCGGGTGCCTCCCAAGGGGGATTTATCCCTTTAAGGTAAGTATCTAAAGAAGGTGGTAGGATGGACCCTGTAGGGATCCCTGTCTTTCTCCATCAATGCTAAAGGAAGCCCAAGTGATTTGTTTAGATTAAATACTTACTTTTCCCAGGGCAAGAATAATTCCAGCCTCAAATAATTTTATTTCTTATTGAAACTTTAAAGAAAGATTTTTTTTTTCTGATATTTTTCACATTTTCATTACAGGGGAAAAAATCCAAATATCCAAAGACATTTTTATTCAGAATGTCCATCGGAGGAAAACGCGTATCTGTAGGGGCTGGTGCCAACTGCCCATCAGCCGGCATCCCAGGGCCAGGCTCTGAAGCGTGGCTGGTGCCTCTGCTCCTGCCCTGTCCCTCACTGCTGGTTGGTGTCTGTGAAGGGAATATATGCCGAAGTGCTAGCAATTCCTGTCCTTTGTGCGTGTTACAGACATGCCTTGGGCCTAAGAAATTACAACCGTAAGACCTGTGATGACTTGAAAAATCACACACCAGTGCTATCCACCCTCCAGCCAGCATGGGACGAGTGATGCATTATAAATCCAGATCCTTTACCAGTGGAGAGATTAAAGAAGCAAGAAAGAAGTTTCTTAATCCCTGCCTCAAGCGGTTTCAAACCTCCTTCTTGCTTGGGGTCCTACATAAATCAAAACACAAGACCAGCTATATTCTGCAAATAAATCTTCCTTGATACTTGCTTGTCACATAACTTCTCTGTAACAAAATCTGAATTCCCTACCAAATATGCTAGTAAAACATCAACCATTCTATAATTTAGTAGCATCATAATAATAATACTTCCTTCAGTTATATGTCACTCTTTCAGAGAGCACTTGACATACTGCTTACACAGAAAAAGTAAAATTAATTAAAAGTAATTAAAAGTAATTAAAAAAAATTACTATATCATTTAGTCTATTATTTCTTGATATTGAAACCCACTAAATATAAAACATCTGTACAATAATTAATCATGCATGAATACAAACGAAGTGCAGATTCAATTAGCCTGAAAGAAGTCTCCCACAAGTAATTTCCACATGCATTTGAGGAAAATAATTTTAAAAAATGTAAGTATATGAATTATTTCAGCTAGAGTGAAGGATCATATTAATGGCAGAGGACACTTAGTACTGAGCATTGCAACAGGATTAAAGAACACGTACCTTTTTTTTTTCTGAATGAATAGGAACTACCAAAAGAAAAGCGATGATTAGTTTATAAAACATATTTTGTACATATAGAAAACCTTCTGTTTGAGAATGTGATGATACTTTACAGACAATCATGAATTAAGCCTTACAAGCCGTCAGAGAACTGATAACAAATATATCACAACTAAAAATGTGTACCCGAGACAACCTGCCGTTCTGACAACCAGAGTCAAAGTGCCGCAGGTTTCAACAAAGACACCAAAAACGGTGGCCAGCTCTGTGCACGAGCTGGTGAACGCCATATTGGAGTGGCTTCATCACTGCCTTTCCCGTGCCCGCGCTGTACACCGCACACCACCCTGCCCTGTGCTCGCCCCTGTGCGCAGTTACAGGCAAAGCTTGTGCTGAAATGCAAAGCTGTGACTCAAGTTGCCATGTTGTCTTTAGCTTTAAATTGAAAAAAACTAGTGCTCATGGCAGTGATGATAGAGAGCTTGAACTAATTTGAAGCTGGCTTGATACGTCCACACGGGTGCGATCACAGCTTTCAGGTAGGCATGTTTACAGTCACCTCAAAACCCAAAATCAGCCCTTCCAGGCTATTTGCACCCCTGCCATGAGGAGCTGCCCTTTCTAGCCCATGTTCAGAGAAACCAGTGCCGCTAGACTTCTGATATTAAGTAGCTGTAAAGACGTTGACATTTGGTTGCAAACCGGACCAACTGAACAGTTGTTTAATTAAACAACAATTAACGAGTTGTTTACCAGCACTTTAAGAATCCTAGCCTTCTCTCTTCAGTTGCATGAACTTTTTCTGCTGTGAACTTAACCTGTCACAATTTTCTTTCACTGCACATATTTGCTGATGCCAGAAGCTCTGACAGAAAGAGTTCACAAATCAAGCCTTTGGCAGGTTGCAGGCTGGGTCTCATTCTCACCTACACCTCGGTGCCTCGGGGGACGCGCTGTCTTCTCCAGCTGAAGCGCGCAGGTATGCCTTTGCTTCCTTCCCTCAGTCGGCTGTGCTCATTTCCAGCTGAAACACTTGGCTGTCTGAAACCCAGGTAAGACCTCTTCAGTATTTAATTTTCCTGCTAAGCATGGAGCTAAAGTATGTTGGGGTTTTGCCGGTCCTTGTTTCTCTGTTAAAGTGAGTCATGTTTAAAGAGTATCACTGGTATTGAATGTCACGGTGTTAGACAGAGTAGGGATGGGATGTATAACTTCCAAGATTACTCTTACCATGGATACCTATATTTTACTGTAGTGCTGTTTCAGTTTAAGTCTGGATGGAGCTGCATCAGGGCACACTGGCCCCGGTGGTGCCTACAAATGGAGAAAGAGGTGGAAGGCGGAAAGATGGGGGGCAGGCTGCAGTTTGGGAGCTCTACTTGGTGGCAGGATGCTGGGTTGCCTTTTATAGCCATGGCTGCCTTCTGTTTTTCCAACAGAGGTTTTGTGTTGGCAAGTCTTATTTTCCTCCATGTGAGTAGGAAGGGTGTGAAGTAAATGCCCCAGTGAACCTCCCTTGGGTTCATGCTGAGGTTCCCCTGAACAAGTGTTTTGCATTGATACTGATATTACCTGTTTTCTTCACCGCACTTAAAGATGGGGTTATAATCTTGTCCCTGCCAAAATTCGTAGCACCTGACTTCAGGCATTTCTCAGTGGTGTCTTCATTAGGACCTCAGTCTTTGTTTTAAGTCAATGCAAGAAACATGAACCTCCAGAGGAGTTAGATCTCTGCAAGCAGCCCTGCTGAATTTAGTTAGGATTAAATAGCTTATATTCAAATACTACAATATTTTTCCTGATAGCATTCTGGTTTTACTTTAAGTTGTGAATATGTTTTTATGGTCGTCTCCGAAAGCACTTGTGAGGTGTCCCTCTGCTTTCATCCCAGTTCCAGTGCTGAAAATTGTCAGGAGAAATTATTGCTAAAACAAAATCAAAGCCAGGGTTTCCTTTTAACCTTTATATTTTTATTATGGCTCTGTCACTTTACTAAAGCCTAGCTCTGAGTAAGCCTATGCACAAGGGGTGCCTTGGTGAGGCAGAGCACTGGGTGACCCGCCAGTTCTTCTCTTGCAGCAGCACCAGTTTGAGTTGCACGGGGAGGCATGAGGCTGGAGCTGGCCATCCTGTTACACCTCAGTAAGTACAGATGTTACAGTTATTCGGGCCAATTTTGAAATATTACCATGTGATTTACATATCTCTCTAAGGTTTTGTTAGGATGCGTCTTTTATGTATGCTATTAAGACACACATGACAGGGAGTCATTATTTCCCACTCTCCTGCCTAGGAGCTGTGAGTGATATGAAACCTTTAAATACAAAGAAAAGCTATTTGAGTAATTGAGTAACTGAGTAACTGTTGTAATTGAGTCTGAATCAGGTCCTGAAAGGGGCAATCATTATCTACTGACAGCTAATATCATGGATCTCGGTAAATAAAGGACAGGGTAACCAAACATATGCATGGCTTTATACCTAGAGTCAAGCTTCACTCATCACCTGAAGTATAGCCTGAGCCACAGACTGAAACCTGGCTGTAAAATAGTGTATATTTACTACTGTAATTGCATTACTGCTTCTGGTGTTCTGTGGGATCTTCATGTATTGATTGTGTTTTTATTTAACTGCACTTTTTATAACAAGTTGAGCCAAGTAAAGCTGAACGGATAAAGCCTCCAAGGTAACCATTCCTATTCAGGGTTTCAGGACAGAACTTGTTTAAAAGGACAAGCCCTGTAAGGGAAGCCTTAACATAATGGGGAAAATATTTAAAGTTGTTTCAGGCAAAATAAACCAAAAGATACTGCAATTATTTAGAGAATTCAGAATTATTCTGTTTAATTATTAATGACCATTCCATGGGGTCTGAATGGAGGGTTCTGGGACTGGACCAAGAGGTTCACTGCAAATCATCAGAAAATCTGAGGGACCCCTGACATCAATCCTGGTCTCAGTTCCATTATCATTATCACTTGGAAATCAGCAGAAATCAGTAGAATTAATCCAAATCTGTCTCTCCTCACAGAGTCAATTGAAATGCCTGTGATTCTGCTGCAGGAGTGCTGGCTATGGGTATGCCAGGGTAGGAAGCATAATGAATTATTGCTCGTAGCAGATTGGCATGTTTACTGCACAATGTTGTGCTGAGAATTTAAGTTTTAGCATAGATTTGCAATATGCTAGCTGTATTTTTTATAATGATTTTGCAGCAGGTGTGTTCATTACCAAAGCTCTTCAAGAGTCTACCAAATGATATTATTAAGGACAAAAGGAGTACAGGCAAAGGATAATTTAGTTTTCTGCTGATGTTAGGATGTAACTGATTTTCTGCAGAGAATACTGCTGGGTATACAAAACAATTTCATCTCCCTTTGATCTTCTTTTGTGCTTAGCACTGATAAGATTCCAGCATGCACAGGATGACTGTGATGCTGGGTCCTGCCACCCAGCCGTTGGGGACCTTCTCCTGGGTCGCAGCAAGCAATTAACGGCCTCATCAACCTGTGGAATGAACGGCCCTCAGAAGTACTGCATTATAGGCTACCTAGAGGTTGGTTTACTCTTTCTTTTTTAATAAACTGAACTCTGCTTACTAACAATATTCTCATCTGTAAAAGGAAATTGCCCGGACAAGGAAGTTTCTACTTCAGTAGAAGTAGAAACATCAGACAGCATGACATAAGCCTGGTGGAAGGCTATGCCTTATTGCAGCACATATGGAGACTTTGGCAGCAAACAGCCTCCACAGTGACGTACAGTTTCTCAAGAGGGAGAAACATCCATGAGATGCAAATGAGCACAGGGATTTCTAAAGGAGCTTTGCTCTGCGGGTCCTTTTCCCACTCATGCCTCAGAGGTGAAGACCACACTTTGCATGTGCATGAGTGCTTAGCAGGAGGAGTGCAGTCCTGCAGGCTGTAGGCACTGCCTCGATGGGCCTTCACTGGAGGACATGTCCCCTACAGTGTTGAGACCTGAGGCAGCCTGTTAAGTGATTCACACCATGTCCTCTCATGTCTTTTGATCTGAAATTAGGCCAACGTTGATAAAAGCAGAAAGCCATCTCCCGCAGAGGGAAAACCTAATGGTGTAGTCCAGTCTTTGGCCATGTGGGTGGGTGGGCAGAAATGTGGGTGATCAGAGGGATCCCTCTTGCTCCCTGGCTGCAGCGATGGGGGCTGTGGGGGACCAGTGGGTGTGCAGGAGCCACGAGCAGACAGAAACGGGAATTCTCCTGTTGCATGTCCTGGAGGACTTGGCCCCACTGAGCTAATAAATTGTCACAAATAGAAATATTTTCACTAAATACCAGCTGTAGACTGAAGAGGAACTTAATAAAACACAGCTTAATTTATAAGCATTTGAAAATTATTACAGTTTATGACCTTCTGGCAAAACACTGTGACACATTTACAGTGCAAAGCTCTGCCATACTGAGATGGCACCAAGCACTGCTCCAAGTTACTCATTGCAACTACAGTTTTCTGCAAAATGTAAATACCTCTTTTCTCTTCCAAAAGACCCTGTGAGCCGCTCTTCACCCTTTGCTGATTTTCCCCACGTTGTTTGAACAAGTGGATCCTGGCCACTAACCCGTTGGCTGTGCTCTGAGTCTTGGCACTGCTTGGCAGATGGGCACAGAGAGCCATCTCAGTGACACCGTCTTTCTGGCCCTTAGCTGGATGACTGCCATTTTTTCCCTCTTTTTAAGAGGAGATCAAAGAGCAATAAAAAATTAATATTTTCACTTGCCTGTACTTATCCTTTGAATTATGTAAATACAGACTCATGAAAAGGAACAGCTGTTCCACAATAATCCTTGTGATTTAATGCTGCTTTAACGTATCTTGGCCCCTGGTGACTGTCTCCTGAAAAGGGTGAGAGCTACAAATTCTGCTGCTTTGCAGAGCTTGAGAGATAGAGGCTTATGCTCTGGCAATGTGATCTGCTGTACCAGCTCCCCTTAAGTGTGTGTGTCACCTAAGGTATATCAGAGAGTCCCACTCAACTTGATTCTCTTTCTCACCAGCACATTCTTGAATGCTTTGCTGGAGGCAGGCCAGGAAGCTTTGCATCTTGCAAAGCCAAGTGCTTCCTCCCCCAGTTCTCCTCCTGATGACCTGTGTCAGGCATCATGACCAGAGCAAACCTTACTTCTGAAAGTTTGTGTTACTCAACGTGGCAAGCTGCCAAGAGCCAGGACTCAGTTGGGGTGTCTTACTGAAAATTCAGATTGAAAAAAAATTAGAGTTCAGCTGCTTTGTGTTTGAAAAGAAGCACTGCAAATCATTTTCAGTCTTTAATGTGTCTTATTGTTTATAAATGTAGGTTAAGTGGTTTTTAGCCCTATGATTTGATTTACTAATTATACATGTTTGGAAAGGGAAGGGAAGGGAAGGGAAGAGGACTCAGTATTGAGGAGAGTGTAAAGCTGCACACTTCAGAGGCAAATGGGATCTGCCAGACTTTATGTGGACATGCATGTGCTTGTCCTTTGGGGCACAAAAAGATTTTTATGGAGCAATCTTAAACATAAGTTGACTGAATGTCATATTGTATGTGTCTATATAAACCAGAGAGTGGGTGTACACAGTCCTGCCCAATGCTTCGATAACCTGAGCTCTCTTTACCAGAGCTTTGTGAAATGAGATGACAGAGTATTTTTTGTATTTCTGTCTCGTCTTCTAAATTGTACATTCGTACATTTGTCAAGTGTGGTATAGAATGACTGAATATAATATATATCGTAATGTTTAAAACGTGAGTTATACCATACCTGTAAATCTATATCTCTTTGTTTATTTAAATATGAATAATTCCCAGGTGATTTCATAATACAAAGGTGTCCAAACCATTCCTAATACCTCTCCATAGATCCTGAGTATGCTAGGCGGGGTGCCTCTCCGCCCATCACCTTCTGGGTCATTTCCAGCCCAGCTCCTGCCACTGACTTCCAGTTTTTGTTTTCAGCAGCATCCCTGCCAGCCTCCCAGCCAAGGGCACCAAATCTGTGCCTCCTCGTTCAGCTCCCTCTGGGGTGCTCTGTTGTCCCCCGTTCTCCCTGCCAGCGTCCCTGCCAGCCAGGCACACAGCTTGGGCATCACCTTCTGCTTTGGTTTATCCCTGAGTCCTCACACTCAGGCTCTGCCCAAATCTCGTAGAGTCCATCTGCGTAGCATAGCCAACCCTGGCCACCCTGGGCATCCCCCGGTGCAGCCACTGCTGTTCACTTCCCCACGGCACTGCCAGCTGCGATCCCATGCTGCTTGGGCTTGTCCACATGGCTCAGCACGGGTCATGTCCCAGCCCAGCATGTTAACCTTGTCACCTCTCCTTATGTCTCCCACTCAATCCCCCTTATCACCTTAAATAGGAGCTCCTTGCCCTTGCTTTCAAAGCCTTTTTGCAGACAAAAGCCTCCCATCCAGCATTGAGATATTGGCTAATCATTGCCACCTTCATCTTCTGCTTGTTACATTTTCAAACAAGACCTTTTCATCCAACTGACATCCTGATTTTCTTCCTTTGCATCGTTTTTAAACTTTTCCAGTTTCCCTATGCCTACAAAAGGCACTGACAGTGGTCAGGGTGGTGGTGTCATCCCAAACCACCTCCTTACATTGTACCTGGATCCAGCCTTGCCTTCCATTTGTACAACAGCACCTGTCTGCTGCTCCTGTCTGGGTCTCCGAGCTGCTAGAAAATGTGCAAAAGAGAGAGGAAAAAAATGTATAAATGATTTAGTGAGTGTTCCTCTTCAAGGCTTCTTTCAGATCTTGAAAGATCAAGTCCTCCCTTGTATCCCCTCTGCCTCCTCACTGCTGAAAGTTTCTACAGCTTTTATGAGGCATGAATAAAAGCTCAACTTTTAAAAAATAAATTTCTCCTGAGAAACTCTTGCAAAACAAACCCTCTGTCAGCTAAACCCAGAATCAACACCTTGACAAACTTATTTCTTTGCTCTTACTGAGATCCTTTTTCCACAACTGAAAAAGTGTATTGTTTATAGAGTACCCGCGGCAAACTGAGGCCAACATTTACTATATGCATGGTTTGTGCATATGATGATTTTCTTGGGTTTGTCCCTTATATACGAAAGCCTGAGTGATTAAAAGTACAGGCACCCAAAGCAGCATGACAGGCTCCAGTCTTGCAATGGCATAAATACATGTACATCAACCGGGTCTTTAGAGAAGAGGACAAATTAATCTTTTATTCTGCTCATTTTGTTTTCTAGGCTGAACAGAAGTGCTTTCTCTGTGATTCCAGATACCCATATAATCCCTATACACAGCACAACAGTCACATGGTTGAAAATGTTATCACAACTTTTGAGCCCGATAGGAAAAAAAAGTGGTGGCAGTCAGAAAATGGTAAGTTTCTTTGAGAAAATATTACTGCAAAATGTTACTGTGACATTTATTGATGAAATTTGGATTCATCATGTTGCCTTCATGAAGAGATGAGACAAAACTGCATCCATTCTTTGATTCAGTGATACTGAGTGATTTAAACCTGTTTGTGTGTAACAATACAGGATTTCAGAAATTCTGTTTTTCTACAGGCAAATTTTAAGCACAGTATCTCCAAGAGCTAGCCAGAGGACCTGCAGCATTGCTGCGTTGTACACGGTGGCTATGTATTTTTCACAAAGTGTCTGCTTTTCAGGGAAATGTGATTTGTGGCAAAAGGTACATTTGCCTACAGATGTGTAACGACAGAGTGTGTAAAACACAAATATCGATTTTAAAAAAATAGTGCTTGCAGTGTAAAGCATGAGTAGTTTAGGAAATAATTAAATGAAGCCTGGCTATCAACACCCTTATTGCCACAAGCTTCTCTGTAGTAGGTCTTCACTGATATCAATTTATATATCCTTACAGCTTCTCTGTGAAGGCATGATAGGAGGAATAGCATCTACTCTACTTTATTTGACATATAGTGAATATGTAAAAAATATTTGACTGGTTGGAAGTTAAGGCATAGAAAAATTAAGATAATATGTTACCCCTATTTTGGGTATCCAACTAAAATTCATAAGCCTTGTTTTTTCATGGAGTTTAGCAAGGAACTGTCACCATTTTTGGACATCGATGTCAATAAAGCTGTGGGCCAGCTGTGAGAGGATCTTTTCTTGCTCTCACCATCTTTCTTCTGGGATGAGGTCTCATGCACAGCCTGGTCAGCAGAAGCCCTGGGATGCTGCATGCAGACGTGAACAATGGGGATATCAGCTGAGCTCCTGCAACTCTCTACAGAGAATGTGTGAATTGTAGGGGTTTTTTTCCATACTTGTTGCAGTTTTGGAAGATGCCTGTTGTGATAGCTCTGCTCATGACAAATTACAGGTCTGGCAGTATAGAAGGGTTTAATAGATCTGTTTAGCATGAAGAAAACCTCATATTTTTATTGGGTTTCATTTTTTTTTTGTTAGAAATAAGCAAACTATTTGGATAGATTTAAAAAAAAAATCTTACTGGATACAGGAAGATGTAAACCCAGAACTTCACCGTCACCATCACTTACAGTCTGAATGGTCTGAACAGGACTTTGAACTATCCCCTGCAGTCTCAGTGACATGTGGCATCGCTGGTGCCAGCGCCAGAAAGGCAGCATTGCCCCCGAGAGAGGGATCCAACTGCACGCCGGGTTTGTGCACAGGGGATGCCCCAAAGAGCCTAGCTGCCATACTGGAAAATGCATCTTTAAATTCCCCACAGGAAAGCTGTCTCAGCAACCCCTCCAATGTGCGCATTGTGCTCTTCACTTCATTTTCATTCTCTTTTCAGGCATTGACCATGTCAGCATTAGACTGGACCTAGAAACTTTATTCCAGTTCAGCCATCTTATCCTAACTTTTAAGGTACATTTTTCACCAGAGCTTTTATGTAATGTTATACACTAATTACTTAACCACAGGAATAAATTGCTTAGAGAGGCAGTGAAAGCTCCATCTTTAGAGGTTTGTAAGAACAGGTTAGATAAACACCTGTCAAGTATGGTTAAGTTATAGTTGATCCTGCCTTAAGGGAGGAGGATAGACTGAATAGCTTCCTATTCACATGCCTTCTGGGCCTATTTTCTAAAATCTGAGAATTAAAGCTGAAAAAAAATTAAATTGCAAAATTAAGCCCTAAAAATTTAGGACATTTCTGAACGGAGGTTGCTCTTTCAAGTTTAGTTCAGTCTTCTCACGCATATCTAGTATGATCCAGATGGTTGCAAATTTTTTTCTGCAAAATTCCTACATTGTTACGGTAAACTTCCTTACTGAGAAAGTAACCTTATGTCTATGTGGAAGGTTGTCCTTCCCTTTTGCTGAGAAGGTTCAGATGAGGAATCCGGTTTTTTCAGAGAATCATGTAACCGGCACAGTAGCCCTGTAGAGAGCCTGCAATCTCCCAAATGCAGAATTTTAATTGGCAGCTGTTGGCATCCCCCGAACAGGAATGTCAATAGAACAACCCCTGAGATGTCTTATCAACACCCGGTTAAGAAATTCTTGAAATAATGTTTCTTGCAGACATTTCGGCCTGCAGCAATGCTGGTTGAGCGCTCCACCGACTTTGGTCAGACCTGGAAAACATTTAGATATTTTGCACAGGACTGTGCAGCTTCTTTTCCCAACATCTCTTCTGGTCCAGCAAAAAGTGTGGGAGATGTCATTTGTGATTCAAGATATTCAGACATCGAGCCCTCCACTGAAGGCGAGGTATTGCCAAGTGTCTGTGTTTGTATGAGTTCAGATCATACGTGGCTATTTTTCTGGAGCTGAGGGTCTCTTGTCTGTATCCGTCAGATCCACTTACACAGGTTCTGAGACATGGAGTGATATTGACTTTACTGAAGTAAGAGGGAAAGACAAACACTGCACTTTACCCTCAATTTCACATCCAAATGAACTCATAAAACAACTTGTACAAAACCTTCTACTGCTCTTTCCTGCTTTCCAAATTCACATGGAAGTCCCCCTCATTAGAGATCTTGACTCTCCGTCAGCCTCTACTGCTAAAGGCAGGGGCCTCTCCTTTGATCCCTTTGGTACATGCTGGTCCCATCTCTACATCACTGTAGGGCACTGCTTTTCCTTCCTCCTGACACATCAATCCACCAAAACGTCTTTTTGTCTTGCTCAGCCAAGGCCAGGTTGAAAGGGTGAGCGCACTTGCTGAATCAGGGCCACAGCCTTGTGTTTTTTCTTTTATGGGATCAGTAAAGTGGCATTAGTAACTAATGGGTCTTAGGTAACAGACTTTATATCCAAAAAGAATAACTTCGGTGATCTATAGACCTGTATTAATTTGTTTTGCAGGTTGTTTTAAAAGCTTTGGATCCCAGCTTTGAAATAGAAAATCCATATGTGCCGTATATCCAAGGTATGGACAGGACAGGTTTTCTCCAGAGATACTTTGCTGATGTTGCTTGTTTTGTACACTGAAAGGGTGAAAAGCTCAGCTGGTGTAAGTCAATGATGTTGAAAATTAGGTAACAAAAGATCATAGGGAGACATCTGTATTAATAAATAAAATGGGCCAATCTTGTTCTCTAGCCCTGAGGGCAAATGGCACAGCTCTGCAGAGCTCATGCCTGCAGCTGAACTATCTTTCCTTCTGGGATCAGGTGGCCCAGTCCACACTGCCTTTTGGGAGCAGTCCCAGAGCTGTACATGAACACACGAAGACATTGACTGGGAAAATACAGGCTGACCACAGCCAGAGCCATGCCAAGAAGGGTGCTAATGCTTACGCAGCTGTGTGCCAGGAGTGGGTCTGTGCCCTGGCACTGTATGGGTTACTGGTCTTGGCCAATATCAGATCATTTTCACCGTTTCTTTGGTATTGGGGAATTCTTGGATGACTGATCCAAGCTGAAGATTTCATACTGTTCATCTTGGAGTGAACTTGGGCTCTTGATTCCTCTTCTTTCCTTCCAGAGCTCATTACGTTGACAAACCTAAGGATCAATTTTACTAAACTCCACACCCTTGGGGATGCTCTGCTTGGAAGAAGGCACAGTGATCCCCTCGAGAAGTACTACTACGCTGTCTATGAGATGGTTGTGCGGGGCAGCTGCTTTTGCAATGGCCATGCCAGCCAGTGTGATCCTGTGCAGAATCTGCGGGGAGATGTTTTCCATCAGTCTGGGATGGTGCGTCATTAACGCTGTCTCCAACAAGGGCAGTGCCTACCTGGTATTTTGGGGGAAGAAAGAGACGGAAGGAGGGAGAGGAAGGAAATTCTGTGATGACCATTGGATTGACCATTGGTAACTCCAAGTTGTAAAATGTTTCAATACAGCTTCTTCCTTTAAAACCCTGGGCTGGATTGCTCAGAAGCTGTCTCTTTGTTGGCACTAGTATGGTGTTTCAAAAGCAACTGGGACAAGACATGTTGAAAATAGCAGCAAAATACCAGAGCTGTAATGGTGCAAATGTAATGCAGTAAGTAGCCTGTGGTGTGTGCAGACTTGCATGGCCGCTCGTTGGATGCATTCCACACTCCAGCTGGGCTCAGGGGCTCTGCAGCAGGAGAGGAGGCATTGGCACAAAAAACAGCTGATAATGCAAAGCTAACCTATGAAAAATGGATTATTAAAAAATTCAGGAACATGATTGCGAATTCTTTCCTTCTGGGAACAAGAGGTTTTTTCTCCTGGAAAATATGTATCTCAATATAGAGACATGTAGGGAGAGAGAGAGGTAGAATTTTAAAAGTTGAAATCTCCTTTGATATCTCTAGAAGTATTATTTTCTAAATGTTGCACAGTGGCTTTAAAACTTCGGTTAAAGTTTGCAGGTATTCTCCAGACCTTTTACTCAAATAACTGGCAATTATGTCAGCTGAGGGAGCCAAAGAGCTTTGAATTTTCCTGATCTTGCTGGCATGCCTCGAGCAGAGATCTCCTGTCCTCTCCTCTCATGTCACCTCATCTCCTCTCTGTTCTCACCATGTTGCAGGTCCACGGGAGATGTATCTGCCACCATAACACTGAAGGTTTGTCCTGTGAAAGATGTAAAGATTTCTACAACGATGCTCCCTGGAGGCCCGCTGAAGGGGCACAAGATAATGCTTGCAAACGTAACTCAAACATAGTCTTTTCCTTTTCAATACCTGGGGGGCTGGTGTGTAGTACAATCCCAGTGCAATGCGTAATGGGATGGCCGGGTTTCTGGGAGGAAGACTTTTCCATGCCTTATCTAGAAAAACAGATGGATTCCTGTATCCATTAGTGCTGTGTTGCCCTACAAGAAGGAGAGCTGTTTCATGTTCTTATTTTTCATAAAGAGAAAAAAGCAATAAAGAGAGGAAAGAGCAACTAATGCAAAAAATATCATTCATTGGTTTGCATAGGGTCTTTCTTGTGAATGAAAGAAGAATTTAGACAAGGCTAAATTATTTATTTCCACAATAATGAGTAATGTAGGATATACAAGAATAATATATTAGGATCTGTAACAAATATGCAGCTAGATCTTTCTTCAGTGGAGCAGTGTTCCCCACTGCATATTAGGCACACTCACCAGCATGGGTACTTTTCCAAGTGTGGGCCCAGTTCTGTCCTAATTCTCCAATGTTTCCCCCAGCTGTAAAGCACAAGGCCTGGGAAGGTATATTCTTGCTGGGGCACTGAAATTATATGAGTAACAAGTAACCCCATGTTAACGGTAAACAGCAATGGTGGCAAGACGACAATAATAGGAATTGTGGTGTGAAATACCCCACTGTTTGTTTTGGTTTCAGGGTGTAATTGCAATGGCCACTCTGGCAGATGCCACTTTGACATGGCCATGTACCAGGCCAGCGGTGGGGTCAGCGGTGGTGTTTGTGAGGACTGTCAGGACAACACCACAGGGCAACACTGTGACCAGTGTAAACATTTCTTTTACCGGGACCCACTCAAAGTCATCTCGGACCCTCACGCATGCCTCCGTAAGCTTTGCTTCTTTAGCTTCTGTAAGAATGGCTCAAAATGGGGTGGTTCTGGTTCTCTTTGCTCTGAGCCCTATGGCATCCCCATGCTTAAATGTTCAGTGTTGTAAAAATGTTACCAAACCTATAACATCCTAACTACCTTATAAAGTAGCTGCATGACAACATCCTTGAACCAGCATTGTGAAAAGGGCTGCATATTCCAACTCATTACTAAACTGAACTTGGAAATCCAGCAGGGCTGTCATCTTTCTCAAATAACATCAATATAAATATGAATAGTAATAGTGCTGTTGCTTCTGTGATAGTCAGGGATTACAGGAGAGGTGCAAAACAATGGCAGGAGAAATAACTTTTGCTAGATACCTGCCATATATAAGAAAAATAAGCTTTCAGGCATGAAAGCCCATCTTCTGAAAGATGAGCTAAATTCTGTATTAACATAGGATGGGAAAAATTCTCTGAGTATAATTTGCTTGTAGTAATTGGTTGGCATGACAAGTCCTTAAAGAGCCAAGGGGATATTACCCAGGGAAGTGGTGAGGTAGATGTCAGCTCTGCTGTGGGAAATGGGTCATGCCTTAGGAAAAAATGGGATGCGTCATGAAGGCAGTGTCCCCTGCTGAATCCACTGCTTCCAGGAAATAATTCAGCTATGGCCAACTCGGACCAGCTCTGGGGAGGTGGCTCACATTTGGTACCCCTCTGCAACCCTACAGCTTTCATGACAGCATCTCCAAAAGTTATACTTTATAGCTATAGGCCCCTCTCCTCCCCAGGTACTCCGGAGAGGCTAGGGAGTGGATGAGTAACGCCTATTTCTACCCAAAGCAAAGGGTATATTTCTACTAAAGTAACTCTCCTCCAGCAAAAAAGTAGATCTTGAAAATACTCTCATAATATTTCTTAACAGTGGCTGTGCATTAACTGTAGAGCATCCAACACAACGAGCATAGATGCATGGCTCTAATCTTTACAAGAATCCTGAATTTGTGCCTACTTGTAGCTCTGTAATTGTGTTTTCATGCTTATATCTAAATGTGCTTTTTTTGTATGTCTCCTTGACCATGCCTGTAGCCTGCAACTGTGACCCAGAAGGTACATTGCACAATGGCGTGTGTGAGAGCCGCACAGATCCTGCTCTGGGAACAGTCGCGGGCCGGTGCCCTTGCAAGGAGAACGTGGAGGGTGTCCGTTGTGACAAGTGCAGGGCGAACTACTACGGGCTGAGCGGCAGTGACCCTCTGGGCTGCCAGCGTATGTAAACCATGTCTTTTATTCTTCTTTCCAAAGCACTTTTAAGAGGTGGAGGTAGTTGCATGCACACACTAATGCACAGATACTACCTGCTTCACAGAATACCCAGTTGCCTGCTATACTTCAATGTCAATGTAATTTAAGTTACCTGGTGCAGCATCTGAGATGGAAAAGATGCAAAATCACTTGCAGAATACATAGTATGTTATAATGAATCAGGCTGTTGTTGATAGAAGAATTGTTAAATATGCAATTCAATTGAAAAGGGAGATTAAAACACATGAAAATAATTTTATAATCAAAATCAGCACAAGGGTGAATGAAAAGCCACAGAGGGGATCCCAGGAATCACTGTTAGGATACTTGGACTCTGCACTGCATGGTGCAGCGTCGAGACGGCAGGAGCTGCTGCCTTGCTTGAGAGCTTCCAGCCAGCTGTTCCTCTGAGCAAGGCTCGCTGAAAAACACATCCCACCCCTACCGAGACACACTGTGGCTTTGTGAGCATGTTATGCCCACCACATGGTACTCAGCAACATGCAAGGACTGTGCAGTGCGGATCAGCACACAGCAAACCACCACACCAGACTTGTGCCAGTGCCCCTGCTGCCCCTGGAGAGGGTCCCCACTGGGGAAACAGCCCGTTCCCCAAGGGCAGTCTGAGGGCTGCAGGGTGCCAGGGCAGGTCCATCTCCAGAGCATCTGTCCAGAGGACAGAGACTGCCTGTCACGCTGATGCCACATCTAAAGCAAACGCCAGTCCTGCTGCCGTCACTGGGGCCCACAGAGGTAACCGCATGTTTCTCTCCCTGCAGCGTGCAACTGCGATCCCTCCGGCAGTTTGCCTTTCTCCATCTGTGATCCTGCCACCGGAGAGTGCCTCTGCCAGCGGTTTGCCACAGGGCGACGCTGTGAAAAGTGCCTTGTACGTACTCAGGTTTTGTTATCACTTCTGCATGTGGTTTTAGAAGTCCCTTCTCCCATCTCCCACCTTTTCATTACCAGAAAAGTAAACAATTAGTCAAAATTCAAAATACTTTTACAGCTGTATCCTCCCATTTTGCATTGACACATCTGTTTCTTTTTTACTGCTTGCAACATTAGTGCAATCAAATTGCACTAGGAGGAGCACTCACAGGAAAGAAAGGAAATGCAAAATCATGTTCTCAGACCATCTTTGCTATTTCCAGAGCAACTTGCTTGCACAAATGGGTGAATGTCTGGCTCTTCTTGCAGTGGCTGAGCACCCATGCAATCTGGTAAGAGAAGCAATCTCACATGGCCAAGCACAGGCAGGCAGCCCAGGAGCGCTCCAGAGCATCGTTCATCCAGGGGAATAAGTTCTGTTGTGCTTTACATACTTAAATATTTGCTGTAAAAAAATATTTCACTTCCTTTTTATTCCAGGTAGGATACTGGGGTCTCGGCAACAGCTTGTATGGCTGTTCTCCATGTGACTGTGACATTGGTGGATCCCAGAATAACTTGTAAGTTAATGATGTTCTTCAAGTTTTTTCTTGGTTTTAATTTTTATAAACTCTCAGGCTACATTTTCTAATTAGGTTAACAGAGTCTCAGTACAAATGGGAAAATAGACTGTAGACGTAATTTCTTCACATACAAACAATGTAAAGTTGTGTTGGGATCTTGGAAATTTTTTTGTGATTTTAAAGGGGATTTACCTTTTTCCTTTGAAGCCAACTTTGAATCAGCTTGAGTCAAGATTTGTTTAATATAAAATATAAACTGCATGGTTTGAGAGAACCAGAAGCCCTAATATTAATAGAAATTACAAGTAAGTTAGAGATTACATTTTTAACTTGGCTTCGTACATTTACTTTAAAAGCTAGAAATATCTTAATTTTTTCTGTTGCACTGGTTCTGGTTCAAAACATATAATTTCAGAAGCGAGCTTGGTTTCAGTTGCGTTCCTTCAGGAGTTTGTTGGGTAGGGGTCTTCACTGCTGTTAGACTTCAGACATAGGAGCACATAGTCCAATGCCATAGAGCGCCTCCTTGTGAGCAGGTAAATCAAAGCTAGTAATAATCTGATGTGTTAAATAAGAGTGTAATTATATGAAAATTACCATATCACATCGAATCAAGGCTCCTTCTGATCTCATGTCCTGCCTCTAAAATTATGGGTGATAGATACTTAAGAATAGTGATAGATACAGTAGTAGATATAGGAACAGATACAAGAAATGGATACAGGAATAGATAGTAATGGATGCTCAGGAAACAAAAGGATTTGTGCTTCAGGTATGGAATGGACAAAGCATGTCCTGTCTCCTAAGGAATGAAAAGTAGCATTGAATAAATACAGCATCGGAAGGAGGAAGCAGAAGGGGTGGGTGGTAGGAAGAAGTTTAGTAGGGGAGGCAATCCGACAATGGAAGAAATGAAGCAAAGCTGAAACAAGGGTGGAGCTGAGCTGCTCTCATGCTGTGAGGACCCAGCCATGCCGCACTCTGACGTCCTCCCTTTACCAACTCTTACCCTAGGTGCTCACCGAAGGACGGTCAGTGCAAGTGTCTTCCCAACATCGTGAGCCGCCAATGTAACGAGCCAGCCCCAGGCTACTTCTTTTTACCCCTGGATTATTATATTTATGAAGCTGAGCATGCAAAGCCCCTTTCTGGCTCTGCACCCTTGGTACGTAGTTGGCTTTTTAGGTGTCATACTGAGAGGGGATCCATGCAGTGATGGCACAGGAGCTGAGGCTGAAGAGAGGACCCCTTGCTCGGGGAGCAGCCGGAGCGGCTCTTTAGCAAGAAGATACAAAGCAAGTCCCTTGACCATCCTCAGTTCATCCTTGTTCTTCATGGACACGACTATCCCGTAACTATGGCTGTTACCAAGGGACAGTCGCTACAGCATGGTGTGACCTGCAAAGCTGTCCTTGCTGCTCCTCAAGTGTGGGCTGGTCTAGCATGAATTAGAGAAACTAATTTAATTATTTAAATTCGAGGAAAGTGTTTGAGTTGCCAACAGCTATCATGAACTGTGATATTTCTGGGAATCTCCAACAGGGGAAGAATCAAATTCCTCTCTGCTCCATTGGACTCATTCCTGCTGCCTTATATAATGGCACTGATTGTAGCCCAATTTCCTCAAGAATTTGGCATCCATCTGTAATGTTTTTAGAAAAATTAATTTTTATTTATTTTTTTTTTCCTCAAAATGGGGGTAGTTGTTCCCCATGCAGAGTACAAGTCTGGAATGCATACCTTCTGCTGCCTATGTTTTTACTAACATTTATTTCTTCTCCGATATGTTGTCCAGAAGCTATAGAGAAGGAATAATAAAAAAATGTTTATTTGCAGGTCACATCTGCAAATATTTAGCTATAATCACAACCAGTAATCTACCTACAGTCCAATAATTAAATGGAAAACAGATGTCTGGGACGTAGCTTAAGAGGAAGTGCAAGTTAATTGTAAGAGTGAGGGAGAAGGGTTTCCAGCAGCTGCTGGGCCATGGTTTAGAGTTTCACCCTGCGGAGAATAGAGCTTGTTTTAAGAATGTGGATTTTCATTTCGCTGCTTACCTGCCCTTCAACATTGTTGAGACAGTGCTGTCCCCTCTCTCATTACTTTTACTTCATAGGTTAAACCAAGCACTCTTCCAAGGTGTGACATCTACTTCCAGAAGCAAGGCTATGAGTTCATGATTGAAAATGGAAAGATTGTGTTAAACAGGAGCAAGAAACGAAGCGTAAGAAAATCTGGACTGGAACAGGTAAATTGGTACTTTAATAGTTAGTTAAGTTACCCCAAATACTAAAATTTTATTTTGCAATAGAGGGCAAGGAAATGTCTGAGCATGTGGGATTCACAGTCCTAGATGTTACAATCCTGACACAAATTAAATCAATTTTTTTGGTACACAGTTGGGCTGGACATTTTATAATTCACAATGACAGGTTTGCTCTGCTATGTCCAGTGCCACTGTAGGCTCAGGTTCAATGAACTGTTTAGAAGGGAAGAGCCCCCATGAAAGGTAAAATCCTTTTTTTTTTTTGTTTGCAAGACATTTCCAATGCTTAAGTACCTAGATGTTAACATGGTACCTACTGCATTTAAATGCTGTCAGCTTTGTCATTGTAAGTATTGACATTTATTTATTCAGCTTATAATGAAAAGTCCAGCCATGTATGAAATCAAGCTTAATCTGTTTAAGGTTTGCAGTGTGAATGCCTGGAGATGCCAAATATACAGAGATGGATGGATTATTCTGGTCCTTCTTGTTGCTGTTGTTGCAAACCTAGAGGAAGTTTTTCTCTATATGTGACCCTAAACATCCTACATTTGGGAGAGTTCTTAGTGTGTCGATTGCAAGCTTGTTCAGAAAATGAGGCTGGCTGATGGCTGAAATAAGTAAATAACATGGCAAAAATACTTCCTTTCTTTTTCTGAGTTTGTTATGTTTTTGTAATTTGACTCTGTGTGTTGTTGAAAATGTCAATATGTCTTTGCAGGGTGCAGTGCAGTTTGGACAGGACTCGCCTGTGTCGGTGGTTTTCAGGCAGCCCAGCGCCGGCCGGTCTGTCACATGGACGGGACCCGGCTTTGCCCGCGTTCCCAGCGGAGCTGGGCTGAGATTTGCCATCAACAACATTCCCTTTGCTATGGACTTTGATATCACAATTCGTTATGAGCCTGAGGTACTTGTGATGTCTTGTGTGTTTTGTGATGTGCGATAGATGCAGGGTCTATTTTTTCAATAACAGGACACAGCAACTTGTCCCACTCTTTATATTTAAATTTGTTTGCCTTTTCATCCTTATCAACAGAGCAACATGCCCTCCACTGATCCCCTTAACACTTTCCACTCATATCTGAAAAATCAGCATCACAAGTATTTTCTAAGCATCAGCCAAGATTTCATCTTCCAGAGTTCCTCTTTTGGTACCTTTGCTTGGACTGGACTTCTGTTCACAAATCAGACACGTGCAAAATGCAGCTCCTTTTAGATGGGCATCCTGTATTTCTAGCTGGGATTTTCTGGGCAGGAAAATGTGTACAGGCAGGAGTGATCTGAGTAGATATTTATCCAGGGCTTTTGCAGACATCCAGCTTCCCAGTTGCTCCAGCTGGGCTCTGAAATGTGTGAAAATTGTAGGAAAATAGCCAAAATCTTATTTTTTGCCTGGACAAAATTTCTCAATGATGAAGACATGTCTGGGGAAATCTGTTAACCCAAATCTGGTTAAACCCAAGTCCGCACCCATGTCTTCAAAAACACAGGCAAGTGTTCTATCAGTACCAGCATTTGTACATGCCTTGCTCTTTCGCTTCACTGCTCCCTGGGACAATCCCACCACTTGAGATCCTCCTTCTGTCCATTGTATTCTGTTCTCGTACTGTCATTCTGAGGCAAACAAAACTCCCAGTGTCTTAAAACGTGAGAACAATTTTGCAGTGGGCTGGTTTGATGTAGCTTTTTCCTTCTAAGGATTAGATTAAACAGTTGAATTTTAAAGATTTTTGTTACAAAGTCTTTTATGTTTGTTACTCCTTATTAGACGTGAGAGGAGGCAAATAATGAAGGATATCTCCGGGACAACACTGTGCTATGAAAGGAAACAACTCCAATGACTTTAACAGAGCTGTTTCCATTTGCACCAGCTGAGGTCCCATTTCCGTCTCTGCTCTTCAATTAGCCATTGCAAATACAATGCATTTTTCACAAATAACATTATTTTTTTAGTCCTGTAAAGAACAAAGAGAAAATCTGTTTTGTCACTGCAGTGTGAAATCATTCAGATGGCTTTCATTAATCCCAGCAAAGAGAAAGTGGGGGTTTCAGATATGAAAAATGACCATAATTTTTGTCCTTTGTTTATAGTCCTTGGAAGACTGGCTTGCAAGTGTTGCCATCCAGCCCGCTGGTATTTTGTCAAGTCAACACTGCAGAAACAAGGGCCTTTCACAGGAGCCACATGCGTTGCCTCTCCCAGCTACAAAGAGGTCTGACTATTCCTGTCCTTTCGCCTGTAGATTTTCTGTGTACAAATGTTTTACTGAAGCACTGCAAAGTGATAAATGTGTGGGAAAGTGGGAATATTAGAAACACATGTGTGGCCTTTCCTGTTGCTGTCACACCACAATACCACGTAGGCTCTAAGGAAGAGTCTGATGCTCCAGTCCTCAGCCTGGCAAAAGTTTGCTCAAGCCAGGAGAGCAGCCTGAGATCCTGCTGCGGTTAGTCGTTGCTTTGGTGAAGATCCAACTGCAGCTATTTCAGTATAGAAAGGAAATATTGACTTAAAGTCACTGTCCTAGCCTATTTTCAAAACCAGCTTTTCAGCTTGGACCTGTGTAAAGAATAGAGAGGAGCCAAGAGGATGTGACCAAAGTCTTGATCAAACAGGGACAGAAAAGGACAAATATGAACAGTGAGTTGCAAACTCCTTTGCTTGACATAGTAAAACCTGCCATTTTTGGTTTAATCTCACCAGGTTAAATTGCACTTGGTGAATCATCCAGGCAGAAGTCATGCAGCTTTCCCAAAGCCTGCAAGCAGTGGGGCTGGGTGTGCTCCCCACAGCAGCAGGGCTTGCTCGGGGCTGCAGGCGTTAGGATGCAGGCACAGAGCGAAGGGAGCGCTCACAGCATCCAGTAAACTTGCATTGTCCCGACTCGTGGCTATAACTGTGCTTTGTTTCTGCTAAACAGGATTGCACTTCTGCAAACCCCAGTCTGCCTGGAGCCAGGAACAGAATATTCTGTGGATGTGTATTTTTCTCAGCCCTCTGCCTCTGACCCAAAGGCGAAATCATTCATCTTGATTGACTCAGTGAGTAGTTCTGTCACAATTCCCTTGAGGCTGTGTGTGTGATTTTTTTTTCACACAGACTTACTCAAAATATTTTAAAATCATTTATAGTGTGTTTTAATAGAAATTCAAGGAAGTGTGCTTCTGCTTACCTCCATTGGCACTGTGTTTGCATGTTTTTGTATGGAAAGGCAGAATTGTATCTCTTTTAATTTTCATGGAGCAATACTGTAATAGCTCATCAAGTCATACTTGTTGCATATGTTAATAGTCAGAGTATGTACTTCTATCTGTTGCTCATTTATTATGAGCATACTCCACATATGCTCATGAGATGATGTGGTTAGGGATATAAATTCATGCAGTTCTTCATCACTTAGGTTTTTTTAAAATCTCTGTAGTTTGTCTGAATCGAATTTAAAAATAATGTATATATTTAAAGATGGCATTGGAAAAGTAAATTCATTCTCTACTTTCCTGGGAATCAGGTCCAGACATCTCCCAAGTTTCCACCAAGTCAGGAACTGGGTGTTAGTTTTGGGTCCTTCTCTTGAGAAAAATATTTTTAAGTCCATTCCTCTAATTACTTCTGCAGAACTGGACCTGACAAGGGCTGACCATACTTGGACATGGAACCTTCAGCTGATTTTTCTCTGTCTCGGTAATACAAGTAAAAATTTTGGCCAGATACTGCTTTTGGGGTCATCAACACAGCACCTCTTAGAAGCAAAACCAGTTCTTCTTATAATCTGACGTTTTTATATACAGTCTATTTTATTTGAAGAACTTGGGGAATGTCTAGACCTTCAGAATAAATGTGAATTTAGATGACTGAGCAGCACAATGGCAGATCTGGAAATATTGTACTGCAGGCCTCTGTCCTTGCAATGCAGAGCACAGTAAGGGGATGTGGGAAATTCTGGTTTTCAGTATATCTAAGCAAAAATATTTTCTTTTGCCTCTTAACACGAAAGCTTGGACTTATTCCCAGAATCGGCTCTGTGGAGAACTTATGCAGTGAAAAGGATTTAGATGAGTACCAGAAGTATCACTGTATTGAAATTGCATCAGAAGTTGGACCTCATGTCCTGCCCGAAGTGTGCGCACGGCTCATAGCGAGCATGTCAGCCCGTATTCACAATGGCGCCGTCGGTAAGGAGCAACCTGCACAGGCAGCTCTTTTGGACAGTTACTGGTTTACCCTTGAGTTTGTAGGATATGTTGACTGGAGAGCTCTCAGCCCACGGTGGTGTAGGTAAGTGAAGTCAAGCACCATGTGGTACGTATGGACGTGCACTATATGTCCCGCTGAACCCTGAGTGCACTGCAAACATCTTTTGGTGGCATGTCTCTCAGAGTCCATCACACCTGATGAGCTTCATGGAGCAGTGTGACAGTTTCCATGGCAGTGCTTGTGTGTTTTCTGAAGAGCATTTCAATCAGATGCAGCTTCACCAGATGGCCAAAGCAGTAACTTTCCTACTTTTCTGGCTGCTGTAAAATGACAGAGGAGTTTTTAAGCCCTCTCCCTGGATGCTGCAGGCCAGCTGAATGCCCTGGTAGGACTCCAGGCATGATGGCACACAAGCTGATGTGCTGGAAGGGATTCATCAAGGAAACCTTGGTGGTGTCCCAGCAAGAGGGCAGTGGCAGTTGGGGTTTGAAGCCCCAGGCAGTCTCCTGGACCCACCATGGAAAGGGCAGCTGGGCTCAGTGGCTCAGCAGACTTCCAAGGTGTTGGGCCCAGAGAAATGGAGCTTCTCAGCACTTCCAGTAACAGGAGGGGCCTTTCTGGACAACTTTGGTGGCCAGCTCCTTTCAGGGAGCCTTGCCTCCAATGGACCTGAGAGCATCTGCTTGGTTTGGGCTATTTTTAGAAGGATCAATGCCTCACTCACACATCATGTGATGTGGTCATGGCTGTGCAGCCACAGACCTCCCCTCATTTAAGTTTGGGCTGTGCTGACTCCCCATTAGCCCAGAGTGATGGGATTCTCCCAATGAAACATGGCACTTTGGCTTTCTAGTGTTGGCATCTGAGCATCCTGGACAAACACCCTCTGTGAGTTAGCAGACGAGCTTCACTCAACAAGTTAGTCCAAGGTGTCCAGAAAGCAGCAAACAATACAGGTGCAGGCTGCTTGCAGGTTCTGTCCGGTGCTGTGACTAGACATAGGTTTATATCAAACCCTTCTAGACTTAAGGATATCTCCATTTTGGATCTACATTCTGCTATGCCCTCTTCTGTCCTATCCCAAATATGGGCTGAAGGCAGTGCCCTGAATGTGGCAGCTCCAACACCGAGACTTGTACTGGTGCCTGGTACACCATCACCATCAATGCTACAGCATCAAATAATCCAAGCCCTGGCCATCAATGGTTAGTGAACCTCTGATGAGAATAATCAAGCTCTTTCCTTCCTATTTTTAAGTGTAAAACCTGCAAGTTTACAACAGCAGTCACGCTTCTTTATAACCAAACCTGTACTGATTTTCTTTCCCCTTGGCAGCATGTAAATGCAATTCCCAAGGGTCACTGAACGCCAGCTGCAGTAAACTGGGGGGCCAGTGTCAGTGCAAAGCCAACGTCGTGGGACGCTGCTGCGACACCTGCTCTGCGGGCAGCTACGGCTTCGGCTTCCATGGCTGCTACGGTGAGTACTTGGCAGCCAGCACCAGCACCAGTACCAGTATCTGGCTCTTCATGCATACCCCAACTTTTTAGGGCTTTGAATCCATGATTATGTGTGAAGCAATAAAAAAATGTTTCCACAAATAATAATGAATTTTCCATCCCCACTGCTCATACTGCCTTCAAGTAGTGTCAGCAGTGAGTGGGGTTGGTGGGAATATGTTCAGGATGCAGCTTTGCTTTCGGTGTTTTCCAGCATGCGAGTGCCACCCGCAAGGCTCGCTGAGCATGCTGTGCGACCAGGTGACGGGCCAGTGCTCCTGCCGCCGGGAGGTGGACGGTCAGCGCTGCAGTCGGTGTCTGGCTGGGTATTTTGGATTTCCCCACTGCCGCCCTTGCCCGTGTAACGGCTACGCGGAACTTTGCGACCCGGTGACTGGATCATGCTTGAACTGCCGCGGGTTTACAGCTGGAAGCCACTGTGAAAGGTAGGGCGATGGGCAGCACTGCAAAACTCACCCAAGCACCGGTGCTCTCTGAACCGCTTGTGTAGCTGGGGGCCCACCTACATCCCCATGAATGCATCAATGACCTTAACTGGAATCACATACCTAAACCCAGGATTAAACTGGGCCTCACTGTTGAATGGCAGGTAACTATTTGTTCAGCCAATGTGCGTGGAAGGGTGCATGTAATGCCTGTGGGAGTACTGCGGGCACGGCACACACACAGCATTGCAGTGGGGTCCCTGCAAAAAGGCATGTGAGACATGGGTGCCACAGCACCATGTGCTTGGAGACATGTAAAGTGCTGCATATGAGATACATTGACTCCTGCCAGCTTTTAAATTGCCAAGAGGCTAACCTCGTGCTGAATACTCATTTTAATACCTGCAATTGTCTCTGAGGAGCTTAAATAAACATGCCCTGTTTGCTGGTTCGTATTATTTCCATATGACCAGCAAGTGACTTTTCCCACGTGTTCCAGCTCCCTTCAAAACAGTGCTCCTCTTTTTTATTCTGTACACTGGCAGCAGTATCAGAGTTCAACATGGACGTCAGAATTGAATTCGTTAGCTGTTTAGTTTAGTTTGGCTGGATTGTACCTTGTCATTCACTTTTAAGAGGATTTCCCCATGAAACCTATTGAGCTCTTCTTGCAGTGCTTTTGGACAATACAGCCTTTGGTTATTGTGCTTGTAGGTGGCAAATAGATTAAAAATGGGAGACTGAAATACTTGTTGCCCTGTGCCTCTGCAGGAGCTCCAGACCCCAGGGCGAGGATAATCAAATAGCCAAGACTTTTAGCCTGGCTTGTATACATGTAGAGAATTGTGTTCCCATTTTCCATAGTAAAGCAGATCAAAGACTGAGGATGCTTCAGAAGCCGTGGCGTTGCTGCAGCCGCAGGGCCACAGGGGTCCAAGATGTGGAGGTGGCGGTGATGGGCGGGGTGGTGGGGGTGGCTGAGCCCCGAAGGAGCCCCCAAAGCCCCCCGTCTGTCTGGGTAACAGCACAGCCACCACCTCCTCGAACCAGACCTCACCCCGGGTTTGCAGAACATGTCAGACAGAGCATGGCTGATTTCAATACATATGCTGCATCTAAAATATGCAATATTGTCTGAGTGCTCTGAATGAATCATTGGTTTTTTTCCCGTGCCAGGACTTTCTAATGTCATGCCAACCACTCTTGGTGTGTGTGTATGGAAACAGATGAATATATGTGGTGATAGGTGAATATACAGAATTTTTACATGGCAGCTTTTAGCTGTCTATGCAGAGCATGTGTGATATGTCATACATATATATTATCTGTCCTGATTTCAGCTGGGATAGGTTAATTTTCTTCCTACTAGCTGGTATAGTGCTGTGTTTTGGATTTAGGATGAGAAGAGTGTCGATAACACACCGATGTTTTAGTTGTTGCTGAGTAGTGCTTAGACCAGTCAAGGACTTTTCACCTTCCCATGCTCTGCCAGGTGCACAAGAAGCTGTGGGGGGGCACAGCCAGGACAGCTGACCCAGACTGGCCAAAGGGCTATTCCATACCGAATGGTGTCATGCCCAGTATAGAAACTGGGGGAGTTGGCTGGGGGGCAGCGATCGCTGCTCGGGGATGGGCTGGGCATCAGTCAGCGGGTGGTGAGCAATTGCATTGTGCATCACTTGTTTTGTACATTCTATTATTATTATTATTATTATTATTATTCTTCCTCTCCTGTCCTATTAACCTGCGGGTTTTACTTTTTTTTCCTGATTCTCTCCCCCATCCCACAGGGTGGAGGGGAGGGTGAGCAAGCAGCTGTGTAGTGCTTAGTTGGGGTTAAACCACGACATTAGCATTTAGATTAAAATTGTTCTAGAGTAGGTGAAAGTCTTCAGAAATATTCCTCAAAAAGAAAACACGTTTTTTTCTTTTTGCTCCAGAATTTGGGAATGCAGCTCTGATTTTCCATTTGAGAACACCTTTAAAGCTTGATATATCTGTACCAATTAATGGAGATAGCATTACAATGACCGGGAATGTTAAATTAATTATACATACATATAAATTGATTCACCTGCAGGGACTGAAAGGAGCACTTGACAATTCCTGCTGCTTTGTGTTGACTGCTTTGACAGGTGCATGGACGGTTATTATGGAAACCCTCTGAAGGGAGAACCCTGCCGCCCATGCATGTGCCCAGGGGCACCTACGAGCGATAGGTATTTTGCACGTTCCTGTTACCAGGACTCCCAGTCTGCACAACTAGTCTGCAATTGTCTTCAGGGATATTCAGGTACGAAGCAAAATAAGGACTGGTTTTGATTCTATTAAAATTAATGTAAGAGAGAAAAATTACTATCTTCTGCCCATCCTCTGTTCAGAAATGACAAGTGAGATAATGGTAATAAAATAGGTAAGGAAAGTTAACACTCAAATTTACTGAAATTAGGTGGGGAAGTCTTGACTGAGAAGAGTGGGAATTGTGCAATTAGTGTTTGAAAAAGGGATTCACCTACGTGGATACAGTGAAGTCATTAATTAATCTGATGGCACTCTCTGGAAACTTCCTCTTTTCCAGGGGTGCTACATTAACCTGGTGGGGAGAGTGGGGGGAGAACCGCAGTTGCTCGTTACCTCTGAAAAACAAGCATTGGAAGCCCAAGTCAGAAAGAACAGGGCATCAAAAAGAGCTGATAAGATTTCCTAATCAGAGAAACTCTTTCTTCATATAGATGAATCTTGCTTTGATATTATGTCCAAAAGTGACTGTTTCACTGTTCAAATGGTCACTTTAGAAATGAGGTTTCCATTCTCAGATGTCTCAAATGCAGATATTTTTGCAGCAAACTGATGCCTTGCTTCCTAAGATCCCGTTGACTTAGCTTGAATTTCTGCAGGGAAAACTGAAGATATTTCCCTCCCCCTGGGCATTAGAAAGATCTCCAGTGATGGAAGCAAACCTTAATGGGAAACACTGCCAAAAACTAAACCAATGCTGTCATCTTTACTTAGGCCAGGTTCCTTTATCAGTCAAGAGCAGTTTTGCTTGAGTAATTGCTGTAGGGCCAAAATGATCCTTGTTGGTACTCACCCAACAGGATGGAGGTGGATGAGGTCCCAGCAACACCAGCCTTCCCAAAAAGGTTTCTGAGGTGCAGGGAGATAGCACCCCAGTCAGGGCGGGCATTGGGATGGCGTGCAGAAGTAATTGCAATGCCAGCAAGCAAGGACAGAGCGTCCCAGAGCTCGTCTGACCTCCTGGGGATCCTCCGCTGGGTTACAAAAAGGAGGCCAGGTCTACCAGGCTCTGGGTTGCTCTGGGAAAGGGCACCCCCCCGCCCCCACCTTCCCATGCTGCTGTCGGGGTGAAGGCCCCAGGGAAAATCTGGCAAATATGGCCAACCCTGACTACTGCCATTGAAAGGACTTTGCTGGAAAAAGAAGTTTGGAGGTGTTATGTGAGGGGGTACCTATTTACTCCTACTGAAAGGACTTCCTTGGTAAAAATGACTTGGGATGTGGAGAGCGTGTTTCCATCAGATATCAGTGTGGGAGATGTAATTTAAACTGATCATAGCATTACTGGGCAACAGTCTCAAACAGGTGGATATTTTCCATTGGAAATGTGCATTTGAACAGACAGTCTGAATCTTTTAACAATATTCACTTGAATTCCCATCAGCCAGCAAATATTTTTACCTTCCTCACTGACAGGCAATCGGTGTGATGAGTGTCCTAGTGGGTTCTACAAAAATCCAGGCAGCCCCGGGCTTGACTGTGCGCCATGTCCCTGCAATAACAACATTGATGTGACAGACCCAGAGTCCTGTAACAGGGTCACCGGGGAATGCACCAAGTGTTTACACAACACCCATGGAGCAAACTGCCAGTTCTGCAAACCAGGGTATTTTGGCTCAGCCCTCAGTCAAAACTGTCGAAGTAAGTAAGCAACAGCACTGCAACTGCATCTTACTACCAAGAAAAGTTTTAAAGAAATTAGGCTGTAGGGAGAGGTTAGCCCTTGGAAGGACAGTAAAACTGAAGCAGACCAATGACACAAAATATGAGAATACCAAATATATTTCTATCCAGTGATACAAATAACTGTTAACATGGCATCTATTAAATTCTTTGTCATCCAAGTCTCACTAAATCTCATACTGAATATCACTTCTAGGAAATACTCATTTGTGAAATGAAATCAGTACTCTGTGTTAGAAAAGTAAATGTGCATTCAGCCCATTCAGGAAGGAATCAAAAGTAAAGGAATCAAAGAGAACTGTTTATCCATGTTGCTGGCTGATGCCAACTAAGCAATGCTCAGTTAACCAGATGATCCCTTGCTGAGCTCCCTGCCTTACCAGTTGTTTTCATTAAGTGGCTAGAATGAGACTGTTCAGGCAATTTAATAGACTCCATGAGGACGCTGTCAATAACTCAGCATTTTTAACAGAAAGGCAGGAGTGTAAGAAAAAGCAAGGCATAAGTTTCTTCCCAACGTTTCTCAAAGACTGTTTTCAAAAATGTGCCTGGTAGAGGGTCTAGTTTCTACAGGCCAGGCAATTACAGGTATTTTCAAGAAACTCTTTTTCTGGGAGTCTCTAAAATACAGTTCAAGCCCATTCCTTGTTCATTCTTGGAAGATGTTAGAAATGGTTAAGCAAGAACTTTTGGCTCCTCACAAGCAGGCTTCTTATCTTACTTGGCTTACTGGGGTTTCCCACGCTGGATAGTCCCTACTGTAAATCAGCTTCTCCTTACCCAACATATTTAACATTTCATTCTAATAAGATTCAAAATTCACTACGCCTTCATTTTTTGTGCCGGTATTAAAAATACTGAATGTTCCCAGTAAGTTTGCTCAAAGTGATATATAAGCTATTATAGAAAGACAGGTAAACTGTATGAAATTAAAAATGTTTTCAAGATTACTAGAAGTAAACCTACAGCATGGGCTTTATATACAGCTCTGATTGATTGTCCATCGACTGTCTATATTACCATCTGCTGTAGTAACTGTACTTCTTTTCCAGGGTGCATGTGCAATCCGGCGGGTGTTCACCCTGCCATGTGCCTGGAGGGGGACGCAGCCTGTCTGTGTGACCCAGCCACAGGAGCTTGCCCTTGCCTGCCCAACGTGGTGGGCGCGACATGCGACCAGTGTGTCTCTGGCTACTGGGACCTGGCTAGTGGAAAAGGATGTCAGATCTGTGACTGTGATCCAAAAAACTCCCAAAGCAACCAGTGCAACCAGGCAAGAAAATTACTCTGCTTTCCAGGAACCGGGGTGGTAGTGTTTTAGCATGGCACAGTGGGGACCCTCGTATAAATTAAGATAGTTTTTTGTCACGCTCCCTGAAAACAAGAAGTCTTTGGAAGTCTGCAGCTGGTGCAATCACACTTTGAGTCATATCAAACGTGCTGTTCTGATAATGTGGCTCTGCTTGTAAGCAATTTCTCTTTGCCCGTGTGTCTCTTTGTCAAGTGGATTTTAGAAATACTTTGTAAGAAAATGTCACACAGGAAACAACTGCCTTATAAGTATACGTATAGGGAAGAATGAAGTCCAAGCTTGGACCCAAGAGTCTTATGAGTATTTTTTTAAGTGTTTATTTTCATAAAGTAGCAGCTGGGGCCATTACATTAATCATGCCTCATCTACCGGACTGCTGGAGTACCTTTTCTCATCTTTAATTCCTGTGGACTTTTTAGGGCTAGAATGTAGAAAAAATAAAACAGCGTTTCAGAATAGAGAAATGAAATTGTGGTCTCATGGAGTCAACAGCAATTTTGCTATTGACTTCAGAGCACCAGGAGCTTATGCCAAGTTCTTGCTGATGTGCTTTCACATTTTCCTTTCAATATGCTTTCTGTTTGTTCTAGTTTATGTAGTGGATTTATTATTTTTCCTAGCAATTGTAGCTCTTAACCTTGAAGAACTACTGCTTTTCTAAGCTGTACCAGTTATCAGAGCTGTAATTCCCTGCAGTCAAATTTAATAGCTGAATTCCAAAATAAATTTTCTAGAGCAATGTGCATAATGTACCCTTGAGGTTTTCAGTCACAGTTAATATATCATGTAGTTAAAAGTTGAAATATTAATATGAGTACTTTGCTCCAGCAAAAATAAGAAATTAGTCTGTTTTGCAAAGGAAAAGAATCCTCTCTCAGATCATAGTCAGAGGATGAGTTCTCAAAGAGCTTCTATAGACTGGAACATACAAAATCTTTCATATGCGTAAAGTAAAGCCACCTCTCAAAGTCCATTTTGTTTTCACAGCCTTCCGGAGGAAGATGGGAAAGGTGGGCCAATACTGTATAAACCATGGTGTTCAAAGACCATGTGCAAGCAGTGTCACTGCAGTCCCCATACAGCTATATGACATAAGTCATAGGGAGAAAAAGAAGCCCAATAAAAAATGTGTATCCAGCCATATGACTCTGCAGGAAGTTATTTAATCCTAACTGTCTTTGCAGCTTACAGGCCAGTGTCCGTGTAAGCTAGGTTACAGTGGAAGATGTTGCGATGAATGTGAGGAAAATTACTTTGGCAATCCCCAGACGCACTGCATTTGTAAGTATTGCTAAGTGGGGACAACTGGATTAGAAACTGCCTCAAAAGAAACATTTAACTTTATATTCATAAGGGAGACAGGACATACATCTAGAGAAGCAGGGTTTTATACATCTGTGTGTATGAGATGGATAAAAGTGTTTATATTATCTATCTATATTTTTCCTTCTATGGTTACGATGGGACCAGGGAAGTTAGAGATGAAGAAGAGCCATTAGCCAGGCAGTCCACTTTGCTCTAACTCAAACAGCAGTTTGCTTTTATTGTCTTGAAACGCACAATTGTACCTTTTGCATGCATTAATCCCCTGGAAAAGGAACAACTGGATGTAACTTCCTGTCCCTTTCTTGCAGCATGCGAGTGTAACCCAGAGGGAACAAGCCAGCCCAGGTGTGACAAAGCCACCGGCGTGTGTAACTGCCGTGCTGGTGTCACTGGCCGGTTCTGCGACCAGTGTGGCCGCGGCTTTGAGAAAGACTTTCCCTCTTGCCGTCAGTGTCATCTTTGTTTTGATCAGTGGGACGCTGAAATTACTGCCGTTGCTCAGACTGTTCAGGGGTTAATGAAGTTTGCTGCAAATCTCAAAGATAAAGGAGGACGAATGCCCAGCTGTGACATGCGCTTCAAAGCCTTTGAAGATGCCATTTCTGAAATTGAAAGAATTTTGAGACATCCTGTTCTTTCACTGGAGGCCCTCTCAGGCATCAAGGATTTTCAGGGCTACGTTCAGTAAGGGCTCGGCTGCTCCTGAAAAAATCCCTTGGCTGAGAAGGCAGTCTTCCCCCAGGCTCCACCAGCTATCCCTACACATCAAGTCTCACTTCCGATCAGCACACAGATGCTGGACTACTAAGTCACTGTTTTCAATAGATCTGTGAACAAAATAATCCTTATATATATTGTCTGTCCCCCACAGGCATATACTTAAATGCTGGAATTTTCCAGTTCATCCTAAGGGTTTTCTAAATAAGCCATTACAAGTAAACGTTTCTGCTCATTTAGAAATTTATCTCTTGTCCTCAAAAATATTGTGTTATCTCAGTTCTAGTTTAAGAACAATCCAGTCTGACTTCTGCATAACTGCCATTTCCTTTTCAGACAAAAAGTTGCACAAATGGATCCCCTTCGCAGTATCCTGTATGAGTTTCCTGACCTTAACAAGAACATAGAAGACATTGGGGAAGAAGCTGACCTAGTGTATGAACTTCTACAACAGAAAATACATCTGCATCAAAGTTTTCATTACTTCAACTTCAAAGGTAAGGCAGCCAGCAGTTAATTGAAATATGTGAACATTTTCTGTGACATTTCAGAATGTTTTTCTCACCATCGAACCATACATTTCAAAGATCCCTAGATTTTACCTTCCTATGGTAGTGCAAAAATGTAAATATTAACAACATTTTATACTGACTTTCCAAACTCCTTTTTATCTTAAAATGCCATGACTTCTAGCATCCTAAATTTCAGATTCATGTGCCAGGGTCACATCAGTCAGAAGTCTCATGAATCCCAATGTTTACATCAGGATTTAAAAGCCACCCAGTTTCACAGTATAGACTCACAGATCATACAGTAGAATAGCAAAGGATTTTTTCCCCACTTCTGACTCCTCTTGCTCTTAGCAATACTTAAAGAATGTTCTACAGCAATGGTTTATTTAATTAAAGCAGAGAGTCATAGTGCAACTTCTTAGTGTTCCCATGGGAAAACACATGACTTTATGTGGTAAGGAACTAGCTCTCCATCATCAAAAAATGTGAAGTGAGAACTGAGTTCCCTGGCATTTTTGAAAGAATTACACCATCTATGCTTGAGCTAAGTATAGTCTCCATCAGCTGCTAATAGCAGTAATGACAATGTCACAGACTGGTTTCTGGAGAAAGACAGGGACGTGTCAGTCAGGGATCTCGAGCAGATGCTAGATCATCCACAGTGGCAGGAGATTGTCAGCAGTATACTCTCCAAAGAGACGGCTGCCAAGATATGAACCCCCAGAAGATAAGGTGCGCACCACAGAAGACACAAGCTACAGGCAATGCACTTCCATTTACAGTTCCTCTGTGTTTTGTTTGGGCAAGAAAAAGAATGGCCTAGACAAGATCAAAAAAAAAAAAGAAGGAAAAGGCAACAGAACACAAAGCCGAGGGAAAGGAATAGGGGAAAAGAGGGATTAATAAAGATTTAGGGCTCCCCTGCCCTGTTGTACTTGGCAGTGTCCCCAGGGCCAGCTCTTCCGCTCGGGTCCCCGTGCAATAAGTCAGCACAGCTCTCCCAGGCTCTGCTTCCCAATTCAACTGAGTCTTATGCAGACTCTGAGAAAGGCAGGAAGACAAAGAAATGATAAATCCCAGAGAGGTCAGTGGATGCACAGCTGAAGCGTCCGTGGTGCTGTCTGGTCACGTTCCAAACCCACTTCGTCTTTTGGCCTCAGGAGACAGATAAACAGCCCTATAAAAAGCACACGGGGGTGTGGGGAGGGGAAGACCTTGAATTTAAGCTGAATTTCTGGCCAGGGCCACAAATATTCATTGGTCTTGCTACCAAGCATCTAACAGCACAGAAATAACATTTCCCTCAAGAAAAACAGCTTCTCCGATATCCAGGAGAAAGCCTGGTTCCCTCACCCTATCTTCATTTCAGGACCAGCAGCACATCCTAGGTATGGCTCTGTCTGCTTTTTCCTCTCTTTTTTCTGGCACAAGCAAGTAGGGTAGAGCAGGATATGGCCATGTACCCTACCTGGGGTACATTTGGCACTTGTGCTCTAGACGCACGGGGGGAACAGGCTCCTACCTACCTCTCTTTGCAGAGGATCAAGTGAACAAGAATTCAGGACTCAGAAACTTCCTCACAGGCATACATTCAGCCAGCCAACCTGGAAATGTCAATATCTAATGATGAATTAAAATCACTGGAAAAAACAAGACACAAATGTCCTTAAAAGAATGTTTGCAGTTTATGAGATCTCATTAAATTACGGTTTTCCAGCCTTGGCCCCTGGTTTTACAGCCACTGTGGTATGGTAATGCAGTGAGTACAGTTTCCGAGGCTGTAAATCAAGCCTGTGCTAAGACGCTGTGTTTAACGTAAAGGAACTTGGAAGCTCTACAGCTCCATCACAAACCAAGCATGAAAAACGCATTTGGGCCACTTAATGGAGAGCTGAACCACTGTAAAATATTCCCGTGATGGAATTGTTGCACAGAAAACAGTCTCTGGCTTAGACATGGAGTTACAGAAGCCTCTTGCCAGGTATTTTGTATTAGGAGCTAACTTTAAACTGTACATTGTTTCCAAGAGTTACAAGATAAAATAAATAGCCCTGGTTCCACACAATAACTAAACATTGTTCAGCCTCAATCAAAGCAAGGCCAAGGGCTTCAGAACCTGATGCAAAGCATGCAGGACTTGACATGTGCCTTGTCATTGACTTCTACTAGTAACTGAGTCGGTTACCAGCACAAACAGGGATGTTAATCAATGACCTCTAATGCTTTTTCACAGCCGACACATCAGTTCTGGCTCATTGCCCATAGTTCTGCCTGGGAATGTGGGGACAACTTTGGGTTCTCTGGAGATCTGGGAAGCAGTCTACAGCAGCAACTTTAAATTATGTGTTTTGCAAAAGGCCGGAGTCCTTCCTTAGGCTATTAATTGGCAAAAAATATAGTATTCTTCAACCCTTTTGAGTCTGCTTAAGGGAAATCTTACATTAAGCAAACAAGAAATACTCTTGCTGGAAAGTATTTTTTGCCTGGCCTACAAGCTTATCATGGAAATACTTTTTTTTTTTAATGCATCAACCCTGAAATTGGATTTTCCAGAGCCAAAGAAAACTCATAAATTCCCACTTGTAATCTAAATTTTGGCCTCAGTTCAGCAGACCATTTAACTTTTGGGTGCTATGCTGAACAGACAGGACAAATCCTTTCCTGACTCATAATCAGAGAGCTGATCATTTCATAGGTTTTACAGCTGGCAGAAACAGTTCTCCTGCCTAAACTTCAAAACAGCATAAATGACAGGAGCTTTATCAAATCAACAATGGCAGCAATACATGAGCTACTGATGAATGCAGATTAGTAGCAGTTTGTGTCATTAATGGGATCCTCTTGATACTTTTGTATCTTCCATTGGCTTCTCATACACCTTGAACTCTGAAGAATGACATGGGATCCACTGTATTTGCATCTATTTCATATTTTATCTACCTATCTATCTATTATCTATTATATATCTATTTTATGTATTTTATATATCTAGCAGGTTTTATGAGTATCAGTAACTATTCCTGTTTGGCAACTGACTGAGTAAAGGATTAAAAAGCTTGACTGGGGAAATGACAGCTCCTGTCCCTCCCTGCTGTCTCAAATCAAACACCAGTGACAACAAACTGAATCACCTGTCACTCACGATTTGTCCAGAATTCAAGTAAATACATGAATTAAATGCAACCAAAATACAGCTGGTACTAAACTATATTTCTGTTGCTACAGAGGCCATCAGCAACATCAGGAAACACTTTGAAGAATCATTGCTGGCAGAACAGAAGACCAGTGGGACAACCCCTATTGTAAGGTACTCAGAGTACACCAGGAACCACGCGCTCACTATGTTGGGCCATCAGGCCTTGAAAGCAAGCCATGTGTTGGAACAGCTCAAGATGATCAAGAGCCCCAACATCCAAAACTTGAATGAAAAGGTAAGCGCTGTGAATTTTGAATGGGAGCTAAACAAAAATCTCTTTTTTTATGCTGTTAGTAGGTTTTATTTTAAAAGGGTGATTACATGCATTTTTAAATCTGGAAAACGACACTTCCCTGGCACAGACATGCAGTCACGTCAGAAACAGCTGCACTTCTCAGCTGTGGTTACTACCACCCTTCTGGAAGCCATTGCTCCCAGGGTAGACCCAGCACAAGGAACTGTTTAAGCACTTTCTAGTCTCAAGAGGACATCAGTGTAAATTCAAAAAGATTAACGCCAACCTCGTCCATCAGTAACTTAAACTAAGCAGAGCAACTTTGCCCTGGAGTGGATGAGGAGTGCTCACACATCCTTTGCATCACCCATGGGAGAGGAAGGGATTTCTGTCCTTCTGTGGGACAGCAGTGAATACCTGATAGCACCTTCAGCCAGCCCTGCCAGATCTGGAAGATATCATCCATCTAGGCCTTTAGTCTCAACATCTGTGATGTCAAACTATATGGAAGGCTAGACATGGTACCATGTTGTGTGAGAGGTGATCTGGATCCTTTAGAACAAGCCATTGACCTGGATATGACCAGGCTGGATATGACCAGGGGACAGTTTCAGCCCTTTTGCCATAGAGGAGTGAAACCAGGGTTTTCATGCAACACACGGAACCCAACAAATGGCTCCTGCAAGGATGCTTGAAGCCATGGGCTGCCATTACATCCTTCAAGTCAGGGGAGGGGGACCCGTAACTGGCAGCGACACCCATCTTTGGAGACACCAGACCACCATCTCTTCAGGAAAATCCCATCATATGTTCAATGTTCATATGGTGTCAAACATCTTCCTTCCCCCAGGACTGTATCTCAGACCCCCAGAGGAGTCCTGACATAAGCATCTTCCTTATTGCAGATCTGTGGTGTGCCAGGAGACCAGCCCTGTGTCACAGCAGCCTGCGGGGGAGCTTTGTGCCGGGACAGTCAAGGACTCAGGCAGTGTGCTGGCCCAAACTGCAGTGGAGCTTTTCCTCTCTCCACTGATGCCTTTAGAAAAGCTGAGGAGACTGCTCTGTTGCTAAATAACCTGACTATTCAGCTACGGGAACCTGAGAATCAGGTGCTGTATATCAAACCTACATTTGTTCAGTGAAATGGATGGAGGATGAGATTTGGGAGGTCACAAATCTACAAGAACTCACCTGCTCCTTGGAGAAAGAGCAGTGACATAGTGATGGACCCTGTCCCAATACCATAGACCTACCATAGTTCAGTACTGGGAGTATTAGGTGCCAGTCCCACCAAGAGACTGTGGCTCTAGCTATGCCTTCCTCTTCCTCACAGCTGCCAAGATCCCACGGGTCATGGTGCCCTGTGCCTATGGAAGCTGGTGGCATCAGGCTAGTATTGTATATATTTTTATTGGGAAAGACTCAAATGGCACCATTTGTCAGTAGCCTGAGTATGGCCCATGCTTATTGCAATGGAATTACTGCTGTGCATAGCGTTAAGCTCTATTTATACAACTTCATATTACTCTTATGTTTGCCATTAAATCATTTTTGCAAATAATTTCAAGACGAAGCTTTTCTGCCCCCGGTGATGTTTAGAAAGGCATCAAGTAGTCGGCTGTACTGCACAGTAGCAGTGAAAAATAACTGAAGCAAAGTGTGGCCAATGCAATGTGTGCCAAGGAAACAAAACGGACAAATCCCAAAACACCAGTAAGGACAGTTTGTTCTTATTAACAATCAGAGATGATGCCTGTTACAGTTACAGGCAAAACACACTTTCCAACAGAAATGCCATTCTGCTGCGGCTTTGTCCTGTCCCTGCAGGGTGCCTGGGCATCCGTTTCCTCTTTTTAGAATGCACTCAACACTGCATCACAGCTAACATCTCAGTCGACACTGCATCACAGCTAACATCGCAGCTAACATCACAGCTAATGGGTTTAGAAATGAGCAATCGGGGCACATGCCTGGGGCCCCAGGACACTGAGGGGCAGCTGCCGAGGTGGTGAGCTCCAGGCTGCTGGGACATTGCCTTTGGTGCTCGCAAGCTTCAGGCAGCTCTGTGATAATATGAGTGAAGTCTTTTGAGATGTTTCAGAAGTAAAAACATCACCATTTTTCTTGTTGCATAGGGAAACAGTGAATCTCTTCCCTCCACAGACTGCAGAGAGCCAGTACCTCTGCATTTCCTTAAGGCAAAGCATAGCCCCCAGCAAAGCAAAATACTGTTGGAATTCGATGGTTTAAGCTCTCATTTAAATTATCAAGAATACTAATTTAATGGCAAAATGTAACTTTTAAAGACAAGCCTTAAACTCTAGCTTCCTTATTTGTGTCCTCTTAAGTGTATTTTTAACAGCAAGTCCAATGTGAAAAGGCAAATGAAATTACATGCCTTTTCTGTACTGAATCTGATCACTGACATGCTGCAGTACTGCAATAGAAAATAACAGTCAGCATCTTCTTTTAGAAACAGAAGGGGCTGTGGTTTAGCACCGGTTGTGGAGAGAAAAAAATGCTCGATTTAGGCTTTTTCTGAGACCAGATGAAGGCCATGATGTCACAACTTCTGGAGTTTCCCAAAGGGGTCTCTTTCTTACTAATTTTCAAAGCCACATCAAGTGATTCCAGCTGAGGCTTGGATCAAAATTATTTTTGTGTCAGAGCTCAACTTGCCAAGCAATGATAGATAAACTCCAGAAAATGGCACTGCTATTTCTAATAATATTTCCAGGTTGAAAGCATTAGAAAAATGGCAGAAGACAGCAAGCTGAAAGGCTCACAGTTTAATGGGCAACTGGAGACAGCTAAGAATCAAATTGAAGTTGACCGAGAGATCACTAAGGAGTTCATCCAAAAAGTGAAAGACTTCTTGTTAGGTAAATATGCAAAGTTCTTTTTGACTCATTTTAAATATATATTCTAATATAATACAGCATAATAGATGGCCAGAAAATGGTCTAGCTGGATACACATCAAATTTCTTGTCTACCTCCTGATCCGCGCAGTCTTTTTCAATCCCTTTTTTCTAGCACTTCTTTCTTCCACGTGACAGTACTTTGTATTACTTTTCCAATAGATCTGTTATGTTCTGATTGTCATCTTTTATTAATTTGCTTAATTTGAAGCATGCAAGTAATTCCCTCAGTTCCTGGTTTATCTAAGTAAAGGACTACTAACATAATTTCATACAACATATAATGTCCAGGCATGTCCAATGCATCCTCAAATTGTTATTCCACCCCGTTCTTCCAGGCCCATAAATAGAGGCTCTCCATAGGGAGCGTGGGAATTAGGACACATACTGCTCCGTCGTCTCCGTAAAGCTGTAACTTGAGGAATCAAAGGATTCTGGTAGAACTTCACAGCTCTCATAAAAAATAACAAAACAACCATATATACCCTAAAACTTTTTCCACCCTCGCGACTGCAGAAAAACGCTGTAAGAAACAGACCCTAAGTTTTTTTACCAGATGCACATCAAAGGAGGTCAAATGTGGTAGGATTTTTTTAATCTCTTGCATGTAGCTGGTCTCATAAGTTTCTAAGGATTGCATGTTGGCAGTCCTTCAGCATTCATACCTCTACATCCAAATGGGAGCGAGGGCAGAAGACAGAGGACTTCCTTTGTTCGGGAACATTTAAGTTGTATTGAATTGGAAGAAAAGCTCCATTTAAGTCCTTAAGATTCTCAGATTTTTATTTGATAGCAATTGAAAATTCCACCTTTGGCTCTTCTTTTATGTTTCTTAGTAGACACTCGGCATTTACTAACAATTAAAAAAGCATTTTTTCATTAATTTTTGTTTTGTAAATTGAAGTTTAAGAACTGTAACAGCTGAGATGCATACAGTTGCATTAAATCTGCTGTACTTTACATTGACGTGAATGATAGTTTTAGATTAATATATTTCTACAGAAAATAGCTCTCAGGAAGGCACTACTGTTTGCACAGTAAATGTCTTCTATTTAATTCTTGGTGAGTTACTTTGGAGCATTAGCACAAACATTTAGTATGTTTCAACTGTTTTATCACCCAAGGTCTTGCCTATAAAGGGAAGCAAGCAGAAAACAGAAGTGATGATGAGACTTCACAAGGCATTGACTACTCTAACTCTGTGTGCCTGTGCCTCTTAGCAAAGAACTAGGACGAGATCATTTGTAAGAGGAGTTGTCAAAATATGTTTTTTCTACTGTGAATTCCCATCCTATCTGAGTCTGACCCAAGTTCCCTCTGTAGCTTAGCCTTTCTCATTAACCAGCAAAGGAACCACTTTCTCAATATTGTGGCGACTCCAGGGAAGGGAGTACACCCACCAGCCGGCTTGGAAAGCTCCATTCACACCCCAGTCTCTCCAGCGCCTCTTTGATCTGGGGGCCGAGGGAGAAATGGGCTCTGACACATCTAGCTGTGCCGTGCACCGATTTAAAACCTTCCGCAGGCTCAGTTCTACATCAGAATTTTAATAACCCAGTTCAAAGTGGGTTCAAATCCTCATTTTAGCCAGTTCTGACAACACTAACAGCAGTACATGGAAGCATAATATTAAATTACAAAATGTTGGAGATGATTACCCTCTTACCCCCTTGCTGTGCCTGTCATCTTTATTCTGCCACATAACTCAAAGGGTAGGCAGCCATAATGATAATTTACATTTCACTGGGAGGAAGGAGCCACTTCAGGATACCCTCAGCTCTGTTTCTGTTGCAGATGAGAGTGCGCCTCCAGAAGACATTGAGAAGGTGGCAAATTATGTTCTGCAAATAAACCTTCCCCTGACTCCACGAGAGCTCACGGGCATGCTTGGCAAAGTCAGGAGCATTACAAACCCCTGTGAGAAGTACAAACTGAATGTGAGTAAGAGAAACAGAAAAAGGGAGGAAGCTCGGACGCTGCTGGTGGAGGCACAAGAAGCTGAGTGAGTGAGTAGGGTATTCTCGTACTGATGTGCGAACTCCAGCTGGGGTGGCACTGGGCATGGCAGGACTGCTCCATACCCCAGGCAGTATCCTAGTAACACTGGAGGGAAAGTTCAGATGACAGCAGATTTCAGCTTGCAATTTCCACATGGCCTCTCCAGCAAGAATGAGCCGTGACCGCTTGGGCTGCGGGAGCCGACGTGCTCCAAGGAGGCAGCTCCTGCCAGCTCTTGGCTCCTCTGCCTGCTGAGCCAAAGAGGCCAAGGCGGCTACGTACTTCCACGGTGGACCTAGTGGATCATTACATCTGGTTCACTGGGAGGTTTAAAACAGAGAGAGAGAAAATATGTTCACCTATAAGCCAGCCTTCCTTACTAGCTGTTCACTACCAGGCAGCAGGCAGCATCCAGCCTCACCTTTAATACAGCAGCTCATGTGCTCCCACACAAGGTCCCTTACTGAGGTTTTGAATTGCCAACTTACGAACCACAATTTTAACGGCTGTTGTTGGACTCGAGGGAACATTCCTGCATGTGAGCATGGGTGCATTTGAAATGTGTTCTTGCTTTGCTCTCCACACCACAATACTACACACGCTTCTACTTTTCCATTTTAGCAAAGCAGCTAAAGCTCTTCTGCCTGTGGATGAAATTAATAATAAACTAAAAAATGTTGTGAAGTCCCAAGGACACTCCAAAAACACCTTCATAAAGTTAAATGAAGAGATACGAGGCATCAAAACACAAATCTCACAGGTATCTCACTGTAAATCTTTTAATTTATTTGCTACGTACATTTTAGAAAAGATACTTCATGTCGAAGTTTCCTTAATGTAAACTTAAATAAATAAAACCAGAATGTGGCACAGATATGACACCGATTCCATAATGTTTAAGGGTCTCCTCTTGTTAATCAGTTGACATTAATCTCCCTCATTACCATACTCTGCAAACTGGATGGACATTGCATAAGAAGCCACAGCCTTCAATTGCTCTGTTTTAGGCTGAGAACCAAGTGAACAAGACAAATGACGAACTAAATGACTTGTCAGCAAAACAGTCTGAGATGGAAGATGAAATTGCCACACTGCAGGCAAAAATGCTGATGAACAAGAATCAAGCTACAAAGGCAAGAGCAGGAGCAGAAGCAGCACACAAGCAAGCCCAGAATATTGATAACGTAAGCCTTTCTGCCACGTATTAAGGGAAAAAAGATTCCCGCCATCTTTGATTGATAGTATTTTTGATTCAGAAGTTGTTGTGCTGCCCTGCTCTCCTCAAAACTGTGTTAACATTTTCCTTATGCCATGCAGTGTAAAATGCCACAAGTTAAGAATAATTTATTTTTTATTTTAAGGCTTCTGGCAAATAACACTTCTGTTTGCTTGAATGAAAGAAAACATACACATTTCTCTGGCTACTCTGTGACATTTTTCCTTGCACTGTGTATAAGACTCGTAGTCACCATGGGCACCAGTAAACACAACAGAACAAATCACAAAACCAGATATTAAAATACATGAATGATGGAAGCAGCCTGGCCATTCATCCCATGCCATTCTCCTTCAGAGAAAATTGCTGTGGGAGTTACTTGGAGTTTTTGGTTGGCCAGGTGCTTTTCAGTAACTCCAATTTTTGAGAATGCATTGAGGCAGCTAGAAATTTGCTAAAATTGCAAGGAGAACCAGGCATCCAAGCACAAGCTTGGAGCATGACCAAGCTTCCAGGTTGTAAGAAACCTGGTAGAAATCTAAACGGCAGCCTCGACAGCAATCTAAGTTGGCATGGACTGGAGTTACTACAGCCAAAAATGTAAAAAAATATATTTAAAAACAATGATGCTACAGGTAATTCATTAAATTTTAATTTAGCCTCATAGCAAAAATGAAATTTACAGAAAAGCCCTATCAAAAGCAGTAAAACAGCATAAGCTTTAAAAATCTTAACCCATATTTTCTTTACATCCTCGCCCTCCCTTGACACGTCGCATCGCTCCACTGGAAGTTTAATTGATTTTTATCAAGTTGTGCAAAGCAATGTACACTCATGGATTTTTTTTTAACATTTAAGAGAAAGATAGATTTAAAGTTCGCTTCAAAGAGGATATTCAAAAAAGGTATAAAAGTCTCCTTTGGTACACCAGATTAATTATGAGATGCTCTTAAACTAAGTAATGGCTTTTTGTTACAGGAATTTGCTGACATTAAAAGAAAGTACACCATTCTTCAAGAAAAACTAAAAGCCCGAGGACCTCCAAAAGTAACATTAGAAAAAGTGAAGCAGCTGAAAGAAGAAGCAGAAAAACTGGCTGAAGAGACTGAAAAAAAAATTAAAAGAATAACAGGTGGTGTTCTCACTTCCATAGCGAGCAGTGAAAATTGTAACAGTCATGAATTAAACTGAAGTCCTTGCCCACAGACACTAATAGACTAGGTTCACCTGAAATCAGGTTTAAAACAATTTAACTGGTGAAAATCCCTGCTTGAAGCTACCTGAACAGTTTAAAAGCAGTTAAATTGATTTGGCTTATGTACTTTTTCTGACGTAAATTGGTTGCTATAAGCAGAGTTTAGGAAGTGTCCACACAGGGACTTACAATGATTTGATTCAGACAGTTTAAAAGCAGGACAAGTGCAAAATCTGCATAAAACTTGGCTGCAGATTTAGCTGGGAGCTTTGATTTATGCACTTGCTTTGGGCATTTGGACCTTAAATCTTTCCTCTGCGCTGCGTCTTTTCTTACATTACCCAATTGATGGCTCGTGTTATAGAGAGCTGCAAGGTAGCTGTTTTTCATCAGTCCGTACTTGTTCCCCTTCAGACATTATCTCTGAGCAATGGCAGAATGAACCAGGTACAAATACTGGCTTGTTCGAACATGCAGAGAAACATGCGTGTCCCACAGCAGGCAGCAGGGCTCGAGTACATGCCTCGGTCGCGTCAGTCCACACACTGACGTCACCACCCACGTGCACTGCCACAGGGATTGAAGCCAATGTGTTCTGTACCTGTGGGGCTGCAGCCAGGAGGCGGAGGGGTCATGGGCAGCGGAGACCACGGCTGCTGTGGCACTGCTCCTCACACAGCCTCTCGGGTGGGTTTAGAGGGTCAACGAAACAGAAGAGTACATCTCAGGTAACTGCACACAGGGAACCTAATTCTGCTTGTAGTGAAGGTCTGGGCATTTCCACTGGGAATCCTTGAGCCTAGGATCCTGCCAGGCTCCATGTCTGAAAATACCATGTAGTATGAGCAAAACAGAAGCAGAAACTCCGTCCTGGGAGCAAATTCTTCAGGACAGGAACCAAATAAATACTTTGAGCAGATACCTTGAAGAGAAGCATTAAGAGCATCCCAGTCACTCCAAATGCCCAGATGATAAGTGCACTGGAAACAGGCAGTGAATAATGTGATTTTGACTCATTACCAGTGTGTACCACCTTCATAGGGACCAGCAGAAACCTTCCTGTAAATGAGGGAGACCTAAGCCCCTTACACCCAAATTGTCTAGGCTTTACATACATCGGTGGACACACTGTTCTTCTGAGTGTTTCCATTTAAGCCAACTCCTTTAAGAGCTCCATGTCCTGCCTCATCCTAGCTGATGAACAAAAGCACATGCTGAGAAATTAGTTTCTTTAAGGCTGTCATGTTTCTCTCACAATCCAGAAGTCAAGACTTTTCCTTCCAGTTGCATATATAACATTCCCCATTTGAAGTGGGCTTATTGCTTCTAAAACTGCTGGGAAAAGAAACGCTGTTGATCCCTGGATTTTATTTACACAACAAATATGAGCATCATTGCATGTCTCTACTCTTCCAGATTTGGAGAAGAAGCTTCAGGACCTGAATCAAACCAAACAAGACAAGGCAGAGCAACTCAGACAACTAGAGGAACAAGTGATAGCCATCAAAAATGAAATCATGGAGCAGGAAAGCAAGTATGCAACATGCAAAAGTTAGGGTCTGGACAGACCATCAGGTAAAGTGCAACTGAAGTCTTCGTGCTTACCACCTCCCGACCTTCCCGGCACGGAGGGCTATCTCTGTAAATTCATCTGTGGTGCATATAGTATTTTGGCACAGTGAATAATGTAACTTTCTCTTGGGTTTTTTGTCCAGTTGAGTTTATATGGAAATAGGAAATACCTTTTAATAAAACAGCTGATAAAGTAATTGGGACGCAGTCTTCGAGGGAGCTCTAAAATACGCTCCTGCCCACAGTCCAGGGCTTCTCCTTGTAGGGGGTTGGAAATGCAAAAGGAGGATTGCTGAGAGAACTACAGGTAACTGCCTCAGAGACTCCCAACACCCTCCGTCTTCTGCTGAACCCTACAATAACCTGTGGCTGTGCCATGACCCCGCACGGGGCTGCACAGACCGGGATGGGGTGATGCAGATGAAGGGCTGCGGGCTTCTGCAGCCATCCCTGCTGACAACCAGCAGTGTTCCCAGGGTACTGTCACTCCTCCATCCCCGTCTCATCGCTGGGACAGAGTAGGGGGGTCATCAGGAACCCCTGACCACACAGTGTTAACTGAAAACACACAGGGATGTGCGGTACCTCCGTGCAGTGCTGGGCCATTAGAGGTGGGTGACAATTCCCCGGTGCCCACTGGATGGCGGTGCACAGATGCTTAATGCCAAAAACGACTTCAAAATCATTATTTAAGTTGTTGTTAAGGGTCATTTGTCAATGCCCCTCCTGCAATACCTTTTTTTCTTATGCTTATAAGGGGTTTCCCATGTTTTTTGTTATCGCAACCAACAACTGGAGAATAACTCCATCTCTTAGGTTTAAGCAGTGAGCCTACAGGGCCACAAATGTTGAAAAACAGTTTCTCCAGCTTTTCTCTAACATGCAGCACTTCACAGAAGTCAGTGTTCACACAGCAGTTTCTTGTAGCCATAAAGAACACAGAAATTGACCGAAATTTTAGTTTATAATTCTTTTTATTTTAATATTAAGGAGACTGGGGCTAAGCAAATGCTACAGAAGGGCTAGGGTTTTAAAAAGACCGAAGGGAGCTACGCCTCAGTTTCAAAATCCCACCCATATTCCTGCAGGACGCTGAACAGACTGATGATGGCTTTTCCTCAGTTAAAACCAGTTGTGTCATTCCCATCTGTACCCTCTCACAGCAAGCATCCATGGTGGACTTTATTCAGCTGGTGTGAGGAGCCCTGCGCTGCTGCAGCATGCTCGGATGCAGCCCAGACCACATCTTTAACATGGGGAATGCTCTGCAGGAATACAGGGCTCTTATCTAAAAGGAAGCACTGTTTCGATCCAACTGAGATAAACCCTCCATAGTTATCACTCTATGTTTACAAGAGCTAAAGTAGCACTCGTATGCAGTGGGGGGCTTGGGTGGGAATTGCTGGCACAGATGAGATTTCAGAGATATCCCTCTAACTCAAACCAGCTGAGCTCCAGGGCAATGTGCAACATGCATTACCCATATAATAGCTTCTGTTGTGAAAATGGTGGAATCAAATTGTAACTTTGATATAATCTAACAGAGACACCTGAATGCAGATATGCACATAATTTGTGGTTTAGCTTTTTCTGAATTTTAGCACTTTAAAAAAATCATCTGTGAGGTGGGAGGCTTCTTTGGAAGTTACTAGGCTGTAATCAGACGAGTGTATTTAGATTGACTTTGCCATAATGAAACCGAGCATCTCTGGTTTACTCAGAGCACACAACTCACCAAGCTGCTCACACACAGGCCTACAGGTAACGAAGGATTTCCTGCAGGTTTCAATGCGGCCCTGCTGCACTGCGCCTGAAACAGGCAAACTGAAGTTCTTAGAAAGAAATTCCCAACTGCATATAAACCAAAACTATTTCATTCATGGCTTTAAAAATCTGAATTCACAAGCAGAAAGTTGAAAGAGACCTTCCTCCTAAAGGCCACCGTTGGCCGTGAGAGTTGCCGTATGGCTTTTCGACAAGGCATGAGGAGGAGAAGTCTGTAAACACAAGGCAGTTGTGGCCTGGAGGGGAGATGTATCCATGGGGGGAAACAGAAATCGCTGGAAGAAAAGTGGAAACAGGAAGAAAGTCAGCGTGGAGCCTGACCTCCCCTGCCTTCCTCCAAGCAGGCTCAAGACACACAAAGTGAGCAGACCTGATGGGACCAGCGGCTACGGGACACAAAACCCATTCTCTAACAGCTTCCGAGGTTTACAACTGTGCAGCATTCCCTATTGGAAGTGGTGCAAAAACTTTTAAAGTGTTTTTGCAAAGTTAATTTGTGGGAAAACGCTGTATTTGGATCAAAAATACCTATTTTTAGTTCCCCTGGATCTCTTTCTTGTGGACAGAAGGGGCTTCAGAAAAGTGTTTATTGAAAAAAATTATTGAAATCACTATCTTGCTGTAGAGCATTTTGACCTCAATGACATTAATCAAAATACAAACATTAACCAAACCCACATATAATCAAAGATATATTTAATCAAAAATGATCTCATCAGCTCTATTTGCTAGGCATTCAGCCACAGCAGTGTTATAAGAAAATGGGTGATCAAGTGGGTCCCACTGAGGTCAAATTCTGAACTTTGGTTCTTCAAGACTTCCAACCCAACACAAACACAGACACCCCAAGACTGTAAAGCCACTTCACCAACCACAGGGATAGAACATGACACAAAAGTGAATTTTTATCATTTGAAGAATCAATCAAATTAAAATACTCCCACTAGCTACTGCTCACGAGCACTGCAGAGAGGGACGGACATGAACAAGTTCATTGCACCTAATTACCCACCCGGTGAATGCTGGTGGTCTCACCCAGGTTTCAGCCACCTCTGAAGGGCGACCATGGTTACAGGTGACAGTGGCCACCCTGCTCCGTGGCTGCGCTCCCCACACGGGGTGAGCGGTCACCACTGCGACCCCAGCTCGATACCTGATGCCACGCAGCAGGGTCACCCCCCGGCTGGAACCCAGCACATTGTCACACCGTCCATGCCAAGGCACGGAGGAGCAGCAAGGAGCTCTGGAGGGCAACCTTAGGCCATTTTAAGTTTAGAGGAGGATAGGACTTCTAGAAGGTTATGAAACAGGAAAAAAAAGGAGAAAACTTCAATAAAAATTGAAAAAATATGGGACAGAAAAAAATCTAGTGGCAAGGAAACTCTGTCGTTGCACACTTGCACACGGAGCGATGCTGCAGAATGCCCCTGCCCAACTGCCTCGGACTGGGGCAGCTTCTAACTGCAGCAGAGTAAAACATTTTCTGTTAGTGGGACCAAACTGTTCCTTTTATTGAAGCTTAAAACCAAAGCTGGGCTGTGATTTACATGACAGGATTGTGAAACTGAATTAGTTTTGTGCATTTAGAAGACCACATTGCAGAAGAGGTTTAGAATTACAATACCTAATTACAATTACAATGTCAGCTTAAAATGGTTTAATTTCCTGGATATCTTTAATGAAACAGCCCCACGAGTTCTTCAATCGGGAGTCCTGGGTTATGTTTCAGACCTGGTGTTTAACCTTTAGGGCAAGTCATTTGGTATCTCTCTGTTTCTGCTTATCCATCTGTAAAATGAGAATGAACATATTTACCTATCTCGGCAGGGTTTGCTGGGACAGCCAGACTGTGGCGTGTTTCCACTCCGGCACTGCAAATAGCGAGGGCAAAGTGTTCTTGAGGGACACCGGTACCTGGTAAAGATTTACACAAGTTCACGTGTTACACGTGTGCAAGCAAAAATTGGGTATATAAACCCAGACATCTGTGCCAGCCTGCGCACAGCTGGGGCTGCACTCTTCCATCGCATCCATTCTTCGTACCCGCTCCTCAGCATTTATTTACCAGTTTATTTACCCTTTCCCCTGGGTGCCGAGGGGACCCTGCCACCAGCCGACAAAGCCCTCGTGTCCCCCTGCGGAGCCCAGGGAACCGAAGCGGGAGGCCAGGAGCGCGGGGGCCATCCACCCCTCGCAGCCGCCCCAGCACCCCTGGGAAGGCAGCGGCACCACGTCCTCCCAGGCAACAAACAGCCCGGCAGTGGCCAGCCCGGCCTGGACGGGCCTCTCTGCCCACGCCAGCGCCAGCCACGTATGGCAGCACGGCCACCGTCCCCAGGAATGGCACTCCTGAGCCACGTGCGTTGGCACCACAGCACCGGGCGATGCGGGGCCGTTTAGCATCGCACGCGATGGCTGCCAACCCCCCTGGCCCTTCGCCGGGTTTCGGGCCTTGCCGCGCAGGTACGCTCCATCCAGCATCCCTCCCTCCCAGGCGCCCAGCCCCACCAGCACCCCCGGCAGAAGGCAGGATTGGGTCCAAATCCCCATTCCCGCATCGCACCCCACAGACAGGGGCAGGGAGAGGGGTCGCCCCGCCGGTGATCCCCCGTCCCTCCGGTTGCCGCCCCCTGCCCAGAGCCCGCTCCCAAAGCCGGGGAGCAACGGGGAGGGCACAACCTGTGGCAGCGAGGGGCTAGAGTCCCCCCACTTCCCCCTCGGAGCTCCCCGCTTGCTGCGGGGCGGGCGTCCCCCTCCTCGGCCCGCTCTCCCCCAGCCTCCCACCCCGGCTCGGCGACCCCTCCTCGACGGCAGCCGCTCCCCCGCTCCCTCCCCCGGGCCTGGCGCTGCAGCGGGGCCGGGCAGCCCCGGGGGCGGGGGGCGGCCCGGCCCGGCCCCGCGGGGGCGGCGGGGCGGAGGAGGCGGAGGGAGGACCGGGGGGCACCCGGCGGCGCGGAGCCGCTCCCCGGGAGCCGCGGAGAGCTGCGGCGCCTGCGTGGAGCAGCCGGAGCAACAGCTTTCGGCGGCGGCGTGGAGGGGGAGCCCCGTCCCGTCCCGTCCCGCCGGTGCCCGCCGCCCGCCATGGGCCGCCTCCCGCTGTACTTCTGCTGCTGCCTCGGTAACTCCCGCCCCGCTCCCGCCGCCGTCGGGGCACGGCGGGCTGGGCGAGCCCCTGCGATGCCCGGCGGGGCGGCTCGGGGCGCCCAGCCCGGCCGCGCCGCCGCTTCTCTCTCTCATCCCTCTCTCCCTCCGCGGCCGCGCAGCGCTGTGCTCCGCGGCCGCGCAGGAGCCCGAGTACAGCTACGGCTGCGCCGAGGGGAGCTGCTACCCCGCCACCGGCGACCTGCTCATCGGCCGCGCCGCCCGCCTCTCCGCCTCCTCCACCTGCGGCCTCCGCCAGCCCGAGCCCTACTGCATCGTCAGCCACCTCCAGGTGAGCGCCTCGACGGGGAGGGGGGGGCCCCCGGGGCCCGGGGTCAGGGGCAGCGGGGGGCGCACGGCCGCGGGCATCGCCCGTCGCCGGGGGAGAAGCCGCTGCCGGCGGGCGGAGGTCCCCGGGGCCAGCACCGCGCCCCGCCAAAGCGAGCCGGGCCCAGGGAGCCCCTGGCGGCTTTCGGGTCCCGACCCCCCTTTCCTTAGCGAGGTTAACGAGGAGGAATGTGCCGCAGTACGTTCAATTAATACTTTATTTTCGGACTTACCCGGAGCCGTCTAGACAGCTTCCTGACTGAGAATGGTCTGTGGGACCCGGGCAGCATTTTGGCCGCTGTTCCCGTCGTGTAATTACATTTGTATGGTCTCCAAATGAAAGGATGCAAATAAGGTTGTCCCGCACATCTGGTGGAAAACATAAAGCTCGTTACTATTTACGCCAGAAGGAGCTCAGCAAACATAAAATCTCTGAGACGGAAGGGATGGTGGAGAATAAAATATCAGTTATAAGTGGGAGTCTGTTGAACTGAAAGTAAGGGGATAATCTCTGGCCGAATTTACTGCAGAGACAATAGGGCCGGATTCTGGCGCTTGGAAGGAAAACCACGGGAAGCAGGAGGAGCCCTGCCTGAGGGGCTGCAGCACATTTGTGCCCTGAGCTTGCCAGATCTCACCCCCACCTTTAGTTTTACTGTACTGCTCCATCTGCTAGAGTTAATACTTGATTTAACGCGGGGTTTAGCTTTGCTGGAACATTTTTGGCGTATGTCAGGATCGTCTGTAACAGAACTTCTTTAACGACCTTAGCATCCCTGGTAGAACAAAGCAACAAAGGCACTTTGTTATGTTTTCTTGTCTTAAAAAATGCTGAAGTGCCATGGTAAAAAGCATTGCTTCAGGAGTTCACATGTGCCTGACCTCACGGCCCCGGTTCAGCGTTTGGGATGCCCCTGGTTACTTCCGAACCATAAGGTGATGTTGAAGAAGTTGTGCCAGGCTGTGGATGCAGGAAGGCGCTGAGGATCCTTTCCATAGCATGGGGCTTGGCCATGCTGAGCACTTTGCAGGATCCAGCCTTCCAGGATTTGAGTTTGGTGGGAGAAGGAGCAAGCGTGGCATGAGGCGGGGGCGGTGGTGCTGGGGGAGAGGAGCCTGGAGCAGGCAGGGGGCCGTCTTCCTCGGGACTCCCGCTCTTGCTCTGCTCTCTCCTGGAGGAGTCTCAGGGGGCTGGTGGGAGCGAAGCGCTGGGCTGGGGAGGAGCCACCCAAGCCGAAATCAGCGACATGGAAAGCCTGTGTGGCGCAGACCTGCCAGCTCTCACATTCTTGGCTGATAAAGCACCGTGTTTGTCTCCATAAACCTGCTGGAGGAGTGATGCCTGTGTAGCTTGTGACGGTGATGGGTTGCTGGTGTGCCGGGGCTCCCTCGCTGCGGCAATGAGCTCCTCTCCCTCCTCTGCCCCCTCCAGTTTGCCAAACTCTGAGTTGGTTTGGGCAGGAACCCTCCCTTTTGGTACGGTTCGCATCCAAAATTGGAAAAAATTCCAAAATTGGAACGTAGTGGGTTTAGGCACCAGGACAATGTAAAAACAACGTTGTTCATAGTAGCAGCCATGATGGGGTTTTGTCCTCCTGGTGAAGTGTCCGGCTTTCCCAAGCAGCACATGCCAGACTTGGCCCAACTGTTTTTTTTTATGGGCACACCTTGTAGTTTGTGCAAACTGGGTTTATGTGCATAGCTTGGGATTGCAATCCAAGGTGAAGATGCAAGGTTTAGGTAGGAGCTTGACAAACTGGATTCAGAGTAAAGTTAACCCTGCACTGAAAGGACCCAGTCACTAAATCACCGATGGACCCTTGACGTGTATTGACCCTCACCAGAGGTGTCCCTAATGCCAAGAACTTACACCTCCAAGCTAGTTCCCAAAGGCCAACATTATTTCACACAAGTTGTTGAAGACACAGTTTTGCACGTGTACATTTGTACAGAGGCAATTCAGTGATCTTCTGTAGATGCTGCCTTTGGTTCTGAATTCTGCTGGAGAATATGCGTGCTGGAAGAGATTTCCTGAAACTGCAATTTCAGTAGAAAATATGCTTCTCCTAAAAATAAAGTTTATGGAATTCCTGGCATATTTTCCATTTTGCAATTTGCATTAATTCATAAAGGTAAATACACTTATCATTTCAACAAAAAAAAAATACCTTTGATGACTCCTGCAGGCAAAATGAGTGGAATGTGGTATGGATGGAAAATACTCTTATCTGCAGGAAACACCTATTGCCCCGTGGATAAAATCAGTAATGCTGATTATTTTGTTGTTTCAGGAGGACAAAAAATGTTTCATATGTGACTCTGAGGATCCCTTTCATGATACACTCAATCCTGATAGTCATCGCATTGAAAACGTGGTCACCACCTTTGCTCCAAATCGCCTGAAGCTGTGGTGGCAGTCGGAAAATGGTATGGGGGGGGGGATTTGTCCGGGAGCCATTTCCAGGGCTGGGAGCTGCTTTCCCTCCTTTTGTTTAAGGGTACCTGCGGGTTCGCTGTTATCTCTGGCCTGCTGATTACTGCTGTGTGAAGGATCATGCTGTTTGAGGAGGGTTGAGTAAAACTGGCTGCTTTTGTGTGCCCTGGAGCAGTCCTTAATCCATAACGAAGCCCTGTCAGCTCTCTGGGAGTGCTGGAATGAGCCGTCCCACCACTTTGCAAGAATCCTTTCCTAAAGAGAAGTTTCCCGCACTGGCTCCAGATCTCCCTCGTGTTTGGGCAGTGGGAGCGGAGCAGCCTTCCAGGAGCAAATATCGCGGGCCGGCGCTGCCAAGGAAGCACCGCAGGGCTTCCCCGCGCTGGGCTGGAGGGAGGGTGTGGAAGGAGGAGGTTTGGGTGCAGAGCCGGGGCCGCCATCCCACCCGCAGACCTCCCGCTTCCCTGGCCTCCTGCCCCGGGAGGGCAGAGCTGGGGACATCTCCTACCCTGCAAACTGCCTTCCCCCTCCTGGGCTCCCTGAGTTCCAGCATCCATATGCCAAAGAGTGAAATGAACACCAGAAACAAGCCAGCTAGTTAAAAGAAAAAATATTGCATGTTAGTTTGATAGCTTTTGTTCTTTTTATTTTACTCTTCCTCTGCCCTTTTTACTTTTATGGTTATGCTTTTGGCATGCTTTTGTACACAAAACAAGGCGCTGAGGTTTCTCAAACAGCAGTCCTACCCTGAAGCCTTAAAGCCAGCTGGACAGGATGGGACTTCTGCAAATGCTTGGCAGTAGCTGTCTTACTGTATATTAAAATAAAATGGTAATATTTGTAATGTTTCTGCTGCCCGGTACAGAAAGGTTTTCACTAAATCCTTTTTAACCATTTAGATCAGACTAGCAAGCTGCTTGTCTCCAGCAACTCTCCTCTAGTGTTCCAAATAATTCATGCAACAGGCTTGGCAGCATTCACACAGAAAAGTTCTTAGCTCATAAGGTCATGAAAATGTCCTTCAACAATAAAAAACAAATGATTCTTTCTGTCCAATTCATGTTTTCTTCTATTCAGGCATACAGCAGAAGGGACCATTGCTGCACGTTCCACATAAAGTTACAGCTGGTCGAAAATTAAGCGCTTTATTGGTTTATTATTTTCATATCTTACCCTTTCTCCTCTCTGTAAATCTTCATATTTTTTTTTCAAATTTCTAACTTAAGTATAATTAGTATCCAGCTGTTTTGAGAGGTCTTTTCACATGACAAAATAATATTTGTAACTGTTTTTCTTCCTTTCTGTGTAGAGTCCTTGGCCGTAGGTAGTTGTACAACAGAGTCTGGAAAACCTTTTGCTTGCCACTGGTTTCCTAGCCCTAATGGTTGCAAAGCATGGCTGTGATAGTTGCTTTAGGAGTATTTCAAAACCAGGTTGTAAAGGAACTGTTCTGTGTCCGGATGGACAGGAGAGTCCAGAGTGAGTGAAGGAAGGTGGGAAACGGCCCCCACCAGCCATCAGTGAGATTTGGGGTGTCAGGGCTGCAGAACCTCGTGGCTCTGTTGCTGTCAGATGGGCTGCAGTGTGGGAGGACAGCCTGGGGTCACAACGCAGATCTGGGCTCAGCATCCTCAGTCGTACCAGCCACTGGGTGCTTTGGTGCCAGGATCCAGCCCGTGGCAGTCCCCATCCTTACCCTACATCGACTGATGTTAACTATGTTACGCAGTCTAAAATAATGGCACTGCAGGCTCACGCTTGGGGTGTAATGTGTTTCGTGCAGATGATGCACAGGAATCCCACATGCGATATGCCCTTCACCAGGTCCGTGGTGTCTCCCCCATACCTCAGTAATGTGCTAACCCTCATGTCCTTTTTTGACAACAGAGCCAAGTGGCAAAGAAAAGAGTCTCTGCGTCACTGGAGCAAAGAGCTTTGGCAAAATTTAGATGTAGAGGCTGGCAAGTGTCCTTGTGTGCTGCACAGCTTCTTTTCTCTGCCCCTGCAGGTTTGGAAAATGTGACTATCCAGCTGAACCTGGAGGCCGAGTTTCATTTCACTCATCTCATTATGACCTTCAAGGTAAGGAAGCCACAGCCTTACCCTGAACTCCAAAACACGAGGAAATAAGAGATCTCGTAGTCCTTCACATCTGTTTGATATTTGGGCTTTGGGCTTTGTCTGAGCTGTTTTGCCTGATTTTTTTAGAGCTGTCAACCATTATTAACTCTTGCTGAAGTCTTGCAGGAAGGCTGAGTTGTGACTTGTGGCTGAAGTTGTGTTTGAACTCCAATGAGGCAGCAGAAAGAGTCATACTGAAGCTGGGGCTTGTGTTGGTGTCTCTTTCTGGTGGTTGTGTTCTAGAAGATCATTAGTTAAATCATATAGTAGCAAGGATTTTTCTTCTTAAAAAAAAAAAATTGGCCATGGTATTGGTTTTCATTTGGCAAAGGGAAAGGTCTTCAGGAAGAAGGAACATCTGTGCACAAAGTGTCTTTGTTTCTATACAAACAGATGTCTTGGAATGGCAGATTAGGTCCCGTACATCCTAAATCGCAGGCGAGCGCTAGTGGCAGCCTCCAGCTGAGGTTTCAGGGGCTGCAGTTCCTGCAGGGCTAAATCCCTGCTCTTCACATGTAGACAAATTAACCTCCTAATTTTTAGCCATCAGCTTTCTAGGAGAGCTAGTTCGTCTTTCCCGTGGCATCAGCTTGGGTTTCTTGCCCTGCCCCGTGGTGGTGGCTGAGATAGGAGGTGGTCCTTTCTGCTGGCCCCCAGCAGTGAGGCACCCCCACAAGATCCCTGACCCGACGTGGGTGCTGGGGCCATCGTGCCCCGATGCCGCTGGGCAGATGATGCCGCTGGGCTTGGTCTGCCGTCAGGAGGACGACTGCGGGGGAAAGATAGTTGTAATGATGATTTGTTGACTTTGTTTGTGTGGTAGACACTTGAGCTGCCTTACCTCTGGGTTGCTACGTTTTTTGTTGGGCGAGATACCAGTTTGTAAGTTGGGTGATATTTTCAGCCAGGAAGCAGAAAGAAAATTTCTTTCCAGCTGTGACTGAATGCTTTTGTGCTCGGCTCTTGGAGGGCCTCCTCTGAGTACATAAAACTAATGAAGAGACTGTTGGTGTTTCTTGGTAGGTGCAAGCCAGGTGTTAAATTAATATCTGCATAAATTGAAACATGAGATTTTTAGGTCAGAGGGATTAAAAATCTTTCAAAAATCTCATTAGCTAGTTCTGGGGTTGAATACATGCAGGTAAGAAGGACAGTGGTTTGTGTGAAGCAAATGCAGCCTGCCAGAGCCTGGGCAAGGCCAGCTGGGGTAGGCTCACTGGAACTGGGGGAGTCGAGTGCAGCACGAGTGGATGATGCCGAACTTCTCAATCTCCTTAAAGAAGAAGGTTTTCTTAATGCAGCCCAGAGGACGGCTGGCACTGGGCAGCAGAGACGCTGCGAACGGTAGTGTGGTCAGACAAAGAGGGGTGGGCAATCCCAGGGCCTTTCTGAGCATCAGAGATGACTGCTCAGCCAGAACTTCTGGGCGTCAGAGCTGGAGGGGGAGCACTGAAAGTGGCCTCCTGGTCCCCAAGGCAGGAGAGGAGGCCCATTAGGTCCTTTGCAGAAGATTAGGCAAGGAGGTGCGGCAAGGAAGAAGGCTGTGCTGCTTTCCACAAGCAGTGGAAAAAAGCCTATTGTCTCCCTAAAGCCCTGCTTTAACCCCCAGTTTTAAGAAAGGATTTGGAATCCAAAAAACTTACAAGTTTGCTTATTTATTGTAAGCATGTTTAAGGGCTTGGCCACTGAGTGCCAAGATAGGTAGTCTGTAGTTTGATGTGTGTTATTTCAAAGATCTGCCTCTGAGCAGAAAGTGGGATATCAGCAGAAAAATATTTCCAAATATTGGAAATAGTCACTGCAGGGAGAGAGATTAAAATCCAGACATGTGGATTGCTCACACTTAAAAGCGCTCAATGTAAATGCAAGTAATAATTAACCGTATAAAATCTCTTTTGGTTTTCTTACTATTAGACATTCCGTCCTGCTGCAATGTTGATAGAAAGATCATCTGATTTTGGAAAAACATGGCAAGTCTATAGGTATTTTGCATATGACTGTGAGAGCTCATTTCCTGGGATTTCAACTGGACCCATGAAGAAAGTGGATGATATCATTTGTGATTCCCGATACTCTGATATTGAACCTTCAACGGAGGGAGAGGTCAGAGGGCTTTTTTCCAAATGTTTATTGTATAGACTTCTTCCATACAAATTCAGATTCTCTTATTTTTAAAGCTGAACCTTTTGTTGTACCATTTTTTCTCCAGGTAATATATCGTGTTTTAGATCCTGCTTTTCGAATTGAAGATCCATACAGTCCAAGGATTCAAAGTATGTATGCAGTTACCTTCCAGGCCCATTTGGAAGCATTTCTGTACTTATTTGCTTACAAAAAAGAGTATGCCACAAATCAAGCCATACATTAGCCCTGATAACAGTTTCAAAGTCATATGAATACATTTGTGGTATGGCTTCTTTTCCTGACTCAGACAGTGACGTGCTGGGAAATAACAATCAGTGTTGCCAACTCAATTGATTGTTCTTACACCCATCATTGTAGTTGGTTCATTTCTTAATTGATCAGGGACTTACTTTCATTAAAGACCTCCTCTCCCCAAAATATATGCAGCCACCGAGAGAAACCTTGGAACATGATCCCATAATTATACAGTATTCAGAAAGCAAAGAAACAGAACTACAAAGGCATTTATATCATTTTGGATTTCTAGCTAAAATCAAGGGGGTCATGTTTTATTTTTTAGAACATCTGAGTCATGATTTCAGAATTACAGGTTGGCCTTGGTAGCACTGCATGGCTGGACCACACAGATGCAGTCGTAAAACACAAATGACTGTAGCATTCATGTACGGTCATGGAATGCAAAGGTAGATCTGCCGCTGAGCGTGGCACAAAGAGAAACCTCGTGGGGCATTTGGCCCGAGTAGGGAACTGCAGTACTTGGCCTTAAACTTGACCTGCGATTTAATATGCAGTCTCGGTTTCGGTTCTTGTCCTTCAGTGTAAAGCTAACTGGAACAGAAGAAAATATCGGAAGCAGAAGAGTGTCTGCTAGTTGCTATATCAGTTGAATCGTTTCTTAACCAACATTTTAAAGGAGAAACTCTGCTTTCATGGGCTTGAAGTACTTTTTCAAGCCTAGTTTCAAGGCTATAAGAAAGTACACAGGATTCGTAATATCAAAGTGAATGTATAGACTGAATTAATTACTACAATATTGTCTTCCCATGGGTTATCCCTTGAGAACTTCTCCTTTGTATTTGGTCAGTGATGGGGTGTTGCTTCTTTCAGCAAAATGTAACTAATTACATTTGCTAGGAAAGTTGGCTGTATAAGAAAGAAGAATATATTTGTGTCTTGTTTCCAGCTAGGATTTTTTCCAAAAAGCTCATAACTCTTAAAGCTTCTGGTCCACTTGCCAGCGGTTCCTCAATATCAGGTCCCTGCCCTTCTTATATTTTAAAATGCCAAAGAACCAGTGTCTCCTTGGTAGTACCGTTTCATCTGCCATTAATGTTTGTGCCTGTGCTTGTCTACAAGAAAATAGACTAGTATTTTTATTTAAGCTTAAACTAACTTATAGAGTGAACAACCTCTAGTAAAATAATGTAATTTTTAGAATTTGGGAGTATGAAGTGATGTGATGCATAGTACATAAGTGCTGAAATTAAATCTGATGTAATCTGCCCATAGGAAGTGTGCTTGGGAAGTTACTCCTGGCTTCCTCCCATTCAATACAATATTTGGTAAATAATTCCAAAACGGAGGGTTTTTTTGGTGTCCCCTGCAGACCTATTAAAGATCACAAATCTGAGAGTCAAGTTCACCAAGCTGCACACGCTGGGAGATAATCTCTTGGACTCGAGGATGGAGATCAGAGAGAAGTACTACTATGCCATCTATGACATGGTGGTTCGCGGGAACTGTTTCTGCTACGGACACGCCAGCGAGTGTGCGCCAGTGGATGGCTTTAACGAAGAAGTGGAAGGAATGGTAAGCATTCACACTTTTCTGCATAAAGCTGTTCCTGACTCTGCCTCTTCTAAGCAATTTAAACACACATTTAAAGATGATGCTCTGCCCCTCCCCACTCCTCACCCTTAATTTTCAAACAAGAAAATCATTAAAACTGTTTCTCCTCAGCAAACATATCTGTCATTATTGGTGTTAATCAAGCACAGAGAGCTCAGATTAGATGAAAATTGTTTTAACATTCCTTTTCTAATTATGTTAAAGAGCTGATGAAATTAAAAGGCAGGAATGCAGAAAGGGAGTGTAACTGTATGGGGTCAGAGATGGGTGTGTGGGTCGACGTGGTTGCCCTAAAGTTGAAGTGAACAGAGGCATCAAAGGATGAAACATCTTCATGAATCAAACATGACCTGCATTTGTATCAGTCGTTATCAGCTGAGAAATGGAGGCTGTAGCCCTAATTAACAGCAGGCTCTGAAGGAGAATCCTGCTGCCTGCATTGTACGCTGCTGCGCGAGCGCTACATCCCTTCTGGGTTCTGGTCTTCCCATGATTTTTCCCTGACGAGCAGTAATAGGACCCCTGTTAATGAGTGAGTTATTAACTGGATGGAAATGTGGAGGCATACGAGGAGGTTGTGTGGGTTGCCCCAGGGGCTGCGGGGTGCTGGCAAGCAGGTATGCTCTGTTGCCCTGCGCTTTCCATGAGTGTCTCCACCTGAGCATCAGCAAGACTGGCTCTGACTTTAAAATCCTGGCTCCATTGCTGGTAGTTCCCATCGTCTAAGGCAGCAGCTGTCACACAGTCACTGTTCATCAGCTTAGTGCTTGTTCTGTGCATGTTGAAGGCAAAGTCTGGGGTTGATGGATAAAACTCATCCAAACCATCTGTTGTCTTTGCTTTGAGAACCAAGGTAGGGCTGGAAGGAAGGCGCTGGGCTAGTGACATGCTGGTATAACTACATGCATGTTAATAGCTAATTAACAGCTAATAAACAGCTAACTTTTAGGTCCAAGAGGCTTTTGTGATTATTTAGGTGGAACTGTGCTCTCCTTGTTCATGTCTGAAAACATTAATTCAGGCATTAGTTCCAGTAAGGAAAGGACAAATTTATATGAGGGCATTCTTGCCTTGGGAGGTAAAGGACGCTCCTGTGGCCCTTTATGTCCTCTTACATGCAGTCACGTGCATTAAAGTGTCCAAAAATATATCCATTATGTACTATCTATATTAATTGGAGCATGGGGTTTTTTTCCCTTCCTCTTTTATAACCAAATATATTCATCTTTTTTTTTTTTTTTTTTCCCCCATGACAGGTCCATGGACACTGCATGTGCAGACATAATACCAAAGGATTAAACTGTGAGCAGTGTTTGGATTTCTACCATGACTTACCCTGGCGACCCGCTGAAGGCCGCAATAGTAACGCATGCAAAAGTGAGTTTGAGTAAAATGCAGATCTGGAGTCTGGTGTGAGCGTTATACGCTGTTGCTTGGGAACTTGTGACCATATATAAAGTCCTGCTTGTTCTTTGGTTGACTTTTTTGCGTCTTCTCTGCAAATTTGCATCTCCCCTGGGACCAGACTCTTACTTTGCTTTCTGTCTTTGTCACAGAGTGCAACTGCAATGGCCACTCCAGCCAGTGCCACTTTGACATGGCTGTGTACATGACGACGGGGAATACCAGCGGGGGAGTGTGTGATGACTGCCAGCACAACACCGTAGGACGCAACTGCGAGCAGTGCAAGCCGTTCTACTTCCAGCACCCGGAGAGAGATCTGCGGGACCCCGACGTCTGTGAGCGTAAGTGCAGCCCCGCTCCTTGGGGTGGGAATGGCTGTGGCATCCCAGCCATGGCCCTCCAGGATTTTTAGATGGCATCCATCCATCCCCTCCATCGCCCTCCCCCTGGAGAATTTAGGATTTACTGGCCTTCTTTTGGCCAGCGCTGTGCTCCTGAACAAAGATCCTTGAGGGAAGGTGGTTGTCTTGGAGAGTGAGCCTGGCTGGGTTTTGTTTTCTCTTCGAGAATCTGGAAATTTTATCTGGTCATTATGTGTTCAACCCATGTCATATCTAGTACTTGCAGGAATGATACACTCTGTCTACACAGCAGCTGAGTTTAAATAATTCAGTGCGAGACTTGGCCTTTTCTTTTGTACCAGTTAATAAAACACGCACGATGCTTCCTTCTTAGCTTGCAACTGTGACCCAGCTGGCTCCCAAAATGGTGGCATCTGTGATCGCTACACCGATTTTTCCACTGGCCTCATTGCCGGACAATGCCGTTGTAAATTATTTGTTGAAGGGGAGCGTTGTGACCTCTGCAAAGAAGGTTTCTATGGCCTGAGTGCCGATGACCCAGCGGGTTGTCAGTGTGAGTAAAAACATATGTTCCTTTATGTGTGATCAAAAGGTCTCTGAGGAGCTGCTAGAGCCGGGAGAAGTTGGTTTGTGGGGTGGTTTTTTTGTCCCTTTGTTTCATGTTTTTGCTAAAGGAAAAACATTCTTGTAGGTTTGCCGTAGCTTGGAGTCCACCTGCCCTTAAAACTCAGTTCCCCAGCTGATCCTCCTTGTGCATTCAGTGGAAACAGCAGAATCCTCCTTATTTGTTTTTAATTATAAGTCTCTAAGCCAGGGAAATTTTACAGGGGTGGGTGGTGGGCAAAGTGTGCAATTAATCTCTGTCCTGGGGAATATAGGGGAAGTTTTAATGTAAATATTTAAGTTGGATGCTGTCGAAAATATAACTCCAGTCCTGTGTTTTGACCTGCCTATTTGTATTTCCCAATCTAGCGTGTGCATGTAATCCTCTGGGTACCCATCCCGGCGGGAATCCTTGTGATTCGGAGACAGGAAACTGCTATTGTAAGCGCCTGGTGACAGGAAAGCAGTGCGATCGTTGCCTGGTAAGTAGCTTACCGTAAAATAAAGGAGAAGATGCTGCTGTGAGGAAGGCTGGCGTGCAGAAAGCACAGAGCAAGCTGCTGGCGGCCGTCTCTGCCTGCCTGTGAGCAGGCACCTCGGGATGTCAGGAGCCGTGAAGCACACTGTGTTACAGGGAGCTGGGAGGCACATCAAGGCAGACAAGAGCATCTGGAAGTTAATTCCTGGGACCATGAGGAGTGAGACATTAGGATACCTGTTGCAGTTGCTCTGTGAAAATGAGGGATCTGGGGCAGTTCTGCTGGAGCCCTCGCTGGGGCGGAAGACAAAATGGTCAGAGAAGCAACATTACCAAAAAAATTGCTTTCTATACAGGCCATTATTTTAGGCAGGGATTATTTTGTTCACATACATTTCCATATAGTGTTATGCATGCTGGAGTGTTATAGAAACACACTGTCAGATAACTGGATGTGTTTGTATAAACACTGACTCTTATCTGACAGTGGACTCCATGGAAAAGCTAAACAAATCTGTCTGTCTGCCGAGCAAATTGCAGAGTAGCAGCCCTGCCAGGGGGCTGCTCTCCACTGTGGTGTAATGTACTGGGCTGTGATTTTCCAAGCCCTTTTTGGGTCAAGAGCCCAAACTGGTGTAAATGGTGCAGTAGGAGTGAGGTCTCTGAGCTGGGGTCCTCCTGAATCTTGCTTTTAAAACTAGGCAGAGATGTGTTTTTTTTCTGAAGCCTCTGAGACGGTCAACAAGGTGGAGGAGAGCAGGCGAGGAGGTTGTGTTGGTGGTTGTGGGTCTACCCTCACAACCAGGGGAGCAGGATTCATGGTTTGGGGGGGCGGTCTGCGGTGGCTTATGCTGAGTGTTTCAAAATGTGCTTTTGGGGTAGATGGGGTTAAATCGGCACTGTGTTACAGTGCCGGTGATGTTTCCTCCCGCAGCCTGAGCACTGGGGCCTGAGCAATGACATGGATGGATGTCGGCCGTGCGACTGCGACCAGGGAGGAGCGCTGAACAACAAGTGAGTCTCAGCCCGGTTATTCTCCTGTAATCATTCACCCCAGCGAGTTTCGCTTCATTTGCAATCACAACATCCAGGGCTCAATGTGCTCTGGAGGGGGACGTTTGGGACTGTGTTTCTGCTCCAGTGTGCAGAAGGTGGCAGGTCTGGATTGCAGCAAGGGGTGACAGAGGCATCCATGTCTCTTCCATGCTGAGCAGCCTCCGTTTGTGCCACTGGTGCAGATGAACACATAAAAGTGTTTTTAGTGTAGCTCTGCCTTTGGTCAGCCAGGGTAGGAGCCAGCTGTGGGTTGAGCTCTGCCTCGGCCATAACCCAGTGTGTGGTCCACGTCAAAGCTTAGCTGTCACAGCATCAAAGCAGGAATCAGGCGGTGACATGGGAAGTCAGGCTGGCTCTTAGTTTCCTCCCAAACTGGCCCTTTGGCCAGTCTGTCCGTCCACCAGCGCTGGGGAAAGCACGCTAGCTGCACAGTACTGCTGTGTTGCCCCACTGGTGCTGCATGAGGTGGGATGTGGGCCTGGAAGTGCCCATCGGGGAGGTGGAGGTTTTTCAGAGGAAAGCATAGGTTTTGAGGATGCATCCATCAGTAAGAGCATAGAAAGTCCTGGCTTAAATGCCTAGTCAGAGAGGTGCTGGGTAGCCAGACTGCTCCTCCAACCAGAGCAGTTTTCTGTGCATTAGGTGCGTGTCCCACCCCGTGCTTTCCAACAGCAGCGCGTTCCTTCACTCTCATTTTTTCCTTCCCTCCACAAACCCTTTGAAACATCCTGCTTTTGTCTGAAGCCACAGAAGTTTTCCAAGGGGGTGGATGAACTGTTTCCCACTGGAGCCTGCAGGACCAGACCGGGGGAGTTTGGGACTGGTCCCAATGTGACTCCTGTAGGTCGTCGCAGCCTGCAGACACCACATCTGTGGCAGGGATTGCCGTGGGAATGTCCCACAGGCCGTCTCTCCCCTCTGCTCCCAAGTGAATTATTACCCCTCAGCAGGCAGTGGTGTGGTCATTAATGATTATTTACTCCTCCGTGATCACTCCCTGTGTGCGGATCGGTTACACCACACAGCTCATAACAGCTCCCCCAGTGCAGCTGCTTCCGGGGGTTTGGGGTACGGCTCGGCCACGGCCAAGCAAGGCTTTGCAGCCCGTTTCCCATGCACTGAGCCCAGTGATTGCAAAACCACGTGGGGAGGGGATGTGCGGCATCCTGGCACGGGCAGCGAGCAGCTGCGCTTCGCTCTGGCCACAGGAGAGCCACGAAACCCAGCTCTGGCTTCCAGCTTCGCTCTCTAACATCAGCGGGAAAGGCAAGCTTCGCCCTCCCCGGGGCTCCTCTCCTCAGCTGCTGAATTGCTGTCTCCTGGCTCCGGTTCAGGGTGTGGGATGCAGCGCCTGGGGCAGCCGCATCTTGCCCGAAATTCATCCCTGCGCTGTAACCCAGGAGGTGGAGTCATCGCCGTCCCCGGAGGGGAAACTTCCCAGCTCCCCTTCTGGGGCAGCTAGAGCACTTCTGGCATCTTGAAGTGAGCGTTTTAAGTGAATCTCTGCAATGTCAGAAGTTGTTTAATTTAAAAATTGCTCTTAGAATGTAGGCCTGAAAAGGCTGGAGATTCTCCATGGAAACCAGAGGGGTTTGACTTTAGAAAATGTTTCTAAATTCAACTCGAATTTAAAGAAAAGGGTGTCTTTTGGTGGACCAAAAAACCTTCCTATGAAAAAGCGTGACTGGGCGTGTGCAAAAATACAACCTGCCCAAGGGTTCTTCATAATGTGAGGCAGACTCTCTGGGGACAATAAAACCACCAAAAGGCAGTTTGGGGATAGAGCTGTACTGCAAAAAGAAAATGGCTCGTTATGAAGGAGGCAGAGCTGCTGTATGTCACCCTGGACAGACCTTCTGCATTCCCCAGCGATGGCTCTGTCAGTCCCATGTCCTTTGCTGTGTCCGTCCTACTTTAAAGCAGCTGGGTATGGTTTTCCCCTGTGCCTAGCTGCTGGTGGGCGACCTCTTGGGATGTGCTTTGCAGCACAAGAGCTTGACGTCCCGGGGCATGCAGGGTCATGCATGTTCTTGCTTTGCCTGGGCCCACACAAACAGATACCCTGCTTGCGTGGCGTGCAAGCCTGGAGCCGAAGGCTGCCCTCGGCTTGCAGGACAGACATGCCTCTTGGCTACGTCTGTGCTAGCAAGTGAAGCTCCCCCAGGACTGCTGTCTGGCCCTGGGGAACCGCCTGCATCCATAGCACAAAATCCTCTAGCCATCCAAACAGAGGAAACCACATGCAAAGTGCCTACTGGAAATGGTCCCTGGCCCATGCTCGCTCCCAGCCTGAGCCTAGGAGTTATTTGGGAGAATGATAGTTGGTTTGAGCCAAGACTGTGCCCGGGACCATGCTGCCATTTTAGCAGTGCCAATGGTCCAGCTGCAGAGCCTGAGACCATTTCATGTCTAGGCGCAGCTGTGTCCAGAACCGCTTCTCCTCCTGTGTCACTTAAAACGTCAAAGCGGGAGATAGCTCTAGCACTGTCTCGGCGTAGCCAAGATGTGCCGTAAATTCATTGCTCTTCCATTTTAGCTGCTCGAGTGAATCTGGCCAATGCGAATGCCGGCCCCACATGTTTGGACGTCAGTGCAACCAGGTGGAGCCTGGCTATTACTTCATTTCGCTTGATCATTACATCTACGAGGCGGAGGAAGCCAACTTGGGTCCTGTGAGTAGCAGTTTTAGTGGGCTGGTGTGTCTGGGCAGCTGTGGGAAAGTTGTTCACCATTTGGGTGTTGGAAGCATCTGTTCTATACCCTGAGTGTTTTGCAATTAAAATGTGGAAAAAACAAAACTGAATTGTATCAGAAAACCGTCAACCTGTAGCTCTTCAGTCTTAGTATCGACAAATAATGTAGTAATTTAGGGGGGGAAGCTGCCATTTTTCTTTTTAAACCTGTTTCTTTGATCCTGATCGTACAGTTTGTTTCCTGTCAGCATCCCTCCCTGTATCCCACTGCGTACGTGCCCACCGCACCCACTTCTCCGTCCCCTCTTATCTCAAGAGTAGCGGGATGCTGACACTGACTCTTCGCTTTGGTGCCACTGAAACCAGGAGGGAGCAAAGCACGCATTTAAGCACCTTACCGCAGCTTTTAGAGTTTCTGTACATCGGTAGCATTTCTTTTATTAATGACTAAAACCATAGTTGATTGTGCAAAAAACTGTTTCTGTAAGTTAGGTTGCCTCTAGCTTGTTTTGCCCGCTGGCATGGTACATCAGGGTCTCTGGCTCTTTCCATTCACCACTGCACAGCCTTGCTTTTAATTCATTAACAGCAGCTAGGTGATTACGTCAATTATTTTTGCCTCCAGCAAGGAGTCAGGCAGATGAGATAATGGTTTCTCTAAAGCAGCAGATCCTTGTCTGCCTGCAATTGGGGCACTTGGTCCTAGTTTATTTCAGGCAAAATGCAGCCACTTTGCAGTTTCAGCCAAGGCAGAGGATTTTTGCTCTGAGATAACTGCAGAGATGGAAGACAGTGCAGAGCAGAAGTTGGACCACAGCAGAGGGCATAATAAACCAATATTGAAAAGCTTTCTCACAAATCTGGTGGCAGAATAAAACTCTCAATTCCCAGGTAGGGGCCCAGCACAAGACAAAACGAAGTGGCACAGAGTTGCAGGGATTTTCAGGCATTACCGAGGCCCACGCTCCTCATAGCTGCACGCCCTCGCTCACGTCCCGCCTGCCATCGTTTCTGGGGAGCTCCAACCATTTGTGCAAAGCCAAAGGGTAATAACTTATAGCTAGGCTCTCTTCAAAGAGTGTGAGAATACACGAGGGGACATCCTGAAGTGATATGTATATAGAGAGACATTTCCTTACATTTTATCCCTTCCTACTGAAGCAGCTTCCTTAGGAATGCACAGGATGTTGTTCTATGGAGAGAACTATTCGTGGATGCAGATATATTTGAAACGGGAAGTTTGAACACAACATGTTTCCATTTTCTGTTGCCTTTTTCCTCTTCTTTGCTTTATATTAAGAGTAGCAGATAAAAACCTGGCACCTCAGACTGAAAGGAGTGACCACGTGTTGATTTGGCTATTAAATGTTTGTCAATGATGAAGATCTCTGTTATTTAGTGACACCCTACTCCTGACAGCTGTGATCTGCTTTTCAAATGTTATCCTGAGCAGTGGTTTGGGTTGGGGCAGCCCAGTGTAGTCAGGAAGTAATTAGCACTCAGCTTGGGCGGTTAACAGAGCAGTTATGTGCCACTGCAGTAAATCGTACTGCTACGAGTATGATGTGAAAGTCCTTCCAGTGAACAAGATGTCGTAGCTGGTGGATTAGTTACTCACAGCAAGTTTTAAAATTTAATTCCCCACTATAACAGAGAAATGGGTGAAGAGTTGTGCAGTGTTGTATCTTTCTTGCTTTTTGTATATTGTTAAGCGGAAGGGCAACGGTGTGCACGCACATGGGTCTAAAGGAGAATTTCTGTTCTCTGGGATGCAAATGATGGATGCTGCGATCCAGAAGTGATCCATCAGCAGAACTCATCACTTCACGCGCTCCCATGGGGCTTGCAAATTTAATGTATTGGTATTAAAATCTCTGTTCCCTGTTTTTGTAGGGAGTAAGCATAATAGAGCGCCAGTACACACCGGACCGCACACCATCGTGGACAGGCATAGGATTTGTAAGGGTCCCTGAGGGGGCGTACCTGGAATTCTACATCGACAACATCCCCTACTCCATGGAGTACGATATTCTGGTCCGCTACGAGCCGCAGGTAGGTCTGTGAGTATGGGCATTGCTGCCTCCTGGCAGGTGCCGGCTGTCCCAGTGCACGACTCACAGGAGCCTGGTGCTTCCAGGAGTCATCAGGACTCAAAGACAAGGATGGACGCTCAGTTAAATGTCTGAGATGTGTGAAAATCCAAGATGTTGCCTCTTACCAGTATTATTTGCTTTACAGTTTCGTTCATTATTGCATTGTTTCAGCATGTGTTTAACGAGCAAATTAAAAAGTGACAAGTCCTGTCAAGACAGATTAGAATATAAATTTGGCATCAGCCAGATGGCCTTCTAATGGGTGGAAATGCTGTTATGCACCTTAGGAGACAATTTCCCCATCTTGGGTGTTGAATGCCTGCAGCCAAGAGTTTGCAAGCAGTCGGTTTTGACTGTGGATAATTTGCAGGGTGAAGGGAAAGAGAAAAATCCCCCTGGCTCCTCACCTAGAGCTTGGCAGCAATTGACTGCAGTGAAATACTCAGGCACAGTACCCAGAGATGGGGGGAGAGGAAGTCACCAAACCCCACGTTGATGTTGTGCCGCAGATAGTGACCACCTACACCTAGTCATGGCTTTTTGGGAGGGAGGGAGGGAGAGAGGCTGTCATGCTGGATGATGCCCAGGGGCACTTGCCTTGTCTCTTCTCAGCCCAAACCTGCAGCTGGTAGATGCCCCATTGATGCTGGAGCTGCAGCCCCATCCTCCCCAAAGCCCGGTGACCACCCTGTCTGTGCGCACGCTTTTCCTGGCCTGAGCTCTGGATGCTCCTGGGAGCTTACGGCTGTTGCTTGATGCTGATCAGCCTTTTTTTCCCCCAGTTGCCAGATCAGTGGGAAAAAGCTGTGATCAGCGTCTCGCGCCCAGGCAAGATTCCCACGGGTAGCCGGTGTGGCAATACAGTTCCTGATGATGATAATCAGGTCGTCTCACTGTCACCCGGCTCCAGGTCAGTATAACTGGATGGGCTAAAAGGAGAAAAAACACTTAAAAAATTGAAACAGAGTAATGGCATGTTTTCAGTTTGCCGTGGCCTCTATGAAAATGAATGAAATTTAATTTCCAGTGGGTTATAAAAACATATTTAGCATTGTGTCTGTAGACTCAGAGCTTTTAAGTTTATTCTCGTTGTCTGATTTGTTTTGTTCACTGAGCAAAGAGGGGGGGAAGTGTTTGCACAGCCTGTGAGTGAGCATCGGTACGACTCTTTACCTTACCGATAAGCTTTTCCGTTTCTGACTTGCACAAGCCTCCAAACGGCCTCTTTCACATCGTAGCTTTTGTTCTGCCCGGTCTTGGCTGCTTTCCATTATCTCTATTGCTTTATAGGGCCACCTGAAATGCTTTATGGCGCTGGACGTTTGAAGTAAGAATTGTTTCCTGTTCCTAATCCAGATACGTCGTTCTCCCGCGGCCCGTCTGCTTTGAGAAGGGGCTGAATTACACCATCCGCCTGGAGCTGCCCCAGTACTCCTCGGTGGATACGGAAACGGAGAGCCCGTACACGCTCATTGACTCTGTGAGCAGAAATTATTTTGAGGATGCTCTGGCGGAAAAGTATATTTAAAAGCCTGAAAGTTTGCATCTCCTCTAGGATGCATCTGTGTAAATCCAAAGTAATATTTTACAATGTTGTTGCTTATGGCTGAAGCCAGATTTTAACTGAACAGTGTAAAGCACTGTGGGTTTCTTCAGTCTCCCAAAGTATGTGGGTTGGTTTTGTTGTATTTTACAGGACTGCAGCTAGTTCCACAGACTTGTAGTTTCTTTGGGGAGGCTAATGAGTGCCATATATGTCATGAATGTCAACCTTTTTCTTTTGAATGGATAGAATTTGGTAGATTTGGTAAGAATTTGGTAGATACCAGAACTATTCCACCAAAACCAACAGAAATACTGTCATTTCCCTCCCCAATGTCTGTTTGCTTTTTGGCCAAAAAAGGATGATAGGAAGTGGGATAATAGTGAATTTTCACAATTTTATTGGAGGCTATTTATAAATAGTGACACTTTGTCACTGTAAAATTGTTTTGTAGCTTGTTCTCATGCCATACTGCAAATCGCTGGACATATTCACAGTGGGAGGCTCAGGCGAAGATGTGGTCACAAACAGCGCTTGGGAAACTTTCCAAAGATACCGGTGTCTGGAAAACAGCAGGAGCGTTGTGAAAACCCCCATGACGGACGTCTGCAAGAACATCATATTCAGCATTTCTGCTCTATTACACGAGACTGCGTTATGTACGTAACCACCTACTGGTAGGGCAAACTGTGCCTGGAAGCTGGATGGCGCTTGCAGGCAGAGTGGTTTGCAGAGGGAAGGCGTGCGCGTGGGATGAGGCAGGTAGTTCACGTCCTGCGCTGTGGTACTGACTCCCCCGATGCTCTTCTCTGCTCAGCGTGCCAGTGCGACCCCCAGGGCTCCCTGAGTTCGGTGTGCGACCCCAGCGGAGGACAGTGCCAGTGTCGTCCCAACGTCGTCGGAAGACAATGCGACAGATGCGCCCCTGGCACCTTTGGGTTCGGGCCGAACGGATGCCGACGTATGTTAAACCCTTGGCTCTGGCTGTGCTGCGGTTGGGGCCCTGCGTTTAGGGCTTGCCATGGAAACATAGTCCCCCTCTCCCTCTCCTTGCAGCATGTGAGTGCCATGTCCGAGGCTCTTACAATGTCTTCTGCGACGCGGAGACGGGCCAGTGCCACTGCTTCCCTGGGGTGTACGGGCGGCAGTGTGACCGCTGCCTGCCTGGCTTCTGGGGCTTCCCCAGCTGCCAGCCCTGCCACTGCAATGGCCATGCCGACGACTGCAGCCCCTACACTGGGGAGTGCCTGAGCTGCCGGGACCACACAGCGGGGCACAACTGTGAGAGGTACAGCACGTGCGCCCCGTCCCTGGCCCCTCTCCTTCCCCCTGGCAGGATGGGCACAGCAGCCATTCCCCTCCTGCGCTGGTGCTCGAGCAGGAGTGAATCCACGGGGAAAGTCCCTGCACCCTGGAAGCCAGAGCAGCGCTGCTGGTGCTGGAGGAGGATGGGAGCAGGGACCCCGTCTTCCCTGCCTGTGGCCTCACGCCTCCTGGCAGTGCCTGCCCAGATGCCAGAGGGCACGTTGCAGGAGCCCGGGCTTCAGAGAGGCTTTGTCCATTGAAAGCCTCTTGAGAGGCATCAGCCTTGGGTCTGCTGCTCTTGTGCTGCTGTAAGCCAGACAAATTTGCCTCTGTGGCTGCTCGGAGCATGAGTGGCACGGAAGAGCCGTAAGGATGTTTCTGCCCTTTGGTTCTTCACGGTGGTTGAAAACCTGAGTGTAGTTACAGCAAGGCTGCAGTCTGTTTGCCTGCGGTCCCCTGCATGCCGTGTACCCCATTGCGCAGGTGCCAGCCTGGCTACTACGGAGACCCTGTCCTGGGATCAGGCGACCACTGCCGCCCCTGCCCTTGCCCCGACGGCCCCGAGAGCGGACGCCAGTTTGCCAGCGGCTGTTACCAGGATCCGGTCACACTGCAAGTCACGTGTGTCTGTAGCGTGGGATACATAGGTATTTGGCGGGTGCATGGAGGGGGGCTGGATGGGCTGGACCTCCCGGTGGGAAGGTGTACATTCATATGGGTTGTTGGATGTGACCACAGCACCAGTGTCACGTCCAGTGTTGCTGCTGGAGGTTGGCAGTGCTTGGAAGGTGCCAGGGCAGAGCAACTTGTGCAGGGGATGCCGGCACCACTGTGAACCTCATCCCCAGCAGCGTGGCGAGGGATGACCGGTGGTTGGCAGAGGTGGACAGGACAGCAGTGGAGCCGAGGGGAGCTGTGCTGCGGCACCATGCCTTGGTGGCCCAGGCGGTACCATCCATGCTGCGCCAAGCTGCCGCAGTCTCACCAAGCACTGCCTCTGTTGCTTTGAGCATGATCCAATTAATGGCCTTTAATGTCTTGCCTCAGTCTTGCCGTTTAGGGGCCTGCGCACTAGCAAGCCATGGTAATTCCCTCCGTGCCTGTTTGTTCAAACAGGCAGTCGATGTGATGAATGTGCGTCTGGCTTCTTTGGGAGCCCCGACGAGGTTGGCGGCGCCTGCCAGCCATGCCAGTGCAACAACAACATCGACACCACTGACCCGGAGGCCTGCGACAAGAAGACGGGAACGTGCATGAAGTGCCTGTATCACACAGAGGGGGAAAACTGCCATCTCTGCAAACAGGGCTACTACGGGAGCGCCCTGCAGCAGGACTGCAGAAGTGAGTGGGGAGATGCAGCCATGTCCCTTCAGCCGGCCATGTCACGGGGGTGGCAGTGGCTGCCCGAGCTCTTTTTAATTTACCTGGGAGTGTTTGGGGTGGAGGGGAAACCTAATTACCTCCAGCTGGAGTTTCCTCAGAAGGGCTCCTGGCCAGGGGGGCAGTCCTTTACATTTGACAGGGAGAGCAAGGACAGCATTTACATGTGCTGAAAGGACGAGGCTTTTGTGGGAGGGGGGTTTCTTGCCCTCTTGTTAGCAGTCTTTGTTTCCCTCTTTTCTGGAGATGGCCTGTGGCGGGGTATGGGTTTGGCTTTCCTTTACACCAGCATCCCTGCAGATGTGGCTGGACAGCGGAGCGAGTCCTGCCTGGGGAGCAAGGGCCACACCAGAGAGCTGAACCGGGCGGTGGGGAGGCAGACCCTCCTCTCCCTCAGTGCTGGACGCAGCCCGGCAGGGCGGAGGGGTCACTGGGTGGGCGGGCAGAGCCCTGTGGCAAGCAGATTTGCCACCACAGCTGGCTGTCAGGAGCTGGGCAGCCTCAGCCTTCGGTTGTGTACAGAGGGAGGGAAGGAGAAGAGGAGGAAGGCTGGGCTGCTTGCATGGAGGCTCCTGTTGCCTCCTGTGTGCTGGGGCAGAAGCCATAGAGGTGGCCAGCCCCAGACATGAGCAGGGCTCTTGAGTGGTGCTGGGTGGCATTCAGCGTTGGGTCAGCCAGGCCTGGCCGCAGGCGTGGGGATGTGCTGGCATCTGCCCACACCTCTGGGGACTCGGAGAATAAATTAAATGCAAACTGCAGACGGTTTGGTAACGAAAGGGCAGGCTGACATCAAGGCGCCATGCTCTTTCCCTCACAGAATGCGTCTGCAACTACCTGGGCACTGTCCGGGAGGACTGCGAGGGCTCAGAGAGCTGCCGGTGCGAGGCGGCCACGGGGCAGTGCCGCTGCCTCCCCAACGTGGTGGGGCAGACCTGCGACCGCTGTGCGCCCCACACGTGGAGGCTCGCCAGCGGCGCCGGCTGCGAGCAGTGCGGCTGCGACCCCGCACGCTCCCTGGGGCCCGCCTGCAACGAGGTGAGGGGAGCGCGGGGCGCGCTGTGCCGGCTCGGGCTTTGCTCCGGCGTGGGGGTGAGCCGCTGAGATGGTCACGTCTCTTGTTATTTTTTGGCAGTTCACAGGGCAGTGCCAGTGCATGCGAGGCTTCGGAGGCCGGACCTGCCGGGAGTGCCAGGAGCTCTTCTGGGGCGACCCAAGCGTGGAGTGCCGAGGTGAGTCCCAGCCCCGCGCCCGCTCCGGTGTGCCCCGCCTGCTCCTTTTGGAGATGACCCTGTGGCCAGGCACGCGGTCACCCCCGGTGCACTGGGACACCCCTGCCGGGAGCAGCCCCTCCGGTGACCCCGCCAGTGCCCACACGAGCCATGGAAATGAGGGAGGAGGGCATGGCGGGGGCTGTCCCTGGGGTTTTGGTGCTTCCGGGGATGGGAGACGTGGCAGGAGCTTGGCCCAACACTTGCCTGGTTTATCTTATTTCTCATCTGGACCCTTATTCAGCAACAATCATCTCTGTGTAGAAAGCAACTCTTCTTTAACCGTTAGGTTGCAATGCTGCCAGGTAAGCCAGTGTGATAAGAAAACATATCACAAGTGTTTGGGTTTGAGAATTGGTCTGGAAACGAGTTTCCTTTGCCCCTTGTTTGTATGTAGTGGAAGACCTCTCCCTCCTCTTCTGTCTTGTTAGGGAAGCTGGGGCTGAAGAAGTAAGGTTTTTGATTTAGTAGAAGACTTTCTTTATATTTCAGATGAAAATAAAGGAGCCGGCAGAGACCATGCAGCGGGTTAGCCATAGCTACATGCTGCAAAACAGAGCGCCATAAAGTCGCTTGTTTAGAAAACGATGCTCTGTGTCTTTTCACTATAAACAAGTCTGTTCATTAGCTGGAAAAGAAACTTCAAACACTGTCCAGACCAGAACAAACTTGTATCTCTGATCTGTTCAAATAGGAGCCTTTGCCAGGAGGGTTTGCAGTAGATTAAGGTATTTTTTCCTCCAGGGAGGAATGTGCTTGCTGTGGTCTTTAATAAATCTCTTACAATAGAGATACCTTAGAGCCCATTATCTAACCAGATAGGCAGGTCACAGCTACTTGGTTAATGCAGCAGATGAAAGGACTGGGGAATTGTCCCGGTTCCTGAGTACATATTGGGTTTCTCGGGGAGGCTGTGTGTGTTCTGGTGTGGTGAGGGGCGCTGACCCTGCCGGCTCCGGGGCAGGGATTGTCTCTTGGTATCAGCTGTCTCCATCAGGGTTTATTGGTGGAGTCCATCAGCATACCTTATCAGCAGGATTTTACCATGTACCAGCATTTCTGGCCTTTCATGGAGTTTCTGCTGCCTTTTGAGCATGTGAAAACCTGCTTATTAACATTTCTGAAGTAAAGAGAGGATATATCCTTCGAAGCCTGTTTTTACCATGCAAGCTCTACGCTGCTCTTCCAGCCCGCCGCCCCTTCTGCCCCCAAGTGACATGGGAGACTCACTCAGGTGGAAATGCAGATTTTCCTTCAGGATTGCATCCAAGGAAGTCTCTGTGGCAGGCCGGGAGAGCCGGTGCCTGGGGCTGAGCCACAGCAGCCTGCGGCACAACGCCCCAGATGGGCTCCAAGCACGCGCTCGCTCGTGGAGCACATCCAGCCCTGTGGTGCTGCCAGATCTCCCCGGTGTGGTGGTGCCAGTGCCTCCCGCCCTGTCTCCCATCCTTCCTCAGCAGAGAAGGAAGCGACTTCTCAGCCCTCATTTAGTCCCGGTGAGCAGAGGGGTGATGTTCAGGCTGGCAGACGTGCAGCCACTGCATGGGCAGGTAGCAGCTCTCAGTGGTAAGCGGTTTGCAGGGAAACTGGAAAACTGTGCCATTTAGGGAGTTACAGAGCAATGCCCCTGGAAAATAAATATGGCCTGCAGCCAAGGTGAAGCTGGAACCGAGATGGGGATTCGTCACAAAGACATCAGCTCCAGCTGCAGGGGGACATGTGGACTCCTGGCCATGGCATTTGCCACCTGCCCTCGGTGGCGTGCTCGTGCTGGCCCAAGCAGCCAAAATGGCCACATTTTGTGCCGCGTTCAGGAAGAAAATACAAACCGATCTGGATGGGGAATGGCGAGAGAGCTCTGAACCGTGTGAGTATGGATGGGCAGTCTTCACTGCGGGCACCGAGCCGATGCAGAGGTGTGGATGTCAGTCCTGACGGCTCTAGTGTGGGATCCTCCACTGGCTGGGGCAAGTGGCTTCTGCTCAAGGTTGGAAATCGCAGGGTGCATCACTCAAAGGACAGTAATGTGTGATGTCTTCACCAGAGGTCTTCAGGCTGTTGGCACCAATAGACACGAGCCCCTGCTGAGAAATGGGGACTGTACTGCCCAGGTTGCTGTGACACCCTTTAAAAATTTTTTAATTAGTAAAAAAAAAAAAAAAGTGAGGTCATGTGAACACAAGTGCCTGCAAATAACCTGTGGACACAGCTATGTGGAGATGTACGAAATGGCCCATCTAGGACAGGCTGGAGGCCACAGCCCCCCACGGGTTCCCAGGCACTCGCAGCAGCACCACGCTGTGGATGTGGCCCTGGGGTCCCAGCACGCTCCGCTGGAAACCAGACTCCAGGGCACGCTTCCCTGCCCGTCCCCATCGATGGCAGTGACCATTGCCAGCTGCTGCCTGTGACTTGTTTTCTAGAAATCTTGGTAAGATCAGAGATGGTGAAGCAGAAGCTGGGAGGCAGGTTTTTGCACCTGGTCTGGGTGCTTTGATTTGCAGTCTGTGCTCCCTGTGGTGGAGAGAAAGCATCATCCAATGTCTCCTCTCTGCATGTCCCCAGAAATCACACTGGGACCAGACCACGGGGGCAAGCTAAGGTGGGTGCCTATGTTTGGGCAGCATCTCGATCCCTCAATACTGGGTACGCTCCCACCACCCACGAATATCCATTGGGGATTACACACTGCAGAGAGCTGGTAGGACTGGGTTTTCAGAGACTGCTTACCCCGTGCTTTAAAAAAGCACAACAGGTACTCGTTTAATTTAACATAATGCCTGCAACAAGCACAGGAGAGGTGTAGAGGATAGGGAAAAGGCCAGCGCATCTCTCTTGGCCTCGTGCAGGTCCCTATGAGGATTGCAGTGAGCAGGAACTGTGCAGTGAGCGTCGTCTGCTCGGGGGGGCAGTGCCAGCCCCTTTGCAGGACTCTTCTGGCCATTGCTCCAGCTACAAGCTATATGCAGCTCTGCGCGAGCCTGCATGTGAACGTGTGCATGTGCATAAAAATCCTTGCTAAGGTAGTAAATAATAGGATAAAAATCCTTGCTAAGGTAGTAAATAATAGGATTACAAATTTCATCTAACTCGAGTCTGCCAGGCGTTCTGCTGGACCTTTTCCAAAGCCTGGCAACCAAAGTGCAGGACTCGGCACGCTGAGCTCTGCTCCGACTTCAGCCCGCAAATCACATTTCTGGCAGGAGGCTCCAGGCTCCCGGGAAGCCTCTGAGGTGTGGCTGCAGATGCAGCTCAGACAATGCCCTTGCACAGTAGATATTTGAAGTTTATATGTGTTTTATATAATATAAAGCAGATGACAATTTTACTACCATTACTATCATGTTTTAATAAATTGAACAAACAGTGCAGTTAGTAGAAGGTACTATATGAAAGTTAGGTTGTATTGCTATCTCCCCTTTTCAAGAAGCATACGTGTGTCAATATTTTTCTGTGTTGGACTTGAGTATCAAGCCCTATTGTAAAAAACAGAATTTAATTGAACTAAGGTGAAAAAAGTCATGTTTTTATCAAATACTCATTGCAGACATTGGCAGAAAGTTGTTTTTCTCAGTTTTTAGTCTTTGTTCTGTACCTGGTGCTGAAACATCTGCTCACTGAAAATTACCCCATTGGCATTCAAGAATAGGCTTCGTAGTCTTAATTTAACACCTGGGTCTTAAACTAGTCACGTAGGCTGCTTTTATAGGAGGTGTTTATGGTGTGGAGAGAAAGATTAGCAGATGTTTCTTTTCCTTCTGTGGTAAGTGTCTAAAGGAAGTCAGACAAATTCTACACTAAAGAAAATATCATTTTCACTTCGAGTTTCATAATTTCAATTGACCTGTGCTCTTCAAATATTGTAATGTGTATTGATTGTTTCCAGAAAATTGCCCTTTTGGCAAGGTCTGCTAGCATGTTAAAATGCAGCACAACTCTAGTGATTCTAGGCTGGGATCTTATCTTAATGTTCGTAGTGAAAATCGTAACGCTGAGGAGTTAGCAATATGCTTACAGGGTAATTTGAATCAATAGCTGATTATTCAGAAGAAATTTGCTAGCTCTGCAAAACTTTCAACCTGACAAATTGCCGATGGTTTTATCATCATAGTGCCTCACTAGCACTGGGAAATGATGCCAGGAAATCATGTTTGAACAAACCCTTTGGTTTTTTGCTGCAGATGAGTTAAACATTTGCTGCTCTCTGTCCCTGATCTCAAGCAGTAAAGAAAATATTTCTGCAAAAATGATTTCTGTCCTGTGTAGGATGATGTGTGACACTTGCTTGTTCCTAGCATCCTGCAAGAAGGCATTAAACCCCGAGCCCGATCTTCATACAGCCCTTTCAGTATCCGTTATATCATCTTGGCTGTAGTATCAACTGCTCTGACACACCTTAGTTTAAATTAAGTGATATGCGAATATGCCATATATTAAATTACAGTAGTTTAAATGGAAGTGAGTTCTAAATATTTAAAATCAGTGAGAAAGGTAGCAGAGCTGTCAGTAACTGAAAGATCCTTGTGAGCTTGAAGCAAACCACTTGAGCTAGTCATTTACTTCATTGGGATTTCTTCCCATAGGTTTCTACACGTCTACGTTCAATAAACATGTATGAGTGTTACTTTTATCTTTAAGATCAGTAAAAAAAACTACTAAAAGAAATGCGTTGATCAAGGTAGCAAAGAAATTACACGTGGATACTGTGTGTGTGCGTGCACATACGTGCACATGCATTTGTGAATAGATGCAGCTACAATCTTTTATACTCATAAGTTGCTAATCAGCAGATCCTGACTGAAGAATTTGGCTAGAAGATTTTCCTGTAAAAATGTGATTTCACTTAAGTCGGAGTATGCCACAGAAGAATATCTGATTGAGTTAAACACTCAATTAAAGAAAACAATACACCCAGTTCCAAAATGACATTTCGAAACAGAAACCTATTGTTTAACTTAGTAAATGCTCCTTTGAAAACCCTCAGATCTTTGACGGATGATTTCAAAAAACTTCTTTTCCTCCACTATGTTTTCCATGGCAGTGTCCTGCTCTGCTTACCCAGGGACAGATTTGATCCCCGTCTAACTGATCTTCAAAGCAAGCAGCCCAGTCTGTGTTAACTTGCAGCCCTTCACCCTGGCCTGGGTCCACCCCTCTGTATGAAGGGAGAATAATCAACCATTTGTCTTGAAGGCCATTTCCAACCCAAACTGGTTTAGGCATCTAAATGTCTCACAGTAAACTCAGCACCTGTATGGTTTTACAGTGCAAAATGAAACACTTTTTCCCAATTTCTAGTCACGTAAGCATTTAAAAAGAGCTTACAGGACTTTATGTCTTTCCGTGTTCCACAGATACTGTGTTAGGTGGAGTTTAAAGCCATCACTAGCTACTGGATAATATCCGAGACACTTCTGCATCCCTAGATGTGCCTGCGTGTTTCTTGCTCTTGGGGAAAATTAGATTAACAAGGTATATGCTAAAATTAGATGTGGTATAGCTAGTCAAGTGTTACATCAGACTTGAGTGTGCTGGTTAGAGCTGAAATCTCCAGAGCCAAGCTATACTTTGAAGATTGTGTTTGCGTTAGCCTGTTTGAGTACATTGGAAGCACAACTGCTGTAACAAAGGGCATCATTAGCACAGGACTGCGTAGGAGCTGGCTCACATGGTGGCCATAGGAGTAGTTGGACATTAATGAAGGAGGTGGTAGAGGAGCAGGAACTCCGCTGTGGCTAGATGTGATGCTGGGATACTTTGGCCAAAAAAGATGCTGGGCATGACATGCTGGATCATTCTGGCACAGTGTTTGCTCTGTTCCTAGCAGGTGATGGGAATCAAGGCATCTCCTGTTTTCACATCGCAGTTCATTGGCGGTGATAATCAAATGTCACGTGAATCCTTTTGTTGGATGTGCACCCACTGTCATGAATGATGGATGTGTAACTTGGCACATGGTTATTCTTCCATGAGGTATTTGCCAATCCTGTGCTAGCCTTTTCCAGTCTGCACCAGATAGGAGGTCCTCCTTTTCTTTCACGTGGATCCCACCACTGTCACTGTGCTTTTGTCCCTTTAGGACAAAGTTGTGTGCTGAAATCCCACAGAGACTGAAGCCAGCGGATGCTTGGTAAGCAGGTGTTGCATGAGGCAAAGAGGAGAAACCTGTACACTGAGCTATTTGCCTGGTGGCCCACAGTGTTCAAGGCGCTCCTCGCTACCTAGAAGGCTTTTTATGGTCTTCTCCTGGGCTTGCTTGCCTCTTCTTGAGAAGTCACTGCAGCTGAAGTCAGTTGAGGGTTTGATCCCCACCATGCTGTAAAGGGAAGATGCTCTCTGCAAGGGCCTTGGATGTGCTCTGTGCCAGGGTGTGCAATAGCCAGTTGGTGGTGGCCAGGGCACGGGATGCAGGACTCCTCCACTAAAGGCACTGGAGATGGTGGGGGTCCTGTTCCACATGGCCTTGGAGGGCAGAAGACCAGTTTCTGTGGGTTTCTGGCTGGCCAAATTTAGTTATTAATGTGGTGTCTGGAAATTGGGACCCAGCAGCTCATAGAAGCACTCAGAGACTGACTCTAGCAAGGAACAGAGATGATTTCAGCTGTGGCTGAAGCGCTTGGCTAAGGTCATCTAGGCTCTGAAAAAGAAGATTGCATGTAACCAAACGCTGGCGTGCATGTGTCAGTTGTGAGATGAAAGCTTTGCTCACAGGATGGGAGCTGTAAGAGGAGCAGTGATGCTTTTGTGAGAATTTAAAAAATGTTTCAGTCAGTGCCGCAGTAAGGAGTTGACCAAGGGCTATAGCTAGAGAGACCGGACCACCAACATGTAGAAATGCCCCCCCAAATTTTCAAAATGGAAAGAAAATAAAATCTACTGGAATCTTCTTATTCCAGTTCTGAGGGAGGCTTTTTCTTCTTTTCCTTTTGACTATGTGATTTTACTTAAAAATAGAGATAAAATTATCTTCAGTTTTGCCTTTTGGTTTGAAAGCTGGTGTGGTCTTGTGCACAGTTAATGACTTTGGAAGATCATGAAGAAAAGAAATGGCAAGTGTGAAACCAGCCCTTTTGAAAGCCATTTTATGTATGTTTGATTCACACTCCTGAAGTAATGCAGAGCCAGCATTGCTTGCTTCTGGGCTTGTTAGAGAACCCTAAACCAGATAAATAACCCACAGTAATGTTTCTAGCTGCCTTGTACAGTTTTCTCATGGTCCCACAAAGCTCAGTTTGGAAATTTTGTAGAATTCTAGAAATGTGATGATTCTTCCAACTGTTGTGCTGTATTTAGAATAAATTGCTTCTGTGCTCTTTATCATCTCCCAGTAGTCAGCGGTGGAGTTTGGGTTTTCACTTTGCAAACGAGTTAGTACTTACTTAAATTCTCCTCTCCCCTTCCCCAGCATTTTCCGGCTCCAGAGACTTTGGAATCCACATTACCATGTAAATGCTACTAAAGCCATGTCATCTGCCTTTCCTGAACATGCAGGTATTCAGGAGTAGAATTACCAACATGGTTTTTTGGCTTTTTTTTTCTCACTTTAAGCTTTCTAAATCCGCAAGTAAATATAGTGATCTGACTTGCCAGCAGCAAGTATTCATGTAACTTGATCAGATCTCAGGATCTTTGACAAAAAACACATGCCATTTAGCCTCTTTCTGTGCAAAGGAATTTGGACAATTCATCATTATACTGAGGGCCTTCTTAGTTGACAGAAGGGTTAACTGACCTCCTTCAAACAGGAACTGGAGGGTTTGCCTGCAGGGAACATATTCCATGGCGAGTTGACTACTTAAGCACTTTCGATGTAAAGTAAAAACAGTCTCTTGTGTCAGGGTATAGTTCAAAGAACAAAGGACCATTTTGCTCAATTGTGCAGGCAGCAGAAGTTATTTTTGTCTCTTGCCTATCATATTCACATTGTACAAGAAAGTCGTTTTGTTGAGGAGCGATTTGTTCTGCTGAGGCCTTTTGTGTAATTTTTGAACTGAAGACCACCAATGTTTTGGCATTGAAGCAAACAATGTACAATGTTGAAAACGGCTTTGTGTTTTGCCCTTTTTTCAAGGGGGCATGTGCTTGGGGTGTGTGAATTGATTTATGGGCCTTTTTGAGCCATTAACCTCTTTCAAGGCTGCCTGGTAAATGGATGTGTAAGTGAAGGCTTTTATCAGGTATGCAGTCCTTTTTCTGCTCAAGTAATGTGTGCTTGACCTGCTTCGGGTGTACTCTGCCACAACGGTGGGTAGATGACCTGCCTATTTTCAAGGCCTCTCTTTTTGTTCTTTGCTGCCATCCCTTTATTAAAAGCTTTGCGGCTTGGTAATTTCCTCTGCTGCTGCTGCTGCGTAATTAAGGAGGAGGAGAGGTCAAGTGGCAGCCTTGCTGCATGGAAACGCTTCTCCTGATAGCGTTATTGTGTACAAAGTGTGTCTGTGCTTTTAGAAATGACCATGCATCAATAAGTTAATTGAGTAACTTCTCCTCATGGTGGGTTAGTGCCAAAGAAGTGACCTTTATTCTAAAAGCTTGCTAAAAAGGGTGTTGCCCAAACCTTATCACTCCAATTTGGCAACCACCTGGGTCTTACCTGACTAGCATATATATATAGGTAGGTGTTCACAGTTACAAAAATAAAATAAGAATGAAAGTCCATTTCAGGAAAGTGAATACTCACTCCTGAGTTGGTGCTCAAAGTGTGAAGTAATTTAAAAAGAAAAAAAAATCTGTTAGTCATCCTCATTCCCACTTGAGGGTGACAAGCTCACCCTTGTGTAGGCTCTTGGTTGTTAGCACTTGTGTTGGAGACAACTTCTCTCTTCTCCCTCAGACGGGGCTGCCCATGACCGCGTTCTTTGTTCTATTCTACTTTTCACTGCCTGATTTTTTCCCATGTTCTGTATACCCAAAATGTCAGCCCAGTGCCAGGCTCCTCGATGCATGTTGTGAATGTTTTCCCGCCATCTGTGGCAGGAGCGTGTCCTGAGCCAGGCCCTGTACCTCTGCATAGAAGACCTCTTAAGGGCTGTTACTCCATGAATTTATCATGTACTTCTTTGAAGCCACCTCAACTTTTAGCACCCATGGTGTCTTCTTGTAGGGAGCCCCGCCACTTAACTAAAAGTGCTGTGTAATCAGCTGTCTCCCTTTATTGTGCTGTTTGTGGGAGGGGCAGGGGAGGGTGGTTGATTTTTGATCTGCTGGATTCCTCAGTTGACCCCTACTCCTGTGCTGGAGGAGACACTAAATGGTTCTTCCATGTTCACTTTTTCTGTTTCAATCATGTTTTGCTTTTAAATCCCTCTGCTGTGTGCCTGCCTGTTGTTTCTTTTTCCATCTGGAAAGCCTTACTCTACTTACGCTTCATTGTAGGAGTGAAACTGGGATCTTTGTCTTCAGTTGCTACCCAACTGACATCCAAACATTGCAAGAAGTGTCCATCCTTGCTCCATTGTTGTGCCTGTTTCTCAGATGTGCAAATCTTGGGCTACCCTAGAGTTATTTCCTTGTCTCTCGGCCCTTTCACTCAGCCCTGGTTCCCCCCAAGCAGACACATCCATAATTAGCTGATTATAATCCAGACACAGGTTACTTCAATACTTATTTCCCTATTTCATTACTACTGGATGAATTTTTTTTTTTTATTACCTGCCAATGTCAACATCATTTCCCTCACCGTTACCTTCACGCATGCCTCTTTATCCTTCCAGCTTGTGATTGCAACCCTCGTGGCATCCAGACCCCGCAATGCGACCGTGCCACCGGGCAGTGCATCTGCAACGAAGGGGTGGAAGGGCCGCGCTGTGACAAGTGCTCCCGGGGCTACTCAGGCTTCTTCCCTGACTGCGTGCCATGCCACCAGTGCTTTGCCCTCTGGGATGTGATCATCAGTGAGCTGGCTAATAGGACCCAACAGTTCCTGGATAGGGCTAATGCCCTCAAAATCACTGGAGTCACTGGCCCATACCAGCAGACACTCAACACCCTGGAGGAGAAGCTCATTGAAATTAAAACCATCATCGCTCAAAATCCAGCTGCCGAGCCCCTGAAGAACATTGGGAATCTCTTTGATGAAGCAGAGTGAGTACAGTCGCAGTTACGTGGATAGGTCTAGCGTGGGAAGGAGTGGGCGTGCCAGCAAGCTGGGATTTACTTGAGTGACCGATGCCCCCACGCGGAGCTGAGGACGCCCCGGCTCCGCTCCTCCAGCTGGGCCAGGTACGCCGCAGCTCCTAGCGCTGGTGGAGCACCTCGCCATGCTCAGCGCCAGCAGTGAGCATCCCTGTCCACAAGCAGAAACCTGGCCGGGGAAGGTAGGAGCAGCAGAGCTACTGGGCTCTGGGCAGGGGTTGTCCTGCTCCCATTGCGCACCAGGCAGCTAATTACCGCCAAGCCATGCTTGCCTTGCACTCCCCCGGGGCAAAGGACAAACACTGCTATTATGTGAGAGAATGAAGAGAGATTGAATTCCTGGATTTCCCTGGGTAGCCGATGAGTTGGAAACGGGCTCCTTTCTGCACTCTGAGCATGTGTGGGGGGAAGCACCAGCTTTAAAACAAGGATTGTTTCCATTTTTCTTAGGGTAGGAGCTTTGTATTTTGTTTTAGGGCTAAGCATACGAAAGATAGTAGTTTGTGCTTTTGGAGATGGGGCAGTTTAACATCAAGTAGGATTACAGATGCTTTCTAACCCTGTGTACAACTGCTCAAGCTTGCTTGTGCATTGTAAAGGGGACTGCACAAAGCAAAGGGGCGAGGATTAAAGCACAAATGTCTCAATTAGGGATACGCTTGTGCCCTGCAGCTCCCCCACTCCAGCTGGAGAGCTGGGGGTTGCTGCTGCATTTGGGCTCTGTGTGTACTGAGGGACATCAGAGCCGCTGAGGAGCTGCTTTTCCCTAACATATGTATATATGTATCTGTTCGTGCTCCTCTCTGGCTGTATACAAGTACTGGGCTTTGAAGGACTCCTGGAAAACAGCAGGCCCTTGGGCTATTGAGAGAGCTGTAAATTGATTATAGAGCTTAAATACTGCCTGATTCTGTCAGAGTGAGGAAACACTGGAACGGGTGGGATCACCATGGATGGGAACAGCTTCCTATGCCCACTTCTGTTCCGCAGCAGCATGGATGTGTAATATACACTTGCCTTTCCTTTTAGGGTTATCCCGCTAGCTAAAGCCTGCTCTGTGGCTCACTGAGGCCGTGCTGAATGCTGGGGGCGGGAAGTTTTCCTTCATAGCCCCAGAGAAATGGCTGGTGAGGAGGGATCTTTACAGACGAGTTAAAAGAATCCATTGTGTTAAAACTAAGGCTTCCCCCCCCGCTTCCTGAAGTTCCAATCTGTCCCATGAGCTCGTAGTAATCAAAACTGTATTTGTAGCTGTGTGGGATGGGAAGCAAATTATGTATGGATCATAGTAGTCAACTCTGACCTATGCAGTTGCCATGATACAGGAGCATTACACCAGTTCTCTGGAATCTGCCTCCAGTTAATCTTACACAAAGCAGCTGTTTTCTGAGCAATTTGGTGCTTTGAGTTTATAAACGTGCTGTAGATTAAAAAGTAGTTTTGTATGATAAAGGAAACAAAACAGTATTCTAGGTAGGCATGTTGTTACAAATCGCTTACAGCTCCACCGAGGGAGGACAGGTCCTGCCATGGGAAAAGCTCGGCACAGCTCTAACCACCACTCTTCAGTGAAGCGAAGCACCGAGGCTTACGACCCTTCCTCCTCCCCCTGTTGAGTCCCGTGCCTCTGTTTTACAGAAAGCTGACAGCAGATGTTACAGTTAAGATCGCTGATGTAGAAGAAAACCTGTTGGCCTTAGCAGTGAAGAGCAATAGCACAGACACTGACCTGAGTGCGCTGGAGATAGATGCCAAAAGCCTAGACCGCGTCGTGAAAGAACTTGCAGAACAGCTAGAGTTCATCAAGATCTCTGATGTTCGGGGTAAGTGTCGAGGGAGGGGGAGAAAGCAGTGGGGTGGCCAAAGATTTAATTAGTGCGTGGTTTTAAATACCAGGTTAAAACACAGTCCCTAGGAGGGCAGCTTCTTTCTGTGCATTAGCAGAGTTGCTGATGCGGCAGGAATTTTGTTTTGCCCCCTCACCGCCTCTCTCTCCCTCTGCACATTGCAAAGCCCGCTCAAGTTCTTAGGGTACAGAGTTGTCTTAAGGCTCTTGATTAGTACATTTTAGATGAGAGACAACAGCTGCAAGTGTGGCAGATTCCAAGATACACCTGGACATCTCCCTTGCTCTCCCCAGTCTGTTAAATTGCTGTTTCTGATTGGAAAAACTACCTGGGTCTTGGTGAGTTCTTCTGAGCCACCCAAGCCTTGCTTGCCCATTGGCACATTGAAATGGGCCAAGAATCAAAATTTGCTGGAGAAAGAGGAATAGTCACTAAATTCTTTGGAAGTTTTGAAAGCTGACTTCATTCCAACTTGAAACAAAGTTGGTTTTTTTGTTTTTTGTTTTTTGTTTTTTTTTAAATTTCCTGCTTTGCGGGAAGTCTGAGGTTGTTTCCAGTGAATATGGGATTTCATGGAGTGAGGCAAGTAGAACGGGGGAGTCCCTGACTTGTGGCATTCTGCAGAGGAAAGCTGCCTCAAGGTGCAGTGTGGCCACCCCCACGGGGTCCCCCACACCTGCTCAAGGCCTCTCCAGCAGTTGTCCAAAACTAACAGTTCCATAAATGAGCATCTTTCATCAAGCAGTTGTTTCTTAGGAAAGCTCTGACTAGTTTCCAAGCAGTGACTCCATAAGCCAGACATCCCAGGGCAAGCAACAAGAACTAATGGGATAAGTGACTCTGTAGAAAACAGGCTCTTGCCCTATAAACCTAAAAGGCTGGATCTCCTGTTGCCCTCAGGGCAAGCAGAATTCAGTCACTAGGGTCAGAGAAAGGCTTAACTTCAAAATCCAGCAAACTTGACACACTGCCAACCAAGCAAAAAAAAATGAACTTCCTTTTTTTCCCAGAAGGGGCCAAATTCTGTCATCCTTGCAATGGCACTGAATATAGCTGCAAAGGCTAGCAGTTCATTTAACTTGATATTCATATTGCTAATCCTGATGTGTCATCTGCCAACCTCCATAATATAAATTTAGATGACTTAACAGATATCTGAGCAGCTCTGTCTGATTTCTGCAGGAGCCTTGGATAGTATCACCAAGTATTTCCAGATGTCCCTGGAGGCAGAGGAGCGGGTCAATGCCTCCACTGTTCACCCCGACAGCGCCGTGGAGCTGTCAGCACAAACGCGGCAGGAAGTGGAAGACTTAATCAATGAGAAGGAGGCCCAGTTCAAGGCTAAACAAGAGGAGCAGTCGCGCCTTCTGGATGAACTCGCGGGCAAGCTGCAGAGCCTGGATCTCTCCGAAGTGGCGGAGAAGGTACGCGGCTGAGAGTCGCTGGTATAAAACCTGTAGCAAGAATAGAGTCAGGTTTGTGAAGAGGCGACGGGTGGGAAGGAATGGTTTAGAGCTTGGCAGTGTGAGATACAGTTTGTTCATGAAAAGTGCACATTTCTTGGATGACAGGGTATTTTGTGGGCTAGCACAGGGCTGTTTGTTTAATCAGTGGCTTTCATGTTGGCCTCCCTCCTACCCTTCCCAGCCGTGACAAAGCACCCATCTTTTCATCACCCCGGCTCTAACCCAAAGCCCTTTGCTGTGGACAGAGCTCCCACGTGCAGGAAAGTGTAGCGGGGCTGCTGGCCTGAGAGCCATCCTCTTCAGCCTGCCCTCAGCTCAGCTGCTTGCTTTCTCTAGGCTCCGCTCCTGCTTTCTGCAGCTCCGCAGGGCACGCGCTATGCCTGTGCGGCACCCAGCCAGGCAGCGCTTCTGCTCGCTCCCACCGGCCGCCCGCCTTGGCATCACCGCCCTCGTGCTTGAGACAACGCAGAATGTGTGGGGAGCTGGAGTCAAAAGGGCATTCTCTCTGTTGAAGCTGCCTGCTCATCTGTAAATATGATGGAGGGTGGCTTTTTCTTGGGAGAGGCTGGGTGTTCCTTGGTTTCGCTTTGAAGTCGGCCAGCTGCGTTCAGAGAACAATCCCGCATGAAGGCAGGCTGCAGGGGACTGCTCATTAACTCCCCTGGGCAGGCCAGGCCTGCGTTAGAGGATGAGCTCTTCACATGCCGAACTGTCCCATCCTTTACAACTACGGTCATCCCTCCTGACTCCCCCAGCCCTCCTTTTTTCTCAGGAGGGAAGAAAGAGACATCTTTTTGTTTAGCTTCCCTTCCCCTACATTCCTGCCTAACTGTTCTTGAGGACTGAAAATCTTGGGTAGATGTTTATCAAGGCCATAAACACTGAGTTGCTCAGAGGTGTAATCATGGGACACCAAAAAAAAAAAAAAAAAATCTTTTTTGCTTTCTAGCTACTGCTGGGTTGCATGCCAAACAGGTAAGAGGGCCTCATTTACACTTCACAGGAGGCAGCTGCAGCTTAACTTGGCACAGCTCCTAGGCTTTCCCAGAGAGGTTTTTTGGCTGCAAAGTATGTGAGTTAGTGACTATCATTTGGCAAAAGGGGTGGGGTGGAAAGGGAAAAGAACCTCACAAGAGTGGGGAATTTTCCAATTTTCCCTCTGGCTAAAACAACTCCTGAGTGATTTCATTGTCCAGACAATTGACCAAGTAGTAGATAAGTCTCAGTACAATGTTGCTGATCAAAAGTTTTGCTTTTTTCAAAAAGAAAAAAAAAATCTACCCTGAAATTTTCTATAGGAACACATCCTTGACAAAATTCACAAATTGGGAAGTGTTCTGGAAAGATGAAATCAGAGCAAACATTCGGTGGAAGGGAATGGGACAGGTTTTTTTTCATCTCCCTTAAAAAAGTTTTCTGTTCAACTTGGAGCATTTCAGTTTCTATTATATTTCTAGGGCATTAGAGCAAAGGAAAAGATACTACTCTGCACCAAACACTTTGTTCCTTATAAAATAGCTTCTGGGGATAGCCAGTTTTTCCTCCAACAGTAGTGAAGACTGATTGCAAACAAAAAGCATACAGACAGTAGTAGCTTCCAGCTTGAAACCAAAGCTTAAAGGCAGCTTTCCAGTGAAAGATGATATGCAGGAACAGGGGATGATGGAAGTGAGGCAAGGCTTCCCTCATAACCTCCAGCTACCTTAGCATCAGGGAGCTGCGTATTTGTAACCAAGTTAAAGGCAGGAAGGCACAGGGGGGCACAGAAGAAAGATTCAAGTTGTGCTGGTGTGGACCTGCTGCAGGAACCACCTCCAGCAGCTTGCAGCTTTGTCAGCTTCCTTCCCAGTGGTACTTGGGATGCTGCTGCAAGGGGCAGAAACAACATTGTGCGGAGCAGTGCCCTGCTCCACCCCCTTGCAGCTCGGCAATGGAAATAAAGCTGTGGCTGCTTCCCTTGTCCAATGTGTCTCTGCAGACATGTGGCACTCCCGCGGGAGCCTCTTGTGCCGAGTCCGAGTGTGGCGGTTTGAACTGTCGAACTGATGATGGAAAGAAGAAGTGCGGAGGACCTGGCTGTGACGGGCTGGTGACCGTAGCTCACAATGCCTGGCAGAAAGCTATGGATTTTGACAGAGACATCCTCAGTGCATTAGCAGAAGTTGAGCAACTCTCCAGAATGGTAATATGCCAAATCAATTGTTAGATATTAAAATTAAAAAAATCTTTTAGTTGTAACACATGTTTAGACACTAATTGACGAAGTATGTGCCTGGCTTACTTCAAAATAGTTCTTTTCAGTTGTGTAACTTCATCGTGCTTGTAAAGATCCTCAGGAAAGGAACTTGCCAAAGTGAAACTTCACAGATAACTCTAAACATTAGCCTGAGTTGTTTAAACTAGCACTGGTGGTATGGATCATGGCCAGCTTTTAAAAGTGTTCTGTGAGTTTTATGAGAAAAAGCATTTCTCATTACTATTACCTCTGACTCCAACTGAATTTTTGTTTTAAACCAGGCCTTAAAGCATAAGCAAATATGTAATCGAGCCTTCTATTTTCCTCTAGGTTTCTGAGGCCAAACAGAGAGCTGATGAAGCAAAACAAAACGCACAAGAAGTTTTGCTCAAAACCAATGCTACAAAAGAACAAGTGGACAGAAGCAATGAAGATCTGAGAAGTCTTATTAAACAGATTAGAGACTTCCTAATGCGTAAAAACCTTACATTTGAATTATATTTTAATTCTGGGTTTGTGAAAACTATCCTTAGCTCTGAATCATCTTCTCAGGGGTAATGCAATAGTTGCGTGTCATCTCCCCACTTTCAGCCAGACTTAGCGCGTATAATGAAACCTGGAACCAAGAGAAAACCAAGACAATAGGAAAGTGAGAGTGAACTGTAGCATGCTGCGTTCATTTCAGCTGAGGCTGTTGCACTGCTGTAGCTTGCCAAGCGTGCTGCTAAGTTCTGGCTAGAAAGATGAAGTACTATTAAAGGGGAGGAGAGTCAGAAACTGAGCTTATCTCTCTGTAAGAAAGCAGGTAGAGGTTAAATGAGGGCCTTGTTCGCTAGCAAGCGGCAGCATGGCAAACCCATTCCTTCCCTGTTTGCACAAGGCTGACTATACTGTTAGCACAAATACATTCATGTGCAGCTCTTGGCTTCCTTTCCCCTGGGCTCGCGTCTACCCCCCCCCAGCCCCAGCGGGGTGTAGCTAATCACCCAGATCTTCAAATGGCTTCCAAGAGAGCTATGCCAGCAGGGCCTACGCGCCTGCTGGGCCTCTCCCGAGGGGGAAGGTTCACCCTAAGGAAGCAGTTTTAACATCTTGATTTTCTCCAAGTCCCGGGGAGGAAGTTTTCCCGTGATTTTCCTTCTTAAGGGAGCAGCTGGACTAGAATTTGAGTACTGAGACTTGACAGGGGGAAGCTTTTACTTACATCTTTGTCATTTGTGTCCATCTACTAGAAGACAGCGCTGACCTGGACAGCATCGAGGCAGTGGCTAATGAAGTGCTGAACATGGAGATGCCGAGCACTCCCCAGCAGCTGCAGGCCCTGACAGAAGATATTCGTGAGCGTATAGAAAGCCTTTCTGATGTCGAGGTCATTCTGCAGCAGAGCGCTGGAGACATTGCCAGAGCAGAAATGCTACTGGAGGAAGCTAAAAAAGCAAGGTATGCAACCCTGTCCTGTATTAGCTGTTTTCCATCACCAAGAGCTTGAACAAGACTTTCATTGCATTGTATCAGAAAATGCAGTTTAACTTACCCCAACACAGATTCTCATTCCTTCACTAAGGGGTGAAAATGGCCCTGCACAGTGTACAGCTAGTTCTTTTTCCAGTTCCAAGTAAAAGCATTTTTAGCGTTAACATACCTTTGCTCCACAGCAAAGGTGCAACAGATGTTAAAGTCACTGCAGACATGGTGAAAGCAGCACTGGAAGAAGCTGAAAAAGCTCAAAATGCAGCTGAAAAAGCCATCAAACAAGCTGATGAAGATATTAAAGGAACTCAAGACCTGCTGACCTCGGTGAGTTCCTTACGAGTATTTCTTAAGATACCGAAACAGCACCAAGTCTGATACTTAGAAACTGATGTAAGCCTGTCTAGGGAAGGCTCTTGGGCAGTGAAAAATCAAAGACTGCACTTAATATGAGTCTAAACCACTCTTGCCTTCACGTAAACCTTGGAATTAATATGACAGATGCTAGGGGACCATTTGCTCTTAAAAAAAAACCCAACCAACCAAACAACAACAAGCAAAAGGCTTTTCTCCCCCCCCTATCCTGCACCACTGAAGCTGACTGAGCAGGACTGTAGCCCTCTGACACAGCAGGTGTGCCAGGATCCCTGGAAAGTCACACCTCGACCACGGTGGCAGTGTATTGGTGTAGCCATGCTACCAGTGTCATCCACCACTGCAGCATGAGACCAAAATAAGCGAATGCTGGATTAAAGCGGTAATTGCTGTAGTCTTGTCAGATAATGTATTTTCAGACTTCATCGCGTAGCCCTCCGGAGACCATAGTGCTGTCTATACCTGTGAGGCTTGGCCAGCTTAGAAGATAACGCAGCTTCACAAGTCCGTTATTACATGATGGAGTCCAATGTCAAACTTCAGTTTTGCCTATGCATTAGGCAACTCTTGCGTGTGTAATACAATCAGGTATTTTTTAACCATGTTCCTTAATGCTTTTGCAGCCCCATAGATACCCCGTCTTCAAGCAGGGGACTCTTTCATCCTGATTGCAATTGGCCATTTGTAACAAAACTTAAACACTGGGTTTTATATCAGATCTAGGACATGAACTAGTTAGTTGATCAGGGCTTATTCAGAAAGCTTACTATTATATTCAGTGTCTTTTGCAAATATAACTGTTGTCCCTCTGTCTTAGATTCAATCTGAAAATGCAGCATCTGAAGAAACACTGAGCAATGCTACCTTACGTCTGTCTGAGCTAGAGAAGAGTGTTGAAGACCTTAAGCAAAAGGCTGCTACAAATTCAGAGAATGTGGACAATATAGAAGAAAAAATTGTTACTGCAAAACAAAATGCTGAAGAAGTTAAAAAGGTGAGAAGCTCAGGAAAGACGCTAAGGGAAAGCCAAAAAACATTCTCACCCCAGGTTTGGCTAAAGGAACATAAATGAATACGTGTGATCCATTTCATTTATTGGCCAAGTAGCAGGGACAAAAAAAAAAGCACTTAATGCACTTACCAAAGATAACTGCGTTTTACTTACTTTGGTACCAGATAGAGAGGAAGAAATATTGGGAAGTTTTCAGGTTCTAAAATAGCTGCAGGAAACCTGTCATGCTGTCACACTGTCAGCCTTTCACCGATCCATTTCTGTCCCTCAGCTGTACTATCTGCCACAGCAGAACTGGTATTTCCCCCTTCCATAGAGTATTTATGGTTCTATGACAATGATAGGTTCAGGACAAACAACCCAGAATTTGGCATACACAGAATCGAGCAACAAGAAAAATCGTTAGCTCAATATAGAGCCAGAGTCATTTCTAAATACCAGAGATGAAAGATTTGCTCTGTGACCATATGTCATTGCTCCCAGCGTCTGCCACACACCTTCGTAATAGCAAAAGAATGCTCATTAACAGAACAATTGACAAATCTGCCAAAGGAAGTTTCATTGCCCCAATCTGTTGTCTATAGTTAGCCCATCAGTCACCAGAGAGGCATTTTCTGCCAGGAGATATGTATTATCCATCAAATCAATTATTTCCAAACACTAAGTAGTATTTCAGGTGGCTGTCAAGTAAACACAAGAGACTTCCAGTACTGCTACAGCTTGTTGGCTTGCTTCTTGGTTGAATTCAGTTGGGTCATAGGACTTCTTAGTCTTAACCTCGCAGAGAAAAGCACAGCTGAGAAACCAACCTCATGACTTCTCCAGCACCTTCACCTATGCAAACTAGGCAGCTGTTCTCGTTACTGAAGGAGTAACAAGGGTATTCCTCCCCAAATCAAGCATTCAACCAGAAGCAGTGCCAGTTCCTTACCATATGCAGCTTTCCAGCTGTACTGGGGCCATGGCTTCTACTAGTTACAAATTGTGTAACTGAATCCTGTAAATCCTTGCCAAGTGTCAGTATTAAAGCCACAAAACAGCCACGGATCTGCAAAAGGGCAACTGATGAGACTTCGCCCCAACTCTTAGAGTCCTGAATATTAAGTAGGAAATACCCGAACACTGTTTCTGGTTTTGTTAACTGAGCTAACAGCGTAGTCTCTCCTTACACCCGGCTTAGCAGAGTGAGGAAATGCAAACTCCCACTGCGTTGTCTTTTGAATGAGCTCCATCTTGTGCTTGAATCTGGAACAACAGGTCCTCAAGACCGAGGTGAACGACAAGTATAAAACGGTGGAAGATCTCATTGCCAAGAAGACAGAGGAGTCAGCTGATGCTAGGAGGAAAGCCGGCATGTTGCAAGATGAAGCTAAAGCCTTGCTGGCTCAAGCAAACAGCAAACTCCAGCTGCTCAAAGGTAAGGCTGTTCTGAGGAGGTAAGTCATCATCTTAGAATATGAAGCAATGTCATGCTGTTAAACTGGCTATTCATCAGCAGTAGGGAAAAAATGGAAGTTAATTCTTTGTTACCGAGGTTTGATCTGCTTCCCTTATTCTTATGGACACAACACAGTTTTTTGAATCAAAGATTTCTATAAAAAAAGCTGAAACTTAGAGTCTCTGAGACACAAACTTCTGGTACGGCACCTATCACTGCTCTAAGAACTGCTACAGGGAAGGAACACAGCTACCGTGCTTAGGACCAACCAAGACCCCCCCATCTTCAAACACTACTGCCCCCACCCCACCCTGGAAATCTATTAAAGCAAAAGGTAATCAGGATACGTCAGTCCCAGTTTGCAGATTAATTTAACATTTGCCATTGCCAATTAAAGTTGATTGAAACAGGAGGGGGCAATCTGCCCATAACTACCAGGGAGGGAGCTAAGTTCTCCTTCGGTTTTTGCCAGGCCAGGAACTCATTCTTCCCCTCAGCTGCTCCTGCACAGTTAAAGACTCACTGAATACTCTTAACCATAACAAGCCAAAACATTTCACTGTTCTGTAAAAGCCACCATGCAGCAGAGAATGACAATTATTCTCAACATGAATCAAAATAAGCTTTTAGATTTCCACTTACGGAAAATTACTTCCTTGTTGCTTTATGTCCCAGTGTTACAGGAACAAAAAGGTGCTGTTCCAGCTGTGTTTTTTCCTAATCAGATTCTCTTCCGCAATAAAAATAAATTTGAGTAGTAGTTTATCCGTAACAATAATGATTTACATTTACTGCATTAAAACAGCCCTAATTAAGCTGTTTTTCCCCTTCCTTTGCTGACAGACTTGGAAAACACATATGAAAACAATCAAAAAGTTCTGGAAGATAAAGCCAAGCAGTTGGTGGAGCTGGAAGAGACAGTTCGCTCCCTCCTACAGACAATCAGCCAGAAGGTTGCTGTTTATAGCACTTGCTTATAAATGGGAGCAGGAAACGCTTGTGTTCAGGATGGATTTTACAAGTATTACACTAGTTCTTTTTGACATTACACTAAGACCTGATAAAGCGAACAGGTTTTATATTGACTTTCAAGTCACAGAACCAAAGACAAGTAACTTTTTGATGTTGAAAATAAACAGTACTTTTGTATCACTGTACGTACCTAGCATGACTCATTAAGTTCCTTCCTATTTTCAGTAACTGAAATAGTAAATCAATTAATCCTTTAGCAAGTCTTGTTTTTAAACTGGTTAGAGATCTAATAAAATCTTGGCTCCAGCTACATAATTCTAAATAAGGGCTCCAATTACTACAAAATACAGGATGGTCACTCAGGACAAAATTACAAGTGAATGAAGAAATACCATCCTTGTGCGGTTAGCTGGCATTTGGGCCACGGTACTCAAAAAGGATTATTTACCCTCTGCATGATATCCATTTAGGGTTAACACTAGTTTCACGTCACTGATTATGGAACACTCGATATGTGAAGTGGAAGCAGAGGTCAGCACTAAAGGGGTGAGTGTGGTTTAGATTTTAAGCACCAAATTTACATGATAAACCAAGCTTGGAGGATCAAGCCTCTAGAAAAGGAGCTACAAAAATTCATAGGGCACTTAATGTGAATCAGTTGAGGAGCTGTACACAGATGTTGCTCTCTAAGAACAGCTTGCACTTAAGAAAACACAAGTAAGACTTTTTTCAAAGCGCAAGAGTAACATCCCATTCACCATACTTTAGCTCAAAGTTATGTAGAACACTGCACCTTCAGACAGTTGTACAGTTCTGCACAAATTGATTTACAATATTCATCAGCTACACAAATGAACATCTGAAACTGCAACATCCATTTACACATCCTGACTGCTAACTCTGACCTGAGGAATACCTCTGCGTATAAACTTTGATCAGCACCTTACTTCATCTGACTAACGTCAGTGCAAGTTAGTCAGGACAACTATGGCACAACACACCACCACCTAAGCAAACTGAAGAGCAGTATGTTTAAATAAATACTTACCCTTAAGCTCTATAGGTTACAAATGCTAGAGCAAAAAAATCTATCACAGGAATTGATTGCCATACCAGCATCATACACTATTACACTGCCAATATACTTCACAGCTGTTAAAAATACAGCCTGCAAACTTGGCAACATTCAGACTTACCTGCCATCAGACCATTGACACGTGGCTCAGTAGCTCATCTTACTTTTACCTTTACAAGCACTCTTTGTACACTTAACTAGAAGAGGAATGACAGTGAGAGAAATAACAATATGGTAACAATCTTAAGGCCTTAAATTTTATTTTGAAGTGTCTGGGACACTATAGTCTCCAGTATAATTTTAGTAGTATTCTTGATTAAAGTTTCCCTGACTTTCCAAGCTTCATTTAACATGAACAAAATGAGATATGAGAATTTGTAACTGATGAACCTCAAGGCTGAACTGCAGTAAGACTGCCACAAGTATTGAGGGAGGTGGGGGGAGGGGACACCAAGCTGTTTCTGAAAGAGCAGGGCTTTTTTCTGAAAGAGCAGGAAGAACTTGCAAAGCACCAGGCTAACACTTAATAGCATTTACCTGCAGCAGGTAGAAATGATTCTGAAATGCCTACATCTATCGGAAGAATCAAGTTTTTCTTCCCTCACTATTGTCTCACCTTTGCCTTTCCTTCAGCAACTTCCTACTAATACCAAAAGCAGACCCACATTAATTCGCTTACTCCAATTCACAGATATGCTGGGTTATCTCATAGCCTGGGGATAACTTTAATGAGCTGTCATGGTTTAACCCCATCTACACTTAAAACAGGAGGTAAAAAAAACAAACAAAGCAAAATGAAGAACAGTATCACTGGTGTTTGTTGATTAACTGAGATCTGAATAAAATGGTAACATTGGCATATTTTTCCATCACTCAGTATGGATACTGGATCAATACTTAAGAAGAAGCTCTAAAGAAAGGCAGGAGGATACAACCGCCTTGTCCATACACAAAACCAAGTAGCTTCTGCACCATTTTCTGAATGCACATTTCTCACCTATTATGCTATTGGCATAATGAAAAAGGACATGCACAATACCAGCAGATACTAAGGTTTTCTTCAAGGCAGAAGAGCCTAGCAAAAAAAAGAAAACTTAAAATGAGCTACTGGAATTGGGCACATTCCCTGTACACACTGGGGATATTCCAAAGATGCCATTTGTTTGTGAGTTTCTTCACGTATTCGACAATCTAGATGCTAAAAGGAGTAACAGGGCCAATCAGCAAACAAAACCCAAGAGGACCCTCCAGCCACGTTAAATATTTATTAAGCTCTCTTGCTACAGAAGAGACAGAAAGAGAGCACAAAATAGAAAACAGAAGAAGAGAAGAAAGTGTGTCTTAATTGTGTGAAGAGCCGACACTGCAGCCCTTGTGTATGGAAGGTGCAGAATAACCCTCATGTCATAAGCACTTAACAGCAAGCGCTGCTTCACTACCCAGTTGTAGCGTTTCAAGTTTAAGGGAGTTGGACAACAGAAGCTTTAAAAACAAAAAGGATTAAGTAGCAGTAAGAGTAATTTTTCTTCAGTCACATTTCTCCATCAGCCCTCGATTTTTCCCCTGATGAGTTTTCAATATGAAAACATCATGTGTGGAGAATCACACGCACACAGAGTAATTTTCTCTTTAAAAAGTCAATATAGTTTTAATCGATCTATACGAGCCCCTCTTCTCCCAACATCCTAACACTACCAGGTCAAAAGAAGGATTGGTACTTGTATGTAAGAAGTAGGTTAAATACTAAAGTTAATCCTTTCAGAAGGAAACACGTTTTTGTGCGGAAGTGACAGTGGCATTTTAAGTGCCAGCGGCATTATAAATGCCAGCATTCAACTGGTTTAGTCTATCACTACTTCAAATAAGAAAACACCAGGTATGCTGGACACTTACTCAGAGTTTTGACCAGCACACCTGATAATCCCATGCAGCAGCGAAATGTTTGGTTTTGAAAAAGAGAAGAGTTCTGTCAGGCTGTTTTTCTGCAACATTCATCATGTAAATAAACATGTAATTTTAAGTATTTAATTTACAGAAACTGGATAATTCCACTTGTTCCAAACTCTACTTGCTTAAATATTTGATGTTTTGAAACGAAGAGATTCACTTAATTCGGTCCTAAAATCCTCAGACTCAGCCTTCCATAAGGGCCCACAGTCCATTTTCAGAGACGCACTATACACGTACAAAGATCTGCTCTTTCGTTTTAGAAGTTGATAGCTTTGCCGAAAGACGCTGCTAGGTTTGCTTCCCTGAAGGCTTCTGACACTGTCTGTAGAGAGCAAACACAAAAAGGTACAAGTCATTAATATTTACATGTAATTATAGCACGTCTGTGTAACCCCGGTGTTCCACAGTCCGTTTAGAAAAAAAACTTACTGGATGGGCATGGCAAACTCTGGCTACATCTTCACATGATGCTCCATATTCCATAGCAAGGGCAGCTTCGTTAACCATTTCGCCAGCACCCTGTAATTTAATGGTATTTGTAATTAGCACAAACCTTCATGCAGTTGTCCAGGTTCTCTTGAATCACTAACAGCTTGTAAATAAGCATCTTTTGCTAAAAAATGAAAAGTTGTATTATAACTAGCACTCCAGCTGCATTCTAATACAAGTCATAAGTACTTAATCTGTTTGGTGACAGCGCTCAAGCCTAGCGTAAATCTGAACATAGTTCTTAATGAGAGTATTTATTCTCTCATTACTGAGAGTTGTGCCAAATCTGGGCATTTTTCCACTACAAGATACTGGTCAGATAATACCCACATTCTCAAAGCTACATTGTACATTATCACTGCTGAAACCTCCCTAAAACTTCAATGCCCTCCTGGAAAGTTAATAGATAACTAGATAAACAAAAGCCTGTTACCACATCTGCACCCTCATTTTTATTTGTTGTATTTATGTGTATTTCTCAGAGAACACTGCTTTGAGGAGTCAAGAATAGTGAAATCTCCTGTTACATTTTTAGCACTCAGATCCACAATCATAAGATTTTCCCCTAGCCCCTTCCCAATGAAGAAAATTAGTCTGTCTCACACCGATAAGTTGGGCTTCCTTTAAGGCATGTTGTTTTTTAAATGACTGGCATTGTGAGAGAAAATAACTAGCACAACGTCTTATTATGTATTCCTATCAGAAGTTATGAGAATTGGATTCAGAAACAAAAAGCCTATCCACTAGTGTTGACAGTATATCCATTCATAGGAATAAAATTTCCTTTCCAGGAAAGTGGAGAGCAGTTTTAGTATTTCTCTTGAAGAAAGCCGTATACAAAGATGCATGGAAGTGTTTCTGCATACATCTTTAGGGGAAAAAAAAAAAATTATTTAAAGCTAAGAAACAAAACAGAGAGAGATAAGGGTCTAACTTTGGAATGTGTGGGACAGCGGAAAATTATACTTTTCCCAAACAGAATTTTTTGATTTCTCATCTTTACAAAGGATTTTTAATCGAAGTTCTGTAAGTTACTGACCCCAGATTTGATGACTGCAGCATAAGGTTACTAGCTTTGCTGAAGTCTGAAGTTCAGAAAGGGGAAAAAAACACAAATGAAAAAGCCACAGTCTGTTCAGCTCCCTCAACTTTCAGAACTTGAGTCAACAATTTCTGCTGTTCTCTTGAGTATTTGGCAGTATTCTTAAGAAAAAAAACCCTAGTCAGAAAAACCAATTAACCCTAGCAATTCTAGGGGAAAAAAATGCTGGGTCTAACACCAAAGTAACAGAAAAGTGGGAAGGAGAGCAGGGCTGCAGAAGACAACAATAAAAATTACTATGGTAGACTCAAATCTTCCTTCTTTTTATAAGCACCACTTCTCCTAACTTGACAACTACTTTGCAACTGTGCAACAGTAAAAGACCCTTACAAGGCCAAGACAGCAGCACAATTTACAATACTTACTGCGCCTAAAATGTGAGCACCCAACATCCTGTCTGTTGATTTTTGACTAAGTATCTTCACCATGCCATCTGTGTCAGCATTTGTCTTTGCTCTACTGTTCGCAGCAAATGGAAATTTCCCAATTTTGTATTCTATACCCTACAAGACAGATGTGTTACTGAGTAAATGACCAACAAGAACAATGTAACCATACAGACAATTTGATAAGTACAAGAACAGAAGCAAGACAAAAATAAAAGACACACAGAGCAATGCATAAGAACACCCACCAGAAGCGGTATAAGGGATATTAAGAAAAAGATTAATTAGCAAATGAACAATATTAACTTCACAGAATAGAAGTCATTACAGAGAACTGTGATCCTTGGGAGAGTGGCATGCAGGAGGGAATCATTCAATCATACACCCTAAGCAATAAGTTCAGATGCAGAAATTTTCCTGGAAAAAGTAGCTAGATAAACTACTAGACAATGAAACCACACCCAAGATGGAAAAACAATTTTGAGAATAAAACAAACAGTACCTCTTCTTTCAGCTGTTCTTCTGATTTGCCAACCCAGGCCACTTCAGGGTGAGTGTAAATCACAGAGGGTACACAGTTATAGTCAATGTGAACAGCTCCTCCAGCCATCCCTTCTACGCACAGAATGCCTTCATCCTCAGCTTTGTGGGCCAGCATAGGTCCAGCAACTACATCACCAATAGCATAGATGCTATCAGACCAATGAAACAGAATAAGACACTGTTTAAAAACATCCTACCACACCTAGGCTACCTTATATAATAGTCAGTTTGAAACACATTACTGAAAACTCTAATCAAAACAGATTAACATACTACATTTCAAAAGAAATACAAAGAGAGCAGTTTCCACAGAATGCCCACACTTCAAGAAGTACTAGTGACATGAAATACACACAGTGACTTTTAAATTACAAAACTTCACAGGTTGACTAAAAATCTTTACTTCCCGAAAAAAACAGACATCTTGAGTTTTCCTTTCAGAAAAGAAAACTATATTCTGCAATTAAAAACAAAAGAAGTGCTTTAATAGGTTAAACCTAAAAAAAAAAAAAAAAAAAAAAAGAGTTCTGCTTAAAAAAAGTAAAAAAATATTTAGTCTTACTTACTTTGGAATTTTGGTTTGGAATCTGTTATTGACTGGGATTCTCCCTCTCTTATCAAGTTCAATTCCAATATCCTCAAGACCTAGATTTTTTGTAAAAGGACGTCTACCGATGCAAACTAGGAGCACATCACAAGTTATTACTTCCACCTTGCCACCAGCAGCAGCTTCAACCCTATAGAAAAATAAGTAGCAAAAATGCTAAGCTGTAAACTTTCAGCATTGTATTTCTCTGACTAGTAACTAATATGATCCAGATGGCGACCTACTGGCTGGATCTGGCTTCCAAAACACTTGCATTCAGCCTGCCCCACGCTTCTTCCTTGCAAGAGTTGAGAAGACGGCGGAAGGGACAATAACTCTTACTACATTTGTTAACAATTCTTAGATATATCCACTATATATATCCACCCATGGGGTATATATCCACTAGCAAGTAGGATGACCTGATAGGATCAAATCTGTACAGCAAAATAATTGGTTCTCAGTACTTGACATCCAAACTATATATACTTTGGGGTGGGGTAGGGCCATGTATTCTGAGCAAGCTTTCTCCTGGCCCAAGAACCAAACAGCTGTTAGCAGCTGCCCCGCATCAGGTGCATCCCTCAAGTGCATCTTTGTGTTTCACTGCACCCAGAACAAGTTCAGTTCGTGTGTTCTGAGAGCACTAGAGCCAAAGCATGGTCAGCGAGGATAAGTAGGGAGTGTGTTTCAAAAGCATACTCCTGAACCAAAATGAAACTCTAAATGTAGAAACAGACTACATGAGAGATCCAACCAGCATCAGTGTGGTACATAAAGAAGCCCAAATCTAGGACCTTTACAATGGTGGAGGACAGACTATCTCGAGGTATGGCGATACAGCAAATACAAGTCACCGTATTAAGATTCCACTGAAAAAACATTTAAGCTTACTTTTGTTAAGTAACACTAAGCATTTTCTTAAAACTCAAACTACAATTTCTGCATAAAGAATACGTTAACAAGAAAAAGAACAGAAATAATGTATATGTATGGACTTTTATGAAGCAAGTTTGGTTTATATGTTTCTATATTAGCTGTTCATCTGTAAGTCTTCAAAGGGCTTGAGTGTGGCCATTAAAAGACACTCTGGGATAGTTTCATTTATTTCTGCTCAGAAGCAATAAAATCTCTGCCACACTTATTCTGAAACAAGAGGAGGTATGGACAAAATAACCCTTCTGGTAAGCAGCCAAGAATTAATGGCTTGAAAATGACTGTATGAACAATCATTATATTTATGTTAATTATGCCAGAAGCAAAGATCTTCCACGAAAAGAATGATTTAGAGTTCTGTTTTCATTACTGATCTCACTATAACAACACTGGTTTTACACTAGCACGCCGTCAACTCAAGTCAACAGAACCTCTCCTGTATAAGCAATCCAGGACTCAAACCCAGAATTATGAGCTCTGTAAGTTACAATACAGGATAAAAATTAAATTTCACTAAAGAATTAAGTTTCATCCTAAATGCATTTTTTCCTGTTTAAAAATAATATCAGACCGTATTTTTAAATAGGTTTGATGGATTGGGAGGAAAAATATATATGGCATTCCTTTAGTTTTATGTTAAACACTTACGCTACATCAATTTTTCCATCTGGTTTCTTGGTAGCACCAGTAACTTTGGTGTTCAGTTTAAACTTAAGTCCCTGTTTCTGAAGAATACGCTGGAAATTTTTAGAGATCTCCATGTCAATTCCCATTCCACCAACATGGCCCATGAACTCAACAGCTGTCACATCTGCACCAAGGCGCTGCCAAACTGAACCCTGCAGTCACAACAATATAGGTAAAAAGAGTTTTTGAAAAGCAAACTTCAGATTTCTTTAATATTTACCACAGACAGTAAACTTTTCAAAAGCAGGACAACACATAACAGCAAACTGATCAGTTTTTACAAATGTTACAGTGTGGAATAAAACAAGTCCAACTTTCCCCAGCCTTTTCATAAAAAAAATGGATTTATCACTGCTTGTTTGCATACCCAAAACTTCAATGATTGAATTAATGGAATTAAGCTTTTAAAGAAATAGCTAATAAAATAATTAAGTATAAATTAGATATGTTTTAGGTTATAGGTATAGAAAAATTCAAAATCAAAGAAGCTGAACGTAGCTCAGAAAACCCAAAGAAAATTGCTTGTGGTGTTCTAATACCACTACAAATTAAATCAAAACAATACCACATTAAGGAAATTTTATGCAATAAAATGGAACCACTGCTGCTTCTGTATGTATTTATAACCATAACCACTACCACCAGCTTCACCAACAAAACCCATATACACCCTATTTACCTGCAATTATCCACACCCATCCAACACAGTATCTCACTGTGCTTACTCTTTCCTTGCTTAATGGCCAGCAGGCTAAGCAACCACTAAACAGATGTGCACATTTTCAAGCAGTTGCAAGACCAGCAAATATACATTCTTTTTGAACCATGCAGGTAGGAGGCAAAAGGACTCAGACCAAGATGAACTACAAAGTGTCCGCTCCTTTGGTTGTTAGATAGAATGTGTACAATTGTATCACATACAAATTTATTGGGATAAACTGCTACACATGAGAATTTATCCTGGCTTAAAATGAACTTCTCTTAATAAAAGGAAGTTCTCATCTATACATAGGGCAGGTATAAAACTCAGCAAAAGTTAAGCCCCCGCAAAAGAAAACTCTATGTGAGGCCCTGTATGTTCCTCTCTCATTTCTCTGCTTAGCTAACCGGCTGCAGGAGTACTGATCCTACAAACACTTATCCCAGCTTTGCTGGTAGAAAAGGGAGCCAGCAAGCTATGAAGTCTGAACAGTTTCATTACAATTCATTCAACCAAACATCTGTTAAATCACAGCAACACGATCAAATCTAACACAAAAAATAACACTCTCTTCCTTTGTAAATTAAAGACCAAGTAGTTTAAACATCCGCTCACCAGTTCCACACCAATGACTCCTGCACCAATGACAACCATCTTTTCAGGAACTTTTTTCAGTGACAGCGCACCAGTGGATGACACGATATTATCTTCATCAATCTAATGACAAAGAAATCCACAGAGGGACATTTACAATCTCTTTTATACATTATATATAAAGCACACAGAAGCTGAAGTGCAATCAGATGCAAAAAATTACTACACATTAAATTACGTGGATATTACACATTGAAAAACAGTAGCATTAAGATTTCAAATACATACAGTAATTCCAGGGAAAGGAGCAACTTCTGAGCCTGTGGCTATAAGTATGTTCTTTGTATTGATCACTTGTGTGCTGCCATCTTCTTTGGTTGCAGTGACTTGGTTTTTGCCAGTTATTTTTCCAAACCCAGATACATGTACAACCTTTAGTAATCAGAACACAGTAAATTCAGATTCAAATTACGTATGTAAGTGATGCTACATTTAATCTAAATCTCACTAATGCTTTACAGGAGCTGCTAACACGTACCTTTGCATTACCATCTGGTACAAATCACAAAGTAACTATATACTATTATTTTAAGTAGATTAAGAACAGAGGAACTGTTCATTTGTAAATTTCCTAGAAGAGAAGCATTCAAATTCTGCCCTTGCCGAGTCAGTCACTCAAATTAAGTTATGTGGCAAGAATATGAAAATGTAAAAAGCAAGAAATTCACATCAGAAAAAAAATCATGGATATACCTCAGTATATAATCCAAACTAACCTTGTTTTGTTTAAATAAATGAGCAATTCCACCTGTTAACGCCTTCACTGCACCGCTCTTCTGTTCCATCATCTTCTCTAGATTCAAACGGATTCCTGTAACTAAGGTTAAAAAAAAAACTTCTATCAAGCACTGCAGTGGTTTTATTTAAAGGAGCTAACCTAAACACAATTAACAGCTCTGGCACAGTAAGATGCGTCGAGTGGCCCTACTAAATGCTCAAGGTTACATTCAACAACTGCTATGTTAAAAAGCAGTATTACACTTTTCAAATATAACTTATCTACCGAGGATTCAGGGTTCAAGGAACAGACACATGTCCCTAACCCTCCAGTTGACAGATAAAGGACGTTATTTATAAGTCTAAAAAGTTTTCTGACCAGAAAACCATAGTAGCCAGATTTGCATGATTAAATTTGCTCATTGATGGAAAGCATTGATGTTAACAGGCACTGACAAGTTGCTCTTCGCACTCACTTTCGATTCCTCTGTTAGCGAAATCTTTTCCATGGGCCAAGTGATACAGATGTGAGTTGTTCAGCAACGCCTAAAGTACACACACAGAAATGTGAATTGGGACACACATGTGCAATTGAATTATTTATTTCTTATATAATCAGGAAAAAAAAATCTGATGTTATTTGCAAAACATTCTATTAAGAAAAAGTCTGACATGTATGTATTTAAAAAGGTGTATTTCAAATAGAAATTGTACACAGTAGCTCTTACTGAAGTGTTTCATAAAGTTACATATATAACATAAACATAGAAAATAGTTGAATTCACATCTGTCCTTTTTGCTCATTTCAGCAGAGAAACTGGGAATGACTCCATGACAATTAAAAAATATAGGAAAAGACTTTAAGGAAAGAAAGATTATTCTGACTGACTCACAGGAGAAGTTCCTTATTACCTCAGACAAGAGATCACTTGTCAACAAAAAGAGGATACAGAAAAACTGGATGAAGAAAATCTATACTGAAATACCTGTTAAAATTTTAGCCCATGTAGACATATGCGAGTTAAATTTTGTAGTTCAGGAGTTGTGCTAAAGTTACTACAACTGCATAGCTAGTTGAGCTGAAGCTAGATGGCTTAGAGGTCACTGGACATTCAGAATTCAAAATTAAAGTTAGAATAGTTTTTATAATAACGTTTATAAATCAGCAGCTTGAAATGCAGAACATCTAGAACTGTATTTCTACTAGAAATAGCAATATAGTTAGGGAGGGATCTTGGTAAGAAAAATGATGCCTTTCACTATAGCCATCCCAAACATGAAATTACCAGTATCTTTTCAAGGACAACAGCCCAAGTCTGCGCAGACTGAAAGCAGGCACAGTAAAACATTCAAAGCACATTTTGAGATACCTGCCTTATATACACACGCTTGAGTGAAACTAATACTGTCAGAATAAGATAATGCCATTTTTATTAATAAGTCTCATCAACTCCCACTCTTTAAAATTCATTTGCCCATTTCACATAACTGTCACAACCCTGAAATTCTCGTTTCACAATGAGAACAGTGAATCATTGGAATAATCTGCCCAGCGAAGTGGTTGACTCTGCTACGCTGAACACGTTTAAGACTCAGCTGGACATGGTGCTGAGCCATCTCATCTAGATTGTGCTAGAAAGGATGGACCAGATGATCCTTGAGGTCCCTTCCAACCTGGTATTCTATGATTCTATGATTGAATCTGTAACATCCAAAATTATTGAAGACACAGCCACAACTTAAGACTTCAGCAATTAAACAACAAAAAAATTCCATGCCTAATGTATTATTTTGGGTGGCTTTTTGGAAAGGAATTTTCAAATACTTTGTTATTGCCGCAGTGTACACAGCCTGTGTACCCACTTCTTAAAAAATTTATTGCCACACAAAAAAATTCTGGATAGCATCCAAGTTTAGCCATGGGTTTAGAAGTATTTTCTTAAGAAGTTCAAAGGATAAAAAAACCAAAACAAAACGGACTCAAGAAGAAAAGTTAGTTAAATAGATCCTAGCAGAGTTCCAAACTTTCAAAGTAACACTGTGTTGATCTACAACTCATTTTTTATTTTCTCCTCAGTGAATTGTGAACTTGATTATAACTATTAGGAAAGTGTTTAGGAATATTAATATATCATTTAAAAAACTTTGTATTTATACTATATTTTCTCCTACCATGCTAATGGAACCTCTCTGAGCAAACAGATTAGAAATAGCAATACAGTTAGGAGGGATCTTGGTAAGAAAATTGTGTCTGTTACTACAGGCATTACAAACCTGGCATTACCAGTGTCTTCCTTCACCTGCTGGGTGCTAATGAGGCAGACTCATTAGCACCCAGCTAGATAGGCCAGATTAGACTAATACGGCTATCTAGCAATAGCACAGTTCTTACAAGGCCCTAGTTCTGAAATTACTTAAAACTGGACTGACAACATCAAATGCTAGGTTCTTCTGAATTTCTTCTTGCTTCTCCTTTCTTTCAGATAGTATGCCTTGTACTCTCCCTTTTCTCTCCCCACCCGCACTACTCCACACAAGCACTACCAGCCCCACTCTCCACGCCATCTTTTGGGGCTGGTGCGAACACTATCTTTAGCTTAGACTAATATTTCAAAAGCTAATCAACTAGGCTTTTACTACAGTCAATGGAGAGAGACAGCCATTTCAGAGCATGGTGCATCCAACCAAAACCAGAGTTCACGATTTTTTCAGGGGTGCCCCTCTCCCCCTAATTTAGATTTTTCTCTATCCCTAGTGACACAGTTTAGCATTCCTTTAACAAGAACATAGTCTTGGACAAAAGTACAGGTTTATTTTGAACAAATTGATATGAGGCAATCAAGAACTTCACATGGCAGACTACAAGAAGTACAACCATCTGAAACAGTTAACACTGTAGTCAGTTACTGGTTCCAGCACAGACTCAACAGCTCAGAGTGAGAAGACACATCTGTATGCACCTCTGGTTTTCATTCTCTTCCTCTCTTTCTTTTGGGAAAGCCCATAAAACAGAGTTTGCAAACAAAACATTTCCCTTGAGCAAATAAAATTTTAACCATTTGTGTTACTTATTTGGATCCTCAGCTTATTTGGATTGCAATTTCAATTTTTAAAGAAAGTACGTCAATCTTGGAGAAAGATTAAGGAGAGTTTCTCAAGTGATACATATAATATCTGTTGGTTTTAATGAAGTTATGACAAACTATGTACACTTACCTTGGATGGAATACATCCAACATTCAAACAGGTTCCACCTAAGGTTTCATTTTTTTCTACACAGACAGTCTGAGGAAGAAGGGGGAGAAAAAAAGAACTTTTTAGCAATACTATGCAACCATTTCCTTACAGGGTGCCTGACAAATTAGAACTGATGACAAAGACCAGACATTTACCTAATAACTCTTCCTCCACAAGTGTCTCATTAATTTCATTCCTGGATTTATTTTGTGGCTCAGATTTCCTCTCCCTCTTCTTTCCTAACTCGAAAACCACAAAATGGCTCTTTGCAACAAAATTCTCTACCAGAAGAGAGCCACATTCCCCACTGCACCATTTATACTTCCATACAAGTTTAAGTGCTCTTGTTCTGCTTCAAAAATCCACAAAGTTGCCTCACTTAAATACAACACTCAGTTCTACGAAAGATGTTCCCCTTACAATTAAAAACCTGCAAAAAGCAAAAAATGTAAATCATGCAAAAGATTCCTAAAAACAAGTAATCACAAGCAAACAACAGACGAATGAACCAATATGTTAAAATTGCATGAAGTAATCTTTTCTTAAAAAAAAAAACCTAAAACAAAACGCCCAAACCACAAACAACATTTCCCTCTCTAACCACACTATCCTGCAAGACCCATTGCTATAAAGTTGTGCCAATATCTATAAAGAAAGAATAAAAATCAAGTAAAGCAAAGCCAAGCAACAATAAGGTCAATACCAACAGGGATAGAAAATATTTCATCTCCTCATCAACCTGCCAACATCAAAGTGTGCAAAGGAAAAAAAAAAAAAACCAACTGACAAAACTTCAAGTGAACACAGATCACTTTGGGGGGAAGAAAGTATCGCAAACCTTTTTTATACAAGCAAAATAATTGGCATCTTCTTTGCAATGTGCACACGTGTTCAAAATAATAGTTCCTTGGTTTATACTCTAAGAGCTCCAATCTGCTGATAGAAGCGACTACCCAGGGAAAGCCTTCCATAATTTCTTTTAAATTGCTGCTTTTGTGCTACAGTAGAGCTGATGGTAACTTGAAGAGCAGGATTCACTGTATCAAATCACAGAAACACATTGAGACATGCTGACCCCTTATCTACCCTTCCTCCTGTTTTAAGCACATGAATGCATGAAAAATGATCCAAAGGCTTTAGAAGCTGCACTATGGATCAAACAGCAGCAGACTGCTCCTACCTTTACCTGGTAAGGAGGTTCTGCCTCATCCATTTTACATCAATTTCAGCAACAAGGCCAAGCAAAGCTGTTGAAAAGCCAATGCCCAGAGAACATTGTTGGCAGTACCGTGGGATGTTGTGGTGGTGATACAAGGACTTAACACTTGTGCTAGCACACGTAGCACTAAAACTGAAGGTTAAAGTTCAGTAGTTCAGTAGAGCACACTCAGGTTCTTCCATGAATGGTGTCACTATAGAATCTATCTTTTTGCCCGCCTCACAAAAGCGTCTCCTTACATTCCTCAAGGACAGCATAAACATTCTTCATGTTTATTCAGTGCTACAGGTGACACACGCAAGCATGTCCAAATATTTCGCCCACTCCGACTAGCTGTAAAGCAGTGTAACAAAATTATTTTTTGCCATGATGAAAAACAGAATCAGGGGCACTTTTTAACCTCCTTGTATGTGGTATACTATTGTTAATCACAGATATGAAGGACCCGAGGACAGCATTGCTCCAAGAAAAATGGGCATATAGCCACAAAAAATAGCTTTAGAATAAACAAACATGAATTTACATGGCAGAAGGCCTCAATCTCAATTAAAACCTGTAGCACTGAGCACCTTTTTTCTCAGGTACTAATAGCTCGGTAACAACATACATCTAAAAGCAAGATTATTTATTAAGACAAAAAAAAATCATTCACAAACATGGATAAAGACAACTCAATTATCTGCACTAGGTCACAGGCAGATGTAAAACTTCTTAATGAAATCTCAAACATTTATATTGTGGTACAGTTACACATTAGAAGGCTGAAAGATACTCAAAGAGACATCACTGAAACCCAGTTGTGGGAGTAACGAGCAATGAGGGGCAACACTTAGAATTCCAGAAAAGTTTAGGTTGAAGGGACCTCCTCTGGAGGCCATCCTGTCAAACCTCCTGCTCCAAACACAGTCAACATCAAAGATGTATCAGGTGGCTCAGGGCCTTGTACAGCCAAGTTCTGAAAATATCCAAGGGTGAAGACTACTGGGCTATCTGGGCCCCCATTCCAGTGTTTCACTGGAATGCCATTCATCAACAGTTCCTGTCCTTACCAGGTGGTAAAATCAACTTGCTTTTGTCATGACGTCCAAATGTCATAATTCAGAAGCATTGGGACATATCAGCCAGCAGGAACATGCTCAAGACTGCTAGCACCACCTTCTCAGATTTCAAAAAAATTAAAGAGAAGAATAACACAGTGCCAAGAGAGTAAGTTGGCCTCATATTAAGGAGTGAGGGTAAAAAAGTATCCTGATGAAGTCACACTCCACATTTTCGTCAGTTTAGAAAATCTGAAATGCATTATGCACGTATAACTCTCACAGTACCCAATTAAATGGCACATCATTAGTACAAATCAGATAAAAGTTGCCTCTTTCAAATCAAAGACAACAGGCAGAACAACAGAGATGAACATAAATAAAGTTAGACACTATAGTATTTCTAAAGCCTCTAAAATTCTCACATGGCAACAAAATTCTTCTACTCACATTCAAAAAACACATCAGTTGAATATTGTTTTTTCCTCTTTTGAGTTCCCTCAGTCTGTTCTTCAGGACAGTTTTTCAGTGGCCTTTTTGTCACTGTCTCATTCCCCCCCCGCCTTTTCTTTGTTGGGAGAAAAATTCCTTCCTAGCATTCTTTTCCCACCTTCTCTTCAACAAGAGCATAAGCCCACCTCAATTACCACTTCCAATCAAGAGCAAGCTGTCCTGAGCAGCTTTGTCAGTAGCCTAGCAGGGCTACACACAGTAATACCTTCACATCTCCATTTCAACTTCTGTATCATCTGGGTAAGCAAGGTAAAGAAAGATTATCGACATGTCAACAGCATCTGGTGGCCCAAGATGTGACAGAATTCCAGTATCACACAAACGTCTTCCAAGTTCATCTGGATGAATATTCTGCTATCTGAGTGAGGTCTCATCTTACCTTAAATCCAAGCTGAGCTGCTTTGATAGCAGCAACATACCCTCCAGGACCAGAGCCAATAACTGTGACATCGGCATCAACTGAAATAGAGAACATTTGAGTTATTTTTCTTTCCGCAATTAACTTTTTACTGGAGGAATACCAGTTTATAATTTCTGAAATAATTCATGTTTGAAAATACATTTTTTAAAAATAGCAAAATAGCTATTAAAGATGATTCAACTTAATAAACTTTAGACAAGTAAATTACACCTCACATCTGAGAGTAACTTTCTGGACAAAAGGAAAGGTTGCATGGAGGTATTCACTCTGCAATAAAAACCACCAGTCTTAAATTTTACAGGGAAAATAATGTAAAATGAAATGAGGCAACTGAATTCTGTCTGACCCACCCATCCTGCTATAAATCCTTTAAGAACTTAACCCAAGATGTCTGGATAGATATAACGTTTTTCCAACATAGCTTCTATTGGTGTTTAGTGCAAAAGACAAATGCTTACTGAATGCCATAAAATCAGTAGTTTATAAAGGAGGAAATATGGCTGAAACAGATATCTATGCAACCTCTATCGATTATGCACACAGCAGAAGCTATGAACTTTGTACCTAATTCATATCTCATAACCACAATCTCCTTTGGAATATTAATTACCACCACTGTACTTATGTTATATAAAGTTCAACTTCTATTTACAGCTTTAGCTTGATGTCAAATAGGGCAAATAAGCCACTATTTTTCACCTAAATCTCCATGCTGACATGGATTCCCCTGTCACCTGGAAGATCGATTTCTGAGTTTGAAGCACTGCTTTGGTTTTTGAGGTTTTTTTGGGGGTTTGGGTTGGGTTTTTTGTCCAAAGAAATTCTTCACAATTAGTTACCTTGATCAGCATAGGTCCTTTGTGACACTGCACAAATTCCCTGGAGACCATGATGAATTCTATCAAAATGGCTTCTCTAGAAAGGGAAAAAAAAAAGCCTTAATTTTAGAAGTTGAAGTCTACCCTTGAAGAAAAATAAGCATTCAGCCACACACAGATGAACACGCGGTTACAGTCACCAGTTAACCAAAACGGGAACAACATAACTGAAGTGGACACGGAGGGCACCGACTGGAACAAGAGGCAGAAGTCACACTGCCATTTACCTGCACTGCAACCTCAGCCAACCATTACACCCATTTTCATGTCAGCCTCGCCTGAGGCTGCCTCTAATTACACAAACTTTCAGCCCTTCACACGGGGCGCTCAAATGGCTTAATGACATAAATTAGACACCGACAGGTGTTTATGAAGAATCTTGCTGTTCCATGGCCATCCTCTTCGGCCACTTCCTCGGGGGTGGTTCTGAAGAACAGGCAACACCTCAGAGGCGGTTGTGGAGGGCAAGATTTTTTTAATTGGAATGGGACAGCACAGCACAGTTGCTGCAAGCACCTCAGGGGCCGATCATGCTGTAAGTGGAGTAGAGGGAGCTCCTGAAGGCATTTCTGAAGCCCTCACTGCTGCCCCAGAGGCGGGAAGCGGCCCTCTGACAGCCGGCGGTTCCCACAGCCACAACGGTACCCGCCCTCCCTCCCGACTCCGCCCGGCGCTCCCGCCGGCTGCAGGCCCCCGCGGGCCGGGGCCCCCCTGCTCCGCTCTCGGGAGGACCGACAGCCGACAAACCACACGGCGGCAAGGACGAGGCCCCAGGCCCACCCCTCCTGGGGCGGCGTGAGGCCCGCCCGCGGGCAGGCGGCACCGCGGGCACGCTGTCACCTCGGCCGAGCCGCGGCCGCCCTGGGCGAGGAGCGGCTCCCCTTCCCCGCGAAGGAGGCGAAAGGAGAGACGGGAGGGAAGAGCAGCCAAGCCCCGCGGCCGCCAGCCGCTGCGCCCGCCCCAGGGCGCCTGCTCCGGCTCCGCCCGCCCTCACGCCCGCTCCCGGCGCGGGGCGGGGGGGCGTGAGGAGAGCCCAGGCCCGAGCTCCCAAGCGCAGCGCGGCGCGGCTCCCCGCGCCAGCCCGCCCCCTCCCCGCGGCAGTGCCGTCCCCCGCCCGGCGCCGTACCCGAGCAAGGGCGCAGGAGACGCGTCCCCAGCGCTGCATCTCCGCCGCCGCCCGCCTGCGCCCGCCGCCGCCGCTCCAAGGACTCCAAGGACTCGCGCAGGCGCAGTGGGGCGGGGCGGGGGCGGGGCCGTCCGAGGGCGGGGCCTGAGGGGGCGGGGCGGGGCCATGCAGATGAGGCTCTTAAAGCGGCAGGGCGCTCCCGGCGCTGGCCTGCACCGCCCAGCGCAGCCGCACCCGGTGCTGAACTGGGCGTTGCGGTCGAGCAGAGAAGCTCACACAGCCGCATCTAATGAATCAAAATAAAGTCTGAGAACGGACGGAGAAATTAAAAATATTTCATTTTTTCCGAATGAAACCTCTTTCATCTCAATGACAGTGAAATGTACATACATTTTCAAATATTCAAAAACATAAAATCTAAGATATTTCATTTTGGAAAGGATTTCAAGTGACTTGGAACAATTGCTTTCAATTCATTTAATCAGAAAAAAAAATTGAACTAGAATATTGAGACATATTTGTAATTGACACAGTTTAATTCCATGCTATTTATATTCTTCCAGACTATTTGTTCTCTAGAAAAAAGGGTGCACGCCCCACGGTCCTCTGTTATTTGCACTTCAGCACATCAGTATTTGAAAAGCTAAATCCTTCATTGCCTGTGGGGGAACAGCAATGGGCCAAGACCGTTTTCCTTCTATGCTGACTTCCACCTGGTTTAGAACATGTACAATATTCTGTTCAATTTATGTTAAAAACATCTAAGTGTGGCTTTAGGTAAATAATATGCAACAGAGTTCATAATAGTGATTGCCCATCTTGCCTGAAAGTGAAAATATTTTCTGTGAAAAAAAGAGTTCTCAAGTTTTCTTGCATAAAATCAAGATTTCCATCAGGTGGCAGTGTGTTCTGTTAGTTCCCATATGGAGAAGCACATCACTGAGCACCAATTTTGGAGATCCCTTAGAAGAGAGGCATAATATTCATAAATGCCAGGCTTTCTGATCAGAGAAGGCTTAAATTATTTAGAAGAAGCACATGGGAGAAGAGCAACTCACCCATTAATAAAATATAGTCAGATCTGTTGAGAGTGCATTAGCTAAGGAAGGCGCCGGCACCTAATAACACTGTGTGAAAGCACCTGGGTTCAAAATGAAAGGCCATATTCAGCAGGCAGAATTCCTCTTCTGTCTTTCTACATGAGGATTTCTCTGATTGCACCTCCAGCAACACTGGAGACTGGATGTGCCTGATATTTTTACATTCGAATCCCTAACTCTTAGGTTGGCTAATGAGAAAGCATCCCAGAGCCCCCGATGCTTGCAGCAAAAGTATCATGGCCCCATCGTTCCCGCCCATCCTCACTAATGGGCAGACCAAAGAGAATAAAAAGCAAAGATCCTCCAGCTGTACCTGACCGAAAGTACTCAGCCAACAGGTTTTAATTCCCCACGGCCTTTCCCCCAGCCTCCCAGCCCTGGTGTGCAGCAGGGTACCAGAGCCCTCCCCTCTGCACAGGCAGTGCTCGGCAGCGTGCAATTATTTCTGGGGAAATTAAATTTTTTTCAGACATAGATCTAACTGCCACGAGCACGTTGTTATTGCTAGCAGTGAACAAGACCATCTTCTGCGACAAGAAATGATTCGAGGCTCTGAAGGACATGCTTTGGGCAGGTCATGCCTTGCTAAGAGTGCAACGTCTGGGTAGCAAGTGCAAGAACAGGAGGGGGCAGAGCAGGCGGCTGCCCATCCCCGTCCCCCTCTGAGGGGGACGCCAAATCCCCAGCAGAGCTGCTGGAAAGCCCCACGGGAAAATCTCCACAGAGATGCAGCATCTCTTTGCACTCCCCGTGTCCCAGCTGGAGGGCTCAGCCGTGGGTTCATGCTGCACCATGAGTTTTTCTCAAATTAGAGAAGATGCTGATGATTACCCTGGCCACTGAAGGGAAGGGGACTCGTGTGGCAATTGCTTCAGGACTCAGGAGTAGCAAGAGGGTGTAGGGGACCTGGAAAAACACAGAAAGCATCAAAGCATGTCTTGATGGATGGGGGAAGTGGGGAGGCAAAGGAGCACAGGGGAGTGCAGGGCTGGACCCCTCTGTCCTGTTCACCGCAGGCCTGGCAGTCACCTCTGAACAGCCTTGCCCATTGTCATTTGGGGTCGTGGTGGCTGGGATTGCCTTTCTGAACCTTCCTGGGGACTTTGCTGGAATTTGGAGGTAGTTAAAATATTTTCTTGAGGTTTTACTTCTCTGAGTAATAAAGACCATAAAGATCAGATCCTCAGTGAATTGCAGGTAGGACTGTGGTAGTTGTAAACCACGATCACCAGAGTGCTTTTTGTTCTGTTGCTCCTGGCAAGGACACTTCTGACCAATTTGGCTGCTGCTTTTCCTGCATCTCGAGGTAGATCCCTTTCTGGTACTTCTGTGGCCAGCAGGACCAGGGAAGTGATCGTCCCCCCTGTACTCAGCACTGGTGAGGCCGCACCTTGAATACTGTGTTCAGTTTTGGGCCCCTCTACTACAAGAAGGACATCGAGGTGCTGGAGCGTGTCCAGAGAAGGGCAACGAAGCTGGTGAAGGGTCTAGAGAACAAGTCTTATGAGGAGCGGCTGATGGAGCTGGGGTTGTTTAGTCTGGAGAAAAGGAGGCTGAGGGGAGACCTTATTGCTCTCTACAACTACCTGAAAGGAGGTTGTAGTGAGGTGGGGGTCGGTCTCTTCTCCCAAGTAACAAGTGATAGGATGAGAGGAAACGGCCTCAAGGTGTGCCAGGGGAGGTTTAGGTTGGATATTAGGAAAAATTTCTTCACTGAAAGAGTAGTCAGGCACTGGACCAGGGTGCCCAGGGAAGTGGTTGAGTCTCCATCCCTGGAGGTATTTAAAAGACGTGTAGATGTGGTGCTTAGGGACATGGTTTAGTGGTGGACTTGGCAGTGCCAGGTTAACGGTTGGACTTGATGATCCTAAAGGTCTTTTCCAACCTAAACGATTCTATGATTCTATGACTCTACCTCACCTTTCTTTGGTTGTGGCACTCGTTTTGTGAACACTGAGGTTACAGTACCTGGGTACACTCCTGCTTTTTATTGCATTCAGTAGTATGCATGAAATGTCCCCTTGCAGCAAAGCAGGCTCCCGAGGATCCCAGGCTGCATTAGGCAAAGTATTGCCAGCAGGTGGAGGGAGGTGATCCTTCCCCTCTGCTCAGCACTGGGGAGGCCACCGCTGGAGTGCTGGGTCCAGTTCTGGGCTCCCCAGTCAAGAGAGACATGGATGTACTGGAGAGAGTCCAACGAAGGGCCACAAAGATGATGAAGGGACTGGAGCATCTCTCCTATGAGGGAAGGCTGAGGGAGCCAGGAGAGTTCATCCTGGAGAAGAGAAGGCTCAGAGGGATCTCATTGATGTATATAAGTACCTGAAGGGAGGGTGCAAAGAAGCTGGAGCCAGGCTCTTTCCAGTGGTGCCCAATGACAGGACCAGTGGCAATGGGCACAAACTGAAACACAGGAGGTTCCCTCTGAACATCAGGAAACACTTTTGCACTGTGAGGGTGACCGAGCACTGGCACAGGTTGCCCAGGGAGGTTGTGGAGTCTCCATCCTTGGAGATACTCAAAAGCCATCCAGACACAGTTCTGAGCAACCAGCTCTAGGTGACCCTGCTTGAGCAGTGGGCTGAAGAAGACGACCTCCAGGGGTCCCTTCCAACCTCAACCCTTCTGTGATTCTGTGTCAGGAAAATAAACTGTGTCATGAAGTCTTCTAGTTAGCTGCCCTGAGAACAAGAGTCAGCTCTGACTTGGAGCTAGAGGAGGAAAGCTGCAGGCACATACTGAAGTCAACAGAGGGCAACATGACTGCATAGACTAACGGAGATCTACCAGGATGTTTTTGAAAGAAGTACACATAAAAACCTGGAGCATTATATTTCTTTGAAATACTGAATATTTTCTTGCATTACAAATGGCATTTTTACACATATGCCTATGCACACACGTTTATTTGTACACATCAAGTGTATCAAATTATCAGTCTAGACAGAATATTACACTGGGTCTGACTTGGGAAAACAGAACTGAAACCTACCACACTGCATCCAAGGATTGGATGGTGGCCATCAGTGTCTTGTACCTTGCAAAGCTGTATTTCATGAAACACATTTTCAGATGATTCCTCCTGTCTTTGGTAAATCCTTTTGGCAAACCCTTTTGGTGAACTCCTCTCTTTAGTGAGAGTGAGCACCATGACAGGGTAAGGTATATCCAGAAAGAGACAGGCGTGGCATTTTGTTCTGCACCCTTGTCCAAAGCAGGGTACTGTATTGCTTTCCAAACTGCTCAGCTTACTGCTCTGCTTACAAAAGCTTCCTATCACTCAGGCATTAAAGCAAGATGAGTAGAGAAGTGGAGAGAAAGCTACAGCAAGCCCATGACCTCTGATTGAGGTTCTGCACCAATATGTGGGCAATATGGGATAAATAGAAAGGAGGAAGGCAAGTGGGACAGGGCCAGATGCAAAACAGCAGCATAACTCAGATTCACCGAAGAGGCAGGACAAGAACCTCAAAAGCATATCAGGAGTCCTGGTATGTACTCTGTTCTGCAGGTATTTTACAAAGATCTGTGGCTCCCAAACGCTTGCAGGAGAGTTAAGTGGTCAGGACATTCCTCGGCTAGCTGGAGCTCTGAAGGAGCACACGTAGGCAAGCGGGGGCTCGGGGAGGCTGAAGCGCTGCATTTTCGAGCCAAAGGGAAGTTAGATAGGAGTCCCAGACCCTACAAAGGGCACCAGAGCTGGGTCTGGTGGCAGGACCCATTTGGGTTCTCTCACACCACATGGTGACCACAGAAAAGGGCATCGGATCAAGCTGTAACTAGGACATACCTAAGGCCTTGTCACATACCATGGTTAAACACCCGGCACCCTGCCCCTGGCAGTTGGCTCGTGCGTGAGGTGCGATGCAGCTGCCTCACCTGAGGGAGTGACTCTTGTTTGCATTTAAATGTTAGGCACCTAGTGAAGCCATCCTCCTAAAGCAAGTACCTAAATTCCCTGGGTGCTCAGCAGGTGTCTTTAAAAATAAGCACCCAGGAGATCCTGTCTGCCTATCTTATATGCATGCACCAAGGCCAACACAATCTTCCTTGGGGCATTCAAGGATTCCTGCCTCTGCAAACAAGGCAGCACTTGTCTCACCTCACTGCAGCTGTTAAGGTTGGGCATCTGTTTTAGCAGCTGTGGTTTAACCCAGCAGGCAGCTAAACACCACACAGCTATTTGCACATGCCTCCCCCTCCCCAGTGGGATGGGGGAGAGAATTGGGGGTGGGGAAGTAGAATTTGTGGGTTGAGATAAAGACAGTTTAATAGGACAGAAAAGGAAGGGAAATAATAATAATAATAATAATAATAATAATAATAATAATAATAATAATAATAATAGACTATACAAAATAAGCGATACACAATGCAATTGCTCACCACCCACCAACCGATGCCCAGCCTGTCCCTGAGCAGCGATCACTGCCCCCTGGCCAACTCACCCATACCGAGCATGATGTCATATGGTATGGAATAGCCCTTTGGCCAGTTTGGGTCAGCTGTCCTGGCTGTGCCCTCTCCCGGCTTCTTGTGCATTTGGCAGAGCACGGGAAGCTGAAAAGTCCTTGACCGGTGTAAGCACTACTTAGTAACAACTAAAACATCGTTGTGTTATCAACATTATTCTCATCCTAAATCCAAAACACAGCACTATACCAGCTACTAGGAAGAAGATTAACTCTATCCCAGCCACGACCAGGACAGCAGCTCTAACAGAAAGCTAGACTTTTGGGCTCCTGTGGGAGATGCAGAAAGACTGGCAAATTGAGAGGGTTATTCATCCTGTCCCAAGGTGCATGTCAAGGATTGCCCTCCAACGGCTGACTGTAGCGCTGCCATCCGCTGAGCAGAGAGGGGACCCAGGTGACCTATGTTAAACATCTAACTTTGAGATAGTGAAAGCTGGTGGGAAAAAAGCTCACGACGTTTACGAAGCAGTGTCTCCATAGGCATGGAGAACTTGGGTGCTAGTTGGGCATCTTGGGCGGTTCAACTGGGTCCTGCCCTGGGCGTACCAGGGACACAACTCAAAGGAGGCAGAGATGAATCTCCCTTTAGTCATCAGTTTGCTTAACTTTATCAAGTCTGTGCTGCAGAAAGAAAGTGGGAGCTCTATGTCTGATGTCCTTCCCTCCAATTTCCTTCCATCTGACTTCCTCCTGGGTGCTAATTATTTTGCAATAGCAGTGAGTGGCTTTGCATATCGGTAACTCAATGTACCTTGTAAAATTCTGTTCCCTGCACATTACTCAGTTCTGAATATTTGTGACCTTCTAGCTAGAGAGGAGGTTACAGATGAGGCTGATGAGGCCTACGAAAGCCTGCTTTGAACATGGGAAAATGTCTGTGTTATTTCTAGCAGATTATGCAAAAGATAAAAATGATTCACTGCAGGATAAAATTGTGCAGTGCCCGTAATTCAAAGTCTTTGCAATGAGAATTAGGATAGGATTATGTATTACTGATGTTTTCCTTTCCCTGTGCTCAATTTGTCATTGCCCATTTAAACTTCTTAATAAACATTTATACCAGAGCTGATCATAAAGTGCCAGTTAATTTTCACATATTAAAAAAAAGCACTTTCATTGGTTTTAAGCTTCCAGTTAAATTTTCAGGTTTTTAATAAAAATCTAACCCAAAACTACAAATATTTTGTATTTCTTAAACACCTGTAAAATTCATTGGTTCTATTGTTGTTGGAAAACATGTAAATCTAAACTGAGGTGGAAAATTTCCACACAAGTTTTCATGTTAACTAAAATCTCACTTTTGTCCCCAAACAAGTCCATTAAAAATGCAGTGACTATGCAGTATTTCATTTTCTTCAATTCCAAAAGCTCTGGCAAACAAGGTAATTAAAATAAAAATAAAACCTAAATAACAAGGCAATTAACTCATAGATGCCCTTCAAGAGATATGTATTACATCAAGGAAATGGCACACTTCTACTCATGGGATGGGTTTTCTCACGCTCAGCTCTCCTAGTTTAGGATCTGGCCTTTAAATCCCCTGAGCAAGGCGGGGTTGTGGCTAACAGAAATTTTGCACCAGGAGTCAGGGACATTTTCTGTGTTCAGACAGAAAATCTTCAAAGTAATAAATTCCCATTTATCGTCTTGGCTTTATGAAAGTCAAAGTTCTCCCTGAAGCACAATATTATTGAGCAGCTTGTAGCTTTCTCGGTGATAACAGGGTGATAAACAGCTTATTTCCTGCATCTAAGATCACTGCAGTGTTAATGCTGTAAAGCACTGCATGATACCTGGATGGGAGAATGTCCTGATCTAGCACAGCAAATCAACTGACACCGTGAAAATCAAGGTGCACGCACCGTGCTAATCTGCAGTTTGCCCTTTAAGAATGATAATTGATATAGATGAGTTATATTAACATTACTGTTTGCTTTTGATATTGTGTGCTAGTCTGTTAATATAGTACATTATAACAAAGTCGTGCACCTGGGAGGCACTAACCCCATGCTACAGTGTAGGCTGAGTTCCAGCTGGCAAGAAAGGAGCTCTGGAGAAAAGTCTGGAGAAAAGGACCTGGCAGTCCTGGTGGACACCAAGTTGATCATGAGCCAGCAATGTGCCCTGGCAGCAAAGAAAGCCAACAGCCTCCTGGGCTGCTGGAGGAAAGGTGTAGCCAGCAGGTCGAGAGAGGGGATTATTTCCCTCTATTCAGTGCTTGTGGGACTACATCTAAAGGTCTGTGTCCAATTTTGGCTCCTCAATGCAAGAAAACAAGGCAATAGAGGCAACAGGCACAAGTTGGAGCATGCGTGCTGTGCCCTTGTTCTCGGCACCTGCCCAGCCATCCCTGAGGCTATCTAACCTGCTCTTTGGGAGCTCCAAGGAGATTTTACAATGCTGTTAGCTACCAATTCCTTTGCTGTAGTATCGTTATCATTAGAAAGTTTCACATCTACTTTAGCTCTACCTTGGGCTGGCTACTCTATGAAACAGAACATTTTATCAGTATGATACAGTTTGTTCTTGAAAAATGTCTGTTCATTGTTGCTTATCTCTTTATTATCTTCAAGGTGCTAAAAGTTATATAAATGTGTTGAAGTAGTCTCGGATTCCCTTGGTTCTCCTTTCTCCTTCAGTTAAAAATAAAGTAAATCCTTTCTCACTCAGCAAGACTCCAATGCGCTGTCCTTCTCCAGGTCTCTGTTGTCAGTCAGAGGTTGCTTCTCTGACTCCTTAAGTAGTCCAGGATGAATTTCATCAAGTCCTGCCAACCTGGGGACCTTTTCCTGCTGTCTATAAGCAAAATTCTATAAGCAAAAACTTTATATATACATTTTGTGTTTATTTTTAGGATACACAAGGTAGAGAAAGAAGAGGTTAAATAACATTCGGACAATTTAGAATGATGTAAGACTAGTCTGTATGCTAAGGGTTGGTGTTTCAGCAATGAAGAAATGTAATTTTGCAGGTAGCAAAACAACATCAAGCCAAATGTTGCCTGAAACTACTTGTGCATGAGAATAGGAAGGAGAGAAAAAGAAACATACAGAAAAAATGAGGGTTAAACCAAATAAAACCGGCATGGCTTGCATTACGAAGTGAACAAGCACAGAGACAAGCACGGTAGCACTTCTGTGCTACTCCCATGACTTCTTCAGTAGGGAGGTCTCCTTGCCTCCAGGTTCATGGACTTTCAAGCAACTTTTCAGCACTGGAGGAAGGCTAAAGCATAGTCAGAAGTGAGCCTGGGAGCCAGTAAGATGAAAAAAAATCAAAAAATATTGGATACAAGAACACAGCAGCTGCAGAGCAGAAAAGAGGATGTGGAGCGGTTTATATGCAACTAGGTGCAAGTCAGACTGGAGTGTTTTCTGTTATCAGCATCTAAATAAACCAGTTTTAGCCAGTTTAGACATTGATTCAGCAACACCCTAAAACATGGGTTAAAATCCATTTCTTTTCTTTATCAGTTTGTTCTTGAGAGATATTTTCATAGCTCACTAGAGATATTACTACATCCATTTCTCTTGCAGCAGCAGCCATCTGAGGTGACTTACCTCTTCGTGCATTTAGAACTACATTTATAGTAACTATGCTGTAGCTCAACACTGGATTCCCCATGCCCATGGTTCAAGCATATTTATTCTGCCTCACTCTAAAATAACTTCTCTCCATCCAGATGGAGCTGAGGGATGGAGGTGGACATTTCACAGATAAAAGCCGGCAGAAAAGGAATGCACTCTTCCTAAGACATATTCTTAGAAATGCCTGAACCATTTGTACTGAAACCATCCCAGAATTCATCCTGAAGCAGATTCTATGCACAGGAGCTTATTGCGAAGACCTGCAGCTCAACATGGAGCACTGCAGCTGCAAAGTGGGGCAGTCAATATTCACTTGCTAAATTCCTGTTGGACTACTGGCCTCAACGACACTGTATGGCAGGAATTTCACCTTGAGTTGGGCACTTAGAGAAAAAGGATTTCCTTTATGGGTTTTGAATTTGGTTCTCTCTAGTTACATTTACACTGTTTTGTTTCTAATAATGAGAGCTAGAGAGATCAGGAACTCCGACTCAGAGCGTCCTTTGCACAGAGGTACATGTGCCTTTTGTATAGCTTCATTCTTAACATATTTGTGGAATACAGTCATATTAATGTCTAACAGACTAATATCAAATACCTGCAATGCCCCTCACAGACCTCCCAAACAATCTCAACCACAGTTATTGCAATTCTGGAATTCTTGCTGGTGGCCTAATCAATAACTAAAATGGATTAGAGAGACATTGTTGGGAAACAATTAAGGCAGACATCTGACGAGACATCCTCGTGGATGGCAGCACACGAACAATAGGACCTGAACACCCAGGTCACATAGCTGAGGCACAACAACCCACACAAGGACATGGCTGCCTGCCCTGTACAAGCTAGTCGGTCATGGAGCAAATCAGTGCAGACTCCTGAGGGACATGGTGGTGATTTTGAGCTGGTTGGTAGCGAAAGAGATGGAAAACCATGTCAGTAATCTGGCCCCATTCTGATCGCGACACAAGAGCAATAGCTCTGCCAGCAAAATCCCCATTCTGCTTTACACAGCCTGCTTCCCTGCCTGAAGGAGAAAGCAGATTTCTAGGGCAGGGTTTTTCAGTCCAAGGATCTTAAGACCTAGAATAGTCTCAAAGGACCTGCCAATGACTCGAAGCACAAGTAAGAGAGAATGTAAGGATGGTATTTTTCTGCTTGAAACACTTCAAAGCTTGGTCAGGCCCTCAGAAGGCTTCTCCCAGTCAAGGTTATTTTAATTCCAGAACAATGAAGAATATTGATTGCTATGAGCTAATATCTGCCTCTAAGAAGAGCTGCACTGGGCTGTCTGGACCATCACAGGAAAAGATGTCCTTGCAAAGGAAGTTTCCAAAATATCTATCAATAAAACATCCTTTGATATGGCACTGAGTAATTTCTACATGCCTCAGTTTCTTTTAAGTAAAGCAAATATCATATTTTTATCTACTATGGAAGGCTGTTATAAAGTCACACTAACAGTCATAAAGCAATTCAAGAATCTTAAGTGGAAGGTCCTAAAAAATAACAAGTGCTATTATATCACTAATACGTTAATAGTGAGATACCTCAGGTAATATTTAACTGTAGAATGAGACAGTAATAATAAAAATGACACTTAAACAACCATTATTTGTTCTAATCAAGGTACTGATCCTCTAAATGAATTATTATCTTCCAAAAAAATTGGAGAGATTAAATAAGAGTCGTATTTACAAGCACTTTATCTTCAGACAGCATGTAAAGGTTATCAACATAGATTTATGTTAATAAATCATGCTTGAGTAAGAATTATATTTTGGATTGTTTTTCAAATGTTAACCAGGAATATAAGAGTTCAATGGCATTTCATATGCTGTATTTTTAGACTGTCAAGGCAAAATATTATATATATAAATATATATAAATGTCAATATCATAAAATATCAATATATGTAAAAAGAATGGTTTATAGTGGTCACAAGATCCCCAACTCATTTTTGTGTATGATCAGGCCAGTCTTATGGCTGTGTTTGCATTGTCGTTAATATTGATTAATGGTTGTGTTGGAATTGTTATTAGTATTCATTTGTGGTTTTGTAAACTTATATAAGGAATCTGGCACAAGCAGACATAGATAGGTAGATGTCTAGGAAGTGAGGAGAGAAGTTTACATATTCATTCTCAGGAAAAACAGGTTTTCACAGCTGCGTAAATCAGGAGCAGGGTGCCTGGGATATTCATCCTCAGTCTTTTCTGCTGAAGATTTAGACACTAATTTGTCAGTGCCTTAAGGAGACACCCACTACTCTGCACATGTCATTTATTCTTGCTACACGTTTTGCTGGCACCTTGTTCCTCTGCCACAGACATGCTGCTCTCATCCTTTCCATCCTGCCTTCAGAATACTAAAGTTTTTCTTGCCTTCTGTGAGCACAAGGCATGTGAGGTCACAGGATGACATGGATGGTCCTCCACAACCATTTATAATCTTAGTGCTCTATCAAAGTTGCTTTCCTCTGCACCCCCAGCTGAGTCTCTGGCCCCCCATGCTACTCCCACTGCTCCCTAATCACAGGGACAAAGGCAAATAGGTTACAGCCATGGTATGGCATGTGCTGGGTTCCTGTTTGCACAGCAGGACTCCTTCCCGGCCTAACTCTCTGCACTCTCCCGGGATGCTGTGTAGGTCAGCTCTCACGTGTGATAGCTTCACCAGAAGTACTGCTTGCAGCTCCCTGGGACAAGCCCGGTTCATCTGCTGTGACTTCCAGCCCATGCACCTTACAATCTCTGGGTCTGCAGGAGCACGTGAGAGCTCTGCCATTCAGCAGCTCGGACCCACCAGGGCTGTCCTACTTGTGCGACCCTGCTTAAATCACAAACCCTTGCCACAGCTTCTGGGATAAGAGTCAAAAGGCTGAGTTTAAATATTAACAAAATGCTTGCGGTGCACAAGGCAGTCCAGGCTGAGCATGATGTTCTGCAATTGGATTGCACCAGGTTGGAAAAAATCTTAGATTTCAATGGCCTCGTCTATACACAACAAAGTTTCATTTTCCAATATGTAGGCAGCTGGAAAGAGAAGACATGATCTGTTGTCCTTAAGAAATTATTTTTTTACCTCATGTGGCTAAATGAAGCCCAGAATTGCCTCTTTTCAGCCCAGAATGAGTGCTCAGCTGTTTCTGCTCCCCTGTGGGTTGACAGGAGGAGAGAAGGGGCTGGGAGCAGGGCGGTGGGGACATCTGCCTGCTCCTCCTCCTCGGTGGGGCTGATTTCTGAGCCCTCTGAAGAAGACTCGCAGGAGGGTCACCCTTCCACAGGAGCATGCCGACAGCCCTCTGTGCAAGGGTAAGACCTCAGCGGGGAGTGCAAGGAAAGCGGTCAGACCACCCTTGCTGGCCCTGGCCCCCATGCCCTTCTTGGACACGAAGGTGTCACAGGACCCCGCAGGGGCTGATGCCATGCTGGGGCTCTGTACCCACCCGCCACACATGTGCCGGGCTGCCGGCACAGAAAACCCCTCAGGAGCTCATGGCCCAAGTCCCTTCATAGGTTAATTTGTATTTCCTTCCCTCGTATCCACCTCCCCAGCAAGCTGGCTTTCCTGGTTACTTCTGCTATCTCACCCATCTGCAGCTCAGCGTTTCCATCTGCACTCTCCTAAAAGTGCCCTGACTTTCTCCTTTGCTTCACCCTGATAATTTCCATCCATTTTTGGTATGTCTCACTATAGAGAGCTGTGGTTTAATCAATCACTGAAACAAAACCCAGTTGCTTAAAAGTGACTAAGACTTAGCTTCAGGTGGAAGAAAATTGTCCTAGAAACTTTAAGAACATCTTAAAGTGCATGAGAAAGGCAGAAGGGTTCTTGTGGAGGTGGATATCCTTTTGGCAAAGCCTCACTCAAGAGATGAGGCAGAAAGCTTTTCAGACTTGCCACCACTGACAGCAGGAGGTCTCTCTTCCCACAGCGAGCTGGCCCGGAGCCTGTCAGGACCCAGGCTACTCTGGGCGATGCAGCATTTCCAACCCAAACTGCAGCAACTCAACACTCTTTAGAATATCATGAGTCTCAGCAAAATTTTGTGTATATCATTTATTTATTGTGATCGCTAATTAGCACCGACGGGAACAACAGCGCTGCACCATACCTTGTATCCCATAGCTCAGGCGTCAGTCCCTGCTCACCTTGTCCTGACAGTGAATCCTGCCCATCCAAAATAAGGTGCAATCTGACTCCTCAGTGCTGTTTAAATCAGGCTCTGAGTACATAGTTCAGTAAATAAAGGGCTGGATTGGCTAGAAAAACAGAATGATTTAACAAAATGAAGGAATACACACATTTGTGTCGTCTTTTTTCTGCGGGCACGTCACAGGACAGAGGATATTTAATCGGGGCTTGTACTGATAGTGACGTTAGACTGCAACCAACTCACATTTATCAGATGTACTTAGATACGTGGTTTTTATTTTAGGCCCATCCTGAGTCATAAATAAAAAAGTCTTTCCAGCACACCTTGGAAAATATTACATCATGGAAGTGCAGCCAGTAAGTAAAAAGTAATTACCTTTTGATCATAAAGGCAGCTAATAAAAAGAATACAAATATTTGAATGCATTTTTCATGAAAGCCACTATCATATGAAAAGCTACAACTACATTTATAATAATGAATCTTAAAAAGTTAGTTACAATTAATGCCTTTGTAAGGGATATGACACGAGTGAGGAATTTCCTCAGACTCTGTGGCACTTTGTAATATTGTTTCAGGATTGAGTTTTAAGCCCCAGAAACATAAGGGTTTATGGTGTTACAAAGAGCACACATTTAATTTCAATCAACAACCAGACTGGATCATGCAACCATACTCACTCCAAGCTCATTGTCTGTGTGACCTTCTTTTTCATGCAAATGGGAAATGAGACAAGGAAGACATTTTCAAGATATGAAGGAGAGTCTGATATGGACTGATTACTTTTCTAACCTTTCGTCTTCCCAGACCTCCAGCTCCAGCAGACTCTGTTTTACCCAGCCCGGACAACCACCCAGTTGTGCTTGTGGAGGCTCCCAGGTGCCGTTGGCCCCATCCCGAGGAGCGTTTGCCTCCTCACCCTTCAGGAGAGAGCCCTGCTGGAAATCCTGCTCTTATTTTATCCTAGAATCCTAGAATCCTAGAATTGTTTAGGTTGGATAAGACCTTTAAGGTCATCAAGTCCAACCATCCTCCTTCTGTTTGCTCTAAATTACCTTCTTCACAGGCTTTGATAACTGGGTGGTAAATACAGGCAGCTCCCCTTTCCCCTGTCATTCACCAGTCCCCCAAATGCTTGTTCTCAAGGGACTTGTGTCCAGGATAGTGGTTGGTTTTCCCAGTCCCAATGCTGCCCTTCAGGCTGATCAATTTCTTACTGCCTTAGTTTTAGGTGGTTTTGCATGAAGCTCAGCATGGGGGAGATTTCCTTTTTAGTTTCACCCAACGGACTTTTTCGTTTCACTCCTGCAGCCCAGCACTCTGAGCCCCATCAGTGACTCAGTGGGAATGATGCCAGCTGTTGAGAAAGAAGCTAATTTCCTGGAGCAACTATCTTTTCCAAGATGGCCTTTATCCTAAACTGATTAGATGCAATATTTTTAGCTTGTTTGATCTGGCACGATTACAACCTGAAGCAGTCTGTCAAGGAGCGAAGGGGAGCCCCAGCTCTGGCAGCAGGTGCTGCGGCCAGGATCTGTTCCCCAGATGTTGCTGCAAAAGAAGGTGCCACCACCCCCAGACTGGAGGGTTTTCCCATTGCCGTTACTGCCCGCTGATTGCAAAATGGCTTGCACATGTGGCTTTGGGATTTGTAGCTTTGCATATTTTTATCCCAGCTGGAGGAAGTACAGCTCTTTTTATCAATAATGTTGCAGATAGGAACTGCAATAGTGGCCGCTTCAGGATCCAAAACAAACCATGGTCCTGATTACTGCCCTGGGTGGCCAAGCTTTCCTTCAGGTTTGGCATAGGGAGCAAATAAGCCTCTTTTTTTTAACTGAAAAAAACAGCTAAAAAAAAAGAAAAAGGCTCAAACCATAGGCTGTACGCAAATCACAGCTAAGCCACGTGAACTACAAGGCTTCCTGTTGTACAAGCAGAGGCCAAAGTATCAGCTACAAGCATTGTGCGGGGGAAGAAAAACACTAAGAGTCAGGGCTCGACTGACTGAGATGCTGTGGATGAGCTGGCACGTCTGGGACTGTGAGCACAGAAATGCAGACATTGCTACCTGCTCTTTGTTTCGCCAAGTGATAAATGAAAATTCATTCAAATGCTCCATTTGTGGTTGGGGTTTTTTTGCTGGATCTCTCAGCCGCCATTCTTGTAAACCTCCTCAAATAAGCAGTACTACTGCTGGGATTATCTCATAGTCCTGAATTACCACTTTCCTACTTCTGCCTTCTCCCAAGCAGACAGTATGCCAGGTCAGGCCACTTGCTGGTCTACATAAAGTTATTTGATCATTTCCCTGTGTTGGTCTGCAAACAAGCAGATAGGAAGGATATTCAGGGGTGTGAATGCAACAGAGGGTACTGTGGGGCATGAGAAAGATCTCATTTGTAGATTGAGAGGGATGAACAAAATTATGTTTGATTTCTGCTTCCAACTAACTCAACTCAGCTCTTGAATTTTACCTTTAATTTCCCCTACTCATATTTATGATAGTTATTTTAAAATATATTTAATTTTTTATTTCATATTTAATATATTTTAATATTTTTAAAAGTACATGGTCTCTGTATGATATAGAGAAGCAAAGTTTTAAAAAGTGAAAGTTTGCTAGCTCTAACCTAAAAAATTAATCTAATCTAAACTACTGATTTTCAGCATGTGGTCTTTGAACCTACTGCTTTACTTCTAAGGATGTCTGTCACGCAAGTAAGAAAAGCAGGCTTTTCTGTGCTAGATGGCAATGTATATTTGGGAGACTTGTATGGAAATGTTTATGAGCCTACAAATGGAAAAAGTTAAGTATGTTAACACTAAATTGAAAAATAAAAAAAATAAAAGCATTTCAGTGACAATTCATTGCAATACAGAAACTGGGAGTTCCTCTCTCAACAATTACTAAAATATTCAAGAAAGCAAGGCTTCTTAAATAATCTGAAACTATCCTGACATAAGATCAAAAGACAAAAGACTCCATGTCCCATGACTACCCGCTCTGTGCAATTCCAGGGGAAGAGCAGGCTGGTAATAAAGGTGAGTTCAGGTTAAAATTTCCAAACCCAGACGTGATTTCAAACGGTTATAAAGAGCAGAGCTGTACGCACCTGAGTAGCTCTGGAACAAACACTTGGCGATGGTGTGGGGGAGTGTAGACCCCAGACCTGTCGAGCCCGTGGAGCCTGCAGCTAGGTGAACCCCTCTGCTAGATGAACACAGCAATGTTGCTCCATGAGCAAAGCCCCAGATTGTTTCATTTTGCACATTCTTGCAAAACAAGCTGAAGCTGATAGGAGCCCAAGAACTGATAAGAGATGTGGTGAAATATTGGGAAATACATTCTTCCATGTAACTGTTACCTGAGGGAAACATCCGGCATAATTCACACAGTTTAAGGAATGGCACAGTCTAAAGTATCTGGAGATAATGGAGTATTTTATTGCACTGCTATCTGCAAAGGTACACCACACAGGGAGACCTAGAGCACAAACATAAACGATTACAAGGAGCTGGCTCTGACTTAGTGTTTGAATATATTCAAATGTTCCGCCAGCTACATAGAAATATCTGCTGCATATTTATTCATTTAGGTTATTTTTAACAGTACCCTTAAGGGTGTTTCAAAACAGATAAGCAACTGAAAGTGTGCTCAGCTGGACGTTAAAAAGGAAATTGGAACTGTGTCCAGGGCTTGCCTGGGAAATATGGGGCTGGCACCCGTTCGGAGAAGCAGCTTGTTGTATTCTGCCAGGCAGTGTTTTGGCCATTTATAATTACTATTTGGTTTTGGTTTTACTTTCATGCCAGTTTTACTTTGCTCTCCTTTAACAGAAATATGTTTGGGCTTCGTAACTGAAATTCAGGTGACGGCTACTGTGGTCTTCAAGGATCATTATCCTGACTGACCTCTGGGGAGACAGAAACCAGACTGAAGTCGTGGCCTGGCGATGGAGTCATGGACAAATGGTCCAGCAGTGCTGTGGGGTGGGAAAATGGGCCTTTCCTGGCCCAGCAGTGCTGGACACAGACACTAGTGTCAGGCCCCATCCAACACATGCAACAGCTCCCGGGCTGCAGTTGACCAAGTCCAGCCAAGAGAGGAATAAACTCTTCCTCCTTCTGCCATCTGCTCCTGCTTGCCAGGAGGGAAAGACCTCTAAGGAAACCCAGTGGGGACACCACAGACTTCCTTGGGGCCAGCACCACGTTTCCATGGTATTCACACAACGGACCTGTACAATCTCAGCAGGAAAGGGCTGTGGCATAAAGCCACAGGCAGCCAGCACCATGGCTTCCTAGAGACGGGATAAGCATAGAGGAGGGACATACTTAGCTGCTGTATGCAAGTTGGAGGTGGACAGGACCCCCTGCAATGCCTCTCCCTTAGCCTGGGGGAACACAGGATGTTTTTATGCTCTGACGTGGCTGAAAACCCTTTGCACATGGGTGTCCCACAAGCATCTCTTGGAGCAGGTGTCCCTGGAGCCAGCGGGAAGGAGTTCAGGGTGGAGAGGCAAGGCTGAGCCTCCACTCCAGCATGGCACAAACAAGGCTATCTATGCCTCTGCTTTATTTTCAGATATCCGAACACTTGTTGCTCTCTGTGTTAAACATATAACTCCATGCACACGTAGTAGTATCTGTACCAAAGGACAGAGCACGTTGGGCTGTGACACTGCAGATTCACTGACTCACCCACTGCCGCAGGAGAAGCTCCGCAGGGCTCTGTGACTGTGCATTCTCCCATCGCTGTGATTTCCAGCCTAGTCGAGTCTCAAATAATGCGTTGCTATATTCAGCCATAGTGTATGTAAAAATACAGTTAAATGCTGAAGCAACAAGTCTAATCTAGTTGGTTGCTTCTGATGTGAGAGATCTCTTAAGAAATTAATTTGTTTTATGGAATCAAGAGAGAGACGCCTTCAAATAAAGCCAAAGGAACTACTTATGCTTTAAGCAAAATATGGAAAGTTCATTAGAGAGAAAATAACATTAACATTGGATTAAAATATGACACTTTTGTCTTGGAGAATGAGGCCCAATTATTAATGTTGGCAAAGGAGGATGACAAAACTCTCCCTGCTCTGAAAGGCAATGTGCAGGATTTTGTGTCTGTGCTCTTTATGGTGCAATGCCATCATATGAACACACATCATCCAGGCCAAGATTGCTGGCTTTCAGGGCACAATAACTCTTAAGTACATAATAAAAAGGAATTAAAATACATAAGTGTAATAAAAGAAGTGTGAGTAAAAAATGAGACAGATGTGAATATGGCACCAAATGTTTTATTGGAAATTTCCAGCTTCTCTGCGTGATACGCTGCCGTAACAGCACTGGGTGCTCCTGCTTATTGTGTGCTCTATACAGAGGAGCGATAACTTTCAGTGACCCATACCCTAGCAGGGTGTTATCTCTGCCTGAGTCACTAAGCAAAATTCAGACCCTCTTTTTCTAGAAGTCTTGATAGATCTGTGCAATCCAGAAATATCATTGTTAATGGAACTGACCCAACCTCACTGCCCTTTGCAAACTTATGTTGACTGCCTGACACTTGCTTCTTAACTAAACTTACTCATCCTCACCCCCATTTTATGCATCACCACTGAATTTGACCCAGTAGCATGGCTGATTCAATTTGTGCCTCAAGGTAATAGGAAAAAAACTTGCTGTAAAGAAAACAAGGTACTAGAGAGTGTAAGAAGCTGGACATGAAATGACATTTTGCTTCCTTCTGGCATCAGTGTCCTGAGTCTGTGGGGACACCTCTGCTTTCCATGAAGATCTCTCAGGGCCACCCAGTTTTCCTTTTATTTCTTGGAGGTCCCCAGTAGGGGCTTCAAATCTTCCTGAGGATGCCATCCACAGGCTGTGGTCCCTGTCCTTCCTCCAAAACAGGAGCGAGGAACTGGCACCCACCCGCGGTGCGTGCCCAAACTGACTACCGCACTTACTGCTGAGCAAACTATAACATGTTTCTTTTACCCACTGAGCTGCCCAAGTAGAGCAGTGTCATATTTGAAAGGGTTGGAAGAACTTGAGTCTGGAGTGTTTTGCACTAGAAGCATCACAGCAGATGGTATTGTGAGAGATATTTTGCTTGAAGGTTTTGGGCAGAACCTGGCAGCAGGGTGACCAGCTGGGCAGCAGAAGACAGGACGCAGGCAGAAAGCTACACATGAGAACAGAAGCTTTATACAGCACATGGTGAAGGAAAACATTGGGAAACACTAGAAATGGGCACGGGCTGATGCTGTTATCCACATTCTCAGCCAGCTAATCTCCCAGTATCGATACTGGTGTTTATTTAACACTAAAGAAAGACGTGGAGATCTTCACAAGACAAGTAAAATGCATTTCAGGCAGAACTGTTTTCTTTTCTCTGTGAAAAATAGCTTCTCTCTGCAGTCATAAGCGGCTCAGACAATTTGTTATTGCTTTATCTCCCTCCACCCACTTGTTCCTCCCTCCCCATCCTGGCCGGGGCAGGAAGCAGCACACATGAAGCCCGCCAGAGCTCAGCTCACCAAGTGGCTTTCAAGAGCTGTGGGTAGTTTTCAGCTGCCATGAAAACCAGAGGAAGCTGAAGGCACTTGAGACTTGGCAAGGGATCAGGCTGTGACTGATTTACAGCACTGAACTCTGCGTTTCTGGGGCTGCCTGACAGACAGAGCAATGAGAAATTTTCATTTCCTCCTCTTCTGCTCTGCCTTGCCAGAAAAGGCCACACTTTCCCAGTTGTTTATGGAGTTTTGCTGGTGTTTAAGCACCCAGTGTAAAGACATCAGGGGTTTGCACAGCTGAACTTCTGCAACGTGGGACAGAGGCAACCTGCCCCCTGTATGACCCCCATGCTTGAAACCTCTTCTGCACCCTCAGGAGAAAATTGTCTTCTTAACACTACTGCTGCAAACACAAAGGCCAAAGTGTTTATTCCCTTCATCACTCCATGTAGCACCTTATTGCTTCAGTGAATTAGTGGAAATAATCCAAGAGTAAAGCACTTACAGGTGGATGTGATGAAGACAAAGACAAGACTCTACTGACTTCATTAGAGCCAAGGGTCCCTCCTGCATTTAAACCCAGTCCTAAAAAAGCTGTCTTACTGTTTTACATTGCAGCTTCTCATGATGTATCCTGAATACAAAGAATTAAGAATACATTCAACACTTCAAAGTTGTTTTAAAGCACTTCTATGACCACACCATGCCTGCACTTTGAGGAGGGAGGCCAAAAGCTGTTTAATTGTTTTATGGTTTGAGCTGTTCTACATTTTTTTAAATGTTCGTTATATTAATGGTAAAAGTAATTTTTTGTGTCAGTTTTACAAACTGCAGCAAATCCCTTAAGCCTAACAGCAGTTACCAAAACCACGGGTTCCCTGTCACAGCGAAGGTTCTCTCGACAGTTTAGGAAGGGACCTGGGATCTTTACTGACTAGGGGAGCTTATGGTCTTGGTTAGAAGTGTAGCTCCAACTTTCAAAAGCACCTGATGTCATACTTTCAGGGAATCCACAGCCATGGGCCAAAGCACAGGAGAGAAACCCTGATTGAATAGGCTAATAGAGCTCGCACTTTGTGGGGACAGATACTGGGGTCCTGCTCACTCCACTATTTCTTGGTTTAATCATTGACTGAAATATGTGCAAACCATCTGAGAGCTCATCAGGCTCCTCCTGCCTCTTCTCTTCCTAGACCCACGTGTGTGACTGTCCCTCCAGAGTACACAGGGTGCCCTCCCTCACGCCATGTCCTTTCACCAGATGAGAAAAACTCTTTCGTCAGGGGCAGGGTCTGTGATTTCAAGCCCCCAAAGGCAAGCCCTGGCTTCCAGCTCGGAGGAGTTCCCTAAGGAGCCTGGCACCCCATGACCTTCCTGATAGCATGGGTACCAACGGCTGAAGCGTTTCTAGGTGTTCGTGGTAGCATGACCTAAGGAAAGGGTCCTAAGAATGGTTTTCATCAGAGAACTTTGATGCTATGGTGTCCTCAGCACTTCCGCACTGAGGGTTTACTGCTCTCCTGAACACAGGCAGCTGCTACCAAAGTTGCAGCCTGAGGCATCAAAATGTTATTTCGACTATCTCCTTAGGTGGTATCTCAGGGAAATGTTTACAAAGGCTCACTTTGGCCTAGACAGGATGATTTCCCTTGGTTCCTCTATAGGCAGTGGAGGGGACCAGGATCCTGCAGGACAGCCCAACCCACCTACGCCACGTTCATGCCCCAACACTTGGCCGTGCACATGGTCTGCACCTTTCAACCGGCTGCCACAGAATGCCGCAGCGTCAGCTCCAACAAGTCACAGCTGGCCTTTGGAAATTCCTGCAAAGGCTATTTTTGGCAATGATCTGAACATACAGGAATTGCTTCTGGAAAGACAATTTAGGGTGCCTTAAAGGTGATTGGGAGGAAGGTTCACAGTGGCACACCTTGCTCAGAGCTGGCACGCCCAGCAGCCCCATCTCCCTTACCACTGGCTCATGCTCCTTCAGAAATGAAGGATACAATAGCTGAGCTCTGGTCACCACTTCCCACTGTGCTCAACAGAAACCTGGCAGATGCACAGCACAGGATTGCAACAGACAGTCCTTATTCATCTCTATTTTCCCATATTAGTCTCTGCAGACCGATCAGAAACAGTTCACCAAACAAAGTTAAGCAATATCACAGAGAACTTCAAGAAATGACTCTTATCATCCCTCCTGAGGATAAGCTCAATGGTCAAGGCCACAGAGAAATCTTCCTTTTCATGTAAAAGTTAACCGAAGTTAGTTATTAAAGTGCTGCCAGTATTTAGGGAGGTTCTCAAATGAAGAACAGCACAAGATAACTGCACTGCCTCTGAAAATTTCAAGGATATATTTTCCATAAAGTCTTGGTGTGATTTCTTCTGAAGAACTTCCTGGAAGACACATCAGGTACGATTTTGATTTGCCAGTCTGGATATGGGATATGTGAAGTAATGCTTATAAATGAAATGCTTCTAGTCATGTGCTGTATTTCTTGTAAAATTTAAAAGGCTCTCTTGTGGAATTTTTTTGTGTTTTTCAAATGTTTATATTGCAGAGGGATAGAGTTTGTGAGTGTCTATACACAGATTGAAAAATGGGATGAAGCGTGTTAATATTTAATTATTCAGTTAAAGTTACCAGACTTTTGTGTACTTCTTAGTCAATATTTAGGATAAATTAATAAAGGGAAGAAAGTATCCCTTTGCTAATCCCCTCAACAAAATGACACACATCAAAATATGCATTACCAAAGGTTCACAAATGTGGGGGATTAGCAGTGGAGTTGGAGTTTTTTGCATGTGAGAGATGGTAATGCTGTTCATTGCTGACCGTGAGACCAGGATGAGAGGCTCTATGGAATAAAACTGAACCAGAGTGTTATATCTGGGGTTTCAGTTCAGACCTAGTCTTGGTCAATAGCGAGTGAAAGTTGTCACCACTTGATAGCTATGTGGTGTAAGCTTGGTCTGCTCTCCTGTTCCCTGTGGGTGGGTGGACACTTTATAGAAGTCATCAGAAGAATTGCACTAATTGGTCATCTCCCACAAGGAGTCCAAGGACTTAATGACAGGAGCACTCTGGGAAGGCAGTGTGGGTTACTGGAGTAAGGACCTCTCTTTTAGGGGGTTTGCAGAGGATGTTAGCATCCACTATGCTGGCACTCATGACAATATCCCCATTTTCTTTAAAATGTCTAAAATCTGTAATGGTGCTGACAGCTGAAAAAGCAGCCCTATATAGAGGGCATCTTATCTTTCTAAACATATATGGGAAGACAATGAGAGTGAGCAAGAAGGCGGCAATACTGGCTGAAGTCACGGTAGCTGATAGCTGCTGACAAAGCCCATGGAAGAGGGAATGAGATGAGAAAAGCTCGACTAGCAGGTGACTTGCAGCACTGGTCATCTAGCTGCAGCAAGGGGCCGCACCATATGGTCTTTTTTACCTGCCAGAAAACAGGTTGAAGGCACCTTACACCACACTTCAGGTGCTCAGGCTGGCTTGATTTAAGCCTTAACTTAAGTAATGCCACGTGGAACCACAGTCTTTAAAGCAGACTCATGCTCACGTGGTTCAGCTTGAGGAGACCCTCGGGGCAAGGCTCCAGGTCTCCTTCTGCAGCTCTAAGCCATCGACCCAAACCTAACCTAGAGGTGAGTCAGTAAATTGAGATTCCTATCAGGAAGGAAAAAACACATGCGAAATACTTACACCTTCAACAAGACCACCACTAACAAACCAAAGGAGATTGAGAGAGTTGTAAAGAGGCATATTGTACGTTCCCTGAGATTAGGGCATTAAATTTGGCTTGAGGAAAGAATAAAGGCTGGGCAAGGGGCAGGAGTGACAACTAAAGTATTCAGAAAAGCTATAGCAGCTGCAGCACTGAGGAAAATCTGAAATGAAAGAATAATCCATGCACTTCTTTTATTTTTATGGCTTATGAACATTTCAAAGGGTACAAATAGTACACCTTGTGCCTGACAATGTAATGAACAAAACTATTCAACAGGGCTTTCAGCAATATCCCTCTCTGCAACATCAAGTCTAAAAGACTGATACACAGACTAGGAAACAGAGCAATTTTAGAGTCTTTGATAGATAAAACTTCATTTTGCAAACCTAAGTACACCAAGATTTATCAGAGAAAGAACTAAATTAACCAATTTTTTCATTGAAATTTCATCAGCCTCAGGTTTGGGGCTCTGATCCCAATAGAAGGAGGGACAGTAGTGTACAATTACAGGATTGGAGTATGATTTTAACTGACTTTGGATCAGGATCTTGAATGAGCTTAGATTTTGAGTATTAGTCTGTTAGAATAATTACCCATCAGTTTTTGGAAAATATTACAGATCTAATTTTTTTAAGTTAAAACAGATAGTAAAAATGTTTAACCCATTGCCAAAATAGTGTGGAAAAATAGTATATCAACAAAACCAGCATATCTAAGAAGTTCACCTGACACTATTTGGACTTCTACACATCCATGAATTTCCCCAGAATGAACTAGGAGGAAATAAAATGAAATCACTTGAAATAGGTCAATAATGGGCCCTGAGCTGTAGCAAAGTTTCAGGATGGGATTCGCATTTTAATGCCAAAAATGTCATAGATATAAAGCTTTCCATCTCTTTATGCAAACTGCTTTGTGCCACTTGAAAATCTGTCCTGTGATCTCTCCAAATACTGAGTACCCACAAGTCTGAGTTAGAAATGCATGGAGGCTATTTCAGCGCGAGTCAGGCGATAGACCTGGGCGAGGAACTAGTGTTGGCTGGGCATCTCTCATGAGACCACCAGCAAGCACCAAGGCACTAAGGAGCATTTGAAATTGCTAGGGGAGAGAAAACAAAGAGAAACACTCTATTATCAGCATCACAAAAGACTTTTTGCATCCTACAGTACATCTTTCATCTGAGTCAGAATAGAATAGAATAGAATAGAATAGAATAGAATAGAATAGAATAGTTCAGTTGGAAGGGACTTACAATGATCATCTAGTCCAACTGTGACTACCAAGAGCAAACCCCACAGCTCCTGTCTAGGACTAGTACTGTATTAAATATTTAATGGTGGCTACAGCAGAGATAAAGGTTTTTAGTTAATACATTTATTTAGGTGAATTTAACATGGGAAGAATGTGAAGCATTGAAAGAAATGTAACAGCACAGTGGGCAGCACAGTGATGATATCAATTAATTGCTGCAAAATACCCAGTGTTATTGACTGAAATGAATCTTGAATCTTCTCATGTGTCATGCGGGCTTCAAGGGTCATTTCTGGAGTGACCAAGGACAGTTTCTATTCAGCACAAACATGTGAATGTGGGTTGGGACACGGCAGAAAGCAGTATTTAGGGCAGACATTGCAGCAACTCTTTGTGAGCGTGAAACAGAGGAGAAGCAGCCCAGACAACCTGTGGAAATAAATCTTACAAATAACTTAACAAGCAGCACCACCGTCTTTTTTACTACTGAGCCTAACCTCCTTGTCACACAGACCCAGGCCAAAAGGTTCAGTGGTGTCTCTGAGTCCAGGAGAGGACGGCTGAGCCCTGCCTTGGCTCTGCCTTTCCCCTCACGTGTTGGTGGGTTCCAGCGAGCTCCCAGCCCTCCCGGCGGTGCCACAAAGAGAAACCGCTTGGGATCCACTTGTTTGTTCTTTAAGGAATTACTCTCCCTTGAGGGAGGCAGTGTTTGGTTGTAGATGGCTGACTCGGAGATAAATTAACTCAAAATCCATCTTGTCCACTTTTTGGCTGCGTCTTTAGAAAGAAATACTTCATGCTCCAGTGAAACACTGCCCTGCAGTGGGAGGAGGAGGTGGGCAGGAGATCACCTTGGCAAAGTGAAGCGGGTGTCTCAACCATCTCTCTTTTGATCTTCAAAGGTGGTAACGCTCAGTTTCGAGTTCACTCATCTATGCTACGGCTACCCGCCCTACAGTACATAAGGAGCTAACCCTGTTCTTCATTTCAGGTTTTTAAGTGACTAAGGCCAGAGAGAAGCACACACAAGTCGCCGTCCCTGCCTGACGTTTCAGGGAGAAATGGTTGAACCTGTGGGCAACCAGTATGTTGTAGCCAGACCTGTGTACTCAGAGAATTTGTTCAATGAAGAGCATGAGAAATTGCACAGATACCATAAAACCTTTTGGGATCACCTGAAACTATATTTTCGGTAAGGAGATTTCTTTTTTTTTTTAAGTGTGGCTCTAAGAAACAGTCCACACTGCCGCTCTCAGCCAGCATGAACTCCATCCTGGCAACTTCCACCTCAGATTCCAACAAAGAAAAGGAAAACTATTAACCAAATGCAATGTCAGATTTTTCTAAAGAATTTTAGCTGCTATTGCCCTTAAAAGTCTTCCTACATTTGTATCCCAGGCAGCTTCTCTTTTCCTGGGCACTTGGCAGCACGCTCTCCAGGGAGACCTTATTGCAGCCTTTCAATACTTAAAGGGGGCTTATAAGAAAGATGGGGACAGACTTTTTAGCAGGGCCTGTTGCAATAGGACAAGGGGTAATGGTTTTAAACTAAAAGAGGGTAGATTCAGACTAGATACAAGGAAGAAATTTTTTACGATGAGGGTGGTGAAGCACTGGAATGGGCTGCCCAGAGAGGTGGTAGATGCCCCATCCCTGGACACATTCAAGGCCAGGTTGGATGGAGCTCTGAGCAACCTGATCTAGTTGAAGATGTCCCTGCTCATTGCAGGGGGTTTGGACTAGATGACCTTTAAAGGTCCCTTCCAACCCAAACTATTCTATGACTCTATGATTCTATGAAAATTTTGGCTGGAAGGGACCTCTGGAGGTCACTGGGTCCTCCTTGAAGCACAGCTGGCAGAGCAGATTGATGAGAGCTGTGCCTGGGTGAGATTTTGACCTCTGGCAGCCTGAACTTCAATCCTTCCCCCTTCGTTTCCCCTCCAAAGACAGGCTGCGACTCAGCCGAGACGTTCACTGGTGGAGCTCTGTCCTCTTGTGTCTTTACAGCTGCTCCCCGCAAAGGGTCAAAAAAATTGCCTTGGGTTTGTTTCCCGTCTTCTCGTGGCTGCCAGCGTACCGCTTCAGGGAGTGGATCCTGAGTGACATCGTCTCCGGCATCAACACAGGGCTCGTGGCTGTCCTGCAAGGTACCTCCGGGAAACGTGTGCTCTGACACAGCCTACAAGGAGGTGCAAAGGGACTGCTGGCTTCAGCCTGTAACACACACCATCTTCCCTGGGTCTCTGTCCTTGCAGGTCTCGCCTTTGCTTTGCTGGTGAATGTCCCCCCTGGTTATGGACTCTATGCAGCATTTTTCCCTGTTCTGGTCTATTTTATCTTTGGCACATCTAGACATATCTCAGTGGGTAAGTTCAGGCAAAGCAACCGCCCTCATTGCTGGTGAAGAAGTACATGCTGCCCTCAGGTCTAATGAACGCCTTGTGCTGCTCAGGTCCCTTCCCAGTCCTGAGCCTGATGGTGGGAGGAGTTGTCGTCAGGCTGGTCCCCGATGACAGTACTGGAAATAGCACTTCCACGAATATCTCAGCAATAAATGAAGAGAGGGTGATGGTAGCTGCATCTGTAACCTTCCTTTCTGGGATTTTTCAGGTTGGTAAACATATCTGTGTGCCCACACACGTCTGTATGCATGTATATGAACAGACAGATGATATATTTGCCTTCCCCTTTGGTTTCTGCTGGTGTAGTCATCAAAGTAATTCCCTTCCCATTCCGACGCAATTGACCTTGGTTCACTGATTAGGAGACATCTGCCCCCCTCCAGTGACCAGGCATGATTCATGCTGTGAAATCCCTGGCTTCACCTAGATCTGAGCCTACAGCCCACACAACTGCACCCCACCTACAGCAAAAACGAATCTGCTGGATAGGAAAAACGTAGTTGTGAGAGTAATGTGAATGATGCAGGCACACCAAGGGGAATAAAAGCTCCATCTCATAATAGTAAAGTACTTGGATTTTTCTTTTCAGAAAAAAAAATTCCTTCTTCTTTCCTAATATAGAATTCCTACAGTTCCTTCCTTCCTAATATATTAACATGTTTGTACTTCATGAAACACGGGTACCGTGTAAAAAGATGGGTACCAAAACCCCTAAGACTAAGGATGTTTATTTTAGCTATAAAATAAGAATAGGTTTTAACTGGTCTAGCAATTACTCTTATTAGTCTTATGCCCCTTATTGCTAAATCTCAACTTTTATTGCAAGTCTGGTGACAGTATTTTCCATAAGCACTGGATGTATTGGATTAGGTGAAAATCTTTGTTTCCATTAAATATGTTCTCTTTGTTGCAGAGCTTGCTTAAAAGCATGAATGAATTCAACTGATGTATGGTCATTTTGTGTTTCAGTTGCTTCTGGGAATTCTCCAGTTTGGATTCATCGTTATTTATCTGTCACAATCATTAATCAGTGGTTTCACAACTGCTGCGGCTATCCATGTTGTGGTATCTCAGCTGAAATTCATGTTTCAACTACCTGTCCCTGGCTTTAATAAACCATTTGGCATCATCTATGTAAGTGCTAAGTGTTCGTTATTTGCTAATGCTATTGAAACCTGTGATGCATATCTGACCATATATCACAAGGCAGTAATAACAGAACTCAGCATAAAAACAGCCAAGCAGGAGGAAACACAAGAGAAAAACATAAGAGATGTGTTATTAGTACATGACCAATCTTTAAATTTATTGCCAAACACCAAGTTATACCCCATTGGTCTAATTGGATAACATTTCCTATTGTGTGTTAGCATATTTTAATTAAGCATTCAACTTTGCCTCAAGCATTTAATTATTCATTTTTACTGGATTGCTATTATATATATTTTATGTGGATATGACTCTGTGAGATCTGTCGGGTGAGGAGGGAGGAAGGAGAAGGACAGGAAGAAGGAGTGGAGAGAGGCACCTGCTCAGTAATTCCCATTGCTCACGTTTCCTATCACACACGTACGTGTTGCTCCGACCCTCCCTCGGGGGCTGGGCAGGAGGAGAGGATCGAGAACCAGTGGGAAGGGTCTTTCACAGATGCTTTCGTCATTTGGACGATGCAGATGCACATTCATTGGGGCTTGCAATCCACATCATGCCACAGGGAATAAATCCCAACCACCGTAATCCTTAGTGCAATTCAGATACAGGCCCTTCTGGAAGGGATAGTGCTACTATGCCAGGGCATTACTATTTCTAAAGCACCACATGTTTCTTCCTGATTTTGCAGACTCTGGAGAGCGTTTTCAGCCAGATCACAAAAACAAACATCGCTGACCTTGTCACATCCATTCTTGTCTTGCTTATCGTGTTTGTGGTGAAAGAAATGAACGATCGATACAAAGCAAAGTTACCAGCTCCCATCCCGATCGAACTCCTTGTGGTAATGGTCACTTCTCTTTGATTTTGCAACTGCTCCATCACTATAGTGACACGGGAAGCAGCCTTTTAACTATTTCTTCTCCTGTTCTGCATTAAATGATGGGTTATCATTTTACCTATAAGGAAAAATCGACAGTGTTCATGAGCTATTGTGAGATGTTTTATGTCTACTTAGCTGTTCTTAACTGAGTGCATCTATAGTAAGATGTTATAAACTATGAATTGTTTCCTTGGATGAAGTTGGCTGCAACACCAGCCGGCTGCAGTCCCACAGCTGGGGCTCCTCTGCACCACACCTGCAAACAGCCACTGAAGTCCTGGCCATCCGTGGTTGAGCACAAAACAGTTTTGCCTTCCAGCAGCAGAGGGTTTTGCCCCCCTCCCCAACCATGAGAGGGATGGGGGAAGCCTCACACAGGCAGCAAGCTCCTAAAGTCCTGGAAGATGTTGCTATAGATGCGGGTGGTGCTTGTTTTCCCCCAGAGTTATCACAGCACCATGTTAGAAAACATATGGCTTTGGGTGGGATGTTCTCTGTTGTTAGTGAGATATTCTGACACATTCTCTGTGTGATTTATGAACATAAAGCCATACCTGTAAGGTGGTTCAGGAATGACATCTGAACAGCAAAGAGATGTGCAGACTTGGGGCATAATTCTGCCACTAGTGATGAGACTGGAGAGCACATGGGAGAGGGAAGGAAATGTTTTTTAATAGTTTCTTCATACTCTTGGCTGTGCCTAATGGACATGGGATTTATTATCTTTCAGACAGTCTTAGCAGCACTGGTTTCCTATTTCCTTAACTTTGAAGAAAAATTTAACGTAGCTGTTGTTGGAAAACTGGAAGAAGGGTAAGTGATTTGCTTAAAATTCACCAGTGGATTAAAATGTTCTCTCCAGCTTGTCAGTGCTAAATTGGTTCAGCTCTGCTTTTTGATTAATATCATCTGCTTCATCTTCTTTCAGTAGGTAAATAAACATTTCACTCTCAACAATATGAGGACACACTTTCAATAGGTAAAAATTACTCGCTAGAGCACACCTATACAACAAAGAATATACTGTGACATGAAATAATTGCATGCTTCATTTTCTAAGACAGCTGTTGAGCAGGAGGTTACTATTTGTCCCTTTTACTGAGCTGCTCACTCCTGAACCCCTTCATTTCCCTTGAAGTACACGCATGGTTCAGCAGCCACCACCAGCCCTGGGAAGCCACCATGACACCAGACAGTCCTCCTGCCTGGTCCCCTGCGACCAACCGCCAGCATCTCCCCAGGCACTGTTATCCTCAGGAGACCTCAACATCTGCTCCTCCAGGAGTATATCCATACAGAGAATATATATTCATATATAGAGTATATCCTGCTATGCCAGAATTTTGGCCTAAAGAATTCATAGGCACACAGTAAGTTAAAAAAAGGGAGGAAGACATTTACTAACTAGGATAGCAGAGTGCAGCCAATTACTCACCGGGGCACTCTCAATTGCTTCTTGTAGCCCCGCAGATGTTAGTGGATGCAGTTTGCAGAGGAGCAGCCATTTTTCCTCAAGAGTCTCCATTCTTCAGATTTCAGGTCACTAGGGGGAGAAAAAAAACCCAGAGAGGAATTCTGCCTAGGATCTGCAAAAGCCCCTGATCAAAGCAGCAGGGAATGGTAAAGCTAAAACATCTAGCAGACAGCCTGAGAGACTAGTCAATATTACCTGAGCTAGTAAATATTTGTTCAGCTGTCTGAAGTGCTTCATTGAATCATTGGGGATTTTTTTTTGGTCACAATTAAGTGAAATCCTTCCATATGCAAATTGCCTGTGCAAGGGCCCCAGCGTCGTGTCAGATCTTACCTCCATGCATAACTAGAAGGCAGAAATTTGCATGCACCTCAGACAAAATAAGCTGTGGCTGGTCCTGGCCAAGCAAATAACCCTGCTGAGACACAAACTGAGTCCAATGCAGATAAACAGGGTCCCTAACCCAAACAGGGATTCCCCAAAGTTTTACAGGGTTCAGATCCACAATGTGTTGCACCTCACTAAAGTGCCCAGCTAAGACACTATGAGCTGGACCACTGCCTTGCTCGCTTGCTTGACAACTTGTCTCCTTGGGCATATCCTTAACGAGTAGAGTTTTTTGTCTTTCAGATTTCAAGCGCCTGTTGCACCTGATGTAGGTATCCTCCAAAAGTGTATCGGTGACAGCATTTCCATCGCCATCGTTGGGTTTGCAGTAGCCTTCTCTGTGGCTAAAGTGTATTCCATCAAGCATGACTACCCAGTAGACGGCAACCAGGTAGGTGGATAACACAGAAGTCAATACAGTGCATTTGTCAACGGGAAATAATTCATTTTAGGAACACTTTGCCTTGTGAATAACTGTCATGAACTAGCTTTTAAGAACAATCATCTCTTTTGTTTTTATTTCAGGAACTAATTGCTTTTGGGCTGGGTAATATAGTTGGTGGATCATTCAAAGGATTTGCCTCCAGCACTGCTCTGTCAAGATCAGGTGTGCAGGAGAGCACAGGAGGCAAAACACAGGTATAGAAAACAGATCATGATGGTGTCTAATGCAAGAAAGCTCTCTTTTTTTCCTGGATGACCATAATGCCTTCGGGCACTTATTCATGGTGGAATTGTTCTCTCATGCAGATTGCTGGCATTATCTCAGCTTTCATCGTCTTGATTGTGATCTTGGCCATTGGGTTTCTCCTGGCACCATTACAGAAGGTATTCACTGGTTTCACCTAGGGCGTCCTCCTGCTTGCCAAAGATGGGGCTGCTCTAGGAGTCACTGGGAGCATCCATAGGCTTCAGTGGGAACCAAACAGGATTTTGCAAAGATTGGTTCTTCTTCCCAGATCATGACAGAGAAGACCACTACATCTGGTCCTTCAAAGGGAACGCAAGTGCCCAAACACCAAACATCACAGCACCAGCTTTTAGGTGCCAAAAATAAGTCGTATTGCAGCCTGAAGTCAGGCACCTGCGCTGCACCATGGCTAGGGAGATTCCAGTTCAATAGATGGGGCATCCTGATTCGCAGCAGTGACACACCTTGAGGAGTTGCCTGGCCTTTCAGCTGCACTTTGGCCCTATTTGTATGACCTTTTAAGTCTTAATGTTCAATATTTGCTTTGCTTGCTTTAAAATTCAACGTGTGTTTTGGTCTTTTTAACAGTCAGTCCTTGCATCTTTGGCTCTTGGCAACTTGAAAGGAATGCTCATGCAGTTCAAGGAAGTAGGCATCCTATGGAGAAAAGACAAGTATGACTGTGTAAGTTGAGTCTCACAAGCGTTCAGGAATGAAGTAGTCTGGGAAAGTCATCTATTACGCAAATTCGTTTACAGGTTATCTTTATTTTTATACCTGCCTTACTTCACTAAATGGAAAGTTCAATAGTGGCATGCCTTTTTTACTCTTGTACCCCTTGCTCATGTTTTCCATTTTGCCCCACCTATTTTGAGTCAATTCTCTCTCCTAACTTCTCTTGGCAATGTTAATTTTCATCCATTTCATCAAAATCTATTAAAATACAGTTCATTATAGAAATCAAACATAGAAAGAAGTTACAGAAAATGTCTAAATACCCACTGCATTGGCTACACATTCAGGGACACTTTCTCAGACTCATGCAGCACATTAGGTGGAGGTTACATGTAAAAAAACAAGTGACAACCATGGCTCGAAGGGTTTACTCCAAATGGCAAAGCTTGTGGCTGGAGGGTAGGACTGCTTACCTCTAACACTCAGAAAATTTAGGCTCTTGGCTTCCTCATCAGCCAATTCTTTGTGTTCCCAAATGGTTCCAGGCCTCGGTTTTCCCAGCAACCAAACAGTTATTTACCACGTGAAAATGCTTTGAGATCTGTGATTAAAAAATACTCAATATTAGCTAGTCATTTGTGCTTATCAGTCACATACATTCACAGCACCTGCATTTGCCTGTTTTGACACCCAAAGCACATTTACAACTCTCAGCCTTACCTGGATCCTGATCTACGTGTAACCATGCCTTCCTGCTGGATTTTGATTGAACATTTAGTGAACCACCTATAGAATATCCACACTTCTATTATTCTAAGTCTTTATTGTATAGAAATTGTTATCCCTAGAAACAGTCCCTGGTGCTAGTCGGTGAGTCTGGCCCTGTTTTACAAGGAAAAAACTAGGAAACATGAAAGCCCTCACCAAAGGCAGATGGACAGCCTGGATCAGATCTGAGATCTGTTGCTGCTCCCACCCTGGACTCACAACCCAGGTCCTTGACACGCTCCTAACCGCTACCATCCACCTGCTCGTTACAGGTTATATGGGTGGTGACTTTCTTAGCTGCTGTTTTTCTTGGCCTGGATATTGGGCTAGCAACCGCCGTGGCGTTCCAGCTGCTGACCGTGGTGATCCGCTCCCAGATGTGAGTACTTGTTGGACGCGATGGCATCTCAGGGCCTCCTGTTATAAATTAACTCCCCCTGTATAGAGAAGGCCAACAGCCCCGTGCCTCGGTCAGGCCAGCGACTGTGTATGGAAAAATCATTTACAGGCGTAAACCCTTGCATGCGGGGTCCCGTTTCAGTCTACCACTGCAGCTGAGGTTGCTTTCTCTGATCCTTCCCTTCTGCCAGGTTTTGGTACAGGGTACAAATAATTGTGTGCCTGTGGTTTTTTTTGCAGTCCAAGCTGCACCGTTTTGGCTAATGTTGGGAGAAGTAACATCTACAGAAACAGGAAGGATTACAGTGATGTAAGAAATGTTTCTTTTATTACCTGCTGCATTTGTGTTTCTATAGCAGACGTCATTACTGACACATTTGCTTTATTGCACAGATCTATGAGCCAGAGGGAGTGAAGATTTTCAGATGCTCATCTCCTATCTTCTTTGCTAATATTGAATTCTTCAGAGAGAAACTCATCACTGCTGTAAGTGTCCGGGGCTGTCATTCTGAACATATGAATTGCATGACATGTTAAGGGTGAATACAATTTCCCAATAATTAGTAGATATACAGTCATTCCACAGTTCAAAGATGAATTTGTCTTGAATTATTAAAATATTGTTTCCACTACTGTAATCTCATATATACGCACACACCTCTGAAAAAGAGAACAGCCTGACTCCTGCTGAACTTATACCATAACAAGGTACATACATATATTTTACGTCCTTTAGAAAAAAGTACTGCAAACATAGATAACATAAAGGGACATTATTTTATTTTATTAGCATTTATATTATTTACACCCAGTAAATGCTAGTTTACTCATCTTGCCCCAAAGAACGGAACCTCGACAGTCAGAAGAAAAGCTGAAAGAAATCACACTGTCAAAGAGGTCTTAATTTCTTCCATGACAAACTGGGCGAAGGCAGCCTGTCTTTCCCTAACCAGCATGGAGAGCCAGGACCCCTGAGTCCTCACTGTGGCAGAGAGGCCCGCCATCCCCGGACTGAACCGAACTTGCACCCATAACCTCCCCTTCCTGCTGCTCTTAAGGAGGGTCAATAAGCAGCGGCTGCCCTGAGCACTGGCAATGAGCAGGTCTTTGTTCACATGAGGGACTGAAACTGGCAGAGGAACCGAAACTGGCAGAGGAACCAGGGAATCCAGCACGTTTAGGTCTCCACGTGCTTGGCTTTCACCTCAGAAGAGCCTGAAGGGTTTTTTCTGTGAGTGCAGATGCTCACACCACTCTCTGTCTTTACAAATCCGGGCACTTATAACACGTCTCTCCTCCACCCACTAGATAGACGAGTCAGGAGACTCACAGGAATTTAGCGTTTTTGTAACCCTTATTAGCCTAATTCACCTACCATCTTATTTTGTTAAAACCAGCTAACAGGTTCGAGAGACATACACAGCCAGCATGATTGATTAACTTTGTTTTTCTTCTTCAAGAAAGCAAAATGGTGTGTATAGGATCCACGCTGCAGTCAGGTGGCACAGAGCAGATACAACCTGTGACCTCTCTGATCTCAGTAGCCTGGGTGGCCATCTCATAACGAAGATGAGTAGGACAAGCTCTGGGCTAGCCAGCACTGTACCACCTGCTGGAGTTACTGGCCTGTGCTCCAGCATCGTCACTGCTATAATGCTGTCCATGCTGGTGTCCTAAAGCTAACACAGATGAGCCTGCCTGGTTTGCAGTCATACCTGTAGACTTCTTCCTGACCAGGAAAAAGAGCCCTTGCTTGAATTGGTGAAAGTGGTAGGCAACATCAAGTCCAAACCATGCTCATCATGACTATAAAGAAAAGCTGCATGAGATGCTGTGTCCTTTCCCTGGTGTCACTGGGTTTGGGTTTTTTTAATTATTCAAAGTACTGTTTCTGCAGGTCGGCTTCAACCCACTGAGAGTCCTGAGGAAACGCAATAAAGCTCTAAGGAAGATGAGAAAGATGCTGAAGAGAGGAGAGCTGCAAGTGACGCCTGTATGTAAGGCAACTCCACCCAGGAGAGTTAAGCAACCAGCTCCCTGGCTTGAAGTGGCAGAGAACTGCCTCACAGCCTCCTGTCCTAATTAGATATGCTATTCCCCAAGTTGCCGCTTCATGACATAAACACGTTTCAAAAATAAGATTTTAAATGGTTCTCACAGTAAGAGACCTATAGCTTTTCCATGGGCAGAGCTTGTATGTCCCCACTGGAGCTTTGTTTGGCATCAAATGGCAAGATCACATCCCACAGAGGTGGTGTTCATACTGCATTAATGGTAGGATAAAGCTGGTTTTATCTCAGCCCAAATCCTGCATGCTTTTTGCTGACTTCAGGGAACAATAAAAGGCCATCATTAACTGATTATGATGATTAAATGCTTGATGAGAGGAAAGCCAACATTTCCAGTCTCCTCCAGATGAGGGAGAGGCAGAACTTTTTCTCGTGCAAAGTGCAGGTGGGTCCTGCTCCATCTCATAGGTACATCAGCTTTGCATTGCCACCACTATCAGCCTTCCGTGAGATGCACTACTACCCTGGCTGGGTCTTAAAAAAGAAGTATTAATAATGCAACTTTTCTCTGTCAACACAGAAAGGATTGATTTGCATGGCTAACCATACACACGAGTCAGATGAAGAATTAGACAACAACAGGATAGAGGAGCTGGACCAGCCCACCAACATGACAGACTTGCCCATTCAGATCAACTGGGGTGCTGACCTCCCCCCCGGCATCACTGTGCCCCAGGTCAACATCCATAGCATCGTTCTGGATTTCTCAGCAGTGTCGTTCCTCGATTTTTCTGCCATGAGAATCCTCCAAAAGGTAATTCTAATTCACAAGGCAAACTGATCATATGAAAGAAAAACCTATGAATGTAGTTACACTTGAGGGATACACTTGAGGGAAGGGATGGCACCCAGAGGGACCTTGACAGGCTTGAGGAGTGGCCCAATGTGAACCTCATGAAGTTCAACAAGGCCAAGCACAAGGTCCTGCACCTGGGTCAGGGCAATCCCCAGTATCAGTACAGACTGGGGGATGAAGGGATTGAGAGCAGCCCTGAGGAGAAGGACTTGGAGATACCGGTGGATGAAAAATTGGACATGAGCCGGCAATGTGCACTCACAGCCCAGAAAGCCACTTGTACTCTGGGCTGCATCAAAAGAAGCATGTCCAGTAGGTCAAGGGAGTTGATTCTGCCCCTCTACTCCACTCTCATGAGATCACCTGGAGTACTGCATCCAGCTCTGGGGCGCCAGTACAAGAAAGACATGGACCTGTTAAACTGGGTCCAGAGGAGGGCCACGAAAATGATCAGAGGGTTGGAACGCCTCTCCTATGAGGAAAGGCTGAGAGAGTTGGGGTTGTTCAGCCTGGAGAAAAGGCTCTGAGGCGACCTTACTATGGCCTTTCCATATTTAAAGGGGGCGTATAAGAAAGATGGGAACAAACTTTTTTAGCAGAGCCTGTAGTGACAGGACAAGGGGCAACGGGTTTAACCTGAAAGAGGGTAGATTTAGATTAGATATAAGAAAGAAATTTTTTATGATGAGGGTGGTGAGACAATGGAACGGGTTGCCCAGAGAAGTTGTGGATGCCTGTCATTGGAAGTGTTCAAGGCCAGGTTGGACAGGGCTCTGAGCAGCCTGCTCTAGTTGCAGATGTCCCTGCCCATGGCAGGGGGATTGGACTAGATGACCTTTAAAGGTCCCTTCCAACCCAAACCATTCTGTGATTCTATTCTGTGTTTCTAGCCTGCTTCTTAAAGGTATTCCTATCTGGACTGGAAAGTCAGTGGCAACTTTTGAGTTTATGTGAATTTTAATGTACATTTTCCATAGAAAATGTTCAGGAAATGGACTAAATAATCGACCTAAATTTTCTTGGAATTAGAGTGTTGGCTGAGGCACCCTTTCTTCACCTGATAAGATTTTGGGAAGGTTTACAGAAATGAACATATGAAATATGGCTTTAAACACCAGGCTGGGAGTTGGAGCGTTTGAGTTTCATTTCTGCTCCTGCTCTCACTTCCCAGGATGACCTTGAACAAAACAGTAAGAACAAAATTTTCAAACAGTAGTAGCTAAAGTTAACTATCTAGAACCACATAGGATGTGTAAATCTATTTCCATAGGAACTAATCACCTGCCATGTCAGTGGGAACTGTAGTTCTGCTCAAATTCCCAGTTGTAAAAATCTCCCCAGAACCTTTTGGAGTCTTAGTTTCGTCATATGTCAAGTAGGTATAATAAAGCTATACAATTTATGAAAAAAATCTTTTTCACTGTGGGCTAAATGTATTTAATACTGCCCCTTTTCAAAAGGATCAGTCATGCCAGTCCACTGCCATTTGAAGAGACCATCCTGCCTCTAGGTGCAGTGGAGTTTGCATTTAGAGCTGCTTACCATCATCGATCTTAAATATCTTAAAGTGGTTTGTTTATTTGCTGTGGCTAATCACCATAATGGCTGTTATCAGCAAAAATAGCAGCATCTAAATGGTGCCTCTTTCTGGTTTAACAGACTTTGAAAGAATTTGTCCGGATCGACATCGACGTTTACATTGCAGGGGCACATGGTGAGTACTTGCCTTTCCGTCAGCATCACCGCGGATGCCTCGTCCCACTGCCTTCCCCATCCACCACCGAGCACAGCTGTGGAGGATCACCCCAGTTTTACCTTCCAGTCTTGGACAGCAAACAGATCCAGCTGAGCAGAGGAGTCATCCCTCCCATGCTGTCCCCAGTGGGCTGGGAGCACGCACAATGGCTCGTTTTACCTACAGCCACCGCTGTGCTGTACAGCTCTGGGCTGGGAGAGACGCTATCGGGCAGCCTGGGTTAGGCATTGAATAAGAAATGAGGCTCAAATTCCTTTCTGCCTGGCATTGAGCAGGGCAGTACTGATGGGCATTTATATCCCATCCACTCCACATCAGTAAAGAGGAACCCATCTGCTCTAATAAATAAACAGTGCAGTACACCAGAAATTCCTGTGTTCACTCAGTGGACACACTATTTCTCCATTTTCAAGGCCTGCAGGTCACTTTGTGCGTTGTTCTTGTTCCCCTGCAGAGGGCTTTCTGGACAAACTGGAGAGAAGTGCATTTTTTGACGAGGAGATCAAGCCATCCATGTTTTTCCTCACCATTCATGATGCTGTTTTACACATTTTGCTGAAGAAGGACATAGCCAGCTCCCCCAAATCAAAGCTCGCTGAGGTAACACTACAGTTTTCATCTTTCACTGCTTTAGTGCCTTTACATTACTCACAGGCACCCAAGCCTGCTCTGCATAGCTAGCTAGCCATGTGCTCTATACCATGTCTATATTAAAAAAGTTAATGATTAAAACTCAGCTGGTCTCCTGTAAATTTGGAGAGTAAGAGTGGCCCCTGGTCCAGATGCCTGGCAAGCCACTAGTGAAAGGAGTGAATAATTCCCACTGGAGACTGGCCTGGCCATGGACTTCACCTGAAGCCACCTCCTTGGGAAGAGCGTGGTGCGGGGGCAAAATCCCGGCCCATCCATCGGCAGTCCTCTGTCGTCACCCATCTGGCGGGGACTGCTGCATATGCTGCAGTGGCTCTTGCAAGGCAGACTTGATGCTGCTTGCATGTAGGCTTCCCAGGCCCGTCCACCTTCAAAAGGAGTGCTAAAGTAGTGCAGATAAATTAGTACAGGCAAATTTGGTGTTGGTCTTTCTGGGAGTGTTCTTAAATCAAGAGCAAGAAAGTATCCCACATATGTTAAATTTGTTAAAAGTACCAAACCCAGAATGCTGCTCACCTGCAAACTGTCTAATCCCACTTAGCTGAACTGGCCCAGCTCTTCTGCACTGACCTGGAGACCTGGTAGGGGGCATAAAGGGCTGACAAGTGAGAGCTCCCTTCCTTCCAGGTCAACTTCCCAAGCATGTTCCAGAGATTTAAAAAGCAAGACCTTCTTCAATGTGAAAAAGGAAAAAAAGAAAAAAAGAAGCAATCCATTTCCTAACCCACAATTTCTTGTGTTCATTGCAGGAGAAGGGTAGCAGCAACAACTATATCATCATCCCCAGCAATGGACTGCGCAGCCGGGAGTGCACGGTAAGACTCCTGCCTCCGGTAGCAGCGCTCCAACTGTAGGAAACGCAGCCCCAAAAGCCGCTTACGGGAACTGCTAGGTCACATAACAAAAGCATCTTCATCCCTGGGCTCTTGTGTCAGCCCAGAGCAGAAAGCATCCAGACAGCTTATTAATGGGATCTGACTTAAGGCAAAGCCTTACAGGAGTAAGACACATGGGGCTCTGCTTGCAAGCCTTGCCTTGCGCACCGAGGATCTGCAGAGGGAAGGTGGGCGAAGGCCATCTCACCAGGCTCTCACCTGGTCTCCTTGCCTGTGCACCATGGTTCCCCCATGAGGAGCTCACTGGTAGCATGTCCGTGTGGCAGAGATCTCAGTATTGGTCACATTTATCTAAGCGTCTCAGGCAGAAGGGGAGCCTGGAGACAGGGATAAGAACAGGACACACGCAGCCTTTCATCATGGACTTAAAGAGAAAGGCAGTATCCAGCACACAGCAACCCCATAAGGAAAAAAGGTCAGACCACAGTCTTCCCACACAAATGCTTTAGAGGAGCAAATTCTTACATACCACTCACCAGAGGGCACCTACCCTGGCTATTCCTTACGGAGGGTGACATTTATTTCCTTTTATTTCCTACAGATTCCAACAGAAACAAAATTTTAGATTTGATTTTCTAAACATAATAACCTCCAGCAACACGACATCACTTACAGAAGATGACTGCAGATGCAGTGATGAGCATGAAGATGGAAGGATACTTTTATATACCTTAGGAAGGATTTACTATATATGGTTGCGTTCCAAGTTGTGGAATGGGCATGTTAGTCTTTATGTGTCTCTGTATATATAGAAATGTATTTATGTACATACATGGAGGCTAAAATCACACACATTTTCTTATTTCATACCTTGCTGACAGCCTACCCACAGAGTTGAAGAAGCAGGTAATGTTAACCCTATTTGCATATGCTTGTACATATCGCTGTATTATTCTGACTGTTTGTAGACAACCTGTACAGTTACTAGAAAATATATAAACATTTGAAATCTTGTAATTTATAACACAGACTAATAGTTAGGAGTGATATTTTATCTTCAGTTTGTATATAACTTATATAAAGTTTTCCTTATGGTTTGTAAGATACCTAGTAGACTGAGTTATTAAAGTTGTTTTCAGCTCACTCCCATGAGCGTAGTGTACACAGTGACCAACATATCTGCTGTAAAACATGAAGATCCTTCAGGAAAGACACAGCATTTTCAGATCCAAACATGATTCATTGATTTGGTTTGGGCTGGTACAAAGTGCACAAGAGAGGATACATTTATTGTGAACTATTAAATAACGCTTTGGTAACTCTGCATTGCTGGCTGCATTTGTCAATATACCATCGAGGTAGTTTGTAATCAATGAGCCTGGGATGTGTCTCCCGGAGAGCGGGCAGACACACGGGCCCAGAACTCGGCTCGGGAGGAGCTGTGGGTGCGGAGCTGCCAGGCGGGCAGGCTGAATTGCCCAGGTCTCTTGGACGGAGGCACAGAGGACTTTAACTTAAAGAGTCTCCTCTGATACTCTAGTCTGCACAGCCCAGATGTACAGCTGCTGTCAACTCCTGCTGCAAGTCTAAGGCCTGAAGATGAACTATGTCACACCTTTCAGAGAAAAAAAAAAACCAAACCCCAAAAGTGACAGAACTTTTAATTTAGCATAGCAAGTGCTGGAGGTATAAAAATCTTCAGCCCAAAGGAAAATGGAACCGTTCCCAGAGTCTGAAAGAAATAGCAGTCTGAAATCACAAGAGCTTTTAGTTTTCAAGCCTAGTTCTGACTTTCAGCCAAGCTGGGGTGACCAGAGAGTGCATTTGTACTTGTATTTAAGAAGGGCTGAAGAGAAGGAGAAAGTGCTCTGGGTAAACAAGAACCACAATTTTTGTCTCCATAGCATGCAGGACTTCAAAACAAAATTTGAAGGAAAACCAGACAGGAATAAGTGGGGAGAAATGCAGCTTGGTTTTATAAAAGGTACAGATATACATGCCATGTTCACCTGGTACCTTCATTTAGAAAACTGAGCTTCCAAAGGGAAATGCCATAGGTGTCACCTCTCTGGACCCAAGCAAAGCCTGCCATGCCATGCCAATGGGCAATCGTTTATGCCCTTGGAGAAGATGGGATGCCTAAAGGCACTGAAAGGCGAAGATGGATTATGCTAAAGAGGAGGTGACAACTAGGAGCTTTGAAAGGGAAGTACCAGGGTGGAGGGAGCACTGATCTGTTAAATATTTTCATTAATATTTTTTTTTTAACAAAAGTCTGGAGTTATCTCATGAAAGCTGCTAATGCAACCAAGCTGGAAGATAATATTAAAGCAAGGAGGCTTTGAATACAGAAAGAATGAGGTGACCTTGAGGGCTGAGGTAAGAGAAGTTCCACGTTCAGAGAACACACTCATGCATTTGCAGATGGATAACAAGCTGCGGTTCTGCGGTGGGTGATCACGTGCCCAAAATGGCGTGGGAGAGGCGGCCTTGGGTGGCAATCACACCGAGATGTTACCGAGCGCTTTCTACAGACGTCAGATGGATGGTGGGCAGTTGCACTAGCCTGCTGCTCTTCTGAGCGGGCCACAGCAGACCTGCTGGCTACGTCAGGTACCTGTCACATGCCAAATAACCAGCACAACAGTACCTGAGAACAGGTACAACCAGGACGTCGCCGAATTGCCTTTCTAATGCAGTCTTCCAAAAAACCATAGATTCTATCAAAACAGATTTTCCCAGCAGAATGAGGAATGTATTAGTGCTACTGTGCAATGCGCAGGGGACATTTCACTCTAAATACTCCGAACTTCAGGACTGAGCCCTTCGGTTCAAGAAAGGTGAAGTCAAACTGCAATTAATGAGGAAAATTGCTATGAGGATCTTTGTGGAATGGAGAGTCTGTATCTAAGGACTGGCAAAAAGATATATAGATACATCAGGGATTTAACCTAAAAGAGAGGAAAGGCTATGCAAGATAAAAACCAATATTGTCCTATGAGAAAAAGAAAAAAGATACAAACTGGCCAAACATAAACATAGGCTAGATATTAGAAGATGGTTCCTAATTTATACAATGGTGAGATTCCAAAACATCCTTTCCAGTTAGAATAAGAGGAGCAAAAAACCTCAACTACTTTTAAGATGAGGCTTAACATATTTATGAAAATCATGATACCGCATCATACCAGTGGAATCTGGACTTTCCGACTCGGGCTGTTCCTCCCAGTCCTGTGCTCACGTGCACCTATGCAGACTCAGGCAAACATCCCTAGCAAAAGCAAGTCAGTCTGGTGGAATCCCACATACTGCACTTCAACACCATATTGGATTTGCTGACAGGCTTCAGGTTAAGAAAAAAATATTCTTTTCTAAATTGCACTTCTCAGAACAATTCATTTCCAATATTAACAACTCTTCTGATATACCACAGTGCCCCAGAACATAAATCCCCCTGCCAAAAAACCTCACCATTTCTTAAATGGACAGGAGACCTAGATAGCCTTAACCACAGAGCCTTGTGCTCCCATGGCACACATCCCTACCAGCTACTTGTCATCCTCTTAAATCACCCTACTCCTTAATTTTTATGTTGACAACAGCAGCATTGTATTTCTGATGCATTACGCGATTTCCCCCTCCACGTACTGGTTATTTCGGCATTCAAGTCTCCGTTACTCCAACACTAACATTCCTCTGGGCTGTTTACCCTCATGCAGACTGTAGCACATACGTCTTGCTCCGTTGTGGGATATTGTGGTGATGCAGATTTACCGGCTTATTCTTGAGACAGGCACCTTTGGAAACCTAGATATTTATCGCTCCTCCATTGGGCACTGTTGCTGCTGGGTGAGAGCAATACCATACACCACTTTTTAATATTTTACTCAATAGTAAGCTAAAAGGCAAATTTCATACCCACTTTCTTTTTGGAGAGCTGACAGGTATGGTGTCAATTCATCACGTACCCTGAGCCTACCTCTCCTCAGCACAGTGCAGATGCTTGGTAACTACATAACAGGCATTTTATGGCCAGCAAAAGGGGTGGAAAATACAAAAGCCACGGAGCCTGCGGTGCTCAAGCCTACTCTCAAGCCTCATTTTCACTTTTCAGTGCAGATGAGATTGCCTGTGTGAAATCTAGACACAAAAAATTCAAAGGTCTTGGGCCCAATGGAAAAAGCATTCTAACATACAAGACTGTATTTTTCTCAATTTCAAACTAAGTTTCTATTAAGGAAAAAGCATCCTTAAGCACTTCTTTACTGAAAAAGAAACGCCACTCTCAGTTCTCTGTTCCTCATCCCTGTGCTGAAGGCGGACAGCTTGCTTCTCTCACTCTTCTTTACGCATCTGGTCCTTTCTGCTTCCTACGAAAATGCCTGAAAGTTTACCTGATCCAGAAATGGCGAAGACCGAGTGCAGGACTCTCATTAGTACTTATGTGATTTTATTTAGCGTAGGAAGTAATTCACCATAAGTTATCTTGGAGCTGTGTTCAAGCATTGGTTTTCACAAATAAAACTGAAGAAAACTCTTGTCGACTGACACATTCACAGCTATTTAAAATCACTCATTCTGGGTTTTTTTAAGCAGTTAAGCTTATTCTTTTGTGAAACATTACTACATAAAAATGGAAACATTCCTGCCCGCTTGCATACGTTATCACTCTTTCCATTAACAGAAGTGTATGACAATCACTCCTACTGGCACTCGAGAATCACTTGCATTCTGTTATCAAAATGAACGATAAAAGTTTCAAGATGACTGAGCTGATTTGCCAGCTTCCTGCTGCTATTCCACCCACACCTTTCCAGACGTATGTTAGATTTTTTAATCTTTTAATGTCTCGTACTCATGAACTGAGTCAAAACTGAAAACAATGTTTAAAAAACCCCAACAATTTAATGCCCCATATTTAAAGAACAAGGAGATACAATTCAGAGTAGGAAAAGCTTCTAAAGTAGCCCTGTCTTATGGCTAAGTCAAGACTAAAACGAGCTTTAAACTTCATTATTCTCACTCACATTGCCCAAACAAACGCAGCTACTTCAGTTTACAAACGGGTCCGTATGAACCATTAGTGTGAATATAACATACCTGAACACAGTGAAGAACCTCACAGTTGCGAGGGCACCGTTACTATATAAAGGTGATTTAACAATTGCTAAGAATTGTTTTTAACACCATAAAATAAAAACCAGGAGAAATACAACTTCTGTAATACTGACATTTCCTTTACAAATGTAGTCAGGATGAAAATGAATATAAACCTTGCACATTTCTCTGCTGCATTGGACCCTGTAGTGTCATAGATATGAACAGGAAAAGTTCGACCTTCTTTCCCACACATTCAATGTTAGGATGCAGCTGCACCCCGCTGGGCTCCGCCAGCGTCCCAGCCCTGCCAGCACCTTCTGACGCGACCCCGCGCGTGCTTTTGGCAGCAACGCGGCAATGCACGCAGAGAGAAACACCACAAAATCAGACACGAGTTTTACAGAGCAGAAAACGTTTCAAGAACAGAGAGGTGTGTTCAGACTCGGTCCACAGAGAAAGCGTATCCACAAATGTGCTTCTGAGAACACTTGACTTCACATAAGGCAGGAGACGGGTTTTCTCCCTTGCTACGTGTGCGAACTCTAACACGGAATGAATACGAGTTACTTCCACTTTAGGTTTTAACAAACAGAATTTGAGACTCCTTTGAGAGCAGTAAGTGAAAAGAAGGGGAAACTCCATCCAGTAAGGTTTTCTAATTCCGTTGGATCGGATTTTTTTAAAATAATTCACATTTTTCATTTTCCTTTTTTAAAAGGCAAGAAAAATATCACTTAACACATCTAGGTAACCGATCTTTATGTTAATAGCATTTTAAAAAAACCCACCAAACATAAAGTACATGTTCACACAATCAGCCTGCTTGCTGTCAAGTATGCATGGTTGCAGGCAATCCTTTAAGGAAAGTTATAGATGGAATTGAAGATAAAGCGTAAGGAGACAAGCATCTAAACCACCGATGTTTTCAGGCCGCCTGCTGGCGTCCCTTCATTCATTCCACGGTGGACACAAACCATCACCAAACCCCTTTTCATTCCCTTGTGTGACGTTATTAGAGGAACCTACGATGGGTGACAAATTTAAATGGCGTCAGAGTTGTCTTCAAACCTTGAGGTCTGCTCAGCAATGCCTCGGGAGGGAGATCGCTACCGCAGACAGGGCTATTTATTCAAAATAAATATAATTAATTCAATTCAAATGTTTGTTTTTGCAGGAAGACATAAGTAGGAATCCAAAGAATTTGCAAGTACATCTCATCATTTCTAAGACTGTCAATTATACAATTAAATACAATACATGGCATTTCTGAACTTCACACTGAAACAATCAGGTCTTTTGCAAAAAACCCCAACCAACTGAACAAAAAAAAAAAACAATCCCAAAACATGCCCCAAACCCCATAAACAAATTAAAAAGACTGTTAACATAAGGTTTCAACCAATGCAGACATTTTTAACTTTGTAAATGTGAAAGCAACAACAGTACCCTTAGTTACATAGGTATACTTCAGACTTATTAAATTAAAAAATGGATTTAGGTCTTCCTATACAAGCAGGACACAGAGATTTGACCCAAGTCCAAGCCCTGCCTACATAAGATGACTTTTCGGCAAGTCTGCTGTCACAAAGACTTTTGGTCCATGGTCACTGAACAATGCAAGGGCTCCCACTGATTTTTTGGGTAATGTGTCATTGTCCGTATGACATGATATCACCTTTGCCTCAAATAGAAACAGAAAAAGATTCTCACGCATTCTCTACAGTGACATACATTTCTCTTTTGTGCTTTTTGAGAGAGCAAAGGCTGCTGTTGTCCCTTAATCAGTTCAATTGCCTCAGCATTTTCAGAAAAGAACCTTATCAATAACTTCAAGAACAGCAGCAGTGGACCCAGAATTACGAAGTTTGAACCCTTCATCTGTTTCACCACAGACTGGGTAACATATAACAGAAGTATGCAACCTGACTTATTTCTAAAAACTAGCATGATGGAAGACGTTGCCGTGTTTCCTCATCGCCTGCAATTGACAGGTAACAGCTGATTTCAGAATGTCTTATTTTCCAAAAGAGAGTGCACAGATGGGGTCGATGCGTCTCCCTGCACAAAGCCTGCCCCGCGGTGTCCGCATAAACCTGCACGTGTCACCTTCTGACGCTGGTACCTAGAACCATCAGTCTGTTTAAAACAGGTATGTCAGACCTAAGTTTGGCTTTGCAGAGTCAAAGAATATTACTCAGACGGGCAGATTTCCTCCCAGATGAAGTTTTATGCTGTAATATAAACATGCCTAAGCCTACCTCATACCAAGGAACTTAACAGTGACAAAGGGGGTCCTTAGAAGTTCCTCATGTGTTTATTGGAAGTTGCTGAAACAAAATAATGCTGGCAGAGTCATTTTCGCCTTCGTACGCACTGAAACAGTAAATTTTTAACCAACCCCATACTGTAGCATGCTATCACAATCAGCCTTTTTTTCTTTACCAGTGTTTTATTTAAAATGACTTAATTTTCAGAGAAACCAAAACAAAGAACTCTGTCTTAGAAAGAAGCATATTACAGCTGAGCAGACTTTTAATCAGTTGACACTTACTGGCCATTTGTATACCCCAGAATTTATTTGCGTATCTCAGAATTGATTTATTTGCACATCTCTAAAGAAGTATTTCATTGAAAGGTAGTCTAAAAGATTTGCCTGTGGTCACAAGGAAATCAATGGCAGTCAAGGACAGAGAGTAAATCTGAAGAGCCCTTGCTCTGCTAATTAAAAATACGCAGTTTATACGTAAAATTACAAAATTTGGAATGTTGCACTGCCAAAGCTCTTTCATAAATGTAACACTTATGAGGCAGGAAAAAAGGTTTACAAAATAAATAGTAACACTGAGGCTTTAAGATGGTTCACATTATTCAAGAACAGTAGGAAATCACAAACCTTAGGAAAAAACCAAAGGATTTCTTCATCTAAAAGCACCACTGCTAGAAACGTGGCATTTTGAAAAACCAAAGGTTCAGCACTAACATTGATTAGAAATGCAAAGATAAGCACTCCACATGACAGTACTGTCTTACTATTGTCCGGTTCTGCTACCAGCTGCACTAAAAAAGAACATTCTCATTTATTATATTTATCTTTAAAAGTATGCTTATAAAACATAAATTTTGGGCCAAAGCAGACCCGAGGGCCTGCTTATATTGCTACTCTTTAAAAAAAGGAAAACGAAACACCTAACTATTGTCTGTTCAATTAAGTCTGTATCACAAAATCGAAACAGATAAAGAATGTGTAGCTTTTTATTTCTTTATATCCACATACGGCATTTCAGACCACTTCTTTCAGGTTATCCAAATGGGAAGTTTTCCTACTGTACATATTATAGAAAGTGACAGAGGCAAACACCACTTCCCTACCAAAAATGCTCTGCGTCTCACAGACATGGCAAGCCAATTCAGTCACTTCCACACAAACATAGCCATAGGTAAACACAACAGCCTGAACTCAACTCCAGTGAGTAGTGTACATGTAAACAGAGCCTTCTGAACCAAAACTAGCTTTAAAACAAACCGACCCCAAAACTCAATCCCCAAAACCCAAACAAAAAAACCCCACCAGAACCCACAATACATTATTACATGGTTTCATGTCATGTCCAAAGCTGTATTTCTGATAAATTTATCTTGCTGCATAGACTCAAAAAAAAAAAAAAGAAAGAAAAAGCTGAAATGCAGTATTCTGCATGTCTGATTTCTAGTGCCGTGAATTCACCATAGCTTGAATTCATTATAAGTAATGGTAACTGTTAGTAGGAGAAATATTAAAGTTCCCTTAATATTTCATTATGCTGCCCATTTGGAAAGTATTAGTGCTGAAATGGTGTCCCGGAACTATGTCTGTGTTAACTTCATATAAAAACCCACCACTTCTACAACCATGTTTCAATTTAATTATTGTACACAGGTTAACAAAAACGTATCACAAGTGAAACTAAACACTGGATTTAACAAAAACAATATTCAGAATGGTACAACACGTGTTCATTTTCTCCAGGAAATAATATTACAAGTGTTCATCTTAGGACAATTTAGCCACACTAGAGACAGAAGTTCTGTTAAAATGCAAACGTGGTCTACTAAGCCACTTATTTTAGCACTACAGAATATTTGAAGTCAGAGTCCTACGGCAAAGGCTTAAAAATCATTTCAGATTCAAAACCCAAAGTGTCTTACAGTCAAAATGACAGTATTTAAAAAAAAAAAACCACAACAAAATAACCCCAAAACAATTAATTAAAAGGCTGTTGTATATAGTTTTATCCTCTTCATAGCACTCTCTATTCATATAATTGCTCGTATCATTGGTAATAGGGTCTGTATCTGGCTTGATCGGGGTGGTGTGGTCCAGGAAGCGGGGCCTGAGCAGGAGGCCCTTGCATCCTTGGAGGCGGGGGCGGCCCCCTTGGAGCTGGCCATATCCCTGGACTCATTCCCCCGGGCTGTGTGAAAGGGGGACTGAGAGTTCCTTGATCTTCACTGAACTGTGGCAAAGAGTTAGGATTATAGTGATGGGGAGGGGGTGCATTTACATTTACGGGCGGGCCCCCGTGCTGAGGAGGGGGAGGTCCTGGAGGAGGATGATTCATATATGGTGGCATCTGGGCAATTATATGTCCAGGTGGCGGGGTTATTGGAGGAGGAGCAGAGGTCATAGGTGGTGGAGGAGCTTGGCTATACACCATGTGAGGAGTACCTGCTGCCTGGGGAGGATGCTGCAGCGGATGGCTTATTGGTGGAGGTGGGGGTGGGGGTGGTGCATAATGTTGCTGTGGAGGCATAATATGATGAGGGTGCGATACCACCGGTTGACCCTGGTATTCAGGATGATGATGAGCAGGTGCGGGGGCTGGTGGAGGCGGTTCTCGAGCACCTGAATTCGAATCATCCTGAATAGGGACAGTTATTAAGTTGCTGTGTTTTCTCGTTGAAATGCGGAAGGTGTCCTGACTGACTGGGCGAGGTGGCGGCGGAGCCATTGACATCTCTGCAGGAGGCGCACGAATGTCTTCGTGTGGCTGGTTATAATGCTCATGTGGCACGTGCTGTAAAGGAGGTGGTGGCATCATGATGTGCTGCTTTGGCGGAATATGGCTCATATGATGTTTCTCAGGTGGCATTATGAAACGCTCAGGAATTTCGGCAGGCGGTGGGGCAATAGGAGGATGTACGGGTTCAATTGGAGGACGAGTAACGGGCTTTCCAGCTCTCATGTGACGGTGGTTGATGTGAGCTTGTAAGTCTCTCTGTGACAGGTAAGTTCTCTTGCACCCTTGCACAATGCTACACATGAAGAGAGACCCTCGGACACACTGCTCAATTCGCTGCACAGGCTCATTACAGCTAAAGCAGAAGAGAACATTGGTTTATTGCCATCACAGAGAGCTCAATCTGCAGTTCTTTTTTTGTTACAAGTCAACCAGTTTACCGTAATTACCCAAATTAGAACTGACAATTTGTTCCCCACTGTAGCAATGAAAGAAACATTCCTTGGTTTTGAAGTTTATCTAGTTTTTAAGTCTCCAAACACAACTATGAAAGAACATAAAAATTTCATGAGGTGGAAACTTATAAATAGCATCACACTTGCTCACAAATTCCTTCTGCGCATTAAGACTTACCAAGAGTCACTCTCGCTAAGTAAGTTAAACTGCCATTTATTCCTTTTCAAATTAGAGCAATAACAGGTTATCTACACAAATACTTAAACAGCAAAGTAAACACTGATCTCTTACACTCCCAAAACATGGGATACGAAACTATAATCAAGTGGTGTAGTAGAGAGTACTCTGCTGCCTCTGCTAAATGTACATAAATAAGAACCATGTTAATACAGTATCTGAAGTAAGATATTGAAGTTACTTTCCTACATTTCCTTTGATAACAAATCTTGAGATAACTCACCCTGGACACATCTTGTCTCCCTTTTTCTCATGTAGTATAGCACAGTCATAGCAGAAAACATGCTTGCAGGGTATCTAGAGACAAAAAAATGGTTCTGTTAAGACATCGTATAGAAATATCCATGTGATTTTGCAGAATACAGTTCCTCCCTCCAGCACACAATTTCTAATAACAGAAGTAACTAAGTAACCTATGAGGTGAATGGGCATAGTGGTAGTTAGCAGTTTACAGCATCTTTGCGTAGAAACTTTATAAAACAGTTTGTGTTGAGCTTGGGTTTTTTGGGGGTAGGTTTGTTTGTTTTAAGAGTTGGCAAAAATGTATAGGCAAAAGTTTTAAGTCTTGCAGTAATACCAACACTGAACATTTGCAGAAGCTGCATATGCAATCTAATTACGCTTGTTGCTGGCAAGGAAGGAAAGTTTTAAAAGCATTAACTGTCATTAAGTCAGATCCTGAAGCCTGTTACGTCACACTTAGAAATCTAAATTAATCTCAGGGATTTTCTTACACTAATTTTAAAACTCGCATAAAAGTAAACTCTGTTTTCTAACTTCATTGCAAGTCTTTGAGATAAAGAACCCTAAGTTGTGTAAGGTCAAAACCCACTGAACTTGAACGGGTTTTTTTGTTGGCAATGGTGTTTTGATTTTTTGTTTAACATTTTCAAGCTTACTTTATTAAATCGGGGGTAAAGTGAAATCACCTGGACAGATGGAACAAAAACACTTCAGCAGTGAAGGCCCCCCAGTTCTATCCTGATATTCTTCTGCTGTTTATTCAGAGGCCTGCTGAAATCAGCAACCTCTAGAGGCCTCATAGAGACAGAGTAAAACCTAATTTTACCTAAAGGGAAACCACGGCTGCATCTTCCACCGATAATTTCACTCACCATGCGTCCATACATTTTGATGGGCAATCCACACTTATCACAGAAATGGACCGGCGTATCATCCTTTTCCCCCAGCAAGTTTATCTGATAGGACAGAGAAGGGGGTGGGAGAACAAAATCCAACATCACTAAAACTTCTCATTTCAACTATCACCAACACAGACATTATTTCTGAATTAGTTGAGAAGGAAGCAAGAACACCATGAATGTGAGAAAGCAGAGAATGTCTTTTCAGTCAGTCAAAAGTAACGGAAGCACTTTTATTTAAGAAGGTATCTACCAGGACTACCTACATTTTGGTAAGATTCACGACTTCCCACCCATGACTTTACCTTATAGTCCCAAAAGATGGGTCCAGGGAATCTCCTTTGATTGCCAAACATTTCACCTCCTTTGCATTCGTATCGCTCCTCTTCGTTATAATCAAATTCTTCTGTGGAAAGAAGAAAGAGAAGAAAGACACGAGCCAACCACAACACTTTCCTAATTGACACCGGCTATTAAGAGGATGTGTCATTCTATACTGAAATCATCAAGAAATGCCACAGCACTTCTAATCTGCTGGGCCCATTCTATAGAAAGGTACAGTCAAAATAGTAAGACTGTTTTGCGAATGTGCACCATTTAATCCTTACAGTGCAGCAGTACTCGGCAATTTGAAACTTGTTTTGCACCTGGACAGATCCTTGGACTCTCAGTCTCCAAGACTGAATAAAGTCCTGAACAATGCTGCAGAATAATACACTTCCCCACTACAGGGCTAGTATTTATATTAATTTACCTTCATCACCAGCTTGCGTCTTTGAAGGCATCCTGTTCATATTTCTTGGAGTTCGAGGCGCAGGTTTGGTTTTATTGGTCTGTTTTGAGATAAGCTTTATAGGGATTCTTCTACGAACATCAAGACCACCCAATGATCCTGAACTATTTGTTCCTTGCAAATCATTGTCTATGAAAGAAAAAAGTTTATGTAATTCTTCACTTATCTAATAGCTTCTAAGGAACCTAAATATTAACAGAAGAGTTTTAAGAAAAATAATTTTTAAAGCTTGTTTAAGACTCATGTAACATATCAAAGTTTAATCACTAGAAAATAAATATCTTCACACACAATTTCTTCTAGAATTCAAGTAACAAAACTGTATTGGGAACAACCATGATTTTAGGAAATCTAGTTCTAAGAATAAAGGTATTTTAAAAAGTTAGCTAGTCTGTCATTTCTCCACAACAGGAAAAAAAACCTTTTTATAGCTCCTCTCACAGACTGAATAGTACTGAAGAATCAATTCTTTGTACAACCTTGACAACACAGAATTTCTGATGAGAAAATATAATTTTTACAATTTATGTAAATTTTTTATTAAAGCTGGAAGAAAACTAGTTTCCATATTAACTCAGCATCTTGACATATCACTTAGAAGTTTAGCATAAAGTATCACAAAAATATTGGTACTTAAGAGTATGCAGTAGTATCCTTGCTAAACTGAAAATTATTGTTCCCCAACACATACAGAATTCTCTTTAACGAGATTTAACTCTGAGTACCAGGGCAAGGGAAGCAAGAAATATCCTGACACAGGCATCAGTACATACAGGCTCCAAGAGGTAATCTAGAGGGGGTATTGCAACAAGCAACACCAATGAAGGGGGTACAACTCCCTCGACTTCCAGTGAGTCTACCTTAAACCACTGCACAGTATCTCATTCATACACAGATAAAATTATGTCCTTCACGAATCTACCCAGCTCACTTTCACTTTAATTGAAAATGCCATTTTGACAGGCATTTTAAAGTGGGACACGCTCAGCCTCAAAGGGGTGTGCCACAAGCTGTTACAGCATGAGCCCTGCTGTTCCACTTGATACAGCACTGCAGCCCTGCAACGATCACCGAGGCTCCAAAGGATTACAGCACCGTAGCATCTGGACACTGAAATGAGGGCCCCATTAGTGTAATTCTGCACAATGCCTCACAAACTACTGTCCCTCAAAGCCTACAACCACCCCACACAACACAACAAGTAGGAGGAAAAACAAGGAAAAAAAAAAAAAGGAAAAAGGGGATTACTCTATGTTATTCAGCAGCTACCACCAAAACTAGGAACTGCGACAAAGTTTCAAATTGGGACTGTGCCCGGACAGTCACTTTACCTCAAAATCAAGAACCCTCAATTTCCTCTGACAGAGCAAATGCATTTATTCCTCTTAGCACTGTCACGGACATGTTTCACTCTAAAAGGCAACACATAAAAAGGCAAAGCCAATAAAGCCTGTTTTCACTTTTTCTCATTTGTTGCTTTGTTTAGGTGTCCTGTTGGCTAAACAGATGACCCAGCAAACATCCAGCTACGACACCAGGCTTCCCGAGAGTTAATAATGCTAAAGCTGTCTATTTTCCACTTGTTGGGAAATTTTGTTTTCTACCAGAATACAAAAAAGCGCAACACCACAGACCAGAAAAAGTCTCTGCGGGAGCTCAATCCATTTGCAAATAAGGATAACTAAAACAAATTAAAAAAAAAAAAAAACCAACAACTTGTGCATTGTTCAGTCTATTGAACTGCCAATAGGAAACAATTAAGTTCTGATGTGTGTCTTCCATAGACCTTTGCAAGCCAGGAATATTTACTAATTAGCTGCTCAACTCATCAAACTAGCAAGTTTATTAGTCATTTATGTTTCATGGCAGGATAATAAATTGCAGTCTGTGTAAGCATAACTAGCAGGATTAAGCCCAGAAAAAAACGTGAAAAACATACCAAAATTGTTGAGACTACTTAGAGAAGCTCTAATTGAGGTGATGCATCCTCCTGAACTGTCACCTTCAACTTTTCTTAAGTTTTATTTTTGTATTTCGGGTTTTCTTTTAAATTCATAAATATATCTCAAATACTATTCCTTATATGCATAAATCTGTAATGCAAACTTTGCTAAGGGGAAGAAAAAAAAAACAAAAAATACACTAGCAAAACAACCCACGTCCACTCAGCTATTCGTTAGACTCGGCCAGCACGGTAACCAGCAAAGCGCCGAAGCTACAAAACCAAATTTAAGCCCATGAGAAAGTTCCCTCTCCGGAGCGCAACTGCGGAACCAGAAACCGCGTTCCCGGCACCCATCTCGGGAAACGCAGCGGGCAAACGGGCGCCTCGCCGCCACCCCCGAAAGGCCCCCGGCTGCATCCACCTGCTGCAGGCCGGCGGGCTCCGGAGGCGCCGGGCCATTCACCGCCAGGCCGCCCCGAGAGCGCGCAGCCGCCGCCGGCAGCGGCCGCGCCTGGCGCTGCGTCAGCCCCGCGGCCGCCCCGGGACGGGAGAGGGGCTCCGGCCGGGGCAGGGCCGAGCTCCGCCGTGCCGTGCCGGGGGGGGCGGAGGCGGGGCGGCCGGGCGCGGTCGTTGGAGGGCGCACGGCGGCCGCGGGGAGCGGGGGACCGCGGGCCCGGCGCTGAGGCAGAGAGCAGGCCCCGCCGCGCGGGCCGCGGGGAACCGCGACGAACCTGGGCCCCGCCGGCGTTACCGGGCGCCGGGCCGCATCCCGCCGCTACCCCAGCACTAGCCCGTACCCGGCGGCCCCGGGCGCGGCCTCTCCCCGCCCGGCAGCGCGGAGCGGGCCCAGGCGGGGACGAGTATAAATGGGTCCCCCAGCCTCTCCCCTCCTCACCATTGTGGTCCATGATTCGGCGCGGGGCACTGTGGGAGCGGAAGGGTGCGGCCGGAAGCGGAAGCGGCCGGGAAACGGGCGGGGGGGGCGTGAAAAAGTGTGCGGCGGGGAAGCGTTTGCGGTACCGCGCTCGCTACGCCCCTGCGGAGCGGCCGCGCCGCCGCAGGACAGCGGGGACATGGCGGAGCCCGCGGGGCAGCTCGGCGGAGCGGAGCGGCGCCGCCCCGCGGCGGGACCCTCGCTCCCGACGGGCTCAGCGAGGAGGCCGGGGAGGAAGGCGCGGGCGTTCCGCAGTGCCCGCCGGGATGGCGGCTGGCGGACCGCTGCCCCCTGGGGGGTGTAGTGCCGCGGGCGCCGCGCCTGCGCGCTGCGGCGGGGGGCGGTGGCGGAGATGGCGGCGGCGGGAGCGGCCCGGCCCGGCGGGCCTCGGTGGCGATGTGCGTCCCCCTCGGGGCCCGGCCCGGGCTCTGCGGGCGCCTGCCCCGCTGGGAACCGCTTCCAGCCGCTCCGGGCGGAATTCACCCTCCGCCTGGGTGGCGGTGACGGCCTTCGGGAGGGCCTGGAGCCGCCGCAGGGAAGTGGGTGGAAATGGGAGGCGTGACCCTGTGGCTCCTTGGAGAAGGGTCAGATTGAGAAGGAGAAGGGTAAAATTAAACATGAGCAGGGTCAGGTTAAACATGAGCAGGAGCCGTGGCAGCCCTGCCCGCGGGCCTGGCGGGAGCGGGGTGGTATGGTGCGGGCTTCCGAGAAACGGCGGATCTGAAGCCGCCTTGGGCTGTCCCGGCGGCTCGGGGTCGGCGCTAGGTTTTAGCATGGAATCGGCGGATTCCTGACAACCGGGGCCATAGAAGTGCCAGTGGCTGGAGGGAACAGTGGGCCTCCAGCGCACCCGAAAGCATCACAGCCATAGAGCTCACTGCCTCAATAGCCTGCTTTGTGTAATTTCCATAAACTTCGTGTTTGGTAAATCATATGTAATTCGGCACAATACTGTCTTTATAGAGTGCTTCTAGAGCACTGAAGAAAGGAAAGGAATATAAATACAATTAAGTCATAGGTTATAGGGTGGAAAGTGGCTTCAAGCAGTCCTTCCACAATCCGAAGGTAGGGGCAGCTCTGCTCCAAACGCTTCAGATCGGTGACAGTCTCACCAAAAGTCTCCAGGATGGGGATCTTTTGTCCCTGCAGGCAATGTCTCTCATCTTTATAGCCTGAACATACAAAAACTGCCATTTAAGCCTAATGTTCCTTGTCTTATCCCCACAAGGCAGAGAGAACAGGTTGTCCCTTTTATTTTTGTTGTTCCAAGGGAAGTACGACACTGATCCCTGCATAATATGCTTTATTTCCCCATAATAATAATTCACAAAGAGAAGAGTTAAAAAAAAAAACAAACATGCAGATGCATGGAGCATGTTTTCAGCATGCACAGCTTTTATTTTCCAGTTAATGAATACAATTACTTTTAAAATGCAGCTTTTTTAAAGGGTAAAAAACTTAAAATACATCTCCAAATTTAATACCGGACATGCAAAGACAGAATAGTAATACTCAAAATGCATACAAAAATATCACTTCTTCATTCTACTGGAAAAAGATAAGCACGTGTAGTTGCATTACTTACGGATATTTGAATTAGTACAAAACTGTATAGAATTTTAGCTTCATTGCAAAATCCATTATTTTGGTATCCTTAATTTTGATGGCTACATAGATAGGAAATGAAGAAGCACATCCCCCCTGACCCACTGAGAAAGGTATTTGAATGCCTTCTGCATGTTACCTCTTACCGTTCTGTGTAACTGTAGGCTTTGTGTGCAATGCTATTTTTCAGGAAAAGTGGAATGTTTTGTGCCAGTTAAATTAAGGACAAATACAACCATGCCTTGAAGAAATATGCAGGCCAAGAATAAGTGCATTGCATCGTATTTTATCACAATTAATTCCAGCTGAAATGTCATATTTGGAAAGGAAACTGGAAGACTGTTGACTATTTAATTGCTTTTATTAAATACCTGTACAGACAAGAACTGGAGAAGATTCAAAAACTAACGTAAGCCCACATTTCTGTCAAGTAAGAATCTATACTCAAACTTCACAGTGCAGATGTTCTCTCGAGGAAAAAAAAAAATTCCACTGCCATTATTTTTTATACCATCTTTTCCATAGTATGTGTTCTGCATAAAAATTAGCTGAAAGTTCACTCATCAGTCCCAGGTAGAATATTTTTTACTTTCTACATAAAATGTACATCCACTTTAGAAACGCAATACAGCTTCTGAGAAACATGTTACTGGCCTTGTCCTTCGTCACTACGTGCTGTGCGCACTGGCAACAGTGGCTTATATTCAGGTTAATATAAGCTGGGGCCATGGCCTGATAGGAAAGTTTTGTCACTAACGTGGGCAGAAGTGCCAACCTCCTGCCGTCGGCTGGTGAATGGAAGGGGAGAGAATGAGGACAGGTAGCGCTAAAAGCGTGAATTGTCAAATCCCAGCCTGAGCCTAAGCATTAGTGTAAATAGAAATTAATACTTCCGTCTGAGGAGGTGCAGATCAGACCGATTTGCCGCTTAAATACGTGCCCAATTCTCAGCTTGTGGAGGTGCCAATCCGACGTACAAATGGCATATGTCTATTCATAAATACAAGCCTGCATTGTTGCTGACTTGGACTGGAACATCGATATCATCTATGTTCAAGCCTGTACTGCATTTGAAATGAGAAACTTCACTGACTGTCATGAGGACTGAAGTTTTTGCCTTAATTAGAGAATAAGGATGTCAGTCTGGTGCTGTTACCTACTGTGTAAGATACCGTCCAACTGACTGAAGGTTATAGGACTATTTTCGCCGATTTTGATGGAGTTCACTCAGGTCCTTAGGACAGAATAATTTATCTAGTGCTTAGCTTTTCACCTGAGATTTTCCACTAACATTACGTGCAGCAAAAATCTTCTCTGTGCAGTGTGATATAGGAAAATTTCTCTGATATAATCAAATAAGGAGACTTAAATATGTGAACATACTGAAGCTAATTAGCCCACACAGTGAAACATAAAGGGATTTTATATCTGGACATTTCTTACACTTTTGTTACTATCTGTTCCCTCACCATGCAGGGTTTTTTTCCATTTAAAAAATCAATGTAGTGCTAAAAAATTTAAGGTAGCAGTCTGTTTTCCATCAAAACACATTTCTTCTTCCTGAAAAGTAAGAACATTGATTTCCTGTGTATCTATTTTACATACTCCTAAAGTAAGGATTGTAGTTTTGCAGGTCAAATCCTTTATCTTTTGTAAATTATTGCACTTGTGCATTATGGACTGTCAAATGTAAAAGAACAGCAGCAGTTTGATGGAGAATATTAAAAGAAAAAATATGCTATATAAAAATATAACTGTTCATGAAACTAAATAAACTCCTCTATTCCATTTAAAACCCCAAACCTCTGTACTAGGTCACATTCTGACCTTCTTACTTGCACTCAGTAGCAGCCTGTTCTACAGATTCCATTAAGTACTTGGGGACTAAGGTTTTCATTAGTCTAATTTATGTCATGATCTGCTTCTTGATGAAAGATACGTAACCTAGCCAAAATAATCTTCTGTGTATACTTCATTTTAGGGTCGATCATTAATAGTAGTGCAGGATTTACTACAATGGGATTAATACAGAACTAATGAAGCCATATCCAAGGGTCTTCTCTATTGAAACTTATCCTATTTGAAGTTCTATAGTAGTTCAGTGCTGTTTTCTGTTGATGCAACTGTTTCACCTGTCACCTGTTTCAGTTTTTTAACAACCTGCAGCAATTTAAGGAATTGCTTGGAAAAAATTATCACAGTACATTTTTCAAGACTTGTCAGCATGTATGTTCCCACTAATGTTCTAGATTTGCAAAGCCTTGGCCAGCTAGAACTCCTGCCCCCTTGCTAGGCATTGTGCAAATACAGAACAGAAGGCCTGCTGTCCAAAGATTTTGGTCTCTTCAACTCTCCTGGGCAGAGCACAAAGCAGCTTTTCATCCTGTACACACTGATAAAATAGCGTAATGCACCTTCTGCCTGACTAGTCTCAAAACGGAGTGCATCTTCCGTAACAGTCTTCTGATTTTTTTTATCAATATATCATATCGAAAAGTGCTTGCTGAATCAAGGTCCAGAGTATTTCTGGGATAACGTTAGCTAAAATTTGGAGATTTCTAGAGATCTGTATCATTCAGACAAACAATCAGGGTTGTCTTCAAGTGCAAAGATTGGTTTCATTGCAGAAAATGCTTATATAGTACCGGTGCATAAATATTGCTGTGAGTTCACAGGTAAGACAGTGCCAGCAGTCCGTCCTCATGAAGCAAGTCTGCGCATAGCCTAGTGAAATGGTTTTCAGAAGGTGGAGAGAAAGAGGCCATGGTTAGTTCTGAGTACACACCGCTTGGAAAAATAAAATGTTTGTGTATGTGTTAACTAAAAACTACCAAGTTCAACCTGGCCTCAGTGAAAGTACAGAGAAGGTAACTGTTCTGAGGCAGGTGCCCTCTGACTTATGTCTGCATCGGACAATTCAGTCAGGAAGCTGCAGGTCTGAAGGTCACTAGCTCTCGTCTTCAAAATGTGGCTATAAAAGTGGAAGACAGAAACCTCTCAGAACACTCTTTGACCTTGGATTGGTAGTTTTGTGTCTGTCTTCTTTTCTTATTTAATGACAATAATATAAATATCTAAGTGATCCCGTGAATAGAAATCAGCATTCAAGTCTTTTTGGCCTGCCATTTCCGAATGCTTCCATTACAGAATCCTGGTGTCTTTCTACCCTTTTAAATCCTTCATTCCTTTCTGCACTGTGACTTACAGAGGAGTGGAAAGTGCTTCTCCCCATATTAGTGATAAAGAATAATATTTGTGTCTCTTGGTATATTCATACCAAGCAAAAAAGGAGGGGGTGAATCAGGAGTACCAAGTGTCACAGTCTACTTACCAAGCCCTGATGAAGTTTGAGAGGCTTTTGCTTAGGGTCTCAGTTTCTGCCCTCACTAATCTGCCTTCCAAGCTGACCTTACCTTTTCCTATGGGACTTCATGCTATGGTAGAAACTACAGTGCAGGGTGATGCTGAGAACCTGCACCCAGCCACAACCTCCTCGTACCTACTTGCCTCCAAGGACCTCTACGTCCCACACGCACAGCCACCTTGCTGCAGCATTTTGCTAGAGCATGACAGAGAGAGGGGTCACAGCATGCCTCCAGCCCCTTTCCATTCCTGCTGCTCGAGCAGAGAGGCCAAGCACAGGGCACTGCCCCAGTTTAGATCAGGAATTAAGAATGGAGTTCTGACTAGTACCACAGTAGCATGATAGGAGGGACACATAATAATCATGCCCGTGGCTGCATGGAGTGTTGTAATGCTTCCAAGGTATTGATGCATCACTAGTTTAATCCATCTCAGGCTGTAAAAGGGCATTTAGCCCAATCTCCTATTTTCTGTATAAGTGGCCTGCGTGCTGCACTGTTATTTTAGCAGTAAGTGCTACTTTATTTTCTGGCAGTATTCTGTAAATACAAAATACCATGGTATTGCTTTAATGGACTTGTGTTGTTGCACGTTGGTTATGTTCAGTACACTGCTTTGCTGCAGCTTCCTGTAAAATGTTCAGATTGTACAAGAAGGAGTCTGCTGTGTTGAACGGAGGAATGAAGGGCGGAGGTTGACCACAATTTTGAACTCAGGTGCCTCAAGTCTTACCAAGTCTTCTAGACACCTAACTCATGTTTAGATCTATTTATAAGACTGTGTAAGGCAAAAGTAGTCCTAAAGCAACAGAGATCAGGAGATGCTTGTGCACATAGAATCTATTACATCTCAAGAAAAACTTGACTTCCTTCACTAAGCACTGACATTCAGGTACCCAGGGAGGGTACTTATTTATGGAGAAGGAAACTGTTGAGGGCTCAGTTCATCCACCATACTCTCACAGTGTGACTCAATGCTACAGGCAAAGGAATAAAGCCAGCAGTATTCTATAAGTAACAGACACATTCAGTTCTAAAGTGCATACCTCTTCCTGAACATCAAGTTCATCATCAGGCCGGCTTGTTTCTGTGAATTCCATGGGTTCTTTAGACTCCTGCATGAGCGAAATCTTGGCAGAAAGAAAATAAGAAACATGATAAGTTACCTGTTGTCCATATCATTGAAATTGATTTATTATTCTGAACTACCTTAGGATAACTTCCACCACTTACAAAAGTCTGTTGTTCACTGTTGCTTGACAAAGCTGTTGATTTAGTTCAGCTGAGAGGAACTTAAATGTTGAAAAGCTTTGGTCTTGCCCCTCCTCATATGGCTAGTTATGACTTTGTAAAAATAATAAAAGCAGAATCTATCTCTAGACTGATGTATAGCTTTGTCGAAATGTTAATCTCTACTATAAGACAGTAGTGTGCAAAAATTATGAAAAAATAAGGGTCCCGTCCTAGTTATTTATTAGTAATATTAATTTTAATTACTATTTATTCATAATACTGTAATAGTGATTGCTAGGGAAGGAATTGTGGTGAAAAGAGAGGAGAAGATTATAAGGCCATTTTCCTAATGTGGGCCCACATCTTTAAACACTACAGAGTGTTCTGGTTATCTCAAAACCCACAGAATACATCTAGGAAATGCACAGAGAAGGGCAGAACACTGCCGTGGAACAGCTTCTATGCACACTTACACCAAGTAGAATGGGACTCTTCAGCTTTGATCAGAGGTATATGAAATTATTAATAGTGTTGTGAAAGGGAGCAGGGAATGATTATTCATTGCAACTAGCAATCCAGAAATCCAACAGGCTTAAAACAAATGTATTTGTCATATAACACATTTAAAATTACAGAACCCATCTCCACAGGATAGTGTCAAGCTAAAACATGTAAAGGGGTTCCAAAATGAGTATGACAGACACATCGAAGAAAACTCCATCTGTGATGATTAAGTATAATGGTCCAAATGCAACCTCCAGCTGAGGAAGTTCTTAAGCTGCCAGTTGTCAGAAACTAGAAAATGTGTCTTAGGATGAAGTGTTCTCCATATGTCCTGTTTCTCGTGTTCTTTTCACTAAGAAGGTCCTGGGGTCAACAGATCCTTCCTTTGATCTAGCAAAATATTCATGTACTACAGAAGCTGCCCAATTTACTAGACTCTCACTTTATTTGTACTACAGCTCTATGTCTAGTTTTCAAACGTGCCGTGCTGTAAGGAAATTGCAAGAATGAATGCTAGATGATAGGAGGCAGGGAAGCGTACTACTGGATATCCTTACCTTCTCAAATATGGGATCCTGGTTGTCACTGTATGTCATTTGATTCCTTATGTAGAGCACAGCATCATGGACAGTCAAGAAGAATATGTCTTTTCTGACAATATCATCAAAGAAGTCAGTCCGTTCCAGTTGTGATATAAGGTGGTCTGAATAAAAGAAAGTCATAACAGATTAATACAATTTGAAGTAATTTAAGAAATAAATGTCAAAATACCTGGTTGCAACTATCAGAAATCAAACGTACAGCCAAATCAATCAATCATAGCTTTGTCTTGACTTTGACTTTCCATATTTTCTTTAAACCCCACCATTCTTTGTGTCCCACTGCAGCCCACCATGTTTATCAGTGTGATAATTCACATTTTGATTAGAACAAATGCTCCCACAGACACATCTAGAGATCCCTTCTTATCCCTTCTCATCTTCATTTTATTGTTTGCATGAGAGGTAGTAGAAATATTTGGATGCTTACCTTGATATGAAGCAAAGTATACTCTCACATCAATTCTCTCAAACTCTCTAATTATCTAAAAAAAAAAAAGTTTGCAACAAGGACATAAATAAATAAAGTCTGTAAGGAGAAAATAATATATATGTCTATATATACATATGTATATATGTAATGTATAGGCATGCATACGCACACTTCATTTGTTTCTGAGTGTCTTCATTCCAAATTGTATGTTTTGTTTATCCATTATAAATAAGGAACTGCTATACTTTGCTATACCTAACGATCCAGTAGTTAAGTACCTGGTTGCTGAAGGGGCCTATCTTCGACTATGTAAGTGGAACTATCAATTTTACACATACATACATTGCTGCCTATTAAGGTTCTCATTCTGTTCTCACAATATGAATAATGTCTCTTCAAGTGAGAACCACATGGGCCTGAGCAAGCTTTATTTCTCCCCATGTGTGTGTGATATGATACAATCTTTCACTGGCACATGCAAATTTTTTTACACAGATTTTTCCCTCTTGCAGTGCACCAGATGGACCTGTTCTTGGATGAAAAAGAAATATACAGATATGGAAAGAAATATATGCATATGGAAAGAGTCATGCCTCTGGACCCCATATCTCTTTTGTCTCAGAAGCTGGAACTGAATCAAAACTAGGCAGAGGGCTGAAGCAAGGCACACAGCATTCTTGTATTTCAGTTAGTTAAAAGGTGGGAGACTGGATTGTAGCCCTGGCTCCCTGGTGGCAGGCAAGTCTCTTAGAATTGTATTTTCAGAGGTTATTGTTAATTCCATCCCCTTCTGTTAATTGATAAACTAGAATCTTGGTAGTCTAAGATCTGGTTTATAGATAGGCTAAGCAGTCCCGACTGCAAAATGAAGTTAGTGAAAGCAGAAATCTGAACATACGAAGTATCATTAAAGACTGAACAATCTGGTCCTACACACTTGTAACTGGGCATCAAAAAATAATGGAAACACTTGGCCTTAATGTCTTCACCTCATTTCCCTCTCCCTAAACTAGGAGTATTATCTCCTTATTACGCAGTGTGATGTTTGAAGATGAATTAATGAATGTTGATGAAGCGCTCTGATATTAGCCACAGAAAACCCTATAAAGAAATGAATCATTCTTCCTTCATAATTTAAGTAATATAGAATGAATAAATAAATCTTGTGGCTAAAGACTGAAGTGATGGTAAGACGAAATTTTTACTACCTCTGTGTTGAGTGAGCATCATCCTGTGCCCAGATTAAAGCAGGAGGCATGTGGAAAGAAAATATATAACTAAAATATCTCGTAACATACAAAGGGACCACATATTGCAGTTCTAATTTTACAGTACTTGACCATGCAATCTTCATATTCTTTTAATGCATTTTCTGGATTTTTTTTTCACCTAAAATATGCACACCCCAATAGTCTACCTCTTGCTCTATAAGTTTTAAAGGTATTTTTCAACAACAGACTTTTAAAAACTCAGAAATTAACTTCAGCTAACAGCTCTTGATTTACATACTACTGATTAGTTTCATCTTCATGGAACACCAGAAAAAAATGCCCTTACCGTTTTTATTGATCTCACAGCTACAATATCCAAGAAGGTTACTGCTCCAAAATCAAGAATGAGACTGTGGATGGGCACCTTAGGGATGTTTACTTTGACTGGGAGTTCTGAATTCCAGTCCACCTGGATCTCTACTTCTTTGGTGGGAACTTGAAGATCTTCATTGTCTTCGGGTTCCTCATCAGTCTCAAAAGCTTCATTATTAATACCAGGTTCACTGATGATGCCATTCTAATGTGCAGATAATATGTGAAATACAGCATTTAATCATGGAGAAAGTTTTGGAGTTACAGGAAATATTTCCTTGTGATAACTTCTGTTTCAGGAATGAAGAAGACCAATACTTGTGACCGGTACCCCCTGCTCCCAACCCCTGGTAATGTAGTTAGCATAACTAACGCCATTTTGTAAGGCAAGCAGCCTTACAGCAGGTCACGTGTTCATTCCCTTTGCCCTCATTCTCAGGCCTTGAAGGTCCTGTGAACCAAGCAGACAAACCAGATTTCTTCTTCCCCTCCCTACCAGCCTCAAGATTCCTGGGCGCCAGGCTGATTACTCCCTTCCTTGCCAGGCACCAGGCCAACCACGTGTTGTTGACGACCCTGTCACAGAACAGGGAAGCGTAACACTGCACAGAGCACACTGTCTATAAAATCAAGCAGTTAGAAGTCCTAAGTGGGGAATTTGGACCAGAGCTGCTGCTGGACAGTGAGACCCGTGACCCACTGGTGGCCAGGGACGGCTCCACTGTCATCAGCTTCCTCCAAGGACCGGGTGAGTGACTCGTCATCTTTTATATGATTTTTGAGTCTAGATTGTGATTGTTATATTGATACATCAAACCATGTATTAAGATCTGACCCAATCTGCAGAGGGTCCAGGTGATTAGAAACCATAAGTTAAGTGCGGGTCTAGGTGATTAGAAACTATAAGTTGTTGTATTATAAATTCTGTATTATGCTACTTATAAATTGTACTATATTGGTTCTGTTTGTAGAAATCCTGTGCCATTCTAATCATATATTCTGTGCTATACTAATCACAAAATCCTGTTAAGAAAAATAAAGCTTTAATTGCAACTACAATTTAGTGCCATCGTCATTCTGCCAAGGATCCCTAAAAGAACCTGTCTGTCCCCTTAGTGTCGGGTGACAATACTGCATCCAAGAATTTAAAGAAAAACAAGACAGAACACATAATTACCTCCTCCTCTGTGCAGTGTATTTCCTTTTCTCTTTTTTCTTTTTTAAAAGACCATCTTCCTGCAAAAAGGCCACTATCCAGAAAAATAAATACCTCAGAGCTACTCCCTCCCTCAATAGCTTTATTTCTAGGCGATATTTAGGACCAGTATTTTCAGCTTTGAATTAGATTTACTATATATGATAACATGGTAAAATGACTAGGTCAAAAACTGGAATGTCACATAACTGAGCATTTAACTGCATCATAAATTGTCATATATACAGGAAATACTGCATCCTGCACTGAGAGGAATGACAACAGAAAACCCATTTCTAACTTCCAGCTCTGGAGATTTAATAGGTTGCCTGTACCTGTTTAATTAAATGTAAGCATTTAATTATTGAAATCTACATTTCATACTCAGAGGAACAGATGCTGCTTTCTTTAAAGAGGATGTGGAAGGCTATGTCTACCAGCCAACTGATACAGCTCACCTGTGCATAGGAAGCTGGATGACAGGAGCATGTACACATGAAAGAGCCAGCACTTTGCACAGAGACAATCTGAGGTGGTGAGGGGTAGAGGTAAGGTCAGGGAATCTCTTGCTTCCACTCCTGTTAACGCTACGACTGTCACAGCTGCCTGAATCTGTGGGGTCTTTGGGAATAGGTGTACTGCTCTGCTAAGTCTCCTGCAGGTGCCAAGCTTCCTACCATAGTAATAAGTCACACTTTTCCATCTTTAAAATAAAGATGAGTACAGAGGAACTCATAATTAAGGCTAAAGTAATAAGCTCTAACAGTAATCCTTTGAGAAAAAATAGAAAGAAAAAGATTTGTTTTACCTTAGTAGCTTTTAATTTCCCCTTCTTGATTAGCTTTTGTATCTTCCTCAGTGCTTTGAGTCTCTTATTATATACCTTGACTGCATCAAATCCCACCTACAGAAAAAAGGATCAAGGCATCAAGATGATTTAATTTTACCTAGATACAATTCTGAGGAAATCTCAAAGACAGTTAAGAAGCATCCAGAACCATCACATATCACTTACTGTGGATTTTAGGCTGCTTTTCAGTCCATCGATGTTAGCATAAAAAATTGGACTTGAAAACTTGAGAATCTTCACACCTTCTGGTTCTATAACCTGTTGCCAAAGAATGTAAGGTTAAGCAGCAACAACCATATTTTGGCTAATATGAAGCAGTTTAACTGTTTCAACAGTTCAGCTATGTATCTAATTCACAAAAAAAATGGCCTATCTTTGCTGATAATTGAGGTGATTCAGTTTTTAGAAGCTTACAGCCCCAGCACGCAATATGGACCGACCATCTGGATCAAGATGAAGAATTTAAAGCTGAAACTTGTTATCTTCGTGCACTTCACTTCCAAATTCAAGTTGTCCACGATATGCAAGGCACAACTTTGTCTTGCACTGGCTTGTAGACTGAAGGGAAACAACTCAGCAATGACTTACGTTTTTGTAGTCCTTGACCTTCTTGTAGATGTCTGTGCCAGGGATGTTTCCAAAGCCACCCCATGAAGGACTAACAGAAACAAAAACACAGTAAGACAGTAAAGGTAAACATCATACTTAGGCATTCACAGAACTGAAGGGATTGCTGCATACAAACTGTCATAGGCTCTTGTATCCTGCTGTCTTCTGCCAGACTAATAGCCTCATTGGAAAAGTGTTGTATCTTCGTTTTGTGTCACTGTGCAAGGGTCTATTTCCAATTTGTAGTACTTTGGTCTCAGCCTTCTTGCTGCACCATTTTTATGTAGAGCTGAATGAATAACTTGTTCCGTTTGTTTCCCAAACCAGAAAAATGTTTTAAAAGTGGCTTAGTTTGGTTTGAATGAAAAAACAATTTTTTGACTCTGAAAAAAAATTGATCACTTTTTTCTTTTCAAAGCAACTGAAACAATACATTTACATTCTTTTCAGATTGCTTAAAACTTTTTGTCCAACCCTTTTCATTTTGATTTCAGTCAATAACAAAACCAAAATATTTTGCAGTCTCCAGATATATTTTTAACAGTTGAAGCAATTTTTTTTTGAAGTTTGTAAAGCCTCACGTCCCTTTTATATTTTGATTTTACAAATCTGAGTTGCATTTGGGAATTTTTTTGAGGCTCTTCAAATTCCATTTTTTATAATCTCCTATTCTGTAACAACTTTTGCAAGGCTTTGTTTTTATGCATTTGCTGACAGTGCAACTATCCTTTGGTACTGCTAGTAACCATACCCTCTGGACTCCAGGCTGAAGGAAAGGAGTTATGTTGTATTTTCAGAGAAAAGACCCATGAAAAGTAAGAAGATGGCCAAAGAAGATTCTGCAAAGTCACCTTTCCATTCCACTACCATATGTTCTTTGAGCAGCCACAAATCAGCCACAAGCACAAAATTTTGTCTTATTCTCATGCTTTCTCTTCCTCTTCTTTCACAGGCATACTCTCAGTCTTGTATAAGCAACAAGTGAAAAGGTTCTTGGCATGTGCAACATACGGTAGTAGTATTACATGCTAAGAGTTACTATAATGATCAATTAATTACAGAAGCCATTCATACATCTTTTTATATTTGATCTGGAATGTTCCTATCCCTTTCCAGAACTCAGCTATGTGCATACATAAAGTACTGATGGAGTACTGCATCCAACTCTGGAGTCCTCAGCACAGAAAAGACATGGACTTGTTGGAGCGGGACCAGAGCAGGGCCCCAAAAATGATCAGAGGGCTGGAACACCTCTCCTATGAAGAAAGGCTGAGACAGCTGGGGTTGTTCAGCTTGGAGAAGAGAAGGGTCCAGGCAGATCTTATTGCAGCCTGGAAAGATGGGGACAGACTTTGGTAGGGCCTGTAGCAATAGGACAAGGGGTAATGGTTTTAAACTGAAAGAGGGTAGATTCAGATTAGATATAAGGAAGACATTTTTTATGACGAGGGTGGTGAAACACTGGAACGGGTTGCTCAGAGAGGTGGTAGATGCCCCATCCCTGGAAACATTCAAGGCCAGATTGGATGGGGCTTTGAGCAACCTGATCTAGTTGAAGATGTCCCTGCTCATTGCAGGGGGGTTGGACTAGATGACCTTTAAAGGTCCCTTCCAACCCAAACTATTCTATGATTCTGTGATGATTCTATGATAAATAACATATGGCTAAGTATCACCAGAGTACCCAACATGATATAGAATAAATACTGATAAAATAATGCAGCTTCTCTTTTATCAGTGTAATTAAATGATAGCACACAATGTTTTGTTCTAAAGAACAGATTTTTTCCATTTCAAAATTTTTGTAAACCCAAGCAGATTTTCTGCCACAAATCATCGCGCTTTTCGGCATATTGTCTTCCTTTTTCGTGGTATAACTCTAACAATTATTTCTGATCCTTTGTTACTTACAACTGAACTCTCAGCACAACTGTCAGCAATCCAAACAAAAGGCCAGCAAGTAATCCCAAATCAAGTCCCAGAATGATGGATGCTACACATGTAAAAACCCAGATCATCTGGAGAGGAAATAACAAATGTAAAGTCTCTTAATTATAATATATAACTCCTGATCATGCTAAAGAATTACTAGACCAGACACTATGAGCAGCAGAAGACTTCCATACAAAATCTTCCTCCAAGATGCTTCTATCCATCACTATCTTGCTAGGCATAGTTAGCTTTTTAGGAAAGTTTTTTAACATAACAACATTTTTCAAGGATCCAGTTACTTTGGTGAAATTAAAGGGGATGCAGTTAACCATTGCATTTTCTTCTTTCTAATGGTGGCAGTCTTTGTTAATCTTCCTTTAGAAATTGGAAAGAATTTATTTTCCCAAGATGTAAAATAGTGTAAGATGCCCACCTGCAGATATATAGAGAGGGAAGGGGGCTCCTCAGTGATATCTAAGAATCGAAATGGTTCCAAAGAGAGGTATTTCATATTAACAGGTTGATGGCACTCTCTAAAGTCTCCACTGAATATTCAGGCAGAACAGTTGAAGTGGGCTCCTCAGCTCCTCTCTACGTCACTGCCCAGGCAGAACACCGAGTGGACCCAATCATACAAAAAGCTGAGTGCCCGCACTTCTCACTGAAGTCAGTGGGATCTTTTACCTATAAAGAGGACTAGTAAATGATTGACTAAAAAATTTCAGATCTGCTTAAGGCAGGTAGTGCCCATTGACAAACACTGTAAAATCTATGCATAGTAAGGACTGCGTGGAGAAAATACTTTCCATGCGATCTTTTCCTGCCCTAACAGCCACACTCAATGTTTGTTCCACAGTAAACAGTGGGAGATGTGAGCAAGTACCCTGAGATATGGTTATAGTGGTTCATACGAAAAGCCTGTTCATATATCTTTAGCGTGCCAAATGAATCCACATTCTAGCTTGCATTAGTCTTGCTACAACAAGAGAACATATTTTCTGAGGGCTACCTGAGATTATCCAGGCAAATGGGATGCTAATGTGGTAACAACATAAATATATGTACATGAATTAAGAAAAGGTCCCCTTTTCTGACCCATTTAAACTGTGCAAATGATAAAAGCAGAATGGTAAAGGTGGCGGCAGGCCATCGTTATTCTGATTTGTAAGCCATCTCAACACAAGATTGCTGTAAACTATGGTAATTGCTACGAAGGAGTTATCACTGCACAGGAATACCCTGATTGGCACCCTTACTGTGGGGTATAGGGAATAAAGAGGATAAGCAGAATACTATGTAAAACTCTAAAACGGGGAATTTTTAACTGACCTTGTGGCACTTGCATTTTGAGGACACACATAAAAGTTTTCTGCTGTTAACTCTACAAAATTCTGTTTATGTGGTAGTTAAGAGAAACTTGGATGGCATTAAAGGGAAAAAAGAAATCAGCCAAAGACATTCAGGAGAAAAGAAAAAATTAAGTTACTTACAGCATCCACTTTATTCTGTCTCCACAGACGGGGAACATCAAACACTTGCATGAACATCCCTTTCAAGTTAGCTATGACTACAGCTGCCAACACAGACTGTGCAGAAAAATGATGAAAAAGTGTTATTCAGAAGCAAAGATGCATATTAAGATAGTGCTCAACATTATACACTATAAACCAGAGCCTCTTCTGATATCAGTCACCATAGTTTAAACAGGGCTGTTAATCCTGCCCGTCAAAGTTCAGCATTTGGGTCTGATTGGTGCTGGTGGCTGTGCTGCAGAGGACAAGTACGGTACCTTTTGTAAGGGCTCTAGCAATTTCCCCAGGGCAACGATGGAAATCAAAACAATCCCAGCTGAGATTATACCAGCAACCTGCGAAGAACAGAGTGTTTATAGGAAATGAACTTATTAAGACTTCATCTTATGTTTCTAGGATTACAAAAAAAAATGTAGAAGTAGTTGCACATTACATTTCTTCGGGAACAAGGAGACCTGCCAAAATGCCATTGCGTTTAGGCATACGTGGGCAATCATTATACACTTCAGCTAACACAGAGGGAGTTCAATTAAGCAGGTAGTGTAAACAACTGCACGCAAGGTAGTAGCTCTTGGAGGGGTTACGTTGCATGGGCAGATGAAAGGAGCAGAGTCTGTGTGTCAGCCAGAAACGGGGCTGCTGGATAACCTGTAGTTGTCCACTGTTAAAAAGTGCAAAGCTGTAGTACTGTAAAACAGAGTAGCATACTCAATATGAGAAAGATGGCACATGGGCATATGATGAACGGCATATGGTAGGGCTGCTCAGGCCAGCAGACGGGAGCTTAAATACCTCATAGGCAGCTGCGAGAAGAGTTCCTCCCTCATCCTGAATTCCTACTGGGACAAACTCGGTCCCTTAATTGGGAATGAAATTCTGGGGAATTGGGCTTGAAGGATTTCTGACCCCTAATATAACTCATGCTATGTAAAACTTGATTGCCCTCTTCTGGCAGAGCTACAAAAATGATTCACTACCAGAGCACAATGTGCTAGCTAAGATACCTGTGGCTTTCCATGTGCCAGCAACACAATCATTTTAGGACTATTTTCATCCCATTGTGAAAGCTGTGCCCTATGTAAGATTAAATTTACCCGTGCAGAGTACTAGTAAGAAGAGGTCATTACCTGAGTCTTTCCACCAGTACTTTCTTGGACTGCGGTCCGTGAAAGAGCAGTAGTTGCAACAAAACAAGAAAAGGCACCTGAAAAAATGTTGCTGAGCCCGAAGGCAATAAACTCCTGAAAGATAATTGGATGATGTAGTAAATACAGATGCCTGAAGACAATTTTGCAATGGAGAATGACAATAGCTTCTACAGTAGTTTATGAAGTAGGTAGCACAATAACATTGAGAAGAGTATGGATTAGTAATAGCTATTAAATGTTTACACAAATTCTTCTTGCACCAGTGTAACTACTTGTGTTTGGAAATCAATACAATGAAGTTGGTATACCTTCCCTAACATGGACATACTCGTCTCAGTATAAAGATGTTTAAAGCTTATTGCCATCAATGTTATCAAACCTAACATTTCTAACAATTACACTGGTATAATTGCATCAACAAATGGGACTAGTATAAATTTAACTCCCAAGTATCATTGGCTAAACAAATATTTTTAATCAGTACAACAGTCTGAGTTTAGACAAGCCTTTAATTACTGCAAAGCATTGTATTATTAGTAGACCTAATCAGGAAATTTGCAATAGAACACAGTTTCACTGAAAACTTCTAGTTTGTTGAGCCAGAAGTTTTTCACTCTGAACATCCCAATGAACTCACGCTGAGTCCCAGGCAGCGTTCTCATAGATTTGCCCCAGGGTCACAGATGCTGGCGCCTACTGATGCTGGTTGTTCTGCTCAAGTGACAAGGACCCCGGGAGCTTTATGTCCTGGGATCTGGGCCATTCCTCTGCTGGGAAATGAGGCGTTTGGGAGCTGCCTGCAACCCCATATAATTGACAGAAACATTGTTTTCACCAAGCTGACACAGTCACAAGAGCTTTTCACTCACTGGAAATTTTTAAAAATATACTTCGAGATTTGATTTTCACTCTCTCCCTTCCTTTCTCCAAAATGAAATTTCCTGTAAGTTTTTCATTAAACTCCAACTACCAGAGCAAGATTTTAAAGTCATGTTCTTTAACAGAACAGACCTGGATGATTCATGCCTATTCCTATGTAACAGCTGGGCTCTGCAAGAAAATGTTGGAAGTATAGTTCCTAGTGTTCTTAGGTCTTAACAATCTATGAATCTATGAAGACAAAATAAGCATAAGCGGATAATAGTATTGACCTGTCCTTCAAAATTCTTTTACTACCTGCTTTTATGATGTTATTTTAACTTCTCCAATTCAAGTAAACTATTTGCCCATCATTCATGGCTGCATGTGTAAAATTCATAGCATAGTATTGAAAGGAAGGCACTTTGCTTTTATAGACAGTAATTCTACTACTACAATATTTAATTAGTATCTTTGAAGCACATCAGTGCTGGCAGAACAGCATATTCAACAAAAGAACAGCATAAACGGCACTTCCAGGAATACCTATTATTCATTCAGGCTTATTAAACTGAAAGTCAATGCATTTTAGGCAACTTTAAATCAAAGTGTTACCAAATATGAACTTTGTGTGTGGTAAGGTGACCAGCACGTTCAGAAGTATAATTTTGTTACATACTACAAAACAGTGTTTCCAAACTCAAACTTCATGTAATCCATTAGCACTAAAATAAAGAAGGACTCATTAAACAAAGTACTCAGCTTATCTGTTTATTGTAGTGAGTGTATTTTCTCGCACGTTCAAAGGATAAAATTCAAAATTAGCATAGATGCAGGACAAGGAAGCTTTCTGACATCTTTCTCCCACACCCACGGGCAAGCCACATAACCTCTGGTGAAGACACTGAACAACTGCAGGAATCCTCCAAGAGCTTGTCAATGCATAGCTCATGTAACATTCTAGCTATGTGCCTTTAGAAACCAATGGTTAAAACAATTCAGCCATTTGGTGCAGACAGTTATTCAAGTATGTTCATACACTGGTAGGCATTTACTCTTGTGAAGCTGCAGGACTTAGCTATACAGTTACAAGTATATTTATATTGATGTAACTGGTGTCATGCTGAGAAGTACAATAATTTATTCTGTAGGAATAAAATCATGCCTTAACTGAAGAGTTCAACTGACACAAGTCCTGCATGTAGACCAAGCCTAAATAAAGCAGTCTGGAGCAGCTCCTTAGCTTGACATGGTCTTCCTCCCCCTCCCAGCAACACACCTCAAAATATGCCTTATGAGTAGAAATGGAAAGCAGGTTGCTAAAGCTGGCCATGTCAACTCAACATCACCAGAAAATTGCCCTATACCATGCTTAGTTTTAACTACCTTTTCAGAGCTACTGCAGTCACTAAAGCAATACAGAAGGAATTAATTAGTATGAAAAGGCCATACTGAAGATAGAGCACATCTGGCGCATCCCTACATGGTAAATTTGTCAGGTAATATATGGCCATTTCAGCTATTTTTTTTCAATAGTTGAAAGAATTTCTCTCGTCAGACTTTAACATTAGTCTGAAAAATGTGTGTGAATGATATTTCTTTCATTTGTCTGCATAAGTCAACATGAAACAGAACTTAAATTCACTATGTTTATAAATAGTTTTGGATATACATACCTGGTTTCCATCAATAGCATAGTCATACTTCGTTGCATATACTTTTCCCACAGATACGGCAATAGCATAACCAACGATAGCAATGGAAAAGGAGGCTGCTATCATCTGGGAAAACAGGCTGACATCTGGAGGTTCGGGAGGCAAAAATCTAGCATTTAGAAAATATATTAGTGTTATCAACTTTGATCAAATTCTGTTCTTACTAGAATTGTCAAGGAGTTTGAGGTGGAGGCATACTGGCTGCTTATAATATGAAGTGTAATGTTGCAAGTTAATAAAAAGGTGGAAACAGCCCATTGACATACAGAACACGCTTATCTAGCTCACCATAGCCCAAATCCTGATGCTATTAGTCAGCAACAAAGCTCCCATTGTTCTCAGCATGACTGAGATTTGGCCTTATGATAGCAAAGTGAAAAAGTACATTTTTTGAAGCATTGAATAAAGGATGTATTGAATAGTATGATGAATTACATAAATATGTTAATGACACTTCATAGTATTGTTAACATACTTCTTCAGAAGATCTCAAAAACATTTTATCCCCTACTGTGTTTCCACAAATGTTAATTAATTAAGCCCTGAATACCAAATGGAATGTGAAGGTTACTACTGTGAAGTGCTCTGAATCTTTCAAGTGAAAGTCTCTACCAGTGTAATGCTGAACATCCTTGCTCCTGTGATTATGGAAGTAACAAGATTAATTGTGATAACAGTAGTGGCATGAATATGAACCACGGTGGGATAACTCAGGTCTACAGAAATTAAATCTATGCAAATTTCAGTATTAAAAATCCTTTAATTTTTTTTTTTTTATATTTTCCATAGTCATATGTTCACTTCATGAGCATGAAGCACTTAATTCTCAGATGAACTTCATGAATCAGGTAGACGTTCCTAAGCCCATTTTACAGATGAAAGAAAGCTAGGCAACATATTTAGGTGGCATAATTGACAGAGCCAAAAGTAAAACTCAGGAAATCTCCAGCTCTGAGTTCTAAACTCAGGTTACAGCTCTCAATATCTCTTTTATGTCTTTTCTCTTACCACTGTCATGTTTAGCCAATTAAAATAATACCTATTTCCCAGAAAACAAAGGCACTCACCCTCTTGGAATGCTTTTAACAATGCCTGCATTGTATTTTTTTTCCAAGTCGGCAGCATATGAAATGCCAGTGGCTACTATTGTCTGTAATAAAATAAAACAACAGTTTTAATACTTAAAAAGGGTTCTTGTCTTCCAGTAGCTAGCCCCGTCTATTTTATCTGTTATCAGTTTTTGTTACGCTCCTTTGCTTACCACAATAACTTCTATTGGTATAGGTATAGGTATCTTGTGTTTGAACCGATCGTTTATTTCTTTAACTACCATGCAGACAAAAATGGTGAGGAGTCCAGCAATAAGATCTGCAATGTTGGTGGTACCAATTTTTTCAAATGTTTCAATAAGAGTCTGAAAAATAAAAATGATAACATAAAACATGCCCATGTGAATATGAAAATACTCATGAGAAGATCCAGATGCTTGGGGTTTTGGAGGAGGCCGAGTCACTTCTTTGTTCAGGCCTGGAGGAGCCTGAGGGTAACGTACTGTCAAGGTGCTACAGAATCGGTGAATTGATTTAATGGTGAATTTAACTGAAAAAGCGTAACTGCAAGAATTGTCCACACAGGGGGCTTCTGCTTTCCTATTTTTAGGAAATTAATACTAAGTAAGAAGAGCTAAACCCCTGCCTGTGTTTTACCTCTGCCTGTTCTTGGAGCAAGGAAGGGAAGATCTATACCTGCTTCATTTTGTCCGAATAGCAGGGGAGATCCTAATTTTTCTATTCAAAAGACAGCTAGCAGACCCATGGGCAAAACTCTGGTTCACTACGTGCCCGGTACATATGGTCTGTGGATTACATGTTTCCTATTTCCACTGTTGACATCCAGAGAATGAGTATGAATATGTGGGTCCTGCCAGGTTATGGAGAACCCTACACTTGAGATTAATGGTTTACCTTATGGTACATTAACCCTTCCAGCAGAGCTCAGTCCCAGGCTGGAGGACTCTCACAACTGGGCTGCAACAGGCAGCTCCTTCTCTACCCTTGCTATGCCCTTGCTTGGTCCTATTGTTTATTGCAAACAAGTGTACAGAGAAAACATGAAGGGCTGATTACAGAAAAGCTACAAATATTCCTCTGTCCTCTTCCTAGGCATCAGGGCAATTCTCACTTGCCCGTCTCCAAGAAAATGTAATTATTCCATGCATAGTGGAGCAGCTTTAACAGAACAATCTGGTAGAAAAGGGGTTAGAAACAGACTTTTTGCATCCTGGTTAGCTCCCCAAATACTGAGCTGTCAGTTTAAAGGCAAGGGGAGGGCTGCAGCAGCAGTACCACTACTACCATTCTGCAAAGACTCTGGTTTTGAAATAAAACGTGTAAGTGCTTAATCAACTATGTTTTCTACGCTAAAGAAGCTTTCATGAAATACTGAAATAGATGCCTGTCTTCAGGTGACTGAAGCCATTTCTTGCCCGTTGTACTGCTTACCATGGATCCCATTCTTACTGACCCTCTCTCACACTGCCCCACTTCACAGGGGAACAGTAACTTCCTGACTTTGGGTTGTGGATTCTGCTGCTGTTGGATGCTTAGTGTTGCAGTTTGTTAAACACCACTTCTGAAGCAAGTCCAAAACTTGCTGAAGCTGACACAGCAAGTCACTGGTTGAGCAGACCAGAAATCACAATTTATTTGCCCTACACACATCCACAAACACATTGACTTGGCTCACCTGTAAGAACACAGAAGCTTTGAGCTTTAACCTAAAAAGTCAACATTCCACTCAGGCTTGCAGGAGCTGGAAGAACCATGCAAATCCTTTTCAAAAATACTTTCTACTAAATGCACCACCCTTCAATAAACATAAAAAATATATAGAGAAAAACCTGCTGGATCACCCTGCCTGGTCTGCTCTAAGGTCTATTAGATAGTACTTTGTCTCATCTAATTTTCCTTGTTCTGAGGAAAAGAGTTTTCATTAATTCTGAAAAGGCCCATAACATAGTACTTTTTTTTTTTAAATAGTCCCTCAGATTTTTTTTTCTAAATTTTACCTTGCTGTTTGTAGTTATATTCATCCTATTATTGCTAATCTAGATGTCTAATGTATTTTTGCTAGTCTGTTTGCCTGAACTGGCATGTAAAATCTGTAAATACATTTTTTTGTCTAGAATGGCCTCTTTTAGAAATCTGTTCTTCTAATGTGAAGTGCTATGGAAGATCTAAATACTATGAACCTGAACAGTTTCATGCTGAAGTCAGTGACAAAACTCTCAATAATTTTCCTGGGGAAGGAGACAATTCCGTAATATGAGACCTCTAGGAGTTCAGTATTTCTGTAATCCAGCCAAGACATTTCTCCATTTGATCATTTTCTCTAAGATCAACAAATGGAGCTGTGACAGGAACATTTAGCCTCACCTTAGCTAACCAGTAGGTACCTGGCTGCAAGGTGGGAATCCACATCCTTCTTTAGGTATTCACAAGTATGGCTACAGTGTGCCATGGAGAACGATGCCCTTCACCAGAATGACCTGCTGGTTTCAGAGTAAGGAGGCTTGGGACTGGTCAGCTTTGGGAGATGACCTAACAGTGTTAAGAAATGATGAAACATCCTTCACAATAAGCCAGAAAGCAAGGGGTGGGACAGAAAGTAGTCTCCAGAAGTGACAACCTAGAGAAGAACTGTTTTGCTGGGTAATTATGTTTAAACTTTATGTGAAAAACTGCTCTGCCTGAAAAAGACTTAAAGATGGCAATTAGACTTTCTGTCTGGGGAACCCCGAAAGCAGCTACTTAGAGCCCCACAGCTATAAACGAACAGCTGCAGATCTTCGTGAGAGTGAGAACTAAATGAATGCCCTATACTTACCACCAAATATATGAACCATTCCTGTATGAAATGGAAGCAGAAGATAAACAATTATATAAAAATTCTAGCATAAACCCAAAACAGATTAGAAGGGCATACTTACATATATTATGGAAAGGACACCATTATAGTTTTTAGTTGAAACATTTAGGACTATTTTCAGTTGTGACACAAGCACTTGAAAAGCAGCTGCAGTTGTGAATCCCCCAACCAGTGGATCTGCAAGGTACCTCACAATGAAACCAATCTGAAGGACTCCAAATATTACCTGGAAAAATAATGAAGAATAATAGCTTGCTAAACAAAAAAAAAAAGCTACACTTTTATTTGGTGATTTCTTATGCTTTGTTCTTTTTTCTTTGTTGATACAGAGTCTTAGGACCATCTTCCCCATTGCAGCCTAGTGTAGCTTAATATCATGTCACCCAAGGAAATAAAGGAGAGCTGAAGAAGTGTGTGAAAGGATGCTCCAGGATATGCACCATTAGCACATGCAGCTCTCTTGGTCTGCAATCACAGGGCTATTCTTCTGTTGTCTGCGCTCCCAGTCATGCTGCCACAGACTGCCCAGGATAAGAAGAATAATCCCTCAAAAGCTCTTCAGAGTTTGAGATTACTTTCCTTCATTTTTGTGTTTTACTACACGAAAATGTCTTACTGCCCTAGTAGGTATTTCCATGCCATATCTTTTCCCATTAAAATTAAAGCAGTATCAACCTTGTGTCTTCAAGCCAACTATTTTACCTGTAAAATTCCAACCAGGAATGTGAGGGTACTAGCAATCAGCACTCTCTGTGCATCTCTGGATTCAATGTCTATCAGTGTTCCAGTACCATTAGTCCCTGTTGCATTACTGCCATCTATGAGAAAATTATCATCAGGGGCCATGCTCAATACAACAGATCCCACCATCAAACTGACTACAGGGAATGGACCTGTAATGAAAACAGAACACATTAAAGTTTAATATACATCGAAAAGAAGCATTTATCAGACTAGACAAGCAAGATCCAAATCAGAAAATCCATTTACTATTTTAACTGGGGTACATTAGTAGTATTAGGGGGCGAGGAGCCACAGGCACTGCAAACGTGACACAAAGAGATGATTCCTCCCTTAAATAACTTATGTTGTACATACAGGTGCAGTTTCATGCTTTGCTTAAGCCAATTTAGGGCTCTACCAAGGCCAAAAGGGGCAACATGTTTCAACCATCTCCCTTGTATCAGCACCACGACCAGACAAAACAGATCACTCATCCAGCTGAAAGCAACATTTTTTTTTTTTTTTTTTTTTTGGTCATGGTCAGTTTTCAGTTCCAGATTGCCACATAGCTACATGGTCAGGAATCCCAACACCATGGTGGTAGCAGGAACGTGCACCAAGGGGCAGGACCACATCTTTTTGGCAATAGTGTGGTATTATATTGGCTAAAGATGACTGAAACTATACTTTGGGCAAGATATAGAGTGACTAAGTGACCACTGTGTCAGCAACACACAATCTAATCATATTTGTTGCAGTTATTTATTAAAATTATGCAGAAAAGGAAAATGTCATGAAATGTCTTAAAGAAGGATAAGTTAATTTTACAGATACCTTAGAGGACACTTCATGAATAAGAGTATTGGAAAAAGCATAAAAAGGAGCATTTGATAATCCAGAAAGTAGGAATGTCAGCATAAGTAGAGGTGACAACTCAGACCTGGATAGCAAATGTGAGCTGATAGGTAGGGTAGGAAGAGGCTAACAAAGTGGAGAGAACATACAGAAGTATTTGATGCAGCAGAGAAGAAAGCTGATGAAAAAGCGTAATATCATGCCAAAGCTTTGGGAGGGGAAAACAATCTATTCTTAGTAGATATGAACAAGGAAAGACTGTATTTTGTTAGAATGAAGAAAAAGAAACTTCAGTGATCAAGCTGTAACATGAATTTTAAATGTGGGAACTGACAGAAAATAAACCCCACGTTTTAAAGAAAGTATTCAGAAAGAATCGACAAGGTTTGCCCATAGCCTTGATGTGAGGACCTAGAGCGAGGCTGGACACAGAGGTTCTGGGTCTCCATGACAGGCAAGAAGATGATATTGTCCACAGTGATCAAAAAAGGATGCAGCAAGGAAGGCTTGTAGAGAAGACTAAGAGCTCTGTTTTAGCCACCTTCAGCTTTAGCTGATAGACAAAATGTCTGTTCATACTGCCCACTGAGGCCTTAATCTTGTAATTTCTTGCACAGAGTGTAGCCAAAGACAAGATTTAAATTTCAGCATATATATAGGAAAAAGCATGCAGGGGCACAACTGAAGCTAGCTGTTATGCACAGTTGCCTGTACTGAGAAGAAATAAGCCTTAAGTCCCTCCACCAATATTAATATTCAGCACAGCCAATTTAGTTCAGAAAGTAGTTATCTTGTGTGAAATATGAGTGTTGACAGTAAGGATTAACATTTTGTAATAGATAATTCAACTTGAACACATGCAGTTACCAACTGAGATGTGCCTTGATGTTCCCAGGAAAAAGTATGTCAGGATGGGAAAAAAGGCAGAATAGAGACCATATCCAACAGGAACTGCAACCAGCAAAGCATATGCCAAACCTGAAATGGTAGATCACCAAAATGTCAGATTTAAAATCTCTCAACAAACTACTATCTTGTCTAGAATAGACATTCAGAAAGATTTGCTCCTTTTGTCCAGATACAATTTAGAATGTGTTTTGTCTGTAAATCAGTTGGAGGCACGTATGTGAGTATCAATGACTGTAAATGATTGTATATCCCACACTGGTGGTTGGGTGAGTAAGTACTGGAAGATGTTCCTATATTTGTGTAGGTAGCACAAAACATAAGCTCAGATGTGAAGTTTAAGTGGGGGAACACTGTTGCAAGAGTGAATGCTCTGCCCCTTGAGAGAAAAGAGGGATATGTGAAGTGTTCTAGTTATAGACAGAAATTTCAAGCACAGACTCTGAATTACTGTACTACAAATACGCTTCAGTATGTTCGGCCCTTCTGAAAATCAGGCCAGGTTTTTTTTCAGTATCAGCTTATCAACTTAAATACCAAAAGTAAATCACACAAATTTGAGAGTTTTGATCCTTATCATCATCTTCCTTTGTACACCTGTACAAGCCGTCAAATCCAACAAACAATGAAAAAAAAAAGTTGCCTTCGGTATCATATCCCAGTTAACTCCCACTGCAGAGTGTAGTATTCTCCTTCAAAGATACTGCAAAAACCTATCAGAGTTCAAAACAGTTGAAGTCCTGGTGCTACTACTGTGACTGGTGGGAGGACTGCAAGCAACACACACAGTCGCTGGGAGTTAGGGACTTCAGGGACCTCAGGATCCCAGAAGCCTCTTTTTTGGAAAACATTTTGGCCAATTTTCCCTGTATTGCATGATTTAGAATTTCAGAATTATTATTTTTTTTAAATTACAGCTAGATTTAGATTTGCACTGATTTCTAATTTTTTTTAAATTTTTTTTTTTTTAAATACATAGGTAGGAGACCAAACAGTATATTTCACATATCAGTTTTACAAGTGGAATCTACCTGTGAGAAAATCAGGCCCCACTGTAAAAAAATAAATGAGGGGGTTACAGTAAGAGCATAATAGCTATTATAAGTCATATGAAAAGCCCATCTAGCCCAGTTCATTTCAAAAAGGCAGGGGAGTCCTGTAACTGTGGCACTACCTTTGGCAGAGATCTTCCAGCTCTGACACAGTCTCTCTGCGGGACTGGGAATAAATCACTTCCTTATTCCTCAGGTCACTCTCTGCCTGGGGCAGAAGTTTGTAATGCTTTTTTTCTGCCAGTCTTTGCCTTCCTAGCATGCTCCAAGGGAACAGACAGCAAGGAATACTTGTGGCTAATTGGGAATGCATAAACTGCTTGCTTTGTTCCCAATGTGGATCTTTGCCCCCTTGTGCAAACGCTTAATTTCCCTTGAGGGAAAATGTGGGGTTGACACAGCTAGCTTAACCTCCCCCAGTCCTGAAAAATTGTGAAAAAAGTGTAAGAACACTATTTAGATGAAAGAAATTAATGTGCTGGATCACGTCAGGGTTATAGCTAGTCTTGTCTTTGAAAGTGGACCTTATCAGCTGCCTCAGGCAGAATGGTTCTAGCTTATTTTAATTAATTTCTGCTTATTTCTGCCACTTTTTTATTTGTTCATCTACTGAATGCTTTCCTAATAAATAGGAAAATGAAATGAATAAAACTTAATATTGCAAGCCATGTACTGTAAATATCCATCAAGTTTATAAGTTATTTTAAAGTGAATACACCACCACCTCCTTGAGGGTTGTTTTCTGCAGGTACATGAACAACCTTATGGGCCAAATTTTAAAGGAGAGTAGATATCAAGGCTGCTTTATTTTGGGACAATAACTAGATTTTTGTAGGCAGCTGCAGGAGAGCTATAGGCTCAGATGACCAAGAAAGAGAAGTAAGACCACATGACCTATCTGACTATCACAAGGTAACTAAAATTTTAAATATCAAAATGAATACTCTTTCAGTAAAAGGCTTGGGAAAAAAGTTAAATACATCTTGATAACACATCAAAGGAAATTTAAATCTTCTAGCCAAGCAGAGAAAAAAAGAATAAATTAAACCCATGAAATATTTATTGCAAAATAATACCTAATATCTAGTATTAAATAACAAGTCTCAGATTTGTAATTCCATCTGCATAACATCCCTGTGTTCAGCCATCTGCCTTACAGAAACGTCCTCGAGAACGGCGGGCCTGGATTTACCTTGCAAGGTGGCGACGAGGCCGGTGCTGACCCCCGAGATGATGTCACTGATCAGCCACTCTTTCACCCGGTAGTTGGGCAGCCACTCCAGGATGGGCAGAAAGGACTTGGCGATCTGAAAGGCCCTTTTCCTGGAACATCTACAAGAAAACAAGTGATGAACATACCCCACGGGGCTGCAACTGGAAAGCCCCCGACGACCCCAAGCTGACAGAAAGCTGGGGCGATGCACATTTTAAGAGGCAGAGACTGGCGTGGTCGTGCCTTCCAGACAGGGATGGGGCGCCTGTTGGCGTCCAAAGCGCCTCTCCTCAGGGAAGCACCCTACGGGCAGCTGCGCCCACGGGCTTCGACACCAAGGGCAGCGAAGGCTGATCTACGGACAGACCGGCGCGGTTTGGGCCACTTCATCCCCGGGCGGGCGGCGCGGACGGGCGCCGGGACAGCCCCCGGTGCCCGCCGCCGCCTCTCCCCGCCGCTCCCGGCGCCTGAGGGAGCCCCGGGCGCCGCCACCCACCTGCAGGCCGCCTGCGCCCGCTCGCGGAGCGTGGGCGGCAGCGGCGGTCGCCGCTCGTTCTCCTCCTGGAAGCCCGCCTCGCTGTAGATGGGCCGCGCCACCACGTAGTGGCCGAGCTCCGCCAGCGGCTCCTCCGCCCGCTCGCCCGCTGCCATGGCCCCGCCTGAGGCGGAGGGCAGAGAGCGGCGCCCGCGGCGGCACCCCCTGGCGGCCCGCCGCCCGCCCCGGCCGCCCGCCGCCCCGCCGCCCCCGGCGCAGAGCTGTCCGCGTCCTGAAGCGCTGGCTCAGGCCGGGCCCCCGCCGCCGTCCCGGCCGCCGACGGCTCCACCTGCGCCCGCGTCCGCTCTCCGGCGCGGGGCAGGGCGAGGCGGCCCCGCCGCGGCGGCATTTATACGGCCGGCCGCCGCCGGGCGCTTTATTTACGGGGAAACAGAGGGACCCGGCTCCGGGCTGGCCCGGGCGACGCCTCCGTCCGCCCTCCCCCTCCGGCCCCGGTGGCCCCCTCGCAAGCCCTGCCCCGGGCCGGCGCTCCCCGCAGCGACCCTCCCAGCCCCGCGGCGGCCGCCGGCCCGGCCCCTCCCGGCCCCTCGAGGCAGGGGGCCGCATTTCAAAGCCGGCCGCCCGGCAGGCCTGCCGCCCGGGGCAGCGCGGGATGAGGGTCGTTGGCGGCGGGAATGACTCTCCGGCCTGCGGAGCGGGGCTGCCTGCACGCACACGGACCTCACCGACGGGTGGCTGCCCTCATCCCCCTTCCCCAGCGGCCCCGAGGAGCCATCTGCCCTACGGCAGCCTGCGAGAGCGCTCGCCGTTAAGACAAGCCCGAGGGGACGAGATAGGACTGGCCGCCCTACGCGATGCTTGGCCCACTCCTCTGAGCTTCCAAAGCCCTACTGTGTCGCATGATCCAAGCTTTGGGAATTGGCTCCACACAGAGATACAAATGCCTAATAAACTGCATCTGCTCGCCAAACCGTCCCTGGGCTCACCCAGCCGCCTCGGCGGGAAGAAGTGCTTGGGAGCTTGCGGGCTTGCGGGCTCTGTGTGTCACACCTGAGATGACAGAAAGTGGCCCGGGGCTGCAGCTTCTACTTTGCCCAAGGGGGGTCCAAGGGAATGAACTCCTTGGCAGCCCTGCTGTAATTTGGAATTAGAGATAAGATTGGGGCTGAAGAAGTCAGCCCTGCATGCTGAGTGCTGCTGGCTACATTGCAGCTCTTCCATGTCATGTATGGAGGACAACCTAGCAAAGATCTTGCCGGAGTGAAGTGAAGCGTGTGTCCTCCTCACCCTGGAAGGCGTTTTGAAACCAGAATCAGTGCCAATGTTTCAACTAACACCAAAGAGGTGCTGAGGGTTCTACATCAGCAAAATATTTGTTCAATGAACCACTCAGGTGTGGATATTCTCGATGGCCTTGGATTCAAGTGTTTTAGTATAGTCCTAACTTCAGGCATGTTGAAGCCAACATCGCTAAACTGGAAGGAAGCTACTTCATGAAAGTATGTTTCGTAGTGTAACACAGTTCAGGCTTTCTAATTCTGCAACAGGCTTCCCCCCCTGCTGCTGTAGTATAAGAAATGTCTAAGTAAACTGCTAAAATGCTTTGATCTGAGCAATGTTGTATCAGGCAACGAAACAGCCAACTTCCTAAAACTATAAGTGTTGTAGAAGCTCGTGAGCACGGCACTGGAGTGAGTAAAAGCTGACAGTCAACATCTAGCAGTACGACTTTGTATTTTAAGGAAAGTGGTCTTACGTAAATGTTACTCACTCCAGAGTGGGAAAGCTTTCAGATTTTTTTGCTAGCAGATAATACTATGGGGAAACGGAATTAATCGTGGAAAACAGAATAGTAGCTTGATTCAGTTAGACTAAAGCACATACAGAAACTGAGCTGGCATCGAAACTGAGTAATCTACTGAGTTAGAATCCACTCCCGATAAAAATGGAGTAGCAGGAAAAGTAGTTTTGAAATCTAACTTTAAAAAGCTGTTGTGGTAACATCTTCCTAGGTTCTAAAACTAACGCAAAGACAATGAAATGACTCCAGAAGGTGTAATGGCTTCTAGGTTAATCATTAAAGCAAAGAATAATAGCAGCAAAAACATTTGCAGGAACCCAACATAGATGCCCTACACTTAAAACATAGAACATAACTCAATTTTCAGGACTGGATGCATATTATGTATTCTTCTCTCCTAGAATTTCCACAAAACTATTATTCCTATAACTATGATTTTAGAAGAGAACTTGGTGATATCAAGAAGACAAAAAGTCATACTGAACATGGCAATTAACACAGGAAGACCACAGTCAGAAGAATCTGAATTGACTATAACTCACGCTCCTTGCAAATTTGTCTCCTGCAGCCCATGCCTGGCTGAATTGAACTCTGAGGTTCAGCGCCTCACAGGTGATGAGATGCTGTAGGATCCTCAGCAGATGACAGACAGATGAGAACTCTGTAGGACCATGCATATTAGCAAGACAGAAGTACGCATGTTTGAGGACAAGAAGTTTCAAGGAAAAAAGCTCCATCTGTGTAACACAATGTGCTTACCAGCATTTGAAAAGAAAATTATTTGAGGAAGAGGATAAAGAATGCAAACTCTAGCTCAGAATGGATCCTACACACAGGGACAGATCCGTGTGAAATCAGAAGCAATGGGTTTCTAAACTGCAATGCTGCTGACCCCGCTCAGGATGCTGCCCTGCGTAGCATCCCCTTCCCCTGGACCACTAACCCTTCAAGCTAGAAGGCAGGCTTGTTTTCTTGTTTTGTTAGCTTGAAATCTACATCAGTCTTCTAAATGCTTTTATTCACCTCATTATTTGTTACTATTTCCTACTCAAATCATGTTCATTTTGTACTTGGTATGAGATGAACCACCTAGGATGGATACACAGCCTGTTTCCAAGTCCCTGCGCACAGTATCACAGTATGCTCTATTCCCAAGTCCTTAACTCTAAATGCCTAAGTCATGTCTGGAGAAGAATCAAAGCCTAAGACTTTGTTCTTACTGGCCAAAAATAACAGTCCCTCTCTTCCTTCCTCCCACATTGTCTCTTTTCTGTACCATGTCTTAAACTCAAAAGGAAAGGAGTAGTTTAGCACCTTCCCAGCCAACTTAGTTTCTTCTTCCATAGTCACAGGAATATGGGTTTAAACCTCAGGCTAAGTAAGATGTAGAACATGGTCTCACTTTTTAAGTGAGCAGCTATTAAGCTACCTCACAAAACACAATTATCACTAAGACTACTGCTTCTTCTGCCTGTGTTTTCGAAGAGTAAACCCAATCAGACTAGGCAGTCTGATCTCAGGCAGCAGAATAAAGGAAAGAATTTAAGCTATGACTATTTAAGCTGCAAGTCTTGCAGACATGCTTTTATCACAGCTGCAACTGGTATCCAGTTTCCAGACAAATGAGTTTTGAGAGATGCTTCCCGTTTTCATTTTCCTTAGTAGCTGGTGTTGGTGTCTCCTCACTTCCAACAGACACGCTAGTGCTGGTATCTAACTCCCCCTAGTCACTAAACATAGCAGGTAGGCTCCCACCCACTAAACCCTGGTGCACGCAAGTGCGTTCAGGAATCTGAACACCCCAGACTTGGTTGTGGTGGTGTAGACTGAGACCACCTCGGCAGAGTTCAGAAGGGAATCCTCTAGCGTGTATAGTCCTGGTCTGTAGGAGCACAGCCTGCTCCCTCCTCCACTCAGCTCTCCCAAAGCTGGAGATGGAACAGCAACGTTTTAGGGCAGACTTGCACTTGTGGATGATAATTGGAATTTTCTATGCACCACAATTGTATTTCAGTGATGGACACAAAACTAGAGGGACTCCTGTTTTCCTCACGAACACACCTTGCAATGCCCGTCCCTATTTGCACGTTGCCTCAAGAGCAAAACACAAGTATTACATTTTATCATAGAAAATAAAATATTCCACGTTACTCCTGAACTGGGGATTCTCAGTTCCAGAGCTATGTTTTTAGACCTTACACAATTAATGTACACAGCAATACTCAGCACAGAGTACTGGAGGACTGGAAAGACATAACTGAGAGCTGATTTTCCAACTTAACCCTATCTGTAGTATTATTTGTATCAAGTTGCATGGGGACCCATGTTACAGTTGCCACTGGGATAAGCACTCTCCAAAGGCAAGACAAAATGAGGGTTTCTGTCCCAAAGAGCTTACGAAATAATTCAGTATTTCAAGGAACACTCGAGAACTGAGGCAGTCACGTAATACTTCCACAATAACTTCACCATGTGGAAAACCAAACTTAAATGTTATTTCAATGCCAAGTAAAAACCAGAGCTTTCACCCTTCAAAACACGCTAGGAAAGCACAGGGTCTTTTCAATGAGGCTACAGAACTAGGGACTACTGTGGCAGCAAATACAGGTAGTGCTAATGCAAGAGCACGTTTTCAGAAAAGACTGCACAATTTATGTTGTTAAAGAAGATATATTATCAGGTGTTTGTTGCAAAAACAGAAAAAGGGAAAAACATCCTGGTTAGCTAAGGGTGCTTTCATTTAAGGAAACACCAAAGCATGTAGTTAGGTCTATTAATATTCAGGTCAGTTCTCATGCACCTACCATGACCTCACTGCTTTCTTGACTCAGCAGAAAAAGGGGTTTATGAAAAAAAAAACCAAAACAAAAAAAAAACACATGAAAACACATCTCAATTTTTTTTGAAAACTACTACCAGTTAAACCTGTGCAAATATTTTTAGAATTAATACTCTCTCCTATGCTTCTCCACCAAAGTACTGAAAATGCACATTCCTACTTTGTAAAGAAGGAAAAAAAATTCCAGAAAAACCAAACAATTACTTTGACATTATTTAAAGAGCTCTAAATTCTTACTTCTGGAGACATACCCGGAATTAAATCAACTGTCAAACAGGAGTACAGGAAGCAATTTTGATTCCATCAGTATTTGTGGAGATTTAACGTTTTCTTCAGCTCTTCCCTACAAAACTGGCAACATGACCAAAAGCTGACCAAGCGGCCTGAAAGATCAGGAGTTAAACACATGAAGTTTTGATCCACTCTTTCCCTGTATCTCGACCATAACTTAAAACATTACAAAAAATTGCACTTAAAGTTGATCAACCCAGACTCCTGCAGATTCTGAACATGTGTAAAATATTGTGAAACAATGCAAACGCAAAATATTCTGAAAGACTTGCCATTTACTGGAATTTCTAGATGTACTATTTAGACTTCTAGTTTTATAAAAGAAACATGTTCTTTCCAATAATACAGTTCTACAAAGCAGATATTACAAAATATTTTCAGTCTGAGTAACAAAAAGATTATTTTTATGTTAGCAAACCTGGGACTCCAAAGAGCTGAGCATGTGATAATGCAACTCAGTCAAATGTGTGCAACCATCTACAACAGCCAAGTAGAAAAATGATGATAGCCATATTCTACTCCGTGACAGGGAAATCCGGTGATACAAATAACAGACATGACAGAAGAAATGACTGGAGACAAAGTAGAAAGTAATGGGTTTTAAGCAATCTCTAATTTTTAATTAAGGAAACATTCTCTGTGGCCTGATATGCAGGGTTTTTTGTTTTGTTTTAAGCTGTTGTCTCCTTGATCTCTCAATGAGTGGATCCCCATCTTCCAAGCAGCCAGCGGGACACTGCTAGGCTGAGGTGACTGATGTGATTACAGAGGGCAGTGTACGAGTACCACATGTTAAATGAATGTTGCACATTTACAAATACCAGGCATCATTTCAGCTTCTGAGGGAGCCGTACATACCACTATGCGCTCCTGCACGCTTCAGTCATGCTTGGCAGCAAAAATTACTGTAAAGCATTGGGACTTGCTTCTCAAGGAGAAGTATTGATACTATCAGTACATTCACAACTACCCATTTTTTGTTCCATGTTATTCTTTCCAAGATAAATTTTTAGGGATGAAGAGTCCAGTGCATGACATCTTTCATTGTAAGTCGCTAATTATCTACCTAATTATTTACTTGTACTGTAGGAAGAAATGCTTGAAACAGTAAATAATAAGTAAGTAATATTTGCTTTTGTTCTGGGTCTTAAAGTAAGAAAAACAGGTGATTTTTAGTTCTATTATTAAAAACAGCACTTACTATTACACCTCTAAGGCTTCCAACCATAGTCTTTAGATCAGACTGGAGATAACATTCTGCCATAATTTTAAATATTTCAGAAGGCGGGGGGGAGGCATTCAACTACATCACCAAAACCTGTGTGTATGCAGATATTAAAATCTGTAGCTTTTCCTGAAAGGTTTGATATGAAAAAAAACAAATCTCCAGTGTTGTAGAATATCTGAGAACACATTCTGTACTACTTCAGCAAGGATGAGGTATTTTTTAAAAACATATGCAATCTTATTTAATATGCTAAGTTAACATGCTTTATAGTACTTAATACACTATGTTTATATTCTAAGATAAACAAATCCTATTTCCAGAGCAATCAAAACTACCCCTACAAAGAAGGCTGTATTTCCAGGAAAAAGTTAAATATCACCAAGTTAGAAGTGTATTTTGTTCTTTGTGTATATACGTATATTAATTCTGATGAGATAGCATATTGGGAGAGATTTACACGAATAAACCCAGAAACTCATGAACTTAAACGATCCCTTTAATATAACAAACATATCCAACTCTCAATTATAAACTGGAACCAACTAACAAAAAAGAAACTCGAAACAACTTTCTGAATGCCAAAAAGGGCTTATGCAAAACAGCGCACATTTATTCGAGGTATCGTATCCATGAAAACAAAACCAAAACAAACCCAACTATCTACATTTAAAAAGAATTTTTTACTTAGCAAGGCAAAAGAAGTTAGGTGGCACATACAGAGTAAACAGATGTAAACAGGGTAAAAATACAGAATGTTAATACCAACCAACCCAAAACTTTGGTTATGAAAACTGAAATAACCCAATATATTAAAGAAAAATAAACCAGAGCCATGCAAAATATTACTTGTTAAAATACACTCATCCATGTGGCTAAGTGAGAGTCACAAGCTAGTGAGATGGATTTAGAAATGCAGTTTTCCTTCTTTCTTTATTTCCTTAGATTGATTGTCATTCAATTTTCCACTGAACTGGAATGGCTGAGGAAAAGCTTTCAGCCTTCTTCAACACACTGGTAACTGAATTTCTGAAGACTCCAAACAGGTGTTGCAAAGGAGGTTTAGGTAACTGTGTTTTTATGATATAGCATGACATACAACCTCACTCAAATGCTACAAGCAAATGCTGCATGGTCTGTTACCATTCTGTAAGGCAAAAGCTTGGAGAACAGTCAAGTTGCTCCAGATGGAATTGAAAGATTTTTCGAGTTTCTCCTCACAAGAGCAGTGACAATCTCCATGGTAAATCGGGCAAGCCACTTAACATTTTATTTGCAACACAGGGTATTTTGGCAACCAAGATACATTAGAGGCATCTGAATAGTGACCTGCAGTGCACGTGCTTTTCACAAAGATCAAGTTTTGTTTCAGATATGCATCAGGAGCCTAAACAGCACAAGGCTTTTCACATTGAAGCAACCGTACCGATGCCATCCGTCTTTGATACACCTACAGGTCTTTCTTGTCTTCTGCTTCATTTAAACTGTCCTGAAAAGAGACAGATTAAAAATATTTTTTTATGTTTGGCAAGATCAGAAACCGTTGACTCCAGATGCCGCATTTTGTCCCCTTGCAGTCATACCCGATTTGTTCACCATACATCCTTCAAAGCTGTAGTCCCACCAGTACTACCCCACATAACACATGTGCTTCTGATCCTAGCACAGTAACAGCCACGCAGCTGCCTTCTGCTCTCTGTTCACATTACAGCTGAACTGTGCAGCAACTCAGCCGGAAACATTTTCTGCTATCAACTGATTTATCCTTAGAAGCTGCATCTACTGTGTGCTCAGTACCTTCTGTTCTTTCCATTCATAAGTAACCACAGAAAACTGTAAAGATGTGTGCTCTAGACCACAAGACTGTTAGAAATGCAGCAGGACTACTACGGCTTATTACACAGTGAAGCACAACAAAGATAGGACATGCATGGTGGTCTTAATTCGAACACAGAGATCAGCTGAGCAATCTCTGTAAGAGTATAGGGTCAGGCTGGTAATCAGTAAGTGGCTTCACAGAGTACAGGAAAAAGATTATAACCAGCTCAAATTTGCCTTTTTTTGTTTTTGTTTTTTTTTTTTTTATTTTATTAATACAGGACCAACAAACAACTCTTCTTGAAAAGCAGGTCACCATAATTTTAACATCAATCATGTGTTTTCTCCCAAGACCATTACTTGTAGACAGGCTAACTTTCATTTTTATTGAACTTTGGTTGAATTCTGAGGCAGACATCAGGCATGGAACATGCCAACACCTGCCAGACAACTTAAAAAAAAACACAAGCAGGGCTCCCAGTTCTACCAGGAATAATTACTGTATATATTACGGGTATTCTAGCCATGCGCATATGCAAACCCAATCAAACTGCTAATTCAGCTTTTGCTTGCTATGTTTCTTTTTTTGTTTTGTACTTCAGTTTGAATTTTTATAGTAGCCTGTTCTTAGCCTGGGCTGTTTGTTGGTTTTGTTTCTTTTTGTTCTTGCGTATCAACAGTATTGCAACATTTATAATCCAGTATTGCAAAAGCATGTTTAAAGAGCAAACAAAATAAAATTACTCTTATAATTGATGTATATACCATACACACACTACTCTGATCGTTTTCTTACAAGATTTCAGTTCAATCACCACATGCAAAACTATCTGAATCTTATTTCCCAAGTGACAGAAAAATCAAGTCTATTGATGACGTGAGCTTTGTCACCTGAAGTGCAAAAAAACGCTAATAGCTTTGCTGTCCAGTCCTTGAAAAACAAAATTCTGCTATTTTGATGAAGTTTAAGGAGTGCTGCCCATTGTAATTTTATGCTATACTAAAAGTTTTGGTAAATTCTCTTGCATAATAAATACCCAACAGGCAGAATTTTGTTGGTACAATTTCAGAACATCGTGCTCATATAGCAATCCAGAACCACCTACTTGAAGCTGTTCATATTCTTTCATCAGATGATCATATTCTCTTCTAAGGCCTTCAGACTGCTTTTTAACTGCAGTCACTTCATTATTTGCCTTCTGGAGAGCTGTAAAATATCAGAATTAGTGCTTTAATTATTACTTGTGTTCCTGCAGTTCCTCAGAGCCCTCGTTATGTATTAGGGCCCCACTGCACTAGACAGTCCTTCCTCTAAAAAAAGCTTAAGTTTAAAACAGAGCATCACAGATGGACACAGGAAGAGATGTGCAGGACAGGGAGGGGAAAGAAAATTACTGGTGTTCAGGAAGAGCAGCACAAGGGGCAGGGAGGGACTGTAAGAAAGGTAAGGGCAAGACCAATAAACTCTTGACAGAGGTGACAAATTAGTGACAACTACAGTGTTCTGTCACATTGTAGAAGACAGTTCTAGAAAAACAAAACTCTACAACCCCAAAACCAAAACTGTCAGTCCTCTTAAAACATAGAGGGAACTAAAACACTGGCCAAGATTTTAGCAAAGCAACCGAGGCCATCTATAAAATGTGGGGAGGGGGGGAAGAGAGAGATAATACATTATAGGAATATAGACACCACCACCCCCTTTTCACCCTGTTATATATTTTACCACGTATGAGTTAATTCATTAGAAGCATCACTTTATGGATGAGAAGGCAGAAATGGTGGTGGTAGCATAGACAACTGTGAACAGGTTTTTAACAAAAGAAAAAGCAATTATTACTCTACTCACAATCTCAACAGCAATAAACTGAGAGTATGTCTATGCTGCAGTACAAAACAGCCCAGGACTCCACAGGGGCTAATTTACAATGCAGGGTAAATCAGCATACAGTTTCATAAAGCCATTACTCCTAAGCTGTTATGTAAGCGTTCAAGTAAGGTCATTTAGACATTTTTATTTTCCTTTGCTATAGGTATCTCGGGTACCTTTATATTTCTCTGCTGTAGCAGCACAGGCATACCCTAAAACTTGATTTACTCATGCTAAAACAGAGAAAAATTGTTAATGACCTATAAGGCTGCCTCACATAGCCACATTAAAAAAAACAAATCTCAATGGTACAAATAAAAAAAGAAACATTTCCAATTTTCCTTGTTCCAAAAATGTGGATCTGTCCTTTGACTGTGAGCTCCTTGAGACATACTGTTCTTTCCCAGAGACCTCCAAGACACTCAAGAACTGCAGCACCTCTGTAAGATCCTGTTCTCAAAAGACGAGGAGCTAGATGTGTTTTTTGTTAAGCACCTAGCTACAAGCACTCTGCTCTGAACCATGGTTCATTTTGGGAGCCAGTTCCTGAAACATCAGGACACAAGAGATTTGACCACTCTCCTACATGCAAAGAGGAAGACTCCCTCCTCCAGCATTTCTGCTATTTTTAATTAATTAATTTGAATGTATAGATTCAAAATCATTCTCATTTTAAAAGTCTGCAAGTGATTTTCTAGTAATTTTCCAGCCTGGAATTCTGGTCTACTGAAGTTAATTACACTTAATGTCTATTGATTCCAACATGGTCAAAAATTCATCCCATCTCTTTACATCCTTTCTTTCACTTCCATACTCTTACACAGATATCCTTCATCCTCACGCATTCTTGACAGCATCAATACAAAAAACATTTTCTAAAGGTTTTGGTATTTTGAATAACCATGATTTCCACACATCCAACAAGTCAAACCCCATTGCATTTACTCTCTCTCTGATCTTGCTACTGTTTAAAATATTCAACAGTAAAATTTGGAAATCATTCTAAAATAAACTTGAGACAATAAGCGTCTGATTTTTTAAGCTGTAGACAAAAAAAATATGCATATGCCATTTCACCGCTTCAAGAATCAGCTAATTAGAAAGCTAAATTTTGCCTTTGTTTAAACATTCTTGTACAGTTATAGTAAAAATTAACAATATCTCATTTCTGAAGAAGTTGTAACTCAATGTTATCGATCTAATACTATTTAGCTGTTTACAAGCAGCAGCACAGTACTTTAGTTGCAACTAAAAACTACTGTATCTTTAAAACATGAAAAAAATATCTAAAAGTATCTGCAAACCATGAAAGCAAACAAGCCACTGCATTGTTTCAATGTTTTGACCAAAACAGATGTATGACAGGAATACCTCACCTAACCCTAGAAGATGAAAAAGCAAGGAACAGATTGTCCTTTCCACCTGTGTTGGCTATGGACAAAAAAAACAAAACCAAAAACAAACAAACCACCAACCAAAAAACCAAAAACAACCCCACCAAACCCAGACTCATTGCTGTTGGGGCCACACAACAAAAAGGAGCATCACATCTCTGACAACATGAATTCCCGAGTGTGCCAGCTTCTCTGGATGTCTTCTTGTCAACCAGCGGAGACCATCCATACATCACTGCTCAACTATTTTGCCATTGCATTAACACTGCAGTGCAGCCAAGTTGATCATACAGGTATATTGTTTGTCATATGGATCATATCATATGAACACCGATCCAGCAGAAAACAGAAGATCCTTTGTGTGCATAATACAGTCAGTTATTATTTCTGGCTTCCATCTGGCCTGTTACTTTGCCTCACAGAAGACAGAACAGCTGGACTGGCAGCAAGCAAAACCCAACAGCGGATTGTTCCTACCAAGTAAATGCATGAGCAGGCAGGAGGTGAAAAGGCTGCTTCTAGATTAATGCAACTAGTAAGAGGAATAGTCAGTAAGTCCCAAAACTGGAATCCAGACTCAGTTCTGTGAGAGGTGAGCCATCCTTTTTCATTCCTTCCCCTTCCCTTCAAAGAAAAATTAACAAAATATTCTTAGGGCAGAATATTCAAGGAAGACATTTATGGAAAACTTTATCCCTTTACACTTGATGTCTGACTGGAGCTCCATAAACTAATGTAACATGTGCAGTCTGGGAGAAGTAGAGAACTTGTCCTTCCCTTACCACATTCTCTGTATCCTGTTCCAGGATAGTTTACTTCAGATTCCTCTAAAGTTGAAGCAGTATGAGGAATAAAATTGCTCTGAAGAGGCTACTACAGCCCAGTAGCTGTAGCATTTATATTATCTTCTCATTTCAACAAGGGTGGAGAACTGAACAGTGAAACAAAACCAAAGAGCAACAAAAGCAACCAATGATTCTTTGGGCATTTCCCTGCACAACTACTAGTCCTGGTCTGACTAAATCACTTGAGTTACAGTGCTTGCTACTAAGGAAACGATCTGGAACTTAAATTAGCATTGCTCACAATACGAGTCTAAAACCCAAATGATTTGGACTAGTTTAAGACTAAGAAAGATCCCTCTCTTAAAAGAGTCTTCAAATTGAGAAAGAGCTATTCACATTTAAGAATTTAGGCACTGATGGGACAAGAGGTTTGCCAACAAATACGCTGTAAAGCTGGGAACACAACTTCGGTCAAGTAATTCCATACTAATTCTGAATTCTCTCCTTAAGATGTAATGGGCAGATAAAATTTAAAAAGAGAAGGCAGGACCAAAAAATTACACACAAATTTGCTGCAAGTACCTTTTGCAACCTCAAATGAAATTGTTACAAAAGGGATGTTACAGCATCTTCAGATGGCGTAAACGGCCTTGTATAACAAAACCATGCTTGCTGTATGCAGTGCCATCCCTTCCAATCAACAAATATGAATATCAGCTCTTATTGCATGTGACATTGTGCAATGGTTCCCACCAAGGTTATGATCTCACAGTTAAAAAGTAAAGTAAGATGGACTTTGTTTCTAAACCTCCCTCCGCCATTGGTTAAATAACATGAGACTGCAGCCAATTCTTTTAACTTGTATCTCCTATTCCCAGCTTACAAAAGAAAGCTGAGAGTTTGGGTTTTTTGGGGGTTTTCCTGTTTGTTTTTCAAAACTGGAGTGCTTCAGTGGAGCTCAACATAAATACAGTTTTCATACATGGCACTAGCCTGCCTGGCAACACAAAGGCTGAGCTGAACTCTCACTGGCAGCGACAGTTCTATGAAGTGTATTCCCAATGTCGGTATTGTATATGTCTTTCTAACACCTAATAATCTTAGTATTTAAGTGAGAGTGGTACATCTGTACATGCATACTTTCTAGAATAGTCAACAATTAAAAGCTATTTCAAAACCAGCCCTCCACATGAATTGTTGCTCTCTTATTCCTGTCTCCTACAGCACTATGCAGCCATGAAACAAAAAGCACTCGTGACACATTCTGTACCCAAAACAAACCTCATTAAAGGATGCATGGAAGTTTCATCAGAATTTCCTCCTGCCCCACTGTACGTCTATGACAACAATATATATAAATAGAGAGTATTTTCAGAAAAACTTGAACTAAAGTTCAAAAGCACCTAAATGACTTTGGTGAGGCAGTACACATTTCACAAAGTGAAATCCTAGTGGCAGAGACAAAGAAATGGTCTTTGGGTTTTGTCTCAATGTGGCAGTACAGACTCAGCTCAAAGGTGCAATAAGGTCACAGCTCAATAACTGCACACAGGTGCTGGGGACCACGATGTCTGTTACGCTCCATCAGATGCAGGCAGAAGCTTCAGGTGCATGTCATTTTCCATGAAATATTGTTAGAAGAGTGAGGGGTCAACGAGCTGGACAGGAGTCTGCCACCAGTGTGTTCTGCTGCAAGCCTTGATCGATACTAGTTGTTCTGTGTAAATTTCTGTGGTGTAAATGAAGCTCTAGCCTTTACCATACACTAGGACAGTGTCACCAAAAAAATGACCTGAGATAGAAGGTGGAATAGTACAGCATTGCAGAAGTCTCCCTCCTGCCCAAAGGGTCCCATAATAATAAATGGACATTTCACACATCAGCATTTCCACAGCGTGGGATCTATGAGCAAAAAAAGCAAGTTAATGCACCAAAAGTCCCGTTCCTGCCCCCAACCCAAGGATCGCTGTAAGGACAGCTGCTTTATGAAAATTCTCTCATACTCTGATGTCATCTCCAGTTGCAGATAGTTTGTTTTCTTGTAGGTTTTTGGATAATTTTCAAAACTATCAAAGTGAAATAATATCATAGCATCTCTTCTTTCTCCAGAAAATTCCTATAGGTCTGAGACCAGCAGCCATACTGAGAGCCTTTAATTATCTGAATCAACATTTTGTTAGCAATTACGTCTAATGTTTAGCAGGAGAAAGATTCTCACATCTGCACTGGGTGCTCCTAGGAGTACGTATATTTATTTCTAGGTATCAGTGAGACATTTTTCATAATATATAAGCACATCAATAAAATACCATCTCGGAAGGTTTCTAAACAGTCATGTTATTACATGTCCAGGTATGCTAAAAATGGATTTAGGCTCTGAAAGTGCTAGCCCCACTGCTGGGTGCCTATAAAGCCCCCAGTATGTGGGTCTGCAATAAAGTAGTGAAGAACTAGCCCCCTTTCCTTCACTTCCACAACAGAGCAAAAAAGGGCATCAAGCAGGATAGGAAAGTCAGGTCTGAAAAGAAAACAAGTTTGGCTAAAATCTTTGTCACTCATTTCCAACCTTTGCTCAGATTTTAGTAATTTCACTACTCAGACTCTTTGTCTTGTATTTTCACTCTTCCTCCCCACCTGCCCAGAGCACAGTAGGCAGCAAAACGTCTTTGTAACTTAGGATTTCACTTATGGTTAAATGGACAAAAAAAATAAGGTAGACTACATTTCCTGTAAAAGGTAGAAAGCTGAAAAGCTAGAGATGAGTCTCCTGAAAGCCTGCAACAATCACTGTCTACACAATAATTTCAGTCAGAATTTCAGAAAGAGGAGACATACAGTATTTTCTCTGCCAGAAGTTGTAAATACTGGATCAAAACCTTACAGAAAATTTGGATCTCCCCTGAAGTCACAGCACTAATCTGATACTAAGCTGTGTTATTTAAAAGTGAAGCAGACTTACATTTGGGACTCCTCCTGGGTGCCACTCTATTGAGGCAACCCACCTTTCAACACATGGCCTACTACAAAGTAATATGTCACCCTATCACCATGCATAAGTAGCTTAACAAATGTACCAGACCAGAGCAATGGATATCTGAAACTGCTCTGTGAAAAAGACTGTATTTGTTTTTTCATCCAAGCAGCAAAAAAATCCAAAACCCCAACCAAACGAGAACAAAATCCAAATTTATGACTCTGATACTATAGCTGAAAAAACAAACAAACAAAAAGAAAACCCCCCAAAAACAAACCAGTAAAGTTTTCCTTTTTATACCAGTTTTGCCTTGTTTCATTACTAGGTGACACCGCCCACACTCTTCACTCCCTTCCCCCCCACAAAATACCCCCAAAATTTCATGGATTGGAGTTTGTGGACACAAAGGAAAGGTTACTTTAATCATGTGAGCTCAGTGGCATGAAACAAATTGTTAAAAAGAGGTAAAACAAGATTTTTAATCTCAACTTTGATACTGTGTAATGCATTGCTCACACTTAGCGAGCATGAAACTCAACATTCACCTGCTCAATTGCAGAAGCTTCAAAAGAAAACAGTAAATTCAATTCACATTAAATCTCTTAACACTCCATAGAAAGCTGCGTCTACAGATGTGGCTATTATCAGGTGCTTTAAGCTTTCTGGCTATCAGTTTGCACAAAATAATGTATAAGAAAACTTAAAAAAAATAAGATAGACATACCTTAACACCATCTAGCTGATGATGGTAGTTTACGGAACCATGGGGTTTTCTGGTTTTGGCAACGAGGGGGATGGCATCAGGGGAAGAGTTGTAAATATTTTCCTATTCATTCCTTAAAAAGACCCTCTCCCCCACTTTCCCCCCTAACAAAAGACTCAAGCATGCCTTACTTTATACATCTTTTGGATGGACAACAGCCCACAGGGAGAATGCAGCTGAAGCAGCATGTGGTAAATCTATTTATTCCTTAGCTTTCTCTAGCATTCCTCACTGAAAAGCTTACATTATATTACTGTTACATACCACCAGTTAGTTTAAATAAAACATATGCATTTAAGTTCTTCATTGATCCTGTCACTTCAAAGGCAGTTTTCCCCCCTTTCTTTAAGAAAACAGCAGGAGAGGGAAACCCCACAATCAAACCTGCCTGAGAATGTGAACTAATGAGACCCAGCTGAAAACAGCCGTTCTACAGTTCTTGTTCGTCTTCCCAGTGGACAATGAAAAATGATTAATGAAATATTTGTTGTTATTTTTACAGCTTTGTAGCAGTGCCATGCAATATGAAAGCAGGGCTGTTTTGATGACAACATGCTATCTGGTACCATGAAAATCTGTATTTTGTTACAGTCTGAACATCTGATTAATGCTTACAAGGTCACAGGCAGTGTTATCTTAAAAACACTAATTTCAGATGAGTAGGCATTCACACACCTTGACAGATCCCAGTAAACCAGAACCAAACAGGTAAAATCTGCTCCTATCTCAATCTGGGTTGCCAAGAAAGCAGTTTTGACAACCTAAACCTTAAACATGGAAGCTGCTAACAAAAGTATTATGTTACAAATCGCAAGGCATGTTTCCTTGCAGACAAAAAAAAAAATTAAAAAAAAAGCTAACACCTCTGCTGCAGGAGATATAAATTTAGAATACTAGTCAAGGACTTTTCTGCTATCTGACTGAAACCCTGCTTCATAGAAAAAACCTCAACCACATACTTCCCCATTTTATACAGGGAGAGTGGCTGATATGTATGACACGAAAGATCAATCTGATGCCTATAAGCAACCTGCAATTGATTTGATATCCTGGTCATGTCGTTGATGAAGACAAGTCAACACCACTTAAATCAGTTCAATTTGTTAACAATTACAATTTAACTAAGGTGTTCAAATCACACCGTGCACATTTTCATAATGAAAACATTTACTAAAATATGGGGATGGCAATGGCATGTTTTTCCAGTTCCTAGGCAAATGTAAAGAAACCCCAAACCAAGTGTTCCATAAACTGACGTAGTTAATGCTACGCCTAGAATAAATTTTTGACATCCAGTGTTGTTCTTAATTGCAAAGAAGTCGTAACCAATACTTACCATCTGATGTCTTCTGTAGTTCTGCTTTCAAATGTTCAACTTCCTTCTTCAACTTTTCATCAGTTGCTTCTGCTGACTCTTTCTTTTTACTGCTTCCTTTTTCACTCAAGGCCTATTAAAAACCACAGTTGCTACAATTACTTTTGTTTTCATTAATCCGACATTAATGTCAAACAACCAGAGAATGTCAGCCTTAATCTTGCAAAGTGACAGGTTTTATCAAGTGCCAACATGACACAGGCAGATACTCAGTCATTCTAGGGGAAAAAACAAACAAAATTAAAAAAAAATGCTCAATGTTTTAAGTTGATAGTAATGGCATACTTGTAATAGTATGGCATTATATCCTGTGTAAGAGTACTTTGTATCTCTGCATCAAGCCCACAACTTCCGTTTAGGTTATAAATGGCTTTTCCAGAAGATGTACGCTGGGACTGCAAGTGACAGAAGATTGCCGTGTTTATGTGCAACTTGTTCTGATAATTTATTCTGATTTAAATCATGTAGTACACCACAAATCTCTCCTTGTAGGTTTGCAGCTACTTCGTCAATCTTCAGAATACCTCAATACCCAGATTAGATTTCCACTGAAATTCAAGAAAAAACTAGGAAAGGATTCAGGAAGGGCCCTGTAAGTACTAGCACAAGAGCATTATACTCTCTGTACTTTGAAAATGTTGGCACTACTATACTCATGCACATTCTTATCATTAAGGCAATTGCTATTGACGACAAAGTATCGCATGTTAAGGATTAGACCCCATAATCAGACCCCTTGCTCACATAGGCTCTATTACCCAACCAAGCATCATCTCTGTTACGAAAATGGCAAAAGAAGTGGTAAATGCTTAATGGGAAAAAGAAAAGCAGAACAACTGAGATGAACAGCTGTTAGGTGAACTCGTGACATCAGAGTTTACTGGGCACAGGTGGGAGCAGAGAGGAAGATTACTTTAGGAAGAAGGAAAAGAACTGTTTATAAAGACTGGCAAACAATCCAAAGAAAAGAGCTGAAGAAAATTTTCCAGAAGCAATTTAACCGAAGAGCAGAGATTGCATTTGACTGCTGGTAACAAAACCATAGCCAATTTGTCATGAAATTGGCCACAGACTGCCTCCTTTACTTTGTGCTCCCCTCTTTCTTTAATACACAAATAGTTTTTTCTGTAAACTTTTGTCTGAAGTCCTGTGCTCCATGAAACCTCGGAACAGGAGACAATGCAGACCTAGCACACTAGAGTAAACTTACAGTATTTACACTTACAGCCAGTGCCCTATATGCAATTGCTCCTGCCTCTCCCTGATGGTGGAATGAAGCATGCTTGTAAATGAACAAAAATGCAGGGGCCAAGCCACAGAGGAACCTGTCACAGTATCTCTATAAAGTTAAAATAAACCAATTCTGAACACTTTGCACCTCCAGTGCAATGGAGATCCAGCCACAGCATGCTGGCTGTACCTGTGGCTACCACTGTTTTTGCAAACCATGCAATCAAACGCACAAATAGAAACAGACAGGAATACAGTTTCCAGTTTCTGGCTATCACTTATAAGCAGCTAAGAGAATGTGTTGCTAAGAGAATGTGAAAGCAGAACAAAAAGAGGACTTTTGGCCAAATCCCAACAGGACAGGGCAGGGGGGGAGTACCAGTATGCAGTAAAGAGACGAATTCCATAGCTGAGGGAGGCAGTCTGGAAGTCTGGATTATTTTGACAAAATACAAAATCCCAAAATTTTGGAATCATTTCATACTTGGGAAATACTTAATACACACTCTAGTGATCCTTGTTTTATGACACTTCTCAAGCAATTGGATTTTTTTGCATCCCTTCTAGTACTTTTTGTCCAGAGTCTGTTCTCTTTGTCTGAAGATTTATTACAAAAAATTTACAGTGCTGGTAACCATAGACACTGCTCCAGACAAACTGGAAAGAAACCTGTACACACCTGCAGTGAATTTTGTTTTGACAATGTGCCAGACCGAAGAATGCTGTGTAAGTCTTCATACCCTGGATATTTGCACTCTAGCTTATGGTTCAGTCTCTTCCAACAGAAATCAAACTAACAATTATGAAAAAAGATTTCATACACTTATCTGACTTCCCTTCCTGCATACAACTGTATATTGAGCCACAACAGACAAATGATAGCTTAATTTTCTCCATTCTTCTCATAAAAATAATATATTGGTGGTTCTTTCAAGTAAGAAGTTTTTGGTAATATCCTCATTAATACTATGGCAGTGCCTTACCGAGAAAGGAAAGTATTGGGAAATTGGCTGACCCATCATAAAAATAGATGCAAGAATACAAAATACAATAAATACAAAAGACCAATTTTACAAGTTAGAAAAGACATTTCAGGACTGGAGCAAATCCAAAATTTAGAAGAAATAGCCAGCACGAGAACAGCTATACTGTAGGCTTTTCTGTACTGGACTGCTATTGCCTTGACCTAAACAGCCAACTGTTTAGGATAAAAAGAATAAAATTGTCTCCCTCTACTTTGCTATGATTAAATTCAAAGAGATATTTTAAGAATATATTACTACTGTGATGAAATGTGTACTGGAAAGACAGAACTTCATTTATTTGGATTACTTTAGTTTCCTTTGTTAATAAAACGCTACTGAAATTTGTATTCAGTATTCTGAATTACATATTTTAAGAACATTGCTCTTCCTTTTTCCACCAGAAGAAAAAAACAAACAAACATTATTCAGTAGCAAACCATCCCCAGAGTATTTTGTACTAACTACTTACTGTATAAGAAAATAACTGAAAAAGTTCAAAGATACCTCCTGCAGCCTTTCATTCTCGGCCATGTATTTTTTGGCTGCTTCAGTAGCATCATTTACTTGCGTTTCCAGAGCTGCATGAGATGCCATCCCTTTTGCCAACTGAGTAAGAAGGGTAACAGTACGTCTCAATACACTGGTGAAGAAACACAGTGAACAGCACAGTAATTCACAACACATTAAAAAAATAAACAAACCCAAACCAACCCCTTTTTCTCTCCCTCTGCATTAGATGTGAAAACAAAACCACATGAGGACTGTTTAAGCACCTGAAGGGAAACATCCAGGCTCATCAATGACAAATAACAGTAAAACAAGAGACTGAAAAGATTTTCATCCATCAAACATCTGATTTTTACCTGATGCAGAACCTCCCTCTTCCCAAAAACCCACAGCCTTTAGGGGGTCAGAAACTTGCTTGCTTAAAGGCTGAAATACTCTTACATGAGCTAGTGTTTTAAACAGGATGGATCTCTGAATACGAGACCCAAGCAATATGTTATGGTAATGAGTACAATGAAAAAAAAAAACCCACAAGACAACTTTATAAAAGGCCTTACAAGAATAAAATTAGCAACGTGAGCATATTAATCTTCAAAGTACTCCGTCAATACTGTATAAATCAGAACATGCATGAATGTCAGCGCTCATATGGCACCTCAGATCTAAGCTTTGCAAATACCTCCCTTGATTTGATCCAGTGATTGCCTCTTTGCATCACTACTTTCATTATTCATCCTGGAGTCTTTCAAAGCAGTATGTTGCTGAATCAAGGAAAGGCCAAAGCAACACTGAATTAAATTAACTCCTGTAATATAACTACCTCTTCAAAAGAAATTTGAAAATCCAAGTAATTGGCTTTTTCATAATTGAAAGTGTGTTAATAGACCTTTCGGCTTTCAAGGTAAGCTCTCCTCCCTGCTTTTTCATTGAAAGTTCATTTTCTTCCTTTTTTGTTTTTAATAAAAAAGTTAAGGTCCCCATGTCACTACTTTTCCAAGGGTTAGCATGTTTTACTATTGCTTATTAGTTTACAGATGCAGCAGTCAGGAGTCAGTAAAACATCATTACTAAAACAGAATCACAGAATCATAGAATCATATAGGTTGAAAGGGGCTTCCAGAGGTCACCCTGTCCAAGCTGCTGCCCAAAGCAGGGATAGAGCAGATTGCTCAGAGGCTTGTCCAGTTGAGTTCCCACCGTCTCCAACGATGGAGATTCCATTGTCTTTCAGGGTCCCTGTTCCAGTGTTTGATGGCTCTGGATAGTAGAAAAGGTACCTTTAACCACAAGTCACAATCTCCCAGGTTCCTGGCCTGTTGCCTGTTGTCGTTCCTGTGTGGATCCATTGAGAAGACCTGGCTCCATCTTCTCTACATCCTACCACTACCATCTCTGGTAACTACAACCCTCCTCTTTTCTGTGCAGACAGTTGATGGATAAAGGCTCAGCTGGCCCAAATACCTCCACTGATAGGAGGTCATTTTCCTCACCTGTACTCCAAGTTCTGCAATTGCTGAACCACAGATGGAGAAGAGTTTTTGTTGTGTTGCCAGAAGTGACAAGCTTCCAGCCTCCTCCATCTTGGGAATCTCCATCTACCACTCTTCTGGAATTCTGCTATTGGTTGATGTGCTACAATGAATCAAAACTGACCCAAAAAATGAAGTAGGGGCATCCAAGTACCCATTCACACCTACATGTGGTCTTAACTTGGTTGGGTGATGGTAGTAGCAGTGTAGGATAAGACAACCCAAAGAACACTTCCCCCCCTTCTCTGACAGACATTATGCCTGTTTAATGGATAAGGAAAATGGCTCTACTAAGTCCTTTGATCTAGCCACTGCTGTAGGAGCATTTATTTCTTCTAAATCTTGGTGAAAGGCCAGTAGCCCAAAAAAAGGCCTCAAGCAAACCTCTTCAAGAGCAGAACTTCTACCCACAATAAAATCTACTAGGGCCACCTGACAAGTTTTCTTCCATGAAAGCTGAGTGGGAGTAGGATCCTGGGGGACCAGCTTCCAACTCTAGTGTAGGACACAATCCAGCTGTTCCTCTCTTGGAGGAGAGATCACAAGCATACTTGTGCATATTTACTTAACTTTTTTGAAGGAATACAAAGAACACGATACATTCCTATCACTAATGTGCAAGGGTACAGCAACCTTTGTTTTTTCCAAAGTTTTCCTGCTCAAGTTTTGTATGAATTTTTCCTTGACACTTCTTTATGTACAATGCTCCTCAATGATCAGCTAAAATGGCCATACATCGCTCCAAGGGGAAGAAGGCTGTCAGAAGTCTCTGATGCCAGGCATTTCCTTGTTCTGTGTTCCTCTTGCATATCTAGGCAATGTCAAGGAGCTCACTGAAGGAATTCAGAAGGGGGCCAGCATTCTTTGCCCAGTGTCACCATAAAAATGTACAAACAGGAAATTGTCTGACCAACACGTCTGTTTCCATTCACTCACATTATCTGTGTCCAATTAGTTCATGTGCTCCTTGCCCAACTAAGATCTGCAGGTTGTTGTGGCTACTGTGAAGATTCACAGGTAGTCTTGACTGCTACTGCTGGGCAGTACAGAACTGTCCTTTCCATCACCCTGTTTTATTAGCTGTGTTTAAACATCCTGAAAGGGATACCACACTTAAGATCATAATATCATAGTAGGCCAGTTGCCACAAAGTGCTTGATCTGAAATAATATCTGAAACTCTCCTTGGAAGCTGGAACATTATCCTACAGTTCCTAACCGAGCTTTAGATGAAGTGGTTCAAGTAGGACTCAAGCTTTTTTTCTTAACACAGCAGGATGCAATAATACCTTCTTGCAACATATTAAGGTTATTTTAACAGTACTTTAGGTTTTGAGGTTTTTTATTCCAGTTTTCTGTGTTCAAAACAAACAAGACATAGGGCATAAGTTTAAGGAAGGAAATGAGTATTCCCTGAAGAAACTTCTCCTGCAAAATACATGTTTTCTCAAACGTTCAAAATGTTTCTTTCCATGTGTTGCTCACATATCCTTCCAATCTTCAAACATGTGTAAGATATTATTTTCCATGATCTTACTTGCCTCATAGCCAATCTGCTCACACTTAATTCTTTAATCTCTTGAAATCAGCCTTCCAATCTTTTTTATAGTTGTATTACTTCATGCAATAGTTCCTGTAAGAAACACGCTATGAGGAAATTAGAAAAATGTTATACTTACAGCCAAAGAAATAAGGAAAAACCTGAGAGATAGAGGTTTCTTTGCGATCGGAAGAGTTTCATCTGAATATGATCAAATGCATTGGTATTGATATTTGCAGCCTTCTCATTCACATGAACAGCTGAGTACTTCCTAACTTCTCTAATAGCATCTGCAAACAAAACCAGTTTGTTCTTATTCACATCTGTGGGTATGCGTGTATGATATACCAGATACAGCACTAGAAATATGTATTTGGGCTTTCTGCTCAGCAAACAGCCATAGGACAAATAGTGACATCACTTATGTTATCCATACATTTTAAAGATAGGTCTTGATAAATCACTGAAGCGATATAACATATTTCCAGAGATATACCCAAAACATGCTTGAACAGTCATTTCTAACACTTGCAGCCAGCCATCAGGCCAAAGCAACACATTTTACAAATGCTACCAGAGACCCTACAGATAGTGTCAAAATGTCACTGCTGACAACTGAATTAAAATCCAGCCAGTGGACAAACAGTGATAAAACAGAAAGGGGAGGGAAAAAGAAGAGATGCCTTCTGAAGGATTTGCCTCATATGGAATTTGTTAGATAAACATGTATTTCAGTAATGACAGAAGTGTCTACTTTATGCTTGAATCAGAGAGGGAAAAAATTATTACTATAACATCCGTCAAAAACGGAATACCGTAGTAACACAGCGCTGAACATAAGCAGAACAGAGGGGGTAAGCTACACCTCAGCTTTCTTTCATTTGCCTTTCATCCATCTTTCAGCTTCCTTTCATCGATCATATATTCCTGATACTTCTGCAGAAGGGCCAATACACGGCCAACACTTCTCAAAGGACAAAATAATTAATTAGGACTTATGTCTACATAAAAACAAAAGCTAACCCAGTTAAGAGTTTATATTACAATCTGTAAACCTAAGATCATCATACATACTTAAGGCCAATAGAGTACCTAAAATCTTCTCCTGCATATCAACAAAAATACACATTTCACGACACATCATCAGTTCTTGCAGAATATTTTGGCCATGTGTTATTAAATTGCTGCTGCATTTCTCCAAGCAGACAAAATCAACTCCACAGAAAAGCATGTGAGAGTAGCATAGCTTATGACTGTCTCTTTTACATTCATACGTTATTTAGAGAGAGAAAGAAAAGGAAAAAAAGAAGATATTTGAAGTGAAACTTCAAACAACACAACAAAAACTAAGACCAAACAAAAGAAAGTCCATATCCCTGTGCTATGGGAAGATTGTAGTCCTGCAGTAACCTGTCATCTTATGCTATGGGGCACGCATCTCACCACTGCTTTACTTTAGCCCAAATCTATCTTTCCACAAAATCAATAATCATCACCAACTCAAAAGCAAGCTTTGGTAAAAGTTTTCAATTGGTTTTCAAGGAGAGTAAATTAAATCCATCAGTTCTCAGTCTTAAGCCATTTACTGAAGGATCTACTTCTAAAGATAATACTAAAGACTATCTAGAACAACAACAACAAAGTTTATTTGCATTTCCAGTACTTGTTTAATATTAGGAATATAGTATTGTGGTCTAGTCTGACTTTGTTACATATGTAATGTATCTGTATGTTTCTCTCAGCAGACAATAAAACCACATATTTTTTCTTTGTATTTTAAGCAGCTTGGAATTAAGTAGCATTTTCACTGTAAGGCGCTTGAAACACTTCTATCCATGGAGAAGAACCACTTCTGTCACTGAAACACAGGAGAACTATTTCCCTCAATGAAATACAGGTGATAGTTACCACACAAAGAAGTCAGGACAGACATTAAATGAAATCAGTCAGGCATATGGTCATCATTCAAGCTCCAGTTTCACTAAAGCTTTACTCCTACTTGATAGACCTTAAGATCTTAGGATCTTGATAGACCTTAGGACCATAACAAACGTAGCCAACAGCTGTTTTGTATCTATGCTGCGCAAAAGTACTCAAATAGCCAAGTGCTTTGATATATTCTGCTCTTCTTCTATTTCAAGAGCAACCGAGAGAAAGAGTGCCATCTACTGCACATTGGGCAGCTCAGCCAAATTCCGGTATCAAACGTTTCAAGTTCATTTACTTGTGTAAGAAAGTGAAACCAAGCAGCAGCCTAGACCAAGCTCCATTTTTCCTCCTCATTCACTACTATATTACTATTGCATTTGGATTCCCAACACAGATGCAGTATAAGCCCTCTCCTCTTCCATTCTATTGTAGAGCTTTTAAACAAATTAGCTGATTTACATTAGGCTTGAATCCTTTCAATAAATCATCTCCATATACCATGAATTCCATATATCAGTTTTTTTTTTCCCCCCATTTGTTAAGAAATTATTTAACACTTACCAAGAAACAAGACGATCAGTAAAACTATTATTGTAAGGAACATCTTGTTCCAAAAAACTGCCATTTTGCTCCATAGAGGAATCATAAAAATCTTCTGCCATCTGCAAAATAGCGTTGTGTTATTCAAAGGTAGTTAAACACTAGAAGAAGAGCATAATAACCTCACAGAAGAGCGCTTTGTTATTGATATGAGACTTATATAAGGTCTCTAAACGGTTGCTTTAATTGCAATATAATTTAGGTATACGTAGCTTTTCCAACAATCCAACTTGCTTGTTTCTTGTCAATACATGCAAAGACAGTTGCTTCAACTTGAAAACTTCTCACATGATAGGAGGTACTCTCCAGATACGTTTTATTTTAGCTTTTACTTTGGCTAGCATTACTTTGTGTTCAGTCCTGACTACAATAAACTCAAGGATGGGGTAAAGACTGTAAAATCCATTCCATCATTTTTATTTCTACCCACTTATACTCCTTGTTGCCGAATAAAATAAAAACCCTCCACAAATTAAGATTGTCTCTACCATCCTTATTCAGAAGGCTTTTCTTTTACATTGATGAATCTGCATAATTATAAAGTACAAGGATTGCTATTACATTCTAACTTGCAAATGACAACAAAAAGGACAAGTCTCACGTTTATATTTTGTCAAGTGTTAAAACCTCTTTCAAGAGCATAAATCTGTTGGCTAAGGAAGCAACTTCAGAGGCCCAATGGTGGTGAAGACCATTTTTTTTTTTTTGTTGAAACAATCAATTGCCTATTCGATATTACTGCATGGAGGCCTCTGCAAGAATTCATACTCACAGCACAAACAGAGAACATCTGATGTGCTCAAATGAACTGAAACCCGCAAAAGACAACAACAGAGCAGCTACTTGTCCTTTGCTGCAGGTTAGAATTGGTGCTACTGCAAAAATGAAGTAATACCTAGTTATGCCATTAGGGATGTAACACAGGCACACTAGTCATCGTCTGATTATATCAGGTAAAATTTCCAACTTTTGTTAAGAGTATTTACATCTTCCAGAGATTGTTAAAATTTGTCCTTTAACAAAGCAGTTTCCAACCTACTATGAACCTAATTTAAATTAGACTGTAGCATCATCTCCAACGGTTCCTTCTGGTTCTGCACCAGCAAGAATTAAAATATTTTAGCATTGTATATACAAAAAAAATCATTTTAATCTTTGAGTATAATGCGAATTCTTTATAGCAGATAGCCATAATCTATATCAACCAAAAAGCTTACTTTAATTAAACCAAGCTACAATTCAAACGAAGCCAACTTGCTAACTCTTTAAAAATGCAATCCTCCAAGTTTCATATTGATCTCCACTGAACAAGTGATTCTCTGAGGTATGACCTTAGACCAACTATATTGCCAAGTTATATTCAGGCTAAAAATAAGATCTTTTTACTGCAGAGTCTTCCTATGTTATATTTTCATGCATATTTTTCCTCAACAAGTATCGATGTTCACATTTATTAATGCTGCATTTCCTTTTGGTGACAGAAGTCACATAAATATAATCCTTCCAAATTATAATACTGTCTGCCACTATAGATGTACCACACTTGGCAGTATCTGACTTTTTTCATACTTGCATTTTTATATTGTCAATTTACTTATTCCCCAGGAACTTAAAAGCTTGTTAGCAAATTTGAAAAGGAGTTCATTATCCAAAAAATGTGCAGGCACAAAAGAGGCAAACAATCTGTTTGAAGACTGACAAGCAAGTAAATCAAAACTTTAAAGAACAGCAGTTTCATGTCTGTCTTTAATTGTGCATGCTTCACTGCTCTGACAGAACCAGCTCCCAGGCCACAAAGATGCACAAGGGAGAACTGCTGCCCTCTGGTACTGTCACAGCAGCTAAACCTAATCTTTAACCCCTGAAGACTCCTGCGACAGTTTTGTTAACAAAATAATTGAACATGTCACATAAAGGATAAAGCTATTTTGCTCTTTCAGAAACCACTGTTCAAAATAATAGCTGAATGTTACAAACCAAGGGCAAAAATCTATCCTTTGTATATAATTAAAAGCACTGTGTTTAATGTTTTAATAAATTTTGGTAACACTGCAGGTTATGAATTTGCTTTTCAGCCACAAAGACTGGATTCAAGCCCTATTTATGTCCTAAGTGAAACCTATTTCAATACTCCCAATGTACTGTGCATGTGTCATCAGCCTGCAGAAATTCTTGCAGCTAGTTTCCTCACATAAGCCATTAATAATCTGATGATTACAACTCCCATAATGCTTCTCCCTTCTTACATACAGTTGCACTTTTGATTGGAAAACAACAGAAGATACAAGAACTCAAGAGTCTCGTTGAAATACGGAACTCCTCACAAGCCAGCTTGCAAAAAATCAAAGGTAAAATTAGATTTTAGAACAGTTTCAACTTCTGAAGTTGAGGAAACATGACTAATCATTGATATCAGCTGTGGACAATCCAACCATTTTGGAGACTCTCCCACAGGTTTAGGTAGTTAAATTCAGACTCTCCACACTGCAGGGTTTTGTTCCTTAACATATTACAGTAAAAGCTGCATTCTTCATTCTAAATATATCTAAAGATGCAAAAAACAAGTATATAACAGTTTTTACACAACACTGACACAGTGGCAATTTTTTTTAAAAGCTTTAAGGTTTTATCCTACTTGGGGTTTTTTTGGAGGGTTAGGTTTTTTTTTTTTAGAATTACTGATATTCTGGAAAGAAATCATAACTCTGTTTCACATGCTTCCTGTAGAGAAGCTATCTTTCTTTATTTTTTATAAAGAAATAAAAATAACATTACTAAATTTGAAGAGCTACCTACAAGAAACCATCTTAAGATAAGGTTGTAAGCCAGGCCTTTGCATACAGTAAGAGTAATTAACACATTTTGTTTCCTTCCCTTGTTAAGGGCATTTGCTTTACAAGAATGAATTATTTTTCTTAATGTTTGCATTGCATTCCAGAAGTGTTATTATTTTGTTAATCTATATATAAGTTTATAGAGGCCTTTATTTCAGTAGTCCTGAACCTTTTGCATCAAGCTGCAGTCTGAATTTTTTAAAACAAATGATCTCAAATTTCTTAGAGCCCCCTTATACATGCTGTATGTGGTTAGCTTTGAATATCAGATCTATCTGTTCAGCACCCACAATGCCTAGTGCACACCAAAACATAGAGCTGCTCCTCGCAAACTTGACAACTCCTGAAAAGGCTGCACCGTCCTCTCATCTCTTACTGAGCTCATAGCAAGGGAAGCCAGATGCCTTCCTGCACGCTGGCTACTCCAAAACCCCCGAGAGAAGACCAGGAGACGACATCCCACTTGCTGAAGCAAAGCAACGGGGCTCAGGCTGGGAACCCCAACTGCTGCTCCGATGAATCAGCAGCGTGCGTAAAGCAAACATAAAGCTCCTTAAAAGAGGCTTATGATTCTTGAAACTCCTGATGCTCAAGTCCTGAACAGCATTCCTTTGGTTTAGTTCACTGCTAGTTTAAAATGCAGCAGAACTCGCTGTTTACAAAAACGAAAACGTGAAATAAACCCAAACCGGAGAGAAGACCGAGCAGGCGTTCCCCAGCACACTCAAGTCCTACCTCAGCGGAGAAATGAACGGCAGGCAGAGCACCAGAAGGACTCCTATTTCACCGTACAGAACGGTGGCAACTGCCGTCCACTGGAAAGTCATCGTCCCGGCGGCCTGCGGAGGAAGGAGCGGCTCGGGCGGGCCCCGGGCGGGCCCCCAACAGCCCCGCCGCCGGCACCGCTGCCACGGCGGCTCCGGCAGCCCCCGCCGGGCCCGGGCTGCCTCGCGTCGGGCCGCGGAGTTTCAAAGGGCAGTACTGCCCGGTAACTTCACCGCAGCTCCGGGGAGGGGACGTCCCTCTGCGCCGACTCCCCCTCCCGAACCAGCCCCCGGGGCACGGCCCCTCCGCCGGGTCAGGGACCCTCGCCGCCGCCGCTGCGCCCGGCTGGGCGGGCAGGGCAGGGCAGGGCAAGGCAAGGCCGCCGGCAGCCCCCCCCCCGGGGACACGCAGCCCCGCCTGTGCCGCAAGCCCACGGCTCCCTCCCGCCGCCCCACGCCGCGCCGGCTCCCGCCCCTAAGCGCTGCCCGCCGCCCCCGGCAGAGCCGGGCAGGCCTGGGCCGCCCCGGGCCCGGCCCGGCCCGGCCCCCCTCACGGCCGCTCGGCCTCCGCAACCTCTTCGGCACCGGCGCCCGGCTGAGCCTGATGGCGGCGAAGGCGCTCTCGAAGGGGCGGGGAGCGGGGCCTCGCGCGGCCGAGCGGGACGGGGCTGGGAGCGAGCGAGCCGGTCCTTCCCGCCGGCGCTGAGGGGCGGCGGCGCTGGCGGCCGGGGCGTGCGGACGTGGGGCGGGCCGGGGCTGAGTGACAGGGCGGCCGCGGGGGCAGGGCGGGAGCCGCGGCCCGGGGGCGGTGCGGAGCGGAGCGGAGGCGGCCGCCGTCTCGGCTGGGGAAAAGGTGCGGGCCGGCCCGAGGGCAGGGGAGGGTCCACTCTGGTCCCGCCCCGGGGGAGCCGCAGGCTCCCCGCCGGCCTCCCCGCCTCCCCGGAGGCCGGCCTTGGCTGCCGGCCTTGGCTGCCGCCCCGGCTTGCTGCGCTCTGGCTGAGGGCCCGGGGGGGGGACGTGCGACATCGGCTGCTGAGGGGTTTGTGTGGGCAGCTGGAAAGCCGAGGCTGACGGTAGGCGTGAATTTACTAAGGGACCGCACCTCTGTGGGGAAATGCAGGGATCTACACGTTGAGAAAGGTTAAAATTAGTATCTTTTTCACATTTAGGGAATGGTTGTAAGCATTCTGCTGCGGGATATTGCTGTGATCATCCCGCCGCTCCATGACTCGAGCTTATGCGATCGGGCACTTCAACTCTGCTCTCTACCGCGCTCATTAGTTTCTGAAGTTCAATTAAAATACTGCGTCCGCCCGTCCGTCCCCCCACGCATTACACTACCTTAATGTATTAAGATCCTGTAAATCTGTTTTCTCAAGGAAAATAGGCCCAGTATTCATAAAGACACCACAAGGAACAACCAAACAACAGTCTCAAACACTGTCAAACAGACCTGTTTGCACCTCCTGAATAAAACAATATTCCTTCAGAAAATCCTGTTCTATCCTACTGTCCGGTGCTTTTTATCAGCATGGCAAGGTTCCAAGCACGTTATTTCCATACCTTGGTACCCATTTTCCCATTTCTTGTCCATCTCTTTTGCCACCGTTGTGACTCCCCTTCTTTGCCCCTGCATGACCCTCCCCTAATGACTTTTCCCTGTTGTTCCTGGTTTTGCTGTATCCGTACCCACACCCAGTATTTCTGATACCATTACTTGGGCAGCCTTGGCCTTATGCGGTGTTACTGAGGTACTGATGTGGTTATCAGGCACTCTTGGCCCTGCAAGTTTCTCGTTCCGAAAGGACCCTCAAAACTACCCTCCAGTTATCTGTGTAGTTCAGTTTTTTCCTCACATAACTGCCCCTTAACCACCAGAAATCCAGCCACCCCTCCCAGCGCTATCTGCAGCTTCTCACGCTGTTGCATGTCACGTTCAGCAATTTCACATGTCATATCCAGGAGTTTTCCGCACCCCGTTGACTTCGCTCAGGCCAGGGCCCACTCAGCAGCAGCACTTACCAACTTGCCTGCAGCCCTGACAGATCCTGAGGTGCTGCTGGTGGAAGAGGTTACCTTGTCTAGCTGGGCATCACCAGCACCACCACCACAGCTACCTGCTCTCGGGAATTCTGTCCCAATTAATTTCCATCAAAATAAATGCTGTAAATAGTAGTTCTTTGTGACTCTAATCCATTGGAACTGAAATGGTGTAGGAAGTTCTTGCATAAACAGTGTTGAGCAGTGTTGTTTGCAGCTGCTCAGAGTCTGAAATTGTTTACACTTAAAATTTCCCAGGTCTGTGGCCTGAGGATGGAGCCAGTGTGTTAACATTTCCCTAGCTGTTGCCAAGCAATGTCTGGATGAAAGGTTACATCCCAAATAATTGTTTTTGCGTAACAAAATTGGAAAGCGACACAACCAGCCATTTCAATCCAATCTACACAGTGGAAACAGCCTGGGTTTTAAGAAGTATTTCTAACATGTTTTCATAAACATATTTAATCAGAAGCATAGACAAAACATAACCTCTTAGCGTGTCCTGGTTATTACCTTTTAGCTATTGGCCTACAGCCATTATACTTTATTGAAGCTGCTAAAATGTTATTGAAGACTTTCTCTCCTTTAATTCCAGAGCAGTTTCCATTTCTGAGCTGCTTACTCACCTCTTACCAGCACTGTAAGCTGCCCTCCCAGTAGCCTGCCTTCATACTGATAGGACTATATTTGCACATCCCCGCTGCCAGAGACTCTGAGTTTGCCTTTTCACTTCAGGGGCTTCGTAATATCTCAGACAGACTCACTCCATAGCGACTGCTGTGCGCTTCCACTGCAGTGGCTGCATGTTCCCCGCCAGCCTGGAATGAGATCTGAGGAGCAGAGGGAAGCCTCCCGCAAACATCTGTGAGACCTCCCTTCTCCTGTGGAGTGCACTCGGCCACTCCTGGAAGGTATTCTTCTAACTGAAGTTGTAGAAGTCTGGGTTGTTGATCCAAGGCTGCCTCTCTTACAGTGAACCACAGCGTGATAATATGCTGCCATACTGTATATATAATGGCTGGCTGCTTCAGGAAAAAAACTCACGAACTTTAAAACATTACAGTTAAAAGAAATACCTTCCTCTCCCACCAGTAAGGTGACAAAGTATTCAGAAGTAGAAATATGAAATGCTTGTGTATTAGCAGCTGGTTAGAGGACAGAAATCTGACCAACTCTGCTGAAACAAAGGCAAAGAGAAATTTCAAACTTGTTCCATTCTAGTTTGGCTTGTATGACAGCTGTCTCATCATCACCCACTGCATCTGCCCAGCCATTAACCCACGACAGAGAAGAGACCTAAGAAACAACTTAACAGCAGGGAATAGAGAAAATGGGATTGTACAGGGAGGGAGCTGGGGTTACTGCAGCAGGGTAACAGTTGGTAAAGTACAGGTATGACTATGGCATTGTTGTGCAGGGTGGCTTAACATGAAGAGCTGGATCAGTTACAGGAGGCAAAGGACTTAAAATAGGAAACAAAGCTTTGCATGTTACGTTACTTGCAGAATAAATTTTAAAAATTTGAAAATTAGAAAACAGAAAGACTGAGTACCTGGTGATGTCAGAAGTAACATATACAGAGAAGGAATATATTTAGTGGCTTTAAACTGGAGATGAGAATTTTCCCATATTCAAATGCCTTATAATGAGAAATATGACCATATTCTAAAACAACATGGGAAGTTAAATAACTAACTCCCATCTTTAGCAACTTATGTATATTTGAAGAGTATGGCTGTTCAGAGTATGGCTTTAAGACTCCAGTTTTGCATTTTATTCTATGTCAACACAGTGAAGTGTGTTCAGATGCATACAAAATTCACAAGGGAAGAAGGTGTACAATTCATTTCACCCTCAAAAAAGGATGATAAACTTCTGTTGACTTTTATGATGCATAATTGGCCAGATCAAGCACTCCTTAATTACTAGCAATATTAGCAGCAACCTAGGTCTTGTACTTCAGGCAGAAATCTCGATGATCTCACACAGGCACAACAACTGCTGCCTTCAAAATCATCAAGTATTCACTTCCTAAATAGGTCAAGGTATTTCAAGTCCTCTAAAATTCAGTTTCCCCACTATTACAAAAAAAAAAAGCCTTGCATTTCTGTTATTTCATTATAATAACTTTTTCTTCTCTGCTCCTTGTGGCTAATAGGACAGTTCACAGCAAATAATATTTGCTTTTCAAATCATAAAAATCTTAAGAAAATGCTAATGTGGGGCTTGGTTAATACTTTCAAGAATCCCTTTCTTCTACAATTCAGTTGTAGAGTCTTTTTAATTTTGATGCAGAAGGCTGGAGGCATTTTCAGAACTGAGGAGAACTGAGTATTGCACTATAGTTGGATGAACTTGACACTGGAAATTCAGCAATACAAAATACAACATCATGCAGTTGGGAAATAAGAACTTTTGCTGTAAAACTGGGAGCTCAAATTACATGATGAATATTAGTTGAGGAAAACTGAGGCATTAGAAAGAGAAGTATTAGCTGCAGAAGACATTGCTGGGGTTTTACCTGGAATTCTATACATAATTGCGCTCATCCAATGTCAAGAAAACATTACAATCCAGAAGAGTGAAAGAAATAGTTGTCTGAAGGAATGGAGAATCTATCACATCAAAAAAGGTTGTAGAGATTGTCTCAATTAGCCTAGGATGGCAAAGCACGTCTGTAGTTTTCCATTTGTTAACACATCAGGAAGGTGACCATATTGGAAGAGTTACGTAACTTCGCTGTCTTAAATAGTGAACTAGACTTGATGGTCACACCTTTCAAACTTTTGTTCGTATGCCTAAATTGGAATATATTTGCTATGAAAAAATGATCAGGTCTTTTACGCCATTGCATTAAAAGAATTGTGAGAATTTAGATATCTAAATAATTAGAAGATTTGTGGAGTAGCATCAAAAGCGACGTCCCCTCCCCCAGGTTGTCATAGTTGATAGTGTAATAAAAAAATTACAATTGCATAGAAAAACAAGTAATTTATTTAGAAAATTTAGAACTATTCATTTGTATATTCATAGAAATATCAGAGTCAGAAAACTAAGCAATTTCTGGTATGAAGTTCTGTGTAAACATATAAAGAAAACAAATTCTTTGATTACAAATAATTGTACTGCACAGATTTGTGAAATTTCCCTTGCAGAACAAATGCAGCTGGTGTGTAATGTTATTATCTTGTTCTAATTTTCACTGTTTCCCTCCTATACAAAGATTCAAAGCCAAGTGACTGTCATGCTTTGATAAGCAACATGCCAGCAGGCAGAAAGGACTGCAAGAGCCCCACTGAGAGAATCTGTCAGCTTTTCTTTGACCTATAAAGTGCTGTTTTGGTAGATGACAGGGATTTAATCTTTTATATAATTATTATACAGTAGATAAACAAAACTGAATTTAGTTAGATTGAACTTTCAAATCTTGTATTTTAGATTCAGCTAAGTTTGTACTTAGTTTAAACTATCTCTTCATTTTACTCTTTACTTCTTTCCATCATTGTTTATCTGGTCCAGGTTTCTTTCACTATGTGAAGTGTGGAATTTTTCTGAGTTGTAAGTAAGTTTAGAAAGTTTTAGTCTGCAAAAGGAACATCTAATTTAAAAGAGGGTACTATGCTGGGCTTCAAGGCCTCACAATCTTTAAGCTTGAAAAATCTACTCAAATTTAAAAGTACAGCTTATGTAAGTTAAAGCGAAAACTTCTCTAATTGCTCCCTTTGTATTCTTTTGGTCTGAAATTCTTGATATTATTTATGAGTAGTATTTAGGAGGTTTCATGTAAGAAAGGCCCTAGTTTTGCAAACATATTGCTGTAAGCAATTGTCTGGTGAAAAAATAAATTAAATTACTCGAGTCTTACAATAATCAACCCTCTGTGTAATAGTGCATTGTAAATAGAATTCCACATTTGTGGAATCTGGAATATTTTCTGGAGTGAAAAATGCTGACACAAAAATACTAAAAGTAGAAAGTATCACCCTGATCATAATGTTATGCTGTGTTGTTGAAAATACTTACGCCCTATATGAATGTGACTAAAAAGTCAGAACTCAATTAAAACTTTAACAATGTATCAACAATTGCAAAATACAAGTTTACATAGAACTAAAATACTTTCAGTTATCACACACCATAATGGTCACTCAGATAATCTAGTACTGCTGAGGTACTTGATAAAACGTTAAAAACTTTTTTTTCTTGTTTTGAAGTTATCCGTTCCATCATGTACATTAAGTGGTGGTGAAAACACGTAAAAGGAGTTCCATGCTCGAGAGCAATGTCAACCCAGTCCTGGATGCACTTCAAAGGTGTCTCTTCGTATCCTGCAAACATAGCTGGATTTGCTAAGAGTCCTCTAGCCACCATTATACCTTCAAATTGGAAATTAAAGAAGTAAGTTACATTATATTTTAAATTTTACATTAAACCTTCCTGTAGGTTTTGTATAGCACCCCTTAGGACAACCACCCAACGCTTACAGACAAGTAATGGGAGAACAACAGGGATGATTCTATGATTCTATGAGTGTTATAGCTATACCAGAGAAATCCATTTAATAATCCAAACCTCAGAGTACCTACACCACCTGTCAACACATTCAACTTGATGACATATCCTTCCAGAAATTTTGAAACGAAACACAGGACACAGAAGCCTTTCTTCCCTACTTTTTAAACTGCAATTCAATAGTATTTTGTTTTTATTTGCTACACACATACAAGCCTGTCTTTTTAACATAAAATTATGATGGAAGGACACAAGAGTAGCAATGTGCTAAATTTAGTAATTTTTAGTGCAACTCAGCTGATTCACTGACTTAGAATCCTTCTTCCAGTAAGAGCTCAATGTCTCAATTATATAAATCTCAGGGCTCTTGATCTGCAGTAAATCTTTCTGAACAAGCCAGTGTATTGCAACTATAATCCCAAATTGTCAGATAAACCCAAACAAGTTCTATTGTAATTTTTCTGTGATTAAGGGATACTGTTTTCCTGCACTGTCAACATATAGTCTGTCACATTTAGTCTCTTCTTAAAAAAATAGGATGATCAAAAATGAAAAATTTCTTTCGCTATTGTGCATGACAGAAAAAAAATGATGCTTTATATTTTTGTTATTCAAGAAGGTCAGCTGGGCTATGAGAACATTCATTTCTGTTATGTATTTCCTTCCTGCTTTGTATTTGGGGGGAAGGTCCCTGTAGCAGCATGGCAGTTTGGTTCAACTATTTTTTGTTGTTGCTGTTAAACACCAATAGCGTCACAAGAAACCTGCCACATGAACTTTTCCTTATGACACAAGCTGCTGTACTCTGTCCTGTTATTCTCTAGCTGTAAGATCCAAAGCGTGTAGATACAGATCATCTCTTCAAAACATATACTGAATTTCCATGTTGTCTTGAAATCAGACAGTTGGAGAAATCTGTTGTGACTAAATAGCTGCAGGGCAATCCTTTACCCCAAAATTTTACCACTGAAGTGTAAGACAAGGTAGATACATACCTTGTGTATACCTTGAGTGCAATGCCTCACTTCCTTGAAGCTAACCATCCTAACTGTTAAGTATCTGGCTTAACAGTATTTCCTTTTTCCGCCATATTTTTACTATAAGAAATCTCCCATGTGCAGGAAGTAGAGATTTCCAAGTGGAAGTTTACAGTTCTTTCAAAGATGATCAGCTCCACAAAGAGATGGAATGAATGTCTGAAGGTCCCCCTGAACTCCACCACTGAGTGATGAGATAGCATAATAAAGCAAAGAGCTTTTGTAATTTGCCTCAGAAATCATTATTTGTGGCTTTGAATAACAGTGCTCTAGTGCTCTGATGATTACAAGTGATTCTGTTTATGAGTTTATAAGGCATCTAAACCATCCTCTTTCATTTGGCTCCTCAAAGAGTAAAAAGCACTCAAATCATGTCCTACTTACAACCAAAATAAATACTTTGAAATCTGATTTGTAAGTTTACTTAGAAAATAGAGTACGTTTAATCTTACCATCTGCTCCTGTCAAATGATGAACATTTTCAGCATCTTTTAAAGTTTTAATGTCTCCATTAGCCACAATAGGTATAGACATGCTTTGTTTAATTATTTTAATTGCATCATAATGTACAGGCTGATGCCTTTCTTCTACACTTCTCCCGTGTACTGTAATCCATGAAACTCCAGTTGCTTCAGCTTTTTGACACAGGTCAACTGTTCTTTTTAAGTCCTCATGGATCCTAAAATTCCAAGGAATGAAAACATTAGATAGTAAGTTACCTGAACTTTATAAAAAGCCCCCCTCCCTCAGGAGGAGTTACCACAGATTTGCATAACAGTATAAGTACAGAAAGTATTACTGTTGGAAGATAAAGAGGTTTTGTTTTTAATAAAGACATATGAGTTTAATGTATTGAAACGACTATTTAATTCAGCATTTCCCAATTATATCGTATCTCTGAAATATATAGAGATTGAGCAAGGGTGCCCAAAAGATTCTAAAATAAACATCATTATTTTGCATATTTTGTGAAAAAAATCTGATTCCTACTAGTTCCCCTTTCCTGAAGGACTGCAAACTGAGTTGAAACGTAACTGATAAATATGCAAAAGCCACATGGGATGTGTGGGTAAACAGCAGATGAAGTGGTACAAAGCAATGCAAAGCAGCGGTTTACAGAAGTTTAGAAAGCGATGAAGGGAAGCAGGATGTGTTCCTTAGAGCAGCTGTGGGGACCAGTTCCCAGTTTTGTTACCCTTCCCTTTATAGCCAGCAGCAACTGTGGCTCTGGCCTCCAACAGCTCACAAGGTAAATCCTTACGACAATACAGCTATGCATTGCTTTTCTTTTATGGAAACCTACATCTTTTAACTTGTACTTTCAGGTCGTTTGGATTGCAAGAAAACTCTAGCATCCAGTATGTTATCTAGTAAGTAGTCAATGACTGTGCTGGTTCTACTATCTAAGTTTGGGATTACTTGCCCCATATATTCTTTCACCATCTGGGGTCAAAAAATCTCAGCAGTCTTCACATGTAAGGAAATTATTAAAATGCATAATATTACATTCACAGAATTACATATATTAAAGTATAGTGTAACTATTACACTAACATGTTTCTTTAAAAAAATTAAAAGGCTGCTTCCATGTACCACTAACAGCACTTAAGTTAGACCTACCTTATTTTAATAGATACTGAAAATCTAGGGTTGTCGATCTGATTTCGTACATGTCTCACCATATCTCGAATGAGCTCTGGTTTATTTATTAAGCAAGCACCATAACCTTCTGCCATCGCCCATCTTTAAAAGAAAAAAAAAATGTGTTCTACATTTGAAAAAATGCAAATCAATTTCAAATACCTCAGTTTCTTTCCTTACGACCTTTAGAATGTGTGGCTGAGTAAACAGAGATAGTACTGGCTGTAGATCAATGATTCGTTTGCAGTTTGACACCAGCTTTTAGATCCTGGTTCAGTCTCCATTGTGCTGTTAGAACTTTGGACAACTTACTCTTCTCTTCCAGTTCAATTTTCTGTCCACAAAATGGACTGACGAGGAAGATAAATTAACATTTAATCAATGATGGTTTAGATCATACATAAAATAAATAGTGTGATGCTTCCCCTTTCATTGGATCACGGATTTCTTCTAAACAGAAGATGACTTTGGATTGAAAAGGAAGATTTTTGAAGTGCAAGTAAGAATATGATTTCAGAAATATTCTGTTTTCCCTCACTGCAAAACACTTTATTTTGATTGGCAGGAAATAACCGTTGCTTCCACTTAACAGCAGCGGGTTTTCTGTTAAAAATTTTTTCTTATAAAGGCAGATTAAGTGCACAAAGTTTTGTTATTTTGAAAACAGCATGCACAAGAAACAAAGGATTCAAATGTAAGCATATACTTTTGGCCTGCAAGGAAGTTACAATTTGGCATACTAGCTGTAGTTAGCTTAGAAAAAAAATACGCTTTCATTCTGAAGTCTCAGATCTCTCCAGAAAATAGTTTTCTCAAATACTAGAATTTTAAGTCAAGACAACCTAATTAGAATAGGCAAATTAAGTATTTGCACCGTAATATTATCTTTTGCTTTTCTACATTTATTTTTGAGGTCTTCACTTAGAAAAAGACTGCCTGACAAGCATGTAATAAATGGTTCTCAATTGAACAAGTTAGCAAGAATCTTCATATGTGCATTACTACTCTGTTTCACTGTCAAGACAAAATCTTTATCAATTTAAGTGAGAAGTAGATCACTAATTCACTGTACTTATAAACCTAATAAAAGAGATTCTTTTCAGCACTTCCTGAATAATATCATCTGTTTAATTATATTTTAGAGACTATCCTTCACTTGCAGAAGTCTGAGACATCAGGGACTTGCCTCATTATTTTGGGAATTGCCACATCATTTCTCAAAACACTCTCCAAATTATTTGCAGCAAGCTCTTTTTGGTAATGCATATTTAACAGCTGTTGAGAAGGGATGGACGCTTCACTTCTGAGCCAACACTTAATATCTCAGAAATGAAAAAAGGCAAGTTGGCAAATACACCTGGTTTTCCCAGTCTCGCTATGGTGACAGGCATCTCAGAACATTCAGAACAGTGTCTTGCCACATAGACATTTCTGACAGGTTAAAAAGCTGTTTCTTTCTTGAAGTCTATTTTTAAGTTAAGACAGAAATTACTATGAAAATGAAGACCAGCATACTTTATTCTCAAATTATTTCATCGTATTTACCCAGCTTTTTCAAAACTTTACCTCTGAGGACAGCCACAGTTTAGGTCTATTCCATCTGCAAAAGGACAGACGATACGGGCAGCATCACACAAAACCTGTGCTTCTTTAGCAGCAAACTGAACAATCAATGGATGATCACCTACTCCAATGAAAAGATATTCAGAGATTAAAAAAAAAAAACAAACAGAAAATAAAAAGAAGACATTCTAAATTGTAAAAGTTTTTCGTATATTAAAAAGCTGTCTGGCCATGGTCCTGGGCAACCGGCTCTAGGTGACCCTGCTTAAGCAGGGGGGCTGGATAACATGACCTACAGAGGTCCTTCCAAACTCAATTATTTTGTGATTCTGCAAGCCCTAGATCACAAATAAATAGAGGCAGCTGACCAGTGGTTACTAAATGAGTATGTCTATCAAGAGAAGCGGGAATTCAGACAAACGTAATTGTCCTAGATGGTTGCTGGCTCAACATATACATTTTCTGACGGAAATTGGTCAGATGCTTATCTTTCACAAAGATGATATATGAAACTAAGTATTCTCTATTTTTCAGCAGCCTTCATGCTTCCCCTCCTAGCCTGCCCCTTCTTGTCTGCATGCTGCCCCTTTGCTGTGCTGGCACGGCTGTCTGTCTTGCCACGTGGGAAACTTGCTTATGGAACCAACCCTTCAGAAAGGAGCTAAACAACCCACAAGCTTTGCCCTTCCTTATCCCAGCCCATCTTTTTCCTCCTCTGTGCCAACATGGCTAGTTTTTATCCACAATGTGATATGCAGAGTTGGAATGAGAACACACGAGCCGATGCAGCTTTGGCAGCTTTGTCTCAAGTGGGAAGCCAAAGTGTCAGTGCTCCTCAGCTCGGGTCTGCTGAACTACTTGTGATTTACTAAGCCCCTGCAGAGAGCCAGATGGTCATTTGGAACATGCTCTCCTCTTTTACAGCTACTGCATTATATTAAAGGCATCTAAAAATATCTCAAACACTCTTAGCACTCACTTTCGATATAAACAATTGCTGCAGTTAAGAGGAAGGGGGATATCTGAGCACTGATGGAAAGAGATGATCCAACAAATGCACAAAGCAAGTGCACTTCCGGTACTGAAAAGACTGCAAGTGCTTCTGAAGACTTTTCTCTTTTAGTGGAAAAATAAGTAGTTCTTGAAGTAGTGGAGCTTAAGTCAGAAAGGGCAGCAGTACCCTCTCAATCCAGCTGAGACACTGCTAGAAGTTAGCTAAAAATCCAGCAAGCAAAAAAAAATATCCCTTGCATATTTTCAAAACAGTGTCCATTTAATACAGTGCTCTAACTGAAGAGCTTACATTGTTACAGCTAATATTTTGGACTAATCCCATGCTCCTAGTTTTTCGGTTGAGCATTAAGTAATAAAAATACTGAGTCTAGCCATATTAAATTTTAAGCAGCAGCCACAAAGAACATCTACCTCTATTTGAGAAATACACAACAAAGAAATATCAATGCCGAAGAAAATGGAAAGCAGAAATTGCAATTGTAGGCTCCAAACCTACTCCGCTAATTAGAAGACAAAATCCCCAAGCATCCAGGAAGTTAAACAGAAAACCACAGTGAAATTTCACGGCCTGTTGTGGAGCTACTTGTTAAAAGCATAAATGCTAATAATGTAAATACTATAATCTTGGCAAACATGTCTGAGGCAGAATGTTTTAGAGGCCTATGAAATTAAGGCCAGCATGAAAAAGGTGAATAGGGAAAAGACATTGTTTACAACACTAGAACATTTCATTTTGTAGCCCTTGTTATCAGGCAGCAAATTTACAGCATAAAGGAGAATTTCCTCTTTCCCCATCCCTGCACCCCCAGAATACACTATATATCTGACCTGCGGAACTTCAGTGCCACAGGATATGGTGTAGATCAGAAGTAAGTTCAAAGGGGGCCAACTAGTGGCTCTGTGGAGCTTTGAGCCATGTATATTGTCAGTTATGTTCTTACTCATTTATTTTTACACACACAGAATTATTCATGCTTTTTTGAAGTTGAATTCCACTAATAAGAGAGTCTACCTGTGCTTCCAACGTGACTTTTCTCTGTAACTGCTCTGTTCTATTTGAATAATGCACCATAGTAAACAGCCCATGCTAAAATAATGAAATATACTTCCCCTGCTATTATATAAACACTTATGAAACCACCAATTCAGTGGTCTGATTAAATCATCACACTTCATAGATCCTACACACCGATCTTACTAGCATGTTAGCAGCGCTCTCGACTTCTCCAGTTGCAGCCTATGCTTGTATATTCCTTGCTACACTCTTCTGCTGCAGCCACTTCATGCCAGCAGATCTGTATCATTACTGTCACCTCTTCCCACATATTTCATACCACTTTTCTCTTTTGCCTTACAGCCAGGACGCTGTACAACTCCTTATACTCCTTCTTTTTGTATGTGTTCTGGTTATGTTTCTGTACCATGCCTGAAGCCTTGCTTCTCCCCATCAACCCTAGCTATGCTTCAACTTCCTGGCCTTCTTGCTCCTTTTTATCACCCTCTCAATATCTCAAGGAGTCCACCAACAGCCCCTTCCACTTCCCACTTCAGCTAATTTGAAACCCTGCTTCTTTTATCAATCCTTGATTCCACTGTATCAATGTCTGGTCTATTCATTTTTTCACCTTTAACAACCCTCTTATTTTTGTTAGAGACCAGAAAACTTTTCCCAGCAATGAGTTACGTGTTCGTCTCTGAAACACACAAGAAACAGCAATTGCTGTGAAAAGAATCTTACCACCATCTCGTACTGGGTCTGGCTGGGATGGAGTTAATTTTTAAATTTATTTAAAGTTTATTTATAGCAGGCTGTATGGTGCTGTGTTTTGGATTTTGTGACAAAAACAGTGTTGATGATCCACCAATGTTTTGGCTATTACTGCACAGTACTTGCACAATGTTAAAACTTCCTCTTTTTCTCATTCTGCCTTCCCTCTGCCCCCAGCAAATACATTGGGGTGGGTAAGAAATTGGGAGTGGACACGGCTGGGACAGTTGACCCAAACTGGCCCAAGGAATATTCCATACCATATAACATCAAGCTCAGCAAAAAAACCTGGAGTGGTAGGGGAAGAAGAAAGTGGGTTGGGACATGGAAATTGCGTTCCAGGGTGGCCATTGCTTGGAGACTGACTGGGCATTGTTCTGCTGCTGTGAGATGGGAAGCGACTGCCTTTGTATCACTTGTTTTTCTCTCCTTCTTTCCTTCACTTATTAAGCTGTCTTTATCTTGACCCATGAGTTTTTCTTGCCTTTGCTCTTCCTATTCTCTCCCTGTGCTGCTGCGGGGGGTGGGGGAGGAGTGAGTGAGCAGCTGCTTGAGTGCATAGCTGCTGGCCAACTATGTGTGGTCAACCCACCACACATCTTAATCAGTTTGCAAGCCCCAGTTTTCAGGTGGAGACAAGGTTTTCCACTATTTTATTTGACATACTATTGCTGGAATGTGCTTACTCTCACCTAGACTATTTCTATGGGTTTACAATCAATCAGATACAGTATACCAAAATTGTTAATGGATGTCAAGTTGTGTGACAGACTTCATTCACTTGGCCAATTTCATTTATCACCACATAAAACATTCTGACAAGGCAATGGTTTATTAAAAAAATACCTTTGTTTGTTGTGAATTCGCTGTCTCTAGCTTTTGCAGATCTCACAAAATCAGCTGCCACTATCATCGGTGTGTAACACAAATCGCAACTGTACTTCCTAACCAAGGTTCTGAAAGCCAACCTGCAGACACATGAAAATTAAGAGATAAATAGTAAAGATATTTTTCTGATTAGCTATTCTAAAATGCTGTTCTGACATGCAGTACTGTGGGGATGTCCAAGTATAATCATAAAATAAAACATGTCCTATGTTCATCTTCATCTTAAATAATTAAAGGAGAAAGAGGTAATCATTGTTTTTACAGTCAAGATAAACTTCCTCAGACACAATACACTGAAAACATAGTTGACATGACAGTTACTTACTTTGAATAGCGGACCATAGGGGCACATATTTTTACAACTTGCCCAGAATGAAACAAATCCATGGGATCTTTTAGTTGGCATTGTTTACTTTCTACGATGTCACCAATCATGTATAATTAACAATCCTTTTAGCATCTGGAAGAAAGAAACAGTGTTTGCCTGTAAGTAATTCAGCCATTTCTCATAGGGCACGCAGCAAAGCATTAGAGCTTAAACTGGACCTGCTTTTTGGTAAAACATCCCGCAAGAAGTCCCTCACTTGCACGGTATCAGGAGCAAGCCTTTTGCCACCACCAGCTGGGAACACCGGCCCTGCGCCAGGCGCCCCGTAGCCATCTGTAACACCCCCGCTGTAACGCCGTCGTGTTTCCATGCCTTACAGCGGGGATCCGTCAGGCTGGAAGGGAGGGCTGCAGCCAGGCCCCTCCGCGCAGGGCCGGCTCCGAGGCCGCACCCGGGGCTGGGGGCAGCCCCTGCCCTGCCCCACAGCCCGCACGGACAAAGTTTTTCCTCACGTCCGACGAGACCCGCCCCTGCCTCAGCCTAGGCCGGCTGCCTCTCGTCCTGCCGCTACGGGCCCAGCTCCCTCCGCCTCTCCCCGCCGGGCGGGGGCTGCCGCCCCACCAGCCTGGCCGGGCCTCGCTCTGGCCTGTCGGTGCCCGCCGGAGCCGCCGCCGCCCGCCCGGCTGCCGCCACCCCTCCCCGCGCCTTCCCTCCCTCCTGCCCGGCCCGGCCCGCGCTCACCGCCTGCGCCGCCGCCGCCCGCTGCCGGGGCGGCCCCGTTCCGTCGCGCGCCTTCGCCATCATCGCCGCGCGCCGCCGGCCGGGAGTGACGCGCGGGCTCGCGGCACCCGCCAGCATGGAGGAGGAGGCGGGGGCAGGCGGCGGCGCGGCCCCGGCCCCGGCCCTCGCCGAGCTGCGGGCCGACGGTGAGGCGCGGCCGGCGGCGGCGGCGGGGGGGCAGTGTCCGCCGGCGGCCCCGAGAAGACGGAGGGTCCCTCGCGAGGGGCGGTGCTGGGCTGGGCGGGCTGAGCCGGGGGAGCGGCGCCGGCGCTGGGGGACGGGGCGAGGAGGGCGGTGAGCTCCCCTGGTGCCAAGTGAGGGAAAGTTTCGGCGGCGGAGGGGCGGCAGGCGCCGGGGAGCGCTGCCGCGGCTGCCGAGCGTTCCCCGCCTCGGGGAGGAGACCTCCCGCTGCGGGCGGGGGGCCTCATGGCCCCCGTCCTGCGGCTGGGGCCGCTTGCTCCTGAGGGGGGGAGGAGTGCACCGAAGGGGGGACGACGGGGCTCGGTCCCATTGGTACGGGCTGTCTGGAAGCTCGGGCCTTGCTTGATCCAGAATCATCATTGCAGCATCATTTCTTACTTTAGTGTTTTATAAACCAATACCGCTGGAAGAGTCTGGTATGATTTTGTGAAGTGGTGTCTCAGGCCACTTTGATCCTCAGCGATTTGAAGGTGGCTGGTGTGTGTTTGATTATGGGTACAACCTCAACAGCCTCACCATGGTTAGTAAAGTTTGAAGAAGAAGGTGTCGGTACTTTTTAATGTATTCTACTCAAGAAAAGGCTGTGGGGAATAAAGGAACATGTGTCTCTTCCACCATTTACATGCACCTCCCCCCAGTCATCAGCTCCAAACTTATTTCTCTTGACTGTGGTCTCTTCTCAAATAGGTGTCTCTTTCTTTAGAAAGGTTGGGCCAGATGATCCTTGAGGTCCCTTCCAACCTGGTGGTATTCTATGATTTGTATTTTGTGGTGTAGAGAACATACGCTGTTACATTTGGAGAAATTGAAGGTCAGAGAACTGTATGCTTTAGGTCCATAAATATTATTTAACTGTTCTGAAGCATGAAGATGAAATCTAAATCTTTTTCAGAATGTTATGCTGACTTCTTCAGAGAAGACTTTGATGTGAAAGCTTACACTTCCCAGTCTATCCATCAGGCTGTGATAGCTGAGCAACTAGCAAAACTTGCCCAAGGCATTAGTCAATTGGATAAAGAGCTTCATTTACAAGTAAGTTTAAAGCATACCTGTTATTTTGGGGAGGTTGATATCAACTAGTCAAAAGCTTAGTAATCTTATGATCTTGTTGCTTCTGAAATTGCCCAGTGTACTCTGCAAGCAGTAACTAAAGGTACAACTTGCAGCAAAACTAGTAGTCGATCTGATACTTAACTCAGTCAAGCCCACTCTCAATACTCCTACCAAGAAGCCATATACTGCTTTGTTTTTCATGTCTGCAGCCAATGTCTGTATGCATGGAGGTTCTGCTCTTCCTTGTAAGGATGTTCCCTAACTCTTTCCAAATGATTATGTCAGCTATCAGAAACGCTGGCCTGTGTTTTGGGGTGACAATTGTGAGAAGACAGGGAGTGATTGAACTTGCACCCTTTCATCCTGTGTTGGAGAGTAGCCTAGGCTCTCAGGCTTCCCTTTAGCTGGGCAAGTATAATCTATGTTAACACACTTCCACACCTTCAGAAAGGCTTTTGAGTTTGGACAGTAGAAGGCTTTTTGGTAAAAACTACACAGACACCACAAGTCCATGGTGGACCTTGCAATGAGAACACGTGCTAAGTTAGTGTGTAGTTTCAAAACCTGGTTCCTTCCTCCCCCTGCCCCAATTGGTAAATTCTTTGGGAACTAGTGTGTTGAAATGTGATTGCTCTGCTGGCTTTAATTAAGATGTCAGCTACGCTGCAGGTACTGACGCTTTTCGCGTTCTGAGCTTGCCACTTTTGTGAATTAAAATGTGTTCTGAAAACCCTTTCATCTTTAAGGTATGGCTGCTTTTTCCTGTGTCTGCCTAATATAGGGATGATGATACTTTAATGCCTAATGTAGGAATGGTGATGATATAGATTATATTATTATTCCTTTCAGGCACACATCCCTGTTTTTCTGTGTCGATTTCTCTATTCTATTTTTTTAAGGTTGTTGCAAGACATGAAGACCTGTTGGCCCAAGCAACTGGAATTGAATCCCTGGAAGGTAAGTACCGTTATATTATGCTTGCTACTTCTTACAGTGGAAAAAGCACTTTTAATATCTGTGCAGGAAACGTCACTCACTGTCAACTTTGGCCCCTAATGTTAAGGCTATGGATCTTACTTCTGAGGGGTAACGTGGCAGCTTTTTTTTTTTTGATGTCAGTAGATGGAGCTCCAGGGAGAAGATTTGGCTGATACTTCTGTGGAGTAACTGCTTCAAAGGAAAACATATTTTGATAATCAGTTCTGAGCAACTTTAGCAATCAAGTCTTTTTGACCTTTTAATATATTTTTCTAAATAAGCCTAATTTTGTTGCAACATTAGCTGGTATCTGTTGCCTTAAGTACCAAGTTTGTGCATGTTGCATATGCATGTGTTCTATAGTTTGCAAATCTTAATCAAAGAGGTGTTAACACATAATCTTAACTGCATTGAGGTACTTTTTTCCTAGTGAGGGGCTAGTAAGTTAAATACATACCTTTGTGTTATTGCACTGTTTGGGATCTGGATTTTAACATAAACTACTGACTTTCAAAGGCCTTACTTAGGAACCATTGAATCTGTATAGAAAAATGGTTGCAGTATATTGTTCTTGTGCCAGGAGCTCATTAGACCTGCCATTCTGCTCCTTGTCACTTGCTGGGAACTTCATATGGGTTTGGTTTTTTTTTTGCACAGAAAGATATTTACCTCTATAACATGCTAATTTGCCTATACTATGGGATCCAAGCATATCCCCTTTTCCCCTTCCATTTTGTAACTTGCTAAGTAATTTATCTTTGTTCCTCCTTCTGCTTCCAGGTTTTGGCATAACCAGAGAGTTTCTGGTTACTGACAGTTATAATATCTTCTTAGTCTTTGGAACTTGTCACATACAGTATTCGATTGTTAGCACTTGCATATAGCTATAAAAATAAAGAAATGCCTATTTAATCTAGCAATGGTAGCTCCCGAATAGCTTTTTAAAGAGTTGGAAAATTAAGCATAGGAAGACTGGAATCTGTGTTCATCCCCCAAATAAGAAGTAGATAGGAATCTGTAGTCCATCTTGTGGTTGATAAATACCTCCCAGTCGCAATCTTCAGCAAGTTGTGCTCAGTGGAATTGTGTTTTCTGAAATTATGGTTGCTTCTGAAGGCATTCCTTCCTAAAATTGCTCTGAGGAAAGAATGAAGCACTTCAAAACAACTCTTCAGGTATAAAACATTTCTGTAAGGCAGGCGTGGTAAATAATGCGTGTTTTACAGCTAATAAGCCAAAGTAAATATCTAATTCACCTCAGATGTGTTGAAATTTCTCCATTTACTTAGGGTTATGCTTTTTAAGAGGCCTTTTCTGTGTGCGAGGGAAGAAGATGCATGCAGAGGTTCTAATCCTGAAAAGTACTTGATACTTGAGACATCAATAGAAACTTCAGTGTGCAGTTGCCAGGAAAATCAAAAGTCTATGCACACAAAGATGATGTTTTAAGTTTTGCAAAACTTTCTTACCTCTGTCCTGCTTGTGCTACATGTGATATATGGTCACTGTAGAAGAAACACTGAGTCAAGATTCATAAGAAAAAGAAAAGATGAATGTCAATAGAAATTTTAATTATGAAGTTAGAAACACATAGCTCTCGGTATGTTTATCAAGAAAATTAGCAACTGAAGATTATGGAACTAATTCATAGCATGCAAAATCATTTGGATGTATGAAAGTGAATCTCATTAAATGTTTCAAATTGATATACGCAGCTTGTAGACTCCTTTCTTTTTTAGGTCTGTGCACTTTTTTAATGGTACAACAGATATCTTGAGCTACCTGTTAGCTCAAGGTAGGCTAAATAGTATCATCCCGTATCTTACACATCAGATGGAGAGGGTAGATTGCCTTTTCACCCATCCTAATTCTGCCTTCTGGCAAGAGGACTGCTGTATGCTTTATAGCAATGTCAGTCATAGATGCAGCAGTGTCATGCTACTGGCCCTCCCCCATTACTGCAATGTAGAGGAGAAAATTCAGCCTATTTTGCCAACTTTTCACTGTATCTCATATCTTCATCCTCTGACGTGTGAGAATTGCGTGCCTACCATTCTATGTATGCATGTCAGAGTCAGAGAACTCCCGAGTCTGTCACTAAACCAAGTTAATAATTCTGAAATATGGAGAAGATGGGAGTTGGCATATTTATACAAAATAAGTGAGTTATAGTCCCAGTATAGGACAAGCTGAATAAACTATTAGCAGTAGTATGTTTATCTTCCACCTTACTGTCTCATATTGCAGTTTTATCCAATTTAATGATGACATGCTTGTAAACAGGGCTGTACAAAGATGTAGTATGCTTGAGAATGCTAACAATAACTGGAACAAAAATAATTTCATAGGCCTGGGTTTGCATAACTTAATTAAACTCTCAGCAGGCTGATTCCATATTGCAAAAATGACTGCTACCCTTGACTACTTTGTTTGCAATTTAACAAGAAAAGAACAAGCATGCTTGTGGGCTTTCGTTGTGCTGCTTAGCCAAACTAATCTGGAACAAACATGATTAGAATAGTTTGGTCTGTTTGTAATCTAAATTAGATGACCTAACAATGACATTGATACCTTACTTTTTGCTAAAGATGCTTATGCACAGGAAGAAAACCTTGAAATAGAATTGGTTATCTTATCAGTCATCTTTGTCTGTCGTTTTCTCTGAACTGTCTAGTCACTGTGTTAAATAAATAGTGTTAAATAGGTTGTGCCATTTTTGTATGTCATGTTCAGGTGTTTGTAGCAGGTTATATGCCTCTAAACAGCAGTCCTGATTATTATTCTCTTAGAAAGCAATGTGCTCTAAATATTATTTGAAACTTAACATATGATGAATTTCAGAGTGATATTTTTTCTGTAGGTTTGTGCTCTCTACCAATAAATTTTCCATAACATTCAGTAAGTGACCTATTGCCTGCTCAGTTTATTTCCCAATATGCTGTGTTCTATTAATTTCAATCTGTTCGAATGCTTTGTTGTAAAGGGGGAAACTGTTTCTTTTTTATGCTAAAGTAGTTTGCAGTAGTTACTATGATTTGAAGAAGAGTTGTTTCTATAATTGGCAAGTGTTCCATATAAAAAATATGCTTTATTTTGCAGGTGTCCTCCAAATGATGCAGACTAGAATTGGTGCTCTACAAAGCACTGTTGATAGGTATGACATTCATTATGCGATTAGAAAGTAGAAATTCTCAATTGTTCTATCATGTTATTTATTAATACTGCTATAAATAATTTTCTCTTCTTATTTTTAGAATTAGAGTCAAAATTGTTGACCCCTACAACAAAATAGTGTCTCGCACAGCTCAGCTAGCAAAACTTCAAGTAAGTTGTATTAAAAATGTATTTTAAAAAATTTTTTTTGAACGTGTATTATTTCCTAATTGTCAGACATGGGTGGGATTTTCATACTCGAGTAGCCTGTAGTTCATTGTCAGTATTTCTCAATGAAAATCAGTATTTGTGTGTCTGTTCATGAGCTACTGAGAAGTGCTTCGTGTTGCAAAGTAGGAAATCGACCTTTGCACTAGCTAAGTGAGTTTTTGTAGAGATGGAGGGAAGAGGGAAGGATTATCTGAGTACAAATTAATTAAATTCTCATTACTGTTTGTGTAATTTCGGTATTTAATGTTATGGTGCCATTATGTAGAAGATGCTTTTCTCCCATAAGTTAACGTATGCTTGACTGCAGCTTAGTAAAGAGTTTGGGAATTAATTCTTTCAAAATAGTCAAGGTGCAACTTATGGAGCCAGTTGTGGTTCTGGAGTTTTATAAGCCCAGGTACGTAGTTGTCCCTGTCTCTTGAATATAAGTGGAGTCTTATTGGAGAATGTAGATCTCTTTTAGAGGATAGCAGTGGGAGTGGGCTTACCACAATGATGGTGAGATGTGTCAAACACTTCCATTGTTAATTTTATAATAGTTGAAAACTGTTCCACAGATCTTCAGTGATATAGCTGCATTCTATTCAGTTTATGGTTTGAAAAGCAGCACAGCTCCAAATCCACAAGTATTTAATGAGTTATTGTTTGAACTATTTGTCTTCGCAAGTTTACCTTAGCTTTGCAGAACTAGGAACTTATCTTGCAGTAGCTGAAATTCGAGTTGTGGATATACACTCAAGTAGATTGCCATCTGGAGGTGACTGCTGTTGTACAGCAGAATAGATGTAGCTGCAAACTGTCATACAGTTTCTAGGCTGGGGGCTGGCGGAGCAGCTGCACTAGTCTCTCGGCTGAACTTCTAGTATTTTCCACATTACTTTCAGTAGCAGTGAAGTTCAGCAGGAAGCTCTTAACACTCTGTTCAGCCAGTTTGTCCAGCTGCTTCTGTTCTTTTCAACTCCAGCTGTTGTTACCGTTCATGCCACTGGGAAAAACTTCCGTGACTTCCATATGGCAGGTTAGGCACAGATTTTTGTGGTTCTCTGATGTATGTTGCAGCTGTGGAAAGGGTTGTGGGAATTTGGGGCTAAAGATGAAGATCATTTCTGCCCTGATCTTATGCAAAGTCAAACTGCAGGAGGACATCTGAGAAGAATGAGTTGCTGAACTTAGGAAATGTTGCTTGGGTGCTCTCTGCTTCCTCTTTGCTGTAGCAGGGTTACGTGGATTTTCCTCTGGTGTGAGAGCAGCATGCATCCAGGGTCAGCATTACTCAGCCTGTGCCAGGGAATTTGTAATATCTGGCTTTTCTTGGCTGTAAGTCAGAAAAAAATAGGTGCAGGGTAAGGGAAGCCTGCTAGGCTACCCTTCTTAGCATCCAAATCTGTAGCATACCTCACTGTAGAAAGAGGAACGATGATTCAGCTTCTCTGCCCGTGAGAGTCCATCCTCGGCAGGAGAGCTGCTGTCCCTTCTTGTATTGGCAGATACATAGCGAGTGCTCTATGTTGCACTACACTGCTGGGAGGAGTTGAGGGTCAAGACGACTGAATTATGAAATGAAGCTGGACTTATGGAGAGTTGAGTCAACAGGCCTTTGAAATCTCAACCCTCCTGCCTCCCCAAGATGCGCTGCTGTTGTGTCTCTGGCTGCCTTGTTTGTTCAGGAAGGGCGGGCAACAGCACAGCAAACAATTCACTTCCTGGTGGTGGCAGGGCTTTTGACATGAAATTGCTCCCAAATGCAAGACTCGTGGCATGGGACACTTTCAAACGTGCTAATTTTATCAGTTCATGTACAGTTGGTAGAATAAGTAGAAAAAGGTAGATGACTGATAAAAGAGGTTGCTCTCTGTCAAAATCTGTAGGGTTGGCAGGTATGTGTTGCTGAACTGTGTGGTGTTTAAGGGCCTCTTGTACTCATGATGGTATTATTTTAGTGCTTCTCCATTGATTGCTGTGGGACTGCTCACAAACTGAAGGAATATTTGGCTTGCATAAAGCTGGATTTTGCCATCTTTAATTGTTTTTAATATAGTCTGGCTTTTTCATAAACGTTCTCCCTGCAAATTCGTTGTCAAACTTCAAATCTAGTCCTGAATTCTAAATCTCTGCTGTGTGCTTGTGTATATTATATCTTGCTCGGCTCTTAGGGCTTCATGGCATCCCAAGGGAGCAGCAGACTCACAAAGCTTACTTCCTACTTTAAATCATACTGTCCTCTTCTGAGTCTTTTCATAGTAGATCACAAGCTAAATGGGAATAGCTAATAGCTGAAATATGTAGACACAGTTTGTCTTTCAGAGGGTTATTTTCTGTGTGGCTCTGTTTAACCAAGTGTTTCTACATGTTCTCTTAATTTCAGATACCTCAGTGTTTAAAAATCCTAATAAGAGCCAAATTTTTAAAACCTTTTAAAAAAAAATTCTGTATTTTAAAGTTATTCTCTCTTTAAAATATTCACCAGTAGCAGATTTCATCCAGGTGCTACCATAACTGGTAAATGTAGTCTGAAGATAGTGGACTGTCTCATCTTTCTTCAGGCTTCTGTTATATATACATCCAATTACATTATTATCTAGCAGATATATGCAATTGCATAGAGCTACGCACTGGCATATTTTCAAGTGGTCCTCTCTTTATAATTAAGTCTTCTTTCAATAAGTTCTTAAAATTAATTTGAGATTAAAAGTAAGAGGCTCTTTGATTGCTCGAATCGTAGCAATAATATCTGTTAGTGTTGATATGTTGCTTTAAATTTCAGGAGATAATTAACATGTAATCTCCAGAAAAATCGGGTTTTATTTTTAATTTTACTGAAACCACTGGGATTAACTCTGGGCACTGGCCTTTTCCAAATTAATTCTTGCTTGAACAGTGGAATTCATTCCTTCTTGGATGAAAGCATCTCCTTTAGAAAAGCACACTGTATCAACTCAGGAAGGGAATGTTTCCTGAATTAATTCAAACTTCTGTTATGCAGGTAGCCAAGTTAGAGGATCTAGCATCTGTGAACAACTCCACTAGTAGATAAAATTTTTTATTTCCATTACACGGTCCTCATATATTGCATTCTTTTACAGTGACTGGGAGTTTTATTAAGTTGAACAACTCATGTAAATGGAGATACTTGGGTGAAACCGAATCTCTGCCAAGAGCACAATGCGGTAGCAATCGCTGTGAAGTTAAGAGTACATCTTCAGTGTCTTTGGATTTTTCTCCTCCTTCTAATTCACAGGGCCAGAAGTTAAAACTTTTTTTTTGCTCTTGTATCTAAATGTAACTTTTCCCGTCTCTTATTCAGCTTGATGGTCCTTTTAAAAGATTGTTTCTTGGGACAGGAGATAATGAGCAACAATCAAATGAAAAAGAAATAATCTTTTGGCATGTAAAGTAAAAGATGGTCAGAAGATAACTGAAGTTGAGTTCCTAGGGAGAGACATTAGCTAGAGGTACACAATTAGATTAGAGAGTAATTAAATTTGAAAGCAAAGTAGTAATACTGTGCCCTCTTATTTGGCAAAGCACAGTGCACTATATAAAAAGCTATTTTTGATTCATCCTGCAGAAATTTAGTTCCCAGATATGAAAGTGATATGTGGATCAAGATTTTTCTAATTAAAGAAATGAATTAATAAAAACTAATACATTAATCTCTCAAAGTAGGATAAGCCCCACTTGGTTCTCACTAACGGTAACAGAAATCATGTGGTTAAGTTGTCTTAGAATGCTTAGGAAACTTGCACTTTGGACTATGTGATACAGAGCCAAAAGCAGCGAGAGTAATTGTGCTTTCGGAGGTTTCCCTCAGTGGGGCTTTTTCTAATTTTTCCTTTTTGTTCTGTCTAGAATAAAATTAAACTATAAATATATGTGTTTAGATTGGTTAGTGCTGGCATAAGGAAGAGACTGACAACTTGTGTAGTCCACTGAATATTGGTTGAAATGACTCACTTGTGTATGTTTTCATATGCGTACTTTAATATTAGTTTTCAAGACATTAACTTGAGTCTGAAAAAGGGGTTCAAAGTCTGTCAGATACTGAATATTTTTTAAAGTAATTTTAGTTTAATTTTGATATCCATAAGGTAAATATTTCAGGAGGCTTTGTCTTCGGTACCGGGGAAAATACCTCAGAACAACTGTCTTATTCCAAATTTCTCATTTACCTCTCTTGTTAATCTGATTGCAGATGTTGCACTGTACCTGTGACTGTACTGAAATCCACATACTTTTTTACCTTCTCCTGAATTGCATTTCTGAATTCTAGTTTAGATGTTACCCGCTCCAGAACGTTGCTTCTCCCGTAGCATGTACCTCCTAGCCCTACTGACCCAGTCCAGCCCTAGTGGAACTCTACACTTGATGTAACTCCTACTGTTTCTCTGTCTCTATTATTTACTGTGTAGAAGGAGAAAACCTGTTTCAAGCTCTTAGTTGAGTGAAAAATTATGGAACTATTATGCTTGATTCAGGTGTCAGCAATGCCTTTTTTTCTAAATGGGTGCTAATGAAAACATACACAAATGTTTCCCGAAGATTTTCATATGCATCTGTCTTCTTAATTTTCAGCCAAGAATGCCGTGTGTTTTAATAAACCTATGAAAGAATGTGAACTAACAGTTGGCTGAATGAAGGTGACTGGCCTTATGAAAATTTTGCTGAAAATGAGTTTTTACATATATTCCTACCATAAGAGTCAATATCTGTAATAACAATTCAGCCTTTAAGTTTTATTGTCCTCTGAAGTAAGTGCTGCCATTTTGCTTATTTTGGATCAATATTTGATTGGCAAGGCCAACTTCTTAATTTTACTAAAGCTTACAGAGGGAAGGAATATTGAGGAGAGATGCACAATGTAAAATAAAGCTCACTTCTAGTTAGAAATAGACCATGTCTCTGTCATAGGGCTCTGAGTTTCCTTTTTTTTTTTTAATAGTAATGACAGCATAATCTCAGTAGCCCCGTGAATGTAATTACCAGCTTTGGAATGTATTGGTCTGTATTGCATAACATCATGCTAAAAAATCCTGAAAAAAGGGATTTCAGCGTTCTAAAGTTCCTTGGTTTTATTCACATTCATGTTTCCTTTTTTGGTTAAAATATTTCCATATTTGAGGCCTGATATTATATGATCATAATGTACTGATAATATTCCCTAATGCTACAATTTCTCTGCAGGCTGCCTGTGACTTGCTGCGGAGGATAATACGCATCTTATATCTCAGTAAGAGACTTCAAGGACAACTGCAAGGAGGAAGCAGAGAGATAACAAAAGCTGCCCAGAGTCTCAATGAACTTGGTGAGTCCTTCTTAGTTACTTTCAGAGGCATTGTTAGCTTGCACTCATATGACTCACACTGGTGTTTGACTTAAAAACCAAAGAAACGCCCAAAACATTTTACTATGGTTCTTGCTTTCTACTTTCTGATTTGAATTGAGAAATGGTGTGGACAGAACTCCTTAGTACCTTCAGTTTTTTCATATGACTTCTGTAGATAAAGGTGTTTAATACCATGAAAATTCTATGATAATAACTTGTGTTCTTTTGGGCAACATTTTTTTTGTGAAGCAATTAATTTCTTATTGGTTTGTGTTTGTATAAAATGCCTTCAGAGGCCGGAGATAACTACGTAGCTTTTGGAAGACGTTGCACTACAATAAGGCATAGTTTGAATTACAGTTCACATCCTAGAAGAAAATTATTGGCCCTGCGACCTTTATGAAAGCTGTATGTGATATGATATACAGATACGTAACATAATTCAGATACTGGAATCATTCTGTGGCAGTAGTCGCTAATTTACCCTGTATTTTATTGGCTTCTAGGAAGAATGATGAAATAGTTCTCATGAAGCTCATGTTACCTTGCTAGATTGTTTTCTGTACTTGAGCTAGCTTGGGTACTTCCGCTCTGTGCTGCAGGATGCAGTGAGGAACATCCCATTAGTCTTGGAGATCAGTCATTGGTGTTGTATATGGTATCTTGCCAGCTGTTTCTCTTTTGGTTTAATGGTATTCAAATTTCAGCTTCCAAAAATAGGTTGTGGGAGGGCTGAACTATCAAACATTCAGAATCATCCTGAGGTTTATTGTGCATATTTGTCACTACTGCTCTTTTTATACTCTGTAATCAAAAAATTATTAGACAATGACTTAGTCTTATAATTAGCAGATGCTGTGTTGCAAATGGAAAGTTTTTATATTTATTTAGTATATCTGTTTGACTGAAGCACTTAAGCAATTGTGGCATTCTAAGATAGAATATTTTTCTAATTTTTTTTCTAATTTTTTATTTTTTCTAATTTTTTTATTTTTTCTAATCTTTTATTTTCTTTCCATTTTGGTCTCCCCTCACATCATCAGGATATATACTGTAATATAGTATAAGTAATACTGTCTTTCAACTACCTGAATTACAAGTCTTGTGGGATTAATCTGAATGCTAGATCCTATTCAAATAATTAGTACAATTTAATGGTAAAATCTGAGAAGTTTATCATGTGTAGTTTTTAGGATTTCTTTCTTTTAAAGAAAATGCCTTTTATTGCTCTCCTTACTCTCTTTTTTTTTTTTCCCCCAGCATTTGAAAAAAGAGCTTCCACTTTCTTCTGATAAAGTGTTACAATCTTTTGAGTTTCTTGTTTTCAAATACTTGGTCTTTTGCTGAAGCTTAGAAAACTCTGAGCAATTATTATTAAAGATGAAGGGAAACATGTCGCCTTAGGAAGCCCTTTTGAATTTCATCCTACAGTCCATAGGGGATGAGCCAAGGCTTGTGGTCCTTAATTTAATCCTTAATTAATCTTTAATTCTGGATGGTTTATAGCCAGGTAAAATCCCTTGTCTACTGCCATTTCTCTCTCCCTCTCTTTTCCTGGTATCTCTTCTTCTCTCTTACCTCTCCATCTGCATCCCTCCCTCATCTTTTGGCTCTCTGCTCTTTGCTATCCTCTGCTGCCCACCTTGGCTGGTCTGAATCCTTACTGCCTCCCAGCTGGCCATGACGCCCAGCACCGGAGTGGATGGGAACACCCCATTGAGGAGTGGCCGGTGTAGTGGGCTGGAGGTGTCTGTCCTGCGTGGTGAGGTGGTGGCTTACTGGGCGTGGGGTAGCTCTGTTCAGAGGGGAGGAAAGTGCACAGTGGCTGGAGTCAACGCGTTTCAGGGTACCGCAGTGGGAGTCAGTGGGAAGGTGGTGTGTTGTAGGGAGGCTGGATTTTGGGGTGTGGCTGGGGAAGCACCGTGCTGTGCTTCTGGCCTTGGAAACCATTGGGATGTGTGGGAGATCTGCAGGGCGGAGGTGATGGTGGTGTGGAGCAGGAGAGCAGTGAGGCTGTGGTGACTTGGGGTGAGGTTGTGGAAATGCTGTGCTCCAGAAAGATGGGAAATGTGATGTCATGCTCTGTGGTGTCAGAAGGGTGGGAAGCATGGGGAACAGACACTGGGCACTGGTTATTTGGTGTTGAGATATGAAAGCTTTGGGAGGGCTTGGGAAGTACTATGACATCTGATGGTAATAAATAGGTGCTAGACATGAGCGGTGTGAAAGCCTGGTATTGGACAGGGAGTTCTGCGTCATGGAGGCTTGCTTTTGAATCAGGGATCATGGCCAAGATTAATAGTAATTTGTGTTTTTAGCCAGATATTTCTGAATATCCCTTTCGGCTCTCATTCAGGGAAAAATTCTTCCCATTGTTTGTTACCTTTCTGTTGTATGTGTGGTGCAATATAATTTCTGCTTTGTTGAAATCAGCAGCACTGTGATATTACCGTGAAAGCTTTGCACTTTCTATGGTATAATACACCTTTTATTGCGTATAGGTTATTCTGGATGGAATCTTGCGATAACTGCCATTTGTTTTTATGTACCGTTACACTCTGTGTGTATGTTTAGGTGAAACAAACGTGTGTACCTGTTTAGGTATACGTATTCAACATGTATTTCCTCAGCAAATCTATGTTAGTTCACTTACAGCTTTTATTTAGATGTGTCTTGAAGTTTATTTTGCAGTGATGGGAAAAGATATAAAAATAAAAGATCTTGGACTTAGATAGAAATACGGAACAATTAGAGGAACTACAGGAAACAATAGCTTTTACTGAGAAGGGTTTTTTAATTGGACACTTTGTTAAGGTGCTAGTAGTCTGCAGATCTCCAGATTCAGTGGATGATGTTAGGAACTTTACTCTAAAAGCATTTGGTAATATTTGCACTGGGATCTCTACTTAAAGCTAAAGTAGATCTAAAATTCCGCTGTGTTGGGCTTTCACATTCTTTGAAATTAACTTCCCACTTTTGCACAATAAGAAGAAAAACTGAATTCCCTATGTAATTTTTAGAGATTAAATGTGATTAATATGTGTGTGTGTGTGTGTATAAAACCCCCAAACTTTCTTCTGCAACTCCTCCACCTCCCAACACACTTCTTTGGGTTCTCCAACAAAGTAGAAACAGAGCTGTGATGATCCATTGAAGACGCTCTTAGCTGCTTCTCTAGTGACATTTCTTCATATTATACAATCCAATTCAGCGTATGGATAGGTAAAGCAAGTGGCATATTCAGATGTCATGCAGTGCCTAATGCAGTGAACTACATGCCCTGACTATGCTTCTTGGTGATATTTTAATACAAATATTTTATAAAGTGAAAAAGAAACATTCCTAATCAAGTTTAAACAATAAAATGTGACAAGAAAATGGTACACTAAATACAGTTCCCTTTCACAGAAGAAATTCTGCAGGTATTAAAAAATCTGCTGTCTTCTGTGTGGGTATGCAGAAATTACTGTCAATAACAGTGGCCAGTAACTGATGAGATGAAGATGAAAAAATTCTTAGTTGTGCAGCGAATGGCTAGCTTGACTGTGGACACGTTGTTAATTCCACCTATCAGTTACAGAGCTAGCTCTGGACAGCAAAGGATTTATATCTTTTGCTTGTTAAATACCTGTAACTGATGTCATCATTATTCATATAAATGCCTAGACTTCTTTTAATTATAATAAACTCCTAGTCTGTATGTATGGCTGTATTATAATTTATTTCACAGCAAGTGAATTTATTTGCTTGAATGACCTTGTAAGCATATAATACTTGTAGGCAGGCTCTCACAGCAGCCGTAATTTTGCTCTTTTGTAAACTCAGAGTTAGTCTGTGACTAAGCTGTGCAGCCATAAAATGAGGGGGAAGGAGTCTGTTGAAATACAGCTTTGGGCGTCTTCAATATAGATGTTGCTCCAGGACGATACTACCTTCCATGTAACTTATGAGAAGAGAGGATGGGAGAAGACAGGACTATGACCTTACTTTAAAGCTAAATAATTCTAGAGAAAAGGCAAAACATTGTCAGTTATGGGAGTCTAGCTGAAATGGAGAAAACCCTGCATATGTATCATGCTCTTTATAAAGAGGGAGCAAAGCTTACACATGGCAGTTATTTAGGCTTAACGTGACAATAAAAGACTTAAGGGAAATTCAAAGAAATAAAGTCAATTTTGATGATACTTGTAAAGAAGTGTAGCTTGGATGGAGAAAACTGAAATTAGTGAGGATATGCATGATACTGGGTCAAATATAATTTGGAAGAAGTTCTTTGGCTATGCCTGGAAGGCCTCTTTGTAGCTGGCATAATGTAGGTAGTGGTAGTCCTGTCTTCTAAAGTGCACTTCAGAACTAGTGACATCTGCACAAAGGTGACAGTGGTCTTGGGCCTGAAAAATTCTCTTGTGGAGGCTAGAAAAAAATCAGACTTGGTGCCTTTCTGAGGTAAACAAGATATGTCATGATATCATTTAAACAAGAAAAAGCCTGGATATGGCCGATATTTCTGTTAGAATAAAAATTAGAGGAAATGGGAGGAGGAAAATGATCTTGTCTGCCTGCCTTAATGGGGATTGCATTGGTGGGACCTTGTCTTATCCAGTATTGAGGTTTCTCTGTTTCAGTGTGCTTGTCTAGTAAGAAAAAAAAAACCCCACCAATATGTATATTCATCCTAATATATCTCAACTGCTTTTCAGAGTAATCTCATTGTTCTTAGTGGTTATCTTTGGGAACTCCTGGGGAGAGAGATGAGATTCCAGAAGACGTGAGAGCTTTCTTTATTGAAAACAGAACTCACTGGCTCCTATTTTTTTTAGACAACCCAAACTAACTTGACTTCCTTAATCAAAGAAACTCTAGAACAAATAAACTGTTTGTAGGAGTCTAGAATATAAAATTGCTATTAAATAGTAGGCCACATAGATTTATCAAGAATGAATCCTGTTTAACCAACCACATTTTCTTTGTTGGCAGCATAACAGATCTTAGAACTAGAGAGGTCAATGACTGTCTTGTAGTTTGATTTAAATAGGGCTCTTGACACCTTGTCACACTGGCAGGATTAGCAATATAATCCATGAAAATGTTGTGCAATGAATGCAGAAGTTTTGAGAAAGCGGTACCCCAAAAGTCATCATCAGTTGTTCACTGCTGCCCAGCAGTATATCAAGTGGGGTTTTGTTGAAATGTGTTTTGCAGCTGGCTCGTGTTTTCATTGAGTTGAGTGATGTAATATGGTATATCCTTATTAAATTTACAGGTAATAATCAAGCAGAGAAGAATGGCAAGTATGTTAGGAAACAGGATTAGAATGAAGAATATACTTAGCAAATGGGAGATTAACATCTTAGGTGAACTGATTTAATTTCTCTTCTAGACAAGTGAAAAGTCCTAGCAATAAATAGTTGTAGTTAACAGTAGGAATAGGAGAAATGACTGTATGGATAACAGTTCTGCAGAGCGGCATGATAGTTCCTCATATATTGAGTGCAAGCCACTTGTTCATTTGTTTTGTAGCAGCGTGACATTGTTGGCAATGAAATTTGTACTGATCTTTATAAGGAAGGGTGCTGTGTGCACTTGAAACAAACCTTTTGTTCATGCTTCAGCTGGAGTATCAAGTCCCTTTTGAGGAACCTCATTCAAGGAAGGTGTAGGTTAATTGGAGAAAGCCCTAAGTACAGCAGTAATGATGGCTGAAGGTCTCGAGGATGGGCAGTGGGCGGAGGAACTGAAAGTGTGTGGCTCTTTGGTTTGGAGAAGAGGGGTCTGAGAGGCAGAGTAACATTCTTCAGATAAAAGTTTTTCAAATGGGAAGGGAATAAATGGCTCTCCATATCCACTGTGATCGAAACAGTAAGTAATGGGCCCGAAATGAAGCAAAGAAAATTTCTATCTAAAATGTTAGGAAAGGTTTCTGCCAGTAATGGGAATTTCAGGGGAGCTGTGAAGTCAGTATTTGAAGCTTTCTTAAAAGCAGTTTAGACAAAGCATGTATTGGGAATAGTTTAGATACAGGTGATTTTGCCTTGAAGCAGGAGGACTGAGTAAGCCGACCTGCTACCAGTCCTTTGTTTCTCTCAGAGATGTTCCCCTTTGCCACCCCCCATTAATAGAAAATGTATTATAGGGAAGTTTTGGTGGGTTTTTTTTTGGTTTTGTGTGTTGTTTTTTTTTTTTAAATTGGACTGCTTGATGTAAAATTTGCTTCCCACAGGTTGGTTTGTTGGGCACTGTGCCCAGATACCTCCTGAAATATTAGGACAGTGTGACTGGAAAATTCATGCCATCACTTTAGTTCAGCCTCTTCTTATCACTCCTTCAGATGACATAGTAGATAAATCTCCTCAAAGACCTTCAGCTCACCCCTCTGGCACAATTACTTCTCTTCTGGTTACTCACTATGTGACTGACATTCAAGTTAACTTCACACAGTTCATCAGGTTACTGGAGTGCTGCAAAAATTGACCCTCTAAAACTGTTATGTCAGTATTCTCTAGGAGAATGCAGTGAGCAGAAGGAAGGTGGTACTGACTGTGAATGTAAATGTTGTGTATCTGTTTTTTTTTCCTTTGCCAGGAAAGAAGGCAAGCTATACATTTCTCAGTGACCCAACTGTTTTTAAGATGTTAATTTACTCCTGTAAGTTTTTAATCATAGAATCATAGAATAGTTTGGATTTGAAGGGACCTTTAAAGGTCATCTAGCCCAACCCCTCTGCAATGAGTGGGGACATCTTCAACCAGATCAGGTTGCTTAGAGCCCCATCCAACCTGACCTTGGATGTTTCCAGGGATGAGGCATCTACCACCTCTCTGGGCAACCCCTTCCAGTGTTTCACCACCCTCATTGTAAAAAATTTCTTCCTTGTATCTAATCTAAATCTACCCTCTTTCAGTTTAAAACCATGACCCTTTGTCCTATTGCAACAGGTCCTGCTAAAAAGTCTGTCCTCATCTTTCATAGCCCCCTTTAAGTACTGAAAGGCCACAATAAGGTCTCCCTGGAGCCTTCTCTTTTCCAGGCTGAATAACCCCAACTCTCTCAGCCTTTCCTCATAGCAGAGGTGTTCCATCCCTCTGATCATTTTTGTGGCCCTCCTCTGGACCCGCTCCAGCAGGTCCATGTCCTTCCTGTGCTGAGGACCCCAGAGCTGGACGCAGTGCTGCAGGTGGGGTCTCACCAGAGCAGAGTAGAGGGGCAGAATCGCCTCCCTCGACCTGCTGGCCACAGTTAATATTTGGAAAAGATGATGAATTTTGTGTTTACCAAAGTACTAAGCACTACTAGTCAGTATTCAGGATTGGTTGACTGTAATATTTGTCCTTCAGGTTAAATATTGTTGTATAAAGACTATTTCATTTTAACTGCTGCAGTTTTTGAAGTAACATTAAATATGCGTTATGTATCTGTACCCAAGTATTACTAAATTTGCAATGGTAAGCTGTCTGAACACCTGCCATAGATACTATGGTAGCTATCTTTCACTGCTGCCTTCTTCCCATATCATATTCAGTGACGAACTTAATTTTTTCTTCTATTCCAAGCAAAAATTTAGAGTGTATGATTGCCAAGCCAGATCTTGTGTTGAATCAAACTGCAATTAAAGTGAGGAAGGACTTGGTTACTGTCATGTCAGTGAGGTCCTTCACTGCTAGTACACAGACAGATTTGTTGATATTTATATTGCTGCGTGCGGTTTCTCATAAGAATCAACACACATCACTCTGGAGGGAAAAGTTGCTTTCACGGTACTTTTGCTTAGGGATTTAGATGCAGTAGATGTCCTCTAAAATAATATAGCATATGTCTGTGTAGCACAATGTGCTGTTCTGTAGGGGTAACTGAACTGATTTGATTAATAGAAATTACATGGCCATGCTAGCATGGTGCTTTGCCTGGGGTAATTAGTCCTGCTGACAATGACTGAATTGTATTAATGGCTCAGGGCCATCTGCATTATTTTTGAATGTCACTGCTTCAGGTGGTACATCTGCATCCATAGTAAGTGCAAATATCTAGCTAAAACATTTTTCTTCTGTCCCTGGTGGTGTTAGCAGTAACTGCCAGACCTTCATTGAAATGGTTTGGGCTAAAATATACTATGCCTTTCTTTAGCTGAGTGTAATCTCCATGTTCTTGAATTTCATGTTGTTCCTTTCAGTTGAGTTGTTTTTTTATTTTGTTCTGTTTTGTATTTCCTGAGGCTCTGTTACCATAAGATGGAAGATTTTGCAAAAAGTTGTTGCGCAAAGTTTTATTTATAGTATTCCAGGCCAAAAAAAACCCTCTGTGGTGGGAAGGTCAAGCAGACATACAAATAATTTAAAAGCCTTAATATTTGTGGCTTTAAAACAGAGTCTCGAATTGTTTGGAAACTGATAACTCATTTTTATATAAAAGTTTAATTTTTCCAAAATCAGACTTACGAAAAATTTTAAAAATAATGAGAAGTTCTTCACAAAAATGAGGCCAGTGTCACATGTGAAATACATATAGAATACACTGTCTGAACTGCTTTTCTTCAGCATCTCTGGTAAAAACTGAAAATGATGGCCTGTTGCTCTAGTTACAGTGTGATTAACTGTGTATGGTTAATAGTGCATTTAATCACAAAATAATTGTATAATATAAAATAGAGAAATATATATTTACCAGATACTATGTTTCTCATGGATAATACTGGTCATTCTGTGACAGTCAGATATATTGCAAAATAATTATTCTTTATTTTTAATGTGATAATGTTGATAGAACCATTCAGTTTACATTCATACAACAGAGGCAATTGAAGTTGTTATTTTATACATTGATAAAGAAAAAGAAAAAAGCATATTTGTAATGCATTTACTATGCATTTTCTATACATTTACTATGTATAGAAAGATTCTGGTTTTATTAGTTGATCTGTCTTTTCAAGGAAAGGAGTGCCATGAAAACTATGGATAGCACTAACAAAAATCCTCTTGATTACTAAGATGATCTTGTTATTTTCTTAGTATAGTTCCTGGGTTCATGTTTGCCAAAGTTTGATTTATTGTAAATTAACTGTCCTGGTTGCGGCTGGGATGGAGTTAATCTTCCTAGCAGCTGATATAGTGCTGTGTTTTGGATTTAGGATGAGACTAGTGTTGATAACACAAGGATGTTTTAGTTGTTGCTAAGCAGTGCTTACACCAGCCAAGGACTTTTCAGCTTCCCATGCTCTGCCTGGTGCACAAGAAGCTGGGGGAGGCGGGGGGGGCACAGCCAGGACAGCTGACCCAGGCTGGCCAAAGGGCTATTCCATACCGTATGGCATCATGCCCAGTATAGAAACTGGGGGAGTTGGCTGGGGGGCAGCGATCGCTGCTCGGGGATGGGATGGGCATCGGTCAGCAGGTGGTGAGCAATTGCATCGTGCATCACTTGCTTTGTATATTATTATTATTACTACTACTACTATTTTATTTATTTTATTACAATTATTAAACTGTTCCTATCTCAACCCATGAGTTTTCTCACTTCTACTCTTCCGATTCTCTCCCCCATCCCACTGGGGGGGGGGGGAGTGAGCGAGCACCTGTGTGGTGCTTAGTTGCTCGCTGGGGTTAAACCACGACATTAACATAAAAGGAAGAGCTATTCAAGCTTCTGCTGAGTCGTGTTATTTCATGAATTATGCTGTACAACCAAATAGTTTGTGTAATCGGTGTAGAAGCTAGTCTTTGTCCTCTTCTGTCGTTGCTATACCACACACTTATTTCTTTCTCTGTTTCAATTGTTCATACAACAGTCTTGTTCTAGGCCACCTTATTTTATTTTATGCCATCTTTACATTTTATGCAGAGTTAAGGAACTTCTGTGGGTATTAATTTATTTCTTGTTGGCTTTTGAAATAAAGAAAGAAAAATCTTGATAGTATGTAACAAGTTCATTAATTTGACTTATTCACTTTAAGATACTGAATTAATGTGCATGTAACAAAATGACTTGCAAAACTTAATACGATTTTTCGTTAGTAAGAGGCCAATAGTGTAAGACCTCTTTATCCTCTTTGAACAAAGCAGGCAGAACATACAGATTTTACCATCAAATTGTGTTTTGCTGTGATTAGGATTCCTAACTTGGAAACCTTATGTTAGACAAAGCATTTTATATAAATAGTTGGTATGTTTTACTTAATCTCTGACATGCATTCTTTTTCTAACCATTTTCAATAGAAGACTAAATAATTACTGGCACATGAGAAAAAAGGCTAAGTTTGAATTGATACAAGAAAATAATCCTGTTGGCATTTTGTTTTTCAACATAACCTTTAAATTAGTAGGGCTTGAATTTACATTTCCTCAGTTTTTTAAAAGTTTGGTTTCTGCTAATGTAGCTTTATTGTCGTTTCATTGCTGTGTCACTGTTTTCCAAAGTCATAACTGTTCTGATCTCTTGAAATTTAATTTTCTTTATGCATACATTTCTAGAAAATTAATCCAGGTATAATTGTAACAGTGGGTTTTCTTGATGTCTAGTGTCCTTTAAACGACCATAAACATGTTTCAAATTTGCCATATTGAGTGAATTATGAAACTTTTTTCATGTTAGCATTAAGATGATTTTTGTTTTTTGTGAGATTAGTCTTTTAGCTATAACTACTCAAAGAATTTGATTTTGCTGTATTATTAAGCATTTGGTAATTTTAGTCTCAAGTATATAGACCTTGTCAGAGGGCTGTATGTCAGATGTTTTAAAATGGATTTAGTACTCCGCTTTCTATCTTGAGGTGTTAACCTGTTCCTGAGAGGTATGTTATTGATGTCCCATTAGCAAGGCTGTGCCAGAAGTTAATTACAGTGTGTTCAAGTTGCCTTTGCTGTAGCACATGGAATATTTCTAACAGTTTTTAACCTGATTCCAGACCCATTAAAGACTATTTTCTGTCTTTTGCTCTTTCTTGCTCCCAGTTACAGATATCCACACCTTTTGTTCCTTACATTTCGGGAAAGCTGTGCTATTTCAACCTCCTTGTCATCTGTTACTCTGAATCTGATTGCTACTATTTCATTATTAATATAAATTATGATTATTACTGTCATGATCTAATGAACAGAAGTGTTGTGGTTTAACCCCAGCCAGCAACTAAGCACCACACAGCTGCTCGCGCACTCCGCGCTGGTGGGATGGGGGAGAGAATTGGAAGAGCAAAAGTGAGAAAACTCATGGATTGAGATAAAGACAATTTAATAGGTAAAGCAAAAGCCACACACTCAAGCAAAGCAGAACAAGGAATTAATTCACTGCTTCCCATTGGCAGGCAGGTGTTCAGCCATCCCCAGGAAAGCAGGGCTCCATCACATGTAACGGTTACTTGGGAAGATGAATGCCATCGCTCCGAACATCCCCCCTTCCTTCTTCTTCCCCCAGCTTTATGTGCTGAGCATGACATCATATGGTGTGGGATATCGCTTTGGTCAGTTGGGGTCAGCTGTCCTGGCTGTGTCCCCTCCCAGCTCCTTGTGCACCCCCAGCCTCCTCACTGGTGGGGTGGGGTGAGAAGCAGAAAAGGCCTTGACTCTGTGTAAGCCCTGCTCAGCAATAACTAAAGCATCCCTGTGTTATCAACACTGTTTCCAGCACAAATCCAAAACACAGCCCCATACTAGCTACTATGAAGAAAATTAAGGGTACCCCAGCCAAAACCAGCACAAGAAGTTTTGGTTATAGGCCAGTATTACACTGAGCTAGGCATCAGCAGGTAGAGAGTAAAACCTGGGGCCTGACAGCTCTTGATTTATTTGCTTTAACAGTTCAGAGGACTCCAGTGGGAGAGAAATGATAGTGGACAAGAACTAAGGAAGGGGAGGGGGGATGTGATGGACTACCAAAAGGTGTTTTCTGCTAGGGGAGGAATTATTGCCAGGACAGCAGAGTAGCTGCACCAGTCGTGCAGCTGATAAGTTAATAAGCATTTAAACTGTCGTGTACTGTCATGTGCATGGGATGCAAAGAGTGTTTGCCCTGGTAGCACATTCAGTTCTGTGTTTGAGATTAAGCCAGTACTTCTTATTTCTTAAAAACACCGAAACTACAGTATTTTCCATCTGCTTTGGTAACGTATCAGATGGTCTGGGGCTTTGAGAGCCAGAGGATGTATCTGGGGTTTGTAGTCCCACCTGGGTAAGGCTGAAAGAGAGGGGCTTGGGAATTTTGAAACAGAAACTGGTTGGAAATGAAGAAAAGAAGGAGTGATGGAAGAGGGAAGTTGTGGAAGAAGGTTTTGGTAATTACACTATCCTATCTTTTCTCATTAATGAGCTTAAATGTAAAGGCCAGGTCTCATAAGGTGTTTTTTTCCCAGTTTTTGTTTGTTTGTTTTGCAATTAGTGAATTTAAATGTGTGACTCTAAAATCTGAAAACTGTACTTATATTCTGTTTCTCTAATTACAAAATTCCCCTTCTGCTCTCTTCTCAAAGTATCCCTATAGAGCAGAGAGGAAATATACCAAACCAGTTTCTGTTTTGCTGTTAAGGAATACTTGCTCCCCACCAGAAGGATGGTATCCCAGCTGGTAAGGGTGTTTGGACCTTGTTTTTGCTTTACCCCTTGATCATTTTAAGTGTTTGAACAGTAAGTATTTTTGTGTTTGTTAGCTAGAGTGTGTCATGAGAGTGGAGATATGAAAGGATTTGGAAGAACCAGTAACACAGATAATCTTGTAGTTGTGAATGCTTGTGTTTAGCCAAATACAGGATAAATAAAACTTCAGAGGGTTTCTTTTATTTTTTAATTACTTTGAAACAGTTATGATTGTGTAACTAGTACAGATCTTAGGGCATCTTTGAGTTTTGAGGCAAAGTATTCTGTTACTGGGTAGTCATACTTTTTTAATAGAACTACATAATTAAAAGTAGAAATTAAAGCTATGGGCTTCTGTTTCCAGGTGACATACAAAAATTATCAAGACCCAGAGATATCTGCAAGCTCTGTCTGCCTTTGAATCTAGTAATTTTTTGTGCACTGACTTTAAAAGTCTCTATTAGTTAAAAAAAAAAAAATGTGCGCACCAAAGATGAGAAGAGAGTTTAAAAGAATTACTTTTGGCTGAGAGAGAAGGGAAGAGAGACAGAGGCTAGCTGTGAATCTCTGAAAGATTATCTTTTTGCATCTTGTAAATTTTCAATACGTTGTAGAGAGTAAGGATAGCTGGCAAGAGTTTGAAAAGAATTTGTAGTGTCTTCTACATACTATATAAAAAAAGAAAAAGGTATCTACTCACAGATGTCTGTGTAGGTTCATGAAGAGTTGGATTACCTAATTTAAAATAATAAGAATGCAGGGATATCGGCAAAGCAGAGAGATGTCATCTCTAAATTGAGTGGTGGTGTATTCTCACTGTATTCAATAGGTATAAAAGTTTAAGTAAACAGTGAAGAGCTAGGACTCAGAATACCTATTATAAACAAACAAGTCAGTGACACTAACAACTAGTATGGAAAAATTCAGTTTTGTAGAATTTGACACCATTTACAGCTAAAATGACGCATCTGAAAGAGCGCAGATCTAGTCGTCTGTTCTGCTCTGCGTGGAGGTTCTACAAGGAAATGGCAGTGTTACGTTTCAGGCAGGTCTGCATATGCACTGTCTGAAGCTCTGGTAGGAATTGGCATTTGTAACTTTCTCTGTTCTCCTCTTCCTTTCCTGAGCACTTACGTACTTGGAAATTCAATAGTAAGCTCTAGGCTAGTTCTCCCAGAACCAGAGTAATGATCTCTAAGGTGATGAAGCTCTGCAGTTTGAGTTCAATAGATAATCACTTCCCCATGCGAAGGTGTGGAGAAGTGTCGCACATATTTTTTCTAGGGGAGTTGGCTGAGAGTAGGTGGGAGGATGTGTGCTTCCTTTTGTTTATCCACGGCCAATGGTGAAATCAGTTGTTTAGTGGTCAAGGAAATAACACTGAGAAGCAGTTCATAATATAGATCTTTTTATTTCTGCTGGAACTGAAGCATTTATTAGTGCATAACCTGGTGGTTGTACTGAAGAAGAACGTGGTTAGTTCAGAAATAACACTTCAGTATTGTGTGTCTGAGAAAACAGATTTTTTTTTCTTTTTGAACAACCAGACTCGTAAATAGTCAGAGTGAGAGAGAATAGAAATGGATGAAATGGACAGGTAACTTGTGATCACCAAGAAAAAGAAGTGAGCATTAGGATTAGGATGCTCACTAGAAGATCAAATAATGGTGGTAGCAAATCATGTTTGGAAAATTTCATTAGGGGTAACAGAATGAGTAGTTACAGTAGAAATATCTGTAAATGCATATAGATCAGAGAGCCAGCTAACAAAATCCAAAAGATGTTACTTTCACAACCCACTGAATTAAACCAGAAAAATGGAAGCATTGCTGTCTAAGCATGTTTCTGCCATGTGTGGAAGAATAGTGTTGGGGCCCTATACTATTTGTCCTCTATGGCCAGTGGTAAAAAATCATGAATTTCTAACATGGGAATTATCAACAAGGAGAAACATTATTCTGGATTCTCTTATAATAACTAAACTTACTGGATTTGTAAGCCACTTGTTGCCAGAGTGGCAAGTCATGATGCATAGGGCAAACTGAGAATAGACCCAGTGTTTAATATTTCATTTTTGAAAGAGTTAATTTTCCAATGCAGAGATCTTCTGTTCAGTAGTTTGGGCAAATGTATTTAGACAAGCTTGAAAGTCAAAAGCTTACTGAGAAGACTATATTAAATTGTGAAATACTGGCTTTTTGGCAATCAAGAAAGAGGGTACTCCCAGCTAAAGGCCTGTTCTAATGTAGTGACAAAGCAAAGACAAGAACTATAACTGGAAAACAATGTATAAACACAACTGAATGCATTACAGGTGTAGAGTATAGGTATGATAAATGTAAAATATTGCAGAAAAATCCATGGCTGGCAGGACCCAGAAAGACACCTATCATGGAATGATCTTATTAATATACAGGTTTCCAGATTGTTTGTAAAGATTTAGAATAGGAGGATTTTTCAGTAAATGCTCTTGCTTTATTTTTGGAGGCCAGGTAATTTGTTCTTCCATAAAGTAAGGATACCTTGTAATCCAACAATAACTAAGGAGAGTGTTATACAAATGTACTAACTGTCCAGAGCCATTCATTTGTAACTCCTTACTGAATGGGGAAGGGGAAAGTCCAACCTGCGTTGTTCCAACATTCAGAAGGAGAAACAGGGTATTTCTGTTGAAATCAAAGTCAGTTAGACACAAAACTGCTGTAGAAAAACTGCAGAGAAGTTGAATTCACTTGAAAGAAGAATTCAGGGCTGTAAAGCTGAATTAATGATAGTCAATTACATTTTTATGGAAAATGTGTGTTGTCAAACAAATTTGTGTGTTTTGATTACTTAGTTGATTTAAAGAAATTGTGTAGATGCATTATAGATCTATTTTATGTGCATGATCTACAATTTAGATGACTTAAATCTCCCTTAAGGTATTGTTCCCCTAAGTAAGTATTTAAATAAGCCATCTTCTCCTCACCTCACAGTTGCTCTACATTCTTGGTAGATAATTTTGTTACTAGGGGAGCTGGAGGAGAGCAACAGAGGTAAGTAAGGTAGTTTTCTATGGGTGTACGCCTCAGATCAAGGCAGACTGCTGGAGGAGAAGCAGCTGTGAATTGGCAGAGCACCTTGAATGTTCAACATGTACACATAACATACTTTTTAAATAAAAAGAAAAAAAACCCTATGATCTCTGTTTTTACAAATATGAAAATATGGTACTAAACTTCTGTAAAGCATTGGAACTGGACTGCATCCATGCTGGGATTGCTTTACCAATGTTTCTGTTCTAGCATTCATGCAGCTATGTCAGGCAAATCTGTACTTCCGCAATTGGTGTAGGGAATTGTGCTGTACCAATAAAAACATAGTTTTGTGGATACCTGTGAATAAATGCAATTATACATGTCACAGCAGGAGATTAAATGGGCTCTTTTTCTCGAAGATTAAGACTGTAGAGCTGCATTCATGGGGAGAAAATAAAGGGTCACAGAAGGGCTCTTTGGTTAGCAGAGAAAGAAATGACAAAAGCTAAGGACTGGAAAATGAGGCCTGGCAAATTCAGAAGTCTAAAATAATTGAAAATTGAGATTGTGTACACAATTTTATTGTAATTCCTCAGTATTTACTGAGGAATTACTTATTCAAATCTTAAACATAATAACCAATTTTATCCTGTTCATGTCTAATTAAAGTGTGAGCCAGTTCAGGTTAAAAAAATCTAACCAAATAGCTATAAAAAAAAGACTGAAGACTGATCTTTGTTCAGGTCCTGGGTGGGAGCTGGTATTCCTGTAACTGTCATTTCTGCCTTGCCTTAAAGATCAGTGATGGTATTGCTGTATGTAATACAAAGTAATGAGTAGTGTAGAGTAAGATTTAATTCTTGCACATAGAAAACAGCTTTAAAAATAGGCTGTTTTTACAGGAGTAGTTTTTCCTCTTTGTCTCCCTACTCATGCATGTAATTTTCAAATATTAGTTTCATCGAGAATTTTATGGACTCTTCTCAGTTATGGTTTGAAAAGTAAAGTAGTCCAGTCTTTTTATTTGTTTACCATTCAGGTCCAACCTTCCATTGCTCACAGGCACCAAATCTGATTACTGGCTTTGTTATCTTAAAGGTAGATCCTCTTCAGCTGAAGAACAGCATGGTCTCATATCTCTTTTCATGTCATTTCAATGAAAGATATGAAGACCTAACCTCATTAAAAGAAGGAACATCCTATTATTTTGAGAACATACTGTTTCTATAGCAGATTGTCTACAATTCCAAAGATTCTGTGTCCACACCCCCCACCCCGATTTTCAGCTGACCTAATGTGCAAACTAAAGGTGTAGTAGAAACTTGAGATTTTTGACCAAAACAAAATTGGGACATAACAAAGTCTCGGTGACTGAATCAAAAGTTTCCCACTTTTATTGCACTTTATTTAATCTGCTTCTGGAATCTGCACTGTAAGCTGTACAACTGAGGCAAGATTCGTCAGAAGCTTTTGAATACAGTCATCCTTTTAAAGATGTCTTTAACTTGTCTTCATGTGCACTTTGTGCTTTATCCATGTTTAATATGACTGCAGATGAGCTGTGCAGCTCCATTTTATATTATGGGCATATAACCTCATACAGTCAAAATTATTAAACTTAAATGTTTGTTCCCATTTAAACATAGAAAATGAAGTGATTCACTCAATTTGGAAATTTCTTATGATTTGATGTTTGCTTGGTAACTGTTCAGAAGATGAATTTGTAATTCAAGTAACACTCTTGTTTTTATTACATGCAAATATCGTTCTAGAAAGTCTGTTGTATCTGAAAACAAAACCTCTCATGAAATACCTTACTGACTGCAGTAGCAACAAATACATATGCTAAATCTTCTTATTTTAGCTATATTGTACTCCATGTATGTGCAGGTGTGTGGTATTTTGGCAAAACACAAAAAATTAGTTTTCCATGAGAGTTCTTTTTGGGTTAGGTATTTAGTCTGTGGAAGCCACTGTTGTTATTGAACCACATAACTCTGCTAAAACCTTCGCTTTGCCCACAAATTCTTTTCGCATCTTCTGTTTTGTCCTTTCTCGTTCATTGATGGGTCTCACTTACTAGCTATTAGAGCTGTTAGCAAGAATACTAGATCTTCCTCATTGTTGTTAAGGTGTTCTACAACAGCAGTGCTCACATTCACCTCTTGTTTTGTGATGATACATACATTGTAAATAGTGTTCCTTTCTCATTTTCTTTTTCCTTATGCATGTTTTCAGCACACTGGTAAATGCAACCTAGTGCACAATGTATCACTGATATTTGTAATACTTTACTAATGTGGGAAGGTGTCCTTTTTTCCTACTTCTTCCTTCTCTGTTTATTTGTGACAGGGATTTATGAAAAATATCTTATTTCAAGATTTGGAAGAAAACCATGGTGCAGAGTAGCAATAGGTTGTCATCAGTTATTGTGCCCCCCCCCCCCGCCCCCCGAGTTTAAATTGAGTTTAATTTGAAGTAAAATCTCAGAACATATTGTGAGATATCCTAGTACAGTTGAAAGTAAAGCTGTGCTAATATTGCTCTGTTAATAGCAGTCTGACATAGCCAGAGTGACAGATTTTGCAGCAATAATGTTGTTTCAGCAGTGACATTGATTTGTTTATCAGATATGGTATCAAGTTAAACTGTTGCATGATAGGGTAGGAAGTTAGAGATCATAGCAGGGTAACAGAAACCCAAAGTATTTTTCCAAAATCCCATCTTGGAAAGGAAACAAGGGCGTGCTGTTTGCCAACAGCTTTGTGCCGTCAGCCTGCCTGCCTGCTTGCCTGGCTGCACAGTGTCAGGAAGCAGAATGAGGATATAGAAATGCTTATATTCAAAGGATGTAATTTATTCAAACTATAAAAAATAAATTATGTTTTAATAATTTCAGGTTCTGTACCTACCCCAGAACTTTCACTGTAGATCTTCTGTTTTTTCATTTCAACTCAATTTCCTTTCATTGTGTGAGAATTTCTTTGTAAAATAGGAAAACAGCTGATACAGAAGTCTATGAAGTAAATACACAGGAAGGTATTTCTCCGTTCTGGCTCAATTTATAATAATCACTGAAGTGTAATTTTAGCAAAGAACATAAAGATGTCTAATGATATTTCTCCTTCAATCTATTACTCCACAAAAAATAATTAAATTGAGGTAAAGAAGCAGAAATTGAAAACATACTGTGGTAGTGAAACACGCTCAAAGCATCAAGACAAACTGAAGTTATCTGACCAATACTGATTTGAGGGAAAATTCAACAGCATTTTTAAAAATTTATTGCTGGGAACAGACATCTAATAACATTTTCTTTTCAGGTCTGTTCTTGGAATGCATGCACTCTGTATGTACTTTGTACTCGGTAAAATGTATAGTTTATCTGTAGGAAATGAGGTAGTAGAATAATGCATGCTCTTGGTGCTCTCATCACACTCGATGATTCAAAGATAAGTTCTTCTTGTATTTTTTTTTTATTAGAATCTAAAAAATAAGGTTAGCATTCTTTCCATGGCAGGTGCATGTTGCCCTCCATCTTTCTGTGGTCCTGATGGCCATAGCTGCCTTACAGTGGTTCCTTCCACCTTCTGCCCTTTTCCTCTTGACCTATACTCGCTTCACATCCTTCTTTAACACTCACTGGGTATGAGTCAATTGTGATTTTCGTATTAGTCAGTTATTATGTCTGTTTTTTTTTTCTTTTTCCTTTTTTTTCTTTTTTTTTCTTTTTTTTTTTTGCCCCCCCCCCCCCAAGCAAACCCCAAACCCCGTGTTTAATTTTGCTTCTTGAATTGCCTGAGTGTAATATGAAGTAGAAAAAGGAGAAGGTAATAACAGAGTCAGATTTTTCTCTCCTGTTGGTGTAAGACAAATAAATTCAGTGATGTTACAGCAGAATGTGTGAAGTGGGAGAGGAATTTGGCTGTTATAAAGCTGGAGGGTTTTAAGACAGAAGCTGATTGTCCTTAGCTATATGTTGGAGGTATTTTGTTTGAACAGTAAGGGAGGGAAGGATAAGTTAGTGTATTCTGTATTTTTTAATACTACATTGAAACTTTGGTAAAGAATGCTGTATTCTCTCCTTTTAAAAGAGTTTAATGGCAATTGGTAACTAAAACACTTTCTTCAGAGGAAACAAACATATTCTAAAATATTCAGCTATCAAAGAATTATGACGACTAGCACATACGTTGTTGTTGAAAAAGAACTATTATGTGCATTGCAATATGATATACGTAACAGTTAACAGAGCAGAAAAATTTCCTTGTGCCCAGGTAAATTATATAGCTTGTTGAATGTGTTATTTCATTTAAAAAGAAAAAAAAAAGGTGATGGTGGGGAAGAGAAGGCGTTTAAGTATATGCGTGGTGGGGCATAGTGCCTGTCTGTGTAGTTCAGAGATACTCTTACAAAACCCCCTCCATGTAAATATAAAATAGATGCTGATGTTGAACTCCACTTTTGGAGTGCATGGATGTATAATAATTATGTATTATGTACATGTGTGTATTTATGTAACAATGAAGGAAGAGAGGTGTATTGATCTAATATGTATCCGGATGCATACATTTTTAATCTAATATATTTAGAAATCACTGAAGTGATTCCTATTCCCCTGGCACTAATGAAGTAAACAAAACTTCTGACCATGTAGCAGTGCCTTATAATCTGTAAAAATTGTTGCCAACTTGAAACCAGATATCTGTGATGTATTTACATTTCTGTTTCACTGTTTTGTGAGGTACTAGTGTGTTAAGGTGTGCTTCTTGAATATTCTAATAGATACTGGCACTGTACTCAGCTTTTTTGTATTTTTAGTGTCGGCTAACCTCATTCTACAACGTAAAATTGAATGGAAATGCATTTGAAGTTAAAAGACAACATAGTCAGATACCAGCTAATACTTTAGGGACAGAGAACGTCTGGAAACTGGTGGTGGTTGCTTGTGTTTCTGAGATGTCTTTGCTGGAATTAATATTTTGAGAGTCCTGTACAATTGTGCTTGCCTTAGGCTGAGTGGTGTGAAATGTAATTGAACTAATGACTCACCGTGCTGAGATAATTTTTAAGAATGTAGTGGGCTTCTTATTGTACAATACTATGGCATATATTTGCCCTTTTTTCTCCAGTGATGCTGCCTATTTTTGCGTTCTGTTTTAGTCTGTCTGTCAAGCACCCACGGCACACCTTCATATCCCTCCTAAAATCCTCTTCTGTATCTGTAGGATATACAGTGTGCCTTCACTAGTTACTCTTTATTTTGTCTTGTTTGTGTTAAATCTGTCGTCTTTGTGGTACAGATCATGTATGATTCTGTTTTGTAATGACTCCTGCATGTATATAGGATTGCCCATATTCTTACGTGTATTGCTCCCTGCTCTATGCAGAATTTTCTTCTGCAGACCTCAGTGTACTCCAACATGGTATAAGTCCTTTTTTTTTTTTCCTTTTCTTTATTTAATGAAAGGTGAAGAATAGTAAATGTAAAAATGAACTTGCTTATATTCTTAAAGGCAATCAATGACTGTGATCGACATAGCCTTTAAAACCTGACTTAATCTCTCTGACTAATTCCTAGGCTGCATTTTCTATTTGTTATGAAGTACTGCTTCATTGAATCTGACTTTCTAATGAATGAGCTTTTAACACTAAACGTGTAGTTCTTGAGGATTTATTTAATTTTAAAAAGTAAAGTCATGTTGTCAAGAAACCTTTCAAGTCTGAAAGCTTTTCTTAAATGCTTATTTCAGATAAGCACATGGTGTAAGCTTATTCATGTGTTGTCATATCTTTTATTCTTTTTTTAAATAAATAAATAGTATTTTTAATTTATTTAAGTATGCTTTATTGGAAGATAAGTAATCAGTTAAATCATATTATGCCATTAACTCTAGAGATCCCACTTTCTCCTCCTCCTAGTGTTCAGACTACAGAGGATAGTTAGTCAGAGAAAGGAAGAAGTGTTACAAAAAAGAAAAAAATAATAGTTCCTGCTTAGGTTTTTTGGGCACATTTCTTTTCAGAAGAGCTTATTCCTGAAAGAATGTTTTTGAAATGATAAATTTGGAGCATATGGGATTTAAAAAAAAAAAAAACGCTTCTTGCATAAAACCATTAAGTTTACTTCCCCCTGCAACCTCTCAAATAAGATGAAGGATTTAAATTATTGTAGGAAACTAGGGATAGCTTGGATGAAATCAACACTCTAAGTGGGTACAGTTGAATGCAGGTGTCGTTGGGCTAGTTCTTAGAAAAAAGCCAGTGAAATTATGTTTGAATATATGTTACACAGTAATTTTAGATAACAAATTATTATCAATCAGATAATAAAACTTCCAGGTAGAATTTGGATGATTGTAAGTGGCTGGTCTTTGTGGAATATGGAGCTGCAGTATTATTTTTTTGAGTCTTCTGTTCTGGTAAGCTAAGGCATGAGCCTAAGTAAACCTAAGTACTTTACAAGTACTGGCTTTTTTTTTAACCACCAAAACAGTTTTGGCAACACACATATGATTAATAATTCAATGGTGTGATGGAAAATAGCTTTTTGCTCCCTTAAAACCACACTTTTTTTTTTTTTTTAATATATGCAACTTCAGGAAAGTGCTTTAGAAATTCTCATTTTTTATGTATTACTTCAGTCAAACTAGCTCTCATAGTCAAGGATATGCTCTGTTGGTTGTTTTTTTTTTTAATAGAAGCCAATACTTATTGAGAATTAGCCTTTTCATTATACTGGTAGCTGGGGACACACTGAGCAGTTTATGTAACAAGGCAAGTGAAATCATGCTAATAGATTTTGTAGGTTTTTGTTTTGTTTCCCCTTCCCCCCCCCATAACTGGTAACTAAGTCAATGAATGTAGCCACTGTTCATTGAAACGATGAATTTTTTAAGCATGGGATAGCAAACCATTCAACAAACTTTTGTTTGGATGAATATCTTAATTCTTCCTTACTATGGATGATGATGACTCCTTAAGGCTTCTTGATTCTTCATTGCAGCTATAAGATGAAATAGAAAAAGAGGAGGTAGAAAGATGGTATACCGTGGCTGTCTGGGAAATGTGGAAATAGGGTAGCTAGCAGTGTTGGTGATTGGTTTGTGGCAAAGCAGTTTCATGGCTAGAACTGAACATCATTGAAGGAGAAGTGAAGTCAAAATAATACAAAAGTTATTGCGAGCAAGAAAATTTTCTTCTACTTTAGCTGTGGCACTTGACAGCCATATCTATCTATGTAGACAGATGGTATGAATGAAAAATCTCTGTATAAAAGGTCCCCATGTCACACTAGAGGTCTAGCTAAACCCCTTCAGTGTGAAAATCTAAGACTTTGCATAGGAATGGCTTTGTTGGTTGGTTGTCTTTTAGCATCAAGCCCAATAACTTTGTGATTTTTGTCTTCATTTAGGCTGTTTTTCCCCCTTACCCTCTCCATCCCTCCTGTGTAATTATTCAAAGCTGTGTATTTTCTGTGTAGAAACTGTGGATCTGAGATTGTATACACAAGACTTTTTACTTTTCTTAAAAGTACTGTCAGTCTTTGGACCAACATGAATTTTTTTCCCCTCCATCAAAATTAACCGATTCTGAACCATTAATTGAAGGACATCATGTAAATGGCTTTGTCTACACGTGCATGGTAATTGCATGCTGGAGAAATCTGAAATAAGTAGCTCTCTAAATATGAGGTCCAAATATGTCCAACTTATAGCTCTATAGCATTCATAATATATCTGATCAATACTGTCTATGAATTAAACTTAAAAATACCATATAATGCAATATGTTGAATTTGTGCTTTAGAAAAATATTCCTGAGTGGAATTTTTTGTTTAAAAATTCTTTTATATTTACAGAGAAACTGAGCCATACAAATATTTTTAAAAGTTTGCACTTCTTTAAGGCTATTTATTTTCTAAAAAAGAGGACTTGAATATTTTTGACAAATATACACATGGTGTTACGCTAACAAACGGCCATGCAACATATATCTTACATAATGAAGAAATTGAATATACAAGACCTACTCTATTTAACATATATATTGAAAATTTACAGTCTCGCCAATAGTTAAAAAAAGTTTTTCTTATTTGGCAGTATTTTTCTACAATTTGTTCAAATATTCCACTTGATGTGTTTTGGTGAATACTGAAATCTAGTCAGTGACAACCTGAGGTACTAAGCATTTCTGCCTTACTTCGTTGTCTTCAAAGGTAATCTTTTTGTTCCTTTTAGGCTCTATCCATGAGTTGTGTATTACAGCGTTATTTGGCATAGGATCTGCTTCCACTATTGAAACAACTCGCTTTTTCATCTTACTTTTCAGAACTTTCTGAAACTTTTGCCTCGTGAATGCATAAAGTAGAGGGTGAAATATAGTTGTTCCGTATGCCATTACTAGAAAACATAATCGCAACTTTACCAAAAGGTCACTTGGGCCCAAACATAAGATGGTGGTGTTTAAAACAGAGATGGGTGTCCAGCAGAGAAGGAATGTTGAGATAATCAAGAGGGACATTCTGAAGACTCTCTTTTGCCGTTCTCGTCGCTCCCGGTGCCGTTTTACAGCTCGGCGTAGAGCAATTATGACAGACACAGAAGTCCTTACACCAAAAACGACGTTTCTTCCTCCACTGCTGTGGGACACGTCCGTAGTCTCATGCTGAGTGGTCAAAGAAATAGTTTTTTTCTTTCTAGCTTTCTTCTTTTGTCCCGTTGTAAATCTTGTACCAATCCGAATATTTAGAGCCTGAAGTATTTTGGTGTATGTAATTAGCATTACTATAACAGTGAAGAAAAAGATTGGAATTTGAACGAGAAGGTGGTAATACATTCCTAGCTCAGTGTGGTACTCGTTTGTACTCACGCACAAAAGTGTCTTATTTTCCCAAGTACTTGCGCTTTGAAGACTGAAAAAGTTGACTTCAATGAAAGGAATCAGGAAGGAAAAAAGTGAAATGATCCATATTGATGTCATTAATATCACAGCCCTTCCCATGGTCAGAATTCGATTGGCAGGTTTTACAGAGATGTCGTATCGGTCCAGAGTGATAGCAAAGACATTGATTGCAGTTGAAACGCTTGCAAAAGAGACACAAGCCTCGTGGAAGCAGCAGATGAGAGCAGTGTTACTCTCCAGTGAAAGCAGAAGGATAACTATAGTTAGAGGAATACATCCCACACAAATTATTACATCAAGTACATGAAGGTTCATTGTAATTATGTTACTGACAGAATTGATTAAGTTGGATTTCATACAGTAAAGTACCAGCACGGTGAGGTTGCTGCCAAGTCCCAAAACAATTTCTAACATCAAAAATCCAGTGAGAGAAACTTGAAAGCTTAATGGATATGACAGTGGTCGGTACATGTTGGTGTCGATGTCATCAATGGCATCTCGAACTGTAATGTTAGATTCAGACTGCATGTTGACTTCCAGAATGGGGGAGAAACACATTCTTTTGTTGCAGCTGTTTTTTCTCCTGAAAGATGAAATAAAATACGGAACTATTTGATTTCTTTTTTTAACACTTACTGTAGATAAATGCTGGGGAAGGAGGAGAAAGGAAAAGCATCTATTCTTATCAAACTCTTGATTTACTGTATGTTTAGAGCTTTGGTTGGCGTGGACTCAAAAGCCTGAGGATCTAGAATAAGGTCTTTCCTTTTTAAAGGAAAGCAGGATTTGTTTAAAAAAAAAAAAAGCAGTGAAAAGCTTCCACTTAGGGAGACAAGGCTTTATTTATAGTAATGTGGTTTTTACAAAGGGCCCATTTGTTGAATAAACTATACTTGTGCATTGCCTTTGTATTGTGTTGAGGGTCGTTTTAGAAGAATGTTGTTAAGTATTAACAAATTAGTACTCAAGATCATTTTAAAAAGGCTCTTGTGGAAAAAGAAAGTGATAGGAACATGGAGCACTGTTGCTTATGTATCATAAAAAGAACATTTAAATTACTTATGGCAATTTAGCAGCCTCTTTCTTATGAAGAGTTTGCAGTAGTGTTGTGGGCTGAAACTTGAAGTTCTGTAATTCAGCAGATTTTTACAGAGCTTGAAGACGTCTGTTCACTTTTATCTTGTGTGCATCTCCATGTGTGAAACTTAGCACTACAACAATTTTATATAAGTATATATAATTTCAAATGCAAAACTTCTGTGGGTTTAGGAGAATGGAGTTTATTATACAAATACTACATTTCCTTTTTATGATTTGAATATTCAATTTCTTCAAGAAATCAGTGGCTACATGGAATGGAAGAGTATTTAATTTTATTTCAGAATAAGTTTAAGGGAATAATTTTAGAAAGTAATACTTGAAAAGAAAATTGTCTCCTTTAGGGTTTTGGGTTTTTTGTTGTTGTTGTTTTTTTTTTAAATACAAACTACAATTAAATCCAACAGATTTATATACATAGCATGTTTGTCTTAGGAATAAGTGAGGTTCAAAAAAAGTAGCATTTATTACATCTAGGAGATCTTTTATTTTGTGGCTCATCTGCTTTGCTTTATACATGCCAATAGGTTGTAAATATAGCATCTGCATGTAATACGTGATGTTTGTGTTATTTATATTGTCAGCCAGCTCTTGAGTTTGTAATGAAATGAATAAACAACAGAGAGGTTATTCGATTTCTTGTTATGATACTTGAGGTTTTTTTTTTTTAATAGGTAGCTTTAAATTTAAGAGGGGACGTACTTGGCATGAAAATAAATTTAAATGCGAACCTTTGTTCCATTCCGAATACATTAAAAATAGATAGCACCAAGGTGAACAAAAATGAGCTCTTTTTTAATGAAAGTATGAATTAAGCACACTTGGGATACAATATGCAAATGGATTTCATCTGCAGTTCTGAAAAGCCTCAACTGCACAATACTATTAATTGCAAATTGTATGATGAAAATTCTTGGTATGCTTCAACAGTTATTTCACATGTGCCTCTTAAATACAAAAAGATGTAAATTAGAACGTATTAGTCTCAGATGTGAAATGAAACAAGAAATATTTCAAAAGCTTTGTTTAATTTCTAATTTAGGCAACCTCTGTTAGGTTTATATTAACCCTCAGGAATACGATTTCCTCTGTGTACACTGTCCTGGCTGTGAATGGATTTCAAGAAACCATTCCAAATGCATGACTGGATAAATGGAGTTCTTTCGTATTAGCAAAAGCCAGGAAATCAAAGGCAGATCTGCTAAAAAAAAATGATGATCTTAACTCTAACATTATGCCAACTGAAATTTTTGAAAACAGAAAACTTCAGATGTGCTAAGTCTTACGAATAGATTAAACATCACCTCCTTCTTGCATTGATTAGATTTCTGTTAAATAAAAGCAGAAACGTCAAGGCAGGGAGCTCATTTACCCAATGCATCGCCTTTCTGGACAGTGCCGGTTCCCTCGCAAATGCTGAGCAGAGGTGGGGTGCATGCAACTGCTGACCTACCTGTTCTCTGTGCCTCAAGGGCCTTTCAGATCATTGCAGCAGCTTGTCATAAAGTGATACATGGTGTCACTGACAGGTATTTGACATGCACTGTAACCTGGAAACCAAGTGGTAGCTGGGCTCTTATTTCATTCCTTGCAGGGTTTTTTTTTTTTCTTTTTTTTGTTCCAGCACTTCAGCAGCAAAAAAATCTGATTAAACATGGGGACTTCTTAATTGCCTGAGATACTTCTACAGACCAGTGCATTTTCTGCGTGTCTGTTCTGAGTTTCAAGCCAGCAATAACAAATAAACCTTCTTTTAAGTGATGTTAATTTCTTTCCCCTGTTGCATTTTGTAGCAGCCTGTTTTTATTTTCCAGGTTTAAAAAAAAATTCTGATCTCTGTGTTCAGAGTGTATGTAGACATCCTTTAGTTTATGGTTGCGTATTTCTTTCTGTAATATTCCTGCTCATTACTTTTGAGTGATGGCTTAGTCAAAGAAGTTGCTATACATCATAAAATCCAGTTCACGTGCTTTGAGAGTAACCATGAGTTACCTAATTTGGTTTATTTTCATTTAAGGAGAATACATAACAGACCATAAAATTGAGAGAAAAATATCCATTAGTCATTATGACAAATAAGTTATTTAATGAGTAGTATAGAAAAAGCTTGGTTAAACCCTTATTCAGCTTGCTGGTGAAGTATGCATATTCTCCTTTTGGGAATTCATGTTTCATTGTTTCTTCATGCATCAGTAGTTTCCACAATTCTGGTTTTAAATTATAAATCCCTCTTTAAGAAATGCTCACCATTTTAAGAATCAATCATTGCACTCTTCTTTTAATGAAAATCTGAGCAGATGTGTTAGTCTTCCATGTATATTGTTGAAGTGTCGTGCACGTAAATGGTAATGCAAGTGTGTTCCATGTTTTGTTTCTAATTCCTTTATGTCTTAAGCATACATTTTAGTGATGCATCCTGCTGCTTGTAGGTCATACAGCTAGTAAGATACCCGGTCAACTGCATTCTTCACATTGTCAGTTGTGAAACTGAATTAGTTGCTGCATGCCCTTGTGAAGGGGAGGAAAAAAAAGGTTAAAAGTAGGGGTTATAATTTCAAAATAAACTAATGCAAGAATATATTTTCTAATATCACTTATTTAATGAATAAAAGATCTCTAAAATTGGATCTTATAGATTACATAGAAAATCAGTTAGTGTGTTCACTATTTGCTAGTAAAATCATGTCATTCTTCTGTCAACTTACATGAATTTAGTTTTTTGGACAAGTTTCCTGGTCTCCAAATAGTGCAGGTTACAAAAAACCCCGACCAGAAGCAATAACTGTTGGATATAGAGCGTCTGTGACTAGAGCTAGAAAATGTAGTTTTATAGCTCTTGTGAGCAGGTAGTTTATACATACAACTCTCTTGTCTTCTAATGAGAAATTGAGCAGAGTCAATGAGCTTTATAGGAAATATGGTTTTGTTTAATTTGCACACTGTTATAATTTCCTTTCTTGAAATAAATGTTTAGCAAATCTGTGATTTTAATAAACGGCTTGAATGTACAGGGTAATGAAAGAAATAAGTTTAAAAAAAAAAACAGCAAAAAAGGGGGATTTCTTGAGCAATCAGAGATTAGTCATATTAGCCAACCTTCATAAAGCAATAAGTATACACTAATTACAGACTATCCGATCCTTCAAAGAGTAACTGAATAAATCTGTAACATATTTAACTGCCAATATTTGGAAATACTGCTCAGGGAGGAAAAAATATTCCTGGTTGCATTATGTGGTTTTTTTCCCCAATACTGTATTAGCTTAAACTGTACTGTCTTTATATTGTACGAACAAAACAGGTTCTTAATATTCTACAAGACTTTCATACAAAATAACATTTTTCTACCATTGTGTTTTTAATGGGGAGGGGGGAAATAGCATTTGAATATTTCATGGTCTCAAATATAACAAGATACTAGCGCTTAATGTAAGTTGAATCTGATCTCTTCCCTTTTTTCTCCAATTTTTTTGTTAAATGTTGCTTATTCTGCATACCATAATAAGGAACAGATCTTACCTCCACTAAAGATTTGATAAATTCTCGATGCAGGTGAAGCAGTTCCAGGTTGGAGGGATTCATTTTGTTCACTTGTTAGCAGAGTAGAAGGGAAAGAGGGTAATAAGCATATCTTCAAAAAATGACCTTAATGAAAATTTGTGCCTGTACTGTGCCATTGTTTCAGCATACTGCTAATGTATACAACTGCTTTAGTTCTGGTTTACAGGCTGCTGCAGTCTCCCACTCTTCCTACTGTAGAATCAATAAGCATCTGAAAATACATAATGAAAGTAATTTAACATACTGAAGGCTTCTTGTCTCCAGAGACACCACTGAGATTCAAGCTTTCTAAAAAAGAAAAGCAGTGCTTCTGAGAGGAAAGCTTGCGATGGGCAGCTTTTGCAGAATGACAGCCTACCTTGTCGCTTCTCCTCACTGCAGAGAGATGCAGTGCATTCACTAATTTTGATTGGTCAGTGATGTTGGGCTTAAATTGTGCTTCATATATGGGATTGATGCCCCCCTCCCCCCGATTTATATAAGGATTCTTTTATAAAAGGACTAAATTTACAAATGATTTATGAATTCTGGAATATATTAAGGGTATGCCAGTTTTATTTTTACCTTTTCACTCTTTACTTTGTGTACACTGGAAACCACATGACACTGAAAAAAAAAAGGGGATTAAGCGTTTATTACTTAAAAAGCTCCCAACAATCTATATTTGAATTTGCGTACTTCCGATTTGTGATTTTTTTTTTTTTTTTTTGGTCCTGAGAAAATCTCTTAAATAAACCTGCCTCTTTAAGCCATGCTGAATTTCACCTGTTATGTTTGTATGCAAGCGAACATTTAGGTCTTGTCTTGAATAAATTGTATTCAGGACAAGTTGGTACCCGCATGTATATTAGGAAAATTTCTATTAGGATTCACAGAGATTATTCAGACCCTTAAAACTGGTTGATAATTCAGTTTAATTCATGAATCAGAAAAGAGTGATTTTTATGATCCATCACCATGTACAATGTATGTATAGTAGTCTAGGTTGTTAATTTTGTTGAAATGTTAACTTCCAAAAAAAATCTTGTATGTTCCACATGAATTTTGCTAGAGACTTCACAGGTTTTTGTAAGGATGTCTTTCATGATGTTCTTGTCCTTCGCTTTGCAGGGGGCAAGGGGTGTCTTAATTTTCACTTTTTTGTTTTGTAACTTATTTCTAAATCAGTTCTATCAGTATAAATGATGCTCACAACCACATCATGAGGAGTAAGAGAAGTGTAGCACAATATCTGTTTTAATTAGTACTAATGCTAAAATAAACCTTGGAAATAAATTCAGTATACAATCCAAAATAGTATTTTTTTAAAAAATCGGTTTGCTGAAGCAAGTAATATAGGAATATCTGAGTATAAAACGTTCTGCTTGTAGTTTTTAATCTCAAATAAGTGTGGGGTGTGGGGCTTTTTCTCTTGTTTTGTTTTGTTTTGTTTTTTTTTCTTGATTTTAAAGATTTTTTTTTTTTTTTTTTTAAGTTTGATAAAGTACTAAATGTTAAAGCATGGTTCTTACATAAGCAGCTGTATTAAGATGGCAGTTTTGGTCAAATTTTGATGGGGTCCTCTGTTTTTAAGTTAATGCAATTATAAAATGCAGTTTTCTAACTCAGATATCTGCATTTCTTCTCTTTACTTTTTCTCTCAGACGGCCATCCAATATATTATTTATCTTTAGGTAACAGCATACTTTATTTATTTTTTAAAATGGCTACATATCCATCTAGTGTGCTTCCTATTCTGCACTCTTTTACGTTCAGAAAATACCTAAATAAAGATTGCGGAAACTTTGAACAAAGATCAGTAGGTACCAGCTGGCTATGCTGAGTAGCAACTGATGGAGCTCTTTGAGCTGTCTCTGTATCGTCTGCCTCCCAAGAGCTTGAAACCAGTGATACCAGGATAGCTCTTAAGGGTGATGTGATAAAGAGGATTCCTGAAATGAAAGCATAAATACTAATATATTAAAGAGATTTACTTGCTTCACTTTCAGTATGACTTAGGATAAGTAGGGAAGCCTGTCTAAATTTAAACAGATGAATCTCCATCTCCCATTCTAATTCTTCAGTGTGTGCCTGAACAAAGATGGAGATATTGGATGAGCTGTACTGTTAGAAAGATGTATACACGGAGGAAGATTGTAATGGGATTTTGGATATAGCATGGATATGTGGTTCAAACACAGGCAAAGGGGTCACGGAAGACTTCCTATATTACAGGACGCGATAATGGCAAAAGTTTTATCTGCAAAAAATGTTTGAGAGGAATGATAAGGAGCTGAGTTGTGAATATATCAAGCTTAAGTTTTCTGGAGAGAAAATCAGGAGAAGCAGCAGTACCATATGGAGGCAATCAGGAGTAGGTGGATGGATAGACATGCTTACAAGCCATTGCTATGCAGATGCTAGTTAAGATGGTGTGAACAGATGACATCATCCTCAAAGGGTAGATAGGGAAGAGTGGGCAAAAAGAGCTATGTGCAGACACCCAGCACAGACAGAAAAATGTGCTGTTCTTATACCTGTTTCTGTATTAGTACAGAATGGAAGAGAAAGAATTTGACTGGTATTTTGGGGTTTAGGGGAGTGAAAAGTGGGGTGGAAGGATAATGAGAGGGTAGAAATACTGGGGAACAGGAGTCTTAAACCAGGAGATTGGTGATGAAGGGTCTTAGGACCGAGAATGGCAACATGAGGGGAGAGGGAGACCCAGAATGTGACAGAGAATAGAACTGTGAAGGATTGAGGCTGCTGGGTCTGATGTGGGGAGAAAATAAATGCAGAGGGGCAGGAGCTTGAAGCAGAGTGGAGCAGAAGGGAAGAGGCATGTGCATGGAAAGAGATGCTGGGTGCACAGGGGTAGAGATAACTCCAGTTGCCATAGCATACACCCCTGTAGTACTTTTAAATTGAATTCAGGAGTCATAACTGTCTGTTAGAGAATGTTTTTCTGTTTTGCTGAGAGCAGGAAGTCCAGAAATTTGGAAGTTGTAGCGTATTTCTTGGCCTTCTTCCATCTTTTATCTACCGTCTTACTTTCTACACACAGGAAGTAATGTCCTAGCATCGACTGTTACTGCGTTCCAAAATGGTGGTAGGTCATTTGTAGGTCTGGAGGTCTAAACTCTGCTGGTGAGTTGATAAGATCACACCGAATGCAGCTTCCTGCACTGCAGTTTTTTAAAGAAGCTTACTTTGTTAAAAAGACTCCTTAGGCTCGTAAGGTCTAGCAGGGTCAAATGAAGTACTCGCTTCTGATGTTTTCTATCAGAGTCCTTGATTTTGGAGTTTTAGCATTCTTTTAATGTGCTTTAGGGTTTAACTTTACATAAACCTGTCACAGACTGTCTTAACATCCAGGTGTCATGGAATAGACACATTCATGAAGATCTTTATTGGCACAGTTGGGAAACTGTGTCCGCTTATTTCCCTTGTTCTCTGCATTATTCTTTTTTCAGTTTCTACGATTATCTCCCCTGAATGCTTCAGCAGCGCTTTCTGTTTCTTTCTTTGGGCTGCACATCTTGTTTCCTAGTTTGAATCTTGCTGCTCATTTAGTGGCTCTTTAGAATTTTACTGCTTCTGGGTCTAAAAATGTCATCTGTTCTCATATTTGCAAGAGACTTGGGCTCCTAACTCATACAAATTTTTCAGTGACACATAATCTCTTTAGAGCTTAAGTCACTTTTGGAATTGAATATTGGGTGATTTTGGACATCTTGCCCTGGGATTGTTCTTCAACATTATGTACATGGTGCACCTGCACAATTCCAGCTGGATAGATCCTCCTGTACCTTGCACTTACCTACGCTGGGCAGTGTGATGCCCAATTCCAGCGTAGCTCTTCTGGATAGTTTATTGTTTGTATCTGTTCTAGCAGCTTGTGATCTGTATCTAAAATGTGTTTCTTACCTTGCTGCATCTTAGTTTCTGCAATAGTCTGTTGAAAATCCAGTAACTTTTATAGTATCAAGGAAAAATAAACAGTGGATAACAGCAGTTCAGGTTCAGGAGTTGTACTGACGTGCCCTTGTTATGCTGAATTTGTCAAGGTGGTCTGTTTTACCTGATACTGAAATTATGGCTTGCTGGCCTGGATCATGCTGCAGCATGCTTTTATGTTGAAAAGGTGTAAATCTGACTCCTGTCCAGTACCCGAGTTCTAGTTATAAGGGATTTATTATTGTTTAAGAGTGATACGCTGAATAGATGACAAAAACTCTGCTAGAATTTGTACATAAGTACCATTCTGACTCTGATGGTAATGCAGTCTTTTCTTCCTTTTGACACAAGTACTTTATTCTCATTTCTTTAATCTGTCGAGAACAGGTCTAAGACAGTTATTCCTTTTCTGTAGTAAAGACTGACATTCACAGAATTAATTTTCCATTCAGTGTCCTATCCTTAATGTTTATTTTCTTTTCTCCCCAATTGTTGATTGCCATATAGCTTTCTTTGTTTTGTTATTTTTATTATGACTTATTTAGGTTGGGTTTGGGGTTTTTTTGCATTTTTAACTTCCATTTTTCCCTTGCCAGAAAACATTCTTACACATGGGACATTGTTGATCTCAGTTTCTCCATTTTAGAATTACCACCATGGATTTAAAAAAATTTGGATTTTCCAGCTTAATTGCATATCATTTCATTGTGCTTCCTCTTGTATTTGCAAAGATCTACACTCTTGGAAGCAACACAAAGACAAGTATTTTTAAATAGATATAAAATATATATAAGCCATATATATAATATATTATTATATCTATTTTATATTTTTATATAGTTTTATATATAATATATATTCATTTTCAAGATGCGGAGTTAATGTTAACATAGCAGCTTGAGTATGGAAAAATTACCTACTTATGCTACAAAATAAGAGTGTCTTAGAAGATTTATTTAGTTTTGTGTAATTGTTAGGCATAGGTTATTTGTTCAGTAGTATTCCATGTTAGTTCAACTATTGACCTTTTCAGCAGGGGAAGTTCCTGCACTCATGAGGAAATGTGTAAGTTGCAGCATGCACTCTAGCAATTAATACTGAAATTGTATCTTGTTTTAGTTTTGCACAATGAGATGATACCAAAGAAGAATTACAGAACCAGTGCTGGTTATCACTCATGTATAGAGAAGGCATCCTTTTCATATTGTAACAGTAAATTTGGTTTAGTGACGTAGCTAAATCATGGTCCTGGTGCATTATTGCACAATTATTTAAGCATTTTAGTTTAAAAAAAAAAAAAAAAGGAATATAAATTATCCTCAGGAGGGAAGTATGGCTGGTAAATTTAATAGTAATTTGACTAACATCAGTCTGACTCCAGCTTTTCTCCATGGAAGTGGTTTGTCCTCCAGTATAAACATTCACAATGAATGGTGCTATATCTTGTAGTAGTTACTGGCAAAATTTTAAGTAGTCATTGTAAATGTCAATATACATTTTTCTTTTTTCTTTAAAAATTGCAATATTGCTGCGAATTTAGTTTTTCCTTCATTAAAATTGTATTTTGAGTACTCTGAGAATTTGAGAGATTTCTGCTTTCATAAAATATTCTTAGTTCTGAGTTGGCAATTGCTACTGAATTTTAGTGAGGGCTTTCATTATTATGGAAAGGCTTTTGGAGTTCTGGCATATCTTTTGTATTGCTTCAAGCATACAAAGAAAAAAGCCACCTGCTCGCATTGTTTAAGCTTGTGAAAGTGTGTCTGAAAGAATGCTGGTTCTGCACGTTGGAAAGTAATTTAGCACGATAGCTGAAGAATGCTGAAGCTGGAGTGCTGACACTGTGTGGCTGTTGAATGAGGAAACATTGCCTCATGGTTTAAAGTCCCAGGTGGCTGCTTACCTTGCTTTCATCAAAATATTTTGTACGTTGGAAGGCGTTTTCAGTGTTACTCCCTGCTGCCTGGGTTGCTGCGTTGCCTAACATCTCCAAGTTAGCGCTCATGACGGCGCTTTGGTAGGTGCATGGCAGAACAGCATCAATATAAACATTTCAGTAAGCTTTCTGCCTGGCTTATTACAGTGAATTGGATTCAGAGGTAGCTGAAGTTAACATGCAGGGTTTAAACTTCAGGATCTGGTTTAGGATTCTCCATCAGATATCCTTGATGCTGTGGAAGCCATGCCTGGCAAAGTGTGCGGGACAGGCAGCAGCAGAAGCAGCACTAGTTACCCTGTTACAGCCCCCTGATGCAGGTTTGTTACTGCTGTAATATGCTTTAAGTGGAATTGCTAATTTAAAACAAAACAAGAAGACAGGAAGACTTTCTCTCGAGTTGTTTATTTGACAGAGATCTTGGATAGACTTTGTTTCTAGTCATTTTTAAAAATAGGAAGGCGATATGATTTTCTCTTAATTAAGACAAAGTGTTCACATGGCGTGCCTAATTGTAAGCATTCTTCTAGCTGAAATTAAGAGACAAAAGTCTTATGATCTTAATTGCCTTGTGAGTAAAGAGTGAACACAACATAAACTGTGTCCCTTTCATTTTGTTAAGATCACCCACAGCGTAAGGGTTACCACCAGGGTGAATTTATACATCGCAGTTTTGCTCAGTTAGCCCCTTGGCTGATTTGTTTTGGAAGCACTACAAAAATAAATGTGAAAAGCATCTGGTAGGCTTACTACCTTTAAAATCAAAGTTCAGTGACCACACACAGTAACTCTGCATGTTTCCGTGTAACTGTAGTGACAGGAGCATACTTTGCCTTCTTCAGACAACGGAATAAAACCTATGGACAGTAGTTAGATTCCCGCCCCAGTTGTGAATGACTGCTGTAAGTGGTTAAAAGCATCTGTCGGGCCCCTGTGTTCAGTTCAAATATAGGAAGTCATTCACATCAGTCTGATAGTGGTGATACTCCTCACATTAAGTTCTCAGAATCTGAAAAATGATATGCAGTACTATGTGTTTTCTTGTCTGATTTTTTTAATGATAAAGTACTCTGTCTTCCCCTCTTTGCCACCTTAGTTCTTGAGTTATTATTTTTACAAGGTTGTTCAAGGAAACTGATAGAAAATCTGCTTATGTAGTGCCATAAAAAGATGTGAGAGAAGTTTAAAAGTAATAAGCTGTAATGATAAATGCATAATAGTAAGGAAATTGAACTAAGCTAGTGCAGTGTGTTGGCTTCACCATTTACTCTGCTCAAAAGAATATTCATTTGATTGATGTGCATGTTGATCTAAATTTAGATTTGTGTTGGTATTATCTTCAGTTTATTTTCTTTCTTCCTCTTGTTTGGGTGCAGTAGTTTCCATAATTTGTATCTGTAATACAGTTTAATTTTTTTTTGTTGATTGTTGAAAAATATCTCTCACTTTCTTAAGAGGATGAATGAAATAGAAATATGATACCCTTGATATTTTCTGTTTTTTTTTAAACATACATATTGTAGCTCTAGAGCCTAAAATAAATACCGAAACTGTTTTTAAAATGCATGCATATGAAGAACTAATTTTGTCTAGGAAGCTTTCAAATATCAAGGATTTTTGTGCCTAAACCATAGTTTCAGTTTTTTCCATCTCCTAAAGTATTTTTAACCTCACCGCATAATTGTTGTATTTGAAATCACTTATTGTAGTACTGAAGCAAACCAGAGCTTGTATGAAAAATGCTTTTATTTGCTGTTTTTTCGGAGAAGGCTGAAAGCAGCAGTGTCAGTGGTATGTCTGAGGAAGGGAATACTGTTTTGCTTCATGTATGGTTTATGCCTAGAAGTGGCTTTGCAGTCATTAGGCTTGAAGCCTAGGTTTTATTTTACTAATAAAATCTTGAGAAATTGAAAGTGGTTGGTGGAGATGTTTTTGTTACACTGATGGATGATGAGCAAATACATGTTTATGGAGAAAAAACTTGTCAAATTCTTCAGCAGCCTTCACTGATGATCTACTTAATAAATTAAAACGTATAGGTAGAATGAGTTGCAGTGATAGGAGCTATAAAGTGTAGTTGGAGTGGGAAAGAGGAAAAATGTTATTTGCATTATTTCCAGTACCTTTCAAAGTGAGAAGCTTCAGTTTTACTAGGTAGGCTAGCAGCTCTGCAAATTGATACCTATGGTTAGGAGCTCCTGGAGGAAATGTGGAAGACAGAATATAGTAACTGCTACAACCTATCAACAGGGAAACCATGTGAGTTATTACATACTGACTCTGCCCGTTACCATGCTGTCTTTCTAAAAGAGAAATTGCAGTTTTGATACAAGTAGAGGTCTTTTCCAGTCTTCATTCTTTCCACAGTAGATATGGTGCCCAGTGAGAAGTGGCTCTCCCTCAGAGACAGCTGAATATGGAGGAGAACATTATTTCTCTTCTTAATCAAGCAGATTAGTTTTAATGTGAGGAAAGAATGGAAGGAAAGGAGAGCCTGTCCTTTGAAAGTGGTTACTATTTTAAGCCTGCTGCTGGTTAGGCTGGAAATGTTTTTCTTTAAAGTTGTTTCATGTTGTAATACCTTTTCTGCTGTCTTGCTCTCGAAGGAGAAAGAAAAACTCAGCCAGCCCTTCCTGTTCCCCCCAGGGTAACTTTTTTTTCCCTGCAAATTTTTCATATATTCTTCAGAAACTTATTTTGTTCACCTCCATCAGAAAATTCTAGGTGTCTACCTGTTTATTGGGTTCTTGATAATACCCTATTTAACATTCCCACTCCAAAATCTTTAAGCTGGCATTATCACAATAATCAATACATACTTTGGTCTAGGGTAGAATACTTCAACAAGAATTTTCCAGTGGGTTTGAGTACATCTGTATGTAAGGACTCTTACGACTCTTCGGATTGTCAGTTAAATGCATACCTTGATGAATATTACAGGCTGTGATGATAGCAAGTACTTAATACAGTTTGTGAGAGTATAAAAGCCGCTCTCAGTAATCTTGAAGCCTGTAGGCAAAGCAGCTATTACAGTGTACTTTGGGGCAATAAAGGTTGATATTCATCACAGAAATTTTAGTTTGCATTCAGTACTCTTATTCTAGAGCAAATTTATATGGACAGTTAGAGATAGTGTGGATTAACACTTTAACTAAGGATTTTAGCAGCTTGTGCAATGTCCGTGACCACAATAGCTGAGCATCCTGTATCTGCTTCATAGTTTCTCTTCACATCATTCTATTTTGTAGAAAAACAGTTTGGCTACATGCTAGAAGCCTAGGGCAGATCTGGAAAGTCTGTCTGTATTTCATGAATCTGTCCAGTCTCTATAATACAAGACCAATTTATTTTTGAAAAATGCAGGGACTATATACATTTTCTACATTTATTCTCTTTGCACGTCTTTAAGCACAGATTTTTTAGGTCTAACTAGACTTGACAAAGAAAGTTAAGCCAAGGCAATGCTTTGGAGTAATAATGAGCAAATTGAGGTTTGAGTGGAAAAATACTTCATATATCTAAATATTTCTCTCAGGACATTAACTTTTTTTCCTAAAGTAAAGTAATGTATTGGCAAAGTCAGAATATAAATTATTTCTTGCACTAACCTTACTTCTGTCTAAATTGCTTTAAGCCCTCAACTGCATTGAAAGGGGGGGAGGCAAAACAAACCCCCAGAACATGCAAATAATTAATGAAATTTAAAAAAATACATTGAAGAAACACTATAGAACTCTACTTCATCATCCAGCTTTTCAAAATTAAACAAAAACCCCACACATCTCTAAGGAAACGGGCCTTGCAGCATGCATAGAAGATTATTAAACACAGGACAAAAATATAGAACCACGTTTGCAGAATATTTCACCTGGATTTTGACATCTAGAAGCCATTGCTTCTAACATCAGCTAGGAAGTTAAATTAAGTGTAAAGATATTTGCTAAACAAAACCCATAATCATATAGGACTTAACAGTTAAATATATTAGGTGCCTTGTATTTTGGTGCATTTCTCCTTCTCTTATCCTTCCCAGTATAACCTGTATCTTATGTGTGCGTGTGACATGGCAGAAGGAAGAAGAAAAGATACGTCTATTTAGGATGAGCCAGGCATGGAGTTGGTAGGATGAATTTTTGATGAGAACTAAAGGAGTCAGATGCAAGGACAGGGAAGTTGTAAGAATTACTACAAGGGTGACTGAGCTGCTCTTCAGAATTATTTATATAGGCTTTCCTCATTTTCTTGATGATCTTTTGCTGTAAGTGGACAGAGAATGTTGAATGTTGAGTTTCATGACTGGTTTTGTAGGAAACTGCTAAGAGCTTGACTTGTAAACCTTGCTTTAAGTTTTTGGGTTTTTTAAAAAAAAAAATCTTCAGCAGTATCAATATTTCTTCACTTTGGTACCACAATATAATTCCTTTGGGTACGACTGCCAGGTACGGCAATTTGCTGGATAGCATCCTGTGATCAGCTGGGCACAAAATTGCCTTGAGTAGATTTGCACATCCACAACACAAAGAAATGAGAATGGGATTGATCCCAAAAATTCCGTAGACCAGCAGCTGCAGAGAGAACTGTGGACTGTAGAGAGTCCACATAAAATTGCTAATCTGTAATTTTAAATCTTTGTTTAAATCTGTGATTACGATGCAAAGTTTATTTTCTCTTTCTGTGCTTGCCTGAAAGCATCTATATTTTCAAAGTATGTTTTAAGATCGCTGAGAGCTGCTAGTCGTAGATGCTGAAGAAATGAATTCACCAAATCACTAATCTTTTAAATTTTTTAGATTCTTTTTAGAAACACATCCAGCTGATATAATTTAATATTCTGTTCTTGTGCAGAGTCTTGGCTAATGCATCTGTTGAATGAATAAATAAATGGAAAGAAATGCAGTTTTAATTCTGGCAAAAACTATTTTTATTGCTTGCTTGTAAAATTGGCAGCAATATCCTGCTCTGGGATAGCATTATTGGTTACTGACAGAGTGGAATAATAGTAGCAGTTAGAAATAAATGTGAATTTAGCTGAATTTTGTAGCTTGGGCTTTTATTTATTATTTTTAAGTAATTCTAGCACCTGTGAAATAATGTAAGATGCTGGTTTCTCTTTTGACAAATGTTACACATTCACAGATTAATGTATAGCTTCTAATCTCCATTGGTTGCTATTATCTAGCAAGTGCTTGCTAGATGTCAAAGCAGTCTGACACTGTGAACAGGTCACAGATTGGGCCAGCCTGTTCTTTGACTGAGGCTCAAGAGAGCAGCCAGGCAGCTACTGTTTTACCCTCAGACCGAAAAATATATTTCTTTTCTTCGTCTGCCTTTCGGCTTCTGAATTCCTGCTGAGTTAGTAATTTATTTATTTGGTTTGGTATTTGAATGATATTTGAACTTCTAATGAGGAAATTCTGTTATGCTTCTTCTGGGAGGACAAAATAGTATCCAAATAGTTGTAATTGCAGTACCCAACTCTTTGCTGTTCAATTTTGCTGATAAATACAGGGTTGCTCAAAATGCCTGCTGTGTCAACCTCCCAAGGCCTTCTTAGCACTGTTCCAGATCCCCTACCAAACTGGGGATTCGGGGTGCTGACTCAACTGGAATGAGGCACACTGAGTTGCTCTTGAAGAAATCTGTGGTTGCTTGACTTGATTAAAACTCTGCTGTCATCACTGCCACTGACAAGCGGTGCTCCCTGTCAGTCTGTCTTGTTCAGTTGAACAGTGTGTACAAAGTAGTTATTCTATAACTCCTATAACTATGATGCATATACCATAGTTATATTTTGTATGAATGTGTATATGTATACATATGTGTATACATATATAAAAAAAGTATATAATGATTATAAAATTGACTTTAATTCTCAGAAGTGGTGTGAATTACCACTGTTTCTGACAACAGAAAGAGTGTAATTGTTTCTGTAGAAACAGTTGCTATTTAATGAGTTGGCCTTATGCTGCGGCCTTTCTAGCAACCGTAGCCTGAGAAATAGATATCTAACACTTTTTTCCCTCTCCTGGTCTTTAATTGTGACTAAAACTTTCTAATGTCTTTGCAGACTGGAATGGAAATGCAGTTACAAAGTTTTTCTATGACAACAGTGAATTGTCTCGCTTCAGTTGCTTTGTTACAACTGTTAAGTGCCCATTTAACAGGAATTAGCATATGTCCTTCAGATTTTTCTATCAGAGTTGACATTACAAGTAATTACAAACAATAAACTGTTTGCTTCATGCTTCTAATTGCTTCACAGAAATCTTGATCCTGGTCTTCCAACATCCAAGAATGAATGAATAAATCTTTTTCTGTGCTCCTGAAAATCCTTTTCTGGTGACATATGTATGTTTAACACTCCAGTATAATTTCATTAAGGGAAATCTCATGATAAATTTAGGGAAAGAAAAAGCAAGCTCAAAAAAGAAGGTAGGTATCCTACTGTCAAAGAAATATTAACAAAGAAAAAACTATTCCGTTCAAGGAAGTAAAAAGTCTGCAAGTAATTCTGCTTGCAGTATTTTGGAATAGATTCTGATCATTTTGGATTCTTCAGCAGGTTTTACGAATTGTAGTATTTTTGTTGCTGAGCGCTTTTTAAGTTGGTGAACCCTAATGTAAAATGTTTTGTTAAGGACCTCATGACCAAGTGCAGCCTCTGCAGAGGTGTAGCATGTGGGAGGAAGGTAGTAGAGCAGTTTTGAGGTGAACAAAGCCCCTGTCTGAACAGGGAGGAAGGGCTATACACCCATCAGTGCATCAAAAGACACGGGAAAATGGGCTGCACTAGCTGGTGCTAGAAGCAGGCGAAAAGCTGAAGCCCTTAATCCTTCTAGCTAGCGTGCACGAGATGGGCAGCACGGGAGCTACGTCAGGGCTCTGCTCGTTTTCATTTTTCCAGTTCTTGCTGGTTGATGAGTTTGTACCATTCCCCACCTTAATGTAATGAACCAGAGAAGAGAACCAAAACCCACTTCCCTGCTACAGTTTGTTAAAATATCCAAGAATGCATTCTCCAAAGTGGAATCCTGCTTCCAAAAAGGTACCAAGAAAGAATGTTGAATTTGAGATAATGTACTCTCAGCCCAGAGGCTTTCCAAAACGAGCTTTTCACCAAGGATGGGCCTGCTGCAATGGCAATGGCAAAATCAGTTCAAGCCATGGTTTGAACGGACATTTTGACCCTGGTTTTATTGATTTTCACAATGGAGTTCATTTTTTTCCCCCCTCTCCCCCTTCCAATTAACAAAGTTTTTCTTTTGGCATTTCTTCTGCTTAAGTGTATCGGAAGAAGGATCATTATCTGTGTGGTGGTTGGGATGGAGGAGAGACAGGCACAGATCTATTTACAGTACTAGAATCAAGCTCTACTGAAATTTAGATTTTTGTACATATGAAGGAGTAGTATTCCTGTCATCACTTATATTTTTAATCTGAAACTTTCATTTCACATGAAGGGGGGCTATCATGATTTAGCATTTTCCTTTGTGTAACCAAACCAGATCTTAAAGTTAAAAAAAATAATTGATATATAGTTGAAGGTGTAAGAAAGTTCTTTTCTTCACCTTTCCCACTTTGTAAGACTTCATAACGCTCCAGTTAAGTTGGTTATACTCATGGGTAGAAATAAGTCAAAGGAAAAAAACTTGGGGAAAAATTGATTAATCAGATGGGAATGGATGAAACATCGGACAAAATCCCAAGGCAATATTAGTTAAGAGACAAAGAATGATGCTTCTGTTATAACGCTGTTTACAGGGCTTGGGTTTTAACTTTGGTTTAAATGTAAACTTGTTACTCGGACAAGGTACTCAGTGTTCAACTTCTTCCCTTTATAAAAATGCTTAAAACAGTAGCCAAAAATGCTGTGAGATCTAAAGATGGGAACTGTAGGCAAGTGCTATCTACTGAAAGTTATTAAAAAAATACAGTCTTTATAATTTTTGAGCAATTCTACAAACTGCAGCCTTGCGTGATGAATGAAAAGCAGTAGGGAAAATGATTTGACTTTCAAGCTTCATGCATCAGTATGCTTTTTTAAATATCGTGAGAAAGCACTGTAGCAATTGCATCTGAATGTGGTGCTTTCCTTTCCTTAACTGTTTAAAAGATGAGCATGATTGACTGTGTAAATATCGGTAGCTTTAAAGACCTGAGGAAAAATTACGGTGAAACCCAGAATTTGGGTAGACTCAAATACTGCAATTTCAAGATAAGATTTTTAATGGAATGTCCTGTAAGTAGTCTTAAGTAGTTCTCCCTTAATAAAATATACAAGTCTCCAAGGTACCACATAACCTTTGTGGAGAAAATGGCAGCCAGGAAGAAATTTCCACTACTCAATGGTGTTTTACAATTAGAATGGTTTGAAGAAATTAACAGTGCATGAAACTCACAGAAAATTTCTCTTTCATTATTTATTAAATATTAACTTGTTTGAATTGTAGACTGTCCTTCATTATTGCCTACAGAGGGGTACTTTATTCATACTTGAAGAAGGAAGCCTCTGAGTGTAAACCATTCTGTGTAGTTGTGCATTGTTTTTAAATTATCTGAAAAAAATTATATTTTCTCTAGTTCTTTTTAGGCTTTCATTACTTGAACTCATGTTAAAATAAGCATGAATGAAGAAATGGTGTTGAAGTCACGCTCTTCTTTCTGTTTGTTATCTAGATACGATCTCTGATACATCGAAAAATGTGAATTGTTGCACTAGTACCCATAATTATTAGAATGAATTCACTGCTGTCTGCCTTAAGCTTATTATAAAAAAATTGCTTTTGTAGTTGAGCATGGTAATATGAGAGATAGAATTATAATTCTGCCGTTATGAATATAATAAATACTGCTCCTATTTGTATTACCAAAGCAAACACATCGATCCCTGGTGAAATGTAAAGCACAATGTTGGCTTTCTAGTAAAATACTTAGTAATAAAAATAGTTCTCTTACTGGTGAGTGTAACACCTGTGAGTAAATCAGATCTATGGATGGTAGGGTTTTCTTTATATATATTTAAAGTTTCTGTCGTACTGTTACGCCACACTTCCATTCCAGTTACAGTAGTTGTGCACTGAGTTATGCGGAGAGTGATCTGGTTCTCAGGCTGAACAAATCAGGCTGGATTTTGAACCAATTAGAGCATTTTTAAGTCTGGAGAAGTTTATTTTTAGTCTCGAAGGGAGTTCAATAGGCAAAGATGTCTTACAGTTTCTACTTCATGTTTATTATAACTATATTTCTACTTGGACAAATCCTTTTTCCGTTCATTTGTGGATGGATTATATAAATTGGCAGCTTGTGTAGATACAGGCAGAGCGCAAAGAAAAGGCAATTCTCCCGTGGAATGTTATGCTGCAGCCCTTTCGCCCGCCTGTGAATCGCAGTGAATGACACTTTTTTCTTCTTTCTTTTGATCTGAAGCTTTATTTATAAAGTAATAGTCTACTGTGCTATAGCAGCACAGAAAGGAGGGTTATGAGGTTGATGCAGAAAGAGGATAGATGGAAAAATGAACTGGTATACATACCTGTAGAAGGAAAATAGTTATGCTGCTCAGTTTCCCTGGATAAATGATCCCACTTGAGAAGGCACAAGTGCAGTGATCCCTTTCCTAGGGAAGTTCTTCTCTGAATTTTTGCTCAGAAAATAACAAGTCATTGAACTCCTGAAGTTTCTGGGCTTGAGCTTCTGTTTCTAGCCCCAGTTTCAGGTTTGAAAGTCTGAGCTGTGAAAGTTTTGGCTCACCAGATTCACAAATTCTGAAGTGTTGCTTATTTAAAGCAGGTTGAGGTAGTTGCACCATGTATTATGTAATCTTATACTCAAAAAGATCCCCCCCCAAGGTAGTCAAAAGAGAAATTGTTTTATATCGCTGTGTTCTAATACATAACAGGTGACCTACTTTTGTACTTTCTACAGGGGAACACAAAGAACAACACTATATTTATGTACCTAGAGATCTTCCTACACATTTCTCTGTCCTTTCTTTCTTTAGTTTTTTCTTCCCTTTTTTGTATTCTATGCCCAGAAATGAGAGGCTCAATGAAATAAAACAACGTAAGAATTTTTAAATTTAACCAGTGTACCAAATGTGCATAAACTTCTATATAATGTAATCCTAAATGTTCATTTTCACATTTCTTTGAAAAGAAAAAGGATTTTTTTACATCTGTGTCTTAAATATACCTCTGTATTTGTCTGAATTTTGGGTTTTGGTATACGTCTCATATAATTTTTTTTTTAAATTCCCTTTTAAGAAACTGTTGGGTCTTTTTATTTAGTTTTTAGTTTTTGTCTTAGCAAGGGAGGAACTTGACTTTTGCATAAGTGACTGTGAGAAACGTATTATTGAAGTTGATACATGCAAAACGCTGTTAAATGTATAGTTTAAATTAGACTTTTCCCCTTGTACTGACCTTTTCTATTTTATAATAAAACATATTATTGTAACAAAGTCAGATAGCAGAAAATTTTCAGGCAGTAATGTTTTTTCAGATTCATGGCATCTGTTCAATTGGTGTTTATGAAGCACTTTGAGATACTCAGATGAATGAGGCTATATTAGTGTGTGTGTTAGATGGCACCGTTCGAAGGAGCACCACGTCTAAATAAATGCATCTTGGACTTTTATAAATTTAGTTGTATAAAAACCCTCCTAAGTAAAATAGCCCATGAAAGGCAAAACAAGCATTAAATTCTTTGGATGTCTTTTATTGGGGAAGCAGGATTGATAAAGGCACAATATGTTGCAGGCTTTATTTCACAGTTCTGCCAACATGAATCCAATCTGAGCTAGAGCACAGCTGCTATTCCTGCCAGTCCTCCTCTCTCTCCTGATGGAGCTTGATCAGCTTGCTTTGTTTTTCTGTGTTCTCTTAAAACGAAGACTGTTTAATGATCATCGCTAATGAATTAGCGATGTCCTGTTCAGGGGCTTTTCTTTATGGAGTGCTTCCCCCCAGCATTAAAATATTCCTTACCGACACAGTATAGGGTAAGGTAATGAGGAAAAATAGATGTGAAGTTGAAGATGGATTGTGATGGATAGAAATACATAGAGAAAACTAGATGTTCTTACAACAATTGTGCTATTCTTTTTATCCCTGTAACACAGTTACTCCTCCTCCGCCCCCCCACACAACAGATTTGTAATGAAAGAATAGAATCTTGTGCAGGCTGCAACTCCCAGAGGTAAAACCCACAGTACTAGACTTCCATCTGTATAGCCTATTTTATTTCAGAGAGATTTCATTTAGTTTTCCTTGGTTAAATTAGTCTGAAATACTGTCTTTGCAAGTTCATTAAAATTATTCTCTAACAGGCGTGTACTGCAATTTTTGAAGTTTTATACTCAGTTTCTTGATGGTGGTGCTTGCTATTTACATGATTGTCATCCTTTCTGCTCTGTCCTGGTGTTTGTTATGCTCTCTTGCCTTTCCACTCACCTTCATGGCCAGAAGTGTTACTCCTGATTTGTTCTCCTTAGAAGTCTCTCTCCCCCCTCCTACTCCCATAATACAATACCGGAGTAAAAAAAAAACGTCACCTGTGTTAGTTACCTGTAGTTGGAGTGGGGAAGGGAATCCTCTTTGGTTGAATAATATATTTTTATAGAATTTAAGAAGATTATTTCACCTGAATACTTATCTGTAACGTTCACATTTACCAAATGTAGCCCTTACTGGTTAGTAAAGGCTATTATCTGCTTGGAGAAACCTGGATTTGAAATAAAGCTATAAATGTTTTAAAAAAAAAAAAAAGCTCCCTGGGGAAGGGGGCGGTGCTGGGTTTTGTTTTTACTCTTCAACTAGCATGCTAAAATGTACTGAATCAATACTTTGAATCAATATACATGTTTTCAATAGTTTCTTAGGAGCAGTTAGACCTACATAGGAGGCCTAATCCTGATCAGACCTGTGCACGTGGATCATTTAATAACCTGTAAGCCCACAGAGGCAAGTGGAGCTACAGTGCCGAGTGTAGGACCAGGACAGTCTGGTGAAAACTTTGCTTGCCTGCCGCAGAGTGAGCACAGCATCCTCGCTCCACAGACCAGGAGCGCTCCAGGGCTCAGTGACTTCTGCTCTTCACTAGCTTGTAAGACAGTATAGCATTATCCCTCTCTTTTGCCCAGTAATAAGTCCCTCTTCCTCCAAAACACAAGCAAATAGCTGAATTAGATACGTAAATTACTATGAATATACATAGGATCCACCTAAACTACTTTTGTGAAGGACAGCGATTGAACACTTGAAAAAGGCTGAATAATCTGGATTTGTCTAACTGCCATTTAAAAGCTTCTCTACTTTTCCCACACAGAGTTTACCCTTACTGAAGGTATTTGTTTCAATACCAGGTAATCTGCCACTTTGTCTTCCTAAGTTTGTTATTTTGCTCAACTCTGTTCTCTTCAGAATTTGCACTTCAGCTTTGAAATTTTTGATTTTGCCAGAACGAATTTATGCGTTATCTTATTTATATGTTGTATGCACATGTTAATTAGTTATTGAGTAAATGGAAATCAGAATTGCTGAGTAAGATGGTGGAAACTTGATGCCAGTACAACCCAAAACTTTATCGAGTTTCGTATTTTATTGCTTTAATGTGGAGCTTCACATACACAGCGGATTAAAAGTTGGCTTCCATGTCTGGTTAATTGTATAAATTGTTCTCCTGTGATTCTTTTCTCCTTGCATCTCTGCTTTTTTGGGTGCAGAGGAGGGGAGGAGACAACATGTCTGGGAGATGTGGAAGGAAAGGAGCCATGGCAGCTGGAATTTGGATTGGTAGCATAAACTTATGTGGAACTGAATCATAAAAGACTTGGGTCTAGTACCAAATCTCAGTATCTTCCCTTTCTTAAAATCTATAGTAGGGTCAGATGATATACAAGTAAGTGTCTGAATCATTACTGTTCCCCTTCTCCCCTGGAGGGAGGTCTCTGAACACTCAGTAAATTCCAGAGGAGCAGGAGAAAGCTGACCTTATGGCACGACTCAGAAAGGGTAAATGGAATGACTCATAACCTGGGTCAGCTTAGCATTTGCCTTTGACAGAATAATTTTTGACTAACGATATGGGACATAACAAGTAACAGAGACAATCATAATTCTATTCAGTACTCCTGAAAATAGTTTTTGCCAATTCATTTTTGCTTTATCTTTATTGTGATAGCATTCTTTTAACATTGCACATAGGTATGGGGTGATCTGCACGCTGTGGATTGAGATTGCTATGGTGTATGTTGTGGTTTTAAATACGTTTTTTAAATGTGGATGAGAAAATTAAGTCATGAATTTTGCATAGACTCTGAGACAAGCATTGAACACAGCCGTTTTGCTAACAAAGCTTGCAGGATCCTTTTGTCACCCTTTGTCACTTAATTTCTGCAACTACAAATGGAAAGAGTTTAATAAAAGGTAATAAACTAATTTGACTTTTTAAAAATAAGATTACAAGTCTGATAAAACTTAAATGTATTAACGCTATTGAATTCTGTAGGCCTTTTAATACATTTTAAGAAAAAAAATCAAGTAAAAGATAAAAAGAAAAAAAAACCCAAACCCTGAGCAACTAGAATGATAGAGTCAATGGCAGAGCAGCTTTTCCTTGAAAAAGAATGGTTTCATCTTCCTTGTCTTCTTTTGTAGAGTTTGTTCCATCCCAAGATCTGCAGACTCCTTAAGCCTTCCAACCATTTTCATCTTTGAGCTGGAAATCTTTTGTGTACATAGTGTGTTGAAGAAATTTTGGTATAATTTTTTTTTCTGAACACCTCTAATTTTTATTGTAATTTTCCTTGTCACATATTTTTGAAACTCTTACATAATTCTTCATTAGATTTTTTGCAGCACAAAATATCCCCTGTCTGTCAGAAACTGACTTAGAATTCCATTCTTCATCCATCCACCAAGCATCTATTGTTACTTTTTGAATTTATAACTACGTCTTCATTTCATAAAACAGTAGAAGTATAGTACATCTACTATAAGTATTAATGCTATTTTAAAAATTTACGGGATGAGAGAAGAATGAAAGAGAGTGGCAGTTTGTATAGTCGCTGGGCTGGGGTGTAAGGGAATCAGGGAGATGAGCCCTGCTGTGTGAGCAGAAGCAGCTAATTAGGGCGAAGTATCAGACTTAATTCCCTTTGGTTTTGTTCCTTGATCAATATGCAGGTGCCTCTTGGTCATATCGATCTTTTCTGCTTATTTAATGTACTTTCATTTTACGAGACCTATACAATCATTAAATGGAGTAGTTTGAACTGGGTTTGAATTATTTTCATTTGCTGTGACATTATTTTTAACATACTGCGTTCATTTACTGGATATCTGTGCTGTTAACTGCCATTAAGGTAAAAATAGCTCATCTACAAAACCAGGTAACTGTCTCTAGCCAAGTGTCTCAGGTTAAATGATCTGACCTACTTGAGAAAGTTGCACAGACTCAGTATCTCTATTTCAAAATGTCAGGTATTGTCCACTGTTTTGTTTCTGTTGTATTTCATTTTTTAAATTTTTACTCTGGAAACTAGGGAAAATACTAATTCACAGCAGAACAATTTGATCGCAGTGTGAACAGTGCTGAAGATCAGTTCGCTTAGAAAAGAATTTTGCTGAGCAGCAGCCCATGCACTGCTGTGTGACAGCATCATTCCTAATTCTCAGCTTGCTGTCTGCCTGGCGGTGCCTGCTTGAGGGGCTAGCTGGAAATCAAAATAGATGCCTCTTACGGAGCCCCATCAGTGCATACTCCAACGTTGTGCTCTTTCGGTGCTGAGGTGCCTGGGTAGCTTAGGTCTGATCTACACTAGAAAAGTTTTGCTGGTATGGCTTTTCCAGATAATTCTTTCAGCATACGTGTAGTGATGCAAATGAATTTTTGCCAATGCAGCCTATGTTAGCTCCAGAATGAAATGGGATAAATTACACTGGCAAAAGCACTTTTGGACACTTAGGCTTTTTGCTGGTATAAAAATACTGTGGACCTTTCACTTCATCACCATGATGCTGCACTAGGAAAAGTTTGTAATCTAGAGCTGGATTTAATGTAACTCTTTTAGTAAAGAATAGAACACAGAATCAACTGTGTTACACTTAGTAAGCAAAGCTAGTGAAAAATACTGGATGAGTCATAGTGAATACTGTGAGTCGTCTTTTCTGTCCCCCTTTTTTGTCCTCAAAACAATTTGATGGGGCTGGTTTAACAGATGGGCAGAAAACCTATCAGTATGTGTTGGAAAACTGTTTCCAGATGAAGAACAGTTTTCTTAAGTCATTTGCACTCTTTTTTTCTTTGTTCAACATTGACTGAACTAGTCAAAACATTTTAAGCATATTAAGCAATAACATATTAAGCAAGTCTATAAAATAATTAAATTGAAACTAGAAGCTAAGAGTTCTTAGAAATATTTACATTAATATTTGACTCAGTATAAATCTTATGATAACTACTCTTGAATCGTCTAGGAACCTTGTGCTGCAGATAAAGAAAATGTTTGTCAGGGTTGGTATGCTGTTTCATGCTGAAAATATTTAGGATTGTCTGGTAAATTTATTTCTGAATCCAAAATGAGCTGTGCTTTCACTTTGCTGTAAGTGCTCGGATATGATGAAGCAGAGAGACATAAGGTTTATGGCTATGCTTCCAAGACACGTTATGCAGAGTTATTAAGGTGTTGCAATACCCTTTGTTTTTCTTGGACTGTATTTCAGTTCGTTTTCTTGTACAGCAATTGCACAGTGGTGCTGCGCTTGAATTCAGGTGGAGGCTTTAATGGTTCTTCCTTATCTGTTTTGGTCCTGGTCACTTCTGTTATGAACTGCGAAGGTCTGCCCTCTGCATGTTCTTTGGGAAGACCCAGCCTCTTAAAATTTATGTAAGGTTAATAGTCTGCATAATTTTGCAGAGTATGAGCAAGTACTTGGCAGGAGGTGCCAGAAAGCTGTGGCAGATTTATGTTGTGCTCTGTAGCCTCAAAACGGGTTCAAAGGACACTGATGATAACAGGTGACTAATAATACACCATGAAATAACTCTTCTGTGGTGGAGATGAGTCAGGTAGTTATCAATTTCTAAACACATTTGCAAAGCAAAATCCATCTAACAAGGGAGGTTTGGAAGTTTTTTGGATTTGTGATTTGCTGGAATCCTGCTAGAATGTGTATGTAGATTTTGGGATCTTTTTTCCTGTCCACACTGTGTGAAAAGGGGTGGGAGAATCCTGTAATTTGTTATACCTCCAGTGTCCAGTAATTCTCAAGCCCTTGCAGTGTCTCCAGTATGTTTTCCTTTAAATAAGAGAAATCTCTGGTCTGCAGTTTTTTTCCCATTAAGATGCTTTCTCTCTTACCTCTGCCTGCAGGCTCTCCGTGCAGTTCTCACTGGTGAATCGTCTGATCCCTCTCAAGCCCTTGCTGGAGGGGAGCCAGCAAAGGGATCACTTTCAGGAGGAGGCAGTGAGAGAAGTGTAGCTGAAAAACAGCTTCTTAACCTTTCTCCGTAAAGCATATCACTTGCAAGTCGGGATACTATAGCTTCCTTTGTTATCAGGCCCAGACTTCTCACACTGTGCCCCTTTTTTTCAGAAAATGCCTTTGAAGATCTGGCCCAGCTGCTACATGTTCTCCGGGAAAGGAAAAGTCAGTACTATGCCTCCATGACTGCATTGCTAGCTTGTGGCAATGTAGGACTGAAAATCTCATGCTACTTATAATATATATGTATTTCCAAATTTTTAGATGCTACTATCAAGATAACATTTGAGAATCTGAACTTTAAAGATCCCAGTTAGTTCTCAGGGCTTCTGAAAACCTTGGGAATGCAAAGCAAGGGTTCTCTAGAAGTTCAGAAATAGAGAAACAAAATCAGATATACATACTAATGTTGTTTTAAAAAAGTTAGAACCATGGCAAGGTTTCTTGAGGGCTGACTCATTTTTTGAACTCTTGACACTGTTGCTGCTGATGTTTGCCTTCTCTGTTGTTTTCCAGGGAAAGAAACAGTGGTTAGGTCCCTCTCTCCATCTTCTGCTTCCTCTTTCCTGACTGTACACCAGATTTTCTGGCCTTACTTGGGGCAGACGGTAAGGGAGGCTGAGACTCACAGCAGCTTGAGTGGTTACTTGGAGAGTGCAGGTAGAAAGAAGAACGTACGTACAAACAGTCCTTAGACTCCCAAAATATGGGCCCTCAAAGACGTGAAGCATGGGTGGAAGTATTCTGAAATGTTCTGCTTTATCAGACCAAGGAATGTTTGTTTCTTTTTCTGTTTTTTCTCCTCTCAGAAATGTACTTCTGGTGGTTTGTGCATTTTATTAACTTAGCATGATTCCCTCAGTGAGCCCAGACAGACGTCCCTCTTCTTAGTTGCTGTGGGGCCTTTGATACTCAATTTCACTTTTTTCATCTCATTGTATTTCTAAAATTGGAATTGTGTTCAGCTTATTTTACCCCTGCAACAGGCTTCATACAAAACTTTTCTGTCATTTGTTGTGGTGTATGAACTCTGAGTGATTGATTGTAAATATATACCCACCCTTTTTTTTTTTTTTCTTTTTACAAGCCACTACTTGTTGTGGTTGTATATGAGAAGATGGAAAACTGGCATTCTCTAAACGAGCCAATGAAATTATTTTCTTATTTCCTGCTATCAAATACAAAATTTTATTATTGAAGCCTGATGCTCCTAAGGAGTGCTCTGTCTTACCTAGAATGCCTTTGAAGACCTGTCTGCTTTCCCTTACTCCAGCAATTTGCCTTGATCCCTAATGCTGCTTGCCAAAGTCAGACCAAGCATAATTAACTTTGTGGATGAAAATGAGTGTTCGGAAGAGTTAGATGAAACTTGGAATTTTTGCTTTCTGGGAAGGTTTGACATTTTGAAGCCTTGCAGAGGCTACAGTTTCCATTCTTAGTTCCTTTGTGTAAAACAAATGGAAACTCAGTTAAATCTGGAATTTTTATACTTGTACTCGAGTAATTCCTTGTCCTAGAACCTTATTCCCTGTTTATTGCTTGCTCCTGGAGAGGGAAGGAGCTGAGGTCCATCAGAGCCGTCCCAGCAGCCCACTGGTGGCTGTGCTGGCCGTCACGGGCAGGACCAAGGGCTGCTGATCTGATGGTTGACTCTGCCTCTCTGAGGGCGCCGCTAACACAAGCCTCTGCCAGGTTCCTCTACTTCAGTCGGTCCTAATAAGCCATTTTATTTACAAATATGATCTGTGTAATGTCTCCTGAAATGCAGTCAGCTAATCCTGCCTTTTTAATTACTTACAATGACTTTAATTGGATCAGAAAACAGCAAGAAATATAAAGTAGTAATGTAATAGAGTTCTCACAGTGGGAGGACTCTTGCTGTAAGCTGCAGCCAGAGTACTGTGTTCCGAGACTGTCTCCATCTGCAATGGCTGTCACCTGCCTCCTAGCTCTGCCGCAATGCCTGGACTGCTGTGGTGCAGAAGTCTGCTGTGATGCAAGTCCCAAGACAACCATGTTCAGTTAAGATGTTCAGTAGCTGGAATTTGTCAGTATTTCAGGCTCTCAAGCCTTGGAAAAAACTTCTGTACTGAGAATGATTGAGCAGTGTTGAGCCCCAGTGTGCCACTGTGTCTTGCTGGTGCTTTTGGAGTAGTTAGACCTCAAGGCCCTCCTGATGCTTTCTGTTTGCCACTTTCTCGCCATTTCAGCAATCCAGTGCTATGTAAGTACACCAGTGTCTTCAAAAACAAAATGCAAATCTTTCTTCCTTTTCTAAACAGCATTGCATAGGTTGAATAGTTACTCAGCATAACTGCTTCTCTTGGGAAGTCAGGCAGACCTTCATAGTGAGACTGGCTGGTTACTGGTGGCTCTGGCTGCTTTATTGAAAGTTACTTCAGGGAAGCCAATATCTTAGAGCAACTATTATTGCTCTTTGCTTTCTGGCCATCTCCAGCCACACAACTGAGAGGCCTCACATGTGTCTCTGTGTTGCGTACTTCTGAATTTAGGACTTTTAACATTTCCCTGACTGGCTCTTTCTGATTTTTCTTTTTTTTTAACCTTCCATTTTTTTTCTTAGATGTTCCAACACACAGAAAGGAATTTTATACTGTACCCAAAGTACCCATGAGTTCATATATTTCAACAAATGTTCATGTTGCAATGCTTTCCCCATGTATTTTTTCTAAAAAGAAAAGGTCCCTTTTCGCATACTTAGTTCGAAATAAAATGGCAAAGAAGGTCATAAAATCAATTAAGTGAATCAAGAGTTTTATTTGAAAGAATATTCACAAACATTTTGTTGTTTTTCTCAGTTGGTAGAAATTACGACTTCTTTCCTTGCATGGCAAAAAGAGTCACTAGAAACCTAGAGGAGTCAGGGTCAAGCTTGGCACTGCGCTAGCACTGGTGTGGTTAGTGAGTGTGCCTGCCAACTGTCGGTAACTCTCTGTCGAGATTCTTGTGTCAGAGAAGTAGTTCCATAGCATCTGATAAATCCATGAATTGCTACCCCCAAGATTATCCAATGAAGAAATACATGGCAAGTGCTCCTGTGGTAGGGTGAGGGTGGAGAGGTCAGTCAGCAGTCAGTGGCCACCCTCTATAAATGAGTTTAAAATGACTGAGGAGAGAATATGATGGAGGTATATAAAATCATGAATGCTGTGGGAAAAGCAAAGAGACGTAATGAACAGTTGCTCTCTTCCATTACAAGCACTAAAAGGCATTGAATGAAACCATCGGGTGGCAGGTTCACAACATAAAAGTTCCTGCTCCGTGCAATGTGCATTTCAGTTGCCATGGAAAGCAGTGATTGCTAAATGTTTCCATGAGTTCAAGGAGTGATTTTATAGTTAACAGAAAAGAAACAGGAATTGGGGATTATCAAATGTAGCAGCACCGTTGCTCATGATATTGCTAACCCATAAATTATGGCTCCATGGAGCTTCTGCTTTCTGAGTTGTCCATGCTTTGGGCTCAGTACCCTGTGTTGGAAGAGGAGCTTGGCTAACCTCAGGGTTAAATCAAGTCATGGAAGCTGATAGCCGAGACCGCAGCTAACCCAGCAGTTTGTCTCTTAGGATCTGTTGGCAACCATTTTACTCCGTTCTAGAGATTATATGCTGCTCTCTGAGCAGGGATCTCCCAGCGAGATATATTTGATAGTAGTAAGTTTACATATTAGAACTGCAGATGTTGTCATGTTTCCGGTCAAGACTCTTTGCTGCTGCTACTTCTTGATTTCCAGGGTTTCAGTGATAAATGGTCATGAGTGTATCAATACCATTAATTTTGAAGACCATTGATAATCTCTACTTAATTTTCTGCTAAAGATAAATAGTTATTTTCACATTTTTATTATTTTCTTTTTCCTTGGCAAAATACACTTTCTGGATGTTGGAAAAATGTAAATCTTAATTGTGGTGCAGTGTAATAATTTCTTTACTTCAGGATTGGGTTCCCATAAGAAAGTTCAGTACATGCTATTGAGAAATTGTTTTTCCCCTGAATTTTTTAATTCTTTTTTTTCCCCTGAAGGAAAAGGTGTTTGATTTAAACAATGGTAGTATTAGTTTTAGAGAAGAATCTGTTTCTTTCCTGATCTTTAAATGATTCATAATTATCAACAGTGAATTCCACAAATTCTGCTTTGTGAGGCTTGAGAAGAATCTGTTGTCAGACTAAATATCATTTAGAATTAGAGGAACTGTAATAAAAATTATGATAGAATCATATGAGTACACAATGAGTCTGTATGTTTTCTCAATTTTATTTTTAAGTATTAAATCGCTAAGCATCTTTTATCCTTCAAGCAGCACATTTTTTTTGTCCCTGCAACTTTTTTGTGTCAATTATTAGATATAATTGGCTGACAGATGTAGGTAATAATAATTGGCTCATAGATAATTATGTAATTCTACAAAGAAAATATCGGCATTATTTATTTAGTAACAATTATTTGCTAAATTAAATGTTATCACCCATCTGTTAACAATTTGTGCCTTTAGCAACTGAAAGACTTGCTTGAACTTATTGTTTGCTTCCTTGGATATGCAGTCTTTTAAAAAAAAGGTTCTTGATATCTTTAGCATGTAGCTCATTATTTTGAACTCTGCTACCAAAGACATTAATTTTTAATTTTGTGTCTGTGTGGCATTAATGATAGTAGAACTCAAACATGTCATCAGTACCATATTTGAGAAGACTTAGCTTTTCATTTTTGTCTGTTTCAAAATAATAGAAGAAAAATTATGGCTTCTGTTTCTGTTTACATTGATGTTTAATCATATTGAGAAGACAAGTACGTTTTTATGAAATCTTGATCCATGGTAATTCTCAACCTTCATACATGTATGTGCTTCCTAATTTTAACAATATAAGTATGTTTTTCTTGGAAAAAGTCATGGTCAGTATGCATGAAAGATCCCAGAGTAGTAGTAATGAATCATACAGGTAGCAGAAAAGGTATGGTGCCACAGCTGTCTAAAGGCAGACCTGAAGCATGTGTTAGGGTATGGTTTCGTTTTTTTCCATCTTTCAGGAGCAGCTGTGCAGGTATGCTGTTCAAATTCCCTTTCGCTGGTGTTTGTAGGTGAGCAATGACTCAGGTTTGTGATCTAGCAGGGATGGAGGCTATGGTGAACCCTACAGAGCAGCTCACGTGGGCTAGGCTGGGAGGGATGTGACATTTCCTTCACCTTCCTTGCATTCTTCTTCTTACTGCAAGTACAGCTAAACATTACAGTAAATGCTAAGGGTGAGAGTTGTATTTTACCAATTTATATCTATGTAAATTTTTTAGCAAATTGCAACAAATGTTGGGGTGGGGGAGAGGAAAGGTTTAAAGCTGTTTTCTTTTTTCAGTTTCACTATCCAAATTGTACAAGATAGGAGGTATTAAAGCATCATCAGAGGTACCTGCTGTTAGTCTGTGTCATGGTTAAATATTTCATATTTCTATTGGAAGGTCGCAAGACAGGCAACTGTGGCAGCTAACTTCAAATGCAAGTATTTGGAATCTGAACACTGTTATGTTCAGTTTGGCTCTCAAACAACATTCTTTTCTTGCCCATCTTTTTAATACTGTTGCTAAGTTTTATTATTGCTAGAAGAATTGGTGAGAATGCTGGCAGGCTGGGCAGATTTCTGCATTAGGCTGATCTCTAAATTTTAAAAAGGCTTTACTGCAGGAGATAATATATATTGCATGATGTTTTAAAATGTTGCAGTTATGTTCAAGTTGTCTACAGAAGCACTCTAGATAACACAAGGTTCACTTTGTTCTCCCACAATGTATCTGAGGTACATAAAACCTGAGTGATTTATAGCCTATGCAACATCTGTTGACTCTAAAGATGATAAAATCAAGTAAATCTGCAGCTAATTGCAGGAAGTTATTGATGGTATGCCAAGGAGGAGGTGGGAGGAATTAAATATGCATTTATTGAAGATAAAAATTACATATATTCTGAAGTACCAAGGGACTTAACATAGCTGATACTAAAGAAAATGCAGTTTTGCTTTTGCAGAAATGTTTTCCTGAAGGTGTAAGTATGAAAGGGGTGAATGGTGGATGTTGAAAAGAGACAGGAGAGACCCATAAGGAGAGAGGAATATGAAAGAAATATTTGCAGCTTATATATACAGTGAAGAAAAAAGTAGTATTCCCCCTTATGCAGGGGCCAAGATAACAGCATGAGTTTTTTAAAAATTTGTTTTTTCAGTACTGTAGCACTACTGATCTTAAAGTATCTCCTGACATTTACAAGTATGTGTTAGAAGTGTTCCATGTTTCCTCATGTACAAACTGGCATGTTTGGATGCATGTTTTAGTGCAAAAATAATGATAAAAACTCCAGAAAAGTAGGATATATCTCACTGAAATGAAAAAATGAAGTGCAGCTAGAAATGACTAACTCAGGTAATTGTAGACTCGTACACCTTAAGTCTGTAACTGTCCCTGTATACCTTTATCCAGATGTAAAAGTATTCAAGAATTAGGTCATTATCCATTAACATAATGAATTAAAACAGACAAATGAACCAACATCTCTTCTGCCCTCCTTTGAGGGCACTGATTCAGCGAAGAGTCCGCCATCTTTGCCATCTCAGCAACTGGTGGGATGTTTGAAAGAAGTTATTTTTGACTAAGATTTTTCGAAACACATTATCCATTTTCCTTCATTTTCTTTTATCATTGCATGTGTCTGTTGCAACATGGCATGGTACTGATGGAAACTGAATCATTGTACCTTTACATAATGCTCTGTATTGAGAAATTCTACTTAGCTATTGAATGGTAATATATTAATAATATTTAAAAGCTACTAAAGATACTGGTATTTTCAGGGCAACATGTAAATGTTAGGTTATCTTTTACATCCCTCTACTCATAATTATTTTGCTTGCTTTCATGGCTTTAGTTATGATGTTAACTTAGGTAAATCAGAGAGAGCCAAAGTCATATACCTTCATTTAGATGAATCCTTGTCTTTGTTCGGGAAAGAGATGGTTTTCTTCACCCACTCCAGTCATACAGTTGGAAGGGCATAATTCCTTTACATGGGTTTATGATGCAGTTGCAGTATATTTTCAATGCAATTATCTCTTGCAGATATGAGAGTACGTTTCTTTTCATCCTGCTTCATTTTATGTACTGATGCGATGCTCCATTTCAAGGAGGACTACTTTTGTTCACCTGTTGGGATTTTAAGAAATATTTTCCTGACAGTAAAAATCCTGATTAATGTCTGCTTGAAATTTATTAAAAACAAGCTTTATTCACTGCTTTGTTTTCTAGTTTTGGATGCTCTCCTGAAATTTGAGCAGAAACGCCACTGGCATTGGTAATGAGCAAGCAGTGCAAAGCTACGGGCTTAGGTGGGGGTGGGGAGGAAACTGTCAAGGTGGAAAGCAGATGATGGAACTAAATTATTCTTACAGATTAATAAGACCAAACTGTATGAACTGATTTGTATTTGTATCCTTTCACAGGTTGCATTCCTTCATATTTTTCTGTGTCTTATTTTTAAGCATACTATCGTTCTCATCTCTTTCAACCCATAAGTTCATTTCTTCAGTAATCCCCCACTTGGGCTTCATCTCTCTCCTGTTCCATATTATACCTTTCTGTCCCCCTTTCCGTTTCCATCTTTTTCACATATGCTGTACACATTGCTTTGCGTCTGTGATGCTATGAAGTCTGTTCAAAACAGAAATAGGCCAACTAGATTTTTACTGGCAACATTCTTTTATTTTTACTTAGCTCCAAAAAAAGCCCAAGAGGAGTATTGACTTGTAGAAGTATTGCTTTGTTGCCACAATAAATTTGATTTTGAAAGTCCACATACATCTGAAGAGCAGTTCCTTATCTGTGCAGTGTGTAAATTAAACTTCAGTGAATTTATTATGGAGAAGTGGTTTTTTTTCTGTTTATTTTTCATGAAGAACAATCTTAATTATCAGAATAAAATGTGGACTTTGTAAATGATACAGATATTGGGTTTTTTTTTTCATGATTATAACTTTTGCTTCATGTTACGGACCTGTTGTAATTTGTAGGTATTGGTGTAAGAAATTTTCTTTTGAATGTTTTCTGATTTCTAGGCCATAGAATATTTAGGGTGAAGTTAGTTTCAGCTCCATCCAAATGCTGCTGATGAATGGCATGAATGTTACAGTTCTTTGGGAGTATCTTATCACAGAGAATTTAGAAAAAATGCTGTTTTAGTTAGTAAAAATGTTTTGGGAGCTCTTCAGGAAGTTACTGAAATCAGCTTCTTTTGAGGGAAGGCTTAAGAAGCTTAGGGTGATTTTTAGAGTTCTAGACCTTAATGTTTCACACTTCACCAATTTTAATTATATTAAAATATAATGTGTGCATTCCTGCAGGTTAATATCCTGCATGGGTAAGGTGTACAGCACCACAAATATGGTATTCTCCCCAGATATCTAATCAGAATTTCCTATGCTGTAGCTTGTGTCTCTTGCCTCTTGTCCTGTCCGTGTGCACCTCTGAGAAAGGTCTGGCTCTGTCTTCTCCTGAGAAAGGTCTGGCTCTGTCTTCTCCTGACCACCTGTTAGGTAGCAGAAGACAGCAGTTAGGTCTCCTCTTAAATATCTCTTTTCTAGGTTATCAAACTCAGTTCTCTCAGCCTCTCCTCATACTCATATGCTTCAGTCCCCTGTCTTGATGGTTCCCTGTTGGACTCCATTTTGTCAATGTCTGTCTTCTACGCAGAGGCATGGAGTACAGTGGCCTTACAAGTGCCGAATAATAAGAATAATCACTTCTCTCAACCTGCTGGCTACACCCTTGCTACACCCAGTCCAGTACACAGTAGGCTGCCTTTGCTGCAAGGACATTAGGTTGGATATTAGGATATTAGGAAAAACTTCACTGAAAGAGTAGTCAGGCATTGGAACAGGCTGCCCAGGGAAGTGGTTGAGTCTCCATCCCTGGAGGTGTTTAAAAGACGGGTAGATGTGGTGCTTGAGGACATGGTTTAGTGGTGGGCTTGGCGGTGGTAGGTTAACGGTTGGACCTGATGATCTTAAGGGTCTTTTCCAACCTTAACGATTCTATGATTCTATGACATACTGCTGGTTTATGTTCACCTTATTGTCCGTTGGGTCCTTTTCTGCAAAGCTTCTTTCCAGCCAGTGAGCACCCGACCTGTTTGGGTGCACAGGGTCATGCCGTCCCAGGTGAACAGGGCTTAATTTGCTTTTGTTGAATTTCATGATGTTTCTGTCTGTCCATTTCTCAAGGTTGTTGAGGTTCTTCACAAGGGCAGCCCTGCCCTCCACGGTACTGAGCACTTCCCCCAAATTGCTGTCACCCATAAACTAACAGAGGGTTCATTCTGTCCTGTCACCCAGGTTACTAACGGTGATATTAAACAGTATCAGCCCCAGGGCTGACCAGCCACCAGCTGGATGTGGAGTTGCTGCCCGCTCCCCTTTGAGCCTGGCAGTCCAGGCAGTTGAGGAGACAGTGAGCAAAATAGAAAGTAGCAGGTTTAGCAGGTTGTGGTTAAGTAAGGTTGTGAGTTTGTATTCAGGGAGCTGGAGGGGAAGGGTCTAGGGGGATCTAATGGTGCGTGGCTGGGGGAACCTTATGGGTGGGTGGGGGAACCTTAAAGCAGTTCAACAACTCTTGATTTAGGCCTAAGTGAATGTGGGCGTAGTGTGGTATAACTTGTGATTAGACCTAAGTAATGTTTGTCTTGGTGTGTTAAGCTATTTTCTGAATCATGGCATTTTCACAGGAATGTCTCCAAAATATGGTGCTCATTGTTAAGTCAGTGATGATGATAAAAATAGATATCAAACTCATTTCCATCAATTCCAGATCCTGCCTGGCATCTGATTTCCAGCCTATAGAGCAGTAGGAATTAGCTCTTCCATCAAGACAATTTAAATGCAGCTTTAATATAATGTTAAAAATAGCTAGTCAGTCTTCCTCACCACTCCTCCACTATTGTTATCAACTTTGGGTGTGTTTTTTGAGTTTTATGCATGCAGTCTGGAGAGAAACAGCAAGTTTACTCTGTACATAGGATTGGTCGTAGATGATTATTAAAGCACTACTAAATATTTAACAGAAACCATATTCTGTAAAAAAATCAGCAACAATCATTTTGATGCAACAAAGCTCATCCCAGGTGCAGGATGACAACCTATACCTTCTTATTCCAACCTGTCTGTACACCTGAACATTTTCCCTTTGTTTTAACATGCTAGAAAAAGTTCAGTTCTTTCATACCTATGTGATGTTGAATTCTCAGTTTTCTTCTGAAATAAAGGTTTAATCAGGTAAGATAATGCCCCATTTTTGGAAGTGTTCAAGGTCAGGTTGGATGTGGCTTTTGAGCAACATGATCTAGAGAAAGATGTCCCTACCCATGGCAAGGGGGTTCGACTAGAAGATATTTAAAGGTCCCTTCCAACCCAAACTATGCTATGGTTCTCTGATAATACAATGTAGATGACAGGTCTCTTTTACAGTACAAGATGATTGTCTGTGTTTAAATGAGTGGTTCAAGTTTTGCTTTCCTTGAATCATATACTTTCCACCCGTTTGGTTTTGGTACTGTTGACCTCATTTCTCTAAAACTAAACCAGTCTTGGCATGCGATTGATATGAAAAGCTGAGAAGTGTTTTGCTTTGTTTTTATTTTTAATGTCCCCTTTCACTAGGGACGTCTATCAGAAACTATACCTGGTTGTCTAATATAATTTTATTTCATTTTCTGGGCTTAAGCAGCAAGAGTGTGTTAACATGCTGTCTGAGAAAGCAAACAGAAATACAATGCCATGGGCCCCACTTAGTTTCTGGCTCCAGCGGGACAGTTTTGCCTCACTTAATGTTGCTCAAACAGCTAAAAACTGAAGCCTTAGGTATTATGCATACGAGTAGTTAATTTTTAAGATGGTAGTAATTGACTAAATAGAGATCAGTTTTCATAGGAACTTAGTGGCATTTTAGTGGCAGAGAGATATTTTTATTCTCAGTTGTTTCACTGAGGAAAGGAAAAGTTCACAGGAATCTTGTCCTGTAGGAAAAGGAAGGAAAGATAGCAGGAGTTCTATAAGTAACTGTCATTTTAGTAAAATAAATTTTTCTTCTTCTTCAATAATGAATTCATAATATCTGTAGAAAATTTTCAAAATTAATCATTTAAGATTCAAAATTAATAATTTTGTAAAGTATATCTAAAATATATGGCATATTGTATGTGGCACATAGTATAGAACAATGACATTCTTATTTTGAGCACTTTACAAAGCACCGTAATCTATGCAGTTTTTATGGGAATAAACATCTTTTTCTGAAGAGCTCACACTGTATAAGATGGCTGTAAGGTACCATGTTATAGTAACTGTAGCGGAATCCCTTTAATTTGATTTAAAGGCTTAATATAAGCCTTGCTTTAGCAAGTACTTTGGTGCCTGATGCAGGGTGTGGGGCAGTCATTTCAGCCTATGCAGAGAATTAGTCTGTCTAAAACACAACATGGAGAAAGCTTCTTTTTGGAGGCACCAGCTTCCAGTTTGAAGACCTACAAATGTGCCTGCTCTTGCCATTCCCCACCTTCTCTATGCATGGATTGCATGGAAAATTTAAGTGTCTCCGAGGAGCAGGCCATTGTTCCATTCAGCATAGGGTGTCCATCTCTGTCTCTCAGAGAATAAAGATGTAATATTAAATGTTAGGTTACTTTCACTGAAGGGTGAGCATTGGGTTTCTGCTGAGATATTGGGATCTTGGGCTCTGTTCTAGGACTTGTTTTAGTTTTATATTACCTATATTGATAAAAACAAACAAATGAACATATTCAGGCCCAGCAGCTTCCTGGCTTGTTGGTTCAGATACAACTCATGCAAACAAGATCCCATCCTTCCTTTTCAGTAGCTAATGCTGTAACTAACATTTCTATTAGGACCATGGAAGTTTCCATGCTGGATTAGATTTGTGGCCCATTTGAATTAGTAAATTACTTTGAGGTACTTTAGAAGCAGATGGAAAAAAATTCAAATGGGTCCTCAGCAGTTCTAACAAATCAATCCACTCATTTTGTTTGTGTTTTGTGCTTGTATCCAGGCACTGCTGTAGGACCAAAGACTGAACATTTAATAACCCCTTTCAAAACAGAAATGATTGTCATTACTGAATACTTCTCCCTTGTAGAAAAGGTTTTATGTGCTTTTCCCATATCTGTCCATATCTGTTCTAATTTTGTGTAACAGAAATAAATATTGCAAATAGTGATTTAGATTCAGTTTCATGAACATCTTCTACCAATTTCCACGTGAGCTTCTACCACGAGGGATACCTACTGCCTATGGGTGGTATCCTGCCTGTGGGTTCCTGCCCTCTCCCTATGCTCTTGTGTGTCTGCATTGTGAGTCAGATGAGAGAATGCCTTTAGATGAAAACTAACTCAACAGAAAAAACTCTCTTGAGGGCTAAAACTTGGAGGTTGGGGTGGAGTGAAAGAATAGGGAAGCAGGTTAGGGGCATGGAGGTGGAAATCAGAGAGTGTTCTGTTCAGGGCAGCCTGTGCTCAGGTCAGCTTAAAGTAATAATGACTGCAGTTCTACTCCATCTTGACATTCTTTATTTTTAATATGCTATTTCTAATAGACAGTTTCAACCAATGTGTTCTGATGCTTAACTTACCTCTAGAGAAATTTTCAGTATGAATGCGCTGTATGCACTGTAATGTTTGCGCTGTAGCAGTCTTCTACAGTATTTCTTAATAAATCATGTTTTGATAGCCTCTCATCTTCTGCATACTTAAATCCCAGCAGAACTCTTGGGTATCATTTGGACCAGTTGACTTTTTGGAATTTAGATTAGTAGTTTCTTCCAAAATTGTATTTTTTCTTCCTTATGGAAAAAGAACAGCCTTAGGGTACAGATATCACCAATATTTTCTGCAACTAGGACTGCAGAAGCAAAATAAAACAAATGACCCATGCAAAAGCAATAAGCCCCAAACCTTTCTCAAACAGGCAAACAAAAATCTGTGATTTTAGGGTTCTATGATGATTTTGTTTAGAATTTCAGGAATGGGTTAATTTCCTTTAATTCCCTCCCCATCTCCCATGAAACACCTCTTAATTTGTCATTGGATTCTTGCTGCTTATGCTTTGAGGGGGTGGTGCTGATCTTAGGTGTTTGCTCCTAGGGAATCCACTTTAGCTCTTCTAATTTTCTTCTTTTGTCCTCTTTATTAGCGTCACTGAGGTTACTTCTGTGAGAGCACAGAAGGATTTCTCTTTTGGCTCAAGTAGCCTCTCGAGTGACGCAGTTTGATCACATTGGTTTATTGCTGGCTGTCCTGGTTTCCTCTTTGTTAATGCACCTGATTGTCCTGGTAGACTGCTGTTGATTCTCTCATTTCTAGCAAAAGCTCAAAATGAACTCAGTCTAAATAAAGAGCATAACACAGTTTTAATGAAGCTCATAGGGATGCTAGCTTCATAGTTACCTTTTTTCCCAAAACATATTTTAATACTTACAGAAAGTTTTAATTCAGATTTTTTTCCTGTCTTCATTATATATTATCACAGAGCAATGTTTGAGGTCAAAAAGTGAAATCATATAATAGAAAGATTGTACATTGTTGAGTCACTTAGATTAAGCAAAGCTAACTGTGTTGCTCAAAGTATTGTTTTTCTACCTAATGTACTACGTGCATATCAGATTTATCTCTCTCTATTAAACTCCTCTTACATAACTGTCTGGGAAATGTTGGTTTAAAAAACGCATTTTTAAGCAGCATCTCAGCCAGTAGATTAGAAAAGCTGTTCAGATTTTGTAAACCAAGAAAATTTGGAATTGTAATGACAAAAATCTTTTTTCTTTAAGAAATACAAAGTTCTAACCCTTTGTTAGGCTGAGGTAGGTTATAAATGTCACTGATTCCTAGGGCTCAGTGTATTCTGCCTTGACATATAATATTTTTGTTCAAGAAGAGGATTCAGCAGGCAGTCTGTATTTTAAGTCCTTAAAAAGTAATTTCCAGCTGTGCTTTCCAAGCTTAATAAGGTGTAATAGTTATAAGGGAAGCAATGCCAACACCCTATGGGAGAGTTAAGGATTTGCTTTTATTTTTATGAACCTAAATAAAGAGGCAGAATTAGCAGAGGAATGAGGTAAAGGAATGGCTATAGGACTATAGTTCCCTCCTCTGATTTCCTCCCTGGCTCCGCTGAGCAGAAGCGACTGGAGCAGCGGGCTGTGTGCCGTACTGGTGTGGGGGCAGTGCCTGTCATGGCTGCATCCAGCCCTGGCATGTGATGTTACAAGATATTTAGGTCCTAATTTGTTTAAAGCACAAGTCTTCTCAAAGTTAACAAAATGTTGTATATGTGCTTTTTAAATCTGTTAAGGTAGAGCTGACAGTTATAAATACTATACTCACTAAATCTGTTATGGTTATTGTAGTATTAGGTTTACTCTAGTGCTTTAAGGTTAAAGCAGGAGGAAAGCTGACAAGTTTTAAACTGGGCCCCAGTCCCCAGAGTCTTTGCTAACTGGGAGATAAGCCATTGTGTCTGCTTAATTCTTGAGAAGATGACACGAGTACCTTACAGCACGTCTCCCTCACCTCTGATCATGACGATAATGTTATCGACTGACCGTGCACGGCAAGAAACAGAATAATGATTGCACTGAAGTGCCTGAAGCAAAATCCTACATTTGCCGGTCCCTGGGTTAATAACTGGTAGTATCTTTGTTGTATTTCACGTGACGTTAGTTTCTTTACTAACTACAATTGGCTGGTTGGAATGTGCGAGTTCCTCTGCGATATTTTAAATAAACTGGATCTTAAATGCACTGTGGTTCTGGCTATGATCTGGCTGCCCTTGTGCCAACTGCCCTTCTGCTCGGTTTCATCGTGCTGTCCGTGATGGCAGCATCACTCCTGAGAATACACAAGTGTAGAGATTTCTAATATTATGTTGTCTGCTCAGACGATAGAAACTATCAAAAGGCGCATATCCTGCCTGTGTTGCAGCTTCTGCTCTCACATAGGAATGGCAGGAAAGCACTTGCAGGTGTTTCTGATGTAGACCTGCTGTCCGTGTGAAAACTGCTTTTCTTTTGAAAACGGTATAATATGATTGCTAGGGCTTCCCTACTGGTTAGAATAGCAACTAAGAGCATCCATAGCAGGATGTCTAGCCGCTGAACCCACAGAAAGGCCCTCTGTTTTGAAGTCCTGCTGAAATGCATTGTCCCAAAGCATTTTGCTAGGATTGCAGGAAATTTGGAATGAAGCTGCAGACTTTGGCAGTTTAGAAGGAGGTGGCTGCCAGTCTGAGGCAGATGGAGGTATTTGGAGAAGCCAAAGCAGCATGGTCTTTCTGTTCCTTTCTTAAAACCATCAGAAGGATTAGATTTTTAGCACTTGAAATGGCTTAATTTGGATTTTGAGATAAAATACAGCAGGGAGAAACAGTCTCTTTTTTAGTTCTCTTCCACACATTTTTCTGTGGATTTAGGAGATCAGAACCATATTTTAATTTTATTTTATTTAAACAGCCTGGGGTTACAGAATATGATTTTATGACATAAGTGAACTCCACAGCAGATCTTGTGTTGTGGGCTATGTAAGCCTTTGGTGATATTTGCACCTTTTTTAATCTCATGTTGCCAAGAAACTACTTCAGAGTTTACTATGGCAGTAGACTTAATCTGTGGGTAGTTCTTTGCACTTTTTTTTTTTTCCTGTGCAGCTGAGGGAAGGGGTCAGAAAACTAGTCTTCACATTCAAGACACTTGCTCACTGAAGTTAGTAATTGAAGTTAGTGGGAGTTTAATACTAGTTTTAATAGGTTCATATGCAAGGCCACCTGTAGATATGCAGCTTAGTCACAGCAAAAAGTTGCAGGGAAGTAGTGAGTAAGTGTGGCTGCTGTAGCCCCGAGCAAAAGCAGCTTTGTAAGCATGCCTGCATATAGGGCTTCATTAATAGCCTGTGCAGCATGAGGTGTGCTGTCCTGCTGCTTGGCTGTCCTTTGGCTTCTCTGATCCATTTTTAAACAAATGCATACAGACAAAAGAATTTGCAGGCCTATTCTTAGTAGACTAAAACCTATTTGACATACTGCACTGTTAAGAGAGTTGATTTCCTTTATGCCTTACGAAGCTTTATGCAGTACGAAGCTTTATGCAGTACTTCTCTAAACTTCTTGTTTCATTTTCTTATGCGGTGTTTCTCATATGCAGGTATGGGGATATTGTTCTCTGCATAGCTGTGAAGTGACTCACCTGGAATTTTGTGTTCAGTTCTGAACATGTGGTTACTAAAGTTAATCTGAGGCTTAGATTAATTTATTGTGAATAAACAAAAATAATTGGCAACTAAAGTGAAAAGTTATTTGGCAAAGATTTAAAAGTTCAGTTAGCTTAGTCGGAATTTAAGTCTGTGCCTTAATAAACTTACTAGGAGGACATAAAAGGAAGATAACTATTAGGAAGTCATAGTAGGCTGGTTATAAATGGAAATAGTGGAACATTGTCTTATGAAGGAAGTATCTGATGCTGGGTGAAATGCCTTGGCCATTATTTTGTTAGTTTTATTGGTTCTTTCAAAAGAAGCAGTGGAAGACCTGTTTGATTGAGCAAAATGCTGAAAAATGTGTAAATGAGAGTAATCCTGAGTTATCTTGGAGATAAGCAGTAGTGTAAAGGTCTAAGCTACCTTGACATGGGGAATTGGGATGTTTTAAATCTAGAAAGATAAAAAAGGAGGGGGAAAAAAAAAAAGAAGCGTTTAACTTTGAAGGTTCCTCAGGTTCACTGGGTTCCTTCCTAGACTGCTTTTACATTTCTGTGTGGATCTAATCTAAGGCACCCAGACATGTTCAGAAATGTTCATTTTATAAATTTAATCATCCAGTTCCTACCTAATTTATGTTGTAATTCAGAGTTTTAAGTGGAGAGGTGTGTCTGTTCTTGGAGGAGCCTAAAGCAGTAGGTGTTCTCAGGTCGTGCTTTCCATATTCCAGGAATATGGATTTCAGAGCAGTGGCCATAGTCAGTTTGACTTGCAAAAATGTGCAATAGTTATGGGTGCAATTCTATAATATTTGAACAATTTGAGTTCTAGCCCAATCTAAGCTGTAGGTCTTCATTAGCCTGAAGGAAGTTGAATATACAGTTCCTGCATCCCAAGTGAGTGTCACTAACAAATCGAAGACGTCTGGGAAGAGGCATCCTCCAGCCCTTCTTTCAAAGACAGGTCACTGTGAGTTAGGTTAGGTCAGGAGTGTAAGATCAGGCGAAGAGCCAACAGGAGGGAACACAGAGGTCAGGGACCTCAGAGAGTATGAAAACCTCAGTTTTACTCCCTGGATTGTGTTTTATATCTAAAATTGTCCCATGTGAAAAGCCTGAATAGTCCAAAGAGCAGGAATTACAATGTCGCCGCCTTTAAAAGAAAGTGAATGTGTCTGGGAGAAAGGATGTCACAGGTTCAAACCTCCTTTGATAAAGGGAGATGAAGTGTTGGGTTTTCTACTTGCTGGAGTGTTCTCATTGTTAAGTGGCTATTAGTGAAAGATGAAGTGAGTTGGCCAAATCTACATAGCCAGTGACAAAAGTTGAGTTTGAATAGATTTTCTTGCTGCAGTCGCCAGTCCAGCCCCATAATCTGTAGATGCCCTACTGATGGTGGTTTCCATGATGATAATAAATTTTGTGATGTTTCTGTAATTAAAAATGAAAAAAAAAATTGTTTCCTTTCCTTGCTGTTCTTCTGTGTTTGATCCCAAATGTTCAGAAGTGCAATTTAAGTATATGAAGTATAATTTAAATCTATTAATGTATAATACATCTGGAATTTCAGATCTTAGATCAGATTATGCTTATTCAAACATTTGGTTAGAGAAGTTTAATTATCTGGTTAATCCTCTGGGACAAGGAGGTGACTTCTTGCCCCTTCCTGCCCTGTGACTGAGATTCTGGAGTTCTCGAACTCATGCTGTGCACCTCTTCGGCAGTGTCTGGGTCTAGAGAAGTGTGGTGAAGTGAATTCAATGTATTCAATATCCAGGTTTTCTTGAGTAATAATCTTTTGATTTTCAGTTTGTCTGGTATAATACATTACTTTGACTTACTTTTGTCAAGTGTTGTATGAAAAAATGTCCCTTGGAACTAACTGTAACTTCTAAATGTTTTAGCACGTTTAAAATGTTCCATTATCCTATGTCATGCTTACCAATGTTTTGTTGCTTTTATAGATTACCTGTCTCAAGGGATAGATCTCTCTGGAATAGAAGTAATTGAAAATGACCTGCTTTTTATTGCAAGAGCTCGGCTTGAGGTGGAAAATCAGGCTAAAAGGTTGCTTGAGCAAGGTGTGGAGACTCAGGTAAAATACACTTTCTTTAGTTCCTTTCAACAATGAATTGTAAAAGTACTCTGAGCTTGATTTCCTTTGTTTTGTGTAGCATTGTCTAATGGAGATTAAACATGAAAAAAGTCTTACATTAGAAATTCTAACACATGAGAATATCCAAAGAAATTGACAAAACTGGCCTTGTATAATATTTGCAAGAATAAAATTTGCAGGATCTGACCCTGAAATTTGGGAGAAAGTAGGTGTTGATATGAAGAGTTTAACCACTGTGATAAAAGCTTGATGACTTTTCATTAAGCACAGTATACTACATTGCCGATATTGCCAAGCTTTATAGATAAATCTGAAAAATGCAGTTTCTTAAAACTGTAAGAAGATTTCTGCATTTTAGCTGTGCAGTAATATATTGAAATGATTTGAAAGATTTCCCATTAAAACTTTAAAGGGCATTTTAAACTTTGAGGTAAGTATTCACTGTAGGGAATATCAAAATGAATATGCATAATTACATTCATCCATACTAAATGTAATTATCTAAATTTTTAATAACCTGGCTACGTCTATTATTTAACTATTTGTAGTATCATTAGTGCTGTCTTCTTGCCTTTTTAAAAATTCATATTCTTTTGTCTATACTGTTTAGTATTCTTTAAAAAAATACTTTAAAACTTCCTTACTACAGTAAGAGGGAAAATCCAGTAAAAGTTCCTATCAAATTTGGGTTTTAAATTAGAGAACAAAGAGGATTAGAACAAGACATTTTTATGCTGTTTGTTACCAATGGTTAAACTTACCTGTAAGTCAATATAGCATTCGTTTATACTGCTAAAGGTTATAGAACATATACAGAATGGAAAATCTCTTCGTTAAATTGGCTTGGTTAGGCGATTGAGGATTAAAATTATCAGTTTGTCTCAAACTTTATTACATAAACCTCTCATTTCAAGTAATTTTCTGCAGTACGAAGTCATGATTGTGGTAAATACCTTTGGCTATTTACTGATAGCAAAATGGTAGGAAAAAACACTCAATTTTTTCCTTGGTTACTATTCAAATGTTGAAACTCCTAGCTATTTGAGCATGTTGCCAAGCTGTGATTGGGCTTGTTACAAGCTATGAAGCATATGCATCGTTAAATAAAGACTGAACAAAGATAGGGCCTAAGAAAAAGCAAGTGGACATTTATTTTAAATGTAGCAAAAGTCTTCATTGGTGTGTACTCCTTCTGGTTTTTCATGTCAGATTTGACCTTCTCTGATAATTTTCTCTTCATATTAAGTACTAAAACGGAACTGACAAAGAAACCCTGGGGAAATCAATCCCACTCCACTTGAAAAATAGACAGATTTATTAGGTGTTCCAGGCTGTATCCAGGTAATCAAGAGATTATTAAAGTATATGCCTGTTGTGCTTTAGCCAGGGGCCTGTTTCCAGCAAATGGAAGATTGTTTGGAAGAACATTATTAGTGCTTAGTCATATCAGAAGTGGGGACGTTTTCATGAAGAGGTATTGGGGTATGCTTCACAGGTTCATTACTGTATATGATTCATGGATTTAATGTTGAAAAAATAGTGTGCTTTAGAAAATACGCATGCCGGCATTGCCCAAGAAATCTAGAATTTGAAATATGACTAGCAGATAGTTATGCCTTTGATTCTTATTATTGTAGCTGTGTGTTTTATTGACAAGCTGATGTACATTTGTATCTTCCAAGCCCTGTGATTTCCCATAAGAGGACATGGGATCTTCATCTTTTCTTCTGCGTTTTGTGCCGCAGAATTCCTCATATAGGCTGTCTTCCTGCTATTATCTATTCTGGTAACCAAGTCTGTACCTTTGAGAATAGTGCATCTGTGTTTGTCCAGGTGGTTCTTCAGTTATTTGATATTCATATTTGCAACTGCAATTTTAGTTTTCACCTTTGTTTTGATCTGCTGTGTAAATAATACATGAGATCAGTTGCCTACATAACAGTGAGATGTATTTCTGTATTTCATCTAGCACTTTTCAGCAATGCCTTAAGGAGAAAGTTAGTCTTACATCTCCATTTTAGAATATTTCAGTGTCCACCTGGAAGAGGAGCAGGAAGGGGAAACACATGAAAAAAGTAAAACTATAAGTATCTCCTTTTAAACAGAAGTCATTGGAATTTGGTGAATGTCTTCTCTAGAATTCAGCACTTTTTTCAGATATGCTGCTAGAATAAAGAACAGAGCTAAAAGTTTAAACTACCCCTTTCAAAATGTTGATATCTCTCTTTTGTTTAGGTAAGAAACTATTTTTGTTATTTTGATTATTTATTTAATGATGTATAAGTCACATACTCATGAGCTGTGCGCAGATTCCCCCGAATAACCACCAGCAGTAGCACATGAAAGCAGATACTTGCCTCTAAGTGATACGTTGTCTTTTTCTCTGCATTGTAATTCACGTTTTTATTGCATGTCCATCACTGTAGCATTTGTGTATTTCTCAGAAGAAATGAAATCTCTCTTTCCCTCTTCCTTTGGAAGTGCGGCATTAACCATTGACTGCTTCAGAAGTGAAGACTTCCACTCATCTTCTTGGTGGTATCTTTAAAGCTGCCATCTGGCTATAAACTAGAAGTGTCTGTCAGCGTGTCTAGACTTAACAGGCTTTCATAGAGCTGCCAACCACGCTTGTCTTCCTAATCCTTTTAGAAAGAGTAAGCTCTCTGCTCTTGTTGACAAAAGTAATACAAATAATAGCAAACCCAATCAAGCAGGGGTGCCAGTGGCTGTGGGCAGGTTTTTTATTGTCGTGTGTGCTTTGTTACGCACTCCTAATGTACATAGCACAGATTGATGCTCTTTCGTGACCCACAGAACAGTATCAAGAAGATGGATTCAAACCTCGTCCTTACTGTTTAGTCCTAAACTCCTTGGTAGCTTTCCTTCACACTGCAAGCAGGTTAACGGCAGATAGTATAGAAAGCAGGATAGGCTGCTTTAACAGACGTATATCGAGAACTTTATTAAAGTTACCATTCTAAGAGAAGAGGCAGCAATGTTTTTTTGCTTTAAAAAGAAAAAAAGAGGTATATATCCATCTTCCAACTGCCTGAGGCATCCCCAGCATTTCTTTTGCTCAAAGGATGAACCTAGGCAGAGGAAACTAGATTTGCTCTTGACACCACTCCATCCCTTTATTCAACAGCAGTATATTGTGTAAAGCAGATCTGAATAATAAGAAATTACTCAGAACAAGAGAAATTTGTTAAGATTACCATAGCTCAATTCCAGGTAGAACAGTTTTGCTAGACACAGTGTTGTGGCTGCTATACTTACAAAGACGAAAACTTTCTCTGCAACTTAGCTCACGCGTCAAACCCTTTCTGCTGTATATTGTCAGGCTTAGTGTGGGACTTTCCTCTTAGAGCCAGGGATGCCCAAACTTAGTTCCATCAAGTAATGATAAGGCTGGTAGCATTAGGAGCCATGTCACGTGTATGCAGAAAAGAGGTGCGTTTCCATCTCCTCTGTCTTTACTCCTCTGAAGAGATAGCCCTAGTTCTCAGCTAAGTTCACTGCTTTAACAACAGTTACAGGTCTCCTGTGCATGAGAAGGATGGATTTTTGCATGTATGTACTCGTATGTGTGAAATGGGTTAGAATCCTACACTCTTGCTTTTGACTTCACTGGTACAAACTTTAGTAATTAGTTAGGATGTAGATGGTGAGGACCATCTAATTATTAACTAGATGTATATGCATAATTGTTCTTGACTAATGCTATTTAGCACCTGAGAAAAGTGATGGGAGGATGAAGTATCTGCATAATTAACCAGTTGTCTGGAGGTGATTATCAAGAAGTTGCTCGATTTATCTCAGTTCAGGGTTCCCTAATATAGGTCCTTATGTAGTACATCTTGCAGTGTTATGGCAAAATTGGTGAAATTAATCTGAAATCTTTCATAGACCAGCATTTAATCTTGTGTCAAGGATCTCTAACAGTAGGTCTTCTTCGTTATCCCCAAGGGATTGGTAAGGAAAGCATGCACATAATTGACCATTTTTCCAGACATGATCATCAAGAAGTTGCATAATTTATTTCATTTCAGGGTCCTCTGAGCTGAGTGCTTATGTAGTACAACTTGCAGTGTTACGGCAAGATTGGTGAAATTAATCTTAAATCCTTCATAGGGCAGTGTTTAATCTAATGTCAAGGATCTTAAACAATCCATGCTCTTTATTATCCTGTGGCAGCATTTTCCAGTTGTGCAAATGCACTTGGAGGTGCTTGAGATATTTAGATATTAAAAATGGCTGGCATTGGGCTCCGTTTTTCACTTTTTTGGTGAAACTTGCAAAAAGATGATAATGTTACATTCTTGAGTTTCTTCTAATTGTTACTGCCAAAGGTGTGGATGGCTCTTGTGGACAGCACGATGTCTGGGCAAGGTCCTGTGATCCTGAATTTCTCATTTTTGATCTTGCATACTTTAGCAAGAATACATATTTCACTGAAACATCCTTCTTTCTGGATTAGTTTATGATATTTTAACACTTTGATTTAAATCAAAGTATGCTTGCTAGTTTTTGCTAGTTTAGTGTCATCTTCAGATTTGAATGCTTTATAGTAAAATGGGCTGTGCAAGTGTATGAATATGCTGTCTAAAGTCATTGGCTCCATGGAGACGTGCTTGACTGTAGAACAACGTCTGATGTCTAGTGCCCATGGTTGTGTAGTGGGCCTCTTGAAGTTTCTCTTTAGTTCATTTAGCTTAGGATGTGTTACGTTGCTGTGGTGGTGTGCTTCCCCTGTACCCTCCTGCCCCCCCGCCCCCATCTGACCTTTTCCCATGGCCTTGCTCAAGTGATAATCACCAGTGGCAGTTGTGATGGATGCATCCAGCTCGGAGTGGATTTGGGGGAGACAGATAACAACACAACAGCCAAGGGCTAATTTATGGCAATGTGTCTACCTAACCACAGTGCTGGTCAGTGTCCAACTCAAGCTAGATTTGGAAGAAACTAACATACAAAGTTGGTATGTAAATATGACTATGAGTCAATCATCTAACCCCCATAAATCGTGAGCAGCCCCAGAGTCCTTTGAGCTCTCCTGCACGGCAGTGGGCTGCATGCCAGGATCTCCCCTTGAGTAGGGACGCCTCTCAAGGTTACTCCTTGAGGTTGAGAGATTCCTTGCCGCAACAGATCCTCGGTAAGTGACTAATAGCATGCTAAACTTTGAAATCGTAGCTAAGTGATATAAAGGATTGATTGCGCATATATAATCCTTTAGACATAAACCATTGACCAAGTCTGGGGCTGGATTGGATCCAACCGCACCTAGACTCCTCTTTGAGAAGGACTTTAGAAAGCAAGGGGGTCCTCTCTGAACCTCATGACTCAACAGGAGGGTCTCCCTGACAGTCTTGTCTGACCCTGTCCTCTATGCAGTAAATAATAAAGTGTATCTTGCCATCAAATCTCGTTAAAACACTGTCACATTTGTTATCAAAATTTGTTATCAATAAAAATATTGCTCTTACAAGTGTACTCTCACTCCATCCGCGACAGTTGCCCACACTGATGTACTGCGCTAGTCAAAAGAAAAATTTTAACTTCCAGATGTTTTTGCCTGCCCTTTGCTGCTTTTACATATTAGTTATCATATTTTGTCATACCTTTTAAATAATACAAGCCCTTATGTACTTCAGAATGTCAATGGAATTGATTGCTGTTATGTAGATGTGCATAACTGCATATGTATGCATATTTACAAAATGATCATTATAATAGCAAATAAAGTAGAGAAATATGAGAAAAGAACCCCTCCAATTTGCCACACAACCAGTCATCTTTTTATCCATATAGAATCATAGAATCGTTTAGGTTGGAAAAGACCCTTAAGATCATCGAGTCCAACCGTTAACCTATCACTGCCCAGTCCACCACTAAACCATGTCCTTAAGCACCACGTCTACCCGTCTTTTAAATACCTCCAGGGATGGGGACTCAACCACTTCCCTGGGCAGCCTGGTCCAATGCCTGACAACCCTTTTGCTGAAGAAGTTTTTCCTAATATTCAATCTAAACCTCCCCTGGTGCTACCCTCATAAAAAGTCTGGAAAAACTAGAGTTGAAATGCTACCCAGAGTATACATTTTTTTGAAGTCAAAGTGTAGTCATTGCTTTTTTTTTTTTTTTTTCCCTTCTCTAACATTTATTTCTACTTTGAAAGCTAGAAGTTGGAATTTAACCTCATCACTGTCAAAATTTTAACCAATATAGTACACTTTAGGCAGTAGATGTTATGTTTCCTTATTATTCCACAATCTTGATTCCCTGGAGGAGATCCTGATGGAAACTAGACTGAGACAGCTATTTCATAATAACGTGATTGACTACAATATGATATAGAAATGGAAGGCATTTTTGATTATTCAGTTGGAAGTCAATTACTTGAATCTGGAGTAAGAAGACTGAAGTATTATCTGTAAAAAGAAAAATTTGAACCTGTTCGCTATTTTTGGCATAGGGTGAGGGTGGTAGCTATAGTTAACTTTAAATCATCTAGTTTTGCTTAGTGAAGACAGACAATGAGATCCAAAGCTTTTTATTTAAATTCATGTTAGCCACCCATTTTACCGCTTTTTGTAATTCTAATGAAGACAGAGAAGACTTATTTCAACATGTTATAGCTGTCATACTGGCTTTCGTTGTAAAAGATCACAATGGCATTTGAGTCTGTTCAATTAAAATCATACTAGCTCATACTATTTGTTTTTTTTTTTCTTTTACAATAGTTCTATATGCACATAGAGAATTTTCACTTTATGTGTTTATATATCTTTACAAGTTTTACTCTATCCTAACCTTTAAGTTTCTTTGTCACAGAAACATACTTATGTTGCATTATTCAATTTTATTTTTCATCTTCAATATTATGGTTATGGTTTTCATGATCTTGTTAACTTGCTAAATCAGATTCCTTCATCTGGCCATCTGGTGCATGGCACTACTGAAGGAGTTTTTGATAAATCTAAATTATTTCTTCCTTAAGAAGTGATATAGCAACGTATGGCTCATCTAACAACCAAAAAATATCTTCCAAGTATGTGTTAGTTATAACCTACATCTGAATGGTAAACTTCATGGGGATTAACCAAACCTAATGAAATTTTCCCTTTACTATTCTGGTCTAAAAAGAGTTCATTTTATCTTAAAGTGTGATCTAATGGAACTGAAGTGTTAACTGTGCTTCAGTAATTCAAAATCACCAAGCTAAACACTAAGCATGAATTTATACCTCTGAACTATGGATTAAAATAAACCACAGATTTCTCTGCAACATAATCGGCTGATACTGATATAACCTAGAATATCCTTTCAGTTTCCATAGGAACAGATGATAGAATGTTTTGAATCTTGGAATAGCTAAAATGAATGTCTGGCTTCAATATAGTTCACTTTTATTTTGCAGCTTGCAACCTTGTGCATATAAGGGCTAAAAATGTGCATAAAAAAAGAAAGGTGGAATATTGACATAACACATATTAAAATGTTTTTAGTAGTAGTAGTAACAACAACAACAATAATTAAAAAATTGCTTTAAGGTGTTTCTATGCATAATTCTTTAAGCGTTAGCTCTGTGTTTTATTATACAGGTGCAAAAAGTATCTCCAACTCCATAGGAAAAGAGAAACTATTAATTATTTCTGTGTGTTAATTCCTCTTTAAATGTTTTACAACAACAAAAAAATCTGTCTCGTAGGTCCTCTCATTGCTTCATCTCACTGTGTTACACTGTATAGGTATGTTTTCTCATCAGAACCATTTGTACAACACAAGAAAGAACTTCATGTAGCCAGAAAGAAAAGATCAGCAAAACTTCAGTGGAATATGTAGCATGTTATATAGGTGACTATGGTGAAAGATGATAATCCAAGAACAGGCAGGGAAACACGCTAGCTGTAATAGTACTTGTTTTATTGGATGTTTGACATCTCTTTCTTAACAGGTTATGTTGCTAAATCAGAGAAGATATGCTCTGAGTGTAAAAACATTAAGAAGATTTAAAAGATACCTCTTTGTTTGAGACTAATGGATATGTAACTCCAATATTGATGCAGAGGGAAAATATGGAGGCCTTGTTAACAAACCATTAGGAATGTAAGTGCCTGTAACCTGAGGCCTCGTGAACGCAGGTAAAAATGATAGCGTGTGACTGACTGCTCAGTGCTTGGGCTCTTTTCATTTGTTATAACTCCAGCATTTAAGATACTTGATCTTTAAAACATTTTGTATATAGAAATTAGGATGGTACTGAAAGCAAAAAAGAAAAAAGAGGCAAAGAGAGGAAGAAGTAGCAAGTTAACTTGTGATAGTTTCTCTTTTCAGTGCAAAAGGTTTTTGGTCTGTCAATGGAGCTACACTATGCTAATGTAGTTCAAATAGTAACTTTTTCAAATATCTGTATTCCAAGATTATTTTCAGCTACCATTAATATAGAAGACTCTTGAGAGCTGTAGTTATTGGAACATAGGGGCAAGTTTAATAGCAACATTTTGAAAATAGGATTTTCAAATAAAAGTAATATCTAGGGCTTTCCTGCTCAGTGTGAGAATATAATTTACTATTGTAAATGTGCAGAGGACCCTGTGTCACATGTTACTTTCTGAATATTGATCCTCTTTTATTAACGATTCTGGTTTGTACTTTTGCAGCATCTTTTAGAAAATTCCTCAGGAACTGTGTAGTAGGTGGTTTAGGCAGGTATTAGCAAAACTCATTCCACAGGTGGGCAAATGTAGAGAAGTTCTAAATGACAAGAAGTAAGCAGGAAGGTTCTTAACAAAGTATTTGAGTTTGCAAGTTTCTATGCTTTAACGATTAGGCAACACTGGCTATTTATAACAGGCCTTGTTTCATGAAAATGCTTTTATTTTCACCCTATGAAAATAACTTTTTTTTCTTAAATAGATCCTGGAAGCTTCTATTTCCTCACTCAGTAATACCTGCAACGGTAATTGTTTATCTTTTGAAATATATTGCAGTTAAAGTAGAATAAACATTGTAAAATGAATGTAAATTTTAGTTCTTTAAGTCCAGCAGAAAGTTTCCGGGTGTGGGAGTGAGGACAAGGGACTAGCTAATTAGGCATCGAAGGGCCCCTCGCCTTCTGTCAGCCACCTTTCCCATTAGTAACTCGTGCTAGGAGTTTACCTTCCCAGCTCTGGGACGGGTATGTGGCCATGCAGCTATGCAGTGCCCTCACCTGCATTTGACTCCACATCCGCTTCTGATAAACTTTGGCAATATTCAGGGTCAGGTTTGGGCCTTATAAAGTTAAAAGATTATTATGCACCAGATTTTGAAGTTATGAAGTGTCTATTAGTAAAGCAAACAAAATGCACAGGTTTTCTTTTTTGAGAGGAGGTAGTATTGGCAGATATTTTGTCATAGTATATTTACGGCTGTGTTTCAGGTTATGGTTTCAACAAAACCTTCAAATTTAATTAGGCCCTGGTTAGAGAACATTTTTTTTCCTGTCCTTTGGATTTTTTTTTTTTCCTTCAAATCATATTAAAGCAGAGAACTGAGAAATGAAACAATCATTGTTTCCCAGAGTTGGATTGCCTGACTACCTTCACTGGGGTGATGGCAATGGCAGCAGCTTTTATCGCAATATCTAGGCATGTACATGTTCAGGATTAGAGCATACCGCCATCCTATCTTCCTCCATCCTTCAGCTGTGTACGATTATACTTCCATTTCCCTAGGCCTCAGAATGCCTTGAAAAGCGTCCAAATTAAGAAGTCCCCTCATATTGGCCATCTTACTGTCATACCTCTATTGATTTCCAAACTATGACCCCAGCTGAACCTGCCACCTGCCACGTGAGAGCCCTATATTTGTGTCTGAAATGCTCCTGCAGATCACCCCATGGCTCAGGCGAGCACAGGAGAACCGGGAACTGCCACCTCCATTGCTGTTAGCATCCCCTGCACCCCACTGGAGGGGGTGTTGGCTCAGGGGTTTGGCTGTCTTGGCCAAGAGAGTGATGTGTCTTGTTGATCATCTGTTAGTGCTCTTGGCTATTAGTTGTACGTCTGCTGAACATATGTTCCGCAGAGTAGTTTTGGTCAAACTGCAAAGCAGACAGCCCCAGTGAGATGTTGTCTATAGCAAATGAAGCATGAAACAGCCTTCCCTTTTCCCTTCCCTTGGTGGCAGGTAGTACACCGTGGTGTAGAGAATTCGTAATTTGTTGATATGAGGCATAAGCTAAAAAGCATCAACTATAAGCAAATATTGAAAATAGCAGAAAGCAGGAGACTGTATTTTGAGAAAAAACCTGCTTGGATAGACACATGCATATTTAATCAGTCTTCAATAATTCATGTAATATTAATGTGATGCATATGGTAATATAAGTGTTTAGTAATGTTTTTGGCTCAAACTCTAATACCTAATTGGGAAGTGTTGCCTTTTTTTTATATCTTAAAATTATTTGAGAAGAGTTAGAATTAACTTAAGTAAACAAGTAAAACTTAAAGTCATTATGCTTTTATTAACTGAAAACTGTGTCTGATTTTCCACAAATATTTTGTGCCATGACCTCTTTTAATGCCTTTCCCAGAGAATCCGTCGCTATCTAAACTGTCATTTTTTCCTTTACTGTTTTTCTTCTGACAAGGTGCTGCTTTATAGTTGCTAGTCTAAATTAAAAAAAAAAAAAAGACAGCTGCAACAAATAGCATAAAATGCAGCTTTATGTTACAAAAAAAAAAAGAGGGGGAGACTGTTTTTGCTGCTCAGTTTCCTAGGTTTCATAACAGTTTTTACGTTTGTGATATTTAATTAAACTGATGAAGTTAAATTTATATCTTCCCTTTCTACACTTGACCTAGTAATATAATATGATAAAATTCCTCAAGTTTTCATTAAATGGACTTTGAAGAATTTTGGTAGTGACTCTTTTACAAGCTCTTTAACAAAGTGTGGCATTTCTTTATGTACCATAAGATGAAGATTGTTTGAGCAATTACTTGAATAATCAGTAACTTAGAGGCAGGTCCAGCATTTCTGCTGGGTAAACATGTTGGAACTGTAGAAGAAAGGGAAGTGTAGTAATTTTCCAAGAGATTTCATGCCAGAGATCCAAATGTGCAGATTTTTGCAGGGCTACCTCATTCATTTTCAGAGATGTAGTTTTGTCCCATATATAATGTGCTTTCCAGAGTGAAAAGCTTTGTAACTCAGCAAGGAGCGATGAATTCCTTGGTGAATACTGTTGGGAAAACAGGACTACTTGGAAAGTACCTGAACATACATTTTAGATGGCCACAGTTTAGGGAGCATCTCTACAGCATAATAGAAATAAAATAGTAGCAAAGATGGCCACGGTAGTGTTTTCTTTAATCTAGCCAGAATTAGTTCATGCCAAAATATATGCCTTGTACTCTTGTTGCTGAACCATGCTGAAGCGTGTGCTACTGTTGCTGCCTCTGTTAGTTTTAAGGAATGTAAGCATGGAAGCATGTGCCCACGCTGCAAGGTGGATGGACAGCGTGTTGATATTTTAATTCTGCTCTCTTTGATTGTAAAGCATACATATAACAACGGTTATTGGGTGCTGATATGTATTCCCTCTCCAGAGCTCAGATGGTGCTTATTTTTGTGCAACTCTTTCCTTCCAGGAGTGGGGAAGAAGGGAAGCTGGAAGATGAACTGCACTCAGTCTTCCCCCCTCCCTCCTCCAGTGCTGTATGTGAGCAAAGCTAAAATGTATATGCGTTTGGGGAGGAATGTGTGCCGGAGTAGGAGTTACCAGCGAGCAGAATGGGAGGGTGCCATATGTTCTCCTGCACTGCAGGTTTTAGTCTTCCCTGGAGACTTGTTCTTAAATCCTATTGATTTCTTGTCCAAAAAAATTGAGTTGTCTTGCAGTACTTGGTCAGTATTGTAGAAGATTTGGCTATTACTGCTTAGTGTTGCTGTCCTTGCAGTTATTGGGATGTAGACACCAACTTACTTGAGGAAAGCCTAAGTCACCTTGCTCTTTGTTATTAATGTTAGGTGAAGGATTTTCCTGAATTCAGATCTAGGTCAGTATTTATTTATTATTATTATTGTTTTTTGGGGTACTGCATATTGAAAACCACGTTCCTGAAGCACGTATGTATCACCCAATAGAAAGTTTTGGTATGACATTAATGTTACTCACTTGCTTTTTGCTGCAGATGTTTTTTGTCTGTCTAAGGAGATGTTAATGCATGAGGCCTTTTTCATTCTGTTTTTCTTTCTACTTAACTCTTGTTTTATCCTCTTTAAAAATGCTAACTAGGAATCTGAGTTTCAAAGTCCTCTGCAAATAAATACAAGCAACCTTTCCACATACTGAAGACTTTTTCAGTTGCTGTGTTGCTACAGGCCATTCTTCTATACATTTGGAAAACTCACTCCTCTTAATTTAGCATCAGCACTTCCACCACACCTTAGAAGTAAACTTAACCTACCTCATGATCAAGGATATTTTTCTCCTTAATACCAAGTAGCACTCTTCGTGGAGACCCTCTGACAGTGTTCTCATATACAGCACAGTGGGAAAGCATCACTGTGTTGAGTTTATGTTGCTTCAGTGCAGGTTATAAAGGAATCATAAAATTAATTAGTTCATAGACTTCTACACTGAGCTAAGAAATCTCATGCTCATGTAGTCTGACCTGTGTAGTGCAGGATGCAGACTTAAATTCATTAGGCAGTGAACTGTAAGGTGTGAAGAATAGTAACTACTATGAACTGCAAATTACATTCTAAAGCAGGGGATTTGATGACTAGTTAACTTTTATTGGACTGACCAGTCTTGAATTTTAAAAGAAATTGTATAGCCATGTCTTTGCTCTGAGGCGGCTGACACAGCAAAGCTGCTGCAGAAATAAAGTGGATCATTGAAATAGTGCTCTGGCCTGTGAACATCTGAAAATTGATCTCATGCATATTATTTTAAAATGCAAATTTGCTTATAATCAGGTCTATATTTATACCTTATGTTCTCTAGTTGGTTTAGAAATCTTGCAATTTTGTAGAACATCTTTGGGATTTTCTCTTCAGGGAAGGTAAGTTTTAGCATAGCTTTTACTTCTGTTCAAAGATTTTTTTTCCCTCTAACTCAAGTGATAAGAACTTTTAAAAAATGTTAGGTTGTTGGTTTTAACTAAAAATTAGATCTTAGGTTAGTTCTTTAGTCTGCACCTGAAGTCTTTTTCCCTACACTGGAAGTACCTTATATATTGTGCCTTGATAGTTGTATATGGAGGAGGGAACTTAATCCTACATCTTGATAAATAACTGTACCTAGATATAATTTCTCTTCCACACTAAACTCCTCATGTAAAGACTATTTCCATTGCATCTGTATACATTTTTTATGAACAAGTGATTAATTCCCTTTTTTTTTTTTCTTGAAAATTATACTAGTAAACACAGTGTGCCCCAGGTAAAAGTACTGAACATTCTAAAACAGTCATGTTTTTCACACATAATACTATTATGCATTCCAATTTCTATAAGGGATGTTTGCATCTTTGTTTTCTGTAACACATTGTGGCCTTATTTATATTTAATGGTATTTAAGTTCACAGTTTATGTGTCGTTCAAACAAAGGAAAATATTAGAGGGATAACAGCTGAATTTTAATAATGGATGAGGAATTGAATTGTAATTGCAGTAGTTTTCCTAAAGCCATTTTAGTTAAGGATGTCTGTCAACAATCCCTTTGAATCTTTTATACATACGGAAGTTTCTTACCTTGACTCTGAGTATTCAGAGGAGGTCTGGCAAAGCTAATTTCTGTTTTGGTTTAGAGTTCAGAATCCATTTTCCATTTTCCTTCCATCTTGTAGGCCTCTGTCTTAAAGTTCATGTAATTTTGCACAAAGCACGAGTCAATAAAGAACTTGACTGCTAACTAGTGGCTATTCATACGACTGCTCTGCAGATTCTGGGCAAGGTCAAGCAACTAATGTTATTTGTCATAATTTTTTAGTGTTCATTTCTATCTCTATATTTGTGGCTTTCGGGGGGGGGGGGGCTAAATTAAAGTTAAGGTTCTAGTTATTGTCCTCGTTTCATGCATTAGACCAAGTTGTTGACTGATGTCAACCAGCACATCTCTTTCGTAGCCAGACACTGCTGTGCAGGTTCATAGAAGTGGAGACTTTGACATAGAATTCATGAAAACCTGGCACGGTGTGTGATTGTACATATGTGCTAAGGATGTTATTTTAACTGAGAATTGTTTGAATTTTGTCACTGAGGATCATTATTGTTCTTCTTTTGAAGTCACAGGGAGTTTTCACACAAACTGTAGTGTAAGCGTGTATACACTTTTGTATAGCATCCAGTTATGCAGCAGCATCGCATGTGAAACTTAGATTGGAGCACCAAGCATACTGTAACAGTCAGCCAGTAATGTTGAGAGGTAGCCCTTTTTAATCCCCCTGAGTTGGGATTACAGTGATAACAGTGATACAGGCACTGTATTAATGTTTTTACTTAAAGACAGAGATCTTCTTTTTGAAATATATGCCCCAAAACCAGAGAGACCTCATGTTGATTGTGAGTGGAATTCATATTCCATATGCCTTAATATGACATTCAGTTTGTACAGACTACAGTGTCTTTGCTTTGTGAATTCCAGGCCTGTCCACCTGTAGAAGCTGTGTGTCATGATGGTTTATTGTCATCTGCAAATTTTAATAATGCTGCCACCTCTTCTGCTGTTTTCAGGCCTGTAAGTGAGAATGTTGAATAGTACCGGAGTTAGGACAGACAATGGGAGACACAGGTGTTTGAGTGTCATACCCTTTCAGTTTCAAAGTGAATCATATAAATACTCTTTGAGTAGGGTTATGCCACCCTATTCTTTATGTCCGTCTTACGGCAGTTCAATCTAGACCATGTTTTCTTGGCTTACTTAAGAGAAAGTCACTTAAAATCATGTCAGCCTTGCTTCAAATTAAAACATATTATATCTCCCATTCAAAGGTACGTTACTCTGTCACAGAAATAAATTACTGTGGTTTGGCACGAGTTGTTTCTGACAAATCCATCTTGGCTATTATTTAGCACCATATTAAAATTTCCTTGTGCATATCAAAAGGTAATTTAACTGTGCAGTCAAATGTAAATAAGTTATTACTTTGTAGCAATAAGACTATATAGTATTACAGTGCTGTTTGATGGTCCAGTTTTGAAGAACTGAAAGGTAATGTATGAGATGCTAATTTCAGAATACCTCCAGTATTAATGACTTTGTTATATGAGACCTTTAAACTTCTTAATGTCTTGTTTGGATTTCAACTCCAGTTTCTGGGAATTTGCCTAAGTAGGTTGGTAATGAAGGTACTTTCTGGACGTAATTAGTGGGGCGTACTGTAATTAATAAACTTGCGATCACTAAATGTAAAATGTGTTCTTAAAGTACTACAACTTGGATAATGAAAACATTTACAACCTATATCATTCATGGAGAACAATAGTACTCCTTAATATATTTTGCAATGAATCAGTGAGCTCTCTTCTTCTTCAGCCCCCGCTGCTGACAGTTATTTTAAGATCAGAATTAATACTTATGTATATACAGATCCTGTAAATCAGATGGATTAAAGAAAACAAATTTTTGACAATGTTGACGCTAAAGTACATTTGCTAAGGTGGGTTACATCAGCTGTAAATGTATAGCAGAATTCTGTAATAAATTAAAGTGTTTATGAAAAGCCTGGATCACTTGCTAACTAGAAAGCATATTATTCTACTCATTCTAGTCTTTTACTTCTGTGCGTAGCTGGGCACATCCAGTTAAGTGGGAACAGACATTTTTGTGAGCTACTATAGCTGGTTCTCTGACAGCCAAATGGGATGATAAAATGGAACTAACATCATCTACTCTGAAACTTTTTGTAAAAATTCACATAGTTGAAGACAATTTCTGACCAGTTGCTGAATTGGATGTGGAAGTCTGTGCATTCTAAAAGAGCTTCGCGTTACCTCATGGGATATAGCCATGACTCATTATAGCTTTTCTGTTTTTGTTTTCTGGAAGTCACCACTTTGAAGGCTGGGTAATGGATTGGGTGGGCACTTGCTATGTGAAAATTCTCATCTTCTTATCGGGTGATTTGCACCCTGAATTGTTCAAGTCACATTTACTTCTTTTTCTGCTTTTTCTGTCTAATCACGCAGGTCAAAATTTGTGAATGGATCCTTGTCCATAGCCCCTGCAAAAAGGGGGCTGGGCAACTGGTAGAGTTTTCCTTGGGCTTTCAGTTTCTTTTTTTTTTTTAGAGGAGTTTGAATCTTTGACTTTGAAATCTTTGCACCAAAATAGTCTATTTCTTGAGCTCATGACAGCAAAATTTAGCTCTACTTATAGCTGTGACTCTGTTAAACTATTTTAGAAAACTGATTTCCTGCTAATTGAAACTTTGTATTTTTAGAGAGTATGTCTATCCCTACGTAATTTGTGCATGTTATAGGGAGAAATGTGCTAGAAATAATGAAGGTTAAAATTTTTTACCAGCGATTATCTAAAGGTACGATAAGCAGCAACACATTCCTGAAGGTTGTCATAAGCACAAAGCTAACATAAACCCAAAGATTACTGGTCCTACCAGTTGAGGGAACAATTAAAAAATTAAGGATGTTGCTGAGAAGCTGTTTTTCTTTGCTTTTCTCTTTTTTTCTTTTCTTTTCTTTTCTTTTCTTTTCTTTTCTTTTCTTTTCTTTCTTCTTTTCTTTTCTTTTCTTTTCTTTTCTTTTCTTTTCTTTTCTTTTCTTTTCTTTTCTAATTTATTGAAGATGATGTTGGGAAAAATACATCTACTTTTCAAAAAATCAAAATAAAGGGATGTAGAGGATATTAATGTAATTATATAAATTGGGAATATGGCCAAATTCAGAATACTTTAAACTGTACTCACTCTGTCTCAGTAGTAGGATTTAGAAGAATTTCAGAAAAGAGCACAAGAAAGTTTAGGAATATAAAAAAACTGTTACAAGAATAAAAATTGAAAATATTGAGGTTATTTAGTTTATAAGGCAAATAAGTCAGGCAAATAAAATATATGTAAACTTGTAAAACAGTGAATGATACAGAGAAGAGAAAGTGGAATCCTTTAGACTTTTCAGTGTTCTAGCCAGGTTGTACAATAGTTGTCCAACAGAGGGTTTCAGAATAGTAAGCAACTTCTATGCCATGTTTCTTACAGAAGTCACAACTTAACAGTAAGAAAATTGATTTGTTAAATATTAACATTAGTACCTATGGAGATGCTAATACGTAACATCTCTGAAACAGTGACATTTAAAATGTAAATTTCAAGAATTTTAAAGTGTGTCGTTTATGAACAGTAATTCCATTTAAAATCTGAAAAATCTCTGAAGAGGTATCTCAGAAAAGGTACAGGGATCTGTCTCTCTCAAAATTTTACAGTTCTTTGTTCCTTTTTGTTTTCAACATTAATTCACACTCAAGTTAATGTAAAGTCACTGGTGTGTTGTAGAGGCTTGACAATACTTTTGTGTCATGAGGAGCTTCAGTTAATTATTTCTACAGGTAGCTTTAAAAATAAAGTACACTTGGTCATAATACTCATTTGCTATCGCTCTGCTTTCTCAGTAATGCTAGAGAACTCCAAAAATGCAAAAAGAGAATAACAAAAAATGCATTACCATTATTTTTGTAATAAACTTTAGAAGAAAAATTGTTAACCACTGGTAACTTCTTTGCTTATGAGAATATTAGACTTTATATCCCTGCATTTAGGAACAAGGACATGCCAATATGTGTTTTGTCTCTTGAAAACAGCAAAGTACTGAAAAATCCAAATGGTGTTATTGTGGTAAAGTATTCTTGTATATTCTGCAATTTACTTTTTTTCAAGGAGATCTTCATCAGCATTTCAATGCGTATTACCTGTTTCATAGGCATCGATGACCTTTACAACAATGTGAAGGCATATTTATATATGACAACTTGCTAGGTTGGAGGAAAATAATGGATTTTTATCAGGAGGTGAATTACTTTTGCTTTACTAACTTCTTATACAATTTATTAAGTAAGAAAACAATGTTTTAACAATAGCATTATTTTAAAAATAAAACTCTTTGTCATGCTTTAATATACCCATAATGCTAAGACTTGGCTGGCATACATGGCGTCAAGAGATCAGTGAAAGATGACTTTTGCTTATAGCTTAAGTGTGCAGAGATTACAGCTTAACTGAGTAATGCAGTAATTCTGTCATATTCTTCAAGGTTAGGAATTTAATAGCAGTTACGCAGTACTTCGTTCAGTAGACTCGTTTTCAGAAATAACCTTCATAATGGGCTCAGATAAACAGAAATCTTGAATTCTCAAACAGATATCCTCTGACCAAATTTGTTCTCATGAAAAATAAGCATTAAAAGGCACTTTAACTTATGCATATATATAAAATTCATCCTCAGTTGCTGACGGCTGCAAGTTAACTTCAGCTGTGTGCTTGTATATGACATCAGTGATGTCACACTGTTTATCCAAATGACATTGTCACAGGAAATAGCTGTTATTAGCCCAAACGTTTCCCTTTTGGGAATCTGTTGGAACCTGATCCTTCCTATTTGAGTTCATATTGATACAAGTCCCTGAAAAGGTCATGCCCTTTTACTGCGAAATCTTTTGCCTCTCTTTTTTTTGCTTGAAAAAGCAAGTGAACGACACCTGAACATAATTATGCCCTCTGTCTTGCAGATGACGCAAACAAGTATTTATCCTCCAAGAAAGTTATATAAAGTCTCTGATCTAGAGTTTTTGTAAAAGGGATACCATATTAGGAGTCGGAACAATTCCATGAAGTTCAGAGGTGGTGTGAGGAATTATGAGAAAATTTGTGTAGGGCCAACCTAGGGTTCAGTTAGCTTGCACCCAACTATTTGGAGCTGTGAAGTCAGAAATTTCTGCAGGAGTTAAGAATCTGTATGCTAAATATACAGTTCGATGATTGCTTCTGTTAGGATAGGTTGTCTGACATTGAATGAAGTGTAGGAACAGAGGTATTCTTTTTGTCTGTAGCCATATAAGAGAATGGATCTGACTCTGAACAAATGCAAATTATAGGGTTTTTTTGACTTGAGGTCCAGCTGGTTTTTGTACCTTCTTGAGCACTTTTAAATGCGATGTTAAGACTTAAAACATATAGTAGAAGCAAGGCTGAGCATTGAAAATGCTGTTTTCAGTTTTCCTTAATGAAAAACATGCTATGTTGTGGGGTATAAATCCATGTTTAAATTACATCTCCTTGGAGAGTGATCTTAATGCCTACTGATGAAATTCAGCACTTCACTGATGCTTGAGCCAAAACTAGATCCTTTAGTAGAAGAATTGTTCAATCACTCTCATCACTGCAGGGTGAAAGATGATACCTTATATAGTACAGTTTACTTTACTAGATCAGGATTAGAGTTACTTCTTCAATTCTCATTGCCGATTTGGAATGGATGCATAGGATTGCGCAACACTTAGGCCTAGAGAAGAAGCCGATGTATTTTAGGATTTATTCTTACATTATCAAATCATCCTTTGATCCCTTAGAAGGTTAAAGAATATTTTATTGTCCTTGAGATTTTTGTATGTCAACAGACACAAGCATTTTCCCTGATGTAATGTTTCAACAAGCAAAGTTCAAATGATCAATAAGAAACTATAATTTCTGCAATGCTGCCTTATGTGCTCTGTCAGCAAACAAGGAGAGTGAACAAGGATTCATCACCTCCCTGGAGAAACAGGACAAATCAGTAAGGCAACTGGAGGATTTTTTTTTTTTTTTGGCTGACATCAGATCATAGGAATCCTTGCCATAGTTTGTCTTAAGTTTGCCAAAAAAATAATAAATTGTAGTCTGTCATTCTAGAATGGTACATTTTTGGAATACAGTGCAAATTGTGCACTTCATCTCTTCAAAATAAAACCTTTTTTTTCTTCTGTGACACTCCTTTTTAAATCACAGGGGTGAACACAAAGGCCAACTACTTAGTGTATTTTGCTAACAGACCCCTCTCCAGGGAAGAGGCTCATGAACCAAGAGTTAGTTCAGAAAAGAAAATAAGCCTAAATTACTATAATCAGCAAATTTTTGTTCAGATCGATAGTAAATGAGCTGATACCTAGAATTTTAATATTAGTATCAGTGTCTAGAATGATGCTAAGGATCAGATGGGTAAAGAATTTGCAAAATATCTAAAACCTTCTTAAGTGACAACTGTCCATTAGGAACAAACAAACATCATTTTATTGCAAACAACAGAGCCACTGCTTCTGTGGCTGTCCTCAGTATGTGAAGGATGTTGTACTTTTTTTCTTCAGGCTTAGTCAATAAATAGAAGGCCTGTAAGAGAGATACCCATTTGTAAATCAAAATCTGGATCTGTAATCTATCAAGAGGGTCAGAAGTGTACCTGGGATGGCTAGGAAGCTGTGGGTGATTACAGATGACAGCATGATTACAGTACGTTACTGACTTCTGTAAGCTAGAGGTTAGAGGGGTGTAGTGTTTGTGTAACTAAAAAGCCTTCATCTGCTTATTAATCTTCTAAGCAACTTTAAAAGTTAAACTTTATGTAATTGTTTCTTTGGGTTAAAGCTAACTATGTGTTTCTGCATAGAACGAGATGTTACAAGACAGCTTGCTGTGTGGCGATAAAAAGCTGACATGTTTCTGCAGTTCATTTATTTTGTATGTTTTGTATGGCTTGTAGAGCAGTCCTCCCTGTCTTGACCCTCTCACAGCCTGTTGACTGAACGTATTCCATGCTTTAGACTGTGTTTTGGTGTTAAATAATTGTTGATAACTGCTTTTCAGTAAACCTCTTCTGTTTTAAATATGTTCAGAACTTGTCTCAGTTGGTCTGATACTGGATTCAGAACTCCTAATCAAATATTTATTATTTCTTGTAATTGTTAGAGGTTTGTGAATATCCCACATATTTCCACCCCCCAAAAAACCTGAAGAACTTACCTTTCAAAACCACTCTTCAGTAGCAAACCTTTTAGTGGGCTGTGGTTAACCATGCTGTTAAATGGGCTGTTTTAAGTTGGTTCAACCACCTATGATTTTTGTGTAAAGCTTCCCCTCTAGAATTCTGCCAAAAAAAAATAGTGTGAGACAACTTGAAAATAGTCTGACTACTGTATGCGTATTATTTAGTTAGATCCAACTTTAGAGAAATACTCTTAGGTCATCTTTGAGATTACTTCTTCCTAACCAAAATTGTCTGATTTGCACTTAACTTCCAATAATCAGTACTAATAGAATAATTCAAATGGGTCAGTTTATTATATGACAATGAAATAGATCCAAGTCAGGAGAGACCGTTACATCGCTTTATCTGACCTCTGCAACTTGACTTTATTTCAGCTAGAGCATTTTATCCTCAAGAGATGTGCCACGATCAGGACCACAGTCCAGATATCTGTATGTCAGGGAACTGGCAGGGTGAAATATGCCCTTGCAAGCAGTCTGGAGGAAGGCTAAGGTGAAATCCTACAAAAATTAACACTATTGATCTTTGAGAAATATTTCTGTCAAGGGAATAGTCTGCCAACCATTACAGCATTCTCTATGGCTTGAAGAGGAAGAGATACCTGATCCTTTTCCCTTGGCATCTATCTGATGTTTGGTAAGAATTTGTGAAGCCAGTTGTGCGTTGGAGAAGAATATTGGTTTTGATCTGCTGTAGGAAGAGGATCCTAAGTTTGAGAACTGATTTAATTACTGCTCTACCACAGACCTGCACGTGGTATGAAGATGTAGAAAGCAAAGCAGAGCTGCTTATTTTCTCAAAAGCTGCAAGAGAAGATTCGTGTAATACATAGTTTCACAAATATACACATGTGAAGGCTAAAAAGATCCACTAAACCCATATTACTCTTTTTCACATTTTGGTCCTTCCCACCTGTTATTCACTACTGCTGTAGACTTTCTCCGGAAACATTTTTTACATGGCCTTCGGAAGTATTTCATAATTGTTGTGGTCTAACCCCAGCCAGCAACTAAGCACCACGCAGCCGCTTGCTCACTCCCCCCTGGTGGGATGGGGGAGAGAATCGGAAGGGTAAAAGGGAGAGAACTCGTGGGTTGAGATAAGAACAGTTTAATAATTGAAGTAAAATAAAATAGAACAGTTAAAGAGGTAAAGCAAAAGCTGCGCACGCAAACAAAGCAAAACAAGGAATTAATTCGCTACTTCCCATCGGCAGGCGGGTGTTCGGCCATCCCCAGGAAAGCAGGGCTCCATCACGCGTAACGGTTACTTGGGAAGACAAACGCCATCACGCCAGATGTCCCCCCCTTCCTTCTTCTTCCCCCAGCTTACATACCGAGCATGACGTCATATGGTATGGGATAACTCTTTGGCCAGTCTGGGTCAGCGCCCCTGGCTGTGCTCCCTCCCAGCCCCCCCGTGCACCTGGCAGAGCACGGGAAGCTGAAAAGTCCTTGACCAGTGTAAGCGCTACTTAGCGACTATTTAGCAATACTTAGCATCGACATTGTTCTCAATCTAAACCCAAAACACAGCCCCATACCGGCTACTAAGAAGAAAATTAACTCTATCCCAGCTGAAACCAGGACAATAATGCACTCTCTTTAGAATCTATTACCTTTTGAAGAAATGTTCCTTGGTAAGTAAAGACAGACTAGAGAGTTTAAAAAGTAATCTCGTATTTTCACTTACCTTTAATTTTCTCTGGAATAATTAGGAGTTGTTTTGTCTGGTTAGTTGACTATTAGTAAAAATAAACTAGAGGAGAGAGGAGGCAAGGAAGGTGTCAAAAATAGCTGGAAGTATAGTTGAATATAATCTATGGTTATAGTGAATGATTGTGGTAGCCTTTTCAGTGGAAAAAAGGCCAATTTTGATTTCCCAGGATTAAAGCACATAGCTTTTATTTAATTTTGTGGTAAGGCTTTATGTTATTTGTCTTAATCCAGCCTCGTAACAAGCAGCAACATGTCATCAGAATTAGTACATAAATTACATTTATTTTTTTCTTTGTTTTGCCCTTTTTGTATCAAGCCAAAGAGAGCTGGGCACTCTTTTTACCTTTTCTCATTCCATGGCTCATCTTTTTCAGTTTGGCTTTTGGGATGCTGCTGTTTGCCTCCTCCTTCCCAGCTGTTCACTAGAAGATTCAGGACTGAAGCCAATTCATTTGCTTTCCTACTTTATTACCAAAAATGGCAAAAATTTGCCAATGTTGTCATTTTCCCACTTCAGTAATAGATAATAAAGTTGCACGTGGGAATTTTTGCATATCTTCAATTTTTTGAGTGTGGGTGGAATACTATTTCAGGCTCTTACTCTGAAATGCTAAAACATGAAAGACTGTATTATCTATTTTTTTTTCCATGATAACCAATATTTTTAGCTTATTTCTGATTCATCTGAATCCAAGATAAGCTATCAGAGGCACAGAAACAAATGGTCACATATATGTTCTGGGTTTCCTTTCTCTAAACACATTGGGAAGACAAAGCGTTTGAGACACTTGTGTAGAGAAGAGGGGGCAAAACCCCCCAAACTTCTGGGAAATGTATATTTTTTCTTTTTGCGTTTTACCGGAGGAGGAAGTTTCTTGATATCAGCTGTAACTGAGTTTGATAGGAACTAGTTTATATCTGTGGAGGACAAATTCTATTGAATTTAAAGACATTTAAATACTATATTGTACAGGGTGTTTTGTTTTAATTGTATTTTTAAATGCTGTATAGCTTTATTAGAAAATGTTAGGACAACATTTTTTTAAAAGACAAGTGGAGAGCAAAAATCTGTTCAGGTTCCTATACTATATCCAGGGCCAGGTATGGACAATGTGAGGAATTACTAAAATAAATTATCTGGAAGTAATAAACTCTGGCACACCATATTGCTGATGTGAAGGGATCTGTAGTCTTCACACCAAATTAACATTGAATAATGTAGCATCTGTGTGCCTTCCTGCTCCAACTTTACGATGTAATCATGTGGCTTCCACTGTTCCTCCTTCAGATTAAGGTTGTCTCCACCCTTATTAATGAAAATAGATATGGCTGTAAACCAGTTTTGTTTAAGAAAGACTTAATTGTGAGTTACTATAGATTTTAAGGTGAAAGGGGAGTATGACATATATGACTCAAGAATTCCTGCAACTGCGCATATAATCTCCAAGAGCTAAAGGACGTTTTTGTAGAGGAGATCCAACTGGATTTAAAGAATTTTTTAAAAAAAAGAAAAAAATATTAACTAACCTATCCATTAATTTATCTGTTAGGTTGTTGGGTTTTTTTAAGGCAGAAAATATTCATCTTTTGTTCCTTGCCATTAGTAATGGAAGCTCGTTGTAATATAGGCATACCCACTGTCCCTTGAGGATGTACTCCTGAAAAATGCAATGCTAGTGTTTTGGCAGATAGCAAAGCAGTTTTCCCTGTTAGAGTCAATGTAACAGGGTGCAGATGTGTGTGGGTACTTCAAATACACAGGGACAAGACCTGTATTGTGCAGGATGGACGCGCAATGGCAGGGTTTTCAGGATTGTCAGCTGGAGGAGGTACTGGCTTAGCAGCAGCTGACTTTTCTGACCAGACTGTCACTCTGAAAGAAAGAGCTCAGCTGCTTCCTACATGAGATTGATTGCCCAATTTTCATTTATTACTGTGGGCATTCTTGCATTCTTCTACATTTTCACTGTGCAAATCATCTTCCTCAGAATAATCGAGATCAATTCAAGCAGTCAAAGATGAAAGACTGAAAACTGAGGTTTATTACAATAATTAGCAGCAATATGGGGTATTGGGTGATGGGTGACAGAAGTCCAAAACTAATCATATTGATGAAACAGACAGTGGAGTGTTCCTTTACCACTAAACAGTCATGTTGCTGGGGAATGTCAACAATTAGATGCTAGGATAATCAGGAGTTAGTGCTTTTGAAATACATCTTGGAGGGTAACAACTCTTTTAAATACTTCTCTTAGCATTCCCAGTCATGTTGCTATGTTAATGTTTTATGTTTCTGAAATCAAATGCCTTTCTGAGGTAAGAAATAAATCTCTTGGCCTCCTAAATCTATTGACTGAATTTTAATTTTCCTTCTAACAGCTTTGTTAAAATACATTAGATACCATTTAAAAATGGTAACGTGTCACAGGAATATGTAATACAAGAAAAAGGCTAGGGTACTGACTGATAGTTCAAAGATTTAACCTTTGTTTCTAGAACTTTTCAGCTGCTACATTTAATCTTTAAAAGGACAAATTTTAGAGGGTGTCTATTTTGATTTTCAAGAAGGGATTGGGTGCTGGAAGAAGATACGTAACTTATTCTCTCCTGGAAAAGATAAATACTTCTCTGACAATTCCATGAGGTGATCAGAAGAGAGCGTTCTCCTTCCACAGAATGTTCCACCTCAACGTAGTTCTTTAGGTTATAGATTTTAAGCAGCTGATGTATGTGCCAAAGATGCGGTACTGTAGTGGCAATGAACCTTTAGTCTGCGGGCCACGTGTAGCCCTTCAGGACAATTGACCCAATCTGGTATCTGCTTCTGAGAACTCACTGCATGCTGGACATGCGACGATGATAACTGCTCCCTTGTGGCTAGCATCTTTCATGACGGTCTCTAGTGCTTCCCTGATACATCACTGTGCACAGGCTTTTTAATCATGTTGCGTGCATGAACACAGACACACGCTCGCACACACTTTCTTGGTGTCCCAGACGTGCCTGATAACAGTGCGTGTGCTGAGTCAACTTCATGATCAGCACAGATTTCTCAAGAATGAGTCCTGTCAAACCAACCTAGTTTCCTTCTGTTGAAGGGTGATCAGTTTAGTGGACGGAGGTGTAAGAGGTGGGGTCTGATATTTTGTCTGTAATACTTTAACATATGGCCTTTTCAAATTGAAACTGAGGAAGGGTAATCTAGATGAAACTGCTACAAGATCAATGCAGAACAGTTTGGAAAGCCATACACAGCGTTGATTCACTCCTAAAATGGAAGAATGTATCAAGTGAGTTTCTGCAGGGATTTGCCTCAGGGCTAGCACTATTCACTGCTTGCATTAATGATCTGGATGATGGAATACAGAATATACTTATTAAATTTACAGACTGCACCTGTCTAAGAAGGATTAAGAGGTCTTGCAAGGACAGAGTTAGAATTCAGAATCATCTTGAGAAATTGATTTGAAAAAATAGGATAGTGTTGAAAAGGAACAAGTGTAAGATAATGCATGAAAAAGAAGGAAAAAGAAAAGCATGGGTATATAGTAGAAAGAACTGTGTGGATAGTAGACCTGCAGAAGGGGATTTTGAGGTTATAGTGGATTACAGGCTGAATGTAAGCCATGTCAAACAGATACAAAGGAGGAAAATACTGTACTGGGAGGTGTAAACAAAAGTATATGTTGTTAAACATGGAGTTATCCCTGTGCTCTAGTCATGTGGAGCGACCCTTGTGCTCTACTCAGCCCTGTGTGTTCTAGTACTGAATTCAACTCCTCAAGAAGGATGTGGACTAACCTGAGAGAAAGTCAGGTGGGGAGCAATGAAAACCAGACTTATGAATAATAGTTGGGGTAAATTTCTGCTAGATGTTTGTATTTTTAGCTGTAGATACAGTTGTTTTAGAGAAAGAGAGTAAACTTGAACTACTTTTTAAGATCTTTCTGATCTGTGTGGTAAATTTAGTAGCTTCTTGGAAAAGTCAGGTGACATGGCGTCCTGGAACGGACACCTGAACAGAACATCCAGCACCCTGATTGCAGTGGATGCACACATATGAGATAGCTCACATGAATGTATGTGAGCACCGACTTCAGCAAGTGTCGTGTCCCTGACGCACAATGCTACTAACATGTGTGCTGCCGTCTTCTCATAGAGTAGGGAACATGGCCTATGGTCCTCTCCTGCACAAAAGCAGGTGGCCCACCCAGCCAGAAAGGCTGGACATCTCTACAGTTGCTTTATAATTTATGGTCAACATGACACTCACATTTTTAATGGGTTTGAAATTTCACTAATGGAAAATACTTGCTACTGTATACAAAGTAAATCACCTTATTGACAATTCAGTACTGTTTCACACACTAAGTGTGTGAATCTGTTGGCACACTACCTGACATGGGTGCAAGGACATTCAATACCAGCAGTTTGCTTTCTCATGTACGTAGGCCATCAGCATGCTTTGAAGGTGGAAGAAAAAGAGGGAGTCATTGTGGTTTGTCAGAATGCTGAAAATGACTTTTTTAGGTAACTGTTACCTGGAGCCCTCTTACCTGCAAGGTCATCAGTGGCTGGCTGTGATAAGCAAACCACAAGAGAAATCAAGATAACATTTGTGTAGGATAGAAGATGAAGGAAATTTTGAAAAGAACTAATAAATGAAAATTTGCTGAAGAAAAAACATGTCAGGTTTTAATTTAAGAAAACAAAAATGTTAAAATAATTGCTGGTCAGACTGATGAAATGGATGTTATGTAGAGCGTTTTTTAAGTAGAGTAGGGAAGAATTTATGCTCTTGGAAACAGAGAATGGTGTCTGAGAAAAGGGCACTCCTTTGCCGAGTGCTGTAGAGATCCAAACTGGAGTAATTTATTTTCCCAAGTAAAAGTATATGGTTCAATAATGCTAATCTTTCAGAAACATACGTAAATCTGTATGTTTAAACTATGAGTTGGTATTTACTAAAGCTTTTAAATTAGAGTATGAGGTTGAAATACAGTGCGTATGTTTGTGGTTTGCTGGGACTCTGTGCATGTCTAAGGAATGCTCTGCACACATTGTTAGGAATAATAAAAGAGAAACTCTTTTAGCCTTTTGAGGGGTAATGTTCTTCTAAGATACTACAAGTAATTTGAAGGGATCCAGTCAGGAATTTCTCTCAAAATATTTGTGCTCTACTCACCATGCCCACTCACTCGCTTAATATAAGATTCTGTTGAAAAGATTGCGTGCAGATGTAGAGATAATAGAGTCATGTAAAGAAAGGGTAGACTATAGCTCATGTCCTAGGAATTTAAATACATGTTATGGATAGATCATTTTTGTGTAAGGTAGTTAACACGTATAACCTAATAGGTTTTCAGTTTCTACATTGGAGATTGTTTCTTGAAAATATGAGTAATACTGGAAATCAGTGAAGATGGACCCAGCACTTCTGTAGGCTGAGTGGAGCTGCAGAACTTGAGCAGTAAGGCACAATGTAAATTTATACATAAAAATGTCTGTGCACTGCAGAACTTAACACTTGCAGTAACACACTATCATACTATATTAATAAGCTGAAGGGGACAGTAGACAATTTCCTTCAATTGTCAGTTCCCTAAATCTCTCCCTTCTATCAGCTGTACCTTTTCTCCACTGGTGATAGTGTCATGTTGAAACTGGAATTGTACAGTCTTTATCTTAACTTGTTTAGTGTGTGACAACATTATTAAAAATGTGTGATCCACTTGAACACAGATAAAGGACAGTATTACATACTGAAGATCTGTTTCTGGAAATTCCTCTAGACTTCTATTAAAAAAAATAATTCAGTGGATTTCAGTCATCAGACATTTTGGCAACAGTCCGTGATTTAAATGACATTTTGATCTCTATTCGGGATGTCTGGCTGACCAGAAAACTAAGACAACTTTTTTACATTTATCTTGGTAGTTAGAGGTACTAAATTATGTATGTATCATGTAAAAAATAAAATATTAATTTCATTTTCTCAAAAAGCGAGTATCTAACATCAAATGAAGTCCTATTAACTCATCTAGTGTCTAAAAAAGACCTTGTGCATAGTTGTATGTATCTTTTAATATGTCTACTTTTTGTCAGTCCACATGGCTTTATTTACTGGTATATAACTAGAAAAATACGATTTTTAGCTCAACTGTCATGTATTGTTTAGTCCTTGTGTGAGCTGTTACTAATGTGTGCATATGTTTTAATGGATCAGTTCATTCAGAGATAGTACTAAGTTGCAACATTTAATCAGATTAGTTCTTTGTATTCATGATAAATCAATAAACATCTCTTTTGATCATGTACGTTACCCAAGTTTCAAGCAGAAGGAAAGCAAGTACCAAAACTGAAAAACCTTTATGCATCTTCCAGAAATGCCCTGTGCCAAGTTTCATATTTACTGCACATTGTTTCCGTTTGTTTGCATAGCAAAGATACTGTTGCTTTTCTCTGGTATTCTGTATTTTCTGTTTTGAGCTGACAGATTGGTGTTTTCAGTAAAAGTTTACCTGAGTTAGATCTGTCCCTCTACGTTAGATAACTGTATAATCTGCATTACCAGAATTCCTTACAGTTCCTGTTGCTGTGATCCCTACAGCACCTTTGTGACAGAGGTGAAGTACCAGCATCTGTGCTGTGCAGGTGAAGAACAGAGGCCCAGAGAGAGGGAGACCATGGACCAGATTTATAATGCTCCTAGGTCTTGCCACGCACAGTAAGGGTTGTGGCAGTAGAGAGTGTCGTGTGGGGCTACAAGAATGGGGTTCACAATGCCATTTTAGTCATCTAGGTTCTTCACTCAGTGAATTAAGCACCTACAAATGAGATTTGCAGCAGAGAATGTCAGTATATAAAAACTGAACCTCGGCACGCGTTTGCAGCTCTTCTAGGAGTGGTTTTGCTGGAATTCACCAGCCTCTACATTTCCTGAGCATAAGTACCTGAGGCTTCCTTCTAGGCACGGGTGACTGCTTGTTTAACTACACAGGTGATGAAAAAAATGAAGGTGCTGGTGAAGAAGTGTTAAAGCACTTCTTCAGGAAGCGGGAATGAAGGCCAGGGTCATCCTAAGCCTGAAGGGCTTTGCCCTGTGTCTCATTTGGGAGGGAGTGACCTGCCCTCGAGCACCAGGCAGGGCTGGGGTGGTCGCACACTGCGGTGGCTGCCAAAGGGCTTGGCACTAAGGCATGTCACTAGATGATCTTTTACAAGCTTGTCATTCACTTGTGCAGACAAGACAATTCATTTGTGCTTAGAGGTTGGATCTACTTAATAAAGATGGTATAGACCCAAGGGATGTGATATTCATGGGTCAAAGAGAAGAATAACTGCAGTCCAGTGTGGACAGTGTATCTGGGAAGTTCTGGGTTCAGCTCATTTTGTGAATTTAGGCCTCAGTGACTTGCTAAAAATCACATCTTAAACTGCCGAGTCTGAACTCTAGTCATTGGTTTGATTTTTCTCCCTAGAACTTAAGAGCAGACTTAAGCCATTGAAAGAATTGCTGTTTCACAGATTGTTCATTAACTCCGCTGCTATTACTTCTTCCCTTAGAATTCACATGGTTGAAACTGATTTTAAAAATAAGCTTGCCCATACCGCAGTGACTTAAACCTGCAAAGGGGGAAGGGACAGCAAACAGCATCTTTCAGTATTGCTTCCTTTCTGCTGCTGCTCTGGCTGTAATGCAGAGGCAATTTAGTTAGGTTACCCCCTGCCCCCCCCTTTCTTTTTTTTAATCTCCCCTTTTTTTGCTACTCAAAGTTATTTTTTAAAATAGAAATAGAGAAGGCAGAAGCAGTGATTGCTGCAGGGAAGTACTATGGAAACCTGTCACGACAACAGTTTCAAATGAAAGTGAATCTTGAGCTGTTTACGAAGTCAAAGTATTTGTCAGATACTAGTGTCTCCTCTAGAGGCAGAGTTGGAGAGGAAGGAAGTGTAGAGAGAGGTGTTGAGGAGAAAATAAATATTCTTGCTTTTCACTGGAAGAAAATGCATTTCTGGGCTCAGCCTTCCAATTATATATCCTACAATGTACCTGGGACCTAAAATTGCCCAATTATTTAATCTGTTAGAATGCTGTGCTAGCAATATTGTCCGTTATGGTTGATTAGACACATTTGATATAAAATCTAGCTTGTAAGTGTTTCCAACTGGTTTTGTGTTGGTTTTTTTTTTTTTTTTAAAGAAAACATGTGCAGATGCTTCCCTTCTTTGAAGGAATTATTGACAAAGCTGAAAATAAGTTACTGGAGGTGCATACAGCACATACAACAATAATTAAATTAATATACCTTTAACATATATTTCAGTTGTGGATGATTGTCCATATTTTCCAGATGGAAAATGTGAAGCATGATGTGAATGTGTATTAGATCACAAGTCACTTGATATTTGTTCTCTGTGCCCTTGCTAAAGAAAACACCGTCAAATGCATTTTGTTGTTATTAGTAAAGCATGTAGAAGATAAAAAATGGCATGAATGTGGTACTGCTAGTAATGTTACGATTGATAGATTCACTTTGGTCTCCGGTTACATTCACGGTGCCTTTTAAAACTTGCTATTTGTTTCAGCACTATGCTGATGCATAATAGTGTACATACATCTATATATATATACACGTGTGAACGTGAATGTTTTTGAATTAAAATAAATATTTCCAATGCCAGTGATTAATCACTAAAATACAGAGTCCAATGGCACTACCTGGGGATAGTCCGAAAATGTGCAGTGAATTTAAATGCCAAGGTATTTCATCTCCCTGCAGTCACTTAAGTTTCTGGGCATATTTTGTAATGTTTGTTGGTCATGTTCATTGCTACTAGAAGTATTGGAAAGCAATATCTGGTAAATAGAGAGTACATAAAGGAGTTGTTTTGGTTTTTTTTTAACTTAAAAAGTGCTGCTTTTCTTAAAGGATTATTAAGAAAAAAAGAATAAAAAGACTTGGTGGAGAAGTCATTCTAAAGTAGTAGATTAATCTTTTGTACTGTGTAAATGTACGAAAATAGAGACTTTTTTAAATTTAACAGAGGTTTTGTTTTCACATTTTGACTTAAATGTTTTACTACTGAGTTATAAAGCCTTGAAAATAATAGACACAGTGATAGCCTCTTTTGTCCTGTGACATCCTGATCTTTCAGATTTTGATGGGTCTGTGTGCATTTATTAAAATATGTATACTGAATTAGAAAGAGATTATGGGATTGTGCAGACTTTGTCTGCTTTCAGCTGTGATACAGAAAGCTTTATATCACTTTGCCATTGTGCACTTACCCTACATAGAGGTAATTTAGGAAGCTTAATGCAATTGATGTCCAACTGTGAAACAGTACTTTTTTAAAAGTAAAATTCTTCATTGCTCCTAGCCTGTGTAAATGGTTAATCAAAGTGGATTGACGGATTATGTGTCTGGGTTTTTTCTTCCATTTTTTTTTTCCCTGTAGGTGTTTGTGACTCATAAATGCAGAATTAGACCAAAAATCTGTGACTGGATAATGGAGTATTTGCAAGTACTTTACTGCACTTTTCAGTGCAGCACAACAAATAGCCTGCACTTTGCGGTGTTTATTTGTAAGGATTTATTATTCTGTGGCCCTGCTAATCCCATCATTTTTGTTCCTGTTTTTATGATAGTGCAAGAAAGTGGTTTATAAATAGTTTCTATAAATGGGTATTCCTGAAAATACATCTGATCTGAACAATATTTTTACATAACTGTCTTTTATGGTAAAGTAATAGGTGAAAATTGAGAAGTCATTAATGTTTTATATCCCTTCACTCTGCTATGAATCATCACTTAGCTGTTTGCTGAAATCTTTGTGTTCTGTTTAGTGACAATTTTATATGAGAATCAGGTGGATAATTCACTCGTCGTCCTTTTCCTTGAAGGTTCATCTTGATTAATTTGGCTAGTTGCCAACAAAACGTTAAAACTTAATCTTCCGTTGTAGAGGATGTTTTAAACACCTATTAACTTAGAGCTCAATAATGCTTTTCGAAGAATACAGGTAGCTTTACTGGTCCAAAAATTGTAGATATTAAATAAATTCTAAGGAGTTAGTAGCTATGTGTAGTGTGTGTTAGGGGGAAAAAAAAAGGTCAGAACACCTTAGAAAGCTATCAGAAACCACCTTGTGTGTTGGATTTCCCATTGAGACTAGATATTTTGAAATATGAAACACTTAGTTTGGTTTCATACCAATTAGTAAATGTCATTTGTGATCACTAAAAAATTATTCCTCATAGAATATCCGTCATGAAAACACAGGAATGTTTAATAATATTGAGTTCAGCTTTCTTTGCAGACAGAAATTGTTTTAAATTAGAGGCTGGTGCATAGTCTGCTACTGGGTTCTGGTCGTCCATCTGTTTAGGTGGTTTCTCTGGACTAGAAACATGTCAACCATTATATCTTGGACAGCTCTGACCACACTACAAAACTGAAACTGCACCAAGACTAGCTAGTACCTATAAGGGCAAGAAGGTATCTGATTCTAATGCTTTTAAGATAATTAATGCAAATATGATAATTGATTCATCCATTCATATGCAGAGAGGCATGGGCCACTGCTATGAACAGCTCAACTGTGAAAGGCTTTGTAAATAAAATATGCTGTAGGGGGAGAATGGAGGAGACTGAGGACAGTATGTGTCAATATGGAAACTGGAAACTAAGTTTAGGAGTTGAAGGTAGCTCCAAAGAGACAGATATGAATGGGAGGAGCTGTTACGAGAACAAGACTACAGAAGGGCTGGAGGATGGAATGGGAGATGGATAAGGTGGAGCTGTGAAGTAAGGAAGTGGTGTTTGCCTTGCTACAGATCAAGAAAGACAGGCTAAGATTAGATCTCATTGAAAATAGTTGAGGTAAGATTAGAATGAGAACCATAGAGGTTTTTCTTTATCAGACATTGCAATGCTTTAATTACATGGGTCTAGTGTTTATAGAATGAGCTTAATCAAAACTGAAATAAGGTAGTCTTCTTCCAAAGTCCTTGTCCATTTGAGTGTTTTATACCAAATTGATTAAAATGATTTCTGATTTGGTTTAAATACTCAAAGGTAAACAGCATGTATGAAATTCTACTAGGATTCCAGGGATGCAACTGAGCAGAGACTGACCCTGGTTTTGGCTGGGTCTCTGTATAATCCATCCCAGTCTTTTTAATTGGTACTTTTGTGTATCTGTCTCTCTTCAAAACTAAGGCTACACTGAGGTTCTTTCTCTCCAGATAAGATAGTATGTTATTGTTAAATGCCTTTCCCAGACTGTAATTCTATTTGTGGTTTGTACTGTTGACTGTTGATTGTTAACAGGTTCTGAAATAATGCAATTAAGTGATCCAAGAAAAACATATAAAGCATTAATAAGCCACATCTGCATAGAGAAGAGTGAAATATATGATCGACTAGCCATGATACTCATCTAAATAAGATAATATAATTCATTTTGCCTTTTTCTCAGGTTAATAATCTGCACTTTGTCTTAATCTTTTCTGAAAAATGGGTGTTTCATTGTTTTCTTGATCTGCTACTCAATGCCACATGAAATTCTGCATTATCGTACATATGGAGGTGTTCTTATGGTAACAAAAGATTTAAAGCTTTGGGTTAGCTTGAAATGGCATACAGAACTGAACACTTTGTTGCATTAGAAAGGGGAAATCTTGCATCGAAATGCTGCAGTTCCTAGGTGATGAATAATGTCCTCTGTGTGGAACAAGTTATGCACTTCACTGCTTATTCTTCTCCTCTTTTATCTCCCTTCTTTCCTTCTGCAGGTATCACCCCCAATAAGTTCCTACTTGTGTGAAGGTTTCAAAATGCATTACTGGCAGCTAACTGAAGTGAGGGGTGGGAACTGACTTTTTTCAGTAGCAAAAGTGGATCCTGAATGCATGTGCTAGCTGCAGGCAAAACTAGGCACGGTATTTCTTTTTCTTCAAATGACTTCAGGTTTTTTTCTTCATAGTAAAATTTTTGTATAATATAGCTTTGCCCATTTATTTTTAAAGAGACTACCCATTTATTTTTAAAAAGACTATAGAAATACAAAATGCATTTCTTTAAATGTAGCATCTGTAACAGAAAGAGGTCAGTCTTGTCATGCTTCTCCCAGGGGACAACTTTACAAGAGGACTTGGAAGGACTTGGATATTACTATCGGGGTGGGTAACACTGCTGACACTGAAGAAGTGTTGCGAGGTGTGTATACAGACGCTTGCTCTCTTTCAAGCTGGCCTCAGTGAAACTCAATGAAAATGAGTGCAAGAGTCCATTGTTACATTTTCCTGGAAAGGTAAGCAGAACTAGGACGGGAAAACAGCAGGAGAAGGATGTCTTCTGGCTCATTTGAATTAGCCTATCTCTGCCTTGCAAGGCCCTGAGCAGCCTGGTCTGGTAGACCCTCCCTTGAGCAGGGAGGTGGGTTAGGTGATCTCCAGCGGTCCCTGCCAACCTCAACTATTCTGTGGTTCTATAATTCTTCACCAAATTATCTGCAGACCTGAAGTTTCCTGTAGGTGGGTAATACAAGGAATTTGAACTTTGTATTAGGAAGAAAAAAAGAGTTTTGAAATGTGATCCAGCAGCGAATCTGGCATTGATTGAGGTCTTCCTGTAGTTGAATATGAAAATAATAACTGAAAAAAATTTAAAATAAGGTAACTTTTTAAGCTTCATTCCTTTTAAATATTTGAGGGCACTTCAGAGCTGTTGACAATATGTGCACAGATTCCAGAAATGAGATATTGTCACTTGCATAGGTAATTATTACCTTGTTGCAAAGACTAGCAAGAGAACAAGAAAACCCAGATGGCTTTTGGTAGATATTTAAATCATTCAGAGCATACCATATGAAGGATATTTTGTCTGAAATTGGATTTTTTTGTAAACAGAGAAAAAAAATGTTATAAACCTCCAGTAGCTAATTCCTGTTCTTAATTGTTAAGACTGACTTAAAAGTAAAACCTGACATTTCTGGTTTGTAATGGCTTTGTTCAACCAGTTAACAGAGTGAGCATGTGGATAATGATATTGTGAGGTGGGAGAAAACATCTGGTCGCAAGCTGCTGTCCAAAGATCAGAATTAGTAATGAGATTTTGTGTCCTTGTACTTCTGTGCTTCAGTAATGGAGTTGAGTCAGCAGGTGCAAGTCGAGGTTGCACAAGGACAGGAGAGGTGCTACAACCTTGCCCTCCATTCTCTGGCCTTCATCAGAAAGTGATAGCTGTGTTTTTAATAGAGAAGCCACATCTTCAGATTAACTGGCCAACTGTTTCATTATTGATGAGGGCTTTAGAGATTGGTCAAGTTGTGTAAGAGGTGAGAGAAGCATTTTAAGAAGCTTGATTTGGCTCAGATGCTACCATTTCCTTGTTGCCTGTTAGTTTTTATCATTTTGTATGATCTCTACTCTAAATTTATACTCTTTCTACACTCAAATACAGCATTGTAGGATAAAATTTGTAATTGCTATGTGCTAGTTGATCTAGCTGATCTGTCCTCAGAGGTGCCAGATACTTTCTTTGAAATTGCTGTCACGTTGATAGCCTAAGGCTCGGTAAACTTTGGAATATTGCTTGATGTTTCATGAGACAATTCTTTACAACAATTCCTGATGCCTTTCTGTTCCATTAGCTCTTAGCCATCTGTTGCTTTGATTACACTATTATAGGGAATAAGTGTTTTGGCAAGCTATTTAGCTGTGTTGAAAAATCTTGTTTCTTTGCTTTCTAGTATTTTATTGCTGCTGTTTCTTTTTTTTTTTCCCTCTCAACCTTTATAGTGCAATGCTTCTTGTTATTTACTTCTTGTTATTCTAAGAAACAAAAGTCTGACCTAGTTTGAGGACATGATGGCGTTTATGGCTGTTTATGGCTGTGCTTTATGGGTGTTTTCCTTTCCTGTGAAAGTCCTTCCACCAAAAGAAGTTGTGTATTCCAAACATGGGCTGACAGAATGTAGATATTATAACCTTACCATATTTAAATGTTTAGCTTTGGGATTCTTGCCTCTTAAGGCTTAAAATGTGCTCTTCTAGAGTCCGGCCAATGTGTTATGTCATATTACCTTCTATAGAAAATTATAACATCTTAACCTCTCACTCCTCCCGACACTGCAAAGGTCAAAACAGGAAGAACTGGAAGATCATTAGAAAGAAGTCTGTATTCTCTGGCTTTACATTGTCAATTTGACCTTTTCATGTATTGCTCAGATTTTAAAGATGAACAGAGTAAAAGACAGATGGGGTGATAATGAACATAGAGACGTGCTTCCCTAAGTAGGTTCATTTTTAGGAGTTGTGATATACCAATTAATTTTTTTAAGGCATGGGCTTTTGGAAATGAAATTAAATACTGCTTTTAGACCGCAGCTGAATTTCATTGGCATTTAATTTCTACTTTTAGTTTTTTGTTAATTTTTCCTGCAATTAAAATAGCTGAGTAATACTGCAAAGCAAGAATTCCAGCAATTCTTAGTAAATTATTAATTCTGCTCAGTAGTTCATTTTGCCTTGGCCGTGACTGAGGTTGCTGAGTTTCCTTCACTGCTTACCTGCTGGAGCTCTTTAAATTGAACTGCAACTTTTCCTGGACTAACTTCTCACTTTTTTCACTTTTGGCGTCTGTAAGAGATGATGAAGAACTACTTGTAATTGGTAGCTGCAAGTGCTTAAAAACCCTTCCTCAATCACTTGGTCTTCAAGTAGTAGTACTTGTCATTAGGGTTAGTAACGTTATTTATGGGAAAATTATTTGAAGGAGGCAGTGTGTTGTAATGGTAGCAAGAAGGCAGAAGGAGTAAATACTGTAAGTGAAGATCTGACTGGGGATTTTCAGTCCCACAAAGGGTTTTTTTTGGATTATTTAACTGACCTTGTAAAGCTGTACTGTGTTGGAAATTGCAACTGCTATCTCATACAAACAAAATGAGCTGTGTGAAGTAAACACAGAAAAGTAACTGAAATAGTTCCCAATATAGTAAATCTACTATCAAATGAAATTATTTAATACTAAACACCAGTGAAAGATACTCAGAAGTATCATTCTGGAAATTGTTTTTGCATTTACTCCAGAAGGACTGCAATAACCTTTTGTATTCCCTGTCAGAGAATATATGTTAGCTTACAAGTCTGGTTATGACAAGGTATGTCCTGTTCTAGGGTTATTGTATTTTAATGCTGATTATTTCTTGATGGCTAGGGAATGTTGTGGTTTTGTTCAAAATATTATTCATTGTATTTCTTGCTTGCCACATTGTCAGACCACTCTGTTGAATTGTACCTGGACTAATTACTAATTATGGATCTTTCTTCAGCTAAGGAACATATGTAATTCTTTTTGTACTGTGTTATGATTTTAGTGCTTGTGTATGGGACATGGTAAAAGTTTTACCACGTAAGAGGTAAGGATGAGGCAGCACACTGAAATCACAGCTGTTGAGTAATATGTATATGTGTGTGTGTATATATATATATATAAAAAAAAATATATATATATATAAAACTTTCTGTTGTGTTCCTGCCACAGCCTTTCCTAAACAGGGTCATCTGTTCTCTGCAGAATAATAAAGATTTTCAATCAGAGTCGCTGTTCTGCTTTTAGTAAGCAAACCAGAAATGTTTTTGTGTACATTAGTAGCTATGGAACATAATTTCTAAGTGAGGGACTAGTCCAAGTTTGATTTCTCTGTATGTGGTGCTTCCAAACTGTCATGTGAAAGAACATTTCCTCAGAGAGCTGTTCTGATTATGTGGTGCAGGCACTTGTGAAATTTAACTACATGAGAGTTAGCAATTAATTAGATTTCTAACACTACTTCTTTATGAAAGTAGTTCTAATTGTCACAGGTAGTATTGACCGTAAATATTTTGGGCAATTAACGCACGCATCTTCATTTGAGAAGGAAGTTGATGGCCCGCACAGGTGAAAACCCTGCAGCATGGGGTCATATGGACAGATTTGCACTGGATGAAGAAATAATGATGTGGCGTTCCCTAAGACAGCACTGGTTGGAGAACAAAAGTCCACGTGGTGAATCCCATACCCTGAGAAGATAGAGTGTGAGTTTGGAAGCTGTGTTTGTAGCACTTGAGCCAATTAGTTTTGCCTGTCATCCAGGTTTCTTATTTTTGGTTCAGCCTTATGCTAGGAATCTTCCTGTCCCCAAATTAGCTCAGTGTCATCACCACACTCCCTTGTGAGGAGCAGGCTTGCTCGTCCAAGCTGTGTTTCTAATGATGAAAAAGAGTATTGCTCTTTATTTAGCCATGCTTTCAGAAGATTATTCTGATAACACTAGGCACAATCATAAAATAAAAGACTACAATGTTGGACATTATAAAATAGTTGCAGTGTTGGCAGTTGACAGAAAAAAATGACTTGGTTCCATCCTAGGAGATATTTTCAAATTAGAAATGTGTTATTTATTTATTTAAGTCTCGAATGACATTTCTATCTAGTCTTCACAGAGTGGGAAAGGAAGTAACCAAATGGGTTTCTGCTCTGCAGAATGACTGTAAATGTCATGCTGGACAGGACAGCATCTTCTGGGTTATTGAGTCTAGTCGCCTACTCTTGAAAGTAACCACATGATATAATTGTGACTGCATGTCACTTATTTTTCTTCTTGTCTATGATGGTCTACAGAACCAAATGGGATGGGATAAAATGAATCGAAAATGATGTTAATAAAATGAACAGTTCTCAGTGATAGAGAAAATGAGCAAATGCGTTTGGTACGACCATCTTTTCATAGTTGCTGCTGAATGAGTATCTTTATATTTTGCTAAAACATAAATTGAAACGTCCATGCCTTTTTTCAAGTGGTGGCTAATATCAGCCTTCTGACCAAGCTATTTAATGTATTGTCTGATGGATGCTGAAAAACTTAAATGTTTTTAAAAATTTGTGAGAGTTGCTTTCATGGTAGAACTTGCTTTTGAGCAAGTTGATTTTTTAAAAATTTTTTTCTTTTTTTTTTTTTCATATATTGAACTGATGATTCACTGAGTCTTCCTAAGCTCTTAAATTTGTGGAATTTATTTTCCATATATCTATAACATATTATGTTGTGACATGCCAGATGGAGGAGTGCTTTGAATGGAGAAGGATATTATTGGTGGACTTAACTCCATCTCTCCTTAGCTTCCTGCTTCATTATAATTTTTGCAATCTGAAGATCACTGTCGTTAATCTTCGAGTAGGTCGTGTTGTAGGCCTACAGTTTGTAGGGTCATGGTTTTATTTCCCTTGTGTATGGTTGTGTTTATGCACATTAGATTAGACTGTACTGCTAACATATTACTAAATGCTGTACTATTTTTCTTTGCCCCCTACTCTCTTGATTGCCATCTTAAAGTTTATGGCATATGTACAAATATTTTTAGGATGCTAATTTATTGTGTAAAAGGGTATTTTCTTGTCAGACACTACCTTGTGAGAAGCAGAATTGTGTCTTGCTGTTGCTCTAACTGCCCATACATTTTTACATAGTAAAACCAGCCTGCTTTGTGTTTGGTAAAAACGACTACTTCAGACCCTTCAGTTACAAAATAAGACACTTAAAACAAAAAGGAACATAGGTTCTTACAGACAGAGATCCTAAGGCGAATACTTACAAATTGCTAAGTGTAGTTGCCTGCAGTGGCGGACAACTTTATTATAAAATACTGCTAATAAACTCATTAAATTCCATCTCAAAAATAGTTATGTTATATTCCCTATTGTTCCTTACGGATAGCTGTTCTGAATATTATTCTCTGATGTGATTCCATTTTCTATTGTAAATCACTTCTGTAGTCAGTTTTTTTTTACTTTGAATGCATGCTTTCCATTTGATAAAAATTGTGGCAATCTTTTGAATCTCAGAAATGCTTAGCTTTAAGCTTTCTTAGATAGAAGGAAAATACTAGGGGCAAATTCTTATAAATACAGTCTGTTGCTAGTAGCAAACTCTGCAATACTGATTCTCAAATTTTTGTCCAGTGCATGTTAATGATAAACAGTCTGATTTTGAGATGTGTATGCAAGCCTGAAAATACAGTCATTTGTTTTCTTCCCGCTTTCCAACATTTTCTTTCCACATAATAATTTTTGTCCCAAGAGATGCTCCATTTTTTTTTAAACATATTGTCTAAACCTGGAAACTATCTGTGCATAAAAAATACAATTCTCTTAGGATTAGTGATAAACCAGCAATGGACTTTATATAGCCTGTCTGGGGCATATAAAACACAAACTGTTTTTGAGGAGAGAAAAATACTATATATGACAAACAAAAAAGATATTTTATTGTACACTGTCAGGGTTTTAATATCTCTCTAATTCCTGTTATGCAAGATGAATGCATGAGCAGGAGCCCTCTGTCAGTGGCCATGTCCACGATGTAAAGCAAATAAGAAATAGGTCACCTGCATAATCTGTGTTCTATTCTAATTTTAACTTTGGTACTAGGTTTGGAAGATACTTTGAGTGAATGGCAGGTTTCCATAATGATGTGTTTTAGTTATTCCCTAACTATTCCTAACTTCAGAATGAATTGTTTGATGACTTTTGGCTAAAAACAGTTCTTTTGAAATGTAGCTCAGGCTCTGTTGGAGCACATTTTTGTGTCTTTCTTGACCAGTAGCTGCAGAGTTAGTTTGCTAAATTATGATGTGGGAGCTCTGAGTTTCATCTTTTGTCTGAAATTACTTGTGCCTATACTGCCTGTTTGTCAGGAAAGTACCTGACCATCAGTTATTCAAGGCTGGATAGTGCCCTGCTCACCTTTTGATCCTGTTCTATTTTTTTGTTAGTTAAGATGTGAACATTTACTAGACTCTGACTGAAACCTGGTTGAGTGCTCTTACTATAGTAGTAAGGTATTGATTTTATATTACTGACTTGCTGCCTGATTTTATAATTGTGTAAGTATTCTATAAGAAACAGAACGATTTCAACAGGAAAGACTGGTAAATGAGGTGAATCTTTTCCATCTTTGCTTTCCTTCCTTTCAGTTTCATTCTCTTTCTTCTTTCCAGCTTCTTTTCAGTCTATTCCCCATCCTCTTCCCATTTATATTTTCTTTCTCTTGTTCATTCTGTCCCCAAATTCCCTCCTTGCATTACACTTCTCTTCATTTTCTGACATCCCATTAATCTTCCAGTCCTTATGGCTTACTTTCCCACCTCCACAAGCACACCCACAGGATACTTAGAAATTTTACAGCATACCCAGTTGTCAAAAAACTAAACCTACAAGTCCCAGACCCATAATACTATGCTGGGAATGCTCATTAACTCCCACACTGTTTGGAAAAAGAAACTGGTACAGTTAGTATAAGGTCTGCAAACCATAATACGTGCCTAATATTGCTTCGCTTTCCACTAAACCTGGAAACTCCTCATTGGAGTTGGGGTAGTAGATGGGATCTGGCTTTTTTGCTTCAACTATGGTTCTGATCTTTGCAGAACCCTAGAAAGAGTGACATGAGTGTGTAGTTATAGTGCAGTGACCTCTGAAACATTAGGTTTGAGGAGAATGCACTGTTCATCAATGGATCAGAAAACCTGTTGCAGTAGGTGGATGTACCAGCAAGTGGATCTGCAACACAGCAGCCTCATTGTAGCTTTACTGCTGTGCAAGTTCCCCACACACCCGCTTTCTTTGACTCAAGAAGGTCTGGCTAAGAAAACTGTGACCTGGGGAAGATGAAGCAGAGTTGCAGTAGACCCTTTTAATGCTAGTGGCTACTACTGCTGCAGCCACCAGCAAGAAGCGTGCAACGGTGTAACGTCTCACTGCCAGAGGAGAGTCGAAGTAGGGCTTCTAGTGGGACGTGCCTGTGGTCTCAGATGCTTCTGTCCAGTCTGGGTGCCAGGATTTCTGCCAGACCATGTTCTTTACTGCTGGCAGAAGTCACTACGAAAAATGACAAAAGACTGCATCTCTAATGTGTGTATGATCAACTGATCGCCCCCTCCACTAATTGCCTGTGAATGCTAAATAAAAAAGCAGTGTTCAGAGTATTCAGTGTATGGATGACAGTGCTTAGTTTCCAAAGGCAGTAATTTGAGGCTTTTCTCTTGCTAAATAGCACCCATGCCAGTGTTTAGTGATGCTCAGTGGAATTATCATCAGATTTAATCTTAATCAAAGGTCTCTTAAACAACGAACCTGAATAGTTTTTGGATAGTTTTCACTCTCCTGTACACTTGAGCTTTTTTTTTTTTTTTTTTAGACTTTGGAAATGATCACTATGTTGCTTTGCACTCTTAATTCTGCTGTGAGGAAGATAAAGTTATTATCAGTGTTGGAAATAGAAATGTAGAAATACATGGTTAAATTCTGCAGTAGTCAGTAGTAGGGTCTTGACCTGCTTGCCTCTGCTTGTCTTTGGTTAATATTTTTTCTTAAGTCTGTATCACATTTAATTAACTATGTGGCACTTAAATGACAGTACTGTAACAGATACCCCATGTTAAAACAATATTACTAGCTACACCATAGCTGAGTATAGCTGTACTGTAACTAACCTTGGAATTATTGGATCAATCACGGGTAACCCACCCCAGGTTAGATATTGCCAGCAGTGCTTCCAGTTCCTTTTTTTCCATTCTTCTTATTCAGAGGATAGCACCAAAGGAAGCTAAGCAAAGCATTGCTAAGCAATCAAAGGAAATCAGTCCTCTCCTTTACCCTCTGTTCTCTCTTATGCAGTAAGGGTGCCAATTATTTAATGTTAAATGAAATGAATTAGCAGACTAAACTTAAAGATGAACTTGCCTGGTAAAATGATGCCTCATCATGGATAAAAAAACCCCTATAGTACAGTTAAAGATAATAATTATTTTTTAAAATCTTCTTTCTCTAGAATCCTACTCAAGTGGGAACTGCTCTTCAGGTTTTCCATAACCTTGGGACTTTGAAGGATACCATTGCTAATGTGGTGGACGGATACTGCACAGTCCTGGAGGAAAACATAAAAAATGCTTTGGATATCAAAGTATTGACCCAACCATCTCAAACTGTTGCAAGAGGTATGATACTTGTTTTACAGAGAATGATAACTGATTTTTTTGACAGAAGTACAGTATGTTGTCAAATGGAAGAAACTCTCACATCCAAGCCTGTTATAGGAGCATTTCCCTGCTTGCTTAACCAGTAGAGGATGGGAGTAAGCATGTCTCAGAAATCATCTAATACAAAGCCAAAATTGGGTCTGTCTGTTGTTACTGGGCTCAGAAGTTTTCCTTTGTTCCACCCCCCCCTCTTTTTCCTGACTTGCCCAGAAAATTGTCTTCATTAGTTTACAACTTAGGAGCATTTTCTTAGCAATTTGTCATGGAAAAATGAATCCAAATTCTGCTTTCTTTGTGTTGGTGGGAGGATCATGGGTAGAAATTATTTGCAAGCAATGGAACAAGCCTGAAACTACATTGTGATGCTTTTGTCAGATGGAAATTGTTTCAAAGCAGTATATTCAATATGAAGGAATGTTGCACTATTAAACATTTAGTTCTGATATGTTAGCCCAGATGCCAAAGAATACTGAGGAATTAGGCAGGCAGGCAAATCTGAACTTTGGCAATATGAACATTTAAAACTTTTTTTAAAAAACTACTGCAACAAGTTGGGGGTCCAGAACCATAATTACTAGCATGATAAAGAAATACAGCCCCTCTCAAGGAAAGTGATGGTTTAGAAGCTGCATGCCCTTCAGCTGGAATATCACTTTTTTTAGCAGTTCACCTATGCATTTAAGTCCTGAGCTCGTAATACCTGTATTTTTCACAGCTACTGTCTCTGCCATTTCACTTTTCTATTACATCCTGCAACACTGCTCATTGGCATTACCTTCGTGTTTCTGTGGAGATCTGAATTGATAAAGCAGGTAAAAGTGATGAACATTGAAGTATCCCCACTGAACTTCAGAGTTTAGTTGACTTCTCAGTGGAGACAACTGAGGCCATTCACAAAGCTCTGTTTTGAAGCTATTTTAGGCTACATTCATTTTTTGTTTTTTAAATCTTACGTCAGAGTGCATAGATATCTATAGTTCTAATATTTTAATTTTCACATGTGAAAGCTGAAATGTGCTGCTGTGTGCTTTTAAAAACCATTTAGGTGGCCCTGGTAGAGCTGCTATGCCAACACCTGGGAACACAGCAGCTTTTCGAGCAGCCCTCTGGACAAACATGGAGAAACTCATGGATCAGATCTGTGCTGCTTGTGGACAGGTACTCAGCAGCTAATTCCTGTTTGTCTAGTCATGCAATTTTGCGTATAAGATACTAGATGTCACTTTTCCTCTCAATAAATTCTTTCTTACAGGTGCAGCATTTGCAGAAAGTATTGACAAAGAAAAGAGATCCTGTGTCACATGTCTGCTTCATAGAGGAAATAGTTAAGGTAAAGTTTTAATTTACTTGAATATGTTTTAGTAATTCTGGTAAGGAAAATGTGATGAAGGAATGCTTTTGTTTACAATTTTACAGTTCCATAAAAATTTTGTAATTAAATTAATGGGAAAGTCTTGAAAGTCAAACTAACATTGAAAGCTATATTTATGGTCTGTGGGTTACATCTGTAGGGTATAAACATGTTCCTGTTATGATAATTTATTCTGTTTTCTTTAAAGGGAGCTGATGAGGCACCACTGTCAGTTTTTATTACTGATCATTAATGTCATTCCATAACATACCACGTGATTTGAGTAATTGATTAAGTCTGTTAGTTTGCATAGGAAAATGTGTCTTCATCTAACACCTTCAGCCATCTGTTTCTCTACTTCTTGGCAATTTCTTCCTTGAAAAATAATCATGGCTGTTCTTTTGAATACCTATTCTTTTCCATTCAATTGCATTGTTTTCTATTCATATTTGGAATAATTTGATTAATGGTCTCCTTCAGTGTTAGGAACAGAATTACCGAAGCTATCTCATCTACCTTAGTAGATGAGAAGAAACAAAAACAAAAGATGTGTTTATGCAGACATCTCCTTTTCCAAGTATATGGCTGGATTTTTAATTTACATGAATTTAATTTTTGAACTATGTTGGGGAAACTCTTCATATGCAAATGTGGTCTTCTCAACAGTGAAAGCAAATAATGAAGGTTAAATACAGCATTCAAGTTTATCTGTCTGTTAGGCCCATCTCCAAAAGACGTTGCACAGAACATCACTTTTCTATGAGGCACTTCAAGCTTCAAGAGAAGCTTGTAAAAAAAAACAACAAAACACCACACAAAACACCACAAAAAGTTTATAAACTTTTAGCATATTTTCTTCATTAAAAAGTTTGATCTGGCAAAAAATACCTGTTGCTGCCTGGGTGGAGCCCTTCAGTAGATCAACATGTTTAAGGAGAAACATAGAGACCTAGAGACAGAAGGAGGAACTCTGGAAGGCTCAGGAAGAGTTTGGATAGAAAAGGGGCTTAGATAAATGAGCTTTTGGTGTTCGTAAGTGGCTCCCACCCTGAACCTGTGCTTCTCACTTTTACTCTTCCCTTTTGTAGAACAGTGCTTGAAAAGGCGATAGGAGTTTTTCCAGTTGTTGAGGATGATAATAGAGGGAAGCCAAAGGAAATCTTCTGTCATCTTGGAGAATAAATGAACAGGGAAGATGAATCTCAATAGAAGCTAGATGCAGAGTAAGGAAAAACTCATTAGAAAATAAAATAAAAGGCTTTTGGATTGTCATATGCTAAGCATGTTCTATGATCTCTCTGATTACCCTTCCTTCCCTTTGACTTCATACTGCAGGATTGCATCTAAGTGATAAATTGTATTTCCCAAATAAAATCCATCTATTTGTTTCTCCACAGTTATCACTCTTCCAATTAGTTTGCTCTTCATCAGGTGTTTTGGTGTAGTATAACACCAAGCTGGACAGTTGTCATTCTCAGTGAGGCAGCTAAGGAGTACATCCTTGTTTGATGCTACCAGAACACTCTCAGCATGACACAGTACTGCTGATAGCACTGATGCTTTACTTTCTTCTTACCCAAGATGGTTCAGTGTAGCACAGTGTTTTTCTTGGCCCTTCTCACAGTTATACCATTTGTTCTGGTGTCCCTTGAAACAGGTATGGTACTAGCCTGCAGATGGGTGAAGTCACACCAAACAGTAGAGCTGTTGTTTAGACAAAACCAGACAAGTACTACATGCTGCTGAAATTCAAGAGTCTATGTACAGATGGCTGTATGGGAGAGTATGAATTGCTGTGTACATTGAAAGTAGATATAAGTAAGAAATTGGTATTTTGCCATTTACTAATGAAGATTCCATCTCGTATTAATCCAAACTGAAACAACATGATTTCCTCAACAAGTGTTCTGGAGAGGACAAAAAGTTGGATTTTCTTTATTGTATTCAATTTCATTAATAAACTGAGCAAATGAACAAAACAAACTAAAGGTACTAACATTATACCCGTTCGCTAGGGCAGCATGCCCACGCCAGGAGATAGAAAAACGAATCATCCACTCTACAGTCTGTGCACTAATTACTGTTACTGATGTCAACATTATTATTATAGTCATCTTCTGCAGCAGCTGCAGTACCACTTTGCCTGTCCATCTGCTTCCTTGTTTTGATTACTGCAGTGCAAGTATCATCCTAGGAAGCATAAGAGAGGAGGAGACCCAGCCTTTTTAAAGCACAAGTCCTTTAATAGCAAGGAAGATACTTGCCTTTTTTTTTTTTTTTTAAATTATTCTCTTTTTTTCCATTGGGAATTTTTTTATGTCTTTCTCTTTACAGATAGCACAGCCTGCATTTTTTCTAATTTTGTATTATGATCTCAAATATGTGCTTTCCGGCCTTCTAATTACCTGTTACTGTAATAATATTTAGTAGTGTTGTATCATATTGTATCCAAAAATGTAGTTTTGAAAACACTAACTAATTAATTAAAGGATTCACAAAAGCTCTCTGTTTAAAAAAAAAAAGGGAAACAAAAAATCTGCCAGGTGGAGAAACTGAGGCACAGAACTTGTAAAATTTATAAATACTGGAGTTCAGCAGGAGGGCAATGACAACACCCACATCTTTTCTACACTATGGTTTCTCTTACAAAATTCACTTCCAAATTTTTCAACCATTAGATGTGGCCGAGAGTTAAGTGACATACCCAGGCTTACATGAGTATCATGGAAGAATCTGGAGATTAAATTTACACTGCACTTTCTTCCACTCCTTCCCTTTGCATATCTAGGTTATGGTATTTTTCCTTTGCCACAATACGAAATGAATGCAATTTTGAAAAGAAATCATGCACTCATAGTGCATTGTAAAAACTGTTACATTTCATTTTAGTAGTGAACTATAGATTCATTATTAATCTGTAAATATTAAAATTACAGATTTAATTTCCTAATAAGATCCATGAGCTATTTAAAGGAAAAATACATTTCTTTTAAGACTGAGTGGACATTTTTGTAGCCAAGAAAAAAAAGGCCTTTAATGACTAGATTTTAGTTGAGGAGCAAGGCTCAAAGAATTTAGAATTCCTTAAGTTCTGATTTCTAGTTTTGGGGAAAACAAATTAGATTTAATTTTATACATTTTTTAAAAGGTAGGGTTATTGTTTTCATAATGTTGAGGGTAAAAATTAAAATTACAAATAAGATTTAAATAATGTAAAATTGATATTTTTGTTCACCTAATGACTGGTTATTTATATCACTTCTTTCAATTGCTTAATTTACCTTGAGAGAGCTAATAGGTTACTCCAGTTTATTCTGCTTCTCTCTTTCAATGTGTAGTGACTAATCCTGCCTCAGCTGTTGTAATACCTAAACTACAATTGACTTCAGTGTAAGTCACAGCAGAACATATCTTTCTGTGACAGTCACCTTCCTAATTAGAGATAAGAATCCCTCTAAGCCCCTTGTAAGAGAGCTGAAAATGATCTCTGATCTTCATCTATTTTGGGTCCTTCACTCCTACATAGGTATCAGCGAACAGTTCTGCAAAGTGAGAAGCAGCCTTAAAAGCAGCAAATCATTTTGTAGGGGGGCTTTGGGGTGGTCAATAGAAAGGGCGAGCTGGGGTCTCTGTGCTGGGCAGAAGGATGCTCCCTGAGAGAGGGCAGATCTGCCCTTGATCGCCCTTGATCTGCCTATGTCCCGCTTGTTAGCAGCTAAGGCACACCGCAAACCCTGTCATTTACGTAAGCCTCTGGTTAAAAAAGCGAGCTGAGAGTTGTAGGGAGTGTTATTATGTACTTTGTGGAGGGCTCTTATCATTGCCTCTCCTGATGAATGTTTGGTGAGTAAGCAGGCTATTTTCCTGAGTTGTCAACACTGGCAATGTGAGGTGTTAACAATACAGAAGGAAATGTCCTCATCATTACATAAGATAAAGAAAATAAATGGAAAATATGCATGTTTATTGCCCAAAGTGTACTTACATTTCACCTTCTTATTTCTCCTCCCTATCCAAACTTTTAAAAAAATGTTGCTGCTTTGAAATTATTCATATCTAACATCACATATTCACATTCCGTTGACCCAATTAGGAAATAATCCCAAGTGGAAAAAATTGAAAAATAATCTAATTACTGCTTTATGTGAGCTCAGAAAATAATCTGGTTTTCACTTATTATTACAAGTATGTGATTTATTTTCCAGTATTTTTTTGTAGAAGCAAAATTGCATTACTTGCACATCATTTACTGTGGTTTCTGTTTATTACTTAAGCAATAACAAGGTACTTTGTGGAGATCTAAACACAAGTGAATGAGCAGGTTTTTGATCCCCAAAATACCAAAGATGCTCTTTATTTCAAACCTACAAATTGTCCTACTGAGTTCAGTTGCAAGATTTTTGAGGCCCCTTAAGAAAACAAAAAGGTCTTACCAGTTAAAAGTTCTGATTCTAGTTTTGGATGGACCAGTGTGTCCAGACAGCCATGCTAAAAGTAATTTGGTTCTAATTCAAATGGGAGGGTCAGAGCCTGTGCAATGGTTTTCTAATGACACCGCATTTTCTCTAGAACTTTAATTCCGTTTCTCTGACAGAAATGTGCAGCCATAAATAAAAGGGATGGTGTAGAGGTTGTGTGGGTTAGTTGGTTATAATCGCCTTTGTTCTTTTTCGCTTCTGCTTTGGTGGGATTTGTGCAAATTGCAGTTCAGTGATGGCTGAAAATTATTAAGTCAGTTGGTTTTCAGTCAGCTTACTATTAGGAAAAAAATGCATTTACCAGAAGTGCCGCCTTTTATCATCGTTCTTGTCAATCTTACCTGAACAGCTACGGGCTGAGTGGCTGTGGTAACGAACCACCCTTTCATCCTTGGATGGAGCATGTAGTAGTCAACGTGAACGCATAGTTCGAATTGCTGCTGTACATACTAAATCAGTTCTCTGGATAGAAGAAAGCTGTCAGGTCCCTTGGGTGGTTACTGGCTTTTGGAAACACTAAGTTCATTTACTTCCAGTTGATGCATATCTTGCAGGAATATGGGAGGATTAATTAATGTTTTAAGTAGTTCTGAAGATATAGGACACCGTTTGAGCCCTAAGTATTTTTGTTCCTTACAAATTAGTTTTTCTGAGGAATCACTTAAGAATTCTAATAGGGAAAATGCACAGTCTTAACTTTATTTTCTTGTTAAGAAGGTTGTATTTTTTAAAAAAAAAACCACCATGTTTTGTTTCTTTTGTCAGCTGCGTAAAGAGACCTTTTTAAAATGTTCACTACTGCTGGAAGTCTAGAAACTATTACACCTTGGGTATAAACTGATCAACTCAGTGTAATGAAATTCTATGCCCTGCAGTAAAACAAAAGAATCAAGGTAATTTTTAAAATCATGGTGTCATTTATTGACATCTGTTGACCTGCAATGTATAATGTAGACAACGTTAGAAATTTAAATGCACTGTTCTTTTAAGAAATTTAATCTGAACTACTTTGAGAAGATAGAAGAGGTTTCTTGAAAACACGCTCGGAATTTTTCTATTTCTTTACTGATTAATTGCACTACTGAGGACGATGGCTTTTTGTTCAGTCTAACATTTGGCAATGATGTTGCTATAGAAATAGTGCAAATAGATTTCTTTATTTCTGTCCCATAAGATCTTGCCTTACAAAATTGTTAAATCATTTGCATTGTTGCTTTATTGGTGGAAAAATATTTAGGCTGTCTTTTAACTGTCTTCTGTTTTTAGAGCAACAGTCGCAAGTCCTGTATTTCTTTATGGTGGAGCCTTTGATTACAGATAGAAAGCACTGTACGTATTAGTATGCAAAGCCTGATTTCAGGAGCCTGCAGCAACTAGCTGCATGGTAATATTCACTATATTGTTTTACATTTCAAAGAGGCTTCACAATAAAGATGGTTTTCATATTCTACTCAAAGTATCAAAATTTCTACAGGGAAAAGTAAGTTGGAAGCGATTGTCATGAAGTGGGAGCCAGTTTAGAATCAGTGGGTCAGATTTATTATTTGAATGTTAGAATAGCTATTTTAGACACACACAAATATGATAATTCACAGATGGGAAATTATACTCATTAAGTTCTAAATTTACAGTGTGGAGGAAATAGAGACATTTGTAAAAATAAATATATGTCTTTTCAGCATCTTCTTGCATTCTTGTCTAATACTGAATAAGGGTGTACTTACATTCTCATTCCTTGAATTTAGATGTAATGTCAGATACTAAGAACAGAGCTCAAGAGATTTCATTTCAGTAATAGCAAAGTTAATTAGTAGTTCGGTATGTTTTTTGAAAATGAGGTAAGCTGTTCTGTTTTTCTGTTTGAGGAGACTTTAAATCAGTTTTCCAGGCTACAGCATTAATATTGTTGTAGAGTAACAGTGAATACAGATCTTCAAATATCTTTGCTCTTATGGTACTGGTACTCAGCCCACTGTTGTTCAGTGGTTTATTAACTTACTAGTAGCTATTAATGAAAATGGGTTATACTTTTTGAACTGTGAAATCAAGTCACTTTCATGTGAGTAAGTGAGAAGGGGTTTAGCACGTGGATTCTGTCAGCCTGTAGTTTTTTCCATCAAAGATAATCTTGTAATCCTGCAAAGAGGCAACATTAATCTAAATTTCAAATCTATACAGCTGAGTAGTAATGTCACTTCACACTATTAACAAGTCTACATACATCCTATAATACAATGCACTAAAGATATAAAGACCACTGAAAAAAAGAATTTTTAAAAGGCAAGTGCAGATTTTTTTCCCCTGTTCATGCCATACCAATTAAAGAATACTGATCTGAATCCTTTCCTTACCACCATTCATTGCATAGAAGATGGTTGAATCTGCAGTCTCTCTCAGTTGCACTGTATGCTGTAACAGCCCTCTTTTTGAAGTTCTGAAACTCAGCTTTTTATGAACATAGGGTTGTTTCTAAATGGCCCAGCTGAATGGCCAAGCCCAGAGGGTGGTGATCAGTGGTACAAAGTCTAGCTAGGGGCCAATAACTAGTGGTGTGCCCCAGGGGTCAATACGGGGTCCAGTCCTGTTTAACACCTTCATTAATGATCTGGATGATGGGGCAGAGTGTACCCTCAGCAAGTTTGCTGGTGACACAAAACTGGGAAGAGTGGCTGATGCTCCAGAGGGTCATGCTGCCATCCAGAGGGACCTCAACAGGCTGGAGAAATGGGCTGACAGGAACCCCATGAAGTTCAACAAGGAGAAGTGCAAAGGCCTGCACCTGGGGAGGAACAACCCCAGGCACTAGTACATGCTGGGGGCCACCCAGCTGGAAAGCAGCTTGGCAGAAAAGGACCTGGGGGCCCCAGTGGCAACCAAGTTGAACGTAAGCCAGCAGTGTGCTTTTGCAGCAAAGGCAGTGAATAGTGTCCTGGGCTGCATTAGGCAAAGTATTGCCAGCAGATTGAGGAGGTGATCATTCCCTTTATTCACCACCAGTGAGGACACACATGGAGTACTGTTGAGTTCTGGGCTCCCCTGTGCAAGAGAGGCGTGGACACACTGGAGAGAGTCCAATGAAGGGCCACAAAGATGAAGGGACTGGAGCATCCCTCCTATGAGGGAAGGCTGAGAGAGCTGGGACTGTTTAGCCTGCAGAAGAGAAGGCTCAGGGAGATCTCATTGATGTATATAAGTACCTGAAGGGAGGGTGAAAAGAAGCTGGAGCCAGGCTCTTTCCAGTGGTGCCCAGTGACAGGACCAGTGGCAATGGGCACAAACTGAAACACAGGAGGCTCCCTCTGAACACTATTTCACTGTGAGGGTGACTGAGCACTGGCACAGGTTGCTCAGGGAGGTTGTGGAGTCTCCATCCTTGGAGGTATGCAAAAGCCGCCTGGACACAGTCCTGGGCAGCCTGGTCTAGATGGCCCTGCTTAAGCAGGGGGGTTGGACCAGATGACCTCCAGAGGTCCCTTCCAACCTCAACCATTCTGTTGACTTGCAGCTTAAAATCTCTGCCTAAAAGGCCAGTTTGGCTGCTTTGAATTTGGCATCTACTAAATGTAGGCATTTTCTGTCCTAGACTAGCAAAAGTGTTAAATTTAAATATTAAAAAATATTAATTTTTCACACTTATTATGCTTGTATTATTGGGGAAAGACTCAATTTTATTAGTTTACAACAAAAAGATTTACTTAACAGAACCTTATCTTAAAATACAGGGTGCTAGTTTGTGTTCACCTAGAATGCACAAGCCTGTGTTCGATTTTGCATTCTTGAGCTGGGACGGAGAGCAGGAGGAACTAGCACTGTTCAAATGTCTCCTGGCACTGTTGTCATGCAGTATTATCACACATTCTTAATTGTTTTATCTAAAAACCCTTCTGTTGTGGGGAAGTTGCACAATATTACTGTCTGTGCAGAGTATTGACAATAGTAACTTTATAGTAATAGTTGAAATAATTATACAAGGTGGACGCATTTTTTGCTGATTGTTGATTATGGCCCTGATTCAGCAAAGCACTTAAGCACATTCTTAATTTCACATAAATAAGGTATACCATGGAAGTCAAACAGACTGCCTGCATCTGTTATTCTAATAAGGGTAAACTTTGTTGAATTATGGCTTACACTAATGATCTTTATCCAGTTCATGTACACAATAAAGTGAGCCCTACTGTTGAGAAAATCCATTGCCATTTGTGGTCTAGCCCGCCGGACATATTTTGTCTGATTTATGTGTGTAATTTCCATGAGCAAGTAATTCCTATGTGAATAGTATGTATGACTGAGTACCGAATTTTTAAACAGTATGAAAAAGGGTAAATTATAGTGGATGGGCCAAAGTGGAGTCTGATTGCTGTGTTTTTCTATTTTACTCACACGGATGCAGGTGGATTCTGTAGGAATAACATTTTCAAAAGTAGCTAAGTGCTTATAGTCCGTATGTCTTTCAAAAGCATCTTTCTGTTCCCCTGGTTCTGGCCAGCTGTCCAGCAGGTCAGAACGGCAGAAGGTTGCCCTAGTTTATGTTACTGGGCAGTTGTTCAGTTCGTTTCTGAAAGCGAAGAATTGACAAGGATAAGACAGATCTAAGCTGTCTTGCAGCTTACCCCAAGGAGTTGCATAGGGGCTACTAAATTTTTTGAGTGCCTGCTCAGCTGTATCAGTTCTGGGGAATAAAGTTGTCACTGGGCACAGGAACAGCAGCGACAGTATTTTTAATTCCCAGTTTGGGTTGGTAGATGATTAGTTTATGTAAGTGTGGTTTAGGTATAGGAGCATTTTCACAGCAGATTTTATATGAAAAAATAGCTGGTTCTGATTTTAACCTCCCAACCATTTTGTATTGGTGCAAATTATGATTTATGTGCAGATTTTCTCTGCTGTGAGATCAAAATAAAGCTGCGAACAGATAGGACCATCAATTCAAAAATGCTGAGTTAAATGGATCTGCTTTTTGGGGAAAATCCTGTTTTGCCACTATAGTCCTACAGTTGCTTGCAATTAATGTTCACAGATTTAATTCAGTTATATTCCATGATGGGGAAGATACGTATATGTCATCCTGAATCTTGGCTGTCCTCAGTTTTTGATACTGTCAATTGCATTTAAGGTACTTTTGTTGAAGAAAGAACGTATTGCATGAAAAGAGGAAATGGCATTCTATTATATGGTAAAGTGTAATAATTTCCTTCTGAGAGACTTTAAATTATGTATGAATGTTTTATGTAGGATTTCTATATATGCAATATACACCTGAAACACTTTTGCCCCAGATAACAGCACCAGACCTCTTAACTTCCAAAGGTTTATGTGTTCTCTGTGTTATTAAACACATACACCGATGAGGGGGGAATAAGACAGAATGGTGACCTTTTTCCAGTGTTGTCGGTTATGGAATAGGAAGCTGTTGGAAAATGATTGCCACAGAGCTGAAAAGATAATCGGATGCAGTTCATTACTCATCTTGTCAGCTGCTCCTGCTACAAGGGATTGTATCACAAGATGTTAATCTGCTTGTGACTACATTTCAAAGCAAGCATTTTTATTTTGGAGGGGGTGTAAGTAATTTAACATCTTTCAATTTTATTACATTTTCAGAAGCAAGAGAAATGGAAAATTCCCAATTTAAAGTCTCAGAATATTAATTGATAAAAATATTAGTACATCCTTGTGGGTTCTGTTACAAAAATATGACGATATGCTGCAAAAAGCTATTTAATTGCAGAAGTTGTTCTTTTTAGGCTAATGATGAGGTAGTGTATTCCTTGAATAGTGGAAGTTAGTCTGCTAGCACACTTTAGTGTGTTCTGCAAGACAACAAGTATAGACACAAGACAGATTTGCACCAAAAAGAATCCCTTCTACACATTGAGTCACTGATGTGGATGTACCCAATGCTCCCATACATTGTCTACCAGTGAGAATATTTGGTGTAAGTGTAGAGGAGGACCAAATTCATTACTTAAACTCCACAGATGGAAAGATGACAAGAATGCAATTTTAGCTAGATGACATTTTCTGAAAGTGAAAGGCCCAAAAGAGCAGTTACTTTCTGATACTGTGGGATGTTGCTCACAGTGCTATATGAAGCATAGAAGAAGGCTTATAAACTTTCCATTACAATAAGATTTGCTGTGTGTATTTCAGGCAAGCAGTACTGCCCTTTCCTCTTCCACCTTCATCCTGCCCATCTTCTTAAGTCCTTGAAGAAGTTGTCCAGTACAAGAAGAGGGACATTCCTTTAATTTCCTGCTAAGCTGGAGAAAAACACTCCTTTTGCTACCCTTCTTTGTGTCATTTTCTAGTATTGATTATTGTCAAATGGAATTGCACAGTATCTTTTAAATAGTTAAATTATAATTTCCATTGTGGTCTACAGGCACAGATGTAATCTCTATTAGAATACATTATGTAAAAAACAAGCAGTGAGATACTTAAAAGTACTTAAAAAAAATAATATTTTGAGTTAATGTGTAAGCAAAAGAAATTACAGGTTTAAACAAAATAAATAAATGGTTTCTGGATGCTCATGGTTGCATATGGCACTTTTTACTCCAGCAGGAGTATATAACGATAATGCCTTGCTGTATTCCAATTTTGGTAGCTACAGTCCACCCACTTAAATACCCCCTGGTGTATCCGTAGGCAACAGTATTCTCTAGTTGCTGCCAAAAACTCTTACATGGTCTTTTGTGTGCTATTAATCAGCAGCTATATTTCACCTCCAGAGTGACTGCATTTCAACACTGGACAAAGTGAAATATCCTATCTTACATTATAGAAGCAGCCAGTAGATAGTGGTTTTAGTTGGTCCAAAACTGGGGCATTAATCATTTTCTCCCCTAAACATTTTTGACTGGGTAGTCAATCAGTATGAAATGTTATTTGAATTTTCCATGTAGCTTTTCCCCTCTGTTTCTCCTCATACATAGTACAGTTGGTTAGCTGAGACGTGAGGGCCTTCTTCACTACAAAATTCTGATGCAGGTAATGAACACCATGTGCCGAGGTCAGAAGACACAAGCTACTGGGCAGAGGCTTAATTGGTACAGCTGTGGCTACTATGCAAATGTTTACATGAGTACATATGTATATATGTCTGACTTTATATTATATATGTGTATATATATAGGTACATACAAAAGTTACATATTTTCACAAAAACATTAAATGTCATCACATGTATGCTACTGTTATTTGTCACCGTGTTGAATCTGACAGTTAAGATAGAAATGTCGATGTGAAGGGACTACATGCAAGTTTGTTTTCAAGATCCTTTAATCATTGCATTTTCTGCTGAGACTATGACAGAGGTGTAGATGGTGATTACAGTAATGAAAAAAAAGTGGTTTGAAAGTGCTCTGTAAGTATTTTTCCACTTCCATTAGATTATTTAGAAATTGAATTGAGTTCCCATGCTGAATAGGCAAACATTGTTCCAGGTTGGGATAGAGCATATGAAAGCTAATTAATTTACTCTATAGTTGATGTGAAAGGCCATTTATTTTATAGTAATTTTCATGTTTTAAATGTGAAACTGTGAAATGAAGAACTGAGTAATGTCACATTTATGCTATAGTAATAAATTTACAAAAAACCAAAGATATTTTATGCAGTGCACCTTCTGAATCATCGTCTGATATTATAATTTTACTTTGCCCATTTTTGGAAATCAAGTACAATTTTACAGAAAATACAAACATAGCTATAAAATAAGTTACTTCAGTTTCTAAATCCATCGGTGTCCTCAAGCAGTCAAAAATGAGATTCCATCATCCCAGTTTATTTTCATATTCTATGTTAATTCTCATTCATTTTACAAGTATGAGTCCAATAGCATAAAAGATGTTCTCTCTCAATTCTTAACACATGACCCATAAATTTTATCTTTGAATATCTTTAGAGATAAGGGGTAGGGTTGGATGAATTCCTCATCTGATCTCAGAATTTGTGAAAGCATTCTGATAATCTTTTTTTTAAAATTATTTTTTTATTTTATTTTTAGATGTCTCAGTGTACCTTTGACTGATTTTCAGGTTTTTTATCAGTTCTTTAAGATGATAGTTTTGGAACTGAAACTTGAGCTTGAACTTGCAGTCTTTCAATGATCAGATCTTCAAGTGGGATGCAGTGGTACCCTGTTAATGGATGACATTCTAAACGCCCTCATTGCTTTGCATGTTATTGCCAATGCAAGTGAATAGAGTGCATTCTTTCTTCCTTTGTCATCTTAAGTAGTACTTCAATTTGGAGTAGCTGGACTTTGATATTTGATAGCTAATCTCCTCCTTTTTGTGGTGCTGGGCAGCGCAGAAGTTGAACTGACACTTTAAAAGGGCTTGTGTTACGAACAAGAACTAGGGTTGTTTGATTGGGTTTTTTTCATTTTTCTCACAGTGAAGTCACTGGCAGTGCCAAAAGCAAAGCTGAGAAAATGCATCCCTCCTTGACAGCGATTTCAGTGTTGAGCCTTTTGTTTAAACCCATCTTTAGCTGTGAATGATGTGCTTTGATGTAAAACCTTGGATGTTTCGGAGTGAGTCAGGATAGAAACAGCCAAGTGCCAGCATAAGATCCTTAGAATTGCTGACATTTGTCATCGTCGCTGGCTGTTTCACTTTTTCATTCTGAGCACTTTTTGCTGATTATTATTACTATAGTGGTTTGGTCAAACTGGTTAATTTATGCAGTAGGGTCAATACATTACATGTGTACCATGCAATGAAGAAAACCGTTCTGTCCAGGGTGAGCTTCCCCTTCCCATGAAAACACCGGACAGCCTTCCAAGTATCTAACTAGTGGGCAGGACAGGATACCCATCGTCATCTCCTGTAATTTTTTCTACCTCAAACACACAGACAGGAAGAAAGCAAAAGAGAGAAAACAAAATCATGCTTTAATGCTTGAGTGTAAGTGCAAGATGTTGGGGGGAGTAAGGAAACAGCCTGCCCTTTCTTGTATGTCCTTTTTGCAAGAATACGCTACCTTGTTTCCACTTCTGACAGCAAGCCCTGTTGACACAAGGTGGCGAAGAGTCAACTGTGAGGTTCACTGTATTTTCATGTTTTATGTTTTTAGAAACAGGAAACTGTTCTGTGTGAAGCAGAGCAGCGTGCACCGGTTTTGGTCCCTGGCTGGTGTTTGCAAGCATGTTGTAATGGCAGTAACAATAATTGCTGTGATGTAGTCAGCGTGAGAACCCCCATGGAACGAGAAGGTCACTGCAGTGCAAAGACATTTTCTGACACAGCTCCTGAGGTGCACTGCTTCGGTCTACACTCGTGCCCCTAGAGAGCTGGGAGCTTTTCTCTCAGACTTGAAGGAAAATATTCCATTTGAGAGAAGACTGAAGCTTCTATTTTTCTTTTCTCCAATATTTTTTTCTAGCTTTAAACTTCAGGAAAACTTCTCAGACTTAATTTACTTAGTTTTTATTCTCAGTGATGGTAGAACTGTTTTGACTGGGAGCATTTGCATTGTTTAAGATTCTTTGAAAAGAGTATGTTTTGAATCTTGTATTTCTTTTGTCCCTTGCTATCAGGATGGCCAGTCTGATATTTTGTACAAATTTTGGACTGCAGTAACTCAGACACTTTCCTCTCAGTTTCAGTCAGCAACAGAGTGTAAGTATTCAGCATAAATGATTTGTAATGTGTTCTATAGTTCTTCTGAATCTCTCATTTCAATAAGCCCTTTGCTCATTATCTCCTCTATTAGAACTATAGCAGTGGTTCACTCAATACGGGGTCTGTGAATTTAAAACTTCTTGAGTTTATAACCAAACAGGGTGATCCTCCTAAGCTATGGTTGAATTTTCAGAAAGAAATATTTTCTGCTTCATTAAGTAGTCATTATCTAATAACAAAAACGTATTTTTGCAACAGTATGTGGAGGTAAAAATGTTTGGAATGGTACATTATACTTTCGAGAGTGAATGGGTTTGCCAAATTAAAAAATAGTAATTTGATTTTAAAGAGCAGTTCTTACAGTCTTTTCTTGTTAAACACTGATTAATTGTAAAGATCTGATTTTAGCCATTTTTGGATACCTTTATAAATAGGAGTTGAGTTTCTTCAAAATTGTGTCTTGTCTAAATATAGATAAATGGCTGGTGTTCTGACTATACACAATATTCTGTACATATGTAATACATAAATGGCAGATACAATCAAGGAATATTAAATAAAAATCATATATAAACATAAGACAATACCATTACCAGTACATGCTAATGCAGCATGCAATTGGATCATAGGTGAGTTTGGTGCTTTCATAAATGTGTCTTTCATGTTCATATACAGTGTATAAAGTTAATCTTTTGCACATACAGATAATGCACATAAGATTTGCGTTTACCTTTGTGATCTCAGCTATTGCACTGGCCCTTCAAAATTTGGTCCTTCCAGGCTTTATAGCAGCAATATAATTTTGAGGAACTAGCTGGTTGATTCATGTTCAGCGGTTGCTAAGGAACTAAATGATTCCAAAAGAATATTTATTCATCTTGTGTTAAAACATATTAATTTTACTGTTTGCCTTATGCATTACTTTAACAGCAGTATATACATACCTGGAATCTCATATGTTCAAACTGAACACGTGCTACCTGTTTTCAGCACTTGGTTTTAAGATTGTAAAATTGTGACATCAGTTAATAGGATCAATCAACATTTCAGAAGTAAGGGAACTCTTACATTTTGTCAGCAGTACTTTGACAGCTATTCAGAAATACTTTATTACTTATGCTTTTTAATCATGTTTTTTACATAAACGTTTAGAGGGAGCGGTTGGATTTTTTGAACTGTGAATGATGTTTTTACTTTGCTACAGCCGAGTTTTGGGCAAACAATGCTTACAGCGAGCAGACGTTTTCATTTCAGTGATGCATCTATATGAGAATGTTCATCTTTAACATATAAATTCTAAGTGATTGAATCCACTGACATCAGTCACAGACCTCTGCATCATATAGATCAGAGGAAGACTGGACAATATCAGAAAAATAGTGTAAAAATAGGAAATCATGGCAGTTTGCAGAGTTCGATAATAGATCATGATCTGCTTTTGTGAGGTTGGGACAATCTTTATAAACGTAGCTTCATGACCTAAAATAACTCTATGCTTGACAATAACTGTGAATCCTCCAGTATTCAAAATTAGAATATATTTCAGTTGAAAGGATAGGCTGGGTGAGATGGGGCAGATGTCTGGAACCTGAAAAACCTGCAAATGAATGGACAATGTTAATCTCCTAATGTAATGGGAAATCCATGAAGTACGAGTGATGTTAGATCAAGATTAACATCAATTGATAAAACAGTTGTACATTTGTTTCATTTCCTGTTACTTGTGGCAAGCCTTTCGAGGCTGAAAATAATGCTGATTTTTCTGCTGGCTTTGTCATTCCTTATTTGACAAGTTTAAGAGTTGCATTTTAGGTACCTTGTTTTAAGAAGTCTGTGTAAAAGCATATTTTTCCCTCATCAGATTTCTTAAGACTTTGGCTCACAGAAGTTTTAAATGGGTATCTTCAAAGTTTCACAGCCATACACTTTTCCCCATCAAGCTGTTAGAAAATCTCTAGATCAGAGAGTTCTAATCACACTTCGGACTTAAATGAATGATAATAGTAATAATTAAGTTTGATACCAAAGTTTCACAACCATGATTAGTATCTGTATTGTACAAAATAATTTTTCCATGTCCAGTCTTCCAATTGTGGATTTTATGTTGGTGCTTAAGATATGTACCTTTGTCAACTGCATTTAATGTAATAGCTCATGCCACTTTGAAATTAATTATAACTATTACATTATTAATATTAAAGATAGGATAACGTATTTCATTTATTGATATAAATGCAAGGATACAGGTTGTTTCTGTGAACCAAAAAATTAGTTTGAACTTGGCAATGCATATTGCTTACTGCTTTATTTTGCAGCCTCTATGTTTTTGAAACAAGCTTTTGAAGGAGAATACCCTAAATTACTGAGGCTTTATAATGACTTGTGGAAGCGCCTGCAACAATATAGTCAAAATATTCAGAGGAATTTTAACACAAGTGGAACTACTGATCTCTTTGCTGAACTACAACAAATGGAAGAAGATACACAGGACATATTCATGCAAAAAACCCAAGATTATGAGTATGTATTATGAACTGTAAGGCAATAAAATGTAAAGCTTTGCACCCTGCAAGAAAACAGAATATTTTTAAGAACTTAGTGTTATTTGAATTATCAGAGCGGGAAAATTTTAAAGGCTTTTTTTTTCCTCTTGCAGTTACTGCTTTAATACTATTATAGAGCTGTAGGATTTTCATTAGGTTATATAATTAACAGTATTGGATTGTCTTGTCTTTCACAAAGTCCCTGACTTTGGAACTAGTTTTATTTTTGTCTCTTTGGATTAAAAAAAAGGCAGAATGATGAAAATTCAGTTTTGTATGTGTTGCGATTACAGCAGTAGCTTTCTCTTAATGATACTGCAATCATTGGAGTGTGGCAAATACTCAGTTTGTTATGATTCACAGTTTTAATGTTTATACATCGTAGAATAAACATGATCTGAGTGGTAGATATCAGAAAGATCAAACTAAAACAGGCTCATCAAGTCTATTAGAACTTCTAGACTTATGTAAGATAAAATGAATATTTTATGTGAGATTTGTATTGACTTAAATATGTTCCTGAGCAGTCAGTGGGAGACTTATCATTGACTTCAATGGAAGCAAAGTAGAGAGTTCACCAAACTTCTGACAATGAGGTAAAATGTTTGAGAGTGCTACTGCTTATTCATTTTCACAAATAGAAATACTAAAGACTGAAGCTTAATAAAGGTAAATTTAAGAAGGTTCTATTTGAAGCTTTCTATATGCACACGTATACCAGGAGGTACGTTTTTTTTTTAATGTATCATTGAGTACAAGGTATCTGCTAATGAAATATGTGACTAGAAAAAGGTCTTTCATTGCAGTTCTGGATATCTTGCTGATATTTTGCAGATGTTTTTAGCGCTGTTTGTCTCATGAACACCTTGAATTAGGGATTTCACGTAGGTCTTACAGAAAGTGCTAAGAACTGTATTGAACTATACAGAATGGCTCCCTGACTCGGTACATGGTTCGAGTGAAAAGCAAGGTGTTATACACTATTAAAATCTTTTCAAGTGCATATGTTTAAAGAGCAGAAAGAAAAACCAGGCTCAATACTGCGAAGTTTGTATGGTCTGGAAAGATTCAATGCTATTTTAATTTAAAATGTAGTAATTTTGTCTTATACCCACAGTCCAGAAAAGGCTTTGAAAGATTCACTGCAACAATATGAAGCTGCTTATCTGTCAAAATCCTTATCTCGACTCTTTGACCCCATCAATCTTGTCTTCCCTCCTGGAGGTCGGAATCCTCCTTCTTCTGATGAGCTTGACAGCATCATTAAAACTATAGCCAGGTATGCACATATAATACATTACAAAATGTAATCTTCAACATGTTTTTTTCATAAGTTACAATTTTAGAAATGAGACTTCCTTAGCAGTAAAACATTGATTACTCTTCAGTTATAAAACTGGTTCGTGTAAAAATTGAGTCAGGATTTAGAATAGAATAGAATAGAACAGAATAGAATAGAATATTTCAGTTGGAAGGGACCTACAGTGATCATCTAGTCCAACTGCCTGACCACTTCAGGCTGACCAAAAGTTAAATAATATTGTTAAGGGCATTGTCCAAATGCGTCTTAAACACCAGCAGGCTTGGGGCATTGACCACCTCTCTAGAAAACCTGTTCCAGTGTTTGACCACGCTCTGAGTAAAGAAATGCTTCCTCATGTCCAGTCTAAACCTCCCCTGATGCAGCTTTGAACCATTCCCACGTGTCCTATCACTGGATCCCAGGGAGAAGAGATCAGCACCCCCTGTCTGCATGTCCCCTCCTCAGGAAGCTGTAGGGAGCAATGAGGTCACCCCTCAGCCTCCTTTCCTCCAAACTAGACAAGCCCAAAGTCCTTAGCCGCTCCTCACAGGACATGCCTTCCAGCCCTTTCACCAGCTTTGTTACCTTCCTCTGGACACATTTGTATAACTTAACATCCTTCTTAAATTGTGGGGCCCAGAACTGCAAACAGTATTCAAGGTGAGGCTGCACCAAAGCTGAATACAGTGGGATAATCACCTCTTTATTATTATTTAAAATTTATTATAAATTTTATTATTTATTTTCTGTATTTTGTTTTTCTGGAATAACTGAAATTTTAATCTAAGTTTTACTGTTTAAGCTTATAAAACATCAGGAACAGAAACTTCACACATGTTGTAGATGTCTGATATCTTAATTATTCTGACTGTGTCAAAGGGAAGGTGATAGTTACTTGACCGCAAGTGATAATACTTGATGTAAATATTCTGTTAGAGTGAAACAGCAAAATAATAGATAAAGATGACTATTCCAGGTAGAATTTGTAAAATGAGATGCTTAAATTGCCAATGGTGTATTTTCCCTCATAAAGTTTTGGTAAGGACTGCTCTGTCTAATACAGTCTGCAAATGATGGGCAGTATTCACAGTACGTGTATGTGAGTGTGTGTGTGTTAAATACTGACACTGTACTTGTGACTGGGAGTTGCAGATGCTCAGAACATGCCTATTGGTGTGGTTATTGATGTTATTTTGCTCCTTGCAGAGGAGAAGGTAAAACAACATGAAAATTACAAAATTTCAGCTGAGTTTTCCAGAGTGACCTTTAGCTAATGATGTCTGGGGCTCTGGAGAGTTCTCGGTGAAGGTTATTCCTCTGTCAGGGTGCCTAGTGTCTCTCCAGTCCTTGGGAGAGGTTAATCTCATCACTTGCAACATGATGGTCCTTGTGCTTGTCTGTTTTCAGTAGAGCATTTATGAATGCAGCCCCAGCCAGTGGAGATCTGGGGGGTTCCATGAACAAGAAATACTGGAAGTGATTTAGAAGTCTTTTCCTTCTTCCGTTTGTTCCCTGTCATTCCTTTGGGGCCTCTGTTACTATAAAGGATTGCCTAAAACACAGCTTATTAGTTGTGTCAAGCTAAGGCGTCCCCTGGGTATTTCTGCACAGCTCACGCAATTCCAGAGCTGAATGACTGTGTATTCACCTGTAATATTTGAAGGCTGCTGCCAAAGCTTGAATGTAGTTAATTGCAGTCAATATTTTTGAATGGCTTACTAATAGTGATTTCATACTGAAGTGTCATTCCTAAACTTTGCTCATTTTTACTAGAATAGGAACACTGCACATAAAATTCCCAAATGACTTGTTAAATTGTAAACTGAATTACGGTGCTTAGAAAGACTTGGTTGTATGAGTTACTTTCTCTAAATTGATGTGCCACGTAACTACATATTCATAGTTAATTCTTTATCAATTAAATACAGCACTGTTTAATTGTTAATTAAGATTTGGAATCTTTGCTTCCAGTGAGCTAAATGTGGCTGCTGTTGATCCAGACCTGAGTTTAGCTGTGGCAAAAAATGTGGCAAAGACCATTCAGCTCTATGGTGTAAAGTCTGAGCAGCTTGTAAGTAACTTTAAATTTCTAAAAATGTATGGGTTTTATGTATAATGTTCCATTTTTTGTAGATTTACAACATAACAGTAAAGCAATCTAGATAGACAAAACCTTCAAATTGGCTTTCCATTGTATTTGGAAACATTTTCAGTTAAATTCTGCCTTCAGATAAACACAATCTATTGATAACAGTAAAATTTGTCTGTATAACTCCAAATTGAATTTGCCATATTAATTAAAAAAAATCAACATTGTAGTTGTTGTTAAGTAAAATTAAGACAATTTAATTCAGTTTATATTTACCAACATTTGATATTCCATCAGTTACATGATACGTCATCTTTATGGTATTAAAATCTGGACTATTCAAATATATTTTTTCACTATTTGCAAAAAAATGCAGGCATTTTTTCCATATATTTATTATTTGCCATATATTTAACTGACCGTTGATTTGTTTGCATTTGTCAAATGCTTCCAGTCATTTGCCATGCACTGTTATCTAGTGTTAAACTGAATAGAGGAAGGATCCCCAAAAAGCCAATGGATAGTACGGTGAATGTCGTCATACGAAAAAATAATTTTTAAGATCAACAATTTTCTCGTGAAGCCTGTTGCTGAAATTTTGATGTTTTTCTTATGAAGAGATGAAAATTGATTTTTGCAATATGCAGACCCACAAGAAATGACTAACTACTTGTATTTGTAAACAAGATCTTCTCTTAAACAACATTAATTCTGAAAGCAAACTCAGACTCTGGTGACATTCATTTACTATATGTTTCATTTAAAGAGAGATACTTGCTAACAATTTTTTGTGACATTTGGCTACAAAACATGGCAGCAATTAAGTTAGTGTCCATTCTATTTACCTTTTAGACACCTGCTGTCTCTGAATAGCTTTAAAAAAATTGAAATTCAATAACACATACCTTGTTTACCATGTCTGTTGGATGAATTGTATTGGAAGTTTGCAAACTAGTGTATGGAACAGGAACGTAGGTGAAGCAGTCATGAAGGCCATAAAGAATATTTACAATTTTAAAATAAAAATATGTGTTTACATTATTTTGCTATATATTTACAGCATGGTGCTTAAGTTGGGTCTTCCTTTAAAGACACCGAATCATGGCTTCATAATTTCAGAGTGAAATTTGCTCATGAAACAAATCAGGATTTTTACTAGGTTGCGAGAGTCATCATGAGTAAAAAATATTACACTTGCGTCTGTATTTATCATGGAGTGTAGTGTCAAATAGTGACATTCAACTGGAAAAAAAAAGACGTATCAGCTGTAACTGTGAAAGCACCAGGGTCTGTTGTGCTCATCATCTCTGTTAGAGTTTGAATCTGGCCAGTGGCTTCTTTGAAAGTGTACATCGTTTTGTGATCAGCCAGCTGGCAAATTCTTAAGAAACCCTGAAAAAAGGGATATGTAGAAATAAGCTGACGAGTATATGATTTGTGGCTTTTTATTAGCTGACCTTAAACTAAAAGAATGTAGGAGTAAAGAGGGAGTTTGAACCCTTGAACTTCCTGAATTTGACAACTGAAAGTAAAACCTGAAACTTTGAAAAACTAAGTGATAGGATTAGTTAAACTGGCAGAATGAACATGAATGTCCTTCAAGAATATACCTGCAAATTGTAAAACAACATCAACTATGTATCACACAGCTATATTTTTTACTTTTTTTTTTCTTTCCTTACTGGTATACGTTACAAAATTAAAAACTGGAAGGTCTCAACACAGTTGCCAAGGCATAGGTGTATAGCGCCATCTTTAAAGTGCTAAAATATCATGCCTAGCCTCCAGCTGCCTCTCCAGAAGGGCATGGCTCTCCCACTTGTCCTGTGCCATTCTTGCCAGCCCTGTGGATATAATCTAGAACATCTTAAATTTTTTTTGTACCTATTTTTGGGCAGACAGATTGAGCCCGAAATGTGTACCATGTGTAGAACAGGAGCTATGTCAGACAGCACTGTTTCATTATGTTTTAGTGGTGTAGCCAAGAATGCAATCTTCATTCAGTCTTGCAATCCAGCCTCCAACGGTAGCTTTCTAAAGCTGAGAAGGGTGACCACGTAACATTTGCGCTCAGATGCTTCATTTCTGATAGCTATAGTAGAGCAGTGCTAAAGATGGATATTTAAGTTCCTGGAGGAATTCACAATTGAGTTATCTTACAAATTAAAAGTAAACAAAAGAATCTCAGAATTCTCAGTGAAGGAAGATGGGGGGACTTTTAAGAATCATTAGAATTTTTTTTTTTAACATTGTTGTAATATTGCAGGTAGATTTGAGTGGTGAAAAACTGAAATGTGCGGACCTAAAAATGTTGAGATATTCTGATGTCAGGGTTTTTGTTTATTCAATTTCACAAAAAAATTGCAATTCACTAAGATTTCATTGCTGTTTCTCCAGTTAGCTTTAGATAGGACAAATAACAAGAAAAACGTTCTTCAAGACTCAGAGATTTTACCTTTGAGTAAAAGCAGCATCTAGCAATCCGTACATATAGTACGAAAGCAAAAACAAGTAAGAAAAAATGGCCTCTTCCTGTGAATCCAAAACGTACGTTTGTGTTACTTGTGACTTCGTACACTACTGGCTTTTGGTTTACAGCTTTCCTCACAGAAAGAACTAGCTGTTGCTGTGCCTGAGGCCTATTCTTGTATTAACCTGTTCAAATGATTTCAGAGAAGATATAAATAACCTTCTGTAGGTAGATACATTCTGCCGTTGGGTGAATCTTTAGCTAACCCCTTGCTGATGCTTGATGTGGTTGGTGCATGCCATGAAGCGTTCAGAATTATTGTCCTAATTTCACTCAGTGTAATTGCAGATGTTCTTACTATACAGAGTTTGAAGGGATAATTATACATTGCACTAAATTTAAAAAAATATTTCTGTTAATGTAAGAGTATTACCTTTCAACTTCACCACCCATCCTGTGTTTTGTTAGGTGATGCTGAGGAAGGGTGCTTGGCGTATTTTCTCTGTGCCGTTATTATTTTGTCTCTTCTTATTCACATTTTCCCTAAATCAGGCAGCCCAAACATCTTCCTAATGATTACAGACACCACGAGATTTCCATTTAGTCACCATTTCTACAGCCTTCTCATTCCAGATTGGAAGAGAAATTAACAAATCCGATCATCATGTTATGGATAAGAGCAAAATTTTCCCCTTCTGCATTTGCACATTGTAATCCATTGCTTACTTTTTAACATAATGGCTGCTAACTGAGCCAGATTTTGTTCACTAGCCACTTTTTTTGTACAAGTAAGGTAGCCCAGATAAAAAAGAACTGACTTTTCTCCTTGATTTAAGAGTTTTCCAGAGGGGTCATCCATTCCCATTTGCAAATACCTTAAGTTACCCATCTTGATTGATTGACACATATAACATGTTGTGCTCTTGTTTAACTGGCCACATAGGAAAATTAGCTCTTTCATCAAATGCTGACAATAAGTACAGTGGAGGGAAGAGGTTCACGAGAAACCAGTAAATTGCATTTCCTGAAAACAAATAAAAAGTTGAGTAATTTGGGGTTTTTTTGAGAATCCATGCTGCTTAACAAAAGATAGGAGCTCACAAATCTGCCTCCTAAAGAAATTTTTACCCATTTGTATAACTGATAGTTGAGATGTAAAAGAGAGCTTATATCGCACCGACATCTTCATTAGATGCCTTTGACATGGCAGCAGTAATTGCATGGCAGGATCCTCTAGGGCAGTGGTCTCTAATTTTTTTCAATGGTGCAGCCCTATCAGTAAAAACTTTTTGAGCATGCACCCCCATTATGTGTACATTTATTTATTTATAAATTATATACATGTACTATTGAAGTTCTGATATTTCCTTCCTGCACCCCAATGGATTGTCTTGCGTAACCCCTGCTGCACGCACCCCACTGTGAAGACCACTGCTCTAGGGTAATACTCTGCAGTAATCTTCCATAATAAGAAGGGAACTGATTTTGGCTGTCCATTTTTGGACAAGATGCCTAGTTGATTGCAGAAGTCTTTTAAATTCATGTTTGATTTTGTTCATATGCTACTTTAAATCAGATTTCTCATTCATGTGTATAAAAATGAAAATGATACTCACTTGTTGATTGGTAGTGAGACAAAACTGTATTTCCCCAGTTCATTACCTGTAGTTTTGCCATTTACTGAGCTGAATTTTAAATGTACTTGAAATGTTGTGGTTTCTCCCATAATTAAAAATCTCTTTGTTGCAACTTTGCAATCACTATGTTTTGGGTTGCCTGTTGATAGAGCTGTTTCTCTTATTGATACTTAGAACTGGATGTCTTGCAGAGAGAAGTCATGAAACATCAAGGGTTAAAAGCTTTGAAAGTTTACAGGATGTGTACTTTTGCCAATAAGCAGAAAAATAAATTGCAAGATCCATTGTCCTTATAGAGATTGAAGATGGAAGAGCCCTATTTGGTCATCTAGTCTATTCTCTTCCCAGAACAGGACTATTTCAAACAGTATTTGTTGTTGGGGTTTTTGTTGCATTCTTTCTGCTTTTAGAGTGATGATTTCAGTTACCTCATATATTGTGAGCAGAAATATAAGTACTGTATGTTCTCTTACTTTTGTGCTATTTCTGTTCAACTTGGCATGTGGGTGGATTGAAATACACTAACACACCCACCAAGTGCACATAGATGAAATGTGTTGTGCTGTGAACATGAAAATGCAGTTGTTTAGAGAAGATGCGATTCTCCTACTTTTTGAACCTAGAGACCTCTACTAGTTTCCTCCCTAGAGTCACAGTCATCCTGTCAGACTATCTTTATTAATTGCAATCAGAGTCCCACAGCAATCCTTCCTGTCTTGTCTTGTGGAGGCTGTGTCTTGCTGCCTCCTCTCAACATAAGGCACCGCTGAGAGACAAAGTAGCCTGCTATCTTTTGGCCAATAAACAAGCAAAGAGTAATTTGCAGAGGCAGGATTGTAAAAATCAGGTTGCCCACTTGTTTTTCAGAGCAGGTGGGGGTGATTATGCTGGCAGCTTTTGGTGGATCAAACTATCTTAAACAACATTTTTATATGTGGATATGTAATGGTATGTACGCTTACATAATTTAGGCAAATATAACTCATTCCGCTGTGCTCCCAGATGGCGGGGCACATTTTAGCTCCACTCCAAGCCAGGGTGACCAGCTCAGCCTCGGCACCTTGCTGAGTGCCACACTCTCGTTCAACCTGGAGCACAAGCAGAGCAAGTCCATGTCTGCTTGAAGTACAGGCAAAGCAAGAATCTGCATGGCCATATTACACTAGGCAGATTTATCCTAAGGTTAGGGTAGATAAGGCTAAAATCAGTGGGAGCTGTGATTGCCTATAATTGGAGACGTTCCTAAATACGGAATATTGTATTTTACGGAGTAATATGTTTCAGAAAAGTTTGTCTAAAAAAAGGGATCTTTCCAACAGAGAAGAGGCTGCAGGCAGATGATATAATGGAGATCTTTCCCACTGTCAGACTTGTAAGCAATCATAAAGAGGAAGCACTCAGAAGATGGAGAAGGAGAGTGGGTGTAATGAGGGAGGAAGGAAATAGAGAATTTGAATCCGTTTTTTATTCCCTTAACTAAATGTGGTTGGACTTGTGTCATACATCTTACAAAAGTTGATGAATGAGGTGGAGGCCCGAAATACAGGCTGTGGGCAGTGCTATGGGAGAGCTACTAATCTATCCTTTGCCCACAGCTCATGGTAGAGGCTTTGCTTCTCATCAGAATTTTACCCTGGGCAATGGTTTTTGGATTTTCTGATTATCAGGTTTGCCTAGTATAAGCCACTTGAAAATTTTTAAGCACTGTACAGAGAGCACAGTCTCTCCTGAGGTTTTGAAGAATTCTTTGCCGACCTTCTTAAGAAAACATAAGGTGACACTTGGTGTATTTTATGTATTTCAAAGTTAAAATGCCAAAGACCCAGTAATAGAAGTGAATTTTGAGATTAAAGATTAAAGAGAAGACACAAGTGCCTCAAAAATTACAGTCCCCACACCAAGGTTCAAATAGTTGTCCCGTAGCCTCAAAGGGCAGGACATTGATTCACATATTGAAGACCTCTGGTACCGGACATGCTAAAAGGCAAAATGAGAGAGCACTTGCTATTCTGATCCCAAAAGCAATGGACCGCTGTACACTTGGGACACAAAGAAATTTATATGGATTTTCTTTGGCGAATGAGGTTTTTAGATTCTGGGTTGTTTTGAGGGAAAATTCAGCATCAGCTGATATCTGTGATAGAGAGTAGGCAGCCTCTTTCTCACCATCCTGGATCTCAGTAGTATATTGAGATTTATTTACATTTACTTAAGTAAATATCTGAGTTATGTAATGTTATACATGGTTTTAGAACGTGCACCAGTCGCAGAGTACAAAGCAGTAATGTGAACAGTGATATGCAGGTACTCAGCCAAGTACAAAAAGGTTCTTGGGAAGTAACTGGGAAGCTTTGATTTAGCCTGATACTGTTTTTCAATGCAATGGTGAAACTGGTTTTCAGATGTTGTAAAACAATTCTGAATATTTAATTGAATTAATGTTTAAATGTAAAGTGACTCTGACAGAAAAATTCTATGATTAATACACATTATTTCTAAACTTTATTTGTTGTGAGGGTTTACTGAGATCTACTTTTTAATTAAATGGTACTAAATAGTGTAACTGGGACTGTGTTATTGTGAAGTATTATTATCTGTCATAATGATGAGTAACATGTACTTGATGACAGACGTTTTTAGTGCATTATTGTTTAAGAAAGTAAATACCAAAAAAGAGCATAAGAAGTAGAAAAAAGTAACGATTGTTGTTTCAACCCCTCCCTCAGAGTCAAACACTGATATATCCCGGTCACTCACTGCTTGTCCCCAAATAGCCTGGATTTGCTTTTGAAACAGAGTATGGGTATGGAAAGAAAAACATATAACTGTCCTCAGAACAGTAAATGTAAGGAAGTAAATGAGCTTGGTCTCATCTGTTTGAAGGCAAATTTGTATCATCGAGGCTTGTTCTGATTAGCGTTGGCCTCACTTCAAGGATCAGCAAAACATCTCTGTTTTTGCTGCAGAAATGCTGTGTATTAAATTGCTCCACACTGTCACCTGATGTTCACGTTAACGTCTGCCTCTCTGGGTTGAGAAGACAAGGTCAGTTAAGGTTTATGACTGACACTCAGGACTTAATTTGCCATCCTAGCTGTGAACTCTCTCAGTCCCCAACACGGGACGTAGCAGTAAGGTCCGTACCAGTCAGCGGAAGGTGCCTGGGAACATTGCTGGGCGCCGCGGCCAGCCGGCGCAGGGCAGCCTGCCTCACGGCTGCTAAGGGCTCCCCTTCCCCAAAGCAGGTGGCTGCCCGCCAGCGCCCTTTCGAGGATAGTCTCTGCAATATTGCCTCTCCTGAGCCACGGCTTCAGGTTATTTGGGAGAGTACTTGTTGGCCCAGGCCAGAAACTTGCTAATGACTGTCCTAACAGTTTAGCGGTACAGATGATCACGTGCCAGATCCAGCAACTTTTCCTGGCACCGTTTAATTTACTGCTATGGGTGTAGCCAATATGTGAATGAGACTGAACAAGAGCGACATGCAAAATCTGTTCAAGAGGAAGCTTAAAATGCTGACAGATGGGGGTAATTTTTTTCTTGCATCTGGAATTCATACTTTCTTACTTCTGATGTAAATAAATCTCTAAGGCAAAAGTTAGGAGATGCTGATTTCTTCTATAGTAACATTGCTTTTGGTCTTAAGATTTTCTTAGATTGCCAGAGCTTCAAAAGATACGCTTTCCTAAACATGTTTTTCTCTCTGTAATGCTTGTCAACCGTACTTGACTTCTTTTCAAATAGCATTTGGTGTTTCTACCAGAGTTTTAGTCCTTGAAAAGAGCACAGTTGTCTGTGGCATTGTGGCTCGTTGGCACCTCCAAATACTGCTGGATGGGTGCAAGAAAACTCTTGGATATTAACTCTTTTCAGGAGCTCAACACTTTCTTCAGGTAGCCAAATATTTCTTTGAGCCAACTCTGATGACACCTTTTTGGATGCCAGTACAACCAATCCCTTCTGTAATTTAATATTCTATTTTTAGTGAATGTAATGGATGGAGATATAGGCTGAGGAGCATCTATCTATCTGTCATGTTCAGATATTTTTAGAGCACTGATCTTTGTAATGCTGATCAGCACCAAATGCATTACATAAGATTAGCATCAAAATATATATAATGGAAAGTCAGCTCTGCTGCAGTTGTTCTTAAATTATTTTTAGTATTGCCCACAAAACTTGTATGGCTCGGTGTGTTATCCTGCCATTGTGCTCTGTCTTTATAGGAATAATTTTTAAAGATTAATTTCTCTTCTCTCAGACCTTTTCAATCACAGGTCTCCTTCCTGAGGCTTCAAATAAGATTTGTCAGTCAGTGATACACATTATGAAGATTTTAATAAATGCCTACTTTCCACTAGGACTGAAACCGAGACAATTTATCTCTCATTGTCCTTCAATCCAGTTTATATTTGAACTTGTGATTTGCAGGTGCAAGGTCCCAAATTCCTCTTTACTTACATCCTCAGCTACTGCTGTGTTCTTTAATGCTGCTCAGGTGGCTTAATCTTTTGCAGTTACCCATAATGATCTTTTCAATTTTCCACTTTTAGTGGATGTTCAGAATTAACATCTCCCTATTAAATATCTCTGGTCCACTAGCTTGCCATTTAGAATGAGCTGGAATAGAATATTTGGGAGATTTCTTGAGTTTGAAGAGACAGGCTGTGAGAAAACGGACCATATTCTTCTCATACCACTCTAGAAAATTTATTTTTGTCTTTCAAATTTTCTGCAAAAAAGCTGATCCTTTCCTTTGAGTATGTTTAAAAACTAGTTTGTAATTACTGAGGTTTAAAATAGATCTCAACTTTCTGCACATCCATCCCATCATCATAACTATTTGTGATGTTGTGGCAGATGAGTCTTGATTATGATTTCTTTCTTTGTGGGTTTATGGTGCATCTGATATATGATAGTCAATAGAATATAGTCTGCTGTTTGGTTTTGGTGATGTAGTTTTGAAAGTGTAATTCTATCATGCTACGGCTTCACAGATTTTCCAGGATCTCTCTTCCTGAGATTACAACTAAATGTGCTCTGATCTTGGTTTATATTTTTACTGTTTAGAAACAATCTCTAATTTATTAAACCTTCTCCTTGGTTTGTAAACCTTGTTGCAATAAAGAGAATGAGGAAAGAAAATGCTAGAATGCCAGGTGGAATAGAAAAACAACAATTAATTCAGCTTAAACTCTGAGCTGAGAAAGAGACAGCATCTTTACAAGGACTTGTTGTAATGTCATTTGTAGAAGAAAAAGTGTCTGTCATGCTTGATCAGGAGAATGAAGATGTAAATAAGCTGTTTTCAGTGGGTTATTTAGACGATAAGCAATATGAATGGCGTATTTTGGTCCAGAATCAAAAAGGCTAAGTGTATTATAACTGATCCAGAGATGATATTGGAAAGTCTTGGCTCAATCAGTGAAATTTTTAAGAAAAGCAGAAATGCAAAGGAAGATGGGATTGAAAAGTAAATATTGCAATGATAAAACAGTTGGATGAGAAGGATTGGTTCTTAGTTTTCTCTGAGTATTCATGGAGATAGGAATTTTTTCTGAACCTTTCGGTTATGCTTAGTGGTTGACTAGGAAAAGGCAGAGAGAGGCTGGACTAAAGTTCTCCACTGATTGTGCCCCTGTCTGCCTAGTGGCAAGGAAAAATATCTGTAACGTTGCAGGAAAGAAAGATGTTGATCTAGGAGGGCTATAATTCTGGTTTCTTCTTAAGGAAATGAAAAAAATTAAGACCTTGTTTATGGAGAAAAGCATTTGTTGGGTTGGCTTTAGTCATGTGTATTCCTAAGGAGAAATGTACCTTACACCAACCAAAAACATTGTTTTTGCTCATTTAATTTATACAAGTTCCCCAAATGAAATATGCTATAGTAGCAAGAAAATGGATGTGAGCTGCATCTCTGATCTTTACTGGCATAACTGTGTTTGGGGGTATCTGTGGTGTTGTTTTTTTGTCCACCCATCCTCTTATCTGACATAGCTAAATTTAACTAGCTGAATAATTCAATGAAGCAGGGGAGAACAGGGTAGAGAGGGAGAGAGAAAAGATTTCCTGGAATCAAATTCTTCCTATGAAGGGAAAATACTGTTCATGCACTGGAATTTTGGCACCAGATTTAAACTCCAGCAAATTTATGAGGCCTGTGATGGTTTTGAACTGAAAAGCATGATGAATTCTCATTGTAATGACATGAAGTGAATTTCTGATTGCCTTTTTCATTATGTGATCTTATAAGAATTAATCCATGTCTCGTATTAGATGGTGTTATATTGAATTGTGAGCTTTCATTTGCGGGTGAATCACTATTCAGGACATATTCCAACAATGAGATTTGTCTGACAGTTCCAGGGAAACGTATCTAGTCCTCCTGTCTAAATGTCAAATATTGTGAACTTCAGATGGAAGTATGAAATGTAATAAGCTCACGAATCGTCAAGAACAGTAGTGAAATGACACTTCAGGAAAGGGTTTTTGTAAATAACGGGTCAGTTACAACGGTGTAAGTAATGTGAAAGATTATATTTTCCCCACGTCTTTTTGAGATACATGAATTAATTGTATTATACCAGTACCTTGAAGACATGGTGTTACTGTCATTGAAAAACTTGTATCTATGTTATTTAAATGAGAGAATCCTGAATTCAATATTTGGCACATTAAAGGAATTCATTAATAGGTATTTAAATAGAATATGTGGGAGGCTATTATATACTAAAATAGTTTCAGAATAATTGCTATTTCACTGTACAGTAATAAAAGCTAAAGATGGCAGTAGGTCTAATTTAAAAATAATCAGAAGTCAGCTAAGGTTTTGTAATTTTTTTTTGATGGAAAGATCAGAAGAGTTTTGTTAAAACAGTCATTAGGAAGCTACTTACATTGGTCAGAGAATACTTAGAAATGTCTAGCTAAGTCACTTAAAAAAGCATTTAAACTTTTAAAAATTGACTTAAAAATCTAGAGGAGAAAGTTGCATTAAAAAATAACTTCATGAAACATTTTCTTTTTCATGTTGTCTTTTGCTGGTTAGATCGTGACTCACATAACAAATGTGTGATTTTTATTTTTTTTTTAAGAGATACTGGCTAAACTCCAGAAAAAATCATCCAAGCATAAAAGGCTGGTTTTGAGAGTACTAGGTACTTCAATTTTATCTTGCTGAGAAAGTGGTTAAAAGACTTCTTTAGGTCTAGCATGTAATTTTGCTAACAGGTAGAAAAAGAGCAAGATTGCACAGTCCTTACAGTATTTCATTGTAGTGTGCTCTAAGTTATTTCATATCAAATTAAATTTTATGATTCAGAAATGGATTTGATTAAATGTATGTTGATATGGTAAAGGCTTTGGATTTTGCGATTTTGGAACAACTCTAATGAGAGTTGGACAATGTAAAGCTCATTTATAACCTTCTGCAGGGTTAGAAGTATTCTAATCTCAATTAATGCCTGGACTTGATACCAAAAAAAGGCAGTTGGCAATTAAATAAGTTGATTATATTTTTTATGTGTAGGTGAATATCACCCTATCGTGTTGGACCTGTCTCACGTTTCTTGGGGATGCATGTCTGCTCTTCACCTCTGGAGGTGCATTCTCAGTAGCTGATTGAGACCAACAGCTATTGGGATGACATAGAAAATACGATTAATCATTCAGTCATTAATTTGGCAAGCATGAAAAATTCAGTAAACTGTTACAGTCAGAGGTATCAGGATCAACACACACTGTCCTTGAAATACTCCTCAGACTTGGGCTAGCTGGATAAACGTGAGTCTGAAAAAATGTCAAATAAAAGGGGCATAATTTTCTGAAGTTGATAAATGATTTCGAGTGCTTCAGATTTAGGATTCTCTGAGATTCCTTAAAGGAACTGGTTTTAGGTGCTTTCTGATAGCAAAGTTGTTTTAAAACATCTCATTATTTAAGGACCATGAACCATTACTCACTTTTGATTATGTGTACAGTGCTTTTCTTCTCAGATGATTCAAAGACTTAGAGATAAATCCTGTCTTTTCTGTTACAGAAAGACCATTTGCTGTTTTCCTTCCATTTCTTCTGCTTTTGAAAATATTAAGGAAGAAAAAAAAAACAAAACAGAAATACCCCCGAGGGAGCAGTTCGATGATTGCTGTTGTTCTAGCATGAATAGTATGAGCATAATGTTCAGTCTTTTTTCTTGGTCAAGGACTTAACAGTCCCTTCAAATTTTTCTTCCCAAAATAATGATTGTGTTTTCTATAAAATTTTGAATGCCTTCACCATAGAGCTCCTTTTCTATATTCCTAGAATATAAAATTGTCATTTTTCTGAGGAAGCTAAAAAAAAAGATATTCTGGAAGCTACAGGAATGTCCTGAGGGTGCAATATAAATGTTTTTATGTACATTTTAAGTTGTTGCCTGAACTCACCCCTTATTCCTTTTTGCATGCCTTGAAATATGTCATCTTCTTTGGAAAATTAGAAGTCATTCCAAGAACATAAATTTATGATTTATTCTTATATTTTAGTTGATTTTTTTTAAAGGAGACCATTCATTTTATTTTATCCTCATCAGTCAAGGACCTTATTTGCCCCAACACATTCGCTCATATCCTACACTTTGAACCTCTAAATTATGTCTCTTCTTTTTGCAAATTGTCCTGTAAGTAGCTAATATATTAGGTGGTGTAGCTAGTGGAGTTCAGGTTGTTATGGTTTTTTCTCCTAAACGGTGTCATAATTTTACAAAAAGTAGCAAACTGATTCTAGTAAACTCTTGTGTTTCTTAGGTGGAAAGAGATTGTAAAAGGCTCCTTCTGCCATATGGAAAATATTAAATCTGATAGTAAATCATCCCAATTATTTGTAGCTTATGGGAGAAATCCCAGGGCCAAGCCCTATTGACTGAGAAACTCTGTAAATGGATTCTGTGCTTTATAATAAGTTGTTATGATCAGGCAGGAGGCCAAGTACCAGACGGATTGATTGCTTTCTGCCAGAGGTATGGCCACATCAGCTGCCTCTATTAGGAATGTATTTATTCTTGAAAATGTCAGCTTGACAATTGGAGTTCAAGTTGTGCTATCAAAACACATTAGTCTCGTGATCCTAGAGTTAGATCAAATGCTTTGTTGAGAGGCACTACTTTCGTCTTATTTTGATTTAAGATCTTCTCCATACTCTTTCTAAATTATGATGCTGTTTTCTGCTCTTTAGAGAGTGGGTTTGCTGAGGCTGTTTTAGAGTAGAGAAATCAAATAAATGGAGTTTTCCAAAACTGTCAATAAGGATGCACACAAGATCTTAGTTACTTAGTGTGAAACTGAGCTTTTCACAAAATGTTTAGTCTGTGAAGGCAATGGTAGCGAAGCAGCTCACAAATCAGTGTCTTCTGAGCTGCCACCTGTTGAAAGAGGGGAAGTTAGTCACTTTGAAACACTAACAAATTATAGGAAAAGATGTATCAATAATCTGAGCTTTTCTACAAGAAAAAGACAAACTTAGTTAGCACTTTTTTTTATAACCCGAGGGAGAACTGATGATTTGATTCACGTCCTAATCTAAATTTTACATTCATTGCTTCATGGTGAAAACAAGAATTTAAACCCAAAGCAATCTTATCATAGCACGTGTTTCAACATGTGAGATCAAATCCATGCTGTCAAATTACATATCTGTTCTTAGGTATTAAACATAGAAAAGTGTAAAATCCAGAACACTTGATCTAGTTATTTCCAAGGCATATTTCCAGAGTGGGTCTATGCAAAGGGGTGCAAATAAATTTATAGGGTGAGAATTCATCTGACATGACTTCAGGCAGTATTAGCTGCCTGTATGTATCTGCGGTACCACTTTAGATTCCCTTTGTACTTAGTGGAGGGGAGTAGGTGCGTACAGGGTGCGTCTACTGTCTCCCTAAAGCAGGGTCTCTAAAATAGGCTAGATTAATTACTCAATAAAAGTGCTTCTCTACTTCGTGGTTTCCTGCATGTGGTCAGGTGAATCATTCCTGAAATTTTCTGCTTTGGGCAACTTACTGACCCAATACGAGGCACATGCAATCTCTGCAGGTGAAGCAGTGTAACCACGTTAGTGTACTGAAGGATACAAACTAAAAGAAACTGTTTTCCAGAAGGACTTCTGAATTTGGTGAGAGCATGGTGCCAGTCATGGCTTACGGTTTCTTGACCATGTCAAGCTGAAGCAAGTCAGATGGCCTTCAGTCAGCTTGTTCCTCTTTGTGACACGCTTTTTGTGTATCAGCTTCTATAAGTGTCCTTTTTGGTTCAATCAACTACCCAATCTACTACTTAGTCCTCAGATTCTGTTGAATTAGATTAAAAAAAAAAAGTCTTTTAGGCAGCTTCCTCCAGCTAGTCAGCTACTGGATTGAACCTGCAAATTTCAACCTCATACCTTAGAGAATGTCCTCATATACATGTCAGAAAGGCAGTACCTCCAGCGTTTCTTTCTCATTGTAGTTTAACAGCTGCCCTTTGAGTTTTCTTGAAATGCTGCGTGGGACAGAAGCTCACGTTCACATTCATGAGGGTACCACAAGACACAGCCCTTGTCCTAGTGCCTGGATGCATGATACAGAAGTCCTGGCTAATATTCGCTGGTGGGAGACTTCTCTGCCTTACTCCTCTCTTCCTCACCAGCATCTCATGTTGCCAGTGTGCTGGTAGCTCCTGTTGGCAAAGGGAGGTCATACTGACGTGTCACCCATTGTAGCATTGCCACTTGCTGGGGAATGGGGTGCCCGTGCTTTGCTAGTGCCCATGAAATTGCTGTAAATAGTAGACAGGCTCTGAGGTAAAAGCAGAAACAGTTTACCCAACTGAAGTGAAGAGCGTAAGGAATCAGTTGCTATACTTAAAGACAGATACAGAAAAGTGGAACAGTTACAGTCCTTGTTGTTACCGCTCATTCAGGTCTGGCTTCAGCATGGTTTCTTTTTCTCTGTTTTCTTTTCAGCTAGCAGGCTCAAGCCTGACTAACTCCCAGGGTGACTGATGGTTCCCTGGAGATGGGATCTGGTCCTTCAGCAACGCTTTGTCTTTTAGTTGTTTCTTTCCCAAAATAGATTCTGATTTGGGATGAAGTAACCCCTTCTGTCCTCCCACTTTCTGCTTAGCATAAATTCACCTTCCTGGCCTTCTGCATTTCTGGATAAATCTAACTGATTAAAAAGGCATCAGATTTTGTCTCTAGTGCCATCATCAAAAAGAAAGCCCTTGGACTGTGTCTTTCAGCTGAGTGGATGTGGCTAGGCTTCACGCTTATTTGACTTAACCTGTTTACACAGTGCAATCCCCAGTGGGCAGATAATAGAGGAAGAGTTACATTGGGCTTAAAGGCATAAGCTGTGTCCAGCACAGAACTTCAAAAGTACTTGCTGTATAAATGAGTGATGAATGTGAATCATTGATAACACCTGATATGGTGGAAAATAAATTGAGGGATGATTTGTCGCTAAAGTAAATGGGCCATAAGCATGATTTGTTAGAACCAGGGAGACGCAATGTACAATGGATATTAGAGGTGTCAGGAATTAAGTCTGAGGCACTGGAATAATGATAAACTACCTGAAATCCAGATACATGCCAGTGACAAAGTGTATGTACATGAACCATGTTGGACAGAGTCAGTGGAGAACCTTATTGCCTCAAGGCAATGTCACAGAAATCATTATGGTGACAGCAAGAGATGGGAACGACCACCTGAGATTTCTGCTGTAGATGGTAGGGCACACCTCCCCATGTCAGCACCGGGCGTTCCCATGATGGTAGGGCACACCTCCCCATGTCAGCACCGGATGTTCCCATGGCACACCTTTAGGAGAAGCAGTCCTGGGGAGTCCTGGGCTGCCCAGTTCCTACTGCTAGTTACAAGATTTGAGTTTTCCAAATCTCTTTGTTTTAGACCAGTGATTTTATTTTAAGATATACAACAGATCAACACAACTAGCTGTCAAAGTTCACATTGATTAATTTAAGGGAATTTAATATGGTAAGCAATTTTAGAAAGATTGGTTGCTTTTAAGGCATTTTTAGACTTTGCCTGTGAAGCTGTTGTGCCCTACTGCTGACTGCAAGAGTTGCTTGTTGCTCCAGAAGGGTTATGTTCGTACTTGTTACTGGTTTTACTTATCAGTTAAGCTTTTTCACCAGGAGAAGAGACACAGTCTAATGATTTCATAATGTCTCAGAAAAAGAAATTCTGAAACCTTTACAATAGACTCTGAGGAACTGAAATTTAAGTGACTAGGATGTAAAATTTTACTGTCTTAGTAGTGTCTTTTATGTTTAATAGTTGTAAATGTGCAAACCCCCAAATTAATAGTCTGTACAATGCTTAAAAAGGTGTGAAAAAAAAGGTTATTGGGGTCTGGGAGAGTGGTCAGCTGGGTGGACAGGGTGTTTCTCTGCACAGCTGTTCTGTTATTAATCTGTGAAGCTCAAAGTGTGAGAAGCAGAATTCTTAAAACCAGTCGGGTCTGTCAAATAGAAATATCAGGAAGGAAACAGAGATGTATGTGGCTCACATGGCTGTCCTCATCAGGAAGGCAGGAAGATGCTGAGGTGATATATTTGGCAGCTAGTCTAAAGATGCATTCTGATGTCAAATAATTGAAGATACATTGGAAAAGATTTTTCCCTCTGCAAAGGCCTCAGAAACCTATTTATCCTGAAATAATCCCTAAATTTGAAGAAAGGGAAATTAACTGATACTGTCACCATAGTGCTGTGAATAAGTTTGAGTTCCTGTGTGCTTGCAAGAACTTGTCTAAAACTTCATTATTGGCAGTGCTGGCAAATATTAGATAACTTTGCTTGCATGCTATCTGTGTTTATGCTGAGTGGAAGCTATGGGAAGTAGAGGAATAGTCTTTTACTAGTTAAGAGTCACTGTTTCCCATAACTTAAAAATTTTCATGTTATGTTTATTCATTTTGTTCTTAAACAATTGTCACTGTATATTCAGTTTTAGTTTAGGAGCTTTCTAGAACCTACAACTGTGTTTAAAGACACACTTCATAAAAATCTCTTGATGACTTGTTCAATGAGTGGAATATATTTTTACTGAGAGACTTTTGGAGCTAGGCATCTTCAGGAGTTTCCTAGAGGATAATTTTGTATCCTGAAATATAGATAACTAGTCAGATAATTATATCTCAGTAAAGCCTTCTATTAATAGCTATTCTTGCTGTAATATTTAGACATACTTCTTCTAGAATTCACATAGCCTTTTGTCAATTCTTTGTATTTCTGCAGCTTTCAGTGCACAAGAAAATTTGCATTTGTTTCCCAGTTGCAATTTATTTTATTTTAAATTATAAGCATATGCTGCGGTATCCTTACGGGACTCTCCTGTAGTTAATTGCTATTTATGTATCACCCTGCAACTTTGATTTCTGTGGTAATGATAAAAAATGCATGTTTTGTGGAGTTTAAATATGAAGAAATAATTTTTTAATTTTTGCTGAAAGATTCATGGATGAAGTTTTTAATGACAGGACTAGCGTTTTTGGTCCTTGGAGTTCTATTTTCCTGTTCATTTACAAGCCACTAATATGCACAAAGCTGTAAGCCTTCTATTTGAAGAAACAGAGTTTTTAAGGAGAGGCTTGGATGGTTGTCAGAAGTAAGGACTGAGGGTATACAGAAAAACATACCCTTTTCAGTTCTGCTGCTGCAAGTTTATACTGCATGCTCGGGTAGGTGACTTCACCTGACTCTTAGATTACAAAGTTGAAGTTATGCTGGGACTAGGTATCTCCAAGAGATCTGGGTCTGAGTGCTGTGGTCTGGGAGCTGAGACAGCAGTCTTTCACAGTTCCTGTTCCTGTTGTTCAGTTTGTATTATCTGGAGATGGAAATCATATGAATCAAGAGTTAAATGGAAGAACATTGATACTGAAGACCTATGGCTTTCTGCTGTGGTCTAAGTTTAGTTAATGATAATTTTGTGGTGATGCACCGTTTAAAGATTTGGTACTGTTGTAACAATTTCTGCACTCACTGCAGCTGTCTACTCAAGGAGATGCCAGCCAGGTGATTGGACCGCTCACAGAGGGACAGAGGAGGAACGTGGCTGTAGTTAATTCGCTATACAAACTGCACCAAGCGGTTCTGAAGGTAGGCTTCTTTTGGTATTGCTCTTCTTGCCATAATGTTAACTTCTTTGCTGTATGGTATGTGTGTTCTCCCATTAGCTGATGAGAAGTCTGACAAATACAGCCCAATTTTGGGTTAAGAGCTGCACCTTGCTATGCATTTGTACAACTCTTTGAGACTTTGTTGCCCCTTGTAAGCACCATTATGTGACAAATTGTCAATATTAGAAGGGGAGTGAAAGATGTGTTTGTAGAGAATAATCACATCTCACAGCCGTTGCTTTGTGAGCCTAAACAATTGAACTCTCTCTGTTTTTTCTTATCAAGTAAGCTCTGTCTTTGTACTGGTCAGCCTGATAGCCTTTGTCTGCACCTGTCCCAGCCCAAGCTTGTCTTTCTCAGAAGACCCTCACTGCTTTCCCACGATTGTGGCCAAACTGAAAAGGGGAAGGAAACTGTGAAATCAAGAAAAGCAGCACCTCACAAATATCTCCGTGCATTGTTGCTGTGACCAAAGTCTGGCCTGGAAATGTTTTCAGGGCTAAGCACAGTTACGAATAATTCCAATTTACTGGCTTAGTTATGCCAATGGTTACACAGTCTCTGTAAATTAAAACAAACAGATACAGTGGTAGTTGTAGTTAATTGTGTTTAAATCCTAGCCTGATTAGAAAAAAGATCATGAGTACTCCTGACTGTGGATATGTTTAAAGAATGTTAAAAAATGCTAAAAAGGCTATAAAATTTGCTTGGATTTTGCAAACAGATGGTAGAGCAACTTTTAAGTCTGCTTTCTCTGATGTATTTAGTAATGAACCTCATGTGCCTTAGTGTTGGAGGGAGATCTGATATGATTCAGTCTTTGAGTTCAGTACTTATCTGGCTTAAAAATACTATTGTATAGCATGTTCATAACTGTAAGGAAATTGGTAGAATATTCCTTCAGATCATTCCTTGACTTTCAATTCTAATATCATTGTAGCTGTACACAAGCAGCTGTTTAACATGTAGTATTATAATAGTCATAATACTGAGAAAGAACAACCATTCTTTCAAATATTTGCCATAAAGCTGCTTGTATAGTTCTCCATAAATTCTATACTTAGCAGTGGGAGAATACACCACTTATTTTTATTCTGATTCTGTTAACACTTCAGCTAAATTTCAGTTGAACTCAACTGAATCATTTCTTTGCCAAGGCAGAAGCAGAGTCCGTAGGAAATTTGGGAGCAAAGGACTGATACTGGTGCATTGAAAATTCTGTCTGTGTAAAACACATTTGATAGTTATCTGTACCTATGTAAACTAAGGATAACTCAGTATGTTTTTAAGTGAAATTAAATATTATGGATTCTAATAATTTGTTGAATGTTGACTATTAACAATTACTTTAAAACTTTTAGGTCATTACCAATCAGAGCTCATTTCCAGCAGCCGCTGAGCAAACAGTCACAACTGCCTTAAAGGTAATTGAATGTCCACGTGCTGCAGGGATAGGGCTGAGCTTTGCTTTGTTTGTTACACTTAAAATGGGCACTTATTTTCCCAGGTATTATTTTGTGTCAGTATATGTTAGTCAAAGGTATACAAATATGCTGGAATTTATTTTTGTATCTGCAGCTAGATACATGTTGCATATGCCAAATTACTGCTTGAGTAGCATTTGTATTCAAGAATATTCTCATAAGGATCAGAACCTAGATGTCACCTGACTGTGAAAATAAATGTCTTTCTCTGCAGCATTCACACAGCAATAACTGGATCCTTCATCACCCCCTTACCCCCCGACACACACATAAAATTATGATTTTTATGCTACCCGGTGCTTTTCTGGGGGGCCGCGTGGATGGCTGTGCAGCCCTCTGTGGATGACAGCTATCCACATCCGTCCTGCTGTGCCCTGATCTGGGAGGGGTGGTGTGCAGAGGAATGAAAGGCAGCTTGCGTGGCTGGGGAATGAACAGCCGAATTAAGTGCGTGCACCAAAACATGTACATTTACAAACCAGGAATGCCAGGTTGTTGTGCACCTTTTTGAAGGAAGGCTTTACATAGAAGTAGTAAACAGCCTTATTTCTGTACTTTACTGGTAAAATCAATTAAAGAGAAATGTTATCTTAGGCTTTTGTCCATCTATTTAGCAGTTTCTAATGCAGAATAATAAAAAGCACTGTTGAAATGAACTGTTTATCAAGGTATTTTTGAAGTGTCAAAATGCAAATGCTTCTAGTTTCTGTTTCCTTACCTCTGCCTTTTTCTTATTCTATTTTAGGCAGTCCATGATCTAATGGGTAGTGCTGTTCAGCCGTTACTGAACTCTGTAGGAGATTCAGTAGAAGCTATTATCATCACTATGCACCAGGAAGATTTTTCTGGGTAACCAGAAATATTTTTTAAATTTACCATTGCTTTAGTAAGATGTCCTGCATATGCATAATAGATTGTTATTGCCACAATGTCCTTGGAGCAAAACTGCTTTTTTGTTGAGGGGAAGGTGATGCTTTATGGTCAATGAACACAGAAAGCAGAATTACACCTATCTATTGAAACAAATTAGTCAGGTAGCATCTGTCTTCTGTCTTCTCCCCCCCCCCCTTTTTTTTTGTGTATCTGTTGAGTAAAATTAATTTTAAATAGAAGAATAAAGCCAAGCAGAGGCCATTTTTGTGCTTAAAAAACCCCTTTTGCTTTCAAAACTTATTTTTTGTGGACAGTCTTCAGAACTGTCAGTATTCTGGTTTCTCAAAATAAAGCATATAACCTCTAATTCAAAATTCCATAGAAATTTTTCTAAAGTGTTATTGAATATGAAATGGTTCAAAAAATCTTTTTTTTAACTCAGATTTAGTGTTTTATGCTATTTTCCCCTAGCATTTTAATTAAAATTTTTAGTATTTTTTATCTGCAAAGATCTTGAGTCCTATCTATAATTGAGACTTCCTTCCTGAGCGTTATTTTGGTTGTTACTCTGTTCTGACATTGCTTATATCATCATCAGATGTCCTGTTTTCTGTCTTGGAAATTCACTGAAAATAGTATATATTCAGAGGTGTTTTAAATTTTCCCTTTGACTTATTTTTTTAAACAATATTTTACCCTCTCCATCTTTCTTTTGCCACTGCTAGCAAAATACCTCTCTAGGTGGATGAACTGATTCCAGCCAAAGGCTAAGTTTTGTTAGATAGCCTGTATGCTCAGGTTCCTGAGTTTGAAAGAGCTCTTTTCCCTGACTTTGATTCAAAGAAAGCGAAAGGTGATTGATTTCTGTGTCCTGTAGCTTCTGTGATTTGACTTTAGATTGACTTTATAATCGTGGGTTTGGAGGAATCTAGGAAACTAATTCTATACAGAGAACAGGTTTGGGATTGGCTAAACTAGTAACCCTGTAACATGTGCTTGTGTTTTCTGATCTGTTATTAGAGTTTCAAATCAACAACTGGGACATTTAAATTTAGGGGCTGGATTTGAGGTTTAGGCTCCAAACTGGTGGAGGCTCTGCAAGTTGGGTAGGAGTGGGGTGATTTCCTTTATCTTGTTAGGATGGGAATGGCTGATAAAGAGATATTTTTTGACTATAGTTTCAGAGAGAGCTACACGCTCTTTATTCTGAGTATAAATGAGATTCTACAATAAAAAATTAAAAAGAATCCAATAGGTTTTGGTTGTGTTTTAAAGATGAATTTAGCTGTCCCCATTTCTCTTTTCTTTTCTTTTTTTCAGATCATTATCTAGCTCAGGAAAACCAGATGTCCCTTGTTCTCTGTACATGAAAGAACTGCAGGGTTTTATAGCAAGAGTCATGAGCGACTACTTCAGACATTTTGAGTGTTTTGACTTTGTCTTTGATAACACTGAAGCCATGGCTCAAAGAGCAATTGAACTCTTCATTCGCAATGCCAGTCTAATAAGGCCCCTCGGTGAAGGTGGGAAGATGCGGCTTGCAGCGGATTTTGCACAGGTACCCTTAATACTGATTTCTGCTTTTTACTGTTACTTCACTGTGTTCACTGAAAAGTATCAATACTTTTGTCCCCATCAAAGTATAAACAGGCAGTTGTAGAGATCGGTGCATTCCAGTTCTAAACATCCTCTCTGATGAGTTACTGTATCCTGAGAAATGCATCCACTAAGTAGTTGAAGATCCCTCGTCACCGTAAGGCACGTTTAGGGAGGTCTGACAGCTTCCTATCAAGTGACTATTGCATTTAAATTCAGCTGCGTCTTGACATTTTATCCCTCTTGTCTGACCTCTTTGGTACGTCCATCATTTGCCACCATTCATTCACTTCATTCTTTCTCTCTCTTCTAATGGAATAGTGTGTCTCTTTCTTAATTGCTTTATATATCACAGTGCCCACAGTGATTAATCACTAACTCAGCTGCCTTGCAGTGTAGGAGACAAGCTAAAGAAATAGCAATATCCAGTGGAAGAACTGCCCTTTCGGTAACAGAGGGGCAGTTTTCTTGTGGGATTCTCTTCACAACCTGATTGACTTATCTGCCTCTCAGCTTTACCTAGCCCTTATACTGGACTGAAACACAAAACAAATTGCCTGATTAATATCCGTTAAATATCTGCATTATGTACTATATTCAAATTTAATTCGTCAATAGTAACACTGTGTGATTAACTTGCCAAAGAATACAGGCATCCACTAGATTGGTCTGAGGGTCCCAGTTATTATTATCCAAGTGGAAAAGGCAATTAGCACCAGCTGTCTGCATACCGAGTGCTGCTTTTGGCTGGTAGGTAACTGAGGTAGGAGAGGAAGGCAGGAATCACTGCCATCTCCGCTCCTGCTTGTGGCTGCTTTGTATCATTTGCCTGTGAGTTACATACTCCTGAGGAAAGTTTTTTTTATTCATTACTCAAAAGTAGCACATCAGCCTTTAACCGCAGAAGTTAAGGGGAAGTTTTCAATTGCTTTCAGTGAGAAGGTTTCATTCCCTTCTCTATTTTGAACACAATGGCATAAAATTGGAGAAAAAAAAAAGGACACTCGACTCCTCCTCTGGAAGGAATATAGATAATTTTTGTAATTTATGCTGCAGTACTAAAGTAAGTTGTATAAATTTGGGAAATATCTTCACCTAATTCTACAGTAAAGAGCATCTGATCTAAGCACCTATTATAACGATACTAAAAATATCACTCGTTTATCTTTTTTAACACTTACTTTTCTCATTCTGACATGGGCTGCTTTTTAAGTGAAAAATGAAGGTATGTTTTCATCTGAGTGTAGGGGGATTTGCATCTTCTTCCCCTCTGTGCTGAGTATAACTCCTGAACGGACAACTGTGTGAAGATAAATGTTCTGATTTCTCTTCTTTTGTACTGTGGAAGAAAAAAAGTAGGTTTTAAATTCATTCCTGTCTCCTGCCTTCAACTGTTGCTGCATCTGGGGGCTGTCTTGTGTTTTGCTTATCTTCACATTGCACCATATTTTTGACTTGTTTAAAAATGGGCTTAAGGCAAGAACCGTCTGGGTCCAACCAGCCCCATAGAGCCACCTCAACACTCACTCTGCCTTTGAGCATCTCTGCACAGAGCTCCTTAGGGCATCCCAGGCTGCACAGGGGCTGTAGTCTCCAGAATGGCCTGGACACTATATCCTGTTGCTCAGGATAACAGAAAAAGGACCAAAACATTTTGTATGTGGAGGCTGCCTTATATCCATGTTTTCTGGGGTGTGTGTGCCCCTCCTGAAAACCTGGTGGGTTTTGGGCACGTGCCCGTGACGCCAGCTCCTGGTAGCCCCGCTGGAGAGGTTGTAGCTGCTCTGACCTGGCCAGGAGTCCTGCGCATGTTTGCCGAAATGTGACTGTAATCCTGAACAGGACTCATTTCACTTCCATGCTCCCGTTCTGTGGTACGTAGCTTTGTCGAGGAAAAGATGTGATTCCTCCAAAGAGAAGGGCAGGTTGCTGCTGCTTTGGGCTGAGGAGAGCAGGTATTTAGCTGGGTTGCTGGCTTGATGGGAAGGATATACTTTTCCAAATGGCCATAAATGCTGTGTGCAGGGTTTTTTTCAGTCCCAGAAAGTCACTGCATTGTTGAACTAAAGCCAAACCCAAAGGAAAGGACCTGCCTGGAAAGACACTGTGTGGGTAGGAGGAGGTTTGTTTATAAACTGTTTTCACTTGTGCTCTGTCTTGTAGAGTCATTCTGAATTTTCTGTACACAAAAAGGGTTACATGTTCCTGCTTAAAACTGGCTTTTGAGATCTAAAACCCCTTTTGCTGTTTTGGGGTTACTTGCAGGCAAAAGACCGGGGCAGAAATCTGTTCAGAAGCTTTGGTTAATTTGGGATCCTCTTAGAAACACACATGCAGTAAGTCAAATAATCTTGTCTTGCATCAGATTTTGGCTATCTGATGTGCTTGTGCACATTTCTTTCAGGGCACTCAGAGTTAGAGTTACAGCTGCTTTATACTCAGCAGAATAACTTTGGCTGAGAGTCAGATTTGAAAATTTTTGCACTGGAAACGTGGTTTACTGATAAGTTGCCTCAAAACAACAGGTGTCTACACAGAAGGGGGAAAACTGAGGCTTCAAGTTCTCTTCATTCAGAACTGGGTTCAGTGAGGTGCACAGCAGCCAATTTTCTTAAGTAAGGCTCAGCTACTTACACAGTTAGGAATTACTGCTGTAATTCTGTTGAATTCTCTATCTTACCCTGTTTCCAGTGTCAGTATTGCATTTTGCTATCTTGTGCATGACAGATATTTCAGCAGGAAGACTAGGTGTGTGCTAGTGTGGCAGCTGTAAACAGAGGTATGATAGTCTTGAAATATACCTGAATATCATTAATATGATTTCATGAAGATCAGTGCTTACAGGAACATTTTAAGCCCTAGAAAATGTCTGCAGTGCTGCAAGGTTATTATCACATACTGTGCTGTTCCCTGGGACTCTTGTTTGAAATTTTTCCAGTCTACAGACTGAATTCACTTCTTTTCATGCTCTCAGTTTTTATGCAGGCAATTGTACAAGATTACTTTTCAGTTCACTCCTATGAATTATGGGATCAGTTTGTTTTCATTTGGTTTTGTATTTTTAAGGAGACCATAATTCAGTATTCACGTATGTGATACCAAATTTCACTTTTAATTCAGTACTAGTCAGACTGAAAAAAAATGTTCTCCTGGAAGCAAGCAAGCCAGCAAACCCTGGTGGTTTTTCAACATTTATGTTTCTGGGGAGTACCAGTTCTTCTCCAGAGGACCTTTTAACTTGCTTGGTATTCAGAGTTGTTACAGCACTTACACTTAGGCACACTTTGGGATTGTTGGCTTGCAGTTCAGGCCTTCCTAAAACCTGATAGAAGTGCTGGACAATGCAGCAAAGAAGGAAATGTAAGCACGATTAGTTGAGAAATTTATTTAGAAGAAATGAGGAATTTACAGTAATATTTGGCATGGAAATTAGTAGTCTGCTACATAAAGTTTGTAAGCTGATATAGGAAAATAGCTGCTTATTAATAACAAATACATATCACAACTGCACTGAAACAAACTAGTCTAGAAATTGCAAAGACTAAGTAATCTTTATGCTTCACGGCATGAAGGCATGAGATGATTTCCCATCTTTTCATAGTACAGATGTATGTTTGGAGTGACATACATAAGGCAGGAGCCACTGTCTGTGCCAAGAACCCCATCTCATGTCATGACTTATTATTTTCAGCCTTGTCAAGTGAACTATTTTTGTTGTTCCTATTTGAATTAATGCTATTCAATATATACCTTCATATATTTCTTATCTAGGTGTGATTTATAGTTGGGTTTTTTGGCATTGTTCAGTACTGTGTTCAAACAGTTTTGATGGGGCACAGTTAACACTGCCACCAACTCTTCAAGTCTTTATCAACAAATTACTCAAAATGTTTTGATTTTATTGAATTTTCCTAGAAAAATGTTTTTACTGTAGAAGTTGACAATGCTAAATTCTAGTGCAGACGAAATGTTTCTGTCTGCTGGTTAGCCTATGGTCAGAATCTGGTTTCCTGATTCAATATGTGGCATTAAAAAAGCAAGAATATTAGGCATTTGGGGTTTTAAAAATGTAAACAGATTTGCTCGTTTGATCGAACATGATGATACAAGTGTAAAAATGCTTTTTATCATTTTTCCTAAAAAATTTCCTTTCTAGTTTCTTAGGGAGAAGTGAGAGAAGGAGGATGCTGTAATCACAGTTGTAGTCATAAAGACAGAAACTACTAAAGCTAAAATGCACTTAATGTTTAATGCTGTCTTACTAGAAGGAGGAAATTATTTTCTGATGCATGTTATTTTGGAGGTATTACAGCTGAAGGATTTACTTAAACATCAACCATTTTGGAATTGCTGCATGGGGGAGAAATCAAATTCCAAGTCCCTTCAAGGCCAGCTTCTTTCATATAATAGTTCAGAGCTCTTCTGCTCCCTTGCTTGTTAAAGCATTCTCTCTCAGTGAATGGCTAGGAAAAAAGCATTTTGAGTTAACATTTAAAAACTTGGAATTCATCTTGGCAAGGAGGAAATGTAATTGCTAAAAATTTAATGTTAAGATTTTCCAGCTGAAAAAACAGCTGTTTAAGTAATGAGAGATCTTGAAAATACCACAACAAGCACTAAACAATAGCTTCACTATGGGGTTTTTCAAAGTGCTCTTCAATATATGTATGCATTATCTGTATCTAGACTACGTATTAACTTCACCCTTGGGTTGCTGAACATAATCCAATTAGAGAAGCCAGCCCTGTGATGTATATTTTACAATATGGATAGCCAGTGAATAGTTCAACAGATAATTGACCACCTAGCCATGGGCTATGGCAGGGTCATATGAGAAGAAAAGATAATATAGCCTTTTTGGGCTTAGAGAGCAAGAATCATTGAGAAGAAGCATATGTTGGGCAGGAGTCTGCCACTGTGCTCTGCGAAGCATAGCAAAATAACATGAATAAATCATGGAAAAGCAATGGGTTTTGAACAAAGTTAGAAGAAACGAGGCAGAGTCATTAGGCCACCTTCTGTTCTAGCTGCCCCTTCCTTTTTGGCAGGCACTTGCACTTCTTACTGCTTCTCTTGGATCCTGTGTTAATGATTATCTCACATTAGTCAATCAAGCCTTTGTGGTTGCAAATTACTGCTTGGACACCTGATTTATCACTGAATTAACCTGGATATCTGAATTTTCAAATTTGCAGTTCTGGGAGAGAAATTTGGAAAAGAAACAAAAAATACTATTTACCCTTTCATATGTAAAGCCCATAGGACATGGCTGTATGAAAGGCCTTGCACACACGATACAAATACTGGCTTGCAGACAGCCAAAAACATCACCCAACTTGTAAAAGCTCACCAAAATGCTTTGGAAACTATAGCTGTATATCATAGCAAAAGCTGCTACAGTATCAACATGCTGCATGAATCAACAGTTGATGCAGCTTCAGGTGATGACAGGTAGCAAAACCAAGAAGTGATGTATGCTCAATCCTCTGCCCAATTCCAGCACCTTAAAAACAGCAGCTGTTTCAGCCAAATGATTCCTCCCTGACACTCGCTCCCGGGCTGCGGCGCCGGCCGGCACAATGCTCAGTGGAGACACAAAACCCCGCTCAGTGGGCCTGCAGAAATGAATGTAACAGCAGAAGGATGCTGTAGCGTCTCACTACATCATTGGGCTCAGACAGATAGCTAAAATTCGAGTGAAGAAAGCAATCTTAGTTATTATGCGAAGTATAGTTTTTATTGGAGAGATTGAGTTATAATACATAGCAGACTAGTGTTGTAAATTAAAAAAAAAAAGTTTCTGTGGCTTATGTACATTTTTACCACATTAGTTTTCACTCATTCCCACTCTTCATGAGTCAATTTGAGATGGTATAGTATGCTGCAAAGCTTAAAAACAATTTTTTTCTTTGGCAACTAGTACTTCACGAATCAACCATCTGCTGCCATTAAATCTATCTAGTTCTAGCAATAATAATAATTTCCTACAGTGAATAAAGGTTGAAGATGAAGTAATAGAATTTTCCAAAGTAAATTTTATTCTTTAGTACTTAAGACTAAAAATGCTGGTTTATGGAAACTGCCAAGTATGTTAAAGAGAAATCATTTAAATTTGTTTTAATAAGGAATTGGTTAAGCTGTAGAAAGTTTCACTTACATCTCATTACATCACATTATGTTTCAGGAGTGAAACAATAATTTAAAATTTATTAAGCAAAATTATATTTTGCTAGGCTGGGATTTCTTTCCCCTCATGAGTACAGTTTCATGCATGCATCTCTGTTTCCACAAGTCAGACTGGCAGCTCGTTGCCTGTTATCAAATTCTCTAAAGCACCTAAAAGAATTATCTTCTCTCTAGTTCTTCACAGCTACAAGCCCACGGCTCCCACTGGAGCTGGGACACCAGCTCCTGCAGGATATCAGTTACTTCCAGCTGCCCCTAGCCAATACTGATGTCTGAGAAGCAGCTCTGGAGAAATCAGTGTCTTGCTCCCATTTGTTTTTCAGGGTCTGTAGGGTTCTTGTATCATGGTGCAGCAAAGCCTACTTAATTAGCTCTTCTTTTAGCTACTTGCTCCTGATCCTGTGCAGCAGACTAGCCTCTTGGCTCCCATACGTGCTCAGAAGTGTCCAGGGGTATCTGCAGGAACAACATGCTGAACTTGCTCTAAGCTTCATCACAGTTTGGAGTTGGAGCACCTCCCTGCAGAAATCCCCAGGGAGAACCTGCCTGTCCTGGGAGTGTGCACTCAACCTCGCTCCCTTGTGCCAGCACATTCAGCACATGGCACAGCAGCTGATGGCTCGTCCTCAAGCATGGGGATGTTGGCTTCCCATTTGCCTGCCTTTTGCACTGTTTGGTGGATAGCATGCTTGCTCAGGAACTGCAGAGCTGGGTTGTACATGCTTTTCAGCCCAAGAAACAGGTATCCCTTGCGCCTACATGCGGGAGAGGTGACCTAGCCCTCAGGCTGCGAGAGTTACAGGGGGACAGGGCAAGGATCCCACCCAGCTGTAGAGAAAGGGCCAGTTCATAGCCTAGAGTAGAAGATTTGGGGGCCAGCAGGACAGCAGGCAGGAGGGAGCCGGGCTGTTAGCCAGGGCTGGAGCATTTATATGAAAGCAGAAGACAAAGATCCTTATTTCTGCTTCCTGGATTTTTATTCATTTTCTGCTTCTGCGAGTTTCTGCTTAATATGAAATGCAGATTTCAAGTGGCCTGGAAGTGCTTGATGTGGGTCACGTACTCCAAGGTTCCTAGGCTCGGGGAGCAGCTTTGCACTGCCTGTAGGCTAGCTCTGTGGGTCTTTCCCCAGCGCCTCTCCTTGTCTGTAGAGGAGGCATAGGTCCCTGGGTTAGGCCCTCTGGCTCTCCCAGCTTTGTCTGACTACGTGTCATGTAGGTGGATACTCCTACAACGTGACCCACCTGACCTGTTTTAGATGTCTACCTCAGGGAAAGATGCATCACACCCCAGGAGTGGCTGTTCCTCTCCACTGAGTATGAGGAGAACCTGTAGATGTTGAGAAGTAGGTGAGATGACTCCCATCCTGCCACCTGCTTTTTAAGATATTTAAGTCTGAAGTATATAGCTTTGATTTGCATTAATCGCTAATTTAATTTCTTCTGGGTTTAGATGAACTATGGCATCATAGTTCGCCGTACCATTTTTCTTGTTTATGCTGGAACCCCAGCATGGTTACGTGCTCTTGGCGAAGCCCGTGCCCCAGCACCCAGCTCTGTCTGAGGAAATGCTACAGCTGGAAAGAATAATAGTATTAAAGACTTCACTGTAAATAGTGTCTTATCACAAACGCTTTGAAACTCATTCAGCAATGTTACTTAAATGGGAAGCTCATTGTATGGTGGTTTTGATCTTGTTACTTATTTTAGCTCTCGTCCTTTGAAACTTAGCTTAATTGTGCATTATGTGGAAATCAAAGTCTGAATAGTCTTTCAAGCTGGGGATTTTACAAAATGTATGTGGAGAATAAAGCTTGTTGACTGACACTTCAGGAGAGGAAAAAATAAAGACTTAATCCATATCTGGCTAGAATTACTTTACCTATGGGTTTTTTGAGTGGTGGTGTTTGTATTAGTGTGCATATTAACTGAAATTTTGCCATGTAACATTCATGTTCAGACTGGAATCTGGAAGTGAAATTGTTCTTTCTCACTTCTGTGTCCTCATTGTTAACGAAGCGCCTGTGACAGAATTTAGTCTCACGTGAGTGATGTAGAAACCCAAGCAGAGCGTGGCTGTTGTTTGACAAGGCAGGTGAACTCCAGTGCTTAAAAAACAGAAAGCGTTTAAAAATTGTGTGGTTTTAAAGATGGCTGTTGTAACTCAGAGATCAAACAGTATGAAAATAATGCTCTTACTGGTGCTCTTTTGCCTGTGATTCTATATGACCCTGTGGCAATAGGTCCCAGCTGCCTTCTGTCTAATCTGCATAGGTTTTGTGCCCCAGAATCTGGGGCCAAGTGTTCAAGAAGGAATCACTTTAACCTTGTCCTTCACCAAAGGAAAGGGTGTCCAGCTGAAATGGGTATGCATTTCTACTGCTTTAGGAGTGGTTTGTGGAGGCCTGCCTAGATTTACTTTCTTCCCAGGCTGCAGTCAGATTTTTCGGGTATTGACATAAGTGCTTCATCGGGAAACTCATCACCGACAAAATCAACCTGCTGCGAGAAACAAAGCTTCAGTCTCAGAAAGCTCACGAGACCCCTTCTGTTCTTAACCATAGACTATCACTGTCGTTTGTCATGGGATGCTTACTGCGTTGCCAAGAATAAGGCAAAAGTCTTGGCTTGGGCAATGCAGTATGAAAGGAAAGGATAGCTTCTTGTCTCAAATTCAGCCACCAGTGAGAAGTCAGTGACTTGGTCTGCAACTTTGGATTATTGCTTAAAGGCAGGCTACTTCAATACCAAGTTTTATATTTTGGGACAATCTAATTTAAATTAAAATGTTTGTTTTTATAGATGGAGTTAGCAGTAGCACCGCTGTGTCGGCGAGTCTCTGACCTAGGAAAACCTTACAGGCAGCTGAGGTCATTCAGGTGAGTTGCAGTCGCAGGAGCTAGCAATTGGCAGTATGACCAAACTGTATTTCAAAACTGATTTATTACCTCGTGTCAGTTCTGATTGAACTGAGAGCTTTTTTGGTGACACCCACCTGCAAATTAGAAATAGATTAAAGTTCTTTTAAATTTTATGCAGAGTATAACTATGATTTAACAATCTTTGTCATGCAAATGTTGGCCAAATTGTACTTTTTTGTGTTACTTTCAGTGCAACTTCTGTATGACAGTGAGTTCTATAGTTATCTCAAGCGTTTCCACTGAAATATAAAATTTACAGTCCTGTGTTGTTTAATTACAATAGGCAACTTCTGTAAATTTTTACAAACTGAACCTGTGTTGAAAACCTAAGATGCAGACTAGCGGAAAAAAATGAGATGATTCAATCCTAACACAATATTGCTACCATATAGGCATTTTCCTAATGCATGAGATAAGCTTTTCCTTCCTTTCACAAGTATATTGTTACATTTTTCCAGACCGCTGCTGTTCCAGACCAGTGAGCACATTGCCAGTAGCCCAGCTCTGGGAGAGGTTATTCCATACAGCATTATTCTTCAGTTCTTATTTACAAGAGCTCCACCAGAGTTAAAATCACCCTTCCAGGTAATAAGATCAACCTGTCTTTCCTTTCAAGATGTCCTAAGGAGGAATGAATATTGTAGTTCGCCCTCATTATTTTAGTTTAAAAGTATTCAAGCTCATACCTTATATGATTTGTTGGCTTTTGTTTTTATTGTGGCAAAGGTATTATGGTCATTGACTTCATATTTTGATTAATTAACAGTAGGAACATGATAACCTGATGTTAAATAGACTCTCAATTCTTTAATATTCTGTCAGCTCAGAAGAAATTGCAGGTCTTATCGTAGAATGCAAATTGCCTGGATCTTGCTCATGTAAGAGGCAGGAAATCTAGAATCAAACTCCCCGTCAGAACTGGGCAAACAGCTGATGCAGGAGATCACCTCTGAGCTCCCAAATAACGTATTGGGCTATTTGTTTAATTGCCTCTGATTCCTTAACTCATTCTGCATCACTGCAGTATTAAGAGAGCCTCATGTGGCCTTCATTTATGTCATCTTTGATTCTGAAATTGGTGCGTGTGTTTCCTTTTTCACATTTATGTGTAACTAGTGTTTGTTTGTGTTTCTCTGTATCAGAGGGCTGAGTGGTCCATTGCCCGCTACTCCCAGTGGCTTGATGATCATCCATCTGAAAAAGACAGGCTTGCTCTCATACGGTAAAAATCATGCTTCTTTCTTCTCTACATTTATGATAATGGAGCAGTAACTTATCTGCCCACCAGGACTGGTCTTAAAAAGTAACAAAATGTGCTATATGTATCATAAATGCCATTACCCTCTCTTCACTCATGGGATGATTTGCAAAATGGGAGAATATATAAACTGAACACTCCCCTCCGCCCCCTGTACCCAAACCCTCCAGTGCCTTTGGAAGGAGCACATAATCCTCTTGCAAAAGAAGGAAACCATGCACAATGATGGTTTAAATTAATACTGTGTTTTAGCAAAACTGCCTCTCTCAACTGTTGGAAAGTCAAGGCTGCAGCTGTCCTGTCTTCTGTATCAGGAAAGAGAAGCTTTGGAAGCTTAAGCAATGAAAATGTAGGTAGGAATTTAAAAATGGAAGACCCTTGTTACACCCCTGTAACGTTATTCTTCAGGAAATCAGCCTGGGATCTTTAGAAAGTGATAATTATGTCAGATTTTTAAAATCTTCCTCGGGTAGATGACTTTATATCTAAATACTATTTTGCATCTTAAAATGTTAGGAAAAGTTATGAAGAGTCTCGCTTTTCAAAACAAGCAGATTTTTGAAGTATGTTAGAGAGAACAGATGTGTTGTATGAACATGACAGAGCCAGCCTCAGGATCCTCAGGATTCAAGGCTCAGATGATCATTTGGCTCCTAACGCTGTAACTCTTCCAGCCATCTTCTCGGTGTCCTGTCCTGACCTCGGCGTCACCCACTCCAGTGGCACGGGAAAGGTTGTCACACATGGCTGCACCAGGCTCCGTCTGGCCTGGGAGCCAACTCTGTCTGCCCTTGAACTTCTGCGTGTGGATGTTGCCACCTTTTGCTGAATTCATAAAAGCTGACTTTTAAGTTCCAGCCAGCAGTGGTTGTGCTTGAGAAAATTGACCATTATCTGTCCACACTTTTAAAGCAGCCAAGAGTCTGCTATAAATATTTACCGTTTTCAAAGCAGATAGCACCATACAGTCCGGTGTAGTGCTCGGGCCAATTAAGGAAATACTAGTTGATCACCAGTAGATGTTAGTAAGATTTATTTCCAAAATATTAAAATGCAAACTGTGCCTCTTCATATGTTTATTAAAAGAGTATTTTTTGAAAATCATACATGTCATTAGTCTAGTTTGGCTACAAAACTAGGTTTTCTTGAGTCTCAAGCCATGACACCTTGAATTACAGGGGAATGGATAATAGGTACAGGGCTGATACAGGTGTATATGTAACTTAGTTATGAATATTTTGATTGTAATTTCTGTCCTGATAGTACTGGCAAAACTGACATTGTTGAATTTCAGATATGCTAGGGAAAGCCAAGAATGCAAATCATTTGAGAACTGATGGGATTTTGTTCTCTTCAGTCCCTTTACACAAATTTGGAAATGCCATCCTTAAACTATAACACATTTTTGTCTTTGCTCGCAATTAAATTTCATCCAGACTGATTCAGTTAATGGGCTTGCTGATGGTCATGTTCAGACACTGAGAAATTGCTCTGACCATGGAGGTATTAAGGGACAAGCCTTGGGACAAGGCTTTTAGGCAGAGAGAGTGTCATCCATTAGACCAAGTAGCGTAGCTAGAATACTTGAGCTTTACATTTCAATCCTTTCATTGAATCCTTTATTCATTTTGCATGAGATACCACTATGAAAATATTTTAACTTTGTAATCTCAAGAATGTGCTGCTGCAAGGTTATCAGTTGAGCATTTTACGGTGAGACTGTGGTCCTTTTGCTTTGCATTGTGGAGTGCTCGGACATTGCTCGGTCCTCTGTCCTCCCAGGGCATGGAGAGGGCAGCTTTGAAGATCTGCCCTTCCCAAAGGCCTCTGCTGGCACTCCAGCGGCTCTTCCCTACTCTTGGTACACCAGAGCAAGGATGTTTGTCACCACCCACGCTTGGCTGCTTCTCCATCCATCCCCAGGCCCACTGCTTGCAGGCAGCACTCATGCAGCTTTGCAGAGCCACGTGAATTAACTACACTGGATTTGTCAAGCAGGCTCTTCCCTCGGGTAGTTTGTTTGGCAGCTTGCGTAGCATTGTATGTCTGGGAGCAATGAGAGGGGGCTAGCTGACCAATGCTTGAATGCAGTGAGTGAAGGGCATGGGTCTCCTGTGCAGACACTGGTAACCTCTGTAGGCGTTGCCATGTGCATTCACCTTTTTACCATCTCCTCTCATGCCTGTTAGTCATTTCTGAATAGGCCAGTTATCGATACATAAGGCAAGCAACCAAATATCAGTCACTAGTATGACTGTGTTTCACTCATATTTTCTTTAATACTCTATCGGAACATTTCTGAGCCTGCTCTTCATGTGTCTCATATGAACTTAAGTTGAACTACAGGCATCTTGCTCATTTGTCTGGAGTCTTTTATCAGTCACCCTCTTCAAGCTTTTTCCACCTGTGGTTGCTCAGCTGTGCCAATTGAACCTTGGATGTCTTGAGCCTTCAGATCCTTGCACTGACCTACGTCAAGAAATTATCTTTACATTTGCTGCAACCTTGCGAATGGTAATTTTCTGCAACTTCCCTTTGTAACAACTGTGCAATTACTCTAGGGACCTACTGCTTAGATATTAATTTACTTGTTTTATCAGAATCCTTACAGCTTCATATGAACACTAATTGCAGCGCTTCCTCCTCTCTGTACATCTTAAATGCTTTGTATGCAATGTGGTGTTAATGTTATGAATTAGTAGCATTCTTAGCATTTTTGTGCATTTCTTTCTGCTTGTATTCAGCGTGAAGGGTGGGATTTACCTGGCCAGAGTATATTAGCTAGACTCCCTTTATAGTCAACAGAGAGAAACAGGCACTGCTGGGGGGTGATTCATCTCATCCTGAAGTAGGTACCTAAAATAGGTCAGTTGCATTGTGTCCTGAAAGCTCCATTTTCTCTGCTCGGCGAAGGGAGTGTGGGCTGGGACACAGGAGCTCTCTCAGGCAGACAGCTGCCCTGCAGGCATTTAAAGGTAGGTGAGATGACCCTGCTGCAGGCGTCCTCCTGGAGCAGGGCTTGTGTTGAAAGGAGCGCTTCTTTAAGCAGCCAGGGCACTTTTTTCTTTTTCTTTTTAAATTTAGTTTGAAAACTCAACTTTTCTTCCGTAAAAGAAACCTTCCTGTTAGACGTGGCAGGATTCGAGCCAGCCTGAAGGACAGTTCATCCACTCAAGGGCCAAATTCTTATCTTTACCATTCGAGTGTGGGTAAAGTCCCCTTATTCAAGCTCACTGTTGCTGGAGCAGAGTTGAAAGTCAGGCCCAGTGAAGGGTTCATTTTCAGAACGAGCTGATGTCCTGAGCCAGAGAGCGGCTCCGACCACTAACCTGCCAGGGGGCAGGGACAAATGCCAGCTTGGGGACCACCACGAAAGCCCCATCTGTGCATTAGGTTCGGTCTCACTAGGCGCAGCAGAGTGACAGCTCTGCCGCAAGCAGCAGCGGCGTGCTGGGTCACTGCTCTGCTCGGCTTAAGCCGAGCAAGCGGCAGCCAGGCAGCGTGGCTGGAGGCTGCCCCGTGCTGCCCGCGATGCCTGCGCCTCCGAGCGCTCCCCAGCCAGCAGCAGGCCATTCATAAAAACCCTCCCTGTCACTTAGGCTTCTCTGTCAGCGCATGGTCCCTTTGATCTCTTTATTATGCAACCTAGAATAAACCAGAGATGTCTCTTGTTAATCTGTTGTCCTACAGATGATGCTGTTGGAAATTTTACTGTTCGGTTTTACAGTTAACTTTTATAGTGCTTGATTAAATAGATCTGGTGTCAGACAGATGTGCTCTTACACAGCATATTTTCCATTTTCCTCTTTGCCCTGAAGTCTGCAGAGCAAACAGACTTTTAACGAAGTACTAAAGAACAGTCTTGGCCCTACTGTCCTCCAGCTGCCCTGCTAATTGATGGGGACCCGAGTACACAGGGCGCTGCCCCACGGCTGAACAGAAAGATGGTCCCTGCCTCTTCTGAAGCTTACAATTTAAATCAGGCTCCATTTGACCGAGTCAGAGCCCAGGAGGGTAGCACTAGTATTCACAATTCCATATAAAATTAACTAATTAATTAGAGTAATTCAAAATGATATGTATTAAGATCCCTTTAAGAACCACAGCCCAAATCATACACTTTTTTTTCTTTTAACTGTAGATATAAATCTTCATGGGTTGAAATAACATTTTAAAAAAGAGCTATCTGGGTCTTATATAATCAGCTTGTCCTGATTTCCAAGAAAGCTCATGTTTTTGCTTAAGCAAGTGAAGTAATTTAATAAGTGCTTTAAAATCCTTTTCCTTATGTGGGAGGGCATCTTAAACTTAGATTTTTTTTTTTCCTTACTTCTTATGGCATTTTTAATGAAGCATTAATATATGCAGAACATCCCACCAACCCTCTTTCCATAGCTCTCTTTTACAAACAATATTTGTAATGTATACCATAGCTTGTCTTTTAAAATAGAAACAGATTGCTGAACAGGTTTTATGTCCTTTATTAGACTGGAAGATGCTGAATTTAGGGCATTATTTAGTCTAATCCCTTCAAGAGTATGTTTTGTATATTACATAAACAGGGCTTCTTCCATCTTCTTAAACATCGGTAATATAACTATAAATTACATCTTTTTATATGACAACAGCTGTGATCTCTTCTGTGCTGGAGACTTGATGATACTGCTTTCACCCATGATGCCGTTTATTTTTCCATTACTGCTTATGCACTAGTGTTTTTACAGTGTCCTCTACAGGAGCAAGCCTACCTTTTTTTAATACAAGATTTTAATGGTAACCAGTGCATCTGAATTGAATTCTGTACTGCCAGCATAGTTTACAAAAGCTCGTCTGAGCTAGGACTGGTAAAGTTTACAAAAATGTCGTTGTAAAATTTGCATTTCAAGTGTTAACATTGCTACTACATTTCTCTCCCCAAATGAGGTACAGTCATGTAGGCATCTCAGCAGCTTCAGTGCAGTGTATTGTTACAAGCCTGAGCTGAAATCTGGCTGTGTGCAGCAGCAACCACCTTGCTTTGCTGTAAACAGCTTCCTGCACTGTCCTTATTTCTGTATGTCGCAGTCCCGAAATCCCACCCTTAGGACTTGGTACTGTCTTCAGAGAAACAACATTCCCATCCCAAATGTACTTCTGAAATCACATCTACTTTATGACCGTTGCTGCCTTTGGTTACCTCCCTGAGCCCATTCCTCCCTCACACTCTGAAGCAGCTTCACCGTTATTCTCTGGACTCCAAACGTTCTTTCTCCCTGGATTCATGATTTCTGCCGTTTTACTGCCTGGACCTTTTGTTACCAGGGGTGCTGTTCCTAAAGGGATGGACAGGCTTCCTGGCAGCAATGCAGAGAGGAGTTTCCTGAGCTGATCAGAGTTTGACCATGACTATGGGTTGTTCCGAGGTCACCAGCCGGGTACGGAGCTCCAGGTGACTGTGGCTGCCTCTTGGCTCCCAGCCTTCAGCAGCTGCAGCAGCTCTTCATCCTCCCACTCCGTGCGAGGCCCCTCTGGCTGCTTTCTTACGCCCGCCCATGTGGGAGGCAGGCTGCTGCCCTGCTCAATGGGTGCATGAAGCAGGTAGATCCCTAGGTTGGTTCTGCCCTGGAGGTACCCGTGTCCTCTGTCAGGTGGTAGATGTTTCTCCGTGACTTGGTCGTTCCCTTGGCACTGCAGTTCCCATCAGTTGTGTCCCCAGAGTTACAGTGAAATCCCCACCAATGGGAGATGTGGCATTTCCAAAATAACCTTCACAAGTTGAAGGCTGACAAGTCAAGGGAGCCTGACATAAATGTGACATACGGTGAGAAGGCAATGCTCACTGTGCCTTTGTCATGGATTTAGCCATTAGCAAAACTCTTACTGTCTGAGAAGAACCAAGCTTTTGTTTTAGCGTTTCAGGTCAAGTTGCTGATTATGAATTGCACTTTAACACTCAGCTTTAGAGCATTTAAATACTTTCCTTGGAGATGCAAACATGGGATATGGGAAAATAGTGAATGCATTTAGTCTTAGAGTTTTGAGAAGGCTTTTATTTTCATTGTTTAATGTAGAGCTGTACAAGGTCTGTTTCAGAAAAATGCCTGAGAATTCACCTTGTAGTATCAATGGAGTAGTAATTATTGGTTGTCTTTTGAGCAGAAAAGAGAGTTAGTTAAGATGTTCCTGGGCTGGTCATATTGATGATGTTTGACTCTGTCTGTCTGAAACAACACAAGCAAAGCCACAGTAAAAGAGCAAGCACAGCAGAAGAGAGCTGCCAAAGCTCAGCTTCAGTTGGCTGTTGGTCTCTGCTGGGAAGGAGAAGGGTCTGGGCAGTTCCGAGGCCACCAAACAATTCACCAAGTTCCTTTTAGCTGCTTTTTGAGTTGTCAGAGGACAGCGGCTGCCACTGATGGGGTTGGTTTTGCCGGTTAAATCAGATTCTTTTGAGGCAGGGGAGAAAGAAAGAAAAAAGATGAAAGCTGCTGAAGGTGTGACAGCAGGACTCTAATACTGGTGTTTGGCACTTAGCGCAGCCTAAATCTCATTCCCTCTTGTTTGATCTGATGGGAATAACAGTCTGGCTAAGGATTATCAAGGGCTGACATTGAGTGATTTTGGGTGCTGCTTCTCCCTTTCATCTGAAGGGATCTGGTTATCTCTGTCATCTTTTTCAAGGGCTTTTTCAAAGCAAGGAGATAAAGTCAGAAAGGGATAGCAGTATTACCATCTGGATAATGATGCCAACCCACAACTTCACCAGGAGGTGTCAGAGCTTTCTAAGTTAAGCAGGTCAATATGGTTTTTTTCTATTTTCAGCTTTTGATGACTTCTAAAAACTATTTGGGCCCAACAAACTTTGGGGATTGTATAGAGGAAAAGACAGGGACACTGGTGAGTGGAAGGGGAGAGATTCAGCAAGATGAATGACAGTTACAGTAAGAAAACTGTCACAGGAGTTTCTCAACTGTCTTTTTAATACAGGGGACTATTCCTTGTAGGAGATAGGATAGGATAGGATAGGATAGGATAGGATAGGATAGGATAGGATAGGATAGGATAGGATAGAATAGAATAGAATAGAATAGAATAGAATAGAATAGAATAGAATAGAATAGAATAGAATAGAATAGAATGAATAGGATATTTCAGTTGGAAGGGACCTACAACGATCTTCTAGTCCAACTGCCTGACCACTTCAGGGCTGACCAAAAGTTAAAGCATGCTACTAAGGGCACTGTCCAAATGCCTCTTAAGCACTGACAGGAGTGGGGCATCGACCACCTCTCTAGGAAGCCTGTTCCAATGTTTGACCACCCTCTCGGTAAAGAAATGCTTCCTGATGTCCAGTCTAAACCTCCTCTGGCGCAGCTTTGAACCATTCCCGTGTGTCCTATCACTGGATCCCAGGGAGAAGAGATCAGCACCTCCCTCTCCACTTATCCTCCTCAAAGCTGTAGGGAGCAATGAGGTCACCCCTCAGCCTCCTTTTCTCCAAACTAGACAAGCCCAAAGTCCTCATAGGACAAGCTCCTCACAGGACATGCCTTCCAGCCCTTTCACCAGCTTGTTGTCCTCCTCTAGACACATTTGAATAACTTAACGTCCTTCTTAAATTGTGGGGCCCAGAACTGCAAACAGCACTCAAGGTGAGGCCGCACCAATGCTGAATACAGCGGGATAATCACCTCTTTTGACCGGCTGGTGATGCTGTGTTTGATGCACCCCAGATGCAGTTTGCCCCCTTGGCTGCCAGGGCACACTGCTGGCTCCTGTTGAGCCTGCTGTCAACCAGCACCCCCAGGCCCCTTTCTGCAGGGCTGCTCTCCAGCCACTCCTCTCCCAGTTTATATTTGTGCCCGGCACTACTGCATCCTAGGTGCAGAATCCGACATTTGGTCTTGTTAAATTTCACCCCATTAATCGTTGTACAATGCTCCAATCTATCCACATCCCTCTGCAAGGTATCTTGTCCCTCAAGAGAGTCAACAGCACCTCCCAGTTTGGTATCGTCAGCAAACTTGCTAATGGTGCATTCAACTCCAGCATCCAGATCACTGATAAATATATTGAACAGGACTGGCCCTAGAACTGGACCCTGAGGAACACGGCTGGTGGCCGGTCACCAGCCAGACGTAGCCCCATTCACCACAACCCTTTGAGCCCAGCCCTTCAGCCAGTTCTTCACCCAGCGCACCGTGAGCCTGCTGATCCCACAGCTGGACAATTTGTCCAGAAGGATGCTGTGAGGGACAGTATGACGGGTAACCAACATCTAACATGTTTAACGATTACTGCTGACCAGAGCACTTGAGTGCTGACCCAAGTGGAAATGTGAGACACATCTGACTCTTCTGAAGCATCACCCCTCATCTTGATGGGATCCTTGAGCCTTCCCTGCCTGCATCTCCCCCCTGCTGCTCAGTCTGCTCATGATACGCTCTGCCCCTCATTGCCACGAGAGGCCAGTTTATCTAAAAGGCACGCTTACCTGCTGTCCCTTTCACCCAGTCTCACTTCTTCTCTTTAAATCTTGGGATTTAAAACTTCCCTGCCTGATCTCTGCAGTCCGTCATGCTGACGGCCTTTGCTGGGAGTGAGGTGAGCTGCACCCAAAGCACGCTGTGGCTGCAGCAAGCAGTTTTTAGTTGTTGCTGCTTTCCCTGTAGGCCCTGTGCTGCTCCCCAGAGACCATCAGGAAGAGCAAGCTGAAGGTTTCCAGGGAGCTGACCAGGTGCAAAAAGTCAGCTTCATTTTGGCGAGATAGATGATAAAATATTCTTTCTCTGCCTTTCTGGCTGTAACGGGAGGTAAGTTTTCTCTGGCTGTTTGTTGATGTGCAAAAAATGCCAAGTGACTCTTCAGAGTGTGTTGGTACCTGATGCGAACCCCTCAGCAGTAACTCACTGGTAAGTTGTTATCAAAATTGAAGAGCTCTCAAGTGCATCCGCACCAGCACGAGGGAATGTTTCTTTGCTCAGTCAGTTTACTCTTCTGAAATCTCTCAACTCTCTCCAATAATCCAGTCCGTCCTCCTTTTGCATCACCTCTGTCCCAGACACCGTGCCCTGGGTTTCAGCAGAGAGGGAGTTTGCAGTCCAGCTGCCCTGCGGCTGCGGTGGGCGGTGGGCATCGCCTCCTGCCCGTGCTCTTTCGTTCCCATCCTGTGCTCGGTACAGTTGCACGCTTCCCTCTCCCTGTCAGACTCCATTAGCGACAGGCCAGGGAGTCTGACTGCACGTGTGCGTGTGTGTGTGCACGTGTGCTGCGTGTGGACGCCCAACGCGTCCCGTTGCACCCTGGCAGGAGGCTGGCAGATCAGCACCGGCTTTGATGGAGGTGGGAGGTGCTGGCAGGAGCAGATGCGGCCCCAGGACCAGCTCCTGGGGCTGGGCTGTCATCGCTGCCACTGGCTTCTCGGAACCCAGAGCTCAGACTCGTCCCTCCAGCAAACCGAGTACGGGCTCTTGGCCTCAGGAGCGTCTCCCACTTGTTAACAAACGATGAACTTTTTGCTGGAGATTCCCAGCAGCGCTCTGACATGGGTGGGGTTTAGTTGTCATTTAGGAAGTTGAGAGCCCTCGCTGGTTTAGTGTTACTGGCAGGCAACAAAGTGTATTAATTATGACCCCGCTTCTTCCTACCATCTCTGTTCTGGTTTGCCAGGCTTGGCTGCAGCATCCCATGGGATCTGGGCCTCTCCTCTCTCACCATCTTACTCCAGGAGGAGACGGGGCGTGTGTGTGAAACAGGCCGAGTCTCACTCCTGAATGTTTCTGCTTTCCTTACGTCTTGCCTAACCATTACTACCTCACTTCTCATCGCCTCCGGCTGCCAGCAGGCACGCATGGGTTGGCAGCACTGCCTTAGGTCCCCGAACTCTGTGCCGGAACGTGGTATTTCACCGCGAGCTTGGCTGCTGGAAGTAGGAGCAAACATGAACACAGCTATGCCCACCTCGGCCCAGCCCGCCGCCTTACAGCAGCTGCTCTGCATTTGTATGCATGACACCGCTACCATCGCCCTCAGCCCCACGGCCCCTCACACCACCAGAGGTGCACGGCAAGCGCCCACCTTGCCCCAGTGGGACTGGGGATGTTCCCGCCACGTTACCAAAACCCAGCAGACCCCTCCCTGGGCGTCCTATGCGTCCATAAAGGAACGCAGGCGACAACCCCCAGGGCTGCTGCCCCACTCCGTGACCCGGAGAGGCTTGGGTGCCTGCAGGGCCCGCAGCCCGGCAGCATGGCGCCTGGGCACAGCCAGCAGGTCTGTGCCGGCAAGGCTCTATCAGTGCTGCAGCCGTCACCAACCCTAAGTGGAACAGCCGGGTACCGGATGTTGTCTTAGTCCCCACTTGAAACGGGGGGCTGTTGTCTGTGCATGTGTTTTCCTAAATGTCACAGTTTTGCTGTAAATAGCGCCAATGGACCGTAATGTAAAGAAAGAAAGGGTTTTAGAAGGAAACCCCACGATCGCTGTATCTAGTCCATGAAGAAACAGGAGAAAAAGGAGAGGAAAAATCAATTAAATTAGAAGCCATATTTAAGTATGGCAAAACTACCTTGGCCTACTTAATGAACTATTAAGTCATAATCTGAACAGCATTACAGTCTCTGTTCTACAGCTATGCTGCCATTCAACAGCACCATCTACTAGGATCGGTGGGTGAAAGGTGGCCCTGTGTTGCAAAGCAAGTTAAATTCCGTACAGACAAGTACGTAATCACAGTTGCCCCTTTCAGCTTTGAAATGTCTGTACTTGTGTAACTCACACAAGGCTACTTCTATGTGCGACATCCTACGACAACATGTAAGAAACCTGCAGCACAGAGGCGCAAACGCACCCGTTTTTGTCTGCGGGTTAGCGCAGCCTTTCCCGACGGACAGCGGCCGTGCAGAAGCCGCAGCCAGGAGATCACCTGAAGGCACCTCGGCTGCTCACCAGCGGCCCACTTTTCACACCCCAAGTTGTACTCCGGGCGCCTGCAGCAGCTGGAGTCTATTCTTTTCGTTTCTAAAGGTTACCAGTACAGCACCATGCCCAAGTCTGTGCGTCAGAGCTGTCATTTCAAGCCATCTGCAACATGGTGCTGCTGATTATTTAAATGTTAACTTGTTCGCTTCTCAAGACATGCAAGAAAGGAAAGAAAGATCATGGAACAATTACGCAGAGCTTTGTGGGGCCCTTCTTGCCCACTTCCTTCCACAGAGAGATGGAAAATCATCCGAGGAGAATTCTGCAGTAGGGAAGAAGTCCATCGATTTCAGTTGCAGACCCTGAACTTACCGTACTTGTGCGCTATTTAATTGCTTTAGCTACTTCTCTTCTTTTTTTTTTAGTGGTGCACTGGAAGCTTACGTTCAATCCGTCAGAACGAGGGAGGGAAAGGAGTTTGCACCAGTCTATCCCATAATGGTTCAGCTGCTGCAGAAAGCGATGTCGACCCTTCAGTGACCATATCTGGACACCTCTCTCACAGTAGGGACTGGACAGTAAGAGAGTCATGGGCCTGCGGTGCCACATACGTACTTACGGCTCGTGTAAATGATTCCCAAACACGTAAGCTTTACAATGAAATGTGTTTTCCTACTTCATCTATGAAACTTCTGTCGTCTTGCTTTACGTTTGCATTATAGAAACTTATTTATACACAAATATTATAAGGGAATCGTACAAATTTTATGTGCTGTAAATCGACATCTAATAAAAATGAATCATTCTTTAGCATTCCTTTTGAATTTAGAAAGGTATAAAATTAGAACATACTCAAATTTTACAGTGTAATTGCTGAATATCTCAAATAAGGCAGTAGCTCTTTTCCTACAAGTAGTTTTAAACAGTTGGATACATTTTAGCCTTATTCAGGAAATCGTACTTTTGAAATGCCAGAATCATCAGTATCCATCTAAAAATTACTAATTTTAACACAAGGAACAATATTTATAAATAACGTAAATGTTTCTCTACTGCACTGCTATTCACTTTGAAATAGTTTATATTGATTTCAACTCTTTGCTTAAACTGTAATAAAGAACCTTGACCACCCAATCCTGAATTCAGTATGTAAAATTCTTCAGCAGCTTCTTAACAAGAAAACATCAAAATATACTTCGCATGGGTTCCTGTACAGACTTCCCTGCAGAAGGTGCTCATCTCTGAGGGCTGACTTAATGATTAGTCATCTTCATTTTATAAAATACACAACACCACATTTTAATGAATTTATTTGAAATAATATACAAGACTATAGTGTGCAAAAATCTTAGGGGCAACATGATGTAGACATGTGTCATAAACTGAAATTTACAGTTGTGATTCTTAAAAAAAAAAAAAAGAAACACACAGCTGTTTAGTACATGAAAAGCCATGATTGTAAAAGTTCACAGCAGAAGCAGTTGTAATCCTAACGCAGCTGCTCTAATTTTAGACAGTTGGAGGAAAAAAAAAAGTAAAGTGCAAGTGTTGCACGTATAGTTAAGTGCAAAGTTTGCCCCCACCGTAAAGATGTCTTATGGCAAAATAAAATATTGTAGAATATGTGGCAAAGACAAAACACAGAGATAAAACTAGCATGGTGACAGTATCAACAGCACCATTCTTCTTGACATAACGCTATTTATTCGTTTCATCCTGGCCTGGGCCGTTGTTTCCACTGGAAAGAACAGCTCTCACTATTACCAGCTGGTGCAACACATCTCGCTTGTGGATACAGATTTTATAGGTGGCAACCCAAGCAGCAGCTCCTGTGCTACCTTACACTATGCCCTCCACTTACCACACGTTCCGGTAACTTGTTGGCATCTGGGCAGGCTGGGAAGCTAGAGGCTGAGAATACATTTTGCCATTTCAGAAAATCCCAGGTTCCAGAATCGTAACTAATAATATGGTTGTGCAATACATATTAATCAGCAATAAGAATCAATGTATATAAACAGCTGTTACATATTTTAAAATTCCCCTTTTTGTACATTTTCTTTTAAAAATAAACATTTATACACATCTCCTTCGCCTCTTTCTAAAGTACTTAGCACCACAGGATATCCATTTTCAAGCCTATATTACCTGATACATATATGAAGTTTGGAAGAAAAATAAGGCAATTTGGTTTAAAATGTTGATAGTTTTAGCTTACTTAATGTTCTATTGTATAAAAGCAAATCTGCACTCATATTAGATCATTTCCGACTTGATGATGCCGATATTTTACGGTCACACAAAGTCACAACAATAGTAAGACCTTGATCTTGCATCCTCTTGCCATCAAGCAACAGCCATTTTGTAAATACAGAGTTAACAGGAAAATTCTGGCTTAATGCTGCTGTGAGCCCTGAGAAAAGAGAAGAGAAAACCAGGTTAGCGGTTACCCAGCAAAGGGGAAGTAGACATTATCGTAAATCTAGCAAACATTTGTTTTGAAAGCCAGAAGTACTTGTAATCACTGGTCAGTTATTCAGAAGAAAACAAAAGGCCAAACCAGATTATTTTATCCCCTGATCATCAAAAGACCATCGAGACTTCTTTGTCACAGCCTGGAGTCCACCATCATTACTTGATAAGGTAACCAAGCTGCCAACAAAATTTCGTAGTTCACTGACGTAAAACAAAAAAGGTATTTCCTGCTGTAACACGGAGGTAACAGGTTCTGCAGATCCCGTTACCTTGGCCTGAAGAGCCTAGGGAGAAGGAAAACCCTGCCACAAGGTAGGGTAAGAAAGCTGCCCTTACTAAGGCCAGCCCGTCACTATTCCCCTCCGTTACACACAAACACCCCCAGGAGTTCCTTGAAGCTCACAGGTGCACGTGTGAAGCAAGCTTGATCTCGCCGTCCAGTGCCCGAGACCGCAGAAGTGTAAAGGCAGACTCAATAAACAGCATTATTTTAACTAAACCCACAAGATCTAGCAGAAGCTGTCAGTGTTGATTAAAATAGAATACAGTGAACAGCAAAACAGCTTGTTCCTAGCAGCTGGGATTTGGTGAAACCTTCTGCAACGAGGGACTGAAAACTCAGTACCGAGTACGTACAGCAAGAAGAAGCAACAATAAGAAGTTGGAGCATTTCTTATTCGGTCTTAAGGCACCACTGGCACATACTCTTGAGAAAGTGGCCTCATTTACACATGGAAGGAAAGGGGGTCATTTGGGGATGGAATGTTAAACCTGTGAAGTCCACACCACACCTGATGCTCCTGCCCAGGCATAAAATGGCTGATGAAAGGACCTGGCATTCAGTGCACCTCAGTGGATCTTTCCCTCCAACCTACCCTTCTAGCTGAACAGGCAGGCTGGCAGAAGCTCCTTTTTTTGCTGTTCTCTTTATATGATGCATTAGCTTGAAAGCCCTTACCTTACCTACTACATCCACCACCTACTGACACATTGCTGCAGACTCTTAAATTGATGGCCTTCTACAACGCAGAAAACAATTTATTTCCCTACAGAAGTGTTATCTACTCTATTTATTTATTTTACAGTTAAAACAGAGTAATAAATGAAAGGGATTAATGGAAAAAAAATTAATTTGCTCCCTTGATAACTTCATATATGCTGATATAAATTATGAGTAAAAGAGATAGATAGAAAATGGTAAAGAAAAAGCTTTTAGTGAAGGAGACTGAATCACAACAGAGAAGGATTTTGTGAAAGTTTAAGTGTTTTTGAGAGGAATGGACAGATGTAAATTAGGTACAACCTTACAAACTCAGTTACTTCAAACAAAAGGTCGCGTGCCCTTCCCCAGTATTTCACACGCACACTGACTTTCAGTCCAACAGAATTCACAGAACTCTGATACAATATTCAGAGCCAGACCCTCTCCTCATCCGTCTCCCGCCAGCTGTCCAAAAGCAGGTTACACAGCACCGGGGAGCAAAATGACGGCTTGGGCTACCAAAAAGGAGACAGCAGAGTTTATCCTGAACAAAAACCACTGTAGCTACCATATGAACACGTTTAACTGCATAATGAAAAAGACTGCTTCGCAAACGTACAGAATTTGTTCGTTTTCGTTTCCAACAGTCAGGATTTAAACGTTTCTGTTCTTCCGCCAAGGCCTTGGCTTCTAATGTGTACATCCGTCTTTCTTCGTTTTTCATTTTCTTCCACCTGTCACCGAGTATCACACTTATGGCTCTGCAAGATAGATGGTTACAGTGCGGTCAGGACAGGGCGTTAAGAAATACCCTTATTTTTTTCTTTTTTACCTCAGCACTTTAAAGAAGACAAAAGTTAAATGTGGAAATAATACACACAGAAGAAATAAACTGTATCTTTAAAAAAATTTTTTTAAACAATCGTGTTATTCGTGAGATAATTGTGAGATTATCTTCTCATACTTCACAGTTAAACAGCTGAGTCTTCTGTGTTAGCTGAGCATGGGTCAATGCACATTCTAACATTTCAAAGGGCGTACATTTGAATACACAGCAACTCGCATAAACCAGCAAAATAGGGATGTTAAAAAAACCACCACCAAATGGTAACTCACATTTGTTTTGCTCTACTTTCGTACTAGAAGATCGTATGACAGATTTGCTGAAAATATGTTCTCTAATAATTAGGGCAGTGATCTGAATATGACCTCAGCCAAACAAATATTTGATTAACTGCAACCCCCTCCGTCTATTTAGCAGATGTGTGTAGCTTCCTCCACTTCAGTCCATACTGGGGGGAACATACTGCTAAGTTCCCTTTCCTGTGCAAAAGGAACTATTTGTTCTAACACATCTATCATCATTTCCAGAAGCTGAATGAATTGCTTTCCTACTCCTTATAAACTTGCTGTCTTTTGGACAATATTTCTCCATGTTATCATGCCATATTGCTCAACTGCACTCCCAAATGATGGATCAATATTCCATTAAAGCTTTAACTCCATCCTTGAGCTGAATGAAAATCTCTAAATAATGGCTCTTTTATCAATGGCAATTACTAACCTACTGAGTAGGTATGCTGTGGCTTCAGATTACAGCTTTAAGAAAAAGGTGTATACGACTAAGTACTTTGCTTTTATCATATTAATGAAGTCCCTTGCTGGCAGCAAAGCCATTCACAGAATTTCTAACAGAATCAAGAAGAGCAGAGTGTCATCCACCACTTCCATAGCGTTTCACATACAGCAATTCGGAAGGCTTTTCTGCACCATACCAAGAAGATGGATTTCAATCCTTCAAGACCAGGCAGTACCGTTTGGGCCGCCAGGAGCCGCAGAGAGCACAGCAAGGACGGCTCTGGGGCTGCCGCCAAGCCCGTGCTGTCACGGGCTCTGGTGACTCCTTAGAGCAAACTCCTCCAGTCGCAACCAGATCCCATCAACATCAAATCCACCCGCGCAGCCCGTCTCTTTGGCAATGGGATTTCTGGTTTGCTATCCAAATTAAGAACCAGTATCTTTGGTCTGTCATCAGAAGTAAACACACTCCAGTTTAATTAGCAGATTTTTCACGTTTTGGCAGCATCCAGAGGCAAATCAACAGCACCAGAAACCTGTCTGGTTTTGGTCACCAGTTTGTACCGCGTCACTCATACCCCCAGGATGGAGCACAGTGACCCAGAGAGAGCAGGTTTGCTGAAAAAGCCATTGCATTTCCAAATAAAAATGCACTACAAAATCTTTGTATTTCAAACACAAAAATACATAGGTACTTTATACCTCCAGAGAAAAAACTGCACTGAGGCACTGAAAGTGAGTACAGATCTGTACATTTCAAAAAGCTTGAAAAATCTAATGCAGAGACGAAAGCTCCACTTCTCCAAGGAAAGAGTTCTATGAGCGACCCACTGAGACTGAAAAAGATGTGTCCAGAGAAATTTCCTGACAAAACAGAGACTTAATCCCCCTGACAAGTACGAAGAAACTGACCCTACCGCATCGCTGCCTTAGGCGCCCTTCACCCATCAGAACTTCACAGTGCTCTGAACGCTGCCTTTCTCCTCTTAAAATGCTGGTAAGGTACCTGACAACATTTTAGCAGCAGATTAACCTGCGGGATGCAATCCCTTATACTGCAGGTAATCCAAAAGAAACTGTCAAACAGTAGCTGAGAACGCCTCGAGTTTACTCAGTAATTACGTTCAGCATGAACAAATGCCATTAATAGTTTAGGTGATTTTCATCATCTTTAAAATGTACACTACCCAAATTATTCAAGTATTTCTGAATGCACAGTCAAGTCCAGCTATGGTTACAGTGAGAACATCTAGAAAAGAAACAAGTGCCACCCTAACACCAGTTTCTCAAGTACCGTCTCACGGTCCACAGTATTCTTCAGTATCATGTGAATGTTAACTTGTGTTTTGAATATTTACAGCTCGCTATCTTGTTGACATGGCTTGACCTACTTTGTCTCGGAACAGGCTGTCTAACTCAGAACACCTCAAGTTCTGTCCTTTCTTACATGCATAAAAAAAATAACTGTAGCAAACATAAGAACTCCAGTGTACAGAAATGGGTACTGTATGTAACCGGGCCATCTGAAAATGACACATACGTACATTTAAAAACATGAGAGTTGCCTCTGAACAGCTAAATTAATAAACGCCCCAGCAACACTTAAGCAACAGTAGCTGAATGCCTATAAAATCAATTATCAGTAACTCTTATGATTTCTTCTGTACTGTATTTTATGGATGCCAAGAAACTGCATCCAAATGCACTGCCTTCCCAATGGGACAGTGAGCAGTGCACTCCCAAGCTTACTCGTAACTTTGTCATCACCTTCCTTCAAGGCAAACATTCAACTTATTTTCACATCCATCCAGCTGCAGCTCCAGTTCACTGCATCCATTTGAAATCAGCATTTTAAATTAAATACATAACCACCATAAACTTCCCTAGCTGACATTCTGTTTGATTTCTCATTGGTAGTTGCAATGAATTTGAAGGCAGCCGATCTGCTTCACTGAAATGACTATAAACCTTGCAGAACATCATTGCCAGGGGATTTAAGGGTGGGTTATTGGTATGATAGGATTTTATTTCTCAACACCAGTTACAGCCTCCTTACTAGAACATTATAAAACAGCCAAAACCCTCTCAAAGCCTTGTCACCTTTAGTTTTTATCAGATTTAGTACCAGAATTTTTATGTGACAAGGCAATTTTTACAGTAACAGTTTTCATAATGTTATATACATTAAAAAATCTGATTGTAAGATCAGTGCATATTCATGTGTTTTAGTTTATATTTAAATATGCACGATTAGCACAAAATATTAAGGTTATTTAAAGCATATATAATGGACATCTTTACAAAAAAATGGTTGGACATGAATGTGCATATAGGTAAAAACAAAAGAACAACGAACAAAACAGCCTCCCCCAAACACACGGTCACTCGACTCTTCCTGCAAGTTTCAGCAGATTGTTGAATGCCTTTAGGACAAGCGAACTTTGGCAACGGACTCTTTGGATTAAGGTCTTTCAGATAGCCTAACAATCAGTACTCCATTATTCAATACAATATACAGACTGAGAATAAATGATAGTAACTTCACTGAACAATTCGCAATATTATGCCAAGACTTAATTAGAAGAACCAGAAATTCCCTTTTTCCATTACGACACAAGCAGAGAGCCTGGTACTTTTTTCCCCATGAACATTTCTCACCAGTGTAAACAAAGACTGTTGTGTATTTGTGACTCTTGCTGGTGCACATATATACACGTCAGTCGGTTCACCCAAATGCTTTCTCAGAAGGTAAGTTTGCCAAAAATGGCTTGTGTCAAATTTACCGAGTACTGTAAATATTTAAAGTCCACCCAGAAATTAAGCTTTCTGTCAGCATCTTTCAAAACTTATTTTTAAAACAACGTACACACATTTTATTTCAAATGCAAAATTTAGTCCACTTAAAGGTAGGACACAGATATTCTGCTAGCTCACCAGTAATAACGAAACTACAATTTTATATCACCAGTAATAACAAAACTACAATTTTATACCATTACCTGTTGTCTTTCCCTGGATACATCTGAGTATATTCAACTCTGTATTTTTTGGCAAAAAGCATGAAGGCATTCATTGGTCTTTTGCACTTGTTTGGAGAAGTGGCACTCACAGTACTTGCAGTCCCTGAGCTGTGGCTTTTGCCAGCTTTGCTGTACAAAGAACTGGAGGAAAGATCTGATGTTGCAGCAGACGCACAGTTTTTACTACTGCATTCTGATCTCTCAGCATCTTGATTGTTTGATCCTCCACAAGATAGAGAAGCGCGACGCTGGCGAGCCATGCTGCTTAGCACATAAACTGCAGAGGAATCCATTGGTGTAAAATCATAACTACAAGAAAAAGACATATCATAAAATGATCAAGTAATTTTCATGCAAAATCCCTAAAGAGCTGTTCACTCTTAGTCTGTACTACATTTCTAGTATTCTGGTCTCTTTTGTGTGACATAATGATTTGTGCTTGATGCAGATGTCAGTGTGGAAGAAAAAAACCCCAAAACTTTGGCAGATGAATTACTAGTTTTTTCAATGTGATGGTGGACTGCAACTTTGCAAGATCTGCTGTGTACTATCAACTCCCCAGCTGTATATCAATTAATTATACACTGTCTTCAAATTTCAACCTCTTTTGAAATAAGCTTCTTTCTTTCTGCTTCTGTCCTTACCATAAATCAAATGTGGTCAGTGAATGATAGGTACTGAAAGGGACAACAGATGTGGGAAGAATAAGCGTTGAGTTCACTTGCAAATATATATTAATTCCAAATATGAAACCACTAAACTAAATTATATTATATACAGTACTGTATAAGTAACTTCTCTAGGCAGTTAAATATGCATTATTTTACAGACAAACCTTTCACCGAGATTAAAAAATTGCTTAAAGACCCATGATGTCGCATACTATTTGATTCAAAGCTGACAAACGTCTGCCCTCTAGTGACAGAAGTGTGAGATTCCTCGATATTTCCAAGTATTTCAACAGCTTAGATGATTTGTTTCCATGCAATTTAGACCTCCCAATACTATAAACTGTTGTCATTTTTTGTTGACCAACATCTACAATTAACCTCTAACCACTACAGAAGAAATTTAATTCCACAGGCTATTTGTTATCATCTCCAGGTGTGTGCAGATGCATCTGGGAACCACAGGCTATACTGTCTTTAGCATGCTATACAGGGAAAACACACTTGCAAAGGTGCTACTTGATCATAAATCTAAAACACTAAGTTACCACCACAAAATAACCATAAAATATATGTAACTCTAAGGCTCCGCTCACCCACTGCTCAATGTGGCTATAGTTGCATAAGTCAAAAATAAGGGCTTTGAAGAGCTTTTTCCCCGAACACAACTGCAAGTGCTAGTCCAGCCCCCATCTGCAAAGGCAGCTCCTTTCTGTGGGACGGAACCAAAAGCAAGGGTGAAGCCTCCAAAATCCCTTAGAAAAGTAAAAAGCAACAAAGAAGGGATAATGCCAACAACCTTGCAGCAAGTGCACGAGATAATGAGAAAGGACCAATCTGTTCTACCAACAGCCCAGCACCCTTCCTATTCCTAATCTCCTTCCCATAACACAGCAACAGGATTTTGTTTTTTAATTCTTCTGCCCCGTTAACCACAGCTGCTGCTGCACGTTCCTTTCTCAGTGAGTTACTCCCTTCTGCCCAGAAAGAGAGACAAGGAATTTGAAGCATCCAGGCAGTATTCAGCTGAGCTGCAGGATGAATAAGGAGCCACAAGCCCAGTTTCTTCAGTGAGATGTAAATATTATGATTCTAACAGCTCTCTACATATGCAGCTCAGAATAGGAGTTAATAAGAGAAAAAACCCAGACAACAAATGAGTGAAGACAAGCAACTTGAACTCACTCTGTACGCCAGACTGAAATCATACAAGAACTCCTAGGGCTTGAACTGCAAACAGCGTTTTAAATTCATTTTTTCTACTGTAAAAAACCAAAAAGCAACTGGACTAAAAATAGATGCTAAAAAGGAGCTAACATCATAGGAGAAGATGGATTCTACTAAATCTAGAAATCTCAAAATAGTATGGAGAAATCTTTATGACTAACACTATTTCCTTAGAATAATTTATGTTGGACAGGACCTCTGAAGGTTATCTGGTTAAACTTCTTGCTCAAAGCAAGGCAAACCTCAAAGTTAATCAAACTTTGAAGTTAGGCAAGTTTGATATATTAGAAAAGAATCACAAAACACAGAATATACAAAAATAACAAGAACTAATTATGGAAGTACTCTATTCTAAAGCCATAGCACGTGAATTTATTACTAAGAAACTACTCAGATAATTCAGATACATAGCTGCCTACGAAGCACCAGTTAATAGCTGGCAGACATACTATTGTGGGAATACTGTACTAGGTTTTTCAAACAGAACCCACTTTATCTGAAGAATTTATACAAATACATATATATATTTTTACTGCTTTATCTAATCTGGCTTAAACTATCATAAAAAGGGGCTGAAAAGTTATTTCACTCCAAGGTATTACTTTGCAGTTTAGCAGAGCACATAATTACACAGCTTTCCTAGTATTCAGTCTTCATTTTTCCCTCTCATTTATCTTGTATTACCAAAAGTATTCTCTCTTTGCTCTACACGATGCTTCAAATTTTTGTAGACTTAAGGTGCCTACTCATTAAATACAAGAACCACTGAGGCCACTTTATCCAAAAATTACCTTTTAAATGTATCAAAAACACCTGAATCATCAAAGTTAATGGCATCAGGGTGTCCAGGAGGTAGACACAGATCTCCAAGATGCATTTCACAGCATGGAATGCCATGCTGTACCACAGTCAAGCTTGGATAAAAAGATGACCAACCTGAAGTGGTAAAGAGTTAAATTAGACAAACGGCCAGACAATCTCTCTAGTTCTTAACTGGAGCAATCCTATATCTCTAAATGATATAATTTTATAAAAATGTTCTGATGTAGTTTCTTTCACCCAAAAGAAAAATCAGAAACACTTACTCAGGGAATTCTTACTGCAAATAGTTTATTTTTATCTCAAGTAAAATCTCATTCTAGCAAAAAAAGTACTCAAGACCTGGAAAACTTTTATCATCAGAAGTTCCATGTTTAGCAAGTGAGACAAGCCTCCCTTATTTGCAGCTTTCCTTTCTCCCCCCCAATTTTTCTGCCTTCCTGAGCTCCATTTATATATTTGATCAAATCTTTCCTCAAGAGATATGCAGTATTTCTGTAGCTTTATAGCTTTACAGTTTTGTTTGTTCAAATTCTGGCTTTCTTTACAAAGACAGTAAATTGATTCTACTACACCGCTTTTGCAATTTGTTGAGCAACATGGGATGCCAATAAAATCTGCAATCACTTTCTAAGAATACTTTAATATACAACCAAGTATACTTGTAGTATTTCATACCTTTATTTTTAACATAAAAAGGATGATCGAGTCTGCATTCTACTGTAAGCAAGCCATCTTCCACTGTGCCAGGATCAAAAGTCAGCTTCAGCACTGACTCACCAAAGGAAATACTTTCTTCATGAGAAATCAACTTCAAACCATCGGAACCATAGCCCTGTAAACATCATACAGTTCAAAATTTTTCACCCAAGAAAAGCATATACCTGTGCATACCATAGGTGTATATTCATCATCTTACGTTATATTAAAAAATACCAACATTCTAAGTGCTCTCACTAGAAATGAATAAAGATGATATAACATTCAGAACACACCTAAATGAATTCAGTTCAATTGCTTTATAGCAAGATACTCAAACATTACAGTGATCAGCTCTAGACAAGTTCAGTATAAACCTGCCTTCCTCAGACAGTAATTAAAGGCACAGAGATAAGATAAGAAACTAAATATTTGCTACAGGTATTGAAATGGATTTATTAGAACTAACAGCTACCTTGTACGGACTCACTGGGAGATTTTCCTCTTTTCCACAACTTTCAGATCTTGCAAAATCTTCAACATCCTGCCATTCTTTATTGCGTCCTTTATGAAAGCACAAACGAGAGCCTAACAGATTTTTTCAAGAAAAAAAAGAGAAAAAGATTGTTATGTAAAGAAGTCTGTGTTACAAAAAAACCCCAAACTAAACAAGACAAGACAAAACAAATACTTATTCAATGATACATGTTATTTTACCTTTTAGAAAACAATGCCAAACAGTTGAGGGCCAGGAATGGCACCATCCTAAATCATCATCATCTGAAAGCGATGACATGCAGAAAATGCCAGATTCTGATTCACTATTTGCCTATTAAAAAAAACGAAAATGGTGTTGACATCTTACTGTTGAAGATTTTAGGGCTGGTCTTATATGTCTTTAGACACATTCTCGAATTTGCATCTGTGTCATCATTTTGCCTTAAATACTAACAGGAATGTAACATAAAGACAAAGATTCAAGGAACGCAGTAAATGCAAATGGAGTATTTTCATCTCCTTTTCTTGAAATGCGCCATCCTGAAATTTTTGGCTTTCATTCTCTGAGATTCATTTCGCACCTACGGATTACCTTATGCTTAGGTACAAGCATTTTACAAGCTATCATTCCTTGGTCATCCACAGAACCACGCAAAGCACATGTTACTCTATGGTCAAATTACTGGAAAGCTGCAGGGCCAAGTCAGTTCTAGATAAATCACTGGGAAAAACTCAGTGTCTTTAACAGAAAAGCTTCAGATACAAATTAATACACAGGAAAGGGAGAAGCAGTTTTTGTGCGTCTAAAAGAAGATGGTTCTGTATTTCCTTTTTGAGACAGCAAACAAATTAATAAAATTTTTTAAAGCTTGCTACAGAAGGAACTACAAGAGAAGCAGAGCTTTCTTAGAATGTGATCTCTTCACAAAAATGTGGACTCTAGGATGTAGTACTACAAGCCTACTGTGTCTGGTAACAAGAAAAGTAACAGAAAATCTAGCTTAAATAGAAATTATATTAGAACTAAACAGATGATTTTTTTAAACTAGTTTCTCCTTTCAAAAGCTTAACCCATTACTCATGCATCTTTATTTATTTTAAAAATGTTTCAGAACAACTCACCCTTTCATGTCTGACTGGTGTTTCATCCAAATCATTCTTGGAGAAGTTAGGATCATTCTTTGAGGATCCTGGTGGAGGACGTGCATAGGAATGTAAACTTTTGCTTGTAGCTATTATGTGAACAGGAGATGATCTACAATAGAAAAATGTATTTTAAAATATCTCAGATTAAGACAACACAAGACTTAGCTGCCATTACTCTAAAGTGCTTTTATTTAACAAATATTTCTATTTTCATGAGCTGAATACCAAATAAACTTCCCACACACCAATATTCATATGGGATGATTAAAGGGTGCAAGCTCAGGCAAAGGGAGTATTTAGCATAACTCCTGCATAGCTTCTGTGTACCACCCAAATGACAGCACTACCTCCACATCAGCATCTCCTCATCACAACGCTGAAGTTTTTACAAATATCTTGAAGTAAATACCCCATTCTTAAGAGTACATACAGACATCTGCTCTGTCCTAATGATTAAATCCCAACTGCATTAATGTTAACAGTACTGCATTTAATTTTCTTATTATAAATCTAAGACCAAAGCCATACAATAAAAGGTGAAGCCCAGAAATTTCTAAGATCCCACACTGCTTCTCACAACCTTATGGAATTTACAGATCACAAATCTGAAACAATATCAATAAAAAATACATTACATTAGATTTCCAATTAGGTCTTTCAAAAAAAATCTAAAGTTGGTGCACTATTAAGAATTTAACGTAACAAATTCATCTTAATTTATCATCTGCTGCTTCACATGAGGTAAATGCCCATAATTTCTGAGCCTTCTGTGGTTAGGCAATGCCCTTATACCATCCTACCTCATTTGCGGCTGGCAATGAAGCAGCTTTTGCAACAGGCTCTGAAACAAATCCTGTGCAATCTTCCACAGAAGAACAAAGTTAATATATAGAAAGATCAAAAATAAGGCTCCAGGTCAAAGTCGGAGGGTGTGAAGAGTGAAGGAAACATTTCTGGAAACATAATATTGCAAGTCTTAGAGTTCAAAACTGAAATGAATGTCAGTACCTGTTATAAAAAGAGCACTGCATCAAAGGACTCTGAGGACTTGTGGCTATATTTGCTAATTCTGTCAACCAGTTCACCCCATTCTCACAAGAATAAGCACTTTCTGAATCGCTGTTTGAGGTATGTTGGTTCCATGAAGGCCTTGAACATTCCTGATGTGAAACATCAGCACCAAGCTGAAAAAGTGCAGGTGGGGTAGAATCCGTCTGCACAGCCTGTAGTTCAGGAAGATCATCTACGAACAAATGCACAAATTACCATCGTTATACCCACTGATAAATTCTAGCTGACACCAAATCTTGCAAATAAAAATCAAAAAGGAACCACAATGAAGTAACTAATTTTATTTTCTCATATCACAATTACCAACATTTCGCAAACCCTGTTCATAATACTGACAAAAAGGCCACAGAAATAATCACATCATCTCTAGTCCATTATACACTCCTACAAGCAATTCAAGAAAAACATTAAGTAACTAGATAAAAATGTAGTTCTGGTTTTAAAGTTTTTACTAGACTGACTAGTTTACACAGAACTGTACTGCAGAATTATGCAAAAGTAGCAACGTGCTTCACTAAAATACTAAAACATTCAACAAAAGGCAACTCAATTAATCTGTCCTAGCAGATGTGACACTAAAAATTATCAACATCAGGGGCTGTACAAGGTAAAAGTTTTCCATGTTTCCACCAGGGAACTGGAATTAAATAACTCAGAAGTCAAGAAAGCTGGGTATACAGCCTCATAAGGGCGAATTCCTATCAACAATCTACACATTTCACATGTTATATAGAATAGCAGAAGAGAGCCCAGCTTAATAACAAAAGTCTGTGTTACATGCTCTCATGTAACTAAGTATCATTATTCTTAATCACTCCATGACTTCAATTAAATGTGTTAATATTTCACTGATTATATCAATATTTTCTAACGCACATGCTATTTTTCTCCAATATGTAAGAACTGAAGTTAAATGTTCCTCTAGCCCTGAATCTCTATTTGCTATCTAAAGCAACATAATTTCCCTTTAGGAGGAGCTCTTGAGCTTTCTGTTTGTTATTCTTGAGCCAATAAAAGCTCCTCTGGAGATTAGGAGCAGAAATTTGTAGCTCTGAGTTCAAGAACACATTTAAGTCAACAGGCCAGTGTGTCAGAACTGGAAATGGGTTAAAGGGAGAAATGACTGCAAAATAAGACCTTCAGATGTCACAATTCACTGTCATATTCCCTGCCCTACTTAAGTTAAAAATCAGTGATCTCATTCAGTCATGTTCCAGTAATTTCACTACAGGAAAATGACAACAAACTTCAGAATTTGGCTTCTTCTGAAAAAGTCATGTTATTTACCAAGTTCCATGTGTTCATCGCAGGATGCATATCCAGGAGAAGAGGGCAGGTTTTCATTACACTTCAGCAACTCCAGTGACTCATTCATCCCTGAAGTTCTCTTGTCCACTACCAGAAGGAGTTTCTGAACTGCATGAGGCATTTGATTTGTCTTCACTTCCCACACCATGTTAGGATGCTCCAAAGTATCTGACTTTAAAGAGACAGAGGTTAAAAATCTGTATACACATAAACTGCTTTAAGTTGCATCTGACAGGCTACTTCATTACCAGAACCCTAAATCCTCCATAATCTGTTGAGAATCACAGCATAATTTAGCTCAAAAGGGACCTCTAGAGATGATCCAGTACAAACCCTGCAGAAAGCAGAGCCAACTCTGAAGTCAGATGAGGCTGCCTGGGGCCCTGGCCCCTTGAGTTTCCAGTGTCTTGAAGGATGGAGATTCCCTGACACTTCTCAGGAACCTGTTCCAGTGACCACTCTTGCTGTAAAGAAGCTGTTCCTTATGCACGGTTTGAACTTCCCTTGCCACAGCCTGTGCCCATTGCCTCCAAGAGTCTGGGGTCATCTCTTCAACCACCACTCAAGCCAACGTAAACAACATTCACTTGGTACCCTGAGCCACACATCCCGTCACAGAAGGCAATCAGACGGGTCAGACAAGATTTGCCTTTGGCTAATCCGTCCTGGCTATTCCCAGTCACCTTCTTGCCTTATAAGAGCCAGGACATGGCTGTCAGGAGGATCTGCTCCACAATCTTCCTGAAGGCTACGGTTAGGGTGACCAGCCTGCAGTCTCCCCACATACTCCTCCTTGAAGCCAGATGTGACGTTTTCTTTTTTCCAGTTACTGGGAGCCCTCCTCCTGCCACTGAATCACTGCCTTTCGGAGACCATCCTCACAATGACACTGGCCAGCTCCCTGATGCATCCCACGCGGTCTCACCGACTCATGCATGGCTGGCTCACACAACTGGCCTGCCCCTAACTTGCTCTTCCTCTACCACAGACAAAGAAGCACCTCGCTCCGTCAGACACATGCTGCCAGGCCCAGGGACTCGAGGAACCTGGAAACAGGCCTTGCAAATAAAGACCAAAGCAAAGAAAATGTTGTCCTCAGCCTTTTGACATTAGGTCTCCTACACCATTTAGCATCAGGCCCACGTTTTCCCTAGTTGCCCTTTCACCACTGGTGTATCCGCAAAAGCCTTCTTCACTGCCCTTCACATCCCTTGCTATCTCAACTCTAGGTGTAGTCTCAGACACATTTGACTGCTAACATCCCTAACTGTCTTGCAAATGGAAAGAAAAGGAAGCCTCTACTAGTAGATTTCACTGCAGTTTCATTTCCCCAAATCCCAGTACTGTAACATTTGACATGGTTTAGAGGTGGCCCAGGCAGTTAGGTTAACAGGTTGGACTCGATGATCTCAGAGGTCCTTTCCAACCTTAACGATTCTATGATTCTATGATTTATAGCAAAAGAAATATTTTACATCATCTTCAGCAGTGAAAGAACTGTGTGATTATTCTATGCAATGACTGTCTCTAAAAGCTGGAAAACAAGGTTATGCAGTCTTTAGTAATTTGGCTATCTACTGTTTTTTTCAGATGATGACGAATTAAAGCTACCATAACAGGATTACCTTGTACTTTAATGAAGCGTCATTGAAAAGGTAATCGTGAGTCCCTCACAAAAGGGCAGGAAACACAGCTTAGTAAGAAAGAAAATCTGAGAAGTCTGCCACACGCATGTCCACTAAGTAAGCTATCATGCACCACATCAGAGAAATACAAACAATAGCTAAAACGAGTCTAATATTTTCATATAAAACAGTAAGCTTATCATCCTAAAAGTTCCCTTAGTGTAATGCATAAAAAGCCATCTGATAACAATTATGAAAAAAAGCAGCTTTATTTTAATACACAGTTAAAAGGTATTGTTGTACACAGCCAACATTAACAATGTTCCATGTTATTACTCATTCTCTGAATTCATTTCATTCATTTTGCAGCTTGTCCTGTACGTAATATAGTGCAGACATAACCCTTTGAATTACGTACCAGCCCTACCAGAAGAGCTCTGACCTAGTCAGTCATTTTTTTTCACTGGAAAATGTCTAACCTTCTAATCTCCTGATCTTTCAAATACATGCAAAACTCGCACAAACTTGCATGCCAAACATAAAAAGATGTTTGATTCTACTCAAATGGCGCTACTACAAAAGCCACAACAGTGTAATTCTGATTTTAAGGAGGTGGAGAAGGAAGGTAAGAGAAATGAGAATATACAATCAAATATATCAATAGCATACATATTTCACCTCTAAGAAGCATCTTTAATGCAAATTATTCCCATATCACCCATGAGGGACAGTAAAATTACAGAACACCACAGGAGCAGAAAGCTCAGTCATTTCTGAACAGAGAAATCAGACCTGAGTAGTACAGGTCAGGACCTTGACGATTATCTCCACGTAATCAACTCTGAAAAGCCACTCCTTGTTTTTCTGGCTTGTCTACGTCCTTCCTTTCCCCCATTCTGCCTTGGTTTTCCCTCTGTTTTTTCTCTCTTCCTTTCCCATTTTCCTGCGAAAATGAACAAGCTAACTTATTTTGGGAATGTTACCTTCTCCTTCCTTCCTGCCAGCTGCCAAGATCTGAAAGCACCTGTCCTGGTATCCTAACACGCTGAAGGTCAGAGATAAGGTACAGATACAACACGCTAGTCTGACAAGAAAGACACTTGTTTGAGAAAGGAACTGTTCTTCCAAGTCACAAGGATTTCTCTAAACCAAAGCCACCAATGTACAAAAGCCAAAAAATCCTCTAACAAGTGAATTAAAAAGAAAAACAGAAAAAGCGCCCAACTTTTCAATTTTTTTATTGTACTTGATTAAAGCCTGCTTTGGACATCACGTGCTTCTCTTGTCCTCAGCCTTTCAATGTTTTGGAACATTAAGGGGAATGGTCATTAATTAGCTTGTATAGATTTCTTTTTTTTAAATTCAACTTCATGTTCAAAACTCCTTGCGACAGATGTTTTCTAGAAGTATGCTTCACAGGACTAGAATTATTGCTATTTTCTTTAGAGGCTAAATGAATTTATTTATGAATTTGTGCCTTAAAATAAGTCAATTTGTCACACTAAAACAAATGGCAATATTAACAAAGAGCTTATTAATTAAACCACGTCTATTTTTGGGAGACAAAAATAAATCTGGGACAGAAGTAAATACAGACTGTGGCTGAGAGAGGTTCGGCAGGCACTGGGCAGCGTCCACCCAAACCGCGCTGGGTGGAAGTGCTTCCCGAGGTTTTCCTTCTTGTATTTGCCTGCCTTCCCTCAACCTACCGCCGAAGTCTCGGGCAAGGTCTACGCCTGCAGCCACTCGCTGAATGGAGTTTAATAGGGAGAACAGCTTCTCCAAGCAAAACACAACATACTGGCAAGACTGGATCTACACCAGGGACTTTTACTGGCACAGCTGCTTTGATCCAGGATCCTCGCTCCACATCCCCGGCTCGCACCGCTGTGCCAGAAAAGCGCCGCCGAGGCAGGGCTTCAGAGGAGCGCGCAACATGATTCATGTTGTTTTTGCAAAGACGGCCGCCCAGCCTTACACGGCCCCAACCCTCGCCTTCACCCGGCTCCATCCGACGGCCCCCGCCCGAGGGGGGGGGGAGAAGCACCGCCCCCGCCCCCGTAAGGGCCCGCCGCAGAACAAACACTCTTTGATTACGTAAGGCGGACGTCTGCAACGGAATTAAAGGCCGGTGAGCACGCACCGGTACGTGACCCCCAGGCACGGAGGCGGCCGGGATGGGGGGGAAGCCTCTCCCCCGCCCCCCCCGCAGGGCACCCCCGGGGCCGCCCCCCCGCCCGTCATGTGACGCCGCCTGGACGCTGCCCTTGTTTATGTCGTCCCGCGGGCAGGGCGCATGCGCGCAAGGCCCCATTCATTCACAACTGCGTAACAGCCCGGCCCGGCCGGGGGGGAGGCAGCGGGGGCGGCCCCCCCGCCCCGCGCACCCCCGGGCCCCACCGTCGCCCCCCAGGCGGAGCCGCCGGCCCTGCGGCGCGGGGCTCACCGTGCTCCAAGCTCCCCCCGCCGCTTCCCCAAAGGGCCGCCGCTCCCCGCGGCGGGGCAGAGCGCCCTCGCCCTGACAGACCGGGGCAGGCGGGCGCTCCCCGGGGAAGGAACGGGGCGGGGGGGACACACACAGACACCACCACCACCCGCTCTGTTTCGCTTGCTCCCGCGGCCTGGCACCGCCGCTGAAGGGCCCCAAGGGGGGCCGGCGCCCCCGCGCACGCCGCGGGTTTTAGCCCAGCCGGGCGGGAGTGCGGCGGCTCTGCCGGGCCGGTGAGGGAAGGCGCCCAGTAAACAATGTCCGGGCCGCCGCCGCCGGCAAAAGCCAGGACCCAGCGGCCTCCTCGGCTCGGCCCGCGGCCGCCGCCGCTCCCCTCCAGCCCGACGGACCCCGCCCGTCCCCCGCCGGGGCCTCACAGCCCCCCGAAAGCGGCAGCTCCAAACTTTGTTGCACTTACCAAACCCGTCGCCATTACCAAATTCCCGTCGGCTGCCCCCCCGTCTCCTCCCCACAACGGAGTCCCGCCCGAGCCTGGCGGTGCTCGGTCGCCGAGTGGCCGAAGACGACGTTGCTCAAACCGCAGCCGCTTCCTATTGGCTGCCTGGGCTGCCTATCAGGAATCCGCCCGGAGGGCGGACATGTTTTGACTCTCCTGTGCAGCGGATTGCACCGCGCTGCACATCAATCACCCGCAGAGAGCGCCCCGATTGGCCAATGCTTCCGCCGGCTGGCCGAGGGGCATTCTGGGAGCTGTAGTCTTCGCCGCCGCCACTGCCTGCCGCCGGGGACGCGCTAAGACGACAGCCCCCAGGATGCCCCGCGCGGGGCTCGGCTGATAGTAAACAAGAGTCACGGGGACACGTGTACCCGCGCCGCCGGCCGCCCCGGGCCCCGGCCGGGCCTGCGCCGCGGGGCCGACGCCGGCGATGCTGCCGTCAGCCAGGGCCCCCCGCCCGGCAGCAGGCCCGAGCGCGGCGAGGCCCTGCCTGACCCGGTGCTGCCGCGGGGGAGGCGGCGGAGGAGCGGCCTCCCCGCTCTGCTGCGGCGGGAGGGCCCTTCTGCCTCCCGCAGCTCCGCCCGGCCGGGCCGGGCCGGGTGCGGGCCCCGAGATGGCGGCGGCCTCCGCGGCGGGGCGCTGACTCACGGCATCGGTGTGGAAACGGTGACTGGGCCCCGGGTCGGGATCGCCGGGGGGGGCCCGGTGCCTTTGGCGACTTCCCGCCGTGAATGAGGAGCGCTGCCAGGAGCCCGGCCCCGCTCCCGTTTCGCCAAATAGGGGCTGCGGCGTGCGGAGGGTAGGGAAGTTGCTAAAGGTCAGGGCGTGAGTCAGCAGCTGCGCTCGGCCTCTGCCTTCGTTTCCCTTTCATTAAAAACCTCGGTGGTGGCTTAGGGCCAAAATACAAGTTGGTGGGGAAAAAAATATTTTTTTTTTTTTAAATCAATGCAGGTTTATCGGTCCATTAGTGTCTCCTGGCCATTCCCATACATTTATTGCCAAAACAAGCACCTGGTTTGCTTCGACGTTACTTCTGATGGAGAAATGGGACTACAGATGCTCTGAGATTTACCCACTTATTTGTAACTCTGGGAGACCACAGAGATGAGAACGGAGCCCTGATCGCCTGAGGCCAAATCCTCATCATAAAATACATTACTGTGCATGATCCAATACAAAGCAAATACATGCACAATTCAGAAATAAACAACAGAATCTTAGAAACTGATGGGAGACCTTCAAGATTTTGCAAATGTTGGGATTTTTCCAAGAAAAGCATTTCTTACTCTATTTTCAACATCATCCCAATCATGTGAACATGTCCTAAATCCGGTATCGGAGCTTTTGTTGTAATTTGGTATGTAAACAGTTCTGACTTTCAGGCACACTAACATAGTTGTGCAAGAAAATATGAAAAAAAAAAAGTTTAACTATTACAATTTAAATAGAAATGGTTCCGTATTTAGAGCTCCCTGCATGCTTTCTGTCCCGTGAAACATACTGTTAGTGGCCACTAGAGGGAATGCTGGTTTTATTGTTTCCAAGAAAAAAATTAAATAACACAGACGCAGAAATTGTACTTAGCATCAAAACACACCCGGTATGCAGATGTCATTGGCACATTGGTCTAAGATTTGGCTTTTCCAAGAAGTAAGTTTGCATGTCAGTAAAGTCATTGCCATCTGTAGGAACTATCTGAAGAGAGACATTACTTTCAAAAACATGCAGTATCTTCTGCAGTGCGAATTGGAAATTATTACTTTTTATACATATATGTGCAAGTTCAGCTTAAAAAAAAGAAGAGTAGAAAAAACAATCCCATGGAATTTAACTAAAAATCATCTCTGCTTAATCACATAACAAACCAACCTTATACAGATCATTTTCACAGTTTGAAAACACTAGAGTTATTTGAACAAATGTCTCCAGGAAAAATCTGAAAATTAATGTTGAGATTCACCTATTAAGCGACTAGACAGCCTATTATAATATCAACTGTCTAACCCTACATCCCACAAACTCAGATTTTTCCTACATTTAGAATTCAGGCTTTTCCTGAATAACATACATTTTATATAAGAAAGCTTTCATGGCATCCTCTCTCTAAATACATTTTTTTAATAAATTGAAAACTGGTAAATCAGGAATCATCTTTTTTACACCACTCCACAAGAAAGTTAACTTTAAAGCTGTGTTCCTTCCTCCCCTTCCCCTTTCTCTTTTGATCTCCCTTATACATGTAAACAGCCTTTAGGCTCTTTGGAGAGAGACCCAAGCTTCTTGGGTTTTTAATGAATTTTACTGCAGACCCTGCATTTCCAGATTGAGGCTTGGCAGAAGACCTGTGTATGCAGATGTCTCCATTCTGCAGATAGGCTACTCTCCTTGCGGTACAGCCGTTTGCAAGGTAAAACACTGAGTATACTCTTCTGAAAGCTCCGTCGGCCCCAGTGTGGAAGGTGGAATGCACAGAGGCCGGATCAAGCAGCTACAGAAGATATGAAATCCTGTCTCAAGCCCAATCGGATTCTTCGGGAAAAGACTGTTGGCCTAAAGGTTCATACCTTGTTATGGAGCACATTTCCACCCCACTATGTACTTTATCTACCCAAAAGGAAAAGCATTTTTCCCAAACGAAATGTTAAATCTATTTGCCGTGAAGGTTCACAGTTCTCTACAAAAACTTACGCATGAGTGTTAGGTGTGAACCCCCGTCCTCCGAGATCCACTGGCCCCGATTCCAGATACAGGTCTTGACAAGTAAATAGCACTGCTGAATTAGAGCCTCGATATCATACTTACCATCTATGACATACCCAGAGAGCACAAAAATATGAATCCTACCTAGGACTGAGATTAAAATCTTGTGAAGACGAGTGTCTGAATTGTTTTGAGATTCTAAACACGGACACATAACAGCTTTCTTATTTTTAAATCTACCTTTTCTCTTTTGCATACAGTAAATTAACATTTAGTCAGTGAGGATATAAGAGAAAATGAGTAAAAGGACTGGTAGTCCATGCAGTAGATGGCAGCAGGACACATAAAACTGTATCAAAGCTTACTTACTAACCCCCTTGGTTGAAGTCAAATATGTATGTTCTAAATTTCAGAATTAAGATTATGTCAATGCCATACTCCTTGCTCTGTATGCCTAGTCTCTAATTAAATCATCACTCCCCCTCCACACACCCTACCTCGCCTTACTCCATGCCCCAAATGAATGGGTGCTCAGAGAATGAATCAATACTGTGTAACACGGACATTGTTGGTGGCTTTGCTGATTCAGTTGCTTCTGCTCTTGTAAGAGAGGCAGAAAACAAGGTGGGGGATTGGGAAGTGTTAGTTGTGAGTTCTTGTCACATGACTTCTTGGATGGCTACCAAGAAGCACAAAATAAGCAGGAGAGACTACACAAACAAAATAAAGATACAGATGAATTCACATCCTAGCTATCTACCTCTTAAAATTGCCAGCCACAAAGTTAAGAAACCACCAGGTAGATTTTAAAAATGCGTAATATTACAGTCAAAGTCATATTAGTAAAAGAGATATCATATATTGGGTTTGTGCCTATCTCTACTTTTAATCTCTCCTGTCCAAAGCCAATGTCCTATCCTGCCCTTACAACACAGCTGCTACTGCTGACTCTCTGAAATACAGCATATCATTATTTTAATTCTGCTACAGGAGCTTTCACATCCACGTGTAGACATCCACCCTCAGTAATTAACTAAATACTCCCCAGACATCAGAGCAACCCTCCTCACCAGAGCTTCCACTTCTGCCCAATGCGGCAGCCTCTGTTCTGCAGCCATTCTCCCAGACCCTCTCACACCAGTTTTCTGCTTTCACAATGACTTCTGTGTCTCCTAAAGCTAATTCCTACTCTTGCCCTCTTCTCACAGCCTTTTGTGGCTAGCTGCAGTGGTGGTTGGCTCACTTCACCTTCCTAACGACAACTCTAGGCATGCCACCCCCATATTTCACCTCTTTAATCACCTCACAGAGGATGCCGTTGGGAACGCAGAGCAGAGGAAAGAGGACTTGTTCCTCCCAGGAAAGATCTCTTTTCTTGAGTGCTAGAAGGGAAACTTCACTTGCTTCCTGCAGAGGTTCAAGTTGGGGAGAAACAGAACAAGTCACAGGCTGAAGAGGTGGGTTTTTTTCCTTCAAGACAGGTCAGGAATTAATGAGAAATTTATTTCATGTCATGACACAGATTCAAGTTTTAGCTATACTTTTATCACCTACAAAGGGAGAGCAAGACAAAAAATGACAATAGTATCAGGAAAAAAGAAAGACCTGACATATCAAGAAGCAATCCAGAAGCGTAATAAATAAGAAAACCCTCTATCCCAGCTCAAAGCTTGCAGAAAAACAAGTCAAGAAGAGACTACAGATGATCCGTAGGTTCCCTCTATGCTGGTTGGTAAATTAAAATGCCAGGGAGTGTTCCTGGGCACTGGAATACAATCATCTGTACTCCAAATTTTTTTAGAATCGCCCTGGCATAGTTTTTGCGTGGGCCAATAGCAAATAATTTTTGGATATGGTTTGGGAGCTACCAAGGACTATTCTCGGTTGGCCATCTGCATATGGCCACCCCATATGGAAAGCTGGAACAAAGCTTATAAGACAGCTTATAAATGAGCCCACACAAATACTGGAAAATAGTATGAACGTTGGCCATTCAATGCCTCAGTACTAGCAAATAGTCTCGGGCACATAAAATTTCCTACTATGGATGTAACCATACAGATGCAGCCAAAAAACTAAAGGTACAGTGAAGCTAAGGTTGCTTAAGATCGTCACACCACCTGACTCCACAAGGACAAAACAACAAAGAGAAAAAGAGGATATAGCTTGGTGACTAGTTGGATGGCTTTTTCCAAATATGACATTTCATAGTATCATAGAATTGTTAAGGTTTTGAAAAGACCCTTAAGATCATCAGGTCCAACCATTAACCTACCACCGCCAAGTCCACCACTAAACCATGTCCTCAAGCACTGCATCTACCCGTCTTTTAAATACCCCCAAGGATGGGGACCCAACCACTTCCCTGGGCAGCCTGTTCCAGTGTCTGACCACTCTTTCAGTAAAGAAGTTTTTCCTAGTATCTAACCTAAACTTACCCTGGCGCAGCTTGAGGCCATTTCCTCTCGTCCTATCGCTTGTTACTGGGGTGAAGAGACCGACACCCACCTCTCTACAACCTCCTTTCAGGTAGTTGTAGAGAGCAATAAGGTCTCCCCTCAGCCTCCTCTTCTCCAGACTCAACAACCCCAGCTCCCTCAGCCGCTCCTCATAAGACTTGTTCTCTAGACCCTTCACCAACCTCGTTGCCCTTCTCTGGACATGCTCCAGCACCTCAATGTCCTTCTTGAATTGAGGGGCCCAAAACTGGACACAGTATTTGAGGTGTGGCCTCACCAGTGCCGAATACAGGGGCACTATCACCTCCCCGGTCCTGCTGGCCACACTATTCCTGATACAAGCCAGGATGCCATTGGCCCTCTTGGACACCTGGGCACACTGCTGGCTCATGTTTAGGCGGCTGTCAACCATCACCCCCAGGTCCTTTTCAGCCAGGCTGCTTTCCAGCCACTCCTCCCCAAGCCTGTAGCATTGCCTGGGGTTGTTGTGACCAAAGTGCAGGACCCGGCACTTGGCCTTGTTGAACCTCATACAGTTGGCCCCGGCCCAACAATCCAGCCTGTCCAGGTCCCTCTGCAGGGCCTTCCTACCCTCCAGCAGATCGACACTCCCACCCAACTTGGTGTCATCTGCAGACTTACTGAGGGTGCACTCAATCCCCTCATCCAGATCATCGATAAAGATATTAAACAGGACCGGTCCCAACACTGAGCCTTGGGGAACACCACTCGTGACCGGTCGCCAACTGGATTTGGCTCCATTCACCACAACTCTCTGGGCTCGGCCGTCCAGCCAGTTTTTAACCCAGTGCAGAGTGCACTTGTCCAAGCCGTGAGCAGCCAGCTTCTGCAGGAGAATGCTGTGGGAGACGGTGTCAAAGGCCTTACTGAAGTCCAAGTAGACAACATCCACAGCCTTCCCCTCATCCACTAAGCAGGTCACCTTGTCATAGAAGGAGACCAGGTTAGTGAAGCAGGACCTGCCTTTCATAAACCCATGCTGGCTGAGCCTGATCCCCCGGTTGTCCCGCACATGCCGCATAATGGCACTCAGGATGATCTGTTCCATGACCTTCCCCGGCACCGAGGTCAGGCTGACAGGCCTGTAGTTCCCCAGATCCTCCTTCCGACCCTTCTTGTAGATGGGTGTCACATTAGCTAGCTTCCAGTCATCTGGGACCTCCCCGGTTGACCAGGACTGCTGATAAATGATGGAGAGTGGCTTGGCAAGCTCCTCCGCCAGCTCCCTCAGTATCCTCAGGTGGATCCCGTCCGGCCCCATAGACTTGTGGGCATCCAGGTGGAGGAGCAGGTTGGTGACTGCCACCTCTTCGACAGCTGGGACTACATTCTGTGTCCTATCTCCATCTCCCAGCTCAGGGGCATGAAAACCTTGAGGATGATCAGAACTGAGTTTCCAGCATCTTGAGGGATGTGGGGGAGCAGGTCCCAGTGGCTTGCTCAGCTTCCAGGGAACTAGTCCTCCATAGAGAGACCTGCACAGAGCATTATCCTTTCCCAAAACTTCATAGCTGCTCAGCTGAAAAAATTCAATACTCTCAAAGAAGAAAGGACAAAGTATCCATACCATGCCATGATGCTATTTTTAGGCTGTCCTAATTTCATTTACCTCAATTAAAAAAGGCTGCGTCAGCAGATACTGTAAAAATGGCCTAGTATAACCTAGTGTCAGAGTTTTTCACATGGTTTTGACTGAGCAGTTTCTTTTATGAAATAGTTTGGCCTTTCCTCCAAGGAAAGGGTTCCCCCATACACACATATACCTCTACCAGTGCTAAGGAAGAAACAAAGCCCTACCGATGGTATTCACACAGCCATGGCAACACCATTACTGCAGTCCAGCTCAGCTTGATTTGCCATCGTAGAAGGGACAGGGATGGGACAAAGGGGGTGAAGTAGGGAGTCACTGCCCAGTCAACCAGACCACTGTGTCCCAGCACGGACCCAGCCAGTCACTCCACTTGCCTTACATCCCCCTACTGCCACTGGCTCTTCACCTGGCTGTCAGAATAACAATAATTTAGAGGGAAAGAGAGCAATGGGGTGAAGGAAGAGACAATGTTAAAATGTAATTTTCTTCAGGCTTTTCATATCCTACCAAGATTTTTCAGCTTCCCTTCTGTCCATGAAGTGAGAGCGTCCAGCCTGTTAAGCATCTTTCTAAGCCAAAAAGTAGATTAAGAACTTGAAAACAGCCTTGGTATATATCTGAAGGAAATTCAACTCTCAGAATGATTTGAAAATGATCCTAAATTTTGTAAGACAGTCAACAGCACAGATCTGTACATACTCAGCATACAAAGAGGCAATTCCTCCCAGAGAAAACTGCAGTAATACTTATTTGAGGACTACAGACACAGGAAAGTATTACAGAAATTAAAAAAAAAATACACACCTATCACCATCAAATGTACGAATGGATACAAAGAGCTTTGAACTAACATAAAAACTTTAGCAAGAGCATGTAAGAATGTCCATCCTGTGGCAAACTGACTTTCAGCAAAGCACTTTGTTCAGCAAAAGCCATCACATGCAGCAAGCGTCTGAAAAAAGACTGGGAATTTGATGTGCCAGATGACCAGCAGATACTGATTTTGCACATCTGGGAACTCTTGACATTGAAAAACGATAATACTTGCCATGGAAAGTGTGTCATAAACTACAAAATTACACAAATCATGATGTAACTCATCCCAGAGTCACCTTATAGAAAGCTTAAAGGATCAAACATTTCAAAAAAACCAGAAAAAAACCACCAAAACCAAACCCACATTCCAGCAAGGACCAGAATAGTCTTTACTGAGTACAAAAGACAACACGAGGAAAGGAGATGGAGTGACAATGGTTTACCAAGCTTTACCACAAGACTTCCACAATCAGTCACTTCTGGGCCTCAAACAGGAGATCCAGAAGGGAATGATTTCAGAAGTGTTTATTCCAGATGAACTTGAATGAAATCTCATGAAGCACAAACAAATGACATTTACAAAGTGATGGCATCAGCACTAGGACCAAGGAAGCTTGCTTTCCTCAGGGCTCGTGTCTTGTGATCAACTGAGGGCTGCGGTCGAATTTTTTTCCCATGGTTAAGGCATTTGTAAACATTTGCTGCCACGTGGATTCTCTTTTGCTTAGTAACATGGGAGCCCATGAATGCCCCTCTTGTACAAGACTTCTCTCAGGCTTTTCTCTCCTCACCCAGTGGGGCATATTTTCAACAAACTCACTAGAGCATTTTTTATTTCCCCCTCTTTAAAACTTAGCCATCTGTAAAATTCATTTGAATCATCTGCAGAATCATAAATCGCTGGTGAGGTTGGGGAGAGAGGAGAGAAACAAACTAACATGTACATGCCAAGTAATTGCCAAAGTCCTGTTCCTTTAGTGACCTGACTACAAGCAAGGACGATAAAAATCTTTAATAACAGAAGCATCAGGTAATCTAAGTATGGACAGACAGTCTCATAAGGTAAGCATGACATAGTATTGTTTAAAAGTATTAGAACTATCTACCTTATTTTGAAAGGTCATTAAAAATCAGTGACTTGGTATGATTTCCTTCTTAGGAGGAACACTTGCCACATTTATGACACAAAGACTGGCATGTTTAAAGTGTACATATGAATAGATTCAGGAGAAATCCCAAGTGCTGACTGATTAAGGATATAATGATTTGGATTAAACTTACAAAGCAACAATTTATTACTGTTGGTTAAACCTCCCTGAATTCACCAACAAAGAAAATTCCAGAAATCATCCAGTCCCCAAGAGCAACACAATAAAACTGCTGTAACATGAAACTGTACTTTGGGACTCAGAAAATCCAAAGTCTCTGATTATCTTAAATTTGTCACTCCACACCTTTTTCCCAGCTAAAAACTACAAGTAAATCATCAAATACAAAGTAGCTATGACAATTACCACACCAACATGTCATCTATTCTGAGTAGACAGAGCATCCACATAACATCATTTATGAAAATCAACATGAAAGTGTTAAGAATTATGAATGTTTTAATAAATGAATATAAATAGGTCACTTGTAACTTTATGGTAATGGAATTAAAACACAGCAATATCAATAAACATAGATTTTTATATATAAAAAGTGTCGTTTATTGTAAGGAAACTTTAAATATAACCAACAATATTGAAAATATCGTGACTGGCATTTATGGCCTTGATTGTAGTTTACTGCCATACAAGAAATTTCTAGCATTTTTCTTAATCACATCAAGCTTGTGCAAAATATAGGTAGCTTTTAGAGATTAAGCATACAGAATGACAAGAGTGTAGATTTTGGTTACCTGATATTTCCTTCTAGTATAACAGGCTTCTCTTTTTTCCATAAATCAAAAGTACAAAGGCAAGTTATCATATCTGCAATTATTCATACCAGGTTTCTAGGTAAAAAAAAAAAATGACAATTGCAAATTTTGCTCAGATTGTATTTTGTTAGGAATCTGACTTATAATTTATACCATACTGTATGATATAAATTATATAATGTTATCATATTATATAATCATAATTTCATATACAGGTATGATTATATAAATTGTCAGACCATATCACTAACTATAGGATAATAATTACATCAACATACACAAATATATGGCATTAGAAAAGTCATTATCTAAGAAGGAAAGATGTTATAATTCAGGTGTTTGAAACAGGGCACAAGCAGCCTTCCTACAATTCTTGCAGTATCATTTTGGCAGAACTACTGCCATTCGCCATTATGTGCACTAGCTTCCCATGTACATCAACAGATAGGTCAGTAAGCAGTATTAAAATCAGACTGTGCCTGAAATTTCCAGTCACAGACCCTTGTAAGCAATGAGCCCTGTGCTCCTAATTAAGATGATATTCTCTCTCCTCAGTCTCAGAAGGTATCCCATGCTATTATGGCTAAAAAGATATTATTTTATGATGACTTACAGGTTTCTGAAAGCAGGACATGTCAGCTTTAACAATGACATACTTTCCAGACTTGTGCAAAGCTCTTGAAGTACTGATCTTTCAAATTAAAAATATTTTTGTACTTCCTGATAAGGATTTTTCAAGTACAAGCTTAGTTTAGCATGGCTTTTGGTATCAATCACTTCAGTAATTGAATCTGGTCTTTGATAGCTAAGATTAGACTGCAAGAAGAGAGATATACAGAGACAATTTCATTTGAAATAGGTAAAAGATTTAACAGATAAAAAAGGTGAGATCTAAAAAAAAATTAACTGGAGAACAAGCATAGATAGAGAAGACAAAATGCATAAATATAAAACAAGGGAGAAGGAAAACAATATAGGTTATGTATGATTAGGTAGAACATGACAATGACCTATGCCTTTGCTTTTAAAGCATTAAGGTTAATTTGTCAGCTGTCCTCACTCTAGACTGTACAGAATACATGTAACTAATAAAAAATGCAGTTTATTGCAAAAATATACAAGTCCTCTAAATTGCATAAGATATTACAATGTCGTGCTGAAACATGACATATTAAACAGAGAGGACTTTAAAACAAATTACAAAATGTTAAAAATCAGATTTGGGTCATGAGCGTTACACAAAATGCATTGTCATGCTTTATCTTACGATTAGTCTTGTGAATCACTACATCTGTGATAAATGCAACATAAAATCATGACAACTGTAATAGTCAGAAAGTAATATCTACTGTATATCTTCTGTATTAATACATATAAACACTTTGTGTGCACTAATACTTTCAACATATCACATTCAAACTAACAGTCTTTCCAGAAAAGTTGCAACCTTTTTGAAGAACAGAAGCTGGTTTAACAAGTTCATCGCATGTGGGTTTTTTAAAATCTACTCTTTAAGGAAATGCTGTGTTAAAGGGCTTGATTTTCAAAGGTGCTCTGCTACTATGGGTCTTCTTAATGCCAGATGGAACCATCAATGCTAAGCACTTTTAAAAATCAAGCCCACATTCTATTAAATTCCTATTTTGTGTACTAGTATTTCCACTGTAGTAAGTCCAAAAAATACCCCCAAACCCACTCTTAAAATCACAGAAAATGCTTGGCATCTATAGGAAGAGAGACAATTTCTCAGTGGACTAACCACTACTGTGCTATATTCTCATAACAGATCTTGCTGCTCCAATGTTCAGTTCATGCACTGGGATCGGCAATGTCCATGTTTGTTCCAAACAAAGCAACTAGCTGCTCTTCATAGTTTGCAATGTTTCTTTTCAGAATTTCCATACAAGGTCCCAAAAGCCTTTCAAATGCCTGCACATCCATAACTAAGATAAAAGGGGAGAGAAAGAGAAAGAATATAATGTGCTCGTCAGTTGCAGACACTAATCTTGGTGCTTATGACATTCCAATGTTAAATTTTAAATGATAACAGGACAGATACTACTGAGGCATATACTTTGCACAGAAGAGAACCACTTACCGTAGCAAAACCAAGATCAACCAACACATTGCTGTCTTGCAACTTCATAAATAAACTTAGAATTTGCGGGTTTCTTATTTTGAAAGTATTTTCATAGTAAGAGTTATGTAACCCAAGAGCTGCTGAAGAAGTCTAGAGGGGCCCGGATTCCTCCACAGAATACAGTTTTAAGACCCCTGAGATTTCAAAAAAACACATCCTTGGCTGATGTTGTTGGCTGTATTTGGGGTCTAACTTAGCATATTTCCTTGCTATTTTTACTTGTTTCCACCCACAGTGGAAATTGTAATAGATACTTATTTCCCAGCAAACGTATGAAAAGTTGGAGACAGTAATTCACATCCAATGTCCATGCATAGCCGACCAGAATATTTTCTTTACCTGATCACATAATGTTATTCTCTACAGTTCTAGCCAATAGGCCAGGGAAGAAACTTCATACTTCAACCAGCTTCCAACCTGGTGGCCTGTAGTCTCTTGGATCCTGAGAAAAGTTCAAGATCTCTGCTATTGGGGAAGTGCCAGAGATCTTAGTGATTCACCCATAGCGGGTAATGACACTCTTCCTCACCACTGCCTCTTATTCTTTCCTCTCTATCATCTTTGATCTTTATTGCCTGATCATCTCTGTGTGTTCAGAGATAAGGATTTTAAAAAATAGTATCATTATAAGTAATTGAAAAACTTTTTGGTTACTGGCCTGGTAATCAAACTGTCATTCAAGAATGCCAAATCTGTCTTTGCAGTTTACAGTTGTCCCATAATTAGATACAAATATTTAGGAGCTAAACATCAGACCATGAAACGCAACGGATGAGAAGGGTTGCCTATGAGCACAACTCCTATGGCTTCTGCTTTTCCTGTGCCTGAGGCTACACTGTGACAGAATGATTAAATTAACAGCTGGTGAAGACAAAGAATTAAGTTTAAGCTTAAGTCATGGTGATAAAATGGGACAGGATTTTTACCACAGTTATTTCTTGGATGAGAGTCAGTCTACTGAGAAAAGAAATACTTTACCTTTCTGCAGAGTATTAGACATTTATCTGATAGCTATAAATGGTTTGCAGCAATAGTCTCTGTACTGTCCTGAAACAATTTTTACTTCCATGCAATCAGAGAAATGTTGGAGAATTTGTGTGTAATACCAGTTATCAATTGCAAATAATTTTTGCAGATAAATAATGGAAATTGGAATGCACAGTAATAGATGATGTACTTAAACAGTCTTATTTGGGTAAATGTAGTTAAATCTTATATTCTGGAGAAGGACAGAGTTCACAATAAAAACAACCAGATAGGTTACATATCATTTTGTATTAGATATAAAATATTATTGAACAATACCTAAACATTTGACAGTGCCAAGAGCAAATGCAGAAGCGGCTCGTGGTTTGTTAGTTACAAGAGCAAGTTCTCCAAAATATTGTCCTCGTGAGCATCGAGCTATTTCAACTGCTCCATTCTCTTCTACGTCTTGTTTACCCTGAAATATCAGGTAAAAAAAGAAAGAGAAAGGAAGAGAGAGAATGAGAGATTTGCTGAACTCAGGATTGCATAAGCAAAATTAGTAACAATGGTAGCATTACTGTTTAACACTTAGAATACATCAAGATCTTTAAAAAAAAAAAAAAAAAATCTCTTTTTTAGGGATGTTTACCTTCCTTGTCATTATAATCCTTACTTCTCCAGATTCCACAATGAAGAAAGAATCAGCCAAGTCACCCTGTAGAAGAAAAAAAAATAATGTGAGTAAAGGAAATGTGAAATTTCCTTTTTAGTTTCATGGTAACATTAAAATATTTGCAGCCAGTGCCTTGAAGCTCATCTTTTTGATACCTGTTGCAAAAGAAATCACTTTTAATGTGAAAACCATACTCTAGGCACACAATAGTCAAAACATCTATACAGAACTGACAGCAAGACCTTTTCATGAAAAGACATAGCTGACTGTGCCTTATACAAAAAGCAGAGAAAAAAAAAGTTATGGAAGATTTTAGGATCCTTACTCCTGCTTCTCCACCTTTGTATTCCTTCCAAATGATTTCCCTTAGAGCTTCCAGTATAAAAAGCCTCCAAGGGCTATCTGATATCCAGTAATTCTTTTGGGGCAAGACAATCTCAGTTGCCTACCCTGAAGAGTTTACTTCTGCATTCTTCTTCAAAAGATTATCATATTTTAACAACAAAAACAAGGTAAGTCTTCAGTGCTCCTTACTGGAAGCAATCAATCTTTTATATAGTTAGTGTATTTAGAAATTCAAAAAACTTTGATTCCTTTATTCACACCAACAAAGAACGATGTTTTTCAAAGTACTGTAAGCGAACAATTAGCTTCTGAAACAAAATAATCACCTCTCTTAGATGCAAGATTCATTGGTTTTGTTCATCTGAGAAAGAAAAACACAGTTTAAAAATATGTACTGTCTATAGATAACATGATAATTGTTACCTATTGGAAAAGAAAAACTAAAACTAGAAATAAACTGTACCTGAGCAATGATTTGTTCTCCATCTTTGTACACTTTGGTGCCAATAACGTCAACCACTTTTAAACGCTCAGACATCTTCATTTAAAAAAAGAAAATGTAAGAAATATTTGGTTAACATTACGATATGATATTTAGAAAGCCCTTTCATATTTCTTTTCATGAATCTTTGCACAGAATAGTGTATCTTTATTTTCCTGTTTTGATAATCATTAAAAAAAGGAAGAACTGCTGAACAGTGTTCCAGAGGGTATGTTATAGTCTTAACAGCTAGATGTTTTGATAGAGCTTCCATTTTTGTAAGAAGTCTATATATCCCAAGTCTTCAAAAATTATTTTCAGAAAAGCATGCATGTAAAAATATAGCTGTTAAATGAAAATATTTTGAAATTCCCTAAGTAATTTTTTAATTTTATTAGCTAATATCTAGTAAAATTAAGCTTAAGAAAATGAAGGTAAAGGTAAAAAAAAATAGTGGTTTGTTTTTTTTTTTTAATACAATATTAACAATAGTTCTTTATCCTGAAAATTTAGAAATATAAAAAATATGGTCTTTCTCCAAAACAAAAGATGCAAAATCTTATTGTGGAGAAAATCTGAATTCCAAATTTAACCTCTGCAAAAGCAGAATCTTTTCAGGTACCTCTGATACAGCCGTTAAAATAATGCAATAGAAATCTTACTTCTAAAGATTTAAGGAATGGCAATGACTCAATAAAATTTTCATACATTCTTCTCTTTTTGGCATTATTTTTTACAATGATTCTTCGGAATGTTACCCTGTCCTGTAAACACAAAGAGAAAAAGAGAGTTTATTAACAGAAAATATGTGTGTGGTACCAAACACTTTAGAAATGGCTGAGTATGTTCAAATTACCCAATTTTAGTCACTCAGTGTAGCTGTCAAACTAGCTGGCTAGTGTCCCCATACAGTCAGTTGAGAAAGATTCCTCTAGAGGTCAACCAAGAGCTCCTAAAGTTAAGTTCCTGATCTGATTCACGTTGTGAAAAGCTTCTCTGCCCTTCGGCACAGAATACATATACAGAGTTTACTTTAAACAGGTTGGCTACACAACAAACGCTGAGTGGGTAATTTGAGATATTTAAGAAATATTTAAGAAATCCTCAATATTTAAATATTTAATTTACAAAGTTTATTCATTATCCTGAGGTCCCATACATATTGATATGTACTCAAAGAGGTTTTTATATTATTATACAAAGAAAACCAAAATACATGGGTCTGGGTCTTAGGTCACAATCCACTTTCTGCTATTTCAGCAGAACAAGACTCACTGCTGCCGTAAACAGCCAACTGGACATTCCTTAGTATTTGGCAATCAAGTGAAGCAGACATATGAAAAAACTACACATATGTTGTTTTTTTCTCTTAACTTCGTATGACTGCGTCCTGGTGACAGAAAGAGGTGAAATGCTTTGCAAGCCCTCACTGCTACAGGTGGGACTTGCTGGCCAATACAACCCAATCCAATTTTATAACTTTTTATAAAATTTAAATTTATTAAAATTTACTTTAAAAATAATTAAATTTTATTAAAATTTTATATTTTTTTAAAATTATTTTTACAACCCCATCCATTCTTATAGTGTCCTAAACTCTGCCATGATCCCAAAAGTCATATGGATTAAGTTGGTGAAAAACCATGCATTTCTCTTCAACAGGAAAATGTTGTTGGGATCAGTCATTAGATTGATAGGTACACCTTGAAGAAGATGGCTATCCCAGTTTTAACTCTTTTGGTAAATTCTATTACTGTTGTCAAAGATTCAGATAGTATAACACTGAAAAAATCTCATATTTTAATTTTACTCTGGAACCAAAGGCATTTCCTATCAAGATGTGGGAAAACATTTTATATATGTCTAAGTAATTGTCAAGTGGTTTGCAATTTGGGAAATTATCATTAAAATAGAATAAAACAAAATGATTTTTAAAAATCTCAGTGTTTTCTTAAGCCTCTGGTTTGTTTCTGCAGATTCTGGAAAAAGACGGTATTGTGTTGGGAGTTCTCAGAATTTTAAAAATTAAACTTTCTGAAATTATAATTATTTTTTAATGCTGATATAGCATACCAGTGCAATTGATAATAAATAATTAAAACAAATAATATCTTAAAACAAGTGTTTCACTTACCAAACCCCAGATGGCACCAGGAGAGGTAGCTATAATTGTAGCTGCTCTGGGTGTATTGTACATTAAGGCCAACTCACCAAAACTTCCTCGGTTATCATAGGTTCCAACACACCTCCCAACACCATCACATTTTACATAAATATCATATGTACCTCTGTTAATAAAATATATAAATACAGTGAATAGAATCCAGTCCTGGTCTTTGCTAAGCAGCCTCTCACTATATTTTTTATACCATGAATTCCAAAGATAAAGCATTTGAAACATACATTTGCTTGTTTAAATGATATTAAACACCTTTCAGAGACATCTCAATCACTTCCATAAATAATAACAGTAGTTCCTTTTTAAAGGGAAGGATAGGGTTATTATTAGTTTTTACATTAACTCAGTTTAAAGATAGACTGGAGGTACAGTGATCTATTGATCACCAGAACTTATTAAAAATTAAGAGCTAACTTAGTATCTGTTTCTTAATTTCATTTTAAACACACTAAATACAAATATAACAAGTCTTTGCAAAAATTGCTATGAGTTGATCACTGAAATAATAATACAAGTTATTTAACATTGAAAATATTTTAAAGTAGTAATTTATAATGCAATAATAGAGGAGATGCAGGAAACAGAAGGAATGTATATGAAAAGCAACATAAGATTATGAAATAAAGATATGTATTTATGTAATATATTGTGGATTTCTTCTCCCCATCATTAAATTAGCAACTTTATTTTGCTTTGGGAATGCAGTAAAATCTGGTATCTTGTCAAATGTGACAGCCATCCCCATTGATGCTGAGCCATCATTTTGTTCAGCATTGAATATTTGTATGGCACGTGCTGATAAATCATGTGAATGTAATGCAAAAATCTGTACAATGATTTCATTGGTAAGGGACTTAGAGGTGATTCACTGCACCTAAAAGCTGCAAGGTTGGAGTCCCTGCAGCTTTTTGGCTAAGAGATGACAAACTGTAACCTCACAAAGCTGTAAAATATTGACTCTTCAGCAAAGAATCCTGACACACTTCTATGATCTTGTGATTCAATATTTCAGTTGGAAGGGACCAACAGCGATCATCTAGTCCAACTGCCTGACCACTTAAGGCTGACCAAAAGTTAAAGCATGTTATTAAGGGCACTGTCCAAATGCCTCTTAAGCACCGACAGGCTTGGGGCATTGACCACCTCTCCAGGAAGCCTGTTCCAGTGTTTGACCACGCTCTGAGTAAAGAAATGCTTCCTCATGACCAGTCTAAACCTCCCCTGATGCAGCTCTGAACCATTCCCACGTGTCCTATCACTGGATCCCAGGGAGAAGAGATCAGCACCTCTGTCTGCATGTCCCCTCCTCAGGAAGCTGTAGGGAGCAATGAGGTCACCCCTCAGCCTCCTTTCCTCCAAACTAGACAAGCCCAAAGTCCTTAGCCGCTCCTCACAGGACATGCCTTCCAGCCCTTTCACCAGTTTGTTGTCCTCCCCTGGATGCATTCAAGTAACTTAACATCCTCCTTAAATTGTGGGGCCCAGAACTGCACACAGTACTCAAGGTGAAGCTGTATCAATGCTGAATACAGCGGGATAATCGCCTCTTTTGACCCGCTGGTTATACTGATCTACACTGACTGAAAAGCTTTGCATTTCTCTTAGGGTTCTAGAATAATATTCCTTTCAAACACTCTCAGAAATCACTGTGTTAGCCTAAAACTAAAGGTATAAATAAGGAAAGGTGTTTTGGGACAGCCTGGCTAGAGTCTGTGCCAACAGACTAGTGAAGGATGCCAAAGTAAACGCTCTTCCTAACTCACTGGATTCAACAGTAATCAATATCTAGGATTTTACTTAGTTACCTGCTTTTTCCAGTACAGATCTCCAAATGAAGAGTAATGGCTTAGCTACTCGAGGTCTAATAATATTCATATGAACAAGAAAGTCTACAGATATTGAAATGCAGTAAGTTTTCAAATATTGAGCTGTAAATCTTTTCCCGTTGTGTTGTGTTTTGTGTTAGGTCTCCTTCCATGTTACAAAAAAAAAAAAAAAAACCACAACCGAAAACCAAACCCCAGCCTTTGGGATCCAGCAATACATAAAGAAGACAGGGATATATTTCCATATGAAAAATCTGCCTCCTTTCAAAAACTGCTCTCCATAGCTCAGACAGAGCTGTACTGGTTCACATGTGTCCTTTTTTGCTTTCTCCCATGCAAACATATGTAAGAGTTAAATACAAGTACATAGAGAAATGGATTTTTCTCAATGGACTTTTGCATAATACTTTGTGCTATAGTAAGACACAGCGATTCACCTATCAATGACGTAGAAGTTGTCACCATCATCCCCTTGATCAATGACATGTTCCCCTCCTTCAACCAGCTTTTCAAACATTGCATCTAACACCTGAGACATCTGTTCCTATTTAAGAGAACACAGACAAAGACAAGAAATTATCATCTGCTTTAAAATTTTACTCTTCAAATTAACTAACTGTCCAAGCTCCCAATATGCAGATAAAAAATGTTCACAGACAGAAAATATTCATGCTACAGGAATGCATGGATCAATCAGAAAGACAGCTTTATTTAGTACTCAGTGTTAGCTTTTTCCTCTTCCAGTGTTCAGAGCCCAGCTTCCCTTCTTGTCCCTGCCAATGATAAAATGGAACTTGTCTGCAATATAAATTGCGCATGAGCATCCAAAGATAGAATTTCACCCTTCAAAATTGCGTAACATTATACAGTTAAAAGAAAAACTGTATCCCTTATTGCAAACAATACACTTACCTGTTTTTGTCTTTGGAACTATTTTACAGAATTTAAAGTTTCAAAATGACTGTAAAGTATTTTGAAAATCTAAATTATACAATGCCTGCACAATGGTGGGATAGATGTAACCATAAAGGTCTGCAGTGCTTTGGTTGAGTAAGTAAAAGCTGGACTGATTGGGAAGTAGGAATTTTACACACGGCTATAAAACTACTTTATTAATTTGAATGGAATATGAATGTTTAGAGAGAAATGTTAACAGACTAACAAAATATAATCTGAATTATGACTGTCTAATAACAAAACAAAACCACTAATTACATAATTTGTCTTGTTTGGTGTAAATCTGCTAAAACTTAACTATCCACATCATAAAAAACCAAACACAGCTCATTGTGGATTAATGATATGAAACCTAAAAACATAACTTAAAAATTTAAATTTTATTTTCAGTTTATCCAGCAATATGCCTAAAATTCTGACAAGAAATACAAAATTATCCTCTACTTTTTGAAACTTATGAAGTAGATATCATACTGGAACAAGCAGGTTCTAGTGAAAACCACATAAAGAAAAGCCTGTAGATTTAGATCCCCATGCATTTTACAATTGTTCGATTCATAGCATTTCCAGCCACTGAAAGGTGGCATTTGCCTTTCCAAACAAGACCAGCCTAAGCCAGTCCTCTAGAGTCCTTCTGCAGCCCATGGACAGAGATAACCATGCTAGATAGCTCAGAATCATTCTCCAGAGATTCCCCTTTCTTTCCTCTGATGATAGAAAGATCTACTGTAACTCACAGTTAGACAATTTTTAGACAGAGAAAATTAGGTGGAATTAATTCCATCCTTATTCTGTTGAATTTCTTCACTTACTCAAAGCTTTTAAAAATATCAGCAGTACCATGTTATCCAAGCCTTTTTAAAAAAATGGAAGCTAAATACAATTTTACTTCACAGAGTTCATTGTATGGGGAGACAAAGAACAACAGAACAGCAGCATCCATCCTCAGTACAGCTGATCATGGTAAAATACAGTAAGACACCATGCAGCCTACCTAGGCCAGCAAGGAATCATTTAACTATGTCTCTATTTAGCATAGACAGGTACGTATTTGCAAAATGAAGGATCATTTTACTATCAGTGAATGGGTTATAGTTCATTACAGAGAAAGAGAAAAGTGTGTGGGGGTGCCATTGGGAGAGACTGAAAATTAGGTACAGGAGTTGCCTTTTAAAAACTTTCATGCTTAAATTAATAGGTAATATTACTTCAGTCTTTTCAGTTCTCCCTATGTAAACTAAAAGAAACTCCTACAGAATCTGCAAAACTGACCTAATGTCAGTTAGTTGCCTAAAGCATTTGAAGCAGCACGTTCCCTTCCCCTTGCTTCACATCTGAACTGGCAAAGTGGCTCCCCAAACAACAGCCCTTGGCTGCCATATGAAAGCAAGTAAGAACGTGCAGAATGCTCAACACTTTATGGGAGGGTAGAGGGTATCTGTTATCCTCTAAATGCAAGCAATAAAAATATATATATATATATATATATATTATATGGGTCCTGATCCTTGGAAATTAAAATACTCCCAAGACATCTTGGAAAGAAAATTAAACTAAAAAGATGGTTATTTGTGGTACTGATGTGGTACATAGTTATTATCTTTATTCAGTGTGCTTCATCTCAGATTTCAGGTTAAAACATTTTCAATCTCATAAATCAAGCTCACCAAAACACAGCTTTTCTGGTAGGTAAATCTATGACTTTTTCGGACAAGAGTAGAATTCACAAATACAATTCCCTTTTTAAAAAATGTTTTAAACATTTGAAGCTATTTAATATATTTGAGAGCTGTTATCTGCTGAAGTACTGCACATGTATTTTAACTTTCTAAATAAATTGCAACTAACTTAAAGACAACCAGTCCCTTTCCCAAAGCTTTCTACATAAGATTAAGATAGAGCAGACTGCAATAACCAAACCAGGCACATGTTTTTTGCTTTTACTGTGAGAATTACAAAACTTGCTTGCCCAGCTTGCTCTATGTGAATGCTCTTGATTCTCTGCCAGACTGAGGCTCAGTTTACTGGCACCCTCCATAGTTACTTTGAAAGATGGGTAATTTTAGAATTAAAAAGTAGATCTGTTATCATACGCAGGATTAATTCTGGTATTTTGTAAAATGGTGCACTCTGAAAGCTTTTCTTCCTTAAAGCAGTTCTAGCTTTAAAAAATACATATAAAATGAAAACAAGAAGAGGTGGTTTGTTTTTTTTTTTTATACCAGGGTTTGTAAATCTGCTATGTGCAATGCCATGGCAATCTGGTAATCAATATTCCAAAGAATGATACTTTAAAAACATCATGAACTTTTTAACAGAAATAAAATCTATAAGGAATCTGAAGTATTAAACATGTATGTTGTGCCATCTTTGTGACTTCTGCTAAAATTTCATTATCTTAATCCATTTTTTTCAAATATAATAAAGCATCTATTTTTCTTAAGGATAATGCGCTCTACAAATACAAAGAACCAAAACTAAAGTTTAAATTATTTGAAATTTGATTTTTTTATGTAATGTTTATTTACATACTCTGATTAATACATGCAATGGATTTTTTTTTCATTCTAAACTGTGAAGCATGTAAATGCTTCAAAAAAGGAACATTTTTGAGAAAATTATGGGAAATGGCTTGTTGCCATGAAAGCACACTTTGATCGCCCTCTTTTGTGATAGAGAAAGTATTTTAACTTCCTTAAAAGTGAGGAGGCTGAATGGGAAATCAGATTTTCTGAAAGATACATTCACAATACAAACCAAATTCATCTGTCGAGATTTTCTTTTTAGAAAGATATTTTCTTTTTGTGAAGTGTAGTCACTGCATTCCTCTCAAAAAGTCTTTCTAACAATTGGACTTTAATGACAGAGCACGATTTCACAAAATAATTTACTAGACAAGTGAATAAACATGCCATAGTTACAGCAATCATTACTGTCTCAATCACCCTTGCTTTCAGGTGTGGATTTAACTGCTGGGAAGCAAGAGTGCAAAGGAACATTAGCTCCCTTATCAGCATCAGCCAGCATGATATATCCTCTCGTAGCACCTAAAGTAGAGATGATGTGGTTTTCTTCCCTCTCTTGCTTAGATCAAGATGGTATCTACCCTAGTTTTATACCAACTTAAATGAACTGTGCTAGTAAAGTTCTTTTGCATATTTAGATCAGTTGGAATCAGAGATCACAACTATGAAGTACAAACTCAGCGGGACCAGGGGATGGACTCAAGCACTGACATGGTGTAGTCTGGGCTGGTTTGCTCTTGGTGCAATTGTCAGCACAGCTGGTACAGTTTTGGCTTGTGCCAACTATCACTCCTCCTGACAAACCCCGGTCATGGCTTGGAGGAATGCTTGAGCCAGGGCTTCTTCCCAGTAAAGGTAAAACCACCCTGGTGAGTTGCTTGGTTTGGTGGGGTTAGGAGGAGAGGAAGGTGCAAGAGAGTTTAGCTGTACGCATGCATGTCACTGCACTGCATCGCCTCAGGAACAGAGAATGTCCTCTGATCTAGTTTGTTGTTACCAATTACTGAACTGAATAAAGGTGACAAGAATGGAAAATTTCAAAATAATCTACTGCAGTCAGTCAAACTCTGCCTTTCGGCATCCTTCTTAATTTCCTGACAAACAAAATCTGTATTTCTAGTCAGTCAAATGACATTTTCCCTGTAATTAAAGCCTTTAAAATACTGAACTAAGGAAACATTTAATATGAAGTGCATGTGACTATGACTGATAACTAGTAAAAAACACTTAGCAGGTATTCTTAGCTCTTTAGTCCCAAAATGTGTAAATCAACTCCACAACCTCTCTGGGCAACCTGTTCCAGCATTTGACCACCCTCACAGTAAAGAAGGCTTTTCTTAAACAGATTTTTTTGTATTACAGTTCATGCATGTTGTGTCTTATCCTGTCACGGCACCACTTGAGAGCAAGTTTGGTCAACAGATTGGTGCCTCCATCTGCTGTAGAAAGGCACTCTTGTCTCTTCAGTGGAGACTTGAAAGATGCTGTCAAGCTCCTGTTTATCCTGCCTGATGCTACGCAGCCCTTCTCATGTCCTTCTGCAGTTTCTTCAGCTGGCAGCTCAGCACTCTGATCACAGCAATCGCCCACAGGTGAAGCCACCATTGCCCCCCAACCTTCAGGAGAGACACCTGCCACTCCCAGCAGCCTGAGACCAAGGTGGTCACCTCTGGATCTGGGTTGAAACCTCTAGATGTGCCATCATTGGCTGGTCCAGCTGGTGCTAGGGAGCACTCCCTGTAGCCCATCATCACTGTCATTACACCAACTCTAGCAGTCCCACACTGTCTTGTGCACCGTTTCCAGTTCCCCTTCAAACTCCCATCTGCACAAACTACCTCAACTGCAGTGTCTCTGCTAATTTGTCCCCTTTGCTGTGCTCCTGTGAGCTCTCTCTCCTCAACAGCTGTTACACAGATGCTCTTTATCAACATTGCACTAGGAGCCTGATGCTCTCTGACAGTCTTCACGTGCTAAGTATTCTAAACACTACACACTTGTGGCAAAAAGTCATTGCCCCCTCTTCCCTTTTATCCCATGACAGCTACATGAATGTCTAGCATAGAAGCAGAACTTTCATGTCAAAAAATACCTCCGGTACTTATCATGGTGCCTATAAACAGCATAGCACCTAAGCAGAGGTTTTATGAATCACTCTGTTATGAGTTAGGAAATATTTCACTGTGCCTAAAGTGCAACTCAGATATCAGGTATCTTTATGAATCTGGGCCTGTGGTGATACCCATGCATAAGTAAGGTGTGTGCAAGCCTGGTGTATTGCCATTTCATATCTGAAATGGACAAAATTGTGTGCATGTTTACAATCAGTTACAAACAAAAGACATGACATGAGATTCAGAAGAACAAAGCCCCTGACAGGAATGATACCTGGCTTACCAAGGACATCCCCCTGGAACAGTGTCTGATTCCATCCTTCTTGCCAGGTCAAGTGAAAAACTGCAAACAATCACTCACAACTCTCCTAACGTATACTTTGTATCACATAAAGTACTGTCCTCCAGATGCCTGTTGCATTATTTGAAAAGAGTATGTTAGCCTCAATTTCTTTCAAGTCAACAAAACAAACACGGCAATTACATCTCAAGACAATTCCTTTGAAAAAAATCAGTTAGATAATGGACATTGAGTATAATTAAAACTGCATTTTATTTAGTATACATTTCACACAGATTAAAAATCCAGTCACTTGTATGTTCTTGCAAGACAGCTTTTGATTCGTTCCGGAGAACTGGTAGACCATGACATGTCCTTCCCAAATGCCAATGGCTCTTTTAACTGCCAGACTACCAAGTGATTTGCTACCACTGTGCCAGGTACATGTCTTCTTAATATCAATTTATAAATTTACCGTGAGCTATTTTATAAAGGAAAAAGAACAAAGTTCTCCATACTTAACCACTCAAACAGTGTGGCTTCCGAGAAGCACCAGTGTTTAAACTGCTGATACAAACATTTGTTGTTTGATAAAGTGCTACCTATTCTGAACCAATGAAGGCACTGTAGATAAACGGGAAAGGAGGACACGATCATCACCGGCAGTCATGACAATGACAAATGTAAAAAGTAACTTCTAAAAAATATCCTTCCCCACTACTTAAGAAAAGGTATTCAGGAGACAGAAGGCACAGCTACATTTCTACAATTAAGATGATGTGGCTTCTGACAGCAAACCGAGACAATGTTAATCTGGCATTTGACAGCTGGTAAACTCCAGCTATTGAGCTGGATGCATATTATTGGATGTATTGGATGGTATGTTGGGATTATATATGCTTTGGGAATCCCCCAAAAGAAGGACAAGCGTGCTGCTGGAGTGCTCCCTGGTAGACAGGAAATCTCAGATAATTTCCCTTTTAGATCCAAGACTTCCTGCACAATCTAAGCAGGCATGAGATTGCCTTGCACTTCAGTACAATGGTAGTAACAAGACTTGCCTATCTCATATGACTTGTAAAAATTATAATGTTCTGAGACACAACCATGAGACTATCATATAAAACAAAGTGAATCCACAGTTCTTCTATTGCCCCTAACTGAGTTCATGAACCACTTTATTCTTTACCCCTACAATCATTTTACTAAAATGAGCCCAAGTTAAAAAGGCATCCTGTTGGTCATCTTACCCTCACTTTGAGCAATATGAAATATCAACAAATTAATGCTCAGCATGATACTAAGAAGGTAATAAAGCAGGCAGAATACTAGAATAGGAAGGGGAAAAAAAAAAATTAAGAGAGAAGAACATAGGCAGGGAAACCATGGGAAAAAAAAAGGAGTTCTTAATCAGCAAGTCAGGACCTTGGAGAGGAAGAGTAAATTACAGAATTCACATCTACAGCTCTCTGCATTTGTTTTTCAGAACAAAACCATGTACATATATTCCCCTGGAACTCTGATATAAATGTTAGCAGCAGTACTGATCCAATTCAAAATGTTTAGCTCCTCTGTGTAATATCCACTTATAAACTAATCAAAGGGCATTTTATTTCTTCACTATCAAAGACTCTAATTTGTATTTCGATGGATAATCAATATTTTCAAGCAATAACATTTTCCTTGAGAATATACCTTAGCCTTCCTCCACAGTTATATGTTGTTAGTATTCTGCCTCTCAAGTATCATGCACATGCCCATCAGTCAGTATTAGTAACACTATTCATATTTTGTAACTAGCCCTTTGAGCAAGTTGGCTGATTCTTTTTATCAGTTTGCTAAAAAAGAGCAGAAATAATTCAGAGTTGCAAATAGTTTCCAAAATTCTTAAGCCAAAGATGAAGGCACCTTACATTGGGCAGTTCTTTTGCAGAACATCTTCAATAACTGATTACAGAATCATAGAATCATTTAGGCTGGAAAAGACCTTTAAGATCAAGTCCAACTGTTAACCTGACACTGCCAAGTCCCTAAGCACCACATCTACCTGTCTTTTAAATACCTCCAGGGATGGGGACTCAACCACTTCCCTGGGCAGCCTGTTCCAGTGCCTGACCACTCTTTCAGTGAAGAAATTTTTCCTAATATCCAACCTAAACCTCCCCTGGCACAGCTTGAGGCCATTTCCTCTCGTCCTATCACTTGTTACTTGGGAGAAGAGACCGACCCCCACCTCTCTACAACCTCCTTTCAGGTAGTTGTAGAGAGCAATAAGGTCTCCCCTCAGCCTCCTCTTCTCCAGGCTAAACAACCCCAGTTCCCTCAGCCGCTCCTCATAAGACTTGTGCTCTAGACCCTTCACCAACTTCATTGCCCTTCTCTGGACAGGCTCCAGCACCTCAATGTCCTTCTTGTAGTGAGGGGCCCAAAACTGAACACAGGATTCGAGGTGCGGCCTCACCAGTACCGAGTACAGGGGGGACGATCACTTCCCTGGTCCTGCTGGCCACACTATTTCTGGTACAATAGGCAAGGTGGAGAGAATCCCTGTTTGCTAGATCTTGTCTAAATATTAATTTTGCCTTAGGGAAAAAAAAGAGCATTAAGTGCAGTTCTATTTGTTTGGCAACCCATTAGTTTGCAAAGAGTTTTGTGCCATCTAAGAAGGCAGAGTATTAACGTGTTCAGGCATTCTGGGCTCACTCATATATATATATTCCCATTAATTGCTCCAACATCTGTAGTCCTAATTCTTCACCAAAATTTTTAAGAACATAAGAGCATTATGAGAATCTTCTGTTAGTAGCACTTTTTAAGGAATGCTTTGGCCTTAAGTATGAGAGTCCACTATTCATAAAACACAGTTGCATTATGCTTTCTTTCATCTTCCTTTGAGTTAATCAATTCTAATTGATTAATCAATATTTGTGCTCTCTTATAATAATTCCCCAGGTGCATGAGTGGCAATATGCCCAGAAATTGCTCTTGCATATTTGTGAAGGATATGTATAATTTATTACCTTTTAGAAAAGGGTCAAGACCTATTTGAAATATTCTCTACAAGCATTAGCAGAGCAAAGCTCTCCAAAATAAAATTTCCCTGAAAGAGAATAGATGATCTAACACTGCTTGTGAATTTTTGTGAAAGAAAAGATTCAAACTAAGTGCAAGGATGCGGCACAGCTTTGATGGTACCAGTCCCTTGAGCCACCCTGTCACTCTGATAATAGGTTCGTCAGGTTTTTTTAACTGCTGGCCTATGGGCCATAACAGCCAAACCAAATAGCCTGCTGTTAATCAGCCCCAGCAAAGTTTCCTCCGAAAAGACAAAACCAAAAGAATAACTTCTCTGCATTGCATGGTAAAGAGAAAGTAGAAGGCTGTGTTGGCCACTAGATGAGCTGGTGCTGCTGCTATTCCTCCCAGTGATAAAACAGTTGTTAGGCTGAAGAGAGACAAATTCCAGTAACAGTGACTTGGGGCTTATCCTCAGTAATGGCCCAATGCATCTGGTCATCATCTTGTTTTCTCCTTGCTGGCTTTTTCAAAGTGAAAGTGGAGGGGAAAGAGGGCATGCAGTTTCTGATTCCACTGCCAGTAACCTCCAGCATCTGGAGCACGAAGGAGAAGGTGTGGTAACGTGCTTTGTGCATGCATGTAGAGCAAGCAGCCTGGCACACCGTGGCAATCCTGGGAGAACAAAAGTAATATGAGGACTTCTGGCAATGGTGTGGCAGGCAATTGAGAAGAACAATAAATACTACTGTGGTCTAATAGGAAGAGGTTTTTCTGGGAAGAAGAACAGGAAGAGGTGCTTTAGAAGACAAATGAGTTAATCTAACATAGGTTAGGTTAATAGCATGGGGAGAGGAAAACGAACACCTGAATGCACCTTTCTCTCTTCTAATTCACTCATCCACACAGTTCTGCCTCTGGAATTTCTCTTGATTTTTTCCTGATCTGGTCCTCTAAAAAGCAGCCAAAGAGCTCTGCAAAAGCCTCTTTCCCTCACCTTGTTGCATGTGCATGTTCCAATCCATATTCTTCTCTTCAAGTAATGTTTTCAATACTGTTACGCACTAGCTAAAGCTGATATTGAGTGACAGCAACCAGATGGGAAGTGATTAAGCCCCCAGAAAGATGAAAAGAATGCTAACATATCAATTCTTTAAAAGTAATTTTATTGAACAGAGTTAACTCAGGAGTGCCTTGCTGAACTGACATTAGTTGACCGGTCACATCCTCATCAATCCACAAAGTTAAAGAAAGTTTCAAGAAAATTCAACTAACTTCACAGACTTTAAGGAATTTTTAAGAGTTGGCCTTTAAAACATAGAATACTGCTCAGGGAATTGTACCAGAGCTGGTGTTCCTTTACACTATGCTATATTTTCAATCAGAGCCAATATGTGAAATATTGATATTTATAAATACTTCTCCGTAAGTTTTCCTATCTGATATTCAAACACTGCTATCAGGTAAATGCAGGCTCAAGACAGTGCTGTGTGTGTTTAGAAAGTCCTAAGTTGTCTCAAAGTCTGAAGGTTATCTTTTTCTCCTCTCTCTCATTTAGTCTCACACTCAAATGGTTCTGCTGGTTTTTACTTTTACATGAAGGCTCTTGTCTGTTCAGATGGACTCTTTAATTAAAATCCTGAGCAGTACTGTAAGTCACCTCCTATCTACTGCAACTTCTCCTTCTGCTTTAATGATACCCTTATCTTATCCTTCCATTCAAACTAAAACACAGTGTGTTAGGGTGGGATAAAATTTTAAGAAAATGTGTACTCCATTTAGCATCATGTACTGAATGCAATTCTGATCATGCCGTAAGACATGTTGTTATACTGTATTTCAGAGTGGTGCCCTATCTAGGAATGGTGCTTGACACCTTGCCAAAAGGCCATCAGGGAAAAGCCATTAAGTACTTTACATTGTCTCTTCCCCTCTAACTCACTGACCTCTGAAACAACGTTTTTCATACACAGAACTATAGCAGAAAGAGGCTGAATTTCAATGCAAGAAAAAAAAACAGTGGGAGTGGGAGACGTTATCAATAACACAGCTTGACTTTTGTTCCAGAGACTTTAGCTTTAGCAGCTGAAGATATTATCTCTCTCCAAGATGAAGGAGATTTTTGCTAATACACCAGAGAGCAAACTGCAGCAGCTGGCACCACGTGCGCTTGTGCTGCAGGGTGGAGAGGCAGAGGTGAGGAAGGGAGCTGGGATAGGAACATTTAAATTACTGCAACTACAGTGGCAGAGCTCTTGAGTCACTGCCTAGCAGCAGAACAGAAAGGAGGAGTGGGAGAAGTCCCCTGGGACTACAGATCTTGGCTTCACAGAAGGAGCAAGCCAGACTGAAGAAGGCTACATTTTAATACCCTTGCTATCTTCAGAGCTCAGTAGCTTTCCAATGCCTTTTATGAGTAAAGTAAAGGAGTTTTTCATTATAATAACAAAAATTATCTTATTCAACTTTCCAGCATGCTGTCTGTGAAGGATTTAAAGCAGAAGGAAGTGTTCTTAATCCACTGGACAATCTGAGCAAAGGGGGGCAAACAAGACTTGGGAGATCCCAGGAGCAGATTTCAAGGCTTTGGATTGCAGAGCTTCACAAGAGGAGGACTCAGCTAAGAAATCCTCTGCTAAAAACCTGGAACAGACTGTGGGAACTATTAGCAATTACAATTAACTGATTCAGAAGCAGAAGGTAACAAAAGGAGTTCAAAACATCAAGGGGATATGGTATTGAGACAGCAGCAGAGTCCTGAGAAGACCTCCACAAACAGGGGAAGTAATCCCTCAATATTCCTTGGAAGAGTGATATCAAATGCCCACACTGGAACAGTTTAATGCTCTATGTCTACACAACATTACAATATAGCATATAGGAAGCCAATAGATCCCTGTCTCGCAGACCAAGTGACTGATGACTATTTAGACAGAAGATCTAGTTCTCACTGGAAGGGAAAGCAGATCTCATCCAGAGGGTTGATACTATAAGCAGATACTACCAAGAAACTGTGTAAAGCCAGAATCAGGAAAGCAGTACCTCAAAATTAACATCACGGCAGATTCTAGGAGCACACGATAATCTGTTGGGTCACAGGGCTCACAAGAGAGAAATGCTCAGAGACTAACCAAGAGGGGTCTGCCAAAATGCCATTGGCAGGCTAACATAACGATGGTCCAGCCAAGTGGAAGCCAGGACACAGCAACAATAAGGAAAATATACAATAAAGTAATTTCACACCCAGAGCAGATGCCCACAAACCACTTTGTATCCCTGAAGTTATGCAGAAAAATAATTCAGGAGTGTAAGGTGCAAATGTTCGGGTGACTTTAGCTTGAACAAGTATAGTGGAACAGCTAATTAACTACCATTAAACAGACAGCATGAAGGAAGGAGTTAGGAAATCTGTGTCAGGATCCCTAGTGTCCCAAGAATACACACGTTAGCACCTACGTTGAGACTTTTGATGCCCTCCTATAGCTCTAACTCCAGGGTTCTGCAAAGCTGGGGGTCTGTGGCTCACTGCTGCTCAGGGCCTTTCTGGGAACAGGTAACCAGGGTCAGGGCTCAGCCTTTGTGCAGGCAAAAGCAGGATCTGGAAACCTGCAGCATGAATTAACGTGCATTCTCTGCAAGAGCACCTGACTTCCAAACAGAGCTGCAGGCAGGTCTTTCCATTAGCTCCCTCTTGAATCAAATTTAAAACTTTTTGTTCTCATGCTTAAAACTCTGCATAATTATTTCCCTTTCCCCCATGCTCCCTCCCCTGACAGCACTGTATCAATTCTCTTGAGAAAGCATTTGGTGTGCTATGAGTCATCCCAACCTCAGTATGCATATTTTGATTGATACATTCACCTTTTCCTTTAAACAACCCTGTGCTTTTTTGTAGCATTATCACCTTTGTCTGATCCAGATCACTCATTCACTGTATTTAAGCTTTCTTAAAAGACTGTAATTGTTTTTATAGGCAATAAAAGGAAATTATCTGCACAGAAGAGAATTATCTTTAGCGTTTTTACGGTATCTGTGTTAAGTGAAATAATAATGTAAACATCTTGCTATTGCCTTTCTCTTTCCCTCTATTTCATAACTTGCTTGTTCAATTACATCTATAGCTAAACTGTAGGCTTTGGGGGTAATTTGGGGTTTTGATGGAAGACTCAGCACACTTTTGGATAATAAAAAGTAACCAGAAGAAACAACTTAACTGCTTCAGTTAACTGATGACTTTATATACATCAATGTACAGCAAGAAGATTTAAAGTAAGAAAATGAGAAAATACAATACTTTACAAACATATTAATGTATGCATTCATATTAATGTACTTCAAGACTATCATTCTATAGGCTCTATAGATATGACAGATCAGCTATAAAAACGGCATTTCTGGAGTTTATGAAATGGTCAAGAAAGCATTCATAAGAGCTTACAAAAGTCAAATCTGTAAACTTCTGTTAAAAAAAAATTCAAGAGAATTAATTCTTAGCAGCACTGCTAAATTTTATTCATTACAAAGAATCTCTTACCGGATCTAGGTTCTTAAAAAGAAGAATGTCCTTGCACGCCTCCTGCAGTCTGTTTCTTTGATCATCTGTTTTAGGGTGAATAATCTGAGGGATATAATAGAAAAACCTTTAAAGTGGTTATCATATAGCAGCACTAGCTGAAGGACTGAGCTAATTCAGCTAAGTATTTCACGCAATATTTTGGCCATGCTTCGTAACACTTTCATTTCAAAACCTTCAGGATTTGAATAAACATTCAATGATAACATTATATCACTATAGCATTAGCAAATGAAGCACTGCTGTATTTAAGCTAACAACATCTTTACATTTGTAGAATCCAGTTCACTTCTGCAAGCCATTCTGGATACCTTTATCTCAACTATTGCTGCATAAACATTACTCTACTACTCTCTAATCATATTTGGAGTATGCATGTTTTATAAAAAGCACCACCGTTACATTTAGCCATTTGCCATGACTACTTCCGAAAGAATATTTTGTGAAATACTATCTGTGTTAAATTTATATCAGAAGTTTCACAGACTAAACAACAGACTTGACACTATCCAAGTGAGCCAGAGATTTACTAAATTACCAATGTCTGGTTAGTGTGAGTATCAACGAAGTTGTTCATTCAACTCATATGCTTAAAAAGGTATGCTAGGTTTCAAAGCTGTGATACTATAGGATAACCTTTTTGACGGTTTTACAAGCCAGAAATTAGGTAAATATAAACATTTAAACTTGTCTTAAAAGTCATAGTTACGCTATTTCATATTAAAAGCTAAGTAAATGCCTTTAAAAGGGTGACATAAGTAAAAGAAATAAATATAGTGCATTAGTTATTGCACTGTACATCTGAAAATCTTAGTGATTTTATAATTTACCTTTTTTCTGCCTTATGAAAAATACTAGAATATTGAGGAAACTACTTCAAGATTATGAGGACACCAACTAAGTACTTTTAGGAGCAGGCACTCTCTGGGCAAATATAATTGCACAAAATGTTTTCTTAACAGACCATGTATCAAAGGTGTAGTAATTTAGAATAATACTCATATCAGGTCCTACATGGGTGACTATTATAGAGGATTTTTAAATGTTCCTTTAACATGAAAAATTAAAGTATACTATAATAAGGATGCTTTTGGAAAAGAATGATAATGCTGGTTACATTTTTCTTCCTAAATTTAATGTCTGAGAACTAAAAAAATAAGTATTTGACTCAAAGCATTAAATACCCTAGATTCTGCATCGTCCTCTTCCTCATCAGGATTGTAAGCTTCTGCACACACTGAAATGAAAAAAAGTATAATCTTAATTCAAAGTAGAATAATGTTTCATGAGAGTTACAGAACAGAAAATACATTGTGTGAAAGAGTAATAATAGGCAGTAATGTAACATACTCACTAGAGAATCACAGAAGATACTGCTGATAGGGCCCATAGCAGATCTACTCCAAACTGCCGGTAAAACAAAGCTACACTTGTATAATTTTTGGACATGTTTTCTGTGTTTTAAAAGACCTCTAATATACTTATAAATTTCTCACCTAACCTGTTGCAAGTGATCTATCTTACTATCAGAAATTTTTTTCTGATGTCTAAACTAATTATTTCTTGTTAGAATTTAACCTATCCCTACTGAATGCAGAGATCAGATCATTCCCTTCATCGGTGTAAGTTCAAGGTAGTTTGGGGTTTTTGGGTTTCATGGGGGTTTTTTCTTTCTTTGTTTTGTTTGGTTCATTTTTGGTTTTGTTGGTTTTGCATACTTGAGAACTTTTCTCTCCTACCTTTTACATTTCAGAGTAAATAATTTTGGTTCTTCAATTTTTTCCTTACAAGTCATGTTTTTCAGCTCTCTAGCTATCCTCATTGCCATTCTCTGAACTCCCTCCAATTAGCCCTGTCTTTATTGAAGTGTGATGCTCAAAACTGGGCTCAGTATTTGAGCTGAGCAGAGTACCAAGTACAACAGATGAATTACTCCATACATTTTGCAGGCTATGTGTCTTTTTCATCCATCTATACCTTTTTCACAACAGCTTGATTATGTTTACTCATGTAATATTCATGACTTACGTGTCATTTTCAAAACCCACTGCTTAACCAGCTGTCCTGTATCCTGTATATGGCTATCTATACCTGTTAAATATTACCTTATTCCCCAAGCCATTTCTCCAATGTATCAAGATAATTTTAAATTCTAATCCTGTTCTCCGGCACCCTTCCAATCCATTCTCAACTTTGTGACAACTGCAAATTTAATAAGCATACTCTCTAATACATAATCCAGATTATTACTGAAAAAACAGAATAGTGTCTAAAATAAACTCTTGTGGAATACACACATGGTAGTGAAACACCAGTAGCTGCTTGGGGTTACCTTATCCAACCAGTTTTGCAGCTATATCCCATGCAACTTACATTAAGACACTGACTGATGTTCCCTAGCTTGTTTATAGGGGAGTCTTGTGAGACAGCATTCAGAAGTTTCTTAAAGTGAAAGTGTAGGACATCTCCTCCATTTCTTTTATCCACAAGTTTTAATCTCTTGTTATAGGGTGTTAGATAGTTCCAACAAACCCGTGCTGATTGCTGTTTGTTGCTTCCTCCAGGTACTTACAAAATGTTTGAATATTTGTCTGTAATTTCGCTAGGAATAAAAATGATCTGTAAATCTGTGATAGGCCTCTTCCCTCCGTAGCTCCCCCACCCTTTTAAGGATCAGTTTTTCTGTTTTTCTGTTTTTTTCGCACTCTCTCATTTTACTTCTTCAGATTCTCAATGGTAATTGCTAACAGGGCTGAGACTGATTTAGCCAATTCTTCCAGTTTCCAAGTATAGTGTGTCTCGGGCACAGCTAACCTGGGAACACCTAACACATTAAGTACTCTCTAATTTGTCTTTTCTCTGTTCTAGGCTGGGTTTTCCAAATGCTCTTAATACCACTAGTGAAGACTGATGTGCTTCTGTTAAGCAGTAGAGTAACACTATCCTGGAACATGCTCTTACCAGAAATATACTTCCAGAACAATTTCTGTTACTCCTCATGTTCTTGTACACAGTCTTTTCTTGTTCACATTTTTTGGCCTTGGCTTCTTGGATTATTTTTTTTTCTCTACATCTTTCGCTGTTCTTTTGCACTTGTTCTGAATAATCCAAACTAGTTTTCATTTTCTACGTGGTTCCTTCTTGTGCTTGATATAAATGAGGTGCTTATATTTTAGACAGATTTATTTTACTATGCTTTTTGTCCTTCTCCTGTGCTGTCTCAATTTGCATTTTTTCTCTTTATGTTTTTTCTTTGAGGAACAACCAATTCCTTTAACTTCTTTTCTCCAGACTCCTTTCCAAAGAGATTATGCCCACAGTCCTCTCATATCCCCTTCAAACCTGTTGTTCTGATTCTTCTACTCAACCTCTTTCCCCTCCTGAAATGTGAGCTCTGTCATCCCAGGGTAATTCTCACTGAAGCTGCCTTTTTTCTCCCTACTCTTGAACAGTTTCTCCCTTAGATTTGGTATCAAATAGAATAGGTTCCCCTTTGATTGCTTTTCCCACTGTCTCTAAATTTAGTCGTAAGTGCACCACAAAACATGTTGGGCAGTTGGTATTCTCCTTTATTGGTTTCCAACAGACGACTGATTAAAGTCTCCCATCATCACCATCCCCTATACTCTGCCAATAAAAATCCCCACCTACCTGATCTGTTTGGTGGTCTGTGCAAAGCCTGCATAACGATGGAGCCCATGACCTTTTCCCCTTTTAGTACTACTCATCACGCATCAGTATGTCCAGCTCCCTCTACTGCTGGGTCACAGCACAAGTGTCTGAACCTGACACACAACAGCAACAGCCTCTTCCTCCTCCCTGTCCTCCCACCGTGTCTTTGCTATGCTAGTTCAGTCACACTGTTGCTTGTGGATTAAGATTTCAGGTCCTCCTGTTTATTCCCCACATTTCCTACATTATTATACAAACAACTTCTAAAGTAGTGACCAGGTAGACCCATTAACCTCCTCACTACCCCATCCAATTAGGACGATTTCACGACAAAGCATACCATTGCACATATTATGCAGAGTCCCAAAGGAAGTCTTGGTCCTCACCATATCAGGCACCCAGCAAACACTAAAATGTCAACTTTATAAAACCTGGCATCTTCAAAAACTTGAAGAAATTTGATACGAGCCCCTCTGGAACTGACTGAAAGATTCCTACCAAGTTTACTAAGAACTGGATTTGGTCCCAAATAATTACAAATGCCCACAAAAGGAAGTCTGCAATCTGTTGAACAACTATAATATTTTACCTCTACATAAACAAAATGTTCCTACCAACTGTTTTATGGTTCTATAGTTACTTCAGTCTGGTCTGAAATAAACTTCAGGGGATTTTATTTAAATAGCAACAATAATAACATGCCAAGTAAGCACCATAACCCATCATAATGTAAATCACTACTTTGTTTCAGCTGGTATCAGCCTCTGTGCCCTAGTGCATGTACGTGTACATGGGAGTCAACAAATCTGTATTACAGCACAGTGTGCTGCTGGGTGTATCAATAGTCTGTCTCATCCTGAGGTACAGTTACATCCTGACCTTATCTCCGATAAGACCTCTACATGAAAAAAATTACACAAAAGAAGAATTTAATTTAATAGCTTTGATGTTGTTATTCCAGAATTGACAGGTCTCAGAAAGCCCAGCTGAACATTTAAGTCTTCCAGACCACAGAAAAGAAACTGAATTTAGTCTCATTCATGCCCATCCTGAATCATCTTATCAGTCCCTTTCACATTGCCTGAAGCAGGATCAGTCCAGAGAGAATGTTCCTGAGGTCTTCTATGTCATCTAGTGCCTCTGCTCTAACTTCACTCTTCTCTGCTAGAAGCTCATTTCAGTCGGTCTTATTAACTATTATCAGCAGGTGCCTTCATTAAATATTTCTTCTTTATCACTGATTATGGACAATATATTTAAGAACTGCAGTTTCTCCTGGCTAGTGCCCATCTGCCCAAATTTTAAAACGATTTATTATCATCTGTGATAAGAAACTTACTCTTCTGGTTACAATTCTGTACTTATTTTGCCTTGGCTTATCTTTTTGCCATAATCAAGGATGCATCTTTCATTTGGGTCGCAACTTAAAGACTATACCAATGCTGTGGCTCTGTGGTTTTAAATATGGAATTTCCTTTCCTTTGTTGCTTATTTCAGTAGCCTGTCTTACAGACTTTATAGTCTAGTAACATATTAATTTCTAAGTGCATACCACTATATGTCTCATGAAAAAACTTGATACATTTTACTTCTGCTCTTGAAATATGGTCTCTGACATTACTACGGTCCACTGAATTCCATGACATGATCATTGGGGTTTGGCACATGAGAATCCCAATGACATAAACCATCTAAAACTAAATGAGATGTCTCTTATGTAGACATCCACATCTGCAGAAGTCATCTGGATTCCAATTACAGTCAATGGAGAGAAACCGGCACATTTATGAAGTGATTCATCTGACCTGTATTACATGTCCAGATTAAGATGAGATTAATTAAAAAGGTGAATAATTGGCTGAGATAAATCCTATCCCTCTTGAGATGAGTCTTGTTAATTATAACAAGCTGCAAGACTGGTTCCCCCACTTCTCCATTTAGTCCGTATTTCTTGGAAAACAAAGAAGTTCATCACCTGATGATGATGACAGGTTGCTCGTGCAATAGCATACCTTCTTTATTCATTTCATATATTCCAGAGAGACAGTCTGTGGTCCCCATCTCTTGTCTAAGGCTTGACTGGCACCACAGGCATTAATTATTCTGAACCACTCCACTGCTGGTGACTGCAATACTCATGGTGTTCAGTATTTCTTTTTTCTACCTCTCCAGCTCATTCCACACTCCCAAGGGTACACAGTGCATGGTGACTTTATCATGCTCAGATGCCCTGCCGCATTTTGCTACGTGTCACTGCTGAATAAAATACTCACATCATTGCTCAAAAAGCAGTCCTAATACCATTCTTAGGGACCTATTTCATCCCATGCATAATTATGGCATTAAAAAATAGTGATACAAACACTGTACATCTCTCTCCATTGGTTGCTAAGCTCAACTAAGTGAAACTATTTTTATTCAGTTTTTCCAACTGAGGGTTACATTTCACATATAATTCCCCAAGATGAACACAAACACAAACAAGCCCAAATACATCAACACGAAGTATTTGTAGGAAAAATCTAAACTGTCAAAAGGCAGCGCATTATTAAAATACACATGCACTGAAAACTGCACACAAGTCTAGATGGATTGCTTTGTCAGCAAGAAGAGGTAAGCTTTTAGAATTTCTAACTCATCACTCCAAGTAAAGTCAATTTTCTGGTTTTCAGCTAGTAAATATGTTTGGTATTCAAAACCAGAAATACAGTCACTTCAGATATGAATGAATTCTAAAATGAAAATTAACATACAGATAGTAATTGTAAGATCACAAAAAGTGTTAGTTGTGCTCTATCTGTTCCCTTGATGTATCAGGAAATAAGAAGCTATCAATAATGAAATGAATGAAAATTCATATATAAACATAAAATAATATATTATACTCAAAACATGGCAGGAAAAACAATCAATATGTATGTACCCTTTCCAAAGCACAGAACCCCTGAGTCATAAAGCATATTATAAAGAATTTTACAAGAGAAAAAGAGCTGTGGAAATATTTCTTCATCCCATTCAGGGCAAATCAAGACTATAGTTTTGCCAGCATGACTATCAGCCTGGAGCGTGAAAACAGACCATCTCTAGCCACTGTAGCTACACCAGCATGCCATACACCCCTACAAACATCCCTAACCATGACAGCTATGCCCATCCCCTCATACAGCAAGAATGTCACTTCCTGGTCTAGCTGTACGAAAATTGCTAACACGACTTAATGGCAGTGTGAGATTTATTTCCATTTTGCCAGGGTGTACTTCTCTTCGTCTACTAAACACAGATTAGAAACATGGTGCACAGACTCCTTGCACAGCAGGTGGTAGTTCCAAACTAGACCGCAAATACTACTGGACCTCCAAAGTTTCTGACACAGAAACTCATTTTTTAACATCTCACCAGTTCCTACCACTGCAGGAGGAACTAGCCAGAGCACCCTGCACCCCAAAATCCCAATTTCATAAGCTGTTTTTACTGAAACAAAAGCAACCCTGTGCGATGGTAGCAATGAGAAATAACTGGTCATGGTCTCTGATGCTTGCAACTATCAAGTCCCATATTATTTCTAGACCAGGTTTTGACTGGACCATATGGAAGATGAGATTGAAGAGCTGTAAGTAAACATAAGAACTGAAGAAAACCCAGAGAAAGGAGATCAACTTTCTCCTCTATCTGAGCACACAATGAGATGAGATAAAATTTATCCGATTCCACACGTGATATAATAAGGCAATACCAACTGGCTCTGCTGCCAAGCTCCACCATTTGTGCAAAACCCTGAAACTATTTCAAGGAGTTAAGTTTACTTTAAATATAAGCTAATTTGGAACAAAACATGATGGCTGGGGTTATAATTTCCCATGATACTGTCAAAAGAAGGCATCTGTGAAACACCTACGCCTGACAGGGTCACTAAACTGAAACTTTATCTAGGCATAATTAGGAAAATTGATACACAGAATGCCTGATACCTTGCAATTCCGTGTTGCTACTATTTTAGACATAGAGCATTTACATTACAAATGCTATCCAAACTGGAATAAAAGTATGTATGCTCAGAAAAAAGGTCTGGCAATCAGAGACAAGAATATTCTTGAGATTTCCTCACATGCAACAAACCAAAAATTGAAGAAATTCCCCTCCAATCTACTAGATTTGTGGGGTAACAACTTTTGAGTGGTCCACTACCTAACACAAATCACTAAGTGCTCAGGACACCAGCCTAAAAATCCAAAGCTGGATAAAATCTAGGCAGCTTGTATCCTCTTAATTATCAGGAAGATGGCCTTCAGTTCATTAGGCAGGGACTGACTGAATCAGAGTCTTGGGAACACTGCCAAGACAGTCTGTTTCAAGATCAGCTGCTCATGAAGGACAGTTATATACTCTTGCTTTCAGTGTATAGACTGAAATTCTCCAAAGACTGCCTGATAGTCATGAACACATACCAAATACCAGGTTTGTGCTCAGCTACGCAGCTCAATGGCAAAACCTTTTGCCAGAGTTGGAAGACCTTGCTCCGCCTGCACTACATGCTTGCAAGAAATCAAAGACTCACACAATCAACTTTTCTACAGTGTTTTCTCTCTTGTCCATCTGCTACCAATGCTATTTCTAATTAGTCGAACTTCAAGATATTTCCTCCAGCATTTCTAAATAACATGAAGTGCTTAATATAACATGTAGCATCTTGAATGAGGTCCATGCCAATAGTGAGTCATAGAAACTCCTAAGGATTCTCTGTTCAAAAGTCCACATGAGGTTTATTCATATTTCACCAATACTCACACCTAAGCAGGGATTTCATCAAGATTGTACTGAATGCTATGAAAGCCCATTTGAAGAAACATGATGGCCCACACAAGATATTTTTGGATGACTTTATCCCAGTTGAGTTATTCATGTGTGGGCACCCTTGCACAAGTTCCTTATTATTTGCTATATAACAGTGAAAATTGAGACGTGTTAGACCTCAGTACCTTCCTGTACTCCAGAGGCCAAAGCACTCTAACACAGCTAGCACATCCATCACTGGGTCAAAGATGCACGCTCTTCCCTGAAATCATAGGGGTTTGAATCACTAAATAGGCTCCTCCACAGAAACAGCATGTTTGAACTTCACTACAAGGAGCTGAAAAAGACTTCCCTATTTTTAAGTAGGGAACCAGAAAGGGGCTTTAACAGAATTTCCCTAAGGACTTACATAGTACTTAGTCCTCTTCCTAGTCCTATTTCAGTTCTTTCCGTAATTGTGTAATTTGTCAAGATGGAGCTAAAAAAACAACCAGGCTTCTGGCTGATGGTAGGAGACAGTGTTTCTTGGCTTCTCAAGAAATGCTTGACTTCATCTGTCTGGCTAGCAAAAACCAGCACAAACACACATTACAGTGTCCAGAACACTGCAGGTAGTTATTAAACAATAAAATCATTACAAAACTAAGATGCACTTCCACTAGAAGAGTTTGCCAGTATATACCATGTACCGTATTACTTACTCTATAAGCTTTCCCAATATAACATATGGAGTAGCATAACGTACAGCAACATACTGTACTCTGCTGTTGACTTGTATAACCTTCTGTTCCCATTCTCATAGGAGTCCAAGCAGTTCACAATGCTACAGTGTGTTATCTGGGACATATCTGAAATATGCATAAATATTTGACAAAGTCTGAGCAGACACAGAGCTCTTTGCATACATTTCAACTTTATATTTGCTAATACTACAGAATAAAGACAGAACTGCACCCAGCTCTTCCTCCCATATTTAGTACTTCATAGCCATCAACTGCAGATGTCTTTTGTCTTTTTTTCTCTGCAGAATTCTTTTTTTCTCATTGAAAAGTCAGCATCGGGAAAATCTCAGAGAGTACATTATTTTCCGACTAGAAAACTCATCCCTTACATAGAAAGTGAGCAAATATAAATTGCAGCTATTAAGAAAACATATTCTGAACAATGCAACAATCTTTTTGCCTATTTTGTATCTACTTTATACAATCAGATTTAGTATTTTTTTATATCAAAATATTTTTCAGGATTCTAAATACATTTCAAATACTAAACAGCTTTGAAACCTGATTTGCTACAAACATTTTAAAAGTTGAAGCTACAACTGTTCATCTCCAGACCCTACATCCTGAGATGTACATATTTGCATTTTTAAACTAGTAACATAGTAGTACAGTTTAAGGAAACTATATACAATGTAGTAAACCACAACAGCAGCTTGTTTTTATCAAAAATGAATTATGAGTCCAGTCTGACAGTGTTTGTAATTTATACTGTACATCATGTCAGGTTTCATATAATAGAGCCAAAAATGATAAAGTAGTTGCTGTTGATTTTTACTAAACTATGTAAACTTCAACAAGAAACTATTTAGATGACTTCTAATACATTTGAAGAGACATTAAAGTGGTCAATAGCATACTTAGCCACTTCTTGACAAACTACCGTAGTCAAATTTTTCAAACTTGATGGCAAAATTGTATTTATTGAATACCTTAAAGAGGAAACAGAAAGAGACATTCAAATGAATTTATTACCCATTAATCTCTTTTAATCTCTCCTTCGGTTTGTCCACTCATGTCTTGCCCTCAATCTTGCAAAACATCTGAAAAGGAGGCATTAGTTTTGGTTGTTAAATAAAATATGTGTATTTGGGGCTTAATTATTAAAAATATTAAAAATAATTATTTTTAATAATGGGTTAAATACAAAAGATGTGTGCAGAAAGACATCACTGAATTTACAAACCCAGCAGAGTAAAACATGAAACTATTAATACAACAGAACAAAAAAAGAAAAAAAAAAGAAAGAAAATGGGAGAAAAATACAAGTAGAAAGAAATGCCAGAAAAGGAAGTACTCAAATTTTGGAGTTATGAGAAGACATTGAAGGAGAGATGTAAGAATCAGTCAGGCATAGGAGAGGGTAGGTAGAAAAAACTGGGAATTATTTGCAAAAAAAGAAAATGCTAAAATCATAGAAGTAAATAAGTGTATTGGGTTTGCATGACCCACACTGGAGCAGTCTGCTCCTGAAGGACTGCACCCCATGGAAGGGACCCACGCTGGAGCAGTTCATGGAGAACTGTCTCCCGTGGGAGGGACCCCATGCTGGAGCAGGGGCAGAGTGTGAGGAGTCCTTCCTTGAGGAGGAAGGAGCGGCAGAGACATGTGATGAACTGACTGCAACCCCCATTCCCCATCCCCCTGCGCCACTCGGGAGCAGGGAGGAGGTAGAGAAAATCAGGAGTGAAGTTGAGCCCAGGAAGAAGGGAGGGGTGGGGGGAAGGTGTTTTAAGATCTGTTTTAATTTCTCATTACCCTACTCTGATTTAATTGGCAATAAATTAAACTAATTTCCCCAAGTGAAGTCTGTTTTGCCCGTGATGGTAATTGGTGAGTGATCTCTCCCTGCCCTTATCTTGATCCACGAGCCTTTCGTTATATTTTCCCGCCCCATCCAGTTGAGAAGGGGAGTGATACAGCGGCTTGGTGGGCACCTGGCATCCAGCATCCAGCCAAGGTCAACCCACCACAATAAGGTAAGTAAGGACATATGGAAGGGGAAGAGATGAAACACTCTTTTCCAAGGCACTCTAACTAACATGCTGGAGGAGGGGGAGTGCTTATGCTGTGTAAAGGAGCACTTGGAAAAGGAGAAGTAAAACCAAAAGAGCATAACACAGAATTCAAGAGGGGAAAATGCACACCAGAACTCAGGTCTGCCAGCAGGTCACCAGGTAAAACAGCCAAGCACTACCCTGATTTAACGGGACTGGGGTGAGGAGGGGGGAAAGGAGAAGGACTAGTGTTACAGATCTGCAAAGTTACAAAGGTTAATGGAACAAAAAGAAGGTGGTTATTTTATAGAACCACATATTTACGGCTATTTTATATTTTTTTTATGTTTTAAAGACTAACACAAGATCTTGATAGCTAAAGGAAGGATGTAGTATGGGAAGGAAAATGGTTAGGAGTGATACACAAAGAAAATTATCGCTGATGACAGTACATGTAAAGATATAAAAGGATTCAAGAAAACAGAAAAACATGTAGATTAAGGGCAGACTAGAGAAGGTGACCTTGAAGCCAAAGACTCATGCAAAGAGTGACTGTAGGGAGGTTAGGGACAAAGCCAAAACTATTGGCTCTGACAAGCTTGTCTCAGTGTCCTGCCAGAGGACTGAACTGATTTGACCAAGACAAGGTGAAAAACCTGCCAATAGCAGCATGATGGATCATCCAGCAAAATGAGGAAGGTACAGATAATACCAAATCTAGAATACTCCTAGGAATCTTTGGAATGACATCTAATTAAGTCATAATTACAAAAGTTCCTCAGAGGCATGTGTCAAAACCAGGGTTCCCACGTACAGGGTAGACTTGGCTTGGGCAGCTAGGGGAGAGCAAAATTCAATCCCAACAGGCTTCACAGAAAACCCTGCATCCGTACGGGATTCACAATAGCAAGCTGGGGATAGGTACCTAAAAAAGAGGCAGAGTCATCCTGTTAAAAGAATGGTTGCTATAGCAAATTTACCTTTGCTTTTCACAGCTATGGGACCAAGGGAAGGAAGCCTGAACCCACCTTTCCCCGTTTTCCAGAAGTGCCCTACATTCTACATTACAAAATACTCTGTAATGAGATGCTCTTCATTCCTCCTGGGCCCAGGCTGTTAGGCAAAACAAAATGCAGTAATAAGCTAAAGGAGCTGGAATTTTAGCATGCTGATTTTAAGTATGTTGGCTTTGGTGGAATGGGTAAGTCATGCTCACATAATCCTCTGTATAAGAAATATGATAAACCAAATTTACTAAACAGGTTCCAGATAAAACAGGAAGACAGGTAGACAAAAAACATTACGGAAAATATTTCTGCCAAGTTTTGAAAAGGTTGATTTTGAACATCTGTTTCTCAACAATTCCAGAAAATCCATTTAAGACTTTTTGCTGACAGGATTCTCTTTAGATAGCCAAAGGAAGTTTAGAAGACAAATCATAACTATGATATAATATATGCTGTTTTACTTTTTCATAGTCAAAATATAAACTGTTGTTATGAAATAATACTGGTACTACATACTAAGGTAAAAAAGCAAGCACCCAACATAGCAATCACTACACCCTCACCTACATCTGTAATGGTGAAACAACTATAACAAGCCAGAAGATGGTCTACAAATATTATCCTTCCAAGAACTGGGACTGCAATCACCCTGAGAACACAGATTACCACACTTATATTCCCTAATAATAGAAGTTGTCCATAACTGTGTGACTACTTACCACTCAGAACAAGAAAGAAGTCATCAAGGTCTCACAGAACTAGTTAATCTTTTTCTAAAAGAAAAAAAACCAAACCCGAACCTCCACTCATTCAGCTAACGAGCTGTCACTACTTGGAACTAATATTTCTCAGAAAGTCCTTAGCCAAAGGTAAATGCAGACAGTGTACTCTGATGACTGAAAAAAACGCATCTTTATTCCCAGCTTTCTAAACACCTTCCACCCCTCCCACACATACACATTTGGTACCATTATGAACTAAATACTACTGTATTCAAGAGACTAAATTGGTGAACACACAAACTGATGTGAATCTAGCTTTTTCCTGCATACTGTAAAACCAGTTTTATTTCTTCTTCTATCTATGGATCTTGCAGAGGTCCACAGTGCTGTTTCGCTCCCTCTTGGTTTATACTATTATAAGATGATGCAGAAAGGCTGGATGAGACGTAGGACATTCCAAGTTGTATTACTCTTTTATGCTGTTCACCACCACTTAACTCCGTTTTCTCAGTACCTACTTAAAACCACATTGCACTTGAAGAGAAGCTGACTAAAGACGAATCCAGGAAAACTGACATAATGTATGCAGAAGATCATCATTGGTGAACACCTGGCAATGTGACCTCAAACAGCCTCATACTGTCAAAACAGTTGTTTTGGACTTCCCAGTCTACTCCATACCCAAATGGCTGTGATGACAAAAGCACGCTCGTCCACCTGCAGCTGACCAAGAAAGATTGTGCTCTTTCCACTTAATGAAGAAAGGACCAAAGTGATCCATGCATGAATGGCCTCCAGACTTCTGCAACAAATCTCTAATAATTACACCACAGTATCTTGGGAAAAACTGACCACATCTCCACAAATACTTTGCTGCTGTATTCTAGTCCCTGTTCCAGTATTCTCCATTTTCTGCAGAGTTCCTTGTTTTACACAAACCTCAGTTCATAGTCTCTTGTCTTAATACGCAGGATCTCCACTGGGACCAGCTCTTGTGTTCCCCTGTGCAACCACGACCTTCCACTGTTTCAGTAGAAAATGAAACTGCCAGATAACAGGAGAAAGCTCATGAGTGTGAATGCAGCAACTTTCTCAGCAGCAACTGAACCCACACCAGAAAATCTCAGCATAAAAGTGGACTTGCCATTTTGAAAACTAAACATAAAATTCATGCTTCTAACTCCGTTTCCTCTTGGTCAGCTACACATACAAAACAGATCCATACTTTCAGGGGAATAATACATATATGAAATTATTCTTACTGAATGCAAGGGAAGAAAGATTTTTATTTCTGTTCTCACTTCATGAGAGGAGAGATGACACATGCCCCCTCTGTAAACTAGAATTCCTTTAAATTTGGAGGGGAAAAAAATAAAGATCCTAGCCCGAGCCAGAAACCAATATCCTAGGAAATCGTGCTTTCCAGGTGATGACTTTTCAGAGAAGCTCCTAGAATTACAGCACAAGTTAAAGAGTTAACATCTCGCTTTGCGGGGTGCTAGAATTCAGGCTCACAGTTCAGTCTTTTTCTCCCGGGAAAGGAAGTACCTACAGATGCTCTTCAGTAACAACTCTGTTAAATATCAAAGGAGAATAAATGAACCCTTCGGGTAAGACAGAGCAGCATCTAGCTTCTTCAGCCAAAACAGTCATTTGTAACAGAATGTTCTTTTAGAGATAAAACTTAGAGGGAATAATTAAGGCCACAGAGAAAGCTGAGAAAGAAAGAAAACTATATTCCTTTATAAATGTCCTGTGTTTAAGCAGCAGTGCTCAAGAACTTCTTGATTTAATTTGTATACAGTTACCTTGACACTTCTAGAAATTTCAGGTTTAATGATTAAATAATCATTCAGTGTAAAAGTCACTAAGAGAGCAGCACAGCTGGGAGACAACAAAAAATATTCTAGTTGAATGAACCAGACCATTTCCTGACTGAGGTACCCACTGCTGATATATTAAAACTATTCTAACTCTAAAGAAATAGAAAACAATAAAAAGCATTAAAAATTAAAAGCTACCAGTGTTAAAAATAAACAGTGCCAGGCTTGGAATACTGTGACAAATGAATTTGAAGGTACTACATTTAGTATAACCACTTATAAATCAACGTAGGGTTTTTTACACTCTTAGGGGTCTTTCAATGTGCCAACCTGTAAAGCAAAGGTAAAGTTACAACTAGTTGAAGATGCACAGTACACACAAGGCAGCCCATAGATCACTCAAGTCTAGTGAACATTTTTCACCTTAGACTACCCTTAGAAGAGGCCCATGAACCCAAACATCCCTCGTCCTCATCCTCAGCCCTGCTACAGCACAGGCTGGGCACCCCAAGCTCAGGGAGCTGCTCTCCTAGAATGGCCCTGCCCCAGCAGCAAGGAGGACCAACCACCTCCTGGGCTGTATGAACAGGAGAAGTGATCATCCCCCTCTACTCCACACTCATTAGACCACATCTAGAATACTGGGTTCACTTTGGGGGCCTCCAGTACAGGAAAGACATTGATAAACTGGAATGAGCTCAGCAGAGGGTCACCAGGATGGTCAAGCACTTGCCCTGCAAGCAGAGGCTGAGGCAGCTGGGTTTGTTCAGCCTGGAGAAGAGTCAGCTTTGGGGGACCTGACAGCAGCCTGCAGTACCTATGTGAAGGTCACTGAGGCTCTGCACACTGGTGCAAGGTGGGAAGATGACAAAGGCATGAGTTGAAACAGAAGAGTCTCAGACTGGGTATAGGGGAAACTTTTCATCATGAGGCTAGTCAGGCGGTGGAGCTGGTTGCCCAGAGAGGTTGTGTAGTCTCTCTCAGTCCTTAGAGGTTTTCAAGAACCAACCCTCAGCAACCTGGTCAGACCTAAGAACTGTCCTGCTGTGAGCTGGAGGTTGGACTAGAGACTTCCTAAGGTCCCTTCCAACCTGAATTATCCTAAGATCCAGAAGAATTCAGTCATTGGGAAATTATCCTTTTTACTTTGAGTCCACAAGTATATTCACATTATCTGTAGTTCCAAGTTGTTCCCCTGATGCAATTAATTATCTGGCAAAGGGTATCTGAATGGTTATCAAAAAGAGCAACTACAGAACCACTTTAGAAAGAGCCACAGGAAAGCTCAAGGCTTTTCTGTCATCCCTGAGTAAAGGACACATCTGATGTCACTGTTCTTGAAGATGGGTGGAAAAATTGGAGACATTCCCTTGCAGATTTTGGCCTGGTCCTGTCACAAGGAAAAGTGTTGCAGAACCTGAATACTGACCTGCTTGCTGTGTAGATTTATCACAGAAGACTACAATGAAGCCAGAACTGGAAGTAAAATCTAGTGTGAAATATCACAAAAATTCAGCACACCACTTGTCACGGGAGACATTGACGCTGAGCAGTTGACCAGAAGGTAAACCATTGATTCATAGTTAGTATAAACTAGAATTTATTGTTCCAAAGTCAACAACTGTTCAAGTGAACTTTATAATCTCTGATGATAGAAGAATTGACTTTTAAATGCTTATCTTGAGAACCAGATGCAAAAAGAGAAATCGATAATATGGAGAAACTGAAAAGTCTTGTTAATAATGGGATATACAGAAGAATGATCATCAAAATATGGAAAAAAATGTTTCCAAATGCTTAACATGGTCAGCATCTACCTTCAGCGTGCTGGTGAAGACTGCAGGAACTGCAGACAGCCAAATGCATAAAAGACAAAAATGCTATCGGTTGTAGCCCCGAGCACATGATTGGTGTTTATGTCCCAATGCCCCTAACAGATTAGAGGGACTAAAGTTCATTACTGTTTTATGCTAATGAAACTTCTGCTCCTGTGTAGTTCATTTGAAATTCTTATTTTGCAGATATTGCCTTTAATTTAACCATCTGAGGCCTCACCTGAGGCTCCTCATCCTGCTAAAAGCACAGAACAAAGCAAAAGGAGAAAATGTACAACATATTCAACTGCCTGCAAATTTTTGAAGGAAACCAGGATGCTGCCCTGGTGACTGGAAAAAAAAAAAAAAAAAAAGAGGAGCCATCATATGACAGATTCTTAACAAACATCAGCACGTTTCTATACAGGCCAGAACTCTGAAATCACAATGTCCTAGTGAAAACAGCAGCTGCCATGAACCTTGAGGCCACACCTACACATCTACAGTACCTTGAAGAGATATTCTAGAAGCACTTTGGGCTTCAGCAAGGAGTCCTGTTAGTCAGAGAAGCTGGATAGAGACAACACAAGATCTCCATAAGTTGCCATCTTTCAGAACAAACAGAATCTGATAAATCGCAAGTCAGAATCACAATAATTAAAATAAACACACACTTTTTTTTTTCCCCCAGACTGCCAGACATTCAACATCACCGGAATGAATGAACTGCATCAGAGCACAGAAAGTCCACATTCATAAAAATATGATGTTTCCTCAGCAATTCTACAGTCAGTAAAATGGCAAAAGATAGCATTTCTCCTAAGAAAGTCAGAATGACCGTATTACTGCGGAGCAACACCAGAAGTGCAGACAACTGATGCAAAATACCCATGGGGTCTCCATATGTTTTAATTACAGAAATCTTAACTTAAGCTAACCTTCCACTCACCTGAACATAACCTGACAAGAACACTGGCCACTGCAGTACATTAAACACTGTCCTCTCTAGCATGAGATGGAGAACACCCAGTCAGAGCCACTGTCTCAAGAGAACTTAGGGGAAAAAAAAGGCTGAGCCCATATCCTGAAGTGAAATACATCTACCTACTTTGTAATTAAGCAGTTGAACTGAGGCATCCAATACTAGTGCTGGTTGAATTATAAACAGAGAAGACTGGGTCCTCTATTTACATCAAGAATCCAATAATCTATCAGGAGCAATGAATGACCATTACTCTTACAATACTCAGAGCTCCTTTTCCCCCTTCTGGAATAAGATGCATTTCCAAATCACCACCACCACCCACCACAGAAAGTGCCCAAGAGAACATTAATTTTCATATCCCCATTCACATCCTAGGGACCGTATCACAGCACTGAGGGTCTAAGACTATTTCTGGTGTTGAGGGATCACTGATGAAACTGAGAAAACATAGTACTATAACAAGTTAAACTCACTTTCTTGAACAAAGTGCTGTGTGTTACTACTGAGAACAAAGTGTCACTTGTACAGAGGTGTCCCCAGTTGGTGCCAGGGGATCTGAGAGCTGTAAATCACACAGTTGCTGAACTGCAGAAGGCTGATATATGCTTAACGTCTTGGTGTATATTTGGTAAGCCAGTGCTACAGAGTCAGTGTCAATGCACAAGCTTCATCCATGTCACAAGACTGTGGTAACTCCATGGGCCCCACTGGTCTCATCTTTATCATGACAAGTCTGGAGAAAGAGACAGGCACCTCCTTGAGGAGTCATCTGAGGAACGGCATCCCAATCAGTTTGGTCCTGGAGGTGCACAGAGTGGTGCTGGCCCCTGGCAGTGACCAAGAGGCTCGCTGCAACCTCAGACACCTGAACCAGCCACGAAGGCCTCATCTTTCTCAACTCCACTCCTGTGCAATACAGGCACCCGATCCCTTCACTTGCTAAATTTAAAAGAACAGCAAATAGAGCACTTATCAGGAACGCATCACTTTCTAAGCAATAAAAATACTTCACATATGGATCAAAGATGGAATTCAAACCTCCCGAGTCTCACAGCAATAGATGTAAATTATGAAGACATTACTGCTTTAAATGAAAAGAACAGGATACGGAATAATCCACCATGCAGAAGAAAATCTGCCTAAGCAGAAAGTGGTTCATCTCTGCAGAGTGGCTGGAGGAGCAGACATGTCCCTGAGCATGTTACAGCTCATGCTGTAACCCACTCCTCCCTCTGGTGATGAGGGAGGGTTGGGCATCGAGCCCCTACAGGTACTGCCAAGGGAAAATAATGATGTGATCTGCAGTGAGGAGGAGTATGTATGCTGACACTGTCAATGCTCACTCAGAGTATCACCCACAGAAAGACACAATTATTTATTGACTATAACAAAACTATCTAAAATAGACATGAATTCCTACTGTTACACCCAGTAAGAAAAAGGCCTTTCATATTTTCTTTTATTCTTTTTCAAGAACAGTTCGGAATAAAGTGTTTGCTATTACACTGTCACCACTGAAAATCTAATGACTTAGAAAAGGCACAGTACAAGAGGGAAGATAAAAAATTCAGTGAGCTGCTAATGAAAGGAAATTTTAAGATCTTCCAGATCATATAAACCCATTCATAACTCATCAGCATACTACACTGACCTTTGAAAATTATAAACCTAAAAAAATCAAAACTTGTTTAAAAAAAAGCATAAATATTACTGGTCATTTCAGTGGGCATGGCAGAAAGCCCTCAGAATATTTTTAGGCCCTCATTAAGTTAAATATTATTAACATAGTACACTTGTAAGGGTGAAGTCAGGTAATAACTATAGGACTATGTAAGAATTAGAGACACCACGTAAAAGCACTGTACATACAGCATGAGTAGCCTGTGGGATCCAGAGAATGGCGGATACACCATATACAGACCCTCCGCTCCCTCACACTGGTGCATCTGTCCCCCGTAGTCCCCAGCCATTCCTTACATCTGCAAGAATATAATAGAAAGAAAAGGCATAACAGGGTGCTTCAAGACCTGAGAGAAGACAGGAGGACATGGTTCAGGGTCTTCACTCCCTCACCCAGGTACTATCCAACAACTCTGGGCCTTCGGTTCTCCATCGTGAAGAACAAACTTCTGAAGTTTAATGGCCATAAGGGCATGGTGCAAGATGCTTATGTTTAACACAGCTTTTCGAAGGCAGGGGACCACTGCTGAATGGATTACAGTTACAGGCTCTTGTTCCAATCTGTTTTGTAATGTTTATCACTGTAATGATATACTGTGATAAGCATAAAAGAGATAGTATGAATAAAATTGGATTTATCAAGGAAGCAAAGATCGAAAGACTTGAAAGTAAAAAAAACCCTCAAAAGCCTAAAAAGAAAGTTTTCTAGTCACCAGTTTTGTTGCCTGCAAAGAGAAATTAGAATTCTAACTTATATTCCCCAATATCCATGTCAGAGGTAAAGGGAAACAGCATACAGTTCCCAAAATATGTTTGTGACTGTATCAACTAAAGGATCAATGACTCAACTGGAAAAAGGAATTGTAAGTCTTCAATGGACGTGATCCTCCACAAAAATAAGAGGACGATATGAAGAAGCAAACAGTCATGCCACTCCCACTTCATTTTGTGTGGAACACAAAATAAAACCATAGGTTAAAAAACCCCCAAAGTTCTGATACTAAGCATTTGTTTAATAGAGAAAGAAGTGTACATGCATATCCCAGATGGCTGGGAACAAAGAGCTTTCATTAATCCAGCCAACCCAGGGTTACATTATTCCCTTCTGTTAAGCCACTTACGTACGTTCTACCCACTTGCATCAATGTGCAATTTCATAACATAATCATTAAAGCGCGTTGATTTTATCTTCAGAAGGAAGGACAGTGGTAGTTCTAACTTTGCAGTCATGAAACCAATGCAATGAAGAAAAATGGAGAAGTTTCATTAAAAAAGAGTATTCATTAAAAATGGCAACATGGGGATGCAAATGCAGAGTTCTTGCTAGTACCACTCATATGATAAACGCACTAAGAAACCCAGTAGACAGGTGTGATTGCAACCAGCCTATAAATAGACACAATTCCAATTGCTGATATAAATAATGTCTTTGAAAATGATCCATCAGTCACGTTGTGTTCTGATTAAGGAGCCCTGCATGAAAAGTGTGAACTGAACAGAAATGCCCCTGAAATTTGCTTCCTCTCTTGCATGATACAACCACTTGCCACCTCATCTCTATCCAACTGAGAACCTTCATTCTCACTGAAATCAGGGGAGATACTTAGCACTTTTTAAAAATAAGGTCTAGTCCTGAATACATAGGCTTAATAAGTTCATGATAGAAAACGTAACTCACAATCAGTCAGTTTTAACTTTTAGTAAACAAGTTTTTTCTGCGTAATAATTCAACCTTAACACAGAGCTTTCAACCATAAATTTTAAAGCTATTTTGTCACATATCTGGTCATTAAACTAAAATCACATAACACAGAAACTGATTTTGCTTCAGCCTTGAAAATGTCACAGATACTGAAAGAGCTTTGCTCAAACTCCAAACAAGAACTACATTATGGTCAGAGACAAACCACAAAATATTGCATCCTAAAAATTATCTGCCAGAAATTTATGGGTATGTCAGAATTACGGGTATCATTGGCACTTTTTAGTAACCACAATTATATAAGTCCAGTTACCTAAAGAGTTATTTAATAGAATAAACACATTCTGAAACTTAATAAACTTCTACTTTTTATGAAAACCAAGGCTGGTACATTCATTCTAGAAAAATTTGCAGTTCAAACCAAACATTTCAAGTAAACGTCAGGGCACTATATCACAATTTCACATGTTTTTCCACCCAACTCAATCACCAAAATACTATAAAAATTTAAAAAAAAAAAAAAATTGGTAAATCATTGCCACAGCAACTGACAGAGAAAGCCAGTTAGCACCCCTGAAAACGTGTCTGCTCTTTCAGAATGAAACAAACCTAAAATGTAACACAAACAATAGAAACTGAAGAAAAAAATAAGTAAATGTCTACCTGCCACAGGAGACGAAACAGAGTATTACTTTAAGGACAACAAAATTAGGATTCCACAAGAAGTATTGAGAAAGAAAACACATAAGCAATTCTACTTAGAAAGTAAGAATACATAAATGAACAACAGTATGTGACGGAACGTATTACAGCTTTTAGGCGAATTTAGCAAATACTATACCTTAGGTTTTTGTACCTATTTTTTCCAAATGATTTTCTTTTTTAACAAAATCATGAATGTACTCCATGTTCCACTTAAAGCATCTCTCTACACTAACAGTTACACACTCTGTAAATATTCTACTAGATTTACCTAATTTAAAAAGCTAGGAAACATAAAATATAAGGTAACACAGTGTGACAGTAGCTGGTACACTGGGTTAGTAAGGACGTGTGCCATGCCTGTATGTGGGCACACATGGCCACAAAAACTGTATGATTTACTATTACACAGTTAGAAGAGAAGCATACATATGGCAAAAGCTGTGTGTGCATGAGCACATGCATCTGAGCGTGCACATGTGTATTAGTCCTTTCTCTACTTCATACACTCTCCTCCATCAACAGACACACTCTAGAGTATTTTGAAACTGCCATGGGCTGACCATCAACCCAGACCAAGACCTCTCTGTTCCATGTATGCTCTTCTGCTAGAAGGGCTGTAGGCCACTATTCTGCAAATCTAAAAAAAAGTCTTTTTTTTTTTTTTTTTTAAATTAATTTGCTTCTCCCTTTAGAGGCCACTCTCATAGTTCATTCCAGGCACATCATTCACAACCATTTAGAGAACAATTATACAGATTATTTCATTTCTAACTTTTTATTTATTCAAGACACCATTTATACTGCTGCTCTGTAACATCACAAGAGCCTGAGCTGTAATTCCCAGTGATCTGGGGTACAGTCCCACGTGCATTTGTTTATCATAGAATCATAGAATTGTTAAGGTTGGAAAAGACCCTTAAGATCATCAGGTCCAACCATTAACCTACCACCGCCAAGTCTGCCACTAAACCATGTCCTAAATGATCTCCAGTGTGTCATGACCAGCTAAACATACCTGTGAATTCAATTAACCGCTTTCCATGTAAATTTATCAGGACAGCTTTTTGTTCTATGTCAGGTGACAGTAATATTCCATCTCTGTGGGGGCCAGAGCATCTACAGAAATGAATTTATTCCTGTCACTTTCAACTTTAAATCTACACAGTTTCTTGACTGTTACACAGTGAAGTTGTGTTCAGGAGGTTTTAAGCAACTGGCATCCAGTCAGGTGTGAGGACACCATGAGCTGCACAACTGCATCTATGCTATTAGCATAGCGATACATAGTTAACACCTCTGTCAAGCTGCAGCAAACCACTCTCTAATAGCAGGCAGTCTTTGTCTCCTTTATGCAGCACAGCTTTTATGTCATCATGCATTTTAATCCTCCTTCCTTTTGAGACCGGGTTCTCTGCAGAGATGGGAATGAGCACAGTGCAGGAAATGAGGATGTCTCACACCAACAAGCACTGCTGCTGGGCACTTGGTAGTAGGCATACCACAAAGGATTTGAAACCCCACTTAACTCTTTCTTTTTGACTGTATCAAGCGTAGGCTTCCTACTCTCCTCTTCCATGCCCTTACCAACCCAATGTATCAGCTGCTGTCACACTGTGTTACCCCTCTCTGTCTCTGCTTTGCTACTGTGACAGCTGCCTGACCACAGCTCTCCAACAGCTCTTCTAGTATTTTTCCACACCATCCTTTACCCGTGGATTGCATTTCTTGAGCTGATCAATAAAAATTGTACCACTTCCCCTTCCTCATTCTTGCAGCAGACTAGTTTCTTGAATGGCATATGAAAGAAACCAACTGGCTTGGTTTCATAAGCCCCATACATATGGGGCTTACTAAGATGAAGTACAGGGCACTCCATACTTGTCCTTCCTACGTGGTTTGACTTGTGCAAGCAAGAAATTTAATTAGCAAAATGCATGGTCTTCACCAACATGCAACAACATATTGGTGTCGTTGGGCACTACTGAACCACGATGACAATTTATATTCTCCTCTGTAATTACTCACCAACCAACTGAGCCCAGGAGCACACCTCGGGAGGATCTTTTAGATTAGGATCTCATCTTTTTCAGTGTAATTATGCCACACAGCAGGCATAAGTATTTCTTTTCTCCCTCCTTAGTTGTCTTGCATCTGAAGCATTCCTTCATACTGACCATTAGAAAATGTGACTGACTCCATGTGATGTGCCTAAAAATCCTACAGAACAGCGGGTAAGCCTTATATAGGGAACCATTTTTGCCATGTTTTATATAAATACATACACACATACACACTTTTGTCTGCTGATGGCGGATTCTTTAACTTGCTGTATTTGAACCTGAACCCCAAACTGCTGATGGCTGACATTCCCCAGGATTATATTCTCAAATGGCTAGCATAAATTGGGAGGTTGTTTTAAAATAAATAAGATTAGTGTCTATCTTCTCAGTAAAGAAAATGCCTGAAAAAGTTAAATTGTGTCCTGCATAACTACCTTGGCACAATACCGAAATACATTACTATGGTGGGATAGACCAAAAAAATGAATAAAAGAGTAGGTGTACTCTGCTCTAGATCCACCCAGAATAGGTGTGAAAAAAGTTCCCAAACCAATGCTACCAGGAGAAAAAGGAAGAAAGATGTCTCTTGCTGCGGTTCACTGGCGAGAATATGAGGGAGCAGAAGGTAATTCTTGTTTAGGACTCCCCCCTTTCAGTGTTTTAAGTCCCCAGCTCACAGAGCACACTTCTGCTACAGTACTGCTCCACTCTCAAGCTGTATTTCCAAAACACAGACTGTGACAGCAGGAAAGATCAAGGCTGGCAAGTAGGCGTTGAATTTGTGCCTTAAAAGATGCACTTGTCACTTACTAGACTGCATGCACAGGAATTTTACGGGTATAAACTCCCAGTTTTGTTGTAGTGTGTAGCTGATGTTCAGTGTGAAAGATGGTTTCAGAGGCTGACTGAAGCTTTCAAATTAGGCTGACGGGGTTCCTTCCTGTGTGACTGGTTATTTGAAACTGAATCTTCACATTTTCATTATTTCCTTGTGTATGGAGAGGGGAAAGAGTTAGTGTTCCCGTGCAGCTTGACATTTATCAAGAAAGGTAAGCAAGGCTTTAACATTTCCACTTAAAATGTATTCCTCTGACAAGTTCATTTTTCTTTATTTTCTGATGAAGTTCTGTTACCTAACTATGTAATAAATACATACATACAATTTTCTTCATGAGTGGATTGTGGTATATAGCAATTTTTCATTCTGGCATGCTCATAATAATTCTTCACAATAATAGTGAAGACACCAGGAAACAATCTTTCTCACTTTCACACAAAATAGTGCTCAGTACAAGAACAGGAATTATTCACCTTTTTGTTATTGATCTACATCACTAGCTTAAAATGAAACCCTTAAAGATGAATTGCATTAATACAACAAAATTTTATTATTTTTAAATTTAATTTTCCCCTAATGAAGAAAAGGTATTTAATTTGGGTGAGAGAGATATAAGGAAGAAAAATATTTGTAATATTTATTCAGAGAAATTTCTGAAACGAAAACTCAGGAGAGATTTTTTTCAAATTCATGTTCAGTCCTTCTACAATTTTCTTACAAATTTTATACTAAAGAGCTATGTATACCCTACCACACACACACAAACACCACTGCCATAGAACGGCCAGATTCTTCTCCATTTGCCATGTGATCAAGCACCATGGGAGGGAGCAGGACTCTTCCTGACTTACACAGTCAATGTAAGATTGAACCAGAGGGAGAGATCCTGAGTTCAAAATCTATTAAGGAGATTCCTTAATAGTAAGCTAATAATGAAACGGGACAAGTGGGACTAAAAACAGTGCATGCAGAAGGACGTCTTTAGTCCTTTACTGCAATATGGCTTGCAATGCTCCACTGTCATTTCATGCTGCTAAAATACAAGAGCTAGTTATTCATGCTTTGCTCTGCCCCAACTCTTTGTATGCAATGGTCACACAACCATTTCCATTACTTTCTGTATACAATAGTAAACCAAACAAATCTAATGCACAAAGAGTGATGAGCTAGGATCCGCAAGTGTTAAAACACTGTATAATAATAGTATGATTGCAATAGTGACTTGCCTAGCACAGTTCTAAGTAATCTCATTTGACAGAGCATACATACACACTAGATTTAAAAATTAGATCTCCAATGAGTTTTCAAGAGAGACTTTTCACATCTTTATCTAGAAGAGAAAGCAAGATCTGAAATGAGAAAGCGGGCATTGCCTAGTGTTAAAGAAAGCAAATATGGTTCCAAGTTAGCAACAAAACTATTACTGGGATGTACCAATCTGCTTGGCTGGTAAACCTATATAGATGTCCAACACAGAAGTATGAATGGCTTTGTGAGCACTTGTAGGACCCACTGACAAGAAAACAAATACTGATTTCAGAGATGCTATCTTTATCCTGTATTTCCTCCCATGCTTTAAACTTGTCTATATCCTCCAAACTACATTGGAGAAGCAGATCTGAGAGATGATGAAGACACATGAAGCAAAGACGCTGTGGAACAGGATTATGTGGCGACAGGGGGGTGGGGTGCAGGAAATAGGGAGCGTTTGATGGCGAGAAAGCCTTGGGCTTATGCTTTGACAAAGGACATTTTGTTTAAACAACTGAGAAGTACACCCCGCAGCTCAAGGCATCGTGCTTCCTACGAAACATACGGAACTGACACGGAGCGTTTAGGAAGCAAAACATCAGGCTGCTGTTCATTTTATACAATGTGCATAAATGGCATCTGGTGTTTTAAACACCACAGTATTTAGTAAAGATATTTAAATGTATAATTTTCCTCTTTCTTTGACCCCACAGTATTTAAAAGAAGCAGTACTTGCCAAATATTAAGGCAAACTTGAAGGTCAAAGGCTAAGCCATTTATATTATGGTATTCTACAAGAAAACTTGCGAAGCAAAATGTTCCACAAATACTGTTATTCCATTTTGAACAACTCGCTATGTAAAACATGCCTTGTCTTATTCATCTCTTATCCTCCAGAACAAATCTTCTATAGCACAAAAGTCAAAACACACGAAATCACAGATGGAATGGAATTGTTTGGAAAACTGGTCAGCAGATACTACAGCCTACAGATTCATGCTCTATCACCTATAGCAGAGGTAGCATACCTCCCTAATCTAAACACAAATGCTGAAGAACAAAATAGCACAGCAACCAAAGTTGACCTTACCATAGACACAGATAAAGAAATATTTTGGAGAAGAAAAATCAGAATTATTAAATAATGACTATCAATACACTTCTGCTCCAAAAATAATTTAAAAATCCTTCCTACTTCTTTCAGTAATGTGCATACTCATTCAAAAAAATAGCAATTATTTTATTTCTTTCAAAATCATGAATTATGAGCATCCTGATAAAAGCATTGGAAAATTATTAGCTTCTCTGACCATGTTTAGATTTTGGGGTCTTATTGGGACCGCTGAGATTATCAGTGGTGAATGAGAACCTGGAAGCAGGCTAAAACAGAAAATACAATATGACCTAAAGGTTGTCAGACACAGAAAGAATTTGTTGTGTGTCAGATGTTAACTGGAAACAAGGGAGGAACTATTAGTCTGAAAAACCTGGCTATAAAATGAAGAGAAATTAAAATACAACAAAGAATAATCTGTATTTTATATCAACTGGTTCACAGCACTCGCTGCAATCTGAGAGCATCCATTAAGAAATCTTAGTACATTTATTCAATAATCATTGACATGTGCAAACTACTGCTTGCAGATAAATAACAGCCATATTTATTGTTATTAATATGAACATTTGGCCTCATTTCTAGATTTATTTTGATAGAAAGTCTGTTTTGTCTGAAAAACCTGTTTTCTCTGGAATTTATTCACTGCTACTTAGTTACATAGCAAGATGATGATCTCCTCTTTGTCTATAATGCATTTGTTTGGTCATGAAAGAAATATTAGATACTACATTAAAGCATTCCAAGTATGAGAGCACCAAATACCAGACTGTCTAAAATAAGGGGGGCGGAATTTAGCTCCTTAGATAGACCCCTATCTAGGCTTAAGCAGAACAGGAGACTACGCCAACCGGAGTACCCGAGAAAGCAGCAGGAGCCAGGCTCTGGCGCAGCCCTGGCACAGTCCCCAGTGGGACTGTTCCCAAATGGTGGTATGGATGAGGTCACATGCTGGCTGCGGGAAGGGCTTAGCATATAGACACAAGCTCTATTGTGGCACTTACCTGTACCCATCTTCCTTACTAGTTACGTACATAAAATGAGCTTAAAGGAATTGGTCAGTCAGTCTAACAGCTCATACCTTGCTAGGATATCTGAGCTCTTCCTCAAACTGACTGGGCAATAGCCCATTAAGACGAATTTGATTCATATTTCAACACCAACCTCCAGTTCATGTTTCATATATCTGAAACAAGATCAGCTCAAATAGCTGAAAAAGCTACCGTGATTAATTTTATTGATACAAAACTATATGCAGAGTACTTTCCAAAGGTAATACTAAAACAGCAGGAAAAATTACGATTTCCCATAAAGGGGTGTATGCAGTAATTTGTGAACTCAAAACATGTTTACAACTCTCCTATTTTCTGAAGAGGTTGCTATCTAGCTTTACCAAATTGTGCAATGTAAAAATAATTAGTCTCTACACTTTAGTCAGTCTATAAAACGCAGTCTAGAAATATGTGCTTGCAAGGACATCTAAACAAACGCAGAAATAGAGATGAAACCTCAAGAAATCATCTAAATCATCCCTATGCACTGCTGCGGTATGAATTACACCTCTATCCCTGCAGAAAAATGTCTTACCTTTCCTAAAACTTCTGAGATAACACAATATTCCTGAGCAGTTTAGTCTATTTTAAGTGTTTAGCCAGAAAGTTTTCCCCAAAGTGTAGCCTAAATATTTGTGTGTGTAAAAATTAGGCCAACCACTATCTGTTTATTTTCTTCCTTCCCTGCCACCTCCTTGGAACAAATATTGATAGCCCTCTCTATAGCAACCTATGGCACAGCACAAGACTTGAGTATTTATTCCTACCATTGCCCCTCCCTCCTTTTTCTTGCCTTCTTTCCTCCCTTCCTCCACCACCTCAAACTTTGCCTTATAGCATGCATCTACTAAATCTCTTCTCCTTTATTAAGCTTAGTGTTAAAGTGTTATGACAAAACAGCTTAAGAATAGCCATATCTAAAATCTGGCATGTCATTAATTTGCAACAGTTAGCCTATTTCTGTAACTCAGCTCCTTAAATGGGCTCTGAAAAATTCGTATTCAACTTCTGCTGATGATACAAGGAAACACTTTGATACAACCTGCTAGAATCTATGTTTCAGATTTTGGAGGTTTAATAAAGGAATAAATGAATGTTGAAAGTGAACCACTTAAAAAGCTCCAGAAGTAATGTACAGGTAGCCTAAATTTTGTTTTGTTTTGAATAAGAATACTACTGTCCAACTATACACTGTAGTATGGAATAGTTACTGTACAGATGCAATGCAACCTAGAGAAGAAGTGGTTTCACAGGCAGACTCTTTCACTCGAACAGCTACAACAACTGACCAGGAAGGAGGCAGACAAGCTTCTGAGTACACAAGCTCTTCTGCAGATCTGCATCAAAAGCAACAAATCTCAAGGTAACAACAGGTCAGGAACAAGTACTCCAACTTTAACGTCATGATGTTATTTTATTAGACATTCTGAACAAAAACAGTGGTTAGCATTGGGAAGCAAATGTGCATGCTCCCTAAGCATTCCTAAGCCTATGTTATTACATCGTTTTTTTACAGGAACTTTTCCCAAATTCCCAGAAAATATAAGAGGAGACTAGACACAGCAAATTAAAGTCTTGTTTCTGTGACAGTCTCATTTGCAGCAGAACTTGTGAAGTGCACAGCAAATAAGCTACACAAGAGAAACTAAAGAAAGGAAGCTGGATCACTTGGTTATCGACTGGGTGGGAAACAGCTTCTATCGCTAACTTTCCACAGCCCCAAAAGTGTTGTGGGGCAGGCCACTGAGATCAGTTCTTCATTCTCAAGAGTTAAACACGTGCTTTCAGCAGGACCAGGACCAGACTGAAGCACAGCACTCTCCCTGACTCAGTGGCTATGAGGTGCCTATAGCTCGGTGCACCATGCCCATACTGTTAAACAGCAGCCTAAGCTCAGTCCAGAGACAAGTCCCACCAGCTCTTGTGGCACCTGAGATCAGAGGCTACTCTCAGGAAAACCCTGTGGCTCGTTTCTCCCTGTGACACTGGCCATGGGATAACCCTGCAAGAGCAGACGGAATATACGAGATGCAAGTTTCACTATGGCACACAGGAAAAAACACAGTGTAGACACACCACGGGGCAAAGAGATATAATCACCTTATCTTTAAACTGCGGTGCACATACAATTACAGCTATACTCTGTAGGAGTTATGATGCTAAGTGCTTCATGGAAAGAAAACAGGGATTGCACAAAAGGCATTCCATTTCTGATGCAGGCAAAATTAGAGATACACATTCTGACTTGAATATCAATGCTCCAGTTCCTATAAGCCCAGGATACTCCTCATTCGTTAATGGAAATGGGTGTCAGGTAATTCCTCAAGGTTCACGAAGGATTTAAGTGTTACAATGATGGTAACTGTAAGAGAGACCATGACAAGGAAAGACAATATTCTGTATGAGGACTGAAGAGTACAGACTATACAATGCATTTGTGCAATATCACAAAATAAAGAAGGGAGTAGGTTCTCAGCAATTAGCAATCGAGGCAGCTGCTATTACAGAATATGGTGGAAGAGGCACGGCTGTGTAGGAAAGCCGCGCAAAACTGAAGCGGTGATTGCCTTGCAAGAGGAGCAGGAACTAAACGAAGGGCATGTCCACTCCCATGTCCCCACAGAAGGCAGCACGGTCTAACAACCCCTTCAGCAGGCTGAACTCAAGTAAGATATTCTGCTTCTGTGACCTCCAGTAAGCCACAACTTGCCACGCTGATGTGCTACCCTAAGCTTAGGTACCTTCTTTGCTGGGCTCTGTCATGCAATGTAGATACACCCTAAAATCCTGACATTGTTTCTTCTTCTGGTTTTCCTCATCGCTGCAATGGCAGCCTTAATGCTTAACTGAGTTTTAGTATTAGATACTACTGTATGTCAGCTGACTATGTCCATGTTTATTTAAAAAACCTGAAGGATTGCGCATTTTAAATTATGGATTGACTACATGTGTGTAACGAAGAACAAAGATAAATCCAGCATCACTTGAATTCAGTTTGGGGGTCATTAATCACCCAGAACAAGCGGAACCAGTAACTCTGCTTGAAGAACTACCCTGGAATTACTGGTTCACCAATAAAGTTCTTTATTCTTCTTCCTTCTTTCACTATGACTTGATATGCTTCTACAACAACGCTGCCTCCTACCTGAGCATTTCAAAGGGGAGTTTACAGTTACTTCATTCCTCACCTCCTCACCATTATTTTTGGTACAACTCCAGTTTCTGCCTTACTGTATAAAAGGGAATAACACTTCATTCCAGTTAGCTGCCTTTCTCTCACAATTTTTAACATGCCATAGGAAAGTGGGTTCCAATCTCTTTAAGAAAATCTCAATATAATTCAAGCGGATTGAAATTACAAATGAAATATTGTTCCTAGGGGCATATTCTGTTCTTGGCTATCGATTTGCTATTCCTAAACACTAGTTTATATTAAACAGTTGAATTTAATATCACCTATGTTCTTCCATACTTATAATTTCAGAAAGCAATTAGCCATTCCTTCACTAACAGGACTCCCATAGTCTAAATTCAGTGAAATTCCTCAGTGTTTCTTAAGTAGGTTGTCACATTCTCTGTAGAAATCATTAAATTGAAAACTAGCAGTGATATATATAAATGCTACTGTGGGCATGACTAATCCACAGTCCACACATCTGTTCAGAATAATGAAGCCCGAAACTTTTACCTTGTCACTTTCTTCCTAATGGCACCTTACGCAAAGACGAAGAATGAGATGAAGAATAGATAAATTGTTCTAGCAAACTTGGTCCCAGATTTTCCCTTTTATGAGGGCTGCGCAGAACCTCCCTCCTCCTATCTGAACGCGTGCCAAAACGCAGGCATCTATCATATGCCAGGCAGAGGCGTGAGCCCCGTGCGTCAGACGGGGAGAGCTGAGAACGCCCGTCTCCCCAGCCGCGTGACGAGGGCGCAGCCAGCTCGGGCAGGAAGGGCCGCGGGCCAGTCATGCTGTAACGTGACCTGCGTATGATGAAGTGTGCGGGCCAGTGTCCAGTCTCTGCTGTGGTGGCACTGTCCTGTTCCCAGCTGTGCAGTCACAGGGCTTGGAGGTCTGACAGGCAACCCACCACTGATGTCATCATTAAACGTGATGATGCTATAAAGTACTCACTAACTTGTTAGTGAAGCGTTTCGCTGTGTGTATGTAGTATTTTAATAAAAACAGCTAGCTTCAGGGGCTCAGAAATTAATCAGTGTGTTGCAATTAAAAGATTTACTTATTTCTGAAAATTCTAAAATGACTGAAAATGTCATAGGTTTCCTATTAAGTGTTTTCTGTCAACTGAGTTTAACAGAAAGTACTTCTAACCTGCAGAAATTCTTGCTGGAAAATATTTAAATAATTGTAAGGCTTGAGCAAATGTGAACTAAAATTACTTCTGTACCAATTCAAATTAACTACCATCTGTGTTAGACAATTCCATTATCACATCTATTGGGCATCTCAAGCAATTAAGAATAAAGAGAATGTTGCACCTCCTTCTTTCTCTTCCAACGGCTGATGTTTCGTAAGTCTAAAACTTGTAGAGTTAAGTAAAATGAGTTTTGGTTCTTAGAGAAACTTCCATACTTCCATGAAGGGGGGGGAGAGGGGGGGGGAAGAGGCCACTAAACGCAGCCCCATCTTTATCAGAAATTACCACAGTACTTAAGTGTACACATCCTTTTCACAGGGCATAAAAAACAGTTTCCTTCTTTCTCAGCCTTTCTTCTTCAGCTAATCAGCCGTGTACCTAAAAGTGACAGTTCTTAGCAGTGTATGTAAAGGCAGAAAATATTTCCAATTTCAACAACTGCAAATTAAAAAAAAGCTTCGAAGTAAAAAGAGAAAAAATAATAATATTTGTTGCACAGAGATCTCCTCTAGTGTCATGTGAGATTCTCTCTTTCTCACCTAGGTTGATGGCTGATGCAGTAGGTATATAATGTAAGCATCAATATACATATAATGTGTTACTCTCTTTTCTTGGAGAAGTCCTTACCAGCATCCATAGTGAAGAAGCCTGAAAGTTTTTGCCTTCTCTGCTTCCTTCTGTTCTTTCCACAATAGTGGTATCTCCTTGATTGCAAGTGTGTTCCAGATATACCTAAGCCAGTTTCTCCCTAGAGGTTCAGCACTGATGTACTCTGCCTGTTGATTGTGTTTAAATTATTTTTGTTTAGAGCTTTGTGGAGAAGCTGGCAAATAAATAAAACTCCTTCTCTTTCCCATTTGGTTGAGAGAACAATATTTAAAACATCATTTATTTCCTTTCCACAGGATGAAAGTGGTATTTTGAAGTTAGATATTGTTTAGGGGAGAGGAATGAGGAAGTTATCTCAGTTGTTAATAAGGGATGCCCCACAGATGCCCTTGAGCCTATCTACCAGTCCTTCTTGGCTTAAGGCAGCTAACTCACAGCAACTTCAGTTAGGTTCTCTTCACTCTTTCAGAAGCTTAAGTAGATACATAACTGAAGTAACTTTATAGACTGTTATCTATTTCTTAATTAAGATGATATATATATTTGTATATAATACTAGTAAATGGGTATAAATACCCTCTGTAAATGGTATCTATCAAGTATAAATTTAAGCTCCTTCTGTAGCAAACCCATGCTGGTTTTGTTGCATTATTCTAAACTCCTGCCAGTATTTAATGAGATAATGTACTTGTTTATCTATCCACCAAGATGCTGAAAAGGAAGAACCCAATATTTCTGTTAACATACAGAACCACATTAGCTTTCCATCCCTAGGTATCTCGTACTTAGATGGATGAAAATTAATCTCATCCATAGCAAGAAAGTATCTGTCTGTATTCAGAAACTGCGCCTCTTGGCTACCTCAGCTTGTTCAGGAATTTCCACTCATTTTTCACCTCATGAACATACTCACAGCTTTCTCTTCCACTTCATGCTGCTTCTACCTCCATGCTCCCCTTCTTCCCATCCAAGTCTCTTGGTCACCTTAACAGTTTTCCTCCTTTCTCTTCATCTCAGTCCCACCAGATTTTAAAAGAAAAATTAAGGATTAACTACTTGCAGCTGTCTTATTGTTCATTCTAGCTCTACAAAGTATTTTTAATCTCCTCTTCATGCTAAACTCCTCTATTTAAGACTATGACATCTATTATTCTTTGTGTACAGCCTAGAACAATGGAGTGCACTATTAACTAGCCCATCAGTAGCTATGTCATCAGCACTGTGGTATATGTGTATTTTATGTATAGAGCCCACATTGCATATATACGCACATATGCATAATCACACAGAAGAGATACTAAATTAGGCAGCTCAGTAAATTTTAGGAATTGAAATTCAAGAAAAATTAATTTATCCTAGCTTACTTATGCCTTTATCCTCTACATACGAATGACAGTACATTAATACATTCACAGCATGTTAACAGGAACAGCTGTTAAATAATAAATGCTTTATTATATTGTTTTCAGCAGGTGCTTCAGCAATTAAAGTCTGGCTGCTTAATTTCTAGCGCAGTTAGGAAAAATAACTAGATCTTATGCCACCAAGTAAAATACTAGGCATTATCCAAAGAATAACAGAAACATCAAAATCAAGATATCCACTATGGAGAATTATTGTTCTTTGTGAAGAAATATGTGTCATCTCCTGGCTTCTCCCTGCTTATCATTGCAAGAGCTCAAAAAGCAGCTTTTAGCAGAATAGTCTAGGAGCCTTTGCTGTGGGTATCATTGGATGTTTTGCCTCAACTGATGTCAGTAGTTCAGCTCTTTCTCCATCCCACCACTGGCTAAAGGCAACCACTACTACCCCTCTTTCAGATGTAGTGATCTGGAAGCCACAGCACAGGTCAGTTGGAGACCCAGTGAAAATCAACACACCAAAACCTCCTGTATTTCTATTTTCTTTAAATCAATGCATACTCAGGCAGCACAACTCCTAGGTCTATGCAAGGGAAGTAGAGACAACCTATGTGCAGAGTTGTGACAGAGGCAGGAACCCTAAAATCACTGTCAGAATCAGTCTGCAGTATCACTAGATCGGATGCAACATGAAACCACACACTACAGCTAACTCTCCGAATATTTGTCATTAACTTGGAGTAATGTTCATCAGAAGCAAATCTTCAAAATCACTCAAGAATCAACAATCTTGCACCTTTCAAATTTTAAAATACCTGTTAGCTAATAGCCTAAAATTAAGAGAAATCCATATTTGAGAAAACCCGTATGTTTCATTTGGTCAGCCTCTCATTTCCTAAACATGAGAATCAACTTTGATTACAGAATGCTAGTAAGCTACCAAGCATAAAAAAACAGCTACTATTTGGCTTTTCCAGTTGCAAGGTATCTTGACTACCTTAATGTGTCCAAACAATTTTTCAATTTAAAAAAAAAAGTATCTTAAAATACGATTAGGACTGCAAACATCCCTGTAAAATGTCTGTATTATCAGCATAGTCTGTTTCATATTTTTAGTTTTATATTTTATCAATCAAGTTTCTTAAATGTACTGTACCTCTCCAGTAGTCATTTAGTATTTAAGAAAAGTAAGAACCATCACCTTTCATGGGCTTTCTTGTTTGAAAAATGATTATTTTGATTATTAAAGCTGCCAGAAACTTAACAAAATAGTACATATATAGTAGACTGCAGTATTACCTTGTTCCAGCTTGAAGTGTATTCACATGATTTACATCTGGACCATACCATTCAACTTGACTCATTATTCTGAGTAAGATAACTCTTTTATCTCTCCACAACAAGACCAAAACACATGAAATATTAATTGCCCATAGAAATTACTTCCCCAATAATTCTGCAAAAATTTCAGACTTCTAACATGTTTTTAGCTTCCTTTTAAAGGAACATTAAAAATAACTATTTTTTTTTCCTGAGCAAGTATTAGCTTTTCAAACAATCAGACTCTCGTACTGAAATGCAAAAGCTTATCACACATAAGGACTGCATTCATTAAAGTCAGCTATCAATCAGTCACAGTAAAACTTTCCTTAAAACACACATCGTAATTTGCATAAAGCCCTGCTCACTGTTACTGGGTGCTAGTTAACGAATCATTCTTTTCATTTCATGCTACAGTACCTCATGAAGTATTATCATTACTTAAAACATGAGAATATTTGGAATTCATTACATTTTCTTACTTTGTGCTACACATGCTATGCACCAATCCTGCAAATGCAAACCTCCATTTTTCTATACAGTTCCTTTGTAATACTGAGGATCTCCACTACTACTTTTACATTGACAAGCAACTATCTGACTGAGGTTGTAACTAGGAAAATTAGAAGTCTGGATAGACTTACTATATGATGGAATACAAACTTTATTACATTTACTAAAAATGATCTGCAGTTGAAAACAGAAAGCACTTTATAGTTAGATTTTAAACTTAGCATACTGAGATGACTAGGAACAGCTCACATCTGCTCTGCTGACTCTTAGGCGTCAGTCATGAGTCTCATTACATTTACTGGTGGCTTTTACACCCCACTTTCAGATTCATGGTATTTCAAACAAATATGACTTTGGAGGGATCTGTTACATATAATGAAGTAAATAGTATTCCGAGCTGGCACGAACCAAGTTAACTTGAAGAATACACAAACTGTCACCAAGCTAGGCAGGCACGCTCCTAGCGCAACACACCGCCACGGCAACGCTGCTTCTACGACCCGATCTGCCAGCTCTGCACAGCAGAGCAACGCACCATGTACACGAAACAGCTCGGTTTTGAAAAACACAAGGAGATTTCTAGCATAGTTGTACATTTTCTCATGCATAGATGATCACCGAATTGCTGTTTCAGGCTGTCCATGAAGTAAGCAAGACAACCCTGCATCAGCTTACATTCAGTTCTTGCTTTCAAAGTCCTAGTTCTGTTAGGACTAAAATTATTTTCTTTAAAGGAAAAAAGAAAAGCTTAGGTTTTTCATCAATTCCACAGCAACAAGGCACCTTCATGCAAGTTCTGTGACCTGAAACCTTGGCTACATTTTGCAGTAAACCAGATAACAAATTTGAGGTTAACCCAAGTCAGTCATCTTTAAAGAAATCTGACTAATGTCATATTATGTTTTACATGACTATCACTAGCAGTATTATGTTTCAACTATTATGCAGACTAACGAAACATGCAACTTTATCTAACTTACCTGATGCTCGTCTGGTGAATCGGTTTATCACTGGAGCTGAAAGAAAACACAACATTTCAATTAGATTCTTTTTGTAATAGTCTAACACTTTAAACACAACAATGTTATACTTCATTCAAAGTGCGACAACTACAAAAATCTGTTAATCATTATTTTTGTATCTTTACAGAAACCCATGTTAACTTCATACACACTTAAACTTTTAAGCAGCTTTGCAAGAGATACGTAGATAGTAACCAGTAAGCTTTGAAGACCATTTTCAGCTTCTTAAGAGTTACTGTTACTTATTGCTGTTCGTGACTGGCTGTGAAACATTTAGATCTGCATTTCTGTTATTTATTGAGAGCACAGAAATTGGCATCTTGCAAACAATAACACAAGCATGGATTAAAAAAAATGTAAAAAAATTAATTTTACTTTTACAAAATATACCTATTAGAAATCTGGCACCAAAGATACTCCTATAGAGAAAAAGACCAATTTGCAATCCCATCTGAAAGATCAACTTTTGCTTTGACTAACCTTTAAAACTCCTTGGGTAAGTCAGTAACAACGCCAACCCCTGCCCAAACCCCAGTTTTACAGTGCAAATGCCTGCTTTACAGTGCCACCTTGGCACATCTCCAACTGCGTGCTGCAAACATTTGGAGTCAGACTCCTGTCTTGTTTCCAACTGGGAGAGATCGCAAAACACATCTTAAAGCACACAGTTTTGCCTCTATTTCATTTCCAGCTTTACCAGCTTCTTCAAGAGCTACTAGAGATACAATAGATAAAGAAATAAAGTTTTATATTTTGCCTTCCAAATACAACCTTCAGTCTGCTTCTAATTAGTCTAAAACACTGGTCTTGAACTCTGCTTTCATGTGGTACACTAACTGCTGGCACGAACAGTAAGAAGAAAATCTGAATGACCTAATTTCAAACGTGGGCAGCAGCTACATTAAAAATGAATGCCCTTACAGTCCTTATTAATATTCACCCTTAAAAATTGCTGTTAATGTTTACATGGAATAGAAAAATGAAAAATATTGAACTTTTTTATTTTATCCCACTCAATTTTACACGGGAGTTAGGCATCATTTCTCGAACATCTAAGCCAAGATAAAGAGAAAAAAAATTGCTGAGAAAACAGGAAATACAGTAACAGCTTGAGATGCAAACTGAGTTTTTATTCCTTTGGGGAGAAAAAACTAGAGCAAAGTTATAGTTTCTGGACCACAGTCACAGATGGTTTGTGCAAGCACATACAGTAGTGACAGGTCCAAGTGGCAAGAAATACACTGGGAAACCCGACTGCAGCGGTTCGGAGTGCTAGTCACGAGCAAGGAAACCTCTGGTGAATAAGCTATCACAAACCCCAAACATACATAAACAAGAGAGTAACATAACCAACAAAGTTATTTTTAAATGTGAATTCTAATTCCCACAACAATTTTTTTTTTTTAAATGAAAAGACCAGAAACTCAGACACATTTTTTTATTATAGCAGACACCATATTTTATGGAACTACTGTTTTGTAATACAGGGGGCTGTTTCATTCCCCAGAACTGTTCATTTTGTCACTAGGGTTACGGGCCAAATTCATTTCAGGACACTAGTCATGACTGTCACCATCACATGGCTGAGCTGTTACCTCCAGCATGTAAATTAACAGCAGTTCTCAACAGATGTGCTCATATTAAAAAAAATATTTGGAATCTGACATGTTTCTAGCAAGAAAGCATAAAATAGTGCTCTGCTCCCATTCAAAAGCTTTGCCCAAACTCAGGGAGGGTACTTGGCTTTGGCTGTCAGTTCTGTACATCATCTGTAGATATGAAGATTTAACTCCTCTAGACAGCTACGTCAACACATTTTACCAACACAAAAAATAATACAACATTATAAAAAGAACATCTAACAAAGCTAACATAATTTAGAGACTACTTCTCTTTGAAACAAGTTATAGGACTGTCAAAGAGACAAGTCCTTTTCCAGCTACATACTTCTAAATTCACTCTATTCGGCTGCAGGGAGCTTAATTTATTTTACAATAAATTTTACAAATTATTTACTGTTAGGAAAAAAGAAGAAAAAAAGAAAAAATAGCAAGACTGTCAGAACCTTGATAAGCAATTATTTTTGAGCTCCTGTGAATAATCAGTGTTTGAGCAGCAACCAGGCAAAGCCTTCCTCCCCAGACTGGGATTTCGTGAAGGTCATCCAAATGTGTTACTGGGAGATTTAGAAGCAGCACCCACAGCTCTTTGTTATGGAGCAAGCTGAACTACTCTCTATTTCTCTGGTAGCAAATCACAATACACTGTTGTTGGCCAGAAAGATGGAAGCATTAGCTTACAAGAAGGTCTCAGAGAATCATCAGCCCTACAGAAATTTAGCTGGTATTTTCACTACAAAGTAGATGCATGGTCAACCAGGTCACTAGGATGGCCGGCAGGATAAGTATAGTAAGGTGGGCAAAAGAAAGTCTAAGAAACATTTTGCTGGAGTCATAAAAAAAATCATTAAATCATCTTTCAAACAGATTGGGAGGTGAAAGTCTTGGCTCAGAAACACATGGACAAACTGATGGCAGAAATATTCAATGAGGGATATTAAACGCTTCTTCTGGAGCCACAGAGCATCACGAGTAGCAGAGAGATTTCCAGGGAAGAAGCACTACTTGCTCTGCCTGTGCTTATCTTTTTCCCTGGATATCTTTTTTTAGCCACTGTCCTTACTGAGTTCTGGGCTAGGCTGACTCTTAGGTTTGGACTGAGATGTCCTGACTGTCCTGACTCACAAGGCTCAAGTGAAAGTGCACTCAGAGAGTACCACGCCAAGAGACAGTCTTGGCATCCAGGTTTAACTGTGAGGGCAGCTCTGAAATCCCGCCCACAGGGATATTGCACATAGATCTATGGGTTCAAGCCCCGAGCTACATGCATGCACAAGAAGCGATGCTTCAGTATTGTGCTTCCCACCCTGCTGCTGCAGCCGCTCCCCAACACCCCTGCTCACCATTCTCCTCCCAGCCGCGTCCGTAAGCGGCTTCTCAGGACTTTCGGTGCCTGCCTGCAGGCACAGCAGAAAGCAGCTGGCTGTTGGGCTCTGTAGGCTGCCCGAGGACTGCTCCCTACCATGAGAAACCCAGGCAGCCTTGTCAGAGGGCTACCTCATCCCTGACAACACCCTGCTTGCAACACTGCTGACACACACCAGTTCACAGCACCACAATAGTCCAGCGAGGGTAAACTCATGAAGGGAATGGGCTTGAGGCAATACCTACATGGCTACTGAAGTTAACTCTATGGCAAAAATATACTTTATCTTAAAAGTGATAGTGACATTGCTGAGGGTTGGTTGCTCAGAATGATTCAATAAAACAACTTCTAGAAAAAAACTGCTTACAGTAACTTACAGCTACGCCTCCCTGCCCCGCCCCGGACTAGTGCAAAATGTAAAAGGAACAAGACATGGACTGCAAAACCTTGTCATTGCAAAATCCAGGGATTTTTCCCAATAAAGGGTAAACTGGCATGCAGATAAATTCAGAACATGTCCACTGACATTTGATTTTTTTTACAGTAAGAGAAAGTACTGCTGTGCACAGAGGATCTTGTGCATGGTGTCACTCCAATATTAAACATGACTCTTCATGTTCTAGTTTGTCTCAACCAAAATCTACTACAAACTTACACAGGGGAAAATGAATAAAGGAGGGGGGGGGGAGAGAAATGTCAGGGGTCTGTATCCTGACAAAGTTTTGATTAAACTATCATTTGAAGCTGTGCAAGCTATCGATCCTTACATGACATAATACAGTTGTTTTGTTGTTAGTGCTACATAAGAGAGAATTCCACCATCTGAGATGTTACTTGCTAGTAACTGAAATTCATGTTTGCAAATCCTTACTCAGATGACTGTACAAAAGTACAGTTTTTAAAATATTTGGCAATACAGATGAAGTAAATAAACAGAAACAATTGATAAATGATCAAGAGCCTGAAGTGTTTTAACATATCTATTCACCAAGAACATAGGCTGTAAAAACATCAAACTACATGAAGCACACACTAAAAATTTTTCCACCACTCAACAACTGTCTAACCATTGCTCCTTTCCCCCACTGTATTTTACATCGCATACTGTTCTTCATGAGCATTAAGCAGTCATCACAGCAGCCCTGAAAAACAGACCATAAAAGCAGCATAATTTTGTAAGTAGAGGAGGAAATGGGGGTCTATAGCGTTGTTTGCAGAGCACCAAGACTAAGAAGGTAATGCTACGAAAGGATCCCTAGCTGGGCGTCCTCTACACGGTTAACTTGTTCCGATAGCTTGAGCTGTCCCTTTTTGCAGACTCACAATTCAAGTGCTCAAAGTCAAGTTTCCTTCAGAAACTGTCAGAGATTCTGGTGCCATTAGTGTCACCTGGAATAAGAAGCTAAACACATCGCCGCCATTAGACATGCAGCCTTCCTAAGAAGTCAGGGACTGTCAGCCTGGGATTTAACAAGAGGTTCTGCTTATCAGAGGCTGCTAAAGACGTGCTCAAGCACTCTCTGACAACCAGACCTGTATCTGGTGCCTTCTGCAGGTCTGCAAACAAGGCAAATACACAGCCCTGGGCCATGCTACAGAGCACATGGGGACCCATGTGTGCCCAAGCCAGGGTGAGCACACTGGGCTCCCTGCAGCCGCTCCGGAGGATGGAGGCCATCAGGAGGCTGCTCAGGCCACATTAATGGCAACTCAAGGCAATGCTCTTTTAGAGCAAAATACACAAAGCCAAAATGCCTGCTCTGAGTGACAAGGGCTGGCAGGACATTAGTGATTAATCTTCAGTATTAGTAAAAATTAGAACACTTTCCACAAGCTCCACTTTCAATTAGCCACTGTAATTTCTTCACAGGGCAAAGGACTAAACCCTCTTAAAAAACCAAAAAATCAAAAAATTAAATTCAGCCATTACATGTCTAAAGCCCTCAAATTTGGCAGCCCATAGCCCAAAAAGCCCAGCTCTATTTACAGAGCAGGAATATCACTAATATTTCTGTTTGTATCTACCCTTTAAGATATACCTGCACCATAGCGCATCATCCTTGGGTGGAAGACTTAAATGCACCAAGTGAGGTTATGAAACAAAAGTCACAGCCAAACCATACATTATCTTCTATCCTATTGATGGCAAAACATTGCTAAAACTCTCCAGGACCTCAACTGAGGTCAGTGGATTAAACACAGCCCAAATTTCAACAAGAAACTAAGAACCTGCTCTCAATACACCGCATGATTTTATATAGTCTAACTCTAGTGATTTCAGAAGCGTTATTCCTGATTTATGCATGTTTTTTCATGACATATCTCAAAATCCCAGGCCAAGTTTCAATCGACGAGCATCATGGGCACTACGGGCTCTACCTTTTCAGTTCCAAGCTCACCTATTTCTCAGAGGTCCAGCAACTTTCAGAAATACTTTAAATTATGCCTATTGTAATCACATTCCTATATTATGCAAATTAACATTAGCCTGTCTTCTTTCATAAACAGATTATTAATTAGAATGAACTAATCAGAACAGGAGAAAAATCAAATCTAAAGGAATGCCTTTCTAAAATACAGGCTTTAGTCAGACTTATGTTTTTATGTCCCAAATGGATGAAATACAGTTAACTCCCCATGACCCAGGACAATGATAGACTCGGACACCATGGATAATAACAACAGTAATCATTTGGAGCCTCTCCCATTTCCCTCCATTGCAGGAAACTTTCACTTTAGTTCAGGATTATTCCAGGCAGAATGATTACTTCAGAGCACTCCCAGGTTTAAACAGACGTAAGATAATACAATTAGGTTCATGTACCTGCACACCAATAAGACCTCACAAAAATCTCAAGTTAGGCAGGACAAGCAGCACCACTGCCACCACCTTGTGTGCTCTCCCCCATGACAGTCACCCACAGCCAGCCTCAGCAGGGGCACTCCTGCATCCTCCAGCTCTGCTGTAGGTTCAACGTGGATGGTGCTGAGCCTAGGCTAACAAAACCGTCCTCCCAAAGCTAACTCCAGCCAGATGCCTTCTGCAGGCACATCATGGGGGCACCTGAGCTGCCCCCGCACAAGGGGCAGCTATGGGGCAGCACTGGGGCTGGCTCTAAAAGCAGTTCAGCTGTGCTTGTGCAGCACTGCCAGCACGGGTAGCAACGGCACAGGTAATCCACAACCACAGTGGCACAGACTATCCACAACAGATAATTTACTAATGGGGAATTAACAGCCAATAGTATTTACAGTCAGTACCATACCTGAGGTCAAAGTACATGGTCTTTTCTTGCTTAGAATCTCTAAATATTAAATAGTGCTAGAATACAGATTTAGGAAGATGATAAAATCAAGCTGTTAAATGAAATCACATAAATTATGTAATAAAACTGTACAATATAGATCTCTATATTCCTCAAGAAATTTGTTACAGTTGGAATAACTTTAGAAACTGTTCGCTTTAATCTGAAGAGCTATTCTTCCTTCTAGTTATCAGACTGCAGTTGGTACATTCGCTGACAGTTTGAAGAAATTACTCTGACAAAGGAGGGAGTTGTCAGGTCTATGGAGAATGGTTCTCATCTTTTCTCTGTGAAAGGCTGTGACAACTGTGAGGAATGAGGAGAGAGAATGAGCCCAGGGAATACACAACTATTATTATTCAGAAGACAAACAAACAGACCTTGCAATACAGTAGTTAGATAGAGCATAGCTTTCTCAATAAGTGTGTTTCAATTTCTGGAAATTTAACAGCAGCCATAATATTTTAATGATGAAATATGTAAGATATATTTTATTATTTCCCTCACCAAATAAGTAAATCTTAAAAGATTATTTTTTTAATTAAAAACAAAATTCAAGAACAGCACATAGGCTAGGCCTTTGCACAAGGAGAAAGGGTAAATCACGGCCACACACATGCATGCTGTAAGTAACACTGGGCCAAAGAACCTGAAAGGTTAGGCAGCATCACTGCCACCAAATTTCCCAATAAACAAACCTTAACATTTCAGGAGAATGTGAAGTCCACTCCAAAACACTGATTTTCCTTGGGGAGGAAAACCCACAGCTCCTCAAAGGGTAGGATCTGCATGCAGGGGGATGCAGCTCCATCCAAAGAAGGGTGCGTTGCTGGAAGGTGTTGCGAGTACAGGCTCTTCCTAAGAGTGTGCTCCCTAAGGAGTCACGGCTGCTATGTACCCAAGGAGGCAGAATGCATACATATACATGCATTCGTATACACAGGCAGAATGCAGGCAGTGAGACATGAAGCAAATGCATGCTTTCAGTGAGTCCCGTAGACAGTGAATGAGAAGCCCAAGATGAGGAAGAAACGATGCTACAGTGGTAGTATTTATGTGCTACTGGGAGAAAAAGTGAGAGGGAATAATTTGGCTGTTGCAAGAAAAGTAGATGTTGGTGAGAGAAAATAGCTACATCAGATGGGATGCCCTAAGATTATTTCTTATTTTATTAAAAATGTTATGTACAGATTTTAAAGCCATCTGTACCACAACAAATATATACATAATTATTCCTATATCTGAAGGCATCAACACATCTGTAAAAGAATAAAAATATACAGAAATCAGAATATCCTGTTATCCCCATTTTTATAATATGCAACAAAATAAGCTAAATTTACAAGAGGTTGTAGTCCTAAATGCAGTTAGTCAAAACCAAATTTTGAGATTTTTATTTGCTCTACAGATTACTTCTTTTCATTTTTCAGTCTGGAAAATGAGTTCCATTTCACTGCAGAAGAGTTTGTCAAGAAAGCTAGGAAAGCCTTATAGTCACAATAATTTTAAAACTACACCAGATAATTGTCTTGTGCTCCTTGCAATTTAGCTCTGGAGCTCATATTTCCAGAATTGTGTGCTAGTACACTAGGACTGCCCCTTTCCAAACCCAACACCACACACTTCCAAAGGCTGCACAGGATTCTGTGGTCTCCTAGGATAACCTTCAAAGAAAGCTGAGATGAAGAATCCCAGCAACTTACTTTATTCTTACAAATACATAAACTATCTTAAAAAAAAAAAAAAAAAAGGCTACCAAAAACGGAATGGAAGAAATCTGCTCTTGTTTACGTATTTCACTCCACATACTGACATGTATCTCCCAGGTGATACATACGAGTTGCTACTTCAAACCAAAACCAAACAGCAAACTCTCCTACCTCACCTCCCTCTGACAACTACACAGTAACAAGCCACAAATTACATCTTCAAAACCCAAAAGCTTGACTTGATAACTCACATCAAAAAAGCTCAGTAAAATTTTTGGCAAATTAATTAATTGATTATTAAGATGTCACCACACAAGAACATGATTAAATATGTGGATAAATACCTCGGGTTTTGCTTTGCTGAAGATGAAAACACTGTATCCATTTAGACAAATCACTATGGTATCAGGAAAACAGCAATGTTATAAATGGAGTCCCTGAAAATATTTAATAAACAGAGAATCTAATATATTATTTCAGGATTTTTACATTATTTCCAGGTTATAATTAGTGTTGATGTTAAATATATTTGTTTTTAAAATGCTACTATGGAGCAGCACGCTTTCATGGTCCTGTTTTGACATGTACATACAGCCAGTCATTATGCCATAAGTTGGTTGGTTATTTAACCTGTCATAACACAAACCTCAAAAGAGAGGCAAAGAAATCTTTCCCACTTTATCAGTTAAGAGATTTCAGCTCTTATGAATAATTGATGCTGCACATAATTACTAACACTGAAAATAAAAAGATGAAATGCCTGTCTGATGTGTTAGACCGATGACCCAACACAGTGAAACGGGCTGTCACAGCCCATTAATGGGAATGAAATGCTGCTCTTGGAGAGCGTATTTACTTTTCCCACCCAAGCAGCTCATTCGAGATTTGAGCTTTTTTTTATTTTTAAATCTATCGCTTCTTTCAGATTAATGTCTCATGCTAGAGCATAAAAGTATTAAGTGAAGCTGTTGCTGTATTGAATTCTTCTGTCTGAAATATGCGTTGTTACACAGCGCCACAAGTTACATGTAGCACATTTCCCCTTACATTCAGCCTCGTCACTGCTTGTGACCAGTACACTTAGTCATTATCTCATTAAGAGTAATAAGTCATCTAGATAAGAAAACAAAAAAAAAAAATTAAAAAATCATTCACAGCAATATTTCTAATCCTGTTATACCAGAGGATGCAGCAAGTTCATTTGTGCTAGAATTTGCCTAGGCACAAGCTGAAGACGTGTACCTGGGCAGAAGCGCTGGCCTGGAGCGCTTGCTGCCCTCAACCCCAGGTTACTCTGTACATATTATGAAAACTAATGGCGTGTATATGAGAAGATTTCTACCTGCCAGAGACAATATATTTCTAAAGCAAAAAGGGAGTATGAAATTAAGCCTAAAAATACCAATGGAATAAATGTATGAGGGAGGTCAGTTTCCCTGGGACATGCCCTGGTCTACAGAAACCCAGGCCTTCCCACAGAGCCAAAACCCAAGACCTGGAGCGCTGCTTTAGCTTGGTCACCACCTATAGATCCCATTTTTCCTTCACACTCCGTTTTGTACAATTTACCAAACTGCCTATTTCTGCCTAGCAGAGTGGGCTGGGGTTTTTTAGCTTTTTTTTTTTTTTTTTTTTTTTTTTTAACATGATCACTATACCCCAACACCACTTGCGGTAACTTCCCTCTTTGCTAAACCATTTATCACCATCTCCAAGGAATATTCTGCTATAGCCATAGCATAGTTTACAATTGCTACTAAACCCCATCCAATACAAAATGTCAGTAATGCTTTTATCTTCTTATCATCTGTAAATGGCTTCTTTCCACTTGAAATTTCATAAGCTATTTTAAGAACATTATGGTTATTTGCTTTCTAACAGTGCAGCGTAGGCGTTTAGATCCAATTTCATGTTCTTTTCTGCTTTCTAATTTTGCTGCCTGAAGCATATTTACTAATGTATGCATGTTCCTTGTCAGAATGGGAGAAAAAGTGGTCATTCTGCCAAAGCTAGCAGTGATGCCCAAATCAGTTGGGTGGTGCTGCTCATCTGTAAACTATCAAATTGACATCTTATACGTCATCAGGCTTCAGGATCACCATCTCGTAAGATGAAGAATAATTTCCACCTGTCCTTGAATCAATGTTTGTCAAACGGCAAACTAGACCACCCAAGATTTTACAAGAGTGACCTGTTCTCCTGAATTCCTGGTAGCCAATAGCTTCCCTTAACTATTACACAACTGTGCTTTAGGCTTTTTTTTTTTTTTTTTTAAACAAAATTTTGGCCTACGTTTTTTGTCTCTTGACAGTACCTGAAAGTTATATTTATTACAAAGGAATAAAGTTGCAATCTCACTGATGGTAGTGGGTTGGAGAAGATGTCATGGCTGTCAGTATTCTTCTCTGAAGGAGTACACCTTTGTGTGGAGTTTATAATTATCTCATCTATTTTATATGGTTTAACAACTGTGAACATAACTGCTTTCTCCCATACACATTCATACTACCTGTGTTTAATCCAAAGCCTCAAACCCTTTAAGACTCAGGCTTTCCTACTATTATTCATGTTTTTGTCACTTTGCCATTAGGTTATTACAACAAAACCTACATGGGCAAACACCATTAAAACTTTCTGAAGTTAAGATTTTATACAAAGTCTCTGCCTGCTTCCTAGGACTATCTTGGCAGAAACCTGTGCTACAAAGTACCGTGATGAAGAGGTATATGAGTATGTACAATCGGCAATCTGCATTGCCTACTTATTCACTTCCTGGTGAAATTTAAGATTTTGGACTTGATGTGTATTTTAAAAGTTTGCATATTTTAAGAGCATTATGTACTTAAAGGGACTTTCTCTTGCATTCATGATAATTCATTCTCAGTTGGTCAGAACTAAAATAAACAATTTTGTTAGCTTTCAGATCACGAGGCAAAGAACATTTTCCCACTTGGTTTTAGAGAAGGGCTGAGAGATGTACCTCATCAGAGAGCACAGTGACTCTAAAAGAAAAAGAAAAAAAAAAGCTCAAACCCCAAGTGTTATTGCTTGAATACAATGAGAAGAATGGCATTGAGACTCTTTCAGAAAAAAAAATAAAAAAAAAAATATATATATATAAAAGCATCTAAACAGAAAAATAATGACCAAAAAGAGAAGCACTTGAGTGTTATTCTGTCCTCACTCCTACCACATAAAACAAGCTTGCTGATGATATCGATGGCAGGATGGTGCTTCCTGACTCCAGGACGCTGACTGATGAAATACCTAACACAGCCCGCAGGCAGAGCATATCACCCGTTTCCTGGTCAAACATCTCACTGGTTTAACAGCCTGCAAATAACATACTTCCCACCACTAGACAAACTGCCAAAATGTCTGGCAGCCAACAAAACCAGCTAGTGAAACAACAACAAAATGGAAAAGTCCCAGTGTCCTCCCACCAGCTAGGAACACATCCGCTGGAGTCACTTAACTTGGTGGCTGACACCTTCCCCAAGCTCAGGTCCCACAGGTCAGAGTGTAGTTTCCGAGAACAGGTTTGGGATATTTTTGGGTTTTGTTTTTCTGCTTCTAGTAAATCCTTGTACTCTTAGGCTGCAAGCCTGGATAACACCAGCAACATAAAAGCCTGGGCTACCAGAAACTACAGTGTTGAGATTTGAGAGGTTGAGCCAAAGGTTGAAAAGAAAAAGGAAAAAAAAAAAAAAAAAAAATATTTTACTGTTCACTTCCCATATATGTACAATGCCAAATTACCGCAAGCAGCTGTCAGGGATTATGGTGAAGCTGTTAGTCAAAGCACCCTTCATGATTTGGCCTTTCCAGGTCTCAGGGGGAAGTGAATGAAGCACAGCTGGTGCTGGTAGTTGCACTTGCTTTGCCTTAGGTACCCTTGCAATATCGGCTCTCATTTACTCTTGCAAACATGCAGGACAGCATGCTAACATGACTCCAGGGAGAAGGTGGGATACAGATTCGCCTTTAATAATAAAGCCTCTACCTCCCTTTCACACAGCCAAAGCCACTGTCAACAATTACAAGACTACTGATGATGCACTAACTGTAGAGACCTCAGGCGTGTTCAGGTGGACCATCGTGAATGGCTTTATGAGTCAAGGAAGGGGGTAGAGAAGGCCACCAAAGAACCCCTGGTGACAGCAATACCTAAGCGGCTCCACAATCTTCACAGGCTTAATCTTGAATCAGCTGCACACTGGCCTGTCGACATGGCATTGGCAATACATATGCTACTTAAGACATCATGAAACGTGCCAGACCAACTGAAGGACTGCAGATAATGGCAAAAATCCATCAACAATGGGCTACTGTGACTTGCAATAAAACAAATTATTGTTCTCCCTAGTGATAAAGAACCACACAAAGGAGCATCACATAGACCTATCATCCTGGCAATGATGCCAAAGAGCTGCAGAAACTTATGTAAGCAAAGCCCATTACCTGATGTGTTTCTGTTACCCAGAAAGATATTGACTGAGGATCTTAAAAATGGCACCCCCTAAATTGCACAGCTAGCTGCCATTTTCCCCTGACCTGAGCAGGTAAAGAATCGTGGCAACTAGGGATGACCACTTTCCAAGTGACCAGGCAGCACTCTTCCTTGTACCCATTGCCTCGTGCCAGCTAGCTACTGAAGAAACGAAGGGCAAACAAAACATGGACCTCGCCTCCACAATCACCACCATCCTGATCCTGAAATTCTCCTTTGCATGGCTAACTCTCAGTTTTGGAAAATGATACCCCAGCGTCAGCTATCCCTCTTCTCACAAACGTAGGCATGCAGAACATGTTGCACCTCACAGCATAATGTGTAGCATAGCATAGTTTCTGTCTTGTACTCAGTCTTGATACAACTGTGCCAGCATTTGTATAACCACGATCAAACACAGACCCATGCTGCTGCATGTTACTGTCCCAGTGCCAAGACAAAAATGACAGCAAATAATGTAGTGTACATATGGTATAATGCCTTTGTTTAGGTTCTTTTTCCAGGCCTGCACTCATCTCAAACTGTTTTTCTCTTCCACGGTAACAACTCAGAACTTCCCCAGAACATTCCAGGATTATAGCCCAGACTACACAGAATACGTGTAGAGAATGAATAGAGAGCTCAGTTGCCTAACTTAGTGTGGAGATTTTCATGCCCAAAAGGTAAAATTTGTGCATAATGATATCAAATGTTGTCACTTTAGCCCCTTTATAAATCTAGTCTTTATTCTCAAACTGCCTCTTACTGTGTCAGTACCTGTGCTCGATTATGGAGCCTTTGAGACCAAATGACTCATTTCTCAAGAGAATGGAGAGGTCAAAGAGATCCCACAGTGTGAACATACCTGATGGACAGGTTAATAGGATATGTCTTTTCTGTCCTGAACCAATCGACTTGTGCAAGAGAGGTGAGGGGTGGCAAAGGAAGCTGCAGATACCAATTTATTTCAGCACCTTCTGTTGTGTTACTGTGAAACAGAGATTACTGGTAGTACCTGAACAATGCCCCTCAAGAAAAGGGGTGGTCAAAGTACAAATACAAAGATCTATCTTCTGTCATTTGTTTTCTTCTTACACTGCAGTAGCATTAAAAACATTCTATGAGATGATGTAAAACTAAATCCTATTATGTCTTATGGATCCATTATTTGTGGATCACATTCAGAAATGTCTGAGTAGTGAGCAGTGGATTTTTTGGTGCTACTCCATTTTGCTCCACAGTTTGGGTAGCATCTGAAAAGTTGCATCTGTTGTAAGTAAACTTCAGCATCACAGTCACTTTCGCTCCATTCTGCTCCGGGCTAGCAAAGCTTGAGAATGTTGTCCTGACTTCCTTCTGTAACTATCTGTGAGATTCCTACCAGGGGCCAACTTTCCATGACTCTTGATAACAAAACTCTCCAATGGGCTGATTAGTCATCAGGCAATGAAATAACTCCTGGCATCAAATAATGGTCTCCCACCAAGGGCTTTTAAAAAAAAAAAAAAAAAACCAAACATACTGCGCTCCCAGTTTGGATTCCCTAGCAAAATTACATGTGACAACGACACCATTACCTGAAATACAGCTAAAACCAATCATAAGAAACATATGTGGTCATGACCTAAAGATTCCTTCCCTCTAGACCCATCCAAAAAGTCTGACACACACTTTTTCATGTCATCTATTTATTGTTACCTACCTGGGTAGGTTATTTGAGATTCAGGTACTGAACACGGACGTATACAGAGCACAGAATAAAGGCAGACCAACAGACACAGCTGGAGATCTGGAGTCTTGCTCTGACTCTCTGCTTTGGGGACATGGCAGAAACTCTTTACTCTGCGTCTGGTGTCCTCCCCCAACCTCCACTGCCTTTCAAGAAATTCTACTTCTTTTAGAGCAGGTATCAGTAAAGGGCAAGACTCTGCATCAGAAAGGGAAAGACAAAAACTAAGGGATGAGTTTGCTTGACTTGTTACATGTCAGACTAGCAACCCACACCTCCAAAAAATATTCCCTATTCCCCAGGCCATGTCATATTCCAGGGGCAAGTACTGAAAGCTCTTCTCTTGAAGCCAAGTCAATGTGCAAGCAAGCATACTAAAAAGCAGATAAGATGTCTGACTCTGACCTAGTGGTCTAGATATTCAAGTGTCCACAAAGAAGACAGACTACAGTTCCTTCTTCTTTTTCAACTTACTGGACTATGCATGTTTTACATTATAGCCTCAGTAGAAAAAAAATAAAATCCATTTCTGTAAAACACTTGTGAATTTCTAACATTGTTTCCTTGCTTTCTCAGCAAATTTTTGAAAAAATGTAGACTGCTTCAGAAGGTCTCTGAAATTAAAGGATACTCAACTTCAGAAACTCAGGATAAACAACACTTTTAACTTATCCACATTAGGGTACTAGATGTGAACATGAGGAGTACTACTGCTACTTTTTCTTTTTGAAATTACGTTGGACGAGAAAAAAAGAATTGAATTCTACTTTTTGTCCTACTGTGGATTGTTTTTAAAAAATTGCAAACAAGGACAACATTTTGGTTTCAAAAACACCAACACAAGCCAAATTTATTCACCCTTTATAAGCTGGGTCTATACATGACCTTCATGTTAAGTGTGACCAGAAGAGCATATTGTTTAATGTAGGATTCTGTAATGGTTATATTAAGTCCATATTAATAACCACAAACTGTCTTTTGTATAAACAGTTTGGTAAATGACAGTATGCATTAGGAATATCAAGCAACGCAATCTCTTCAGCGTGCAGACAAGACAGTTCTGCGTTCGCTTCGTGTGAGGTTGTGCTTGTGGTGATCCGCTCCGGTTGAGAAGGACTGGCTGTTGGGGGTGCCGCTACCCAAGGCCACCTCCAGCACGTTCCACTCCCTGCAACGGCCAATCCCTTCTGGGGCAGCTGCTGGCTGGGCAAAGAGCTTTGCCTTTTCCTACTCACTCAGGCTTATACAGAGTTTCCATCCCCAGTCTGCCCTGTGGCTCTGCCCCCACACTCCCCTAAATGGGTTCATGTCCATTTGGGAATACACTCTTCTTTTCATTAGAGCACAATATTATTCTTATTATGAACTTTACCAGCACTCCCCTATGACAAAATCTGGAAGACGGCAAGCTGGCCCAGATCTATGTAAGACAATAGCAAAATTCACTAAAGCCTTCTCAGTTTTGGCACTCCTTTTATAGGCAATCTTTGTAGCCTAAACAGGCCATATAGGTTTCCTCTGTGTACAAGAGCTTTGCTGATTATTCAGGTATTCCTGCGCATTTCAGTGAAAGATAAATCCATTATTTTCTACATTTGGCCAGAAAAAATGATGCACCAGACAAAAATTTCTTAAATTCTAGCATCAGCTGGACCCAGGACTCTAGATACTAGAGGTTTTTTTAAAGTACTGCAGGCAAACAATGCTACATGAGCCCCTCACAACCCTTCACGCACATATTGCTACAAGGTCCCTGAAAGATGGGGATGGCAAGTATACCATTTTGCCAAGGTACAGTGCATGCTCAGGCATACAGTGCAAACGACTCAAAGGCACACAGCAAGTCTGTGACACACATGGAGATTTAACCCAATTTGTCTTAACTCTCAGAGCCCTATTTTTAATCATTGGATCATTCTTCTTCCTTAAAGGACTATTATCAAGGGATGAGACTAGAAAAGACCAAACCTTAGCCTTCAGTCCAAATTCCTTTGTCTTGTGGATTTCATCCAGACCCACAGAGTATTTTTTTTGCACAGCTTTTAAGTATCTCTTATGAATGGTAGGATATGGGAAAAGTTGCCCTCAGTTAATATACAGCACCATATACACTCATTTAAAAATGCATTTATCACTAACTTGACAGACCATAAAAGCTCGATCAGGCCAGCCTATAAAAATAGACATGTAGGTATTTTCTAAAGCATATAGTTTCACATGCCCTGTAGGTGTTCCTGTATCATGACCTTAAAATTTCTAGAAGTATTAAAGGTGAACACTATAAAATTTTACAGACGTGCCAATAATTCTGATTAACATTCTTTCATTTCTTTCACAGCTCCAGAGCCAAATTTTCTTTTTTGCTATTAAAACAAGAGGTTACTTAGAAATTAAACCACATGCATAAAATATGTAGGATTTGACCGATAGAAAACAGCAGTCACCTAATAATAATACATATTATTTTAGAAATCAAAACTACAAATTTTTATAACTGAGAACTATGATTAAACTTCCCTTCAATAGAAACAAGAAAGTGACAGTTTTACATCCAGTGGTGAGTTTCATCTCACAGTCTAACTGGAATCTGTGTGACTTTCCAATCACAGACTATAAAACTTCAACCTTCTTTCCACTCCCTAAAGTACAATCAGTTATATGCATCCAATTCCTCACTCTATGAACACAGAAACCAATGTCAAACATAAACTACACTAGGAGAAGTTATCTTTAGAAAACATTGCAACTGTTGAATCTCTAATACACAATTTGTGCAATAAAAAGTATGAGGCTAGTCTTATAGAGAAAACAAACTTTACTACCTAAAATGTACTCCATAACAAACTCTAACATTGAGGTGAAAGCTAAATTCATCCCTTCACTGAAAAAAAAAGGGTAGTTCTACAGCTTTATAAACTGTTTTGTCCTGGAATGCAGAACGCAAGTTAAACAATGTCAGTTCCTAGCCAGAAGTAAATATAAAGTAGGGTTTCCGGAATGAATGCGTAAATCTTCTTGGCTCTGCCTTTACATTTTTAAAACAGCGCATGTGTTTTTATATTCTGACCTTTGTACCTTTTCCAAATGAAAACAAAGCAAAAAAATCACAAAGAAATACTTTTCAGCAATAGCCAGACTCCTATTACTTTCCGAGTGTCACTTACAGTAACAGGTAACTGCCACAAGTGTAATAGCAATTAAGTTTCTATTCTTGATATTTAGGAGGAAAGAGTGTGCTTCCACAGAATTTGACCTGCAAATTTTAAATTTGTTTCAGCACAAACCATTTAAACACTGGAAACAAGCAACAGTTATTTCATTTTGCAAATGATATCCCAATTGCTTTAAAAAAAAAAAAAGTTATTGCATGCTCTGTTGCTATTAACTGCTGTCAGTAATAACTACCTCATTTCCAGAAAGCTCCCTCCTGCTTCATTTCTTTCACCTTGTTTCATGGTAAAGTTTATACCGCTACGTTATCCACCTGCTTGTTCCCCTTATGGCTTCTGAACTTGCTGAACAATTTCAATTACATTTAACAATGAAGAAAGTCTCAAAGCAAAAAACTCCCTGCTAATTTGTGAAAATTAGCAGCTGACGCCAAACTGCTATCCACCATGAAGGAAAGGACACACAAATTTCAGTACTGGTCTGCCTCATTTGGCCTGCGAGCCAGTACGGCTCTGAGTCTAGTACTGCCCCTATCCGAACACTGCGATGTACCTTCAGTAATGTGCTTCCTGAAGAAAACTAAATGTTGCAAGGGTACGATACACACTCTGTATCATACACCAACTACCTCTTTCAGGCCATAAAACATGTTTTGTTCTGTTTTTTGCCCCAACTGAACATATAGCAACCACGTAGAGTGCTGGGATAACTTCACACTATGATTTTTACACTATGACTTAAAAGAACACGAGAGGTATGTGCCAGTTTCTATGTTCACTGCTGTGTAGTCAGTTTTATTAGTTCTTCACAAGCAACTGGTGACAGTGTCAGCAAATAAAAGATCAAAACTTTAAAAAAAAAAATCCACTGAAGAGGAACTTGCAATAAATGTTGAAGGTGAGACATTGGATTGCAATGTACTGACTTCTACCACTGCCATGAATGATACCTCCTTCCTCAGAAGCAAAACGCATCTCAGAAAGCACAGAAAACACTAGGCACATGAAAAGAACAAAAATAATTTTGCTCAGTGGTTGAATGTCCCCATCCCAGCAGCACGACGCCCTGGCGGTGCCGGCCTGCTGTGGGGTGCCCCTAGCCCTGCCCACCTGGGCAGCTCCCGCCTGGGGGAGGGACCACGGACCCACTCCCCAAAAAGGGACCCTGGGTTTGTCACCTCCGAGCCAGAGAGATAACAGCCTCTTTTATTAGGGACAAGTGCCAACAGGGTCCTTGACCTGTAGGATTTAACGACATTTCTTTCTGAAGCTCATTGACATGCTTTGTTTTGATTCTGTCAAGGATTCAGATCCTACAGTGGCAGAACTCTTCCAGAATTACACGTAAAAACATTTTTCTAAGATGAAAAAGTATGTCCCAGTAAGCACCCAATGAGGCACAGGCTGATACCAAGATCACTACAATGATTTGGACCCAGGAGAACTTGACTCTTCGTCCGAAAGGCCTACACATGCACCTTACTTTGACTCACTCCCAGATTGTCTTCCATTACCTGGTGTTACAGCTATGAAGACAGTGAGTGGCATGCTAGAATTGTAACTATCAGCCTGCCTCCTTTCGATTGAGAGGTGTGATCGCACACATTTCTGTGATTTATCTTCCATTACTGTCAAGCAGAACTGCAAATAAGCCTTTATCTCAAAACAAGGGAAATGGATGTTAGCCACTGATGGAGCTTCTGTATAAATAGCAGGTCAAGCAGTCTTAATTTTGCATATTGAAAAAAGCAGAAGGAAAAACAAAACACTTGATACACTCCTACCAGCAAGAAAAGGTGAAAAACAGAAATGCTGTTGCTGTCTTTACTGTCTCTTACCAGTTTGTTTCTTTTTTTTTCCTCTTTCTTTTTTCTTTTTTTTTTTTAAATCCAGTGCATGAGAAAGATCCTTTAGCAAAAAAGGATACCTGAGATGGAAGAAGTAGGTTGCAACTCATTGCTTTACTCTTATGCTCCATATAACCTCCCCAGGAAAACCGGCTCTTTGGCGGAAACAGATCAATGGCATCCAATTTTGACAGCAGCGTGAAAGTCAGGTCTTTCTAGCAGTATTTACAGAAGTTCATGTTAAGAAACTCTAGAGGCTGTGCCACACTCCCAAAACTCCCCCAAAACAAAGTCAGAGAAGAGGACAAGCGCCTACATGCTTGCATGAAAAGCACACCTTTCTCTCACAAGTTCAAACTCTTCTTTGATTGAGACTTCCCAAGATCCCAAGACTTCCCAATCTCCTTATACATCCCAAAGCCTGTGCTGAATGCAATGATTTGAAGGAGGGACTTAGAGGAAAGCATGAAATTGTTTTCCTCTTTTTTTCAGTTTTTTGGGGCCATAACCTGAAATAATTACAGACGGGCTGTGTTCATATGACAGTATGTCCCAGATAGACAGCAAACTAGACCCCGCTTAAAACAGCGGCTCCATTTTATAAATGTTCCTAAGAAAGCAAAACCAGAAGAACAAATTACTTCTTTTTGCAAGGTAGATAATGGAAATGAATCTACGTCTACTCCCACCTCAACTGCCAGCAGCAGCTACATTCCAGTAGAAGGACAAAACTGACAGATTAGCAAGGGAGACATGCAGATAAATACTGCAGATAAATTTTTACCAAGAATTGAAGTTAGCAGTATCTAAGAATAAATAACCATCTATCTACTTTCAAACCAATTTTTTATACATGCATTAGCCATTAATATTTCCTGTAGGTTGAGGCAACAGGAAGGAAGGAAAGCTGTTAACTCTATATTTAAATTACCTTACAAATGCTTAAATAATGTAGTGGTGAAGGCTAGATCAGAGTTTCTCATGTTTTGAGCACCTATTAAAAACCAGTGGAGACAGACAAATTATCAGCTAAAAGATGGCTTTTAGAGAAAGATGCCTGAACGTTACTCAAAGATATTGAACGAAATGGCTGGAAAGAGAAAACACTATGCATTAAAACTGGGGTGGGGGAAACAGAACTAAAGATAAAACAATGACTGAGTGTAGTACTAAAGAGACTCATGAAGAAGCACATCTATAAAGGTACCTGGATCCTAACTCCTCAATTTCAATAGAAATTAGGCATAACTGAAAAGAAAAAAAATTATCTGTCCCTCTAATGTTTAATAGTGTCTGTTCTTGAGAACCTACATTTTTCAAAACTCATTCATGATGAAGGAATGGTTTTATTAGAATGGTAGAAAACACTGTGTTCAAAGCCTTAAGAAAATTCTAACGTATGTCTATAGCACACATCTTAATTGTTTCTGACTGTGACGAGTATCACAAACATTGTTTTGGAAGAGAACAAGAAATCTCAGGATAATCCCAGCTCTCCATTAGACAAAGTTTTTGTCATTAAAGCTCTTAACCACTGCTAATCCAGGAAGAGTGCTTAAACATACTTATTAGCTTGTAGACATTCATTTGCAAAACCTTAAAAAGCAAAATTTAAATTTGTTGATCAACACCTATTTCAAGGACTTGTGACATTAGTCTGCACTTTTTACCAAAGGCAATTACTGGCCTAACAATGGAGTTCCTTAAGCATCAATGAAAAGAAGTGTTACAGCTTCAGAGAGGGGATCTAAAAAGGGAACAAGTTCAGTGGTGAAAGTAATGGGAAACAAATGAGAAGGACCAGATCAGTGCAGTGACAATATATACTCATTTGTGGGGTCAGCCAAAAAAAGGCCACAACAATGCTGTCATGGACAGCTTGAGTTCAGGTTAATCCATACCCTGCAACAGTTACAAATGCCTTATAACTCATGGCAATTGATTTTATTTTTCACACTAGCATTACAAACCTGTCATTAAAATCAGAATGGGAAAACACACCAAACCTTTCAGCCTATGCTCTCAGGCTAGCAAGTCTGAATGTTTACACTTGGTTCCAGCTTGTATCCATCCCAGCACAGGATTCTGTACATCTTTTATTTATAGTCTTTACTGAGGCTTTGCAAGGAATGTTTTCTTTCCAGTGTTGGGCAAGGATTTCTTTTCTTCCTGTCTGGTATGTTTTACAATAGACATGTCTGCTAAAATGTTATACTCCAAAGAGACTATCACTATTTATAAAAACACATTTTACATGTGCATCACAGGGATTCAGAAGGGGTTGATGCTGTTATAAAGATCTTTATAGAAGCAGGTTGGTATCCGGAACAAGTCTGAGCAGGAAAGATCATGTTACTTCTCCTCCTTTCAAAATCTATTTTATACACAGCAATTTTCTAGTCCCTCCATTAAGGAAGTCTTCGTAATATTTACTAATTGGCCCTTTTAGCCCAGCTTTACAAAAACCACTTTAGTCAAATAACTGGAACAGTATGTGTAAGAAAGCTATTCTCATTATCAGCTTTTACTTGTGCAAGCTCTCAGCTTCAAATTCTTGCTCTGCTGATTTTCTTCTTAATATTAATATCATTAAGCAGAGCAATTTAAGAGGCAAACATACAAGTGAAAAGCATTTTCTTTTGTTACATCATGTTTTTTACCACTCTACCTTCCATTATCCAGTGTTACAGTACAAGGCTGACTAAACTAAAATTTGGATTTTTTGTATTGTTTCATTCCTTATCATTTCCTCATTTTTATCTGTGGCCCGTAAATTACTCTTCTGAGCAGCAATGCTAAAAGGATGCCTTTTATGGAAAGGATGGCAAACTGTTGTTCAGTTCACTCTGTGGATACCTTGTGCCTACAACCTGCATTTTACACCCATGCACTTCAGGCACACTTGCCTCCCTACATCCCCCTTCATTTCACGCTTTTTTTTGTGTGACATGGTATCATTTAAAATGCTGAATGAGGGACTGGACATTTGATTAACATCATCTTTTTGATGTAGCCCCAAAACTGTATGTCTTATAGGTTAGTTGCTGTATCAATTTAAATCTGGATTCACGTATTCCACTGCCTAGAGACTGCAAATAGAAACTCTGTGTGAGTACTTAGGTTATTTTTATCACCAAAGGCACAAAAACTTGAAATAGAGCTCTACAAATTTTTAAATAAAAAACAGAATTGACAAACATGAAGCCTTTCTTCAAGTAAAAATGTAATGACACCAGTCAATTAGAAAAGTAAAAAATAAAGAGAAAACAAAGGACACCCAAACACTCAAAGCCAGACTTCACCCTCTTCAACAACATCTTGTTTAGTACTATGACTGAAAGCGGACCTACAGAACAAAAAAGTATTCTATAAAGAAAAAGATTAAATAGAACCCGAAGTTTGTAATTACTTGTCATGATCAAAATCCACAGTAAGAATGTCCAGTTCCATGAAGTAAACAGGTTATCATTCCTACCCAGCAAGGGAAAGGATTAGCCTGAAAGGGTTCCCTGAAAGGATAAGGGTGTTCAGTACAAAACCTCTACATAAAGCTATCTAGAGTTATCTGTGTCATCATTCAATGTCCCAAAGAAAAGGAAAGAAATAAGTATATATTTCCTTCAGAATTCTCATAAGACTGCTTTCAAACAATACCGTAATTGATGTTTATGGTAATAATATCCAATTATAGATGTGCATATTTTACAGATTAAACAGATTTACCTAGCACACAGTAACTCATGCATACATGGACTTCATCTTTTATGCACCCACATCCATATAACAACCTACAATATAAAAAAGTCTATGTGATAAAAGTATCATCCCTAGGAAGATCACCTCTTTTTCTTCTAATTCACGTACATCAAGACCTATTCCAGCAGCAGAAAATACTGAGCCATTTTAAATGGCTCTTTTTCTCAAAGCCTTCTCCCTCCTTCATTCACTTTTTAAAAATCACTCACCTTTTAAAAGCACGGAACTTCTCCAAAATCACACTCACTTGAAGCTCAAAAGAAGAGCTCAAACCTGGAGTGGGAATAGTTTTACTATAACATGACTTCAAGGCATTCCCACTAAAATAATAGTTGGTGAAATAACCACTGTGACTTTTATTAAGCACTAAAATAAGGGACATTTCACAAAGTGTTTGTTATGCACTATTCAATATTTCATTTTTCCATCAGCACCAAAACCATCTTAACTCTCTGTAAGGACTGCAGCTGTACCCACGTGCCTATTCACTTTCTTGACGATGACCACTACTGTTATTTTTTGAAACAGAAAATGGTTGAGAACAATCTGGATTCTCCATGAAAAACTCGAGTTGAAACTTTCATTAGAATACACGCTCATTAGAATGTAAGTGTTATGAGTCTCCAGATATGGTAATATGACAGATGACCATGTCAAAATATTTAAAAGATCTCTCAGCATCAAATGACCAAGTTCACATTAATACAATGCACTGACCATCAATTTTAGTTTAAGTTTGCATTTATGTTCTTCTGAAATACATTTATAAGCCAAACAGAATTTCAATAGAAAATTCGGGACAGAAATTTGGGATGTATACATGACAAGAGCAGGGTTATAGCTGGGTAGAGAAAACAGAAGCAGAGAATTTAATGTGCGCTCTCTCTCTCACACGTACTCTCTATTATTTTATCTTCCTCCCCTTACTTCAGTTCTGTCCCTCCTACTTCCTCTTGCTTTTACCTTTGCGTTTTCCTTACCACACACTGACTCCTTTTTTGCCTCTACGTCCTGCCTTCCACCTTGCCTTCTCGTTTCTTTCATCACTGTCCTGGCAAATGAAATTTCCCAATCTAGAGGTCATCTTTGATACTGGAAAACCAGAAACGGGGCAGCAGCCCGTACCTTGATTAATCTGTACCTTGTGACCTAAATGTCCGATTTCCAAACCATATGTTCCTGATTTACAGGAGCAGCTAAGGCCAGTGAGTCTGCAGAGATTTGACTATTTAAGGTCGATTTCCCTCAGACTGAGGGCTCTCACTGGACGGAACTAGACAACAGAATGCAATACTTTTGCATAACAGATTGGGGATAAACCCTGAGAGGGAGAGATATTAAATCAAGCTTAACTTACTGACAGATGCATGAAGCACCTCTGTGCAGGTTACAAACACTAGGCCATTATGTTGATTTTTACAACATAAACAGGAGTATGTTCTAAAAACAGGCACTTTCTTAGTGTCCACAGATACCTCCTTATTCTATTCACTAAAAAAAAAAAAAAAAAAAAATTGTAAGGTTTCTTTGGGAAACTGAACCAAAGTCAGCAAGTGACAAAAACTCCTACAGCATTCTTGAGGAAGCCAGTTTTCCTTTTAAACAGACATGATACGTGCAAGAAATGGAGTGGTGGTGTGCAAGTGTTAGTACTGACACTGTTTATACCTTATCATTCATAATGCAGTCATTACAATCTCATGCCAACAAAATTTTATGTCTTCCTATACTTCCTGAATTAATGCTGTTCTCTTTTTTTCTGAGCTGAGTAGTCAGCCAAAATCAGTTTCATGTTGTTTCTTTAGCAAAAAAGAAGCTGGAGATAAATTAAAATGTTCTTGGTATATAGTTCTACTACTTTTCTGTCCTTAGGTCTTTGGAATTTTCTCCTGCTTCTCTTAAATGCACAGACACAAACCTTAACAAAATAATAGCCAGCAGAGACACGTTCACTCATGCACACTTTTGTTTTCATAGATTCATAGAATGGTTTGGGTTGGAAGGGACCTCAAAGATCACCTAGCTCCAACCCCCCTGCCATGGGCAGGGACACCTTCCACTAGGCCAGGTTGCTCAAAGCCCCATCCAACCTGGCCTTGAACACTTCCAGGGATGGGGCATCCACAGCTTCTCTGGGCAACCTGTTCCAGTGCCTCACCACCCTCAGAGTGAAGAATTTCTTCCTTATATCTAATCTAAATCTACCCTCTTCCAGTTTAAAGCCATTACCCCTTGACTTATAACTACGTGCCCTTGTAAAAAGTCCCTCTCCAGCTTTCTTGTAGGCCCCCTTCATGTCCTATAAGGCTTCTATAACGTCTCCCTGGAGCCTTCTCTTCTCCAGGCTGAACAGCCCCAACTCTCTCAGCCTGTCTTTGTAGGATAGGTGCTCCAGCACTCTGATCATCTTCATGGCCCTCCTCTGGACTCGCTGCAACAGGTCCATGTCCTTCTTATGCTGGGGCCCCAGAGCTGAATGCAGTACTCCCGGTGGGGTCTCACGGGAGCCGAGTAGAGGGGCAGAATCACCTCCCTTGACCTGCTGGCCATGCTTCTTTGATGTAGACCAGGATACAGGTGGCTTTCTGGGCTGCAGGCGCACATCGCCGGGTCATGCTGAGCTTCTCATTAACCAACACCCCCAAGTCCTTCTCCTCAGGGCTGCTGTCAATCCATTCTCTACCCAGCCTGTATTTGTGCTCGGGATTGCCCTGACCCATGTGCAGGACCTCCCACTTGGCCTTGTTGAACTTCATGAGGTTTGCATGGGCCCACCACTCCAGCCTGTCAAGGTCCCTCTGGATGGCATCCCTATCCTCCAGCATGTTGACTGCACCACACAGCGTGGTGTCGTCGGCAAAACTGCTGAGGGTGCACTCAATCCCACGCAGGGATACATACCTACTTTTGAGTGGAGGCTGCCATCATTTCAACTAAATTCTTAATACAAACATACTTTAAAAAAAAAAAAAGTGGTTTTAGCAAAAGTATGCTTTTCATCTACAAATACATGCACATCTGAGAGGGAACCATATTCCTTACTACAAAGACTACTAAATACTACCCATTACAAGTTCACATTTCTAGTTGCTTATAATTTTGTCAAACTAAGTTTTTGGACTGCAATTATCCCAACCTGAATAAAGCACCTGCGTCAGATTAAGGGATTAAAAAAAAAAAAAAGAAAAAAGACTAAACTGCCAACTTGCTCAGGTTTGCTTTCTAAAATAACTGTTAGTAGAAAGAAAATATTTTAGTTTTCTCCTGTTAAAAATACCAGAAACCATTATTTCAAAAAGCTTTATTATTCTGAAGATTTACAGCAAGGATTGAAAGCTTTGGTTTTTTGTGACTGCATATACTACTAGATAAGAGCAGCCAGTGGCCATCCCCCAACCACCAAGGCCCACTGAACCAGCAAGGCACCCATCCACGCAGCTAAAATTCCTTTCCCTCCAGAAGCTGCCTGCATCCCAAATGCCTGTCCCAAATGGTCTCCTACACACACTATGCTCTGAACCACACCGGACACAATCCAGAAAAGTGCAAGGAGGTATAGCCCAAAACTACGCCAAGGAGTGCACCAGCAACGCCATGCTCACACGCTCTCAAGGGACTCGCCTGTAACTGGAAACTTCTCTAAATTGCATCCACAGTAAGGCTGCTCCAGCCTGGGTCCAATTAGGTTTGTCCTTATAACCACACAAATAATGCTTTATTTCTTTTTATATTTCAGATGAGTGACTGTAGAAATTATTAAAACTTCATTCCTAAAGTTGGCTAAGCACATATTAGATAGCAGTACTCTCAGCCACCACCCATCACAACCCAGACTTTAATTTGAATATACATATTTTTAAGAAATTCACATGTTTTTCTATATGGTCTGTGATTTAATGAAATCCTGCTACAACCGATACATATTTTTATATTGCCCCCTTGCTCTTATTGACCCCTTCCACTGCTCTAATCTACCCATTATCATCATACAACAGACCTGCAGGAAGGCTACGAACTGTTCAGTGCTTTCTGGTTTTGTTTAATTTCAGGAAGAACACCATAAGTAAGGTTAAGAGAACTGATGAAGTACCATTTATCATCGCAAAGCTGGCATGGATGTGGTTGTGTGCAAAGTTTTCTCCGATGCTCTGGTTTCTACAATTTACCTATTATTTTAGAATTTGTATGAACAGTATGTATGTAAAGCAATTCAGACTGAATAAAGGAACCAAAATAAAGACATGCCTTTAACATTGATATTGTAAGCTAGAATATGTATGTTTTACCTAAGCAGTGATCTCATATTATTTGAGCATAATCAGTGGGTAAAGCTGAGACATACACTTGCATTTTTCTAGCTCAAGTTTTCAAGGAAGGAACTCAAAGCAACCAACACACCAACAGAAGCACACGGGGGAGGAGAGGGACAGCTGTAGTATTTTCCTGTTAAAATACATCACTATCTGAGAAAAAACACCAAAACAAACCAAAGTAAAACAAAAGAAAAACAAAGTAAACAGAGGCTACATGACACCAAATGATACATACAGCATTGCAATTTTTGAGTTTAAAGAACAGCAATGTTACCTCTAAAAACATCTCTACTAATTTGTATTAAGCCTAGATGAAATAAAAATTTTAGCTTTGGCAAATATTTTAAAACAGCTGTTACAACTGACATGGTTTATTACCCATCAAAGTTGCACATTGACATGTAAGTGGCAATGTAAAGAGAAAAGTATAGTCATTTGTAAAAGAACAAGTAACTTACTGAGCATTTTCAAATTTTGCAGACATAGTATAATAAATTTTAATATGCACTTCAAACCTGCAAAAAGTTAGAAGAATTTGCTAAAAAGGGGCTCATTTTATGTATATGTCCTATTCAATTTAGTAATTGCTATTAGTATTAGTAGGAATTAGTTGTGGTCACCAACTAACACTAATACACCCGTGTAGGACAACTTAATATATAAAAAAACCCACCAACGAGAAGACCTAAAAATCATTCCCAAATTAAGCAGTGTGTTCAGAAGGGGATAATCTAAACGCTCTGACCCTAAAGAATGTCATTTCAGAGGTCACCTTAACTCCAGGTGCCAATTCAGAACTATGACACCAATCGACAGAGTTCTCCCTCCAGACAAGGTAACTGCTTTTACCTTTATTTGATTTCTGCAACTGATGTAATGGACACAGCAGAGGACCTGAAGAGAGTTTAATTCATGGTTCACATATGACTCTTAATCCTGAGTACAGTTTTTTTTCTTTTTTTCTTTTAAACACAGCTTATGCCTCAGCTCATCATTTCTGAAACAGGATAATGCTGATATACCTTCCAAAATGCATTTCAAGGACAAAACTAATACTGACAAAGAGTTCAACTGCAGTACTTGTAGGTATTGAGAAACATGTACTGGGGGCAGAAAAAAAAAAAAAAAAAGGTTGGAGACAATAGCATTCACAAGGAGCTCTCAACAACATCCTGTTTGAATTAATTAAGGAATACTGTCAGCCTGACATTTCAAATGTACTGCTTTAACAAAGAAAAGATACCACCACCAGGTCTGAGCTCCTTCCCAGAGGTTTTTATTTTACATTTGCTTGTAAACTTTTCCAATTTGTTTTCCTCTCCTGTATGAAAGCAGTACATAAGCAGGACAAATTGACTATATCGAAGCAGTTTGATTATTCATAAAGGCAAAAGAAAAAAATTAAAAGAAAAAAATTTTCCCCCAACTTAAGTTCAAGAATTGCTACTTATAGAAACAGAAAGCAAAAGCACAAAAGAAATATGCTTTTAAATTGGTACTTAAACCCATTAAACAATTATTTGAATATAAGCCTTCATGCCTCCAGTTATTAACAAAAGGCTGAGTGGATACATTGTTATGTTACCTTAAAAGAATATATATTCAGGGCAGACTTAAAATTTGAATTTATACACACTCCTGCACAATGCACACATACACAAGCACACCATTAGTAATCATTTACTATAACTTACTTTTTATTCACCTTCCACATGGTTTCACAAATATTTCCATTTTTGTTACTTTTAATTATCAATTATTCCAACTGACAGAAGTTACAAGCCCTAATACAATTAAACTTTCAAAATATATTAGGCTTAATTAAAGGGTTTTTGTCAAATGCATAAGTCAATTAAACTAAGTCATTCTAGCATGTCCGTTAATGAGAATATTGACAATAATGGCTTTCCTTCTTCACGATCACAACAAAAAGAATATCAAGAGAATCTTGGTTACAGGTATTTATTAGAAAAGCTTAGAAAGCTTCTTAAAACACCCTGTAAAGTTTTACATATGTAACATACATGCTAATAAATCAAGCTACATTTCTGCACTTCCCTCCATACAACATTTCAGTTCTCCATTCACCGAGTCTGTTTAACGTTATAATAACTCATGTTTGAAAACCATGTCTAGTGTTAGTGAATTAAGATAATAATTTTGTTCTTTTACATTATCACCATTTCAGTTTTCAACAGACAGCAAATTTCCAGATTTTTACTAATCTCACGTAATCAGCATTAGAGTTCAAAATTACCACATAAATCTGCAGAACCTGATTGACAGATTCAAATTCTCATTAAATACACATGGTATAGCTGCAAAGAACAGATGAAAAGAATGGCGACTGTCTTACGGTGTAACATAAAGCATTTAGAAAACTTACCCAGTTCTTAAACATCTACATTTTTTTCTGATAAAATGCACATAAGACATTATTTTAGAAACTGCACGGATACTCATCTAGCAAACAGCTGGCTTCTGTACTCTACTAAGTAAATCTACCTCCAGCGTGACCCGGAGGGAGGAATGCTTCAATGATCTGATGAGATATACTTCAATTCCAAGCTGTTCTCAAAAAAATAAGCTAATGATAAAGATGCTTGAATGCTTTCTCTTCTCCATCTAACCTTATTGACTGACCTCTCGGCATCTAACCGTACCGACTGACCCTTCAGTTAGCCTGCTCACAACACAAAGACCAAGTGCTACACACCCTTCAGAGACACCTACTACTCGTCCCATAAAGCAGACCAGCTGATGGATTGACATCGTCTCTAAATAAAGCCTGTCAGCCACACAAAGATAAGGTGTCATTAGCTGCATGCAGATAGGTGTTACCCTCAAACACAAAGATACCGCACATGTTCTTTGCTGTCTTCACAGCTACGTTTGCTCCATAGGCCGTTCTACCGCGCAGAAAATTTAACCCTGGCTTTCAAGAAGAAATTATGTTTTAAATTGTGCTCTACTTTTTGAAACACATATAAGTGCATCTGCGTAAAATGCCTAATCAAGCGTGTAAATACAGTAACATGCCCATTAGAGGTGTTTTCCAAGGTAGACGTACCATTGGACTAATTACAAAAAAGATTTGCTCTCTTGTGCTCTTGTAAAAAGGAAATAGATTTTCTGTTAGCAATACTACAGGCCTGTACGCTATAAGCAATACAGCTGCAGGCTCGGGTGATACCCGTTTGCCCGACACCCAGCGCTGCTGAACAAAAGGGAAAAGCCCGGGAGGCTGAAGTTTGCAGCGGGCGAGGGGAACCCTCCCGCGGGCTCCCTTGTTCGGCCCCAAGGCCAGCGGGGGAGCCGCCGGCGGGGCCCGCCTCTTCCCGCCACCGAGGCCACCGCGCTCCTCACGTCCCCGCTGCCCGTCGCTCACCGGCCCGGCCGTCGCCCCCGCACGACCCACGGCCGCCGGGGCCTGTGCGCGGCCCACGCCCGCCCCGCTGCCCGGGGCCGCCCCTCGCACAGCCGCGGGGCCGCTGCAGCGGGAGCCCCTTCCCCTCACAAGCCGCCACCTGAGCCCGTGCAGCTGAGGGAGCCGCCCCCGCCCCGCCCGGCCGGCTCCCTCCTTCCCCCCCCAGGGCCGGGCGAGGCGGGGGGCCCTTACCCGGGAACCGTTCCTCCTCCTCGCCGCTCTCGGAGTCGGTCTGCATGGGCTCCTCGGCGAAGTTGACCCCGCGGGCGTCGGGGGGGGCCCGGCGCGGCGGCTGGCTGCCCCTATCATGGCCGGGCGCGGGGGTGCCCGCCTTGCGGCCGCTCGCCTCCTTCTCCGCCGCTGTCGCCGCCTTGGCCGCCGCCGCCTCCTCCTTGAGGCGCCCGAAGTACTGGAGGGCGAACTCCAGCAGGTCCCCGGGCTGGCTCCGCAGCACCTCCACCGTGAAGCCCTGCAGCAGCTCCGTCAGCCCCGCCGGGATGGAGATGCTCATGCCGGGGCGGCCGGAGGGGCGCAGCCTGGCTGGGAAGGGGGAGGGAGAGGGGAAGGGGAGAGGAGGAGAAGGAGGAGGAGGAGGAGGGGAGAGCCCGCGGGCGGCGGCCGGGGGTCCGCAGCCTGGGGACGAGGCGCGCCCGGCGGATCGCCTGTGGGCAACGGGAAAGGGGCGGGCGGCGGCGGCGGCGCAGGTGGGAGCGGGCGGGGGGCGGATCCGCGGGGGCAGCGGCTCGCTGGCAGCCTCGGCGGCGGCGGCTGCAGCCTCTCGCTCCGCTTCGCCCCACGCTCGGCGCGGCGGCAGCGGCGGCCCCGTCCGTGACTGAAGCCTCCCCGCCCCCGCCGCCTCCTCCCCCCGCGCCGGGGGAACCTCGCACACATGTGACCCGGGAAACCATGACAACCTCCCGCCGGGGACTGCGGCCCGCAGCGCGCCCCCGCCCCGCCGCCGGCGGCAGGAGGCAGGCGGGGAGGGGCGGCCGGCCTGCCCGGCCCGGCCCGCAGCGGACCCCCGGCGGGGCGGAGGGCCCCGCGGGGGCGGGCAGGCAGCCCTCGCAGCGGCCCGGGGTGCTCTTCACCCCCCGAGGCTGGGCTCTCCTCACGCCGCCGCCGCCACGGGCTCGCCTCACGCCCCCTGCCCGGGCACTGCCCCGCCGGGCCGCCGCCTCCGGGCACCGCGGCCTCCCGGTTCCCCGTGGCTCCCGGGGTCCCCCAGGCTTTGGGTGCCTTTCCCCTGGGGCGGATCCGGGCATCCGCGCTGGGGATCGGCGGGGGTTCCCGACGAGCGGACGTGTCCCCGCGCAGCGGAGGGCCACAGTGGCTGAAGTATCTCATAGCTAATGACTGCTGTGCTTTCCATGGCCATGTACCACCTTAAAGATACTCCCCACGTCATTCACATACATAGATATGCTGTCTATTTATGTTCATCTGTATTTTTTAGGATGAGAGGGGTGATGTGCTGCTAGAAAATGCATCCTGTTTGTCAGCTGCCTGTCTAAGGTCCATAAAAAATTTAGCTGGAGAAAAGCAATTGTTAAATAAAAGAAAAAAAAGTCCAATTTAAACACTGCCGAGTGCCAATGCTCAGCGTAGACACTTTTCCAAGTCATGCTGCAGAGACTACTTAGCACAGTGGTAAGTAGGTGCTGCTTGTCATCGCCAGGAAGCTTAAATGTTTTAAGTAAGTAGCAATTACGGGTGCCGTGTTTTTCGTAAGGCTTTACTAAATGCCTCTTGAAAGTGAGATCCTTGGAATGCATGGAAACCGCATCACCCCCTGATTCATCATCACCTCTGAACATTTGGCCAACGTTTGGGGGTTCCAGAAATATCTGTTAGAGTCTTATTTTTATGCAACAACCAAGCAAATTAACTGCTAAAAAGTCTAAGGTTGGGACTACTTGGCTGTTTGATAATTGATTTCACTAAACATTTGGGATTACTCAGATTGCCTTGAAATATACTTCATACAGGCTTAGGATAAAGGAGACACAGTCAAAATTCGAGTTTGTAGTAGCAAGATACTGAAAGACCTGACTTCAAGAAAGTAACGTGACAACAAAATACAGCAATCCCTATGATGCTTTCATGCTTTTCATGCAGATCTGGATCTGAAAGCCATTTTTAATTGAATTAGTTTCCAAGTGGAACCCAGTGGTCCCTGGGATGCGTTTTCAAATGGAGCTTGGTTCACAAGTTGGATCTTCAAAGTGTTACAGACCAGGCAAATTAGCGAAGTGAGCGATCTGTGCATGCGTGGGTGATACTGCTGCCCTGTAGCAGGCAAGAGACACCTCTGCCAATGGAGTTGTGGAATACCTTTGAGCAATATCTTGTGGCTTCGTTTCTCTCTGCAGGAAGAGCCTACAGCTAGCCATTATGAATTACTTACTTGAAGTGAAATTCGCTGATGTTTAGTACTGTCCAGCCTGAGGAACGTCTTCAAGGTCAAGCTAAGTCCTCTGGGGGCAGACCATGAGTGCTCTCTGGGCTGCAGAAGATTGCTCCACCAGCAGGCTCTGAGAATTGCTGCAGTGTCCTGGCGGGGCTAGCAGCCTAGCTAGCACGCCCACTTCATGCCATGCCCCAGTGCTGTCATGCCCTGACCACAGCTGCCTTTACAAAGCACTGCTGGTGTAGTGCATAGCCACATACATTACAATGGCCAAGAATCAAGTGCAGCAGGAGAGCTGACATCTGTACATTACAGCCAGGTGCACACCTTAGTCATTCTAGAGGGTGGTTTAGCCAGAACTGCCAGATCGGCTCATTTACAAGTTTAGGAGCTTAAAAGCCCTCTCACACCACTGAGAGGGCTGATCTGTTTGTGACCAGGTTGAGAGACACCTAAGCCCTGAGGAAACCTCCAGGAAGGGAAGTGTTGGTAATTGGCGCCCTCCAGGCACTAGCTGTTCCGTCAGCATACAATATTCCATTTACTGGAGTCTTCCGGGACTAAAAGGATTGTCATCCCTGAGGTTTTCTCTTAGCCAGACAGGGCACTCTATTATTCTAGGAATTTACTAGCAGCACAGTGTCTTTTGCCATCTAATCACGGATTTCCCTAGCTTGCCAGAGCCTCCCATCCTCCCAGATGTGAAAGGAGATTGCTTCTCTGAGGACATCCTCAAGAGCCAGTCTTTGATGTTAGTATGCAAAACTGGGATAATTTGAATAAGAGATTCCTAAGTGGTGGCACTTTAAAGAATGATTCTTTTTTAAAATTTTCAAAACAGCCCACAACCTTTGTGTCTAGTGGACTTACCTTGAGTTTTGGTGTATCTCAAAGGTTGGCAGTGAACTTTGTAATTCAAGTTGGTATCATCTGGTTTCCTTAGATACTTTCTGTTTCAAGGAGCTTGCATTGACATTTAAACTGCTTTTAAATCCTCGTAAGGAGGACAGCTGTCCCAAAATGTGTTGTGTTTGGCAGAGTGAACAGTTAGGTAATGAGAGTATCGGTTCACACCTCTCCGATGAGTTTTATTAGTTGCTACTAATTTTTGTGTGTCATTCTAGTTCAGCTGTGAACATCATCTTGAAATGAAAGAGAAAATAAAACCTTCAAAAATCCTCCTGTACTGAAAAGGGATTGGGCAGAACATTCCCCTCACAATTACCAAGAAAAAGATGTAAAGACTTGTGTTGTCTCCTTTCCTCCTAGCCAACAGATGCACTCTTCATAACACAATGCTTACCAGCTTTGCATGTCAATCTGTCCCTTCACCTGGTTCGAGGCTGTGAAAACTAGGAGACTACAGCTAGCAGCTGAGAAATAGCAGGCACTGTGTTTCCTGCACGACAATTCCAGACAGCGTACTTCAGCCAGTGGTTCGGACTGCTTCTGTCAGAGACCGGAGAATGATCATGTAGAGGACAATGAACAGAGTGCAGAAGGAAGGAGCGACAGACTTTCAAGCCTTGTCTTTACCAGGGTAAATGCAAATTTAGTAAATTTAGTAAACTTGAGCTAACAAAGTCCATCCAACAGCCAACTACAAGCCTTTTTTTTCTGCCAGCTTTCAACTTTTTGCCTGATAGGAACATCCTTCTGCAGTCCTTCCAAAGACATTCTCTCAAACAACCATCTTCTGATTAACCTTGGCTAAGCTCTGCAATGCAATACGGAGGGGGCACAAATGTGCACTTAACGTCGTGACTGTAAGACTGGGTAAAGCCTTTTCTCTTGAGTGGAAAGTAACTTTAGTGAGCACACTACTGGAGTACAGGCTTTTAAAACCCCTCTTAGCTACCTTCTTAGAGGCAAGAGGGACTGTTATTATCGTCAGCTTGACCAGCTGCACAGCTAGCCCCAAAGAAGAGACCCTGATCTCTTCATCTGTAGTAGTCTCTCTCCTAAGTTGGCAACCTAGCAACCCCCAACGGTGGCTCTCAATGGAAAGAGAGTTCCTATTGTGCTGGAGAAAATGCAGGAGAAAACCTGGCCCTATGCCTATTGCAGTCTAGTAGGGAAAGACTGACGTTTGGGTGTGGGAGATGTTACTCTCTATTTCCTGTGTTTTAAAGATTTTTGGTTTGTGTTATCTTAAATCTTTTGTCCTGGCTTTTGAAATTTTAAATGCAGACACACTTTGCATACTGCATGATTAAAAGCTGCTGCTGACAAGCAACCTGCAAATCCCGTCATGTTTTATATTTACTTCAAAATCTCTTTAGCTATATGGCAATGTTTTTCCTTTGCTGGCTCTTGATCAAGCAATAGCTGATTTATAAGTGTTGAACAACCACAGTTCGTAGGAATAATAACGTACCAATTTCTGATCTTCCAAAATACCTTTAAAATGTCACATATACTGACTTTTTTTTTCTTCTCAGCTCATGCTGCCTTACTAGGCAAATCTTGCTCACAGAATTTTCTTACTAACAGTTTTTAATGGCAATCATTCAGCCATAGATTTTCTCAGCAATAACAAAACTTGCAGCTGTGCAGATCCATAGTTTCCTGCTTTTCTATTCTTCTCATTAGAATAATATGTCACTATTATTATTTTACCAAATCCATTACCAAACCCAAATCTATTTATCAGAAAAATGTTCGGTTCTATCAACAATATAAGAAACTAGTGCCTGTAATTCACGGATCAAATTTGAACACATTTGAGCCTGAAAGGGTTCCCTGAAAGGATAAGGGTATTCAGTACAAAACCTCTTCCTTTACTTGAGTCTCCTTTTCTCCATCTCATACCCTTTGCTCTGCCTGTGCTTATTGTGCTTATTGTTCTGTGGATTCAAAACACTTAACTCTTCCCCTGCCTAATGTAAATCTAGAATGGCAAGAACCAAGTAGCCATTTACATACTCAAGTAAAATTCTTATTTATGCCAGTGAGGGTTTTCCCTGAGCAAGCAGAAGGGCCAAGTTCAAAACTTGGGATGGAAGGAATCCACCTCAGGAATCAGAACAGCGGTGAAGCACTGTAAATGAAATAGCCCCTGCCATTTTCAGTACCGATTCACAATCAGTTTACCCCAATATAAGGTTTGAGGAGTTTCCTCCCACCAAAATGGCACCCTGCTAACCCTTGAACAAATGTTTCTTTCCTCTCCCTTGTATCACCTTTTTAGCACTTGTCAAGCTATGCAATCAGTCAAATTAAATGCCTGATAGAGCTGAGATGAATCATCATGCTTGCAGAGAGAAGAGAGCAGAAATCACGGCTCAGGAGGAGTAGTACCAGACTGTCCTTTCATCAGCAATGCAAATTTAGGTTGGCTCACTTTGGTCATGAAACGAAGTCTTCAACCAACCTCATCTACTGAGATAATAAGGTCAGAAGAATCGCAAACTATCACATCTTATGGCCTCAAGTCCCTTACTTTTCCACTCACCCTAGTCCTCCTTAACCCCAAACTGGACTTTCCAGGAAGTATGGGCTTCATGACTTACTGCAAACTCTGCATACAACTGTTGTTATTCAGTGAATGAACAGCTGTTGATTTCCATTGAAATTTATTGTTTGTGGTCCTTGATATTCAGAAACTACTGGATACCCTCTCTTAGAAAATCAGTCCCCTTTATGTGCCTCAATTTGGGCACTCACAATCACCTGTAATTTCAGAAAAAATTACTAGAATTTTTAAAGTCAATATAGTGAGTGCTGAATTTGCCATTAAAAGTAAACCTTCTCATTTTAAAAGTAATGAGACAAAATGACAGTGTAGATGTAGTAGACGGGCTATTTTGAGGATCTTATTTCATATGATGTCCTACTCTGTTTATAGAAATGGCATTGTACACTGTCAACACAACCTGTTAAATGGCTAACAGAGACATCTCTCCAATTAGTTGATAACAGAAAATCATCATCAGATGGAGAAGTTCCCCAGGAATTGACAGTGGCCTGCTTCTATTCAACACCTCCTGCAATCACTTGGGAGCAGGTCTAAATGCTGCTGATATAATTTCCAGATGACAAAAAAAACAGTCAGATCAGTGATTATTAGTGAGCTCAGGAAAGCATGGAGCGGTCTGGATAACTTGTCCATTTAAATAAAATCTTTCTTTACACAGCTACATATTAAGTCATTGACTTCAGAAGAAAGAGTGCAAGATGTTTCTACAGAATGGGAGGACTTTATCTTGGAAAGCAGTGCTTCTAAAAGGGTTTAGGGATCAAAATGCAGAAACAGCTCCGCTTGAATTCCCCGTATAATTCTGTAGAGAAAGGGGCTAATGAGATTCTTGGTTGTTTCAAGAGAGAGACCAAAAATAGGAATGGGGAATCTTCCCTTTTTAAAGCACTCTTGAGACCAGTAAAAGTGTATGGCCTACAGTTTGGTGTTCATATGTTCAAAAGAACATGGAAAAATAGATGTGCAGAAAAGAGACACAGGAATTATTCATAAGCTGAAGGAAATGCCTTGAGGTGAAAAGACTGGGAGAGCTCACAGCCTTTATCTAAGCAGTTGTTATTATGCTCAGTAGAAGAGGCTTATGCTGAATGATCTAAGTGATGAAGGATATTAGTCTAGATAGTCTAGTGGTTCCTTCCATCCCCTTTAAGGCAAGGAATAGTATTGGTCTTGCTTATCAGAAATGGTTCAGCATCTCTTGGAAAGTCAAACTCTTTCATGTCTCCAGAGTAACACACAAATATCCCAAAAGATGCAGTAGTTCTTAGATCTTATGAAATATGAAGTAATAGTAAGAAAAACATAGTACAAATATGCTTTCAAAAACCTACAGTCACCACTGTGGATGCTTGGGTATTATTTAAATGCAAAAGAGCTATCTATAGTGAATGGATAGCTTTGCTTTTCATTTTCCTTGAGGGAGCTGGGGAATCTGATGATTTTTGAAAAATGAACTTTCTCCCTGCAAACCCTCTTCTCCTCTTACTAGTCCTGAGCTTAGACCTGAAAGCTTCAGATCCTCTGCTGTGTGGAAAAAACAGGGTCCAAAGGAGTAGAAATAGCTTTTGGATGGAGAACAACCCTACAATTCCATGCCTTGCATTGCTCATTAACAGCCAATGTTCCTCCAAACAAATCTATTATGAGAATTATCTTAGGTTTCTTGGGAGCTAATTTCCAAAAGGAGGGGCTCAGAGCTGTAGAGTCTGTGGTTCTAAGTGATGTCTTCTCCTAGGGAAGAGGCAGCTTTTTCAGTGGACGTTAACGGTTGGGTTTTTGTTTTGGTTTGTTTGTTTTTCTGCCTGATAGATTTAGTTGTTACTCATTATTTTCTTGAAGAAATTAGTATTTATTCTTGGCAGGAGGAATGAAGCATCTACATAAGTATTGGTTAAAGAGGACACATAAGCACCAGCTGAAATATTTTCCTGGGTTTGAACCTTAATGCAGTGGTAATGTTCCTGCAGACTTTCATCCTGGTGAAAACTGAGAACAGCATTGGTGAGTAAAACCACCATTCTGACCCTAAGGAAGGATGTGTTTCTGCCTCAATTTGGGTGTCTCTGCACACCTACACACAGCCTGGGTTGGATAGGTAGACATGCTGGGCATGCTGGGCTGTATGGCAGGCACTTTTGTGTGTTAAAGGCATCAGACAAGAGGGGTTCAGGTATTGCCTAGTCTGTGAGGGAAGACGTGTGCCTGTAGTTGGAAGAGCTACATTTGAGAGAAGAACCTTAATTCAAAGCAGCAGACCTTAAAGGACAAATGTGGATTCTTCAGAGCTGTGCACTGGAGTGCCAAGTCTCCAGTTTGTCTCAGGATGGTTTGTTTAAAAGAACTTGTAAATGTGCATTTGATTAAAAAATAATCTAAATGTAATGACCTTTACAGATTCTGGAACAGAAAGACTGTCTTTCTATCTCTCTCTCTCATATAAGTGTATGTGTGTGCCTGTATAAACAAATACACATGCATACATATATGTCTGTATATGACATTACTGTTCTATTTTGGCAGAACCTAAAGACACCGTGATCACTCTATGATCACTCTACGAATGCAATATAAGCATCTTAACTTAGTTGACTTGCAGTGAGTTAGGACTGGCTATTTAATGTAGACTTATGGATCATCAAAGAAAGTATGTGATTATTTTTTATGCTTTTATAAGAAACAGAAATATTTACATTTTTAAAGTAAAATTCGTAATTGCACCACCCTTTCAATACTCCAACTTTAGCCCCAGGAGTGGAATATAAACAGTGCCAGACATGCATTCCCATGAGTTTTTTATCGTTGTTTTCAGCACAATCTATTTTTATTCAATTCTATGGGAAATGCACACACTTTGTGCAGTTGCCAGAATGTGATTTCCCAATGCCCCCTATTTATTTCCAAGTGTGCTTTTTTCAGATTCAAGTACTTTTGCAACAGCACTTTTCCATGTTTTATCGTGTAAGTAATCCTTGCTCATACTGAACCCATTCGCTGAGGACAACGGTTAGGGATGGAGCTGGAAGGGCGGCCATGTAAGTTAGCGAAAGTCTCCCACACTGGCGGTAGCAGTCGGTTCTCCTTCCTTTTTCAGGGTCTGCCATTATTCACGCTCACTCCACCTAAAGGCTGTGTGCACATAGCTGTGCCTGGAGCCAACAGGGCAGAATCTTTGCTTTGTTCAGATTCTGCTGAGTGTAACAGAGTCCAGCAGCTGTTGGGAAGATGGTGATATTCTGCTGAAAGCCCTCTCTCTGGGCCTACATTGCAGGACTATTTGGACGCTGCCCAACTTCATAGCAGATTAATCCGTAGGAACCATCCATGAGCTGGGGCTAGCCAGAACACATCACGCTTCAGACTGATTTATAACATAACAATTGCATAAGGAGCTATGGAGAGGTTCAAGCTGATAATGCATCTGTTGTACAAGAGAGCAAATTTGGCTGTGGAACCTGCCCCAAAAGGACAACTTACCTAAATAAGGACATGGTCTTTAGTCAACATATCCACTCAAATCGGCATGGTGCTTTCCAGGTCAGCCTAATTTTCTGCCCTAAGATCACTTTCACTTGATGGACTTTTTCTCTCATTTACTTTAAGGGTTTATCTGCATGTTAAAATCAATCTGTCAATGTCCTTACTTCATACAAACCATCCTGTTATATCATTGCCATAAGGCCTAGTCAAGGTCTTGTGTTCAGACACAGTTGCCATTCCAGCAACAGCCCTTTAGAAAGTGCCCTAGACATGCCCAGTCTGCATATAAATGGGGCACCACTGGAGAAGACCTCTCCCAAACTCCCTTGCAGTGTGCTGTGTAAAAGACATTTTAATACTTGCCCCAACCCTGACTCATCCGCAGAACATGCACCACAGAACCTGTACCTTGACATCCTGCATAAATGCCCTACCCTTATCTCTCATCATTACGCAGCTAAGCCTTCAAAAAATAGGAAAAGGAACAAATGTGTTCTTGAGGCCAGATCTTTAGGTCCCTAGTCCTTTCTACTTCTTCTGTCTGCCTTGATTTATACCTGGTAGTTCAAATGTGGGCTTGTTCCTGGAGGTTTGGCCTGAATGCTTGCAGAGAGGGTTACACCCTTCCCTTCCTAACACATATAGCAAGGATCCAGGGCCAGGGTACTCCTCCTGCCCTGTGGATTTCTCCATCGTCCTTCTGCCATCTAGATGATGGCACAGCTTTCTTGTCCCATAGGGACTTGAACTAGAAGCAGATGGGTTTGGTAGCAGCTGGCAAGGCACATGGACTACCAAGATGCAGGAAGGTGAGCGGGTTCTCCTTGGGTCTGAGTTAATGACTACATCTCAAAACTGTGGTCCCTTGCTGTGGCAATGAGTCAGGAAGCAAGACTGCAAGGTTGCAAGTGATACACACTCTTTCCTTAGCAAGTCTCCTCAACTGATACCATTGTCTAGGCCTTTTAACTCACACAGGCACCAGGCAAAAAGTAGTCCTCTCAAGGTCTGACAACCTCGTAATCTTCCAAAGCCATATAAATCATGAAGGAAAGAGGAGAAATATTTTGAAATCTGGCACCTATGGGGAGCCAGATCTCCATAAAGTGGCATGGAAGTGGAGCCTCTCAAACTGGCAACATCAAGATGAGCCTCCCAGGCCAGGTCCTTCCACAGAATTCATTGTGCCAAAAGTATCTTTCCCCGAAAAGCCAAGAACTCCCACCAAGGAAAGGCACACTGCTGTCCTTCCAATCAGCCTTCAAAATCACTGTTTTCAAAGGTGATCTACCAAGTCAATTGACCAAGAGAAATCTACATTAGGCATGCACTGCAGAATGCTTCCTTCCTCCTAAAACAAAAACAAAAGGAAAAGAAACAAAAGGAAAAAATCAGTAAAATCAAAAGCTGCAAGGGCTGTAGGCTTGTCCCTGGTAACATCTCTGGCCTGTCAAATATTTCTAAGTTTTGGGCTCTGAACACCTCAAAGGATGGTGCCTGTTAAGAGACCTGGCTCTGAGAATAAGACAAATCTTTTTTCATACAGTTTGTATAGATTATCATGAGCCATCAGCTGAGGCATCCTAGGACCTCTGAGCTCAAATGGGTCTGTGCAGACAGCACAGCTTCCAAAGTCCCTATGGACCTGCATGCTTCTCAAAATCATATCCCCTCCTTCTCATGAGTGCATGTGTCTGAAAGATCCAAATCTCTCCTGGTAGCCCCACTCTAAAGGGTCCTAGGACAGGCCACTGGGGTGGAAACACTAGCAGAGACTTCAAAACATAGCCTGTCTGCCTTTTCCATAAGAAAGAAAGGGGAGTGAAATTGCTCCAGAACAGTCAGTTTGAAAGGTAAGAGTCGCTCATGGAACATCTCTCTGTCTTTGGTGGTCTGCAACAATTAGATGCTTGTTTTGATGTTCTTTTTCTGAAGGTGATGAAGAAGGAATGCAACAGGAATGCGGGCACATAAGTGTGGGGATCTTTGGGTGAGAAAATTCCCCTTGACCAACCATAGCCCTGGCAGGACCAGTCATTTTTCAAAGTAAGTCCTCAGCTTTTTATCCTTCTCAAAAATGTCAAGGTGAGGCTGGAAAGACTGCAATATGGGTGCTTCACAGATTCCCTGAACAAGAATAGAAGAGGAAGATGCAGGCAGTGGATATCCTGTCTTACTAACATTAGGCAGCCAGATCGTCCTGTGGGAGCTGGCAGCAAGGTCCAACTGGTCTTATCTTTATTGTAGAATAGGATAATGATTATGGAGAGCACAGAGAGATTCTCAGTGTGTGATCAGTGCCACACTGCTGCCTTGGCCAGCTTCCAATGCGATACTCGCCAGGCTGAGATCTTTTCCTTAATCCAGAAAGTGCTAGCCTAGTTTTATGGTCCTCCCCGTGGAATCAATTTTGCATGGATTAAGGTACATGTAAAAGCCCAGTCATGACTGCAGCTGGGGTGGGAGGGAAGGAACATGGGCTGGGATTGCACTGGCCTCCTCAGCTGTCCTGGGAAGGTCCAGATCAGGCACATCTGCAAATCTAGTGTGTGCTCCCAGAAGTGAGACAGCTCTCTGTCAGTCTCCACCATTTCTTGCCTCTCTTTCTTGCCCTTTCAACACAGATGCAGAGAAGGGAGTATGGTAACAGACCAGGAGGAAGGGCTGACTCTTTGCTGTCTCTCCACCTACACCTCTGTGTGTTGTTATATATCTGGTCCAGGCAGCACTGTTCCCTGCTTAACATCGGCCCAGCTGGATGGCAAGACAGGAGGAAAGGAATGGGTAGGGAGGGCAGACCAGGGCAGGCAGACAGCAGCGTACTGGCTCTCCTGGGACTAAAAGGCATTGTGTCCTGGCAGGGGCCATCCTGGAGAACTGCAACTAATCATGTCCCAGGCTCTAATGTGCCCAGTTGCCAAGTAAATTTGGGTTTCTTAGCAACTGAGATTTTCAGTGTTTGATCGCCAAAGAGCAGTGAACTTTGGGCAGTGGAGATGCTCTCAGTGAAAGCCAGCAAGCAAGGGGAGTGCAGCATTGCAGGCTTCTGCCTCCCCAGGCAGCCCTGCCTCTGTGAGGGGAAGCTTTGGTACAGAGCTGGGCACACTCCTCTCTGCCATGGAAGTGGCACAACACTCCTAAATGGTGAAGGGCAGTGCAGACCCAGTATTGACTGTATTGTATTGTATTTGGGTGCTTCCCAAATTTGGGAATGTGGGTGAAGAACCAATTGACTGTATTGACTGTATTTTACACTGATTTGCATTCACAGAAAACAGCGGGCTTTGATTATGGCTGCATTTTACAAGCAGTGAAAACCTTTCGTGTCCTGTCAGTGTTTCAGTGCATCATGTGCAGAACTGATACAGAGCTCACTGAAATTGCTTGAAAGCTGCTGCCTGCTGCAGAAGATGTTGGGGTCAGGTCCTACAGGATTCATATTATTTTCTCCTGTGAAACAGTAACTTAATTAGAGGTGAAAAAGAGTAAGAACAATGTCTCATAGTCTTTAAAGTACAGAGAAAAATCACAGAATCACAGAGGAGCTGAGGCTGGCAGGGACCTCCAGACATTGTCTAGATTGTGTATTTCAGGTCCTGCCTGTTGCCTCTTGCCCTGTCACTGGGCACTGCTGAAGTCTGGCACCATCTCCAGGCTGAGCAGTCTCAGCTCGCTCAGCCTCTCCTTGTATGCCAGATGCTACAAGCCCTTAATCAATGGTAGTGGCCCTTGGCTGGACTCACTGTGGTATCTCCATGTCTCTCTTGTACTGGGGAGCCCCAGTACAAGTACTGGTAAGCCTTCATCCTGTCGAGGTCCCACTGAATGGCAGCACAGCCATCTGGTGTATCAACCACTTCTCCCAGTGCTGTATCTTCTGCAAACTTGCTGAGGGTGCACGCTGTCCCACCATCCAGGTCATTAACATAGATGCAAGTTGTTTTAAGGAGCATTTAAGGATTTTGTCCCTGGAAGGGTTTAATTTCTGCTTGTAAATATATGGAAATGTAAGAAAAGTTCTTCTAAATGCTTATGGAAGAGCATATTTTATTGGAGACAGACCAATAAATGCTAGAATTTATTTTGAAATATCTACTGCTAAAATATCTACTATTTTAAAATATCTGCTACTTAGTAAAGCATTAAACATTATTTCATTTTAAACATGTGCAGCATTTAAGATTTTAACTTTTAAAACATGTAGATATTTTAAAATTACTCCATTGTGTAAACAAATCCTTCCTTCTTGAAAAAATTCAACATAATTTAATTGATGGCTTTTATTTTCTTTTTATGTCTCAACCATCATTGGCATTCCTCAGTTTAGATGTCAACATTTCTATGCCTGGAACCTAGAGAATAAAAATAGTTACACTCTAAAACGGGGCAGTGCTGAGGGTGAAAGGTCCTGATCTTCCAAGTTCTTGCTCAAATGGAAACTCATTGGGACTACTCGGGTGAGGAGGAATTACTCACCCAGAAGAAATTACAAAATGAGGCTGAGCTTCTCTACTAAAATGGTAATAACTCAAACATGGAAAAGATTATTAACTCTCTGATGAAACAGGACAAGCAGCAGTGTACAAATCTGTGATTTTTAAAGAAGTGACCACAGCTGAAACCCACTGGAAATCTGTTGAAAACAGATGAGAACCTCCTGCTAAGTCGTTAGACTGCAGTGATGTCTTAACAACTGGTGTTTTTTTAGAGTTTTTATATTTAATATAGATGAGCCACAGTGATTGCAGGCCTGTTTGGAAGCCAAGTATGTATTCATGTCAATATTAACAATGCCTTGGGCTAGACAGAAAGCTTGAAAACTATGTATTAACATAAATAAAAATCAGTGCATTTTTGGAATTACTTCATTCTGTGGCCCTAAAAAGAGTTTCCTTGGCACAGTAAGATGACCTTATCCTTGAAAAAAAAAGTATTATATGGCAGAAATATCTTTATTTCCTGACACAGTGGGACAGAAAAGCCACTTTTATTCCAAGCAATCCAGCTTGTACATATGAAACCTAAAGAGAATGAACACATCATAACACCACAATCCTGATTGTCTGACTCTTGAGATAAGGGTGAGTGCCTAATAGCTGTTTTCCAGACAAAGAGCACTTAGCTAAGAACCAGAGTATGTGTCAAGGAGGTTTTAAAGGGGAACATTACTCACAGCTCAACAGTGATTAAAGAATATTGAAATAGGCCACAGAACTCTCCCTCTTCTTTCACTACTCCAAGTGAAGAGGGAAAAAATCCCCCAAACCCGTAAATCTTTTCTTCTCCAGCCCTTTTCTACCTGGAGCACCACTTCTCTGGTTCTGAGCACCTCTATGCTGATCTTCAACTTAAGTTTGCTAGAAGAGGCAGCACCCCACTTCCAGGATTCAAGGACAGTCTGGCTGGTGTGACCAAACCCTGCCTGAGGACTCTGCCACACCTGGCCAGTTTCAAAGCCATTTCTAGCAAAAAGCGTTTACCATTTACCAGAGGAATTTCCATAATTCTGAATCCTTCAAAACATCACAGCTAATGTAATTGCAACTAGTAGTTCCCAGCTTGCAAAAGCAATCTGAACTTCTGGATTGTTGGTCCCATTGCCCTTTGCTCCTTTTGTAACATTTCTGATTTTCCCTCTGAAAGATGATGATCCCATGAATAATTAACTAACTTCCTAACTTGCTTCTTATCTGTTGTTTGTGGCAGATACTTCCTAGCTGTAGCTTGGAAATGAAAAATATTCTCCAGCGCAAAGCTCTTTGCTTAGCACATATTGGTGGTTCCCTCATGGAGAAGTTAATGGGCAATACAAACATCCTTTCTGCTATTCCAGTGCACCTGATTCTCCTTCTCAACCTTTTCAACTGGAAAAAATGGTTCTTTGAACGTATCTAGTATAACTCCTTACATGAGAAACTCCATAGAGTCTTCCCCTTACGCATGTATAGACCTGCTTTTAGTCAATGCTGATTCCCTTCCTTACTTCTGGTTATCTCTGAACATATTTGTTGTATTTGGAATAACAGAGCAATTACCTTCTCCAGATCTCAGTTGTTTCCTCTGTTGTTCTAGGTCATGATCTTGTAAGTAGATGTGTGCCTATGGACCTCTGTGCCTGACCAGCTTTCACTGTTGGATGAAAGTCTAACATGTTATTTCTCAAAGTATTTTTGTAAATAGTCCATTTCCAGTGTAAGACTGCAACTGGTTAGTTTTCTTGGAGGAAAGATCAGGGGTCCTGAAAAAATGGAAATGTCATGTTTTTGTGTTAATTTAAAGTCTGTTCTTGGACCTTGTTGATGACTAACCTGCTAAAAACTGGACCAGTCTGTCACAGTTTACAAGGATATAATTCGTCAGAAGACATTCATAAAGAAGTTGTTTGTTTTGGGTTTTTTTCCCCCAGGATTAGCTCATTTTCTGAGCAAAGTAAACCCATGTATTACATTAAATAGCTCTTCCACAGTTTATTGTTTATTTGCAGGCCTGTTCTTTAAAGGATAAGCCAATTCTGTCTCAAATGCAGCTCATTTCTCTGTGACCCACTCTGACAGCTGTGACAATCTGTCACAGAGCTTAGTACATACCAATTTATATGTTAAAAGTAGCTGGAGGTGGAGCAGTCTCATTTGTGGGTTCAGGACCTTGAAACATGGTGTGAAGAGTCACCAGATTACTCCCTGTTTTTTTAAACGATGACATTACTTTTTAACTTTGCACTTCAGTGACTTCTCTTACAAGAGTGACTCTTACCTGGAAAAAAACCCCTGCCCTGAAATGTCCTAATTATCCTCCATGTTAGAAGTATGATAAGATGGCAGTGTGGGAATACATCAGGCTGAGGCCGGTAGTGGGCTGTTTGCCATTCTGGGGTGAATTGTTTCTGGCTCAGTACCATATGCTTGATGGTGGCATGTGTCTTCTCAGGAAGGACAAATTGCTCTCCTTCATGTTTGGCAAGCTCCTGCTGCATGCCAAAGAGGCCTATATTTGGTACTGGTACTGTTTAGCCAACAAGCTGGGAAAATTGTCATGATGGTGCGACTAGAGATTTACCGACACTGTTTTCCAAGAGCTGAGGAAGACATGGTTGAAGTGGGCTTTGAATTTCCAGTTCTGAATCTTGTTGTTCCTATTTTCTCTGGGTACAGTACATCCTGCTCCCGAGCCCAGGCCTTGTGGTGCTGCAGCTTGAACTAGAGCTCATTTACTGGGATTTGGCATTGGTGGGATTCTGACAAAGCTGGCTATTTTGATATACAGCTTGGTACCCCAAAATTTGCTCTCCTTGTTCTGTTGAACCCTGGCTCCTTTCCTGCTACCCTGGTGACATGTGCTGTACCTAAAGCACAGATTCTCCCAGACGTGCTGAGAGCAGAGATCTAGAGAGCAGCAGCAATTGCTCTCATCAAAACCCTCTTTGCCTGTCATCTGCAATGGGCACGTGGCCTACGTACAATTCAAAAAGCTCCTGAGATCGAAGGCAACAAAAGCCCTGACGCTCACTGTGGGAATTTCACCTCCTCTGTTTTTTCCCCTTGTGAAACAGCAACGTCAGGAACCTCCCAAAGAAGTGGAGCGATACCATGGGGTTATCTTATTTATCTTATTTCCAAACTGGCCACAGGGACATCCACTGTTCAGCAAGAGCATCCGAGGTTTCTTCTCCCAGAAGGCCATGCCTATGGGAAAGATGGTCTTAGTTATCTACTGTTTGTATTTAAGTTACATTTTCAGCTGGAAATTTACTCTATACTTAAGCTTTGCATATATAGCAGTGTTAGCAAGAGTGTGAAAGAAATTACTTCTTGAGGAAAAAAAAGACAAATATCCCAATGTAAACATGATTTTATTGCCTTTATTTAGGCTGTGTGAAGGAATGGAGATCCATTTGGGATGAGCTAAACTAAACAGGCTTTTTATTAACAAAACTTTTCAAACACATGCTCTGCTCACAACAACTCAGCTCAAGGCACATGAAAAAAAAAGATTAAGGAGGACTCTAATTTCCTCTTCCTTGCTTAAAAAATCCATATGACTATTTGCTTGTGTCTTGCCACACATTCTCATAAGCAAAGGAATTTTGGAGGTATTCTTAAAAGCATTGTTGAAATTTACCATAGTCCTTCGCTTGGGCATTTAAATCTTCTCTTCCATCTGAAGGAAGTGTTGGTTTTGCTTCTTCTAGCTGTAGCCTAAACATGAAAAATCAGCTGTGATTGGGTTGACTGTGTTGGAGTTTTCTCTTCTATATGCTAAGCAGGAGGTTCCCAGGGCTTGCTAATATTGCATGCATTTTCTCTTCATTTGCTGTTTCAGTCTTGCTGGCAGCATATTGCACAACTAAGAGCAAGGAGTTGTCTTTTCCCCTGTATGTCCCTTCTGTGTGCATAAAAATTAGGTTGTTCTGCTGATTTAATTACTGTGAGGAGAGATCATCTTCTTAGGCTTCTTGTCACAATGCTGACATTTCTTGTGGAAGTTTTAAGTGATTTGACACTTTTTATCATAGTACAATTTCTAGCTCATCTTCCAGTGAACAAATGTTGATTAATAACTCTTGGCATTAGAAACAACTCACAGCTTTTGCTTATTTTCAGTAGTTCAGTAAACTGAGGGAAGGTCTTGACAACCTTCATTTGCTTTGATTAGTATCTGATTGACTATTTTTGTATCTTTCTCAGCTTTCTGTCCATTGGGCCAAGAATAATATGGAGAGCGGGTTGTGCATGTCTGAAATGTCCATCCTGTACAGATCTGTTAAATCCCTCAGATGTTTATTGTTGACTATTACTTGCACAAATTCACTGCAGATCCCTTATCTAGCAAACACTACCACACGGCGACTGATGAGTATGAACATTCTTCAAGTCATAAACCATCTCTAGTCCACTTATCTGCCAGGAAGGTATTTGCTTGTGTCTTCCAACAGAGCCCTTTTTCCGTGAATAAAGTAGCATTAAGAAAAGTGCAAGCCACAAACCGGTTATTGGAAGGTAGGCACTCAAGAGTAAGCTAATGCACACTCCTGCTTTTACAGGAACAGTTCTGATGTTTTCCTTACAGACTTCTTGGTCAGCATTAAGGAAAAGATGCTTTTATTTAGGCAAAACAGTCAAGAAACTAAGTTACAAGGGATTTGCAGCCCAGCTCTCAGCTTTCAGGGCCTTGCTGTCATTTGGACTGAAAGCAGACTCTGGCAAGAACTTGTCCTATTGCATCTCCACTGCCAGCTGTCCCTTCTTTGCAGGCCTTTTCAATCAAGAAAACGATTGAGCACAGATGAATTCCTGGACTAGATGCTGCTGCAAAATTTTGAAGACTAGGGGCAGATAGCACCTTGCTTTTATTTCTTGCACTTACTCATACTCATTTCAGCAAGTCACTGTGTGTTAATGTTAGGTGTTGGTAAAAGTGCCAGAAAAGCATTTTGCAGGTTGGTTTGTCCATCAGGCAGCCAGGGCTCGAGTGATGCCAATACAGCCCATGTGCAGGGGCTTGATTCTTCCACTGGGTTTGGTACTAACATTAGGCTTCCTACACTCACCCGTTCTACACCAGATGGTTGCTTTAGCTTCGTATAAGGCTTCGTAAACAATAGATTTTAGGAAAAAGTACACAGCAATTAACAAGAAACATCTTGCTCCCAGCAATTTGTAGAGATTGAATGGGATACATAGATGTGAAAATGCATTGAAGATCGAAGTTTCTTGCATTGTACACCTCTCCCCTCACAGCCCAGTGGCTTCGAAGGGCTCTGTCACAGCCTGATTTGCCGTACTGTCAGCTCCCATGTTGTTTGATTGAGTTTGAAAAATGACCGTAGTAATCATCTATCAGCAGGTAATGGTTCCCTCTGAGTGAAGAAAGAGCAGCTGCCAGCTCCTGCCGTGCTCTGTTGGGTGCATCGGGCATTGCCGTCGAGCTCCTCCAGTTCTGGTTCTGGTGTTTTGAACGAAGGAGACAGTCTCTATTTTTGGTCGTTCTTGCTGGGGAAGTGGACAGCCCATCTTTCCCGGTGTGTGCCATTCTGAGAGGTCTCCTGAGTATCTTTTTCAGAGCCATTGAGGTATTTTAGTTGCAATGACTAGGTACTCTGTTTCTGCAGTCCATACTCTAGAGTTAACTTTGTTTCTTCCTTCCAAAAGTCTTTGGTAGCCAGGAATACTTTGTTGTTCTGCAAGTTAACCAGATTTCCTAAATTCTCCTAAAGGACTGATTGTCCTAAAAGATTCATTGTCTCATTGGTGTCATTTTATCTTCATTTCTAGCAGGCACTGAGCAGTTTGGGGGAATTCTCTGTGTTTCTCCGAATGTTGGGTTTTTTTTCAGCCTTCTATCATGGTAGTTTTTCCTCTGTAATTCTATATGTTTTCATGTCATACTTTTATGTCTTTTAAATCATGCCCTTTGTGGATTTGTGAAATTTCTGACATCTACAAATATTTCCTTTCCCTGTTTGAACAGAAACGTTGCTATATGGATGTTCGTGCCCTCATCTGCACTCCCAGAGCTTCTCCCTGTAACAGTGCTGTTCTCACTGGTGCCAGCAACTTGCCTGCTTCTAGTGGTGGTTAAACTGTGTTTCAAGGTTTGTGGTACCCTTTAAGTTTTTGGGAAGTCTTACTGTGAACTATGTGATATCTGTTGTATTTAAACAAATCCTGGCAGGTCATTCCCATCTGTAGTGTGGTTTCCACATCTTTTTGACAGAATGGTGCTTTTAATTGCTTTCTTGTGATTCAATTTCAGGTTATATTCTCTTGATCTTGTAAATAACACTAATAGATATTTCTTGTGTTTTATCTTTCATGACGTTGTAAATTAGGATATTGCAATTATGATAAAGACTCTTCCATGTATCTTTTTATTGGCCTGTCTCTTGTGGAGATGATATACTCTCTGAAGTATTGCTTTATGAGGAGTACTGAAAGTAGTTAACTTGCTCCTCAGCAGGCCCAGTCGCTGATGCCATGTGCTAGATCGACCACGGTTTTGGATAGGATGCATATATGATACCAGCTGGGATAACTAGGCTGCAGTGGTCCCACATTATTGCTTTTTTGAGTCTTGGTCATCCTGGAGCGGGGCTGCATTTCTGTTACTACTGCACTAACTGCATTAAGATTTCGCCACTTTTCCAGTCAAATGTGTATTCACTATAAAGTTCCTTTTCCACCTTCACTATTGATAATAGCAGTCAGGAGGGAGAATACAGAGCATTACACCTGGGGCAAGCTTGGTCTTCCAGTGCTTTGCACCTTGAAGCACATACACACAGCTTTCCCTGATTTCTTTTGCTGTTAGGTTCCTTTTCTAAGGGGATTCACAGTCAGGAGAATTTTTAGCAAGTTTCTCCCAGTGCAGGTGTTGACAGCATCTCTAGTTACCTGTATTTTTGACACTTGGTTCTTTTGCTAACATTCAGCTGTGCATTTCCTGGCTGTAACACATGGACAGTCTAGTCTGGGTTTAGATTTTGAGGTTAAAAAAAAAAAAAAAAGCAAGTTTATATTTTATAAAATGTATTTATTCTCATTGGATAGTCCTGGTAATACCAGTTCTTAAGGACTGTGAGGATAAATTTTGCATTAAACTAAAGACCACTTTGCATAGGCTGGGTTTTTCCCAGCATTTCTGTGGGTGGCTGATGTCATAAAAATATTCCTTCATATACAGACCTCTGCAGCTTATGTAAATCTTCATTCAGAAACATGAGGTAGAAGAAGAACACTTTATTTTTCTTGGATGTTCATTGTTCTGTTTCCAGATGCACTTTGTAAGCCTGGTATAGAAAAGGCATATGGAAAGCAGTCCAACAGAGAATTAAGAGAGAGCAGGGAATGAATGGTGGTTGGCTTCTTGCGGGGGTGATGGAGGGTTAGAGGAGACACCATCGGAGCAGCCATGGAGAGGAGTGTATTTATGTGTGCATCCACAGCTGGCTTTTCAGAATAAGACCATTTTGTGTACACACAGGGACAGAGGAGGAGAAGGGAGTTTAAAAAGTCAACACTCTAAAAATATACTTGATGAGTTAGGGTTTTGTTTAATCTCCAGTTTGGGGTGAGGGTCTTGTGTTTCAGCCCCTTGAAGACAGTTGGTTCCTTTCTTCTGGTGCTAACAACATTGTGAAAACACTCCTCTTGCTCTTTTCTTAAATCCTAACGCTATACATCATTGTTTGTGTTTAGATGGCTTGTGGGGAATATGGAACTCCAGAGGACAGGGTAAATGAAACAAGCTTTTATATAAGGATAAATAAGGACTTTTAAGCACACACTAATCTCTGAAGAGCTCATGTTAGCATTTACAGAAGAAAGCAGGGGGAGAATAAGAAAAGGAGAATAGTAGGAATAAATGAGACTTGAGGAAAAAGTCTTCCAAGAGATGCATTCCTCAAATCCCTGAGAGGGACACTTAACTAACATTGAGTTAACGAACTCCAGTTGTGCACAGCAGTTTCATGAATCCCATGAACAGGGCTTTTCAGTAACGTACCTTATCTGCTGAGGTCTAAACCTCGCTGGTGGGGCTGGCTGTGCACGCAGAGCCCTCGATGGGGGTGAGCGGTGCCGATCCCTCCTCAGACGGAGGGTCAGGGGTCTGCCTTGCCTTGTGCAGAAAAGCTGAGTGATGGGGACAGAATCTGCCATCAAATGGCTTTTGGTCTGGCCTTCAGTGCAACATGCTTCCCCTTGCCTCGAAGCCCCAGAGCACACAGCTCATCCTGGCACTTAAACCCTGACTTCTACACCCGTTTTTACCAGGGCTGCTGCCACTGGGTCCCCGTTGGCGCTGCACCCGATGGCCACCTACTCCCCATGAAGCTGGTGTCAAGTCTCTGGTCTTGCTAGAAGCCACTCTTCGCCCTCCCTTCGGTGTGCTGGTGCAGTGACAGATTCCCAAAGATGGTCCTCTGAAAAACGAGCATGTTTAGCTAATTAGCATCTCCCTGGAACGCAAGGCCTGCGGTGGCATGAAGAATAATTGCCTGCCTTTGCACGAGGCATCACCTTGAATCGAAAGGTCCCTGCCTAGAGTGTTTCTGTTTCAGACTGCTTTGAAGTTACTGAGATCTCTGGGTATTTTTCTCTCCAGGCAGGCAGAATCACTGTTTTATAAGGTTTGGAAAATACGTCATATTCTGTGGAAAAGAAGCAGGTTTGTAAAACAGAGATGCTGTCATGAACTTCATCAAAATGAAGGATAACTTTGGCTGGAGGGAGAGCATTTCCCGAGGAGACCTGTTTATCTCACCAGGATTCTTTTGTGCAGAGACACTTGACAGCTGAGGAGAGGAGCTGCCACCCTGCATCCCCAGGCTGGTATCCTGTCACTGACAGGGGCCAGCTCCAAACGCTTCAGAGAAAAATGCACTCCCATCATGATGGGAAATAACCTCCCCATGTGATAAGTTTAATGCCAACCCCAGACACTTGCTGGTTGATTTGGGGAAGAAGCACAAGACTAATTGTTTCTTTGCTTTTTTTTTTTTTTTTTAATCTCAGGTAATTTAACAGTAAATATTCTGAGCAAAATTCAGCTCTGGCCATATCTGGAATTGTTAATGAACTCTTTAGCATGGAACTGCATTGTGGCAGCAGATTTCTTGGGTTATTAAACAGTCGTAGACCTCGTAGCCTTTTGCAGGATAATTAGTTAATCTCGATAAAGGAAGATATATTCAAAGGCAAAGGAGGCTCTGGTACAAAGTCTGAGCTGTAGTTTTAAAACTGTTTCATACTATGGGCCATTAACATTTCTATTTTCTTTCTCCTTTCAGGGATCTTGCCTGGTTAGTCTTCATTACATTAGATTTGACCTTTCTTTGTGTATCTACTCAACGTTTACCTTTCAAGAAAAGCTGCTCTCTACAGATTACTATTTTCCATTTGTTTCTTCATGCACTTATTAAATGGATCGGTGGTAAACTCTGACCATAGACGCTACAGCTTTGAGAGCGCGCCGAGCACTTGCAAAGCATGACTCCTAAAGCCGAACACCAGGAAGATTGCACCGGAGTGTGGGATGTGCTCGTACTTGCTAGATATAGCACTTCTGCCATCGGCAGGTCTCTTTTGTTAGCTAAAATTAACTGGCATGTGTTTCTGGCAGCGTGCTGCTGCTGTTTCCAAAGTGACAGCCTCTTCTTTGCATCCCCAGGAGATCACCTGAGAAATGGTACATCTTTTGCTAAATGCTGCCTGCTTGCCTTCCCCAGCCCGCGGAGGGCTCTTGCCATGTCAAATGCTGCCATGCGCCCTCCGAAACGACAAACCCCCATTCCTGGGGTAGGAAGGAAAGAGTTTTTCCCGTCCAGTGCCTGCCTGCTCATTATCAACAGGCAGGACATCAGCCTCGCTCTTGCTGGGTATGAGAGAGCCACTCACTGGTGCTCAAACAGCCAGGAAAAGCCCTGTCCTTCTGACCATCTCCCTGAATCATACTAGAACCGGTCACCAACGCCTCTTTTCTCTAATGACATAACGATGTACAACCCTCACATGGTTGTAACCCTGTCAGTTGTATCTTTGATTAGTCCTTATCATTAACGGTCTAACTGCAGACAAACTGCTTTCTCTTCTCCAGCAGGAATCTTATTTTCTGTAAACATGCCACAAAGTTTAAAAATATATTAGGACATTTTCTGGCCAATTCTGCCTCCAAAATGCGGAGTGGGGCGAGAATGGCAGGAACCTCCTCCTGCAGACTTAACGGGTGATTTCTGGAGTGCTGTTTCCAACATATAATGTGTAAATTGCAATTAGAAGATTCATGAAAGCCCATCAGTGTTTTTGTGATACTTCAGTGTTACTGGGATACTCAAAGGGCCCCCAGACCCTGCAGACGGTTTGGTATCCCAGATTTTCATTTTAATAATTTCTTATTTTCAAGACTACTTTACACAAACTGCGTTAGAAAGTCCTCAGCACAGAGTCTGTAATCTACATAATCCTTGGGACTACTCATGTGGATTTGCAGAAGCTGCTAGTAGACAGTAAACAAGGTTTATAATGAAAAATACCCTAAAAGAGTTATAATTTCTATTGATATTTTTCTCGTCAGTTGTTCATATCTGTATTTCTGTGTCACTGGTCACATTTTAGAGGAAATTCTGCTAAATATGTGTTAAATAAGGCTAAATATTCTGCTAATGATAGATTAAATACCTCTAACAAGTTGAACGAGTGTATTCAATGAAGATCTAAATATAATCCCACTGTACCCCTTACTCCCTTGCAACTTCTCTTCCTGTCCTGGAATATAATTGGGCTGGAGCCCTGGGGACACGCTCATCGCTAACCAACATCTCCACGCTCTTGCTGGAGCCAAAATACATGTCAGGTCACAAGCGAGTCTGAGGCACCAGCTCCAAGAACAGGTTCAAATTTCCACTGTTAGGTGCAGTAGTAATGTGAATTTAGACGACCAAGAAAATATAATACATCTTAAAGAAAAAGTAGCCCTTAAAAATAATTTTCAAAAAATAATCTTAAGGCTAACAGGAGACAAGGATGATAATTGAGACCTATTCAGAAAATTTAGTAATTTTCCCTCTCTGCGTGCTGCGTTAGAGCCTGTGAAAAATGTGATTAGTGACTAATTTACATTTCCTATTTTATAACCATTATAAACCAGCTATTCTGAAGGGTTGGAGCACTTATGCGCTGGAAGACATTAGGCCCAAACTCAGGAAATTGTGGTTCAGCTCCGGCAGCAGCGGCTGTGCTAAAGCCCCGGCTTTCAAGGCCTCAGGTCCGTAGTCGCCACTGCGGAAAGCGATGGCCGTATTCTGCACTGGGAGGGGCAGACGTGTGCTCGTGCCCACCTCCTCACCTGAAAAGCAATTCCACTCCACCTTGCAGCTGGACTGGCTCAAACCACATCTCTGCGTTGGTTTTCCTTGTGTCAGGGCGTGCCAGAAAACAAAGTCAGTTGTGGATGGAGGTTTCCAGAGGCACACGAAAGGCAACAGATAATCAGCCGTATGAATGCACAGCTATTTATAAATAAAGTGCCGGTAAGCTGCCTAATAGCTTGTTCTGTAGGTAAAAAGGAGATTTGGCAGCTGCTTTTGATCTCCCAGAAGTCAGGCTGGCAAACACCCAACGCCCGACGCAGAGCAGGTGTTCAAAGGAAGACACAAGGCAGCTTAGCAGTGCCCGGGCAGCCCAACCGTAGGCTTCACCGGCAAGGAAAGCAATGAAAAAATCTGCTAATTAGCTCAGCACAGAGGTGTCTCAGATGTCTGTAACAAACATTGTATACAATTCAACACAGCACATTGTAAACTGCTGATAAAAATCATCAGTTCAGGTTCCGTGCGGGACTGAACTGCTTTCCTCTGGGTGCAGATCTCTTGTAGACCTTTTTCTGCGAATGGAGGCCGCTTCAAGAGTGCCGCTTCCCTTGAAGTTGTGATTAGCATTTATTTCCCCATGCTGGAGTTAAATTTAGCAGTAGATTTACTTACTTTTTAAAACTAGGATCTTACTAAAATCTTCAGATTTTTCTTTCTAGAACAAACCAGGAGTGAATAAAGTGCTTAGAAAGTGCTGATATTCTATTCACATTTTACAATTATAATAATTGCAATTCTTATACTACAGACTATTAAAATGTAAGATATCTGACACTGTACGGAGTTATTAATATGGAACTAAAACAATTCCTCTGCGTGGGACTTTGAATATGATTTCTTACTGAGATTACACAGGCTTTAAGTAACTGGATAAAAAGTATTTACGTGTATTTTGGGCTAAGCTGCTTATTCATGAATGATAATCAAATGAACAGAACATATCGATTTATTTCAGATCTATAAAATACAAATCTAAAAATATCATTTTACAGACAATATTCACCATTTAGTTTATATTTTAGTATGGTCTTAAGCCTATCTTGTACAGAATAATAATGTAACAGAACAACAAAATATTCTACATTTTAACTTCTTAGGTTTCCTTAACTAGAGCCTACCATATACATCAAAAATAGTTGTGCACAGTAACCAGTTAAATGTCTACATTTCAAGAATAGATTGGCTACATCTCATAACTGAGACACCAATTACAGTACATTTATTAAAAAATCCTTCAAGAATACACTCAGTAGTAACAGTGGTAGCAGTAGTTAAAATCTTAACAGTTCTGTGAAATGATCAAAGCAAATGATAACAGAATTTTAAAATTCAGTTCATCATTTATATGTAATGTAAAACCCATGTAACACTACAAAGAAAGAAGAAATTACACGGGCACAAGTGCAAAAAAGCAGTATCGTAAGCCATCTTCTCTCTTTGGTAAAAATCAATTAGCAGGAAGTATACCATAATAATTCAAGTCAAAGACTAATTCATGCTCTGTTTTTTTTTCCTTTCCTACCACAGGCAGACTTGATGATTTGCAGGCGTCCTACAGTAGAGAAGTTAAAATTCTACTTAACACTGCCCATTTTTTCCTCTTTCAAGTTTAAATATTGAAATTAAAGATAATGATTTTTTTTCTTTCATAAATATTTTTTCAGTAGTATAGTCTCTTAAGGAATTTAAAAATAAATAGCAAAATATACACAATTTCGAAGATTACATTTAATTCCTTCTAGGTATATCCTGAAAATATATCACCAAAGAATAAATAACTTTGGGTTTCTCAAATATTTGGTAAAATGTCAATTACTCTTACATAAGGAGTTTTCTCTGAGGAATAAGGAAGTACCATTGCTTTTTCTACAAAGCTTTTACTATACAGGTGGAATTTTAGTAACTTTACTGTAAGAATATAATCTGTAATATAATAAGGACGTTCAGTAAAAAACCTTTCAAAATTAAACCTTCAGAATTTCAGGTTCAAACCTGAGGAACTTCCAGGTAACTGTGAAGTTCTCCGGGCAGGACAGTCAAGCTCCGTTGTCTATGTCAGGAGGCTACCACAACACTAAGGTAATTTCCTCCAGTGGTAGAGCCAAAGCTGTTTTCTACTGACAATATATTAAAAATCCAAAAAGGACTAAGTGTTAAGGAAGGGACAAAGGAGAAGGATGTGGGTGAAGAACACTTGAGTGTAAGCCATCCTGAGAAAGAAGTGAATTGCCTACAGGGATTTCAATAAAACCATAGATTTTAAATAGATTCTTCTGCTTTTGAAGGGCTTGACCCTCATGAACAATTAAGGTAATGTCACAGGGGATTTCTATTTGAATTTGCAGGTTGTCATCTTACTCCAGCTCCTCCTTCGTTTTTATATGAAATTATTACTAAAGAAAACAAGAAAAATGCAGGCGACATCAGCAAAGCAACTAGTTAAAAGAATCCAGCAACTTGAAGTGTCATTAGACATTAAAAAAAAGATATCTTAACTGCAGGAAGATCTTCTGGAGGGGCAGAGCAAAAGTCCTTGCCTTTTTAGAAGATCCATTTAAGCTGCCAGCAAAGTAAAGGCAATTTTGACTGCTCATTTATTTGGAATTCATAAATAACATGTAGGTTCACTAACCTCCTATTCACACCCACAGTTAATTTACATAAAATATTAAGCAGAATGCTTTTCTACTCCTTGTTTGATTCCAAGCACAAGATGTAAAAACCAGTTAAATTGCACAGTCCAGCCCTTATCTCTGCAAACCTCTATCTGATCAAGAAAATGCTTTTTGGCATCTTCTTCGCTTTTCCCTACTGTCAGTGCATCCCGGATATATTCAATATCCTCTTTGCTGGTCAGCTGGGGCATTCCAGTCATTAGCATCATGGAGAACAGGATGATCAGCAGGTTTGTGTGATGTCGAAGAGCTAAATAAGCCTTCACACATACGTCCTACAAGAGACAAGAATTTTCTGTTAATTGAGGAGGTGAACTGAGAGGGGTGGTGCAGGAATTTCACAGGACTCTCGTTAACCAACGCTATTCAATCACTGGAGTACGTCAGAGAGAGGAGACCCAGCAGAGCCGTTCACCTGAGCAGAAACGTGAAGCGAACTTCTGCAGCCGTCGCTCGGTATTACTTCATTTATCACCACACCCTGGGGCAACACGTACTGTTTTGGTGCACAAACTAAAGACTCTTTTTAGTAATACTATATTAATTACTAAAGCATAAAACCTTAGCTTCACCAAAATTTCAAATGAATTCCCCTGTCATATCATCTCTTTCTGTGGCTGTTAAAAGAGACAGGAATAATTCACTGTCACCCTTTCCAATTGGTATGTTCCCATTTAAAGACCATGGCTGGCAAGCGAGACTGAATAAAGCAGCACCTCCAGGGGACTGTTCTTCATTTTAGATATATGTCTATTAACTTTGCAGAGGTGATGGCTTATTTAATGGAGAAGATTTTTCAGGCTTGGTGTTCTGAGAAATTTTTCCAGCTGACAGCTCCAGTTTTCAGGCACACTGCCTTGCTGTGGGACTTCTATGTTTATGTACTGTCATACTGGATTCCACAGGGTTTTTTTATAGCTTTTTCACTTCCATATATAAGTAAGTTGTGCTTAACAACATAACCTTTAGAAGAATGAAATTTCTGCAGCTTGGAAAAACATGCAATGCTTTTTAAAAGAATATTTAATGCTAAGTGACTAATACATAAACTGAAATTACTATTTCTTATATTAAATTTATTACTCATTTACTTTTAGAAATCACATCTTAAGGAAGACAATGCAATGAAGAAATCAATCATATATTAGAAAGTTAAATTGGGCCTGCAATGCAGCAACGTAAAAAGATGAAAAATATTTCCAAGAAGGTTTTTGGTATTAAAACTAGAGCTGAAGCCATGTTAATTTTTACCCAATTAAATATGCAATTTAACCTTTCCACAAATGTATATGAATTTATTAAAGAATTCTTAAGAAATCCAAGTATTTTCATGTAAAGTTCCACCAAATCTCATCAGCCCTCTAGAACACAGTTTATTTTTGACAAGGTGTATGGTTTTTTTCTTCCTTAGTAAGAAGTGCAAAAATAATCTTAACATCTATCACTGTTCGCATCAGCAACACCAGGACAACCAACCAGACAGGTTAGGAAGATACTATGGAAGGAAGATGATATGCTGAAGATCTGTCTGTAGGGTTTCTTTTTTCCTATTGCCTGGGCCCTTAAATCTTTCACTCTGTTTCCAGATAAATTCTGTCCTGAAAGAAGATCATACTTATGAACTCTAATGTTACTTCAGCTCTAGCGAAGCAGAAGATAAATTGCAATGGTCAAAGAACAATTTACAACAGAAAACACCATCATCTTAACACCAGAATTAGTTTCTCTCCATGACACCAGGGGGAAAAATAAAAAATAAAAAAAAGACATTCTACTTATGTATTATCGACTTCAAACAGGGAAATCTCGTCAGAAGCGTTAGTGTGTGTTTTGTTCCCCTTGAAAGAGATGAAAGCTCTTTATAGTTATATCAAAGAAGGTTTTACATTTCTCTACGGATGATGCATCTCACTACTGCGGGTGTCTGAGACAGAAAAACAATTATGCAGTCAAGAACCTGGCATCACTGCATCTCAAAGGCAGACCTTCCAGGAATGCGAAAGATTTAAAAAATCTGTATCTGCCTGTTACAGTTATTTATTCAGACAGGACCTGAATGGAGTTTCGAATTAACATCTTCCAAGAAAACTAAATTTTAAACTTCTGAGAGAGGCAGAGAGAACCAAAAATAACACATACGTATGTGTCAAGGATATGTAGAAGTTTACCATGGGATTAAGAAGAAAGCTGCTAACTAATCTAAAGCCACAGGCAAAATGAGAGGAGCTGAGGAGAAACCAAAATCCCATTGTCCAACAGACTAATTATTTTGAGAGCTTGAAACTGTCCTAACTATTAGTATCCTAAAGGTCAGGCATTTTTATAATATAAAGTGTCCAAGTTCTGTTATACAGGCCATCCCTTCCCTGTACAGTATACTACAAGTAAGTATTTTTCAATGATGAATTGTACACCCTTTGGCTTTCTGTCACCTTTATTTGACAATCAAATACATGAGATTTTGTAAACAAATGGTAGAGAAGAATTTGATTAGAAGTGAAAATGCAGATCTCTGTATTATCAAGTCAGCAAAGTAATGAAAAAATAATGAATTAAATAAATTAAATATAACGAATAAAAATGCATGCAAAATTTAATGCAAAAACTAGCAAAGACAATTTTAGGCAAACTAATAACAGGTAGGTGGACAAAGCTCAAAAGACTGTGAAGATCTTAGATGAGGTTCTCTCAAGGGTTTCTACAAGTAAGAAGTGAAAAAGTTGCGTGTACATAGGAGTAAGAGTTGCATGGGTTTCAGCCAAAGGCTGGAAAGGAAATGCCACCACATATGACACTTACAGCAAGAGAAATCTGGACAGTACTAAGGCGGCTGAAAAATTCATAGATGGCACAGAACAATACTTGTGTTCTCCGATTAAGTCATGCTTAAATACATTTTTGTGATTAGGACAAAAGACCATCAAATACTGCTTCCTAATAAGCATTTCTGTGATGTCATTAATAACCTCTGGCCTCTAATTTTCATTAAACCATCATAAGGAATATAAACAAAAAGGGAAGTAAAATTTAGATTAAGAGCTCATAGGAATGAGCTTTATTGCTAGTTCCAGAAAAGTTCCCAGGCCACTGACAGCTTTACAAGTTCACTAATAACGAACTATAGTCTGTGCAGTGAACGTCAATCAAAATTATTTGCCTAATTAACCTCCTCTGACACCTGCAATATGAGCTACGGCTAACACATCTGCATGGACTGTATCCAATAGGTGACAGAGAAATAAAATTTTTAAAAAAGCAGATTATCTTAAAATATTAAAAACACCAAAGGCTGTGAAAACACAGGATTCCTCTGAAGTACAGCCTATTTGAATGTAGTTGAAGTACAAATTAATGAGAGATGCTCTTAAAAAATAATGAAGGATAAATGCTGAGACACTTCCATTAATACATGAATGAGTCAGCAGGCACACTGAATGAACTCCTCCGTCTTAGCAAACATGATGAAACCAGCCAGCTGAAAAGTGAAGCTATAATTTTGTTTATTTTTGTACTCTGACCATATAATTAAAACATATATTTTTTACAGCAAAATATGTGATGCAGACCTTGCTCTGTGTTACTATTTTACTTCTGTGGAAGTATTTTAACTTTCTTTTTATTGGTCTTTGAGACAGAAAAGCCTTTTAATGTACTACCAGAATAGCAGTTTATAAACAGTATCTAATGCAGCAGAACTGTACACGAACTTAAATTTTTTTGGTCAGTATTATTGTTGTCTGTGCCTAAATCATCCCACTTAAATGACCAGGTCACATATCACGGTCACCGTTCACAAAGGTAAAGCACATTAATCATCCTTCATCTGGTTAATGACACTAGCAGAAATGACACTGGCACTATCACGGCATTCCGAAACCGTCCGCATTAGCGGGATGGTAGTAGTATTTAGAAATTTGTACCAAAGTAACAAAATGTGTATTCAGTCAAACCCAGGACTGTATGATGAAAGCACGGCTTATTGAAGAGAGGCTGAGACCAAAATCACCTCTTATTGCTTTTGGCATTTGGGCTGCTGAAGTAAAGGTCAGATATTCTCTAAAAAGCTGGATGATCCATATATATGAACACAACATTACCTCACTGCAGACACTAACAGGTTGCCAGTCTTCCAATTCTCCATTAGCACACTTTTGTGTTTTCAACTATTTTCTCCTTCCAGAACAGAGGTCTTCTATGAAATGACACACCCTAAATGGTGTTTCAGCCCCACACTTGCACATGGCTTACAGCTGCAGCAACAGCATCTTTCCTGTACGCAGCACAGCTCACAGGCTTCTCTGGGAGCAGGGGTGCAGCATTCCCATCCCGCAGCAAAACCCACCCTGCTCTTAAATCTTTTGAGCTCCAAGCCCCCTTCAAAACACCTGCACTGTGATAAAGCTAGTCCTTGCGCAAAACAATGACTCAAAAATTGCACCTGGTTCTTCAGTCATTTTCAGAAGTCTGGGCTCAAGGATGACGATTGCCTCGTTATTTGCTGTACAATCATGTATATGTTCAAAGGGACATATTCACTATCCAACAATAAGAACCTTAATTAGGCACTCAGGTTAGAAAACCAGACTCCTTACCGGGACAGAGAGACTGGTTCATCCACAGGGAATCCAGAACATCTAAGTTAGGCTTTTGCTTTGCCTCACACTCTCGACGAGACATTTTCTTTTGATATTACAGGGAACCTGCTTTCTAAATCAGGCACTTATTTAAAGTCCCTAAAGATGATCACAGGAATAACACCCCAGACATCCATTTACTTCTGCTCAGCCACGCTCTCAGCCATTTCATTAAACATAGTAAACAGCATTTTGCTTTCCTCCCTCCTTGCCCAGGTCCTACACAAGCTTGAAAAATTACAACTGTTTCAGAGGGGCTCAAATTGAAATAGAAGCTGCAACAGAATAGATTTTTAACACCATTCTTTTCTTTCAGAGCATTAAGTCCATCCACTTCACAAAAACAGAATCTGACATAGCGTAGGGTCACTGCAGATTTCTATTCGGATGCAGTAGTCCAAGCCCCAGAACTTGAGGGCAGAATCAGGAAGGAATAACACTGGCAATGCCAGCTGAGGGATGCCTCGCACCTGCTTGTACTACACAGAAGGCTCTGCTTAGCGCTAAGAGTCTCCTCTAATTGCATAAATACCGAAGCCCTCTACAAAGTATTTTCAATCACGACGAGAAACAAAGGACGGACTGCATATCCGGTCTGCTGCTAACTGAAGCTTTTCAATGTGGCTTTGTGGATGTTTGAATTCTAGTTCCCATAACCCTACAGATAATTTTTGCTCTTAGTTGGGCCTAAAATTGTATTATGATTCAGTAAATTTTATTAACATAATACCCAGGAGCCTAGATCTTTGAAAACTAAGGCACTAATGTTCACTTCAGAGGGTAAAAAACATTGCTTAATTGATTTGCAGCTAGACATTCACTCTTTACCTGAAATTTATGGAAATGAAGACTTGTCTTCTTTCCGGAAGTCCCCATGACAAACAGAAAATCCGGAGTCAGCACAAAAGGAACTCTTTCCTTATTAATTCCAAGGAAGCTTTTGTAATTCCCAAGAATATGGCCAAAATCAATATGGAAAAGGTTACCTTCATAAAGAGAAGAAGAAGTCACAGTTAGGCTCAAATACAATAAACTGCCAAGAACACCTACTTGTATTCACAATAATTCCAAAACCTCTTTTTGGGGGTATACATGATCACTCTCGCTTCAGCAGAAAAGACTGTTTTCTCTCTTTTTTTTTTGAAATATATAATTCTGTCCTCTTGGCAAACTTACTTTTTATTTATCTTTGGCAGTTGTTAAAAACCTGGCAGAACTGCTGTATTTTCTAAACATATGCTCACAGCTTTTCAAAAATCAACCAAGCAAAGCTTGTGCCTCAGATCCATAACAATCAGCTCCCAGCACATCACTAGATGGAAAAGGCTTGTGGAATTATGTGTCAAATACCCATGGGATTCTGGCGCTATCCAGCTCCTTGGCTAATGTCATTTACTAGAACATGCTTCTTCCTCACAGACCTGCATTACCAATTTGTAAATCACCCTGTACCGCGCAGAATAAGTTCGCATTGTCACCCTTTGGATAACTTTGAGATTGTAGTACGGTATCAGTTCCCAGGAAAGCGATGAAAAACTCCCTTTTTAAGTATCGCTACACCTACAGGACTGGAGTGTGTTGCTGCTCTTCAGATTACTTTATTACTTTCCCTGGCAGACAAGATGTAAGGATAAAAGAGTATGGTTAGTTAAAAACATAGATTTGTAATAGTGGTACATGTATGAAAAAAGATAAAACATCAAATGATGTAAGATGATACTTAACAGTGGTCCGTAGGTGGAACATCCTTAGATGTTCCAGCATTTCAGCCAGTTTCCGAGCCCTCCCAGCCTACCAAATCTGGCACTCTCTGCAGGCCTCTCAGACTGACATCCTTCTGGCTTCTGTTGCTCAAGACAGCTCCCATTAAAGACTCCAAGGCAAACCTACTCCTGACCACAACAGAATAACCTTTCTTTCTCTGTCTCCCTTTCTACTGACCTGTCCCTCATTTTCTGCCAATGGGCACTAACATTGCACTATATTATATATAATGTTGAAATTAAAGCATTTCTTTGTCTTCTTTTCCTCAAGGACTTCTGGTGAACGTTTTTACTGTAGTCTTCAATTAGCTCATTTCTGCCTTCAGGGTACTTCTCTCTAGCCTTCAACTGGTAAAACTTTAACTATAATATGATTAATATTAAATATACAGCCTTCTAACTAAGCCCAAAAGTATTTTCTGTCTCTTAGCATTATGTAAAGACTAATTATGAAGCAAGAGGATCATGAAACTGGAATTGAATTTCTTAGATCAAATAAAACTCCTCCATATGGACTGCTCATTCTGGGGTCCTTTCTGTGGCTTCCACAGGTAAGGAAAATTAAGGATGAACCAATGTGCAGCTACAGAAATAATTCCCAAAGTTTGTAATACAAAAAAAATGTGGTTCCTTCAGGAGGATTGCAACCATCCCACAGACTTCAGTAGCAAAACCAATACACTCCATGTGCACTTACTTTCTAGGATTTTCTACAAAGGTATATAAAGCAATTATGTTCCTTGGAAGTGAAAATATTCCAGTAACATCTGAATTCTGACACAGGTACAGTTCCACTGAACACTGTCAGAACCCCATCCACACCTCAGACAGCTGAAGAGCTGTTAGCTTTTTAAAGTTTTTTGGCTTTTAGATCTTAGATCTAGACACTAAAAAAAATTACTCATGACTTAGTTTGTAACAAATTCGTCCTTGGAAAAGAATGGCATTATTAATGATAAATATTTAGAGCCTACATCATGAAGGCCAGAAGGGGTGACAATACATTTCAATGTCATAGGAGGACCTGAACTTGTAAGCAATGCTGACAGAACTGGATTGTGTCTCTTCATTCATTGTTAAATGCATTAATTATTAAAATGAAAGATAAATCTAGTGAAGTGTAGACAGTCTGCACCACTACTACGAAATTCTCAAAAAATTACTCACCTGTTTCCGTAATCATAATGTTGTCATTGTGCCTGTCTCCTATTCCAAGTACAAAGGTTGCCACGCAGTATCCAGCACAAGAATAAACAAATCTTTCCACCGCTGCCTGAAACTAAAAATAAATCTTACAGACGTTAAATGCTTCAATGCTAGAAACTAAACTCAGTCATTCTCAAAGTCATACGCCTTTCTGTCGACATGTATCTATCAACAGTTAGACAAACTGTCCTATAAAATACACTGTTGCACGGCAGAGATTAAGATCACAGCCCTGCATTGCACTCGCTGTACTGTGCGAGCAGGCTCTATCCCTTAGCACAAACAAAATAAGCATATAGTTGTCCATGCTTTCTGAGAAAAAAAAGCTGGCAGAAAGCTCTAGTAGGCCAGTGGACCTACCTAAGCAAAGGGGTTGTGAGTACCCAAACCTGTATTTAAATCCTGTAAAAGCACACTGCTTTTCAGTGTTCTTAGATGTCCTTTCAAACTGCTCCTCCTGTATCACTTCTAAATACCACTGACAAAGGAGTCATTTCTAAAGCATCTTGTTTCTCAGGAGCTCGGCTGCCAGCTGGATGCTAAAGGCTCTTTCACAGACACCCGTGGCTGAGTGCTGGGAAAATGAATGGATTTTTCAAACTCACGTAAGTAACACAAACACAACCACATGGGCTCTGTGCTCCCTTTGCCAGAGCGAAAAATTGGGTCAAAGAACTTCAGCGACAAGCAAGTCCTAACATTGTAATAGCTTTAGCAGGGAACAAAGCTGCCCCAGCTAACAAAAGAGCTGTGGATTTCCAGGAAGCACAGGCCTATGCAGGTGATAACAGCTTACTGTTCATGGAGATGTCTGCCAAAACATCTATGAACGTGAATGACATATTCATGGCAATTGCAAAAAATTGCCCAAGAATGAATGACAGAATGCAGGAGCCAACTCTGCCAGAAGAAGAGCAGACCTTACCGAACCCATGCAACCACCCAACAGTCAATGTCGTAGTAACTAAAACATCAATGGCTTTGAACTGTTCTGAATATTCTTCTGCTTCCTAACTGTCAATAACCATGGAATTGGAGTGCTTCGCCTCACCCAGTACAGCTTCCAAACAGCGAAGAGACTTATGATAATAGTCAAGTTCATGATACAGAGGGATTTTTTTACCTAAAATGCATGCATGTATCCACCACTGGCTGTAATGTTTCACCAGCAGAGGAGAGATGGAAGTGCAATAAACTTCCTTCAGTTGAAAGGTTTTAAAAATCACTTGTCATTAGGGGTGTAGAAGAACTACTTTCCATGGACCTAACTGGCCAGTGCCTGTAGCCTCAATACTGATTACTGCTATAATAAATAGAATTGGGACTTTTCATAATTCTCAGTTGTGTTTTAAAACCTTTTTAGAAACAGGATCTAAAAATTACTTAAACTTATTCATTGTATTGATGCAACCAGTTATTTCTGCAGGTATCTACTGTGTAGTTATACATTCCATAGTTTCATAATTTAATTACAAATAATACTTGCATTAACAATTTTAAGAACCTTATGCTTGCAGGAAAGTGGAGTTTTAGTTGGTATATTGTATGTAAATTATATCAACCCAGTTAGTTATCTAAAGGAATTAGTAATAAATCAAGTTTAACTTCATTTCTAATCTGTTCAGAGGGTACAGACCAGTAAATTCAACTTTACAACTTAGGATTTTTTTTTCCTCTACAAACTGTTAAGAGCTCTTCAAAAGTAAAACCACAATAAACTCAGAATTTAAAAAAATAAAATAAAAGAAAAATGGATAGGCTGGATCAATGGGCCAAGGCCAATTGTATGAGGTTCAGCAAGGCTCAGTGCCGGGTCCTGCACTTGAGTCACAACAACCCCATGCAATGCTACAGGCTTGGGGAGGAGTGGCTGGAGAGCTGCCCGGCAGGAAAGGACCCAGGGGTGTTGGTCAACAGCTGGCTGAATATGAGCCAGCAGTGTGCCCAGGTGGCCAAGAGGACCAATGGCATCCTGGCTTGTATCAGGAATAGTGTGGCCAGCAGGACCAGGGAGGTGATCGTCCCCCTGTACTCGGCACTGGTGAGGCCGCACCTCGAATCCTGTGTTCAGTTTTGGGCCCCTCACTACAAAAAGGACATCGAGGTGCTGGAGCATGGCCAGAGAAGGGCAACGGAGCGGGGGAAGGGTCTAGAGAACAAGTCATATGAGGAGCGGCTGAGGGAACCGTGGTTGTTTAGTCTGGAGAAAAGAAGGCTGAGGGGAGACCTCATTGCTGTCCACAACTACCTGAAAGGAGGTTGTAGCCAGGTAGGGGTCAGTCTCTTCTCCCAAGCAACAAGCGATAGGACGAGAGGAAATGGCCTCAAGTTGCACCAGGGGAGGTTTAGATTGGATATCAGGAGAAACTTCTTCACTGAAAGAGTAGTCAGGCACTGGACCAGGCTGCCCAGGGAAGTGGTTGGGTCCCCATCCTTGGGGGTATTTAAAAGACGGGTAGATGTGGTGCTCAGGGACATGGTTTAGTGGTGGACTTGGCAGTGCTAGGTTAACGGTTGGGCTTGATGATCTTAAAGGTCTTTTCCAGCCTAAATGATTCTATGATTCTAAATTATTAGGGTGCATTTGAAAATCCTACTTAAAAATTCAAAGCACTCACCTTCTCTTCAATCATACATCTTTCCTTGAGCCACTGGTTTAGTATTTCATCCTTAAATGCACCAGTGTTGCCAACTGTACTCTGTTGAATTTTGGCAATTGTTGTAGCATCTTTCACAATTTCGATCATTCCTAGAGAAAACAACGAAGAAGTTAGAAGACATTATTAAATTTATATCAAAGCATATTAAAAATATGCAAAATTAAATTTAAAAATGTGTTTTTTAAATCAACTGCAGAACTTCTTAGGTTGTGAGCAGAAATTTATTTTACAGGCAACACTGGTTCTTGTTCATTCCCAGCTGAAACCAGCCAGAGCTCATAACTAGCCTGGCATCCTAAACTCCTCCATGAGAATGTAAAACCTTTTAAAATGGAAAGAATCACATTATGAGTGGGGACCCTCTGCATAAGGCTTTTCCCAAGGAGAGGAACTACCTCCTGTCCTGATCCCCTGCAGAAGCCCAGGTACCATTCACATTCCCACCAGCTTCTCTCCAACTTCACAAATTTGAGGAGCTGAAGAAAAGCTGCAGCACTGCAGCAGCCTAGGGATGCAAGTGTTGCCAGAGCTGTGGCAGAGGAACAGCGCTGGCCCTCCTGCAGTAAATCCAATTTAAGCTTAATTCTGGGCATATGCACAGAAGGGTTCAGAAATACCAGTACAGAGTGAGGTATAGCAGTGGGATTGCTGGTGGAAAGCTCTGGCTGTTGGGGCTCAGAGGTCGATTCCTAAACTGAAGAGATCCTCGCAAAGGCAAATCAGCACATCACAGCAATACAGTGCAGAAACAAGGACTTGTACTGTTCATACTAACATGGCATGCGATGAAGGGGAAGCTAGAGAGAAAAGCATAAACAGGGGCTGCAACACAACTCTGCACTGTAGTCAAGACTAGCAAATGCAGTCCGCCCTCATACTGGGCATGCCTGTATGGGGGAAGGTCCGATTTTAGTTGAACTTATTTGGTAACTGGAAATTTTATATTTTCTTTCTCTGGTTCAAGTTCAACAGGATCTTCTAGATAAAAGCCTGGCTTCAGCTCCAGCTCAAAGATAGGCAAGCAAGCAAAAACATCCCTTTCTCCCCAAAGTGATTCAAAGCAGTTTCTGATTCGGTTTCAGTTTGACTCTCTCTCTGAAACGGCTGAATTTCTATCTGTTCACAGTCCTACCCTGTTGCAATCACTGGATTATGTGCAAATTTTTCAGTAACAGAGTAACAACGTAGTAATCTCTTCCTGCCCCTGCCTTCCACACATGACTGAATTCATGGCTGAATACCCCCTGGAGGTATTTCTTCTGTCTTGGCTGTGGCCTGGATTTGTTTGTAATAAAACTATTGTGGAAATACAACCGCCAAAACCCACCGCCAACACCACCAAATTAAAAAGCTCTCCATTTTGGTCTGTGGTTGTCAAGCTGTCGTTCTCCTCCTGGGAGTGAGCTCCAGATCCTATTCCAGCTGTTGAAAAGGCCTCCCCTGCCTGTGCTCACAAATCTCCCTCTACTGGCCAACAGCTCCTTGATTCCAGGGGAGCAGAGCTGTTGCAGGTGGCATCTTCTGCTTCCCCTTGCATTTAAAACTCCTCCCAGCATAGCTATGTTGATAAGCAGTGTGAAAAGTCCCTGGATTTTAAAGCAGCTGCTAATGGAAACCCTTTACTGATCATTCTCCGCTGCACTGCCAAGAGAGTGGTATAAAACCTAGACAGAATGTTGTGCAGCCTATTCTGCCCAAGTAAATACTTTAAAGGTATCGTGGTAAAAAAAAAGTTATCTGCTGGAATAGTATAGCTCTACTGGCAAATTCTTCTAAATCCAGACATGCCTCTTGGTAGGTATGGTTAGTCCTAGAGAAGGCTTCAGTAACCACGATAGAGGATCTCAGCTGGGCTGTATTCAATTGCGAAGAAGTGCAGCAGTAAATGCACTACGCTATGTGTTTCTGGGGATCTGCAGTACTAAAGCAGGTGACTCTTGTATTAAGTCCCAGCTTGAACTTCTTAAATTTGGCAGTGATGCAGCATAGTAAGTAGTGATAATTGCCTCGCAGAGCTGGGAACATATGGCCATGTCAAAGGGAGAGAGAACAGGGTATGATCTTTTACCAGTGATACATAGAAGAGAAAGTTGCTCCTACCGAGGTCTATTTGGCAGCAGCAGTGGAGAAGATGGATGTTTCCAAAATTGCAAACTGCACTGAATGCAGATGTCTTCAACAGACTGTGAAAGCTCAATGCAGGAGGGGATGCCAGCCCCAGGTGTGAGACACCTGGCTGTTTCCCCATGCTCAGTGTAGAATGGGGTACTGCCCTTGTGGCAATGCACAGAAACTGCCCCAAGTGCCATGGAAATACCAAGAGGGAGGGAAGAAGCAGCTTGGAAGAAGACCACATATGAATATTGTGAAAGAACATTTGCATGCCACTACTCTTTGGTTTTGTTCCAAACAAGCGTAAGCTCTACATCAAAGTGTCCTGCATTGGGTATTACTAATTTAGGCTGCAGGTATTTTCGGCAAACTGAACAGGAGTCTTTATGTGATTAACCATGCCCCTACTGTGGTGCTGAAAGGATGCTAAATTCTTACATCTCCCCCATGAGTATAAAAAAATAAACAATTATTTCCTTGAGATAAAAGAATGGGGAGTCAATTAAGAATTCATGAAAGAATAATGAAGTCTGGAACTTGAATATAAGAATGCTAGGATCATTGGCCGAATTCCTCCACCTTCCTCCATTATTTCAATACATTACATTGCCTTAAGATGATTTTAAACAAAATTAAATTAAATCCTAAGAATCTCTCTAAAAAATTAGGTTTATTGTAACATACTTAAAGGAGAGAAAAAAATCCCAACCCTCCTTATATTTACAGTTAGTTAGTTTTTTGATATAGAATTTTCCATTTCCTTTATTACTAGAATTCTATCAATACAATTTATTTACTTTTAAATCACTTATATTAGGAGAAAGGAAACTCTTTTGTGTCACACTGCCAAGTATTTTATCAGTAAGTTTGGGTTTTCTGCATTGCTGAGATATCCTGAAGTCAAAAGAAAGGATGATAAAAATTTTATGTGGCAATGGATTTTAGAGAGGAAGTACATTACAGATACATATTAAAAAGAGTTCTTAATTTTACTGGGACTAAGTTCTTTATTCTTCGATCCATAAAGCAAAATATATTGCTGAAAAAAGAAAAGAACCGAAAAGCTGGAGATCATGGGGGAGACAGCAATATTTATATTATCATTATTTTATCAATCCATGCAGTTACTATCATACTGCCAGCTACACCGATGACAGGAATTAACAAACTTGCTAATTTTTACACATGTTCAAGCTTTAAGTAAGTGGCAGAGCTGTACTTCCTAATGTGTCTCACTGACGCACTGTTTATACCAGCCAAAGCATTTTTTTCAGCACAATAGCTTCATTTGGGCATGGCCAATTTTTCTACACTGAGGAGGCTCTCCTCCAGCCAATCATTCAAGAACTGCTCGGCAAAATTGACTCTACAGTCAATTCTGTATCATCTGGATACCAGGAAACTCTGCAATGTGGATGTGCTAGGGTACATAATACATGCAAATCCAACCACAAAGAGTCAGTTCGAAGCCATCAGGATGTATAAATTATACATCAGTTTGGCATTTCTGGATGTAATTGGACTCTTCCAGAGCTGATCAGGTTGCTCTACACACGATCACACAGTTCTCCAGAAGCTTTGTAAGCAACTACTTGATTTCTCCCACCATGAATTCTGGAAAATAAATTATCTGTGCTGCCGGAACTAATGCCCACTGAGAAAATATTGCCTGAGCATCCTGTTGAGTAATGCTGTTGCTTCACATAGCATAGTGCATTTACTGCTGCACTTCTTTGCGATTCAATACAGCCCAGCTGAGATCCTCTATCGCAGTTACTGAAGCCTTCTCTAGGACTAACCATGCCCACCAAGAGGCATGTCTGGATTTAGAAGAATTTGCCAGTAGAGAACATATGGCCATGCAGTATAGGGTATGAAGCTTTAGGTCAGGACAAAAAGCAGAACTGTTTTGTTATTTTAACTCTTTTCTCTATTTTGTTCTTATCAACACATTAAAACACATCTTGAATAAGTCACTCACTTTCACGTGTTTTTCATACGAAATATTGTTATTAAAGAGAAACTTGCAGCAGGACCCACGCAGCTGGACTTGCACAGGAATCACAGTCACTTAAGCCAGTGCTGCAGTTGAAGGACACCCATCAGAAGGGCAGAAACCATTGCTAAGACACAACTGAGGCTGCTCACAGAAAGTGTAATAAACTGCTATTTATCTCAGGACCACAGTGCATACTAGAATAGTTCTCCTAAATGCAACTTCCGTAACTATGGTATTTTAAACTTCTAATCACGGTAAGTGTAACCACATACCTATTTTGTTCCCTGTAGAAATACAACCATATGGTAACAAACAGAGGTCCAAGGATTCTGCTTCCCAAATGGATTCCATAATTCGAAGAATCTAGTAAAAACAAACGTATATGCTAAGTTATTTCAAATTATTTGGACATTACTTATTACTCACCCAAATAAGACTACCCGGACTCCTGAGATGGGGCTAAACTTACTTGTCTATGTTAGAGGTTAAGAGATAAATACAGAAAGCGTGCAGCCATTCAAGATTCTCAGTTACAGAACCAGGGTTTATATTTCCTTATCTGTCCTGCGTCCAGGCAATCTCTACTGTTTTATAAAGTATTAATAAATATATTGTATGATTTTTACATGAGCTGAGATTGAATACGTTAGCAACTATGTCCATTTTTTCCCACAAATATCCCCCAAAGTGCTAACAAAGCAGTTTATCAGAACAATCACTGAAATATTGCTAGAGCAATGCTACCTACCGATTTTTTCTTCATTTGTAACTTCATGCATTGCATAAATAAATGATAGTGAAGTATGTATGGCACACGGCAGGAGAAAAGAGGGTAACTGTATGTCCTGGGTCTGGCTGGGATGAAGTTAATTTTCTTCAGAGCAGTTCATATGGTGCTGTGGTTTAGTTGGTGACCAAAGCAATGCTGCTAACACACTGATGTTCCAGCTATTGCCGAACAGTGTTTGCAGAGCATCAAGGCTGCCTCTTGTTTCTCACTCTGCCCCACTGTGAATAGATCAGGGGTGCACAAGAGGCTGGGAGGGGACACAACCAGGCAGATGACCCAAACCAACGAAAGCAATATTCCATGCTGAATAATGTCATGCTCAGCAATAAAACAGAGAGGAAGGGGGTTAGGTAGGTTAACCATCTTTTGCGCAGGAACTGGCTGGGCATTGGTCTGTCCTTGGGATGTGGTGAGTGACTGCCTCTGCAACACTTGTTTTGCTTTCTTTCTCTCTTCTTCCACTTCTCCTTTGCTTATTAAACAATTTTTATCTCAACCCACAAGTTTTCTTGCTTTTACTCTTCTTTTCCTCTTTCCCCAGCCCACCGAGGTTAACCCACAACACAGTAACATAAAATACCGTAGCACAAGAAAGAAGATCCAGTTTTGATGTCAGCCTTGCCATACACAGTTTAAAAAACAGAAGGCAACCTCATATTTCATATGGACATAAAAGATAAGGTATAGACACTTCTGAAAAGTAAAACAATTTTACAATATTTTAAAATATTCACGTTATTGATTTTATACATTTTAGCTATCATACCTGTAAAATAAGCATGTCCTGACGGAGGTCATCTCCATGTTTGAAGATTATGCCTATGGTTTCATTTGATAGAGCTGTTGGATCTGCACATTTAAACTCAAGCCAGAGGGGCTTCTTCTTAGATGCCATTACTTTACATTTTTCTATCTGTGAAAGACACATTTATTGCTAGCCATTGTACTCCAACATCAACACAACTAACCTTTTTTACACACCACCTACAGAGTAGTTTACCAGCTTCCAATCAGTTATACCACAAGAAACTGAAAAGCACATGTAAGGAATGGTATTCAATTACCACATAAAGCCTCACTGAACCCGCACAACTTTTAACACTGTCCATGATAAAGCAAAAAGCATGCCTTGACTCTCTGAAACTGAATTTAGCTTCTAAATCTGCTTCAGGCAGAAAAACAAACTTTTAAACCAGGAATAAGAGATTCTGACAAAACTGGCAAATAATGGACCCTCACAACAGTACTCTGACAGGTGCTTTGCAAAACCGGAACATAACCATTGTCCAATGCAATTCACGACATCATCCACCCTTGTGGCTTCTAGCAACTTCAGTTAGTCCAGATTGCTTGATTCAATTCCCTTAGCAAATTGTTCAACTTCATGGGGAAAATGGTATTTGTGAAACTAATTTACCATAATCATTCATAAAATAAGAAAATAAATTCCCTATTTAGTTTTATTACATTTTTAATCCTGAGAAATTCAGCACTAAAACTACTGAAATTGCATTATTTCAAATGTTTTCTCAATTAATTATGTCTAATACAACTGCAGTATGTAATACTTTCTATTCTGGAATTCCTGGTTCATTGCTGATCATTACTATGTACAATAAAGCCATCTAAAATAATGAAAGCAATTGCACATTAGTGTTTGAGAGCTGACAGAATCGATGACATCACAGAAGAGTATTTTGGAATATTCATGTTTCATAGATTGAGGTTCTGAGCTTGTAGTTTAAAACAAAACAGTTTTTACCATCCTTGTTTTTAAAAAGGAAAGAAGTTGTTAAATCTTTGAACTTACTAAAAACACTGATTTTGCTTCTAATATTTGGTTTAGACTAGTCAAATTTCAGGGTTTGAAGATTATGGACAAGTAGCACTTGCTAGAATGAAGATGAAATGAAAGCCTACCAATACAGTTTGTTATATGAAGTATTTTTGTTCATATAGTTTGGGGGAAAAAAAGGCTCTAACCCATCTGTTTTTGGACATAGCCACCTTCCCTTGTAAATCTATTGCTTCCTTCATCTAGGAAGGCCCTGGTAGGGCTGCATACTTCCTAAGTGAAGGAAAATTAGAAAATCCAGAAAGATGTTTTATTTTATTTTGAAATTCACTTTTTGTCATGCAGTTGGTGGGTTTTGTACATAAAAGACTAAAGAGAGAGAAATACAATCAAGAAAATAATATTTACGAAGCCATGAATTCTGTATTTCTGAGTAAACAATGTTTGAATTGACTTCTGTACTGACAGTACCTCAGTCATGCCCAACTCGGAGTTGTTTAACTCTCTCAGCTTGAAGATAGACTAGCTTATAGCCTGTCTATCAAGGCACAGGTGTATTTAACAGAAACATGGCCAGATCTAGACAACTAATATCAGTTACCCAAATGAGTACCTGACTATTCAGCAGTTCCTCAGGTTGGATGGTTTGTCTGTTCTTAGCTAAGAGAAAAATCAAGGGATTCTTTTGTAGGCTCCTTGCTGCACGTCAGGTGAATCCAAGGATCTTCACTGCGCTTCTTTACCCAAACCTCACATTGCATAGTAGATGCATGAGCCAATTCCCTTTCGCTACACATCTGCTGATTTATTAATCCTGTTTTTAACTCTGAGTTGACATAAGCCACTGCAATCTCACCACAAAACTGGAGGCGGCAACACAGAAAAACCCAAGTGCTTCTTAATGTATTTCTAACAAAATCTTAAAGTATTGCCTAATAAAAGCAACAAAAGCAACATAGAGATATTGAAAAATCAGAAATAGCTAAGGTAGACATTTTTGTTAGTAAGATGAAGGTCTGGACCTAAAGTTTAATGATGGATATGAATCAGGGTAAGACAGAGAAAGTAACTGGAGTAAGAGAAACTGAATATCCCAAAGCCCCTGAAGTCAGATAAAACAGTTTTATACAGGTATTTAATGTAAAAAAAAAGTCAGCTACCTGGTTAAATCCTGGATTAAACTAACGGAAAAATAATAATTGCCATTTAATGACTAGGATTTTATGGGTTGTTGCATTTTTTTAGTGCATGGTGGCATGTCATTACATTTAGAAAAATGCTAATAGCTTTGGGAACGAAAACTTACAGAGTCCATGAAATGTCATTGTATTCACAGTGAAATAAGACCTTTAGACATGTTATCAAATTTTTACCAAATGACAAATACTTGCAAATAGGAGATGTTTTTCAAAAAGGATTTGTAGAAACTCAGAATATGCTTACCACTAGGGCTCCCGCTCTTAGCCCAGGATCATAAGGAACTCTAAAACTTTCTGGAAGTTTGCTGCTCTGCAGTTTTTCAAGCTTTTGTCTCAGCTGTGCAATAACTGCAATTACAAGTAAGAAAACACAATGAAATCAAAAGTTGGAAGGCAAAAAAGTTATAGGTAATCAAACTTGTTAAGCATTATGATTTAGGTAAAAACTTCCTCCGCTTAGCTACTTTTTAAATTGCTTTCCTCAAGGATCTCCTGATTTGAGGAATGGAGAAAAACTCTTTAACTTGCACTACTAATGGTCAGGGCTGTTTCAGATACCTAAAGGTAAAGTCTTCAAGCACCTCACAAGTCATGCGCCCTCTACACAGTGTTGGAAGCACTGCACAGTGCTTGGTGTTCTGAAGACTCAAGAGATTACATTAAAATATCACCTTTCATTTAAAAAACAAAACACAGCACAACACACCAAAAAATATTTTGACCTTATAACTGCCAAGGAAACTTTGAACTATCTACCCAAAGGCTCAGAAGGAGCAGGCATTTAAAAGCACCTTGCATTTTCCAGTATTATTTTGACCTACCTCACTGCTCTTGCAGACAGACTCGTGGCTTTTGAATTCTTCGAGTCAATTATACTGTAATCATATGGACTCCAGCTATAGAGATACTGAATTTCCTGTCCTCCTAAAACTGGTTGCATAGTGCAGCCTTGTTAATCTCACATTCCAGTAAGAATAAAATTTGCTGTGTATTTATAGGTAGAAGAATTTTAATGCTCATATATAAACTGAATCTTTTCATTCATAAAACCTCAAGCTTCTGAATCTTCAGCTTAGAAAAGTATGCATTACACTACATATGATGCACTTTGTTCATCTGAGCTGGCAAGTGTTAGCAGCTTAAGCAATACACTGGGTATTACCCTTCGTTAGGACAAAGACCTGAACACTGTTCTAAACGAAACTGCAGCTACACAGCAGAGGCTGCATATATATGTTTGAGTAATTTTGGAGACAAAAATTAAACAGAAAAAAAAATCGTAATGAGAAAGCTAGACATGGACCTGGATACTTAATATACAAAATCATAAAATCATACAATCATAGTATAGTTTGGGCTGGAAGGGACCTTTAAAGGTCATCTAGTCCAGCCTCCCTGCAATGAGCAGGGGCATCTTCAACTAGATCAGGTTGCTCAGAGCCCCATCCAGCCTGACCTTGAATGCTTCCAAGGATGGGGCATCTACCACCTCTCTGGGCAACCCCTTCCAGTGTTTCACCACCCTCGTCGTAAAAAATTTCTTCCTTATGTCTAGTCTGAATCTACCCTCCTTTAGTTTAAAGCCATGACCCCCTGTCCTATTGCAACAGGCCCTGCTAAAAAGTCTGTCCCCATCTTTCTTATAAGCTCCCTTTAAGTACTGAAAGGCCACAACAAGGTCTCCCCGCAGCCTTCTCTTCTCCAGGCTGAACAGCCCCAACTCTCTCAGCCTTTCCTCATAGCAGAGGTGCTTCATCCCTCTGATCATTTTTGTGGCCCTCCTCTGGACCCGCTCCAACAGGTCCATGTCCTTCCTGTGCTGAGGACCCTAGAGCTGGACGCAGTGCTGCAGCTGGGGTCTCACCAGAGCAGAGTAGAGGGGCAGAATCACCTTCCTTGACCTGCTGGCCACGCTCCTTGTGATGCAGCCCAGGATACGGTTGGCTTTCTGGGCTGCAAGCGCACATTGCCAGGTCATGTCCAGAAAATGAAGACATTTCAAAAGTTGCTATCAAATTAAAGTCAAGCCAAAAGAATTACCTGAGAACTCACAGAACACAAATGTTACACTTATCCTAAAGGCTTTTAGAAAAGAACTGTCTAGCAGTGCCAGGTGACCAATGTGGTATCTCCTCTGGTAAAAAAAAAATAAATCTGACAGCAAGATATGGGAGCTAATAAGTGGACTTTATAATTAGACACCTTTCAAAAAAAAAAAACCAAAAAAACACTAGGTTGTAGTTTGGGTCATGAAAACAGCTTTCTAAAATGTAACTGTTGATTTCCTAGACAAATCTAGCTTGATTTCAGTAAGTCTCCTCATTGTAATGTAATGTAATTTGAAAATTGTATGCCAATCAATTGAAGCTAGTAAGGATTAGGAATTACCTGATTTTAAAATGCAAGTGAAGGCGCTTGCTAAAACAATTTCAAGTTGATCTGGCTTAAGAACAAAGTGCTATGCATTTTAAGAGAAGAAACAGCTGCATAGACACATTCTTGGGAGACAAATCATCTAATAGAGTGGTGATGAAAGCAGATAATCCTATGCAAGCTGTAATATTATGATCTTAAGAATTTATGTATTTATTACTACTCCCTATGTTCAAATACAAGCAAAGAGATGACATGAAAAGTGAAAGAAACAGTTTGACAGCATGATTGCTACTGGACTAGAAAGGACCTAACAGGAAGGAATTTATTCTTTAAAAAAATCCACAAATACTGAAGGAAGATAAATATATACAAGAATTAGATGAGTCTGCATGACAGAATGAAATGAAAGAGTCCAAAACATTCAGACTGAAAATATAAACAACTATGAACATTAGAAATGATAGGGCAAAAAAGAAGCAATAAACTAAAGAAGAAATTTTAGGATGTACATTTTTAAAAATGTAAGAAGTAAAGGGTGCCTGTAGGAAAAATCATATCCTCAATAATCTGAGAATAAATTAAATTAGATATAGCATTAGTAGGACACACCACAGTTTCAGGAACCTTATTCAGTGGAAATGTCAATTATATAAGTCATCTTTCAATGTTCTGCTGTACGTTACATACAAAGATTCTTTATCTTCAAAACCTGGTGGGTGTTAATGTGATTGCTTTCTCCTGAAACTTTTCTTCTTTGCCCACATATCCTTCAAAGATAATGTATTATGGAAACCACTGCTGTTATAGACATGTACCTCTGCAAGGCTGTAAAGTTTCTTTCCAAAACATGGGATTCTGACCAAATATATTTAGATTATAGAGCATTTTAAGATACATTTTAGAAAATTGTTTAGAAAGAATATTTTATATGGGGGTTCAGTAAGTCCCCTAGCTCACACTATGTGGTAACATAACTGATATTACATTATATATTGAAGAATAAATGCCTATTTCCTTCAAATTTCTTTTGAAACACCACCACAGCCACTTCTGCATAACCAGAGTAGAATGGCTTTCCGAACCAAGGACTTCCTGGCCTGGAACAGAGTAGGCTGAACATGCACGAAGAGCTTCTCTACAGCTTTTAGAATTTGGATGCTGTCATATGTCTTCTCGCACTTATTCCCAACACCAAGCAACTAACAGGAATGATGACAAACAAGCTTTTAGGGAAATCGGGGCGGGGGCGGGGAGGGAAAGGCAGGCAAAACCCAGAGGTAAACAGGCATTGCACAACCCTACGGTGGCTTCCAAAGCAGTGCTTACAGGAACTAGAAAATAACAATACCACATCTGGGTCTCAGTGGACTCCTATTCAGCACATTGCAAAGCCCCAACGATGTGCTCTGTATGTTCACTGCTGATCCACCAGCTACTTTCATGGCCTAGCAGAGGCTGTACTGGACTCCTCCCTGGTCTTCTTGCCAAGAGTCTTTTAGTGACTGCTTAGGGTAAGGCTGCATTTCTTGGCAAGTGTCACTTTTTCTCCTTATTTCCAGTTAATATTTGTGTCCTGGATTGTTTCTTTCTTCAGTGCTGGCATTCAGCTAAGGGTTATGTACAAGAACTTAGCTGTTTCCCAGTTGCATGGCATGAGGTTCAAGAAGATAAGCCAAAGCACAGGAATGTACTGGGTGTCTATAACATTTATATTCTTCCTCTTTTGGGGTGGAATGAGCAAACAAATGTATTATTGGTTCAATCACTACCAACTTACACTGGCATTTTAGAAGAAGTAATAATGATGCCCTTTGACAGTAATTTATCCATGAATTTTCAAAATACACAGTACAATTTGCTGCCTAGATTTTCACACCCAAAGAGAAAAAACAATATTATTACAAATTAAGAAACGCCTGTTAGCAAATACCTTGAGAAGTGACATCATACTTTTCTGCAGAAACTGATTTTATCTCCATTGTGACTTTATGCAGCAATTCAATTACTTGAACCTGCTTCATGAAATCGTGTAGCATTGCTTTTCCACAGCCCCTAAGATAGGCTTCTAGGATGACCGCAAACCTCTGTTGGTAATGCATGGACTGGGCAATCTCGCTTCTTAAGAACCAAAACAAGAAGTGACCAATTCTTTTGTTCTAGAGGTGAAAAAAAATACTACAATCAACATGCATTTCTTGGCAAAGGGTTTTAGTAACGCCAGTAACTTTAGCATAAGTTGGCTGTATTTTGAAATACTTACTCTCAAACCCCGTTTTAGAAGAAATCTGGCTAATGCACTGTCATGATATGGCTCAAATTTCACAGCCTGAAGAATACAAAAATATAAGACATTATTAAAATATTTAAGATCCCATTGCACTTATATTTTACTGATGACATCTAGAGAGCGCACTGCTGCAAGAGGAGAAAATGTGTAACAAAACAAGCCGTTTGAGGAAACAAAGTTCAAAAATCAAAGCAAGGCTTCTCTGTGTTTGATTCAAAAAGCACTTTTTATTTGCAACAGGTTCTTCTCAGCTATATTATTAATGTGACAAAGAAAGCAACACAGGGAGTAGCTAACCAGTGAGACCAGTCTGAGCTCATGAAGACATGTGAACAAAGCAACATCGTTCTCAGGCCGTAGCAAAAACCAGCAAGATCAGAAAACAGTCTGCAGTCTGACTGACACAGAGAAGGCTTGAAAAGATGATTGCCAAATGAAATGATGTATTTGTAATCACTCTTTAATGAAAATTTTCAATAGTAAAGCACTGTTTTTTGACAACATCCACCACTTCGGGACTGGGGCACCAAGATTCACTGCCTGGGTTCCCCAGCAAGCACGGGACACAGGAACAGCTTTTCGGAGCACCTAATATCAGGCACTCTGGCCTTTGGCCCCAAAATGAACCACAAAATAGAATAAAGGCTCTGATGCACATCCTATGTTAATGGAGTACAATTAAGAGGAAGACTTCACCAGAGGTTTTTTTTTTTAATGACTCTGTGAGCAGATGTGTTTTTTCTCTTCCAACAGCCGCTCCCCTCCACCCAAGCCCACAGATATTTCCAAACTACTGCCAAAAAAGGGTGGAAACAAAAAGTCAAGAACTTTTTTGAAGTGTCAGGATTGGAATTTTTTTGCTGTTATTCTCCCCCCCACTCCAATAACCAAGTGAATGGGTCTACCAGAAAACTATCACACTTCCAGGTACTGGGCTGTGCCAGGGAACTTGTCCACTTCAAGCGTTTTTTCCAGCAGCTTCTCTCCCATTGCTTGAGGGACTCAAGTTTATAGGAGGTTTGTATTAAGATTAATGGGAGAAAAAAGATATGCATGTATATCCCATGGCAAGAAAAAAGAAATAAGAAGCACACAATCTCTGGAACAGAGTCACAAAATCCCTGTCGTGGACGGAGGGGGTTGGTGAATGGCTTCAGGTTCTGGAAATAGAGAGCCAGGAAGCGGCACGTAGGGAGATTACGGGAAAACAAAGGGATGTGCAGAGAGCCGGGTGCATGTAGTACGCTCAGCTTTCAGAAGCAACAAAGTATGCAAACCTCTAGCGATAGTTATTCAACAGAATATAATGGCTCTTTCAAGATCACTGTGGTCTGCAGCTTGCGAAGAAGCAACCAAGCCATCAGCAGAGGCCTACTAAATTCATCAAACAAATCACAGGGTTTTATAAACTCTTATAAGTACTGCGGCACACAGTTGTATTTTTTGTTATTAAAATATCAATACTACTTCTGAATTGTAAATTGCCCTGTGGGTTTATTCAACAGAAAAAGAAAAAAAAAATCAAGCTTTTTCAACCTTCTAGAATGAACCAACTTATAAAAATGCTATGAAGACTTGTTCTTTCCAGCTGCTGGCTAAGAGACAGACAAGAAAGCCAAGCACCAGACTTGCCCTTTTACAGTATCATAACTCTGCAAGAACTGTCTTGACCGTCTCTGCAATACTCTTTTATTTCCCCAAGCAACACCATCTTATTTAGGAAAGATAATGAGAACTCACAAACATAAACTGATTTCAAAATATACAGATCCTTTTACTTCGTGTATGAGATTATGAGGTATGAGGGTTTTTTTAATAATAATTAATTTTCACTGCAATAAGGCACCCAAAAGCAATAATTATTAGATAAATTGAAATGGATTTGTTTACAGTTCCAAGAAAGCCTATTAAAAACCTCATTCTAGTATACACTTTGCTGAATGTTCTCAGTGCATATACCTGAAAAACAATTTAAGAATGAAATACAGCCAAACAACTGTTGCTTCAAAACAAAACTTCCTTATATTAAGGTTGCAAATATATTTTAACATAAAAGAATATTAGAAAAATGTATTAAGAGCATCCTTATTATGCTTATGTTTTAGAAATAATTATTTTAAAAAGTAAATCCCATTTTCCTTTTTTCTTCACAGTCAAATATCAACATTTGAAGAGCAACCACAAAAGCTAGCCATTAAAAAATGTCTGCTGACACTTCATCAGGTCCTTGCACGTACCTCTGCCTTGTCAATTCAGCAGGAGAAGAGCTTTACTCACTGCCATATAAAAGCAGCACAGTTGTTGGTGTTTGTTTTACAATGGATTTTGTTGTATTTTAACTATCCTATCCATGTTTTATCAACTGCACAGAGAAAAACAGACCTTTATAGGAAGCTCAATAGGTTTATTTATGGTATGGCTGCTTCTATTTGGGATAAACCTGGGGGGAGATAAAATGTTTGTTTGATTTCTAACTCTGCTGGGAGGTAAAATGGGAATATCCTGTGCAGACTGAAATAAGCCATAAAGCTTTCATGAAGGCATGCATGTGAAAAGCGATGACCATTTGCAGAAGAGACATCTCGGATGTGTCCATAAGAGCAGAGGAATGGCTGACATCCACTCTCTGAAAAATGTGGATTTTCAAATACACTGTGGTACCAGTTCTTTGCTGCAGGATGCTGATGGCCTATGCTCCGTTGTTAGCTAAGGAAGGAAAGACAAGAAAGCAGCATAGATGTAGAAGTTGGGATCTGGTATTTTTTTCCTTTTTGGGGATGGCAATCTTTTAATTTCTTACTACATCTCTTATGAAAAATGACACAGGGAAGTTAAGCTACTATGATTTTATGCTAGAGTAATTTAATTTACTGTCAGAGAGATTTGTTCTTTTTAAAACTCTCCAGATTTGTACTTCCTGAAAACAAATAATTTCAAAAACAAATGGAAAAAACCCAGTATTTCCCCCATGCTCTCAGGCACTTTGATATAAACCAATCACCATCCCAAACCCCTAATTTGGATACAAAGCGAATAAAATTGCTGAGCCACATGTAGACAGCAAAAGCTCACAAGTCAAGCATATATATAGCAGCAGCTACGTGGGAGGCCCAATGAGGTAACCGTAGCGACTCCTTTGGTTAATGCAGAAATGCATAAATTCTGCCTGGGGAGCCTAATCTTCAGACAAGCAAAGACAAGGCTAAAAAGGCCTTGTTTAAAGCACTACTGATGTGCAGCAAAATCTGAAATACGAACTTCATTTTCCTGGGAACCCAGGCTCTCTCTGAACTGCAGAAATTAAAAGCCCCATCCCGCAGCTTCCCTGGCTGCAGTAGTTCCTTTTTTTTTTTTTAATTTTGAATGCCAGTTTTGTCCTCTGATTCTCTGAAAAAAGTATTTCCTGCTCTGCGGGGCGACAGCCTTTCCGCATGAACCAGAGCCCTGTTGGGTGTGGGAAGCCTGCGGAGTCGCCTTGCTTCAGGGAACAGGTTTACCAGGAAGAACCGCAGGGTTACACCTTTCATCAGCCATCAGATGTGACTTTGCTGCTGACAGGCTGCCCAGTTCTGGCACTGCGTTGTGAAAAAGCAAACAAACCAATTTTCTTGTATAACTGATATAAACCTTCCCGATGTTTCATCTGGCAGATCCGCACACAAAGCACTTCAAATCGATACATTGGTGATTCATTGCCATTAAAAACACAATTTTTCACCAGCTTGCCAGAATGAATTAATCTTATTATGGAGTCCTAGCAACCCTTTATTTACTTTTTAAAATTTTTTTGAAACCTCTAGACAAATTTGGTCCCCTTAACAGTACAAGACTGAAGTCATTGCAACATACTATGTAACTACACTGTTATTCTTGATCTAAAACCCAGCCTCAGATTTTTCTTCAGGCCTTGCCCATGTCAACATCTGCCTCTACCTTCTTTCTGTCTACACTCTTTCTAAACTATTGGCAAAGCTGGTCAACAATTCTTCAGTGCTGTGTGATTCAGACCTGATACGAACAGGATTAGAGACTGCAGTTAGGATTTGCTCCCATCATAGCTGTGCTAGTGTTGACAATTTCCAGAAAAACATACTACTGTAAATGCAAGATGCAAATTGTAAGACACAAGGCAATGGTAACACAAATATAACAACATAGGCAAAAGGTGAAATGTAGAAAGTGTGTTTTGGGTTAATTTGGTTACTACCGCTGCTTTGACTAAACACTGAAGACTTCAAAACCAGGGATTACTAACTAGCCGTACTAAGATGGGAATGATGATGGGGTGATGCAAATATTCACGGAAGGCAGAGTTCAAGAATGCAAATACACCTTACCTGCACAAGCTGTAAAAGATAATGAAGAACATCATCATCTTCTAAACTTTCCAGTTTTTGAACTGCCATTGCTCGGACATTTTCATCCGAAAAGTTACAGTCCAGAAGTTGCATTGTGAGTCCAACATCTAAAGTGCTTTGATCCCAAACCTCCTTTTTAGCTAGCAACTGGTATGTTTTGGCCACTATTTCTTGTTGTCCCCATTTCACAGAGCTAAGCAGCTTAGGATACGCCTTGGGGTGCTTTATGCTTTCATATCTAAAGTGCCACAACAGTTCTTTGTCCTCAGGAGAAAGTGGATTAAGTGGGTCAGTTGCTATGATCTCTTCAAGTTGCTTGCGAAGCTGGTTGGGCATTTCAGCTCGTGTCCTGTCGCTTTGGGGGTCTGACGCTATCCTGTGCTTGGGCAAGGCAATTGGGTGACAATATTTGTCCAGCACAATAGAAATAGCCATTGAGTTTTCTTTATCCGGGTTAGTTGCTGATGTGAGTTTGTCTGCATTGATACTTCCTTGTTCTTCCCCCTTGCCTGGAATTTTCCACATGTGGAGCACATACTCCCCACTGCGTAGCAAGAAACGGTGATCTATCAACAAAAGATTTACATAATAGAGAAGCTGAGTTTTGCATTTTGAATCAGAGTTGGGGGATTCATGTGACTGAAGGTTCGTCTTTGTGGACAGTCCCTGTGCTTTACCGCAGTATATCTGAAGATTCAGGAGTGCTCCTTTAGGCAAATCCTTGATTTTGATATCAAACTCCAACCAAATATTCCACAGAACCTCCTCAGTAAAAGGCTTCGATGAAGTCCTCCTCTGTGAAAGGAGCTGCTGCCCGTGTTGAATGTTAGCCTCCACAAACACAGTAAGATCAGTATTTCTCGGTAAAACTGGGATATCAATGCCAATTATTTTCACCCTAAATTTCCTATTACAATCCCACAAAGAGATAGTGAAGACTCTTTCATGATCTTTTCCATCTATTGTCAATTGTTCATGATACCCTGTAACTCCTGTACAGTCATCCACCAAGGGCCACTCTTCCTTCTGAACTTCATCCTCATTTGGGTCAGGGGGATTGTCTAAAACAAGGTGGATTTCTTCCCCGTTCTTAAGGCACTGTCTTATCCAGTGAAAATCTTTGATTGGTGTCTCTCCAATAATGTACTCATCTCTGCCACAAATCCTGAGAACAAAATCCAGTTCGCTATGATCTTCAGGAATGTCCATCAAAGACTTTTTCTTTGCCATTTTTGTGAAAAAGCTGTGGAGAATCATATCTGGAGTGTCATCTATTGACACTTTAATTTTTTGGCTAGTTGTTCCTCTATGTATGATTATGAAAATGTTATTATTAGTGATCTTTTTAAATAAATATTCTGGGAGTGGCTTAGATGTAGTCCATGGGTGCATTGCATACAGTTTAGGATCTCTACAGGCTACCTCTATCATTCGTGGAGTGACTAATCTGCGACGGGTAAATTCTAGTTCATCATCATGCACATTGCTTACATCAGTGACATCATAACCAATTAAATCGTTAAGTTGCCGCTGAAATTCCTGAACTTCTTCTGATGGTTTTTGTTTCTGGACAACATAGATCTTGCCTACCTTTTTCTGTAACACTTTCCAGTACAGTATGCAGTCCAATGTCTGTAATACTTGATGTTTATCATAAATTTCATACCATTGCCCTTTCTTCTGATACTGCAGAATAAATTGATCGGGGGTGAACGCGTGGTAGAAGTCTGTGGTTTGACTCATCTCTATTGCACGCATCCAAATCTGTGCTTTCATTTGCTCAACCGTACAGTTGCCAGCTATTTCGAGTAACAGCATTTCCGGTACTTTAGTATGTTTATTGCTTGTAGGTAAAATGAACTCGATGGATATCAGTTCCATTGACGACAAATTACTTGATGTACAATGAGGTTTCATTCTTCTTCTCCTTCGTTTGTTTTCCTCTCTCATAACAACGGGCTGTTCATAATCCCCCAACTCCATGCCAGAAGAAATCTAGCAAAACGTACAAATACTTGATTACTTTCTCATTTACATTTTATTTTACTCTTATTTTTTAACACTTCTCAATTAAAATCACAGGCCAGTCAGAATCCTGCTATGTATACACTTTTTATATTTCCCCTTCCCCTTAATTTCTGGACATAAACCACCTCAGACATAATCTATTCAATTCAATACCAAATATAAAAAAAAAACCTCCAATGATTAAATAACTAAAATAGAGCTTTTAAACAGCCTTCCCAGATTTCACCGAGGATAAGTAGTCTGACTATATATAATTTCCTCCATACTGATTTGTTCTTGCTTCTATTTCATCAAGCACTGATTCTTCTGCTGCCTCATCTGTTTTGATGCTGTTGATACTAACCTAAGTGGATTTTCACAGAAATCAAAAGACACGCTACTGTGTACGAGCAGAACACAATCCTACCGAACTCCAGGAATAACAGAAAGTAACAAAACAAGCAATTCATTTGCCAACTGGACAGAGGTGAGCCTATTCCCATTTTCCTCTGCCTCTTTTTTTAGTGATGAGGAATAAGGACTTACACCAAAAAAAGCCCTTAGGATTCAAAAGTCAGGGACTACTTCTGAAGACAGATATTTAACATGTATCTAAATTCAAGCCTAGTATCCTTAGATGTGCTTCTTCTAAATAAATCAATTCACCAGACTGATAACATCCATCCATTTTAAAAGTAAACACTTCCAGTATAAACTATTAGTTTGTTACAGAAGAAAAAACACCCAAGCTGATGCCGATTTATTACCCTATACATCAAATCACACCTAAAACACCTGTAAAACAACTTTGAACACAAATAGCCTACCTTATCAGCTTTCAGTAAACAAAAAATATTGTTGCTCACAGTTAATCTCCATTGAACAACATTAAAGTGGAAATTATTCACCAAGAGCTTGGAAGAGGAAGGCGGTGCTGATTGAGCATGCTCGCACAAGCTAAGTTACAGTAACATACTGAACGTCTTTTCCAGACAACACTTTTTACACATAAAATCTTTCTCTAACTGCTGAAAAAACTAAAACCAATGTAACGATGCCTTAGCAGATAACAAAACAAGAAGATAAAAATACAGATGGTTAAACTGAAACAACAGAGCATGCTAACTAAAATTCTTTTTTCAAGTTCCGGAAAGCAACGACTGTGGACACACCACCTCTGTAACTGACAAAGCACAAGGAAATATTACCTGCTTATAAAATAAAGGCTGAATTGCTGAAGACGATTCATTTGTTTAATTTCTGAAGTTCCTATTTTTTTAAAGGAAGATCATTCACACAAAAAATTTCTTTGTATAAGCTGTTCTGCTTTTCTTGCTCGCCCTCATATCCAGATGCAAAGGAAGTGCTGCACTTACCAGGAAGGAAGTTTTAACCAAGTTGATTATACATACGATTGCTCATTTAAAAAGAAGTCAGAATGCTTTTCCTGTTACAACAGTAAAAATACACTAACAGTACACCAATTTAATTTTAACACACATGCATAGAAGACATGCTTAAAGCCTTTTAAAAATAGCTAAGAATAACCCGGGCAATAAATCTAATGAATCCAAATAAAACATTTTAAAACCAATATATTTTGGAGAGCCTAACTACTTTATAAGAGAGTTAAATAAAAATACTAGATAAAAGACAACCAAGTATGCAATGTTTCCTTATTTTTATTTTCATGGTGATAGCTCTTTGAGGATTCCCAACTTAAATTCATTAGAGTTTTTTAAGCCAGTCTCCATACAGGCGTCACATGGAGATGGTATCTGCCAAGGATCTTGTGTGGTAACCTCAGCAATAGAACTGCTGGGCAACCTTCCTCCTAGTATTTTTAATTCATCCACTTATGATTACAAACACACAGTGAAATCCACTAGAAACGATGACTTAAGATTCAGGAAGAATTTAACCATGGACTTTCAACCCTAATTCTTGTGGTTAACTACAACCTGAAGAGTTGTTCCTTTACTAAAACATATCCCCACAGGAAAAGATTTGGGAAAACACGTACAAATCAGAACGAAAAGAAAAACCTCTAATTGTATCCTTTTTTCCTTATGACTTTACCAGTGAAATACTGACCATTTTGAAAAGCAATAAGCAGTACACATCCTACAGCAGTACACATCCTACAGAAATGATGACTCTTGAGAAGAAGGAAAAAATATGAAACAACTGAAAGATCTTTTAGCAACAGTGAAGTGGTGGTGTCTTTTTTTTTTTTTAACATATGCATGCTTCCTATCTTGTAAGACACCTTTCTTATTAAAAAAGGGGGGGGGGGGAAGCTCCTTCTGTATTGGCAAAAAATCTGATAGCCTTTTACCTGCCTCCAATGTGCCACTCACAACCTCTGAAATTAACGCTTTGCCAATGTTAAAAAAAGAAAATACCCTCCACTGTAGACATAGCTCTTCTTTCTCAGAGCATCATTTTCCTTGGTAGCTAAGACTGATTTCTTTTTAGAGGTTACTGTTCTCAGGAGGTGAGTTTGGGGAAAGCACACTTTGTCCTAGCTCCCTCTACCTTTCAGAGCCAGTATTTGGTATTTCTCAAGGAAGTGGTGAAGTTGCCCTGAACATTTTGTCGTTGCCACAAAATCTACCCAACTTGGCCAAGACATCTCCAACACTCATCCTCCGTGTGTGTGCGGCCTGTCAGCATTCATCAGCCACGGTCTCTGTGGCATCTCAGCACTACACACTGCTTTCCTCTCTGGTCCTCCTCTCGTCTGAAAAAAACACTCAACTGCTGGACAACTTAAGCACCTGTAACCTCAACAGCAGTGCCCAGGATGACAGAGAAGACAGAAGCATCTGGTTTCACATAAAAAGGAAAAGGAGCTGGAGGTGTAGGAAAAGAAAAGGAGCAATGCTGAAGGGGAAAATGTGTTTTGGAAATCCTATGTTTTGAAATTCCCTGACTTTGGAGAGCTTGACTTTGCAACGCTTTTGCAGAGTCTGTCTTTTGAAGTATAATTTCTAAAACATGTAATATAGTCATGTATTTTTCTTTATTTAAACATAAGCAACTAGCAGTAAGGGTTTTTTCACGCCAACAAGCTACATAGACTTTTTGCAAATACCCCTTGTTCTAAAAGTCGTCGTTCTGACCCTATTAAGTAAACCTGGACTCATTTCAGTTTCATTGGGTTTTGCCAGACCTAAGAAAGCATGCTGTTTTAAAAAGTCCTCATGTTGCCGCCATGTGCTATGCACTTAAAGATTAATTTTTGAAACACATATTCTATCTCCTGCTAAGCTATTCTAGCACTACTCCATCAAGATGATCACAGGCAGCATCTCTACCTCATGCAGCAGAGAACTACCCTGTATACTGCTCAACGAATGTAAATGTTTGACACTCATCCACTTAAAAAGACAGGTAGAGCAATATTGTGAAAGGGTCAGATATTCCCCTCCAAACTGCATCAGATACAACACAAAATGCATGACGCTTTTGTAACTGCCCATACAAGACTGTTTCTTCTCCCACATTCATTTGAGCTGTGTCCTGTCATGTCTAGTCCAGTTCAGTCCAATCTCCATCTCCAGTTCAGGTCTGACTCCTTTTCATGAGCTTCAGAAGCCAGTTCGTGGAGTGATGACTGTCTCTAATCTGTCTCTGCAATGACAGACACAAAAGTGTTCCCATTCTTAGGGTGACACCAAGTTGTATATATTGTCTGCTCATCCATGTGTAGGCATGGCAAAACCATATTTCCTCATGCATATGCATCAGAGAACTTTGACGTTTATAATGGAAAATCATTTAAAATAACTTCCTAAAACCTTTGTCATGCCTAAGCAGTACTTACGGTATTGACATTTCTATACGCCTACCGCAACAACACCACAAAAAAAAAAAAGTCACTCTTTTTTATTTCTAATTCTAATGAGCCTCATCAACCCCGAATTTCCCTGTATTAGGAGAACTGTCCTACCACTGGTCCACAAATCCTGATGGGGTGCAATGGAGCAGGAGGAGGTGGTCCTGTAAAAGGTAACTAAGACAAGCAAACAAACAGGCTCGCCTTTGTCTCCAGTTGTTCCTATCTCATCACTCAGGTCAGCAAACTGATCATAACAAGAACAACAAAAAAATTTGGTTAATTTTCAGCTGGATCAGTTCCTTGATCTGACTCATCACTTGCAGGAGTGGTAGGGCAGGGGAGGGAAGAGAAGGGAAGGGAATGGACCCAGTGCAGTTTAGGGTAACTGAGACTGAAACATAATTCACAGCAGGATTAGGAGATAAATTAATGAGTAAACTTGTTAAATGATTTGAAAACACTGGCTGAAAGGTGCCTTAAAAAGACAATGTGGTATTATCATGAATTAGTTCATATATTCTGCTACAAAAAATTCAAGATATCTGTCAAACTTCACTGCTTTGTTTGGACTGCGTTAGTTTTACCAGCTACTTATTCTTCACCAGTTATTTTCATGCTTATTCTATATTAGTTCCTGCTTCTGGTTTAATCCACCATGTGAAAACCTTATTTTAAAATTATTCTTTCCACTTTAGTGTAAACTGCTTCCCAGACAACATAACCTGCAAGAAAACAGGCACTCTCTATCGGAGTAAGAATTACCTTGTGCACACATTATGCAAATATAATAATAATCTGTTTACATTCAGAGTTTCAGATAAAGTTAACTTTAAAGATAAATTTAAAAAAAAAGAAACCCAAACTACCATGACATGACCCAAAGTTTTCCAAGCAGCATACTACATCTACTTGCCAGCATTGTCCTGTAGCAGGACACCGCTTTGCATTTGCTGGATAGGAGTACAATATATCTTCCCCACATATACAATGACCCAGTGCTGAACTACACAGGCAAGATACAGCACTAACATGTTAAGCATGAACACAACAAAAACCTCTTTGCTCAGTTCTTTTGTCAAATCCTCTAGCAACTACTAGCTTTCACAGGAATTCAATCAGTGCAGGTTCCCATTAGCAAGTAAACTTCACAGATTATAGTCACATCCTTCATCAAAAAGTATACTAACCAGCAGATACAGCTCAACATCTCTGTCAGGAGGTTGTAGACTCAATCAGACTGCTATTATGGCTGTAATATTTTCAGGAGCCCCATGTCTTCACTACAGACCTTTGCATATAGATACGAGGTATCTATTTGGGGATGCTTTTGGAACAAACAGTAACCTCCAGCTGGTTCTGAAAATTTAGGTAACAATTTTGGCGAAGTTCTAGTTAACTGGAGTTACACAAGTGATGGGTGACCTGCCTTCACACCAACACTTCACGGAGTTTGGAAGCACAGAGATCGCAGCCATGGCTCCTGCAGGGACGCACTGGCTATTTGGATACCGCCTTGTCCTTTCAACTTGTGCCCGGTTTTCAAATGCTGATCGTTAACAGCGTGATCCCATCTACACCGATAATCAACGCCTGAATGCCCTCAGCTATTACTTCAGACGAGTTGTGGTGGGGAAAGGTTTTATGGTCTACATGTATTGGATAGACACAAGAGGCTATTATTTGTTGGATGAGGAAATACAGTTATTTATTGTTTAAAAGCTGTGTTGCTGTAGCAGAGCCGACTCATAGATCTTAAGGCCAGAGGGAACGGCTACCACTGTCCAGTGTGATCCTTCACTTGGCATTTACTCGACGTACGGATAGTTTCCTCGGCAGGCTTTGCATCAGACCTGTAACTCTCGCTGGGGCCAGGATGCGCGCCGGGCCCAAGGCCCCGAGGAGCGAAGGACCGGGCAGCGCACGGGGGCTGAGCCCCGGCCCCGCAGGCTGCCGCGCTGGCTCCGGGCAGTCCCGCACGCCCTGCTGGCCGCGGGCTCTGGGCGAAGCGCTCCGCCGGCGCCAGGCCCGGCAGGCGCGACGCGGCGGGGAGCAGCGGGCCGGGCCGCCTCCCTCCCCCGCCCCGAGATGGCGGCCAGGGCCGCGCCGCCCCACAGCGCCCGCGGGAGCAGCAGCCGAGCCGTCGCCGCAGGAGGGCAAACCTCGCCGCGCCCGGCCCGGCGGGGCCGCGGCCGCCCTGCCCGGGCGGGTCTGCCCACCGCCGCCGCGGGAAGCCGGGCCGCGCCGCCCCGGCCCTGCGCCCCCGCCGCCACCTGCAAGCCCGGGCCTCGGGCAGGGCCGGGCAGCGCCGGCCTGGGGCAGGGTCCGCTGGCGACTGCCGCCGGTCCCCGGGACGGAGGTACTCACCGCAGCGGCGCGGCCGCGGCCCCGGCTCCGGCTCCGGACAGGTGTTTTCCTCAGCAGGAAGCGGAGCGGGCCGGGGGCCGGAGGGGAGGCTCCATGGCCGGCGGTAGGCAGCTCCGGAGCTGCCGCCAATCACACGCCGGGCAAAGAGGGAACCGGCTGTGGGGCATCCCCGCCCCGCTTGGCCGCCGCCGCCCGGCCCCGGGACGCCCGGCCCCGGCCCCCGCCCCGGCCTGCCGAGCCGGGCGCCGGGGCCGGGCCCCTTCCCCCGAGCGAGGCGGGGGCCCGGGGAAGGGGCCGGCGCTGGGCCGGGACGCCCCGCGGGTCTGCGGAGCGCGGTGCCCGGCCTGGCCGCCTGGAGGCAGCGGGCAGCCCTGCCGCCATCCGGGGCCCGCCGGCGCGGTGGGGCCGCCTCAGCCGGAGCGGGGATGGGGACGAGGCGCCACAGGCGCGGTGCGGTGTAATCGCCGGCACGGGGCACGCAGGACCTGTCCCGGCGGCCGCGCAGGCAGCAGAACCTGGCTGGGAGCGGCTTCAGGAGGCCTTCCCTGCCCAGGAGGGACCGCTGCGGAGCGGCCACCACCGCGCCGGGGCCAGTGGCCAGAGCGGGGCCTGCCCGGCCAGGCCTGTGCCGGGCACTGCTGCGGCCCGGCCAGCCCCAACGCGAGGACAAAGTTAGTTTGTCTAAGCTGTCCTCAGAACCCCCGGTGATCTTGTGAAAGATTTTCATGCTGTCTTATTACATGTCTGCTCCTACAGGTTTAGCCTCTTACTTGTCTTATTCCTTTTTTTCACAGCTACTTTTTGTTCAAAGGTGCTGTATTCTTGTTTTCCTACTATTTTCCCGTCTCCAGACTGGGCGGTCCTGGCTCTCTCCTTTTAGGTCATGTTCCTAGACCTCCTGCGGTTCCTGTAGCTTGCCTCCGGGCTCTTGCCAAATGGGCCACGTTGTTTTTGGAAGGCACTGCTCAAAACTGGACATAGTAGTACTCCAGCTAAGGCCTTGCCAAGGCTGCCCACAGCAGGAGGATTAATTCATCAGCCTTACGGTGCCAGGACTCCAAATGCAGCTCAGGCAGAACCATTCACATCCAATTCAAACAAACAAACAACTCCCCCTCACCATTCTTTCCCCACCCTGGCTGCTGGCTCTTTGGCTCTGAACGGAGCTGAGCATTTGTATCTCCGCAGCTCTTTTTTCGGAATGAACAGCAAAACTCTCTCCATGGTTATGCTGAGACCTTTTTTGACCCTGATCTTGCAATGAGCTTCACAGGTGAACCCTGTACGGCACGGAGCCTGCACACTCGCCCTGAAAGCCATGCCGACATAAGGTTACATCTTCAGGGAGCGCTTTACAAGACCATAGGTTGCCACAAAGACTATAAAAATTAATTTGATTTTTCTAGGGTCACCACCCGCCAACCGATGCCCAGGCCCTCCCTGAGCAGCGATCCCTGCCCCCCGGCCAACTCCCCCAGTTTCTATACTGGGCATGACACCATACGGTATGGAATAGCCCTTTGGCCAGCCTGGGTCAGCTGTCCTGGCTGTGCCCCCCCACAGCTTCTTGTGCACCGGGCAGAGCACGGGAAGCTGAAAAGTCCTTGGCTGGTGTAAGCACTACTTAGCAACAACTAAAACATCGGTGTGTTATCAACATTATTCTCATATTAAATCCAAAACACAGCACTATACCAGCTGCTAGGATCCCAGCCGCAACCAGGATGACATTATTAACTTCCGTAGAAAGAAAATATCAGATGGAAATAACTAGTATGTTATGCATACAGATGCTATTATAAAAAGTTGGATAATTGTCATTATAGTAGTAGAGTTCTTTTGACCTAAAAAATCGTTTGCATGACAACATTAAGAATCATAATACCAGCCAGAAGTAGAAAGTAATTGAGAAACTATTGTATAAACATGGAGTTTCAAAATGAATATACATTACACTGAACTGTGGCTATAAGAAATCATAACTCTGTATGGGCCTCAAGTTCTCCTTTTTACAAACATGAAAGCAAAGTAAAAACCCTTAACAATCTTCATGTGATGTATGTGCAGCATAGGGGAAATGGTGAAGACTCACTCACTTCATGTTTGGTTTTGCCTGATATAATGGGTAATAACAGTCAAAGAAGTTCAGCTTTGCACAGCACGTGTGTTACTGAATGCTTTAAAAGAGATTAAAAAACCTTATCAAAATAGGAAGGCTTTTTTTGTTGTTGTTGGCTGGATCCCCAGATGGATCGCTCCAGGAAGACAAGTGTAGCCAGTTTGGCGACTAATCCTGTTAAAATCCGTGGACTTTATTTGGGGATGCAAAAACATACGGAGATTTGAGCAGCTGAATAAAAAAGACTGTCATTTGTCAAAAGACAGATATAGAGGGGATAATTTACAGCTGGAGCAAATGACACGTTTCATGTTGACTTCAGCCAGAATTGTATAAAATATTTTTAAATAGCTATAAGTCAGCATAATGTTATTTGCAAGGAAAGAATAAATTATTTTATGTATTACATTTGAGAAAAGGAGGTAAACTGAAAATCTTTGTCTTTTCAGGATTTAGTAAGTTAATAAAATATTAAATTTTTGCAGTTAATCTTCAGCTCCTCTATATACAGCACAGTTTTCTTTATTGCCTTTTGTGGCAAATCAAGTAATACAAACTTCCCTATTGCCAAGGATGTTCTACTTATAGGTTGTATATTCTTTGGAAATACACATTTCAACATTATTTCATTCCTGTTGATTTCCAAATGTGACTTAAACCCCTTTCCCATAAATTTTCTGTTGGTCTTTTCTTTTTTTCAGTCAAGAACAGCCTGTACAATAAATTGAAATGCACATTTTACCATATAAAAAATGGAACTTTAAAACAGTCAGGAATAGCATAGCTTAATGAAGGAAGGTGAAGAACACAATTTGGTATTTAAATGAAGCTGATTTAATCAAAATTAGTCATGCAAAGAAGCAATCATTTTGCTAATATAATCTTGTGGGGTGCAGTCAAAATGCAATTATTTCCTTTATCTTTCAGCTGTAATAAAAATATGACAAGGAATTGCTGTCATGATCTTAAATGGGAGTTTTGGAGGTTGGAAAAATGTTAGATAGTATCTTTTGTGTCCTCTGCACAGTCAAACATCAGTTTTTATGTTGTTTCATGGAGAACTGCGATAAAGAATAACAGCCACATTAAATGCTCAGCAACAACTTTATACACTGACATATGTTGGAACTGGATGTAAATGTTCTGTTGTCATTGACAGACTGGGTTCATTGCAATTCAGGAAATAGTATCTAATAGTTTGGGTTGCTTTTTATTTTCTATATTGCCAGCAGAGAAAAAAATTAAATGCAGAAGCTTCGTAGGTCTTGTACCAACAAAGCCAGAGCCTGCTTGCCTAATCCCAGCAATAGCTACATTCAGTTTTGTAATTGCTTCCTTATGTAAAGAAAATTGAAAAAAACCATTGTGGGATACATTGTGCTTCCTGATGGAATGGTAGGTAGCTTTCTCCTTTTTTGTGGAATTTATACATTGGAATTTTCTAATTGGGTTGTAAGCACTTTATGATGCATTCAGTGCAGGATTTAAAATAAATTGACAGAATCCCTTTATTTTACAGCTCTGCTCTGAAATCAGATCACGTAAATATGCAATCAGTTGTGTTAACATCATTGCAGTTGCTTTGTCCATATGCACGATCATATGGTACCTTTGGTATCGAAAAGAAGTGTTTCTTCTTGCTATAACTTGCCAACAAGCAGAGGAGGAGTGAGCTGGATTTTAGTTTGGTTTTTGCATCATGTTCTAGGTATGGTGGCTGCTCGTGTAATGGATATAACTGATAGCTAAGTGTTGCCTGCAGATCTGTCCTCCATTCACAGCTTTATTTCATGGGAAAGGCAGCCCATCTCTTTTTATGCCAGTTCTGGGTCATTGCTTGGGGAAGCTGTAGAAGGCCCTGGGGGAGCAGGGGGGGGATCCAGAAGAAGAGAAAATTAAGGCTGGGCTCTTGCTGCATCCCTCTGAAGGGATGCCAGCGGGCAGCTAAATCCTCCGTAGGATGTCTCCTACATGAGCTTGGGTTCCCAGGGAGAGCTGTCCAGGGGAACCTTTTAAGATCTGCTGGGCATGAAAGTAGCCTTGTGGCCTGATCCAGAATGATCTCTGTGAACCTCTGTAGGCAGAGCAGAGTCAGGAAAGCTCAAACAAGGAAAAGAGGAGTCTTGCCTATCTCTAGTCCCTTCTCCTCCAAGAAATACCCACTCTTTCCTTTTCTCCTGCGAGGTCGGTGCTCCTGGTGATCAAGATTCTGCACAAAATCCCTCACTCAGACATCTAAAGCTTTCAAAACAGGAAACAGCAGGTGTTCAGGAGCCTTCTGAGATACATCTGCTGAAGACTTTGTCTCCCATTACACTGATTTAGGCTCTTATACTTCAGAATAGGTATTTAAAGCACAGGGGTGGGAGTGCAAGCTGTTTCCTCCACACCACATACGTACACACATCAGCTGAGATGTAAAACTCACATAATATCTCATACTGGCTTGAATACCTATTTTTGTCTGTTCATATGTGTATGAGTTTTTCAGAGAGAGATGTACTCCTTGTGGTAGCAGAGTGTGTGTAAGCAGATCTTTAAGACCACTGGTTGTCATCTATCTGGACTTCTGTAAGGCCTTTGACACGGTCCCCCACAATATCCTTCTCTCTAATTGGAAGGATATGGATTTGATGGGCAGACTGTTAGGTGGATAAGGAATTGGCTGGATGGTCACATCCAGAGGGTAGTGGTCAATGGCTCGATGTCCAGATGGAGATCAGTGATGAGTGGTGTCCGTCAGGGGTCCATACTGGGGCCAGTGCTGTTCAATATCTTCATCAATGACATAGACAGCGGGATCGAGTGCACCCTCAGCAAGTTTGCAGATGACACCAAGCTGAGCGGTGCAGTTGACATGCCTGAGGGACGGGATGCCATCCAGAGGGACCTGGACAGGCTGGAGAGGTGGGCCTGTGTGAACCTCATGAGGTTCAACAAGGACAAGTGCAAGGTCTTGCACCTGGGTCGGGGCAATCCCCGGCATCAGTACAGGTTGGGGGATGAAGGGATTGAGACCAGCCCTATGGAGAAGGACTTGGGGGTACTGATAGATGAAAAGCTGGACATGAGCCGGCAACGTGCACTTGTGGCCCAGAAAGCCAACCGTATCCTGGGCTGCATCACAAGGAGCGTGGCCAGCAGGTCGAGGGAGGTGATTCTGCCCCTCTACTCTGCTCTGGTGAGACCCCAGCTGCAGTACTGCATCCAGCTCTAGGGTCCTCAGCACAGGAAGGACATGGACCTGTTGGAGCGGGTCCAGAGGAGGGCCACAAAAATGATCAGAGGGATGGAACACCTCTGCTATGAGGAAAGGCTGAGAGAGCTGGGGTTGTTCAGCCTGGAGAAGAGAAGGCTGCGGGGTGACCTTATTGCAGCCTTTCAGCACTTAAAGGGAGCTTATAAGAAAGATGGGGACAGACTTTTTAGCAGGCCCTGTTGCAATGGGACAAGGGGTAATGGTTTTAAACTAAAAGAGGGTAGATTCAGACTAGATATAAGGAAGAAATTTTTTACAATGAGGGTGGTGAAACACTGGAAGGGGTTGCCCAGAGAGGTGGTAGATGCCCCATCCTTGGAAACATTCAAGGCCAGGCTGGACGGGGCTCTGAGCAACCTGATCTAGTTGAAGATGTCCCTGCCAATTGCAGGGGGGATGGACTAGATGACCTTTAAAGGTCCTTCCATCCCAAAGCATTCTATGATTCTGTGGTTATTCATAAGGGGCGGGGAAACTCATGAGTTTTTGTGGCTTCTGTCAGAGGTGTCAGTATTAGGTGGTGATGCAATATTGCATCATCTTGTGGTGTTGGGACTTGACAGAGGAAATGAAAGAGGTCAGAAATAGAAATCTAAAGAAAAGGAGTTCACACTTCCTACAAGTCCTCTAGTCTAATAGTATTATATTAAGTACTCCTAAATATAAGATATGGATAGGATTTCCTCAGTCTCTGAAAGTTTTTGACACCAAAAATAATGAGTCTAATTTGCTGCCCAGAGACTACATGACATAGGCAGGCTCTCTGAACTGTGCTGCTGTGTTATCTTCCTGTCCTGACATTTATTACTTTTAATCTTTGAAAATTTGCTAAGCTGTATGCTTATTTGTTGGTGCATCCTCCTGTCTGTGAGGAGGTAAATATATTAGCATTGCATAGGAGTTAGATAGGGGCAGACTTTTATCAGAAGATTTCTGTATTTTTGTTGTTGTAAATGAGTAGTGTAAAATGCTTTCCCTTTAAACTACCTCAGTGCCTCTCTCTGTATATTGAAGTAACATATCCTTTACATACAATAGTGTTTCTTACCAGAGTTCCAGGCACCCTGCAGGCTAATTGATCTGCTGTCATAATGCTTGTAGTAGTAAAAAGACTTTCAAGTAGGAATATATTTGCTCCACAGAGTTTAGCTGAATACAAAATCAGCTACAAAGAAAACTCTTTCCCAGCTTGATCTTTTCTGGAAACATACCCTTAACCTTGTCCAACAGCTTTAACAGGTGGCCTCAGCAGAGTGCCCAGAAGATCACCACATTTGGGGTTTTTTGGACCAAATAAGAGGATTTTGTTCCAAAGTGCTGAAGCCCTTGTACTGAGAGCCTGTGGGCAGGTGTCTTTCTTTTAGGAGGAGGCTGGGGATCACATCTGGGTGTTGGGGATCCTGCTGGGGTGCTGGCGTTGCATCTGTGACAGCACTTCATACACAGGAGACAGTACCTCATCATCGTGGTAGCTTTGCTAAATAAACACCTATCCTCTCACTGGCATATAGAGCTTCTGCCTTACAGACAAATCAAAGCCTTGACAGCCAGCCAGCACAACCACAATGAGTAAAAAGCCAGATTCAGACCTGAAACTTTGTACACTTGCTTCCTAGAAATGAAAAGCTAAGAAAAGCTGGGAACCAGTAGGATGGGAAGTGTCAACCCTTACACACAAAATGAAAGCAGCATTATGCTGTGGATGCTGTGCTTCATCATGTGGCAGTCTGGTCTGTATAGATTGTCTATATCCATTGTCTATGTCTGCTAGGGATGGTTAAATCAAGCATGGGAGCATCACCCAGATAAAACACCTGGTATGGCCAGACGTCCCATGTATTTTAGGATTCCTTGAGTTACCATCACAAATACTACATTACCTATAGAATGCATGTCCCCATACTTTCTTGCATGCAGTGGAAAGCCAGGGCTCTCCAGCAAACTTTTGTGAAGCCTCTTGAGTCTTTTCTGTTTTGCAGCATGAAGCCTGAGCTGTTCAGCAGGGGAGGACATGGTACCTGAGCCCAGTTTGGGTGGGACTATCCTGGTCCTTCTTGGAAGGCAGTGTCCCGTTTCAGCTGGGTTAGAGTTAATTTTCTTCTTAGTAGCTGGCATAGTGCTGTGTTTTGGATTTAATATGAGAATAATGTTGATAGCACACTGATGTTTTGGTTGTTGCTGAGTAGTGTTCATACTAGTCAAGGACTTTTCAGCTTCCCATGCTCTGCCAGGTGCACAGGAAGCTGGGAGGGGGCACAGCCAGGACAGCTGACCCAGACTGGCCAAAGGGCTATTCCATACCATATGGCGTCATGCCCAGTATATAAACTGGTGGAAGAATAAGGAAGGGGGGAATGTTCGGCGTGATGGTGTTTGTCTTCCCAAGTAACCATTATGCGTGATGGAGCCCTGCTTTCCTGGAGATGGCTGAACACCTGCCTGCCGATGGGAAGTAGTGAATGAATTCCTTGCTTTGCTTTGCTTGTGCGCGTGGCTTTTGCTTTCCCTATTAAACTGTCTTTATCTCAACCCATGAGTTTTCTCACTTTTGCTCTTCCGATTCTCTCCCCCATCCCACCGGCGCGGAGTGAGCAAGCGGCTGTGGGACTTAGTTGCTGGCTGGGGTTAAACCACGACAGCAGTAACTGCTGCAAAGTGCTGGTCAGAGCCTGCTCTTCACACGCTCCCTCTGCCCAGGAGAGTAAGCTGTGCCTTATTCTCTCTTGATCTGCAGTTCTGCACCCCAAAGCCCAAAGGGAACATAGCAAAGTCTCTGCACCATGACTTGGCCGGAGTCACGCCACCTCAGGTATCAGCTAGACAGGTGTGATAGAAACTTTTTATGTATGTCTCTTATTTTTGCAGTTACAATGTGGCAGATGGCCAGAACATGCTTTCCAGAGCATGTAGGACACGGTGATCCCAAGTACGTTGGTCAGACTGATGTACCTCCAGGCTTTGTTAGGCCAGCTTGCCTGCATGCAGCTACATGGCTGAAAACAGGCAGGGCATGGAGCTGGATCTCCTTATAGTTGTTCATCTGGTTGTCTGTCAGCTACTGAACAGACATAGCCCAAAATATTCATCTCTTGAACAACATTCAGAGTCTCTGATGCATTTCAGAATCTACGGGAAGTCTTCCTAAATTCACAATAATGAGGCAGACATGCAGGAGCCTTGTGTTTCATCCCAGCAGGGAGCAATTGTTCTTTCCAGGGAAGCTGATGTTCTTTCCCAGTATTTTTCCCATGTGCCTCCAATAACAAAATGCCTTGGCTGAGATGGTGTGATTTGCCTCCTTGAAGAGGGGGACCTAGTACTGGATAGACCAGATGCTGCAGTCTTTCCAAAGTACACCTGTACCCCAAAAGTGTCTGGTAGGTTGACAAGAATAATGATATAGAGATGTGGAACACAGGGGAGGATACCAGGAGAGTATTCCCTCTCTGGTCTCAGATGATCTAAAATACTCCAGATTGTCCTTGGACTCTTCCTGGATTCCATTAAAGAGAAGAAAATAGATGCAGGGAAGGTCAATGCCTGCTATGCCCAGAGGAAGAGGACAGGAGGACACTTTCTTCTAGGGGAGGCCATTTCATCAGGAATGCCCTCCCTTCCATGGAGGAATGATTGATAGGGATGATTGATTAGGCATGTGTAACAAACCCAAATGAATGAGTGATTTTGAAGGCAGAGTTTTGAAAATCCCTCAAGAAGAGGTGATTAGCCTGATGGACCACAGAAGGCTACATAGCAGAGCTTGTTTTAGGCACAGAAGTTGCTGGCACTGGGATAGCAGGCATTGCAGCACCTGTCCCAGAGGCGTGGCTGCAGATGTGGTGGGAAGCGAGTCCTTAAGAATGAGGACGGTGAGTACTGGGATCAGTGCCGCAGAGCTGGCCCTCAGGAAGGGCGACCTGCCGGCACAAGGCTGCATGGTCCCTTGGGCGTCAACACCTGCGCAGAGGATGGGGCTTCTCAGGCTTTCATCCCATCGAAAAATGAACCTCAGAAGAGTGTAATGACTCCTGTATCTTGACAGGCTGAGCACTGGAGGTGGCAACCACACCTTGGTTCATCTTTTTCCTTATTTTTGCCTCTATTTCAAGTAATTGGCATCACAATTGCTGTAGATGAAAGGGACCTTTGAAAAGGTGTTGCTGGGAGTTAGGAATTGAGGGTTTGCATCCAGGAGGGTGCGAATGAGGGGAAGCAGCCCAGAAGACCATGGCTTGACTGTGATATGCTCAGTTCCTGAGTTGCCTGTGTTAATAGCTCAGGAAAGAACAGTGTTGGCTGAGTTAACTCTCTCAGTGTCAATTAGATAAAGAGCAAGATACTCAGGGCAGTGTCCATCTACAAGAGCAAAGGCATGTCAAAAGCTGATTAATCTGAAATCCCAGATTTAGCTTGCAAGGTGCTCCAGAATCAGTGAGGTGAGTACCATGAACTAACCGCACTGAAACTTATGGCAGATAAAATGTATGGAGGCCAATGGACTATGCAACCCATCCTTAACGAACAAAAACATTATTTAGGTAATGCATGGTCAATGCACAGGAAAAAAAATTATTTTAGGGTTCCATGTAGTTAAGGGATGAAAAGTGCAGAGCCAAGAACACTGGAGGTCCAGAAAGGATCTGGTTTTGTGCACCCGGGGTACATGTGCAATGGTGGCAGTGTTTGTGTTGGAAGTCATTTCAAAGGGACTTGGCATTGCCCTGCTATCCAGCCTTAATTCCATGAAAGGAGGGGTACAAAAAGCAAGGAGTCTCTTTGCTAGTGACTGGGGAAAAACCAGCTGTTTGAATCTGAGTTAGTCTGATAATCCCATTTAAACAAATTATGTATGTTGAAACACTGTGGATTTCTGAGATAAGCAAATCCGTCACAGGTCCTGCAGTCAGGGAGAAGGGAAGGCCATGTGTTTGACGTGCTTGGGGAGATACATGTGCAATTTCTGGCACTGTAACTTGCCAGGAAATCCAATACAAGTCCAGATACAGCCCATGGAGGAGGATTTAAATCAGCCTTTGGAGGTGTATGTCTATCTGTCATAACTAGCTGGCATGAACCTAGGCCTTTCAGCTGCGCTGTTGACCACAAACACTCTTTGTGGCTTCGCTGTGCATGAGCTTTGGTACGTAGCCACTCTGACCTGCCGTCCCACCCAAAGACATGCCCCTCGCCCCCAGTTTTCTGCCTAGGCAATTTAGCGGGTAACCTGTCCTGGGCACGCACTTTGTGTTCACCCCCGGGAGTGGGGCCCTGACCCTTCCCCAGGCATCAGTGCCCTGCTACGGCGCCTTCAATAACAGCACCGGTGGCCTGGCCAAAGGTCGCAAAACGAAGTTGCTCCTACAAACTTTTGCTCTCCAGAGTCACCCTTTGCACTGGCCCGCTCGCTGTGGCCGCCACCGCCCGCCTGCGTCACCGGCCGCGGGTGTGACATCACCACCCACCCGGCCCGCGCCGGCATTGCGTCATGCCGCCGGGAGAGAGGCGACCCTGGTGCTGTGGTGACACCTGCTGGGCCGCCAGGAGCATCACCGCGGCGGCGGCGGCTGCCGGCCGGGGGACGGGGCGCTCCCGTCGCCCGGGCCCGGCCCCGGGCTTTGTCCTTGTCCCGCCGCACGGCCCGGTGCGGTGCGGGAGGGGACGACAGCGCAGCCCTGCTGCCAGGAGGGAGGTCGCCCCTCAAGGAGCCTGAGCCGCCTGGTGATGAGGTGAGGAGAACAGGCTGAGGGGAAAGCTGCACCTTCTGTCCAGGGGCTTTCAGAGCGTGTCCTCTTCTTCTTTTTCATGTCCCTTGGGAATAAAACAGGAAGACAAAGAATTGCTATGAGGAGACTTCAGAGCCGACGGATTGGGGTCTTTTTTACACTGCCAGCGTGATTGCAAGGAAGGTCTTTGGCTTTCTGCCTCTGCCTGTCTCTCGTTCATCCGTGGGATGTGGAGAACTATGTCGCTCACCAGAGTTACCCACAGGGCTCTTGTGCATTTTCATTCTTTAGTGTCTGAAGTAATTCAAGATCCTTAGGGTATGGAAATGCAAAGTAGTTGTGTGTTTATGGTTGACCATTGGCGACATGATTTTAGCATATCTGTGCTACAACTACACGTGTCATCCAAAATGAGCTTTCCCGTCACACCAAGTCACCGCTTCAACTGTGTCATGTAAGCACCTAAATCCAGTTCAGGACATGACTTGACAGAGAGGGGCAGAACAGGAGAGCGAGCGCCTTCTCTGGCTGAGGACAGGCTCCGTGCGAGAGCTCAGTCCGTCAGAGCTGCCTGTGCCAGAGCTGCCTGTGCCAGAGCTGCTTGTCAGCTCCCCACCGTGTTTTGAGCCAAGGCTTCGCCAGAGCTGATCAGACAGCTCGGATTAAGGAGCTCAGATGTGGACCTGGGGTCTCCCACAACTTTCCAACTTGCCTCTGCCAGGGGTTACAGCTGGGGGTGACCGGCAAAACTCGCTCACCCTGGGGCGCTGTGCAGACCAGTGAGACCACTGACGTCCGAAGGCCGCTGCCATACGGGTCTCTCTGACACGCAAGGTCGATCTGAAATCAGCACTGAGGAACGTGTGTTGCTTGACAGGGTGCTGCTGATGCTGGGGCTGGCTCAGGCCTTCTGGCTGCTGTAATCTCCCAGCAACATGAATCTTCCTGACTCCATTTTAATTTCCATTTTTTTTATTCTCCTGACTCCATTTTCTGAAAATGTTTCCCTACCTTATGCGTGTACCCAGGAGCATGAGCACTGCCTGTGCTTTTGTCAAACCTTTCCATCAGCTCTGCGCTCTCCCTTCTCTCAGCTGTACCTTGGCTAGATTTGAGGAACTGACTTTATTTCTCCTGCTCTCTGAATCAGATAACCACCCCAAGCACGGAGGGCTGCATGAGTGATGTCAGAAATACTAAGCCTGCCATGTGTGATGCCGGGCAGCAACTCAAAGGTGTTAAAATCCTCCTCCGCCCCCAGGCTAGCCTTTTTCCTCAAACCCTCTGCTTTTTTGCGGCCACCTTCTCTCCACAGCTTCTCAGGTAAAAATCTTTGAAAACTCTTAAATGAAAGCTGCTGTCACTCCAGTTGTTAGACACAATGGGATATCCACGCCAGAGTCTGATCTGCCAGAATATCACCATGGAGGATGGTAAAACTCTGCACCCTCACAGCACCGGCGGATCTGATGGGGAGCCAATGAGCTGGCTTCTATCCAAGCTCATAAGATAATATCCCTAACACCGGAAAGCAGAGTACAGGACAAAGTGGTTATTAAATTCAGATGTAAAGATCCTAGTCAAGATATTAGCAAAAGGAATACAGCAAATATTATCAAGTTCAGTAAAAGGAGCCAAATGGTTATGAAACATAAATAGTTTCCCAGTAACATGAGATGGGGATCAAGTTATACTGAATTCAAAAAAAGGAGAAAGAAAAGCATACCAGTAGAACTGCATGCTGACTTATGGGAAATGATATTTAAAAAAGGAGAAGTCACAGTTTCTGGAGAACAATATGAAGTTGAACAGTATGCAGTCAGCAGTATTAATTAGCTTCAACACTTGGCTTTTCTGGAGCAAACAATGTTTTAAGAAACCTCTAGCTGTAAGTTGAAAGATGGCAAATTTAAAAAGTTAGACCTCCATTAATAAGTTTTAAATACATTTAGAATAATACTAAAAACTCAAAAAAGCCTCCTTGGCTTAAAAAGTTTTTCAGAAAATCTGTATGGGTGGGTAGAAGCATGAATTGACCCTTTGGAGCTGGCGGTGGCACTGCCCTCCCTGCTGCCTTGTCCTCAGTCAATGGGGGAGGGACCGTATTTGCTAAGTTGCAGGTGGTCTTGGCCCTTCACTGGTTAGGAAGAAACCCCAAATGCCAGCTCTAGTGAGGGCACAACAACTTATTTCCAACAGGGAGAGCTGGAACTTGCTGGGAGCCTCAGTGCAAGGGACTGCTGGGAGATGTGGCTCTTGCGCACTCACTTGGTGGGCTTAAGCTGAAGAAAAGCCTGCTGTAAAGTTTGTTTTCTCACAGAGAAAAGAAAGAGAGAGGAAAGCAGAGAAGTTGGTTGTTTCCCTCTAGAAAGAGAAAATATCTGCCATTTGGCTTGGTTTGGTTGGAGTGGGTGTAGCTTGCTGACATGTTCAGCCAAGGACTTCCCACATGGGCACCCTCCTGCCTTCAGCCCCTTCCTGCCCGACATGGGAGCAGCATGGGCGGATGAGCTGTCCTGTGTGGGGGAAGAGGTCTTACCATGCTCAGCCGCTCTGCGGTGATGGGAGAGCATTAAGGCTGGGCCAAAGGCAGGATGGTTCTGCCTACAACACTAGTGAAGCCAATGCCATCTGTATTGCTGCCACACGCAGTGACCTCCAAAGTACCTATCAGGAGAAGGAAGAAATTTATGCACGGAGGTGAGGTTAAGGCATCAGTGATGTACAACAGGCAGCCAGGAGGTAAATGACTCATACGGGCTGGGCAGGGATGGTAACACAAACAGGGAATGTCTTGTTCTCACAGCCTTGCAGTCACGAATGGTAAGAATTCAGATGAGGACATTTTAGACTGCAGTGGAGGACTATAGTGCTGTGTGATGAAGAGGGCATATTCCCATTCCTTTTCAGTCAGTTGTCTTATTACTGTTTGATGTTTGTTTCTCTTCTCCCAAGTAACATGCGATAGGACAAGAGGAAATGGCCTCAAGCTGTGCCAGGGGAGGTTTAGGTTGGATATTAGGAAAAACTTCTTCACTGAAAGGGCAGTCAGGCACTGGAACAGGCTGCCCAGGGAAGTGGTTGAGTCCCCATCCCTGGAGGTATTTAAAAGACGGGTAGACGTGGTGCTTAAGGACATGGTTTAGTGGTGGACTTGGCAGTGATAGGTTAACGGTTGGACTCGATGATCTTAAGGGTCTTTTCCAACCTTAACGATTCTATGATTCTATAATTATGATACTTTAAGATAGGTTGCTATTTTATGGTTTCGATTCAATGCCTTGCATTTTCTGCAAGTACTCATACACCCATGTGTCACATAACCAAATCCATTCGTTAACAAATTCAGTGTTGATAAAATAACCTTGATATTATTGGAATCTCTACAGGCAGACAGCTAGCCAGCTGCAAACAGCTAGCTACAAATGTGTAGGCTGAACTCAAAACTGGATTGCAGCTCTTTGGCATTAACTGAAGCACAATGTCCGCAGGGTGGCCTTAGTTTCAGAGCAACACTCGGTGTAGGGAGGTTTACTGTGCACAGGTGGATGGCCCAGGACACATCTGCATGTCCTGGTGCACGGGATGCCCTATTCCAGGATTTTCCAGTGTTTCCCACAGGTAACCAGAGCGAATATCTGTACAGCACCTGGCCCTGGTTGGCCCCCATTCTGTCAAAAAATCTTTAGGGAAGTAACGGGCATCTCTTCAGGGTGGTATCTCTCTTGTTCTCCCTTTGCTTTGTGCTGATCCTGATGTCCATTTATCTTGGGTGAAGTGTGACGACTGTCTCATTACTGGCCTTTAATATTTTTCCTGCTTGTAGTGGATCCAGAACAATTCCCTTGTGTCACCTCAGTACAGCTAATGCTTAGAAAATGGAAGAGTATGTTGTGCATGAGTGCCTGGAAAAATACAAGAATGCTGTCCTGGGGCACGCACACTACCTGCCTTAGCCTGTTTTAAACACCAATTCGGAGCATCTGAAACTAGAAGGCCACATTTTTTTCTTTAATTGAAGACTTCTGCATTTTCCATGGGCATTTCAGCATCTTAGACGCCTAAAATAAGTATGTGATTACATCCTTCACTTGCTGCATTAGGACAAGACAAGTTGCATATTTTTATCAGCCTTCTAGGTTTCCATTTCCTCTTGTTAAACTGCTTTGTTCAGCAGGTACCACCTTGTATTAACATATTCCCAGTTAAAACTGGTTATGGTAAGAATCTCCTTTTACTCTTTTTCCCCCCTTCTAATTATCTTCTTTGAGGCTTGCTTATGGGTTACAGCAATCACGACAGATGCCTTTTACCAATATTTATTCCTTTTTAAATTAGTAAGTGCAAAGTTTGTAAACAAAAATCACAAATTTCCTCATAGGGTTTAGTTTTCACATGCTAGAGGGGAACCCTGGGCCTCTGTCTCTGCCATGCTTTCCACCCTAAAATTAGGTTCACCCTGTTGCAGTATCCTTCAGAACTATAATTTTATCTAGCCTTGTAATGTTAATTATTATTTTCATCGTCATCAGTACAGCAACTGCCACTTAAGTACCTGGAGGAGGATCAGCATCTCCAGGCTATCCTCTGGCCTTAATCCTGGGGAGACAACCAGGCTTCTCGCTAGCACATCCAGACCAAGGCCTGATCCTGTGGTATGATTTCATTTAATAGTGCTTGGTAGATTATTTTCAGCCATGAATTTGTCTAATTGTTCTTCGAATCATGTAAGCTTTTGAAAGCCATGACATCTTGCAATTAGTTCCACAGCTTAATTATGCACTGCATAGAAAAGTGTCTCTTTTGTTTGCCACCTGAGAATTTGATTTTATGCCTTCTAGGTCTCGTATTACAAGAGACAGCACATAATGATTCCTCATTTGTCCTTCCCATGCACTTGTGATTTTCTCTCTCTGCCATAAACCTATTTTTCAGAGGCTAAGAGTCCAAGCCCTCATTCCGTGTACAGAAACCATCCCATTGCTTCTTCACCATGTTAAATTTCATCCTCGTAACTTTTCTAGGTCTGCTGTACCAAAGCTATTGATAAGACCTGTACATTGTATTCAAAGGGGTGCACCATGGATTTATAGTCGCATACTGATATTTTCTATTTTGGTCTCCTGCCCTTTACTAATAATGCCTTTTCACTTAAATAATGTATCACCTGGACTCATTTGCCCCTTGGAGAGAGGAGGATGTTTGATCCGCAGCTTGCTAAGTCTCATGCTACCCAAAGATTTAGGAGGAGTTGTGACAATAGATGCTAGAGAAGGGGTACCCTCAACACGTAGTCCAGCCACACCAAAGCCAATGAATTCAAACACAAGCACAGAAAGGATTTGCCCCTCACTGTCTGGCTATGATTAATCTTATTTCAGGAACTTTGCTTGCACGCTATGCAAATACATACTCAGCAAAGGGATGATAGTAGTGTGTACTGCTGCCTACCTGAAACTACTGCCACGGTGCTTTCCAAGTGGTTGCCATTGCAGTACAAGGAGGATCACAACCGTTTAGAGGCATCACATCTTTTGTACAATGTTTGTGAAGCTAAGGAGAATGTTTTCACCAACCGCAACTACAAACGTTCCTCCCAAAAAGGAATGATTGAACTGCATGTTTCTGGTTAACCCACTGCAACACATCCAGTTTCACTCTTGATCCCCTCCTCTTTATAATGCCTTTGACCCTGTGCTGCACATGCCTGTGCAGGCCATGAGTTTGTGGCACTAGTAATGCAGTCTTCATAAAATTAGGTTCTTCTGGACTATTGCCCTTAGCCTTTCTGTGGGTCTCCTTAAAACACTTTATATTCTCCTTGCAATTCTTTCCAGAGTAATCTAAATCCCAGCTGCTGGTTTCCAGATTGTGTTCATTGCACAGGAGACCCACATTGTTCCTTGGCAGGTGATGTTCTGAATGCTAAAAATTCACATGGGTTAGGGGAAGCCTGAGCACAGTCATGGAGGAGAACTCTGTGGCCTCTCAGTTGCTCCAGAGCAGCAGAACTCCACCTAATGCGGATGCTAGCCCAGCTGCTGGCCACCACTTGCCACCACCTGTGATTAGAGGATCTTCTGTCCCTCAGCATCCAGCACAAACAGAGGGAAATGGAGGCATGTACGAGCAGACTGGAGCTTTTTTCTTGCACCCTCACAACGCTTGCACAGGGAAAGAAAAGAGGGGCACCACCACAGCACTACACAATTTCCACCTTGCAGCTGAATTTGCAGCACTTGTGTTACCACTGCTGGCTGAACCTCTACCAATACCACCACCTAACCACGTCAAGTGGCAGGAGCCAAGAGGTGCACTCTGATACAATGCAACTCAGTCTTTGCCTGTTGACAAGTGGAAAGGAATGGCATGGTTTGGTGACAGGTGAAAGAAAAATTAAAAAAAGGGACAAAGAAGAAAATGAAAACAGACAGAGCAGGAGGAACTGCATGCAAAAGAAACATTAGAAAAGAGAAAATGAAAGGTGAATGGGTTTTGTTTGTGCTAAAAAAGGAGGCAATAAGTGGAGGGAGTGTTTTTTATCCTGAAGATATTTTCAAATATAAAATATATATAAATATTTCAAAATATTTCAAAAATATTTTATCTTGCCGCAGACCTCAGGATTTTCATAGTAGTTATTCTGGTGATAAATCCAAAGTAAGCAACAGTTCAGGGCAAACAGCATTTTTTGGGGAGACCACGGCTCATGTTTTTCTACCAGTGCATAATTAGGCAGCTCTACAAAATGCAGTCGTGCCAACAAGCTGTACTTAAGGAATCCTACACTATATTAGCAATAGTTTGAGACAACTGGGTTGAAAAGTGGTAATGGGAGAGCTGGAAGTCAAACATGGATGTGCCAGATAACCAGTAGCTACAGTCTATACTAGCAGCTGTATATCCAAACAGTTTCCCACTGAAAACTCTTTTACCTAGTTTTTCTAGGCTCATTCATCTTCAATATCAGCACATGACATACTGCTGAAAATAATGGCTTTTTTACTGGCCATAACTAAATGGTGCATTGCTGGATCAGAACCTGGAGATGCTGTTCGAAGTGGAACTAACTAGGGATTTGAACACAAATATGAAGTGGTGACTTCTAGGAAAGCTAATGTACTGGAAGATAGCCCGTGAGGAGGGACTGGAGAAGGCTGAACAGGAGCTGAACTGGTTTAGCAATGACCAATTTGGTTTTGCTACAAGTCTCTCCACTTCTGCTCTGGGTATCACATAACTGATGGAGGTTAATTTAAAGAAGATACTGGCTGAAGGAAACGATCAGTTTTGACTGAAAACATATTTACACCTGTGATTGAATTAATTTCACATTTAATAAGGACTCCCAGAGGACTCCCATCTAAACTAGTCATAATTTTTTTCTAAAATCATTAGAGATAAATGGATGAAATGCCCGTATCCACCCTGGCAGCTAGCCTACATCATGTTAACGATTTAAAACGTGTCTGATTTAGTTTGCCATTGGGTGAGCCATTTCCTCGCAATCTACTTGTCTTTCTCTGCTGATTTTCTAATCCATTTCTAATCCTTCCACTTTTCTGTAATTGGTCAACTCTCCATCTTCACGTGTTTTAACCTCTTCTGGTGCAAGAGCTTTCTGCTAGGAAATGCCTGCAACTGGGAAAAGCCATTCTGTAGTCTCTGCCTTGGTGAGACAGACTGTAGATTTATTTTTTTCCTCCCAACTTCATGCAAATACATATTGTATCTGGCAAGCATTTTCATTTTCTTCATTATTGACAATTTTCACATCAGTCCTGGAGTCTCAGCTTTTCAGATTTCTCTGTTGTTTCTTTCCTGATTTGTTTTTCCTTTGCTATTGTCATATACATGACATGTAGATATCAAGAGCTGCAGACTATCATATTCACTTGGTAACTAAATTGTTTATAACCATTGTGGGACAAAACAGGACACACAGCAAGCAAAGCAAACCTGTAGTGTAACATATTAGTCACTGGGAGGAAGGGTGCTTTTGGAAATACCAGCTCATTTTGGCAGGAAGCAAACGAGCAGGAATTTCAGTGAATCAGCTTTCAGTCAGGGAGGGACAATCAGGAAGAATTTGGATCAGGAAGAAGTTAGGAAAGGAATGGAGAGTATGAGGAATAGGGAAGGGAAATAGTTCTGGTGCATGTAATATGTAATGTTGAGGATAAATATAATATTTCTCTGTTATGCTGTGTCCAATCCATTGCTACAGTCCAGAGATTCAAGACGCCAGTCTTTGTTTCAGACAGGACTTGAGGTTAGCCTCTGGCATCTTCATTTACACTTCTAAATAATGACCACTTTTCCCAAAGTGATGGGACATTTGCAGTTCTTATTGCCTGCAAGGGCATAATGAATGGCTCAGGCCATGAATTGCAAGTGCTAAGCAGTGAGCAGCTCCCTCCAGACAATGCACTGGGATTTTAACTTTAGGCTCCTAGTGTCAAAAACTTACTCAAAATGCACATGTAAAAGAATGCTAATGGGCAGTGAAGATTCTGGCTTAATTAGATGGCTTTAATTAAACCAGTGCTAACCCTTGTGTGGGTACTCTTAAATGTGAGTAACAATGGCTCATTGAGCTTAAATTGAATAGGAGCCAATATAAAATAAACTGAAATACGCCACATGTAAATTGGAGCGAGTGACCACACTAGGGCTTAACATGGATTTAATTAAATTAGTAAAAGATTAAACCACTACCATATCTTATTTGGAGGAGCCTTCCGAAGGTAGCTGAGGGAAATGGGGATCAATGTGGATGATTTGTTAACTTTGATGACTTTTTCACTTTATAAGGGAAGTTTGGGGCACTTGTGTATATTGGAAGATATTTAATGCAATTGCTGGTTGATACTATTCATAATATGTATATACCTCTGTGAGAATAAACACATTAAGTAATTAAATGCATTTCTGAAAGACAATTTTAAAATACTGCTAAATGAGCTACTTATCCACCTGGAGCCATTGCAGGTTCACCGAGGATGAACTTGCCTTGAATATTACTGTCTTTTGAGGAAAGACCTTATAATAATGCAGACCATGTATAGGGTCAAAACCTCAGCTAGCATCAGTCACTGTGTCTGTATTGAAATGAAGAGTACCTACAGCTATGGAGTATCCTTTCTTTCATTTTAAAATGTACAATCTAAAAGCCCAGTTCTCAAGGTATTATCTATCTATTTTTATTCTTTATAACAGCATTCTCAAAACTGGTCAAAATAATTAATGTGCTCAGATTATCCAGTTTAGATATTTATTTTGTGCTGACGTTAATTCACAGTAATTTTAAATGGATTATAAGGAATGCTATCAACCAGTTGTTATTGAACCATAAATTATTAGAATATTTTGGGAAAGGAATATAAATCACAATTCGTGCTTTTTGAACTAGAATTGCATTGAATAACATACAAAATACATTCAAGGACTAGAAAGTGGTACAGCTAAAATTAATATGGGCAGACCTCTAGCAGGTTGTAAGTCGGGGCAGGATCTCAGTTTAGTAAAGAAATTCAGCTCATCTGAAGCGCTGCTGCCTAAGCCGGGTCTCTCGGGCCGGCTCGGTGCTGTGCCCAGAGGCCACCCAGACCCCCTGCCCGTCGGCAGCGGGGGCAGAGCTCCCTTAGCAGAAGTGTAGGGATAAGCCTTCCAGGCTTTTGAAGCCCATGCCTAACTCCGAGAACAAAAGAGAGATTCAAAAGGAGGTGTTAATGCTAACAGCCGACATCTACATAATAATTGAGTGCTTGCAACATTCACTGAAACAGAGAGATCAAGACCCTTTTCCACCTAAGGCGCTCACACTCCTCTGCCCTGTGAAAGTGCCAGAGACGACCTGAAAAGGGACCGGTTTCTATCACTTTCTATTAAAACAAACACAGCGGGCAGTAAGGTTTGCCAGATTCATGTGGACAAAGAGAACAGTAAGAAGGAGCCTGACTAAGACGTGGTCCAGTGACATCGTAAAGCTGCTCTAAGTACCCATGTAATAAAGCCACATCCATATGCCATACAGAGCTGAGCTAGTATCAAGTCCCGCGCTCTGATTCATTCAAAACATTTTGAAGGGTAACTTTCTCTCCATGGACTTTATGCTGGATCACGTATTGTGTCCTCCCTAGGCCAGCATAAAACATAAATCCAATATAAACATTGCATTGTATCCTGTGGCAAGTTCAACAAAAGAAATCAGTTGTGTGCTCCCACTGTTCTGGAGTGAATTTGTACTGTCGGCTCATCTGGTAATGCACAAATCTGGTAAGAAGGAAAATGGAACCACAGGCTGGAGTGTATCATGAAAAGAATTCTTGAACTGACGTGCTCAGTAACACTTGGTATCAAGAAATAAGATTTAATTAGTCAGGTTATTAAATAATTGTTAATAGGCTTTAAAAATTGTCTGGTTTGAGACAAGTGGGTGAAATTCACATTTGTTTTAACGGTCTTGGCACTTAAAATAGAGTGCCTCAGGAAAAAGTGTGGTCAACATTACAAGATGACATTGTCTATGAGGCGTAAGAACCTTGTTCTCCAGCAACGTATCTCCTATGTTGGAATTATATTCAGAAAGTAGTGCTAGACTGATCCATTATCTGATAATTTTGCACCTTTGATAATATATAGTTTTGACTGAAAACATAGCAGTCGGTCCTGTATTGGAAAGTAGTGCAGATCGTCTTTTTGTTTTATAAATGAGGATTATAATTTGAAGGATGTACAGTAGGAAACATATTTGAGACAGAAAGTGACTGAAGAACGAGAAGAAGGAGAATGTTCCAGCATAAATTATACCATCAGAAAAGAGAAGGAAAAAAGAGAAAAAGGAAGGAAAATAAAAAGAAAGGCTTTTCCTTTTCTCAATCAGTGGAATCATAGAATCACATAATTGAGGAGGTTGGCGGGGACCTCTGATGATCATCTAATCCAACCCCACTGCTCAAAGCGGGGTCAACTACAGCAGGCTGCTCAGGACCATGTCCAGGAGGGTTCTGAACATCTCCAAGGATGGAGACTCCACAACCTCTTGTGACTGCAGGGTCACGAGTCCTGCCAGCAAACCTGCTCCAGTGTGTACTCTTCTGTCCATGGGTCCACAGGTCCTGCCAGGAGCCTGCTCCAGCGTGGGCTTCCCACAGGGTCACAGCCTCCTTTGGGCACCCACCTGCTCCAGCATGGGGTCCTCCATGGGCTGCAGGGGGACAGCCTGCCTCACCATGGTCTTCACCACGGGCTGCAGGGGAATCTCTGCTCCGGCGCCTGAAGCACCTCCTCCCTCTCCTTCTTCCCTGACCTTGGTGTCTGCAGGGTTGCTCCTCTCACATATTCTCACTCCTCTCTCTGGCTGCAGTTGCTGTTGTGCAGCAGTTTTTTTCCCCCGTCTTAAATACGTTATCCCAGAGGCGCTACCACCGTTGCTGATGGGCTCAGCCTTGGCCAGCAGCGGGTCCGTCTTGGAGCTGGCTGGCATTGGCTCTGTCGGACATGGGGGAAGCTTCTAGGAGCTTCTCACAGAAGCCACCCCTGTAGCCCCCCTGCTACCAAAACCTTGCCACACAAACCCAATACAGTATCAAAGTCTTCTGCTAAAATATGGTTGAGATTTTTCAACTCTTCCAAACTTTATTGTCAATGAATGCTATTAAAATAAAAGGCTTATTTAAAAAATATCCTTTCCCCTCTGCACACTGCCAGTCACCAGTTTGAAAGATGTATTGAGGCTATGAATAAAGTAAAAAAAAAGAGCATGCAATAATCAGAGCCAGTGGAATACACTTTACCTCAGGCTCCATCCTTGCTGGGCTTCTGCCCGAGTGTGGCTCCTGGCTGCTGATGGACTCTGTAACCTCTGCGTTTTTTTCTCTGCAAATGCTTCATTGCTTTTTAGTTCTAGAATATGTTCTTCCAGCTGTTGTAAGCTGTTGCAAAGGTAAAGCCTGGGAAAGAAACAGTACATTTTATTGTTGTGGTTGCCCTCTTCTGTCTTCTAACAGGTCTGTAGAGTAGAACCAGCCACGATGGCCAGCTCCAGGGTCCATCTAGTCCAGCGCCTTTGTCTGTGTTAGAGGCCAGAAGAGGAAGATTAGAGAAAGAGAGTGTAAGAACAGTGCAAACATTGAGGGTTACCTCCCCTGGTGTATTCTTCCTTCCCCTCCTAGCACTGGGCTTACAGGCTTTCTGAGCCCCAGGTGCTAGACTTGGTTTTCATGCACAACAGCCCTTGATTGATTTTTTTCTTCCATTCACATCTAATCATTTCGAATGGTGCGCTCTGTAATGTCTGCAACCCCTTCTCAATGAGCTCACCTTTATGTTCAGTACTGAGGTACATTTTTCCATTTTGGGACCCACAACTTTGCTGGAAAATGAACTCCACAGAGCAAGTATGAGTCATCTGAAAAAAAAGTATGACATTTTGGTCATTTAAAAATTTTTGCTCTACAGCTTCCTGTGCTTTCCTGTCATTCTTGGATTATGAAAACTAAGACATAATAATTTATTATCTCCCTTCTTTGTACTATCACAGTTTTATAAACCTTTAGCATGTTCTTCCTCAGCCACCTGTTTTTTCAAGCTGAAGAGTCTTAGCATATTTAATCTCTTTTTATAGAGAAGCTGTTCCATATTTCTGCTCATCTTAGTTGCCCTTCTTTGCATCATTACTATATGCTTTTAGAGATGGTAAGACTAGAAACCCACAGTATTCAAGAATTGTGGAGGCACGATGGACTTGTATGCAGCAGAATGCTGTCTTCTGTTTTGCTTTCTATCCCTTCCATAGCAATTCCTAACATCTTATTTCCCTTTTTGGCTGCCACTGTGATTCCTATGCACAACAATTCCACATTTGGGTTTGAATTTTTTTCCCCCCCCTAATAACTGATAGAGATTATTCTTGTAAATTATTTGCTTTTGACTCTTTTTGAAAGTATTTTCAGAAATTTTGCCAATGCTTGCCTGGGCACTTCTCAGACCCAGGAACCTGATGACTGTTGGGTAATATCTGAAGTTTAGTTGCGAATGGATGTGGAGTCATGCTTGCACTATCATGCAAACTTTCCTGAAAGTATGCTAAAGATATTTAGGAAGCAAACTAACCGAAGCAGGCTGCCAGTTAATGCAACCTCTCAAGAGCAGAGGTAAAGATATTAGAGAAGAGTGGTTATCTTTAAAGGCGTTGCACAGTAAGACTGTCTTTGCTAATCTGAGTAGAAGAGCATGAGTATGCTGGAGGAAAAGCCCCAGCAGCAGAAGTGGTGTGACAATATCCAGGATTTTAGGGTTTATCAGCAGGACTCAAAACTCGATGTGATCATATGTACAGATAACATTTTTAGCAGTTAAAAGAGTTAGCAGCTAACCGTGTTTTTTTGGTACTAGGCAGGAATTATTTAAGAAAATAAAGTGTCCCTGCAGTAATTTGTCAGATGGTACTTTGCCCCCCCTTCTCAAGAATTCTGTAAAGAAAAGAAATTCTAACAAATAATTGGGAACAAAGATTACAGATTTTTTTTTTCTCTTCTCTGTTCCAATGTAGACATTCACTGTATTTTTAGAATAATGATTGTTAGAAATTAAGATCTACAGAAAATTAAGTCATTGAGTGTATACATCTTAGTCAAGCCATTTTAATCCACTTCTTCATTTTATTCATCTGTTAAAGAAAGGCAATATTTACTTTCATAACTCAGGAGTGCCGTGAGTGATAATTAATGCTTATAAGGAGTAGTATGATTAAAATGAAGAGCTATGCACTTCCAAAAGATTATTAATTTTATTATCATCGTTATTACTGTACTGAGCTATTGTAAATTACTGAAAGATAGCCAATTACTGTGGATTTTCTTGAGATGAATTTGTAAGGTATTAAAAGGAGAGTGTTACGCTGCAGAAAACTCATAATGAAGTTGTAAAACTGAGATTACATCCTATGCCTTAAAATGGTATTGTCCATACTGGAATGAAAAAATCAAAATAATTAATAAATGCTGATTAACACAAAAATGTACTAATCTGTCTTTTCACTTACAGCTACAGTGACTCATTTACTGCTTGCTGAAAATTCCCGATCTCTGTCTCAATGATTTTCGAGTCATATGCCAGAAATTTCAGGAAAAAGGTTATGGCCAATGATTAAAAGCAACTGGGTTTCTGCAGTTTAATGAGGGCCCTCTTGTCAGCTAAGCTGCTGAATCTGATAGCGTGGGAGCTCCCGCCACTGAGAACCTGAGCAGAGGCCAGCTCCTGTGGTCCAGCAGGTGATGAGCCTCTTGCTAAGCTGTGGTCAGCCCGTGGCTGCGACCGGGCACTCGTACGCCAGAGCGTGACTAACTGCAGCACGGCTGGATCAAGAGATGCCTGGCCCTAACGCTTCCCGCTCCGGGCTCTCACCCTCTGCATTATAGGATACCTCCCTCAGTTAAACCAATCTGCCTGCACGACTGTGCTCTAAGGTACGCTGTGAAATGAAGCCAATTAAAAACGGCACTAACACCATCATTTTGGGAAAGGGTTTTCTTTAAAAATGGGTCATTTATAAAGCTGGTTTAGAATATGGCTGCACCTCGAGACTGTCCCCATGAAGATTTAAAATAGCTTTGTTAATATCCACTTTAAGTGGTTATTTGGATTAATATTCTTGAGTTTCCCATGAACACAAGCCGAATTATACTGTGAAGAAAATTCATTTATTTCCACTGGCAGTAAGGAATGATTTCTTATGCGTAATTTCTGCCTCTTATTTGACTGGCTTTCTAGACATTCCAATTTAGGTTCTTGATGAGTTGAGAATAAAAGATTTCCCTATTCTAAACTGAAAGATTAATTACAGAACAAAGACTGTCTATGAAAAAAATGTTATTCCTCACCCTTTACCGATGCTGAGAGAAAGTAATTAGTTAGGAGTCTAATCAAACCCCAAGCAGGATTTGTAGGGAAGGTTAAACCACCTCGGCTCTTGCTGATACCTTGCTGTTCTCTGTGCTGGAAAGAGCTCTGGTTTAATTGAAACAATCCAGGAACCTAACAAGACACTCTCCCTGTGACAGCAATCTCTGAAGCATTGGAAAGCATGATCTAGAGGGACATGGGATTTCATAACAGCTGACAAAATTGTGCTGTAAGGCTGCAAGCGTTGCAGTGCCATGCAGGAAGAAACGGCGCTGTGGACTCAGCAAGCTGGTGGCTCTCACAAAGGGCTCAACCAACGCAAAGACTGAGGTTTTTTGACTTCATTTGGGATAGGCTTTGTTGGGTTGCAAAGCCAATGCCAACGATGCTGTGAGTATTTCAGTGTCGACAGGCCGGAGAAATGGGCTGACAAGAACCTCATGAAGTTCAACAAGAGGTGCAGAGTCCTGCACCTGGGGAGGAACAACCCCATGCACTGATATATGCTGGGGGGCCACCCAGATGGAAAGCAGCTTGGCAGAAAAGGACCTGGGGGTCTTGGTGGACACCAGGTTGAATGTGAGCCAGCAACGTGCTCTTGCCGCAAAGAAGGTGAATGGTATCCTGGGCTGCATTAGGCAAAGTACTGCCAGCAGCTTGAGGGAGGTGATCCTTCCACTTTATTCACTGCTGGTGAGGCCACCGCTGGAGTGCTGGGTCCAGTTCTGGGCTCCCCAGTACAAGAGAGACATGGACATACTGGAGAGAATCCAACAAAGGGCCACAAAGATGATGAAGGGACTGGAGCATCTCTCCTATGAGGGAAGGCTGAGGAAGCTGGGACTGTTCAGCCTGGAGACGAGAAGGCTCAGAGGGATCTCATCGGTGTACATATACCTGAAGGGAGGGTACAAAGAAGACGGAGCTGAGCCCTTCTCAGTGGTGCCCAGTGACAGGACCAGAGGCAACGGGCACAAACTGAAACACAGGAGGTTCCCTCTGAACATCAAGGAAACACCTCTTCACTGTGAGGGTGACGAAGCACTGGCACAAGTTGCCCAGGGAGGTCTTGGAATCATAGAATCTCTTGATTTGGAAGGGACCAATAAGGATCATCGAGTCCAACTCCCTGCTCCTCGCAGGACTACCTAAAACTAAACCATATGACTAAGAGCATCATTGAGATGCTCCTTGAGCTCTGACAGGGTTGGTACCGTGACCACTTCCCTGGGGAGCCTGTACCAGTGACCGACCACCCTCCCAGTGAAGAACCTTTTCCTAATGTCCAATCTGAACTTCCCTGACGCAGCTTCATTCGATTTCCTCGTGTCCTATCGCTGGTCACCAGCGAGAGAAGTCTCCATCCTTGGAGATATTCAAAGGCCATCCAGACACGGTCCTGGGCAACCTGTGGGCAACCTGCTCTAGGTAGCCCTGCCTGAGCAGGGAAGTTGGACAGGATGACCTTCAGAGGTCCCTTCCAACCTCAACTGTTCTGTGATTCTGTGACTTACGACATTGTTGAATGACTGGCCTACTGGTTCATGTTAAAAAAACCCTCTGCAACAGGATAGATGTATTTAATAGTGTATGGTGGACTTCAGCGTATCATCTCTGCTCTCCCACTTTTGCTGTTTCACTCAGCCTTTGCTCATCCTCCAGGGCAGCTTGCCCATTGAAGCATCTAACCAAATCCTGACTTGAACACGTTTCACGGAGGAAACCATCTTTGCCCACCGCCCTGTGAAGAACCTTAGGGACGTGGTTTAGAGGTGGACCTGGCAGCTAGGTTAACGGTTGGGCTCAAAGATCTCGGAGGCCTTTTCCAACCTTAACGATTCTGTGATTCTATGATTCCATGATTCTGTTCTATGAACCTCATCCTTGCAGCGAGGCGCGATGCCGGCACACGGCACGGCAGTCCCTCCAGGCCCGCTGGCACCCCGCCATGGGGGAACGGGCCACCAACTGGGACGCCCTGCTGGAGGTAGGGGGCAGCGGGCCTCGGCGGCCTGCGAGGGCGCCCCGTGGGCATCCCCTGGCCGCGCAGGTGACCCGCGGCCGGCCCGCCCCGTCCCGCCGCCCCGGGGCAGGGCGCTCCCGGCCGCCCCCTCGCTGCCGCCCCCCCGGCCCCCGCGGGGCGCCCGCCGCCCCCCCATGGCCGCCTCCACCGCGCGGGGCGGGGCCTGGCCCGCCCGACGCGTTTCAAACGGGCCAACCGCCGGGCGCGGAGGGAGGGCGGGTCGGCGCGCAGTCCCCGCCTGGGAGTTTAAAGCGCCATTTTGTGCCGGGCGGTCGGGTATCGATCGTCGCTCCCTACCGGCGTGCGGGCGGAGGGGCGCGGTGAGGCGGCGGGCGCCCGGCGGCGGCCGGCGCCTCTGCTCCGCTCTCCCTTCTCGGCGTCTCTGCCCCCACCCCGTCCCTCTGCCTCCATGACCCGCAGTAGGAAGCAGGCGGCGCTGGAGAGAGGAGCCGGGGAGATGAACCAAGAGGCGGGGAGCGCCGCGGCAGCGGCCGCGGGAGCCCGGGCGGCAGCGGCGGCGACGGGGGCAGGCGGCGGAGCGGCGCCCGCCGCCTGGGGACTGGAAGGGGAGGCGGAGAAAGTTGTGTACTCGCGCTCGCAGGTCTCCTTCGCCGGCACCAAGGCGCTGGGCGACGCCCTCAAGCTCTTCATGCCCAAGTCCACGGAGTTCATGAGCTCCGACTCGGAGCTGTGGAACTTCCTCTGCAGCCTCAAGCACGAGTTCTCCCCGGTCATCCTCCGCAGCAAGGACGTCTACGGATACGCCTCCTGCCGCGCCGTCGTCCCCGACCCGCCGCCGCCCTCGGCGGAGCGGCCCCGCCGCCGCGCCGGCAAGCGGCGCCTCCCGGCCGCCGACGCCAAGCGCCGAGCCGCGGCGGCGGGCGGCAGCGCCAAGCGGCGGAGGCGGCGGCGGCGCCGCAGGAGGGGACGGGGGAGGCAGCGGCAGGCGGCCGCGGCACCGGCGGCCGACGGCCCCCGCGGCGGGGGGGAGGCGGAGGAGGCGGCGGCGGCGCTGGGGCCGCCGGGCGAGGAGGCGGACGGCGAGCGGGGCAGCCCGGCGGAGGGGGCCGGCTGGGAGTCCTTCGGCGGCAAGTCGTTGGAGGAGATCTGGAAGGCGGCCACCCCCCGCCTCACCACCTTCCCCACCATTCGGGTGCGGGGCAGCGTCTGGAGTCGGCGGAGCTTGGGGGCGGCGCGGCGCCGGGCGCAGCGGATCCTCGGCGTGGACCTGTCCCCCGTGGTGCGGGTGCGCCGCTTCCCCGTGGTGCCGTCCTGAGGCGGCGGGAGGCGGGAAGGCCGGTGCCTCACCTTCGCCGCGGTGCGGACAAAGAGACCGATATCAGTCACCTGTTTACATTGCTTTTGTCTGGATCGTGTTCTGCTGCTGCACTTTATGGCTCGCTCGGGCGGGGGCCGGGCCCCCCAGCCGCACGGGGGGCGGCCTGCCGGGCCGCCGCGCAGCCAGGGCCCCGGCCTCGCCCCGGGCTGGGCCGCGGCGCCTCCCGTCCCGTCGCGTCCCGGCCCCGCCGGGGCGCGGGGAAGGACCGCCTGGCAGGTATCACGCGTGGGGACCAAGTTCCACTTCCACTTTTTTCCTCTCCCATTGGGCTACCTCACTGGTCCAGAAGTCCACCCAAGAAGTTATTTTCCAAAGGAACTTACTTTCATGCTTGTATAATAAAGCACCATCTGATTCTTGCTATTTTTTTCTCTACTTCCCCCCTTTTCCGATGGATAATGTATGCTTTGTGGTGTTGCACTAGTATGTGCTCAGGGTATTTTGAATCCCAAGCATTCCCAAGTTTCAGTTTACTCTGATCAAGGATGCATAAAGAATGGAGGTTCAGGACTTGTGGCTGTTCTTGATGGTGCAAAAACTTTTTTTTTTTAATTTCATGGGCTTAGTGATATATAAAGATGTATCGCGCAGTATAATTGTTACACTTTTGTATCTAAAGTCATTTTTAAAGTTTTCTAGTTGAACTAAGTATTTGTTTCTATTGAGCACCTAAAGATAGGATCATCCTGATATTTTATAACCCTGTTTACTTTAGGGAAGCTCATTTGGTCAACCTAAGTGAACTTAATAAAAGTCAAAGAACAAGTGGCGTTTCAGTTCAATGAAACTGCACAGGGATGGGTTCCTTGGTGAAGTACACCATCTAAGCGCCTAATGTAAACAAGCTTAGAGTTTGTGAAGAATGTAAATGCTCATCGAAGCAATGTATAGGTGTCTGAAGGTGAACTGCGATACCACGTGGGTGCTGACAGCCAAAAGTCAGTAGCTCGCATGACACAAATGTCACGCTGAAGTGCCTCTCTCTGCAAAAAGAGCAAGACTTGATACCTGATCGCTTCATAACAAAATAGCGCTGGTTGTTATCCTGCGGTTGTGAGATGATTAATGATGGATAATCATATTTAACATAATTACTTGCACATGATTATTTTTATAAACCTCTTCTGCATTTCACAGTTGACTCTGATGCGAAGTTCGTGATGCAGCTTGATTATTTTGACTGAAAAATACCATGTTGTCATTCTATGCGATAGGCAGTCTCTCTTTAAACTGTTTCATTACAGACTTTCTTTAGGTCTTATGCCTTGCAATTGGTGTGTGAGGAGCAAAGGTGTGTGTGAGGGAGAATGTGATTTTTTTTGTTTTTCTTATTTCTTTTTTATGCTTGGGAGAGGAAAAATAAATGCTTGGTAATATGTCCCTAGCATCCTGGCAAATGAGACTAACTTACCAATTTCTGTGGTGGAATGAATGACTTCACAACTTGATTATAGAATGCTTTGGTGACCATTTCTTTTCTGATGGCTGAAAAAAAAAATTCTGATGGCTGTCGACTCCTTGTTGCCTGCTGTCGACAGGCAATAAGGCAGCTTGATGTGTAGAGGCTGCTTGTAAAAACTTGCTAGCGCTAACCTAAAGCAGCCAGCTTCTTCTAAAACCTGTTTATATTTTGTAGTTCTTACTTAGTGAAGCTGCAAAGTTCTTATTCTTCCAAACTAACACTTAATCTATTCTATATCCATCAGGCTTTTGAAATTGTTTACATAACGTTAGACTGCCTGCTGATCGCTGCAGTAGTGCCACGTCACATTTCAGAAGTGAATTAGGAAATGAAAGTTCAAGGGTGCACGTTGTGCTGTTTCTCTGGCTATAATACCTGCTTAAATGTAAAGGTGAAATTGTGTTGATTTAAAACTCAACAAGACAAGCTGCAGTGTGACCAAATGCCATGGCTCCAAGTACTTCAGTTTTGATATTCCACTTTAGAAAGGCAAGTTTTAAGAGTATCGTTATTAGTTCTTGGAGCGTCTAGTTGATTTCAGTGCTCCTACTGTTAGGTTATTTTTTCAGTATTCTTTTGAAAGACCTGTGTAGAAATATGATAAAATGTAAGCAGTTGTCCTGTGCAGATTCTTCACTTCACTTGTAAACAGGTGCAGGACAGGCTAGATCAAATTTCAAGGGCAGAATTGAGGCTGCCAGAGGTATGATATGGGAGACGCTGTGTTAAATTTGTGCTGCCTCGTTTGGAGGCTTATCCCGAAACATTCTGTGTGGGTACAAAATACAGTGAGGTAACTTGAGCTCTGTTGAGTGACTCTTGTTGTGTGGGCTGTATGCATAAGGCTTGCTTATTTTTCTCTTGCTTGTGCTTTGACTTGGTTTTGAAGTGGCAGCTTTATTGGGGGTATAATACGCTTTGCTGATACCCTGTTGGCAAGTTGGATTGAAGTTTCATTGTAGTCTAAACTCCGGCAGCTGCATTTACAGGTTCTTAACTGAGCTATTTCAGTCTGTGCAGTCAGTTAAGGGGGGGAAATCTTTAGTCAGGTTTTCTGGCAAATTAATGTGCTGAAATAGCTCAGCAAAGGGTCTGAGTACAGGACGGGGTGTGAAAGCGAACAGCTTACAGGGAAGCTAAGACAACTAATTTCATGATCGTGTTTGTGGCAGTTTGTGGCAATCCAGGACAGGATTATCTGTGGTCCCGCTTCCCTCCCGCCCCCCTTTTTTTCCCCCATCTCAAAGCTGCAACTCCTACCTATCTCTCTGTCTTTGTGCTTATCTGAGGAAGCTAAGCAATCAGAAAACTATTCAATTTTAGGTTTGGGCAGGTTGATACCTGTTGGCTTTTGTTTGACCTTCTAGCTGTAGACCAGAGCTGAGGAAGGTTGGAAGGGGGTGTGCAAAACTGCTGTAGTATTGAGTTAGATAATTTTAAGCATGGAAGCCTTAGGTTTTATTTTACATAAAGGGCTAATAATGTTATTGTACTCTACCTATACATAGGCTGTTGGAGAAAGTGTAATGGATTAGATGGACTTCTGGTCTGACTCTATGCGGCTGCCAAAACCAGCACATTGTCCACCCCTTATTCCATACCATTTACATCATGCTCCAGTCCCACACTATCCAATATATCCTCGTCAACCACTACCTTCCTTCCCATACTTTGATAAAATACACAGGTATCATTCCCTTAGTCTATGGACTACCCCTGTACAATGTCTGTAAAATGTCCACAGAATGTCCACTGAGTTCATTTAGCCCGTGACTTTGGGCTCCATCTGTGACGGCAGTCACTCAGGACAGGAGAGGTGGCGTGTTGTGTGGAGTTACTGGGCACCAAAGCCAGCTCAGGTCGGGTCGCTGCTGCACTTGCACTGCTTCTTGTAATGCTTGTCTTCCATTGGTTTGGGTGGTTCCTGCTGTAGTAATTCCTATACCATGCAACTCAGATCAGGGGTTACAACAATTTAAAGGTGTATCCATCACAATCTCCACCCCTGGCCTCTTTGGAACAGACGATAGGGTTTAACACTGCAGTGAACTCCTCCCCTTGCCCCTGCTCCAGCTTGGACTTAGCCACAGACTGCAGTCCCTTAGGGGTGTACCTGCTCCAAGTGGAGCCTTATATATGTGCCAAAGTCTCTCCAGGGGTATACCTGCTGTGGCATAGACTTACCCACAGCCACGGTTGCTTTGAGGTGCACCTGTTCCAGTGTGGCCTTCTCCATGGGCCACAATGCCTTCAGAGATAGACCTGTTCCAGCATGGCCTTCCCCATGGCCACAGTCCCTTCAGAAGTAAACCTGCTCCAACATGGTCTTACCCATGGCTGCAGTCCCTCCAAGGGTGTACCTGCTCTGTTGTGGGCTCAGCCGCGGCCACACGCTTTGAGGTGCTCCAGCATGATCTCGCGCACAGCCACCGATGCTTCAAGGTGTACCTGCTGCAGCATGGGCGTATCCACAGCCAGAGATGCTTTAGGCATATCTTCTCTAGCGTGGACTTATCCTTGGGCCACAATCCCTTTGGAGGTACCTGCTGTGGCACAGACATGACCACGGCCACAGACACTTTGAGATGTACCTGCTCTGATGTGGACTTATTCATGGCCACAGACGCTTCAGGGTGTCCTGCTCCTGCATGGACTCATCCACAGGTCACAGTCCCTTCGACTCGAGTTCGCACTGGAGTTCCAGCCTGTCCAGTACAGCAGCGCAGAAACAGCAGCGATGCCCTGGCCATCTGCCAGCCCAGGAGCATGGCCACTGCTGTTACCAAAACGTTCCCAGGCACAGCCGAGTAAGATGATTAGCAGTAGAGTGCTACAGCGAGCAGCAAAAGCAAAAAGCAGCCACTAACGAGCACTAGACTGTTATGTACAGTAAGGCAAGCAAGCGCCATGGCAAGCACAGGAGCCTGCCAATTGATAGCTAAACAGCAATAACAGCTATAAATTTGATCTAGCACATTCTAATCAGATCTGTCATTATCCCAAACCCTTTGAGCCCCACGTAGGGTGCTAAAAAGGACTGTTGTGGTTTAACCTTGGCCAGCAGCTAAGCCCCCCACAGCTGCTTGCTCACTCCCCTCACAGTGGGATGGGGGAGAGAATCGGAAGAGTAAAGGTGAGAAAACTCATGGGTTGAGATAAAGACAGTTTAATAGGGAAAGCAAAAGCCACACACACAAGCAAAGCAAAGCAAGGTATTCATTCACTACTTCCCATCAGCAGGCAGGTGTTCAGCCATCCCCAGGAAAGCAGGGCTCCATCACGCATAATGGTTACTTGGGAAGACAAACACCATCACGCCGAACATTCCCCCCTTCCTTATTCTTCCACCAGTTTATATACTGAGCATGATGTCATATGGTGTGGGATATCCCTCTGGTCAGTTGGGGTCAGCTGTCCCGGCTGAGTCCCCTCCCAGCTCCTTGTGCACCCCCAGCCTCCTCGCTGGTGGGGTGGGGTGAGAAGCAGAAAAGGCCTTGACTGTGTGTAAGCCCTGCTCAGCAGTAATGAAAACATCCCTGTGTTATCAACACTGTTTTCAGTACAAATCGAGAACATAGCCTTATACTAGCTACTATGAAGAAAATTAACTCTATCCCAGCCAAAACCAGCACAGGTGTGATTTGCCTGATTTAACTGAGTGGTTTCAGCATCCTGCCATATGGGGCTGCTTCTGAGACCAACAAAATGCAGGCCCCGAATAAATCCAGTGTACAATGCCCAATCTAGTTCAGTCAGCACGGATGGTTTTGTATTAAACAGGAATCTTGTGGTAGCCTCTGTTGCCAGACTTCTTTCGCAGTAGCTGGTTCACTCCCTTACGAGCTCCCTTCATACAATGACTTTGTGTACTGTAACTTGTGCTATTTCCTTTGCCAAATCTGAATTTTCATCCAGTCACTCGAAGGTTATTGAACTTCAAAATGCCACAATGCCAAAAAGAGTTGCATGATGGCCCCAGATGCCAAGGAGAGAGCTGAGACAACCATTGTGTTGAACGTGTTGCCTAGTCTAGGCTTTACATTCAAGAGGCAGTGCCTTCCTCTGAGTCATTGTACAAATACATCGTTCAGGACTGAAGCTCATAAAAGGAGAAAGCAGTGCCTTGCAAAAATTTTCCTGTACTCTAATGTTGCATAGAAGTTTTCACATCAAAAGGATCAAAGTGTACAACTGGTCCTTGAAACCATCTGTTGCTAGCCTGTAAACAACAAACTGTATATGCTCAAACCTCAAACGGAGGATTGTTGTATATATTTGCTGAAGGCAGGACTTGCGGTGCTTGGATTTTGCTCTGAATGGGTAGGGGATGTTGTGTGTATCTGTATTTCCTTGCCTATCATCAGAAGCAAAGGGCAGAGTGAATCCAGTCTGTAGATTGTGGCTTTGATCCCAAATAATTTTTCACTTACTGCTGCTTCAGCAAGGCAGAGTCCTGGGCTCTTCATGGTGTTTAAAACAGTTGACTTATGCTAATTTACGATGGATCAGTGCTGTAGTTTGAGTCCAAGGTTTGCATGCACATTAAACCAGTAGCACTGAAAGCATCTCTATTTCCTTTTCGCCCAATGGACTGAAACAAAAATTTTCTGGTTTGTATGTATGAGTCAAAAACACTGATTTTGGGTTGAACAGAATGTTTTGTTTGACTTGAAATGCTCTGTTTTTCCTTGTGTCTACAAATATAGGAAATCTGGTAGCAAAGGACTAGATTCACAAGAGCAAATTGCCTCATAGAAATGAGGCAATTTATATGAAGTAAGATAGTAGGTCAGAAATCCTGGATTTGTAGAGACCCAAGTTCCAGTGACCCCATCTGTCTCACTTGGAGGAGGAACTTTGAAGTTCTGTGTCCTGAGGACTAGGTTATAACAGCTGGAACCATTTCACTGTTTAAAATAAATATTCACTAAGCTAGAGAAAATTCCTGGATATCAGGGTTTTTAGGGAACACCTTGGTTCTTCATCCAGTATTTCTTTTAGGTGAACATAACTTCCTTAACTGAGGAAAGACTGAGGCAGACCCATTCCAGAGTATCCTGTGGCAGAGGATCTGCTCAGGCAGTGACTCCAAATGTGTGCTGCTCATGATGGTTTATTCCCAAACAATCATGAGGCATCCAATATGTATGGTCGTAGGACTATGTAGGAGAATTTTGGAACACTTCTTATCCCTAATCAAGCAAAGCCATTTTTCCATACCGTAAAAATAAAGCGTATTTCCTCAAAGTTAGTGCCTAAGTATCTTTATAGAATTAAAAAAAAAAATTCTTTTAGTTCTTCTGTTGTTGCTGCCATTTTCTTATGTAAAAAGACCTGAAAATATTTTCCAGGGTTGATATCAAGAATAAAGAGCCTCGTTTATCCATTTATTTACTGTGAAACTCCTCAGGAAACTGCTAAGTAGGACTTGATGTTATAGGAGATGGAAGAAGTGAGCCTTCATTCATGCAGTTCATTTTTACTCGAACAGGTGTGCAAGATACCCAGCCAAACAGAAAAACGTGTGGTTCCCTGTCCTCTCCACTGGCCTTTAAGAAAGCTTCCATTCCAGTTCTCCTTCACGCTCCTTATTTGAGATTATAGAAGATGAGACTTGATAGTGTCGAAGTTAAAACACTGCCAACAGAAAAGCCCTATCCCTTCAACTGCTCTGATCGTTCCGGTTTTTTCTCCCCATTGCTACTTCAGGAATGCAGACAACCTGTACCCACCCTCTTTTCCTAGGCTGGTTTTGAGAGGAGAGACAGAGTGAATGGTCTAGAGTAGGTGGGAGGTGAAATTCTTGCTCTGAAAGACAGTTTTTAATTTTTTTGCATGTGTTGTGTGTGTAGCTGGCTGTTCCTTTCCACCTCCTCAAAGAGTCTTCACTCTGTCTTTACTCTGCCTTCAGCCGTCTCTAATTGCCTGTTACTTTGCTTGGGCAACCGAGCAGCCTGTTTATCAGCTTACGTTGCCCATGCCAAATCAACTTGCTATAGGATAATCTGTGAAGATCGAGAGGACATTTCACAAGTACACATATTTATTTGGGCAGCAGTGGACCTCAGTCAAAATACCAGATGCTGTTTCCAAATGGATGGTATTTCCTGGATGAGAGGTAAGAAACCAAACGGAAAGAACCTGGTGTGATGATTCCTTGATGCCTTTTCAAAGAGTTTTTGAAAAGGAAGGAAAGTTTCTTGCCACCTCCTCATGAATCCATACACTTAAATTCCAAAATGAAGGTGCTATGTTATTATAGTTTGTGTTTTTTTTTCCTATTCCTGCTGAGCAGTTGAAATTACAACTATCCACTTTGTACATCCCAGGATTGTTAAAATCACTTATAACTGAAATTGTCCCATGGCTCCGTAAGATAACTGCTGAATAATGAGCATGTACTTCTGAATTAACTGTGCAGTGTCAGGCTGTGTAGGAAGCTGACACAACACATTTCACCCCCTCTAAGGGTATGTGTCTGCTCAGCTACTGGGAGTTAGTGGCACAGGTTGGGACCAGTGATGCAAGTTTTCTTGACACAGAGCAGAAAGAGTGCGATAGGGCATGGGTTGAGCTGCGCTTATCCTTCGCTCCACCCAAGCTCCAATGTGAGGATCCAAATATCAATGATTTCCTCATTATACAAAGTGTTAGTATGTGTAGCAAAGACTAATTTTTATAGATGGTATATATAATAATTTATGAAAGCTTGTAATGAGTATTTGTGTATATATATATATATACACACACACTCACACCCCAAAGCAGTTCTCTTAAAGAGACTTTTGTTCTAGTTTTTATTTGTTCAATGCCATTGTATCCAACGTATATTCTAAAAATGCCCCACATTTCCATGCTATACAGGATCAGCAAAACTGTCCCAAGGCCACAACAATCCTGGAATCTACCCTGCATACTTCCTAACGGCTATCCCATCCAGAAACCACTTTCCAGTAAGATTTCTGTGGACTTCTGCCTTGTGTTGAATCCACTAATATAAAAAGTTGTGGCACAATCTCCACTTAGCACCTGCAGTCTTGAGAGGCTGTGAGGGGAATTTACCTCCTCCAGAAGAATGGGTATCTGATTTTTCTTTTTCTCTTCTAGTTTGATAGAGGAAGCAACCAGAGACAGAAAATCTTAAAACCAATCTTTTGCCTTAGCTGGGAGACTGAAGTGCTGTTCCTGCTGCTGTTGAGTGGCCGTCAGCAGGAAGGGTCAAACAGCTCAGGCACAAAATGCCTCCCCTGAAGTACTTCTTCCAGGAAGAAACACAGAGCACCTCTTCCTGTGGAGGCACAGAAACAGTGCTGTGCTGAGTTGGAGTGGCCTTTGATGTGGCTGTAAATGTCAGGTGTGATTTTTTTCATATAAATTCTCAGTGCTTTGTACCTTAGCTTATACTAAAGAGTAGACAGCTTTTCTTTTCATCCCTAGACCTCTTAAGGAACTCAAAGTTTAAATCTTTTAAGTGCTGCCCACACTATTTTTCTTCCCAAAGATGCACCCATTGCTCAGGAAGTTGTGCATGTGGAACACAGAATAATTCAGGCTGGAAGGGACTTACAGAGGTTAACTTGGTCAACAGGATCCTCCACAAGCAAGCACAGATGAACGATGTCTTGAAGAGTGGTCCTTTAAAGACATCCTAAGTACTCTTCTTAAAAAGACAGAGAAGAAATAGGGAGAGAATTAATCAGAAACAAGAATGGGAGGAAAATATCCGGGGTTGAAATCCACAATGAAAAAATAAGGTGCCAATCTTTGATATTGTAAAATCTGTACATTGGGACCATAGTGTCATTTGGAGCTTTTTATTGTCTTATCTTGGATGGTTAAATTAATGCTCCTGAACAGAAATGTCCCAATACTTATTTCTGGACAAGTGGGAAGAGGTAGAGGAGAAAGTGGAGGAAATTTTTGTCATTTTTTATTTTTTGAAATTGTTCCATCTACTTTACTGCCCTTGTTTCACATTCCAGCCTTTCACTGCAGCTCTATGTAATTTGACAAAATTCCCGAGTGCAATGAGTTGTGCTACAGAGAATATACCCTAGCTGCTCATAAAACACATTCAGTATTTGAATACTGATTAGATGCATCAAATGTGCTCATTTATTAGCAATAAATAATGATCCTTTGTGTAAGAACTGTGCATAAATTACTTCCATCTGCACATAAATTTCACCTCGTTGTCCAGTATCTAATGGAAGCTGTTTCATCCATCTTTCCACCCAACCAGGTGTCTTAAATAATCCCCTGATGTTTGTATTCTTCTGAATTGGCTTAACATTTTTGTCACTGTCCGTTTCCTCACGTCCAGCTTCCTCTTCCATATTTCCAAAGCATGTAAAAATCTCCTTCCTATAAAAACAAAAGTCATAATCACAGTGATCACATCCTACTTGGAACAATTTGAATGAAACAAAACCTCAAGGATTTTGGAGGGCTGCCTGAAATGATCTTGAAAAATAAAAGTTTGACTTCATGAAAAATGTCCTATTTAAAAGAAGAGGAAAGCACAAAGCAGCCAGTTGTTTTTGCATGATTTATTTTGTTGACATTTTTATCAAAACATCTTTTATTTTTGCAAAAAGTCTTTCATTAAATGTTTGGAAAGTTCAATTTTTGGCAAAAATAGAAAAGATAACAGAGGTGGAAGCTTCTTAGACTTTTTTTTCATTATTTGAGTAACTTCAATGTTTATAAATGCAGAACAATGTATCAATAAGCACTGGGAACTCACTTCTTTTCAGTGTTTTCTCCATGGCCTTCTTGACAATAGTGCCTAGTCCAGGGTTTTGTAGGTACCTACCTAACAGAATCATTAAACAGATGAGCTGGTCCGTTGGGCACTGGCTGGGCAAGAGGGTCCTTGTGTTAGGCACAACTCTTGGATGCACGGTAGGATATTAGGATCACCGTGTCCTCCCTGCTCATGCTTAGCATTCCCCCTCTCTCAAGGCACTTCTTCCCTGAAGGAAGGCAGTCTGAAACCTGGGTCTGAAAGCCTGTTGCCCTCCTACGTTGCACACCGCATAGGGTTTTCTCTTGGGCACAGAGTGTAAAATATCACCCTTTCAGAATTACAGCTCTCCATCTTGCCTCGCTGGAATGCTGCATAATATAGGGAGCGCTAGACAAGGAAATAATATTTCATGTCAGCAGTGTTGCTAATTAACGTGTAAATCATTTTGCTCACTTTTCCCCATCACAAGATTGGCTTAAGAAAAAAAATCAAAAGATTTAAAAGTGATATATATACGCCTGCAACTTTTGTGAGTCACTAAATTTCATGCTTTTCAAGATTTTCTTTGCCTCCAAGAAGAACAGAATGTCATTTTAATTCTGAATGATAAATAAGTTTTCTCAGTCTAGGAATGGGGACAGTAAGAAAAACATCAAATACCATGATCCTGGCAATAAAATCCCCAAGAGCTGGCAGTCATGGGTCAGAGAAGACAAGGCTTGGGAGGGAGCCAGAGCCTGCCTGTGAACAGGAGCAGCAGGCTGGAGACAGCTGTCTGGAATCTGTCTGGGCAGCAAGCACCCCAGGAGATGAGAGAGTCATGCAGGGAAGCAGCTTTTTGCTGCTATGGGAGCCGTAACATCAGAGGTTGTTTCCACTTAAAGGGGTTTCCTGTCAGAACTGCAACTGGCAAACCCTGCCCGTGAAGATGAAAGTTAGACAGCTTCCCAGAATGGAGTTACATAAGCAGAAAGGAGTTGCTGCATGTATAAAAGCATCTATATTAGAGGTTTTGTTGGCATGGTTATGTGGTTTGAGAATGGGTGTTTGGTGGTTTATTTTTAATTGATGGAGAGCAAGGCTATAGGAAGGGGAGAGGACACAGGTAGCAATGTAGGGAGCCACAAGTTGCATATCTCTAGGCACAGTTTTGAACAATTGCAATGAGGTCAGACCAGGATGCTCCAGGTGTTAGGACCTGTGGGGAGGTGCAGCTGACCTTTAATAGCAAAGCAATCTTCTACTGTTCCCATGAAAGCTGGGAATGCTTGTGGAAATTCATTGTAAAACCTGTAGATTTGCAAAGCCTGGAGCACATCCCATTCCTGATCCCAGGCTTCTTGTGCACAGAAGTCCCATCAGACACACTAACCATGATTGTAGGGCTAGCTGAAACATGGATTTGAGGACATGTTAAAGAGGTTCAACCATATTATCTGTCCACTTTCTTTTCATCTGGTTAGCTGCAGTTTAGACAAAAATCATCTCGGCTGTGCTTAGGAAGACCCAAGTTTTAGGATGGCTTCTGGTGGACCACTTTAATTCATTCCAGCTGATGTCAGTCTGTCTAGACTAGATGGAGGAAAGCTTGGATCCATGTGATAGCATAATTCAAGTGTTTAAGCTTTCACCACTCCAGGCAGGCCTGGAGTTCAGCATTCACAAAAACAGCATGAGTGGTAGATGATGCTGGGCTTGAGCACAAACTCAGACCCAGGACTGATGAACAACATAGCCAGAGAAAGGGCTGGTTGATCATGGAGATCACAATGACATCTAAGGGTGTGATAGGTTTGACAGCATGTTGTGCCCTCTTACTCGCAGGTGCCTGCTGTATGTGCCAGTGCAAACTGCAGAGTCAGGCCCAAAGGCAATGAGTGCTGCTCAAGTAGTGACCTACTTAGGTGGAAAGCAGCATGTGAATGTGATTACTAATACCATAGCTGAGTGTGAGTATTGTGAGTGAAGAGCTACTGTTCCTCCACCCATCTGATGATCTGCCCACACTCTAACCAGCCACTTACTCATTTTTACTATATCTTCCCTGGTCAGAAGGGAATCACCATCCAACTCAGGCACAGATATGTAAATGGATAGTATCTCCTCCAGTAGCTCTTGAAAAGCATCAGCCTCCCTTCCCTAACTTTGCAGAGAACATGGGCATTTGCTTTCAGAAGTTCACTAACATTTAGGCATGAGCTAAGTGCCTAAGGCTGTGTCTGTGTAAATGTTTTGGTTCAAAGCTGTTTTGAAGTGAACTCCCTGATTACCCCCACTTACTGTGGGTTGTTTTGGTATGCAAAACAGTTCTGGTGCCTGTGAACTAGCTTCCTTTAAGAGGAGACGATCAGCAGCTCAGCCCCAACTGCAACACCAAATGTGCTCCAACCCCTGATGAAGATACTAGGATATGAACCAATGAGCAGGCTGCACAACCGCAAAGTCCTCCAGCATTTACTGAACATGCACAAGCTACTAGAAATCTCCTGAAACCACTAAATGCTTCTGCAACATCCTGAATGTGTCTCCTGCTGTACAAAGGACCTGCTGCATTTTCAGATTTCCCTGCAACTGCCAGCCCTCAGCTCTTCGTGACTCTTCTGTTCCTTCTCAATCACCTACCTCATCTTTCTTGGAAACCTTGACCTTCTTTACCCTGACTTCTGTTGCCTTCCCCAGTCTTTGCTATTCTTCCCTATTATTTTCCCTTTCCTACTGTTGTCTTCTGCAATGGTAACATCTGTGCCATCTGCATCCCAGAAATCCACTGGGTGTGCAACTGGAGGCCATGAGAAACTGATGCGAGGCATTAACTGTGCTTTGAGAAGGCTGGAAGTGTATCCAGCAGCAACATACCCCAGTGGCAGTACCAGGAGGCTGCTAACTCCTGAATGGTACCTCATTAAACTGGGAAGATGATGGCCTTGCTCTTGAAGATCCAGGCAATGCCTGGTGTTAGCATGACCAACATGTCTCCAAGGCAGAGAGTCGAATCCATCTTTGGGTGGGAGCAAACTGCCCAAGCTGCTCAGCACCAGGAGGAGAGTTTGGAGAGGATGCTTCTTGTGGCACTGCTTTGGGGCCCCCGGACTCCACCGAAGAGCCATGCCAGTACACGTCAAGGGACATGTCTTTGGTCCTCTTCCCCACCCTGGCTGGAATCAGGGGAACAGCACCAATGGACTAGCTTCCAGTCCCGGGTGAACACGGTGTGACCACCTCCAGTGCTGTACGTCTGTGTCTAACCCCTGGAGTCACCCCTTCCCAATTTCTGCAGGGTGACCCCATTGCTCAGAAAATAACTATTTCCTCCAGGTCTGTCTATCAGAGCACGTCTTCTGGATGTGTGAACACGCCGGGATCTCAGTACAAGTTTAGATCAAGCAAAGTAAATCCCACAGCTTCAACTAAAAGGAATCTCAAATTGTACAAGGGTGTATTAACAGACCCTGCTTAGCTATGGGACCCAGCAGACCACAGAACTGTGCAATAACAAGACAAAGCAGTTCAAGGGAAGCTACTGAGAGACAGGGGTAAAGAACAGAAACCTGGCTGTACCTCTGGCTTGCCTTGTTTAAAAGGACTGAAATATTTCCTGAGCACACAGCTGCTTTTTGGCACAGATGCCTGGGAAGACCTTTTTGAAAACGGGTTTGAATTTGGACCTGGGGGATCAGGTCCCCGAGGGAGGCAACAGTCAGGAGCCACCTCATGGGCTCATTCCCAGGCTGGAGAAGTGGAGGGACACTTGGCCACAGGCTGACATCTTTCATACCACCGGGAAGGATGTCCCTGAGTTTTCCAGTCCTTGACGTGTTGGCTTCACTGGAGTGACCACAGCTCCTTCCTTCACCTGTCCACCCCTTGCTTTTTCAGCCTCCTCTTCCCTCCTTACGCTTCCCCTTTCTGGTGAGGTGGGGCCCAAAACAGGATGGAGTCCAAAATGGGGGAGGAGGTGATAAATGCAAATTATCTCTACAAAGTGGCTGAAGCCAGGAGCTTTGCCTTTGCCTTTCCAAATCCCACAGAACTGATACCAGGGCTGTCCCCCAGACAGAATATATGTCCCCATAAAACTGCTCACCAGCTCTCACTATTGAAAACCACTATCATATTAAAACACCTTGTTACTAGTGGCAACCATTTTCTGCTAGTCTCATTTTTGTCCTTTCAAAGAGTGGGAGGGGATAAAGTAGTGTTTCTTGTTTGCTTAGGAAGCTCCAGTGTCCTTTATGTTCCTGTACAGGTTAGTCCCCCCTCTGCCGCTTTTGCAAGCTACAGTCATGGCCAGTGATTTATCAGCTCGTCTGCCCTTGGTGCAGAGGGTTTTCCAGATACCTGCCATAACCCCGTCTTTCCCCATGCTGGTACCTGCAAGCACGGCAGAGCCCACAGCCTATCCCAGTGTGAGGTGTGAGCCCTATCTCTCCTGCCTTCTGCTAACCGGCCGCTCAGCCATCCTCATTTTCCCTCAGCAGAATTATGTTGTCTAGTTCGGAGATAAAAATAACTCACTGTTTTCTATGGACAGATCCTAGAGATACGTTCTCAAGAGGAAAGCACTGAGCAGCAGAACAGATAACCAAAAGAGTACAATTCTGTGATAAACTGGCTACCATTGAATATACCTAGATGGTCTGAGATAAAGTTGTCAGAAATAAAGAGCAACAATTTTTGTTTTTCCAATCTGTCTTTTTTTTGGTTGTTGTTCTACCCCTTGCAGAATAGGCAAATGCTCCCTCAGGACTCATACCCCACAGGGCTTGCGTCCATAAAGCACTGAGTGTAGTGCATCTTGTGAGAAAGTTTTGGCCAGTTTATAGGTCACAGACCAGAAAGACCAAAACCCACCATCTAATGTGATGTGAGAGCAGCTGGAAGGCCGTGTTATGAGGAGATTATATTGCTTGTGTGTGGCTTCCCACGGACTTTTTAGTTCTTGCCTCCCACAGTCTGCTGCTACAAGAAACCGGAGCCCTGTTGCTTAGGCATAGTTTCTTATAATTCAAAGGGTTTAAAGGTAGCTGTTGGTATACATTTGTTTTCTGAGCACTGCTGGAAAGCCTTATAACTAAAGCAGGACTTAAAACATTGAAGTGAAATAACTCCCATTTCAGGTTGATACATATTAAAACCAAGTATGAAAACTGAGGCCCACTGACAGATCAACATTTTAAAGCTTGAGCTTATAACATTACTGGGAGCTATGAATATGCGAAGTTTAGTTGTCAAACTTCTGCACTCATACGTGAACATTTTGGTCTCTGCAAATTAACCTTTGCCCATCTCGGTGATGTGCAGTAGGTATGAAGCCTTGCTACAGAGATCCTGGGACATCCCAGAGGCAGCCGGGTGAGGTGCTTGGAGGTTTGCCTGGCTCCTTCTCCACTGCCATGTGCCTCTGCTGCCTGCCCCTAGCTGGAGGGGTGCTGATTGCAGGCTGCTCAAAAGGTTTTTCCTTCCAAACTTGGCCAAACCTGCTCCCACCCTAGTCCTGGCAAGACAAGAGACACCCCACAGCATGGGCAGGCAGCTATATAGGACATGTTGTTTCATAACATGGAGTAGGCTTAAAAGTTTTTCATCTTCCCTGGCCTCACTTCCAGCGTCAGCTGAGGTCATGGCATCTAGTTTCAAGATTGGAAGCAAAATTATTGAGTAAATGCAACTTTTAAGTGCCAAACCTGCATATCCTTAACAACCAGGGACATTTTTAGTGGCTTGATCTCTCTCACCTGGGATCCTTTCTTCTGTACTGGCTGGAAGCTCCAGTTCAAGCATCACTCTGCTTACCCCATAGCTCCATCAGAACTGAATTTAAGGTTGGACTAATAGGTTGGTGCTCAGCACCCCTGTCCCCTCCCCAGGTCCTTCTGTGATGGTGGCCACTCCAAAGCCTCTCTCTGTTGAAACTGCCCATTCCACTCCCCGTTGGTTTTACCTTAAATCAAATTCCTTGCTTATTACCCCAAACCAACATGTTTATACTGGGGTGACCACACATCCCCAGAGAAACAGTTTTTCCTCCTATCCTACAGACTTTTTCTGGGCTGTTGTTTTGCATGGGATTTTAGAAACAGCAATTGGGATATATATTTTCTTCTTGTCTGCCCCTCTCAGAACATGGTCACAGGACTCACCTGCTGCCCCCCGGCTGGACAGTGGTGACAGGGTGCAGAATACAACACAGACAGCATGTCCCACATCCTATTGCTTTTCTTCTAAAATCCTGTCCCTTAACATATACCAATGTTGGCCTTTTCCACTTCATTCTGTGCAAATGCAGTTTTGATGAGCCCTATCACCATAGGTTCAAAAAGAGAAAAGCAAACAGCCTGTGGGGCTGTCCTCTTTCTTGGTTTGGCACTCATGTGCATATGTCTCTTGAGTTCTTCAGTTGCCAGACTCCTTCCAGCCAAGACAGCACTGGTATTTGTTCAGGAGGTTTTATGGGTGTTACCACACTCCTAAAGACTGTTCTTCAAAAGATGCATCACTGAATGATTCATTGCTTTTGCATCCTCCTTGGCTGTCGGTCTGTAGTTACCCAGCTTTCTGCATGCTTACATTGTGCTTTTCTTATGCCTTTTCCTTTTCCTTGTGATGAATTTAGGGGCTCTCAGTGTGATGCATTGCCTTCTGTCTGCAGAGAAATGTCAGCGTGGCATCCATGGCTGGCATTGGCTCAGGAAGGAGGCATGAGATGTTCACCTGATCCGAGTGCTCATCGTATCTCTCTGAGCTAAACATAGGGAAGCCGCTGTGGTCACTGCACAAGCTTTGGGGCTTGGGGGCATTGCAAGGAGATGGAGAGGAAGCGTTCATGGCTACAACAGTGCTTTCCCATAATTTATTACTAAAAGACTTGACTACACATCTCAGCCAGTTTAAACAAAATAGAGACATGATGGATTTATGCACTGGTGACATCAAAGAGCATAATTGTTCTTTTCTGTCTTGATTCCCAGTCCTTGTCCGTCCCCATGGTCTGACCCTTGCCGCCTGCTGATACACATCATCTCCCTCTGTCCAAGGCCAAATTACTCAGCACTGGAGATAAGATGTCCTTGGTCACTGGCCCTCGCCTGTGTAATGCCTTACTGGGAAGCCATTACTAGATATGACAGAGCCAAATCTGCCCTTCAAGAGTATGGTTTTGGATGCAGTAACCTGGAACAAAGAAAAAAAATCCACAGGAAAAGAACCACAACAGTACAGTATCTGCCAGCGCTCAGGGTGGTGAAAGGCAGGCTCCAGTGATGATAATCCTATGAGGCAGTATTGTATTTGGCACTCAGACACTTGTGTGATCTGTATTTCGGGAATCCCTTAACAAGATGAGGAAAGAGTTTCCAATCTAAAAGAAAAAAATGGCAGAAACTGGGAGTGAAAACTCACCTTGTTTAATTTATGACGTGTCCATGTTTATATCCTCCATAAATCTTGGAGAAGAAGGGGCCAGTCATTGCTCTCCCACTCACCTTTAATCCACAGTGTTCCTTCTCTGCACACTTAAAGTTCCAGAGAAATATGATTTATCTTCAGAATTTATGTTTGGTTTTGTTGGTGGGAGAACTCTTCTGTTTTCTTAACTTCAGGGAAAATGAATCATTGTGCAGTGGGAGGCTTGTACATGAGGTTGAACAAGAATGAATTTCTTGGTTTTGTGAACTAGAGAGTACAAACCCCAACACCTTTTAGTAAATATTTGTTCACAAAGCTTTTCACAGTCTTTCGCTACAGCTGAAACACTGATAGTCCACATGACCTGAAAATATTTTAGAAGCTTGTCAAGATTTTATTTTGTGAGTATAAATCCATCTTAAATCTAATGATGTATGTTCTTCCATTTGCTATTTTGATATTTTAATTATAATGCATTCAAAATTGGATAAAAGCCCACTCTAAACATTTTTAAAGTTATGTTTGAAAAGGTAGCAATTTTTCATATACTCAAAGCCTAAAAAACTTCAGTATATATTTCACATATCAGCACATAAACAAAACACTTTGTAGAACCCTTGCTACATGTGAAATGTTTTGACTCAAATAGCTGGTGATGAATAGCGATAGATATATATGTATGTGTGTGTGTAATATATATATAAAGACAGATTTGACATGTGGTGACTGTAGCACCTCCTTAATCGAATATCATTCAATTACAAGTCATGATGTATCAGCTATCTGAAAACAACATACTGTTTTAAGAAATTAATGCTACAAATGGGGAAAAAAATCAAGTTTTGGATTTTTTACACATTTGACAAGATGTTATGCATTGTCATTTTCACTCTTTCTTCTCTATTAGAAAGTAGTGAATTAATCTTTTCTTTTCTTATACAATCAGAGAAACATTCTTACATACAGAAATGAAGTTGTGAAATTCCCGAAGTTTGCGAGGAATCCAGAAAGCAGACACAGGACTTGTAAACATGCTGAACTGACTTTAAAAGCTGATAAATTTCAATTTGCATGTGCCCATTGCAAACCTTGCTATGGCCACAGCATTGCTGGGGAGAATTAACATAGAGATAGACTTGGTATTACTTTACGTCTTGTTTCAGACTGCTCAAATAACAATAGCAACAGAGTGGAAGTGCCCTTTGTGCCAAGAACAATAAAGTGGATGCAGAGAGTCTGAGAATTCTTGGCAACAAATACCTCACACAAATTAGGCTCTAATATGAAGTATTTTTAGATTTGGATTCCTTTCATTGGATGTGCAAAGGATAAGACTCCTTGGAGCAAGTCCCTAGTGCTCTTTTCCCCTTTCTGGAAACGAGTGCAATTCTTGGAATTAGGGTCTGCATTTCATTCCACGAGAAATTCTTATACATTTTAGTAAAAAAAGTTTGGTGTTTTTTTTATTTCAGCACAGAAACTCAACACTCAAATTGTGATATACTGACAAACTCAAAAATGTGGTGAGGAACTGGTGAGAAAGAAGGCTTTCCTTGAAGTCTCCCGAGGAACTCCAGTTATCCAAGGAAATCATGATGTTCAGTGTTTTCGATGAACCACAGAGCACCTTCAACAAGCAGGTCTGGGTGGGTGGTCATCATGTTGCTACCTCTGATAATACCATCTTAAACCTCAAAATATTTTTTCACATTGTAGCACCAAGAATTCAATTATTATGTGAGATTAGATTTTTATTAAAAGAGGGCGGAAGAGTGCATGCATAACCCTTAAAACTGTGGAGCATGTGAATTGCAACCGCTTAAAAAAGAAGGCAACTCTAATGTTTATGTGTTTTAAATTCTTATGGTTAGATCAAGCACAAGATTTTCAAGATCTGGGTGTTTTTTTGCATGGCATATTGTTCTTCTCCTCCTTAAGGAAACTGCCTGATTCTAGAGACAATTACCACAAGGTAAGAACTAGACTCGACCATGCTTTTGCAAGGATTTCATTGTCTTTGTTTTCTAATTCTTATCTTAACCACAACACAGCCATGGTTCCTGGGTAAGAAGGAGGACGATTTTGGTTCTGCTCTGCACAGAACTCTGTTCTCCCACTGAAATCAGTGACAAAAATCCCTCTGAATTCAGTGGAAACAGGGCTGAACCAGTGACTCGTAACAAAGGCAGTATTGTTTGGCATTGCAGGGGTCTGGGATGCTGGTGATGCCTTTCGTCTTTGTGCTCACTTCCTCTGGCTCATTAGGGCTGTGGCTTTTGGTTTTTCAGCTCCGGGGTGTATGTTTGCTATTGGGCGTCAGCAATGTTTTGTGGGCTTTGGTTCCTACTGCGCTACAAGGCAGATGTTCCAGCAATCCTTTCAAATGCAACATCTCTTACAGGGGAGTGGGGTCTCTGCTCCTGTTTTTAAATACACGAAACCTAAGATTGGGTTTGCATTTCACTCTAGATTAGATTTGCATGATTTGTTGATTATTTTTGCCTGTTTTTTTTAATGCTAGCAATAGAAGGTAACTTAAACCCCAAGAGGCTGCCTTAAGTACCTGCGTTGCTCTTGTCTTGATGTGTCGATCAGCAGTGCATTTCCTTCATGCAAGGTGTCAGCAGACTTGATTTCCTATGCTGAAGTGGTAGCAAAATTGCATAAAGAGAGGCTGGGAAATTGAGAATTATGGGAGGTATCAAGACCTCAGTCTTGTAAGAGGTCCCTGGAGGAGCACTGATCTGTTGTTCCAGAGACCAGATAAAAGCACTAACACCCTGGCTATGTGGGAGCAAGCAAGTCACAGAGAGTATTCAGGCAACTGCAGTGGAGAGAGGGGACAGTCAGTCTCAAGAGGATAGTGGGTATTTTTGGTAAGCATATGCTTAAGCTTTCAAAATGTATATTTTTAAGTTTTGATACACAATGATACAGATTTTGCAGGCTAAACTATTAAAATTAATTACCACTTATTTTCATTCTTTATAATTACTGTAAAGGTTAGAGAGGTATATTTGTTCCAAATTAGATTTTATTCTCATGCTAAGTACATGTTTAGATTAATTCTACCTGAAGTGGATGAACTATTTTCGTTTTATGAAACAATCTGGTCAAATTTCCCAACTGGGCATTTTAAAAAGAGGAATCTGAAACATCAAATGTGCTAGTCGACCCTTGATAAAGAGACCTTTCCCCTGCAGGGAAACCTGCATTTAGTGTTGTGCATTCCACATTTCAAAAGCACTTCTGCTATAAATTGCAAAGATATAGTTCAAATACATTTTTAATTACTACTAGTATTTCGGAGGCTCTTGGAGGTGGCAGCTAGTTTGTTGAAGTGTTGTCATATCTGGGCGCATCTGCTACTAGTGGAAGATAAAAAAAAGTCTCTCTGCTTTGGTATTTCCAGGTTAGAAATTCATTTCTATATTTCATTCCCAATTTCTCCTGTCTTCTCATTGCAAGACATTGTATGGCCCCTAAGGAGGTCCTGTCCCCAGCTGTCCCCAGCTTCCCCCAGAGCCCTTGGGGAGCCATGGCTGTGGACTGTGCTGGCTCACTCTCCCTGATGGGTCCAGGTGCTGTGGCTGCGAAAGACCAGCCCTTCCTTTGCACCCTGACCTGTGGTCCCCAAGGATGCAGGACAAGGCTGGAGCATCTCCACAGCTTGGGAAGGAGCCCTCCCTGAAGCGGTGCAGGTACCCCTGCCCATGCCCTGCCTCTTCTGCAGCACATCTGACTCCGGTATCCAAGGTCAACAACAACCACACTCTCCTTTTAAGCTGCCAGTGTTACAGAGCCTGTGTATTGTATCCTGCCTTGGGAGAGTTGGAGGAAGCAGTGTGAAACCCGTGTTTATAAAAGGATGTGAGATATAAACTAACACTCCCTTTCTGATATCTGAAGATTTATCTCTCAGTAAAATTCCTCAAGGGAAAGCTGCAAAAATTCAACCTCAGTGTTAATTCAGAACCCATGAACTCCATTTGTCTGAATTTACATATAGAAAAGAAGGTGGTATGATAAAAGAGAGATTTAACTATACATCTCTCTCTGCAAATATAAACATAGTTTTCCCTGGGTTTATGCTATACTGTCTACAAATGCATTGTAATACAGAAAAGGGACGCTTGGACAGCTCTGTGCCAGGGCTGAGCACTTTGGCAAGCGCAGTGGCTGTAGCATACAGAGTAATGGGGACCGCTCTGCAGATGAGGGCAGGAGCCATGATCATGACATGGAAGGCAAATCCAGGGCAGGATTTTGAGTGGGAAGAGCTGTGGTCAAAGACGGGAGATGAGCAGTCGGGGAGGAGGATGTACAATTATTCTGAACAAGAAGGAAACACTGCCTGAGCAGCAAGGATGAGTAAACAGGATAATTACCAGGAATTTACAGAAGTATTACTGCAATCATGGGATGGCCTTTGTTTGAGCAGAGAGAGGGCGGTGGAAGAGCCAGAAATAAGCTCCAGGTTAAAAGAGCTGTAATGACGGAGAATTTACTGGAGTTTTAATAGCCGTGGAGAAAGGGGGAAGGAGGAAAAATATGAATTCAGTTCTGAGATATCAGGAGACCTTGCAGGAGAAGAGAGCAAGGAAAAGATGTGGGTCTGGCTACTCACTCATAGTTGTTGGTGCAGATGTGATAGCTATAACTGGGGAAAAGGATTTAGATAAGCAGGTATAAAAGGAAAATGGGGTAGCACCTCCATGAAAGATAATCCTGAAGGAGAAGAGAAAAGAAAAACCAGGAAGAAAATCTCAGTGAGCAAAGAAAGGACACACCTGGCAAGGAAGAAGTAGGGAAAAATGCAAATGCAACTCTTGTTCTCAAGAAAGAGGTGCAGGGGCTGCTTCAATGCCCTAGAGAGGGAGAAGCTGGTAAGGGGAAGAAAATGAAATCAAAATACTGGAAGCAGAAGCCTTGAGGTTTTGAGAAGCCTGGAGATGAGGGGGAGGAGGGAGAGCAAGCAGCAAGCAGCAAAGGAGGTGGAGCTGGGCAGGCAGCTAAAGCTTCCTAGGCTCCCAGGGAGAAGGAAAGAAACCCAAGAAAAAAAACTGGTTAGTGAGAGGCTGAGAGGAAGGGCAAGGGGGGGAGCAGGGACACAAGCTACAGAAATGCAGCTGGAGCAGTGGATTGCACTGGGAACAGAGCAGGGGAGCAAGTTTGGTAACGCATCCTCACACAAAGCCTTTTCCCTTTGTGTCTGCACGTGCCCGTTTCTGTCAATTTGACTAAATTAAGCGATTGATCTTGTTATCCAGGTGATGGGTGGGTGCTGGTGCATAGCTCTCAGGAGCACACAGAGCCTATAGGAAGAATTGATTTATGGGTCAGTGGCCAAAATTTTTAGAAATCCCTAAAGGAACAAGCGGTGTGGTCCCCAAACAATCTTATGTTTTCCCATTTCCTTTTTTTTTTTTTTTGGTGATGAAAAAACAAGAACAGAAACAAAATTCTCTGCATCTGATGAGAGGAAAAATATCTGATTTCAGGTCTTCATAAGGAACACTGGAGGAACAAAATGGCAAATTTTTCCTCCTGCTGCCACTGCGGGAGCTGGAGCCTCACTGTCCCCCGTGGGAGAGCACAGACCACATGCTGAGGAGCCACGTTTTGCTCCTGCCAACAGCAATTTGACCCTGCCGCTCCCTGGTGACTCCCTAAGCACTGGGCTGGCAAGTCCTCTGCCCACCATGCTTTGTTCAAGGCACGAAGTCCCACCGGTGGGGACTGGCATGTGTCACCTGCCTGGGCTGTTCTCCTCTCTGGGGGGAGATAGGCAGGTTCACACCCACTGGCTGCCCCGTTCAGGACGTGGTGGTTAATTAAATTCCACCATCATTCACAAGCGGACACTGCGGGGTGGTGTTCACGGGCAGCTCTCCCTCCCTGCTGGCTGCCAAAGCTGCTGGTCCACAGAAGAGTTGCTGGGACAGAAAGTAAGTGAGAAGAAAGAGAATGACTTTGTGGCCTGAGCCTGGTGTAATGTTTGAAGACCAGGGAAGCAGGTAACATTTTTTTCAGATGGGCTGATCTTTTTTAAGGCAACATAATTATTTGGGATGATCTAACATAAGCAGCCACCCTGAAAGAGTCACAGGACTCCCTCACAGCTTTCATGCCGAGCCCAGTGGACGCTGGGTGGTGTCTGGAGTGGTGCAGTTAGCAACATATGGAGGAGATGAAACAGCATCTAGGTGCACATTTGGTTGGTGGGGCTTGGTGTCTCCCTCTGAGAAACTCTTATCAAGCAAGGAACACGGATTCATTTGCTGAGCTCATGGTGTTTTGGGGCAGCAAATACATATGCTGGTGTCTAAATGTGGTGCTCAGAAAAGAAGAAATTAAAAGAGATCCTAAATCTTGCTCTGTGCCCTGCCTTTGTCACTGCTCTGAAGCTGTAGAACCCCTTGCATAGGCAGTGGGCAGTGTGCCCGGCGGAGGAAGCAGGAGGCACTCCTCTGCATGGCTGTCTGCTTCCAGCAGCAAAGAGGGGCTGGATCCCAATCCCCAAAGAGCGCACCAGCACCACTGCTTGCCGAAGAGCCCCTCCGGCCAGTGCCAGGGACCTCACACCATCGCTGCAAGCTCCAGCCCCATTCCCCAAGGCAGCTGTTGCTCTTCAAGCATGGCCTATTTCTTGGGTTGCCCCGGACAGGTTTATCTAGACTTGCCAAGCATCTCACCATGTGTGTGGGCCATGTATACCTGGTCCTGGCAAGGTGCATGTGCTCGGTGCCAAAGCTTCCCTGTCATTCCCCAACTCTACCACAGGCTTCCCCTTATCCCAGCTGCAAACTCTGCACTCAGGGCTGGGGCTGAGGAGTGATGAGCTCTTGGCCAGTTGTTCCATTTGGTAGTATGAAGGCTTGACCTTCCTGGCTCTCAGCACCATCCCTGTTCAGCAGAGCTCAGTGCCACCTCTCCCACTGTGACCACTGCCCCGGCCGATGCCAAGCCTGCGCGCAGCAGGACTCAACTGGAGCTGGCTAAGAGCTTGACGTGCTCTCGCTGCTGAAGTGAGGTCTGTTTAATACTTGTCTGCACGCAATGTGTAAATATTATGAGGAATCTGTAAAAAAATCTCCTGAAAGCCACTTTATGCAGGTGTTACCACGAATAGATTATTGTCCATTTATGGCCGAGGGAGAGACTTTGTAATTTACAGTGCATTTTACATTGCTGCGATTTCTGTGGCACTGGGAGTAGCAGCAAAAATCTATTAATAACAAAGAGGACAGAGTTAGGATCTCTGTAACAAAAGAAAGACGGATGGTGGAAGGGTGATTTACGATTACTCAGACAAAACAGTTTTATCTGTTTGCTCAAAGGCAGACTGTCTTCTTAAGAAAAAAATACTGCTATGTAAACAGGTGATAAATAATCATTTATAATGAGACAATTTAAACAGGTGATATGAATTACTACTTCATAAAAGTACAAATAACATTTACTGCCGTTTTGACAACAATCTCAATAAAGGTCAGGGTCCCATTTAATTAGCCCTTAGACACGCTGCTTTAGACTTTCCTTTACCCGCTCCACGTGCTGCGTGACCTCCTTCTGACAGCTTGATCTTGGGGGGTGGTTTTTGTGCAACTGAAACTCCAAAATGCTGCCAACATTTAAAAGAATCATAGCAGAAGAACGCCCAGAGATTTTCTGATAACCTTAAAGGCAATGGGGAATGTAGGCTCACTCCAGACATCAAACGCAAAGCGGTGTTAGATCCAAGGGAAGCTCCTGGCTCAACCTTTGCTCATTGATTTGTGTGGTAAATCCAGGCTGTTAACGCTATTGTGACAGATGCGCTTGACCCCTTAACCAAACTAGCAGTAGTTTGGTACAGGCTCCAAAGGTGGTAAAGGCCTGAGCTGTAGCCGGGCCAAGAAGTCCTCTAGTTTCAATCTGTTCTCTAAAAACCCACAAAGGAATAAAGTGACACAGTGAGCATTGATGCATATGAGCTTGGAACACTCATCATGAGATTAACACATGAATAGCGGGTGGCTTTTCCAAGACTCATTTATCAAGGAACAAAGGAAGTTGTGGGTACAAGGAGTCTCCTGCATGCCTTTCCCATCACATGTAATTTGACTATGAGCCAACCACTTTGTTCCATAAACATGACAGCCTAAGTGAGCCTTCTTTGAGCTCTGCCTGCTAGGTAGTGTGGCTGCATGGCGGTGATCTCCCCTTGAGCTGGGACGCCTCTCAAGGTTGGTCCTCGAGGCAGAGAGACCTTTTACCAACAGCAGATCTTTGGTAAGTGACCGATAGGATGCAGAATTAATACTCATGAAACACTACTAATCCAGGTAGCTATTAAATATTAATTACTATAAACTTTGTATAGATAATTCATTAGACATAAACTGTTGTCCAAGTCTGAGACTAAGATTGGACCTAGGTGCACCTAAGCTCTATCAGGAGTTTAGAAAGCAAAGGGGTCCACTCTGAACCTCGTGCCTCAGTGGGATGGTCTTCCTTACCCTTTTTGCCTCCGGTCTCTGGGTGAATCATTCTAACTCAATTCTAACTCAATTTTCCTTTGTATGTTTCTTCCATGCAGTAATTAATAAAGTGAACCTTGCCATCAAACACTGAACCTTAGTAAACCACTGTTAAACTTTGTTAAATTCCATCAAATTTATTGAACCCTGTCAAATTATTCTACCTCAATAAAACATATTGCTGCTTCTTTCTTTGGGGTGAGGCACATTCCACTCTTTTGCAACAGCTATGTAAAGGATATCTTAACAAACATGAACACAGAGCCATAAACCTGGACCACCTTGCCCCTGGGAAAATTGCAGCACTTGCAGAGGAGCATCAGAGATGGCTTTACTTGTGGGTTTGGAGGGCTGAGGATGCGGGGGACTGGCCGGGATGGAGCTGACACAGCAGAAGGCCCTGGGATCTGATGAGTCTCATCCGCTCGGGGGGTTATGAAAGAAGCAGCTGTTTGGGTTTGTTCTTTATACTTACTAAAGTCCCATTTTATGAACACCTCTGGCCCAGGAACGCGTATGCAACTAAAAATAACTTGAAATTAATGTAAGCCAAAGTCAGCCCACCTGGCGGCTGCAAACACAGTTATCTCCTGTTCCTTCCCTCCTTCCTTCCTTCCCGCCTGCCTCCCCCGGCTCAGTTTAACCAGAGCACAGGTGTCTTCCTGCACACCAGCGCTGGAAAGACAAAGCAACTGCTCTTCTCTTAAACCAGTGGGGGTTTGATCACTTGTGCTGATTTACTTATGAATCGGAGCAGGGCGATGCTAATGCCCTGCAGATGCTTCCCTTCCAAACCTCAGGAGTCCCAGAGGGAGCCAGTGAGATGGGGCGCAGGGGATGGCTGCCCCACCTGAAATGTGAAGGAGCCGATCCTCACAGTGGCTGTAAACAGGTCAGGCGGATGGAGGAGGCAGCACTACACTGGCCAAAGCCAAATATAACCATGAGTAATGTCAGTACAGCTTACAAGGTGGTAGGAAGTCCCATCCTGGGGTCTCTGCCTTTCCTCTACTGCTTTCAGCTTCTCTTGGACCCTCAACAGTTACCAGTTGAGACTTTCTTTCCATCACAGCTGAAGGGAGATAAAGAGACATAGACACTTCAATGGTTTTATTTAGCTAGACCTTTTAATGTAAAACGGATCTGCTTCATGTTCCTTTGAAAGAATGTCTTCAAAGAGAGCAGTTTCTTTTGACACAACCACATTGATCCAAATCTAACTTGAAGGCAAGATGGGGCAGAGCTGCTCAGCCAAGTCCTGCCTTTGAAAGCAGTCACCAGCTGTGGACGTTTTCTAGAGGTGGGACTGGGTACAAGGGAACACTGAGCTGTTTCTCAGCTTTTCCAGCAATTCCTATGTGGACATGAACACATCACCTGAACTTTCACCCTCTGCATTTCCATACATGAAACAAGAGTAAAGATGATCTCTTTTCTAAATAGCTTTTGGATCTACAGAGGAAACACACCACATGTAGGACTTCTGAATATGTCATCAGGACCAACAGGTAGCCTGCAGGCCAGCTCCTGCCTTCACCTTTGCAGTGTTCATTTTAGCAGTCCTCCAAGGACATGCTGTTGCCCTTGCACATCAGCTGGTGCCTGGACCTGTGAGCTGTGTGTGGTATGTGGGCAGTCCCAAACAGGGGTCACCCCACCTTGCTCTGGAGGCCAACTCACCCTGAAAACACTTTCTATTTGGATGGAAAATGGAGCTGCACAGTGTTAGCCCCATGTTTCAACACAAGTTTTATTTTTATCTTTGCACGTGGAACAGGTTCATGTGCTGAATGGTAATTTGAAATGTGAGGTTTAACTCTGAATGAAAGACACCAAATACGTTGGCAAGAAATAAAAATCCACAGCTGTTTGCATGCCATTTGCTTCCTTTCAATAAGTTTTGAGAAAAGGCAGCAGCAGTGTGCCAGCAGCAGCCCCAGCCACTGGCACTGGGAGGAGGGTGGCAGTGTGCCTGCCCTGGTGTCCCCTCTCCATGTCCCCACCAACAAGACTACTGCTGACCTTCCCAAAGCCTCATTTCTTAGCCTGCTTCTCTGTATGGTAGTGCTGCACCTACATGGGGGGTAGAGGTGGCCTCTTCTGCTCATCCAGCTCAGTCCAGCAATGGGCACCTCACTGATGGACAGGGGTTTGACCCTCAGGGACTGCTACCACATTTCCTGGGTGAATGCAGTTGTCCCCAGCCACTGAAAGGAGCAGAACCACCTTCTCTGGGCTCCTTTTTAAACCAGAAGGGACATGGGAGAAGGAGCCCAGGAGACTGAAGTGAGACACCTCCATGGCAGGTGACATTTGGGGGCCACTTTGTGCCAAGCATTTCCAACCACCCCTCTCTGCTTGGCTTTGTGCTTGGCAGGCAGGCTGCTTCCACTGCCAGTTTGAAGCATCTTGGTTCAGGAAGGGTTTGCATTGCCCTTTGGGGTCAGGACCCTGGTCCTGCCCTGCCCAGCACATCAGTGTTTCTGTCTGTATTGACTGCAGCCCTCCCAGCTGGGAAATGGCTTGGTTACCTACTGCCTCCCCATGGAGCTCCAAAATCACTCATTAGATTTCAGAAATGGGCCAGGGTGAAGAACCACTCAGAGCTGGTCAGAAACCTTGTGGGGCAGCTGGAGAAAGGTGCCAGATGAGTCAAGATGGCAGAGGAGAGGGGTGTTGTTCAGGGGGAGCTGCAGAGAAAATAAGAGGTTGGGGAAGCCAAAGGGAAAGAGATCCTCTCTGCTGTGCAGCTGATGGAGAAGAAACCAGAGAGGCTGAAAGAGGGAAACTCTGAAACTGAAAGATGTCATTACTTACAGTTCTTCAGCTGATCTTCCAAGCATGTTCATGCCCAGCACATTTTTTCAAACAAGTGTCCAGCCCTCTTGTGAATCCAGATTATTATTATGCCTGTACTCCCTGTGTTCATACTTCCATAAAATATGCAACTGATTTCCTACAGCATGAGGTGCCCTTGTTAAGTTCACAGCTGCCTGCTACATAGAAAGACTCTTGCTTTAGTATTTTTCTGTTACTTTTCTCCTGAGTGTGATTAGATTTGTCAAACACAGCAGTCACCAGCATCACTCTCACTGTGTCTTGTGAAAGTTTATATTGCTCTCAACTTGCTTTGATTTGATTCTTGATAGCTCAAGAATTCCTCATGACTATACAAAGGAAATTATCAGTATTTCAGTTAGGGATTCATTAACAAACTTTTTCAACTCTGGAGGATGCAAGTCACTGTGCAAGGTTCAAATCTTCCATCCACACCAGATCTTTACCCACCTTTCCTTTACTTTTACTTTTATAAACTGCTCCTCATTTTGTTAATGCACATAATTTTCTTACTGAGGACAGATTGGAACAAAGAGTTCAATATTATTTAATGGGGCTTTTTTGCGTTTGTCTTCACCGAGGCTTTCAGCTGGGATCTGAATACTACCACAGGTAACATGGATGACTAGGGTAAATGCTGAAGCCTGAACAGGCAAAGAATACATCACAGAATAAACAGAAAAGGAGGTGTTTTCAAATCTTCTGGGCTTGCAATTCATCCTAGAGTTGTTAGGAGCCAGCAGAAGCAACGGCAGAGCCAGTAGTCACTGTCTTTGGGCACTCAGGGAGGATGGTGATGTTTCAGAGGACTGGAAAAGATACACACACACATATAAATATATTCAGAAAAGGAGGAAAGAAGCTCTCAGGGAATTATAGAACAGTCTGCCAAGCTTCAGTTCTCAGAAAAACACTTGGAAAAATAAGAACATAAAAAAAAAAAGATGAGCTGTAGCCAGCACATACCTGTCAAGACCATACAATGTCATACCCATCTGTTTCTGAAAAACAGCAAGCGACTTTGTTGATAGGAAAAAAGCAGTTGACTTCACATTTCTTGTAGCAATTGTCCACAGATCCATTCAAACTGAATGGGCACCACATCTTATGGCCATCGTCTTTTCTAGTCTAATCATCATCAAGTACATGCCCTGCCTCCGCCCTGTCAGACCATGTCCATATGTAATGTATAGTTTGGTCATTGCCCATACGCCCTCAGATCCCCTTGCACATCTAGATGGAGCTCTTTTTATGACTGAAGCCTTCTTTGATCTACCCTTAGAGCTTCAACTTGGATGTTAGCTTGACTTACCCCTTTCATTCATTCATTCTCCCCCCTTTGGCAACTTTCTCCCTGAAAAAGGAGAAGCATTTTTATTTAATATTTGATATTCAGACCCCTGGAGTTGCTGAGCCGTCAGTCTGCCCTGAGCCCTGGTGCATATGGACACAGTCTGTTTTTTGATGTTCCCTTTGAAGTCCAGACTCGGTGACCACACCCAGAGCTGGAGGCTGTATGGGCATCCTCTGGGATACATGGTTTAGACATACAACCCATTTGCTATAGGTAAACTTCCAACACTGTCAAGAGTTTAACCCTGGGATTCAAAACCAGTATGTAGCAGAATAGTCTGGAAAATAAAGTCTGCAGAAATTTCTCCTCGTTAATATTTTCTGTGTCTTAACAAAGCCCTGGGCTTTGCATTTCCAGCCCAGTCCATATCAGTGCCAAAGATGACATCTATGCTAGTGAACTAAACAGGGTCTGGGTACAGGCTTGATCACTTGCCTGCAGCCATCCCAGCTGTTTAACTGCTGGCATACTGCCTGACATGATTTTGTGTGTCAATTGGCAGTCCTCAGACAATTCCCCAGGCTCAGTCTGAAACTGTTCCCTATAGGAAGTATGGGTGGGAATGAAGGAGTTTAGCCCAATGGATGTGAACTGTGCCACACCATCTGTCCTTAAGGCAAAAGAACAAGTCCTGCCCCAGTTTTATTTACCAGTATTAGCAAAGAGACTGCCTTTTAGGCTGGTACAAAGACTTGCCCATTGGCCAAATGGTAACTGGATAATAGGTCTTTAACTCTGGCACAGTACAACCCTGCTCCAGATTTCCTGGCCCCAAATGGCTACTAGTGAAGCTCATCATCAGTATTCTAGGTCTCAGAGATGCTCACAGAGCCAAAAACATTGGCTCAAGGAACCAAGCTAAAGCTTAAGGACAAGTAACCCCCTACAACATTAAAACATGGGGAATGCAGGCAAAATAGATCCTAATGGGTGCCATGTTCCCCATGCCCCTTGCCAATGTCAACTAAAAAAGCTGCTTGGGTTCAGCAGGGTGGTATCCCTCTGCAGGGTCGTTATGGAGCTCTCCAACTCCTCAGATCTCTTGGAGAACAGACAGAAAGCTAAAGACAGTCTAGTCCCTGGACTTCACAGGTGCAAATTTGAATGTGATTCCGGTCAGGACTTGTCTTCCCTGAGCTGTCGTGGACAGATGTACTCTACAGCTCACCTGGGATTCAGTACAAGTATGGGTCTGCCTGTCCGTTGCTGGCATGTATTATTTGACTCTGCAAATAATACTGCACTATGCTAATTTCTCAGGAATACATCCCCTCCATATAGCAGGGTCTGCTCTTCTGTAGTGGCAAAATTATTCATATGCCATACCAGTCGTCTTCACATTTCTCCCTGTCAGGATTTATTCTTCCTTCTCTGTTGGGGTGGAGGCCCTTACTTGCAAGACCTGCAGGCCCAGAGGGTTTGGCTGCCCTAGGAAAGCGCTAGCCTACAGCTTTCAGTGGTTTAGCCCCCAGAGCAGTGAGGGAGGTCTCTTGATGCTGCCATGTTCAAGTGTTGACCAGCCTTATGACACTCTGAATGAAGAAGCTGAGGATGCTCAGTCTCCTCTATTGCACAGAGAAGACATGTATTTTGGGGTTGCGCATGACACGTCAGATTTTCCTCCCAGTGCTGTAACAACCAGATACTGAATACACTGCCAATTACCTCAGCCTGTTCTGCCCAGAGTTTCAGCAACAGCCACACTCAGTTTTCCAAGATACTCAAGGCTCATCTGTTTCCTTGGACTTCTACAGAAAATTAACCTGAGCCTTCTAATGAATGCTTTTTGAATACTTTTTCCTGGACACCTGTGAATTAACTCCACCTCTCTTCAACCCCCAATACTCTGAAAGGTAAAAGCAGCTGTAGTTGTGGTCAGCACAATCTTGTGGATGCAGTTCTGATCCCACGGCATAAAGATGCTGTTGGTGGGGGACCATCTTTTCTGGGGAGAGAATGTATAACCTATTTAACCTGTATTTCATAGCAGGAAGACCTATATTTTGATTCACCTGGATCAGGAGACAAGTTGTTGCCTGGTATTTTGAATAAGTCTGGTTTACCTTGGTAGGAATTGATTCATTCCCCTGAGGTGAGCTGCCTGGGCTGAAGGACACGAAGTTGCCCATTAGTTTGACTAAAGCCAAATGTGGCAACTTGGAGCCCCTTTCAGACTGTCACAGAGCCCTGTGTCCTTTCAGAGCATTGAAAAATGACTTTTCCTTGGGCAAAGGTGTGCTGAGATCCCTGTTCACTTGAAGCAATCTGAAACAAACTGCCATGCAGTTGTGAACACCTAGGGCACTGTCTGTGGTCACCAAGGTAAAAGTTGACAATTGGGTGATCTTTTCAGGACATGTTGATCCATGTATAAAGTCACTTTCTTTTCTCCTTTTCCTCTTCACAGCAGTCTACTAAGCATCTCCATGAACTCATACTGAAACAGCCTGTGGGTATATGAATGGATGCTAGCCTTTATCTTGGCTTGGGTTGGAGTACCCCAGTAGATACTGCTAATACTGATAAAGTTCCCAGTCTCAAGTGCTTACAAGGCACATCCATCCAGAGACTGGATATGCATATGTACGGCATTCTTATAGAAACACCAATGAGTCAGAGAAACAACCTATCAGTGACTTCAGCAAGGCTTTGGTGTTGCTCCACAAAACTCTCTCATGAGCAACCTAAGAAAAGACGGAATAAATAAGTAGCAAAACTGATGGAAAACTGTGCTCAAAGGATAGTTATCAGGGGTTCATGGTGAGACTTGAAGGCCTTATTGAATAGATTCCCTATGGACCAATCCCAGGCCAAGCAGAAGCCAATGTATCCACTAATGGTCCTGACACAAAAATAGACTAATGCTCTCACTGGTGTTGTGGATGATCAAGGCTGGGGGAGGAGAGAAATGCAAACCCTTTGAAAGGCAGGATTAGAATTGAAAAGTTCCCAACCAATTACAGCAAGAACCCAAAACAAATAGCCAATAACCCCTGAAGGATATAGGGGCAAAGTATGATATACAGGTGGTAATAGGCAACTACACTAATACAAATTGGGTAACTGCCTGAGCAGCAGCTCTGCAGAGATGGAGCTGGTGATTAAAGATGCATATGAGTCATAGGCTTGGTGCTGCTGTGAAAGAAGGCAGATGCCACACTCAGATATAGGAAGAGGAGTCATAACTAAGATGCAGTCAGCATTTCTTCCTCTGCTTTATTCATCCCTTCAAGACTTCTGAAATTTTGTCCATTTTCAAGTAAGTACCACACTTCACAGCTCCAACTGGACAGTGCCCTGAGGAAGGCAGGGAGGAGTGTTTTGCCTGGAGGCAAAAAAAAAACCAGCCTGGGAGGAAGAAAAAGAATTTGGTTTGGTGTGTCTAGAGAAGATAGGGCTGAAGGGGGGGGAAAAAGTATGATAATGCTCTTCAGGTTATGATAAAAGATTGCTGCACAGAGAAGGGGGGCAAACTAACTGTGTGTGTACCAAGTGTAGGGCAGCAAGTCATGCAGAAAGACATTAGGACAAACTTAAGGATAAGTAAGCTCTGGAACAGATGTCCTAGGAGACCTGCAGTATTTTAGGAACAGATTGTAAAATACCAGTAAGGACTGATTTAGATATAATCAGTCCTGTGCTGGGGTTATGAGATGGGACAAGATGTCCTTTCTACTTCCTGTCACTCTCATCATACATGATTCTACGATCTTGTGATTATTTTTGAATTCAGTAGCATATCAATGCCATTACATACTCTACCTGATTTCTTAACCTGTTTACCTTTTCTTCAGCATTTCTTATGCTGGTATCATCCCTCTCTTCCCTCTCCTGCTCTCTGATGGCCTTATCTCAGTGTCTTTCTTGTCCTTCTCTTCTTCTCCTTGAAGGGCAACCTCTTTCATATCATTAGTTTTTCTCACACCATCACCTTGTAAACAGCAATTTTCTTCAGTTACACATTCAAAGTAGGTGTTTTTACCCTCAGATATTCAAGCACACAAAGGTGAATCATTGTTTTTTGTTCCTTCTTCTTTACATTCTCAGAAGGGTGATGGGTTGTGCCCTCCCAGTGTCATGCAGCTTTCTCTCACACCTATGGGTCAAAACCTCTGCATTAAGGATTTAGAGAAAAGTGTGGTTTACAAGCTTCGAAACAAAGGGAAGGGTAAGAAAAAAGCTATTACAAGCTGTGAGTCTTAAAGATGCCTATTTTCATCCCGTGTTAGACATTTAAACAAGAAACTTCAGTGGCAAGCCTACTTGGCTCCATGCACAATCAACCAAGAGAGAGAGAAGCATTTCTGGTGGGTGATTCATCCTGACTAACACCCAAGTTGCCTGCTAACATTGCCAACAGCAGGACTCGAGGGAGACTTGGCTTCTGGCTGGGGGCCTCAGCCAGCTGACCAGGAGGCAGGAGGCACTTAGGTGCTGTGGAAGGCACTGTCCTGAGCGGGAACAAATGAACATGCTTAGCTATAGGAAGGGGACAGCAAATTGTTAAGGAGAGTGGCAATTGCAGTAGGTAATATTGTCCTGGGATGGTGGGAAAATGTTTGCAGCAACTGAGTTTCTTCAGTGCTACACAGGGCTGTAATATGCTCCAGGAACCTTGTTTTGAGAACTCTGTTTTAGTTGGCCTTTATTGGGTTGATGTTTAATTTTTGCAGGTTTTGTCCTGTTAAAAAATTCATTTTATGGGAGGAAAAGAAAAACTTGGTGAAGCTGTGGGCAAATCCTGCCTTTTTGCTGAGCTGGAGGTGATAGAAAATAAAAGCCTAGCTAAACTGTCCTGGGGAATGGTGCTTTGACTCATCTCTACTTCCTGTAAATCCTTATCTCCTCTACTTGGTTTGACCCTGTCGTGGTTTAACCCCAGTCGGCAACTAAGCACCACGCAGCCGCTCGCTCACTCCCCCCCCCGGTGGGATGGGGGAGAGAATCGGAAGAGTAAAAGTGAGAAAACTCATGGGTTGAGATAAAGACAGTTTAATAGGGAAAGCAAAAGCCACGCGCACAAGCAAAGCAAAGCAAGGAATTCATTCACTACTTCCCATCGGCAGGCAGGTGTTCAGCCATCTCCAGGAAAGCAGGGCTCCATCACACGTAACGGTTACTTGGGAAGCCAAATGCCATCATGTCGAATGTCCCCCCCTTCCTTCTTCTTCCCCCAGCTTATATACTGGGCATGACACCATATGGTATGGAATAGCCCTTTGGCCAGTCTGGGTCAGCTGTCCTGGCTGTGCTCCCTCCCAGCTTCTTCTGCACCTGGCAGAGCATGGGAAGCTGAAAAGTCCTTGACCAGTGTAAACTCTACTCAGCAAGAACCAAAACATCAGTGTGTTATCAACATTATTCTCATCCTAAATCCAAGACACAGCACTCTATTAGCTACTAAGAAGAAAATTAAGTCTATCCCAGCTGAAACCAGGACAGACCCCTAGCTGTAACTTCTACCTCCAGGTGATCTGGGCTGGTTGGAGTGCTCCTTCCTGCCTGGCTCAGGGGGCTGGACAATTTCAATTTTCTACTAGATACCAAAGGGATTCAAAGCAGGAGTCCCATTGACTCAGCTCTCAATTTCGTGTCAGGTTTGTTGTTTGATCCTCCCAGGAAAGTGGGGGTTCATTCATCTGAGGAAAGGGATGTGTGTCCCGTCAGAACTGGGAGAGTCCTCTGATCATCATCCAGGAGCAAAGAAATAATTTTCCAGCTCTCTGAAACATGTTTCTAGCACCTCTCCATTGTCCTCTTCTTTTCTGTTTCATAAAGCTTATCTTCATTCACAAGCCCTTCCTCAAGACCAGTGCTTTTTATCATCTCCTGTGTAGCCCGGAAGATGTCCACCATCCACCATCCCACCATCCACCATCCTGTTGTCACATCTTCCAGCAAACACTTTTGGGTGTCAGCCCATGGCCAGCACTGCTGGGGGAGCTCCCCAAAGCCACCTCCATGAGTCCCTTGGGAAGCCATCCTTTGGTAACAGCCACATCAGGCTGAGCCCACTTGCCTTAGGTGTGCAGGACTGCTTGTCCTTCTACTCCTCCATTGGTCAATACTTGCCTGTTGTCTGCACTGCTGTATTTAAACGGTGAACTACTTGGAGCACACCCTGTCCTTTCCTTTCGTAATTGCAGAGTGCCTCATATAATGGGGTATTGCTTCATGAGTTGTGCTGTTAGGCACGGATGCAAAGCAAATAAATAATATTAATGCTATTAAGAGCCTTTCCTTACTTCCTCCTATTATCTTTCTTTTCTTCGTTTCTTTTATCTTCACTGTTGTAGATACATTTATTTCATTTAAATAAAAGAACCACTTAAATACAGCTTGGTTTTTATCTTCCCAGAGAATGTTCACTTCTTAGTCCAAAGTTAAAAATACTGAATACCAAATCAACAATACCAACAACAATACCAAAGCAACATGGAGGTTGGATTTAATCAAATAATTTATCTTTGCAGGCACTGCTGCTGTTTGGGAAAATAATCAATTTCTGTCTCAGCAGAAGCCTGTGCATTCTATTAAAGCCAATCCTTAATTCATTTGATTTTATGTTTAGTTTGATCAGTACCTCAAAGAACAGCTCTTTTGTTATAAAAAAATAAAGTAGCTTACACCTTTTTTTTTTATCACTTTAAGAACTGCTACTGAATAATTTACTTTGTTCCTAGAATCCATCCTCGCTTCCCCACAGATGCATCACTAAGCATGGCATGGAAAACACAGGACATCTACAGCTGCAGCTGGGTAAACCGCTATTTTTTATTTTTACTGCAAATAGAAAATTTGTCCCCAAATGTTGTTTTAGTTATTCCCAAACTCTTTGTGTACCTAAGAAAAATGTGCCAAGTAGTTTTGGCCTGTCAGAGAGAAGACATCCACATTTTATGCAACACTCTACGGTCAGTGATTTCTGGGCAGTAGAAGACTCGTATGTAATCCCCATCTCTGCATGTGGGACCTGAACCCTGCTTCACCAGAGAGTGCTCTGAGCAGCAGCCTGAAGAGTATTTATGGAAAAGGGTTAACCACAAAGTTCTTCTGAAGTCCTACTCAGGATGGGATATTGCAACATCCTCTACTAATGTTACTGTTGTTCTGCATAAGGGATAGAAAAGACAGACCCAGACACTGTATCAAGATATGCGTTGCTAATAAAATTCAAAGTTTTGTGTGCTCTCTTTTTTCCTTTTACTAAAAGCTAGTACTTAGGTAAGCAAGAGAAAAGACATAAAGTTTAAGGTATAAAATACCAGATTGTCATTAAACCATAGGAAATTTCAGCTTCTGGTGTGCTTGAGCAGTGGCCTGATGGAAAAGAAGACAAAGGATGGGACTGGATTTTTAGTATGAGCAACTTGGTCCCCATTTGTGTGTTCACTGCATCCCAGAGAATTAATGGCTCTGTAAATGAGCCACTGAAATGGTAAGGGTTATCTACATATTCCATTTATTTTATAATAGCTGTTAATCTTACACAGCCTGATTTGATAAAACAGATCATCAGATCTTGATTTTTGTGTGCTTAATTTAAACTGTAATTAACGATGCATTATACATGTAAATTGCAATGCAGAAGTCTCTAAAAGTAAATGAGGATGGGGCTACAGTCCAAAAACAAGTGTACAAAGCTATTGCTGAATTTCTGCCCGAGTGGGAAAAGGCACCAGTTGGTGTTGAAGAAACAGAATAGCTACTCTATTACAAGCCAACCCATGCCAGTGGGTTCCCAGGTACACCGTGAGGAGGAAAGGGAGGTAGTAACCTAAGGAGCCACATCCATCAGAACCTCCTGCCCAGCATGTCCCTTCTGGGCAAGTCCTGCTGTGATAAAGTTTGGCCGCTGTCATGGCTCAAAGTGCAGAGAAGAGACCTGAGAAGCTGGACGAGGGATGTAAATGTCCATGTTTCCTCTTGGGGAGGCCACAGTGTTGCATGGACTAGCTATCATGTTAGTGAAAGAAATAGGTATCTGAAAGGTGAAGTGCAAGTACGCGCTGGACTCAGGCTGACAAAATTTGGCACACTGACCCTCGGTCCAGACCCATGATTTAACTCTGAAGCTGAGTGAAACTGGACATCTACATAATGGCTTCTGTGTCCTGAAGTTCAGTGACAAACGAGATCTATAATGAAAGCAGAAACGTTTATTTACAATGACTCCAATGCCTTAACACCAACTTACACTCTTGTTCCATGGTCACGTTAAGCCAGCTCAAATCCTGCTGCAGATCAAGTCCCGCTCCCCCCGGCTCCCGGACACAGGCCACCTCTCTTCCTCTGATCCTTCTGTTCTGCCAGCACACACACTTGTGTGGCCAGGCAACAAACTGTCTCTGGGAACTCACCTGGCTTGAAACAAGACCTCTGTCCTCAAAAAAGGATTGCCCCGCACCCCTGCAGGACTGCCTTTGTGCTGAGCCACCGACAGCAAAACCTGGGGTGAGGTGGCTGCAGCCTGCTCTCGCTCTCTCTCCTGTTAGGGACATTAACTCCTCAGGGTCGAAAGTGGTCGGAAAGAGAAAAGTATCCCAAAACATTCTAAGTTTTATGGGAGGGATTTAAAAAACATCGGCTAGTCCAAACCTCTGTACCATGGCAATTAAGTTGTCTTTGTTCTTCGCCTGAGATATGCTTTTTTCTATGCTGTTGTTAAAAACCTTCAGTGAAGGATGTACTTTTGGATTCAAGATAAAGCAAGAGAAAATGCCTCTCTTCTATCTTCCTGCCGCCATCTGTTCCTTTTTCCTTCCTTTTGTCTTATCTTTACATATGTATTTATTGAGTACCTTCATTTAGTTGTGAAAGAGATTTGAGAGATGTGTTCTCCAATAATTGCCTATGATCTTTAATGTAGCTATAGAAAACCATACATTAATATGCGTTAGGAGGTGAAGGGACAAATGCCTCAGCATGCACACACCTTCAGCAGGTATTTATTTTTGAAAATAGACATGTAAACAGCCATGTTGGAACTTGCAAAACTTCTTGGTGTAATTATTACTGCTCTATGACTGTATCCCTGTATGATGAACACTCTTTTAACGTAGTTCAATGCAAATATTTGATGAGTTAAGAAAAAGCCCTCCTGTTTGTTGGAAATGGACTCTATTGGGTTACAGTCCTGAGACACCTCAGTTCCTTGATATGTTTGAGGAATAAATTTTTTATGTTGCTAAAACCCATCTAAAAAGATTATTTGGCTTAGGTGGTTAGGGTAACCATACCTGTCTCTCCCCCTTGTTTTAAATGCAGTACAAATCAGTGCATAACTTGTAATAAACAAGTATTTTAAATCCTGTTTCTGTGAGGGGAGATCACAAAACGTACTATCACAGTTGGTGATGTGTGGTGAATTTCTTGGCACATTCAATGGAAAGCAAACAACTGGCTGAATGGACTGTACCTGAAAACCTTTTCTAGTAAGCACGTGGTTATGCTGGAAGTGAGATGTCCAAAGCAACCATTGGCGGGTTTACAGGCTTATAATGTGTAACGTAGGGAAAACTGGTCATGAGAGCAAACTCCAGGCTGCCTATGGTAGATAGCATGATTATAGCCATTGTCTTGACAATGTGGGAGGACCATATGCCTGGTTTCTATACAAAGGAAACTTCAGCATACAGGGGTGCTCTAAAGCAATCCACCCCTCACGTGCTGGGACATAAGGCAGAGGTCATTTGCCCCTAACTAATCCTATTGTAGAGCAATATGTTTAATTTGATCCATCTGCTAATCTGCAAGGTCACTTCTTCAGTCCTTCACATCCTGCAAAGTCATTCCTCAAGTCAATATCTTCTCCTCTGGCCCTCAGGCCACCAAGTCTGTTGTTCAGTATTGTCAGGATATGGCCAACATATTCTACCTTCTTATCTCTGCTTTTGGTCAGCTATTGGTAATTGTATACACCTCAATTGCATTGTTCTTTATCTCATAATTTTATTATGAATATCTGATACAGATCTCCAACTAAAAGTTGTTTAAAAAGAGCTTGATAAACCTATTCCTTCTCCCTGATCCACAGTTTAGTGAAGACATTATTTGTGTTAGACTGCTGTATTCTCAGCAGCAGTCCTTCCCTTGCCCATCTGAGACCTGCACCACAGATAGAGTCACAGGGGCTGTGAGATATACTGCCTGGGTAAATAAATGTGACAACAATGCTTGCAGTTACTCCTTCTAGAACAGCGGTGCCACGTAAGGTCATATTTATTTTCATAGCCTTTGTTTTTTGACCTGTTGATTATAAGACCTTATTGTTTTGCTGTTCTGACTAAGCTGTTTGTCTTTTGTTGTATCTCATCTGCTGATGAATAGATATCCCCAGCAAACCGAGACTGCCAAACACCCCTGGGACTCCAGTCTCTGTGCCAGATATTTGTTACACAGCAGTACGAGACATTGCAGGGAGATGATGTACCTTCACCTATGCTGGCAGTGACATCAAAGCAATCATTTAATTACCGGTGTACTGAGAAAGATTTTGGAAAATACAAATGATTCTACAATGAAATCTGTACATTTTTCAGTGTCTTGCTATAGCAGCACCATTGTCAAATGCTTTCCTACAATCACTGAAGTGTAAGAGTACTAGTTGCCATTAATTTATTTGTTCATTAGTATTATGTAGTGTGAAGGTATAGTCAATGAATGAAGAACTCGGAAGGAAACCAGCTAGTTCTACTTAGTGGCACTGTGGCTTCTCTTCAGAATAATTGTACAAAGCCCCTTTTTGGACAGGAGCATTATTTACCTCCAGTTGTTTCAATCACTTACATTTTTCTTAGGCAATTCTGTCATGGTGCTTCCTCCTTTCCTTTGAGGTGAATTTTAGACCCTGTTCTCTGCTGTAGTTTCATTCTTCATATCACTTGCATTGAGTGGAAGTGCACTTATTTTCCTGGTCGACAGTCTTTATAGCTCTGTAGTTTGCTGATGGAAGCTTTCAGTTCACCTTAGATAATCTGTGTGAATATCCAGCTCTTTTCTCTTACTTTACCAGGTTCAGTCTTATTTCAGTTGGGGGTCTACTTAGTGCACAATAGAAGTAGTCCATGATCCACATTGACATGACCTGTCTTTCCCTTTGGTTTTTTTGTGCTTGTGATGATTCACTGCTCTTTCCTTCCTCTGGAAAGTCCTGACACATTCTCAGCCATATCAGCGAATGTGCTTCTGGTGGGTCTCTAGGTCTGGTCTACGTGATTGGAAAGGGATTCCAAGTCCTTCCAGATGGAAAACTCATTTGAAGAGGAAGAAGTTGGCAATCATCCCATGATGCTTCCTATTACATGACTGAGCCATTGACTTTGGGTGACCACTTCTAATCAGAAAAGCAATCATTTCAATAGCCTATGTGATGATATCATTAAATCCATCACTACACTACAAATCCTGCAGTTAAGAATGAAGAGATAAATCTTGCTCTAATTGTGAAATACTTGAAATGTATAAAATACTGCTATTCTTGTGCTTCCAGAGAGCCACATGGAAGACTCTTGATCAGAGAACATTAATTTTTTTCTTGCTTCTGCGAACCACCGTCAGAAGTACTGATCTATTTTACATGTGAAATGTGAACTCAGGGACTCTGCTCAAGCAACATAGTTTATGCAATTTTATACCTTTGTGAATAAAATAAGTGATATTACTGTGATGAACATTTGTAAATAACCAAGTGTGGAATGGTCACCTTCAGTTTTACTACCATCAAAACACTACAACCCATCTGAGCAGTTTTAATAGGTATTAAACTATATAGACTATGAAACTATTGATAACACTGGAAAACAACTGTTTCTGCAGACACTTTTGGAAGACTAACAATGCCAAATAACTGGAAAAGCTTGGGTGGGCTAGAAAGCTCTCTACATAACTGATTGTTGCCTCATGTCACAGGATAATGATGGCTTTCTTCTTTGTGTGATTAGTTCCCGACTTTTTTACTTATAGCCAGAACTGTTTTTGTCATTGTTTGTCAGCAGCAGACGCTGGTTCTTAAGCTGGCACCTGCTCTTTGCAGAAAACCTCCATGCAAGGACTGAGATTCTTGTCAAGACACCATTAAGAAAATTACCATACTGATCCCAGCTAGTGCAAGTCAAAGTTGGCTTGAATGCCTCTTGGAGAACATGGTGGAGAGCAGTGCCCTTGCAATAGGCTCCTGGAAAACAGTTACCCCATGCCACCCAAGGGCAAAGTGCTTTACAAACAGAATGCACCTACTCCTAAACCCTTGAATAGCTACAAAAGTCAGTAAGACCATAGTAAGCATTGACTTTTTGACACTAAGACACAGAATGTGGAAGCTCCTCCATTTGTTACGTGCTGTGACCTAGCAGGCCAACAAGCTGCTGCCAGTAAATCCAAATGCTGTCATCGAAGCAGCTGCTCAGGTGCACAGAGGTATGGGTTAATGGGTCCTATCAAAGTTAAGCTCATACATAACTTCATCAAAATACATCAATGTGTCAGATATCCCTTTGCTTTCAGTACTGAAGTTAAACAAAAGGCTCATTGTCACTAAATCACAAAAGGTTGCTGGACTTGAGGATATTTTTTGCTGAGTTCCTTAGGAATTAGAGAATAGCTGGCAATTTCATTTACAAATATTTGCATGCCTAGTCAGGCAGTGGAAGTGTGGAAGGCTGGAAAAGCAATGGCTATTTTGCATCTGGGGAGAAGGCAAATGAGCTGTAAAGCTATAACCCCTTGTTAGGAAACCTTCTCTTGGAGTGATGTACAGAGCTGGAAACGTCTATTAAAATGTGTGTTCAGGATCTGGCCCCAACTTCTGGGGCCAGAATCTAGCACAGTCCATGTAGAAACTGGCTACCAAAGGTAGCAGCCATGCTGACTGGCTCCTCTGGGTGCTCTGGGGGAGCGTCTGCTGTGGCGAGCAGTCCTGTTCATTTTCTCATCATTCAAAAGCTCAGCAACAGCAATCTGCATGCCTTGCTTGGCAGCCATCCCAGTAGCACAAGAGCACTCTGCGATAGGCACTTTGAGTTTCTAGGCTTGTGTGACTACTTCTTAGACCTTATAACAGCAGCATTTCATGCTATCTTCCACAGTTTATGGATACAATGGCACTGCGAGTGAAATATTAGGCATAGTCTCTTCAAGGGATGAAGCAAACCCTTAGAGATGATCAGGGATTTTGAGCTCTCCTTCTTTAAGATATATGGACACCCCCCCCCCCCCGCCAAAGAAGATGGATTTTGAACCTCTGCTCTCAGACAGATCCCGTTCTCGCATGTGGAATTCCAAGAGCAACGACAGATTAGAAACTCATGCCAAAGTCCTTGAAGCGTTTAATAGAGTCTGAGGAAGCCCGTGTCAATCTTTCCTTTGTCCAGAATTACTTTAGCAGAAGTATGCAGGCTCTTCACATTCTCTGCATGGTTCACATGAAGCAAAATCTCATCTAAGTGTGGTGATCTCGGGGCATTAAATTACATTTAACCTAAATCGTTAACAGTTGTTGATTCTCCATGTTATAATTATATTTGCTACAAACGGGATCAAGTCAACAGCGCGGAGGAGACGTCAGTGGGGTGACTGTGAAATGACAGGCAGCCGCACCAATCCCCGGCCCCTCCGCACAGCTCATGGGCGCTCGCAGCTCGGGGCTGGGAGGGCTCAGGGGAGGAGGGGGGCTCTGCACATATGTCCAGAAATTGCTGCAGTGGATGGCTTGGCTCAGCTCTCGCTGCTATTTAAAGGCACATGAGCTGCATGTTAAATTGGGCATTAGTATTTGCCTGACTCTCCAACATACAGCTGGTTTGACTGTGCTATACAGCAGTTCTGTTGGGGAATTGAGGACGAAAGGCAGGCAGAGCCCATAAGCACAGAAATTATAGGACATTAAGGGCTGACTCCTGCTTCTCCTCTTCAGATAACACTTTCATTAGTGCAACTCCCTAAACCAGAACAGTATTAGCAAATTAAGATCGTGGCTTGCCACTGTGCTTTGAGTTGCCAAGAAATGCTTGGTTTCTTCCACAAAGTGCCAGCTCAAGTAAACCTCTGGACTTTTAGTGCAAGATAAGAAGGAGCATTTGCAAACAGAGGATCTGCCTCTTGCCTAACCTAAACACCCAGCTTGGGTGCCCATGGCTAGCAGTTATTCCAGCTCTGCAGGACATGGCTGTAAAGCCTCAGGACACCTGAATATTTACAGTGAACTCATTCTAGGGAAATAAAACAATGGATTCTGCTAAGTCCATAAATCCCTGTCTAAAATACCTATCAGCTCACAAGCAAACTATTACCAAAAAGGTTTTAAAACACAAGTGGGTGAGAGAGGAACCAAAGCACAAAGAAACTGAAGCTGTGTCTATACTAGCAAATTAAATGTGCCTGGGGCCATTCCTTGGCACTGAGGCCAGTTGGCAAGAAGCAGCCTGCATCCGTAGCATTATACTGTCTTACTCTCCAAAACAGGGTGGCCACATGGAAACTGGTGCTGGGAACAGTCCCTGGCCCATGGTGCTCCTGAACCCTACCCAGAAATTGTGCGGGAGAGAACTACTTGGCACAGGTCAAATGGTGCCAAGACTCGCGCTAAAAATTTCATGGTGTAGAGCATGGGGAGTGCGGGATGTTTCTGGTGCTGTTAAACGTAGTGGTATTGATGTAGCCTGAAAACCTGAACCTCTGCTATGGACAAGAAGAAAAAAATCTCAGAAAGAATGAGAGCAGCTCCACCCTTTTATACTCCTAGTTGGGAGCACGAGAGCATGTAAGACATGTTCTTTGCCCTGAAAGCCTTGCTGGCAAGAGGCTCAGCCCTCATGCCATGGGTGGGCACACACCTCCTCTGGAGTGCAGCCGTGCATAGTTTTGCCAAAGAGGAGCTATTTATTTTTAATTTTTTTTTAAGTATAGCTTTTCCTATGACTTCGGTGGGTTTGCAAGGCTTTGTTTTGCTGTAATTGGAATGTTCCTTGATGTTTTGCACTCTGCAACTGCTGATATGTACTTTCAGCTCTCAGCCATTTCTAACACCGTTTTCCATCTTTGAATTTCATTTTGATGACAAAAGCTGACAAACATGGGCACTGAATAAGACAGCCACAATATTTGTTGTGACTGGAAGACGCTAGTACTCAGTTATTTAAAACAAAACAAATAAAAAAAATTCCCAGGAAAGAGGACTCCCAGCTTCTAACGGCAAATTCATTTGTAAATCAGAACGCAGAGCAGCCTGGCCAGGCTGGCCATGGAGCTGGGGCTGTGGTTTCCTAATGCAATGTGTTCAGTGGCAACGCTGGTTTCAATTATTCTCACAATCGCTCGTTCCTATCACAGAACTGACATTTCTTGGCAGAATTTTTTTTTTAATCGGATCAGGTCCCTAATCCAGTTCAAAATACAGTCCTACAAACGGTTGTGCTGTCACAACTGAATGAGCTGAAGACCAGCAGACAGGACACAGGAGACGGGGAGTGGGAGGCAGGGAAAGTACCGAACATTGAGTTTGCATTGAGTTTATAGCTGCTTTCTCTTTCTAATGCCTGCTGCTTTTTGCGTTCTGCTCCACCTGTGGATGAAAGCATAATCTGAGGAGATAGTGAGCTCAGGATTTCATGGCTGCCCATTGCTTGTTTTCTTTGCATCCTCCTTCCTTCTCAGACTTCACTGATAGTTTGTGCAGACAGTCCTATGCTCCTACACAGCTTCTGCGAAATGGTGCTTAGGCTTCCTCTTTTCAAGAAGGAATCACTCAGAAGACAGGATGCGTTTTCACAGCAAATATCGCTTACTCTTGCCTGTATAAAGACTGGTAGATCTGGCCAATGCAACCACCCCTTTGAGAGCGAGTCCCCATTCCATCAGAACTTCCATGATCACTCAAGTCAGTTAATACTTTTTTTTTCTGTGTCCACCTTCACTAAAAAGATAAACTGCTATCAGATGTTTAATGCAATTAACAGCAGTGTTGAAAGGGGAAGAACTCAGACTAGAAGAGAAGGAACAGATTAGGGAGTACTCCTTCAATTAGATGTTTTCAGCTTGGTTGGGTCTAATGACAATCACCCTAGAGTATTTAGGGATGTGGCTGAAGCAATCACAGAGGTGTTTGCAGCTAAAACCAGCTCTCAGGCATCTGTGGTTGAATTATCCAGTTTGGAGATTATCTGTGCCACAGATGCAGAGAGAACTAGGCTCTGACATGGCTCATTAGCACGAGCACCACATGAATAAAGCGTTGCAGATTCCAGGGTCAGGCTGGGTCTGGAAATAGCCCAGCAACTTCCATTCAGGACAAAGCTAAGACCTTCTCTCAGAAAGCCCGTCTGGACATGAGCTGCCTGTGTAGACCTGTACCTGTATCATACTCCCTGCCAAGCTCCAGGAGAATCATCAGCTTAGGCGTAGTGTGAGGAAAGTGGTATGGGTCATTTCAAGACCACTTGTTATGCCCATCTAAAAAGCCCCATCTAACATGAGTCCAAAATAAGTCCAAGTGGATCCAAGCTAGGTCTGTAAAAAGACCTTGGACCATCTCTGCATTGTGTTCCCACAGACCTGCATGGTTCCCTGTATCCATCACCCAGAGTGTCTCAGCCCTCCTGGGGCTCCAGCAAGGAGCTGATAATATCTTGGAGGATTTGTGAAGCTGCAGAAGACTGGAAAAGAGGAAAATGTTAAAAGAAAGGAAAGGAAGAGCTGGTATGGGTCAGATCAAAGTAATTAAAATGTTGAATAAAAAACTGTCTTTTGGACTGTGCTGGGGAGAAGAAACTCAGGTGTGAAGCAGCAGCCCACAGGGGCTGGCCAAGAATAAGTCACATTGAAACAACCTAATTTCTTTCTATGCCTTGTTCCAGCCCTGCCTGTGTCTGTGGCTTTTCCTGCTCTTGTTTTCTGGGGTTTTCCAGCATTTCCCAGGGACATGGGTGATGTCACCAGCCCCAGTGCTGGGGAGGTCCTCACTGCAGCCCTGTTCCTAGGAAATGTGGTGGCTTGATGGCGCAACTTCTGCCTGGCACTGACACCAAGTCCATGCTTCAGCGGTAGCCTTTTCCGATGAGCCTTTCCCAATGAGCCCTTCCCAAATAAATGGTCATTTAACTGCTCCTTCTTCTTCACTGAGTAAATGTCAGATGTTACTCCAAGCATCAAAAGGGTTTTACCCAAATCACAACAATGTATGAGGAGACAGAAATGTTTAAATAAAGTATCTAAACAATGCTGCATCTTTCCACTAATTACACTAGAATAAGAAAGAAAATTAAATACCCTCCTTAAAGCATCTTTAAGTAGCAGTTTAATTCTGAACTGGATTTATGCAGACATTAGAGTTCCTCTATTACAGCTGCACTCCACTTGTACACTAAGTAATTATATGGTACCTGTTTGGGTAAGGTTGTGCAGGTATTGTAAATGTGTGCTTCCATACCCTGAGATATTTTGGTATCTGTTTAGAAGAAGAAAATCCGTGACTCCAGACACTGTCTGGAAGAATCCACTTAAAAGTAGTAGGGATGTAATAAGAGACATGCTTATCTTTCTGCAAAAAACACTGTGAAAGATCAAGCACTAATATGCTGCCCCACACACTTTTCAAACCACATATTCTCTATATGCCACATCCAAGAAACTTCATTGTCTGATTCACCAATACTAAACAGTGATCACTACAGTATTTTCCAGTCCTTCAACTGATTAACGCCTTACATGTCACATACCTAAAGGGAGGCTGAATTACACCTGTGACTCAGATTTTTCTCTTACTAGAATTATACACCTACAGCAGAAACGGAGGTTTCATGACTGTCACCGCAGCTCACGGATGTGTCTGTGTGCTGACAGTGATGTGAGTTATCCATCCACCCGTCTCCTGGCTATCAGAGACGGATCGCAGTGACTCATCTCTGGGGTACCAAGTCACACCAGCAAGGAAACAGTTCCTTCTTGTTTCTTTCCTCTTTGAATTTTGCTCTGTATGAATAGGAAAATCTGAGACAATCAATCCCACTATCACATTTTAAGGCAGATTAAATGACTCAGTTGCAGGATCTCACCTCACTGCAGATGCCAATAGCGCAGCCATCTGTGTCAGAGCTGGTTGCTCTAGGCTCCCTTTTAGTCAATGGAGGGAAATACGCACTTGTAGGGCCCAACTCATCTTGACTAGGTTAAATATCAGCATTAGCACAGGGCAAGTCATGTTATAAAAGTGCCTGTTCCCCTGCTGACTCTGGAGACAGCCTGCACGACACGCTCCAGCATTGATGGCTACACTGCAGATGATAACCTGCAGTGATGGGTGATGAATCCTGCCCCAGGTGAGTCAGAACCAAGTGCACATGCATTTAGTGATCTGACAAAATGACCTGCTGTGTCATCCAGACATAGTCTCCCACCCCTCTCTACCTGACTTACTGCTCTTCCTTTTATTATATTATTGCTGCAAAGACAGTATTTGGGCAAATCCACTGGATTAATTGGTATAGGGAGGTATTGCAAGACAAATACAGGACAAAATGAGTTTTTTTCATGCCCATAATACTTCTTTCTGTAGAGAGAAAGTGCCCTTGACAGCCTTTCCCTCCCCTCCTCCCCCAAATCAACCCAGGCTTCTAGTCTAAAGTAGTATAAAATCAAAATTTATACTTGGGTCAGAATAAGCTGGACACCCTTGAGCCTCTGGAAAGGCTCTCTGGAGGTGTCGGACTGGTGTAGCTGTGCCAATCCTCCAGTGCTGGGGCTGTTTCCATTACAGTGTGCAATCAGAAAATCCCAGGAATGCCAAGGGCATAAAAGCCTGGCACCCCCTGGGGACATGGGACACCCATTCTTCAGGTGGCAGGGGCTGCTGTCCCCTCTTGCGGCAGGAGATAGCACAGGGTGGTGGCAGGACCTTTGGAAACTGTCCTGTAAACAGACTGGAGACCGATTTGACTTTTTGCTTTGCTGTGTTTTCCACTTTGGCGCAGCAGCCCGGCACTGCAGGCAGTGCACCTGGGAGTCCACGTGCTGAGCTGGGTGCCCACCAGTGCTGATTCAGTCTTTTAAAAAAATAATTACTAATTTGCCAACCTATGGGTTTACAGACCTAGTTTCAAAAGAGGTAGCAAAGTATGTTCTTTTCAGGATTCGAAATGCTCCTTTGGATGGTTTCCCAGGAGCTTTTTAATTTATTTATTTGGATTTATACATCCAGTAAAAAGGATCATATCTAATCCCAACTCTAATGCCATGGGCTACTTTTTAAGTGCAACTGTAGTATTAAACACTTTTGCTAAACACTCTTTCTGGGGAGGAAGAGAGAGAAAAAGAAGGGCCTTACAACAACAAAAAAATCCATAACATTTTATCAACAAATTTTTATCGAATCACATATAAGCTCTTTTAGGATTATAATGAATTTCAGTGAAAATGGATTTAAAGAAGGATTAAGGCAAATTAAATACAGTTATAAAAAGTGCAGCCTAGATAGGTAGGTAAAAAGGAGAGAATAAAAGTCCTACAGAGTTCACAATAACTTTGTTGTGATGCCTTGGACCAAAGCAAATAATAAGTATATTCACTGAAGAAAATGCAAAAAGCCTCACCCGATGTAGTTCCTGAAACGGACAACCCTGAGTGTGGGGAACCCCGCCGGACACTGCCATGCAGAGCAGAACAGCCAGATTCACGCTCAGCCACCCCCACTTCTGAAATGCACCAATTTATGGCCGTGCTGGTTCTGAGCAAGAGGGTGTCAGAAGGGTGTTAAGCACAACTACTCCTACACCTTAGTTAACCATGATAAATTTTCTTGAGTGCCATTTTATAAACATATTTTATGCAGGCTTCCTTCCTCCTAGGTCATTAAAAGCCCCATCCAGAACAAGATGCTCGATAACCCAAACTTCTCCCCTTCGTTATCCACCTTCATGCTCTGAAATAAAAACTTTTTTCTTGTCTTCCTCATCATTTGACACAGTCCTGGAGGATAAGATACCCAGGAACTGGAGTTTTCTTCCTGATGATAATGAAAACTCCCAGCTCCAGCTGGCACCTGGGGCCAGGGATGCCCTCCTCCCCGCTCCCAGCTCTGCTACACCTTGCCAAGAGCCGCAGCTCTGCCTGCTAACAGCACGCTTTCCAATAGCATCGAAATAACATCGCACAACACGATAAGACTCGCAAAATGTTTTGGCTGGCTGAGGCTGTGCGTGAGAAACACCGAGGTGCCGAGTGAGAGCAGAGCGGCACAGGAGGCCCCTAAATCCTTTTTGGCCCTCAAATCTTTCTGGCCCCTGAAATCATGCCCTGCAGGGCCCCATCCTGACAGAAAAGGCAGGAGCTTGTGCATGGGATTTTTCAGGATTATTTCCACTAGTTTTAATGACGAGGCATAATTGCAGCACAGATTTTGAACCAGGAACCTGGAAAGTTTTGACAAGTTCTATTGAAACTTTTGCAGTTCATCTCAAGGACTAGCTTTACAATTAATGTCATTCTCTAGTTTATAGTTGTAATCCTGGAGCAAGAGCTGATGATTGTTAATTTTATGCTTTCTTTCTTTCTGCTTACCCATTATGTCAGCATATTTCATTTATACTAGGCTTTCCAAAATCAATCTTCATTGTAACGTATAGTCCCCTATTGCCTTTTTTTTTAGTAAACAGCTGAAGATTTAGTGTTGGCTTCTAACACACTGAATCCATTTATGATAGTTTACATAATCAGATTTTCAGTGCACTGTAAATCTGTCTCAAAATGCTTGCATTGCTCCAGGACTAAACTGGTTAAATTTCTGAACTGTTTTTCATCATTTGTGTATATCTCACCATTTTAAGGAACAGTTAAGATGCTATTTTGGTAGGGCTTTAGCACCTTCCATGTGTCATTGATTTTTTTTTTTCCCCAATGGGGAATTTCTACAAATGAATGTTGTATTTCAGAAGAAGAACTGCTTCAGTCATAAATATCTTCTAAGCTACTAAATGTCAAACTTTCTTGCGGCAATAGGGTAATTCATCTCTTGAATATAGTGGTTGACTTTTGCAATTAAACAAAGTGATGAAATTTCGCAGGGAAGAACAAGCAAAACTAGCCAAAATGTTAACATGCAGATGGGCGGTGAACGTATGAAGCAGCTTTGATGGGAAGCAGGAATGTGCTCCCAGAAGCTGCCCGTGGATTTTCCTCCTGTGTACGGCATCCTGCTTTCAAGCTCTGAGGAGCATCAGGGCTAAAAGGAGCAGGACAGACACAAGCCCAGGTGTGCAGCACCACAACCAGGACTCTGAAATTGTTCCTTCCCCAGTGGAGGACCAGACTTCTTCAAGCACAGCAGTTTGCTCTGCTGTATCCTTTGGCAGTGGGACACAAAAGAAACGCATAAGCCAAACGGAAGGGCCTGGTGGCCGCTGGAGGAGCCACCAGAAGAAGGCAGCCCGAGTTATCCACGGATGTGTTGCTTCACTGCCATGGGTTTTAGGAGGCTTCAGCTGAGTCATTGCTCAATATAAACCCAAGCCACCTTCCCATGAAGGAATTTGAGGGTGAAGCCCCATAGCAGCTGCCAGCCAGACTGGAGCATAGAGTCACAGCTGGGACTTGCTCACGTTTGCAAGGGTGGGTTTGAACGGTAGCTGATCCTTCCCTGAAGCCTGATGTTTTTTCCTCTCCAGTGTGAGGACAGCTCTACAGAAATGCAACCCATTTCACAAGCTCAGTTGCTAAACTGATTGCATTAAATCAGAGAAATTTTCTCATGAGGAAACACACTGACTTTGGTTCATACTTTCTCATATAAAGTAAACTCAATACCAAGCACTTTGAACTTTGTTTATAACTGTGCACACTAGGGTGTTATTAAATCCTTTTAGAAGCTGAAATGGTGTGGAGAGTGGAGAAAATTGCATTTGGATGTAGCTTGTGAGTGTGGACAGATGTCAAATATGAAGTGTCTGAGTTCAAGGCTGGGAGATAATAGCTTCGCAATGCCACAGCTGGCTTCGGTTGTTCCCCGTGATAATGTTAACTTGCAAAATTAAGGGTAAATGAGCAAATGATGATATGGGTTTACCTGGAGCAAATCCAATATAACTCAACTGCAGTTGGCCAAGTATCACTTTGTTTACCTTATACTGACAGACAGGGTTTAATCAAAACAGTGAAATAAATGACTATTTTAAAACATTTGGTCCAGGCAAACCCCTAGATGTTTGGAGATTTATTTTAGACACATAAAGTTGTCTAAATGAGGAGAAAGCTGAGAAAAGGAGTGGGTGGTGTGGAAGGGACAGAACAGAGGAAAGAGCTAGAATGGGCCAAGTCTGAAGTGAAGGCTTGGGGAAAATCAGTCAAAGTATTTGGACCTCTGGGATACCAAATGAGAAAAAACCAAAGCCTGGAGACTCCCCTTGCCCTGACGCAGGCAGGTAAGCTGTAACGGGTTCAGCATGGCCCATGCGGACAGCAAGCACCGTGGATGGATGCTGTCCCTGCCAACCTGATACTGACCGCATGGTGATATTTATGGGACTTCAGGGAGCGTTTTTTCTTTTAAAACTTAGAAAATAAACACAGGTTAGAAACACTGTTACCAGTATAAAGTTATGAAGTTAAATACTCCAGAGTTTGGAAGTATTAGAAAGGAGCACATTTGTGCTCTCTGTGCATGTGCTCTGTTGGGTGGCCTTTAACCATGAACAGTTTCTCATAGGACTCATACTAATAGACCAGGCTCCACTGTGTTGGACTTACTTCAGCGTTTGACCTTGCAGACACCTGATGCCTGGGTGCACACCCTGTAATTCTGGGCTGTGGCACTCTCTGCTGAGCTCAGCAGTGCTGGCAGGTAGGAAAATTGTCCAGGAAGTACCTGGTGAATTTATGGTGCCTTCAGGGCTGGATGGCCCCTGAGCTGTTGAGTGCTAGATTGCTATGTTAGATATAGATGCAAATTCTGTCTAACCTCTTGAGTAGTTTCTTGTGCTAGTGTCCTGGACTTTGCCCCTAGAACTGAAAAAAAAAAAAAGCACATTGCTTAATTGAGAGCATATGATCTTTATCAACTGGGTGGAGCAACAACATGAAGGAAAGGAGGGGGTCAGAACCCAGCAGTCCCTCTCTTACATATGTTAAGCCATAACTTTGCCCTTGTAGAACAACATCTGAATTTCTCCCTTGCGGTGGTTCAGGCTGGGTGCAACTTTGTTTGCTATCCGTGGGACGTGAGTTGTGTGAAGGCATAGCCATGCACGCTGCGGTAAGGGTGCTGCCAGTAGGTGGGGTCCAAGTGGAAATTTTGATTGCTCACTCTGCACCGTTTGCTGGAGTTTTTAACCATCTGCTCTCATAAGGGAATTGTATGTCATGTGAGGTGGTCTCTGGAGGACTTCTCAATGTTTGGGGTGTAACAGCTGGAAAAGACTGTTTGCTTGCAGAATAATTACTTATTCCAGAAGGGAGATCAGAGGAACTGCGATCTTTTTTGCTATCTGTTCATATCAGGAGTGTTTCTAACCAGATATGGACCTGAGCTAGATTCCCAAATTCTTCACAGTAACCTAACTCAGGCTGCATGGTCAGGGACCAGATCCACAGGGCTGAATATTCAAGTTCCTTGAATCAAGGAAGAAGAGAGATGGGCGGGGATAAAAGCATGTGTGGGTGCAAGAGAGAAAGAATCATTGATGGAGACGGAAACTGTGTTGTGCAGCTCTGGGTTTGTCTCTGTTTCCAGCTCCAGCATACATAGAAAGGCTGTTCCCAGCTTTCCAAATCAGGCAGACACAGTTAGTGTATTCATGAATCTGAATCAAGTTACTGTGTGCTGAGCGCTCCAGCTGAACATTAGCAGAGTCAGGCTCCTTCTGCAGAGTATTTTGATACAAGGAGACTGGCTGTCTTTGGGGATCCCTAATAAGGTATGTTTACAGTGAGGCTGCTGGTTGCAATCTCATGTGCACAGATTTGTAATGGAGCTGTTGCACGAGCAGTTGTGGGATTTGCATTTTTGCACATGTGGAAAGGTGGAGCGCACATCACTATGTGAGGCTAACCTTGAAAATCAGAGCTGGAAAGAAGGAATGTGGGAAGAAATTAGCTCTGAAGAGAGAAATGTGGATTTTGATACAGGAAGCACCATCACTCATTGCCTAATGAGCATCAAATGTATTCCTGATACTGTATAAATGTAGGAGGCTCTCTGGTATGATGATCACAAAGCAATGCCACCCAGACCTTTTATCTGAAGCACCTGAAAGGACTGAGGCTGCAGCTGCACAGGATGCTGAGCCACTTGGGCATCTTGCTGCCTGGGAAGGGGAGCCCTTGAGCCATGTGCTGGGGCCCACAGGTTAAATGGTCTTCCCCAAACACACAGGGAAGGAGTCAGTGCTGAGCCAGGGATGTGCTGCTGGCAGACTGGGTTTAGAGCTCTTTCCCACCATCTGTACGCTGAAACATGCTGTGTACCTATTAAAGACAGCCCATTCTACTTAAAAAAAAAGAGGGGGAAAAAAAAAGGTGTAAACTGGATGTCCTCTACGCACACTCTATTACATTTTCTGATCAGATAACATAGTGGTCAGCAATAGACTCCCTGCTTCTCTACGATACCCAAGACTTAAATCAGCTACTATTGGGCTATAAATTTTACGGTAGACCGCTGAGTAGAGTCAGGATTGGCAAACCAGCCCTCAGAGCCACTCGGTCAAAAATACATTGAACAACAAACCCACACACAAGTCCATGGGGCCAGATGGGATCCACCCAAGAGTACTGAGGGAGCTGGCGGAGGTGCTCACCAAGCCACTTTCCATCATCTATCAGCAGTCCTGGCTAACTGGGGAGGTCTCAGTTGACTGGAAGTTAAATGTGATGCCCACTTGCAAGAAGGGCCGGAAGGAGGATCCAGGAAACTACAGGCCTGTCAGCCTGACCTTGGTGCCGGGGAAGGTCATGGAGCAGATCATCCTGAGTGCCATCACGCGGCACATATGGGACCACCAGGGGATCAGGCCCAGTCAGCATGGGTTTATGAAAGGCAGGTCCTGCTTGACTAACCTGATCTCCTTCTGTGACAAGGTGACCCGCTTAGTAGATGAGGGAAAGGCTGTGAATGTTGTCTACCTGGACTTTAGTAAGGCTTTTGACACTATTTCCCACAGCATTCTCCTGGAGAAACTGTCTGCTCCTGGCTTGAATGGGCGTACTCTTTGCTGGGTAAAAAACTGTCTGGATGGCCGGGCCCAAAGAGTTGTGGTGAATGGAGTGAAACCCAGTTGGTGGCCCGTCACAAGTGGTGTTCCCCAGGGCTCAGTATCGGGGCCAGTTCTGTTTAATAAATATCAACAACCTGGATGAGGGGATCGAGTGCACCCTCAGTAAGTCTGCAGATGACACCAAGTTGGGTGGGAGTGTTGATCTGCTGGAGGGTAGGAAGGCCCTACAGAGGGATCTGGACAGGCTGGATTGATGGGCTGAGGCCAACTGTATGAGGTTCAACAAGGCTCAATGCCGGGTCCTGCACTTGGGTCACAACAACCCCATGCAATGCTACAGGCTTGGGGAGGAGTGGCTGGAGAGCTGCCTGGTGGAAAAGGACCTGGGGGTGTTGGTTGACAGCTGGCGGAATATGAGCCAGCAGTGTGCCCAGATGTCCAAGAGGGCCAATGGCATCCTGGCTTGTATCAGGAATAGTGTGGCCAGCAGGACCGGGGAAGCGATCGTCCCCCTGTACTCAGCACTGGTGAGGCCGCACCTCGAATCCTGTGTTCAGTTTTGGGCCCCTCACTACAAGAAGGACATCGAGGTGCTGGAGCGTGTCCAGAGAAGGGCAACAGAGCTGGGGAAGGGTCTAGAGCACAAATCTTATGAGGAGCGGCTGAGGGAGCTGGGATTGTTTAGTCTGGAGAAAAGGAGGCTGAGGGGAGACCTTCTCACTCTCTACAACTACCTGAAAGGAGGTTGTAGCGAGGTGGGGGTTGGTCTCTTCTCCCAAGTAACAAGCGATAGGACAAGAGGAAATGGCCTCAAGCTGCGCCAGGGGAGGTTTAGGTTGGATATTAGGAAAAACTTCTTCACTGAAAGGGTAGTCAGGCACTGGACCAGGCTGCCCAGGGAAGTGGTTGAGTCCCCATCCCTGGAGGTATTTAAAAGACGGGTAGATGTGGTGCTTAGGGACATGGTTTAGTGGTGGACTTGGTGGTGCTAGGTTAACAGTTGGACTTGATGATCCTAAAGGTCTTTTCCAACCTAAACGATTCTATGATTCTATGATTCCATGGCATGGACTTCAAAAGAATGAGACAAAACACAGCCAGTGTGACAGTGTTTGTGCTGTTTCTGTTTCCTGAGTCTTCAGGGTTCAGGTTTTCTCCCTAGGCAGGAGATTGTGAAATTTAACATTTAAAATGAAAGTGGAGGTGCTCCTGTAATTTCTTGACACTTTTAAATGCATGTATAAATGTGATTTCTTAATTAACTATGAAGCTGAGCAGTTTGTTGAAGATGTCTCAGTAGAAAGTTTTTGAAGTTATATTTATAAACAAATTGCAAATCTCTTCAAATCCATAATTATCTATCACAACTGATGAGCACTGCAAATATCTTCCAAGATATTGTTAACCCCTTATAGCTGTTTGAACAGTGAGTTGTTATATTGTTGTAGCTGTACGGGGAACTTTAATATGAAGTTTATACTCACCACGTGAACTCTGCAAACTGGGATTTAAGAGAAAGCGCAAATATTGTGAAACTGTGATAAAATCTGTAGAACTGGCAAAAGCATACTTGCACAGTCAGCAGAGAGCCAAGTGTGAGACACCCTGTACACTCCTATGGGTTGTTCTTTAACATGAACGGCAAGCTGAAAACGCTGGTTGGCTGCCTTAAATGCCAGCCGCGCCCGCGGGTTTGTCTCTCATCACTTCCCTTCCTACCTCTGAGATCTCCAAAATATGCTGAATAAGCTGTGGGCATCACCCCTTCTAGCGCTGGCAGGGAACTCAGGAGGTGGGGAGACAGCTGCATCGTATCCAGTTCTTCCATACATAGGTTGTGCCTGGGGCAGCCCAGCGCAAGCCCTATGCATCCCCTGCCAGAAGGACCAGTTATGCAGTTATCACAGCTGTGACACCATTTCTTTACATTTTAAAATTACTATAAAGGCCAAAAACATTGTCCCAACTACTCTTGGATTTTTGACTGTCATGAAGACTGTGAGAAGGGTGGGTGCAGCTGTTCCTGGTGTCCTGCCCCAGTGCTTCTCAGCAGAGATCCTGCTTGTCTCTTCTTTCAGGATGAATATTTGGCAGATACCTATCTCTCAGTTTCATCTAATCTGCATAACGTCACGCCTCTGATACCAGAGCCACCCACAGATATTCTGAGCATTGGCTGGACTCGTGTCCTGATACGTGTGCTGTGACTATCGCAGGAGCTTGTACCCTTAACTAGAAGTGGGTGAAAATATTGTGGTGGTCCAGCAGCAACAGTGGGAAATATGGAGAAGGGGTACGGTGTGGGTCGATCCCTACCCTTGAGTCTGGTATGGCCCCAGACAGAGCTGGGACTTGAGCATCCGTCCTGCAGGAACATTGTTTCAGGAGCTTTTACATAGTTCACACTGGTCACGCGTCCTTGTGCAATATGGGACACTCCAATCTATCCCTTTGAAGACCGTTGAAAATAGACCCTGAAATGTATTGCTGTGTATTTAAGAAGCCTGACACAAAAGCTTCAAGAATGGACTTACAGAAACAAATTGCACCTCATAACAAGGCTATTTCCTACAGATATATTCCTTGGTTAATGCTATTTGGACATGTGGTAATAAAGTGAAAATGTCAGCATAGTCTCCTTCTACAACCTCTCTCTTAAGAAATTTGATGGTAAAATAATGTAGCATTTCAAGAGAATCCCGCTGCATCCCCCAGCTAATCCTTGGCCTTGAGTGTGCTGCAAAGCTCATTACAGTGTGTCCGAATAATGAGAATTACTGCTGGCAGTACAAGGAGGAGCTCAGCGTCAAGGACAACATCCAGTTTTATCATGCTCCCATGTAGCCCATTGAAGATAACAAAAAGAGACTATTCCAACAAGAAATTGTTGTGCATTTCTAGTGTTTAAAATAATAATCTCAAAAATGATCCTGAAGGCTCATGGATGGCAAAGACCTTTGCATACAGTAAATATTTTAATAGCTCATTTTCCAAATTTATTCCTGGCAGACAATACTTAACATTTTTTTCCTAAGTTTGTTTTGAACCCTGGCTGTATTTATTTTGGGATGAGGAGAACTGCATGATGCTTCTTCTCCATTCCTGAGACTACAGCCTGATGAAGCTGATGAAACACTTTAACATTAACAGTAGAGGCACTCTTTGTTCACCCTTTAGTTCGTCTCCTGTGCTAGGCTGAGCAGTATAGTCTTTCCCTTAAGCCTTCCAGGTAGCAACCAACACCTGAAGTTCCTGATTTCTCAAGCTGAGCCCACAGCCTTCCCCAGCTCCTGCTGTAGGAGGGACATGGTGGCACCCCCAGCGCTGCACAACTCGGAAGGCGCACAATGGCAGGAGGCGGAAAAGCAAGGTCTTTGCAGTGCCGGAGCACTGAGTTTCTTCCATGAGACATATGTGGTTTTGTGGTTCAGGAAAATTTTCAGGACCTGGCTTTCTAATCCCTGGACTTTTTACTTGTAAACCAAAAAGTCATTCTCAGAATTGCTTGGAGAAAAGGAGCTGAAGTCTTAATTTTAGAGTGAAAAATGCATTTCCAGAGAGAGTTTGCACATTTGTGCCTAAAGCCGTGGTGTGTATTAATACACCCAAAGTGGTGGCACAAGCTTGTTTTGCAGAGATGACAAAGCAAGGCTGAAGCGAGCCCTCGCTGAAGGCAACAGCACAACTCCCATGGGCCTTGAGGGAATTGGGATTTTCTTTAGGAACAGAGGCGGGTGAAGTTCTCAGTTGTGCTTCTAGTGCAGCACAGCTCCTGCTGGGTTAATCCCAGAGCCAGCACCACATCTCTTGCAAAGGCTTCCCTGCCTGAGGGAAAACTCCTACCCCTGCCTGCCTCCTCAGTTTTCCCTCCCCTGGGGATGAATTCGGGGATGCTGCCCAAAGCGGGACCCCAGAGGCAGATGGAGAGGGAGGGGGCAGAGAGCAACTCGCAGCACCTCTGCCTTTCCTACCTGCAAAGCTGGGGTGTCTCAGCTCACCTCACCCCTCCAGGCATCTGTGGGAGCAGGGGGGAGTCTTGGCAATCACCTCCATGTCTGGCTGGCAAGGCAGGGGCCCCCCTGTCCCCCAGGCTGTCAGGGGGCAGGGGAGGGAGCAGGATCCCAGGCAATGCCACGGGGCAAATGAGGGAGGAGCATTTATGTAGGTCATGGAGGTTCATAATTCATTGCTGGAGGGCAGGAGAGTATGTGTGGAGGGGGAAGGGCACAAATAAATTAATTTGAGTAACCGGGCTTTGGAGAGGGGCTGGATATGCCGTGTTATCAGGCAATTGGCAAGGGCAAGAGTGAGCCTGTGGCTTCACCTTCACCAGCAACGCTGAGAAAAGCAGCAGTGTGGCCACCGCCACTTCCTCTCCATTTGCTGCTCCTGCATCTTCTTCTTGTGCTAGAGCCGCTTCTCTGTATGTGGTGAGTCAGATGAGAGGACTAGACTCCTGGGGAAATAACTCAGCAAAAGTTTTTTTCAAAAAAATCAGGGGGTATTTTTCAGCTAGATCAACCATCTGAGCAGGTTTGCTTTACAGCTGTGCTGGCAGAGCGCAAGCGATGGCACAGGGGCAGGAGGAAGGAGGGGAGGGCAAGGAGCTTGGCTGAGCCTGCAGTGCACACACAGAGGAAACCCCAGGGTGCTGCAGCCACAGAGCGAAAGCCGGTTCCTTTGGGAAATTAGTGCTTCTCTCATGCACATGGGAACAACGTTCAAAGCTGACCTTCAGACAAAATCTTTATTTTCTCAAATTTTGACTAATGATTCTTGAGCTTTTGAGATTGGCAATGCTGCGGTTTGTATGCCTTCCACCCATAGCTTTCCATAGGTTTTTCATCGTTTAGTTAAATGACAGTTCTTGCAAGGGGACAATATCTGCAAAGCTCAGTAAGGAATGAGGAAATTCACAATAAAACAACCACGAGTGAAGGAAAGGCGGCGAATTTACTGCAAGTGAATGAAACGCAGGGGGGACAGTTAGCAAACAGAAACAGATGACTCACTGCAGGGCAGATCTTGCCCTGAGGATGGCGGGGTCCATCCCCACCACTTTATTCCTGTTGGTAAAATTATTCCAAGCCCTATTTCAGCCTCATGCGTAGCGCAGCCGGCGGTGTGCTGGCCCAGCACGCTGCAGCAGGAAGCACTCACTGCCCACCAGCCCGTGGGGATTTCCCCCGCTGTCCCCAGGCTTGTCTTGTTAGCGTTATCTGGAAGTTCAGGACTAAGGGTACAGCTCTGTCTCCCTATTTCCTTCTCCTTGCTTGTGTGTCCTCTGCCTATTGCCCATGCGGATCCCAGCTCATGCCGCAGATTTGGCATTTTCAGCTTGGTAATTCCCTGCAAATTTCACTGATGGGGATGCAATGTCAGCTGTCTGTGCACTTTGATACTCAAGATAAAAGTTTCCGTTGCCTGCTGATTTTTTTCAAACCTCTAAGATTTTAAATGTTCCTTTTGTCCATAGGGAGTGCTGGCCCATTGTTTTAAATGGGCTCTGTGACTGCATCCTAGGTCTGATGCTGGCCCGTAGCCACTGGAAACAGAAATGCTGGAAAGGGGTGGCCACAACCAGACAGCTGCGCTCAACGCATCAACGCAAGGGTGTGCAAACACACACCGAAGGATGTGCATGGAGCTGAGTTTGGGGAGATGCCCCCTCCCTTCCTGTCTCAAGGCTCCTCAGCAGTTGTGTGCTACCCTGAGGATGTGGGAGATGGCTCGAGGAGCAGAGGGGATGGGCAGGGAGAAGCCCCAGGATGCGGGGAGGAAGGACATGGGGCAAGAACTGGGGCTGGAACAAGAAGAAAACTTCCCGGCCTCAGGTCCAGCTGCAGGGTGGTTTCAATGCATGACATTGCTTTTCCTTCACCGGGAGTTGCCACCTCGAATGCTGCAAGGCCCCTTGGCACCCGCGCGTGCTCTGCAAACAGAAAACCATCTGGTCCGTGCCCGAGCCCCAAGCTTGTTATCTGCAGGCAGAGGGCAGAGGGTGGGAAGAGACTCCGCCAGAGGCTGGGATGGTGTGATTGCAGCCAGCAGCCCTGTGTCATGCGGCTGTGGGACGCCTGTCCCAGGCAGAGGGTGAGCACACAGTGAGGGCAGTGAGGGCTACCACCATGGTGGGGACCAACCTCCAGGCGCGAGGATGGTGCAGCACGGGGCTGACCTCTGCTGTCACCTCCTGGCACCAATCCCTCGTCCTTTGGCTGATTTCTGGACCCGATCCAGTGTTTTGTGTGTCTTGCAGGAATTGGCAGGCTTTGAAACTGCAGGTTCCTCACTTGGATGGGTGATGAGATGATGAGGATGACAACTGTTCCAGAGGGAGGGATTTAACACACCCTCCCAGTACCTCCCAGTGCTGCATTAGTCACAAAGGTCACATCTATTAACAGACAGAGCTGTAGTGTGTGGCAAGCTGGTCACATGTTACCAGCTTCTTGTTTCCACCCAGTAATTTGTGCTAAAAGGGAAGTAATTTAGTGTCAAACAATTTCTCTGGGACCCAGACGTCTCAAGGCAGGGCAGAATGCTGCTTCCATCTGCTAGTTAACAGAAATGTGGAGAGGAAGGGTAAAACTATGGAAAGACTTTGCCTATATAAACTATTTACTTAAATTCCCCAAGGGGGCACAAGAACAAGAAGTGAAGCAAGAAGCACTCAGAGAAATACTTCTCCTACTGCCTTTGCATTTACAAGGAGAGAGCGCTGGCAGACCCTGCCCCACGTAAGCTTTCTAACAAGACCTCCTCAAATGATATGTTGGGCATCTGCACACAAGCCAGAATTGCCTGAGTAGTGGAAATGAAATGAGAAACCCCAGTTCCTGCTATGGAGCACATCCATGGGGCAAAGGCTTGGGTTGCTGCTTGAGGAAGAGTTGGCAGCAGTCAGCACAGCTGCGGGAAGAGGTTACCTCCCTGGTGCTGGTACAACTGTTAGTGCTGCCATGTGGTAAATGAGATCAGAGAACTGAGCTGGCTGGAAAATAACTCCCCCCCCCCCCCTCCTTTCAGCTGGGTGAGTTTTCAGCCAGATCAGTTCCCCAGGCCAGTTCATGGTGCAGCTGCATGTCGGCTTGCGGTGGCATGACACGAAGACAGCACAAAAATAGACTGAAGGCACAGATGGGAGAGACTCCTTTCAAAGGAAAGTGCTCACCCGACTTCAGCCTGAATGAGCTCTGAAGCTCCTCCTTCCTAACTGTTAACAAAAGCTCTGTTAGGCAATGTCCTCAGCGATCATGAGGCTTTGCACTGGGGTAGGTCTGCTCTTCTTCCAAACATCTGTCTTCGCATGCCCGTTTGCCCTCTCCACTGAACATGTGCAAGAGGAGCAGATGTGATAAAGGAAGACAAACAGGAGGACGGACACTGAAAAGCTGGGTGAGACCCACCACTGCAACCTCCTGCTGCCAAAACGCATCCTTGAATAGTGGGGATCGAGGTGTGGAGATGCCCAGCTTTGCGAAGTGGGTATCTGAGCACCACGCAGGGGAGCAAATGTGATATGAAGGTACACACAGAGATGTCAAACTGCAGCGTCAGAGCCAAATTACTGCTAACTAGTTTTTCTTTTTTTAATCTTAACAATGAAAAGAAGAAACAACTGGAGTTACTGAGGGCTAGTGGCATCAAGCTGAACAACAGGGCCAGGTGGGCTGAATGGGGCAGTTGTCTGTAAAGCTCTTCATGAGGATGCTGTGCATCCATCTGTGTGTGCCGTCCTAGGTACACTGGAAGAAAACTGAGAAATCCTAATAAATTGTGTGAGAAATGGCCTTACTCTTCCTTGGGTCTGGGAGGCTGATTTCCTCCCAAGCAATATGTTTTACAGGAATCTTTTCAAGCCCTAAGCTGAAGGACATTTTTCAGCAAGCCACTCCCTTTGTGCATTTCCCAGTGCACAGCTGGCATGAACAGACATTGCACGTCACAGCCTGGAACGATTTCCAGTCTCGGTGCAGGTCAGGGGCTATGCCATGTCTGCAGAGCAATTTGGCACATTTCTAGTTTAACCCAGTAAATCAGATCAGCTTCTTAAAATGATTTTGTTTCCAGCGCTCCAAGAAAAGCAGCCTACTTCAGCTGAAAGAATAAAAGACTCTTCTTTCAAAATACTGACCATAATGTGAGCATTTATTGAGAAACTGCATGTGGGAGTTGTAAACCAAACAAACCAAGATCAGTCCTACAGAAAAACACAACCACAGAACAGGAAAGGCTAATTTCAAGGTCATTACCCGAAACGATTGTTGTCTGTATGAGAGAGAATCGCGATATTTAGGAATGTCCACTGGAACGTGAAGCATTCTTCAGTTCTGGGAAGAAACATCTTTATTTTGCTGATTGATGCAATGATCAGTGCTTTGAGTAACTAATGAAGTGCTTTGAGTAACTAATGAATAGTGGGTCCTCCCATTTAAAAGGAACACTTGGAGGCCATATTTCTTAAACTCACATACCCTTAAGGAAAATTGAAACTATTGGCCTTTTGGGGGGCTTTGCATCTTGCCTTGGGGCGATGACTCTGTAACTTCTCACTACTGGATTATATCACATCTGGAGTGAAGCAGAGGCAACACTGCTTATTTCAAAGTGCCTATTAAAAAGATTGAAAAAATAACTGTGCTGCGGGCAATACCTACAGAGTAGTTATTATTTAGGATCATGCAGACTCTGCAAAGGAATATCTTTAAATTCCAGATTTACTTGGATCTGATCAGGACTGAAACCATTTGGATCTGGCAGATAGATAACAAATGCAGATAAATTGCCAATTCTGCCTGTACAGACTCACCTGTGCTGCGTCTCCTGATACCTGGGAGATATTCTTTGACCCTGAAACTCCTCGCTTGCTTGCCTTTATGTCTCTAGGGCTTGATCTGCTGGAGTCAGTGGAAACATTGCTCCTGATTACAGTGGGGCAAGTCTGGGCTCAGCCTGAGCATCGATGGAGCTGAAACTGCAGCTTTTCTTCTGCCTCCTTATTTACACCTTTGGAGAGCAATTTAACTGTGCCAGTTTCACCCAAACCCCTGATTTCGCCTCCTGCTTTGCTGCATGCTGCCACCTTTGCTTCCTTTGGGATCCCTCTCTTTACTTGAGTCCTGTCTTATCTGTTCTTGGTCCAGGCCAGAACGGCTGTGCTGGTTTAGACCATCTAACCCATCCATCTGCTCTGCATCCAACAGTGGCCATAAGCAGACTCCTAGGAAAAATTAAGAACACAACTAACCTATCGATCATTTCTCCCTTAATACTACTGCAGCTTCCAGCTATTTTCAGCTGAAAGGCTTTCCTGAACCTGCTGTGGTTTGTCTGTGCATGGACCCCTCCAAATACATGGGAGAGCATGTAAGCTCCTTGCCATCACAGCGTGCTTTGGGAAGGACCTCCTTGGCAGGTCCACTGCCTGCTGCATGACAAACATCTTCCTTTTGTTTGCTTTGAACTTGGCTCCTACCAGCTTCATTAGCTGGTCCCTCATTCTTGTCCTGGAGACACAGTCAACACTTGATCCCTGTCCATTCTCTCTGTGTTATTAATGATTTCATAGCTTTCTGTGTACAGTGTCCGCCATCTCATCTCTTTTCCAGCTTGAGACACCCCACTGTCCTGCACTGTTCCTTGTACAGAAATTGGGTTACACCTTTGCTCATCCTGTTCCTCTTCTCTGAACCTTTTCCAGCCCTTCTCTATCCCTTTTGAGGGGCCAGAACTGCACAGAGTATTCAAGGTGGGTGAAAGATGGATTTATACAGTAGCACAGTCATGTTGGCTGTTTTGTTGGCTTTTCCTTTCCTAGTAATCCCTAACATTTATTTGTTCTTTGACTGTTACTGAGCAGTGATTTGATATTTTCAAGAAAGTGTCTACAGTAGCTCTACCAAGGCCTCCCTCCTGAGTAGCAGTGGTGAACACAGAGACCATGTTTTATATGTGAAGCTGGAGCTGCTTCTCCCTAAATGCATTCATTGCTCTACATCTGCCTAGACTGAATTTCATTTGCCATTATATGGCCTGGTTGCTCTATCTCATAAGGTCCTCCTTGAGTTCTTCACGATCTGCCTTCATATTCACTACCAATAATTCTGGCTTTCCTATGCTGCTAACCTCTCTGCCCTTTCCTTGCTTTCCCCACTCCGAAGATTCACAGTATCCTCCAGATTTGTTCACTTGGACCCATCATCCTTCACATTTGTCATCTGCAGCCTACACCATCCAGAAAAGCCATGCTCTTTCTTCGTAGTGTCTGACACTACCAGCACTCTACTTTGCCAAATGGTTGTAATCATGGCAAATGGAGTTGTACCAAACCTTTGGTGTCTGGAGGGAGGCTGTCCCTGCTGCAAAGCCTGTTGTGAGAGACACTGGAGGGAGAAGGGACAGGACAGGATGCTCCTGCCAGGCAACTGAAGTAACATTTAGGAATTTTTGAAATTACTCATGATGTCATTTTTATTTTTTGAAGGCTTTAGAAAATAAAGTTGTGGGTTTTGTTAACAGGAAAAAGAGGATTTATTATCCTTTTTTGACCCTAGTGGTTAGCCAAAGTTTGGATTGTTTCAGTTAATTCTTTATTGTCAGGATTGTTTCAAAACCTAGCTGTTTACTTACAAAGAACAGGCACTGCCGCCTTTGCTTAACATGAGGAAACACTTTGCTCGCAGCTCCAAGCTCTTTTCCAGCCAGTGGTTCATGCAGTTTGTACTACCAGGCAATACCCGGCAATGCGTTTTGCCGGAATAACTCAGCTCCCTCAGAAGACTTGTGTCATGTGCCTGCGTTTTGGATGGTGGCTCCTATTATTCCAGATAGTTGATTCCATAAAAGATGTTAATTGTTCCCTATTGTTTAACAGGAATGAATAGGGCTGCAATACCTTCCGTTTCCAACAAGCTTTAACACAATCCATGACGGCAGGAACTTCATAAGGAGCCAGTGGTCTTCCAGTGGTGTTGATTTTTCAAGAAGGAGCAAAGTCAGTCTGAAAACTCTACTTTTCTTCACTACTTTCTTTCACTAGTAAAGCACAGTTGATCACGCAGAATCTTCATCTTGTAGACATCCCAACTTTGTGGAAGCCCTGGCAAAGTCAAGCCTTTCAGTAGCAATAATACGGAATTCCACCAATGGAAGCAATTTTAACTAGGCTCAAGACTTTTAAAGATTAACCTGCTGGGTAGGCTCCCAGTTGAAAAGCAGAAAGTAGTTCATTGTACCTTTTCTTATTTTCAAGTATTTGTAAGTGGGCTGTCTCTAATGAAAAGGTTAGGGAGACAAGGAGATAATTTGGAAACTAGGGTTGGCTTCAATGACATTCAGAAATTGCCACATCCTTTTTGCACGACATACAAAACTTTCAATAGGTCTGTGCAATTCCAAAAATGCATGTGGCAACCACTGACTCTAGCTCCTGGCTCCAGATCTTTGCTTCTCCTCCATGTGGGAACATCTCATGGTCTTTTCCAGTGATTTTTTTCATGGGGATGGTGTGGTTTTTCCTCCTTCCCTTGAGACCGGTCCATACTACAGACCTGAACACATCTCTGAGCACCTGAGGTAAGTGACACAGGCCTGAGCAGACCTCCTGTAGCCTGCTTACATTTTTTATTATGTTGCCCAACATCATTGCTCATAACCACATTCAAATGCAGCCATGCCTTACGGACCGGCCAGGCACTATCACTGTAATTCTCCACTTGCAATTCTCTTGTCTCTGCATGGTTTAACACAACTCATTGCACTGATGGTACTCTGCACAGCAGGAGGGGTATCATTGCTCCTGCAATCCAGGGATGTTTTGTTCAGTGGTTGGGCTTCTCAGTTATGTGCTAGCAAGACATGCTCTCCACTCTGCTTCAGAGGGGACAGCACAGAGGCCTTGCTAACTGCCACCTTCTGCTGCCTATTCTCCACTGCAGAGGACACACATGCTTTTTCTCAAGAGACAATGCTGCTTTTTGTGTTACTAATGGGTTCAGAAGAGAATGGGAGCTGTTGCCTATAGAAAACGCACTCTTTTTGCAGAAGCTGCTTATGGCTGCCGTCCTTGTTGCCTCACAGAGCACTCGCGTGGCAGGAAAAGCCTGATACCTGCTCTTGTCTAAGGAGCTCTGGCAGCGTGATCCAGGGCTCTACCCATGCAATAATTCTTCCCTAGCACAGCCCTGATGTTTTTAATAGCTGAGCACTGAATTTAGGTATTTCTGCACAAGGCAGAAGCGGGTAGGGATGGGACCCTGGACAGACAGCGGTTTTTCAGAATGCACCAGCCGGCTCTACATCCAGGGAGCGAAGGAGGCTGTGGTGTTGCATCCTGCTGTTAATCTCCCACTGCCAAAAGAAGAAGGGTATCTATGCAAATGAGGGACCCTGATCTAGGAACAAATGACTGATTTTATCCAGGCCCATGTGAGATGGCTCTGCAACAGAAAGAGGGAAAAGGGCTGGTGTTGCAATGACTTCCGCTGGCAACCATCAGCAGTTACTGCTGTGCCAGCTTTTCTGTAGTAATCTCAGGCTTTCAAGCATTTACTAACTGGTCAAAAATCTTTCCTTTGGCTGAAATTTGGCGCAGGAAATAGGAATACCATTGCACCTTTTTTCACCCAAAGAAATCTATTGGTTTTCTGGTTTTGTTTTGGGGATTCCTGTTCTCATTTTGGAGATTCCTTCTGGCTATTGCAAATGTAAGAACAATTCAAATCATATTGACATTTTCTCATGTTTTCCCATCTCTAAGAGCATTATTAATGGACTTAGAGAGCTTGTCACTTGTTAATCTCTGTGTCATACAAAAAAGAGATTGCTATTATATGTAGTCTAGTTTCTGTTTTCATTTCTTGCTGACTTATCTCCTCTTGAATATGGGCTTGCAACAGCTTCTGTTACAGGCTTATTACCCATAACCTACATCTGCATTTGCACAACAAACGGGAATGAAAGCAGTGGATTGAACATGTCTTTCTGGATAAAAGTGGACTTAATTCTCTATTGCCTTTTACTTGGGTGGAACAAGCACAATGACAGCATATCGTTGTATCATGCCATACCACTCTATGTCATGTAAGCAGCTCTACAAAATGCAAAGCAGTGGGAAAGAGTGCCTGGTAGCATTGTACAGCTCCAGAGTCCTGTGGCACTTTGTGGTCCAAGATTCATTCAGGTCCATCTCAGACCTGAGTGGTGTTTTTTCTTTAAAATTTTGTAATAATGAAGAGATACTAGACTAAAAAGGAAAAAAAAACCTTTGAAGCTGACTTGAACTGGTACAGGCCAATGAATTATGAGAAAATAATTCTTTTTATTGGATAATTCTCACGATCCTTGCTGCAAATATAAAAATGCAGCATGGCTTATTATGTGTTAATTTTGTACTCTAAAGTATTTTGTTAGAAACTAGTGATCTCGCCTATTAGATGCAATTAATAGAAATTTCCTATAGCATCTGTGATGTAAGTAATTGCATTTCCCCAAACGATAAAGTAATAATGCTCTATATGTTTATTATTCATTCCATTGCTGGTTAGCTTGTCCTTAATTCAATAATAAACCTTTAGTTGTTCAACTCTGAGAAAATCTTTTTGGTATCAAAAAGCTGACAAAAATTCATAGCGTTTGTGAGTGGGGAAGTAGGTCTGCATTGGTAGATTCAGACTCCACTAATGATTCGCTCTTGGTACACAGTAACTTAGAGCTTGTCCAAACAAACAGCAGTTTTTGCAAAATTTGGTTTTGCATTTACAATGCTCTAAGTCATTTGCACCACTAAATCCATAAATAGCCACTCTTAGGCCAAAAAATATGTACATATATATGTTTTCCTTAGGTTTTATTTCAACCAGACAAATCTGATGCAGTTTGAGCAGCAGCACAACCTGAAGTGGAGGCCAGGAGCCCACAGTGGAGGGTGGGAAGGGCGAAGGACTGCATCAACCATGGTAGTTAAACAAAACGCTTGTTAATCTTTGCCCTTAGCACGCAGCAAGCATGAGGGAGTGAGCTCTCGTCTGGAAGAGTATTTGGAGAGAAGTAGCAAACATGCTATAAATTAACACCCTTGCTGACTTAATGGAAACCTTCCTGCCTTAACAACCTGCTAGACAGGGGTGTGATTGATCCCGCTACCCGGCAGTGTTCCCTACCACAGAGGAAATCTGTGTATGCTGTGACGGATGGGTGGAAATGAGTGCAGTGAGAGCAGCTGTCCCAGCCAAAGACCTGCCTGCATCCACAGCATTCCCCACAGCACTGGGATCGCTGGGTGCTATGCCTCTGCATGTGCTGCAGCCACGGGAGATCTGCCACCAGCAAGGGCACAGCTGAGATTTATTAAAAGGAGCTGTGATTTAAACAAATCGTAAACAGCCTGAGCGCGCTGTGGTTCAGCTGGACTCAGCTCGCTCTTTGCCTCTGAAGCTTCTTATTACCAGGAACCTGACTACAAAGATGTAGCTCCTTTCATGAGATGTCCTGCCAGGCTGGGTCACAAGTGCACTACTGAGAGCATGGGTCTCTACTCCTGTATCCACCACTGGGTCCTCCTCTGCATCTCTGTGGGAGACGTCATTCCCTCTTCTTTATTATAAGGAATTCTGTGCAGTAAATTGCTAAATCATCCAGCATCTCAGCCATCTGGGAGACAACTATAAAGGCAATTGCTCTGTCAGCTCTTTCTCATGCCTCTTTTGTGGATGTGCATGCGTAATCCCACCAAGGGCTCTGGGCTAGCAGATTGTTTTGTTATAATCAATGACAAGTTCACTAAAAATGAGTGCCTTGCTGTTGTCGTTTTATATTTATTTTTGAGGGATGCTGTCTGAGAGGTTGGGGAACTGGGGAATGCCATGCAGTGGGATCAAATGAGGAGGCACCAGGAAGCTTTGGGTCTCCTTTAATACTGGTCTGAATCTGCCCTGGTTAATCCTGACAAAAAGTTGTTTCCAGCAGCTTGGCTTGCAGGAATGAACTGGGAGGATCAGTCCAAGGCTGGCCTTTGCTGTCAGGAAAACATATTTTATATACAAACCTTCTGCTGGTGCAAACAGTGGAGGAAGGGTTTTTCCTTCAGACGGGGCTGAACAAGGTGAGAAAGAGCAGGGAGAGGTGGCAGTGCTTACCTTGCTGACGTGCTCTACAGTAGGTTGAGACCAAGACCTCATCTTTGCATCTGGTTTTATTTGGCAAATAGCTATTGCATGGTTGCTCTTCAGTGAGGAAACAAGACCTTTTTCAATAGCAAAGCCTAGGGAGCAGTTTCTAGTGTCTGCAGGGCTGAGTACTCCTCGTGCTGCTTCTGGTGGAGGCAAAGGGCAGACTGGGTTGTGGAGGCACAAACTTGCATGTAGGTAGCTGGCCTTTTGGGGGCTGCTTTAAAACGTTTTGACAAAAAGTGCTTTCCTCTCTCCCTTGTACCTCTCCTGCCCTTAAACAGCAGATTCCAGCATGCACAGCTTCTGGGCTCAGACCTTGTACATTTACAGCAAGCGAATTTTCTGCTGTGGCTTTGCAGTCACTCTGGGTCGGCAATTTCTGCTGCCGCCCGTATTGCTCCCCGACCATTCCCTCATGCGGTGCAGATGGGAGGGGAGCCTGGGGGGAGGCAGCCCAAGGGGCAGCAGCCCCATTTCCCCATGACTGACTGTGCAGGGCACGGGACAGCCCTGGGATGGAGTGGCAGTAGGGACTTCCACAAAGGAGGGTGTTTCATGGAGATCTGGTGGGGTAGAAGAGAGAAATGAGAGGGACCGACAGGCAGATACATCTGGTTTGGTGGTGCTCTGCTATGTTAGAGGTATTTCTGGTAGAAAGGTGTTATATCAGTGGAGAATGTATAGCAGACACCTCAGCCATGGACCTATCTCTCTAACCTTGTCTCGGTGTTCCTGGGGTGAATGGTCATGCTAGCCTGCCAGCAAGGGTTTCCCGTAAGCGAGAGAGGCTGCAAACGAAGGAGCAGGGCACTCGAGGCAAGTGAGATTTTAGTAAACATGTGAAAAGGAAGAAGCTGCTGCAGCGTTTCCTCTCTTGAGCAAGAGGCAGCTCAGCTCTCCATGCAGCTGAACTCCGTGTGGATCCTGGAGCCAATATCAAGCATCAAGCAAAGGTGCTGGCAGTGGGAGAGGCGAGGCGGGAGCAGAGGCAGGCGCTTGCGACAAGCAGTAGCGGCAGGAGCTGCTCCCACCAACCTCACCTCCCTGGCCGGTTTTCCTTTTTTTTCCCCCCTTTAAGAAAAATACTCTTTGTTTGTCATTGGGTTCATATTTGGGAGTAGGGCAAATTTGTTCACTGAGCACCAGTTTAGCATAATTTTCCTGTGTTTCTAGGTGGGGGCTTGGACCGGGGCTATTTATAACAACAGTGTTAAATCTGAGGTCAGGCCTTGTTGCTGGCTGTGATGGCTGGCAGAAGGTTTGCCCTCTAATCCTACTTCTGCTTTTGCATCTCTTTTGTCCACACAATTCATGATGAAATGTTCCTGTTCTGTTCATGGCTTGGTTTTACACTTTCGTTAAACAAGAAAAAGAAATGTGCTATGTAATAGTGCTTGCTTATTCTTCACCAGACATGACCTTAGACATGTAGAAAGTGCTTATATCCTCCTTAAAAAAAAGGGCAAAAGCGAGTTGGAGCCATACCAACCTAGAGGCAAAAGCTACCAGGAAGATAAAATGTCATCCAAACACAGCAGCTACGGAGCCACAGGACAGGGCTAGAAGCAGCTCTCCAGCAGCAGCAGCCTGCCAAGAAATCAGGTGCTGCTGTGGCTGCTGCCATCAGGTTTTTGGTTTTTTTAACTGTATCACTTGAAAGATGGCCGTAAGCATAATCCAAAGAGAAAGGCAGGGCAGAGGAGGGCAGTGGGCAGCCCTCCCACCAGGCTGTCTCCTCACAGCTCCACCTCTACCTGCCCTCTCCCAGCTGCCTGCATTGACACATAGCTGTATTTAAACATCTTCCTCTCCTCCTGTCTTTTGCTGGTGCTTTTTCACGGAAACCTCTGCCTTTTTGCTGGTGCCACTTCTCATGGCGTTGTCCATTCCCAGGGATGGAGGCTCTCCGGACCTCTAACAACATCTTAACTATCCAAACCCATATATCTTTCATGCCTTTCTTTATTGAAATGAATAATACCTTACACATCAGATGTCAATGCTAGAGGCACGAGGATTCGGCATTTGCAGATGCACAGGAGGAAGTGCAATAAAAGGAACCATTTTCTCAGTAACTGCATTACTGAGGACTGTATTTATGTTAAGCCTGGCTATCATGCTTCCCCCCAGTGCAGTGTGCCACCCATGCACGACTGTTTATTTTTCAATGGATTGTACCTCTGGGGACTTTCCTGATTTCTGGCTGCTGCTTGGCTTACAAAACTGCCCAGGTCCTGACCAGGTCTTGTTTCTCTGGTGGGTTTCTTCCACGCTGTTGCCCAGCAAGGGTACCCATGAGGTTGTTTTGATCAGGGGGTGCAACGACCGCTGCAAGACGGGGAAAAAACTGCAATGCCTCCAAATATCTGTTTGCTTTTTAAGTTTCTGCCTGCTGTTTTGGTGGGTAGCTAGTGTATGCCAGGACCTTTCAAGTCCTTCCCCTGCTCAACATGGCGTTATCTCCCTCGTCCACACCAGGCTGGCACTGTCTGGCATTTCTGCCAACACGAACCCCGGTGTTGGTGGAACCCCCATAATTATGTTAATTTTCAGGTACCACTTGTAGTGTTACTTGGCCTAGTCCTTAATTGTGTGAACAGTGGGACAGCAGCGATACTAGGCAGTGTAATAGGCTCCCCTTAGACTTCAATAAGGACATTTCCACTGCAAAGAGTAATACTATGACAGACGATTTTTCAATGGCTCTTTTAAGAAGCAACAAAGAGAAGGAGAATTTGTCTTTAAAGACATAAAACTGCCTGTTTCAGCGGGTGCATGGCAGCACAGCAGCTCCCGGCCCAGCAGCCTCGCACCCAGCAGCACCAGGCGGGCGCCTGGACAGCCGCTCCAGCTGTGCTCACCACCATGAACTGAGCTCCCAAGTCTTATGGCCACAGAAAATAATGGAAAATTTTGCGTTATGGAGTTCATAACTCACTTGAGACCAAGCTCTGCAAAGACAGCTTAGCTCTCTTCGCATGTTCCCTCATCTTGCAAGTCCTTTTCTGAATAGCAAAAAAACCCCACCGACAAAAAAACGGAAGTTATTCCTCTGGAGTGCTTTGATGAGTGCTATTTGTAAACCCTTTAAATTAGTTTTTCCCGTCATGGAAGCCTGGGAGACCAATATGTGCTCTTTGCGGGGTGTTTGCATCAAGGCGTGGCCACATCTGTGGAGTATTCCCGTCTTGGACATGATTCCTGCCCCTCCGCTGTGTCAGAAATAGGCCCAGCTGGCAGAAGCCAAGCCCTTCAAAGCAACCATCAGTTTTGTGTATCTGTGATTTTGTTTTTTGGGTTTGGTTCGCCCCCCCCCCCCCCCCCCAATTAGTACACAGAAGACTTCTTCAATTAGCCCTGAGTGACTTACGGCTTAGTCACTTCTGTTGAATACTCTGAAAGTCACTGCAACCGCAAGGAAGTGTTTACCAAGTTTTAAAGGAAAAAGGAGCCTGCCCTCTAGCTGCTGAGCACACACACATCTCTGCTTCCTTGGCTTTCCTACAGCAGGCAGGACTTAAAATCAGTTCTGCTTTTCTCCTCTCACACTTTCTGGGCTCCACTGTTTCTTGCCCTGCTCAGGGGCTCCAGCTGGGCTTGCTCCGCAGTTCCTCTGCACAGACATGACCACCTGCATGGCCATTTACTGATAAAGTAAGACCGTGTGACTTTTGCACAGTAAAGCTGATTCTCCAAGCCACAGGGCAGCAGTTTGTGGTGTAAATTCACCTGCATTGCCTTCATCACAGCGAGGAAACAGTTCTTGAAGGGCAGGCCCATTTCTCGCAGCCCTTGGGGTCTGGTGATGCATAGCACCTAAGGTCAGCACCTGAATTTAAACCAGGTGTGAGATAAGGACCAGAGCAAAAATGGGCTCAAGTGCCAGTTCAGATATGTATGCAGATATTATTTGGCTAAAACAATCTTGAAAAATGCAGGAGAAAGCAAGAGGTCACCTGTGTGCCGGGGGGGCTGATACTCTAAAAACATAATGCCCCCAAAATGCCAGAAAGGTTCAGCATTTTTGGGTTTTAAATGATGAGAAAACAAACCGATGCTTATACTTGCTTACATATACTGGCACAAAGGCACATGGCACCATACAAACAGATTGCCGTACAAAGCAGAGGCAGGGGCTGTGGATTAAGAAGCTAATGGCTTGAGGCACGTGTTGCTTCAAGAAGTGGGGTGCACCTTGAAGATCTGGCTTTCAGGACTGAGTAATTAAATTGACTGCAAGGAGACAGTAAGTCAAAGTGTGGCTGGATAGAGAAGTAGTTTAGAAAAAGCAGGGGAAAGAGGGAAGGTTGCACTGTAAGGATCTTTCCACAGTGTTTCCTTATTTTCTGTCTGTTGTTCTGGAGTTCATCTAAAAGGCCCAGAATGCAAGATCAGGCCTGGAGGATATCATAATGTAGGAAAAAAAGGAGGCGAAAACAAGAATGGAGAGGGGGAAAAAAAGGAGCACTTCTGCCCCCCTCATACTAGGCAGTTGCTATATGCGTTCTGCTTGGTTACATTGGCGAGTGGCGAAATGATTTTAGGGGTGTCAGCATGGTTCTTTGCTGTCCATGGTGAAGCCTGGCAGTGGCCATTCGTAAACACAAAGTAATTTCTCCAAACGGTCTGAAAGGAAAAAATGGTAAGCCATGTCAGAAATGTTGAGAGAGTTTTTTCGGAAAGTTCAAAGAGTTCGTTCCAGAAAAAGGAAACACCTGGCACTTTCAAAATGGACAATTCTGTTTTCTAGCATTTGCGATGAAAGGCAAGAAATGAATGTTTGGGGAAAGTGGCTTCTTTTTTATTGCTGCCTCTGCCTAATGCAAGTGCTGGAGATAATACGGATCAGGTCTGGATCCTTTCTTTGCCCGGAGTGACTTGGACACCCATTGCCCAAATGTAATGATGATGAAGTTCTTCCATTAGTAACTGCGAACAGGAGCTCTGTGTCCTGTGACGAGGCATCCTGGCTGGAGCTGGGCTCATCCAGAGTAACGGTGATGCTGGCAGTCCTCGAGGGGCTTCCATTGACCTCTCCTGCAGACACTGTCTCACTTTGCTGGCAGCACTTAGGGGCTGACCAAGGCACAGAGGTATTTATTAGCACAGTGGTTAGGCCACTGATTAATCAATTAATCAAATTAACTCTTTTGGAGACAAAACATAGTTCGTAACCAAAACTTCCTGTTTCCTGGAGAAATGGCCTAACCACAAGGCTATGGTGTTACATCTTTTGTCTGAATGAAAATGGCTGTAGGACACTCAAAATTTAACTGAACGGAACAATAAAATCCCCCCTGACCCCTGTAGAAGCTAGTAAGAGGGAAAGGGGAAGACCACTTTAAACCTTTCTGGTTTAATTTTTTTCTTTAAAAACTTGGATTTTAACTAACCTGCAAATTTTCTGGCAAATGTCTGCCATCACTGAATGTTTGAAAGTAAAATATACCACCTCCTCTCCACCAGATGTTTAGTTAAGGTGGTGGGACAGAGGGGTAAGGAGGGCAGCCAAAGGAGGTCGGGCTCTGGGACGGCTTTGAACATGATGGGCAAACAGGGGACAGCCATAAGCAAAGCCCAAGGTGGTGGAAATTTCTTGTGGGGGTCTCTGAGGGTGCAATGAGGAGTGAGAACTTGCTGGGGCTGATGAAGGGTGGCTCTTGGGATGGCCCATCAGGGGGGTGGTTTGCAGCGGTGCTGGGGGTGCATTGCGGTACACTGCACCTCAGCTTGCTTCTTCAATAGCAAGGTTGAGACATATGGAACAACTGGCAGAAGCGGCGTGTCTGAAAGTCATGTTTAATAAGGAATTTCCCACTTTGGAATCCACTAGGTGGCATATGAGGTGTAGCAGAAATGAAGCGCAGTAGCTGGAGGCAGAACAAGCTCCTCAGTGGTCAGGCATGGCAGCAGGGGCCATTGCCCAGCCAGGGCATCGTTGCGCAAGAGCCAGCTCGTTGCAGTAACTCCATATTCTAACATGTCACAAATGTGTGGGTGTTGTGGGTTTTTTTTTCTTTAAAAAAAGAAAAAAAATGTTGGGTTTTTGTGGGACACGGTATGTTAACAGGCAGGAACCAGCCCACGGTTCTCTGTGGGGACCTCCTAGCGTGCCTCTGCCCCCCTTGGGGTGCAAACTGGGGGACGTAGCCACCCACCCCCTTGGCAGGCCATGTCTGAGCCTTTGTAGCAGTTACCAGTTACGTCCTGCTGTGTTTTCACTTTGAATTTAAACAGAGTGTTATTTTACGTGAACATTCACCAGCTAGGAATTTATCTCTGGCCAAATGTATTTTATAAAGGTCACTGAAGAGCCACCATTAGTCTCTACCTACTATTGCAGGGGACAGTGTTGAAGCAGTTGTCCAGCTCTGTCACCTCTGTCTTGTATTGAACCATTTGGTCATTTTCTTGTGGGTTTTTTTTGTCATTTGTTTTCTTGTTTGTTTTTAATGCTCGAGTTGAACAAACTCCAACAAAGATCCCATGCAAACCCAGTTGACTAATCAAGGCTACTTATTTCTAGCAATGGGTCACAAATACATCTTCGTTTCAATAGCTAAAAGCATCTTCTACAACGTGCTTTTGATTTATTCCTCCAGTGGTATTTGCAAGTAATGCCACAGAGGTCTCTTAAATTCCCTCAGTGCCGTGTTGGCATATGCCAGCTCAGAAACAAGCCTCTGAATCCTGGTCCTCTGAATCACTTGGTCATGGCATAGAATGATATTTTCTCCCAGCTATTCAGCTTGCAGGAATATTGTCATTTGGAAGAGAAAACTTAGTTAATCAACTGATGGAATAATGTGTTGAAAAATACGAAAATTAAAGGATACCTCTGAAAAAATGTGGAAGCATAAGTAGCCCAAGCTATACATGGGTGGATACGGGTTCCACCTACTACTAAGTCCTGGTGTCTAGGAAAAGAGAGGGAAAGCAGTGTTTTGAAAGGCAAAGATGGGGATTAGGCACCTTACTTATGCACTGGGCATCCTTTGTACAACTATCCCTGATCACCCATGAAAGCTGTAGGCTGGATGTGTGAAAGGTGAGGGCAGGGACATGTTCCCACTCTATTGCTTGCAATGAGAACCCAGCCCCTAATTTGATTATGAATTACAGGGGCCCATCATTAGCCCTGGAGATGGCTCATTGCCTTCGTCTTTATGCCCCAGCCAGTATGTGGGTAGTATTGGCTGGATGGTCCCATCTGAGTCCTACACAGCTATCAAGGACCGTCAAGACATATATGCTTTCTGCTGCTTGAGGTCTTGAGTGGATTTATAAATGAAGCAACAATTTAGAAGTTTTAGGAAAGACTTGCTGGTTTGACTACATGTGCTTTTTCAGCATAAACACTACTTAGGGCTTTTCAAAGCAAACCAAAGTGGTTGCTGTTGTAATTTCAGCATTAGCTGTCAAAACATCCCTCTCGGTGGCTCTCTTGTTCCTGTGGTATGTGGGCCTGTGTGGCTGGCTTTTGGCTCTGCAGTTCAGAAGAATCTGTAGAACTGAGCAAAAAGATGAAGGGAATCCAGCCACTTTAAAAAACAAAAACAAAGTCCAACCAAATGACCTATTTAGTAAGTTCTGGCTGAACTTCTCCTTTTGTCTACGGATTCAGGCTGTAACAATTGGGGTTGGGGCTCTATATGTTTTTGCTAGTTCAAAGTAAATAGCTCTTGTATGGGAGCAGTGATAGGCCTATACTGTACTATTTAGATTAGCAATAAGAAAACATGCATAAAAATGTTAAGGTAGCATTGGATTTACTGTGAAAAGAGAAGGTGCTAAAGGAGCCCAAACTGCCCGCCTGCAATAATCGTTGTCTCCTGCGCTCTACTGGCTTCTGGCATGTTGCCCTCTCCTTCCCTTCTGCAGAGTGCTTCAGCTTATTTCCAGCTCTGCCAACAAGTGCTTCCCCAGCTGAGGACCCAGCTACTGCTCCAACCCTATCAGATAATGACCATGCCCTTGGCATTTAAGTTCATGTAAACTGAAGGACAACTAACTTACCAACTGGTGTCCCAGACCATGCAGTAAGAAGTACGTAGACTCTATCTTGCCTACAGTAGAAGAGGATTTACTCTTAAATGCGTTTACTTTTGACATGCTGATGCTGCATGCTGTAGCCACAGAGGCACAGAGACCTTCTTGTAGCAGGAACAGGTCTTAGAGCAGAAACTCTGATGAGGGACACCCAGATGGAGATGGTTTTGCTCTCACAGATGTCTGAGAAATCAGAAATGTCCACTGTCCACTTTAGGATGAACCCAAACTCCCGAGGCCTTTGCTGTTTAACAGAAAGGTCACAGAGATCTTTCTCACCTCCATAATAGCCTAGAGGTCACCAGAAAGGCATTTACTGGGCAATGACAGACCAAGAGTGAGTCCCTGCTCATGCCTGGTTTCAGGCTGAAGCTCTGCACCCTCTTGCCCACACCCATCAGGATGAGATAAGGCATGCCAAGGGGGCTCCCCTTCCTTGAGGACAGTGGTTCCACCTTGTTCTGGTTAAAGTTTATTTTGAAGAAATCTCAACCCTTGCTTTCCTACAGCCTGGCTGCTCTGCTCCATGCAGGCTGTCTGCACTCCCAGGACCAGGGATGGTCTCTCTTGCTTGGAGCAGAGATTGTGTGCCCACATTTTTGTAGCGCTGTGACCTTAGGTTGGTTGCCTGGACTGGTGCCTTCAAGTTTTTGACATTTGTCCTCCAATGATGAGCTTAATCAGTTCCAAGTAGTGTCACCTTCAGCTGGGTTTTGACAGCAAAACAGGCTACTGGCTGGGTGCTAGTAGGTGAAGTTGAAAAACCACAAAGTGGACTAGAGGAGGAGACTCCACATTGATCATAAGGAAGGATGCTACAAAGGACTGACCAGGACCCCAGGTCTGGGCTGTGGCCATATCACATCTGAGTTCTGCAGAGGGTTTTTCTGCTGTTATTGCAACACTGGTGGTTCCCCCAAGAATTGTAGCTGAGTTGCCCACTGTTCCACCCAGACTTCTTGAAAAAAGATTGTGCTGGCCCCACTTCTGGAAAGAGCTTATTTTGCTCACCAGAAACTGGTGGCCTGATCTAACCTCAGTGATGTAAGGCACAGATAGGGAGGGGCCCTGGTCTTTGGCTTCAGGCCACGCAAGCAGTGAGGACATGCCTGCAGCACTCTGTCAGCAGGGATGTTTTTTTCCTACGACTACAACAACAATTTTTTTTTTTCTAAAAATTTCCTACAGTGTTGACTGAGAGAATTGTCTTGCCCTACACTCTTAGCCAAAACAGCTAATCTGGTAAAACTTTGCAAAGTAGAGGCTGATCCAGGGTTTGCACTTTGATACTGAAGTAGAAATGTTTCTTAGGGCTGTGGGAAAAGAATAACGTTCCTCAGGCAGTGCTAGGTTTGGGTGGCATTTCAGTGAAGAAGCTCATGATCACGTGTTTAGTTTTCAACTCAAAGCTTTTAGCGCATGTTCCTAGCTAAAGGGTCAACTTTGGTTTTCCAGGCACTGTGTTGAGCTATGTGGTACAAAGCAGAGACAGCTCACTCGCAGAACAGGAGCAAGACTCTGCTGTTCTTCACAGGAAGGTCCATAATTTAAAGAATCAGAATGAGATCACGATTAAAAAAGATTTGGATGCATTCAACTTTGGATGTTGAATGCTGAAATGTTTTGAATGTGAATGTTTTGAATGTTGAAAAGTTTTTATTAGACTATGAAATAAAAATGTTCTGGTCTGGCGGTGCCAAAATAGAACTTTCAGCCTTACCCAAATGCATGTTTACATTTTTTTCCTATGAAATCTCACTGAAATCATCCTGTTTCCTGGGCATTCCAGGTTTCAACACAACTGTGTTTTCCCATGCACACCATTCTGTTAGAAATTTTCAGCTCTTTCTAGCTACAACTATTGGCTAACACAGAATCAGTCCATCTACCTGCTGTACAATTTTGCTCTAAGACATTCCCTCAACCACAGCATTTTAATAAAAGCTGCACTGATGCATGTATGTTTGAAATCTGGTTAGAAATGTCTTACCTGCCGTGTGCTATATTCTGAAAGAGCATTATTATTACAATAAAATCTCTCTTCTCTTTCATCTCTGACCTACTTTGCAGTAATTTCTATCAAAAAGTATAAATATCTGCTGAATAAAACTCTACACATTGCACATTTTATCTTAATTTTGTTTATTAATCTTAGTGAATTAACCTCTCAGAAGTCCAGCTGGCACCTAAGGTGATGCTCATGGCATGTTTTGGGCCACTGGGGAGGTAGGGGTCTGACACGCGGGGTGCGCTACCATGCCAGCCTGCAGCAGAGCTATGAGACCGCCAGCAGCAGCCTCATTTCCCAGAAGCTCGGGACAGTTTTGTTTCACTCTATGGGTGCATTCTCCTGACCTTAGTCATAAAATAACTGTGGGGGAAAAAAACTCTTCTGGCATGAAGACTGTGGAAAGCCTTAAGATGTTTTGCCCTTCCTCAGTTCCCATACAATCTATCAGTACCTGCGATGCAATGTTTTACCGTAGAATTTAGGAGATTCCCATTGCAATGTGCCAGGAAGCAAAGCAGTAAAGAGGAAAAGGAGGGAAGTCAAAATAGTTCCAGATCCTCTGCTTGTCCTTGAGTTCCTCTGCCAAAATGTGGTGCTCACACTGCCCTGTATTTTTAGATTCCTTTATCATGAGACGGAAGAGCTGGACAGATACCAGGAAAGCTAATAGACTGACTGACTATGCAGAGGCACAGTAAATGGGAGTAGTATTTATGTCTTGACAACTGTACCAGATAAACAAGGTGAAGGAGGGAAAGACTCTTCTGAGTAATCATTCTGTAACGGCACATGCAAGAAGTGACAGAAGACAAAACATTTTTCCACTTGGAAATGTTATTCCTTTAGGAGGCCTTAGTTTTCTCTGGCGATAATGTGGCGACAACCTGTTATAAACATGAACAGCACAATGAGTCCTAGTTAGAGGGTCAGGAACAAACCTCCTTAAGCCACAGAACACAAATGCCCTTTTGAATGCGTTTATACCATCTCAGTGCAGTGATTAGATTTGCTGAAAAAAATTCTCAAGGGGTTTTCATTCCATTTTGGTTTGGTTTGGTTTGGTTTGGTTTATTTTATTTTATTTTATTTTATTTTATTTTATTTTATTTTATTATTTCTTGCATTCTAGCAGTTGAAGTTGGTAGTAATTGTAGCAGCCATAGAGTGTAATTATTACAGTTGCTGTTCTGATTTTGGTTTAAGTTCCTTGAAGGCAAGTCTTTTATGAGCTGCAAATCAAGGGCACTCTGGTGAGTGCTTTCCTGGCTTCCAGAGAGCGATCAGCAGTGACAGCTAAAGATCCCATCTATTATTTATCAGCTTTATCATAGTTTTGAGTTTTGCCCTTTATATCATGCAGGCAGTGGAGTGGAGTAATAAAACACCTCTGATTTAACTTTGCATGGATTGATCCAAAAATAAACCTGACCAGCATCCAGGTACAGGGAACATGGACACTAGAAGCTTTATGGAAGAGGTGGATTGCCAAATGCTGGGGTTTCTTTATTGATTGCTCCTCATGATATCTTTCATTTTTTAAAAATGGAAACATTCATCCATGCTGAAAATCAGAAAAGGCAGTTTCATTGCCCATTTCTGCAGAGGATGGTGGGCAAGCATGTGCCAGACACTGCTGTTATTAGCAGAAGTGCTATGCCAGCTTGGAAAAATGACCTTTCCAGGACTAATCCTGGGTTGAATTTCCACCAAAAAGCCTGGCTGCTCCCCTGTCACTCCAGGACGCGCCGTTTGCGGGAGCAGTGTGCTTCCTCCCAGCCTGGCACCCAGTGCCTGCTGTGCTGCACCAGGAGGTGCTGGTCCGTGGCGGTCCCCGTAAGAAAGGCACTCAGACTTTGTAAAGTATCATTTAAAATGCTGTTTATTAGAGCTAACACTGTAAAGACAAAATAGCGTTGATAATCTTACATCCCTTTAGATGCCAGGAACCCCGAGCTGTGCACCCACACGCAGCGCACCACGCAGACTCCCCCACAGAGAGGGTTAACCCAGTTTGGTCATTCGAGCTGTTACAGGATTTTCCCACAAGATAACAACTCTGCTCACCATTTCTACAGTCAAATAGAAAGGATGTTCACATCACAACATCTTGCCGCACTTTTGGACAAAGGCAAGGCCATGCTAGCGGCATAATTGCTGGTACCAAGTGGGAGCTGCCTGCGGGCTCCTGCATTACAACCAGCCAGCGAAGCTTGTCCTGGGGCCGTGGGGTACACCAGCACGGGGACACGGTGCACACACAGGCTAACTGCTCCGCGGGTCACTAGCTCCACTATGCATGGTGGTCCCCCGGTCAGGATCACTGCGACGAGGCTTCTCCACACCCTGGTCTCTTACAGAAGCTGTCCTGGCCAGCAGCTCCCGAGGGGGACCTACGGCAGCATCGTGGTGCTGCAGACCCGCTCCGTGCCATGACGTTATGTGCCAATTATTCCACATTCATACGCCAGGCTGCCAGCAGTGGTAATTACAGCTCAGGCATATGGGCTAATCCGTTGCCTCTTGTTGTGAGATCACCATCATCACAGCACATCTTTCAACAAACCTTGCCAGGAAGGTTTAAGACACCCATAAAAGACCTTTAGCAAGCAAAATCTGAACCTCAATTCAGTGTTGTCAAACTCCTGTGCATCACTAAGCAAATGTTCTTAAAACAATTTAGATTTAAGCTTAATTGACGTGAGTGACCGTGACTGTGTTTGTGCACCAGCTGATTCACGCTGGCATGTTTTCGGTTCTGCAGCTATTGTAGAAAAATAGGGTCCTGATCCTCTGCCACCCCACCCCACCACTGTCATTGCTCAGGCCTCTGCCAAGGGAGTAGAAAATGCTACCAAACCAGAAGAGCAGCCCTCCTTCTCCTCGGCACTCGGGATGCACCGATGCCAGCAGGCACAGCGTCTGCACAGGCCGAGCCCGCTGCCACCAACAAATATTTAAGCAATGACAACAGGCCCGTGGTGGAGACGCGGTGGGGCTAAGGCAGTGACCTCCCCGAGCACCCGACAGATGCCAGAGGGTTTATCTTTCTTCCTTCAGCGCAGGCTGGGGAGAAAATAGGAAAGTGTAAGGAGGCATACAGAGGTGCATGGGGACCCCAGGCAGGAAGGAGCGGGGCCCCCGACCCGTGGTGCTGTGGGGCACGTGGTGGCTGGTGGGCAGTGGGGGCTGCCAGGACCACCCCTGCGTCGCTGTGTTTGATGGGCTGGTGCTTGCAAAGCACTGGGCCCTCAGCTCACAGCGCTGTGCAATGGCTCTGCCGCAGGGAAAATCACTTTGGCCCTCCTTGCTCAGTGCTTTCCCATTTGTTTGGCCAGGATAATTTTATTTTTCTCACCCTGAAAGAAGTATTTTTTAAACAAAGTTGCCTTAACCTCCACAGAGGTCTATTACAAGTTACTCGGGCATGTCTGGAGCATACAGTGTGGCTGCTCAGGCTTCAAAAATCAGATTATAGTTTCCTTTTAAAACCTAGAGGAATGTCTTCTTAAGCTGTGAGTCACCTTAACTATGACGTACTCATTTCTGCTTAAAAAAGAAGCCCTGAGCATCAAACAGCAGCGGGAGGTTGCAAGGGATGGACGAAAGCCTCCAAGCACTTCATCCCAAGGGAAGCCCAGCAGAGAGCGTGGCCAGGCCCAGCAGCAAGGGGCTGCATCCCCGTGTCCTGCAGGCACAGCCAGGTGGGCTTCCACCCTGAGCCGCGTGGCACAGCATGGAAGGAAGCACTCCAGCATTGCAGAAACCTGCACTGATGTGACATGAAGCGAATATCATTTTTAACACCCCCCCTGCAAAAAGGGCTTTCCCTCGCAGCTGTCAGACAAACCCTTGGTCTGTGGTGCTTGCAGCCCGAGCAGGGCTGTGGTTGGGGAGCAGGGGGCTTCTCCTGTGCTCCCACTGCTGTGCCCATCGCTTCTGCCTCTGGCCCCACAAGTGCCCAGCGTGCCGCTGGCACAGTCCATCATGTCCCCATGCCCGGCAGCAGGGCTCAGCGTCATGGCCCCAGCCCTGGTGTCCAATGGGGTGGTGAGGGCTGAATCAGGGTCCAGGCTGTCCCCTAAATGGGGTCCCAGACCCCGACACGGCAGATAGCAGGGTGCCTTGGGGTGCACCACGAGGAGCAGCCTCTTGCAGGGGTTAGATAAACCTGACCTGACAGTGCCTCCAGGGATAGTTTGCAGCAGCGGGGAAGGATCATGTTGGATGTGATTCAATTGCACGGAGCGGTGCTCCCCAAGGAGCCGTGGCCGACTGCTGCCCCTTCCCGCAGCCAGCCCCTGCCCTCAGCAAACAGCGGAGCAAAACAACGGCCCGGCAAAATGAAACCCTGAAAACCTCTCCTTGCTTTTCTAATGCAATTGAAACGCAGCCTGCGGTGAGGGGAATGGTAAAGTGCCACTTTGGCAGCTCTTTTTAATTAGTCAATAAGTAAGCAAGGTCTGGCAATAAGCTGGTGAACGTCCTGTTGTTGCTAGTGGTGTCCCCTGACTTGCACGTCCCCTGTTTGACTTCAGCAGAGGATTTTGCACTTGTGTAACACAGCCCTGCTGTTATACAACCAACTCCAGCCACACATTTTCTGCTTTCACTTGTGATTCATATCACGCAGGAGCTGAAACATGCTCGCTGGCTCCTGCTGAACAAAAGTCACGCTGCCATTATTTAGGTTAAGGTTCGTAGTACTCGGACCCTTGAGCAGCAACAGGCACATCAAACAAATTGACAGTAGTTAATATTTACAGGACCAAAGATAACAGAAAATCAATAAAATCTGTGAGGTGATTGTGAGCCAAAACTTCAAAACCAGAGGTAAAACTTTCCAAACAAAAGGGCTGGCAAAAAACCCATCAACGTCTGAAAATGCAGTTTGCTTCTTTCTGTTGTACATCCTCTTGTGCAACGCCACATGTACAGCTTAGACTGAAAGCTTCTGACCCTAAAATCAGGTTTTATATCACATGCTTTGATGAAAGGATTTGTAACAGGCAAAGGGAGCACCAAGCTAATCCCAAAGGTATCTAGTTCATGGACTGCTTTCCTGGAATTTGTGCAACAACCAAATATTGCAGGCTGGTGCTTCCTAAGCTGCCTTGTGGTCTGTAGACATGGGTCCACGGGCAAATTTTTTCAGGATACAACTCCCACTTGCAGACCAATCTTTGTGCAGTCCCAAATTCTTGTGTCATGCAATTTAGGACTCTAGGAGATAGACCATGCAAAAAAGGTTGCAGAAACAGGGTGAGATAAGACACGGAGAAAAGAGCAGGGAAAACATATGGGCTCCCCACCAGCTGTTTAGCTGTACTAAGTGTTTCTGACTAGACGCCCAGAGAAGGTCTCTCCTGAAGTCACTCCTATGCTGTACCCTTGTGCCGAAGCCCCTGAGCTCTCACTGGACATTCATGTTGCACCTTCCTGCTTGGCAGCCCCAGCATAAATCCAACTAGAGAGTAGGACATCGGTCCCACTTTGGGGGACAAGGACTCCATTTGATTTAGCTCCTCTTTGGAAAGCATCCTCATGTGCAGGGCACGTCCCTGGCCAGGCATATAACCTGGTACTTGCCTCAGAGTTACAGCACAGGCCAAGAGCGTACAAAAGCTCGGGGGTGAGGGCGGAGGGATGGTGCACAGCACACCACATTTTCGGTCCCAGATGATGGTCTAACTGCAGGCTTGTTTGTGGAGCCAGAGTTAAGCTGAGACTAGATGCAGATTGGGCCTGAGACCCCTTGCACTGGGCTGGGGGAAAAGGGCCCAGGACAAAAGGCAGGCAAAGAGGGTAGCCAAGGAGGCAACGTCACGAGAGAGGTGCAGAGGTGGCCAGTTGTGGCCAGAAGGGGACCCTGGAGTTGTACCTGTGGCCACAGAGCTCAGGTGTAATCCCAGGAGGGAGGAAGACCTAATGCAAAGGGGTTGTTCTGGGGCTGGGGCTGCCCAATGCCATCCCCGCTGGACACTTCTCTGGTGTTGTGATCCCTCAGCCCTGCATCCCAGAAGATCCCCGAAACAAGAAATCCTGGGAAGGAGCCTCTCATAACCACCCCATAACCACCAAAGTTAATCCTCCCACTCTCCCCCTCCCTGCAGCCTGGAGTGGCTGAGCTCTTTCTCTCGCAGCATGACAAATGCAAAGAAATCCTTCTGTGGAATTAAGTTGATTGATATTTAAATTGGCAGCTTTCAACCTGCAGCCCATGAAATCCCGTGGGTACAAGGTAAGTAACCAACAAATGGGAAACTTATTGTCAGAAGGCTGAAATTTGCCACAGGGGGATCCCACATCTGTTGGGGAAGACATCTGGGCCCATAAACGTAAAATGGTCCACAGCCTCCCAGATGTGTGCTTGCCCATAAACCATCCGATATTCTGGTGGAACGGCTTTCCTACAGAGTTAGAGTTTAGCCACGAGAGAAAAATAGCCAGGGCTAACATTTGGAAAAGTCGTCTATGTTTTGCAAATTTGTAAAAAGCCATTATGCAAAAACAGTTGTGTCATGCCTCTGTCATTTAATATCATAGGGATTTAAATCTTGGCTAACCCAACTGGCCAGGCCAGTTCTTTTATAATCCCAAAGAAAAAAACGCAAACTTGTGTATTCTGTGTGGGGCTCTATTTTTGTTTCTTGCAGGCTTCTAGCTCTTTCTCCATTGCTGAACTGCTTGCATAATACATTGCAATTTTAATTCAGGGAGAAAAGCATTTTGTGGCTTGCAGTGGCCTAAGCAGTAGGAAATGTTTTACCAGTAAAATTGGGCAGGTAGTTTTATTGGTGACTTGAGGAAGAGGAAGAGGTTAAGCCATGTGAAGCTGTTTCTGTGTTCCAGCATTTATTAACAGGAGAAGGCAGGGACTCTGTTTGCTCTCAGAGGGATTGGTGTTCGATGTTGCAACATGATTTCATGCTGCACAAGGAAAGCTCTGCTTAAACCCTTTGAAGGGTGAGAGTGAGTTAAGCAGAGACTGCTGTTTCACTTGGTCCCATGAAACAGGGCATTCAGCATATAAAAAAGCTTTTTGGCTGTGAGCTCATCTTGCCACATCCATATTTATTGAAGATAACACAGAATTAGACAGCACTAATGACACTAAATGACACTTAGCTCTTTGCAGTATGATGGTGAATGGCCTTATTGAAATAGGCACATACTATTTGCCTTGGTTTGCAGATGTGGAAACTGAAGTGCAGAGGTGAGCTGCTCAAGGTGACAAATACTAACTGGCAGGACTGCCACTAGGACCCAGTCCTGGTTTTTTCTGGAGTGCCCTTGTGTGACATGTTCCCAGACTTTGTATTATGCATTAGCTCCAGCCTTGCCTCTGCACTGCTGAACTTCTGACCTGTCATGCGTGGCTGTAGGTCAGTGACTGGGACATCCCTGTGGGCTCAAATGGTTGATCTCTTCTTGGCCCTGGGCATGAATTAGCCATGCGTCTGACCTTTTGCTCTCTGCAGCACTTTAAACACTCTGCCCCACACTGAGCTTCCTACAGAAGCGTCTTCATCCCTGGAAGTTACTTAAGAAAATGTTCAGTATCTGTTGTTCCGAAGTCCTATAAGGGCAGCTGGGCAGGAGGTTGCATTAGCTGATCTCCTGAGATCTGCTCCAGTCTTAACTGATTTTCTCTGAATGACTAAACAATGTTGACACCCTGTTTTCTGGCAGGGATTGTGCTGAGGAGCCTCAGTTGTTTATCACCTGCCACCTCATGCGAGTCGTGGTGGCTCCAGTCCTTGTCCTCCAGAGCCGTCGTTGCTGGAACCAGCCTGAGGCTACCAGTACCTTGGGATGCATTTACCAGAGTTGCTGTCTAACCAATGGCTGATGGTTTGGATCTTGAAGATGCTGGGCATGTGTCAGCAGCAGGATCCTCTCAAATGAAATCACAGCTGTTCAGAGTACACTTGGTTTTCATGCAAGTGACTTTCCCAGCACCTTAGCCAAAGTGGGAACCACTAAGGAGTGAAAATAGGTCCCTGCAGCACAACACTTTTCCTAAGCTTGGAAGACACTAATCCCACTCAGCTATTAAAATACAAATTTTCCTTGCAGGAGTTGGGGCAAGCACTTGACTAACTTGACTGGACTTATCAAAGCCTTTTAACTAAGCTGTTACAAGCACTTCAGCAACCTCTGAAAAATTGCTTAGGTCAACACCACCTTGGGATCACCCACATTTTCATGCCTGGGCCATATATACACATGCATATAGGGTGTATAGTATGTTCAACATCTATGTATGTGTGGTGGGTTGACCTTGACTGGACGCCAGATGCCCACCAAGCCACTCTGTTGCTCCCCCTACTCAAGTGGATGGGGGGAGAAAAATGTGATGAAAGGCTTGTGGGTCGAGATAAGGACAGGGAGATCACTCACCAGTTACCGTCATGGGCAAAACAGACTCAACTCAGGGGAATTAATTTAATTTATTGCCAATCAAATCAGAGTAGGATAATGAGAAATAAACCCAAATCTTAAAACACCTTCCCCCCACCCCTCGCTTCTTCTCGGGCTCAACTTCACTCCTGATTTCTCTACCTCCTCCCCCTGAGTGGCGGAGGAGGACAGGGAATGGGGGTTGTGGTCAGTTCATCACACCTTGTCTCTGCTGCTCCTTCCTCCTCACACTCTTCCCCTGCTCCAGCCTGGGGTCTGACTCACAGGAGACAGTCCCTTATGAACTTCTCCAGCATGGGTCCTTTCCACATGGTGCTGTCCTTCAGGAACAGACTGCTCCAGCGTGGGTCCCCCACGAGGTCACAGCCTCCTTCGGGCACCCACCTGCTCCAGCATGGAGCCCTCCACGGGCTGCAGGTGGATCTCTGCTCCAGCGTTAACCTCCATGGGCTGCAGGGGGACAGACTGCCTCACCATGGTCTTCACCACGGGCTGCAGGGGTGCAGCACCTGGAGCACCTCTAACCCCCCTCCTTCTTCCCTGACCTTGGTGTCTGCAGAGTTGCTCCTCTCACATATTCTCAATCCTCTGTTCCAGCTGCAGTTGTGCAACAACTTTTTCCCCTTCTTAAATATGTTATCCCAGGGGTGCTACCACTGTTGCTGATGGGCTCAGTCTTGGCCAGCAGCGGGTCCGCCTTGGAGCCAGCTGGCATTGGCTCTATTGGACATGGGGGAAGCTTCTGGTATCTTCTCACAGAAGCCACCCCTGTAGTCCTCCTGCCACCAAAACCTTGCCACACAAACCCAATACAGTATGGAATTTGGTTCCTGTTGTCACTGTATCTGAGCACCTGCTATTGCACTTTTGAGCCAGGAAACACTATTATCCCTGTTTGCAAAGCGTACATGGAGGCACAAGGAGCTCAATGCCCAGGTGAGCACTGCCTAACCCCTCCCTATCTCTCACTAGAGGTCTGATGGGAGTTAGGTAAGAAACCGCTTTTTGGGTTGTGCAGCTTAATTACTTGCCTGGCAGCAGAGAGGACAGCTACAAAGAATTGAACCTATATTTCAAACTAGTACGTTATGCACCAGACCATCCCCCTTCCCCCTCCCATGGAGGCAGACTTATAATGTTCACATAAGACAAAAAAGTTGCTGTCCTTGGCAAGTACTGATATTCTTGATTGAGTAGTTTCTCTGGTTTTGTAGTTTAATTCAAATCGAAATATGAATCCAATTATTTCTCAGCATCTTAGGAATGTGATTTTTCTACTACTGTGAGTTTTGAGTTGTCACTGCTTTGAAATCTTTTAAGTTAGAATTCTTAGACATTACACACGTTTATACCTGTCACATCACATTCTCCCGCTTGCTTTTGAAAAGAAGGAATCATTAATGTGTTTTTTTCTCATGGGAAAATATATTTTCTCTTTCTAGAATTACATTGAAATAGAGAATCGAAATTGAGCCTTCATGCTTTTTTTTTCAGTAAATTGAACAATTGTATGTTATTTTTCTCTCAATACTTTGTGTTGACTTATATTTAATGCATGCCATTGTCATTTCCAAAGCTTTCATTTTGCAGGGAATTTAGATGCACATCCTTGGTCCTTTGACTGTAACACATATTTCTACAGACCTTGGTTTGCTTTCTTTTAATTCTTCTGTACTTTGGAGGCGTCCTTTTCTGCACTTGAGAATACTTCTCATTACTGCATGGATTCCAGCTTAAAATTACGTTCCTTCCCAACACCAGTTGGCTTCATTTCCCTTTGAAATGTGAGCCTGTATGCAAGGGTATGAAGGACATGCAACAGGTAAAATGCATTCTCCTTAGGGCCAACTCTTACTAAGAATTTGGGTGCCTACAGGTCAGGTGTTCACCCTTTGAGGGTGAAATGCAGATGCCTGCACCCTCTTGGGTGCCCATGGTTCCCTCTCCAGTGCAGACAAGAGCCCATGGCCTCAGGATGGGACCCAAAATGGTTAGTGCTCCAGGCAAGCCTTAGAGAGCTGCTACGCTGAGAGCAAGGGAAGATCTAAACCCCACTCCTCAGGCAGCTCAGCCAGGGCTGTGGGCAGGCACCTCCAAAGAGGACTTGTCAGGGTGGACGCTCAAGGACTTCTCTTTCACAGAACCAAGGAGGACTCACTCCTTTAAAACAGGGCTGGGGGAAAAGATGGCCCGTGTGCCCCCTTTCCCCTTGAATGATAGTTTGAGTTTTCTAAATACAACAGATATTAGCAATTTCTAATTGTACTGTGGTGCAAATTTGACGACACTAACCATCTGTGAACACATAAGAACTTTTGCATTTTTGGTTGAAAGCAAGTACTTCTTAGGAATATGCTGGCATTTCTTCTAAGTACTTAATGAAATGGTTCCTGATCAGTTTTTTCTCTGTACATTCCTACCTAACCCTTCCGATGTTGCATGCAGTCTGTCTCTGTTTCCTTCTCTTTCCATTTTTATCACCTTTTCAGAATTCCTCAGTCATCTGTTGAAATTGTGATCTATTATCCACACCTATGATTTCTAAAACTAATAGAGGAACAAGTCAAGAATAGAAAGATGTGCAAACTAGTATCTTAATGTGACTTACTGTTATAGTCCCTCCAATTTCTTATCAGCGAAGGTGAGTCAAGAGCTGTGATTCAGAGAGTAACTGGTACTTGTGTAGTAAAGATCTGTCTTCTGGGTTGGGCTTTTTAGATCTGCTATATGAGGTTGGAATGGTGTTACCTGATAGGCTTTTCAGGTGCAAATCTGCAATGTCAGCACATAAACAGGATGACTGCAGCAATTTCAGGCTTATCAGCCTGACTCTGGGAATGTATCTAGAAAAGATCCCTGCTAAGGTGCACTTCCAAAGGGGAGTTGAGGTACTTGTGTCCACGACTGCAAAAATTACTCCCCTCCCGTAAGCCTACCCCAGGAGGCAGCACAGATCCCTCCATCCCTGACCTGCAAGCTCTGTCTGCATGTAGAGCAGCAGGTCCGTGCAGCTCCCTGTCTTGGCACCTAGATGTTGCACCTGCCCAGGGAGGGTTTGCCCACATTTGCGCACATCTGTTGGGAAGCCCAGTCTGGTTGGCATTTCTGAGGTTAAATCCTTCTTACTTTGGCCCTCCTGGTGATGCTTTATCCATCTCCATGAAATTACTTGGAGGTCACTCAGCAGCCAGGTTCTAAAAGCAGTGAGCTGGGTTGACCCCGGACAGCAGCCAAGCACCCACACAGCTGCTCACTCACTCCCCCTTCCTCGAGCAGGATGGGGGAAGGGAACAGAAAGAACAAAAGCAGGAAAATTGTGGGTTGAGATAAAGGCAGTTTAATAGGTGAAGGAATGAGGAAAAAAAAGCCACAAGTGACAGAAAGGAAATCACTCACCATCTCCCACGAGCAGACCGATGCCCAGCCAGTCTCTGAGCAACGGCCACCTTAGAAGCCCCAAACATCCCCTTCTTCTTCCTCTCCCCAGTTTTATTGCTGTCATGACATTTTACGGTACGGACTATCCCTTTGGCCAGTTCAGGTCAGCTGTCACAGCTGTGTCCCCTCCCAGCCCCTTGTTCACTGCCAGCAGTGAAGGCAGAGTGGGGAAAAGAGAAAGCCTTGATGCTGTGCAAGCACTGTTCAGCAATAGCTAAAACATCGGTGTGCTGTCAACACTGGTTTGGCCACTAATCCAAAATGCAGCACCATATAGACTGCTATGAAGAAAGTTGACTCCACCCACCCAGACCCAGTCCAAGTGCCTGGCCCAGGAGAGAGAAAAGGGGTCGAGTCCTGCTCCCCATGCTTGCTCCTGCACCTTATCCCAAGACTTGCCACGCTATCACACAGGGCCAGCCCAGGCAAGAAGGAGAAGGAACCGGGTCTCCCCTGCCCGGCTGAGCGCAAGGACCACCAGATCAGCGACGTCCACTTGTGTCCCCAGTCCTCTGACAACCTTGGGATGTCTGATACCTGTTTTTATGCCATCAGACAGCTTCAGTGTGAGGCCACATCCCCAACCTGCCAGTAGGCTCCCAGGGATCGCTCTGGCTCCTGGAAAGTGTGCTTTTAAATCCTCTTCTGGCACAGGAGAGAATTAAATTTACCATGTTTGGCTTAGGTAAAAGAGGCTGGTATTCAATGTTTCTACATTTAATGAGACATCTGATGCTGTTGGTGTGTGCTAGCTGTGTTATGAAGGTACCAGACAGATTCAGCCCCCAGGTTGCCCAGGCTGGAGCCATGTCTGCATCTTGACTGGGACATGGGCACTGAGCAGCTCCTCCTGACAGCCCAGGGTGGCTCCAGCCTCACCTCGGGGTGCAGCTGGAGGTCCCGAGAAATTTAAAAACCAGTATTTGTGTGCCTCAGTGTGGCACTGAGCAGAGGTTTTCAGACTCATGGATGTGAACAGAGGTAGAGTTTCAGCTCATAGCTCCTCCAGCTGACTTGGTCTGTGATGCCGCTTCTCTGCTCCCTCCCTAGTGCTGCGGCTCCTTCAGAAAACATCTGAAAAAGCAGCGGTCCTTTTCTTTCTGTTCTTTCTTTAAATATCCACCATGATCTCCAGGCTTTAAGCAACTAGGGCCCTAAAAACATATGTGTTCATCTGTGTGGTCTATTAAAGACAATAAACAGGACATAGGGAAGTTTTCAACTTGAAATGAAATGCATGGTTATAATCGTCTTTGTTCTTTTCTAGATCTCTTGGTGCTTCAGAATGAATCTGAGCATCCTGTACCCACAAGGATAACAAAGGCAATCCACATGCACCTTAACTGTTGCCAATAGTAATGTGATGTGACTGTCATGGAATCAAGACTCAAATAAAAATCCTAATGTCAGTAAATCAGCTCTGTTGTTTATAATACCTTCTGTTAGAGCTATAAAGAGGCAGAGAGGCGAAGAGGAGGTCTGAAGCTGTAGGTATTTCATAGACTATCAAATCGCAAAATGGAGCCAGATCCGTCCACATAAATATTTATATTAGAGAGATAAAGCTGCAGCAAATTCTTGGCTGATGTGAAGAATCTTCAGCTGATGTGAATTTTTACAGCTTGTGCTTTCCAGCAGGGCTGTGACAATTCACAGCAGCAGAGGAGCTGCTACTCTGTAATTAGCCAAATCCTTGCAACAGGGACTGCTGTCACCTTCCCATCAACCCTGCTTTCCGCGCATGGTTGCTATTTAACCAGTCGCAAAAATGCCACTTATCAGAGCATCTAGACAGTGCACTGAACAAAAGAATATCTAGAACTCAGGCTCATTGTCAGACAGGCAGAGCCACAGACGACAACAGCATTAATTCGGGATCTTTAGTTATATTAGAAGATCAAAGATCAGCAGATCAAAGGAGACAGTTTCTTTCGCAAAATGCCAGATGCGGGAGCTGGACTGAAGTTGCTCCAGAGCCGTTGCCTCTGGGTTACAGCAAGGGAGGCAGCGCAGGATGGGGGCAGCCAAGGGGGGATCATGGGTGTCTGCTTCTGCCTGCAGCCTGGGTCGCTCCCGCACGCGTCAGGGTCTGTGAAATTGGCTTTTACCCCAAGCGTTACGTCTAGCAAAGCCGCCTGTTAATACAGACAAAATAACAAAAGGATTACTGGGGTGATGAGGCCTTGGCCAAATGACCTCCATCACATTTTTCCTGGGGCAGCGGGAGGAAAGGACAAGCTTTCCCAGCCTCACTGCGATGCGGGAGAGCTTGGCTTGATCTGTGTGGCTCTGAGCAGTGCAGCAGTAGCAGGTTCCCTGGTAACCTGGCAGCCCTGTCCTGTCCACTGCAGCCTGGTGGAAAAATAGGCCACAAAAGGGTTTTCCTGGGGGTTGCACAGCCCCATCAAATGCCCAGGCAATGCCAGAGCTTAGCTGGAGGAAAGTGCCTACAGTATTAGGGAAAGACGTGAACAAGGCAAGTAATTAGAAACTGGAAACCAAAAAGATTGCGACATTTCACTGCATAAAGTGAACATAAAACCCATTCCCAATGCACGTGCAGCCCTCATTATTCAAGCAAAACCAGGTTCTCACCTGGAGAGAGGACCTCACCAGGCCAAGGAGCAGCCTTCACTAGGGATGACCCTCCAGCTCATCTCCCAAATCACAAACCCACACCTGGGCTCGCAGCAGCGCCTGTGGCTGCTCCACGAGGGTCTCCCTGCTCCGGGGACATCCATACCATAAGCATGGCTGGGCATTGCGGGCAGGAGCTGGGTCCTGCACGACATCCCTTAGCTCAACTTCTGGCGTGAGCTTGCTGGGGCTGTGGTCTGCCATCACCGGCACCCTGATCGGACTCTTCAGGCAGGGACTACGGCGCCCTGCCCAGCGTTTCCACACCAGTCTGTGCTGCGCGGGCTCTGTGCAGCCGCACGCAGCCCTTACGCAGACCAGAGGTTTAGCTGCCACCTCATCCTCCTCGCCAGGCCCCAGGGAAGGCGGTTTCTTCAGGAGATGAGTGCTATTTCAAAGAGATGTCACCCTTCAGGAAAATCAGCAGAGTGGGTGTTTTGTTTCCAGGAGTGACTTTTCCCAAGGCTTTTGCAGCAGCGCTGCCTGCGTGGGCTCCCACGCCAGCCCGCTCTCTGGAACAACCCAGGCTGATGCTTTTTTTGGCAGCTATACAGAATTTGATTGCTTTTGCTCTGGACCATTAATGTGTATTTCTACTTCTGTGCTGAAGGATTTGCAGAGTAAGGGCAACCCCTGGAACACTCTGTCCTAAGGGATGTCTGCATACAGCATCCATCCCTTCCAACTGGAATCTGCCCTCGCCACCTCTCCAGTTAAATGCATGGACCCTGCAAAAGAAAGGAACCACAAGGTGCCTTCACGCACTAGTACGGATCACAGAAGTAGTATTCAAGCACCAGAAACCTCTTAAAAACAGAGTAAAGGCAGTGAGGTAGGCAACATTCACCTTGGCATGACAGCACTATGAAGAGGGGCATCTCTCTGACTCCACTGTCTCACTTCTGCAACTGGTTCTTTGGCAAATGGGTATTGCCTCACCCCTGAGCGAACATCACTCAGTTTATCAAAGAGTAGTTGCAAAGGTAAATTGCTTTCTGACTGCAGCTTTACGCCATCCCTTTCCTGCATGATTTGTTTGTGGAAGCTCCAGCAAACTGCGAACATGATTTCCAGACTGTTCTTAGAAAGGAGATATGTATGTGTGTGTGTGAAGTATGTGGGTGTGTTTGTTTATATATATGAATATATATATGTTTTGCTTATTGTCTTTTATGTAGTATGTCTACAGAGAGAGAGGAAGACAGCAAAATGGGTGGGAATTGACTTTCATCAGCCATGTCCATGCAGCGAGCTGTGTCCTTGCTTCCCTCCAGCTGCCTCCGTGCCTGTGTGCAGTGCTGCCGCAGGCTGCTGCCATGCATGTGCTGCTCCTGCTTGCTGGCAGGATGCAGATGTTGTACCAGCCTCAGCTCACGCCACCACTCCTCCGTGTGCCCTCGGACGTGCTGCACAGCCCAGCACAGCCTGGGCAGCAGACGGAGCCTACGCAGGGATCTCCTCCTCTGCCAGGGAGATGCGCAGACCCAGAGTGGGGCAGACGTGGGGCTTTACTCAGCCCCTGTGCTCTCTGCTGCGGGGATGGGAGGGAGCATTAGCCCACAGGCTGTGCCTGTCATCCCCATGGACCTGCTCCTCTTGCACACAATGAAGGCATCAGCATCTTCCCACTATTGCTACTATATTTCCACATCCATTCTGAGTATGAACAAGCAACTGCTAGGCAAAAATAGGATCTCAAGTTGCTCTGGGGCTCTCAACACTTGACTGCAGTCATCAACAATGCCAAAGCATCAATGCCCACAGTGAGGATACCACTACGATCCCCACCTGCAGCCCAGTCTGGTCATCAGCCCCCTGCCAAGCAAAAGCTTTGAACATGGGAGACCAGTGCCAGGCTCTGCCTGGGTCTGGAAGTCACCAGTGCACTGCCGTGTTGTCCAGTCCCAGCCTTTGGTACCCCACTCAGCTTGCTCCTGGGTGTGGTGGTGACTGGTTGGGGCAGCTCCTGTCTGGGGGACAGAAAGAAAGACCCCCATGATTCACAGCCACGATGGCTGTGCATCTGGTCCACATCATTCCTCTTCCCTGCAAGGTCCACCAGGCTGGGATGGGGATATGGGGATCATCACAGGCTGCCCACAATGACGGGGAACTGCCAGGAGTTCCTCTGGGTTCAAAAGCTCCACCACATCCATCCTGAGTGGTCTTCTGTTGGACATCATCAAGGACCCAGCCCTGCTGGCCACTCTTCTATGACCCTGCCCAGACCTCGCTGTGGCAGCAGGGTGCTCACAAGCTGAGGAGGCCACCAGGATGTGGCTGGAGCACAGGTGCCCGCTTTCTGGGGTACATGGAAGGCTAGGAGCCCATTTTTATGCCGACAGCTTTAGTGGAGGCTGCTGTGTGGAGGGGTGCAGGAGGAAACAGGGAATGGCTGTGGTGGCCGTGGATGGCCACACCAGCAGACTGATCAGCAGTCTGGCCAGAATGGTTGCCAGTGAGAAAGCCCTAGGACCACTGGATGTAACCCGAGATTTTGGCAGCCCCAGGCCATGGGATCCTTGGTTTGGGGGTCTGAAGGGCAGGGCTGAGCTGCATTTCATGGCAATGGGGGCTGGAATGGGGTCCTGGACCATGGACAGGGCAGGTGGGAAAGGATGAGCCCGTGGTGCCTTCCCGCTGCCCACCACCTCAGAGGCATTCGTGGTTCTGCCCCCCTGCATCAGACAAGGTCTGTCAGACCTTAAAAAGTTCACACTTTTTTTCTTGATCTGATTACTTTAGGCTTGTCACATATGGTGTGAGTTGTGCTGCTCCTCAAGTCTCAGCAGTGCCTTGTCTGAGCTTTGTATGGGAGCTCAGTTCATCAGATGCTTGGTGCTTCATGTCCCCTTAATTACTGACCTGTCAGTCTCCAATAATATTGGGAGAACTGGTACAGCAATCCACTAATAAAAAATTAAGGGAAGGTAATAGGATTAGTGTTGCATAACCTAGATTTATGAAAGATATTACATTCTCATTTTAAAAGTAATGTTAAATTAGTTTGAGAAGTTTGGTTGATAAGCATGATATAATTATAGCAATCCACTTAGACTTGTGTAAGAAAGCTTGCTTAATCTTAACTTGTATTCTGACTGAGATATAAACAATAAGACAAAATTGACACTGGATCTTTGTCTTTTTCAGGAGAGATCCAGGAGAAAACAATCATTATTGACAGTATTGGGGGAATTTGTAAAAACACTGGCACAAGCAAACAATGTGTATTTCAGTTTAGTAAAATACAATATAATATATCTAGGAACAAAAAAATGCAGGTCATGTTTACCTAATAAGGTGTTCTGTCTTGCAGAGCAGTAATTCTGGAAGAGATTAGGGCTGACTGATAGATAATCAGTTGTAATGAAATTGCATTGTGATGTTGGGACTTTCAGAGTCAATACTGTTCTTGAATGTAGTCCCCAGCTTGTCAGTGAGCAGGAGCTCAGTAAGGTTTGTTGCCTCCGCATTTGACATGGGTGCAGCTGGACTATGGTGTCCAGTCCTGGACTTCACAGTCCAAGAGGGATATAAAAAAATCAAAGAAAGTTCAGCACAGACCAATACTCTCTGAAGGCCTGAAAAAGCTCTTACAGGAGACACAGAGTCTACTTATTTTCTCTAAATGGTCTGTAAGAACCTGCCAAAGGGTTTTGATGTTACAGAAAAAGATACAACAGCCTTCTGCGTTTAGAGTTCATAGATAAGTTTAAGCAAGAAATACGATATAATTATTTTCACTAATGAGGATGATGATTGTCATAGATTTGCCATCCCTGGAGAAGTTTTCAGTCAATAATTCTCTGAAGGATATCCTCAAATTCAACTGTAGTTACTGGAACTGAATCAAGGACTAATTTGGGGGAATTAGGTAAGGACTCAGACAAATGATCTCAGTTGTTCTTCCTGGTCTGATGGTTGGAGGTAATCACACAGCTCAGCCCTATGCAAATCTGAAAATCAAAGTTTGAGTTCAGTATTTTTTCATGCCCTGCTGTACAATGTTCAACATCTTGGCAAATGCTGGGGAGGAACAATATTTGTGCTAGTGACTGCAGGGCAGCCAATACACTCCTCCTTCCCTTTGGGGAGATCCAGTGCTTGTGGTACCTGCTGTGTACCAGCTGCTGGCTCTGTGGCTTTCAGTATGTACCTGAGCAGCAGAACAGACTTTTATGGCATATTTAAGACATATCAGATGTAAATTATAGAATCCCATTCCTTATTTACCTTTGTGAACCCTATTCTAATCTCCAAGCCTGTAGTGGAATTGCAGAGTGAATCATCACTGGTAAGTTTGCATGAAGTCACCTGTGTGAGTGTCACTGTGCTGTGAAGCTGTGACGAAGGGATGCCTGGAACCTGCCATCCTCATCCTCCTCTTCCAGGGCCTTAACCTGGCATGAGGGGCATCTCCACTCACTTGGGGGGAACTCTACCAGCTGCAATTCTCTGATGGAAAGTTGGACAGGAGACCAGATCTAGCAGCCAGTGACAATGCCTAGAGCTAGCTGACAAATCTGGCTATGTGTGCTAAGCTCGTTGCTCTAGCATATCGCACCGGCTATCAATGCAGTCCCCATTGCCAGTAGTCAATGAACACCCACACTTTTACTTCATCCCTTGTCAATGTGGGTTGTATCATGCTCCCATCTGATTGCGTTAAGAGTGAATGGATGTGAAGCTCTAATCTTCAAAACTTCTCATGGGTTAGGAGTGGCTTTAAGGCAAAGCTTTGTGATCATCACCTGCTTCAACCTTGGGTTGCCAAATCACTGGCAGTGTCTGTTGGTACTTGTAGCCTTGTACGTAACAGTTTATCTGGTAGACTGTAAACAAACATTTCTCAAGAAGACGGTGTGCGGCTCTGCACAGCACGGACAGACAGTCTGGCTGCATTGCTGTGTCCTTCTCACAAGTCCCTGGAAACTCCAGTACCACTGCAATTTAAAATAATGCTGTGATTATGTGTGTGTGTGTGTACACAGACAGATACCCGTATGCATATAAGGAGAGCTGTAGATATAAAATATATCTACTATAGACTACATATAATACATATAACATGTAAATAACATAATTATGAAGCAATACAGTGTATTTATATAAGCATATATATGCACACACATATATATATGTGTGTGTCTGTATGGAGAATCTGTGAGTATGAGTGTACAACCACTGCACGCGTGCCTATTACTTTTTCATAACACCTCCAGCCTGGTGTAAATCCAGAGCTGATGAAGGGCACTCAGCCGATAGCTCAGGCATGGAAGCTCCTCATTCTGCCCAGTTCAATGCTGTCAGCAGCCCTGTGAGCTGCTTAATCCTGTCCTTTCAATGCACAACAATTTAGCCTGGATGGACCCATTTCTGGTGTGGTAAGATACTGAGGTTGGCTGAGACTAAGAACTAACCTTGGGGCTAGATTTGCACAAGCAGTCGAAACATAGAAGCTTTCTCCTCTGCAAGGAGTGTCTCTGCAAGCACTTCAAACCCATTTTTTCCTTTTAATTATTCTTTTGAGAAGACTAAGCCTTTGAAGAATTTTTAGAATGAGGAGCCAAACCTAAAAAACTGCCACTCTGTGTGACTGTCTTTAACAAAATTCTCTATTTTGACTTGGAATACTAATTCAAAAGCAAGCAGCCAAGAACGCAAGGCATTTCTGATTATTCTGTGCTGTTACAGGCAAGAAGATTCAGGAATGAGAACAACAAAACATATGTCATCACTATTACTTGAAACTCTTCTTTCAAAGGTCACAGATGTTAGGAGTCCGGATCCGTGAGAAATGGTAGCTGCTTCTACAGGCTTCTTGCTTCTTTATTCTTTCATTAGGACTGTATACTCAAATACAGCAGTATCTCCTTTCCCAGCTCTGACCATTAAAGCTTTGTAATTATATATGTTCATCCCATTTCTTGGTTTGGATTTCATCACCACTTCTTTTAGCAAGGTGAAAAACTTATTTTTGCAGTGCAATTCTATGAAATCCAAGAGTTATTCTTCCAAGGCTTTTTATCCTGTGTTTGAAAAGAAAAAAAAGCAGCTATTAGATGTGAACTGCTTCAGTAACATTGCTTGGTTTATTCACTATATGATAGCAATAAAGTTGGCAAAGCTTTACTTGACAAACTAAAAAATCTCTACTGTCTCATTCTCCACATTGCAGTAAACACCAGATCCCACCTTAGAAGCAGAGTTAAAAATCAGGTCTTTGGGGGATATCTAATGCTTTTTTTGGTATCTTACACCACACTACAACTTATGTCTTCAAATCACTTCTTGACTTGTATAAACAAGGAAAAACAAGGCATACACAGCTGCATGTGTAAAAAGGCACCTGAGATGGTTTTGTAAGTCCTCCTTGATGGGTCTTAAGAGACTTGTGTAGTACAAGCCATTTTTAACTGTCTCTTACTGTGTAAGGATGAACACTGCAAGCACAGAGAAGTAAGTGTCTTCCCTGCAAGACCCATGCCTGCTGCGTCGGTGCACCTGCTGGAGCTCTCCTCTTGTCAGGCAGGCACAAGGGATGCAGAGATATTTTTAGTCTTTGTACATATATATTTTTCTCTTCTAATTCATGAAGGACAGCATTTTGGGACAAGGACTATGTCACCCAATGAGTCACGAGAATTGCCTGTAGGACAGTTTATTGTTTCCAGCCAGTGTGCAGCTTGCCAGAAGCGCAGACACGCTTTGCTTCTCATCAGTTCTCAGCAGCTAAGCCTTCGGCTCATAGCGAACACTCTTCCCCGGTATTTCATCAGAAATGGTCCTCAGACACGCTTTCTCCCACAAGAGTCTCTTCAGTTCTTGTGCCAGGGATTCAACCTTCCTGTTAAAAGCATTGCCAAAGTGATATTTCTGTGATATTCTGCTTCCCCTATGTCTCCCCCGGCTCGGGGCAGGAGTCACCCCACAGTTACAGCAGGTGTTCAGCACCAGCCTCTCTGCTTAGCATTTCCCAGGACGCAAACCAGGTTTGCTTGTTTATACTTTGGTGCTGTCCTCAAGGCTTTCACCCCAGGCCAGCTCAGGCTCTGGAGAAGGAGGACGTCACACACAAAGCTGTCCCTGGTAGCTACTCCATCATCCTTCCCTCTGCAGCCAGGTTGGTGCTGGACTGCCAGTGCACACAAGGGCCAGAGGAGGGCTTCACACAGTGTCCCAATGCCCAATAACTGGCTTAAGCAGGGCAGTTATCCCTCCACCCATGGTGCTCCTACAACTGTTGTCCTCCTTCCATCCAGTCCCTCTCTCCTCCAGCCCACAGACGTTTTTACTCAGCCCATCAAATCTCTCCAGTGGATGCTAAATCCTCCTTTTTTTAGTTTCTCTACTTCTCAGACTATGTTATTTTAGGTGGAAAATGATCTTTTATCTCCCCTTCTGCCCTCCCCAGTTGGATTTCTTTCCATTTGCTCCTTTTGGTGGACAAGTTGCCATCCAGGGCTTATTAGCTCCCTCTCCGCTCCTCTTCTTGCACCTGTCTGCAAAAGTACTTCATCTGATTTAAAACATTCTTGAAGGTACTGATTTTGCCTGCAAAGAAGATGCCAAGTGAGACTTCTGCACAGCTTATGTCAGAATGTGATTTAAATAATGACTGCCTTTCCTTGGCACCAGGTGATGCTTCATGGGACTGAGCTTTCGAATGCAGAGCTTGGAAGGATGAAATATAGCACTAACCTTTAAGGCTTCTCCAGAAACTCAAAACGTGGCACTGATCAAATGACAAGAGCAGTGCTCTTAGATATTTTATCTGGGCTATATGAATTGAAAATCCAAGCACTTTGCTACACGTGTTAATCAATGATATATCACTGAATCGTATCATTATGTAATGGTTATTACTTATGCATTATTCTCCCAGTTCTCCATATGCATACTTTTAGGTGTTATCATTTTAAAATGAATGACACTTACTTGAAAATATGATGAGGGATATGTGCATGCCTCTAGTACATGGCTTTGGACTCAGCCATTTGAGTGTGCATAAACAGAAAAATGGCAAAGCTTGATTTAAAAGTACTTTGAAATGTTTCTCTTCTGAGAAATCCTGAATCACTCAAAGCAATCAAGGGGTCAGGAGCCACATTCAGGACCTGCTTCAAGAACTCCTCAAGATCAGGGTTGAAAGCCAGAACTCCTTTGGCACCGAGGTATCCTGAGCTTGGTAAGGTCAGGGAAGAGATCGTATGACACGGTGCTACTCTGGGAAAAATGAACTTGATGATCTGAAGGTGTCTGTGTTCCTGAATGTTTGTATCAAGTATGAGTGCATAATCAGATTATCAGCCCTTGTAAGGTCCTAAACTAGCAGATCGTGTGTGTATGGGCTGATCTTAAGCCTGGGCAATTTTTTTGGCTTTAAGGGGCTACTTAGGTGCATGAAGTTAAGCAAGCGCATGACCATAGTATTCACAGGAGTTTTGTAAGGCCTTCGTTCCAAAATTGGTTTAATGCAAGTGGGGTCTTGAGCCCCCATTGAAACTGGATCTTGAGCTGCTTCTGCATGTTCACACTTTTGTTGTACGACTTCTGCTACTGCAGTAGGTAAGAGTACTGTTCACATGAGCAAAGTTAGGGACAGATTTCACCTGGGAGAGTGGCAGGAATTGAAAAATGTGTTTACCTTGATAACACCATCTTCAAATCAACAGCATCTGAGAATGAAACATTTTCTAAAAGGGTTCACTGTTGAATTTGTAGGATATTTGCAAAACTGTGTTTTGATCAACTACTGGATCCAATGGTCAACCCAGACTGCTGTGTAGCAGGCTGCTGTAATTTCCACCCTCCTCTTTCAGTCTCATTCTTGGACTTTGTAAATTCATTACATCCAACAGCTCAAACTACAATTAGCACTGACTGTACCTTTTCTGGGTGTGGCACTGAGGCCCTTGGTGATCTCCTTAGGACCAAAAGGATGTCAAGGCTTTATCAGAAGTGAGCTGGGTTTATACTACTCATAAAAGATTTCCCAAGAGAGCTTCAAAATATCTGAATGTCAGTGCATATGCTTTATAGACATCCTGATAGTCCTTAAAGCTCATCAGTTCAATACCAACGATGGGGTGGTATACAATTTGTATCAAGGAACTGATGGTAAAACTGCTACAGCGCAGCTTTGAAGGAAGGCATCCAGCTGACAGGTCAACAGAGGAAAGGTAATTTGAAAAAAGTTCACTACTGCCTTGCCATCAGCAGAAATTCATGTATTCAGCCTGTAACAACACCAACTCCTCTCAGATCGGCTGCTTCTCCCAAGAGTGCAGAGACAGCAAAAGTAAATAGTCGTATTACATAGAAGAAACACAGCAGGCAAAAGTGTGTGTGTGTATATATCTGTGTGTGTGTGTGTGTGAATGCATTGCATATATAACAAATGTATACAATGCATATGTAAACATAACAGATTTGGAAACACTGGAGTGCAGCAAACATTCTAGGAGAGCTTTACCACGTGTCATTCATGCACGTGCTAAGCTTTATGTACACACCAAGGTTGTTTACTGAATCGATGCTAGAATAAGTTGCCCAGCCTGTTTGCTGAGCTCCTCAGACTAGGACTGAAATCCTGCTCTACTCCTTCAGAGTAAGAGATGTCTATGATGCTGCAGTTCTTGAAGCAGAATTGGAACTGACAGTAGTAAAAAGCAGTGCTCCTAACATATTCATGTAAACATTTTACTTAAAACAGTTGGAGCTCGGTCAGGCTTCTAAAAATAAAAGCAAAACAAAGTCCCAAAAGAAACTAGTGTGGTTTTCTGTTGTCCTTTACGGCCGTGGTTTTTTCCCCTTTCTAACTACAGGGAATAAAATATCAGGAAATGTTTCTAAACCTCAAGTTTAAACCTCTCCTGTAGTCCCCAAGATTCTGCTTCCATGTGGATGAATCGATCTGATCACAGCATGTTGTTTGAAAAGCCATTCTTGAGATTCATCTTGAACAGTTATGGCTGCTTCTGTGTTCTACATTCATCAAATTCTGCTCTGAATGCAATGTAAACACCCTTTTCAAATGTATTTTACAATAGGTTTGGGGAAAGTTTTCCTAAGACAATCTCCTCCCTCACTTTTCTCTCTGCCATATGAGCAGGGCACATTTTTTGTGGTGGTTAAACTAATTTGCGGAGATGAGCCCGTAACATGTAAACTGTAATAGCCAACATTTAATTTCCTGGTGGAAACATTTCTCATGAAAATCTGGCAATGCTTTGGCAGATTTTTGGGAAAAGGACAGAGAGGGGATGGAAGTGAACAGAAGATAAAAAGGGAGGGATTTTTTTTTTTTAATAGTGCTGCCAGTAAATATATGCATACAGTTTCACTTAATCATGTTCTTTTTTATTGTCCTCCACTGGGCTTTTTCTTTGCCAGATTATGGAGATCAAAAATGTATCTGGTGGTCTGCAGTGACTGTACAGGATACCCACTACCCCCAGCAGCCTCAGGCCAGATGTTAACGAAACATTCTGCTCTACAGAACACACACCAACTTGTATATGCTCACTTTGTCTTTACTTCTCTTAAATGCAGGTGTGGAATGAAGGCCCTCGATTACCAAACACTGGTGGTTGTATTCTGGCTGCTTCGTGTCCTCTCACAGCAGAAGTGCTGATAACACACAGTAAGTGCAGCCAGCATCATTGAGATAATGGACAGGAGAAGCTTTAAAAGCTTTATTGAGGGATAGAAACCATAGGAAATAAAGGTGATTTTCCACATATACCCAGCACAATAGCTCAGAATAGGTCAGGAATGAACCTCACTGGCTATTTTTTAATTGCCAGGACCAGTGCTGACTGCCACAATACCCTAATGCTTCACCTTCCCAAGGACGCCAAGCCTGAAGGCTCCCAAAATTTACTGTTTTACTGTTGAATATGGACATAAGCAATAACCCAAAAGCAGCTGATGCACTACAAAGTCACACTCTGTTTATGTGGCAATAATGTATCCTGCACCCATATCCAAGACATTCCCATAAAATGCTGGTTTCAGAGCATACACTGCCATTCATGAGGTCTCTGTCAGCAAATCCCTGGGAGTGACCCACTGACTTGGGAAGCCACAGGAGGCTGAACAGAAACGTCAGCAACTGAACAGAAATGTCTCTTTTCCTGTAGAGGGAAATCAGGAGAAAACCATTAAGGAAGTGGCAGTGTGTGGAGCCCACCGTTGTGCTCCTGCGTGTCTGTTCAATTACCTTGTCTTCAATGAGACAGCCCCCAAAGTGGCCCAGGGGAAAACAAAACCAAGAAAATTCGAACCCCCTTATGCAAAATCAGCTTTTTCCAGAGAATCCTGTAGTTACATTTTATCCTGTTTTTCTGAAGCTTTTACAAGGAGTTCTCCTGAAGGGTTATCCCTTATGCCAACTCTCAAATTTCTGCTCCCTGTCTTATCAGCCATAAAGCTATTCTAAAACACATTTCAACAATTATTTTCTAATGGAAACAGTACAGCTTTTTTTTTATCCTTCTTCACATCTTGCTAGGAAACACTTTTTTTTTCTGACTCAAGCTGACTTCTAGGCAGAGTTTCAGTATTGCTGTTGAAACTCATCCCTCCTCAGCTGCCTGAGGTTTTATTTGCTGCACCCTAACAACCACAACAGGTTCTTTCATCTCAGACTCTCAACCCATGGTGCTCCTCATTGTTTCAAGAAATACTTTTTCAGAACAGTTGTGGAGGGCGAGGAAGTTATCGCTGTCTTTCACTGATCTTGCAAAAGAGATTTATCTGCCATGACCAGGAAGCCAATGGCAGATGCAAGGAAACAATCCAGGTCCTCCATGTCCTATCTGCCAAGCCATAGTAGCAGTCTTAGTTTCCAACAGTGGACATCATTGGTTAGCTTGATGTTATCAAGGCTTTAGACACTGTCTCTCAGAACACTGTTATAGACAAACCAATGAAGTACAGACTAGATAAATGCCCAGTGAGGTGTGGATCAGTGGCACAAAGTCCAACCAGAGGCCATTCACCAGTTGAGTACCCCAGGGGTCGATACTGGGACTAATACTGTTTAACATCTTCGTTAATGACCCAGACGATGGGAGAGAGTGTCCTCTCAGCAATCTGGCAGACAATATAAAACTGGGAGAAGTGGTTGATGCCCCAGAGCATTTTGCTGCCATTGAGAGACACCTGCACAGGCTGGAGAAACAGGTAGACAGGAACCTCATGAAGGTCAACACAGGGAAAGTCCATCACCTGGGCAGGAGTTACTTCAGGCACCAGAGCAGGCTGGAGGTCAAGTGGCTGGAAAGCAGCTTTGCAGAAAAGGACCTGGGGGTCCTGATGGACAAGCTGGCCATGAGCCAGCAACATGCTCTTGCAGCAAAGGAGGTCACCAGCCTCCTGGCTGCATTAGGCAGAGCATCACCAGCAGGTTGAGGGACGTGATCCGTCCCCTCTGCTCCGCACTGTTGTCTTGTGTCTCATTCTGGGCTCCCCAGTATAAGACAGGCGTGGACATACTGGAGTGAGTCCAGCAAAGGGCCATGAAAATGATTAAAGGACTGGAGGATCTGACACACGAGGAGAGGCTGAGAGAGTTGGGACTGTTCAGCCCAGGAAGACAAGGCTCAGGGAGATCTTATCAGTGTGTATAAATAAATATCTGATGGGGGGAGTAAAGAAGACAGAGACAGAGCCTTCTCTGTGGTCCCCAGTGACAGGAGAAGAGGAAATGGGCACAAACTGAAACACAGAAAATTACACTTGAACATAAAAAAAACCCAACACTTTTTTACTGTGAAGGTGCTCAGACAACAGTGCAGGTTGCCCAGAGAGCGTGTGGGGTTTCCATTGCTGGAGATTTTCAAAAGCGCCTTGGACACAGCCCTGAACAGCCTGCTGTAGCTGGCCCTGCTCTGAGCAGGGGGGCTGGACTACATGATCTCCAGAGGTGCCTTCAAACCTCATCCACGCCATGACTCTACGTTCCTGTGGCATCTCTTGTAGGTGCCTGCTCTGATCCTCAGCTCCTGGCCTATGGCCCAGGCAGCAGAAGAGTAACCCGTCCCCTCTTCAATCAACATGAGCTGTCATCAGTGCCAGTGGCACCACTCACACTAATACACAGATAGGATGGCTGAAGAGTTCAATGCACAACTGCTGCTGCTGCCCCGGCTCAGGGACAGTGCCAGAGCAGTAACCCTCTGAATCACTCCAGCCCAAATGCTCAAGAGTATGTCAGAGCCTTTGTCTGTTTTGGACTGATGCAAGGAGAATGGCTTAATACACCGACAGAAAGAAAAAAAAAATCTTTATCCTTTTAGTCAAGCGCTCTTTCAGCTGTTGAGATAAGATGGACTAAATCCAGAGAAACTGTGAGTTTTCTTTTATTAGTGATAAAATCTAAGCTGTTGTTAGAAACATCAGGGGGATTTAATAGGCTTAACAGAGACTCCTAAATTTCTCAGGAGGCCTGTGAATTTGGAATCCAGGTCTGTGAGAGCTAGGAAGCACTTAGCACCTTATCAGTAGTCAGCTCGGCAGCCTTCAGAGAATGAAAAACACCTTTTTGTTCAACTTCCCTTGGTAGCTTGCCAACCTTCATGTTACTCACTAAGTCAACTGTCTCTAGAAAATATGCTCTCTGGCCTAAGCCACAGGATTCAAAACACAGCTTAACAAGTAAGCAGCAAGTCGATGGGAATTATATTGTATCATAACATTTCCTCAACAGGCAGAGGCAGTTCAGCTCCTTGACTGCACAATATCCTAACTAATCAATGGGTTTTGCTCAGTGGTGCCATTACCTTGCAGGCACAGAGTCCTCCCCGTGAAGCTGTCTGGCCTTTTTCCTTCTGGAAAGCAGTGGGCAGGCAGGGACACAAAGAGGTAGTATGGAGGGAAGGACCGAGGAGAGAAAAGCCAAATAACGGCAGTAGGTGGATGAGCAGCTGGCAAACAACAAATTTCCTTAACAGTCTTCTCGGAGTGGTTGAAGCATCCCCCTCAAATTTGTCTTATTGTGACCCTGAGTGTTTCTGCTCACATGGTTGAAGTTTGCTAACGTTGCTCTTCCAATAAGGTCATTTTAATAAACACAAATATTCTGTGCGTACAGCTACAATTAGTACCATCTAAAGAGACATAAGATAAAATGCTCTTGCACCAGCAACTAGGAATACTGAATTATAATCACAACTATCACTAGTCTCCCTCCTTCCCCTTCAAAAAATCCCAAATTTGCATTTATTCTGTTGGCATCCATGCCCATTACTGGAGAAGCTGTACCATAATCAGAGCTGCCAAAGCCATGGCCAGGGCCCAGCCAGAGGCTCCCATGGCACACACCACAAGGGATGGGAGAAAAAAGAAATACAAGGGCAAAGGAAGGGATGTTCCCAAATACATTGCTTGCTCTGAAACGTTAAATATTTTGCAGTCGCCTTGACCATTTGTGGAGTGCTCTCCATTAAACATTCATCATTTGCTATCCCATTAATCATAGCAAGTGAATCAGTAAATAGCTGTGATGAATGTAAGATATGTGTCAGCAAACACTGATAATTTTTTTCTAAATAAAACTCTGTCTAGCTCTAGAGGAAATGCTCCAAAAAAAAGTCTGCTTGCTCACAGATCTAAGCAAAACGTGCGCAAGAATCCAGGACTTGGCTGGTTCTCCCATGTCTGGGAATTTGGGTGATTTGCGATGCTTCACTCTTTTAATTTCAAGTAGCAATGTGAGTTTGCTTGTTCTGCAGCAAAGAGTGCATTAGTGGTGTCATTTCCCTTGAACAGCCCTTTTGTCTGAAATGCAGCTCATGTTCCCTTCAGCATGACAAATAACACCCTTCATCTTCCCCTGGAGCCTGGAAAATCTGAGATGAGATTGGCACTGCAATAGAAAGAGAGATACCCTCAAAAGAGAGGCAATGGAGGCAAAACCATTTGGCCTGAGTGGAAATAATCACTGGCACTTCCAGCCACAAACAGTCCTCTAATTTCAAGCTGTATTTCAATGTAAAACGGCTTTCTCTCATCATGTTTGTACAGCACCTAGCACAATTGCATCCTAATCTTGACTGTGGGTTCCTGGCACTGTAGTAAAACAGACATTGAGCTTATAAAAAAATACACAATCAATCACATGCGTTCTTGCATGAGCCATCCATGCCCTCAGCATAAACTAAATCCAGGCATGGGTCTTCATACAACTTCAACTTTGGCCATTAAAAAAATAACATTGTGTCCAGAAGAAAACTTTTCTCAACTAACCCTGCACTTCAGAACCAGCCAAGTTGGGAGTTTCTTTTTAAAAGATAAAACACACAGGTGGTCTGCCATTTGCTGTGGGTACATAAAAGGAGTATTACACAGATAGCAAAGGAGAAATGGATGGATCTGGCAGATGGCATCACGTTCAGGGTTAGCCAAATCCCCTCTCAGGCACAGGAGCCCAGATGGCCAAGCAGAAACACTTTCTGCCACAAACCCTTTGCATGCCTTTGTGGCATCTCTGTGCTGGGAGGGGAAGTATGTCAATTCACAATCTTGCTGCAATAAAACAAAACTGGACGTATTTTGGCAAATATGTTCATTCTCAGGCCCTCCTTGGCTCCAAAACTTTCCTCCCCTCATCTGAGCCTCTGCCTGGTTGGAGTGCTAATCACGGCTCCTGCATACTGTAAAAGGTGGTTAACACTGATTTTGAAAGCCAGGTTTGAAAAATGGGAAAAAAAAACCCTCCTGGCAGGTTTCTGCCCATGCAGCTCTAAAATCAGTACGGTATCTCTGAGAAGCTGGAGAGCAGGGACTGGGTGGATGCAGCTGCTAAAGGAAGCCAGCGAAGGTGACTGGGGCTGATGAAAGTGCTTTGCAAAATGCTCAACATTTCCCATTTGTCTTGACATTGCTCTTTAGCTTGTAGGATTTCAAAAAATCTGCTTTGCTCAAACTCACAGGAGGTGTGAAGCACATGGTTATCCAATAAATTCTCACCACTTTTCTCACAAATGACATCACAGGACATTCAAGGTGTCAAGACCTTGCAACCGCCTCCTACCTGCTGCTTTTCATGCTCATCCCAAGTTGCCACACACTTGTCTCCACAGACTTGAAGGCACCCTGGGAAATCCTGATGGGGGCCATTGCACAGGCACAGTGACCTTCCAGTCCCGTGCGTCGTCTTCCGGGGCATTGTGGTGTCATGTCCAGTGCTGGCGCGTGCACTGGCCATGATTAGTGCAACAGTGAAATAAGGCTTGGGAAGATTTTAGTGAGGGCTACAGACCCCACTCTCACCAATGTATCCCCAAGCTGCCCCTACCTCATGCATTTGGTAAATGCTCAACACATGCAAAGAGAATGCACAGGGACTGGATGGGGCGGGGAGGAGGAAGAGGAAGAAAAGTCGAAAATGGGAGAAAGAAGTGGGGTGGGACAGGGAGTAGAGAAGCAGAGTTTGTCTCAGAGATAAGGGGAGGAAGCATCATATAGCTTTGACAGGGAGAGAGGATGAATTAGTAACTATCTTTAATCTCTCCTTCTCTTTTGCCTTTCCTGAAACCTGACATTGTTTCCATACCATCCCATCCTGCTCCAGACTCATTTACAGACACCCTCAACACCTTGCACAAGCCTGCTCCCTTGCACAGGCTTTCCTTTTCTCCTCCTCTTGTCTCCAGTCCTCCCTCCCAACCGCTGGAGCCTGTGGCTGCTCTTTTGGTGCCTGCTCTGTCCCCAGCTGAAGGAGCCTGGCTGTGCAGTCACTTGAGCCGGGATATTGCTGTCATCATGCCCTCCTCTACGCACGTGTCCTCTCCTGAGTCCCTAAATGTCTGTAAAAATCTGACAGTTCCTGCTCAGGACAATTCCTCCTTTATAATGAAAGCCCTTAGCTCCAGGACATCCTTCCTCTTCCTCCCTGAAAACCTCTCCTACCATAAATCGTTTGCCTTGTGCACACATTTATGCCAGGAAACAGCCCCTCTACCATCCCCGCTGTGGTTTACGGGCAGCAATGATGCTCCTAAGCCAGTTCTCCCCTGGCTGTCAGGCCAGCTGGGCCAGCAGGTGCCATGCCGCAGACTGCACAGCTGAGCATGGGGGTGGGCAGCCCACCCCATGGCACCCTGCCGCTCACATCGCCTCCTTTCAAACCAAAGCAGGCTTCTCCATGCGACACCTGAGGCTTTAGTCTACAGCAAAGAGCAAAACAGAGCCAGAACAGAGGCCTGAGCACCAGCTCGCGATCAGCAACTAAATTGTCAGAAAGATTCTCGGCATGGGTGAGGTCTGGGCAACCCGCACCATGTCCGGCCAAGGTGCGGGCTGGCACGAGCCTGGGTCCTTGCAGGCTGTTTGGATGCAGCCATCCGTTTTGGCGATGAGTTTGGCTGTACAGACACAAGCTGAACCATGCCAGGTGGCCTCTGGGCCAGAGAACAGGGTTTCATTTCCTAGCACAAACATAGCCTCAGCGTCAGAAAAGCCTTCAATGTAGCCTACAAACTCTCAGAAGCAAGAAACCCACCACAGCCTCTTCAGTAAAGTGCAATGGATATAGTATGACTGTACTTTTTGCAGATTACATGCAACTTTATTCCAGGATTGAGTCAAGGTAGTCTAAATGCTCTCCCAAAAACTCAGTGAGTGATTGTTGCATCCCCAGGCTCCATATTCAGGATTTTATTACTTTGGGATAAACACCTTCCATGCCACGGAAGGGAATTCTGCATCTCCGTAATGCCAAGCAACGACTTTGCTCACATCATCTGTCAAACTACTGTTGCTGCTCCTTCTTCTGCCACCTCCGTTTCTGCATCTGTTCCCAACTCGTACGCAGTCCTAGGTCAGGCTGTCAGACTCTGGCAGATCCTAACAGATCCTGACTGCCAGACATGTCAGGATTAAGTCTAACTTTAGGGTTTAGGTCACTGAGACAGTAAAATGCTGAATCGAAAGTTCATCGTGTCTCTGAGAGGGTGGACTTTGAAAGGGCATCTCTCAGGACATGGAGTGAAAGCCAGCTGGATTCCTGCTGATGTGCTGAGCCTGGCACGGGGGGATTTCTTTCGTAACACTCAGAAACTCGGTGTGGCTAAACCCAATGCCCGTGCCTGAAATGGAACCCTGACAAGGAAATGGGATTAAATTAAGTCAACTTTTTTTTCGCATATCACCTGGAGGCAAATATTCATTCTCACTTAAAAGTTGTCTGCCAACATGTAGATAGTGCAGAAAAAAATAATATTGGACTACAGGGAAAATCCCTCTTTGCATGATATTTATTCTGCAACAACAAGCCTGTCTTTCCCTCTCTGAGCACAGCCCTCTGTGTCAGAGCAGGGCTGAAAAGCAGGGAACACTCTTCTACTCCCCAAATCCCCTCTCCCTTCCCAGTTGCAACATGCAGCAGCTTCACCGCTTCAGCTTGGTTTGGTGGAGAATACTACGAATGGCAAAGTGGCAAAGGCTGCTCGTGGCCGGGGCTCTGTGGCCACATGGTTCAGCCAGCCTAGGCAGGCTCCAGCCAGCCAGAAGCACATGTGGGGAAGAAGGATGGTAGCTCACACCTCTCTGTTTCCTACCCGATGGCAGGAGCAGTATTAGCTTGAAGACTGCGTATCTGGGAGGTCAGGGAACAAGCCTGGAGCTTGCTCTTGTGCAAGGACATGTATTAGAGAGACACCCCCATTTTACTCTCAAAGTACCTAGCTGAGCAGGTGGAACATGAACCTCAATGGGGTGTTGAGAAACGGTGAGTTGTTGCAAAGGAGAGGCAATAAGTGTTCACTAGCTTGATGGAATGAATAAAAACAATTCTTAATTTATTCCTATCTTTGAGACTCAATGGCCTGAAAAGTTGGGTGCAACCTTTATGAGCTCTTAAAACTGACTGTGATTTCCTAGGGCTCCAGGAGAGAACACAGTATTGCTCACCGGCAGTCTAACAAGCAGCCACGGAACACCGCCACGCTGGCATGGCGCCCAGCTGCTCCCCCAAGCCCTTTCGTGACCCTGCCTCCCATCAGGGCAGGTCAGCCCATGCTCCATGCTGCCTGTATCCATTGACCACAAGCCCATCCCTCAGCACAACACTGCCACCATCATTTCTGTGCCGCTGCAGCACGGCTTGGCCCTGACTCCTGTTTACTTATAAGCATGAGAAAGGGAGAGGGTACTGCTATATTTGAAAAACAAGAAACTGGTTTCTTCCATGCCATTTCATTGTTCCAGCTCCTGATTCGGTTCCAGGAGCTTGTCACCCCTCAGTAGGGATGGCCCTGTGACAGAGACAAAGTCTCTTTGTTTGCTGTAGGTCCCTGGGCCCTTCTGGGACCCATCTCCCACTGAACTGCCTCAAATATTTTTTCCTGCAGTAAGCTTTGAGGTAGTTCCATTTCATCCCACTTCCTCAGGGAGTTATCCTGCATAAAAATGCTGTAGCTCTTTCCCTGACAGGTCCTTAAGATATATTATAACTCTATTTCATACAGATGCAAAGAGGCTGGCAGCATTAAATTCAGATGGAGTCACTCATCACCAGACGTTAGCAAGGATGAACATAATTTAATAGCATGATGAAGTTCTTGTTCTGTTTTTGCTGGAACCCCAAAGCTGTGGGTGAGAGCATTTCAGGCCTGAGCTCCAGACCTTGTCACTCCTGAGTAAAGGTGGGCACAGCCCTGGGGGCATTGCTGGAAAGAAAGACTGACATACGATGCTAGTCTGATAATTCTGGGGGTAGCTGTTATTTTTCTGAAACTTTTGCATCTATTTTATTTTATGCTGATCAGGAAAGCTCTGAGCTGAGACCAGATGGTACTGATTTGCTCAGGGTTATTGCTGGTCGAAACTAAACAGTGCTGTGCTCCATTCCCACAGACAGCTATTAAACTGGAGATGATTATTATTTATTCATTGGTATTTCAGTGGTGTTCAGTTGGGAGTGAAGCCACATTCAGCTGGGCACCATTCCCTTACACGCACAGGGAGTTACAGTTCTTTGTCCCCAGAAACCTAAACCTGAACTGAAAGCCCCAGACGCAGAGTACCCTGACCTCAGGCTGCCATCAAATACTTCTCTCTACTATTTCAAAACCCATTTCTCAGCAATATGGTTTCCTCTTTTTTCATCCCCAACTTGAAGAGACTAGATGTCGTATTACAGCAACTGCTGACCGGACTGGCTGAGAAGACACCCTTCAAGGCACTGCTGAGGCTGCTGCAGCTCTGCTGCCGGGGTTGCTGGGGATGGCTGCTTCTCTTTTCTGCATCAAAACATCCTCTGCCACGTTATCATCCAATCTAGGCCTCCAACACCCATTTGAGAGCTGTTTGATTTGGTAAAACATAGGCTAAACTGCCTATGGACACTCTCTTGGAGATGAGGCCCTTGGGCAGCTTTTTTCTCCTTATTGAGGGAAAGGGAGACTGCATGAGGTAGTGTTGGTAACAGAAACGTTTCCCTGAAGCAATTCTTGACAAATCCACTACCCTTCTCAAAGTCTGTATTAAAACTACCGATTCTGAACACTATGGTCTAGTAGAGCTCAGAGGACCTCAGCAGCTCAGCATCCCACATGGCAGGTCTGGGGCAGGCCTGGACAATTCTTGGGGATGGGAGAAAACAGCACTTCAGAAAGACCAAGCGTCTCTGGGGACCTGGAGAGCAGAAGAAACAGAGCCACAATGCAACCCCTATTTACCTTTGCAAAAGAAATCAGCAGACTGTAATTTCAAGAGGTTTTGCGAGGCCACCTTGCTTTCTCTGTTAGCCTTGCCTGCTTGATGAACGTACCTGTTGTGCTCCAGTGCGTGACAACATGCAAATAGTGATATCCACTGATGGCAAGTATCAAGATGAAGAAAAGCTTAAAGTTAATGTAATGGTTGCCATAATAATTTACACCCAATACAACTCATTGTAAGGTTGTCTTGCTGCAGATGTGACAGAGGCCAGTGATTCCCTTAAAATGGTAGAGCTAAGTCATAGGTTTGGATAAATAAAAGCTTATCTGCAACACTGATTGATTGCTTTGGACAATATTACAATTTTTCCTGGGAAGTTTTATGATCTAGAATGAATAGGAAGTGTGTTCAATTTGAATAAATTCTTTCAGTCAGTAATCCAAGAACAGAGATTTCCAAATTCTGAAGACCAGGAAAGTATCTTGGAGTGGCAGGAGCTGTCAGACTTAGGTTCTAAGTATGAAATTCAAGTCGGTCCCATAGTTATAACTGTGGCAAAGCTGGGTATCAGAGCTGTGCCTCTCTGCACACCCAGTGCACTTAAGTCATTAATTCCCTGGGTGGTCCAGGAACACCCCAGCCTGTCATCAGCACAGATGAGATAGTAGGACTGGTTTGAGGCAACAGACTGCCTTGAAAGCAGGTCTGAATTCCTCACCACCTCCATAATTAAGTAATTGACACACAGGAGCTCTCCAGATGGGAATTTTGGACATTTCTACATATTCCCCCAGGTAGCTCCTGCTGTAGCTCATCTTCTTTGTATGCCTAAATGTGTATGTGTTGATTAACATCCTGGGTGGAGCGTCCCTGAGGTTCTCACGCAGTTCTGCTGCTTCGGCAGTTGCAGAAGGGATCAAGTTGTACATAGATAAGACATTTGTAAACAGTCAGTACAAACTGTTCCTGCAGATGCAAAAATACTCATGTAGGACAGTCTTTTGTTAAGATATTTAACAGTTAAGATATTTAAACCAGTTTTGTATGTAGCTGTCATGGACAAAACAGTCCAGAGTTGGGAAATTTTACTTGAGTTAACTTATTGCCAGGCCACACAAGCTTCTGATCCCTGATTTGGATATCGAGGGAAAGAAGAACACAAACAGCTAGACAAACACTTACGCGAAACTCCATCCTCCCTCCTTCCCAGCCTCAGCTTCCCTTATTTTTGCCACAGTTACATCTAGTCTGTCAAAACTCCCCTGGCAAGCGGACAGGCGGTGTAGGAAGTGGAAGCAGCGCATGTGATGGCTTTCTGCTGCTCTGCACATAACTGCTTCTGCCGGGCTGCACTTCATGATTCCTGACGCTCTTTGTGTAATGGTTTCCACCATGCGACTCGTCATGGCCTCTGCTGCTCTCTTCCTCAGTGTCCCCACTCTGGCATGGGTCACCCATGGGTGTGTTTTTCCACCATATATTTTCACTTACTTCAGGGCAGGCTGGAAACCTTTTTGGCAGACAGCAGGTCATGGGCTCACCCCAGGCAGGTCACCACTGCAAACCAATGCTACACACAGCCTGCAACATCTGCCCACTGCAGAAGGGACAGTAACAGGGATAGATTATGCATGGTCATGCAGGACGGCAGGACGGCTTGCAACTGAGAACTTGGATGACCACTGCAGTGGGGGCTCCTGTTGGCACGCGACAGCGAGCAACCATTCTGAGAGATTTGATTCCCCGTGTGAGAGTTACCTTACGATAAGATTAAAAAAAATAGGTTTTATTTTAAACAAACACTGTGTCATTGAGTGTCTACGCAACATTGGGCTGCATGAGAAATGGTTATTAAAATAGCTTTATAGCACTTCCTCTGAAAGATGCACAGCTCAGTATATCCCCAAAAGCCTGAACATGAGGGTTAACTCTGCCTATCAGCAGTTGGCTCACTTCAATTAGAAACTGTAGTAACCATCTTAGAAGTAGAGCCAAAGATTATCAGAGCTGTTTTTTGTTTATGCTGCCAAAGGAAGGCTGTCTGTCCATCTCTCAGAAAGCATTGCAAAGGAGGAAACCTGACAGCCTGATGTCGGCCAAGTAGCCTTCCTACTTTAGGATGAGTTTCAGTCCTATAATTGCTGTGTGCGTGTGCACGTGTGTGTGTGTGTGTGTGTGTGTAACAGGGAATCTGCTGAGATTGCAGAATGGAAGTCAAAGCCCTGCCCACGGTCAGACTGCACGTAGCTACCACCCTCCGTACACTTTTAATACAGATCTGGGACCACCGAGGCTTACATAAAGTGTCTCAAACAATTCCTCTGTGTACTTACACTCTGAGCTGGGAAAACAGTCTCCTCGTATCATGTAAGAGCTGTACAGGCCTGCTCCAGCTGTGCCCATTTTGGGAAAGGATTAAGAGAGGTTTAAGTGTGTGGGGGCAGCCTGCAGAGCTGGTGCATCTGGGTGGACTCCATCCTTCTTGCTTCTGCTGGCTGACTTGGAGTTTTCACACTTGATTGATTGTTTTTCACACCGATGCTGCTATATCTGCAGGTACAATGATTGCTATAATTCAATCACTTCATTGATCTAAATAATTTCTGACAGCTTTATTTGTACTTATCTAAATTTATAAAGAACAATGTCAACTCTGGTAGCAGTTATAAAGTCCTCAAATACCCTCAGATATTGCTGTCCATAACGAGTGCACTGTAAAATCTGAAGATTCTTTTCAGAATATGCTTTTAAATGAAGAAAGCCATGGCAGCTTCTCAGGGAATGCTGTTTGCAGTGGCCAGGCACTTAATTTTAATGCTGATCCCTAATCCTACTTTGAGTAAATCAGAAGTGGAAATAAAATTGTACTATTACACAATTGCCAAGGCAGTCAGTTCTGCTGTCAGCAGATGCGGTGGCTAAAGATCCCCCTAATCACAGACAAGGATGTCTGAGTGATACTCCCCTGGATAAAAGAACAAATACCAATGTGAAAGTGAAACACGGGCAAACATTTCATGTAAAACCTAACTTATGTAGTGTGCAAGAGGGTCTGAGTCATAGATACATTATACTGTAATATTAGATGTTGCAGACTGTGAAAATGTCACCATTAGTACAAGTTCTGTCCCCTCATAAGGCAGGAATAATATACATAGGTCAGTCAACCTGCCACATACTGCATTTTTTTTACTATTATGGCAATAGTATTTCCATTGAATTCTTATGTGTAATTTATCTCAGGAATAGATAGGTGAATAAATATGTATTTATTTTTTTAAAAAATTAGAAATCTGTATTTAAAAATATATAAATATATATAATTTTTTGTATATGGATCTCACTACTCCAGACAGTTGCAAACTTCTACAATCGCACCACAAAGATTTCTCAGAGGGACTCACAAATTATTGATTACCCCAGGGTAATTGCTGTCACTCCATGTGTATCTTTCATCTGTCAGATATAGTAAATTGAGACACAGTCTGCCAAATGATGAATTCCTGTTTTCTCAAATTCCTTTAAAGATGCTTAACTCTTAACTGTTCTTCTCAGACACCAGATGAAAGCAGCATTCAGCCATTCAACAACTGAGTTTTGCTGTATATATTCTCCCAAGGCCAAGAGAATGGAGATTCCTTGAGGATATATGAAGGCGATCTCTGACAACACATCCTTGGCGTTCAGGTACTTCAGCACATAATAAATACCTGGAATAAATCCAACTCTTTTGGGGCGAGTTGTATGAAGACTAATCTGATTCAGAATTCCCGTGCAAATATTAATAGGTAAAATGGCATAAGATAGTTTTAAATACAGGCTGTCTTCCTCATTCCTTCTGCACTCCCTTTCTTTTATTTTTTTCCTTAAACTCTTGGCTTTGAAGTCCCCAGTCACATTTTCATTGCACATGATTATATATGTAAAAACCTGGAAACTGAAGGGTTGTTTAATTTCAGTATATGCATATGGGTTACACTGAAGTCCATGTGAGTTACTATATTCCTCCTGAAAGCCTTGGAAACAGCAAAGGGCAATATGTTACTGCAACTTGTGAAAGGCTGCAGCTGTCTATTTAATTAGTCTGAGATTGCATTTTTCCGGAATCAGTTGAGTTAAGAAGCTGTGAGCTGTGAACTGCTAGCTGACGAGGCTGTCATACCATGGCTTCAAGGGATTTGAACCTCTGCATTCACAGAGAAAGAGAAGCATTTTCAAGGCTGCATATGAGCAATGTCCTGTTATAAAAGAACACTTAACACTAGTGCAGGTGGAGCCCTTATCTCTATCATCCCCAACAAAGCATAATTTTCTTTAAGAGACTGAGTGTCCAACCTTATGTAGATACTCCTCTGCTTAGTACATGATCAGTGCAAGTACCACGTACAGATTGATTGTACTTCTGTTGCAAGGCATGTGCTGCAAAAGATCTGGCTCAGATTTTGCTTATGGCCTAATTTCCCCACTACAGAGTTATCTGTAGTTCAAAGTAGTTTTCAGGCAATGTCAGGTCTCCCAGTGTTATGGAAAACAAATGTTCAGCTAAACATACGTTCCTCTCTGGGCATGTCTGCAGTACGCATTTACTACATGTTCTGGAGTGAACTACTGGGCCCAAACTGCTGCTGTCAAATTGCTATGTCTCACTGGCAGTTAGTAGGTGACTGGGGATTGTTATTTTGGTCTGGAACACTATCCAGATCGGGCATGTCTCCACTGCACAGGGGCTCAAGAGCCGTTCCATGCGCATTGCACCCAAATGGCATGGAGACCTCTAACGCACATGACAAACCTCATCCATCTGCTGCACATGGATGTTATCGAAGTCTTTAGTGGCATAGGATCTAGAAGTTGCAATGGGGTCACTATGGCATAAGTGACTTCTCCAGGACAAAAAGTGACACTGGGGCCTCTGGAGCAGAAGTCTGAGGAAAGTGTTCTTCTAATGGGAGAAAACTCATTGACTCTGATGGTTCCTCCACAGAGAAAGGAAACTCTGGGGCTGCAGGCTCACAAAGCATGCTCTTGAATGGTCTTAAAGGATTTATCAATCCTGTTCCCTCTCTTTGGACTGCTGGTGCTACTCCATTAGGAGTGGCTGCTCTGCTACCCAGTTCCTATAAGGTCAACAGGCACACTCTTGTGGAAGTGGTGTTCCCACTGCAGACCAGGTGCGAGTCAACAGACCAGTTCTGATTCAGGGTCCCTGACAGGATAGGGTCACCCGTCTCCATTTATCTCTAGGCCCTGGGCAGAAGGACTGGTCACAGCAGCATGGCAGCAGTCAGTGTCTCTCCACCTGAGAACATTGTGGAGAGAATGTGTATCAATCCCTGCAGATTTCTGAAAACACACAATACAATGCACCGCTCATATCTGCTCCCTACAGTGCCCTCAATGCCAAGGTCTACATTTTCAGCAGTGGAGTGAGAAGCCTCAGAGAGACTTGCTCATTTGTTGCCTGTGTCATAAGAGGATCAGGCCATCGCATGGTAAGGCTCTTTCAACACATTCAGCTCGGCAGCAGCCTATGCTTCAGATCACAGAGAGGAGTTGAGCAAGCACAGGCAAGGGGAGAGAAGGGAAAAGTCTGTTTATGCACAGTATAGGAAGGACACCATGGTAAATGCCCTTCTTTGCTGGGACTTTATAACCTACTCTAATTAGTGAGTCAACTGAGCACCTCTTGCTGATTCAGGTAGTCCTCTAGGAAAGTGGATGATGCCTTTGAGTACAGAGACAAAGCCCTTCCCACACTTGCTGTCCACCTGCTGCATGCTATTCTGTGACTCATCCAGACTGAGAAGTGGTCTGGTCCAGTATGTTTCTGAGCACTTTAACCAACCCTTATTGGCAGTCAAATGGGGATTTGGCTTTTATAAAGCCAGGATGGTATTTGAGGATTGAATACTGCTGGGGAGTGACAGGATATACCTGATGAAGTAGGGCAAGAGCATCTTTGTCAAAAGGTTGGCCATACTGGTAAGAAGGGCTGTAAACCAGAAAGACTGGGAAACTGAGGTTATTACCCACAGTTAGGTGAAGAAACAGATGTTAGTAGTGGAAAGCAAATGATGCGAGTGGGTGGGAACAAGAGAGATATCAGGAATTATAAGATAGGGCAAAAGGACACCCATCTCAAATGTATGTCCACAGCCTGAAAAACAAGCATGAAGACCTAGAGCACTGCATGCAGAACTGCAACATCACTGGAACAACTCAGATGTGGTGGGACATCTTGCATGACAGCAGGGATGTGAGGGATGGATAGAAGCTCTTCAGGAATGATACGAGGGAAGAGGACAAGAGAGTTGTCCTCTATGTGAAGAGGCAGCTTGGATGTATGGAGCTCTGCTATGGGACAGATGACATGCTGGTTGAGAGCTTGTGGGTCAGGATCAGAAGACAGGCCAATAAAGATCGTACTGTGGTGGGACTTTGTAACAGAGACCACCCGATCAAGGTGAGAAAGCGGATGAAGTCTTCCTCTAACGTGGAAGTCTCTGGGTCACAGACTTCTCAGTACTTTTGGAGGGCTTCAGCCTCTCTAGCATCTGCTGGAAGGGCCACACAGTGGGATGTAAGCAATACAGGAGAATTCTGGAGGATGCCAGGGATAAATTATTTACACAGGAACTGAATGGGCCAAACAAAGGTGACATACAGCTGGATCTGATATTCACAAAGAAGGGAGAATTAGTTGTGGATGGGATTATCAGTGGCAGTCTTGGCTGTAGTGACCACTAAATAGCAGGGTTCGAGGTCCTGAGGGGAGTAAGGAAGATAAGTAGGACAGTACAGACCCTGGACTTTAAGAGAGCAAACTTTGGCTTTTTCAGGCAACTGACAGGTAGAATCCCATGGGAAACAGCTCTGAAGTGTGAAGTAGCTCAGGAAAGCTGCCAAGGTCTTAAGTACAGCATCCTCCAAGCCCAAGTGCCATACACAGGATGTCAAGTAGACTTATCAGGAGACTGGATAGTGTAAATAGGGAACTCATAACTGAGCCCCAGAGCAATCAAACAGCGTACAGGAGGTGGGAGCAGAGATAGGCAACAAATGAGGAATTTAGAAAGATTGAGCAGGCACACAGGGATGGAGTTAGGAAAGCCAAGTTCAAGTAGAGTTGAAACTTGCAAAAGATGTGAAGGGTAATAAGAAGAGCTTCTACCACTACATTAGTAGCAGAAGACTGAACAACAACAAAAAAAATAGTAAATTGAGAAAAGTGACTATCATCTCACTTGCCATTTATTAGACCACATCTGAAATACCACATCCAGTTTGGGGGCCTCCAATACAACAGAGATGTTGATCAATTGGAGTAAGTTCAGTGGAGGTTCAGGATGATCAAGGGGCTGCAGCACATGCCCTATGAGGAGAGGCTGGGCTTCTATAGCCTGGAGAAGAGAAGGCTCTAAGTGATCCATGGCAGAAGAGCAAAAGGTAGCAGGCATAAATTGAAACGAGAGGTTATATCAGACTGGATATCAAGAAAACATTTTCACCATGAGGACAGTCAAGCATTAGAACAGATTGTCCAGAGAAGTTGTGGAGTCTCCATCCTCTGAGGATTTCAAGACCCAACTGGATAAAGCCCTGACCAACACAGTATGATCCCATAGATGACTCTGAGATCTCCTGAGGTCCCTTCTAATTGCTGTTGGAGTTTGCCTCTGTGCCCCATTCTCAGTGGGCTCAATGACACACCATGGATTCTGTGTCCAGGTAGGGACTGGAAGGATAAGTTCTAATGGCTTTTAGTGGAAGATATCTCCCACATATCTCATCTCATGCTGACTTACAATTGTCTGTGCATCCTGGGGCTCATCTATGTGAAGAATTAAGGGGTTCCTATCTTGCTTTGTTTTACCAGAAAGTACCTATTTCTTCCAGCCTTTCTCCTTTCATCCACCATATCACTGCTGATGACTGCTTGGACTCTTGGGAATGCCCGTGTGGCCTTACAACAGGTAGACATTTTCCAAGGCTAGTGGAAGGTGGAGAAGGGGACACTATAGCAAAGGAAGTTCTGGAAAAGGAAAAAGGGGGTGGGGGAAGACAGTGCTGCACTGATTTTTCCCATGTAAGGTGGATAAATGTAACTGCAATAGCACTTTGACAGTAACACCGTGACACAGGCCAGTGGCAGGAAATGAAAGCGGATGCTGTTCAAAGCAATTTTTCCTCCCAGAACTGCAATTGCAATGTACACAACCAATGTACACAACCAACACAATAGTTGCAGCATGCTCTTAACCTGCACAGAAGTCTTCTCCAGCTGATGCCAAACAAGGGAAACTCCTATTTGACAAATCCAGTACCCTATACTGTCTGTAGGTGGTCTACAGCAGTGAGAATGACTGGGACAGTTTTGGAAAATGGTTGCATTCACAGTCCGTGGCCCGCATGCCCCCTTCTCCCTTCTCTTAGGGTTGAAGCAACTGTACAAAGCAAAGCAGTCACCAACATTAGGCTTCTGGGTAGTGAAGAACCCTGGCAAAAAGACTGAGGAAGGTGGTGACAGAGGAAGGAAGCAATTTCCAATTTCATTGGATGGTCTTCACCTAGATCACTGTTCTTGACCTTGGATGGGAATGACAAGCCAGTGTCCCAGGTTTCCTCTCCCATGACAGGCCTTACATGAAGGCCAAACTACATGCAGCACCACGGTGAACTCTTGATCATCTTAAGTGAGATAATTTTTGCCAAGCCCTTGACCATACACTTACTGCCCTAAACCTTGAACCAATATGCTGCTATAACCATCCCCTTCTAGCACTACTGCTAGGAAATCCTCCTGGCAGCAAAACCTGACCCCTCTCTTCCAGCACAGCCTCACATGAACAACGCCATTTCTAGACCCCATGTCTTCTTTCTGTAGGAGGATGAAGTCTGGGGTATCTACCTTTGTTTGAAGAGAAGAAAGAAGCAAAAAGCAAAAAATAAAACCCTAAATTTAAATTGGATAAAGAAAAGGAATAGCCAAGGAAGTAGGATAGCAAAAAGAACAGCAAAAAAACACAGAAGGAATAATAGCAAACAACAGTGAAATGCAATGCCCATGCCAATGGGCCCTGGCAGCAAGCTGCTGAGTGGAGGCCTTCTTTGAGCTACAATACAGGTCATGGAAGAACACGAACAAAGTGGAGTGATCAGAGAATGAGGTACACACAGTGACTGAGGCACCACAAAAAATGCTAACTCTTCCAGATGACTACATGGAATTGAAAATTCAAGGGCTAAACATAATTAAATGCTGGAAACTGTTCAGAATCCAGAGCCTAGGACAAAATCTTTGCCCCCCAAAAAAACCAGTAGACATTTAAAAAATGGCTACAAATTTGTATGCCTTAATTTCCCTATTTATTAAATGAAAATAATAAGTTATCTACTTGATATATTTTATAGGCTTCATTCCTTTGATGTTCAAGGGGCTCTAAGATCTTAGGAGGATAGGCTGATACAGAAGTACAAAACATATTCTTTTTGATTACCATCTTATTGATCAAAATCTCTCATATATTTGGAAATACCGTCTCCCTGAATTGAAGTGACTTTTCAAAACCACATAGCAGTGTTTGACTACACGTGAAAAATAACCTGAAGACCCTTGTTCCAATTAAGCTGAAGAAATGGGAAATTTATTCAGAATGCTGGATTAATATCCTTTCTTACTTTAAAAAAATCTGTAAGGTTCTGTAAGATAATAAACCCACAAAAAACCACAGAGTATAAATTCTTCTCATCTCAAATCTCTTTGGGCTTCTGATTTGGCTGCAGCAGGAGACAGAAAAATGTAAATTTTAGTTCTTGGAGAAATAACCTATTAAAAAATCTGTGTGATGTGCATAAAAAGTAATTTACTACAGAATGTGTATGTAATCAACCTTCCATTAAAGAAAGGTATGTTTTCAAAGTCTAACTGCATTGATGGTATTAGCAAAACCTTCCAACAATTTGTACATGACAATATAGTGATGTGGACACTTTTCATTTCATTCTATAATGCAAGACCTTCTGATAATGGCATAAATAATCAGTGACTGATACTTGTAAAGTAAAAATGCAGTTTTAATAAGAGAATATACCTTTCATCTTGTCCACTGGCTAGTCCATGGAAGATAAGGATCTACTACTGCTCCTGATGGTGCTTTTAATACTGAGAACCCCAGCCCTTGTGAGCTTAATCAGATTGAATTTAACAGGCTTGATATTGATATGATACAGAGTCTCACTAATGTGACATACAGCGGTTTTATTAATTATTTGAAAATCTGTTTTTATCCAACATGTTAAAAGAAATATGCTAATGGTACAGGTCTTTATTGATCTTTAATTGTGATGATTTAACCAAATTGGACGTGGATTGGAAAAAAAGACATCTTGAAGTGCTGTGCTAATGAAGTCTTTTGCCTTTGTTGAATCAGGGTTCACATCTGATAATCCATTTTACTTAAACCAGAAGAGGGGAAAATTTTAGCTTAAATTTGCCTAATCCTGTAATCATTACACCTGTTTTATATAGCAGTAACTACTACTGATTTAAATATGTTTACGCCTATTTTATATCAATGTAGCAGAGAATGAAACAAGGCCCGTGTATTTTAATTTGATTCTTCTTAACCTTCCCTATTCACACAGCTAAGCTGTATGTAATTAGCATGTATGAGAGGAGTAAAGGTTTATGCTCCAGCAGTGCCCTTAAAAATTGGAGCATCTATACTTCCATGATTGCCACTATGTGCCAGGTAGAGCTGCACACACCTGAGCTGTAGAAGATCAAAGCACTTCAGTCTCGCTGCTTCTGTTAAGTGCTAGGTGTTGCTCAGAAAATGTTAAGTGAAGTCCAGGTTTTCCCTAGGAACTTATAATCAAGAGCATTAAATCTATTCAGGAATTTGCTATGATTTTCTACATAACTGAAGATCAGAAATTTCATATAAGATAAAATACAACATGGTCTTTTATACATGAACAAATCACAGTGCTATTCGCAGAAGTATTTGCAGGAGTACTTGCTCCTTATGATGAATTTACAGACTTTAAAATCTTTCTCAAGATACAGACATATCTATATGGAGAAAGATTTCAATGGGTGTTGCTTATGCAGACTTGTCCCACCATTGTGAGCTCCCCTTTTCAACCAGAACCGTTCTGAATCACTTTCACCTTAAGTCGACAATCAGAGGAAATAGTAACTACAGCAATTGCTCAAAGGTATTTACAGTGTCTGTAGTGTCCTTCAAGAGGGCACCGCAACTGCATGCTACATTCCCTACTCTGATGGGTCTTCCAGTCAGCTCACTTGAAGAAAAGCGTCATCAAAAAAAGTCAGCTATATCTTCATGAAGAGGTTACTGTCTGTGCACAGTAAAAGGGGAACAGCTTATTCATGTATCATGCTGTAGCCATCTTCCTTCATTGTTGGCATAACATTCAGGGTCTTTCATAATCTCTGGTTGTGATGACAGGGACCAACATTTCCTGGGTTCCCAACAGCCTGCATTACCAGAGCGACAGTGCTGCATTATCTGAGCAACCGGTTGGGAATCTTCTACCTAACAGGTAGGAAATACTGAGCAGCTAGAACTAACACATCTCATGAATACATATAGGCTTTACAGAGTTTCTTATTAAAAAACAGAAGTTCAAATAAAACCTTATCTTGCTTGTTTCCAATCCTTTTATTAGGCTAGAGCATGCTCCGGGCTTCCAGGAAACCCCGAAGGTATGGCTGACCCAGCTTTATTTAGTGCTTGACAGAGTGAGAAGCCCAGAAACCCTGCAACCATTGGGTCCAAAGCTTCCAGGTTCATTCACTCTTCCCAGGGCTTCCAGTCTCCCAGTTCCCTTCATCCACTGGGGCTCCAAGCAGAGCATCCAAGTTGTGCACTGCAGCTGATGTCTTGAAGCTGAGCTCCCTGCCTCAATTTCAACATTTTCAAAGACTATTTTTAACAAAATGTTTGTATTTATCTTAAAACAATTATTAATAACTCCTTCCACATCAAATATTGACATTTCTACCTTTGTTTCTAACATAAAGATTTTCATTGCGCACTCAAGTTTCCCACAAGGCAGAGATATTTCTGCTTTCAACCAGCTCTGCTCACAATTTTTTCATATATTTATCATTATGATATGCCAGTAAGACAGAAAAGTACAACCATTCTCATGTTACAGGGAAGGAACAGGCTTGCCAACTGATAAAGAGGACTTCAAACAACTTACATCAAGGAATGGTGATAACAGCTTGCAGTTAAGCAAGGGAGGTCAGGGTGGTAAGTAGGTGAGGCAAGGTGACAAGAGCAAGAGACCCCTTGGGAAGGATAAAATAAGTGTAAAGGGGCCACCTCAAATGCCCGTACACAAACACATGCAGCCAGAGAAACAGGGGCAGCTAGAGCTCTGCATCTGGATTCAGAGCTATGACATCACTGGAATCACTGAGAGATTATTAGATCAGTGCTTGGATGGATGGATGGATGGATGAACAGATAGGACAGACAAAGGCTCTCAAAGGAAATATTAAAACATTGCCCAGGAACTCAGGGATGATGTCAGGAAAGCCAAAGCTCAGCTAGAGTTGAAACTTGCAAAGGACATCGGGCACAACAAGAGCTTCTACTGCTACATTAGCATTCAAAGAATAAAAAAATGTGAGCCTGCTGCTGAATGGGATGGGTGATTTAGTGACAGTGGGCACAGATAAGGCTGAGACACTCAAGGCTTCCTTTGCCTCAGTCTTCACCAGCAAGGAAGGTTCCCAGGCTGTTGTGCCTAGAGAGGGGAGGTAAAGGAGAACTATCTTCTCCTTGGAAGAGGACTAAGGCAAGTATCTCTTCAGAAATCCTGACTCATCCAATGTGATCAGATCACACATGCCCTATGAGGTGAGGCTGAGCTCGTTTAGCCTGGAGAAGTGTTTAGGGAGCACCTAATAGCAGCCTTTTAGTGTCTACAAGGAGGTTGAAACAGGGGAGGTTCCAGCTGGATATAAGTGGGGGGGAATCACAATCACAGTGCTTACTCATAATTAAGCATTGGAACAAATTGTCCAGAGACACTGGAGAACCTCTGTCCTTGGAAATTTTCAAGATCTGACACAAGAAAGCCCTGAAAAATATGGTCTGAATTCCTTATTGACCTGCTTTGAGCAGTAGGCCAGACTACAGATTTTGCAAGGTCTCTTCCAACCTGGACGGCTCTATGAATTATCACAGAGAATTTCAGTGAGCTGCCTGAGATCCAACAAGAAATGGTGAGAAAAGAAATGGGCTCAGGACTTGCCAAGACTTCAGCTCACCTATTTCCCTTCCTGACACATCTCCTCTCTCACCAGCTCAAAATAACATAATGTTTTTAGAGACTACACATCACCATTGCATCCAGGAATATCTTCTAATTCCCAGGTCTGAATCTGGAACCATACCACCTCCTGACTGCATCTGGAGCTCTCATATCAGCTTTGTAAGACTGGAACTTCCTAGCCATCCTCCTCGCCCTGACCCTGCCTTGTGCATCATACAAAATAATCTCACATACATCTCTTGGAAAGCTGATATGCTAGAAGAGAAGCTAAACTGGGTAACCAGCAGCCAGAACACCAGCATACCACAGTGTGACTCAACACATACATCAGGACACAACTCCTCTGTTGATTTCCTGATCTAGTGGAACTCCTGAGAACCTCCCCATAGCCACAACTCACAGGGTGCGTGGGGAAGATTACTCCAGCACTGTTTGCATAAACAAGGACAACTGACCATTTCTTCTACATATATATATTCTCACTGTTGTCTTCTGGATGGTTTATTTTCAATCTTTAATTTCACTCTCACTCTTTTCCATTGCTCCATGGTAGTTAGTTGACCCTCACTGTTATCTGAACATTTCCCTTTGGGAAGAAAAGTTTTGACTCTTTAGTATTTCAGCATCAAGTAGAACAGTGTTTCTTGAGCTACACACTCAGACATTCCCCTCTCAAATTTCCAGTGTTGCATTTCCATTCTCTCTGTAAAAGAGACCTTTGGGATTAACAAATATTGCACAACATTTATCAGTTAATTGTTATTTAAATCCTAAAAGTCTTCTAAATTTAAATCTTTTAATTGGAATCAAGTTATTATCAAATGACAGATCTTCATGACAGTATAAGTGAGGTGACTGGATAGTACATAAACAGTAATAAATACAAAGTGACACGGAAATAAATCCTCTTACCAGGAATATGGATTAATTTCCACTACTATGATCAGTTTATAAAAGAGAGAAAACATTACTATGCAAACCATAGGAGGAGGTATCTGCAGAAAAAAATACATCAGATACCTTCTGCCTCCCCAGCAAGAAGAAAGAAACTGCTGCCAGAAGCAGAAAAATGGGTGCTTTAGATAGAAAGACAAAATGAATGAGAAAATGAAAACATGAGGAAGGGACTGGTTCAATATGATAAAATTAACGAGGCTATGGAAAGTTTCACATTTTACATTTGACACCAAGGATTGTCACAAGCCAACTATTCACCTCACTGGGTTCACTGGACCATGAATTTCCCAAAACATTTGTGGAATTATTATTACTTGCTATCCAATCAGCTAAATGCTGGATTTTTTTTTTCCTAAAGATTATCTCATTTCCATGTTTAAAAAGTCATACTGCAAGAGAGCTGATTATTGTTTCATCCTAAGCAATAACTTCAGTGCTGTTTTGACACATAAATCCTACCTCTAAAAATCAGCAATCTAAATTCTCACTCCTGTTTCCACTAACTTTGAGATCTCAGGATCAAATTTACAGAGAGAGAGTTATAAAAGACACCTTGCAAATGATCGCAGAGGAAGGACTAGCTATAAACAAGTGTGGATTTCAGGGGTGTGTTTTAATTATTTGGTTCATTTCTTGAGACCACAGAGGAAGAACTGAATTCAGGGAGCTTGGCAAACCAGGAGGAGAAGAGAAGCTGGCAAGAAAACACTGCGTGCAGGGGGCTATGCTGTAATTCAGTTCACTGCAACTTATCAGATTGACAAACTCCCCAAATGTCACCAAAGTGAAAGGGAAAAGCCAGACCCTAGAGATATCTGTTGGGTAGGTGCAATCCAAATCGAATAGCTTAGACTGCGATCCCACATTGATTCCTGATGCAGCACAAGCTGTTGCATAGTGTGCCTGCCATCTCTCTTCCTGCTAGGCTCAGGCAGCTTTTCCTTCCACTTCCCAGCACCTCTTGTAGCGCCTCATAATTTGAGGTAATGTGTTTTTTTAATTTATGCATCAGTCTGATCGTATTGAAATTGATGCATAAAGTTCATCCCTGTCTCCTCTTCTGCCACAGTAGGCTCCGATCTCCAGTTTTCATTTCATATTTAATTACAAAGCGCTAAATTAAAATTAGGACAAAGGTGAGTAAAGTAGAATTTAATAGGAAAAAAAAAAAAAGACCTAAATCCAAACATACTGTTCATAGAAAACTCTGTATAATGTAGTAGGTTCCCATTTGTATAGCCCAAAGACTTTCTTGGTGCCTATCAGTTTGCTTCTGTACGTGCCCACAGCCTGACTGCTTCGGTGCCTACCTCTCTTCAGCCCGCCAGCATCCACAGACATCCCTCTGCTTACATCCAGCAGGCATTTCTAGGCCATGCTTCGTGCACACTAATGGGACTAAGCTCTTCGCAAAATACAGCTGCAATCTTTTTCCATGTGGAGAGTGAGAGCAGAGAACTGCCCACGCATTTAAAGAGCAGCACTGCAGAAAGGGGCCGTGCAGATGCTCCCAGCCTGTGCCCACCAGCGCAGCTCCCTGACCAGCTGGCTACGGGCAAGCCTAGGCTGCCTGCCAATCTACTCAGGGTTGTCCACTGTGGAGAGAATTGAAGATGGATTGGGTCTGAAAGAGAGCAGAAGAAACCTATGTCTCATCTATAACCGTAAGGATTGTGGGGCACTGCTCTAGGAGGGTATCTGCTGCTCCAATGAGTTGGAGAGCTGCTCCGTGAGTTGCATTTCACGTAAATCAGTCCACAGAGGTCTTGGGAAGCAAAGTGCCCTATGTGCAGTGCAAATATTGTGTAAGATCACTTTTTTAAAAAAAAAAAAACTTTTTTTCAGACATCATTTCTGTTTGAGACATCAAAAAGAAAGACCTCCAGCTCCGCAAATAGGTGTACACACACTCACTACTTCATCACTTCTGCAGTTGTTCACCAAATGTGTTGACTTTAATCCTGCTCAAGTCACTAAACTGCTAACATCCTAAATTTAAGCACCTGAGGTAGTTTTTGCTGGTTATGGGCTTAGGCTAATACTCCAAATACATCTCTTTTCCCTTCATTGTTACCTTAAGAAGCAACAAAACACAAACCCAAAAATTAATTTCCATGAGGATTTCCCCGGTTTCAAAGGTGTTCTCCCAGACAATTCTGCTTTCCACCTCTGCACAGAGAAGCACAAGCCATGGCACAGTCCAGCAGCAGTTTGCATGCACCAGCACTGAGTGAGCAGAAATGATCACGCATCTGCATGCAGGGTTTTCTCACCTACAGCTAGGATGACTTAGCAGAACAGCCCTGCATCTTTATGCAGTATCCCAGCTCCAGCCACAGTTACAAATACCCTTGCTGACTTACTGAAACAGTCTTAATTTGTCCCCTAGTCAAACTATAATCTGTGATGAACTGTTATGAAAATGGACAACGCTTGGGGCTCTGTCCTGATCCCTTTATAATCTAAATATTCGCACTCCTCAGGAACAGCAGGAGCAAGGTCTTTGCCTGATAAACCTCCCAGTTCCCTTTTAGAAAGGGTGCAAGGGAAAAATCACACATTTCTTTAAACTTGTAGTGCGATAAATTTTGTAGCCTTGTGATTTTTTTTTGCCAGAAAACTGTCTGTTCAGTACAGCTTGCCCTCCACACCATTCTTTTAGAGAGCATAAATAAATTATTCCTTTTTTTCTCTCTTTAAAGAAACAGTATACAAGATCCTGAGTGTACTGAAGTCAGCGGCAGCTCAGAGTGCTCACTGGAGCAGCACTGCATGTTTCAGATCAAGCCTAAGTAGAAGGTGTCTGAGCGTGTTAACACAACCCCAGAGAAAAGACAGTTCAAGGCTGAAGTTCATGTGAGGAGACTGGTTGATGTCATAAGCTGTGAAACTGCAACTCCTCTAACTGATGGGTTGTAGCAAAATGCTGAGTGTCTGGCCCTCTACTGCTTTTTACAAATGTGTTGATTTATCTCGTTTTGCTTCAGGTATTCTCCTGCAAAACCAGCATGAAAATTACAGAAACTAGGTAATCACTAAACATGTGTAATCTGTCATGTTGTCTACACAGTGAAAACAGAATTTCTGGGCAATCAGTGTTTCTAGGGGGTTCTAGGTTTCTTCTGTTCTTCCCGAGTAGGTAGAAATCAAATGAAGAGAAATATAACCTTCAGCTTGCTAGAACGAACATGGAGACCTGGATCATTAGAAAGTCATCTTCTGTCTTTCCAAACTGGACAACTGTCATTTGGTCCTCAGACATAACTGTGGCAGCGTGGTTGGACTCAGCATGTTCTGCTAACTCAGTGGTGTAGCCAGTGTTGTCAACCTTGTATTTTTACCTAGACACACAACTGTACATCTCTCTCATATTTGAATACATACTGTGTATGGTGAAATACACAACCAAAATCAATCAGTTTAGCTTCAGGTCTCTCATCCCTCCACCCTACAGAGATCAACCATGCCCCGCAGACGCTGAGGTTGCTGTTGTTACTGTTAGTGCAAAGGCTCTGGTCTGAATCAGTCCTCACCACGTCAGGTGATAAACAAGCACAGAACTAGAAATGGTCTCAGCTCCAGAGGACACACTATTTATTGTTTTACTCCAGAGCAGTAAAAACTGATTGAATTATAAATGTTATCCTAGACAAACGGCGGTAAAATCTTCATGCTACGTCATAACATTGCAAATTCTCCATTGGCCAAGCACTGCTGAAGAAACTATTTAGAAGTACTTCTGAATCCTGAAATATATTTATTGGAAATACCTCACTCTTCTTCCTGTAAAAGCCAGATGCATTCATTATGATGAAGTCTACTTTATTTGCCCAAGCTGAGCCTCAGGGCACTATAATGAAGTGGAGGAAATTTGATTTGGGAGGCAAAGAAAATACTTTGTGCTTACTTGATTTAAAGGAAAAAGAAACCCAGCTGTTTGGATGTTTGGGAACCTTGATGTGTGGGCAAAGCACAGGTGATCCAGTCTAATATTCATGTCAGCTCCCTTCTTGCACTGCGTCCCATGCTCCACAGCCATCACTTAACCGGCTGTAGAGGGTTATGTCAGTTGCACATTAATTGTGCCACGGACACACTCTGTATAACTCAGAGGTTACTAATACAAAGTTTATTGGCTCAGGTGCAGTGCTGCACAAACAAGGTTAAACAGTTTTCGGTGTCGGTTCAGATCTGGAAGCGGTTTAGCCACTTTTATATGATCTGGAACATGAATAATAAGCTCTACTGACCCAAGCCAGCTCCATTCACTGTCTATCTGGACCACAGTACGAAGTCAGGAAAACGCAGAAGTGCAACACCGGCACCACTAACTTAATGGAGCCATGTTAGATTCAGCAAGCTCCTGTTCAGGAAGGTCTTTCTTGATCCAAGCTGGTGCTAGACAGATGCACTCAAATATCCATGCGCAACACTTACATGCCATCCAGCTCATGAGGAATCTTAAGCATTGAAAAAATGCAGATCCCACCTGAGTGGCTCTTTGTGGAGGGAGCCTCAGGACTCAGCCAAAGCTGGTGAACTGTGCTGGATCCACAGTGGCTATGCAGAACCAGTCGGGCATCTCTGTAACACAGGAAACTTCAGGGCGTCCTGTGGCATTCATCCATCTGTGTGACAGCATTTTCAAGTTATCTCAGCTTCACATTACTCTGAACAATGAAGCAATTGAACTTTTGTTACTCTTTGAAGAACATGCAAAAAACTCAGTACTGGTTATGCAATGCATGTCAAGAAATAAAAATTTACATGCTGTGATACAAAGCCATAATCTGAAATTCACCTCTTCCAAAAATCAAGGCAAGAATTCTCAGAGCATGTCTGGAAAGCTAGTAATCCAACTCCAAGCAGAAATACATGCATTGACTTGTGGCAAGATACAGTTCTTAAGAAGGTATAAAGAAAAACTGACTTGCTGTGACTCACTCTCAGAAGCACAAAACCTGATAAACATCTGAAGGTTAGCTGTGCTGAGCTGTGAATCCTCTGACCGAGGTCCTGCAGTCATATAAACACCTCTTCATAGCTGGAGTTCAGAAAAGAGATGCTATGCCATGGACCGAACACAAACTTCAGTAGGCAGACCTTCAAGCAGTATTTCAGCAGAATATTAGTGTTTTATATATATATACACATGCACAGACAAAAGATCTAAATATCAAATTACATATAATCTAGCGTGACTGCTCACCAGAAGAATCCGCCATCTCCTGTAAACAGAACCTTGCACTGGATTTAACCTTGTCCTATATACTGCATTAAATAAAGCAATTCCTCTTATTTTTCATACATATTATAGTTATTTATACAGTCTGCATAACACATAATTTTAAAGAGTATTTTGAGTTATGATTTAATCAGACTTCTACACAAGCCTTTGGATAAACTACAGGGGAGAAATCCTAGGCTTGCTTCATTCACTGAGTATGATTTAAAATGACGTGTCAGGATTTTTTTATTCACTTCTATGCAAAATAATCTACCTCTCCATGATTCCTTGTGATTGGGATGCTATTTAACAAGACTATTGATGGATGCTGTTTAGCAATGAGAATTAAATTCTCGAGCCCACTAAAATCTACTTATGTGATCTTAACCAATTATGCACTGATTAACTCTGGAGTCCCAGCCAGGTATCTAAGGTGAAAGAACACTACAAGAACACAGAGGAAACACTGAGATGCTGCAGAATAGTGTAGGATGGAAAGCTTTAGGAAGGATAAAAGGAGATTTAGGAGACTTAGCCATGAAAAAAAAGTCTACAGGCTCCACTCTGTTTTCCTCATAGCTCCACAGCGAAGAATTGTATGCACCGAGGTGGAGAGTGACAGATGTCTGATAAACTCCAGCAATACCAGCCTGGCTGTCAGGCACCGAGGGACTTGTTGCCAATCATTATAAGCTTAAACACCACCATAAGCACTAGTTGCACCAAACCTAAAGCACAAATGAGTACAGCTAAAATTCTGTGCTTTTGCTCGCATATTTGAACAGAAAAATATCAATATTAAGAGATAATGTTGACATTTACTCTGTCAATATGCCTTGGAATTATCACCAAGATAAAGGGACCGCAGGATATTATTTCTAGCTCAGAATTATTGAGCAAAAGAACGAGAAACACTTCAGGGGAAAAAAATCACCTTCTGTGCATAACCATGGCCTGTGCAGAAATTTCAGTCACATAGATCTTCTATGCAACTGTGATGGGACTCTCATGGCTAGATGAAATAAATATCAAGTTTTGCAATAGTGATTGAAGAAGGGATGTAAGGTAATATCCATCTTAATTTGGCTGTCCTTGCATACCTCCTAAGACATCAACTTGAGGACATATTTGCAGAATAGCTTTCCTCCAAATACAGCAGTAGACTACATTATAGACTTTAGATACATAAAATGCTGACTGGACACTTCTGTTACACAGAATATCATTTATTCTCAGAAATCCCTGGGGAACAAAACATGTCCCTGGATTAATATGAATTTATTAAAGCTACTGTTAGAGCTTTGTTTATTAAAAATATCTAAAATGACTACCTCTAAAAATCTATCATATGCCAAAGGAAAATGTTAGAAGATAATTATTGAATAACTCTGACTCTATCAGTAGGCTAAATGGTATCAGAAACAATTTTGCTGAACTTGCATTTAAATTGAAAAACATGATTTCTTGGTGTGGTTCCATCTGAAGAGAGAAGTTAAGCCCCACATACATTATAAATCCTGATTTCAATAAACCAGATGAACAGTCCAAAGTCAGTTTCACAGATAACAGATGGCAAACACAGCACAGGAATCAAGTGTTTGAGGTTCCTAAGATTATTTCTCTTCTGCGGTTGTAACTATACTCCCACCATCTACTGCTGCAAGAGTTGTATTTAATTTTTTCCAAACTTAAAATACGTTCTCTTCACCAGCAACCTGTGATTTAATATAGTTCTGTTTAGCATAATACCATTTTCTATTAATACTCTGAAGTGTCCTAACTTTACAATATTTCATTACAGATACAGCATTAGATATGTTCATATGAGCTAAATTAAACCATTATTCAAGTTCTGGCACATCATAAGATACAAGAAAGAGCCAGCAGGAGGAGGAAGATGCTGACAAAAATTCTGTCTGAGCAAATAATCATGAATTATTCTATTGAAGGCTTGAAGATATATCAGCAGAATTCTGTAGTGAGAAATGTCATTTTTTAAAAAAAACAACAAGCCCTGTAGTATTTCTCTGACTTTTCTAATTTCTTGCAAGTTAAGATAAAAGACTGATCTGATCAAAATAATTTATTTTTATTTTTACTAATCTGCCTTGTATTAAAATAGCCTTTCCAAACAAAAATTAAGATTTGTCCTTTGCGGCAGAGAAATTTCACCATGAAAAATATACAGATAAAGGATATGGTAGGGGAGAAAATTCTGATGTAAATGACATCACAGAAGAAAGTTTTGGGACAAAACAAGGGAGATTTGTTTATAAAGATAATTTCAAATTATCCCATAATCACGTTGTCACATTGATGGGACACTCCAGGAAAGGAATCCTCAGAAGGAATTAAGGAGTCAAGTCCAGACAACTTCAGAAAAATCATTTTATATTTAAAGAGGATGTGGAAAAAGGTAGAGCAGCTTTCTAGACTAGCAAGTAAATAGCACTTTAAGGTAAGTTTTGCTAATGGAAGAGAGCAGACTGGGTTGGCTATGCAGCAACGAACAAGACAAAGAGGTAAGAAGGGGAAGAGCTACAGAGAGCCCTGAGAAAGAAAATGGAAATTTCAACTTTTTTTGCTATGATGGGAAAGTAACAGTAAGAAGATAACTTCATGTCCATCAGACTGAACAAGAGCAAGTGGCAAATCTAAGACAAGGAGAAGAGTTAGTTGCAAGTTCATGGTGGATAATAGCAATAATAGCAATTACCATTGCTACTCCCAGGTTTTGTTGCAAAAGAGCACACAGAGAAGCTGGCAGAGGGAAGCATACAGGAAACTCCTGATACACATATTCACGTATCATATAAATTCACATATATTCACATATAAATACTCACATATTTCCAGCTGCTTGACTTTTTCCTGCTCCATGGGAACCCTTTCCCTCCTGAGAAAACTAATGAAAGTCGTTTCATATAGCTTGATTATTGCTAGTAGCTGACAGTGTTTACTTTTTTTTTTTTTTAAACAGTAAGTAAATGGTTTAATAGTAAGTAGTCACGATTAAATGAAAGACCTGGTGCTTCCCTCATATGAAATGGCATAAAGCTGGAGCATGCTGGAGTCAGCAGGGGCACACAAGGGTAATTGAAAGAATGTGGCTCAAGTGCATTTATGGGTGAACCAGGACCCAGGTACAATCAGGTCCAAAACATCTGGATCCCCTTCCTGATCTTATTCTTTGCCATTTTCTTGGATGTTCGCATTTCTACAAAAATCTGACTGGTGAAAAACATCTTTTCTGAATCATCTTAATAAACAGTTACCAGTTATACAATTTGGGGTTTGGATTTGTAGATCATCAAATGCCAACCCAAGTGTTAATTCACCACTGGTTTTACAGAAAAGGCTAATTAAGCAGCTTTTTTAACGCAATACTGATCAGTGGTATAGTCAATATTTAATGTTGTTATTTTTCCATACATCTAATCAGTAGAGAGCAAGAAGACCACCTTCCCATGATGAAAGAGCCATGATTGTGCCAGAAACCATACTTGCTACTTGCTCCAGAAGAGGCCGTGTTTCCTATTGTCACAGAACAACTCAAACAATGGCTAAATACGACTCAAAACCATCAAGTATCGTGACAGGTACACTCCGCCGCCCCCCACCATGGCGATCACCGGCTTCTCGCGCCTCATTTTCCCGCCTTTTGTGCTCCGCCGTGCCCCCGGGCACGTGCACCTCGCGGCAGGGGGAGCAGGAGGGGCAGGGCCTCTCGGTCGACAGACAGGGCCCGCAGCCAATGAGGCGCCTCGGCTGGGAGAATCTTCTGGATCGTGGCCAATGATGGCCACAGCTTGGATCCGAGCGAGGGTATAAATAGTGCGGCCGCGACAGACACCCTGCTCGGAGCGGCCTTCTCAGGGCAGCAGGGCCCTGCGCGAAGCCTCTCCCCTGGGGTTGGGGCGCCGCCTGAGGAGACTTCCCGGGATTGGGTGCCCTCACCTCCTTCGGGTGAGTGATTTCTCCTGGAGGTGTCCCTGAGCGAGCCCTCACCCCCCGGTGAGCGACTGCACCCTCTGGGTACCCACGGGAGGGAGGGAGTTCCCCCGTGTGAGTCAGCGCGTGCACGTTGGATCGTCATTGCCGTGTGCATTGACGTGTGGTAACAATGCCCCGACTGACACCTCGAACCTGTTATGTGTGAAATGTTATCGGAGCGTTGATTGATTTTGGTTTGCCCCCATTTCTCATTGGTTTCTGTCGCGTGGTTTTGGTTGTTTTGTGCAATAAAGTTGTTTGAGCTTGTCCTTCATTTGGGCTTAATGTTAACGTACCTCTGTGACAAGTATTTACACAGATTAGAAGACCAATTACAATTATTATGAGTATAAAGGAAAGCTTTTGGAAGGCATATGTATCATTACATGTCATTTCAGATCAACACCTACTTAAAAGAGGGCTAGGGGGTACTGTTCTATAGCGAGGTATCTTATTCTTCCACTGGAGCAACTGGTTGTGAGCCACGGAGGTGGAGGCTCGGATGCTCCAGGAGGCCCGGCAGCCCTCTCCCGCTCCGCCATCCCGGCACCTTGGGCACGGGAGGCCCGGCTGGAGCAGCAGCTCCTGCACTTGGCCGTTCGGTCATCGTTCTCCACACGGCAGCTGCCACGCTTTCTCAAGCACTCACATCTGCTTTCCCCACGCTCTCCACCTTGTTCCTCCGCCTCTTTCCCCAAGCGTACATGCTGTCTCCTTCCTCCTCCTCCCGCAGGCCCAAGGGCCCTGACCCAAGTCCATAGCGGCCGCGCTTGTCCTCTCCTGGCGGAGCATGGCGGCCGGCACGCCGTCACCGGTGCCTGCGCCCCTCCGGGGGGCCTCACCCCCCGAACCACCTCATGCGCAGGGCCCTGCAGAGCAGACCCATCACCCCGCGGGGCAGGCGAGGCCAGGCTGCCGACCCGCCGGGCAGCCGCCCCTCGCAGCCAGCCCTGCCCTCGCTTCAGCCGTTGTTCGCCATCAGCGCGGCTGCCCGTACCTTCCCTCCCCCCGCCCCGAGGCAGCTCACACGCCCCCGCCGCCAGCTGACACCGCCCGGTGCGGGGAGGCGGCTCCCGGCAGAGCAGCTGACCCCTGGGCACGGCACCTCGGGCTGTGCCCGGCCCGGACCAGACACCGCCCCCCGCCCCCCCCGGGGCTGAGGCCGCCGCCCGCCTTTTCCCGTAACCGCCGCCCGCAGGCGGTGGCCGCAGAGAATCGAAACCGGGCCCCCCGCGCACGCGCACGCCGCCCCCCTTCCGCGCGCCGCCGGAGGCGTCGCCCGCTCTGCCGAGCATCCCGCCCGCCCCGCGCCGCGCCGCGGGCCAATAGCGAGAGAGCGCGCACCGGCCGCGGTGACGTCACCGTGCCGGCCCCGCCCCTGCCGCCCGCCGCCCGGAATCCAATGAAAGACAACGTGCAGCACGGGGCTCTTCCCCGCCTCCCGCCGCGTCACAGCCGCCGACCGGGCGGCGGGCCCAATCAGAGCCTGCCCACCGCCCTGGCCCCGCCCCCGCCGCGCAGTGACCTCGCGGCACCTCCTCCGGCGACGGAGACCTGCAGCCAATCGCCGGCGCAGGAAGCCGCGCGAGCTCCCCGCCCCCCCCCCCCCCCCCGCCGTAATCCCCTTGTCCCCGCCCCCTCCCCGTCCCCCTTTCTCCGCTCTCCCCCCGCACCGGGCGCCTGGCGGCGGCGCAGCCCAGTCCTGTCCGTGCTGGCGGCGGCGCCTCCTCCGAGGGCTCGGCGACATGGAGTGCGCTGCGGCGGGGGCCGAGTTCAACATCCTCCTCGCCACTGACTCCTACAAGGTGGGCGCGGGCGCGGCGGCGGGGAGGGCGGGAGGGGGTCACCTCTGCGGGCGCCCTGGCGCCGCCGCACCGGACCCGCCGGGCCTGGCGCCGGGCCGCTCGCATCCGCGGGGCGCCGGGCCGGGCCGTCCCCGCCGCCACCGGCTGCCTTCCCCTGGCCGGGGCTGGGAGGCTCCCCCCCCCGCCCCTCGAGGCGTGAGGGAGGGTGCCCGGCCTCGGGGCGGCGTGAGGGGGGGCAGCGGAGGCCTGGCCGGGGGCTGCCCCGCTCGGCCCCCGTGCCGCAGAGGGGGCGGCCGAGCCCGCTCCCCGCCGCGGGGTGCCTGGGGCCGCGCGGCCGGGGGGGCGCTGGCGGCGGCCGGGCGAGAAAAGAAAGTGAAAGCGGGCGGGGTGGGGTCCGCGGGCGCGGAGCGGGGCGGGCAGGGCGCCGGGGGCGGCCATGGCGGGCACGCCGGAGGCCGGGGCCGCCTGCCGCCGCCGAGCATCCTCTGGCCCGCGGCGGCCGCCGGGCTGCGCGCCCTGCCTCCCTCCCGCGCCGGGGACGGAGGGCGCACGTGCCGCCTCGGCAGGAGGGTGGAAAGCCGGCAGAGCCGTGGCTCTCTTTTTCCGTGTCTTGTTTCTCCCGCTTTGCTCAGCTCGGGCGGCGAAACTGTGCCGGTTGCAGTTTTGTATCTGGTTGTGTTGCAGAGTGCTCTGAGGAACCGGCTGACTCAAAACACGTCTTTTCTAGTCCTCTGCTTAGTTTCTGGTCCTTGCGGTGTCAAATTGGCTGGGCAAGGTGTTCATTCAGATTAGAGAGCCACACTTCACAATCCTCCCTTCATCCCGTGAAATTGCTTGACAATAGTGTTGCTTGATAGCAATGGCCAAGTACAGGTGCAATGGCTGGGTACAGACGCACTGTCTGCGCTCCGATCCGCTGATTTCTGACCCAGAAGCTCTTGACGTGCCTCGCAACGTCAGTATGCCCAGGCCCAAGTCCCACTTCTGCTCAGCCTTGCATTAACGTGAGCATACGGTTTCCTAACACTGGGCAGAGCTGGCGTGTGACTCCCCACATCTGGTTCGTACAGATGTGCCCTGTGTCTCCTAGACTGAAAAACTAACTTTTTTTTCGTTCAGGAGCTGCATTGCAATGTCAAAGAGGTTGTTGGTGCCCTAAACAAAACTACAGTAACAGTCCTGATTATCATTATAAAGCATTTATTATGTTATAGCTTTTTAAAGATTTGACCACTCGAATGGGTTTTGGGGGGGGAGGGTACTTCTAGATAGAAGAGTTGAAAAAAGCAAATACGATGTTATGGCCAGGTCTTGTTACTGGCTATCTACCAAAGGACAAGCCTCAGTATGTGCTCTGATTGCGGACTTGTGCTGTTGTACCTTTCCCAGCTCCTCTGTGATGTTATTATCATGTGATGTTACATAAAGACGCTCTTTTTGTAAAGAAATTCTTAACATTTATTGTTGCTCTTTGTGGGAAGGTGTGTTGGAAGACTGGAAGGTGCTGATAAATCTTAGAGCAGCTCAGTCAGAGCATCCTAACGCTGCTGTTGAGGGCTCACAAAACTGCTTTCATTAAGGGCTTAATCTAGCTACGGTGCTCTTTAAGAACTATGTTTAGGTGTTTGTTATCAAACTTACTCAAATATGGAAGATCCACTTTTTTCCCCTGTCTGAGACTAATCACATCAAATACTGTAGGCCTGGGTTTAAACAGTATCTATTTTAAATCTAATTTGTGCACTACTTTTCCTAAATTCACTGGATCTGCTCTAGGATTAGTGGTAGTGAGGAGCGCTGGGATGACAGATGACCAGTTTGCTTCTGTTTCGTTTGCTGTTTCATAGGAAAGACGATTTGGTAACATTCCAGGAGTGGCAGAAATCTTAAAGAGGTCAAGTAAAGGCCTGAGGTTTTTTCCACTTTAAAACTGAATTTGGATGAAGTTTTCTGTGGCAGCTAGGAGCATTTTGTATTATATTAAAACAGTTGAGATTGCCTACTTTGCTTTATTAGGACTATTCAATTTGTCTCTCTTCCTGTATGCTTTTTTCCCAAATCTTAGAAACTCCAGCGTCTTTGAACAATGCTTAAACAAGTAGCTTCTTTTATCTTGTTAGGTAACACGAGCAAACATCACTTACCTTCTCCCTGGATGATACTGTTATTTCCTAATCAATGAAACACACTTGGTGAGAGCACTTTCAGTAACAATTGCACTAAAATAGCTGGTGGTTTGCAACATCAAGCTTTTTACAGGAGTTACCAAACACTCTTACTAGCAATTAAAACAAAACCGAGAATTGCTCTTCTGTGTTTTTCTTTTTGTTTTTTTTAGATATTTCTGCTGTATCCACAATTGTAGGATCTGTTTGTGTGCAGTACCGTATGTAACATTCAGACTCTGACAAAAAACACGTACGAGTTCAGAAGCTTACTTGGTGATCCTATTGCCAATCCATACAAATTAACGTTGGTGACGAAAGTCATGTGGAAATAAACAGCTCAGGAAAAAAAATGTGCAGACCGTCCTAAACAGTACAACCCTAGCTTAGGCAGCTGTCCGTGAGTAAAAAGTTCTGGTGTCTCAGGGTCATATCTGTCACAACTCATTAGCTTGAGTGGTAGCTCCAGTGTCCCAGTTCTCTGTTGCTACAGTTGGAAATTCAGGGTGGAGAGAAAATTGGTTACTGGTTTAGTGCCTATAAAAATTCAGAAACAAAGTAATTTGGTAGACAAAGATTTGTCTGTTGACAGTTAATCCAGCCCCCCGCCCCCCCCCCCCCCAACTATTTTCGTGTCTGTGTGTGCATCATAGGACGTTTCCTCTTAAGTCACAGAAGGTTATCAAATATTCAGTTTCAAAATCTTAAAAGCTGTTTTTGGAAAACAACTGAGTATCATTCTAATGTCTAGTATACTCGATATTTCTAGATAGGAGTAGTTCCCAGTGGGTGAATTTCAGAGACTTGCTACACCTTGGACCCAGTACTGAGCTTCCATTATGAACTGGGGCTTACTGAATTGTACAAGTGCTCCAGGATTTTGAGGCTGGGCTTTGAATTGGCCGGTTTCTCCCTAACAACCATAACAAGATAAATGTTTTCACATCAGTTAGGTTTTTTCCTTCATGTGTACTTTGTTGCATATTCTTGAGCTTCTCCAAATCCCGCAACAGGACAATTCCTCCAGTGCGCTGGGTATTATATGCCATCCCCTCAGAATCTGGCTGCAGGCATATGGTATGGTGTGTGTGCATCTTGCTGATAAATAACAGCAGTCTTTTTAATTCTTTGGACCATAAGACTTTAAAGAGATTGAGCAATGCGGTGTTATCTGGGGAACCTCTTTTTGTGAATGTCCAGCATAGCAATGGCGCTTTTAATAGTAAAGTTTTCTGCTAGTGACTCTATTACTGAAAAAGGGAAGCACTTGAAGTCAAAATCCTTGTTGCTCGAAAGCTGCAAGTGAGGGGCTATCAGCAGGCTCCTTGAAGCTCACTGTTCATGCTGCATGATGTCTTACTTCTGTGTCTATACTCGGACACGAGTACTGTCCCTGCAATCTCACCCCTCTGCGACAGCGAGGGTTCTGTTCACTCATTGCGCTTCCCGAACAAACGGGTCCATGCGCTTCAGTTCCTCATGCATCTGACGTTGTTGACACACCACCTCTCCATTTTCTTTCTCTTTGATTCCCAATGCTCTGTTTATCCCATGTTTGTTTATTTCTGCACAGGCAAGTAATCTTCCAGGGTGTATGTAGTCTGAAACTGTACTGGGAGGATCAGCTTAGCAGAGCTGTGTTGTTCCGTGGGAAGATACCAGTGACTGGCATATACCAGGCCTGGGCTGGACAGACCACGAGCTGCAAGTGGGGAAAGGCTATCAAAATGAGGACTTAACCTTGTTCACTAAAGTAATAATAGCTTATTTTGCTTTTACCAACGAAATGTATTACTGTTGCTTGGAATGTTTTGTAATTAAGCTGATAGCTATAATAAGCTGCCATGCAATTACCCCATAGGAGGAGCTGACTTGCTATCTAGACTGTAAATGAGATCTGTTTCAGAATTCAGTTCCTTCTGGACGCTTCAAGGAAGCCTAAAAGATACGGTTTAACTCTGTATGTCTTACATGTTGAATTTTAAGTATTTGTCACTTTAAATGAGTTCTTTTACTCTGCGGGGATGTAGGAGAGCACTTATTTCTGAAGCACTTCACGTGAGTGTGTGTTTATTCCAGGCTCTGACAGCCTGTATATTTTTTATTTAGAAGGCTAGAGGTATGCAAGGAAGACACACGAATACTCTTTAGCATATTGGTTTTGACTAGTACTTAATGACTGCAGAATATTTTTTTCAGCAGCCCATATATGTGTGTGTGTGTATATATATATATTTTTTTTTTAATTAAAATCTTGTGGTGGTGGTGCAAATGTATTCTTTTACCTCCTGTAATTCTGTCAGTGGAAAAGCATTGGAAACTTCTGGCTCGGCACTCCTTGTAAGAAGCAATCTTTGCTCTATCTAGGTTCGTTATGTTCCAAGTTTTGATTTTCAGTCACACGGTCCTGTTACAAACCCCGAGCCATCGTTGCTCTAAAGGAACACTGCAACTATACAGAATTCAGCCAATTTTTAAATTAATGGAAAGTAATCCCGTCTAGAATCATTGTAACTTTCATTGTTGAAAAGGTAAATGTTTTTCTTTTTTCATTAAGGAACAGGAAACTTGTAGCAGTAGGTGAAGTAGTACAGCTGACTACTCACAAGTGTGTAAACAGTAAACATAAGGCATTTTGTCATCTTTTTTATGATAATCTTGGATACAAAACACACAGAAATTTTTAGTGGTAAAAAAATCTGCTGTAAAGAGTTACCTTTTTTAAACATTGGATTTTCTTTGAGCAATTTAAAATACCTTCAGTTCTAGTGCTTACACTTGACCTTGTTTCTTAAATGAATGTGGACGTGGTCTCTTACAGCATCTCTGCTGATAATGTACAGCTTCCATAGGGATTCAGTTGCTTGCGTGTGTTCTCCTTAGTTTTCTTAGTACTGACTGATCTCTTAACTTTTTTTTTTTTGCTCACCTCTGGTCCTCTTATTTTTCAATACACATAAGAGATGATGGGTGAACTAGAATACAGGGACATTAAAAGTGGTACAAGAGCAACCTTTAGTCATAACCTGTATTAGCTTATCCTTCTCATCTCATAAGAGCAGATATCTCTCAATATTCTCACTTTAGTTCTTAAACATTATCTTAATCTGTATTTGCTTCACTTATGCATTTTTAGTAAGGAGTCTGGAGTCTCTGTAAGGCTACTTTGCTATGGTAATTTGAAGCTCATGTGTAACCAAAATAGTAAGATTGTACTTGGCTCTTCGATTTTTTTTTTTTTTTTTTTTAAACTCCAAATGTCTTGCACTTTACTTGCTACTGTTGGATGCCCTTTTTGTTGAGTTATTAAAGATTGATTCTTTGGAGGTTTCCTCTTTTGTTCAAATAAGCTTATCATTTAACCACACTGATGTTTGGTTTGGTTTTCATTTCCACTTTTGTGATGTGCATTCCTTTTGTGATTGCTTTGAAATCTACAAAAGCATCCTTGTTGAATATAACTGCTAGTCACAGTTGTGGTTTTTTGGTTTCGTTCTTTTTTTCCTGAAGAGGGTCAGCACTACTTTAAAACTGCTGTTAGTTATGTGTCATCCCAGTGAGCTGTATCTGATAAAGCATTCACTTTGTTCCCAAGTACTGGTTCATCTCCTCATTGTTGTTAACAATGTTGTTTTCCATATAGGTTATTTGCAACCTTTGCTTTTAACCACTCCATTGGCTAAACCTCATAAAGGTTTAGGTGAAGCAGTCCTTCAAATCATGGCCTCTTTCCACAATGTTTTCAAATAATATGTAATACTGTAACTAATGGGAATCTTAGAGGTGCTTCGCAGAAGTCTCCCCAGTGTAAACGCCAGAAGCACCACTGCAGTAAAATCATCCAACTCAGTAAGTTGTATATGGGGGTGAGGATCCCTCAAATATACCTCTTCCAGCATCAACAAGCCATTTTGACACAGCACCTCACAACTGTAGCTCTCATTTTCACTTGTCACGTAAACCAGGCTATAGTCAATTGTCAAGTACACTGGAAAGGATATAGCCCACTTCAGTGTGCGCACAAGGCTTGCAGTACAGCCGCCAACCCATACCTTGGGCTCTGATTACTTGCTGCAAAGCCAAAGTGTCCTAGCTGAGTGGCCCAGCTACTAGCTTCCATGGCTGTGCTGCTTCTGGCTTATCTTCCACCTGTCCCTCTGATTCTTCATGGTTGTGGCTGTACAGTGCCATGGGTTCAGTAGCTGGGTCGTTCCGTACCCATTTGCACTAAAGATTTTTCAAAAGAACTCCAGAAAGTTCAAATACCATCTTAGATGAACTGGTATCATCTTACCACTTGTAGAGTTACGGTACAGGCAATGTGCCGCTGGCTAGATATTTGGCGTTTTGTTTTCTTCACTGTAGGCAGGGCTTAGGAGCATCCTTCTGATGGCTCATGTTAACACCCATCTGACCTAGGTGAGCACCGGGAATGAACCACTGATGGAGAATTTGGCCACACCTGACTTCTCATGTCAGACCTGGTTTTCTCATGTTTTCAAATGGCTGAGTTATATAGACGTAAATAACCTTTTGAAATCATTTAATTGCCATCTCTTGTCCAACAAAGCTTGTAGATTATAAGATTATTTGGCTTTTATGCCACAGGTTTTCTTGTCTAGCCTATAAAAATTCAGCCTTTACCTCAGTCATCCCTGTTTTGTGATGAATACCTGTTAATTCCTTTTTCTTAAAATTTAACTCTTAATGTTTGGGGTGTTTTTTTGGATGGCTGATCTAAATGTAATTTGTGCTTCATGGCTTTTCTCAAATGGCTGACGATTTAGTTAAGTAGATGTAGTCCTTGTGCAGGTATTCTTTGTTCAGAATATACCTTTATTTGAATTAAATTTAAGAAGGAGCTCTCACAACTGGAATAAAAGTGCTCTATTTCAGTGATAGTACATAACCGTGTTGTAGGTGGTTGTTCCAAGGGTGTTTGTCGTACTTTTTGTAGACAAAACCTAAACCACAGCCTTTGAACTAAATATCAAAAGGCCTTTGAAGGTATTTTGGAGTTTTGTTTTCTTTTAAGGGTCTCTTAATCCCAGTAAAGGCTTTTGTTTGGTTTTTGTTTTGGTTTTTTCCTGTAGAGAAGGGGTTTCCTATTGACTTCATAGCCACTCCTACTTACCAAGAGCCCATCTGTACAAGTCCTGCTTCTGTCATCCCCTAACTAAAAGCATAGATTTACCATACTGTCCTGATCTGTAAGTCACATAAAATACATTTCAAATATTGTACATTGTCACTGGTTGTTTTTTCCACTCTTCTTTAGAATATAGAAAGATGCAAGACTTCATGGAAAGTTCAGGCATTTTTTGAAGCATAGTTTTCATTGTCCAAGTGCCTCGTAGTGTTGTGTTGTTTGGGGTTTTTTTCTGGTTGGTTGGTTTGTTTTCAGTGGCATTCTTTGCGTCTTCTGTGAACTGTTCCTGCTCCCTAGAGTTTGATCCTTTTTCAGACTGTTTTTTACCACCAGGCATTTCACTACATGCCAAACCTCCTGACCATCATCGCTATGGTAGATGGGTATTATTTCCCCATGTCCTAGCAGTCCCGAAATGCCAGCTAATGGTCAGAGCTGCCGTGATGTTTTGTGGGCAGATGCTCCTGCTAGGTATGGTGTCCTACCTGAGAGCTTGGAAGCAAAACAGATGGCCACATAAGTGAAGAGGGGATGTAGGTCGTCTGCTTCGCTTCTCACGTACCCATACAGCATGCCTGGAGTAAGCAGTGCTTGGGAAGTGTGGCACTCTAAGGTTGTGATTGTGTCTTTAAATACTGAGTAGTCTGTGAGAAGCCTTGCAGACACCCAAAGGGTGTTTCAGCTTTATAGACAAAACTAATAGTGTTGTGGAATGTCAAAAGAAGCACGAGTTATTTAAAATTACAGATGTAAAGTTTGCTTAGATGTAAATATCTTAATTGCCAAGGATGTGTATTTTTCACTGTTTAAATAGATTCTAATGTGTGAAGAATATAATTGAATCTTACACACATAACTGTTGTAAAATTAAATCTCTTTCAAGTACTTGAGGCAATTTAATGGATAAAATGACATTTCTATCATACACAACATTTTTATTTAGGTTTGAATCCCCAGAAATAACTATTTTCTGGACACGAGCCAGTATATATTTTCAGGTTAAGATCTAATCTAATGTCAGAAAAATGAGCTAAACCTGTGATTTAATGTTTGAGGAACTTGAGTGGGGTTTTTTAGGTCAAAACTGCCAGCAAGGTAGTCTGGAGGAGCTGTTTCCCCAGGTATGCTACATAAAGGATAAATCTGGCTGCTAGCATTCCAGCCTGATTTCAGCCCTCACGTTCTGATTTGCAGCCAGAGCACTGTGTTTTGTGATCATGCTTCAAAGCAGAGCTAGAATGGGAGGTCTCAAAAAACCTGTATTTAAACGCAATAGGAAAAGGTGGCTCCAACTCAATGTGTGCACTGTACACCTTAAACTAATTTGGGTCTGTAACCCATTTGATAGACAGAAGCATTTAGCTGGAGGAGGTGTCTTTGAACTGCAAAAGTAAAAGTTTTTTTTAAAGATGGTAGCCAAAGATCACACAAATTTTCATTATAATGTAGGTGTTGGCTTCAACAACCTGCCCATAGTTAGTAAGCTGGATAATTAAACTTTTTAAAAGAAACCTGAGTAGGTAGTCTTGCCCAGATGTAGTTTTCTTTGTTTTGCTTGATCTGTTGTGGTGAGAACAACAACATTACATTGGTTTGCTCTAGAGTTTGTCCCAAGGAGTTCGGATATTGGTTTGGGGAATCATTCCTGGGACGTCTGCTATGTATACTTGAAGCTGGCGGGCTCTGTGTTGAGCGTTTACTCTGAAATCATGAAGCTGTAGCATGCCAATAGGATGAAGAAAGGAAATAAGGTTGAACAGAGTTCCCAGGTGATACAATTGAATCATAAAGAAGCACCAACTTAAAGTCCAGTCCCAGGCATAAAAAAGAGCAAAGCTTTTCATACAGTTGCTGTAACTTACTTAAGTGGCAACAGTGCGAAGCAAGGAGTTTCTACTGTCTGTGCCTTAGAGTGAACAAACCTTCTTATGATTTGTTACATGCTCTTTTTTTTTACAGTCCATTTAGTACAATTTTTTTAAGGGGGTTGTGTATGTGTGTGTTCATATTCCCATTAGTTAGAAACACATGTCAAACAGACCATATTTTTTACTGCTCCACAGTAAGGTCTGGGGTGGGGGTGTTTTGTTTTGTTTGGGTTTTTTTCCCTTTAAACATGATGATATCCTGAAGAGAGTTTTCTGTGAGCTGGCAGTATGATTTACTTTTTTGGAAGTTCTGTGTAGAACTCAGAAAGAACATATTATAATCTGTGTAGTGAGACATTTATTAATAGCTAGAACTAAATGTTTTGTCTTTGGGTCTAATATTGCTACTCTTAAGCATTCTGCTTTTGAGTGGCTGTGGAATTGGAACAGAACAGGTTTGTGCTCCATTAAATGCCTGTGTTGCATTGCTTTGAAGTAAAGGCAGAAAACTTGCAATGACAAGCTTGGGTTTTATTTGATTGGCCTTGAAAACTTCATACAAGTAAAGATAATGGAAAGATCTGAAAATTGACCTTTTCGTTATTTGACTATTTCTTTGCAGCATTGGAAACACAACCATAACAGCATTGTGCTGGTATAGGAGAACCGAAAAATTCAGTTGAGTGGTCTAGTTCATTGCCCTAACTTGGGAAATACTAAATATAAATGGCATTTGAGAGGAAAATGAAAACTGTATTTTAAAAATCCTTTAATGTACAGTTTTAGCAATACAGGTAAGGGAAACCTTCAAATATTTTATTTTGAAAGTGTCAGAGGTGCATTTAAAAAACCAGGACAGTAAGGAAGAAGTGGTAAAACTATCCCTTTTCCAATTCCTTGTGATATTAGATACAAAAATTTTTAAGGTGATTTGGAGTAAGAAGTAACAGCAAGACGCTTATAATGAACTCATGCTCTAACCTATAAATCTGGGGTTTTGAGAAAAATTCAGACATGACTTTCACACCTTTTTGAGTTTTGTTCTGATGTCTAACAGTGCTTTACTTGGCTGTAGGAACAGTTTTCCATTACGGAATGTATGTACAGACTTTTCTTTTTGTCATAATTTAAGAAAACTTTTGATATCTTCACCTTTGGGAATGCCTTAAGCTGATTTATGTATCTTGTAATTTAAACATTGATAGTATGAAATTTATGTCATTGTGTGTTCTTTGTTTAATATGGAATTAAGGATTTTGCATGGAGTTTGCTTTTTACGCATTAGGAGATAAAATTTTGCAGGTTTAAGTTGTTAATGTTTAGAGTGTACTTGTTTCAAATGATACATTACTCAAAGTTAATTTCTGGGTAGATTTACTATCAGTAGCTAAAAAAGCTGTTATGGTTGAATCCAGCATAACATTGTATGTTCATCTGACCAGTTTCCGTGTAATACACACTCACAGGCTGCAACTTTTCATGCTTCCTTTATGCTGAACATCAACTTTTGCTAGATGGACTTTTTTCCAATCTTTGAAAACTTTACAGGGAGGTACAAACCTCAGGTAGATTTTAACAGCATTACCGACAGTAACAGGTTTGTAAGCTGGCTTTGATGTAACCAGGGCTTGAGAAACCCACTCTGCTCATGGTGAATGAGATGCTTGGGTAAAGGCCATTGTTGATGCCGCCTTGAGTCTGGATGGCTTTCATTTGAACTACGCAATTATAGCCTTCAAAACTTCAATCAAATACAAGCAGGTACCTCAGCTTTGGTAGTGGCGGGCAGCTTTGTGCTTCCTGTAGCTATTAGGCTTGGCTGAAGTGCGGGAGAGTGAAAACGGACCCGGCACATTGGTACTCAGTGCTGCTCCTAAAATCCTAGCCAGCGTCTTTCCCAGTTAATCAAAGCAAAGTCATCAGGGGAGTGGAAGAGCTGACCATGAAGATTACTGTAGGGGAAAAGGCTTGACACAGAAGCAAAAAATAAGATAGGGAATTCAGTCTTTTGAACTGAAATTTGAAGGTGGCTAAAAACAGGGAAATCCCCTAAATACTTACTGCGTAGAATATGAATGGATAAATAATAATAGTCCAGAAGATTTGGGAGTTACTCTAACCTTGAACATACAAATATGATTTCTCTTGTGCTTTGTAGTGATGCTTTGAGCTCTTACTGAAGTTTTTCTTAATGTAGGTTACACACTACAAGCAATATCCACCTAATACAAGCAAAGTATATTCCTACTTTGAATGTCGTGAAAAGAAGACTGAAAATTCCAAATTAAGGAAAGTGAAATATGAAGAAACTGTTTTTTACGGTTTGCAGTACATTCTGAATAAATACTTAAAAGGTAACTGTCTCAAATTCCAGTAAAACTTCACCTGTAAATAAATAGCTTAATTTTTCTCAAGCCTGGAGTCTTATAGCTGAAACAATCCTAGGTTATCTTGGTACAGTGTAGGTAGTGATGTGCATAAAATCTTATTTATGTGATTCTGAAAATGAGATGTCCACCCTTGTAAAATGGTATTGACTTCTTAATTCAGACACCTCGCTACTATGTTTATTTATGCCAATGGTTTATTAAAAATGAAGAGGTGTTCATATCCCGACTTCAGTGAGCTAAATTGAAATGAATGGAAATAGAGCAAGACTTCGCATAGAATCACAAGAAGATAGAAGATTCAAGGGAAAATACATTTTGCATTTTTAACATAAACTTTAGTCTGTATTTGCTGGTTTATTTACTGTGTAAACTAATAATGGTTTCAATTTCCCTTCAATTTTGGTTGCCACTCAGCTTAGATCATTGAATATGGCAGCTACGTGTGAAAGCATTTTCAGTATTGACAATTTTAAGATTAACATCTGAAAATTCCTTGGTGCCGTTTAAGATTTTGTTTGCTTTTTTGCATTATGTGCAAATAACACCTGTTCTGACCTGAATGCAAGTTGCCTTCTGCCAAGCTTTAGAAGGCAAACTTTAGTCATATGGCTTACATATCTTTGTCTCGATCCAGAATCCATAAATCTCTGCCAATTCCACCAAAGATTAGAATTCCACTATAATCAAAACACTTGATAATCTTGTTTCTTTTCTCTTTAGCAATCTGAGGATTGTTCTCTAACGTTACCAATAGATGATTGGTCCTACAGCAGTAGCAATGCCTATTCAAATAATGTGGTTAGTTTGCCAGTTCCTATCGCAAGGTGGTCAATCAAAGACTGGTTGTAAGGTCTCTCCACGAGGATTCTCCCTGGAGCAGCGTAGCTTAACCTTTGTGCTAGTCTGGTTATGTCTTGTTGCATGTGCCAACTTGCACAATCATTGCATTCCTCTGGGAAAAGCACTGCTACTAAAACTCTTGACAGGCTTTTGACCGCCATAAAAGAGCAATAATCTCAAATTGTTCCTGAGTCACCTGCAAACCACAAGTGTATTTTATCCTGTTGATCTCTTGAGCATCGTAATCTATATAATAAATGAAAGTAAAATTTGCTTTTAACTTTTAGCTAGTATACTGTATTTGACATGTTCTCCATGTCTTTGTTGGAGGCAAAGTGACTTTCCTGTGTCTGAACCTTTTTGTTATTTATTTTATAAATTGATGAATATCCTAAGTTTCTAAGCTTTCATCTGTTTCTGAAACCACAGGTAAAGTGGTGACCAAAGAGAAAATCAAGGAAGCCAAAGAAGTATATAGGGAGCATTTTCAAGATGATGTCTTCAATGAAAAGGGATGGAACTATATTCTGGAGGTAAAAATTTATGAAAATAGTACGAGATCATCATGATTTATGAATCAAGTGCAGAATAAATACAGCAGTCTCTCCTTTTAACCATGATAGTAAAGACTGGATAAATTTAGCTTTTTGTTTAGTGTACAGGGAGCAGCAGCTGTCAAAGAATAATCATATAATTGTAATTCCTTAGAGAAAAGTAATTTTCATCTTTTCAGATGCCAAATACGGCTTTGCAGGTAATAAGGATTTATGGCTGCTGTCAGCCAGCTAGTATAAGTGGGGGCTTGTTGGCAAGTCTCCATATGTAATATAGTGCTTAGTGGTTGCTTGCATCATTTACGTTGCTTTCTGTAACTAATCATAACCATTTTTATTCTAATGTGGAAAGCATTACAACTCCTTGCGTGTGTAAATAGTTTCAGAAAATACATGTTTTGTTCAACTGTTACCTAATTTTTTCAGAGATACTTAAGTTGAACTTTATTATGAAATACAAGGCTTGAGCACTTCTGACACACAAATCCTTCCAAATTAAGTCTTTCCACAATTATCCTCTTTCCCTTTTGTTTAAAAAGGTGTCAGTCTTCAAGTAATTGCAAACATCTCTTCTCTGTAAAAGCAGCAGATTCAGACTAATAGCATTCATCAGAGCTGTTCTAATGTCTGCAGATTAATTAAATGCTAAGTTTCATTGTGGATTCTAGTGAATGGATATTTTTGGCATTTGAAAACACAGTTTTTAGTTCTCTGCATTTATTTTTCCCTGGGTACCCTGACTGTATATATTTTATGGTGGCATCTGTCTGTGGATGTCATCTTGCAACCAGGGTGGACCATAAGGTGTGCAAGAGAAAAGTGAATTTCAACTAAATGTTGCAAATGGCAGCAAAGTAAATAAAACCACTGTTTTCTAAGAGGGAGTTAGAGAGGTTTGTAGAAGACTTGCATCCATTTGAAATAACTACAGATGTGAATTCAATCCATATTTGTGTTTAAGCTACACTATACATTGTGAACTGCTCTCATCTGTATTTGAAGTAATCTTAATCCCTCTTTGGCTAAACTGAATTAATACACTTTTAATGCTGCATGCCTGTCCACACTGAGTTTTAATGTGGTTTAAGTAGTTGTGTTCAACTTTTGGTTTAGTCAAAAGAAGCCTTCCTGCATACCCCATGTATGCATCATTTATTCCTTTGTCAGATTTTCTTGTTAAAATTGTGCATGTATTAAAAAAAAACTGATTTCCACTTCTTGATCTTAGATGCTGATGGCTCTCAAACTGGAAGTATATGTACCCTTTGGGTCATTGTATGCCCTTATATGCACACAGAGGCCCTGCTTCTGCTCACTGAATTCCTGTATATATTCAGATACCTACCACTGTTTGCTTTCTGGCTCTGTTACCTAATGTATAGTGTTAGGTAAAGTGGAGGGAGCAATGGCTGTATGACCGAAGTGCCAAAATGAATTTGAAATGTACACGCATGAATTTGTACCAAGAGTAAAAGAATGAGTAAATAATGATAGGATGAAGCGGTGGAAGAGAGGAATGGACTGCCTGGAGAACGAGGGGGTGGTGTAAAGGCTGGAAATAGGCAGGAATTGATGAGTGATAGAGATGTAAGCCCTGAATTGTACAAGTTGATTCTACCTAAAAATTTTGAAAAGGACTCTAATATAGTGCTATGGCATGACCATATTGCTTTTTTCCTGTGGAAATCAACACCTATAGCAACTTAGAAATCAGTTTTGTTTCTTCACTGAACTATACTTTTGTCTTCATTGAATCATTAACAAATTATTTTGAGCCTTTTTGAAGGCTTTGTTGTCCTTTGTTAATCTAGAATGGACATCTCCAAGTGTGACAACTAAACCCTGTGTGGTATGTGAACACAGTTTGCTTCAGCATATTACATTTTCGAAGAAACTTTTAAACTGTAGTGTAGAAGAAACTTCTGATGTGTTTTGGGCACTGGAGAATGTTTTGATGCTACCTGTAAATCTGTGTAATTTCTTTGAATTGATGCAATTTTTCTTGCCTTTAAAGAATATCTCATGAGAAGCTTTTTGTCAAAAATATTAATATACAAAACACTTTAAGCACTATCAGTTTAGCTTTCAGAGCTCTTTCAGAAAGTTACAATTACTCTTTTAGAGTTGCTGTTTGCAACATACTCTTTTTCAAAAGGCATATTTCACACAAAGTTTAGTCCTTCAGGGATGAAAGACTGAATTTGACAAAAGAATGACACTTCAAGATCACATTTCATGTTTAGTGAATAATTGATATGATAAAATATTCTTTAAAATAGATATTAAATAGATCCTGGTCTAATAAATTGACAAAGCGCACATCTATACTAAGCAAAACTAGAGATTTTTTTTTTTTGAAGGCCTAAATAATAGCTAAACTTTTTTTAGCTTACTTCATGTGAAGGCACTGGGGAAAACTGAGTAGCAAATATTTCTTGTTCTGTGGGTAGAACTTATGTATTTTTATAGAATATTTAAGCCTTCCTGACTCAATTTGCACAAGGAATACAATTGATAACCATCATTTGGTTTGATAAAGAGATTATTTTTTACATTACAGGATTTTCTTCCTTTTTTGATTTTTTTATTTATTTGGGCTGGTGGGTGTGCAAACAAACCAAATTATTTTTAGGGTTGAAAGAAATGAAGAAGAAAACTTTATCAATAAACTCATAGGCTGACTTTTATCCATTACAGTCAAATAATAGAGGTAGGTCCTAATCTTTCCTATTGTCTAACAATATTACTGTTTCTTACGCAGAAATACGATGGCCATCTTCCTATAGAAATAAAGGCTGTTCCTGAGGGCTCTGTAATTCCCAGAGGAAATGTTCTTTTCACAGTAGAAAACACAGATCCAGAGTGCTACTGGCTTACAAATTGGATTGAGGTCAGTTTTGGAAATTTAACATGTTTTTTCTAAGTAAATATTAACGCACTTAAATTAAAGGGTGAATCCTTATTGGCTTAAGGGGAATCTCTGGCAGCCTTCATTTTCTGCTTCAAGTAAGCCTGGGTTATTTTTTTAGTGCTCTTACACCTTTTCCCCCTACCTGGCAAGAGATTGTAATAGTTTTACAATTCACAACAGTACTCTTATCCACAAGGAAAGAAGGATGGGGGGGAATTGTGTGTCTGTAGCTTGGAGTAGATAACTCCTGAGATGGTCAATAGCTGGCCTACCTTATAAACGTATTATAAAGGCTATTTACTTTAACCCTAAAGCAAACTATCGGAGGCATCGGTACTTTCTGAATGGGCAATGAAAATAAATAGACCTTTTTGTGCCTGATTAAATGCCAAGTGGGGATTTTTAAGTCCTAAGCAAACATACACCTAATAATGTGATGGGTTTTGTTTTAGACTATTCTTGTGCAGTCATGGTATCCAATCACAGTGGCTACAAACTCTAGAGAGCAGAAAAAAATCTTGGCCAAATATTTGCTAGAGACTTCTGGCAGCTTAGAAGGACTGGAATATAAACTGCATGATTTCGGCTACAGAGGAGTTTCTTCACAAGAGGTAATACTACTTGTCTAATAATTTGAGAAGTCTAATTGTTCTTACCTATAAAGGATTGTAGCATGTATCTGTTAACAATTGTGTCCCTGTTCAGCAGTGAAATTGTGAATGCATGGAGCGCTGTTTGGACTGATTGTGGAGCAGGGAGATCTGGGCTTGGGGGTGGGTATGTGTCTCAACTGTGAGCACTAGACTGGGAGAGCTTTTTTATGTGGAAGCTGTCTTACCTGTGTAAATGCATGAAGCGGGTATTGGTGAAACGGGACCTGAGTCAGAGTTTTGCTGTTATAAACCAGTGCTAGGCGGTGACTGGATTTAGGCTTCTATATTTGGCATGTCAACTGAAAGCTGCATCTTTTTCAGACTGCAGGAATAGGAGCTTCAGCTCATTTGGTGAACTTCAAAGGAACAGACACTGTAGCAGGAATTGCGTTAATTAAAAAGTACTACGGTACAAAAGATCCAGTTCCAGGATATTCTGTTCCAGCTGCTGAACACAGGTAAGATATTGGGCTATTAAAGCCTTTTTAAAAATAGCTGAACAAAATGTTTTTTCTTATCCATCTTTGTATACAGAAATATTAAGCTGTTTCACTTATATCATACAGTATCAGCCATGACTGATCCAGCTGTTGAGGCTGAAGTTCAATACTGATGCCTCTGTGTGTTCTAGGGGCACAACAGTGGAGTGGTTGTTCTTAACTGTAAATGTTTTTAAATGTTTTTTATCTATCACCTTCTTATCAGTGTCTAAGTAAATTTGGATGATTCTTTTTAGAATGGACTTGAAGGCTTACAAGTTAAAGTAGATATTGAGGATTCACATTATGAACTGCAAATTTTGTTTTAAACATAAAATCATAAAATGAAAACCCACGTAAGTTGCAATTGTGGACCCTCCCAGATCATGTTTACCTCCAGAAGAGGCAGTTGCTCTAAAGCTTCCCATCAGCATAACTAATTCGGCCAATGGTAAATCCTTGATCTCTCACTCAGAATTGTGAATGAGTTTTTGAGAGTAAGCAACTGATCTCAAACAGACATTTGAGATGAAAAGCTCTCTTTTTTTTTTTATATCCAACTCCTGTACAAGGTCAGAAGTGAATGCAAATCCATGGATTTCACTTGCATGTCTGCATACTGAAATGAGCACAATATAAAGGAAGGGATGGTTGTTTTTTTTCTTAGTGAGTACAAAATCTAGTGTTTTTAAATAGTGAATATTTTCACTTAGGATTGCAAGACAAATAATGGAAAGGCTTATGTGATCACTACCCTACAAGGGCTATTTGTTCATCTTTAAAGGAAGACTAATTCATATAACTTTCTGGACCATTGATGTAGTGCTGTTCTAGAACTCCTGCTTGATCAGTAGAACTGACAAATTTTATCTGTGTTGTGGTTTAACCCCAGCAGGCAACTAAGCCCACACAGCAGCTCGCTCTCTCCCCTCACAGTGGGATGGGGGAAAGAATCGGAAGAGTAAAAGTGAGAAAAATCATGGGTTGAGATAAAGACAGTTTAATAGGGAAAGCAAAAGCCACACACGCAAGCAAAGCGAAACAAGGAATCCATTCACTACTTCCCATCGGCAGGCAGGTGTTCAGCCATCTCCAGGAAAGCAGGGCTCCGTCATGTGTAACGGCTACTTGGGAAGACAAACGCCATCACTCTGAACATCTCCCCCTTCCTTCTTCTTCCCCAGCTTTATATGCTGAGCATGACATCGTATGGTATGGATTATCCCTTTGGTCTTTTGGCATCAGCTGTCCCAGCTCCCAGCTTCTTGTGCACCCCCAGCCTCCTCGCTGGTGAGGTGGGGAGAGAAGCAGAAAAGGCCTTGACTCTAAGCACTGCTCAGCAATAACTAAAACATCCCTGTGTTAACACTTTTTTTGGTACAAATCCAGAACATAGCCTCATACTAGCTACTATGAAGAAAATTAACTCTATCCGAGCCAAAACCAGCACAGTCTGAAATGTCTTCTTGTAGCTTAGCTTAATACTACAGTTAAATCCAAAAATGATGGCCCAAGCAACTATAAAATTATTTGTAATGAAGGCAAATACATGGAGTCAGAACAAGCATCTTTTGCACAGCATAGTGAAGTGGTGGTATGAGAGCAGACAGCTTAAACTGCCCTAGTTAAATTTTGCATTGCCAAATGCAGACTGCAGTCACCCTTTCCAAGTTGATACACAAAAAGGGTCTCGTGCAAGAGACAGGAATTTTTCCCGAATTATTCTACTATTCCACAACCTCCAACGTGAGGTTGCATTGTGAGTGTGGTGCTCGCCTCTGGCAGCCACCAGGGTTGTTCCTCAGACTACCAAAACCTCTTTGAAACAAATTTTATTTTGTCTGTTCACTACTGTGATCTGGGACTTGTCCACACAGTAGTTAATGCTAGCATTTTATGGTAAAAATTCAATGCCTGCTAGCTCTTACTGCACACCTGTGCTTTGCATGAGAGCATTTTTAGGTGTTTACGCACAGGTTACTAAAGTCAGTTATGTCAGCTGGTCTGTGACAGCCACATACAGAACAGCTATTACAGATCAGCTGCCATTCAATAACTTAATACCTCTCTCAGCAACTCTGTTTTATGTGCTTGCCTGTACCCTTGTAGCAAGGGTAATGCCCTGAGGTTCCTCTAGGAGAATGTTTGTATGAGTGAGCATAATGGTTTTAAATCACTATTAAAAAAGAAAATAAACTGTGTTTTCTTCTAAGATTTTTCTGACATATGCTGCTAGTTCTCTACTTCCCATTTTGTAGTCTGAAGTTGCCAGAACAGATGTTCTGTTCTTGCATCTGTAGCCCCCTAACTGTCTGAATTTCAGATTTAAAAGAGAAACTCCCTCACAAATGTTAAAAAAAAAAAAAAGAAAAGAAAAAAAAATCTCATTTACATATGAAAGAAGTTTCATGTGTCAAGTGTTTGTCTGAGTTGCCAAAGATAAATTCAGGGTGCTGAATTTACTCTCCATGCGACACAGAGTTGATAAGCACATAGTTTATGCTGTCTTGTAATCATATTGCCTATCGTTATCTTAAACTGTTGCTGGTAGGAAATACAGAATGTGTGATTTAACATATAAATGCTGCTCTAATATGGATTTTTCAATTGACTTTACAGTACCATAACAGCTTGGGGAAAAGATCACGAAAAAGATGCTTTTGAACACATAGTGACACAGTTTTCTTCAGTGCCTGTGTCTGTGGTTAGTGACAGCTACGACATTTACAATGCTTGTGAAAAAATATGGGGTGATGACTTAAGGCATATAATTGAAGCCCGAAGTCCAGAGGCACCGCTTATTATTAGACCAGATTCTGGGAATCCCCTTGACACTGTTTTAAAGGTAATCCTTTCTTGAAGTCATTTGTATACAAGATTGGGAAGGGTAATTGTTTGTTTTGTAATGACTGGCTAACAAACATAGGAAACATAATGCTCTAATTTGGTATGCATAGTATATAGCTGATGCTGGATAATTTGGACCTATGAAAATGTAAACATTTGCCTCATCTCCATATAGATGTGGAAACTCTTCTGCAGTCTGAATAGTTTAATCTTTTTCATCAAACCCATTCTTGCATACCATTCTTGAAGCTTTTACTACAGTTACCAGTTCTGCTGGTCTAATGATGCTGGAATGATTCTATAAAGAGAAACTTCCATCACTTAAATAAAATGGGAAACAACTTGAGTGTTAATAAATGCCAGGCCAATAAGACTTCTTAACACCAAGTTTAGGTATCTTTGCATCCTGTATTAATGTAATTCACTGTTTTATGCTACAAATACAAGTTTAGCACTCTTCTCCCTTTTGTAAGACATGCATTTAAGTCAGTGGCATATGACGTCCAAGTTGAAAAATGCTTCTTGCCTGGTAGCTCTTCAGAGAGCATGATTGTTGCAGTTCTATAATAAAAGCTGTTGATACCTCTGAATTTGAGTAGCTGTCAGCACTGTTTTAATAAGAAAGTAGGGGAGATTTTAGTTATGTTGGTACTCTATCAAATTAGATCCATACAGCTTTAACACCTTTTTTTTTTTTTTTTCCTTTGGGACAAATGACATATCACAAATAGGAACTTGAATAATCTTTATCAGTGCTGGTAAAAAAACTCCTAACTGAAGTGTTTCATTTCAATTATTGGTGGCTAACAAAATTGCAGAAAACTGAAAGCCTCATCCACCATCTTAAGGGAGGTCAAAAGAAGAGCAGAATCTTCAGTTGACACATTTAATAGCAAAAACTCACAGCAGCCAAAGAGCAAAAGGAGGGAAGCGTAGTTCTGATTAGCTCTCGGATACAAGTTCATAAAGGCCATATGGTCTGCGACTGCTTTAATCTAATGGCTTCCACCACAATGGCTGGCATGCTTTTTGTTTGTGTGCCTATGTGGATAGATTTAGAGCAGGATATGTGGGCATATTAATGGGTTTTTCTTTTTTTTTTGAGAGAGAGAGAGAGCGCATGACTCAGATGTGGAAATTGTGTTTCTTTATTGGAAAGGCAGGTTTTTATTTTTATTTTGAACTGTCTCCCTTCTCTTTTCAATAGGTCTTGGAGATCTTAGGGAAGAAGTTTCCCATTACAGAGAACTCAAAAGGCTACAAGTTGTTGCCACCATATCTCAGAGTTATTCAAGGGGATGGTGTGGATATCAACACATTGCAAGAGGTAGGAGAATCCTGTCCGACTGTCAGGGTGACAGTGGCAATGGTCATATTTAATCTGGACTGTGTCACAACTAGTGAGATGTTGCAGCAGAGACTGCTGACCCCACCATGCCCTTCATTCCAGACACTGGCAGCAATATCCTAATGTGTAAAACGAATTCATTAAAACTCCACAGGGAATTATTAAGATACATAAGAAAACCTAAAAGGCATTTCCTAATCCCCCTGTTGTAACCCTTCTCCTCCCACTGTCTCTCCTCTTGTTTGCTTTCATCCTGCTTGTCAAGTGTAATTCAGATCAAAATCTGGCAGCGTTTGGTCCTTCCATTGATATCTAAGGCACACTGCATGATTGCTGTGCTATAGCAATAGTAGTAATTAACTGGTTTGGCTCATTAATTATGTACTATCTGAAATGTGCTTGCACTCAAATATTGAAGGTGTAGTTCTGAAGGAGACTTAAAAGCAAGGGTAAGGGAGGAGAGTTCATTGATTTGGCAACTAGTGGAATAAGGATTGTTGAAAGCCCAGCAAATATGTATAACAGATTAGACTGTAGTCTGAGTCAAAAGTGCAATTTCATCAAGACAGAAATTGGTTATTTAGTAGATGCTGCATGCTTGAAACTAGTTATAAATTCACCACTATTGACTAGCTGGAGATACTAGGTAATACAATGTGGTTACAAAGGTACAGACTGCAGTAACTACAGATGACGAGGGGCATGTAAAAGGAGGAGGACTTGACTTTATCAGGTTTGTCCTGGATCATTCACGTTCAGCTGTATTAGAGTTCAAAAACAGAAACAAGTTGGATAAAATTTTACTTTATTTTATTGATGCTTGTCTTAGCTTTCTAGATTGACGCATCCTTAGATTCTTCTTAACAAAGTTGACTTTTGCTGCTCCTCAAAATTAGGAGTAAGAGGGACATCAGGCTTGTTTTTTAGTTAGTCTGAAACTATCTGCAAATCTAACATGGGCATATAATGTGAACCTCAACAACAGAACTCAAATTTGTCACTCAGATCCTTAGAGAGCAGTTAATATTGAGATTGTTACCCGATATGCCAACTGTAGTGCAGTCATGCACTACAGTTTTGTTCCTTCTCCAATAGCCTTTAAAGCAATTTTTTTCCCCCATGTGGCTTTTTGAGAACATACAACTGTGCTTATGTGCTTAACAGAATGCAAGCATGAGAGGTTAATAGCTGGAAAGAAAGTCTTATTAGATACTAGGGGAAGAGACTTATTTTTTTAAATAAACTGCTTGTTCTCAACAACTGTTTAACAGGACTGATGCCTGTGTTAGGCAAAGTATGTTGTGGTTGAGATTTTCATGAGTCATGACAGGAAAGAAACTGGACTGTTAATTCTTTCTTGTAAGGAACTCAAAGGTTGCTTTCTGTAAGTGATACTGGACAATATTCAAGGATGCTTATGTAGCATCAATTGTAATCAAAATATTAAAACTAGTATTTAAAACCTTTACATTAGGAGAAAAAATGCACTGCTTTCCAAGTTCTAAATAGAGCAGGAAAATAATTCCAGAAGCTAATGGGAGAGGATAAGAGGCAGAAGGAGCAATTCTTTGTTCAGATGATCTGTCTGTTTACATATTTTCCTCATCAAACTGTAACTGATTATGTAGAAAAGTCTACCTGTAATATGTAGTAGAAGAGAGTTGAAGATCCAGTTCCACAAGACGTACAGAGCAGACATAACTCACTGCTGCCCAGTGGCCTCCTCATCTCTTCCTGACTCTGTAATCTTGCTGCACACATCATGTCAGCTTTGGTCATTGAACCGCTGGTCATTAAACTAATTTAGCCCACACATGTAGCAGCCAACTAACTTAGACAAAAGTGATCAATTTTGTGGTTTAATGAATTAAATTAGCCCAAAAAAGAGGCCAGTACTTACCAGCACAATACAGGAGAGAAAATAAACTGTTGTTTTGAGCTGGGAGAAGCAGGCAGGAAGGAAAGAGACACTTCTCCTTTGACAGCAGCAAGTTATGTTGGAGCAAAAAGGCCATGATCTTGCAGCCTAATTTTAGTCATATTTAAATTTCTTGGATCTCTTTATCCTCTTATTTCAGCAAACCCAAGGTTACCATGCTGACTTCTGGAAGACTGGGTAATAGCTTGCCATTTAAAAACAAACAAACAAAAAACCAAACAAAACAAAAAAACCCACCCCAAAACCAACCCAACCCTGAACTGTAATTCATCCTTTTCAAAAAGAAGTTTACATGAACAAATATGAGTGTATTGTTGTGGCCATCTTTTTTTTTCCCCTCCTCTTATAGCCTATGCAAGTGATTATTCTAATTACTCCATATCAGCCTTAGATTCTAGGCATGATTTATGGATCAGATGAAAGGTAATGGGTACAATAGGAAAATCTAGAATGAGTAATGACCAGTCAGTCTCATTTAACTATCCAAACTAGCTGAAACAACAATATCGAAAACAACGCAGAGTATAAACTGGATTTTAAAATTCTTTGTTTTAATAGGGGTTGCTGGTAGAACAGGTAAGGAACCTTTTCTGACTTTATTCTAGCATTTTCACTTTTTAAAATCATTCCAATCTGCTAACTCCACAATACACTACACTTTCAAAGGATTTTCTTTGAACATTCAATTTCCAGATGTCTTTAAGTTTTTATACAAAGAAAATCCTCTAACCTGGAGTCACAGTTGATACATTAATCATGCTCATAATGGTCAGAGAAAGCTGGTCAAAACCTTGACACCTGAACTGTTCTCCCTATATAGGTTTGAAAGTGTGAGACAAGAAATTCTTCTGTATTGTTTTCCTTTGGGGGAGGTTCTAGTTGTTTCAGATCTCCCTCTTTTCTTCCCTATTACTGCTGCTGTTTGCCATCTCTTCCCCATATCTAAGGAAGCTGTTATCTGGGCCTCTGCTGCGGGTCACTGGTAGAGTCAGAGCTATCTTTCAACTTAGTCTTGATTTCCCTTCCACCCCTCACCAGCCAAAGATCAGTCTGAGTAAGGAAATCCCTTGGGAGAGAGTGGAAAGGTGGAAGGCAGTTCTTCACCCAAGGTAAGTGAGGAGTTGTGCCTGTGGCACAACATGAACAAACCATCTGTACATGAGAGCAGGAACACTAGCTGAAAGGGGGTTCACATTTCTTCTCACCCAGGCAAGAAGGCTAAGCGGCCATGGCCCAGCTACGCTATACTTGTACTAGCATCTGTTAACCTACAGGTATCAGTGAACATGAAGTCTAAGCATCATGTGCCTTGGTAGGATGTTGTTTATACCAGGTAGTTTGTGCTACATCTTGCGAGCATGTTCAAGCGAGTTCAATGTCCGACCTGATCTGTAAAACTGGATAAGGAAGGGAGTAGAATACGTTGGCTCAGGCTTGGCCAACAGTTCACATGGCTTCAGGCTTGGTCAGCGTCTGGACAGAACTTGATCAGAGTCCAGGTGGCATTTACCTACATTTGCCTTTTAAAACGACAGTGTAGGTAAGCAGAGTCTGTATCCAGGCCCAGTCAAGTCTGGTTTCTTACGGTACTATTGGACTTTATGCTTGAGGAGAGAGTATACAAAATCCGTTTTCTTACCCTTCCGTTGTCATCTTCAGTTACTTCTGAGGTGCTTAAGGGAGAATTCCCTTCATTTCAATCCTTTATCCTTCCTGGGTACCCCTTTTAACTGCTTCCAGGAGAACCTAAACACCTGACAATACAGATTGCTTTTGTGCACAGTCACTGCGTGAAAGGATATGATGGCTACTGCTAAAATCCACAGGACTGTCACATACTGAAGGGGTATTTTTTCAGGATACGTAGCTTCCAGAGGGTTCCCTTAAGTGAAAGTCATGGTGGTAGGGCCTGAGATTCGTTTTGCCTGGCTTCTTGGATGAGGCTGAATAAGCTGGTACCATTAGAATGATGAAAACTCACTGACGAGATCTCTACTGGGGAAACCTCTGCTAAAGAATGTAGTGGGAAGGTGTTCAGAGCATACCCTCAGAAAGGTTCTGGCTCTGCAGTCTGCCTCTGCTGTTGGCTGGCCTCTGATAGGCATTCCGACTTTGAGAGTATCTGTGAAGAGACAGTCTGCATGTGACTAAATGGATAAGCAAAATACTACTATACTCTTTTGTTTACATTAGTTAGCCATTTGCCACTGTCTGAAATTGGGATTGTCTCTCTTTCTTTTCTTATGAAACTTTAATTTTGCCTTAGGTGTCACTTAAAAAAGTGACTTGACATTGGTAGTTCCTGAAACAGTCCTGTTCAGTGTTACTCTGGCATTTCCTTTTGATGCAGGAGGCTGAGACTGCACAAAAGATTACCACATTTCTGATGATGTTGATTTTTTGAAACTCTGCACTGTTCCCCATAGATTATGTCCTTCCATTCTGCTTCTCGCCTTCCTTTTTTTTTCTGGATGGGTGGGATTTTGCTATTTCACCCACCCTGAAGTTTTCTCACCCACTTCTGTTAGTAAAATGGTTAGGAGACAGGAGTTCAAACACTCTCTTATTGGGGCTATAACCATCATTTCAGGCTGTCATAAGGGTAACAGGTCAGGGAAACAAATTTTGGCCATGTATGAGCATGACTAAACTAGCACCCATTACTCCAGGCTAGAGGATGTCATGTTTGTCTGGATAGAGCGAGAGGAAACGATACAGTAAGTTTTAACTTAACTGTTGATAGCAGTGCAGTTCACATTGATCTCTGTGCCCGAGAAGATGGCAAAGCAAACTTTTTGAGCAGCTTTATGTATTTCCATTTTCCGTCTTCAAAATTGCTAATCTAATTCTAGTCAATGTGATTTTCAGGAGAACTGCTCTGTTGAAGTCATTGGTCAAAGTGGGTAATAACTTTCTGGAGTTGATGAGCAAGGTGACTGCTTTGTTTCAGTATACATGCTATGCTTTGAGGTCTTCCCATAATTCTGAGAAATCGGAAGGCTCTGAAATACTCCCGTGAAGTCTTGTCTTTTCTTTAGAGCTCTGATTGTCTGGGCATTGCATTATTGCACTACCCTAGTTTGGAAAATATATATGCTGGCATGATAATAGTTTTACAGCAAAAATCTTTCTATAATTATGCCATGCTGGAACCACAAATAAAAATGCAAACAGCATGCCAAGTATTGACAGAATTGTTGCGTACATCTCCTGGAAACTGAATGTTAGTTGGTTTAATTGTCTGTAAAAGCATCTTGTTTAAGTAGTATAATATTTTTATGGAAAAATGGCATGGCCTAAAAGTATACTTCATCATAATTTTCTTTTTCTTATTAGATTGTGGAGGGAATGAAGAAGAATAAATGGAGTATTGAGAATATCGCCTTTGGATCTGGTGGAGCTTTGTTGCAGAAACTAACCAGAGATCTCTTAAACTGTTCCTTCAAATGTAGTTACGTGGTGACCAACGGTCTCGGGGTATGTCTTTGTACAACTTCTACCTTTGTGTTTTCAATAGAGGCCTCCCCACTTGAAAACCTGTTTGACATTTCCTGTTATATTACCACCATCTGCATTAGGTACACAAGCCCTACAAAGCCCTTTCCTTTTTAAAAAAAAATACTCTTTTCATTTTAGGTAAATGTCTTCAAGGATCCAGTTGCTGATCCGAACAAAAGGTCAAAGAAAGGCAGACTGTCATTGCATAGGACTCCTGCTGGAGATTATGTGACACTTGAAGAAGGCAAGGGAGATCTTGAAGAGTATGGACAGGTAGGAATTTTCAAAAAGTATTACATCATTCTTCATGCAAAAATAGACTGAGAAAAAGCAGGTTATAACTTAATTTCAGAATTCATTTTTTATTGCCTTTTTGTTCAACTCCCGTCTTACTACCTCAGAAGTGACCCCAGTGCCAAATTCTGTAACAACAGAATACTAGAATGCCGGTAAAATGTTCAGGCTTTACAATTAGAGATCTTTCTCATTTGTCTTCTGAAACAAGAGAACATTGCTGCTTTTTTCCCAAAACTAATGTCTCAATGTTGCAGAGTATATGCTAGCCAAGTCATTTTGTATGGGCTATATCACACAAGTTGAGTAGTGACCTGAGTTGGAGGTGGGAGAGGGACAAACATAACTAAAATTGATTTCTATTTCCCCACTGAGATTTTTAAATAGTTCCTTCAGGTGTTAATGCTCTGTACATGGAGTAGTTGCCCACTTTTCAAAGATGTAAATTTAAACCAGGAATTCGGTTTCCCTGATAATTCTTTACAATTGAAAAATGAAATGCTATTTCAGTAAAGTAAGCACAAACTTTATGCCAATCTCAGGCTTTCAGTTTGATATCTCTTACGTTTTTGGTGTGCAAGCAATAAAATGTTTAACTGCGTGTTGAGTCTCTTCCTGAATTAAGAGGATTGAATATAAATTATCAAATTCCACCTCAGGCTTTAGAAGCTGGAAGTGTCTGGAGTTTTCTGGCATGCAGAAGCACATTTCTGTGCTACTAGGCAGAGGGGTACTACTAGGCATACTGTTTTATGCAACAGTAAGCATAAACCTGAGATTTCTCTGAGAAATTTCAAGGCAGAAAACAGCGATATACACTGTAGATAATGTGTTCTGGATGCAAAGCTTTAAAAAAAGATTTCAAAGTTATATATACACGTATGGATGTATATATGTTGGTGATGAACATTGAGAGAGAGAGGGACCTAATGGTGAGAAATCTCTTTAAAACAAATCACAAGACACTGGCTCTGAAATTAGGCAATATATAGTTCCTTCGTTTTTGACAGGTGAAATAATTCACTAAGAAATTTTCTGTCGTGGGATATTGGAGAGGGTTATTTGTGTGGTACAGGTTCTGGGGCTCCCTGGTAAATGACGGGGAAATGTACTCTTTTGTGGGCCCATTTCCCTAAAGCCACAGGTCCTTGCAATAGGTCAACATTGCTTTTATGCTAACTTTTCTGTACAAAGCTGTGCTTATTGCTCTTTCAGTGTGCTGTTTGCAACCACTTCTTGATACGCTGTTTTACAAATATATGCGCAAAGGGGACTGTGAAGAAAGATTTCCCCCCCCCCATAGTTGCTCTAGAGGAAATGAAGACTTCATTTAAACCTCTGTAACTGAGTTGTATTTAGTTGGTTGAGTTTCTTACTAGCTGCTCTAGCAGGGTATATTTGGCATGTGTGGTTTTGGCTTTGGCCAGATGTGGACAACTCACTTTAGGGACTACTCGGCACAAAGCTTCTGTCTGTGCATAGGATGGCCTGAGTCCTTTTTTCTGTCTAACGTTTAGTGAAACGTGTCAGAAGAAGCTGTAAAGATTTAATATCTTGATGGTCTAAAGCTTTAGTCTTACCAGGCTTGATTTGGGTCCTTGCTTTTGAGTTTGTGTAACCTATGTTGTTTGTTCATTCGCCAAATCCCTCTTGCTAAAACAGTGGTGTTTCTTGCAGGATCTCCTTCATACAGTATTTAAGAATGGAAAGGTAACGAAGTCATATTCATTTGATGAAGTAAGACAAAATGCCAGGCTGAAGAACAGTGAACTAGAAATGGCGTCTCACTAAGTTTCATTCCATGTCTGTGTATGTGTGTGTGTAACAAGTACGTACTGCATAGCTACTGGGTTTATTGTACAGATTTGTGTGTTTGTGTTTTATGACATTGTAGCCAAATTATTTGTTGGTTTATGGACATACTGCCCTATCTTTTGCCAGTCTTTAGAAAAGATGAAATAAGGAAATGGTACTTACATTGTAAAACATATTTAATGCTAAAGTGTGCTTTTTAGGGCCCTTTGCCAGTAGTGATTCAATCTGGTATTGATCTTTTCACAAATGAGACAGAGCTGAGAAACTTTTTTATATATAACAGAATATCACAAAATGGATTTACATAAAATTATCATGATTGCTTTATGTTTATATTTAACTTGTATTTTTGTACAAACAAGATTGTGTAAAATATATTTAAAGTTTCAATAATTAAGTCTTTCCAACTTTTCATGATTTTTATGAGCACAGACTTTCAAGAAAATATTTGGGGGGGGGGGGGGGAAATCCATTGCCTTTTGTCCATTAATCAGCAAATAAAACATGGCCTTAAAGTTTGTTGTGACATTGTACCATTTGACGACTAAATCAGGACTCGTATCTCCTTAAGATCCCATAGAATTGCTGACCTCACCGTTTCTTGTAGTTGTCTGTATTAGTAAATCTACATTAAAGAAAATTACTGTTCTTACTAGAAGGTTTAGGTACTACAGACCTTGCTGGCACTGTAAGGTATGTAAATGAAATGCCAAATTTGAAAGGATTCTCTACTGCAACTTAACTTGCCAAGTCTATCCCACTTGGCATATGCACCTCAATATTTTAAGAGTAAAGTTTTTAAGAGATCTCCTCTTCCACTATAGAATATATGTGTAAAATACTGAAATATGGAAGCGGTGTATTTTAAAGTAACTACACTTCTGGGTTTATTTTTCATATACTGTAAGTGACATGACTTTAAAGCAAAATACTGGACTGGGTAGTGCACTTTTTTACTTTTTTGTATTTTTTTCATTGATTTGCCTTTTGTCAGACTGGATGTTAAATTGTAAAAATGTTTAACTATTTTTGTTAACAACTTTAATAAAACTTTATGCTAGCCAAACTCCTACATGAATGGCAGACCTGTTTCCCCTTCTCGCCCCGTCACATTGGGGTGAGGAGAGGGGCTTTTATTTTGCAGAGGGTAACTGTAAAACAATGTTTGAGAGATACTTTGAACTGTCTGCACTTGATTGTATTTGCTCTCTGCATAGGCTTGATTTTAATATCTGCTGGAAAACAAAAATGTTGAGGATTTTATTTGAGAAGCTGTGTAGTAACCTCTGAAATGTTTGGTAGTACTGTAGGATGGCTCTCACTAGAAAAGTACCTCCCTTAAACAAAAAACAGCAGCAAAATCAAATGACTCCTCTGTTACACTGGTGATCAACTATCAGCCAATAGCTTAATATACTGATGTAATTAATGCTTCTAATTAGTAAACGTTGTTACAGAAAAATGTTAGGGGGTCCTCTAAAATAACTTAAGCCTACAAAATTTTATAAAACATGCTTTTAAAGGAAGATTGAAAAGCCATACTTCATTGTTCTTATTGTCTTGCCAAAAAGGGCCACATCAAAGCACTCATAATATTTCCAGGGTTTGTGGTTAAGACATTTATGCCCAGTCTCAATGGTTCTTGTTAATAAAAACTTGTTTTCCACTTGTAGTGTATGTAATTACATTTAAGTGATGTATTGTTTCAAAACTAGTGCTTTAGTAAGACTCTAAATGCTGACCTTTCACACTGAGGAACTGCCTTCACTTTGCTATTAATGATATTGTTTGTATTTGGCCAGGAAAGACTTTAAATCTGGACCTAGGATCAGTAGCAGGTAAATAGTACAGAGCCTATTTCACTCCTCCACATGTGTACTAGGGAATTTTATGATGTATGGTTTAAAAAACAATAAAGTAAATGCTGCTCTCATTCTGTACCAATAAAAATTTTGATAACTATTGACTACCCATAACGGATATTTTTGTACTTGAGAACTGAGGATATACTGTGGAAGCACTGTTGTCTTGTGTACCATGAAATACATTAGTGATTGTTCAGTATTGTCTAAAACTTTTACCTTATTAGTTGGAGACTTGAAGCAAATTGTCTACTTGTGCATGTCACTTTCAGAAAGTTGTCACGTCACTCATTTTATTAAATGTTAGTATCTTTAAAAGGAAAAAAAAAAAGAAAGAAAAACACCTGGTGCTATTCAGACCTGAATACATGTGTCTCTGCGTTTGGCGGTTTGACATTCTGGCCATCAAGGAGTTGACAGAAATTACTGCAGTGCTTGAACCATACAATGTCCTAATTCTTCCACATGAAAGCAAACAGCATGTTTAAGTTTGCTTTAAATTACTAGATTTGTAGTCATTGATATATTTTAATTATCCCCATTTCATAATATAATACAGTATTTGTATTTAAAAATAGGAGTCGGGAGGTTTGCATTAATACTCTTATTTGTAACCATATTTAGCGTAAGAAATGGATTTTATAAGACTTTTTTTCTTGAGCTGCATGATTATGAAAAGATGCTTTTTTGGTACTTCGAAAGATCTGAGGAGAGAACAGAAGAGTACTTAACTGTTTGGTTTGCCAAAATCAAAACAAAGCTTAAACAGTTTTTTCTTATAGGTTTTTACATTCCTTCTTAACCTGTTTAGTGAAGAATAAATATTCCTCACTTAAATCCTCTGTTAAAGTAATTTTAATGTACTTGGCATCAAATACCAGTATGTAACACACATGGAAATAAAGTTTAGTTCTGGCAGTGAAAATAATAGCCATTTGACTCTGTCTTAAAGTTGCGATGTTGGGCATCTGATTTCATTCCTGTGCTCTTTGCTGCCAAGCGCAGGCTGGAGCGTAGCTGTGCTGTCATTACAGCCCTCCGTAGGGGAGCTGCTCGGCTGGCTTGCACGCTGTTTGTGGTTAAGTGATCGAATTTACAGTCAGCTCCATTCTAGAGAAGAGAAGAGGATGTTTTTTAGGGCGTGAGCACATCTGTGCTTCAGCATCTTGCATGTTTGTGTTTAAAAATGAAGCACTTGTAATTGAATTTGATGTAAGGAATTATCCTCTCTTTATATTTCACATAAGCCTTTCTCAAACAAAGATTCTTTATGTAAATTTTTACCTCTAAAGCTACTGAAAATGCTTGTTTGGAAGCAAATTAACCAAAGATGTTGCAGCCCTCAGTTCACTTCAGTATCTGTCAAAAAATGTCAGCTCTTCAACAGAGAAAACATCTCATGTCCCTTTGGGCAGGATTTTCATAATTGGAAGAAGTTACACTTCTGGATAGAGGCACCTTATGTGGAGAACTGCATGCCTTCTACATAACCTGGTGATCAGACATAGGAAATACTGAGATTAAAAATGCACTGTAAAGGCACACTTACTGAAATCACAGTTGTTAACCATGGATGTTAGTTATGTTCATTTTTTTCCCCTGTTTTGCTAGTAGCACAACTGATCTTGTTAATGATTTTAAAACACCCTTCCCAGTTATCTAAAGATGTTTGGTTTTAATTCATAGTAAGGGATGAAAAGCACTTAGCAATAGAGCATTTCCAAAAAGTATTATCCTGCAGCACAGTGTTTTGTTGAAAGGTACCCTGATTTCTGCTGTACATAATCCAGAGCAATTCAAAGGATATGGGAGTGAAGTCAGCTGGATTTTTCTCAAGTAACATATTTTGTTCAATATCATTTCCTTACCAATCTTTATCCAAGTACTCCTAACTGCTTTTTGAATAGACTTTCTAGAATTTTCAATTTATGGTGAGGTTTCCTGGAATCAGAATTGCAGTCCTTGCTCCTACCCCTGGCCGGAGCAGAGAGGTCTCTTAAGGACAGATAGGGAGCCATCATGCCTCCAGCAATATTTTTACTTCTCTCTTATACAACCGTTCTGAGTAGAAGGGCGAGTTGGTTTGTTTACCTTTGAGCCAAAAAATCAGAAAATTTGGGTTTTGTAACTCTTCTTTCTTTTTTTTCAGCAATTTAGATGGTATCTAAATCAATTCAAGCTGTTTCTAGAGCACTAAATATATTTACACAAGCATACTCTAATTTATTAGTATGTGTAACTATTTATATTTTCTTATGCTTCATCGATTAATATCGGTCTATGTGATTTGAAGATCTGATTCTTGGTGGTTGTTCATATGCTTGTGTTGAGTAAACATACTGTATGTAGCCAGGTAATTGTAAATTATTGAAAATGGCTTCAGAATTTTCTATAATTACAGTATTTAAGAAATTTGAGTGGGTAGTTGAAGAATGCATGGAAGGATCTGAGGGTTGGACAATTTTACTTCTTTGTCACTAGTTTAGGTTATTAGTGTAGCTATTTAAAGTTTTCACATCAGCTCTTTTATACCAAAGGAGATGAGGAAACTTACTTTATAATGGCTGAGGATTCATATCACCAAAAGATTAATAAAAGCAATACGCTCTCACATCAGGTGTATGGACTCTAAACCTTTTATCTTCTAAGGAAAAGTGAAGAACATCAGTCTCAAGCTTCCTTCCCTTCCCCACAAAAGGGAGAAGAAAAAAGCTGCTTTCTCGGAGCGTTTGGGATGCGGTTTCCTCACCTTTCTGAGTGTAAAGAACAAGGCTGGCATGCTCTGCCCTTTCAAGGAAGTTTTCCCTATTCCAAAAGATGCTACCCTATTTTAAGCATAAGGAATTGCGGCTCGGTGTTGGATGTGTCAGAAGGATGACATACCCCAGCAATTTAAGAGGATAATCTCTGGGTGAAATGGCTTTGGGCAGAGATATGTCTGTAAGTCACAGAAAGGTCAGAGCATGACAACTAATCTCCCTCTGGTGAGGGTGCCTCCCTGGGATTTCTGTCTCAGCTGAGCAGGTTCAGGTCTATCCTATAATCTGCTGGGAAAACATTGAGGCCGTTCAACCAAAACAGAGTGTTGCTGTGTCCCTGTGATAACAAAGCAGTGGTCTGTTAATGTGCCCCCGTCCAACCTTAATCCACTTTTCAAGGTCTGCAGCTACTTGTTAAGCCAAATGCCAGTGACAAACTTCATTAAAGCTACTGTTCTTCCCACACATTGTGATTTTTGCAGCCTCACCTCCAGCACTGTTGCTTGAAGGCCATTATTTGCTTTTATTGCAACTATAAATCTCCAGAAGATAAAAAGATTTCACCTCTGTACAAGGTTTTGCAGTGCTCACACCTTCAGACAAAAGCAAATAGATTCACACAGTAAAATCAAAAGTTGTGAGTTGTGACCATGAAAGTGTTAATAGGTACATGAGAGCTGGCAAAACAAAGAGAATTTGTTCTCTTAAAAATTGGTTTCCTTATAAATGCCATCTACCGAAACATACACCTATAATCTTTCTAGTAATTAATAAACAGCTGAATATTCAAACACTTTAGCTTGGTTTCTGCAGGTGCTTCTTGACTTGCTGGTCTCAGCCAGATTCCATGTGCGTTGCACGCAGTTAATCCCGTCAGACAGAGAGGCTGCGCTGGCACACACAATAGCAAGACAAAGCACTCAAGTGCATAGAGACCACAATGCCGGGTCTTGTGTCTGCTGAGGAAGTCCAGCGCTATAGGAAAAAACATGTCCTGCTGCCTTCCTGAAGCCAGGAGTTTAAAAAGCATTTTTGGTGGGTTTGGTGAGCCTAATTCAGCTCCGGCTCTGTTTATAGCTGCGGAGACTATTCCCATGGCTGTTCTGTTGTAAGAAAGCACGTACATGTTCTATCCCTGGTCTATCTTTTACGGCCTGGACTAGATGAGGCAAGACCTGGACAGAGTTTCTTTAGTTCTTCCATTTTACAATGGGGTCCTGCCCAACGGCGTTTTGAGACAAGAACCCATATGGTTATTGAATATGTGGTGTGCTGTAAGCCAGCATGAGAAGAGGGAGTGACTTCGCAGGTTGTGATATGATTGTAAATAATATTTCCCTCCCAAGTCAATTGATTGGACGCAAGTGCTGTCACTGAGGTGGTTGTTACAATACTGCAGCAAAGGCAAGGGTATCGAGACGCCTGTTGGCTAAGGCTGCCTCTGGTTCTCTTCCAACTGACTTTCTTTATCCACTACTCTCTTAAAACACATGGAATTTGGAAAGCACCGCTCTCACCAAGCAGCCATGTGTAATTTTCCTACAATGGGGTAAAGCTCTGTGTTACAGTATCTATTCAACTGGCTTACGATAAACAGCTAGTGAAAATAATGTTGCATTAAGCAATTCAGATTTTGTAGGAATATATATGTATATAAACAAAATTAATGATATTGACTTGGCAGTGCTAGGTTCACAGTTGGACTTGATGATCTTAAAGGTCTTTTCCAACCTAAACAATTCTCTGATTCTTGCCTAACATTTGAATTGCCTAGGGTATTTCTGTTTGTTTGTTTGTTTTTAGTGCTATTGAGCTTTGTACTGACATTTTTATGAAGCTATTTTTTAATAACCCCAGGATTTTGTATTTAAGTGGTAGTAGATGAATCATAACACATCATTTCATGCGTGAGGCAAGGATTATTTTTTCCTATACACATCAGTTTATGTTTATGCTGAATTTCATCTCCCATTTTAATTTGCAGTCACTGTGTTTCATAAGGTCCTTTTGCAATTCTTCACAAGCAGCTCCCATCTTTATTACCCTGAGTAACTCAGCACCTCCAGCAAACTGTCGCCTACTTACTCATCCTTTTCTAGATTGTTTAATAACACGTTGAGCAGCATGAGTTCCAGCACAGATCACTAAGTGCAGTTTCACACTCTCTGTGAAAGCTGAGTATTCTTCGTACTCTGTTTTCTATCCTTTGATCAATGTTGTAGCCATGTGAGGACCTCCCCTCATGTCTCAAAACTTCTTAGCTTCCTTCAAGACTTGAAACCCTGTTAAATGCCTTTTTGGAATTAAAGTAGGTTATATTAAAAGGGTCTCCCTTATCCACACACCCGCTGACTCCTTCAAAGGACTTCAAAGAAAGTGGCTTTCTCTCGCACATGTCACACGGAGTCTTTCCCAGGAGCTTAAATTCATTCCTGCCAATTTCAAATTCCTGTAATTTCACATTTAAGTTTGTCCACCTTCAGCGTCCAGTCCCTTGGGTTTTTTATGCCTTTGTCCGCAAGATCAAAAGTCTTTTGAAAATTTGGAAAATCTGACTCCAGACAACTCAGGGAATTTGTGAAACTGATCCTTGTTCTGCTGTCTTTGCCCTGTTGCAATGCAGTTCTCGGTGGAGAACAGCACAATGCTGACAAGATTCTGCAGCTTTATTCATGTGTTGACAGTCACCTATTTCAGTGGAGCACCTTGGGACAAGAACAACAGCTAGCCATTAGGACACATCTATTCTTCAGGTTTGAATTAAAGAGGGACAGTTACTAAGTGACAGACCAACCTTGTCACCTGGTGGGGCTTCTCAGGGACTTGCACGAGCAGGAAAGCTGGATGTTATAAAAGAGGCAGCCTCACCAGCCACTTCACAAGAAATTTGATCTGGACCAGAGGCAGAGAGAACCTAGTTTGCACAGTGCTTGTCCTTGGACTCCAAAAAAGCTCACGTATGCAACAAGGGACTCTGGGCTAAACCAGACTGCAGAGTACTTGGGAAACGGAGGCTAGAAAACACACGTAGCCCTGTTGATTATTTTGTCTAAATATCGGTCTTACTCTATTTGAGTAAAGAGCCGTTTGGTTTAGACCCCCATGCAAGGCTCTGTGGACATGTTTCACGTCCTGAAAAAACAGAGATATAAACCTGGTCATCTCTAGACTTGAAATGAGCGTACATTGAAACTACTCAGGTGCTTCTGGCATGTTTGCTGGGCGTGAAGTGACCACTGGCAATAAGTCTTTTACATATACTGACTGTACAGGGATCACATAAATATAAGTATATATACACATGTATTTTACACAAACATGCAATCTATCTATATATGAATAGACAGACGTATGTAGATGTGTATATATTCTATCTACAGAAGGAAACATCCATAAAGACTAAAGACATTCTAATAGTGATCTTTCATGAGCTATGATCTTTCACAAACTCTGCGTACAGGGATCCTTGCCCTATTTCTTCCTGATAGCTTCATTTTATACGTGAAAGGGTTGTGTAAGCAGCCTTTTCAGCTACCACCTGACTGGCAGCTTATGCTGAAATGATCATCTATGATTACTCCTAAATCTGTCTCTGAATTATTGCCTGCCAAGACAGTCTGCGTGTCTGTCTCTGGTGTTGCGTAAGTTGGTATTTAGCTACCTGCCAGTGGATGTCATGGGACTGTGACCAGGCAAGCCAGGTTTGTGTTACAGTAACCTGTCTGTCCCTCTTTATTAGCCTCCAATTTACATGTCTTCCACAGAGTTTATCACCAGAAGTTTTATGACATTGGCTAGTTTGCTGATGAACAGACTGAACTGGGGCAGAAAGACCCCAGCCCTTTGGCACTGCTGCTAAACGTGGGCATCCTTATTGGTGACTCCCAATGATCAATATTTTGAAATCAGTGAAAGACCCAGTTTTTAATCCATGTAGTTAATTAACTGGTAATTCTCTATTGCACAAGTTTTTTAAAACCAAACACAGTGCTGTACTAATGCCTTGGAGGAATTAACATTGCATTACAATGGTTTTCTTTATTCAACAGACCTGTGATCCCATCATTAAAAAGACCCCAGCCCTATTTAGTACCCTTTGTCATGACTAGCCAGTAAAGTGCTCTGAACTGAAAGGTTATAGATACCTCCCTCTCCATTCAGCATCTCCTTCTCCCTTTAGCTTTGAGCAGGAAGTGCTGCCGGCCAAATCCTGGTTTCTACTGCAATTCCTGATGACAAAAGGAAATACCTTTAGGTAAGGAATGTGCTGGGAATATTTGACTGGAGAAAACACAGCCCTGGGGGAGAAGTGGGACTTGTGTGTTAGCTAGGTAAAGTCACGCGAGAGGTGGGGACCATCACCCTGGGGACTGTCCTGCCCGCCGCAGCCCGGACCTGGCAGCTCGCCCGTTCCTGGGCAATTTGTATTGGACCAAATTTGCTGAGCTGCAGGACTGGGGCTCCCACTGAGCTGCAATGGGGCTCCTGGGCCATGGGCTGGGGGCAAGGGGAGGTCCCAGGTGGGGCAGGTTAGGGTGCTTGGAGGCAGTCAGCACCCAGGCAGAACCGGCAGACTATCATGCAGCTTGCAGCTATATTTCCATGAAATTAAAACCCACATACTTTGGTGATAAAGAAGGTGGAAGATAGCTGTGGTGGACCTAAATCTAGTTGATGATATGTCCCCAAGACACTGCTCCAGCAACATTTAAAAGCTTCTGAAATGAACATAAATGTAGTGTTCACCCATGTTTATGTGCCAAAAGTCACAACAAAACAGTGAGCAATGCTGATGAGGTAGGAAAAGACAGTAAAGGAACAACATTTTTAAGGGAGAGCACAACTTGTTGAGATAGACATGGTCGAGGGCAAGCCAGTGATACCTGCTCTCTGGTGGGAAGGGCAGCCAGCCCCCAGCCCATGTTATGCCAGTGGCAGTCATACGCACAAGAGGGCCCAGGCAGTTTTCTGTCAGCACTGGTTTCCTGAAGATAATGCACCCATGGCCATAGAAGAATGAGTCTGGGGTCTGCTTGCCTTTCAAGGAAAGCCACCAATGCCATCATCCAAGCTTAGGAATTTTGTCTGAAGGGGGTGCAAGGCTCTGGGGTGTTGGGATGCTGTGGGCACAGGGGTGGGATAGCCACTGTCAGGAATGGGACCACCCAGCAGGCAAGGTGGTGTGCTGCATCTGACCAACACTGGGCTTTCCTACAGAACAGGTCTCCACAAGGGTCTGGAAAAGAAAGTCCCAGCCTTTCCCATGCTTGCAAGTGCCAGGTAACTGCACAGAGAGCAGGTCTTCTGTGAAAGGAGGAGATCAAAGACTGAACTGCTTCAGCCAGGACTTGACAACCCACAGTGGCTCAACAGACCTCTCTGGGAGAGGAAACTGTGCATTTTTAGAGCAGCTCAGACGCAAATATGCACTGTATTTTGTGATTATCTATAGTGCAACAGAGTTAGGTGTTTAGGGAGTTAGGTGTTCAGCTAGGTGTGAGCAGGGATGGGTAACCATCATTTAGCATGCAAGGTGCTGCCCACCAGGCCGAGCTGTCCATGTGAGGTGCATTTGAGTTTCAAAACTGAGTTCCAGGTCAGCCTAGCTGCAAGCTAAGGGAGAGCAAAGTTGTACAGACCAAGGGAGTCTGTAGGGAAACGGCTGCTCCGAGGACACCGATCCCTCTGTCTGAATCTAAGGAAAGCCAGAGGGATGAGCACTGCTGTGGGCATCCTGTTAAGCATAGGCAAGGACTGTATAGCTTTGACTAGTGCCCTTTCAGCTTCCAAAATCTTGGCTGTAACTTGCTAAAACACACTTCGCCTTTACTATCACACCTGTCCAAGAGGAGGTGGGAGGGAAGGAACTGAACTGGAGCCGTGTGAGCGCACTTTGAGCACGCTGGTTCCCTGAAGATGCCAAGCCAAAGCCAAGCGGCAGGTCCAGGCTGTCCTGGGCCCTGCATCAAGTCCGCTCCATCAGCAGTTGCTGCCTGGATGCTGCTCTCAGGAGGGACCTCTCTGTCTCCGCATCCTGGCGATGTGCATGAGCGAGAAGCAGCCCCTGGAGTGACTCCATTCCCGGCTCCAGGTAAGTCCTGAAGGTGAGCGAGCAGCCTCAGGTCAAAACTACAGGTCTTCAGGCAGCATCGGGCTTCTGGTCAAAACCTGCAGCCGCCTTGTGTCTGTATTGGGATTATTTCCCCTGGGGAGATGTCTGCCGTCTCAGGACAGGGTGTGAGGTTTTCCTCTCCTGTCGGTGCAGGCTCGGGACAGGGCTCCCCTGGGCGATGGGCAGGTGTTGGCAGAGGCAGTGGCCCACGAAAGATGCACTGCACTCCTGCCTCGTTCATTGGCACTTTCTGAATAAAATCCTCTCTAACGGGCTCGGTGTCAGCTCGGTGCTGGTCAGGAAAGGGCAGCAGGCAACACCAGAAAGGAAAAACGATTTTGAAAGTGGAAGAATCCCCGATTCTCTGATGGCTTCCTCTGCCGGGTGAATAACAAACCACCCGGCCACAGTGTTTGTAACTAGACTCTTCTCCGTATTTTTAGCAACTGATCTATGAGATCATTTTGCTATTTTCAGTTGTTTGTGACTTGGGACTTTTTTGCTGGGAACATGCTGAGTGGGAAGGAGCACATACCCTGAGCTTTGAGTGAGGGGCTGAGCAGACCCTACGTACCCAGTAAATGATACTAACTTTCTGAGCAGTTTACCTCCCCGGAGCATCAGCAATCCAGGGCATCAACAACAGTTTTGGAAATGCCCTCCAGGTTGGTCCTCCAAGGCACAGGAGAACAAGCATGTACCCAGGAGAAGTCCAGGCAGCCTTCATTAAACTGACCTGACTGCTTCCTTAAGTGGGCAGAATCTGTCTGTAAGCCTGGATGTCATCTCCTGTGCCCCATTCGCAAGCAAACACCGTCTTGCTTAAAGCAAGAAATATAATTCCCACACACGCCTTTCGGTGACTCTGTGGTTTCAGTGCGAAAGGTCTCACAGCGGATCATATATGCTGTGTATCCTACACCACTCCTGGCGTTAGCACAATGCTTGCTGCAAACACCTGCGTCTGGCAGCTGGGCACCATTAGCAGGCACTGCCCTCCGACAGGGGCAGCTTGGTCATCTCCCTCTTGCCTGCTCCTCTCCTGCTTGCCCTGCTGCATTACACACAAGGTGCCTTACATCATCTCTTATCTCAAAGTACAAAGAGACCTTGACCCCTCATAAATGAATAAAGAAGCAATAATTAATTGACTGAGTGATAAGCCACAGCTATAACGTCACATCAAGCCTGCGGGGCTGCCGGGTGGGCAAGCACTGCTGACCTTTAGGACCTTGTCTGAACAGTAGGGTTTCCAGCCAGGATGAAATTCTGGCTCTGGAAAACCGAGGGTAAATCCAGGGGCAGGAGAGCTCGATTTCATCTGAGCAAACCTCCAAGTTCAAGGTAAGCTTTGGGATTTTTGCGCCTTGGGAGCCTTGGCAGGGCTCTGCCAATCAAAGCACAGCCACCGACCTGGAGATCCCACACGGAGCCGCGGGACGCTGGACCACCTTGCAGCCTGATGGCCGATGACGACCTCTGCAAGCCAGCGAGTGCAAGGTGTCTCAGCCTTGAGACTTCAGTGTTTCTGCAGCTTCAGGTTCACCAGCTCAGCCGCAGAAGTTTTAAGCTACTTTCTTACTTTTTCTATGGTGCTTCAAATGTACAAAGTGCTTACAGAAGTACAAAATGGCACTTTTACTACCAGAAGGGGAATGTTTCTCTATTTTTATTTCCTTTCAAGTTAGAGGAGGAGAGTGGAAGAAAATATGAGCTTGCTTTCTCCAAGAAAACAAATTGACCTTTTAGTGTTATGAAAGCCTTTATACAATAATTTGGGCAAGGAGAACTGGAATTTCTCCTGTGAAGCATATTTTTCCTTAAAAAATGCCAGTTTGCAAAAACCAGAACAGTTTGCAGAAAGGCTTGGTTTCAGTGAATCTGTCCATTTGATAGCTGGTTAGAAAAGTTTTGGAACTGCTAAAATGCAGAGTTTGTCGGCATAACTCTTCAAATATGAAGTTTAGCTACAGTTGGGAGTTAAAAAAATAGAATTAGAATTTAAAAAAAAGAAAAAATAAATAGAATTGAAATAAAAATTAAGTATTTTTGCATTATTTAAGACCAAAGTGTTGTAACTGACCTAATCCAAAACATGTTGTAATCATCATTTCACAACAGCTTTGAAATTCGGATTTCTGGGGAGTGGAAAGTTGACCCCCTCCCGGGAGGAGACTGGTAGGAAAGCTGCAGGGTAGGTGGGGACCGGGGGTGAGGCTCCCCACCTGTGCTCTAGCACAAACTGCCAGCCTTGTGCAACAGCAGCACTTTCTTTACAGGTATCTCTTCTGAAATGCGCTCAAATAACTCCCTGACCGGCGGCTGTGACTGTGGTCATGCAAATCATGAGCTCTGCGTTTGGGCAGGTTAGCATGCAGCCGTTACCTCCTCTGAAGAGCTGCACGCAAAATAAAGATATCTAGTACGCTGATGCAAAAAATAATGTCATTTAGAAGTCGGGAAGCCCCTTCTGCCTCATGCCTCTTTTCTCCCAGCAGCTCAGAGGTGGGGCACAGCCACCGCGTGGTTTGCCTCAACCTGCATGCGGTGCGGGGAGGGCTGGGGCGATGGTGAATTGCCCTTATTTGTACTTGTTTTACTGGTCTGCCCTTAGTTGATGGGTTTGTTTTCAGTTTTTCAGAATAGCGCAGGTTCAAAGCAACAGGTGAAGCATTTCTGGCGCTCTCCCTCTTCACCAAAGGCACTGTAAGACGTCTAATGAGAAAAAGAACAAACATTAAGCTAAAGGCACGTGTTGGTCTTGCTCACCAACACTAACTAACCTCAGAAGGCTTATTACTGTTTTGCTGCTGCTTTTTACCCCCAAAAGGAAGTATTCTGGGCTGGAACTACTGTGAGGAGTGTTTAGAGCAAGATAAAGGTCCAGCCAAGATCCTGCCCTCTGTTAAAGGTATTTTTGTCCAGGAAATATGTTGGGAATAATTGGTGGGTGGGGGAAACCAAAGGAAGTAATTAAAAATAGGTAAATAAACTGTCTTTTTTTTCCCTCTTGCTTTCTGCACCAGAGAAAGCACACAAAACCAATTGCATTCATTCTTATTTTGGAAAATGTGGGATTTTTAAGGCCAAAACAAAAAAGGAAGATTTCATCCTGGAATAACACTCTCCAGAGCCTGCACTGGCAAGGTACAAATGCACTTCCCAGCTGGGTGAAATGATGCTGCCTTTGCCCTTAAGCCCCATGGCACACCAAAGGCATGAAACTATGGCACATGGCAGATATCTTTTATTGTGGCGTAGGACCAAAAAGGCAGCAATAACGACTGATATTTGCACAGGACGTTTCATAATCCACTGGGGCTGCAACCAAGTGGCTTGTGTGCAGCTGTGCCCTTCTCATTGGAATTCCTAAGTACCAAATTAATGTGCTGGTTTGTGGTTGTTAGAGAAGACACTAAGTGGGCTGTCTTTCCTCCTTGTTGCTTGATAATGCACCCTGCTGCAAGTCCTCCTGAGAGCTGATGATGATGATTTTTAGCCTCCTAGGGCTGAAACAACATTTTAATATCAGGCAGTGTATAATCAGTGTAAACCTGCCCTTGCTCACATCCCCAGCTGGAGGAAGAGATATATCTGTTTGAAACCCAGAAACACAAAACCATTCCCTCTCTCAGTGGATGATATCCAAACTGTTCTCCCCGGCAGCTGGGCATGAGACTCGTTCATCTGGGATTAACGTCTGCTCTTCAAAAAATCACCCATCACTTATTTTTTTGCCTCCTGGCTGCTTAGCCTAACATTTTCCTTAATAGCCAGGAATAAAGTGGCATTGTGGGTTTTTTTAATTTCACAGAGCTGTGCGTGATTAACAATAGCCAAGAATCAAAAGCATTATGCTTAAACACATCTAATAAATATAATGGAGAGAGAGAAGTCTTAAGGCTTGTCTACATCTGAAACAGGTAATTCAAGGGTCATAAAAAATTCACTGCCATAAAAAATGTAAGTCTCTGGAGCTTTTGGAGTAAATCCAGTCCAAACCCAAAGAGCGTCAACTAGGGATACCTTTAATAAATGTTTAATTAATCAATCATTGGATCATGTGGTTCCTAATTCTCTTCTAGTAGGCGTTTTACCTGGTAATTAGTTTATCTATGCACTGAGCTCACACCAAAGCCCAGTGTCCTCCTCCTGCTGGGCAATACTGCTGGTGGACACTTGTCAACAGTCTCCATACCATCTCCTGGTACAGATGCGCTGGCTCGGCACCCAGAGCTTAGCCTAGAGTCACCCAAAACCACAGTGCCCAAACAGCCAGATCAGGCAGGTGCTTGTACCTGCGCCCAGGGCTTGAGGGGTGGCTGGGGATCCAACGTGCCCCACAGCAGGCAAAGAGGGACCTGTCCTCCCACCGAGACCTGGGGCGATGCAGCAGTTTCCCTCATCCCCTGGGATTTCGTTGGAGATGGGGAGTCTCTGTCTCCCAGCTCCTGCTGGCACTGTCCTTGGGAGTTGCAGGGGCAGCATTCGGCTGGGCTGTTGGAGGCTTATCCTTACCCTCCAGGAGCCACAAAGCTCCCAAGGCAGCCAGTGGGGTGGTGGGAGGGGTGAAACCCGGACCATGGGCACCCCAGCTTGGGCCTGGGGGTCCCCCAGCCACCTGCACGGCATTGGCAGGAGCCCAGAGGAGCAGAGCAGCCCAAATAATGTCATTTTGCAGCCTAAAATAATGCCATTGAAGCCGAATCAATGTCAACTTGCGTTCTACATGTTTATGGGTTGCCCTGCCCATCTCTGGTGTGGAAGAAATAGTAACAGTTGTAGGCTGACGTGGTCCCTTCAGGCTCAGGCTTCACTGTGCCAGGCGGGAAGCCCAGCCCAGCTCCTGCCCAGCAGCCGCCACAGCACCCAGCCTGGGAGATGAGCCTGACCTCAGCTCTGCAGAGCATCGCCTGCCTCCTGGGATGTCTAGTGCAGTCCTACATCCAGCCCGTGCTATAGCCCCAGTTCAAATAGCAGTAGTGTGAAATTGTAGTTTATTTAACTTGGTTTTGCTTTCTATAAAAACATGGTAAGAAAGTTTATTTCAGCAAACGAACTGGGGGAATCCATGAAATAACTATGCCCATCCAGCTTTCTGAACTCCTCTGTTGTTAGGTGGAACTGGTTTCAGGAATCCCCAGCTCCGGTGCAGGTCTCCTTTTCCACACATTTTGAAGAAGGTGAATTAACCTGAGCCTGTTAATATGTCAACCAAGTTGAAACATTTGCAGGTAAAACATAGAGCTCAGGTTGCTAGTGACAACTGGAAACGTTACTAGACCAAAACGTAGAATCTGGAAACAAAACAGCTGGGGATGCACATAAGGCTATTGAGCTGGTTTGTCGGGGAGCATTGATCTTCCTCTACAGTCAATTGCTGCCACACAACTTCGCAAATACTCCCTGCTCCCACTTTGTTCAAAAGTTAAAAACGGCCTGCAGTGCTGGAGAAGGGGTTGATGAAACAATAGCTCTTTTTGTCTTTTCTTGTCTCAGCAACACAGGGAGAGCAAATTGCAAGGGAAAAAAAGAAACAAACACACACGTATCTGCCAAGATGAGGTTCGTCCTTTTTGCCAGTGGGCTGAGCAGAGAGCTTAGCATCTTTCTCAGAGGAATCACGACGATTGCAGTGAAAATTACAACTGAGCCAACTCTGGTGCCAGGAAATCCTAAGTTTTCCCACATGAAATGACCAGAGAAGACTTTTTTGTTCACTGCAGACTATTACCTTCTTCCCCAAAGGCAGCACAGGAGTTAAGAGTGCAAGCAGCTGCCCTCAAGTGACAGGACTATAAATCTCTATCTCAAGGGCAATGGAAATGAAACTACCTCAAGTGCTATTGGAAAATCCCTCCTTGTTTCTTACTGGGTTCAACCAAACAGAATTAAATCACTATTTTTTCCTTACTCAGGGCTGTGCATCTTATAGATAAAGGAAGAAAAATGTACAAGCGTCCACCTCTGGCAGCTTGCGTGGTCGATGCTCTGTGCACAGGGGCTGTAGAAAACCACCTTCCAGAGTGAGGTGACGACTCATCTGTACAGGAATCAGGCCCTATTTTTGTTGAACTTACTTACTTTTTTTCTTTCAGCTAGGGAAGATCCAACATCAACATTGCTGTCATAGCAGCTGCACAAGGAAATAAGTGATTTCCTGTCTGAGTGTGTTCCATCGCTCAGCATTTTATTTTTGTGCTAAACCACAACCAGGCATGTCACCCCACCCCGTGCTGGGGCACTCTACCCCATCCCTTGCTACTGCAAAGGCACTGGGAAAACGTCACGGAGGCAAAATGTGCCACAAAATGCCTTGCGCCAAACGCCTTCCCCAGAAATGTGCTGCCGAGGCACAGTTTTCTGGACTTTCAGAGTAGCCAAGGGCTCTTCTCGCAGCATATGCCCCTTCCTCCCAGAGCTGCCAACCTAAATGGGGACAAGAAATCCAATGCTTGGCACAACCTTCAGTCCGAACTTGCTCCAGAACCCAGAAAATAATGAAACCCTTTATCTGGCTGTGCAAATAATGGAGAAAAAGCCCAAATATTGACAAGCCTCTTATTGCTTTTCATTTCCATAGTCATAATTCTTATAATAAGACAAAAGAACTAACTTGCATCCTAAAAGAAATAGGTTCTGTTTGGATGCAGTCCTGCTGATGTCCATGAGAGGGCTATTGGCAATGGCATTTGGGTGTTTTGCCCTAACACAGAAATACAGAAAACACACTGCCAGCTGATTACAAAATTCGTAGGCCCCCCACCACCACTCCCTCGCAAGCCTTTGCACAAGCTCTGGATCATACCAGTGTGCCCTTGCACCGGCTGGAGCAGGAGGCAGCAGCTGGGTGCAATGTGGCCTCCTCTGCCCAAAGAAGCTCTTGTAGTCATTAATGACTTCGCAGCAGCATGGGGCAGTTCTGGGGGCTCTGCTGCCTCCAGCCCTGGCTCCCCACAGGCTCCTGGACAATATTCTGCATTGTCAGAGTGTCTGAGATGAGTCCCATGCCGAGGACTGATTTTTCTCAATATGGCAGTTGAAATAAACCACATTTTATTCACACACAGCTGAAAGATTTTGTTGGATCCAAAATGACATGTTCTGTGTCTGATTAGGTTTGAATCTATTCTCATTATTAAATAAGGCAAATTTCAGAATAAAACATGGTTTCAAAATGAAAAAACTACAGCATTTTAATTTAAAACATGTAAAAATGAAATTTATTTCTGTACATGTATATTTTATGTATGTATATGTAACCTATTCATCAAAATATTTCATATCTTTTTCTTCTCTGTATATATTATACTGTTACCTTCATCCAAAAGATACTTTCTGAATTAGATGCAATTTGTGGTCAACACAACAGAGGTTTGGGGGGAATAAGCCATCTATCAGAAAGAAAAAAAAAAAAAAAAGACTCAAACTCCAAACCCTTTTCTAGTTCTGAGATTTTGCTTCCATTCACTTTCGCAGTCACCAGTAGAGCTGCTGGCTCTTCTGAATGCACCTTGAGTGAAATTCAATCCAGTCTTGAGGTCAACATGAATGTCAGCATTGCCTAGATGGAGAGATCCTACTTGAGAGGCACGTGATCTATAGACTTGTGCTGGTTCACTGCATGGGGCTGAATGTGACCTTTAGATTGCTCCTTCAGCTCATCTGAGACTTTGTACATTATCTTGGGGACATTAAGCACGGCAGGATGAGCTCCCCAGGGAAATTCTGCAGTGTTGCCAGCACTCTGATGGCTGGTCCCATGGGACACAATGTACTTCTTCTATCTCCAGCTTCTGGAGTCTTATGATTATGTGAGAATCTCAGCTTTCACGATGATGAAAAGTAGGTTTCTAGCCATTGAGACTGCAGAGAAAAGTTGGCAAATGTCACCTCCTAAAGGTAAAGGATCAGAAGACAAATGAAAAGGAATCAGCTGTATCAAGAGCCTGATTTTTAAGCTAACTGCATGGCTTGAAAACAGCATGGTTTTGAGGACCAATATTAATTTTTGAATACTTGGAATAAGAAATAATATAATGAAATTCTTGAAGAGAGAAAAAATTGCTCCTTGCTTTTTCCTTCTTCTCTCCCCGCCTTCTTCCTTCTTTTCTAAGGCTCTAGCCTGTTGCTTATGCTCCTTGATGCTTCTCAGTCCGGAGATGCCATTGGAGGAGGATGCTGTTAACCAGTCAGATGGAGTGTGAGTACTGGGAATTTTCCAGGGTTACAAAATGTTTTCCTTGCATCTGCCAAAGCTAACGGCAGCAGTCACTGAACACGTGCCACTGGAAAATCACAAGTGGGCTGGCTGCCAAGTATGCAGAGCTCTTTGGACAGAGGCATGTCAGGGTCTTGTGAGTGTGAAAGGACATTGCCGCGTCTGAGGCGGCAAGGCAGCGCTCCAGGCTGGCCTCGGGCACATGACAGCCCACAACTGCGTTCCCAGCCAGGAGGGCTGGGGCTGAGCCAGGCGCTGCCTGCAGATCTGTACTGCGAGCTGCTGGGCTCTGCGTCGAAGCAAGCCTTGTGCGAGGACTGTTCGCTTGCCACCAGAAGGGCACATTTATTTTTAATGGAACAGTTTAAGTGGAAGTAAAGTGGTCAGCATGGAATAAACAATCTCAGCTAATGGCTTGCTGACATTCAATCACAGTTCTGCAGGGACATCGCCAGCACCCCTTGAATCTTGTGCCAAGCCATTAAACCCCTCTCACTTGGCAATGGGCATTTGCCAAAAAGAGGGCAAAAAGCAAGATACTGAGGAATTAGTCTCCTGGGAGCACGTGAAAAGGAGTATCACCAGTGTGGTGTGGGGAATTTTAAATTTATACTGCCCACGTATGTCCATCAGACCTGGAGCCTCTCTGACCCTATAGTCTGTTCTCTGGCAGTGCCCAAAACCAGGGGAGAGATACCTAAAACTACGGAATTGTTTCTCCCAGCCTCAAATGAGTTGTGACACACAGGATTTGGTGAGGGAGTCCATTTGCCAGTGGCATTGTAGCAAAAAAGGAGATCTTTTGTACAACTCAGTGAATCCCATGGCTGTCATAACGTCTCATCCAGAGAAAAGCTGGTGGGAAAGGACGAATCCATGTAACTTAGAGAGATCATAATTTTTCGTAGAATCAAAATGGTTTGGGTTGGAGGGGACCTTTAAATATCATCTAGTTCAACCCCCCTGCCACGGGCAGGCACATCTTTCACTAGATCAGGTTGCTCAAAGCCGTGTCCAACCTGACCTTGAAAACTGGGCAACTTGTTCCAGTGTTTCACCACCCTCATCGTAAAAATTTCTTCCTTATATCCAGTTTTGGAAGTATCTGTCCAGGTGAGAACCTCATCTTACATATACAGAGAAGGGCAGAGTATTCCCACTGGAACATACACTCCCTATACAACTGCTCTCATTTGGGTTGATTTCTATCTTCATGCTTTTGCACTGAAGCCAAATTCTTCAATTAAAGCTATCTATTTCCATGGGAGATGCTCAATGGCATCCATTTTTTAGGATATGATTTCCAGGGAGTTATTCTTGTTTTCTATCAGCTTAAGGAAAAAATCGAATGAAGCTCCATCTTACAGAAGGTTTTGTCAAAACACTTGGGCCCTAAATTCTGCCTTCCATTAACAATATGCATTTCAATCAGGTGCTTGAAATTTATAGCTTAATGTAGATTATGTGCACGTGTTACGTGCCAAGCCTATATATACCTGTTTGAGGGAGCTCCAAAAAAACCCCAAACCCTCTCTCTTCGATGTTAACAGGAAAGCACGGAGAAGGTAGAATTTTTAGGCATTATGTATAGCCCAGAATTTGGTGCGTGCTCGGTGCAGAAGGGATGAAGGGAGGAAATAACAGTGGATTTATGCCTTTGCAGAATCAGCCAAGCTGGGACAGCCTCACAGTTTGCTGCCCGTGGCCCTCAGAGGTTGTTCCAGCTTTATGTTTCACTAATACGCACTACCCAAACGCTGCCTGAGGCTGACAGACTACCAGCAAGACTGATTAAACCAACTACTGGAAAAATCCCCAGGAAGCTAGTCAAAACATAGCATTTCCAGCACCGAAACACGAGCTGTATTAGTTCATTGAACCGACTCCTGGATTTGGTTGTTTTAAATTATGCGTTTGTACACACACACGCACAGCAGCCCATGACTGTGAGATGACAGCACAACGGGTATCTCTTACAGCACGGCAGAGCCAGAGGCTTTAAAGCGGAGTGAAGCAGAGGCTTTACTTACACAGGTAAGGCACGTGTTCCTGGCTATGCTCTACTGACATGCAGATATTTGCCGAAAGACACATTGCAATGACGGTGGCACCAGTACGAATAAATGACCCCAGAGCAACCACATAATTAGGCAACCTAAACTTTCTTTCTAAGCTTTCTATTCTTCAAAATTTTCTCCGAGTAAAGGCTTCATTTGTGAATATGATGAACGGCTCATGAAATGGCTTGTACAGCAGGACGCTTACAACAAAACGGGTTTGGAGCAGACAAGGCAGCGTTATTATTCCCCTGCCTGCCTGGCTTCTTGCCAGCCTCCTGCTGCCTTCTATCTCCCATCACAGGAGGCTGGAAAAATTCCCCTGGGATTGATTAACATGAGAGAGATCTTGTGAAAAACGGAGGCGGTATGAAGGAGGGAGGTGATGGCTGAAGGGAGAAATCAGGCTTGCAAGGACTGACACAAGCAGTTAAGCACCTGGAGAGGTGGGAGAGCAATGAGAATCACTGCAACAGGGAACAAGAAGGAAAGCCCAGCCAACTTCTCTCTCTACGGGTGCTCCAGCCCTCCCACAAAAATGCTGCTTCTCTATGAGAAAATTCAAGAGTGGCAAGGAGACACATGAACGTGCTCCCAAATCATTCCCAGGCACAGTTCAGGAGCAAGGATGGTTCAGAGACCGTTCCCACCAGGTCACACAGCCACCACGGTTTGGAGGCTGAGGCGTTATGAGCAGAGAGTCAGGTAACACCACGTCAGCCAGCCTCCATGTCCCTGGCCACATTAATTTATTGCAGCTGAAGCATCTTGGGAAACTAAGGTTTTCTTCTGGCTTTTATACCACAATTTACACTGCATTTATACTGCCACTCACCCCATTGATAAGGCTCTGGAAAGATAAGAAGACTTTTTAAAAATTAAACTGGAAAAATTCTTAAAGAAAATCTTAAACCTGAATTTTTACAGTTTTTCTGCGAGGGCCATTTTTTTTATAGCCCAAGTATTTGAAGGTCTGGACTTGTCAGGTAGCCTTTTCATTTGTTTTCTCAGTGATCTTGTTTTCCTAGGATAATTTGGTGACATTGCAACATCTTCTTTCTCAACTCATTTGCTCCATATTCTGCCAAGATCGTGCTCCTGTTGAAGCCCACAGTGTGACTGGCAGGTATCGGCAGTGGCCAAATTTATTCCCTGACTCTGGACGCAGCAAGAAAAGGCCAGGGGTCACCATGCACCTACTCGGTTTGTTTCTGCTAAATGTCAAGTGCTGAAGCAGTCTTGGAGGAAAGCTGTTAAACATGCAGCTACTAAATTACAGTGCCAAGAATATAGTTTGCTTTTTCTACGTGAAGTTGGACTTGGCCAAACTCTTGGCTTGCATCAAAAAGAGAGCTCACCCTTGCATTTGGAAGGTTATGAATTTTTAGACTAAGGATTTATGAACTATTTTCTTTCACTGAGTAGCATTTGCATTTAATGACATTAAGAAAGGCTTTTTTATTTACATAGGCTGCTTGAGACTTGTTTGGTTTGTGTTTTGTTTTCTAGAAAATTTAATCCAGTCAGATGACAACTGAATTAACTACATAGCAACACTTAATTTTATTATGCCCTCTATTTCAGTTTTCACTTTACTTCTCATTGCTGTTTACATTTTATTTAATCCATATGTATTTTTGCAATTTGTGATCTAAAAGATACAATCTACCCAGTGCATTTCATTGCTTCCAAATTCTTTACAGATTCTTTAAGAATATCTATTGTGTCTCATTTGGCAGACAAATAATATCTGCTTCACCATCTGTATTTGTGTACAGTTATTCCACCCAAGTAGACAAGACTTCCTTTCTCACCATTTAGAATGAGAAATATTTGCACTGTTGAATAGATTAATTTTTATTTTGTGGCCTGATGTCCATGACCCGGATTTGAGTTATAAACCTGTCATGTGTCAGGGCTCATTATCCACTGATTGCATAAGCTATTGTTACCGGGATAAATTTAGAATTCATCTGAAAATCACAATTAATCATTTGACCAGCTCTACAAATAAGGTCAGCCAACATCTACCATCTCTAAATTCATGTATATTTAAGTTTGCTACCAGCATATCTTCTGAGTTTCAGCTGCCTTGTTTTATAATCAGAAATATCTCATTTCAGATTCAAATTACTTTGTATAGTTAGTTCACTAACTGAAGTGCGTTGGCATGTCTTTTAAAGACTAGCATACTCTAAATATGTGCAGAGACAACAAAGTAGTAAGATCTGAAATAATTACTATTTATATCCTTCCGTTGTTTTCTCAAAAAACAGTATTTTATACTTAGATATTGTTTTCAAGATGATTGAACCAACTCTTAAAATGTTTTTCTTAAAATGTTTTTGTTTTTTCAAGTCCAATAATGCTTCAGGACAATTTCCATCTGGTAGTAATAGTCCTGTTTATTCTGGAACATCTTGGTTTATATTATGCCTCTGTGTCACAAAATCTATTGAAATCATGCAAAACACCGATCTCTCTGCCAAAGTCAATAAAATTACTACTTGTTGAAGAAAACAGTAAACAACAGAACTTCATAATGATGTCATTAACACATCCTTTGTCAACAGTTGGGAAATCTGGAACCTTCAAGAAAAATAAAGAAGAAAAAAAAAGTAATGCATTCAGCTCAGTTGTAGAATTAATTATACATAAACTTCTAATGAGATTTGGTTAGAAATGCAAACAATTTTTATAGCAGCATTAGCAGCACAGCAGCATAGCAGCATTAGTTCAGCATGTGGAGCGGATGCTGCATTTTATCCATCCATCAGATAAATGGACACGTTTTAAAGCTTCTTTAATTCTCAGACTCAGTATGTTACAACAGGCCCTCTGAAACTTGAAACTGGTATATAGCTCTCAGTTGATCTTGAATCTAATTCAGGATGGTACAGTATATTTGGGAGGTCCCAAGGGATTTACTCCTACCCTGCATTTTCTGCTAGGAGCCAAATTCTCCCACTCTTTGTGTTCAGAAAACTCCTAGGATGTTGTTCTGAAAGGGAATTATCTTACTTTTTATTGCAGTGGGACACCTGATGTCTTTTGTGCAGGATAGCTGTTTTGGGGAGGTCTTTTATCATTTAGCCTTTGCTTAAGGAGAAATCCCTAAGGTAGCTGAGAAAATGGTATTTCCCCCGCCCCTGCCAAGACCCGCCAGCTACTTGTTCCTGTCCCCAAACTACCTCCTGTTTTGTGCCCGCACAAGCTTTTTTGCATCCATTTGGTACAAAAAATAACCTATTCATGGGTTTATTTTTCATCCTGATCTGTTTAAATGTGTGACAGTACAAACTTCTGCAGAGAACAGTGCAGGCATGGATGGAGTATGTTTGTTTAACTGGCAATGCCAACCAAGCAGCACATAAAGCACCAGAAAACACAGCAGCGGGCTGAAGTACTGATGGACAGATATTGCCTGAAAGTGGCATGATATGGTCAAAAGTGAACTTACTAGGTTAGTTCTCAGAGATTGCCTTCAGAAAATGAACAGGGTTGTGTGTCTGATTTCTAGATTCATCAAAAAGTAAATTAATAATAGTACTACAAAGGTGTACTTTACCCTAAGATACAGCACACATGCAGTAGTAAATGCTAGGCTTTAGTGAGACTAATGTATATTAAGGGATGCTACTGATGCCCACGCCAAGCTTAACTGGTCTGGCTGAAGCAGAGAATACGTTCTACCTCCTTTTCTCCATGCTTTCCGCTTTAAACCAGCATCTATGGCATTCTTAATGTCTTCCCTTCATCTGAGAAATTCTATTGGGTTTCACAGATGACAAACATAAATTAATAATAATTTATTATATTAATAATAACCTCCTCATCCTGAAAATGAGTAATTTCCATGGCATGCACTATCACAACGCGCCGCTAGATGGTACAACAGGATTCTGCCTGCACAGTTCTGCAGCCACTCAGCATTCCCAGACAAAAACCTTCCAGTAAGCAACTAAATTAATTCTGGCTGAAGATTCGTAAGTCTACAGTGTAATTTAGAATTTTTATTCCAAGTGCATACATCATATTCTTTGTCCTTTACAGTTAATGGTTACGTTCCAGAACTCTGTCTGCAGTGATGACTTCCCAAGGTGTATTTACAGAACAAGGCACGTGTCAGCATACTGTACAGGGTAGGTCCCACAGCTACCTAGTTAACACCTACAAAGTGATGAGCTATGAAAATTAAGCCACAGGATTTGTCTGTAGATTGTGATCCCCAGTGGAAATCACACTGCCTGGGGGGCAAGAGTAGCTACGAGAAACTCCTGCTCTGAAGCATCCTCCAGAGGAGCTACTGCCTCTCTGGGAAGGGCTGCCTTCCCTCTTGCCCTTTGGAAATGTACACAGAAATGGGGGTTAGGGGACATGACTGCCTGCCCTTCAGTGGCTTCCACACAGATCAAGGAGAATAACAAGAATTTTTACATATGCAGCAGTAGAAATTTAAAATTCAAGGCAGCAAGGGTACTAATAAGCAGCATAATAGTTCAGAACTAAGCTGCTATGAGTAAATGAAATAAAGGCAGTGTAAAATGCCTAGAATTTATTTTAAAATTTTTGATACACTGTCTCAGAAAATCTAACTTGTATTAACCACAGAACTTAAAACCTGCTTGGATATGATACATGAATGGCACACTCAGTGAAAAATGCCTCACGGACTTTTAGCAAAAGACAACATTAAACAGTGATTTCCAAAGTCTGGGAGAAAAGGCAAAGAGGTGTCACAGATATCAGGGAAAAGGAACAATATAATTTAGCATTGTTATTGGAGAGCCAAAAGAGAAATAAATGGAATAATAAATATACTAAAAGGTCTAAAGAGGAAAGATTTAAAACATCAGAGTGCACAAGCAAACGAAATGGTGCAAAGATACTAGAAAACAGACAGATAGCTAACAAAATGGACAGAAAAATGCAGCCTATTACATCACAAGAAACTACCTGTAGACAGCTATTTGGCAGGTGAGATTTATTTAATTGGGCGGAAGAAAAGCACTTTCCCCACCTGTAGTTTCCAACGTTAGGGCAGACTTGCTGAACAGACAGTATTGTGGGCAGAGCGGTCCCGTGCAATGGTGTCTCCCCTGCCAGATAAGTATTAACTTAATCATCCACTCTTGCTTTATCTGTAAACACAGAGCTCAGGACTTCCCTGAATTAATCCTTGTTTGGACTGTGCAGGGGATTAGGATGGGAAAAGAACATCATGAATCATCACCTTTTTTTTCCACTGCTATCACAAGCAACAATATCACAACTATTCTGAACTCCCTCTTCAAACAACCTCCAGTGTTTGCCTTCTGTTGGAAGATATTTCCAGAATCTCATACTTACACTTTACGTTCAGTATAAATTATATTTTTTTATTATATGCCATGATCCCCGTAGTAAAACTGTCTTTTAGTATAAATCTCTGCCTTCGCTGCATCTATTCCTTGGTGTACTTCAAGCCAGCAGTAACACCTTCAGTTACCCTTCATTTTGCTAAGGTAAACCACCCAAGTTCTTTCAGTCTAAGAAAATGAGCTCTCCGTGACCCTTAATCATCCAGGTAGTTTGAATTAATCTTCTGCAAGCACTAGTAAATGCAACTGCTGCACAACGCTCCAGAGGAAGCTCGCTTGCCCCTCGCACAGGGCACTAGCGCCTTGCCGTCTCTGCTGCAGACGTGTCACCCCGGGGCAGCCTCCCACAGCCTCCTCAGACACCACGAGACCAGCTATATAAATCTCACAGTTTTGTCCTCCTCTTTATTTTCCAAAGAATGGGACTCCAAATACTGAGAATTTTTTTTTTTCACTAATCCTATTGATTTTCAGCTTAAGACCTATCAGTTATCTAGTTTCTAATTAACTCAGTGTTTCACATCCGTTTTATATCCTTCTAGATTCGTCAAGTACCAGGTCAAATATCTGGTAGGCTACAGTGGCAACTATTAACTGCATCAGCTCAGTCTTTTGATCATCCCTGCTTAAGCACAGGCTTAAACACAGGCTAATCAGCAAAAACTAACTCCCAAATGATCATGTAGCTTGACATTAACTATATTGTTCTAATTTAAATCTCCATCAAGAGGGTTCTGCATCAGTCACCCCATCTTTTTTCTTAGGAATAGTGATAAATGGATAGGCCTATATTGCCATAACATCAGACATCTGGATCTTAACCAGTGTTTCAAAGATGACCAGCAATCATTGTTCATATTAAGAGAGCTCTGTCCAAACTGGGGTTGCTGGGTATTGACAACTGACAAAAGCTTTAGCAGATGTGACTCAACACTCCCCTGAGCCCTGCTGGAGTGGAAAGGATTTATTACACGATTAGCATATTAATACTTTCCTGCTTTTTCCCAAATATAGAATATAATATTGGCCATTCCTGCCTTTTCTTTCCTTTTTTTTTTTTTATTTCCATCATTTCTGTCTATTCACTTTGGTATAATCTCTTTTGTTCCTCCTGTGTTTCAAAAATGCATTGCTGTTGTCTGCAAGGCTGTAGACCACATACTGGTCCCTTGGTCCATTTGCTTTCTTATCACTTTTCTGCAATAGGCTGCCTTCTAATTTATATTCATTATTATCAACTTCTTCTTTCTCCCATTTGTTATGTATTTTTTATATTTCTGTCACTTTCCCTCTAAGCCAAACTGACTTCCCAAGCAAAATAACTCTCTCTTTCTGTAGTGGCCTTTTCGGTGTTCTTACACAGTATACAGTCTACCTGCTTAAATTCTTCCTTGCAGAGGTTTGATTCAGAATTGGTTTCAGCTTATGAAATTAGCCCTGTGGAAGTACTATCTATATTTAAAGTGTTTGATATCACTTTGGAACGCAATCCGCTAGCAAAAATGTTCCAAAATACTTTTAACCCCAGCGGAGAGATAAGTTATATGGAGTGAAAAAATAGGAGCCTTTTCCAATTTTGAATTAATGAACCCACAGCTAGAACACTGTATATAGTTCAGAGTACATCCATACCAGACATCTGACACCTGAAAAGACTTGGGGGAGAAAAAAAAAATCAATCAGAGCTGAGAGCATTTTTGAAGAATGTTTTAAATAATGAAATGCTTTTAACTAACTGACAAGTGGAAAAGGAGGGCAATCAAACAAGTGCCTATATGTATTTTTAGGGAGATACATTGCTTATAGGGTTTAAGTAGAAGATGGGGAAGAAAGAAGACAGAGAAAAAAAATCCTGAGATATATTGGATGGAGGGCAGGGAGTTGCTTGGTTCATTTAGACTGAACCAAGACTTTATATGCCACTTAGATATGGAACAGTTTTTCTTGGCCATGGAGGATGTGGAGATGATGAGCAAATAGATATTCCATCTTTTATCTTGGTCTGTCCCTTTTTTATATTCCTATTTTACTCCTTAAAGGCACTGGCTATTCAGGCAGCCAAGCTAATCAAGGTGGCTTGAACCCTCAGCACTGCTTGTCTGGATCACGGGGGGCGTTTTGTGAGATTCACGTACTATATGGAGACTAAGGAGCATAGATAGTCACCCATAGAGTACGTTTCCCTGGATTGGACACTGCTCATTTAATTCTATGACAGACCCTTACAAAATCAGAGGACATTTCACCAGCTGCTTTAGAAACACCACCATGAAATACAGAAAAAGCAGTCAATTCCACAGGCTCCCCCACTAGACTTTGATCCTACAAGACCTGCACAGCCCAAACTAAAGCATGTTTTAGTTGTGCCATCGCAATATCCCCATAAAAGAGACCCTAGGAGACTTGCACAGCTCTGCTGTGGTCTTGTTGCCTAATTTGCACCCACTGCTCAACTCCATTGCATTTAAGAGGGAGTAATTTCAGCACCAAAGTCACAGCTTACTGTTCTCCCCTTGCAACATCAGTCAATGATATATCTTACGAAGTCAAATTATAGATTCATTATTATCATGCAGAGCAATGCATTTGCAGGACATGGAGCTTTCTCAAAGCTGTGTCCAAGACCATGCCAGAGCACACACAGGAGGTCCAGACCCTCACAGATCTTGTCACCTTCATTTGGAAATGCAAGGTGCCATTCTGCAGACTGGTGGTTTAGGCCTTTCTTATCACCTTGGGGGTTCCCATCCCTGTGATACCCTGCTGTGATTTCTAAAATACTAAGAGTGTTTTAGTAGTCTGCTCTGAGGAGTGGCTGATCATTTTTGTGCTTCAAAAGCCTGCACACATCTGGGAGTGCTCTACTCCCATGACAGAATTAAGACAACACTGCGTTTTAAAAATTAAATTTAGCATATGATTGATGATACCTGCTAGAGTCCTGGGAGGCTTGGCACCCTGTTCCCAGCTCCCTGAGTGCTTGCAGAATGGCCTCACTCTGCCAAGGAAAGCCCCACAGGTAGCCATGCAGGTGCTCTCACCCTTCAGTGCACCCTGCACCAGGCGTGCTTTGTACCCACAAATGCATATTCTTGGAGTTTTCCAATAGACAGGCCAACTAGCCATCATTTCTAATTAATTAGTTACTAATCGGTAAGTTGATCTTAATGGCAAGCTTGTACATTAATACCTATCTTAGTAGTGATGCTGGCAAGCTTACAGTTACATCAGATTTAAAAGCCATTTACAGGTACTAGAATTAATAGAATCAGTAATAATAATTCATTGTATTTTGAAGTATCAATGATGTCATTTTCATGTAATAAAGGAGCCTATTCTATTCATTTTAAGAGTTTATATAACCCTCAGGGACAGGCACATCAACATTTGACAACTGGGGATTGACCATATTGTGTGTGCACAGTCCATGGTAGGCTCACAAGCACAAACGAGAAGACACCAGCCAGGGAGGAGGCTGCCAGGCTGGGCAGCAGCTGTATTTGTAACATAGCAGTGAAAGAAAGGAAAGAGCCATCCTTTCCACAGCTTTAAACTTGGACTACCTCCAGGAGCCCGTAGCAGCAGGCAGGTCTTGGCATCTCTCTTGCTCATTGTACAGAAAGCTAGGGTTGAAAATCTTCCTTGAATGGAGAGGCAAACTGTGTGAGAAGGTCAGACCCTGCTGCCAATGTTTCGCAGCAGGGCAGCCCCAGGCCAGTTGAAAGACTGACGCTTTGCTACTGTTCTCACATGTATTCCCCAACCTGGCAGCTTCCTCATGCATTCCCACCTTTGGCTGGCCTCCCATGACTTATTCACAGTAGTAACATCTGTCACAGAGCAAACTCCGCCAAGGTTGCCCCTAGCCTCCATATCCCTGACCAGTCCTTCCTTATCTGTCAATATCAAGTCCATAGAGCACCTCACCTTTTCAGCTCTTCCATCACCTGTGTGAGTGAGCTATCATCACTGCACTCCAGAAACTTCCCAGACTGCTTGTGCCCTGCTGCGTTGCCCTTCCAGCAGGTGCTTAAAGTTCCTCTTGAGGACCAGGGCTGCCTACTGGTTATCTGAAGGTCTCCTCTACTTCTTCCTGATTAGGTAGCTTGTAGTAGACAGCCACAGCAGCATCACCCATGTTGTTCTGCCCTCTAATCCTAGCCCATAAACTCTCAGCTGGCTCATCATCCATCTTAAGGCAGAGCTCCATGCATTCCTTCTGCTCTCTCACATACAGGGCACCTCACCATCCTGATTTGTCCTTCTTAAGGAGCCTATATCCATCCATGGCAGCACCCCAGTCACATGAGCTATCCTACGCTGTCACAAAATCACAGAATCACAGAATGGCTGGGGTTGGAAGGGACCTCTGGAGATCATCCAGTCCAACCCCCCTGCTAAAGCAGGTTCACCTAGAGCAGGTTGCACAGGATTGCATCCAGCTGAGTTTTTAATATCTCCAGAGAAGGAGACTCTACAACCTCTCTGGGCAGCCTGTTCCAGTGCTCTGTCACCCTCAAAGTAAAGAAGTTTTTCCTCATGTTCAGATGGAACTTCCTGTGTTTCAGTTTGTGCCCATTGCCCCTTATCCTGCTGCTGGGCACCACTGAAAAGAGTCTGGCCCCATCCTCCTGACACCCACCCTTAAGATATTTGTAAGTGTTGATAAGATCCCCTCTCTGTCTCCTCTTCTCCAGGCTAAACAGACCCAGCTCTCTCAGTCTTTCCTCATAAGAGAGATTCTCCAGTCCCCTAATCATCTTCGTAGCCCTCTGCTGGAGTCTCTCCAGTAGTTCCTTGTCTTTCTTGAACTGCGGAGCCCCAAACTCGACACAGTACTCCAGGTGTTGCCTCACTAGGGCAGAGTAGAGAGGGCAGATAACGTCCCTCGACCTGCTGGCTATGCTCTTCCTAATGCACCCCAGGATACCATTGGCCTTCTTGGCCACAAGGGCACATTGCTGGCTCATGGTTAACTTGTTGTCCACCAGGACTCCCAGGTCCTTCTGCACAGAGCTGCTTTCCAGCAGGTCAACCCCTAACCTATACTGGTGCATGAGGTTATTCCTCCCTAGATGCAGGACCCTACACTTGCCTTTGTTGAACTTCATTAGGTTCCTCTCCACCCAACTCTCTAGCCTGTCCAGGTCTCGCTGAATGGCAGCACAGCCTTCTGGTGTATCAGCCACTCCTCCCAGTTTTGTATCATCAGCAGACTTGCTGAGGGTACACTCTGTCCCTTCATCCAAGTCATTGATGAGTAAGTTGAATAAGACTGGACCCAGTTCTGTCCTCTGGGGAACACTGCTAGCTACAGGCCTCCAACTAGACTCTGCGCCACTGATCACAACCCTTGGAGATCTGCCATTCAGCCAGTTCTCAATCCATCTTACTGTCCACTCATCTAACCCACATTTCCTGAGCCTACCTATGAGGATGTTATGGGAGACAGTGTCAAAAGCCTTGCTGAAGTCAAGGTAGACAACATCTACTGCTCTCCTCTCATCTACTCAGCCAGTCATGCCATCATAGAAGGCTATCAATCAGATTGGTCAAGCATGATTTCCCCTTGGTGAATCCATGTTGACTACTCCTGATAACCTTCTTTTCCTCCACTTGCTTAGAGGTGACATCCAGAATGTCTGTCTCCATGATCCAAATGAGATCATAGCCCTGCAACTACACACAGACCTGCAATTCCTCCTGTTTGTTCCTGTGCTGTGTGTGTACTATACAGGCACTTTAGACAGGTGTTCTCTCATGATGACTCCCCAGAAAAAGTATGAGAGCTTCCCCCATAATGCTGTTCTGTAGGCACTTCCTTATATGTATACATACACTTGGGGGGGAGCTTCTGCCCTGTTTTCTTGTTTTCAGAGTCTCTCCTTGATATCATGTCATCCCATGCCCTTTGCTTACCAAACTAGTCCACCACTTCCTCACTTAGTGTGGGTCATCATCTTTTCCCCTGATGCCCAATCACTTCTAGTTTAAAGCTCTCCTTAGCAGATTGGCCAGCCTGTTGAAAAGATGCTTTTGCCCTACTTGGTCAGGTGGATCCCATCTTTTCTTAATAGTCTTGAGTCCTCAAAGAGGCTTCCATGGTCATAAAAGCTGAATCCCCTTTGTTGACACCAGCTGTGCAAACAATTGTTGACCTTCAGGATCTTTTCCCAGTGAGGACGATGGGCTTGAGGAGGAGTGAAAATTGAGGAGAAAACCACCTGGGCCCCCAAGATGCTGACCACCACCCCAGAACAATGTAGTGTTGAAATGCTCCAGGTCTCCCCTGGCAGTATTGTTGGTGCCCATGTGGAAGAGCAGCAGTGATTAATAGTTCGAAGCTTGTCTCTCCACAACACCCTGGATCCAAGTCCCTGGTGAGCAGCAAACCTCCCTAGAGAGCAGGTTGGGTCAGCAGGTAGGGGCCTCCATCCCATGCAGGAGGAACTTTCCCACTACTGTCTGTCACCTCTTGCTCCTGGTGCTCCTGTGTAGCTCAGGCCCAACTGGCAAGGCGGCTTCATTGCAGAAAGCTCCCAACCCCTTGTCTGCTACCAGGGTACTGGCTCTGTTCTGTAGCTGCAGATTGGCAGCTGCAGCCATCCTCCTGCTGCCAGGAGTCACAAGCTTCCAGCCTTCACCATCACGGGAGTCTCCATTTCCTAATCCGATGAGCACAGACTCCGCCTGCCCCTCCTATAGGAATGCAGTGAGTTCAGCTTCCTGAAGCTGCAGGGTCTCAGAGAAGATCCAGTTGACCCCTTTGATCAACTTTGATCATTGGGATCAAAGTTGATCATCAATCATCATTGATGATCATCATCAATCATCATTGATCCCATCATCTCTGATGTTGTGTAGGCTGCTGACCTCCTCCCACAGCTCCTGGTGACACACACCTTCCACCTATGCACACCTCCTGCAGGCAAGGAGCCTGTATCTCCCAGGCCAGTGAGAGGCCCCAGGCACCCCTCCCCAGTCCCCGGACTGGAGAGCTGCACCTCAGCAGCTCAATCTGAGCCAAGGCCTCTGATGCACCAGGGACAGCTGACCCAGACAGTGCTGGGGACCGCGACCCACAGCACACCACCACCACAGCTGAGCATGCATATGCTGCTCTACAAAGGCTGCTGGCCCCCTTCTGCACAAGCTGCTGCATCCACTAAGTATGCCCAGGAGCTGCACTCCAAGCCACCTCTTCCATTGGCATCTCCTCAGCACCTGCTGCAAGGCTGCCTGGCAGCCATAACAGGGCTCAGCTGGGACAAAACCTCCCAGCACCCTTTGGCCAGGAGCAGCTCACAGAGCTTGCTAGAAGCCGCTAGATCGGTTAGATCTTGCTAGAAGCAGCCACAGCTTCCCGTAGTTATCCCCTCCCAGGAGCAGCACCAGACACTCTGGTGTTCCTTAGAGGGTTGCCAGGAGTCCCCCAGCAATCCCAAAAGAAGCTTCTAGAAGATCTTGAAGCAGAGCCAGGAAACTGCTGCAGCGAGTGCTCTGTCCGTTGGCCACCTGGGCTAGCCGTGCTCTCCAGTCAGGGAGGAGGGCAGAGGGCAGCCCCTCGCACAGGCCTCACATCTTCTTCAGCATGAGCTTTAGCTCTTCGGTTTCACTGAAGATTAATGTATCAACAATAGAGCACAAGCACAAAAATGATTTAAAGCTTAAAAAGTCAAATGCAGTTGATGAGATTTCAGTAAGCTTCGGTTGCACATGAATTGTCAAGAGCCTCTGCCTTGTTTGCTAATAAAATCACTAAGCCCAAAATCAAGGTATGGCACAGATGGTCCTCCGAAGCGTGCTGTCCTCTGTCTGCCACCTGCCGTCCCTCCTGCGAGGCTTGGCCACGAGGGCACACAGCCCTGACACCGCAGCACTCATGGCCTTCGCTGCGGCAGCACCTTCTAGCTTCAGCCGATCACAGACCCTTCAGCCTCCTGGGGAAGGAAGGACGTCACCGCTGCCTCACTCCACACAATGGCCAAAGCTAGTCCTTCCTGTGACAGTTACTGTGCCATTACCCCAGCCCACAGACAAGGTCCTCCATGGCAGTGGCACCCACCCCACACAGCTGGGATCTCCCATCCCATGGGGGCCGGCCTCCCCTGGCCTCCGACTTGGGGCTGAAGAGCCCCAGCATGAGGTAACAGGGGGTGGGAGCAGCCCCAGTGTGAGGCTTGGGGAGGAGTGGCTGGAGAGATGCCCAGCGGGGGAAGGACCTGGGGTGTTGGTTGACAGCTGTGTGAACATGAGCCAGCAGTGTGCTCAGGTGGCCAAGAAGGCCAATGGCATCCTGGCTTGTATCAGGAATAGTGTGGCCAGCAGGACCAGGGAGGTGATAGTGCCCCTGTACTCAGCACTGATGAGACCGCACCTCGAGTACTGTGTCCGGTTTTGGGCCCCTCACTACAAGGACATTGAGGTGCTGGAGCGTGTCCAGAGAAGGGCAACGAAGCTGGTGAAGGGTCTAGAGCACAAGTCTTGTGAGGAGCGGCTGAGGGAGCTGGGGTTGTTTAACCTGGAGAAGAGGAGGCTGAGGGGAGACCTTAACGCTCTCTACAACTACCTGAAAGGAGGTTGTAGAGAGGTGGGGGTCGGTCTCTTTTCCCAAGTAACAAGTGATAGAACGAGAGGAAATGGCCTCAAGCTGCGCCAGGGGAGGTTTAGGTTGGATATTAGGAAAAATTTCTTCACTGACAGGGTGGTCAGACACTGGCACAGGCTGCCCAGGGAAGTGGTTGAGTCCCCATCCCTGGAGGTATTTAAAAGACGGGCAGATGTGGTGCTTAGGGACATGGTTTAGTGGCGGACTTGGCAGTGCTGGGTTAACGGTTGGACTCGATGATCTTAAGGGTCTTTTCCAACCTTAGTGATTCTATGATTCTATGATTCTAATAGGGGGTGGGGCCAGCCCAAGTGTGAGGTAAGTGGGTGTGGCAGGGGTGTGGCAGGGAGGAGCACAGGGGCCATCCCTATAGGGAGGTGCCTCTGCAGGGCTGCAGCTGTGGACAGGTGGTGGTGTGGGTCCCTGCTGGCTGTTCTGCTGGCTCCCAGGATGGCTGGCTTGAGAGTGGACTTTGGCTTGCTCTTGGAGCCTCTGGGCTTCATTAAGGTCCTTGAGTGGGTGAGTGGGGCTGGGGAGGTACAGGGGGAAGCCTCATTCTCCTTGTGGGGCTGTTTCTTCTCCTTTCCCAGGCCTGGCTTTGTTCCTGTGTCTCAGCTGGGTAAGCCTGAAGAGGTGTGTGCTAATGGGCTGCCTGCTCCCTGCTTCATGTGGTGGATGTTCAACATAAGGCTGCTCTTCAGCCAAGCTCTCTGACTGGGAGAGAAGAAAACAGTTCTGCAGATATGTAAAATCTATATGTTAATCACAAGTTTGTCATAGTAACTTGTGCTGCTGTCTGTTGTGAGTTCTGATGACCAGGGGTTTAGGGTTCTGCTAGTGAACGAAGGGAAAACAAGAGCTGCTTAGAGAGTCAAACTGATGTGCAATACCCTGAGCATGTACCTTCTAGCTATTCTAATCTACAGTTGTGGATGTCTGAGGCTCCTAAAATGCTTCCCTTACCAACTGCAAGAGGTACTGTGCTGGCTTTTAACATTCAAAACCAAAAAAACTTGTGTAGACCGAAGAAAAAGATAAATGAAATGAACTTTCAAATAGGCTTTTGTTAGCAGTGTTGCTCCTGGTTTTGGATTATAGAAACTCAACATTTTCATTACCTCTTGACATCACTCCATACTTTACCATTGCTAATTTTGTCCCTATTTCTTGCCTTCACTAGCTGTTTCAGCTGAATGTTGAGTTTATTTCCCTTGAGCTCTAGTGGTGTGCACTAATATGTCTACGTATCAATTCCTATAGATTTTTTCCATCTTTGCTTTTGCCACATGTGGAGGCTTTCAAGGTGAAACTACCCTTCTAGTTTCCTGCAAAGGTGTGGTAAACAAAACAGTTACAGCTGCTTTTGCTTATCCATTCAGGTGAGTATTAGCTTTTCAGTTGTCACTCATACACTATTTATTATTCACTTTTTTCCTCATCTGTCTCCCTATGAATATGTACTTACTGTATATATCTGAATGAACATGTGAAACCTCTGGCTTGCTCTGTAGTAGCAATAAATAAATATTTAGTTGTAATTGTTCAAAGCATTGTGGTTGTCAGTGCCCTACAGAAAGACGTAGGTAGAATTGGCAATAGGCTGTATTACTGTTTTGTATCACTCTGCCTTAAGCTCTATTCTAGCAGTGCATGAATGCTACAGAAGGTATTTAATAAGCAAAACAACACAATTAATTTTAACAGTGTATTTCTTCATCAATTTGTAGTTGCTTTGGAGGCCCAGATAAGATTATTTTGGATATGCCATGATCATATTTTTGTTTAAAGACTGGATGGAAAATACTTACTTTTCAGTTTATTCCACTATGACCTCGGTGAGGGTGTTGGGTACATAAAAACTAAATACTCCACTGTCGTTGTAGTGCTCTTGTAGAGACAAGCTCCTTTCCTGGAGCATGAGGAGGAAGGCTTCCTCTTTGTTCTCACAGCCGCACATTTACAACAAGCGCAGAGTTGCTGTTCATGTGTGTTCAATAAGCATAGGTGTAAGTATAGAAACGGATTCAGAGGCCACCTAGTAAAAACTACTACAGCAGTATAGAATTTGGTCACAAAACCGAGCATTGTAACAGCACTTGGAGGGGAGAGCGGGAATCAGAAATGATTCTGTGCTAATCACTGAGTGGTCACTGCTAGTCACACAGGTTTTATTGAACTTACTGTGCATGCATTTTCTTGTAGCTGTAATGCAGCTCAGTGTCTTTGAAGTCCTGATCCCCTTGTTTAACTAACACTCTCTAAAATAATATTAAATCTGCTTCCAAATTGGGGTTTCTTTCTTCAGTTCTTCTAAAGATAAGATTAAGGTTCTTCTCCTGAAGTTGCTATTGCATAGCTCAATGTTATATGAGGAGCAATCTTCAGATATCTTGACAACTCTGTGTTGTATAACTGAAACATTACTCTAAAAGACAATTTATATTAGTATGAACTTACACCACCAGAATGCTGAAGCACTGTTATTGTGAAGTATGACTGTGTGAAGTTTCCATTGTATAGCAGACTCTAACTACATGAAGGATATAATCTTTGCAGGTTGAATACTGTTGTATTTAGTGCACCAGACTCAAAACGCTGTGGTGGTACTTGGACTGACGTCTATCTTGTGGGCAACTTCTCCTCTTCTGCACAGTTCTTTGTTACGCTTGCAGTGTTGGTATTCCTCTACTGCACTGCTGCCCTTGTGGTATATATTGGATATAAGCATGTGTATCAGCAAAATAGCAAGTTTCAACTAACTGTAAGTAATACTAAGATATTTTAATGTTTTGCCTTTGAAACCACAAAGAGATGAGAAATACTGCTAATACAAGAATATCTGAATAACTTATGAATATGCAGTAGTTCCAAAAGTTAGATGGAGCATGAACACAAGTATCTCAGACTAGTTGCTACAGATCTCGAGCAGAAAAGGGGACCCAAAGTCCTTGAATATTCATGGCATTGTACCTTATGCAGCTATTGAAGCAGAGTGGAATGAAGTTCCACCTTCTCAGGTGAACAGTGTCTTTACCACAACTTTTCTTTTGTATCATGTATTTGAATATACAATTGTTCCCTAGGTGGAACCTCTTCTGTTAGTCTCTGGGATTTTTCCTTGTGTAGAGCACTTGCTGTGCAGATGCAATTGGCAGAGGGAAACAGTTATATTGTGAATTTTAGTCACCTTAAATACCAAATCCCTGATCCTCAGAATGAGAAATTTCAGAGCATGCCTGGAAACAGACTTAGCAACCTTTCAAGCCAAATTTTAGCATATCAGCCATCCAGATTTAAATCCTCTGCCCTTTCTCCCCTGTCACCCCTGCTTTAATAAACTTTGACTTAAATTTTTACAACATAAGTGCTAGCCATCTGATTGTAGAAACTAATTTCTTACAAAGGATAAGATTGCTTATGCTTGATAAGTGCAAAAGGCATACAGTTTTGTAGCTGATTATCAACAGAGAATGTAACTTGTGTTGTAATTACAACACTGTTAAGGACTAAATTTGCTTGTGATCGTTAGCACTGAAGCAGTTATTTTGGTGAGAGAATTGATACTGTCTCTGCCTTGCTCTCCTATGTACATCCATGCAAATTTTTTTAACCTAATAATGAGTACTCCTTTTCTGTAGGACTTGGCTATCACTGTCATAACAGCCTTTCTGTGGCTGGTCAGTACTTCAGGTTGGGCAAAGGCACTTGCTGACATCAAAATGTCCACAGGGGCCAGCATTATTCCACGCATTGAATCTTGCAAAGCACCAGGAACAACTTGTCGTTTTGCTTCTGTGACCAGCATGGGAACTCTGAATGTGTCTGTGGTATGTATGCCTTCTGCCATATGGGTACAATAAATGTGTTAGAAAATAGCCGATGGCACCCGAGAGCCCTGTTCTACTGATTGCATGTGTTGCTTTATGTGTTGAGATGGCTTTATGGGTTATCAGTCTTTCAGGCCCATTAATACTGTGGTAAAATGCTGACCAAATTTTTTCTTTAGAATGAAACTTGTTTCCTCAAAGAAATTAAGTTAAACAACTTGTAGGATCTGTCTCTAGAGCTGTTAGATGCAGCATTTCCAGGCACATTTGAGTATCTATCCTGTCTGTAGCCAAGAGCACCTTAAAATATATTACTGGGCCACTCAAGTGGTTTGTTGACTGATATAAGAGGAAACGCTATGCTTCCTGCTCTGTCTTTTGGTGCTGAACCTAGCTTTTTAATCAACTGTGCACATTTTTACACAACATAGAATCATAGAATACCAGGTTGGAAGGGACCTCAAGGATCATCTGGTCCAACCATTCTAGCACAATCTAGATGAGATGGCCCAGCACCATGTCCAGCTGAGTCTTAAATGTGTTCAGCGTAGCGGAGTCCACCACTTCCCTGGGGAGATTATTCCAATGATTGACTGTTCTCATTGTGAAAAATTTGCCTCTCGTGTCCAATCGGAATCTCCCTGGGAGTAACTTGCACCCGTTACCCTTTGTCATCACCATGTGACTCCTTGTAAAAAGGGAGTCTCCGTCTTCTTTGTAGCTCCCCTTTAAGTACTGGTACATGGTGATGAGATCACCTCTAAGCCTCCTTTTCTCAAGGCTGAACAAACCCAGCTCTCTGACTGTCCTCATATGGCAAGCTTCCCAGACCCTTAATCATCTTGGTGGCCCTTCTCTGGACCCCCTCCAGCCTGTCCACATCTTTTTTATATAACGGGGACCAGAACTGTACACAGTATTCCAGGTGTGGCCTGACAAGCGCTGAGTACAATGGGATAATGACTTCTTTATCTCTGCTGGTGATGCCCTTTTTGATGCAACCCAGCATCCTATTGGCCTTCTTGGCCACAGCAGCACACTGTTCACTCACGTTGAGCTTCCTGTCCACCAGGACCCCCAGGTCCCTTTCCACAGAGCTGCTCCCCAGCCAGGTGGATCCTAGTCTGAGCTGCACTCCTGGATTATGTTTTCCCAGGTGCAAGACCTTACACTTGTCTTTGTTGAACTTCATAAGGTTCCTGTTAGCCCACTCTTCCAGCCTATCCAGATCTTCCTGCAGGGTGGCTCTCCCTTCCAGAGTGGAATAGAGGTCAAATAGAGGTTCCTTGCAATACAGTGATATAAAGGTCATGTTCATGGAAAGAACTCTTCACAGCAGGGAAAATGAGGCTTATTGTATGATCTTCCTAGTGAATCCTGCTTTTCAAAACTCTGGCTGTTATTTATTGGCCCAGTAATAATTGATCATGTGATCTGGATGTGCATATGCAGAGGTGCTGAGTGACTGAAAAGAATTTCTCTAATTCCATGCAAAGAGTAGAGTAAGCGGACTATCTGATTTCCAAAGAAGTCTGTTAAAATACCTTGTAATACTCTAAAGCATGTGGAAATGTCTTGTCTGAATCAAATGGGTGCCAATGATAGTGGTTGTTTCTGGCTTGCCTTGAAGTCATTCTGTCTTTTAAAAAAAACACTATCTTAATCTCACCTTTTTTTCTTAACCTACAGGTGTTTGGCTTGCTTAATATAGTTTTATGGGCAGGAAATCCTTGGTTTGTATACAAGGACACCAACCTGCACAACCAATCAAACAGAATTTCTCAAAGTCCAGGAATATATCCAACTCAAAGAGGAGTATAAAAACAAGGTGATACTTTGAAGTGCTTCCACTTTTACATCACACTGCCAAGAGCATGGAGCCATTGAGATTTATTTCAATAATAACTGATAATCCTTTGTGCAAACTTCTGTTTTGTACTGTGGTTTGTCATAAGGTCTTGGGTATTCCAATTGAAGTGTTTATCTTGAAATATATTATGTCTTTTGAAGTTGTGCAGCTTTTTATTATGTTTTTTGAAGAGCAAAATGTTGAGGTTATCTGGATGCTGACCCTTTCAGGTTCTTAAATAAGCCTCATAGGAGGGATGGGTGAGAAGCAACTGCATTTGGGTTATAACTGCAACTTCTTTAGTTCCAACAAGCCTTCACTGAAAAAGGAAATGTAAATGCAAATTGGGCATGTGAAAATGCAGTTCAGTTTCCTCCTATTGCTGATACCTTGCAAAAGCCATGTGAGTAGAACTCATAGCTCTGTCAGAGTTGCAGCCATCACATGTAGGTTTCTAGATATTCCATTCAGATTACTGTATCAAATCTGCTGACAGGCCTGTCTGGAAGGACATTACTTCTGTATTTAATATGTTGTTACTGTTTAATGGCTTGGGACAATCTCTGAACAAGAAGATAGCTTATAGTTTCACTATAAACTCCTTTAACAAAGTGTGTATATGTGTGCGATAGATGACTTAAACACTTGAGGGGGGGGAAGCAAAGTATGGCCCAAAACTCTTACAAATACTGTAGAAACCAAAGCTGATGTATTCTAACTGCTAGTGTCTGGGCTTCTATGAATTCCTTTTGAGGTGCGTGAACAACGCTTGTGTGTGAAAGGACGTAACTGGAGATGTCTGAATATGATGAAGTCTTTGTTGATGTTGTTCAGTTTGTTCTTTGGGAGAAATATTTGGTTATTCTTATGTGGACTTCTTTATTAAGATATCTGAGACTCTGTGAATTGCCCAGAAAGAATGTTTGTATTGACAAATCTAATAAAGCTCTTCGGGTTTTTTGAGTTGTTTAAGCTGTTTGTGATGAAAATAGATGTAATAGTGTGCATATAATACAAATCCTAATTGTTCAGTGTGCCAGAGCTACTGACTTTCTGCTCGTAAACTTCCAGTCCAAAGAGCATAATAAAATGACTGCTGAAAGAATGTGCCTTGAGTCCTTACTGCTGTAACAGAGATGCAAATGTATTGGCTTTGTAGCTTCTGGGACATGGCTTTAGCTCTTGCTGACCTTGCTAGCTGGATGAGTTATCTGTGCTACAGAAGGGTTTTTACACTGATGCCTTGGGGGTTTTTTTGTAGAGAGGACTGTCACTCCTGCAGACTAAAGCTGCCTGGTGCTGCCCAGCACTTCTTTCTGTCAGCCCAAAGTGGGGGCTTTTATTACCTATAACTGTCCAAAATTTCATTGGAATTTCCTTTTGGAAGAGGTAAGAAGTGCAATGTTCAGGTGTCCTTTTCTAAAAGCATGATCTTCTGTTTCTTCCCCATTCCTGGATGAGGGATTTGAAAGCAATAAGCTTCTGCTGTTTCTGTTCAGCAATACCAGCTGTGTTATTGCCACAAGAAAACAGGCTTGCCTTTTCTCAGTGGTTATTCAAGTTGCAAGTATTATCCCACCTTACAAAGGTCTCTTGAGGGAAGATAAAAGCAATACACAGTTCTAACTCTTGCAAAATGTAGTCTTGTACTATGTACTATTGTACAATGTAGTCTTCTCGGGACCTTCCCTCTGTGTCCTGGACCTTCTGCAACCCAAGAGGCAATTCTCAGCAGGAGAAGACGGGGGCATAGGGTTTAGAAAGTATGATACCATTCTTGTATTCAGAAGTGAGATAAACCAGTTACTTCTATCATGGGTTTGTTTGGGATTTTTTTGATAGCAACACTGGGCTATGATTAAAGAGCTAATGAAACTGCCATGCTTATGACAATCAAGTGGGGTTTTTTGTGGTTGTGTTTGTTGGTTTTTTTTTTTAGCTTCACACTCAAACATCTTTAAGCAGATTGGTGTTAATGCAGTGATTGACCCAGCTCTCTCCACATCCCTGCTTGGGTAGATGTTATATGTGAGTCGGCCAGGGCATGTGCATTGTTCTTGTAGTTCCATCCTGTTTGCACTTCCTGTGCTATCAGAAAATTAATTATGGCTGGGTAGCCTTCTGTCATCTTGGTGGTCTGAGCTGAGTCCTGAAGCTTCACTGGAAGTATCGATGATAAAAGGTGTGTGTGATCTTTTCTTTCTTCTCTGCTATGAGGCTCTACCCAGGAGAATTGCACTGAGCTATCAATATAGTGTGACCCTTGTGGAAAGGCTGTGTGTATAGCAATTGCAATGTTTTGGTGTTAGCTAGCATAGAATGCAAAGCTTTTATGGAGATTTAAGGTACTGAGTCAGATAATTGATTATAAACATAAGGAGGCGTTATTCTGAAGTGCTCCTGCGCTAGCTGTTCTCCTGCCTCTCGAGAACCCCTGCTGATGATGACTTTTGTGGTGTCCTTTCTGACCTCTTCACTTGCATTAGTTTCATGTTGTAAATGCTAACTTTAAACCTTAAATCCTCATTCCTCCTTGAAGTGAATTAATTTATTACCTAATGCTGACCTGATCTGACAGTTGTCACAGATGACTTGTTTTGTAGTGTTACATCTATATCACTATGAATAGTTGGGAAGAAAGGGACAGAAAAGAGTTGGGGAAAGAAAATTACTTTGTTGTTGTACATAGGACTCTTCTTTCCTCCCTGGTATTTTTGGTAAGTCAAAACTATTGGACCTTCGCTGTTGCTCTCTTCCTAACAGAACTATAGACACCTGAGATAAAAAGCTCTGTGCTATTTCATCATGGTGAGCTATGATAGGATCACTGGTACAAGGTTACGAAGATCAATATTTATATGTTTTGGTTTATCAATATTTATATGTTTTTCTATTACTATATTTTAAATTCCAAAGCTAGACCAGATTTGTCACCTGATCAAAGTTAGCAGTGCTTTGAGGAAGAGGTTGAACCAAGTTTTTTTCAGAGGTCCCTTCTTTGTAATGTTCTTTTTTTTTCCGAACACCTGATGGGCTATTGTTTGCCTTTGCCCCCTGTTTTTTTGTCTTTCAGCCAGAGGCTCCCTGTTTGCATCATTGTGCATGCTTATTTAAAATATGTATTTCATCCTAAAATCTAAAACTTCTGTGAATTTTCATCACACCTAAGAAAAAACCCTGCTAATTATAGATTAAGTTTTTCAATCTCATAATTCTTTGGGATTTAAGGTTGCATATGATGTGGCTAAAACATTTTTTTTATTAACCTTTAATATTTTTAACAAAACTATGTTCCTGCCTATTTAATATGTGCTTATCTACCAACTGAAGCTCCTGTTCTGCGACAAACTGACTTTGTCACAGATAGCCCTGGCAGAGTCATTGGGATGGCGTAGTTATAAAATGGTAATTGTGTGTATTTTTGCACACGAGAGCAGGAATGGATTAGATCAGTATATGCCTCATTGATGGCTAAGGTCTAGCCAACAAGCGAAACTGAAAGAGTTGGAAAGCTTAGCATACTACGATTGATTGTTTCAACAAAAACTTAAATTTCATACGCACTTAAAGAGACATTCCTGTTTTCCATAGGGCTAAAACTTTCCCTTACACTTTTTGTAGATGAAACAAGCGTGTCCCATCCCCAGAATGCTTTCCTTCCGAAGACAGGGAGACCAGATATGGCAGGCAGGGCTATAGCTGGTAAAACATAGATCAACAGATATGTGGTTATGTTTTGTAGAAATTAAAGCTGCATATGTGTGTGTTCTGCACAGCTAAATGTTAACAGCGTCCTGGCTCTGCAGGCTAAGGGGAGTGTGACAAGTAGAACACAGCAAGTAAGATTTTAAAAAGGAAAAATAACCACATGTCCCCTTCTGGTTCATTAGGATAAGGCTTGTTTTCCTTCACAAGGGGGAGGGTCTGATGCAGAATACTGCTGGCTTTGATGTCTGCTAGAGTCCTGCAGCTGAGATGAAATGGAAAGCATCGTGCAGCAGGAGCAAGCAGCTGCTCTCATTTACCCTGGACACCCACAAAGGGCTGAGCAGCCTTTGCCTTTGAATTGACATCACATCCATGCTGGCAGCACCAAAATACTCAGTGTCTTATTTACTCATGAGAGGAAAAAAAAAAAAAGAAAAAGACTCTTTGCTGACTGATTTACCAGCTTTATCTTGACTGCACAAGAATCACCGCTGCTATCAGGAGACGCAACACACTTGATCCCTCTGTGTTGAGGGGAAAAAAGGCCTGGAACTCTGCCAGGTCTCTCTAGGTAAGGTATCCTCAGCTGGCAGCAATCGCCCTTGCAGGCATCAGTGGAGCAAGCTCATGAAAATCCTCTTACGCTGCATGAATTCTTCTGGTAGCAGGCTATAGTTATGCAGCTCTAGAGAGTGAAATGAAGTAAGATGCATGGCGTGATACTAGAGAGAGGAATTGTGATCAGAAACCCACGGCAGGAGGAAAGACTGGGTGGTGGCAATGAAGGAAAACGAAGCTGAGGGGTCAATATGGGATAGCAATAGGGAACTCCATGGCAGAGAATAGAATCCCATCAGCATTAGGAGGTGTTTAAGGAACCAAGTAATGTGTGGTTTAGAGTGCTGTGACCAGTGATCTGAGGGTCAGGCCTGTGTGATAATGCTGAGAAATGTACGTACTGTGTGTGCTGACTCCCAGAAGAGTCCCTGCCATGGGAGCTAGCATGGTGTCAGTGGTGGCTGACAGCTTTGCCGCCAACCTGGAGGAAAACCCGTAGGAACTCAAGCCCCAGGGAGATCTGACAATGTCAAATCTCCAGTGCTGGATGGAGTCACTCCGGGATCTGTATTGCTATGGCCACTATCACCCCAGTGAGCAAACCCATCTGAAACATAGGCTGGAGCCAGGACACTGAAATGCCAGCTGACAGATCAGCAGCATTAGTAGCTTATATTGTACTAGAGCTGAGCAGTGTTGTGATGTGCAGTGAATTCATCAGGGCTCTGTCTCTGCTGGCACACCTATTGCTAGCAGCAGAAGGTGTGGTGTGTAGCTCTCACTGAAGGCGAGAAAGAGGATGAGTGCCTTCTTGATGTGAAGAGCTGTAAGACTGTGGGTTCATCACCTGCTCAAGGATGCAGGGTAACTACAGACTTTTTGTTTTCCCCTGTCACCTAGAACTGAGCAGCCGGTAAAGCTGGGGACCTTGGCCATGCTGTGAGGCACCATGCTGGTTTGGCTGCCTGCCCTGCTGCAAACTCTTGGGGAGCTGGTAGGGTATCTCACTCTTGGAAGCTGTCTAAAGATAAGCCCTGATGCTTTCACAAATGCCTGACTCTCGAGCAAGTCATGACTGTACATCAGACATCCAGGATCATGCTGGATGAGCTACTTTTATTTTTCTGGCAGTATTTAGGATGTGTTCGTCCCTAGCAGATTTGCTGTATAGCCTAAAGCAAAGTTGTTGTCACAAAGTCAGAAGCCAGTTTTTGCTGCTTACTCACCTTTAAATATTAACCTGAATAATGAAATTATTCAAAAGAATGCTACAGGGTAGGAGTGCATCCCTCCCCCCTTAAATACCAGTGAATGAGGCAGTTTCTTTCAAGGTTAAGATCAAGTCCATGTATGCTAGCAACAGCTATTCAGAGTTGTGTTTTAGATCCTGACTCAAATGTGGAATTCCCTTCTGGCATGTCAAGCGAATCCAGGTGTGCCCTTAATAACACTGCCCCCCTACGGACACTCAGTATTTAGAGCAAGGAAAAAGAAATCAAAATTTCTGACTTGTGTTTTTAGAAGCTTTCTTCATATTTTTCACTTGCAACTTCCAAAAACTTGCCTGCACTCAGTAGCGCTCTTCTTATCTGGATATTTCCTCCTTCATCTTGAGTTAGGAAGGCAGCAATATAGAGCTAGCTTGTGCTATCCTTAAAATTTGTGCCCATAGGGACACAGTTAAAGGTTTTGCCCTTCATTTCAGAGCAAGCACTCTAGGGCCTAGAGAAATCTGTGCTAACCCTGACCATATTTTTCTTGTATTCTTTCCTCAAGAAAATCTGTCTCAGCCAAATCTTATTCTCCGCTCTCCATGTCTTCATTTATTGTTTCACTGTGGATCCTGCTTGGCCAACATGGAAACTTCCCCCTTTTTTTGCCTCCTGGACCAAAGCTGTAATACTCAGTAACATTTCAAAGTATTTTTCTAGCTGATTCTAGGTAGGTTCCCTCTTGTTCTGCTACACCAGCACTTGTTGCAAATAGCGGGGGTGTATTTGGGCAGCCAGTTCTCATACTCCATCCCCTGTCAAGGAACCGGATTGATTGCTGTTGCTGCCAGGAGGGCTGTAGGTGCCTGTGCCCCATCAGCAACGGGTGGTTTGTACTTGGTATTACATCCTGCCAATATTTGAGCAATTCCTCATTTATTCATAAAATGTGCTCTGTCTTTTCTTGGCTTGTGACTTGATGTTAGCGCTGCCAGCTGCATTTTCTTCTTACCTGTCTGCTCGGCAATTTGACTTAATGCAGTCATCAGGGAGGCTGTATAATGATCCTTTACTCAGAATCTGAGTAAAAGCTGGTGTTAGCACAAGCTCTAATCAATTTGCCCATTTAATTTCAATTCAATTCAAAGTTTGAAGTGGTCTCTAAAATGACCATGCTCTAGTCCACAGCTGTGCTGGCGTTCTGTGGCCCAAGATCAGCAGCTCTCTGTCCCAAGTCCCTGGGTCATTTCTTGCCTTGTAAAGCAGCAGTAGTCTTACCTGCTGCACCCCCTGCCTTGGGATGGTAATCTCTCCGTTGTTATACGTGCTGCTGTTCCCAGTTCCTTTTCCCATTTATACATATCATCCCCTAACTCATCTTCCTCTGGTGACTGCAAATCTAATTCTCCACCGCTTTCTGCAGATACAGCAGCTATTTTTAATTTTTGCATCCTGATCTGCTTTTGCAAGCATCTAATTTTAGCTTCACATTTAATATGATCAAGTTCCCTTGGAGCTCTCCTTTGCTCTAGGGTGGATGGCTGCACAGTGCTTGTTAATCCTTCTACTGGATTCTGCTGTTTTCTGTTCTGTGGCTTTTCTTTCCCTTTTTCTGAATTGAAAATACTGTATTTCATTATTACCTTTTTGAGCTGCTAGACTGTACTACTTTTCAAGTTTCTTAGTATTTTCTTTTAAAACGCAGGTTTCAGATCAAAGCAGTTATTTTCTGCTTTTGCTCTGGCTCTGTCACCACAAAATGTTTTAGCTGCTTTCACAACAGTCACAGTAATACAGGAATTTTATCCTCAAGTTTCACTTCATAAGCTCTACGATAACGAGAGAACATTTATTCTATATCATCCCTGGTCCTACGGGCTGAAATGAAACATCCCTTCTTCCATGGAGAGGTGCCTGTAGCCTTGGAGATCTTGGGGGATTTTGTTGATTCTTTTATATTGTTCAGATCTTCAGCTAGAGCAGTTAGTACCATTTGGGTGGCTTTAGTGGCTTGTCGAGGTCACTTCCTGCAGTGACATAAAGCTTGGTGTCCAGCTAAGAAACAAAAGACTTAGCAAACTGCAAAGGACACATGCTGGCTAACTAATGAAAAAACATTTTTGGGGGGGCCATGAAATGTCCTAGTCTGCACACAGCAAAAGGAGGCTGTGATGCCTTCAGACTGAAATTGAACTAATCTCACACAAGGGCTTCATGGAGTATTGCATCTCAGGAGCCTTCCCCTGATCAAAGGGGCCAGCATTGTCTTTGGGCTCTTCACTGACACGGTGCACTTGTGGAACAAGTCATGTTTACACCATGGAAACAGCCTGCAATCCAACCGAACGTTTCACTTTGTTGAGCTGGCCAGCAAGGAAGAGATCCCTGATCAGAAGCAGAAGAGGAGAGAAGAGGACACCATATGCTAGTAGTGGATCCAATGCAGAAAGAGAGATGCAGTCCTTCAAGCTGGCAAAGCTCAGAGCTGAACTCAGGGTTATGGGAGGTTCCCAGTAGTGACTGTGGCCTACAAGGCATCTTCACCACAGCATACAAGCAATGACCCCAGGCACAGCACCAGCAGTACCCCTGGAGAGGACTCATGCAGAAATGGGCGTGCTACTTGTAGGGTCTCTTCCCAGAAGATCATGAATGCAGGTAGATGAAGGAGTTACGGTTAGAGAAGAAAACAGTATGTGCCAGTAGAGGAGATGAGGGTGATTATTTTTAGCTTTAGTTTCCACAGAGACTGTGCATCAAAAGTAATGAGAAAGGACTGGCAGGCACGGGAGGCTGTGAGGTTTGCACTCAGCTCCATGAAGAGCATCTCTAGGATGAAGCTAGACCAAGAAATGAATTTGAGAAATGCATTGCTAAATCAAAAAAGCCAAAGGGCCCATATTCCCATCTTGTCCTGCGGCCCTGAAAGCTCTTAATCAAGGAATTAATTTAATTTTGAACTTTACTGATTGGCTGTTTTTACATGTGGCCAATGTAGGCACTTCAGAGCTTTTAACCTTGCTGAAAGTAGAGCAGGACTGCTGGAAACTTGGAAGATCTCTGCTTTCTTCTTCAAGAACCATGAACCTATTCTCCTATGTGCTGTGCAGTTACCTGTATGGATCTACAGCAAGTGCAATAGGCCTTCAGTCTGGAGTGACAGAGTTTTACCTGCCATGCATCAGCGCTAGTGCCCCAAAACAGGCAGGACTGTGAAGGATCAGTCCCTTCAGGATGAATCCCCTGGGGGACCATTCAGTTGCAACCATGTGTCACGACCTACAGCTAGCAAAGCTGAACCGACAGCGAATCTTCCATGCGAGGAGAGCCAGCAGAGTGATTACAGTCGAGTTCTGGATGGAGGCACCCTGGGGCTGGCTGCTGCTTTATTTTACTAAGTGGGTAAGTTCATGCTCTTTTAACTTGGGGAAAAAAGCTTCTGGTTCAGTGATGGGGCAGGATCTCTTCAGGAACATGTAAAAACATGGTACTGATTCAGCCCTGGCTGTGTGTGAGGAAATCCCTGGGAGCATCCACCTCTCTCCTGACTTACCTGTCAGAACAGCACTGAAATGTTGGCTTGAAACATCTGTCACTTTTTAGTTCTTCGTTGACCATCTGAGCTGGCTCCCTCACGCCAAGCACGACAGCGATGGGGAGAAAGGATGAAAGGGTATAAGGTACCAGCTGCAGCTTTTCTGGTCCTGAAGGGTACACTAAAGCGGGTTAGCTGTCAGCTGTCCCACGGAGACATTGTGCAGACAGCCAGGGAGTGTTACACCAATGCTCTGCTTGCTTCCCCTTCCCTCTCATCCCCTCCAGAGCCAGTGGCGTAGGCAGGACCTCAAAACACCACCTGGCATCAGGCAAAGTAGTTGGGGAAATTCCTCACTGAGCCTGATAGATCAAGCTCAGTGTTGTATCGCTGTTGAACGTTGTCAGGGCTCTGGTCTCTCTGGGCAGGCTCAGAAGTGCATGCTCAGGCACCTGGGGAGGCTTTTGGGGCAGTGATTGACAGACCACGGTCTCCAGCTTCTTCAGACACTTTCAGAGCTGGGTGGCAGCTGAAGAGGTGAGGTTGCATACCTGGATTTTAGTCCTTGCCTTTTAATCTTTGATAATAAGCAAATACTGCTTTCTCTCAGTGTAGGGAATAGGAAATACCTTCTGACAGAAGGGTGCTGGTAGAAACTGGTGTCCGTTTTGATCTCTTTGAATGCTGTCTCTCTTCTGAACTTCTGAACTGCCTTTTTTTCCCTGGAATTCTGGGGGTGTCTGATCTTGTAGATGCTTCTGCCACAGGCTGCATATTCTCACGTCTGTAAGGCCGTTCCAGAGCAAGTACATTAGATAGTTAGCCCCGATTGCTGGCAGTCAATGGGGAAAGCTCAGCCTCCTCTAGTTACCAGTGTGGTAATACTGCTTGCATGAAGTGGGAAGACACGGTAAGGCTGGATATTACAGGGAGGAGCGTTCAAGAAATTCAATGTGAAAATGGATTGGATCCGATTCCTTATCACTTTGCTGTCCATGGCCGTGCAGAGAAATGCCGGAGCATCCTTCCCCGCCTGCTAGTTGCACCCAGTCTGCACGGATATAAAAGAGGAGCTGATGAAGTACAGGAGCATCCATCCTGTGGCTTACATGAGTAGTAAGGAAGGGTTCAGTTCAGCGTGGTGAAAGGAAAAGCTCAAAGAAAACAGAAAATAGGGCACTTGATCATTCCAGAAATGACCCAACGTGCTCCGCAAGAAAATTAATCCTATAGTGGCATCATCTCTTTCTTGATATGTCTACAGTGTTACGGTGTCTTAACGACCCGGCTGTTTTTCCCTTGTTTTTCTCAAATTCACTTGTTCTTTCTGCCTTTGCCCTCCTTCCCGGCCCCCAGCAGACGCCGGCCCCTTCCCTCCCGCTGCCCCCGGGCTGGCGGCGCCGCGCCGCACGCCCGGCCGGGGGGTACGGAGGGAGGTGCTCCCCACCCGGGAGGAGGAGCGGTCTCCCGGCCCGGCTCCCGCCGCTCCCGCCGGCCGAGCCGCTGGGGGTCAGTGTTGCTCCGCCGGAGCTGCGGCAGCGGCGGCCCGGGGGCGGTGGGAGCCCGGAGCCGCGGGTGGCGGGGGGACCGGGGGCGGCGGGGCTGTGCCCCACGGCCCTGCGAGCAGCAGCGGCGGCTGCAGGAGCAAGGCTCCGCCTGGGGCGTTCAGACACGCCGCCGCCGTGCTTCCGCGGAGGACCCCCCTGCCTCAGTTTCCCTGTCTAAAATGCACTGCATCACCTGCTGCCTCGGTCTGTGTCGGCCCTGGTGAGAGCCTTCAGCTGACTACTCACTGACCCGATGGCAGAGACCATCTTTGCTATTGCTTTTAGTAATTACAGGAGAGGAGAAATGGCTCGAGCAAGCTGGGATCGGGCCAGCAAAGGGGATGCTGATGCTTCTCCTTTCCCCGGGGCCTGTGTGGCCAGACGCACACATGCTGTCCTGGCAGCCTGCCTGGCCCTTGTCGGATGCCGTGCCCACAGCTCTGCCAAGTACGCGGATCTGGCAGCTTGCAGGCCTGCCAGCTCTGCTGCCTGCATGGATGGGCACCCGCCCGCAAACCCTCCCCGAGGTTCGTTTGCACCGGGATACGCACAGCCCCTCGAGAGACATTCGGGTGTCACAGCTGGGCGGCAGGCAGGGCGCCATGGGGAGAGCCCGGTGCAGACAGCCGGGCAGGGCAGGCTGTGCTGGGCCTGGTGAGGCTAATCCAGGCAGGTCCTGCTGCTCCTGTCTGCATGACCCTGCTAGTACCCGCGGGAAGGAATTGAAAATCAGGCACAACTGCATGACTGGACCAAGCCTTGCCTTGCCCATGTCATTCACCAACTGCTTTTTTCAAGCCCGGGAAGTTAAGCAAGGACCTTGCCTCAAAATCAAGTCGCGGGGGGGACACACACTATTGACCTGCAGCAGCTGGAGTTTGGTACCAGAGAACTGCAGAGCAATGGCATCCTTGAATAACATTCAGAGTAAGATCTATTCATCTATTTTGTTTTCAAGTGTGTCTTTCACTCAATGACATGGATCTTGCTGCAGAAACTCACTGAACCTGGTATTTGTCGTCTTCAGTCTCCTGGCCAGGCCCATGCTTTTCTACTTGACTGCTTTGAAGCACATCTCATAACACACTTCCAGATGCAGAATGACCCCAAAGGCAGGTCCCAGAAAGCAGCCTGCAGGCCTCAGAGCGCTAACAAAGCACGGGTGATGCCCCATCTCCTCCTGGGGTCGGAGCAGGCAGGAGCAGAGCCGGGCTGACCTCCCTGCTCAGCTTCCTGCTGATTTTCAGCTTCCTCGGGCACGGGTGCAGGGGCACCGACCTGCCCTCACCTGAGCAACCTGGGCTGAGCCTCACCTGATCTGCCTTTGCGTGCGTGGTGCGTAGGCATAGATAGCTGATCTAGTCAGCCAGAAAGAGCTGCTTTTCGGGCACATGTGGTTCATCTGATCTATTCTAGACAGATGTCTCCTTTGCAATAAGTCACCCCTGAAGTGTCTCTTTCTCCCCAGTGACTACACAGGGAGCTTGCAGCGACTAGCTCAGGCAAGGCACGTACGGGTGAAGCCCAGCGGGCACCAAGCCTGTGTTCAGCCTTTCAGCTGGAGCCTTGCAAAGGGCCTGTTGCGGTTGGGGATCTCGGACAACTGATCAGCCAGGGTGCGTGCAATATGCAGTTGTGGCTGCTTGCTGTTAAAATGTTATTTCCATTATGATGTTGCAATCTGGGTCTCAAAATAACATAGCAGCTTGAGTCTTTGCGCAGGAGAAAGGATTTTTCCCCTTGTCTGACCCCGTTCTCTGAGGGGGTCCAAGCCCCATCTCCTGCTCCTAGTGAGCAGTCACAAAGTGCCAGCCTCCTGGGCAGACATTCTCCATCTCTGCAGCTGAAGCTCTTCTCCTGTGCGGGTCTCTTGGAGACCATGAACAAATACAGTATCAGCCATTTTACATTCCTTGATATAAATGAAGTTACATGGCCAGAAGCTGAGACTTCTGATGTTTATTGCAAGTGCTATTTATAATACCAACATGAAAGCAGAGCATTTATGCATTAGAAGTACATGCGCTTTGGAGAAAAGCACCAAAACCCAGTAATATGATCACATATAAACTACTGGGGGAGCTAGCCCCAGTCAGGAAAAGTGACCTGTGCTCTTTTGTAGTCACTCTTGAAACTTTCAGAGCAACTTTAAGCCAAAGGTCTCAAAGTGCTTCAGAGATGTGTAATAGGTGGAGACACAGAAATCAAAAGCTGCGGCAGAATTTGCACTGATTTTTGTAGCCTTTGGATAAAATCAATAGGTAATGTGTAACAGGCAACTGGCAGTCAGGAACTGTTGCCTGCAGCTGCTCCGCTTGAACCACCAGGTGCCTTTCTTCCTCTTCTAGTCTGAGCTTATCGGTGCCATCGCTCTAAAGTAAATGGCACCAAAGTTCACACCTTGTAACTATATGCACAGAGACTAACAGAGCTGTTGAAGACTAGAGAGGCTGTTCCCATCACCTAGCCTGACCCTCTACAGCACGCAGCAGCCGTTCTTGACTTCTGAAGTTTTCAAATGCTGGAAAAGTCTTAGCTAGTTGTTCCAATAATTAAATGCTTTTATTGTCTAGAGCCTACACTTAATCCTTGCTCTCAGTCCATCTAGTGGCAGTTTTCAACACTGAACCTTTGTTCTCAAAGACACTTCTGAATTAAAAAAGCACAAAAGCTGGTTTAACACTTAGATGAGGTTTCTAACATTTAAAGCTGTACTGCACAGCATGAGTATTGTAATCTGTATTATATGAAACAATATCTGTTGCTTTTACATATATTCAAAGTATCTTTTCATATATTGTTTCATATAATATGCAATAAGCGTACATCTGGGTCCGTCAGTTCTGTCTTCTCTGCTTCTGCTCCACTGAAGACAGGCCGAAGAAATGAACGGTTGTGCTTTGGCTTGGTGAGACCTGAAATCATTCTTGATTCCTTCACAGGGAGGGAGGTCAATAGTACTAGGGGCAGCTGATAGGAAAATTGTGCTGCTTTTACATAAAGCTGATGCTCCAATAAAGCCTTGTTATTCCTTGATTTTGTCGATCCTGAGCAAGGAAAGTAGTTTTGTGCATGGCCAAAATAAGGTCTTACAGTAAAGATCAGGACAAAGAATTATTTGGAGCTGGAGATCAGCATTGCCCATATTAAACCAACAGTGTGAGGGAGAAGCACATAGCTGTGCTTTAGGGTCAGCATCCTTGTTTCCCCATGCAGCAAGTTGCATGGGACTCACAAGATGCCTTATCTGGCCTGAACCTGCCCCCCAAAAGGCTGAGTGCACCAGCTAAACTCACTGCAGCTAGATGGAGGCATCCTGGGCAGCATTACCTCTTAGCTCTGGCAGCTCTTAGACCCATGGTGCCTCTTTGTAGAGCTATCAGTTGTTCTGAGGTTAGCGTATGTGAGCATCACTACGAGGGTAGTTGCTTTTCACCCAGCTGTTGGCCAGCTGTGGGAGACTACAGCACCAGCAGTGTTGACAGCGACAATGTGTTTGCATACATGGATGCTCAGAGCGTGCTGTAATACCATGTTATGCTGTTGGGCTTTTTTTCCTGAGAAGGAAGGCAAGAAGTTTGTGCAGTTCAGCAGCAGGAAGAGTAGTAAAGAAAGATGAGTTTCCATCCATTTCTTTCCAGGTTTTCTGTCTGAAACTACAGCCTGTGTCTGCCTCCCCTTAAAAAAAGGTACTTATCTCTTAATCACAAAAGCAGAACAAGAGGAATCGAGGAAGCAGAGCAGCTGCCCTAGAGAAATGCCCAGGAAAATAAATACAAAAGCCTGCATGCCTTCATGTCATGAAAACAATGCAGTTTTCTTCTTCAGGTAACAAAGATTTAACATTTGTAGGTGCCAGGCATGCCTGTGGCTAGCTTGGTGTCAGAGTGATAGAAAGATCAGAGTTACAGCAGGACTACCAGTTTACCCTGGAACTTCTCTATGTTGCTGGAAAACCACCTGCATAGAAATTGAATATATCGTATTTATAGCAAATGAATGCAAACAATGGTGGGTTGGAGCTCTGAATGTGTGACCAGCCCTGTTGGTGCTGGAGGTTAAGCAACGCTATAACAACCACCACAGACACGGTAAACTGATAACGTGTTCAGAGAGCATAAATCACTCTTTCCTCTCTCTGTCATTGTGGTGTTCATGACACGCTGGGTTTCTGATTGCGCGGTGAAATGGCATTTGACTGAAGTTTGGTGTTTGTAAGGGAAGTTGTTCCTGAGCCAAACAGCTCCTTCGGAGCGCAGCAAAAAGCCGCAGCACCGTGATGGGTGGTTTTGTAAAGCGTAGGATCCTCGGTGAAATTACCCTGGCCTCCCCATCCAGGCCCTCTGTGTTACAACAAAAACCAATGTATGTGACAGATTGCATAAAACCTTCACTGATTGTCCCTGCTCAACTTAAACCAAGTATTTTCTTTTGCCACCTGATATCAGTCCCTTGCTGCCAAAAAACCTTTTTGTAATCGGGAAAGAAAAGAAGCCAAGACATTGAGTATTAAGTCATCATTTATAATTAGTTTTCTTCAGATTAAAATAATTTTCTGAAATCTTGTAGGGCTTGCTTGTTTTATATCAGGTTCTTAGACGGCACTTACGTTACACATGCCCACACTTGGAAAAGATTATTTCAACCCATGTGTTTATTGTCATTATTCTTTTGAGCTTGTTCTGCTTGATTCGGTAAAACATTAAATATGCCAGAGGAAATACCAACGGTGAAGATATTGAATGCTGCTAGTGCTACAAAAGATAAATAAGCTGAAAACGCTGACATGACAGCCTGAGATACCATAACAAGCTGTGGGTTTTCTCCACTCCAGAACTGCTTTCAAGCCATAGTCTTTTCTACAGCAAGACGGGAGGACAAGGAAGGGCTGAAATAAAATACTGAATGAAAAGAAAATATTTTTAGCTGTTGCCAGCAAACTTTTCAACCTTAACATGCTTTTCACCCATTCGGCTGCTCAGCAGGGACAGCAGATCCCATTCAGCAGTGAGAAAGCATGTCCATGTGTACGCTGCCCTCTCTGAAGGCGGTCAGAGGATGTGGCTGTGCCAGTCTGGAGGCCCACGGCTCTTCCAAGAGGAAACTGCCAGCAGCTGTAGCCCAGGGGCAGCGGGCAGGGGATGCTTCTACCTGGGACTCTGCTTTTATTTCCTCTTCCCCCCCCTTTCACGACCTCCCTTTCTCCATCACTTTTGCCTGCACCTGCCAAAAGTAAGTCCGGCTTCATCCTGCCTTTGCATCCAGTTTACACAGCAGTGGCCACCTTATGTTTTGCAGCGGGGATATATATAGAGAAAATCACATCTGTCAGCATCTGTTAATTCTCTGGCTGTTCACAGCAGTGATCATTTGGGTGGTGCTTTAAGGCTGGCTGAATGGGAGAGGAGGTAAGTATCTGCCTTGGGGGGCTGGTGAGGACAACCCCCTGTCCTCAGACTCCTCTTTCGGCTTCTGTAATCTCAGCCCTTCCTGTTCTGGTGTTTCTGATTGCCCTGCCCAGGGCTTGGCAGCTGGTTTTGTCTCTGCCATTGGCTCTTTCCTCTTCTCTGAAGGCTCTTTTTTCCTTGGTGCATCTGCTCTGTCTGTCCCTTGGCCACCATCGGTTGAGGCACTGGATGTTACCTGCGCAGCTGGCACCAGCTGAAGGGGCTCACAGCTCTTTTTCCACCTCCTGGCTCCTGACCGTGTATTGAATTCGTACATTTTGCCAGTGACTTGCAAGGGAGAAAAGACAATCGATTAAAATCATTCCTGCTTCAGCAGATTAAGACATGACAGTTCTCAGGATGGGGCTGAAATGGGAAACGTGAAGCACCTGGAAAATCAGATCATTTTGGGAAGGCAGCCCTGAGAGGGAAAGCCTCATTTCATTCAAAGCAAATGAGTGTGGGGACCTGGATATCATGGTGGCCGCTCAGGGGAGATGCTACTCTATCAGTATAAAAACTGACTCTGCAGTTCAGGGAATAGTAATACTCAAAATAGGACCTTGTAATCCTCTGTCTTTGGATAGAGACTACCAGCTACCATGGGTTAAAATGGGCAGTGTAACAAACACGTCCATAGTCCTTAGTTGTTAGGACTAACTCTCCCAAAACTTATGCCTTTGGCCATGCCAGGAAAGGCCATTGTATATGTCTGTGCCTATTTTTTCAAACAGAGTTACCTACTTGATGTAGCGAAACCTGCTAGGAGCACAATATGCTACATACATCTTCCAGCCTGTGTCAGGTTGTCTAGGTTGACCCAAGATTTGGAGATCTGGGATCCCCCATGAGTTTTGGGTGTATGCATTGCTTCTCCATTTGCACGAAATGCTTTCCTCCAGGCTTGCTGTGCACATTGTCATTAATAGAGTGAAATAATATGTTGGGGGGTTTTTTTGTGCAAGTACATGCTTCCCTCATATATATAAAATATTGTTAAATTTGGGTTGTTTAGCACACATGGCTACTTTTCCTTGTTAGAAAGATTTTTGGTCCTCTTCAGATTTTATGGGTAATTTCTACTTGTACATTAAAAGCAAGTATCTTCTCCTTCAGTTCATCTACTACCTAGAGATAGGTGGAAAAATTGCCATGCATCCAGCGTGATTGCCTTACAGTCTAAATCACTGTCTCTTGCTAAACAGACAGAGAATCAGGGGCTATAGTGGCACTTCTTGTAATCAAACATTATTAATATGAGACAAACAAAAGACCATTAAGGCCTGGAAAGAAATGGTGGTTACGTGTTACTACATGTTACAGTTTGTATCAGAATTAATGGTTTCTGACACATTAACACAATTTGAGCAATTAAAGATGAAACTGGATCTCTTTCCATGTTATTTCTTCTGACTGCTTACAAGGCAGGCATGTTAAAGGAGCCCAAGTGAGGAAGCTGCTCCTGACCACCCCTCCTAATCATATGCAACAGATGATGTCCTGGGAATTATTAAATCTCATCTCCAAACCGCCAAGACTTGATCCTGTAGGGTTTGGGATGAGCCATGGAGGGGAGAGGGGAGGAGTGGGGAGCACGCACTTCTCTGCTGACACCACAGAGCTGTGTCATAGCTTAATGTTTGTGTCAGGCACGATGCAAATGCTGTGGCTCTGGGGCGCAGTTTGGATGGGCTCAGATAGCCTTAAGACCGGTGTGGTCAGGTTTGCTCTAGGACGGGAGCCACCAGCTGTCCTGCAAAAACACTGGGAAGCAGCTCTTGCAGCGGCCTAGAGAATATCCATGTTTAATATTTTACAAATGCAGTTACATAGGGAAAAAGCAGGCACTTCAGAGCCCATCCCTCCAGATCTCTTTATAAATAGCAGGTGGGCTTGGACCTGGACCAAACTGGCCTCAAACAGCCTCATGGATGGGCTTAATTGCACAGTAGGGTCCCATTTGTTCACCCAAATTCTACTGAAGTCCCTGTGCCTAGTGTTTCCTATTAGCTCACAGCATCCGCAGCTCCAAGCCAGCTAATAAGAAACACAAGGTACAGGCACTTGGGTGGAAATTTGCCCAGATGAAGCCAAGCCTTGAAACAAGCCTGTCTTCTGGATAATTTTTAGACTTATTGTTTCAGACCTATTTTCGGATCTATTTGTTAAAGACCTATTTTGACTGCCTACCACATTTTACCAGCCCCCCCCTCCATGCTGGGGCCCTCAACCATTAGACGCAGGGCTGGGCACCCTAATGCCAGGCCAGGCATCGCAGTGCAGGGCTCAGGCAGGGGATGTGCTTTACGGGGACGAGGTAAGGCAGATCAACCCTTAGAAAAAAAGCATTTTTCTGTAATGAGCACAGTGGCCATCACTTGGGGAGGGGGATAAGCATTACACCTGCTGGGTCATCCTGGTTTTCCTAGCTTTCGCCTTAATTTCACTTTTCCAGGCTGGTTAATCAGATATGCTCAGAGTTAGCATAGCTGGAGCTATGTGACACACACAGTAGCTGATGCCACCACAACTGTATCTAAAAGCAAATGGTGTGCCCTTTCCTCCCCAACAAGCAATGCTCGAGCCTTAGAGAAACAGCAGCAATGCACTGTTGCTGCAAGGGAGGAGGTTTGTGCAGGAACATATAACTCACCCACCCGCCCTGCATCCAGGGAGAGGTTTAAGAGACAAAGTCAGTACCTCTGCGGCTACATTAATCTGCTGGCCATTTCCCAGACATGGGAAGGGTGAAACCACATAGCCATGACAGCACCAGAGCAGTAGGCTTGCAGCAAATTCCTCCTCCCCTCCCACCTTCCTGTACCAGATCCATACATTCAGGTTTAGCAGAGGAGTAGTGAATAATCTGGCCATCGGATGTGTGCTTTCAAGGGCCATAAGCATATTCTACCATTAGAAATGTTACTAGGGCACTGTGTTGATTTTCACTATCCGTGAAATATAGCTCCCGTTCTCCTTGGAAACAGCAAATCTGAAATATGAAAAGCAAATGTCGAACCATATTTAAATCAACTAATCCAGTTTGTTTCCAGCCAAATATTCATATCCGCTGTTAATTGCTTTTTATTACCTGGGTCTCTGGCTTCTCCATCAAAGACAGTGTTTAGCTTTGTCATTGTCTGTGAAGAGAGACAAAATGTGAAATGAATCCCGTGAATTAGTTAAGTAAGGAGGAGCAGTGACTTGGAAACAGTGACCTACATGGATGGAGGTGGATCTGTGTGACCTGCATATTGCATTCCTGTACGCTGGGTTTAAAACTGGCACCAAAAGCCATTTGTGGAGTAGGGTGTTGCCACTAGATGTTTGAAGGAGAATTAATAAGGTCTGACATGCTAAATGCCTCCATGTCTGTAACCACAAGAGGGTCACCTCCACCCAGAGGAGGCTTGGGAATACCCCTCTGAAGAACTTGGGGAGGGAGAGTATACTAATGAAAGTGCCTTGCAGCCTTTATGCTATTATGGCTATGAAGAAGAAAGGAGCCCTAAGATCCAGGAGCAAAGAAACATCTATTACAGTGGAAATAACTATGGCATTTCAAACAGCTTATCAAGACCAAACTCTTTACAGCTTGGGTACGCTTGTGTACCTCACTGGTTGCACTCAGGCGGGTCAGGGTTAGCTGTGCAGGGCAGTGGTGTCTCAGCAGCGCAACATTGCCATCAGTGAAGCTGGGGCACCCATCATCCTGCCCCTGCGGCTGCAGCGTGTCTCCTCGTCGCTGCTCCGGGCACAGCCTCTCTGGCCTCCTGCGTACGGGGCTGCCAGAGAGGCTGGAGAATTCAGCATTTTGAAGCAAAGGGGCCACAGCACGGGTGAGCACCCCTTCCACCCAGTGTTGCCTCCAAATACAGAGGCCAGTTGGGGCAGTGAAGTGTTTTGCATTTGGGGACAATCCTTTTTTCCTCACCTATCATTTTTATATTCTCTTTGGAAAACAGATGCCTTTCATAGAAAGGGTCCTATGATCATATTGCACGATGGGGCTGGGCAAAATGGGGTTTTGTTTTGAGGCCAGCAGTACTTACCACAACCACTTCTTTCTTAGGTTTCTTCTTTCCTACAGAAAAGAAAATGCACATTGTAAAGAATCAGATTTTTCTGACAGTGACTATAGACACTAAAGCCAAGATTTCCTCAAACAAATAGACATTCTTGGTACTCAACTTCTGAGACATGTCAAATGAGGCCTTCAAAGGCTGATCCCTCATACTATTTGAAAAGTGAACTCCTTCATAGTATTTTGGAGTACGAATCCACAGTTGCCAATGACTAATCAAAAGTTTAGCCTTGAAAAGTCTTATTCCTTCAGTAATGAATAAATAACAATGGTTTCTTTAACAGATTTCCCTTCCTAAATAATATGAACAGATACAGAAATTCACCTTTGGGGATATTTGAACTACAAATGTAGATTTTTTTTCCCCATGAATGTTTGCAGTTGCAAAGCCTGTGCACTCAAACACGCGCTCGGAGACAAAACAGGGAAGTGCTGCAGATCCAGTCAAGTAAAATTCAGATTGAAGAACAGTTTGGTTATGTGCGAATTTACCACACTATTAACTCATCCCACATGCAAACAAATACAGCAGCAGTGCCACGGGCATCTCGACAGCATGGATTTGTGGATGATGCCCAACTAGTTGCTATGATTTCTTGCTGCTCGCTCCTTGCCTATTTGTTTAATGGCCTTTCTTTGGAGCACTGTATGCCTGGCCACCACTGGGCTTTACAACCGGGCGTGCAATACTCTGAAGTGCTGCAGATGGGTCTCAACCTGAGCACTGATAGGAAACGTGTTCCGTCTGGCCTTTGCTGCCCAGCATTTGGGAACCAGTTTTTCAGAAAGCACTAAGCATCCATTTTTTGGAAACCAGCCAATGCTGAAATGTCTCAAATTGGGCAACCAAGAGAACAGCTAATTTTGTTGGGTTTTGTTAGTCATGTGTTTTTTTCAAGCTGGGAGATAGATACTGATTGAGAAGAGGGAGTTATAAAAGCAGGGTCTTACTGAGCCCATATGAACCATGCTTGCTAGCAGAAAGCTAATGGGACTGAAAGGAACAAGACTGCTTAAAAACCCACATTTTTCTTATGTGCAGCTTACACTCCTGCAAAGTTATACAAACCCCTTTAAAAGCACTAATACTTTAAAATAAATCTTCAGGTACATGAAGTAATGGTGTCAAGGGAGCAAATGAAGGGATCAGAGAACAGGGAATTAGAGTGGAGAGGACTCTTGAAGGTGCTGTAGAGAGATGGGATTATTTTTTAACAGATAGCACATGAATTGCATGTGAAAAATACTGTAATTCTTTAGCATCCATGCCAGAATACCAGGCTACTCTGAATTTGGGTTTTACCTAATAGTTAATAGATTTGAAGACCAAAAAGACCATGAAATCACTTAGGCAGGTCTCCCATAAACAGCCAGGGTTATTTAATCTCAGTACTCTTGTACTGGGTCAAATTTATTTGTCTAGAAATGGATTTACAAATTTTACACTGAATCACAAACAAGGTCTTGTTGTGAAGTAATAAAATATAGAAAAGAGGTACACACCTGGAGCATTTCTCCTGTAAGGAAAAAAAGATTAAGAGCGTAGTTAACAAATGTCATACTTTTGCCTACATAAAAATATCATGCTTTGTTCTCTTTCATTTGGCAAGAAGGATGTGTTTCCTTCAGTTCTGGGATTTGCTTGATCTGTTTGCTTTCTGGTTTTGTTTTCACTGAAGGCCTGCATCATTTAATGCTGCTCTCAAACACAAAAACAGCCCTGAGCATTGCTCTAACACCTCTCCAGGAAGGGATGATATTAAAAAAATAAAGTCTTATTGATGATAGTATGATGGATTTATATAATCTGGAAAAATATATTTTCAAATATTGTCATCTTGTTCCATCCTTGGAGGAAGGTAAATTTTTTGGATCTGATGGGCTCAGTTAATACCTTTTAAAATATCTGAAAGGTTGTAAATGTTTTTGAAAATATAGAAATTGCTTTTTAATGGGAGAGCCTGGCTCCCGATGAATCACTTGCCCTATTAATAAATAATAACAATAGCCAAGCTATATAGTGCTAGATTCATTTGTCATTTTTATCACAAATTGCTAACTTCCTTGCACACACCATTTGTATTATAATCACAGTCATATATTACCTCTTTACATTTACTATAATTTCTAAACTCAGGTCCAAATCCTGAGAATACTTATAGAAATCTTTTTTTTTTTTCAATCCCAGTTCACTTAAAGAGCTGCTTATCTTTGTTTTGTGAAGTAAAAAGTCAATTTAGAGGCAGTTTGGCTCCAGCCCACTGAGAAAGCAGCCAGCGGGGATCTCTGCCGCTTCCCACAATGAACCAGAGCCGGTCCCAGGTGCTTCCGTGGCTTTTGCCAAGCACGAGCACTTAGAGGTACCGCAAAGCTTTATGGGCCAGAACCTTGCAATGGGCTTGGGTAAAACTCCAGGAAATCTGCAGAAGTTTTGCCAGAACAAAGAATTTGGCATGAGCACCAAGGTTTGGAAAGGACTCTGGGATCTGTAGCTGAGAGGGAGGAAAATGCATGCAGTAACTACCTAGATGGGAGCTCCCTTGGAGTGGGAGCCAAATACAAACCAAACACATTTGTATTTTTGGTCAGCACAGTCAGGCACAGGCTCTGACTGCATAGCTGCCTTTAGAGGTCATTATTGTTAATTCCATTATTACCTTCATCTAATGCTAATGTTAGTAAATCCATGAAAAAAAAATGCCACGGACATTTTTCCTTGATTTCATATCACTAACACCAAATATCACTGTAGCCAGTAACAGCATTTACTACAGTGAAGGGCATAACGCTATAAAATATTCAAAGCATAGATTTCACCAAGGCTGAAAGGCCTGAGTTCTCTCTGTCGTTGCCACGTGTTGCTGGGTACTTCCAGTACATTTGGGAGGACTCACAGATGTGTGCCATCTACTTTGCCTGCCGGAGGGCAGCGGGTGCGGACCCACGTTGCCAGTAGGAACCCCAGGTACCCCAGCAGTGCGAGGAGCAGCAAACTGCCGAGGGTGATGACGAACGGCACGTACCACGCTGATTCAGAGTAGAGGTTTTTCCTTTTTGTCACAAGAGTGAAGCCAGGCTTTTAAAACAAGATAGGAAAAGTTATGAGTAAGGTTACTGACACCAACGGCACCTTTCATCTGGTTGAACTTCTGCATTGAAGCACCTGGCCCAAGCTTGCCCCGGGGCTCTGCAGATGATGGGCAGAGGGAGATAGCATCTGCTGGAGACAGTGATTCATCCCAGGTACCTGCCTGCTGACTGCCGAGGCAGCTCAGGTGACTGAGATGGACCACCAGGCTCCTGGGGCAACCAAAGGCAGGTGAAATGCAGCCCACCCACGAAGTGAAAAGGAGGTTCCAGATCGTGTTTCAATGTCTTATATTAAAACAAGCATGCCATGGTGGGGTTTAAAAGCCTCAGTTTGCCTGAGAAGCTGTGAGCGCACTGTTGGAGGGTGAGCAAGTTCAGGGAATACTGCCATTACTGAGATAATGGTTTCTTGTTACCTAAGGCAAAACTGGAAGTAGGTCACCTTCACTGCAGTGATCATTCAGCCCCCCTCGTAAGGGGAGTTGAACCCCAAGGAATTGGGTTATTGTATAAAAAGAAATGAAACTCCTTTTTTTTTTTTCCCTGTGACTTGTTCCAGAAGGGAAAACCACACTTCCTGAGCAGTTGCAATCTCCCACATCTTTCCGAGTGCCAGGAGACACGGCTCTGAGCTGTCACAGCACTTGGTGCTAGCAACTTTTTCATTAAGGTCCCATCACGCAACTATCCTCACATGGATCAGAAATTACTTGTCTGCTCTACCCGGGTCATTACCTAGTGTGGTAGTATTAGTTTTGATCACCTACTGAAGTTTTTATTTAATTTTCTGTAAGACATTTGTAATCACATTGTGTATGAAAACTAGTGAGGTATTTATTTCTTTCCTGTTTAAGGATACCTTTAAAATAACTTATTTAGCCTTGCAAAAAAAAGTACATCTGATCTTAGAGAAATTCTCAGATAATCTCAAGATCGCCGCCACCACTCCATCCTCACTGGGACTGAACTTACAAGTGACTTTTTGTGACGGGGCTTCTTTTCTACACTACCAGCCTTCCAGCATCTGATTCACCAAGCTGCTGCACTGAACACGTCAGGAGTAGTGATGGGAGAAGTTGCTGTAACGGAAGTGCTCTTCTGGAAAACGGACTGAAAGTGGAAGGCTGATATCTCTGGAGAGGCAGATTTAATGCTGTGGTATGTGGTCTAGACTGTTTGTATTTGTGGTAAAGCATGGGAAAGAAATACAGAATAAGTTTTGTTATTCAGCTTAACTTTTCACTTCCACATCAAGTAGGGGGAGGAGAAGGCTGTGAGAAAACCATTTATTCCTTCCCAACAGAGCATTAGATAATAACAGGGTTATTCATCAGTCTGCAAGTTTGGATTTAAGCATTTTTATAGCAAAGCAGCCAGATTTGCATGTGCTGTTTGCAGGATCCGCTGGTTCTGGCTCAGTTACCAGTAGTCCCTAGCAGATCCAGACCATTTTACAGTGAATAGCTCTTTTACCCCTTCACCAGCATCCTCATATTTTCATTCCTGCATGCGAGGGAGAAAAGGGTAATGCCATTGCAGGCAGGCAGAAAATGGATGGGCTCTGCATGATGCAGAAAGAGTGCAGCAAGGATGAAGACAGCGACTGGCACAAGGATGGGGACAGAGTGGTCTGTACCCTCAGGCTGTGCCGCTTCTGCAGGCAGGACGACAGCAAGCTCTCCTAGTGTCCTGCACCAGCCTGATGGAAATCAGCTCCAAAATGAAACCGGTGAGCCAGAGCTTGACTGGCATGGCTGTGTGGAGGAGTAGACTCTGCTGGGACACAGGCCCATGGCTCCACAGGCTGTAGAGGCCAGATCCCACCCCAGCTGATGAAAGCTGTGCAGGCTTCCCTGGCTCAGCTACGGACCACCATGTGGGCAGGGAGCTCAGGAGAGACCCATCCCACCCCTCACTTTGCTGTCTGAAACCTCAGCAACACACTGAGGCTGTGCACAACTGCTTCAGTTCCTGACAGGCAGCTTGAAGTTTTACATGAGGGTGACCTCAGGGATGGAAAAAAGCCCCTTCCAAGTGATGAGGATTTCTTGTTGTTGTTGTTGTTGCCGCCTATTTCAACTTGGATAGCCGCAGATTAATGTGTCCCACTGCTAAAGAAGCACATAGAAGTGCAAGGCAGCTGGGGCAGTGAATAGCTATGAATAAAAAAAGAGGTAGTGCAAAATGCATGAGGTAATTTTAAGGTTCCGGGCAAAGGTTAACCCCTGCTCTTTCCTTATTAATAAAGCTGCCAAAATCTTTAACTTTCCAGTTACATGGTAATGGCAGCATGCCTGGTCCTTTGGCTATTTGCCCTTTTTGTTTTAGAAACTAAAACACAAAACATATGCTATGACTCTGTACCTGGGACCGATCCTTCATGATGCTGAGCATAACAACCACCTTTGGCTTCAGTGTAAGAGCACAGGGCTCAGCACTTCCCAGGACTGGACCCACTGTAGGTTTTTGCTCCCCTTTTGCATACATCTAGTCTCTTTTCTTCACTTCTATGGAGATTAGCCTTTGAAAGAACCACAGGAGTGGACATAAATTTCAGTGAACTTACCGTTGTGGGAATGACAGTAGTTGGGTTTGGGATAACCCTGATGCTTAAAGTCACTGTTCCAGTTTTAATTAGGTGTGTAGCTTTGTCCCTGGCAGATAGTAAATTGTCATCTGTTATATAGACACGCAGTCTGTAAATCCAGTTTGTATCGAGTCCACTTTCATAGTTGAACCTTGATGCAAGAATCAGACGAGATGTGTTGGAGCCGGCACTTGGTGAAAAGGTGAAATGATTGTTCACATTGCCTGCAAGCAGTAGCAAAAAACCAAAACAATGCCAAAAAAACCCCCAGAAATAAAAGAGAAAAGCAATCCCACATAAAAGTAAATGGTTGGAACAAGTAAAAACATCAGTTTCTGTTGACAACTTGCTATGGATCACTATACACCTGTGCAGTGAACTATCATTGATAAGAACAGCTCCTTGATCTTCCTGATATCATATAAAATCAGATAAAACAATACAGTCATAAAAGCATTAAAATATGTAATAAGACCCTCTATGGGGACACAGCTGAGAGGAGGCTGTGGAAACATTCCAGAGCCATAGGGCACACCAGAGGTCACCCAAATGACCTGTCCTTACAGCCTGGAGAGCACCCAGAAGCAGCAGCACCCAGCTGGGGCAAGGACCCTACGATATTGCTGTCTTCTTCCTGCTGCTGGGGTGTTCCTGGAGTGGCCCCTAGGCCACATGGACACCACCAGTGTCTCCAGAGGCCCCTCCAGCCCCTCTCCATGGCTCTTCCCTCTGCCCAGAGGCAGAGGCCTTTGAACAGGTCCCCCAGAAGAGAGTTAATGACTCGGGGGACATTAATTGCCTCCAGGGCTTTGTCTGCACTGTGGGGACAGAGAGGAGAGTTCAGCGATGCTGGCCCCTCAGCCTCCAAGTTTCTGTCTGTGTAACTGGAGATCTGCTAGCGGCCTGGGCTGCAGGTAGATGAGCTCCAGCTCTTAGGCTCCGAGCAGACCACACACAGGACAGATCAGAGCCATGAAAAGGCACCAGATGTGCTTTGGTTTTGCTCATGTTGCTCCATAGATCTCCAGAGTTGAAGTGACCTTGAAGGCCATGTGTATCATACAACACAAAATGGGCCAGTGGCTCAGAGGCCAACTGCGTGGCACAGCTCACGTCTGTACAGCCAAACGCCTGAGCCTTCACCCTGGTCAGCCCATACGGAGTGCCTGCCGGGCAAGGTCCTGGGTCCCTCAGCAATGCCCAGCATCTCTTTGGGAATGTACTGCTTGGCACAGACCAAAATCATGCCAGCAACAAACTTAATGCTTCAGCAGTGTGGGCCAATACTGGACCTGTGGCCAGACCCACACACTGTACTGATACAAACACAGCCTTTGTATGGATACATGTGTAAATACCACTGCTGCAGAGGTTCTCTGTAGCGTTAAGGGGCTGCAACAGGACAGAGGTTCTCTCTTTTTATGCTCACAGCTTTTTACTGGGACATGGACAATGTGCTCCCTCCTTCTCAGCAGTCACCTCAGCAACAAAAAAAGAAATTGCCCCAAGAGAGTGCATTCCCCTTTTTGTGAAGCTGAGTGTCATCCCATACCATAGTAGTTCTCTGAGTAGATGCAGTTTATTGATTACTAAGTTCAAACACAGTCTTAAAATGGGGTTTTAATGCACACAGCATGGACCTAGGACATGCAGGTTTGCTCAGTTGTTTTGAACGGCATACCAGCAACTAAAGGTGAGGTATGCAGAGTAACAGAACCCACCATCCTTTCTCAAGATTTACTCAGTTGTAACTGGCAGTGAAATTTGACCCTGCATATCATTCCAGCTCATTCGTCTGAAGTCCTTCTCAATTATGCAATTAATTGCCAATTAATTAACATAGTAGGCAATCCAGTCTTGCAGGGGAACGGTTCTAGGTGGTAGCACCAGTAGCCAACTTGTGGAGAGACATCTCTTTTGGTAAGCAGCAAAGTAATGATGATGTGCAAAACTTGTGGATCACAACTAGCCCTCCATGAGAAGTAGCATATAAACTGTGCAAGATTTTTATTTATGAATCAAAGCAAACTATCAACATTCACTAATTTTTGCAATGCTCCCAGCTCACACACCATGACACAGTACCTTCATTAATGAAGTAACGGAAGGACCTGGGATCAGAATCGCGATCATGACATTCAATCCTGAAGCCATTAATATTGGTCCCAACAGCTAAGCTGACTGGGATTTGAAATGAATAGAAATTGGGTGAACAAACTGGTTCTTCATCATTTACTTCCAAAACATTGACAGTCACCTGAAAGAAAAGAGCAATAGCAAGCTGAAGCTCCTCCACTGTGCTGAGCCAGAATTTTATAAACTTTAGAAACTGTTTGGCTTTCCCCTTATTGCTCTTTTGATCAACAGCAGTTGAAGAGCAATGAACATCCCTTCCAATATAGTTTCTACCAGAAAATGTCTGTGATCATTTGACCTCCAGTTCTTCTTGTGATCAGCGCTCTTCTGGGAACAGCTTCCTTAACCTGAACCATCTTCCAAAACTGCGGGGGTTTTGATATGATGTGTTCAACTGTCTGAATTACCTGAAGTGTGTCATACTAAGAATGAGAAATAATAATAGTACCACGTATTCATTGAACTTCATTTCAAATATCTCAAATTACTTCACAATCATTAGTTAGGCTTCTTAGCATATTTAATAATAATTCAGAGCATGATCCATGGAAGGAAGGAAGATTCCTTATAGACATTGTTCCCAGTGAGAGAGAAATGCTGATAATGGCCTTCTGCATGGCTGGGAGCTCGCCGGGTAGTGCCAGATGTGATTAATGTCAGCTGGGATTAGCTGGTTGAGAGAAAAAGGTTACCCTTCTCAAAGCTCTTTCCTCTAATGTCTGTTAGTCTTTAATATACAACAGATAGATAAACTTGTCATCGTTACAAGCTCCTGATGCTAAATTTTCCTTAATCATCACCTTGAAATATTATAGGTGATAAAGAAATTAAGTACCTCCCACCTAGCATCTCCATGGGTGGTGCTGGCTGGAATAGAAAGCAGGCCTAGTACCTGTATCCCCCCCAACAGATGTGCAAAAATCCAATCAAGGCAGTCATGAGGGAGAAGATGTGAAAAGGAGTAAAAAGGAGTCTGTGTGTGAAGGACACTGGGATTCTTTGAAAGAAGTGACTATAAAATACCTTTGTGTATATACCGTCTGTATTTTTTCTTCTGAATAAAATAGGTCTGGGCGGCAAACTTGAGCAAAACCCTACTGTTTAATTTTGTCATGGTCCCTGGCATGCTCTTGGTTCCTGCCAGATAGCACCATCGGGGAGAAAACTAGATCACGGTCAGGGGAAGGCACATGTAAGGGTGCATTCCCAGTAGGCCATGTGGACACAGCTGTACTGGGTGGGCCTTCCGACATTATCCCAAGAGGCTGCCCGAGCCCTCATCCCATCCCAAAGTATGTGGCACATCCCCTCTGTCCCACCCCATGAAAACACAACTCTGATGGGCTGCAACACGATTCTCGCATCACTCTGCAGTGAAAAAACATCACATAAAATCAAAAGTATGTTTGAGGGCCAAGGGGCACTACATGAGGTCCAAAAAGGACTTGGCACTAAGCACGGCTAAAATTAGGTTGTGCTACCTGGCCTCAAGACTCTTTCCTTTTTCTGTTTTCCAGTATATATGTAGCCAAAAAGAATATCTTAAATTGTCTAGGACACAGAAAACAATTTCACTGCCCAGCTGAAATAAGAAAAAAAGACTGAGAAACAAAACCCACAGAGTTAAAAATACGAAAGTATTACTTTAATTCATAGAATCATACAATCATAGAATCATAGAATTGTTAAGGTTGGAAAAGACCCTTAGGATCATCAGGTCCAACCGTTAACCTACCACCACCAAGTCCACCACTATACCATGTCCTCAAGTACTGCATCTACCCGTCTTTTAAATACCTCCAGGGATGGGGACCCAACCACTTCCCTGGGCAACCTGTTCCAGTGCCTGACCACTCTTTCAGTAAAGAAGTTTTTCCTAATATCTAACCTAAACTTACCCTGGCGCAGCTTGAGGCCATTTCCTCTCGTCCTATCGCTTGTTACTGGGGTGAAGAGACCGACCCCCACCTCTCTACAACCTCCTTTCAGGTAGTTGTAGAAGGCAATAAGGTCTCCCCTCAGCCTCCTCTTCTCCAGGTTAAACAACCCCAGCTCCCTCAGCCGCTCCTCATAAGACTTGTTCTCTAGACCCTTCACCAACCTTGTTGCCCTTCTCTGGACACGCTCCAGCACCTCGATGTCCTTCTTGTAGTGAGGGGCCCAAAACTGAACACAGTATTCGAGGTGCGGCCTCACCAGTGCCGAATACAGGGGCACTATCACCTCCCTGGTCCTGCTGGCCACACTATTCCTGATACAAGCCAGGATGCCATTGGCCCTCTTGGACACCTGGGCACACTGCTGGCTCATGTTTAGGCGGCTGTCAACCATCACCCCCAGGTCCTTTTCAGCCAGGCTGCTTTCCAGCCACTCCTCCCCAAGCCGGTAGCGTTGCCTGGGGTTGTTATGACCGAAGTGCAGGACCCGGCACTTGGCCTTGTTGAACCTCATACAGTTGACCCTGGCCCAACAATCCAGCCTGTCCAGGTTCCTCTGCAGGGCCTTCCTACCCTCCAGCAGATCGACACTCCCACCCAACTTGGTGTCATCTGCAAACTTACTGAGGGTGCACTCAATCCCCTCATCCAGATCATCGATAAAGATATTGAACAGGACCAGCCCCAACACTGAGCCTTGGGGAACACCACTCGTGACCGGTCGCCAACTGGATTTGGCTCCATTCACCACAACTCTCTGGGCTCGGCCATCCAGCCAGTTTTTAACCCAGCTCAGAGTGCACTTGTCCAAGCCGTGAGCAGCCAGCTTCTGCAGGAGAATGCTGTGGGAGACGGTGTCAAAGGCCTTACTGAAGTCCAAGTAGACAACATCCACAGCCTTCCCCTCATCCACTAAGCAGGTCACCTTGTCATAGAAGGAGACCAGGTTAGTGAAGCAGGACCTGCCTTTCATAAACCCATGCTGGCTGAGCCTGATCCCCCGGTTGTCCCGCACATGCCGCATAATGGCACTCAGGATGATCTGTTCCATGACCTTCCCCGGCACCGAGGTCAGGCTGACAGGCCTGTAGTTCCCCGGATCTTCCTTCCGGCCCTTCTTGTAGATGGGTGTCACATTAGCTAGCTTCCAGTCATCTGGGACCTCCCCGGTTGACCAGGACTGCTGGTAAATGATGGAGAGTGGCTTGGCAAGCTCCTCCGCCAGCTCCCTCAGTATCCTCGGGTGGATCCCGTCTGGCCCCATAGACTTGTGGGCATCCAGGTGGAGGAGCAGGTCGGTGACTGCCACCTCTTCGACAGCTTCTTCTTATTTGTCTTATTTACCTTCTTATTTTGTAAGAAATAAAGCAAGACTGAGTGAACATGACCTCTTTCATCTGACTAATATACAGCTCTGTTCAGGGGTGGACTTGCCTTTTACAGACCAAAGTGCTTTGCCTAATGTCTTACGATTATTGTCAGGAAGAAGAGAGAAAAACGTAGATAAAGGGGGAGAAGTAGAGTGGATTTACTCACAGATGCTGTTGCAGTCTTCTCTTGGTCTGAGGCCCGTACTGTGAGAATGTGTTTCTGAGTTGTTTCATAGTCTAATCTAGCTAAAATCTTCACATCTCCTTTGGTTGGGCTGATCCAGAAGATATTTGTGTAATCCCTGGTGCCTCCTCCAGCTACAATGGAATAAGTGATGACACTGGGTGGCCAGTCTTTGTCTCTGGCATTCACTCTTCCAATGCTGGATCCAACTGAGAGACAGAAAATCCATATTTCATTAACATTTTAAGGAAAAGGAAGTACAGAGTACTTGTTCCAACCAAAACTTGATGAAACTGAAGTAAAGATTTGTTTTAGAGTTTTTCACCCCAAAAAAGTAAAGCAAAGGTGTGAGAAATACTAGTTTGCCATGCTGTGCTATGGCTCTGCCATGTATGGGCTTGCCTGCTAGCAATAAATACCAAAACACGAGGCGTCTGTAGAGAACCACAACAGAAGTGCGCTGGTGGTGAGGGCCACCCCGAGCCCTGCACCAACACGCACGAATCCTGCCTCGTGGCAGCCCGGGCGCTGGCTCAGTTGGAGGAACAAGGCTCTTTGTCTGCTTTGAAAAGCAATTGCTGCTGTTCCTTCCGAGGTGTTTGAAAGGTGGTTTGAATTACCTTTGTGCTGAGCATTTACAAAGCAAACTACAAATGACAGTGCTGTAGATTGTGAGAAAGAAGATGGGACTGTGCACACCCATCTCTGCAGACACTGAGTCAATGCTAAATGCATCCACATGACCCGGGGATTTACAGGATGAGTAGTCCACATGCACAGAGTAAGACAGAAGGAGGACGTAAATGAAGGTTTGGCTTTTTTTTTCTTTCCTGACCCTGTGAACTCCAGCCCTGCTGCAAACCATTGGCTCCTGTTTGGTACAGCAATAGCAAGCACCCTGTTAATGTCAACTCAGCTCAAAACAAAAGGCAGCCTGAGTCCAAAAAAAACATTTCTCTTGATAGTCTCAGTATCCAGCAAAGTTCTGTGGCTGACACAGAGAGGTTTACAGACATATCCATGTCACAGATGGGTTTCAAGTATTATTTTTCTAAGGTGCACGTCAGTGGTATGAGGAGACACATGCAGAATAGGAAATGCCACAAAATTCACTGCATCGTATCCGCTGGGAAACAGTGTAGAAAGCCAAGCTCCATCCATGCACCGTAGAAATAAAAGTTGGGCAAGAACAACAGGCTGCTGAGCAATGCAAGGCGCTGGTATGAACACCTGAAGGTCAGAGTCCTCTGATTGCTTAGTGGCCGCCCTGTGCCTCTTTGTCCCCCCTTAGCCCTCCTTCCTTTCCTGGCAGTTTGGCTCCTGCAGAGGCCAGGGCTGCCAGGGTCCCTCTGCCAGGCAGACCCCCCGGGAGCGAGCCCCAGCCTCCCCAGTCTCTCCAGCTCCCTCCCATGCCATGCTGCAGCTTTGCCACCCTCAGTAGTGGCCAATGATGGCTTCTCTACAGGGCAGTCAGGAGTGATTTTTGCAGACCTGTAGACTTTGGCAGGATTCTCCTGACCAGAGAAAGAAGAAAACAGAGAGCTGAGGGTGAGGGCTGGAAATTTGGGCTTGCTCCTTAGCCCATGGCAAGAGAGAGGAGGCTGTGGGCAGGCTGCCAGAGCTGCTTGAAGCATGACTTTTCCTCTCCCCACCCCCTGCCTCCTGGCTTAGGCAAATGGACACAGAAGCACCATAGAGCCCACAGGTCTGCTGACCATAGCCACAGCTGCCTTCGCCTGTGCTTTGAGCCTGCCCTGGCCAGAATAATTTGATGAATTCAAGCAGATACTAGATTATCTGGCTGCTAAATCTCCTGGAGTTTCATGGGCAGCTTCACCATGTTCCACTCAGATGCAGTGATGCAGTTGGACGTCTTGCTCCGTGACGTGGCCGTTGGGGCAAGCTTGTGAGTAACAGCAGCCTGGGGCAGTGTTGGACGTGCTGGAGGACAGGGCTGCTGTTCAGAGGGACCCAGCAGGCTGGAGCTATGGGCCAACAGGACTCATGGAGCTCAGCACAGACAAATGCAAAGTCCTGCACCTGGGCCAGAACAAGCCCATGCATCAGCTCAGGCTGGGACTGACTGAGCAGGCAGCAGCTCTGCAGGAATGGACCCCAGGCCCTGGTGGACAAGTTATACATGAGCCACCAGGGAACTCTTGGGGGAATGGAGACTGCATACTGGGGCTATATTAACAAGTGTGTTACTAGCACATGGTGGCAAGCGACTACTCCGCTCTGCTCAGCACTCATAAAGCTAGCTGTTTGGGGGGCCTAGGTATAAGAGAGATGCTGACAAACTGGAGAAAGGCTGGGAAGGGCCACTAAGATGTCAGGTGGTTCAGCAGAAGATGCAGAAGGAGAGGCTGATGAGGCTGGGTTTGTTCAGGCTGGAGAAAGGAAGGCAAAGGGGGGATTTAATTGCTTTCCTCCACTACCTAAAGGGTTATGATACAGAAGACCAAGATACACTCTTCTCAGAAGGCGACAGTGAAAGGGCAACAGAGAACAGATACAAGCTGCAACATAGGAAATTCCAGCTGGGTGCAAGGTAAAACTACCTGGAATGAACGTTGCTCAGCTGGAACAGAGACTCAGAGAGGCTCTGGAGTCTCCATCCTTGGAGATTTTCAAAATTCAACTGGATGAGGCCCTGAGCAACGTGATCTAACTTTGAAACTTATTGTGGCCTTCCAGTACCGCAAGGGGGCCTACAAGAAAGCTGGAGAGGGACTTTTTACAAGGGCACGTAGTGATAAGATAAGGGGTAATGGCTTTAATCTGGAAGAGGGTAGAGTTAGATTATATATAAGGAAGAAATTCTTCACTATGAGGGTGGTGAGGCACTGGAACAGGTTGCCCAAAGAAGCTGTGGATGCCCCATCCCTGGAAGTGTTCAAGGCCAGGTTGGATGGGGCTTTGAGCAACCTGGTCTAGTGGAAGGTGTCCCTGACCATGGCAGGGGTTGTTGGAACCAGATGATCTTTAAGGTCCCTTCCAACCCAAACCATTCTATGATTCGGTGACTTTATGATTCTATGAAGCCCAGAATGAGGGTCAGGATTTATCCAGCATGTACCTAATGGACCTCTCAACTCTTTCTCAGCCAACAGAATAAAGCCAGTAAGTGAGGTCCTGGGACAGAAGGCCTGTGTTTGGTACATTGGGTTGTATGAGGGAGAGACTGAAACTGGAGAAGATGCCATTCCCATGCCAACTCCTCTGTGCCCCAAGCAGCACAGCACAGAGCAGGGTGGCAGTTGCACCTGGCACATGAGGATTACCAAGGAGGCAAGATGCCATGGCACTGCTCTGCAAACTCATGAGATGCAAGACTCACCAGGGCACAGGAAGGGTGCTGAGGTGGGAGTCAAGCATGTGAGCAGTTTCAACAAATTCAGTTTTAAGGCCACGTTTGCAGCCACTGGTCCTGGGCTGTTGCAGAAATGGGAAGGACCCTGGCTCTGGGTACGAGGAGCTGCTCTGGCTGCTGTCTGGTGAGCAAAGCCTCCCCCTCCAAGCATTCCCATCCCACCCCATCTTCAGGGTACCCACTGCACCCAAGGTGAGTTGAGTCTAAGGGGACAGTGGGGTGGCCATCCTGCACCATGCCTGGGCCAAGGGAGTCCTCACTCATCTGTGTCAGTCTATAGCGGCTTCTTTGCACGATCACAGTCCCTCCAAAAGGCTAATTTAGCAAGAGTAGAAAGACAGTCTAAAACAAGACATCTGAGTTCAGTTTCTGGCTCTGTCACAGATTTCTTGTGCAATTGCTGAATTTGTCTGTCTCAGCTTCCATCTGTACAACTGGAGTTGTTGCCAGTTTTGTCTATTTAAGGGTAGTAGGTGGTTGTATGGTGAGACCCTGGTTGAACTGGAACTTTGAGCCATTCTCCTCATTCAAATATATGAAAATCCATTTGGAGCAAAAAGGTACTTATCAACATGACAACATTATTTCTATCATGTAGGTGCTACTTACTGTACCTTTAGTAATTTCTGGAACATTAAATTCATATGATAAATTACTGAAGACTGGAAAAAATTCATTCACTGGCTTTATCCTGATGTAAATGTAGATGATATCTGGAAATACAACAGAAGATTAAATCACAGTTAAGTATGGCTGTGAAATTTTCTCATGCATATATTCAAAATACATATGGTATTCTTCTCTCCACGCTGTTACAGCACAGGGAAATATCAAAAGAAGTGTAAAAGGGATACTTGCTTGAGTAGTTAGGACAGGCAATATCTTGCACCCTGACAGTCAAAGAATAAACTTCAACTCCTAGATTAGCTGGGTTTTCTAAATCAATACCTTCAGTCATCTAAATTAAAAAGAAACACAAATGTATTTATACTTCCTTACAAAAAGTTACAATACACATGATGGCAATTACTTTTTTTCAGCGTTCATTAAGTGTGGTCTCCCCCTTGGGTATATAGAATTGCTTTGTAGGAGTAATATAGGCTATTAATCAATTACAGGATTGAATTCCAGGCTTTTTCTACATGTTCACGCTCTGGTGTCTCTTGACAATTCAAAACTCTCTCCTTCTGCTAACAAAATATCTTCCCCTTAAGTGCAAGAAGTTTTATCATTGGTAAGGTCTTGGCCTTTTACCTGGTTAATTCAAAGAGTATGTAATGAGCTGGCTATTTGCTGTGCTCTTTGTTGGCTCAGCAAGAATCTGCTGTTGCTAAATAGTAATAGTTACTCCTTGGGCTCATGCCTGCAGACATGTGTTAAAGGTACCAGGTTCAGCCACAAGTGTTTATCCAGGAACCAAGTTGTTACTAAATAGTGGCTCACACAGATTTAAACCCTAATCTCCTGAATTCTCTGTCTTTCTGTAGGAGCCTCATAAACTCTGGGGCAACAGGACTAAAGCACAAGCATCCACTGTTTATCACCTACAGGGAAATTCCTGCAGGGACAGGACACTTCAGAGAGCCTCTTACGTTATACATACACGGTGATCAAAGGGCTGACAACAATCGTATCCTGTGCAGCAATGAAAATGCTTTTTATGTTGGCAGATGAAGCAGCTAAGGGCAGTGCTCATTGACATGTATACCTCAGATCAAAAATTAAAGTAAGCCATACAAAATTGTTTTACTGCTCCTGTAGCACTCTTGTCTTTTAGACAGAATGCCTATTTTTTGTTATGTTTCCCTTTTTCTGTATTTGTCCACATTTCTTTTTAAAGCAACGAAACAACCACCATCGCACATGTCCAGCAACTGGTGGGGGTTCTGCCCAATGCAAATATGCCAGCAGCTGTCAGCATAAGGAACCCGTATTTTAACATGCAAAATAACACAAGTGCAAATCCCACCACACTTTTGTGAAAATTTACCACTCAGAGTGGTTTTACAATTCTGACCAGTGAAGCTGGGAAGTAGTTACTGAGTGTGGGATTTCTCAACTATTTCAATTCTTCATGCTAAGTAGCAAGGATCTTCCACAGTCTGTCATGAATAAATGAGTATGAAATGGCATCAAATTTCTCTGTTTATCCATAGCAAAGTTGGTGCTTCACACTCCCTAAAAAAGGATTTTTTTTCAATCATATCTAGCACATTTATTTAAAACTGGAGAAAACAGTTCTCTCTTCACCAAATTCTGTAGAATCCATAGAAAGCATCCTATCAAACGGTATGTAGTTCACATCCAGTCAAAACAGTCATTCTCCACATCATACCCACTGTGACATGAATTACAGTAATTCATTTTTTCTTGTACAGACAATGAATTCAAAGAACTTATAATATTTCATAAGTTGACTTCTGAAATAGGACAATCTAAAATAAAGCCACAAATGACTAACCACAAGTCTTCCAGACACAGTGGACTCCAGAGCAAAGTTATTGCTTCCAAAACCAGATAATCCAGTGAAATGAAATTGATTGTTTGATGGATCAGCATCAGTATCTTTACAGTAATTTCTAAGATCAAGAAGAAATGTCCCAGCAGTTGTATTTTCATTTGCTTCTTTCCTGTTTAAAACAAACACGTTTCCCATCAGAGCAACTTATATTTCTCCTCTTGAACTTTTCATATATTACATGCCAAAACATTGACTTCCATTTATTTTCTAAGTGAAATCCTAGACCTAAATAGGCAACAGTTGATGAAGCAACCCAGTATTTGATCCATACGCTGTGGTGGACAACAGCCCTGTACAATGGGCAGGACATAAACATTTAGCCAGATCCAAACCATAAACCTGGAACTCAGCTAAACTTCAGAAGCTGCCACAAGATCTTAATGCTCAAGATTAGTTCAATTAATAATTAGTATTTTAAAACATCCTTACAACATTCATTTCTTCAGTATGTTATAATGTTCTCCTGCTGAGAAGCTTGTTCTTTTCTCCTTACTAACAGCTGGACCATTCTGCTGTTTTGTGAAACTAGCATTTCTGGCCCTGCTGTTGACAGTGAGGGTCCCTGTGATGCACATAATGGAATTGGGGGTGGAGGGTGTCAATTTAATTTTTTTTAATCAAAAAATGAAAAAAAAAATGAAGAACCAACTGAAATACCATTAGGTCCTGATTTTGTTCCCTTGCGCAATCCCTATAGGACTAGTTCTTTATTTGATCACAATTTTTTCCTGAAGATTTTTGTCTCCTTCAGATCAAAATTTAAGCTGACTAGATAACAAAAAGAGACTGTTGTGTTATTGTCATGGATGTTGTAACTAAGCAGCGCTCTGAAGAACTGGATTCTCTTCCTGCCAGTACGTAAAACTATGCGATTTAAATGCAAGACATTTCTATTAGATAGTGAGCAAGCAATTTAAATAGATACCTACTAACTGAGTATTCCTCATTGCATAGGTTCTTGGCCTGAGACACTGGATTTTTATCTGCAGGACCATCAAACTACCCTAAGTGCACCTGAAGAACTGCGCTATGCAATGTGGTGGACGCTGAAAGATCAGAGCGCAGGCACATCAAACACTTCAGATTGACAATTTTGACTTCAGTCTTTCTATGACACACTTCATCTGTAAAATGGAGTTAATGTTATGTCCTCATCTGCAAGTATAAACTAACTGATCATCACAATGGTCTCAGAGCATTCATAGCCATAGCAAAGTCCATGACTAAGTTACTATGCCCAGAGGACACCTATAACAAGAGGTGATCTGGGCTCTAAAGACCTTACAGATTGCATTAGACAAAAACCATGCAGGTCACCAGGGAGAGAGTTAGAAGAGAAGATCAGGAAGTTTAAAATAAAACTCCAGAACTGACTGGCAAGCTTTCCCTGGTGAATGATCCCCCACAGTTTAGCATAAAGTAAGAAGGAAGAGCCTGGATCTGTATGGGTTAGAAAAGCAACTAATACATGGCTCTAGTATCCTAAGGGTTTAGGTATCTGAAAGAAAGAAAGATAAATTGTCTGACTAGACAGATATTTTTAGTTCAAATTTCCAGTTTGAACATGTCAGGAGATTGAGTTTTGTGCCCTAAGACACTTACAGTGAACACTAACTTTTAAAGGCTTAAAGATAAATGTCCATTTGAACCCCTAGCTGTAGGAGGTCTGGGGACCCTAACTGATGTGCCCTAGGCTGCACACTGGTCTGGGGCAACAAGGCAGCACTAAGGCAATGCAGAGTCTCAATACCTGAAGGTAGAAGGATGGCATTCTGGTGGGTTGTCATTGATATCGTCAATAATGATTGTGATCTCCATTTCGCTGACGTGACCGCCGCTGGGACTGTCCTCCACCCGGACTATCACTGAAATGTTAGGATGGAGCCACAGTGGAAGGGCATCTCGGTTGATTCTCCCAGTCACCTGCAGCACTCCAGTCGCTGGGCAGAAAGCAGCCAGAAGTTACATGCTCACCGTGGAGGGAAGTAACAAACACTCGTGGTGTACATGCAAGAGGACAGGGTACCTCAGCAGACAGGTAGCAGAATAAAAAGTATTCTGTTCTGTGCAAATCATGTCTGGTTTAGTTCTTTTTTAAAATTATACAAAATGGCTCTGAAAGTTCTGTGTAAGACTTTAATGGATAGATACCTATTGCTCAAAAATACACCAGGGGTGGCTTCAGCAGAGGGCTTAGAAAGCAGTTAGATTTCCCTTATGCTCTCGAAGAGCTAGTGCAAGTCAGAGTTGAGTGCACTCCCAGAGCATCAAGGACAGTGATGCGCTAATGCCTGTGCTGTCCTTGCTCTCTATCTAGTAAGACTGCTTCACTTTCTACTGTTATCATTCAAGCATTCTTCAGCACCTCTAAATTGACTCACACATCAACAGAGCTGCTCTTAGCTGTGACAGATTGTGCCAAGTGCTCTGGTCAGCCATTCACTTAATAACTTTTTTCACTTCTGTTAGCCTCTGTTCAAAAAGAAGATTTTTGTGGCAGAGCACAGTACTAGTCCTAGAGCACAAAGGAGGTAAAGGAACAGTGTATATATCCTCTGCCTTTTGGAGTGTAACTGAGGGGGAGGGTGGCAATACCTGGCCTAAGGACATAGGGAATCCAAAGCATTTAAGGATCATCCTGATCCCCCACAGCGCTGTGTTGTGTGGCACCTCTTACAGCTGTGATAAGCAGTTCTAAAGCAATAGCAGACAAGGAGCAAAGCAGTCACTGAATGCCAGCCCTGGAGCAAAAACCTCAGGGAACTGGTGTACGCACCCCGGAGAGCACAGGGAGGCAGGACCAGCATCAGAGAGAGGACACTTTTGGATGAAGCTGAGGTGCAGATTTGCTGTGCACTTCAATGCTAGAGCAGATTTCAGGCAGGAGAGAGGACATGATGGTCTAACTGTGTGCAGCTGTTTCAAGAGCCCCAGAAGGGTCACTGCAGTCCTCGGAGATTAAAAAGAAGGCAGCTATCTTACTTCTGCTCAAGGGACTGTCGCCCTCCAGCCATAAGTCAATATTTGTCAATAAGTCACCTTTAGTCTACTTTCTTCAAGATATCTTACTGAATCTTGGTCAGCTGACCAAAGAATTTGGCCCTAATAACGTACTGAACATTTCTTATTTCTAGGGGTAGCCACAGAATAAAAGTAAGTCAATTTTAAACTAAGGCAAGAACATTTTCTCCACAGTAGCCACTCTCTTTTTTGGGTGTCAGAAGGCACATTTTTGTTCGTCTTACATGGATTTATGGAGAAATATCTGTCAGAAGACTGGATGCTGTAGAAAAGTCTGCTGGGAGAGTCTTCATCATCGGGATCTTTAGCTGTTATATTGGCAACAATGGTGCCTGGGCTTTGCTCCTCTGGAATCCTGTAGATTCTTTGTTTTCTACAAGACAAAACAAAATTCAGCAAAGTGCACATCTGTGTTTGCAAGGGCAGCTGATCACAGACTTAGCTGAGCAGCCAACTGTAGCAGCAGAGCCATGGCCATGCTGGGCTCAGAGATGGCTATTTGCATGTCAGGGTAAATATCCCAGTCACTGGTTCTGCCAGCTGGACGTGTAGCAATGGCTGAACAGGTACGTGGTCATAAAGCATGACATAGCCACACAAGTAAGTGTCCTTGCCCTGCAACTTTTTCACAGTAAAAGCAGTTTGACTTTCACAGAATCATGGAAGCTGAAGATGAAAGGGGCTGTTAAGTCTTGCAGTCCATCTCCCTACAGAGCCAACAGCTTGTAAAGCCACTTGCTTTAATTTCTTCATTTGGCAAGAGAAAAACAAAGATAGAAGCAGTAATGTCATTAATCATCTTTTGGAATGAATGCCGGAGGTTTTTTGGGGACAACAGTATTACTAAAAAGCTGAGTTGCCCCCCCTGCAGTAGGTGGAGGCAGAAAAGAGCACTCCTGCGGGTGCCCACCAGATGAACATGCTCCAAACTCCCAGCAACATCTGTCTGTCTGATTCATTTTGCATAGAGAAAATGGTTCTTTCCTGCTGCTGTTTGGTATGCCAGTGTTCCCAAATTTCCCATGAATTAAGTGAGTTTTATACCTCAGATATAGTCTGGCAGGCAGTTGTGCAGGATTGCTTATAATGGTTGCAGTTGCATGTTCACATGGGTATTCAGGTATGCAATTATGGTACTTGAACCACATACAGAAACAGGCATGGACAAGAATAGAAAAACTGCAAGGAATTTATGAAGGCTGACTTATTTTACTGAAACACACACAAACACACAAACATCTCCTGTTTCTAGAAATCAAAGGGAGTTGAAGGTGCTCAAGAGTTCAGAAAAGCATTAGGAGTGTGTTTCAAGACTGAATCCTTTTTGAACATTTGAAGCTTCCTATGCCACCACTTAGTTAATTGACTTGTCTATATTTTCCAGTATAGGAAAGCATGACCCCTCCGTTGTCCTCTGAAAACCAGCATCATGGGACACTTAGCAACTGGAGCAGAGAGTTGCAGAGACAGAACAGAAGATCCCATGCCTCCAGGTCTCCACTTGCAATTTTAAAAATGGTTAAGAAGACACAGTATCTTCAACTGTTTTGTCAGCTCATATGAAAAGAGGAAAGCATACAGGAGAGAAATCACACAGGGTTTTCCCAGTAAAAACACCTAATTTACAGCCAGAAGTAAACAAGGAGTTTGTGAAGGCTGCGGAGTCAGTGTGTTTATTAAGTTTCTCTTGGCATTGAGTCTCTTCCTTCCTTGTTCTCCTGTTGCTTCCAGAGTCACTGAGAAACAAAACAAATAGCAACAGATCTCCTTCACTGCTACCAAGAATGCCACCCCAAAATGCCTCTCTGATCACTGGGGAATACGGGAGGGACAGCTCTAACTGGTTTTGGCTCAAAGTAGGGAACTCCCTATGCCCACAGTGACCACAACTCCCACTTCTCTGTGGACAGCAAACTCACCACAGCTCCACCTTCGCAGACCTACCAGCCCCGCCTGCGCGCTGCACGGGCTGTTGTCCAGTCCCCACCAGATCTCTTGGGAAGAAATGGGATGTTTTCGAGCACATCCCCTAGCACCGAGTACTAGTACAGCTGGGGAGGAGTTAGGGCTGCTTCCTGTGCAGCTACGTCTGGGCTGTGTCCTGTTGTCCATCTGTCTGCCACCTGCCAGTGGCTTTTTACAGGATGGTTCAAGCAGACCTTTTAGACACTGCTATGTAATTACAAAGGAAGCACGTGTTTGTTTTCTTGTCTTCTCCTTTGTTTTCCTGACTCCACAAGTTTTCAATTGATTTTAACAGCCAGAATTTCAAAAGGCTGAATGCCAATGTAGTGTTGTGAACACCAAGAACAGATGTGCTTGCATATACTATGGGAACAATTTAAAAGACCCTTTGAAACTCTGTTCTTGACAGCTTTGATCGGGAGAAAATAAAGAAAGTTTGCTAACTTGTCAAGTTTCCCCAGCTCCCATCCCAGCACTAATGATTACAGTGTCAGAAAGTACGTAGCCCCAGCATGCAGCTCACATTTTAGCACGGGAGACACCATACATGTACATACTGAGGCCAGCTCATGAAGTGTAATTTAATCTAAAGTTCTTTACAACTGAGCTGCTCTTTTTGGTCTGTAGTGTCAATCTAAAAGGGAGAAGATTCAAACAAATACCAGGCCTTATTTGTGCCATATGAGAACTGAGTCTTAGACCTTAGGTGTTATGGATGCTCAAGTCACTGCTGTTTTCACTAATTTGAACAAGTAGATAAATATTTAAAAGAGGTCCTTTAGCATTCCAGACATGAGGATAAATAAACAGAAATGGCAACATTTGGAGGAAGTAATCAGTCTAGAACACAATGTGCAAACGTTGGCACTGGGAAGAGGATTCCTCCTGCTTGTAGCAGTACAGTAATGTGGAACGAGCTGTTAACCTTATTGATTATTGCAGACATGAAGTTCAAGTATTAAATAAGTAGCAACAAAAGAAAAAAATCCATGTCTGTTTCTAACATTTCATTCTTCTGTTTCTTCAGATTCTCCACCCCTTTATGCAGCAAGGTCCAGATCCTTGGCCTCAGCCCAGGAGCCGCACATTGCTCTGGCTTCACAAAGCACCCAGAAGATTGCTGCAAACAAGTGGCTGGAAACCTCTTGGCATGGCCCAGGTGCTACATTGTCTTCTCCTTTGCATAGATGGCAGGAGGGCAGCCACCATAAATATTCTCAGCAGGGACCTTGTAGAGCCTCAGGATCAGGGGGTACAAAGAAAGTGTCTTGAATCCAATCAGTGTCTCATGTAAGTGACAAAGACAAATCAACAACAGAATTAGATTGACCGTAATAATTGTCAAGTTCCTGCTTCAGAAACAATCGCCCATCGTGCTTTCCACCGCAAAACAGCCTGCTGGTGGCGCATGTATATTCTTTCCCACTTTTTCCAAATTCTCAGCAATATTCCTGATTCCAAGTAAAACTCCACTAGTCTTCAAAAGCTATTTCTGAGTTGTGTGTTATGACACAATTTCCTGCTTATGACACAGTAAGAGACAATAATGTTTCAAAGATCACCGGGATTGTTTACAAGTGTAAGTGTCTGGGAAGAAGAGGAAGACAGATCAAAAGTGAGAGCTTTTTATGTCTAGACATTTCTGCATGAATAAACATCATTATGGTGAAATGCACATCTGCATGAAGGGTAAATTCTATATGATTGTATTCACACAGGGTAAAATTCATCTCCTTGTCTGAACTTGTCCAAAGGTCTTTGCATAGCTTTAACCTCTCTAAATGCTAACAAGTACAACAAGCTTGTTTGGCTGTTCTTAGCATGAAGGTAGAGCCTGGAATACTTGAAACTATTAATAATATAGAATAAAGGAGATAAATGAGGGCAAAGCTTTCCAGTAAAAGAACAGGAGTCATAATGAAATGAAAATACTGTTTTCAGTAGTATTTTGTTGTTATCTTTACTTGCCCTTATGTTACACCCTCCCATTGGTGCCAAAGCAGTAAAGCTGGGAAAACATCTACATTTTGAGTACAACGGAAGTTTTTCACTCACATGGTAAAGTAAGGTCTTTCATCATTGATGTTAATTATATTTATATTCACTGTTTTCGTCAAGTTGAGTCCGTCTGGATCTGTCACTGTTATATTTAAAAAGTAACTGTTAAATAAGAAAACAAAACAAGAATCATTCTGTGGCTGTGTAGGAAAACATTTCTCTGCCTACTGTAAGCTAATAGACCACGTGAATAAAACACATTCTCACCAGTGTGGGTCTTTCTCATAATCAAATTCTTTTGTGGAAAAAATGGCTCCACTTTCAGAGACTAAGAATGGCACTGGTGCAGGGAGCAGTGAATACTGAAATGAAGAGAGCAAGAAATTAGTCTTTGTATCTTTAAACATCCCTCCATTCATTCCTTGCCTTGTAAAAGAGCCAAGTTATAGTACAGTATTTGCCTCAAAACATTGCGTATTGAAACATGCTGACATACAGATGCCAGCACAAGCCCTAATCATCTGAGCTGAAGCAGCTCAAACTTGGTCATACGTGCTTTGCTTGACAGCCAGTGGAGAGTCACAGACAGTGAATTATGTTAAAGCCCACACTATTCTCTACCTCTGTGAAATCCAGCTCTGCAATGAGAATTTAACATAGAGGCCAGCCAGCGGAGCCACAGTGCAGTAGGCAAAAGTCGGCTTTGTGGTGGCAGCAGAGTATATGCACAAAGGAGAAGAGAGAGAAGAAGGGGCGAGGCTGGATTTGGGGGGCATAAGATGTGCCATGCAGAACGCAAGGGAGTTTAGGGGTCCAGACAATGGGAGAGGCCAAGGAGGGGAGAGTGGACTTTCACAGAGTACATGAAGGTGTTCACAACAGCTCGGTGTTAATGCGGCTGTTCAGCGGTGGCAAGTAGCAGCAGCTGCTTTGTGCATTGCACAACACAGATGGGTACTGCACCAGCGCACGGGTGTGGGAGGGAGCTGAGCACCCGGACACCCTACACAGCAGGGAGAAAGGCAGCAGCCTGATCCCCATGGCTGCAGGGTAGCTACCGCACACCCACCATGTCCTCCTGGCTATCGTCCACATGCCTCTGCCAGGCCACGACCGATAAGCCCTCAAGGACGTTTTCTTTGCTAGTGCAGGTGTTAGTAATACTCATAAAGTCTGAAGTATGCAACATCAGAGGGTCATGCACCATACAAGTAATCTGCAAAATCCACTGAGCAGATCTGTCCAGGGGATGCAACTGCTCTTGTGTTATCTTTTGGAAAAAAACAGGAGGCATAGAGAGCTGAGTGAAACAACTTGCCTCCTGCAGTGATAGATTTAATTGAAATTGCTTTTAAAAAAAGCAGCTAGGTGATCACAATTCTTTTAACAATTTTTTTGCCAGTTGACCTTTCTGAATTCCCTCTCCAGATTATTATTTTACCTGTTGCCCAGCATTTCTGTATTTGCAGCTTATTATGCCTGAGCTTTGTCAGGGGTTAGAAGGCGTGTGGAACTCACTGCCGTTGCTTTCAGAAACAAAGCAGAGCTACACCCCAGGCCTCTGCTTCCTCCTCACCAGCTCAGGTTTGGTGGCTTGACTGGGCAAAGCCTGAGGACAGATTTCCAGGTAATTGCTCTCTTGAATAATGCTACACATTGAAGTAGCATCTTCAGGTTCAGTTCTCGAATGTGCTGTCATTTATAAAGCCAAAGCCAATAAAGCAAAGCTACAACACAATTCTTAAGTAAGTGCAGTTACTTTTCGCCGTCTGCAAACAAACTTATCACTTTCCAGAAAATTTTGCTGATACCAAGAGTATTTTCAGATCAGCTAACACATTTTCATAACTGAAGGTCACAGTTTGCCCTGGGATTGTCAAAAAGCTGAGATTCAGTTGCCTTGTAAGTGATTTCCTTACTGTCTCATTTAAAAGAATTCACATTGCGATACAGAAGGTTAAAAAATTTTATTTACTTTAGTCACTCTCATCTACAAGAACTGTTTTGCAAGCCATTTTTTTTAAAAAAAAAGACAATTTCTACTGTATCTCTGATTAACTATATCAAAATCTGCCTTCAATATCCCTTAATTTTGGAGGGCTGCGAACGCAAAATACAATTTGTGTCCAAACATTGAAGCTGGGTTTTCTTAGTTTATTATTGAAAATGCTTCTTTTTTCCTGACTAAACCTTTTCCCATGTTCCTGATAAGGAAGGAAGTTGTTGAAAGACGCTGGCAATTAGCATTTCAGATACAGTGGATTATATCATCTCTAGGTTTTTTTCTTTAATACAACTTACTTTGAGTTTAGCATTTTCAGGATCAGCTGCATCAACTTGGTAAATGGGTCCCTGAGGTGTTCCTTCCAAGACATAGATCATTACAGCTGCATGGATATAAGTGTACTCAGTGTTAATTGGGTAAGAATAAAGGACATGGCAGCAAACATACTGATACACTGAAGCTGTCCAGACCTATTACTGCCTGCTGCATCTTCTCACTTCACAAGCGTAATTCCAAAATCATCACAAAGTGCACAAATACTCAAAATATAAAAATAAACCAATTGCATATCTGTAAACAGGCAACCATCACTGTGAGTTGCAATATGAATTGTGCCTTCAGCAGAAAGACTGATCTTTACATACAGCCTATCTTGAGCTGCTCACAGGGTATGGAGTAAAATGATGCATTTGGGCTACACCTGAGTCTTTCTTTACTATGCAGATGGGGAGAACGTAGCCTCACCATCCCCTCCTTGTCCACCCCCTGTCCCCTGCCAGGAGAGCTCAGAGCCTTTCCTCTTCATTTCTGCTTTTCCTTTACACCTGCGAGGTAAATGAATAGTGGACAGTCTGCACTGGCTTAATTTTTTGCCTTATTAAGGGTGCTAATTCAGTGCAAGGTGTATTTCTTTCCACGTCAGGAATTCTCCCAGCTGGGCCATCCTGTACTGGGCCACTGGCAACAGGCTTCGCTCTCCTTGGGTATGGTGATTAACAGAACAACAGATCTTTAGATCACATTATTTGCTTTATGCCCTTTTGTGTCTGCTGGACCTGCTGTTTCTGGACTATTAATTTCCACTGTGACCCCTGCTGACTGCTGCTTCTCATCAGAGCAGTGGGAATCCCAGAGCAGCGTAATGAGTTGTTCCCAGAGGACAACAATATGAATATAAAGTTTAATGAGAGGGAGATGCTTTTTCATAACCAGCGAATGTGCAATTAGTGTCTAATTGTAGCTGGTACTGTTAACTAAAGCCACACAGTTAGACAGATCAGACATCTGTGCTCACCAATTTATGGCAGCTCTAGCTGAGAGTGAAGCTGATGCACTTATTTGTAACAAGCTCCCACGTAGAGTGTGTTTCATACTGTGCCGATCCCCTGAAGTGTCACATTTAATTATTATTAGATTCCAGCAGCACCCATGATATGCAAGGCATCAGCTATACTGAGAAGATGACATAGCCTCTTCCCGAGGGGAAGCTAATTTGCTTTACAAACTAAGTATTGTATGGAAGCAGGAACGTCAATGTGCTTTGGAGGCATTAGTGAAGCGGGCTGGATTTGAGCATTTGAGCAGGTCTGGGCTGAACCCATCCAGGCAGACAAGCCCTGCCCTCTGCAGCAGGCAGAAGTCGAGGCTGCAGCCACGTAGATCGGGGGGGTCAGCAGCCAGCTCCCAATACCTACCACAAACAGATCACAGTTTGATATTTTCAGATAGAAAAAAAAAAATGGAATATTGAAGTATTGAATGCTCTTCTGTACAGTGCTGTTAGAATATCAAGACTTCAAACAGGCTCTCAGTGCCTCATGAAATAAGAGCATATTTTTATGCACTCCCTGAACTGTTCTGTCTGTATGTGAACACATAATAAATACATTGCTATACTCTGCTGCCTCATGGCACAATTTTTCCAGGGTCCTCTTATTAGTAAATAAACAAAATAAGATTGCTCAGAGAGTAAGACAATTATTTCCTGTCCTTTTTATTGATGGTGTTGGCACTCGTATTAGGTACTGCACGGCATGCAAAGCCTTCCCTGACAGCCGGGGTCCAGACACTCCAGCCTCATTCCTAAGGCTACTGCAAACTTCTCCCTGTTGTGCCTTTGCCAGTGGTCTGAAAGTAAACCCGATTAAGGCCATCTTCCCCACACAGGAGACAGAACTCTCTGCCTCTTTCCATTTGCACCACCGTAGATCACAGTCTCTGAGATCTCACTCTTCAAACTGATTTTCCACTTAATTTCTCACGTGCGGGTGCAAATGCAATATGCAGGTGTAAAACACTGGCAGAGAAATGTTTTTATCATTTTCCCTCAGAAATTCTTGCACATACACAATATACACTAATTTAAATTTATCTTGCTTCTTTAAATCAGTCCAGTTTTCAACAAACTACTGAAACATGTACCTATACTCAATGGTTATATCCCCACCAAACTTCAAGTTTCTAATATGTATTAGACATGCAATACCTCTAGATAGGTATTAATCTCATTAAAAAACCCCATATATATTTATTGGTATAAAAAACTTTTTTCCGTATAGTTTTTCAGATGCTTCAAAATGGTTAAATCATTTTTGGTCAAAGCTTCAAGAAAACTGAAAGGGCATTTCCAGAGATGAAGCATACCAAATATTTCTGTAAAATAAAGCTCTGTTAGAAAGTGTCCTGTTCCTCCCTTGTTTTCCTAAAGGAAAATGCTTAGACCACTTTAGCTACAGGCACTGTATGCAGCTATAGTTTTTTTTTAATCTGATGTCATCTTTTCAAGTACTGTTCTTTTCAAGTACCACCACTACCTTACTTTGAAATGCCATATTTCCTCGAAATACAGGACGTTCATTTTTATCTGTTACTTGGACAGTCAGTATGCTTAGGTCGGTTCTCCCAGTTGTGTCTTCAACGAAAATCTGTAAATCGAAGCTCTTTGGCATAGTTTCATAATCTAGGACAGGGTTTCCAGTGGTAACAACCTGAAAAGGAAAGATTATTATTAGCACATGATGCAAGAGATATAAGTTATGATCTATACAAGTGAATACACGTAAAGGGACAATTTCCATCAGTAAGCAGTAAGTATTTTAGATCATCTTCTGCTTGCTGGTGCATTTCTTGTCAGTGGCAGAAATGTGAGAAAAACAGAGCAGAAAGACCAAAATGTTGTGGCTTCTTGGAGCAACTCAAGGACCGCTTGTGTGAGGGACTGTTTGAGGAGGAGAAAGCCTGGAAGGAGCTGTCCTGCCTCACAGGCAAGGCTTTGCCTTCAAGGCCAGGACTACATCTTGCAGGTACTTGTCTGTGCCGAGTCCTCACCTTTCCGCACCAAGCTCCAGGAGCAGTCGAGGTGTGATGAGACTGAAAACTGGGAGGAAGCCCTGCAGGACAAAAGGGCAACTTCACTATTTCTGTGAGTCAGGAGCATGAGGGCGAAGACCTTTTACTTGCAATAAGGAGTGTGGAGGAAGGAGGCTGTAGAGGATAGCAGGTACCAGCCCCTTCCTTGTATAAGCTGTGTCTGGGAGAAGACTTGCAGGAAACCAAAGAAAGGGGGGAGCTGCACGAGCACACTGTATGAGAGAGGGACCAGAACTGTTTGGTGAAAATGTTCAACTAATTAAAAAATAACACAGGCCTTAAGTTTTGTAAGATTGGTAAGGCAAACGTTTGCTTTGCGTTTTTTTTTTAAAGACTTCCAGCTCTGCACATCACCTCCTAACACAGAAGATGTACAAGCACAAGACTGACATTCCATGAAAAATCATTAAATACATTCATTTTGGATTTAGGATGAATCCAGAGCAACAGCAGGATGCTGAAATATGCCATGATATTCACTGCTGAAACTAATACAGAAACAAGAACTTTCCTTTATTGGACAAGAAAGGAAAAGGTGACTGTTAAATTTGCTGTGTAGCTACAAAACACGGAAGCTTGAACACCAGTAGCAGGGGTGCTGTAGAACTGGAGAAGGAGAAGAATCGGGGCTCACAAGTGTGTGTGACAAGGAGCATGTCAGTGTATTCACAATACTGCAGAGTGGAGGAGCCTGGAGAGGATGCAGAAGGAGACCGATGCAATAAATCCTTGATTTTAGATGAGATGCCGTGGCCAGAGGACAAATGCAAAAGTGATGTCAGCACAATTAGAAGACAGAAGCCAAAATAGAGCCAATTAACAAAGACAGTTGAAGGAGAGTGAACAGAAGCACAAGGTTTTATGCCTTCTGGTATGTAAAACAGTTGCTCTCTGGAACCTTGTGGATCTTTTTGTTACAATACTGCAGGAGAAAACAACTGTGTCCTGGATGGTCTCCTTCTCTCCTATGTTGTGCAAATAGAAGTTTCCCATAAAAGTGATGCTAACTCAGCAAAAACATGCTACAAAAGCTTGTAACAGCAATGGGAAGGTTGCTCTCCAAAATGAATGTTTGCTGGAGATCTAAATACAGTAAACAGATGCAATGAATTCAAAATGAGAAACTGTCCAGTTCTAAGCAGAAATTATGTGCTCTGGGGATTATCCCTCCAGTTCACAGCCAAATATTTTCATTGGTGTTGTAACTACAGCCAGACTGCCTAAATACACATCTTCCACCCTCCTTTATAGAGACTTTGCAAGTGAAGATGTGAATCTAGATGGTCTCTTTGTAGGTTGCTTTTGAGAACAGCTTGCCATTGGTGTAGGCTGTGAGCCACAGTTCACCCCTTCTCCAGGTAGGAGCAATGCTTACTGATAAAGGCAGCACTGTACACACTTGAAGCAGCTGCAGACTTCGTGAAAGGGGGTCTAGAGTCACCCCATAACTGTCTACCCCTTGTTCCACCTGAGAATTTCACTGCTCCCTGCTCGCCTCTTCACTCCCAGGATGCAGAGGAAGCATCACTAACAGCATCAAGGTAGTTTCAGGCAGCAGTATGTTTTCATGCGTTCAACACATCTTCTGCCCATGGGATTCTTCAAACAAGAGTAAGGCAAGAAGGCATAGGCAGGGCTCAGATCTCAGAAACGGTGACTTTCTCAGAAATCTCAAAACATATCAAGAAATGTGATATTGCCTTGGCTTGCTGCAGCAGGAGTAGATGTGCTTCATAAACACAGAAGAGCCCGTGCTAACAGGTACTTAGCTAATCTGCAAACCCCATAATTCATACATTAAATACTTCTTTTTTCTATATCTTAGAAAAGACTTAATGGCAGTAGGTAGCGCTGAGGTGTCTCATTTTGGATCACATTACTTTTGCAAAATATTGTACCAATCTGCTACAACATAGCATAAATAATTACAAGTAGCAATGCTCATCAAATAAATGAACTAAGGACACTCGTGTATTTATCCTTGCCTTATGAGTTGTAATTAGCACTCAACTGCTGGTTTGCAGAATTCGTATGTACCTTTCTTTATAATTTTCTCATGACTGATATTCACTGGCCCAGTCTCTTTGTTTCAGTCCCTTGAGTGAGTTAGGAAGCCCTGAAAATAACTGCAGTTCAAGGAAGACATAGCAAGTCCTCACAGGCCATTCTGGTAATGGGGCTGTGGTATAAAATGGATATAAACTGTCACTTTGGAAGAAGTAGTCTCCAGCCTATACCTTTCTTGGCCATTCATTTTCATTCTTGTGTCACTCTCTGCACTGTGCTAGAAAAAGAATTTCTCCATCATCCCTGCCATGAAAAAAATCAAGGAGAGACTTCTTATCTATTTGCAGGGTTGTTTTCCTCCAGGTTAATTTTTCAGTCCCACTCAACAAGCAGCAACATAAAATGCTTGTGCTGTACAGTGCAGAGATGGCATGGGACAGGAAAAAGCAAGTATAAAAAAGGGCTATGTTTTGCAGCAGAAGGGATAGTTTTAATTCAAAATGCCAAAATACAGCCTAGGAAGGGAGTCCCACATTATGAATTCTGTCAGCGAAGCCAGCTTAAGGGACGTATCCATTTCCACCTGCCTGTTGCATCCCCTCAGCTGAGCTAGTCCAGGTATTTGTGCAGCCACATCCTATGCTTCACAGCTGAAAGAGGGCTTTTTTGAGAGTTTTTTTGACCATTTCACTGATCTGGCTGGGGAGCAGCTAAGGAACTGGCAGAGATGGCACAACTGAGTTTTGTAATCTGCCGGGAGGCAGGAGCATGGGAACACAAGCAGCTGCCCCCAGGCAGGTTGGATCAATGAGCCGCAACTGCCTGAGGTCACAGTCTTACTTTCCCCAAATTTTCTCCCAGAAACATCAGCAAACAGAACAAGAAAAGAGCCCTTGTATCCGTTCTGCAAAAACCTGAACTTCCTTGGAGACATCCAGAAAAATATATTCAAATTAACTTTGTAAGTAAGTCTCTACTCAGTGTCTATCTATCTTTTAAAGACACACTTCAGTGTCACTGTTCAGGCTCAGACATACAAGCGAGTTACAATGGGATGACAAGTTATCATGCGTCTGAATACTCATTGCCAGTGACAAATGTGAGCTAATACTTGCTAATTTATCCAGCAATTAAAATTACCCTGAAGTAATAGAAATTGCTTTGCATTTGCCATAGGACAAGAGCACACAATAGATAGAAATAGATCACAGATGTGTGGAAGTGCAATAACTTCTTACCTCAAGATAACTTCCTCATGTGTCACAGCCTTCGTTCAGAATTAAATATGACTTTGATCTGACTCAGCTTACTTTATTTTGGAAGTGAGTCAAACTCATTTTAATTCTAGGTGAGAACGGCCAAACAGAAGCTGCGTGTGGTTTAACTAAGCCATTTTAAATTCACAGTGACTTCATATAAATTAAGTAGAAAAACTATGGACAAATCCTCAAAACAGAAGCAGGTCCTATATGTCCTTCTTCACCTCTTATTTTCCAAAAAACACATTTTTTCTATCACAAAATAAGTGGAATTATTGTGATAGGTGGTTTTTGCCTAGATGCAATTAAAAATTATTATCACTGTTGCTACTTATTTGTCATATCTATTACAGCATGCCCAAATACTACCACAGTCTGCATTTGCAACTCTTTTCTGATGAAAAGATGAGTCACTGTGCACTGACAGTGCTCAGTAATCCAGGAAACATCAGCCTACATGACTGAACATTGCTAAACGCAAAACTCACCCTGTATTCGAGATCTCCTTTTGATTCAATATCAAAAGCCTCTGTAAGTGGATTTGAATTTACTATGGTAGGAAGTATTGCAACACCTTCAGAAGACAATGGAGAAAGAGTTACATTAAAGGTATAAACTGAAACACCAGCTGCTGCGTTTTCTTCAACAGTGCTTGTTGCAGGTAAGCCCTTAAGCAACTGGGTTCTTCTTCCTGCAAGATGAAAATGAATGTAAAATTACTTCTGGGAATCTTAGGCTAGCAGGAGCACACAGCTTGTGCCAAGAGCTGCCATTAATGTGCAGAAAATGGCCTGATTCTCTTTCTGCTTATGAATGGTGGCATTGCACAGTAGTAAATCCAGTGATAATGGCAAAAGAATCAATCTTGTCTCTAATTCAGTGCTATACTATACGTCTAGAGTGGGTAATGTTAAAGTAGTATTGTTACTGCATCGTTTGCCTTCATATATGCCTTTACATAGAAGCAAAGAAATTGAACATGTTTCTATTATTTCATTTCACCCCCTGTGCTAATTGCTGCCTCTGTGCACTAATCACATCAAAAAGCACCTTGAATCACACAGAGCTGGATGTTAAAGAAGCCGTCCGCAGCACCCATTTCCTCCACCTTCCCTCTTCTTATTCTTTCTAGCACAGCTATGTGCATGCCTGGCTCATCAATAGCACGAGTTAGCAACTGCTTTGGGATGTTGTGCTGTTGTGTCTTCTGCTTTGACATGGAAGAGCAACCTCCATTCCTTGGAGGAGATGCGGGCCCACAAAAGCACCCTAAGGTTCAAAACTGCCTGGAAGCAGCACAGGGCGCTGCGGCATCCAACAGCTTTGCACGAGCTCCTTGTTTCTCAGTGAGACCTCTGGACTCCCCAAAACAAAATCTGTGCTTACTCTGCTGTTTAGCTTGTGTTTTTTTGTTATTTTAACAAAGGCCTGTAGTGCTTTATCTCATGAAGACTATCTAGAAAGCACAAATCAGGACATCCCTAAACTGGCAATGTACCTCAACATAAGACTATGGTGAGGCTTAATGTTGCTTGGAGGGGCTTCGCTGGCTTGTCCAAAACACTTGCCAAGAAAGCTGGCTGTGTTCAGCCAAACTTCCAACATACTGTGTGCCAAGACGGAGGCAGATACTGCTCACTCACAGTCCTGGCCAGGCTGTTCACACACCAGCAATTACTGTAGCAAAAGCTCCATGAAGTCTTTATTTTTGCTGGGCAGCTGCAAGGTAAAAAGCTGCTATGGGAACTAGTCTGAGGCCATTAGGGCTGCGGCATGTTTCCACTTGGATGCTCAGGCTCAGCCTGGAGCTTGGGAACATAATGCCAAGGGGAAAACTGCTGCTTTGCAACACCTCTGCAGTGTGGGACAAACCCATCTCCCTTTGCCCCTTCTCAGGTGGGTGGGGAAGGATGGCCCACACCAGCTACCAAAGAGGCACTCTAATTGCCATTCCTCCAATGGCAGCAGGCTTTTTAATCTGGAGGGTGAGAGTTCAGCTCTAATACTTTCCAATGACATTAGAAGAAGCCTTAGTGACTTTTTCCCCAAACTATCAAAAAATCTTGTTTCCCTACATCCCTAGAAAAAATTTGGAGCATTTTAGGGATAGCCCACATATGGCCTTTGTGTGATAGACATTGCTCCTATTACTGGCCTCTCAAATAACTGTTCCCCATAGGATCAGAGAAGACTTAGGATCCCAGTGCCTTTGCTATATGAGAAGAAAAACTAATAGCAGTAGATGAGCTGACAAGACAAAGCATGGAGTTGAATGGTCTCCTTTCTTCCTGCATCCCACCCCAGGAGGCACTTGGCCTTGCAGTGTTTCCTGGAGCACTTCTTAGAGCACTGTGACTCCATCAGACACCTCCAGTTCTTCCTCTTGCAGCCTGCAAGACTCACTGCATCGTGGGGAGGAGAAGGAGGGAGCGCGGGGGGTGTTGTTCATGTAACCAGCCATACTAGGCTGTGGTGGGAGAGTTTGCTTCTGGGAAGACCTCTTCTGAGCACAGGGCCTCACTGGTAAGAGGCAGAGCTGAGGCACTCCCCTGGGGCCTCTCCACAGCTGCATGGAGGTTCCCATGCTCCCACACTCCAGATACAGCAGGTCCATGGATCACTGATCTGGCTGGGATTACTCTGGCATTTATGGAAAAAAAGGCCTTGGAGATGCTCTGCAGGAGAGTGAGGTACAGGCTGGGATGTGGGAGACTGTGAGGTGGGAAGTGCCTGTAAGAGTGAATCCAAACAGGTCACACTGACACTCTGGTAGGACTGAGTTCAGCTGAGCTGTTGCTGATAAATGTCAGTGGAAGCAGGACCCAGTGAAGAACTGAGTTTTTATCAATGTTCTTACAGATTCTGGAAAACATAATCAACAAAAATCACCCATGCAAATGAGACTGGGCTGAGAGGGGCTTCTGGGGATACAGTTCCATCAGTGGAGCTGAACTTCGAATATAATCTCCTGGGGATGGTACCTGATGAATCCAGTTCCCTCAGCAAGCCACAGTTCATTAATGGAAACCATTCATAATATCAATTAAATCATTTATAACATCTAGAAATGTAGAAAGAAAAGAGTTGCTATTTTTATATTATCTCTAAAGATTTCATTGGCTGTTTATTCAGGATTTGTCTTTCTAAATCACAAGTTCTTACTTCTTGCTCTTTATTTTTAACTGAAATTTTCAGTACTGCATCTAAATGGTCGCTTCTTCCAATCGATTTTACAAAAGCCCTCCTTCCATATTCACAAGTCCTTGCTCACCTCCTTACTTCGGAGAACAAAACACGCCTGAAGCAATTTAATACATTATTTATCAGAATTACCAACCCCAAACATTGACAAATGCTGAGTCCAAGACAAAGCAATCATGATACTGGCTTTGAGAAGTATATGTATATTTAAGTCTTATTTAGCTGTGATTTCTTAGTCTTTACAGTATGTTTGAGTCACACCTTCAAGCTTTTCTCTCTCCACATGCAGGTTAGAAAAACACTATTTTTCAAGGAAAGCTGAGATTCACATGCAGTGTTCTGATCACAGTTTTGGGGACATCAGGAAAACCACCAAATACTGACAGGTTCCTGAGGGTTGGCAGAATTCTTTCAGTTTCTTGAGAGAAGTGACCCTACCTGAGCAGCTAGCTTACTACAAGCAACACTAAGTGCTCCATGAGCCACACAGACTGCAGTTTGAAGATCTACCTTAAGTTGCTAACATGCACATATTCATATTGGCAAATCTCCCATGGTTTTACACTGGGCAAAGATGGCGATATTACCCTACTAATATTCTCCACAAGTGTTTTCCTGTTTGGTCCTGTTTGATTGCTTGTTTTACTTCATCAAAGAGAACTGTTATCAATATTTGAAAGGAGACTACTGGAGTATTAATACTAGACATTGTTTCCTGGAGAGCTGACCTCCTTTCCCAGTCCAACACTGTCACACTGAGCAGTGGCTACTGCACACAAAGTGCCTCATCCAGCAAAGTGTCTTAGCAAGGAGTCATATTCTCGTCTTCATTATACTGCTGTAACCACAGAGCTCAATCCATTTCAGTAGGACAATAATTGTTACTTGATTTTTTCCATCCCTGTCTGATCCCTAAATATGTATTATAAAGCTCCCAAGGGAAAGCGTAACAGCCAACAGTGTTCTAATTTTAGCAGCATAATGAAATCATGTTCTTACCAGACACTACTCTCAGCAAAATGAGGAGAAGGAGCATGGTCTTCATCGTCTTTACGACCCTGTCCTTCATGTTCCTAGGATGAAAACTGAAGGAAGATCATGGTATGTTTTCCCTAATTTATATCAGCTCCACCTAAATTCTTCCTCTTTGTCATGTTGTGGAGTGAGAAAGGAAACAAAGGACCTGTGTCTCTAAGGGAGTTTCTAAACACCGTCAGCTTGTTTGCTTGTCAGAGAACTGCTCCTTGCTGACACTCCATCCACAGACCTGGGCCACACTTGAGAAAACAATCATTAATAGTCCTTTCAATGCAATCATCTTATTTACTGAGGCATTATTAAAAGAATCTAGTACGTTCTAAATCTGGAAATACTGTGCTGCTTTCATTACTCTGGCAAATGAGGTGCTCTCTTCACACACCAGGATCAAATACTCATTCTTTCTTACTTAAACCAAGAACCTGAAGTTTTCTTATTTCTCTGGGTATCAGAGAATTACTGAGACCACACACACTGCATACCTGGAGGTAAAATTGCAGCATATGTGCATGAAGAAGTTAGCTTTGCTGTAGCTGTCTCAGGAACAGCATGGACTGCTATGCAAAGTGCACTGGCTCCCTTAGATTAGGTATTTAGCCAGCTACCCCACAATACACCCATGCAACTGGGTTTTTTTGTTCAATCTAAGGGCAGTCCTAGCTTTATTTCATGGAGCATAGTATAGAGGTGACACTAATACTAGAACTGGATGCAATATAGGTGCATCAGCATTGACTCATAGAACAATTTAGACTGGATGGAACCTCTGGAGGTCATCTAGTCAAATACCCTGCTCAAAGCAGGCTTAATTATATCAGGTTTCTCAGGGATTCGTCTAGTTGATTCTCAACACCACCACACAAACTAAACAGCTCTGCTAAGAAGTAGAATTTAGAGATTCAGGTTTAACACAGCTCTGGAGAAACCACACTGATTTGTGAGCTAAGATAGCATCTCTAGATGGTTCTGCATGACACTCCCTGGCTGTCCCAGTGAAAGCTGACAGTAGTTCAGAAAGCTCCGTCCTGTGCTCCTGTGTTTTGTGTGGTATGAGCACATTAATTGAACATGCTGAACATGAACAGCTAGTTTAATGCTGGGGTGGGCATTGCCTATGCACCTTAAACTACTGTGCAGATGTGCCCTGGAGGATTCTGCTGATATAATGAAACTGGAAAAGATGCATCAGTAAAACCTACTGATTGGAACTGAGCCATACCTACATATCTGATACTGGTTTGGGGAATCATAAGAAACATTCATTTGATGGTTGATCTGCATCTATTTTAAAGTCCTTCTAGGGCCTTGCCAAGTCCAGGTGCAGCCTGGGTTTAAAGTGAATATGGCCACATCGTATCATATGGGAGCACACACTGCATCAACCTGTAGTACTGAGGAAGCTAATCTTCCATTGCCCCAGGAAATGTATGCCTAGACTTTATGTTAGTAAAAAAATACATGGAAAACCTCACACTCAAATGACCTAGTTATCCTGATAAGATATTAATGTAAATGTATTTATGTTGGCAAGAAGTCTAGCCTGTCCCTTTACCTGCCAGATCATTGCCCATCCCTTCATATGCATTTTCTGGGTCCACAAAGCAGCTTTTTGATCTGACCGGACATCTCACAAAGATGAGATCTGTGTGCACAGGCATGAACCAGGCTTGTACAATAAGCTTGTGATCTTTTACTAATTATCAGAATACTGTAAAACTGCTGCTAGCTTTATTCCCTCCTTTTAGCTGCAATGTATAATCTATCCCATTATACTGCTGTTTCTTTTAATCTTGAAAGAACTACAGGAACATCTGGCTAAGTTTTAAAGTAACCAGTCTTTCAGATACATGTTTAAATCTGTTTAATATCTTGCTGGAGTGATGGGACTGTTTTCAACCTATGCTCTGAATAGCCAAGCCTTCCCCAGAACTCAGAGGTCACAATTTTTTGTCCTTTATTTTCTTTCTCTTACTCCTTACACTGGGTTTTTGGAGGGTTGGGTTTTTTCCCTATAAATACATATTTCAGCTTCTTTGATTTGTCTTTCCTTCATCTGAGAACATACACAGACCTACTTTCAGCAACAGTTCAGTGTCCATATACATAAATCAGACTTTTCTCTGCACATCTTGTGATAAAGACACTGTAGAGTGATGTGGGAGACATGGATGGCAAAGGCATCTGGAATACACATGTGCTTGAAATGCCAGCCTTTCCCCAGCTTCACCTGGAAGTGCAACAGGTAATTATTTCAGGTGCTATGTGAATACCCATGGAGTAGTTAATTTCTGTTTTCTCTCTAAAATATGTCTCCAGGGCTTTTAGACAGGCCCTGATAAGCCTCACGGTTCAAGCATGTTGTGAGAAGAGACCATAGAGGTGACCAGGGAGACGGGGGGGGGAGAGCCACGTGTAGCACACAGTGAGGGAGGAGAGTGAGGAGGGCAGCTCGCATGGGTGGAGCAAGTATGAGCGGAAAGGGCTCTGGCTCCTTCTTCCTTCAGTCACTGCCAGTATCTCTCAGTACCTCCCTTAGATCCCTCTTTTCTTATATTCCTCTGCTAAGTGGAATTCTGTGGTTCTCTGATTCATCCTGCCAGGTTGTGAAGAATAAGGTGAAAAAGCAGCCAGAGTTAAATGAGAGCCCCAAACAGGTTGAAAATCAAGTAGAAATAAGTATATACATATCATCAAATATAGAGATGGTTAGGAACAGATGAGTTAGGAAAAGGTGAGCAAGGCAGAAGTTCCCTGGCGAGGCTGGCAACAGTAGCTCTACTGCTGCAGGAAGGACAAGAATGAGATTCCTGGGAATATAAAGCAACTAGATAAAAAGAGGTCAAGGCAGCACAAGCAAGAATGCAACCAGGGAGTTTGCAGGCAAAATAGAGGGAAGAAAAATTAATTGGAGCAAATGAAAAGGTCAAGCAACAAACTGAGGTTTTAATCATTGCTTGGTTTTCAAGACGATTTGAAACCTGGGCATTTTAAAGCAGTGCAGAAAAAATGCACTTCTGAAAAAATGTTTTCTGGATTATCAGGTAAGGTGGAGAATGTGAGGAAGATGCTACATCTTTCAAGAAATTAAAGAATCCTGGTTCCAGGTGAAAGACCAACAGATCAAAGTGCAAAAGACTGCACTGGTCTTAGGTTGGGACACAGAGAGAAAGAACATGGGAAGTGAGGGATATCGGGTGGGACAGAGCAGAACTTGATGTGCAAGCTTTCAATTGCTTGTCCTCAGGAAAGTGAGGGATTTTAACAGAGGCCAGCTTAGAGAAGTAGTCTACTTGCATAACAAAATGTGCAGGTTCAGGACATTAATCTTTTTTCTACACATTTAATTCTCAATTGACTTCCAGTCTGTCAACAGGAAAGAAATGTTCTCTCACTTTTCAAACGCATCAGAGGTTCAAGACATAATTTTCCCATTAATGGCTATTTCAGCCAGAGTAGTGGCTCTCTTCTGCTTAGCCAACTCACAGGAAAGGAGACATTTTGCTCTTACTGTGGTAATTACTCACCAAAAATTGAGCAGCCTAAGGAGAATTTTCACCCAATCCAACCTCAGTTCAAGAGTATTTATTATTGTTATTTCATTAATTAAATTACCTAGACTGTCAGGTTTTATTTTCATCTCCTTTCTCTTTAAGCAGTACAGCTTCTCCATCTGCTGCCTTGGTAACCTTTCCTAAAATATTAAAACAGTACCTTAGCATCCTACACCAAAAACTTATGCACCATTTCATTTGACTTCTCAGCTAAAAGCTTCCTCTGTACCATTTGTGAGTGACAAGAGCAAACTAAAAGTCATGAGTACTACCCAGGCTACCTCAATCTCACCTAAAGCGATCCCAGCTTAGCAAGGTTAGTAACCCATGCAATTACACAAAAAAGTCCCAGACAGATACCTGGGTCATCTATTTTCTAGCATTGACTTGTAGACACATAAACCCACTAGTTACCTCCTTGATAATTAACTTGAGGTGTCTGTTAATAAGAATTGATTCCATCACACCAAGAGCTTTTTTGGGGATCCAGATTTAAGCAAAGAACAGCCTAAAATCTGGGTAAGTACACACAGAAGTCCGAAAATGTTCTGTTGTCAGTGCTGAAAACAAGTTCTCCCATTGCTCCAAGTTATGCATCCAAGGGATGAAAGCATTTGCCAGAGGAGGAATCCCAGGAGACTGTCTTTTGCCACAAAGAATTTGAGCACTTATTTTAGGAGGACTGGGAGTATGTAAGGCATTAAGATAGCTGAGATTGTTCTGATCTTTCCCATTCCCTCTGCTCCATCTTGACAAATGCAGACTGAGGCAGACAGATGATTACAAGGACATAAGTTCAAGAAAGCTCCAGATGTACTTGAATCCTCCCTACAAAGAGGTCAAGTGACTTCTCCAAGGCCACACAGAAAGTCCAGAAAAGCCAAAGTTCTTGGTCCCACTCCCAAGCTCAATCACAATAACTGTAAGACACCATGACTGTAAAAAGCACATTGTTGCCAAATGTTTTTCTCTTTAAGAAGTTCCTGTGCTGCTTAAAAATATTACATTTTCTTTGGCGTTAACACAACATGGAAGTCAGTGAAACACAAGCTTCAATATTCATTCAGCTGAGCAAAAGTAGATGTTATCAGCAACTACTTTGTGTTTTGTGGTTCAAGACCAAAAATGTGGTGGTGTAGGACATTCAATACCTGTGAGAAATTGTCACTTGTCCACACCAGTCACATATGTCGCTTGAATTTTAATCATGTGATTTGTCTTCCAAAAAAAGTTCTAGTGCAAGTAAAGATTCAATGAAAAATGTGTTGAGGCCAATGAAGTCTTCTTTCTGAGTTTACTGGATACTGGATTAGGGTCTGAACCCATGTGGCAATACTTTGTACCTCATGCTACAGTATTTACTGCGTATTACAAGTTTGTCTGTTATTGTAATTGCTTGGACACCTGAGCTGACTGGTAAATATATAAACAAGGATGTGAAGTAGCAAATTATGCAAATGCAACAAGAAAGAATCGCTGGGCAAATGTGGCTACAGAAACTCTGAGGTTTCTATGTACACAGTGTGATGCACTTCACTTAGTCAAGTATTTGAATACATCACCAAGAATTACTTAAACAGGCCTTTGCATCATGAAACATACTATATCTTACTTATTCAATCAGCAAAAGGGATTTGATTATATTTTGCAAAAGCAACCTTGCATTTTAGCACTAATAAAATATTTTCTGTTGACTTTGGGGAAAAAAAAAGAAAGTATGGAATTAACAGAAAAGAGCATGGCTGGGCACAGGGCGAGGGCTCGGGTGGTGGAGATTCACTTGGAGGTGGACAGTTTTTTACCCCTAAGTTCCTCCATCCTTTGAACAGGAGGAGTGAGAATCATTCACTGCTTCCTAACAGTGTGTAAGCTTCTTTGTTTATGGTTTCAAGAACTTGGAGATCTTCGACTGGCCTCTGTAGCTCTCCAGGGGAGCAGAGGAGGGGTGTGTGATGAAAGAAGGGCATGTAGCCCTGGAAACATTCCAGTTTTGCTTGGGCTGCCAAGGCTGTGGTGAGGACTGACCTGTGCCAGGTCCCTGAGGTGCCACGGGGCCATCTTCATTCACCCTTCTCAATGGCTGTGTTTCCCAGAGGCACTGGTCAGAAGTAGCTCTATTTTTCCCTCCTTTAATTTTTAAATCAGATGTAGTACAAAACAATAGTGAATCTCTACCTCAGCTGCTTGCTTTATACTTGATTCTGCTTTTCCCTGATACTCATCCTTTTCTGTTTCATCGCTCTGGGGTTCCAGTGAGCTTTGCCTCAAGCCCCAAAGGGCACTGAATTGACTCATTTCTCCTCAGCAGAGTGTAGCCCAACAGCAGCCCATAGTTGGGAGAGGACATTCTCCTCCAGGTATTGGCATGGGAAAGCCAGTGAGGAAAAAATAAGTACTGCGTATGCCTCCTAGCACAGCCTTCCCCTGGGGAAAATGTGGCTTCTGCCCTCCTCTGCGACTGTACGTGGCATCTAGAAGACATGTGTAAGGGAGTAAGGAGGGACTTTTCACTCTCTTCCCCATTTGTTTCACAGTATAAGCTGTGGTCTGGCTATTGGACTGAAGTGTCTGAAAGAGCAATACTCTTTTATGCGGGACCTTAAATACTGTAAGGTGACTGCTCAGGGCTCTGTGCTTCTGATGTTCCTGTGAGCTTCTCTCCTCCCATCAAATACCTACCCATCAGCTGACTGATGGTAACTGCAGAGTGCACAGAGTCTCAGTCCTACCATTACCATGGATCAGACAGCATGCAGCAGCCTAATACCGCTGAGGTGTATCGTTTTTGTTTCTGCTCCATTCTCATGCTTAGCAATACCCAATGCAGTAGTACCACAATTTACTCAGCTAGTTGAGGACATGAGGACAGAGATTTGTGAGGCAGAGGATTGAAGCTAGGGCTGTGAAGTATGAGACAGTGAAGGGAAATGGTGGAGAAAAAGTCAGATCTCTGCTGGTAAAGTTGAGGAGTGAAAGAAAGATGGGGCATGTGAAGCTGGGGTCCTGATCTGAGGAGATGCGCAATAAGAGGATAAGGGAGGCAGTGCATGTGGTTTGGGGATCTTCTAAGAAGCATGTGGCAGAACAGCTGTGGCAGCACGGACGTAGGTTTGTAAGTTGGAAAAAAGGTTGTGTGGTGGGGTGAATGGGAAGTGGCAGGCATCGGCTTGAAGAGGAGGCTTGGGTGGTCCTATGACAGTAAGGGAACAGAAAAAAAATAACTTTTCCATGGTAATTTCAGTTTCTACCTCAATATCTTGCCTGGGACATACATTGTCTAAAGCCATCTTTGGAATCTTTCTACATTTGGGTAGCACTACTATTTCATCTAGGCTATTGGAAAATAATGATAATAATCCTGGTCTCACAAAGATCAGTGACAAGCCTGATTTTGAAAGGAGCAATTTCAATAGAGCTGGGCCTGAATAAAGTGGCCCGAAGGCAAACAAAATCTTAATCACACAAAGGAGACAGATACAATATTCATCGCTGGCTCTGTTCCTTGGTGCCTGTAAGCTCTGTGACTAGAGAAAGCCTTTAGAAGTATCACACAGAGATAGGGCCAAATTCATCTGACACAGAACAGGCACAAAATCACTTTTTTACAGTTGCTGAGTTTAGATTATTCTTGTTTTATCTGAGAGCAAACATGAGTGAAAAAAATAAGCCACTTTTACTTACAATTGACATGAGGCAATGTTATATCTGAGTAATGACATGACTGAGTCTGCCACCACATTAATATGCAAAAGGCAGCAGGAAAGCAGTGCAATACTCCAGATGTAGATACTTCTTGCCTGTGGATTTGAGCATCAACATCATGGAACAGCCTGAAACCACAAGAGCTTTCTTAATGAAACAGAAGACCCACACAGTAAGCATACTGTCCAACAAATGTTTTGACAGAGAAATGTGAAGCTGTAAAGGTAGGTGGGTGAATGCACTGAGAGGAAAAAAACCTCTGCAACCCAGATTGACCTCAATCACATAAAACCTGGCTGTTATCACATGCATAATAACAAGGAAACAAGGTCAGAATATGTCCCTTTGCTGTGTATCGCTCCCCTGACCATTGCTGGAGCTGAGGGAATATTGCCATCTAGTGCCACACAGAAATCCAGCTGTCTAAACAGAAAAGAGCCATTTAATTCAGGTAGGCAATGGTTACAAAGCATAGTAAAACCAGGGACATAATGTGCCAGGGACATCATTTTGGTCAGTGTCTTTGCCAAGCTTGTTATTGAAAGTGGTACATTTTCTCCTTTAAAGAAATGACAGTGTGTTGTGGGAACTGAGTCATAACGCTTTGGAGGAGAGACCCCGTTTACAGTTGTTCAGAGGTCGTGAAAAAAGTGCAGAAGTGCTCACACAGTGCTGTAGCAAGTGGCAGTCAGAATGATGGGATGCTGTTGAGGATGGGATTTATCTTACCTGCCTTGAAATAACTAAAACATAGGCCTGCATATGTTAACGTTATATCGTCACCCTATGCTTCTTTTAGAAACAAAGAAGCAGTACTAGGGCACAACTGGTGTGACCAGCTTTAGCCGTCACCTTTAGGATGGGAAACGCTGTACTTTTAAAAGGTCTGTTTCTCCTCGGTGACAATAAAGGGGGGTTGGGATGGCTAGCTCTGATGTTCAGATCCCTCCAACCCCTAGTGCCTGTCTCTCCGTACCATTTTTTAACCAGGTAGGCAATAGTTTTGATGACCTGTTGGTGGAAAAATAAATACCACTTTCAGACTCCCAAACCCCATGATCTCAGTTGTGTGGTTCTCATTCAGGTGAGGTGACATGTATTCACACAAGAGTTTCCACTGACCACAGTGGAAACAAGCGCTGGTCTATGACATATTGCGTTTGCAGATAGGCAGGCACACTGGACCATAACATATTTCATATTCACCTCTGTGTGCAACAGCATTATGAACTTCCTCCCGTTGTCATGCCAGAAAGAGCCCTTAGGGGTGACAGAGCAGTTCAGTTCCCCTCAGCCAAGACCATGCTGAGCCAGAGATGAGGGTTTTTTTAATCAGTGCATATGTTTGAGATACTTTTAATGAGGCCATCAACTCACTTATCTATGCTACCAAATACATGCCAGATTATAACAATTTTCAGTCATTGCCCATCTGGAGCAGATTCAAACCAGTGGCTGATTTTCAAAAGCAATTTGAAAATCAAAATCAGTTAAGCAATCAAATCTTCCAGCTGCAAACAATGTCCAGATTTTCAAGCCAGCAACGTAATGTTTATATACGCTGACTTAAAATTACTTAAATGTCCCATCAGTACCTCTGAGTTAATTGCCATGTTATTGCTTGTGGTTGTGACTTTCCCACTATTTCTACCCACTAACCATGTAAAGAAAAGGATTAAATCACAGAGGGAATCAGAGTCAATAATGTAAAAGAATATTATTATTCAGCCTGATAAGGGTTAGAATATTTGAGACAGCCATCACTCCATTTTCTTTTAAATAGCATGAAACCCAATTAAGCAAGAGGCTGCTAAATTCATTTGCTTATATTTTAAAAATTCATTATTTCACATCATCAAATATAAATCCTTACAGGGGATTTTTTCCTTTTCTATGCTGATTTTAAATATGCTGAAAAAAGCGTGTTTCACAAGTTCCCTCAAATAAGGAATTATTTAGGTAATAAAATGTCTCACAATAATAGTAGCGTATGAAGTTACTGATGTCAAACTCTGCCAGGATTTTTTAGGGGTATTTTCTTTGCTTTAGAGGGAGGTTCACTTAGCAAAGTCCTTACGTGTGGTATTAGAAAAGAAGTAGAATATGTGCACTGTTCTGAGTGTCCATAAATAATGTTGAATTAAAATTCCATCTACAAAGGAACCTGAAAAGCAAGGATGGTAGATTTATAAACACATTTTAGAGCACCTATAAATGTGACTTCCTAAAACCCTCACTTTTATCATCTCAGTTCCCCATAACTAAGATTAGCTAAAAAAATCTAAGCTAACAGCTTCCAGAAATAAATACCAAGAAGCTGGCAGCAAATTCTGGAATTCCCCCATACCTCTTAGTCCATGGGGACACAGACTGACCTTTCAGATGCAACACAAACCCAGATGATTTCCTCAGGCTTTTGCCTGAGATGAAGGCTAGCTCAGACAGTTTGGGTGTTCTAGGCAGGCAGGAAAGGATTACTAACATTAGCTCAATATCTTAATTGCCATACTTAAGAGGCTGCGTACTTGCCTAGAGCTGGATCCAGCACAGAGAGAAAGCTCAGGCTGACTTCACTAGGGTCCGGATCAGCTGTTTAGGTTTGAAGGAGCTGGGGAAGTGGCAGGAAGGATGGACATTTTACCTGCTGGTACAAACTGTCATGGCTCTACTGACATTTGCACCAGCCAAGCCTTCACCCCAGGATGTGCACAGCTTTATGAAGCTACGACATAAAATAAATTCACAAATTCTTTTCCTATGCTAAGGAGCAGCAGTGAGATGACAAGCCCAATCTCTTTAAGAGTAAAGAGGCTGATACCCCAAAATGTTCACACACCCAGCAGTCCAGTTGGATAGACAGTCTTAATGCAAAGAAAGGTAATGTTCATACATGTTTAACAACAGCACCTATGTATCTTTTGTTTCAATTGACACTAATGGCAGACAGTGGGTTTTAGCCATTTTGCTTTACTGGTATTTGCAAACTTCTGAGACTGTTTCCTTGCATAAACCATTTTTCTAGACACAGGCATTTTTCTTGGCAAAACCAGCCTAAGCTGTACAGTCCACTCAGTTGTTTCATCTCAGCCGGGGCTACCCCAGGCTAATGTGCCCGCACAACTGCTGGTGTTGCCGCACAGGGAACTGGATCCATGAATTGATGCTGGGTAAGAATGGAGAGAGTGGATGACACAGCCAGGAACAAATGGCCAGGAAACAGAAGGTCTGGGCAAGAACGTGCCTGCAGAACCACAGCCTAAAACACTCCATTTGCGTGCAGAGGATGTGGAGTAATGCTGGTCTAGGTTGTGGGATACACCATAAATGGGTTTTACAGACCCTGAAACCTCTAATATTGTTGCTGTTTTGTGAATACAGAAATTTAGCCTTGCTTCTGTTTTTTTTTTTTAAAAAAAGTGCTAAACATTATACTATTAGCTTTTTCTGTTGACTTAAATGCTCTGTGAAGTATCAGAGGGGCAGTCACCATGTCCCAGCTAAATGGTTTGTTTGTAGCAAATTACTTTCTATTCTTAAGCAAAAAGAATTTAATCAAGTATCAGAAACAAACTACATCTTGACAGATTAGCAGGGTTGCTGCTGTTAAAATAAATTTGTTGCCAGATTTGTTTACAAAACTTCTCTTTCAGGGATGGGTGAACTTCCTGGAATTTGCCAATCTTTTGAATAAATATTGTGGAGGATTTGTAAAATGAGAATTAATTAAACTCTTCCTCTGAGTGTAAACCAGGCATTTTGCTCAGTGTAAAAAATTGCTTGCAAGCCAAGGGAAGTCTTTTTTGGGAAGGTGGAGAGGCAAGGAAATCTGAGCACTCCCTTTCCTTTTCCAAACAAAATTTGGGATATAATAATTATGACTAATACAGGAATTGTAATTTATATATTAGATTTGATCTATCCCTTTTTAACTTTCTTCAGAGTTCTGAACCGAGCTCAATACGTTTGACTTCAGCGTTCAGATCCCTCAGAGGTCTGTTTATTTTTCTACAAGTCTTTTTGGTTTGGCTGCTTCTGTACAATACATGGCAGATGTGTTCATTTCTGGACATGGGGCTTTTTGATACCGACTCCTATATATGACTTGCGTTGCTCTAACGAAGGCCTTTGAGTGTTAGTTTGGATGGGCGGTATCACCATCTCAGACAAAGAGATAAGCTTATTGTCATCATCCATTCATTCTGCTGGTATATCTGAAAGGACCAGATAATGAAATGCTCATCCTAGCCAAGGAGAAAACAAAGATAAGTATTTGCGTTCCACCTTTTCCCTCACTGCAAGTTTTTTTGTGGGATTTGGGGGGGTTGTTATTTTTTTAAGTGATCATGAGGAAAATATTCTTCATTTATGAAACAGCAAACAGCAAACCTTCTGCTCTTTCACGTATAAATTCAAGAGACAGTCACTAAAAGATCCCATCTATTAGAATGATTTTGCTGTGGTGCCATTGGAGAGGAAATCCAAAGATGGTAACTCTTTTCTAATAAAGAGACAAACAATCTTCTCATTTAGACTAAGTTTTGGGGTTTTTTGATCAAATGCCATTAACCTGAGAAATTAGTCCTTGACAAAAGCCTTTCACTGCTGCCATTTGGAAGATATTGCTTCTGACAAAGTCAGTGGCAGATGTCAGTCTGGCAATGGACAGTCTGCCAATGGCAGCAACAACTTGAGGGACACCAACATCACTGTCCAGGTGAATTAAGCACACGGGCTGTCAGTACAGATCAGTTACAAAAGAGTTCATGGACTTCACAGAAGACACAGGATTTTTAAAGCATGTAGCATTCAGAGAAACAGTCTTTCTTTGATTCTTTAGGTGTCAAATCAAGAGGATTTATTCTTCCCGGTTACCTTTCCTTAAAAAATTTCCAGCTTTTGAAATTATCATGACTGGTCTTAAAGGTTTGATCAGTCAGAGCTACCACATGCTGCTGCTGTCCTAATTAAATTAAACTCCACTGGGTCCACCCTTCCAAAGCCTTGCTGGGTGCACTTGAGCAGTGTTTCCCACGGTCATATATATGAAGCTGCATGTTGGCAGGATGGATAAGCATCAAGCTTTTGCTTAAAGAGGCTAACACTGCCACTAACAACTAGGAAATCCTGGCAGATAGTCCACATGAATCTCTCTTTCTATATTTGCACAATGTCAAGCACACTATCAGCACTGAATAAATAATAATCATAGAAACCTGGAGTCAGCCAGGAAATAGCTGTGAATGAGACATTCATATTTTAAAACTTGAAACTGCAAAATTATCTTGTTATGATTCTGGGAAAACTGTTCTTTTCCTTTTTCCCTGTTGTTTTCTTTTCCTAAAGAAGAAGAAATGCTAATGCTGCTGCTGAAGGTACCAAAAAAAAAAAGTTTATTTGGTCCTGTATTACAGAACTACACATCTGAAGTGTCTTGCCTGCTTAATACCTAAAATCCCTTCAAGGAGCAAAACAAAGAACAGTCCTGATTTTAAATCCAAAGAATCCATTTCTAACTGAAAAAAAAAAAAAAAAGACAGAAATGGAATACAAATGTATATGGGAGAAAGAGGGAGAGCAGCTGAAAAAACAGTTTCACCAGGCAATCTTGCTCTTGACAATGTCTGGGCACAGTGACCTTTTTTCTAAATATGATTGAAACTCCATGTTAAAATGGATTTCTGAGAGTCATAAATCTTTAAAAAAATGAGCAAAATTCATGGGGAATTCAGTCTCCAGCTTTATAGAAAGAATAATAAAGGGAAACTCCCTTTGGTAAAACAAGTTGAATTTGGTAACTCTTATTTAAGTCAGACTCTTGACAAACATTCAGGGTTGCTCTTTCTTCACAAAAGAATCAATTATGTCTCCTTCTCTGTTGAGGTGTAGGGCTCCTATAGTATACTAAGGGTATTTCAAGATTGTATTTTTATGGCTACAGATGAGAAGAAATAGATTCTTAAGGTACTTTACAATCTGCTTTTATAATTGCTGCCGGGGATACACGTACAAACATTTTTTTCATGTATTGGCCATCTTTAACAGAAATATGAAAAGATCCAAGGAACGCCTCAGTATAATCAAATTGCAATTAAGTTAGTCCAGAAGCATTTGTCAAAAGATATAATGGCAAGGATTATAAAGGAGAAGAATAAACTGAAAACACAGAATGCCAAAAATCACCATCTGCTGAGATGATGGAGTATCATGCTCAAAGCTGTTAAGGTGTTACTAGAGCTGTTGTATGTTACAACATTAAACAGTTAATTGCAGTTCATGGGTTTTAAGTAAAAGAACTGGGGACTGCTTTTTACCATAGCAACCACAAAAAAGAAATCTCTTAAAGCCTGTATGCAATGTGCGCCAACAAAAAAGCAAAGACAATAAATATATTTGGAATTCAGCATTTAAACTGTAATTATTTGGAGAAATTCCTCTTTCTGAATTTACATTCAGAGTATCCTGGAGAGAATAAGACATCCATTCCAAAATTACCAGAAGTCTTTCCTGAGGGACAAGAACATGTACTAGATTCTGTATCTTATCTCACTAACAACTGTTAAGATGACTCCTGCTGCTTAGGTAAACAGAGTAGGGAAGTGAATGGGTAGAAAAGAACGGAAAACTTCTGTCATCTCATTGATGTGTGGCCACTTGTGCTACAGGCAGGGTATAGGTAAAAATGAATCGGTCAAGATCACGTGTACTACTGTTTACCTTTTGCCACTCTGACCATTTCTGTTGTGTGCTGAGGTCAGCCTATTTGTGCCCTTTTAGCATGAGAAGCAAGTTACAGTGACAACATTTCTGATTGTTTAATCCCAGGTCAGGTCAAGTTTGAGAGGAGGACAGGAGAAAAGGGAAGTAAAACGACAGTGGCATCATCATCATTCCTTAAATATTAACACATGACATTCTGATACTGATGGAACTTCTTGTCCATGTTCCCTTTTGAAATAAAATGCTGATGAGTTCAACCATTTTTCCAGACGTGGTTCTGTTTTGATGGAATAGTTATTTTGATGTATGATTCTTCTGAAGCCTTTGCAAAGGCTGGTTAGCTGTAGGGACAGCAGATTAGAGAGGCAGCCCAGCAAACTACTTGGAGCAGTGATCTAAAAGGTGAAGAGCAAGAAGGAGGGAGAAAGAGGGAGGTCCAGCTGGTTGCTGTACCCAGAGGATACACTGAGGGCAGGAGACAATAGGAAGGAATGTATTTCACCAGCCCTGAACTAACTAAAGGTTTGAATAAGGAAATCTTTTAAAAACATCTATGGTAACTGCTGAAAACAATTATGTCTGTGGTATCTGCCGACTCTCATAATTATCTGCTGTTGTTTTAAAAGTGTGTATGGGAAATTTTGCAAAATCTAGGACCAATAATCCCATGGCCGACACAGCATGCTCTTAGACACTTACACCACAAATGTAGTGTGAGAACTGAACAGAACAGTTGACTACATTAAGATTCAGATTGACAAAGACAGACTGAGGGAGTTTTGTCAGCTGATGTAAAAATTTCCATAGGCAAAAATATTAAACCCTGAATAAATGGAATAATTCACCCACATATGAGCACTTTCAGGACCTAAAGATGCCCTTCGAGTTTTCCCTCTACAAATCCAGAAGACACATGTTCATGGCTCCATGCACTCGTAAATTCTCCAAACAAGACCATGTCTAACCCCTCCTATGTAGACTCATCTCTCTATTTCAAGGAATTCACATTGTACTGCTATTAAATACTGTGTTTATCAAGGGACTGTTGTTAGGTCTTTTCACCACCATAACTCACTCTGTTTACATACAACCTCTAACTTCATATTTGTATGTGTTTATAACAGCATGACATAAGTTTTGCTCCATTGGTTAAGAACAACTTTAGAAATATTTAAAAGTGCCCAACTCTACTGTGACATGAACACATAATTCAATAAAATACCACTGCTTATGCTACTAATAGATTTGACTGAGTTGTATCTTTGTGCTAATTATGATGATACGTGAGGGCACAGAAAAAAAGGCTCCATCATTCTTGTAAACAAATGAGTAAACACCTCTTGCCATAGAGCACTGACAGTCAAAATATGCTTAGACAAACAATCTTCCACAAGATTTTTCAGCCCACTATACATAAAGCCTTCTGATTTTGGTTGCCTTCCTATATCACAGGCTACAATTGTAACAGTATTTTGAAGTCACTAGTAGCTGCAATGCCAAGAGGAAAAAAAATGTTCTTAAGGCACGAGGAAAAACAGGCATTGTGTTATCAGATTATTATAGAGTCCTTGAATGTAAATATGAACGCAAGGAAAAATGTAAGAGCTCAGATTTAGTATATGCAGAATAAGACTCCCGTTCCACACAAGGAGGAAGAAGTTTGTGCTTAGTAACTGGTTTGAATTTGAATAATTATTATTATTATTATTATTATTCAGCAGAATTAAACACAGACAGAGATGCCTGATGTCTTTTGAAGGAAAAGCATTTTTTTATCTGTTAATTAAAAGATTTGGAAAACAACAGCCAGTTCTGGCTATAATCTTGCATCAAACAAATGGGTATCTGAAGTTGGAATACAAAACAGATTATCATTTTATAATGATTTTTAGTTAATTTTTTTCCTAAGGCAGCACTGTTTACTTTTCATCGGTCTTGTAACTTTTGCATATACCAGATGTCACATGCTGAGTATCTACAAAACAAGACTTGATTCAATGCACAGAGCTGCATCACTGGAGGTTATTAGTCAGTTAAAATGTTTGGTGGCCATAAAAGTACAAAGATTTTCTTAATTTGAACCCGTAACGTTGCAATCTTAGCTCCTATGCATTTCAGAAGTGTGCACCGTTCATAGGCAACATGGGATATTTTTAATAATGTCTCAACTTTTATTTTGTCTTCTTGACTAGTTATGTTTTTCCATTTAACCCCAGAGTATCATTAGTACTGTGTGCTTACACTTTGTCTGGTTGGAGGAAATAGTGCCTTAGAAACACTCGTCAAACCATAGGTTTCCAATAAATAGACTATCAAAGAACAACCTATTTATATCATTAAGAGGAGGATCTAATTAAAAAATTCATTAGATCTGTGAGACCGTAACTGAGGTCTATCTACGTCTGTTCTCTGCAACCATATTGCCTTTGTAAAATGTCCAGTGAAGAGTTTGATGACAGAATTGTAGGGTGGCCTGTGGGACGTTTTGAAGGATGATGGTATCAACATATCTGTGAAACAACCTCTCATTGCATGTAAGCCAATGCTTAAATATCAAACATATTTTTTACTTCAGTTGCCTTTAGTTGTCAGGCACGTCACTCACGACGCCCAAATTCCTGCTAAGGCCTTTGGGATCCAATTGGACTGAGTACAGAATTTGCAGTGCTTATCAGATGATACTATCTTTGACTCTTCTAGGTTGGGATGGAAACCTTATCAGGACAAAGCTCCTCACAAAGTTAGCACGTCGATGCGAGGAGCTACAAGAGACTTCCCTGTACAACAGATGAGACACAATTGATTTCTTGCGCTCCACTTCCAGCCTCAGCCAGAAATACAAGACAAACAGGCTTGCTTTCTTCTGTGATTTCAACATGTCTTCTTCCTGTACAGGCTGGAAATAGGACATACCATAACAACTGTCAAAACATTGCAGAACCTCAAGCAAGGTGTGATTGGAGCCGGCTTCTGGAAGCAGCGAGGGCTTGGGGAGCCATGCGAGCAAGCTGGGCCCTCTCTGCCATCGCATGATTTAGGGCCCAAATGTGACCTCCACCAAAGGCATCGCGGTTTCACCCTCACTCAAACCTCTTGTCTGGGCGGCCCCAAACTTTCAGAGCTGGGCTGAATTAAACTCGAATGCCTCCCAAATGCCAAGGGACAGTCTGCCCAGGCTGAAATCTTTATTGCGCTGTTCGAGCAGCCCTCGAGCCCACTCACGCATGCCGCCTGGCCCTGCCAGGGATGAGTCGCCATTTACAGTGGGGATCAGCGAGCTGCTGGGAGAGGGGGACAGCCTGTGTGCCAACACCTGTGGAAAATGGCGGGAGGGGAGGCAGGCCCCTGTGCTGAGGGAAAGGGGCCTGCAGCCAGGGCCAGGGCAAGGCGGGGAAGGATTGTTGGCTTCCCAGGGAGGGGCAGAGGAGTGTTGGCTGCTGAAAGGAGGGGAGAAGGAAAGGGGGCTTCCCCCAGGCAGGTGAGGAAGCATTTAGAGAGGAGAAGAGGGCACCTGCAAATGGCTTTGTGAGGAGACAGGCAGCTCGCTGGTGGGAGGTGGAGAGATGACTCAGGGCTGGGAGAGACCTGTCGTCCACTGAGGGAAGCAGGGGAGAGGAGAGGCTCCTAACTGAAAAGCAGGGGATAAAAGCAAGGCAGGGCATATTAAAAGACATGGTAGTGTTTGGTGAGGCAGCTGGGCCCAAAGGGAGGGCGGTGAGTGAGAGGCTGGGAGCAATAAACAGGCCCCAAGATGGTGCTTCAGCAGAGTGACCTAGTGGGAGACGCAAACCCACCCTGCAGTGTTAGGGTAAAAGTGACAGATAAGAGGGAACAGAATTCAGAAAATGGAAGAGTTTGGGAGAAAGAGGGATACAAACAGGAGAAATGTGGCATCTACGTTGAGAAGGAACAGAAGAAAATTGATTACGATGCAGTGAGGGAGATGCAGTAAGTTGCTGTTGTGTTGTGCGCTGCCAAGACACACAAACGTGGCTGGTGAATGGAAAGTTATAATATACATTATTCAGCAGGGCAAACTTAATTTTTAATGAAAGTATACTTCTATGCCTACCTCATGAGAAATGTGTGAAGATCTTTGGGGACCTGTGTTTCGTTGTTTTCGTTGTTCACACGGGCACTGTGAGAGAGCAAAGCTTAGGAACGTAGCATGCCGTCTGAATGCGGACTTAATACTGAGGCGAGGTGACTTCCTCCATCCCCAAGTGTTTTTGTATCTCAAAATCTAAAGAACTTTGCCATGTCTTTCAAAAATGCAGGGAACTCCTACAAGTTTCTGATTTTCTGTCCCAACTGGATGGTTAATAGCCTTCCTCTAGACTCTGGATATGGCCTTCAAAAATATTATTGTTGCTGTTATTTACCAAGAAACTGTTTCAAATAAAACAAAACAGATATAAAAATTTAATGAGTAAAATACAAGTGATTTTCTGCACGAGTGCTAGATACGCTTAATAATTTTAAGCAGTACTAAACTGGACCAGGCTGCCCAGGGAAGTGGTTGAGTCCCCATTCCTGGAGGTATTTAAAAGACGGGTAGACGTGGTGCTTAGGGACATGGTGTAGTGGTGGACTTGGCAGTGCTAGGTTAACGGTTGGACTCGATGATCTTAAGGGTCTTTTCCAACCTTAACGATTCTATGATTCTATGATAAACATGCACTGCCAGTGTTTTAAAACAATTCCCCTGTAATCTTTCCTGAGTACCTGTCAACATAGGGAAATGGAATTTTAGCCTGTCAAGTACTCTTTGACCTGTCATTCGTGTCTCCCATCTTCCCAAACAGCCACACTGTTAAGAATCTACCCCTCAGTCTTCTGCAGTGAATGCACTCCCCTGACCTGGTCTAATCCTCAGTTTCTTGCCATAAGTCCACCTGATGAAGTGTTAGACCAGGGACCTTAGGTAGTGTGTTTTAAGAAGTGAGCCTGAGATTGATGTTTCATATGGGTTGTACCATATTGCTGAGACTGGATGTTCAGGTGTTTGGTGGAGGCCGGGACATGGGGAATGTTCTTGAGGGAGAGAAAATATTGGAAAGGAAGGTGGGTCTGAACTGAACTCTGAGAGACTCTTGGCTAAAACCTGAAACCGTTGCAGAAAAAAATGAAACTGCTTTGCTTCTTACAAGCAATTGGTAGGTCCCCGTGTCCAGTGAAGATGCATGTCTGCACTGTACAAAGCAGTCCTATGGTACACTGGTAGTTACCATTACTAGCTTTGGTATCAGAAACACTCCAGCCATGGTAATAGAGTAGATAAGATAAATTATCCTCTTGAAAAGCAGGACAAATTAGCTGCAGTACAGTGCTATGTTAATGCATTTAGACTACAACCAACACTTGAACAACAAGCTTTTAGATGCTGGAACCGAAGGGCGTGCAATTTATTTTTTCACAGTGCTTGCATAACTCTCCTGGGTTTGAAATGTGTAGTAACTGCTGATTTCCACCTCTAGTTCATGGCCTTTTTTTTGGTAGCATTTTTTCTTTAAACTTTCCAGAGTGTCCTGGTTTCACTGTAATAAGTTATCTAATTGTGCATTTTCTGTTCATAGATCTGTGCAGTATACCTCTCTTTAGATTTCCCGTTTCATCTGATTAGTGCTGCTGCAGTGTTTCAAGCATTGTTTTGTTTTGGGTGAAGCAATTTGCAACACTTGTTTGAGAAATATGTTTTTGTTGGGATACAAGAGTATCTTGCTTAGAATTTCTTTTTCAGTTCTCCATTTTTCTGACTGTTTCTTTTTTAAGTGCTGGCTTCTTTGGCTAAGATGGAACCAAAAGCTTAATTTAGATTTTTTTTCTTGTGTTATTCCAGAGGACATTAAAATAGATTTCTCTGCTATAAGTGTCTATTTAATACAGTTTTCTAGCTCAAGTCTTCTATGATGGCACTCACATGGTGTTTGAGACACCTTCTGAAATTACTAAGAGATCAGAAATAGCACAGGGACTGAACTTCTGGACAGAGTGGCTCTAGGGAGACTGGCTCACAGTGGCTTTTACATTTGGCTTCCTAAGTGCTGAGCTGTTTTAATGGCCATCCTGTATGCATCTTTTTTGCAGAAACCTAGATATAGGACTTTTTAAGTATCTATCTGTTTTGTTTAATGAATTTAGCTACTCTAATTATCACATAGCAGACTAGGATGCTACACTGTATTAAAAAAAAAAGTTTCAAAATCAGTTTCACCAGAGAAAGGCAGGACTATCTATTTGGTGGGTTTTGCACCTTCTCAATACAAACACGCCTGGTATCTTTTCCCCTGAGGAGCAGCTGCAGTATTAAATAGAAACTTCGTTTATCCACTGTGGAAAGAGAGACTACAGATAGATAATCTACAGGTTAAAATTAGCAAGAGTGTAAAAATCCACTATAAAAATCATTTGCACACAAGTCAACATATAAATTAGGTTTACACTTCTCAAAATCCTGAGGAGGACTGAAGTTTCTGTACTTCTGTGACTGACAGCCAGCTAGTTTGCTGGTGCTTTTCTTATGCGAACTCCATCACTGACTATCTTTAAGAAAGTCTTGTGATTCATTTACTGTTCCATTCCCACCAAAGTAGATACCTGGGTTCATAAAACTGTCTGCTATGTAATAATTTCTGCTATATAAGATAAAACCACTATTGCGGTGAATCCATTGCAAAATAGGATCCTGAGAAGTACTAATGAATCTCTTGCCAAACTGCTTAAATCTTAATGACTTTGTCACAAGAACATCATATGTTTATGTCCTGGTTTCAGCTGGGATAGAGTTAATTTTCTTCTTGGTAGCCGGTATGGGGCTGTTATTTGGGTTTAGATTGAGAACAATGGCGATGCTAAGTACCGCTAAATAGTCGCTAAGTAGCGCTTACATTGGTCAAGGACTTTTCAGCTTCCCGTGCTCTGCCCGGTGCGCAGGGGGGCTGGGAGGGAGCACAGCCAGGGGCGCTGACCCAGACTGGCCAAAGGGCTATTCCATACCATATGACGTCATGGTCAGTATATAAGCTGGGGGAAGAAGAAGGAAGGGGGGGACATCTGGCGTGATGGCGTTTGTCTTCCCAAGTAACCGTTACGCGTGATGGAGCCCTGCTTTCCTGGGGATGGCCGAACACCCGCCTGCCGATGGGAAGTAGTGAATTAATTCCTTGTTTTGCCTTGTTTGCGTGCGCAGCTTTTGCTTTACCTATTTAACTGTTCTATTTTATTTTACTTCAATTATTAAACCGTTCTTATCTCAACCCACGAGTTCTCTCCCTTTTACCCTTCCGATCCTCTCCCCCATCCCACCGGGGGGGAGTGAGCGAGCGGCTGCGTGGTGCTTAGTTGCTAGCTGGGGTTAAACCACGACAGTCCTTTTTGGCGCCCAACGTGGGGCACGAAGGGTTCGAGATAACGACAGATTTAATTGGAATGTGCTAGATCGAATTTATAGCTGTTATTGCTGTTTAGTTGTTAATCGGCAGGCTTCTGTGTTTGCCACGGGGCTTGCTTGCCTTACTGTATATTAGAGCCTAGTGCTCGTTAGTGGCTGTTTTTTGCTTTTCTGCTTGCTGTACTGCTCATCACCTTACTGTGCTGTGCCTGGGACATTTTGATAACAGCAATGGCCATGCGCCTGGGCTGGCAGATGGCCAGGGCATCTCTGCTGTTTTTCTGTACTGCTGTACTGGACAGGCTGGAACTCCAGTGTGAACTCGAGTCGAAGGGACTGTGACCTGTGGATGAGTCCATGCGGGAGCACGACACCCCGAAGCATCTGTGAACGTGGATAATCCCATGCCAGAGCAGCCCATGGAAGTTAAGTGTGGAGCAGAGATCTACCTGCAGCCCATGGAGGACCCCATGCTGGAGCAGGTGGATGCCCGAAGGAGGCTGTGACCCCGTGGGAAGCCCGTGCTGGAGCAGGCTGCTGGCAGAACCTGTGGACCCGTGGAGAGAGGAGCCCACGCTGGAGCAGGTTTGCTGGCAGGACTTGTGATCCCACAGGGGACCCACGCTGGAGCAGTTTGTGAAGAACTGCAGCCCGTGGGAAGGACTCATGTTAGAGAAGTTAATGGAGGACTGTCTGCCATGGGAGGAACCCCACGCCAGAGCAGGGGCAAGGGGAGGAGTCCATTGCAGTGTTAAATCCTATAACCTGGCCCAAAGGGGCCAGGGGTGGAGATTGTAATGGGTATACCTTTAAATTGTTGTGACCTGGGATTTGAGTTGCATGCTGTGGGAATTACTATAGCAGGAACCCCTTGTTGCTAGCCAGGCTAGGAGCAAGGGGAGGAGTTCATTGTGATGTTAAACCCTATAACCTGGCCCCAAGGGGCCAGGGGTGGAGATTGTAATGGAAATACCTTTAAATTGTTGTAACCCATGATCTGAGTTGCATGTTATAGGAATTACCATAGCAGGAACTACCTGAACCAATGGAGGAGAAGCCTTACGAGAAGCAGTGCAAGTGCAGCAGTGACCCGACCTGAGCTGGCTTTGGTGCCCAATAAATCCGCACAACACGCTGCCTCTCCTGTCCTGAGTGACCACCGTCACCGATGGAGCCCAAAGTCATGGACTAAATGAACTACAAACATTTCCCAGGGGTGGTCCATAGACTAAGGGAATGATAGCTGTGTATTGTATCAAAGGATGGGAAGGGTGGTGGTGGTTAAAGAGGATGTATTGGATAATGTGGGACCTGTGCATGACGTAAATGGTATGGAATAAGGGGTGGATACTGTCCTGGTTTCAGCTGGGATAGAGTTAATTTTCTTCTTGGTAGCCGGTATGGGGCTGTTATTTGGGTTTAGATTGAGAACAATGGCGATGCTAAGTACCGCTAAATAGTCGCTAAGTAGCGCTTACATTGGTCAAGGACTTTTCAGCTTCCCGTGCTCTGCCCGGTGCGCAGGGGGGCTGGGAGGGAGCACAGCCAGGGGCGCTGACCCAGACTGGCCAAAGGGCTATTCCATACCATATGACGTCATGGTCAGTATATAAGCTGGGGGAAGAAGAAGGAAGGGGGGGACATCTGGCGTGATGGCGTTTGTCTTCCCAAGTAACCGTTACGCGTGATGGAGCCCTGCTTTCCTGGGGATGGCCGAACACCCGCCTGCCGATGGGAAGTAGTGAATTAATTCCTTGTTTTGCCTTGTTTGCGTGCGCAGCTTTTGCTTTACCTATTTAACTGTTCTATTTTATTTTACTTCAATTATTAAACCGTTCTTATCTCAACCCACGAGTTCTCTCCCTTTTACCCTTCCGATCCTCTCCCCCATCCCACCGGGGGGGAGTGAGCGAGCGGCTGCGTGGTGCTTAGTTGCTGGCTGGGGTTAAACCACGACAGTTTATAATCTTGTTATGATACTGAAGCCTTATACAGCTGTTTTTTTGTAATACCTTTGTAGTCAGTTTAAAGCCATCTGGTGCACTTATTGCCAGGTATACGTGATTTAAAGCAGAGGGTCACAAATCTTTGTTGTTGTTGTGACTACAAATGCAGCTTCAGCAAACTCATGATATTTTCTCAGTGTACGACAGTGGAGTTGAAATGAAATCACGCCATTTATTTGTACATGGTGACTACATATGATGTTCCTGATAGCCACATGTGAGAATTGCTGTTTTAGTTTGTTATCTCTTAACATTTAGATCCTGAAAATTATATAAATGTTGGACTGAGCTCCACGTAAGTCAAAGATTGATACACAGCTTTGGATCTCTTCTAAATGTTGTAACTTTTCCTGGGCTTTTATAAAGCCCAAGTCTTTAACTATAATTCTAGTAAGTAGATATAGGAACATATGATTTTTATCTCTTGGTTACTTAGGGGAAAGCTTACATTTGGAGATCGTCTTATTAAGAGACCAGTGATATATGGATTAAAAAGATTACACTTAAGGTTTCATCCGTATTTTGCTGCTTATTAATTAAAGGCCTTAATTTGCTTATAGTTTACTTTTTTAATTCCATGTTATGATGGGATCATTGTAGTATTTAGAAGCTGCAACCAATATCAAGGCTGCATTATATTAAATTCTGAAAAACCACATAGTAAACGGAAGCCCCTATTTGGCAGTTGAAATAAAACAAGATCCACAGGGACTGAGGAGGGAAAGAAGTACCTTTCCTGACTGACTTAATTATTTTTCTATGGCAGAGTGACTTGTTCAAGGTCACAGAAGAATTAAATTTCTGTATTGGTGAGCAGGTGGAAAAGACAGAGAGGATGTTTAATCTGCAGTTTCATGTGCAGTTTTTTTACTCATTTCCTATGGAAATAAGTCTTCTGTGGTCATCTTTTCCCTCCCTTTTTTCCTCTCCACCGATAATTTTTGGATCCCTTGATTAATACAGACAAATTTGAAAGAGGAGTAAAAGTCTTAAACAGAATTGTCTTTCTACAACTTTCGTGAAAGCAGATGCCAAGAAAAGGGAAGAAGAAACCATCTGAATGCCCTTGCTATGATAAAGCTCCAGCCTAAGTTCACATTCACAAGAGAGAACCCCACATATATTCCCAGCCATGGGAAAAACTGTAATGTCAGATTGGCTCTCTCCCTATTTCACTACAGGGCTCTAGAGCATAACACACGGTTGTCCTTGCTACATACACTAGTTTGATTTGGCTCCAATCTGGAGTGAAATAAGTAGTGTTCTTGGGGAGGAGCCCTGGTGCAGAATGGAGGCTACTTTTCTGCAGCTTCAAGACTTGCACCCTACAAGCCAACGGAGAGAAACCCATCTATACTTTGCTTGGGGGTGGGGTTCATTCCTTGGTGCAGACTGTACAGGTAGCACAGACGTAATCAAAGCAGAACGTGCACTTTTCAAAGAAAAGATGCTGTTCATTGGAAAGCCGGGCATATCTGTTCTGATGATCGTGGAACCATTTGTTTAATGATAATGTTGTTCTTGAATACATATGGTAGGGAGGAGGAAGAATTCCTTTGGGAGGGCTTTGGAAACCTTTCTCTCAAACTGTAAGTCACTGGATTGTTTCATTTTAGGAAGGAATTGGTACATCTTGCATCTTTGATTTTATGCTAATTTTCCTTCATATGGTCTGTTTCTGTTAGAGCCTAGACTGTAGTTCTGCAGTGTGTCATGGTAAGCAGCATGTAGATTACTGCCATGTGTTAAAGTTGGAAAGTTTCTTCACTTTTTTTGCTTGGTTTGTGGCAGCTTGTATTAAATAGTTTCCCCCTCCCCCTCCCCTTTTTTCTCAGTTGTGTGGTTAGGAATTGCTTTATTGCTTGCGTATCCTGTGGCAGTGTTTAATATTAGTTAGATGTCTGGCCATACGTACTTCCCTGAAATCTTATGTCGGTTTTCATTGATGGGGATTTCTTGGGTGCTCACATGTCTTTCTTTTGTGTCTTCTCTCCAGATACACGTCTTGTGTAATCACAGAAGTGTTATGGTATAAGCTGTGCAGTGTCACTTCTTTAATTATTAGACTTTTTGGCCACTGTCAAGACTTTTGCTCAACTTTCTTGCGGTGAATTTGAGCACAAGTGCCAAACATGGTTGACTATTAACTTCATGTCATTTATCATTCCTCCTAAGGAGTTCCATCTTGCTATTCCTGACTAAAGAGTTTTATGTGTAGTGAGCGGGGTTTTCAACCTCAACATAAGCAGTTTGTGTCTACTCTTTATTTTTTCTTCCTCATTGATGAATATGTCTCCTTATAATTAAAAACATCAGTCGCATCCATTCCCAGCTGAATTTTGCTAGACTAAGTCAAGCTCTTCTCATATGATAGACTCTTAATTCCTGATCGTTCTGATATCCCTTTCCACACTTTTTTGTAGGGAGATTAATTTAAACTGGTGGCTAGAACTGTACTTAATATTCCAAAATAGGTCTTGCAGGGCTTTGTATTATATCATGACTACTCTTCCTGCTTCTGGAAATTCTGTGTGTAATATATTTAAGGTCACACATCTTAAGGCTGCTTCACGTTGGTTGCTAATAAGCCTGCTGCGATTGACTGGTTCTCTTTGAGGCGTATTTTGGTGAGCTTTCTGCTTCTTTGATTGTTTTGTGTTCCTGTAGTTTCTTGTAGCTAATGTTACATGACTGGAGGCACTCTGGCCAGGCCACGCGGTATGAAAGCCTTTAGGCTTGCCTCTGTGTATTAAGGATGGGACTTGGATATTCCAGCTACTTTTTGGAAGAAGTGGAGTGTGAATGCTGTCTGTATTTAATACTGCATCCGCTGACAGTGTATGATGTATGTAAGGCAAAGGGTGTTTGTCCTTTGCCCCAAATGTTTATCCATTTCAGCACTGTGAAGAGCCCAGTCTCAATGAAATTGTAAGAAATTTACTTAAATCCCTTGTAGACTGTAGTACCATGTGCCTTTCCACAGGCAGCAGCGCTGACTGCAGCAGCTCCTGCCCTGCCCCTCTGGCCACTGCTCCAACCCTTGAGCGGGCCCTGAATGCTATTCTTTTTCTTGAGCCTAGATTAATTCCGCACTGTGCTTCAGCGTTGTCCCACAACGGTTTGAAGCAGCAAAAAACGAATGGTGACAAAGGGTCTTAAATGAGTGGCTGGGAAGAGAGGCAGGACAGGGAAGGGACCACTTAAAGCCCACACCACTGCTCTGAGAAGCATCTGTTGAACCATAAACTTCAATCTTCAGCACTCCTGCTGGGGCTGTACAGCTGTATGAAAGATGCTGCGTGTGGAGTGAGGGAGGCTGCTTAAATGAAACCAAGTCCTTTGCCAGTGGTGTTTACGTTTGGCTTAATAGGTGTGAGCTGGAGCAATAGGCTTATGCTGTAACTCCTCACGCAAATCAGGTGTATGGAGTACAAAAATTTTCACGGTAGTGTTATTTTCTATTCTTGCCTCAATGGACAAATAAACCAAAAATGACACAGCCCTAGAATTAAATGAAAAGCATGTACATCCCATAGGTTATGTATAGCGAGATGAAAACATGGGTATTATTTGAGAGGAGTGGGACCTGTGAGTTCAGAGCTGCTGTAGCGTAGCCTGGAACACCAAAACAAGAAAAAGCCCATTTGCAAAGAGACGGAGCCTGTACTCAAACACAGATCAGGTAGCATTTGGACAACAAAATGGCTGTGGTTGTGGTTATAGGTGATCCACAGGGGCGCAGCTGGAAGAAGCCGGGGGAGGGGGAGCCCCGACACCGCAATCGGAGGCCGCTTGCGGGCCGCAGTTACCGAAGGCGCGTCCCAGGGACTTACTGCGGGGCGCTGCGAGGCGCGGGGCGCGCAGCCGCGAGGCGCGCAAGGCCGGCGGCTGCCTTCCCGGCGAGGCTCTTCGGCCGCCGGCCCCGCTCCGCGCCGCGGCGGCTCCGCCGAGCCGGGCCGGGCCGAGCCGAGCCGGGCCGGGCGGCGGCGCTGCGCGGTGCGCGGAGGGGCGGCGCGGGCCCGGCGCCCCCCTCGGGGCGGGCGGCAGGCCCGGCTGCCGGCGGCGTCGCGGGGCGCGGCGCGCAGGCGCGGGGGGCGCGGGCATGCGCGCTGGGCGGCGGGGAGCCCGATCTGATAGGGAGCAGGGGCTGACACTACCCCCGTGTGGGCGGCGGAACGTCCCGAGGATGACGTGCGGCGTTCTCGAATCCCGTGTCTCGCTCGCTCGCTCGCCGCCGCCGCCGCCGAAGGAAACGGGAAAAGCAACAAGGAGGCAGGAGCAGGCGCGGCGCCATGGCGGCCCTGGAGCGGCCCGTGCCCAGTCCCGAGGCGTTCCTGGGCCAGCCCTGGGCCGCCTGGGTGCGGGAGGCCGCCCCCCCGCACGCGCACGGCGCCGCCCCCCCGCACAGTAAGGGCAGGGACCGGCCCGCGGCTCGGCACGCCGCTCCCCTCCCCCGGAGCGCACGCACGGCGGCGGGGCCGGGGGCCGGGGGCCCGGCCGGGCCGCTTCCCCCCTCCGCCCCGCCGCCCGGGGCCTCGGCGGGAGGTGCCGCCCCCCCGGGCGCTCAGCTGACGCGCCGAGCCCCCGGTGCCATGTGTGCGGGAGGCGCTGGCGCACGCCGCGCCGTGCCGTGCCGCTGCCCCGCGGCGCGGGCTCCGCCGCTGGGCCGGCGCCGCGGTGGGGGGAAGGGGGCGAGGGGGAGGATGCGCGGCGCGGAGGGGCCGGAGGATGCTGCGGGGCGGGGGGGGCGGGCGGAGGGTGCTGCCGCGGGGGGCCCGGCGGTTCCGCTCCCCGGCAGATGCTCCGACCATTGTGCTTTTGCTGTTGCAAATAGAAACAGTGCTCACCTCCTCACCTCTCCTCCTCCCCCCGCCAAACAATAAATGCACACCTCTGGGCCCTCGGCGCTTCCTGACTGTGCTTCTCTTCTGCAGGTGTAGATCTAGAAGAGACTGGAAAGGAGGGTGGAAAAAGCAGGGAGGTTATGAGGCTTAATAAAGAAGGTAAGTGGATAGTGCTGGCACACCTCTCTACCTGTCTGTCTCTTGGTGGCTGTGGGTGACTGTGGTTTGGCCTTGACAGGGTAGTCTAATAGCGTGTGGATATCTCTGCTGTGAAGAATGTTTCAGGGTTGGATACACACAGATGACTGTCACTGTGTCAGCTTCTTTTGAAGTACGAGCATAACAGGTGTATGTGTGCGACTGACAGACATGGTGAAAGATAAGACAATTTTAAGTCAAAAGACAACTACACATCAGTGGCCATATTGGATTTTTTTTTGAAGACCCTGTCCTTTCTTGGTGCAACATTTCACTTGCTTCTGCGTGAAGATAAGCATATAAACCCATGCATCAGCTTTAAACATTATATTATCATTGGCGACTGTAGTGAAAAACATTTTCACTCGTGGAGGGAAATGGTCTGTTACGATCTTTGAGTTCATTCACTTTAGCTCAAGCCGCATTTTATTCTTTCGTTCTCACTGCTGAGCATGACTTACCGTCAACTCAGCGGCCAACGTCTAATATTATCTTATGTTTGGCTAAGCCATGCATATTATGCAAACCCGAATATAATAGGTCATTTGGGCCATAAGGTTTTCTGGTACCATAAGTATGAACAGGCAAATTCCAGGCTAATGGTATTTGCTAAGATGCCATGCCTGACATGGTTCTGTCAGTTGCAAGAGGAGGAACTTTAGTGGTGAGTGTAGGCAAATCAAATTGACATATTTTGTTTGTGCCATGGGTTGTTAGCATCATGCTGGGGTAGCACCTAATGCAGCTAGTGAAATGGTTTGGGACATATTTTCATGTAGCTTTCTGTTTGTTTCTGTTCTGTTAAGAAAGCGACATGCATATACAACCTTTCTGTCATGAGAAATGTTTCTTGTGAAGCCAGTTCATGACGAGCGATCACATCATAGTGAAACTTCGGTGTGACTTACTGATGCTGAGAGAAATCCCGCTATTACCTGCAATGTCATAATATATATTCTGAAATGATGTTAAGTTTCTCGTGATATTATGGTTGTCATTACACGTGCGTTTAATTCTGAGCATCTTGGCAGCTTAAAGGAATCTTTATGTTTTCTAAACAAGCTCTTGAAAAAAGAATGAATTAATCAGTAGCGTAGATTTGTGTGATAAACTCTAAAATTGCGTGGCATACACATTAAATAAAATTATTTAAACTGCCATAAAACCTCCCTTTTGAAAGACTTTTATAGAGGTACCAAACTTGATTGTGTTTCTGTCTTGATTCTTACATGCCTGAACCACTCTATTTTGCCAGCCCAAAAATAAGTTTGAGGCAGAACTGGGACTTTTGTGTAGTATATTTATAGGTAAAAGGTTCAAGGCTTAAACAGTTGGTATGTCTATCAGTAATGTTGAGCATACGTTTGATTCAAAAGTAATCGAACAAAGATCTTGTTACTGGAGCTTGGCCTTCATAAGGAGCTTAATTTGTTGAGATAAAATGCTTTGCACCTAGAAGTCCTTGAACACAAATTCTTATTACAAGCTCACTTGAGACATCAAGATCTAAGTGCATCCATACTCCTTAGTCATACCTAATATGCAAATTGTTATCAGCTCTAGTCTCTCATTGTTTGTTTTTGGGGCAGTTAGAGACTCCGTTAAAGGAGCTCTATTTAAACTCACTATCCAGAAAAATTATTTCCAAACAAAGTGTAATTTCATTGCTGACATCATGATAGTGACAGTTGTGAAGCACTTATTAGCTTTTATAGTACTTACATTGTAATACAGTTTAAAAAACCAGAACTGACTGTTATATTTGGAAAATAAAAAGCATTAGGAATATTATTGCTTCCAAGCAGTAACGTGCTTTGGATCATTTAGAAAGAACTTTCACAAAGTTTGAATAAATTAGTATGTTGAAACATTTCTACTGTATTCACTTAAGCAGGCTGTTAATACAGGTGTTTGCACCACACCCATCTGTGTGTCTGAACACCCACTGTAAATCTTCCTTAAGCCTCACTATCCTTATTAGTAAAGGTGGGGAAAAATTTGAAGACTTAGATTGGTCTGCAGAAAACATTGTTTGTGTACTTGCAGAAACGCTTGTGTGCTTATTCTTTGCTTTGTTCATGGACGAGGGTTATGGTCGTGGTAGGTCTTAATACCAAACCCAACTCATTTTTCTTTGCAATCTTATCTATTTGAGTAGGCCGCCTTATGGCATTTGTGGTGCCAGGAGATTGCAAGCAGTGTCTTAGAAAAATCAGACTTTACGTGTATAAGGTAACTGGAGGATTACGGATGGACAGGACTTTAAGTATCAAAAATTACTGTCCTGTTTGATAAAGACAGTGTAAAATCTGATCTCGTCGCGTTTACTTCTTGTAGTATTTGTTTGCGTTTTGTCAACTTTTAGTTGCTACAACCAGATTTACATGGCCGTTTGCTTGTAAGCAGTTAAGCAAGGAGCCTTTTTAGACTAGTGAAACTCTGCAGAGAGCATGGTGGGGGGAAGGGGTGGGAAGATGGTGGTCTCCTCCAGGCCGCGACAAGGTGGTTCACTTTGGTTTTGTAGAAAAAAAATTATGTCAAAAAAGCTTCTAGGTAGCTTCATCCCTGCCTGCGTCACTGCCTCCTTTCTGGTTGTGTACTATATGTGTTTAGAGTGATGGGCTGCTCTTCCTCCTCCTGTTGACCAGGTGGGGACCTGGGAGGCAGCATTCCCCGGTGATAGTGGGGAGAAACACTGCCAAATCCGCCTGCCAAAGTGGTTGATACTTCTTAGCACATCCCTGGGCAAAGGGGTCGCAGTCCGGCTGTGCTGGTCATTTCTGTAATGCAAGAGATGCACTGAGGCCACGTGCCCCCTGTGCCCCATCTTTAGGGCAGAAGTAAAGATGTAGAAGTATTGCTCGCTGCTTTCCTTTATTCCACAGCGTATATGTAGGCAGCGTAGAGGGAGAGAAATTTCCTGAACGTTTGTTCAGTTTTGTAGATGGAATTGCTTCTTGCATGCTAATATTTACTTTATTTTTTCCTTTAGCAAATGCAGTATGTCCATGGCTGACTTTTACTGGCATGTAGATTTGGGGAGAGGGGGTTACAAAGTTGCAAGTGTTCACAGAAAATGAAAAATTTTATGCGTAAATGTTTGTGCCAGAAAAAAAACTTATCTGCTTATCTAATCAGGAAACAGAAACAGTATTGTGTAACTTATCTGACAAATCACTACCAAACAACCGGCTTAGCTAAAAGAGGGGTTATCAGAATTGGGGCAGCATTTAGAATTTATATTGAATTTTTAAAAGTTGAATGGCATATTTGAAGAATTGAAGATGTTCTTGTAGATAGCATGCATAGTAAACGGAGTCTATATTTATTTGACAATTTGTGTCCTGTGAAAAGTCACAGTAACTGTATGCCTGAGATAGATACAGTGATCTTTTATTATCAGTCATGACCTGTAACTGATTTTAGATTAATTTTGGAGGCATATGTTTTACTTTATACAACATTTAAGAAAATAGTAGAAGAACGTGAATTTTGTTGTCTTACGTACAGAACTCTTATTAATAATTGGTTTAGCAAATGTGCAAGCATTAAGTGCTGGGAGTATTTCTAGGTAGGCCCAGGCTGTAAAGGAGCAAAAGATATCCTGTGTACCTTCGCGAACTACAGCAGGGTTAAATATGACCTATGGGATTTAGATCTGTATCTGGGTACTTGGTGTCATAGTCAACTTCAGTTTCTCAGTTCAGTGGGTTTGTATTATTGAGGTTTCAATCTGATGATGTGTGTGTTTTGTCTCAGATAATCTTTTCACTAACCATACTGACTCATTATTGTTTAGCGTTGAGGATGTTACATAAAAAATTCTATTCTGTTTTTCTGATGTTGTGTTAAAATTCGAGATTCTCTATCCTTATTGTGCAGCCCTAAATTTGACTATTTTACATGACGATTACAGATGCAAACTGGAGTTTTAAATCTATAGGATAGTTGTTTACAATGCATTTTCCCTATTTTGACTTCTCACATAAATATCTGATGGAAAGCTTTTTTGGTAAATCCTTTGGCAACACCAGAAGACAGTTAAAGGGATACTGATTAGTTTTGCTTTCAGTATTTTTTTTTTGTTCTTCAGAAAAATATGTTGATGATTTTATCATTCTTCATGGAAAAATAAGATGTTAAGGAGGCTGGGAGATGGTAGGGAACACTTCTGTAGGAAAAAAAGCATGTAGCTTACAAGATTCTACTTTATGAAAAGCAAGAGGAAGAGAACTAAAATTATTTATGAGGAGATTGCGAAAGAAGAGAAGACGACAAAACCAGCTGGTTAATGTAAGCATGCGAGTTGGAGTTGATCTCTTTTATTTTAATTATTATTTATTTTTTTGTTTACTAGTGGTTTGCCGATGGTGCTGTTTGTCTCCTTTAAAAACATATCAAACAAAAACTCAAGAATAAAACATTCTTGTTTTTCTTAGCTGCCCTCATCTTTCACCTTTTTGTGGTGGTAGGGAATGTTGGAAAGGGCTGAGAGGGAAAGAAAATTATAACAAGGTTTTAAACACATACCCCAAAAGAAAGAGGTGAGGTTATTGAATTTAGACCAGCTTAGTTGGTAATTTGGGGTTGGTTTTGGTTTTGCAGTGGGCAAAAGAGAGGGGTGAATGTTGTATAATTTTCTTTCTCTTCCGTGAGAAGTTAATAAGGTCTTCCAGAGATACTGGTTCTTAAACAGGTGTAATATTCAGGTGGAGCTTGATGAGTGAAAGAACTGAGAATTGGCAGGGTACAAAACTGTGGCTGTTGTCAAGAGAAACTTTTTCTTACCATTCTTAGCTTTATGCTGGAAATAAGAATAATGAGCAAAGGTTCCCATGGGGGTTTTCTTTAGGATGAGAAATGACAATGGGATTGAGTTCTCGTGTGCATTCTCGTGTTCAAATGCCTGGTCAGTTTAGTATATGATATCTGAGTCTGATTTTTTTTTGTTGTTGTTTTTCCCCCATGGACAGCTTCTGCAGGGGGGTGGCGTGGCTCCTGGTTGTGGCTGTCACCACATTTAGTGTGTCTCAAGGAATGGTGACAGAGGAAGAATGAAACATTATGTATGATAGTGCCCAGAAGTTTAGTCAGAATTGTAGTTTATCCTCATAGTTACATAGTTATTTTCTGAAACCTGTCCTTTAGTTCATCAACCCACACACTGGATAAAAGGAGTGGAGTAATGGTAATGCTCTCTGATCAGACATTCTGTGTTTTGAATCAGGATTTTGATGTTTTTGAGTATGTATCTAAAACTGTTGTTCTATAAATGACTTCTTTAAAAATCCTGGTTTTGTTAGGTGGCACATATCTTGGAGTTCAGGTGATATTTCTCCTAGTATTTGTGCAACAGTTATTCTGAAGAGGTTAGATCTCCTGTAGTTTAAGGTACCTCTTTTGAATGCTGGTGGGGAAACCATGTGTGGTTTTCTGTCAACTGACAGCACTGTCACTAAAGATCTGTCTCTGACATTCCTTCTACTTGTTGTAATTTATAACAGTACTTGAGAAAGAGGGAAATGATGTGTTTACTAGAGTGTACCCCAAGCTCTGTTGTCACCACAGAAAGTGAAATGACTTCTTCTATTTAATTTTGATTGAGATATAAAGACATGTGTGTGTTTTCTTGTTGATCTGCCTCTCTATGTGGTTAATAGTTTATAGATTAAATATAAGTTTCCTTGTATAAAAAAAGACTAGACAAGAGTTGAACCATTTCCACTGTGAAATGGAGTAATTGCCTTGAAATGGGCCTTTTGTTACTACTTAATGAAGAATTAGGACATTATCAGGTTCCGTTTTACCTTTGGGGCAAAAAATGTTAGCCATTTAACCAAGGCTGAGGTGTATGAGATGGAAGCAGTGGAAAATCCTATAGAAAATATGTTTCAAATCATGTTTTATTTAAGTTGTAGATCATAGGAATGTAGGCAGAAAGCCTAAGTTTCTGGTAGTCCCAGTGAAAGTTTAGATTTATAATGCTGCATGCATTATTAAGACAGATCACCTTCAGTGAAAATAGTATACAGATATGAGTATTTCTTAAAGAGTTAACTCCACCATAAGGTTATATGAGTGCCATGACAACTTGTTATTGAGAGTAATTTTGGAATAACTAGCAAGAAAGATTTTCAGTTTATATGGGCATGGATTAAGTTACTGGTTCTCTCTGTATTCCAACTTCAACTTGGTGCAGAAGTTCTTCAGCTTGACCTTGAAAAAGCTGATTCAGGAGTTAACGGTGCAGGATGCCAGGTGAAGCTGGTGCCTTTAGGTAATTTATATGCCAAAAAACCCTATGGCAAATGCTGTTGTCATGCAGTAAGGGTGTTTGACAGTGGTCTGTCAGCAAGTCTATAGCAAGAAATCTTTGATGGTTCTTTTGCTGGATAAGAAAGATAGATGCTATGTGAGTAAAATGATCCAATTTTTTATCATAGTGCTGTGCAGCTGTCTAAGCTGACTCAGATTGGAGATGGAATCCAGCACAATTACTTAAGACCGATGTGGGGCAGAGGAAAACCATCTATTGCATGCATCATTTCTCTCTTTTTTTCTTTTTTGTGTCCCTTTCTATGCTTGCATGTTGATGATTTTAAGGGATTGGTTTTGTCATAACTTGTATAGCTTATTAAAAGTTATGCTTGAAAGCCACTGATGTTACTGGAGAAGTGAACTTTCTGATTGCTCTTGGTCTTGTACTCAATTCTTGTACTCTAGAAATAGAGATGTCTTCCTTACTTCTGAAATGTTATGTTTATTATTCAGCAATTTCCTTTCATAATTTACTAAGCTATATTAATATTACAGCCCTTAAGCCCAACACATCTTCCTATTTATCTGTATTCTTGACAGCAATTGGAATTTAGAATTATTTGGTCTTTCTGCTTTTTGGTTTCTGTGTGTACGTATTTGTAAAATGTGTGGTGTTTGGCAAAAAAGAAGTGGAGTTCTCCCAGGCCAGAAAGAGCATCAGCCAGAAGTAGCAAAGAACTCGAAGGCAAAAGTTCTAGGTTCTGCACAACCGCTGGTACCAATGTACGTCTAGGGCAGTTTCACTTAATCCCCAGGCCCCTCCTGAATCATCTGTAAAACGGAAGCAGTTGTATTGTGCCAGAGCTGCGCACAGTACACAAGGGGTTTAGGCTTGCTTCCCTTTCCGTTCACTTGGAGCAGGTGTTCGGCAGAAGAGACAGAAGGGTGACCGATGAGGTAACACCAAGATGTAAGAATGGCTGGCAAAGGGCGAGAGTTCATGGAGTTTGATTCTGTGTGGTGATCTTTGCTGTGCTCTTTTCTTTGTTTGTTTTGTTTATAATTTTTCTCTAATATACAGTGTTTGATGTTTTCTGCCCAGTCATTCTTTCTCTTCCTTTTCCTGCTGCAGGGGGCTAGACATAGGGGGCAGGCAGAGACTGGGAATTTGAAGTTATATTTGAATTGAGCACTGCTAACATCATATAAGTAATAGTTGTTGACAGGTTTGTTTTATCAGAAGTGTCTTCTCTACCAAGACAAAACAGGATGGACTGGTCCTCTCCAGTGGCAGAATAAGGTGACCAGCTTGTCGTTGTTCTGAGCTAAAATGGTCAGAATGGAAGCAGAGATTTACGTAAGTGTAAATCTTCATGTGTGTTCCATCTTTGAATCTCTGATAGGTATTCTATCCTCAAGTGGCCTTTAGGCTGGCCACTTGTGTTTGTCCAGATTAGATAGATTATCAGGTGGTAGTTAGCCTGTCCAGTTATTTTTTAAGCTGCTCTTGGTTGTGTCTCATTGAGACAGTATGCTACTGATGATTAAAATCTGAAGTTTGTTGGACCCATGCCACCACAACAACCACTGACAGAGCCAAAACCTTGTTTGTTTGGGGCTGATAGTGGAAACAGTCAGAGGACAATGATCTGGATGAATATAAGTAATTAATCTGTTACTACCACGATTGGGGAGGCAGTATTATTATTTGCATGATCTTAATGCCTAGCAGCCCCATCAGAGACTAGACGCTACTGTGCAGGGTACTAGCGCAGGGAGGAAGGGTGTGTGTGTGTTGTGAAATCATTGTGCTGCAGAGAACTAATTTTTTAATATGTGACAAAGCAGGAGTTTTAATATTGACAAACAAAAGCACTTAGTTGCTCAACATGATAGGTGGTAGACTTTAGCCTAAGCTAAAGTGACTTTCTTAGAACTGTGGCAAGGAAAGCTTTAAGGTGATGTTTGGAGGGCAGTGAAGTGGTTTTGCAAGAGCTTGGAAGGTATCCTTACTCAACTGTGGAAGTTGGCCTGAATGAAAATACAGACTGGTTGTTAAAAACTTAGTAAATGGATACTGACATCATGAGCCAACTAGAAATGTGAGTAAATGGTGTGACAGCAAGTAGGATGTGGACAGTATAGTGTAGGTAAGACAGAGGAGCCTGGAAAGCAAAGATGAGTCCTTCCCAGTGTTTAAAGCTGGAATGGAGGATTGTGCATAGAAGGATGCAGAGAGAATAATGGTAGATCAGTATGACAATATAGAAGAAATAACTTTTGGAAGGGTGTGAACAAGCAGGATAGTGTTTATCAAGTTGAAAAAGAGGAAAATGTTAGTTAACTAATGTGAGATGAAGACCTGGACAAACCTTTAGCTCTGAAGATGTTTAGGGAAGACTTTGTCCTAAGGATACAAGACAAGAAGAATCATTTAGATTTAGATGTAGCCTGAATGAACAGATCAAGAGAAAAGTCATTGTCAAAGGTGACATAGTATTTCATATCTGAATGATGGGCAAGATGATAATGCTGTCCACAGTGATCAAGAAAGGAGGTGGAGAAAAGAGGGTGGGAGAGGTGAGATCTAAGTTCTGTTCTAGCTCTATTGAGCTAAAGCTGACAGCTACTCAGTGACAAGAAATGTCAGAAAGATAGGCTGAGATTTTTTGTTTAGACATAAATCTACTCTGTTTGAGACCTGTCTCCTTAGGCGCTGAGTTTGTGGATGAAATTCCCGGACATAAGGTAAGGGGCAAAAGATGTAGCTCAACAGAGCCCTACCAGAAGACAAAGGAGGAATAAGGAGTCTTCCAGTGACCTGTGAAGGGGTTGGTACAGGGAGGAAGGGAAGCAGGAGAGGGTAGAGTCATGGAAGTCAGAAAAGAGAATAAATGCTTTAAAAGGAAAAATGCATTTAATTTTTATGAAGAACACACAAGGATTACGGATGATGGAAATGATTAACTTATTTTGACATTGCAATATTAAATGGTTTTTAGACATTTTAGTGAAAGTAGTTTCAGTGGAGTGCAAGGGACAGCTAAAGGGAGCTCAGGCTGAAGTTAGAGACAGATTAAAAGTGTAATTTGTTATCAAACAGTTCATAATGAGCTTAGAGGTGAAAGAAGGCTAGAAGGAGGTGTAGTTAGAGAAACAAGGCGTCAGAGGTAGATTTGCAAACATAGGAGAGACCGATTGGCTGCCCTGCTGTTCTGTCAGAGCAAGAGGAGAAAGATGTGAGGTATGGGGTGATGTGAGTGAGGCAAGTGGAAAGAGTGGGACAGATGTGTTTTGCATCTATGGTATGAGGAAGAAGTGAGAGCTGTAAGGAAGAGAAAGGGAGTGGGAACAGAGAATGTGAAATGATTATTATGTTTTCGAGCTTTCTCTTGGAATAAATATTTGCATTCTATTGTGGAGAAGGAAATGGATACAAGAGAAAAGGTTTGAGGAGTGAGTCAAAAGTAGGAGGAAAAAAGGCTGAAATTGCAGGTGTGGGTTCAGCTCAACTGGAGGAATGGCACAGCTTAGTAAGCAGCAGGAGAGAGAGAGAGAAAATGTGCAATAACCTCATTTCCAGACTGGTTTCTTTTTCCACTGCAAATTCTAGGACAGGCAAGAATAAAGTGAAGGAAATGGATATTTAAGATGAGGATTGGTGGAGTTGGACCTAGTCGTGAGAAGAAGAAGCAAAAACCATCAAGGGTGGAAACAAAAAGGGCAAAAAATATTGTGTCAGTGTGAAAGAGGGTGGAGTCCTGGGTATCAGAAATAATGGGATGGGAATAATGAGCAGTGCTGAGAGAGTAAATTGATGCCATTCAGTATATGCCAGGTCAGCCTTTGGGTCAGGTTCTCGGGTGAAGGATTCTTTTGGAGATGACTGGAGACTGCTGGCAGTTTGTGTTCTCTGACAACCCCATGCTTGAATCCATAACATGCCTTTGAGAAAGCTCAAAGCCTTTAAGAGCAGCATTTTGGAGAAATCCAGAGAATATTGCCTTTTCTCCAAGGAGAGAGAAGAGAGTGTAGACCATGGCTGTGGCAGTAGAATGCTTCTATGCTTTGGTGACTGGTCATATCCATCACATCGTGTGATGGACATGAAAGTAGTTTGCTTGCTGGTTTCTAGCTCAGTAGTTCTGTTCTTTGCAGTGCATCGTAAGTAGATAATATATCTATGTGATTTATCACATACTGATAGCGACTTGTGCTTCCTGCTTCTAGAGCCGACACAAGGCCATAGGATTACATTATCATGGACCGGGCCCCGGCTAACGTCGTACTGCACAGGGTGTATCATCAGAGCTTGGGCGCAGTGCTGCGGTAGACATCATTGTGTGGCTTTTGCTTGTCTTGCAAGACAAAGCAAGCTTGTTGCTGTCTACACGCTACAGGCAGGCAAGCTTTATGATACAGCACTTTTTTTTCCCTGAGAAAGCAGGACTTAATGATTTTTGAGGTGTTATATGGAATGGCTGTCATTCATGATGCAGGCTCCTCAGTGTTTAAGAAGTTAATCTCAGGTTTTTGCATCTCTTTAGTAGATCTAAACATCTGTGTGAGGAAAGAGACAGGAAGAGGAGAATGCTGCAGGAGAGAGTTGTTTGCTCACTCACAGAGGATTGAGCTGATCCTTTGACTTGGAAGGTTTTACCCATTCCCTTGCCTGCCTTTCCCAAGCAACTTTCTGCCTGTCCCTGTATGTTATCAATGTTCACTCATCCCAACAGCTTATACATTTTGTCTTGCAGTGTTACTGAGAAAAAAAGAAAAGAAAAAAAGTCTTCAGATTTTCTCTTCAGGGTCTCTCAGGGGTTTTTTGTGCACTATCATGAAGTTTTGCGGTTCTAATCTGTATTCATGCTATTGTTTTATATGTGGCTTTTTAGAAGACTTGGAGAACCTTGGGCAAATATACTAAGAAACTGAATGCATGGCAATGGAAAAATATAAGGAGAAATGGGAGAAAAAAAATGTTTAAGCTCTTGAAATTATGGTGAGCTGTGTGTATAGTGCTTTTAATAGAGTCTTTGTACATTCTGTGCTTGGTGTAAGTTTTCTTCAGCTGCTCTCATAACTTGCAACACACTGGGTGTGAATGTTACCGAGCCTTGTAGGTATTTAGATTCTGAAAGAGGTAATGCAGCTTTACATATTTTTGGGTTTCTTGTTTATCAGAAAAATTTTTCTTGACTGCACCTCTGAAGGAGGTAATGCTACAAATTTTATTTTGCAGCATTTATTGTTGTTTCCAGCTTTTCAAGATACCTGTCACTATTCTGACTGTTTGTTTTCCAAGCTCTTTGGCAAATCAAAGCTATTGTAAACCTTTATCGCTTTCCTGGAAGGTAAGAGTTTATTCTGAATGTGAATTTTTGTGGGTGGTTGTTTTTTTAATTCCTTGTTATTAAGTATACATTTGGAAAAGTTCTGAAGAGATGTGTAACATTCAAATGATGTAACATGTATAAAAGTGGTAGCTTTAAAAACCAGTAAGATATGGTCTGTATTTCAGAGAGCTTAACAATGCACTTCAGACAAAGCCATAAGCAGTGTATGTTGTGAAGACAAGAATTGGTCTATGAATGTTGAAAAATTTCGTGCAGGCAGCTATTTTAAGGAGGAATTTGAAGGAGGTAGAGAATAATTAGTTGATGTGGAGGAAGGAGGCATTAAAGCTGATAGTACAGTGCACAGGAAAGTAGTGTACAGAACAGATTTCTAGTGAAAGCAGTTTATTTGTTTTGTTAATATTGTCTTTACTATCTTGGAGCTGGAAAGCAAAACTAATTGTAGTTGCGAACTGCAAAAATAACATAAATATTGAAAGATAAATCTTAATCTTCCTTAACTCTGTTCCCTGCGCATGCCCTCTGTTCTCCAAATACTTAAACATTCCCTTTTTTATTAGGCTTCAACCTCATCTGTTCTCTTGAATGGTGCCCTAGTTTTGATACTACGCAAAAAGTGAAGAGAAACTAACACATTGTGTATGCAACATTTGTCATTCTTTCATACTCCTCCTTCTTCTTCTTCTGTATTAGTTCTTTTATGCCCATTTGTTTGTATATTACAGGATCAGAGGATAAATGACATGCAAAATTCTAAGCAGCTTTGACTCTTACGGACTTTCAACCTTAGAATGAGTCTGTTGTGTCCAAATTCCTCTGAAGTTTGAATTTGTTTCAGGAGAACCCCTTGAATGTGGGCTTTTCATGGCAGATTTCTGATGTACCATGTGCAAGCATAGAGTGCTATGAAAACAATACACTGAACAAGCGCTTTTAAAAGCTTCTTCATTTTAATACTGTGAGGTTGTGAGAGAGACTTTCCCTGTGTTCAAAATCATGTATTAAAGCGCTTTGAGTAATAATCGGGACGGTGTGTTTATATCCAGAGGCAAGGTATGAAGTGTGATTCATGCCTACAACCCACCTATCAGTGTGAGGAGAGGCAGAGGGAGCAAGTGAATGGGAAGAAATCATGAGGATAAACAAGTTGACTACTGATAATGTTTATAGATCACCTTTCACTGGAAAAAGGCCCAAAGTGTTCTGCCAGCTATGTGCAAAAATTAATCCATTTGTCACTGAAAGGGGGCAGGGGCATTTTTAAACGCAAATATGGCTGCTGCTGAATGCCTAATCCTACCTGCACTGGAACTAAACGAAAGAATGCTGAAAGCCTACTGTGTACTGGTAGGGTGTAATCCAGTCCTCACTGAAATATATTATTGCATAATGATTTGGAAAGGAAAGGAACAATACCTTATTTCTAGATTACAAAGAGAATACAGGTAGATAGAACGTATTTATTTACAAAAAAAAAAAAAAAAAAAGTCAAAATGACCACAGCACGTTACCTTTCCCTGTGAGAGGTCATGGCAGGCTTTACTGACTAGCACTCTGTTCACTGGTTTCCAAAAGATGATGCTCCCATTGGCACCAAATTTTGCTCATTAAAATTAAGCAGTGATCGAAGACTGCTGTCTTTCAAAATATGTTGTTGGGGTTACGCAAACCAAGCTTATGAGAATAGGCCAGTTCTTATTATAGCAAAAAACCCACAGTACTTCACTATATTTTAGCAAGTCACCACAAATACTAGTATGGTGTGTTTCTATCATTTTAAAATTACTTAACAGTAGAATTTGATGTTACTGCTCCAAAAGCTAGTTTGCTTGCTCCTCTCCTGTGCAAACATCACTAGCATCATCATCTTTTCTGCACCTGCTCTGCCAGTGAGGACCGTGTGTACTTTACCAGATATGATAGGATATGATCTTATAATCTCTATTTTGACTTTTTTTTTGGCAGTTTGCTTTTCATTTCTGTTTGTGGAAATGGTCATCCTAGATACTTCATGATTTTACTTGAGTTCTTTTTCCATCCAAGATAGGAAGGGAAACTAGCTGGTGATACAGTAATAATTGAAGATTATAACTGGCAATTAATTTCCACTACATCGTGGGTAGATTTATAACATTAGCAAATCCTCCATGACTAGCCTGCAGCTCTGCCTTTTGTCTGGTAGAACACTGCCTCTAGCCTGAAGCAATCTTTCATTTTGCCCACTGGATTTTGCTGAAAACAAAATCTACTGTGGCCACCCAGCTCCTCAGGAGGGAATATACAAGTGAGCATCAGAACACCGTAGTGCAAAATAGGCTGGGACTGGTGAGTTTATTGAATGAAATAGTAGCTTAAAGAAGTAGCTTTAAATTGGGTAACTATTACATGATTGCAACTTAATCTTTTTCTCTGCAGTTTTTCTCTTGTAAAATATAGGCACTGAATTGATACATTCCATCATACATAGAGCTTATGCAATTGGGGTTAAAAAAATGCATAAATTTTTCTTTATAACAAACAGAAGTAAATTTGGTTGTGGTCCATTCTGAATTTGTTGTGTTAGGAAGAACTGCTATCTAAAATATAAGTAGGGAAGGAAGAATTACCTTACAGGGTTGATTAATTGAAGTATTACTCCCTGTGCAAAGCAGTCTTGAAGAAGGCTGAAAGTGCATGACTGGAGAGTAGGAGGGAGGTGAATACTACTACTTTTTATACAACTTTACTGAATTACTGTGTCCCAGTTCTGATGTGCACATCAGGTGTTGGAAAAACTGGAAGGAGTTCAGAAAAATCTACATTAATTTGAGGTCTGGATAATCAGCTTTAGAATGGAAGATTTAAGAAGCTCAATCTGTTTAGTTTATCAACAGGCAATAGAGGCTACCTGATAAGTCTATAAGTACTTAGACAGGGCGAAGGTTTCTGACAGTTAGCTGGTTCTTTGTCAGCTGGATTAAGGGGATTCTCGTGGCTGAAAGCTGAAGTGAGATCAGTTCAGACTAGAAATAAGGTGCACTTTTCTAATGATAAAATTAAATAGGAACAGCTTATCAAGGGATGTAGTAGACCCTCTGTTGCGCAAAATCCTCACATAAGGCCCTGGTGCTTTCCCAGGAAGGATGCTTTAGCCAGCCAGAAAGCTCGGGTTTGAAGTTAGAATAATGTGATGAAATTCTATGGCCTGTTTTAACATGGAAAGTCAGTACAGATCATAAGATTTTTGTTCTTAATTCCCCTCCTCTCTAAAATTTTGTACATGTTAAATGCTTCTTTTGTTAAAAGAGAAGTTCATGTGAAAGATGAGGTGATCAAAGCAAAAAGGCAGCTTTCTAGTGGGATGGGTGAGAAGGGACCGTCCTTTGATAGCAGGTAAAAGAGGAAGTAACACTTTCTATTCCCCCTTTATATTTTCCTGGTAATCAAAACCACAAATATCCGCTCAGTCATTAATTCTAAGCATAACTTAATAATTTACCAATATGACTGTTAGCCCTTTTGGAAGCATTGCAGATAGATTGTGCCTTCTCACTGTAAGTTCATGTAACTGAGAGCTGGACCCGAACACTGCCTTTGGCTTTACTTTGTTTGCAAAGCAGCCTTTGTTAATATGTTTTTCCTGGTGCTGCCTTCTTGTCCATGCATTTATGAGGACATAGCAGGTCAATCTTTTTGGTAAGGTAACAGACTCTGTAATTTCTAATGAATTGTGTGAGAACTGTTTTTGTCCTGGTTTTGCAAAAGAAATAGTAGGAATCTTGAAGGACATTAGCACTTGCATCATTTAGTTCGCCTCTTTGTTGTAAAATCATCACCAGTCTGAGTGAAAGGGTCACCTTTTCTCTTGGTTACGCCCACAGCAAGGCCAGTCAATGCTGATTTAAGGTATCGTTCAACTTAAATGAGAGGTGGTGTGTATGTGAGGTTAAAGGAAACACCTAACCTACTTTCAGTGAAGACACTTTCAGAGGTTTCCCCAGCGTCAGTGGTCCTGTAACTCTTGTAAGCACTGTATACAAAATAAGTGAAAGCAAATGTGCTGCATCTCAAGTTTATAAATTCTTCTCCCTCATCCCCTTACCAATATTGCTGCCTCCAAAAACTTGTAAAAGAAGACAGCATGAACTGAGGTTCTAAAAAAGAAAATATGCAACATTGGATTTCTCTTTATGAAATGTTAGGTTTTTGGGCTTACACACCCAAGAAAAACTAAAGAATTTCAGGACTTCGGAATAGATGTGTTTGGGTTTTTTTTTCCCCTGCAGTTGGAAGAGCTAAAACAAACTGTGAATTGGAAGATGAGGTTTGCTCCTAACGTGTGTCAGTGTGTGTTCTGCACTAGAGCCATGTGAATTCTCTGTGCGTGAGCTCAGGCTGTTTCTGGTCAGGAATGTACAGGGTCACACATGTCCTGTGCTGCCTTGTAGTAGTACCATGAGGGAGTTCTAAAGGTCTTCCTCAGTTCCTTGTTGCTGCCTGTGACAAGGTGGCACAGCTTGGCAGGTGTCTGATCCATCAGTTCTTAGCTGAGTAGTTACAAAAGGACATGTTACTGAGGACATGGTTTAGTAGTGGACTTGGCAGTGCTAGGTTAACGGTTGGACCTGATGATCTAAGGGTCTTTTCCAACCTTAACAATTCTATGATTCTATGATTCTATGAAAATATTTAGAAGTTTGCACTTGGAGTCGCCTTTAGTGTATTACCCGTGTAATGAGCTGGACTGAATGTTTGGACTGAGTATCCTTGTCATGGTCCCCTCACTATGTAGATCCCTCTATCCACAATTTCACAAATGTTGGATTAGGCCAGGATCTGCTGTTAGGCCAGTATTCTCTGCAGAATACTAACAGCCATGCTAAGACCTGCTTAACCTTCCCAGCATCATTTAATCCATACCCACATTCAGGTAAATTGTATTTGAGACTATGGCAAATAGAACAACAAAAGATGATATTTACTTTGATGTAAGGCACTAAAAAGGGTAATTGATAATCTGAAAGCAGTTCACGAAGGAGACTGATAGCCTGCAGTAGGGACAGAATCATTAAAAACTGGAGGAAGTGGTCAGATAAAGTTGTTCTACCTGCGTGGTGTGACCAGACGAGGCAGTGGTTTGGGCGATCTAGCTCACTATTGCTGTCAGATAAAGATCTTTAAAATGTATGGAAACTCCATTGTACTGTACAAAGCTCAAGGCTTCACCTTCCTGTGAAGTAGTGTTCCTCATGGCTGTTTTTCAAGCTGGAAGTTAACAGCATCAGAGTTCTTATTTCTCATTTGCCTTCTACAGGAACAAGGTACAAGTTGAAAAAAATCATGGTCTAGATTGTCATGCCACAGTCTCAAAGTCTAAATGGATCAGGACTGTCATCTTTCAAAAGTTGTGCTTGCTTCAGGAGAAACAAGCTGCAGAGCTTCAGAGCCTCATACAACAGCACCAAACCATTCCGGGTATTTCCTTGGCTTTTTGTGTCAGTGTCCTGCCTATCAAAAGGCGACGCATCTTGAACCATGCGTTTCCATCTGATGTCTGTTGATTACAAAGAAGCCCTTCCTCTCTTCCCCACTCCCCTTACCAAAATGTGAAGGTATGCTTCTGCAGGAGACAAATGACAGCAGTCACTCGCACCAGAAGAGTTCCTGTCCTGAATGGCAGCGATGTGAAGAAGCCTGTTAGCTCTCTTGCTAAACAGTATGTGCTTGCTAGGGCACGTAGGTCAAATGCCAGCTCCAGGAGAGGAGTACGTCCATCTCTGTATGTCTGATTGAACTGAAACTACTTTCTTACTGCCGGTCACCTGCTGAGAGAAAGCCACACTGACCTGTCAGGAGGAAAAAATGTTGCTTTTACTGTAGTGACTCTTCAGGATGCTATAGGCAGGGTAGGTTCTGCAGTGTGGACTTGGAAGTGTGGGAATGAAACACTTCGTGCTGATGTGGGAGCTTAAGGATGCAGAGAGCTAATGCACAATCCTGACAGTTGCATCAGGCCATCTTATAAATTGTGTGGTGGCTAAACTAGCAGCAAACTGTACTACAAATATATATTTGGAGTCCGAAAAAGATCTAAAGCACGCAAAAAGGTTAGCAAGAACAAGATGAAGGATGGCACTGCAGCATTTGTGTGCTGAAAATCTACAGACGGATTACATCAGATATCCTAAAAATATATGTATATGTGTATACATATATTCATATATTTAGAAAATTCTCTTTAGTCATGTTTGCTTTGAGTTTCGAGATTTTTCTTAAGTATCTGGTGATTCAAAATGATCCTCTTTCAAGGCATCAGTTACGTTCCCTCATCTGATGTTACAACTTTTATACAGTGTGCTGGGGGTCTTTTGCCTAAATGAAAGCTGTTTTTAATTTGTGATATGTTGGAGAATATTTGTTTTATTTGGCTATTCATGTTTTAATAATTTGAAAAATTACAAGAAATCAGTACTGTTATTTATCAGTCTCTCTTGAATTTCTTATTTTGTTTCAAGTGTCTCTTTTATGGCAACTGGTTTTAGCTATAAAAAGTATATATTATATACTGTCAAGTGGAACTAGTGTTTGGGAGTTGGTCAATATGTGTCTGTATTATATAGCTGGTATTTTTAGATGATCCTTGTCCATTGCCAGTATTTTAGGTGGACTGTTTCTCTTGCCAGGGATGGCTTTGTGAGAATTCTCTCCGTGATATTGCAGCAAAAGCAACATTTACAAAAGAGCAAAAGCCTGAACCTTGCGTTTGTATAGATACTGCTTTGAGAGGAGTGTAGTGCTTAAATAGTGTTCACTGCCGGTATCTAATACATTGTCTTTTGCAGGTTTTGGGAACAGTTTGCCCTTGTCTATATTAGCATCCAGACTGTTTTCTGCCCTGATCAGGCGACCTGTAGTTGACATCTGCTGTCAGTTAAAGATTGCTGAGGGGCCTTGGTTTGTAGAGGTCTTCCCCTGTGGCCTGGGGACAGCGAGTCTGGCTGGGCACATGTCACTTTCATTTGGCGTTACTGGTTTGTTTCTCTCTGCTTATCCCCTCCTTCAGGAGTGTAACAGTAAATGGAGGGAAAGGGGGTTCAGAAGAAAGTAAAATCTCTGATGTCCTACTGTAATAAAATACGTAAGTCTGGAGATTTTTTTTCTATAAAGGCAGACAAGGTTAACATGATACTTCTGCATTTAAAAAATGTAGCCTTCTTTTAAGGAGATCGTTGGTTTTATTTTGGTTTGACTAACGGTTTACCCTTTCAGAACCAGTGAACATAGTTCTAATGCTTTAGTAACACGCTTGTCTAAAGCACTTGGCAGGCTGCTAATAAATTAAGCCTCTCAAGCTTTCTGTGAAGTGTCACAGATGGAGAAACAGAAAGATGGAGAGGCCAAGTGACTTGCTCCAAACATATAAGATAAATCTCCAGTTGTATTGCTGGAGTGCTTTGGTTAGATGCACTTTCATTTGGAGATTGTATGAGTCTGGGGTGAGTAAAAAAAAAAAATTGTTGCATGTAATTGCAGCACATAGCACATTTCCAACAACATTCCCCAAAGAGCTATATCTTGTTATTTACACAGCATAGCTAGTTGCATCTGTGCAGAGGCTACATCCCCCTTTGCCTCACTTTGAGTAATCATTGATACTTTTATGAAGAGCAGGGTAATGGAGGACCAGGTACATATGTGGGAACTTGGAGACTGAGACCAGCCACAGCTTTACGCTGCTGCTGACAAGTTAAGTTTTAATTCTTCCTTTGTTTGAGGAGAGAAGAAACCTGCTTTTCCATATCTCTCCAGAATGTGCCAGTCTTATTAGGCTATCTTATGGAAGAGATTTTGTCATCAGAATAGTTGTGCTTTCTTTTTTTGTTGTTGTTGTTTTCTTTTGTTGCATTTAAAATTTTGCTGTATTTGCAGTCAAACAAAGTTAAATACTTAGCAAAATCCAGGTCTCTGTCCAAACAGCACTGGCAAACCTTGCCTTGGAGTGTATTGTTTATACAGGAATATCTGTGGACTGCGCTCTACTAACCTGTGTATTGAAGCCTCAGATAGCTTTGAATTGTGGGGCTTTTTTCCTCAGAATTTGCTCTTAGATCCAAGCAGCTGTCAGAGTAGCAATTTGATGCTACTGTATATGTTCCATAGCTTGAAGGAGGCTTTCCTTCACTTTACCGTGTATCAGTTCATTATTTCCTTTTTATGAGAGCAGGCTGGCTCAGAGTGCTCCTATGGAGTTGGTTCATTCAGAGGGACATTTTGCAGCAAGGAACTTCTGCTTTTACTTGGTTTTGAGTTGCTCCTGGCATTTTCTGCCATAGGTTTGCTTTTAATTAGAGGGGTTTGGGCAGGTGAAAGGGCAGAGAGGACTAGAGGTGAGAGGAAGTTACCCTGGAGAAGAAGGGTAGGGAAGAGGAGCAGGGGGGCATTTCGCACTGTGGTAGAGTGCTGGGAGCCTGTCTTCGGCAGTTCCAGGGGATGTGTCCTGGCTAGTAGTGTGCCCTCTTGCCTAATCTGCTTTATGTGTAAATGATTCAGATATGCCTAATGGGAATACTACGGGAGCTTGCAAATTGCCAGAATCTGTTTGAAGGCATCAAGAAGTGTGGTAAATGATTAAGTTTTTGTTTGCTTAGAGTGTCCCGAGTTTTGATGGTGTCTGGGCTACTGATGGCTTACAGTTCCCTTGGAATGTGTGTTCAGCACTCTGCACGGCAAAATAGAGGGCAAAGTTTTCATTAACAGCGGGATAGCTCCCATTATCAATGATCTTGCTCACCTTGTCCAAAAACCTTTCTTAAAAGTTCAGAATATTGACTATTTTGAAAATGAGAGCATTTCTTTTTCATTTATGTTTGGAGGTTGCAAAATCTAGAAGTCTTCTGAATGTAATGGAAAGCCACACAGTCAAATCAGTGCATGTCGCTTAAGAAGATCCTTATATCCTTGTATGCAGATGTCATGATGATAATATAGTAATTCAGTCATTAAAATATAAGTTTAGGCTTTGGTGGGTTTGTTCTGTAACTCTAAAAAAAGTGGAATACGATTCCAGTCTGTGAAATAACAGTTGACAATAGAACTGGAAAAAATAGTCCTGTGTTATTTACATAAATTTTTAAATATTTTTTTGCGAAGAAGAAATATTCACATGGGAGGAACACTTTAATTCTTTTTTTGTATAGCGTATCTTTTTGGTTGAATTTTAGCAGAGATGATTTTATTCACAGTTTCATCAGCAGTTTTGCAACAAGTTTGACATTTTGTAATGCTCTATTTCCACAGAGGAATAAAAGTCCTTGTAAGGTTATTGAAACATGCAGTTGTAAAGCGCTTGTAAATTATCTTGGAATGTAAACAGTGATTGTGAGCTAGCTATGAGTGTGTTATTTTAATAAGAATTGGGGCATGTTTTGATAATTAACTGGGCATGAATGATTACTAGTGATTTCTATTGTATTATAATTTCTTTTTCATGATTGCTTCCTTTTTTTTTTCTTTTTTTTTTTTTTTTTCTTTTTCTCCTTTCTTTGACAAGGGGAGTTCTCATCTGTTAATTTCTGGTAGCTATCCTGTTGATACTGAACAAAAATGAATTAATTGTGAATGGCCGAATGGCCAGCTTCTGAACTGTAAGTGCTAGATAGTTGCAACATTCTCCTTGCTGTAAAATGTAACTCTTAGATGAAACGAAATCTTCCCACTTTATGTACATGCAGTTATAGACTAAGATTTTGAATCCAGGGTTAGATCTTAGTTATGCCCATGTTTTCCATTGAAGTTGTTAGTGTATTGTTGAATTTAATAGCTGATGACTTTGACAGCGTTAGCCATAAAATTCAGCTCGTTCATGAAATGGAACCTGCTTCCACTTAAGTGGTAAAGAGATAGAATTGTAAATAGCAAGTTCTGATTTGTGTTTATGAAGAGTTTAGGATGGTACAGTCAGGAAGAAAAAAAAATCTCTTTTGTTATTCACTAATGTAAAACTATGTTGAGAAATTGTGGTAATATTACAGGGTTTTTAATAGTTAAAGTGATGTTGCAAGTATCCTTCGAGTATTGCAAATATAGGTAATGAGTGATAAAATTATAAAGTAATATTTCAGACCTTAAAGAAACTCATCAAATCAGTAAAGAAATTGATAGATAAGGTATCCAGACTGCCTTAACTCTATTAGTCGTGCGATATCTATGCATCCTAGGAACTTAGAGTATGTACTTCCACATAGTTAGTGATTTTTTTTTTTTTTTTTTTTTTACAGCTCTTGGTGGCTTTTTACATTGCAGAAACATGTTGTTCTAATCAAAATAAAGGGAGTTCAGTTTTATAAAGTACAAAGATTCCTGACTTTTTAATGCTCACAATTGAGAGACAAGTTTTAAAGTGTGGCCATTTGACTGTTTAGGTATCAAATGATGTACTGCACTTGAACTTGGAGACTTAAAAGAACAAATGCACTTTGAGGTATGAAACTGGTTTAGGAATCCTCTGCCGATGACAGAAGCTTTGAAGATACTTCATATTTTAACATTGTGGAAGAAAATGTATTCTGGGTTTAAGAGTTTTCCTTAGGCAGAGGCTTTCTATCATGAATGCTTGAAAAAAAATAAATGGACTGTGCAACCTTTCTGCTCTGATAACTACAGAATATCCTTTCTGTGGCAAAGTTGTTGGAAAGACTATTTGTGATAATCTCAGGAAGAGGACGGTATTTAATTGCAGAGTAGTTAGACAGATCATTTACAGAAGCTTCATTAACAGGGAGTTTACGTTAGCAAGTGATGTCTCATGCCATTCAGATACAGAGTTCAACAAAACTCACATGTCTATCAAACAGGAGATTCAGAAGGAAAGTGCACATCACTAACTTGGGCGTTTTGTGAGTGATATTCCAAATACGCACTTTACAGATGTATATGGTCATTCCTTGTACTGTCCTGAGTGGGGTGTTAGTGTATACTGCATTTTTTCTGTACTCAGATATTTAGCCTCCTTAACAAAGAATTTTACAGCCTCTTTTGGTTAGAATAGTGATTCTGTCTGACGTTATATTCATTTACCCTTCATTAAATCCATGCACCACATTAATCTCTCACCCAACTGCTGCCAAGATCCCTGAGGCAGGTACCTTCCACAGGGCTGGTGCCACAACAGCATACACAGTGCAGTCCTGCACTGAGATATGTTGCATCCCTCAAATATGTATGTACCTCTTTCACACTGAAGCAGCTTCAGCTCACACAAGCAGCTCCAGAGTTTGCTTCTGATCCTCGATGTAGTTCCACCTGGAGAATGTGCAAACAATTCTCAGTGGAGAGTTGTTCACTTGCATGGCTGCTGTACCATATTTAGACTATTTTCTGTTGTTTTTTTTTTTTTTTTTTCTTTTTCCAGAAGCTGAATTTTGTTGACCTGAGTCTTTTGGAAGAGTACTAACACCAGTGGGTTTTTTCCAGATGAAATGTTCTGATAAGAATTAACTGTCACTTATGCCATTGTAATTAGCACATAAACTTGTAGATGAGGTGTTAATGTATATTAAAATAGGTGTAATAATGGATATACTTATTTTCTTGTCTGATGCTTTTCATCAATAAATTTGGAAGTGCTTACTTAGGAGTTGCAATGTACATAATTCCTCCTGATGTACAGGGAAAGGCACTAAGAATTCAAGAAATTTGGCTAAAAGTTTTCCCAGTAGGCGATGAAGGAATGCAGGGTTTGACTCCTCCTTTGTCCGCTGTCCTGTCTGTTGGATTGTGCAGTAATTAGTAACAGCCCTCCAAGGACCCATACTGTTACAGTAAATGGGGGTAAGGCTTGCTCCTTGTAATAGTGTGGAGGATATTTTTGTTTAATGGGGTTGGTGAAAAGGTCTCTTAAGTGGTCTCCATCCATGCATCTTGATGACTTTTTATTGCTTTACGGTGCTGGAGTGTGCCTTAAATGCATGAGACAAGGTAGTGCATTTTTGCTTCTCTGTCTCCTTTTTCTTCTGTCTATTCAAGGCGCTATCATGGCTGAAGCCAGGTGTATGCCAGAGAATTGAGGGTGTCTCTGAAAAGCTGTGTCTTGCACTCTATTTAGGAAACCTCTTGGTCCCATGACCCTACAATTAGGTAAATCATGGAGTACTAGGAGGCACAGCAGACTTGAAGAAAAGCTGAAAAAACGTGGATTCTAAACACATGAAGAATCAGTATTTAAACAAACTGGTTTGTTGTTTTTTTTTTTTTTTTCTTTTAGTAACTGTTGCAGAGCTAACACAACACTGTAATACTGAATGAAATAAATTAATTACTGCTTTACTACACCCAAATCCTCAGAATAGTATAATGCTAGAAGGGAGATTCCTTCTAAGCAAAGTTGACAGGCATCAGGCTGCAGCATAGGAAGTGTTAAGTGGTCCGTTCATGTCAGTGAGCTGTGAGGTGGATGAGATTAATCTGGGAAGCTGGGTGCTGGTGAAAGCATCACTTCTGGGACCAGGTCATGTCAGCAAATGTTGTTGCTGACCTTTTGCACGTTTGTGCTGAGAACCTGAGACAGTCACTGAGCAGACCCATTTTCAGCAGCTTGCTTTAGTCTTGGTGCAGTTTTCTTTGTGCATGTTCCTAGGATGTTCTTCGCTCCCCAGTAAAAATGGCTGAGCATTTCATATCCTAACCTCAGTCAAGTGCCAACCGTAGTGAAGCTGCAGCATACCCACTGCAAGGAAAACAGGCTCAAGGGGCTGCATTGAGAAGCAGGCTCGCTACCTTTATGGTCAAATGGCCGTAAAACATTCTTACTTTTTCAGTCACTGTAGCACATCTCAAGATCTGAATCAGCCTGATGATTCTTGATTACATGCAATGGTCTTCCTTTAGAAAGAAAGACTTTTCAAGCCTCAAAGACTTTTCAGCCTTCAAATGCTACCTTGGGGTATTTGAGTTATTCCCTCAGGTACTAACCAAGAACTAGTAAGTCATTGCTGGTGCCAAATAGCGGAAAGTAAGGTAGCGTTGTGAAGAAGAGTGAGCTGGAAAGATCCTTGTAGTAGTCATATGCTTAAGATTAAAATTAGGAAAAACAGTTATCTTCCGTATTTTGAGTAGTTCATTCCCCAAAAGCCACCTTTTTCTCCTGTCCAGGAAACAAACAAACAAAACAGCTGCAAAGATAACCGAAGCTTTTCTAAGTCTCTGTTTGAGAATGTGAAAATTAAATCTTAGCATAATATTTTGTTTGTTAAATAGTGAGAGTCACATAGGTGCAGGTCAGAATATGACTTGTGCAGTATTCAATGTGGCAGAAATTAAAATAGAACAATAACGTGATTGAACTAATAAACTACTTCTTTCTTTCATTAAAAGGAAAGAGCCCCATTAATAGCTTTTATTATATTAGCGTGTATGCCTTTGAGTGACAATATTAAACTGATGATTTGTATTATGAGTAGGTACTGTGCAGCACAACAAGTACAGAAGATATTTTTTTTGACATATACAAATAACCAGTGTCTTCTATTGCTTTTTCATTTCTTTCTTTTGCTGTTTCAGTACTACTAGATGGGCAGGTTTCTTTAAACTTGCTCTGTACATTTTTTTAAAGTCTTCAGAACTGAAATATCCTGATATTTCAGAGGGGAAATACTTACGGTTTCTTTTGCTCATTCTTTAGTTGGGAAAAGCTCCTCAAGTTTCTTAAGGCCTTTTTTGCCTGATGTAGCAACAACAACAATAAAACCATTTTTCTCTCATCTAATGGCAGCGAATCTCATGAGCGTGTCTTGGTAGCGGAGTTTGTTCCTTTATAGGATAATCACTTTAACTGCAGAGCTTTATTTTGAGGCTTTAAACTGTGGTTGATCCTGTACCTGTGACAAACTAACTTTGTTAGTAGCACCTCTGGAAGAAGGAGGGAGCAGGAAGGAAGGGAACACCTCTGAGTGCAGTGTGTACGTATGCTTTAGGATGTTCATATTGAAGATTTGATGGGCACTTCACTGGCATACAGACTTGTACTGACCCGAGCCCTTGGTGACCATGTTCTTCTCTAAGGGTTGTGTCTCTCAGAGGTAAGAATGCTCCCTGAAGGGTGCAGCAGGCTCTTGGCATGGACTTGGTTACTCTAGCAAAACCGTGCTTATACCTCCTGGAACAGGGAAGAGACTACTGTTCCAGTACAAAGTGCTGCATTGCCAGACTAGTTTGTCTATACTTAACGTGTTTAACTAGTAGGAGCGTATTCCTATCCTGGAAAATGTTTGTGGTGTGCATTTAAGTCTACTATATAAATTTCAGTGTAAGAGCTGATGATGTATGTATGCTTTTTCACACAGTAAAAATATTTGACTGATTGTACTTGCAAGGATAATTATTCCCTTGAGAGCAGAATTCTTAAAACGAGAGCTATTTTCTGGAGTTGTATGCTAGTGGAACTGAAGACAGCTTTTCAATCTGCAGGAAATATTACCGCCTGTTTTAACTGTTTTGTCTAAGTGGCCTTGGGGTAGAGTTTTTGTATATTCAGACTTTGGTTAAAAAGTTTCTCATTCATATTTCCATATCCTGTTATCCATTTATGAACTCTTTCTCATACATTTTTCTTTGGCATAAAGTCCTCTAACTGAAAAAAAAAAAAGAAAAAAATGCAGTTGAGCACTTCAAGCGGTACGTCAATCTGCACGCCAACAAGAAAGAGAACGAAATCCATTTCATCTGGCATTGTGTGAAAGAAAAAGATTATCTTATTGAAAGTCTATCGGAAAGTAACTTCTAGGAGAGACGAGTTACATGAGAGGCAATATTCCTGGAGAGGTGCTGTTATAGGTGTAGGAGGCAATACAGACAAAGCACAGAGAATTGGCATAAGAATTATTTGTGTCCTTTTAAAGAATACTTTTAGACAATACATTTTCATTTAATATCCAGCTGTTGATTAAGAACGGGCAGACACCTTCCATCTTGGGTGAGAAGAGAGTTCTTAAAAGATGTTCTTGCCCTTGGCTTTTGTTGAAGGGAGAGGTGAAGTAACGGAACAGAAGTACCTTTGGCGATGGACTTGGGGATTGGAAAAAGCCAGCCAATTATTGGAAAAAAAAAATAGAAATTTATATACGTGGCTGCATAGGAAGTGCCCTCTTTAATTTGTTCATTCAGCTTTTGAATGCTGCAGTGTTTTGCTTGTAAAGTGCATATGTGTTGTAAATGTCATGACTAATTAGTTTCAGAGGGTGCTTCTAATGGCTTTGAGATGCAAAGTATTTAGATAGTTAGTTATGTTTGACATTTTTTTAGCTATGCTTTTGAAGAGCTGACAGATCCAGAAACTGAAGTTGGCTATAGAGCAGGTAAACAGCAAATTCCCTCATAGTATCTTACGATGTGATTTGCTGAAGATTAGCTCCATTTCTATTATAGTGTACCAGTGATGTCCTGGATCTAGCCGTGATTGTGTCTGTCGGCAAACTTATTCTTAACAAATTTAGGTATACAGCGGTCACCAAATATTTAATGGACAGTACTAATCATTAGCGATTTACTTTAAAGTAGCAACCTAGTAATGAAAGATGATATATGCCAAACTTGTGCTTTTAGTGGACATAGCATCTTTTTCTTAAGTCTGCTGAAAAAACAGGATTTTTCTTATTTGTCATAAAGAAATAGTAACTTGATTGTAAAACTGTACAGAATACATTTGGAAGAGGCGGAACTAGATTTGAATTTACTCTGAGTTTTCTGATGGCTGAGTTATGGAGTATAAAGAAATACTGACTTTCCCCAGCAGTAACGGATACTCCGACAACTGCGAAGGCACCCATAACAACACTTGATGAAATGGGAACAGTATATGGGCCCACTCTTCCTGTACATGGACAAGCACTGAGATACTTAGCATTTTGTAAAATTACATAGGTGAGGTTAGGGATTTTATTTTTCTCAATGTTTTTTTTTGCTCATTTACTCATCATTTTCCCTGCTAGAAAAATCAGAAGAGTATACTCATTAGTCATTGTCTGAGAAATATTTTCCTGATGATGCTATCTTTATTATTAAACTGTTATTATAATAACAATAATAATCTTGTTATAAAAGAGCTGGGCTAGAAAGCTGTTAAAATTTCATTTTTATAGGACTTTTTAACCCTTAATAACTTATGTTCTTACTCAAAAAAGCAGGATTTCTATAAGAATGCATAACAAAAGTTTTATTTGATAATGTCGACAAAGAATATTTGCTGCAATTATATATGCCACTTGGATATGAAAATGCTCCTTTAAACCTTATTAAGACTTCTTTAATAAGTCTTTGTGATAGCATCCCAATTGTTGCACACTGCTTCTAAAACATACCGAAAGTTATCTTATTCATTGCTAGTTCTATAGTCATGGTGAAGTCCCAGCCAAAATGAAGGGCCCCATTGTGGCCGCAGTGTATGGACAAATAGTAAGAGAATGCTGAAAGGCTGCAATCTAAACAGGCAGGGCAGACAAAGAGCATATTATCCTGATTTTAGAGATGGGATACTGAGGCACAGAAAAATCTAATCAGGGTCATGCAGGAATGTTGTTTCAGAGCCAGGAATTAAGCCTGCTCTCCTTCAGTCCAGTTGTACTGCCTTAAACCAGAGTTGCTCTTCTGCAGAAGATAATACAGCTTTGCAGGCTAGCCTGTGAGTGCCAGTTGTGTCTTGCTGAGTGTTTATGAAGAAAACACTAGTTGGAGGATTAAAGTCTGTTTCATGGCAGTCTGCACAGAAGAAATAGGAGTGAAGGGTTTTTTCAGTCGTGGGATTTTTCTCCTGAGGACTGTTTGACTGCATAGATAACATTTTTGTTAACGTGCATTGACAAGAAAATGAACGAAGAAAACCTGCAATCCTTGTAGTATTTCATTACTAGCGCTCCAGATGATGGACGTACTAAAATAAAGTATTACAAATTCATTGTATTTAAAAGATTTCTGGTTTTTTGCTCCACGTTCAGTAGTCCCTAATATGGCTCTATTCAACATTTCCTTAAAAAAAAAAAGTCAATAAAGATGAGAGAAGTTATTTCCTTTCAAACTTCATTTTTCAAATCACTTAATATTCGATCACTTAATATAAGATCATTGAAACTATGGTTTTAGCAAATGGAGAAAAATAAGGAAAAAACACTTCAGTATTCACCTTGACCCACTGTAAAGATCATCTGTAGTACAGATGTACTGTTGTGTAGTTTACAGGTGGATTATTAATTTATTTTTATTTCAATTATTTATTTTGACTTGCACAATGGAAAGCTTCAAGTCTTTGCACTAAGTTCACGTAGAAACCCTACTGGTTTGAAATCAAGTAATAGCATACCTACACCATTAGTAAATACTTATTGATTATAGTGAATCCTTAGGATTATTGTGCTGTGATACAGAAGACAAATTGACAATAGTTTATACTGTCTTCCTGCCTCTTCAGCCAGCCACAATCAGAAGCGATATTTATGGTGAACTAAGAACTAAATAAAGTTCCCTGGCCACTCTGGCAGTTCCTCAGCTATTCTAATCACCTCACAAGAGCTCGTTTTGTTCTCTGAGGTAATCAGCTAGCAACTGTCAACTAAATTTGAACATTAAAAGATAATTGCAAGATTTGCTTTGGAATAGAGAAAGACCTGCATTTCTCCAGAATGAAAATTCTTGCATTTTTATTTTTTTTAAAAAGTCTTAAGTGGTGTCCTGTAAGGAGGAAATGCCTTATGTACATGGAACAGGTTCTTGGAGTACATATTGCTGCTGGTCCTACTGCAGTAGTGCATGCCGCTCTCATATGTGAGACCAAGTATTTTTAACTGTGTCACGTTCTTCCAGCAGGCTTGGAAAGCTGAAGTCTTCTGAATACAAAGTCAGGAGAGGGTGATGACAGTTGCAGCTCTCCCCCAGTTTCATGTCATGACAGTAAGATTGCACTTGGTGATTATCTTATGTTCCTACTGAGCTGAAGTTAAACATGACCATTCTCAGCCTTCTTTCTTTATCTTTTGTTTCAACTGTTGTGATCTGATCACCATCCTCTGGACTAAGCTTTGCTGCTCATACAAGTCTAGCAACAGATGGGATCAAACCAAGTGCTGACCAAGAAGCTCAGAAAGAAAGATCAGTGTCGTAACAGAAGGGATAGGGAAGCTTTGTAGCAACCCAGATGTGAAGAGAAGCAGCAGACTGCTATGCAGGGTGCAAGTGTTAGCAGTGTCTTCCAACTAAATCTGCCTTCAGAGAGCAAGGTTTAGGCAGATCCGGGTCTGCTGGTACCAGTCTATAACCTGCATTAATACAAGCTCTGTAATAAAGCGCAATACCTTGTATATAGACAACTTCCTGAAAGAACAGTTGTTCTCTGTTACCATAAAGTAGGTGTGTTTTCCCATCTGTCAAGCAGAACTGTATCCTTCAAATCTGCAGGTTTTGCTTTGAAGGACCTGAAAAGCCTTTTTTCCGCTCCCTCAAATGTCGTTTGCCTTGTTGGCTGGGTTGGTGCCAGTCTTGGCAGTCTTGGAAATCACCTATGTTTGGATGGATACCAGTACAGCTGTAGAGGTATAAGGAAGACTGTCTTCATCACAGATAAAAGGGAAGAAGTCTCCTTCTCCATTAGCATTCTTAGCCAAACTCTGGGTGGCAGACCATCAAAAAGTTAGATCTATGGTAGGAGTATTTGAATGGCCCATCTTTCCACCAAAAGATTCCCTAATTGTCACCGCTACTGTGTTTTCATCTTTGGCTCTAGACGGACTAATATATTTGGATTTTCAGGACTCTAATGACTTGCAGAAGTCCAATATGCTTTTCTGAAGCCCATTAATGTCTCGGGCTCCAACAAGGGTTGTTCACTCCACTAATGAAGGACAGCAATACCAAGCTGTTGCCCTGCGGCAATCATCAGCTGTTGTAATGCCAAAGGTAAAAGCTGAGAAGGGGTCCCAGGTGCCCTCTGCATAGCTTGAGTACTTCTGTAGCTTAGAAATATAAGAAATACTGAGGAAAAAAACTTAAAAAGACCCCATACATTTCAACCAGCATTTGATATCTCCAGATCTTCACCTTACTACTTCTGCAGGACCAGTATGTTCATGTTGTTTCCTTGCTCGCAGACCTGACATCTCTTCTTGTGTCAGGGTGTGCTCTCCCAGCAGAGAAGCTGGCAGAGTCCACCTGCTGTAGAAGTCTCTGAGAAAGTATGTATGTGGTGCAACCCTCTAACTGTTGCTAAAGGTCAAACATGTAATTCAGGAGAGCCATACATCAATCTGAGCTGAAATTTAGTCCCATCATCCATGAAGGACACTACTTGTGCTGACAAGTCTCATTTGCAGTGAGACTTCTCTTGATACATGTTCAAGGAAGAAAGAATTGTTCTATTGCTATATAGTGGTTCATGGAGACTCTCTAGTCAAAGTGCCTGACGTTCACTTTGAATTATGAGGGAAATGAAGATGATTTCCCGCCATTCAACCCCTTCTGCCGGCCTGTGGGAAGCTGAGAAATGAGAAGTCCAATGCAGAGACTGATAATCCTCCTGCATGTTCTCTATCCTTTGTATGCACACCTATGTGCAGCCATGCTCACTCTCCAAGGTTTTTGATAGTGATATATGTCAGCATCTAAGAGAAACCCACTCTTACTGCAGGGTAAGAAAGTCTTCTGGTCAGGACTTCTTTGCCATGGTCTCTATACTCAGGAGTCTGGGGACGGCTATGCTATACGTTCTACAAATGGGATGTCACCTCTGCTTCTGGATATGGAGTGCATAGTCTGGATCTTTATAAATAATGTATCTTTTAATGTTTCCTTGCCCTCAGTAATTTAATTTTTGCTGTCATTTAATAATACTATTGCTGTCCTGAAGATTTCCAGACATAAGCAAGATGAAATTTGTAGCTGGAGGTGATATCTTTAATTAGACTAACTGTAGCTGGTAGGAAAAATAGAGACTTTGGGGGGGCATGCATCTCCTTAAAGCTCAAAAACCAGATCTAACTGTTTGCCTGTTGGTCTAATTGAAGATACTGTCTACATTTACGTGACTCTTCTAGCTTGCTTTTAAACACGTGAAAGCCTATTTCTTCCTTGTATTTTGCTCACCTTGATTTTTGAGGCAAGTTATTTAACTGGTGCGTGGAATGTTTGGGGTTTTTTTTCTTTTGTTTCTGTCTTTAGACCTTAATATGCTTAACTAGTATCTATTTTACCGCATAACAGGATTTTCTTCCGGGTATTGACTTCATGCAATTTTATAATAGTAAACTTCATAAGCAGTTCCTCAAGTTCCTGGAATATGTTGTTATATGTAAAATGGGAGGCAGCTTAAAATCCAGGTTCATGACGAAGATGCTCCTTGAGATAATTTCCCTAAAGTGTAATCTAATCATTAAAGAGAAATGTAAGAACAGTTACAATTTTGTAGGCAGTCATTTGATGTTACCAGAGTTGTTACAATTGCCTCATGTTCATATGTTATGATTACGCTTATCTAGTTAAAACTAAATATTGTGTAATTGAGTGATGTCCATTTCAATGACAAGCATGGGTTTTATTGCCTGTCACCCTGCTAAACTGTCTTCTGGCCTTGCTTTTCAGCCCTGTTCCACTCTCCAAATTCTTCCACGCAGACTTGCAAGAGAAGGGCCAGTGCAGAGCATGGCCAAGGCAGTGAACGGTCTGTCTTTGCTCTAGCTGGTCCTTTCCAGGACCATCCCCTGTCACTCCAGCCCTGGGCTGCAGCGGCCAAATGCAAATGTTCGCTAAACTTTATTAATATATTTTAGCAGCTTTAATGTTTGTATTTGCCCTGTAGTTTAAACTTTGATGATAAAAAATTAAAAAGAAAGCATTAACCAAAATTGTCATAACCATCCAAACAGACCTCAGTGGTATATGACCCTCTCTTAATGTGCGCTGGCTTCTTCGTAGTATTACCTACACACTTCACATCAGAAATGAGGAGGCTCCTTAACTGAAGGACAGGCAGGAAAGCAAGTGTGTTCAGGAACTGAAAAGGTAAAAGTTAACCTGTCTGGTTACATTGCAGAAAATAACTGAAAAGTTAAATGGTGAAGTCGTTTTAAAGATTAGTTCAGTAATTTGAAGTGTTAGTAACATAAAGAATTATGTAAAAGGAGATTATATGCTTCTGAATATTTTTATACAGTACAAATTAATAAATTTATTTACTGCTATCTTTAACTGAGAGACAAGTAGCTTTATTTTCACAGAGCTTCTTTTGGAGCCAAGTGTCTTCCTTTAATATTGCACAGATACCCATGTGACAGATTTCAGCATGAGCTAGAGAGGTACTGCTGCTCCACAGCGGTTTTAACTGGTCTTGGTCCTGTTGGTCCTCCTGCTGTCCGGTTCTGGGCTCTGCATTTCCTTCCTCTCCCTTACACTAAGCAGTAGCATTCATCAGGTTCTGCAGTGGGGCAGCTCAGGGAATTAAACTGTCAGGAAACCTTTTCCTGTTTTGTTTTGGCCTTCCTCTTGTTACTTTGCTCCTGGTTCAGAGTTGTCTTGAATTTGACTCCTTGTATAATCAGTTAATTGATGGTACAAACACAAGGGAGGGGCAGGAATATGAAGCTTGGAGTCGAAAAGGACCATACCAGTGCCTAACTTTGATGAGTTTAAATTCTTGTGGAACTGCAGCCTGACTTACTATTGAAACAGAAAATTGCAAAACAATGTTTATTTTGAGTGTCATACAGTGTTACAGGAAGAAGATTGTTGCAGAAGAAATTAAATGCCTTTGCAAACACAAGAGAGTAGCTGAACACTTTACTAGTTATTCCGTGTTGGAGGCTGTACTTTATCTGAGTTGTATAAGGAGAATGAAATAAAGACTCCATAAGCAGATGGGCTGTCTTCTGCCTACTCCAGGAGGTAAGGGGCCTTGTGTCTCCATATAAGCAAGTTTTAAGAAGTAGGTTTTTCAAGGAGGAAAAAGTTAAATTAGCTACTGTCTTATCCTCTAGATATCTTAAGATGTGAAAAGCTGAGATTTCTTGGTGTCATAGGTATGCAGCATACTTTCTAGACCTGTGAGTCTGGGGTTTTCTCTTCCAGCATTCTTGTGATGCGTTAATCTGGTAGCCCAGGCAATCCTGGTCCTGTGTTGCCAAATTATTTTAGACTGGGATGGCAAATAGCCTACATAAATTTCATAAAAGTCTTCAGAATTGTGGGGGAAAAAAGCTTTGTCATATTTTCCCATGTTTGTTTCTTTTTTTTTTTCATGTATAGTGTCTTATGCAAAATAGTAACGCCAGTGATGTGTAGCTTACTTTATAATCCCTTCCAAACATATTGTTTTTATGAAAGGTGTGCAGATAATGTTAATCCACAATATTTGTTTAGATCACTAATTCCCAATTATGAACTTTCAGTTTTTCTTTTGTTATGGGTCTTTGGGTATGGAAGGCACCACTTCCATCTTCAATACAGTTTCAAAATGCCTAGGTATGGCAGTGTAGTACAAAATCTTTCCAAGTCATTGGGGTAGTATTTCCTGTATAAACTATAATTAATGAAAAATTCCCAACATTCTTTAGGATTGCCAGCATCCTTATGATTACTCTAACCTGGGAGGCGGCATACCATTCGAAGTTACTGGTCTGGTTTAGAGGTGTCATCACCTTGACTGTTTACCACGCTGACTCTTGTTAAGTCTATTTGCTGTTTTTTCCCTGCATTTTTTTTTCTTCATCACTGTTGTGTTTCATTATTATTGCTGTTGTTGAAAAGTCCAGTATTTCTGTTTTCTTCTCATTAATCGCTTGATTCTTTTTTAGCATGCAGAATCTTTGGTTCCCTTTATTAACACCCAAAGGACATCAGTCAGGACTTATGACAATTGTGTTTGGCCCTGTGTTAGTTCTGTCTGTATATTTTAATTTTACTTTTTCCTCAATTTCATGGTTACTTCAGCCATGACCGGCATTTTTCCATTGGAAAAGAAATGAGCTTGAGAATTACTTTGTGGTACTGACTCTGAAGTTAGCCATGATTTGAGCAGGGGCTTGGAGTAAATGACATCCAATGATCTCTTTCAGCTTAAATTATTCTGTGATTAATTGCAACTGTGACTGGCATTTTCAGAGGTAACATGCAGTTTATACTGGCTAACTAATTACTAAAGCAACTTACTGTTTTTTGCGTAAAAAAGGAAAACCATACTTGGGGGAGAATAAAGCTGATGTTAAATGGAAAGAGTGTGACATTTATTTCTAAGACAAGACTATCCTGTCTATGCAAGCATGTTTAAGTGCTGTCTGAGTAATACCCTGAAGATGTCTTTATATTGTTTCAGTTTCAAGTCACCATTCAAATTACTTGGTTTTTTAACTAATCTCAAATGTAAAAGTGATCTAATGCACTGAAAGATTTTGTACATTATTTTTTAATGATGGAGGGATTTGTCACTTCTGTGGAACAAGCGGGAAAAGTTGAGCACATTTCTAGACACAGAGTTTAAAAATCTGTATCTCCAAGAGCAGGAGAAACCACATGGATTTGGTTTTGTCCATTGCCATTTTTTCCATTGCCTTTTTTTTAAGCTTTTCTTTGTTAGCTTTAAACCAGTGTGTCTTGAATAGTCTTTCTCTCTCCCCTCCTCCTTCCCCTTCTCTCTCCTTACACATAAACATCACTGATATTTTTTCAAAGCAGACTTTGTGTGTGTATTTAGTGGAGCAACTGATATATAAGAGAATGTTTAAAGTGTGTATAATTTATAGCAAAAGATCATAATTAAAAATTTAATTTCCCACGCAATATTGTGAGGTCTTACTGTTTGACAACCTTAATTCTGCAGTGGGAGAATGTTTTAGATTATTTCTAGCTTGTGTTTTATTATACAGTTGGATGTAAATGATTATGAATTGTATAATAATAGAGAAGGAACTTCATATAAGTCATCTGGCTTTGATTGTTACTAAAAATAATTCCTTTGTGTGTGTTATTGGAGAAGATAAAAAGTCATATCTGACACCTGCATTTTTGTGTTTGTGCCACAATTTGCAGAAGGAACATTTTCTTTTGTTTCTGTGGTATTTGTGTTTTTAATGCACATTTTACCAAGCTGATGTCTTACATAACCATGTCATATGGCTACAGCTGTCTTTTTATTTGCAAATGTTAGTAATATAAAAACCACAAGCAGAAGTTATATTTCTTTTCCAAGCACCGTAGCAAAGTATACACAAAGTAATACTTGGTTTAAGATTGTAATCTAGGAAAGTCATATTTCCTACAGTCAGCATTCACTGTCTCTGATTTCCACCTATCTTGCATATTTTTCACATGATATGGGACACTCTTGCATCCTGTTAGTCGAATAGCTCATTTTCAAGCAAGGCTTTTGTCGGTGTACAGTATCAAGAGACATGGCTGGTCAAAAGATTTCATTCTGAGGGGATGACGATTCAGTACTGCAAGGAGTGGGGTGTGTATAGATAACACTTCCGCAAAGCGTGCGGGTACTGGAAAAGTAAGTTATCTGTTCTTTCTTACCATCAGGAGTCTACTTTGAATCTACTGAAAGCATCTTCCAGTAAAATGAGGTAATTGTTATGGGGTGCATGGACTGCTTTTACTTACCAGAAGGGCTGGGCAGCTCTTTCTGTCTCAGACTTGTAGTTACCTGTATTTGCATGCAGGGAACAAGCAGATCACAGACTCTGGTTGAGATTGCCATGCCAGTCTGGGGCGAGTAATGCAGACCTTGGTCATGTTGTTTCCCTTTTAGGGGGAACCCAAGTTTTTGTAGAAAATAAAGACTCTTCGCAGTCGCTCTTCTGTCCCTCCCTGGGTTTTTTGTACTTTGATAATTATTTCAGTACTATTTGATAGTCACTCACCTTATTCACAGATTATCTGCTATCTTCTTCAGTGGTCTTACCTTTTTGCATGAAGAAGTCTTTCCTGAGATAACTTTGGAGAGAGACATTTTCGTCTCCAAAACTAACTTTTCCTGAAAAGCTTATCACCATTGCTTCTGACTAAGCAGGCAGGGAGGTGTGATTGTTGCCTTTGGAAGATAAATTTTTGTTTGGAAAGGCTGTTGTCTTTTTTGCTGCATATACAAGGTCTAGATTGTCAGATGGCTGTAATCTGATCTAAGAATGATACCAGTGTCAGAAGGACCTTTCAGTCCTGGTTGCTTTGAGTAGGACACGATAGCATTGATCTATTCTTATTTAAAACAAGAAAGCAGGTATGAAAAGAAACATAGTTGTTTATATTTTCGGCTTTCTTCTTAATTTCAAACTTTCCTTGCTTTCTTCGCTGTAAATTCTCTGATCTGGATTGCATTTGTAATATTACACCGAGTAAAGTGTGTCCCCAGTTGGAATTTCTGGTGAGACAATATTAATGCTTCGTACAGTTTTAATTAAAAAGTAATTTATATATACTCTGTGTGTGCTTACCAATCATGAGTTTAATCACGAAAACTGATTTGTGCCAATCTTGTTATTGATGAACTAATAGAGTTAGTTGAACCTGTTTGGACTTGATGAATTTTCCTCTCTTACAAACTCCTGCATAGTGAGGTTTTTAAGGAATCCAATCTGAAAGATAGTGTTTAATTTAAGTTTTTTAGCTATTCTGATTCAATAATAACAATTTATTTGTGTAGTATGATTCCTCTTTCTGATTTCCAACCTGTGGTCTTTTGTCCCTGAGATTCTTGGATTAATTTAAGTGAACTTCTGACAGGTAGCTAGTAACTTCAGTTCATATCAGAAGACTCACATTTACAATAGATGCTTGCACCTCCACTGGGCTATTTCTAGGCATCTGCAAAATGAAAAAACTTCCAAAGCGTTGCTTCAGGATGTCACTTAGTCTGCATCTGTCCGTTGTTTCGATGCTGTGTTTCTCACAGCAACATTTTGGTGCGTTCTCCTACACGTCTGTGCAGTTTCTTTGCATTTCAACTTCTGCCACCTCAGTATCATAAAAACTCAAATGGTGCTATTTACCCGTTAGGTGCAGTGCTGTTTGCCAGGGCTGTGCAGCGAGCTCGCAGGTACCAGAACTTTGCCTTCACTGCTCTGTCTCCTTAACGGTGTCTGGTGAAAACATAGATGATTTTGTGATCCTGTGAACTAACCTGATTTCTTATTCTGTCTATGTCCTTGGATAGATTTCTCCACTATGAATATCTTATGTGTTTTTATAAGTTACTCCCTGCAGCCAGAGTTCATAAAAACTCAGACTCGGACCCAGCCAGACTTCATACACCTCAGAGCTGGGCATATTTTAAAGAGCTTAAAGCTTTTTAAAGCTAAAAGAGCTGTGGAGGTTAAATGGACTTGAGAAATTAAAAATGGAAAAAAGTTGTAACTTGTGTGTTTGTAAAGGGCAAAGTCTGTATGTTTTCATAAGAAGATTGTCACCGCACCATTCAAACAACAAAAAAAGTTTTAAGTTGTTGAGATGTTTTAACCCTTTTTTAAATATTTCATAACTATAATTAAATGCATGTTTTTGAGCTGAGACTTTGTGTCAAATTATACATGGGAGAAATACTCCTTTCTGTGGAGTTTACAATGCTGTTAGTGGAAATCTGTAGGTTCTGATCAAAAATATCCTTGGCTAAGAATTGCCAGTGTAAAGTGATTTTTTTAAGATCACTGACTTGTCACATTAAAACAAGAAATAAAATAAACAGGCTAGACATAGTGCCTGCTTAGGGTTTTGTTTGTTTGTTTTACTAGTAGGGAGGATTTGATTTAATCTAACTGTGCAGTTTTGGCTTCATCCGTACTAACACTAACTACACCAAGAAATTACCAAAGACATTTATACCTCACCACTGCTGTTCTTTCAAATTTGAGTTGAATGTGTTGATTGCATTCATCTGGCTGTGACGCATTTAAAGGTTCGGTTAGTCCAAGACTAGCACTGCGAAGGGCTCATGGTTGGTTAACCTTTCAACTGGATTTCATAGCCTGGTACAAGCAGTAACATAGAGAGAAGCTTTTGGTTTTCAGGGGGTAAAGGAATGATTCACATCGTATCACACTATGAAATACCTGTGGGTCGGTGGTGCTGGTTTGTGCCCAAGGATTCTTGAACAAGCCTGTTTGGATCTACTTGTAATACAGTCTGAATTACTGTGAGAGGGTTGCCCCGTTCCTCTGGGGTTTTCAGGGACTGAAGACACTTTGCACTTCATCATGCCGAGTACTGACATTGTAAGCAGTGATGTTACTTACACAGTGGTACGGGCCAGGGCAGAATTACTTACAAAAATAGTTCTAGGGCCAAAATGTTTGCTTTAGTTAAGCACTAATGAAATCATGTACCTGCTTGAGTCACTTTTTGAAAGAAATCACTATTTTTAAAGAAAAATACGACTTATTGGAGAAGCAGGATTTAGTCGATGTGTAGCAGTCACGGCTGCTGTTGTGCGTGTTTTGTCTTCACTGAGGGTCTTCTCATTTTTCGTCCTGTTTAAAAGGCGCCAGGTTGATATTTCAGTCTGAGTCAGAAGCTGCATTTGCAAGTTCTGTAATAGATTTCGGATGCTGCTGAATAACACTGGAATGCCATTTTACGACGTCTTTAAATAAAGATGTCACTGCCCTGTTCTGAGAGGTAGTGCGACCTCTGTGGCCGATACTCGGCACGGGGTTACTAATGCAGCAACACCTTCGTTAACAACACTGGGCGTGGTGACATGATCACACCAAAGTGCATAAAAGTGTTTCTGCCCTCTAAGCTGAGCTGCGGTGGATGAGTACGTGTGCTCATTCTTAAGTTATAGCAATGCAGAGTGAAACAAGTTACCTCATTTGTAATCTTAGAGCTCTGAGGCCTTCAGTAGTAATTTAAGCCTATTTTACTCTGTATTTGTAATGGCTTAACAATGCATGTATTGCATTATGTGTTTCAGCTGAGAGGGACAAGTGCCTGTCATCGTATGACTGTACCCATCTTTCGATTTCATGAAATTCCTTGTGCCATCGCTGAGAAATAGCTCACTAACCATCTTTGTCTCTTCCCAGAGTTTTTACTGGGGAAACAAACAGCAGGGCGTTTGAACTAGGAGGGACATTTGCACAGAATCAGAAATTTCATGTCATGACCTCTGGTTCAAAACAGAGATGACACTCCTGACTGTATTTTAAGCTGTAGGATCCTTGACCTTGGTTACTCTAACTAGCTTTTAAGCAGGAGACTTTCTCTAGCAATCTGTAGTCAAGCTTGGAATATTGTAACATGGAGCATAACCCGTGCGCCGTGTTTTCTAAAAGGATCTTTAGGCAGAGATTTTAAAAGACGTATTCTTTTACTGTTTCAACAGTTGACCAGTACAGAAATGCTTATTCCGCTTCTTGGCAGTGAGTGTTAAAACAAAGGTGTTGCTGCCTGTGTTCTGACTCAGACTGAGGGATGAGACTGCAGTATTAGTATAGGACCTTGAAACCCAGAAGAGTAAAAAAAATCTCTTTAACATAGTAAGAAGCTCTTATGGAGCAGTGTATAAATTTGCTTTGTATAAATTAATATAACAGTAGTGGCCCTGCAGTATTTTCAATTTTTTTTTTCTTAACATATATTTAAAGCATAATTTCTAATTCTTGTATATATTTTTAACTTTCCCACAGATATGCACTTATTTGGCCATTATCCAGCTCATGATGATTTCTATCTTGTAGTGTGCAATATCTGCAATCAGGTAGTCAAGCCACAGGTTTTCCAGTCACACTGCGGTAAGTGAATGTTTTCTTTCCTGAATTACAGTGCCAAACTGGCGTATGGTTCTCTTAAGAATCATTGCATACGATCATGACAGAGGCATTGCAGATATACTTTTCTGGTTATCTTGTGTTCTTTCCACAGAAAATACCAGTGATGCCTTCAAATAAGCATATTTCCTGTAGAGGAAGTTAAATTAGTTGTTCTGGAAGCTGGGCTTTTCAAGTTGAACTTGTTATACTAAATTAACCTATTACAACAAATAAATCCTGTTAGTTAGATACTAGCTAGGCTAAAACTATTACAACCTAACATTGGATTGTCTTTTATCAAAGCTGCAAAGTGAGGGCTGTGATACTGATCTACGTTAGCTAGAAGTTGGATGTTATGGATTGTTTTCTGGTGGGATTTATGCACAGGTGTATATAGGGCTTATTTTTATATTTATCATAGGGTTTAATTTTTTTATATAATTGGCATGTCGAGTCACGTTTGTTAAGATTGTCTTGAAAAATGTTTATTTGAGAAGCTGCAGAAATGTGCAGATATTTATTTGTCACTTAGTATGACAACAGCAAGATGACAATCTTTATGTTGATTATTTGTATGCAGAACTACTTTAGTTAGAAATTTTTACTATTGATTCCAAACTACTTTCAAATATTTTCTGAAAAACTTCATCCCAAGGTCTGGTTTATTTATTACTTATCCAGTGGTTTATTTGTTATTTGTCCAGTGGTTTGTTTCTGTGGTATTTTGGTTTTGTTGGGTTTTTTTTAAAGGATTGCAAAATGTGACTGGAATGGCTAGCTTTGCATGAGGTTCAGTCAAATTCAGTTTAATCAAATTAATTTGAAGGTGATTGCATAATAATGAAAGGTAACTAGTACTGAGGATAAAATCAGTTAAATACATTAAGAAAAAAAAAAAGACCTACCAAGATTTTCCTTGCCTGCATACAACAGATAAACTTCATAAATCCTGTGCCCCTTTCAGTCTTCTTGACAGCAAAGCAGCTCGGTAAGGGGAAAATGTAAGTGGGATGAACAGAAAACATAAAAGTTTATTTACTTTTAAAGAGATATTACCAAACTATTACCTTGGGTTCATATGGATGGACTGCTAACAACCAACCAGGAGCAACTGCATTCATGTTGAAAGGCAGTTGTACAACTTACCACTACCTTTGGCCCAGATTGAAATAATTGTGAAAAAATGGTAATAGTAGAATATAGCATTTATATCCAGTGAATAAGAAAAGATCTGAAAGTATTAGTATAGTGGGAGAAGGATTTACTAATTTAATGGTGGGGGCAGGTGTTAATTTCAGTGTTTTAACAAGCCATGCTGCTATTTTTTTTTCAAAATTTGTTTCTTGCCCTTAGTCATATGTGGATTCTTCCTGCCCAGCTTCAGGTATCTTATGGTTCTTTCAGTGACAGAAAAGCTTCTCTGCATATGGTCGTAGGTACAGTGGGTACTATAAACATTGAACTGGGGCATTAATAAAAGATCCACTACAGAACAGGAGAACCTATATAGCACCCTGCTGTAGCCTTCCATAGTTGTGCTGTTTCCTGGACATGACCTTACGGTTTGGGGAGCAGTAGGAAAGTTGGTCCTGTTTTCATGTAGGAGGCATATAGAATGATGTTTCTTCTAGATGAGAGTAAGCTATTCCGTGTTAGAAGGAACTTTTTGAGCTCTTTGGAAGTAAAGAGTTACCATCGGTGTTAGTGTGTTGCCTGTAAACTGCAAAGATCCTGTGAGTCACTGTCCTTTTTTCTTTTTCTCTTTTCTTTATTACTCCATTGTTTATACAATTCCTTTTACTTCATCTTCATTACAGCAATCCTGTTACACTGAACAATTGAGCGTTAAATTCTCAATTGCTTGATTTAAGAGCCTAAGGTCAATAAAGACTTTAAGGAAAAAAAAAAGTAGCCTGCATTAAAAGAAATGGAAAATACTGAAAATAATTGCCCAAAGGTGTTACCTCTTGAAGATTGTACTTAATCTAGTGAGATTCGTTTCAGGAAAGGTGTACTGGAATATTGCTGAAAGGCCTGTGGAAGAGCTTTGAATGTATAGATAAAATATTTTGTTTTAAAGAAGAAACAGAAAAGATGATGTACTAAAACCACATAAAAGAAGTTTTAGAAGAGAGAAGGTTTCTTGAATGTCTTGGGCATTATTGTAAAATAATAATTTATTTTCAAAAATTAATCTATTGAAAGTACTACATGTTGTATGAGTGACATGCATCTACTAACATATAGTTGTTTTGATAAGAAATGAGCAAGATCTAAAGAAGAGCTACACATAGATCTCATTAATTGATCTGTAGTTGCATTGTCTGATGAGAAAATGATAAAAATCTTGCATTAGAAAACAGATCAACCGTGAACTGCTTGTGGCTGAAAAATCTTTCACTGAATATGTTATGATATCAGTAGTCCATTGAAAAGGGTCTGGAGAAGGCTTCATTTGAGACATTGGTTCTGGCTGCACTGGGTTCTTCCGTGAAGCAGGAATATTTAACTTTCAGTTTTATTTAGAGTTTTATCACCTGTTGGACACAATCAATTTGGTAGGTCAGATTTTGTTTAATTAGTTAGGCTATGCAGCAGTATACCTGTAAATTCAGTGATGCTGACACACCTGTCAGTAGACTTTGAGGTATTTTAGACTGTCATATTTACCATAAAATGCATTATTTTACATGTCTTGAATTGCAGCTTTAAAGTTGTAACAAAGACAATGGAATGAGAAAGCATTAAAAGGCACTACTGGTTTTTTGGCTCTTGAAGGCTGCATCATGGGGAGTCTTTATTGCTACTGACTTGTAGAGATCTATCCCAGAATCTCCCACAAAGTGTGGTTTGTTACTAATATCCCTGGTAAGATCCAGTCCATATTCTCTCAGTAAGGATTTAGGTCCATGCCAGACATGTGCTTTATGTTTCTAGGTTCCCTGCATTGTAACTTGAAGGTCTTGGCTTTGGAGCAGCACTGGAATGCTTAGTTTAGCAAGCGTTTCTGTAACAATTCTCTTGAGCCCTTGCTGGCATTTGCCTTTCTCCAGAGCGTAAGACCCACTGTTTCGTTTGTCTCTAATTTCAGACATGTGGTAGCCATCCTTGATGGCACTGGGAAGTTGTGAAGATTATAGAGGCAGATGTTGTTATTTAACTTTTAAGGGTTTGATTCCTGGAATATCAAGGAGAAAAAGAGAAAAATCTGGCTGTGGTTCAGGCTTTTTTAATGGGAGGCAATGCATCATACAACCTTAGACCAGTAGAAATCAGGAAGGTAAAAGAAGAGATCAGGCTAATTAGAGGACTGGCTTGCTGGACTTGAGAGTCTTTGTAATAAACACAGTGTAAAGCTCCGTGTTGCAAAGTAGTTGATCTGTTCTAGCCTCTAAGTCAAAGAAATACTGAATTATTTTTAAGAGTGGTTTCGCGTCCTTGTATCTGGCATAAACATTTATATCCATTTGTAAGGATTAAATCATTCATGTACATATGGCGCAAGCCCAGCTGAAAGAGAGACTTGCTGTTGTAGGCTGCTGGATGAACTATATAAATCAAATAATTTCTTGAGGTCATTCAGTATTATTGTACACTTATAAAATAGTATATCATAATGTCATCAACAATAGGGTTGAAATAGTGGTGTTTGCTTCTGATGCTGGTTCTTTTGAATAACTTGTTGCAGTGGTACAATAACTTAGTGGTGGGTTTTTTTTTTTTTAATGTGTGAACGTGTAGTTGTATTTATTTCTCCATAAAGTAGTTTGAAATGAGAAGTCAGTCTAGTTATACAGCTTGTAGCATTTCTAAGTGTACTTGGCACGTGGGGAATTTTAGTTTTAAGACTTTGTTCTCCAATGCTGACCTCAGTGAAAATATAGAGCACTTCTTGGGACACCAAAAATGTAGTAGTTTAGTATCCCTGAAGTACCATAATGTTCTTGCTGTTTGTTTGGGGTTTTTTTCTCCAATATATGCTTTCTAGGAGATTTTTAGGGTGGCAGCCTATGCTGAGCTCTGTCCATATGACTTCTGTTAACTCCGATTCTGTGACAGTCTGTCTGTTACTTGTCAGGATGGGACCCGTACCGTTTCCCAGGAGGCGTTTCTATTTTCCTGTGGCCCCAGAGACAGTAAATCTTCATATTCTTATACTGCATTGTCCTTTACTAGACTAAAGAGCATAAGATACAGTTATGGTTATTTTTTTTTAAATGTTCCATACAATAGAAGTCTTGTTAACTTTGTTCTTTTCTTGTTGAAAGGAAAATGTCTCATAAAAGGTAGCTCTGGCACAGTGAAGAACAAGCAGTGTACATATAGAGAGCTTGTCAAAACATCTTGACTTTTTCTTTTACTACGAGGAAATAAATTAATGACGGGAAAGTGTTAAAAGTAAAGTTGGGGGGAAGAGGTGAATTAGCCAAGCTAAATAACGCAGCTTGGTTAAACAATAACTGCAGTATAACCATCAAAGAAAGTTTCCAAACATACTCCGGAACAGTTTCCAAAACTGTGGAGGGTATCTTAATGAACTGGATAGTTAAATCCCCATTTGATGAAGTCGTAGCATACAAAGGAGAACAATTTTGCTTCGTCAAGGAGAAATGACCATGAAGATCTCTTCTTTCGCTAATTTCTTTGTTGGAGGCTCATTGCTATCTATCCTGCCTGTCTCTAAGGTTTTTCTAACAGGCTTCTAATTAAGAAGTAGAAATTCTTATTCCTTAAAAAAGAAAAAAACTACACTTGATTTTCATTACTTCTGAGTTATAAATCCTTGGGTTGGCATCCTCATGTCCTCATGAAAGTTGGAAAAGGATATTTCCTTTTCATCCTTCTGTTTGGCTGTATAAGCATCATTTAAAAGAAAAACAAGCTAGAAAGTAAGGGAGCACTGAAGAATATAAATTATTTTCCCTTCCATAGCATAATTATTTTTGTAACAGAGGTTATATATTTTGAATTACTCAGACTAGCTATTTTACATTGTAATAGTTGTGTGTTACAATGTAATGAACCACGATTAAAGACAAGAAGGCTGAGCTTACAGTAGGAATAAGAATGATTTGCTTTCTTAACACGAGCTAGAATGTTACTAGCTGGCATCTTTTCTTTGCATAAGGATTTTGATATGGGTATCACTGTCACATCTGATGGATTATTTATTTATTTTCAATTATTCAATGCCTTATTTTTTATTAAATACAGCTGTTTGGGGTTTTGTAATTGTTAATATTTTATCCATTGCATTTGACCTTTCATCAAGGGGAGCACTCTTGTGCCCTTCAAGGACAATAGCATTTTGAGTAATTCTCCTTATGTTACTGCGATTTTCTTTTTTCACAGCCTTGTCAAAACTTGTTATATGATATCATTATTGATTGAATAACTTTCTGGTTGTTACGTGGTTAGGTTTCACTGCATAAAAGAATTAAAAAAATGAAAATTACTCTCATCCCTCCTGCTTTTTGTTAAATATGGAAACAGTAGCAGCTAGACTGACAAGAATCCCAGTTTTCTTTTTCTTTTGGTGGGGGTGGAGGGAGAAGGAATTGAATGTTTTGCACGTACCTTATTTGTACATTTTTACTTGTGCAATTGCCTAGGATACACTGATTTTGTCCATAACTTTCATTTCCATTACTTTAAATTGGAAACCCCTAGTAGCTGAAGGCATACAAAAAATTTGCTTTAGCTTTACAGTCTTTCTATCAGAAGTCTTTTCTCGAGACCAAAGTACAGCCAGTGGTGTAACCCTCTGTCTCCTGTCTGCGATGAAAATCTAAGCTGTAGTTCCTGCAATGGTACATGCAGGTTATGTGATCTGTCATGTCCATGTCATTGCAAGTTCTCCAAGCCCAGCGTAATAGCGGTTGCTGTGAAACTACAGGCACAAGCCATCTTTAGTGCCATTCCCATAGAAGTTAAATAGTACATCACTGCATGGACAATGCAGGTAGAGTGAATATTACCCTTGAAAAGGCAAAACTTAAAACAGCACTCCTTTGAATTCATCGTTTTCCCTACGTATTCTTGGAGTGCCATATTTTTAGGCTGTCAGCAATTCTTGAGATTCTGAATAGGTACAGAAATGCAAAAATCTGTCTTGATTTACTCCTTGGAGAGACCAGCTGTGTATCCTAACTGCTGATAGACTCTGGCCAGATTCAGAAAAGCACTTAGATGCATAAAAGATAATCAATTGACATTTTAATACTTGGTTCAAATGAAGCAATAAATAAAAATCCTTCTTAGCTGCTCGTATGCATGAGTGTGTTGGTCACCCCAGTATTGGCCACTGTGCTCATCCAGGACTGCAAACAGCTTGGTTTTTTTCATATGTGCCCTGGAGAGAGCTCAATGAAAGATACATTGACAAGGCTATGTTAATTTAAGAAAAACCAAACCAAAAAAATCCTACCTTCTCTGCAATTACTTGTTCAAGAAGCAAGAGATTTGGATTTAGTAGCCTTACCACCCAGGAGCTATTCTCTCATCTTCCACCTCCTAGGAGTGGGAAAATGTCCTAACCACCAGGCACACCATAACCTATGCAAAAACAAGACTAGCACGTGCTTCTTGCATGGGAGATGTATCGGACAAAGTAAACCTGAATGTAGGGAGTAACACCCAGATCCAAGGGACGGACTGTGATAGGGACTGAAAAATGTGCAGCTGATGCTCAGAGCAACAGCAAATGTAATGTGTCTTCATCTTCCAGGTTGCTGAGATCTGCTTGAAGTTGGAAGGAGCTGTTGTGTTTTCTTTTCTTAGTCTAGCGTGCAAATTAAAAGTGGAGCTGTGTTCAGACCTGCTGACCTGCTTGCTTAGAAACAAGTAGCACAATATTTGGTAGGGTTGGCTTTTTTTAATATTTTCTACTATCATCCCACTGCTTAAACTGCTTACTTCCTTGTTGTTACTAATTCATCATCCGTGACAGACCCTAAAACAGAGAAGTTCAGATATAGAAACAGATATGATATATAGAGAGTTACAAGGTCAATGAGTAGTGTAAGTAGGAAGCTGACAACTTCCCATAGATAACTTCTGCACCTCAAAAATTCACCCTAGGTTGATGTGTCAATAATTGAAAATTTCTTCAATCAAAAGATTCTTTGAATGAGAAAGCAGGAACATTTTGGCAGCGTTGAATCTCAAAGGACTGTGCATTGGGGAGCAGTGAGCATTCAACAGAAGAAAATGTTCAGCAGTGAAGAGAATGCTACAACATGTATGCAGTTGCTATTAAGCATAGTAACTTCTCCCCCCCCCCTTCTGGAAGTAAAACATTGATTAATTGTCTTTTCCCTAGTTTTTTCTATTAAGTTGTGCCTTTACAGTGCCTTGACTGTGCTGTAATTTTACAATGCTGATCTTAAATAAATCGACATAGTAAGTAGATTGAAAGAGTAATAACGACACTGGGCTTTTCAGTGCACTGGAAGTGTATTGTTCTAGTTTACACATAATTCCTATCATTATAAATTAGCTTATCTCATCTCTTTTGCATAGTGTATTCATTGATGGTATTTGATTAGTGAACGCTTTTGTATTTTTTTTTTTTTTTTACTTCATATAAATTGTGGTAAACAATGCAGTACATACTTGAACTGGGTGGTGTTGTCATGGCATTGATGGGAGATACATATCACTTGTAATTTCTTTCAGTCAAGATTTTAATAGAGATGTAGTTTTAAATAGCAACCAGTAAGGATTTCTTTTAAGGACCGTCCATTAATAGAACTCAGCTGTTGAAGGTTGACTGTAGCATTAGGCTTAAGTTTAATCTCCTACATACTATAATTTACAGGGCTGCGTTTACTGCATCATTCTTCCAGATGCTTCACTGGTGGAGGGATGGGGGCTGTGATAGTGGAGGAGAGGGGAAAGGTATAGTGAAAATTTTCCATCATAACCTGTAAAATTCTGGCAAAATTAAAAATAGGAGTATTTGGCTTGAAGTTTTCCATAGCATGTCTTTCTTGGTCTGAATAAGGTGGATGTCTTTCATCTTAGAGAAGGAATGTTTTTAAAAATAATTTAAAAAAAAGAAGACTTCATGGTCTTATTCCTAGATAAAGTCCAAAACAGAATTAAGAGCTTTTTGAATTCACTGTTTGGAAGTGTTTTGATGAGTAAAAGATAAGCAAGAACAAATCCTTTTTTATATCAAATTGTGATGCACTGTAAAGAAAGGAAATTTGAAGTGGAATCTGAATTTGCCAAAGGCCCAAATAAGAAGTCATTGTTTCTTCACTGTATTCAAAAGTATAGAAGTGTTAAGAGCAAGTCTCTTCTCTCTGTTATCTCTTTGTTTATCCTGCACGTGATCAGACAAGGAAGATGTGATGGGGTTTTTGAGGGTGGGGTGTGGGTTTTTTTGGTAGTACAGCGTTTCACTCTGCATGTGTTAGAGAAGGTGATTAACATTTGGATTAGTCACTACCAAATATTATAAGTTCCATTTCAAGTCAGTAGAAGTCTTCTCTGCACATAGCCCTGCCCATTGACCATGACTTTTAGCAGTCGTCTAAACATTTGGGGTTTAGTCAATTTTCTGACTGTTGCAAATTCTACTATGTTATCGTTTAGAAATTTCTTGCAAAGCATATCACAAGTTTAGGAACTTCTTACTCTCCTTGTACTAAAATTTTTAATATAAGCTGGCTCACAAAGTTGATTCTTGTCCATTGACTATTGGCTTTTCCCAAAGGAAACAGCAGCAGGTTTTGGGTAGTGTCTTCTCTAGCAGCTGAATGTCTCCAGTGCCATGAGTCGTGATTGCTGAGTCTGCATGTGAGGTGGCAGGTGGGGCTGGAGGTGCAACTCATCTTGTGCGTTCAGGGCTCCCTTCAGAGCTGGAGAACCGGGCCTGGGAGGAGGTTGAGTGACCCCAGAATATAGCTCTGGACCTCACAGCTGCCAGGATTAGACTACTGTGTTATGTACAATGGTGAGTGGAAAGAAAACTGGAATGGCAGTTTGTTACTTTCCAGAAGTACTACTTCTGATAGTCTGAAATGCTGCTTTCCAACAATATTTGCATTGCCTTTTCTAACATCTACAGGCCACTTGGGGAGCAGTGGGGAAGACAAAAGTCCCTTGACATGCAGGAGGATGATAGGATAGTCATGTGTCCTTTTTCATAGAGGTGCAATGGAGAGCAATTGAAGTAAATCCCAAGCTGTAGTTCAAGAGCTTTATGGTTTTTTCAAGTTGGAAGTAGTTACATTAAATGCCTTTCATGAAGAAATGTTTTTTTTATTTGGTGTTTAAAAAAAACCTCTTATTTTTTAGTAGAGGAAAATCTCAGCTGTGATAAACGAGCTAGTACAAGGCTTGCAAATCTACTTTGGATACTTTTCCCACAATTTTCAGTAATAATATTCATCCCAAATTTTGTATACTTTCTTAATTTCTTTAAATATTTCTTCTTGTTTATTTTAATATGATTTTTTTTCCTCTAGTATGCAAGCATGTTTCTCACAGGTCCATGTTTAAAATCTAGTGAGTTCTGTTTATTTAATTGTAATAGTAGTACACAACTTCTTGGTACCTGACTAGTGCCAAATCTATTCAAAACATTTTATTTGCATGCATAAAATACTGTACTTAAAATTCTCATCATTTCAAATACAGCTGAAGCTCCATGTGTTTCCCATTTCACAGTCCTGTAGTGATTCATATAATTATCTTAATAGCTTATTGCTATTCTATTTAACTGGTGATATTAATGTAATAATTGTCATATTAAAATCTAAAATATTGAATTAGGCCTTGTTCTAAAATATATTTTATTATTACAGATAGGTTAGATGCACTGTAGGCTTCTGTTTTCAAAATAAAATTTTTTGCATTCATCTAGGTAGACTAATGAAATGATATTCTACAAGATATAATGAAAGAACTGTTTAAAATATGTTAGGCAAATGATGACGGGCAACTCGTTCACCTCACTACATGTGTATTTTGATTTTGATTCAATTTCAAATACTTGATTTAGCTTCCTGCACCAAAACCTACCTAAATTTCCTAAAATTTAGGAAACTTGCCTCATTAGCTATTTACATTTGTGAGACTAATGATGCTGTTAACCAGGAACATTTTCTTTGACTAGTGTTCTGGGAAATAACAGATTTTTTTTTTACCCCCCCCCCCTTTTTTGGACAGGCTTCTTGTTGCTGTGAAATAATCTTTTATCATGCCTAGCATCTGCTCTGCAACTAGTGAAGTATAACTGATACCATACTTACATAAAATATCAAGCATTGCATATGAGAAATATGTTTAAGGCAAGCATTAATGTATCATTATTTGATACGCCTGCTTTCAATTTGTTCCCTGTGTTGTATAAGGTATTCTTTTCATGAGTATATCATCAATGTTGTACTTTACTTGGTGTAGCTAGAGAATTTTAAATGTTAGGGTTTTAAATTTTAATTTTTTTAGGATTTTTACATTTTGTTTTAGGTTTGAGGTTGGCGATTGAAAAATTGTTTCATTTTTTAATTCAGTTTGTTAGGAGAAGGATTGGCAGGGAGGAGTCTCATTTTTGGTGCCATTTTTACCTTGAAATATTGAAGCAGGAATACATCTGTGCAAGCTGAAACATGGACCAGTGATTGGCAAACAATGCTGAAAAGGTCTGCATTGATTATAGGTGGTTCAGATTGCTTTAGTGTGTGTTTGATGATCGGATTGCATGAACTGTGGAGACCAGTGCATCCTCACGTGCACTTCAAGCTTTCTCAAACTTGTGGCAGTATTGTGCATGTCTAAATGAGTCTGAAGACAAGTGTTTGTCATTCCGTGACTCTAGGTAGATGAAAACTGTAAGTTTTGAGTAAAAATAATGCTTATGAATTTGTCTAGGACAACAAAGGATTAGTTTGTTGTTTAAATAAATCTTTTTGTCACTGTCTAATGCCAGATGCATTTAGTGGGAATGCTGAAATGAGCAGTAAAGCTTTTCAGCATTTTTGCATGGGCAGGAAAGGCATAGTCAGGACCGGACGGTTAAGGCTGTGGAGAAGATCACGGTGCAGAACTGCATGTTTAGTAAGATGAGTATAGAAACGGTGCAGAAAAAATTGAACCTTGAAAAGAAAAGTCTGGTGTTTGTCACTGTGCTGCTAACATTTTTGTTGACTCAGTGTTTTTTTTTTTTTTAACTCAATGGAAACTTGAGAGCTATGGGGTCCTGTGGAAAGGATTCTCAAAACTTAGCTATACATTGTGTGAAGAAATACCTCCTTTTTTGGTTTGTTTTTGAACCGTCAACGAACAACCATTTCCTGTCCACCTTCATAATAAACGTGCATCGTAACCCTCCTCTGCCGTCACTCATCCAGTTTGACAAGTCCAAATCTGTCTAATTGTCACTCTTGTAGAGACTCTCCATGTCTTTGCTATGTGTTTTTGTATCTTGCCCAACTCTTCTAAACCATTTTTGAAAGGAGGGAAGCAGTGGTATGATGTACTATATTCCTTGCCTAACATTTGGTTTGCCTTTGTGACCACTACAGATCATTGAGATGATAATTTCATAGAACTGTTACAAGACCAGTGTCTCATTACTATGTAATAATAATTCAGAGACCATCATTTTGTATATAAAGTTAAGATTGTTTTCTTCTTCCATGTCTGTCACTTTACATTTCTCTGCATTGAATTTCATTTACTGTTTTATTATTACACCATTCAGTAATGTTAAGTCTTTCTGCAATCTGCTGATTTTCGTCTTAAGTACTCTGAGTAATTATATAGCAAAGATCTTGTTCTCTCACTAACCACCTTCTTTTTTGGATCATTTCTGAATATGTTGAATAGTTCAGGCCCTAATGCAGGCTCTTGCTGCATGCCACTGCTGAAATTCTTTCTCTGAGGACCATTTTTACCCTCTTTTCCTTGCCCTGTAAGAAGTTTCTTAGCCTTTGGGTGGGGGTTGGAGCCCTCCCTCCTGTCTCACAGCAGTTCTCTTTCCTTTAAGAAACGTGAATACATGGCCTCGTTTCACTTGGAAATTTAAGTAGACTGTGTCAATTGGATTTCCCTTGTCCACTTGTCCCTTTATGCCTTCCAGGGCAGTTGTGACTCGTAATAGTCTTTCACAAAACTACACTGACTTTCCCCCAATACATCATACTTATCCATATGTACACTAACTTGGTTCCTTCTTACAGCTTCTACCCCTTTGGCTTGGATACATTTCAGACTTGGTACTCTCTATTTCTTTGCACCATCCAGATGTCGATGTTGCCTTCCGATCTTCAGGTACAAGGTGGTTTTCAGTGACAGGCTTTTCTTGCTTGTTAATAGCTCAGTAACTGCATCCGTGGCTTCTGGGGAGCTCCTGGATGGATACAGATGGTCTGGCTCTGTCAAGCCGCTTTGCAGCCTCCTCTGCCATTGCTTCAGCTGGAGATGGGATCTCCAAGTCTTTCAGAGCTTCTGGACTATGAAGGTCATTTTTGTCAGGACTAGAAAAGAAGCAAAGTTTTATTTATGCACATGTGTCTATGTGTGCATGTGCATTTCTGTATGTATACATATACATTGGGTGATCAATCCATTGCACCCCGAATGCAACTGTAGCCTTAATTCTATAATAACTACTAGTGAGGGGTTTATTGCCACTTCCTGGGTAGATGCGTTTGGAAAAAATGGGATTTTTTTTTCTATATCTTGCTGAAGAAGAAAACACACGCGTTTTTCATGTTGAAGAAATAGCTTGAGTATAACTAATTTTTCTCTCGTTTTCTTACCAAAATAAATTCCATGCCCATAGAGGTGAAGTGTTGCACTTGGCCCGAGGTAAAATCTTTCTTTTAGGAGACTGAAGAAAAAACAGAGGAAATGAAACTCTAGGTCTGCAAAATTATTTCTGATCCTTTAACCACTAGTGTGGAGATTAGAACAGTTAATGTGCAATGTGGGACATCCTATTTACCCTTTTCTTCCCTAATCTGAGGGTACTTGAATCAAGAGCACCTTAAGCAGGCTACCTGGTGTCAATGGGTGTTTGTAATCACTCGCACAGACAGTGTTCTCCTTTTCATAAGGAAATGCTGATGGGAATCTCATCTGGGGTATCTCATCTGCCACGGAGTGGTGGAACATCTCTGCTTACAAGGCTTTTCCTGCTTCTCCAGTTGCATGTTTTATAGGGAAAAGGAATGGAAAGGATTGAGAGAGGCTCAGAATTACCTGCAGGCTGAGGGACTGGGTGCTTCTGCTACTGGAAGACACAAGTTAAGTCCACACTGATTTCTTCTCTCCTATTGATGTTTTTATTTTGCATAAAAAATTTAAATAGCTGTTGAACAGATTGAGAGAGAGTTAATCTCTAACTTTGAGAAGCAAGATACTCACTTGGGATCCAACCTGTGGTTCAGGAAATCTGTTTATAAAAGGTTGAAATAATTTCAGCAGGAGGGAGGGAGAGCAAACCCCCTCAACAATACTTTGTCCTCGTAGTCAGAGCCCTCTTCTGCAGAGGGGAAAATTTGGGTTCAGATTGATTACAGAAAGGTGAGTGCTTTAGTCAGGGAAGTAGTCATCTAACTGGGGTTCACCACCTTTCTCTTGTGGAGAGACTTAGCACTCAAATGGCTTTTTAATTAAAAAATATTTAGAAATATTTAATATTCTATCAGTCAGAATTTTGAAAACAAATCCACCCTCTGAACCAAGCCAAAGTAGCTTGTCGTGAAAGAGAAATAAAGCCAGTCACAGAATTGTCAGAGAGTCATAAATTGGTATTTGGGGGGAAAAAAGCCATAATAATATTGTCTCCTGTGTTTGTTGGATCAGTGATAACTACTGATGTGTCCTGAATATAAAATAATTTTGAGGACAGTCAGGATGCTCAGACAGCAGTTACCAGCAGTGGGTTGGTTGACAAAGCCTCAGCGTTCCCTTATGATTCGACTGTCTCATCGCTGCACGGCTCATGTCCAGTTCGTCTGGAGGCTGTGGAGAGCTATGGGCTATAACGTGCACTGACTTAAATATACCCTAACACGTGGCATGATAATACCCCAGGTGCCCTGTAACATTTGCCCTATCGAGGTTAGGGTTTTTTTTCTTGCAGAGAGGAGGAAAAAAAAAAACAAACCAAACCAAAAAACCAATCCTTTATATTTTTCCCCCAGAGCAGAAGAAGGACGTGCACAAGGATGTTGCACGCAACCCCAGTGCCACGGTTCGCATTTCCTAGCTTGGAGTCCTGGGACTTGGGAAAACTTCCATCTAGTGTCTGTTTGTCAGACTTGGGAAGAACTGGAATATTTTGGGGTTTCTTCTCTTCTATGGCCCAGATCCCTACTGTTCCATAAGCCTTATCTGGCAGACTGGGAATAAATCAGATCAAAATTAGCCTGTCTTTGCATTTGAAAAGGGGCAAGAATGAAAGGTCAACAGCAATGTTGCAGTGAGGAACACAGCGGGGTTTTGGGGTTTTTTAAGGCAACTAGGAAGAGAGGCAGGTCAGGAGATTTTCATATCTGTCCATGTTACGTTCACAGCTTTCACTCTAGTTTATTTTTATAAGCTAGAGAAAGAAACCCACAAATACTGGACTACTAGGTCTCACAGATATTAGTAGTTTTGAGATTGCTACAGTACCTATTCAGTCATTCCCCAGTTTTGGAGTTCTTGGAAACAGACAGTCGAAAAGATTTTATCTTACAGTTAGCATGGGTCAAGTGAAGATCCTGCCTGTACACGCTCCGAGGTCGCTCCTCCTCGGCACTTTGTGCCAGTTTTATCCGCGTGCTTTCCTGCCTTCCCATCGCGGTTCTCTCCTAGCACTCGCAGCAAACGGTTGTAAAGAGTCATAAGGGAACAAAGCTGAACTGTTGCTTCTGCCCTAATTTGAGGATACCCACTCATTTGGAGCCTGTGAGTGGCCTGTTCACTCTTTCTGTGGTGAAAAGTCAAAATATAAAGGCAGATTTTGGAAAAACAGGCAGGAAAAGGTAAAGCGCCTTCCTCCTTTGCGTTTCTGAGATCTGCGTCAGTGAAACCTGGCAAGGTTGGCTTCAGTCTCTCCTGCTTTGCTTTCATCTGCAGAGAGGGATTCAAGTTACTCAGTAGCCCCTGTGCTAGGACAGTTTTATTTCCAGTTGCTTATCATGTGATGCAGTTATATGAAGGAATTACGAAGTTGTTGCCAGCATTAGCACCAGAAGGAGACAACTCGGGTTTGGTTTTAACTCACAGGTATGGATGTGACAATTCTAGCTAGATAGTATCACTGAGATGAAACAAAGTTCAAATAAATGATACATAGACCTTCAAGTATCATGGTTTCAAAAAAGAGCTGTAGAAACAAATATATTCCACTGAACACTTAAAAATTCAGCTGAACACTTAAAAAGTCAGCTAACTTGCAAGACTTTGTTTTAACCATCCGTTATTCATTGAGTTTTGCTCTGTAGTTCCATGTTATAAAACAGAAAGATTTTCAGTTTTTAAAACTATCTTAGTTTAATGTCATTTTAGTAGAATTGCTTTGTGTCTTGATTTTGTTTTTTTAAAGTTTGATGTTTAATGTAAGGTCGGATTGAGGGTTTTTTGTTTGTTTTTTTTTTCCCAAAACATACATACATACAACACAAAAAAGAAAACACAATGTAATTATTTTCTTTAATGCTTAAAGAAAGTTAGAATCTCTATTGGAAAGTTCTGATTAATGGCAAGAGAATATACGTATGCCAGCTGACTCTCTGCAGTCAGAGCTGCATAATACCAACTATGAAGCAAGTCAAACAGGTGATGCTTTTACATGTTTATGATCTAACAAAACTGTCATCTCTGCTGCTGCATCATATCACACCTTTACTTTACAGCCTTCCCTTCTTTAGCTTTGGCAAATACAAACTGTACTCTGCTCAGATCTACCCAAACAGGATTTTGTGGGGTCCACTACTACTTTCATTTTTTTGAAACCTCTTTTATGAGAAAATCTTCTTGAAAAAATATTACAGCCGCCTTAGTTTCAGTTAACATAATCATCTGAAACTTATGTGTGTGTCTGTGTAAGAGTCAGCTAACTGAAGATCTGACCTGGGCATTTTATGTTGGTGAAGGAAATGAATGCATAAAGTGTGGCTTAACTCAGCTTTGTAAAGCGTACTTTTGGACTTACACTGGATGCCAAGGTAGCATTTTCTTTATGGTCTTCTTGTGTTTTTCTTGTAAATTTTAGAGCAGTCATTTTGTGTTCTTATGTGGCTGTACAGCATCTGCTTAAAAAAATTAAGTTAATGTTAATTTATGAAGTATAAGTTATAAGCTATTTCATCACAAGTAATCTTACTGGGCAGTCCAGACAGCAAAGATCTGAAGGCGCTCATTCAAATGCGTATTCTGTCTCCTCTAAAACTGGATGTAATATCAATATAGTGTCTTTTTTGATACACACGTCTGTGAAGCTGATAGAATTGATGTTTGTTTTACTGCCAGTAGAAAACATTAAGTAAGCGCGGGAGTTGTGACACAGGAAGGGGTCAGGCCCTTGCTTCATTCAAAGAGGAAGCTGCTTGCTCCTCAGTGTTTGTGTTGCAAATCGTGCTGGGCTTTCAAAGGCTCTGTTTCACCCTGCCTGGCCCTGCCTTTTTTTTTTTTTTTTTTCCTTTAAATTACAATTCTTTTTCTTGGTGCAGTTCACATAAGGTGTTTACACTGGATGAGACAGCGTCAGTATTGACCTAAGCTGGTTTTACTGGTTAAGCTTTACCATTCTAATTTTTCTGATATGCTTTGCTTTAAAGCTCAGCTTCAGCTGAACTGCACAGATCAGTCCCAATCGTTTTTCAAAATGTTCCATTTAATGCTTAGTTTGGGGGAGGTTGGTTTGTTCCTAAATATTTATTCAACCCTCCAACTTGAAGGACCACGGATATAGCAGAGGCATGTTACGTTATGCAGGTATAGCTGCCTTCTTTGAGATTCCCTTGGTTAGCAAGATGTGTACTGCTCTTGTTTGGGAGAAATGGTTTTGGGGCTCTGAGTCTGCAAAGTTTCTGCCAAGAACTTCCACGTAAGTTTTCTAAGATTTGATGAAGTTGAGTGGCCACGATGCTGAGCTAGTGCCATTCCTTGCATGCTCAGAGGATAAAGTGTGGTCAACATAATGTTAGCTGATGCTACTTTTTACACCCTTAGAGACTGCAGGGGATGTATTAAGTGTCTGATTCAGATCACCTAAAGATACTTCAGGAAATTTTGAAACATTGTCTATTTTGTTGTTTAAAAATAAAGTATACCTATTTGCAAAAACTAAGCTCTGATTTTTTTACTAAGAACATGATGTTTAATTAGATCATCTAGAAGTATGCATAAGAAGTGTTTCTGGATGAAGCTGTACTAAGTAATAACTTGTTTAAATTGAAGAATGACAGCTATGCTGAGTATTGTATAGGAAGCTGTGCTGTGGCTTAAAATACCTTTTGTATGTTGATTTATCTGTAAAATGGAAGAATGTTGAAATTTTGAGAATCGATATTATAAAAAGTAAGATTATTATCATGTGGGCTTTGCACATATCAGGCTTACCTGTCTTTAGGTGAAGACAGTATAGACATCTATATGCCAGGTAGTCATTCAGTATTAGCTTTACATAAGTGATAGCAAAGGGAATTTTCATGTAATTACACTGACATTTAGCAGCTTATTTTAATTATGTAAAAAAATACTACAGGAGGAAGGGCCGAGCAGGTTATTTATTTTATTGCTTTATATTTTCACCACGATGTAAAAGTATCTGCTTTACCTTCCCTGCAAGCATTCCTTGGTATGCAGTGCCTCCCCCACGCTGTGGGACTCAGCTGGCCGAGCAGCGCCTCTCCCCATTAGTCATCATTGCCTTCCCTAACGCTGTGTCCATGAAAGTAATTCTTTAAAGCAGTTGCTCATACTTCATTTTTTCAGAGATTATTTCATAATACATCATTGCAGTAGCACCTTCTTGTAAGCACGGACCAAACCTTGGTCACTAAGCACAAGCAGTTTTATGTGGAATAAAAAGATACATTGCAAATAAATTGCTACTTATTTCCTTTAGTTTCAAAACTTCAACTTTTGCCATTCAAACACAGCTTCCATTCATGTGTTCGGGAAGCTTTTGAAAGCATATGAATGGTAATTTTCCTGGTTTTTCTGGAACTTAACGTAGTTAACTTCCAGCAATGTCTGCAGCTGGCTGCCTAATAAAAATAACTTGCATTCCTAGAAACATTAGATTGTACTGATGGCAAAAACAACTAAACAATTTTAAAATGTAACCCATACTGTTACATTAAAATATGTTTTGTCTTAGTTGATATTAATCTGAAGTAAAAGATTAACTGCAGTGATGTTTAGTGGTGTTTTTATTAATGTGGATTAGCCATTTACAGAAAAGTTCTCATATTGTAGCAGTTTGCTTTTTTAACTTTGATTGCAATCCATCTATTCTTGCATTATGGAAAGGCTTCCTGATGTCTGTTGTGTTAGCGATCTCTCTTTCCTTAATGTGTGGAATATTCGTGTAGTGTTGCAAGAAACGCAGTAACTACTTTGCTTGTGGTGCAAATGAACGTTTACGTCTTCATGCCTAACAGTGTTACACTGTCTTTCATACTGTTTCTTCTTTTGATGAGCAACCTATGTTTTATTTATTCCATGCTGACTTACTGGTTTTAGTATAGTGAAATTTTGTTTTAATGTAGAACTTAGTTTTAATGTAGTGAGATTTTTCTTTTTAATTCTCAATTTAACAAAAAAAATGGTTTTTAATTAACTAAGAGAGAAAATAAACAGTGCAACTGTTTTATTTCTAGTTCATCTTTTATTTGAAAACTTTGGGGCAAATTAAAAATGCAAAATGTTTTTACTTTAAAGTTTAGGTTCTAGAGAATTTTCAGTGGCAGGATTAGATGTTTTCATAATGAAATGTACTAAGTGAGGTACTAATATTATTATAGCATTGAGTCCAAAGTCTGGCAAGGTGCACTGAGTATAGAAGCATTATAACAAATTCCCTGTGCCTCTGTATTACTTCTCTACTAATCTTCTCTTAGGTGTGTAAAAGTCACTGATGAAGTAGGTCTGCAGCGTCCAGTAGGCTCAGCAGCTCTAAGTTATTCTAGTGTTTTGTTCTTGAAAATGAAGCAAGCTGTTTCTTGTTGATGTATGGACATAGTGAATGAAGAGTTTTTCTCCTTTTGTATCCAGTTCTTTACAGATCACGTTTCTCAAAATATTACTGTATGAAGAGTTAGTTACCCATTCTCCCCACATTTGTCACGTCCTCTCTACAGTATGAAGGCCATAACTGAAGGCAGCTAGGTTAGCTAAGACCAGCCAGTGTGGTACAAGCATCAGGCAGCTGATGCCAGACTGTTAACGCTTGCCGTTGTTTCCCAGAACAACATTGTTATAAACGGGACAGCGGTCAGTGATGTTTTGTGGGAATAAACTGTTGAGCCTCGATGGTAAATGTTCATAGATTGGAAGAAGACAATACAGGTTGGAGGCTCAGCTGTGCGAGCAGCCCCAGGTCGCGAGGTGCAGCGGTGCTCTTTTCCAGCATGGATCAGTCACCGAGTGACAGCTGCAGTCCTTATAAAATGAGCAAGAACCTGTTTCAACAGCAGCAAAACCTTCAGCAGCTTTAAAATGGTATCATCTCTCTGGGATGTTTTCTGTGTCGGTGACATTGGCGCCCTTTTTACAGCTCTGTTGGCTATCACTGCGCCAGGTTGTCGCTCGCTGGGCATCTGATGGGCACCTGAATGGATCTAATGGCACGCTGCTGCAGAGATGGCAGCTCCTCTCATCTCGCCCTTCCTGCCTGCTCCTGGGATCCTCTTCCTGACCTGCAGTGCTTCTGCTGCTCGTCTCGCCCTGTAGTGACACTGCTCAGCTTGCTAGCGAATAATAGGAGAAAGCTATTCCCTTTGATTTATTTGTAGTTTCGCACCTTTTCCCTCTTTCTTTGGTTAGTTTTCTGCTGGTTTAGCAAGCTAAGCTCGCCCATCAGGGCAACAGGTGAATGCCAGAGATGGTGCAAGGAAAAAGCAGGGAGAATGCGTGGGTCGGAGTAGCACTTACAGAGGGAACAGCAGCAGCAATTAATTATTAAATCAGCTCTGCCTGTCTTATCTAAACTGCAATTTTAAAAGCATATCTCTTGAAAAGGACACCTGACCTTGAAGATGAAAGATTTACTGTTTGAATTAATCTTAAAGTGGTATTTTTCTGGGCTACACCTGTTCGGATTTCAGTATTTTTTTTGGTAGTTGGTATCTACAGACTGTTGGTATATCTTAAGAATTAGTGGCAGCGTGCTGGTTTTTTTTTCCCAAGAAGGCATGCTTATCTCTAACAGGAATTCACAGCCTTAAAGGCGGATGTGGTAGGGAGTAAGTTTTAATGTGTGGAGTAAGCCTGTTAATATTATCAAAAGACATAGAAAGTCTAGAAGGACAACTCTAAAACTCCACGTATTCCGACTGAATAGGATTAAAGTAAAAGTTGTAAATTATAGAAAATGATAATTAAGTGGGGAAAAAATGGTGAGGACTGCAGGACTGCATATCTGAAATATTGCCTTCTGCAGCACTGAATTCAGGAGGGAAGAGAGAACAGATTGAATACAAGTTTCCGCAAAAACTTTGTGAATTTTACTTACAGATTGCTTTTATTGTACATTATCTGAGCAGATGTATTTAATGAGACTGCACAGATGTTACAGTTTTTCAAAGGCTGCGGATCAGAACAAAAGAAGTAAGGAAATTTTTATGTTTAAAACTTTTTTTAATATTTTTGAATCTTAAAAGTAGAATTTTATAATATCCATTATGTGGGAAAAAAATCTGAAAGACTGAGGTGGTACATGTAATCTCAGAGCAAATAATAGAAAAAAGCTGTGATATGTGATCCAGGAATTTAAAATGTAGTAGTAAAGCCTGTATTCCTTCCATGCATGCAGGTGACTTTAAAACATGTTTTCTGAGTGTGCTTTTGTATGTTCAGATAAATCCACTCTGGACTATTTTTCATAAGTCAATGTTGACGTACATGTCAGGAGGCAATCAAATACTGGTTCGATGGTTTCAATCAATTTCTGTGCAACTTGCAGTACATTTTTGCAGTACTGTCAAAACGTGCATACCCACAGGACATGAAAATTACGTGACTTTAAATCTAAATCACTGATTCTAATGTGAGACTAAGAGACTAATTGAAATAAAACCTTTATTATTAGCTGAATTAAGTCAGTAAGAGAGACCAACTAGTGCCTGGGATTGTGGAATCTCACGGCTAAGAAATGTAACATTGGGGTGCTTGTGAAGATGTATGCAGCATTGCACACATCAAGCAAAAAATTTGCTCTTGTTTGCTCGAAGTGGTTAAAGGATACATTTGAGGCCTTTTCCTTGTAACACCTTAAGGGAGCAGAGTGTGTATGAGGACGAAGTAATAAACTCAGGAAACCACTACAATGTACAGCAGCATTGCTCCTATAAGAAATACTGTTTTTGCATATTTTACTTGTGCATTCATTAGCTCTTTATGTATCATTTAACACGTAAATATTCTTTAAAAATATTCAAAAGCTTTCAGAGCCCTAGAGCAGTGGAAAAAGTTGTATGAAAGAAGTACTGAAGGATCTATTGTCTCCATGAGCTTGCTTGAAGAATTGCAGGTTTAAGTGTTGGAGGAGGAATGTTTGTTCCTCGTTCGGTTAGTTTCATCGATTATCCTAGAAGCACGTAAGCATGGTGCTGCACCTGTAGTGGTTCTGCTGAACTCCATGGCACTGCTGAGGTGCCCAAGTGTTTGATGTATTCATTTATAAACAATTGAGAACAAGGTCTGGTTTTTATGTGATTGTACAATATTAACTGTAGCTACATTTTGGAAAGAGAGTGTACTCACTTCTTGGTACTTCAGCTTGCTTAGACAATTTAGGTTAGAAATTTTACAGCAAGAAAACAGTGTTCAACTCAAAATGGAAACAGAATTTTGTTCTTAGTTTTGTTGTTACAATATTTTTAATAAGAGAAACTTATCTCTAAGGAACCCCTAGGGATCATGACCAAGAAAGGGAAACCCTGTGCTAGACGTTAAATAACCGCTTTCGGAAAAGATTACTTTTTTCGTAGAAAGCAGATGGTAGGTTGTCTTTTCTTGTGCTGTTACAGTATTTGAAAGCTGGGTTTAAAATGTTACTTGTATGCATATTGACATCTAAATGGGCAACACCTTGTTGGCCAGGATGAAGAATGAGAAGGGAGAAAACTGTGTGTGTCATACATCTCTGTATGGGAAGGATGGGGCAAACCTCATGCAAGGACTGGCTGCAGTCAAGTGAAAGGGACTGGAGTGGCTGTTCCTTGCCTGAAATATGGACAAATCTCAGATACGTGTATAGGGCAAGCAGAAAAAAAAAGGGAATATCTCAGGGTATGGATATATCTCAAGCCTTCTAGGAGGTCCAAAAAATAGTAGTCTCATTTATAGATTTAGGAGTGAACTGTGCAGGACTACGGCATTCCTCAGTTAAACCTGCATTCATCACTTTTCATTTCCAAGAAGTTAAACAAGAAGCCAGAATGCCATGGCCTTTCTGGAGGAGCTGCTGTGAAAATTCGGGACTGCTGAGGTATCAGTCTGATCTGTAGGGTAATGTAAGCATAACTGAGTGTCTGTCAAGCACTACTTGTTAGTCTGGGCTTTGTACCTTTCTTCAGTACAACAGGAGTTGTTTGATTTGTTTATGAAGGTCTGATGCTTTAAGAGTAGCAGAAGCGTTTTATAGGCCACAAACACAGCTTCGTAGATTTCTGGGAATGGATCAGATGCTTGATCTGTTGGAGTTGTTGAGTCAGGATACTTGGAATTCATAGAAATTTGGGTCCCCTCCTGTTTTCTGCTAAATATGGTTTAGATAAGATACCTGTTGGCAGTTTTTACCAGACGTCTGCAGAAATGATCAGCTAGAGTTTTAGGGATTCTTCTGAAATAATCTCTGCAGGCAAAATCAGTACAATTTTGGCTTTCCCAAGTGCTCTGACTTGCACTTCTCTAACACCCCTCTTCTGTCCTTTGGTGCTGAAATATCTGTGGCACTAAAACATAAGAAACCTGATTGGAGCCCAGAGTGAGATTAATATACAATTACAGAAAACCCTGAAACACTTCATACAGCTGCCACTCAAATATACGTGATGGTGTTTCATTTCTCTGTAGGGTTAAATTTTTTGCCTGAAGTCTGTTCTGTTGTTTTTGCTGATGCTGAGTTGCTGAAGCTGTAGCCTTGTTTCTAGATGGGGGAAAAAAAACCCTGCATGTTGACCTACCTAGCAGTACAAGGAAACAAAATTAATTTTGGCACTATTTTAGGCCTGCACAGCTTTAGCAAGAAACATGTATACTCCCAACAGATTGGACTCTTGTTTCTGCATTTTAGAGTTTTAGTCCCAGAACGCATTCCAGACTACGCAGTCTCCATGTACTGGGTACTAAGAAATGTTCCCAGGTTCAAGTAGCTTAAATGTGCAAGCTGTCTGATAGTGCCATTGTCCATCAGGAAAGCACTTAATATTTAAATTTGGGGCTTCCTATTGAAAATTCTATGGGAATATTCTTCTGCTGCACAGTACAAAAAAGTTGCTATAAAGTGCTGCTGGCATATCGGGTTTTTTTTTTTTTTTCAATAGAGACAAACCCAGCTCCATCAGTCCAAAACTAACTACAGAGATTAGATGTTTTCTTTTCAAGAGAGTCTTAAAAACACCCTGACACTTTGTGCTGACATCAGGCAAGTTAATGTCTATATCCAGGCATTGGTAAATAGACAGTCTCGTTAATGTTTTTGTGTAGTACCACTAGTACCAGAGCCATGTTTATAGCCTGCAAAAAGCAGGTTACAAAGGAATCACTCTTAGCTGCTCCTTATTTCTTAGCCACTTAATTAAAGCCTGCAAGATGAGCAGAGTGATCCTTTACAAAAAACATCCTTTTTTCCCCCCCATATTACCTACAATGAATTGTACCTCTAACTATTGGCTTGCTCAACCTTTTTACAGATTGTGGGTTCTGTACCTAAAACTTCTGTATTAAGATTCTAGAGTTAGAAAATAATTATCTACTGCACAGTATTTTCTCTGTATGATCGAGTGCAGAATTTGTCATTAGCACAAACCATCTGTTAGTATCACATTGTATAAAGAAAACCATTTACAAGAAGTCAGTGTATAAGGTAAATGTCTGTGGTCTTCATCTCAACTGTAGAATTGCTTTTATATTTAAATAAATGTCTTGATATTGTTGATAAATTCCCCTTTTTAGATTGAAAATGAAAGCATTGGCTATCACTTCCTGAAACATTTGGTTCAGGCAGTCTATCAATGGATCACTTGAGACACCTGATATTAAGATACAGAAAACTGACAACATCCTGACTGAATCTTAAGCAAAAGCTAACATTAGCCTCGGTCTTCAGAAGGTGGATTTTTATTTTCAGATAGCGAAAGCATCATTTTGAATTTACTTCTGCTGGGTTGTTTGCATGGTTACTATGGATCCCCCACCCCCCCTAAATTCTGGTGCGTTGTTTTGTTTCTACGTGGAAGTCAACCCTTCCTTAACAGTACCCTGTGTTATATTTTAAACAGTCAGAACCACGCAGACTTACTGGCCGTTCAAGACCTGTGATATGACCTTTATCACACGCTCACATGAGGCAGCAATCACCACTCACTTTGCAGCAGCCTTGCAGTCCCATGGATCCCTGGGATTATGTGTTACAGCGTGCTTTGACAGCTGCTCCACAGGCATGAACCTGAGATGTACAAATAGGTATTAGCAGTGTCTAACATCCTAGCCATAAAATGATGGAGGTATGCAACACAACCTGTAGTTTCTTTCAGCCTTCAATTTCTCAGCTTTGCTGGAGCTTTTTATGAGCATATATTTTTGCTGGGGTTTTTCCAGTCAGTTTTAAACTTTTTACTTAACTACTTGTCTTATTATTTACATGTTGATATTACTTACCTATTATTTCTATACCTATTACTTGTTTCTCTTCTGCTTATTTCTCCTTCTGTATTTTATTTTGTTTCATTATTCCTTGGCTTCAGTGACTACCTCTTCTGTGAGGCCTGTATACCTGCACTGAATGCTTTCCTACACAGAAATCCCAGAAGAGTTCAGGATTATTTTGCTTAGGTAGTCTCATGCCCCAAACATATAATCTGTTTTATGTATTACTTCAAGCCCCATGTTCAAATTAAATTTTAAAAAACCTACAAACCAGCAGGTTATGCACCTTCAAAGATCTATGGGCTGAATTTCTGGGCTCCATTTTGGGTCCAGTGGGTCAGGATGTCTTGAATCCAGTTCTGTCTTCTGCCCTATTGAAAGGGCTGTGAGAGGGACCCGCAGGGCCCGCTGAGGAGCTTACTTACCGTGACTAATCTTTGAGAGTGCTGGCTCTGTGTTTTCACACTCCCCGTCCGATTTCTCTCTTCCTCCAAGGCCTCAGGCAGATGATTCTGTGATTAAGAAAGAAACTTGAATAAATTGGGGCCATTCCCGCTCCTGCCCCACTGGGATCCCTGCAGAGTCGGGGAGGGTACGCAGCCAGGGAACGCAGCACTCCAGAGAACATATTTCAGCTTAATTTCCTGGGGAACAGCACTCCATGCACATGTGCAAATATATAGAATTTAATCCTAAGACATTTTTAAATACCTTATGATGTGAGCTTGCATTTGTCAGTGTGTTTCATGTTGGACACAGCTGTGAGAATAAATTAGCGTTTAACCTGGTGTCCCATGCCGGTCTGCTGCAAATTGATGGTTTTAGCTGGTTTTAGTGGACAAGCCAACAACTACTCGGCTGCAAGAGGAGTTGCATGGATGTGGGGAGAGCCGAGGGCCTGCACTTTTAAATATGGTTGAAACAAATTACTTGTGATGGCATTGGGTAAGCATTAAACATACTTCCATTCCAAATCTTGCCAGTTACGCCAAAGGAAGTATTTCCAGGTAACGGGGAACCCGCTGTTTCCAGCAGCAGTCAGCTGGCTGAGGGTTTGGCTGAGGGATGCTTTAACACTCAGAGGTGTGCCGCAGCAAAGCTCAGCTTGTTGATGTAGCTTTTTGTTTCGGGTGGTGACACCATAGCTCTGATATCTGCGTACCTGTGAGTACAGAGTACTTGGAAGAAGAAAAATAGGTGATAAAGAACTTAGTGTTTATCCAGCAGCTGCCTCTAACAGGATCCTAATTCTGGGTCCACTTGGACACCACTGTGTAAAAATCAAAGATAATCAGATCCTCAGAAGCTTAACTTTTAATTCCCGGGTACCATGCATTATTCTGTGGAGTTTAGCAAGTGCCAGAGCCTGGGAGAGGCAGACGGAGCGTGTAACCTCACAGGAGGTGGCTGAAGCTGAGGCACTGCTGGCTCCTTTGCTGCAGGCCTTGCTCTCTGTAAGCCTTCCTAAACTAAACTAGGAGTTTGACAACTTTTCAGGAGAATTGCACAATAAATGAAACAGGGTTTTCGCGATGAAAATTTTTGCATTTAGTGTGCCAATCAGCTTTTTGCTGTTTGGGCTTTTCCTCCTCGTCGCGTTGAGTAGGGAGGGTAAAAAAAAAAAAAACAAAAACAAAACAAAAAGGCAGAAAAAAAAGGAAGACGAATGCCCGGGGGAGCATCGGTCGGTAAAAACGTCTGTTGTTTACGGCGCGGTGCTGGGCGCTGCCGGCGGCGGCGAGCCCGGGAGGGGGAGCTGCCGGCCCTCCCGGCTCCCCCGGCAGCCTCCCCGGCAGCCTCCCCGGCAGCCTCCCCGGCAGCCTCCCCGCCGCGGCCGCGGCCGAAGGTGGGCTCCGAGGCGCCGCAGGGGAGCCCGTCAGCACGCCGGGGGAAGGTGCCGCCGGTGGGGTTTCTGCAGCGGGGTCTGAATGGGAGTCTGGGTTGCTAAAGGCCCTGGGTTGGTTTGTTGCCACTGAGGACAAGCGGCGTGAGAAACCTGTCGCAGGAGCCCTACAAGGTTATAGGACACAACTGTTGCTGGAGAGAAACATCCACAGTTTTAGATACCTGTGTAATGTGGAGGGAGGTTGCACGCACCTAAGGGTTGTCAGCAACTCTTACAGTCTCCAAACTAGGCGAGGCATTAAAGGGTGCAAGGGTACCTTTACAACTCCCGCTCCTTTCCAGGAGGTTTCTCCTGGGCTGAGGTTCCTGCAGCCCTTAAGGCTAAGCATAGCTCTGGCCTGGGTGACTAATTGTGGCAATGCCTCCTGTGGACTGAAGACCTTTTAAAACCGGCCTAATGGTTTATAATAATGTGATTAAATCAGAAGTAGATATATGGGGGGGTGTGGGAGAATAGTAGTTCATTACTTTAGCATAGAAGGACAAAATAGATTTAATTAAGAGTATTTTAGACTCAGATCAGGAAGTGCCAATACTGAAACTTCAAGCATAACGAGAACTTTGACCCTTGCTTATCTGTACTCTGATTTTTTTTTTTCCCCCAACTATGTCAGCATGCTGTTGTGCAAATACGATAGCTGGTGTTGCTTACAGTCTTGGAATCTAATATAGTCTGTGATTTTTATTTGTACAAATCTCCGCAAAGTACTGCAAAGATTTTTAACTTGTGAGCAGACACTAAGCTCCATTTGCAGCTGCTTCAGAAAGGTTAAAGCAAAACAGAGGCAGGTAATGAGAAACTTAGCTAGACCCATATATGCAAAGAAGTTATCGTGATTTCTCCTTTATGCATAGTATGTATTTGTATGTTATATGTTTTACTCTGCCACATATATTTCACATGTGACAGTGTGGTAAAAAAAATATAGTGCGAACTGTGTCTGATTACATTGGTAATAGGTAGTGTTTTAGAAATATGTAATTCATAGGGGTTTTTTTTTGTTTGATTAATAACATGACAGTGATACCAAAGCAGTTTAAACACAATGTGCCACTATAATGGGAAACTGCTGACTCTTGAATTAGCAGCTGTCAACTTTTTTATGGACTCCTTTATATATATTCCATAGAGCTTTTTACATAAAGAACAAGGCAATTGCTGAGCACTTGCTTTTGGAAGCTTTGATATGGTTCTAGATATGTAAGTTTAAATTAAAAGGAAGTGAGTACTTTCATGATACTGAATTATTCTTTAAATGTATCTGATTTCTCTCAGTGTGGAGTTCTTGGAAAGAGAGGAATTACCTGCAAGCTTTAAGGGCTGTATAGTATCAGGTTTAACGTTGGCATTACCGCTTTACCTCTGGTATGCTGTAGTATGAATTACAGCTGAATTACTTGCTGTGTGCATGGATTACAGCCTCCCTGTATTTGTACTAATGAACTTCGAAGGAGAAAAAAAGTTCTGTATCTCCATTACATTATTTTTTAAATGGTTATAACTATGAAATCTGAGCGACACTAGAAAACTTTATATTAGAGTTTTCAGGGGAAAAAAGAAAACCTACTTGTTTACCTAAAAACAGTGTCATCTGATGGAGGTGGTATCTGTCTACATCTGTGAAATACTATGGCTGTTAAATGAGCTCTGATTTCTGTAAAGCTAGAAATGTCCTGAGGCATCTGACCAGTATTGCCTTATATTTAATTAAAATACAAAACCAGCATAGAATAATTTGTTTTAAACTCACTATGTAACAGATTTTGACAGGTAATTATGAAGAGGAAAACATAAGTCATACAGAAGTAGTCCATATCACTCCAGCGTTTAATAATTTAACAGTTAGCGGGGGGGGGGGGGGGGGGGGCGGGGCATGTAAGATTTGTGACATGTAAATTGGCATAAAATTGTTAAAAAGAGAGAGGTCCCTGATACAGGCTGAATCAAGATTGCTTGTGAAAGCAGGTTCAGCAAGCCTATTCCTATATACTGAATCTACAAGGCTACATCTGGGGGCAGCAATACACGCTGTACTTGCAGGACAAGAGCAGCCTATTCTAGGAAGCAGTTGCCAAAAGACTCAAGGTTATGTTATACAATGTGCCCAATCTCTATTCCTACACTGTAATGAGCTGTGTATTAATACCAGGTTGAAGCCAAAGGTGAGCCAGGAATGTTTTGAAAGGGAGGAAGAGCAGAAATAGAAATTGCATCTCTGTTTGACGCATGGTACGACTGCAGCCATAACACACAAGGCCCAATGCCAGCCGCCATGCTCTGCTCTGGGGCTTTCAGGCCATAAAATTTCACTGTCCTTTTGTAAGTGCCACCTCTGAAGTTCTCTGAAAGTGTTTCAGAGTCTGTTGCTAATCAAGTTCCTGGCTAGAATTGGTACCTTGGGGTGGGGGGAGCGGAAAGTTTATGTAAGTGCGGTTCACATGTGTGTGCTTGACAGATACACAGCCAATTTACCTGCAAGTCACAGGCTGAAATTTGCTGTGGCAATAGCCCCCAGGAAGGGGAAATACCTTGAGTGTCTTTCCTCAAACCTTACAGCAATTGAGACTTTCAGCAGGGCAGTGAGTCAGTGCAGTGGTTTCCCATCTATGGTCTTTCCCAGTTTGATGGGGCTTAGGTGGGGAGGAGGGGACTGTTGACCTAATCTTCTTACAGCAAATAAGAGGTGAAAACTTTTAAACTTCTGTTGCAGTGAATTGTTGAATGTTTAACAGTCTGTTGCTCCTAGTTGGTTACAGTAATTGAGTGCTTTCCCTTCTAGGGCTTGTGCTGCTGTCCTCATTACTACGTATTCCAAGATAAATACTGTAGACAAGACCTGCAAATACTGTACAGCAGAAGATACGTTTTCCATTTTTGTTTGCTGAATGTTACACGTTCCAAAATATGTTAGTCCCTAATACTGAGAATAAACTTCATGTCCTAAGGTAAAACAGCAAAGAAAGACTATAAACCTTCTGTAACTTCCACTGCTCTCACCTTTTAGGCAGTAGGCATTTAGGGGTCTGAAATGTAAGGAGAAATACTAACAACTAAAACTGCCAGAGTTCTCTGATAAGTAATATCTATCATAGTGAATTTTGGTTTTGAACTATTGTTTTTCTTGAATTACTTGTTTTTCAGACCTTAAGCAACCTGGAAAGTCAAGGCATTTGGGACTAGGGAGAAGGAAAGGAGGGGTAATAAGGTTGTAGATTTAGGACATGCAGATTTCCGCAAGAGTTACAACGATGTTCCGGTGGGATAGGTAACCCTCTTCCTCTACCTCGTCCTACACTGTGACGTCCTGTTTCTTGCTATCATTTGAAACTACTTGAGCAATTCTCTGCTACATGTTGTGCTCGTCAGTGTAAATAAACCTTTTTCTCTCAGTATTTAGATACAGTAGGCAAATCCCAGGGGTGCTAGCTCAGTCATGGTTACTTTTGGTTCGCTTGTTAGCCATTGCTGGTTAAATCTGCTGTACTGTGTAGCTACCATTTGGCAGACTCAGCAAAAAGCTTTGGAAAAGACTTGCTCTGTGATCCATTTGCCAAATACAGAGTTTAGTTCCTCCTCTGTAATCAAGCTGGAGTCAGCTGATTATAGCTGAGATTTTTCATGCCAGTATTCTGCTTGTTGTCCTTTCCCTGCCTCTTTGGTCAAGTGACTCCCCTTGCTGGAAAAAAATAAACTGAATCTCAAACTCCTCCAATTTAGAAGTATCTCTTTTTATCTCTAAACAGTAGGATTTCTTTCAACTATAGCAGCATCAATTTGATGAGGAGGTACAACTTCCAGAAGAGTCTAGAGAGCATAAAGTCTCTTCTGGAGTTTGCTATCTCCTGACAGATGGAGAAAGGTTTCAGTCCTTCAGCATGAACACAGATAGTCTGATTCAGAGGAAGCAATTGGCAGGTAGGAAATATAATGTTAGTTTTTTTTCAATTCCTTCCCTCTCTACCTTTTTATTTCACTGTCAATTACACTTCTGGCATTGTGGCTGTGAAAACAGCTTCAAGCTGGATTGGTATTGTCTCTCGCTGTGTTTTTCTTACAGTTAGGAAAGGACTTGTGTTTAAAGTTTTCCCTTATTTAGAATATCTGATTTAAATGACTTAACTGTAAATCATAATCTCAAGTGATCTCACAGCTCAGTCCCTCTGCACGGAGGCTGTCCCAGCTGTATTTGGGATTATTAGCATTTGCCATGCTGGCTGGTGCCTGGCTCCTGCATTGTCGCAAGTCTCTTGTGCTTGTCTGCACCGAGCTCTCCAGCTCCCTGGCGTCCAGGCGGAGGACGCAGCCCTGACGCAGCATGGCAGGAATGCATGCAGCCAGCTCGGGCTTGACGCTGTGCCGGAGTTAATAAAACTTCTTGGGACCCAGAGCACAGGGGTAATGCTGCAAGGCGGTGGCTTCGTCTGGAGTCTTTGCCCATTTTCCACAATGCTCTTGCCTTTGGAAATGCCATACAGAGACAACTGAAGTGCCTCACTTTAGATTAAAAAAAAAAAAAAAAGGGACTTCAGTCTTATGCTGTAAAAAAGTTGTTGCATAATTTCTGGACCCATGCTGTCCCTAGAAGTATAGGAACATTTGCATGGAGCTGCACCTAGGGTAATAAGCCCAGCTGGAGCTGGTTTGTTTCTGCATCTCTGGTACAGATAATCTGACCATGGATAATTGAGTGTTGACTCTATAAATAACCCACTTCGAAATCCTTGTCTTAAAATTGTTTTCTCTTCTTCCTGTTAGCTTCCAAGCTTACTCCCCCTGTAATCGTTTCTTGGCTGAGCAAAGGCTACTCTCATCTCTTGACACACAGATGTACTATTCGTTCTTCACACCTGAAGTGACACGTTACACCAAGCATGGATGAAGCCAGGTTCTAGCACTATAAAAGCCAGCTAAGCCCTGATAGGAAATAATCATCCTAATATGTTTTACCTATGCTCCAATTGGCTCAGGTGGTTTAAATCGAAAACAGCTGATACAGGTCAAACATTTGATACCTTGGAAAGATGTTTATTGTATGCATGTTCTCAGAGACCTCCTGTTGCGTATCCAGCAGTTAAATGTCTTCAGGTAAAACTGATTCCTTCGTGTGGACTTGCTTGCAAGTTGGACTTCTAATGATCTTGGTTTGTTTGCTTACTGTCCATGTTAAAACTCGCAGGAATTGTTCCGAGTTGAGCTATGCCTTGTTTAATGAGAAGTGATTTTTTTTCCCCAATGAGCTTATGTAAGTAATTATAGAAAGTAATTAGAGCGCCTCATAGGAAAAATATCCCGTGTCTTCAGCTGGTGAGTGTCTACATGTTTATTTTTTCCTAGAAGTTTTTCTAAAATGTAGTCTGTGTGTGATTCTGAGAAGATGCATAGGAAGTTGGAACCACCTGCACTGGATGACAGGTTGTTCAAGGCATTGGAAGCAGTAGGGGGGAAAGCTGAGTTGCACAACTGTGCTGTCACAGCTGTGCCACGTTGTGGAGTTCATGCACCTTGGTAGGTAGTTGTAATGGAAATCATCTGTCTCTTTCCCCTGTGCCCCTCCTGCCACATTAATATATGACAGAGGCAACATGAGGGGCTGAATAAACTTGGAATGCCTTAGATTCAGATCCCCGCTCTAATTGCTGTGTGGCCTTGGAAAATACCTTTCTTCACACAGCATCTGAAATACTGACCGTGCTTCAACAAACTTCGAAGTCTCGATTTGTTATTGATATTATATAGTAGCTTGAAAAAAGCTGAGTAAAGGCCCATCTGAAAGAAATCTTTTATATAGGTAGAACAGACATTTAAAATTGTAGACATAGAACACTTTCCCATTCAGGGCAACGATGGGAAAGCTGTTAGTATTATGAACAGGTAAATAGTTCATCCAAAACAGGTAATTTGTAATACATGGCGTTCATTGCAGTGAAGAATGGTTAAGAGGCACATTCAGAGGCAGAATACAAAATAGTTGTCACTTGGACGCTCAGAGATTGATTTGCATCTATTTCATTCATGTGCGGTTAGGTCTGAGTTTCTTTAGTTTGCACAGTTAGAAGTCATAAATGATGCAAGTTAAAGTAGAAACCGTCTTTTTAGATCTTAAGTTGCATGTAAATATAGAACTAAAGAGATTTTTAAGGGAGAGGAACAGATAAAAAATGCCCTACAAACCCACTTTTGAATTTGGGTATGTGTTTCAGTGTTGTCTGTTCAGTTTTGTTCTGTAGAAGGTTGAGAGTTTGGTTTCTTGTTTGTGAGAGCTATTGTATGTAGTGAGGGAAACATGAACAAGTGACTTCTTCAGGAATTATTTTGCACATTCGCTTTGGAAGCTGTTAGGGGGGTTATCACTTGTGGGTATTCCTGCAGCATTGTAAATAATAGATTTTATTATCTATGGCAAATAATGTGCCTGAAAGATGAGTGAGCTGATTTATCTAAAACATCTGGAATGAGGAAATATTCTGCACTGACAGTTATGCTGGTTTTGTAGCAGGGTTTGATAAAGCAAATTGAAACTTAAATCTAAGGTCATTCAATTTTCAAAACAAAACAGTATCCTTATTAGGGCAGATCTGTTTGGTTACCTGGATTTTCAAAAGATGTCAGAATATTCCAAGGGGATTAATTTAATGCCGGGAATATCTATGAGGAGTGGCAAACACAGAAAACCAAGTAAAAAATTTCATGTATAAATTTTAACTTTAGTTTCCTAAAAGATTATGATTATTATAATAATGATAGTAGTAGTAATTATAATAATAGCAATAAGGCTTATGTGATTATACTAATTTTGTCTAAGAATTTTTAACTCTGTCAGTTTGGCTTCAAAAATATGAAATTTCAGCAATCTTGTGAAAATCAGCAACTGTGAAGAGACACCTTAATTAACGTGCCCCCAGAGAACAGTATTTCATGTGGCAGTAGCACACTTGTACTGACACTTGTCACACGAGTACCTACAGACCAGACAGCGCTTATCCTGTCTCTTGGCAGCGGGGAGCAAAGGCCTGTGGATACGGGATGAAACGCTGAGGGTGCTGGGGGGTGGAGAAGCTCAAGGTAGCAGAGATGGAGAAAATTTAGGGATCAAACCCACGGATTTTTAGAAAAATATTTTTCATTATTTCTCTGCTTAGAAAACAGCTTGTTAAGAAATAGATTATTTCACCAGATGCTGGTTTTGGATCCCAAATAACAGAGCTGAAAAAGCCAGAAGGTGTAGACAATAGATTTTATACAAGTTCTGCAAAGCTATTATTCTGGGCTAATTTTAGTGAAGTTACTGGGTTTGTACAGGTTTCTTCTAAGGAATGATAAAATGAGATGACGATGTGTTATCTTGATACTGAATAAAATCTGACATGATGTCATGCACCAAAACAGATCAAGAACATAAGTCTCCTAAAAATGATAGCCTGTTTTCTCAGGGTCATAGTACAGCATTGTTTTTTGCCAAACCATCTCAGCAGTCCCATGTCAGTCTTCTATGGCTTATCTTTTCTTATCTGTAAAAAGAAATGTCATTATATGTGTTTGGATTAAGTAAAGCATTAAAGAATTATCAGTTTTCTGTAATAGTTTTATGATGGATGAGGGGAAACATCCGATGAGTTCCTAAACCAATAATGTACATAAATTACTTTTTTTGTTATTGTTTTGTAAATATAATTAAAGATGGAGATGGAGATACAGTGAGATATTTTACCTGGTAAGGATAAGTAAATAAATAAAAAAGTGTATCATCAGATGACCTTGAATGTGAAAGATCTGCCTGAGGCCTGAAGAAACGGGTCTGTTACACAATATGAAGCACGAGAGGATGGCAATACTAAATTTTCCTCTATTTACAACAGTGTATCCGGAGTATAATTATTTAAGTCCGGTGTTTGGAGGAATGAACAGGTGAATTGCTTTTAAATTTGTGTATTTAGTAAACTAAAGTGCTGTTCCTCCTGTTATATTTTGGTGTTAAATGTAAAGATACTTTTTTCTTACATCCAACAAATAGCCTAATAAAAGATTTCTATTCACATACAAAATCACCCACAAAATTCTGATTTGTTGTCTGTGCTTACCTTTGCTTGAAGGAAAGTACTGCTGCTTGATTGCTAGAAATATTTTAGCATTTCACTTGACGTACCTGCCCTAAGTTTAGGGCTGATAATACATTTCCTTTCTCTGAGAACAAAAATGGTGTAAATGCCATTACCCCTGGTCAGCAGGCGATAAGATAGCAGTGCAGAGGAGCCAGTGCAAAAGGCTGGTGAGGGCTGTCCTTGTGGTATAAGCACCAGACATGAGGTGTGAGATGGTATTTACCTGAAACACTCCCAGGCATCAGGATGTCTCACCAGTTTCATGTTGGACTACCAGAGCATCTCCTCCAGTAGAACGGGAAATTTCTGTGCATAAGCTCTCCTTGCTTTTCTTTGGTACAGTGTCGCTCAAAAAAGCGTGTACCTGGGATTCACGTGCTCTGTTATTTCTTTTTTACCCGGGGATTTTTGGCCTTGCTGAGCTGAGAAATGTGTATGCCTTCTAGTAGAAAATTGTCATTTTTTTCTGCAGTAGCAGTGTGTCAGGTGGCAAATACTGATTACACGTGTGGAACTGTGCCATTACAAGAAGTGATGAATTCCTACTTAAATGTCCAACTCTTTTTCTTAATCAAGTTAATACCCTAAATCATTAATATCCCTTTTTATAGCTGAAGAAACAGGCACCAGAGTTAAATCTAGGTCTTCCAGCTCAGTGGTGTGAAGACTGGCATTGTCACCAGGGCAAGGTATTCACTCTTCCATCGGTTTCCTGTCTCTCTGCTACATCGGTGAGACCTTGGAGCTTTGTCTTTAGATCTCAACATCCTTGTAAAAGAAGCAGACAAGTACCCAGCAGCTTCATTTTACATGTAGTGTAATTAATCGTGCTATTTGAAGCATTTTTTTGCCGTGCTGGAGTTCCTTTTGACCCTTTTTTTTTTCTTATGCTTTCTACTGAAGAGGAATGGAAGTGTTCTGAGAAATGCTGAGTGTGTGGCTTTTTATGGAATTTGGCCATTTTTGAGAGATTTTGCCTCTTAAGGGTAATTTAGTGATATTCTAGAGATTATTCCTCCTGTCTGTTATAATTACCCTGGCAAACGCCAGGTTATCCCATAAATAGAAGATTTTTCAGGAAAACAGCAGGTTTGTCCTACTGTGTTAAACACAAACACCCTCCTTCTTTCCTGAATCAGGAAAGAAAAAATGCAGTGTTTTCCTCTAAATATACACTTGTGTTTTTTGCTGCTTTTAATTTTGCACTTTGGTTCATTTCTGCAGTTACTTGAGCTGTATCAACAATTATAAAAAAAAAAAAAAGAAAAAACCCTGCAGCCGTTTGCAGCGCTTGTTGTTCTTGGCACAGGATTAGTTCTGGTGTCCAACTGGTAGGACCTGAAACTTGGTGCTTAACAAGTGCCTGTAGTCAAAACAGTTGGTGTGTGCGAGCGCTGATCTGGTATTTGCTGCGGCAGGTCATCTGCCTGATTTTTTTACCGTGTGCAGAATACCTAATCACGTTGCTGTGTTTCTCTGACGGCATCTGTGGCAATGTGAATCGTTTCGCGTTCCAAAAGTACATGTTTACAGTCGTCGTAGAATCAGATTAAGTTGGCAGCCTGCTCCTCTCTGTAAGTGGCTCAGTTTACATTTCTTCTTCTAGCAGGATGTTTTGCATAATTTTGCTGATCCTACTCACTTGTAGACTTTGTGAAATGGAGAATCGTTTTAGTGGGTTTATGTCAGAAAGCGAAGCTTGTGTTTATTGTAAATAAACACCAGCAGAACGGTGGTTATTTTAGCACTTGATAATTTCCCAATTATGTCATTTGACCTGGAATGAAGCTTGCGATTGTCGAGCTGCGTTTTATGCAGCGGATCAGTCCGGGGGTTTGAGCTGGCAGTTTATTTCCTTTGTCAGTTTACAAGAAGTATCAAAATGAAACCGACTGTGCTGTTTCCTTTCCAGTGCGCAGCGCAAGAAGGGTGGAACGGTTTGCGGATATTATTTCCAAACTTTTTCGGCTGGACTTGGAATAGTGTTTTGTCAAAAAAGCTGGTAAAGTTATCCTTCGGTCTTGCAATGTTATGCTGTAGTTTGCTAGCATCAAATCCAAGTTTATTTTTGCTTAACCTGACGTACTGGGGTTTGTTAGGTTTTTTCAGACTGCGGCTGCAAAATGAAAGTGCTTACAAGGTGTTTATGAACTCTTGTTATGAACCAGCTGCCAGTTACTGCAGGATGACACATTTCTGCAAGCAGTCTAGTTGTTCAGTTTTCTGGTTGCTGGCTGTTGCTTTTCGGGCATGTGTGGTTTTTTTCTGTTTTATTTTTATTAGAATTAATGCCAAGTGCATTTGCAAACTTTGAACTGGGATCAGTACAAGGTGGCACGTTTCACTTACTATTTACTGAAATTGTAAGTATACATTGCTCAACTTTGCACAGTAAAGGGCTATGCAACAAAACGCCTTGGGATATACTGTAAATAGAAAAACTGTAATTTATGCATAGGTGGTGTATGGAGTTACCATAAGTAACATCTTCATCAACAAGACTGATACATTACTGGAACAGAATCACATTGTGAATGAGATACTAAATTTCAATACCATCTGCTTAAATATTGTAAATGGGGAATAACAAACAGTGTTCATATTATTAGGGGCAGTCAGATAAATTACTTCATGCTATTTTAAGTAAAAGGGTTATGAACTCAAGGGTTGTGATGAATGCAAGCTTAAAAGGAGTTTTATTATTCTGTAATGTTTACTAACAGCAAATAACTTTCTTACCTTTCTGGGGTTTAGCAATTATATTTTGTTTGTTTTTACCAAGTGTAATACCTAGCTGTAATCCGTAACACTGGCTCTCCGAGTTATTCGTGGGTCAACCTAAAATTGATTTTTGCTCTAGGCCTCTTGTACGCAGGAAGTCAGATCGTGCTAAACGAGAGTAATGTTTCAAAATGACTGGTGCTGACAAAGTTCTAGTGTCGCTCTTCTGACAACGTTAGAGGGATTTTTTGTTTAGTTTTGTTTCAACTACCTGCAAAAAAATACTGAAAGACCAAAGGCATATCTTTCTCTACGCTCAAGCTGTATCATGACTTTTTTCCTTTGCAATCTTCTGTGTCTCACCGATGGAGAAGACACTAACTGTGAGCAAAAGCTGTTCACTTGATTTGATCCATTTTGAGTAGCGCACGTTGGGTAAGAATGGATGTAGATGGGATATACTGAGACATGGGTTTTGTTTGCAGTCCAAATTAGAGATATCTGCAGTTTCAGGATCATATAAAGATCGTTTTGGGTACAAAACTATTGCAGTCCACCTGGAAACATATGGTTGGCGTATTTTACTGGCAACATATTTACAGTTGTGTTGTTGTCTGTAAGGTTTGCTGTGAGCTAAGTGAGTGCTTGATCTTGTGTGAGAGTCGAGGCAAAAATTCAAGAAGAGACTTTCTACTCAGAATGTGGTTTTGCCTCTTTTTCCCACACGCTGTGCTTGTGGCTCTGGAGCTCATGTTGCCTCTCTATTGCTTTGCTTTTTTGCTTATGATTAGAAGGAGATGTGGCGTTTCCTGCAAAACAGCTGCTAGTATTCCCTGGTGACCCGTCAGAGAGTATCCAGTGGAATTACAGATTCAAAGGCAGACCTAGAGGACTTTGGCAGCTGCAGCAGAGGTTTTGGGGTAAGGTAGGGGGTTGCATTGTGTAGGATGCAGGAAGGAGGATTAGAAATGCAGTACAAGGGCATGGGAGAGAAGCTCTGGAGATTCAGGGGCTGTTAAGTCTCCAACAACATAAGGACTTCACATCTACAAACAATTCAGATTTGGCTGAGAAAGTTGGACTATATCCATGTTTCCATACGACGTGGAGAATCTCCTGGAATAGTTCAAGATCGTTCACAATGCTACTGATGCAGAGTTTGCAGTGCACGTTAGGACGATACGTAGCGCTGGGCTTTTAGACTCTTGCCGCTAACTAGAAGAAATAACAGATATTGATCTGAAATTGATTCTTTAGAAAGTGCAGTTAATTCAGTGAGAGAGTGCCAAACTTTCCTCTGAGATTAATGTCATTAATACATTAACTGTTTGACAGCAGAAGTCACATGTTGCTTGTCACTTGCTGCAGTGGCTGCGCTGAGACAGCTGAGAGGTTGCAGAAGGATTAATGTGGTAAAGAGGATTGTAACTTTGATTGTCTTCTCTCTGCTCTTGGATTTGACAGCAACTGGTATTTAGAAACAAAACAGAATAGGTGTTGTTATTTATGTGGAGTGTAAACATTCATTTGGAAGTGTTCAAATGAATCGGAAAAGTTTTCTTTCATATTTTAAACTCGAGCACACATTCATAGCATTTCAGGCTTCTGCAGAAACTGAAATGCATGTAGATTTAGGTTAGTATCTTATGACTGATAACTGGTTTTCTAGTTGCCTTGCAGGATTCCTTCATTTTTAGGGGCAAAAAATTTCATTCTATTTTAGGTTCATTTATGTCCAGTGACTATGCCACTTCTGCATGTAAACAGGGACAGCCATGTCCACAGCTGTGTGTGTTCAAGTTCACCTGCCCTGCTTGATCCAATCTGTCTACACATGAACTGCAAATGAGCGCAGAAATTTTTACACAGATGGCTAGTTGTCTCCTGAATGTGTTAGTATGTGAATATCTAATTTTATAACAACTATTTGATGTGCAAGCGTCTTTTATTCACATATTAATTTATTACATAGGCTGTATAATAGCAGATTTCTATATTGTGTGTAATTCCTTGTATATACGTAAAATAATGAATGGGCAAATCAGTAGAAATTTTTAAAAAACCGATGTGACCAGGAAACTCAGTTTGATAGAGGAGCACTGCCACCCTGGTTTAAGCAGTTGATTTTGACGGCTGACGGCCTTCTTGCTTTGTCATATATTCCCATTATTTCTCTTTGAAATTTATTACCAATGTCTGAGGCTGATTCACTACCACGTACATAGGAAGGAAGGAGGAAGCAAGAGGCAACCTAATAGTTCTTGAGAAGGAATATATCAATATTTACTTATGATTTATGCCCCCACCATCAAGATTTGCCTATGAGGTTTCATGCCTTCGGCAAGTCCAGCCTCCTGTGGCCGTGCTCGCCCAGCTCAAACAGTGGTTTTCTGCCCCCTTACAGGGAGTTACTCTTCCGGCTCCCCACTGTGGCCCTACCTGCAAGGTGTTGCTGCCACCTTCTCCTGCTGACACTGAAGTGATGTTTGCTTACATGAGTAAACGTGCAGATTTTACCTGTCCGAGCAGCGTCTGAGAACACGAACGGTTGTGTGGCACTGGCTATTTATGTTCTTCCTCCTGTTTAAATTTCAAAAGAAGCTGAGTAATGCTGATAATTCTCAAATATGTATTGGAGTCTGTCTAAAATGTGGAAGACTTTCTATAGCCATGTTTTGGGGGAAGAGGGGAGTTTGAGGAGGTAAAAGGAAACGCCAAATACAGCAGTTGGTTCTGATCACAAGAATGACCACCAATCTGACACACTCAGATAAAATAAGTAATCTTGTAATCTTTTCCTTCCCTGTCTTTCAAGTAAACATTTATTTAAAATAGTGGGATGCACTTTATTATATTGTCATATCACAACAGTGCCTCTTCCACCTTTTTCTGTGTTATAGTAAAAAATCCAAAGTTAATGTACTGGTTTGCTTTTGGGAATTAATAAATTGAGAAAGTTGTCTAGGGAAAAGCACCAAATGTTTAACTTGACTGAAAATCCAGTGTAAAGAGACTGTTAAAAAATAATTTGCTATGGCATGTGATACTTAGATGACTTGAAAAATATAATTTTAGCTGGTAAGTATTTTGAATGTCCGTCTTTCCAAAAGATTAATTTTAATAACAGAGTAGTGTATTTCACTTCCAAATTTAGCCATAGGGATGATATTGAAGACACGGTTTACTAGAAGGCAGTTGGTCTTGAGAAAAACAGTAGCTGTGGTGAAGACTGGAATAATTAATCCTGAATTTATATAATTTGTATATGGAAATCATGTTTTTTCCCAAGTTTTACTTTATATACAGCTTGGTTTTGTTGGTTACATAGCAGTTCCTTTTCATCAGTCCTCAAATAATTAATGGGAAAGTTGCAAATTTTTATTAAGCTAATTTAAATTGATTAAGTAGTTGCTGAGAAGGTTGGTGAATCTTGAAACAATACCTATGATTTAACGAAATAAACACTCTGTGAATGGAACTCTGCATTTCACAGGCAGATGCGTAGCTTACACGGTTGTTGCCACAAATGTGAGGTGAAATTAATGTAAATTAACTGCATCCTGCAAAGGACTTTTAAAGGCAGAGGCTGCGCACTGAGGTGTGTGGCGGGGTGAAAACCGGCAAATGACAGCTGGCATTTGGGGCGTGAGGGGAGCTACTTTTTGTATTTAAACAAAATTAAGACTGTTTTGTTCTTCAGTTGCAGGAGAATCTGGAGGGAATTTCAGCATTTGTAATTAAAGCTGTGAATATGAAGATATGGAAGTGCTTGATCTTTAATAGAAAATGCCTTTATTCAGTCATTGGAGATATAATAGAAACAGTTTGGAATATTATTTAATTTTTTTTTAAGCATTTATCTTTGTTCTTGAGGTATTCACCTATTGCAAATTAATCATGGATGAATCCTTCTGCTACTGGCAAGTTTTTACTTGTGAGGATGCCAGACAAATTGTCATGTTTTGATTCTCTGTGGGAAAATTTTTCTTAGTTATCCTTGAAATATCAAACTAGCGAGCGCGGGGTTGATGATGTAAACACAAAACCTTTCCTTGCAGCAGCAGGTCGCTGTTGCTTCCTTAACCTGCTCTTGGCTGATGGGGCGATGCTGTGCAAGCTCAAAGAGTAGCACCCACTTGGATGCTTCACGTTAAGTGCTGAAGGCTTTAGGCGAGGAAACATCGCCATGTGTTCAAGGGGAAACTCCAGCTTGTCCAAAGTTCTCGGTCTATAATTACATTACGCTTGCTGCGTTTGATTACTGTGTCGGTAGCGGGGGTATCTGGCTGATCCCTGCCATGGAGGCCCTCGGTGCCGGGGTGCTGGCAAGCCAGAGTCAGCTGCTGCTGAGCACGGCCCTGCTGACTGGAAAATTCCTCTGCCCCCAGGCCGCCCATGCCACCCACCGCCTCTGGCTGGGGAGCCCCGGGGCTCGCGGCAGGTGAAGGGGCTGGGGAAGGGTGTTCCTGCACATGGGGCGACAGGGCCGTTACGGATTTATAGCACCTCTCAGCAAAAAACAACTCCTGTCTCTTGTAATTTTTTGTAGTTGTGCTTAAGTTCACAGCACCAAGCCCGTTGTTTGGAGCATACTGTGACCAGCCGGCTGGCCAAGCACTAGCACTTCCCCCCTGGAGAAGTCTATTATTTGTAAAGAGTGGCCAAATACCTGCTTAAATCAATCTTTTTATTTAACAATATCAGGGATAGGACATTTAGGTTTTAAAAAATACTAATAATAACCAAGCCCAAACAATTTTGCTGGAGTCTGTCTGTCCTGAAGCCTGTTCTCCTGTTGCGGGGTCAGCAAGGCCTTGCTTTTTGCAGCACTTGAGGTCTCTCGTGTGAGCGTGAACAGTGCTTACACAAGGGCCTGACCTCTAGATGCAATGTTTGTAACATATATAAACTTCCTGCTTTTTTGCACTTGCCATTTGTACTGTGTGGAAAAAAAATAAGCTTTTACCTTGATTGGTGCTTGTTGATGACCTCCAAGCTATGAACGAGGCAGAGCTTGCCTCTCTGGAAGGGCCGGGAGCAGTAGACGTTTCACTACTTCTCAGTCTTCTAGTTGTTTTCCTTACAGCTTCCCATTAAACTTGAAACAAGATAGTCATAAAGTAAACTGCCCAATAACCGGGTCACATGAATTCTTTATAAACCATTATAGAAGCAACCCCATGTCTGTCACAGAGTATTTCACTGAGTCATCTGAGCTGTTGTTACATACTCTCCTCTTTCTTCTTTACGTGAAAGAGCTGGGACACCTAGGGTACCTCACACAGATGCTGGTGGTTGCTTATAGCTTAAAAAATGATTTGAGATTTCTTGTTGTAATTTTCTGGGAGATTATTAGCATTTATTTTACTATTTTTTACATTTTTCAGAGCACTTCACGGAGTTGATTCTATTTAATTATCATTTGGCTTGATTACATTCACAACAGTAATGAATTGGTGTTCTTTGGAGTGATGAAATCGTAACTAGCACAGAGAGGAACAGTTTCCTCTTCCCTGACTTTTTTTTTTTTTTTTAGCCTATGAAATGCTGTAAATCTTATTATTTTTCCATTACAGAACGAAGACACGGTTCAATGTGTAAACCTTCCCCTTCTCCAGCTTCTCCAGCCTGCAATTCCAGGACATCCCTAGTACAGATGAAACCGAAATCCTGTATCAGCGGCCATAACCCTGTCAGCAGCAACTCAAAGCCATTCAAAACGCCCAAAGACAATCTACTTACCTCCAGTAGCAAACAGCACACAGTCTTTCCTTCAAAAGTATCACGGGATAAACCATGGTGAGTACCAAAATAATAGTTACCAAAGATGCTGGTGTTAAAAAAATAATAAGTATCTCTATGTTCTAGTATCTCCTAGTTCTGTTTAATGTCTTTATCAACGATCTGGATGAGGGGATCGAGTGCACCCTCAGTAAGTTTGCAGATGACACCAAGTTGGGCAGGAGTGTCGATCTGCTGGAGGGTAGGAAGGCTCTGCAGAGGGATCTGGACAGGCTGGATTGTTGGGCCGGGGCCAACTGTATGAGGTTCAACAAGGCTCAGTGCCGGGTCCTGCACTTCGGTCACAACAACCCCAGGCAACGCTACCGGCTTGGGGAGGAGTGGCTGGAGAGATGCCTGGCGGGAAAGGACCCAGGGGTGTTGGTCGACAGCCGCCTAAACATGAGCCAGCAGTGTGCCCAGGTGGCCAAGAAGGCCAATGGCATCCTGGCTTGTATCAGGAATAGTGTGGCCAGCAGGACTGGGGAAGTGATTGTCCCCCTGTACTCCGCACTGGTGAGGCCGCACCTCGAATCCTGTGTTCAGTTTTGGGCCCCTCACTACAAGAAGGACATCGAGGTGCTGGAGCATGGCCAGAGAAGGGCAACGGAGCTGGTGAAGGGTCTAGAGCACAAGTCTTATATTCTCATCTTATCTAGTTTACAGTTTAAGCCTCTACATTTCCTAAGGGAGAAAACTGGGATGTTTTTAAATTTAAAAAATATATATATATAGGAAGAGGAAAAAGGAAGACTGGGTTACTTTTCTAATGTTCCATCAAATGTCTGCTTTTCTGAGATTCATGTAGCAAGTGAGATATTGACCCAGTTTGCTATCTTTAAGGTCCATCTTCCGTTACAGTATCAGCCCTTAAAACTGATGCTTTTAAAAAGTAGGATAATTTTTGCAGAGTTCTTAATATTGACTTAACTGATGTTCATGAAAACTTACTGGTTATAGTCATTTATCTTCAACAGCAGCTGCAGTTGGAGCACATTCTGTATTTTGATAATGTTTGATGCCTTATAAGAAGACAGAAGAAAATTCTGGCTGCAAAAATCACTATTTTGGAGGAGTCTTACATCATGTACTGTGATATATATACACATATAGGCTTTGAGGCTGCCGGGCCCATCCTCCCGTGACTGTGATGATAGCAGCCGAGTTGCAAAAATGTAAATGAGGGCAGAATTGGGTCACTATTTTATCCCATAAGAAACTGTTTTGTCTTTAGTTATCTACAGAAAAGATGCTTTGTGATAAGGTCACTAGGATGGTGACTCAAGAGATCTGGGTTCAGTTCCTGGTTCTGCACAGGCTGCTGTTACGACTCAGTCTCCTCAGCCTCAGTTCTATGTCTGTAAACTTGAGATAGTAGGACTTCCTTTTTTTTAAGTTTTATCTACTTACTGTGTAAAGGTCCTTCCATTTTATATGTAATATCTAGCATAAGAAGGTCTTAAGTAGGGTTTCTGTACACAACTGCCTTAAAGCAGTAAATAATCTAATGCAAACCATTCACCCGTGAGACAAAGCATAAACTCAAATTATGTTAAAGTAATAGCTCATGTTTTCTGCCCGAAATGTGCACTAGTTGGTATGATTTCAAAGAGAGTAGCTTCTGCCTAGCTGTAGAATTTACCTTGTGCTGGAACAAACTTGGTCAAAATCTAATCTTCCTATAAATCTGAACCCACCATCTCTATAAGCATGATGAACATTCTGGATAATTATGGTATATAATTCTGAAAATAGAAAATCTAGATGTTTAGATTACACACACACACAGATGAGATAGAGGCTATTCTAGTTAAGGTGTAAGTGCCTCATTTACTATTTAAAAAAAAATACTCTGAATAGTGACCTTTTCTTCTAAATGTTGGAGAGGAATTTTATACAAGAGAGGATTTTTTTTTAAGTCTAATTAAAAGAAAATCAGGAAGGACTTTAGAGTATTAACACTATGGACTATAAGCCTGTTTCTCATCCTAGTGTTACAGACAGCAACTTACATATCCACATTTCAGCATACTAACTGGATCTATAAACAATATCTTCCATTCTGGCAACAGATGGCATTCTGTCAGTCAGTAAAAGCTGGAAGGGAACAAAATAACTGATCGTTTCCACCAATCCCTTTTCCCTTTATTGGGAACATCCCAAACATTTACTGATAATGAACAAGGTAGATTTAGCTGTTTAAAACTATTGTACTGCTCTGTTAATACTTTGGCACTGAATATGTCAGTAGTTGTACCTGTGAATTACCCAATTCTTGCAGCTCTGCTGGGAGATAATACTGTAGTTTTATTTACCAGTGGGGAAAAATGAGGTATATTGTAGTTAAAGATATTGTAATCATCGCATAATAAATCACGGACAGTCTGAAGTGGAGATCAATGAAATTATCTTTCAAAATTTAGTGTTAAGTGCCTTAGATTATGTGACTTGTTAAAGAATAAAATCAGTCTGATAATCATCACAGGTTACAGAGAGCTGACAGCTGTTACAGAAGAAAGTGTTTGTTCCTATTCCATTAGTGGCTTATAATTTTTATTTAGAATTCTAGAAAATATTCAGCAGGTCTGATTTTCTTAAAGGAGAAATTGTCCATAAAATGTATTCTTTTTTAAGATAAGATTATATCTTCCATTCAGCTGTCTGTACAAGCCATAGAATTCCACCCACTTATCTTTTAGAAAGAAATACTCAATTGACACAAATATATTTGTCTCAAAAATGCAAATAGGATTCATCATGTATCCAAGTGCATTGTGGTTTATCATCCTCAGAAGCTTCCAGTTATTCAGTGCTTTTGTCTGTTACATTGTAGTCTCGTACCACAAATATTTACTTGACATAGGTTCTTCCAGACAGTTATCAAATTAGCTTAATTTGGGAATTGTATCGCTTGTAATGATTGCTTTCCAGACCTGGAATAACCTTTGTTGTGCTTCCCTGATCTTTCATACAGCATCTCTTTTAAATTTTAGCTGTTATAATTAGTAGCAGTATTTCGGCAATGGCCTCTGCAGCAGCATGGCCCAGTAGATCTCTGTTGTCATGCCTGCCTGCATGTAGACGCAACTCTTCCATTGTTTAATTCATTATAGTTTTGGTTGAGTCATCATCTTAAACATTGACTGAGTAGCTCTTTTGGTTCTTCACATCCTGTGTTGTTCTAAGATGCGCTGCAGAGGTTCAGGTTGCTCCCTGGCTAATGCTTTAAAAAGCATGATCAGAACGATCAGATGAAAGAGATCTGGAATCGTTTCATTTTTGTAGCCGCTGTTTTAATACTTCCCTTCTTGTAGTTGGAATATGAAGGATTATTGCGAATACATCATCCAGAAATATCTGTCAGCTCTCATTTTTTTCCCCGTATCTCTCTAACGTCGTTGCTATTAATACAGCAGTGCTCAGAGACTGGAGCAGTGCTGGAGCACCACTGCGCTGGGTACAAGATAAATGTAAACCATCATTTTCTGAAGCTTGCAGTCGGGGTGGTAAGAGGTAGAAAATAGAAAAAGGCAAAGAGTAAGATGATTGGTAGTAATAACAATAATAATGAACAAGCAATCATAATGAATAAGAATACCCCAGATACTTCCCCTTTATAAAAGGCATTCCTGTGGCCAGGAACTCTCTCCCTCACTGCTGACCTGCCCAAAGGGTGCCGCTTCGCTTGCTGTGCCCCAGTGCAGCTTCTGGGGGCTGCCCTGGAGGATTTTGGTGCTGTGATGCTACAGGATGCTCATTTCCACCCACCCATGATCCTGAGGCAGTGTAAAATTGGGGTAAAGTGTTAAAGTAAGCTAGCTCTGAGATACCAGCTGAAGCAAGTCTCCTTGACCTCCCTCCACAAGGATTAGCCGTTGCCTGCCAGAAGTTCTGAAAATGAAGAAAATGAGAGATGGAAATTATGTGGTTTTCATCAACATGTAGAAAACTGACAGTCTTTCTGTAAACAGAAGTAGGATCACAAGGGTATACCTATGGGTAATAATTTGAAAGATATAATGTCACTTTTCAAAGCATTTTTTAAATCATCTCTTAGTCTTTATTCCTCTGTGTTAGGAAATTATTCATGCTGAGGGTGAGAAAGTGAAGCTAGTCAAGATTTAAGGATATTCCTAATGCAGCATGGAATTGGAAACAGAATTCAGCAGAGTTAACTTGGACCCCATATTCTAACCACTAAATCACAAATACTTGGTTACATTGTAGAGGTGATTCCAGCAATGTAGAATTGAACAGTGTTTTATGTTTTTAAATGTTTGTGAATTTCTTTTCTCACAAATTTGAAGAGAGTTGAATGAGTGGCTGAGATTTTAGAATGAATATAGCTATGAGTGACCCAAAAAACCCCAGCAAAATTACATAACAGCAAGGAAAATGAATTTTAAAAAGCCTGAAGAAAGGAAAACAGAGGTAATAAGGAGCTCCAGGTATGAGGAGTGTTGTGACATACTACAGTTATTTTTCTTGCTTGGAAATGACAGTGACAAGCAATGGCTTGGAACTAAAAAAATCGCCACAAGATACTTAGGAGGGAAATTCACTTGTGTTTCAGGAGTTTGTCGCAGGTTCTGCTGAAGGAGTAGTTAGAACAGAATAGAACAATTTCAGTTGGAAGAGACCTACAATGATCATCTAGTCCAACTGCCTGACCAAGAACATGAGAAAACAGATGGAAATCAGTTATCTTATCTGAAAAAGAGAATGAGGTTTTGAAGCCTGTCATGATCAAGCACTTTGTGTAGCCCTCAGATATTTTTGTAGCCTTTCTCTGGTTCCCTTCTAATTCATCAACATTGGTGTGGAACCACTGGGCAGCAACACTGGAAGCCATATTCCAGTATCAGTATAACCAGGGACGTGTGAAAACTAAATTTGCTCCTTAATCTTATTTGCCATATCCCTTTTTTAATATTAGCACAACAATACAATAAAAGCTCATAGTACTTATCCACTGTGACCACTAAATATTTTTGTCACTATTTTCCAGTATGTTGTTTTCTCGTATTTCACTGCAAACTGAATAGCTTGTTATTTCATGTGTAACTTTACATTTGCTTGTATTAAAATATCTTTTTGAATTAATGAGCTTTACCAAACACTCCATGCTGCTTTTTACGACTACCTTTGTCTCTTCATTATTTAGTTTCCCTTGATCCTGATTCCATCAGCAAATGTTATCACCAGTAATCTTATCTTTATTTCTAAAGACCAGTGAAGTTTTTGGTCATGTCAGACTTGGTAAAGACCAGTGAAGTTTTTGGTCATGTCAGACTTGGTAACGATGGCTAAAAAGTCCCCCTAGCAAGCACCCTTACTGAATCATAAATCTCTGAAAAGCTAGTTTTAAATTTTATGTTGTTTAACATTTGCTTTTAAACTGCTCTTACTGGTGTTTTATAATGCCTTTCAAAAGTCGAAACATTTTCACAGTTATCTTTGTCAGCTTAACTGGTAACGTCATCAAAAAATGAAACCAGATTTCTTTGCCGAGATCTGATTTTTCAGCAAAACCATGTGAACTAATTGTTTATCGGTTTATTTTTATTAGTTTTTCCATTATTTCTTCCAAGACACTCTGCTTTGGGTTTTCAGTGTGGATGCAACAGCAGCACTCAGCTAGCTTCCCTAAGTTGCCAAATATTCCAAGATTCAATTAGAAATTAATATGCTGAGACCCAGTCTCTCTCCAGCTCTTTTGGAACTCATGGCCACATTATCCAGATTTACTTATGTAAAAAAAAAAAAAAAAAACAAAAAAAATAATGATTTTTCAGCTGGCACTTTACACTTACTGAAGGAATCAAAAACCATTTTTATCTGATTGGAGTGTTATCATGCTTCCTTCTTAGTATAGAAGAAATACTGAACATTTCTGTCATTTTTGCATCACTAATGACTATTTTACTGTCCTTTAGGTAGATACTGCTATTATTATTAGAATTTCTTTTGTAAAAAAAGTAGACTTATCTTTACTGAATACAGATTTTTCTCACCTATCTTTGGCAATCGTCTGTACTCCCATTTTTATCATTTTTACTGATTGTCGTGTGCCCTTCCTTGGTTTTTATATTTGTTCCATGTTGTTTTTCTAATTGTGCCTTTCAGCAGTTGTCTTTAATAAATCTAAATAGGCTCTTAATTCAAAAATTCTTTTTAAAATACAGTAAATAAGATTAAGCACCTTATTTTTTATTTTTCTAAAACACTTTTAAAAGAAATCCTCAATTTTCACTCAAAAAACTCAGTCTGGGAAAAGAACCCCCTTTGACCATCAAATATAAATATAAGCATTTGTGATTCATTTACCTTTTTAGTCCTTAGTATTTGACCATGGTCATTGGTCCTGTGCAGCTTCCAATTTGCCGTTTGGTTATCAATTCATCTTTGTGTGTTATACGAAGATGAAACTGGAGTTCCTTAATGTTGAATGTAGTACCCACTTACATTTAAAAACAGAAAGAGAAATTATCATCTGTAGCTTCTGAAATCTCAAATAATTTACTGTAGACTGCCAGGCCTCCTATAGAATGTGTGTCTTCAAATACTGGAGTATTTTTCTTTTTTCTTCTGCATTGCAATGAAATGCATAATGAAGGTTGACTTTTTGATCTGTAACAAAACTAAGCGAAAATGTTCCTCCCCTGGGTTTTGTTCATTACCACAGTGATCCATTCGTGTATGCCCTAGGATTTGAGGTTCTGAGCACTGCAAAACGGAGAAACTTTTTTCATATTAACCATATTTTACTACTAGACCAGGTAATGCACGTGACCCCTTCACTGCATATCAGTACTTTGAATTAAAATAGATCTTGGAAACTGGGCATGAAGATTTGTTCATATGTTTTTACATAGTTTTTATATAGTAAAACTACTTAATCTAGAGTAAAAAAATTCTATTTTCAGAAAATGTAATTGCCATCTGTTTAAAAGCAAAAAAAATTAATTGCTACCCTGAGATGTTATAATTTGTGTCTGTCATTTAACTTAATAAATTCAGGGCAGTTTAAAAAAGTAGAGGATCAAGTCCTCTCTTTCATAGCTCTACGTTTGCATTGTCATTGAAATACTTAATGCAATTCTGGTTTTGTGAGTAAGTTACATTTTTTTTGCTTAGTTACTGTCCAGCGCTCTACATTTTACTGCAGTCGGATCTGTATTCTGACTACCTGACTGCTGTATTTATGGTACCACAGGATACCCAAGTTTCACATAATTTAATTCCAGCTCCAGAACATGTCTTGGTGTCTACATCTTCTTTCTAGTTTTATATATGTATTGTTTATATCAAGGTCTGTACATTTTTCTATGTTAAAATACCCTTAGAAGAAAGATTAACAACTTTCCAATATGGCAGAGCCCACTCCAGCCACACACGCTGCGCTTTCTGCTTATCAGCTATGGAGAAACAGGGGTTTTGTAGTAGCCCAGGAAGGTCAAGACTTGAGTTATTTTGCACCCCGCTTCCGACGTTTCCGAAGGATATCCCATGGAGAATGCCATCTCAAAGTCATCTTTTTCTGATTGTAGAAACTCCATGCCTGCTAAGCCTTCCTTCTGTAGGAAGAATGCAGTGAAGGTGCCAGTTTTCAGGCACAAAAGATTGAAATTATGCGAGACTTGTGAATGGGGGGAAGCCCCAAAGCGTACAGTGATGTGCAGACAGGCAAATGTTGCCTGTCCTGGGACACTGACAACAGTGTGGTCTCTGGCAAGAAACTCTGCTTACCTGAACTGCAACATGCCAGTGTACTTCAGAATATGTGCTGATTTAACAGCGGTTGTGTATTTAACAAATGTCACATGAGTAATGCACTTGCAGAAGCTCTGCACTGCCATGTTAGTGCGGTGATGGGCAAGAAGCAGATTGTTCTTTGAGTACAATTTGCTAAGGAGTAATTTCACACTCTTTACAGATACGTTTCCTTTTACCTTTAAGCGTGTACATCAAGTTAAACCTTTAAGATAATAACAGATTAAAGAATATCCAAGTTTTAAGAAATTTTTCTGGGTGGGACAGCCTCCTCAACTGTCACCTTTGTGCTGGGGATGGAAATTACAGAGGTTAGCTTAGTTCTGTGCCATTCAGAAAGGAAGAGATAGGAATACTGTTAAGGAGACTCTCATGCTTCTACATGAGGAATTTGTTTTACCTTTTAAACATCACAATTGCATTTGTATTTAAGAAAACTCATGTTTCTTTTGTTTGCTCAGTGTGGAATGATAGTCTGAAAATTGTCAGGTTTGCATGATCCATGTGTGAATTTGCTTACAAGGCAGATAGTCAACTATTTGGCAAAAGCAACTTTTCAGGCAGTGTATGGGAAGAACTGAATAAGTGAGATGTTTTCATTTGCGGCCTCCAATGAAACCTGGGCTTAAAGCTCTGACAATTTAGGTTTTTAAATTAATATTTTTTCTCTGGATCTGTTTCAGTAAGGAAGGGTATATAATTTATATATTATATATTAATTGGTGGTCACAAGACATCCAGTTTTGCAGTGGTTGGATATTTCCTCATGCAGATAGGAGCCAGAAATGTTAAAATAATGTTGGAACTTAAAATCACTTGTCTCGATCTTTTTTGCTGCCAAATTGAGAAGGTAACATTTGTTAGTGTCACAAATATGCTGTGGTGGTAGTTAAGTTAGGAGAAGTTAGTTATTGCAAACTTCATTCTGAAAAGGGCCAGCTAAGTTAATAATTATATTGGGAATTTTTATTTTTAAGTTCATAAGATTTTATTAAAAATACATTTTAGTGACTCATCAAGGATTTTAATACTTTTAAAGGGATGCTGTTAAGATTTCTATGCTTAAAATCTCTTTTCTCCTTGTTTCCAGAACTTGTATGTCATTCAGACACATCTGAGCAAATGAATTCTTTTTGTGTTTGTTTAAAAATATTGTTAGCAAACTACCTCGTTATCATGGTGAGTTTAGTACAGCATACACATATCTGATATGTGCCTGTGTTAAAGCCATGAGACCATATATGTAAGGGGGTATGTTTTGCTTAGTACCAAAGACTTATTTTGTTTATGAATAGTAGGGGATTGGATCTTAAAAAAAATACAAAGGTTCATTTTCATACTTCTCTACATTGCCAGGCTTTACAAATGCCTGGTTTTGTAAATATTTGATTGAACAAAAATGGTCAATAATGGTACTAAGTATTTCATTTTAGTCTGGTCTGAAGATATTGTGTTATATCTGTGGAGGGGGATTAAGTAACTGTAAGTCTTTGGTACAGAAAATACAACTGGAGGATTTTTCTTTGGTTTTGCAGCGTTCCGGTTCCAGTAGTCAGTCTAGAGAAAATTCCTAACCTAGTGAAGGCAGATGGTGCCAATGTTAAAATGAATTCTGCAACCACTACCACCATCACCTCCTCCTCAGCCTCTTCATCCACCATACCTGCGCCACCTTTGGTTAAATCTGGTTTGACATCCAAGTCAGTGCCACCGTCACCAGAAAAGATTCTGAACGGTAAAGGAATTATAGCTCCATCAATAGACAAGAAACACCAAAATGGCACTAAAAGCAGTAACAAGCCTTACAAAAGACTTTCAGGTAAGTGACGTTGTCGTTCATCTTTTGAGGTTGTCCATCTTTCTTCATTAATATTTCTATAGCTCAGAAATAATGTACTAATAAAATGCTGTATCCTGGTTTTGGTTTGATTTTTTTACTGTAAGATGCCAGTTTGCATATATGAAAAAGAAAGCTTTCACACTCTTAGCATGTGTAAAATATTTTCAAAGTACACATTCTGTTTAGCTTGAAATTAGAGTGTTTAATGCGTTTCTCAACTGGTCAAGAGGCCAAATATAATTCTTTAAAGAAGTAAATTCATTAGAACAGAAAGGCAGAAGGCTTCCTCAAGCCATTATGTAATTTGGGTCTGTTTACAACAAAAGAAAATGTGCCTCGGTTGGGTGACTTTAGTATAGTCATGATCAAGTAGAACAGTTGAGGTTTAAGACATTGGGTTATCCGCCAAGTCACGATTTTTTAAAGAATCGTCTTTCTTGGTTTTCAACACTAGAAGATTCTAAGAAGATATGGGAAATGCTGGGGAAATCTTAAAAGTCATATTTCCCCTCCACCCCTTTCCCCCTGTGATTCACACATGAGTGAAGGCGTTTGTAGCATGGGGATCTCTACCTTTGTCAGGAAGACAGGATGGTGGGGTTGAGGGAGCGACATGAAATGTGGAAATGCCCTGGCTGGCCTTAGGCAGGGCAGTATTGAGGATGTAGGTTCTCATGCAGATCTGCCACCAAAGCACACAACGTCCCATCTTGGGAGGGCAGAGGCTCCGTTAGAAAGATTGCCATCCATTGGGAAGGATTATTTTCCATGGAGTTCCCCGGAGGTGACCCATGCCAGCTGTTGGGCAGCGAGTAGAGAATTTGTGCCTTAAAGCTTGAAAACATATTTTTGTTCAGAATGAAAGGAAACAAAGTGTTTTGAGGGAATTTTTTTTTTTTTTTTTTTTTTTAACAAAAGTAACTGACTGGAGTTTACGGCTTCAGAAGCTGTGCAGGGTCTATTCATCAGCTGGCAGTACTTTGTGATTTGGGCAGGAACTTCTTGTGTGTACTGAAAGGCTAATTTTGCTAATGACAGCATGATCCACATTAGATCGTCAGTTTGGCAGAAAGTTAGTTCATATGATTTCTAAATGTGCACTAGTTATGAACCAAGTATAAGTTGTACAAAATAAATGCTTTCATTTCCAGTTAATGAGGGTGCCCGATTTTTTGACTGAATATCAGGTTTATTTTTTTTCATTTTCTCAAATTTGGCAGTTAGCCTATGGTACTGCTACCTTGGCTGGATTCCAGACCAGTGCGAGGTGTTTGCTAGGGCTGTGTGTGGTATGGAACAAGGCCATTGCCTTAAAGGATTCAGTGCGCTGATCGCTTTCTTAACTAGTTAAAGGTGGCATATAAGAAAACAGAACCGTTGTTCATGATAGTGTTCCACAAAATGAAAAAAATATTAAGAGAAAGTAGCTGATTAGGCTTTTAAACCTTACATTCCACTTGCTAAGATCCAATTTGTTATTCTAATTAAAACTCTGTATATTTGCAGTTAATTTAAAATATTGGTTTCTTTTAACCTCTTATTTCCTTTAATGGTTTAGATGCTTAATTTAGCTCATCAGTTCTGAATTCCTACTTGGGCAATTGAAACTGATACTTTTTGAGGTACTTGTTCTCCTCATGTCACCACGTACCACCGCAGGGCTGTAGGTGATACTTGTACCTTTTTTGTACGAGTGCTTGCTGAAATGTCTTCATAAAGGAGAATAATTTCTGTAGGGCCTTCCTTCAACTTGCTTGCTTTTTCTGTGGAGGTGACTCCATCGTTATTCTGTCTCTAAGCCGTCACTCGCAGTGTCTTCTAGGCTAGGGAGCGTGTCACTGGTGGAAATTTCCAGATAGGCTGGATCTCTGGACAGGACTGTTTGAGCACTCCGACAGGCATTAGTTTACTTTTATATGGTTAACAAATCCACAGAATTTATACTTTTTTTTAAAGCTCCTCTGTCATTATCAGGTTTAGAATCCGTTCAGTCTTGCTTCTAATGCCTCACGTATTGATGCCGCAACGCAATAATTTAGCAATGATGCAAACAGGAGAAGTCCTGAGAGCACTGTAGATGAATTGCCTGTAGATTGTGTGTCACTATGATGGATTCCTCTCCATTATTATACAGAACTGTGCAAAGGCTGAGAAAAAGATCTTGGAAGGTCAATGAGATGATTATTTTAGAGATCCCATAAATTTCATTCATTTCACGTTAAAGGAATGAGACGGTGGCTAGAGGATTTAGGTTTCCCTCAGTCCGCTGCTGTGGAACTGCACGGCTGTTAATTTTTGAAGCTCCTTAATAGGTCTGACTGGTTTACATCTGTTTTCTTTCCTTTTTAGCAACCTCCACTCTCTCTCATACCATTTCCCTGACTGTGGCTGAAGTTTGTTTTTTTTCTTTGCTGAGAGCTGGTGGTTGTTTGGGTGATGAATGAACCTGCCCTCTTTTCAGGAGCGCTGTTGGTGAGAGAGAGGAAACAGCTCGTGGAACCACAAAAGACAGTCTGTAGCTGCCCACCATAAGTGGATCAGTGTTCCCTAGTAGCAAACCGCAAAAAAAATATTTTTTTCCTAAATCTTCCTTAGTTCTTGTTCTCTTTGGGGTGAAGTTAAAGGAGGCAGGTGTCTAGTTTACACCAAGAATATTTGGTGTGTTGCAAACAGGAGTTTGAGACAATTCAGTTTTGATCCTTCCTCTTCTTTCGGTGAGGTTGTAACGAATGCTTTTTACTCCATCCACCAAACGTGAAGAAGTGGAATTCATTCTGGAGAAACAGCTTTCTCAAGCTGTGCCTGTGGACAGGAGCCTGGGGGTTCTCACGCTACACATTTCTTAATACAGAGGTAGTCAGACGCTGCATTTCATTATTGATAAGAAGATGATAATCTTCATTTAATGTGTTGCCCAAACCAGGCGTGCCTGTAGCTGGCAATTAGATGTTCATGATTTCTCTGGAACAGCCACGCACGCTTCAGCCAGGAGAAGTGGTTTCCTGTTTGCTTAGCATTTTCTGTTTCTCAGGGAAAGCACGTTATTTTGTTGTTCAGTTGACGGCGGAGGCTTCCACTTTTTCTGACTATAATTCATTCTGCTGATTTTACCTCTATATGGTTTCCTAAAAACTGGCTTTGCTATAATCTGTCCGGCAAGTTTTTCTTGACACTCTTACTGACAAGTAGCAATCTGCATGCTCACCAGGGGAGCACTTCTGATTTTTGAAGTATGTTTCCCTGTTGGTCCAAAACAGTCCTTGCCTGGTGACTTTCAGAACACATTCCACAGCCTTGCGATTACCCTCAGGATTTCTCATTTGAAAGCATATTTATAAGTCCATATAGTCTATTTAGTTTGTTTTTTAACTTGCGTTGAAGTTTTTTAGGCGGGTGATTCAGGAAACAGTGATGGGAATATCACACATTTAAAAAACAGGAGTAATTAACTCCTTTAGTTCATGAACATGGGTTTTCATCCATTAAGTAGGAAAAACTGTTTACTATATTTAGTCATACACAGCTACTTTTCTGTTTCTGTTGTGCTGTAAAGGCCACAGAAACTACAACTACTTGTGACAGATTTCAGTCCCTTTGTAGATTTCACCAAAATAAACAGTGCCAACCGTTTTTTCCAACTCACTTTTTGGAATGTCTCTGCTAATAGGTCGATAACATAACCGTTTAATGTGTGCTTTATCATTTTTAAGTGCATATAGCAGAATACATAAAACCTCTAGTAATTGTGATATCTGGACGACAGCCGTCATCCAGCGTAGGCCGCTTGGCCTCATGTTTCTTCTTCCAGCTGTTCTACTTGCTGTGATGCTGTCATAACATTGTAACATAGCTGTGAATTGCTGTCTTCATCTTAGCTGATTTGTTTATTTATAAAGAATTTTTAGATCCTCAGATTAAATATTATATTTGAGCACAGGATGTTTATTATATCTGAATGTAACACCACTGTATAGTTAAAATAGGCTTTGGTAAATAGTTCATGTTCCACTATCAAACAAAAGAAAACCAGTCTGCCAATTAAAACCTACAATGTCAAGGTGTATAAAGATAATGGTAGATTTTTCTGGTGGCATAAACTAAAATGTGGATGTCCATAGTTTTGTTAAGGCTCTGTAGGGCAAACCCTAAAATTATATTAACATAACCTAAAGGAGGTGATGCTATCTGTGGCATATAAATACTAAAATATTAATAAGAATGAAATATGCAAATACAGCATATTAAATATTAATGCACTTTTAATGTTAATCATGAATAGAACTCGTGTAAATGCCTTTTTTTCATAATCTCTGCAAACCTTAAACTCTATGCCTCCCTTCACTTAGGGAAATAAGAACTAACATACACGTTATTTTTACACAGATTTCGGGGACAGATTTAGATAAATTTTGTTTTTTAAAATGCCACTAGTAATCTTGCATTAACTTTTGAGACACCACGGGTTGTTTTTCAGAGTTTCTGAGTATGTCAGAGAAATGTTGTTCAAAGCATTTGTGATATTTAGTCTGTATGTGTCTTAGCCAAACTCAGAAGCTGGATTTGCAAACGCTGTGTTTCACGGCCTCAGAGGCAGCCAGCGTTAGAGGGGGAATTGAACTCGCAGGTATTTGGCTTGGTCCTGTGCTTGGGCCACTCCGTTGAGCACAGCTCTGTAAGCAGACTTATTTCTGTGAAGTCTGTGATTGAAATCCTGCTCTAAATAGTTTGAAACATGTAAGGACAAAAAAATGCACAACTGTGAGCGATGCACATCACACTATTATAGGGTGCTGGGGTTGGGAACAGTGGTTCGGGTTGAGCCTGGTTGAATTAAGTACTATCAGGCAAAAATTATAGCTACTTTGGTTAAAATTTCTGTAATGATCTATTTTTTTTTTCTCCTTTTTCTCCCTACATCCCTCCCCCTCCCATCAAACAGAAAGAGAATTTGACCCAAATAAACACTGTGGAGTACTGGATCCTGAAACAAAGAAACCTTGCACAAGATCGCTCACCTGCAAGGTATTTTTCTTAGAAGATAAAATATCAGATGCTTTGTTATAGTTTAAATCCTACCACAGTAGTTTGAGAGGTCATACCTGCTCCTGTCTTACAGACAATGGGTATGGTATTCAGACGCTGTCTTCAGGTAATTCTTTTGAGTAATTCTGTTTCTTTGAATCAGAGCATCTGCATTATTCCACTGATATTTCTAAAAAGATTTTTTTTTTTCTCCTCGTCATTTTGTTATGCAAAAAGCATTAACGTTTCATGTAGAAGCACAAGTGTTATTTTAAATGCTCCTTTTTTGGTTCATGTGTGCAACAATGTTGAAGTATAGTCAATTTTTAGTAAAAAATTAACATGATTTTTGTATAATAAATTACTTGGAGGCTTCCCTTGTGATAGTAATTAGTCTCATGTCAAAAAGTAGCAGCAATATAAGATATTTAATACTGAACATTTGTATGTGTATGTGCTGCTTGTCAGTAGAGATGATCAGTTAAATTAGCTTTAAACTATATGCACATTTTTCAATCCAATGAAATCAATTTTTCATTGTAAGTTAAGAGCTGCAATGACGTTACTTCTTAATATTTTAAAATTATTGGAATTATATTTTCTGCTTTGGAAAAGGTAAGTCAATAGACTCTATTATATGAAAATTGTTGCAAAAAGTAATTTTAGCCTTGATGTTGGCATTTCTTAAGAATGGCTTCATAAATTATCAAAGATAATGTGGAATAATAGCTTTATTTCCATAACTGTGGCTAAAGTTGTTTGAAGTAGATTTTATCTTTTAGAGTTGTGGTGTATCGGAAGTATAGAGGACTCATAAACAATGTCATGCACACACAAATGCTTTTTAACCACCCTATTTTTAGACTCATTCACTTAATCATCGACGAGCAGTTCCAGGCCGTAAAAAACAGTTTGACATCCTTCTAGCTGAACACAAAGCTCGATCCAGGGAAAAAGAAGTTGCAAAAGACAAAGAGCATCCACCATCTGCAAGGGAAAGCTATCAGAGCCAGCCCACACCAGCACAAGACTCTCTATCAGGATCTTCAGTGAACTCTGGGCAAGAATCTAAAGTAACATCTCCTGCAAAATCTAGACCACCAAATTCTGTACTTCCAAGGTAAGCAATTCTCCAGTGCGGAATGTTGCGTTCTGAAGGTGCTGTAAGAAATGTCGTAGTCTTCCATACAGCTTATTTTATAAGCATTTGGTATTTCTTGAGGCTATTGCATGATAAAACACATTAATATAAGAGTTTCTCTTAGCAGTAGAAGATAGACTACGTTTATACTAACCTAGATCTGTCCATGACAGCCTGTGGTCTGATTGGGAATGAGGCGAGGAGTCATGTCCACCCTCTGATCGGAATCTCACACTAACTGCATTTTTTTGCTCAAATGGTCAGTAATAATTAGGAAAGTTTACATTCGAGTCATTCTGACACTTCTAGGAATAAAAGTCTATTTACATGAATCAGGGTACTGGTGGTGAAATTCTGTACATTTATGCAGAATTTTTCTCTGCAAATATTTCACCGATTACATTAATAGAATCTCTTGTAAAATAAGGTGTAATTTAGTGTAGATGACAGTGTAAGCAGCTAGTTCTTAAAACTATTGATTTGAAACTGTCCATAGCATGTTTTGCCTCATTTTGAAGATTTTTATTGTAAAGGACAAAAACAGTCTTCAGACAGACAATGCAAACTTCTAAAGACATCCCTTTAGAAAAACTAGCATGATGTATTGGATCACTGAATTCTGCTTATCCTCTGGTAAACTTCCCATATGTTTTGTTTTGTTGGCTGGCAAGGTTTTTTATTACTAGTTTTGGCTGGAGCAGATAAAGCTGAACTAGTTGGTTTTGTTCATATTTATCTTGTTTCACATTTCTTTTCTTTGCAGAAGCCTTGGTCAGGATTGAGTGCCCATTTGGGGGCTTTTGTACTAAGATAGTCCCTATTTCAAAGAGATATTTGTTGTATTTGCTATCTCAAGTCTTACAGAGACAGCCGTTTCCAATGTTTTCTGTGTGTTCATCAAGCCGTAATGAAATTTTATTCATACAATGGCAGAGGTGGGTCTTACAGGGTTCGAGTGAAAGGACAATGAAAGAATACCCATAAATAAATAAAACGGTGAGAAGTCTCATAATTCTTGTGAAAGGAGTGACCTTACACAGTCCTTACATCGAGAGGAGCACAGAGGAATAGGCAGACATTGTTTTTAGTAGGTGAAAGTTTTAGTCAAAGAAACAAAACTGGAATGCGATTCAGTGACAGTCAGCTGAAGAAATTGCAAAGGTTAGTGGTACATGAGGAGGAGGATTTTAGCAGTCATACGTTGTGTTTGTACAATCTACGCTTCTGTTTCCGCCGCAGTGCCTCTGTTCTGTCGTCCTGGCTGTTTTTGCAGGCAGCTGTGCCAGAGGAAAGCCTTGCTACTGCTCTGCTGGGAGCCAGCAGCTCTGCTGCTGGAAGAGGTTATGTGTGTGCTCCCTGCTCTGCTGAGGCAAAGCTTGCTGGTTTCACTGAAGGTGACTTGGCTTCACCTGGCCGCCTTTTCCTGAAGGCCAAGGAGCACTCGCACAACCTATCCCTTGCAGCAGCAGCTGCAGCAGTTATTTCTAGCTGATGGGCATGGCTGAGCAATCCCTGCTCAGTTCAGAAGAGGGCACCTGTCCACAGTCTTAGTGACTGCTGTGTCCTAATAGCATAAATTCATGAGGTTGAAGAAGATCTTCTCAATGCGGGCGTCTCCTCCAACCTCAGAGATCCACATACCTACTTGGTTGTGCAGACTGTAACTGAGAATCCTTTTCGCCCTCACTTCTAACATGATTTGTTTCCAAGCTACTTTTGAAAGGGAAGGCACCATCGTGCCCTGTGGTGCAAAGACATTCCCACTTTGTTTTACTGGATTTTAGGCAAAGGTAAAGAAAACCTACATGCTGTAAGAGGTCCTCCCAGTTACTTCACTTACTACTAGCTGTAGAGGGTGTCAGCTAAACACTCATTATGTTTAGTACACTAATTTCAGTAGTATTGTGGTGTGAAATGAAATTTCATAACTGGACCCTTGGGATCAATCAGATCAAGCAGAGCAATGGTGCAGTGTAAGAAGATCTTACACATCTGATTCTTGTTTGCATTTTTAATATACTTTGCCTCTCTCAAGATCTTAACCTCATGGCAAATTTAAAATCTGAGGCAATACAAAGGTGCTTCAGCTAACATTAACTTGACGTTAATCCACGATATATTTCTGACAAGACCAAATGTCAGCTATTCTGTATCTTACTGTCCTTTATATGATCTTTTCTGGTATAATTTACTTTGATGCTTGACTCCGGCAGGTAGGTTTGCAGAGCCTTTGAACACTGATGATTTAAATGTATATTCTCCTTCTAGACCATCATCTGCAAATAGCATAAACAGCAACAGTTCTTCAAACCACAGTGGGTACGTACCAGAACTGCCACTGCCTTCCATGGGAGGAGATTTAACGAGCAGATTGTCCAGTGATGAAGGAGAAGCGGATGGAGCTGAAGAATCTGAGAAATTAGACTGTCATTTCTCTGGACACCATCCCAGACCTCTTGGGGTATGTGTCTGTCTCTGGCATGCCTTGCCGTTATTCTTATGTAATTAGAGAGCAGAGAAAAAAGAAGTAATCTAGTAAAAACGTAAGGAATGAGGACCTTACATTCTGAAAACTGTTTTCTAAAGAGAACAAATACATTTGACAGAAAATGGTATGGATGGGATAAGGTAGGAAGACTGGTCAGTGCACGTGACAAACATTGCTAGGTTGCAGGACAGAATGAGCAGCAGAAAATCAGAAGTTCTAGTTTTAGATTTTCCTCTCAGTAGACTGCAACTTGGGTGTAATTCTGCTAAACTGAGAAAAGTTGCATTGTTTTACATGTGATATGAACAGATAATCTCTTTGTTGTCATAGTTCTTACAAAACTGTACCTTGCAATTGGTTATAGTTCTGAAAATCATACGGCAGCAAAGGACTACTACAGTGCTTCGTTGATTTTTGTAGTCCGGTTTGAAGCAGTAATTAAATATCATTTATGTGAGTGTATGTGGACTTAGAAGCTATTGCTCCATTCATCTGAAAATGGAAAGTGTAGAGCATGGCATAGCCCGTCTGCTCTGGCGGTGGCTTAAGTATGTGCTTCTTGCTCTGGCGGCTGTTTTTGTCTTTCTCCCGTGTTGGTGAGAAATCTCACTGTAAGTAGTAAGAGCTGCCTTGTGGCATTATCTCTGCAGTGTGAATTTGTTTACACTGTACAATCCAAGAAGCAGTGGGAGAGCTCTTGAACTTCTAAGCAGTTGGTTCACATCAAAGTTGAGCCAAGGAGTAAAATTAATGAAGACTTCACTTTTGTGTTTTCCATATGATATGCAGAATAAACCAAACACTGTGATAACTGTAGCATTTTCTATATTCCGTAGAGCAAAGGAGAGCTTGTTACTGTCAGACACCAGGAAAAAGTATGAGCTGAACATAAAATGACTGTCAGATGAAATTCTGTATTTGGTTCTTACACAGAAAATACGAATTACTGTAGTCCATATAGTACTATGATATGCAGTAACCTCCTGCTTCCTTGGTACTCTTGTATTCTACTTCATTTTTGCTGGCTGCTTCTTTATGAATTAAAAACTAAAGGCTCACTGCATGTGTGTCCAGACAATTTAAAAAATAATCTAAGTGCAGCCAGTTCTTGTACAGGCATCATCAGTGAGACATGCCTGTCAAAAGCCATTTTGGTTTAGGATCCTAGTTCTGTTTCAAGGCAAATCCCACTGACTCATCTGTTCTTTGAAATCTTAGCATCTCTCAACTAAAGCAGTTACTGATAGTGCAACTGTTCTTAGTCCGTATCAACGTGAAGTCAGGAAAGTTGGTGTAAATCACCTTCAGCGCAGTTCATGCTAACTTGCTAAATTTCACGTTGAAGTGGGCTGTTTTCCTCGCACAGTCCCTCTCCCAGCTAGGTGGTAGTAATAGACAGGGAAAAGGCAGTAGCTTCTTAGACTACCTCTTAGTGGTAACTGATCTGCATCACTGGGAGGTGAGGCTAGTTTATCAACTTAGGTGGTGGTTTTAATTAACCTGTTTAACCTTGTCATGAAACAGACTTAAGATAAACAGTTACAGTCACCGCTTGCTGTCCATTGAGCTGAAAAGTACTTTAAATGAATGCTTTTCTGCTGCATCAGTAGCTTCTGCTCTCAGACAGAATTTGTGTGACTTGGTCCCCCCGTGATGGAGAGTTGTCTTGTTTTCTGAAGATGCTTTATAACAGGTTTCTCTCCCACAAACAGGTGTTGCGGCAGTTCTCTACGTAATGTGAGATCAGTAAGACTGAACTGAAGAAAGGGTAGATGCCTGGCCATACCATTTCAGTGTAGTAGGACTTTTCAGGAAGTTCTCCAGAGGAAGCAGTGCAAATACTCCTGAGCTCTGCAGAATTCTCAAAATATTTACTACTCCTCTAGATGATTTTCGTACACTGTGAAGAGTGCATCCGATGCTCTGTTGTAGTGCAGATGCCATGGACGATAATTTATTTTTCTACTGAAACGTCGCCTGTTTCTTTGTTTCTTAAATAGATACTAAAGATGCTCCCATTGCACCTTTTTCCTCTTCAGTTATATTTTTATTCCTGTTACACAGTTAAAAGATGTAATGTGCACAGAACGGTGTAACTGTCATTCTGAGGCAGTATTATTAGCCAGAACTGCTTCCTTAACAGTGCCTCGGTATTTATATTCTTTCCCTGTCACACATAGGTACCTGATAGTAAAGTGACTTGTTAGTGAAGTATGAAGTATACTTTACACTAAGCTGAAACATTATGCACATATTTCATATATCATGCAAAAAGTATTTATGCTGCAGATAGTGAAAAACACCTTTGTAAAGGTGTTTTATATGCATGATACAAATTACAAAGGTGTTCCTTGATCCATAAGTGATAATTATTTTATAATGTAGAGATATGCTTTTATAAACAACATTGAAATACCTTTTCTTTCAGTTTTGTTCATACGGCAGTCGCTTAATGGGAAGAGGGTACTATGTCTTTGACAGAAGATGGGACCATTTTCGATTCGCACTAAACTCCATGGTAGAAAAACACTTGAACTCACAGATGTGGAAGTAAGTGGGATTTTTACACTTGGTGGGTAGTTTAACATTTTTAATTCTGTAAAACTTCCAAATTAAAGACTCCATGGGAAGCATTTGTAAAATTACCTCTGTATTAAGGCATAGCAGTGATATGAGTACAAATTTTCTCTGTTAAGGAATATGCAGCACAACAGAACAGTCTCCTATTCTGATGTAAATTTCTGTCAGGTTTAGCACTTTTTTTAGTCCCTCTGAATCTGGGGAGGAATAATTCACTCGTTCTGTTAACACTACTTAAAAGCATTAAAGCTCAGTGTTTCCTGGGTTGATATCATATTGTTTTATAACACACAGGTTAGATTTTGCCTAGATTTTTATACCTGTATCATGCACCCATATCGCCCATTCAGACTTTGCTCTGTAAGACTCATGTGTTGTAAGGTAAGGAACTCAGTACACATTTGCCTGTGCATAAGATGGAATATGATAGTTTTTTAGTCCATAGTGCCCTTACTGGCTTTGGGTTCTTAAAATTCCGATGATGACTCACTATTGAAGCACCTCTATATCACGTATGCAGGTTCCAAGCACTATAGGCTTTGGCTACACAGATACATTAGACTGCACTTCTAAGAAAGACGCTAATTCTTTTTAAAAAAATAAACATTTGAAAAGCTCATGGCATCTGCAGATAGGATTGATTTTTTGGGGGTATTCTGCTACAGAACATGCATTCTTCTTCCAATGTAATGACACTAAAGTGCAGTGTTTCATGTCACTATTTATTATCAGGACTGTGTTATATTCATTGGATGCCAGCCATTAGATAAACAAGGTTTGATTTTTATTTAAATATGTTTTTGAAACACTAAAGCTTGGCTTGTCTGACTAACCTGGTAACTTGATGGTAACAGTGCTACTGTGCTGGGAGACATAGTTTGGAAATGCTTGGGTTTGCCATAAAAGGGCCAGTTTCATGTCTGTTTGGAGACAGATCATGCTTGATCTGCAAAGGGTTCCTCTCTTCTACTTTGTAAATTTGGCTGTCAACTAGCGTCTGTCACCTTCCACAAATAAAACTAATTTGGTTTCCTTAAATAGGAAGATGAAAACTTGTGTTATCTATTGGCTTGCTTTGTCAGGAGAAAAGATACTCAGGCATCTGAGAAAATGTGTCACTAGTACCACTACTATCACGAAAAACAAAAATAACCTCTGTAGTAGTTATATGGTATGAGAAATAAACAGGCCTCATCCTGCTCCCACTAAATCCAATTGTAAATGTTTTCCCAAATTCTAGCTGTTCATGTAATCTCTAATATTTTAATGAATTCCCTCCGCACTTACTTGTCTGTATAACACAGGAAGCTCACAGTGCTTAACCCCTATTGTGTTCTTCTGTTGTCCTCAACCCTCCTCTGGACTGATCTTTTCCTGCTTTCCCCAAGCAGGGGTATGCGTAAAGCTGTTATTTTATAACCAGTGCTACTACAGCTCTGTAGCTGTGGCTCATCCAGCTGAGCCCATGGGTAAAGGGCTACGAGGCCATATTTTGAGAACGATAATGACACTTACAAAGTACTTTTTATTCCTAGTCCTCAAAGTACTTTACAAAGGTGGGTAAGAATTATTGGCCCTTCTTTAAAAATAAACTGAGGAATGGATCTGATAAGCAGCTTTGTTCGTGTAGCAAGTCCCAGGCAGTAGGACTTCCTCATTTCTGGCTGCATGGACTGTATGTAATCCCTTAGGTAGTTGTGCCATAAACAGTGTTCTGTCTGACAGTCTCCATAGGAAGAATACCAGGAGAGAACACTTGTAATTAGGATTTGATTTCTGATAAAACAGCACACCCAGTGCTGCTCTTTTATCATACTTCTTTGAGGGCAAGAGTAAGCCTTTAAAAACTGAAGAGGTGTCAGTAGTGAGGATAACAAGGGCAGACTTATGGTAATGTACAGCTTCTTAACAAAGAGAAATAGGATTAAACTGTGAATTAAGTTTTAGTCTAAATAATGAGAAAAGCTGACATGATAATTTTCCAAGAGACATTATGGAAGTCTGGTTCTTTGTTAACACTGGGACTAGATAAAATAATAGAAGATGGTGGCTGAATAGAAAGGAAGTTGAATACATTCTACTAATTTCACAGGTAATATTAAATTTTATTCTCAGAATATTATTCAACTAGATATCAAGCTTATCAAGCATTGTTTAATACTCCGTCAATTTTTCAATATCAGTGAAATTAATCAATACCTTACCTAGTTAATCCTGTCTGACCAGCTCGCAGATGAGCTGTTGGGAATAACACTGCCTTGGGAAAGGGATGAGCTTTCCTCCTTTCCTCTTAAAGCTCAGTGATTAAGTGCTTCACAAACCCCCAAACTGGCTCATTTACTGCCCTCATCAAATCTAACCTGTGAGTTTAGGTTGATACTGAAAGTCTTCCACAGCTTGAACTTCCGAGCAAAACATACGCAATAAATGAAACATAGTGACTAGAATGTTAATAGATTCCACCATCAGGCATTTTATTTGCATTTTTTTAATTGTTTGGTAAAATAGGAGAGGAAAAAAGGAATTAAATTTGTAATAAAGTGATTAAATTGTAGCACTATGCACTTAATTGCTACATGGGGCACTGGTGCTGAAGTGGAGCTCAGGTCTGGTTTAACAGAGTTACACAGTTTAGGGCTCATGTGCCATGACAGAATTTTCTAGGGAAAATTAAGCTGCATAGTTCTTTACGTAATCATCTTCTGTTAGGTCTCTGCTGCCTTCACAGATTTAATGTGCCTCATTTCAAAATTAATTTTTAGGAAACTATACTTTATGACCCAGCTTTCCCAAGTCCTTACAATATTAAAACACATGTGGTTTTAGGTTTTGTTGTTTGTATTCAATCCCAAAGAACCTCATAATGGAATTGCAAGTTTAAAAAGAGGGGGAAAAAAAATCATAAGTAAAAGCATTTTTAAGCTGTTGTAGAATGCAGAGCTGATTTTGAACTGTGAATATTAAAATATACATGATTGGTAGAATAGGAATCAAAATTAGAATGAACTAGGTTTGCCTTTTTTAATAAGTTGGTCCTTCCCAGAAATCGTTTCCTATCTGCATTGTTTGGATGGAATTTTTTCAGTATCTAAACCTTCCCCCCCCCCCCCCCTTCTCTGTTTAGGAAAATTCCTCCTGCGGCAGATAGTCCCATGCCTTCTCCAGCAGCACATGTCTCCACTCCTTTTCCAGCATCAGTCTTGCAGCCTTTCAGCAACCCCAGTGCGGTGTATATTCCTTCAACGCCTATCAGTTCGAGAATCACTTCTTCTTCTTACATAATGACATCAGCCATGTTATCAAATGCAGCCTTTGTGACGACGTCAGATACGAATTCCATTATGTCACACACTACAGCTTTTCCTCATGTGGCTGCAAGCCTAAGTATCATGGACTCAACTTTTAAGGCGCCATCAGCTGTGTCACCAGTGCCAGCAGTCATCCCTTCCCCATCCCACAAGCCATCCAAAACAAAAACCAGCAAATCCTCAAAAGTTAAAGACCTGTCATCTCGGAGTGATGAGTCTTCAAGTAACAAAAAGAAAAAGCCGCAGTCGTCGTCGTCATCATCGTCCTCGTTATCTTTGCAGACATCTTCCTCATCTTCATTTTCAGGGTCCCACAAAAAGAACTGTGTCCTGAACGCCAGTTCAACTTTGAACTCCTATCAGGCGACATCTTCCTATAACAGTATGTCTGTGCACAATACAAATAACGGAACAAGCCCACTCAGTGCCAAATCGGAGCCCTCAGGACGGACTTCATTGTCAAGTAGTTCAACAGACTCAGTGAAACACATGAGCATGGTAGTAAGCAGTATTGACTCTTCTAATCTGTCTGTATCTTCTCTTGTGCACCACTCAGGGGACCACTCCCTGGGAGCACATAATGCAGTGTCTTCTCTACCCCTTTCTTTCGACAAATCAGAAGGAAAAAAACGTAAAAACTCTAGTTCTAGTAGCAAAGCCTGTAAAATCACTAAAATGCCTGGTATGAATAGTGTTCATAGAAAGAGCACTGCCAACCTTATTTCTGCGGTGCCAGATCCTACAAGCAGCTCCATCTCTCGGCAGGTAAGGGACTCTTCCAGTTATTTTTTTGCAGGTCATGTCTGACTTACTTGAAATATTCCATGCACTCTGAAAAGAAAATACTATGTTTGCTTCACATTGTTTTTCATCACACGACTTACTTTCTAGGTTAATACAGAAACATATTTGTATTTGTTTTGTACCAATCATAGAAAAATGCTTTGAGAATTAAAAATATATATATACTTTTAAAAAATATTTTATGAGATTTTCTTATTCAATTAATAAAGTAGCCATTTGTATCTTTGAAAATAAAATTGAATGTCCAGAATGGATAAATACTTTTTAGAAATTAATTTCAGATCTTAATTCTCATCTCTGAAATAAATTGCATCATTAAAACAGGAAGACAAGAGTCAGCATTTCTGTTTCTTTCTTTTCCCAAACTTGTTGCTGATTTATCTTTTAATGTTATGCAAGTCCCCTCATGTCCCTTAAGTAAAACGCTTTGCATCTACCTTTCCCTGTGGGGACAGCCCGAGATGCCTGACCTCAGATGCTATTTCCTGTTTGAAACTGGAAAAATTAAGAATTTAAGATCTGAACCGGGTGACCTTTAGTGGACATTTGGTTATCTTTTTTAGTGTGCATGTGTTCAGAATATTGAAGTCAGTGCAACAGATAAGGTTACATGCTCTTACTTCATTGTCACTAGCAGTAGAGCTTTGACTTCTCTTTCAATGATTCTGTATAAGGACAAAAGTATATATGAAGTAAAATTTGGTGGAAAACCTGCTGATACGATCTTTAGAATGATCTACTGTTTCATTCTGCTGCCCTGTCCAGTGCTGTGCAGTGCACAGAAAAGAAAGCTTGGCCCTGGCCTCTGGAAGACAAAACCATAGAAAATAGAATACCTCAGAAAATCTAGAGGAGGTAGCACAGGAGATTGTTTTTGTTTCTGAACGGCTGTGAAACTCTCATTTCCCAAGGATATTGTGCATAAAATGGAATTTGGAAATGAAGAGGGTAAGGTCTCGGGCAAGGCAATCCATAAGTACTAGCAGACAGAAATGGGAGTGGAAGAAGGGAGTAAAGGAATTCTAAAACTATTACAGCAGACAGAATGAAGGTCTCAAAGAATGGCTTAGCAGGTATATTTTCTCTTCCCTACTTCCAGCAGAGATGCAACTGAGATTGATTGTTTGGCTTTTAAAAATGGGTGGTGGCATTGTCTTTCTATTTTAAGCCTTTTAAACGTCTCCTGCAATCAGAACTAATCTTTAAGTCACTGAAGTCAGTGGAGGATGCTGTAAATTCTTCATTCTGTCACACACCTGATTTTTGAAATATGTTTGTGCCCAAAAAGATTAAATTACCCTGAGATATACTGTCTCACCTGGGAAGAAAAAGTAAGTACAAATTGTTGTTTTGGTACAAACATTGGTAGTAGGCAATGGATTGTTTCCTCTCTTCACGGTACACAGACTGTATCTGTAGCTAGTGCAGTCTGAGGAAGTCTTACAGACATACGCAGGAGGTTCTGAGTTCAAATTCTGACTCGCCTCGTGATTACGTCTGCTCCTGTGGGACATTCCTCTTGCAGTTGGTGGTGTATTTCAGCATGTTGCACAGTAATGGAAGTAAATAAACCATAAGGAATCAAATTAGAGGTCTTTTCTGAATATTTGTAAATATCTGAGTAATACTAATAATTTTTCCTTAAGTAAAAATTTAAATATATGTAATGAGTGTAATGATATACAGATTTTTAAACATAATGTTTTTATATACATGTACAGGTGCACACACATACTTGTATACATGCATATATGTGTGTGTCGATATGTAAAAGTTGGTCACACTTTCATCTTATATTGCTGGTCTTTGGAGCTACACTAGTAATCAAAAATAGGAGGGAAAGTGGAGTTGAGTGTATTTCAGATGTCTGGCTGGCAGCTAATTGTCTTTGTGACAACAATACTGAATTGTATGCGATAACAAAATAGACATTTCCTACTGTTTATTTGTGCTATAAATAAATGAAATTTGTACCCACTTAAGCATACGGGTCAATAATATTACATACTCTACATGTGAATATTAAAACTCTGGAGAATACGACAATTGAAATAACTTTTAAGCTCTGCTCATTTGACTTGCTGTTTTCTAGAAATGCAATCACAGTAAAAATACCACAAAAAAAAAAAAATCCCAGTATTACTTAAAATCTTCCTCCTGTTCCCTGATGTAATTGGGCAAATTAAGAGAATAAGAACACAGAAAAAATGAGTGGTGATAGGCTCGGGTGTTTTTTTTCTAATTTAATTCAAGTCTGGCCTGGGTAGGTAGCAACTGAAAGTGTTAACCATTGGGTTTTGAAGTATACTTTATTTTTAAAAGAAAAAAAGGGACTTAAGTCCTGGCCTCACCCTGATCCTTGTGAAATGGTGTTCCCGTCATTAAAGACCCAACACAACTGGGAATCCTTCTGATCTTCACGGAGTGCTGTAACTGTCCAGTCTGCCTGCGTTACCCTTCTGTCCTGGGGCGCTGCCCTTCCAGCTCTGAGTGAAGGCAGGGCGGTAAAGCAGCTCGAAGCCCACCACAGTGCTGCAACTGTGTCACTCCTTGCTTTGTCTGTAATATAAGAGGTGGAATATAATAAGTAATAATGTGTAATAAGAGGTGTAACATTCCCTTTCATGATTCTAGGATCTCAGCAAGTCAATTTCTTAGTGGCTATTTTTCCATTTAAAAGATGGACAGGTATTTTATTATGAAAGGATTTTATGAATATTATAATGGTGGATGTAGAGCAGAAAGGTTTGTCATGTTCTGAATGGATAGGAAAGATTTTGCAAGGTTGTGTATCTTTAGTCAAGATTTGTATGTTGAAGAAAAGCTTGATATGGCACATTACTACCTAGAGCAGAGCAGCTGGGGCATGCAGAACAAGCTGAAGGGAAGAGGATAGGCCGAGGCCTACCCTTTTGATCTTTGTGTTCCATGGGAGCTACTTTCAGAATTGGCTGTAAATAAAAACTGTAAACAGTTCTTTGGGATAGAATGTGAGTAGAGAACACTGTTTTAAACAGTCACTGTGAGAAAGGGCAGACAGGGAGAGGGAGACAAAGGCTACCGTACCCTGTATTGAGGAGCTTGGGGAGGAGTGGCTGGAGAGATGCCTGGCTGAAAAGGACCTGGGGGTGTTGGTTGACAGCCGCCTAAACATGAGCCAGCAGTGTGCCCAGGTGGCCAAGAGGGCCAATGGCATCCTGGCTTGTATCAGGAATAGTGTGGCCAGCAGGACCAGGGAGGTGATAGTGCCCCTGTATTCGGCACTGGTGAGGCCGCACCTCGAGTACTGTGTCCAGTTTTGGGCCCCTCACTTCAAGAAGGACATTGAGGTGCTGGAGCGTGTCCAGAGAAGGGCAACGAAGCTGGTGAAGGGTCTAGAGCACAAGTCTTATGAGGAGCGGCTGAGGGAGCTGGGGTTGTTTAACCTGGAGAAGAGGAGGCTGAGGGGAGACCTTATCGCTCTCTACAACTACCTGAAAGGAGGTTGTAGCGAGGTGGGGGTCGGTCTCTTCTCCCAAGTTACAAGTGACAGGATGAGAGGAAATGGCCTCAAGCTATGCCAGGGGAAGTTTAGGTTGGATATTAGGAAAAACTTCTTCACTGAAAGAGTGGTCAGGCACTGGACCAGGCTGCCCAGGGAAGTGGTTGAGTCCCCATCCCTGGAGGTATTTAAAAGACGGGCAGATGTGGTGCTTGAGGACATGGTTTAGTGGTGGACTTGGCAGTGGTAGGTTAACGGTTGGACTTGATGATCTTAAGGGTCTTTTCCAACCTTAACGATTCTATGATTCTATGATTCTATATATGTGAAAAGGCAAAATAACAAATGATGTTGCAGAAGGGAAGGAGAAAACTAGGATGTTGGTGAAAACCCTGCCAGCCAGAGCCACAGTCCCATCTATTCAGTAAGCAACTTGCAACTGCATTTCTCACTGTTCAGAAGACAGGTCCTTGCTGCCTCTCCATCAAATGATGAAAGCTGACGTTACTTGAAGTCCAGTGGCCTTGTGAATAACTATGCAAAATCCATCACCTGCCATTTGCAGGCAGGTGTCCATGGTTAATTTTTATCAGCCTTGTAACCCCTGAGGAACTGCTCCTCTGACGCAACAGCTGTCTCCCCTTTTGTATCGCAACAGAAATATCTACACTATGTTTATGGGTCGTTGTAGAAAACCCTAAGACAGACTGCTCTTGCAGAGTGCTGTAATCTCAAGCATTGTTTCAAGGCAGATTGAATATGGCAATATTTTAACTAAGTACTTTTAAAATGTGCCTGTGTACTATCAATTTGCACTCATTCCCAAAGAAATACTCTGATGCAGTAAATCGATACAATTGCAAATTTAAACCTCTGGAGTTTGATTCTTCTGGTTAATATTTGCTTTATTGAGCAATAATAAATGAAGACGCTATATGGAATTAAATAGAATACCTTAGGGCATGCTGTGGTGATTGGCCACTTGCTTTAAACTCCCCAGGAGTGGGGAAGGTCCGCTGGGGAGGAGTCTGTGACCGAGAGCACTCTGTGCTCGCTCAGTTGCTGACTGGCTGCACTAAGTGACTCCAGTAACCAGAGAAACGAGTATTTCGGTCTAGAGAGGTGGGGTTTTACAATCTATATTCCCCTGGTAACTGTTTCTTGTGTTGTTTTCTGACCTGTAATAGTATTTATGTGCCTTTTAAGAGTTTATTTAAAGTATACAGGCGCTGAGAGATAATTATGATCCTATCTGAAGTGTATCTTTTGCAATAGCACAATACCTGTGTTCCAAATGCAAAGCAATTAGTGCCGCTTCACACAGGAAAGGGAAGGCCGTTACCAGCATCTGCGTTCAGCTGACAAATATGCCTCTCACTACTGCTCAATTGATGTCTTTCAGATTGGAAAAAATAGCAGTGTAGCTTTGTCACAATCCAGTCCTTCGAGTACGTCAAACCCCGTACACAACAGACAAGTAAGTTGCTTTAAAAAAAAGTGTACTTAAGTAGTCTCTAAGCAGTTTGGAAATACTTTATACTGTATAACCTTAAAATACAATTTCCTTATGAATACAGTTCTTTATAGAAGCTGTCTTTTGGTGAACTAATATTAGATTTCTCCTCTCACTTAATTTTTTTTCCAGCTATTTTCCCCTCTGAGATTTATGAATAACAAGTTTTCTGCTTGTTTTTCACCACCTGCAAAACACCTCAGGTTGGCTTATGTGCTGCTCACTGGCTGTTGCTTTGGTGATACAAACTGAGCAGCAGCAGAAACTCTGTGCAGGATCCAGCTAAACTGATGGGTATTTTCTATCCAGCTTCCCCTGCTGAGCGAGATGGCACAGCAGAGTCCCCAGACTGGCACAGAAGGGACAGCGTTTAAAAATAGGCCAGAAGTGAAAGCAGCAAAGGGAGAAAAGAAACAGGACAGAGAAGATAGGGCACTTGACTATTCAGAGAAACTAATCTAAAAGCAGAACTAAGCTAGGCATAATATGAATTCTTCTTAGACTGTGAGAAATCCTTAGCGCTCCCACTGTAGCTGTTTATCACACAGACTACTAGTCAGATAATTATATTAAATTCTGTAACTCGGCTTTTTTGTGAGGACGGGTTCTTGACCTGTGATCCACCCCTTGTCTGTCTGGAGGACTGATAGACGAGTTTATTTTTTAATATGGCCCCTACTGTTTGACTCTCCAAGTTGAGTAGTTTATCAAGAATTCATTATCAAGATCCTTGGTATGAAAAGGTTTCCCACCTCAGCAAGGTGTAGTCACAAGTAAACAAAAATGCCAGAGGATTTTTCTGTACAACCAGTCAGTATTTTAGAATTCTGTTACATATTCTGGCTAAATTATACAGGAGTAGTTATTCCAAATGTCTGTGCTGCTTAGTTTCTGCTGTGTAGACACAGCAGAAGAATAGTAATGATTGTAGTAATGGTAACCCACAACTGTATCCCCATTAAAAATGTTCTGAATCACCCGCATCTTGAGATGAACTGCCAAACAGTAAATTAGTTTTTTTTCTCTTGGTGCTGAATGCAAAGCAGTATATGTATGGAAGAACTACTCTGGAGGGAAAAAAGTGGAAAGTTTCTTTGTACTTCTAAGGGCTGGCATTTTGCTGTGTGAGACACTGTCGTCCCACTGCCAGTAACAAACATGGCATAAAGCCGTTCTGAAGTGCAAAACTGGTTTTGCTTTCACCTCCTGCTCCTGTGTTACTATAAAATACACACTACCTGAGGAGCAGAGCTTGTTGGAGCGGTTGCCTAGATCCCATGGGGAAAACCTAACAGTACAGAACATTAATTTTCTGGCAGCCTTATGTAAACAGAGGCTATTGCTGAGCTTTTTAGCTGCCTGTTTCCATAACTTTATCAAAAATAGAAGTGCTTGCTTGTTTTAAGCCCCACAAACTCTTTATTGTTAAAAATATGTTTCTGGCAGTTTGGTAGTTGAATATGGAGCTCAGAATACAAATACAAAAGAAAAGAAAGCTGTATTAAGTTTTGTTAAACTTTTTTTTTTTAAAAAAAAGCTCTAACACAGGATTTTAGTGTTTGGAACCATGAATAATGATTACGCACCTAATGAATGCTTGTCACTGTCAAAATAAATCTGAGCTGCTTTGTTGACAGCTTTCATCTCCAATCTAGCAACTGAATAGTCTCTAAATAAAATTTTAGTTGTAAATTGTGCTATAATATTTTTTTAGAAAGGTGTTATTAATTAGGTCACAATAAGTGGATCTGCAAGTATCTGCTGTGGCAGTAAAGATATTTATGGGGGAACCTGAGCTGTCTTGGTTTTAATGTTGGTGGTGTTATAACCATGCTAACCAGGGAGTCCCAGTGAAGCAGGGTCTGCAGGCGGGGACAATCTCTGCTGTACACGGGGGTTGATAGTTGGAAAAACCAGGCAAGTTTTCAGGAATACAAGTCGGAACAACAGACTTTCAACAATGCAGTTTGAAGCAGAATTGCAGCCGTCAGGCTAAACGTGAGTATAGAGCAGTTACTCTGGCCTTCCTCCACTGTGTTACCCGGTCAGGCAACCTGTCGGGGTTGTCTGCTGGTGCAGAGCGGGGTGAGAAGATTGTTGTTTCTCAAGAGAAGGGAGAGGGGTCCTTGACTCAATACGGGGCTGCGTGACTGGGTAAGAATGAGCCATTTGGGGAACTGTGGCAGGCTGCAAACCCAGTCGCGTTGGAACCTGTGATGGCCTGCGTGCCGTTCTGCTGGGAAAGCTCGCTTCCCCACTCACCTTCCCAAGGTGGCCAGTCGGAGCTGAGAGGACACACGGCAGTGCTGGGAAAGTCACCTGCCACCGGTTGTTTTGGTTTCATCCAGGTAGTTTGTTGAAGGACAGCGTACTCCCAGGTACTCCTGTGGGGACTGGTGGCTGTCAGGATAACTGGGCCTGTCTGCTCTCTCCCCTCGCGTTAAACTCAGGCAAATTCTTCTCAATTCATGTTGAATTTGAATGTTGCTGCATCTATTTGAGACCTGAACAGGGGCTTGTATACATAAAAGCGTGCCTGTTTTTCCAACTATTGTTGCTTTAATAAAAAGATACTACTTTTCCCTACAAAACCTACTTGGTTTTTAACAAACATTAATGGAATGGTGGTTTTACAGTCAAATCATCTGTGCCTGTTAATACAAATTATGTATTAAAAGCTTGTTTTCTCCAGATTTTATCCTTGTTCTAGGTTTATAACTAATCAAGTGTTTTTGTCTTCATAGTGTTTTTAGGTGCCTGAATGTGTTAACACTTCAAGACCTCAGTATGCGGTGGTTTTTAAATACTGAGTAACTAGATCATTTTATTAAGGGAAGGTGACAACGTGTATGCTGTGTGGGGATTCCTTGTGCATGAAAACATGCTGTGTAGAGGAAAAGATTCTTCAGAGTTGTCATCTAATTGCTGCTCTCTATTTGTAATGACACACCAAGTTAATGAACACGAGATTCACCAAAGCTTACTAAAATCAGACGGTCCCAAAAGGAAATACGCTGTTTAGTCAAAGCAGTTCCTTTTCTTAAAGGTCTCATGTAATCCGTAAACAGGGAGGGAATTTAGTTCAGGTACTTGAAATAAATTCCTGCTTTGAGTTCTGTCAGACGCGGATGTTATTAAAGTGTTATGTACTGAAAGACATTTTGTGATTTTGAACCTGGCTCTGGTTTCTCTTTTAGAAGACATCAAACCGGACTGGTAGAGTAAGGACTCTTCCATAACAAGGAAAAGGAACCAGCCTATAATCTCTAGCTCTCAGCAGCCCTACTCCACAGGGTTTTTCTTTTCTATGTCCTGCAGATGGATTTAACCTTTTATGAATTTGTGGTTTTAAAGAGAATTCAATTTACAGAAAACTGTAATAGTGATTTGTTTAGTTTTTCACTTGTATTTGCCACTGATCTGTGCGTTCTGCTTGGTTATGTTTCATGCCTTTTAAAGCTGTTAGCGTTGCAATGCTCCCTTTGTTTCCTTACCAGAACACAGCGGACATTCCAAAAAAAATCCAGATCATGATTTGAATTTATTTAAAGGATCTCCAAATTTTTTCATTAAATAAAAATTACAGTAATTCTGTATTTAAGCTTGTCCTATGGATAAAAATTGAGTGCATTTCTTAGTAATTTGCAAACAGCTGGGGCACTGCAACTTTAGGGACTAATCCTGACTGGTGCTCTGTACCTACAGCATTTAATAATTCCAGTGGGAGTTCTGAGCGTTCAGCCTCTTCCAGGATCGGGCTCTTAAGGAATCTCTACTCCAATCAATGCGTAGAGGATTTTTGCACCAAACTGTAATTAATGTTATCAGGGGCTCAACACGTGAAATCCCCGTATCTCGGTGGATCTCTAGACCCTTAAGACCACGGCACTTGATACCGTCAGTTAACAGTTTGGGTTTGCAGGGACGGGAGTTGGGCAGATTGGCTTGCATTAATAGAATTGCACTGACAGTGTTTCTTATAGGATTACTGAATAATTTTTTAATAAAATATAGATTTTATAATCAGGAAGCCAATACTAGGTACTGGAACAATAGTACAGAGGAGTTAATTTTTATTTCTACAGTGTTAAAAGTGCACTTATATGCTGGTTTATTTACATCTTGGGGAAAGGCGAGAGACTGCAAATAGGGAGATTATTACTACTTTCTTTTTTAAAAAAAGAAGGCTTAAGGCAAATTTTAAGACTAAAAATGTTTAAGCAATTATAAATAAGGCTAGACCCTTTGAAAAAAGTTTAGAAATATTCTTAAAATAAATTTTTATAGTGTTAATTTTGTAATAATTTATGTTTTGCTATACTTCAGAGCTAACTGACCGGTATAGTTTCAGAAACAGTATGAAACTTAGGAAAGTTTAAGCAATGTTTATATTTTTAAAATGTTCTTTGAATTATGTTTTTATTGTACATTTCTTCAGACTGAAAAATGTGTACATATCTTTGTTATTTTTGCACAATTTTTGTCTTGTTCAGTTTTAGGAGCAGTGCTATGTTGATTTTTTTAATTTATTTTGAGTTATAAAACTGCAGGAGTTTAAAAATCTCAGTAACAAAGTCATCCTCTGTAATCAATGAACTTCTATTTCTAGTTGTTGAGGGAAAACAGTGGTTGTGAGATTCAGTGGTTGCTTCTGAGAAATAATGCTAATCAATGACTGAAGGAGCAATTTTGTAGTTTTAGGAAGCTTTAGCTCTTTCCATGCATCTTTTAATTGGAAAGCTGGAATATGGAGCCTGTCCTTTGAATGCTGCTTAAATTTTTTTTCAGCTGGCTTACACCTGACAGCATTTCAGGAAAGTTAAGCACCGAGTAAATCCCACAGTGTTCTTTCATCATCAAAGAATCATTATTTAATTATCGGTATCAAAAATTTCAGCCTGAAAAGCGAAATGGAAGTAAACATTTGACAAAAATGGATACAAACTGGACCAGCCTATAATGCATTATTAGTGTAGCATTCAGTCGGTAGTTCTTTTTCTTCCCCATTTGCCTGAAAATCTTGTGATTTGTTTCCAGCAATAGAGGCTCAGAAGCTTTGGTTGTTACACATACGCAATGCATAGGCCTGTCAGCCATAAAAAGCGACTTGGATAACTTGTATGCCTTCTTTTGTATCGATGTAACAATTGTAAATAGTGCTGATCGACCTTTGTAGAGAATAGTTTATACAGCATATTCTATTATTGCTGATTCTCAGTGAACTATTGTTTTAAAAAAAAGAAGAAAAAAAGAAATTTTTCTATTTACACCTTATATTTTGTTATGCTGTTGACCCATGGCACTTTAACAAAACTCTGTGGGTTTTGCATAGCTGGTCAGTCATGGGATATATTAAATAACTGTTGTTGCACAGAAATGAATTTGCACCTGCTATATTGTGCTTTCCTACTACAGATTTTAGAACCTTTTCCAGAAGACTTTTGAAGAAAGCATGTCCAATCATTCTAAGAAAAAAAAAATGCCATACTTGTACAGCCAATTTCTTTTCTACAATCCATATTTTGTAACACTAAGTATTTTCATTCTTTGTCCTGCACCTTTATGTATTAGCAGTATCAAATAGAATTCATTCCATGCTTGTGATAATTGTAAGCAGAATAAATGTCTAAAGTAGGTGTAAATAGTAAATTCTATGGCTTACAGTTTAAAAAAGGAAAAACAGAACAAACATGTATCTGATTGATACTGCCATGGTTCAACACCGGGCCTGGAGATATTCTCTAGTGAGCGATTGTATTTTTTGTTTTTTGCTTTATTATTATTATTTTTTTTTGTAACATGGCTTTGTAAATAAAATAATTTATATGTTTGTAAGAAACAGATGGGTGTTGTCATGATTTGTCTTTGCAAAGCAAAGATGGTACGTATTGCAAGGCTGCCCTTTTTCTTCGCAGAGGCTGCAGTACGCTGTGCAGAGAGCCAGCGCTGGGAGCTCGACTGGGAATTCCACACGTCTGCCCTGCGCTCTGTACAGGGCTGGATTGCTCCGGGATTATTTTTGGCATTCGCGTCTAAAATATTTCTGTATTTACATGTCAGGACACGTGTGACAATCAGCTACTGAGGTTTTTGCCCTGATAAATCGTTTTTAAATTCCTTTGCTTAGCTGAATGCATTCTCTCATGCCTTCTCAGTGTAAGAATTAACTTTGCTTGAGCTGCTAGATTTAGGAATTCTCACTTCAATGGACAGTGCAAATTTATAACCAGTCTCTTTATCATTGTTAATACTAAAAATGCAACTTTTATCTAGGCATTAAGATTCTTGTTCTGTGTAAAGCCTGTTCCAGTTACAGATCAAATGAGACTTAAATTGTTCATTGGCTTGTCAGCTCTGCGGAGAGGATTGCAGTTTTTTTCTCTCCCAGCAAACCTCCTCTGCAAACCTGGGGAAGCTGTACATTTTTATGCTCCTTTTCTGAAGTATCTGGAAACTCAGTCTTGGAGATACCGTAAGGAAGACGATCAGAATTATGGTATGGTCTCTTTTAAAAGCAAGACATCTGGACTGCAAACTGTGTTTTTGTATGCACACACTCAGACCTGGCAGAGGAGATAAAGCTGGCCTGCATTACAGGAAACAGTAATCGAAGGAGCAAAATTTTACCTTGTAGGTAAACAGCTTTTTGGGTAATGTCTTGCATGTTCTGATGTATGTGGCGAAAGCTAATCCTGAACTTCCTCTTTACTGTCCAATTTCTGCCTTTTGCTTATATTTGGAAAACTTTTTTTTTAATCTTGAGTTTATCTTTTCTAGTATAGAAAAACTGAACATCATGAAGTAACAGTAGATACTGAAGTTTTGTCTGATAGAAAGTGGTCCCCACATATGGCTGAGGAGTGACGTGTTTGTAAGATGCTTTGCTATTTCTAGCAGCCATTAGAAACTAAAGCAACAGAATATTGCAGCCGTGAGTTATTAGTTGCTTGCCATCATTGCCCATGGCCAGCAAAGGCTGAAAACCACTAAATTTATTTTCCAAATATGACTAAGAAGTCATTTTTTAGCACTGCAGGTTCGTTAGAATGATTTACAAGCTGTTCTCTGTTTGGAGTTGGTTTCCCCCGCCCTTTTTTTGGTTATGCAACAAGTATTTTGCTTGTAGCAGTACTCTTTTGCTTGTATTATCTAACGTGCTCCAAATACCACTAGTTTCAGAGGGAAGCAGATCACACGGTAACTTTTTTATTCATTGCATTCTAGTTTTTATGCTTCTGTTTTTACCACAGAAATATTTATTTTAGAAGAAAGTCGTTGCTGTCTGCAACCAGTATCTGTTTTACTCTTCCGAATCTGTCAGGATTCACAATTGGAAGAAGTGCCAAATACTGATTCCAGAAATATTTGGAGGAGATTCATACAACAGATTCAGACTTCGGAACAGAAGAATGTTTATTTCATGCAAATTTTTATGCTGCTTTGCTCCTTGAGTACCTCTTGAAAACTACTACCCAAAACAAGTACAGACCTCTTTTAAAACATACTTTCCTAAGTGAAAGGAAGATAAAGCTGATAATTGAGCAGCAGGCCCCTGTTTGCCCTTCGACTGGAGAACCCGTGGTAGATGGCATGCATACTCTCATTCTCATTTTGTAATGCATCACGAGTGACATGGGCCGGATTCTTCTGTGCATGGTTTTTTGTTGTTTGTGGCTGACCTGCAGAAACATTTAGATCTGGTCTGTAATCTGCTCTCCCTACAGAAGGGGAGCTTTAGGGAAGCTGCTTAGTTCCCCTGTTTAGGGGAAGCTTGCCAGAAATAACAAGCAGGATCCAGGAGAACTTGATTTGAGGGTAAGGACACCAGTAGGGATTCGAGACTGTACACAACATTCAGCCGCCCCTTTGCAGATTTCCCAAACCTGAAAGATTTTGGGTGGGGTTTGGTTTGTTTTGGTTTTTTTTAATCTTGCTTGAGTTACTCCTTCCTTGTTAATTCTCTTTAGGTTTTGTGTTCGGACCACATAGCCTGAGCAGTAATACCAACACACTGGGCTTGCCGCTTCGTTATCGAGGAGACACCAAGAAGGTGCAGAAAGCTGGCTTTCACTTGTGTTACTTTGCAGAGTGCTTCCGGAGCCTACAGCTTCACACCCTGAGCATGGATGCTTCCCAAGAAAGAAAACATTCAAAGGGAAATGCTCGACAGACTAGAGGGCATTACTTTCTAAATCTGCTATCCCAGTAACTAGTACATTCTCTGTTACAGCACGTGCACTGTTGCAGCTTATATGAATTGCATGTCTATTCTTGACACCTGCGGGAAACCATGTACATTGACATTGACCTCCACCAAATGTTGATGCATCCAGAAAAAAATTGGACTGTGGGGCGTCAGAGAAACCAAGGCAATGGAGATGGATCTTGGATCTCCATCACCCTGCGTAGTGTGAACTCGCTCTACAGATGCTGCTAGAATAAAAGCATCTGTGGTCTTAAGAGCTATGGGCTGAGCGCCACACTTAAACAGACAAATACACTATAGATCTCAAAGAATGAAGGCTCCTGCTAAGTATCTTCTTTTTTCCCCTTTGCCTTCAGCAAAAGTCCCACTGTAGTTCTAGGAAATCAATTTCTTGGGTTTTCAGTCAGCTGGGAAGTGGCCAGTTCTGTAAGAGAGCGAAGTTTCCAGATACTAAACTAGCCTTTTCTTGTGACCTATTTTTACTTCTCTTTGAGTTGGAAACAGTAACTGGAAGTATTTTTCTAATTCCTGATATTTAATTTTTCTCAGTATATGATTTTTAATGGCAGGTTTAGTCTTTATTTTGCAGTTGACTGAAAAAAAAAACCCAACAAAGCACATTCACAGATTAGCCTTAGAACTGCAGGCTCTTCTGGTAGAGGGGACTGGGATGGCAACGTGGTGGAGGCACAAGTGATCGCGGCTACTTCTGTACTGCATCAAGGAGGATTTGACAGAAGTGCTCAGTAAGCTGAGGCTGGCTACGCCAGACATGCTACTCACACATAAGGGAGGGCTGGCTGGGAACACTGACACTGATGGCAGCCTTGGCAGCAGTGACTACGAGACAGCAAAGCTTAAGATTCTGAGGGAAGTGAGGAAGATAAATAGTTGAACTGCAACCCTGGAATTCAGGAGAGCAGACTTTGTCTCCTGCAAACATTTTGTTGGCTGCACCCCACAGAATACTGCCCTGAAGGGCGCAGGGGAGCTAGCTGAAGCACAACAACAGTCCGTTCTGACACGCAGGGAGTTCAGCAGACATGGGAGAAGGCCAGGGTGGCTGAACGGGGAACTCCTGACCGAAATCAAATCCAAAAGGCGAGTGTACAGACTGTGGAAGCAGGGGTGGGCTACCCTGGAGGAATACAGAAATGCTGCCTAGGCACGCTGAAGCAGAACTAGGAAAGCCAAAGCTTAGCTGGAGTTGGAATTAGCGAGGAATGTGAAGGTCCCTTTCTGTATATTAACGTGGAAGGAAGGCTAAGGAAAATGTGGGCCCCACTACGTGGGGTGGGTAACCGAGTGACAAAGGACATGGAAACGACTGAGGTACACTCAGTGCTGCCTTTGCTTCAGGTTTTAACAACTGGAGAGGTCTGTGCTCAGATCTTTGGGCAGAGTCTGGGGAGCAAGGTACTACCCACATAGGAGGAAGCCTGAGTTAAGGACCGCTTACCCTGGATCTGTACCAGTCAATGGGGAAAGCTGGGCAGGATTCAAGGATGCAGGCTGGTATCATTACAAGGCTGCTGTCATCCTTGAAAGATCATGATGAACAGGGCGCAGGGCTTCTAAGGACTGGAAAAAGGCAAACGCAATGCCCATTTTCAAGAAAAACCCAGGGAACCACAGGCTGCTCAGCCCAACCTCAATCCGGGCAGATTATGGAACAAACGCTCCTGGAAGCCATGTCCAGACAACATGGATTTACCAAGGGAAAACCACGCCTGACCGACCTGCTTGCCTTCAGTGATGAAATGACCACCCTCAGGTACTGACCAGAGCGCGTTGTTTACTTTGACCTTAGCAAGGCTTTTGGCACTGTCTGCTTTTGTATTCTTACATTGGAGAGATATGGATTCAAGGAGCGGACTGTGAGGTGGGTGGGAAATCCTCTCAACAGCGGGGCTCAGAGGGTTGAGGTCAGCTGTTCGAAGTCCGGTTGGTTGGTTGTTACTAGTAACATGCTCAGGGGTTAATACTGAGCCAAATAAGGCTGAAGGGTTTCATCACCATCCTAGGTGTTGGGATGGGTTGCAAATTCATGGATAACACCAAATCGGGGGGTAGGGAGGTGATTGATACAGTAGGGGCAGGGCTGTCCTTCAGAGGGACCTCAACAGGCTGGAAAATCGGGCTGACAGGAACCTCATTAGGTTCAACAAAGACAAATCATAGAATCATAGAATTGTTAAGGTTGGAAAAGACCCTTAAGATCATCGAGTCCAACCGTTAACCTAGCACTGCCAAGTCCACCACTAAACCATGTCCTCAAGCACCACATCTACCCATCTTGTAAATACCTCCAGGGATGGGGACTCAACCACTTCCCTGGGCAGCCTGGTCCAATGCCTGACTGCCCTTTTGGTGAAGAAGTTTTTCCTAATATCCAACCTAAACCTCCCCTGGCACAGCTTGAGGCCATTTCCTCTCGTCCTATCGCTTGTTACTGGGGTGAAGAGACTGACCCCCACTTCGCTACAGCCTCCTTTCAGGTAGTTGTAGAGAGCAATAAGGTCTCCCCTCAGCCTCCTCTTCTCCAGGCTAAACAACCCCAGCTCCCTCAGCTGCTCCTCATGAGACTTGTGCTCTAGGCCCTTCACCAACCTCGTTGCCCTTCTTTGGACACGCAATGCAAATGCAGAGTCCTACGCTTGGGAGGGAGGCAAAACCCCATGTCACTGAACAAGCTGGGTGCTGATGGCAAGAAGGCAACTTTGCAGGAAAAGGAGCCGGTGGACAAGCTGAACATGAGTCAGCAGCGGGGCCCTGGGGTGCTGAAAGCTAACCGCAGCCCGAGCCGCAGCAGGAAGAATGTAGGCAGCAGTCAGAGGGAACTGGTTGTCACCCTTTGTTGTGGCACTTGTGAGACTGCATCTGCAGAACCATGTCCCGTTTGGGCCTCCACTGTACCAGACGCAGCACACATACTGAAGTGAGTCCAGTGGTGTGCTACCAAGATGACTGATTAGTAACTGAAGCATATGATGTATAAGGATATGCTAAAAAAAAATGGTTGGGTTTTTTCAGTTTTAGGACAAGAAGATTAAGGGGGGAGAGGGATCTGAGTGCTGTCTTCAGCTACAAGATGAGTGACTGTAGAAAAGATGGAGGCTCTTCCTGGTGGTGCAAAACAAAATGGCAAGAAGCAATAGAGATAAGGTAGAGCAAGGGGAATTCTGGTTAGACACAAGGCAAAAATTCTTTGCAATGTAATTGCGCACTGGAACAGGGCCCAAGCGATGTTGTGGCATCTCCATCTTGGAGACAGTAAAAACTTGACTGGACAAAGCTGTGAACAACCTGATCTCAACTCTGAAATTGGCCCAGATGGGGGGAGGGAGCGTGACCACATGATCCCCAGAGGTCCATTCCAACCTAAATTATTCTGCCATTCTGTACAGTAAAACAAGACAAAACAAAACAAAAACAAAAAAAAGAAAAAGAAAGTATCCTGGATGTTGAGATAATTAATACCCAGAAGCTTAATATTTCTGCTGTTAAGCACTTTTCCTTATACATGTATAGTGTAAAATCCGCTGGCAAGGAACTCGCCTGTATCTTGGTACTCTTTGAGGATGCACAATGGAAGGGAGCAGTGGAGCTCTTCCAGAGCAGCTACAGAAATGGCAGGACCCAGTCACCACAGCTCCACCCTGTGCTCCCTAAGACAGGCTGCTTTCTGATGTCCATGTTGAGGAGGAGCAGAGGCGGGTAAAGCTTTAAAGGAGCTGCTACGCAGCATGTTCACAGTAAGTGTATGGCAGACCTAGGCATCTTTCCCAGCCCTTGTTGCTCCTGTCTCTTCCCACAACCCCAGACTTCAGCCTTCTACCACTCCCATTTGGAAGAACATGTCCATCTGCCTGTTTTCCTCAGCAAGACAAATGCTTGTTCTGCAGCCAGCTTCGTATCTGACCTGCAGTCCCTGTTCCTCTTCGTCACAACCCTTGCAACTCCTGGTAGTCTATTTAGTCCTATCTAATTAGATAAAAGGCTTAAGTTATGAACAATATTCTGCAAAAGGCTCAGCTTCTGTCACAACAGGTATTAAGTCTTTCAACCAAATTCAATTTTAAGTAATCAGGACACTTTAAACACGTGAAAAATAGATTTGATCCTTGAGTTCTTGATTAAAACTCAATTATTAGCAGTATCTCTGTAACAGAACCAGAAAACTTTCAGATGTTTGCCAAATCCTGTTTTCCGTAGTCACCAGAAGTTCCCTTTCTCTTACAATAGTCCATGTGAGCTTCTTACAAAGTGTCCTAAACTATCATACGTTTAGGACTCAGCTATATATATATATACATAGCTGATATATCATTGTATGAACTGAGGATAATAAATTCCCTACATGATGCATTATGAGAACATCTTTTTTCAAGGAGATAAATTGTGCTTTCTTAACAGTGAAATGAAATTTTTAAAAAAGTTATTCCTAGTTGTAAATCAAATTGGGGTTTGCTCTGCTTAGTGATTTTTTAACCATTCCTCAGAGAAACACACTTCAACCTGTAATTCCTGTGTTTATTCTTAAAATTTCAGCCCTCAACATATGTGTTTCATACCGGTTATCAGTTATCTTTGTTGACCACTAAAGGAGAAACTTCCTTTGCCAAATGCTGTTTTCCCTGCCCCAAACACTGACTTACCTTCCTTTCTCTCCAGTCATTCATTTGCTCCTTCCTTTCCAGTCAATCTTCCTATCCTTAGGTTCTCATTTTCACAAAAATATTTTCCATGTCTTTATTTCTCCTCTGCTGGGCAGCTCAGTCTCTTGTTTGTACTTCTCCGCACTTCACTTTATGCTTTCTCACATCACTCTTCTTTAGGAAAAAACTTCGCTAGTGCTTTGCAAACTCTATTGAAAGACATAGAAAAGTCAAATGCAGGAACGGGTTCAGTAACGATTAATTGTATTCCTTAGGAAAAGGAGGTTTCCATCACTGCCGGGTAGCTGTCAGGGGAGGTACCTGTTATGAACCTACAATTCCTCTAGCCCTAACTGAGACTTGAAGCAGGTAGCATAATTAGTTTAAAACACTACAGACAGAGCATGGCTGTACAATCTCTGCAGTTTTGGATGCTGCCTTTCTCCCACTCTTTCTCTAAGGAAAAAAAAAAAGGTGAATTCTATTAATGATGTCTTGTGATATTTTTGTTTTGGCAAATAGTTAAATATAGATAGTGCTAGACTTTTCACAGGAATACCATTTTTTCTTTACTATATGCTCATTTATCGTTATCTATTTTTATTTGATGGCAGATGGTTATGTCTTTGTAGATTTGTTTGAATTTTCTTTTTTTTAGTGGGACACTTTACTTTTGATTATCTTTCTCCTACTTCCATTGGGTAATACAATAAAAAGGGTCTTTGATGTCTCTTCTCTGTTTGCACAGGCTATGCTGCAAACCTCAGTAATGATTTAAAAATGTAACCTTTAGCAACTAAGAATAAGAATCATTGATTTTTGCTTATCCTGCCAGTATTGAGCACCCATGACCCAGTTCCACTAGGCGGCATCTGAGCATCTCGCTATCCTCTCGCATTTACTAGGATTAACCGAGGCCACCTTTAGGAAGGGAGTCCAGGTAGTGGACGCTGTGTGGGAGAAAGCAAAAGGTGTAGACTGCATTACCGCACATGGAAGGAAATGTGGCTGAAATTGAGAAGACTTGCATAAATGGAGGAGAGGAAACAGCCTCAAGCTGCGCCAGGGAAAGTTTAGATTGGATATTAGGAAAAACTTCTTCACCGAAAGGGCAGAGTCAGGCACTGGCACAGGCTGCCCAGGGAAGTGGTTGAGTCCCCATCCCTGGAGGTATTTAAAAGACGGGTAGATGCAGTGCTTGAGGACATGGTTTAGTGGCGGACTTGGCAGCAGTAGGTTAACAGTGGGACTCAATGATCTTAAGGGTCTTTTCCAACCTTAACAATTCTATGATTCTATGATTCTATGAAATGCTAAAAACAATAGCGTGTAATTTGCTTTCCTCATGAATTAATGCAACTGCGGTACCAACTAGCAACTTGGCTGGAAGCGATGCTTTTCTGTTCTAGCGCTAATGTGATGACATCTAGGCCAATTAATTTTTGCTTCCCGCTTTCCACCCATGAAAGCAGGGCTGCGCAGTCCGTGAACTCCCAGTAATCCCGTTTACTCGGCCTGACGCCCCGCGCTGACCGGAGGACCCCCCGCCAGCGCTGGCAAGCCGCTGCTCTCCCTCCCGCCGAGCCCTCGCGTCCCTTTTCTTCTTGCCTCCTCCTCCTCCTTGAGGTCGCCTCTCCTCCGGCGGGTACGAGCGGCTCCTGCTCCCGCCGCCCCGCCGTCCCGCCCGCGATCCCCTCACGCAGCCTCTCGGCGGGGCGGGAACGGGTAACGGCCGCGGCGCGCGGTCTCCCAGCAACGCGGGATGGCGGCGGGCGAGCGGGAAGGCCGCGACTACCTGCGGCGCCACCGGATCCCCGAGCTGCTCCACCGCCTCGCCGCGCTCCTGCTCTACCACCGCCCCGGTGCGGGCAGGGAGGGCCCGGGCCGGGCGCCCCGTCTCGGCCGGGGCGGCTGTAGGGTGCCCCCCGCCGCGGAAAGCGGGGTGGGGACGGGGCGGGGGGGGGGGGAGGGATTGCGTGGCCTTCAGTCGGCGGCTGAGTGCCCTGCCTCTGCGGGCAATCCTGCTTCGTTGCAGAAAGGCCGCGCGAGTTCCTGATCCGGGCGCTGGAAAGGGTGAAGGCTGCAAAGCGAGCCGAGGGGGAGTACCCGTACCTGATGGACCGGGCCAACCTGGCCGCCATGTTCCAGCTGCTGGATGTGGTAGGCCAGGGCCACATAACGCCAGCGCAGTACAGAGAAGGTGCGTCTCGCCCCAACGGCAGGTCCCACCGAAGCGTTTATGTTTGCAGATTAACAGAGTTTCAAAGCTATGCATATGTATACTTCAACGGTATCCCCACATCTGCCAATACACAACCTGTAACTTGGAAAGTTAAAAAAGTTACCTATTTTTAAGTGACATGTTTACCTTTTATAATATCTAGGCCACTTTAAGATGTTAAATTAGTCTTTTCAAGACTTGCATAGGAAATTCTCTTTCCTTAACTTTAGCTCTTAAAACTCTGGGACTGAGCACTGAAGATCTGCAGTTTGGAGATGATGAGAATATCACACTGGAGGTATTCCAGGAAGAAGTGTAAGTTGAATTGAAAGGGTTTTTTTTTTTTCGGGGGGGGGGAATATGTACAGGAGATATTTTACTGAGATTTTTTTTTTATTTACAAAACTATATAATTAAAAAAACTTGCTGGTTTAAGCTTAACCCCTTTACTTTGCATTGCAAGATTTAAAAAGGTGAGTTACTGCCCGACCTGGCTTGGCTTGCTGCAACCTGAACCAAAGTCGGCATTTTCCTCCACTGTCTCAGTTCCAGGATGCTCCCAAAGCAGGCCTCTCAGGTTACCCAGCCCTCCGATCCGACTGACAGGCCTCAGGGAGCCCAGGGGTTCGAATACTGATGTAAAAATGTGAAATAGTGAAGCAGTGTTGTCGTCTTTGCCGGTGGTAGTAACACGGCTGTAGCTGAAACAAGCTCAGGGGTAGAATAATTTCTCATGGTCAAGGTAGGGTTCTAGCAGCAATTTTTTGGTAACTGTTGCAATCACTGAAAGGTAACTGGAACTAATTATTCTCGTTGTTATCTGACTGGAATTCTTTTTTTCTGTCTTAGGAAGAAAAAGATGCTGGAGAGCTGGGCTGTGTATTAGTCTGAGCAGTGGTCTGCTATATATATTAAAAAATAGGCACCTTGCTCAGTTCTTCTGGTTTGTCAGCTGTGGATAGCTGATTTTAAGCAGTACTCCCTTTTTCTCTTTTCCCTCCCCCTGCCTCCATTTGAACAATCAGCTGAGAAGGACAAATGACAACTTGTTCATGTTTCCCAGGCGCTGGAGGGGGCTCTCTTGAGAATCGCTCTTAATACAATTAGATGGTTAAAAAAAAAAAGTAGGGCTATCTTACGCAACTAAAATAGTGTTTTGGAGTCTCCTCCTTTGTTTTGTAGCTTGTTATTTGTTGGCTCATTACCATTGAATAAAATTAACTTTAAGAGTTGAGCTGTGTCTTAAGTTGGTTTTTGGGCTGGTCCTGTGTTGTTTTGTTGTTTTTTTTTCTTTTAAAAGGAAAGACAACTTCAGCAAGTTATGACAAATGTCCAGTTAAAGAAAGGTAGCACTTCCAAGTAAAATGCTATTTTCAAACTTATTTATTTATGCAATTTTGAAGGAGCAACTTAAAAAAAAATAGGAGAGACTCTGGTACAGCAAAAAAGAAAAAAAAAGGAATTAGTATGAATAAAGAAAACAAAGTGACATATTCCTTCTGTGTTCTGTACATACACATTTTAATACAGAACAGCCATTGCCTGGGATTTACAGATGTAAAACGTGTATTTAAGTGAAGGAAGAGTTGTCCATATTGTACACAGGCGTATTTACACTGTAAATACTCGGTATTCCTTAGAATGAAGTTACTGCACACAACATTGACAAGGCAGACATATTCATTAGAGATGAAGACAGTTTTAGCTTCTAAATGCAATGGCAAGGTGGCTATGGGAAATAAGATCTGTGCAGTTCAAAACCAAGTCAGTACATTTTGAATTTTTTTTTAAAACTGTATACAATAAGGCATAAGATTAGATTAAACCAGTCATTCAGCATACAGCACTGAAAAAAATAACCCAGGTATATTACAACATACTTGCTTTGCTTTTGTTCGAAACAAGCCATCTCGACCAAATTATTAACCAGTTCCAAAGAAGTCTTTATTTTCCTGTATTTGGCCAACTAGCTCTCAAATTGAGAAGAATCTCAACATCCTTTTGAGCTAATTTATAAACTCCAAGTTCATTTAGTGCTGCTGTTGGAGATGGCTGGTTTGGCTTTAAGGGTGTTTCATTTTCTGAAGCTGACTGTAGTACATCCTTCAGAAGCAAGGCAGAGCCGATATTCAGGTTCAGGATAATGCAGGCTTCTTTTATGCTAGAGGAAAAGGTTATATGGATTAATATGAGAAGCACCCATGAGATACACTTAATTTTGTGCACACAGTGATTAACAAAAAAACCTCCATGGACTTCCAAAAAGGATCAGAAGTATTGACTGACAAGTACTGCTTAGATCAAGACAAACACTACACTTGTTCTTACTCTCTTAGCCTTTTCTGTTATGTGTGTGTATTTCATAAGCATCAGTATTTTTCCTCCCACTGCTTGGCATGGCTTTTGCTTCTTAAATTTTTCCACCAGTATTAAAAACACAGAATAGAATTTACCACATAATCTGTCTAGCTTTCCCTAACTACATTTTCCCCCAAGATAATTAGAAACTTCTTATTCAGCATATTTTAAAAGCACAGTTTAACAAACAGTTGCTAGAATCTGAACATTTTCCCTAATTAAGATCATTAGGGAGCAAACAGATACCCCGTCTTTGTCACATTGCTTCTAGTCTAAATATGATAGATAGCCACGTACCCATTACGCATTATTTTTTATGGTTCCTTTGTGCATCTGTGTCCTCTTACACTGGGAATAATAGGTATGTATTGATTACCTTTATGAAGGTGATATGCTCAAAAAAACCCTTAAACCTGAAGATGCTACGTGAATATTCCCATTAAAAAATGCCAATATATAATCTTTGTCTTCAAGTGTTCAAGACTGAAGGCCATGCTCCACATTGATTTAAAAATATTAAGATTTCTGCCCCAGCTAGCCGAGGAGTTTAGCGCTGGACTCTTTAGAAGACTGTGGGCTATTTAAAAAAGAGTAACCACAAAGCAGGTAGCTGCTTCTCATCAATGAGAGCAACTAGACTGCTATGCAAGGCAATTCTGAGCAGGAACATAGTTTAAAGTAGTCTTTCTTCTAGCAATAAAGAAAGTTTATTGTGTTGTAACTATATCTTTGAGTAGTTTCTTTGGCCCCAGTTTTGGAAGTCTGTGCTACTTATATTCCTTCCATACGTTAATTTGTCTAGACATCCTGATGGCACAAAATACTCCAGAACGCATGCCACAGTCTGTTGCTGTCTGAGTACATGCTGCAGGATCAAAACTTTCCTAGTTGTAAACACTGGAAGCATAAATGATCCACGAATTTTAACTGTGGATCAAGACTATGAAAAAATCTTGGTGATTCATGAAATGCATGTATTCATCTGGACATTCACTTTTGAAATACCAATAGATCAGAAGTTTGCCTACTTACTGCTTGAAGTAGTTTTCTGGCCTCTTGCAGTAGTGTGAAAATAAAGGGAACAGATTTCTGCTCATGTCAAACTGGAGTTGTGCTGCTCCTCCTTCATTGAAATGATTTGCCATAATTATCTACAAACACAAAGAGGTGCATCCACTGTTCAGGCCAGTCACTGACACCTACACGGTATGTACAGGTCGTTTTTGCCGATACCTACTTCCTGATATATGTATATATCCACTTTCTCTGCAAGCATTTGCCAGAAAATTTTGAACAGTGAGTGACAGAGCTGCTGTTCTAGTTGTAGCAAGCGGTCTCGTAGGGTCAACAACATTGGGCAAGCTGTGCTCGATAAAGACATTACTGCTTGCTCTGCTTGAGATGGTAAAGATAACCACCTGAAAGAAATCGTCACACCTAAGCCATTATAATGAAATTATGCATATTACAAGAACTAAAGTTAAAATTATCCTTTAAGAAAAAAACCTTACTCATTTACAATGGTTCAGAGAGAGTTCTCCTTTCCTATTTCAAATCTAAAAGTAATCACAGTCTAATGCTATGTTTAAATTTCATTTAATATTAAACTCATGCCTTAGTTACACATCTAATCTAGAAAATCACCGAGTTGTATTCCTCTTATCAAGTACTTCAGAAATTCTACTCAGGACCAAACATTCAAGAAGCCCTAAGAGTCTGCGAAGACAGAACAGTCATTACAGGCCATTTTGTGTTAACTCTTTAATACTACTATGAAGAAAATAATTCTTGTCCAAACTAGAGTGATCCAGAATTCTTCCTGGGGTTTTTAAGATAATGCGCCCACTAATTGTGGAACTACTTTAGAAAGCACAGCGTTAAAATAGTCTTGAAGTAAGTGTTAAGAGTGTTTTCCAAAACCCTGCACCGTTCCTATTCAGGAAAATAATTTTGCCTATTAGCTATTCCTGCCTTTATTTACCTCAATATTTTTAACAGGAAATAATATTGTAATATGGGAGGAGAGTAAACAGACAGAAATCACCTCTCTTTTTTGTACAGCTTTGCAGCATCTTTGACCTCTCTGAAGACATGATCTACTTGACGCGTCAGCATGTCATGTTTCAGGCGTTCCAGGAGGTTAATCATTTCATCAAAGACAGAACTCTCCATCGAAGCCAGCTGCCCCAGCTGTAGTTTACTGACGGCGTTACTTTCTGCACGAACCTCCAGTTCGGCCTGCTGTAGCTGCAGGAAGAACTAGAGAAACAAAACCGGATATGAATACAACAAAAAATAATCTTACCATTTGAACTTTTCATGGATACTTTCATAGGCACGGTTCTAGAAAACACGCTCCTGACACAGTTATAAACTTAAAATTTTAAGATTTTAAAAACACCTTCTTATCTTTCCCCATGGTCCTGATTTAGTGAAAAACAAAACACGGTGGTTTTATCCTAGTGATGGAACTGACACGGGTTTCAGATACAACAGCAGATAGGTAATGGGACTGGATCTGGAGAAATACTAAAAAGATATGTTAAGACTGACAGCAGAATACTTAAAAAAAACCCTGATTTTGACCTTTTTAATGTTTGCAAAAGTAAACTAGAATCTTTAATTGTAATTTGTTTTAGAAATAATCGTTCATTAAATCATCGATTTGCTGGGCTGACAACAGCAAGAAAATGGATCAAGTTTAATGTAACACAGTGGTAACAACTTGTTGGTTTTGCTCTCAAGCTGATCAAGACACTTAGGTAGATGTAGCTATACAACATGAAGGCTGCTGTCCTATCAAGTCAAGATTATCCTCTACTAGAGCCACAGTTTCCTGTGAAGACAAAAAGAATTTGGAGGCTGCCCACCTCGCACACAATACCTATTCCTACACGCTTTACATTTAACAGTTTTTTTGACCTTTTGTACCAATAACCATAGAAAAGCTGAAATGCTACAGACCAGCCATGCTGCCACCAGGCTATTAGAGAGCAAATTCCCAATTCCCAGTTACCAGCATGTGGCTTTTCTGAGCAACACCTAAACCATGTTGCAATGCAGATACCCACGCTGAATCCATTTAAGCTAACCTGCCATGGGAGCAGTTCAAGCATCATGCATAGGCTACTGCACGCACTTCAACATCAGTGCTGTTAATACTGGCTCAGAGATCTCCAAAATCAACTCACTAATTCTTTACAACACAAACCATGTAAAGGAGACTACTTTTTTGTCTGTTCAGATTATTCAATTCCCCAGGCTCTCTTTGCATTTCCCTAGAAAGTTTATAATTAATACAGCTTAGATCTCAAACAATAATCTGTCCTTATTTATACATCTTTTATTAAATCTGAATTTACATCTCATTCTATTTTTTCAGTAATTGTCTTCTGAATACACTTAGATAAAAAGTGCTGAAAATAAAATGTTTATTATGAAACAAACATCCAAAATCCATTTTTTATATTTTTTTTTAAGTAAAATAATTACTTACTACATTGTCAGCCCAGTCTGCCAACACTGTTGCTATATAGTTAACAGCATTAAGGATTGCACAGTATCGGAAGCCTAAGGAAGCTCTAGTCTCTTCCTTCATTACTTGAGTTAATCGTATCCTGAAATCATCAACTAACTCCTTCTGTAGGGCCAGGAACTGTAGTTTTCTGGAAGCCGTTGGAAGGTTCTTATACCTGTCTGGAAAGACATGAATAAAATGTTCTTAGGTTTTTCCAACACTGAATAAAAGCTTTTCAAAAAGAAATGTTGCAGTCATCTTACTACCCAACCTTACACCTGTGAGAACATCATATAGTATTTAAAACAGCTGACATTTTAACAATTTCAGGGAAACTACTCAACGCAAAAGCTAAACATGTAAAGAAATTACATTCTTCCCCCTCCTGATTCCACTGTCATTTTGTATTCTAATACTTTAAGCAATATGTGATTATACCACACCATCCAGTGCGGCCCCTAAGCGTACTCACACACAGTAAGATAAAGCCATTGAATACGCAATTAAGCATCTCCTGAAAACTTCCTTGCTCTTATGTTCTGTTCCAAGAAAGCAGACGTTACTTAATAACTTCTAAATTGTCACAGAGTCAAAAGGAATAGTAGGATTTTTTTATTACTGCATTGTAACAAATTATATTCTCTCAAGTATGAACGAGATTTTAACGAGATTTTAGCATTTTAATATGCTAAATATCAAACATTTTTTTTAATTATTATTTTGTAAACATGTCACTAGCCCAAGATTATTCATGCTTGAGTTAGTGTCCAGAATACAAAACGAACAGGAAAGCTTTTATTAAATTGCAAACATCACAACTTTGCAACATTACTTGGTGACTGCTGCTGACAATGGATAGTTAGTACGGAAATCCGTTAGCTGAAGTTTTTGTACTATTCATTACAAACAAGAGCAATGCCCATAGATTAATAATTACCTGTTATAACTAACAACAGAGTCATAAAAGTTTCAGCACAGTCTGGGACTTTCATTTCATCTACATCAGTGATATCTTTGTATTGCGATATCCACGCAGCCTCTGATGAAAGCATAGAGTCCATTTTCTGAAGAGCAACTGAGATGCACAAAACTTGTAAATTCTTTAAGTTTTTAATAAAAAAAAAAAGTCCAACAAACTCCCCTCTAAAATATATAAACGTAAATGTCTTCTCTCTAGTAAGTTAAATTTTACATTTTCAGGTTATAAAAATCACTGATGATTGGCTTTATATAAAACCAGCTTCAATATATATGCACTTGCAATGCTGTTAACAATTACATCAGAGCTGGTTTTATTTTGTTTTTAATAGTTGGCTTTCTCCTTTCCAATATATTTCCTCTTCATTTCCTAAAAGTTAATACCCTTCCCCTATTTCAATTTAAAGTTCATCCTTGTCTGGACACATATAAATACAATATTTGTCTAAAAATAAGCCTACTGAATTCCAAACAGCTTAGGGGCAAGAGTGCTACAAACTACAGAAGCACTATTAGAGTCTAACCGTTTTTTAGTCAAAATAATCACAGAGTATAAAAATATGTATGTCTTACATAGTAGCCCTGTCCAAGTGACTTATCCTATTTGAGAAGGCTATTCATGTAAGTATACGCATTTTCTTTCTGATTGTGCAATATAAAGGCCAACAAAATCCATTGTAAATCTTACATTTTTTTTCCACTGTTAACCACCTTTGGAAGCAGGATTCTTCTGACAGAATATGCATGCAACTGGGAAAACTGCTGAGGTAACCATGAACGCTGTATAACTCTCTCTCAAACAGAAGTACCTCATCCACAAGGTGACAAAAGAGTGTATCATCGTACAACAGGCATGGAATATCAGCAGCCAGCTTCTCCAAAATCAGCATTACTAGAGCACGAGAGAATTCAAGCTTTTGAAAGAAAAAAAAGTGAATAAAGTGTCAGAGATAGGAACTATTAACATGTGCAAACATGTACATAACAAACTGCTACTAGACTGAGTTAAGTCTCACCATATACTTAGTGAAATCAGTGGAAGTGGGCTTGCACAAATATCTATCAGAAGTTGACTTACATATTCATATATATAAAACCATGAAAGTGCTTACCCCAGCATTCACTGAAGATCCTGCCTTGTCCAGTATTGGCTGGATTTTGTCATCAAGGAACTTCGCATGATTTCCAATCCACATAAGTACTTGTGTTAAATACCACTCAGGCTTATTTAAAAAAGAAAAGAAAACATTAAATGCATCCAAACAACATTTATTCAAGTGTTACTAATATTTTAAGACAAACTTCTAAAAATACCAGTCTCTTCCCCTGCCTTGTCTTAATCTCAGATCACACAAGTCTTTCACCGTGTTTTACTTTCACTGTGTCAGAGAAGTATTTCTGGATTTGAATTGTCTTAAATGCACCATTTATTCTGTTTCTTCTCAAGCAAAAGCTCCATTTTTTTATCTCCCCCTTCTCTACTGCTTTCTCACTCATGAGGTCCTCTTTTCTGCTTCGCATGCTTCCTCCTTCTGTGTGGTCTTTATTTCTTGATACAGCAAAAAGGATGCGCTCCTGGGAAAACGCTTCCCAGTAGCTCTGTTCTTACTGTCATTGTACCCAACCTCAACCCACACCAGAAGTGGGGAATCCATCACCTTCTCATTTCACATTATAATGCCTTTAAGCTCTTTCAGTTTCCACACCTAAAAATATGGGCTGTAGTTTTTGATGAACGCTTCTTTCAGTGTTAGTGCAAGTGGAATCAATTCCTGCCCTCCTCACTCCCGATAGCCAAAGAGCCTTCTGTTGAACTGCACTCACATGCTTCACATTTTGTGTGTCTGTTTCTTATTTCTGTATTAATTTTCACTTGTCTACTGAATGTCTTTTTTTTTTCCTTTTGTTTCCTTTTTTTTTTTTTTTTTGACACTCCCTCCCTGCAACTTGCCAAGATCATTGTGAACTCTGAGCCTGTCCTCTGAAATACTTGTAATTGCTTCCAGGTTGATGTCTTTCAAATATTCTACATAGGTATTTTCTTTATTCCATTACCCAAGTTATTATAAAAAACACCCCAGTGAAACCAAACCAAAAACCCAACCCAAATTTGAGCAAGGCCCTGTTGGAATATCTTTCTGATCTGACACTAGATTGATTAGCTGTAAACTTTTCTTCACAAGTTTTTTAGAAAAATAGTTGTTCACCTATAGTTTTTCACAAAATTTATGTCTTGAACATAACTTTCCCATTTCCTTATGAAATAATTTCATTCATGTCTGAAATAGCTCTTCCTCACTAACATACGCAACATTATTTAAAAAAGCACTGTAGTAGCAACTATCAAGACTGCAAATATATTTACATTTACCCGAGATTGTTAACACAAGCACACAGACTTGTGCAACTAAACTGTTACAAAACAGCTCTCAAGCTCTGCTGCAGATGCGTTATAGCAGCATTAACGGATTGAAACCTGTTCCAATGATAATTCTCAGATAAAAATCCTCAGTCTTTGAAGATCATTCATACAAAAAGTGAGTCAGTTTCCAATTGATAAACTGGACATCTCTTGTTGTGTGTCAATTAAAAAATTTAACCCAGAAAACCAATTATGTAACAGTGCCTTTAGGCTAACCACATTTTATATACTATCAGCAGAATCCAACATTTTCAGTTACATGACAGTAGCAAAAGACAATGCCAAAAATCTAAGTCACAGCTTTGTACAGCCTTTGAGCTCAAGCAATAAGGAACGGTGCAAAACTGGTTGCAAGGAGACAGAGGAAATTAATCAAGGCTTCTGAAACGATGAGAGTCAGTCTAGGATTGTAACACTTTCTAAAGGATCTGGGCAAAGGAGAAATATCACCTGGCCCAGACAAAATGCTTGTGCCTCTGGAAGGTATCCAAGCGCTATCTTGATGTCTGTCCACATGTAGGTAGACACAAGAACAGCACAGTTTTGAAGAATCTTAATTTCAGAAAGGAAAGTGTTGAAGCTATACAATTTAAATACAGCAATCTACCTGTTGCTTAAAAAAAAAAGAAAGAAAAAAAAAACAATTAAAAACAAAACAAGACTGCTTTCTCCCATACCTTGTTTAAAACATTGGTTTGTTTATTTCCAGTGAAATGATACTTGAATCTTTTCTGAAGAGGATTCAGCATGATCTGTATCGGAAGGATAATGGGTGGCGATGGGGGTAAAGAGTACTTTTCTGGCAATTGTTTAGGTTTGGTTAACAGTTCATCTCTAAGTTTGACAGTCAAGGACAAATTTAAGTGTTGAATTCTCCTGAAATCATCATTTCAATAGAATGGGTTTATAAAAATGAACATTTCTTAGTTCTACTGCATTGGCTGAAGGCAGTATTATGCAATCTATACAATTCCTCAAACAGGAAGGATATTAAAAATATTTCAGTTTATGTAATATTTAATACAACTCAGGCTGCTAAGGATTATTTATTCAATGACAATACAAGTCACTTAAGTCGGTTTGACTTAGGAGACTCATATTATTAAAAAGAAGAACACAGAAAACCACCATCATCAGTACCAAACACAAGGGCTGTCCAAGAGACACACTTATTCATATTTGTTAATGGAGGATAAAAGACTCATGAGATTAATAAATGCAATACATGATTTTCCATTTTCACGTAACTGATTTAAGTGACCCAGTCTGCCAGACCAAAATTGTTACCAACTCAGGGCTGTGTAGAATTGTATCTTCCCACTCCATGATAATTAAAAAAAAAGGCAGCCACCACCACTCCAGGAAAAAATTGCTTGGTTGAGCTTTAGCTGTGATTTAACTCACAAAAAAAAAGGAACAGGATGAGCAGCAGTGCCTCCTGATTAACCTGAAAGGCAGACTACTATCACTGCACAATGAAAATCCTTCTGTAGTCTCCCCTTTTTGCAGTCTCCTTCCGAGACATGTATCTTTAGCTTTCCCTCTTTTCCTTCTGGGATGGGACATATTAAAGCGATTAAGGCTGATTTCAAATAAGGCTATGAAAGGAAAAGCATTAACTGTGTAAAATAAAATATACATCACCATTTTTTTTATTAACATGGGTAATCTTGCTGAAGCGTATAAGGCCTGATCCTCATGAAACCTGAACTGTCAGCTACCATGAGATCACTAGCTCGGATGACTTGGAATTACAATGTTGCTACTGCCAAAAAGGACAACTTTGGTACCTGACATTTTCTAAACAAAAAACCAAACCAAACCAAACCAAACCAACATTCTAAGGTTAATACAAAGTAACATAAATTCAAATTATCTTCTGTCTTCAGGGAGAACAAAGTTTTAAATAATTTTCCTTGAGAATGTGCATCTCTGACATTTATTATTCTTACTAAAATACACGACAACTATTTAAAAGGATACGAGGTTTGCAATTTCAGAAGCTGACAAAACAACATCTCCAAATTGTTGTATACATCAGGAGCACTGGCTGGTGCCGCAAGGCCAAATGCCTGAGACTGCGGCGGCCCCACAAATGGCCAGCGGAGCTGGGTTAGCACCTCTTCGAAGTCACTGCAAGGCAAAACAAGCGCTTCAACGCAAACTTACAGTTCCAGGCAAACACAAGGGAGTGATAGTACATCTCTTACCTTGACAATTTGTCCTTAAGAATTTTGTGCCAGAATTTAACAGTGGATCTCACAAAAGCAAGAAGATGAGAACAAGATGACTCCTGAAGTTTAATATCCAGTTCTGCCATGAATGCTAGAGTACTGGCTGCCTCTGGAACGTTGTTGGTCATCAGATATTGCTGAATGCTATCACTACAAAATACAAGAAAAGTCAAGGCCAAAAATTCATTAAAGATAACAGAAAAGAATCATTTGTATATTGAAAAATGATGATAAAGCTTTCTCAAATCTAAAACATTTTAATAACGGGACAATCTAGGTCACCAGTCTCAGAGCGTATACGTAGTACTCAAACTTTACCTTAACTCTTCTATTCGTGAAATCCATTTAAGGTAGGATAGGTGTCGTTCAATCTCTTCTACTTGACTAATCAGTACATCAAGATCCTCCATCCATGGCTGAGCTTTCAGTAAGTGGCTATTGATTGAATCAGATAGAAGAGTTTCTTCCTCTAGAAGCCGACTCAGAGACTTTTTAGAATCTTCTGCATTCTTTAAGGCATTCTGAATTTTTTTAGGGACTTCTGATGAAACTGTAAGTACCTACATTCACAGGGAAGTATTAAGTCTGACATAAAAACACTGCACTACGTAGAGTAGTACCATTTGAGATATTAATACATTGCTTTAATTTAGTTAAATATATTTAATCTGTCATACAGCATATTCAGAAGGAGAAGAAAAAAAAAAGGGAAAGATGCTTACCTGTTCTTCTAACTGCTTCTTATTTTCAGACAGCTTATCAATAAGGTCGTCTAGCTTCCTCAGAGAATCATAGTCATTTCCAACTTCTCTTTCCACAAATTCAGAAACATAGTATGGGATATCACAATGATCTAGATCTCTAGTGACTTCTTTCTTTCTAGCAGCAGCAGTTGCCATGTTTTCTTTCTCTGCAATACTAAATATACAATTTCTAATTAGTCACCACTAAGACGGCACAACCAACTATTGATCTATTGAGGACACAAAACTCCACAAAAAGCTGTGCAGTTCAATTTAAATTGAAACTTAAATAAGACATTCAATAAACACACTGCTTTAAGTGAGACAATTCGCTGGCATAAGTCTTAGCTGAGATATGATAAAACCTTGCTTACACCTCCAGCTGGTGATTTATCATACATTAATTACTGAAGAGAAATATGCCTGTTAATTTCTTCCTGCCCCGAAAATGTGAATTGTATTAAAAATAGTTCACTATATATGTAGTTTCTACATATGTGTATGGAAAACTTAACGAAAAATACTGAAAAAATATTTTTGTAAAATACAAAGGAAGATGGCAACATTCCACTTTACCTTTTCATACAGTTTAGGATGTTCCAGAGATATCAACTGCTGACTGACGTATTACTAGCAAAGTATCCACCCAGGTCTTGCAATGATTTGTAAAGTAAAAGCATCCCTGAAATATTTGTAAGAAAATCCACACAGTACAACAGAAGAGGCATTTGTGGATCCACACATTTGGCAGCAGCCAGGGAAAACCAGACTTGGAACTGAGAGGATGATCATGTACAGCGAAACAATGACGAGTGCTTGGCTAGTTCAATTCTCAACTTTTTAATATCACTTTCAAAACAGTATTTAAAAATGAAATGTATACACTTGCACTTTATCTGCTACAAGCCTTAATAAAGCGAAAAACCCTATTAAACAGACAACAGGGAAGAGTGAGAAAATGGTGCCACTGATGAGCCAAAGCTGGAGAAGCAACAGAGAGCACCAAGAAGAACAAACTGGGAGACCAAGTGTGTTGCTCGAGGAAGAAGCGAATAAAGCAAGCAGGGTAGTAAAAAACACCATGCTGTTTGCAGCAATGGAAACAAAGAACACTGCAGAAGACTGCTAACCAAGTGGTGTTCTCTTCGTACGAGAGGAAAGGACCAGGATGCAGGAGGAGAGGAACGGGACACCGGGGAGCATCCTCCACCTACCTCCCTGCTGCAGCACGCAGCTCCGCTCCCGCCTTCGCCAGAGGGCCGGGCCTCGCCAGGGCGCGTCCGAAGGCTCGGCGGGCCCCGGGCAGGCTCCGGGCGCGGCCCCCTGCCGCCCGCGGCCCAGGCCAGGCAGCCAAGCAGCCCCTTTCCCGGCGAGCCCTTAACGGCCCGGGTGAGCCCTTCTTCCCCCACTCCGGGCTCTGCCCCCGAGGCGCCGCTTTCCCTCGCGGGCTGCACGGCGCCCAGCCAGCGGCGGCAGGCAGCGGGGCTCGCACGGGCCCGCCGAGGCAGGGCCAGGGCTCCCTCCCGCCGGAGGGACGGCCGCTGGGCCGGTCCCCTCCCGCGGCGGGGGCGGCAGCCGCTGCCCGGCGCCGCTGACAGGACGGCGGCTCCCTCCCCCCCCTCCCTGCCTCCCCGCCCGCCGCAGCCCCGCCCCTGCCGCGTCAGCAGCCCCGTGGCGGCGGGGCGCGGGCCGCATGCGCGCGGCCTCCCCCGGCCTCTGCCCGGCCGCGCTCCGCAGCAGCGCGCATGCGCGGGGCCCCGCCCGGCCCCGCCCGGCCGGGGGGCGCGGCCTCAGCCCCGGCAGCGGCCCGGGGCGGCGGCCGCGCTCCCAGCGAGGCTGGGCCGGAGGCGGGGCCGGGTTTGCGCCCGTGGGGACAGCGCCGCCCCGCCGGGCAGGAGCCTGCGCTGCTCGAGGCAGCCCCTCGCCTGAGGTACTTCACGGCGGGAAGGGTCCTCCGGCACCACGGCGCGCAGCGGGGGTGACCGCTAGATACACGGTTTTAGCAACACAAGCCTTTTTTTTCTTTGCAATTTTTTGCGTTTTTTCATTTTTTGCATATTTTTGCATTTTATGCCTTTTTTGCCTTTTTCTTTTTTTTTTTGCAATTTTTTGGCCTTTTTTGCAAATTTTGCAATTTTTTGCATATTTTTTGCATATTTTTTGCATTGTTTGCTTTTTCCATTTTTTGCATTTTTTCATGTTTCTTTTTTTTGCATTCTTTTTGCCTTTTTTTGCTTTGTTCTGCAATGTTTTGGCCTTTTTTGCAATTTTTTGCAAATTTTTTTGCATTTTTTTTGCACTGTTTGCTTTTTTGCCTTTTTTCTTTTTTGCAATTATTTTTGCAATTTTTTTGCATTTTTCAGTTTTTTTCATTGTTTTTGCCTTTTTTCTTTTTTGCAATTTTTTTGCAATTTTTTTTGCATTTTTTCAGGTTTTTTAATTGTTTTTGCCTTTTTTCTTTTTTGCAATTTTTTTTGCAATTTTTTTGCATTTTTTCAGGTTTTTTCATTGTTTTTGCCTTTTTTCTTTTTTGCAATTTTTTGGCCTTTTTTGCAATTTTTTGCAAGTTTTTTTCTTTTTTCATATTTTTGCATATTCTGCATTGTTTCCCTTTTTTGCCTTTTTTTGCAATTTTTTTGCAAATTTTTTTTTGCCAATTTTATGCAATGTCTTTTTAGAACAGCTTTTCCCCCCCCTACCAAAAGCCCGGCTCATCCCCTGCCAGCAGTAGACAGACAAGATGTGTAAAGGAAGTACACACTTAGACTTTTAGGTTAATTTATTTTCAGTACCTGTTCTTTGGTACAGGTATTAGTAGTAAAGCTGGAAAATACGCACAAGTATTTTCTCAATGAGAAGACCAACTAATTAAAACAGCTGTACCTCTTTACAGCACATAAAAAGCCTTGCTACCAGAATCCTCTACCGCATCAGCGCAAATGGTACCAGCAAAAACTCCTGCGATATAAATGTTCATCGATATCTTAATTTTGTTGTAACTCATTCTCCTAAGCTGTAATTTAATGTATTTGAAGAGGCTTCAAGGTGTGCTGAACTCATGAAAACATTCAGTGCTTGCCAAAAAAAAAAAAGCAAGCGAAACATTCTTCCAGGTCTGAAACTATTATAAGCCCATTTCTGAAAGATGCACCCATGTTACAGCTCAAGCAACTTATTCATTCATTAAAAAGCACCAGCCACTAAGATCTGTATTATATTACAACCACCATCTGGCAAATGACTACTGAAGTTAAATGCTAGCACTAAAAAACTTAAAAAAATACAAATCTCTTACGACCAGTCTTTAAAGATTTGTACAGATCATGTAAATAGGAAAACACTTTATATATGTTAAAATCTAAGTCGTTCTTGCAGTTCATTCAGCGTAACCAGGTAGTATTCAGCTGTGTCTGGTTTTTTATGCTTGTGTCCATTTTCAAAACTTCTCGAATCGCCATGGTAGCGTAAGTGGATGGGGGAAGGGAGAACTCCATCTTCAGCGCCCTGAATTTACCATCTGTCATAAGGGGTAAGAGGAGACACGAAGCAAGAAAAAGTTGTTAAGGGCATAAGTAATGCTTATTCTGGATGCCACCTAAACGGGACTAAAATTTTCCGTGACCAACTCCCCCAGCCCACAAACCAAAACAACTACCACCACCATACTCCAATTTACATCCCACAGTGGAATTTCATAAAACAACTTCTTTTTAACATTTTCTTTCAGCAGGAAGTGCTATTTTAGGGATTTTCTTCTTTTAAAAGCAAAATAAACTTTGTTCTTTCAAAACTGAATTCCTAGCCTCTCTTCACTTGTTCTGGAAAGCAGTGTCAAAAGACCTTGTGACCAGAGTTACATACAAAAATTGCCATTGAATTCCGTGAAGTCTTTAGGAAGTCTCTTAGGTTCAGCACAAATAATACATGCTCAAGCATACAGACAATTTGTGCCTTAATTGCACCTTCATGCATTTTGCAGACATTCGCTAAGCATTTACTTGATTTTACATATAAGAAAATATAACAGTCAATACAGATTGCTGGAAGAATTGTTCGCACTCTTGAGAAATAAGGGTCCTTATTTACACACCTAACTTTGCACATCTTTAACACCATTGCTTAACAGTCTAGTTAAATGAAAGCTCTTCCTTAAAAGTTTTCAATATGTAGCAGTTCAAAGCAACAGCCAAATCAAACTCCTATTTTGCAAACATCAGCAAAAAAAAAAAAAAAAAAAATCACTTTACCTGTAGGAAGAACTGGTAACGGTTTTCCTTCCAGCTTATCCAAATCCGTAGTAAATAATGGGATTCTGGGATCATCATATGCAACAACCTCCCTTTATAATATACATAAGATTTTTAAATTATTTTTAATTATTTAGAATAAAATTATATATTTTATTATTTTATAAAAAATTATATATTATTACAATAATATTATTCAAATTTGGCAGTTACAACTGAAGTGGAATTTCTAATAAAATAAGGTAAGGCGGCATTTATGGTGCAATAACTGGTAAAGCTTTACATAGAAGACTCGCCTCTGTTTGATGAAGATTATTAAAAAAAAAAATTAGTGAGAAGTTTCTTTGCATAACTCATGTTTTCCCTCATCAGCTGTCAGGATTTTCAGCTATACAAGAAGTATAGTTTATGAAATTATGGTAAGAAAGGTGTCAACTAAGAATACTTGGGGGCGGGGGGAAGCCTTCATTTTGAAGAAAGCCATCTAGACTTCTTTGAAAGAGCTTAAATTCACAATTCTACTCTTTTTGCCATTCATTGGACAGAAATCATTCCATATGTAATGACGGGGCTGAAAAAGTAACTGAGAAGCAGGTAAGCTTTAAACATCAGCACTAATTAAAATAAAGTGTAAACATTTGTATTTTTTGTCTCCCTCCTAAACCCTCTGTATTTTTTTTCTGTGCATCAGTGGTCAAGTCTTTCTCCACATTTGTACAGTCACCTGTTTAAAAGGTATTTATTCAGTTGCCATGACAACTAGGTTGTATCTCTAACAAAAGTGATTTAGTAGGCTTAAGTGATCTTTCTAATTGACAGACAGGTAATTGGATGCCAACTTTCTCATAGCAAGACTACAAAAAACCCTGTTTTGAATACTATCTCTCGTGGTTACAACATAAATAATTATCTATGAAGCGTTCAGGCAAGCCCTTGCAAGGAGGGTAACAACTAGATAGGCGCACGCAACCAGAAGACCAAGGAAGAAATAAGGCTATGGTTCAACTTCAACTGCGTAAAAACATGAGGGAAATGCTGAGAGATTCCTCCCTACTTATGCTTCAGTCTCCATGAACATCCCATGGGTCAATCTAATGGCTTTTGTACCTTCCTAAAGTCACCCCACATACACATATACAATTCACATGTAGTTTCCTTTATCCTCCTACTTACCAACTGACATTCTGAGGTCGAATGATAATCTTTCTGTATGCTCCAGAAAGTGAATAATCTCTGATCTTATGCCTCATGTTGTTGATATCAAGATTGTCAGCTACTAGCATTTCCTTGTAGGCCTCACCAACTGCAAGAGAGGAAAATATTTAATCAGAGAGGGCGTAGTGCAGCTGATTGATACAGCCCGTTTTCATGGATCATTCCTTCCCTTATAATTAGTAGTTTTCAGCATACATGGGATAAATGTTACACAGAAGTTTAAAATTATTTATTGCAAATCTTATTACCTACAATGTTTGCTTCTACAGTCTGATTAGTAGAGACAGTAACCAAGAAAGAATCTTAGCAAATCAAAATTTCCGCTGAAAAAAAAAAATTACAAAATATTTCATTGACATCTCATACATGCTTTCCAATTATCTAAACTTCACAAGACTAATCTCAGGTATATGGAGACAAAAAAAAAAATGGGCCAGACTACCCATTGCTCTACCTTTGAAAGAGCAGCAGAGTAAAATAAGTTAAGAGAGCCCTCTGAAGAAATTAGCTGGTAGGGACCTTTAAGTACACTGCCAACAGAAGGAGTAATTCTATTACAGTCTTGTGTCCTTAAGCAAGGGCGTGTGCATGCACACCTGGGGAAGACAGGGAAGGCAACGGAAACACAAGAATATACTGCAGCTAAAATGCTGTCTGGTGCCTTTGATTTGCAGTGCAATTGCCAGCATTACTTCATGCAGTTGGGAATTTTCAACAGGAATAAGTTAGGCTTACTGTGGGCAAATCCCAGTATAAAAATATGGAATGTAAAAAATCGCAGCTTTTCTTTCCAGTGTTTTAACTCAATGTGGTTCAGTGCCACACCTCATCACAAACAGATCTTTATCTTCCAAGTGCTTCAGAGATGGTTGATAAATGGGATCCTAGCTCTGGGACTTATCTCTGACAGGCAGAGAGTCTCAAGAGACCTGACCGGTCTTTTAAGGACAACCAAGTACAAGAGCAGTTCAACCAAACATTGAGGAAAACAAGCATACATACTGGGAGACTGGTTTGGCTAAGTAGGGACTCATGACTCAGCTGATACTTAAGGACACATGCAGTAGGTAAAAGCTAGAGCCAGCTACAAAGAAGGAATATACAAACATTGTCTGGGCACGTAGGGATGGTGCTAGGAAAGCCAAAGCTCAGCTAGAGTTGAAATCAGCAACAGACATCAAGAGCAACAAGAGTTAAACTGCAACATCAGGAATGAAAGAATACAAGGAAAATGTTGGTCTGCTGCTAAACGGTGCAGTGGTCTAGTGACAGACATAAAAGGCTGATGGTTTCTGTGCCTCTTTTGCCTCAGTCTTGACCAGCAAGGTCTCCCAGGCCTCTGCTCGTAGAGGCAAGGTTCCGGAAGGAGAGGGACTACCAGTAGTAGAAGATACAGGCTGAGAGAGCGGGCTCATGTCAGGGTAAAGCTTTTCTCTGTCATCTCTGAAAGATTGTGGAGATCTGGGGAGGTCTCAGGTGACTGCAGAAAGGGCAAGAAGGATGATCTAGGGAACTAGACCAGTCAGACTCACTTTGGTCCCTGGGAAAAATAATGGATCTAATCCTCTTGGAACATATTTCTGGGCACACAGTGAGCATGGTTTTACCAAAGGGGGAAAAGGATAAGAAAAACCAAAAAACCCACCAACGTTACTGCCTTCTATGATGAAATTATTACATCTGTGGACGAGGGGAGAGCAGTGACTGTTGCCTACCTTGCCTTTAGCAAGGCTGTTGACATCTTCCCACAGCATCCTTGTATCCAAGGTTAGAACATTACAGTGGGTGGACTGCTAGATGGGTAAAGAACTGTCTGGCTCATCAGCTCAAAGGATAGTCACTAGTGGTTTCAGCTCTACCAAGAAGCTCATTACAAGCAGAGTTCCTCAAGGAACTGGGATGTGTCCTGTTTACCTTTATCAGCATATGTGGAGGAGCTGGAATTCACCCCAAGTTTCTGGACAAAATCAAGCTGGGATGGCACTTGATACACCCAGGGGCAGGACTGCCATTCAGAGGGACCTAGGCAGGCTAGAGGAATGGGCCAAGAGGAACCTCATGAAATTCACAAAGGACAAAGTCCTGTCCCTGACAGTGATTAACTCCTTGCAGTGGTACAGGCTAGGGAGCAACTCTGCTGACAGTCACCTGGGACTCCCAGTGGAAAGGAGACTTAACAGAGCACCCTGGCAGCAACAAAAGCTAATAGCAACAGGACCTTAAGTCAGCAGCTACATCAAGAAAAACAATTACTGCCCTTTACTGGGCACTCATGAGACTGCACTTGGAATAGTGTGTCCAGTACAAAGTAGATGTTGATAGACTTGAATGAGTCCAATGAAGGACAACCCCAATTGCCAGGGGTTGTAGCCCATGCCCTGTGAGGAGAGTCTGAGAGAAATGGGCTTCTTTAGCTTAGAGAAGACTTAGAGGAGAACTTATCGACTATTTGCTCTTGAAGGTTTCAGACCTGACAGGACAAAGTCTGTCAGGCAAGCTGGCCTGAATACAGCACTGACCTTGCTTTGACCAAAAGACTGGACCAGATGGCCTCCTGAGGTCCCTTCCAAACAAAATGATTCTACAACTCTATCCCTTAATAATAACATTGTGTTCCATGCAGATAATTATAGATAACTCATCCTATTCCATTAAAAACAATTTAGATCCAACATACTTTACATACAGGAGCTGAAAGATATGCTTTTTTTTTTTTTTAAACATTCATATTGGTTAATATTTAAACAAACAGATCTGGTTCTTTTTCCTAACTTCAAGCATTTGCTTGGGTTACAAATTCCAGGAGTTTAGTTTGTTTTCTAATTTAAAAATTAAATGCATACACTTTTCAATTAATATTTCACCATTTTTTTCCCCTTGTGCTGAGATAAATAATTTTGCCTCAGTAAAAAAAATTATTTCTTTGGAAAAGCTACTAGCTAAAAAGAAATATGGAACAGATTTATGTTAAATGAAACAATGCAGACTATTATTTTCACACTGGAAGAGGCTGACGGTAATGTATCAGAGCTCAGAAATAGTGTATTTTTTTAATGGTCACCAAGGTTGCATAGATCTAATCTTCCTTTTAAGAACAATCTTAAAGCAGACTTACATTTTCAGAGTAAGTATGTAAGTTAACAGTCAGACTTACTTTTATGCTTTGGATAAATAACATCAAATCCAGGCAATGGCATCACTACATCGTGGATAGTGTAATTATCAACATCTTCTTCTTCAATATGAACAGCTGTGGCTACAATCAGGACAGAAAAATGAAGAGTTACCAGTATGGATGCCTGTGACAGTTAACATTAGCTAAATTTAAAATGAACCACATGATTGAAACAAGCCTGCTTTTGAGAGGAATAACTACTGTGTTTTATCTCCACTTAACAGACAACATTTCCAAGAAAAAAAAGTAACCGCCTTCAAGGCTGTCACAGTTTCCAGCAGAATCACAGCCTGGTTTCCAGTGACTTTTAAAGCTGAATGAAATAAGAACTGCTAGATGAACAGTCCCCCAACCAGGCATCGATGAAGGAGAAATACTGCAGATGTTCTCACCCCAGGGAAACGCCAGAGCAAATCCAAGTGAAGAAAGTTTTAACTGAGTGGAGTCTCTGCTTTGCAAGATACTAATGCAGACAAGAACTTCTGTGGTTAAAACATTCATAACATCCTTCCATAGTTCTCCATAGCTCAACTAGGTTTGAGTTCATTCTTGAGAACCATCAGTCCTTCATAGTCACTCTTCCCTATTCAGCTATTTGAAAAACAAGCAAACCAACAGCTCGTGGAAGTGCAATACCTAACTTCTGATTCCTTGCAAAATCTGACTAAAACTGGCCAATGGATTCAGAAATCACTGGACCAAAATGAGTGAGAGGGAAAAGAAAATATGTAAGCATTATCACATGAACAGATATATGCCTTGTTTTCCTAGGAGTTTGAACTACACAGCATCACTGGCTTTTTGTTTGACTGATTTTACCTCCTTTAAGTGTGAGATCTCCTGGTACAGCTCTAAGCCCATATTCTTCTATTCTCTTGCTCACCATATTATTCCACACATAACTCTGGTAGCTATGAATATACATTAAACGATTATTTCTTGGTATCTAGAGGTAAAGGGAAAAAAAAAAGCGAAACATTAGAAAGATGTATTTTTAGTTTTTTCTCTCATTCACAACCAAAAAGGCATATATTTGAAATGTTACCTTCTCCAGGAACAAGACTAACATAATTTCTTGGTATACAGATTTGATTTTTGTTCATTACTTGGGAAGAGGGTGTGGGAAGAAATAATGCTTGTATACATTTGAAATCCACACAAAAAAACCCTGTGCTTAAATTAAAAAAAAAAAAAAGCTTTGTTTTTATTTTTTATTATTCAACAGCTCATCAAACATATGGGGCTATTATAAAACACTGAATTCATACTCAGCCTCCTGAAATCTTAAGTAAACTTTGAAGATGCGAAAGCACAATTTTATTCTAATTATCTTCTTCATAAACAAGAAATTACTCCTCTGCTCCTACAATGGGCCCAGTAGTTTGCTGGTAATGAGGTATTTTCTCCAAAGACTTGATCTTGATTACAGTATTTCAAAATGACAGTGAATCCACCACCTCTATGCCAAGCTGATTCATTAGCACACTGTCAGTTTGATTTACACTTTTAAAGCAACAGAAAAACCCTGATACTGAACTTTTGCACAATTCTCAGATCTGTATTATACATGGTTACTAAGTAGAACTGCATTGCTTCCAACGTACCAGAGAGATTGTTGTATAAATTGGAAAGCTCATTATGCATACATTAATTACAGATGTCGTCAGTTACCATGCAGCAGTACTTCAAGCAAAAAGGCAGGATAAATGTGAAGATTTTACACTTAACCTTCTACTCATCAAGCATCTATGAGTCTACTTCAAATTCATCATGATACCATCAAAAGAGCGTTTATTCAAGTAAATACCCCAGAGCACTTTTACACTCACTATGCCAAATGCAGAGATTATGTTCTTCATTCCGTACTTTAAGAGTCCACGTAGAAGCTGTCCTTCCACGCACCTTTTTACAGGTAGTTTCTTGAGGGCTGCTGCTGGATCTTTAGTCTTTGCCCATTCTTCTCTGCATTTTACTAAGTATCCCTTTTCAGCTAGAATGAGGATGTAAAATAAAGATATTTTAAACTACACACCAAGAAGCATCCATCTCACCTTCGGTTAAAACAGTTGAAAAATTAAAGTTTCAGTCATGGTAACTACACAGATTAACAGAATCACAGAATAGTTGGAAAGCTTCACGTGGAGTCTGGGCAGACTCTGGGTATAAGTATTCACGTCCCTTTTCACCCCCACTGCAAGAAACTGCACAGCAAGGAAAGAGAAGCAGAAAGGCAGAGAGTCTGAAGATTGCTTCTCCATTGCTAAACTGGCTGAAGTTTAGCACACGCAAAACCGTCCTCATAAACGTCCTTTCAAACTACAAGAATCAAAATCTTAAAGTGTTTTTCCTGAACATACAATTCGTGGAGGAGGAGAGGCCAAAACACTTGATGTATCATTTTTCAGTCCTTACCTCCTGGTCGTGGTTTTAATATCAAATCCATTACTTCATTCCAATTGTTCTGTAGAATAGCTCTAAGATTCAAACAGTAAAAGTTTATTAAGAACTGACTAAATATATTTTAAGGAGATTTAGCCAAATTATCCAAAAAAAGAAGTATTAGTGTTTAGATTTATGCAATACTAAAAGTTGTGGTATTATGCAAGATGCCTGCTGAATCAAGTTCAGAAACAAGTTCTTTCTTGACTCTAAAATTAAAACTGGCACATGCAATATGCTAGAAAAACATTCCCAAAAATACATTAGAAGTTATACAGGGATAAAAATAAAAATAAATAAAAAAAGAGGGGATGAAACCAACACATACCTGCCAATTTGATATGTAGGAACAGCTGTGGTTCCAAATCTTTGCATCCCATAGTAATTAATGAATCCAATTTCCCTGAGAGAGTGCATTGCTTGCTCTATCTGGTCATCAGTTCCTGTTATGTTTCTAGCGGTTAAAAAAAAAAAAAAAAGTTAGATTGTTAAGGGCTTACACTATTTTGTGATCCCCATAATATTAAAGTTCAACATCAACATTATATAGCAGGTATCAAATTCAACAGACTCCTGACAATAGAAGGACTTTTCTTCTTTTTTGTAATGCAAGATGCACTGATATCCTTTAGGTACATAAAGAAAAAAAATTCTAACAGAACTGTCTAAATACATACTAACATATTACCTGAGAACAACAGTGAAATGGTTCCCTTGCAGTTCTCCTAATTTCAGTGGATGGTTCTTGTAACTGAAATTTCCTAATTTGAAGTTCATCAAACATTTATTCAAATGAGCAAGTCTTTGTGCAGTGATTCTAAACAGAAACAGACAACAGTGACCAACCTATGCTTAGAAAAGCAGATAGTTAAATAAGTATAGAAATGACAGCATTTCAAAACAAAAAGCGGTGAGTCCAGTTTCCCCAATTTTCTATTGTTGCCTTTTCAAAGTATTTTAATGAAATATCTAAAAGAAAAGAACAGATAATTCTTAAGGCTACTTATACAAGAGAAAAGTTATACCATGACAAAGACTGTTAGTACTGTCTTTTCACATCTGTGTTACAGTATGCATTCAAAAAAAAAGTATGTTGCAAAAGAAGTCTGTTGCAAAGGTATGTTGATGTATACCATACCCCACAAGCCGAACTCTTATTTGAGTGACTACACCATGAATACACTCCAGTTAGCACAGCCATCAACACACAGTTAAGTAATTAGCTACTGTGTAAGCTTAGTGCAGATGAAAGAGTATGAAATCCAATCTGTCTCTGATACCTGTCATTTTTCTTGCTACTTTTGGAAGCAAACCCTGTTCTTTGCATCACCGAGCCGCTCTTTGACACTTCCACTAAAATTTATACCAGGATAAACAAGTTTATCAACTAGCACGGCCAGCGTACTCAGCTCAGAGCGGGCTGATAAATGGTAATGTCTCCTCTCCTGTGCCATCCTTCTCCAAGGCTGCACAGGAGAGTCGGGTACTGTGGCACTACTGAGCAGACACCACAAATCTGTACATTCCCCCCCCGCCCCAATCAATGCTTACAACACACTGAAGCTCTTGGACACAACGTTAAATGTGATCATGCTAAAAGTAAATGCAACAGCACCTGAGATGGCTACACCACAAGTCTGGTTAACTGTCATCACTTTGCAAACTTGCCTTGCAGCAACAAGAATCTGAGGCTTCTCAAGATTCACAAGTTAATAATTCCTTTTGTGTGTGCAAACGTATGCACATGCAAACCACTGGGAGGGAAAAATATGATCAATAAAGTAGTGAATGCCCTCCTTTTAACATGGATTTGATCAGATTTCTGGCTTTCAAACCTTGGAATTGCTCACTTGAGGAGTGTGGTTTTCAAAGAGTTGTAAATAGCAGTCCAGGCAGAATATTCCAGCTAGCTAAACAGATATTGTAATATATGACTGCAAGGCATCCATCATTCTCAGCTATGGATGCAACACTAATTTCAAGCGCCCAGAAAACATATAATTATCTTGGAATATGACAGAATAAATCTTATTTTATCTTAGTAGGTGACTTATGGGAGTAGGTTAAGGCAGGAAAAATTCCTCATCCTTTTTTTGCCCCTTCTGGCTACTCACGGATGAGCAAAGGCAGTGGTTAGCCTTCTCTGGAGCTGTTCAGAGAGTTCAGTGAGAAAGAAAATAGGATGCCAGCTGGAGGAAGGGGGAAACAAAAATCAGGAAGGAAATGGGACGTAATTTTCACCGTGTCATTCTGTTTTTCTGCTGTTGCAGAGGAGCCATGCAGCGTAAGAGCACGTAGGCAATTTGGCCCACTCCTTCAGCCAAACACACGTATCCAGCCTATGACTCAGAGCACCACTGACTGAAAATACTAGCAATCACCATGGAATAAAAAAGGATTATAGCACCTTCATTAATACATGTGCTTTACAAGATCGGGAGCTGAATCTGCTATTTGTGTTACATGCATACCGAGTCTTCAAGGTATTTAGCAAGATAATTCAAGTTATCATGGTAGGAGTGCAAATACTCCAGTATATTTTCACTTACCTAAGAACAGCAATCTCTTGAACTGTTATAGCCCTTTTATCTTTAGTTCCCATGTAGGAAAATATGTTTGGCTTCACTCTTAAAAACCAACAGTAACAGATATTATGTATATTAAAATAGCCGCAGATCAAACATAGTTTTCAGCATAATTATGTAGAATTATTAATCTTCTATATTAAAAACAGAAAATATACATATATTCTCCAGAACTAGGCTACAATTTGACACCCCTGAATACGTGTGACATTTTCTCATCTGATCTCTAAGTACATAAAACACAGGGAAACTTCTCTGTTTTAATTATATGTAGATAGATTCACTTTTACCACAACTGTGCTTTCAGAATATGAGCTTTGAAGTACTTCTTTATATACATCCACTCAATGCACAAATGCGCAGCCACCACTAATTTCACTTAAAAATTAAAAAATGCATGTCCATTTCTTCCTTAAACTTCAAATAACATGCCTGTTTGAATACCATGCATGCACATTATGGGAGAATATGAGACGTTAATTTAAAATTTGATCCATTTCTTTCCTTGAGAAGAAAATTTCCTTTCCACTTTGTACTTTACAGCCTGTGTTACACAGGGAATATTTCCAGTTATTCCAGCTATGGGCACCAGGGGGTAGCAGGATTGCCATTACATACGTTTTTCCACCAAGCTATGCTCCTACCACTCTGTTCTCAAATACAAGTACTAGTAGTATACCGGTTAGAGTCTAGATTATGAACATTTATTTTTGGACAGGAAGGGTGAGGAAAAAGGAGGGGAGAAGTGGGGAAGTTTCCCTACGAGGAGATCACTGAATTGACCCAATTTTAAAATAGTCCTTCCTCTACAATTCACTGTGCTCACATCACGCCGCTGGCAAATCTTTTTGTTGCTGCACTTGATGGGGTGAAAGGAACTAAGACTGTGTTGCCATGGAGAAATTAATACATAGAACAACAGTTTACCAACTGTAACTGCTTAGGAACTGATCAGCATATTATCGCAACAATATCTGACAGGTTCATAACATACTTGCATATATTCACACACTGGGGAAAAAAACTGGCTTTTAACTCAGGTTACGCACATTGAGGCTTTGAGCTGCCGAGCCTTTCTCAGATCAGCCAACTGCAATTGTGGACCTTTTTCCACTGAAGTAGTAGGGTACAGACTTTTAAATTTCTTGGGATCATTTTGTTCCATTCTCACCTCCTTCCAAAACTTACAAGTTTCAAATTTGATTTTTTTTTTAAACACTGGCTACACATTAGGCAACACTTGTGTTGCTCTTACATAATTCTGAAGCGTAACATTCACGGTAATGTGAAACAGGCAGGGGGAGGACTGCATGCTAGCCAGGCTGGCAGAAACAACAGCCTTACCTTAAAAATTTGGAGAGGACATTAATGGCATCCATAGTATCCTTGTTCTCCTTGTACAGTACAAAGTGGCAGTAGCTTCCCCTAGATTTTGGCCAAGAGTGTTTTCTTGGATCTTTAAAAACAAAAGGTTAAAATTTGTGAAGTGTCATTTTTTAAATTGAATGAATATCTTTACCATTGCAGCTACATTTAAAACAAATATGTACGAGTCAATTTCTGCTAATTTCCATCTGCCTTTTTTTTTTTTTTAAAGGAAAAAGTGAATTACTGGCAGCAAAAGCTGCAAGGCACGTTGAAAAAGACCTTCTCCTCTTCCACCGGGCTGTAAACTTCTCTTTAATCAATTCTGTCACCTAGAAAATCTTGAATGAAATGGTGACAGTTCCTTTGTTATGAAATTACCTAAAAATATACCCTAGTCATTTAACTGCCACATTGCCTGATTAAATTTCTCAAAAACATTATCACTACACTGACTTTCAGCAATAAAAGCCACTCTACTTTTCATCTAGTGTCTTCTGTAATTAATAGATGAGGACCATTGGAGCCCTGTTTGTGGGAAGACTACAATTATTATTTATAGTACTAACATATTCTTTATTTCTGTAGGATTTTTTCTGTATGTCACACGAAAGCATGGGTCGTATCTCTACAAAAGCCTAAGAAAAGAATACTCTCAAAAAATTTAAGGTGAATTTTTTTTCAAATTCCTGTGGGAGAGAGAAATCTGGCACAATAGAGACATTCACAAATAATTCAAGCCAGATACTGTGCCACGTTTAGAGAACGCCAGAGGGAGAGATAACTTCAGCTCCTGCAGACTAACAACTGATTTACAAGTCTGTACAATTATTTGGCCTGGAGAGGGAAGAAAACTGTCAATGTATTTGTCAAGCTTTTTTTGCACATAAAAGCCTCCAGAGATAAAATTTTCCTTTTACAATCATCCACTGTTGATGGCATTACTGGGAAGGGGGATTGTTTCTACACAGGTTTAGCAACCAATTTTTAAGTGCTTTGTTTATCAGTTCTTTGTTTTATAAGAACAAAACTGAGGATTTGTTTTGTTTTAAATAAGAAGTCCCTTATCTCTCAGTAGCCACCAAGCAGACATTCCTGGTTTTGTACAAAAAGGGCTTAAGCGTCTTTTGTAACAGCAAAAGCTGACTGAAAAAGTCAGTCCTACTCCAGTATATAAACACCAATGCAGGAAAGAAGTTCTTGGGAAATTTTGCTCTTTTTGTTCACGTTAGTTTAATAAAGCCCAGATATCCCACACAGACAGTGAATACGTTCAATTTTCATGAAGCTTTCTGGTAAAAATAATTCTTCTTGCTTTTTTTGAGAAGCTGCCATCCATACACACACTTCTGCAAAGACAATTTTGCATGCTACAGTATAAAATACTATACACGTAGTTTTTAATCACTTAAAAATTATTGCAACGCCTGCCTTGTACCGTCAGTTTCTAAGCAACCCACCCGCAATGGAGTTTTCCAGGACCTACACTGAGCAGTATGGTCGAAAGCCTGTTAAGAGACCTCATGCTCCTGATGGTCTCCCTTCTGAGCCACCACTGTTCTTAAACACAGTCAATGAAATACCGCATTCAGCTTGAAGAGCAAGGTCCTTCATGAAGAACTCAGCAATTAGAAGGGAAGAGAGGAAGACAGAGCGTGATACACAAGGAAAGTCTTCCCCAGCTGGAATTGGTCTTTAAATTTAACTAATCCATCTTGCGCACGGTCATTTCAACACCTTTCAAAAAGTGAGCCCTAATCTGGGCTAGACTAAAAGGACTGTATAGACACTATATATACCAATGAGCTCCTCACACTTTGGGCATCACAGCCACGTGCCTATCCACCACACTGCCGGCCATGCTGAGTACTGGGAGGCTGCAGCTACAGTCCTGATATTTAACCATTCCTCACCCAATACTTCAAAGTATTCAACTGGGTAGATGGACCGGAGGGACAGTCTGCAGTCCTTATTGCTATGTTTCAGAGTCATGTTACATTTTTGACAGCTAAATCGTATTTCCAAGCCCTTTTTCCAAACCTTTTACTGCAACTCAAGGGCTGGAAGCTCTTTTTTAATATCAGGATGTGTGATATACAATTTTAAAGTAGTATAAATACAGATAGCGGTGTCTGAAATACAAGGCTGAAGGGCAAAGGCTTGGCTTAATGAAATCAATGGAAAATTTACCATAGATGTCAAACAGTATAGTCAAAACTGATAATTCACATCACTTCTTACTGGCAGACTTTCTCTGCACCGAGTGACTACTGCCTGTACTGCACTAGGAAAAAGAGGTAGCACAAGCCCGATTCTTGGCTGTTTCCGGGAATTTTAAGCATTCCTTATGTGTAGGGTTTTTTAATTGTTACTAGTTTGGCCAGTCTTGTCACTATTTAGGAGGTCGTAATGGTTGGCATTTCATTTTGTTAGCATGAAATGTCAACATCTCTTACCTGTTGCAGTTCTGACCTCTGTCCCAATGCATAGCATAAAGAGCACAAAAGAGTAGCATTTAATTTTTAGACTGTCGAAGGGTTTTTAGAGGTGAACATGCAGGTTTATGGTTATGGGATTGTTTATGCTTTAGAGGGCATCCAACAGTTAGGTGGTGGATGACAGCAATTTAGACAGTTATGCAATGGAATCGTGCAGAGGCAAACAGTGAACATATGGAAAGCTTCAATCGGAGATGCAACAAACTTCATTTGTGGACAATGATGAAACAGCAGTTTACTGACAATTTAGTAACGCAGTATTTTAAGTATTTTGGGTGTAAACTTACTATAGACACAAAGCAGCTTCTAATTTTAAATTTTAGGAAAGTATGTTTGGTAACCTTTTACATTATCAACACAAATAATCAGATGTCTCTGCTAATATTCGAATATTCTACACTGCTGAAACGTTTCTTGCCTGGGGAACCCACTCAGGACTAAGACATATAAGTGGCTCTATAAACACGCAAGATAAATATAATCCTGACTAAAAAGAACTTGCACTCTTAAATCCTACATTTGTAAGCATTTACACACAGTCACTGGAACTGCAGACATCTCCACTAACATGCACAGGTGTTTGTAGCATCACAACTTAGGAATCCAAGTTTAAATAGATGATGCTCCTCTGCATCACAAGATGGTGCTCCAGATAATGTTTTAATCCTAGAGACACATCACTAAATTCTTTTCAGTGTATTTCAAATACTTAAATTCTTTTATACAGTATCTGCTAAATCAGACTGGTCAGCTTAACAACAACCACTTGACTGTAACAATGGCTAAAGAATAAAAGCAGCAGAAGGACGAGGTGGAGGTAAAACCATTACAAACCAACAGAGAACAAGGCTGAGGAAAATTTTGTGCTGGTAAGTATACATACTCCATGCATAAAGCATGCAAACATACACATTTTCTAAACATGGTTAAACAAGATACATAAACACATTACAATCTTACCAATAAAAGTACAACATTCCCATATTTGCTTAGAACAAACCTTAAAAAATAATAACTAAACTGAATGTGGAGATGGTGTTATTTACAATTTTAAGTTATCTTATTTCCTTATCCTTTCTCCATCTCCTTCATCTTTAAAATGAAAGAGTTAGGCTTACATACTATCATTTGTAGTAGGTTGAAATGACATAGGAATGCAATCAGTTCAAACCAAACCTTAACACCTTTCGTTAAATGTGCAAAATTCTGCATGTAGACAATCCTCTCAACTTACAGTAGCAACAAATTTGTAATAACATTAAAAGATGTAGAACACAGTAACCAAAACAGTATTTGGCAAGATTGAGGTGGATAACACTTCATTTTTAAAATCCTTCATGACTTTGATTATTCCAAAATAGTAACTGTGATCTATAATGAGTAAAGACAACTTTCTGCAAATACAATTAGCCTTGGAAGCACAAGTAGCCTTAAAGATCATGGTAAATATATTATGTTTATATAAAACTATAACTCTGAGAAAACAAATAGGTGCTTGTCTCTATTCAAGTCATTGAGAATTTTGTCATGGATTTTCAAGACAGTCAAAATTACACTGGCTGTCAGAGTAATGTACGCTTTTCGATTACAACCTCTTACTTCCACAATGCACACTTACACAGGTAAGTGCTCAGGTAAGTTCAGGTAAGTTCATGAAAGCTACGTTCAAACCATACCGAAAATAAAGCCCCTATTTTGCCTATTCCCACTGAAATAGCAAAAGATCCTCTCACTTCTAACATGGTTGTATTTGATGAATGATTTGGAAAGAAAAACAAGTAAGAAGTTTAAATTTGAGACATTCCTTGTGTTCCTAGTCATTTTAGATGCACAGCATCAGTTGCAAAGAAGAAAAAGCAAAGCCAGGCTACATTAGGAGGTACGCTCCACTTGAAGGACTTACTAACGATTTTTATTCTTGGGATAATTTTAGCATTTACTTTACCCAACTGCTGTGATACCGAAACTCACTTGCCAGTGCTTTTTTCCCAGCAGCGTGATAAGCAATAATGTATTTTTTTCCATCTCGATCTTCTGTTTTAGTCTCCAGTCCAGGAAACAAGGACTTCACAGCCTGATGGATAACTGTTCTTTTTTCTTTGGTGTCTTCAATAACCTGTGTTAATACACACACATGCAGAAACCAAATAAAGTAATACAAAAGGGGAGGGATTCTCTCAGAGTTAAATTTTGCATGCTTAAAGAAAACCTACCAAATCACACTAAAGTACTGAATAGGTATACTTTTAAAAGTCTGGCCTACTTATTAAAATTAGTTTGAAAAATAATAAATAACTCTGCTACAAACCCCAGTCTCAACATTCAAAAAAGAAAATTCTCAAGATTTATTCCGCTCTTCTGTGCTTAATAAAATTCACTCTTCTAATGAAAACTCTGGCAAAATGAAGTTTTTCTGTATGCATTAAAGGAAAAAAAAATGGCTAGATAGGATGATTTAATGTGTGAAAGCTTATTTGAAATTACCAGTTATTCTTCAAGCATATGGAACATTTGGATGTTTAAAAATACCAAGTTTTAATTTCATTTTGTACCTTCTTATTTTTCTTGTTACAGAAGAACGTATTTATCTTTTCTATTAAACTACTAAACACTGACTTTGAAAATAGTCCTTCATCAGGATGGATGTTTTATTTAATCCTTCTTACACAATTATCCTATAAAACACTACTAGACAGAAAACCAAAATACTGCAAGAACATTTTAACACCACAGAAATTAAGATGTGTATTTGAATTCATGTGTACAGTCCCATCAAAATCAAAATGACAACTCATATGCATGAATTTGAGTGTATCTCTAAGGCTTCACAGAATTGAACCCCAAACTGGAAACATTTCGGTATTACTTGTTACATCATGTTCAAACTGCTTTTATACCTTACGTGCACTAGAAAGCACGTACCTTTCACTCATTCACTCTCTCATCCTCCTCCCCCACCCCAAACTTCACATCATTTATTAATTTTACCTCTATGGCAACACTAGTTTCCTTATTCTTAAGAAGCTGAAGCTCCTCTAAACGCTGCTTGTCTTCGTCTGACAAAACTGTAAATGTTTCTTCTGATGGGTCCTAATACATATTTGGGGGAAGAAAAACAAACATCCAGTAACCCTCAGGGAACAACTTTCAGCCTTTTAACGTTTTTGCGTAAGGAGCATAGCCATCTTTACCTCAAAATTTACCTCATCATCCACTGGAACAGAAAAGTCATCTAAATGGCTCACACGTCCATCTTTGCCTATTTCATGGACAACAAAGTCTGAGTATCTGATAGGAAAAAACATGCATTAAAATTTTAATAAAAAATAAAAATCTCACATCACATAAAGTCCTTTCCCAAGAAGCTGTTTGTTAGCAGAATTCATTGAAGAATTCTGAATTCACATAATACAATTCATGTAAAAGAAACTTCAACCACGAGAAATCTGTACCTATTCTCACCCCTCAGAAGGATACCATGAGAACACAGAAGAAAGTCTGGCATATCTAAACACAGCAGACTTCTCTGCAGATAACCGAACACCTGCTGTAGTTATTCTGAGTCATTTCATTACTAGCTTGCAGAGATCAGTAATGCAGATCCTCAATCCCAGTCATTACTGACAATTAAGACTCTACTGCATTGCTACAGTGTGAACACAAATGCATTAACTCTGTCACTTCAAACAACCTGCAGAATAAAGTGCGTATGAGCCACTCTAAGGAAAGGAGGGCAAATTCAACTCTGTTACATATATTCAATTATAGAAAACATCTTTCAAATAAACAGTTACTCTGCATACTCTATGACAGCAACAAAGAATTTGACTGTGACATTTTTGATCAAATCACTATGTCCAATAATAAAAACATCCTGACTTTAACAGAGCACAGAGTCTATGTTGCCATTGCTAAATGATTTTTAAGTAGCATCTGCTTGAAAAGGGAAAAAAAAAAAAAGAAAAAAATTCTTAGTCTATGAATGTTGAAAGATGAATAAAACTTCACCATGGGAATGTTTCTACTCTATCTCCTGTAAGCCTCTGTTTGCCATACCTCTGTGCAGCCATACATCATATTGGTAGAATTCCTTCCTGAGGAGCGTTGTGTCCTCTCTCGTATTATCCGTAGCTGTCTAGACATGGTAGTGACTGGTACCATAAAAACACCAGGACTAAATTAATGCTAGGTGTTATAAACTAGGATCAAAGAAAAACCATGAGCCCACAAACATTTCTACCACCCGGCTACCTTTGGCCACCTCGGTTCAAAATTGGCCGATTTCCCAGAAGGAGGTTCAGCACAGACTGTGTTCCCCAGTGAAGGATTATGCTAGCTGCTTAATGCTGCATATAAAGGTTAAATACATACATAATATGTACATATCACTTTATTATGTAAAATGATCTATATATGAAGCCAGTATTTAAAAACAGGGACTTCTTGGTGTGTAAACAAAGCACCCTTAACTGCTTTGCTAAGTCAGGGCAACAATGATTCTCACTTCAGTGAGCTTTTGTATTTGCATTCTGTTTTATTCAGAGATGTTATTTAATTTAAAAAACCTAGAAGTTTCATTACAAAAAAGCTACAAAAACCCAAACATCTTATTAAGTAGATAATGTAAAATTCCACACCCTGAGTTATAAAATTCCCTTTTATGTTTTGTAAATGACATTACAACTGATCAGACTATAATTTAAAGCCTAATGGACCATCGGACAATATATTTATTTAAAGACATTAGCACAAAAATGTTAGGGAAAAGCAAAGAACCACCAAAGAGGGATGGTTTCAATACTGTTCTCCAGTGCATCTTGTATCAGCACTGAAGAGTGGTACAAAAGGTGGGTGTACTGCATAAGGTTTTATGCTGTACGCTGCTCCCAGAGAGCAAGACAAACAGCAATGGTCAGTGTAATCATGTATTTCTGTCCATACACAGCTTCTTTCTTCAGAGCTCCATTTGACATGAAAGAAGGGGAGGGGGGAAAAAAAAAAAAAGAAAAAAGAAAAACAATCTAGAAAAGTCCCAAATTAAACCTTTCCTTCAGTCTCAGCACTAGGAAAAGAAAGTGATGAACCTCCCAAGTGGCTGCACATAATCCAGTTGCATCCTGCAAGTCAGAAAAGGAAAATGGAAAACAACAGCTGCTTAACACGAGGAATTAACATACATAACAAGACAAAGAGTTACCTCTCTTTTAAGATTCCAGAAAACCCTTTATGAGAGCTAACAAATTTAGTTATGCCAACATCACTTTCTGTCAGTCCATGCTTCATCATGTCCGCAAAGCTCTCTGGATCTCCATCTTCATCACTGTCCTCTAGTTCCTCATCTTCCTGCTCCTCACTTTCCTCATTGGGGATTATTTCATTTTTCGTGTCCTCAAGCAGAGATTTGTCAGGTTGTTCTGTTACAGTCTCAACACTCTGCCCAGAGTCGTTCCCTGTCTTAGACTTCTCCGAGATCTTCTGTCTTTTAATTTCGTCTGCATTAGCCACATCGTCCTCAGAGCGAGGACGTTTCAAGGATACACTATTCATTTCTACAGTTTCCATGTTTAAGGCACAGTGTAGGATAGAAAGCCCTGAGAAGCAAGAAGAATGGCTTATTTCCTGTCTGCTTAAGAGCAATATCAACACATAGTCTCTTCACTCCAAGGACTCTGTGCCCTGCAACAGTTCAGGAAAACCACATAACTTTCTGCATTTTTTAAGTTAAACATCAAGTAAAAATTTTGTACAGCTAGAAAGAATATGTACTTGGGAAGAGAGAAGGGAGATGTTAAGGGGACTTAATACCCACCCAAGGCAGCATGCACATTAAGCTACAGACAAGCAGGATTCAATACCACACCGACTATTTACCACCATCATCACCCTTGCCAGCTGTTACACAGCTGCATCCAGCCCTGTGCACACAGGCTCTGCTGTCAATAGCAATTTAGGGCCTAAGAAACTTTTTGTTCCCAAGCCTTCTGCTAAACATGACTAGCCTTGATTATTCCTTGTTCTAACAGGATTCTATCTTGCCAGGATTGAGAGAGGATGGCTCGATTCCCCCAAACCTGAAATCTCATCTCTTCCTTTTCTATGTTCATCTCTTCCAACACACACAATCCCACATGGAACTCAAGGTGGCAGCAATTCCGACCAAAAGATAAGAGGGATGAGATAATAAAATCATTGAATGAGTGGGAGAAACAAAACAACAAGCAAGTGAAATGATCTCTGAGAAGAACATGACTACTCACGCTGGTGGAGCAGAGCTCTGACCCTTTCCTGGCAACTTGAGCTGCCACCTTTGCGTCAGCAGAACTAGTACCTTCAGATCTGAAAAACAGAGGAAAACTAACTCTTTGAGAAAGTTTTAGGCAAAAAAGCACGACTATGTATGAATGTGCTCATTACAGAAACCAGCCACCTCTGACCCCAGGTATCAGCAGTTGTACAGGAGCAGACACGACTACTCAGATGGACAAGTTAATAACAAATAGAACTGTAGAAGTGTCACCAACCTAGTGACATAACACAACATTGATATTTAGCAACCTAGAGCAGAGAAGTTTGGTTTTATTTCTATGTTTATGAAAGGAGACCAGAGTTCCTATAATCAGGCAATGACAGGACCTTTCTCCCAGCATCACCCAACTGGCACACTGGTGTGTTGGGGATAAACCACAGGTTTTGGTAGCATGGGGCTGCATGGGAGGAGGCCATCAACTGCCCTGTGCTGGTCATGGCCAGTTCCAGCTGTCCATAATGGACAAAACCCAGTGCCTGCCAAAACTCCAACTCAGCAGATGAGCACACCATGCCTCTGCTCCAGCTTATTTAAGAAAAGCAGGAGCTATCGGTGGCAGAAAGTGCAACGCGAAGCACAGTAGGAGGCACGTGACAGCATGCTAAAAAAGACACGGGGGGAGGCACGGGGAAGGGGACATTGTTGGGGACGTGGCTGGAGGTGCACTCTTGGAAGGAGGCTCTCCACACCAGAGCAGGGACACCCTTGAGAGGACTGCAGCCTGTGGAGGTGCCCAGGCTGGGGCAGGGACATCCCTGAGGGCACTGTGGCCTGTGGACAAGCCCACACGGCAGCAGAAGAAATGAGAAAGAAGGAGCAGCGGAAAGAAACCTCCACGCACCAGCCCCAAGCTCCTGCACCACTGCTGCCTCGCCCAAGGGACAGAGCGTAACCTGTGGGGACAACCAGGGGAGGGGAGACAAGGAAAGCAGGGGAGGGGAGGTGTCTGGAGTGAAAGGAAGGAGGAGAAAAGGAGTTTTCCCCACGTGATTGTTTAACTGGTTGTCCTCTTTGTATCTCACTAGCCAAACCAGTAATTTTTATGTTAACTGGCAATAAATTAAATTAAATTAAATTCCCCGAGTCAAGACAGTTTTGCCCGCAACAACAGGCAAGTTTCTAAATTAATAGGATTCCGCTGTTACTAAGAAACTAATCGAGGCACAGAGCAGTATTTTAGAGCTACACACATCATCCTGTATTATTTCTCCAGTCACTAGATAGCATATTCTATTTAATTTTAAAGGGTATGTTTTTAAAGGAAGACTCATTACTAACTCAATAATCACCACGTGCTGTAACTGTTACCAGTTAGCTGTTAGCCACTGCTGATTGCATTGCCTGGACTTTCCATTGTAGAGGTCATGAACTTAGGGAAAAGAGGCAGGAACAACTGTTTTAGGAACACCTGAAATGTTTTGCTCAAATGAAGAACTGAAAATGGACGCTACAAAAAAGAATGGACAAAAGGGAAATAAGGAGAGACTTATAAAAAAGTGTATGTGATGCCTGAAGAGAGGAGTGACAAAACCCATGCAGAAGAAAGCAGAACAATTAGCAAATCAACATACCTTCAAGCAGAAAGCACCAATTTCAGTTTGTCCTCAAATAAAGTATATAAAATCCTTCTTTAAAAATAAAAAAAAATTAAAAATCATACCCAAGAGAAGCAATTCACCAGCATTTCCAGATTCTTCTCCTATGTTCCCAAATTTACGGAGCCCAGGTTATAAAGCACTGATGTGGAAAAGGCTTCTAGATGGCTTGTGAATGTCTTTGCATGGCAAACAAAACACCGCTCAGCACAGTGAAATCCTCTGAGACACCTGCCAAAGGAGATAACAAGACAAATCTCATGTTTCTAAAATAAAATTTTTAACACCTAGTTATTGAATGATACAAACCGTTAGAATTTAACGTTGGCCACAAATACTCCAAAGTTGTCAGATACGGCCTATTCTCACAGCAGAGGAACGACTCACATACAACAAAGTACTATCCTGTGCCAAATGGTGGCCATCATCTGGGAAAATTTCTGCAGGATAATTACTTTTAGGAGCAAGTTGAAGTAAGCGGGGCACACACTGTCTCACTTGTGCAGATTGCTAGTGAGAGGTGCCTATTATTTTTTGACAGCTGCTCAACCGTCTCGGCCCTTTTCCTAGCAAACAGGTGTTTCCATAAAAGCCAGAATCTGCATAAACAGCAATTCCGCAGCAATTTCAACAGAGACCGTGTTTTAGCAGAGATTGAATTTACTACTACAAATAAAGGGCTTGATTCTCCCCAGCAAGAAATGCCGAGCGATTACTTCTGGTGTGGTGCCTGTCAGGCAGGCACACGGGCTGGTGGGGGCTCTGGGGTACTTCCCACTTAAAACAATAAATAAAAGAGTAGGCGCCCGCCAGCGCTGGGTAGGAAGCCGGTTTCTCATGGGAGGAGGCAGATGGGAAGAAGAGACGAGGGCACGATGATACAGCAGCGCCCGAAAGCAGCCGCTCGGGCGGCGGCAGGAGGCAGCGGGGAAGCCGCCTGGGTGCAGGAGGCGCCCCCCGGCCGGCACCCGGGCGCAGGGGCAGCCGGTGGGGCAGCGGCGGCGGGCAGCGCTGCGGGCGGGCCGGCCCGGAAGAGCGGCGGCGGGTCCCGCGGCCCGGCTCCGCCGCTGCCGGCCCCGCGGCTGCCGGGGCCGGGCGAGAGCAAGGCAAGGGGCTGGGGCAGGCGGGAGGAGGAGGAGGCAGCGGGAGGAAAGGGCTGCCGCCGGGCTCCCCGCACCACGCGGTTGCCGCCCGCCGCGGGAGCCCCGGAGCGGGCCGGGGAAAGCCCGGCGCAAGCCGGGGGAAAGTTGCCCCGAGGCCGAGCACCCCCCGCCCCACCCGCCGCCCCGGCCTGGGAGCGGGAGCTGGGAGCCGGCCCCGCCGCGGAGGCCGCGGCTCCCGCCCGCCCGCCGAGGAGCCCCGGGCGGCCGCGGCTGCCGGGGGAGGGCGCGCCTCCGCCCGCCGCCAGGCGGGAGCCGGGGCGGGGGTGCCACTTACCCGCACGCCGGCACGGGAGGACGGGCCCGGCGCCAGCGCCGCGGGGAAGGAGGCGGCGGCGGCGGCGGCGGTAGCGAGCGGCGCGGGCCCGCCCCAGCTCCGCGTGTGCGGAGGCGGCCTCCTGCCTGCGCCCGCCCCCGGCCGGCCCCGCCGCCGCAGCGGCCCGGCCCGGCCCAGCGCCGCCCGCCCGGCGGGGAGCGCTGCCGCCCGCCCGCCGCAGCCATTTGCCGGCGGCAGCGCCTCCGCGCCCCGGCAGGGCCCCGCAGAGCGCCCGCTTTGCCGTACGGGGCTCGGCCGCGCCTCCCGGAGGGAAAGCGGCGAATAACCCCCGGCGCTGGCCGCCGGGTTGGGTCCCAGCGCGGGAGGAGGGAGATGCCATTAGCAGGGCGCCTTGCGACGGCGTAATCCTCTTTAATTAAAGAGCTGGCAGGCCGGGCCGGCCGCCAGGGTGGGCGGCGGGGAGCGGCGGCCCCGGCTGGCCCAGCGAGGGCGAGGCGGGCGGCGAGGAGGTGGTCCCCATCGAGGGGCTGCTCTTGTACATGCTTCTATCACCTCTGGCCTGCTGAAGCTTCCTTTGACAGTAAAAAACAGTTTGAAACATCTAGGAGAAGCAGAGAAGAATTTACAAAAGAACAGCGACTCCACAGAAAAAGTTTTAATTTCCAAAATACAGCTATAGCCAAAGCAGGGAGGGATGTGTGTGAGATAGTGGCCTTCCTGAGCTCCCCTAACATTTGAAACGGGTTGCACTAACTGAACATTAGTCCCAGGACACCGGCGTGTTCGAGTTCCATTTGAAAACCTACACCATATCTATGCAAATCATGCTACCATTTTAAAACCAAGTAAAACGAGGCTGGATCTGTACTATGAGTCTCTTCTGACGTCGTCAGAATGTCATCTTCTACCCTCCTTTCTATTTTAAGCAGTGGTGCAAAGAATGTCTTTTCATTAACTTCAACACATATGATTTGTCTTTACTTTAAGACCCTTTGTGTCATATCTTAATCCGAGCCAGCCTCAGCCTTCCTCTTTGCCAGGCTGTTAACACCACTCTTTAGTTTCTCATACTTCTCATTCTTTAGTTGTATTCTACTCATCACACTCACATGAGATGAGACTTAAATATATTGCTATGCATATACGGGTGACTTATGTTCTCATCCCTTGTACTTACTTCCTTGTTCTACTCCAAGAGGGGAGGTAGCACAGTGGAGCGCTTTGGTTTGGATTTCAAAAATCCCAGGTACGCACACATTGCTCTGTGGCTAGCTTCTGAAAGACCACATCAAGGAAATGCATGTTGCAGTTAGCAAGGAAGGAGCAAAGACTTGTGGCTGTCCTTAGTTCTGAGCGGAGATGGATCCATAGAGATTTATTGCATCAAGTACTAGGGGATCAAAGCTGTGTCTATGTCACAGAGCTTTAGTTTACCCCCTGTCCACTCTTCACGCTTGGAATCCAAATAACCTACTAGAAACCAGTAGGGGTATCAGGAATGGGTTTAATGTGCTGCTGTGAACAGGTCAACAGTGGACTGGAAACAGCGATAGGCATTAGCGATTGACAAGGCAGAGTATGGTATTTCTGAAGACTGTAGCATCACTGAGGAATCCAGAGCTAGGACTACTGTTGTCCAGCTCCTGGGCTGTCCTGGGGCAGGGAGCAATACAAAAAGAGCTATGCGTCGTCCGAACATTGCTGTCATCTGACCAATTACTATAGCCATGGTATGTAGATGTTGAAAGGTAGTTCCTCCACCTCTCCCAGGCAAAGGCATATTATCTGGCTGAAAATACCTGGCTGGGGGGATCCTTCAGCAAGACTTCTACCATGCATTGGTCCAGCTCTTTTTCTCACGTAACTTTTTGCTTCTTTCATCTTGTGCGGGAGAAGTTCCCTAAAATACTTATTTTTCCTCCTCCAAATTCCTACATTAAGTACCTCCCTGTCTAGAAAATCCTTGTCAGTAATTAAGTAGCTTGTATATTACAACCTGTGCTTGGTATGATAATTACCCTACTGTTAGTTCTCCCTATTGACTATGTTCATCTATCATCCATTACCATTAGCTTGGATTGAACAGAATTTGGAGTGGTATGAAGTGCCTCATACAGTGAAGAACGAGCATTTTGAAGGACCTGCAGGTGCTAGCACAAGGTAAATAGCTAATAATAACATTACTATGCATTTCTCAAGTTTTCTAATATATTCAGCAAAGTTTATTACTCCTTTCTCAATACCAGTAAGCAATCTCCAACATATTAAAGCACTATTTGCCTATGTCTGAGAATCTACAGAAAAAATCCTTGAGACTATCCTTCCTATGGTTCAGGGGCTGGAAGGAGGGAATCTCTAGTTCTGCTTCTGAGATAAAACTCAGCCATTCTGGCAAGTAGAGACCATCAGTACTTAAAAGATGGCATGCTCAGTCACCTTCTGTTACAGTCTACCCCTAACATGGTTTCCAAGTGCGGGCTGGCAAAGGGCACGCAGTCATCACCACTTTCCATTAGTCAAGTGCTCCTTTTACGTACAGAAGTATAGTGTAAAATATAATAGGAAAATAATGATATGGCTGCAACTTCAGCTTGATTTTTTCCTCTAGTTGGTTTAACAATTAAAAAAACTCTATTATAAAAGGTCTAACATACCCATCAGGTGGTATCATTGAAATATTTTTTAAATCTCAATTAAAATGTGAGTATCAATACATTCCCATAGAAACTTTATTTAATGCAACCTAAAGGAAGTTTGTTTTGTGTAAAAAAATTATGACCAACCATAGTTATGGCCTGTAATAAGTTTATAATGTCTTCCTACTCTCAGGCTCCCCAGGAGGGGAAATCAGGATAGCACATATTGGCAGATGGGACCATAAATCTGGCTAGGAGGATGTCACGGTTTAGCCATGGCTGGCAACTAAGCCCCACACAGCCGCTCGCTCACTCCCTGCCGGTGGGATGGGGTAGAGAATCGGAAGAGTAAAAGTGAGAAAACTCATGGGTTGAGATAAAGACAGTTTAATAGGTAAAGCAAAAGCCATGCACACAAGCAAAGCAGAACAAGGAATCCATTCATTACTTCCCATCGGCAGGCAGGTGTTCAGCCATCTCCAGGAAAGCAGAGCTCCATCACGCGTAACGGTTACTTGGGAAGACAAACACCATCACTCTGAACATCCCCCCCTTCCTTCTTCTTCCCCCAGCTTTATATGCTGATCACAACATCATACGGTATGGGATATCCCTGTGGTCAGTTGGGGTCAGCTGTCCCAGCTGTGTCCCCTCCCAACTCCTTGTGCACCCCCAGCCTCCTCGCTGGTGGGGTGGGGTGAGAAGCAGAAGAGGCCTTGACGCTGTGTAAGCACTGCTCAGCAGTAATGAAAACATCCCTGTGTTATCAACACTGTTTTCAGCACAAATCCAAGACATAGCCCCATACGAGCTACTCTAAAGAAATTTAATTCTATCCCAGCTGAAGCCAGGACAGAAGAGAACACTAGTGAGAAGCATGTTGAGTCAGTCTCCTCCAAAGATGCTCCTCGAAAACCCAAACAAATGTACAAAGTTGAGTTGTTCCCACTCTGTAGAAAAAACTAATAAAACAGAGCAGCAGTAACTGCACTCACTCTTCCTCAGTTTTATGCCTCCCAGGGGCACAGACAATCAGGCAGATAAGTTGTAATTTTACACCTCTTTGCACCAACTGCACTTAACTGGTCTGATTTTTACCTGTCACTAATAGCACCACAGAGAATTAAAATGAAAGAACTATTAAAAGCCTAATGTATTTTTCATATGTAGGTTGTTTGCATTTCTAATGCTTATTTTGAAGCCTTGCATGAAGCGAAAAGTGGAGGTGATAATTCATTACCATGCAAAATCTAAAAGTACAATTTTATGAAAAAACCTGGGGTTTTTTGGAGATAGAGAACTTAATGCACAAGGTAAGTAATTTCAGTGAGGAGGTTCTTTGAAGAATGTTGAAAACAGTCCAAAAAGAATCATACAGATTTCCAAAATAATGACAAAAAATTGTTTTCAGAGAACACAAATTATCAAGGTTTATAGCGCTTTAATAGGCTTTAAGTTGATTCTTCCTCTTTTCCCTTCCCCCATTCTTTTTTTAAAATGAAAAGCTGCTTATTTTTCGAATTCGCCTCTCCAAATCCCTTGGTCAATTAGTCTGCAATAGGAGAAAGGTGGAAAAGCATCTTATCTAGACAGACAATGAGAATTTTAGGCAGAGAGGATGGGGGTTTTTTTTTGACCAAGTTTGTTCCTGTCTAAAAAATTAAAGATATAAAGGTAGCTGTAAACGAATTGGCAGGTACTGTGCTGTACAGGGTAATTTTAAATTAAGAATGTATGTGACTATAGAAGATTAAGTACAACCTTAGCCATAGGATTGGGATCTAACTGTGTAATATATTTTCTTTTTGTACCTTTGTTTCGCTGATATAAGTTGGATTCAGGGATGTTGTAAAGCTTTGCAGCAGTGTAGACAAAACAGGATGCTATCGCCCACAGATCAAGTATCTTTGAGTGGCAGCGTTCGATTTTTGCAAAGACAGTAAAGAGCAGGTATTACAAGGAATAGGAATCTGAGCTGGGGGAATAATTATATATTTCTGCCCCCACCCACAATTATCTCGGAAGGCCTTTCACCTCCAAGGGCTGAAAGACCTTTCTGCATATTTGGGCTAGTGCCACTTGCATGGGAGGAGGAAAACAGCTGAGACAGGATGAAGAGCCTGAAGTACGACCTGCCAGCAGGGCTGGCTGCTCCCGCTGCGCTCACAAGGGCCGCAAAAGAGCGAGGATGCCGAGCGGTGCTGGGTGGGACCCGCTCCTGCAGCAGAGGTGCTGCTTCACAGGCAGGAGGAAAAGCAGAAGGCTGCAAAGGTGGAGGGAGAAAATGAGCTATCCTGGCAGCCCATGCTGCACAAGCGCGGGCCTGCAGGGTAGCAGAGCGTGCTCTTTATATGCCTGCCTGCCTTGCCTGTGCCTGCTGTCACACTGGGTTTTCCATGAATGTTTTTGGCTGTCTTTGATCACTGTTATTGGTGTGAAATTTTGTCCCCTATTAAGCTCCTGGTAAAATGCCTGTTGTCCTCATATGACTGGATCTAGTCACTAAAAACACTTTAGGAGTCACAGCATTCATGTCAAAGATTGACAGACATGAAACTAAAATGGATTATGGCAATACTTGTGGTATTTTTTTACTCAGAGCTGTGAATTACTTTAAAATCTCATTCCCCATCATCCATACAGAAAATTCCGATACCTGCGTTTGGTTAACTTCTAGGCTGTAGCCACATTGTAGTATTCCCTCTTTACATGCCTAATTCTTCACGCAGTTTGTGGACGATAAAATCCAGATTACAGGCAATCCTCTGCCTTTCTATCACCCCTCTCTTTCCTGCTGCCTGGAAATACTATTGATACTTACGGAATTGTCCAAACTGATTAGCACTGGCAAAAGTAATCCCTGGGTCCTCCTGGCTACTTGACAAAGGGAGCACAACTGACTTCAGACTACTGTCTAGAAGGAGTACAGTAAACAGTCACTATTTCAAATAGGAAATAGGAACATATTCCACCACAGTGTCATTTCACAACAGCTTGTTTAGCTGGGCATCTGCTGGGCCAGTGCATTGGTACTGGGAGCACACAAATAAGCTCTCCTACACAGCTGAGGATAAGGACCAGAATCCTGAAAATATCCCAGCAAAGTTTGCCTGTTATATGGAGCGAGAGGCACTTGCCAATTTTTTTTAATCACTGAGCTTAGTGACTGGCATGACAACATTCTTCTGACCGGGAAATTATTCACAGGCAGTTGGAAGGTCTGTAAGGAGGTCAGGAGGCTGGCTCAGCGGCAAACTTAAGAGTACGCCTTTCAGTGAACCTGGTCTCTCAGGTACCTGCTTGGTGGTCAGCTGGGAACATGGAGTATGTCCTAAGAGCAACCACCTTCACTGTATTTTTCAGTGTACAAAATTACCTTGTAATTATGAAATAAGTGCAATGCTAGGGAGGATTCTACTCTGAGTCTAAGCTTGGCTGTGGGGAGCGGTGGAAGCCATATAGTGGGCTGATACAGTGGTTTGCTTGATTCTGTTTTTGTGTCAGACACTTGCCAACATTGCTGATGAATAGCAGGGGGAAAAGAAATCTGAAAAAGCCCTAAACCAAGTGATAAAATAGAATATTAGTTTCGTATTTCTGCTGCCAGATAGTCACACAATCCATGGAATTACTACACAAGGTTTAAAATGTTGGGAGAGGAATTCCAATTACAATTTTTAGTATCCAGATAACCTCTGAATCTAAACTCTAATAAAGCTTTTCACCAAAATGAGATGTTAATTAGTCAACACTATATTCAAACTCTTTTGTTAAAAACCCATTTACTTCTGCAGAAAGGCACCCAAACCCTGTACTATTCATGCTACTCTGTTTCTGTGGAAACTGTGTGTTGGAGCGGAATAGGAAAAACAGGGGGGAGAGAAGGAGAGGTGAAGTGTTTTTGGCTGACGTCCCGCTGGCCAGTCACAATTTCAGCTGGGGTAACTCAGACAAGCAAGCCCTCAATGCTGAAGCCCAGACAGTTCTCTTCCCTCCTCCCCTTAACTTGTAGCAAGGGAGGAGCCTGCTTCACCAGACACCATTCAAAAAGTTGTTGCTTAAGCAATTTATCTGTTTTTTTTCCCCCTGATTTTTACTCATATTAAAGAGGTGATAGTTACACATTTTTTATGCAACAAGAATTGTAGTCAATCGGTAATGTTAGTCAAGAGCTACCTAAAGTGGTAGAGCAAGGTTTGCTCTGACATGAGCCTTCCATTGACAGACAGGTTGCGCAGTCACTGGTCTTCTGAAAAGCACCATTGTATCCTTGAAAGGACACCCTCCTCTTCCAAGACTGAAAAGACACCTTTTTATCATTCTGGGGCTTCCAAAATATGCATGTTTTTGATGAATTGCTATGAAAGACAGCCAGCCTTGACTAATAAACTTAGCTCTTTATTTTCTGCTCCCTGATAACTGTTTCACTGACAGTCATATTGCTTTCTCCTAGAGTAAGACACCTTTCTTAAAAATAGTATCTAAATTAACAAAAAAATATATAGTGATTTTTTTCTGTTGTTAATCAATATTTGCCTGCTACCTGTGGGCCAGGGTAAAAATTCTAACAGAATGCAGTTGTGATTGATGGCCTTATTCTGTAGAAGGTGGTGGTGGGGTCTGTTTCTACCACATACACACAAAAAATAATCGGACTGTCATTGCGGCCTGAGGCTCCCAGTTGGAGAGCCTGGGCATTTTCCTGTCTAGCCACAGCACACACATGCTGCCACAGAAGACCAAATGGAAATGTGCGGCATGTAACATTATGTCCAAAGTTCAGTAGAGAATTCTGAATTACTGCAGGAAAAGAGGAAGGAACAGAAAAAGCAGCTTGCAAGAATGGAGATTACGGGGAAAAAGTAACTAAGGAAATGACATTATCTTTTCAAATTCAGGTATGAGTGTGCACAGACCCAAGAATTTCAGAATAATTTCTTACAGGTAGAAGCTAAAGGGAAGGGCCAAACTCACAGGGACGGTAGCTATGCATGTTCAGGCCTCTGCATGGAGCAATGAACACCTACTTCTTGCTCTGCTGCTGCTTCAGCTTCTTAGTAAGACATTAAAATCTCTTCAAGTCTCTCTCTAATCTCTATGCATGGGAGTTGGCACTCAAACATGAAGAGAGTTAACTGGAACAATTCGGGGAACCCTGCAGCCCTTTCCCTTTGTATGCCTGTAGTGTGTTGCGCTGTGCATGAAAGAAGCAGGGAGGGAAAAGAGAAAGAAGAAAAGCAGGCAGTTGGTATCAGGCGCTGGTGCTGCCTTCATTCTTTTGTGTATTAATGTTTTCATAAACTACAACTGAGTTGCAGTTCAACCTAACTTGTCAGTTTTATTTGATTTGTAAGCCATTCTACATTTTAGAAAAGTGTTTATTATTTACAGTTGGCAAGTCTGATTGCACTCCTCTTTAGGTTATTCAGGCTTTGAATTTGACAGCTTAAGAAATATCTGTTTGTTGAAGTGCTTATTGCTGTTCACCCATTTGTAATGAATAGGAAGTTCAGGCCACACAAAGACATTATTGATACAGCCAGAACATGCCAGAAACACAATACATTGAAGCAACACTCCATTAACCCAAGTTAGGTAGTGCAGAAAAGTGATCACATTTATATCAATATAAGCTTTAGGAGACAAATTAGCCTTTTATTCACTGTAATCCATAAAATTAATCAGGCACAAAACAGAAGGCATTAATCAGCAGCTATTTGGCTCTACACTCCTCCCTACAGTAGGGTCTGGAACTGCCCTTTACAAACTGAGAAAGTGTGCAAAGCTCTCTCCAGTGCACTGTGAAAGTCCCATTTGAAAATCATGCTAAGTAAACCACCTTCGCAGAAAAACTGCGGCTCACTGCTGCACTGCAACATCACATGGCAGTCGTAGGTGGCCAGTTTCTATACAGTGACTTTGCCATGCATGACAGACTCCTCTGTGGATAGACTGTTCCTTGCATAGGCCCATTAAGTTTTCGTGCCACTGTTAGTCATCACTGGTCTACAAATAATAATTCCCCTTATCTTCTTGGTGTTGGTTTTCCTACTACAGAAATACAGTTCGAGGATAGAGTGGCAATTACAACATGGATTATCTTGGACAAAAGCATTGTATTTCCAATGCTTTCTCTCTTGCTGACAACCATATAGTCTAATAAACCACAAAAGCTTTTTCCCCCATCTTGAAGCATCCCTCTACACAGCTGTTCAGTCACATACGCACTTAGGATAAAATCAGAAGAGATTTCTTAAAAAAAAATCCATAGTAAGTGTGTATTTCTATGAAATGTATTTACGTAGTGCATGGGCAGCAGCTGCATCCTCTAGCAGCGTACAGTATTTGCCACTGAGACAAAATGCCCTACAACACACTGGAGACAGATTTTTAGAAGAGTTCTGCTCCAGCTAGGTTGAGGAAAACTGAATCGGCTCCAGGTAGTTCAAGGTAACCAGCTCACAGTGCTGTACCCAAGTTAAAAGAATTTAAGTTCAGGATTTTTCATAACTTTTACAAAACTGCAGACATGACAAGGGCAAGTCTCATGAATGCCACCCTGCTCAATAACTGCTTATTGATAAAGGCATGCTCAGTTTTTCTCAGCAAGACTTGCCATATAAATACACACTCAAGCAGGCAGCTTGACTGACTGCATGACTGCAACTGAAACAATGCGCCTTAAGCAAAGCTGCAGCTCAGACTAACAAACCCACGATTCGCTTTAAAGAAGAAGATGCCAAATTCTGATTTTCTATTTTAAGACTAGACAGTTCACATAACTGACATAGAGACAGTTGTACTTTCCGAGCTAAGAATACCCACAAAAGATCTGTATTTATTTGACTTCAAATATATTTGAGACACTAGTAAAGATGTGAACAGAATGTAGACATTGGGAAGAATGCAGTTCAACTAGTCCACAAAAGAATAAATGAGAAGATCTGAACTTGGTGCAAATGAGAAAGTATTATCTTAGAATCATAACCCAGCAATTTCTCTTGCATCCCTCAATCAGAATCAAGGTGTGAGGATCAATGCCCATTTTAAAACCTCTCTTACTTATAAATCACAATATGTTCATTAGCTGAAAATAAATGTGATGACAGTTGAACCAATTTCTGATCACTCAACTTATCAAATTTCTGAAGCCACAACTCTCTGATTTCTCAAGTTTGAAAACGATACGGAAATCCCAAGACAGTGTCCAAATTACACAGTCATTTCTACCAATCTCTTCCAATTTTAAATACTGATTCACCTTCAGACTGCAAAAGATTCTTCACTGGGAGGGTGGTCGGTCACTGGAACAGGCTCCCCAGGGAAGTGGTCACAGCACCAACCCTGTCAGAGCTCAAGGAGTGTCTGGATGATGCTCTTAGTCATATGGTTTAGTTTTAGGTAGTCCTGCAAGGAGCAGGGAGTTGGACTCAATGATCCTTACGGGTCCCTTCCAACTTGAGATATTCTATGATTCTAAGTTCATGCAGTGGTTTAACCCCAGATGGCAACTAAGCCCCCCACAGCTGCTTGCTCACTCCCCCCTCGTGGGATGGGGGAGAGAATCGAAAGGGTAAAAGTGAGAAAACTCATGGGTTGAGATAAAGACAGTTTAATAGGTAAAGCAAAAGCCGTGCACGCAAGCAAAGCAAAGCAAGGAATTCATTCACTACTTGCCATCGGCAGGCAGGTGTTCAGCCATCCCCAGGAAAGCAGGGCTCCATCACGCATAACAGCTACTTGGGAACACAAACGCCATTGCTTCAAACATCCCCCCCTTCTTTCTTCTTCCCCCAGTTTTATATGCTGATCACGTCACATGGTGTGGGATATCCCTGTGGTCAGTTGGGGTCAGCTGTCCCAGCTGTGTCCCCTCCCAACTCCTTGTGCACCCCCAGCCTCCTCGCTGGTGGGGTGGGGTGAGAAGCAGAAGAGGCCTTGACTCTGTGTAAGCACTGCTCAGCAATAACTAAAGCATCCCTGTGTTATCAACACTGTTTTCAGCACCAATCCAAAACATAGCCCCATACTAGCTACTATGAAGAAAATTAACTCTACCCCAGCCAAAACCAGCACAATTCAACAGGTACATTTTAAAGAAACAATGTAGAAACCCCAGCTGGCAGTCCCATTTTCAAACAACTTTGGCAATTCAGATGCAGATAGGTTCCATGAAAAAGTACTGAGAAGATGCTGGCCTATGAAACCACTACTTTTTTTCATGAATAGTAAAACTAATGAAGGTAATTTTTTGATAAATTTGTATCCTGTGTTCCCTACATCTTCCCACCATGATGCCATCAAAATATTCTCCTAGTCTTTTTCTTTGCCTCCTGCACTTCCTTCCAATACCCTCAGCTCCTTTCTATATCTCAAACGCCTTCCCCCCACCTCGTAGCATCTCTGTGTCATTTGTACATTGTTCTAGATGCCACCTTTGCCCTTTGCTTGCCCTTTTCCAGCTTATTGCCTGGACCACAGTGAAATGGGTTGACTCACTGGTGAGGATGCAGCAACTCCTGCCAAATAGAGTAGAAGGCTCCTGAGTTCTCCTTCCCTTGCTGTCAGTGGAGACATTAATAGTGTCTATCCTTGGTATCCTCATAGTAACTTTGAGACTTCTAACCTTCTGCCAGCTTCAGTTGAAATTGGACAATTAATTAAACAAATATCGGATGGGGACCAACCCTTCATAAAAACCTTGGGTTTTTTTAGAAAATATGCTAAGAAAATATTAATACAAATCCTATTAAAAAATTAAAACAGGAGTAAAATAGCAATTAAAGTAGCTTTAGGGATGATTCACTTAGATATTTTAATTAGAGTATCAGATTGCTTGCACTCAGTACAAATAAATAATTTTCCACTTTGTAAAAAAAAGCTTAATATTATCATTTAGAAAGAGATTAAATGAGTTATGAGATTAATAAGTTATTTAGAGTTGAAACTTTAAGAAACTAACTAAAAATTTCTGACATCTGCAAATGTTCCGGTGCTGGCATTTCTTGGCATTTTCAAATGACTGTGTTGTGAGCTGTACTACTTATGCAGGGGAGAGCAATTTGACATACATTTGTGTTTAGATTCAACACATTTGGCCCTACAAAAGGATGATTTTCCAATTCAATTAAATACTGATTGAATAAAAAACTATGTCTGTAGTTAACTGAGTGTCTGGTCTTCATTAACAGATGTCTTTGTTTTATTGCTTAGAAAGCAAACAGAAATGCAGCATGACAACAAACATGAAACTTTCGAGATAACCTGTTTTGCAAAGTTTTCAGACATTGCAAACAGAAGTTGAGAGTTAGGGTACCATGACCTCATTAATTAAATTAAACCTTCCTTAAAGGATGAATGTAGCAAAAATAGAGATGGTTTTAGATTCTAATGCTTAAATATATGGGGTGAATTGTTGCTATATACAAATAGGGATTATTCCTTTAGCCAGAGGTCAAGCCTAGAAAGCCCCCACAAAAGTAACTCTTAAGAGACAGGAAATTGATACAGTAGTAGATATGTAGATATGCTACTTTAAGAAAAACAGGGAAAGAATCTGAAATATCTATACTCTTTTACTGTCTGCTGGGGAGGCATGATTAAGCAGTGATTAAATTCAGAAAAAAAAAATTTTATACACACAGTTTTCAACAAACTCATTATTAATCTAAACCAGTCTAAACTTTCTCAAGTCCTGTCTAAACAGCAGAAGTGTTGTCCTGCACAATATACCCTAACCCTGGTCCCTTAGTTCCTCCAGACTGGAGACCAGACCAGAACATGGTGCAGCTGCTTTCTGGCCTCATGCCCAATTGTTATTCCACCCATCAAAACCAGGTGGTGGAGAAGGTCGAGTGTGGCTGGATTTCATTTCAATGTAAGGCTGAGAAATAGCTGGGGATTCTGGGTCCTGAATTTCAGATCGACTCAGTGATCTACTGGCCAATGCGACTGCAATGTGTTGCTACATGAAAGACTGTAATTTAGGGTCTAAGATCACAGAAATAGTTCTCGGCTCTGCAGATCCTGTGTAACTACAGCTTGTGTTAACAAATTTAAGCTAACTAACTAGTTAGCTTGCATTTATCCAGCAGTGTAGCCTGCTAATTTTGTAGGTTACTAATTCATTAATTCAGTAATTTAGCACAGAGTAACCACAGGTCACCAATAACAGGCTGCTACTATAGTACCCAGGCTGGCTCATTTAAAGCTAACACAGACCTGCTTATGCAAGTTGCACCTGTACCTTTGTCTGCAGTGGGTGTTTAAAAAGATTTGAGGAAGACATATTTGATCCTGACAGCAAAAAAGATTACTAGACTATGATGAAAAGCTGAACCATTTCTTCTCAGAGGGAGGAAAAGTTAAGAGTTACACAAGGCCACTGATGTCCAAAAATGGGAGGGGAGAGGAAACATGGCTCATACTTTCATACATTGTGATCTCTTCCTGAAAAAGTCATATTAGGAAATGTTCTTGAAGTCCTCTGAGTCTAGTCTTATCTGCATAGCTAAGGGGATAAACTAAAGTCATGTTTTGCTTACTTGGTATCCATCCCACCTGTTTTGTGGTGTGACCATGAATTACGGCATGTGCACTGTGATATTATTCTGGGGGCCTGCACAATTCAATACAACTTCTATTTTTGTCTGTCCACTTAATCATTTTCTATTTACCTCCTGAGTAGGAGGGACCATGCAGCAGTTTAAGTCCCTGTTTTTACATGACTTTCTCCATTTCTGTATGGCTATTTCATTCTATCAATGCAAAAAGAAATTCTCTGGGACAGCTGTGTTCCAGCATGCTGTGAGCTAGCTGGAGACTTGCACAACCTTCTAGTAGTCGTCTGGGGTCAGCACAGCAAAGAAGGTAATTCTGGATGGCACACTCTTACAGATGATTACTTTTTGTAAGTTTGAGGGGGAAAGGATCAAGAAGGGAGTAATTCAATGCCAGAAAAAGAAAATAAAATGCATCTACTAGCACAATCACACTGGACAGTCTTTGAGGCAGAACAGTTTGTCTCAGATTTTAGATTGGGGCAGAAAGGGCTGTACCGTAGGAAATTCCTGCAGCAGACGTAGTGAAGTGGTAACCTAGATATGGAGCAGACCTGAAAAACAACCAAATGGACAGAGACCATGGATTTATCAAAGGACAGGCTCATGAAGAAACAGAACTGATGACAGAGCCACCAGGTAAAAGGTCTGTTCTTTGTTATGGATAAAATTACAGCATCACCACAGTATAACCTATGCAGGTAGGTATTAGTGTGGGGGACAGCAGGCGGCATAGTATGACCCTTCCTTTGGTCAGGGACAGAAGTTGCATCACTCCCCTGTCTCCCTTCCTCCTTGGGCCCCTTATTCTAGTGTGTATGTGCACATACGATCCAATATAAATTCCAATTGAGGAAAATTTACCTATGTAATTAACGATTTACTCTAGCCATGGTTTAACGGGTAACTATTAAACTTATTCAAAGCTGGGATTCGAGGCTTAGCAAGGACCAAGTGCCTATCTTTTTATCTATACCGACTGAATTCTGTGAGCATTACACAGGTACTAGCATTAAAGCACTGTTCCAGGGAGTGTCCATGGCAAGTCCCACTTGTATTAAGTGAAGAAATAATTTTGTGCTTGCAGTGTTTGGTCTCCTGTCACTTTTAGTTCACAGTATGCTTTCCAGCCAAAAAGATAAGAATCAGATTTATTTTTAGCTTGCCTTGGCATCCTAATTCAGTATCCTGTTAATGTTCAACTTTGTATTTTCCCTTTTCCTGCTGGATGAGTCTTACAAATGATTGAAATATGAGAAAATCACAGCGGTCAGTGAAATTGCCAGAGCACTAACCTCCTGTATCTGTTCTGCAGCTTATTGGCTCTCTCCATTCAGTGGTTTGCTAATCAGTCACCAGATTATAATAGTCTTCTACCAGATGCCAGGAAAAATTGTTTCTTCTTCCAATCTGGGACCTCTAACTGATTAATATATTCTCATGGCACTGCTGCTTGAAACCGTAACTGGTAAACATCCTTTCTGACAGTCCCAGTCCCTCAGCAAGGGCCTCCTAACCATCACAATTTCTGTGTAAGAATGCATTAATATGAAATATTATAGGCTCTGTAGACTGGCAGCATGGGATATAACTGTTTCTGAACAGAAGAGAGAGATGAAATGAAAGCACAGTAAGCACATAAAATATTAATTTAAGGCTTAGTATGATACAAAGTTTTACAGAGGTGATACTTTTTTTTCTCTTCTTCTCTCTGTGGGCAAAATCAGATATATGTTTGGCGAAAAGGACCCTGATCCAGCAAAGATTAAAAAAACCCAACAAAACCAAAACCAAAACAACAAAGGATAACCTGCTGCAAATAAGCCTGGGAGACAGGCCTAATGTGCATCTTGAGTTCTACTGAAAAAGGAGCTGGGAAGAAGGAAAAAGTGGTTGCCAATAATTCAGAGAACAACTGGAAAGTTAGAATACACAAGTTACAAAATCAAGTACAGTTTCTTGAGTTGCTCTTTCCCCTCATGTCCAATCAGCTGCAACCCCCACGTCTTTACCAGGCTGTATGTGATATACAGGGGACACAGCTTTCACATCATCAGGTTCTTCAGCTGTCTAAGCAATTCCAGATTTTAAAGGGCAATAGCCAACCATAAACTCCTGAAATGGAAGACTACCTGGGCAGATGTACTTCTTTTACATAAGGACCAGGCTGGCTCTAGAGAAAAGGAGAATAGTATGCTGGCAATGCAGATTTCCATTACAATTGAGATTATTGTTAATTTCACTGCAAATAAGATTTTTGCATGTTTTTCTTCTTTGCAGGTAGATTCCCAGTACTATTTCATATGGTATTTGAGTTAGTAAAGAATTCTTCATCTAGAACTATGTATTATTTTGGGGAAAGAAAGAAGAGACAGAGAGCTTTATTCAAAGTTTTGAACAGGGCAGACAAAGATGCTATAACCAGAACAGTATTAGATAAATCGGTATGTGGACAAAACCATTGACAACATCACATATCCACATGGATTTCAACTACAATTCAAAGGAAGAGACATAAAAGGCACACTCTGTTCTCCTGGATTTTCAGTGATAAGAGGCATGCTCCGAGTGTATGTGCTGGATTTAGCGGTGTATTGAGTTCACAGTATCATTTCTTGCTTCTGTCCCCATAGAAATGGTATGTTGCATTCAGAAATGGTACAGTGTGTTCTTCCATTGAATGCAAACAGCGCTGAGCATATTGGTAAACAAATAGATTTGGATGTATCTTACCATCAAATAATCAGATGTGCATTGTTACCATTTTGCAATTGTTTCTTGCCATTCTGCTTTTTCTGTTGTTTTCTGCAATTGTGTTCTTACTTTAAGAATAATGCATAAGTTAGGACAGAGATTTTAGGAAATGGACTTATATGCCTGTTGTAACTAGTGTTTGAAGGGAATAAAAGCCCTTATTTTCGAAACAGGTTGAAGTCAGGTATCTGGACAAAGAAGAAATCATTGTCCTACACTGGATTTTTTCCTCACTAGGAACTGAAATAGCCATAATCCTTTAGTTTTGTGCTTCATCCCTTTCTGTATCAGGGCAGCCCAGCTAGTAAAGTACTGAGTGCTCTGGAAGGTGAGTAAAAATCCTGATACTTAGAAGTTACTGTAAATAGATGGACATATTGTGTGCGTGCAGTTCTACCTTGTAGTGATTTTAAAGACTTGGCTTGGGTAAATACTGCAATGAAGACATACTCTTTGGTGACAATATTTACATTCTTAATGTTTATTATAATATTTTGCAGCTCTGAAGGCAAAAGTATGTGAATATTTCCTACCACAGTCATTTGTGTTACTACAATGAATGGCAAAGTGGGTGTAAAACATGATTAAATCAAACCTGAAAAATCAATCCCACTGAATTAATTTCTAAGAAACAATGCACAAGGCCAAATTGCAATGGATTAATTCTCTGTGCTTTGAATGAACATAGCTGAGTGTTTATAATATTTTCACTGTTATTTGATGTTATGCATCTTATAGTAGGAGCACAGGGAATTTCACAAATCTAGAGGCAGATAATCAGTATTTATTCAGTTCTTTAAAAGTAACAAAGTTCATTTATGAATGTTCTTTGTGAAGTCTGGAAAGAAATACTGGTTGGCTAACAAGCCAAGCCAGTTCTGCTTTTATTTTAATGAGTAGCTGTAACATTTTCTGCTTTTAATAAATTAATTTTGCTGTTTTACATGGTATAGATATGGTATCGACATATCCAGATAGAATGAAAATTAATGGCTAGTTCACACATGTTATGAACCAGGCTGGTAATGCCTATAACTATTGAAACTGGCTGACATTTCACTTTGTAAGATCCAGTTACTGTTAACTTCATAAAATTTTAATCATATGGGATGAAATATCCCATGCTGAGTAATGAAATAATTCATACTTTTTAAAAAATGTTGTTTTGATCCTATTAAAAGAATCCTGAGACGCTTCTTGGAAATGCCCCTCTAGCACAGTAGTTCCTTGGCTCCAGTATGCAGTCAAGACTAATTAAGCAAAAGTGGCACTGTTCCGTGCCTTAATGGTAAACAATAGTGTACTGATAACTGTAGCTGCTAATGCATCTTGCCTGTGTAACTGAGCCATCATTTACCAAATGGTTGCTTCCTACAAAACAGGACAAGCTTCCTCTGCTGTCAAGATGAAGTTCTCCAACTGTACCCAGACAAACCAGTTTGGCCAGTGCTTCTTTACTGGCCATTCCACTAACAGAAGTTTATTTCAGAATGCATTGTCACCAGAAAGTTTGTAAAGGAACACTGGTCCTTGCTGAGATGCGGTAGGGTAATGGCTGTTAATTTCCCAGAAAGGTGTTGCCGAGGGCACTGTAGCGATGTCACACTGAAGGATGTGTGAAGAAAGGACATCTGGGGCACTACTGACATAACATGGCATCATCCTACTAGTCAGCTGGTGTCTGATTTTTCTGAAGGCTGTGAAAACATCTTGTATCAAGTAAAAGTACACGGGAGGTTATGGAGAAGAAAGAGGCTTTATTCTTCAAGAGAAAATGAGTCAATTGCTTCCTCTTACATTAAGCTTGAGCTTACAGTTCGTCCCTTGTTGTTTTCATTGTGACTATTGTTTGTGTAGTCCAAGCCAAGAGAAAAGGAAACTGGGTAAGCCCTGCATCTGATTTCTAATGGATTCTCATCTCACTGGTTGGCAATCCCTACCTTCGAGTAGGAAGCTGAGATTTCATAGAAAGAGGCCTTAATATCAAAGCTGTGCCTTTGCAATCCCTATGAAAATCTTCTCAAATTTGGCCAAATTATGAGACTTTGTAAAACAGCACTTTTCACATGTTGGATAGAGATATGTGAGAATTCAATACTTAAGTCTCAAAATATTCCATGCTTACTTAGCAGATAAATCTCTCACACGCATGACCAGACTGCATAGCTGCCATTCAGAGAGAAATAGTAGGCATGAGTCCAAACCACCACTGCATCACTGCTGAAAAACTTTCCCTATAATTGCTTGTGTTGTGTTTGATCAGGAAACTGAGAGCAGTCGCTAATCTTTCAGTGATCCTCTCTTCCCTTGCTGACCTTTAATCAGCATGAAGGAAGAAACCATCCAATTTAAATAGAGAAAAAAAAGGCCATAGATTGGAACAAGGGGATGAAAGAGGTTGAAATGAGAAGGGCAAGCTGGGTAAAGAGCTGAAAGCCAGGAGGAGAGGGGGCTAATGAAGAAATTTAAAACAAGGACCCAGGAAACCGGAGGAAGTTTAACTGAAAGGGTGTTTGGGAGCCTGCTGGAAGTAATGGGGGAAGCTAGAATGAGTCATTCTGGAAATCTGGGTACTTCAACACTAGAAGAAATATTATCATTAAAATATCGCCACAGTCTGTTTTAATCCTGTTTCAGATCTGAGTTAAGTCATGCCAGTTCATGCCCTATTTTACACTATGTACAATACGTATCTGGGTTGATGCAGCTATTTCTGGGCATAGGTAAGTCTTTAATTGCATATCAAATTGGTGTTAAACTGGTCTGCTATGTCCTTTATATCTTTCTTCTTTTATTAGTAATCCCAACTTACTTGATATACAAGAATTCTCTACCTATGTTAACTCTGTGCAGCTGGCACACACTGTACCATTTTATAGATGAAGAATATGAGTCAGGTGAGTCATGTAATTTGCTTTAGGAAGAGCACAATGAATCAGTGAATGAGCCAGGAATCTAAATTCAGGAATTTCTGACCTCCTGTTTTTTCTGGAAATCCCAACCCGTGCTTCCTGCTATTTTTTCTCCAGTTACACTACTGAGATAACAAGCCTACTTTTCTTGTTTAACGTGTGCATTGTTCCTATTAATGTTAACTGGCTATACTCAAGCAGCGACGAGCCAACAGTCCTCCTGACTTTAAAAGCAAACCCAGCTTATTAGTTACTGTTGCTTAATAACTTCCTATCTGTAAGTTTTTTGTCTGTGTTGCTCAAAACCAAGCTGAGAATTCTCCTCTTTGCTTTGTTTACATATTAGAGGGGAAAAAAAGAACGTTGGTAGCCAGAAAATTCTTTAAGTGAACAAGAGAAGGACAGATTCATTGTTTGTATGCCTACACAAGCGTATCATACTTAAAGAAATGCGGAATGGGGGTGGGAACTGAAGGAACAAGAGACAGCCATGAAAGGCGAGAGGATGAGAAGGCTGGACTTGCATATTAATAAGAACTCTCCTTTAATTGGGAATTTCCTTTCAGTGCATTGATCTTTCTCCTTTTTCCACCACCCATCGTTTTATTTTTTCTTGCTCTACCTTATGTGTTATTTCTCGTTTGTTCCATTCTGTGCAAGAGCAGCATGAAGTTGGCTCATATCCTGATTTCTGAGAAAGTGCAGTTCAGAGAGCATGCTACTACACAGTGGGAGAAGCAGTGCTGAAAGGAACCGGTACAGAAATCAGGGCAAAGGCTTCTAACATCCCTCTGCTGAAGGAAGAATTTTGAATTATTCTCAGAAAGATCACAATACAGGATTGCTGCTAACTAACTTTTTATTCTGTACACATGTATTCCATTCACATCTGAAAAGTTAATGTCTTCTTGTGTAAGTGGGATCTTTCAAAGCTAAGTGAAAAGGAAACAAACCAAGCATCTGTGGGGTGTCAGGTGACTGGTCCAAACTATATTATAAACAGGTAAAAATATCATGCCATAATTCGGTATTTTCTCCTTCTTCTCCCCTGATGTTTGCACCTAAGGTCATCTAAATCTGCTGTTGTCCCTCCTTTCTGGGTAAGTCATATCACCTAAATCTCATAGCACCCTTTCCCAGAGTGAATGAGCTCTATGGTAATCCTTGTAATAAAACAGACACCTGTTCCTATATGATGTTCAAAGAGAGACAGCCAGAAACAGATACATTCTGACCCAGTCCACTGTTCTTTATTTATGTTATATACTGATTTTACAAATGCCTTCTTTTGCTATTTAGTCTGTCTTCTCTCTTGACTCATCATTTATTTTTGAAAAAGCAAAGTTACATACAATAAGTCATACGAAATAAGGATGGAGAATTTCACTGAAATAAGTGGATTCAAATAAACATAATCCAGGGTAGATCCATTCTTAACAACCACATACCTTGAATTATTTCTGTAATTTTTTGAATTTTCACTTACTGTTTGTGTTCTCAGGAAGGGAGTTACACTCTCAAGAGTCTGAGAAATAAGGGGGGGATTTTTTTCTTTTCTGAAATACATCTAGCCTCTGCTGACCTTAGTTTACTCTCCAGTTAGTTAATTGCACACAGTAATCCTCTATACATACATATAGAATCTCAGTGATTACTCTGAGTGGCTCTTTGGGGGTGGGAGAAGGCGGGGGAAGAAAACAATAAAATGCAGGAAGAATACAGTCCCAAAATATGTGTCCACTAGAACTGAAAGAAATTCACTGTGTAGTATACACCCACCTGGTCCTAACATAATTCCTTCTCTGTGCACTAGCAGATTGTTCCCTCGCCCTGATTATGTTGCTGACATTATGCTCATGAGAGAAATTCCTTCCTGACTCCAGATTTGTTGAATTTATAATCCTGTTGATGTAAGCAAAGCTCACTGTACTTATCTAAGACCCAATTGTCCAATGAGTTCTACATATAAACTTCCTGTTGAAGTAAATAGAATTGCACATGAGTAGTTGAAAAGATGATTGGGACCCTGATACGTTTTCTGCTTTATAGCCATAGCTACAAGGTAACTTTAACCCAGCACTGCCCTGACAAAGAAAAAAGCAGTCTCACCGTTTTCTCCATCATCAGCTGCTTGTCTCTACCATTCTCTGTACAGGCACAAGTATTCACTCAGGAGCACAATTTAACCAATGAAGTTAAAATTAGCCTAGAAACAAAGAGTAAATATGTAATCTGCTTTTTAACATTCGACTATTATTAATTTTCATGCATCTAAACTTTCTCAGCAGAAAGCCTTCAAAATTTCAGTACGGCGTTCTGTTGCCTGACCTATCACACTGAACTGTCACTACAAGACTAACCACAACAAGGGAGACATGTAACATACCAACATTGCATCTTACCAGAGTAGTAGTTTATACTGGAAATGTTTTTTTCCTGTGTTCTTTTATGATGGAGGATGGGACACAGAAAACATTTTGATTTAGAAATGCAGCTGCAGTGCCTCATGAGAACTGTAGTTTAGGAACTTCATGGTCCTATCGTTTTCTGTTCACCCGGCTCTCTAGTCAGACAAGAAAGTATTATACGTTGTGGTACCTCCTCTTTGAGTTGTCTAGCTTTATCTTTCTGTTCCTGTCCCACTCCTAAGCTGAACTAACCATAACCAGGGATTCAATTTTCTGTCTAGTTGAAATCTCAACGATCCAATTACTTAAGACCAATGATTACAGCTAGTTCCCCTCACTCTCATAATACCTTGACGGCAGCTGTTTTTAGATTTTCATCCTTATGGATTCTTTGTCTTGCCATTTAGAGAGGCAGCTCTGCCTCCAAATTTAATGACTCTCCCCCTTATTTTTCAGTTACTATGCCTTTGAACTGCAGTCCCACGTGAGGATAAGCCAGACGAGCCTCACACTCATACTGGAGCTTTTGATATGATCCAGATCATCTTCTGCACCAAGCATAAGTTATAGACAACACAAAATTTCAGTCATAACACTGTCAAAAATTAAGCCATGCTGCGCACAGCACAAATAAGAAGTGGCAGTTTTCAATAGGTCATGACTAGGCCATATCTGCGTAGAGCCTGTTATCACGGGCAACGGGGCAGGAAAAAAAACAACTGCCAAGAGCTGTCCGTCACAACAATCAAATAACTTGGTGAGAATCAGAATGAAGGAAATCTAATTTCCCCGGATTTGTGTCATGAGGTTAATTGGTTCTGGCATCTAACCCCACACAGGTCTCGGGACAGGCTAAAGCTGATCTCGCCCTGGCTGCTGCCAAGGAGGCAGACCGCCACCGCCACCCCTCCGTCTCTCTCCTTGTCACAGCTCCCAGCACCGCGCAGCAACAGGCTGGATCCCTTCGCTGCCCTGACCGCAAACCAAGGCGCCTGGGAAGGGAGGTGGTGGTTGCCAAAACCAATTTCCAGCTGGTTCGACGACCTGACAAAGCCCGCCTCGGCGGCTGCCCCGTAACAGATACGGACCTGTGGAAGGGGCAGCGGCCGCTCAGAGGCCAAAGCTGCCCCTCCGCCAGCGGTGTCACCCGGCGCCGAGGTGCGGGGCCGGGCCGGGCGCCGAGCGGCTGCTGCCCGCCTCAGGTGCGTTCCCGCCGGGCCCGCGCCGCCACCTGCCGCCGCCCCGCCCCCGCCTTTCCGGCCGCGGCCCCGCCGGCAGGGCCGCGCCTGCGCAGTGGGCGGCGGCGCGGGGCGGGCGGGCGGCGCGGGGGTGGGGGTGCCGCTGCTGCCGGCGCCGCTGCTGCCGGCCGGTGCCCGCCGAGCGGTCGCGACGGCCGAGCGGTCGCGACTGGCGGGCGGCGGGGCCGGGCGAGCCGGGGAGCGGCGCGCCCGCCGAGGAGCTTGCGGCGCGGGGCGATGAACTCGCGCAAAGGTAGCGTGCTGCGGCGGCCGGCGGGGCGGCGGCGGTGGGGGGATGCGCGGCCGCCGCTCACGCCGCTCCCGGTTGTTCTCTTCTCCCCGGTAGTGCTGGCCCTGCAGGCCCGTAGGCGGCGGCCCAAGCAGTCCGCGGCGGCCGGCAGGAGGGACAAGCACCCGCCGCCCCACAAAAAGTGAGTACGGGGACCCCCGACACGCCGGGACGGCGCCTCCCCCCGGGACGGCGCCTCCCCCCCGGGACAGCTTCGTTGTCTGTCCTTCCCTCACGCTTGCCTCACCGCCGCCCCGTAACCTCTCTCAGGGCGGTCCCGCGGCCCGGCCGCGATGCTTGCTTTCACGGGGGAGCTCCCCCGCTCCCCCCGCCGCCGGGACAGAGCACACCTCCGGCCCGCACCCTCCCACGGGGGGTGTCGCCGCCTCCCCCCCGGGGACCGTCCCCAGCCCTGGCCCCGGGCTCAGCCTCCGCCGGGCAGGGCCACACGGGCCGGCCTTCCTCCCCCGTGGAAACCCGCGGTCCTGGGGGGATGGCCGCGGCGCTCGTCGCTGAGAAACCCCTGGTTGGTGGGAATCTGCACAGGCTTGGTCTTTACAGCCTTCGTGTCCCTTTTGAACCGTCCTCCAGTTCTCTCATCTCCACGGTCTGCTTTCTCTCCTTGTGCTTTCTGTTCGGTGATTTCTTCCCGGCGGCGTTGTCCCATCTACAGGCAGTTCTTTTTCTTGCCCTGCTGGCAGCCTGGTATACCCGTCCTGGTCTCTGCCTCCTGCTCGGTGCTGTCAGATTATTTCCCGTTCCCAGATGTGTCTAATTGCCAGCAACACTGATACCGGTGTTTTTTTTTTGTTTAAATCTCTGTTGATCTTGCAGAAACGGATAGAAGTCGCAGTCCATTTTTCCCCCGTCTTCTGCTAACCGTTCACGTTCTTGTCACTGTCCAGTTCATCTTTTCTCATTCTCACGATACCTGTTTTCACTGAACCATGTAGGAACGTTCTTCCATCTCTGTAGTGTTCCCACGTTAACTACTCTTTCCTAGGATACTGTGGCTTTGGACTCCTTCCTATTTTATTTTTTTTTCCTCGTAGGATTACATGCTTCTCTCACTTCTACTGTATTTTGTTCGGTGGGACTTTATTGGTGACTCATTAAGTCACCAGCAGACTCTTGTCTTCAGTTTTATTGCCTGGGGATCCAGTCTACCTACTGTGTTCTGACAGGGAAACATATGTCCTGATATTCCTTGTCCCCCTCTCCTCCTAGTCGGCCAGTCTTTAGAACTGGGAAGCAGGGTATGGTGGATGAATGGATATATATGTGACGGGGTAAAGGTGTTGCTATGTGTAAATCAAGGGGCAAGGTCTTTTTCTTTCTGATTTCTATAGAACGAAATAATAATACATCCTTGACCCCAGAGGGTTTTTTTTAGTTATGATGAATGGGCTTTTTTCCCCTTTGAGATGGGTAAAAATAATGTAGGATGAAATGTGGTGTAGCAGTTGTCAGGCTTTGACTTGTTCACATCCTGTTCTGCTATTGTTGTTTCCTCTAGCGTTGCATGAAACCTGCATTATGCTTTCAGTTGTGTGAATTTGGAGTTATTGCAATGGAAACAAATTTTATGCGCAAGATATGTGGTCTGATTGGATTGGTTCCCTTGTTTCCAAAATCCTTTTGGAAAGTCAGTTTGTAACATTATGTGGATTTGTTTTGCCACTTTGAAAACAGAAATAGCTTAAATTTTATTGTAACTCTAGGTTTAGAATTGTTTTTGTAGCTTTCAGTTAAGTCTTAACCACAAGGTTATTAATAAACTTCTGTTCTACTTAGATGATACAGCGTTTAATAGGCTTCTTAGCGGGGCTGCCTTGGGGTGTCTTGCTGAATGAGTTTGTCAAAAGTTTACTTTCACAGACACTTATTAAGCGCAGAACTGGTACTCATTTCGCGTTTGCTGAAGAAGCTGGCTACTGTTAAGTCAGGGTGCACAGTCAGTAGCTGGCCATTTGCCATACTGAGTCGGCATTTCCAGATGCAATGGCCCAATCTGTTCAGTTGCCTCGGGAAACGGTGGTTTTGCTGCGGTAGACAACAGAGCTATGATTTCTTTTCTGCTACGTATGTTTTCTTTTCTCTTCAAACCACTTTTAAGCTATGGAGACCTCCTACTCTGTTTTATGCTTCTTTATGAAAGGGAAACTCCTTTCAAGTTTTTTTTTTTTCAAGTCTCCTTGCATATGGCCAAATAGTTTAGGCCCCCAAAGTAAACCCAGCATCGGACATTAACTCAGAAGACAATCTCAACAAAAGTATATGTTTTGTCCTGTTCCTAGCCTTGCTTTAAATTCAACTGCTACAGCATATACTAGTGTGTTAGAGCCATACAGTATCTGTGATGCACATCAAATGCACAGTAGCTGCAAACGAAAATGATGATTGGAGGGGTGGAACTTCTACGCCATAAGTTCCCTGTAGTGAACTTGTTCACTGTGTGAAAACTGTGACTTGGTTTTGAATCCAAAGTTGGGTTTTTTTGGGTTTTTTTTGTTTTTTTTTTTTTTTTAAACTGTGGTTCTTAGGAAGACTCTTCTCTGCCGGGTCATAGCTTTATAGAGCAACTTCCATTGTTGCTGGTAACAATGTGCTTCAAAGGAACTGCAGGATTCCTCTTCTAGAATTGGCTAGGAGAGTTGTATCGCATTGTAGCTTACTTGCAGGCTTTTGTTTGAAGAGTATTAAGATGATGACACAAGAAGAAGAAAAAAATTACAGTGCTCTTTAACGCTGAATAGCTTTTTGTCTGTTATGACCTTAATTGCCATAGAAGGCTGTGAGATCAGTCCTGTAACTGCTCAGTGTTGACCCCTTATGTCAATGATGAAAACTGGTGGAGGTGAATCCGTATTTTTTATGTAATAGGGTGGAAAAATAAGAATGTAGAAGTTAAGTGGCTCATGTTCTGAAGAGAAGGCACTTTGTCTTGAATCAAGACTGTATCTAAAATTGCAGGTAATAATAAAATCTACTTGGTATGGCTTTAATTTGAATTCAGCCATCCAGGCTATTGAAAAATAATAATATCTCACTGTTTTAAGTTAACAGTTAGCACTTGATTTTGCTTATAACAGATGGACTTGCATGCAGTGTGTACAAACAGCTTATGTATTTTTTGACTCGGACAAAAGATTAATCATGATGGTTAATTCGGGTCCTCTGAATTATTTCTCCTTAAAATGGAGATCTGCATTGAGAGAGGTCTGTGTAATAGCATTTTTGACAGGTGCCCAAGTCTGTGTTCATAGATAAACTTGCTTACAGATAGACAAGCCTGTTTACTGTCCTTTACTTAGTGCTAACAGAGCCCAGTTATGTAAGAGATGGCCTCAGGTATGTCTACCTTTTGCATTCAGCAGAATGGTAAGCTCTTCTTTATATTCAAACTAGTATTGGCTTCAACTGGAACAAACTTCTATCTTGGATATTTTTATGTTGCTTGACTTTATTTCTAAGTGAATATGACAAAAACCAAGTGAATACCCAAGCAGAGATTTGTCATCTTTAACACATTTACTATAAATTTTTATCCAAAGTTAAAGGATAGAGTTTTGTCTGTAAAAAAAATCCAGACGATGATGTGTGGATGTATGGAGAAAGAATTAATTGTGTTGAAAACTTCAATACAATTGCATAAATCCAGATATCAAGACTGACTTTTCAAAATTCAGTTTTCTTGTAGAGTAGGTTTTTTGGTTTTGTCTCTAAGCAATGCTTTAGAACAGGTGATAGAGACCACGTGATACTGCTTTACAGTGGTGAAGAGTATGGATATTAGATAATATGGGAAGTACCAGATTTCTGTACTGTGCACTTCCAGATGACTAACTTCTCGGACCCACAGGTATTGTAGAGCTATCAAGGTTTTTAAGATTCCATAATAATGTCATATATTCATGTCTGAAAATTATTCACTGCTTTTGTTTGTCAGTACTTCTCTACCACAGTGTTTTTCAGCCTCTTTCAATAACTTTGACGAGAATAAAAATAGCCATCTTGCACAGTGCTACAGTGGCTTTCATTAGCTTAATTTCTTTTTTGCCTGCAGAAGTTTTGCAAACCCTCCCCAAGCTTTTTCATTGCCTTTTTTGCAAGGGCAAGAGAGGGTGAGGGTGCAAGTGTGTATATGTGCAATGGGCTTTTTTTTGACCACCAGTGGTCTGAGGCCACAATATGTGGATATCCTAGAGTGGATATATATCGTAGGGTTGATCAGCTTAGGAAGCACTCTCAGTGTTGTTTTGGATATTTACTCAAAATGTGATGTTGATGGTAATTGCTACTCTTGCCTTCTTTCTTAATAGCATTTTGTCTTCTTGCTAAGAATATTTTAATTGGGGCGTTATCTTCCTGTTTCTGTCAAATTTTAAGATTTCATTAAGCTACCTGTACTGCAGGGCTGTAACTTTCTATCCTGGTTATTTGCCTACTTAGTATATCTAGACTTCAGGTGCTTAACATTGTGCCGCCTTAAAGAGTACAATATACAGAAAGATTCAGCTGAAAGAAACAAAGCTGATTTTAGTTGTCTAGATATAATACTAATAATTCTTTTGTAAAGGAGTAATTACATGTATTGAGATTGCAGAAATTTAATTTAAAGAAGGTGTTGTGACATGTTTGATCTTGAATGCCTGAGTCAGTCCAATGTTTACCTTCGTAATGTGATAATAAAACAAAGATCAGAGACTTTTTGTGGGATCCAATGGAATCTAGAGTAAATTTCAGTGTAAAGTAGCATGTGTATTACAAAGTGTGTTCATCTTTCTGTTTTGAACTCTGTGTCATGTAGTCAGAAAACATCCTGCAGCTCTAATAAACTTAATTTCTGAAATGGGAATGGCTCCAGAATTTCTAGTATTCTGTAGAGTTTTGTATAATGGAAGTAGTTATTGTCATGTAAGTGTCAGGACATCTGTTATCAAAGAATTATCTGATCATACAAATTTGCCAAGATTCATGCCTTTTTCATAGAACAGAGCGGGTTGGAAGTGACCTTGACAGATTGTCTGGTCCAACCTTTTGTAGGAAAGGGAGCCTAGATGAGATTGTCTAGCGCCTTGTCTAGCCACGTCTTGAAAACTTCCAGCATGAAGACTCCACCATGTCCCTGGGGAGGTTGTTCCAGTGATTGGTTGTTCTCACTGTAAAAAATTTCTTTCTTATATCAAGATGAAACCTCTCCCAGTGCAACTTGTACCTGTTGTCCCTTGTCTTTTCTGTGTGGCTCCTTGTGAAAAGAGAGACTCATCCTCTTTGTAGCCACTCTTTAAGTACTGGAATACTGTGATGAGGTCCCCCCTGAGCCTTCTCTAGGGAGAAGAGGCCTAACTCCTTCAGTCTTTCCTCAACGGCTTCTGCTGCCCTCTGATCATCTTAACAGCCCTTCTTTGGACCCTCTCCAGTCTTCCACGTACTTTTTGTATTGTGGGGACCAGAACTGGACACACTACTCCAGGTGTGACCTGAGAAGTGCCGAGTAGAGTGGGATGGTCACATCTCTACCTCTGCTAGCAATGACCCTGCAGATGCAGCCCGGGATTGGATTTGCCTTCGTTGCTGCAGCGGTGCAGTGCTGACTCGTGTTCAGCGTTGTTGCCCAGCAGGACCCCCAGGTCCCCAGCCACGCACATCCTAGCCTGTACTGGGCTCCTTGGTTATGTCAGGTTTTGAATAGGCAACGAATAGAGATGCCACGCTGGGACCTTCATTTCATTTGATGAAATAACGTTGGTTTTAGTATAACGGTTGCTTTATTAAGGAGAATACCCTGGTTCAGTACAGTTCTGTTAAACAGGAGTGCCTTAGTGGGGGAGGGAAAATGACTGCATTTTGTGTTTCAGATCATAGTGAGATGAGCTGTTGGGGTGTAATGTTCATAATGACTGGGCCACTTGTTCTGCAGTGCATTTTTATTTTTTTAACTCTTATTTACTGTAACTACAGATTAGGATGGCAATAAATTTTGTGGCCAAGGCCTGGACATGGATTTTGAAATATAAACATCTCTCTCTTCCTTTTTTTTATCAAGATGATGATAGACTGTAGAAGCTATTGACTTTTTTTTTTTAAGAAAACCCTACAATTTAAAGATGTATATGACAATCTTTACTGAATAAATAAGATTGTCAGGTTGTATAACATATGTAATTAGGTTTGATAAAGACTAGACCAAATAAAATTATTTTTAGTTTTGGACAACTTCACTGAATTCCCACACATTAACACGAAGGAAAGAACTCCTTTATTACCTGGCTTCTTGATGGTGTCCTAAATATGCTTTGTGACCATTTCAATGATTTAATGCGTGTGAAAAAAAGATTGGAAGGCCTGCACAAATCCTTTTGGTGGCCGTGGATTATCTAGACATAAGCAAAAGTAAAATTTGTTCTTCTTATGGCTATGCTAAATATTCAACTTCTTGACTGCTGCCTTACAGCATGAATCTTCTCAGATAAAGTTTGTGTTCAATCTATCTCCAGAATTTTCTGGAGCAGTAAGAGTTGTAGAAGTAAATGTATCTAGCTAAGCTAGAAATTCCATTAAAGAAACAGAAATGTGGGACAATGAGAACATTGTATCGAATTAAGCTCTGTCCACTTCCTCATTTAGAGGACAACTGCTGGTCCTGTTGAGGAACAGACACAAGGCATTTGTTTTATTAATTTACTCTTAAGAGACAAGGATTTTGTATTTAAAACTTTATTTTTGTTTTAAATTCCGCTCATGTTTTTCAAGGATTGCAATCTTTAAGGATTGTCTTCTTTTCACCGAGAAAGCTAGTGGCAAAGGTTGGTGTGAACCAACACTTCACTAGTGAACTGTCATGCAGTAGTGGAAACTGCACATGCTTCTTGTAAGCATACCTGTACTCTGAGTGGATTCAGTGATTGCTGATCTGTTTGTCGTCTTAATGTCTGTAATAAAAGAGTAAATCTATATCTCTACTGAAAACCATTTTCATTTGGTCTCTGGCTGTGATTGCATAAGACAATGAGCTTTAGATATTAAGCCTTATCTAGCTTCCTTTTCCTGTCTTCTCATGTGAAAATGCTACTAGATTTGCTACTACGCACACAAACGTATACACACACACGTATTTATACATAATAATGTATGCAGAAGTTAAAATTTATTTTAATCATTGTTTGAAGGAAGCCTGGGTCTAGGTATGGATGAGGAAGACTAGAAAGTTAATTGGTGTCCAGGAAATTACAGAAGTGTTTCAGTGCTTCCTCAAGTATGCTTGTTATGCTTAGACAAAATAATCATTTCTTTATTGTGACAACTAAGTTGTTTTTCTTAAAAGCAGCATCTGTTAGGTAATTGCTATGCCCATGGTTGTTTGCTGCATGGATTCTGTTCACTGATCAAAAGCTACAGGTATACCTCTTGGGCTTCTCGTATGAGAATGACCATGAACTCTCACAGTTTGAGGTGGTCTTGTGTCTGCCCCTCAATTGTAAATGCGTGTGAGGTGGTGGTTTGGTTTCTTTTTTTGTTTGTTTTTTTGTTTTTTTTTTTTTGTTCTTGGGCTGATTTAACTGAAGAATATCAGAGAAGCTAATGCTAATTTTTTAAAAGCTTTTAAAGAGGAGGACTGGGAAAGATTGAGAAGGATAGTACCCAAAGTTATACCACTATCTAATGAAAGCAGATGAAGTGACCTCAGTTCTCTACAGAAGAAAGGTATAGGACTGTTAAAAATGAGAACATAACTGTATAGCAGTTGCATTCATAATCGTTCCCTTTTCTTACTGATTACTCATGTTGTAATTCTGCCCAAATCTTACCTTTGTAATCTAGCCTGTGTTTCAATAATCAATAACTAATTCTGTTCTAATTGCCTATGGGGACTTTGAGAATGGGCCCCATTTTGCTAGGCTGTTTTTAAAATTAAAAAAAAAAATAATTAAAAAAATCTTGTAATAATATTTGAAGGAACAAAAAATTGTCTTTCTACCTATCTTTACAATTCCCAATATTCATATCTTTAAAATACTGTTGGTTTCAGCCTTCATATATTTGAAGTGATAACCCTTGCTTCCTGGTTTTCCTATCAACACTTTTTTTTTTAAAGACCCTTACCCTTGTTTTCTCATTTTTCACTTTTAATCTGTTAACAGTTATAGCAGATTGTAAGAGGGATGGTTCTTGTTAAAGTTGGCAGAGCTTTGGTAGTAGTCTTCCTCCTCTGTCCCCCTTCTTACCCCAGTAATACACCTTTTAGGATGAGCTCTGCTTTTGGGAACTGTTGTGTTTGAATGGATCTCTGACAATGTGCAGAAGGTATGTGGAGAAATGGCTAGAAAGATAAGCATAATGTAATAAAGCACTTGTTAGAGAGCAGAATTGCAGCAGTCTGCATCTGAGCCTAAGATAACCATAGAAAAAGTTGTATTTAACAGAAAACAGTATGAAGAAGTTTTTTGGCTGAAAAAGGTGGTCTACTAAGTTTCAAAGTGAACCTCTGTAAAGGTAGTAACATTTTTTTGAGTTATAGGTGTATTGTTTTTAATTTAGCCTACACATTTGGAAATGCTATGATTAAAACAGTGCCTGTGTCTAAATACCACATATTCTGGTTTTGTCCAGCAAAGCAGCTGCCAGAGTTTTGACTTTTATATCAAGGTCCTGCATAATGAAGTAATGTTCTGCTGTGGAGTCTCTTTGAGTGTTAACGCTAAAGGAATCTTATCTTGAACTTATTGGTTAAACGCAAACCACAGAACAGACTTGGTGAAATAACGCTTCTTGACAGTATTGGTGCCGTACTGTTTTTTCCTCAACTGAAGTGAGTCGATTAAAAGTCAATAATTTGAATGTTGGAGACTAAAAGAATCAAGGGCTTCAGTTGCCTTGAGCTATTGTCAATGCTTAGTTTGCAGTTTTCTAAAATGGAGGGGAGAATTCCATAGTTAAAGGTCAATTATATTTTCCTATCCCTGAGGAAAAAATTTAATATCTCTATTGTTCTTGTTGCAGCAATAAAGGTCAGAGCTGTCTATGTACAATATCTGTACCTTAAATTCTGATATTAAAATCAATTGTTTACTAATTTTCAAGCTGTACTAAAATTATACTGTTCTTGTATTCATGGTTCTAAAGAAAATTCTCTCTTGGGATGCCTGTTTTTTTCTTTGCATTGATCTGTTTCTTCTATTCTCTCACCGCAGTAACTTCTCTGTTTAATAGATGTGCTTGTCTCCCAGTCACTACCCTCCTGCTATTGCTCACCTATATGTGATGTTGTTCCTTCTTCGTAGACTGAGACATAGATGTTTGTATAAAATCATTACAGAAGAAGCTCTTAGGTAGTTGCATGGAGCCTGGAGGTGGGTATGATGGAAGTGCTTCTGTGACTGGTTGCCTGAAGGGTTGCGCTAAGGGGAGCAAATGTATGATGGAGCTCGATCTTCAAGGAGAAGGTACACTCAGTAGAGCAGGGTGACTCCTCCTTCTTCCAGAGTGCTTAGGAAAGAAACAACTCTGAATTCTTTTCCAGGACCTTCAGAAGGTTGGGCTTGGGTTGGGGTTGGTCCTGCTGAGCAGTGGGCCGTTACGTGAGCTGGGCCTGCTCTGTTGTGCTATGTGGGACGGCAGCAGCTGGTTTTATTCCTTTCTCCTGCCAGAGTCTGAGTACCCAGTGGTCAGTTATCACCTTTGGTGGGGGACAATTGGGCAGTTTGAGATCATGTATCCTGTAGAAACAAAACAGTAGAACACTGAATCCTAGAAAAAAATAAGGCATAAGTTACTAAAATCCAAGTAGAAAGTAATTAAAAAATACCAGTGAAGTGCGGCTAAGGCTTTAGTTAAGTAAGGTACATAGCAAGACAACTTTATTTCAAACAGATTTTTTTAATGGCAATTTTAATGTTTGAAAGCTAATTATAAAATATTTTAAAATAAATTGTGCTTATGTATAAACTGTGGTTTATATTAGTGCTCATGTTGCATGGTTCACATCTTACCATCTCAAAAAAGATAATGTAGAACTAGAAATGGCTCAAAGAAGGAGGGAGTAAAGGTGACTGAGGATATTGAGCAGCTTCATTTCTGACTAGTGCTTTTCAGATATGTAAAGATGGTTAAGGAGTGTTTTGACATGCCTGAAAAACCATTACTGGTATGGAAAGGGAAGAACGAATAAGTTGCCTTTTTTCATTACAAACCAATGGTATCCAAAGAGTGACTTTAATGCAAAAAAAGATACTTCTTTTTATACAGTACAAATGGCAGAATGCAGCTTTGCAATAAGTTGCAGAGGTCAAATTATAAATGGGTTTAAGAAAGATAAGACTGGACACTAGAACCGTCAGTACTTTTTAAGTATACTGCTGTCGGTGCAATTTGACTTTCCAAGCCAGTGTTTGCTGAAGCCCTGTCATGTAAGTTTGTCCTGACATAGAGTGATCCACTTACATACTCATCTCTAAGCATATGTTTCTGGCACCTAGTGGTATAATACTGGCCTAGGTATGTATTTGATCTAAATCAGTGGGGCATCTCTTAGATTTTTAAGGCCACCTCAGTAGATCACTTGCAACACCTGATAGTGTGCGTAAGCCTGACAGTATCTGTGAGCCTAGATCCAAACGGGGCTTGACTGATCTAACGTGTGGTGCTCCTGTACTGGCTCAGGAAGGAGCTGTGAAACCAGAGTTAGCTACTAAATCCGAGTCTACAGTAAATCGGTAGAGACGTGTGTTTGAGAAGAGCTTTCATAAACCCGAGAACAGTAAGGGACTGACGAAGGGGTGGGGAGGCATGCCAAGGAGGAATGGGCGTGCCTGAAACGCTACTTTTCCTGTAGACTTTGATGCCATCTGCAGGTCTGACTTTGATGCCAAAATGAGCCTGGGATTTAAAGTCGTGAATCTAAGAATTTGGATGATTTCCTCTGTTGCTGTGAACAACTAGCTTTGTTTTAAAGTTTCAGTTCTCATGCTTATGTAATAGCTCAGTAATTCACTCACCTGTGAAATAAGAGTTAGGTGCCTGAGGAATTTCAAGCTTATTTTTCGACCTGCCATGTGCAAGTGTCAATCACAGGATTATAGGCTGTGCTAGGCTTTGGTGTGTAAGGGACGGCCAGTAGCTTTACAGCTCTTCTGCGGAATAATCAAGAGCAACAGACTGATGGAGTTGGAAGACAAGTGATTAAAAGGGAAGCGTTGCTGTCAAGTTTCACCAATACACAGGTATCGGCACTCTGGTTGACTGCGACCAAGTAACTCTGAGTTACAAAACAAACACATGGTGATTTGGTCAGAATGAGGCTGTTTGGGTGATTAAATGATTTTTCTTTTTAGCATAGCAGTCACAATTCAGCATTTTTATGAAAGAGGGAGCCCTGAGGAGATCAAAGGCTTAAACTTTCTTTCAAGTTCCCTTTCCTGGTGTTGCAAGGCACGGTCTGACAGATCTCTCTTGCCAGAATCTGTTCCCAGGTGAATGGTTTAAAATTTTAGCAGTGTCAGGGAAACTTGGAAAAGACTGGGAGCTCCATGATACTATTTTGAGTTCTAGCTCAAAAGAATAGGAACCATCATTACAGATAATAGTAAAATGGTTTTTTTCAGATACTTTTTTTTTTAAGGTAGTCTGTTGCTTGGGGCAGCCTATTTTGTATATTAGGAACACAGCGTTCCAACACATGTTGGTGGCCAAGTCCATGATACCGGTCCTAGACATTTAATCAAATTCTACCTAAATGCTACTAGAGCATTGCCTCTATTTTTTAATGTTGATGAGAGATTTTCTTTTTTGTTTTTTTTGTTTCCCAGAAATGCTTGCTATATAGCAACTCGTGAGTCTCGGATTGTGTCAACAGTGTTGAGAAGATGACACACAGCAATTTTGGTAGTTGCTTCCAGCACTGTGGATTTGGTAGAGTCACTCTTTAATCAGGGATGAGCATTCCTGGGAACTGGGAGCTTTGTGATGAACTCGGTGTTGCTGTTGTGGGCAGACATAATCTGAGCACACCTGCCAGTCAAGGCTCTTGGAGAAGCCGGATGTGAAAACACAATGTGTGAATCTCAAGTTAACTCAAAATGTGAGATGGAGCTATAAAGAACTAGGCTGAGGCTACCACTATATTTTAGATCACCAGATACCTGTTAGATAACTACTTTGGTCTTTGGTATGGATCGGTTACATTTAAGTATTGCATTCTCACTGCTAATCCAAGTTGTTTAGTAAATCCAGCATCTAGAAACTAAGTTAAAACTATTTATTCAATAGACAATACCTATTTTTCCTCAGTTGTCTAAAATAAATATTGTTGAGACTTGATTAGTTTATCTAAAAATGTTGCAACAAAGCTGGCAAACTTTCTGCATATTCTATAGGAAACATGGTGCAGAAAATAAAATTATTTCTCCTGTTCTTATTATTGAGAAATAGAATAACGGTATTCTCTGATACTTATTTCTGAAGCCAGAAAAATCAGTTTTGTGTAATGAGAATATTTGTCTTGGGAATAAAGATGTTATTTTTTTAAAGTGATCATTTTGATCTAATTTTATGTTTCCAAAATGACTCTCACTAGCTTGTGTCTCACAGGGTGCCATATCTTGTCCTAATTATAGCCTTACGAAAACTTGAGATAAAGTGTAAGTAGACCAGACTCCCTTCTCCTCCACTTGTACCTTCTCTGTGTTAGCTATGAGTCTTAACCCTTGCCCTGTGCTTTGCCAGGCCGGTGAAAACAGAGTATTTTTAATGCCTGCAACTAAAGGGAACATTAAAATAAACCACAACTGAAAATGTATATTGAAGAGAAAACACAGATTTATTCTGAGACTTTTGCTGTTTTCACGATAGTTTTTTCCATACATCAGTGCCTGGTGTGCAGAATTCATATTATAGATCACTGGTGGTTAACTGAGAATGTAGTTTGGATAGTAGACTTGGGAAAGATCAATGGACTAAATTTATTTTGGGGATAATATTTCATTCAACCAAATGCTTTGTTTTAATTTTCATTTGTTGTTTGAAATAAACACCCTTTTATGGAAAGCTTCATCTATTTCAGGAGGATTCATAGGAGAGAACATGACAATCTAAGACTAATCACATGCAATGGTAAGTCTAGTTTTAAGACACACGTTGCTGACTGTTACGGCCAAAGGTGACAAGTTGTAAACTCAGTATGGTTTGAAACTACCAGGTGAATTTGATAGAGAAATTTTGGTTGGTAATTTGATCCATCATTCTTTCTGGTAAATTAGATATTCTCTTTCCCTACTAGTCCATTTGAAGCCTTGACCAGCAGTTGCACATCTGGCTTGTGGGCTTTGCCGCTTCTCTTTTGCTAGTTTTTCAATGTCACAATCCCCAGATGTTGTTGACTTCCCTTGTAAGAAGGCCTTGAGCCTTCCATTGAATTCTGGTGTTTGCTGTGCTTGGACTGTTCTGTGTCTTCTGCCAGCTTCTCTGGCCTTGGATTAGCCACCAGCGGTGCCCATCATGGCAACACAGCTGAGGGCAAAAAGGTAAGTGTGCCAGAGCTGCCATGGGGTTGCAGGAAGGCGAAAGAAAATGGCTTCTGGAAACAAACAACACATAAAATCAAAGCTCATTGCTTTGGCATCAACAGGGATGCAGTTTTGGAGAGTGCAAGGATAAGCATTTGGTACAACCAAAACTGGAACTACCTCGTCACCCGCAACTGAAAAGAGCATGAGTGTGTTAAGCTTGTGAACTCAAAGTAGTTTAAAAAAAAGGGGAGGAGAGAAGTTGCTTTTTCCCCCACAGAAAACTCTTGACCTTGTATGTAATAATTCTTATAAGTCATCATTTATAACTATGTAACATTAGTTTTCTGATATTCCTTGTTTTTAGGACAACTTGCTTAAATACTAACATGGTGTGACTGATCATAAGGAAGCTATAAATAAAGTATCTTCAGATGTTGTAACTGAGTCCATTAACACCACAGCAAACCAAACGTTTAGAATATTTTAATATTTTTATAATAGCCTCTAATTCTGGTATATATTACATTATGGTAGTACTGTTTCTACATACATGTTGTGAAGATCTGAAAACAGTTAAAATTCTAGGCCTCTCTTAATGTTTTTTCCTGATATTCTGTCTTTGCAAATGAGGAAAAAGGAACGCATATTAGCTTAACTCAGGCTGTATACATGTAAAAAGGAATAATTCACTCTTCTAATTGTGCCACATCGGAATCAAAGAATTTGACATATTTGCATTGTTGTGCTATCTCCTTTCCCACTTTAAAACGTTTAATCAACATTTTATATAAACACATCAAGCAGTAAAATCACCTTAAAAATAAAACCATGAAAAAGGTACAGAAAGTCCTCTCATAACTGTTTTAACGCTGAGAAGTTAAGTGATGGCAAAAAATTGTCTTCTCAGTTTATTTGTGAGATTCATAGATTGCTAAAAATCACTTTGTGATCTCTTCAAGAAGTGGGGGAGGAAGCCTCACTTCATTTTTCTGGAGGACATACATTTAAGCAGAAGAGTGTGATAGAGTTTTTATATCAGAAAGTGGCATTATTTATGTTGACAGTGTCTCTCTTAAATCCAAACAAGTATGTGACTAGTTATAACAAAAATAATGGAAATAATGCAAGAGTTAGCAAAAATTTAAAAAAGCAAACCAGACCAAATGGGACCTCTGAGAGTTGTTTCTTAGCATCAGGACATGATGGAGAAAGCGCAGAGAACTTGCTTGTCCTGTTAGTTTATTCAGAGTGTTTTTAAGACATAGCGATGTTCATATGCAAGGGCAATGAAACTGAACGTGTGCCAGCTTCCTCCTAATTATAGTTCACAGCCTGAGGTATTAAGTTGAATTGAAACTGGACATGGTTTAAATTAATATGTTAAACTCTGAACTGTGGTGCACCAGGCACTGTGGCACGTTTGATTTGGCAATCATTGCTGCAAAGCAGCAATCTCCAGCAGGAAGGTGAGTTGATAGCTAATTCTCAGAGTCTGTTTTTCAAAGCCTCTTCTCAGATTTTGTTCCACAACAATATTTCTGTTTTGATGCCATTAATTTTACATTGGTAATAAAGGAGCTGTTTTAAAATAACATTGCAGTTATAAGAAAAAGATTTTATTGTTTTTCAGTGTTTGTATTCTTAATCAGTTTTTGCTCCACAGTCGATTCAATGTCAACTCTGCCAATATTTTATTTTTAAGAAAATGTAGATGCTGTACTTCATATTTTGTAGTTGATTGGTATAGCTAGTAAATAATGGTTATGTATGTCTACGTAGATAAAATATTGCCTTTACATAAGAAACTTAATTTGGGAGTCTTTAAATACCATTTAAACTCAGTACATAAAGTCTCTTAACGCTCTACAAAGGTAATAGTTTAATAGCAGGGATGAAGTGCATAATCTCAGTGTTTCAGGACGGGATGAAAACAAAGTAGAAAAACTGGTCCCCTCTCACTTCTTTGCCTAATAATACCACCTTTCTTCATGGGTTTGCTTCTTGTGGTGTTCTTATCAAAGCATGACAATGTTATAAGCAAGTGAAATAAAAAGGACAAAGCTGCCTTGTTTCTGTTTTAAGATGATATGGTTTCCTTCAAACTGAATTACCATAGATAATGTGGAATTAAAACTTAATCAAGAATTAAAAGCATCTTCACCCCATTTCCCTGAATAGAATTTAATTTCTGCTTTTATCAGCAGCAGTGGCAAGCAGCAAAGCCCAGATTTGCTGCCAATAAATGTATACCTAGAATATCAGCATGAAAAGTGAGTGAGCTTATAATGACATTTCCTTATCTAAGCAGATATACATGAATATGGTGAGGGGTATTTGGAGGAAGGAAATAGAAGACAGGGCAGAGGCTGAGTAAGGGGACCGTTACTTTAGCAGAAAAGGGAAAGTCTGATTTACAACGTAGGGTTTCACTGACAGGGAAAAATGTGTATGCGCTCCACTTGGTGTGAGCAAACACCCAAAATGCTCAAATAGGTCTGTGAAAATTGAAAACGGGGACTTAGTGAGGTGAAGAGACCATGTCTCTGTGTGTGTGTGTATGTATATATAAATAAAATTGCTTGCTATTTCCCTTCCTAGTAACACATTGTTTGTCTTATTTAGAGGATGATAAATTAACTTCATTCTGAACTCACTGTTTTCTTTATGGAGGCTGGGAGGCAGGGAACCCCGTGACTATTCTGACTGCATGCTTTGTCAGCCTGAAGTTCTTCACTGCTTATCTCCCTCGCGTTTGCAGCATGATCCTCGCCCACCAGCTGCTGAGGTGTTGTAGTAATGCAGCTTGGACCTGTGTGTTTCTCCTCAGGCTAAATAGCTACGAATGGCTCCATCTGTATCCGCTCTCCTTCCAAATCTGAGAGTCTCTTCTCACTGCTTTGTTGCATCCAGGTTTCAGATAGGTTACTTGAATTTGTTATGCTCAAAATTTTGTTACAAGCAAAAGGAATGATCGCTGTTTGCAGAGTCAAGAATTTGCAGTTAGTCTAGTGAAAGTCTTAACGGTCCAATCAAAGAATTATTGGCAGTTGAGTTACGGTGATACTAGTATTAGTTTCAAATTGAGTACAGTCAAAATGATAAATACACAACCTTTGTGTAGTGTCTGCTCTTTCTCTGGTGCTATGCCCACCCTTCTAAGGTGGACGGTTTCATTTGGGAGGAGGGAGGGATATGGCTGGTCACCAGCCTCCTGAGCCCCCACTGGGAGGTCTGTGAGGTTGATGTTGGTAGCTTCTTCCTCCTCATTCTGAAATCCACTTGGGTCATTTTTATATGTTTCTACAAGTTCTTTCTGTGCTGCCTTGTAAATCCATGTTACAATCCATGTCGATCCATCCAGATTTACTATATAATGATGTATTTTACATACGTTTGATGGTTGTTCTTTGTTCCCCCTGTGAGTGGCTTTGCCCAGCTCCCAGGTTGGAGTCCTGCGGCCAGCAGCTGACCATTGGTGAGGTGTTTGTAGCCCCAGGCCTCTCTATCATCCTGTGACTTTCTCGTCCTCTACAGTTGTTCCGTGTCTTTACCCCCTTATGCTGCTTTTTATTGCAGCATATTAAATAGTTCGCTTTACACAGAATAATTATCGCTATATTAATTCCAGATATATGTAAAACAATAGGTGCTACACCACACAACTGTACAAAGCTAAGCAATAGCTAAAACAAAGTAGGTAATAGTAATTTGATCAGTAGACTGTTGCTGTTCAATGCTAAAACAAATCTCCAGGCAGGCCAAGACATGTTCAGAGAGAGCCCGGTAAGTCCCAAGGCTTGTGTTACGAGCTTAACACAGAGCCTGTGGCCCATTACAAACAATGGCAACACCACATTTTTGGGCTACACGCTCTTGCTTTGTGTGGTCTGTGGGGAGGAGCAATCACTGCTCTTGGTTCAGGTAACCTGGATGCAAATATGCTGAATTCATAAAATTGCTGCCATGCTCTGAACCTTGCTGCTGCTGCTCAGAAATTGTACCAGAGAAAGAGGCTCTTTCTGTACATTTGAAAAATTTTAAGGGGATTAGCTTTGAGTTAAATTTTAAATACAATCTGCTTTGTTTATTTACAGAAAGTCTATATGGTCTTTAAGTATTTTATTAACATTTTTAAATTATTTCCTTGCTGGGAAGTGCCACAGTAGATAGTGGGAAAACCCTGGCTAGTGGGAAAGTTCTCATTTGCACATTGGCTTTGTAAAGACCTCTGAAGCTTGAATCTTGTTAAAGTAGTACCTTAAAATATTTGTGGTTTGCAGAGTAGCCATTGGTTTTATTTACATTTAACATGTAGTTATTCAACACTTTATTAGAAAACTGTTATTTCTTCTCTCAAAAGAATGTTTGTACGTGCCATCATGAAAGAAGCTCTAGGGGCTTTTACGTATAAGTGGACAAAGCTATGTGGTGTTGAATAGACATTTTAGCTAAAATAGTTGAAAGGGCTTGAATGCATTTTCAAGGTATGATCTTCCTTCATTACAGAAGTACTCTCTGTGTTCTAAGGAAGATCAGAAATGTGTCAGGAAACAATCGAGAGATGTTTTGAGTATTTTAGAGAACAACATTACAAGCAGAAGACCTTCTGGTCTGTATCTCTCTTCAAGGTTGAGAAAAAAGAATTATTTTTTCTTTCCTGACTATGACATCTGTAGCATTTCTATATGAAATGTGTAAAAAAAAAAAAAAAAAAAAAAAAGAAAAAAAAAGCAGTAATAATAACCAATCTCTATACTAAATGTGTGTGTAAATATATATATATTTATGAGATGTGCTATAGTAATACCAATTAGGTAAAGGTTGAAGCAGGTAATACAGATAAAGGAAAGTGAATGTAAAGCTGATAACTCAGTGCTGTTAAATATTTCAGAGTGCTGCATAAGTTAGAGAAGCTGTATTAAAAATTGTGGTTACGTGTGCATTTATAACCAGCATCACTTGTGTCTCACCACCACAGTAGCCTTGGCTCTCTTTTGCATGTGCTGTGGATACTCCTCTCTGCTCTCCACCACAAGTCCCAGATCAGTTCAGTTCTCTTCCCATGCGCACTAAGTGCGGTCTCGGTGCCTTTGCTCTCTGCCATTCTTCAGTGGACCCTCTTCGACAAACATAGCTGTTCCTTGTCTCTTAAGCCTACCTAGCGCTGTACTGAACCTCCCTTGCTCAAATTGATAGCCACCTGCATGAGGATCTGAGCTTCTCCTGTAGCTACTACGCATCTTTGTGTGATGTGCTAGCTGGGCACGAAGTGTAGTGCTTGTGGTGGCTGGTGTGGAGTTTGATCTGGGCTGGTTGATCTGCAGCAGACCCTCAGCAGCTAGACAAGCCAGATGGAAAATGAGAGTGGGACTACCCTGACTTTCCCTCTGTGAGGTACTGATAGGGTCGTTGTTTCTTTTTTTTTTTTTCTTCCAGCTGCCACAAAACTTGTAGAAACTTAATAGCTCAGAGGTCTCCATCCACTTTTTCAAATGCTAGAACTACCAAATATGATTTTTTTTTTTAAAAAAAAAGTTGGATAGACACACAAAAACTACATAAGCTCTGTTTTTTTAAGCAACAAGGTAAAAAGAAAGATGGGAGTTATTCGTTTGCTAGAAGAAAAATGGATTTAAAAGCAAATTACTGGTTGAAAATAGCTGTGCTTGTTCAAATTTGATGAGTTCTTTGCATGCATGTTTTATTTCCAAGAATACTAAAATCACTACTGCTGAACTGTTTGGAAATAATATTGCCAACTGTTTGAAAATTTTAATTTTTCATTAAAATGTAGTTGATATGTTTTTTTTGTCTATTAGAAATAGGGACATAGAAGCAGAAAGGATTAAAGGGACATACAGTCTTGTCAATCAGCTGTTACTAATGCTGCATAATAAGCATCTGGGTTTCCACAAGATACTGAAGATGGCTGTAACCTGAACAAAGAACAGGGCTATGTGTAACTGTAGGACTCTCTTATGTGTGTACGTTGGTTTGGATCAGAATGAAATAGCAGTGGAAAAGATTCATAAAGACTAAGAACTTCTTGTCTAGTTTGTCTCTTTTCTTTTACAACTAAGCCAAACTTGCTAGCAGAAATGTTTTGAAAGTTGTTTTCTCTTACGTTAGGTAAACTAGGACTTGTTCTGCATTTTATTTCCTATATTTAGGGTACTTAGATCATCTTGTGGTTAAACATGTAACAGCAAACCAACAGTAAACCAAAGACCAGACGGATGGGAATATGCTTCTCTTCTCTATTTTGTATTCAAGAAAGTGAAAGAAATAAGCTTTAAAAATAGATTTTAGTAATGGTACTTCTTCTCTGAAATTATGTATTTGGAGAATTGTTCAATATTGGGTTATTACCTAACATAAACCGAATTATTTGATGATACTGTTTATTCTGCCCATAGAAATAATTTCATTTTAAAGAGAATGTACTACCTTCAACTTAATTCTATAAGTAGTCCTTGGCTATTTCCTTTGTTTTGGTTGGAGAGCAGTATTAGATTTTTCTATATTGGTGAAAAAAATACCTGACGGGTTTTCTCAGACTTACTGTAGATGCTGATGTTCTCTTGGTGGCTTTTATGATCATTTAATATTGTTGAAACAAACCACTAGGTGGCAATATCAATTAAAAAAATTCCAAAAAGTGCAATTAAAGTTGCCATCTAAATTGGGACACTAAACAGTAAGTTTGATTAAAGTGAAAACATTAACCTTTCTTGTATGTAAAACTGTCCTGATCTGGAGAGGAGGTGTTCTGCAAAAGCCCCTGGTGTGGGTGCTTGGTGACTGAGCACAGCTAGGTGTGTTTGCTTGGACACAGAGGAAACATTGTTTTCACTTTCATATGCTTGCAATATATATTACACATTTGAAAAGGTGAATTATTATCATACTACTACTTGATGAAACTTGTTTTAGCCTGCAAGTTAGGAAGAATTAATTGGGGTCGTATCAGTGCTACCTGAGAAACAACTCCCCGCTGGTGTGAATGTAAAACATAGTAAACTAGTTAATGTAAAATCAGTATTCATTTACTTATGGCTATGGATGAACTTAGGAAATATCGAATGTGTCTGTTACAAATAGACGCTTGTAAATGGCTGTGCTGATTATATCTTCTTTGGTGTAGGTGCCACTGCGCAGCACACAGTCTGGGTTTGCCTGTGAGATAGAAGCCTGAAGAGATTTGTCATTCAGTGGCTTGTGAATGCAGCCTGCTTGCTGCACAGCTTAGCACATACAGAAACCATGTCCTTATGTCACGGACTTGTCTTACTGGAAGTATCTTGTCCTTTTATTTAGATATGTATATCCTTTTTCAGCATGTTTATTGACGGTGCTGTTGCTAATGTTCCTGCTTAGGAACTGTTTAAGTTTATATCACAGTCCTGTTTGGGTTATTACTTTGGGAATACATATAATGAAATGGCTGGCATGCAATAACAGTGGCATTTCTACTCGAGTGCAGTTTTACTGGAGCTCCTGTCTGCCTGCTCCATCCTGCCTGTAACACTCCACATGCATTTTCGAAACGTCTATGTAGTATGCTGTTCTCTCGTTAGATTTAATTGGGGTGTGACAGCCTATCCCTCTTCCTGGGACCTTTGGGTTTTATTCCCAATGCTTGGTGCTGTCACTAATGGGTAAGTCGCTAACCCTGCTGTGGTTCTTGGGTATTTTTGAGAGGACAGTGCTTTCTCTTGCTTTAACTCTTAGTCTTTATTTTCTCAGGTTTTATAATCATTTTATCAGGCAGTGGCTAGAGGAGCTAATTTATCTTGGAGTGATTTATATTTGGCCTTTTTCTGTTCTTTTTGTCTGCTGTGCATTAGGGTGTTGCAGTGACTTTGCTTCTCAGTCCTTATGTCATGCAATTTCTTCTAAACTATTTCTGGTGTGGATGATACAGCAGAAGAATTCCCTTGAAGTACTATTTTTCAAGTAGAGTTGAAAATCCTTAATTTGATGGTCTTTGTGCCCAGTTGACTCTGTCATAGATCAGACTGGACTGCTTGTTAGAGAGATTGTGAGTGGTGCTTCTTAAAATAAGTGGTAATGTTCCCGTAAGTTGCTATGTCTAGGCAAATAAGGATCATGCCTGTTTTAGAGGGGTGTTGTTTGGTTTTTTTACAGGTTTGATTTAACTTCAACTCCTTCTCCATGTTTTTTAAAGATAAGTAATTATATCATACATGGTGGTGTTGTCACTGTAACTTGATTCTGTGCATGCAGTACCTCTGTAAGTGTAGATAGTTTAATCTTGCCGTATTACAGCAGACATTTAAACACTACTGGAATAAAAGGAAAAGATTTCCAAAACTTTATTCTGTGGTAAGACCTATGTCTGTAGAGTCTGCTGCTATTAAGATTTTTATTAAGTTCAATAATTCATAGCTTATGTACGATACCCTCAGAGGATGTGTAGAAAGTGCTTCACAGGGATGGGCTATCTTAGCCATAAGGAGCAATAGAGACACATCAATACTGTATCTGGGATAACTGAGCAGGGAATGTAAATGCTAAAATTCACTGAGGAGGGGGACATGAGGCAAAATGAGTTGGGAAATGCTGTTAAAGGTTTTTAGACTCTGACCCAGAGTCTAATGCTGACTTTCTTACTGTGTTTTTCCTCATATTGGCATTCATTGTTGCATATTCATGTAGGTGAAGTATCCTGCTTGTGTTTGACGTGGTCTATGTTACTGCAAGGCAGAAACTTGCCTGTGTTATATATTAGGATGTATTTTCTGTCATCGTGTCAATTTTGAATTCTGGTGGTATTTCTTCTTCTATTATAAAGAAGCCCCTGTAATTCTCTTAGCCATCCTTTTTCTCAGGCTGTATTGTAGCCAAAAATAATGCTGTGTCATTTCTGCTCAACAGCTTTTCTTCAAGGTGTGGCATGTACTTTGCACAGTGGGTGTCTGTGCCCTAGTGGCATTCTTGTTCTCAATGTTTTGCTTTCTGTGATAGCATGGTGTCTGTGTTACCACGGGCTTACTGTGTCTGAGCCTTTCCAAATGCTTCTCCCTTAACACTTTTCTAACACTTTCCTGTAATTTTCACCTTGCTGTTGCTCCCTTGCCTCTTCAGGCAGCTCCTGGTTCTGTAGGGACCAGGACAGACGTGACATGAACAGAATATCCCTTGATTTAGTGTCCATCGTGCTTTGCTTCTTCTGACTTCTTTTCTGATGTTTGAATGGTCCTTCATTAGATTTTTTTTTTTTTTTTAATCCTTCTGAGGGATCCCATTAAGAATGAGTCCTGAATGCCATTGCTCCTGTAAAAGCTGGGTTAGTCACTAAGCAGGTCCCTGATCACATTCATGTATGGGATAGCATATTTTTCTTTGGAATCAAGAATCCTTGGATAGGCTAAAAAAAAACCCCCAACAAACACAACAACAAACCAACAGATGGACTGCTTGAACTACCTGACTCATTAAGTATCCTGTCAGGGTTGGTGCTCTGTAGATAGCCCTGCGGTTTTGTCCAGGGCACATCAGAAAGAGGGAGGTTTCGTGGGATGTCTGGGTTTTTTTGTGTGCCTCACATGCTGCAAATGTTAGCTCTGTGAAATCCTTCCATTTAGTCTGATTTTTTTTCAGTGCTTTCCAGCTTATAGATTGCACATGCTTTCAATTTTTTTTTTCCATGCAAAGAACAATTTTTTTATTTTCCCTTCTGTTCTTGAAGATAGAGTAATTTCTGTTGGTATGCACTTGGTTTATGTCTCCCAGTGACCCAGCAAAACAGTACCTGGTTTTGTGTCTAGCAGCAATGCTGCCCTGGGGAGCAAGGACTGCAGGCTGCTCCTGTGGTAAGGGAGATGGAGGCTTCTGAAGAGGAGAAGACCTTATGGAGGAGATCCTCTAAAGCAGTAGAGGTTAAACACTCAGTATCCAAGCCAATTGATCCATTGTTTCTTTAAAATTACCAGAAGTGCTTAAAATAGTTTACTGCTTCTTCCTGTACCTTATTATTCGTGCTCAGGAGGTGCTACCAGAATGTGTGTGTCTGTAGACCCCGGTAAATAACAAGTCTTTGTGGTTCATCTGTGTTCCAGCGGCTCCTGAAGTGTGATCTGACAGGCAGGGAAAACCGATCTGCAGTGACTTTGCAGAACTACAAGAAACACAAAGTTGACAATAAGTGTTGGTGGTGCTCTGAGAAATTTTGAGGGATGGCAGTGGTCTTGGCTCCAAAATCCCCTGAGTCCATCTGCTGCCTGTGTGGGTTTTCATTTTATTCAGTACTGCATGCTTTCAAGAAACGGGATCAGCAAAGCCCAGATCTATTTTTGGTAGCTGCAATACAAAAACATTCCTTTGTGTATAGTAGAGCTATTTTCCTTACTTGTTTTTTCTTTGAAAAAGAAGAGCAAATGCAATGCCATTTGGCTGCAGGGAATTATATGACTCATTTAGTAAATACTGAATACAAAGAAAAATAGTGTTTCTATTGTATTGCAGTTTTCTGCTGTATGTTTCTGTTGTCTCATATTTTAATAGGGAAATTATCTAAGTAGCCTAGGCCCAAGATGTCATTCTGAAAGATAACTAAGTTATATGCTACAAAATCTAGGTGTTCCCCTTAAATTAAAATTTCTTTCCATTTGTGTTCAAGCATTTGTTTGTTTACAGGGTACGTGTTGAATTTTACTTCATTTCTACTACAATAAAAGGTGACTAGTCTGTCAAACATGAATGAAGTTTGAAATATAAAGAGCTGTGTAAATGATAGGCAATGTCTATAGGGTTAAAATTCACATTTTAGCTGGCAAACCAGCCAGTCTGTGTGCTATGAATAATTTGAACATAAAGACAAACTCAAATAGTAAAGGGGAGTCAGTTGCACCACCACCACCAAAAAAAGCTGCTTCTTTTAGTACTCTTCAGTACATTTTTAAATCATAAATTTTTTTTATATTTAACGTGAACAGAAAGGTTTGGGAGTCCTGTGGGAGCAAGCGGGACGTTGCCTATCAGTTAGTATTACAACTCAGCTGCATGCTTGGGTTGACTTTTTTCCCCTACTTCTGTTTGTATTGAATGATCAATAAAATCAGTCAAAAATGTACTATTTAAAATGCTTCACAGAAGTAGATATTTAGTAGTTTGTTATTAGGATCATAGGGAGTATATGAAAAAAGGCAACTGTCCTTGTAACTGTCATGATATTGTACCCAGCATGATTTTTCTCACTTGAAGAATGAGAAGCTCAAGTAATATCCTACTCCGAGATGGGTGAAGGATCCCAACTGTTGTCCTGTTCAGATTTTCTGTGAGTGCTGTCCTCTTCTACAATGAGGTTTTCTTTGAACAAAACTTTTCTTTTTATTCTTCAGTACAGGAATTATGTTTTGTTTTGGTGGATTTAAGAGCCAAGAGCACACTGGCTTATGTTTTTGTCTAAAATAGTCTGTCAGGTAGGAGGGGTCTCATTTCTTCATGCTATGGTATGTTTAAAATTCTATTCTAATTTGCTTTAAACTGTATCCGCTAATGAAACTAATCTCCATGTTAGCATGTTGAGGGGCTAAGATGAGCTTTATGTGTTAATAAATCCCTTGATGTACATATGAATCAGGCATACACTGAAAATAGTAGCGAGCACTAAAATGTATATTTTTATAACTACTAAATACAGGTAGCATTCCAGAGAAGTCAAGAGAGCTTCAGGATATCCCAGGGACCTGACAGGCTTTGCAAGCAACTACTTTTTTTTAGGCTAGTCCTTAAACCGAATCAGAAGGAGATGTAGGTCTCAAAGACAAACCTTCATGAAAACGGGTGAGAATTGCCTGCTGGGCTGGGAGTGTTGGACTGCCCACCCCTGGTGCGGGCAGGTGGCTGAGTTTTGCCCTCCTGTGTCAGGAAGGGGTATCAGAGGAGTATTGGAGAAGCTTGCAGTAATTGGAGTAAGAAAGCGGTGGGGGAAAAAGGTTCAAATCATAGGAAATCAGGATCTGTTAATTACGCAGTTCATTTATGACAACTTTCTTGCAATTACTTATTTTTGCAAGTATTTCTACCCATTTCAATTTCATTTATTTTGTGAACGTACTTGAAATCTTAATATATAATAATTTTAAAATTTAATCGAAAATGATTACATTATCTTAAAAAATACTGTTAACTGTGAAAAGTAGTGTGGGAAGGAAAGGGAAAAGGGTACTTCTGTTTCCTTATTTAAATTGTGGGTATGGTTAAATAAAAATTTTTCCTAAAATCAGCATAAATACTAACCAGAATTTTCATTAAGAAAAAAGCACTCCTGGATGACCTTGTCATCCGTTTTCCTGCTGAAAGTGTGCTTTGTGCATAACACATTGTGCTTCCTTGTACTTCCGAAGGAATGAGGAAAATTGTGGAATTATGTTTCATAGCAAGAGCAAGTTCCCTGCATTACAATGCTCTTTATAGTCCTGGTGTTGAATTTTCACATTTCAGTGAGGAGATGTGGAAGCTATTGCATAACATAAATATGTAGCTTGAGTATTTGACTGAGTTTTCTTGGAATATGAGATTTTTATGGTTTTCACGTTCCTCTAAGTGTGAAGGCAGTTGTGCCCTGTTTTTGTCTCTGAGACCTGCTTTGTGGTTAGCTTATGTGACTTCAGTTAATATTGTTTGGAGAAATTCTCAGGCTTTTTTCCTTCAGTTTTTAATCTAAAGTGAATTTAGGTGGTGGCTCCATTAGGCTGCAAGACTTTTGCTAAAATTAGGGCTGATTGTCAGACTTGAGATGCTGCTATTTGGTTTGCATTTCATAAACAGAAGCATTTTTTTACTACTATACCTATATCAATATGCATTTTAAAATGGAGAATATGAACTTAACTTCTACAAAACCCTGGAAAAGAGCTGATTTTGATCAATAGCAGTGGATCTGTTTGTCGCAGTACCCACTCAGTGAGTTTTTGACCTAGATTTTGCTGTCTGGTTGCAGTACAGCTTTGACCCAACTGTGCTGTGGATTTGCCTTGTGCTTGAGAGGGAGCTGTGCTGCTGTGAATATTATTCTTATGCTGTACTTGAGATGTGCTGCTTTGGAGAACGTGCTTTTGTGTTCTGCAAACCTGGAACTTCTGTCTAACGGATTTGTGACTTGCGACTGCATTTGTGACTCACTGCCAGGCTATGGGGGAATGGCTGTAGAAAGCAAAGCTTATGGAAACTCTCATCACTGTGTTTTTTAAAGTAAAACTTAAAGCAAGTATTAGTTGTTCCTATACTGCTTTATTTTTGGCTTTAGGCCAAAAATCTGAATATTTTAACTGCAATGGTCAGGAGCATGGATTTGGCTTTATAGACGTGGTGTTTCAGGACTGCAATACATACGTTTTGGTCTGCTGGGCTTATAATTTCAAAGAGAATTATAGGTATCAATTTTGTGCTGTTCTTTCGCTTGTGCAGTATTATTTAACAATGCATGGAGAAATGACTAGTGTGAGTGAAGCTAATATTGTGTTATTTAAATTTTTGAATACCATTAGGATGATGTCATTGCCTCACATGTGGCATTTTGCACTTGCTGAGGTGAAAAGTACGGAGTGGGCAGAAGTGGTTGAAAGGTTCATATTCAGTCGTGTGAGAAGAGCAAAGTGCTAGCCTTACTATATGAAACTAAAACACCAAAAAATACAATGGGACAGAGCTTAATTTTAATACCAGAAGAACAGGGAGAGAAAGCTAATTTTACTTTAAATAAATTAGATCACTGAGGAGGCTGCTTGGGAATTATTTAAAAAAAGTAATCATAGAAATTGGCATATTAAATTTTTCTGGGTCAGATTTGGGGAATGAAGTTTTAAACCAGGCATTAGGGCATTTATTCATATTATTTGTGAAGACTTCCATGGAGATATAAAACCAAAGCAACTAGGAATACTTATCTACTTATTTAGGCAATGATGGGGGGGAAAAAAAAAATCTGACTTGTGAAGGAAAACCTTGCAGTAGCTTATAGCGGGCTGAAACATGCATAATTAAAATATTAAGTCACAGTGGATTATTCCAGCATGAGCCTCCTTCTGAATTTGCTTCATTATTTGATTGTGATGCTGCTGATGATGAACTGAAATCAAGACCTTTGGTAATTTAATAAATCCAGTATAAGGAGATGAATATGATTAGATTTATAATCTCAATGTTGTACTGATTTTTAGGTACCTGCAGCAATGCATATATTTGAATCAAGTGTTCTTGAATCACTATTTTAAAGACATCAGTAAATCAGACTTTTATTTTGCATGAGACCTACATTTAATTTTCTTTTGGACGCTTCATGTTGCTCATTTTTGATGTTACTTGTAGCACATTGATATTCTAAACTGAACAAACCGGTTTTTTTTGTAATAATATATGCTAGGTAAATTCAAAGCCTTTAGCAAAGGGCACATAGGAATTTAACCTCAGATTCATGAAAGCTTTAGGCTCCTACTTTCAATTTAAGTGACATGTCAGAGGTCACTTAGAAAAGCATCTTTTAGGTAGACAAAGGAGACCGTTCATTCCAATCTCGGACATTAGCTGGTGGGGCTCTCCAAACAAATTCTTTGTTTATGGCCAGCTCATTTACAGTTATTAGATTACCAGATGAAAGTTAAATGCTGTCTTAGGCACTCACAATATTTGTACAGTCAGATTCTCCATCAAAGCAGGAATTACTTGTCAGATCTAAAGCAGATCAAAATTAAGAGGGTGGGTTTAACACTTGTGATGTTTTAAACAGGACATTTTTTTTTTATCCCTTCAAGTGATGTATATGTGTAGTACAGTATTTCCAAAAGTAGAATTGTTTATTGGACTCATTTGTGGACTGACAAATCTTCTATGTATCTTTTACTATATGTTTTTTAGAAATTATTTGCTCATTTTGCCTACTCTTGATACTTGTGTTAGAGATGGCTGAAAATGTTAGAAGTTCTTCTGTATAGCAATATCTTTGTCTTAACTGTATGGTTATAAACCTGGAGCCCTAATACATCACAGGTGAAAGCAAGCTTTTCCAGTGCTTTGATAAGAAAATAATTAGCTAACTAATAGCCTATAAGTAAAGGGAAAAGATCAATTCCTATAAATGTTCTCAAGACATTTAAATTTGGAGGAGTATTTGATTTTTAGTCTGCCTTCCAAGAGAAAAAAAAATTGTTTTGAGCCTCGTTACTTCCAAGTTTTTATATGAAAGATTTCCCTGTTGGCATTGATACCAGCTTTTTGAACACAGGCCACTAGTACAAGGAAGACTCAGTTGTCCAAGGATTGCATGGTGTTACACATGCGTTATGATATGTTTTAGAGCAGCTGCGCTTTTATCTGCTCTTAGCTTCCTACTGTCCCTTACTGTTACTCTGCAAAGGCAAAAAAATATGAAGAGCAAAACCAAAAGAAACTCTTAACCGAATCAGCAGTTAGCAATGCAGTCATGTGCGCTCTTAGAAATTCTTCATCCTGTTTGTGGCTGAATTGTAAATTATTCACACCATGACACTACTGAATGGCATCTGCAGACCAGTATTGACTGGGTGCTTCCTAAGCACAGTTGTAGTGATTTGGCCAGGGAACATTTGAGACTCAGTGTCTTATCTAGGGACCTTTCTTTCTGGTTGAATCCTGACTGGTTTCTAGCTTTGTCAAAATCTGTATTGTCATCATAAAAAAAAAAAAAAAAAACAAGAAGAAAAAAATAAGCATGTTGCCAGTTAAGAGATTAAGTTATTGTACTGTGTATTGTATACATGTTCTTTGTTGTAGCTTTGAGGGTGATGTCCCTTTTTGTTTCATTTTTCTTCCTATACATGTATTTCATTTTGCAGGAGTTTAAACCTGATGTAGTGACTTATCTTTTAGATCATAAGCTCTGTAATTGTTTTCTGTGTATAATACTGAACATTGTGATAGCTCACCATCTGCCAGCTCTCCAACAGAGAAAAATACTTTGCATTCTCTTAAATTACCCTCTTAGTAGGTTTTATATTCTTTCATTTGCCTCCTCCTAGAAAGTAATTTCAAGCTGGGGGCTCTGGAGGCCCTGTTGGATGTTCCTCACTTAGGCTAACTCAAGAACTCCCTCATCAGTTAACAGCGGCTCTGAATTTTGAGATGTGTCTTTCCCATATGGAGAAATACCTCAAGCACAAACCCAAGTCTGGGATTGCTTGTGATGTCTTTTTTGAAAGAGAATTATAATTCTTCTACATTATTGTGTTCTTTGATTGTAATGATTAAATGTACAATAGTCCACTTATTTTTAAGTAATCACAATAGGTATTGCTTTGAAAATGAATGCCCTGAAGTGTGGTCCTACGTGTTTTGATTAGTGATCTACAAATACTAAAGCATTATCCTGTCCCATTAGGTTTCAGAAGTTATATTTCTGCCTTTTTAGTTACCTTCTTTATTTTTAATGGGATATAGATTAAATACACCGTTCAGTTAAAGAGGTCATTGAAGAGGTAAGACATTCTAAGATTCAGGCTTGTATGCAGGCTACACATGAACATAAAGCCAGCAGAATCTACATAAACTTTTTAAAATAAATATTGCAGATTTCCCTAAAACTTGGATATCTCTGACAGCCACACTCAGTGGTTTCAGTAATTTCATTCTACATTATTTTTCTCGCTTCTAGATTTAGTTTCATGGAACTTGTTTTAATAGATTGTCTTGATGCTAGAAAAGCAAGGAACTTGAACTGTATTGTCCTGATGATAAGGAGAGTTGGAGCCATCTCATCTGTGTGTTGATGACTATTACAATTGAAGTCTTCAGAGACTCTTCTCAGTGAGCAGGTAGTGCTTATGACAGTGATAATGCTATAAGATCATTACACTCAATTAACATAATTTTACTTAATTTAAAATAGGGCTTTCTGCTCAAGAATGAGAAGCAATTGATAGACAAAAAAGGTTTTGATCTTTGTTGTTTATTAGCTGGTATTTGTTTATAGAAAATCATAAGGTGTATGCCCTTTGATTTTTATACGTATCTACATAAAACTTTAACCTTTCTCTTGTGTGAATTGGCAAGCCACATGCAGTTAGAAATTCTGCATGCTAAGTTTGTCTTTGAAGTGGTGCTTAGAGCCCTCTTAGGTAGAGGAGTTTATTGTAACATTGGATATTGAGAGTAGATTCAGAGTGAAAGCTGTAGTGGGCAAAGGCTAATTTGATTTCTATAGTGTCATCAAAGAATCGAGAGAAGAGACCTGTGACCATCTTTTGGAGAGCTAGTTGAGTAGTTTAGTATCTTTTGTGGTTTGGGGTCAGCTGTAGAAAGGAAACGTTGACCTGTTGATAATCGCTAGCAGTCAGTGACACTGTGCAGTTACCCTTTTCATGAAACAGAAATTTGCGAATCAAGAAAGACATTAGAATATAAACATACGGCAGCAGTCTCTCCATATTGCTGCATACTTAGAGGCAAAAAGCAGATATAGGTAACATTAAATGTATGCACCGGTGTTTTAAAGGTTAAACAATATTACTGAGATACCGCCAGTAATCTCCCATTCAGGCATTTAACTCAGTAAATACAGAATTCAATTGAGATTTAGAAGAAATATACATTTATTTAAGAGATCGATGTAGTTTTGTCATCCTAATGACATCATACAACAACTAAGAGGAAGGTATTTTAAAGTATTGATTCTAGAAGAAACAATCATTTAATGCATAATATTTTCATATTCCTGCTCTCTGAGGCATTACAGCAAGGAGATTACCAATCCCTTCTCCTTCAAGATTCTGTATTTTGCATAATATTAATCCCATATGTTAAAGAACACTGTGCTGCTAAACATACCAACTTGCAGATGAAACTGTGTTAGACTACCAGTTCATTTTAATGTGAAGTTAGTATGGAATCGTGAAAGCTCTTTAAAAAAAAATTAAAAAAGCTAGAGTGCTTGATGTTGTGCTGTTGCTTAAGATGTAAAATGCAGAAGAGCATCTTAATTGAGGCTGGGAGCAATAAAATATATTTATATGCTAAAAGGCAGCTTCTCAAGTGGGTAGAACCAATTTATGCGAGAAAGAAAATACGTATGCCTTATCCACCAACTTGATTACTGCAGGATCATCCCTTCGAGTCCTTCCAAGAAGCACGTGGAATGTATTCTGTTTCTTATTTTGACCAAAGTATCCTTTTAAAATTTCTTAATCAACATTTGCTGTTAAGCTGATCCAGCTTATTTTTTTCTTATTATCTGCACTTGCCCACTGTGTTCCTCCCTCGTGTGCAAATCTGATTGCATCGTCTGTCTCTTCATATCTGTCAACATTGTAAGCCTTGCCCACTCATTCCTTATCTCCTGTAAATGCTCCATTCTTCCTCCCATGGTGTTCCTTTTCCTATAAATACCCTTCATCACCAGCATTTGTAGCTGCTGCACTGGTCTTTTTCAACCTCCTTAGCCATTTCTGCCATCATACCCATGAGGAGTTGAGGGGATGATGGATATGGTTGGCAATTACATTACTCTAATTATAAACATTGTCTCTGTAGATGCATTTATAAATGCTTTTATCTCCCCATGCCTGCCTTCTCTTCCCCCACGGTATACTCTTTGTATTCTTAGTCTGTAAACTCTTCATTCAGGGAAGCAGTCTTGTTTCTGTGTTTTTATGTGGAACAGTATGTTCTAACCCTAGCTGAAGCTAATGTAATGTAAACACTGTATAACAATACTTAGTTTCTATGTAAGGTGGTCTGGCTGGTGTAAATAGGAGCCCCAGCATTTGCTGTGAACTCTCTGTCTGATGGCAGTGTTGGAGTTAGAATAGGGAAAACAGGAGTCTTAGGAGGCTTTGAGGTCTGTCACAAATGCTCCGTGGCTATAATGCTGAAGGAGATAAAAATAAGGACTGAGCATGAAAGTGTGTCTTAAAACAGCTTTAATACCATAATGTGGATGTGTATTTGGAGCACACTTATCCTAGCATTACTTTATGAATGTACAAAAAATACCTACAAATGTGCAAAGGAAAAAAACCTACGTGATTTTAATTGGAAGGTAATATAAGGGTCCTCAAAAGGGGGGAGACTTGTCATCTGGGGATCTCCCTGACAGCTGGCACTCTCCAAAGTCACTGGAAAAAAATACATTTTGTATTTTGAATGAACTTTCGCTATGTCAATAAAACACAAATGTATCCTGATACTTACTGGGCGGCATTGTAGTTTTTTGGGGAACTGCATACAGTACAGCTGTCTCCGAGATGAGAGAAAAGCAGCACTTCAACAGCATCATCAGTGCCAAGTGTCCTCTAAAGCATTTTGCTTACAAAGAGAGAGAAGGCAGTATTATAATCAGTCTGCCTTGGGGAATGCCGAGTGAAAAAGATGATTAATGATTTTTTTTAAACAGTAAAGCAAACTGTTAAGTAACAGGGATTACTAGAGGGGTTTAGTGTTAAACATGGACTGCAATAAAATATTGATTTCAACCCTTTTTCCACTCCACCATACTACTGAAAGTTTTCATTAAGGGTTAACATGTACTTTGTCAAAATGAGTCTTACAGGGCAGAACTTAGGTCAGTGATAAACATGTCCTCCCCTTTCAGAGAGCCAGTTTAGCTCTATTGGTACAGCAAGGCTGAAATGGTTCTAGTCTCAGCATTGGAAATCTGTGATGAAACGTGCTGTGAGATCTTCAAACCTGGAAAACACTGAACTGACCGAGAGGGTCAGAGAAATTGAAGTGAATAATACTTAATCAGTAGCAATCTTTTCAGGTAGCTGTGGGGTATATAGCTTTGTGTTTAAAAATGGAAAACACAACTACTCACCATGTTTGTTTTCCTAGTTACTACATAACCATTTACATATTCTTTTCAAATTCAGTAGAAGGCCGCTGGTGTTTGAGTCAGTCACAGCAATGCCACAGCATAACAAAGCTATTTGAGAAAATGAACTCATCCTGATAGAAGTTGCCATCTGAAAAAAAAAATTTGCTTTGTTTTTAATCCATATTTATGATTTTTCTTCAGACTTTACTAAAGGGTTGATCTTCATCTCCAGTGTTCATATCCAGATTTTGGCAGAAGTGTGTCTCTAATTTTATACCTCTGTCACTACGTAATCTGTACTGTCTTTGAGGAAAGAAAACATCTTTTAAAAATTCTCTTATTAATATTCCCACACAATATAAAGGAGACTAGCAGTCTAAAACGTGTTTTAGACTGGGCACGTTCTCTCTCAGTGGATCTCAGGAGGTTAACATGCAGCTTAAAACGTATTTCTACAACATAGATAGTCTATCTGGTGTACAAAAATAGTCTAAGGTCAAGGCAAAAAAAAAAAGGAATCCTTGACATGATTTAAGAACATGTACTCACAATTGAGTAAGGAAAGATGAGTAAAGGCCTGCCGGAGGGCTTAAACTGGGGTTCTGACTAATAACACCACATGTGAGTAATACATGGAGATCACGGGTTTGCTTTTGGCATGTGTTAGTAGCTAATGATGCATAGGTTTTTACCTGTCCTTGTATGGCCTAAGTGCGGTTACATTTTATAGTCTCGTACTTGGGTCAGTTTTAGCCTCGCCAAAACCCCTTTCACTGGCAAAGAGGGCCAAATCTTGGCTCTAAACTTGCAAACCTTTAAGGCAAAATTTATGAAATTAGCAGCAATCTGGAAGATTTGATTATGGAGGGTGTTCCAGGGACAAGAGGGAGGAGGAGGGTCCTCTTCAAAGCATACCGACAAAAGCGAGAGCTTTGCGTGACAAGCAGTATTGAAAAACCAGTTCAAGCCAAAAGCTCTTGCTTGAGGAGAGACCTTAAGAAGAAAGAAATATAACTCTAAGCAGTTACAGAAAACATGCCAAATTGCCCTGGCTTTCAAACAAAATAATTAATAAAGGAAACCTTCATGACAGAGGCAAAAATAAGCTCTGCCCCTGTAGCTTGTACACTGAGACACTGCAAGTAGGGCCAAATGGTCAAGGCTAATACCTAATAGTTAGGCACTTCTGGTATTTTGTGACCTTGTAATGACTAAGAATCCCACACCTGTGTGAGCCCTCTGCTACTTCAGGCTGTTCTGCGAAACACTGGTGTCCCCATCTCAGAGGAGAAGTTAAAAGAAAAAAAGTGAAGTAGGGGGAAACAAATCATCTGCCAGTTGACTGGTTTTTGTGGGTGCTATGCCAGAAATGCACAGAAAGTAGGCAGAGTATGGTTGTATTTTATGTATTTATTTTTTAAAATCTGATTGACAGTATGTCATACAACTATACTTGCTTGGACACTCAGTATGCATATGCTGTTGTCAGGAGTGTAATGCAGAGGTATTTAAGCTTGCTTTAGTGCCAAACTGTATGCATGGCAGTATGCAAGACATGAGCCTACCCTCCCTGGTGCCATCACTAGATGGCCTCTGGTTAGCTTCTTTAAAGATATTTAGGTGTTCTGACACTTTAGGTTAATTGCCAGAATAAAATCATTTATACTTTGTGAGATGGTTTAATAATAAAAGTTAGCTACAATTTAGGTAATATTTTCACTTTAATGATCAAACTTTTGGCTTGAATTTTAACTGTATATTCTCTATGTTTTAAACCATCTGCATAATTTATTTCAGTATAAACATTTATGATAAAAGTGATAAATCAGAACTGAAAGACACTATATGTCAGTACTCTGGGATAGATTTTGCTACACAGCAAAAGGTGCTATCTTTGTTCATTTGCCTATTTCTCTTTTGCCTGTTGGTTGGATTGTGGAAGACTCATTTTTATTCTATCATTCAGCCACCTCCTAGTAGACTTGTTAAGTTAAAACCTTATGAATGGTTACAGGACTAAGTCTTCTATTGTTTAACTGTTCTGTTCAGTCACTTTTCAATTGCAGTTTGTTAAAATGTGCCCTACTGTAAGATACTTAAGTCTTTCCAATGAGTAGCAACTTGAGGATTCTGTTTCTCCAGTCTGCTGTGTGTCTAAAACCTTGTCTTCTGACATTAATTCACGCATTCATACATTAACTCATAATGTGGTATTAGCATCAGAGTTTAAAAAAAGAATATAAAATGCACAACTGAGTTGAAAAGGGTCAGTAATGGTTGTTATAACTGTGGCAATATCCAGATTCTTTCAGAGCCTGGCCCTGGCTGCAGAACACAGACCCCGGCCGTACCTGCTCTGGAGCACTCGCACTCTGGGAACAGTATAGTGGTTATACTGGTAGCTCTTTTGTTGTGCTGATGACAATAACAATATATTTATCCCCACTGAAATTTTAAATTCTCTAGGGCAGTAAATAGAAATACTGATTCTGCAGTGGCCGTTAGTGTATCTATCTATCTATTCCAGGTCTTAAGAGTTTGGTTTGATAACCAGAAGTTTCATAGGTATAGACATTTGGAGCAATATAGGGCTGAAAATGTTCTTATAGTCCTGTATATATCTCTTAATCCACAAATATATCTTCTCAGACTTATCCCCTGTAACTTTATCAGCCTGAGTGGAGTTAAATCACTACTTAAATTTCCCTGTGCTGTTGTGTACTTCATTGTTTATCTTGCCATAATACTTTTTTTTAAAGTTTTTAGCCTCTGTGTTACTTCACACAAATATGAATATAAGAATGACAATGAATGAAGGAAATACAGCAGAAATTGCTGTTTGTTTTTGTCTGTCTAGTTTTTTAAAAAATATTTTTCTCAGCCAACATGTCCATGCACTCTTCTTTAAATATTTTTTTTTTTTAAACTTATAAAAGTGCTTCACTTTTTCTCCACTGGTACTTTTCCTGATTTGTTGTGCCTTTCCTGCCTTCAGGCTTTGTCATATCCATGTTCTTTTCTTTTTCAAGGAAGAATAAATGTTAATATGATTGATGGCTTGCCTCTCTATAGGGGAATTTATGTGCTAATGTAGCTATATTAGTACATGTTCCTAACCTTTATCATGTGTGGATTGCAATGAATAATAGCAATTTAAAAAACATTTTTGAATGTCTGAGTGACACCACTGTAAAGCAAACAAAAAAACCCCCATCAAAGCCATAGCCTTCCTTCTCTGTTTATACCTTATGGAAGGAAAGTGAGTCGGTGTAATTAATACACAAAGAAGGGTTATGTTAAATGATATTTTAATCCCACGTTAAATCACAACAAGAATCGGTAACTTAAATAGGTAAAGATTATATGCATTGATACAGCTACCTGAAAGCATACAGTAAGGATGGGATTCACCTGAACTCATGTGGATGTCTGCAGTGTAGGCATCTACATCTGATCTGGTTACCCAGACTTCTTTATCATCAGTGGAGGGACACTAGCACTTGGAGTGATTCATCTTGTTTGGGATTAGATTAACCAACTAATGAGATAAACTGTTCTGAACCTCCCATTTCCCCATCTACGGCAAAAGGAGCCTATGGTAGCTCAGAGGTAGACACTAACAGGTAGAATTCATTTAAACTGTGTAAAAGTTGGTGGTCAAAAATTGTCATCATGCCTCTTCAGTCAGTGGAACAACTTACTGTAGGAAGGCAATTTCTTCTCTCTCTAAAAATAATGCTGATGTCCTCAATGATCTCCATAGTACTCTAGGGATTTATACACTACAAATGCTGGGTTTTGTAGCTTTTGAAACTGTTCCAGCTAGATTTTTAAGAGGACGTTTGGACATAGCCAAGTGTAATGTAAAATAATTTAATTTACACTTTCTTATATACTACTTCTGGATCTGGCCTTTTCTTTATCTAGTCACCTTATGTGCTTTTTCAAGCAGATTAACAAAGGAACAAAATAATTGTAATAATTATCCTTGGGGGATAAAGCAAGTCTGAATATTTTATCACTTTCAGTCACTTTTCCTGTTGATATTTCTAAGTGAAAATAAACCAGGGCAATGTTAAGTCTTGCTGTCTTTTTATTCTTGTTGGAGGCGTGGTTTGATGACTCATGTTGATTGGGAGTTTTTCCAATTTTAACATGGCAATTGGGGGTGTTGCATATTTTTAAAAAATAAAAAAAAAGCAAGCTCTTTTCCCCAGTCTTCTAGTAAAATAAGCATGAAAAATAACAGCAAAAATAAACAAAAGTCTGAAAAAGATCCTGTTTTTAAATGCACATTTTACTTTTTGTGTCCATGATGTCATTCTACTGCCTTATTCACAAGTTTTCTATGGGCAAAAGCTGAATTTCTAATGTAAAAAAGCAGAGCTACAGGTTCTCTAAATATACTTTGGCCTCTCTTACAATAGGTGTAAATCGTACCCAATATATCATATTTTCCAGTATATAGGAACCTCCAAAACATGGTTTTAAATGTAAGGTGCTGGGTACATCTCACGGGCCTGCCACTTCCTCAGCTGCTCTTGTCATTGCTTCATTGCTTTTTGGAGTAGAAGGAGCCATGCAGGGGCAGGGCGAGTAGAAACCTGCTTACTGTCATGTCCCTTTTTTGGGGAGGAAAGGAAGGATGTGTTATTTTCCAGTACATATTCTGGTGTATTGTGTAGACAGTGCATAGAAGAGCACACATTGATCTTCCTTAAAGTATTCAAAGTGCTCTTGCCTTACTTCTGAACAACCGCACGTTGGCTCACTTAAGTTGAGTACATTTGCTACATTCAATGTTTTCCCTTGCAAGATTTAGTCCTAGTCTTTTTTTAGTTTGCTTTTCTTCCTACACTCTCCTGAGCTTTCTCATCCTTCTTTGTCTACTGTCTTCAGCTATCTATTTTCGCCTTGGCAACATACCATTTCTCCCTCTCAACGTTCTTCCCTTCTCCTTCTCCCAGAATTTTTGCTTTATTTTTCTCCTGCTTGATTTTTCTCTGCTCTCAGTAAATTCTGCTAATTTTATTTTGCTCCCTGTGTCTCCCAACAGTCTCTGTACTCTTTCTCACCTCTTTTCCTTCATGTAGTTCCTAATTAACATTTGAAGGTAAATTGGTGGTTCTTACGACTTAACAAAATGACATTGTTTAGAATCGACTTGTAAGGCTGGCTCTTCTTCTGCTGCTTATTACTTAATTTTTTCTTTCCTTTTTATATCAGGAGCAAATAAAGATTATCTAAATCTATTAATATTCTATGTTCCCTATAAGTGGGGTGCAGTAGTAGTGGCATTTAAAAACACATATAATCTTTGAAGCACGTTTCCTTCACTGTAAGGGAGCCAGGATGATCATCAGTAGGCTTTGTCTGGGCTAGACTTGCCAGTCCTGTTGAAACTTGAATGATCTGATTTTTAAGCACGTATCTTCTATGACTGTAAACTTAGATACATTGGGGAATGGTCAATAGTATAGTGAAACTGGAAGAGAATTCAGGTAATTCAACTTTCAGTGCTCTTTCATTAGGTTGTTTTCATTTTATTTAACATAGTTTTCAATTTTTTTCCCCTGTGTTTATAAAAAGGGAAAATGTGCTAAGGATGGACCCTTTCTCTGAGCCCTCAGCAAAACCTAAAGTAGTAGGTAGAGTATTACCTGCCAAACGGTTTTTTCTTCCCATTTTCTTTTTCCTTTTGATGTCTTTATGACTATCTGCATTGGTCTATTTTTTAAATAAAGTTTCTTTTAGTTGCAGTAGGGTTTTATTTTTATGAAAGACATAATTTGACGCTGTTGGCAATGTGTTCAACATTGTATATTGTTTAAGTGTTGCTGTAACAGCTGCCAAAATTAGGACTATGTTGTTGAAAACCTAAATTTATAGACACTTCTTGCCAACAGTGAAGTCAAGGTGTTTTGCTCTGCTCATGTATGCAGGAAAAGACTGAAATGTATAGGAGTTCTAACTTGATGGTTTAGAGAAGAAATTGGGTGGGTATGGACATGTGTAAGTGACATCATTTGCTGACTCATTAGATGCTAGCCACCAGGGCCGAGACCTGGAGAGGAGCTGGTAGAGTTGCAGGGGAGGAGAAGGCTGAGTGATGTACTTCTACGCTTTTAGCGGCATTGCTCAACAAAATCTGCTTCATACCCAGTAGGAGAAGATGGGAGGTAACGAAGGACAGCATGACTAGTTACTGAATGATGTCACGACTGCAGAGTGGATGGTGGTGACTCGCCACCTACATCACTGTGTCTTCACTGCAGAAAAAACTATTTGGAGCCAGATTTTAGCCAAGGCAATACCAGTTTTCTCATGTGATTGCTGAATAAGTGGTGGGGAAGTCAGATGGAGAAGGGGAAAGGCTGTGAAAATAAAAAAGGTAGAGCTAAAAAAAAAAAAATCTTGAAAGTCTTAATGTTCAAGAGGTGGACTTGCAGACCAGCAAAGCACACTGAATTTCTCATCAGCAATAGCTGATTATGATATCATTTAGATGAGACACTAATGGGGAGGGGGAGGAGGAGGGGAAAAGCAGTGGAGGTGTAAATAGCTTTACTGATTGCAAGATCAGATCTCATGTCTGGACAGACCTCTGCTTTATATAAATACCTCCATTATTGTGGTTACTTTTAACTCCCTTCTTTCCTATGGAAATATTTTGTCTCTAGCAGACAGAATTTTTTCTGATAAGATTTTTTAAAAATTCTTATACTTATTCCTTTTCTCAAATCTTACAGTAAAAGTTTGTAGATACTTCTCCAGATTCCTTTCCAATCATTTATTGTTGTTGCATATGTATAATGTTGCTTTTGGGGAAAAAAAAAAATCAACATCCCATTTCTTCTGAAGAACAGAGCAAAAGCAAAGCAAGGGGGTATGTTGGCATGTATTTGCATGTGTGTGTTCTATGTTTTATGTATAAAATTAAAAATATTCCTGATGGAAGTCCTTCAGGACTAGAAGGCTTTCATAGCACTCCCTTAACTGGAAGCACCTCATATTTTTTCTTTTATTTTTGTGAGTATAGTATGTTCTTCTCCTATATATTCAATGATAGATATTCAATACCTGTATGTATTATACTGTAATTACATTCAGACTTTACAAAGGCAGGCATCTGAAGAATTAAAGTTATTTCTGTTCCTTACAAGAAAGAATGTGTAAAAAGAATAATGTCCTTGAAGATTTTGGCTGAGTGCCAAGTTATCAGTGTTTAACATTTGTATCAGTTTAAATACTTTCCTGTGTTACTACTACGTCCACTCTTAGGGAGAAGCCCAATAGAAAAATCCTAGTGTCTTTTCATGTTGCTATGTAAATCCAGGGCACTGGCAATTAAGTATTGAAAATGAAACAGACTTGAAAATAATTAGAAGGCTCCTCCTTTTGTGGGCACTGCATGCATGTTTAAAATTTGTCATCAGAACAATTTTATCTCCAGTAATAATTTTCAAATTTTATTTTTCTGTATTATAGCTTTACTAAAAATACTGTTTCTAAAAGCTCAAACTTGATCAATATGTAATTTAAGAATAGGTAGATCTATTCAGTGAACTAAAATCGTATTTTAAAATAATAAAAAGACGCTATATTAATGGTGAATCATACTTGTGCTCAGGTACAATTGTTACAGCTTTATTGTTGCTACTAGCTGTCTGTTACAATAGACAATGATTTCCTTCTGTATTGGGCTTTTTTGCATTCATTGGCAATGGTTATGGCAGCAGGAAGGCAGACCCACACATGAGAAGCAGGTATGACTGCAGTTAGTGCATGTGCATTTCGGATGCCTGGAAGTGGTGATGGTTTCATGCTAAGTTTCTTCTGCCAGCTGTGTGCTTCACCTCAGTGATAGCAAAGGTGGTGTGTGCAGCTGCCACGATCCAAAGCCTTTTGCTTGCAGTAATCGATGTCACTCTGACTGGCTCTAACAGAGGATTTCAGTGTCCTTCAAGAGTTTGCATTGGCCTTCAGTTGTCTTTTCAACAAGAAACAAGCTGCAAAGAGGATGCTGAAGGATGGCTGAGTCTGGTCAGATTCGGAATTTCGAGGTTTGTTGTAATGTTGGGAATGCTGCTTTGTTGAGACAAAGCCTTAATATTTCATTTGGTGGCGCCAGTGATTCCCAGAACCTAGACTACACAGTGGACATGAACAGGCTTATTTACACAGGAGTTGTACAGTATCCAAATGAAGGAACCATAGGTAAAACCAGAAGGAGTACTGGGTGTTATTTGGCGAGTGTGGCATAGTGCAGCTGACATCAGTATCTTGGTTTTGGCAGTCTGAATGGCTGCTGAGGATGCTCCTCCTGCCATCTTTCACAGACGCTCTCCTTCCTTCTTCGTGTAAAAACACTTTTTTGTTTCTCTCTTTTCCCCCTTGTCTCCTCCCTTGTAAACAATAAGGAACGTCTTAACTGAAGTTTGAGAGAGACAACTCTCTAACCTCCCCAGTGTTCCTGAGGAGTTACGCTTCAAGTGAGATGATCGCCACGTGGACCCATGTCCCAGTGGGGCACAACTCGCTGCTGAAGTGGAGAGGCTTTTGGCTTGCTTTGTGCTCAGGATGACATGTACTTTTTTGATGGAGCTTTTTCTTAGAACTGTTTGTCCTCTTAGGAGGCCAGGAAAGGTGAAACAAGTACTGTTTCTTATTCTAGAGGAACAGAGCTAAGAATGTCCCCTGTACAGCCAAGAATTCAAGGAGTATAAAAGTCTGATGATCTGCTGGATAAGAAATGCTGAAAACCTTGCAAGAATATTTGGAAAAGCCAGTTATGTAGATACTGTGGTGATGATCACACTATAAAAACTTTGACAGAACATACTGAAAAACATCCTGTGAATATCCTGTCAAAATATCTCAATTTAAAAATATTTCTGCTATAAGGATTTCTAACTGTAAAATTTGTAAGAGAAAGTAAAAACATAAAGCTTTTTAGAACAGTGAATGATAATAAAAAGTAAGGCTAAGGAGAAATTCTAACCTGGAGTTTAAGGTTACAACATGTAGTCAATAATTGTGACCCAGTTTAATCCTTTTGGGTAAATCATGTAGCTTCATCTCCTAGGAGAGGTAGGAATCTGTGTGTGCAAGATTTTGAGTCATTGCTTTAGACTTTAGAAGGTAACATATGCTTGACTTAGTCGGGATGAATAGAAACCTATTTTTTCTTAAGACTGGAATTTAATTTGTCATTCTACAACATTAGAGCAATTAATTTTTTTCTTGGATTTTGAAGAAAAAGCACATAACAAATGAGTGGAAAAATAATAATATTTGAAAATTTGAATAGCACTTAAGGCATTTAGGCAAATCGTAGACCTGAAAGAAAATGCTATTATCAAAAGAATCCTAACACTGTAACAGTTGTACACTAGATTGTCAAAGGAATAAATGAGAAATATTTCAGACTAGAAATCAGAAATTATCCATTCTGTCTGGTGAGTTAAGACAGTAAAGATAGAAGAAGTGATCTAGTTTGAAGGTGTGAAAAAATTAACCCTCCATTATTATGCTGGAGGCTGAACTTCTTTCAGCTTTGACAGAAAAGCTGACCGTGCACCCTCAGCAAACCATTTGCCTTGCTCTAGACAAAGTCTGGAAAATACAGCTAATCGTTTATTGTATTTTAACTGACAGAGTAATAAGTTCTGAAATCACTCTGTCTCTAGCTACCTGATGTACGACTGTTGCCATATGAAGACGTTTTTGGCCTAGTAATAGGAAGCTGATTTTAAAGGACAGGAGGATACATTTTAACATACTTAATGAATATTTTGTGGGTTTTTTTTTTTTTTCCCCGGAATGGATAAATGTGTAGGAATCAGCTTTCTGTTTTCCAGCAACTCAAAGAAATGTTCTCAACTCTGGCCCTGTCCCCTCCAAACAAAACCTTTCTCATAAAGGTTAAATATATATAAATAATAAAGTCAATACAATATAAACAATATAAATAATGTTAATACATATAAATAATAAAGACAGAAATAATTAGAAAATAACAAGCACAGTCATATTTGGGGTTAATAATGTTTTCTTTGGTGTGCTTTACTGGTATTTAATCTGACAAGTAGTTATGCAAAAAGAAGTTTAAGTTTTGTTGTTTTTTTTTTTCTTTGAAGAATGGCTTTTTGTACAATGGCAGATTTTCAAACAAACATTGGGCAGAGCTGGTTATTGGGCTGAGATGGGAGGAGGGAGGGAAAAGCAACAACTTGGTTCTGGGCGTGCAGCTGGTGCAGCGAATGCTGCCAGACCCAGGAGAACTACCAGAATGAAGAATTCCTCTTAATGTCATCTTTGTGTTTCAGTAAGCACTTTATTAATGAATACTACAGCCTGGCAAAAGATCAAATGCCAGATTATGACAACAAGGCTTAGTTAAAGTTACGTGGGTGACTTAAAAGAAATTCAAATGTATTGTTACATTTAACTGTAATTCTGTTTCCCTGGGTTTATAATGGGCCATTTTTAGAGTAATTGTAGCATACTCCTATGCTTTTCTTCTTAAAAACCTAATGCTTCCTCAAGTTTACCTACAAACTTCCTTCAAAAATTTCCATATATAAACATAAACAAGAAACTCAGGAATTTGACTGTATTAAAAATTCTTCAGAGGTATTAAGTATGTGACTTACACTGTATATTTATATATTTGGAAACTAAATATTTAAACAAGTAAAAGGCAAACTCATCTGTATATTTTGTATGCTTTTTTCCCTTTTGGAGAAGCAGAAACAAACTTGACCGTGTGGTGGATGTTCACAAGCTTCTGGTTTCTACCCTGAGATCTCCTGCAGTGCGTGTTTCCTTCCTACATGTTTCATTCCTTTCTGTATCCAGTGTTTTTCTGTGTCCTCCTTATGGTGAAGATTCAGTGAAATGAAGTTTTAAAATGATACCACTAGTGTTGCTATTTTTCTTGAATAAAATACCATTGTTTAGTAAGTTCTCAATGAATGGTCTTCCAGTTTCCTCTGCAAAAACAAGGCAACAGCTACCATTAAAGGTATATACTGTCTTTCGGATGGGCTTTGGCCTCCATTTGTGTTAACGGCAACAGCACTAAAAAACTAGCAGTGTCATCTGGATGAACAGTGTCTGTCTTAGGGTAGGCTTATCTCTTGGGTACTGCCGGGGTGGCAGCCATTTTGAAGGAAGAGACAGGTTTTCCTCAGAATATTTTGTAAAAGTAGTATTTTTCAACCTCAGCTCAGGTATGGAAAACTCAGTTTGGAAGGATAGGAGTGATATTACTATGAATATATTCTTTAGAAGTACCTGAGCAGATGATTCCAGTAGAGTTTTAAGTATATTGGAAATGTGAAAAATCAGTGTTTCTGTACCTCTGAGATGGCTAGGAGAAGATCAGATGCAACCTGTACTTTCTTAAAAAAAAGACTTGGTATTGTTAACATTAAGTCCACTTAATGGACCTGTAAATACTGAGTAAATTAATCTTGCTCTTTATGCAAGGGAAAATGAAATACTTCATCAGATTTTCCTCTGGATTTCTATACATCTTGTTTTTTTTTTCTGGGCCTGCTGAGCATGAGTGTGACCCAGCTTTAGGTCGTGCTTGTGTGTGGACTTGTGCAGTGTATACAAGTAAAGGATCTGTGCTCCCCTTTCTATCTTATCCAGTCCCTACTATTTGTGTGTGTGTGTGTGTGTGTGAGTGTTTTTTAAAACATACTTTTACATTCTGAGCAGTAGCTAAAACATGACTCTTACATAAATGTTTAAAATGCTGTGCATTTTGATACTACTGACTTTTTTATACACCCCTTTAGGAAAGGAGGGGGTTAGCTGTATCAGTTTGTCAAACAGGTTTTTAACATGGTGATTTTACTATTTCAAATATGGCATAACCTTAAAAATTCCACTGTAATTTCCTCATGCCCTGAGCAGAAATATTATTTAGGATACTGAGAAGGAATAATACTGAAAATATTAATGTAATCCCCCAACAGGAGATTGCAAACAGCTGGTTTTCTTTACTCACTTTTTCTTCTGTCACTTATTCTTCATGAGGAAGTCACTGGCTTGTGTATCGGCATAGTTGTGAACGTCATGCATAAGAGACCTGAAGAAGTCCATCTAGTTACTATTTTATTTTTCAGTATTGAACTAATATGAGAGCTTCTATTTCTGCTAATGAAAGCAGACAACCTTAGAGACTGTTTTGGGTGCCTGGCAACCCCTGTGTTCTTCTCAACCTGCCCATTCTTGATATCTTGGAATACAAGTCTATGAATGTGCACAAACTTTGACATGAATATTTGGTTGCTTCCCCTTACATGAAAAATTTATGCAAAGTTGGAAACCTTCACAGAGAGCAAGCAGGAAATTATCTGTTATAAACAGAACAGAATACTTCTCTGTAAGAGCAGATCAAACAAGACAGATCAAAAATTCACTGTAGACTGCATTGATTTTACACCATTAAGAAAGAAAGGAACAAACTCGATATTAGCTTCTCACAGTCTGCTGGATAACAATATTGACCCATTGCATTCACTGCCACTTCTGACAGCCTTTTACATTCCTGAGGATTCTTAACAATTTTAAGTCAACTCTGGCATAATCTTGAAATCCCACATGAACTAATCTTTCCAGTCTTCTTGAAGAAGTTGCACTTGATGCAAAAAGGAAAGATGCCTGCTTTATACTGAGTTTTGTTCTGTTGTAGTAGGAGAAAACCATTCAGGCCATCCCGAGGTTTGTTGTCTATTAATAAGGGGCTACCAAACTTCTCCACCTGAACAGCAAATAACACTAAGTTGGGGCACAAGCACTATTTTTTCCTCACTTCAAAAGCTTAGTAACATCTGGAAGAACAATTTATTTTAATTATACTCTTTGTGCTTCCATACTACCCTATTTAACATTCACACGTTGATCAAATTTAGGCTTGCTCTGTGTTTATGCCATTTTGAAACCCCTGGTACCAGAGCCTGTGATTCCAGCAGTTCACTTTGTAGAACTATTTCTTATTTAAAAGTACATTATCTACCTCTCAAGTTGTGTGTAAATCTACCTAGTTTTGTCCTGTGATACCCAGTGCCTCATCAGGAGAAGTTTAATTTATTGCCGCCTTTTGTGCTGCTTAGTATGTCACTTGTACAACAACTATCCACAGCTCAAAACTGATCTGTCCACATAAAATCAAGTTAGTAATACTAAAGTTCCTAATGCATTTCATGGTTTCAAGGCTGAGAATTCACTTCGAATGGGTCATTTGGTTAATTTGCTTTGCATATTTTCAGGTCTGTCTTTATAGGATTTGGGAAGCAGAATTATTTATTTTAACAGTCATACTGGAAGTACAGTCAATTTACAGCAGGATGAGAGTTGTAACAGGCAAAATGTAAGATCCAAGCAGCTGTAGCACTAATGTGATGTAAAGAAGGAAAAGACAACGGGGGATAGACTAGGATGGGTATTGATGAAGAAGGAGATGTTTAAAGGTACTGTATAAGAAAGGCTAAAAGCATCTTGAGCTTGTGTCCTAACATATACGCTGCATAGAAAATGGAAGAAAAGCACTGAACCTGCTAGTTTATGATCAGGCTAGAGTAAGAAAACATGTGGATGAGCCTACTTATTAATTAAAAACTGAGTATATTTTTCTTGCATCTGTTTAGTATAATGTTTATTTTAAAAGGGATGTATGGTATTTTGTATGGCAGCGGTTTACATCACAACAAACTGAAGGTAGTATGTTTAGCTGCCACTTTGTCTCTTCCCTTGACCCCAAAAGGGGGGGGGGGGGAGCTGTATTACTTGAGTTCTGCAACAGTTGTTCTCTGCCCTGGATAAATTTAATATGTGCACCGTCAGTAAGATATTTTAATCTCGACTGATGAATGTGTTGTAGACCATTGAGATAATCTGTTTGCAATAGACATGATTAAGTTTTTAGTGAAACAGCAACTTCTGTCAGTTGACTTTGAAATAGTTCTGACTCTGATACCTACCCATATGTCAAAGGGAACAGTTTGTGCAGTGTTGTATACCTTGTCCACACTTTTCCATCTGTGCCTAAGCACCAGCTAGAGTTTTTTTTTTCCTTTTGTTGTGAAGAACTCTTGGGCTTTTTTCCTTATTCGTAAAAACAAATAAACAAAATTCCAGGCTAGACCTACTTCCCTGTTCATTTTTCCAGATTATGTATACATTCCTCAGAGGTTCCCAATTCCCATATCAGATTTTTTTTTCTTCTTCTTTCACATTACTGAAATAAAATAGCTTCTCTTCTTTGGCTTGTCTGGAGAGTTTCTTTCCTTATCCTTTCTGAGGTAGTTTGTTCTAGATTTGTTATGGAAACTTTAAGTTTCTTGGAGCATTTGGCATGATGCTCTCCTACAAATCCCCTATGAGTTTAGAAACTGCCAGCATCTCTTTGTTGGGCTCTCCTCTCCATTTTTCCAAGCCTCTGGTCTCCTCTTTTTTGGCAGAGCTAATGATCTCTCTCTAAAAGGAGATCCCTTCCCATTTTAACTTTATCTGATGCCTTTTTCTCTGATCTAACCCACAACCTACACCTGAACATCTCCGAGTAGGCAAACAACTGGGCCAAAAAAAAAAAAAAAAAAAAAAAAGTCTGAGCACAGATTCCTCTAAATGGTTAGTCTCTGCTTTGCTTTGGTTTAAAGAAAATAAAAATTGTGATGATTATGAAGTCATTTTGGGCAGTGCAGAGCCTTTCTGAGGTTGTTTTTTGTTCTCATTCAATCGCAGCTTGAATAGTGTGGCTTTAGAGACTTACTGTATCTGCTGTGCTCAGGTCTTGGATGAAAGCCAGTTGTCTGCCACTTGATCTGTACACAACGTAAAATTACTCAAAGTGGGCTGATAAAGTGCATGGAATGACTGAGGAGTTGGTGACAATGATACTGCCGCCCATACCCGAATTTATTGTTATTTTGTCGCTCGGGAAATTTATTGTGTTAGCTGCTGCTTTGGGATTTGCAGGCACTAATTTTCATTCATTTTCATCTTTTTTCAGCCAGAGCGTTACGATCTATTCCTCTGAATGTGTTTTATTGTCTCTGAAATTAGGACAGTCCAAAAATCTTCAGTGAGAACATAAGTGCTGGCTCGCTAAGCAGAGGTTCACTGTATGTCTGTGCACTGATCAATACAATTATGTAATTAACTCATAAAAGCCATTAAAGGTGTTGTTCTTTGAATCCGATACAGGTGTTGCTCCTGAATAGCCCAGCATTTACCTCTGTGGCACAGCACTTGAGGTGAACCAGAAGTTGAAGTGCTAGTTCTCTGTGTCAGGTTGGAGGGGCTTGAACCAAGAGGCCTTCAGGAAGTGCTCCTCGGTTGTAAAACTCTTCTTTTTGTTGTCGTCTTTTTTTTTTTTTTTTTTTTTTTTTACTTGGAGTTTAACAAATATTACTGTAATTTGCATTCTTCTGGGCTGCGAAGGCTGGTTGAGTGGGTGGTAGGGTAACCACCATTTGGAGGGCTTTTTCTTTTTTTTATTTAGACTTGGGATGCAATTTGTATGTTCTAATAAATTTTGTAAATGAGCCCAGATTTCTGGATATGTAATTTATAAATAATCAAAATAAACAAGTGATAACATTGCTGCTTCTGCAGCCGTTTTTCTCTTATGGCCTAAAAGGTACTTAGTGTTTTTGGTGATGTTATTTCCATGATCAGTTTGTATCAGGAGTGATAATGGTGGTACCAGCCTGACCTTGGGGGTGCAGTATGGATGCGCAAAGGTACAGATTTGCTTTTAAAAATGAAAGAAATGGAACCACTTGCAAAAATCTCAGTTAACAGAGACAAAAGATAGGTAAATCCCAAATAAGAAAATATTTCAAATTGACAGGAGAGGAGCAGAGAGGGGAAAGAAAGAAAAACCCCAGAACCTTGTGATGGAAGTTTTATCAGCTTGTGGAATGGAACACTCATTAATGATGCTAGAATATTTTTTTTTCTGTGAAGTCTTCTTTTATTTAAATTCTTCTTATCACTATATTAAATAAATCTTTGTTGCCACTGAATAAAGTGAAACTAAATTATGTGCTGGAATACCATCAGAGAGAAATGTCTTTGTGCATCTCTTAGAGCATCTAGGGACTTCAAGTTTGCAGTGAAGTAACTTATAACTTGGATTTTATTTTTAACATCTTGTAGTGTGTTGTTAGCAGTAACGTGTAAGTGTAATAATCTCTAGGCATCCATTGAAAAGCCTGTCTGGAGGCTTGTTTATGGAATGGATCAGTTGATGACTTTATTCCAAGCTCTGTGGATTTTGTTTTGCCATAAAATCCTGCCTTGTTAATATCTGTTTATATCGTCCGTTTTAAATTTTAACAGGGTTAAACATCTTCAGAAGGAATTAAAAAAAATTTTTGGATTATGAGATTGAGGAACATATTTAGTCAGTCAGTGTCAAGGATCTGTGGCAGGGGAAATGAACTTTAGTTTGCACCTCCAAATTGTAAGTTTTATCTTTGTCCAAAAGTGAGGGTAAGCAACTGAGAGCGCTGGCTTCTAACATTCCTTCATGGGGGGGGGGGGGGAAGTAGAGTACTAAAGGGATAAGCTTTCTCCACAAAGCTGTCCAAACCTTTAGTGTCCTCTATCCCACAAAAATTTGTTGTGTAGCTTTTAGTACTGACAACACAAATGTGTTATCACAATGTGTAATGAAGCATCCTGTTCTTGTTGAACCATACTGGGTCAGCATATGAAGAGAAAATCCATAAGGAATTGCAGGTGTGCTGGTCCTTAAGAAAAAAAGTACATATACTTTCTTTTAACTTGTGTAATATGAAGTATCCTATATTCAGAGACATCAAAGTAATTTTTTTCTGAATTTTCTTAAAGGCAGCCTCTTTCAGAGAAATATTTTTGCAGTGTTCCGAGTACCTGGTTGAGTCCTGCTGTAGGCGTTTTTGATCGCACCGTGCCACTGTTCTTTCATCTATTTGATCTTTTGCACTGCCTTCATACAGTTTAAACATAAATGTGTTGGAAAATACTGTGTTATGATAACCCCAATATTACAAGGTTAACCTTCTTCCACTTGCTTAAAACAATCTTTAAAATAAGTAACAATATATCCAGTGCATTGCATAATTTGTATGATCAACACCAATGTCATATGTTGCACTAAAAATCTGTTTTAATCAGTGTGATTGTATAGTCAAAAATGAAGAGGTACTAAAGCTGTTCGTGGAGCCTTTATGCAGTACAGCGTAGTTCTTAATGACATGTCGGAATTTTTTTTACTGTAACGTGAGTGGGTCTTTCAGTGATTGTGTGGATATTCGGTGTTTTCAGTTCTTAGCCACGGTGCAGTTCTGAGTTGTACTTAGTAGCCATTTTTCTAAGTCTTACTTAATAGCCATTTTTGAGACTGCTCTGAGTACAAAATTAGATAATTTGGTGTTTGGGGGTGCTCACTGGTGTTTTGTCATAGGTAGTTGGGTTATATCTTAACTGAAAAAAACCCAGCACCCCAGGGAGTTTAGTTGATGCTGTCATCCCCTCTTGACAGCTGGAGAACCAAGGCATGGAGGGAAAGATGCACGTGGCCTAAACGAGAACTGCTATGGACTTTCGGTAATGAGGTCCAAGAGACTAGATCAGCAAGCTTATCCTCCAGCACGCTGCAGCTCTGGGGCTGCCCAGAACCTGGGAGGTTTCCCAGTCGCCAGCCTGGACATTCCTGCAGCAGCTGAACTTCTGCCTGTGTTGGGACGTGAGTCTGGGTGGGCAGAGAAGTCTCCTGGTAGCTGTGACCGGAGGAGCACCTCCTGCCTGAGATGGTCAATGGTAAAGGAAGTTTTGCATGGTCCTTGCAGTCATGTAGCGGAGCCAGTTGTGGACGTACGGACATTTCAAAGACGTGGCTTGAAAGCTCTGGAAAGCATCCACTTTGGATGCGAAAGATTCTTCTTGGAGGCTTCTCCAGTCTGTATGTTTTGGGAAGAACAAGTGCTGTAACCAGGTGATGATCACTGCTAACTTGCCACCCTTCCACGAGAGCATGAGGGTAATAAACTCATTCAAGTAGTAATAACAATTTTTTAACTTAGGTAAGGAAAAAAAAAATTAGTTTCTCTTCTTTCTTGTTTTCAGAAATTTCTGAGGCTTTGTATCTGAAATACGTGTAAAGAAAGAAAAAAAAGTCAGGTTGAAGCTCTCCCATTGTAGAATGGTTAATCCCAAATAGTTGAACTTCACTTTGGTTGTAAACAAGTGGAGATGGCGTTAATGTTGCACAGGTCTTACCAGTATTTCCATAGGTGGCACTACGGTCTCTGGTGAGGATAGGACCTTAAAATGATGCTTACATCTGTGACATAATTCTTTGGGGTTTTTGGTCACACACCTCTTGACCCCAGACCTCCTGGAGAATTCATTTTTCGGCGGTCTCTCCATCCTGCTTTGGCAGGATCTTGTGAGACAATGAGACAAGCGGCGGGTGGCACAAGGCTGCATCTCCCCCGTCCCGGGCTGCGCGGCCAGGCGGTTTCTGTCACGACAGGTATCATCAGCCCAGGTTAGGCTGGCGGGGGTTTCTGCTTAGTTGTTACATGTGCTAGATTGGTAATTAATACATATTAAAAAAAAATGAAGGGAAATTTAAATATTACTTTTCAAAGCATATTTGGAGGAGGTTAGAGGCAGGGCACTGAAAAATAAAATCCAGGTATGCGTAGCGTTTTCCATGCCTGATTTCTAACCCATGTATGAAAGTAGTGATTTAATCCTTCATTCTTTGTGACAAAAATGATTCAAAGAGCCATATTTTTCAGGGCTTTTGATCTGAAGGTTTCCGAGGGTGTCCAATACGGCTTAGGTAACTAAGCGGGAAGATAATCCGTGCCATAAATCCTTTGTTTGGGTTCTTTTTCCCCTCAGAAACTCACCTCCGCGCAGGGCCGGCAGCGGCGGCGCTGAGACCCGCCCGGTAGCCGTGTCGGCTCCGGCTGAGGAGAGGCGCCCCCCCCGCCCCCCCCCTCCCCGCCCGCGGAATGGTTGCGCCCGCCGCCGTGCCCAGTCATGTGCGCGGGCCGGCGCGGCCCGCCGCCTCCCGCCTCGTCCCCTCAGAGCGCGGCTGGGCCGGCCCTCGCACAGGCACCGTGGCTCCTGCGGCCTCCTTCCGAACAAAAGGGCTTAGGGAAATAAAGTCGTTTGGTTAATAAGACTTCGGAAAGCGAGGGCAGGCGGTCTCGGTTGTGAATATTTTCTGATTTTTCCAGAAATCAAGCAGAAGATTGAGCTGCTGATGTCAGTTAACTCTGAGAAGTCGTCCTCTTCAGAAAGGTACAGCTGCATCTCTTGCATGAACGATTCATGGTGTAGCATTGCCAAGCAGCGGCGCAGGGCTTTTTTCTTTTCCTTGTCAAGTTTGCTGGTATTGTTTACGTATTGCATGCCGGTTGTTGTACCGTATCCATTGAACCTCTCATTTTGGTTAAGCTTTGTGCGTTTTCGCGGATATTTATTGATTTTTTTTTTTTTTTTTTAATGAAGCCTACTGGGCTGCAGCATGCAAATCATATTACAGCAGGCTGCTGGTTTGTGTGTGCTGGTGCTGCAGACCTTGCTCCTTTTCACTGTCATGCAAACAGCATCTCGGTTTCTAAATTCGTTTTTAAAGACCTCGCGTTTTTGTTGTGTTGCAGGAAACCGTTCCGCGGTTGCACAGGGTTCCTTTCAATTTAGATGCATAGGAAATATAACTTGGTGAAGCGTTTCGTGTCCTGTTATGTGGAAAGGGAGTGTCCTTTGCAAAGTAGCTCAGGAATCGCAAATCCTCCAATTAGTCACATTCTGTAAGATAGATGTGATCCTTGTTCAAGTCTGTGCTAGGAAATGGAGCAGTCGCTGCATGCAGTAATGGTTCATGCCTGCAGGTAAGGACAAAATGACTCAGAAGTGTTTTTAAAGCAATTATTTTATCTGTCAATCAGATACTACAATTTCAAGTAGCTGTTCTGTTTTAAAGAAATATTTCGAGGTACTAAATGCCCATTAAGTTTTCTGATGTGAAATAACCTCCTGGTGATTATTTGGTTAATTTCAAATGATCCAGCCCTGCTCGCTTCTGTTTTTGCTTGAGACTGAATTTTAAGAGAGATTTTTATTTTCAAAATTGCCTAAATCCAGAGTGACATAATATCTCTTTTTTTCAAATTATTTACAGTAATCATTCCATCTGTATGCAAAAGACCATCCGAATACTCTGTTTTGCCATTTTAATATTAGACGTTGGCAAAAAAAAATTAATTTTAAGCACTCAAACTGTATATTTAGCTGAAGTTATTATCTAAAGTACATTTTATTGAATGGCTCAGCATAGAAAGACATGATAATCTACTGAAAGCTATCTTAAGGAAACAGGCTAAAAGACATCGTTCAAAATGAACGGGTGCTGTGTGGCATGCATGGTTTTAAAAAACAAAATGAGCAGTTTAATTTGATTGATAAGTATATTTGTGTAAGATAGGTAGAAGCAAACTGCATTGCCTTTCACCAGCTGTAGTATAACAAAATATCAGCAATGAGAGATACAGAAAATGGTGGGGGGGAATGGGTTGTTAAGTCACCTTTCCAAAATGGAGAAATATAAGAAGAGCTTTGAGAGATATTTATTTATTTATTTAAAATTAAGAATGATGAAAGAAAATGTTAATGTTTATTTGTTTACCTCTATCCCACCCTAATGCCTAAAATTTTTAAATACAAGACTAATAAAATGGTGGTGATAACAGAGGGGATGATGGGGTGAAAAGAGTAAAGGAAACAGGTGTTAACTTGATTTTTCAAAATGCTTTTGTTGGCATTGCTGTGGGGGAATTCGTTATATAATATAGATATTTATTTTATCAATATTAATTTTATGCAGCACCCTAAAACTGATCAGTCTGTTTTTGAGCAAAACATGCTTAGAGTTGAACTAATGGTAGTCCTAGACGAATACATCCCTGTAAAGGATTATTACACAAAATTAGAAAAGGATGCATTTGTCTGAGATCCATTTAAATGCCATTCATTAAAAAGTAAGATTTTTATAACAGCACGATGCATTATCCTGCAATAAAGATTAAAATGTGAATGTTGTATATGCACATAGATTTCTTTTGAGGCTTTACATATGTGGTACTGTTCACCTGGAGATTGATTTCACACATCAGCTGCACAATTTACATCACGAGTTATAAATGAAAACAACTTCATATATTATCTGAGATTTTTTTTTTTAAATAACCGCATTCTTTTTACTTATCTAAAAATAGACTGAATTTTTTTGCAAGCTGTTATGAAACAGTGCTGTCTATGCTATTAGCTGCCAGTTCCTTTCAAGGCCCTTTCAAAATTACTGTATAAGATGTTTTTAAGAAAAAAAGAATATAGTATTGAGTGCCTGAACTGCAAAACTGTCCTCAGTCTGCTGTGTAGCGAAATTGCAGTGTGTGTTCATACCATAGACATGAAAATATGCATGTTTTTGACAAACACAGAAAGGGAATTCATACTTGCGTATCTTTTTATTATCAAATTTTACCCTTGCTCCTAGTGTTTGGACTTTTTGAGAAGCTTGAGTTCCCTGGGTGGAAGATCTGAAAGGGTCCATGGCTTGTTTCTTGTTTTCCACACTAGCAGAGGCTGCTAGACAGGGCTTGCGTAGCAGGAGGGGAGGGGAGAGGAGGTGCTCTGTGCATTTACAGAAACTGATGAAATGGGAATAGAGAAGGAATGAGGGAGAAGCCCATCACTTGCCTCTTTCTTTGGTTGATCTTTGTTTTTACAAGAGAGTTTAGTGTTTGTAGGTTTTCCTGCTCACTTGGCAAGTTCAACATGTTATCCTATCCTAGAGGACAAAAATGATGAGAAGGAAGCTGGAATATAATGGATGGTTTGGCTGTTACGGAAGCTCAACATGTTAGAAATCCTGCAGCATTCTTTAAGAGGCTTTTAGGAGACATTAGCAAGAAAGTGAGATGAACCCTTTCATCGAGGATCCTCTAGATGTTAAAGACATTGCAGCCTTGAAAAGTAGATTAATATGAACCTGAGACATTTTTTGTAGTGAGATTCATCCTTCCTTTCCCCTCACCTCCCCTCTAGAAAAACTGTAGCTGCAGATGGGAGGAAAAGATAACTGTGTTCTGGTGTGTTACGGGATATTTCATTAGGCAGACAATCAGACAGCATCTGTAAGTCCTGTATTTCTGAGTAGTTAACGCTGCCCGTGTACGTGTTAGCAGCCTGTGGGAAAGTCCTCGTTCCTTGTCAATAAGGTAACCCGGGTAACTATGGATGCGTGCGTGCACATGGACGGTTACAGTGGATCAGGTAACCTGGTGTAACTTGTTACACTGAATTGATTTGTTTGGATGTCTGAGCTTTAAGTATACCATGGAAATGTTTTCCTCCAGCATGCTTACAATGTGACACACACACCTGGTTTCTTTATCTAATAAGTAGTAATTTAACTACCATGTACCCCCATGTTCTTCGTGTTTCAGTGGAGGCTGTGTGAGGTTACTTGTCTAAGCCTTGCAAATGTCATTAGAAAGCAAGTAGCAGCAGCCAGACGGAGGAGGATGGTCTTTCAAGAACCCTCCAAGAAAGCAAAAATACTTTGATTTCTGTTGTATGTTACGCATGCTTCTCATGTATAGTGTAGTCAACTCTTTGAGCTGTACAGATTTTCTTTTTTGCCTTTTTAAGGGCTTTGTGGAACTCCTTCAAGTTTCTGTTTTGTTTTGAGAAAAGTCAGTTCTTCCACCTCGATCACTTTCTACTCTTCAGACTGCAAACCTGATGTATATAGTGTTTTTCATACTTTAGGACAAAGAACTCGGGTTTTATTTTAGCTCTGATTTTGGATTCTAAATTTATGTCATCTTAGCAATGCAGTTTGACCACAAGGTATTTACTGGTAAAGGTTATTAGCAAGGCTGGTAAGTCTGAAGTATTTGACCTGCTCTTTTCCCGTCTTTCTGTAATGGCTGCATATGCATGTTTCTTTAAAATGAATTTCTGCTTCAGTGTTTTTTTTAAAAAAATTAATAGCAGCCACTCATGACAGTCTCAAAGTAGGTAACTGGTGTGTGTATAATTCAATTTTCATGATTTTGAGGGGTTTTATAAATAGCAGTAAAGGGAAGATACTTTCAAATGGCAGTAGGACAACAAAGTTTGTGTTATTCAATGTGTAGAAGTATTTGGGGTGGGGTGGTGCAGGCAAGGTTTAAGAATAACTTTTTTTTTTTTAAGCCGTGGGCTATGTATACTCTTCTCTCTTTGTGATTTATCTTTGCAGAGCAAATTAATGTATTTCTCAATGCTTTTACGTGGTTTCTTCATCAGGTCATGCCAAGAATGCAGTAAGGGATAAAGTAAAGGAGGAAGAAATCTAAAATAATGAGGAGCAAGAAAAAAAAATGGAGACTGAGTACTGTCTGCTTCCTTTTCTAAGAAGAGACTTAATGTTAGTTGATACAAGGGGCATTGTGAAACGACTTATGACACTGAAGGGTTCCTTCAGGTTTAGGAACATGTGGGATTTTTTTGTGTGTGTGTGTGTTTTTCTTTTTTTAATTTAATTTAATTGTGGATGCACTACTTCTCCTAATGCAGAAGTGTCACTTGTAATGAAGTACAGAAGTAAAACACATGTTTAAAAGTAGAAGAACCATCAGCTCATGACATTCAGTATGCGCTGACATTGCTGTGTGCAGATAAATATTTTGGAATAATTATTAGATAATAGGGCATCATAAGATAATAATTCTATTTTTATTTATGTAACTAACATTGAAACAAAAGGTAATTACCAGAATAATGCAACTATTTCATCAGTTCCACTAACTTTTAAACATGTTTTTAAAATACCATCTTTTCTTTAGCTGTCTTCCCTCTTGAATTTTTTTTTTCTTTAAAAGTGTAAAAGAAATGTTGCCTAACTTCCATTTCAGGGCAGTTCAAATTTATTTTTAGTAGTCAAACAACTTCAATTTTTCAGTTTTGTTTAAAAATAATATGTGATAACAATGAACAGTGTACATTCTGCCCCCCCCCCCCCCAATTGCATGCTAATATTGCTACTTGTTGTATTTTATCTCAGAAGTAGGGAGGAAAACATCCTATCTTTATGTGGGCCCTAAGCTATTTGTCCAGGGAGGTACTTCACCACTGAACTCTGGTGACAGTGTGCCTGTATAGCTATCTTAGACTAGATACTTAATTTTAGAGTACTCAAATTGGACCAAAACTAATCCTATGTTTTGTGTGTTTTCCATATTAAAGGTTTCACAGGCTCATTGTTTTAGCATGCAAGGCTTTTAAGTGAAGTATGGAAGGGATGTAGAGACAAGGAATGCTGCAAAAAAAAATGGAAGTGGTGTACGTAGAAGCAGACACTTGTGGAGCAGCTTTTTCATTCAAGGTGATATTTTTAGGGGACACTGCACTCTTTTTTTTTTTTTTTTTTTTTTTGAGCTGATAGTGCCTGTATCAGTTCATCAGTAGGCTTTGAAAAGATTTAGAATTTGCAGTGTATTTTATTTTTCAATGATAGACTTTGTTTATTTCTGTGTCTGTCTGGAATTTCTGCTATATGTAAAAAAGTCATGCACTTTGATTTTTTTAATCACAAGTGAAATGTATTATTAGTATCTCTACTATTCAGATGATCTTCTGTGCACTACTTGATATTTTTCTGTGGTTTTTTTTTTCCTTTTTTATTTTTAAGAGCTTTTAATCATGCAGTTATTTGTGAGATATTTATTACAGGGAGATTTCTAATATACCTTCTGAAAACACAGATCTCTGGTTTTGGCACTTAAATGTTGGAACTAAAATGAGAGAACTTTGGGAAAGGGAGAGATTGAAGGTGCTGGGGGGGGTTATATGAGATTTTTCCTGTATGAGAACTGTTTGCTGGAAACTAATTCAAGCAATCCAGTGATGATTAGAACACAGTTAGTTAATGGCTGAAAAAACATGTATGTAAAAAATTTGAAAACTGATTTGAACAATATACTTTCTAAGGTAAACATGTATTCCAATTCTACTTCAGGGTAAAAGGTCAGCAAAAAACTAGGGGATCATTTTAAGCAAAGCCTTCTGTATTACAAATTCAGTCTGTTTCATGACTGGAAACTTTTTGCCTAATCACTGTCTTAATCATGACTTCATTAAAATGTCCACTCCACACCCCTAGACAGATGGTAAGGGAACGTTACCTGATAGATTGCATAAACCAATGTGTACCTATGCCAGATGACTGCATTTATGTTGTCGCTGTGCTGTTACAGGATAAGTTCATTTGTGGTTTTCTGCATCTTCACATTATATACTTACAAATGAATAATAAAATATTTAGAAGTTCATATAATTCAGTACACTTACTGTGATGTGTTATGTGTATTTTCATTGATCCACAATTGATGTAGTTACCAAGAGACGCTAAGCAGCAGGTTAAGGAAATGTATGCCAATATAAGCATTCCATTTTGTTGCATAATTTGTGTATTATAAGCATATAAACAGGAAGTTGTGGCATCTCTCAGCTTGTGAGTTGCAGTGAATCCTGCCATACAGTTCAGAGGATATCCATCAGTCTTCCTGTTTGATTGAAAAATACCTTTTCTGTCCAAAGGTTGTTGTGACCAGAAGGTCTTTTACTAGTTCTTTCTTTAGGAATTTTACACTCCTGAGCCAGTCTCTGCTTCTGTGTTTTCTTCAAGACTTACCCTTAGGCTTGGGTAAACTCTCTGACAAAATCCAAACAGTCACTGTTACCTTAAAAACAAATATGAAAGTCATCTCATCTAGGATGCCTAACAAACTCATGCTGTTGATTGTGACTAGATGGATAGTGGATTGCTGTTTCCCTTTCTTTTGCTTTGCTTTTTTTCTCTCTTTATTCTTTAAAGCTCCAATTATGAAAAAAAACACGTGCAGCTCCAAGCTCTGCCTGTTTTATGTGCTACAAACAGAGGAGTGCCGGTTCTTTACCAAGTTTGTCTACACAGCTTTCCTCGTCTGATTATAGCTGCAGGTCAGTCAGGCTGGTTGATTGCTTTTCTTCCATGACTGGACACTGTTCAGAACCAGAACCACATCCCACCTAGATGTTCTGTTTGTATGAAATTTTGGCTGTTGTGTTTAATAGGATGTTCAGAAGGCACTTTAAATAAGCTCTCTCTATTGATAAATGTGTCCTAATTCTAACTTTATCTTGTTGTCTTCTAAAACAACAAATTACTGTAAATTGGTGATACCCTCATTTACTAAAAGATCACATTTTCTTCTCTTGAAAACCTGTTGAAACATCTGTATTTTAATGCTGTGCTGGTTAATCATGAAGACGCTTTTTCTGAAACCTGGAGGAGTGTAATTCCATGGAAGGGAGGAGAAATTCTTAAAGCTAATTCTTGTTTGGCAAAATGTCATTGGAGTAATATGAAACATTTTAAGAATTCAGTGCTTTGTTTTCATGAAGCAACTTCCTGTGCCCAATATCTACTGGGATGTTCACAGCCTTCCTAAGAAGGCAAGGACTTGTCCTCACTTCTGTTGCTCGGTACTACTGTGTATGAGGATAGAGTAGTGTATGTTTTTTGGGGGGGGCATAGAAGGCCATATTAGTGCAAAAACTCTTCTTAAGCTACATGTTTATTCTGTGTTGTCAAAGCTTAAATATTAGCAGTAGTTCTGGCAGAAACTGGGAGAATTGTTTTTGTCATTTTGTCTACTATAAAGAGACAGTATTATTTTCTTTTGTAACCACTGTATCAGAATATCCAGCACCCATTTTTCTGTGGAGGTGGAAAACCGGTCTGAAATTCCTATGGGTTTCAGTGGACAGCTGTTTTGTTATTCTGTATCCAGCATCAGGCCTGGCGGATTCTTGTTGTCTGTCATCTTCAGCTGCTAGGGCCACCGTCCACAGAAGCATTCAGTTCCTGCCATGCCCACATGCCAAACAGACGTATCAACCTCTGTTTATTCCATGCCGTGAACTAGAATGGAAGATGTTTGGAATTAGCTCTGTTCTTTATGAATCCTTCTATAAAAGGATTACCTTACCCATAGGAGACCACGTGGGGTGGTTTCCTCAGAGTGGTGCTTTGTCATCCCCAGTATGACAGTGTAAAGCCTTTCTGACAGCTCCTATTGCGTATGTGACAAGAATCAGGAATTTCCACTGCTGCTTGGTGTCTTAGCTATGAGAGGTGTCTGCTTCCAAGAGAACTGTAGTACGGCTTTGGACCAAGACTTCCCTAAGAGATATGAAAAAGATGATCAACCACAGTGATTCTGAAGTACATTTTTATCTATTAAAATGTTGCATTCTAATATAGTATAAGTAAGAGTACAAACAGTCTTTATATGCTTAGTTTGAAGTCTCACTTGGCTCCTTCCCAGGTAATTAATGTTTCAGATTATTAGTCTAGAAAGCCAAATAAAAAAAGATACCGCTTTACTCAGAATGCTTGTTTCACAACAGAAGTGAAAGAATGCAGAATTTGCAAAGAAATTATCGGTGATTAAGGGAAAAAAAAAGTCTTCCCCTTTCTTACAAGTACTCTTGATATCTGTGGGTGGATCACTGAGACAATGAATTAGCGTAGACCCTGTTCCTTGGGCACCCAGACTGTAGTATGCTGCCAGAGAATGGATGATTATTTGTGTAGACCACTAGTATTTAAAGGTGCTGTTGCTCTTTATGGAAATCTGTTTACAAGTTTCTCCAAGGCAAACTTATTAAATATTTCCTGTGATTTAATTTACATTGTTTCATCTGTATTTTTGCTTTATTTCTGTTACTCTCACATTATAATGATGTACAGTTGAGTCCTGACTTGAAAAGAAAACACATAGGAAAGATCCACTCAAGATTCCTTTCAAACATGTTTAGCGCATAGGAATTTCAAGGGCTATTGAAAGAACCAGAGGACATCCAACTGAAGTAGGACGGTGCCTGAGAATGCTAATAAATTTTTTTACTATCATTTAAATACTCAGTGGTTTACAAAATGCCTTAGCAAAGCTGCATGCAGTGCGTTCCAGTAGATGCCAGGACAGCTTAAGCAGGTATAGACTACCCCAAACTTGAATCTAAGGCAGATTTATACACTTCACCTTCAAAGTGTTACTGATAGCTTTGCTAAGAAACTTGCTAGAGGTGTGTGTCCTTTTAGCCATGCCAGTTGTTTAGAGGTAGCCAAATGTGGAGGGCTTTCAGTCCCGGGGGCTTACCTCCTCTCCCAGCTAACTAGGTAAGCGCAAGACTGCTGCAGTTCTCTGTCCCCAGGGCCAGCCAGTAATGAGACTGAGTGCTTCTTCCTAATAGGTGTGCATGCATGCACACAGGGACACTCACATACAGAAAATGTGTACACAGCTGGCCACATGGATCAACAGAGACTCAAACCAGTGCTTTTATTGGTACCCACATAAACATACACAGAGCACTCAAGCAAGAACTGCACTGACAGCCCAGTCCTGTTCTTCCTTTCCAGCTCCTCAGGATGGAAGTCCAGTAGTGGAATTCTCACAGAAACTCACACACATGCTATATGGGTCCCCCTACTAGCCAGTTTTAAGTCATCTACGTAGTTGCTGAAGCCTTGACCTATTGTTGCCTCGCAGTTGTTGGCACCTAGACCCACGAACCCCCAAAGTTTGTATTCTCACTCCAGTTGCTGGTACTTAGGCTTCTTATCTACTTGCCGTTCTGGCTTGAAGTTGGCTGGAGTTCACACATACACACTCAGAATAGAAAGTGCATCCACAAAGAAGACAGAAATGGGGTTTAATGACAATATAGGATAGACCGTCATGATCAAGGGAAGGGCTCAGACACATGCACTGACCAGCCACCCATTTGCAGTGGACCTGCCCCATTTACCCTTTTTCCCTGCTGTTTTCCCATCCTTGTTTGCCCTTTATCCACCTTTATCCCTGTCCTTCTCTGCCTCTAGTGCCTTCTCCTAAATATTTCATAATGTTTTGCATATTCTCACAGTCCCATGGTTGTACACAATCCCAAGATGTTTTTCCTCCCTGCATCCCATAATAAGTCCCATACCCCTTAAGGCAATAACCTTTAGTTTTCAAGGTGTTTCTGGGGAGAGAGTTTCCTCCTTGACTCATCTTGGTGGGTATCACACTGGGGGAATATGGTCTAATTGATGGTCTTGGGAGTAGCTGATTCAGGTGCTCCATTTTCACTGATTAGGTTGTTAGAGTTTCTCTACCTATTGTTTTTCAGCTGATCCTTGCTGGATCTGTTTCTATTATGATTAGCCTTTAATCAGATCCTAACACTGGTCTCCCAGGGGCCTAGTAGGACCTGTCAAAACCAGATCTAGGTCTGTGTGGATTTTTGGCCATCTGACATGGGCATCCAAAAGATTGAGATCAGCTGAGGATACAAAATGAACAATTGCTTTGCTGCTACTTCTCAGTCTCATGGAAATTTAGTATTGCAGAGTTTTGTCTCCTACTTAGCTCCTATTCAGTTTATAGACCTATATTTCTGGAAAGGAAAAGTGAGGTATCTTCTTACAATGTGTTAAATATATACTCTATGCTTCAGACTTACACCTGCTGGAGATGTTAGGCTCATACATCTCATGAAGGCAAAGCTCAGCGATGACCACAAGCAGGTGGTGCTACTTTGCTGAACTAGTCCTCTGTGCTTGTTGCAAAACGCATTTGAGGTAAGATAGCACAGGGATGTGTAATAATAGTAAGGAGTTCTGGAGCATAAACCAACTCAAACTAGATATCCTGCCTTTATGTGTTCTGGTCCAGAAAACAGCTGTCTGATACTAGCAATCAAAAAGTGTTTCTTGGGCCAGTTTAAAAAAAGGCAAAAAGCAATCGTATATCCTTGTTTAGAGGGGGAGTAATGTCTCCAAGGTGGACAGGAAGGCCAGTCGTTAATTTGACCTGCAGGCGTCAAGAGATTGCTCAATTCCTTTGCAAGGTAGTAGCTGAGCAGGCAAAAAACACAGCCCCACAACATGTATTAGCCAATGTTTGGCTGACATCTGTATTCAGAAAACCTGGCATGTATTATTTCTACTATAAGAGCCCAAGAGCTCGCTAATACTTGAGGCTTTGCCAAGTTGCTTCTCTCAGGAAGAGAAATAGATTATGTGATTTGAGGGTTGTGAGATTTGTGTGTGTGTGTGTGTATGTGTAGTCCTGTTTATTTACAAAGCGTGTAAACAGAGCTCTGTTTGCTTGAGCAGAATAGAAACAAAGTGCAACAAGCAGCTATTTTGCTGATGTTTTCAAGTCTGCCTGTCTAGCAAGTACTGTACTAAAAAAAACCCCTAAAACTCCAAAAAACAACACCCAAAAAACCCCACACAACTCTCCTGAGATCACAGGCACAGCATTTTTTTCTGGTGGTTTTTTTTTTTTTTTTTTTTTTCTTAAAACACAGAGCCATATGTAACTGCAACAGTTTCCCCCAACTCCTTTGCTTTCATAATTGTTATTTATAAAGTTCTTAATTCTTCACACACTTTACAGTCTGACTGGATTTGATGTGTAAGTGCTTTGGACAGTGTTTTTATTTTTTTTTTTTACAGCTGTTGTGTAAAAGACCAAATGTTCCTTTTTTACTTAGACAAAAAGGAGGGTATTCAGCCCAACCATCAGCCTTGATTGCAGCCAAATACAGAATTCTTTAGAGAGCAGCTTGATCGCACACATTATTTTTTTAGGATAACAATGCCGTACCTAAAATTTAACTTTCAGAAAAAGTCTTTATGCATGCTATAATACCTTTAGTCACTTTCTGGACTCTACACAGGTCACGTTGCTTGGCATCTGAAGACTCCTGCCCTTTACTGCAAATAGCTCTAGTCAGGCCTTTCCCAGACAGGTGTGAGCTGCTTTAGGATCTGTCTTCCCAGGCTTCTGCCAGGTCTTCAGTGGACTTTTCTAGGGCAAGACTGTTTAGACTTAGTCCATCCTGTTTTGTTTTTCTTTTCCCCCTTCTAAATGATTGCTTTTCTTCTCTAGACTCTAGGTTATTGCATGATGCTTCATCACCCTGCTCCATTGGTCTAAGCCTGTATGAAGCAGCTGGAGCTGACATAGATGTTGGCTTCCTTAATTCCTGAAGGCTTCTGAGACTCAAGACTTCCTGGCTCTCTAAACTTCTTCTAAGACCTCGTTGCTTTGTCCACAACTAGCAATTAGTGTGTGTACTGTTGCCCGCAAAAAGTGATCCGACATTCAATTGCAGTGGAGTTTTATATGCAAATAATACAACAGGAGGTTTATCCCAGAGCTTTCCCTTTACCCCCCACCCCAGTACTCATTCTTGTTGTCCCTCTTTGTGTTTAGGTACCATCTGCTCACAGTCCTCTGTCATCTGTTTGCTTTGTTATCCCCTGCCTTTGATTTTGTGCTGGTTATTTGAAAATTTATTTCAAAGTACTGATGCATTGAAAGAGATACAGATTATGTGAAGTGAAAGTTAGATACATGAAAACATGGCAGTACTTAACTTGTCTGATGAAGGTTTTATAATAATTAAGTTATCAGCTTGCAATGGCTAGAGTTCACAAGAGAAATAATAGAATTTATTATGTAGCAAAAAAATGGTGGTCCAAATGTATACTGAAGGACAAAAATGTTAGAGGCTTGAGATACATTTAACATTGATTAAACAATAGCAATGTTTGTTGTTTATCTTGACTTTAGCAAGACTTTTGGCACTGTCTGCCATAACATCTTGATTGACAAACTGAGGAAATCTGGGCTAGATAAGTGGACAGTGAAGTGGACTGAAATCTGGCTGAACTGTTGGGCTTAAAGGGCTGTGGTCAGTGGCACAAAGTCCAGCTGGTGGCCAGTCACTATTGGTGTACTCCAGCAGTCATCCTTTACTGGGGCTAATACTGTTTAATATCTTCATTAATGACCTGGCTGATGGGACAGAGTGCACCCTCAGCAAGTTTGCACATGATACAAAACTAGGAGGAGTGATTAATGCACCAGAGGGTTGTGCTGCTATGCAGAGGAACCTCGACAGGCTGGAGAAATGGGCTGACACATACCTCCTGAAGATCAACACAGGGAAATGCCAAGTCCTGTACCTATGCAGGAATAACCCCATGCCCCAGTGCAGGCTGAGGGCCAGCCAGCTGGAAAGCAGCTTTGCAGGAAAGGACCTGATAGACAGCACGTTGAACATGAGCCAGCAGAGCATTGCCAGCAAGTCAAGGGAGGTGATCCTTCCCCTCTACTCAGCCCTGGTGAGACTCAGTGGAGTGCCCTGTCCAGTGCTGGGCCTCCCCAGTAGAAGAGAGCTCTAGAGGGACATACTGGAGCGGGTCCATTGAAGGGCCACAAAGATGGTGAAGGGCTTGGAGCCCCTGTCGTACAAGGAGAGGCTGAGAGTTGGGGTTGTTCAGCCTGGAGAAGAGAGAGTTCAGGGGGATCTTAGCAGTGTGCATAAATGAATACCTGATGGGTGGGTGTAAAGAAGACAGGCTTCTCAGTGGTGCCCAGTGACCAGAGAAGAGGCAGAAGGCACAAACTGAAGTACAGTAAACTCCATTCAGATGTAAGAAAAGCTTTTCATTGTGAGGGTAGTTGAACACTGGCACAGGTTGCCCAAAGGGGTTGTGGAATCTCCCGTCTTTGGAGATACTCAAAACCAAACTGGATATGACCCTGAGCAGCCTGCTCAAGGTGACCCTGCTTTGAGCAGTCAGGTGGGACCAGGTGACCTCCAGAGGTACATTCCAGCCTCAACTGTTCTGTGACTGTGTGGAAACAGTATTTGGACAAAGCTTGCTTCCTGAAAGTCAGCTAAAACTGTAACAGGAAAGACACATACTAGAGTTCTTAAAAGCTATTACTTTTTTTTGACAATAAAGCCTTCTTACATCAGGAATTTGTTTTTCTGACTTCTATACTTAAACTGTAGCCCTAAGACTAGTTGCTTTTTTAGTTGGTCATCATCTTTTTCTGTTGAAAGCACCTTTTTCAGTAGTCAAGTAATTCACATGAGAGCACATAGCTTTTCTTTGATATCATTCTATATATTCTTGTTTATTTGCCATAAAGTCAAACCCTGTAAAAAAACCTGTCCAAAAGACATCTTTCTGGTCCAGTTCTATCTCTCTGGCTATTTGTTTTCCCTTCTGCAGTACCTGGGGCTTCACTAGCTTTACAATACTAATTCTTTGTCTTTTTCCTCTAGCTGTTCCTAGAATTCACTTCAGTATTTGTTGTTTAGCTGTTTAGCATCTAGGGAAGGGATTGGGTCTCAGATCTATAGGCAGACGTTTTACAGTGGACGTAAGACAAAGGTAATCAGTAAGGGAGGTATTTGATTGTTGTTCATCATCTGTCCTGGTTATACCACGAGCATATACTGATCCTGCATCTTAATTTCTGATGCTCTGAGTTATTCATAGTTAATTATGCTTTTCACACATTCAGCAGATTCTAAAATAAGATTTGGGTTGGGAGGGGGGGTCATTTACTTATTTATTTGTGGTAAATTCATGGCCTTAATTGTGATGGAGAAAGCTTTTTACCAAATTATATTAATGATGTGATAATTTAACTCCTTTAACACACATGACTAATATACTTGTCATATGCCAAGTAATACAGAAACTTTCTTTTTTCTTGGGAAATCTCATCTTTATTCACTGGTAACAAAACCATCATTTTGATTTCTGTGGAAACTGCTGTGAGGTAATAATTGGGAAAACTGTAACAATTTCTTAAAAATTAAACACCTAGAAAGTTATTTTCACCTGTGACTTGTATCTTTTAAGTTGGTACCAGCCAATCCTAGGTAATAGAATGCAAACTGCAGATACTCAAAATTACAGAAAAAATGGAACATGCAGCTCATTGAGTAGCTCGTTGATAGGAGTTTGGCAATGAAACTTTTTAATAAAAGCAAAAGATGATATTAAAGTGTTCTGTCTTTAAATGAAATGAGAACTTTTAATGTAAATAGAGATGGGTAAAAACTAATTCTGAGTCTTGAGTTAACTGTCAGCATGGATACTGGTGCACAAGGATTTACTTGTAAAATACATGGCACTGCATTTTTGTCAGGATAGGCACATTATAATAATTAGTGGGCTACAGCTATTTGTTATGCAGATGTAAACCTCGGTGATTTATATTGTGCATATTGCAAGCATTTGGAACTATCAACCAGAATGTTGTCTCCTACCTTTTTAGCCCCACCTGCATGTATTTTGTGTCCCCTGTTGATTTGTTTCTTGCCTTGATTGGATAGGAGGATCACAGGCTACAGTACATCAACTTATGTTGTAGCTTTTCAAGTAGTGCTGGTAGCCTGCTGTATGACCTAGATACTGAAGAATCAGTAGGCAATCAAGAAAGAAAATAATTCTTTCTAAGTAAAAGTGATTTTGTTTGGAAGCGGGATTATGCAGAATTCTTAGAGAAAGATATCGACAGGATTTTCATATTCAATCTGTCTGCAAAGTTCAGTCACAGACTGCTGTGGGGGATTATGAAAAATAATTCTTATTTTGACTAATAAAATTTATATTGTTTAAAAATAGCATTGAGATGATAAACTAAAAATTATATTCTGTAGTGTGCCTTTATGCTAAGTTTTTTTTTAAAGCTGTATGTAAATGGATCATGGTGAGTGGTTTAGCTGATTAGAGGAGGGAATGTATTGATATGTCTAATTTACACCCCACCCCCCCAAGTAATTGAGTCCTTTTTTCAATTAATTCTTCCTGAATTGGAAATCCATGTTTTGTAAATTAAAATGTAAGTGAGGATTGAAAGTCTTAAAGTTTCTTTCTAGTTATATTTTGGCATGTTTGTTACTGTTGTTAGCATGCAATCCTATAATTTCATAGTAATGCAAAAGTCTGCTTTCAATTACAGTGTTATTTCACTGTATGTAATAGAAATTGCTAGAACTTCAGTGAAATACAGACCAGCTTCCTTGTGCCAGATTGAAGGATTTAAATCGCTGTTGTGTAGAGGTGTGGGTGATGTCGACAGAGTGTCAGTGGAGGTGATTCGTTCGGAGTGCATCACTGACTGGAGAGGAAGCTGAAAACTTGAGAGTTTGTAAGTCAGCTTTTATTTTGTATGTTGATTTAACTTCAAAATGCAAATTTTAAAAAAAGAGAAGAGGCAATTACTAGAAATCATGAAATGCGCCATTTATGTTAAGGGGTAAAAAATGTTATGAAATATAGGGAAGAGAAAGTAATATTTATACTATTGTAATTAATGTATCCTTTGTCAATATCTTTTTTCTTAGTTTTATGGGCTTCATGCTAGTTAAGTTTGGCAAATATGTCTAGATATTGCTAATTACTGTTCCACTGTTGCTGACATGTGACTAGTTTAATTTTTCCAAAATCTGTTGAATATACTGTTTTGCTTAAGTCATGTTGTGCATTGCTTAGGGTTTCTTTTTTATCTTTTTTTTTTTAAACAGTTTTAGTTGATTACACATTGTTGTATCGACAGAACAGTCCAAGCTCATGTTGAACTGGAATCCATAAATATAATTAAGATGTTGGTAGTGTTATGATGTAATTAGGTTCGTTAACGATATAAACACAAAAGGGAAATGTTTTATTCACAGGAGAAGCTAATATCTCTTTGACTATATGATTGTGATTTGTCTATTTAAAAGGTTTCCTTCAAATGATTTGATTTTTCTTAAAGACTGGGATTCCTAGTGTGAAAGATGCATATACGTGTTTCTTCCAAACAACGATGACTAGTGGAAAGACATGATATGTATACATTCTGAAGAGAAAGATTCCCCCCCCCCCCAGTTTTTGCTTTTTAGAAGGAATGAGACTTCAGTTTTGAGAAATTATGTTTAATGGTTTCCTGTAAATATGAGTACAAAGGCACATGTAAATGCAATATATCTTTACAAATTTGTTACATATTTAACTTAGTTGAGTATTTCTTGCCTTTTTTTAACAAAAGGTGCTGACTTTAAAAATTCACCTGGGTTTCTCTTGCACTTGTTTCAAGTCAGTCTTAACACTTCAGCATTGTTTTGTTGACTTTTTTTTTCCTCCAAACATTAAAGCATTAGCTAAAAGAAACAGATACTTACTGAGGCTGGTAAAACTCTGGTTTCAATGAGCTGTATTAATTTGTGCCCACATTGATTGTAAGTACCTATCTCCTTCTTATACTCCTGTTTCTAGCTTACTTTTACCTAGGTTGATGATTATAACATGCTTGCCCAAGGAAAGCTTTCATCTATCTCCCTCCAGGACTCATCAATAACTGTATTTGAATTGTCCTGAGGGTTTTAGGCAGAGCACCAGAAGTCATTACTCTCCCTCAGGATCTGATTGTGCTGTGTCTGAAATGATGCCAACCTATGACAGTCAAAGCAAAAGGCCTGTGTTTGATTATCACACACTGTTGCATTCATACTGCTTTAACTTCTAGGGCATTTTGTTCATTCTTGCAATCAGTGTCATTTTAATTTCTCCATGTTGTGTATGAGGTTACGGATCAGAGAGGAACTAAGGCATGATTGTGATGATTCTTTACTATTTTTAACATGCTTTGATTTACCTTCTGATGTAGCTTGTGCTCTCTTGGAATTTTTTGATGTTACAATGGGAAATAGCAGTTGTTCTCAAGCTTTTAGCAGGTGCTCACTGTGTGTGTCTGCATGCCCGTAAGGAGCTGAGCAGGCAAGTGTGAGGACTGCTCGGTTACTGTGGCCGTGCTGCTGCCCTGCTTGGGTCTATGTAGGCTTATTAGGGAATCAGTCTCTGGCAGTACCTGGATTAAAGATGGATTAATTCTGAGTATAGTATTATTTGAGCATGTCCCCTTTCTGTTCACTTTCCTACAGGAAGGCTGATTTCTGGCACAGAAACAAGTATCTAGAGAGCTAGTGATACCTTAGACTGTCCCAGCTGTCTTCTAGGTGGGTATTTCCTGGATTTCCAGCTGGCAAATTCTGTAACAGGATTTTGGTACTGGTGACATGACAAGCTTACCCACATTCCTTATGCTTCTCGCTGAAGTACAAGGGATAAATACCTCTTGTGTATGGTTCTGTGAGAAGGGCTGACCTCAGCCTAACAGTTTTGCAACTGAAATGAGTTGTCTTGCCACAGCTTTTTCACTTGTGCCAGTCTTCCTCTCCCCTCTACCCCCCCCCAAGTTTTCCACCTCAATGAGCTGAGTTAGTTCACTGGGGCATCAGGTGAGTGCCAGAGCCTGCATGCTGGATGGGAGAAGAGAATGTGTGTGCAGGACAGTAATTGCATATACCATGAGCTATTGAGCTTCTCTCCCCCCCCCCCCCCCCAGCATAACATTAATGTTTAGGTTTTAAAACTTCACCTAGGATTCTCTTGTGCTTGTTCTAAGTCAGCGTTAACACTTCAGCCTTGTTTTGTGGACTTTTTTAAATTGTAGTCCCCACTATTGTAGCTGCAATTTGCAAATATTAAAGCATTAGGTAAAAGAAAATGTTGCAATTCAAATTTTAGGATTTAATAGAAATTCTGACAAAAAAGAATATATTGATCTAGATGAATGCTTGTTTGTTTTATACAGTAAGAATATGACATGTCTTTCAATGTCTTTAGTAATCAAATGCCTAATAGAGTTTGTGCATAATTCCACATAACTGAGTTATTTAGTAATCCCTCTAATGTCTACCTGCTACGTAGGCAGACATTTCTTTCATCTTAATGATTAGATAGTGAGATTTTCAGACTAGTGTACTTCTTGGGTATTTGGGGTTTAATGTACATTAAAATGAAATAATAGAAAAATCATCAAGTGTTCTTGGGTATATGGTTCCCACTCAGAAATTACAAAGTCAGCCACTACTTGAAGGTTGATGTGGAAGAAGAGCTCATCTACAAAGCACAGGCTCATTTGCTCTTGTAGAGCCTTATCACCCAACTCCTTCCAGTTTGGGGGGATGAAAGTTGAGACTTTTGGGGTTTTTTTTCTGGATCTTAGGTGTCTGATAGGAACATCATGAGCATGACATTTTATCATCTCTCCAAAAATGGCTAGGATAGCTGGCTATCCTTGCATTTTGACAGTTTCTATTTTTACAGTCTCTCTCCAGCATTAATTAGTACAGCATCTTATCTTCTATTTCACAGATCAACAGCAACAATTAGTCTGTGTGGTATAAGGAATTTAATTTCTTGTCTCTGGAGTTCTTACTAACAGCAGTGGAACTGTTAGGCTTTTAAAGCATTCTGGTTCTGTTTGACAAAGTTTTGAGAATATAGGCGTTCATATTTTAAAAAACTGTGCAAGGTGCAACAGTGCCATCACTATTTGGGGACACACTGCATTTCGGGGAACAATAATTGTAATCCTCCAGAACAGGGACTTAACTCTTGAAAGGGGAAGGGGGCAGGAAGGCTGATGTTAACATCTATGGTCCCATGTCAGCTATGGAAGTCAAGTGAGATTTCCATTGGTAGTTTAGTTTAGCTGTAGGTTAGTTACTAGTGTAGCATTTTCACCTACAAAGATTGCACGTACAGCACACCTGTGATGCATTGCCTCTGTATTTCTAAAAATGAATATATTGCTAAGGCAAGGCATTGGCGATCCTGTTACAATTCATATCAAATAACAATGTGTTCACAGTATAACATCCTCCTTAGTGTATCACGCATGGCAACAAATAGTTACTTGTGGAATGAGAAAAGGTGTTCTCATCTGTAATCAATACTATAGCTTTTTTAGACCAGTCCTGGAGCGGAAAATTCTTCGAAGTACTAACCCTAGTTCAACAGTAACATTTTAAGAAAAGTTTTCTGACTTGAAAGGGGAAAAAACCCCCACCAAAAACCCCTAGAAAATTATCTTATGTGTATGTTTGCCCATTTCAGTGGTCTGGGTACATCAGCCAGGAGCCGGAGATATAAATGCCATCAAAGACTCTTTGAAACATGAAAGCACCCATTATATACCATAAGAACTGTTTCAAGTTTGCTGTGCCCAAAACCTGTTATGTTTTTGTTGCAGGAAAGGTGTTTAAGCTTTAAAGTTGGAACAGTACATGCTAGTATGAAAAGACATTTAATCTAAGGCTTAATAACCCCAGGAGACAGGGCTGCCTTGTTGATAGTCTTGTTTGGAGGTAGGAAAAGAATATTTACAATTTGCTGAGCCTTTGACAAGGTGACTTAGGGAGGGTGATGGCATTTGCTCTCTCTGGAACAGTTTAAAAGAAAGAGGGACCTGAGAAATTATAGTTCAAATATCAGCGACTAAAAATATTGCACGATTCAGTTTCATTCTGGGAAGAAAGGCAACACCTGGCAAAGGAACCCTGTTAATACAGTAAAATCTAAGAGCTTTCTACCTCTGACAAACTATCTCAGCTCAAAATAGAGATAATACCCATCTTTATAAAATTTTCACTCATTTATAGATTCTCTACATTATTAAAGTCACTATCTGTTAAAAAATGCTTTGTTTCTTCTTTATCATGATTTACAATACAGAATGTCAAATTAATGAGGTCAGTAAGGCTTAGTTAAGATGATGCTGAAACCTGTGTAGAATGCTAATGGTTTTTCAATACAAGGCCATCCGTACTGCACAGACTGAGCGTATAAGTAGATTCGTGTGTGTGTGTGTATGTATGCGTGTGTACGTATACATTTGTTTCAGTATCATTACAGAAGTGTCAGGGTGAATCACCCAGGCTTATTGTAACCTCAGAGTTTTGTTCTTCGTGAGAAGTCCATAATGAACCATGTGTATTTACCCTTTAAGCCTTTTGTACTGTATGTGTTACTGCATAGTTTTTACGGTTCTGTGTAAAATTCCATGGAGGACATACTTCATATTGAAAATACACATCAAGAGCACAGTTTCACAGTTGGCTTAAGCCTACATTTAAAATCTTACCTTATCCCCAGCACTTGCTTCTTCTGTTCTTCTCTAGTGCTGGCACTGGTGCTTTTGATGCAGTCAGTTGGATCAAGGTTTGATCACCCTGAAAATTGCCACGGAGGATGGGAGGAGGTTTTCATCTGGATTAGGGAGCTGCATAGCATATTGGCGTGAGCACAAATGCAGGCAGAAGAAATGCCTGGAAATAAGCAGAAGGCAGGACAGTACCTCTCACTGAAAGCATCAACTTGGATCAGCCTAAGTCAATTGTGAAGCTTCACTCTAAGAGTTTCTAAAGAGATAATTCTAATATCGCTCAGAAGATATACTGAGTAACAGCAAATCCAAGAGCTCATTACCATTGAAATAACTGATCCATCTTCTGTGCAGTCTTGTCCACATCATCTTATCCCTGTATTTGCACTCACTTTGCAACTTGCCTGTTACGCTTCAGCTTGTTGGAACAATGTCCAAAAGAAGTGAGTAAATGAGTGCTAGAGCTGGTGGAAAGGAGAGGGCAGGACTGCATGCCCATGACTATGAGAGAGAGGAGGAAGACTGACTCTGTCACAGTGACAGTGAGCCATCAGGTTGACTCTTGACTGAACCACAGATCCACTCTCAGCCCCAGGAAAGGAAGAAGCAGGGAGATTAGCTCCCTCCCACCAAAAAAAGTAAGGAAGGGAAGGTCGCAATTTATTCTTTCTTATGCTGTGCATATTCTTCTGCTGTTGTTTATTCCATGCCCTATCTTACATCAGGTGTATCACTTATGGTTTTTCTGTGCACTACTTTTAACTTGTGAGACAGAAATGTTAACCAGTTTGATTTGCTCTGGGGATTTTTTCCCGGATTTAGCAGGAGAGGAGTGTGCAGCTGGAGGCAGGTGAAAAAAATTGGAGTAGGGAGTGCAACTTCCTGCTGTTATAATGTTAGTAGTGATCGTACTGATTTGTTCTTGATAGTAAAATGGAGGGATTACTGAAAAATTTGAGGAAAAAAAATCTACAAGAGGGAGATACTGTACATAAAAGTGTAATAAATGTAAAATGAAACTCATGGGGGGAAAAACCTTTACATCTAGTGATGGGATCTAGTGCAATTATTACCAATATTGGAGGAGTACTGGAGCCATGGAAATCACAGCTCAGTGCCATAACAGGAATGTAAGTAGGATGTTAGGGACTATCAGGAAAGGAATCGTGATCAGTGGATAAATAAGCAGTGTCTCGTGCCTTACATATGGCACTCAGTGCCTGCTCACCATTTCAGAAAGGATATAATAAATGATTATATGAGAGAAGTGACATGGAATTTATAAAATTGTGAGTGACGTGAAAAGGGTAAATAAGAAATATCTTTCACTGTTTTTTCCAATACAGGAAGCTTGCAGGCAGTTTCTGAACAAATAAAAGGAAATTATTCCTCAAATGTGGGTGATTAAGTGTGTGGAAGTCCTTGCCACAGGATGTTAATGTTAAATTTTCATCAGTTCAAGAGGTGACTGGACAATTCTATAGAAAAATACTTCACCGAAGACTTAAATACAAAGATCCCATTTCTGGCCCAAGAAGTCCCTATGGCAGATTGTTGCAGACTGGGCCAGTGTTTGGCTATTGTCACATGTTTGATTATTCCTGTACTCATCCCAAGATGTCCACTTTCAGCCACTGTCAGGAATAGGATAATGGACTAGATGCAACTTTGATCTGACTCAGTGTGGCCGTTCTTCTGGTAGCAGAACTCAACGTAGCTACGTGTATTGTCAAGATAAGTTTTATTTTTGAGAAGATTGGGTTGTAATGTGAAAAAGGCCCAAGTAAATCTAGACTTTTCTTACTGAGTGCTAACGGACCATACTTGGCACAGATGAACTCCTCAGGTAAGAAAAATATTTTTTTGAAGATAAAAATATGCAACTGTTGATTATTGTTTCTCTACAGGTAGAATAACAGTTGTGCCGTTTTATATTAAAATTTCGGAACTTTGGTTAAATCACATATACAAGTATTATGTGTTGCAATTTCATGGGAAGTTGTTAAAGAACTTGGTCAGTGTAAATCACTGAATAAAGTCTCAGGAAAAAATGAATGTGTGTGGGTTTGGAAGTGATCAGTAGTATATAGTAAAAATCACAAACTCTGTGTTCTTTTTGTAGAAAATAATTCTGTAATAATTATTTATTACGAAGACTGTTTTGAAATGGTGAATAGTAAGTTGTTGAAGACATTTCAGGTGCTAAGCAAAAAGCCATAACTGTTTTCTCCCTAATTATTATTATTTTGAACATACCATGTACAGAATAAAGAAAAAATAAACTTGTACCTTATTTTTGAAATGTATACAGAAGTTATGAAGGTGTTCTGGACTGTTCCCCTCCTACTCTCCAAAATGTTTTTGATACTCGCATCCAGCTTTTTACATCTTTTAAATAGAATTTCTAGTCTGGTATCTTCTCCGTTTTGCTGGAGGTTTTTTTGCATGAGTCAGATGTGCATTAGTAGTTCTCACTGTTTTAATTAAAGTGCCAGAGCTGTTGAATCCTTATCAAGGCAGAGTGGGGTGGAGGGGACAAAACAGAATAAAACCTCACATCTCATCTTGATTCTTAGGTTTATCATCCAGTGTCTCTAAAGTCATAATCACATAATTCTTTTAACCACCTACAGAATCTTCTACCGTAGATGGCAGTTTAATGTCTAAAGTAAGAACAAGCAAGAAAAATATTTAAATACCAAAATGAAAATTAACAGGTTTTCAAACTTCGTAAAGAACTTGTAAAAGGAGGGTATGTAATCCTACATCTTTCTGGTTTTAAAGGTGTTTTTTTTGGGGGGGGGGGTGTTGTTTGTTTCTTAGGCAATAGACTGGTAAGCAGGTGCAAGACAATTTTTAGTGACGGTAGCAAGGTAATTACAGTATATATGAGATAAATGCAAGGTTATGGGGTTCACACAGAACTGGACAAACCTTTTCAGTACTTACCTGTTTTTGTGGTTGCTTTATGTATGCATGGTATACATTTCATATGTATTTTTATAGAAATAGAAGGACTGGAAGTACATACAGAATCAGTTTAGTCATGACAGTGTTTTAGAGTCCTCCTTTAATGTATAGAGAACAAAAGCCAGAACTTTTTGTTGTGAGAAGAATGTTAGTTCTTGGAAAATTTCAGTTCTGTTGTCTTCCTAATTTGAACAGTTGCTGAATTAACCTCAGGGATTAATATTAATGGCTTTAGCTTGCAATCCTGATTTTGAGTTGTTTTAACAATGAAAAACTTTAAAAAATTAGCAGTTCTCTTCTACTCTTTATCCAGTTTTTTGCTTCTGTTACAGTTGAGAAGTTTCAAGCTACTATATAGTCTGTTCCTACAGATAAATGGGATCCATTTTTAATTTAAATAGGTTAAACTGCTGCTTTCCTGTTTTCTCAACTGCTGCATAAATTTCATTCTCTGGTGCTTACATATGGTAGCTGGCATCACATCCATCTTGTCATTTGTGTGTGCTTCAGATCTCTGTGATGATTTCCCAGCTTAGTTCCCATCTCTCCCACAGCAATTTGACTAGAGTCTTGCAAGTTAACTTCAGTCTTCATTTGCTGTAGTACTGCCATAAAATTTTTGGTTGCACCCACACACTAATTTATTTACTGAAAGCTACGAGCCATGTTCAGTAATACTGTGTTTATCCAGAGCTTCAGCAATATTTTAAAATGCTGAAAATCACCCTTGTATAAAAATAAGTTACACCTCTCCCTTTTTTGTAGCAAAATGAGAAGGCACTTTTATAAGGTTAGTCATGAAATTTTGACACCGTTCAGGTTAGTGACAACCTAATTATATTTTCCATGGAAAATGCTGGTTTGTTCTAATTGCTCATCTTTTTTGGAACTCCTTAAAAAGTTTCTTTAAAAAAAAAAAAAAGACAACATGATTGCTGTAAACTTAAGGAAATGAAATATTCCTTAAAATCTTCACAAGTTTTTAATACTCTTGATACTTATTTTCTTAAAAAAATACAGTATTAATGAAACCCATTTTAGGGTCTGTAAAGCCAAAACCAGTATCTGAAAAAATGAAGAAGTTGTAACTTTATTAATGCTTTCTTGAACTCAGGTGTGTCTGGGAATCTGGGTTTAAAAGATGTATAAATGAGATGTAGCATAGCTAACTAAAAGAAGACCTCTGTGAGGTACTGTAGAAACCACCATGCCAAGCTTTGCTATTTGGCGTGTCCCTGACTTTGGGAATTGCGTGAGTGCCAGCTGTGCCTCTTGCACTCTTTCTTCATGCTTAATAGATACGTAGATTATGTGCTTCCTTTTTTTCCCTTCTCTCTTGGAAAGGCAAGTCAAAGTACAGTAAAAGTGCAAAAATCAGTTGTTATTAGAAACTAGAAATAAACATTAAGCAAATTGTTGCCTTGCATGTCACTTCTATTTTTCTCAAGTCTGGATTTTTATAAATGTTAATAGTTCCTTATAGTCTGCTAAGAATTAGAGTTCCCTTCCACCACTGTGTACATGCAGCACATGCTGAATATTACTCCCACTTGTCAGTCTATTTTTTAATTTTTTTAAATCTGAATGACAGTTCATGAGCAGTGCTCAAGAGTAAGGTTGTACTCGGCCAGACCAATTTGCGATTTTGAAGGCAGGTGGTGTAACTTAGGATTTAGGGTACTGTATAAGTTGTGTAATTCTGGACTGCAGTTTCTTCCTTCTGCCAAAAGGGAGAAAAAAATCCTCATAAAAATATGGTTTAATTCATTGTGTTCCAGTAGACTCTTTTTCTCACAAAATTCAAGGTTATTTTTAGCTTGGTTTTTACACAGACTGTTCTACAGTGTTGTTACAAAGAGCCTGCTCTCTCAGTCAGGCCGTTGACTGTCAGGCCCTGCAAGTGATGCTCTATTTTAACAAGAACTCTTTTGATTTTGGAGAGAGTAGAAAAGTGACTTAAGCTCCAGACTTGGTTGGATATTAGTGTACAGACATTCAGTTACTCTGTCCACATCCAGAAAATGCAATGATCCTGTTCTGTTTGAGAACATTTTTTTTTATCTAAGTACAAAATGAGAGTCTAAATTGGATGCCTTCACATTATATTTGAGTCATTTTATTTGCTACGGTAGTTTCTCTCCCCTCATTTATTAATACAAGAAGGGAAAGAATCCATAATAGAAGCAGTAGGTCCTTCAAAAGCCCTCAGCTTTTTATGTTCAAAGGTGGCATCTCCACTTTTCTGCTAAAGCTCCCTGCTTGTGCTGACAAGGCTGCCAGTACCTGTAATGGTTTGACCTTACTGCATGGGTAGAGGTATAATGACAAGACTTTAGGGGGACTTCGGAGTGCAGTGAGACGAGCACCCCTTACTGAGCTTTCGATGTGTAGCCCAGGCAGGCTGTACCATCATACCCAGCGGTAGCTGTGCCTAGAGCTGGCTGTACTCATCACCGTGTACCTGCTCAAGCAGTTTCACACATACCATGCTCTTCCGAAATTCCTGGGACCTAGTGCTGGCGAGGGAATCTCGCCCTGCGGAAAGCCGGTGGACGTGCTGGTGAGCAGGGAACGGAGCTGAGCCCGAGGGCAGCGACAGAAGTGTGACAGCCAGTCTGCTGGAGTGGTCTTCTCTAGTGAACATGGTGGTACTGTTCCAGGGCAGTTGTTGCTGAGGAAGTGCTGAAGGGCACCTAGTGGAGAAAGAGAGATGAAATCAAATCCGTGAGCCTTGATCTGAAGATTTCTGCATTGCGTGTGTGCAGAAGGATCATTGTTAGAACTACATACACCTAACTGCTCGGTCCATCATCTGGGTGGATACAGGGTTATCAAGAGGGTGATTTTCTGAAATAACGTTGCTATGCAAACCATTAACATTATTGAATAACTTATGCTTTTATTAGGCCAGATCAGTTAGAAAAAGTGAACATGTCTTTGGGCTCAGAGCTTTGTCCTCAACTCTAACAAGAACCAACTTACTGTCAATCTTGATGAAAAGAGCCTGAGCCTGAATGCTAGTCTGCTTTTTGTTCCCAATATCAAGAACTGTTTATTAAAAGATTGTTGCTGTTCTTGGTAAGCCTTATTTCCTTATAGCTTTAGGCCTTTACAGGTTTAACACCACTGTGGTGCACTTGCCAGTAGGGCTGAGTCCTATAATAAATGCCGGGTGACTTTGTTTTGCATTTTGAGGTTTGACTATCCATTTAAAGTTTTCATAAAATGGTTCTTCATCCTACCATTCAGGATAACTTGTCCTGTTTTAACTATCTAATTATTTGCAATGTTTTCGAAGTATTGTAGATTAGGTGGAAAAGTAAAGGAGATAAAAGGTTAAGAGCGGTTTCTGTTATGATTTAGATTTAAGTCTTTTTGAGGCATGGCCTACTGTGGCTTTTGAAGTTAAGTTGGCAGAAGAGTGTGCCCACATCTATGACTTTTCGATGTGGATTAGACCCTCTATTCAGACATGTTTTGATTTAACTACAGTCCCTTTCCTGGAAGGATTGAGGGCACATTCTGCTGGTTTGAAAGCAAACTTGCAAAACTGTCACTTGCTGTTCTATTCATACACTCTTGCAGCAGTAGTTTTTAAAATTTACTGTCCTTTTTGCATGCTTATTTCAGGAGACTATTTCTGCAAAACATGGCCTCCGTTGGTTTGGACTGCTTATTGAGCTGTAAAAATGGGATCTGCGGAGTGTATTTTTAAGAAAAAAAAAATTTAGTTGCTATTTTCAATTTTATTTTATTTTTTATGTTCCTCCAAAGACCTACATTCCAGATCTATTTTCAGTATTTTCATTTAGAGGGAAAATATGGAACAACACGTTTTCGTAGCCACATTCTCTCTTTTTGACCATAAGCCTTTAACTTCCTGCAGAGGAGTTCGTCCAGTCTTTATAGTCTTTTATGCAGCAATATACTTAATGATACAAATATTAAGTGCCCTTTTCATTTCCATTACGGTGATTTTTAGCTTGTAGAAGATGAAATTATTAGTTTTACTTAAGCTCATGCAAGTGTACAGTAAAGAAAAAAATGCAATAAAAATTCTGTGAAGTTTTGAATTTAGCAAATTTATGTGGATCATTTGGGCGTAGTTCCTAATCATTATTTGATCCTAGGTAGCAGAAGGAAGCAGACAGAAGAACTGTTATTTTATTTTCAGCCATAGGCTAAATAAAACTACTGTGTTTCTAGTACCTGTGCTTTTTAGGCAGGTTGCTTGGTAAATCTGAGGGTTTTATCAGGGTTTTAACAGTCTGTTCATTTTCAAAATTGATCCTTCCCATGAGTGAATTACTTCCCATGAGAGAATTTCTTCCAGTCTCTTTCAAAGAGCAGAGTAATTTAAGTTAAAAAAAAAAAAAACAAACAAAAACCAACCAAAAAAAAAAAAACCAACCAAAAAATCCCCCCAAAACAAAACATCAGAGTATTGCAGGCATTGTAGGGATTTCTCTAAGTCTATATCCACAAACCTTTTTTAGGCATGGAATCACATGCTCAGTTATTTAGCCTTGCAGAACTGTCACAAGCTGAGAAAAAAAAAATTCTAGAAACACATTTCACGTATGTTGCTACGGCAATATTCTCTTCTGCATTAAAAACAAGTATGTCTTTGCAGGCTTTACCGCTTCCCTTGTTTCTGTCCTGGCTCCTCCACTGTTGGCAATGGAGACAGGGCAGTCTGCACCTGCCGTTCAGGTGATAACTCAGTTTAGAATGCATATATGAGTGGAGAATGCTATAGTTTGAGCTCGCTCTGGGGTGTAGTCAAATGTAGCACTAAGAGTACATGTATCCAAGTTCTGATTTTCTCTAAAGAATTAATAAAAAAAAAAAAACTCTAAAAGAATTAATAAAACTACAGTAGGTAGAGCATGGGAAGTAACACAGTGCAACAAGCAGTTATGTTTTCCAGTATTTCCAGTTTTTCCAAAAGAACCATTCCTGTACAAATATGCAGCCTGATGGCTGTATTTGAGTTCTAAATTTAAAAGAAAATCCTTCCTAAGCCAGATATGTATATACAAATAACAGGTAAGCTGAAGAAAATTGAAAGCCTTGCATTTCCCTCAGACCTGTTTTCAGATATTTTTCTGTGTTTCTTAGAAGACATCTGCAATAATCTCTCACACTGTGATTCTTAAAGCCCTCTTCCCCAGCATTTTTTTGACCCTAAAATCCTAGATTTGTTTTGTAAGGAGCAAATAATATTTATTTATTTAAATGTGGAGTCTCTCCACATATGTTTTGCATTGCACATTAATTGCAATGCAAATTACTGCCATATTTCTTTAAAGCTGTAGCAGCAGTTTGGCTCACGTGGTTTCTGGTTCTTGAGAATTCCCTCAACCTGAATAAAATTCTGTTGCAAAATTTAAGGATGCTTGTGTCATTTGCAAAATGAGTATGATTATCTTTTGCTTCCATTATATCTGACAGAACTGTGCTAAAACTCTTCTTGAGCCTAGAAATTGTGCGGTGGCTGTGTATCAAATCTGGTTTTTGAAAAGAAAAAACCCCCGAATTATCTATCTTTTGAAGCATCTGTGTTGGTGTTGTGTGTGCATGCTCCATTGCTTGTATATGTGTGTATTCTGACATTTTTGTTTCATTACAGTACCCAGAGTGATACTGTATTTTGATCCTTCCTTTGCACATTGTTGATGAAGCTTTTAAGAACCATGTTTTGCAAATTACTCTTCTATAGGCCATTGTTGAGAAGTAATAAATAAGTAAAATTATAAAGGCCAGGTTTCCCATGCAGTCATTGTTGTGTTGAATGCAATGGATATTGGAAAATTTCAGGAAATGTTTCCTGAAACATTTTATCCCTGTTTAGAGTTTACTAACTTTTCATTTGAAGAACTTTGAACCTAATATGTGCCACTTACTATTTTGATTTCTTTTTGATATGCGTGCTCTAATGCAGATGCAAAGAGTGTCTCTGGTAAGGTGACATAGACACGGGCATTAATCTGAGCAAAAGAAAAGTAGGAGATAGAATGCTGCAAGGGGAAGATGCCTTGGCTACCTTAGGAACTAGTAAGTCTGTTCTTTAGCTATTAAATAGCAGCATGACAGTAAAGGTACTTAGAGAATCCATAGTGCTGTAGAGGATGCCAAAGGAGAACCTCTGGTGACAGTGGCATTGGCTGCTCTCATGTGGTCCTCATCACAGCCCACCCATTGCACCCTCGCTTCTTTTGTTTCACTGTCTGAACTTGGAGTAAGTGTGACATGGATGAATTAATGTCAAATTCACAGTTGCATTTAATTCCGTAAGAATTTTGGATGTAATAATACAGTTCAGGAAACCAAATATTTATGTAACTTAACCAGCCTATACCTTGCAAAACAGGAGGGAGTGCTTAATTTTTGTCTGCTCCTGACACTTCCTTTGTTAGGAAGATTGTGCTTTGCTTTCATAGGAATAATGTATCGCATAACTAAGTATTAAACACTTACCATAGATAAATGCCTGAAATAAATGAAAAAAAGGAGGGTCAGAGGCTAAAGGGGCAAAACAATGTAGGTTTTTTTGCCTCTCAACTGAGGCAAAATCTTTGGACTTATTTTTCATTCCTTTTGCTGTGATCTCCACTCTTGAACCAAAACCCTTTCTTTGGGCGGAGGCCTTGGTAGCTGCAGTTCTCAGTCACAATTGAAAACCTGGCAAGAAAACATGAGCTAAGTCACATTTCTGATGTCTCTGTTTTCCTTTAATTGATGTAAATACTTCTCTTAGCAGAGTCAGAATATATACAGGAAATAAATGAATGTGTCTTCCTGTTTATATCTTATGACTGTTTTCTGCTCTCACTGGGATAGGGCAACTGAAGGCTGTGTGCAGAGAGACTGGAGTTGTCAGTGAGCAAAGCCTTGAAGATGAACAGGAATGTTCTTCCCTCAGCTATCTTCCTCCTAGCTTAGATTTGTATTTTACTCTGCAGATTGAAAAAACCAAAACCAAAAACCCCAAAAAACCAAAACCCACAGCACTTAAAACCCACTTTATAATAATAACTTTGCTTCTGGTCATTGAAGATCTGATTATTAGGCAATATCTTTGGAAACCATTTTACTTACATGTAATTGAGCGTATGTTAGCATATAAATAGTGTGGCGCTATTTCCAGCGGGACCTGACAGTAAGAAAAATAACTTTAAAGCAAAGTCGGAGCAAACTGCCTGAGGTTTACCATGAACTGTAAGTGCAAATTAATATTTTATATTTAAAAAGCAGTTTTCACTTAAGGATTCATTTCTGTTCATTTTGCTGTATTTATGTGTTTATTACAGTGATTTTAGTCTTTTGCCCAGTGGATCTTAAAATTCCTAACACTGTTGACAAATGTATGCATTGTCCATATGCAGTGGAAGATACAGTTGAGAATCTTGCTGAATGTCAGACTATCTGAACAAAGATCACTCTAGTACTAGAGTTCTCATTTGCCCAAATGAGGAGCTGCTTTCAAGCTAGAATTGTTTCTTTATTCATTTTTATAGATCTTAATGATTCATAAAGATATTTTACCTACTTTTTATTTCATGATAGACCTAGGTAAATAACAGGCATCTCTGAGAATAGCAATTTGTCTGTACAGAAATAGCTGAAGGGAAAATGACTTCTTTTATGTTACTGGATTAAGTTGCAGCCTGCTACTATTTTGTAGGGTCTTTATTTGAATATACTCTTACCAGTTGAAAAATAATAAATAAATAACATTATAAAGGCCAGGTCTCCTATGCAATCATAATAATGAAATGAAAATGAAACATACTACACTATAAAATTCAATAAACATTTCAATATATTGTCCTGCTACAAACATATGGAAGATTTCTACCAATTTATAAATTGCCTGAAGCAACTACTGTCTTCTCTAGACTGCTTAGCCAAAATCTGCTTTAAGCTCAGAGCTGTCTGGCCTGCGCTGCCTGAGCTGATTCTAAGCTTTTGCAAAAAGATAACAATGAAGCCCATGCGATTGATTTTCAAATTGTTCTCATTTACCTTTACCTATTGTCACTACAATATTTTTAGTGCAGCTGTTCCCAGAGAAGCGTTGTTTTTCTGATCAAAACTTAATTTTGTAACGTTCATTTTATTCATGTTCTGGGAGTGTAAACATTTAGTTATCACTGAAATTTAAATAGCCCCATCTCTCAACTGTAATCTTCTCCCCTGCCGATAAAAAGGAAGATTATTTTAATAAAGTTTGTTCATTTATTAATATAGCACTCATCACTCATTTGAAATTAAATACGTGTTTTTACTACTTAGCTAATGTGTGAATTGCCCCTTTTTTTCTGCTGTTGTTGTAGAGGGATTTGAAGTCAACTAGGTTTCTAATATTCTCCTCACCTTTCTAAATTAGATAGGTACATTTCTCTTCCTGGCATATGGCTTCAGAATTGTAATGCTGAACACCGTTCTCCTCTTTTAGTTTAGTCTGTAGTATCTAGTATTTTCATGTTGATACCTTCTTCCTGACATTTTTTTCTTCTTTAAACTTGAATTTCTACGGATGTGATGACTATTTTGAAGTCACAGGTTGTATTGATAAATTGCGTATGTTCTTTTCAAGAGAGATGACACCCAGGTAGTATCTTTGAGCCAAAGATAAAATTATCTTAAAGAACATGCCTTCTCTGCATTATTTCGCAAAGTATATGTTTTATGGGGCTGTCTGATGTGAACTAAAGCAGAGCAAGGGTCTTTGTGTATGACTTTGGTAAATATTTTTAATTTCAGGTTTCTTTACAATTCTAAAATCTCATTTACTTAAATTTCATTAGATACATAATTATTTTTATGTAAAATGATATTTTAAAAGGAAATGTCATTTCCTTTTAGAGCTACTGATTAATCTACTTCTATTCAAAGATGTAATAACTCATACCATAATCACACTCTCATTAGAAAATAATTAGGCAGTTCTGGGGAGTCGCAGTTATATGAGCTAGTCATAGACCTAGGATGTTAAAAACAAGAAAAAACCTGCAATCAAAACTAGTTCTTTGTTTTCCAGAAGATACAAAGAAGCTTATTTTGGTTATATTATGTGGTGGAAGCATGTGCATTTCTTCTTTTCCTTTTTTCTTGGTGTTCTTGGTCAAAAAACTGTATCAAGCCTAGTTCACTATATTCGTACCAGCATTTTGGATGTCAAAATGGCAAATGAGAATCAGCCTAGATAGATGTTAAAGCAGTACACATGAAAAAATAATCATAACTTTTCCTATAAAATAATGGACTCTGAGGTGATAATCATTATTTAGGGAACTACCATTGAAACAAGTGTTTCATAAAAGCATCAGCTTTGTGTTCAATAGTGATTAAAAAAGGCAAATAAATGATTAGGAACAAAGAAGGAGACAACACAGTAGAAAATACCATTATGCCAAAATATAAGCCCATCATGCGTCACCTATGGAATATTGCCTACAAAGGGTACAGCATGACAGGGTTCAGGGAAGAGTGAAGGGGAGGATCTTGAATTATGGAGCAGCTTTCCTGTGAGGAAAGACAAAATTGAGTAGGACTCTTCAAGGCTGAAAAACAGATGGCAGAGGGGGATACAGTAGATGTCTATTAAACTGTGTGCCAGGGAGAGGGTGACTGCAGAATGACTGTTCACAGGCACTTTCAGTACAAGAATGAAAGGACGTCAGTTGAAGCTATGAGATGGCAGATGCAGAACAAGCACAAGAAGATGATCCTTTGGAAAAGGTGTCAGTATGCTCTGGAATTTCATGCCATAGTATGTGGATGTTAGAAGTTTCCATAAGCTCAAGGGGGAACTGGACAGATTTGTGGAATAAACATCGGATGGGAGTTACTAAATACATAGGAATCCCATCTGGTGGCCTCCAAGCTGCCATTTGTTGGAGACCAGGGGACTGCTTGGGGGAGGAGGGATCCCTCTGTGCTTAGCCTGCTCTTATGCTTTTCCTTGGACATCTGCACATGGCCGTTTTTCTAAATATAGGATACTGGCCTATCTGGATCTTTGATCTGTCCTAGAAGAGCCCTTCTAATATCATTGCATTCAAGGTCTTCAGTCTCTTCCTTTTCCATGGGATTTCCATCGCAAGAAAGATAATTTGTTCTAGTTAACGTTTGTAACTTAAAACATTTTATTTGGAAGAAAGGCTATATAGGTGAGAAAGAGGGTAAGACTTGACTCTAGTAGTAGACTGTGGGTTTGGCTTATGGCATAGAAAAGAGCTACAGATACTTGAAGTAAAAATTATGTCTCAGCTCATGCAGATAAGAGATTTGAACCTGTCTTTGAGAATCTTTCCCAGGCTGTCTACATGTGGAGAGTATGTGTCTGTCACTGTGTCTCCCACTCGCATATTTCTAATCAGAAATTCTTCCAGACAAAAAAATTACTGAAGACCAGTAGTTCTTTTCAAAACATGTTACCTTTGAAAAAGTGTTCTGAGAAAGTCTAACAGAGGAGAGGGAAATGAGGCTTCATTTTTTTTCTTCTATGTATAAGTCTCTGCAGCATTTACCACCCCTTTAAATAGACTCGAAAGGTATTTTCCATTCTGTCATTTTACAGTAAGCTGGCTAATAAAGTTGTTTTGGTATTGAAAACATTTTTGGGGCATTAATCAGTGGGTTGTTTGCCCTTTAGAAGTTTGAATGTGTCTCTTGATTTCATGCCTGGTGTTGAAAGCTGAGCACTGGCACAGGTTGGTTGCCCAGAGAGGTGGTGGAGTCTCCATCCTTGGAGATATTTGGAATAAGCCATCTGAATACGGTCCTGGGCAACTGGCTCTAGGTGGCCCCGCTGAAGCAGCAAGGGGCTTGGACTAGACGACTTCCAGAGGTCCCTTCCAACCTCAACCCTTCTGTGATTCAGTGAAGGCTGTGTGGGCATACACAGCTTGTATTCAGAAGAAAACCCCCCCAAAACCACCAGAATTGCGGGGCACTATTTTTACCATGATATTTTTACAGGAAATTTGTTTGAAGGGAGCGAGGCAGGGAAAGAAGACAGACATGCCATCTTATTAGAAGAAGGGGAATACTGAAGGTTAGGTTGACTTTCCTTTCTTTCAAAATCTGCTACAAAAAGGCCTTTATAGTCTTCTGTCATAGCTTTTTGAGAATAAGGCAAAGGGGTTGTCTCACTCTTAAAGGAATAAATTAAATTCTAGTTTCTTCACAGTACAATTCAAGAACACATGATTTTATTTACTTATGAAGTACAGAGCTTGTCTGTTTATTGAAAACAACAGGGAGAAAAGAATATACTGAATTCCACATGCATATGTATTTCCTTGCTGTGATTTTGAGGCTAGTAATAGAAATATACTTTGAATGTCTGATAGAAACAGTCTGAGAATTCTTTAAGCCACTTCAGCCAGTCTGCAGGCCTCCAGTGAAATCATAAACGTTGTATATATGTTCTCTGTTGCATATTATATAAATATTACTTAAGCTCTTTTCCTGCTTACATGGAACCTATATTGGCCGTAGAAATCGGGGCCAGTTTCCATGGCAACGCGGCAGCACTGGGAGAAAGGCTGATGCTGTGCTGTGGTTGGTATTTTTATGCAAGGGAAGAGATGCAGACCTACATTTTTAGACAGGGAATGTATTTCAAGGCACAAAAACATTTAACATTTTTTATGAATCTGTTGAAAATGTACATCTGTATGACAGTGGAAATTGAAACATGTTTGCTGTTTGCAATAGAAAATGAATTTTTATTTTTATCTAACATTACAGAACAGTGCTGTTAAATATATGCACAATTATTACTGCTATATTTGCAGGGAAATAGCAAAGAGTCTTCTGTACTGAGGACAAAGGAAGTGTTGTACTGGGGCAAAACAGGGACAAAATAGACTGAGTTTTGGCTTAGGCTTCCAGCCTTTTCAGTCTAGTTTTCACCTTCTGAACTCTTTTAAAATAATTTTCACCAAGGTCTTTGAGGACTTCCGGAAAAATCCTGTTCTTTTTTATGGCAATCGTGTCCCTCTGGTTTTCTTTATTTTCTCTGGGTTTTCAAAAGATAATCCTTGCTTGTTTGTTCTTTCAACCCTCTGTTATCTTTCAGTGGTACTTAGTATACCTTTTCCTACTTTTTGCATGAGCATGGGGAGAGCTCTGACACTGACTCCTGTATTTTTGTTTTTTTCTCCTCTGTCTCTGAGAATGGTGAGGAAGCCAGGCCCCTCGTGCCCCTTACTTGCTGAAGACTCTCCAGTAGTTCTGCACAATTGCTCCTCCCTGTATATTTTTGCTTGCCATTTGTGTATTAGGTGTCATCATTATTTGTTCAGGAAATGGTTGTAGCTGATACTAAGGGGAATCCAGATGAAATTGGAGGAATTACGGACATGATTTTACAAACTGTCTTCCATGTACTTGTGAAAAATACTGATGGGGTAGTCTGGGACATCAGGTGATATGTGGTGAGGTGAAGAAAGTGGAGGTTGTGTTTAAGATAAACAAAAAAAGGTTGCTTCTTATACTTCCCTAGAAGTTTTATTTCTGGAGAATTAAATCTACATTGAGATCTTCAGGTAGTTATTTTCCTTTGTTATTAATGAAAAAGTTAGGAGTGAGGAAGGCATGATTTAAAGGTATCGGGGAGCTTTCTCGAAATGCTACATTTTCTTTTGGGTACCAGGAGTCATTAAGGGAGGGGATTTCTAAAGCCTGCAGTTTCTCTTTTATCTTTGATGGGACTAGGGTGAAGCTTTGCTCATCTCTTTGCATTTCTCTGTGCCTCCTACACTGCAAAGTGCTTGCTCCACCTCGGTGAAGTGGGATGTTCTGAGAAGTCAGAACCTTCTAAGAAGATGAACCTGGCTGGAAGCAGTATTCTTCAGAAGTGTGAAGGGCTCCATTCATCTCAATGAATCATCATCTTTCTTTCCCAACCCTAGCACTATACAGTTAGTCTGTATCTGGTGTTGCCTAGCAGGAATTCATCAAATGTCTAAAGGGAACTGATTTATCCTAACTGGGACTCTTGTGGAAATCCAAGTAGATAAAATGTTCACAGAGGAATATTAGCCTCTTCCCTATGTCTGGCACCCGCGCTATCAATCAGGATTAAGCTCAAAGGCATTTTACAGCTGTCCAAGGCTTGGCTGCCTTGTCATGCTGATGATTTAAAGATGTCTCACTTTATAGTGGAATATCTCCATCCCATCCTGCAATCAGCATGTGTTTCAGCTATCATCTTTTCAGAGGTTTAGCAAATCAAAGCTCTAAGTGATAGCCCGTGTGCACAGTGGCACTGACTACATATACACATCTTCATTCAGGAGTAGAAAAACAACTTTGCCTCTGCAGTAACTATAGGTACATAAGGTGAGATGAGCCTCGTACGCTTTCAGTTCCTCTCAGCTTCGTCTCTTGAAACACAGTGGTTCAGCTCTGAGTTTCCTTCAGCTCTTTTCCATCCATTATTGCTGATAGTCTACATAGCTTCTTGAAGACTTCTCTGAGGCTTGTCAGATAACTGAGCCAATGCCAGAGTATACTTTAGCTGGCTTTGGCACTGACTCAGCTTAGCGAAAGTCAAGGCAATACATTGCAAACATATGTAGTGTGTCTTAGTTTTAGCACCAGTCAGATCAGAAGCTTTGCCACCACCTAACACCTAAACGTTTCCATTTTCAGCAGCAGTAAACTTATAATGTTCCTTGGACCTCAGTTTCTGCTTGTAGTATGTCATGGATTTGAAGTCATGATGTCACCGTCCTTTACTGTCACTAGGACTCAGCACCAGAGTGCTTCTGACCTTTACTGTGCCATGCCAATTATCCTGGACATTTGACTTTTGAAACCTGGAATCGGAAGGTTCTCCAGTTTTGCAAACAGCTGTGTGTAGTGGTCAGGTGTGGACACCATTGGCCTTCCCTGAGAAACCCTGAGATGGGGTTACTCATGGAAAAGCGGTGAACTGGAGGCGATAGCCTCCCGGTAGTAATAGTTGCTGTCCGCTTCCTGTTGTAAACTGGGTGCACTATTTACCTTTACAGGGTGAGCTTCCTTTCCTGAGGCGTACAGTTCACTGACCTGGTAGGGGAAGCTTCAGTCACAGCGTTCTGGTATCGAGGCGTAGGATACGGAAAGATCTCGCTCTAGGAGGCAGGTGCAACTGTAAAGGTTGCATGTTCTCTACAGGGGAGAATGTTTATCTGGGATAGCACGACAGCTGGGATTCCTTGAGTGCTTTTCCACCATGGATGAGACTCTCTTGCTGTTAGAAATAGGAATATTCCAATAAGTGAGTCATCCAGCATCCATGCTGTGAGGTAAAGCACGCCAAGGCTGGGATGAGTCAGATGGTCTGATAACCCTTATTCTCAGACTTGCTGACACAAAAGAGATTCTGAAAACCTCATCAGGAATTGTCACAGTATTTGATATCCAAAACTGCCTCATCCGAGCCAGATGAACCAGCTGGACAGGGCTCTAAAACACTGCAGTGACTTCCCTAACTCTCCTGAAACACCTGCTGCTTGCTGAAGATCCAGTCAAATGAAAGGACCTTCACGTGCAAGCTTAAAAAAAAATGGAGAGCTCCAAAATGGGCTCTACAACCCACAAGACAAATGGTTAATGGGAATAAGGGATTGAAAGGCATTTCCCTGGGAATGTTGAATAGGCAACACGAAACACGGAGGAATCTTACAGACTGAGGAATAATGGCCTCTGCACTGAGGGAACGTCTGACAGGAGAGGACGCTGAATGCAGCGGCTTTTGGAAACGTGTCATGAAATTTGCATAAAATAAAGATGCCATGTTCTATAGGGTGGTTGGGCAAGAGATCAGCTGTAAATTTTGCATTAAAAAGTATGCAAAGTAAAGTGAAAAAAAAATTCAGACATCTAGGCACTTTAAAAAAGATACTTTTTTTTCCTCAGGAACTTAAGTTACTCCCTTCTTCTAGATCCATTTATCAAACAGTTATCCAAATAAAAAGTGTTTCCATGTGTCTGAACAGTAATAATTGCTACTGCCTCTATGAAGACAAGAAGACAAAAAGATCCAAGTAAAGGGTCATGAATTGCAGGGTGTATTACCTGAGAAGAAGATGAAGGCGGCCTCATTGAGTCAGTCTTATCACAGTGTGAAAGTCCTCATGCTGGAGATGAAAAGCCAGTCTCCTCCTGACTGTAATTCAGAGCTAAAGAGTGACCATGTTCTTGGTTCCTTTTCACCTCTATGAAACTGCTGCTCCAAAAACTGTCTCCCAGATGCAGGAAAGCTCAGCAGAGCCAGCGTGCAGATGTAAGCAGACCAGCAAAAATATGTTGTGTTTGTGCTTACTGGCAGCTCGTTTCTTGGTCCTGGCTTAGCCATGGTCAGTGTCCACGTTTCAAAATTATGCTCTTGCTTGTAATACTAGACGTAGAAAAATGGATGCTAAAATTTTGTTCACCTCCAGGTATAGGTGCAGCCCTCAAAGTATTTGAGGCCATATTTTAAAATACGGCATATTTAAAACCAGCTGCTCACTATTTATCTATATTTGGGTGAGAATGAGTTGTTGTGAAAAACACGTCTGTAATTTTGCCATTTTCTCACTTTTGACTGCAGCTGGACTTTGCAATCTTTTTGCTTCTTTTATGTATTTCTGTTATGAAAATGGATGCTTAAATTACCATGAACAAGCAATATATAGAGAGAAACTTAAAGCAGGCATTTTATATACTGTACTTAATGGCCACATATATCCAAAATGGAAGAATTTTAGTAACTTTTGAACACTGGCAAAATGTTTTTGAATGATAGGCATATTTGCAACTTATGTCTAATATTTAAGGTAAAAAGTTTTAAGTTGCTCTTGTTTAGCTTGTTTTTATTATTTACCGATACTGCAGTGCAAGCATAGGTACTTTCATAAAATGCTAGTAGGAATTGTGAAGAGATTTGTTAAAATTCTTGTAAAGTTATATGGAGGAGATGTTACTAGCATTTGGAAGTTTGGCAAGGGGGTTGTGTGTTTTCAGAGGGATTGAGATCAATCCTTCATTTTGAAAGAAAGTCTGTTAGTGAAGAGGAGTTACGATCTTTAACGTAACAAGTTTATGTAAAATGCTCATCCCAGCTTCTCAAAAGCAAGGTTAACGAGGTGAAGTTTGGTATCAATAGAGTTCCAGCTATGGCATTGGGAATTTATCGCTGCAGTGATGCTTTGTATTTGCTGCAGACAGAGAGGTTCCTCTAATTGCTGACTTAGTCATGCAACCTTGTTCCTCCAGGCTCTTTTTTTTTTTAACTCTACCAGTTATGTCTCTCAGTGTTTGTCCCAACCAAAATGCTTGTCTGCTTACCCTTTTCTCATTGCCTGTAGAACTGAGTTCCCAGACATAATCCAGAGCATGATGCATGTGCACTAACAGGATGAATGAGTCTTCCAAACATTAACTAAGCGTGGAGATGATCACGTGAAGTCAGGATTACATTTTACCAGGGTGCTTCGGCGGGCGGGCAGGGAACAAGAGGTACTCTGCTGCTGATTGCATTTGATATCAAGTGAAGGGTTACAATTTCACTGTTCCTATGAAATCTTTTCTACTAGGCTGTTAAATAGGTAAAAAGGGGTGCTAAATGCTGGATTTATTGATGTACTCCTCATTTTGCTTAAGATTATCATAGTTGTCTTCGTGTGGTTTCTAACACATATAAATGGAATATGTAATTCCTTGTAGTGTATGTATGTTTATATTAATTCTAAGAAAGTTGTTGGCTTGTACTGATAAACAAAGACTAAATCCCGTGTTTCATAATTTAGTTATGAATTCATATTTGAGTCCATCTTTGACTTCAAAGGGTCATTGATATAAGGGGTTTTGATGCCAAATTAAGTTAAATCTACTATCTTTTCCAGGGGCAGACAGGACTGTTGGAGAGCAGAGGGTGCTTCTTCCCCCTCCCCTTCAAAACTTGCAAATTTGTTGCTAGTGGCAACTGTAAGATACTGAAGCAACAACAGCATGTTTTCCGATTATATCTTATTAATAGAAAGACTAGAAACACTATAATTTAACATGCCAAAGTCAGAAGTCAAATACTACAATGTAACATGCCAAAAAGAAAGTAAAAAATTAATTTCCATTTATACACTTGTGAGTCATTCTCTTAAAAGTAATCCATCACACAACCATAGCAAGAGGAAGAAGAAGTCAAAGCAAATAGTGGCTACTTCGTTACTGCATGCCAGTGTTTCCCATCAGGCCTTCTCATCGGTCAGGAGCGGAGGTGCGTACGCAGGGAGATGGAGGAAGGAGCCGTGCAGCGCGAGAAAGGACTCTTGTTGCATGAGGATTTGGAGGTGGTGTAACTTCATATGTGGTTTGTGAGACTGGCTTGTTTTTTAACTAGGTTTTTATCATTGCATTGGAGTGATATTCCTTATCTGACTTGCTTCAGGTGGAGGTTTCATTTTGGCATGTTAGGAAGCATATATAAGAAACTGTATTCTCCATTGATCAGTACATATTCCACAGTTATGACAGCTGTGTTCCTCTTCTTTGGCTTTTAGGGATTTGTGCCTTTTTTTTTCTTTTTTTTTGGTAACTTTCTCAGCCTTTACAACACTTCACTGGTGACTAGAAATCTGGGTAAAGTGCAAGCTGCTGAGTGTACATCTAGGTATTTTCTTTTTGTGTCACCAGCTGGGTCTGTTTTCTCTTTTTTAACTGTTGACTTTTTTTCTTCTGCAAGTCTCTAATGGATGACTGGAAAGTAGAACTCTGCAAGAAAAACAGTATTTGAGGAGGAAAACATAATACCTTGGCAAGTTCAGTTAAGATTGAGGCTTCCTGGATAGATTTGGCTTCTGGTTTGCTGTCTTAAGAACATTTTAACAAAATTGCATATATTTGAGAACAAAATTTCATTTGGGACTGACTTTCAGAGCTTGAAGCCGGTTACTTCTGGGCACTTGGTGTAACTCCGTGTCAGAGAAAGTCCAAAAGAGCTACCTCCTGTAATGTCTATAAACCTGGCAGACCTCACTGCTTCATGTTACATGCGATTTGATATAATGGTAGGCTGCTACTGGTTCCCCTCAGCTCTGCCCTTGGCGATGTGCTTCTCCTGCTCGCCTTGCCTTTGATGTGGCTGCAGAGTGAGGGAGACGAGTTCATGGATTCGTTATCCATCGTGGCTGTGTAATCGCTAAATCCAGCACTGAGGCAAGGGAGAAGCTCTATGGTGAGGAGCGGAAAATGAGAAGGATCTCTCTCTGCATCATCACTCTGCTGCTAGGGTGGGGTGGTGGCATGATAAGACTGTACTAGCTGCTTGAGATGGTGTTTATTTATAGTACCCGTTGTTTTGAACGGAAGAAGGCAGAGTCCCTTGGCATTTTACTTTGACTTTGGGTATACATTGAAGCCCAAGGTTGCCTCCAAAAGGCTAGTAAGCAAGATGGAAATGAAAAAGTCATTCTCTGTCTTGCTGTTCGTTCGAGGTTACAGAAGCTACTGTGTCTCAGCCTGCTCCGTTCCAGGAGGGGTTTCCACTGGTGCTTCACCTGATGTTTGACAGTATGGTGGTATTTTTCAAAGGAATGTTAACAGTCCCAGGAGGAATGGTGATTTTGTTTGATAATGACCAGATGTAGAAACTGTTTCATGCTTGTGACATGCCAGCAGTCTCTCTTTTTAGGCAGGGATTTTCTAGAACTGGAAATTGTAGTGTAGTTTTGCACTAGTATAAGACCATAAATAATGCTTTTCATGTAAAGCAAAGCTGTCTCTGTAAGTTCACATTAGCAATTTCTTGGAGTTAGTTAAAAACATGTCTCCTTATGCTCTGTTTTCTTCTGGATGTATAGACTTTGTTTCTAAAAACAGTAAGATGACCTCTGGCATAATTAAAAATAATGATAATATTAAATTACATATAATTTATCATAACTATTAAAATTTAAAATTATTCAGAATTATAACCAATTTAAAATTTTACTTGAAATATGCAACATAATTTTGTTCCTCGAGCAAGAACTCCGGGCTTGTTTGGATCTTTCTTGTGTTTTTGTTGTTTGTTGTATATGTGTGGATTTATTTAGAAAGCCTTCATTTAAGGCTGCCTCCGGTTCAAAGAGCTCACTGTTAGAAGGCACCTGTCTAATTAAGCTAAATCTGCATTTGGGAAAAAGAACAATCAAGAGTTCAACTAGTAAAGCAGACACCATTTGAACAAACAAGAAAGAGATCCAAATAACTGAGTCCTTAAGCAATTAATAACAGCTGGAAGAAACTTGTGTATAGAGATTTCAGACTTTAAGCTCTGCAGCACCTGAGAGCTTTGCCTGGGAACATGAAAGATTTTGCCTTCTGGAGCTGGAGGGAAGCATAGCTGGAGCTCCTTCCAGATGGACCCACACCCACTCGTAGCTTTCTTAAAGCTCACATCTCAGTGTTAGGAGGTTTATAGCACATTTCTTCTGATGTTTACCCTCCCCCTGCCTCCTTGTTTTTTTCCTCTTCAATTTGAAATTCCCCAAATAGTCTCTGGGGACATGTCAGGAGGTTCGTAACATTGTTAGAATACAGTTTATTCCAAATTTTATTTTATTAAATATATGAAGGAGTCATTTAACTTCCTTTTAATTGCATTTTCTATTAGCAAAAAATTTCTCTGGATGTGTTCATCTGAAAATCTTCAGGAGAGTTTTGTTTTCCCCTCAGATTGAGGTAGTTCTTAGCTTAACCCCACCAATTTCTGCCTCCCTCCCAATTTTTTTTCATTTGACTCAGTCTTCTTTCCGTCTGAGACAGTGCTCTCCTAAAGGTAGGAGAATCAGGTGCAGGTTTTAGCTACATTCCAGGTAAAGTTCCGTTTACCTAAAAGTAATCTTTAAGTTAATAAATTCAGTAGTTCGCCTTGCCTATAGTACAGTGTTCATAGAGAAGGACGACTCCTGTTATATGCCTGTTCCCCATGGAGAACATGAGGATTTCTTCAAATAATCTTGTTGTATAGCAGTCTTGCCTGCAATGCATTATTATCCATTACTTGATAATAACAATAAAACCATATTTTTTGTCTATGAGGGTTTTGGATATAAAGAGGCCTGAAATCTCTTTCAGTTTTTAGTAATGGAAGTCGTTCATTTGTTGAGGAAAAGGAAGGAATGTCTGAAGATGAAGTGACTGCACGAGGTCAGACCCAGGGTGCATCTGCGTTCCCTCTGGCCAGGAGCAGTTGCCTCGGGAAGCGTGCAGGGTTGGGCCCCGATGTGCTGAATCCTTTCCCAAATCCAGCAATCTCAGGCTGATGGACTTCGTGAATCAAAGGTTTTGGATTAGCTATCAGTCGATTTTTCTTCCATGAGTTTTTCTGAGCCCTATTTGAACTTAGCTAACTTCTCTTATCCATGATATCCGAGGAGAAAAGGTAGCTTTAGTTTTTAACATCATGGTGCATGAGTAATTTTTTTCTTTAGATTTTTTGTCAACTTGGCTCAATTTGTGTGGGGAGAAGCAGCAAACAGTCATTTCCTATTGACTTTCTCTGTGCCACTCAAGATTTTATAGATCTCCGCTGTCTGTTTTCCTGGCTGAAGTCTCGGTATGTTCAGATGCTTCCCATATGGAAGGCATTTTATGGTTTTGATCACCCTCTTGTTTTACCTTTTCCAGAACAGAAGAATAGCGAATAACCCCACAACATCAACAACAAAAAAACTGAACAGTTCTTCCTGAATTTCTCATCGTATAATTTTCCCTGCATTTTCAGGTTTTAATGTTATAGAGATTGCTTTTACTGTTGGCTGTTCCCCAGTTGGAACATGGAGCAACATGTCCATGATGAAGAACAGTAAAATTAAGTTGTCAGTAACTTCACAGTTCTTAAAGTGGGCAATTGATTTTCTATGACTCCATGCAGCGTTTCAGTGTATTTTGCTTCAAGTTCACTGCAGAGGAGAAGTGCTTCAGCTTTTCTTTTGTCTTTTACTAAGCTTCCCTCTAAGAGCAGGTTAAAAATAGGATTTCATTGTATTTTGATTGGACGCTGCTGTAAATTTATTTTTGTCCATTTAGAAGAGAGTAATTAAAAGATAAAGCATCTTGGCTAGTGTTTGTTAATTGTTTGTAATCCTTCTTTGAATACAATTATAAGGTTTGTCATTGTAGCCTGTGCAGAGTCAGTTCTCTGCACACCTCCTGACAGAATACTGTGAGTCTAGAAATGATGTGTCATCATATTCTATTAATTAAGTGTTTATGCTTGGATGGTGATGAATAACCTAGTAGTGGTAGACCACAGAGTACCAAGTGTTCACTTCAGAAAAAAGAAAAACAGATTTAGTGTATGCCTCTGCATGCATGTGTTATCTAAGGCATATCATTACATACAGCATTTTAGGAAACAAGAAAGAGTAATAACTTGAAGTAATGCAGCTGTTGAATAGCGTGTTATGTTATGATAGTTTTTTGACAATTATGTTTCTGAAAAGGAAATGGAGGTTAACATACGTGTTTGTTACTCACAGCTTTCTTAATGGCTGGATTTTAATGCCAAAGATGTTTTAAAGTCCACTCTGGAAAAAAAAAAATTACATTTTAACAAATTCTATACTGGAAAAATGAAATCTAAGGTGAGTAAAGTATATACTCATGCCATACATCGCAAAGGAAGATATTGTTGAAACATTCATCATAGCTTATCTTTCCAATTCAATAAAAGGGCTACCAAGAAGGAGCAAAACTGGAGTTTTCTCATCGACTGGTGTCCTACCTAACACTGTGAAATTGTGTATTGGCAAAGGAGCAAGCATCGGTGATGCCAGGATGAGTTACTCAACTTGTAGGCAGAATTTAAGCAGCCAAGTCAAGTGTTGAAGGCTTGATCTTTATGTATACCCCAGAAATGTAAAAGTGAACAAAACCAAAGAACAATGCTAAGAATCTGTTTAAAAAATGGCAAAATAAGCCAATAATGCAGAATTAGCAGTCAGACTGATGTAACTCAGCAGCTTTTCTTTCCTTCACCCTTCTTCATGTACTGATATTTGATTGCTTCAAAAGGTGCAAGCAAAGCTAAAAGGACAAATCAAAGATCTTCCTTGGTTTAAATCAAGTATTTTGCTATTTGCAGATAAAATCATAAATAACTCCAGAAGGAAATAAAGTAATATCTTTCCTTCCTTCCTGATGTCCACAAAGGACAATAAGAAAACATTCCTGAATACCAAATACAACTAGAATTGGAGACAGGAAAAAAATAACCCTTTTCAAAACAAAATCAAATACAGTAGCTTGAGAAAGACTCAGAAGCAGCTCTATTTTCTTAATCTATTTCCCTAGGAATAAATTCAGATACTGGCTTTTTTGAAATCTTGGGTTGTACACTTTCTCCCTCTCTTGGATGGAGATTCCTGGTATTCCTTGGTGTTTATTTCAAAATGAGTGACAAAATGTGTGAATCTCAATTCCAGAAATGCTTTCAGTTCTCTTTAAAGTGTTATCTTTATCATGTGAAGAAATAGAGCAAATAGTTGTTATCTTAAAGACAAAATTGGCACAACTTCAATGGATTTTTGAACTTATGACCCCTGTACTCCATTGCTCTAACCTACCATCCAAAATAAGGAGTCCAAGCACTGATGGATGTGCCTGTGTTACCTGGCACACTGCTTTCAGATACATTGATGACGTGCAGGCTGTTAGTACTATGTTTTATTTTTCTTGCTCATCATTAGCATTATTAATTTTTAAGTGTTCATAGTTCTTGATCTGTGTATCCAAAATGGCCTTGTGCCCAGCAGATAAAGTTTCAAGGTTTGTAATGTGGATCCTTATACTATGATTTGTTTGATTAAAGCTTTCTGCCAACATCAGACCAGGCCTGGGGGCCATCAGCTTGCTGACACCATGAAACCAGGCTATTGGAGGGTCATTAATCTAACGTGTAGTAAGATTAACTGGTCAGAGAATGTGCTGTACCTTCCATTTACTGTATCGGTTTACTTTCCTCACAGTGTACAATATAGAGACATCTGTTGGGAGCAAAAGAGGAAAGATAAAGGCAAAAAAAAAGCATAATTTATGTAAGTAGGAGCACGTGCAAGCATATTTATTGTTTATCCTACAAATGGATCCCTTCTGTCTCTCCTATTCTGTCTTAAGCTTTATGTGGTTAAAAATCACATAAATTTATTTGGGTAGATTTCTCCATCATAGCTTAAACCATTAATAAATAAGTTCCAAATATTCCTTTTTAAACCTGACCATTGTACTGAACGACTAGAAGAATGTTATTATCTGAAAGGGGTAGCAGGCAGATAAATTTGGTATGCGTGCAACTTCCAGTGCTGTCCTTTAAAGCAAAGGCATAATAGCAGCTGCTGTGCAGGCGGTGCGTGTTGCCAGTGGAATTTATTTCTGACCAACTGTGTACTCTTCGACTCCAAATGCTCTGTCTTGAACAATTGCAGTGTGTAAAAAGAAACAGTGGTGGTGCGAATTATAAGGAGGAGGACTAGAGGAGTGGGATAAACATACAGTTTTTACTCATGATCAAGGAAGTATTTGAATCTAAATTTTAGGAGCTGAAAAATTAGCAGATTAGAGATTTCTATTTTTTTATTGTATGAATGACAAAATGCTGTTAATGTGGTGTTTTTCAGATGGCTTCGATTTAAAGTAGTTATAAATGCAAATTATAGCAGCTTTTGATGGCACAAATGTTTTAAGTTACTTTGCAAATGTATTTTGCAAGTTTATTATTTGGCAAATATATTTTTATTTGTATGAAGTGTGAATACAAAAAGTAACAGCATCAACCTGTTTTGAGAAGGCTTTCTTAATTATTTGATAAACAGGTATGCTTCAACCCTGGATTTCATTTTTTATGTGTATTGAAAATACTCAGAATTTCAAAATGTGGGTAATTTGTAGGTGTTTAGATATACCAAGTACAGCCTTTCTTGGAATAGGTTATAAAACATATTTCATTTTTTTGTTTTTTCTAAACTGGAGATGCAAGACAGAAAAACACCTCTTGGTTGGCGGTGTTGGGTTTTGGTGGTTTTGGTTTGGTTTGGTTTTTTTCAATTAGTGCATATTAAAGCATGCTGTGTGTGTTCTGGGAGTGCATCATAGGCTACCTAGGAAGATTAATACTTCTCTCTTACTTCCTAGTAGCTGTTTCCAGTATTTTGTATACTGATACAGCTTTCCATAGTCTTGGCAGCAGCTACAGATGAGGAGAAGTGCATTAAGTCATCTGGTTCGGGTCAGTGTCGCTAGAAGATTGTTCCTTGCTGTGTATTAATGAGATCTTTCTTCCTTCAGCTAGCAGGCAGGAGCTTTTAAATAACTTAATATTCTCTGAAAAATATCTCTTCTCAGTCATGCTCAAGAAGATAGGTCTAACATCTCATTTGCTCATCAGGAATTCCAAAAGCTTGTCTGTATCTGATTATATACTTTATATATCTTTTACAAGCTGTTCCAGCGAGTAAGTCCAAATTCACTTGAGACCTGCTTTTGATCTGGTCAGGTGCATTTCTGACCATGCCTCCTTAGGGTCCCACAGGTGATACGAAAGATGACAGAACATAAGCGAGACATGCTTCACTGGTATTTCCCAAGGTGTTTTTTCCTCCCCTCTGAAGGGCTGGGTTACCCCTGTGAGGAAGCTCTTTACTAAGTGTGCGCTCTCTTTCATTTTCAGGCCAGAGCCTCAACAGAAAGCTCCCTCTGCACCTCCACCTCCACCCCCGCCCCCACCTCCGCCCCTGCCGGAGCCCACCCCGCCAGAGCCAGAGGAGGAGATTTTAGGGTCCGACGATGAGGAGCAAGAGGATCCTGCAGATTACTGTAAAGGTGTGTGCAATTCAGCAGTGTCAATAAGGATAAGGATGCAAGTCAACTCTGGTTCTTGGAAGGTTTTTAAAGACCTTATCTTTAATTATGGAATTTATGTATACAAGAATTATGAACAACTGCTCATTTCAGGTCCAGATGCACAACTGTCTTCAGCTTTACTTTTTCAGTTAGCCATAGCTTATTTATACATTTTGCAATAAATACGCAAATATTGCATCCCTGTTTTCTTCCTGATGTCCTAGTTATAAGAATATAGAAGAAACTTGTCTTGATTGATTTTAGTTATAAGAGAAACAAAAGCACCCAAACCAAACCAAACAACCCCTCACACACACACTCCAAAAGATTCTAAAATGCCTTGATGCCTTTAACATAAACTACATTTATTTTTTTATCTGTATCTTTTTTCCCTTCTTCTCTCACCTGCACCAGCCTGAGATGTTTACATGTTTTTTTCGTGTGTTGTCTTTCACAGCCCTCAGCATTATCTGAGGCTCTCTGCATCTTTGTTTTAGATCTTGATTTCCCTAATTTTTGTAGTTGCTTATATTCATTTTTTAAATATCATTAAATGTATAAAAACATGTGACTGCAGTACAACAGTGTCAATACTTAAGCTTGTTTTAATGTCACTGCTAAAGTTGCAAGTCTGTTCCCATTAGGGTAAAATGTATACTGTACTTACATGAAAAATCATAAATAACAGGTCTGTCAATTTTGAGTTATCTGTTGTAGCAGAGTTCAAGATAAGAATTTACTTTAGGAAACAAAAGTTTTATCACTTCAGATTAATGTTTTTCAACAGCCAAAAAGCACCGTGTGCACATTGACTGTATCTGGTATCCTGTATTCCTCATATCGAGAAACACTTCCTGTGTCAAATATGATGATGTCTTCTTAATCAGAAGTTTGTATGTAAGCCTGGAGATGTGCTATTTCAAGAATCCCTTCTCCCAGCCTGGAACAATTGTATTTTCAGATTTAAGAATTGAAAGTGACTATTTCATTTTGGTGTAAGAAGTTTTATTAATATGTAATATTTCAAATGTTTAAGTGACTTACAGATACCAATGGTGAAAACGAAACAGTAAACTCAAACTAAATGTTGAAGTCTGCAGCAGGGAAAAGAAAAACGTGTTGCTAAAGCATGTTTTTATTTTTTTAAAAATTATTTCTGTTACAACACATTTGTTCCTTAAGATAACTCCTCTGGTATCTGTAACATCTTCCATCAGTGAGTAAGAATTTGCTGTTTAAACATCTGTTTACTTGTAAACATCTGTATTTCCTTGAGATTAAGTGTTTCAAGGCCCCCACTTAATTCTTCCCTGAAGTAAGGGCTGCATTTAATTTCAAACAATCCATTGTTGTCTGTGTTCCAGCATCTCTTGCAAAATGTCACCATCTGGAGAAGCTAGATCACAAAACAAACAAAAAATAGTCTAAGTTTACAGCCTGCTTGTAAGTTACCTGTTTTAACTAGAGTCTCTGTGACTGTAGCAGGTCAGTAGGGAGATCTGTATGCTTTTAAAATGAACTACATGTTACACTAAGAATGCTTGCAATTTTCCTGAAAAATTAAAGGGAACTTCTGTACACTTCAAGGTTCTTCTGAATCCTTCTGGTCTTGAAGCTCTGAATTGATGGAAATACGTTAAAGATGGTTCAAGCTTTGGTTCATTTGGGTGTCATAATCATTATTTGTTTCTGTGAGAACAGTGCTTTTGTTGCTCCAGTAGATGATTTACCTATTTTCTGACCATAATTTCCTGTAAGACTGATCAGTACATTTCCTTCTTTTAGTCTGCTGGGGTTGAGCTGAAGAGAAAGTCACCATGTTGTGTAAGAATCTGAATCGAATGGCCAGATTGGGATGATCGGGGGCCATACAGACTTCCTGCTTGTTTATTTTATATTCAGTATGGGGAATGAATAAGTTATTTGGCAAAGAGTTCCAGGGATGGCTTTTAGGTACATTATTTCCACTTTTTTTTATTAGCTTGAATATGTTTTTCTGTTTTGGGTAACCTTACCTGTGTTTGTACAGAGTAGCAGATAAATATTTGGAAACTATCACTTATTACTGGAGTGTCTCTCTTCTTCCTAATTTCATCTCCAAAATGGCAGTCTCCCAGGATTTTTGAGTGAGGCACAGAGCATACTTCATCTGTTCTCGACCCCAGTTTGAAATTTCATTGGAGGGCAATTTTGATGAGGGAGTATATAATTAACTTTTTTAACGAATTCAACATTTTACCTGTTAACTGTACTTCCCATTGCCAGGGTATTTTTGTTACTAATTTTATTTTTATTCATTATTTTTAAGGATATGTTATTATGTGCTGTGCTCACAGCTTCACCGTGTTACATGGTGGTTAGTAAATAATCATAATAGTATTTTTAATCATGAAATTGGATTAGTTTGAATTAGCACCTGACGTGAAAGAGACAACTAACAGCCATCGGTGTAAAGCAGACTAACCTCTGTTTCCTGGGGGGCTTCCTCCAGGGCCTGTTTAAATCTGTGAAATAACTTCTGTTGGTGTCACTGAATTTACATTAAATGCTTTTCAAATCTTTGTTTGTTTAAAGAATGGAAATATCAAAAGTCTAACTACGTGATTTTTCAAGGGGTATTTAGACAATGAAGCTATTTTTTCTTCTTTTCTGAAAAGCCTTGAAACACTTGGAGATTTTTTTCAAGAGCCTGTCGTGTCATGGATGTAATTGGAATTCTTTGCTTCTCTGATCATCTTCTTTGCCCCCTGGAGATGTCTCCCATTCATCCAGTTCACAAAGGGAATAATTCCCTATACAAACATAGAACTAGCCAGCTACAATTACCAATACATTCAGGAGACATTTAGGAATAATGATCTCATTTTTCTGACCCTCTTTCTTGAGTGCATGTAGCTCGCTAGCTAGCTGTGAGAGAGACTTTTTTTTCTGTGTACGCTGCATTGAATAGTACAACAGGTTTTTTTGTTACATTATCAGCAGTGCCACTTATACATTGTATATTTTCAAATACCAATATTGTTTTTCCAAAAGTACATCATTTTTCGCAACCCACTAATTTTCCATAGATGCTTTCTTGTTACTACTACTTAGAAATACGTTCTGTATCATGAAGAACTTAAATAATTACATTCATCATAGGATGACATCAGCTTTTAAAATGCATTTAACTAAGCGTGGTTTTACCTGGTTGTCCGCAACCTGTAAATGAATATGTTGCTGATGTGAATAATCGGGGAGTAATGTGTACAGGAACGGTAATCGATTATTTCTAAAACTGCTCCTATTGTGGCTTAGGACAGTAGAAAGTATCTTGTGAAGTATATATACTCAGAGAATATGCTGCTGCTGTTGGTATCTGTAACATATGCTGGTGTATTGCTATAATTAGTTATGACAGTGCTGTAGTGACCAAAATAACATGGCTTTTACATATATAGTATTGTTATTCTTGCAATACGTAGATTTTACTAAAATAACTTACCAACCCCCAGTTTATTAACTTGTCTTCAGTGTCTTTGATCTCCTCTGTAGGGTGTTCTCTCTCCTGTCTGTGATGGGAAGAAACTGTCCCAAGTTTTTGATTATTTTTGACCCTTTGAAGCACAAGTATGCCAAAGGCTATCTGCAGAGAGGCAGACTTATAAGGCAGTTGTTTACCTAAACTATTCTTAGAAACATACCTTTACCTGTGTTTAAATTCTTCATGCTTGAGTGTTATGCTGTTAACATGTCAAAAATGCAAATATTTTGTTTAGTACAGAAAAATTACTTCTGGACATTGTTTTATACACATGAAAGGCCCACATACACCCTTCTGGCAGTGCGAAAGGCTGTGTGAATTGTGAGTGTTTTCATATACATCTGAAGCCATGTTGTTAAGGAATAATTTAATAGGACTAGATAAAATGTTCCAGAAATTTTTCTGTTGTTGAATTTTAAAATCTGTTTTGCAAACCACAGAAAGGTATTAAAACTAGGTGTTAAATATTTTTCAGTTTTTCTAATTATATCTGTTTGCAAAAGGAATAATGATTGTACAGAGGAGAACGTTTTGTACTTCTCACTGTTTTCATGCAATGATACATGCAGGACAAAAATCAGAAGAAATGATACTGTGATAGTGAATTATGTGGAAGTGTTTTACATAATTCTTGCTGTCAAGTCAGCAGACTTGATTCATTTCACAAATGCAAGCTTTTTCAGTAATGGAAAGGTAGAATTGCTGTTATGTTCTCTCAGCCTTCCACTCACATCTATCACTTCATCATCCTAGATGGAGTTTTATGGAAAGAATTTACCAAAGAGTAATATATATTTTTTTTTGTTTGTTTTAAACCAGTCAATAGCTGTCTTAAAATATGGTTATATTTATTCAGATTTTTAAATATTTTCAGTAGCTGTTACCACAAGGATGGTTGAATAGACAATTAAATTAAAATTTAGTTTCGTTTTTAATGTTTTTATCAGTATGCATTTCTATATGTGAGTTTATTCAGCAAAATTTCTATAATAATGAAGCTGCAATAGACTTGGGATTCATTTGGGGCTGATAACTGTTTCTTTTCGCCAATGAAGTGGACAGCATAATCATTAACACTTACGCTCAATAAGTCCGTGTCCCCCCACCTTTCCTGGAGCGTAAATCCGGTTGGGTGGTCCAAAAGTGATCTTTTTTTCTTTGAAGAGTAAGGAGTTCCCACTTGGCAATGCTGTGCATTCTTACTGAGGTTGACACAATTCAACAGTGGAAGTGAAGGTATCTTTTTAGGTTGCTAGGTGAGTTGTCCTGGCAGCTTTTCCTGAATGTTTCCTTCCCAGTGATGGAGGGGCGGGTAGGTCTTCCCCCAAGGGGGAGCCCTGGGGCTCTGTCCTAGGCTGGGTCCGTATGTCTCGGTCCTCCCGTAATGCCCTGAACTAGGGCCTTCTTTTTCCTTTGCTCTTTTTTAACTGAAAGTGTTGGTGTCTGTATACCTAATGATTTGTGAAATTAAATACTGTGTGTGATAGTATACAGTGCTCATGGGTTAAAAGTGTAAAGATTGTTCTCATATCTGGATCTTCATAGATTTGTGCAACATTTTCGTGGAAAAGATGAAACTTCAACACCTTACTGCTAGTCAGGGGGAGCCAAGACTGCACTCTGTGTGTCTGTCCATGTTCCCTATGCACACCAGACCCATTCCTGTGCCCGGTGAACATTCCTGACCCTCTGCGGTGGTGTAAACTGGGAGGCAGGTGGACAGGGAGGTGCGTGAAGTCAGCGCTGCATAGCCGAGAGTTGCGCTGCCCGTCTGAAATTGTTTGTTGCTGCCACTTGGTTCAGAGCGGCCCCGGCCGAGACGAATACGTGTGAGCGCTGCTTGCCAGTGCTCTGGCCCGAGCTGGTTGAGTCTCTGCCAGCGGTATCACGTGCGGGAGCCCAGGCAGCTGCAACCGTATCGGATGGGTCAGCTTTTGGTTGAGGCTGTGAGCAAGCCAGCGAGTGTCTGCTGTCTGCTAAGCTCGCAGTTACACCTTAACATACAAATACCGAAGCTGTGTGTGTTTTAGAGTTTCAGTTGAGACATACCAACATCTAAAGCAATACGTTATCTAAGCTTTATCGTTCTGTTGAATATGTAATCTTTATAGTTCTATCGTACGATTGTATTAAATTTATGAATCTGCTCTGGAAGCATTTGAGAAAAGTTCACAAGTAAACTCTTGAACTTCTGATAAGGCAAAAGATTATTATTAGCAAGGAAAGGATATAAATATATCCAGATTTGATGTCACTGTTCCACAGAAAAAAAGGAGATAAGAGACAAGTCCTTGTTTGAAATCCGAGAAATTAAGTGATAAGTTCACATTGTTGTCTTAACCAGGCACCAGTTCTAACAAGATTTTCAGGGGATTTCAAAACAAATATAGCAACTTCGAGAAAGTAGTCTGAGGTTTTCCTAATTGTAAGTGGAATAGTCAATAACTGAGGATCCTACCGAAGGACAGCTGGGTGTGATATTGTGAAGGACCAGAAAGAGCCGAAGAGGTGATTCCTTGACAGCTGCTCCGAGTCTGCTGCTGATCACGTCCTGGAGGCTTGCATGGGGCAGCTTTATTATTTCTTTGCAATTTAGACAAAATTGTGGATGTTATTAGTGTGTTAAGGTCTGAATAATAATCTTGTGTAATCACTGTCTTACCTGGTTGGACTGGGAGGAAGAATGCCTCTTAAAATATGAAGGAAATAAAAGTTTCATTACACCTCCTTACGCTGCCAGAAACCTGAGCTCCAGCCTGCTCTGTCCTGTTGGCCTTTCTGCCTAATGGGGCTTTTGAGGACCTGTGTAGTGGTGTGAGTTAGGACTGCAGACTTCAGTAATTAAAAAGCAGTTCAGACAAAGCCCGTAGCTGCCTGCTCTCTCTTCTTCCTCACTGTAAAAACCTCAGACATGAGGAAAAGGTATTGCTGCTATTGGTCAGGAGCCAAGCAGAAGAGCATTGATAAAGTCTGCATTGTTCTTAACATTTTCTCAGGAAGTATTTTATTGCTGCCTGTATTCATAGAAAGCAAATGGGAATTAAAACCGTCTCTGCTAAGATTCTGCAATCATCCAAAATATGTTGACTGGAGAAGCTTCAAAAATGATAAAGAAATAATGTAGATCTTTCCTGTACTCTCTGTGAAGTGGAAGATAAGCCTGGGGAAATAGAGAACAGATGGTAATATTACCACAAATAAAAGCCATGAGAGAAGGGTGAATACACTCTACAGTAGTTAGAGGACTTGAGTTTTTTCCCTCCAGGCCAAGTAAGGCAGAATTTTTAACATTAAACTTCCCTTTAGATTTCCTATTTATAGTACAGGACAATTTGAAGAGGAAAATTTATATGACAAGAATTACTTGAAAACCTGGGAATTATTGTTTGTTTTCTGAATATTCTTTTTCTACTCGTTTTTTCATGAAAGGAGGCTATCATCCAGTGAAAATTGGTGATCTTTTCAATGGCCGGTATCATGTTATTAGAAAGTTAGGATGGGGACACTTCTCTACAGTCTGGCTATGCTGGGATATGCAGTAAGAAAACTATTTTTTTCCATTCACTTTTTTCTTAATATGTTAGTTTATTTTGTTTGCAGAAACTTTTGTTTCACATGCATGATAAAGTTATGTAAATGTTTGCTATCTTTTTATGCAGAAAGATGTATGCAGTCTTATTTTGCTCTTGGTTAAGGTGTAGTTTATAAAAGCTCTAAGAAATAAGTGTAATTCTATTTTCTTTGACAAATTAGCTTTGCTTATTGAATTTGCATGTTGTCTTGAACATGCGAGAGTAAGCTAATGTGTTTATTTCTGTTTTATCTTTAATGAAAAAATATAATTATACCTTGACTGAATGATAAAATGTGTAACCAAATACCTCTTTTAAAGACATTAGCATCAAGGAGACAAAATAGTCAATAAATCAGACTATTAATAGAGTACGGTTAAAAGTTGGTTTTAGTGTAATTTCAGTGTGTTCTTTCAGAATACATTAGGTTACAAAATATTCTATTTAAAGTTTCCCAACCTTCAATGTATGTCTATTTTAGCTCAGAGCATGTGTTGAAAATGTTTTTGTTCTTTTCAAGGGGGAAAAGGTTTGTTGCAATGAAAGTTGTAAAAAGTGCCCAGCATTATACAGAGACAGCCTTGGATGAAATAAAGTTGCTCAAATGTGTAAGTATCACTCATTCAATGTAGTGTTCAATACCAATAATAATGGTACTAATGAATTAAAAAAATGCAGCAGAATATTGTTTTTAAATGTTTTTACACCCCACCCCCGAAATAGCTGGCTTATTATGTGTTACCATGATTTCTGAAGCTCCAAAATATTGTTTAACTTCATGTGGAAAGCTAACTAATTAGTATTTTAAAGTGAACTTTCCTCTAAAATGTCAGTGTTTACATTCTTGGTTTAGGTTCGTGAAAGTGACCCTAATGATCCCAACAAGGATATGGTTGTACAGCTAATTGATGACTTCAAAATTTCTGGAATGAATGGAATTCGTATCCTTTTGAAAACATGACATCTTCATTAAAAATTATGTACTAAGATAAGTAAGCATTTAGTTCTGGCTTTTTTCTAGTTAGTCGTACTTCAAATTTGTAATGTAGAAATGCCAAAATATATGTAGATGCAAAGAGTAGTTCAGCATGTAATGCACTCACTGGAGTGAAAGTAGCTTAGCTTTCCTAAACACAATGCAGAATAAAAAAAAAAACAATCCCATGAATCCTGTCATTGTCTGCTAGAACTAGAGAGAGAGAGTTTACTTAAAAACTGGAGTTTTACTGAAAAGATTTGTAATAACCGAGGCTTACAGGAAATATGTTTTGCTCGACTAGTAAAGAGAAAGAAAGTGTCAGTGTCACGAAGAAGCTGGTTTCTGTTTTCTTGTGGGAAGCGTGAGGGCGTGGAGATTCTTCTCTTGTTTATGTGATCCTCTTTTGGCCAGATGTTAACCTCTTTTTTGGCAAAGGTTTTAAAGTTTTACCTTTGAATGCTTCCTTTAAAAAAATTTTAAAAAAAAGGAGGGAGACAAAGTAAAATATGCCTGAATATTGTTCTCAGGGAAAATTTTGGGTCTGTGAATATATTTGATTTTAGAGTTGAGCTCAAGTGAGTTATGCTTGCTAATTATATAGATGTTTTAGCAGCTTATTATACTACTGTGCTTTCATTTACTGTTACAGCTCATATTTATGTGTATGCTTGTTGTGTCTCGGAGCCCTAATAACAGACCTCATTGTTCATCGTGTCATACTACCAGACAGAGAGACAGTTCCTGCTCTAGAGAGCTTAACACTAAGTTGATTTTGGTGACGTGCCTTCAGTGTTCAGCAGATCAGGTTAAGATGTTCTTCACCAACTCTCGTCCCCTAGGAGAGGAATCTAGGAGGTGACTGTCAGTAAATCTGAATGCCCACTAGAAGGCATCCTTTCAGGGAGAAGTGTGCAAGCAGTTTTCATCCCATCCATCTGTCTCTTGACATTACTTATGAAGCCTTTGGGTTTGTGATAAGTGAAAATGAGCGTGTGGGGACAAGTGTTCTCAGTTACAGAATGGGGGTCTTAACTGCTTTCCCTTTGTCCCATTTTGGTTTGCTTCCTAGTTGCCTCAGTGGTCAGCGAGCATGGTAGAAAGCTGCTTAAATGTAGGTGAAGTTAGTGAAGGTGAAGGTGTAGGTGTAGGTGAAGTCTGCTTTTTTCCTAGGTTTTATCATCAAATTAAAATGAACTAAAGTAACCCATACAGTTGGCAGTAGTCATTTCAACCTGAATATAAATGGTTTGTGATCAAGGAAATTGCTTAACACAGTGAGGCAAAGAACCCTGGTTAGGGTTTCTTGGTGCTGCTGTTGTGCTACAAAAAATAGGTTTTAATTTATGAGCTGAGATGCTTATTAAGAAGTATTTAATAAATATCTCTATTTTCTAACTATGTTCACAAAAAAATAATGCGACCAAAGCACTTCAGGTCTTCAGCTGGCAGCTGTACGATTGAAGAATAATAAAAGTTATTTTCAGAAATCAGAAATTGTAACTTACTGTTTTCATTGTAAAACACTAATATGAAATAGGGAATAAGAAAATGTATTCATAACTATACATAGATATAAATGTTATCTGCTTAATGGAGCAGTTTCCCAATAATGTTCCTAAATTATTGCCAAGATTCACATGTATGTGTGTATACATCTGTATTAAAGGTGAGAGCCATTTCTAAGTGTGAAGAGTGAATTTTGTTAGTGATAATATTTTGAAAGCATATCCAAACTTTTTGAAATATAACACTTAAGTTGACAAAGCCAAAAGAGACCATGTGCTAGTGAAAAGTAAGTGTTCAGGTAGCTTTGTGTTAGCAGATGAAAACTGGGCAGCTGACTTGATTTACTCTATTTCAGTTTTACCTTCATGTTGAAAACTCCAGCAGTACAGAAGTTGCTTTATGTGGAAGGCAAATGCCTCTGCCTTGCTGAGAAGTACATTTTTCAGAAAGGTGCACTAGGCAGGATGGGCTGATAGCGGACCCAAATTTAAATTACAGCTGGAAGTCTGTCGAAATCCTAGCTGCCAGTGAAAATATGATATCAAGTGTCTCATGCTTTGAGTTTTCTTGTGAACAGTTTGTGCATCCTGAGTTGCATTGCTTATTTGAGCAGTGGTTGGTTGCATTGATTATTTGATCAACTCCTTTTTATCTTCTGGAGAAAAAAAATCTTTGATGCGGGTTCTTTTGGGAGGGAGCAGGTAACTGATTTTAACATTTTACTGCTATTTGTTTCTGTTTTAAAAATGCCGTATTAGTGCTACATCAGTGTTATTGAGTTGAACAGGTTGAGAGAAATACAGTAATTTGAGAGTTTTTCCATGCTCTGCTGTTTCCAGCTTCCTTTGGGCAAGTCACTAAATATCTGTTCCTTGACTGTAAATTAAAACAACATATGCTTCATAGAGGCTTGATTATTGGTTATGGAATACATTTAAAAGTTAAAGCAAGACAGAAGAGAGGTGGGTGAATCCTTTGGATGGCTAATATCACAAAATGTCGTGGAGCTTCCAAACAGGGAAACTTGTCAAGAGCCGTGTAGCACAGAGCTGGGAATGTGCAGAGCCATTGGCCTGCACTGTGTGTCTGAAAACAGTCATCTTTCTCCTAGGAGCTGTAAAAAGTGTTTATATACAGAAGGATTTTAACAATGTCTGTTATGCTACACCAGACTGATAATTTTTTAGCTACTTGTACATTTTAAAAAGATTGCAATTATGATTTTTTCAGGAAATAACAGAATTCCTGAACTTGGGCACTTTGGTGTTTTAGTTTATTATGTTTGTCTGAACTGGATATTTATTGAGCCTTAATAAATGTTTATTTGAGTGTAGCATTTTTTTAATAAAAGATTCAGGTAATCACATAATGAAACAAGTCTTTGGAGAGACAAGTGAAAAAGTAAAGAAGGAAACATTCCCGACACTATCAGACATTATAATAATTGTAATAAATTTATCTCCAAAGAATACATAGCATTAATTAAATGCCATAGAGCCTAAATGCTGCCAATCCAGAAGCAACTAAGATACATCCAGAAGCGTTCTGTGTGGGTACCAGAGCCTTATTTCATTTAGCTTAACTAGTCTTTAACCGTCATCACATTTCTAAATGCTCCTGTAATGTGTGTTTGTAGATAAGATAGTTACAGGCAGGATTTTAGTCAAGAAAGCACAGTTTTAAGTACTTAAACCTGTCAGCTGATTAATGTTATGTTTGCTCTCACTTTTGCTGCTCTGCTCAGTTTTCTTCTTTCAAACATTCCTCAAACTGCTTTGAAGAGCATTTCATAAGAGGCATGTCTGCTGGGTGGGCTTCAGGTTTATTTTTGCTGGAGGACTTTTTGGACATACTCATCTGTCAGGATGTTGGTGCTGTAGGAAGATCCTGGGGCTTGCAAGGCTGGTTTCCTAATAGTTAATGCACAGCTTTTCCCAGACTCTTTGTTGTGGGCAGTCTGGCTTACAGTTAACGTTTTTCAGGTCAGGATAGTAAATCAGAGAACAGTCACATTTTTGCGTACCTACTCCAAACACTGAGCCTCCTGTATGTCTTCTCCCCATCCCAGTTGCCTCCCCAGTACGGAGCATGCCTTGAGTTTGTCTGAGTGCTCCCAGCAAAACATTGCAATCTTTTTTTCAGGTAGACATCACTTCTCTTTCTTGTGGCCCTCTGCCATTCCTCCTTGCATCTTCCTTCTTGGTGCCCTCCCCTTGCCTCTCAGCTATTCACTTCCCTACAACCCTTTCTCTTCTGGTTACTAGTAAGGCTTAGCACTTCTGTAAGCGCAGGGAATGGCCGGAATGTGCATTGGAGAGTCTGCAGCAGCAGTGGTCTGAAGGACTGTGGGTGGGTGTCCTAAATTTCATTTCTGAATGCTGCAGTGTCTTGCCTTTCTGAAATCTGTGTTGCTGTAGCATTGCAACTTCACTGCGTGGGCTAAGTTAATAAGCTCTGCAGAGCTAATGTGCTCTGCTCATCCTTTTTGATGGCTGTGTGCTTTACTAGTGACTTCTGTTCATTGGATGCTTGTGTGGTAAAGTAACCAAGACTGTTTCCTCTTCTGAATGGAACAGTTTTATAATATTCTGAGTAGACTTGATTGATATGATTGGGTAATGACTATTCACTATCTCCTCTAATACAGGAATTGAGGAACATGAAGTGAGATGAACAGGTAGCAGTAATCAAAATGTTACAGTTCTTCACAATGTGCTTTGACCAGTCTTGAGACCTTTTAACTTTGGTCTAACTCCAGCATAGGGGATGTAGATTTTAAGACTTCATAGGTAGGTACTTGAGAAGAAAGTGAACGATAGACTGATACACAAGGTAAGTCTCATTTTGACACAAGTTAAGACAGTGACTCTAAGATCATTGCCAAGACTATAGTTAATAAAACTTGGAGAAGTTAGGTAAGATTTCTCGCCTGGCAGTGTAGTTCCCTATGAATGGTCTCTGAGATACAGTCTAATTTCATCCATTGAGATTTTCCTGCCGTATCCATCAGTTAATTCATTTTCTGTTATTTGTATTACACTATTCTTTGCAAGATTGTAGTATCATGTAGTTAAGATTTTAACATTCTTTCTGTTTTCCAGGGACATTAAGGTCATTCCCAGCTCAGGTCTGAGGATTAACTCAGTATAGTCAAATTGTATCTGAATATTTTCTCAATAGAAAGATAACCTATCTGGGTATATTACGTGTAGAATCTCTAACTTAGGAAGCCCTTGAACCACAAATGACTGGAAGTTCCTACGTCTTGTTTTTTCCTAATACTCTTCCCTTATCATCTACTGTTGGCCTCTATTGGTGGCCAATAGTAGATGCTGGGTCAAATTAAACTTTTTGGCATTGTGTTTTTTGCATGTTGCTTCCGAGTTCCACATTTTCTTTGTTCCTGAGTTCTTTGGTGATTGCCGTTATTCTCTGCAGTTAAAACTGTAGGTGGTATGAGACCCATTCTCTTACTACTTTAGTCTTTGTTGTCAAGTGATTCTTAATTGAGCCTAATCAAAAAGATGTTTAGTATGGTTCATTTTCTAAAACACTGTTGCTGCAGACTTTTGTTCTTAAAACCTTCTATTCATATAATTTAAAATTTATTAGAAACTAGAGATAATAGGCCAAATCAGTACTTTTAACTGTTTCAAAGAAAACAAAAATGAATTAGTTCTTTTTTTACAATTACCTATTTAATTGTTCATCCTAATGCTATTGTTAACATGTAGAAATATCTGACAAGATTTGCATAATTAAAATGTTTTATTTTAATTTGTTCTGCATTTGGGCACTATTCTTGTATGTGTTTATATAGAACTGAAATGTAGTACCAAAGCATATACCATGTTCTGCTCATTTTAGGGGGAACTATTTTCCCTCTAAACAGGGTGATGATTGCTTCAGCCAGTATGAAAACGAACATTTGTGTTGATCTCATCAACAAGTTTATTTGGAAATTATCCTTAATTAAATCCCAGATGTCTGTATGGTCTTCGAAGTACTTGGACATCATCTCCTAAAATGGATAATCAAGTCCAATTATCAAGGCCTTCCCATCCGTTGTGTAAAAAGTATAATTCGACAGGTAAGATTTGTTAATGTTTTAATTAGGTTTTTCCAGCATTGTTAACAGCTTGAAGGTTAGAATGATGATATTTCAACTGAACTCTTACTAATGAATATCTCAGATAAGGTAATTTTATTGGTAATCCTGGCGGGGTTTGCAAGAGCATCTTTCTGGGTAGCCTGCATTTCTGCATGCTGGGTTTTGGGGGGTTTTTTGTTTTGTTTTGTTTCAAATCAAGGTTTCCCACTGATAAGGGAGTTTCCTGAGCTGATTTAGAAAATAAAAAGTTGAAGCAATGAGTCTTGTTCATATATGTAAGGATATTAATATTCAGTTGCAGTTTTGGTTGACATGTCATGCTTCTTAAGACGTGCTGGAAAATAAAACATCAGAACAGTGGGAAATAATATATTGTTATTATAAAACTGAACAAAAATTTCATCTCTCTCTGAAAAATAGGTTGTAAAGGAAAAAACTTCTTTGAAAAATTGCTGTCTATCTGTATTTAAGTTTTTGTAGAGTCAGAGGGTTAACAAGATGAAACAGTTCAGAACATTTCACTGGGACATGTTCTTTCAAAATATATTCTTCTGCTAGACTATGAAAATCAAGTTTCTGAGAGGTGATCTTAAAGAGAAATAGTGTCTCAGCAAGGAAGAATCATATATATCTCTCTGTGATTTTGTATATACTATTAATCTGCGTGCAGTTAATACGTACAAATGATGAATGAAATATTGGCACTTAGGTAACTTGTATTGCCTTTCATCAACTTTACCTCTATTTTATTAATCAGTGATCTGTTAAAGTAGTTACTTTCTTTGTAATCTGTATTGTATATCAACTGATGAATATCAACCTATCAATTCTTTAATCAGAATTAGCTAAATAACCTGATGGATGCGGTTGTTAGTATACAGTTGAATTTTTAGGTCCATTAATTTCTATACAACTAGGTGGCTCAAATACTAGAAATAAGGGGCTGTAGTAGTGCAGTGCTCCAGCGGAACTGAGCTGCCTGCTAACAAATGAGAATGTGTGTATTTGTATTATACGTGCATATAAATATCTACTGTTTTCGGTAAACATTGTAAATTTTTTGTTTGGAATGTTTTTGCTTTGGTTGCACCATTGTCCTGGAGTTTGGCCAAAACCTGAGAAATTACGACGTAATTTCTTGATACACTGGGTTTAGCAGCAAAGCCAGGTTTAGGAGCTCCCTGCTGCAGTTTACTCTTGCCTCAGTTACACTGCCTGTTCATAGAAACAGGCTGTAAGCCAGACCACTGAATGGATCCAAGCTGAAAACAACCCCTTTTTGGAAGGAAGGTGAGAACTTCTGAACTCTGAACCCAGCTTCACAGCATCTTTGCCAACAGGCTCCTAGCAGAGGAGGACTTTCAGGTGGGATCTACAGGGATGGTGACCACAACCCAGTGAGAAGTGGGGTTAGCAAGGACAGGGGCCTGAAGAACAGAATTATGGGGGAGGCTTCAGTGCTTTCTCTGATTGTCATGACTGGGGGACCTGACTCAAGTGCATACAGCATGGGGAAGAAAAGGCAGGAATTAGAAATCCATATGTGGTCGCAGAGCTATGACCTCATTGTGAGCACAAAGGTGTGGTGGAATAGCTCAGATGCCTGGAGAGCAACAGTAGCCTGATAAAGGCACTTTAGAAAGGATGCCCAGGAAAGAGGAGTTGAGCTTAAATGTTTGAATCTTTGCTGTAGAATGGGTCAGTGTCAGAGGGGAGACCAACAAGGGTGACATCATGGTATATATCTGCTACAGGCTGTCGGTCAGAAGTAGATGAGAAGCACCTTCTTTAGACAACTGGAATAAGCTGGTTCTTATGGGGGACTTTTAACCACCTTGATATATGCTCTGGTGGGGCACGTACAGTCAAGGAAATTTCTGGAGTGTGTTGAGGACGATTTCTCAGCATGGGGTGAGCTGTGTCTCAGCAAGGAGACAAGTTGGAGATGCACCTTGCTGGCCTGGTTACGAATAAGGAAGAACTTGCTGAAAACGTGAAGGTTGATGGCAGGCTTGGCACAAGGGGTCCTGGTAGACAAGCTGAATGTGAGTCAGTGGTGGGTTCCTGTGATGACAAAAGCAAACCATGTAGTAGGCCGCATTAGCAAGAGTGTGTAGGCAGCAGAATGAGGGCTCTGCTTTAGTACTTCAGGACTCTCTACAGTTTTGGGCTCCAAGTGCGAGACATTGGCTTCCTGAAGTGAGTCCAGTGAAAGACCATGATGAGGATGAGGGAGCTGCAGCATATGATGTATGAGAGGTCTTGGGAGAACTGGTTTGTTCGTTTTTAAGAAGAAAAGGCTAATAAAGGGGGAAACGTTTGATCTCTTCAGCAGATTAGAGAAAATGGAGCCAGACTTCTTTTGTCCATACACAGAGATAGGACAAGACGCAATGTACACGAGTTACAAAAAGAGAAATTCTGGTTACATATTAGGAAGAAAGTCTTTGTAGTGAGGGTGGTCAGGCACTGGAACAGGTTGTCTACAGTGTTACGCGGTGTTATGCAGTCTGCATCTTAGGAGATAGTCAGAAATGAACTATCTAAAGGCTGGTCTGATTTTGAGGATAGATACGACTTTGAATCTGGTATGACTTAGATGGGGAGGGTTTTAATCATACAATCTTCCAACCTACATTACTGTTAGAATGTAAGCAAAGGTAAAAATTCCAAGTAATTCTAACACTTGATACCTGAAAAAAGAGGAACGAGTTAGTCCTGAAAGATTAAAAAGGTTTAATTTTTGTGAGGTTGGAATGAACTGTTTGGACTAGTGAGAGTGGCATTGACTAGTAAGACTTCCAGGTTGTTCATCTCATTAAAGATAATACAGGTCCTTATTCTTTCTTCTACTCAGATAAAACTTGTGCTACACGTGTTCTAAAAATGTATTTTTGAAACTTGAATATGAAACAATTCAATTATTGCACTGGTGTTACTGTACAGCAAACCATTTTGTTTCAGACAGTACTATAATTCTGTGCTACAATTGAAAAGGAATTTTTTATGCTATTATTTGGAAAATATTTTTTCAATTTTTGAGTACATTTGAGCATTGGGACAAAGATAGGTTTATTTTAAAATGCAGCTGAGAGTTGAGTGTCTTAGTAAGAAATTTCATTTTGGTTTCAAGCAGTTTTTTTTTTCCCTGGGGTAGAGTTATATGAACTATCATGCAGGAGAAGACCTTGTGGAATTGAAAAAAGGGGTAGTTGCTGCAGTTCCTTTTTTGTAGTGGAGATGATTAGGAATGTCCATTTATTTAATTCTGAAATCCTTACTTTGGGTTGTAAAATGTATAGCATCAGTCTCTTGAGAGGATCATGTTCTGAAACTGATGCTGAAATGAGCATTGTATATTTGATCAATGAAAATTTTCACTTTTGCTTTGATCTACAATATAGTAAATAATCTGTTTAATGGGTCAATACGATGTGGCTCCGTGAATGAAAAAGAAAGAAAAAGAAGTGAATATTAATTAGAAACTGCAAATTATGAGTTTCTTTAGGTGAAACTAACCATGTGACCTTTACAATGGAAAAACCACAGCCTTCTAACTTACGTTTTTGATTGTAGTAACAAGATCTGTTGTAATTTTTCAGAGTCACAATACATTGCCCATGTCATTTTTTTTCCTTTTTCCGTGGACAAATAAATAAAAACTTAGGAGTGTTTTCCCTGTTCTCCATCATCTCAGAGCACGGTGCAAAGCATGTCCATGTAGTATACATTTCCTTACTGGTTTGGTGGTATAATATACTTCCAGTTTGTAGGATGAAGCAGTCTGATCCACATTTTAAGACAGCTAAGAACATTCTTTCTAATTATAAAATTCTAGCAGAATGGTCCTTATGGTAAGTCATGGAACTGATTGGGATTCTAAAAGATATTCTGTTTTCTATTTTTTTTTTCCCCCCAAAAAGAATCTTCAGCCAAATCAAAGACAAAGCTGTCACCCTAACGCTGTTAGTTAAAAGGGGGAAAGGCTATCTTTTTAAAGTGGGAGATACCAAATCTAGTTTCACATAAATTCCACTTTTACGTATTGCAGTGGCGCAGATATTTTTTCTTCTGAATGTTTATGGTTTTCAGTGTACTCTGGAACCTTTTTTCCTTGGCCTCAGAATTACAGACATTCAGTGGTAATTTTGTAAGATGGTCTGTAGTGTAGTGGGGGAGGAAAGAGACTATTATAATCCATCTTTACGTTGCTGTTGCTGTTAGTGCCTCTTTTAAAATTTGAAGTCACTTAACCACTAACTACCTTCCCAGTATAAACCAATCTTTCTGTAACATTTCTTACTTTGAGACAATACTGTATGTTCTTTCAGTTGCTTTGGCAAGTAGTCAAGCATATTTTGGATCTGCAGGAAAAAAATCCAGATTATCAAGAACGCAGCAGTTTTTAGGTGTACCATTGGCACCGATGCTGAGTCCTGCACGCGTGAACATACAGTTTTTATGTAGGCATATAAAGAAAGCTTTTCAGAATGGTTGCTGTTCCGGTCTAGCTCCAGAATTGGAGAAAGCAGAGCTATGCACTTGAGGTGTTTCTAGGATATGTTAGCCTGAGTGTAAATATAATATGCATGCTGCTGCTGCTCTTCTCTTGAGCTACCATGTGTGCTGGATGAAGGTACCAGTTCTGGTACTAGCTCAGGACTGGGTGGTAGCCTAATGTCTTTGTATTCTGTTACCAGTATTTTGAACCAACACATTTTGCTTTTAAAGTTCACCCTAGCTAGTTATGTCTTAAAAGATACTAAAGAGCAAAGAGCTTGCTGATTTATTTATAAAATACCTAGAATTGCAGGATGTTCTTGTAGCTGGAGCTCATGAGTCTGGAGGTCTGTTTCCTGCTGTAGAACATTCTCTAAAAATGGGAAGAAGTCTTCTAAGTGGGGTCAGCTAGGTTTCTGCTTTTTTTTCTTTCTTGCTGATATTTTTCTACAATATTTATGTAGATTATTATAGCAATAGCTTGGTTTACGCTATTACATTATTCTGTACTGAATAATTGTAATAATTGACTTCCATGGTTTATCATACCTAGGTCTTACCTAAAATACTTGTAAAATCACACAAACTATTGTATTTCTGTTCCAGTCAGAATTTGAGAAATTTTTTCATTGTGTAAAACCCATATTTTAATTTTCGTCCCGGAATGCATTTTTAAGACTTTGGATATGTAGGTTCGATATGAGCTAGCAGAATTTGGCCTGCAGAGAGTATGAAAGACTAGTGGAAAAATACATGTGACAAATACAGGTAGATAAGTCCTTACGTGGCATCTTGGTCACATTGAAAGCTGAATTACTATTGGCATTCTAAGGAAAACTATAGTTGGCATTTCATCTCAATGACATATTTCCCTTTTTGATTTTTTTTTTTAGTAATCAATTGTAAGATGGTTATTTGCAAACCACACTTCAGTTATAGTATGTAGTACTTGCAGTGGTTTTTTTTCAGATAACTATCTTTTAAACAATGAACCAGTGAGGATCAGCCCTTCTGACTGAGCAGCCAAATTCCTTTTTCAAAGGAAGATGTATCAAGTTTTTTTACACATGTGCAGATCAACTAAAGAGCGCTTGGGAAATGGAAATCTGAGAGCAGGTTGCTGTCATCGAGACAATTCAGCCATCCAGCATCTTACTCAGGAAAGTCTCAATAACTGGGTTTATGAGCTAAATAAATTATCTTGTCAGGCCACATATGGACTGCCGGCAATCAGTTGAACATCTCTCTACTAATAATAAATACATTTAGCTTGATCTGGGTAATTAAAATAAATTTTAAAAACATCCCTTTGTAATTAGGTACTTCAAGGTCTAGATTATCTACACAGCAAGTGCAAGATCATTCATACAGATATAAAGCCAGAAAACATTTTGATGTGCGTGGATGACGCCTATGTTCGTAGAATGGCTGCTGAAGCTACCGAGTGGCAGAAAGCTGGTGCTCCTCCCCCCTCTGGCTCAGCAGGTATGACAGTGTACTTAAATGCAATGTAGTAAAGTTCCATCAGTATATTAATGCTAATAATATTTTGTTTAATGAAAATTAACATTTTAAGTAATCGTGTGTGAAAAATGCATGCCTAGTTAATTCTTATTCATGCACTGGAAACTATCAGGGAAATGCTTTCTTCTCAGTTTTGCACATTCCAGTTCTCAGGGTCCCCAGATAAAGAAAAAGATTTATCGGTATAAACTTATTCTCCTTCTACCCCACAAGCTTTAACGGCTGAGTTTTAGCCACACTGGAGCCTTGCATCTCTAATATTGACAATAATTAATAATCTTCTCTAAATTATGTGTCTAGTTCCATTATAAGTTCATCAATGTCCTTGTGAAATTATCTGCCTTCTCGTCACTTACAACTTATTCTCAGAATGCAATGAAAAGTTTTAGAGTCCATAGTTTTTCACCCTTGAAAATGGAATGAATTGTACCTGACTGAATTCCTGATAGGCCCTTCTCCCTAGCACTGTATGTGAAGTGTTTTATGCTAAACTTGCCAAGAGTTTAGATAGGAACTGTACATTATGTTTAGCTAGGAGAAACCAAGGTAAAGAAGTTCACAGCAATCAGTAAAGACAAACAAGGAGGAAGCGTGGCTTTTCTAGTGATCTTCAGTACCACGAGGTTGCTATTTATTTGCCAATTGAGCACATCAGCTACAGGCAGTGGAGAAAGAATAACGTTTAAATACCTTTGTAATATTGTCAGAAAATATATCACAGATTAAAATCTCTGAGGTATAATAAAAATACCTGCTATATCAGGAACAAATACTGTGGTCAAAATCCATAAATATTTCACAGTATTATATACGTTAAGATGCAAAATATTCTAAGTCGTGAATATATTGTATTGAATTTTACATAATGTGTGATCACATAGCTAAAGACTGTGTTATTTGTGTGGGAAGTAACTTCATTTTGTTCACGCAGCCTTTCTATTGCTTCCTGACATTAAAATGAATATTATTTAAAGGAATATATTGATGGAGTTCTTATCACACTTTGTTCTTAGCAAATTGTAATTAAATTTATGACTTTTCACACAGGAGCTGAAGATGTGTTTTCTTTACAGCATTTCAAGAATAGGTTTTGCATAATTTCCCTTTTTAGAGCAGTGATGGTACTCAAGTTTAAGAATCTTTTTGAAAACCTTGCCCTTTCAGGGACATACAAGCAGTTTTTTCCCTTAACTTAGGAGCAGGAGCTGAACCTATAAAAGCACTCTGAAGTCTCAACTGTCTCAGTTTTTTATTTTGCATTTTGTTAATTGCCATATGCCTGTGTGTCTGAAGAAGTTCGTGAGAGGTTCTCCTCCCCTGTTCAGTTCCTCTTTCTCACTTCCACTTTGCCTCTGTCTCCTGTATTTGGTTATTTCTATTGGTTTTGATTATTTGGGGGTGGGGGGTCGTGGCTTGTATTGCTGTTCTGTGCATTTTCACAGTTAGTGTTGTAATCTCATCAGACCTAGTCATTGATGGTATCCTTCTGGGAGATGCTTAGGAAGAGGTCCATGGTGGAGATGCTTTTTCTGTGGTGGTGTGCTTTTTGCCATGAGCACTTCTTCGTGCCTCTAGTCCTAGCAATCAAACTACCTTGTTTCAGAACGAAGGAAACATGAATATTTGACTTTTCTGTTGAGTGCATCACAATAGTTGTCTTTGTTGATATTCCCTGAACTAATTAAAATTATCTATACCTGCTTAGTCAGCTGACTACATACGTATAATCTGTGACAACTCTGCAGTCATTTAATGTTTTCTGTCCACCCTTCACTGATTCAGACTTTCCTTTCTGACTTTCATTAACTCTCCACCAACCACAACAGAGTGAACAGAAATTGATGCTAGCTCCTTCCAATTCCAGATGCTCTAATGGAGACATCAAATGATTTCAGGCAGCAGGTATTTGTAAAGAGCAAGAAATCTGACTTTAAAAAAAAAAATCACTGCCTTATATTTAGTTAAGAATATTTTTACATGATTTCTACTACTTTCTACTTTTATAGAGTTGGTTTTGTAAAACATATCTTCAAAATTGTATTTTTTTTCTTTTCAGTGAGTACAGCTCCACAACAAAAGCCTGTAAGTATTGTTATATAATTCAAATTAACTATCTTATTTTCTGTGTTTCTCTAAGTATTAGTAGCTATTAGACTGTTGGTAGTCTCTACCATGTTTAAAAGCTTCCTTTGAATAAAGCTTTTATCTTTCAAAGAACAGTCTTCTTTTAATGTCTTTGGCCTTACCAGTTTTAAGCACAGTATTTCTCTGATGGAAACTCTCATAGACTTACAATTCTATGGCTATGTCAAAGAAAGTTAAGCATTGCCGTTTTCCTCTTTCGAGGAATAATCCATTCCATTCAAATCCTGACAAAAATGGGTGCATGCACTAAACATCATGCATTGCAGATAGCTTAAGGACTTCAAGGCCTTAATCATCAAGGCCTTAAAGGAGAGGGGTTTTTATGAGGTTTGAAAGATCTTTTTGCCATATACATAGGGCAAATAACCACTGATAATAAAACTGTTTAGAAATATCTAAGGTCAAACCTGCTTTCTATGTCTCTGCGTACAGAACATGTATAATTTCAATGGGCATATAACATGGATGAAAATGAATAGTATTGTCAAATGAACTGTCTTGTTTTGACTGTCCCATAGCTTCTTTTGAAGATAATAGGATTACAGATAAACCTTTGAGAAAATAATATTTCCCTTTGTTCCTTGTACTTTATTTTTTAATTATATGAGGATTTCATTGTGATAGCTAAACAATGAATGAAAACTGGATAGATATCATTTATCAAATAGTCAAAATAGAAGTCAGAATTCAGTTACGATATGAGAAAGTGTTTCAGTCCTAGCTTAGATGTGTTAATTTTTCTTTGCCTTGTTATTGTACCTGAGTTTTTCAATCCTTATGTTATATAAAATGTGAAACTTTTCGTAATGGCCATCTGTTGTTTGTGATCCATATGTTTTGGGCCAGAAGTGAATAATAAAAATGCTTTCCTTTCACAGGGAAATAACTGAACACCACAGGATTTATTTAAAATTCTTCACTGTTTTCAATGTCTTTGGCTTTCTCGTATCATTTTTCTCAGCATGATTTTGCTGGTCATTACCTGCATTGTACAGAGAGAGAAATCATGTATAAAACTTATATATAAATAACTAGATGTGATAGCAGACTATCTTCCACATACAATATAATCTGTTAATCGAGATTGAAGTTATTGTGCCTAGTCAAGATTATAGGATCATAGGAATTTTACTATGGCATCTTAGATTTATTTTGCTCTTCTATCTAATAAACAGCCATGTAAAAACATATATAACTATGTAAAATTTTGGTAGCTTTTTTTGCTTCATATAACCCTACATCATTCTTGAAGTAAAATGGAAAAAGCGATGTATTTACTGTATTAATTGCTGTCCAGTATTTTCAGATAAAAAGTAATCATACTGCAAGTGAATTGGTGTGAGATGCCTTGAGAATAATTGTTTAGGGTGGTTTTTGTTTTCTTTTGTTTATATTAATATTTCAGGTTGGAAAAATATCCAAAAACAAAAAGAAAAAGCTGAAGAAAAAACAGAAGAGACAAGCTGAGCTGTTAGAAAAACGCCTGCAGGAAATAGAAGAACTAGAGCGAGAAGCTGAAAGGAAAAAAATAGAAGAAAATGTAACCTCAGCTGTACCATCAAATGAACAAGAAGATGAGTACCACCCAGAGGTGAAACTAAAAACAGCTGATATAGAAGAGGTAGTAGATGAAGAACCTGGAAATGACGATGGTTAGTATTACCTGCTTTTATTGACCCTGAATTTACGGTTTCAGCGGGGAGAGTAATTGCAGCGTTGCATCTGGTGCAATGAACAAAGTCTCCAAACTTTCCTAAACCATTAAGTTTCATTTTCTCTTGTAGGTAAAATCCTAACTACAAAGTCTAAAAAGGAAAAGCAAAGTCCAACCTACTATAGAAGTGAATAAAAAGATCAATAGCAATCTAGCTATAAAATCCCTCAAAAGAGCACATAGAAAACTCAACAGAACAGTCAGTTGTCATACCACATCAAGTGGCATAACCAAGTATCTTGGTGAGATAGAGGGAAAAACCAGATGAATCTGTATTCTGTAACATTAATGTAGTTATAGTCATCCTTACTTTCCCCTTTTCTTGTTACAACATTTGTTGTAATGATCTATTCAGGTAATAATAATTGCAGATTCTTCACTGAAATTTTTAAGATGTCTTGTCTTGTTAAATTTCTTGTTTAGTCCCGGTGGTTTGGAGCATAATTGTTATGGTCCAACTCTGTCCTGGCTTCCCTGGTTTTCTTGTCAGCTCTCTCCAATTCTCATAAAAATGTAACCACTGAGACTGTCTGTTGTTTGGTTTGGTTTAGTTTTGTTCTGCTCTTACTGTGAATTTTCCTACTTCTGTGATGACTCCCTGTTTTGACCCAGACTGAGTTACAGATTTGTAAAGCTTTCTTTCAAGACCTCATATATCTTCTTTTCATAACATTCTTCTCTTCTTAATTCTTTCATTCTGAACCACTTCCCATTGTGTATTGTTTCCAACAGCCTTATTAGTTCTTTCTTTCGCCTTTAATTTAGATTTTTAAGGTCTTTGCATATTTCAGTGATATTCAGTGGTTCCTTGTGTGACATGTCAGAAGTGAAGTAGTTACTGAAGAGTTAAAAATTATGAATGCCTAATTTCAAATGGTATACTGATGTATGATCTAATGTGTTGCTCATTGAAATTTTTCAGGTGAAGCAGAAGATCAGGATGAAAAAGAAGACACAGAGAAAGAAAATACTGAAAAAGATGATGACGTTGAGCAGGAACTTGTCAACACTGACCCTACAGACCCTAAGTGGATAGAATCCCCCAAAACAAATGGCCATATTGTGAACGGCCCATTCCTATTGGAACAACAGATTGAAGATGAAGACGAGGAAGAGGAAGAATGTCCAAATCCAGAGGAGTATAATCTTGATGAGCCAAATGCAAAAAGTGATTACTCTTATAGCAGCTCTTATGAACAGTTTAATGGTGAATTGCCAAATGGACGTCATAAAATTCCTGAGTCACAGTTCTCTGAATTTTCAGCTTCAGTGTTTTCTGGGGCTCTAGAATCTGTAGCTTGTGGTTCTGCTGTTTCTGAAGGATCAACTGTAACTGAAAGAGAGGAGAGCAGCCCATCTCATGACAGGAGCAGAACAGTTTCAGCTTCAAGCACTGGGGATTTGCCAAAAAGTAAGTATTCGTCTTAGTGGCATATACCATGCTTGAAGTCTCTTGGAGCTGTAGGGTGATGTCTTATGTAGAATGAACAGTGGGGTTAAACCTTATGTGTATGTATGTGTATGTTTTATCTGTGTTCAGTGACACATATATGCAGATTTTGCTTTTTATTTGTTTTGGGTATTTTGGTGAAAGTTCAGTACCAAGCCTTACGAGTAGGCTGTCACACACTTCTTTCAGTTACACAAAAGGACCTTTCAATAACAGACAGGAAATCTATCACACCATTTCCCTGACTTTGATTGAATACTAGGTCTAGCACTTCTCAGTGACATTGACTTTTCTCTACCTACAGGTGAAGTGTTTTAAATGTTTTTAGTTTCTGGGTTGGTGCCAAACCTACTAATGTCCTGGCCTCTTTTGTGCTTGAGTCTGAAGAGTGCCCACTGAAAAGATGGTGCCTGTGTGCCAGCCTCTGCAGTCACAGAAATCTGTTCAGACTGCTCCCAAATGCTCTCTTTCCTAGGTACTCCCAGATGTGGGAGGGAGGTGGGATGTGGGTCAGATTAACCATAGATAGGGTTGGATTGCAGCTGCAGCCCACTACTGGGAACCCTTTTTTCATTGCTGACTGCTTGTTGAATCGTACATCGTGTGAATGCAAAATCTCAATTATGATTATTTTAAATTTAGTATTTTAGTATTTTGTCATAGAAGACTTTTGGTAAAAAGGCAGAGCAGGTATCTAGAAATGAAGAGGAGGCTTTTATTTAGTTTGATCCCAAAGCACTCTGGTGAGTTTTGACCTCCTAGGATGAGGTTTCAAGGAAAAGTAAATATATTAGTTTTGAATGGCTTTTAGAAATAGAGGGGGAGGGGAAAGCACTTTTGATTTGAGTTGATGGAAGACTTTTGTCTAGTAGCATGGGGGTGTATTGCATTAAAAAAAGAGGCAAAGAAGTGGAATACAAAGGCAGTGGTTAGGTTAAGAAAATATTGTAATAGTCTTATTAAAGGCAATAGCTTAGCTAAGCTTACTTTAAGTAAATGGGATGATTTTTATTGATAGATGCAGCTTGGAACACAATACAAAAGCATTCTTCTTAAATTCAAACAAATTACCATTTGAAATTTTAAGAGGAAAGCAGAACTGTGATTTTTTTTTCCTGCTGTAGAACTTGTTTTTAAGCGTATTAGATAAGTTGTTGTAGACGAAATATTTGCGTTGACATGTCAGTCTACACAGGGAAGAGAAAAGGAAGTTTCTAGTTGCAAGTAAGTGTTATTCCCATAGTTAAAGGGCAGAAGGTGATCATGAGATCATGTAATCTGACTTCCTTTTATAACGAGCCAGTAATACACTATCTGTTAAGCCCAGTAACCTTTATGTTTGGCTTAAAACATATTTTCCAAAAAGATACTTGCTCTTGATTTGGAGAAATGAAATGACAAAAAAAATCTAGTGTGGTTGAAGTGTGTTCCACTGGTCAATACTCAGAATTGTTTCAGAAGAATTGTAGCAAGTTGGATTTGTCTGGCTGCAGCTTCCAGCTATTACTTTGTGTTGTATCTTTTCTCAGTCATATTCAAAAATTCTGTAATATGCTGTATTTCCATTCATTAATGGTTCTTTTCTGTTTCAAACAGTTCCTCTCTTAACCTTTTATTAAAACTCAACAAGATGAATTCTTTGTCTCAGTATAAGGTGTGTTGCCAACCCTGAACTCATTATGCCTTTCTTGTATTCAGCATGGTTTTGGACATTTAAATTCTGGCCTCCAGAACTGCTCAGATCCAAAACTTTTGCCTGTAAATCCTATTTATTGAAGACATGGAAGGTGACATCTTGGTGTCATTGCAAAGAGCTGGATTTTCGCCATTGAATTAAATAGCTCTGGGGTATTACGTGTAGGTTTTATTTATAGTACCAGTGGCTAAATGATAAATATATGGGTTTCAACTTTAATAAAGAAAATATGAGAGACTAAATCTGTAAGCGGATAGAAGAAAATGAGATAGCTTAGGAGAACATCACCAAGCCTGCATCAACATTGTCCCAGAAGAAGTTACTAAATTTAAATAGAGATGTATTGAAAAGTACAATCAAGTGTATATCTTGGTTTAAGACTTCAGAAGAGCAATTCACACAGTTTATTACAGTCTGACAGGTAAGGTAATCTGCAGGTAGGCAAGAAATGTGAAATAAAATACAACTGAGTAGAGCTGTATTTCTGGAAAATGTCAAGATCCAGTCTTCTAGTCCATCTCCTTACACTCTGTACTCCCTTAAACAATGTACAGGAGGCTCCTAGATGCCTGGTAGCCTCTTCCTTTGTGCTGCTAGCAGTATATAAGCAGAAAGCCTCTACTGCTCTTTTCCTGGGGTGATGTGTAAAATACTCATGCCTCCAGAGAGTAAAGCTGTTTTTGTCATCGTGGGAGCAGGTTATCTCCATAGCTGGAGAAACAAACCTACTTTATTCCTCCTTTATCATATCTCATCAGGAGCAATTTACAGACCTTCTGTGCAAAGAAAGAAGAAAGATAGTAAATTCAGCCATAGCTCACTTCTTCCCCAGAAAAAGGAAAAGCTGAACGTTATTAATGGCATCAATAATAATGTTGGGTTAAACAGTAATAAAACAGATTAAGGTATTCAGAAAGAAGAAGGATAACAAGAATTGCAGGCTATTCAATATTATAATTATAATTATAATGAATGGTGCTATTTTTTTTTTACTTTAACTTCAGTGCCCTTTTCCTATATAGAAGTAAACTTTATTTCTTCCTCTCTGTCTAGGCATTGCTATACATTATTAAGTAACATGGTCTCATCTTATTTTTTCAGGATTCTTGCCTCATTCAGTGCACAGACCAATTTATGTTCAGTGGATGAGCAGCTATTAAGTTTTTATCTTTTTCAAGTTCTCACTGCGTGACCAAATGCCCTTAAGATAGATCTATTAATTTCCTCATGACTCTCCTCCTCATTCCAGTGTTTGAATGTTTACTAAGTATACTATCACGCTGAGACTGTGAGAAGAGGAGGTGATATTTCTCAGTTTTACAGAACTAGGACACACAAAAGTGAAAATCAGAAGTGCTCACTAATTTTGTGCTCAGAATGAGCTCCTTTGAATGCTTTTCTGAGAGCACTTGCTAAAAAGTACGTTCATTTTGACTTCACTTTCAGTTGTGAATGACACACGTTTTTCAAATTCAGAATCCAAGGTCTCATATTCATCTCTTGGAAAATATGGGAAATAAACTTCACGAGTTCCTGAGAAAAACACAAAAGTGTAGGCACTTGCCTATTACCGTGTCAGGTCCCTCTGTTAGAAGAAGGTTGAAGAAAGCTGTTTTGTAATGTTGTATTCAGATGTCTTACTGATGATGCTTTTTCCGCCCCTTCATTTTGCTTTATTTACTGCAGGCCTTCACCTTCAACAAGATGTGTGGGAAGGATTTATCTAGCATTATCTTTTTTTTTTTTTTTTTTTTTTTTGCCAGGGCTACTGAATTGAGTAAGGTCCTGTTATTTCTTGAATAATGCATGTAATTGTGTTTAAAAAAAAAAATTAGACTGTACTGCGCAGCATGCTCGTAAGGGAAGACTTTAATATTAAGCTTACTAGTTCCTGTCTTTTAAGTGCTAGATTGCAACCTTATTTCTTAGTGTATTTTACTTTTATGCCCTATATTGGTGCTTTTTTTTAAACTTAAGTCTTGGATCTCTGTTCCAGCTTTTTCAGAGGACTGTTTTGTTGAGGTCACTGCCCCTTCTGTCTTCCACTGTTTAGTCCTGTCTTTTCTTTCCTTCTCTCCCCTGGTGGATCCTGCCACTTTCTTTTCTGGTTAGCCAGTATTTCAGTGCCCTTGTGGCCCGTTCAGGCTTGCTGTCTCAGCAGTTGAAGATCCTCGTATTGATTTCAGTCACTCCTAACTCACCATTAGACATCCTGTATTTTTTCTCCTTGTCCCATGTCTGGTGTATTTTCCTCTTCAAGTCTTATGCCAGTTTAGCAGATCATTATATCCACATTGGAGTCCCAGGTGCCTTTTGGATCTGGTACCTCTTTCTTACCTTACCCCTTGTAGCTCTGGGACAAGGAAACTGAGATGAATCCTCTGCTGCTATGTGATTTGTGATATCTGGTCCTGTCTTCCACGTTCACGTCAATCTGCTTTCTTTCCAGTGCACTTTAGGAGCTAGCAGGTGGCACGTCAAAACAAGGAAAAGCAGCAGTCCTCTGGTGTACTATGTTAGGGTCTTCAATGTCCCAAGATCCTCTAAAGATTGCAGGATTAATTAGATTAGTTCTGCCTTTTTAGTCTGGATCATACTGAATGCAAATAGGACCTTCAGAGAACTTTGATTCGATGCTGAATCATCTGTGAAATGGGTGACAGTCCCCTAGGCCCTCAAATTAGCCAGGTTTTGGTGAATCTTCTTCCCCTTGGGACAGATTTTTTAAAAAAAGAAAAAATCCAGCCAAATTTTATTTACCTTAGCCAAGAATGGAAGTGCAGAATTTATTTTCTCAACCAAACTCTTCCAAGAACCTGTCTTTCATGTGGAGTTCTTAGAGTTTGAATTTTAACATTTTCTGTCTGAATCTATTCTTGGAAACATATGCACTGTTTTTGCTTAGAAGCTCCTCTGGGTATTCTAATAAGAGTAATTTGGCAGTTAAAGAATGCAAAAACTTTGCACTTGAAATGCAAGGTAAGAAATCCTATTTATGTTGCTTTAATTTCTTGTAACATTCAGCAAATGATTTTGATGTCTTCAGTGTATTACAAAACTGGATAAAGTGTCGAGGCAAAACTGCTTACAGATAATTAATTTGTATGTTCAAAACACTAACTGTTCTTCATTTTGCTTGTGTTAGCAAAAACTCGTGCTGCTGACTTACTGGTGAATCCACTGGACCCAAGAAATGCAGATAAAATTAGAGTTAAAATTGCTGACCTGGGGAATGCCTGCTGGGTGGTAAGTATAACTACATCATTTTAGCTATTTAGCCTTCCCTATTTAGAACAGCCCTTTTTATTGTTCATTTTTTCCATTAATGTGGTTCTTTCTATTTTAGCATAAACACTTCACAGAAGACATCCAGACAAGACAATATAGATCCATAGAGGTTTTAATAGGAGCAGGTTACAGTACACCTGCTGATATCTGGAGTACAGCATGTATGGTAAGAACAATACAATGTGTATTTTACAAGAATAAACCTCCCAAAAAGTTGTTTGTTTAGTGAGGAAACCTGATGAGGATGGTTCTGACACTTTGACACAAATACATTGTCGTAAATTATGTCATATCAGATAGCTACTGATGATTTTTTTCCCCTTTATTTCAGTTTCTCAAGCATTTTTAATCAAAAGGAAGTATTTTGGAGAACATTTATAATTTTCATTTGATGCAATTTAAACTTGCAGTCAAAAATATGCAAGTTTGGAAGAAATACATGTATATTTTAAATGTCAAGGTCTAACTGAAATAGTACAACTGCATGTTTCCTTCCCACCTTAGAATCTATGCAACTGTTTGCTGTGTTTCCATTCCTTTTTCTTGCATGAAGTAGCAAAACAGTGAAATACTTCAAATTCTTGCCAAGTGCAGTGAAAACATTCATCAGATTAAGCTTGCAAGTCACAGCTTTAGAATCTAAACTTTGAAGAGAAGGAATTCAGTGTATTAGTAAAATATGTGGTAACATTCTGTAGAATTAGGTTTAACGCAGTAAAACAAATTATATATTTTTAGAAATCTTTAAAGAATAGAAAAAGTAAAAACTTAATCATTTAATTTTCTGAAACACTCTGTTTGTAGTATCTCTTTGAGGACAAATAAGCTACATGCATCTTCTCATTAAAGATAGTTTTGGAAATACATTTAGAAATATCTTTGTCTATTTTAGAAGTGAAAGCTTATTCAAATCTTTGTATTTTACAAATACATGTCTGAAAAGAGTAAGTGTGTGAGGAGGAGGAGAAGACTCAAATACTAGACACAGTTTGCAGGCGTGGGTGATGAGAAGAATTGCAGAGCTCAGAGGGAGAGGAGGAGGATTGAAAGGAACATAAAATCCTACAGATATTATAAGCTCAGCAAGCCATGTGTTGGAAGTAACTAACCCATAAGTAAAATTGCAAGTATGTTTTCTCTGGAGTTTAATACTAGCTTTTGCTTTAGTACACAGAAAAGCACATCCATTTCCAAATTTACTCTTCCATTTGGGGGCAAAATGTAGAATTTTTCTATTACACTGAAAACAAAGCATAGAAAATATTCCACAGTTTTGATTCTTAATTCTCTGAATGATTCTTCTCTTAACTAACTGCAAAATTACTGTAGAGACTTTTCATTCCTTTTGCCTGATATTTTGTAAACCTCCGTTGAACTTCATACGTTTTTATGGTATTGAATACCCTATATTCGTCTTCCTGTAAGGTTGTACCTACCCCCTGCTAATTTTATATACAGTCTTGTAGCTAAAGCCACATGAAAAAGGTTGAAGTCTGTCTAGGATTGTGTTTAAAGAAAGTGGGGTACTTAATACAATACCACACCTAGGGAATATAATATTCTTACAGTACTTGAGGTATTCCAGCCCCTTACACTTTAATCCTTTTCCATGTTACATAAGCGTTACCGCTTTCTTCATGTGAGTCCTTTCTCAAACCCAAGAAAAAAAAAGCCTCAAGAATCTCTGCCACTAGGGGTATCTTAATTCAGATTCACAATTATTTATGAAATTTCAGTATTTTAATGAGAAAATTATACTTCTGCTTTTTTGTTGGGTAAGCTTCAAAGATAGTAAAGCATTTGAGGCAGAAACACTGAATTCTGTCTTCTGCCACAGACTTTGTTTTTTTCCCTTTAAAAAATGCTGTAGAAATTTTATAATCTTACAGCACTGACATACAATTGTTGAATTCAATTGTTGTCATTGTATAGTCATGTAAAAAATAGAGATCAGTCTCTCAAGCTCACCCCAAAAATTCATCGTTTCAAAACCCCTCAGGATCTGCTTTCATTCCTGTATGATTGAGAAAATGGGTCAGAGCACTGTGAGTGCTGATCCTGTATCAGATGGAAAGCAGCTCTGAGGTCGGGATTGAATTGAAGACCTTAACAGCTCTTTCTGCAGGGGACTTGTAACAGAGATTAGTGGCCAGGGAAACATTCCTGATGTGGAACTGCAGACTCCCAATTAATGTATTTAGGCTGTCTTTGGAAATTATGATTTGATTCTCTCCAGTCCCTAAAGCAGCCAAGAACTGTGAAGTACTGAAGTTTTAATGCCATTGTAGTCTCACTTGCTTTCTCAAGTTTGGATTCCTTGTACCTAGATACGGTTCGGAAAATGCCCTTCTAGGTTACCTTGCTCTTGTTTCATATTTAATTCTCTTTATTCATAATGTTTACTGTTACATGTGTTTTCAAAAGGATTGTCTGCTGAAGCAGGACCTGGAAGTGGTGTTTATTTTCAGTCAAAATACAGCTCAGATACCCCGTTAGCCATGTTGTCCAAGTCTGTTAAAGGAGAGCAAGGAGACTTCTTTGTCATGTTGCTTTGCTTGTGCGACAACTCCAAAGTCATTAAGGACATTTTTGGAAGCAGTACTATGTGAAATGAGTGGTCCAGCAGTATTGCCATGACTTTTTTTTCTTGGCGAGTTTCCATCCTTCCATACTTTGCCCAGTGTGACAGTACCAAGCACACGTGAAGTGGTGTCCTACCAGCTGACTCTGTATTGATTGCATATGGTATTTTTAATTTCCTGCTTTTTTAAAAATAAAATAAAATAAGGTTGTCAATTAAAGGGTAGCTGTATGTTATTAAGTGACCTAAGTTTGAGGTGGTGTTCAGGTTAGGTAAGTAATTGCTCTGATCATATCCACCTGTCAGAAGTACATTTGTGAAGGGGTAGGAAAGGTGCCATGTGGCTTTGCAATGGAAGCTGCATTACATAATTACAGGTCTTGTCCTCCATTCCGATCATGATTTTGACTTTGGATGAGCTTTCTTGTCTCAATTTATCTGCTGAATGATAATGCATATATTGCAGAAGTCTGTGCCTAATACGAATGATGTGAATTAATGTGAATGCAAAGTATAGTAAGGTAGTATCAAAGCAAAGATGAGACGTTATGCTTTTAAAACCCTTGCTCACAACTGGATCACTGAGCTAGTTCTCTGAACCGGCACTGAAAGAGGGTTCAAAATACTTTGACCTCATTTGGATGGAATTGTGTGCAAATATATCTTGTAGATCTGCATGTACCCACGACCTTCAAATCTGAGATTTCTGACCAGTATTCTCACAGAGACTGATCCAGGTGTGCTCTTCACTCCTTCATCTGTGTAGCTCTTGCTGACAGAAGACCTGCTGCTTCAAAGTCGTGGTCACGTTCTCCATCTCAGTGGGCATCGTTTAAGTTTCACAACATGGCTGCCAAACTCCCCTGAATGGGTTCGCTCACAAGCAGTCCAGAACACTCTCCTTTGTAGTGAACAGCACACATGAAGACTGCTTAGCTTCTCCGTCTGTTACTCCACAGTCACTACTGTGTCAGATATTCTAGATAACATCTCCATTTAAAAAAAATTACAAGAAAAACAGGCCTTTCTTTGAATTAGTTTAGGGTCCATAGAATTTCCATGTCATGTCATGTACACATCTAGAGGTCAACATAAAACACCTCAGTCTTTTCATGTGTCCTGGCTAGTAGATTTTATGAAGGGCTACTTGGAATGCATGGGACCAGAATTCACCCAAGGTCTTAAATTGGTCTTGTGCTTTATGGATCTTCATTTGAGCCTGAGGTTTTTCACTGTCTTTTGCTTGCTAATGAAATAATCTTGCTCCCTGGGAATAGCATTGACTACAAGAGTAGCAGAGCTGCTGGTTCTTGTATTGGCTTGTGTTTATGGCATAAAGTGTTAAGTCAAGCACAGAGGTTGTGTTGTATCACAGCAGCAGCAGACTGTCTTTTTTCATCATACCATTTGCTCATCAGTTTTAGTAATGAGGATGGAGATGATGTTTTTAAATAAAAGCATCTGTTAAGGGTGCCCTGAGTGTGCAAAGCATCTGCGTTCATGTGTGCACAGCAACTTTCAGAATACCCCCCTTATGAATCTGGTTTTTAGGAAATTGCATGTTGTGTCTCCATGGAGTGCTGGGTGCAGCTGGGCTCTGCTGATAGGGGTTGGCTTTGTCTAGCCACCAACCTGGTATGTTTGATGCAGCTTTCAGGAAAGAATAGTCTTGTTTTATTTGTATTGTCTTTAGTATGGGAGTAGCCAGAGATTCTGATCGGGATTACTTGTGCTGGAAGTGTGCATAAACAGAGCCATGTAAGGACTCTACCCAAATAGCATATAATGTAAGAGAAACAGTGCAAAAGAGGGAGAAATAACTCGGTGCTAATAACCTGACAGTTCTGTTTCTTTTGGTGCTATGTCAGTGAATAAGTAGCATTGTAAGCCAGCAGCCTGTGAGCTGAGTCTTCTAATTTTAGATGATTCGGCATGGCCCAGTTCTTGTGCCCCCAGACAGGAAAAGTACCTCTTCGAATCAGATTTAAAGGATGAGAAGGGAGTATCCCCAGGCCACTACCAGTCCTCTGTTCAGGTGATCTGAGTCTCAGACTCTTTAAGAAAAATAAAAAAAAAAAAGGCAGGGGAAAAAAGAGGATGATGCATATCTTGGGAGGCTTATATTCAGTGCACACACAATGTGCTGTGAAGCTAATGAAAGAAGTTAGATGCCAGTGGGCTTTTCCACACTATGACAGAGTTGTTTGCTTGTTCTGTGCTCAGCAAAGAATGTGACAAAATGTTACTTAAATTTTTTTCCCAGACTTTGGTGACCTTGGTCTGAGTTGCTGGACCTTTAGAAGTTTTGCTAAGGAAACTGCACAGTGCCCTTTCTTTTTCTTTTAACAAGGTGGCCTATTTAAGTGAGATACTCAGCTGCTCTCATGGAAAACTAGACACTGGGAATCTCTCTCCACATCTGCTAAATTCTAGAAAATTCTGTGTTCCCTTGCTGTACCAAACCCTATTTTAATTCTGCCAACAGGGAGGTGCATCTCGTTTTCACCCAAAAAAGGAACAGATTTGGAGCCAGCAGTGCCTTTGACAGGATTGACACTACCCTTGATCATTTAATTTTTTCAGGCTGAATTTCCACATTTGCAGTATTGAGAGGGTTGCTTTCTGTGGAGCAGAAACTGAACAGACACTGCATGATTTAGCATTTCCTAAATCTCAAAAACCATGGAACACGGTACTGCAATGCTGCTGCCAAGAAATCCTGGCAAGATAACGGAGTTAGTACTGGCAGAGGGCATCCCTTTGTATTGCTCCTGGAAATGACTGCAAGCACCATGATTCCACTGCTTTTCATTGTTTATGCTCTTTGGATTGGAGACAGGAAAAGCACCTGAAATGATGAGTCTCATCATCTGACTTTTGTTGTTCATCATGTACAGTCTTGTTTGAGCTGCGGGGAGGGGATAACTATGTCACAAGCTAGGACATTAACAAGACTATGTTTTTAACACTTATCTGAGGTGGCTTTTGTGGCGAGTTGCGATTCCTGAAATATCTTCTTTTTATAATAAGAACTAGCAAATAGATCATAGCTGTAGGTCGGCAGGAAGTCACAGAAGGAGAAAATTGTACTTGGTGTTTTATCTACCCAAAGAGAATACAAATGATGAAAGAAAATACTACTGGGGTGAGAGGGAAAGGGTGCAGGCAAAGAGCTTTCAAAATGAGGGAGCTGCTACTACAAGGCAAGCAAACTTACAGGGGTATTTTTTATTATGAGCATGTCTATTCATGTGAGAGAACTCGGAGGGACAGAATGAAGAATGAGCAGAAAATAGTAACTTATGATGTTAAAATTAAATGTACATGTAAGTGCTTGTAGTTCAGCCCCCAATTTACTTCTTTGCATGATGTCCTCTAACGTGGGGTGCAGAAGTAACTGTCCTTAACTACTCTTCCTGTGTTGTAAGCAGGGGGGAAAAATGATCATGTCTCCATGGGATCACAAGTATCATCATGCTAGTATGTGTGAGTGGCACATACCAAAGGTGTGATGACAAGCCTCAGTCTGCACAGAAGTGGTATTTTGAGGAAAAATGGAAAATCAAAAATCTGGTCGAGAGAAGAGAAAAACTTCAAGTCACTATGCACATATTTTTCAGTAGGCAGATACAGTACAAAATGCTGTTATTAATCACTGTGCACCCTTTTTGAAGGTGGTGGGTGGACAACCTGAGACATTCAAAAGAAAATGATTTTCCAAAGAAACTGACTTTCCAAAGCAACCACTCAGCATGTGCATGATTCTGAGATCGGAGTACAGCAAGTAATAGAAACCCGTTTCCTTTTCAAGCATCCCATGCATGTCTGTGTTTGGTGTATCTGGCCTTTCTTACCAAGCACTAACCATGCAAGATGCCTTTTATATTCTTTCCATTGCCTGGCTCTTCAGAGGGAGATGTCCATGGGAGAACAAACTGTCAGCTGGCATGCATATCTCAGAAAGCTTTTTGCTCTTCTTTCCGTACTCCCACTTACCTGTGGAACAGCGTTCTTAAAACTAAGCCTATTTTTAAAGCAGTTACAATCTTCTCATTCACAGCTCTTCATTTCAGCTGGGGCAGAGAAACTCTGGCCAAGAGCTGGATCTCATCTGTCCAAATAATAATTCTGGCCTATAGCTTGTTGTCCTTTTTCAGCTGGGGCTTCATAAGAGGAATTCAGGAAGGCTGATGCAGTCCAAGTGAATTGTTCTTCCAGTCCTCTCCCAGACAGCTTTCCCTAGGCATGCATCCATTTTCAGTCACCAGATTGAGTACACAGCTGTCACACAGTGAAAATGTAGCTATTTCCAATTGTGTGATTAGACATGGATCCATAATCTACGATAGCGATGCCAACAGTTTAGTATTGTGGTAGGTTCATATACAATCGCGTGGCAGGAAAGGAATCTTAGCCTCTCCAGAGCCTACAAAAGCAGCAGCGTGACCATTTATATGAAAGGTTCTCCATCTGCAGATGGAGAAAAGCAGTCTAGACTGTTTTTCTGCGATAACCTTAGGAAAGTGATAAGTAGCGATTGCCAGTACAGTCAGTAAGGATGGATGATTGCCTTGGGCTTTTGTGCCATATGTTGAGTGTGCTGTATCACATTTGTTATCTCCATATAATAATTGAAATGCTGATTTCTGTTGAGGTAAATGTCAACATTAAGTAAAAAGGATGATGGTAATTCAAAGTTGGAGTTTCTGTCAAGAAACTAGTTTTTATAAATTAACACTTTCAAAGGGAAAGCAAGTAAGTAAATATGTTTAATTTATATTTGTAGCATCATAGAAACAATAGCCAAATTTAGGTTGAAAGGGATCTCTAGTAGTCTACCTCCTGCTTGAACCAGGGCTAATGTCAAGGTTAGATGAGGTTTCTCAGAGCCTCATCCAGTTGAGGTGTACGTATCTGTCAGGGCAGCATTTCCACAGCCTTTCTGAGCAGCCTGTCCCAGTGCTCAGCCAGTCTTGCTGAAGAATTTTTTTCCTCATATCCAGCTGGAATTTCCCATCTTGCTGCTCGTTCATAGAATCATAGAATCATAGAATCGTTAAGGTTGGAAAAGACCCTTAAGATCATCAGGTCCAACCGTTAACCTACCACCGTCAAGTCCGCCACTAAACCATGTCCTCAAGTACTGCATCTACCTGTCTTTTAAATACCTCCAGGGATGGGGACTCAACCACTTCCCTGGGCAGCCTGTGCCAGTGCCTGACTGCCCTTTCAGTGAAGAAGTTTTTCCTAATATCCAACCTAAACTTCCCCTGGCGCAGCTTGAGGCCATTTCCTTTCATCCTGTCACTTGTAACTTGGGAGAAGAGACCGACCCCCACCTCTCTACAACCTCCTTTCAGGTAGTTGTAGAGAGCAATAAGGTCTCCCCTCAGCCTCCTCTTCTCCAGACTCAACAACCCCAGCTCCCTCAGCCGCTCCTCATAAGACTTGTGCTCTAGACCCTTCACCAACCTCGTTGCCCTTCTCTGGACACGCTCCAGCACCTCGATGTCCTTCTTGTAGTGAGGGGCCCAAAACTGAACACAGTATTCGAGGTGCAGCCTCACCAGTGCCGAATACAGGGGCACTATCACCTCCCTGGTCCTGCTGGCCACACTATTCCTGATACAAGCCAGGATGCCATTGGCCCTCTTGGCCACCTGGGCACACTGCTGGCTCATGTTTAGGCGGCTGTCAACCATCACCCCCAGGTCCTTTTCAGCCAGGCTGCTTTCCAGCCACTCCTCCCCAAGCCGGTAGCGTTGCCTGGGGTTGTTATGACCGAAGTGCAGGACCCGGCACTTGGCCTTGTTGAACCTCATACAGTTGACCCTGGCCCAACAATCCAGCCTGTCCAGGTCCCTCTGCAGGGCCTTCCTACCCTCCAGCAGATCGACACTCCCACCCAACTTGGTGTCATCTGCAAACTTACTGAGGGTGCACTCAATCCCCTCATCCAGATCATCGATAAAGATATTAAACAGGACCGGTCCCAACACTGAGCCTTGGGGAACACCACTCGTGACCAGTCGCCAACTGGATTTGGCTCCATTCACCACCACTCTCTGGACTCGGCTGTCCAGCCAGTTTTTAACCCAGCTCAGAGTGCACTTGTCCAAGCCGTGAGCAGCCAGCTTCTGCAGGAGAATGCTGTGGGAGACGGTGTCAAAGGCCTTACTGAAGTCCAAGGAGACAACATCCACAGCCTTCCCCTCATCCACTAAGCAGGTCACCTTGTCATAGAAGGAGACCAGGTTAGTGAAGCAGGACCTGCCTTTCATAAACCCATGCTGGCTGAGCCTGATCCCCCGGTTGTCCCCCACATGCTGCATAATGGCACTCAGGATGATCGTTCTCCGTTTCCCATCTTGCAGTCTGTTCTCTGTTGTCCTTCCATTGAGAAGAGTGCATTTTGGTCTTCTCTGTTACTGCTTTTCAGGCAGTGGAGTGCAGCAATTAAATCCCCTCTTCTGCTTCCCTTCTCCAATCTGAACAAACACAGCCTCACCAGCCTCTCCTCCTGCATCCTCTGCTCAGCCCCCTGACATCTTAGAGGTCCTCCCTGGTCTCTCTCCAGTTTGGCAGGATCTCTCTCATACTGGTGGCCCCAAACTGGTCACAGCTCTGCAGATGCAGATGTGAGCGCTGAGGAGAGGAGAAGTCACTTCCCACCGAGGGCTGGTAACGCGCTTGTTACGTACAGCCCAGTCCGTGGTTAGCCTGCATGACCACAAGTGCGCTGCTGACCTGTGTTCTGCTTGCTGTTCTGCAGGGCCTCCACCTCCTGCCTTTATCACAGTGTCAGCTTCTTACGAATTGGAGACTGGGTGATTTTACGTACCTACAGTTGGGTGCAAAGTGTTGATAAGTACTGAAGAGTGCTCAGGAAGTCCAGAGCAGCACTGCATTGCCGAAACTGTAGTTCTGAGTACCAGCAGCAGAGAGCTCTTCTTTCGGTGGCTCTGACTCAGTAATGGGACTGCACGTGCTTTCTGGTGCACCACACCTTTGGACATCAGCTTAAAGAGCAGAAGAACTCTGACTGATGCAATCTGGAGGTGCCATTGTCCTTGTTATGGCTATTTACTTGCTTATTAATGCATTTTTAACACCGATTCTTTTACTTCATGGTAAAAACGTAATTTCATTTATCTTGTGCTATGTAGCCAGTCCCTCCCACAAATATCTAGGAACCTATTAAGAGTTGCCACAGATGAACCTGTGAGACATTGTCCTGCATGAATTCTAAGTATTCTTACAAATATTTATCGCAGCACCCAAAAGGCAAGGCTGTCTCTGGGCTGTCCCTGTACACATCTGAGTCAGAAGTTTCTTCGTTCTCGGTGCAGAGTCCTTTAAGGAGAGTCAGGAAATCAAATGTCTGAGACACCGCAGCTCCAGCCCATGCTGGGCATGGAGTCAAAGCTGTACAAAAAGGAAAAAAGAAGCAGCATCATAATTTTGAAAAGCTTCAGTTTCTCTTCAGCAAAAGGGTGGTATAAATATCCCAAATCTATGAGAGCTTGCAGCTCTTATTATATACAAGCAGATCTAAAGTACAGTGTATCGCAGTGGCATGCTTGCTTCTTGTGCTTCTCTGTGAACAGTTTTTACAGTTTTTCCAATTCAATCTTTTTAGCCCCAAGCAGACATATGGAACTATTAATACTTCATTTTTTGGGACAGAAGCTGTATTCTACCTTTGTGGCTAAATTCAACTACATTTCCGTTGCTCTCCAGGAATCTCTGTTAATGATGAGTTTCTTAATGTCCTCAGAAATTGTGTAATGTCCCCATCAGTATGTGTTCTCCTAGGAACGCTGGTCCGGCTCTTCCAATGAATATATTCCCATGAGATACAGAGGGGACACTTGGGGCTTCTCAGTCTCATCTCAAAAGAATAACGATATTCTCCATGTTGTGTTTAGAGATCCCTACCGGTGATCTCTTCTGGCTGCTCTAAAGATTTCTTCAGTTTAAATACCTTGTAATTTATGAAGTCCTTCGGATTTTTTTTAAGCTGTAAAATGAAAACTCTTAATCTTGAGAGTAGAATACAAAAAAAAGTGACTGTTTATTAGTGATAGTGACTTTAGAAATTAAATGCCTGTTCATAGGATCAACAGAAATGTCAACAAGGGGCATTCTTGCTGTCTTGGCTGCTGCGTGTGATTGCAATGAATTATTTTGGCTATAGCCCACTTGGATGACACTGCAGTTCACAGCTTGAAAAAGCCAAGTGCCTATAAATAGGCTAAATTTACAGGTGATTTAACGACTCCAGATTATGAATTGGAACAGAAGAGCGTATATTTTCAGGAGACAAATATTTTGTGGTAAATGTTCTAACAGAGTGAAATCCCCTCCTAGAACTGTGCCAGGAAGTTCTGCCTGATTTTTGGAATGATTTTCTGGATCAGATGTTTTCCCTGGTCTTGGAGATGGAAAATAGTTTGATGTTTAAACCACCTGGAAAGAATTAGATTCCTGTGGCTGCTTGGGTAATTGGTGATCCAGAGCAGAAAGAGAATAGTTTAACAAATTAGGCTAGATGAATCCACGTTGGTACACAGGTATAAGCTCTCATAGTTATTTCAGCACTTTGCAGCTTTTAATATGCATTACACCCATAAAGAGAAGCTCAGTTTTGTCCTGACCTAACATAAGGTTAGCATCCTATCGAAGCATCGCGATGGCCTGATGGGATCAGTCATCACAGTGTCTGCTCTGGATTCCTTCGTCAATGCCAGTCTCAGTATTTTACTCCATGGTTGCAGTATTTACTTTGATGACTTCTGATTCAACAAAAATACCTTTTTAAAAACTGTCCTAGATTTAGAGTCATCAAGGAAGCTTACCCTGTTTGCTAATTTCAAGTGATTAATTATAGCTATAAATGGATTTTATTTCTGATGCAGACTTTTTTTATTTCAGTCCCTAACATGCAAGCTGATAGATAATTAGCCTTCAGATACAAGTGTAGCTCTTTATTATATATTTAGGAATACCTCTCTCTCAGCTTCATTAACTTACAGATATTTAACATGGTCAACAGAAAACATGTTAGTGTGTAAAAACACGTTTAACGTTGGATTATGCTGATGCCCCCTTCACACCCCCATGCAGCCGATCTGTTCAGAATCGCTTCCTCTGCAGCCGGATGCCGTTCGCTGCCTCCTGCCACCGGGGACCGGTGCTGAACTTTGCAACATGACCAAAATACTCCCTGGTCAACTGGCGGGGCCCCTGGGGTTGCTGGTTGGGGAGGGACCGCAGTTCCACACTCCTTGTCCATCTCCTTCGTTCATCCTGGTTGAGCAGGCAGAAACGCCTGGGGTTTGGGCGTGCTGCCCGTTGCCAAGCCTCCAGCCTCTGGTACTGACGGGGGGTGCTCAGGGCTGAGCGTGGGGCTCTCTCCAGAGCCTGGGTTCGTGCTGTCGTTGCACTGCAGAATGGTGGTCCCCAGGTAAGTGGCCTCTCCTCAGTCTTGGATCCAGTTGTAGGCCTTGAGCTTTGAATGTTAATTCCCTCTTGGTTCTGAGATAGTTGTGATGTTTTGCTGACATCTTAAGATGAAAAACATTATTTCTGAAATACCCATAAGTATGTCTGTTATGTTATAGGCTTTTGAGCTAGCGACTGGAGATTATTTGTTTGAACCACACTCTGGTGAAGACTATTCCAGGGATGAAGGTATGACTCTTTAGAGATATTCTATGAGTTTCTATATATTTTCACACTCCTCCTCTTAAATTTCCAGTGAGCTTACAGTGGAGTTAAGTTTTGTATTTGAGTGAACTGTTCATACACATTGTTTTCAGAACATAAATACAATTTTTTTCTTTTTAGTTTTAAGTTCCATCACTAGCAATGGGTGGGCAAAAACTGCCTTCTGCAGATACTCATCTACTTAACAACTGCCTGAAGGAATTAAACTGCCCTTCTTGTAAGATTGCATATGTGTGGAAACCTGATTGAGAATAACAACATTTTAGTTTAAAAAAGAAACGACAAATTTGAACTTGGTAGTATTTTCTCTTTATAAGAGTGACACTGGAATAATGTTTACATTGTGTATTTTCATTTGAATTAGGCAATTACTAATTTTTTTTAAAATCAGAATTAACTCCTGCTTCCATCTGTATACCTGTCCATTATCATGCTTGTTTGCTTGTATATGCTCTTTGCAGTGGTAATGTGGGCATCATTCATTGTTCCTAAATGCTACTAATGATGCCAGAGCTGTGCTGATCCTGGAAACCTCTGCATGGATTTGCTGCAAACATTGTTGATTTGAAACTATTTCTGATTTTTTACTAATTCCAGTTTCTTTCCTCTTCTTTTTTATCCCATCCTTTCCCTGCCCCTTCCACTCCCGTATCCTTTTTTTCTCTCCCTCATAGACCACATAGCACACATCATAGAGCTGCTAGGCAATATCCCAAGGCACTTTGCTCTATCTGGAAAATATTCTCGGGAATTCTTCAATCGCAGAGGTAGTACCTCTTCTTTTTGAAAGGTGCCGTGATGCAGACAGAAGTGGAATTTCTGTTGCTGGTTGTAGCATGTCCCACTGAGGAGCATTTCCTGAAATCACACAACAAAAATTTCTTTTTGAAAAACAAAACACGCAGGAATCTGTGACAAATTTTTTTTTTAGCTAAACGTTCCGCAAAATAACTATTGGTACGTTCTAAATTACAGAGCAAAACTTGTTTGTAGCAGCTGGTACTCAAATGTTGTTTTGAAAAGGAAGTTTTGCTGAAAGCATCTTTCCAAATTAGCCACCGAGCAGTGCACGTGTCTTTTTTACCAGGATCAATCTATTTCTGTCTGTACCGGGCCAGTGTTAGTGTGTGCATGCAATGTACTGATTAAACTGTTGTATGTTTCTGTTTTGCTGGCAATGTTCTCCAATGCAGACCACATAGCATTGATCATTGAACTGCTGGGAAAAATCCCTCGAAAATACGCTATGTTGGGGAAATATTCCAAGGAGTTTTTCACCAAAAAAGGTAACGGTATTTATGCAACACTAATTTAAAGCATAATACTATCCAAAAGGAGAATATGTTCATTTATGGGTACTGAAGAAATATATCCGTTTAAATGGAGAGCTCTTAAAGAAGAATTTTGCTGTAAACTTGGCTTTCTGAGAAAAGCCACAATTTGCAGTATTCATTTCAATATTTCATTTAAAATTCGTTTTGGGATGTACTCAACAAAGTGTGGATGTTAACAAATGTCTGTGTGAATTTGTTGTCCAATGTTCATGTAAATGTAAGGAATCAAGTGATGCCTAGCTTGTAACGTGATGGAAAATTGTCTGTCAGCTACTTCTGATCATACATAGTGGTCCAGCAGATGCAGCTGATCAGGAATAACCGAGGCGGGAAGGGAATGCCTGGGTGATGGACACACAGCTGCGTGCAGTCGGTCCTCACGCTCTTGTAACCTCCCTGAAGAGAGAGCATGCAGGAGAGATCGCTCTGTGGCAGAGCGATGGAGAAAGCCACTCTGCCGTGCACTGTGCTGTCTCCCAGTTACTGTAATGCCCGAGTGCCACAGCCATAGGCAATGACTTAGCTATGTTTGGCGTTGTACAGAAGTGCAGCCCCTTTAAAATTAAACCCCTTGTCAATTGCTACAAGAAAGTAAGTAATCTGAGCAAATGCACTGGGCCTTACAGTTCTTTTACCTTTTTGTACTTTGTCTTCGCTCAGGCTGCTCTTTGAGACATGTTTTTGACATGTGAGGGAAAAATTGGTGGTGCTTCAACTCTTTTTTGTCCCCTCTGTGTGTGAGACAGCACTGTGTTGTATCGAGGGACGGGGTATGTCAGGAGCATCCTGTTAGGTGGTGGGGGCCATCGACCGCAGCTGGCGAGCGCGCTTTCCTGCTGAACGGTGCTGCGGCTTCCCTCTTGCCTGGGACTCCACGTGCCTGAGCATGTGGCTTGTCGGCAGGGCCAGCGCCGGCCAGCCGACCAGCTGCGTGGGGCACGTGGGAGGCTGGGGCGGCGGTGCGGTGCTGTAAGAGGCCGGGGTCATGAGGCAGGAGGCAACCCAGTGATTCTTCCTCCCCTTGCACGAGAGCCGCCTGTTCTGTGTGTGGATATTTCTGGTACGGCAGGGACTGCTGCGTGCCATCGTTGCCTTGAGGAGGATGTAGTGGCGTTAAACACAGCGTGAAGAAGGGCAGTAGTGATGATCAAGGAGATAGACCAGCTGCCGTATGGGGGAGTCTAAAATGCCTGGGGCTTTTTACTGCAGAGGGGAGAGGGTTGCTGGAGGAGTAATAAAGGTTTATAAAATGGGAAGGCAGTGGATAAGCTGAAAACAGAGCTGTTGTTCATCAGCACCCACCATGTTAGAGCTGGGGGACACCCAGTGAAACTTGCAGGGGGTGGCTTTAAAACAGGCGCTTCCCTACGCAGCAGGCAGTGAGCTTCAGGAGCCTGCTGCCACGGGCGTCGTAGAGAGAGGCTGTATGAGCAGGCTGAAAAACAATCTCAGGTTAACCAAGATGAACAACCTCAGGGCTGACAGGCTGTAAATGTATGAAGCGGTGAAAGGGCTGGGCAGGAGGGGCCCTCCGGCACCCCGACAGGGATTGCAGCTGCTGGAGGGAGGGGTGGGGGCTGCAGCAAGACTCCCCTGCCCGCCCTCCCTGTCCCATCCGCTGGCCACAGAGGCAGGTACTGATTTAGAAAGACCCCCAGCCCAACCCCCCTTAAAGCATATCTCATAATTCTGATTTTCACTTTACGCCAGATGGGTCAGCATTTTCTTCTGATGTCATAGAACCCTAAAGTGACCTAACAGTTACATAATGACAGCAGTGTTTGTGGCACACAGAAGGCGGCGGTTTGTAAAATTCCCGTGGAGGGTTTCACTTGCTTCCGTGAGCGTCTTAACACTGCAAAGTGTTGCTGCTGTCCTCTAGGGCCTGAACTTCAGTGGCATTGCTCAGAGGCACCGCCTGCTGTGGCTCTGGGTGGGATTTAAGCACTTTAAAAGACTTGGTTCACCTGGCACACAAAACGTAAGTGCAGGTCTGCTGTGGAAGCTGTTCTACTGAAAACAGAAAATCTCAAATGCAAGGCGAAGGAGTAATAGCCCAAGCTGCATTTTCAAATAATACCAGTTATTCGACTGCCACAAGTCAGGAAAACTGAAATGCTGTGTAGACTGCTCACTCATTTGAGATTTTTTTCATTGAATCGAGGATCAGATATCATCTTTTTCCTTTTCACTGGCCATCCCAGTACTGCCAGCCTCTCTGGTGCCCCCAGGAGGGGTTTGCGTTTGATGGGCTGGCAGGGAATGACAGGCTTCACAGTTGGCCAGCGAGCCGCTGCATTTTGAACACATTGGCTTGTGGCCTCAGCACTTGAGATCAGAGGCCAGGTAGCACAGGCCTGAAGCTCTTCCGAAAATTTCACGCTGTGGGGTAAAGGTGGGCTTAGCAATCTGACTGTAGGCTCCTAGTTTGAAAACATCAGCATTAAGTGAAAATCAAATCGTGATTTGGGTGTTGCTTCTGGCCATAAGCAAGGTCAACCTCAGAGAGAAGCTTTTGAGTTGTTCCAGTGTAGTCACAGACCTGAAAGGAAAGGTGTTACCAGCTAAGGTGTTTGCGGGACTGAGTCCCTTCTCAGAAATTGCCTGAAGCAGTTTGTGACATTCCAATAGCAGGGTGCATTTAAAAAAGGAAAAGCATTTATAAGTTGCTGCTTAGTCACTGTAACACAAATGCTCACATACTTTTTATAGGGTCTCATCTTGATTAAGCCTAGTAGTAACTCCAGTGAGTCCTTTTCTCCAGTGCCTCCATGGCAGCTATTTTGTCCATAAAAATGATTAACACATTTTGGCACTAAAGCTTAAAACCCTCTTGTTTTTTCTAGACCGTGGTCTCTTTTATTTTTCTTCTGGTCTTTGCTAGCCCTGTTTCCTCGTGAGCTAAACCTGTGCGAGATGCTGGCTAGGTACTGGCTCTGCCTGTCGGAAATTGTAACAAGGAAAAGCACTGCTGCGTATTTAACATCCTGGAAGGGAGGGAGAGGGCTCTCCTCCACCTCCCTCGCTTCCATCTGCCGTACCGTGGGGCCTTTCCAGCGGTTCTTGCATCAGTTCTCGGGAGCACGTCCTCAGAATACGCAGTAGCAGATTATATCCCACCACTGCTTCGCGTCATCCTTCACGTCATTCCTTTCTTACTGTCCAATAACCCATCCTCCTCTTGCCTAGTGACACGTCTTAAATTTGTCTTTGACAAATTTCATAGACTAACTCTGGGTTTTTGTATTACGGTCAGCAGAGAAAGCTTTAAATAGCATCTTCTCCCCCCCCCACTGCCCCGGTCCTTCAGAAATTTCTTTAGTAATTTCCTTCTGACTTAACATTCCGTTTTTCAGAAGGTCCATTGCTGCCTCTGCTTCGGCCACAGGCGTTTTATAGTTCTGACAGCTCCGTTGTCCTCTCCGGATATTTCCTGTGCGCTTCACTATCAAAAATCTAAATAAAGAGCTTCTGTTAGGAAGTTTTCACTTACTATTACATTTTTAGCATTTCTTTGAAAATTCATTTTAATGCCCTGAATACTGACGGTGTCAGACCGGTGGGCCTGTGCTTTTCATTCCTCCCTTAAATATAGGTACTGCCTTGCTGTCCTCCAACTACCTGGTACAAACCTCACGAACTAGATGAGAATCTGTGCTGCCAGACACCTCCATTTCCTCTGCTGCTCTCCCGCACTTCGGGGTGGAAATGAGATGGACCCACCGCATTAAAATAAAGTCAGTTTATCATCCCCCTCAGTTGTGTTAATTGCCTTTTACTCACCCTGGTTTGATTCCATGGTCAGCATCATGATCTTTAGTGAAAACTGAAGCACTAGTTGAATTCTTGGCCCCCCCACAGATAATTTTTACTGTATCCCATCTTCTTAAACGCTTTTACAATCTTCACAGAATTTCTTGTGGAAAACTTCAACCCATAGTGCTAAAATAGTTTGTTCCTCAGCAGAAAAACACTACAGCATGTCACGCTGCCCAGGGTGCGTTGGTCTTAGCTTGGGTATTTCAACCTCCACTTCACAGAATAGGAAGAGTATTCAAACAGTATGAATGCAGCTTCCACATTGACACCAGGAGCCTCGTCTTGCAATCTTACTTCATACAACCTGAGGGAGGAAAGATGCCTAAAACTACATAATTTGAATACAGAGGTGAAGACAGTGCTGCATGTAAACACACACACTCCCCCAAGGTTAGTCTGGTTAGTTAAATGACTATGGCAACCCTTGCAATGAATGCTGTAAGCTGGACAAGCTGTGGGCACAGCCTGATTGGTTTGTGTTTTGGGGGTTTTTTTAGCCATTTTTTGCTTGCAGTCAATAACAAATCACTATTTTCTATCGCTTTTTGGCAATACTTGAGCTTATGCGTTCTTATTAGGAAGTTTACTACCTGTTCTTGTTAGCAGTCACCAATACACACTTTTGGAAACCTTCAAAAGGGTAAGATTTTCAGCACTTAAATTTCAGAGTTGCACAAAGATCTTAAAGGGCTGAGAGTGAGCCTGGAAATGAAGACACTTCTCCAAGATGTGCCGTCCTTTCTGTACATTCATACCGGTGCCGTGGGTCAGTATGGGCCCAAAGCAGAGCCTTTTTTCGTTTGACTCGCGGGTGCTGATGGGCCACACTTGTGCTGTAAATGGGCAGGATGTGCCCTCTGCTTTCATTTCTCTCCTACCTCAGCACCCCTCCTACCCCGTGAGGTGGAAAGGAAGGAGGACAGTGGGCAACTGTGGGCTGTGCATCTTGACTTCCTGTTATCTCCTCTCTTTCTCTTGCGAGTGATCAACCGTTTGCACACTTGCTCTTTTGGGGTCTTTATGATGGCACTCGGAAAGCAGCTTTTTCAAGTGTTGCACCCTGCCTAGAACCTTCTGCTGTGGCCTGAGGTAGCAGAAGCGTGTCCTGCTGGGCCTGTGGTGGTTTTGATCTGTTGCGTTCAGATGCTCGGACTCCCAGGGGCAGTCTGACAACACAGGTTTCTTCTCCTGCCCTGGAACCTCTGTAGCCACAGGGATGTACAGAAGCACAGACCTGCGAGCTGGCGTCTGCTGGCATTTTATGGGCAGTAGTTTACAGCCAGGGACAACAATCCAGTTGCTAAATGACTTTGCTTAAAAATAGCATGGCCTGCGTGCCCCCATACCGGCTGGTGCAGTGTGCTTGTCAGGCTATGGGCGAGTCCTGTTCAGCTTCCAGTATTGGGTGGGAACCATCGCCCTCCTCAGCAGTTCAGGGGCTGGCACAGAATGGCCACAGGGATCTCGGAAGTGCTTTTTGCAGGGTCACATGGAGGCTGTCTGGCTCAGATGTGTGCCTGGGAAGCAGGGGGATGGCAGTGGAGGAGCAGGGAGCAGCCAGACCAGTCTTTCTTCCCTGTTGTGCCCGGTGACCTGTGGATAGACCTGGATAATATTGATGGGTTGAATGGCAGAAGGGTTCGTGCCTCCTTCGTTTGTTTTGGTCTGACGCACGTTGTCGGGTTGGCCGCGTGCCCCCTCTTTGGTGGAACTCAAATCCTGCAGCTGCTGCCACCGCTCGGGTTGGTGGTGGGTCGAAGGAGACGGAGGCAGCAGCAGGTGCTTCCTTCTCAGGAAGGACTCGCCAGACCTCCTGGGTGCGTTTGCCTGGGAGACGGAGCAGAATCCGAGCGCCAAACCGCTGTGCTCGGCTCGGTTTGCAGTGAATGGCTGCTCCGCTGCGTTGTCGGCACGTGCCACGTAGCGCGGCAGTGCCCTGTGTTGCTGAGACCTCCGTCTTAGGGCTGGAGCGGTTTGGTAAGATTTGGGTTCGTTGGCTGACGAAGGAGGAAAGGCCTGCGGTGGTGTTTGCCCATGGCGTGAGCTTGCACGTGAGCGAGTGCCTTTGTGTGCGGGAGGCAGAACAAAGACAGCAGGAAAAATCAGAAATGCTGCCTACAGCGGAGTCCAGGTGTAACGTACGGTTTGCTGTAGGAGCGATTTCTTGGTTTTGACATCAGACATGCTCGTCACCGGTGAGGACCTCCAGCAAGCTTGCAATGTGCTGCCCTTCCTAAATAATGATTCTCAGCCTGGTCAAGGTGCTGTGAATGCAGAGTGGGAGAAAAACGGAGCAGGGATTAGTCGCTAACAGGGATGACGAGGTATTTTTCTAACGTCAGTAATATTTCTGTTTGCAGGAGAACTCCGACACATTACCAAGCTGAAGCCTTGGAGTCTCTTTGATGTGCTTGTGGAGAAGTATGGTTGGCCTCATGAAGATGCTGCACAGTTTACAGATTTCCTGATCCCCATGCTAGAAATGGTCCCAGAAAAACGTGCTTCAGCTGGAGAATGCCTCAGGCATCCGTGGCTGAATTCTTAGCAGAATCGCCCAGCTGTAAAAAAAAAAAAAAAAAAGCCAGCAACCACTTTCCAATGCATCGGACCTAAATGGTGACTGTCACAAATTCTTTAGCAGGATCACACGAGAGCTGGCTTCAATCCTCAGACCTTTATTTTGCTTGAGGTACTGTTTGACATTTTGCTTTTTGTGCACTGTGTTCTTGGGGAAGGGTAGTCTTTTTGTCTTCGGCTAGTAGGTTACTCACCCACTTTCTTCAGAAAACACTTAACGTGTCTTTAAGCATTGTTTCTTGTGTTGTGTGGCATTCAGATGTCAGATTTTTGAACAAAGGAAACTTCCCCCCATGTGTTTTGGCAAGTTTTGTAACTATTTATGAAAAAAAAAATATTTTAGCTGATGCATATTATATAATTTACAAGCGTAAGAAATTTATCAAGTCAGAACTGAGTTACGGCGAGGAATTGTATAATTTTATCTTCTGGCAAAGGGACGTCATTCTTGTATTATAGTGTATGTAAATGCACCCTGTAAATGTTTATTGCCATTTAAATATGGGACCGGGGACTCAATTTCAGAGTAAAGCGACTAAGTTTTAGAGAGCTTTATAGCAAACCAATTGCATGTAGTGGACTTTAAACTGCTTTAAGGAATTGTGTAAACTTTCTATTCTGTAGCAGTTCCCGTTCATTGGATTTTAAACAAAGTGGCTCTGGTTTACAGGATTTCATTCCCCAAACGGCACTTTAAAGGAAGGCTAGACTTCTTTCTAATAAAGTATGCATTATCATTTAGCACTCCCTTTTAGAACTTTTGCCTATTTTAAGTGCTTTTAAGAAAAAGAAAAATAGCAATTTCCCTTACAATGTGATAGTGAAGACATGGTACCATATGGTGTTGCCTTTTTATAAGCACTGTAAGTTGTACTATACCTTAAGAAAACAAAAAAAAAAAATTAAAAGCCGAGCATGAGAACCACTCTGTGTGGAATTACTGATCTTTTATAATAACGGTGTGTGCTTGGAATCAGTTACGGAAGGAGAGAGCTGCAAGTGGGTAAAAGACTCCAAGAAGCAAGATCATGCTCGTTCCATTCATAGCTTTACATGTTCCTAAAACAAATTGCACTAGCTTTATTTTTTTCCCATAACTCGACATACGATTACCCAGTGTAAGCTGCACGCAACAATTACGTGTTTCCTAGGAAAAAAAAAAAAAAGCTGCATAGGCTGAAGCTTGTAGGCAATACAGATTTTAGAATGTACAGCACGGAGGTGCGTTCCCGCCTCTTTTAGAAGTCAGTGGGATGAATGTAAGCTTACTTCTGATCTTCATGTAACTACGGTGCCACTTTTTCTTGACTTTGTCCATCTGAAATCTCTTCACACGCCTTTGCAATAACTAGATTGTGAGAAGGTAGCCCCATGCTGTAACAATAACCAGTTGTTTGAGGTGCTTGCAGTTGTCTAATTAAAGTGTTTTGTTTTTTCAGACTGTGCTGGTCATTGGAATCTTTGCTAGCCGTGACTCCGACCGTTTGTTTGCTAGAGGTCCCTGTCACTGAGGGTGGGGTGGGGTGTTTTAGCCTGGCCAAAGTGAAAAGCAGCTTTAATTTTATACAGTTAATGTATAAAATCGTCTGGTGTAAATCAGAGCATCCCAAGGGTAACACGGCACAAGGGGCTGCGTGTAAGCGGTTGCTAGGTGAAACACGACAAAACCGAGTATTTCATAGGTGTTTAACTACTACGACCAAGCGACCGATTGCCCCATCCCGGGTGCGCCGGCGCAGCCACTCATCCAAACAGAAACTGCAAAGCCGCGGCAGGGCGTGACACCCGCGTGGCGCAGGAGGAGCTCGTCCGGGTGCCGAGGCCCCGCCAGCAGCTGGGTTCCAGGAGCGGGTGCCCTCGGCCTCCACCCGCAGGCCCTTCCCACGGGAACCGCGGAACGGCTGCCGGGACAACACCGGGGAGGAGGACGATGATGCCACAACGGACTCCAGAGCCAGAGGTAAAAATTCTGTTTGGCTTCACACCTGGCCGAGCCCCGGTAGCACCCGGTCGCTGCAGCTGATCAGGAGCTCGTTCCCGAGCGCGTAGCCAAGCAAGGTGCACGGCCCGGCAGCGCCGGCATAGCCCTGCCTCTGCCACACAACCTCGGGAACCCTGCGTAGCACCCGTCCTGTTCTGCAAGCCAGTGCGTCAGCTCCTCATGCTGCTCTGAGCCTCGCCATGTACAGTGCGTATCTTACCCGCTCTCTTACATTTGCGAGGATGTCATGACCCACCTGGCGGGGGGTCAGGACCGCCAGAGTTGGCCTTCGGGCTACGGAGGATGAGGCAGGATTTTCAGCCCCGGTGTCTGAGCAGTAGGATGGGGTGGGGGGTTGGTGTTTCTGTTGTTGCTGATGGCCGAGTCCTGGTCCCCTGCCTGCTACTGCAAAGTGTCCACACAGGGTTTTGCACAGCCAGCAGTTGTGCAGCTAAGGAGGGCCAGCGTAATGGCTTTTTTCTAATAAAAGTTTTTCAATAATTACAGGCAAATTACAATTTAAATTAATTAGCCCCAAGTTTTTTCTATGTTAAAAAGAATTATCCCCTTTTTTCAGTGAGTAGGAACAGCCACTTCCCATCCTACCCCATTTCAGGTTTTCTTCTCTGGTTCCGAGGCAGAGCTGTCAGCAGCGCCCTGCCCAGACGCGAGGACACGGTCACACCCCAGCTGCGGAGCAGCTCTGCAGCTGCCAGGTGCAAGGGCACCAGCCTCGAGGCTGCAGGAACAAACGACTTCAGAAAAGATCGTGAGGTTCCATACCCGCTTTTAGCAGCTCTCCCTTGCTGGGGGCACCTGCGGGGGGGCGGGCAGCGATGAGGAAGGCTGCACTACAACCACCCTTTAGCTTATTTTTAAACTTGCTGTCAGGGCTGACAAGGTCTCGGTCCCCGCACGCTGCGCTGGCAGGAGGGGCTGAAGCTCCACTAGAGGAGGAAAAGGGGAACGCGCTGCGCTGGCCCGGCCCCAAGGTCAGAGCAACGCTGAAACTGCTTCAGTGCAGAACCCTGCAGGTACCCATCAGTAAACCGACCCCCAACCCTGCTGCGCTTGGCGCGGTTCTACCTCCCCCTCCTACCGCAGGCTCCCCCCCTTCCACATCTGCCCAGGCTGCAGCAGCCGCCCCACGGCTGGGGCTGCAGGGAGGCGACCCGCCCGGGCCACGTCCCTGCCGACACGGCACCCCTTCAGCACAAGGAGTTAAAACTGACAGAGTTGTGATTTATTAACATGAATTAAAATGCCCAACCAGTGCTGCAATGTGACAGTATATTAAAAAAAAATTAAAGATCATATATCGTACTACTTTCACAAAGATCACACTTCTTTTTTTGCAAAAGACTTATATACAATACTCTATCAAATGAAAGAAGCTTTAAGCAATTTTACAAGCAAAAGAAACAGTATTTACAGCACTCGTCAGAGACATTAGAAACAGTCTATACATTAAATTACATTTTCTGCAGATAACTGATGAAACAAAAAGCCATGTCCACACCAAAACTATAAAAATTTGTATTGCATTGTTTTCTATCTCTATGCACACAAAGAACTGTTGACAGAAGAAAATGAAAAAAAAAACAAAACCCAAACTGTTAGTGCCATCACTTAGCCCGTGTTCTTCTTTAATTACATATGTATAAAAGTAATATAGAAAACATTCACTAAATGAATTTAACTGCAACAATAAAATTTTAAAGATTATGCAGCATCAAACCTACTGCCAGAAAAAACAGCTGGAATGTTCACTTACAAAATAAAAAGAAATACCTAATACTGGCTTAACAGCACATTTTCAGGAATTTTAAAAAGCAAAAAATGGAAAGAATACAATGAAAGAGCACTGGTGTCTGCTTTTATACAAAGTTGTCATGTACAAGCTTTAAAAAGTACCTTGAACAGGTACATATGAAATATACACAGTTTATATTACAGAACATTTTAAAAATGTTGAGAATTAAAGGGATCCGTTTTAATGCCACCCCGAACCATGGTAATTGTTCTGAAAGGTGGGCGGCACCTGTGCTCTGTGAATGGGGATCTGTCCAGGCACCGGGGAGGCCTGCTGCGGCCCTTGCACGCCGTGGGGAAGGGTGACGGAGCCGGGGTGCGGGCAGAACCCCGACGCAGTAGGTGTTGCAATACTGTTTGGTCCTTGAGGTTGGAGGTGAGGACCCTGGCCGGGGAGCGGGCAGTGAGGTCCTGTTCCAGCAGGCTGATGTTGAGGTCCAGGTCCTAAGGTTGTGTGATGCGGGGCTTGCGAGGAGTAGGAGACGCTCGTGTGAGCGCCTGAAGGGAAATGGGGGGGTCCTTGATGAGAGGGGTGGTGTAACCCTTGTGCCGATGCCGGGTGATGCCCCGAGCCTATGACGGTGGCGGGGGGCGGCGGAGGGGGGGGGAGGCGCAGAGTTTACAACATGCTGGTGTTGTGCTTGCAAACCTTGGTGTCCGGGTGAAGGATGGGGAGGTTGGTGGTGGGGGAGAGGACCCGGGGGCGGAGGCGGCGGTGGCAAATGGTGACCAGCAGCTTGAGAATGAATGTGCGATCCAGGAGCTACTGCCACAGCGTGAACCGGACCGACAACGTGTGCTACAGAGTGCTGCTGATGAGTACTTTGCTGCTGTACGAGGTGAGGTCCCGGAGCAGGTGGTGGCGGAGGAGGAGGTGGAGCAGCAGACGCCGATGCCTGGTGATGAATACCGGGGTTCTGAGAGGGCAAAAAATGCCCTGCGGTGACGTGGTGTCCCGGCACCGTTTGCTGACCCGCAGTGCCAGGAAGTGCTTGATTTGGTCCAGATGAAAACACAGTCTGTTGGGGTATGCTGCCCTTCAGCTGACTGTAACTCTGAAAGTTTCCCGAGGGCTGCTGGTTTTGATAGTAAGTAGAAGAAGGGGGTGGGGGGGGGCGGGGGAGGTGGTGCGCTGCTGTTCAAATTTTGTTGGTTAAACTGGCTGTAAGAAGCGGAAGATTGTCCCGAAGTTGTCTGCGTAAAGAGGGGGCCGCTGGCCTGCTGCTGATTGCTAGGCTGAAGGGTTGGTGCTGCCGGATAGAAGTTTCGGTGTGTCTCCCTCTGGGGCGTTCCAACTTGAGGTGACTGTGGGTGATGAGGTCTGTACGGAGATCCCAACTGCTGAGAGTGAGGCTTTGGTGAGAGATAACCATGCTGCACCGGCGCGTGAGGGGTGGAGGGCTTGGGAGGATTTTCCACGTGAGGCGAAGGGGGGCAATGCAGCTTCAAAGGTGCGGAAGGCAACTTCTGTGAATGTGAAAGTTGCTCAGCAGAACCACGCAGATGTGATTGAGATGGATGATTTTTTGAAAGTGCTTGGACGTTGTTTGTCAGCTGTTTTTGTTGCAGCTCGGATTTTGGAGGATTCGCACATTCGGCCTCGGGCGCGTTAGCTGCAGTTTCCCAGTGCGAATCTGGTTTTGTGGGTGTTTTCCCAAGTGACTGCGTTGAAACTACAGGACTCGGTGAAGAGGGCTAGAAAGAAAGCAAGCCAGTCAGTGCAAAATACTCGGCTACACATGCGTTAGAATGAACAGAGCTTCTCAGAATATTGTTCTCTCCCCTGATGGCAGAAAAGAGTGTTGAGGCACAGGATATATATTTGGTGTAAGAAAAACAGTAGAAAGCTTAAACTTAGCACGATGCTATTTTTAGCAAGTATATATCAATCATTCTTGAGAGTCAAAGACCAGCAAGTGTGTTTTAAAGTAGTAACAGAAATATGACCCACCAGGTCAAAGTCAGAATCTGTTAAAGTTTTAGATTTCTGAGTCTGAAAGAAATCATTCCAGACAAGACCATTTACAAAAATAAAGCCGCTTTTAGAGTGATTTAGCATTTTAAAACTGGCATAGTGCAAGCAAACAGACTGAACATTACAGTCTGAGTTACTTCAGTTAATACTGTACGGGCAGTTACTCAACTTCTTTCTCAGTATCAGTGCCTCTACTGACAACCTGCCAAACCCTGACATGGCCAGAGCAAGCTCCTGTTAAGGTGAGAAGCGAATCACGTTACTACTGCCAGTTCTGACTGCCAGTTCTGCAGCATTCAACCTGCCGAACTGCGGTGATACTGAATCCACTGAGACAATCTCTTCTGTGTCTACGTAAGGCAAGATCATATATAAACAGGTATAGCTACTGAAAGAACAGAAACCAACTTTTTAGCATGTGTGGACTACCACAACTATTCTCACAAATGTTTACCTATGTTAAATTATTGCACAGTAGGTTACATACATACCATCTAAGTGGTAAATCATGAGATTAACATTTTTTTAAGATAAATCAGAGATGTATGTACATACTCACATGCATATCCTACAACACACACACAAACACACATGCATATGTGTACACTGTGCGTTACCTTGCTTGCTTTTGACGGACTCTTACAAGTCTTTTGTGAAGAATCTGGGGACGGACATTCAGAAGTAGGCTCTGGATTTTCAGGATCAGGTTCTACAGACATAAAGCAGAGAGAAATATAGAAGTGGGAAAATCAAGTCCTTTGCAAAGATTGCTAAGCACTTTATATTTGACTTTAAAAGAGCTATTAAAGTTGTTGTAAGAGACTATTCAATATGTCAAGTGCCATACAAGGTCATCTGCTTACTGACCTTCCATAAATTCAGTGAAAGAAGGGACCTTAAGCTGCAACTGGGAAATGAGATTTGAATGAGATGAAGGTGGAGACTGAACATGAGACGGTGAGCATGGGCTACAGGGTGATTCTCCCCCTACAGACGAAGCAGACCCAAACACAGTATTAGAACGATTACGGACTACCACGGGGGAACTGGTTAGATTTATCTACCTTCAACACGATAAATCGACTCACCACTGTCCTTGTCTTTCCTATGATCACTGAGAAGTAAAGCTCGCTGATAACTTCGCTCTCTCACTTGTTCCACAGAGGTTGATGCAGTCCTGGAAGAGAGAAGCACATTTTAAATTTACGAGGATGTACGCCCACGGACCAAATTTCAGACAGTGTATATGCAAGTGCTGGGTCCGAGAAAGGGTACAGTGTTGACTGCATCTAAGAGCCAAATAAGGAATGGGATTTGTGAACTATTTTGTATCTATTTTCTCTCACTTCAAATACACCGATTTCTTGCAACCGTGTTAATTACAAGAACTGACAATTCCTTTTAATATGGAAACAACATCTGTAGATCTGTGGGGTTTTTTTTTCCTGAACAGTTGAAAAGTCAAAAGCTACACTTCAAAAAATAAAGGTTGCAGGTACTGCTTCATATTCTCCATTTGTAGAAAACTGTCTTCTTCCAAAGCTGGAAATAGTCTATAAAAGAGCCTTGCTCTTTTATACTGGATCCCCAGTTGTAAATACTGCACAACCACAAATGTGTCTCTGTTTAAGCTTCTACATTTAACTTGCCAGATAGTGGGTATGAAATGACAGTCACATCATCTCTCCTATAATCAATTACAGCTGACAATCACAATCTGATAAAGAAGAACATAAATGACAGCACTCTAACAAAACTCAATTTTTCTTTCAGGCAAGAACAAACGGCATTACTCTACAATACTGTTGTACTAAAATAAATATTGGTGCTGTCTGCAGGATTACTGCAAAAACTTACTAATGAATTCTTCCCTGTTTAGCCCGTTTCCCACATTCTTCGCTTACAATACAGTACACTAGTTTCTGCACAGTGAACTTACAGCCCCTTTTCAGTGAAACTTTGAAGACTGCACTTCTGTTCTCTCTTCAATTGGCTCTACAAAATCCTTCTATTCTGGAATAGCTGGAGCATCTGAGCAGAAGGATGTTCAACTCCTCAGCCCATGTTCATCCCCAACACTGTCAGGCCTTCACTACAGCATAAAGAGCATCTGCAGGGTTTATTTTGTGCTAGTAACGTTTTGGAGACAGTGTCACCACAGTTGACCATCTACCTTAAGGCTACCAAAAATGTAGTGGAAAATATCGTGCAAAGTTTATGCAGACTGAAGTCGTTCTATCTCATCCCCCTTCACACTCTATCTCTCCTCAGGATTTTTGGTTGTTGGAGTATCTGGCATGGCATCCAACAGAGCATATGGCCTGCACACAGGGGAACCATTTAGTGTCATAAACATCGATGCAAGTATCACCACACGCTCTCCACCTGAGCAGAAGGAACCGTTAGGCAGACTGCATGCAGCCCTGCACATTGCAAACACCACAAACGCACTCCAGCCAACATCACCGAAAAACAGATTTCCTGAAGTCTCCTAGAAGCTTTTGCTAATCAATACAGGTTATCCTCCTGTTCTGCCCTTCTTCCCTACGGTACTTTTGGAAAAGTTTTGAGATTTAAGATGAAAAATACTCTCCTCGGCCCACAGACAAAGCAGTGGACATACAAGGACGCAAGTGCAGAGCCAAGGTCACGCTGAGAATCAGACTCAACTCTCTCTCAGCCGTTACAGCACCCTCTCCATCCCACTGCTGCTCCCTCCTCCACACACCTTAGCAAGCACACACAGCCCAACTGGTGCAATGGTGGACGGAGCACGCCTACCCACCGATACCATTTTCTAGATTTACAACTGTACTTCACCTATGCGATTTTATAATCTACAGACCCAAGCAACCTGTCTTGCTCAAACCAATACCTATTTTGCTCTTAGAAAATAAAAAAGCAAAGCAGAATGAAAATAAGTTAACCAGTATCTTATGGGTAATTTTTCATATATTCTAACCTTTATGAGGTATCTGCTATATTTCTGAGGAAAGAGGTAAGACAACTCTTTACTAATCTGCAAGGGCTTCCAATCAGTAATCTGCAACTGCACCCTTATCAAGGAAAACTAGATTTCAACTAGAAAAGACAGAATTAAGTAAATAATTCTTCAGCACTTTAGTCCTATAGTTTCATGGCTTACCACTGAACTTCTGGTTCATTCTTCTCACTGGAAGAAGATTCCTTAATTGCACAGTTGTTGCCAACGTCTTCTGGAGCTGCATTATAAACAGTAGTTGGCAGTGGTAAAGGTAGGCTTGCAGCGTTATCAGTTTGCTCCCCATTTTCACCACTGTTGTTATACCCATCGTTAGCACCGTTGTTACTACTTAGATTTCCTCCACCAGCAGCATGAGGAGATACAGTAACCAGGGGGAAGTTTTCTGTCTTTGAGCCACTTTTTCTAGCTTCTCGTTGTCTCTTACGGTATTCTAATAAGGATACCTATGGAGAAAACAAACAAACAAACAAAAAAAACCAAAACAAACATTAGAAGGGAAGTTTACTTGTTTCCTTTCTGACACTTCCGATTACATGTGTTCTTTCAGTAAGACATACCATTTATTTGGGTCTAAAAGAAAACAGGGATAGATTAATTGAAGATATTTCACCACATCTGCAGTGAATTTACAGAGTACTGAGCAGCTAGTGACTATAAGGACAATGTAAAGAAAAGCTTCTGCCAAGAGAAGGAAGTATGCATTTTGCCTCTGGAAGGAAGAAGCAGAAGATGATGCAGGTCAGCCAAAGATTCGCTGCTGAAGTCATACTGCTGGTCAAAGCTACAAGGGACTTTACACTTTTCCTGAACTGCAGCATTAGTAAGAGTATACTGATACAGTAAAGCTGATTTTAAGAGATGTCACATCCTGCTCTCAGTCCGACTCCCTCGTAAGGAAAACCCACCACGCTTCTGCTTCACTCTACTGCATAAATCAAAGGATTCTCTAAGCTCTTCATATGTTTTTCTTAACATATAGAATTAGCAACTTAAACCTTCATTCTTTTCCCAGTTTATTTTTGTGTCTTTACTGCACTCTAAAAAAGATTAAGAACATATTTTAACACTAAATTCCAGGTAAAGTTTATAACCAAAAATGATGACACATGAAGGAAAAAGTGGTTTCTACTTTATATATATGTATATTAAATCACTACACAGAAGCTTCTATAGAATAGAAAACAGTTTACATGTTAGTATGTTACCTTCAGTGAAAAAAATAAATTTGCACATGTTTTCACCACGTATCTTCAGGATTTGAAGCAGAAAGCTAAAATACTGACCTTCAGACCTACTTTATTCAGTAAGGAAACTAGTTTGGTGGAAATGACATTTAATGTCATTGTATCTTTTCTTTTAGTTATCAGCAACCTACTCTGAACAGCATCCAAACCAAGAAACTAAAGTGCAATAATGGGGGGGAGAATCATGTTTAACTGGTTTAGTCCTCAATAACAGTGGACATCTCTTTCTACACAGAGAGAGAAACCAAGGCAGCCTGCTTTGTTTGCAGTCCTAGGTTTTTTTGTTTGGTTTTAAACAGTTCCATCCATTAAAGACTCATCTATATGTCAGGGTAAGAGCAGTTTAAAATATTTTATTTTTTCATAAAATAAAGTTTAGGTTAAGAACTGATCTTGCTTTGATATAATTTGTATTATTTCCACATCACATGACCAGGATCCCTTGAAGAATATTGCTTTAAAGAAAGCTTAAATGTTAAGAATGGATGAAATCTACGCAGTGCAACCACTACATACAGGACCATATTAAAATCAGATGAACTTGTACAATGGTGAGAAAAAAACAGAGGAGCAAATGCTCATGGAAATGTTGAAATATGGAAAAACCTCCTCTAACAACTGCATAAGGACAGTCATGTCTTATGTCATCCTAGGAAAAGGCTTCTATTATTCTCCTACAAAATTCCTGAATTCTCACCTCCTTAGGCGAGATCCCCACCCCCTTTTTACACTGTAAAAGGTTGCCTTTTTTGTGTCCCCTTGGGAAGCCTAAAACTCATTATTTCAGGGGTACAGCTACCATTTTCTCTGGTTGTTTCTTCAAACTGAGACTTTTAGACAGGAATCGGGGGGGTGGGGTGTCAGGGGAAGCCACACCTTTCTTCATTTAGGGATTAGCATAGTATAAGCCCTCAGCAGTAACAACCTGGAAGAATCCTTGTCAGCAAGAGAAAGGGGGGAGGGTTACTGAAGCAGTAAGCATTGCTGAGATTTAAAAATAAATTAATTTAACCTTCAGACAAAGAAGAATGAGAAGCTACAGAAATTTTCACTTCTTTTTTGGTTTTTTTTGGCTTTGCCAAAACAGCAGGGCTACAGTAACACGCATGGGATCTATACAACTGCCAGGGTCAGGACCAGGTAAGAACAGAGCTCCTACTATCTTGCTTCAGTTATGTCTCAGCTTGAAGCAAAGTAATCAAAAATCCAGTTCTGATGGAGAACTGAAGGAAGAATCACGAGTGCTCCCTAGCAGGATGCCCCCAGAGCACAGGGGAGCAGGCGTGTACAAGGGGACCAGAAAAACAGAACCCCGCTGTGCAGACATGTACACACACAGAATATGCCCCCACCCCCCTGATCATTACTTCCATAAAGAAAATAAATCACATCTTTCAAACAAGAAAGATCACTACAGTCTGTTACAAGACAGGACTGGCAAGCTGCTGCACTGGAGACTACTGCCTTCCATGTTTGTCATCTGTTCTGCAAGGAGCAAAGGAGTCTAACCTGACACTGAAGTGCAGCCAAAGACAGTTATGCAGGGTAACTTCCAATTCTGGTTTGAGCTGCCCATGACCACACAACTTACCTACAAGAATTGTTTCATGAGAGTAGCAAATTTAGACTGTGCTTATTTTTCAAACACAATATTTTATAAAAAAAGAAATTATGCCAAGAAAAAGATTTTTGAAACTAAGGATTTCTGTGTAGTTCTAACAGTGAAACCAAGATACCTTAAGTATATAAAAATTGGAATTCTAAAGTCTCGGTATCATAAATCTGTTAGTGCAATTTCTTGCAGTAATTCATAACAAATGTTCACAGTGTAATATCTCTGTGACACTAGTGGAGAATACTGTAATACTTGATGGCATAAGCAACCATTTTCAAACCTGAAAAGCAGTTATTTATTGAGCAATTCATTTAAGACTCATATGAAAGAGAAGTGATTTTCTATCTGTTACTTGGAGAAAATAAATTTCCTAATGGGTGTATGCAGCTTTACTCTTTGCTTTTCATTATCTCCCCTGAATAATGTCTACTACATTGTAATATCTAAAGATGAGCCATCAGTTGTTTATTATATTATGGTTCTTTCTGTTCTAGAAATATCATTAGCAGACTATGGAAGACAGACCAAATGATTCTTAAAATTACAACCTTTTTCTTTTGTGGAGGATTCTGGGGTGTGCAATTTCCATCCATCAAGTTGTCGTTATTGACAGTCCTTCCAAAGCCAGATGCAATTCCATCTTCTGAAGTACAAAAAACAGATGCTTCCATGAACATGCCTCTAGCATCGTCTTGAATCAGGCACTTTGACTCGCTTATTCTGAATCCACCTCCTACCTCCAACTGATGTGAAGGGGTCAAGTCCCTCAAATTAGAATTCATTGAGAAATTTACACCTGTCCTGTCGGGACTTTTTACCCAGGAAGAATAAATTGTGCCCCGTCCACAATGAGCAGTTTCTAACTGGCTGTTTGAATCAGTCCTATCATGTGTGGGGGCTTCCAGGTTTTTATGCAGTGCACTTTGCTCAATTACTTCGAGTCCCAGCTGGAGGTCTGACACAGATTCCATTTCTCCAGTGCACTGCCGTGTGACATCAGTCCTATTCCTTGGACTGGAATATCCAATAGTCTTTATTTCTTGCAGGCCCATTTCTGTCAGGTTGGAATTTCTGAAAGAATTCAGTGCTAGAATCGATGCTCTGTCATATCCCTGTGTGAAGAAAAAACACGTCAACTATTTTTCCATACTGCAACAAAACTAAAGCTGTTCTGACATTCAGTTGTGCCTTTAAGAGGGATTAAAGGCCTTCCAGTACCATGAATTTCCATGAATTTATCTATTATTAAGAGACAGTTCTACAGCCAGACACTTATTTCTACTATTGCCATGTATTAGGTAAAGGTATTTTAATAAAATGCACATTAACCAAAGTCAAAATAAACTTTAAATGCCAGGTTTTATTTATGACTGGCAGAGGAAGGTAAGGAGCTTCAACAGGAGCAAGTCCCTGGCCAAGAAGTTACAAAGCACTTGCTTATTCAACATAAAAATGGATCCTCAGTGTCAAAACATTTATTTCAAGAAGAAGGAAAAAAAAAAGAAAAAAGAAAAAGCTTTTCCAAGACACTTTAGAATTTTAAGACAATATTAAAACAGTATTCTGTAGAGGGAATTAAAAAAGTGTTCTTAAGTTACAGAAACTAACTTTTGCACTTCTTAAAACTGTATTAACTATGAAAAACCCAGCACATATCCATGGCTGGAAGTCTCTTTTCTAAACCAACATGTTTTAAGGTTTCCATTAATCCTTTTTAAATTATTTGTATTACAAAGTTCCTAAGTAAACCCCCTCTTTTTGAGTCAGAAAAATATTAAAATATTCAATTACAGTAGTTTAGAAGTAATTGTTAAATTCAGTTGACAGCTATGATTGTATAAAAATTTCTGTGTATTTCAACAGCTGACCTAAAAAAAATATACATATATGTGCTTAATTCCTAGGGGAGAGTATCTGGATCATTCATTTACACAACTCACCAGAAGTGAAAGTCTCCCTTAGTTTAACCCACAAAATCTTTTTACTGTTACTTATTTTTACCTCCTCCTTTTGGGTGCCATTAAGTTTATGTATAGTTCAACACCTTTATGCAAATTGTGCTATTATCACACCGAATTCGAGCTCCAGGTCCCATGGGCCTTCTCCTGTCTCAGAGCCACGCTGCCCTCTAGAGCCCGGCCACCACACATCCACCCCCGCAGCTGGCAGCACCCGGGCACACGCCAACAGCGCTGGCTGCACCTTGAACTCATCCACCTAAACCCATTTATTACCCTTCTGCTCTGCTCTCTCGCTCTGACCATCATTAGGCTCAACAAAAGCAGTGAAGAGATGCTGGTAACAAGGAGAAGTGTTAATTTAAATCTAACTACAGCCTGAAAAGCACAAGTGGTGTTTTTCTGTTCTTGTCCATAAATTGCAGTAGTTACTCCTTTCCATGACAGCCATCAGGATTTTTAATGATACAGAAAAAGAGGAGAGAGAAACCAGTTTAAAATAGAAAATTAAATAGGTAAAGTGGAAATATACATTAATAAGCAAATAAAACCTGTACATTCCAGGAAACTTGCAATGGCTGGTGAAAAGCATTTACTAAGAACAGTGCAGCCATACAGGTGCAATCAAGACACCATATGCAGTTTCTGGCAAATACCCTTACCTCTTGACTGTAAGCTCGCCTTTTTATTTCTGGGGAACTGTCAGGTGAGGAAATATTCTAAATAAATAAGAAGAAATTGCAAGTCAATTTCTTTTTTTAGCCTGGAGAAACATAAACCCCCCCTTGTGGCAGGAGTACAAATACTGATTTACATTAGAATGTCTAAACACATTCTCTGAACACACTGAAATTCAGTAAAAATCTCACCTCAAAGTGCATGGTATTTCCATGTATACATGGAGTTACAGGAGTAACTGGCGAATATATGGGTTTGTAACCATTTCTACAAGCTTCATCTTCTGTTTTTACCCTAGGAGGAGTAGCAAACAATGATGGCTCGGAGGCAGTGATGTCAGCATGAGTTGGTGTGGCATACGGAGAAGGAGTAGGTGTGGAGGTTTCTGAGAACGCAGACTCCAACAGCTGATAGAGTCTTCGTTTTTTTAGTGGCGTGGTTAGATCTGTGGGGTAAAATTAGATAAAAGCTAGAAGACATCTAGATGTAGTCATGACTTACAGTTGTTTATGTACTTGATGTAATGAAATTATCAACTCCACATCAAAAAAATCAGTAAGATTAAAAAAAATCTCTTAGGGGCAGGCCTCCTGAAAGATGAACCCTTAACAGCCTACAAATTTCCTGAAAAATAAACTCTTAACAGCCTACAGATATATCAGTAACTGAAATTTGTGTGCTAGGATGATGGGAAGAACTGTCTATGTTTCCAGAAAAGGGAAAGTCAATTTCTATGCATTTCTAAGATTGTTTAGCTAAAAAGTGGAAATTCCAAGTTCAGGACTGTACACAGAAATCATCTGATACACTCCATATCCTTATGGAAGTGTGTTTAGTTTTTAGCATGTTCCCATTTTGTATTATGCCTAAAAGATTACACAGCTTTTCCCCTGTGTGCAACACAGGCCCACTGAATTTAAAAGGAATTCTGAATATACAGAGCAGCATGGAAAATGAATTTATAATCTAACCTCTTAATACTCATAGTCAAAAACACTAGTCTTTTGTTGACTGTAAACACTATGAGACATGGTGGGTTACTTATCTAGTAACAATTATACATTAAAGGGGGAAAAATCCCAAGCACTATGCAGCTAAGCATTTCTTTGAAAGAAATTATCAGAAAACAGTGCCAAATGAGTTTCATTAACTCATGACTTTAAAAACCACGGACTTCCACATTTAACTACTTCGACATAGCTCTTATGTACTGTATTAGTAAAAGCTTCACCTGTTAAGGAACAGCTGTCGTTCAGTAATAAAGGGCTTTTATTTTCACCGTTGATGGCTGGACTTCTAGATCTCTCTTGTGATGGTGAATTAAATCTATCAATCATTGTTGAATTTTCTTCTTCCAAAGCTTGCTTCAACCAACGCTGTAATAAAACAAGTTCAAATCAGTGACTTAACAGTTTAACAATAAACGTTTCAAAATGCGTTTTACACGTGACAATTGGTTTGCCAACTAGCTTTTTTTCTACCTGAATTTGTGCTAGCAAATAAAGACTTGTTTTTAATTAATATGGGATGGGGAACCATAATGAAGGGAAGCATTACCTTCTTACAAGAGCCAGTAATGTTTTCCACAGGTTCTTTTTTCCTCCTCTTTTCTGAAAGGAATGGTGAAGTAAAACGAATATAGTGCTTTGGAGTTGAATATACATGTGGACTGTAAGTGAGACCTGGTAAAGAATTCAGTTGAGTAGCCAGAACTTCAGGGTCGGTAGTTATGCGTAGAGGCCTTTCTGATGGACTGTCTGTAGGCTTCCCTGTTTTATCACTCTTTTCACTTAACCATTCACTGACCAAGTGCTAAACAGAGAGAGAGAAAAAATTAGTGGTTTATGAGTGTTTTTATCAGTGGCTTTTAGAAATGTTTTAGTCTAATTATTCACCTAGTCAACTGTTACACAAACCAGAAAATAGCTGGTTTCCAGGCTGTAAGTTTAAGAATACACAGGGCAAGAATGAGGACAGTTTTAGTGAAATAATGGGGAGAGCAGAAGGAATCAGTATAGATTTGTTCTACATACCAAAGTTCGGGGGGTTTTGCTTTTTGGTTCTGGGGGGTTTTTGGGGGGGTTTTGTTTGTTTGGTGGGGTTTTTTTTGTTGTTGTTTTTTTAGGTTTGTTTTGTTTTGTTTTGTAAACTAGCATTTAGTTCTTTTTTATTTAACCATCACTGAATGTACTATACAAGTGCCCAGGTCAACTGTACTTACAACGTGAATTTATTAACAGAATTCCAAGACAAATTTTGAACTTGTGCCTGAGCACCTAAGCTGAGGGGAAATAGTGTAACGTTAATACAAAGTTAAGTAAACTCCTCATCAGATTTCCATACTGTCAGGGCTGTGCTTCAGTCAACATGTCAGGCAGGTGCCTTCAACATCATTCACTATTGTAGTTGTATTAAATTACAACACATTTACTAAGGCACACTTGCCAAAGAAGGGTACTCTTTCCTAGCTAGTTCGATGTTTGAAAAACATGCCAGTGGATTTTAGTTCCTATTAACAGAGAAACTAACCTCCTAAATTTTACAATGGTTCAACAAAGTTAAGGACATGCAAAAATATGATATTAAGGCTTTAAAACAGATTATCATAATATATTTAAGTTGCTAGTCTTTTACAAACCTATTTATGTTTATTGATTCATTTTTAAAGCAGGACTTTCTCCTCACTTAGGGTACATTGGGTACAATGCAATGAGACATTTCACAGACTTTTATCCTTAATGCTATGAAACAGCAAAAAAGTGCAGTCAAATTCAGACTTCTCTGATATCTTCCTTCTTTTTTGCTATGCAACAAGCAAAAAAGGAAGAAAGATTCTAGTCTCCCCTCTGACAAGAATTTAATAGTGATGCAATATGCAGTGTTACAGGATGACTCAGGTGTCTTTTGAAAAAGAAAATATATAAGTTAAATATGTTTGCGGGTTTGAGAACCATCTTGAAATTGTTATTGTTCATTTGATAAGAAGTTTCAGCCTGTAACTTCCCCCCCCTTCTCCTCCACCGAATAAAACTTTCAGAAGAACTTGTAAAGCACACTGAAAAAAAGTCACTTTTCAATTCAGCCTGTAGAATTTTAAAGCAGAAAGTTTTACTGCTTTATTCACACTTGCAGATTTAAGATTTTTTTGAGTGTCTTTAAATATTGTGGCATTTCTTCAAGCTTTTTGCAATGCAGTCCAATAAAAAAAATTAAAAATAAAGCTCTAAAGAGAGTAAAGAATCTTCCCTCCAAACATGCGCATAAATTTTGAGTGTTTAAATCCACTCACTTCAGAACAGACATCTCAGAAGTACTAGAAGTTACTGACTTCCTTTGAGATATTGTTTGCTACCATTAAAATAGCTTCTAAAGCATATGATAAACAAAGGCAACTATTTTTTTTTCCTTTTAAATTAACAGCTTTAATTATGTTTTGGTTATGTATATTATTTCAGTCCATTTAGAAAGTATTTCCCTTAGAAAATATTTGTTCCAAAATTGTTCCGAAAGATGTATTTTGGAAGTCTCTTAAAATCCAAAATGACTTCTGCTAATGGATGTTACGCGTACTTTTTTTAATCTCTGAATTTATTACCAGTGAGTGGCTATGTAATGGTGATTTTTAAAGAAATCAGTCAACATTTTAAAAAAAAAAAAAACCACTATGTATAGTTGCATACTGATGCAGTAGCCTATAATTTTTTAAAACCCTGTTAAAGCCCATCCTCTTCTCCCCATCTCTTAAGAGACATACCTTCTTTGTTTTAGGATACTTAGTAGGGCATTTATTAAGTGCTGGAGCTTCTGTTTCAGTAACCATTTCTGTAACAACAGTTTCTGTTTCAGGCTCAGCTACCAGTGCAGCATTCTCAGTTTCGTTATGTTGTGAGGTTACTTCCACGTCAGGAGAAGATGGCTGGATATCTGAACACATGCTGACAGTTCTGTGTCGTCTACGTTGTTGTCCAATGTGAGTTCTACTTCGTGAGAAGCTTTTCCTCTGTTTAGCTCTATTAACTTTGGCTGGGGTAGGCTTGGTGGCAGTTTCTTCTTTTGCTGGTTCCTGGTACAAAATAAAAGTCCAGTAAACAGATCCCACACACATGTAAAGCTACGTATCTTTCTTAAAACAAAATGTCAGTTCCCCCCTCCTTTACATGTCCAAAAAGCCTCTCTCTCATTTTTGTTCTTAGAAATAAAATACTTCAGAGATAATATTTCTGTCCTTCTTCAAGGCAAACTACAACATTTCCTGTTATTTTCCTCCCAAGCACCTGATACACCATTGGCAGAGCATTCACACACACACCAGTCACTTGCCGGATCACCACAGATTTGCGTAAGAACTGCCATACCACATTCATTCATCTATAAGCTAGAAATGAGCTGCTTACATCATGATGTCTTTTAGTTCAATATCCTTTTTCTAATTTATAGTTTACTAAGCATTTAGCATTGTCAAAAAAGGTACTTAACGGCACGCTGACAGATACTATCCAGGGAAACAACCTGAACTGAGAATCTGTAGGTATTTGCAAGGTAAGCAGCATACTAGTATCCAGCAACAACAGAGTAAGAAATTGTTTACGGAACATTAAGTATCATCTGCAAAAGCTCAGAACAAACTACGCCTTAGTAATTCCTTTCCTTTAAAAGAAAAGAGAGGATTATCATCTGTTCCTGAATAACCCACTAAAGAAGCAAATTCTTCTCCACTGGTTATAGACGGTGCCTAAAGAAAGTCACCTCCAGTGGCTCAAGTCAGCATCAGAAAACACCTCCCATCCTGAATTTCAAAGAGAGACCGAATTATACAGCTGGTGGGCGTGTGTGCACATTTGCATCAACTAATGTAACTGACATTCCTCATAAATGAATTCTATACATATTTTCCTGGGGGAAAAAAAAAATCAGGAGCTAACATAATATAATGTCAAAGAACTATATAGATGTTGGTCAAGTATATTTGAGTTCGGGGGGGGGGGGGGGGAATCATACATCTTAAAGTGCAGCTCAACATCTAAACCAATAAAATATGCCATGTTAAAAGCTAGCTTTAAAAAAAAAAAAAAAAACCCCAAACCAAACAAAAAAAAAAACACAAAAAAAAACAAAACAAAGAGTTCCATATAACTACCTGGATAAATTCAGCATCATTGAGAATCTGTGCTTCCTTGCATTCTGATTTAACCTCAGTTTTTGCAGTGCTGATTCTTTCCAAAGCCTGTTCTCTTCTTTTTTCTCTTTTTTCTAGTCTGGCAAAAGCTTGCAGGATCGCTTCCATTTTCCGTTCTTCTCTTGTCTGATGGATTTAATAATAATCATGATCAAGTTTCAGTCATAATCTTTCAACATATGTAATACGTAAATAAATACTTTTATTTTTTAAGTACATCAGAACATGCTTACTGGGTGTTGACATGCAGATCAATTTCAGTGGAAGCTCAGTGGAAAGGGAAATACAATGACTACGATTGTTACAGACTTCTGAAGAAAGGCTTGCATTCATACTAACCCTGACAAACAAGAAGAGGGTCCTGCTTTGGATTTAAGAACTTGCTAAAAATAGTGATTTACCAGTAAATCACTGGCCTATAAGCATAAAAAGAACACATAGCTCTGAGCCACTTACTTGCATGTGTAGTGTTTAAAAACAATAAAACACTAATGACCAGAAAGATATGAAATACTGTGTGAAACAACAGAAACTCCAGTATCCTCTGACCCAATTTTCCAAGTGTCATAAACCACATTAAAACATACAATCAACATCCAAGAATCACTATTTCAAAATGAGATAACAGTAGGTCACACAGAGAAGCTAAATTTTCTGTCTATCTGTAATTCAGGTCCTAGTGCTGTAGAGAGGCAAACCTCATCTGCACAGATCTCTGCTTAAAATAATACAGAGGTGGCAGAATTGGGAGCTTCTGTTACAAACTTTTTTTTTTAATAAATGCCTGCAGCTCAACAGTGCATTGGTAACAACAATGTGTTTATATCAAAGAAAGAAGAATATCCACAAATATATTGCTCATATGAGTGAATGAGGAATTCAGTTTTGTTTTGGCACTGAACCCGCCTCTGTTTGCTTGGTAAAACACAGCCAAACCTGCAGTTATTTGCAATCCTCATAATGGACCTAGAGTAATAATTACATTTTTAACTACTACAGCAACGTTGTTATAATGACAGAGAGCTCTGCTTTAGGAAGAATACAAATGTAAAGTGCCAACAAAAAAAACCAAACAAACAAACAAACAAAAAAAAAGGCAGCACATTCCCTGGAACAAAACCAATATATCCAACAGTGTTTGATGAGAATCATTCCCCAAAAGGATGACAAGACACTGTTATATGTTAACATTAGAGCTCATGCTATCATTCTTCAGATTTCATATTAAAATGTAAATTTTACTTGAGCAGATTTTGCTTTCTGATGTCTAATAAACACAAATCTCATCAATTTTGCTACTGACACGAGTTGTAGGAAATACTGACCAAAAGGAATGTATACACTATCCTCCTTTATTTTTTTAAGGTCTGGGCAGATGCAGACAGTTTTGGTGCCACCCTGAACTCCACTTACCAGAAGTTCTGTGAGCACAAATAATAAAATGAAAGTTCCAAATATAGTATTCCATTATACAACTTGGCCAAGATTTTGATTTCACTAGTAATTTCAAGTATCTCACATTATGAATGCATAACAAGAAAAGCACATTTTAAAATGCCAGTTTTCGTAACACTGTTCTACCAACTTCTGAAAATTAGGATTTCTGCAGCTTTGCAAGTTGGGAACTCAAAAAAATAGTCAGGCAAAAACCCTGACTCCCAGTACTATCTATAAAATAGCCATTACGAATAACATGCAGTAATAAGGAACGAAGAAAATAAAATCTAGGTGATTTCTACAATGTCTTTTTTAAAGGCAATAGAAAATTATATGCAGTTGAAGATAAAAGCAGGTTTTTGTCAGAAAGCAATGATTAAGCCAGACAAAATGCTCTCAAATAGCAAGCCTTGCATTTTAAGTTGAAGTTCACATAAGGATCTGACTTCATATATACTCAGATTCTACAAGCCTACAAAAAGGCAGCAATTAGCATGGGAAGAGCAGGTGTCACTAAGCCTTAGCAACAACTTTAGGCAGCTACTTGCTTCCCAACTTACCATCTTCCTTTTCCTTTCTGCAATCTGCTCCTCTGATTCCATTTCTACTTCATTGCTAATGGGAGTTTTTTCTTCTATATCATCAATAAAATCTGGCTCCTGAAAGATGGAAATGACTGCTTTACAGAAGCTCTACTGCTCTTGCAAACTAGGGACAACTACAAGCTACACAGAACTAAGAATCCTCAAGATCATTACATCAAAAGTAACCAAGACAATAAATCAAGACAAAAATGCAAAACACCCTAATACCCCCATGTACCTTTGAATAAACCTGTAAATATCATCACCTGACTAGATCTTTTCCATTCTGACCTTAGACACATCTGTACCTTTTTTCATTAGCATACTGATCTTATTGAAATTTTGCAGTTCCATCCCCACTCCCACACCCCACCAACCAAAAGTACCAGAATTAAACCTCCAAACCAACAGAAACTTTTGGGCACTAACACTGGCCACTGATCTAGCCACTTTACAATCGGTTAAAAGAATTAGGAGCTGTACATTACATACCCATTAAAAAAAAAAGCATTAGTTTTAGTGAAACAGAGTGAATGTCAAAGGAGATGTTAGCAGACAATTACATAGAGGTTCTTCTCAGCTCAAAAGTGTATTAAAAGTCACATTCTCCATTTACACTCTCGCTATAGAATCTAATGACAGTGCCATACCATAAGGAAACACAAGAGTTAGCTAACTAAAGGGGGGGGGGGGGGGGGAGAGAGAAACAGCAACTTTTGAAAGAGTTAAGTGTTCACTAGTCCTATATGCAATTTCACTTTTACATAAATGTTAAAAAAAATTTTGTCTAGTCCTTTGTCTTAAAAGTACATTTACATTTTCCTATATGCTTTCTTTACCTTAGCATTATATATTTCACCTCAGGGGAAAAAAGCTATTAATTGACTGGCTTCTATGTTTAGATACACATTTTAACAGTTTTATTCTTCTCACAACTCCTACTACTTTAAGTTCAGTTTTGAAAAACAATACACGTTCTCCTGTGACTGTTCTATATAAGCACCGTATATTACGTTAAAAGCTCAGGAGAAGGTTCCAAATACCAGTTATCACTTGTTAAAAACAGAACACAAAAACAAAAAATCACTTAAAATGAGAAAGTTTAAATGTTGCCTCTAGAGATCATAATGTGTAACAGTCATGTGCCATGTCTTCTGGACTTCCAAGCATTTTTAAGCTATTTAGCTATTAAAACCCCAGAACAATTTGATCATCTTATGAAAACTAGGGGTCAATATGCTTATTTTCACCTTATTTCCTTCACTCCTAAGTGATGTTAAAAGATTAAGGACTTGGAAATGGTTCCCTCCCACAATAACTCCTTTCTCTCTGCTCCTAAATTATCATCAAAAACCATGATATAAGAAAAAAAAAAAAAAAAACACCACCACCACCACCCCCAAAAAGAATGAAAAGATAGATAGTTGTGAAAGTAACCATCTTCTCATGTTAAATATTTATCTTTAATAGCTGCTCTGCAAAATAAAGTTAATAATTAATCTCATGAATCTCTCCTACTAGTTCTTTCAAACTGACATATTACAAGAAAGACTAATTTAGAATTGACTACCATGGTATATTACCAGGTAACTTTACCACACTATCCACCGATTATCCAATATTTGGCTTCAGAACACGCTTTCCTCCTCCCAGCTCCCCAAACTCTATTTATCTTCTACACAGAGCTGCAGCCAGTACTTAATATTCTGGGTTGAAGGTTTATTTGTTATGCGAGCAGGGCTACTTATTGCTAGGTTTAAAATACTTCGCTCCTGAGTAACATATGCAACTAACCAAGAGACACTTCAGGGTGGACTAGGAGCTCCTGAGAGCATGACATGAGGCTTTCACATTAGAGATCTACAAAGAAACTCAGAGGAAAAATGTGTAGTTAAAACTGGTACAGGAACCAGCATATCTTTAAGTACAGTCAAATATTACGGGGACAAACTTTTTAGCAGGGCCTGTTGTGATAGGACAAGGGGTAATGGCTTTAAACTAAAAGAGGGTAGATTCAGAGTAGGTTTAAGGAAGAAGTTTTGGTTGGTTTTTTTTTGTTGTTTTTTTTTGTTTTGTTTTGTTTTTGTTTTTTTACAATGAGGGTGGTGAAACACTGGAACAGGTTGCCCAGCAAGTTGGCATATGTCCCATCCCTGGAAACATTCAAGGCCAGGTTGGATGGGGCTCTGAGCAACCTGATCTAGTTGTAGATGTCCCTGCTCATTGCACGGGGGTTGGACTAGATGACCTTTAACAGTCCTTCCAACCCCAACTATTCTATGATTCTACGATTAAGCAAAACTGAAAATAGTACAAAAATTCTAAACAACTTATCCATTATTATGATTTTTGATAAATCTCCATACTCCTTTTCAGTGACTTGTTAGAATTCCTTTAGTAACTACAAAAGGAGAGTATTGTTTTTAAAAGCTTTTCTTTCTGATCATCTTTGTGTCAATACCTGATTATTAGAAATGGACAGCCTGAGGGGAGAAAGCTTCCTCTGTTTATTATCTGTGATTTTCATTTTGGTGGCTGCTCCTTCACAGTCCAATGTGATGTTCTGATTTTGAGTCTCCTTTTCTCTTGAAACATCTTTCTCTTTCTTTCCCTTCTTCCTTCTGGTTTCATATCCAGTATTGATGTTTTCTGTAGGCTCAGAACGTCTGAGAACTGGACATTCAGGATTTTCTTTGAGGCAAGCACAATCCACTTTGTATTTACTAAAAGCAAATGCAAGAAGGCGTATTTTGATTAGGCTGTACAGCAATGAGACTTTTCAATGCTAAATCACACAAGCTGATACATTTCATGTTAAACAGCTGCTATGATGCAAACCAACCATATTAAAAGCACCTGACTCAAATTTTCACCAAAATATACAAAATTGCTGTAATTCAAAAAATCTCATCTACTGGTTAACAGAATTTGCTTAAAAGACAGAAGACATCTAAAACCTGAGTATATCTTGGGTGGAAATATATAACCACCACATTAAGGAAACTGACAGACGCATTGAAGGAGAGTTCTTGCTTTATGCAAAGACAGTAGACACAAGTTACATAATGATCACTCTGGAAAGAACTCAGAGTCACTCTGCACAATTTTAAGTTCCACTTGGATAAATAGGACCTGTTATTCGAACACATTCAACTTACACAGGCTGCCAGCTGCAGGTACTAAACACAACTACTACATACTTTCAAAAGGACAGGTAACGAAACCCAAAAAAACTATCAACCAGGCAATTTCTCAGGTTGTCTTCATGTGAGGGATGTAGGAGTATGTCTACAACACTTAACAGTGCAAGGTATCTTGAGCTAGACCGAACCCAAGTAGATTAATACAGGTAGTACTCTACGGACATGACTAGTTCAGGTCCAGAAGCAGTGAAGGCATGTCTGCACAGCACTGCACCCAAGCTGACTTATAAGCAGATCACAGACAAGTGTATTACCTTGGTGTAGCAAATCATGGAACAGTTGTACTGCTTCTGGACCCGACCAAGTGCACATACAGAAACAGGCACTTCAATGCTTCAGTTTCCAAGGTCAGTATCAGCCTAGATGTTCCTGTACAATATACCTATACCCTAGAACATTTCCTACTACCCAAGAGAAATCATTACTAGAGTATATCACTCAAAGGCCTTATTTTGACATCAGATTTCAAAGAGGTGTTTGAATAACAGTTCCTACATATGTGAGTGGAACTTAACCGATTATTTCCTCTACCATTTCAAAATTATGCTTACAGATAATGGCAACAGTTTATTAGACCTTTCTCCAATTCATCAACGGCATAGCATATTCAGGAAAATGTGTGATAGGTTATGGAATCTAAGGCACTAAGCATTCAGTGTATTTGAACATTCTTAATCACACATTAAACAAACATGATTTATAACTACATTCCACAGACACTGTCTTCCTGAAGCTATACTACAGACACACTCTGAAATAAATAGGGCATTACCGATTGTTCTAGATTTTCTTCCCTCTACTCTCCCCACAGTATGGGACACCTATACGTGATAAATTTTCATAGTACATCTTTATTCATATTCATCTAAGTTTGTATCTTTTCCACCTCCTTTTAAGTAACTGCAACATTGCTAAAATTAGCAACAGATATGCAGTAATAAAAATACAGAAGAAACCCTGCCCACACACACACTGTTCATTGTAAATACAATGCTTAAGGAGCTCTATGTTATTAAAGCATGCAAGAAAGTAAATGATAGAAAAAGCAAAGCCACTCTGAATCACAACATAACTTAACAAGCATTAGATGTATTTTAGAACGGCATGCTCAAATACTTACCAATTTCCATAATCAAAATCAAACGCTATAGTAATCTCTGCTCCCTTTGGAATGTTATGGATGGAGTAAATATAAAGATGAATTGTTCCATCTTCAATTACATGCCTCACCTATATTCAAGAGAACATTATTAGATTACCATTAATTACTTTTTTCTTCTTTCTTTTTTCCTTAAAGCACCTGTATAGAAATTGTAGGGATTGCTCAAATTATCAGTTAGGAAACTCAAGGAGAAGGGGACTTTAGGTAAATAAAACCTAATTTAACTTTATGTATATGCTCACCTCCGCATTTGGTGTACACGAACGCCTGATAAATCGAGCTTCATTTCCAAAAGTCCTTGCATCAACACACATTTCTAGCCCATGGAATTTGGAATAAAACAGAACAAATGGGTATGGCCTGAAAAATATATAAGAAAACCAGAGTTTTATCATTTTTAAAGATGCTAAATATCACTTGTTTTTCACATTAGTTAGCTTTGTAACATGATGTTTGGCACGATACACCAAATTTGTGGGTTAATCTGAGAATGACACAATTGTATTTAAGCTTCATGATTCTAACTGGTACATTCTCCAAACGTATTCTCAGAATACCAAAAGTCTGAGTTACAGCCCTGAATGTAATTCTTCTGCATAGGATCTAAAGGGAGGAACAGTAACAGGGCAAGCACTGGAAGTGGAAGACACAAGGTTAAGATTCTTCATCTATCAAACTTTTCTTATTGCAGGTCCCAAAAGGAAACACAGGTAGAAATTTAGGTGCCTCACAGAATCACCTAAAAAACATAATAAAATAACACCTCCACATTGCTGCCTAACACCTGCGGTATCACTAGCACCCAACCCTCCTGAAGAAAGAGGGCATCTAAATACCGTGCTGAGATATGCATTAAGTTCTGCTATTACAAGTGCCAGGGAACCCTTCCATCTTTACTGAGCAAAAGCTGTGTTCTCTCTCCTCGAACAGGCCTCTTGCAATTTCCCAAGTAGGTGTGTCTGTGCAGTTAATGGCAGCACTGAAAATCATCCACAGGAAGAAGGAAGCAGTCACACATTGCTCAGTAACTTAACCAACTAGAGAATTCTGGCAGTAAAAAGGCCCCAAGTTCACCTGTATCCAATTCCTTTCTCAGCCTGATAGACTTAAAATCTATTTCTCTCAAAAAAGAGAATGTCTTTCCCATTACCTTCTGAATTATTTTAGTATGGTAGAACCTGCTAGTCTCCAGTTAAATGTGCACAACTACCCAACTAAGAATGCAGGAATTCTGTAACCAGGGAAGAACAAAGAAAGAGGAAACTTAACTCCTGAGATCTGTAAGGATATCCAGAAGAGAATGGGAGACCAGATTCCAGCTGCAATTACTTTTAATCAGACAACAGTAAAATGAAAGACACTGCTGGTAACTAAGGCCCACTTGTACTTCAGGCAAGAGTTTGGCAAAACAGCATTTTAACAGTTACCTTATTAGAACATTTGGAATAAACAAACCTTTTAAAGAAATATCCATTAGCTTCAAATTGTTCTCTCAGCATGAACTTTCCTCTGTATTCAATAATAAGTGCATCAGGAGGCAAGTCTTTGGCAGCTTTTAAAATTTTCTTGTTTTTTTGCACGTAACTCTATAAGACATAAGTTAATTTATTAAGTATCATTTTCTACCATTTTTCCATTACTACTATCAGCAGATTATACTTTCACAACTACTTAACAATTCTATAGGAACTAAAAAAACCCCTCCTTTTTGTAATTAAACCTCCACACTGATTTGATCAAACTGTCCTGTTCCCCTACCAATGCAACTAGTTATGAATTTAGATTCAAGGAATGCTTTAGCCCTAATTCTCCAGTACATGGCCGAAAACAAACATATTCATATTCTCACCATTCAAGTACTATATCCCTTAGTGCACTTAACTCTCACCACTACTAGGATCAATTGCTGCATTGTTTTGCATAACACTTTCAAAAGGCTTCAATTCCTTCAAACAAAACAAAACATGCAAACATAAAAGGACGCTAGTGATTCATTCAAGGAAAAACAAAACAGGAAAATAACAAAATAATAAAGAATCCTGAGAGAGTTTCCAATTTCTTATTTCCATATCTTTAGATGGAAGGATGGCTTTTAATTAAAAACCAATACATACCCTGACAATTAGTGAACTCACACCTCTCATAACTGTCATCGCCAATCAAAAAGGAAGTAGCCTCTATGTAGGCTCTGTAAGCAGGGATATTCCTCTAAGGAGGGTGCCCCATATGCCATGATGGTCTTTGAGGAAAAGAAGCAAAGATGCTTCCATTAATCTGCTACAGTAACTACTCCTTGAGATTTCTGCTATAAAATGCTATGTTATAAGGCTCTGATTTTAAGCTGATAAGGAACTGATGTTAAGGATAGAAAAAGATACTGAACAATTTTTTCATAAACTAGAAATTACAGGATCACAAAAGAGAAATCACTATCAGAATACCACCTACCATCACAAACATCCTTCATCAACTGGTAAATGAAATTCTATTCTATCTGAATACCAGACTTACCATATCTTAAGGAAAATGTGGACAATTAACATGTTGATACATATAGCAGAAAAAAAGATTCCAACTTCAATGCTTCTATCTACTCTAACCACTCCTGATATTCCTCACAGAGCAGAGAAACAGCAGCAAAGTTTATTGCGCTATGCCCACCACAAAGGACAGTCTAAGGACAATTAAATGTTCAGGCTAAGGCTAGCATCTTACTTGTTTTTATGAGAACTGATATGCAAGTGTAAACATAATCAGGGGTGATACGGGATGTATGAAAACCAATTACAAATTCTGAAAAAGCTGTTAAAACTCTGACACTTAGATCTCTGGTGAGACAAGATACAGAAAATGAATGTGAAGTCCTGTCCCGCCCCCCCCCCTTTTTTTTCTTAAAGAAAGGAATCTAAATGGATATCTTTGTCATGGCACAAAACCAGCATGCAATAACACAACATGGCACAGCTCATTACCTCTACTGGAGGTTTGAAAATCAGACTGCTGGTGCTGACTTCTTTTTTGTCATTTCCATTGCCTAATCTCAGAGCTATTTTTTGTGCCTCCCTCTGGACACCCTCACTGTACTGGTTGTTATTTGCTTCTTCATAACGATCCATCCATGCCTTGATTTTAGTTTCCCATCCAAAGTTTGAACTGTCAGTAGGATCAATCTCTGGAGCTGAGCCCTAAAAATTAAAGTAAGTAACCAGATATTACAAGGTAAGGAAAAGATATTAAAATTAAAAAAATAAGTCTACAACAAGACACAAAATGAAGGGCAAAGGTATGCCATTGATTTAAGGTGTTTTTCTTTTTAGAAAGTCCGGTATAAAATTCTGCATTACTTAAAAGCATTGAGTTGAATACAGTAGCACTACATTTGTCCTTTTATTAATTTTATCATTTCATAAGTATCACCCAGGAATACACTCCCTCTTCAATAGGGATTCTAGCTTTTAGTGGGATGAGAATGGAGACTGACACTGTTTCCTCCCACAACTGCAATGCATCATGAATCTATGAGTGCAAGAGTTGGAGGGTCAGATCTCCCTTCCTACTCAACTTTTGTGAACATATGCAAACGTAAAGAACTCCAGCTTCCATCCTATAATACACAGATTTGATTTTTCCCTTTAAACTTCAAGGGTCATGCTGTATCTTTTTTCCACTTCACATCTTACTAAACTTGACTAGTCCTACACCTACTACATTAAGGTTATGACTCTAATGTTACAGGCTTTGCACAGATCATTTTTCTCCCCTTATCTGTTCCTCACTAAACAATTTTCTTCTGCAGTGCTTCAGACCCTTTCACTTTTAAAGAAAGTGCTGTTGTACCTCCAGACCTCACAAGCAGCAGCCAGGCTGCAGCCAACCAATGCTCCTTACGGACAGCAGCAGCCAACCAACGCTCCCTTTTCTAGCCACCTGAGCAGAGACACTATTAAACATTAATAAAACATCAAGTAGTTCAACAATTCAATTTACCTGTTACTGATTACATTTCTTTTGTGCATCAAGAGAACCACACACACAAACAGCATTAATAAAAGCTGTGATGCTAAGAAAACCATGAAAACACACAATGGAACCATAGAAACACCGTATTCAAAAAGCACGAAATAGAGGTTTTTCTTTCCCAATTCTGTCTTCGCTATTGGCAAGTCACATCTTATACATTTGAAGTGTAAATTGTGTCCCACTTCTTTTTATATATCCCAAGGATGAATAAACTATGGGAAATACCTAGTTTTCCCACCATGCATATTTTTATCTCACAGAAAATTTAAAGACTGCTATAACACTCAAATCTTACAAAGCAGTCCCAACATGATTCCTTAAACCATGCCAGCACTAGTGAGTGTAGTCCCACCAGATGAATACATGGACGTGTGACAGAGCAGAATCACTAGCTTAGCTTTCAAATACAACACAGCCATTTCATTCTTTTGCTGCTTAGAGCTATGAAAAGCTGGAGCTACTAAGTTCAAATGAGGTGCAAGGGAGTAAAGTTGAGCACACACAGCACAAATGAGCCCTAATTCCTCCACTGGCTCTTGAAAACCAAGTATTCTCAGAAAAAAAATTTACACTATACTATTTCGGTTAACTTTGCAGGACATAAAGATGTAGTGCCCATACCTTAATTTAAAAGTACTATGATGAGTATGTATTACATTAGTTATCAAGAGTATTTTACTGCTTAATGTATAGCACCAATTGCACTCTTGACGCTTCATATTATTTAAGTAATGTACAATTAAGGTTTAAAACAAAAAACAAACAAAATCACATTACCTTTACTCGTGAAGATTTCCTGGATCCTTCTCGAAATGCCTGAAACAAAGTTAGATATTTATGTTCTTTGGAGGAAATACAAAATCTCTTAAGGAATTTAAAATCTATTAATGAATTAACAACTATTCGGTGTGAACCATTCTCAACAAAACATGCAAGACAATGACAACAGAACAAACTACACTGAAATCTCAAGAAGGCAAGAGCTTACATCTCACAAAATGTATTTTAAAAAACAGTTCAGCATTTCAAGCTAAGTGCATACTGGATGTCAGAGCTAGTAGCCCAGGTACGCTTACCCTTCCCCTACATTACAACATGACTCTCTAGAATTTCAAACTTCAAGGCAAAGTAACTGAAAAGTTACTTACAGAACACCCCATACTTATCAGGTAAATCTGTAAATTGCCAATATCCTTCACCACACTATTTGTGGAAAGAGGGGAAGGGGAAGCAGGTGTTACAGATGTCCTATAATGTTAACTTCTTTCAAAAGTTTGTCATTCTACAACAAAACCTCATTCTTTAAATCTTCTCGCACAATGTTGGGAGAGAACAGAAGAATATGTGGTAGTAAATTTATGTTCAGAACCATTCCTTCAAAAGGAAACACTTTACTCAAGATTTCCAAAAAGATATCAGTAACCAATTCAGACTTCTAGTTTTAAAGGACAAAATTCTCATCAAAGCCAGTGAAACTGAACTGCAGAAAGGAACTTGTTACTTTAGGAAATTCCATGTACTTTACTTCTTCACATATTAGATTTGTTTTCACATTTATTTTATTGCTTATACCTGTAGCTAAACAGTATAATGTCAATATCCTGTTTACCAAAGCAGTTTAGTAGCTAACTTTCTGACAGCACACTTCCACACAATTTCAACTCAAATAAATGGACATGAAGTCACATCAGCATAACTGACAGCAAACATTTCTGAACTTAAAACCACCACAACTGAAGACTTTCAGACACAGAATTCTTCTTTGGGTATCAGAAGTCTGTTCTGCCCCACCTCTAACTATATCAAGTGGTCTAGTAAATGCAATTCCTCCTTACAAATTCTGCCTCAATTATAAAATTGAACTTTCACAGCTAGTACACATTGACTTGAATTAAGGGGCCAGGAGGAAAAGAGGCAGGGAAGACTGTATCATTTACTGCAGAGTATTACACTTCAATTTAAACACAGGTAGTAAAATATTATTAGTAACAACAGCCTGGTTTTTAAAACGAGTGTCTCTTGGTAAGAGATGTCACATAATTTAATAATTTATAACAGAGTCATAAAAAGAGAAATTACAGTCACTCACTTTTTTACATTTTGCTATGTTCTGTTCTTTCTCTCCACTTTTTTTCCTTTTCTTATCATTGACTTTTGTAACTCTTGTAGCAGTTAAAGTAATTGTAGTTGGTGTGTGTTGAAAAGCAGTATACAGTTCCACAGGAACCTCATCACCACTCTCTGTTGCACTGGTATCCCCATCTTTAAAACAAAGAACATTCTGTAAATAATCAAATACTGTAGAAAGAATATTCACTAGTTACTCTACATCTGCTTTTAAAAAACAAAAATGTGTACTGACAAATGCTTCAAGCACTCACAGGCAAAATTCATCAACAGTTGCAACGGTATGAAAATGAATGACCAATGAGAAGCTGGTAACAGACGTTTGTAATGCCAAGTAAGAAAAAGATACCAGATTAATTCCACTGGAATTATGTTATCATATTCCCTTATAAGCAAAATTAGAATCGGGCTTCAGGATTCTCTCGGATGACTGTATTCTACAGGGGGTTAAAATTAATGACTGCCCAGCATTTCTTGCGAAGCCCTATTAATCAGTCATGTGTAAGTTGTAATCAACTAGTTCAGCTTCAATTTGCAGTGTCAAGTGCCTTTTTCAGGGTAAATACGTCGATTTAGCCAAAAGCCTTCTCTCCTCAAAATCCCCTAACAATAACATTCTGCTACTCAGGGAAGAGAAAAGGGAAGTCTATTTTACTCGTTAAAACAAGATCACACACAAACTGACAGATATTTTTTCTTTGTGCTGTGCACCTGCAGACCTAAAAGCCAAAGCCTGAAATTTAGCATATATCAGCATTTATGTCAGACAAATACATTTCCTGACCTGAAACAGGATTACCCTAGTTCTGTCAAGATGAAAGGCTGTGAAGTATGGGGAGGATTGGAAGAGAGATGGTGCACGCAGATAGGAGACTGCTGTTCACATGTGCTCAGTACAGACTTCTCAGATTTTAGCAGCTTTTCCAAATATTCTGCTTTCAGTAAATACACTTCACGCTAAGCAAGACTTTTTCTGAAACTGCATAGAAGCAGGCTTTACAAATACTTAATGAGAGCAGAGAAAACATTCCTTCTGAGCTCAGAAGGATGTTGCTTTAATCAGTGCACTCAATGGTTAATTGAAACCTTCTTTACTAAATAAAGAACTCCAGCTACTGGTTACTCCGGATTTTTCTTGCTCACAACATTCCTTAACAGGATTCTTCTGTGCATAGTAAGCAATCCAATTTTACCATCTTGGTTGTTCTTTTGAACAATTTATTAGGCACATAATTGTATTTCATACATTAGGAGCTGCTGATGTTTTCTGAATTTGTTTACATCTCTGCTGGGACTATTTTCTGAACTAGGATTAAAAAAACATATAGAAAGATGAAATGCCTCATCGAAGAAAAATGAATAGCAGAATAACCAACAACTGAGAAATTAAAACCCAAGGCCCTCTTGAAATTGTAAATGTTTGTAGTCCATACACTAGTGCCTACAGAATCATTACGTCATAGCCGAACACCTCCCCCTGCCCAACCCCCCTCAAAAACCCCACAAAACACTGTCTTCCTTAGGGAAGCAACATTTCAATATTGTTGCCAACACTGTGCCCTAACTTACTGTAAAGAATAATTACCTCGACCAAACATGTAATTACAGAGAGTTGTTTTGAGACACTCCTTCCTAACCTACATAACCTGCTTTCACTTTGAAGAGCCTTAGTAAAGCACACTAAGTGAAGATTTTTGCATCTTGGAAGGCAAGATACAAACTCTCCAAATTTCACAAGAAGTTTTGGGCCCAGAGTCGTTTCCCCATATGCAGCAAGTGATTTCATCAACACCAATTTCAAGACCAGACAGCTTGAAGCAACACCCTTGAACACGTTACACATCTAGATACTATATCTTTAAAAAAAACCAACAAAAACACCCCACCCCAACAACAACAACCAAAAAACAATAAAAAGCCAAAACCAAACCCAAAGTGTCCAGGATGTAATTGACTAGGGGCTCCACTGAACCATAGCAAGCAATCCAACGCACAGTAAGCTGCATCAGAAGTATGCTTTTATACCAGAACAACAAAACCAGCACCACCACAGGCCCCAGAACAATGGGCTATAAATGTTGCCAGGAAAAAACATGATGTGGTTACGCACAAAAGTTTAAGACTCTCAGCAAATTTCGTATCATGTGAAATGTTCATTTAAAAGGTCTTTTTCTTGAGGCAAACCAACTGATCTACTACTTGCTCTCCACTGTTTAGCTCTGGATGCAACACAGCTAAAGCAGCAACTCTTTAGAAATGTTTACTATAAAAAATATTATACTGTATTCTCATATCTAAATTAAAAGCCCTATTATACATAACCCTAAAAAAAAAAGTCCTAAATATAGAATCATAGAATCATAGAATTGTTAAGGTTGGAAAAGACCCTTAGGATCATCAGGTCCAACCGTTAACCTACCACCGCCAAGTCCACCACTAAACTATGTCCTCAAGTACTGCATCTACCCGTCTTTTAAATACCTCCAGGGATGGGGACTCAACCACTTCCCTGGGCAACCTGTTCCAGTGCCTGACTACTCTTTCATTAAAGAAGTTTTTCCTAATATCCAACCTAAACTTACCCTGGCGCAGCTTGAGGCCATTTCCTCTCGTCCTATCACTTGTTACTTGGGAGAAGAGACCGACCCCCACCTCACTACAGCCTCCTTTCAGGTAGTTGTAGAGAGCAATAAGGTCTCCCCTCAGCCTCCTCTTCTCCAGACTCAACAACCTCAGCTCCCTCAGCCGCTCCTCATAAGACTTGTGCTCTAGACGCATCACCAACCTTGTTGCCCTTCTCTGGACATGCTCCAGCACCTCAATGTCCTTCTTGAAGTGAGGGGCCCAAAACTGGACACAGTACTCGAGGTGTGGCCTCACCAGTGCCGAATACAGGGGCACTATCACCTCCCTGGTCCTGCTGGCTGCGCTATTCCTGATACAAGCCAGGATGCCATTGGCCCTCTTGGCCACCTGGGCACACTGCTGGCTCATGTTTAGGCGGCTGTCAACCATCACCCCCAGGTCCTTTTCAGCCAGGCTGCTTTCCAGCCACTCCTCCCCAAGCCGGTAGCGTTGCCTGGGGTTGTTGTGACCGAAGTGCAGCACCCGGCACTTGGCCTTGTTGAACCTCATACAGTTGGCCCCGGCCCAACAATCCAGCCTGTCCAGGTCCCTCTGCAGGGCCTTCCTACCCCCCAGCAGATCCACACTCCCACCCAACTTGATGTCATCTGCAAACTTACTGAGGGTGCACTCAATCCCCTCATCCAGATCATCGATAAAGATATTGAACAGGACCGGCCCCAACACTGAGCCGGGGGGAACACCACTCGAGACCGGTCGCCAACTGGATTTGGCTCCATTCACCACCACTCTCTGGGCTCGGCCATCCAGCCAGTTTTTAACCCAGCTCAGAGTGCACTTGTCCAAGCCATGAGCAGCCAGCTTCTGCAGGAGAATGCTGTGGGAGACGGTGTCAAAGGCCTTACTGAAGTCCAAGGAGACAACATCCACAGCCTTCCCCTCATCCACTAATCCTCATCATATATACTAATGCATCAAAGAACATCCAAATAATGCAATCTTACCTTTAATCAAACACCTGTAATTTATTACTAAGTTACAAGTAACATTCTGCTGCTGTTGAATACTTAAAACATTTAATAGATACATTCAAATTGATGTTACTTTTGCTTTTCCTACTTGGAATCATCTATGAAAACTGGCCCTTTTTACTAATGTCTCATGGTAGACAGTTCATACTCAGAATTACTTTAAGTCTGATTGAACCATGTAATATCAGTCAACATACAAATAGTGCATTTAGCCAAGCAAATGTATTGGATAAATGAAAGCTAACTAGAGATGCAAGCATACATTCATTTCAAGTTACGTATTATAAATCATAGCAATTAATACTGTACTTCAACTGAGTCTTAAACAGGATTAGAATTTATTTTTGGTTTTACTCTGTTTTGATAGTTAAGATTTACCGTTTAGTATTTACTTTCTTATTGAATTCATAGAACAGATTTAAAAGACTGATCATCAGGGTTAAGGAGGGCGGGAACACTAACTTCAAAGGTAAAATCTCTTCAACTCCTGCTAAGGTATTGACACACTCTCTCTCTCTCTCTCTCTCTTCCCTTAAGTTTAGAGTAAATGATCAGATAGTGTGGCTACAAATCTGAAGGGATGACTTAAATAACTCAGACCATCAACTTCCCCTATCCTGTATGTAAATTCAAGTTCATTTGCACAATATCATACCACTTAGTGAACTCATTAACTCCAAATGAATTATAAATGTACTTGGTCTATTATTTTAATAGAATCAGCAAAAATTAATTTTAAATTCTAAAAATAAAAATAAAAATTTGTATATCTAGCAGGTCAACCAAAACTTTACAAAGTAAGTTTGGTTTTGTTAAAATGAAACAGACAAAACAAAAAATTATTGTGGTGTTCTAAATAAGTCATTAATGCCTTTAAGGGACTTAAGGCAGCTTAGCACTGGACAGCAGAAAGCATCAACCACACCAAGAAGCCCTATTAAGCCACACACACTTCTAGGCCACATCACACACTTCAGAATTTTCTGAAAGCGTATAAAGTAGGCAGCAGGACCTTATCTACATGATATTTTTTAAAGAAATCCTAACATGCACACACACACACACTTGCATATACCCCAGTACTTCACAGACATGATTTGAAAGTAAAACATATTAAGTTTAGAAGGATGGCTTCACCCCAAATTATGACTTTCGTAATAAGAACTTGAAAGTATCACCTCTCAACCAAGAAACCCACGACACATTTTGGTAACGGCTGGACAGAACTCCCGACAAGTTAGGCCAGCTGAGCTTTGAAATTCTGTAAATGGTAGGAGAGCTAATTTCATAAAATACAGAGACCAAAGTAGGTACTTGCACTACAAGCCTCATCTACTTATCAAAGGGCAAAAAAACCCTCAAAACATCATATAATTGTATTAGCTAAGTTTACAATTTTTCTCTTTGTCAAAACAAACCCCAAAAGATACCAATACACACACCCACATCTACAGCCAACAAATCAGATTTAGGATTCCCTCTCAAAACTATGCTAGATTGTTTTAAATCTCGGTTATGTAATTCTCAGAGACAGGAATATCACCTGCAGTGGAATAGTTTGAAGAGATTAGTATGAGGATATGAGTAGTCTGTAATACAAAGGAAAAAATGAGAGCTAAGAAATATTTTTTTTCCAAAAAGAAAGTAGACTCAGTAACCCTCTCTTATCACAGAAGAATAAACCTGAACCTTTTCCATCTTATCATCAGTAGCTTACTCAAAGTAGTCGAGTTATTATAAAAGCTACATTCAAACTTTAACGATGTTCAAACAGATTTAATTATTCCACAATGATAAGAAAAAAGGTAGTGGTGACAACCTTTAATAAAATACGTGGAAGTGCAACAATTCTGATATAATGTTACCTTAGTAACAAGTCAAGTAAAAGGCATTGATTTACTGAACTTTATATGCTGAAGGCTATCAAAATTGCAGGAGCCATGTATATACTCTTAAGACTATGCAGTTGATATATACTTATTTTATAACCTTTACTAAGGAAAAATCTTTAAGCTTTACTCACCTGACATATTTTCCCTTTTCCTTCGTTGCAACAGCACTGCCCTTTCTTTATCTAAGCTCCTGAAATTAAAAAATAGATTTGATTCCATTTTTCACACTTATGCATCAATACATCTAATTATTGAAACAGACCTTTTCATAGCTATCATTTTCCATTGACTATTACAGAATAAACAGTAGACTAGCTGAATGTTTGGATACTTCGAAAAACATCAGTTGTGCACTGCTCCACTCTATTTTAAGGCAAAGCACATGCAAGTATCCAAATCACTTGAAAAGATAACAGAACTTGATAGCTCAGAAGAAAGATTGACAGTTGGTACACAGATTACAGATAAGCAGGCATTAAACAATTCTGCAGATTCTTGAAAACAATCGTCACAATACAATACAAAACAAATATTCTATGACAAGGTCCAAACTATTTCTCAGAAATAAAAGTATCATTTATTAGCATTTAAAGTGTTTTGAACACGTCTTTTATTCACTGTTTAATTAACAATCTGCAACATAAGTAACAGGTAGCATTTTATGCTCTACATCGCAGGACAACTATGACAAGACTCCAGTATAAGCTACCTACCACACAGTCAGAACAAAATGCCCTCCTTGTCATGTCATATGACTTCAAGTTTGAGGGCGGCATACAGATGCTCATTCCAGAGCAAGAAATCCTCCAAGTGAGCACTGTAGCATATTGGAAAGGGGCCATAAAAACAAAAGACACTGAGAAATACTGGAGGGGGGCAGCTGACCTGAAAACACTGCTGTTACGGGTTCTCAAAATACAACTGCCGTGAAACGAAATATGGAATGGACTGTGTATATATCGGTCAGCCTGAGAAAGGATCCAGGAATCACTGCTATTTCGATAAGCGTTTCAAGGGTTTATCCCTGCTGCCCAGTGAGGTGAAACAATGGCTACTATGAACAAGGGAATGGAGACAGGTAAGATCACCTGCATCAGAAATGTAGCTCCTTTAACCAGAATTGTCAGGATTATGCTACATGGTCTGTGTTTTATCTGTTGGTTGTTCCAGTACCTCCTCTTTTTATATTCTCTTCTCAATGTAGCTATTTAGAGTTCAAAATCAACAAAACTACTCACCTTGGTTGACAACGTTCACACAGATATATGTCAGGAATATGCTGCCTGTCAATCCCCATGCAGTCAATGTGCTGCCAGACACTTAAAAAAAAACAAACACACACCTTTTTAAGTACAGTTTTTAAAATTCTGTGCATAATACACATACACACACAAAGAGAGCGAGCCATTCTTTTTTTCATCATGATCTTTACTCAGATTGAATACTGCCTAAAACTACATTTCAATCACTGTCTTCGCCACCACTCTGCTAGCTGATTTTCTATTCCACTGATCACTGCAATTCCAATCTTGTGGCTGTCTCCTGGTGTCTCTCTGCTTCTTTAGACTCATTTTCCCTCTTGGAAATTTTTCTCTAACACTGGAAATAAAAAATGGTAAATTGTCACAACAGAGAACAAAACAGAGACAAATACCCTCAGCAACAAGACTTATGCTTTACATGGTAACAGGAGTTTTGCTTTTAAACAAAAGGATTCCATTTCCTTCTACAAATATACACATAAAATATTATTTTTCTTTTTCTACATAAAAATATATATACACAAATACATAGTTTTATTTACTTATATTCATACATTCTATTAAAATGTATATGTTTTTATACACACACCCCACATGACTGGTAGCTCTGTTGTGCGGCACAGGAAGAGCTTTAACTGCTTCCCAGAGTCAGGGAAGAGAGGCTTCTTACTAGACTGAAGGCTAACCTAGGACAGTAGTTTATGCTCATCCCTACATGGCTAGAAGGAACTGGGACACAGAAATCATTGTTATTTTCCCACTTGCGAATTTATCACAACTCTCTAACTCCTCACAGAGAATCTCTTCTCCAAAAGAAGCAGACTCTGCCTAACTGGTGACCGCCTACAGCTCCACTGCTGAAAGAACATCTAAATACATTTCAAAATAGGGAAAAGGTTATCAGAATCAAGGACCATCAAAAATTAGTAACAAGTTTGTTACGTAAGCAGAGAGAAGAATGGAGCTCAAATTAATGTTTTAATTAGTCATAACAATCATTTTAGAAACACACAACAATCTAATAAATTCAGTAAGTTCAGAAACATGAGATTTGTCTTCTCCTGTTAAGTATATCAGCTCTAAAAAATTCTAAGCTCTTTTTTCCAATTCTGAGTATTTAATAGCACCCGCTTATTTTACTATGATAAAGTAGGTGCTTAAGCATGAACACAGAAGTTTAAACATTTAACTTTAGCTTCTCCGTTAAGAATCTAGGTTAGTCTTTTCATAGTTATTACAATTCTTAAAACTATGTCCTTTGCAAATTAAGAGTTCTTATCAGAAAGATCATGCAGAGAAACCAATATTTGAGAAGTTTCTTTCAGATTATTTTGCATCCTGCAAGTTCCTTGATTTACATATACATAATTTACCAATATACTTTATTACTCAGTACATGCAGATTAAAAACCAATCCCTAGGTCTTTATTTCACTCTATTAACAAGTAACTTGGACAAAATACCAAAGAGATATCCTTTTTAGATAGGAAAAAGATATACCCTTATTAAGCAACAATGCACAAGTAAAGGCATAAACAAATTAATGAGTAGTCAAGACAGACTGGAATAAAGTATAAAATACTCACTGTCCTTAACCAACTACCTTGCCTATCAGAAAGCTATACAACCTTCAAACACTGTTTTGACGGAAGAAATTTCATATGACTCAACATAACTAAACCACTATTTAGTTACACTCACTTTCAGTGCAGCTTGGAGGTTTAAGTAATTTTTACCTTTTAAATTAATTTAATATTCATTACCTGCATTTGTCACAACAGATCATATATCCATCATCATGTGTAAAGCCACAAATGCATCTGGTAATATCAGTTCCATAGCTTCCATCCTCTGACGTACTGATGGTAGTAGCACTGGAGGTTTCATCAAAGTTGGGAGTGGTAAATATGCCTACTTCATTCTTGCTTATAAGCACTGATGGAGGAGGAGAAGCTGGAGGCGTTGGAGGAGGCCGAGCACCATAGTTATGGTCCTAGATTTTTGTTGAAAGAGAAGTTATAGCTCTTAAATGTTCATACACTGAAGGTTATTTAAGCCAAAGCATAGGAATTCACTTTGTAAAGAATTTCAGAGACTTCTTATTTTTTAGTAATAGTTTAAATTTTTTGTTTGTAGTTGCTCATTCTTGTTTTTTACCTTCTCAATTATGTTTTACATACAAATGCGCTATGTTCTGAATTCTGCTTCTAATCAACCAACCAACTTACCCAACTCCCAATAAGACATAAAAATGTAAGCATGAATCAGTTTTTCCAGTTAAGAACAGCAGATTTTAAATAATCTATTTTATAAAGAATACTTAGCACAAAACTTACTGCATAGGGCAAACCAATGTAACTGTGTGAATGCGAGCTGCTGGTATACAACTGGTGCGGATAACTGTTCGATTTTTCAACTACCACAGGGCTAGCTTCTACAGATTCTGGTCTGCAAAGCAAAAGACAGAAGAATAAATACAATTAATATGTAATTTATATTAATAAATTACAGGTACTTCTTGCACTACTTCTAATTAATTGCCTGCTGTTCCTGTTTAAAGGAGATACGGGGGGGGAACAAACTCACAGCCCCAACTGCCCCCTCACCCCGACAAAAAAAAGGAAATCCAACCCTCCTCTTTCATTTAAAATGAAGCCTCTGGAGTGGCAGTGAACTTATGCCTCTGTAGAGTTACAACATTTTTCTTAAAAAAAAGCATGCTGAATCACGTGACATAAGCTGCAAATCTGGGACAGAAAAGTGTGCTACACACTTTGTCAGGGAGTCATCAGTCTGTATGCCTACATCTATAGAGTTGTAACAGAAGCTGCAGAAAGGACTTCAGCTTAATTATGATGAAAGATAGAAGCAGTAATTCAGAGAGCTGCAAACCGGTATCGCCCTGCACTGCCACCAATCCTATTCAATTCTGCAATGACATCTAGTGGTAGCGTTAGTGCACCAACCTCAACCACCCATACGAACCAGAAATCATAAGTAGGGCAAATCTATCTAAAAAGGCAGTTTATAGATTTATCTTTAAATAGAAAGAAAAAAAATAAGAAAGATTTGTGAGAGAAGGTTTTGTAGTGAAAGGCAGTGCTTTAATACACAAAACTATGGACTAAACCACAACATGAAAGACAAGAAAGATAAAGGAATACTAAAATAGGAAGATCTTTTTGAGCACAAGAAATTATACCTTCACTACCTTTTCTCAGCAGTTACATTCACGTGTGCATACAAGCATATATACACTCTCATGACTGAGACACTTTTAGTCAGCACCTGGTAGCTTTTTCACTGCACCATATGATTCAATCACACTAGGACAAACTTCAATGAACCCAGAGTTACCTAAAGTTTTTTGAGGTTTGGGGTGGGGGGGGGGTGGCTGTGTTTGGTTTGTTTGGGTTTTTTTTTCCCACTGAAAGGCAGGGCAGAATATCAATATCTAAAACTGAAGTGGCTTTTGACTCGCATCACAAATCAAGCCTGGTTCACTTTTCCAATTTTAGTTTTATTACATGTGAAGTCTATTTCCCATCACAAATATTTTAATAATTCCTTGAACTGATTTTTTAAATAACATTGATATTTCTAAATCTTAAGTTAAAATAGGTATCAGTGTTTTTTTCTTGGACATTAAGATATTAAATAGAGGCTTTTTTGTTATTCCATGAAGTGATACTAGTTTGATTTAAAAGGACACCACCAACTTACATTCTTACAGAAAATGTTACCAACAAATGCAATTAATCATTAGCTTTCTGAAAACAACATACAGTATTTTCACATCTACTTGAAAGTGTCCTACTAACATTTTGGTGGCCCATTTCTTTTTATTAGCTTTTCCCCATGTGATGTTACTGCATGATAAAATTGTTTAAAAAGAAACACTAGCTAAAAACACTACTGGGTAAACACTTGGTTTCTAGAGTCTAAAGAAAAAACGTCTCTTTTAAAATGTAATGTCTAACAGTCACCAGTTGCATTTTTTTAGAGAGTGAGCAAACACGAGTGCACAAATCATGTGAAGTACTAACATAAGAAATACAACTTCTGACTAGCGTGAGACAAAAACCGACTCTGGCAACACTTGCCCTTCTTTACCTCACAAACCCAGAAAAATCATTTAGTCTCTTTACACCACTTCTCAACTTAAAAATAATTTTATTCAGAGTTTGTTGGAATTATCTTCTAGAAGCAGCTCAGAATTTGACAGGTTCATCAAACTCATGATTAAAAAAAAAAAAACAAACCCAAAGCCAACACAGAAGTTGGAAAAGCTGTGCCTTTCCAACAGATTTGCCTTTACCTATTTACTGACATAATGCATTTGTGCGGTAATCATACACCGTTAATGTCATCCAGCTAATCCTTCCAATGATCTAGCCAATCAAAATGCCAATGAATGAGGCATTGACTATCCATCCATCATGGCTAAGACAGAAATTAACTTCTCTTTCTCCAGTTCAAGAGGGTCTTGACCACTGTATTGCTTCTACTGCTATTCTTCAACATTTATTGAATGGGACAAGCAGTAGCATGGTTACTCTTATTCACTATGCATTCAATGCTTAACCTAGGTCTTGTTTGCCTCAGTATATGGAAAATACTCAGTTTTCAGAGCAGGAAGGCTTACTGATACAGGTCAGGGCAGGGAATTCAGGTACAATCCATCCTTCAGCAATGCCACAATTAATTTAGGAGAGTTTCCTTCATTAAAAATAAATATTACCACAACCTAAATACCAGGTACTTCAACATGGGAGCATTCAGTGAAAGATACCAGAAGGGAAATGTCCTAAAAAGAGAGGTCATGCATATTCCATCAACTGACTACAAAAAAGGTATTCTAAATCTCTTGCAAAATATGAGACAAGACAATACACCCTACTCCCTAAATCTATTTCAACTTATTCTAGCAATTTATAAATCACTTAAGAGAACCAAGTTTAATATTTAGAGGCATAACAGTTGTGAGAAGCAGAAGCATTAAGCTTCCAAAAACAATACAGAAAACCAACGCATTTATCCCCAACTACTTTAATACTCATAAAACAGATTCAGAATACAGGGTTAAAAAGGAAAAAGCACAGCTTGCTTGAGCATGGAAAGCCAGAAAAAGGGTGGGAGAAAATTAGGTGAGACATAAAGGCAATTACATCTTTGTTATTAAAAAAGTTTTAACACAAATACAAAATTAGAGCAGAATCAGCTTTCAGCAAAGCTTTTTTCAAATGCTTATCCAGGGGGGCCACAGATACTTTAAATTATAACATGCTCACCAGAGCTTTGAATGTAACTGTTATTGTTCCATTTATCCACTCAAATGCCAGACTGGGGTGGGGACCAGTGTGGAGGAGACTGAGAAATATGGGAAGGAGGTGGTGGAGTATTCACTGACACTAAAAATTAATCATCGTAGGTTTCCTTTACAGCCAACAGAAAAGTGATATTCATCCCATAAGCAGTACAGAAAGACTATCATTCCTCCACAGAATTACAGAGAGCCTTCTAACTTTGGAGACAGGTCTGCCAACACTTTAATACATCCTTCACCAAATTCCTTGTTACCCCCCTTCTGCCCACCATGTGCTTGACCCTGACCTTGAACAGAAAACACACCCTCTATACTATCATTGCCCAAAGGTCACGGCCTTCTTCTCAAATAGGCATCTCAGAATTGAAGAGTTTTGTGAAGGAATACCTCTTGGTAAAATATTTAATTGTACAGCCAATTAAAGCATGAGATACCACTTAATTTAAAAATCAATTTTTAAAAATTTTTCTACTCAAGTAGCAAGGCACTAACTATTGTATTATAGACACCCACCCTAATCTCACCATTGCTATTTTTGTGGGCATCCCAAAAAGCAAGTTTTCAGGAAGAAAAAGTGTAAGCGTTCAGATGTGAAAGAACACGATGAGGTTTTCCTTGCTCATATTTTTAAATATAAAAGCCAGTTCTGTAACAGACTGAGGTACTAAGCTTGACAGTCTTCTGAGCATACCACATTTTTCAGCTTCACCTCAAACAACTGCACCCTTAGTGTCTAACTAAGGGATATATTTACGGTATTTTTAGTTTCCATCAAAACTGAAGTGTTTGTATTACAATATAGTATATTTGAAGTTAGACCAAAATCCTAACATTATGCCCTAAAATAAACAAATATTACCATGATAAACTGACCATGACATTTTGTTAAAATGTCACCTATATTTGTTAGGTGTTGTGGTTAGTAATTCAAAACGGTGCAAAATATTCACAAGGAACAAAATAAAAAGCACCACAAAAAGAGCTTCCCCCATGCTCTTAGGCTGCAATGATTTAAGACATTCCTGTAACTTGAAAACAAGAACATAGTATTTTCTTAAATGAATAAAAAAGCAAAGATACCTGTCTTTTTAAAAACCCCTCAAATAATTTTCACTGTGCAAGTGAAACAACTCTCATGTTCTGGGTCATTTCCTGCTGTTCATATCTAAAAGTACAACGCAAATTGTAAATATTCTGCATGTTGCCAGCAGGTGGCATTAGTGAGAAATTAAATAAGCAACACATGAGCTCAGATAGTTTAGAAAACTCAGTCCCTACAAGCTTATAGTTAACCTATATTATGGGAATCAACCATCAACCATTCTAAGCAATATTCAATTCTTCTTTAAAAAGTCCCTTCTCCCCCACCCCATTCCTTTTAAATAATGTTTTTTTTTCTGACCATGTGATAATTTTAAGGGGGGGGGGCTGTTTTTGACTAACACCCAAAATACAATCAGTCCTTAGCATTTGGGGCCATCAATCACTTCTATAAAAATGTAGGTATTCAAATGAGAAAGAAAATCTCACTAGAACTAAAATTTTCAAAGGCAGGTGGGTATTCAAGCTTTAGGCTATGAAAACTTAGCTAACAGCACTGCCTGAGAACATCTGTCATGAAACCTCTTGCTTCCAAGCATGCTTCAGCAGCATCAATCTGCCATACACCAGTTCATAGGTCTAATTTTCAAGAGTTCAAGTTTGTTTCTTTTGTGCACCAGCACACCTGAGCAGTATGTGGCTGAAGGTCAGCTCAGATAAAGGAATGTACTACATTTGGTATGACAAACAGTATTTCCCATTTCAAGACACTTCATCTAACCAAACACATCTGATGGGCTTCACTACCTAGACAAAGAACTGAGCACTACTTGTCTACCGCAAAGTGGGTTCTGCTACCTAAGCATCTCGTAGCAGGACCTGCAAGTATAGGCTGGCCTGATACCATCTATAGGAACTGGCAAGCTTCCCACTGTCCTAAAATACTTAAAAAAAACAAACAAAAAACCCCAAACCAAAACAACACCAAACACCACCCTGTTTCAACAACAGTCATGGGAAGGTGGGTTTTCATTTATTTAAGACTACAACAACGTTCATAATCTCTTCTCCTAGATATTGAACTCAAGACAATGATACTGTGGTTGTTAGGTTCATTATACAGGCCTTCTCTCAAAAAAAACATATACAGGTATTAAGAACAGGAGAGCAGTACCATCAATGGCATTTCCCAATGTGTAGCTTACTCATGCTCTAAGCTAGACTAATGCTTTCTTAAGTCAGGAAGCACATTTTGAACATTCCAAAATGGCTGGCTCTGCTTAGTATTACAGTATTATAAAGGTCTTTAACAGTAAGAAGTCACACATATTCATCTTTAGTAAGCCTTTTACAAATAAAGGCAAAATATATTATGTGTTCTGACTACTATGGCACTACAAAGATCAAGCTACCACTGGAGAGCTCACTTAGGTACAAGTAAAATAAGAAAGACTGTCACCCAATTTTTAAGACATTCAATCCTTTTAGTAAGAGTTATTCTCCACATAGCTATTTGCTACAATTATTAAAATAGTATGTGAAACTATGTAATCACATAAACTATCCACCTTTTTAATAGGCTTATCCCTTAGTTTGAAGTATAAGGAAAAATCTCTCAGCACTAAGAGACTGCACTAAGCCAAGAGTTTTTTCCTGGGCTCCTTCTCCTACATAACCAAGTTTGCCATTCCCCCATTCTTGTGTTTGCTCATGCTTCAGCAACTGATGAAGTAATACCAGACCTGTCAGTTACAGTAAAGAAATTCCAACTCCTCCCTCTTGGGACAACCCCAGAACTTGCTCAAAGACAATCTATGATTGCTATCAATACAATCTATATCCAACATGCTACTCTCTGGAAGAAAATGTACAAAACCCATGTAACCACATAGAAGGCAACGGAAAAGGCTTACAACTGTATAAGCTGGTAGGTTAGGGACACACCTTTGTGTCAAACTTCTTCAGACAGTGACATGACTTTTAAATCAGCATAAGCCAATCATGCAACTACACATTTTTTCAACATAAATACGGCAGAGATGACAAGAATTAATCTAACTGGCAACAGTCACTTAACATCTGAAGAAAAGCAGCTTCCTAACTGGATCGCCATGCCACAGTATCAAGCAAGTAACACACTGTGAACTCCATCTTGTTTATACTGACAACTATATTTATTTATTTTAATTTCAGCATGGCATGCTGTGTCTGCAAGGAATGTTAGCAACCTCAGGAATCATGACCTTCTCTAAACATAAAAGAAAACCACAGGAAAAGATAATGAAAAGAGCTGTGAACAGGTCACTCAAAAAATTTTCTGCACCAAGGAAGCTAATGTTCAGGATATGAGAGATCAACAACTTTAAAAATTTAATATGACAAAAAGCTAAAAAGTGCAAATTCTTGGTTTTCTTCAGATAAACGGCACAGTTAGAATAGCCTCATATATAACCGAAAGCACAGGAGACAAACATCCCTTTAAAAAGCTGTTCAAGAGTTCTACTCATAGCACGTAACATTTCTTTCAAAGTTTGGAAGGAAAGCCATTTGCTTCTTAAACAGAGTAATATTACTTAGCACATGCTCTCAAGCAAAGACTGCATGTAAGCTATTTAAATTTGTTAGATGTTCAATGCACCTGTTAAATGAAGGACCACTTTATGAAGTTTATTTTTGATTTATGAAAGATTTCAAGCATGTATGTAAAATAAGTCTAATCCATTGTTTCAATATCTAAAACAAGCCAATGTATTTTTGTGGTCACCAAAGATAGGGAAAGTCTTTAACACTACTACAGAAGGGCTCAGAGGATGGCGAAGAGTAACGGCATCTCAAGTGGTTAAAAAAAACCAAACCAAAACCCAATTTAATATAAACTAATTTAACATTTTTTGTTAGATCTTAAGAAATGAACTGGGGTTTTTTTCTGTATGTATATGCAAAGTAGTATACAAGATTCACTGTGGCTTACACAAACTCTCTTCATCTTTAAACTTCAGCACCTTTTGACACCCATCTCCTTCCCAAAACACTCACCTGTCATATATTCTACTAATGCAAAAGCAACAGAGGGGAAAAAAGTAGTCCAGATAGTATTCTGAAACATACAGAGCTCAACAGAATGATGTACCGATGTACACTGGTAAAAGTTGTAACACCACCTTGGTCTTTTAGCTCTGAAAGAGCCAAGTTGTCCAAAATGCTATTTCTCCCCTCATAACATTCAACAGCCAAGTCAACACTACACACATGGAAAGGTAGGTGTTTGACAGGAAAAATCTCCACTCGGAGATCAACAATACCTAAACTCTAGCCTATTGATACTCTATAGATTTCAGACACCACTAGAGGGGGAGCAAAAAAAAAAAAAAAAAACACCACCAAAAAACCCCCACACAACACAAAAACCCAAAAAACAAACCCATACCAAAAAACCACACACCCCCACAAAAAAAAACCAAACAACCCCCTCCCAAAACAAAAAATCCACAAACACACCCCCACCCCCCCCAGAAATTCACTATGCTTATTTCATGCAAAGGAAGAGTTTCTTGAACTCAGGATTTCATTGGCTCTTTGTAATCCTTTATACACAGTTACTAACTGAAATGAATGATTAACAAGTAAATTTCTACAAGCTTTTCAATATAAAATAACTTTGTGAAGACATGTATTAGACAATTAAGCCAGGCCTTCAACTTTCATAAAGGCACCCTTGTCCAATTACTACCACTTTCTTGCCATTTACCACACCAAATGAATTTACCTTTCTAACATAGGAAATCAAAAATTTTTTTTTAACGTGTAGTTAAAAGGAAACTGAAATGGCAAAATATTTTAAGCCTGAAAAGCAAACCAGGCACCATCTTTATTTCTCAGTCTGATAAGCAGGAAAAATATGCCTCTGTAGAATAGTTTCTCTCCTTTGCTCTCCTTGCAGAGGAAGAAACTGACTTAAGAATAAAGTGACAGTTATTAAAGTAATTAAAGATTCAATAAAACTAAGGATCCTCTCCAACTGTATTCAAAAAATACTCACTAGGGAAAAAATAAAAGGAAAAAAAAAAGATAAGAAAACTTAAAAATTACATTCACATACTTACTCTGAGCCTGCAGCCATTTCCAAATAAGAAGTATCTGCTGTGTCAACCCCCAATGGGATCACTATGCTCATGACGTTCGTTTCTGATAAATTCGATTACTACGGAGTCCTATGCATTGGTATCCAAAACACTGGGGCATGCCAGCCACAGTGCTCATTGCAAACATCTAAGTGCATCCACAAACCCTGTTAAAAAAAAAAAAAAAAAAAGAAAACAGAAGACTGAGTCAGTTCATTTTAAAACCAGGCAATTTTACATCACATTTAAAAAAAAAAACCAACAACTTTTATCTGTCACAATTATTTCATTAGTTTTATTTTACACAAGTAAAAGGAAAAGAAAACATTCAATCTTCTTTAAAAGTTAACTACAAATACACTTATTTTAAGAGTGTGATGATCTTAAGGCCTGAATTAAAAAAAAATTACAAACTGACAAAAATTTTATCATTTAAATTGGTGATAAAAAAATAATCATTCATCACATTCATTGAACTGACAAAGATTCACTTTATTGCAGACTTGCTGAATGTGAAGTACATTTGCTTACTGCTCTGTCGTCAGAGCCCAGTTGCTGTACCTTTCAATAGAAACCTGGTTACAGAATTTTCAAGTATTTCTTAGAGAGCATTGTTCACTTCTGTTCTGCACTTTAAAAAAAAAAATTCAATGTCCACAATACAAACTAAGGATGTCAAAAGAAACAGTGTCATAACTTCCATTCAGTATTTTTTTAAACCAAAAGCACTCTCATGATTCACAATAATGATATGAAACAATTTCCATCTCATTTTAATAGAGCACCATCAGAAGATAGTAAACCCATCGGGTGCCACTTTTAGAAGTGATTTTTTTTTTTAAATAGTAAACTAAGAAGAATCAGTAGTATTTAATGGTAGAGCAAAGCTACAATCTGCTTGACTCGCACAAGTGAATACAACAAGCCTACCTGTATGCCAGTTACTACTAGTCTCCCACTCCTCTTACCAAGTAGAGCAGAACACCCAACCAAGTACAGGAGAGGAGATATACATAGCACTTCAGCTGTCTCTGTTCACAGATTAGTAATCTAATGCATTTTTTGTAGCCTAATACAGACAAGGTTTTCCACAAGTGACTGGATAATTGAAGCAAAATACCCCCATCTTCAATACTTGCATAATGAATAATTGCAAACTCCTTCCAAAATGTCAAAATTGCAAGAACATATACCACTTCGCAATGAAACACATACAGTGCCTAATAAATACACTCCTCCCATCTGACAAAGTGTAGTATCTTAGTTGAAGTCTACAAAAGCCCAATAGTTTTGACATCAACATATTTTAACACACTCATCCTTGCCAAACACTAGATTGCCAAGAAAAAACTAACAAGCCTCCAGTGAAAAAGGGGGTACTTACAAAAAGGACTTCAGAAAAGCATTGTGGACTTAAATCTGAACGTGCACATTTTACTTATAAAGTCGGTATCTTCAGGATGATGAAGTGGCATCTACAGGGCATCTCTAAGGTATGAGCTGCCACCAAGTCTTCATCTAACTTCTTACTTTATCTCACTACTGAAGTCTGACAATTAGCATCAAACATCTTGGTATGCTCTTAAGTGCCTAAACCTTCTACAGTTCATTCTCCCTCTAGACAGCAGAAGTTGTGTTCTGGTCCCATTACATGAGTCACCAAATACAACGAACTGGAAAGCAATCAGGCCAACTAGCCGTTGGTATATCTTGCTTTCCTCATTTAAACACTGAGCATTTTCTTATCAAATACCACAAATGTCAAACTGTATCACTAGCTATGCATAAAATTAAGGAAAAAAAAATACTATTTTCAGGAATAAGCAGCAAGAAAAAAACCTGTTAAACCAAACCCAGATATAGAATATTTTTAGTAGCAGGCATAAAAGAAACCCCAGGCCGCTCTTACAGTTTAAGTAAGCACTCATTCTGCCACCATATAGTTTACTCATAGGGCAGAACCTCAAATGGCCTCATCTATAACTTACAGGAAACATCAGCTTACCATTTAGTTCTCTTCTTCTGAAAAAGTAAAAAATTTATATTAATTCCTACCCAATAATTGAAAGGAAACCATCAACTTTTTTAGTCCAGGCAAACCAGCTATCACAGGTTAAGGGTTGTTCCACTACCAACTGCAGTTTCACCTATGCTAACAAATCATTAGCATAATAGATATTTTATTTTATGCTTGTTATTAGATAATTCTAAAAAACAGTTTTCGTATGCTTCAAAGTAGGTCTAAAAGACATACTGGACACCACTGCCTGGGATCAACACATTTCTCGCAGTTACAGTTGCTTTTGGCGGTGGTGTGGTTTTTCTTAATTGAATTTTCTTTAAACGCTTCTGACCAGGTAGGATAACAACTGGAAATTAATGGAGGCAAAAATGCCCGGGAGACTGATGCAAGTGAAGAACCTGCCTTAACACAGCTGCCTCATGGGCTATGACATCTGCAAACTTACATAAAACAACTGAGGTTACCCAATCATCATATATTCAAGTGACCTTCGTTGTCAACACAGAAAGAAGAGATGTGGTTACCAAATCTGAGAATCAAGTGAAATCTAGGGCGCTTTTTTTTTTTTTAAAGTAATGCAGAAAAAGAAGAGAGAGCTATGTATATGTTTTTAGAGCTATGTATAGATAAAAAATTAACACATGGCCCAATTAATGACACCATCTCTGACCAAGCAAATACATCACTACTCTTGTAAGGGGGGGGAAAAAAAAAGGGGGGGAGAGTAACAGAGCCAAGATAAACTTGTTACCCTACAACAAGCTATTGAAATACATCTTTAAGCCTTAGTCAGAATTCCCTCAAAAATTCTAAGAGACTAAGCTACTCTGAATAAAATCAGAGACTTCAGGAACTCAAATTTATTTTGCCAAACAGCATTAAACTGAAGTTGTTTCATCTAAAAGGAAGCAGAACATGATTGTTACACTATCTCATTATTTTTACCACCTTAAGATTTCAGGTCTTCACCACACACACACGCACAAAATTTTTCCTCTGCCTATGGTTAAGTATGGAAGAATGGAGGCAGTCACCGGCTCACAACAGCTACACAGGCAAGTGATTTCAAACAAATATAGCTCATTATTTATGAGTAGCCACCCTCAACAAACTCCCATAATGGGGGTGGGGGGAGACCCAAGATAAATTCATCACACTATGCCCACTTATTAAGAGAACTGTGACCTTATAGGCCATCCAATGATGAAGACCACAGTGATACCACATTTGGGATGAAGGAAAATAATTATTTTCTGTCACATCAGAACCAGAAGTATTGTCATAACACTAAAACATTCCCAGAACTTTTACTGGATTATAGTACAAAAATTAGAAAGTTCAGAACAGAAAATAATGTAACCACTGGGGAACTTTCTTCCTTATCCATCTTAAAAGTGATTGCTTATCCTTTGAAGCTTGGTATTTTAGATGAGTCATAAAATACTATGTGCTATCATAATATGGTAGTTTCCAATTTCTGGAAGTACCCATCTATTTCAAGTCATTATTCTTTCAGAACTCTGACAATCTGTCACCCATGGCCTTCTAAGAAATTGTTTTCATAGGTGCATTTCATTTAAATAATTGGCCAGGAGGCGTGGAAAGAAGGGTGCTAGAGAAGAAGTCTTCCTACAATCCAAGCAGATTTTACACAACTTACTGTTTAAGGAAGTCTTTCTTCAAGCAGTACATGAATTTAAAAGTTAGAAAGACCACACTCGTTTGCCTAGTTAATTTCAGGGTCATATAGTTAAAAGACACTATATAAAAACTGAACATGAATTTGAACATGAGTCAACAGTGTGCCCTGGCAGCCAGGAGGGCCAACCATGTCCTGGGGTGTATCAAGCACTGTATTGCTAGCTGGTCGAGGGAGGTGATTGTCCCACTCTACTCTGAGGCCTCATCTTGAGTACTGCGTGCAGTTTTGGGCACCACAGTACAAAAAGGATACAAAGCTACTAGAGAGTGTCCAGAGGAGAGCCACAAAGATGGTGAAGGGTTTAGAGGGGAAGCCGTACAAGGAATGGCTTAAGTCACTTGGTCTGTTCAGCCTGGAGAAGAGGAGACTGACAGGAGACCTCATCAGAGTGTACAGCTTCCTCACAAGGGAAGGAGGAGAGGCAGGTGCTGATCTCTTCTCCCTGACTACCAATGATAGGACCCAAGGGAACAGCAGGAAGATATGCCAGGGGAGGCTTAGGTTGGACATAAGGAAAAGGTTCTTCACCCAAAGGGTAGAGGAGCATTGGAACAGGCTCCCCCGGAAGGTAGTCACGGTGCCAAGCCTGACAACACTCAAGAAGCGATTGGACAACACCTTAAGACATATGGTATGATTTTTGGGGTTGTCCTATGCAGGGACAGGAGTTGGACTCGATGATCCTTGTGGGTCCTTTCCAACTCAGGATATTCTATGATTCTATGAAAATTGCTGGTCCAAAGTTCAATGACCAGCTCTTTATTGGGAAAAGCAGCTCATCTACCATGCCTTAATCTCAACAGTAGAGGACCTCTAATTTTGTAAGGGCCCACTATTCTTTTAGTGATAATATACTGTAAGCTTTGAAAGAATTTTGGCAATTTCTTAGATTCATCAGATTTTCTTCGTTATCACCCTACCAGCACAGCATTATTATAGGAAAACACATTCCTTATTTGAAGAAATTTTGTTTTTATTTAATTGCAGTTTAAAAGTTTACCTAGCCCTAATACTACAATTTTAATCTTAAAAAAACAAAAAACTTTTTGATCAAGCCGGTTAAAGCATTTATCTTGTGCAAGATCAACATCCTGCAAGACACTTATCACACTTTACCAATTCAATCACACTGGCTTACATTTTCTATGCAAGTTCTTTTTCTCTCTAGAGAATACACAGGAGCTTTTTGACTTAATGGCCATATCAAGTCTAAAATATTTGAAGCCTCACCATACTTCTCATGATCCACTTTGTTTATGATACCAGAACCATTTTTTTTAAAATTAATTGTGCTCTAACAACAGAAGTACAAGAGCACAATACATTCCAAATTATTCATCTGTGTGGCTTTGTACAAAGAACATCATTTATGCATTAAACAACAGAAAATAACTTACATATTATCCCTGAGGTATTCCACTTACACAACATTATTCTGTGGTCTAACAAAGACCACATGTTTTCTTTCTGCCATGTCCTTCTAAGATCAATTGTGTGACACCAGAATAAAAAACTTAACTTTTTCACTGGCACACGGAGGAAGGAAAAAAAAAACCCACAAATATAGAGGGCTCAACTCTTGAATCAGAAGGTAAATGGGTAATCTCCTGAAATTACATCAGTATTTTTGAACCTAATCCTACAGGGTCCAAAGATTCAAAATGAAATCCAGTTACTATGATCAGATGTTGGCAGAAAGGAACTCCAGGCCTACTTTACCAGCATGCCTTTTTCCCCTCCTTCCGCTTGCTTCTTGTAGGAGAATCAAAAGCTATATAGAACAGTTTCAGGAAACAAGCAGATGATAGATCACCTAGACAGAAAGTACACTTGAAAAATAAGAACTTGAAGTCTAGCCAAACTGTCCAGATGACTCCAACAAGGTTTCATAATCCCAGCTATCAATCATCCTCTAAGTGTCAAGAGTCCAGACAAATTCTTCCATGGCATTTTCCATGTTAACTGTCTTTTTGTTTCTTTTTTTTTTTCCCCTAAGAAGGTGGGAAAAATATTTTTTTAAAACATTTAACTAATTTTATTTGCATTTTTTTTAATAGATTCAGAAACCAAGTTCCCAGTACTTACATTCAAACAGAAAGTAACAATGTAAATCTGATCAGAGAACTCTTTATTCTTACCTTTATTTTTATTAATCATGAAGCATATTTTTCAAGACAGAAGAAACCAAACAGTACTTGCTGTACTGGGAAAGGTACAGTTCACATGGTTATATGCTACATTGGCAGCTCACCTTCACAAGACATGTAACCTTTTTTAAGAAGGGAGAGGGAAGAGGAAATAGGACTAAGAGCCTGCTAGAACCTATGCTGTGTGTGTAAGAATACTAAAGCTGTCATCTGGGTACACAGATGCAAAACTTTTCATAAAAATCAAAGATAAGAAGTGGTGGCAGCACCATTAACAACTTTTTTGCCTTAATGATAAAAAAATCCTCAAGAGAAATTAATATATCAAGATAATATCATATACTTATTACAACAAGGTGGGTTTTTTTCATTTATTTGGGGTTTTTTTAATCCACATTTACCCCTAACACTACAAAAGCCAAAGAGGGAAAAAAAATTAATGAAATCTGGTTTTACTATTCTTCTTAGTACATCTGACAGCTTTTTACACAGACAATGCCATTGTTCCTTGTCTTTCCTTCCCCATAAATCAATTTCCAGATTCTGTTGTCATGTGATAGATACTAAAGACAAAAAGCATTTAGAAGTTAGGGGAAAAAAATCCACTATAGAAGTTAGGAATAGAATTCAAAGCAAGGTGCAATACAACATTTGCTTTCTAATTTATAAAGGGACATCAGTGAAATAATGAATAAAGCTTACGATTAAATTATTTCTTAGTTCAAATCTAAGAATTTTCCACACACACAAAAGACTATGCTAATTTTAGCAAGCTGATAGCTAAATCAGTTCAAGTTTCTCACATCACTAGGCATTACAAAAAATATCGAGTCTTTTTGTTCCTGTTTTTATGACTTCAATATACACCTGAAGTTCTTCACTATTTTTTTCTAGCAATTGCCTCTATCAGTCACCACCCACTGACAATTAAAAGATAATAAAAAAAAAAAAAAAAGAGTAGTTACATAGTTTAGATGTTTCAAGACTTGTGGATTTCATCACAGAATGCCTCTGCAGACAGAATTACCAGGGCCTCCCTAAATGCAGAGCAGAAGTTTAAGGGAGAAAAATCTAATTATATTTAGATTAGCCTATAATTATGATGAGTATTTCATGAGAGGAAACAGTGCTGGTTTAAGATAAATAATTATTTAGATTTTATACTGATGCATGCAACTTTACCTCAAAGTCCTTAACTAATGTCACTGCAGAAAGATTAATATATTAACCAAACTACCACCTCTGCACTGTGTCTGCTCTGCATCTTCATAAGGTCTATATATGAAATATACACAACTAAAGGGAAAAAAATTAATCAAAACTTTCTAATCTATCTACATATGCCAACTGCCTTTCCTTAAAAGCAAAATGATATAACTTTAAATACATATTACAAAATATGTAAAAGGTTAAAGTGATAATTTACCCATATTTAGTAAATTGAGTAACTGAAACATCTGAGAATAATTATCACTCCTGAACATCTGAAAAGTTACAGCCTGCGTTTCCCAACTTATGGAGAAATGAGCAGTTCACCCCATGTTGAAGCAGAGCTTATTTCCCCTGAGCACAAGCACAGAAGAGGCTCTCTTTTGCTAAACTAAGAGTACTGGTAAACCCATTGCCTCACACCCTTTAAATACAGGCAAAATCAGTAACAATTTCCTGGAGCAGTATTTAAGTATCAGAATACACGCAGTATACATAATGATTCATTTTTAAGGGATGTGTACAAATCTAAGGGAATTAACTTGAAGCTTACTGGAACAGATGAAATTGCTGAAACAAAGTGATCTGTACAGTCAATTTGCCACTCATGCACGGACTAAGGAAGAAGAGGAAGGGTAGACAAGAAGTATCAGATTTACAGATAAAAATGATTCAGACGTAAAATACGCTAACTAGTTGCATAAAAGTCTTGAGTCAAGCAAGACCTTTCAGTTCAACCAGCACATGATGCTAATCTGGTTTTAACTTCAAGTCAATTTGAATGTAAAAGCCATCTACCTGTACTCGTATAGCACTAAGCCCAAACCAAAACTCCCAACTTCCATCTGCTCCCAGTAGAAAAGTCATGCTACTGTGGGTCCAGGCTGGCTCCACAGAGTCACACAGGATCACTCTGAAAATACAGTTTCCCATCTCAACAGGGTCTTTCTGGTAAGATGCAAAGATTTCCAAGATCGTACTACTGCTTTCAGACCTCTGCTGACTCCTGCTGATCTTGGTGTTAGTTGTTTATGCAAGTCATCTCAGGTAATAGACACATGACCAAAAGATAGTATTGTTTGTTTTTCTTACCACACCAGGAAAAATAATCTACAAGGCGTGCTGGTGCTTTCCTTCTCCTTAAAAATGCTTTCTTTGTAAGGGGAGGTGAATAAAAACGTATTTGAAGTGCTGGTACTCAATACGGCACAAAGGAACATAGTTATGTACCTTAAAATTGAGACACCAAATCAAGCCTACTACATACACTAGAAAAAGGGAAAAACAGAATTTAGAGGACAAACACTTAAAAACATCTTCTATGCCTAAGTTGCCTTTTATAGAGCATGCAATCTAAACATTTTCCTCTTCCCTACCCCCAATTACATCATATGTGTATACACGTTTTGCAATCATTAGCAAAAGCCATTCTTGTCATGCCTTCCTTCAGATTTACAGGGCAACAATTTTAACCTGTGGTCACGGGAACCACCCTTCTTACAAAGAAATCCACAAGAATGGACCTAAGAAAAGTTGATACACCTATGCCATAGCACAATCTATACAGGAGAAATTCCTAAGTGAAAATGCACCTATCAGCAGTGTGTCGTAGTCCACAGATCTGGTGTGAAAACTACTGTCCTGAACTGTCACAGAGCCAACAAACTGAGTTTTCCTACTTGGCTTCCCTGCCTACCATCATCATCATCTTTTTTTTTTTTCCTTTAACTTTTTAATTTTTTTTTTTATAATGGGGGAGGGGGCTTACAGGGAGAAGAGAGAAGAAAACATTAAGAAGATTTTACTAAAAAAAAACTGTATGTTTTGCTAAACTTCTGCTTTCTACTTTTTTTCCTCTGGGCACTCGCATCTTTTCTATACAATAGTTAGGTTATTCGGAAAACTAGTGATAGAAACTGACATTTTAATGGTATACTCTAGATATCCTTCAAATAGTGAACCACTCTGTGCACTCATGTGTGTAGATATACGTATACATATGCATCCACACACAAATCTGGAACAAATATAGGCAGCACATATATAGATAGCATCAATACAGATATCAAAGTAATCTGAATATTTATTTATTGCTAGCTGTTTCTAAGGAGATAACACATCTTTAATCAGACCTAGAAGCTGAATACATGAATAAATGACTAGTCTTACCCACAAGGAAGTTCTTTCTGTTTCTCCTGACATGCTCCACCATGGCATAGATTTTGCTAAGAGATTAGGAGGGATAGCCAACTTCCAAATGTTACACCACTGCAGTTGCAGTATGAAGTATGTAGGCTTAGAAACAACTGTGAGTCCAAATTCAGGCCTTTGCTACTGTTTGCTGTTCTCTACAGTAACCGAACAGGTAAGTTAGCAGTCTACTTCAAATTTGTGCTGAGACAAAAAAGGGTGGTAGGTAAAAAAAACACAGTAGGCATGCTCAAATACAATATACAGATTAGGACCCATTAATGACCAACTCCTGCAAATCACATGGAAGAAACAACTTGTTCTAAAAGAAATCTGTTTTCCTATGTATTTTTAGTTTATGCCCAAACATTCCCACCAATCTAATGTTCTCTATATCCCTCTCATAGCAATATCTTCCTCCCCATCTTTCTCATCACAATATTAACTGGCCCTGGCCTTATTCACAAGCCCCTCAATAACCTCCTATGCCATCCACACTGGCCTACACATTGTCAGTAGTCAGGTCCATCTCACCTCCTTCTCTCATGCCCTGTCAGCCAGCCAAAATCAAAAAAACCAGTACCTGCTATGGCTGGTTTGGAGTTACATACATGACAGATAACGGCTAAAATCATTACTCTTCCTCTCCCTGCTTCTCCCAGGACACTGCTCACAGCTGCCCCTTTCCAACCCCTTCTGCATCTTCATTAAGCTTCAGAGATCTCAAGGATACAGTTCCTAACTGTACCAAATTTTTGTTTAAGTTATTGGTTGTACTGACAGAGACCTAGTGATCATTAGACCAACGTATTTAAGAAACAGCTATTACAGCCAAACTACTACAGGGTAGGGCTCCTCCTCCTACTTTGCTTTTAATCCAATGCCAATACAGAGTAAGAACAAGCATGGTGAAGAGTTCATTACCATACTTATAAATATCCTGATACCATAAATACAGGACTTTACATTCAACAAAGACTTCAGTCATGTTTGGAATGACAGCCAAACTTCATTAATTTGTCTTGAGTTTGGGATCTAGAACAAAGAAGAAAAAAAACCCTGCCTCCTCCATGGTATTCAAGATTCATGCATAAGAAAATTGAGTTTCCATCATGCAAGCATCAATTCTTCAGTATACAGGTCATTACATGCATTACACCAACTCTAGTCAGTGGAAAGAAAGCTGCCCTTTTAAGTATAAACCTAGAATCAGCCTGTCAGTTAGCAAAGCTGCTGCTGTACAGAAGAGCTAGTTTCCACCAGCCGTAGGCTATCTTCCCTTTACTATCTGGTCCAGGAGTGCTGCTCTTGTGTATTCCTGAAGAAGTGATGGAAAGCAATCTCTCTTCCTCAAATATTTATGCCAGTCCATTAAAGCATGGAAGACTTCCCCTTACCTCTTCTCTCTCTTCACTCCTTCTTTTCTTCTCTCAGTGGAAGTTAGACAAAATACGGGACTAGGAAGAGAAAAAGAATGAGTAGTAGAAGGGAAATAAAGGTAAATGCAGTTACAGAAAGAATGAGTTTATTGAACAGAAATCTATCAAAGAAGCAGTAAGCAGAGGTATACAGAAAAATACGACGCTTACAGATTTTAGTTTTTATATTTACAGGAAGCAGCCCGCAAAACTGAAAATTAACTGCCAATCACTTGATGTTTCTAAGTTTACTAAACACCTGCCATACTTCTTAAAATAAGCCACACACAAAAAGGCCTATCCCTTCAAAAATTATCAATTATTTGAGCTGGAGAGTCAAGGAATTGTTAAATACAAGTACAGCACATGAAGATTAAGAGAAAAAATTACTTTTTGATAGCAATATTGCTTATTGCTTGGAGAAGTATATACTAGCTACCTTACATTAGTGTGTTATACTGTATCACTGTGAGATGTAAAATTCCTTTAAATAGAAATTCAAAGGTTAAGAAAACAAAGTAGTTTCCCAGTAAAAAGATCTTGGCTTTAAGTCATTCTTTGCATTGGCTGTTTTACTGCAAACATTTTTCTCCATCTACCACAAACTGGTAAATAACTGTTGATTAAACTCACACAAAATGCCTGTATGTGACTTACCAATTATTCTCCAAGAAAACATTATTTACACCTGTTACCTTAAGTTATTATTCTTGACGAACTTGCAGTGTTTCTGCAAGTACATACAATCCACATTATGTAAGAATAGTCTCTAAAGTCATGTCTACAACTGTAAGGGCTAAGTATATTTATTTTTATTAAATGTAACAGTATACATCATGGTGATTCAGTCACTGGAAGGTCTAAATTCTAAGGCTCAATATTCCTCCCAAGAAGTAAGGTTTTTTGGGGGAAAAACATGTGGCTACAAACACATACTGGTATTGCCTTCAACAATCTAAATATTTTGCTGGCTTCATGACATCAAATAAAATTATTCATTTATTTTTTCTACGCTGTTTAATAAGACTTGGGAGTCTACTGTAATTATTAGATACCTACTACACAAGGAGTAAATTCTTTTCACTTATTTGAAGTCTGACATTTCAGCTAAGCAAATTTTATTTTGACATGTTTTCGCTTAGGTAGATTCCAAAAACTAGTTCCCCTGTTTTATCAGTGGCATTTGACTTACATGAATAGCACAACTGCACTTCTACTTTTACTTCTGGAAGCAGTTTGTAGACATTCACCTAATTGTTACACTTATGCCTAGGAATCTAAACACAAGCAAGTCAGAAAGCCGCACTCTTTCAAACTTTAATTCTTTCTATCAGTTAAAAGAACTCTTATGTAATTTTAACCACAGTTCAACCTGGACTATATTTCTTGGTAACAACTTGCAGTATTTCAATGCTCTTTACTAAGATTTTGGGAAGAAGAGGGCAAGAGAGGGTGAGAGAACAGATGGAGGGGACTATGTCATGTTCGAGGACAGCCAAAAAACCACAGAAGTTTAAGATCAAAAGATCTTTCCTACTTTCAAGAAAACAAAAAACATTTCAATTGCAATTATCTTGCAAAACTATACTGACTGATTTAAGAAATTCAGATTCCATGCATTTGTGACTTCATACCTTTGTGTTTTCAAAGGAGATCTCAGTATGTATTTTTAATTGCAGTAACAAAGATATGAAATACCTCATCTTAGAATAAACACAACAAAGAAATTCCACCCAGCAATGGAAGCACAAAACACAGCTTTTAACTTTCAATACTACTGCCACACAGAAGGGGGGGGCAGAATTTGTCTTTTATTTGTCTTCTAGTACAGAAGATGTGATTGGAAAGCAAGAGACAGTAGAGAATGAACATTACAAAAAAACACTATAGTCATTCATAAAAATCCTGCATAATGATATTAAAGAATAAGATTCCCATCAAGTGTTTCTACCCCAAGGAAAAAAAAGAGCAACTAGCTGTATTACTTGGTAAAGCACCTGAGGGAGGAACCTTATCCTTATAACCAGTAAAATAACTACTGTATTGTTTATCATTTATATATAAAAGTATTCTCGTTTCTTTCACAGTTCTCAAATGATAGGTTTGGAAACCAAATGAGAGGTGTAATCTCTCTATACCTTCCCCAAAAAGCTATAAATAAGTTGCTGTAATTCTCAGATCTTCACCTTCAGTTTAAGTAGAACCTACTAAAAACATTCCTTATTGGAAAAGTTTCTTTAAACCAACAGTTAAGATAGGATTAACTGTCTAGACTTGGAATATCATCTGTCTTGTGATATGGTTTTAAACACAGCCTCATTATAACCATACTAATTAGGAGTTAGCTCCTTTTGTCTACTCAAGGCAAGTTAAGAACATCACCCACTGTTAAAGAAAAAAGTATCTTCAGACCTAGTCAAGTTAGAAGAGTTAGAGAGTAAAGAACATTGAACCCATTTAAATATTCAGAGCTCCTCAAGGTAAAAGATCCAAACCTACCATCCTGTACATATTTTAAATTCTCACTTCGTAAATATAGGATATTAATTTCATCACTTCCTATGACTGATGAAATAACCAACAATGGACAACAGATTATATATTAAAACTTAAGATGCAGGATCTAAAGTACAATAATGTCATTAAAATCTCATTTTATCTTGTCTTTGAACTTGACGGTAATTTATTTTTGAGATAAAGATATAAAAGTGAATGATTACCTAGACTACGATGGCATAAAACAATACACAACACACAACTACAACGGAGAATAAGATAAAAAAAAGCTCCTCTAAACTTGAGCCCACACTATGACATTTTAATATCTAAACCTATTGAAAATGGTAACTTAAAACTAAATGCTAGATCTAGGATCAATACTGTTTTGGCATTCCCATACTTAGCCTGATTTGCAAAACTGCTGGTCCCTTGCAAGTCTCACCTAAGTTTTACAACACTGCATCTCCATTTAAGCAGTGTATGAACTATCACATGAAAGGAGAGATAGCACTCTTACTTAAAATATACAAAACTAACAAACACATTTTACTTGCACTGGATGCAATCTGTGTGCTACTTCAATATATTCTTCATTTGTACTTCTGAAACACAACTTGAGTGGACACTATGATTTACCACAGTTCTTACCAAATATTTTAATTATAAAAAATAAAGATAAAGCACTTAAGTCAGGCATGTTAAAGAAATACACTTCATACAACAAAATTGTCTTCAAAGGTTTACAGATAACCTTAATTATTATAATTTTGTAACAACCAGCAGAGCTTAAAATCTTGCCTGTTTCATTAATACTACATTAAGATTTGTAAGAGGAAATAAAAATAATCTCAATATCTCCTAGCAAGTATATGAAACCTTGACAAGGTTTCTTTTAAATAGTTTGTTATGCCTTAAAGGTAACAACAGCTTTGTCTTTGAACACAACTATAGCAGGTTTTTTTTGTAGTAAGAAGGTCACAAGCAGAATTTTGGATCCTCAAAGAGATTAGGTTAACTTTTGTGAGTACAATTCTTTGGTTAGTAAGAAAATGTGAACAATGATGTAGTTAGAAATGTTCATCTTGCAACATTCAAAAGCCCACTACAATTAATATCTTAAATAATCCAGAATTTGGAAGAATAACAAGTATTTTTTTTTCTTAATCCAGATTCTACATATGCTGAAACTCGCCCCCCCCGATGCCTTAAGTTTCATTCTTAGCAATAAATCAAAACTACTATTTGCACAGTGGAAACATTTAAACACTGTACCTGTTCCAAAAACACTGTCCAACAAAATTTGCTTTTGAGAGATTCACAAATGCTCGTTTGTATGGAAGTCACAAGGCCAATAACACATACAGACTTCTTCAGGATCTCTCCAGAAGTCTGAATTGGGTTTTATTTTATATCTTCACCCATCTACACACCCCCCATTCAATTTTGTTAGCATGTTACAGGAAAACAGCAAAATACTTTCATTAAACCTTCATTTACATTAATCTATTTAGAACAATGCCACGATTCTACAATTCCGTACACCACGCCTTAACTAAGTCCCACAAATAGTCCTTACTAAAATTAGTATTAGCATACATGCAAAATTAAGATTGTCCTTAAATCAAACCGAGATCAGGACTAGAGAGACACTACAGCCTTCAGTGTGACACCAGTTTCTGTGTTCCTGTTGCTTTCCAACAGAACATTAACAGTTGTGTGTGCTGAAACTGTACCAAAGATATGAGCTAACGCAACTCCTAAAAGTAATTTGAATTTTAGTGCTAAGAGAAACTTCCCCTAGATATAGTCTAAAAAGCCAGTATTATTTCCTCTCTGAAATTTCCCAGATGGCAAAAAAGCTCACCCAAAAGGCTAAGTGACAGTTAAGCAGATTTTTCCTTCAGATATGAAAAGCTTGAAGATACATAAACGGTTTTAGAACTACAGTCCATATTACTGCATTTGTAACACAATGTTTGTACATCAGAAATATCTCTTGAAAAAAATTTAGATTTCAAACCTTCCCTCTTTCAAGAAGTATTTATTAGTTTGGGGGGGTATTTCACTTTTTATGCACATACTTTAACATATCAACATCAATAGAGTTTAAAAAATAAAGGTAGTATTTCCTTTGTAATATTGTCTCCTTAAAACAAATCACAAGTCTGTTTTTACAAATGGAGAAACTGAGTCACAAAGGCAAACTGACTCACTAAAACTCATACAGGAAAACTCTGGAAGATCTCAAAATTCCCAAGAGGTTCTTAGTGCACAAAATTTGCAACCTATAAGAATAGCTGTAAAATTTGAGTATGAGTTTTTCAATCTTTGGGTTTATTTCATCATCTCCCCCCCACCCCCGAACAGTTTTTGTAAAGCGTACAAAATTATTTTCATTTTAATCTTGAATCAGATGTCTGCTTGAGAACATGACTGAGGCCATGAGGTTAGACTGCAGAGCTGCGTAGCCCTCTAAGTCATAATGTTAAAAAAATTATTCACAAGAACAGGAGCTTTAAACCTAAGAAGAAAGAAACAGGCAAAAGGTTTCCAAAAAGGCTCATATGTACACTCTTTAGAATCTTATTCATATACCTTTTAATAAACAGAGTAAGACATGGTTTATTAAAAAAATCAAATCTATATAAATAAGGAAGGTATGATGGAAGCATGCATTACTGGACTATTAACGCATCACTTGGTGGTTGAAATCACTCAGCCTTTGGCCTCAAAACAGATGAAAGGCATGCATTAACAACACTCTAAAAGTCTTACTATCTTAATGTTCAACTTCAGGTATACCTTAAACCGCACATCAGGGCTTCTAAACAGTATCTAAATTAAAATTCTTCAGAGATTGAAGACAGTTTTGCCATTTCAGTACCGCACTTTTGATTGTTTAAATCCAGAAGGTTCCAAAGCTGTATTAGAATAGGAATTCATACCTCATTAAACCAAGGACAAGATTAAAGACAGGCATACAAAAAAAAAAAAAACACAAGTGAAAAATTAATTTTTTTTTGTTGCTTAAAACGTATGGTTTGCAGCCTCCATAGTTTGTATCAAAGTACACTACACCAACTACCAAATAATAAATCCTTGTGACCTCCCTTCCCCCCACCCAAACATATTTATAGTGGTGATACTAAAAGGTTCATATTTCATTCAGGGAAAAAATTAGAGGTTAGGAACTACACTTTCCCTCAATATTTGTATGTATATTACCACATATACAATTTATACAGCAATATGCTAAATAAAGTGAAGAAAAAAAACGTAATACCAAGATTACATGGTGGCAGAAGAAATTCCGCGTCTTAATAAAGTAACAGGTTATAATCTCGCATGCATTATTTTCGTAAGTATTAAGTTCTTTTAGTATTCTCAAACCATGAATACATGGAATTACTACCCTGATGTCCAGCAAAGGTATTTCCTGGAAGGTGAACATGACGTTCACAAACGTGGTTCCACAAAGAATTTAGCTGACTGTTTTAGTGATCTTAATCCACTACTTATTTTGATAAATATTACTGCTTTTATGTCGTTAATAGGATGGACAGATGTACAGTATCCATCACAAACGCCAGAGCTTTTCCAAATTATTAAACCGCCATACGTTATTACCTTACAGCAACCTATACACACCCCTCAAAGAAGCTGCTTGAGTCTGTTGCCTCTTTCCACCCCCCTTTTCCCCGACAAGAGTGGTCTCGTTCACTTGCCTTTCACACACATAACCAATAAAATTAATCAGCTGGAACACAGCATTTTTAAATCGCAGTAAAGTCAAGAGATGTTTTGTACGTTATTTGAAGGGAACAGTCTTTTCATTTAAACATAATAAGACTCTAATATGCTGCAGACAAACGCACTGCATGGGGTGTGGAGGACCCGAGCTGATTAGATTACCACAACATCAGCCTGAGGCCGCCATTTTTAGAATCTCTAAAGGACAAAAGAGGGAAATTAAAAAATTTGCTCCACATTTTTTGAAAAGTAACTTTAAAAGTATAGTGATTATAATCAATTAATCATGCATTATAAGTACAGCCATGGATATCTCTTTCTTTTCTCTGATCTGAGCCCTGAATAACAAAAACGTTTCGTTATTATTCCTTTAAGGTACTGTAAATAAACAGACTAAAACATTCCTAAATCTAGATGCAGCACTAAACTTCTGCTTTTAACGACACGTAGTATGTACCATTTTAGGGACCTCAGGGCTTTTAGCCACCGCACATTCCCTAATGGCTGAGTATGGGGGAATACAGGACCTTTATAATCAGGCTATATTATGTTTCTCTACCCTATTTAGTACTACACAGTGAACCGTTTGTTTCTCCTCCCCTGTCTGCAGCAGTGGGGTCTACCCCACCAATATTTATTTCTTTACGGAAGAGACTGAAATATGCCACCCAAGGAACACGAAGACTGGCTGCAGAAACTACAGCAAGAAAGGGATGCACCAATATAACTCCTTACACCCTCAAGAAAGGGGGTGGAGAGAATGATCCCCTTTTAAATTGGCACAGAAACTCCTGAGGACTGCTTGCCGTTTGTCCAGGTTACACCACGGAGCGGAGATATTAGCAGGGAGGGAGGAAAGGAGGCGGGGGTGTGGAAGGCAGAGAGATTAGGCCTATAACGAGCCATTTTAGTACCACAAAGCAAAAATATACAGGATGGAGGAAGAGAATAGGTTTCCCCAAGCTTCATAAAACTCGATACGCAGTCCCAGTAACACACAAACCCGTTCTTAAAACCACCAGTCTAAGGAAGCCTATGTTGTCACAGAATAGCCCCTTTTGGCTCTTTTTCCAAGCATAATGCATAAATCTGGCATAACTGCCAAAAAATTCTCCTCAGCTCCTCCAGTTACAGTAACCCGCCATATTCACAAGATATAGCGACAGCCTGCCATTTTTTACCCAAACCCCACAAAAGGAGAAACAAATTCAAGGCAACTTAAGCAGAATTTGAACACATTTCAAGGTGGAAGGGAGTATAACTCCCTTCCGGGGGTAACGAGACGCTCCCGTCGCATTTCGCTCCCTTTTTGCCACCCCCCTCCCCAAAGCACCCCCAGCAGAATACGCTGGCAATAACCAAAGACTCACCTGTAATGGTCACAGGCCAGGCAGCAGGACCCCTCAGCTGAGCCCCTTCTCTATCCCAACCAAAACAATGCAACAGCCCCACTGCGGATATCCCTACCCTAGGCAGGACTCAGCCCTCAGCAGGCTCTGGTAAAAGAAAGAAAAGGGAAAGAAAGGAAAGAGGAGACCCCCCCTCCCCCCAAACCTAGCTCAGTGCGCAGAACCCTACAGGGACCAGCTCGGAAGCGCCTTTGCCTTGGGACCTGTGTACAAACCCCGCTGCCGCCGCTGCTCCCGTGTCTCCCTCCTTTCAGCCTCCTACGCTCCCTTCTATGTCACTGCCTCTCTCTGGAAAATGGCGTCCGCTCTCCCCTCCCTCCCACTGCACGGGGCTCACCCGCCCCGCCTGGCAGGGGCAGGGTTACCAAGGCGAAGCCAAACAGCCACCATTTTGCTTACGGGCTGGGCGCGCAGCCCGCGCCCGCCGAGCCCTCAGTGTCCATTTTGCAACAGCGCTTTGCACGTTTACGCTGAACGGCTCGGGTCTGGGCGCGGCCGAGACGCCAGACTGCGGCAGGGGCTGGGCAGGGGGGCTGCGAGGGAAGTAGGGCAGCGGAGGAGGGGCGGCCGCAGCTGGGGCTGCCGCCGGGGGCGATCCGCAGCCCCGGAGGCGCAGACGGCGGGGGAGGGGCAGGGGCTCCGGCCCAGGCTGCTGTGGAACGGAAGGCGGGCGGGAGGATGTCTGACTCAGAACTGCATCCTCCGGGGCAGGAACGCCAAAGCTCCCTCCTCAGCTGCTCTGCCCCCCACCTCCGGCTTCCTCCTCACCAGCGTCGTTGCTCTCAGCATACCTATTCTTTATGAATCTCAAGCTGAGGAGTAAATTGCCGCCACAAAGTACGCGGAAAGCCGGGCAGACCCGCCGGCCCTCACCCAGGCAGAGGAGCTCGCTTGAGGGGCGGGGAAGAGGGGGGCGAGAAGGGGGAGGGAGCGGGAGCGGGAGCTTTGAGACCCGTTCAGGGCGATGCGGAGGTCCTGACTGAATCTCTCCCGTCAGTAAGACACTCGAGGCTGAGAACCTTCCCCGAAGCGTTTAAGGCTCGTATATAAGGCAAGTGGGAGAGAGCTGCTTTTCTTAAAGCGAGCGGGACAGCAGTAGCTGAAGGCGCTTCCTTTCTGCGGGAAAGGAGCCTTGCTTCCCCTTTAGGGGACGGCACCTGGGGAGCAGGTACGTCTGCTTTCATCCCGACCCGCGGGAGCCGGCAAAGCGAGAGGCTCGCTCCGCGTTCCGGGGCCGGCGCAGCCTCCGCCGTTCGTACCCAGCTCCTCTTCCTTTCGCCACATCCCCTCCCAGCGCCTCTTCTGCCCGCATGCCGCCCTGCCTTCCCTGCCCGGCTGCAGCCCCTCCAGCGATACGGCTGATTGAGGGAGGGGAGGCGGCGGCTGGGGTTTCGTTCGACGCCCACCAGGGGCTGAGCGAGCCTCCTTCAGTGCGCAAACTCGGGGCACCAGATAAAAGCTGGGCTGGCAGCTCTTACCCTGCCTCGATGGAGCCGCCACAAGCGGGTGACTGGAGAAGCAGTTAGCAGCAGCGCCATAGACTAGCGTCCCCCCACACCTTGGGCAGAGAGAGTTTGGGGCTCTAAACGGCTGCTGCTGCGGCAGGAGGGAGCCGAGGTGAAGGGATCTGCTAGCTGGTTGGACGCAGAGGAGGCGGCTGTAATGGGGCATTGAGTCTGAGGGAGGAGGGGGGCGATTAAACGTCTTGTGATCATGGCGGAGTCTATGGGTATTTTTTCCTGTCTTAACTCTTCTGTGCGTGTGTCTCTGTTTCTCTCTTTCTCTCTCTCCTTAGGGCGCTTGGCTGGGGCTGCTCGCTCGGGTTCTGCCTGTTGTTGCGCGAAATGGCGGCTGGCGTCTTGGTGGGTTTGGTTGTCGGTTTTTTGTGTAGATTTTTTTTTTTTTTTTATATTCCCCTCCCCCACTTGTGCCTTGGCTGCGGCTCCGCAGCGAACCGCGGCGGAGACTGAGTCAGGAGGGGGGCGGGCGCTGCGCGGGAGCCAATCGGCAGGCCGGCCGGGCCGGCCCGGCGCGCCGCGATTGGCTGGCGCTGACATCATCCTGCAGCAGGGGCAGCCGCAGCTGGGCAGGGTCGGGGAGCTGCCGGGGGAGGCTGGTGCAAAGGGAGAAAACGGGCGCCATGATCCCAGCGCTAGGGAGGACGCCGCGGGCGGGGGATCCCCGAAGAGCTGGCGCAAAGGAAAGCGGGAACAGGCCTCGGCGTCTCCTTCCCACACAGCGCCGGGGCTGTGAGGAGAGGAGCGGGGGACGAGCGGGAGAGGAGCGAGCGGTGCCTGCTTTTGTAACTGCGTCAGTACAAGATGGCGCAGGGTCTCCCTGGAGAGGGAAGGGAGTTGCACGTCCGCCGGAGGTCATGTGACCGCGTTGCATTCTTGTGGGGTTTGGCTGCAGCCCAAGCGGGCTGAGGCGGCGGCGGCCGCTGCCCGGGAGAGTCCCCGCTTCCCTCCCCCTCCCCGCACAGCGCCGTCGGTGCCGCGTTGGTTCCCGCTTCCCTGCCCCCATTAACCTTGTGCAGGAGGGTGTAGCTGCCGCCGAGGAAGGTTCTCGCTTCTCTCCTTATTCTCCACCCATCTCCAGGGTGTAGCTGCGCTCGGGGGAAGCTTTCCATTCCGCCCCCTCCCTGCGTAAGGCTTTACCCACCGCAAGGGAAAGTTCCTCCTCGGCGCCTACTCGCTCCGCCCGAGTGTGGGAGCAGGCGGTGCGCGGCTGCGGCGCCGGGCCTCCGGCGGCCGGCTGTGCTAACGTAAAAGCCACCCGCTCTCGCTCGGCTTCCCCTTCTCCTGTACGAGAGCACGGTTATCTGTAAGTTAGGTTCCCCGGAATCATAGAGTGGTTCTTGCTGAGTAACTTAACTGAAAGAGTCGGTTTAAGCGATGTTTAAATGACCTCATTAAAACAGCTGAGGAAAATAAGGCTATGCGGAGTTGTTCTTCTGACGAGGAGGTCGTCGCATTTCCAGTGTTGCTTTGCCGGGGGTACGGGGTGGGGGGGCCTAAGGAAAAAATCTGCAAGCTGTTAATGACTTCATTCTATTTGAACAGAACTTCGTTATGGAAAAACGGATCGATGTTCTTTCATTTGTATGTTGTTGGATCCTGTTGTAGGAGTTGAGCAGCTTTTCTGTGGGGTAGTGTGGTGTGTATTACAAAGTTAGGCCGCAGATGGCCTGCATCTTTAACACAGGGATTTAAGTATATACTTAGTGCAAATGAAAACTATGGTATGCAAATATCGTGAAGATGCCCCATGTCTTACTTTCTGAGGTTCATAGGAAAATGAACTTGTCACACAGGTATGGGTAGGCTTGGAAGCTTGGCAAATATATTTTCTGGGTCTCTTTTATTACAATATTCTGATGGGGGGGGAAGTGAAAAATGTATGTTTTCCAATCCTAACACTTTTTTTTTTTTAAGGAATGCAACTCATGTTACTGTTTGGGTGGGGTTCTCGTGTTTTCAAAGCAATTCAATGCCAGTTCCCATGTCTTGTTCTTGTATGGCAGGGTGTAAATTTAGCCTCTGCATCTAACCCAACGAACAAACTAACAGTTAAAATTGCTGATGCTTTAAGGGTGGTGACTTGTTCCATTTAGAAGTGTTTCATAGCACTTCTTCTGTTCTCGGTCTGTCCCCAGATGGGTGTGAATATTTTTTTTTCTTCTCTTTTCCTCTGCAGTAGTAACTTGGTGGGGGATAAAGCTTGAATATTTGGTGAACGTGTTGTGTGAGAACTACTGGAATGAAAGTAACTGAGTATATGACTAATACAGAAGACTCTGGTATAATAGACGCTACTTAATACGTGTTACATAAGTAATATGGTGAGGTGGAGTCTAGTTACATAAGAAGCGACTGGGGACTTGGGAGCTGCTGTAAGTAGTCCATATTAGTTGGAGATACAGCCTGCAGGGCGTTTGTGTGTTGTCGGGGGAGGGGTAGGACAACAGGGTTGGAAGCATCTAATAGTGCTACATTTTTCCTTTTGTAGGTTATATAAAGGATACCAGGAAAGAAGTGGAGGAGACAGTGATTAAGGATAACACAGGGTGAAGTTCTCACAAGGTTGGAGTCTCATTTGAGCCTGGCTTTTAGGATATAAGCTCTGCTTCCTAAAAGAACAGCACTCCCCCTCCCCCCTTTTTGAGTGTCAGATGGTGGCTGTCAGCTGAGCATTGCACCAACCAATTTTGTTCTGACTACTATAAAGAGCGGGATTCTTCAGTCCTAGAGATTTTTTTAAAAAAAAAAAAAAGCTTACTGGAAATAGTGTTATGAGGAGGCAGTTGGTTTGTTGACCAAACATTTAAGTGACTGGATTATTGATTCTTCTTGTGTAGGCATAGTATGACACAAGGTAAATACTCCCTTTGTAATGGAAGCTTCCAGAGAGGCTTTCAGTGTACAATGATTCTTTTGATACAGAACAGATTTATGTGGGTCCTGACATTGTGAATATTTCTTTGCAGATGTGTTAACTGAAGAACATTAATTTGAACTAAGATGAGTAAAAAACACATTTCTATTTTATTAGTACTTGCATTTAGGCATGTATTCCATAACTTTGAAATAGGCACTAGTTGCCTACCTCACTGTAAGGGAGCAGTTTGAATGTTTATGTTAGAGTAGTTTATATAGAATACCTGGAAATCAGAAGCTTAACTGTGGCAGCTAGAGCTTTAATTCTTAAAGCACCCTTCTAGGTAGCTCACATTAATATCAGATTTTGCTTTGAAAACCAAGAAGTGAACTACGTTAAAAGTTATCTGTGTAACTGGTAGCTTATTGTAGCAGTACTTGAATAGAGGGGTGTCTATGTTTTTATGAAGCTATAGAAATGTTTTAATGAGCTCATGATGGTGTTTTGTTTGTTTGTTTCAAGGTTATTCTACTAGCTGTTATCAGGGAAGCAGTATTAGTTATCTTCAAAGAAGCAGTGACTCCAGCAGTGTTGCAGTGCAGTCTCAAAACAATGTCTGATGCATTCTGAATTACTTCTGCTACAGGAGATGAGTAAAAAACAAATGCGCATGCTACTTTGAGACGGAAACCTCAGGGGAGGGGATTTGCCCAAAGGCTAGTCTGATGCAAGCTGTGTCTTAATCTGGAAGGTGAGGGGAAGGAAAGGAGCTGTAAGAGAGGGAGACTGGGTAAAAACAGCATGTAGCTTGCATTTATGGTAGCCTACCAGGGGGAGAAACAATTTCTACTGACGTACAATTCTTTCCTTTTTAATAAGGATATTTCAATTGGCTGGATGTTCTCCAGCAGTTAGACTTGTGGTTCTAACTTGCCATGATAGCCTGTCTGTGCATGTATATATGATCTGTGCCTTTGCTAAGACCTGTTATTTAAACACTGATGTTTACCTTTACCCTTACAAAGGGACTGACAGGAGTTCAAGGGTATTTAGGGGAGAGAGGAGAGAGATACTAACAGTGTAATAGATCTGAGTATGCATTAATGCCATAGTTGAAACAGTTGAAGTGGTGCTCATGCTGAAAGATGATCCTGCACCTTTTCCCAGCTGTTCATTCTTGCTTCTGCACCACCCCTTTTTTGATGGTGCAAGTGATCATGTGGGAAGTAGAAGAGAAGAATGCATCTAGTGTAAGCCTAATTGTAATGGATGGCTTTCTAATGTGAATGTTCATTGTGTGGCTTCACAAACACTCCTGCTTGAACAGGAGTAGGAAGAAGCAGCTGCAGGGAGAATGGAGATGTGCAGGTTTTAACTGTTAGTGACATCAGGTGTGTTTTTTCTTAGCAAAGATGCAGTTCTTGGAGAATTTTGAGAGGCAACTCTTAAAAGCACTTGGCTAGTGCAGCCAGAATCATTGCTTAAGGAGTCAGGTATACTCAAAAAGTTCAAAACTTTTTAAGGGTATGCAAGGCACTGCTAGATTGACTTGCAGTTGTAGGTGGCAAGATAAGTGCTATTTCTTCTAGCCTAGTTAAGTGTTCACAGGATCTTGGACTTAAGGAGCTTATTTTGTTGCAACAAGGTAAAACTTTGAATAGGCTTGCTTCTTCCAGAAGTGACTGATAATCTAATAGCTGGGGTAGTCAGTGAAGAATTACTCTTACTGGATGAGTTCTGAGCAATCTTAAAAAACAAACAAACAAAAAAAACCTGTGGGTCACAGCAGTCACCAGTCAAATGAATGTGCATTATTTGCATGTAGTAGAGCAAGTCCAGTGACTGCCAACTGATAAGTTTATCCAGCTGGATGTAGAAAGACCATTCAAGGCTTTAGGACGAGAGGAAATGGCCTCAAGCTGTGCTAGGGAAAGTTTAGGTTGGATATTAGGAAAAACTTCTTCACTGAAAGAGTAGTCAGGCACTGGCACAGGCTGCCCAGGGAAGTGTTTGAGTCTCCATCCCTGGAGGTATTTAAAAGACGGGTAGATGTGGTGCTTGAGGACATGGTTTAGTGGCGGACTTGGCAGTGCTGGGTTAACGGTTGGACTCGATGATCTTAAGGGTCTTTTCCAACCTTAACAATTCTATGATTCTATGATTCTAACAGCAGCAGGACAAGAACTTCTTTGCGCGCCACTTCAGGCTTCGTGTTATGATGAGCTTTTCTGAAAAAGTTGAGACTAGTAAGGTTTTTCTCTAGAAGGAAAACAAGTTATTGGCTGGTTCTACAACTCTTAACAGTTGAGTTCATCACTTAAAGGAGCAAGTTTAAAGCTGTTGTGTGGCCTGCTAATCCCAGGGTTAGTGGGAGTTTGCACCGAGTCCAGCTCACTGGTATGACCTTTAGGTAGTGAAGTGGGGCAGTGGTTTGTTTTCTCCTTCTAGCATGACCTTGTTATTTGAAGTAGAGTCTTTCTGATGAACTTCTGGTTGCTTTGGAGAGCAGTATAGCAGTATTAAGCTCTGTCGTCAGTCAGTGTTAAGATGTGCAGTGGTGGTTCTTGAGAATCTCTAGGAAGAGAATGGGGGGAAATACTGCTACTTTCTGAGTGTTGGGCTGTGCTAGAGTCAGGAAGTTACTGAACTGTGGGCTCCAGCATCCCAGAACTGCAGCTGAAGGTGGTCCTGTCACAGAGAAAGCAAGTGTTTGTGTTGCTTGTAAGCTTTGAAACCAAACAAAACTTAGCTGCTGTATTTATGTGGTTATTAAGTGTTGGACAAAAGAGATTCCTTATCTCTGCTGAAACTTCTTACTGTGACTTGTCTGGAGGGAGCTTTTTAGTAGAGGTAGGGAGCAGCCACAGGCTCAACAAACACATTTCCTGCACTCCTGTGGTCAAGTATGGAAGCACTCTCTGCTAGCATGTTAATGGTGCAGAGTCATGCAGTCGTTCTTATTCAAAAGTAGAAATGCAGCTTCAGTGCAGCAGTATTTCATGTCTCTTTAGAGGTTTAGCTTTTGAAGACTGCTGTAGTCCTGCTTAGTGTGGCCTATTAGGGCTCAAACAGTTTCACAAGTACAGTGCAGCATAATGGTATGCTCAGAATGGGTAGTTTTGTGGCATTGAGTATCACTGTTTATAATAAGGGATTAGTTTCCTGCAAACTTCAGTAGATTGGCAACTAATTAAGCTTTGTATTGGTGGAGTTCAGTTCTTAGTATCTGATCTACAGGAATTAGTATATGTCTTTCTGTCCAGTTGGTTGTCATGTGTACAGATCTTTGATAGCTGCTTGATCCGGTGTTAGCACAACTGCTATAGACCAACCAAATACAAGTCCAGAACTACCTTGAGTGGCAGATCGGGGGTGTGTCAAAGCTAGTGGGGAGGACACAAGAAGAACTTAAGCTGAAGAGCTATCTGAAAAACAAGCATTAGCATCTAATTCTTGTGCTAAACACCCTCTTTTCCTTGCTGCCAATGTTGCTGCCTTTCCTTATCAGGTTAGATGACTGTCATGTGATTTCCCCAAATTTAAGTTAAGTAAAAAAACAAACAAAAAAAGAACCAAAAAAACCCAACTGGAGGTGCAGAGCTGTGCCGCTTTATTAGCGTAGGCAAAGCAATCCCTTCAAGAGGCTGTGAGTAAGACTAACTGGTCATGAGGTTAAGATACAGTAATTTAGTCTCTAACCTAAGAGGTCTTTTACCAGCTTTATTCCACAGTAAGTGCTAAACCATGCAATAGTTGTTCTGCCTTATTTTGGGCCACAGTGTTTGTGGCCCAATGTTGTTGGGCCAATGATAGATTGCTCAGTGTAGTCTTATCTGCTGAGACAGGGTAAGTTGTCTCAAATAGCATCCAGAAGAAGACTACTCTTCACAAAATGAAACTTTTTATCAGGGTGGTGCTACAGTTTGAATTCATCTCCAAAGCTGTGCTCTATTACCCCAGCATTCATATGCTGGAGCAAGCTCATAAGCTTATAAAAGCATGCTGGGCAGTTGTCAGATCCTATTTTTAAACTGTTTCTGAGAAACACTTCTGTCTCCTATCTCTGCACAAGCATAGGAAAGGCTATACTTCATGTAGGAGCCACAGTGTCTGCGCTCAGCTAACAGCAATTTTTGAACTTGAGTGTCTCCTCTTCAGAGATAAAGTTGAATCGGCACTGACTTCTGTTGGGGAGGGGAAATGACGGTAACTAGGAAATAGTGGCAGTGGGCTATTGAGTCCTTGGCTCTAACTACCTATAATAAAAGATACAGGTCTATGGTACTAGACAGACTAGCCAAACTTCAGTAGGAATCCTGATGGCTAGTGTCAAAGCACCTGCTTTGCTATACTTAATGGAGTACAAGAAGAGTTGAGAGCTGGAACACTTTAAATGGTATCTCTCTTAGTGAATCTTAAACGTAGCAGCTGTGCTTAATAATCTGCTACTGATTTGCAGTAATACGATTACTACAATTGTGTGATAGTACTGTACACCACCTTTAAATTTCTACTAACATTGGAAAATTGCATAAAAATGCAACTGGGTTCTGTATGCAAGTAGAGTTAGTATTTTAAGGTTTTTCCTCCCTGTGTCCAAGATCATCTACTTTAGACTAGGCCTGAAATACAAACACTGAATATGGGTGTTAACATACTCTTAATATACTAGAGAGGGAATTCCAAAATTGAAGGACCACTTCAGAGAATATATATTATGTCGTTTCGGGCAAAAATAAAGAATACTGATGAAGTATTTAAACTTGGGCTTTGTTTGTCTTTTAAAACTGGCAGGCAGGGATATTTCAAACTGGGCTAAGTACTATGAACAGGAAGAAAAAAAAAATCATACTGTTGTAAGATGAATTATACTGTGCAGAATCAACATACTGAGTTTTACATGTCTTGGAGCTCTTTAAAGGGACTCCTCAAACACTGCGGTTGCTAGTGTAGACCTAATTGATGGGAGGGAATCGTCGTTTCAAACCATTATTAGGTCTGTACCCTGAAGGCTGTAGCTACGCCTGTACTACTTCTAAGAGTTGGCAGTGCAGGGTCTTAACGTTTTTTTTTTTTTTTCCTAGAACAGGCAAGCTGCTCCTCCACACTTTCCTCCAGATTGTGCACTGCAAATATTATTGGCCTTGGAAGTGCAGCTGCTAGCTAAATTGGTTTGTCTTGTCTTCTGTTTCAGTGGTATGACTACTTAATAATCCTGTCCCCATTTAAGTAAATTGAAGTAGTTAACAGATACCAAGAAGAGCAGCAATCTAAATTTTGTCTTTTAGGCCAAGTGTGAGTGTTTATATGAAGGAGGAAAACTTACCGTTGGACCTGTTGTAACCTCATCCTACAGTTAGCAAAGCAAGGTGATCTGTTTGAGGGGTATGATACCTCCTGCACTTGATCTCTTGTTTAAGTCTGTTTGCTTAAACATGCCATTTAATTTCAATAATGCAATGGTACTGCAACATGTGTTCTAGAACCGTTTCCTCTTTTAAAACAAAAGAAACAAAGAAACCCCCTCAACTCCACACACTTCGGTAACCTAGCAAGAATAGTCATATACTTGGGTCCTCTTCTTTTCAGTTTAATGGCTCTGCCTTACCTAGTCTGATCAGAACTATAGGTTTACCTCTCAAATTTCTCATATGACTAATCCTTCCATCCTTTCAATCTATTTTGTAAATAGCATATCACAAGTAAGCAGGGATTGAGCTGTCTACAAATGCTCCTTCTATCTAGAAGTGACTTGCTGGAAGGTACTTGTGCATGTCTGTAGATGCTTCATAAAGCTTGGATCTTTTCCTGCAGACAGCCTATGTATTTAACAGGAAGTATCTTGCTCTGGGTGCCTCTTCTTTTTGCTTGTATAGTGTTGAGCAACAATTATGTACTGATTGCACTCATTACAAGTAATCTCTACGTCCTGTTTAGAATAGGATGCACATATTAACAAGTGTAAAACATCTGTTGCATCTTCCTAGAAATAGCATGTTGCAGTCTTGGATATTTCAGCTTCACAGCTGTTCAGAAGCCATTCCATATTTAAAATCCAAAGCCTTTAAGGGATGTCTGAAGTAACAGTTTAAAATAGGTAGTGGGTTTTTCTTACATGATGCAAGAATGAGTATTGTTTTGGAGTTGTTGGTACTCTTTACCCTTCTGCATCGTCAGTCCCCATTATAGTAATAGACCATCAAAGAGCAAAAAAACCGAACTGTGTACCCAAAAAGGGAAGTCCAGTAGACCTTCTTTTTCTTCATGTGCCTTTCTGAGTTTCTTGGTTGAATGTGAATTTTGGATATGCCCAGTTGGCACTGGAGTAAAGGAGGGGTTTCTTTACTGCTTAGAAACCCTTTTACTGTAGCTCAGAGGCTGAAATCTTGCTCTACTTGTCGTATGATAAAGATGAGATGCTTCATTAAACTCATCTGCTTTTCTGTTACACAAGTCTAACATATTTTTAATATATATATTTTTGAGTCCTATTAAGCAGGAGGATGTCTGACTTGTGATACCTTTTTGAAACTCCCTTAGTATCAAATATTCAATGCTCAACTGTAAATGCTTGAAGGGGACTGCTGGCCTTTTTGACTGTTGCATGAAAAAATAAGAATTAAATACATTCTTCTGTAAACAAGCTTCACAACATACACCCGAGATCCATTTAGCCTGTTTAAAGTAACTGTTCTTCAGTACATGAAAGATAAAATGGTCAAAACATGAAATATCAGTATATGTAAATGACCGTGCTTACAATTACAGGTGACCAAAGAGAGGATGATGGAAGCCTCTAGAGGTAACTACAGCTCTTTAAAGGGAAGGATGAAAGAATAGATGGGTTGAAGCAAAGAATGTATTCATGATAAGTGGAGAACAGTTACTGGAAAAGTATTCTCATCAGCATTTGTGGGTTTTCTAAGCTGTTGTTCACTTGAAAAAAAAAAAGGGGGGGGGGTAGAACCCAGCCTGAATTGAGTACGTCATCATTAGAGGTCCTTCCCCTGACTGCAGCAAAAGGGTGGATTGTAAGAAGGAAACCTGACTGAAATCTGGCTGTCTTGGTTGGAAAATAAGCAGGCCTAACCTGTAGTTCTTGAACAACATACAGCTTTTAAGTAGCTCAAGGCTATGTCTAGAGTAGATTATAGAAATGATGAAAACAGAGGCATTGTATGCAACTGCAGAATTCTGAAAGACCAGTTTAGAGGGGGATCTTCTGCATGTGAGTAACATCCCTATTTTGAGCAGTTGTGCTGCGTCCTACATCACATGATTGCTAGCTGTTGTGTAACAGGAAAGCCTGGCTTTTATTTCCATTCATCTTACGGAGCTCGTGGAGGGAAACACAGATTGGACTTGTATTTAACTATAACTTCCTTCCTGTTGGGAGCTCATGTCTGAACTATTACGGATTTCTGGCACTTAATCTGCCGTGTGGAATACTTTGGTTTCCTGCCCATATGTGAAATTTGAGTAAGCTTTGGAGTCTTGGGGTGGAGAGGGTGACTGGGAGCCATCTTTCTGTGGGATTAGAAAGTCATTCCATGATTGTCTCCTTCTCCAGCTTTCTGGATGGATACAACCAGGTGTACTATGGTATATCACAGTCAACTGGTAGTCTGTATAAGCTAAAAATATAGCATGTAAGACCTATTTAAACTTTTTTATTCTTGAACTTAAGGACTTACTTTCAAAACTTAAGATAGTTTTGCTGTCTGAATGACAACCTGTGTTATCTAAACATAAAAAGAAAGTGACTGGGTTGGAGGCTAGATCAAAGAATGGCAATTTTATGCCTAAATTTCCACCTGCCTACCAGACTTCTCCAAAATCAGCTTGTAGGTTTCCTATATAACAAATGAATAATGCGATGTGCAGAAAGAAGCCATGGAAACTGGCTGAAGAATGAGGAAGATTGCTCAAGAGTGAGCAGCACAGAAAAGGAAGGTGCTTATCTTTAATTAGGTCTGCCTTTTACTACTTCCTGTTTTGGAACTAAATGTTCATGCCTAGTCTCCTCTTGTAGTTTTCTGAAAGAGAAGCTCTAACCACCAAATCGGTAGCCTTGTTAAATGCAGGAGAGATGGAATGATGAAGCCTGTAAGCATGCGTCCAAAGTCCTGCAAATGCTCTGTATGACATAAATTTGTCTGCATGGCATAATCAAGCTCTTGGGGTTTTTTTGTTTTGCAACTCTCAGTTTGTAGGAATTTAACTTCCATGTTTATAGATGGAAGTAGAAAAAGAACATGATTTAGTGCAGTCTGATTTTATACTGTCACGGAAAATCTGTCTAGTGGCAGCTGGTTGTGTGTAGTTCTTTCTAACTTTTGTGTGTAATATGTGATTTTTTTATCTATTTATTCATACTGTTTGTATTAACTTTGTGGGTTTTTTTCCAGAAAATTGTACCCAACTTAAAATATAAAGGTGTTTGTTTCTTTTGTTTTCTAATGTGAGAGAAACTGCTAAACCTTCTGATTTTTTTTCATGACAGAGCAAGAGGTGCTTGAAGGGGGGAAGCTAGTGCTTGAGTTCACAAGTCAGAATAGTCTTGTAGCTTGTAGTTGCTGCTTAACTGACCTCTAAGATACTTGCAGGAAAAAAAAAAGCTGTCATTTAAAAACACAGCTGGCAGCAGGCTCATCTCTACCCTCAGAAAAGTAAACTTTTCCTGCCACAATCTCCTGATCTGTTTGCTTAATGATAAAAAGATACTGGGCAAAACCCAAGAGTTCTGTGACTGTTTGCCCAGAGCATAAATATTTCAGGCTTTATTGAGTGCTTGTGAGGCTTAAATGTTGCAGCAATACTGTCTCAGGTTATTTTTAGGTTTGGGGAGCAGGAAGAGTGCTTGTTTCCTGTCTTCCCCTCCCCCAGAAATCTTGGGTACCTTAGACAAGGGGAAGAAAAGTAGCAAGCCTGAACTGGTTTATCGGCTCCAGTTGAACGATGTCAGTACATTTCCTGACCTTCTTTGTGGAAGGGGTAGTACAGCCACTGCAGTTACATTGCAGCACTTCAACAGTATTCTTTCTTTTCAAACAACACAAAGGCATCAAGCCTCTCAACTGAAACAAGAATGCAGCTTGCTGGTTACCTTTATATGGATAGTCCCTAAAACATGGCTATTAAAGCTCATACCTAGAATTAATCCTTCTCCAGTTGCTGTCATGGGAACTTTGATGCTATGCACAGGCATGACTAACATGAGAAAACAGTGAAGCTGAATACTCTGGTGCCTCTTAGTCATTATAACATGAATATATTTAGGTAATAACCATTAATGTCTTCACATCAGCTGCTACTTCTCATCCATAGCTAAATTACTCCTACTTGTAGGTTTTGGTTACATATCCATGCCATAAAGCAACAGAATATGATAAGTTGGTAACAGTACCTGTCTAGTTTGAGCTATGCCAAACTGCTTCCACTTAACAAAATTAAAAAAAAACCCAAAACTAACACCCCCCTCCCCCCAAATTGCTACCTTGATCCATAGAGGCATGAAGAAATCCATAGCAGTCCCTTGGATTTTCTCCTAAGGGAGAAACGCAAAAAATGAATATGGTCCTGGTTACTGGTACTGTAAAAAACTGTTCAAGACCACAGTTTTCTCATTGTATGAGTTTATTGGCAGCAGTACACAGGTGTTAAATTTGTGAGGAAGAGCATCTGGGGCTATTGTGTGGATCTCATCCTATTTGCAATCAATGTGCACATACCCTTAGTATAAATAATCTCTCTTCCTGACAAATGAGTCTGCAGCAATCCACCTAAAAGTATGAAGCCTCTTGGAACTGCAAAGCGTGTGCAGAACAGGCCTGGAATCACTCAGGCAAGAAGCAGATAAATACTAGCTTTGGCATGCAGAAGTGTCCCCATGTGTGGAGCAAAGATAGAAACAGCAGGCTTGTCCTAGCATGCTCTTCCAGCAGCTACACAGAAATGTCACTACTGTGTAGCTGTGCTTTCCCTCCAGTCTTCTGTGTATTTTCCACTTATTTAGCAGTGGTGGTCATGCTCTGTTTGGAGATATTGTTTTGGAGTTTGGTCTGGGTTTTTGTTTCATTTAAAGTTAGGATTTTGGAAAACTGAACAGATTACAGCTGCTTACTGTGATTCTTCCTGCTGAAGCAAAAATTTCATGCTGGTTTTAGGTGTCTTGGAAAACTGGCTATGCATGAAAGGATACCGATTGAGAATACAATTTTCAAAATCTTGAACTCTGGAGAAAAATGGAGTGTCTGCTTACAGAAAGACTTGCAACCTCTTGCATCACTACTTAGATGCAGACAGTAAAACCTTAATCCCCTGATGTCTGAATCATGCTCATTCAGTTAAAAAGACATACCAGTACGATCACTTGACTAGTGAGAAAGTTGAGCAATTCCATTTGTCCTCAAATATATTTTTAATTTGCAGATGAAAATCAAGAATTTTGCTGCTAGTTAAACTTTTTAGTCGTTAATTCTACATGCTTGTTGTACCGTTTGCTTTGCAGCTCTGTCCAAGGAGATCTTTTTTTTGGCAGTAATTTATATGAAACTGGTAATAAGCTAACAACTGTGTGAACACTTAGATGGTTGGACATTGGTAGAACTACTAGTCTCAAATGATAAAAAGGAACCATTTGTTATTAAACGGTACGTAAACATACGCTAAAGCAGTGACTCACATGAAGGATAGGGGCTTAAGCCAACATAGGTTTCCTTCAAACAGTAGGGTCTGCTAACTGCACGTAAGTCCTTTGTGGGTATTGAAAGGTCTGAACATAAGCAGCGCTGGTACTACCAGCTGTTGTTCTTGGTATGTTTTTAGTTTCCCTAAGTCCCATTGCTAAAGTTGTAGGTAGTAGAACTCAGGGTGTAGGGGGAATCGTGCTCCAGTTCTTGGGTTTATGCTTTAGAACAAAGGCTCTTGCTGCTTGTTTGAGAACTCACGAAATCTTATCTAAGCTGTGATCCTTTCGTGGGAAAAGAGTGTATCTAAGCGGTGGGTGGGGTTTAAGAAGCTTATGTTTCAAAATGAGCCTTTCACAATTCCTGATGCTGGTCAGATTGTATACATACCTTAGACATGTGAAACAGATGTGACTTAGCAATGTATAATGTAGCCTGTTCGCATGTATCTCTTAGAGGCTGAGAATAACACTTAACTAGATCTAGAAGACTTGGGTAAATTCTTCATATAATGGTCACTCTGGACTCTGCTCTAAGCTGAGTGTATGAACATGTATTACTGTTAATTGCTTCTAATTGCACTAATATCGAAGCAGAAAGGAAGAAATCACTTGGTTAAAGCATTTTTGTTGTTGTTGAAAGATCAATAACAAAGGGAAGCAAGTGGTAGATTGACATATATACATTACAAGGCTAAAGGGAGTGCATTAAGATGAAATTAAGGACTTCCAGGAATGAAGGCAGCACTGAGAGCTGGGGGGGGGGGGGGAACTGGTGAGATGGGAGGATATCAAACAGAAAAGTGTGGTGAGTAAATCCAAGAGTAAGAGAAGGTCCTATGATGGAGAGCCACCTTTAGTAACAGTGAAAGAAAAGAAAGCCTTGCATGAGGACCTGCTGGAATTTAATGGCTGTTAGCTAATGATACCTGCCGTCAAGAAGTCAATGCAGAAGTCTGCTGGATCTGGAAGCATGGGATTGACAAAAACAGCACTGAGGCAGCTGGTGGGGTTGTTAGCTTGGCCTAGGGGCTGGAGGAGTCACGGAGGTGTTGCGGCTAGTTGGAAGAAAGAATAACTAGTTGGGCAGTAACCCAACAAAGTAAAAAGTGATAGGAGTAGGACCATGTTGATGGTGACTGAACGAGTTCAACTCAATGTTGGAACACTGCCAGCTTCTTAATGAGACCTAACTAGGAAGTGGTATGTCAGGGCCTGTTGTGGGTGGCATTATCTCTGGTTGCTCTTCACCACTCCGATGGGTTATTGTTCTGACACCAGAGTGTAGTGCTCCATCCCCTCAATTGTGTTGATCATTTGTGAGAGTATGCTGTGAACAAGGGATTGATCTGTTTAATAAGAAAATTGCTTTCTCCCACCCCTGAATTTAATTTTTGAGCTGGGGCTCAGTGTGGATCTAAGATTCATCAAAATGAAGGAGGAGCTATTGTATGATGTGAAACAGAATCCCTCCAGGCCTGCGTTGCTGCAGAAACACCTCTTCCTTTTCACTTCTGTTTAAACTGTGTAAGTGTATTTTCACAGCACATCAGGGGCATAGGTAACTAGAAGCTAATAACTGGTGATCAATGAAAAAGTTGGCTTGAGGCATTTTGTTACATAGGAAGTCTAAGGCAGAGATAGGGGGCAAAGTCTCATCAAAGGCATATTGTTAAATATTACTATGAGATGCGCTTAGCTGTACTCTCAGTTTGTCACAATTTAACAAAACTATTTCTGTAGGAAATGAAGCAGGGTTCTTTTACTGATAACATGGCAAGAAATAAATTAGGCAACAGTATGTGGCCTGTAATTACAAGCTTTATAAAACAAGGGGGTCCAGTGGCCCAGGCAGTCTGTTCTGACATTTCTCAACTTTCCCCTGTTAGATTTCATAATGTTGCAAAACATAATAGAGATGAGTAGAACTGGATTTTCTGCAAGTATGTTTCTTCTGAGCATCAAATGCTTTTCACTTTCATGGATTAAAATAATACAATTAAAAGAATGAGCTTAATGAAAGAGCAACTCTTACTTTCATAGACCTTCTCCCACCCTCCCCCTTGCCTTTCCATGGTAACTCCAGTACCTTGCGAGTTACTAGTAATGCTGGCAGAGACTAATGTTTACAACTCAGTCTGTTTTTTGAATACAGCCTTCAGTCTTCTCTAGCAAATTAAAACCAGATGGGAACTGCAGGGAGCAGAATGGAATTTAATTCTGTTTTGTGGCTTGTGATGTTAACAAAACTCTTTGGGTATTTTCATTGTTATTTTGCCTAGAAAATGGCATGTACCTTCCCCTTGTCCAGTCATTTTAGTGTGCAATGTTATTCCAGTGTGCTGGGGTAACTGCTGTAAGCCTTCACTGAGATATGTTGCTTTACTTCCACTACAGTGATAGACTATGGTATAAGCATATTACATTGATAATTATTTTTTTCAGGTAAAAGGATCAAAAAGTAGTAAATCCAGCCAGAAAAGTGTTATTCCTCTGTTCTTCTTGCACAGCTGGTGGAGGTGAAATGCAGTTGTTTTGCAACATTTGACAATTCTTTCTCTTTTCTCCCTTAAACTACCCTAGCTGAAAGTACACTAAAGGAATACTTGGGGGAATTTCACAGGGGAGACAGGCTTAGTCACTTGAAACGTAAGTGGTTCTAGGATCTGTAATGCAGACAGGATAAGGATTTTTTTCATGCAGTTAATACTGTGCTTTTTATGCTGGTTGGTGCCATCTCAGAGGAAAAGACTCAACATGTTGAATCACAGAGACGTTGCTTCCTGCTGGGGTTTGGGATTTCCTTGCAGCTCTCCCCTCTGTAGCTGCAGGAGCTGGTTTTGTGTAGTGCGTGTGCTCAGGCAGGAACTTGCTGGAGACGAAGACAGAAGCCACACAGTTTTGCATAGAATGTAATAATTTCTGACTCAAATTGTGTGGCAATTGTCAAAATATCATAGGGTGTGGTAGGAGCTGCTGCGTCTAATATTGCTGAGGATTTGTCCCTTCATAATTTGCCTAAACAAATATCATATGCTGATCTCAATTACCATACGAAGGTGGGGGGAAAGATTTGATGTTTTCTGGCCATGTGAAACCTGATAGTGTGCAAAAATAAATTTCAGTATGCTGGAGGGTTGGATTTTCTTCCCAGTTGCTCAATCTTAACTTCCATTCTTTCTTATTTCCCACAGAAAGAAAGAAAAGCTACTTGCAGAAGAAAAAGCTGTAGCTTCAAAAAGGTTAACCTGGAAAACTGTGAGCACTGGAAATATGATAAAGCTTCAAATTACTATCTAGTTTCACTAGGAATTAAAAATACATAACCCTGGAAGTTAGAGTAGTAAACTGATACCCAGTATTTTGGAATACATACCTACTTCATACAGCTGTTTGCCTCCTAGAAGAGAAGTATTCCTAACAGTTTGTTACGGTACCGAATTTTAGTGTCAAAGATAAGATTTGTGGTTTTACTATAAACACAAACTTTAAGAGAATTCATATGAACTCTACTTCTTCAGTAATTGTTCTTGATAAACCAGGTCTTACAGCTTCAAGAGGCAAAAAGGAAAGGGGGGCTAGTCAAATTTTCAGGCAGATAACTCCAATAAACTAAATCTTTAAACCAGTACTTGTTCCTTTTCTTGGCGATCACTCCAATTAAATCTTGCACTTCTGTAATGTGGTGACATGCCTTCGAATGCTTAGAAATATTAGCCTGCTGTTTACTGGGAAGCATATTCCTCCAAGGCCTAAGCTCAAGGCCCAATCTAAAGACTCTAGTGCCTTTATTGTGCTGTCTCTATGATACAGCACAGGCATTTGTGATGGAAATATTTCTGTGGTGGAAGTTCTTCCTTTTTTCAGGCAATCTAGATAAACAGGAGTGCTTTTGAAATAAATACAGAAAACCTTGCTTAAGTGTGAAACAGTGCATTACTCCTGTATGCACTTTTTTTCATGTGCTACTTCGGATCTGCTCTCTTTTTACCCTGCAGTGCCAGAGGACAGCTCTGGAGGAAGCCATTCTTTCCTGTGTTTTAACCTCTGCTATACCTGGTCCAGTCCTTGTACAGCAAACAGTTTCTTCTGGCAGACTATCTTCCAGTGCTGCTTGGAGGAAGGGGGAAGAGTTGATCTTAGTGGAGTGTCTGGACTAAGGGACTTCAAAGGGCTGCCTGAATTTGTTAAATCTAGTGTCTTAGAATCAGAGCATCTAGAAAGGCCTACTTCATAGGATAACCTGAATGTTTCACTTTGTAAGTCCTTTCCAGCGCGTTCCATGAAAATGTTTCCAGTGCCTTTGAGTTTTCAGCTCTGGGCTTTAGTGATCCTAGGACATGAACTAGCACCTAAAGCACTACCAGAGATGCAACTCCTCACTCCATTTTAAATAAGTGAAGTTTCCATCCCTAAATATGGTTCTTGCTGGGATAAAAAAGGTTATATATTTAACCTTATTTGAGATAGTAAGATGGTTTTTTCCAAGCATTTTTTAATGAAAATTTTCCTTAATGGTGAATGGCAGCCATGTAAACTGATGTTAGACTCTCTGTGTGTGTGACTATTTGTTGAAGGAAAAGCATATTTTCAGAGTGTGGTTTTTGGACTTCCAGACAGATTATACAAGCTCAAGAAGGCCACATCCTGTGTAGAAAACCAGCTCACAGAAATGGCCATTGTTCTTCAGGATTATAAGTCACTGTATTTTCTGCCTGCCTTCTTTTTCGAAGTACTGTATGGAAAATACTGATGCAAAGGAACCACAGCAGCTTAACAAGTGCTTGGTCCTGCCAGGTACTGAGTGCTCTGCTCTTACTGGAACGGGGGGGAGGGATTAAAACATTAGGCTCCCTGGCTAGAGAACAAAGGTGGTGTGTTGGTAAAAGTAGCTGAGTGTGTTTTATTAGTTATGTGAATCAATTGATAATTGATGTACTTTAAGCCTGAAAGTTGTTTGTATGCAGCCATGCCGGTATTTACTGTTGCGGGGGGGGAGTTACAGGGTATGCGGTTTGCTTCAAGCATGGTGAATTTTCCTTGACATTGCTTCATCCCTGCTCAGTCATTACTGCAAAAAGAGAAAATGGGGTATCTGAATCTAATACCCCACCAAAGAGATAGGGTGGTTAGTGTTTCTGAATCTCTACCCATGCTTATTGCTGAGCTGTATGCTCTTTCACCTGCAAGTTAATGGACCTATCTGTAAAGAAAGGAGCTATCAAGCCAAAAATGGTAAAACTTGTTCATTCTTCCTTTCTTTTTTTGATGTTTCATCTACATTATCATCTTAGAGCTTACCTTCTAAAAAGCTGAGGTGCTATTTTTCATGTTCCATTTTCAAACAGGAGAAGAGTATTTCAGTGTGAATTTTAAAACCCTTGTCTTATAGTTTTCTTTAAAAAAAGCAACCACTTACATGTCTTACTAAAGTTCAGCACCTATTTAAGACGAAAACATTTGTTATGATAATACAGATGTAGCTAAGCACAAGGCTGCCATGAGAGTGTTTGAAGCTGTATCCTGCTTTTCTACAGTCCTCTGAAAGGAATCACCTCCCTCTAGTCGCTGCCAGTTCCTGACTGTGCAGCATTCCCAAAACATGTGGCCCATAAAATGGGATTATAGGGAAGGCATTCAAGTAAACACAAGTTTTCTCAGGACAAGATTTGCTTTTTCATGCGGAGCTCCTGTGTGCTTTAGCCTGGCGCTGCAGCCTCATTCCCTAGCCAGGGATGACTTCTCTTGGTCACCCTCAGGGTGTGAGAGCACCTAGGCCATCCCTGTGTTTTGGTGATAGTCTGCTCCTGGGCTGGCTGGCACAATAGTCCCCTTCGCAGTGTTTTTGGAAGGACACACCCAATTACAAGTTAAGGCACAATAATCCTTTTTGTGTCTCTTCAGTGTCTGTATGTAGCAATAAATGACCAGTCCCATGATGTGGCTATAGCTGCCAAAAATCTGCAGTGAATGTACAGCTGTATCTGTCATTAACTGTACAGTATTGCTGAAGTGGCCCCAGTGCTTTTCTGAATTGCATTCAAGGGTAAGTAGCTGCTTAAAGCTAAAAACCTTTGTGCTTCTACAAGCACACAGTTACCTTGGTGGATAATAGTGCATTTCTATGATTGTGTGGTCCTGTCCAGCCTGTTCTGTTGAAAGTACACAATTGGGGATGGGCTTAGTCTGCAGTTTGAGTACTTTTGAGTTCTTCTTTGAGACTAAATTATATTATCAGCCTCAGTGAGGAACGTTTCCAGTCCTGGCCTCGGTAATCCAGGCTGCTCTGCAGGATTATGCTGCATGGGAAATCAAGGCACAAAACCTTCAGACTCAGGTTCTTTTCACTGTGTCTCTTTTTCATACTTTTAAAAAGAACTTGTCTCAGATGGCTTTTGTCCTTCTACCTTTCCAGTGGATGCTACTCACCAGAGGAATGGTTCAGTCAGTGGTCCCCTTATGTTGGTAGTGAGGCTTCAGATGCTGATGACCTTGTCTTGGCTTCCTAGAGGTGCTGCTGTGTACCACAGCATGGAGGCTTTCGTCTACAGGGAAAGCTACAATTGTAAATATTCTCCTTAAAACAACAGGAATTCATAAATTCACATCACTGTGTTCTAGAGTGGCTGGTGTTAGTGAGGAGTGTGATAGAGATCCCTATGGGATGGAAGACTGCGCAGTGCCTTTGAGACAGCACAGCCTTACGCTTACTGCCATTACCTTTCTTTAGAGGTGACTGTACAGAAACTGTTGAACTTCTTGTAATTGGTCTTTGTGTGAAGCTTTGAACAAATAGCAGCACTGAAAATTTTCAGTTATCTGAAGAAACATAGGCCAGAAACTCTCCTTTTTTGTTTCTGCACCTGGTACAAAGCAGTAGAGAGAACAGCCCTGGGAACAGGGCTGCCAACCCAGTTCCTGCCGCTGTCAAAAGCAGCGAATTCATTCATTCATGTACCCCCTATTGTAGCCGAAGCAAAGAATTGTTTGCTATGCGTTCTAAATCAGCAGTCGCTATTCTCTTTCTCTTGTTGATTGGTTTCTTTTCAAAGCATTTACAATGGGGAGTGCATTTACAAAATTAAGGGAGGTAAATTCAGGGCCTGTAGCTCATACCATGAGTAACTGCACTCAGGAGTAACGTCATTGTCACAGCTGTACGGAGCTTTCATTTCTAGAGGGTCCAATTCTCTGCCCTGGTCTATAGGGGGGTATAAATGAGAGAAAACAGGCCACCTTAATTTGATGGCAGTCTGCTGATAAGACCAGTGGTTATTCTAAGACTGCTTATAATCCTATTTAAAGTTGTGATTTTTTTTTTAAGGTCTCTGATTTCTGGGCATATTTTGTACAGAAGCCCATTTAAAAGCTGGGGCTGAATTAATCTGTTGTATTTGCTACATAAAACACTGTTTTCATCATATTTCAACTGTATGAGAGTTAAAAAATAGGATTATTAAATCAAATTTTCCAAAGTTTAAAGAGGTTAATTACATTTTTAATAACTCCAGGTTTATAGGATCTGATGCTGAATTATGAGGGGAAGTAACGACACATTTAATTACTGTATTTTCCAAACATTAGGTAGGTTAAATAGATACAACAGCAGGGAACTGAAAATGTCTTGTGAATAACAGCAACACCTGCTTGTATTTCACTTAATTTCTGTGTGGGGTCGTTGATGTTGTAGAAAATGGCGTTTTATGAACAAGCTTTTGAGGGGAATGATATGTTGCTAAGGCTGCAATTTTTTGTATTATGCTGTACAGATTCTGTATTGTAAATCAAAGAAGCAGAGCCATGTATCCATGACCTCAGCTCCAAAAATCCTGCAATTAGCAGTGATTTAAATTAACATGACTTGTATGGGAAACAGAAACCTTGGAAAATTGGAGGTATGCTCAGTGAAGGACCTCTCAGACGCTGCACAGTGCTGAAGCACCAGCGCTGGCTGCTGTGAGCTGCCCCATCTGCCTTACCAGGTCGTTAGTCCTGCGGTATTAAAATTGAAACCTGCAAACTGAGGCACACTAGGTGGAATCAACATAATTGCTTGGTAATAGAGAGTTGTAAACTCCAAACAGATGTCCATACAGGGGTCTTTATGAATTCACTTCAACTCATTCGGTAACGTAGTGCATCATTCTGTGATTCAACCAAGCAGGTCGCATACCCCAGTCTACGTGAGCTTCTTTCCCTCCCTAGTCCACCCACGTACCAGCACTGGCAGGCAGGTGAACTTGCAGTGAGCTGGATCAGCAGAAAAACCCCTCACTTTTCTTGCAGTGGTCGATTGATGCAAGCGTAGCTCTGTGAACAGCTTGTTGTGTGGTCAAATGAGTGCCATTGCAAGGGAAGCAGGAGGGGGAACCTCCCATTTTGGCAGCAGTCGGTGATCAGACTGGCTTTATGGTTTCATGAAGTTGTATCAGTAAGTTGTACGCACATCTATAAGTTTCTGGAAAGCTGTGGTTATTGAAGGCATCGCTTCCCCGCATCTGAGTGCCACCCCTCTCCTGGGTGCTGCCACTCTGTCAGCTGCTTGATGCAAAGGCAAGTAGGGGACACAAACTTGGCTGACTGTGAGCTTCTAGGATCTTTCTAGAAATTTCTAGGATTGATGGAGAGAAGTCTTATGGATAAAGCGTGGTTCAGATGACCCTATTTGTATGTTTACATTAATATTGAGGTTAAATAGATGAGTGACTGTAAAGAAGTCTAGGCTCAGACTTGGGCAGGTGAGCCATGCTGAAGGAGACTGAAGACAACAGTGCAATTTTCTGGAAAATAAAAGAATCCACATAATAAGAGAACAAATGCAAGAACGGCTAACTAAGATCATTGGTAATTAACTAGTGTAACTCAAAAAAAAAAAAAACACCGGGGGGGAGGGGGTTTACAAATCCCAGCCAGTTTATTTGGATCATCACACTGGTGTCAAAGTACTGAATTCAATCTGTGGACTGGGGTAAGACATTGGAAGGTCACCATCACCTTGGGGGGAAATCTTTCCTTGTAAAGTTTAAAGGCCCTGAGCAGTGTCTATCCAAGGGCCTGTTCTTACTGCCTACTGTTAGGCGTGACACTACATATTACTAAAACTGGAAGAAGTTAGATGAACCAAGCCTCTTTTCTCATTTTCAATTTAGTGCTGTCGTTAGTGTTCTTGGCAGCACTTCATAGATATTCACTTTCAGTGGTTTTTATGCTTGGTTGCACTTCCTGTCTCATATATTAGCATAATGATGTCATTCTCGCGCACCACTGTGGGGGAGCGTGGTGGTGTGCTCTGCCTGAACCTCAGCAAGAAAGGCTTTCTTGCTCTCCTACAAGAAGACTTTGCTTCTGCTCTGATGGCTGAAATCCAAATGGAGGGTCTCTTTTTTGAGCCTCCCCTGTGTGGAAGTGGGGAGCAGAGTGGGAGGAAGAGGCAGCAGAAGTGCCTTCCTCACGTCATCTTCTGTAGGAAGCTACTTACAGGACTTGTCCTTCTTCACCTAGTGTGGGTGAGCAACCGGAGCCTGTATAACCCTGTCTGTGCCTCCATAGTCTTGTATGGAGCTGTAGAAGGGAAGGAAGGAGTAGGGAAGTCACCCTTCAAGCAAACGGCAATGAAAAGTGGGAACGGGAGCTTCAAACGGGTCCCTGCTCCTCTGGCCAGGCAGCGCTGGTCGTGGGAGGAAGGCACAGACAGTCCCATCTGCTCAGTGCTCCTTTCATGGACCAGGAAAGCAGCAGGCACCGACCGGGGGTGCAGGGTTTGTTTCTCTGGTTCTACTGGCGTGTCCCAAGAAGGCAGCAAGGAGGGAGCAGTTTCTCCTTGGGGATGTTGCTGCAGGAGAGGGAGGAGTGTGGCCGCCAGGAGGGAGCAGGCGGCCCCGCAGCTCTGGGGAGCAGCCTGGGCCTGCTGCTCTTCCTGCCTCCTCAGATCGCTCCCTGCGCCAGGCCAGGCTCTGCTGTGCAAGCAGCAATTAGGCAGAAAGCTTTAAAGTGATAGAAATCAGCATGTTAAAATGAGCTTAGAAAAACTTCTGGAAGACTTTGTCCTCTTAAATCTGGCTGAAAGGGGCTCTTCCAGCATGAGTCATCCGCAGCTGTAGAGGAGCCCTGGGCAGAGCCTTCTTCCCCTCCGCTGAATGGAGCTGTCAGAGTGCCCGGAGCCAGGGCAGGGAGAAAAATGCCCCGATTCATTTCCTAACGAGATATGCATGGGAGAATTCCCCACGGGGCCACCGGTGGGGGTTTGTGGCTTTGTGTTTTTCAATCATTCGGCTCCACATAAGCAACATTGTGCAGCTTCGAGCTCCCACCCGGAGGACTGAAGCGCCCCAAGCCCGTCCCCAGGAAGCACACAATAGTGTTGATATGCCTGTTGCTGCAGAGGAAGTGGCTTCTGTTATAACCAACAAGCAATCTGCCAAAGTCCACAGTTTGGCTGGTTGCCAAGTTAAATTTGACATAAAATTATTTAACCTTTTTGGCCTTTGTCTTACTGTTTTCTGGAGATGTTTCTTCTGCTTCCTACCATTTAAATCTCACGTATGGTGTGTTCCCCCCCCCCCAAATTAATGCAGGCTTTTATTTAGAAAACTCAGAATTGTTAACAGAGAATCCAGTCTATTTAATAGATGACGAGAAGATACTCTCAAATACTCTCAGTAGGTTAACAAAACTGGAGCTAAACCGTATGCAGCTAAGGTGTTGCTCAGGGCTTTGTCATGCCCTTTCCCATCCCGCCTCGCTGTCATCAGTTTTTGATCTGAATTTGACACTGGAAATATGACATATTATTGCAGAAGAGATGGTATGTGAAAGTCAGACTTCAGATATTCGAGGCATCAAGCGCCCTCTTGTGCTGTTTCTCCAGGAGCATCACAAGGCGAGCAGCTTCCCGGGAGCAGAGGCTGAGCAGAGCTTCAGCCTCGGTGGTAGTTTGCAGGGGGACGAGTATCTGCTTGGGCACCTACGTCATGATCCAGTGCAGTTCTGATGTGTAGGAGTTACTTGTTGACGAGTCCACAGACTTCAGTCCAGCTATACAATGTGACCATTCAAAATGAAACTTTGAACAGAAAAGAGTTTCTTACATCTTCCAAAAGACAAAAATAAGATGTTTAGATTCACTCAAAAGTAGCACTGTTCGCTAAGTATTACATTTCTCCGATGGGCCAGTTTTTAAGTTGAATTTCAAACTTCACTGACTGCTAATAATATGATGCAAGTTTAGATTTTTTTTTTTGCTTTAGACTATGCTGTGTGTTTATAATCATTTACATCCTTGTGCTGCATAATATCAGGAAAATGTGCTGCATGTCCCTGGAAGTCAAACTCTAGGATTAGTTTTATTAACTCTAGTTAATAAATACTTTTTCAGATTGCTCACTGCAAATGTCTGAAAATACCTCATATCTCCAGATACCAAACTAGAAGTAAAAGTGCAAACTCCAGAGTAGAACAGTTAAATTAATTTACAAAGTTAACTAAATAGCTGTGACGCTTCTGAAAACATGGGCCTTCGGTGGCTTGCTGCCTAAAGAAATAACTTTCACTGTTTTTTATATGTGGAACTCAAAAGTTGTTCAAAGGACACAAATATCATTGTTTTCTGACCTGATGCAAAGTCCCAAACGTAGTGATGCCTCTAAGATGCAAACACGATTGAGCATAACGTGCAGTGAGCTCTTCCCCTTGCCAGTGTTTTTCTGTCTTCCTGGCTCTTTGGGGATTGAAGGTGTTGCTTATTTCAGGTTTATTGACCCAGAGCAGTTTTAGACTGGGCTACCTGCCATTCTGTGATGGCATTTCTAGCAAAATAGCAGTTTCTATCAATGTACCTCTGAGTCTGAAAGCTCCTGAGGATTCCAGTCGTTTCATAGAGCAGTAACTACAATAGAAAAAAGAATGGTCGTGCTGGGCCTGGCCAAGATCCATCTAGCTGATACTGATCCTGTCTCCAGCAGACACCATAAGTGGATGCTTTGATAAAAGCCTAAGAACAGAGCAGGTATAAACGCTTTTTCCTTTACTGCTCTCCCAGCCTCCAGGCATCTTCACATCCTGAGCTGAATAAGGGGGTTTGTACATTTAGCAAACCTTGACAGATCTCATTTCCAAGATTGTCCAGTCTTCCACTGAGCTAATATTAAACTTGAGCATTCACAGCAGCTTTGTTGTGATCTCTGTTGAGCACTGAGCTGATACCATATGGAACTTCTATCATAACCCCAGTATCTCACTTCTGAGTGCTAATGGTCAGCTCCAACCACGTAGAGGAGCATGACTGTGTGAAGTTAGAATTGCTTTTCTGCCTGTGCATCATTTTACATTTTTCTATATTTAATTCTCTCTGCCATTTTATTGCCCACTGACTGATTCTTTGTGCAGTCTGTCGCCCCTCATTCTTGCCACCCTCAATAAGTAACTTACATCATCAGTAAACTGTCATATTCTTGTTTGCCCCCTTTTCTAGGTATGCTGAACCAGACAGCTCCATCACAGACCTCTAGGGAGCTGCACTGATGAACTTTGTCCACTGTGAGCACTGACCATCTTGTCTTCTGTTTCCCATCTTCTAACATTTATTTACCCCTGGAAGGATCTTCCCTCTTAAGGCATGGCTGCTTGGTTTCCTTAAAAGCCTTGTTGAGGAACATAGTTGAAAGCTTTCTTGAAACTCAGATACACTTACTAACCAAACCATCCTCATCATTGTGGCTGCTGAGCCCTTCCAAGAAGTCTGATAGTGCTTGATGCAGATTTCCATTTACAAAAAAAAAAACAACTAGGTTATTCCAAAGTATATCATGTTTATTTGTTTAATAATTCTATTCTTTATTATAGTTTCTACTACTTGCTCATCGGTGAGGCTTTGTACAGAAATATGCCTCTGCTGATAATGGTATGACTTTGGCAACGTGACAAAGTTTTGTAGCACTTTTCTATGTTCTTCATAGAATGTCACAAAAATATCACAGCACAGTGTGTTTCTGTAGAGGGCAGGTAATGTCTGTGAAGTATTTTCAAACAAAAAGAAAAAGCTGTGGAAGTGCACACAATTAATATTGCTGTGTAAGTTAAATCTAGTAGGAGTTACCACTCATCATAGCAACAGAGCGGGTACAACAAAAAAGGATCAGGTCAGGGTTTGATACCTGTTTTGAAGGTACTGAGAGTTACTTGCCTGTACCTGACAGCATACTTGAATTTGACCCAGTAAAGACTAGAAATTCCTTTAGCCCACAGGTAGAATTTTTCAGGGTCTCAGCTGAAAACCTGCCACACTTGAGCGGGAGCAGTTTCGGGGGATCGGATGCAAGGATTGTTTCCAGCAGAGCAGGTCCAACCCTTAGAAGTTTTCTGGGGGCCATCTCTCACGAGTTGTTAGCTACTTTGTTCAGTATGAGGGACCATCGTATGACCATACCTGATACTATGTGAAAAACAATCCAGACAGGCATTTGGGAATCTGCAGAATACTAGAGGGGGGTGTGAAAAGTGCCTTTCCTTTGCCCAGTGAAGTCTCTGTGCCTCCTTTTTCCTTTCACGAAGAGAATGGGGAAAGGCTCCAGGCAGAGATGAAGAAAGAAACAGTTTTTCTGAGTAGTTAGGTCTTCAGCAAAGTACTGGGTGAAGCTCTTCGAAAGGCAGCACAACTTCACTTGTGTGGTTTGCATAGCTGAAATAGCTAATGTAGATGAATTCAGAGACAAATCTCCTTAGCAGAATCAGCCATTCCTGAGCACAGAATGTTGTCATTAATAATTTGAGCAAAGTGTGTGGTCGTCGTCATTCTTTCATTAAACCTACCTACTTTAAAATATCAACAAAAGGCTCCTTGTGGCTGCACAGCTTAACCTCAGTGTTTGAAAACCTGACAGTGCCAGGTCTGATGCAGCTGCTGGTAAAAGATCATTTGCAGATTTACTTCTAAATTATCCAATGAAAGAAAGCAAAATACGAGAAGGGGAAAAAAATCCTCAAACAAATCCAGCAACTTGGGAGTAAATTATCCTCTTAGTTTTACTAAGCATCTGAATTACTGCTCAGTGAATAATGCAGTAACAGTTTCCAGAAGACTGGCAGTTATATTTTAATGTTTCAATAAAACGAAGAAATGCACATACTAGCATAGGCCTGTTAGGTCTGTGGATTGAAATGTGTGCACTGAGCGTGTATAAGAACTGACATTGCTGAGGTACAAGGGCAACACATACGTTGCAAAAGGCTGAATCCAAATTGACACTTTGCATCCCGTTCATCCGCTGTTTCACAGTAAGTGTGTGTGTATGCTTTTCCCTATAATACCTAACAGTAAGCATGACATAATTAAAAAGTAACCTGTCTTGCATTTGCAGGAAGAAGGGAAGGGGCAGGTGAAAGTGTGTCGCAGATACTCCCTGCAGAGCTGCTGGCTTGTGGCTACTAGCTTGTGCATCTGTCCTTATGCAGCATTGCAGCAGTTAACTCCTGCCTTTTAAAAAAAATAAATTGTTTAAATCCATATAAAATACTTTCCTAGACGTGTCTAGGGGCCAACTCTTGAGCTCTGACTATTGCCACATTCTGCGCTTGCGTGCCAGATTATCTTTCCAGATAAGCATGAACAGAGTTTGAATGAATCTATCAATAATCAGTGGAAAGGATGTCATAATGCTGAGTCTGATACTGTAAAAAAATATACAAGTCCTTGAAAACGTGTTTGGAAAGGAACTGCTTTATTCTTAATATCGCTCCAAGGTCTGGCAACAACAGCTCATGAAGGGGTGTGGGAATTAGCTGAATAGACTCCCTGCTGGCAAGGAGAGCTAGGAGGCTGTATGCTACCCATATGAGACTGACTCCTCATTTTTAAATCCTTTTGGGTAAAGGAAGGTAAATTATTTTTCTTTGCTGATGAAACACATTGTGAAGCAAAGCCACATTCAAGAAGAAAAACATAAGCGTTTACTGGAAATAAAATCTTTAAAGTTAAATGGAATATGGTGTCCTGAGAGATTTGTGATTTCTTTTAGTTTGTCATAATCTCTTAGGTTCATCACAATAAATATGGCTAAGAGAAGAAGATATACAAACTGGGAGGTGGGGAAAGGAGAAGATGACTGAAGATGAAACACACATTTTTAATTACTCAATTGCTAATTCTCTCATTTGGATCTGCTTATAGTTAAACTATTTTCAATGGAATTTTTCTTCGTAGCATTTGCTGCAATGCAGAGTATGTGTGGTACTGTGCGGAGCCTAAGGAAAGGGCAATCAGAAATACTCCCTTGTCCTGTGAATGCCACGGTCCCTGTAAGGACTCCCATGACTATTAACAGGCACTTTTCCAAAAATGTACTTTCTTACAACATCAGTTAAATGAAACTTATAAAGCTGTCTATAATGGTGCCCTCTGGTGACTCCAAAAATTTTTACACTACAATGAAATAAAAACAAGATGGAATTTGGCCTGCTACCGTGAAAGTACCCTGGCAAGTTGGACTACTCATTAAAGATTCATGAACAAAGTAGAGCTCCTAGAGCTCAACCAGGCAATACCCACAAGCCATACGCATACAGAAGTCCAGGACTAACTCCAAGTGTTGCAGGAGCAGAGCTGTGATGCCTAAGACAGTCTCTCACTCTACCATGCAAGTAAGCTCTTGTGCATTCATGATAAAAAGAAATCTGACTTTTGACACTGTAAACTGACCATTTACTTTGTAGTGCCTAGAGAAAAGAAAATTAAAAGGTGAAACAAAAAAATCTCTTACCGAGTTTCTCTTCGTGCAGGGGATGGGGAGGATGTTAATTGATTATCTGAAATCTCATAAATAAACTAGCTGTGCCAAATAATGTCTTTTGTATATTTTACAGCTAGTGTGGCTGCCACGCAGTCTCTGGAAAGCTGATCTCCTCCATGCACTGTTTCCTCTCCTGGATATTGCTTTTTATATGCACAATCTGTCTGCAGCATCTAATGTCCCTACATTTACTGCCCATCGTTTCCCACCATACTGACACACATGGCCTTCTTCACTGCACTGACTGTAGTGCTCATGCGGCTCTTGCTCTGTTCTGGTCAAAAAGGAATCTCTTATTTGCAGGGTTGTGCTATTTTACAGCCAGATCCATGGTCATATAAACACCAGAGCTGGCAGAAGGAAGCAAGTAAGTATGTGTGGCTGGAGATGGAATAGGTGTGGGCACCCCTTTCAGCATCACTTCTGTTTTAAATCATGACTACAAAGCTATGTCCTCATTAATATGGATGCAACACTGGTGAGGTAATGAGAGTATCACACTCCAAGGCAATTAGCCCAACAGAAAACCATCCACAGCAGATACAAGCAAGATAATGGATAGGGGGTAAAAGGAAAAAAAAAAAAAAGAATAAAGCCTGTGTTAATAACTTTGTATGAAGTGTGAACTATTAACTAATGATTTAATTGTTATTTACTGAATTTCTAAATTAGGCACATACTCCCAATAACTGTATCAGGCTAAGTAACTCCTCTGCTTTTAAGCACTATTCCCCCATGCCACGCTGTGCTTGGGAGAGGATGCATCTCCGCCCATTCATGTCCTTTGCAAAACAGCCCCTTAGGCACAGTGTAGATCAACTGGCTTTTATGCATGTATTCTCTAAGAAAAACTAAAGGAGTAAACAAAATATTTGTTTTGACAAGATGCTGACTTTGATCATAAATGTTAAGATGAGGTACGAGTATGATTTTATTCTCACTTCCCGAATAATACAATCTGTAGAACCTCCACTAACTTCTTCATTAAGTCAGTAATTTCCCTTTCAACTGCAGTCTGTATTTTAGGAAAATACCTAGTCTTGATTTTACAGGGCGTTTGGTATCTGTCGAAGAGTTTGTGCTATTATTTTAAGGTTTAATAATACATCAGGGAAGGATGGTTTTTCTGTACTAGCATTTGCAGCATTTCAGTGTACGTGCCTTATGCTCACACAGTGCATCCTCCTGGCCTGAGCAGTTAGCTGGGTTCTTCTAGGAGCAGAATAAACCCACTGATAAATTCATGCATCTTTAGTGCAGCGCTGTATCTCTGAATGTTACAGGAACACACAAAAATGAGTACTTTTGTCAGTGACCATGTCCAACTTTGCATTTCTAGCTAAGCTGCTGTTTCAAAGAGCCGCTGCTTCCTTCTTGGTTGAAATTACTGCTGCTTACTTTCTGTCTGCTGGCCTGCTGATTTTTTTTCTCAAAGTCTTAAGTAGCTCAACCAGTTGTCTCCAAGCTTTTGCTGCCATTGCAAATCCATGTCCCACCTGGTGTACTTGGGCAGTGACTTCTGCTGTGCCCAACCATCTTCCTCCATAAAGGGACTTAATTGCTCTTCTATTTAGCCTGAATGAAGGGTGGCCGTCAGGCTCACTGCCCCCTGCTTCATCAGCCTGTGCCTGATCAAAGACACGTGTGATGTCTTGTGCTTCCCATGGCCTGGCAGCCTTTGGGTTTATAAAAACAGTGAAAGGAGACCTGGGTTTTGGTATGGTTGTAGAATACTGTCCATTCATACACTTCTTTTCAGGATTAGGCCTTAGGAAAATTAGTATAGGAACTTCTGGTATGCAGATAGCTCTTCAGAGCAGAGTGCTGAAGGAAGATTTTTGCCTCTGTTATGAATCAGATTATTTGCCTTCTTACCTGTTCAGAAACTTGTTCAAATTTGTCTTTTATTGTGTCAGTCTCCCCTCTCTACCGTTACTTGCCTGCTCTGCCTGTGGCTTGTATTTTTATGCTTGCTCACAGCAGAGTTGGGTCAGTTTTCACATCATCTTCCACCACGCTGAAGGAGTTTCTTCCACTGGTGAAACAGCTGCCACTACAGATCGTCATCCTGGGCAAAAGCAGCAGTTACTTACCCTAGGACAGGACATGAAAACATCTTAGTTAGCTGAAATTGCTATGAAAATCAGGTCAACACAATGCACTTCTCTCTCTGCCTTGCTATGGTAGATCTAGGAACTTTGAACAGAAAGGTGTTGGCTGCAATAGAGGGGTTTTAGAAAAACAGAGAACCATGCGGAGCTACAGAGAAATTTCATGCCCTGGATAGGTGGAGGATTACCCTTCTATCTCATTGATGGGAGAGTCTCCAGTCAGACAGCTCCTCCGCTGAGCAGGTCCCATGCTGGGACAAATGACTCAGCTCTGCAGTGGAAAAGAGTGTCCCCAGTGCTGCTTTCCTGGAAGCGCCTTCACCTCCAGGTTCTCGTTCAGGAATTAATTTGCTTATGAAAACTCATCAGTTCACAGAGCCTGGGGTGGCACAGCTGCAGGCAGATTGCACTCACCGGGATGAGGATCCACAGCTGTAAGCAAGCCTGATTAAGACCTCTGACGAATTTTCCAGTATAACTACACCAGTAATTGTCAGGATCTATAAAGTAAATGAAGGTTAGTTGTTCTCTCAGTCCTGAGAGTTGCACAAGTTTGTAATCATGCTATCTTATCAAGAATGAAACACATGAGGCGTATTAAAGGACGCAGCAGTTGCTATTCACTGGTGATTTGCTACAAATGAAAGCTTTCAGAAATAGCACAGGATGGGTCTGGCAGCAGTCAACTGACCTGTAATTTTAAGATTGGGGGAATCATTAGAAAAAGGAAGCCGAGCGTAGCAGAACTCGCAGCCTGGTGATTCCCATGAGCTTAGCTGGAACTCGAGCTACTGTCACAAATGAGACCACAAGTACCTGAATCTCCTGAACTGTACAAGTTTGTACTGAAAGTCCCCCTTCTGGGAAAAGAAAAGGCAGGAATATTTCTGACAGTATAGTTTTATGAGCTGCTTTTTTCCTTCCAAGATATCAACCTTATCAATAGCACTGATACTAAGGTCTATTTACTATCTATAGACATTCTCTCTCAGCTTCTTATTTAAGGGTAATTTGGCTGGAGAAATCAATCATTGCAGGGAGCGGCTCAGTTATGTAGATAGTAGGGCCAAATCCTTAACTCCTGTAAACAAGTTTTGCCTGATTCTGGCAGCACAAACCAGTTTTAAGCCTGGTTTGAAATGGCCTCTGATTGCATATGGCAGCAGACTGGGAAAAAAAAGAAAAAAGGCCCTATAACTACAGGTAGCTGCTAGCAGGAGCCCAGCTGGCACGCATTATGTAGGAGAAGCAGCCTGGAGTCAGCACCTGGAAGCTGACCTTCTGTGTGGAACGGGAAATTGTTGAGCGTCTAGAGTATCTGCTTTATTTGCTGTCAGCTTTTCAGTCTCCTGAACAAGACGAAACAAATATGGTGACACATGGAGTCTGTGGGTCCCTGCGCTGGCATTGTGAACACGGTTCTGCATAGGAGAGGGTGGAGAAGCAGAGTAATTAAAGCATCCCACTGTGCAGCCAGATGTGTAAGTTTATGTCTTAATTTGTTAGCCCCTCACCAGCCCAGGTGAAAGAGAGCTTTTGGGATTAGCTAAGTCCAAGGAAGCCAGGTGGGGTATTAACCTCTTCCCTCCAGGATGGTGTTACCTGCAGAAATGGAAGTGTCTTAGCCAGGTTCACCTGATAGACTACTCCAATCCAGCAAACCTTTGAACCCTTCTGCGTGGATTCGTTCAAACTCCTTTGTTAGTATAGAAAAATAGGTCTGATCCCACGTATCCTTAGGATGCTGCTTTACTTCCCAGGACTGACTCTCCTACAGTAATACTTTCAACGTGTCAACAGCTTCAGAGTGAGGCACAAACCCAATGTGATTTGCTGGTTGTGTGACTGCAAAGGCACGTTCCTCCTTCCTGGCTCTGACACATATACCTTGGGGAGTATCTAATTTATGCATATGGTAAGATATCAGCATACATTGATTAAGTATATTCAAAAAAGGGTTTTCAATTGCTATTGCATAAGGAAAAAATTCAGCTTGTCCTTTTGAAATATCCTGGCACTGTTTGGATGCAAGAATTATTTATTAGGGAGACTTTAAAGTAGGATGAAAGTAAGAAATCCTAGGAGAAAAAGTTCTGTTTGCTTCTTAGATTTTCTCCACCCTTCCCTCACCCTGGACTGTTCCCTACGGTTAGAAGGAAAATCTTTCCCAAACCCTTTCAATCTAAAATATCATCAGATGGAGCAAAAGGAAAGCCGAACTTGCCCCAGAAGCATTCCCACACTGGAATGTTTCAGATGCTCCAGCCCCAGAGCTTTGGGTACAAGGAAGCAAGATGTCCGTGCTGTTTGTGGAGGGGTGGATCAGAGAGTGTCTCATGCCTTGGGCACTTCAGGGAACTATCTGGCAGAGCAGAAGTCATCCTGCAATGTGATGATGTGGGGACTTTGGTGGCAATACCAGCTCACAGACTTCTTTCTTCTTCTCTGTCCCTCCTTGCCCATTCCCATGCCATGGGGCACCATACTTGTGGCTGGATGAATGCAATTCCCTACAAACAGCACTGAAGACCAGAACGCTTAGGGGGCAGGGTGGGGTTGTCCTTCAAAGCCAGAGAAGCTCAACATTGATCTGATTTACAGCACGACCCCCCAAGCGGTTGCATGCAGGTGACTGACCTCACCCATCAGTGGTGTGGTAGACAGTGCACTTGCCCGGTGTGCTGAATAAGGTCCTCGATCTGAGCCTCTAGGTATGCTGTGGAAGGCTCTGCTCCAGCTTCAGCTTCATCAAATCACAACCCGTGACACTGAATGAAGATGACTTCTGGCACATTGTTTGCCCTGAGTGATTACTGAAAACTGCAGGGCCCATGGGCAAGACCGGTGAGCCTTAGCTGCATTCACTGCTATCAAGACTAAGGGGCTTGCATTAGGATTCCTAGGAAATCTAATATCAGAAAATTTAGTGTCTCGGTGCTTCAGAGCAATGGAAGAGGCTTAAGGAAATTTTAGATGTAGGTAATAATTTATTGCCTGAGCTCCACCAAAGTTGGTCAGTGGATATACTATGTCACCTCTTCTATTGGGATAACACTGCCACAACACTGCATTCGGGGCTTTGAGGAGAGTTTAAATTGAACAAAGATGGAAATATAGTCTACTAAACAGCTCTAACTTTCTCTTGTCATGCTGGACAAGAGAGGAGACAGAAAGCATTTCAGGTACCATAAGACTAGGTGAGAAAACTACCTCAAGTTTTGTAGCACAAATCTGGATTTTTAACAGTTTGCTAAAAAATAAGAAAAAAGAAAAAAAAGTTGGGCTTTTTCTCTTATTCTAACAAGTCAACTGTGAGTAAAAGCAATTACCTAAAAGCTTCTTTTTCTGTGACATTTATCATTAAAAAGAAATGAGAGAAACTGCCTGCCAACATTTGTTATAATTTCAGTAGGATCCAGGTAGATCACATGTGGGGGTTCTGTTTCCAAGATGAGGAGCAAATGAATCTCATCTGACAGACAAGTGAGTTATAAAGGCTTTACATGAGAACTGTTCTCCAACAGAATGTAAACGAGACACATTGTTTAATAAGGTCAGACATACAATAAGGAGCTAAATTATGGCAGGGTTCATCAGTCAGCAACACATATAGCTAGACCTTCTCAAATGGTGCAAGTTAGCATACAGTAAAGCTAAAGGTTTAAATTAACCTTGGTGTTTTACCCTCTGGGCAGTGGAACTGGGAGCTAGAGGAAATAAGTGTATAAACCATAGAAGTAATATGACTGTCAGCAAGTTATAAAGACTTGAATTTCTCTCAAAGACTTACAGATTTTTACAGCGTTAAATACCACCATAATTATGAAATCTTGCATGAAAAACCCAGGGAAACAAAGTATAGCATAAATGCAACATTTGAGACTTAAAATTTATGCGCTGGGAACTGACAGAAACTGCACAAGCAGAAGATTCATGTAGCAAAATGGTGAAAGGGCATCCCTGCTAAATGCCTCATGGAAAGTGCTAAGCAAACTGAAATAGTTCCAAAATATGTAGGTGGGATTGCTCTTCACAATGCTGGGATTTACTCCATTATTGTCCAAGTGACTCAGCTGAAATTGCCTACAATCTACTAGACATATTTTACTGTCAATGCATTTTGCCCTGGCCTTTCCTTTCCATGGCTACATGACCTTAATTCACCTAAATTTCTAAAATGGTGGGGTCAGGTGGTTCTGATAACAGCACTGCACTTTCCATATCCAAATATGATGTAGATTCATCTGCATATTCAGGAGGGCAGTGTGTCATTGCCTTATATCAACATTCTCTTGGTTAATCTCCTGCCAAGAGAAAGATACTGCCTTCCCTGCTATCGGACTGAGCTCTTTATCTTCTATACGTGACACTGCCAGTTGCTAAATGACCTTGAAACCAATTCCCAAACACAGAAAAGCACCTATTTGAAGCCACGACACTTAATTAAGTCAATCAAACAATGAACCCTGTTTGCCTCTGCTGTGGCAGAGCAAATGGACCTTTTTTCATTCAAAGATAGATTAGGGCTAAATGGGTTTTGTGCAGATAAAAACACAAGGTTTCCACATCTGTATCTGGCATCTGTATCTGGCAGGATGATATCCCCTGATGCTGTAGCCCACTGCTCTTTTTGGCAGACAACAGGCTGTTCTTGCTGTCTTTTTTTATCTGGAATATTGTTTGCCTTAAATATTGGATCAGGATTTGTTCAATTAATTCACAGGAGTTCCTGTAATCTCAAATGGAGATTAAAATCCAACCCAATGCATGGGATTGCAGTATCTTGTTTTTAGAGCAGCCAGTACCAGCTGTTTCAGAAGAAGGTTTAAGAAGCTCCTTAGAGGACAAATATGAAATAATCTTGAGTTCTGCCTCTGAGCATTTGGTGAAGGACTGGGCTCTGAAGCACAGTGGTTTATACCTCCAGCAATTTTTCAATCCTGTCTAAAAAATGTCAAACATCCTCACTACCCACTTACCTATCCAGTAATGTTTTGGATCCTAAATCTCCAGAATACCTATTGACAAGGAGTTTGTAAGTTAGCTAAAGGTGTCACCTTCCTCCACTCTTCCAAACCTGCCATTTGCAATTGGCTTGCCTTCAATTTCACTGACTTTTCCCTTATTTTCCTGTCATACCAAGATATGTGCTGCAACTCCTAAGCACTTTCCAGCTTCCAGTTCTAGCTTTTCACTCCCTGCAGTAAATGAGGTGCATGTGCACTAAATGTCCCCCCTCCTTCTCTCCTGGCTCCTGAAGGAAGGAAGCCCAGGCACGGTGGCCCAAGGGGAGACAATTTGGCCAGGTACCATGCAGGTCAGAGCATCCATTTCTCCTAAGTCTAGGCATAGCTCTGGTGCCCTTTCTCTGTATTCTCTTTAGATAAAATGCTCTGTATAATATTGTACTTTAAACATATGATTCCCTGTATTTATCTCCATTTCAACTAACTAATGCATTCTCATATAAACACCTTATTATGCTCTTTAAGGTGAAGCAAAACATACCACTGCTTTTTATTAAGTCTCCTAATGCACACTGAATATCCTATAATGCCAAAACAGCTGCTCTTTTATGTTGGATGAGGGCCATAGATCCTAAAAGCTATGTAAGCACCTAATTCCTTTTAAAAATTAGGCACAAAAATAGCTCCTAAAGTACTTGACAAGCCAAAGTGACTCCTTTCCAAACAAAGTGTCCTGAAATGTGGTTCTCAGGTTGTGGATTTGCAAGACAAAACAGGACAATCTCTGCGCTTCAAGGGTTCCTGTTGCTGGCGGGGATGAGGAAGAGGCCCTCCCTGGGGCAGGGAGCCAGGAAGAGGCAGGACACAAGAGCTAATAGGGAAAGAAACCTATACATTGAACTCCACTAGTGCTAGCAAGCCAAATTATAGGGACTATGGGGATTACATGGGGCTGCCGGAGGAAAACGAGTGGCTGAATTTTGAGTTATGGGAGGAAATTTTAGAAAAAATAAGGTCTCTATTTTATAGGACACTGAATGGCGCAACAGAACTATTGGACCCCAGGCTAACACATTTCAAACTACTCCGCTACTGACAGCATGTCATAACCAGACCAGAACACAAGATAAATACCAGTAGGAGACCTACCTACATCATGCCAAGACAGTGACTCAGCGTTAGTCATTTGGTGCTGTTTTTAGTAATTAGGGGTTTTGCCCAAATCCTACTGAAAATCACTCGCCTCCCTGCTCTGTAATACTGGAGGGTATTTGGTGTATATATATGTTTTCTCAGATTTCATGCCATCAGTTTGCCTGCCCACAGCCTTCAACAAACTTCTTAGCATCCTTATTAAAAATTAAACCTGTTTATTAAAATAACTTCCCTCAGAAGTTTTTCAGAAAAATGTTTCAGCCGTATACAAAGGGCGATTAGTACACGGGAGGGAACGCTACATGGAGACAAGGGAGAACTTGTGCTGTTTCAGTGACCTTAATTCCCTTCATCTTTATACCTGTGTAATCGCTAGTATACAGAAAGGATGTTTAATACTGATATAGCAGCATCTTCTAGTGTTAGAAGTATGCTGTAACAAGACAGTGAAGACTCGTCCCTTCTTACATTCTTTGACTATTTCTTTCAGTCTTTTAAAGCACTTCTTTCAGAATTTATAATAACTGATTAAATAATTATCAATATATTTAATAATTCAACCCATTGTCAAGCTTAAGCATTTCAGTTTCTCAGCATTCAGTGCTTTGAACATATGTGCTACCATTTGAAGTAAAATAGAAATAGCTTGTGTAGAGGATTTTGCTAGAAGACTCATCAACCAACACTTGTGCCTTATTTCAAAGGATTAATCACGCATCAATTAAAAACAGACTTTCCTAATGGGTAACTGCTTTCTGCAGGATTGATACTCCCTCTTCTGAAAGCAAAGTTGCATGTATGGGGAGCTACCCAAGGGATGGAGCAGTGCCCAGAGGGAATGCAGGGTACCATGGGCCACTCTCTGATCTGCTGTGGCAGGTCTGTGTTCCCAGGGACCGGTTTCTGGAGAAACAAAACAAGGTGTAAGTTAATAACATATTTATAGGTCAGCTGCAAACCTCTTTTGTCCAAAATGTGGAGAAAGCCAGGTGGGCTGCTATATATATAAAGAAATATCTTATCGGAAGGCAAGTTTGGTCACACTGATTGATTAAACTGGATTTTTTAGGACCCAGGTTGATCTGAGAAATCCACAAATAACATACCTCCATGGGAATGTTTTCTCTATTCTAAGGACAGTGAACTAACAGGGTCACCTCCCACTGAATTCAGGGTCAAACCTCATCTCTGTAGGCTTCACAGTCCAGTAGGGAGGTAAATTTGGGTGGACAAATGTCCTGTGTCAAACTAAACAGCATCAGAGAGCTAAGCCATCTATACCAGCACGGTGGTTCCTAGCCGGATCTTAGCCTGAGGCAAAGATGGTCTCCCAAACAAGGCTGGGGTAAAATTTGGGAATTAGCACGTGCCAGGATGCCTTCCCAGTGGGCAGCCTGGGTGAAGCCATACCGCTTTGGAGGATGCGACTTCAACAGTGAGGGTGTGGGGCGTTCTCTGCCAGAGAATGGTCTCAGACAAGTTTAATTTTAATTTGTATACATGGAGCTGTGGAGTGTGGGTGAATCTTCAGAGCTGCCTCGGCGCTCCTCCTGTCCCGGGGGATTCGGGTCTCCTTGGGGTTCATGGGCGCCTTGCTGCTGCATGGCAGCAGAGTGTCTCCTGCCCCCAAACACCTCTCTGGGTCCCAGGTACTTCAGCGTAGCATGGCAGCAAAGGGGGAGGTGCGAAGAAGCAAGGTGATCATTGCAGGAGTTGCAGCAATACCCAAACTGTTGCTGCAGGAGGCCCCTGCTACAGATCAGCTTCTGGGAGAGAAGGGAAACCTTTCCAAAAGGAGGAGGGCCTCATGTAGAGACTTGCTGTCCTGCCTCCATCTGCTGGTGGGGACAAGCTGTAAGCCAGATGTTGACGACTGATGAAAGCCACTCATTAGGCGTATTTCTGTGTTACTGGCAGGCAACAGGGTGGTTACATTTCAGCTTTTACTCTGTATTGATAAACTTGTCATGACTGACCCGTACAGGCTGACAGGACGGGAAAGATCGCGGTACCTATGGCTGCACAGCCTACGTAAGCACACAAACTGTTTGCCAGTGGCAAAACCCCATCTGCCTCCCTCAGCTGCACCTTTGCAGCGCTGTTTTGAGGCAGGACCAAGAAGTCCGCTGAGGATCAGCATCTCTTGTGTAAGCAAACATGCTTGCAGGCAGGTACTGGGGCCCTATCAGAAAATAAGATGATTGGAAAGATAAGGTACCAGTGTGGTTTTGAAAGAGCTGGGTTTGCTAAGAATGCACAGCTTCATTAAGGAGGTTTTGTGGGTTAAAGCATGTTTGAGCTGGTAAAAATAAACGAGGGGTGGGCCCTGATGCCCAGGCAAACACCTGAAATGGCTGCACTCCTAAGGCAAGATCTTGGAGCTGACAGAGCTCCTACGGTGAGAAGCTGCCGAGCAGAAATTGCTAAAGTGCTTTAATTAAACCACAGAGGGGAGCGGGAGAAGGCAGATGTTTTCTCGGGAAGGAGAGCATCTCGCGGTGGTTCCTCGCACGACCTGACCGCAGCACATCAGAGACTGGTGGTTCCTTCAGACGGGAGCTCTTGCCCAAGTGCCAGCCCTTGGCACATTCCTGCAAAGAAGAATAAATATGCAAAGGTCTTACAAAAAAAACCTACCCAGAGGAATGGGGTTGGGGGGCTGGCTACTGCCCCCTCGCCATGGCAGCCCCCATTCCTGCTGTGGCAGGAGCCCGGCCCGCTGGGGGGGTGTCCCCACTGCCTCCAGCCCCTGCTCTCTGTCAAGCGTTTTTTACGTGCTTAATTTTTTTGTAAGTAAGTGTTAAATTGATTTAAAGCAGGCATTGAGGAGGCACAAAGAGCAAACAAGTTCTCGGCAGAAATCCTGTGAGTTCCCTGCTGCGGGCAAAAGGGGTGCCGGGAGATGCAAGAAGGAGATTTTCAAAGCTAATTATTTACTGGTTTATAGACTTTCAGTTATTTCAGCCTGGCAGGTTTGATAAGGAAACCTGGAGCTTCAGTGAAAGCAATTAGCACGACTTCTATGAGATACTACTGAGTAATCGTGCCATTATTTATTTCCTGTAAAGCGACAGACTACTAGAGAGGGTTTTATGTTTTCTGTTTGTAGATTATTTGTGTCAGGGTGGATGCAGTCACCAGGAGGATGGCAAGTAGGAGTGGGAACACGACAAAGACTTTCCGTGGGACAGTACAAGGACATGCACTTCTCCCCATCTTGTCCCCTGTCTGGTACATCTTCCCTTGCTTTTATTCTATGGTATTAATAATGGTGATGATCCTCAGAGCCAGGTTTGTATACATAGTAGTACTGGCCTGGGAAGACCCCAGGAGGGGGACAAGAGTGCCCTGGGTTAATGCCATGCTGGGTAGGCAAGGGGACAGACCACAGGGCAGATTTGTGCATCAGCCCTAGCAGGCTGACAAGCAAGTGGAGGTGTCCATGTTGATCAATATTGAAGAAGACAGTGGAAGAAGTAGCAAAGGTTGCGTTTCCCTCTGCTTGCAAGTAAGTTTCCTTTTCTGGTTTGTATCGCTTCTTGCCAGGCATGAAATTGAACCCCTTTGTATGCAGGAATAATTCAGTCCACCTCGAACCAATTCCTGTCCGCTCTGGAAACGAAACATGAGAACTACTAAAAATAATCAGTAACAGGGCAAGAAATAAATAATCCACTGCTTTGTCCAGGGAGAAATACTTTCTGACTTGGTCATCAGCAAGTAATTATCCTTGCTGGAACTGGCCAAGAGGTTAACATATCTGGAGTGCATAGTTGACCCCATCTTGGGGAAAATGGTGGCCTGGGATACTTTCTGAGGGCCTTTCCAAGTATGATTTTAAGAATAATGCTGTAGAAATTATTTAGGAAGCCTCTCCTTTCAGCCAGGAATGATTTATAATTTGGCTTTTTTCTGGAACTCCTGAACGTTTGGACACTTCAGAAGTTTTCAAGGCTGGTGTTGAATTATTACAACTCTCGGAAGCATTGTGAAAGACAAACACCAACGATCTGAGGATGAACGGGAAACGTACTTTCTAAAATGCTTTAGTCTGACCAAATACTTAAAATCTGTGAGTACCAGTACAGCCAGAAAATGAAGTAGAAAGGAAAATTTTACACACAAAATACTGTTCAGCTTGACATTGGGAAAAACTGGTGTACTTGAGAATGAGCAAAACCATCTGAAACAAACAGGTTATTCCTTTGAAAGAATACCTAAAGTCTTTTTGAATGGAAAAAAGACACTTTAGGTCTTGGGGAAATTATTTAAGTTAATATGAACCAGCAAAGACATCCCAAGGATGGAATGCAAGGAAAAAATAAAAACTAGGACCTCTCAGGACACTTCTGAAGTGATGCAAATCTGCACCAGTGAAACCAAGATTGCCAGAGGCAGCGCTGACCCTACAGTCAGTTTCAACACTTATACTTAGGGCTTTAATTCCAGAGTTTCTTGAACCTCCAGTGGACTGAATGGCAAAAATAAAAGTATTTTCTGCACTCCTCCCTCTGTGACTGAACCTCATCTCGGCTAATCCTTTGGAGCTGCCCAGGCAGAAAGCCAGACCCTTCAGGTGGAAGGTTATGGGCAGAAGAGGAGAAGGAGTTCTGGCATCCTCACAAACAGGACACCCTTGGGCAGGGGAAAGCCCAGAAGATATCAAAAAGTGCCCAATACTGCTCTCCCACATGGGCTTTGTAAGAGCCAAGATAAGGAGCATCCATCGATGCGGTAGAACATAGCAATGGGACTCCAAGAGCTGGGCCGTGGGGAATCGGAAGGGATGGGGCTCAACTCTGCTCTCTTTACCCAGGACACATGGTTTTACGCATCTTACATAGGAGCAGAAAGTAGGGACCTTTGATGCACGTGCACAGTAAAATTAGTGTAGAGGTTAAAAACCTCCTCTGTGCCGTAGTCCTGCCACTCTACATCATCCTTCCATCCTCTCTCCCTCATGCTGACTAAACCTCTAATCCTCTGCAGTTTGAGTTCTCCTCTCCATAATTTTATTTTTTCTGTTTGAAAATAGTTGGAACCCTTCTGATTTCTTTGCTTTATTATTATATTTCTCTTCAAACAAATGTTCTCTGATGGAGTCAGTCTTTGGCACAGCACCTTCCCTTCCCGTAACGTATTCTGTCTCCTAGAATCACAGAATCATAGAATGGTTTGGGATGGAAGGGAGCTTTAAAGGTCATCTAGTCCAGCCTCCCTGCAATGAGCAGGAGCATCTTCAACTAGATCAGATTGCTCAGAGCCCCATCCAACCTGGCCTTGAATGTTCCCAGGAATGGGGCATCTACTAGATCTCTGGGCAACCTGTTCCAGTGTTTCACCACCCTCATTGTAAAAAATTTCTTCCTTATATCTAGTCTGAATCTACCCTCTTTAGTTTAAAACCATTACACCTTGTCCTGCTGCTATAGGCCCTGCTAAAAAGTTTGTCCCCATCTTTCTTATAAGCTCCCTTTAAGTACTGAAAGGCCACAATAAGGTCTCCCCGCAGCCTTCTCTTCTCCAGGCTGAACAGCCCCAACTCTCTCAGCCTTTCCTCATAGCAGAGGTGTTCCAGCCCCCTGACCATTTTTGGGGCCCTCCTCTGGACCTGCTCCAACAGGTCCATGTCCTTCCTGTGCTGAGGACCCCAGAGCTGGACGCAGTGCTGCAGGTGGGGTCTCACCAGAGTGGAGTAGAGGGGCAGAATCACTTCCCTCGACCTGCCAGCCACGCTTTGTTTGATGCAGCCCAGGATATGGTTGGCTTTCTGGGATGCAAGCACACATTGATGGCTCATGTCCAGCTTTTCATCTATCAGTACCCCCAAGTCCTTCTCCATAGGGCTGGTCTCAATCCCTTCATTCCCCAGCCTGTATTGATACTGGGGGTTGCCCTGACCCAGGTGCAGGACCTTGCACTTGGCCTTGTTGAACCTCATGAGGTTCACATGGGCCCACTTCTCAAGCTTGTCCAGATCCCTCTGGGTGGCATCCCATTCCTCAGGTGTGTCAGCCACATGACTCACCTTGGTGTCATCTGCAAACATGCTGAGGGTGCACTCGATCCCACTGCCTATGTCATTGATGAAGATATTAAATACGGACCCCTGAGGGACACCACTCGTCACTGATCTCCATCTGGACATTGAGCCATTGACCACTACCCTCTGGATGCGACCATCCAACCAATTCCTCATCCACCAAACAGTCCACCCATCAAATCCACATCTCTCCAATTTAGAGAGAAGGATGTTGTAGGGGACCATGTCAAAGGCCTTACTGAAGTCCAGAGAGATGACATCCGTAGCTCTTCCCTTGTCCACTGATGTAGTCACTCCATCATAGAAGGCCTCTAGGCTGGTCAAGCAGGACTACTTGCCCTTGGTGAAGCCATGCTGGCTGTCTCGAATCACCTCCCTGTCCTCCATGTGCCTTAGCATAGCTTCTAGGAGGATCTGTTCTATGATCTTCCCAGGCACAGAGGTGAGGCTGACAGGTTGGTAGTTCCCAGGGTCCTTCTTTCTACCCTTTTTAAAAATGGTGCAATGTTTCCCTTTTTCCAGTTCCCGGGGGCTTTACCTGACTGCCATGACTTTTCAAATATCATGGAGCGTGGCTTGGCAACTACATCACCCAGTTCCCTCAGGACTCTGGGATGCATCTCATCAGGTCCCACAGACTTATGTATATTCAGGTTCCTCAGGTGGTCATGAACCTGATCTTCTCCTACAGTGGGAGGGACTTTGCTCCCCCAGTCCCTGTCTTGCTGTCCATTCACTCAAGAGGTGTGGAAAGAGAGGCTGCCAGTGAAGACTGAGGCAAAAAAAGTTGTTGAGTACCTCAGCCTTCTCCTCGTCCGTTGTTAACCAGTTTGCCAGTCTTGTTCATTGGGGGGACCCTTTCTTTGACCTCTCTTTTCTGGCTGACATACCTGTAGAAGCCCTTCTTATTATTCTTTGCATGCCTTGCCAAGTTCAGCTCCAGCCACATCTTGGCCTTCCTGACCCCATCCCTACACAACCAGGCAGCGTCCCTATACTCTTCCCAGGATACCTGTTCCTGCTTCCACTGTCTGTGCATTCTCTTCTTGCCCTTTAGTTTGACCAGCAGGTCTCCACTCAGCCATGCTGGTCTCCTGCCGTCCTTTCCTGATTTCTTACACCTGGGGATCAAGGTCTCTTTCACTCTATCAAAAGTGTTCTTAAAGATCTGCCAGCTCTGTTCTGCTCCCTTGTCCCTGAGGGCAGTTTCCCAGGGGGTCCTATTGACTAACTCCTTGAACAGCTGGAATTTTGCTTTCCTAAAATTCAGGGTCCTGACTTTACGCTTTGCCTGACCCGTATCCTTCAGGACTGTGAACTCCACCAGTTCATGATCACTGCAGCCCAGGCTGCCTCCAATTTTGACATCACCAATTAGCTCACTTGCTTTGGTGACCAACAGGTCCAGTATCACATCTCCTCTGGTAGGGCTGTCTATTACCTGGCCTAAGATGTTATCCTCGATGCACTCCAGGAGTCTCCTGGATTGCCTACAGCTTGTCATGCTACTTTTCCAGCAGATGTTGGGGTGGTTGAAGTCCCCCAGCAGGATGAGAGCCTGTGAGCATGATGCTTCCTGTAGCTGGAGTAAGACTTTGTCAATAGGCTCCCCTTGATCCGGTGGCCTGAAGTAAACACCAACCACAAGGTTTCCTTTGTTGCTTCGGTCTCTAATTCTTACCCATAAGCTTTCAACCTGTTTGTGGCTATTCTTCTCCCTATGGGATAGACCCTCTACTTCTGCACATCTGCTCGGGTGCCGGAGCTCACATGAAACCTAACCCAGTTGAAAACTTTTCATCCATCTCATTCATGTCTGCACATCAAGAAATTATCTTTGTTCATAAGCACAATGTATATATCTAATTGAATGACTTTTAATTTTTTTTCTGAATGCCACCTTCAGTTTTGTTTCCCAAATGTGTAGGGGCCACCATCAGTCAGATAGGATGAATTCAGATTATTTGATGTCTGGGGCTCTCAAGTAAAAATAATAAGCTAACAGGAATGTCATCCTTAAAACCTAGGGTTCTTCCCCAAAAGATTTTATCTAAAAATATCCGAAACTGAGATAATTATTTCTACTCTGTGCTGTCGTGTGTCACATAAAATGTCCAGAAAATCTGGACAGGTATGTGAAATGTAGAGGATTTAGAAATGATTGAACAAAAAAGCCTATCTATCTCAGCTGCCGCAGAGCTGCCACTCTGCTGCTGTTTACTGGGATTCAGCTGGGGTCATCTGTCTCCCAGTCTTTTACTTAACTTTAATGGCAACAGGAGAGTGACAGTAGGTTGGACTAGATGACCTTTAAAGGCTCCTTCTAACCCCAACTATTCTATGATTCTCTGATTCAGACGGGGATGCTGGTCAGCGCTGGCCGATGCCCAAGCCCAGCCCCAGAGCAGGCAAGCTCCCCGCGCGGGTGGCCGGGGCTGGGCAGCAGGAAGGAGCTGTTGTTTCCTGCTCACTTTGAAAGCTGTTGTTCTGCTTAAAATGTGAGGCTGAAAAGAGAGAGATTGGGAAAGCAAAGGTCTGGTTGGAAAGTTTCAAGTGCCTTCATGTTCTCATTGCTTATGAAGGAATAAGCTTGCCCTTGTCAAGCAAGTGACTTGGAGATTTATGCTTGCACCATCAGGACTGCCTGTCACCAGCCAAGGTCTAAGTGTTATTTCTTAAATGAAAGCAAAAGCCTGTCCTCCTGTAGGGAGGGTTGGCAGTCCCTCCTACCTCCCACAGCGGGACTAAATCCGCCCGTCAGTCGGGCAAGGCTGAGTTTGGGGAGGTAAGGTCTGCAGGCGCTGGCTGAGGGCCGCAGGGTAAAAAGGACCTCACTGAAAACTGGTCTGCCAAAATCTGGCTCTGATAAAACAGCCCAACCCATCCTGTAAAGACTTTTACTGAAAAATCTTGAAGTAATCACAGGGGAAATGACGGGAACTCAGGCCTCCCTTCCCGCCCAGGCCAGACACTCCCTGGCTTTTTCCCTCCAGCCTGCTCCACATGCCGGTGTCCCAAGGGAAGGGCCAGGGCTCCAGCTGCGGTGGCAAGGGCGGGCTGAGGCGGGAGGGAGGAGGCATTGCAGCAACGCACTCGGCTCCTCGCAGGAGTAGGGAAATGTAGGGTCAAGTTCAGAGATTGCGGCAGCAGGAGAGGGAGGAACAGAGTGATTCCTCTGGCCTTAGTGACATTTCACTTATTTATACCAGCTGCAAATCTTATCTGGAGTCTCGAGAGACTTTAGTGCGGCTTTCCTCGTTTGCATTTAAGAAGGCATTCAATTAACAGAAGCGCCGCGTGCTGAAATGCCTGCTTTATGAGGGGGCAGGGCTGAACACGGTAAAAATATATAGGACTTTGGATTATATTACTTCCTATGAAACAGTTTCCAGCTCTGCTGTTCCAGTCCATGTATCTCCTCCCTTATCAGTGGATTAGATATACAGAAACCATTCTCACCATTTTTATCAAGAAGGTGAGGCTGTTGTGTTTGATTTTTTACCTTGTGGTTTGTAATGTGTCAGTTCCTGGTGAGACATCGTCTGAACCCAGCATTGGTTTGGTACCTTTGTAAATTGCTGAACTTCGCAAGAGGGTAATAAGGAATATGCTGTACGTTCTCTACCTGCCCCATATCCTGTCCATCTTCCTTGGATGACCCCAAACATTATTTTGTGTGCCACATTCCTCTATTACACAGCTTTTCTTCAATGCTGTTTTTTTCTGGTGTGTATTAATATACTGCTGTCCTATGGCAGCTACAGAGGAGCAGTGTGTCAGCAGGCTGCAGTGTGCCTCCCTGCACACACAGAGTGGTCATCGGTCTGCAGGCACAGTCCGGGGCTGGGGAAGTGATGGTCTTGGGAGCTGCGTTCCTAAATCCCTTAGATTCACCTGAAAAAAAACCCCAACCTTTAATTTGTGGAATTGTACAGACCGGTGACAGCAGGACACAAGCAGGAAACCTGAGAAAAGGAGGTGTTCTCAGCAGAGATGTTGCAAGATTTGGTGGCCGGTAGGTTCCCCCCTCCTCCAGGCTTCCTTCTGGATGTTGCCGCCACCACCTCCCACTTGGTCGGCCTCACAGACGGTCACCCCTCGTCCTGGGTGGTGGCAGCAGCCAGCAGGGCATTACCTTTACCTTTGCACAGCTCTGAGATTTGTAAAGCTGCTCCAGACTCCAGAGAAAGCGTGTGAAGCCTGTTCAGCCTGTGCGGAGAAGCTGACGTTGCCCCAAGGCAGGGAAGGGACGCGGAAACCACCAAGCGATCTGGCCAGCCATGGGAAGAGTCACAAAGAAAGAGGCAAACAGGCTTCGCTCTGGTCTTTGGGCATCTGCAGTCGCTCTGAGGCTGTAAACCACTCATGGCAGGAACTGTCATCTCCTATGAGACACAGTGGGTGACGTAGGCCACATAAAATACCTATAAATCCCAGTCCAGTCCAGACTGTAAAACTGGCTTAAAGTGAAAACAGATTCAGGCACTTCTCAGGCTGCGGGCAGACTCAGCTCCGGGATGCCCCAGCTCCTCTGGGCCTCTGTCGGCGGGTTGTCCTTGCTGCCTCGACAGAGCCTGCCGCTGCCTCCCATCCCATGGCACAGCTCCCCGTTTTTGTTCATTTGGTGGCCGGCCGGGGAAGAGCAAGCAGCAGCAGCTGGGTTGGAGTGCTGTGACCTCTGGCAGGGCAGTGACAGCTGGGACGGGAATGGAAGCCTCCGGCTGGCACCGCTCCCCACGGAGTGCCACCCCGTCTGCCACATTTTCGGTCAGTGCCTGATGAAGACGTGACCCCTTCTCAGCTGTTCGTCGTGGCTGCGATGCCAGGGATGCCCTCAGATCTGCTGTCAGGTCAGGGCAGGCGCTGCAGGGACTTGCTAATCCCCTCCAGGAAAGTTCCTGCAGCTTATTTCAAATACCCAGTTTAAACTGGTTAATCTGAGCGGGTCGGTCTGTCTGGCGGGGCTGGCAGCACGCTGACACATGCGCTGCTGCGGGTGAAGGTCGGCTGTTGCTGCAGGGCAGTGACGAAGAGCGGCTGGTTCTGCTGCTCCCCAGCCAGACCTCCGCCTGCAGCCCCGAAAGCCTTTCGTCCAGATCCTGTGCAGTTCTGGGCTGTTTGCCGTGCAGGTTTTAGTGCTTTTTGTCCTTCCTTAGTTTAAAACAGGACTTCTGTTGTTTCCCTGGGGAGACTGGTAAAAGCTAGGACGATATTAATCTTAAATTTCCCCTTTACACCTTATTATACACCTGGGTAACAAAGTAATTTATCCTAAAGAAGCAGATGGGGTGAAAATGTGGGTGTTTCCAAATTCCGCAGCAGAACTAACAGATGCCATTTTAACTCTGACCTGTGCTTTGCTGTGGCCCGCTTTATCTCGCCTGGGAGAAATTTCAGGAAGTCGTGCAGAGCGAAAGGGTGCAGCTTGGCTTTTCATTGTTTTCACTGCTCCTGCTCATATATGACGCAGGAAAACAAGGGGAAAATATCCTTTCATTGGGACTCACCCCCTTGTTTGCCCTAAACCTGGAGTTCAACCAAGTGTCTATAAAATGGAAACTGGGGGAACACAGAACGCATTGAGGGAAAGGTGGTGCTCGGTGCAGCACATGTGCTTCACACTCGGCCAAAGTTTGTTTGCTTCTCCTGACTCATTAGCATTTAATTAATTTCACTAGCATCTATACATAAATAACTTTCCATGGCAAACAACATCAACCTTGAATCTGCAACTCTTTCTTTGCTCAGGAAGATTCAGCTAAAACTGGGTTTTTTTCATATAAACCTAATTAAACTTGGAAATATTTTTTTTCAGTTATATAATGTTAATTATCCTGCATTCACATAACATATCTTGTGTTGGCTGAAAGCCAGACCGCTTTGTGAGCTGTTTGGAGGGCGCTGGTAAATTAACTCCAATTAGTCCCCTTCCTTCAGTTTGAGTTGTTTTTCCCGAGCACTGACTCCTCTCCTCCCTCCTAACTCCATCTGCAACTCTTCCCCTCCTTTCCAACTCCTCTGCTGATGTTAATGCTCTCAGAGGAGTCATTAAACGACCCCTGGGCCAGGTCCTGCATATATACTCATCCTAATTGCCAATTTCTGACAATCACCTGACTTTTTATACGTAAGTGGCAAACTCCCTTCTGTGAGCCCCATGATGAGTTCGGCAACCCCTGGCAGTGAGGTGGAGGGAAGAGCTAGGGGCAAGCCTTCCTCGAACAACTGCAGGAAGATTTGCTAAAGCCTGTCTGTCAGGGCTGTCTGGGTTTTACCTGTGGAGATACAGTCTCCATACACATACCACTGTACTCAGAAGTGCCCTGATCAAGGCCAAACATTGCTTTGCTGGAGATCTTGATTCGGAACTTGAAATGGAGGCAGCTCGCCACGTACTAACAATGGATGACCCTCCTACTTACACATTTTTGTCATATTTCTCTATCTGAATAGCTTCAGCTTCCAAGCGTATGGAAGGCTTTGTTGTCAGATTAAAAACCTCTGTAGTTAAAGTAATCTCTCTATCCTTTCACGGGTAGCATTTACAGCTGACTCATCTGCGTCTGACTCACCTGATGCAATATCACATTGCTTTCAGGACAGTCCTGACTACAGAGTCAGGTGAAGGTGGGAAATTTGGGAAGCTGCAGGCAGAAGTATGGACGCAGGTGGTCTTGTCCTAAATGGAACTGCCCTTCCCATAGATAAATGAGTGATCCTGCTGTGTCTAGGGAGCATTAGGCACATCCAGCATGTCCCGCCTAAGTGGCCGGAGTTGTCCAGTGCAGTCTGTGCATATTAGGTGGTCTTAGCGGTCACACAGAGATGGACTTATACACCTGGGGTGCTTTGGACTGCCTGTGCAAGTGCTGGGTGGGTTGTTCAGACTATGCACAGTAAGGAAGTGTCATCATGTGATCGGGATGCACCAGATTTACTCTGCACACAGTCATGGTGTAGGGTTCTTGAATAAAATATGTCACTCCACTGCAGGCTTCCCTTTCAGTCCCCATGTTGGTCCTCCCCAATGCATTTTGATACTGATAATCATGCGGCCATAGAGTGGTTTGAACCAGCTCAGTGGTGCAGCTGACTGTGCAGATACACAAGCACTAGTACTGACACAGGAGAGGTGATGGGAGCAGGCAGGGAAGGGCAGGACTGCTCCTCTTGACAGTAGCACATGCTTAGATTGACATAAGCCAACCGTGACACTGCACTTCCAGTGATTTGTCTGGGATTTTAGCATGTTGGACAGCCCAGGCAAAATTATGGCTGGGGCTCATGCTTTGATGAAGCTGCTGAAGATCTGAGACCAGTGGACAAATTCCTCTGCTTCTTTCTGGTGCAGAGGACATAACTGGGATACTGGGACAACCGGTAGTTCTGATGGAGCTGGCCTGGCCACAGGGTGGACTGATCCCTGCATACTACAAGAAAGAACCAGGACCACCAAGACCACATGGCTGGGCATATGTGGAGACAGAAATTTCACCTGGTTTGAGCAATGCATCTACTTATCTTCTCCTAGTTAAAATTACTGACCAGTCCCAAGAAAAGGATCATATTGATCTTTCACAGCTGTAGCATACTAAGTAAATTATTTTTTTCTAGTAACATGTCTGCTCCTTAACTCAGGCGGTGAAGTGCTGGGTCTTGGCGCTCAAGCCCTGTTGATTCTCTGTCCCTTCCTTCTGTTATGACCCCAAAATGTTTACAAAACTGCAGCATATCAGTGTCTTTGACTGGGCCTTCACTTGACATTGGCTGGCTTTGGGGGCTTGAAGGTATCATTGGGCTTCTCATCTAGCTACCACAATCTGCAAACAATTAATCTTGGTCTGGACTGTACAGGCGCTCTGGTTTACTCTGTCTTCATAAATACTTCTCCTCCCTTGACCTTTTGGAATGATCATCCAGTCTGTAAAGTTTCCCTTCACTTCCTGTAGTATTCAATAAATTTCTTTGCTTAAAAAGTCTCTTGTTGATACTAACCATCTGGCACCTGGGAGAGAGGAGAAGACAAAGGAAAGACAACAAGTTGAGTGCTGGATTGTGGGTCAAAAGCCTCATCTGTAAAATCCTAACATAGAAACATGCCGAAAAAAGGAGGGAACAGGAGTAAGAACTGGGAAAACTTCTGCTTCGGGCTGTTGTTTGCTGGCACAGTGCCCAGCAGGCACTGCATCAGGCAGCTCAGGCTGGGAGCTTGTTTTCCCTGCTGCGTGCTACTTCATTTTCTGGCCTGGGACGACATCTGGCTGGCATGTTCTTTTCCACACCCTGGGAAGAGTGCTCATTTTAGCCGGTTACGGCAGTACTTGGCATTAAAATACAGTGAATCAGACTACAAAGTAGCATGAGATTGGCTTAAAAATAATGAGGTTTAAGTGCAGTTGAGCTTTGAGTTGGTTTTGCTTGCCTTCTGGCTTAGAAACCTTTAGAATACGTGATGCGTTTCATCATGACTGTGAGTGCTCAGAGGTCACTTTAAAAACGGAAAAAAACCCCAACAAAACCAAGAAAAGCAACACAACAAACATAATACATCCTTGCTTTTTTATTGAGAAGTCCAGATTAAATTATTTGGGCTTTCAGAATAACACAAATTTAAAAAATAGGATAATTGGCAATATTCTTGCCAAGAAAGTAGAAGGGAGATAGTGGGTCAAGAAAATCAGAGAAACAGGAAAGAAGACTTATTACCTTCAAGAGATTGCTTAAGTCCAGGAAGCAACAGGGTTTGGGATGGTGTAACACCCACACAGTTGTCTCCAGATTTTGAGTACTTTCCCTGTGTCTGGAAAGATTTCCTCCACCAGCGGAGAAGAGGTCCTAGATGAATAGAATTAATGGTCCGGAAACAGACACCACTGACTGCTACACGGATCTTCTACACCACCAAACCAGCATGTGTGCCTCTGCATCCACCAAGTTGCATTGAAGCACAAGGAACTTGTGCTTGGCTTCTTTCGCATCATTCTGGAATTCAACAGCAGCTTTGCATAACAATATGTTTCAGTTTTCACTGATAACCTGTTGCAAATATTCCAATCTATCCCTGCAAAACAGAACAGTTTTCACAAAACCTGGTATTTTTACACAACATGGAACTGAGGTACTGCATGCTGGCGGAGTTCTTTAATTTACTGCCCAGGCTGCAGGCATGGCTCTGCTAGACACACGTTAGTTCAACCGGACTTTTCCTGGCTAGGGAATTCTGCAGAAAGCACAGCTACAGGTGTGAGGGCCACAGACCAATAATTTCTCTTTTGGTTTATATACATTTATTACTTCTCAACATGGTAATAAAGCTTTCTGGTTTTAGCTCTTACAGGTAGGATGGACAAGCTTAGGTGAAATACATTCCTTCCAACTACAGCAAGAATATAATTCAGTACCAATGACAAGTTAGCATGACAAATATATTAAAATTTGACCTCTGTGCACATGCCTAAGAGTTAAAAATGTACTGTAAGACGATTGGAATGGTTTCCCTTGAGAGTGGAGCCAAACACATAGCAGCTGCTCTGATATCACGTATCAGCGCCTCCTGGTTGATATTTACTTAATTATCGACTCATTTATGAGGCTAATTAAGCATTGGAGCAGGTTGCCCAGAAACACTGTGTACTCTTTGCCACTGATGTTTGTAAGACCAGACTGGATAGAGCCCTGACCCCAAGGAGCAGGAGGTTGGACTTGAGGCCTCCCAAGGCCCGTCCAACATGGTGACCCCAGGCCTCTCAGTCATGGATCTCAGGTTTTGAGATTTTTCCCTGCATTTTCCAGTCTGTAAAAGTTTAGCCCAGCCTCTTCATCCCTCCATAATTCTTGTAAAAAAGAAAAAAACACGCCACTGAAAAGCAGTAAAAAGTGCTGTGTTTCTGAGTTTTTCATGGGTGCCAAGTACAGATATTATTAATATTTTGCTCTCCTATTGCATGACCATACCTCATCAGTGCTATGTTTAGTACTGCCTCAGAGTCATTATTTCAGTAGCTTCATTAATCTCTGGTCTTTCAACAAGAGCAATTTGGAGCAATGCTGACCAGTTATGGTTATCTTCTGGTATAGGAGTTTGACATAAGCTACCTAACTTTTCCATTCTTTCTGATGCCTGCTACTTCTGCTCTTCCATTCCTCCATGTCATGTTCCCAAACACCACTCAGAGCCTTGATAACAGGCCTCCTGCCCAGCTTATGCTAGAAGAGTGGGTCTGAAAGGATATGGGATTTAGGAAGGACTCTAGCATGGCAATAGGGGACTCTCTTCTTCAGGGCTCCCATTCGGCTCTCCGGGTACTGATTCCTCACTTCTGCTGTGTGTGTCTCTAATTCACATTGCCCTGTGGGTGGGCTCAACTCCTGAGCTATTTCTGTAGCTTTGGTGTCCTGCCTGTTTCTTGGAGGTGGTCTTCCCCCTGCTGAGTCATCATCTTCCTTGAGGAGTGAGGCCCTGTGGCCAAATTATTCTGCTCTGCAGGATTTAGGTTTTCAGGTATGATTGACAGATTATTTGTTTCTTCTTAGCTGCCATCATGAAAGCATCCCCCAGCCTTTTCAGGTGATGGAAAGGTCTCCTACCAGATACTTCATGTTAAGCTGTATGAATGATCAATGTAGACCATCCCTTTCCCCCGAAGCAGCTTTAAGCATCATGTTGACTGGGTAAGGGGTTCAGTGGATTGGACAGAACATCTGAGTAGGGAAAAACTGAGAGAAAGGGAGGTATAGGGAAGAAAACAGTGGGAATTAACAGCTCTTGGGAAAGGGGGTATAGGAATGCACTGAGTCCCAAAAGGCACGTTTCTGGACCAATGATTTTCAGTCTGAGGATGCACAGATGGCTTTTATGAGATATGCAAAAGATCAATTGTTGAAAACAAGGCCTTGTATTCTATAGAGTCATGTGTGTATATGAAATCGAGAAAGGGATCTGGAAAATTTTTAGGGATCCACAAACTGGAAAAAGTAGAAAGCTGCTAAATATTCTCTAATAAAGTGATTCAATTACAGTGAGAGAGCAGCCATCACTGAAAGCCTGAACTGAAGTCATATGCCAAGAGGGAAGACAATGTCATCATCACCCACTTGTTCCTTGAGAGGGTAAATAGAGGATTAGTGTCTGTCTTACCTGGGAAATGCAGAAACCTGTCCCTGGGAAGCGCTGGGCTGCATAGCTCTGGAAAATGCGCTTAAAATGTTAGGCAAAGTTCTCATCCACATTTACAGAGATGAAGCTTATTCTCTTCAATCTTTGGAAATTCAAATAACAATGTACAAGTTCTCAAACCTGATAACTGTCCAGTGCGAGTTAATACGCTGACGGTTTTGCCCTGTTTCTGGAAGGTACAGGAGGTTACGTTTGCGCTGGTTTGTTACCTTGATCTCTAGGAATACAGGGGCAAACCTGCTTTTCAGTAACTCCCAAGTAATAACCCCCCGAAGAGGCTGACCATTAGATGGCAGCACAGATATACTCAATAGCCGTTCCTGCCAGGTGCTGCTCTAGGAAAGCCCCTCCGTTGCTTTCAGCATCCCCAAGGTATCTTGTGGCTGAAGAATTTTCACACTACATAATGCAAAATTAATTAAAACCTGTAAATGACGAATTTCATATTATATTACAGCAGATAAAATGGAAAAAAAAAGTGGTAGCATGTATTAAGCTGGAAGCTCTTTCAGAATTTCTGAATGATTTTATTCCTTACCCTTCTGAGGCACACACAGAATTCAGCTATACTGACTAAACCAGCTCCTTTCTTGATGACACGTATAGCAGCTTATAGCCTAAAAGCTCTTCCAGAAAACTCCATCATTTTGATGCCACCAACCATCTCAGCTCATTGCTTGAGGAGCATAATATTTTACATTATTTTCAATTGCCATTTGAGAAACTCAGTTACCTTTCTGTGCTAAGACCCGATGGGGAAATCCTGAGTCTGTGTAACTGGTAATGTAACTGATATTCTAGAGCATCTTCTGCTGTTAAACTGTGGAAATATTTTTTTAAATATGTGGTAATCATATCAAAGAGACATCAGTCTAGCATATAGGATTTTGACAAACTTTATTTCATTTTTTTCCCTAAGGAATGGCAAGGTAATAGTTTAATAATTATTATTAACAATTATTAATATGTAAATAATTTTCCTTATTAACAATTCTTGCAGCTATATTAGGCTAATATAAAGCTAACTTGCACTTGACAAAATCAGGAGTCATAATCCCTATTGTTATGCTAATTTAAAACCAGTTTGTGGAGGTAAATTCAGCCCCAGCTCCTGGTTTTTTGGAGCATCTTTCCTTCCAGGCTGTTTTCCCAGGTGACTGAGCTGATGTTCAGACTTGGAGGCCGGTCTCACACCGGTCTCAGGAAGTGTTCTGCAGCAACTTTTGGAACTGCTCCAAAAGGAGGGGAGCTTTTTAGTGTCTCGTAGGCAATTAGGGGACACAACTCCTCTTGGGAACTGATGAGCACAATGTGCCTGCTTATACTTTATTCTCCAGAAATTCGTCTCTTGCACAGGCAATATTTTCCTCGTCACTTTGTGAAGTGGAAAAGCTACGTAACTGCCCACAACGGTGTTATGAGACTATCTGGAAGAAGGGAAGGATGGATCAGTTTACTTTTTGAAATGCAAAAGGTATTTCAGAAGACAGTATGCAGTAACGCAAAGCAAAAATTTGAGAGGGAAGGGTAATAGAAAGCGTCACAGCAGTATCTGATCACTGCAAGCCTTGGCTTTGTGTATTCGGCAGCACAGGACTAATGTTTGATATAAAGGGAAGAGCATGAATTTTTAAACTACATATTCTACTTTCTGCAGAATTTTGGGTCTTCCGTGAAAGTCTCTTCTCAAAATACTCATGTAAGCCAATGAGGATCACAGATCAAGGTGGAATGGCTGCAAGTATGGCTAATGTGTGCAGGTACTGCCAGCTACTCCGACAGCAGACAAGGCTGGTCCCTTCTGCGCAGAGCTCCTTGGAAAGGAGAAATGTGTAAACCTCTAGACTTTAGCACATAGGAAAAAAAATATGTTGCTTTCTGGCACTATATCAGAAGCTGCTCAGCGTATGGCTGGCTTTTCAATGTATAAACTCTTCAGGACAAATCCATTTGGTGTTTTTTTTTTAAATTTTAAATTATTTATATTTTTTAATTTTGATTTTTCTGGTTCTCATTCCATTTCAAATCCTCAGAGAATCAGCTGAAACTACTAAAACTTTTAAATGTTTGAAGGACATCAGACTAGCAGAGTGAAAATGGACAGAAAGCTGCTGGGTCCAGCATTACATTTTCCTACCTAGAACAGGGGAAGCTGGATGATGTGAGGGAAGCTGATCCGTTACTCTGATCGAAATATGGCAGAGCCTGGGAGTTTGGGAATAATTAGACCCCAGTCACAATAATTTCTAGATCGTCTCCAAATGCAGATACCACTGCATCAGCATCATGGAGGCAAATCCAGCATCTATTTGACAAGAAAATACTTACCTCTTGTTGGTGCAAGCTCTGGGATGATGTACATCCGTGACAGCTCTGGTGTAACTTCATGTTGTGAAATTAGGGGGAATCAATTTCTGAGCTTTCCCATGTCCTCCAAATCACTTGTTTGAGACTTCCCATCTATTTAGGAATAACTGAAATGCGTTGCCTATAAAAATGAACAGGACTTCATCATCCTACAAACCCGGTGGTTCTCTATTTTAACTACGATTAACTCCTAAATAATTTACACTCTCCTTTCTCTTATTATAAACTAAGTTTTATACCAAACAAAGTAATCAGGAACTTTATATTGTTGCCCATATATATATATATATATATAGTCAGGTACCAGAGGGTGGAGATGACTTACCAATAAGGTTCTTATAATGTGAATTTGACCCATGCATACAAGTCCCTGCACTCATTCAGGGATCAGATTTTGCTTGGACTTTACATACCTTAGGGATCTGTGTAGGCATAGGTGTGTAGAAGGTGGCCAGGCTTGTGTTTAGGAGGAGGACAGTAAGCCCAACAACAGCAGCCGTTACCACAGATGAGCTGGAGAAAAGCACTATCACACTTTATTTTAGTATGCTACAAAATTCATTGTTGAACTTTATTAGGTACTTTAATACCAAGCATACTTTAAAGTAACAAAAATTATTGTTGTTATTACTTTTTACAGAAAATCAGGTATTTCAACAGTTTTCTTTACAGTTTGTTGACTTAAAAAAAAATTACAATTGACAAGTTACAATGGAGTGGGATGGGAAAGCGGTAACATTTAAAAAGATAAAACATACTATTCATACTGAGTCAACATTTAGTGATGTACGTCCTGGTATGTCTCTCCATCTGACTGTGCACAAATGGTACCTATTCACTGAGCTGCGCTGGCAGGGTTGCGAGGTCTTGTGATGACGCTTTTTTTTGCAATGTTTGTGTATATTTAGAAAGGGCTTTTACATTACACCCATTACATGATGCAAAACTTAGTAGTCCATAACAAAATAATACAATACAGAGAAACCCTGTTTCGGTGATTTCTGTTGCAGCAAAAGTGCCATGACTGCAATAATGTGGGATAGAGGTAAACCTAAGGAGCAAATGAAGACGGTGATATGATAGCACATTCAGATAGCAAACCCTTTCACAGGCTTTTGAGGTGAGAGCGTGGCTGTGAGTCAACAAGAGCAGTGAATGAGGATGGGCTTCACCGAGACACCATGTAACAGGGACTCCTGAATGGGCCCGGCCCTTAAGGATGTGCGTTTTCCAGCTAACACTGGTTGGACTAATCACAGATTTAAAAACCTCATGTGTAAACTACTTGATTTTTACCTTCCATCCCTTTCAGGTCAGTAGCAGGTACTGGGAATAAGTTTATGGTGGTTGATTGATTTTGGTGGGGTTTTTGACCAGCTCTAACGCTGGTCCTGTAGAAGCCAGGGGAGCCTCCTACACGCAGTTATGAGAGCAGATTTGGATTAAAACAACATATTTTTTTAAAAAATGCTGTCCAGCATTTATTTTCACACATAAATTTACTTAGCAGACTTCCACATCAGCGTTCAGTCTTTAAGACACGCAGCACCACACTGGTACCTTAGTAGTTAGATAGAAGAGTTATCTAATTCCTTGTATTTATTTATTGACAGTTTGCTTAAAGATAATTTTTTGTTCAAAAATAAAATAATTTTTCTGAGATTCATGCACTAAATTCTGGAATAATTTGTGTTGTGCAGTCAATAGTTAAAAAACAGTTTTAACTCATGTTTTATTCATGTCTTCAGTGTATTGTGTTAATTGGGGTCAACATTAGCAATGAATTATTATTTTAGCCATTTCCCCCGAAAGCCAAAGAATGAAGCAACAGGCTTATAAAAATCTGAAGAAATTAATGTTGCACTGTTCATTTTGGACTGGATTCAGCTGCGATATGTAGGAGAGGGTGGAAGAAATGCAGGGAGCAGCGCGCTCCTGCCTGGTCCTGAGCCAGGAGGAGACACGTGCCACGCTGGGAGGTATCGGAGAGGAGCAGGAGCAGAGGAGAGGGGGTCCTTGCTTCCCTCCGTTGCTCTATGCCTGGCTCTTGGCATCCAGACCTTTCGCTATGAGTTCTTTCTTGATACCCTGTGCCTCTCCCTGGTTTACTGCTCAGTGGCTTCTGGAAATGAGGGTGCCCTTTGGGGAGCGACCCGCCGAACGCCTGCGGAGGCCCCACCAGTGCCCCGGGGCTCCGTGCACCCAGCCCTCACATAGCTATTTGCGATATGTATTTGCTTACTAATCTCTTAATTTATTTATTGAGTTTAAGGCCAGAAGGGATCGTTAGATCACCTCGCCTGATTGGCATTAGCATGGGCCAGAGAGCGTCACTCAGGGGTCACACGGCAGAACAAGGAAAAGAATAGAAATGCCCTTGCAGTGAGCAGCTGTATGTTACATTTCAGGGGTAAATTCCTTTCTCCACTTCAAAAAGAAATCAAGTTGCTTTTATTTTGTCACTTCAAATACAAACAATTCTATGTGTCTTGGGAAATTATAGTATTATGATATTCAGTCAGACATACCTTATAGTATATATGCTTCATAGAACTAGAATATAGCTCAGAAATAATTTTTCAGTCTTAAGTTTGTTATAGACATAGATTAATTGGAACACATACGCGGTAAAAATTGAGAAGCTTTACAGTTTTAGTCAACTTATTATACAGTGAAGTAAATGAAGTGCAGCAATGTAGCAGTAAAAGTTATGCTTTTTCCACTAGGTGATGGAAACATTCAGAGAGTCTATTTATAAATGCTAATTTAAGAGAGATGTCCTATCAGCTTCTTGGCTACTGGGATAGGAATAGTTGGGAGTTAACTGCCTCTCTACTGTGAAAGGTTTTAAAGCTTTTTGCTTTCCGTCCGAATAAAAAAAATGACATTTACAAACCTCTTCAATGCATATATAATACATATGTTTATCTAGCAACAACTACACCCCTTTTAATTTATTCCCCAAATGTGACTTTTCATGCATGTCTTCTGGATGCTGTATTCAGCAACAGTTTCTAATGAGCTGGTGTGTAATCCATGATTGCATTTCTCTTCTGAAAATCACTTCCACGTCTGGCTGATCTATGTTTAGAAGGTGGTGCTTACCCATCAGGCATTTTTGCACTCGTCAGCGTTCTTCTCTGTCGGAGGCCCTTTCCCAAGCTTCTTCCCATTTTAATGTTGATGTACAAAAGCTGTTATTCGTTTTGTTTTGTGCTCATTCTAGTGAGGATTGGCTTAGTAGGACTGTGCAAAACAGAGAGAAGAGAGAAGCTGGTTTACTGCCAGCAAACATAAAGAGGTTCACGCTGTGCTTGGCTCAGGGCAAGGCTCTGATCAATATTCTAATACACTTCATTATTTGCATTTCCATTTATCATGAAAAATGACAAGTTTAATCTTCAGATATTACAAGGATTTGTAATCTGGAATTCTTAAAAATCAGTTTTCATCAGCTAATTGACATGGGAAGTCAAAATAATGAGATTATTTCATCTAAAGTTTGAGCAATATGAAAATAAAGATACAATGTGTATGGGGCAAGACTGACATTTGCTAGATGAATATCATGAATTGAGTTAAAATCCTGACATTTCTGTTCCGTATCAATAATTCCTTTCACTCCCCTGAGCACACAATCCACATTCATAAACAAGATAAAATAATACCTTGTGTTAAATTTCGAAGGAGCATACCCAATGAGGACAGAGGTGTTTTCAACCCAAACTCTCTCTTAAAACCTAGTTCTCACCTATCCAGTTTCCATATACTGTAAACAGAGCTGCATACACAGGAGAGCGGACACCGGCTGCGGTGGCACTGTGGCCAGGGTGATGAAGGCTCCCCTCTCCTCGCTGGAGGTGACAGCCCGTAAGTTGGCGCCAGAGCAGGCAGCACATGGGAACAGGGGCTTAATGAGAAAGTCTATTTACAAGTATCCGTGTACATGCAAATATAAAAATATGACTGCTCCAGCGTTTGGCATTGAACAGAAGGTTCTTGCACCAAATGAGCTCTGCAAATTCACCATTAGCTAAGCTCTCCTGCACCACTCAGGTCAAACCGTGAAGTCATTTGGCAGGCAGCCTCCCCATTGCCTCCTGTGAAAGGGTCACTGGTCAGAGGTCCTACAAGCCCACGGCATGGGGGAGAGGACAGCCACCTTCATCGCAACTCCACTCCCCTCATCGGAATGCAGGGGCCTCTGCAGGAGACTGCTGGAATGCAGAACTTGGGCAAAATCACAATTTTTTGTGAAAATAAAAGAAAAAGAATGAATTTCATTGTGATATGACAGTGAACTAAGAGTTTCAGAACTAGAAACTCTTAAAACTGTTACTGTAAGAAGACCAAAATATTTCATTTACCCCCCCATGTTACATGGAGCAGCCACCTTCTCCCATTCCCACCAATTCCTCACACACCTTGACTCTCATGGTCACCTTGGCCTGCTGCTAATTTACCCACGGATGCCAGGGAGAGCGATGCCCTGGAGCAGGATGCCTAGACCTGACATCTTGGGATGGTGGTACCACGAACCCGGGAGCCCAGTGGTGGCTAGCCCTTCTGCCACGGACCCTGGGTGCCTGCTTCCCCCATCAACTTCCAACAAATTGACATTTTTCAAGCAAATTTTGTTTTGGAGGAAAATTTCTGACTTGTTATAGCCCACGTGTTCAGCATCAATCTGTAGTCCAGATATATTTTACAAAGAAGACACTTTTAATTGACGTTGTTGAGACTAGAAAGTAGCAAATAAGCTATGCAAGAAGCATAAGGTGAGCTAAGGAGGGTCCTGCAGAAGACAAATGGATTGGTTTTGCTTTTGTCAGAAAACGAATACGAAATATAGTGTTACTGTGGTAAAAATATTTTTATGCCACGAGTATGTAATGGGGATGGTAGTTTCCAACTGTAAAAGAAAACTCGCCATTGATAGCTCCGTGAGCTTCCTTTCTCCCTTTAAAACATGTGGCAAAAATGAAAGATAAAGAATGGATGAGAAATGTACACATTTGTGATAAATAAAATCTATTAAAAATAGTCTGAGTCAGGAATTTTGGTGTATTTTATTAGTATGGTTCCTAATGTAATTAATATGGTAATTATTAATGTAGGTAAGTAGCATTGCTAAATAAAAGAAAAGAACGAAAAAGTGCTTGAGCCTCCAATCTGTTTATTTGCTAAGTGAGATGGGTTTTGTGAGCCTCTTAAGCAATCCATGGTTGGTGAAACAGAAATCCAGGGAAAGCCAAAGTTGCACGGCGAGGCATACATGCCCTGATACTCCTAGGAACAATCCAAACTTAATAGAACTGAATGAGCCATTTCTTTCAATTATTTTTAATCATAATTTCTTGTACCTGTATCATTCAAATCCTTAACAGTGCTCATTGGATTTCCAGCAGTACTCAGTGTTTCAGTTGTAACATACTAAAACCTTTATTAGTTCTTTTGACAAATTTTGCACACAGGTGTTATACACATGGAACTGAAATTTAATAAATGCCAGAGGTGCCTAGTTGATAAGGCAGAAATAAATCATTAACATCCAACATCCCTCAGTCTGCTTTGTATCACATCATAGGCTTTTGACTCCTTGAAGTTTTTTTTCTTAGAGCTACTTACAACCCTTTTCTAGTGCTGTTGCCTAGAAATCAGTTAATGAAAGCAGTATTTGTGAAAGCCGTATTACCCAAACCACCTAGGTGCTCTGCTGTTAAATCCTCTATTTAAACTCTTGAAAGGCTGCCTGTTAGGCTGACATCCTGACAACATGGTTATTATTCATATTTGACCTGTTCAATTAGGGCAGTCACTTCTGTTGACTGCAGAGCTAGGGTACAGTCACTGTGGGAGGGATTTACAGCATTTTAGTGTTTATGTACATTTTCAGAGGGAGGCCACACATTTCTGTGTTTTGACGATGAATCACGGGGAGATTTGCCAAGGTATAAAGCACGTACCGAATTTCAGATAGTCCCTTACATGCTGTTACTGTAAAGGCAGTCAGATGTGTAGTAAGTATACAGAGAAAGGCAGACCTTCTAGGTCTGAATATATATTCTCTCCAACAATCTTAACACTTAACACCATTAATTGTCACCAGCCATATCGATATGATTTTCTTTGCCATTTATTTGACTGGCATCTATAAAATAACATCTTTCCAAGAGTTAACCTTTTAGTGCTGTCCCCAAACACACACGATTACTGAGCTAAAGAGCAACTGGCATTCATGGTCACACCAAAATCGGTGCTATTCCAAAACCACATCAGCTGGCAGAAGCCCATGGGCTAATGAAGCACCAGAGATTTATTCCCAGTGCCTGCACAGCATTCCTCTAGACTAGGGAGCAACATTATCTTTCCTGAATGCTGACTCTGTGTTTGGTGTACGGGAGGAGATGAAGGAGGAAAGAAACATTGCTGCTGAAGGTCTGCAATTGAAAATAGACATGCTGAGGCACCTTGGATAACACTGCTGCCCAGGCAGTAGGCCAAAAAAATTTAGACAAGTTCAGTTTTAATGAGGTGCTTGGAGTTCTCGCCTTTCTGCTTATGATCTGGGTCAGCTCCTTGTAACCACAGATAGACAGTTTTCTTGTTCACATCAGGGTTAGTGCAATGCTAAACATGTTAAAACTCCACTTGTAGCTACTGCACCCCAAAATTTAAATAGGGACATGCATTCAGGGCCTGGTGAACATCCAGATGTGTGTAATTAAAAGTCATGAAAGGCAGCTAGATGCCCAGCTGCAGGAGGCATCTGGTGTCCCATCTTCTCTTCTTTCTTTGAAGATAATCCCTTTAAAGCACAGAACAAAAACTATTTGGGTGGCCTGAGAGAATGATTTTAGTTTTCATATGATGAGAGAGGAATAGGGGTGTCTTTAAATGTATGTTCCCATTTGCCTACCTGCTGTGGGTGCCTTTTCCCCCTTCATGCACTGAGCATCCTTTGCCCTGGCATTATTGCAGGGGTGCTTATGCATTGCCCTGAGAAGTGCCCCTAGGCAAATACTGTGCTCTCAATAAACAGCCAGGCACTAACTCAGGTTTTCTCCGAAGTCGTAAGAGTCCTGGTGATCCAAGCTGAAGCTCTAGCATGTGTTTTGGAGATGCTGCCCACAGATCATCCTGGAAATAGGTAGCCAGGAGGTGAACGAGTTGTGGTCTCTGGTGCCTGCCCCTGCACAGCAGTTTAGACACAGTAAGGAGGGAACAAGGCCACCCTATGGAGGTGGAAGGAAGAATGGACAGAAATTCCCCAATTATTTTGCTAGCAGCCCTCTTTCAGTGTTTGACTGTTCAGCATCTTTTCAACAAAACATGATAAATGACCTGTCCACACCAGAGCGATCCAAGCGCATTTCCTCCTCCCCCTGGCAAACCAGCAGGCAGGATCTGGCAGCTGCCTGCTCTGCCGTCACTCACAGCTACTGAAGCCTACCTGAGAGGGCAGGGGTTAAAGAGAGTACACAGCAAACCTTGAGGGGTTACTAAAACTTTTACAAAACTTTGGGATTGAAATTGTGTGATGGTTTTATCCGTATGTCATTAGAGAACCTCATTACAGCAGAAGGGCGTGTGAGCTGGCTCTTTCGTTGCAGCGCTTCCTTGCAATAAAATAGAATCGAATCACATAAAAAACAACAAGGTTTTTACCTATACAGTATGCAAGCCCCATGAAACCAGAGCTGAGTGGGAAGGTAGGACTTATTTGACCTGCTGGGCAGCATTTTCTGCACCCTGTTAGGGGCAGCAGCTGAACTCCAGGGCACAGGCTGTAGGAAGTGTTTCCAGGGCTGTAAGAAATTATTTCAGGAGTATGCAAGTATTTTCTAAATGTCTGTTGAAAGGAGGCCCAGGCTGTTTTTCAGGCAGAAGGCTCAGTTCATGGCTGCACAAGGGCATTTCTAGCATCTGAGAAGACGGTTTCAGGGCCACCGGGGTGATGCTGGTCAGAGTTAGCCACCGAACAGACAGAATGCCACTTCATTAGACATCCTTTACCAAGAAGAAACAGAAAAAAGGCTGAAGGATGCAGTCAGATCAATTTTGCCAGATTGCTGTGTATGGAGTATCTGTGTACGACATACAGCTGGACAGACCTTTGCCATCAACAACTCATATACTGTCATTCAGAAGAAAAAACACAGCACGTTGGCAGACCTAAAGCTACACTCCTTGCACTCTTAATTCTCCCAGTGACTGCCCTGCTGGCCAAGTCCTGCCCTTCCCTGCCAGCCTCTGGCCACTTCTTGTAGTTTGAAAATCCAATTTATTCTTACATTGCTTTTTTTTCCTTTTTCTATCGCCATATGTGGAGACTGACACATGGCAGGAGGAAATGGCTGTCAGTTCAGAGGCTGTTTGCTTGCAGGCAGCGTGTTATGGAGGGAGAAGAGTGACATGGCAGGGAAACATTATTTCCTGGGTTGTTTTCTTTTATTTCTCCAGACAGAATGTTTTTTGAAGCTGTTATGACAGTAAGCAAAAGTCTCCAGAGAAAATTGCAGTTGTCAAGACAAATTAATTAAAAAAAAAGAAAGGATTGAGCAATTAAGTCTGACCACCCTCTGCCAAAGTATGAAAGGAGAGATATATTGGGAAATTAAGTATGGAGGCCAGGGTGTGTCAGGACAGTCTACCCATGTGTGGTCTTGACTTCTTCAAGTTCCTATTCTCTTCCAGATGGAAATTTTGAGAAAGGTGAGGAGATTTTTTGGGAGGACAGAGAAGATGGAGGGTGGGCTGAGAGATGCATCTCACATAATGTCAGCTCTCAGAGTCAGGCATTGGCTGTGAGACTCTGGGCAGTCCTTGGAGAGGGACAGGGCCCTCCTAGGGTGACTCATTTAATCTTCGGATGGTTCCCAGGGTGGATGAGTGCCGTTGGCTCCTGTGGGACTGTAGACCTGGATGAGACTGGAGACCTAAGTCTGAGATGGACAAAGTGAGGTGTGTGAATCCTGGACTTCTTATAATTATCCTGCACAGAGTGATTAACAGCATGCATGGAGATATGAAGAGAGAAGCTACTGCCCACGCATAGAAGATAATCTTCAGCCTAAAAAATCAAATTATTAGGCAGTTGTGGATTAGTTGTTTGTAACAGACTGTCAAAGATCTCGTCTGAGCACAGCTTGAGGACGGGTATTTTTAGTCCTGTTGGGGTGTGCAGTTGTGTACCAGGACTGCCTTCATGGGTGAGCAAATGGCTTTGCAGAAGGTGGGTCTAACATTTCACTCCCAGCCCAGGAAGGCTCAGTAAGATAAGCTCAACAGCTTAAGGGCTGACCGGCCTGGGTGTAGGGGTGCAAGGAGCATGCCAGCCCAGTGGGAAGGCATAAGCCAAGCTACGTATGGCACTCAGCTTAGCTGCTCTTGTCAGCGAGACCGTGCCTGGGGGCGCAGGTGAGTTTTGACTGCAAATCCTGAGAAACGGGGTTAGAGCACCTTAAAGAAGGCACCTCATCAGAGCCTGACAATTTTCTTAGGTCCAAAGGATCCTCCTTCAACTACACCTAAATATAACCCAGTGGCAGTGACAGGCTCTGAAATCCTGAATATGGGCAGTCTTCAAGCTTCCCTGCCACCCTGCCTAATCCCTGGCTCAGGTGGCTTTCCTCTGGTTTGAATTCAGCTCCAAGAATACAACATATGTGTATGTGCCAGTGAGAAAGACAGGAGAGTGACAGGCAGAGGGAAGAGAGACCTATCCAAGGATGGAGCAAGTTGTAGCTGTCATCCCTGTCATCTGCCGGCACCAGACCGGGCTGATGGGAACAGGGCTCCCTTGGGTGATGGCTCTGCTACCCACGCCTCACTACCAACAGCTTTTGGGTCCCTCAGCTGGACAGCTTGATGCTGCACCACGGTACCTCCCGAGCAGGCACGACCGCCCCTCTGCTACCATCACACACGGCGCAGCGTGCCCTGAACAAGGGAGGAGGTTGTGTGTCCGCTCGAGGCGGGTACCAAAACACTGAGATGTAGTGATCAGATCCTGCTGAACAGTGGGCAGCGTTTTCCTCCATTTCAATATTTGCTCTGTGCCTGTCGAGAAAAGGAAGATTTTTATCATAATGAACAAACACAGCAAAAAGCCTCCTTTTCTTTCTCCTAAAGAAAGGAGCTTCTCTCTACCTTTTACTGTGGAGCAGCACAGAGATGCTCCTTCCTCCAGTGGTCCCTTTCCAGAAGGCTCATCAATTTGTCTTTTGTACTTGGTGATGTTTCTGGCAAGTTTGGGATGGGAGTCACGTCTCAAGACAGGTTTGCTGGCATGGGAGATCTAGTATGTTGTTGGAAGGACTGGAGAGAGGATGAAATGCCTTCATCAATAACGTCTTTCACGTGAAGTAGCTTCCTGCTCCGCAGAGTTGTAGGCTGGAGTCAAGCAAAATCAGTTACTTGTTGTTCATCTATTTTTATTTCCTCTGTGTGGTTTGCTGCAGTCTTTCTTTACCCAGATGGTCAAATAAATTCTGTCACTAAACAGGAGTCCCTGAACAGTGATTCCTAAACTCTTCCTGTTCTTTAACTGTTTAAAGAGAAAATATTTTACTTTCTTTATATTCTGCACATTTGCTGGAGTTGTTTTTCAGTTTCTCCCCTGGAATCCAGAGGATCCATAGGTATTTTTGTTTGTTTTGCCAGCCTTCAAGCTGCGTGGTCAGACTGCTCAGAAAGCTCTACATCATCTTCATTTAAAAACTGTTATGAACTTTGATCTGTACTTATTTACTGAGAGCCCCTCTGAGGATCCAGCCATGTCAGTGGAGGTACCTTGATAAGGTCAGAAGCCAGAAAATGTTTGGATTGTCATTGTACATTGTCATTGTATACTCTTATGTTTTTTTCATTTCATTAGTAACAGTTTATATCTAGCTTTATTAACTTTATATCTTCCAGGAGTTTTTTTGTGCTGGGCAATGTTAGAAGTTGACGTTGGCACATCGTCAGTCTGGGAAAACAAATCTCATTGACATTGATACAAAGCTCTACTTGTCCAGGCTCGGCCATCAGGAAGGGCAGAAGGCAGTGCCCAGGGCCAGCGCGGGCTGGCGGGCCTGCGAGCAAGCCCCAGCTCGGGAAGAGCCAGTCACCGCTTTAAGTGTGCAGGTTTGAGCCTGCATTTCTGTGCAGCAGAGAGAGAGTAGGAGTTTGGCCCTGGGAGAAAGCCAAGATATTGAAGCAGATTCTTGAAGTGCTAGCCAGGATCTCTGCATAAGGAAACTGCTACGATGGGGCTTATTTTACTGGTGTGAAAGAAACGGAGCTCTGCTCTTTTTTTCAACAGACTGGATTTCTCCAAATGATTTCCTGATTCATGTAATGAGTTTTTCTTCCTTACAGAAAGGAGCAGGGCTGTGATGGTTCTCTGGCCTTTCTGGCATGTTAAAATGTCATTTTTGTAAATGAAATTTCCTGAAATAATTTGCTGATTTTTAATTATAACATAATATTTAATTAAAACATCTACATAAAGTTCATTTTAAGTGTCTCAGAAAACAGTAAAAAATATCAATGCTGGTGACTCTTAAATGCTGCAGAATAATAAAAAAATTTAAACTTTCTTTTCTTTGTGTGAAATTAATTTCCCTGTTCTTTGGCTAGCACCAAAGCTGCGCGACCTGGGAGCACAGCACAAATCCCACCTGCTTCCCTGCTGTGCAAAAGCACATCCAGGGTTTTCCAAACTTTCTCTTTGTGGGCACTTGTGCTGGTGGAAAGAGAAAATTTGATGAGTGGGTTGGGCTGGGGCTGGGATGGGAAGGGTCCCGCAGCTGGAGGGCTTCATCCAGAGCACCTCTGGGGCAGGGGCTCACCAAGGCAAAGCTGCAGGTCCTTCACCCTCTGCACAAACCCCTCGTGGAGTGATTGGCTGCTGTAACATTGGGTCTCAATCAAAACCTTCTAATGAGCTGCGAACATTGATCCCATTTCTGTCTCTGCGAAAGGTACAGTAGCCAAGCTATATGTTTATGGGAAACAGAAAGATAAGGATCTTGGGAAGCTTTAGTCTGATGTTTCAAAACTGTGGCTTAACGATTAGCTCACCTGAGCACAGGAATATTAATTAACTGGCTATATAGGCAAATAGGAAATATTTGGGGCCATGCCTAAGGCTCACAAACATTTCCAAAGCTATGAGATTACATGTAAAACTACTGAAAAAATCTCTGTGGGTTAGGTGATATTCAGCTAGAACAGAGGCTGGATTTGGGAGATGGCAAAGCTAGGGTCTACAGAGAGGGAGAGGTTTTTGGTGGCCACCATCCATTATGGAAACCTGTCTGATGTGCAGCAAGGATCATCAGTTGGATGCTTATGGTCTTGAAGGCATCGGTTCAGTCATCTTCCCTTTCTGGCTGTCCTGCAGGATTGCTGCAAAACTGATTTACACAGGCTTTGGACAATATATAAGGATTTATTATTGCTATTAATTTATATTATTCTCTTAAACATTTTTCTGAGTTGCTGTAGGAGTGTTAAGTGCACTCTTGCAAAAGAAAAAGAGGAGATTCCTTCCCTGAAGAGCTTTCAGCACAGAAGGCAGACTGCGATTAGCAGTGCAGAGAAAAAAAGCCCTTCACAGAGAAGGAAGGGGAGGGCCATGTTAGGCAATTGCCAGCTGAAGTCTGTGCAGGAAAGCAGGCTGCTTTGCAGGAGCCCTGAATGATGCGAATGGTACAGTGTCCTGGTTGTTCTCCTTCTCCTCTGGTTCAGAACAGGAAGGTGACAACCCAGCGTATCCAGCAAGCCCTGCAGTTTTAGGCATATGAGGCTTAGCAACTGCTGTGCATACAAAATGGCGATGGCAATGAAAAGAGCATCACTCCTAGTGCTGCCTTCCTCCTGTCTGTGGGAGCCGATCATTGGAGGGAAGCTGTTGGCTCCCACCTCTTCCCGCTTCCCGTGGGGGTCCTGCAGACACAGGTGTTCCCCGTGCGCCATCCTCTGCACCCAGCATTGCTTCACCTCCCTAGTGCCACCTTGCAGCTGTTTTCTGCTCTTGCCGCTGTCCCATTTCCACACGCTGCTGTGCTCCCCACACGCAGTCCCTCCTGGCAATGGCTCCGGTACGTGATGCCCTGATGACGGAGACTAAATAAACGACTTTTCAGGTAATGAGTCTGTAAGCATCTCAATACATCCAATGTTTTCTAGCCCCATCCTTGAGGCCTGTCTATATGAAGGCATGAATACAGAGGCCTTAAAGGTATGAACTTCACTTGTAACCTGTGGTATCCCTTGCAGGAGTGAGAAGATTATCAGTGGTCTGAAGGGCAGCTGTTTCTACTTTCTCTAACACTCGGATGCTGCATCCATGTGGTGCTGTAAATAGCCCACCTTATTCCCTCCTCTGGAAGGATCACACCTCATACAGCATAACATTGGCTCCAGGGCTTAGGAGCCTTGGTGGCTTCTTTCCCCCTTCCTCCCCACACCAGATTCACACACGCACATGGACAATTTTCCATTAGTTCAGCTATTCCCACTGATGACCATAAGGCAATTCTTGTGTAAATGCCACCTTTCTACATAAGGATGCCATTGTAACAGCAAGAGACAGCAGGGTGGTCTCAAGAGGCAACCAGCCTGGTGGAAAACACTAACAGGGAAGGGGAAAAACCCCACCCCACCATCTCAAACCAAAACCCAGTTTCTCCAAGATTCCTCAAAACTCAGCCACCCCTTCCTCAGAGGCAGTAATGGTTCAGAACAACCCAATAGATAAAGAAGACACTGACATAGATTTGCTCGGAAATAAAGCTCATCAATAAAAAAGGGGGGAGCTTAGACAAAGAGAGAATGAGTCTGGTCTGCACAGCTACAGCCGCAGCAGGGTGTGCAATAACGCCTTTCATTCTACCTACAGCCCTTAGTACGGGGGTTAATGCACTATTCTGCTGTGTAGCTCTAGCAAAGCTCTAGTGAAGGCTTCCGCCCTCCCACCCTAAACAAGTGATTTTTGTCCATCCTTCCCTCTCACTTTCCTCCATCAGGGTATGGTCCTGCAGCAAGCGCCATGGGCCAGGTCAGCGGTGGGAGCATGGGGGACATTGTGTGTGCCCTTGGCGCCAGGCTGCTCAGGGCTCCGGGTCGTGCTGAGACCCTCTGACAGACCCCGGTGGTGTCAACTTTTCAGTGCAGGTACCGCTTGCATTTGGTATCTGGCACCAACCTAGACACCTCCTTGGTGCTTAAATAATAATGATGGATTTCTGCTCTGGAGTGATAGCTTGTGTTGTGTGGCTGGGTTAATGTATGTCAGCTGTCATCGTCCTTGTCAGCCACTGCCGTCAGTGAGCGGCAGATAAGTAAATCTGTGTTGATGAATATCCCAGAGAGAGCAGGGATTAAATATTTCATCTCTTCAGACAGTGAAACATCTCCTCATTTGGAGTCCTTTTCTACTGGTCACGTCCTCTCAGATCACCCCAGCCCTGGGGAAGAATAAAGGCTGCCTGGGTTTCTGAGACCACGGGGCAGGGGATTGCTGGCGGCAAAGTCTCTTCAGCTAGGGTGAGCCAAGCTGCTGCTTCTGTCCCAGTGCATTTAAAAATGAGCAGAAACTCAAGGAAAAAGAAAAATTGCCTTTTTTTCTGACATGCCTGACAAAACAGTTGTTCAGAGCTGCAGTGCTTGGCATTTACCTTGCTGATCCTCCACCACTGACCAGGGACAGGTGCCCTAGCACTCATCTTGGGCTGCCGCTGGGACACGCTGCTGAGCACCCGGTGCCATGGACCGAGCATCTGCAGTGCTGCGGTGGCTCACTCCATGTGGGCCACACTATGGAAAGCATCAGCCGTGGTTGTAGTTAGGTAAATGTGGCTGTCTCATGGTGTTCCCAAAGTGATGGGTCATCGAACCCTGGAGATAAGCTTGGTGGTCATTCCTACAGCCCCTGCAGCACCGTGTGTCCCTCCTCTTTCTTCTCCAAGGTATTTCTCAAAACCCATTGCTAGCAAAGTCTCAGATTATCAATTGGTTGGAGACAGGAAAAAATGCAGTCATTCAGATTTCTTCACTCTTATGGGCTTCCCTGGTATTGCCCATAGGAACTTTATATTGAAGGGATTTTCACTGCAGAATACCAATTTGTTGAGACTGAAGTTTTCTCAGGTGCTTCTTGTTTTTATCACATCAAAGGAGTTATTCTAGGGGGATGTGAAAAATGAAAGAAAATGCTCTGATAAGCAAGGCTACTTTGGAAAGTGGCTGTTTTCCACTAACTACCTACAGAACCAAATAAAAATGAAAATGTCTCCTTTTTTGCTCCACACCAGAAGAGAGAGAAGACCCATCCTGTCAACACTGCTCATGAAATGAAGTCCTTGTTTTCCAGAAAGCCTTAATGAGCCACAAACCTTTGAAAACCAGGGAGACATACAAACACGAGCTTCTGAAAAGTCTGACTTCTTTCCTATTTAACTCATGTTTCCTGAGAGCTAGGGATTTTCTTTGCAATTATGAGGAAAAGAAGGGGTTTTTTTTTTGAAAGCTGAGATTCAAGTGAAACGTGATTCAGAGTTGGAACTTGGCAAAAAAAAAATAGCATGAGCTTTCCTGCCATTTCTAAACATTTAGGTAACTGCACAGGCATTTAATCTTCATCCTTTCCTCCTCTTTATATACTTTGTTGTGCTTTTTATCTAGACTATAGATATGCAGTATCTTCCATATGAGTATGTTCCTATACAGGTCTGTGGTTCCACTGAGACTGGTATCTGAGGACTCAGTAGCTGGACCCCAGCAGAGGACAAGTGTTGAGGCTTGGCAAGTGGATCTTGCTGCTTCCTTATTATGTAAAGTGCCAAAATCAGTATTCATCTGTGCATTGCTAAGTAGCAGCATTTCTGCTTTTTTCCATGCAGGGAAATTATACTTTGTGTTGTCTTCTTATAGAAAAATAGCAAATTTTATGAGATGCATTTCCCTCAGGCCCCACGGAGTAGATTTTGTTCTGTAATAAGAGACCAATGTGTTTTAATTGCTTGTTGTAGACTATTACCTGTTAAATTTGTCTGAAAGTGTGACACCAGCAAAAAACTTCTTTTCTGTTTTGCTTCCTTCTACTTTAGAGCTGTCAAATAACTTCAACATCTAAGGATAAAACATGACAGATGACTCAAATATGTGACAGGTCATAAAATATTGATTCTTCATGTTACCTGCTAATGAAAGGCTCTGTGGGTAAATCTTCTTTAATTGGGATTCCTAACTTCTGATTGTTATAACCCCAGTTTAGGTTACAGTCTAGAATTAGGAAGTTTGGGTTTGGTCCCAGGAAATGCTAAAGCCTGTACATAAGGAATCAGTTTTACTTTTCTTAAACTAGTGTTTTTTGTCTAGACTCCCAGCCATGTTTTCTGTTACAATCTACATCTCCTGGAAACCCTTCTGGACCTTTTTGGTTCCTTTTCGGCTCAGTAGAGCCAACCCAACTCCTAAGATTGTATGATAATGAGAATCACTGTGGATCTATCGAGGACATTTTTCCCAAGATAAGAAGCTTCTCTTGATTATGTATGAAATAAATAAATCATATTTACTAGATTATTTTCCAGGATTTTGGAATTTCCCTGGTTAAGCTTCTGATTTTCAGGCTTTTTAGGTCATTTTGAATAGCAAAGGCTCAGACTGGGCTTTCTTGTCTAGTCCTCTGTGAAGACAGGGTCTTTTTTGCTGAATGAAGGCAGTGTTTGTTGGCTAGAGCTCAGTGTGTAAGATCTTTTGGCAGCAAGAAGGAGATGCTGCCCTACTTGAACCTATCTTTTAAGCAAAATGCTGGAAAACAATGCTCAAAATTAGATTTATAATCTCTCTTGAGCAGAGCTCATACAAGTTTAGGGGCCAGAAAAAGCCACAGTGCTTCCACAGTGAAACAGCAGCAGCTACCAGTCTCCTGACTTGAGTCTGTACGAGCAGACCTGTGCCACATCTTCACTTCTAAAGCACTTCCCCGTCCATGACTGAAAACTTCTCATAGGAACAGTAACATCATCCCTCCTAAAAGGAGCCCTTTCTAGTGTGGCGAGCACCCTTTCTAATGGTGTAATTGCGTGCTTTCAATGCAAAATTATACAGGGCCAGAAGAGCCCCTGTGCAGGGACCCATTGGAGACTGGCAGACGTTCAGCCCTGAGAGTAGGAGGTCTTGGAGTCTGCCACGATCTTTGCTGTTGAGGGGGAGGTCCCTGCTCTCCATAACTCCCATGCCTGGGAAACCCACTGTCCCACAGGTATCAAGCCAGGGCCCTGCTCCAGGTGGGATGAATGGTGCAGAGGAGCAGACGTGCATTAGGCTACTGTATTGGAAGCTGAAGGACATATCCTGTGTGTGGCTTGGGAGGGATGGGCAAGCTCTTCCATGATGCACTGTGAAATTACTCCCAGGGCAGTTTGGAAGGTTCTCTGTTTTCCACTTCTATAAGCCAGTCTACTAAAAGACTTGAACCATCCCTGCAAGTCTTGTCTCTGGTATTCACCATTGGGGCTACAATCTGAAAACACTATTTAGATAAACTGCTATGAAAATAAATGCAGAACTTGTTGGAAAGACATACTCTTAGAGTTGTGATCAGTAGTTCGCTGTCCAGCTGAAGGACTGCATTTATCAGAGTTTCATGGGAATCTGTCTTAGGTCTGATATTGTTCAAATACTTTCATTAACCACTTTGATAATGGAATAGAGGTTCTCCAATGGAATACAGGATTTCCTCTTCCATTTGCAGGACACAGTTATCCAGGAGAGGCTGCAAGTATGTTGTAGAATAGAAACAGTACTCAGCATTTATAATGAACTAGAGAAATAGTGGGAAAAAATAGGACACAATTCAATAACAGTACGTATGTGGACAGAAGGAGTTGTACAAAATTATCAGTTAGGGACCAAGTGACTACGTGAGTCCATGGGGTCCTTCTGTTGTGAAAAAGGGCAAATGCCCTACCAGGATGTGTAAGCAGGAATATTATCTGCCAGGATGTGCAAAGTGACTCTACCAGGCTACTCAGCAAGGCCTCGGCTGCATGGTTGGCTTTTTGGCACTAGACTATAACAGAGAAGCGGACCTACTGGGTGAAGACAGGAGCAGAGCAACAAGAGAGGTCAGAAGCCTTGGAAGCTTAGTGTGAGAGGAAATATGGGCAACTGAGCTGTTTAGCCTAGAGGAAAGGAGACTTACTGGACATAACACTCTCAACTATGAAAAAAGCTGCTGCAAAAGGGAAGGGAATAAATCATTCTCTCTGGGGAGGTGACAAGTAATGGGCTTAAAGCAAAGCTAGGGAAATTTCACTTAGACATTAGGAAAAGCCTGTCTAGGATAAAGCCTGTTGGCCAGTGCAGCAACTGCTGAGAGAGAAGGAGCAGCAGTTGGCGATGCTGGAGGCCCCACGGTGGTCTCCCCACCGAAGTGTCCTCACTCCCTGCAGCCTGGCACGGCTGGAGGCACATTAAAAACCCATATTGCATCCACAGACATCCAACAGGGAGACAGGAAAAGAAAAAGGCACTGTCTCCATCTTGCACCCCTCGCCCCTGTAGGAGGTATGACAGCCCCTTGGAGATGCTGGACCGCAGAGGCTATCTGTAAGCCGGGGCTCAGGTAACAAGTGGTGACTTGCAATTTCTCTAGGTGGAGGGACTAACTTCCATAGGGACATCATGCTTTCTCCCTAAATGACTTACACAGAGGGCATTTCTGCTGATCAGGGAAAGAAAGATTCCCCAGCCCTTATTTCTGTGCCAATTGTACTGTCTATTTTTGACGGCAGGTTCCCATTAGCATTTGTTTGCTAAAAATAAACATATTTCAAATGCCATTCATTATATAGCACATTAGGGTAAAGGCAATTTACGCTTCAGTCAAGAAGAAATATTTTTAAGAGATAAATTGGTTCATGCAAATATCCGTGGCTGGCACTCAGTGCACGTGGTACCAGCGGAGATGATGCTCTGATTTCTGTCGATTGATGGGTTAGATCACGAAATACAGGAAGCTGTTGAGGAGCTCAGTGCAACATCCTGTTTTAACTTAATTAAAAACATGACCACAATTATGTAAGAGAAAAATAAAAAAGAGATGGGAGGGTGTTAGAAACAGTTCTCCCTTATAGCTGCAGCATAGCAGAATTGTAACAAATGGGCAGACATGGGGTTTGGGGAGGTGGTATTTTTTATTATACTGACCATAATGGCTTCCTAAAACCTAAACATCACTGCTTCTTGATCACAGAACAGGGAAACATTATAAGGTGTCCTGGTTTCGGCTGGGATAGAGTTAATTTTCTTCCTGCTAGCTGGTATAGTGCTGTGTTTTGGATTTAGGATGAGAATAGTGTTGATAACACACCGATGTTTTAGTTGTTGCTAAGCAGTGCTTATACCAGTCAAGGACTTTTCAGCTTCCCATGCTCTGCCCGGTGCACAAGAAGCTGTGGGGGGGCACAGCCAGGACAGCTGACCCAGGCTGGCCAAAGGGCTATTCCATACCTTATGGCGTCATGCCCAGTACAGAAACTGGGGGAGTTGGCCGGGGGGCAGGGATTGCTGCTTGGGGATGGGCTGGGCATCAGTCAGCAGGTGGTGAGCAACTGCATTGTGTATCACTTGTTTTGTATATGCTATTGCTATTGCTATTGTTGTTATTATTATTATTATTATTATTATTATTATTATTATTATTATTATTATTATTATTATTTCCTCTTCCTCTGCTGTGCTATTAAACTGTCTTTATCTCAACGCACAGGTTTTACTTTTTTTTCCTGATTCTCTCCCCCATCCCACTGTGGGGGGAGCGTGAGCGAGCAGCTGTGTGGTGCTTAGTTACCGACTGGGGTTAAACCACAACACAAGGGTGTAATTTTGAATAAGAAAATGCCAGTGCATAAGGATTTTGAGAAGGTTTAGATGAGCTGCTGAGCCTGGAGCTGGACGGTGATCTCTGGTGAACTTGTCCTTCATGAATTGCCTAGTCTCCTTTTGAGTTTTTTAAAAAATAATTTTAGCTTCCAAAATGTTTTGTGGAAATAAAGTATTTCAAGCAAAACTTGCTAGTTTTGGTGGCACTTTTAGCAGGAGGATTTCTAGGGCACGTAGGGAATTACTGCTCTGAACCAAGGTTCACAAGTAGGAGCTGAACTTGAGCCTCGCATAGCCCCCATGAGTGCCCCTCTGTCCTTCCCGTTATAATTCAGAACAAAAATAACGTACCATAAATAAATAACAGACCATAAAAAGGAAAAGCGAAAGCTTTCATTTCCAGCCACTGCTAATGAACAGGCTGCGGCAGGTCCTGCAAGATCGGGACGGTCTGATTTTATCCACTAGAGGGGAGTGCTGTACCTAAAGTTACCAGCTCACTCACAGCAATACTGGTAATTTCAAAATAAGTGGCATTAGTAAGAAAATTAATTAATGTTACTCGTAATATAATTCAAAACAATGTAAAACTGGAATATGCCAGAAACCGTTATTAAATGTTTAAAATAAAAAAATAATAACTTCTTGGGTTTAGGATCCTTCATTAAACAATATTTTGAAGTTACTAGACTTTACTTAAAAAAAGATCAAAATCTACCAGTTTATCTGAAAATTGTGGGTTTTTTTTCTATATTGTTTTGCAATGCACAGATGAAATACTTTAAAACACAGTCTGTTTAACCTCAGAAACTGCATCTATAAAATGCTCCTGATGATTCACGGTAATTTGTGTTAAATCTGCAAAAGCCAACACCTTGCTGACCCAAAATAGTTTGGTGGCAGGATCCTTAGCTAATCACAAACACCTGAAACAAAATGTGAAGAGGGAGGTAAGAGCCCAGATGTGCTTCCCACCTTGGATGTGCTGCTGGGGGAATGCCACAGCTGGTGGGACAAAGAAGGCTCTGAACATGGGAGGAAAGAAATTTCTCACGGCCTCATATCTACACAGTTTTGGCACTTTAGCAGTTCCTTGGTGCCCACACTAGAAACATCCACCAAAGCAGCATAAATTAAAGCACATCTGCAGTTACTGAGGTTTTAGATTCCAGGGATGGGGAATGTTAGCACTGGTGCCCACTGGCAAGGGCACTGGTTTTGGGATGGGTGGTCCCAAGACTTGGGTTTGAAGCTGGCTGCTCTTGCCACTAGGCTTTATTTTACAGAGCTTTATTTGCATCAGCTCTTACTGACCGACTAAGCATTAGTGGGAGATGCTGCCCTCCTGCTGCGATGCAACCGTAGGTGGGGTGTGCTGCAGCATCTCCCCTTGTGCAGTGGTGATCCCTTGGGGAGACCTGTTTGCACCCCTGCTCACCACTGCATCTCTCTGGCAACTCCAGCCCATTGTTTCTTACTGTCCTTTTACTGCAAATCCTTAACCCAAAATTCGTATTTTCCATCTGCCAGTTCCCTGCTATTATCTTGTCTCAGTGTCACAGACTCAGAAAATGGCAGAGGTTGGCAGGGACCTCTGGGATATCTAGTCCTACCCCACTGCTCAGAGGAGGGTCAGCTAAAGCAGGCTGCTCAGGGCCATGCCCTGTCACATTTCCAGGATCTCCAAGGTTGGAGACTCCACTACCTCTCTGGGCAGACTGCTCCAGTGCTTACCTATGCTCACTGTAAAAAAGTTTTTCCTTATATTTGAATGGAATTTCCTGCATGTCAGTTTGTTCTGTTGTGTCTTATGTCCCTGGGCACCACTAAGATGAGTCTGGTTATGTCTTTACTGGCCCCCCATCAGGTATTTATACACACTGATAAGGTCCCCCTTGAGCCTTTTCTATTCCAGGTTGAGCAAGCCCAGCTCTCTCAGCCCTCCCTCATAGGAGAGATGCTCCAATCCCTTCATCATCTTAGTGTCCTTTCATTGGACCCTCTCCAGTATGTCCACATCTCTCTTGCACTGAGGAGCCCAACACAGGACACAGCACTCCAGATGTGGCCTCACCAGTGCTGAGCAGTGGATCCTGTGAACCTGCTTTGCCACAAGGACACATTGCTGGCTCATGGTTGGCTTGGTGTCCACTAGGATCCCAGGTCCTTTCCTACTAAGCTGGTTTCCAGATGGGTGGCCTCCAGCATATACTGGTGCATGGGGTTGTTCCTCCCCAGGTGCAGGACTTGGGGTTTCCCTGTGTTGAACTTCATGAGGTTCCTGTCCACCCATTTCTCCAGCCTGTTGAGATCCCTCTGGATAGCAGCACAACCCTCTGGTGCCTCAACCACTTCTCCCAGTTTTTTTATCTGCCCCATCATCCATCTGGACTTTATATCACTGATCACAGCCCTTTAAGCCTGGCAGGTCAGCCAGTTTTCAGTCCACCTCACTGTCTACTTATCTAGCCCACACTTCGTCAGCTTGTTTGTGAAGTTGTTATGGCAAACAGCGTCAAAAGCCCTGCTAAAGTCAAGATAAACAATGTCCACTGCTTTCCCCTTGACCACTGAGGGAGTCATGTTGCCATACAAGTTTTTCAGGTTTGTCAGGTGTGATTTCCTCTTTGTAAGTCCATGCTGACTACTTCCAATCACCGTCCTTACTGTTTGGAAATGGTTTCCAGGAGTATTTGCTCCATCACCTCCTCAGGGACTGAGGTAACACTGCCATGTCTATCACTCCCCAGATCCTCCCTTCTTGGAGACAGGAGTGACACTGAATGTGTTGTCTCTGGTATGCCCCAAATGATGGAAATTTTTAATGACTTTTTTGATTCAGCCACTGAATAGAAAAATAATTTCCATGGTCACCTCAAATACCATGTTCAGTTTTGGGCCCCTCATTACAAGACAGACATTGAGGTGCTGGAGCGTGTCCAGAGAAGGGCAACGAAGCTGGTGAAGGGTCTAGAGCACAAGTCTTGTGAGGAGCGGCTGAGGGACCTGGGGTTGTTTAGTCTGGAGAAAAGGAGGCTGAGGGGAGACCTTATTGCTCTCTACAACTACCTGAAAGGAGGCTGTAGCGAGGTGGGGGTCAGTCTCTTCTCCCAAGTAACAAGTGATAGGATGAGAGGAAATGGGCTCAGGTTGCACCAGGGCAGGTTTAGGTTGGATATCAGGAGAAACTTCTTCACTGAAAGAGTAGTCAGGCACTGGCACAGGCTGCCCAGGGAAGTGGTTGAGTCCCCATCCCTGGAGGTATTTAAAAGACGGGTAGATGTGGTGCTTAGGGCCATGGTTTAGTGGTGGACTTGGCAGTGCTAGGTTAACGGTTGGACTTGATGATCTTAAGGGTCTTTTCAACTTAAATGATTCTATGACTCTATGATTCTTTGCTCCCTCTGCAGGTGACAGGCACTTTTCTCCCATTAATGTTTTCTCTTCCTATACCTATCACAAGTTTCAATCTCCTCTGTCCTCTTCTGCTTTCCATTCTCATCTTTTTTATTCCAAGAAGAGAAAAGGAGTGAGTACTGGCATCCCAATTATTTGTATGTAAATATTTTCTCTACTTTTGTCCTGATTTAGCAAAATTTGGAGTCCTGCAGGAGCAGGCAAGAGTCCCTTCTATTCCCATCAGGCATCCTCGCAGCTTCATTCCTGGCTAGCAAAGCAGTTTACAAGACCGATGGAAAACTGACGTTCTTTTATCCCTGCTGCAAAACTTGTTTCATAATTATGTGCCCTATTCTAAAATGTATATGCAGCCTTAATCCTCCTAATATGTAGGGTTTAATACGTATAAAAAGCCTGCTATGTACATCATCTCAGCACAGAATTTCAATTGCTAGAAAGGCTGAGACTGAATTAAAAAGGAAGCACTGTGCATGGCAATGAGCTCATTTTGACAGACTGAATTAATTTTAAATAATAAGGAAGTAATTTCCATCTCACTAAATGCCTGCATTTTTCTGCAAAAATAAAACGCTGTAGTCAGAAAGATACTCTTGAGAAATGTCTCTCATAGAGATAAGTAAACCAGATAGCAATTAAAAAAGTAAATAAGTCATAATTACAATAGTAAAAGGTAGTATTAAGTATTAATGCACTTCAAGCCCAGATGCTTTGATTGAGTTCTGCTTTATCTCATTAGCTTTATAATCAGAAAAATATCATCATCTGAAGATACATAGATTTAAGCACAAACAAATACCTCCGGCAGTTAGATATGGCTGTTGTGCGCATGTAGTCACAACTGCCTGATGCCAAAGAAAAGACCATGAGAAAAAAAGGCATGGGAAGATGTAGAAAGAGAGATCCCTACACCACCACCACCCTTGTCCCCTCCCATCCCAAAACTTAGAGGCTTGAAAATGAAATGTTCTCTGGATGGTCATGTGGGAGACACGGCTTTCTTTTGTTGAAGCATGACCAGAAGAAGCGATGGTGCTTCCTGTGAGAATCAAGATGTTATAATACTCATCAGAAAACTGAAAGGGTGATGTTCAGCTCTCTCCTCTGGAAGGGAGAATTCACTCCCGTACCCCAGGCCAGCCAGGAGAGTTTTCCCACCACCAAGCTGGGAACACAATAAGGCACACGGCACTTAAGTGGCAAAGGTTTGCACCAGAGCTTCTGGGTCCACCCTTGGCACTAGACTGTAGGTTATTTAATGAACTATGCACAGGTAGATCCTAGTAGATCCATGACCAGTGCTCCCATGCCCTGGGGAGGGCTGTAACCACCAGGTACCCTCCATGTCTCTCCTTGAGTACTGAATTATTTTCTGCACAGCATCAGTGGGGGGATCTAGGTCACGGGTGTCCGTGTGCATTCCCCTTTTCTCTAGCACAGCCTCTGGGCTGGGGTGTAGGGCCCTCTCCCGGGATCTGGACAAAACAACCTCCTTTTTATCCAGCAGTGTGGTGGTTTGAATGTTCACCCAGGAGCTGGGAGATCCTGGTTCAGCTCTAATCCTTGCACTAGCTGCCTGCCTGCAAAGTCTTCTATAAAATGCAGCTTTCTTTGTCCTGTAAGTGAAACTGGGAGAAAGGGAATAAAAAAGCAAGATCAAGGATGACATTGTAGCCTGGTGATGGGGACACTAAGCTGTTGAAAAGGTGATCTGACTTCCACTCTCTGCTCCCATTAATATTTAATAGTCATTAAATTAAAAGTCAGGGATGTGTAGGATTAACTACAGGTCAGCATCCTCATACTTATATCTGAATGAATGAGATAGTGTTAGTATGGATGGAAATAAGCTATTAGCAATGAGCACGGCCAGTATGTCAGTAACAGGCATAAATTTAAACGATTTAAACACTGTCCCTGAGAAACCAAAACAATGAAATGGCTGCTCCAGTACAGAGACCTGCACAAACCCTGCACCAGTGCCGAAACCTCCTCTAGTGCAGATGCTCATTGAGATCTGAAACTGTTTGGCAAAAATCAGCCCTTTCTCTCTGTGGATTTGCTCAAGGGACTTGCGAGACACTGACACTGCTGATCACTGAGAAAACAGTCGTAAACAGCTTTTCATGCACTCAAAAGCAGTGATCACAAAACAGCAACCTTTGAAGGGTGCTGTAACTGAGCCACCTGCGTTGCCAGGAGAGGCGGTGAGTGCCTTGCACAGGAGGATGCCGGGCTCTTGCTGCACCAAGCCGTCAGGTTCATTTTTAGTTTGCAGAGTTTGAGTGGCTGATGGCCAGAGCCTCAGGAGTATCCTCCTGCTCCCCTCTGGCCCTGCCCTGCCACCGAGGCACAGAGGAGCCACAGTCTGACTTCTCCACTGCTGCGGTTTCTATTTTGGGTGCAACTTGGGAGCATCACTGATTGCAGCTGTTAGTGCAAGATTTCCCCATCCTTTCCATGCTCATTAAAATGAAAAGCAGTCTAACCCCAAGCAACCTTTCCACGTCTGGAGGAACCACAGACTCTGATGGGCAGTTTGTCTCCTCGTCCCTCAGTGGAGAGAGGTGGGCTTGTTTGCCATTGTGCTGGGTTGACTCTGGCTGGACGCCAGGTGCCCACCAAAGCCACTCTATCACTCCCCTCCTCAGCTGGACAAGGGAGAGAAAATATAACAAAAAGCTTGTGGGTCAAGATAAGGGCAGGGAGAGATCACTCACCAATTACCGTCATAGGCAAAACAGACTTGACTTGGGGAAATTAGCTTCATTTATTATCAATCAAATCAGAGTAGGGTAATAAGAAATAAAACCAAATCTTAAAACACCTTCCACCCACCCCTCCCTTCTTCCCGGGCTTAACTTCACTCCTGGTTTTCTCTACCTTGTCCCCTCCAGCAGTGCAGGGGGATGGGGAATGGGGGTTGTGGTCAGTTCATCCAGGTTGTCTCTGCCGCTCCTTCCTCCTCAGGGGGAGGACTCCTCACACTCCTCCCCTGCTCCAGCCTGGGGTCCCTCCCATGGGGGACAGTCCTTCATGAACTGCTCCAATGTGCGTCCTTCCTATGTGCTGCAGTTCTTCATGAACTGCTCCAGCGTGGGTCCCTCCCACAGGGTGCAGTCCTTCAGGAACAGACTGCTCCAGCGTGGGTCCCCCACGGGGTCACAGGTCCTGCCAGCAAACCTGCTCCAGCACAGGCTTCCCACAGGGTCACAGCCTCCTTTGGGCATCCACTTGCTCCGGCGTAGGGTCCTCCATGGGCTGCAGGTGGATATCTGCTCCAGTGTTACCCTCCATGGGCTGCAGGGGCACAGCCTGCCTCACCATGGGCTTCACCACGGGCTGCAGGGGAATCTCTGCTCTGGCACCTGGAGCACCTCCTCCCCCTCCTTCTTCCCTGACCTTGGTGTCTGCAGAGTTGCTCCTCTCAAATATTCTCACTCCTCTCTTTGGCTGCAGTTGCTGTTGCACAGTAACTTTTTCCCCTTCTTCAACATGTTATCCCAGAGGCGCTACCACCGTCGCTGATGGACTCAGCCTTGGCCAGTGGTGGGTCCGTCTTGGAGCCGGCTGGCATTGGCTCTATCAGACATGGGGGAAGCTTCTAGCAGCTTCTCACAGAAGCCACCCTGGTAGCCCCCCACTACCAAAACCTTGCCACGCACACCCAATACAGCCATCCTCCCTTGCACAGGGAGGGCTTTCCATCAGCCGCGTGGTTTCCCTGTGCTGATGAGCAGCGAGGAGGGTGGTCCTCCACAGAGGGATGCCTGCTGGATTTGACCAGATAGCTCAGATCTCAAGCAGCTTCTTTTCCCACAGTTGCTAAGAAACCAAAACAGTCGTCTCAGCTGCTGAAACAACTGTTTAGTAAATTTTTTTCTCCTCTTTGTCTCATTCTGGGTAACAACAGCTTTAAGCCTCTCAGGACTTTCCCTGTGTTCCTTGTGGTGAAAAGCTGGGCAAGCACGATGCTGGGGGGGAGAGTTTGTCCTTGGTAGCTTTTTCAGGAGGGCTCCAGTTGCAAAGGTTGTTTCCATGTGTGGCCATCATGAAGTTCCCTACATTAAACTGTCTGCAGGAGTCTCAGAGACACTTGTTCACAGGTGTTATTCAAAAGCTCTTTCAGCTGCCCCTTACAGCCGCTGTGGGCACATCCACCTGAGTCGCCAGCAGCTCCAAACGTGACTCAGACGAAACCTGTTGCCCAGCTCCTACCTTACATCAGTGTTTCAAATGACAGTTGTCCATTTATCCCTTTGCAGGCCTGGCTCTGGCTAGCATCTTGCCCACGGCCATCTGCAGGGTGCCTGGAAGTAGGGACAGTGCCGATTGCCCTGCAGGATTTTGGCTCTCCTTGCTGGCGTGCTATCAAGGAAGAGACCATATGGGCATCCCCACGGCTGACAGCTGGGCAGCCAGGGAGCCAGCGAGGAACAAAACTCCACACGAGGTTATACCTGCCAGGAACATCACCCAGGAGAAAATCCCCACCCACGTTTAGCTGCAATAACAGAAATGAGTGGGAAAATGGACTCGGGCAAAGGGCAGGGAGCTGCTCCCTGGTCAAGGCAGAGGTAGGTTTCCAGATCCACTTTTGTAGCAGCAGCACAAGGTAATTGCCTCTGGTTGAATGGGACTGGAAGGCTGATAAAAAACCTTGGTGAATAACCTTCCTTGCATAAATGACTCTGAGAACTTTGCTTCTTTATTTCTCTGTCATGTAAGGATTTTGCAAAGTTCAGCTGCATGTTCACAATTAATAATAGGTCCAACTCAGCAGAGACTTGTAGTGTCTTGGAAATGTCACCTATCAAGATACACAAATGAAGCTAAAACAACCTCAAAATATTAACTACTCTGTGTGTTTGCTAACGGTGCTGTGCTGACCGCAAGGGCTGGATTGCCGTTCCCAGCACAACGCCTGTAAATTCTGCCAGTTCCCTGGCGGGCTCGGGTTGTTTTTGTTAAATGGTTACGTGTTGTGCTTCCTTCATGCAAAACCTCCTGTTTTCTGATGGAGCTGTGGCTCTGATTGAAAGTTACAACCCTTTTTCCTGCAGCCTTGGTGGAAACTGGTTGTTGTATCAGCTCATATATTTTGTAACTCTGGCAAATAAATCTGGGTGTTGTGCAAGTTAGTAAAACAGAGATCTCTACTGCATGAGAAAGAAGTGACACAGTGTGAGTGAGAAGTGAGCAAGAGTGACCTGGGCTGAGCTTTTGAACTAGGGATGTTCTGCTGAGCCAGCCCTACTGGGAGCTCCTGCTCTGTGATGGGGTGGCCTGACGAGGCGTTACTGTAATGGTAATGGTATAAATATTGTAATGAGATAAATACAGGGTGGGTGGGAGCACGAGGGCACACAAAGGGCCAGGTCCATGGCAGCCAGAGGAGCCAGGGTGGCAGTGCTCCCTCCCCAGGCAACAGGCCTTCCCCAGGCAGGTGGGAAAACACAGCTTTCCCCTTTTATGTCCTCTCAGTCCGTACCTTTTTTCTGGCAGTGGCCAGCAGTGGATACCTAGGACAGAGCAGAAGGACAGGGAAAGCCATAGGGGGAAAGCCATAGGGATGTCTCCCCAAAATATTGTACCATCCTCCAACAATTTGCAGCGTAGGCATTGTTGCATGTAAGGGCCTTGCAAGTCTTTCTTCCACGAATATATCCAGCTGTTTTGTGAACCCTTTTAGCACATACAGTCTCAGAGGGGGAACTACGGGCAAGTGAAGTCCAGGTCACACAGGACATATTGCTGCCTGCCTGGCCCAAACCCGCAGCCCAAGGCACTGTGTCAACCACTAAACCACCTTCCTCTCCTGAGGGTGAATCAGCATTGACCTCACTTCTAACTCCCCAGCAGACAACGTTCACCCAGTCAGTCATTAATTTTGCAAGCGATGTGTGGCTTCAGATTTAAAAGGAAAAAAAGGCTGGTCCCTCAATCCCAACAGCATGGCTTACAATGATCTTGTGTGTGCTACATGCTAAAGCAGAGAGGGAGACTTTCTGTGGATCATGGAAACAGTTTACTGCACCTTCTGGTAGTATCATTGGTGGTGAGGAAAAATAGGAACATGAGGATTTCTGATTAGCTGGGTAAATGGCCAAGTTACCTAATTGGGTTCCTCCAGACAGCTGCTGTCCTTAGCAAGAAACATGACTGTATTATTCTATAATGGCACAGTGTTTAGCAAATCCTGCCAAAGGAATATATGGTCCCTGTTTTTTTATTCCTCTGAGCAAAATATTCATGTTTTTTCCAAGATGTTTCTATCAGACAATGTTTAAAAACATATTTGACTGACTGACTGAGTTTACTGTTTGTGAAAAGAGGCTGGAATAAGTCTTCAGGATGCTCTAATTAGAAAAGCAGCTCCTATCCCAACAGGTAGTAAGAGGAGACTGTCATACCCTGCACATCACTAGGATGAAGTGCATTCAGCCAACTTGGATGATTTTTTGTGTTAAATTTTCTAGCTGGGAAGTGACATTTGCTATTTACTGCACTAATATGAATCGCCAGGCCAGCAATGGCAAGCTACTACCTGGTTCATAGGCTTTTCAAGGGACTCTGAATGCAACCTGTGCTTTTGTTTATGGGGGTAGTCTGTAAATACTGCCTGTTGCCTTTCATACAACATGCTCATCAAAGGTTACGTGAAGGAGGCAGTTTCTGTAGGACTCAGTAAACTTTACCACTGTCACTGATAGAGTTGCCTTTAAAGCTGATGAGAAGCTGTGCACTTTTATAAGTCTCTGGACCAAGATCATGGAGAGACATTTATTATTATGGGCATGTAAACTACAAATTAATTAAATTCTAAGCATGTGAATGGAGCATCACAATATTTTATACAAGCTATAATTAATCAGACATAAAATGTACAAGCAATGCAGTTAAGTTATGACTTGCACATATTTTGCAACATTATTGAAAACCTATTACAACCTATTACAAATGACTTGACAATCTTTGTTGCAGGATATAATGTCCATCATGGCTGACACTGGCAAAATGGAATTAGCCCTGTGAAACCCTCTAATTTTGGATGTAATTTTTTTAGCATCTTCAGCTTTCAAAAAAAAAGCCCGAATATCCAGGCTCTAAAAACTTAACCCTTTAAGTCTAGTGCAGGGCACCCAAAATTGCCAGCCACCTACACAGACTCTGGGTCACAGACTTGAATGAATTACTCTTACACATGCTTTCTTAAATCATCAGTATAAAACAGCTGTACTCTTTTTGTTTATTAACTTTGATATCTAATTGACAAGTCTATCTGCCACTTTACAGTGATCTATTTAATCACAACTAATTCTTGTTATTTAGAAATCCTTGTGGCATCTCTGATCTTTCTAATCTGTTATGAACATTGTCTTTAAGGAATCTGAAAATGCACATATTAATTACAAACTACTTCAGAGGTGGCTGCTGTCAGGCAAATAATTTTTTGTAAATCAGAGAGCTGAAATAAGCTGCTCAGGGAAATTGTGTGGGTTACAGTAAATATTTTAAGACATATCCAGCTCAAGCACCATATACAAGGTAGAGACGAATGAATGTCCTCTGGATGGTGGGGAGTATGCTAGACTCTGCTCAATAGAGTCTACTCAGACAGTATCTTGTGGTCACACTGTCACTTTCCTTTATTTTTTCCCCTGGGAAAAAGAATTCTGGACATAGACATCCTGAGACACTTTCCCTGTCCAAATCTAATTCATAAATTCCTTTTCACTTTCCAGAGGGATCTTTTCCTCAATATAATTTTAATGTAATGCCGGGTCTTTTACAGGCATTTAAAATACTCTCCATTCCTAATAATTTAGAATGGAGGCAGGAAACATGCAGCAGCTGTGCCTCCCCCCAGAAAAGGATGTTTTCAACTCAGGATGAGCTGTAGGTCCCCTGCTACAAAAACAAATAGCAGATGAAGACTGACTCTGGTTTACTTTGAGGTAAATTCGATCTAACTTGGGCAGGAGCATGGCATTGATTCCTCCTCCAGCTGCCCCGCACATACTTTGCAGAGGACTATAGAGCAAGAGAGTTATTGCATGTGTCTCATCAAAGGCAATACTTTAACACCAGAGGCAGAAGTAGGTGGGAGACCAAAGGATGACTTGAAAATAGCACAGACAAGCCTGATTTCCTGAAAATGGCTCAAACCTATGGAAAACTCAAAGATTGGTATGGTTTGAAAGTCTCTTTGGTGGCACTGTGGGAGGAGGTTTTGTGTTGCAGGAGGCCTGAGATGGGAGAAGGAGGCACCATGAAGGAAAGGGAAATGGGTAGTCTGAAGAGAAGAAGGAGATAAGCAGGAAAAGCCATAGGAGTAGTTTTATGGACACTTTTGAAAGGTTGGACCATGAACTTGACAAAGAGGATGAAGGTGAAGCAGTGAAAGGATGTGATTTGCTAAGGAATTGACACAAGGAATCGACACAAGGAATCGATTTTAGCTGTGACATTTTGAAGGAAGACAAGGTGAGCATCAAGAGGGCCAGAAGAGAGGCTGTGGATACTGAGGATGAAGCTATTGGGGCCTTACTGTAGGAACAAATAATAATAGATATTTTTGTAGGATGCTCTTGAGGGAATGTCAGCAGGATTAAATGACAGCATCAGTCTGGAGAGAACAGGGAAGATGGTGATAATGTTGAAAAGAACACTGAGGGTGTATGCTGCCTGGATGCAGAAGCTAATAGGTTTCCCAACTACAATCAAACAGGGTAGGCATGTGAGGTAAGATAAGAGGGTCAGTTTTAGCTATAGCTGTATAGTTAAATGAAACCATCTGGCATTACTGTCCTGAGAGTGAAGACCTGCCTACAGAAGAGGGAGGGAGGTATTTTAAAAACCAAAACAGACGAAGATGGAGAACGAAGGAAGATTCCAGAAGTTGACATTGCTAAGGAGGAGGATTTAGGAAGAGCGTGGACAACAGCTGCATCAAAGCAGGTAATGGAAGAAGAGTACAAAATAGACTGGCAGTATGAAGGACAAACATGCAAGGAGAAATTTCGCAAGGCTGTCTGAAAAGCTAGCCAATATCCTGATTTTTAACCTGGTGCAGCCCCCCACGTACACATACTCTTGATCTGCTCAGAAATGTTGCCTGGGCAGCATTTGAGGATTTTGGATATTTGCCTCCAAAAGTTTAGCAGATTGGAGGTGCACGTGCACAGACCCACCCACTGTGCGACGCATGCTCACTTGGTCCAATCTGTATCGCACACCGACCCCATGAGAATGTGCCTGGGATGTGTCAGGCATGAATATGCCTGTATTCAGGAGAAACACCCCCTTTCTCTGCTGTCATAACAAGCATCCCTTTCCCACATATCTGGGCAGAAGCAAATGTTACAAACTGAAGGGATTATGTGCTGGATATTGCATGTGCCATTGATTGTATGTATCTATGCACATCTGACCTCAACCAGGGACCATCTGACCCACTGATTTTTGGGTGGTAAGGTTTGTCATGTCCTTGAGTCAGGCATCTACAATCTGTCCTACAGGGATTATATGATATTCAGCCAGAGGTGAGCACGCTCCCCACAGAGATACGCTATTGATATGGAGATGTAATGACTTAGATGAAATCATTACTTATCCTTCCAGTAAGTTGTGTCCTGATTTAGTAACATATTCCATTTGTACATCATATTGTCTCCAGTGAGTCTGCTTTACAACAGCAGTGCAAACAAATTAAACAAAGTTTTGATATGCTTTTATCAAAGATTTGTCCCTAGTGTCCTTTGATTTACTTCTTGAGATCTCCTCTGGCACGAACTGGATGGAAGCAATATTTTCTCCCCCTCAAAGTTGATCTGAGCTCAAGCACCTCTGAGAATATATGAGCTCTGCCTTCAGAGCTGGCTTCAGGCATTCTGGAGAATGACTGCCCTCCCCTCAATATATAACATGCTGAAGATAGCTGTATGTCTTCATTTCAGTGAAATTGCTTTTTTTCTGCATTTTCTTGGCATCCAGATGGTGGTGCTCTGTCCTGAGCCAATACCAAAATGAAAAAAACCTGCTGCCTTTTCTTGCTGGTTGACAAAGGGAGGTACAGAGGTACATGCTCTCCTTGCCTTTAACCACCCTCCCCCCTCTAGTGAGGACCAAAACTAACGACAGATCTCACTTGCCAGCAGGGAAAGTTTCTTGCATTTTGCAATTTTTGTAATTGCATCACAGAGGTTAGAGATGGGAATAACCTATTAATTACCCTTTACGCCACTCCAAGTCTGCTGAAGATGGTTCTCTACAGCAGGAGGTATGGTTTCCAGCACATTTTGATATGAAATAGAAATCTGGAATGAGAAAAGAACTGGTTCCATGGGCACCAGTATAGAGTCTTTTTTGTCTCTAGTCTTTCAGAGGATCATTTTCTGCTGAAAATGCTGTGATTAGGAAGATGAGCACTTGAGGTGTCATGGTGCTAGCATGATTGTCGATAGGACTGTGAAAGGGAAATATATTTTAAGAAATAAGAAAATGCTCTTAAAGATGAGTGTGTTGAACAACTGGAGAATCCAAAACAGCTGTTCATCAGGGAGACAGGTAAAGCAGTGTGTGCAACAGCATCAGCCAGTTCTAGCTCAACTCATGTATAATAACTTGCCAGGTTAATACATTGCCAGGCGGTAAGATGCTACTGCTCTGCCTAGGTTTCTGCCTGTTAAATTCTTTGGGTAGTCTCAATGCAGAGAAAGGATATCACTTGCTGCCATTATAAAGGAAGCCAATGATATACAGCAAATGCAATCCTTAAGACAGCAGATAACTTCTGATCCTTTGGCTATGTTTGATGAGTGGTTCAGCCCTGGTTCCCAAGCCCTGTGGTTCCCACAGGACTGACAGCATCCACCTGACACAGGAGTCCCTGTGGTAGGGCAGGCTTTGGGGTTGCAGACACCAGCAGAGCTAGAACAGGTGGGGTTCAGACACAAGCCCAGCCAAGCTGTCTTCCATAGTGAGCATTGGAGAGGGACTCTGCTCTTGCCTATGAACAACCCCAAGATCTTTGTCCTGCTTCAGATCTTCATGGTCTGCCTGGTGGCTGTTGGCCATAGGAAAAGGTTGACATTTTGGGGACTCATGATGCAGAAAGGTTGGCAGCCCTAATGAAGGGTTATAACTCTGCTCTGCTGAGGGAAGGAAAGCTTGAGGTCATCTGAGCTTTTCAATGTCTTTGATAAAGACCCTACAATTTTCACACATTGGGAAGTTGGATAGTCTTTGTGCAAGGGAGGCACTGGTATTCCACTGGGCAGATTTCGCTTTCCCAGCTGTCCCATATCCTTTCAGGAGCAAGTCTCTCTGTGGCCCTCAGCCAGCAATGCACTTAGATGGGAACACACCTCTCAGTCCATGGATCATCCTGCTGAATTTGTTAGGGCTCCTTACGCACTTCCAGGAAACAATGTGCTTTGCTGGGCTGGATCCAGCATCTCTCTCATGTCCCCATTTGCATAAAGCTCTTTCACATCCCTTGAAGCCATATTAATATGCTGGATGGGCTATGGATACTGCCCAGGACTGCACTGCTTGCTTGAGTCATAACCACACTTTCAAAAATGAATGAGTAGAGTATGCTTTTGCTTAAAGTTAAAAAGCACTGTTCTTTTGGGTTGCGAGCAATATGAGCACCAGGAAAAGGAGAGCTGTGCCCATGCGCTGTTCTGGTGATAAACACATGTACTCTTGTTTACTCCCTGAATAATAAGACTTTGAGCTCAAAGTTGGCAATGCTGGAGGGGATCAGCATGTGGCTGAAAACAGTCGGTGGGAGCAGAGGAAGGTATGGTGTGTTACCCTTTTTGTTGTGGATGGATCCCAGAGCCCCAAAGGTGGCACTGCAATAGCAGCTTGAGCAAGCATGACAGGATGGGTCAAGTGGAAATGTCGGGATAGAAGACCTTGTGGAGATGACGGAGACCAGTATAAGTATCTAGCAGCAAAGAACTGCCAGGGACTAGGGCATGAGACAAGAAATGTCCTGATGAGGGCATGCCTAGCTCTGTGGTGCAGAGAATATCTAAACACAGGGAACAGAGAAAACTGAACAGTAGGCAAGTGAGTTGGACAGTGATCATTTCAGAGAGCACTGTCTTTTACTTAATGTTGCTGTTGGGCAGATGAAGCAGTAGGCAGTAGCAGTGTTGACAGATTCATGGCCACCCAGCGTCACTGTGAGGAGCTACATCCCAGCCTGGGAAGCACAGAGGACGTCATGGTAAATCCCAAGGCACATGTTCCTGTTACTGAAAGACTGCAGAGAGAAGCCACCTGGGAGAAATGTTGGAAACCAGTCTCCTAATCTGATATGGTCAGAGATGTGTGTGGCTGAAGGTTGAAGGAAATTGTAGGAGACCACTTTGATCAATGATGGCAGTCTGTGAATAGTTTTCTGAGGATTTAACCTTCATGTGGGGGATAAAACTGCACTGTAGGTCATGAGAAAAACTATTCACGTCATTTGTTCAGAATTATGTAACTGGAGAAGGTAACTGTGTCGCAGGATTTGGTGAAAGATGGATGCTCTGAGGCTCTAAGAGGAGGCCAGCCAAGACAACAGGGTTTGCAGAGGAACACATGAGAGCATGATCCAGTGGGCAATGATGGCTGGCTCTGTGGACACTGCTGGAGTCGGCTGAGTATGTGATATTGGTCTGTTCTTACGCTAACAGGCAGAAGCAGTGTGCAGTGGACTTACACCCTTGTGTGTATGTGTGCAAGAGGGAGATATTGACATTCAACAGTCTGCAGTTGTTCTTCAGGTCTGTCCTCTCTCACCGATGAATTTGTGTCCTGGTGTCAGCCACTTATACATATGCGCAATTTAGAACAGCGATTAAATTTTGTGGCTGAGGCTGTTAACATCATTTAAAATAACACAATCATACAAAAACACAGCAGGAGAGAACTTCAGGAGGTCATGCAGACCAGTCCTTGTCCCAGGGTAGGCTAATTGCACCAGTGTCACTTCTGATGTGTTTGAATAATTTGTCCCTAAGGCTCTCCAACACTGGAAGCTCACAGTACCCTTAGGGAATTGTTTCCTCTGCTTCATTCTCCCCGCTGCTGAAAAGGCTGTGGGATTTTTGTTCATCATATCTGATTTGAATATTTCTTTCTGGAATGTAAAACATGCTTGCAGGTGCTATTATCCACATACGGGCACTGAAAACCAAAAATACTCACTCTCATTTATGGACTGCTCCCTCACACTTGTAAAATAAGAGAACTGAGTTGGAGACATCCCTGCCATGCAAGGGAAATCAATGGGGAAACCGGGCTTCTTCCAGCAGCACCAGGCTGACACAGAAACCAGAGATGGCTGAGTAAGGAGATCAGAGTGAAACACACAGATTATACAAATGAATAGGCTGAAACGTTGCACGGCTCAGCAGTTCTCTGCCGGATACGGATGTCTGAGAGACGGCTGGTTGCAGCAATCCTGTAATGAGTGTCAGAGAGCTGAGACGAGGAGGCGGCAATCAGGGGAATTAGCCCAATTCAGGGAATCTGAACTTTGGACTAAGAGTAGTTTAGGGGAAGAAAATGGGAGCAAAAATGCTTAATTGGGTGCTTTGGGAGGACGGACTACTTCTTGTCACAGTGGCACAGTGCAGCAAGACTCAAAGGCAAACTCAGGATCCTTAAGTGATGCTAGAGACAGATCTGTGAGGTGGGTCCTCTCAAAAATGGTCTGTGGGACATCCATTTACCATGCACAACAACTGTGGTTAATGTTGGCCGTCGTTTTGTTTTGCTGTGCAGGATGGGGGAAGGTGGGTCTCCTGCCAGCAAGGGGAGGAGGTGGGAGGTTGTGGGGTGGCCCAGCTCTGCGTGTGTGCCATGGCTCCAGCTTCCCTGAGGAGGCACATTTCTTGGGGAGCGAAGGGGCCAAGCTGAAGAAGGAGTATGGTGACTTTTTGGCAGGTGGGAACAGAGATCTATGGCACTCCTGCCTCGGGGCCTCAGTTCATAGAATCATAGAATCATAGAATCATAGAATCATAGAATCATAGAATTGTTAAGGTTGGAAAAGACCCTTAAGATCATCAAGTCCAACCGTTAACCTATCACCACCAAGTCCACCACTAAACCATGTCCTCAAGCACTGCATCTACCCGTCTTTTAAATACCTCCAGGGATGGGGACTCAACCACTTCTCTGGGCAGCCTGTGCCAGTGCCTGACTACTCTTTCAGTAAAGAAGTTTTTCCTAATATCTAACCTAAACTTACCCTGGCGCAGCTTGAGGCCATTTCCTCTCGTCCTATCGCTTGTTACTGGGGTGAAGAGACCGACCCCCACCTCTCTACAACCTCCTTTCAGGTAGTTGTAGAGAGCAATAAGGTCTCCCCTCAGCCTCCTCTTCTCCAAACTAAACAACCCCAGCTCCCTCAGCTGCTCCTCATAAGACTTGTTCTCTAGACCCTTCACCAACCTTGTTGCCCTTCTCTGGACACGCTCCAGCACCTTGATGTCCTTCTTGAATTGAGGGGCCCAAAACTGGACACAGTATTTGAGGTGCGGCCTCACCAGTGCCGAATACAGGGGCACTATCACCTCCCTGGTCCTGCTGGCCACACTATTCCTGATACAAGCCAGGATGCCATTGGCCCTCTTGGCCACCTGAGCACACTGCTGGCTCATGTTTAGGCGGCTGTCAACCATCACCCCCAGGTCCTTTTCAGCCAGGCTGCTTTCCAGCCACTCCTCCCCAAGCCGGTAGCGTTGCCTGGGGTTGTTGTGACCGAAGTGCAGGACCTGGCACTTGGCCTTGTTGAACCTCATACAGTTGGCCCTGGCCCAACAATCCAGCCTGTCCAGGTCCCTCTGCAGGGCCTTCCTACCCTCCAGCAGATCGACACTCCCACCCAACTTGGTGTCATCTGCAAATTTACTGAGGGTGCACTCAATCCCCTCATCCAGATCATCGATAAAGATATTAAATGGGACCGGTCCCAACACTGAGCCCTGGGGAACACCACTCGTGACCGGTCGCCAACTGGACTTGGCTCAGTTGAGTCTCAGAGGCTCTGACTGCTGGGATGAACTCACCAAGGAGAAGGAGGCAGGGAAATCACAAATCTGTTATTGACTCCCTTTCTTTTCTGCAACCCATCCCCAGCACTAACCATATTTGAAAATACAGCTTCCAGGCTCTTTTGCAATGGTTTCAAAAAACAATCTTACCTCTGTAGAGACTTATTTTACCAGTGCTATTTTTCCCTAGCTTTGAGTTCACCATTGACGTTAATTAGGACTTCCTTAGCCTCGTTAGCCTGGTGTTTTCCTTTGTTACTGAGAACAGCGAAGGTGACCTTGCTCACCAGGTGGATTTTTTCAGCTCTGACAGTCTAATCATTAATGTCTTAGGAACAGAGGTAGAGATCTTACATGGGAAACTTGAGAAGAGCTATAAAAGCATCACGTAGACAGCTGTCAGTGTCAGCTGGCATAGCTCCAATAATTCAAAAGTAGATATATTTCTGATAAGTCATCCTGTTCTCACACAACACATGCTGTAACTCCACATTTATTACACATATTGGGTGCAATGGATTGAAGTGATATTTTTGTTGCATGTTAAGAAAATACAACAAATGCCTACATGTGTAGCTCAGTTGCAAGTGGCTGAACTGGGTATACAGAGAGTAATAACTAGCATTTGATAATCTCCATTTTATTATCCAGAAAAGTGGACCAGTGACCAGCACGCTGATCTCCGGTGATCTGGTTTCAACTGATAGCTTACAGCATAGTGAAAGTTATTTTGGTGGCTTCACTCTACTCCCCGCCCACACAGTCATGAAATTGTAGAGTCATTGACAGCTGTAAGTAGGAAGGGACTTCTGGAGGTCACCTATTCCAGTTCCCTGCTCAAAGCATGTCCAACTAGAGCAGGTTGCTCAGGGTCATGTCCAGTCAAGTTCTGAGTATCTCCAACAATGGAGATGACACTACCTTGCTGGGCAACCTGGTCAATATTTGACCATCCTCATGACAAAAACCATAATGCACTTGAAGTATGAGTGGCAATCCCAGGTGAACAGAAAACAGGCAGAGAATAACTGAGTTCTGTCTCTCAATACCAGGCAGCACCAGAAGACCTGTGTGGGTAAGTATGTTTCAAGATGCTGTGACTGGTCTCACCTTCATAAGCATTACATACACTAAGATTAAAAGAAGTATATAAACACAGGAGAACATCATATTTGCCCACAGTAGTCTTTTTTTAACAGGGTACTGTGAAAACATAACATTTTTAATTCCAGTGTGTCATCTGTCACACGAAGTAAGAGTTTGACAACAGCAGAGTCGTCACAAAGCATTCACATTGCAAAGGCACAGATGTGGGTAGCAAAGCTGTACGCAGCAGCCAGCTGCACTAGTACCAGGCTTGACTTCTAGAAAAGGCAAACTGGGAGCTGCTGCTTTCCACCAGCAAGCATAGAAGTGTCGATACTGTTTCTGACCCATTTGAATTGCACACTTCAACATTTCTACAGTGAATTTCTAAACAGCCATATCCGATGAGGCCCTGAACCTTGTAGGTACTTCTGAACATTACTTGAGAACAACATACACAGCTTGCAGATTTGCCACTAGCAGCTGCCACAAGCTGCTGAAAAAGGCAGATTATTAAGACTATACAAAACCAAAGCTGGGAGTATAAATATCAGACGAAACGCTTACATGTTGCTGAACATGCTGCCTAACATCAGAAACACAAGACAACAGCAGAAAGCCATGCAACGTATTTTGGCAGAAGCGCGCAAACATTTCACAGCTTGTCCCCTGGATGCCATGCTCACACTTACATTAGTCTGTGTCATACTACCTTAACTTGTTTTAAGCATTTCCATCATCTGTGAGGTAGGGAGGGAAAAACAGAATAGTTAAGGTATAATCAAATGAGATCTTGCACATTGTAGTATAATTTGTAAACAATCTCATTATTGGCTGTAGTGTGGAGAGTGTGAATGGTTCAGGCTTCTGTCTCAATTTATCCAGACAGGCAACTTTCTGAAAGCCAAGTGAGTGATTCAATGGGTTACTAAGGAGGCAGATGAAAAAACTAGGATTAACGGAGGAGAAATAGTGACAGAACATAAACAAACACATAAAAAAGCAAAGAATTTTTGTGTGTTACTGCATTTTTTTGCTGTCATGACAGAATCAAAATTCCCAGTAACATCTTTTGATCAGTGAGCAATTTTAAACACTATGTTAATCTGGCTACTTCAAAAATATTTGAACAAAGATGCAAATTAAAAAACAAAATACAACAAATCAGAACAATGAATTAGATCAAAGATAAAACTACATCAGTCATCTCAGTATGTACTATCTACAGAAGTCTTTCTTCTAGATGAGAAACTGCAGTAATAAAATAAAAACAATACATCTAGATCTTGTTGATACATTGCTCATCATTTTTGGTTATTCTTCCAAAATCATAGGTACCATTTGAAAGCCTACCAAATCCTTACATGCACAAGCTCTCCTAATGGCTTAGATTTTAAAGACAGCCACACATTGTGCTTTTAATTATGCAACCACAGAAGCCTGCTCTGGTGAGATCTTGCGCCCGTGATGTCCAGAGAAAGCCCACGCGAACCTAAAGATACTTTGGATTTCAAAGGACTGTATCTTCAGTCACCTACTCCCATAATTTATTGTGAATTACTTTGTGTAAGTGTATAAACCTTTCGTGTCTGATGAGGACAGATACTAAAAGTCATCTACAAGCTAAAGGATTTGTATCAAGAAAAAATGTGTACTTGCACATCTATATATTATACTGCTGAACAGCTAAAATCTGTAACAAGCATGGAAGAAATAAGAGTATCTCCTGAGAGAGTGGCAGAGTAATCAATTGGCCTAAACGTCTGCTATTGGAGTGGAGCCTCAAAGGAGATGCTAAAATAGATAGAATTTGAGACACTATCTTAAAGCAATCATTTCTTAACTAAGAACAGAGACCAATGGTTCCACTATCTGTTGAAAACTGTTTTGAAAAGAATTTAACAATTTGAAAGTGGATTTGACATATAAATCACAAATAGCCAAAATAACATCAGAGTTGTATTTTCTAGCTGGATCGAATGCAGAACTGTAAAATACAACACAGAAATTAGACACAGTAGCTGGAAATATCTAAATGCATTGATTAAATGATTGGCATGTCCCTGGTGAAAATAATCAATATATTAACTTTTCTAAAGATTCACAGTAGGCAGTAAGAAAACAAAATATATATATCTGTCTATGTGTGTGTGTATATTTTTTTTAAAAGAATTTGCTGGATTTCTGCCTTTCTTGGAAGCTGTGACTGCTTGTATACTGGCACTGGAGTGCCTCCATTGGCTTGTCTCCTACCATTATTTCGGCAATGAAACATGGAACAGACAGAGGTGCTGAAGGATATGCACACTGGTTGAGTACTGAGATACAAAGCAAAGCAGCTGTCTCATTTATAATGCTGGAAGAAAAAATGAGGTAAAATAGCTTATTAAACAAGTGATACTGACATCATTTTACTTTTTTCCCTCTTTTATTTTGATCCTTCTGCATTGCAAGAGCCAATGATCAGGAATTTGTAGTGACGTAATTGTGCTTGGCCTCCTGCCTCCCTCCGGCACATCCCGGTTAAGTGGAACCGATGTTGTTTCGTGCAGATTAAGTGGCAGTCGTTACAATTCAGCAGCATTACACCAGTTAGATATACTTGGGAAATATTCTAGGAAAACCAAGACCCTGTTCAAGCACTGATGAAGGCTCCCGTGCTCCCCATGCTCTGCCTTTCCCCAGACACATGAGCTTTCCCCAGGATCGCCCAAGGATGTCCCTGCCTGTCCTGCGTCCCCGGACATGCCGGCTGTGCAGCTGCCAAGGGACATGGTGCATGCAGTACCACCCCTGGGATGCCACGGAAAGACCCAGGGAAGCTCGGGTGTTTATTGCCTGTCCCATGGGCCTTGGTTTAGGCTCACCATCCCCATGGAGATGAAGGCTTAGTTATCACCCAGTTAGTGTAAAACATATGTAAGTAGAGCCAATCTCACCACTCAAGTCTCCTGGGGGATCTGCACAGGTTTATTGTCCCAGGCAATATCTCCTCTTCACAGGAGACTCTCCTGCCACCCTCTTAGTTAGGTCAAGGACTGTTTCCCCTCCATATGTATGTAAGTATTATATAGCCATAGTAGGAATAGTTTCTGGCCCTTAACTGGTTAATAAACAATGTTTTCCTTTGGTAAGAGATAAAACACTTGTCCTTCCTTGAGCTCCTCCTTGGCATCTTTCATCGACGGATGTACCTTTCACTGAGCCGTACTTTCTGCATCAGTCTGTACCCCGAAATACACATAGAATATAGGTTTCTAAGCAGGTTAAGTGTATATAGCTGGTGGCTATCTCCTGAACAAGTCCAGTCATGGGAATGACCCAGCACTTGGTGGTGAACAGGGAAGATTAATCTTCAGTAAACCATGACAATGCACATGAGATACTGGCAGGCCTGCGGCCATCTGGGGATGTGCCCACATCCACATTTCAGTTGGGATCAGGAGAACGTTTCTGAGGTGAATTTCCCATTTACTTTCCTTGTTCCAGCTGATAATGGGCAACTGTGGGGCCAAGCGTGAGCTCGGCTGGAATAACATCCTCTTTCCACCGCACTGCTAGCTTGGACATCGGGCCCCCAGCACCAGCCATTTCTCCCTGCAGCGCTGCTCCTACTGCTAATGTAGGCATTGCTTGAGTGAATCCTGCTGACTTGATTGATCCTGTTTAAATCAATGTGATTGTTTGTACGAGCAAAGTTGATAGATCTGGACCTAAGTGGCATTTACTCCACCCTATTATTTGGCATATAAATCAGCTGTTTGGGGCAGTGGTAACTGTTTTGTTACCACTGTGAATTTAGGAAAAAATCTATCACTGAAGAAAGTCCATATTTACAGTGGAATAACTGATGTTAACACTTGACTGGTTTTATTTAGATGTGTAGAGCAGCCTTGCTCTGGAGCTAGTTTAATGGAAATATTCTGTCTTTTGGGATCCTTGAATTTAGGGCTATAGGAAGAAGTAATCAAGTTTGTTATAATCCCTTTCTTCCAAAATATCATATACATGAGTGAATTATGCATTTGGCTATATGGTTGTAACTCTGCATATCACTGTTTGTACCCAGTGACAAAATATTCTTTTAGCTTTTTTAATGGTTACAGTAAAATTCTCTGTGATGTATATTGCAACTAGTAATTTTCATCTAGAAATATTGATGACATCTTGCCTATGGCAATGAACAGGTTTTAATACAACAATAAAGCATGCCCTGTCTTCTTAATTAGCCTCCATTGATTAAACATGCAGATTATTCACAAAAAGACTAACACAATGGAAAGGAAGAATAACTAATGTAATGGCTGTATTCCCAGGATCACATGCAATTCATCTTTACTAAGCTACCTGAGCCTCTATAATCTCAAGGCATTTATGAAATAATAGGGAGAAAGCTTTAGGTTAAGCATATTTAGTATAAAAAGTATTTGTTTAATTTGTTTCTTAAGATGAAATTCTCTCATTCTTGAGGAAAAAGGAAAGCGCTCACTGAGTTAAAGCCACAGACATCTTGCAGTGAGATGTAAGAAGCCTTGTCGGATCACTAATGGAAACAATCTTTATGATGCTGAGATTTTGTAGCTTATAATTAAACACCACAGTCCAGCCCCTGTAACCTGTATCATCCTCACATGCCCTATTTTACACATCCCAGCAATTAGTGAAGCACATAGTATATATTTAGACGAAGGCTTTCTGTCAGGAGCTGGTGATGTAGTGACTCAGCAAGGCATCATCAGAAGGCATTTGTCAGTGCTAAGGCTTTGTACACCTCTGTGGGGGCTAGACCTGTCAGATTAATACAAGGGGCTATTTTTATAACATCCAGAAAATTTCTGCTGTACATCAAACTGCACTAGTTGCTTATTTTAGACGATAGCAATTCATACATTTTTCTTGAACAATATGGTCTTTAGCACTTTTTGGGTACGTACATCTCGAAAATGAAACTTTCCTGTGAAGCATTTTGTAGAAGAAGGGCTTCCAAATTAGAGATCATCAGAGACATTTTTATCAGGTGCTTCAAACGTACCAGTGAATTAATAGCCCACGTACCAAAGATAAGTAGCAGTCGCAGTGACAGGCTGCCTGGGTATTGGAGAGTACTCTGAGCGCACAATTTGGGACAACATGAACATCTGGATTTGCACCCTGCTCTCTTCTGCTGAGTTGGGGTTCGGCCCCGGGCAGTGCCAAGTGCCTCTTGAAACAGGCCATGCTCTTCAGCCAATCTGGTCTTTTATTTATCGTGTTCATTTTTTCTCCTGGCAACAGAAATCTAACCCTCCTTCCCATCTACTCAGTTGTTTTCATTCTTGAAAATAACTTGCCTGAAAGCCACCGTTGTTCCTGCGGGCGTTGATGCTGGATCACATGAATGTGACACGCACAGCCTGCTGCTAGCGGAGGGGCTGTGCTTTACTTTCTCTTGGCTGCCCTTACATATGCCCGTAGTGTTTGGAGGATTAGTCTGAGCCCATGAGCTGAGTATTTCACCCTGACTCATGTCTCCTTCCATGTCTCTGAGCTGATGGGGCAGATTCTCACTGCGAATCTGTGAAGCAGCGGAAGACACCTGTGAGATCCCAGCTGTGTCCCCAAGGTCAGAATCAAGGACTTCAAGCAACTTTTAGAGAGATAATGGAAATTACCACTGAAGCCAGGTAATTTCACCAAAGATGTCATCATTAACACTTGGCTTTCACAATGTGCTCTTCGTGCATGTAAATCTCAGAAGGATATTGTCAATGAGGTCGCTGTTATTAACTCTAATGGCGCAGTGAAGTGACTTGGAAAAGGTGACACCAAAGCCAACAAAGACACTGAAATAGAACTGGGCTTTTCTGATTCATGTCCTGACTCTCAGCCCTCCTCGCTTCCGCTGCCCCAATGCCACCAGAGCTGCCCTCCCTCTCTCCTCTTCCTGTTGCCCTTCTGCGGTCCCATATTGGCTGCCCATCCTTGCTCACCAAAGCACTTACCAAAGTGCCTTAATTGGCATATGCTCCCAGGTCTCGCTTGGCAAATGTAGCTGTGTCTGCACTTTTCTAAATGGGGATGGATTAATCGCATGCTTAAAAGCTTTGCTGGATGGAGACCTGCACTCTAGAGCCAGATCAACCTTCATTGCTGGAGCCTGCAGCGAGGAGGAGAAGGCATTTTTCTTTTTCTCCCATGCTAGCTGGGAAAGGGATGGGCAAGAGAAGCAGAGAGAGCACAGACTTGGTTTCTGCATCAGAGCAGGCAGTGCACCGCTGTAAGGAAAGCAGAAACTGGAGCATGAGGCTCTGAGCACCTGCCTGGATCCCAGAGCACCCTAACAGCAAGGCTGATCTGAGAACTGTACCACATCTTAGTAGTTCTGCCACATTTTTTAATAAAAACATTTGGAGAAAAGGTTTCCCTAATGACTTTGGAAAAAAGAAACACCAAAAAACTCAACAACATTTTTTATGCAGGCAGCTATTAATAGTACTGGTAATATTAGTTGTATCTAGGATAATCAGTAATAATAATAATAATAATAATAATAGCCTGCATAAAAAGCATTGTTGGGTTTTTAATAGGAATTGGGTATTAGTAATAATACTACTACTTTCATATAAGTAGCTCTTTTGTGTGCAAAACATGTGAGGGATGGTATCTAAGTTGTGCAAGGCAGGGGTGCTGGAACCTCCATTACCTAAGCTATTAAACATCCTTTAAACTATGGAATAAAAGCACCACATCATGCCTGTTATTATAAGAACATAGCATTTAACACTCTATTGAAAAGAAAAACTGTACTTCTTACATCTTTTCCTGCCTGAAGCTCATTTCCATTGTCTTCTCAGAGAAGCAACAAAGTTTGGACTTAACCTGTTTAATCACACCTTCAGTTTTTATCTCTTTCTGCTGTTATTGTCAATGCATGATTTTTGAAAGATCTGTTCCTGAAGTTACTTCCCCCATCAAAAGGTTTGATTTTGCTTCTGAGGTGTATGTCTTATATAGTAAACTCACCTGTGGTATTAAGGACAAAGATCTCTTTGCTGAATCACTATGGTCAACAGGAATGTCAGTATTTCTCTCTATGGCAGTTGGGTGAGGTCCCTTTTAGTTTCTTTCCAAGTTCCTGCTTTTGTTTTGGGTTTCCCTAGACTCCCACCATCACTCACGAAACCGTGAGCGGAGGGTTCTCACCACAGCAGCTGTAACAATCATTGATTTTTTTCTGTTCAGCAGCAGAACCAGAGAAAAAAGATTTCTATCAATCTTCCAAAATGCAATAATGAAAAACTTAATTTCAGATCAGCAAAATACACAATTTGAGGGACATGGTATAAAAGTAAAGGGAAAAAACCCTAGCATCACAAAATGGAAGAGTCAGGTATGGCAGCTATTCTCCCCTGACGTGGTACTGAAAAGTTCACTCAGGTCAAAACCACACTCTGCTACACACAGGGATTTAAGCCAAAGCCCTTCTTTTACTAGAGATGTTCTCTAGCTCCAGCCAGAGGTCACCTGAAATAAGATGTTCTCCAGCTCTACTGGTGTGGCTATTTTACTTTTCATTGCAACTGTACAAAAGCTCAGCAGTCAAGAGGGGAAGAGCATGGGCTTGAGTGACTCTGCAGCCTGGTACAGCCTTTGGTTGAGACACAGCACCATTGGGTTTTAGCTTGGTGGCAAAGGCCATTGAAGCCATTTACACCAAATTAAACCATATTGAAAGAAGAGATTTCAGACACATTCCCCAAAAATTCCTGGCAGTGTGATGGATGAGCAGTGGCTGTCCTGAAGGAGGGCAGTAGCCACTCCTCTCTGCCAGGGAAGGGAGGGCTGGAGTCACACATCCTACACCACCATCAGGGCACCTGGGAGGGAAGAGGGAAACTACCACCAAGGTCCAAACTATTTATCAGATAAAACTATTGCTGAATTTGACCTGAATTCATAAAGAATTTATATAACCCCAAACCACATTTTTTAATTAATAAAAAAGCTAAAAATGTTATTGCTAAACACTGCTCACCACCTCTGAACATCAATCACACGCATTGAAACCACCACTTTCCATGACAGCCCATGCCTGTGAGCTCTACCTGCCCACACAGGAGGACTGCTGGTGAATCCTTCAGCTCCACCAACACGGTGGTCAAGACAATATCACAATCTCAGCTGCCTCCCTGCAATCTCCTCGCTACTCTGTGAGCCAGCCTCAACCTGAAGGATCTGCACATTGATGCTACTTCACTCATCTCACCGTTTTAGGTTAGAAAGTCCCAAGGCTGTACGTCAGCTCTCTTGCACACATTATTATTTTTGTATCTAAATCTTCTTTAAATATTGGGCAGACTCTTTTCATAGCTGAGTAGTCATTTCAGCAAGTGTGGCGGTTGATTTACAGTTTGTACTTTGTACACTTTCTGTAGTGAAGCATAAAATTGAAAGGCTTATGTCAAATTCATTCATACATGGACACGTTCAAGAACAAATTAATTTTAAAGCACTTACAGGGTATATAATGTTTCTATGTCATGCTTTACAAATCTATAAAGTAATTTATAATATAAAGTCTACTTTAGAAGAGAGCTGCAGTAGAACAGATAGCGGAGCGATTTCAATCTAAAATATCCCAGTGCTATGTTCCCCTAGCTATCTGCAATTCAGATCTGATAGGAATCGTGAGTAATCAGTTTCTAAAGGAAAATTATTATACAAGGAAAGGCTCTCAGTGCAATGTCCTCTTGCAAAACCAGGCTATTCTAGGACAAATTAAGTTTTCTAGCCATCAGTATGCAGCACACTAGATAAGGGGTCAGATTCAGATCTCAAACTAGTATAAAACAGGAATCACAGTTATGCAGGACCAGAATAAAGTCATTTAGATGAATGTTGGATAAATGCCCTGTGTAATTGTAATACTAGGGCCATTGTAATTAACTTCAAGAGAGTTTCCACCCCATGAGAACAGATGTCTTCCAGCTGACATTACTGTTGTGGTCCTTCTCTTCTGGATGGAGGGCACCTCTGCACAGGGCCAGTGTCTTCCCTGCACCATCCAAGTGCAGGTCCCTTAGAGGCCCATCCAGCACTTTACATTTCAGAGGGCCACCGGCTTCCTTCTGCTTTCTTCAGCAGGAGCTGGGAACTGCCAGCACTGCTCAGCACCGGCCTCTCGCTGCACAGGGCCAGGGGACCCAGAAACCACGTGGACCACCTCTCTTGGGTCACAGTCAAGCTCCTTCTCCACTTGCAGCAACATTGTGCCTGTAAATTCCCCGATGTTGAGCATTTATCATTAGCAAATGTGGTGGGCAATCATCAAAAATGTTCAAAGAGAAGTGGTGACCCAAACTCAACCCTGGGATGAGCAGCTCCCCTGAAATTGCAGGCAGGCGTGGACAGGAATGAGTGCTGAGTCTAAGGACCTGACAGCCAGCTGGCATGTCACAGCTACTCCTGCTCCCTCCTGGCATCCTTGTGTCTGCATTTTTTCAGGGGCATTCCTGCTCTCTCTGCAAGCAGCAATTTAATATCCTAACAGTACAAGGAGTAAAATATACAGCAATGGCTGCAAACTGCTGCCACGCTCCTCTTCCCACTATTCATCCTGCTTGGCTTGTGTATGGCACCTGGGTAGCTAACTCTGTAATTTGGACACAGGTAGTGCGTTCCCTCACCTCCCTGGGAGAAACAGAGACATAATCAGAATTTAGAGTGATTTCTAAAAGGTGCATATTTCAAAAGCAAAATTGCAACATAATCATTCAGAGAAACTATAACCCAAGTACCAGCTGTGTGCAGAAGGGGGAAGGAAAATATTCTTTGTAACAGCCAGTGGCTCAGACCAAAGGGTCTAACTCAAAGCAGCCGTTCCTACTCCTCGCATCAGAGGGAGGACGCCCTAGTTTCAGTTCCCCCATGCAGTGAATTTTGAGGTATTTATAAAAAGTGGAACAGCTTCCACAGCGCAGGGTGATAAAGGTCACCCCAGCACATCTGGGCAGGTAACCAGTCAGGATGGCACAGCCACAGCCACAGTGACCTGGGGAGAAACTCTGTCTATGGGGTGACGGGATCGTCCTTCAACACAGACACACAGGCCAGGGGGTCACCCAGGGGCTGGGTGGATGCTCCCGCAGGATGGAAGAGCTGCGCCTTGCCCTTCTCTTTGCTGAATGCTGGGACCAGGTTTCTCAAAAGTAGCTAATGATATTGGGTGCATTAAACTTCTCAGCACAGGAATTGATTTTGTTGGACATTCTTTTTCTGAAAGTCAGTTCAAACTGGGTCCCCCAAAAGTCCTTTTGAAAAGGTTAACCACCACCAGCCTCCTGCACTGCTTTCTTCCTCACAGCCCTACAGCAGCCACATCGCCGACACATGCGAAGGCAGAAAAGTCCTTAATCTAGCAGGAAACGCTGAAAAAGGAAGAACTATTAGTCTGAAATTCTGCAGTGAAAGAGGAAGATTTCAAAGGAACCCAAAGAAAACTTGCATCCAGCTCAGTGGGAATGCCTTAGGTCTAGACTTCACCTATTTCTTTGCAGAAAGCCAGTTAGTGCTGCAGCCTTAAGAGCTGCTTTAAACAAAGGGACTCCTAAAATTTGCTTTATCATCAGAAGGCGATGGCCGGCAGCCAGGAAGCAGTGGGGTGCTGGAGGAGCCCCCCCGGCACAGCCCCATTGCAGCCACTGCCCCCTGTACCGAGTGCCGTGCTGCCTGCTGTGCTGTTTGCTGAGTGTTTTGCACACTCCTGTTTGCAGTTGCTAATAAATACCCCCAGTGTTAATAATGTGGGCTGGAATCTTCTGTGACTTCTTTCTGCCTCAGGTTGCATTTTTTTCTTTAAAGTTTCAGCACAGCAGTTCAGCAGTTTTAGAGAACCTGTATCATTGCCTAAGGAGTTCCTGACTCTGAGAGGAGACAAAATTCATCAGCTTTCCTGTGGTAGTACTCAAATATTAAATAAATGGTATTTGGATGGAGTTTTTCTGAATTTTGACTGTGAAAATCAGTCATAAAGACCTTGACAAGTAAATGTCAGTGTAGACCTATCCCACCCACCATTGCTGTGCTGGTGCAGAGTGCTCTGGGGCTGTTTGTGCCCTACAGGTTAGATTCACAAAGTGGTCATAGTGTCATGCCATGATGCTGTAGCACCCACCTTTCAGGGATCTAACCCTCCTCAAGCATTCACAAAGCAGGAGGTAACAGGTAGGCAGCTTGCAGCGTGAGGGGAGCGATGGGAAAGCCAGCCCAATGCAGAAGGACCGTCTATGCTAGATGATAGAAAACGTAAAAGCCAGGATGCATTTGAAATGCAAGCCTGCTGAGCTCTGCGCAAAATGCAGAGGAAATGCTCGGCTTTTCCTGGCTGTTGGAGAGCTGCTTCTACTCAAGAGCATTTCTGTGGACCCCTGCTGTATTCCAGGAAGGCAGTTATTGTTTGTCCTCCCTTCTACTGTATTAAATCTTCCCAGGTGGCTATCACAATTAAAAGTCTGCTGGGACATCTCACAGCTCCCCTGGAGACCTCCGCAGGGCCAGGAGGGGACCAAGCCTTGGTCGCTGGCTGTGGTACTCATTCCTAGCCAAGGCTGCCTCCTTTGGCCATGTGGATCTTCACATTTGTAGTGTACTGTCTGGTGTTTTGGGTGGGAGGGAATGCTCCCTGGAGATTGCCAAGTCTCCCTTCCATGCCTAAATAAAAATCTCCTACAGGTAGGTCCTCCCTCTGTGTGGGTAAGGGAATCATCCTTGAGTAAATGCCTATGTTTCCCCAGAAAAATGCTTATTAACAAATTACATTTGTTTCTCTCTAACACTGTCATAACTTTCTCAGTGAATTGATGTGGAGGAGCTTCCCTCTTGAACTGGCTCTTTAATTGCGCTGCTAACGAGGTAGGTAGGGCGCCAGGGTAAATAAGCACACGCAGCGCTCTCTGCTATTATGGCTGGAGATTGCCTCCAGCTGCTGAACTAACACAGCAACAGTGAAGCCCGCAGCATAGACAAACATTTTGCTACCACCCCAGATTTCAAGTTAGCTTATAAAAAATGTGGACTTATGCAATATAAAAAGACTTTGTAAAGTGTTTGACTTGATATCACAGGGTATAACATCAGCACTATGTAGGTTTAATAAAGCACACAGGAAACAAAGATGCAGAACTGCTTTCTCTGAGCACCAGCTGACAATGAGCCACCATCATTAAACAGGGGTGTTCCCAGTAGGGATGTACAGAGATTGTTCCTAGACCTAAAGCTGTTCATCAGCAGTGCAGATGCTACATAGCTGATAAAATCTGTAGCTTGCACAAGAATCGATGTTATGTTTAATTGATGAAGAGAAGGCAGTCATACAAGACCTGTTGCTTGGTCAGCCGGATCTGCTGTTTTTAAGTACAGCCAAATAGAGAGTTAAAGTCCATGGAAGAAGAAATAATGGCTACTCTAGTTAAGTGCTGTTTTTCCTCTAAAGGATTTAGAAGCCAAACAAGAAGAAGATGAAACCTCAAGCCCTCTTGTAGCTGAGAAGGCTAATGAGACCTTGGATGGTTAAACAGGGGATGCTGAGATGGAGGCAGGATCTGAGGCTGACCTGCGTGTGCTATCTGCAGTCTTAGCATCCATGTATCACTGAGGATGCTGAAAAACTGGGAAAGATGCAGAGAAGAACTGCAAAAGTGGGCCAAGGACTACAGAAGGAACCTAATGGGGGGAGAGAGATTTAAAAAGCACTATTTGTCTAGCTTATCAAAAAGAAGATTGAAAGGTCTTGATTACAGTGAATAACTATCTTCACAGGGAGAAAAGAGCTCTTTAATCTGGTGGAAAAGGATGAATGGTGGAAAGCTGAAACCAGATATATCTGAAGAGGAAATTAGGCAAAACACGTTAATAGTGAGGGTCGGAAACAAGCTGCTGAGGGAAGGGGAGGAGTCTGCAGAGCTTGAAGAAGATGTCATGATGCTTTTCTGAGTGAGATAATTTTCTTGTACACATGCTATGTTTCAGTCCATCCCAAAACGGGCACAACTGTGTGAGATTTTAAGAGCTGTGATAAAATGGAGCTGTCTCTTCCAGCTTCAAGCTCTGGGACCCTGCATGAGCCATTGGGAGGTGGGGCAGGGGTGCACATGCCAGCTGGGGGTCTGTGCAGGGAGAAGAGGCCCCTGTTTTCTCTCTCTCCCCTGCCAGCAGGACAGTCATGCCAGGAACCAGCACTGGGATTTACTCCTAAAAGCCTGGCTGGCTGTGTTTCTGAAATGCCTTGCAGCACAATGAGCCCCTTGCTTATCCAACCTCACTGAAACTCTTCCTAACGAGCAGAGGGGATGGCGGGGCATTGCAGGTGCGACCACGCTGGCTCGCACCCGTCCCTGGCAGGGCAGGCAGCTTGGGGCTCTGAGCCAGGCTGACATGACTCCAGCAGGCGATGCCTTCCTCGGGGGGATTATTCAGGAACAAAACTTGTCTCCTCATTCTGAGCGAGTTTTCTATCTATCTGAAACTCAATACTTTTTCTTAACTGAAATACATTTCTTCCCCACTCTCTCTCTCCATCTCCACATCTTTCACAGAGATAAACAATTATTTTTTCCCCAGCGGAGCAACAACATCTTTCAAATGCCTATTAGAGAGCTTTACACTCACTTAGTTGGTGAGCTCAGCTGTGCACGCTCTGTCTGTGAGTCAGTCCCCACAGCCTGGACTAGCCATGCTGTGCTGTGGCTGTGCCTTTGCATCTAGCAAATAGGTTCTAATATAATTATAAGATTTTCAGTCTATGGCAGGATTGAACTCAACAGGGCTAAAAGGCTCAAAATAAGGTGGGCATGATATCACCTGTGGCAAAACAATAATCCCCACCTTCTTTGAAGCTGACTGTAGCTATTTTTTATTCCTTTAAGTTGTCAGTCTCATGGCAAGATTCTGGCAAAAATTAACTCCCACGCTTGGCTTTGCAACACGAAGGTGACTGCATCATGGAACGATGTTTCAGGCTTTCATAAATTTATCTTTGACAAAATGCATCTCTTTAGCGAGAGGTGAGCTATACTGGAAATAAGCAGGGAATGCTAACACCCTATCGTCGTGCTCCTAGACTTTTTCAGGATGGGGAGTCTTTTACTATATGTTTAAAGATATTATTCAAATCTCCATACTTACAGAAGAGCGAAAATCTGAACAGTGCTAGCAATGGTGGAGCAGCCCTTGGAGAAGACATGTGGATTGTGGTTGAATTTGCAGTGCCTTGTTTTATCTGGGACCCTTGAGGATTCAACCCTTGGAGAGAGTAACCTTCCACCAGCTCATAAATGGTTACCAAACAGTAATCTCTGCTGACAAGCTGCACGTCACCCATGGATGCTCAGCAGGCAATTGCCTGGTCTCATGATGATGTAGTAAGAAATTTAAGATCCTGCTCTCTTCCCAGCCCACAGTCCTTCCTCCAGGACCCTTCACATATTTTCTTCCCATGACTTTCCAGGGAAAACAGCTGCTGTAGCTGCTCCTGGCATGCAAGGGTGCAGGTAGCTGAGTTACAAGGGAAAAAGCTCTTCCTTGAGCAATATCACTCACTAATGTGTGGTTAAGCACAGAAATATTTCCTGATTTTTTTTTAAGGAGGTAGAGAGGGGTAACGAATGGTAAAACTAATGAGTCAGTTATTGTGTTTTCAAAAGGATGGAGAATGAGTTATTTGATGGAAAATTGAAAGGCTTGATTGCAGTCTCTGTTGTGATCCTCTACCAGTTTGGCTGTGATATAATCCATTGACTTTTCTATAACTGTCCTAATTGAACAATCAGAAGTGAGGGGCAAATTAGACCCAAAGTCCACATTTGCAGGCAATTAAAAGTATGGCATTCTGGCTTGTAGAGATGAACATTTAAATCAGCTGATTTAACAACAATTAAACAAAACCTTGTTAAATTGTACAATAAAGAAATCAATAGAAAGATCAGGATAAAATACCTGGAATTGCCAAAGAGAAATGGAGAAGTGGAAATTAATGAAAATTAGGAAAAAAAAAACCCAAACCCAAAAACCCAATGTTTTTCACAGAAAAGAGCCTTCTACAGCAATTACTCCACAGTAAAGCAGAGGAAAGCAAAACTTATGAAGACATTAATCAATGTACAAGTGAAAAGAAAATTAGATGCTTCAGGGCATAGAGATGACAGGAAGCACATCTGTGGCAATAAGGTATGATGGAAATCATACAGGGAGAAGTAAAACAAAGCATACATGAGGAAAGGATGCAACAGCTGCAGAACACCTACTCTGACAATATAGTCTTTCGCTCTTGCTAAAAGAGAAAATCAATAAACTCTGTGTAGGAAGAAAAGCTTATTAAACGATTGACTGTCCAACTGGATATTCCTTTGGCAAACACATTGCTCTGTGTGATAGATGGACACAAGGGTCAAGAGGTCATTCACTAAAGTGATGAGGCTTCATAAAATCCAGATTTGCAAACAGGCGGGGAGGCGGAGCCCTGGTGAGGTTACTGCTGTCGGGTGATTTCTGTTCGCTGCAACACCACGAGTTCATTTACGGAGCAGTGAAAGCGTTTCAATGGAGGGAGCAGTGGAAGGCACTCCTGCAGCTCTGGCCTGGGGTATGCCGGACCTGCACACGCCCGTGACCAGCAATGCCGCAGCGCCTGCCCCAGGAGCAGTGAGGGCTGGTGGCCGCTCTGGGTCACCAGTGCTGGTGGCACACTCCCTCACCCTGCTCTCATGACATGGAACCTGGCAGTACAAGTGGGATGAAACCATAACACCACAATTCTTTGTGTGAAGAAATGTCCTAGCCCATCCATCATCAGCAAAAGACTCATGAACCCTAGAGTCATAAGGGTTTGGGTTGGAAGGGACCTTCAACGATAATCTAGTCCAACCCCGCTATCATGGGCAGGGACAAAAAAGATGTGGACAGGCTGGAGGGGGTACAGAGAAGGGCCACCAAGATGATCAAGGGTCTGGGAAGCCTTCCATATGAGGATAGGCTGAGAGAGCTGGGTTTGTTCAGCCTTGAGAAAAGGAGGCTTAGAGGTGACCTCATCACCATGTACCAGTACTTAAAGGGGAGCTACAAAGAAGATGGGAGACTCCTTTTTTACAAGGAGTCACATGGTGATGACAAAGGGTAACGGGTACAAGTTACTCCCAGGGAGATTCCAATTGGACACGAGAGGTAAATTTTTCACAATGAGAACAGTCAATCATTGGAATAATCTCCCCAGGGAAGTGGTGGACTCCGCTACACTGAACACATTTAAGACTCAGCTGGACAAGGTGCTGGGCCATCTCATCTAGATTGTGCTAGAAAGGATGGACCAGATGATCCTTGAGGTCCCTTCCAACCTGGTATTTTATGATTCTATGATCTTTCACTAGGTCAGGTTGCTGAAGGTCACCCTTCTTCTGGTACATAGCAAAGCAACAATAAAATGCCTTCTTTGAAGAGACCCTGTATTTCTCTCGCTGTCAGGAAGCAAGCTGTAGCTTGATTCAGTTTTTGCTCTCCCTGTTGGCTATATTACCAATGGGTCCCTGGTCCCATCAGGATCAGCCCATTGCTTCCCTATGCTGCCTGCCCCATCACCTCCCCAGGGCTTCTCCATGGGTCAGTGACTTCTCCTCTCCCCTGCAGTGTTATTGACCCCTTTTTGCAAGATGAAATGAAGAGCAAGCTTGCTCATCTGAGAACTGTGGACTGTAAGACTTTGGGAACACGCATTTCATCCATAACCACGCATCTGAGCTGACAAGCCTGAGGCACAAAGAAACCAGGGTCCCACAGGACCAGGTGACAAACGCAATGCCCCAGCCTCCCCTCCAATACGGCACCTTCTTCTGAACTGAGATGGCAGGACTGTACCCCAAGGGAGCTCAAATAGATTGCAATGTACCTGCGGCCCCCTCATTGCATGGTCCTGTGCACGGCAGGGTGGAATTTGGTGAAGACGTGAGATCTGGAGATGGCAGCCATGGAAATGTCACTTCCCACAGCCAGTCCCTCCTGTATCTGTAGCTTCCCTCCTGCCCTGTGTTTCTTTGCCAGCATAACTCACACTGGCAATAAGATTTCTGTGTCAAAGGATTTGCATTTTATTAAGTACTTCTCACATTAAATAATGCCTCATTAATTTTTCCTTTTGGAGTAGATATTTCTTTAATTTTTTTAAGCATACCAATAATTTTTTTTCTTTTGGAGGGGAGATGGGCATGCTCTGCCTCTCAGGGGCAAGGCTGAGATCCTGGATGCTCATTTTAGACTGATGGGGAAGCAGCCTTTGAGGACAGGCTGCCAGTGTCTGTAAATCCCCAGCTCCCAAATGCCGTAAGTTTACTGCTGTGGATTGGGATCCACCCAATTTGACCCCTATGAGAAAAATGTTTTTCTGCTTTTTTTTAGAGTTTTGGGTTGGAGAAAGCACTAAGTTTGGGGTTTTTTTATTTTATTTTCCTGGAATACGAAGTGCTGGATCAGGCTTACGAACACTTGGGGCTACTTCTGCTTCATTTCAGTCTGAGGAATGACAGGGGATCAAGCTATGCATTGGCCCTTTGGTTATTAAAAATTTATTCAGAGATGTTTTCTCCTTCCCAAATTAATGTCAAGAAAATCTTGTTTGTTGCCTGCAAATTGTGGAGAATTTTTATGTTCCAATGCATTTTCTCCTGAATGCTGACAGATTAGAAAAAAAATCAAAATGATTATGTACATTAATAATAGAAGACACATATAAAGATAACCTTGAGGTGTCTAAACTTTATGCATATTCCTCTAGATTGCTGTTAGCTTTTGTATGTGGATGGAGTAAAAACAAGAAAAATATTGTGAACTAAATTTAAATTTAAATCTTTCTGTCTAAAAAAGAAAAATCGTTTGTATCAAGAAGTCAATCATGATTTGTAAGCAGTCTTTGTTTTCCACCATCAAAAATAATCTTTCTGTCTGCAAGGAATGCATTTCTAACCTTAAATAGTTGATACTATTCAAATTAGTTAGAGCTTCACAGAACTCTCTTTCTTCCTCAAGTCATAAATTATTTGTTTTTCTAATAGAAAGTAAAGCTTGATTTTATTTTACTGTGCCCACACAGCATCATCCCCTTGATATTATGTTTCTTTAGAAAGAGAAATTAAAGTTTTTCTTTTGTTTCTTCTGGAAAAAAATATATTTGGGGAAAAGAGAAAATCAACAATGCTTAGATCAAGGTCGGCAGGAGTCCCAATAGGGAAGAAATGTCTCCACTTACCATTTTTTCATTTCTTCTGCATTTCTAGTCATGTTTAGAAGCAATGCTATCTATGATCTGTGCATACAACACACTTGTTGAACCGTGAAAACCAGTGAAAAGCAGAAAGGTCAGTGGCGGGCTGTCTCCTATGCCAGCCACCCTCGCTGATGTCTGCTGTGTGATTTAATGATCTGCTTGCTCAAGTACCAAATTTCCTCGGGAGCATTCAACCACTTGGAGCTTTACTACAAGAGTCGCATACTGAGAAAACACATCACATGCAGTGGAGTGGCTGGGAACCTTGCTTGAGGTAACCTGTCGAAACCAAAGTCGGGAACCCAAGTGCCAGACACGTGGTTTGGGAAACTCATTTTCCAAATTTAGTTACGTAACCAAGATGTACAAAATTTATCCACAAGTTATTCAGATGCCAGAAGCTTTCAAATTATTTGCCTACTGACACAGGTTAAATCAATTAGGGCTGTACTAAATTGCCTTAGTTAATAGGTCAGATATATCATGGGAGCAATTTCTCTGGAATTTGATTGATGTGATGCCAAGGAGGAAGTTTGCCTTGTAAAGTTATGGGAGGCTTAGCTGTTCAGCTGCTATCTGGTCTAGCTATAAATATGGAATATTTAGTAAATGGCACAATCTAACCCTTGAAGAAATTGTATTGGGGTGCTCAGGAACTAAAAAGGACGAGAGTCTGGTTTTAATGAAATCACTGCAATCACACAGATGGATCTGGTCTGGTCTCAGCCCGGTGTAGTTGCTGCCACCTACGCAGAGCAATGGTGTACAGTAAGTCAGTGGAGAAAGAAGTTCTTCAGACATTTTCTCTGCAGCAATACTGTATGAAAATAGTTTGAGCTACCACTTTCAGAATGACAGATTAATCTAATTTTGGGGGAAAAGCAGAACTGACACTGATGGATGAACAGGCTGCAGGAGGGGCTGAGAGCAGGTTGTTAATCCTATTGCTGCATCTGAGCCGAGAGAGGACCTCATCCTCCAACACTGATGACTCAGCAGAGGGCAGATATTAAAGGAAAGGTCCTGTTCTGTTTACTTAAAAAATTGGCTCTGGGAATTTAGTTTGCATGAGGGATGCAGGATTGAGCCCTTGGTTATGGCTGCAAGGTGTTACAAGCTCCCCTGCTCCCTGTCCTGTCCCTGAGAAAAAATCCATGGCAAACAGGGATCCCCAAATGAAGCGCTGCATTTCTCATTTGAAGAACTGCCATTTGAAATCTCTCATTTTTCAATTTTCTTTGTAGCAATATATTATCAGATGTATTTGATGCCTAATTTAACTTGGTTTCCATGTGTCATTATGTTTATGAAATGTCTTTGTCTTTCAGTGAGGCAGATGTAACCACAAAACCTTGCTCTTTGGCTTAATTTCCAACTACTGTTACATTTGGTTTTCTAAATCCAGGCCAGCCTGCAAAACATACTTAATACTTCACAGTTTTCAATGTCTATCGCCCTTGCCCAAAAGGGTAACTATTTTCTTTGGCTCATTGGGAGCCCTGCAGAGGAAAAGTCTCTGAAAATTGCCAAGGTCAAGAGGAATTTCAGATTAAGGTTTATGTTGTGCTGTTATTTAAGTAAACAAAGGTAAATTCCAGCAGGAGGAATGAATTTAGACCACATGCAATGTGTATTTACTGTGGTGAGTTAGAGCTGGAATGGAAATCTTCTGTTCCCATTGTCAGGAAGGACTGAGCAGGAGCGATGAGAGAGGATGCAGAAGAAGATTTACCAGAGGGTGCTGGGATGGGTAAGGATAGGGCAGAGACAGCAGAAAAAGCCCCAGTAGCAGCGACTGCTGCAGCATACGGAGCATTCATACAACCTATCAGAGTAGGTCTTCATGCTGGGGCCTGGGGTTACGTCTACACCAGTAGATGAAAACAGGCCATGTCCTCTTCTCTAGTCCTGAGGGCAAGTGGCACAGCATGGTGTGCATCCGTCCTCGCCTTCCCAGCCCTGCCTCCCTCCAATCCCCTCCACCCAAAATGACCTCCTCCCTAATGCCTAGCAGATCTGGGCCATGTTATCTCCCAAAGCATGTCTCAGACATTACTATCCTGAATAAGTCAAAATTGGGCCATGCACCAACAGTATGCTAACAGACTGGACAGCCGGGGACAGTGCTTCAGCCCTTGCTCATGTACAGTTTATTAATACAGTTATAGCCAGGGAGCCCAGACTAGTTGTGGAAAATGTGTTTGCCCTTCTCTGATGGACGAGTTGGATGATGTGCTTTTGTATTTCAGTTTCATTTACACTGGGAGGAAGGTTGCAGTGTTCATTAACTGTTCAAAAAACAGTAATCTAATCAAAACCAATCCTCCAGGCCCCTTTAAAAGCCAGTGGATGAAAACAGGTATATCCAGATGGTAGTTCATCCCCAGACTGCTGTGGATATCTCATATCCACTTGGGAATCTCAAATGGCGATGGGCACTTAAACATGGGCACCTGATGTGTACTCCGTGAAGGACAAGCTGACTCTGCACTCTGCTCTCCATTGACAAGTACTGACTAGATCTCCCTTGATACACGAGCTTAGGTACCTCACACATGTAGATATCTACATACAGGTGTCTTCTTCCAGATCTGAATCCCACCCAAACTGTGCTAGTGGCTGTGTTGTCATTGTCCACGCTAATGCAGAAGAGATATACTGGGGATGCAAGGCAAACCCAAATGAAGACATGTCTACATTGCAGCTATCTGGCAATGCAATTGCAGCTTGTAATCAAGGATAAATGAGGATAGCTGTGGCCTATCCTCTACCTTGTGAGACTTAAAGCAGTGGTAGGTGCAATGATGTAGGTGTCATTCACTGGTATTATCCAGCATCCAGATGCATTTATTTATGGATACATCTAGCCTGTGCTACTGCTTCTCCACTGCTGTGCCTGCACAAGCTAGCCTGATGCTAGCTCTGGCCCTTCTGCATGGAGTTTGCTCACGTCTCTGAACTGCAGTGGAAATGAAGTCCCCAGACTGGGCTGAAGAACTGGGCTCCAACCATAATGCAGATCTTGTGACCCTGTAACTTGGTATGTCTGCTCAGGTCAAACAGGGAGAGAAGCAGCGCTGGCCCTGCTGGATGTGTGAAGCGTTGGCCAAGAGACCTGCAGCTGTAATCGGCTTGCTGGTGTGATGTGCTGGAAACCAGCGTATGGGCTCCATATCTATATCATGTCGCGTACTGCTGTCTGAGCCTTGCCTGAACTTAGGGGGGATGTGCCTTAGTCGCTGCAAGGAAAATACAGGAGTGTCTTCTGAAGTTTATTAAAATGTGATTGGACTGTGAGAAATGAAGAGGAAAAAGAAACAGCTTCTTGAACAGAGCAGCCCTGCTGTTCAGGAAAGTAAAAGTAAAACCCAGAATGGAGTGGGAGATATATACAGGGAGACACCGATGCAGATATTTTAAAATAACCATATGGAATGAATGGAGAATGAAACTGCAAAATGAACTGTAAGCAGAACAAATTTACATGAAGCTGAACAAAACCAGGGAAGTCAGACTCACTATCTTTATCTTGTGTGAAGGTTTTATTGTGCCTTCAGGATAAAAAGGAGCTTGAAAGGGTTATATATCTCATGAAACACATCTGCTGAGCTTCTAATGGTTATGCTGCAGGTAGAAGACATTGCTTATCAAAGTCTAAATAATGTTCTCGCTTTCATATATAAAGAGGAACCGTAAAGTCTGGGAGTGGGATTCCCCAAAGCAGGCTCACAGTGGAAAAAATACCTACTCATTCACTGCTGGCAGGGCTGGGAGCCTATGACTAATTCTGCATCAATTAGGCTGTTAATCTATACACAAATCCTGTGGCGCATTAATATCCCTTAGTGCTTAGACAGAAATAAAGCAAGATATAGACAAACCCAATAAATTATTGTTTTCTATGCATTGTCTATGCTAGTGATCATAATGAGACTGTTCCTTGGCAAAATTTGGGATAAATGAGCCGGTCACATTCCCTTTCACTCTGGAAATGTCCCAGGGCTTAGAATGTTCTCAGGTGAGTTTAGTGCTTACAGAAAATATTACACTGACAGCCCTAAAAAATGAAGTCTTTGTTTCCAAAGCGTAGAAGCATGCCTGGTGGAAACAGATTTCTCCACAATTTCCCACCAACAGGCTCCCAGATGTTCTCTGGAAAATGGGGTTTTCCATGTGACACTCAGCTCCCATGCCTCTTGTTAACAGCAGAAGGGACATCCTTGTGTCTTCTGTAGACCCTCCTCAATGGAGCGAGGTGGCAGCCATGCTCCTCACCATAGGGCACCCAGACGCTGCATGACAGAGAAGATAACCATGCATACCTGTGCTCATGCTCTGCACCTGGGTGATGGCCTCCAGCATCTTCTCCTGGTAAGCCTGATGGCACCAGAGCTGCCACCGACACCATAGCACAGCCTTGTCTCTGTCTTCCCTGGTGGCACTGAACCCCACAGGCTGTCTGTTTTCTGTCCAGATCTCTTGGTATAGCCCTGCTCTATAATTTCCCTGCTCTCTGTACATGTTCACAACCATCCTATTTGGTTCAAGCCTGTGACAGATAGGGCTGGATTCAATCCAGTGAATCAGCAGCTTGACTCGCCATTAACAACATGTCTTTTCCAGGTTCTCAAGACACCGGCACCAGATCTTGGCTATAAATCTTTTGCTATAGAGCAACCATGCTAGAAGGTGTTACAAAATTCTGCTCCAGGTACACGGAGCACAAAATGGTTCTTTTTAACATTTACCTGTGATGTTCCACATTCCTGTTCATCCGAGAGTAAAACAGCACCAAAGGGTTTCTCATGGGACCCAGTGGGGTATCATGTATTCGGCAGGTTTGCCTGTTACCCTTCGATGGGTTTTTTGTTACTCATTTGCCTCAGTGGGTTTAAAAATATTTTAATTGATTCAAATACATTCACAACATTTCTGTAATGGTTTTTAATTGTGTAATTAGTGTAAAGACATATAATCATGTAATGAGGCTGTGTAATTACAATGTGTAATAATATTGTAGTGCTGTTATACACATCCTTTTTAAACACAGACGAAAAAAAAGCATGCATATAACTCCAAAACCATAACTGTGAGTCCCAGAGTGTCTGTAAATACTTCCTTACATATATTCCAGTTCTCCTTGTGCAATCATGGAAGTTTAAATACAGGAATATATGCTCTTGGAAGGCTGCTGGGGAGACACTGACTATTTTTGGAAATCAACTCCATTAGATTTAACTCCATTAAATTGTGTGGTGCCAACATGAAATAGTTGTGCTCAGGTGGGGCATGTCTAAAGGCAGATGTGGAGGAAAGATGAGGGAATTCAGCTGAAGATGTGATTATAAAGCACACTCAGTTCCCGCATGGATGCCCTCACTGCAAAGCATAATGGTGCTTTTCTCATGTGGCCTAACTCTCCTTTTCTTACAGTGGAAATGGATGCTGGCCTGATCCAGCTCTCCTTGAGGTCAGTGAACAAGCTCCCAGTGACTTCGGCAGGGTAGGCTCACACTCCCTGCAAGGCTGATCCCACTCCATGAAAGGCTTTAAGGCTCCTTGTACCCGCGGGAAATCGGTGCCTTATTCTGCTCCCCCCTGCCCCTGCGCTGGTAAAGTCAGACTCAGTTTCAGGGGTGTAAGGCACTTGGATTCACCTACTTTTCTGAGACAGGGCAATGTGTCTTGAAAAGAAAGAGTTCGTTGCTGTTGAGTTTCATCAGCTCCCAAGTGGATCAGACAATCTGTTCTATGACGCTGAAAAGTGTTTTACAATTTACAAAATTAAAGTACAATGGGATTAATAGTTAGTAATTACTGACTCGCTTTGAGGAGTTCAGGCGAATGTCTCCAACATTCATCTACATTTTACTCATTTTAAGCAAATGATGGTAAATCCCCAAACCAGGCAGATGTTGCAGGTTTGCATGAGAGACATCCTTCACCCCCAGCTGTGGAAACAATACCCTATCTGTCAGTGGTTTTGTACAGAATTAATGAACAGTTTGCAAAATGTATCACATCCTCGATAGCTGATGGACATGTTAATAATGCCTTATTTAGATTTTGCAGAAGCATGACCCAGTTTCATTCACACATTGGCATTGCAATTAACTACGGTGAATACAGGGTTTAATGCAAACAGGTGCCAATGCTGGAAGGCTTCTGTGCAGTTACCTGAGTGGAAAACCCCTCCTAACAGTGCCTCAGGTGAAATTGCACAGCTGGCTAATACCTGCTTTGCAATATGTACAGATCACTTCAGGATGCGACAGTCTTTCCAAAAGGTCTGAGATACTTTTAAGGTCAGCAAGCAGCCACGCCAATCTAACAGCTTGTTGCCACCAGGAGAAGGTTTGGCTTTCCCTCCCTCTTCTCCCTCCTGAACCCACAGACCGTGTATTGTGCAGTCCATGTGCTGCTGGAGCTTGTGGGGTGTTTCTGTGAGCTGATCTAATCACTAACACAAGAAGAGTCTGTTCACTCTTTTTGCTCTGTGGGCTCCAACGTGCAGCCCAGCAGCCATGAGGCAGGAGGATGGAGCCTGCACCTGGGGGCAGAGGCTCGAGGTGGGGAAGGCAACAGGACCGCCTTCATTTGGTGGTGATGAGCTGTTGGCTCAGCTCCTATACAATGCACATCATTAGTAAGAGCATCCAGGAGAGCAGCCAAAGCACCCTCCTGTGCCACAACACATTCATTGCTAATGGAGACTATATATTCTAATGGAGGCTAAAAGTGTGTATACAGAAGATAAAGAAACTTACAATCAAATATTCTCGTTTTAGTTCACTTACTAGAATCAAAATCTTACTTTTGTGCTGCTACCATGTTAGGTAAAAGCTGCTCTCCCCAAAGTGAAAATAATAGTGATTCAGATGAAAAGCCACACTGCCACGCATCGAAAATGATCGGTTTCTAACAAATTAATACTTTTTTGTTACTTAAGAAGATGTGGATAGAATGATATATATTATAATGCTCTTTTAGGCTTTTAAAGCTTGAGTTTTCCAGTGCTACTGGAAAGTTAGCCATCATTCAGTTAGCCATGCAGACAGCCTGCAGTGAAATCCAGGTAAATAGGTTCAGAGGGAACTCTATTAGCAAGAGACGCGTGTCCGTCTGGCAACAGAGCATCATAACCACCAGGGCTGGAGGCATCTCCTGATGGACATGGCAGCATTTTGTCTAGAACGTGCCTTAAAATTGTCAGTTCACCTCCTTTATTGTGACAGCCTCATAATCATGGAAAGATCTATCTGCTGAAGATGGAGCTGGCTTTTCCGGCTCCTGGCCAAAGCGGTCTGTCTGGGCAGTACCGGGGTGGTGATAGACGTTGGCGCACAACAGCACATTGCAACTCCATCCCGAACTCATCTGGGGGCAGAAACGTCTGCTCATGGAGAAACCCACTCATTCCTTTGCCTGACAAACTGACCTCTCGCTGTCTTGGACCAAACACCTGCTGGAAGACTGCACGGAAACCACTCTATATTCAATTGGGAGAGTGGGGAAAACTCCGAGCAAATGTTTTATTCATTGACTTTAGCTCCATGATTTCTGTGGTAACAGGGTTTGATTTCTGCATGTTTGCTGTTCGCAGCTCAACTTGCTTTTTCTGCTTGTGCTATTCTGAGCCGCTCCATCTTCTGCTCTCTACTCTTATTTGTTCTGGGAGGATGGTTTCTAACTTCATGTGGTGTGTTTTATTTCTTCCTGACCAAATATTTGAAACTTTTGGAGAAAGGAGAAAAAATCAAAGATTTCTAACTAATGAGGTGAAGCCACACAGAGAAAACCTCTGCACGACATGCAACTTTTTTGGTTGGACTTTCTCTTTCTTGGAATTTGCTGTGAGTTAGCCGATCGCTGATATGAATGCTTGCAGCAAACAAAGACTGACATATCAAAGCAACTGCATGAGTTTTATTTGTATGTATCTTGGTGAACGCGTCTTACTGCTGATCTCCAGCAGCTCAGCCAGAGCAGTCGCTACAGCAGCTGAAGTTTCCCATGGCAATCACTCAATGCACACACGTCTTGCTGAACCCGCTGATCAATCAGACACAGAGTTTTTTCTCTGTACGGTACAGATTCAGGGGTTGCTGCTTGCATAAGTGAAAAAGCAAAAGCCCTGAGCCGACCAGAGCGCAGAGGAGCCTGGCATGGCATTAATGAGAGCACAGCATTAATGAGAGCAGCGCTCAGCCCCGGCTGGATCCCACCTGGCAGCCAGGAGTGTGGCAGCTGCCTGCCAAGCCGCTCAGCACCGTGAGGAGCAGGTGTCACCTTGTCCCCCCCGGCACCGCTGTCCTCCCATCACATCCTGCCCTGCTCGCTATATATAGACACCCCTCACCCTCTGCGTTTGCCGGAGAAACACAGGTTGGTTTGGGACATGGAGCCACACCATGCAGACGCAACGCCTGCAATGCTGCTTGGCCTCGTCCCTCTGAGCAGGATGAGACTTGTGCCATTCCCTCTTTAGGTCTCCCTTACACCAGTTGAACAAAACAGCACCTCCTTTCAACTTTCTCTGTTTGACAAATGTTTCATGAAAGTTATTTTTAGCAAATTATTTTTTACAGTCATATGCACTTTTATCATATCTTCCTCATGTGGAACTCCAACCATTTCAGAAATGTTAACTAAAAAATCCTTACAGAAAATGCTGGAGGCAAGCAAATAGTGCTGGAGCCTCAGGGGAAACTGAGGCATGGAGCAGTTATGAGCTTTGCCCAAAGTCACAAAGAGCTGGAAACAGTCTTTTGACTGCCCACTCCTCTGTGCTGGCCTCAAGGCGAGGACTGATTCCAGCCTCCTCCTGTTCTGCTTTTTGGGTGCTTTTGAGCAAAAATACAGTGTTCATTTTGAATCCAGGCAACTGTAGTTATTCCAGCACTGAATTACTTCTCCCTTTCTTGCACCTAACTGTATTTCTTTTTATTGCGGAGGGCTAGACAAGCTCTTGATGAGGCAGACTGGGCAGTGATGCTGGGGGACACTTGGTGTTTGTTCATCACACAAAACGACACAACTCAGAGGACCCTGTGCAGCTGCCTGCATCTGAAAGGGGGGACGCAGCCACGACAGGGGGTTAATTCTCCACTCAAGCCCATAAATCTTGCATGTCAACAGGGTTTCTTAGCTCAGCCAGTACTGCAATAACGCAGCTACAAGGCTGTGAAGACCTGAGCCAGGCTCTGCCCTTTGTCTGCATGGGCTGCTGTGAGCTTAGAGGATCTGTGCACTGTGCTCCGTTAGGTGATATACACGTGGCCAAAGAAAAAATACCCAAAATGCTCCTTTCCAGATGGAAACAGCATCTCAGCAACATCCAGAGGAGGGAAATGACACAGAGAAATCAAAATGCAGAGACCAAACCAGCAGCTCAAAGCACATTCGCTTGGCACAAGGTGCTGTGCGGATATTAGCTGAGTCCTAAACCCAATACGGCTGTGTCAGCTCAACGCTGTGCTGAGGCGCGTCGTCTCCAGGCTCGGTGCTGGTACGGAGCCATGCTGCTGCAGCTGCCTCCAGGCCCAGAGCAAGCAGCGTCCCTCAAGGGCCAGCATCTCCAATCCCCACCGCGTCGCCTCAGTGCTGCCACGACCTCCTTCTCTCCCAAGCTCAGGGAGGCATGAATATGGAAGAATATGCTGCCACAGGCTAAGTTTAGATGTATTTAATGCTCTCCTAAAACTGTCTCAGCATGTGAAGCAACTGAATTAAGACGATTTTTCCACTGGGTACCAATAACTGCATTCTGGCCATCTTTTTTTTTTTTAGATGCTTTGAACCAGGAGTTATAATCTGACTCCAGGTTGATCTCTGGATATAGTCAGCTGCACAGAGGATAATGAGGTTTTTGTTTCAGGAGAAAACTGTCATCACAGCTTTTTTAGAACAAAGATTACAGGCTTGATTCAGATCTTGCTCACACCGCTGTGAGGGTTGAAGTAGTTTGTTGCAGCCGCAGCAGAAATCAGGCGATGGAGGTTTATCCTGGATGTCCACTCTGCTGGCGAAACCCACTCATGCCCCATGCTGTCTGTTGGAGGTGCTGGGTGTGGGTCCAGCCTAAAAGATGACTGAAGCCTGGATGGAGCTGCCAGACACAGCACACCCTGGTGCAGTGCTGGTGAGGCTGCACGCTAATGGCACTTGCTCTTATCTCACATTTTCCTCAGCCGTAACAAGAGAAATGCTGCATCTTCAAAATGATGAATTTCCTAGACCAGCTCTTCTCTATCTTTTTCTCTTTAAAGGAAATTGCTGCAAAGTGTTGATTGACAGTATTTGTGAATATAGCTTTTTGCTTATCTACAAACTACTTATACTGTGGGCACTGCTCATTAGAAATAGTTAATACCTATTTTCTGGAAGCTAAAAAAAGTTCCCCAGGTATGGCCCATGGCCCATTTAGTTTGTCAGCTGCAGCAAACATCATGGCTTCAATCAGTATTGTGGACTTCATCTCACGAACCCGGTAGCATAAGCCCTGGTAGCATTTGGCACATTCGAATTGTGATCTGTAGATGAGAATTGATTATTTTGTATGCGCCAACCTTCAGAAAATTCCTGACAGCAGCTGCTGAAATGATAGTATCTCCTAGGAAGATTATCATCGGCAGAGGCAGGTTGGTTGGTTCTACCTTGTTTATCTTCGGCTGAACAAGGGAACAAATTCTCTGAAGCACAGCCTGAGATCTTATCGGTCAGAACTTAATAGGCAGTGCCGGTTCCCTGGCACGTTTTGCGAGCTGCCCCCACAGCAAAGCTCTGAGTGAAAGGTACTGGCCATGCCTGTGTTGCAAATATTTTTAAGTATAACTGTTAGGTAAATAACCAATTTTTCAGTTCAATGGCTGAAGCAAGCAGTGGAAAAAATAGTTTGGGGCTGAACCAAAACAGAATTTTTACAGTTTCTTTTGAAAAATGGGGTTCCCACTACTTCTTATTGTACTGTTTTCTTTAAAGTTAAACCAAAATATTTCATTAAATACTTTTTGTGAGTTATTTAGATACTTGAATAACCTTTTTATTGTCAGTTTTAAATGAGTCTAATGTTGCATGAGCGGTACAAGGAATCGGTGAAGCCTGGCTTTCAATGAACAGTGTGTGTCCTCCTTCTCCTGCATGGCCAGAGTACAACGACCCAGCTCCTTTGCCACAGCCCCATGACATCTCCGTAGCAATACCCTGTTTCCTTTTACACCCATGCACCTTCTGCCTGTGATACCCGTCTTTCTCAGGTCCTCAGATCCTTCACTAGTACTTCCAGCTCCCTTCACACCCTGGACCTTTCCAAACTCCCAGGCTTCCCACATGCCCCAAATGTCTCTTACAGCCTCTCTCCTACAGGACTTTTGCCTTCATTCCACTTTCCCTACATTTTTATATATATATATATATATACACACACATATATAAATATAATTTTTATACACACACACACATATACAGAAATACTTGCAGTGTTTACCATGTACTCTACCTAACTTTCTTTAGCATGTTTTTTTTTAGATGATCAAGAAATGGCAGGCAGTGCAGCACATCTGAAATGAGATTTGTGCTGTTAAGCACTGAATCTCCTGGCTTTCCCTTAGTGGAATCACTAGCTAATGCTCTTTTTTTATCCAGCCATTGAGCTTCAGAACAATTCTGTGAGTTGATATTTTTAAGATGTTAGCCTTTTGTTAAATTTTGTTGAAATTGGACAATGGGTTTAAAAGTTATTAGGGAGGGGGCCTGATAAACAGGTGGGCAGATAAGCAGTGCAATTTCATAAGGAAATTATTTTGATGGGAAAATAAGAAATTTTGCTTTCAGATATCAAAATGAAATGTATTAGCATAAAAAAAAATCCAACTAAAGCAAAGCATTAAATTCAACGGCCATCCATTAAAAGGCTTTGTTTCTTGAAATACTACTGCTGACTGAAATTGCAGTTTGTAAAAAATTTGGGTTTGTGTTGGTTTGAGATCTAGCTGGTACACATCATGCCACAAGGAATCATGGCGACATTGTTGAAGCTAAAGTCAAATTTCTGAATCTATTGCTTGTCATTGAAAAAGTCCTTCTATTTCTCAGAGGACAGGGAAATACAACAATCAGAAATGTCATCCTTGCCACCAGCTCTGAAAGTATGTGAATTTAACTCCAGAACTTGGACATGCTGCAAATCTAAATAGGGAACTACAGTTCCTTTACTTGTGTTATCCAAATGCGTAGTGCAGCATGCAAGCGTAGGACCTGCCACTGTAGTGCCAACGCTGGTTTGCCTGTCATCGTCTTTTTAAAAGCAACAATATCAGTGCAGTCCTGGAAGGATGGGAGGGTCAGCCATTCATTGCTATAAGGCACAAATTCTTTCTTTAAATGAGAATGCAAGTTAAAAATCAGATTATGCAAATGGGAGAGCGGAACACAGAAGGAGGACTATTTGTATCTTAAATATCTCATTACGTTCATTGGGAATTGGGAGCTAATCTGTCACTAGAAAATGGCAGACAAAGCAAAATTGTAATCTCTGGAGACTAAATTTCTTGGAAACTTAGAGAAAGAAGTGTCAAATACTAGGTTAATTCACTTTACTAATTCAATAGGATTCAAATGCTGAGGTGGAGTGAGAATGAAAAGAGACTGCTGTACTTTCCAAGGCAGACACAAGCCATCGAAAGTCGACCTTTGGCTCTACCACATAGCCCTGCCAAAACACGTCAGCTCTCTCCTAACATATTCACACTGCACCCACCTCCACCACATACCCAATCTGCAAGGACAGTCCTGTCAGGAGCATGCTGTTACCGTTCTTCAGAAGATACCTCACTTTTTGGGTGCACAATATTCGATACTGACAATTCCGATTTTCAGAGATCTGAGAGGCATGTCTAGGTAAATTCCAATTCTGGAGATAGGTATTAGATAGCTAAAGTTAGGAGTCCAATCATGAAGGCATCCAAAGGTAGATATGTTCTCCATTCATTTCTGAGTCTTCCTAGTTAGCATGTTTATTAGTACAGGGTTAAGATACATGTATTTTTTTGTTATTGGCATCTGTCTACTATCAGTTGAGCAGAAAACAACCTTTTTTTTACATACTTCAGCCATCAGTCATCCTCCAGATTCAATTTTCGGTCAATTTTCATCAAATATGTGCTATACTTGAGTCGATGATCTAGAAATGAAAAGTACCAAGTACCTCAAACTGTCAAAGCTAGGCAGTTCACAAATTTCGCTCTTTGAAAAAAGGCACAAAATATTAACTAGACTGGACAAGTGATGAATTGCTGCATTCTTTTCCTGTTAAAAAAATGGAATTGGTCAATGCAGCAGGCTTAGATCTGAGTGATAGCTGTAACAGCCCATGTATACTTATTATATGATAACATTCACCTCCTCTTCCCAAGCAGGCTAAGAATGACAATACCATTTATAATGCTTTTACTGTTAGAGTTTAGAAAGGAATACTAGATATACATCAAAAAAAAAAAGAAAAATTCCCTTTCACTTTTGTTTTTTGTCTGCCTAAATGATGATAGAATTGTTTTTTTCTATAATTATGAAAACACAAATTGGGAAAACACCTAGTGCTGGGATTATGAAAGTTGAAGGTCTGAAATAAAAGTGAAATAAAGAGATTTCCTAAGGAAACGGGATACAAATACATGGTCTATGAAAAGGGAGGTGAGAAAGGCAGGGAAAAGAAAGAAGGAGAACCAAGGTGGAACTGAGGCACAGTCCAGGAAACCTCACCAGAAAAGAAAATGGAACATTCAATATTATTTATTATAAATGCCTAGTTTGAAAGAGATTACACTTCCTCTCTCTGCAACTTTTTTGATGAGGGCCTTAATTTATGCCAGAAGACAACCTAACTATAGGTCTAGACAAACACAGGCTGATAACTGTGATTTCAATGCTATGCAGAACTTCAGAGAATATTCTGAAGAATAATGGGACAAAATGTAATGCAGGTTTAGCGGGCGCTGAAGTAACCTGACGTGTTTTAGGTGTAGCTCTAGAATATTAAAAAAGAATCTAAGTATCATATAGTATGCCATGGTGGGGACCAACATCACCAGCCACCAGGACCTCTCGCGGTGCCTACCCCATTTCCTTGCCATGGTAACTTTCACTGTGTTCCCAGTGTTCTGAAGGGTCCTGCGTGTTCCTGATACTCATATGTGTACAAATATATATGCTTCAAGGCTTGTAAGACCACACCAAAGAAGGCACTTTGTGAACTGATAAGCACAGAAGCTGAGAGGATGGCACCATTGAAAGCATGTGTGCTCACATCCATAGGCATAAAGTAAGATTTGGGTGGAAAGGGAAAGAATACGAAGATACCACTAACCCTTCCAGGTGAACCAACAGGACCCAGACTGTTGGTTGTTCTGTTTTCCTGCTGGACTTCACAGCAGCATGAACTTCCCTTCCTGGACTTCTCTTCATATTTCTTCACTAAGTCAGATCTAGTCTTTGCCTAGAAACAGGGAGAATTTGTCCCTTCCAAAGTGGACACCCTGTGAGAGCCAGAGACCTAAGTAGTAGCCTTTGGACCTCCTCTTTGCACCCAGCCCCAGCTTCTCCAGAGGTTCCCAGGTTGTTCTTTCAAAAACACTTTCCATAGTACAGAGGGCAAAGGTAATACTACCCTATCCACAAAAGTTTTTTGAGACTGACATTGGGTGAGCACATACTCTGTATCTATCTGCAAAGACAACTGCACTGAAAAGCGATGGATGGGCTTCAGCTGGACTTAGGGAAGAAGGTGACACCTTGGCAAATTGTTTGTGATCAGGATCTTATATAGAAATTATTCTGAAATATGAGATCCTATCAGTCCATGCCATAATCTTCAATACTTAGCATTTTTAGAACATTTTTATACCTATATTTGTGTCTGAGTACAACTTTACTACCTCTAAACTTTGTGAGAACTGCTTGAGAGATGAGCAGACACAGCCTCGGATGCCAGCTACTCACTAGTGTATAAATGATTGATCAGTGCATAAACCTGCTGATCTTCTGGCATCATTGTAAACATACAACTTCTAATCATTTCACAGAGCCCTTTTAGGGATTTATTTAAGATAAGCTTGTCAGTCCTCTTCAGGAAAATAGTTGGGCTGATGGTTATATGGGAAGATTTATTGTACTTAATAACATGTCATCTTTGCCCATATGGGCTAAGAATTAACACCTACAGAGCAGCAGGGAGCATACTTATAAAACCGAGGCAGAACAATGGAGGGTAGTTTTGCTCTACATAGCTACTGCCTTCGCTCGGAAGTGCTGAGGCCACATGTCAGTGAATGCTCAGAGGTTTTCAGCTATCATTTTAAATTCAAAAATTAGATGCTACAGACTAGTTCTGAAAGGGCACAGAAAGGCAGCCTTAATGCTGATACAAATTTTTATTCTCCCAAACAAAGTTGATCCTTAACCATTTGGCATTACTTCTTTCCATGTTGCCAAATCCAGCATTTCCATTAAGGATGCAAGTACTGTGTTTTTGTGGCTGTTCTCCTAAGTACGGCACTTTTATACTTTGCCAGCATGGATTCTGTACCAAATTTCCAATCAACTCTTTCACAATGTTTTCTTCTCCTTAACATTTGAAACACATTGAATGATTTCTAGTACACTTCCACTCTCTCTAGTAGACCAATATTTGTCTCTGTAGGATATATGATGTCTGATCTTTATTGCTTTATCAGAGTTTTATTTGCAAGTGGTCAGCCAGTTGTTATTGTCAGACTGTTAAGATAGTTCTTCATAGGAAATGTGACCATATTTGAGACACATCAAACATTAAAACACCTGAAAAATGTTGTTTGAAACTCTGTGCTCACGGATTAGTATAAGTAAGATTCATGACCATTTAAGAAGTATATGAATTGCTCTAATGGATTCAATTTACTCCCACTCTCTAAAATTCTTACTGATTTCACAGGATGAAAAAAATCCCCATTGCATAATCATGTCCAACATGCCCAGTGGAAAAGCTTTGAGGATTTTGGTTCAATAATCTACTTAAAAAGAATAGTAGTAAACATTTTGTATAAAATGAGTCCATTTTAGCTATGCCAATCTAATTTGGTTTCTGAATGTGCTCTTTTTGAAGTAACCACTAAATAACTGAACTATTGTACTCTGCAGAGATTCCAGATGCATCCATTTTAGCAGGCATTTACATAACACTGCTATTTTTCTCAATTCTTATCCAATGTGCACTTATCTTTCACATATATTATTATGGTAGAAATGTAAAAAGTACAGCTAAACTATTGCCTCTGTGTTCAGGAAGCAAGAAATTATCTACCTTTACACCTCATTGCTGGTAGCAATGCCGGTTAATTTACTCAGTATTTCAAGACGGTTGTCCACCTATTAGACCCTACAGTGGGCATTCAGGGTCTTTGGCCATACCAGAAAGTGGGGAGTATTCATACCGTAAAGATCTACCTTTATTGACTGAACTGTCCAAGTGCAGTGAGAGGTTATGAAACCCTTGGAAGAGTGGGGAAGGAAAGCAAACAAAGTCATAGGGAGGCACAAAGGGCCCCAACACTGCTAATTCAGAGAACATGGCTTATGTTGGGATGCTTTTGTGTCTGAATTCAGCACATATGCAGAAAAGAAAGAAGGTGGCTCCTGGTCTCCTCTTCTTCTTCACATCTTTTCATCTCCTTCTAGTGAGGAAGAAGGAGGAGGCAGACCTACAACATCCAGATTTTCTCCAGACTGCGGGGAGCCAGTGGAAATGTCCATGTTCTGTCTCTCTCAGCTGCTGCGGTGAAGAGGATCAAAGAAGTCTTCATGTGTGTTACCAAATTGCTGAATCTGTAAGCATGGCCTGATGCAAAATGATACGTCACGGAGTGAAGAAACGTAGGTACACACTGACAGAGAGGATGTGGAAAGTCATCTGAACACGAGCTGGAGCAGTGCGGGCAGACAGAAGGGCTACTGAGCATCTTGGGTGCAGACAAGGAAATGATGAGCAGAAGTAGAGGGGTTGTAACGCCTCTGGGTACGGCAGAGCCAGAACCACTCCTGGAACAGTGTCCAGCTCTGATTCCACAGTTTATGCAGTGCTGATAAACTGGAGGGGATTCAGGCCATCCTACAGACTGTGTGATATTGGAGACTAGTTTAAATGATCATGCTGATCAGACACAGAGTTATACAAAGAGCAGTGAGTTTTGGTTTCAATGTGCATGTACTAGACAGGAGCAATACACTCAGTGATTAGGAGAGAATCAGAAGGCAGGAACTGAAGGAAATAGCATATAGGAACCAGAGCAATGGTCTGTCTTGTGTCAAACGCTGCCACCTAGAAGGGTGCAAGCGCTTTGAGATGAAAGAGCATTTTGAGATGAAAGAGCATTTTGAGATGAATAACTTTGTGCAATGACATCCTCGTGCCAGCTCATTATGATCCTGAAAATTTTTAGATTTACAGAAGTAAGGTGAAGGTGGTTCATAAAATCAAATGTGCTGTGGTGTTGTAAATACATTTAGTCAAACAGGATTGCAACTAAACCTCTATTCTCAGTTTTACCATGTTTGTAGAGTACCTTTCATGCTAAATGCTCTTGAAGTAGGTGCATAAAAATATTTCTGACAGCTGGAGTGCTTGGATGACAAATGCCTGAAAGATTAAACATAATAACATGGACTATGTGCTATGAACAAAATAATTTATTTCATCTAAAAACATGAATTAAGAAAAAAAATATCCTCCAGATACAAGAGATAGATAGGAAAAACCTTGATAAAATATCTTTGGATTATAATTTCACGTGTTATCTGTGAAACAGATAATAAGATGTGCTATCTTTCTAGCAAATGAAGCTAGTACACACCTATAGCAATCTTGAGTGCAATATTGCTCATGGATATCACGTCTCTGTTTCCTCTTCTGCTGCTATTTTCTGGTATTGTATCAAGTAAAACTGTACAGACATATCAAAGTCAACAGACAAAGATCTTGGCAGTCAAGAGCAGAATCCTAACTTTCAGTTGCAGCAAACTTGGCCCTAGTAGGGTCATCCCAGGGCCAAGGAACTAAAATACGTGGGTGCCCTAGTCTGGGCCTGTCCCAGGGCCAGGCTCCCAGGCATCCAGGGAGAGGTCAGTGGGAACGACAAACTGGAGTCCACAAGCTTGTCACTCAGGAGAAGATGAGGGACTCAACAGAAAGTCCAGATGAACTCTGGAAGTGGTCCAGAAATAACAGGAACAATTTGAGGTTATAGCATAAAGCAATATAATAATGACTGGCTAAACAGAGAAAAACTACACTGCCAACAACTTTTACTTGTTACTGTAGTAAGCAGATTTGGACGTTACCTGTAGAGCCAGATATCTCAAATATCTCATTAGGTATGACTTAAGTGTCTCATTGAATAGAACTTTGGGAAACAGGGCTGTTTGCCTTGCTTTCCTTTGGATTTTTTGATATCCTCTTTATTCTAAAGCTACTGACAACATCCTTTGTTTCTGCTGACACTATGCCCAGTAAGGGAGAGGTTACCTGCATTTTGTTCAGATGTTTTGTTTGCAGATAGGAAATGATCCTGGCTTTATGAAACTGCTGAAGAAGAGTCAAAACAAATTCACAGTGGAAATGAGGTAATGAAACTAAGGACTTTTTAAAACATGAGAAAGATTTCCAAGAAAATTACTGGAACTTGCTTGAAGAAGGAACAATTACAGCTCAGTTCTACAGGCTTCCTCTGTGTGTGACGACAAGGCATTAGGGCTGGTGTGAACATATGGACAGCCTGGGCAGCCCTCTGAAACGGCAGGCTGGACTGGGCAGCAGCAAAGTCCTCATAGACCAGCTGAGCTGTTCCTAGTCACTGTCCAGATTCATGGCACAAACCTGCCTTGATTTTTTTAGTCTACATTAACACTTGCCCAAAAACATTCCCCCAGCCCAAGAATAGCTGCGTCATGAGCTCTCCCGTTCTCTGCTATTCCTAAAAGTGTGGTTTCTATCAGTAGGGAAGAAGGTGTGGATGGTGCGGTATGATAATCTTTGTGTGTGAGTAGCCCTGCCTAGAATGAAATATGTGCCAGCTACTTCCCTTTTATATATCTATGTATTGTGAAATATCTCTGATTTTTTGTCCAAGCTTCAAAACGCCATTTCTAATGCAACTACTAGTGATGGCACAGTCAGACTTGTCACTTTCCAGCTCAGTAAATATGGTCTTGCTTGTAACAGGCCATAGGCTTCCTTTTAAGTTAACAACACAAATCTCCAGATCTGTCTAGGCTTTGTATGGACTTGTCTTGACCAGCCCGGAGATTTGTTTTAGCTTGTAACAGCACTTTCTAATGACTTCATCCCCCATTCCCATGCATCGTGTCACTCCACTTTGTAATGCTCAACCCCTCTGTGCCTTGCTGCCCTACAGAATTTTTCACCTGAGCACAGAGCCCATACAATGCATTGAGTTCCCTATACCATTTAAGAAGCGGTTTTTTGAGGCTGCCTAGGTTTTTGCTACCAGCATGCCTTTAAGTCCCCATACTTGGTCCCTCATATCATGAGCTCATTAAATAGAATGATCGAACTGTCATATGAGACTACTTACAGAGTGTAACAACAAGTGGGATCCATCTTTCTATGAGACAGAAAGCAGTTCACCATGTTTTTTCTTCATCAATCAGTGGGGAACTAGGACTCTTTATTCATGGTCTCCAGCTTCTTCAGTTAAGTAATTGATGCATGTGTTTAGGACTAATTTTACTTTCTCATTATAGAAAGTAGAGCTGGAAAGGAACTGTTCTATCAGCTGATGTATCAATCAGCACTAGTGCAAGATTGACCTTTATTTAATAAGGTATTTTAATCAGCTTTCGACTTTTAGTTTTGATGCCTCATCTGCCTCCCTTTAAGAGTATCATCATTTAGCACTTTGGTAAAGTAGTTCCCTGATAAAATGCTTTTATCAGGGCTTAGTCTCAGAATACATACTTTAATAATAATTCCACCACCATTTACCTTTTCTAATTCACCTTTCACTGCTGAACCACAACATATCTTATCAACAAAGTCAGTCTCATTCCTCCCCATTTAAAAGAGAAATGGAGAAATCAAATGATAGGTCCAAGCTCAGTAAGAGAACCAGGAATCAAACTCAGCTATTCTGAACACTACTCCAGGGCTTTTGCCTTACTGCCACTCAATACCAGTAGAAAAATCTAAGCAGCTTCTCACATGCTCATAAACACAAAAGTAGATATTTTCAAAAGGAAGACCTGGAAGTGTCTTCTAAGTCTGTATTGAAGAACCTTGACTTCTGGTCTCACTCCCCAGTTTCTTCCCTTCATTTTCTACTAAAACCTCCAAAATGCTTTGATTTTCTGCCTGCCTTAGTTTGAGGATGTTCCCTCCTCAAGTTGGATGTTCTCAGACTCCCAGCTCTGATCTCTAACAACAGTGTCCTACACAACATACTGTAGACTGCTGTGGAGGAGGGAGCCCAAAAGTCCCCTAGTTGGAGCTGTTCTGCTTTGTGTGACAGATTCAACATATACTGGGCAAGAGAGTGGATAACACTAAGGCATTGCAAAGGAAAGTCCTGGATTTGGATCCAATGACTGTTCATACAGTTCTTGGATGAAAGTTCATACCTTGGGCATAGATCCTACAGCACTGCTATGAGAATCTTCATCCTGGAGAGATTAAGTTCCCTCTGATGCCAAATACAATTAAATCTCCATGTTTGTCTTTATATTTTCTTGTTTAAAAATATAATTTATATAGTTGAAATCACAGGCAAATGGTTGCCATTCTCTAAAGAAGGAAATTTTGGGGAAAAAATTTCATAAAAAAATGTTACTTTGGCTTCTAGTTGCAGGTTTCTAGATGAAATATGTCTTGTACTACTTGCCTACTGTTCTTGTACTCAGAGCTCCTTGTAGCTCATTGTGGAGGTGACATCTGAAGGAAAATAGGTTGTAATTAAACAAAGAAATTAACAACTGGAGCTAATTGCAGTGATGCTATGATAGATAAGCCACTTCTCGCTTGAAGCTGAAAGAGAACATGTGAGCTCTTCACAGCTGTCACAAGACTTTGCTCTTGGCTGACATGGTAGAGAATCATGTTTTGAAGATAGAAATGAGGGCCAGGAATTCCCAACCTGGAACCTATGGTTGTGAGCTTCAAAGAAGAGCCTGATTTTGCCTTTGAAAAGCAGGGTACCTAAATACTTCTCTGAGGCAAGAGCATAAACCTTTTGACATAGTTCCAAATTCCTCTGGCCATCTGCAGCCTGTCAGGTGCATGTGGTGGGCTATCTATAGCCATCCATCACAGATCACTCCCCAATGACTTTCTTCCACGTTTCCCTTCTCAAATGGAAATTCAGGTAGCCAAGTTGCTTCTGAGTTCAGAGTCGCCTTAAGTGCTTTGAACATGGAGCCCCACACTGAAGCAGCAAGAGGCTGAAGTGGATCTCTCTTGAACTCTTTAGAAAGGAAGGATGGGAGGAGGCTAGCAGACGTGAACAGAAATACCAGTCTAAAAAGGGGAAGAGAGTAACAAAAATCCTGCATTTTATTTTTGAAAGTATTTTTATTTTTGAAAAGTACATGCTAACTGAAATGAAAAGGTGCATACACTGACTTTTTGTGGATCAAGAGGAGTCAGGGGGTACACAACTTTACAAAAAAGGCACTATATAATTTTACTGGATAGAGAACATGGGTATACAGGGGTATACATGGTGTTCTGACTGGACCTGTACTCTATTACTACTGGAGCTGTTGGCAATTCTTTTATGCATTGTAGCTACATATGAAAACTTAAATCAGGTATCAATATTCATATGTTTATTCATTTAATTTTGAACAAGTTAGCCTGAATGTTCGTGAGTGTACGCCATGAGAACTACATGCTGATAAGCAGGGCTTTGCAATTTCGCAGCAGTTTGCACAGGCGTTGTGACCTGAGCTATTTTCCTTTTGAAGAAGGACAGCTGACGCACACTCTGTCATGTAGTCCCTCGATGGGACAAGTGCACCGCTAGCCTCCTGTCACTCAGCTTCAGCTACTAGGCCTTTTGCAGATGGTTTTCTGTTGCAGCAGCAATCATGTGGGTAGACTATTCCTGTTTACAGAAGATGATTCTCTTGCCAAAGGTGTGCAAATCTCCGTGCAAGACTATTTTTTTTCTTTTACAGAAAACTGCTTTGTCACCAAGAAACAACTTCCCCTTAGCTTCTGTCTTTAGGGTTTTTTATTCCACAGTGGCTGCAGCTCAGGCAGATGTATGGAGCCAGCCTTCAACAACCTGGATCAGGCCCTGACAGCACTGCTATGGAGAATATTGAGGGTGTAAGTGTCACCCAGCTGGCAAGTCCTGGGTCAGGAACCCTGCACTGAGCCCTGCAACGAGCTCTCTGCAACGTGGCTGTTGGGAGTGATGTGGTGTAGTCTGAGTCCATGTGAGTTGCAATCACTGCAAGGTGGATGAATCCTTCAAATCTCCTGGTTAGCTCCCGGCTCCTTTCATCTATTTCAGCCTTAGGCTTGTAACTCCAGGAAATCTTTAGTGCAAATTGCTTATCTGTGACCATATGGGCCTCAAAGATGAGTCAAATGTTAACCATAAACACCTTGTGAAGCTGTTCTGTCCATCAGAAAAGCCACAGCTGGCCACAAAGTGCATCATCCGCTGGCTCTGACTGTTATTACTTAACAGGATAGTTTCTTCTGAATGCTCTTGTATTTATCACTCACAATGCAGACCATATTACCACTTTCTACAATAAAAGTAATTGCCTTGCACTCTCAATTTCTTTTGGAAACTTCTCATTTGGTCTCTTCACCCTTTGGCCAGAACTTTAATTTATGTCATTAAGACATTACAGTTCAAAATGCTAAATTATGTCATTACACAACACATCAAGGTTTATGCCTGTTGCTGATGGCTCACTGAAAAGGGTGTTGATGATGCTTAAAGCTAAGGTGAATTCTGACTATTTTTGTTATCACCCTGCATTCCATGAGTTTAATAACATGCAGGCCTTTAAGTCATTACCATTAGTTCCTATAAATTAAAGAAAACCATGTAATACTGTTCTCTCCCCTCTTTTTGCTAATGGCATAAACATAATGTGAAAGTCTTTTTAGAAATATCTTTTTTTTTTTCTTCAAAAGGCAGTTTTCTAAATGAAAAAGGTATGGATTGTTGTGTAAAATCTGCATGATTAGGAAACTTCATTAAATAGACTATAACCTGAAGAAAGTCTGCTAAACTCGAGTTACATTTCTCAGATGTGAAACCCACATGGTAGTTTACTCTTGCACTTGAGCAAATAAATGAATAAGCACTATTTTTATCATGTAGTAAAAAAGAAAACTTTCTTGTATGCAAAAACCACAGCCATCTTCTCCCATGAATAATTTTAACAGTCAAATTCCTTACTTAGGAGCATGCATTAACCTATGTAAACATACAGAACTGTAGTCACCAAAAGCATAGAGCAGGTGGACAATTCAGCATGGTAAGTCTAGAGAGAAGTACAGCTTGTTCTTTTTCTGTCATCTTCGCACCTTTTTACCATCTTGTTGTGTTTCATATACTTTTAACTGTTTCCTTGTCACCAATGCTCAGAAACAGCTGTGGTGCCAGGCACTCGCACAGCCACCACAGATTCTCATTAATGAGCCTGTGGGAGCTGATCTGCAACGAAGCCTCCAGACAGAACTGTTACCTGATGAAGAAAACAGGTGCCCAGCTGTCTGATCATTGCCTAATAATTTCTTGTTCTTGAAGGTTTTTCCACATAAATGAACACTGTTGTGACTGTTATATTTAATTTGCTGTCTCTTCCCCTCTGCTGAGCTACCACATAATGGTATCTACATGAGTGGGGCAAAGCCCCAGCAGCAGAGAAAAGATGACAGGGCAAGCGCAGGTTCCTCTCGGGTACAGTGGTGTTTGCTCCCTAGGTGCATTCTCCCAAAAAGCCATGATGGAACCACAACTGTCCCTTAAGGGGACACCTTGCTTAACACAGGCTATGGGATGTCCAGGCCTGCGACCAGAGGACATCACCACCACCAAGGGGAAGGAGTCACTGAGGTCCCACCCAATGGACAGCCCTGCCCATCCGGCCACATTTTTTGCCACTTGGAAGACAGCAGCAGCGCAGGGACTCCTCCTTGAGAAAGGGATGCTCCTCATCCATACCTGCTAATCTATAAGCAGGAGCCGCACAAGCCTGGAGGCAGACCTCATGTAGATGAGGAGGGGGAAGAAGTGATGAGAGGGTGTTTAATATTCATGGCTACTTGTTATGAGGGCTTCGAATTCACATTTTAAGAGTAGCTTGGGAGGCTGAGAGTGGTATTGTTTATATCCTTAGTCTTATCTTCTTGTGCATATGGGAGGCGTGCTAGTGATATTTGCATATTTCAGTATTTTCACATCCTGACCATTTCCAAGAGATGCACGGATACTTTGCATGTGGACTAATGCTGATGAGTAGTTCTCCAGTATGTCTTAACCTGAAAGGGGACAAGGGGACATAGTTTATGGGGTAAGTGTCACAGCCCTCATGTACGTGCAGTGCGTGCCAAAGGTAGAGACAGGAGGTTGTTTGGTGCCAACTGAGGGACAAGTGTTGGCCCTAAAGTTCTACCAGCTTCTTCATCATTATGGTGTAAGTCATCAACGCCCCCTCTAAGCACAGACCACTGCCCCAAACCGGTCACCTGAGCATGCAGCCAGTGACTGCCAGGATTACAAAACCTTCCTCACAATCCTGGCCATATGAACCCAAAATCTTGCTCCTAAACACTGTTAAATGACTTCTAGCTGCAAAAATGCATGAGTACTACCTACACATCCCAGTGCCTGCTTCAGAGTGCAGCTTTTTTGGCAGAAACCTCTCCTTGGTCTGCAGGGACCATGCCCCAGAGCCCGGCTCCATCAGCTCGGTGTTGGGGATGGCAAGCTGCAGCCTGTCCTGTACAGAGATCAGAGACCACTGGAGGGAATTAAGCGTTCGTGCCTTGTCTCAGCAGGATAATTGCTCACTAGGATGCAGACAAGGTTTCCTGGCATCCAAAAGGTCAGAAGAAGGACTCATCTCTGGCCAGAAAAGTGGAGAGCTGGTGCTCTGCTAGCACTGGTACCTGCCACGTCCCCACCACTGATGGGGGTGGTGGTGTCCACCCGTGCCCCCACTGTGCTCTCCTGGGACTCTGCCAGGGCTGTGGCTGTGCCTGGCAGCAACACATCCAGGTGGGGAAATGCCGGGGGGCTGCAGGGGGATTTAGACTTGCCCTGTTGTTGCTTAGCAGAAGCTTTTTGTGATGAGGGGGGGAGAGGATGTCCTTTTTGGAAGACAAGTTGCCTTTTTTTCTTTTAATCTGAAAGACAGTTTAAAAAGTGGTGAACATTAGGCTTGACTGTGAAGGACAAAGTGGGGTGGGTCCCTTTTTGTTGAGTTCTCGTTTGCTTTGAAGCTGGTGGTGTGGTACATTTCTGTGCTTAATCCAAGGAAAATGAGCTGCTGAATGATTTTGTCCGACATGCTGAGGACCAAATGTTCTGGCAGGAGCTTGTGCCAGCGATGTGAGAGGTGATGAGCCTTCAGAAGCTGTTTTTTGCTCACAAGGTGCCAAAACAGATGAAGTTCTTTGATACAAGTAGTTGTAGGGTTCATGAGCTCTGTATGGTACAGACAAATCAGACACAGTGCTGATGCCAAAAGCACTTGTGGCATAGCTGTGAATGCTATTTTGATAAGTATTTTAATTTTCAGATGCAGATGAATATTATCCTTACAGAAAAGGGCCACAGGGACAGTCCTTGAACCTGAGGCCCTCAGTTTACCTGCAGAACAGATGTACACATGCAATTGCAAGCAACATACAGTTTCCTTAACCTACAACATTAGTAGGCTCTAACCAGGTCTGGAATCACATGCGAAGTTCAATCTTCAAGTCCATTTATCTTTGGGCTGAGTGTGCTGACTGTCTGCAATTCAGCAAGCCGGGGCCAGTGTGCTGGTGCTTTCAGCTCTATGGATAATGGTCCTTCTGGAGCAGGACTGAGACATGCTGCCAAACAGCTTTTGATGGTGGTGAAGGGCTCCTAATATCTTTGCTATTATTAGAAGCAACCTACAAAATTACAAAGGTGGTGGATGAGCTGAACGCAGAATCCTGCACTAGGGGACACTTGATGAAAATAGGAGGGGATCAATGTGAAACAGATAAAAGAAGGTACTTCTTTAGCAGTCAGTAGTGAGCTTCAGGAACTCGCTGCTATGCAGTGCTGTAGAAGCCGACAGTATCAGCAGGTTCAGAAGGGATTAGACAGATCCAAGGACAACAGGCCCATTAAAAAGACAAGGCAGGGACGTGCCCTCTGTGGTATCTGTCACATCAGATACACAGCTGTGGATGCTGGGGGAATACGAGGGGAAGGGGCTGCAGAAATCAGCCAGGCATGCACACACTCACCAAACAGCATCTCTCCTCTTGCAACTGCATATTAAACTACTGCGCTGAGCCAGTTTCATGTTCTTAATCTAGAAATGTGTTTTATCCCCAACCCACTGCATGAATATTCAGTTTACTACAGCATCCTAGATTCCTGTGAGCTGACTAATGAGCTCAAAGCAACACAATCAAACAAGAACTCGGATTCTTCTTCATTCCTGGCTCTGATCCTTAGTCCACCGGTGCCTTGCTGAATAGGTGGTCCCATTACACAGCTCATTACCAATCTCCCAAGCCTGCACTCCCTCCTTACTGTGTACCGTGCTAGCACATAGTGTGGAATGCCGTATTACAGCCATTCATATTACAATGCAAAATCTTAAAGGAACCAAATGAACAAATCTTCCATGGGGTACAGAAAAAGATGGAGATAGTGAAACTTAAATGCTAATGAAATAGCGTACAAGAGGGTAACACAAAACCATCCCATCTACAGCTCTAAAAACTCTTAAGTCATGCACAGTGCAGCAATTATGGCAATTTTGAGCTTTCTTAGATTTTTGAGGCTGAAAAGCAAAATTTCCTCTGCCCCTTGCATTTCCTCTTTCCCAGCAACTTAGGAAGTAAGCCCGCATGCCAACTTTTAAGCATAAAATAAAATGAAACCAATCATTGTTTTTATGCAATTGCCCTCGAGGCCACCCAATAATAGTGTTTCTAAAGCAGTCCTACCTTTGTTTTCCAACTTGAGCTCCTCTGCTAGCAAGCTGTCTTGTCTGTTGCCAAGCACAAATGCCAGAAATGAGAGGATCAGGGCATCCAAGATTCCAATAATTGCCAGGATATATGCCCAGCGGACTGAACAAGCCCCCAGCGTGTACTTGTCTGTCTTTTCACCACACATCCGTTTTACCTCATCTGAATCCCAGCCATCAGGAAAAATCATACAACCCAGGACGAGACAGGCAGCTTGGAGAAAAAAGAAAAGGAGAACAATGGGATAATGAGACCAAACTTGCGTTTTGATGAGAACCTACACAGTTATCATTAAAGCAACACACTTTTCCATCCTGAGCTTCAAAGCTAGGTTACTTAAAAACGTCACAGAATTATATGCTGTGATTAAGTATTTAATATAAAAACCTAAGATACAACATCAATTGCGCACCTTGCTTAAAAAAAAAGAAGTTACATCCTCAATCCCTGGCCAGTTTTTGTACCAGTACAATCACATTTTCCTGGTGAGACTGATTTCTTCATTGTAATATGAAAGGCTCACCCAAAACAAAAGGGGAAAATGATTAATAACCTGGATATTCAAAGGAAACACCAAATTACTGTCAAATGGTCAGGCAAACAAACCAGAGAAAAATAGAGGAAAAAATCTACCTATTATTTCTGGTAATCTAAGTGCTTGTAACACGCATAGGTAATAGCAAGGGTTTTTTCTGTCAGTTGGCAGTACCCCTTTAACTGAAATATGTTTTATGCATAAGGTTTGTACTCCTCAAAAACAAAAGTAATGACATTGTTCTGCAAGGAAAAATAAGCTGTCAACATTGCTGTCAACTTCTGATCCGGTTTACCTGAGAAATCACCACATGACATCTCAAACACGAAAAAGTACTAATCCTTTTAACACCAAGAAAAATGAAAAGCCTCTACCCACATGGAAAGCTAGCTGACATCAACCACCAGCCGCTCTGGGTAGGGGCAGCTGTACCGTGGGGGATACAGAGGCAAAGGGTGAGTACTCGGGTCCTCATCCATCAGCCTGGGTGACTGTTAAAAGGCTGAACTTCATTTTAAGGTAGCAGAAATTTGCTTTGACCCTTGGTTCCCAGGGAAACTGCCCTGCTGTGGGACAGCAGGTAGTGTCATGGGCCGATGTGGCTCTTGTGGAGCAGGCAAAACAGTGTGACAAGTTTGTTTTTTCAAAAGTAATGTGCTCCATCACCTGAAGCAGAGTCAATCTCGTCCACTGGCCAGCAGTAGCTGTGACGTCCCCTGCTTGGATGGTGCCAGGGTAAGGGCTGAGCATGCACAGCTACCTGTGCCTGGCCACCCACACCTTGGATGGGACATGTGTGCTCCTGGGCAAGGAGACCTCAAGCATGGTCCTGCTGGGCTCCAGGGCATGGTCACAGCCCTTGCCCCAGCATCTTACCAGCCTGGGTTTGGCCACAGCCTTGGGCTGGCACAGGACTTGCTGTTCAGACACATGTCCTATGGTCACTGGGGAGCAGCCTTCTTGGAGGTTGTTTGCCCCTCTTCCTACTGGAGCATGTGCCTTGCGGTGCAGGGTACCATGACAGGGATGCAGCAGCAGGGTTTCTGCCCCTGAGAGGATATGACGTGTCCTGAGCTGGTGATACAGCATTACAGAAACACACAAAAAAGAAAACACATATGCTGAATCTTCACTAACATGGTCTCTCCCCACCAAGTCACTAGCTGAGAAAATCCACGGGCTGAGAAAACATGCCAATATGCCAGTCTCATAGGACTGGACCGAATGTACTTCTGCGTAGGACCTGGCTTCCCACTGCCCGCAGGGATTGTCACCAGGCACAGCTGAAGGACTGCAGTGAAGACATGACTTGTACCTTGCCGGTTGCCTTTGGACAATGTCTTTCCCTGGGAAACCCCATGTGGATTGGCTCTGCTGTGAATGGGGTGATGGACCAAGTGGTCTCCAGAGGTCCTGTCCACCCTGAACTGATTTTTGGCAGGGAGGCAGCACGTTGGTAACACGGGGCAGAGCAGTTGGCAGAGCAGTTTTCATATCAGAGCAATGGGAATAGCGCACGGATATGCTTAACTGCAGCCCTTGGTCATGCTGGCAGACTCATGGGCTTCGCTGAAGCAAACAACGTGAGTGCAGCCAGGACAACAGCATAGGGGCATCTTCAGTAGGGGAGGATAAGATATAAAAATTAAGTAAAATAAGAAAAATCTAAAAATAAAGATTATATTGAATGGGTTCATTCCTCAGTTTTTATTGCATTTAGGAGAATCAGAAAATCCATATGCTTTCAGTAATTGTCTGTACTGTCTTTTCTAACTTGGAAACAAGCATATGGATCCTAAACCATCTTTTATAAGTCTTAGTATTATATTGTTGCACTGTGCTCTAAATTGCAAGTATATGTGCTAATTGAAAAGAAGACACTGTGTGTCTTTCAGCCTTTTAAACAGTTGCTGAACCAGACCTCTGTTCGGAAAACATAGGTTATACACAGAGTAGCTTGTGCAACCGACAGCTGCCATCGCTTTGGGAATTGCAACAAGTTCTTGTCTTTTCTGGACAAGCATAAGCACTGTCATTTTACATACCTCTAATGCCCACAGAACAAAAACACACCTGCACTGAATCAATATAATGAAATACTGGAAAAGAGAGGTGAAAACAGAGCTCAGGAATGGTATTTTCCTTCTGACAGCTACACAATTGCTGTAGACAAAGCCATGAAAGCATGTCTGCAGAAAGCATCTGACGTAGAATAAAACCTGCGCCTAAGGCATTTGACAAATTCTTCCTGAGCAGTTCGTTTGTGTGAAAATATAACACCTTATAATACTTTCAAGGACAATTAGGCTTAGGAACAAGGACAAATTGTGGTTGCCTATTGCCTGCCTTAACTCATTTACACAATTTCATAAGATCTTCCAAAGGTTTTAGAGACAAACTGTACAATAATTTTCTTTCTTGAGCTGGTTATGCATGCTTCCAGAAAGATTATTTCTTGCAGCCAACACATAAGCATTGCCCTCACAGTTGTGAGGGATTTCATTGAAACTATGCGTCAAATCTCCATATGTCTGGTGTTGGTGAAAATGTCTGCATTTACCCAGGCAAATGTTGACAAATGTTTACTATATAACAGCAACTACCAAAGACAGTTTACTTTTATTAATTATGCTCAAAATGAGAGGAAGCTTAATGCTTAGTTAATGATCAATAGACATGGGATTTTTCTGCTAAAGTGCAAGAATAATTAGCAAATACCAACATCTCTGTGGTTTTTTATTACATAGCACATCAGACATATGTTCTTAGTACTTCCTAAAAATAATTTAACTTTGTTCTTTTCCACCTAGGTAATTAAAAATACGGGCCCTTATCTCAGGAACTCAGTGCACAGCTTCGCAGCTGAGTTCCTCAGATTTCCAATTAACTCATCTTTCCTGAATTCTGTTCCTGCATGCTTTGATATACTTGCTTAACTTTCTGGAGTCATTCTGTTGATTGCAGTTGGACTTCTCCTGGTAATAAAGACACACAGGTAAATGGTGGCTGAACTAGATCCCTTTGCATCAAGGCAGATATCAAAGAGAAGATACTATTATCTCCTTTGCCTACACAGTTTACATGCTTTTTACTTGATGACTACTTGGTCAACATCTTCAGATGCACAATCATACCTTACCTGTAATGGTTAACATAAGTAAGATTAGTCAACCTCGAGTCTTCACTTGCTGATGGAATATTTTGCACCGAATGCTTTTAAGAATACAGACTTGCTCAATAATATGAAACAGGTAATGATTCATTTATCAGCTACAAGATCGAAAAGACAGGTATAAAATCCACCTACAGATCTACTTTGCATTGCTAGAAATTTTTACATTTTCATCCTTCTAAAGAGGATTAGAAGATTTTTCTCTAGAGGGAAATTACTTTCAGTTTTATACAAATTTGACAAATGGAAACCATTTTATGCAATTTCAGTGAAACTGTTAAGAGATGATTTTATAACACAGACATGGGTCCCATATCTTTGTCTAAACTTCCACTGTCTCTAACGGCAATGATGTGACCGAAATGGAAATGCAACAAAGGTTACTACTGTTTTACTACTATCCAGTTCTAATAAATTCAGAAACTTTTGGATTTGGAAAACTCACCTATTGAATGAAAAGACTTAAATCATCAGTTCCTACAGACTTTTTGATTCAAGTAAGAAAAAGTTAAATCTATATTGGCTGAAGGCAGTCTTCTGTGTGTGAGCTGAATACATCGGATTAGCACCATCTTCCTGAGCCTGCAGACAGCCCAGCCTAGGACCTCTGTAGCTAATCAAGAGCTTTCATGAGAAGCATCAGGGGGAAATTCATAAACGACTGATTAGTGTCACTGATGCCATTCAGAACTATTTGGGCAGCTGTAAAACTTACAAGAATCATATCCACATCATTTTCCCTTTGGTTGCTTGAGAAAGCTCCTGCCAGGAATAGTGCCTTTGTAACGATGGCCCTGGGCTTCCTCCAGTCCTTCCTCTAATTTTCTTACAAGACACGGGGTAACAAATTGTTTCTCCTACATATTGAAGTCTGGTGAAGCTTTTCAAGGTTTTAAAAAATAATTAATAAATAGTAGTTAAATCTGCCTGATGCACATTTCTCTTCTTAAAAGCTTCTTTCTCATATGAACAGCTAACAGAAACTGTCATCTGGTTTTCCTTTAGGGCTCTGAGTGACAAGACAAATTATTCATACTAAGAGAGGGAGTCCAGGATTTTACCTCCTGGGACGAAAGGATGCAGATATGACACTTTCAGAGATTGGAAACAGACACTGAATTGTTGCTGGCACTGACATACTTGTGACTCTGACCAAGCTAATAATATCACAGCCCCTGCTCTGTGCATGAGCTCAAATGGTAATTAGCAAGCAAGTAGTTCATGATCCTATGGTTGTGCCAAATATGGTGACAGATTAATATTATATCATTGCATGGAATGAGGTTTTATTTATAAAAAGGCTGACTGTTATACAGGAAACCAGTGCTGAGAAAATTCCCACTGGCAGGACTCCTCTCTCCTCTTCATTCTTTTCCTGACAACATACCCAATTTGCTTGCATGTAGAGTATGATGATGGCAAGTTTCCTGATAAAAGAGTCAAAAAAATGGAATGGGAATTACACTGACCAGCTATTTTCTTGCCATACCCACACATGCAAGAGCCTCCAAGGTTCCAAAAACTGAGACTTCTTTGTTTTCAGATTTTTTTCTAAATGGTATCTACAAAAACAGCAATCCAGTGAACTCCAAGAAATTGAATAGAGTTTTTGCCAGCTGTGTTGGAGGAGTCAACTTCTACAACAGAGCAAAATGAAAGGTGAGGACTCTGGCAGGGGACATTCATTAGGACTACAGTCTTTCAGGAGCTTGCACCTGGGAAAGAAAGAAAGGATGAGGGGAGGTGATTGAAGACACAGGGTCAAATACAGTCCTAGGTGAACACAGAGGCTGCACATCCATGCAGCTGAGATTGCCTCGAGTGATATGGACTGTACTAATAAGTGGGATAATTCCCTGTGTTCAGTTTTGTGTTCCGGCTTGGAGCAAACGTGCAATTTTGAAGCAAATCCCCTGATTCTCTCCATTTACTGATTCCATTCACAGAAAGAGTTCTGGTGCATGTAAAACAGATTATTTTTGGAGAAGCTTAGAAGTTCCTTTCCAAAAGTTCTTCAGTGCTGGATGGGGACCTTAAAATTCTGACTGAATGTGTGGGCTTCATCACCACAAAACCTGTGCCTAGGAGAAGGCTCTTGAACCATGCAGAGCTTCCTTAACACCTGAAATGGTTCTTGTGCAATATGAAGAGGCAAATGCCATATAAGACTTCTTATTTGCTGCTTTGTTTGAAGACTGCCAGATCCAGTTTTCAGCTTCGGAGAGGTTCTTCAGAAAGGTGCCAACTGGCTCCCTGAGGAGATGACACAGCCTGTTAATTTGTGCCATAAGCAGACTGAAAGGTCCTCTGGCAGCAGGATATCTTGGTGGTGCTCATACAGGGCTGCTAACCACATGATTGCTGTTGCGTCTGAGACAGCCAGAGAGAAAAGTGCCATGAAATTCAAGATTCAAGGGCAGTGTTCTTAGAGAGCTGGAATGATAAAATCATATCTGGATTCCTGTGCTCTGGGCTCCCATGCGGGACAAGGGAGGTGCCCTGTGGAATTACTCCAGGACACTGACATACCATTTTCATCTAACTGACATGGACAAAAGCAGACCTTCCTAGAGAGGCCCAAAGATGCTCCCCTGCCGCCCCCCAAGTGATGGAGCAAAGGTCTGTGGGTTAATTTTCCTTCAGAAAGCTTAAACCAACATGTATAATGGGGGCATTTGGTCCAGGAGACAAGACCATTTCTCATTTGAAGCAAAACCCTAGAACCACATATGATGAGGATGTAAAAGGCTTCAGCAGTAACTGCTTTAATCTACTTATTCTCTTATTTTGCATCATCTTACTTGATAATATGGATAAGCCTGAACCTCTCCACAGGTTTACGAACATTTATAGACAGTGCTAAGGGGGAGAAAAAGGAGGAGAACCTCCCACTGCATTCCTGTGATAAAATAAAAGACCCGACACAATTATGACCACTTGACTTATTAGGGCACTGACTTTTTGATGCCAAATCTGATAAGAATATATATACATACATATCAAGAGAGATGTGTATTTCCCATGCTGATTTTAAGAAAAGGAAGAAAGAAGACTAAATATTCAGTCACTGGACAGCAAAGAGAAAGAAAATAATATTATGGAAAGCATTAGTGAGGCAGGTGCTACAGTCAGGGAGAGAAGACTCGCCATAACCTGGCTGAGTTGACAGATAACTGAGATATTTTGATGTCTGCTAGTTATGCTTAGACAGCAAAATGGAAGAATTTGATCGGCTGTTGCAAGATGTGAAGCTGGATAACAGAAATGTTGTATGTGAGGAATGTGTTAAGCTGTAAATATGTAGAAAAGAATAGCAAAGATAGTGTCATCTAATTCAGCTAAAATCACTTGGGGGAATAACTGTAAGAGAAATTTTACTGCGCTAAGGGGGCCTGTTTTAGACCTCAAGTGTTGGATTCATGTATGGATAGAGTTTTCTTTGATATGGTGGAGACAGAAATTCTGTGAGGGGTTGTATCATCATGGGAGCACTTAACTTCCAAGTTTTGATCATTAGCCACGATAGTTAAACTTTGAGATTAATGCAGTTCTATGAATAATTTAGTTAGTACAACAACTATCTTAGCTTGAGCATAAAGATAATGTAAGAGTATCATAGATTTTTATGAGTGTTGGGCAGGTGACTCACAAGGTGCATCCCAATGACTCCTTGCAAAAGATCACAACTGCTGGTGTTCCAACCACAGTCATATGCAATAGCTATTTATAGTGCCTTGTCCAGAAAAAATATGGAAACCGGGGACTATTAATGGATGCAGGCCTAATCACCATGTGGGCAAAAAATCCCAAGAAATGTCATGACAACGAATCACTAACAGCTATAGCAGAGGTAGATGACTAACTGATGAAAAATGGGTAAACTGAAATTGTATACGACAAGAGATAAAAATACTTCTTTACAATGCAGCAGGTATGGGAGGTGGTACAGCTAGAAGCCTACAGGAAAGTATGTGTCAAAAGTTACATTTACACTGTTTCACCTCCTGTGGTGTACACTGGCCCTGGGATCTACTATTTTTTTTCTTCTGATTTTTCTGTTTAAAGTGTCTACAATAACGTGAAAACTGTGTCACAGCCCACCAGAGTTTTTCTAACATGTCTTTGTATCACACAATGTGTGTTACAAGCTCTGTGTCAGCTGAAGGTCCATGCCCAGAGATCACAGGAATGACAAAGGTACTTGCAAATGCATGCGTTCAGAGGCCACGACCTGGGAGTCAACTGTCATGAAGCCAGGTTGTTTGACAATGTAGGGATATCCAAAAGCCACTTTTCTCACATGCTAGAGTCTCCTGAAAAAGAACTGTATAAGTGAGAACTGACTTGGGGGTACTGATAGATGAAAAGCTGGACATGACCCGACAATGTGCTCTCGCAGCCCAGAAAGCCAACCATATCCTAGGCTGCATCACAAGGAGCGTGGCCAGCAGGTCGAGGGAGGTGATTCTGCCCCTCTGCTCTGCTCTGGTGAGACCCCAACTGCAGCACTGTGTCCAGTTCTGGGGTCCTCAGCACAGGAAGGACATGGACCTATTGGAGCGGGTCCAGAGGAGGGCCACAAAAATGATCAGAGGGATGGAACACCTCTGCTATGAGGAAAGGCTGAGAGCTGGGGTTGTTCAGCCTGGAGAAGAGAAGGCTGCGGGGAGACCTTATTGCGGCCTTTCAATACTTAAAGGGAGCTTATAAGAAAGATGGGGACAAACTTTTTAGCAGGGCCTGTAGCAGCAGGACAAGGTGTAATGGTTTTAAACTAAAAGAGGGTAGATTCAGACTAGATAGAAGGAAGAGATTTTTCACAATGAGGGTGGTGAAACACTGGAACAGGTTGCCCAGAGAGGTGGTAGATGCCCCATCCTTGGAAACATTCAAGGCCAGGCTGGATGGGGCTCTGAGCAACCTGATCTAGTTGTAGAGGGGATGGACTAGATGACCTTTAAAGGTCCCTTCCATCCCAAAGCATTCTATGATTCTATGTAATGAAGGAACTACTTGTTTATATTGCATCTTTGTTTTTTGTCAGATCACAGCCGTCTAATACAATTTTGGCTCGGCTTTGCTTGGTAACAAAACTTACTATTGGAAGTGTTTATTTTGAATGCTGTCACAGAGGAGTGTTACAGCTTTCTAATTTAATGTTAACTTCTCTTTGTAGAACCTGGTCTTTAGCCAAACCATATCAAACCATAGCATACTGAAATGTATTATATTTAATTAATGAATAAACTCAATATAAATACAGTGTAGGCTACAGCAGACAGACTGGAGAATAGGTGCTATTATGAATGGCATGGGCTAGACATCACTTGAGATTTATACAGCTGACGTTTCATCACAAGTTACTGATCCAAGTAGTGAAGCTATTTTAAACATGGGTTTCGTAAAGAGAAGGAAGAGCTGAAAATAATCTTACCTTCAGTGACCATGAGTCAATTCAATTTAAATAAATTGAGAATATGAGTAAAAATGATCCTGAAACTGGGTTTAAAAATGCATATTTCAGAGCGACAAACTTTGATAAGCTAAAGAAACTAGCTAGCAAGTTAACTAGACTGAAGAGGTCTATACTTAATTGTGGGGAATGCCTTGAATTTCTTTCAGATAAAGATGTAAATTTTCTGAATGATCTTGACAAGGTGAATAAAATTCCAGGGGTGCTTTCAGCTCTGTCTGAATGCGTAGCAAACTCTGTTTCCTTCTACCGTCATTACCTGTCCCCCCAAAAAGCCTTGAAAAAAGGAAAGAAATGTGAGCAGAGATGTTAGAAATGATAGGAAAAGGGATGAGTTAGCAAAGAAAGACACATTTTGGAGGTTAGATAATGCAGGTCTAAAAGACAGCTTTCCAAAAGTCAAGCTGTGCTAAATCTTTCAAAAGAAATTGAAACAAAAAGTCAAATAATCTTCAATTAAGTTAACAAAGAAAGAAGAAGAAAAGCAGATATAGAGTGAGGCTCTCATTTTTCAGTGAGGAGGACGATAGAGAACAGGAGGACAATGCCCTGACAGCTGGGCATGAGCACTGGGAAACAGGAGCTCCTGCCTCCAAGCCCACGGCAAACCTAAAATGATCATAATGGGCTCAAGCTGGATGGATGGACCCTCCAACCCCGAATACTGAAATAACCAACACATTGAACTGCAAAGCTGGTAGGAAGGTTTTTCAAACAAATTTATTGTTGAGATACTGGAGAACAGCATACGTGCTACCTAATTTTTAGAAAAAAGAAAACAAAATTGAGAAATGAAAAGTAATTGGAGCAAACACTCGCCCATCAGTTTGACCTCAGTTCTTTGAATAATTATTGAAGGAAAGAATAATTAAAGACATGGAAACAAATACAAAGTGGGGTGATGTTAGCATGGTTCTATCCGTCAGCTAGGAAGCAGTGACTTTATAAAAGAAAGCTAAGTAACGTGCTTCTCAGAAAGCATTTGATACTGTGTCACACAGAAACATTTATTAACCTGGAGAATACAGAGATTAGCATGAAAATTTAAGGTGCTTATGGTACTTGTTCATGGGGAGCTGACATTTTTTGTTGGAAGGGAAAGTCTTGAGCTGTTGTGAGGATACATTGGGTACCTAAAGGATCAGCCTGGGTGTCAATCATTTAGTGTTTTCATTAGGAGCTTTGGCAAGAGTAGAGGTTTGGTAGTAAAATCCACTGATGGGAGGCACTATCAATGCAGAAGACTATTGGGACAAATGGTAAAGAAGAGAAAACATAAGAGTATATGGATCAGCCCTTGGAGGACCATGAGTCACCAGTAAAATGCACCCATGAAAAAGGTAAACATGAGCATTGGCAGTACCAGGGAAAGTTTTTTCAGCATAATGTAAGCACTACAGCCATCTGGTGCTGGTGGTTTCTAAACTTTAGAAGAGTGATGTTTGGAACAACCAGTTAATCAGAGCAAGATTATTTTAAGATGTAATGCGGTACTTTAGAAAAGGTATTGCATGATGCTGTAACTGCTCATGATAAGGGGACTAGATTTGATGATTTATTAAGTCTTTTCCAGGCCTATGTTCTTACGGGGAGGCTGAGAGATAAACATCTTTGAAATTAATAAAGAAGGCTATCTAAGGGGAATAGCAGCCAAAGAATTAGGAGCTAGATGGAACTACAGAAAGCTAAGATCAAAAATAGTGTTGTCTATATCAAACCGAGAAGAAAATCTAGCAAAATAAATGGGGGTAAGTGGCAAAGAAGGAGCTCGCTATTGGGCTCTCTCACTGTGGTCTTTATAGAAATTTGCCCTTTTCCTTCTTTATTAAAAAGGTCTAAAAATGTGATGGCAAAGAAAGAGGAGAGGCATAAAGTGATTTTCTTTTTTTGCCAGTCCTCATCCAAGCTGTCCTGACTTCCCTGCCAAACATCAAGCAACTACAACAGCCTGGTTTTGTACTTGGGAAGTGCATGCCTCCAGCTTGCTTCCGAAGCTACTGCAATTGCAAGGAAATCTAAACTTGCTGGTGAGTGGGGAAGTCTGGGAGTGCACCAGCCACCATTTTCAGGATAAACATGGCAAAGTTCTGCAGGCTTCTGAGGTGCAAGCAAGATGCAGAAGCAAGAGATATTCATACAAAAATGGAATTTCTGTAACTAAGTCTATAGTAAAGTCCATAATAAATACCACTGTTTCAGTCTTTTGCTCCTCAAAACTAACAGCTTCGCAGCCAGTAAGTACTCACTTGCAAAAAAGGAAGCAAAAACCTCTAAAAAACCATGTAGCGTTGCCTAGAAAACAGATCTGCATGCCTTATGGTGCTGGTGCACTGAAGAATTTTATGATTGCTCTGTATAACCACAAGAGAATGGATCCCAGAGAGAGGGAAGAGCTATTTAACTGGAAGGGCAGTCTTGGCACCTGAACAAATGGATATAAACCATCCAGGAATACATTTAGGCTGTAAAGTAGAAAGCAGTTTTGAATTGTTGGGGGAGAGGTTCTGGCACAAACTCAGTAGCTGTAGCCAGGCTGGAAAGTTTTAAGTTGTCCAAGCTGATGCTGTTAAATAGTTATTAAAGATGGAGTTTGATCAGTGTATTAAAAAATTATTAGGACAAGTTTCTCTGTGAGGCTAAATTCAGCTACTTTGGGCCTTGAAGATAACTGCAAGAACTTAAAGGTCTTACACTATGTATCTCCAGACATGAGAAACCCGGGATTGTCACTTTTCTCAGCATATGAGCTTTGCAGTGGCTGCACAGCTGGACACAAGGACAACACAAATAGCACCCGTTTGAGCCTTAGGGCAGCAGCAGCACTGAAGGAAAACTCCAGGCTTGAGCACTATGGCTGTTTCATAGAATCATAGAATCATATCATAGAATCATAGAATTGTTAAGGTTGGAAAAGACCCTTAAGATCATCAGGTCCAACCGTTAACCTACCACCGCCAAGTCCACCACTAAACCATGTCCTCAAGCACTGCATCTACACGTCTTTTAAATACCTCCAGGGATGGGGACTCAACCACTTCTCTGGGCAACCTGTTCCAGTGCCTGACTACTCTTTCAGTAAAGAAGTTTTTCCTAATATCCAACCTAAACTTACCCTGCGCAGCTTGAGGCCATTTCCTCTCATCCTATCGCTTGTTACTGGGGTGAAGAGACTGACCCCCACCTCTCTACAACCTCCTTTCAGGTAGTTGTAGAGAGCAATAATGTCTCCCCTCAGCCTCCTCTTCTCCAAACTAAACAACCCCAGCTCCCTCAGCTGCTCCTCATAAGACTTGTTCTCTAGACCCTTCACCAACCTTGTTGCCCTTCTCTGGACACGCTCCAGCACCTTGATGTCCTTCTTGAATTGAGGGGCCCAAAACTGGACACAGTATTTGAGGTGCGGCCTCACCAGTGCCGAATACAGGGGCACTATCACCTCCCTGGTCCTGCTGGCCACACTATTCCTGATACAAGCCAGGATGCCATTGGCCCTCTTGGCCACCTGAGCACACTGCTGGCTCATGTTTAGGCGGCTGTCAACCATCACCCCCAGGTCCCTTTCAGCCAGGCAGCTCTCCAGCCACTCCTCCCCAAGCCGGTAGCGTTGCATGGGGTTGTTGTGACCGAAGTGCAGGACCCGGCACTTGGCCTTGTTGAACCTCATACAGTTGGCCCTGGCCCAACAATCCAGCCTGTCCAGGTCCCTCTGCAGGGCCTTCCTACCCTCCAGCAGATCAACACTCCCACCCAACTTGGTGTCATCTGCAAACTTACTGAGGGTGCACTCAATCCCCTCATCCAGATCATTGATAAAGATATTGAACAGGACCGGCCCCAACACTGAGGCCTGGGGAACACCACTCGTGACCGGTCGCCAACTGGATTTGGCTCCATTCACCACCACTCTCTGGGCTTGGCCGTCCAGCCAGTTTTTAACCCAGCTCAGAGTGCACTTGTCCAAGCCGTGAGCAGCCAGCTTCTGCAGGAGAATGCTGTGGGAGACGGTGTCAAAGGCCTTACTGAAGTCCAAGTAGACAACATCCACAGCCTTCCCCTCATCCACTAAGCGGGTCACCTTGTCATAGAAGGAGACCAGGTTAGTGAAGCAGGACCGGCCTTTCATAAACCCATGCTGGCTGAGCCTGATCCCCTGGTTGTCCCGCACATGCCGCATAATGGCACTCAGGATGATCTGTTCCATGACCTTCCCCGGCACCGAGGTCAGGCTGACAGGCCTGTAGTTCCCCGGATCCTCCTTCCGACCCTTCTTGTAGATGGGTGTCACATTAGCCAACTTCCAGTCATCTGGGACCTCCCCGGTTGACCAGGACTGCTGGTAAATGATGGAGAGTGGCTTGGCAAGCTCCTCTGCCAGTTCCCTCAGTATCCTCGGGTGGATCCCGTCTGGCCCCATAGACTTGTGGGCATCCAGGTGGAGGAGCAGGTCCGTGACTGCCACCTCTTTGACAATTTTGCTGTAAAGCTTCAGATTTATTTTCCTTTGACCATAGATTTAGCAAAACTCTCTACCTGGATAAACCCTGCCCTGTACTGTAGTCAGCAAAGCCTCTTGCTGACTGTTTTTCCTCCTATGGTTACACTCTCTGAAACCAGTTCAGCTTACGCTGCGTAACCATTGAGTTCACAAGCAGCAAGGCTTCCTTACACTGTTACTGAACTCCATCCACACTGCTGCAACCCTCGACTGCAGGGGTTTGTCTGCACCTCACCTGGTACGTGCCATGCAGCACACTAACAGCAATAGCATATTAGTAATGAATTAAAGAATCAGCCCCCACAGACTACTGCTTCAGATCTGGTATGATGTCCTGGTCATGTTCACAGTTTCATTTACATGACCACTTAAGGGTATTTGACAGTCAGGATTGGAAATGACTGGGAAAATGGGGCAACTCACCCATCCAGTACGTGAAGTAGCATGGGTCAGCGGTCAACAACTGAGCGAGTGATTTCAAAATAGCCACCAAGAATTCAACTAATTGTTATCTGACCTCTGCTTCACTGGCTCTCATGCCATGAAAGGAACATGAACGATAAAAACACTTGCAAGAGGAAATGAAATAAAAGGGGGGGGAGGAGTTTTCTTAAATGCGCTGAGCCTCTCTTCGATCTTTGTGGGCCCCCCACGGTGCTGGCACAGAATGCTGACTCAGCATACTGGGCGGCAGACAGGGAGCAGTGAAACACCTGCAGTACAAACAGCTGCCGGGCAGATGCCGGCACTTGCTCTTGGTCACTGGCCAGCTGGAGAAATCTCTCCTATGGAAGCTGATTGAGAGATTCAAGAAGTTGTTTGGCAGTGGATAAGATAAATAGCCACTGGTGAGATTTCTCTGCTGTAAGCTGAGATTGCAGGTTCAGGGTCACTGCTACGTTCTCTGCCAAAGCATGGCTATGATTCCCAGAATATAAAGCATCATGATAAGGCAATGTGATTTAATGTTGAAATGAGAAGTGTTTTAAGATCTACAATTTATAGGCATTCAACCCCCCGTTTGTGGGCATGACAGTCACATTCCCTTTACCCTCACTTGGAGCTTTGTGTTCCCCATGTACTTTAGTGGAGAAAGTGAAGTTTCAGAGGAAGTGACTGAAGCCAGGTAGAAAGATGATGTGATGGACAAGGAAACATTCTGTCATGAGCAAGGAAAAAAGAAGTAATTGAGTGCATTGGGGGAGAAAAGGAAAGGCTCTTGTACCTCTTGTCCTTTGTAAAGCATTAATGTTTTGCTAGAAATTACCTGCAGGTGACTAAACGCCATGCTTTCCTTGACAAGCGGGAACTGTACTCACCCTCTCTGAGACATTGGCTCATCCTCCAGCTATTAAAATCTGTTCAGGATTCACCAGTTTCCTCAGGGCTGGGGATCCCTCAATGTACTCTGCCAGAGGGCTTCAGCTAGCTCTGTATGGGAAGACCTAGCTCCAGACTGGTTTTATTCCCCTTTTTAAAATCAGCAGCCTTCCCAAACCCAGCCTGCACCCTGCTCCCCATCTCCTCTGAATGCGGGGACCCACGCTTGTACCTCAGAGTGGTTTGTGGGACAGGAAAAAAGTGAGGCAGGGTTTGAAGCACCTTTATGCTGCAGGCAAGTGGAAGTGGGTAATGCAAGCTAAAGGCCTGCAGAGGGGAGGACCTGAACATGCGGAGGAGACAGGCAGCTGGGAGGCAGCAACATGAGGCAGTCTCCTCTGAAAAGAGAGAGGTGGAAACAGAAGGAGGCAGCCTTGTTCTTGAGCTGGAAATGTTGAGGTTTAACTAAAGTCATTACAATCATTTAAATCTGTTTTCCAAAGCAGTGCTAGCCGATATTGCAAATGGACTGGCACAGAGGCAAGACAAGTTCTGAACGGATGATAAAGGCATCGACTTTTGTATAGTTCCTTTCAATGCCCCTGAGGCGCATGCATATGTCTTTATGCCTGCACAGCTTGTCATGTGCTATTCTTCACTTATCTCTGCTATAGCTCTTCCTGATCTCCTAACAGCTTTGCTCGGAAGAAAAGAGAAATGGACAATAGGCCCCGAGACTGCTTGGCTGCATTGCTTCTTCATTAAAGTTGACATTTGGCAGTGAGACTTTACTGCCTTTCAGGAGCTGATGTCTCATTGAAGCCAACAGCAGCAGAGGTATCAGGGGCAGCAATGTCTCTCCCACTGAGCATCTGAGCTTTGGATGGGGGGAGAGAGCCCTGGAGAATGAGGCCTGTAACACTGGCGATGTTTTTCTCTTTCCGGTTAAAGGGAAGACTACCCTTTTACCTAGGGCCAAGCCTATGAGATTGCTGAGCCTCCTACACTCATTGCTTTTGACATGCCAGAGTTGAGAAAATTTAAAATCTTTGACAAAATGTGGAAGAAATCTGCATTAGTTTTGTGAATATCTTATTATAATATATCTATATTGGCAAGCATATCTCATCTTCCATTTGCTATCAGGTCTGTCTGATCAATAATGTGTCCTATTTTGTTCAGTATAACTGCAACAGTCCTTGCCTTGGTGCTTTGGTAATCCTGATTCTCCTACCGGTTCCTAACTGGAAGGGTTAATTTTGGGATTTCTTTTCACTTCTACAGAAGTACATTTCTGTGCCTTTATTTTTTTTAGTCTTGCTGGTTAACCACAAGATTTGCACTATGCAGCAAAGTTTACCAGTATAGTTGTCAGCAAATCCTTATGTGCATACACATGCAATTTCAAGTCCTGTCTAGGTTTATGATATCAAGCTGTAATACCTTTTTGAACATTTTAGTAAGTCCAGCACGTGTACTGTTCTAGTGCTGCAATGCCTCTGAGGTAAAGCAATCCTTAGTACTTCCAACACAGCAAACAACCACTCTGGTGCTGATTTTCAGCACTGATGCCCAGAAGTCACAGAAAGTAGGTCTCCCTCCATTTAAAATTTCTAGCATATGCCTATTAATATACCACTGCTGGTGATTTCTGCCTTAGAAATTAAGATGTCTGTTCAGACATTGAAAGGACGGGAATAACATAAGGCAAAGCGGCAATGCAAGGCAAAGGGAAAATCTGCCAGTCCCAAGAAAACCAATGAGACTGACATGGCTGCCGGAAAAGCTGGGTACCTGCAAAGTTGGGTATGAAGCTTGAAGGCTTGCTAGGTGAGCTCTGAAACCCCAGAAGTGCATGCTGCCCACCAGTTCATTAAGAAGGATGAACCGGGAGATGTGGTGTTTCCAAAGGGAGTAAGAGGACTCTAACCCAACTGGATCCAGAGATGGAGCCAGAGAAAAGAGGAGTTTAACTGGGATTGCAGTAACTGTGTCTTCTTTCAAAAATGTTCATAGGTCCTGGAACCCCATGTCCTTTTTCCAGTACTCTCTTTATAAATAAATAATGGCTGAAAACATGTATAATATAATTGTTTTCTGAAGTAGTTGGTTTAGTTTAACTCAGTTGGTGGGCACCAGCAAAAAAGAGAAGAAATTCCACAAGCAACTCAAAATACTCCTGAATGCATCAGGCAGCAAATGTTTCTATTACGACATTGCAAGCAGTTGAAATACAGTATAAGAGATATTTGAGCGTTTGAAGAATTGTACAGAAAATATAATGTCTGCTTTGCGAGCAATCCAGTATCTTGTCATTCAGACTACTTGATTTTTATAAATAAATGTTTAGAGGAAACATAAACTTCAGGACCTCAGCCCATCAGAATCACCACTGGCTGTAGTAAGTTAGCAATCTTTAATGCATTATTCCTACCTCTATTACCAGTGACACCTGTGAACTCATTTTGCAGTCTCACAGGACTATTTGCATTGGAAAGTGGTACTACAAAGTGACGGGGAGGAGAGCTTCTGACCTATTCCAAACAAGTGTATCAGAAGTAAATTCAATTTACTTCAGAGTTCATGACAGTTTCTTTGGAAAATTTTAGTTTGGGGAGGCACCTTTTTCAATCTGCTGACAAACTGCCTGACCATGATGATGAAGACATGGACATATGGAAAACAGTTATCCGATTCTCTCCAAAAGTCCAAGTTTAGGTTGTATGAAGGAAAGGAGAGGTTGGAGTGCCTGGTTCAGGGGAAACACAGGGACTCCAGAAATGCACAGGAAAGTGCACCAAGATAGGATGCAACTCCTTGGACATCAAATACAGGGACTGTAAAACCCATGAATCAAAATTCCTTAAAACCTGCACAGGAGCAGTCTTCATGGACTCTGTCATTTTGGGATTGGAGACACAATACCATGTCACAATTTGCCTCTCATTAAGCCCAAGAGAAAAATAAAGATTGCAGAGACAACCTGTAATTCCTATAGGAATAGCAGCCAACACTTTGCACTTTTAATTTTGCATGTTTTAAAATGTTGTATAATGTTCGTCCTTGAAAACTGGCATTTGACATCTCAGGGTCCCTAAATAAGTCGATCAACTTCATAAAAATGTGCTAACAGTTTGCTTACAATACCCAGGCAAGGCAAATACAGTCTATTCAGGAACAGCACAAAGTAGCTCAAAGTGTAAGGAGAGGGCCGCTCGTGAGGCACTCAGCTGCTCAGCACCTCAGCTACCTTGGTGTTGAGCCCCTCAAAATCAGACAGTCTTTCCTCTTAGCCTTTCTACTATGAGAATAATGTTTCCCATCTTGATTCATGAGTACAACATAAAGATATACCATACAGCCTTAATAATATAAATATTTGATTCACATCCATCAAAACATTACCAGCTCGATATGTTTTCAGCCTAATGAGAACCACATTTAGCGTTCATCCATGCAACTGCTCAGGCAACAGTGAACTTTATTCTTAGTCAAGTCGGAAAGGCAGACCGAGCCACAGATGCAAAGAGCATCCTGGGCTCCTTGGAGCACAACTGGTACGGCTACCCTCCCACTCTGACCATGCTGCTCTGAAGAAACGTTGTTGTTTGCAGTGCTGCCTTTTTAAAAATGAATCTCTCCAGACCACTCTGGAGAGGCACATTCGTGCCTATGCAACATCAATGCTGGTTCACAAATGCATCCACTAACAGGAAAGTTTCCTGTTGACACGTCTGTGTGTGTGGAGTGAATGGTAGCTACTGACATACTGCAATGCAATAAAACCATTGCATCAAGTTTTTTGACCCTGTGCAGATGCAACTCTTTCCAGCTTTGCAGAAACCCAAGACTAGAGAAACAGATATCTAACAGTGCCAGATGAAAGTAACCTCAACTGTTGGTATACTGATATGTAAGAGCTACCTCACTGACCAGAGAAGGTATACTGACCTTGCCCAGTGGTTAAATTGGACAATAACAACAAAGTATTTTTATTTGGGTTCATTGCTAGAATTATTTTTGGTTAGCAAGAAAATGCCATGTTAAATTGTACTAATAGTGTAACCATGGGAACAAGATAGTAAAGTGCTGATATAAATTTGGTGGAAGTAATTTGTGTGTCCAAGAATTATGTTGCCATGTGTTAACTTATGTAGTCCTGAAAATGAATGCATGAATTAGTTAAAAGGCGCAATTAAGGACTGGTTCTTTGGAGCTTTCCCTTGTGTAACGTTGGGACTCCTGTGATGTCCCTGTACCAGCTTGGGGGTACCTTGCTTCTGCCTAGCAGGGCTCTGGTAAGCAGGGCAAATAATTATCCTTATTTGATGAATAAAAAAAAGTATTTTTTTCCTTCTGCTTAAGCAAACCATTATTTCTGTAATAATATCCTTGTGGCCAGTCAGAAACAAATCTAAGAAATGTAATCATTCCTGTTGAATCTAACTAGCCTGATCTGACAGCGAGCAGATCCTATGCAAAGCCATACTCACAGTCTTGTGCAGAAAGACCCACTAATGTCCTGCCTTACTTGGATTTCAGCTTCTCTCAATATAGATTTGCTGCCTGTACGTCCTTTGCCAGCCAGGGCTGCCAGCTAATGCCTTCCCTCTTACCAGGGTCAATGTACCTCTCATTTTTGGCCGTACTGAGTGAAACATTTTGCCTGAAACTTTTTTTGCCAATAAAGAGTGCAGCAGGCAAGTGGGAACATTTCAAATATTCAGGCTGATTATTGTGAACTCTACCGACTGAACACAACCCTAAAACATTTCTGAGAAAAACTTTAAGTGCTTTGTTTTTATTGAGAATCCCTCAAAAATAAAGTGCATTTTCATCAGAGGTAGAAAAGATGTAATTTGAGGTTTTTCCGCAATTGATTTTTCTTGCCAAGTTTGCCAGTGCATGGCTCTAGAAACACCACTTTCCACACTCAAATGCTCTGCAGCCCCTGCTGCGTCTTCCAGATGTGCCCCCTGGCCTGGTCCCACCTGCGGAGGCTTGGTCCATAAACACGTGCTCCACGCCAGCACTTGCAGCTGGGAAGCAAATGCCTGTAGCAAGTTGGCAATGTCCATGCTCTGTGCCTTCTGCACGTACCCCTTCTCAGTGCTGCATAAGCAGATGCTGTAGCAGTTATAGGAGCTGCATAAAACAGATCATCTCTCCCATATGTAAGAGAGGGAGGAGAGCTCAGCTGATGCAGCTGCAGAGATTTAAGCTAATCAGTAGCACTGGTTTCACAGGGTGCCGATGGAGCAGTTTTGCTGGGGCAGCCTTCTGTGTAAAAAACCCAGCATGGCAAGGGCAGCTAAATGTACACAGCTCCTCGGGGAAGGGCAAGGCTGGAAATGGTCCTCTTAAAAGTTTCTACTGCAGGCATGGCTTGGGGCAAAAATTTCATTTAGATATCCCTTAGCCTCTCCTTTCACTTATCTTTCCATTTGTCATAGCCCCAGCAGAAACGTGCTGATCTCTGACTGTGTTTGAATGATAACACCATTCATTCTCATCAAATGCCTATATACTTTTAAAATTATTCTTACGAATTTTGCTTAATTTGCTGACCCTTCCTAGTCACTCAGTTACCCATATAACTGTTTAAAAGTCTGTCATATAGCCTACTTCTGCTTGTTCTGTGTATGTTTGCTGATGCAAGGTCTGACTACCTTGTTTTCATATTGACAAGACATACAGTAATTTGTCTTGTGATTTCCCTCCTCTCCTGCATCTTACCCATCAGCAAGTCTTTCATCCTCTTCTATTTGTTTCACAGATTACAGGCTTCTTCTTCACCTTCTCTCACACCTTTGGTGTCTTCTTAATCTTGATTAGGAAACTGATTAGATTAAGGTTATCACTGCTCAGACACTTATCATGTCACCTACCATCTGTTGCTCAGAGTATTTTTTCTGTCTGCCAACCCTCTTTCCACACAGCACACAACGGATGGGTTTTATACATTGTCTACAACACAACAGACAGATTATATCCAAGATTCAACATTTTCCAGCATATTTATCTGAATTGGTGAAGTGAGAAAACCTCCTTTTCACTATTAAATATTTTGTGTACCTGTATCATATCTGTGAAGGAGAAGACACCTGTGCAGCCCTCAGTGTGAATGAATGCCTGCTGAAGACTCAATTAATTTGTGTCTCATGGATGTCACCCAGCTAAAACACCACGATTTAAAGTCAACAAGTCAGGATCCTCCTGTTTCCACTCCCCAACAGGCGCATCAGTACCAAAAGAATCCTCTCTGTGAATAACAGTCCATTTAATCACAAGACTGGTAGATGAGCATTCACCTGACTGCTGTCCAGACGGCTGAAGGTGACTGTCCCCATCTCCGTGGTGGAAATTTCTCCAGAAATTTCCTGGGAGGAGTGCTGGTATCCCACAGAGCATTGCAAGAGTACCTTGGTTTTAAACCAAAAATGCACTATAAGACAATGAGTGGAACTGTAATGTGCCCTTATATTGAATTAGGCAGGTAGGAGAATTGGTGGGCTACAGCTTCCACGGTTTGCACAGTTATTGCAGTGAGATCTCCATCCCTCCAAAGGAGCTGAATGGGGACATAAAACCAGTTTGCCGTGTTTTTGGTGTGAACACCTATGCACTGGCGAGGACCCGAGATGCAAGAGATTTAAGAGGGACTACAGTGAACAAATCTACAGTACGGGAGGGTGGGATAAGAGGTAGCATCTGATGGTCTTCCCAACTTTGGGAAGTGCTCTTGAGCTCTCTTCTCTTTCTTCTCAGTCTTCCAATCTGTTCTCTCGTTTTTCTCTTTAAATGTTACCTCTCTAACCTCTCTGCAATGGATTGCCCCACTTCTCAGTCGAGTGTTTCCAGGTGCTTCCTGCAGGTATTTCTCTGCCTTCTCCTGCCTGTTGTCTTCCTCCTTGAACACGTCAGCAACATTTGCAGGCTGATCGTTCCCTTGGTCCTGTCAGTCAATCAGACAGATTCCTGCTTTCCCTTTCTAGTGAGCTGCAGTCGCATATTTTTTCAAAACCTCAAATCTTCCTGTTGGGACCTGGGTTTAGTTGGCTTTATTTAGGGTTTGCAGGGTTTAATCTGTATCGGTATGCTTAACGTGTATACGTTTGAGGCCCAGCCCCCCCTAACTACCCTTAGTTTGTATTATTAATGCTTCAAAATCCTCACAAACCAGTAACAAATATAAGTGCTAAAGACTTCTCTAACAGTTTCTGTTAACATTGCATTTTAATTCTTTTTGTTTCAAAATATTAGTGCATGAACCAAGAAACACCTCATTGGCTCACGCACCTCGATGGCGAGAAGGGGTCCCGCAGGGACATCCCTCTTCCAGTGCCGGTAGGCAGGAGTGCTGTATTGTCACAGCCCTGTCACTTGCAATAATGCATCTAACCTCTACGAAGCAACAGCCCTTTGCTGATATGTAACTTCTTAGTAATAGACTCGGTATCACTTGGAGATAAGGCCTGTAAGCTTCCATTTGAATAAATGCCACTGGTGATGCTATTTTTTAAAGGAAAAGAATTTCTTTTGACAGTAAATGAGTATATATTATTTAAGTCCCTACCACTATTTGACTGTTTTAGCTCCTTTGAAAATCAGCTGGAATGGGTAGCCCAAGTATCTTTACTCATCTGGTCCTTCACATATCTGTGTGGATAACTGAGGCAGACAGTGTAATCGAAAAGCTCAGAAGAACATAACAATATAAATCCAGGTGCACTGGGTCAGCTGTTTTTCCCTGTATCATTGTTGTCATTCCCACCTCCCCATGCCCTGTGCCCAGCTGCAGGCAGCAGAAGAGAGCAAGCACAGTGCAAATATGCAGCAGCACTTCCCCGGGGCATTCTGCCAGTCTCAAACAATCTGCAGTTCAGTGGAGGTATCTTTATAATTAGTGAGATTTCATGAATTTTTCCTTCCTCAATTAATTTGTCCAGCTGATTCTTGTAAACTTTCAGTGTCCGAAATGTCCTGAGGTAAAGAGTTCCACAGCTTAGTTATCCATTAGATGACAAAAAAAAAAAAAAAAATATTTTTTTTTTCAAAATTTTCACCTGCTAGCTTCATTTAATGGTTCCTAATTCCTGTACTGGAAATTACAGTGGACAATATTCTTCTACCAGACTTACCCATGTACCTCCTACTTTTATACAGTCCCTTCCCCTATCTCTGCTGAATCATGTCTTTGCAAGGATGGAGAATCCTGGCCTCTTCAGTCTGTCCTGAGATGGGAGAGGTTCACTGTCTCTGGTCATCTCTGCTCATCTCTGTCTCAGCATTTTCAGAGCTACTCTACTGAATCATAATTTCTGTTTCTTAAATCCATGCTGACTGTTCCCAATATTTACGTCATGTTTTCCAATGTGGCCACTAATTCAAAATTTCTACCACTTTGTTCAGTACAGCCACCAACTTACTGTTCTGCAGTTTATTCTTTCTCCTCTGAACTCTTTGAAAACTGGTATCAAATTAACTATCTCCCAGCCTCTGGTACCAAGGTAATTTTAAACAAGAGGTTAGACAGTGCTGTTGAAACGTCTAGTACTTCATCCATGAATTCCTTTAAAATTCTTTGGCCTATCTGTTCCTGTTGATCCTTCTGATACGTTATCATTCATTTTGTCTATTTATTCCATGAGCTTCGCTATCTCCATTTCAGTTTGAAAAAGAGCATCCAGTAAGTCTCCTGGAAGGAAGATTTCCAGTGTGGGAGCCTCCCCAAACTCCTCCAAAGTAACTGTGTGTACAGAAGATTTATTTTAAGTTCTTTTCCTAGAATATCCCTGTCTTCTCTGAGACCTTTATCAGAGACTTCTCAGAGACTTTATACTTTGATCATCTTCCTGGACTTCTGGCAGATTTCCTCCTTCTGATGTTTTTTCCAGAAGGATTAGTAGTTTTTATGCCTTTTGCTAGCTGTTCCTCAAATCTGGTTTTTTTGTTCTGCTTCATTATGCTTGAATTCAAAGTCAAATTGCCAGGGTTTAAAGTTGTCTTTTTTTCCCAAGCTCCAGCGTTCACAGACTACAGCTGCAGGCCTAATTCTGAAGGAAATATTTGAACTTGGTAAGGGCCCAGTGCTCCATTTGCTCTTATGAACACGGTAAAGGTTTGCAAACTCAGATGCCGTTGAGTATTTGCATCTCCCAAGATACAAAGAAAAGAAAAATTAGTAAATTTGCTATCCCAAACCCTGTCACTGGAGATGCAATATTTTAGTCCATGATTGCTGAATTTTATCTCTGCTGATGCAGCAGCTGTAAATTCTGTGAGAGACATTAATAAGTGAAATGTTTATCTTAGAGCATGAGAGAAACTATGTATTTGTTCTTCCTGGAGAAAAATCACAGTGTCTTCAAACATTGCCTCTGGCTGACCACCCCTAACCTGTGGGAATGTTGTGCAATAGCACTTCAGGGCCTGATACACGCTATGTATCGGTGTTGTCAGCTCTCACAATTTCACTGTGAATCTCACAATATTTTTAAATAGTTACCTCAATGTGAAAGAAATTGCCATTTTCTTAAAAAGAAGTATTGAAAGTACATCTGAAGGGTGGTATGCAGATAAAATAACTATCATAGAATCATAGAATTGTTTAGGTTGGAAAAGACCTTTAAGATCATCAAGTCCAACCATTAACCTACCACCGCCAGGTCCACCACTAAACCATGTCCTCAAGCACCACATCTACCCGTCTTTTAAATACCTCCAGGGATGGGGACTCAACCACTTCCCTGGGCAGCCTGTTCCAATGCTTGACAACCCTTTCGGTGAAGAAATTTTTCCTAATATCCGATCTAAACCTCCCCTGGTGCAACTTGAGGCCATTTCCTCTCATCCTGTCACTTGTTACTTGGGAGAAGAGACCGACCCCCACCTCACTACAACCTCCTTTCAGGTAGTTGTAGAGAGCAATAAGGTCTCCCCTCAGACTCCTCTTCTCCAGACTAGACAACCCCAGGTCCCTCAGCCGCTCCTCACAAGACTTGTGCTCTAGGCCCTTCACCAGCTTCGTTGCCCTTCTCTGGACATGCTCCAACACCTCGATGTCCTTCTTGTAGTGAGGGGCCCGAAGCTGAACATAGGATTTGAGGTGCGGTCTCACCAGTGCCAAGTACAGGGGGACAATCACCTCCCTGGTCCTGCTCCCCATACTGGTTCTGATACAAGTCAAGATGCTATTGGCCTTCTTGGCCACCTAGGCACACTGCCGGCTTGTACTCAGCTGGCTGTTGACCAACACCTCCAGGTCCTTTTCAGCCAGGCGGCTCTCCAGCCACTCCTCCCCAAGTCTGTAGCGTTGCATGGGGTTGTTGTGACCCAAGTGCAGGACCCGGCACTGAGCCTTGTTGAACCTCATACAGTTGGCCTTGGCCCATCGATCAAGCCTAATTTTCTCCCTGCATAACCTCACGACATCCTTGTAGTCCTCCTGAGTGGCCTTCCCCTTCTTCTAAAGGGCCGGTCTTCTCCCCTGCTGGCCCATCTGTCGGCACATGGGGATGGCCTGCTCCTGTGCCTTTAAGATTTCCTTCTCGAAGAATGCCCAGCCTCCCTGGACTCCTTTGCCCTCCAGGGCTTCCTCCCAAGGGACTCTGTCAACCAAGCTCCTGAACAGGCCAAAGTCTGCCCTCTGGAAGTCCAAGGTGGCAGTTCTGCTGACCCCCCTCCTTACTTCTCCAAGAATCAAAAACTCTATCATTTCATGATCGCTGTGCCCAAGATGGCCTCCAGCCGTCACATCACCCACCAGGCCTTCTCTGTTCATGAGCAAGAGGTCCAGTGGGCACCTTCCCTGGCCGGCCCCCTCACCAGCTGTGTCGGGAAGTGTCTTCCACATGCTCCAGCAACCTCCTGGACTGTTTCTTCTGCTGTATTGTATTTCCAGCAGGCATCTGGTAAGTTGAAGTCCCCCATAAGAACAAGGGCTAGTGATCATGAGGCTTCTCCCAGATGCTTATAGAATATTTCATCTGCATCTTCATCCTGGTTGGGTGGTCTGTAACAGACTCCCACCATGATATCTGCCTTGATATTGCTTGATACAGTATTACTTGATATACTTGATGAAGTAAATTAAAACAAATCCACCACTTCAGCCTTCTGCTAGGACCTGCACCACGGCCAATACACACAGGAACCTGTGCCCAGCCTGGTCTCCCACAGCCACAGAAATCCATGAACTAGATGTTCAACCCAGATGCTCACCACAAGCAGGAGAGCACTTCTGACACTGTTAGCATCATTCCTTCTCCAGGCAGTAGGACCTGGCAGTCACATTGTAGGGTCTGCTCTATGTACTACATCTTGTTTCTAAATCCCACCCTTGTGTAGAAAGGGAAACCTTCAGGGCACCATGTTTTTGCATCCCAAACCCTGACATTTATGGTAGGAAACTTTCTGGATCCAGCACAGACACATCATCTAAAGACCACACTTCAGCCCTGCCCTGGAAAACCCAGCCCTGGAGGCATAGCCTCTTCTGGGGTGGGCAGACCCTCCTTGCACCACCATGGTGACCTGCTGGTGCAAGCGTGCTGCTTCCAGCACACATAGGGCTGGTTTGCAGGAGAGGAATCAAGAACAGCGTTATCAGAGCTTCACTATCAAACACATGAAAATCACTCATTGTTCTTTTAAAACACACCAGACCTGAGCAGACTAATTTCAGGCCCCATACATAACACTGTTTCTAGAGCTTTTATGTAAGGAGAAATGTTTGAACACATGCCTTTTCCCTTTCTGCAATGTTAACCAGCCTTCTGCTGTCAGACTTCTAATTTGACATATTTAAACACCCTGATAGGTTAATAATAGTGTCTAGGATCATAATGCCTGTAACAGCTTCAAACTCCAGGCAACGCTTTCAGATGTATCAGTACATTTTACTAACTACGTAGATAATATTGTATCATTTGCTCAGGGAAGATTTATATTATGGTTAACACTGATGAAATACATGCAAGATATGTAAGGTTTGTAAATACATATGCTCAAGACCTGAAAAGCTGCAAGCATGAATATCATCAAAAATTCTTTCCCCTGTGCACTCCAGGTAAGACTAACAACTCAGACTGCGCTTCACAGTGTGACACTCTAGTACTTCAGTACATTTGGCTGGGAAGGAATTTACTAAGTAAAGCCACGTATAAACACCTTCTTCAACATCAAAGGCTGCAGCTGAGCTTAGATTTTTCTACATAAATGCATTGTAGAGAAAGGCAACATGTATAAGCCAGCCTGAAGAACTGAGAGTACCATCTGTCAAAATAAAGAAATAAGGAATTTATTTTAAATTGGATAAACATTTCATTGAAAAGCACCTGGGTGTAATTTCCCCTGGATGTGCATTCACCGTGGGCCCATCTTTGCTTCTACTGAAGTCAAGTCCAAAATTGATTAAATGGCACCAGGGTCAGTCCCTCTGCACACGTCATGAAGATACAGGGAGTTTGTTTCATCAACTTCATATAAAAATCGTTACAAGATACAATTTTTTTAGGTCCCTTCACTCAAAAACATTCAAAGTGAACAGTTATTCATGGAGAGATGTAGGACATTTTTGGTATTTCAGCAGCCAGGTTCAAGCTGCAGAAATACAATCCTTGTCTCGAACACTAGAGCTTCAAAGGCTCTCATGTGAGTGTATCCATTCCTGCCCTTGTGCTCTGCCCAAACCAGTGCAGGGAGACTAAAACCTTTTGAGATGCATTTGTTCCTTAAGTGGAGGGTTGGCTATAGCCAGAGTCTATGGTGGGAGGTACACGGCTGTGCAGCTGTGTGAGTCCTCCTTAGTCCATGACCTGGAGTGGATCCGTATCTGGTAGCATTAAGGGAGAGACTAGGGGGAACGCTGCCTTTCAATCTTTGCCCTTCATCTACTGACACAGTAATTACCTGTATTCAGCAGAGACTCAGTGTAGATGATTGCTACAGTCCTTTGGCTCTTTAAAAACTCACAGGAAATTCAGTATGGAAAGATCTAAATTTGCAACTGGTGATTTTAAGCACATCAGTTTTGGGTGCTTTAAACACTCAGGCAGGTCTGGTTAAGCAGCCAAACTCTGTAGCTACGTAAGAGGTTCTTGCTTATAATATTACCAAACAACATCGACATAATTCAGGATTTCTTAGCTCCATTCAGTAATTCATTCTGACATGAGTAAGAACAACCAGCACTCACGTCGGCAATGTACACAGAGATTAAGACAGCTAAATTGAACTGTTTACACTCCAACTGTAGTCCATAGAGACGTGGTCAATACAGTCAGGGGAGTCTAGGTGTCAATTCACTCATCAATTGTACGTGCCTGCTCCCAGGTGAGATGAATAGCTCTCCAGGTTCCACTGACTGTATTGAATACTTCTCCAGCAACTATACTGGGACTTACTGGACACTGAGTGCGCACATAGTCCTCCACATATAGACACCTAAATTGAAGCATTAATTTGCAAGCTGAATCCTGCCCTGTGCATCTCCCCTGGTTTTATTAACACTGACATTAAACAAATGAGGGACTAACACGGCTCTGACTATGTCTGGGACAGAATTAAATTTTGATCAAGAAAAAGATGATAAACTGAAATACATTCCTGCATATTACCTGAAGCAAGTCACAAGTGATTTTTAATTAAGAGAGACTTTTTGAAGTACTATACACATGCCAGCGAATTGGAAGATGCTTTCATTTTCTTCCAAGGTGTATTATGATTTTTTTCTGAACTAGTGTTTCAAAGTCTTTCTCCTGGTCTGTCTAAGATAAAGTTTCTGCAGTGTAAATCCAAACTGCATGAAGTGCCATGAAGAAAGTCATAAAGTGCTAACTGTAGGTGAAGAAGGTCAGAGTATCCATGCACTACCAACAGCTCTGTCTTTAATTAGAAATTTATTCATTACCCTAAAAGGTTTTGTCATGCCTCTTTTTTGTCTCCCACTCCATTGTCTAGGGATTTATTTTCCTTTGCTGTAGAAATAATAAGCACCAAAGGCAGCAAAGGTAGACATTTACTATTGTAAAAGAAAAGAAATACTTTGGCTCCAGCTGTGTTAAATATGTTATCTCTGCTCTGTTAAAGAAACTGTGTATAGATGAGCCAGGGTTTGGGTGCTCTTATGCTCTTGATAGATTACGAATATCCTAATGTGTAACTATAATCATATTAGAAGGGATTTTGGCCTTATTTCATTTTTAGTTCTTATGTTATAGCATTGTCTTTCTTGATGGTTTACCATTTCTGAATGAATAATTGTTCAGCATGTCTATTTTTTAAAAAAAGGATTAAAAGTAAAGCCTACTTAAGCCTTCTTAAATACAACTCTCTTTATATCTTTACAGTTCCCAGTTCCCTCAGCATATCTATTTCCAAAGTACGTGAGTTTCCATTTATAAACCAACCATAGGGAAATTCTGATCTCACACAGTGCAGTCACACTGGAGTTAGTCTCATATTTTAAATAGAATAATGAATGTGCAATAAATTTAATATAACGTTAACAGAATCCGGGCCACAGAAAAATGATTTGGCTGGAAGGAATTACAAGACAGATAGCTTTACAGATAGAGGATGGCAGTTCATCTTGTTCAGCCAAGGGATATTTCATATACTTTTACTCAAAAATTGTTTTTCTCTTTCTGGTCAAAGTCCTCTTCAGCCTCAGGTAGACACCTCAGAGGGATTTAGGTGACAGGCAGCTTGCCATCACAAACTGCGTGATCATCTGTCGTGTAATAAATTGCATGCTTATAGTCAGGCATTAGATAGGTTTACATGTTGTGCTCATGGGAAGTGGTATCAATTTAACCAGATTTTAACATTTGATTTGGTTAAGCCAATATTTCAAATACAGAAACACCGTTTTGTTACAGCGTGTCTGAAAAGAAAAACATTTCTTCAGGCATTGGCCCCATGTTTTTGCAATTTTTTTGTCCCTGATGGAGTTTAGTAGGATGTATATTAGCGTGAGATTTATTCTATTATCCTTCAGCCTTGTTAAAATGCTCAATATGGCCCCCAAATGACTATTTGCTGCTGGATAAGTTGTGTCTAAACATTTAAAATGCAAATGTACTCTGCCTGATAATTCCAAATTCAGAAATATCATCAAAACTGGAGTGAAAATTTTGTGAACTTTGGATTTTCCTTCTTTTGATCTGACTCCCCTGCCCTACAGTCATTCATATAACTGTGTTTTCTCTTTAATTAGTACCAAACCATTCATGGTATCTCAGAGACATCACATCCAAACGTTGAAGCAAATTTAAACAATAAAGCACAATGCACTGAAACTGCAAGGGAGGTAAGTCACACCAGATGTAGAGACCAGAACCAAATTTCCTAACACTTTTTTGAGTTTACAGTCTCAAAAAGTATAACTTTCCTCTGATAAAAAATTGTTTTCTTGGAATGGAAAATTATGATTATAAAAGTGATTTTTGTCTGTGAGCAATGCAAAGGTAACCCCCAGGAGTCGGACCTAAAAAATAAAGAGCATATAAATGCCAATCTGAACAGACGTCCCCCTGCTGAGAGTCGTTTGGGAAATAATTTTTAAAAATGTAATTATACACTCATTACATCAGTGCCACTTTCCCATTAAAAGATACATTTTCCGTACACAATTCTTTTAGATTATGAGTGATGTTCTGTTTTCCAGTTGGAAGAAATTATTTATCTTGGCAAAAAATTGTGTCATCCAGTTTGTCAAACTGTTGCTAGTTATTAACATTATGATTTTGACTGTAATTCAGAACTAGAAAATTAAAGATGGAATTCAAGCAACATCTCTAACTCACCAACCATAACACACAGAGATTTTGAGCTGTTAAAGGCAGGTTACTACAGGCAGTGTTTTGCCTATAGCACCTGCACACCTGCACACACATAGCTCTGCCTGTGATATGTGTGATGTATGTTTACTGAAATGGTAAATTTAACCTGTAGATTTATGGATTTAGTGTTCCTTAACTAAAAATGTTGTTTAGTGGGATATTACTGGCACTGATGTCATTACAGCATAATCATGTCCTTACAGCTTAACACATAAAAGTACATCCTGGTGTCATCGATATATCCATCTGGTGAATTTATTCTACAAGACGGCTAGTCTTATAATGTGAGATTATGAGAAATCTGAACAAATTAGAGAGCTGTGTATTCCTTACCAGTAATTTGAAATATTTTCATATAGATGTTTCAGTTAATGCCGTAATGGAAACAAACAGCTACAAAATGTGTTTTCAGGGGGATGGTATATATTTCCAATTTGTGGCCTCTAATGGGAATAACTGATGAATTCAGCTTCAGAAATCACTCTTAAATTTACTTGCATTAGCACTTTTCAAACAGGCTTTTGCCCAAATGTTCTACAACTTATAAAGCCTACTGAGCTACAGCTGCTTTCTCTAGCATTCATTTAACTACCTCCAGGTACTATTTTTTTGTACAGAAAATACAAACCTGTGCCAAATTTGCTCTTTGACTTAAAAAAAACCCCGAAAGCAAATTTACACATCTACTGCACTGCATGACTAGCTTTCCTCCTGGTTGCCAAGGAAAATGAAAATCAGTCTCTGGCTAACAAGGGTGGATCCAGAATGAGTTTTGTCCTTGAATTCAAGATCGCTGCCTCAACGTGCAGCGTGCTGCTAGGATCGAGCCTGATGACTGTTTACTGCTTATTATTAAGCTGTTGATTAGACTGTGGGAATTGACGACTGACAATTGTACATAAGTCAGTTCAAACGAGCTAAGCGTCACTTGATTAAACAGTAAAATTTAAACACACTGTGTGGGGAATAGAAATAGCGGGTTTCCTTGGTGTCGATTCATCCAATTCAGAGCTTGCGAAATATGTAGTAGTTAGCAGTACGGAATATATTCTCACTTGCATTACGTGTCATAGAGCATTGAAATGGAACGATACTTCTGCTGATTCAAAGAGTTTGCTGCCTAGGACTGCATGTGGTTTACTACCCAAGACAAGGCAGATAGATGGATGGATGAAGGATGGATGAAGGCAGATGGATAGATGGATGGTAGAAGGGAAAGCTAATAAAGATAAGGGTGGCAACAAAAAGATGATGGGATAGTTCAGTGGGGCATGAAGATATTATCACATTTGTTTGCTTAAATTTCTCTCACTTTACATAGGGAAGATGACAGAGATGAATGCTCAGGAGGGTGCTGAGTGAGGAAGGGAAAAGCTGAACTGTTGACAAACCTTTGGCCTTTGAGAGTGCAAGGAGTGAGTGTGCTGCTGGAAAAGAGACCGGACTGGGTAGAGTGGAAAGAAGGAGGAATGAGAGGCTGTCTTGATGGAGGAGGCTCTGCTGGAGAGATTGAGAGAAGACTGCTAAAAGAAACTCAGAAAGTGTAGCCAGAAGGAGGTATATGGGAGGGAAGAAGGAAAAACAGTAAAAAATACACCAACAAGAGCGTACTCCTCAAGAACAGCAGAAGATAAGTAATACTGTAATGGGAATATCCTGGCAATATCATGGCTCAATTTTTAAGTCAATGGGGAATCCCATTGCAAACTGAACAGCGAAATAATGGCCCTCACTATTAATCTTTCTGAAGCTGGGTTACCATTTGGCACTTTCCACCGTTCTGCTCTCTTGGACTGTATTTGACCCATGTATTATCATTTCTGTGCAGGTGATTCTGTCATTTCTTTTTCCATGCTGTCTTATTCTTTTCATTTCTACAGTTACAGAATTGAAATGATAACTGTTTGTTCAAGATAATTAAAATAGACTCTGTAAATCATGTTGACGTTCAACTATTTCAAACCTAAAAAATATTAACATTCAGGTTATACTGAGAAATTGGTATATGGGCAGTGCTTTAAGTAATCACGTGCTGGAAGGATGCTGAATTCAGAGAATTCAACATGAACAATGTGTGTACAGATACACGAGAGGATAATTTGAGAATACTCTATGAACAGCTGTGTGGGTTCATCATTATTTTGTGTGTCAGTTCTAAGGTAAGTAAGTGCTGTGAAGTGAAAATGTTGGTTAGTATTTAATCCAGTGGCATTAAAAATACAGGCTAAAAGGTTTTTTGGAGAGCAGCAGAACTAGGCAATCTTTTTACAGCTTTGTGTCTTGTATCACTAGCTCTCAGATGCAATACCTCAGTATCTCCAAGTCTCTTACTCCTCCTCTTCAAATTCCCCAAGCATGAAGATATCTCCTTACTCCCTTATCCCCTAACTGCTGACCAGATAAAAAGCAGCAGATGCTGTAACTGGTTCTCAGCTCCACGCATGCTTATTCACTTGTCAGTACATAGGCTGTCACCAGCCAACCACAAGGTCAAACCGATAACCACCGAGCTCTTGTTGCCGTTTTTCATCCAGTGAATATACTAATTTGGGACGCTTTTGTCAAACTAGTCTGTGTCAGACCTCTCAGTAAGAGATGACATTTGGGTCTCTTCTCTTCTGTTAGATCTGACTGAAGTACACCCATTGATAATAAAATTTCTGAGAAGGACGTGACAGATAGGAAGACAGCATGATTGCATACGCCTCATTTCAAGGGGAAACCAGGCTAAAAATCTTGTTATACAGAAGAGTCCATAGGGTATTTTTGTTAAATATCACACAAAGCTAAACTGAAAGCTCTCTGTATCTCTTGCTTTATGTGGCATGTCTAACTGATTTTCATGTGTTTCTCACAGGGTTGGATGATGTTGATAAGCTGAATGTTACAGGCTAGCTGGGCACTTGTAGGGGAACCCAAATCAGAGGTTGTCTGAATGAATCATGTTGCAAGTACCTTTCTCTCTCCCTCCAGTAATTACTGGGGGAGAGCCACCCAGACAGCTACAATTAGGTAAAAGGAATCTCATCCAAATTGACTCATCTGACAGAATTTTAACTATTTAGAAAGTGTCTTTAATGTACAGAAAGCTGTGTAAGTGTTAAGAAAGAAACTACTTTATAAAATTTTATTTGATGCAACCTTTTGATGTATTACTTTTAAGGTTATTTTTACCAGTAAGGCTCTCACCCTGCCAGCTACGTGTGTACAACTCACTGGATGCCTCTTGAAGACTATGAGCTACTGACATTGAGAGATATTGCTCCCAAAGACTCTTTTGTTTCTACTACTGTCTCCTTGTTCTTCCCATTCCCTCCAGCTCTCCAGCTGCAGCTTCCTCTTAACACTGTTGCACTTAACACAAATACACGCAGCCACAGAGACCTCAGAGAAACTGGGCAATGTCTGAAGGAAATTCAACCCAGCATGGCTGGGCATACGTGCATTACTCAATTCCACTGTGCAAACTCCATTGGGGAGGAAAATACTGACTCTTAATTGGAGACGCGCTTTTTATACTGGTCCGGTCAGGGATGTTGCACAGCTGCTTTGTAGCTTATTTGTCAGGAAGCACATCCACACTTGTCCCAAGGTATGCACAGGTAGGTTGGTAACGCGCAGTACAAGAAAGTGCAGAGTTTCCCCAGGTAATGCTGATGTAGCAAGCTCTGAGACGGGGAGCAACGCAGGTCATCAGAGTGGACCTGTGCTTGGGGATATTTGCTCTGCTGGGCACAGCATGGTACTAAGGTGGCTACAGCTTACAGAGCCAGCCACCACCTTTGTGCAGCACCGTGCTGTGTTGTACAGGTGAACTTGTGTGGAGCTGTCTTAGGTGTTTGTAAGATGGAAGTGCTTGCACAACGTGTCCATACCCTTTGACCGCCTTCAGAGCAGGGGCTTCGCATTAACTGCTAGGATGGGCAGTTGACTTTTCACTGTGGTATCTTCTGAGAAATTAGCCTTTTTCTTAGGGGAGAGGAGCTATCTATTAGTTAAAGATTATCAACTCCTGATCCATCACACAGAAAACCTTCCTTACTATTTCTGGATGGAACTTTTGTATTTAAGCCTAAAACCAAACAATCATCAGTCAATAACTCCATGCCAGGCTGGGATTTTGGAAAACCAAAAGTGTTTCCTAATCCATAAAGCTCACCTTGCATTCTTTTATGTAAGAAAAAAATCCCCAAACCACAACACATTCTCTGAAGGCCTATTCATCTTAATTTAAACTTTTTCTGCACCCAGCTGTCAAAGACAGGATACCAGACACAAGGAACTTACGTTTTGATCTAAAATGGCAGTCTCTGTGCTTCTATTACAGACATATGCCAGGACAGAACGTGTTAGGTAATGTTAGTGTCAGAACAGCATATAGTAGTTGACAAAAGTGAAGAGACTAATTTCTGTCTTTTGTGGGATTATGTAACATGATTGGGTAAAACTCATAATAAACTGCCTTTTCCCTTTTACACAGCAGGAATATCTGTAAAATAAGCACATTCACAAACAACCTCTAAGTACAAAAAAAGTTGCTGGCCCAAGCAATGCCATCATGGAAGTATGATGGAAAGAACCACGCAGTGCCAACATCTAAGGATGCTTACTTCCAACCACTCTCCTCCAGTGCTGGAGCAGATGTTGCAAAACCCTCTGTGTAACCAATTTTCATAGTCCAAGTGGAATGAAAGGCAACGTATGTTAAGCATACATTATGAGAGGGAAGAAGGAAGAGATTTGCAGTATTTTCAGCTGTAACCTTCTAAAATGGGATGGTCTAAATGCAGCCTCTGGGCAAGAGAAATCATTGCATCCACACCAGCACTGGAAGAGGCGGTGAGGTGGAAGTATAAATGTGAGAAAGTGTTTAATCCTGCAAGCTTTCGCATGGCTGGCAAAGGGGATTCTGAAACTGTTCCCTCACCATCCCAACCCGCAGTACTACAGGTAAGAAATCTACCACCATTCTTTCATTGCTGAAGCTGAAGCAGCAATACCAAATGTACCTTATGACCACCAAAAGCAAAATTTTCCTAGGTATTCAGAATATCCAATTGCTTTGCTTGAGATTACAAAGATGTAAATCAAATATTAATAAAATTTTTATACAAAAACTGTATCTTTGGTAACCAAGCACATTAATGTTTTCTCAGTTTCACTCCTCTGTTGATTAAGAAGTACTCCTCTGTGCTGGTTTTGACTGGGACATAGTTAATTTTTTCCATATTAGCTTGTATGGGGCTCTGTTTTGGATTTGTGCTGAAAACAGTGTTGATAACACAGGGATGCTTTAGTTATTGCTGAGCAGTGCTTACACAAAGTCAAGGCCTTTTCTGCTTCTCACCCCACCCCACCAGTGAGGAGGCTGGGGGTGCACAAGGAGTTGGGAGGGGACACAGCTGGGACAGCTGACCCCAGCTGACCAGAGGGATATCCCACACCATATGATGTCATGCTCAGCATATAAAACTGGGGGAAGAAGAAAGAAGGGGGGGATGTTCAGAGTGATGGCGTTTGTCTTCCCAAGTAGCCGTTACGCGTGATGGAGCTCTGCTTTCCTGGAGATGGCTGAACACCTGCCTGCTGGTGGGAAGCAGTGAACGAATTCCTTGTTATGCCTTGCTTGCATGTGTGGCTTTTGCTTCACCTATTAAACTGTCTTTATCTCAACCCATGAGTTTTCTCACTTTTACCCTTCCGATTCTCTACCCCATCCCACCGGGAGGGAGTGAGCGAGCGGCTGTGTGGGGCTTAGTTGCTGGCTGGGGTTAAACCATGACATCGTCTAATTGTTTAAAAAATACAAACATGCATATAGTGTAAATGCTACCATTTTTATATAAGTTAATACGTTGTTTTTACTCAGACAAAAGCTCACCCATCCCCTCTAACCTTTACCACAGCACAAAAGCAATAAGATACTGTCTTTAACATCAGAAATTCGCACCTGAGTAACAGAAAGTCACTGTAACCAGGGAAACCGAACAGCGGCATGGACAGGTTTTCATTTAAGCGTGGATGGGGGGAGAATTAATATGATTATTACAGGATACTGGCTTTTGAACAATAGCAGTTCATTGTAACTTCAACATTATTTTTATTTTGGTGGTGAGGAAGAATTCTGTGTCTAGGAGAAGTATTCAAAGGCAAGTATTTTGGCAAGGGCTGTGCAGAGTTTCTAAATGCATCAGATTTGCTATAGGTGAAAATGCCTTTGCCACAGACCGTGACGGATGATATCGTTGTCTGGCAAGCACGCGGGGACGATGCTCACAGCAGAGTCCCGTGCTAACAGACACAGGAGCTGGGCTGTGGGCAGGATTACCAAGACGAGCCATTTTCCTTCCTCTCTGCAACCCTCAGCTGCAACTGAATCACGAGAATATATTTAAAATGTTCTTGGCAGCCACTTTTACAGCAGTAATGCAGGGAAGGACGGGAGCCCTGCTCTGACAGCAGTTTCGAGAGCGTTGTCCATAGCTAGTGGTGCTCTCCTGTGACAGACACGCACACAAGCACCAACACTGGCAGCAACTTGACAACCAGAAAAGCAAGATTAGGAAAAATAGCAAGGTCTGTTTGCATATTATTTCATCCTTCTCTTGCTGAGCAAAGTAGGTTCTCCCCCATCTAATGATGTCAGGACTGGGAGATGGACCTCTCCCAGCAGTTTCTGCCTCTCTGAGGGCTGACCCAGGGGTCCATGTCTGCTCTCCTCCTACCACAGGCTGCCTGTCACCCATTTCACACTTCCCAGTCATCGGCTTGTGGAGGACACCTGAACCTGGGCACAATGACCCTGTGTGCTGCTGGGGCTCAGCAGTAGCCTTTTGTCAGCAACTGGTGCAGTTTGGCAGAAACCAGAGCTTCTTGTGGGCTTCCTGGCACTATAGAGAACTTCCAGCAAGGATTCACCTGCTCAGCAGCATCCATCCTGCCTCACATGAAGCATCCAGGAGCAGAGCTTTTCATCTAAGCCTGTTGTCTGTGACTCATCCCACGCAGCTTGGGCACTAATCTCAGCATGGCAAGATTCACTCCTTGGAGGTACTGACCTTCACTCTCTCCACTGACTGTTGAGGAAGCCTAGAAAACTAACTTATACTAGATTAACCTTCTCAAAGCAAAGCCTGGTGAGATGGCTTTAGGCCTTAGCTTTCCACTGATCAAAATATCAGCTATTTAATTCACACCCAAATACGCAGTATTTACAAGACTATATAGAGGGCTCCCACAGCCTTCGCGTTACATCTGCCAGTTTGGGACATTTTCTTGCCAAAAGCTGCTATTTGAGCAAGGCTGGTCAGTTTGGTGGTCTGAGGAAGCTACCAGTCCATAATTTAGTAACCTTTCTAAAGAATAAAATATATATGGTGAAGCCTTTCTACTTCATATTCCTCTTTATTAGATGAGAGAACAGCAGCTGTATGTCTACCTGTCAGTACATGATTGTAATATTTAGAACACCTCAGAGGACAGCAGAAGAGCAAATCCTTCCTAGATGAAATAGATTTTCCTCTACAAACACCTGAACATTGAAATTTGCAGAATTAGAATTTTCCAAAGAAACCAAATGTTCGTGTCAACATTAAAAATATAGAGAAAGAAGTACATGGATAAAACAAGTTTTGCACAGGGCAGAGGGAGAAAGAAGCTTAGATTTTATTTTCTTATTTTTTCTCTGGGACTTTTTTTAAATGTGGGACCAGATAGGAGAGAAAGAATTCGAGAAGAAGGGCAGAGACCCTGGCCTTGAAAAGGAAGCCATGAATCATAGGATGGGGTCTTGGACATTTCCTCACGTAACCTGGCTCCTGAGGGCTCCAGTCCCAGTGGGGGCCTTTAATTGCTACGTGAAAACAAGTAATATTAATTGAATATTTAGTTTATGTAGTCACTTGCTGTGAGCATCCATTCCAGTAAAACGTTATCACTCAAATGTTCATGAAAAGCAAACACTGGGTGCAAGTCAGCCTAAACTGAATTAGTTATTTGAAAGTATAAATTGATCATAAAGAATTTTTCTGTAATGTTTGACTAACTTTTATTCATGGGAATAAGTCTAAACTTTCCTCGGGAAGGCAAATTCTCATTATGCCCTTCCCTATCCAGTTGAGTTTTTGTAACGGTAACATGCCAATACAAGACCCAAATCTTGAAAAGGCTCTTTTGAAATAAGAAAGGTTTGTTAGTCCCTAATGCAGAAATACATCTAAGTAAATTGGGCTTTTTTTAGCTTCTCGTGTTTTAAAAGCAGCAAGGAGTGGCAAAAAGTCTTTTTCTCTCCCATGCAGACAGCTAACAGGTATTCTTTGCTAGCAATACCTGTTGAAATAATTTGTAGATGTAATTAGAGGAAAAGGCCTCTGAAGACTTAGATTCAGTATTCTCCAGATTTTCAACAACTAAAACCTTGAAAGTATCCACTTTTTTTACCAGGTTGTTAATTTTTCTGTCAAAATGTCCCAAAAGTAAAGTAACAGCTGTGCTGTTACTATTGAAAAGGTTTTTTATCTGAATTAGTTACTTTTTTCCTTCATTTCTCTTGTCTGTCAACTACACCTACAAAATCCAGCAACCGATCAGAGCTGCTAAGTCCCTGGAAGCACTTGCATTACCTTTGCTGGCTTTCCATAAGGATTCATGATGAAATTTATTCATCCAGAAACTGTTAATTGTAGATTATTGAGCTGAACCTTTCAGACTGGTGTGTCTCTAGGAGAATTTAGTGTATGTATTTATTCACCCAGGCCACATGTTAGCCCTCAGTTTATTTTCTGTTCAAGCTTCATGTCCAAAATTGCACCTCACACTTTTAGATGTCTGCATTTGAAAAAAGAGAAATTCAGTAAGGATCAAAACTGTAGTACTCTCATAACAAAGTCGTGGTCAACGCTGTACTGTCCCCATAGTGAAGTCTTCCTGTGCAGTGGCTCACATCGCACAGCTTTTATGATGTCTCCACATTGACTTGAGCAAACCGTCATGCATTTAACTTCAGCACAGAAAACCAAACAAAACCCTGAAATTTTTCCAAAATAAAAATTGTATTCAGGGGCTACATGATTATTACAGGAGCCAGAGGACCAGTAGATCTGTTGTGGGTGGCAACATCTCTCACACTCAGAAAGCAAAGGAGCCTTCTGAAAGCAAGTTTTGCTTCTGGCTGGCACAAGCGCAGCGCCCTTCAGTGTCACTCCAATCACCCAGCCAAATGGACGGAACTCAGAAAATGATTTAAGAGGGGGAAAAAAAAAAGATTTGAAGTAAAAACTCTATGTTGTAGCTCAAAATGTGTGTTGATCTGTTTTCTGATACCACAAAAATAAGAAGAGCACAGTTTGGGCTGCAGGTAACCATAAGTGTTTCCTACTCATCATGCAATACTGCTGCTTTAGCATTGAGAGAAGTCTGGTGACTTGGAATATATGCAGCCCAGTGCAGCACATGGGTTACAGACCAACAGCCAGGACCCTGGGGACTTAGATTCTTCTTCCTACCATGCAGAGCCAAAGACACAGTGTAACCTGGAGGATTTATCTCCAGATTCCTATTCCTTCATGTGATAAGTTCAATATAAGGTTTGCTAAATATGCAAAGTTCTAAATGCCACTGCTCACCTTGTGTAATCAGGCTGAATACAGTCTAAGTAGACAACAACTATTTTGCTAGAGATTTCAATGATCACCTTCATAGTCCCCCCACAACATCTAGAATTATACTAGGAAGTATCAAATAAGTCCATCCATGAGTGATGGACTCTTTGGATAGAATCACTTTAAAAGAGTCACTAAGACCTCAAGCAGAAGCAGGCATATATTAATCAGCAGATTTTCCTTTCAGACAGGGTCATGTAGGACCACTCAGGTGGCACAGAAGCACAGACTGAATTAAAAACCAAAACCAAACAGAGCTGAGATTTCATAGAGTGAATATCTACCCTTACAACTCCTCCTGTATGGAGGATGCTGAACCTAGTCTGGGCTTCAATCTGGAAGACAACTGGTGAGACAGCTTAAGGCATTCGGTGATACCTGCAAGTGATAGGACTTTTCCTGATAATCATATATACACAATACAAAATCGTGCTTCTTCTACTCAAAACAAAACACAGATTTTCATCCTATGATTGCTACTCAGAATTGTGAGCCTACTCTTTTTTTCTCACAAACCTGTGCTATTTATATCTCTGCAAGGCTTACTAGTGTGAGGGAGAGTCGCTGGATTAGGCTGTGTGTTTGGAGTGCGATTTTTATTTTAGGTGTGTGGGAGCAGAGTCCTGAGATTGCAGAGACATGCTGGTGTGAAACACTGAGGAAAGAGCATCTGCTGAGCCCTGTGAAAAGCAGATAAAGAAATAAGGGAGAGAGAGAGAGGATGAATGGGCTGAACAATAAAATAGTCTCATAACAAACCCCAGACACTTGAATATTTATTTTGAATTATTCTGGTTTTGATAGCCCCCAAAGAGCACTTTTAAGAGCTTAATTTGCTTTGCTTCATTGATTTTAATTAATCTTGCCCTAGGCTTTCAAACTTGATGAGTATGGAGAACTTAGGGGTAAAAAAAAAAACAAACCAGCCTGCTTCCTCACCATATTATATACCTTAACCTCCTCACAGCACGGGCAACCATGGTGGGGATGTGCCAGCCCTGGACACAAGCACTCATCACGCCATGGGTACTACCCTTGTAGGTAGGAGTACTACCCTCACGGGCTGAATTTAAAGCAGAAGACAAATATCTATTGCTGAAGGCTTCTGGATGGATGGAGCTGATCCAGTTCCTCCTCCAGCCAACAAAATGCCAAATACCTGCCTGCAGGCTCTGTGTCGGAGGTGCAAGGCAATCATAGAATGCTTTGGGATGGAAGGGACCTTTAAAGGTCATCTAGTCCATCCCCCCTGCAATGAGCAGGTACACCTTCAACTAGATCAGGTTGCTCAGAGCCCCATCCAGCCTGGCCTTGGATGTTTCTAGGGATAGGGCATCTACCACCTCTCTGGGCAACCTGTTCCAGTGTTTCACCACCCTCATTGTAAAAAATCTCTTCCTTCTACCTAGTCGGAATCTACCCTCCTTTAGTTTAAAACCATGACCCCTTGTCCTATTGCAACAGGCCCTGCTAAAAAGTTTGTCCCCATCTTTCCTATAAGCCCCCTTTAAGTGCTGAAAGGCTGCAGTAAGGTCTCCCTGCAGCCTTCTCTTCTCCAGGCTGAACAACCCCAACTCTCTCAGCCTTTCCTCACAGCAGAGGTGCTCCATCCCTCTGATCATTTTTGGGGCCCTGCTCTGGACCTGCTCCGACAGGTCCATGTCCTTCCTGTGCTGAGGGCTCCAGAGCTGGATGCGGTACTCCAGGTAAAATGAGACACCCAAAGTCAGAGGCAGCTCCAACAGCGGCAGCTGTATCTAACAACTCCTGCTGCTCAAGTGGCTGGCATGGGGAAGCAGCAGACGACCTAGTGCTGGGAAGAATGAGTATTTCTTCCCATACTCAAGTTTCCACAGCGTCCCAGAGTTACACTGGGTGTGCAGACATCACAAGTCTGTATTGTGAAAGGCTCCTGCAAGCACAGAGGCATGTTTAAAAAGAAACAAGAGAGAAGACCTACAGGAAGCAGATGAGGATCCTCTGTCATCCCTGGAATGACTGACCCAAGGCAGCCCCTTCGGTGAGACATCTCATGGGATCTTTTAAAGGGACCAGTAATGACTGGTGATGATTGCAGCTTAGGGAGAGTGGCACTGGCATCAAGTCTACCTAATGAAGGTGAATTTAACTATTGCCAAGTAGTTGAGGGGTGTTTAACCAGGTGTTAAGCAGTTGGCTGATTCAAAGATCTTGTTCCAGAGTTACTAAATTTGACGTTTAAGAGAGATTTTCTTCCAGCAACTTCCATTAAAGAGAAGAGACAGAAATCCCAGAGAGACTGGGACCTTTGGTCTGACAGCACAGCGCTGCCACTGTGCACAGGATGTGCGATGGGACCAGAGACTGCAGTGCAGACATGCTGTTTTCATGCTTTCCTAATTGAGCAGAAACAATATCAATCAGGTGACCAATTTGCCGCCACCTCTGCCAGTCCCTAGGTGTGGACACACCACCTCTTGATTCAGGTGAGAGCAGCAACCCCCGAAAAGACCCCAGTCCCTTAGCATCCCCCCACTGAGTAGGGCTGCTGAGTCCCGGGGGAACTCAGGACCATCATCTCCTGTGCAGGGGATGCTCCAGCAGGACCAGGCTGTGGCAAGGAGCCCCAGCCCATCATGCAGGAGGATAGTAAGGTCAGTCATCAATTGGGATTTCTACCTTGTCCTCCTAAAGGGCAAGACACTGACCAGCATTAATGAATCAATGATTAAAGTGTTACTCAGAAGCTGTAACTTGACATTCGTGACTTCTCTAATTACTACTGTCTCATTCTGCATCTTGCCTTTCTGGGGAAGGTTATTAGAAGGTTGTATGTTTGAGATAATAATTAGTTAAATCTCCTGTCTGTGAGTAAGCAACCTCAGATTTCTCATGGCTGTAATTCTGAATGTGGCTATCTGGATAAACCATCCTAAATAACAGAGGAAAAATAATTTGCTTTAGCAAAGGAAGTTATTGATAATGTATACCCACAAGAGACTTAAAAAGAAACCCACAAATAGATTAAAGTAATTCATTAAGAACATTAATCAGTTTCAGACTATCACACACTGTAGTAATCAATCATTTTAATTAAAAGGAACCATGCATTCTCTCCCTGTCTTTTACCTCAGCCCATCTTTGCACACGCAGCTGATCAAAGACATCATATTTCAAAGATGCTGAATACAGTTTCTACAATCTTCGTTAAAGAATTTCACAAAGCAACAATATCCTCTGTTTGTATCGAAGCACCTGCCTTCTTAGGGAAGCTTTTGCTTTTGCTCAGGAGGAAACGATCAGATAATTGTCCAGCAGCTCCAGTTCCCATGCTCTGTGTAAGGGAAGAGAGAAGACCCAACTGCCTTACAACAAGGTGTACTGACTCACCCTTGTCTCTCCAGGACAAACCTGGCTTCCCATGCACACCCAGACATGTGCCACCACTCAGTAACTGTCCTTCCTCCATCCCCCAGGACAGCGGGACCCCGCAGAGGGTCTCCATTCTGCCCAGTACCTTTTCTTCAACAGCTGCCAATGGCAGATAGCACAGAAAGAAAGGAAAGACTACATAAACAGGGAAAATATATAGGGATATTTCCCTACTCTGCAGTGTGTTGCAGGTCAGGGACTTCTTGAGCCAGAGGCAGTGTTTAATGGCTTCAACGGATTTTTCATGCCATGCATTTCTCCAGTCCCTTTTTGAATCATGTAATGAGCAGAGATGAATTATTTGTTTTAATATCAGCTGCTTTGTTCTGCAATTTGCTGGGCAATCTAATACTAAAATGATGGGAAAGAATAAAACATTTTGGTTCCTATAATAAGCAAGGGAACAGTTCTGTGACACTCCTCAATGTGTTGCAGTCTTCTAAGATCAGAGAGTGCTGCTGCTTTCCTTTTAGGAGCACAGGGAAGAACAAAAAAATTGAAAATACATTTATAAAGTAGACGTATCTTCCTTTCCTAAAGTTGATCCTGGTATTTTAATGCCTACTGCTTAGCTGATATCTGCCTCTGCCTATCAGCATGATGTTTCAAAGGATGCCTGGCTTCAATGATATCTAAAGTTGATTTAATTTAAGATAGAGAAAGACAAGGCTGTAAAAGTGAGAATCAGTCAACAAGAAAGGCATAAGTCAACTGTTGTAGCAGGGAAGATTTTTTCAGCTGTCCTTTTCTTGAGTGAAAGGAACAAAAGGCAAATGGATCGGTCATAGCCATGATTCTTGCACTCCTTGAACTGCTGCTCAGACAGAGGGACTCGGAGGGATTGTTTCATTTTTCACCACCCTACGAGACAGCGGATGGAAACAGAAGCAGCTGACGTGGTCCAGCAGCACTTTCAAAAAGCCATTGGCAGAGTTCTGTACAAGGAGATAAGTAAATCGTGGTGTGAAAGATAAGCAGTGACATGGCCTGCAAACACTGTAGGAACAGATGCATCAATAAAGGGTCGCTTCTTAGTATGACGGAAGATTACACTCGAGCGCGCTCAGGTCCCAGACTGAAACTAGTGGTGCTAATTATATTTATATATGACCTGAGAGAACTAGAGAACAGACGAACAGAAAAAAAAAATTCTTTAGATTAATCAAAACTAGAGAAAAACAGGAGGAACTTCTCAAGAGAGTCCTGACAAAGCAATGTGACAGCTAGGACACAGACAAATGTGAAGGAAATGGTCTGAACAACTCCTTCGCATTACTAGCTTGGGAATGTAATGCAGTCATAAAGGAAAAAGACCCGTGTCTATGCTCGGTATGAACTCAAGCTTACAGAAACACTCAAAATGTTGGGATGCACAAGGAACAGGACAGCCGATTCTTAACTCATAAGGTCCCAAGGTAAACAAAATGCTCACCTGTGCCTTTAACATTGCGTCTGTTCTGAGTTTCATATCTCAAAAGAATAGTATTTAAACAGAAAGAGTTCAGAAAGGGATAGTGCAAATACTAATATACATAGGGCAATAAAGGTAGAAAATAATTCCTGCATCAGAGAGAAACTGAAAAGCCTGTGACTGTTTATAAAGTAAGCGAACAAAATCAGATATACCGAAGAATATTGTTCTCTGCCCTGTCATAAGTCAAAAGCAAAGTAACACTTCAAGTATTTGGAAGGCAGCATTTATCTATATCTGAAGAAATGTCGTCTTCTTAATTAGAAAACAAAATAGCTAAATAACCCATGGATGTTCTCTTTTCAAGGTATCAAGTAACCAAGAGCCTTACAGAGTTAACAAGAGGATCAAACAATTATAGACCTGGTAGCACGCGCTGATGTTAGGTAAAATAAAACAGAGATATAAACTTCTATCTGTCTTTCTAAGCTAGCTATTAGCTTGACCACTGTAAGGTTTTTACAGTTTCAGGGGCTGCTAGGAATATACATGACAAAGTGGCATATGATGGAGACACAACTGAATGAGCAGAGACTTGCACTTCTGCAGCGCAGTGCTCCCTGGACTTCACCATCTCTGCCGTAGGTGCAGTCCAGCCACACCAGTGCAGTGCTTTGCCTAAACGGAGTGCTAATGCCAGCTTCACACGGCCACGCTGAATCTAGTTGCAAGCACCGAAGACCACCAAGCCCTGCTCCAGCACCCTCTCTGCTGTGCTCCACCTCACTGTAGGCACACGTGCTCAGGGGTACCTGATGGACCCCACTGACATCTAGCCTTATTTCGTATGATGCTTCCTGTGTTTCCAAATAGAAATCAACACTATGTCTGTAGTAACCTTACCGCTGGACACAGAGACAGCAGTCAGACTCTATTAAGGACACAGTCAGAACAAGTCCAACTCCCTAGCTCCATTCTTCCATTTTTTCACTTTGCTGTTTATTTTCCTAATCAAAAATAAACAGCACTCCCCATTGCTGCAATCCTCACTGTAATGCAGCCAAAATATTTTGCAATTTAATTCTGTGTTATAAAAATTCACTAATTTCAGATGATCACACTTGGGGCTTCCTCTAAGTGAATCACACAGCATTTGCAGACTGCAGAAATGTGTCTCTGGACAACCTAAAAGACTCATAAGATGGGAATTCAAGTGAAAAGAAGAATTACTGTAAGAAAACAGATGGTGAAGACTGACAGCTGTTTCATTGTTTTGGCAGATGACAGAATCACATCATTTTCCAGTGGATGCATGGGTCCAAGGCATGGGTGCACTTGACACCCATCATGCTGCGGGCACAGGAGGGGAGCTGTCTGCCAGGAAGGACGGGCTGATCATAAAATGTTCCTGTGAGCTTTCCAGAAAGGCACATCATATGGGGGTGAAGCAAGAGCCCTCCTTTTGGCTTTGCCTGGTTCCTTGTGTTGCCTGCACACTAGAGGAGAAAACCTGATGGGAAAATCGCCTCCTACAGCAAACGCAATGCTCGGATATGGGCAGACACAAGACTGAAGCAAATCTTTGTTCTGGGACTGTTAGTGCAAGGAACAATTCATTTTCCTTTGGTACAATAGCGTATGTAGGAATTACCTCCAGTGAAGCTGAAGCTTAGATTAGTGTGGGGCTAAGGATTGGTTATGAATCTCTAATTGAAGTTTCCAGAATATCAGTATATTTTAGAAGTTCCAGCAGCTACGCTGCAGTAAGAAAGACCTGAAATTTTACTTAAACGCTTGAAAATGGACAGGTACAACAAAGCAGAGCAATGTAGAAATGAGAGTAACTGAACCCAATGTGTGACTAATAAGGAAGCACCATGGTCCAGAGAGGTAAAATAACAACATAATGGAATGTGAGGTCTGAAAGATGAAGGTGATGGCACTGTACGTAATGAATGACAATTGATCTCCAGGAACATTTTTTTATATTTCTTGGGATCCATCTCACCAAAAATCATAATCGCTGTTACAATTGGTTTGGCCAAAACCTCTTTGCTTTGTCCTCTTAACAGCCTTGTTGAAGCCAATAAATTTTCTGGGATCGCTGCAGAGTACACGACTTCCTTTGAAATTGATAAATTATATAGCATAGTATCCTGCTTTCTAAACAGTACTAATGAAATGCTTTCAACTCCGCAAAACATGTGTAACCTCCATTTGAATGGATTCTGTCAAATGTGAATCTATTTTGGTTGATTATTGCTTGAGAAATTAATGTATGTGAAATTAAGAAGCTAGTCTCTACCTCAATCATTTCCCTGCCATGGTTCCTGATGCTCCAATTTGCTCAAGCCGCAGGTGCCTGCTGTGCATATACTTACCTGTATCAAACTAATCCTCACCCCTGCAGCTGTGTGGTGGGGGCCCATCTGCCCTACTGTAGGAATACCCAAGGTAGCTTTACTGGCTAACGTGAATATTCAATTCAAATTTGAGCAAAACTTGCTCAAAATACTCAAGCTTGCACTATCCTTTGTGCTCCTGTGGCTACCCTGCCATCAATACCCCTGGTAGGTTGGACCAAGCCCAGGTGTGTCCCAATGGGCCCCATCTGCAGCTGGGACAATGGCATCAATGTACCCAAAGAAAAAGGATGTTGTAGAAGAACCTCTGAGCTACTAGGAATGAAATGCATTGCACAAGTCTGGCAATTTGGGGGAATATCTTGTAGCATTTATTTACTTTTGTCTCTTTTCTTCTTAAAATAGAAATGTACGACTTTGCTTAGCAGCTTTATGAAAACACACATCCATATTCACATATAGTACACAACCATTTTCTTACAAAAATGGCTGTTTTCTTCATAGGATACTTTGATTTCACAAGAAATCTCTACTCTTTGTGTAGAGAATCAGAAAGACAACTTTTTTCCAATGTAGATGACACTTATTTTACAGTTCAGGGCTGAGAAACCAAGGCGAGAGTAAAATGTATTCATATTGAAGTATCAAAAGGTATCCCTCTTTGATCTTATTTTGGCTAGGATCAAGAATACCCAACAGCTTAATGACACCTGTGGCATTTATGAAGCTGGAGTACTAGAGAGACTTTTGCCTCCAGCACTTCTCCCTGTTGCTATAAAATTTATAAGCTGTATATGCTACCTGGACAGAAGATCTCTGCTCTTGCAGCATTTACCAGCTTTGCAGGAGTGCCGGCCAGGGAGTGAGGACCTCTGAAATTTTCCAGAAACTATTGAAATTCCAGAGACATAGACTAAGAAATCTGCAATTCTTCCAACCTTCTTTGCATAGGAAATAGATTTCCATCAATCAGGATGTATAGGGGACTTCCTATGGGAGCACCTAACTGAAATTAGCCCAAGAATCTCACTCTAAAATAGTAAAAGGCTCCAGTCTGAGCTAACATAACAAACCATAGTTATTAGATGTAGCTGGTTTCAGATAAGATTTCTGTTGCCTTTCCTCCAGTTATTAATAGCAACATAGAAAGATGAAGGTTTACGATACTTTTTCCAAAGGTGGAAAACTTAGGTATGTGTTAGGGATTGTAAATGATGAAAACCAATGTTGAGTAGCCCTGACATTCCTCCACAGCTTCCTTGACTAGGAGAAAAATTTACAATGAAGTAGTTTAATTTTGCTCTATGTTCAGGTAGATTTGTCATAACTGGCATGGCAATAAAAATAATCCTTATAATCTTAACTGGGAAAGATTTTTGCCTCTTTGCAGCAAGACTGTTGAAGCACAGTCATAAAGAGAACCTTAAAAAGCAACTTACAGTTCAGTTACAATCCTGCATACGCCGTATGATTCAGTGTCAGAGACAACACTGAAATAATGGCAGACATAATTCTGAAACCCATCCTGACTGTGAAACCTGTGAAATGATGGATACCCAGGAGAGAGAAATAAATTAAAATCTAAACTGCTTCTTGGTTTACTGCAAGCAGACTCTTGAAGAAAATCCAAAGCTTACGCTGAGTATTCTCTTAAATAATGTTTTTAAATATCTAGATTAATTTTTTAAATTGACTTGAATATTACATTGTGCCTCCCATGTGATCCAGAGGAAGAAAGACCTTGACTACATTAGGGGAGAAAAACCTTCAGATGAACAAAGTTGTACCTCCTCAATTAGGAGCTGTGGGACTGCTGGGGCAGCCAGGCTCAGACTAAGAAAAGAAATGCCACCATCCAGCAAGGATGATTAATCTTAAGGTGAAGCTTATCAGCTGCAGTTTCATCTTCCCTGACATCAAGGAATGAAAGCAGGACTGAGAACACGTCTGGCAAGTGAGCTGAGGTGCTAATTGTACAAGACATCAGCAGATTCACAGGAGGGAGAGACACTTTCAAAAAGTCCTCAGCCTGGAAAAGGGTGATGGGGTAGAAAACACTTAAGAGATATGAAGGAAGGGCAAGCCTGAGTGAAGCGCTGCCTCCTGTCACTCATCTCCTCTGTGCTAAAATAGTATCTAGAGGCACTGCCTCCAAAGCATCTGGCTGTAAATCACTTAGAAAAGCCAGATGGGGCTCCACCAGCCACAGAGCGTCATCCTCCTGGTCAGCTGCAGCAGCAGCCTCTGGAGGAGGAAGTGTGGCTGGGCTCAGCTGGAGCTACACAGCTCTGCGCTGGGATGCCCGGTAAAACGTGTCATGGTGTTCTACATCTTGAGTGATCCTGAGTATCTTATTTATATACTTCTACCTTCCAGCAGACCTAGGAAATATACCTTCTGGAGACCAGCTCCTGGTTATTCTCACATCACTCTGGACTGCACTGAAAAGCATACTTACATGGGACCCCATCTTCCCTCTGCTGCCAATAACTTCCCAATCCATTGGCCAGTTTCAACCATATTGGACAAAAGAGCAAAGGCCTCAAGGAGAATCGAGATCCTACAGACTCCACAGAAAGCTGCAAGCTACACTACGGCTCAGATACCCACAAGCTTACCCCAGTCACTTTTGAGTCTCGGCTGAGATGTGCAGTCAAATGGCTGCCTGCACATTGCTGTCAAATTACTCTGCAGGAGGAGATTGTACATATAGGCAGGGACAACAGAAAATCTCACTATAATTCAGTCATAAAGCCAATCAAGCAAGAGACATAAATCTGTAGGAAACTAGGCTTTGTTAGAACAGGTGCTTGCAAAACTGCTTGTTAGCAAATTAAGTTTTCTAGCCATTCTCTATGTGTTGTTAATAATCTGTGTGAATGTTTATTTTCTGCCTGAATCTACAGACCAAAACAGTAACTGAAAATGCACAGGATAAAGTGATAACATCAGCATTGCACGTTCCTCCTGATGGTGTACAGGAGACTAAACTCTTTAGTCAGGGTATCCCAGCTGGCTTTTCCTCCTGTACTGGCTCAAATGGAAGTTTCATCTATGAAGAGATAATACCAATCGCCAGTGAAAGCATTAACAGCTCTGTAACTGCGCAGGGCACTTTAGTCCTGAGTTTAAGTTATCAAAACCCATGAGCATGTTCTTAAATGTGTGTTTAAGAGTTCTGCTAAACTAGGTTACAATCTTGAATTATAACCTAAAACAGTTGCTATTCAAATAGTTTAAAAAAATACAGATTTTCTCAGGTTATGGGGAGTATTGGCTGAACTAACAATTAAGGTTTAGACATTACTTTACAAAGGAATATACAACTTGCATTACTTGTCATTGGGCTTGGATTTATCTGAAAGGACGTTCCTTCCCTGTGAATGCACATAACTTATTTGGGGACAAATCCTAAAACAGTAATGAAGACAAAATTCCTACTGACTTCAGAAAGTCAACATTATTAACTGCTTCATATCAATAATCAATGATTTTGCTGTTGATCACCGGCTGACTACTGATGCCTTCTGAAAGGACAGAAATTAAAGGTTTCATGTTCACAAATGAACAGTATGTGGAGAGAAAGGAAGAATTTCAGGGAAATTAGGAGACGTTCATTGTAAAGTCAGAAGGAAAAATCATGAGGGTATGATTTTGAAGGTCAAGTGAAAGCAAGAAAGCTAAAATGTCAGATAACCCCTTTTTCAGACTGGGGAGACTAATTCCTTGTGTAGCCTCATTCAGCTCAGTAGGAGTAATTCTGGTATAAGGTAGTGTTTCCCCCATCTACGAGTATCATAATCACAATTGTTAGTCATAGATGAAATTATCTAAAAAGAATGGGTATTTTCCCTTGCCCACAAATTTTGAAAAGCTCTCAAAAGGTGTTTTATCTGTCTATTAGCTCCCATCACAGCCCAATTACACCAAATTACAGGTACAGAGTTTTTTTTTACGATTGCATTGAAATAGAAGTCCAGTGTGATAACTTGAAAACAAACTGTGAAAATGTAGGATGAGTACATAATGTACAGTTTCACATATAAAGTAAAATTTAAATTATGCACATACATAATTAAAGTTGCTTAGGATATAGCTTAGGATCTTGCTAGCTCCTATTTTCTTCCTAAGTCAAAGAATTTAGAAGAGAATCATAGAATAGAATCATAGATTTTTAACTCATTTTAACATTTAAACTCCTTACATTCTCTGTCTTTTAAATGGGAATTTTAAACAGCCTGAAACTGAAATATTTCATCATTAGGCTATCAGCTGCAGACAGTGGAGTGAAAGGATTTGCTTCTGCATCACAAGACTTGCTCTGGGTTCTAGTGCAAAGCTTTATGTTTTGGATAACTGTGTCTCGCAAGACCTGGAGGTCAGATGTTGTACAGTATTTCTCTGTATTTCAGAGAACTATGCTTTGCCCTCTTGGAAGCATGAGAAGGTAGAATTGCTATCAGTTAGAAGCTGAAACGTCTATGACTCTATAGGAAAAAGACTCATAAAACTCATTAGTAGATGTCCTAAAATGTATTCCTTGTGCAGCAAAGGCTTTAATGTAAGCCACAAAGAATGTTTAAAATAGAAACACAAGTTTTCATAAGATATTCTTAATTATACAAGTTAAGTATATTTCATAAATTATTTCTCTAACATAAGCCTTCACTGTTTTCTTGACCAAAATAAAGATTAGATATCTGTACATGAAAAAAATATATTCATAAACAAGGTGAATAAATTTCACTGAATATCCATATCTTCTGAAAATGCTCAAAACCAGCCATTAACTTCTTTCTAAAAGAATAGCTTGCCATTAATTATGTGCTAGATGTGCAAAGGGACACCATAGCTAGAAAAGGATGCAACTGTAGAAATGAATTTTTGTGTGCTATTCCTCTGGTAGAGATTCCAGCTGTGCCTTTATGGACCTGAAAGTTGACAGAAATGTGTTAGACACAACAGAAACGCATCATTATAGAAAAGCTGGGGAAAAGAGATATGACAAATTACATGGGCTAATTCTGAGCAGCCTGGAATCCCAGCGGATCCTGTGAAAAATGAGGCGTGTGGATTGACAATACGGGCAGCAGAATGCCTCTCTCCAGAAATGAAGACTCGATCCAGCTTTCAACCATTTTTATGTAACACAGGAGTGTCTTGCTGAGGCCAATATTGTGTAAAAAAACTAGCAGGAACAAGATCAGAATTAAGGGGCAAATGTCCTTTTGTTAATTACTGCACTTTGTCGGATATACGGACAACCCACGTCGGTGGTTACTCCGGTACAACGATGCTGTAGTGAATCGAGGTCTTGGGCTTCAGCTGGTCCCAGGGCAGCAAAGATGGGCAAAGGGAAAGTGGGCACTGGCCACTGATGGCAGCGGGGAACCCAACTCGTCTCCCGCAGAGGATGGGGCTGATGCTCTTACCCTGCCAGGAGAAGTTCTGCAATCACAAATGTGAAGGAAATAAGCTTATTTCTTCTCTGGTACAGCAAAAACCAGGCAAGGAAAGATGGAACAGATTTCTCAGGATGACACAGAAAGGGTAGGGCAGTGGTAGGTTTTTGGAGAAGGGCAGTTTTCTCTTCAATCCCTCATTTTACTGCCTGTTTTTAGCACAAGTTTATTCTCCAGTTTATGTTGTGAGGTCTCCTACACTGAAAAGGAACCAGAGGAAGGAGCAAGGGGAAAGACACACTAATACTCCGGAGCAGCCCAGGCAGAAACGTAAACTAATAAAAATGATGATGATGTTAATAATAATATGATATGTGAAATAACTACAGCTGACATATGATCTATTTGATTAAAGTCTTTCATATGACAGGATGTCAGTCAGCAGAAATAGGAAATCAATACCTCATTTAACAGCAAAGAACAACTCAACCTCCTCCAGGCCAAAGAGAGACTGGGATGTTTGAACAGAGACAGTGTGACTTTATTTGATCTATTTTTGTGAAAGAGAAAGGATTAGTTATACTAAATAATGTGTTTCCCTGAATTCAGCAGGGAGGAGGGGTTGTCAGGTAGCTTACGAGCCATTAGTCAGTCTGCCCAAATAACAGCTGTTATTTCAATGCATGTTTCTGGGATGTCAGGATTTTTGGATAAACCAATATATTTCAATGAACGCAGATTCCAATAAACACGAATTTAAGTACATATAACAAAAATATTTGCTGCAAAATTCAGATTCTACCCCAAAATTTGGATATCTGCCTCTGGGAGCTGACAAGCCACAGAAAATGTGCCCATGAGGAGGCCCCTTACATACTCCACACTGTATGTAAGCACACTCCTCTGAGGAGGAGCAGATGGGTGCATCAGTTGTAGCTGTTGGGTCTCCTGGATCTCCTGGATCACAGGAGTTTTCTGATCCAGGCTACCAGACACACACACAATGCGGAGTTGTTCATCCCATCCTTTTTTTTTTGAGGCAAGTACTTTACTTCTAGGGGTTTTCCTCTAAAAAAATGGTCTCCATTCCTAAGAATGAATCTTTGGTGAAAGCAGAACTAGAAATAACTCATGCATTTGTAATGGGGAGAGTAGTATAGCACAAGAACGCATGATCAATGGATGTGGTAGACTATCGCAGGACATTTTTATAACTGGGTTGCATACAAAAGATCTACTGTTTTGTGAGTCCAAAGTTACTGAGATTCATGAAAGACCCAAAGGGAGATAATTCTATGGATTGCAGGTTGTGATCTGTGGGCAGCTTATAAGGAGTCATACTTGCCTTATTTCTTTTTCTGAGAAGATAATAAAATGATAAAAAGGCATGAATACAACAAAGCAATTTGTAAAACTACGTGGGAAAGCTCTTCACTGCAGCAGAAATATTGCGTTTTCATGCATACAAACGACAAGTGATCTGCAGAGAAAACTGATTCTCTACAGTTTCACAGAGGAAAGGGGTTTTATGTGTAGTCTTACAAGGGAAGGTTTACCGTGAGTACTCTTTCCACCCAGTATGTCCCCTGCTTTTTTTCTGCTCCCCTACAGCTAGCTCCTTCTTGTCAATCCTGAAGGAAGAGATACTTCAAAGGCTGGTTATCTAGGGTGCATGGTGTACGTGTGAGAACGCAACGCACGGGGACATGAAAAATGAGCACCACAACAGTACTGAGGTCTGGGTCCTCATCCCTGGAGGGGAACTGCGGTTTCCTTGATTAAATTCATTATTTTATCATTGCCCTTAACACTTAACCTCACCATAGTGTAGCTGTTGCTATTTCAGTTGCCAGGATGGTGGCATTTTGGCTTCCAGTCAACAAGAAGGGATTTAGGGAGGGACTGAAGTATTTTCACCACATTTTTCTTTTGCTGTATACATCTCTGCCCTGAACACAGAGCTCCTCTCCCAAACAAAGCCAACTTCCAATTGTTTCTTTTCAAGACCTGGAATTAATGTTTTTTCTTTACTCTGTTATATATTCCATAACTTGTTTTAGCAAATGGACCAAGTACTTGAGAATTTACATTCAGGCGGGTTTTATTTAAGATATGATTTACTACCAATACAATGGTCCCCTGACAACATACTGCTGTAAGTGAAGTTTTCCTGCAAGCCATGCTGACAATCTCAATGAAAAGCCAAAGATCAAAAAAGCATGAATGTTAAATAACCTGTTAATCAAAAATACTGGAGCTAAAACTCACTGGCAATGTATTTTTGGGAAATCCACACAGTCATTGCTAAACCATGCCTGTTCTCTGCTTTAAAAAGGCTTCCGTCTCCAGAGCAATAAATTGTTCACAAAAATAAATTAAAAACCAGACTATGGAGAATTAATTAATCCATAATTTCAATATGCAGAGATGAGGATAAAAGCACACTATTATGCAAGCATGCATTTTTATTCTTCTCGTTTTTGCAGCATGCTCAACAAAGAGCTAAATTATTCTTGATTTAAGCAAAAAAATATATAAATTTGAGCTCACACTCTTGACTTGATTTTAAAGTTTTCCTGTTGATATAACTTGGTATCAGTGCCAAGTATCATGTCCAGAGTATCATACATTCTCAGTATTTGGTACAGCTAACTAATTAAACCCTACCATGCACTCTTAGGAAATGCAATAGCCCAACCATGGCTCACTAGTTATAGGGAAAACACCAAGTCTTTGAGGACCTTGAAAAGTCTCCAATATCTACCTTGCCTTTTCTTAGCAAGTGATTAGCTAGCAAAAACGGTGACCTCAGAGTCCATGTTCCCTGGTTTCAGGCAAGGGCATGGTTCAGAGAGCCCCCTTGTTGCAGCCTCATGTCCACCCAGCGACAGGCAAGCTCACGATCTGCTGGTGCAATTGTGGTGAACTGCCACAACCTCCTCCTCTACCGACAATCTCTCGGGGGGTGGAAAGGCTCAAGCCCAAAGGCAGATTTGGAGCATCATCACCTGTAAAACCACACCTTGTCTAGGGATTTTGCAGCCCAGTAAGTACAACATTGCAAAGAGCAACTTTTTTTTTAATACAGGCAAGGCTACTGCTTCAAAAAAACCATTAATACTGATACTTTTGTATAGGCATATAGAGATTTGGGAATGCACACATTGAGGATTGTGGTGATGTTGCCTCATTTCAGAGACAAAGCACATGATGCTTTTAGTTTCACCTGCACAGCTCAGGCGAACCAGTGGAGGGGTAGCAGCCAGTGTAGTTAAGGTGGGGATGTCTCATACACAGAGCTGCTGTAATTGCCCCAAGAGAGGTGCTGGATCTGCACAGAGGATGAAAAAGGTGACACTTATTTGGAACAGGAATGAAAATTTTAAAAAGGAGCTATTTCTGAAGGCCTGAAGACTGCGAGCTGCCTGCTGAAGCTGGGAGCAGGTGCTGGTTGGGACATGGACAGGCAACGCAAAGCTATAAATACAACAGACTTCCCTACCACAAACTCGCCTTGCATTAATGTCAAGAAAGGCACAACTCAAGGACATTAAGACACTGAAAGCTATACTTTGCACGCTTCTATAGTACTGTCTATTCAAGGATTTCCTATAACAGGTTACAGCTTTATTCTTTTTAAACTGCCCACGTGAGGGAGATACTCTCCTCCTTTTACAGCTGAGGAACCCGAGACACGCAGACGTTCAACCCTGTACTGCATTTCGCTCCAGGCTGTCCAATATGCCTCCCAAAAAATTTGCCTGCAGCTCTGCTGGGCTCCTTGGAAATGCAAAACCATTTGGGCAAGCGCTGTAGCACCTGAAAGCCCACCACCACCACCTCACACTGCCCCAAAGACGTCCCTGGTGGCACAAGGGCAGCAGTGGAAGATTCAGCACCTCACCAGAGCTCGGATCAATGCTGAAACATTCATGTCCCTGGCCACCATCAAGCATTCCTCATGCTCAGGTCTCCAGGCCTGGTCTGGCAGGTCTCTGTGGCTGGGGGAGTCCGGCCACACCCTCACCACAGAAGCACAATCTTCCCACTGCAGAAACTGGGACTTGAAGTGAAATACAGCACTGCCCAGTGAGCAGCTATCTTATCCTTAGGACTCTGTAACTTTCTAGGATTGTTCTTGAAACTATACAGTTTAAATATTTCATGCTGTAATGCAGCATACCAGCTGACATCTCAGGAGGAATTTTTGAACTGGTATAAATTAATTATCCCTCATACCCGCAGATAATTTCTTCGGCAGACTTGGACAATTTGTTTGTAAACTACCGGCTAAAAACTACTTAATTTTTCCCTTCAAAAGCTATTTTTCAATTAAAATTGTGTGTGAATAAGTGGTTTTTTAGTATTATTTTCCATAGATCAAGTATTTTATTTAAGAGTCCTTGAAGCTTAAGTCTCAAACACCAAAGCTAGATAGGAACACTTGATCATAGTTTTGGATTTCAACCTCGGGTGGCATGAGAAACCAAGGAGCACAGGAAAGTTGATGTTTTCTATTAGATTTATTTTTTAAGAAAGAAGGGACAGGCAAGGAAGGAGGGGTGGAGGGGTTGCTCTCTACATCAAGAAATGGATAGACTGTGAAGAGCTGTCTCTGGAAAATAGCCATGAGCAGGTTGAAAGCTTATGGGTAAGAATTACAGACCGAAGCAACAAAGGAAACCTTGTGGCATTTACTACAGGCTGCTCGATCAAGGGGAGCCTATTGACAAAGCCTTCTTACTCCAGCTACAGGAGGCATCGTGCTCGCAGGCTCTCATCCACGAGCCTTCGTTATATTTTCTCTCCCCTGTCCAGCTGAGGAGGGAGAGCGATAGAGCGGCTTTGGTGGGCACCTGGCATCCAGCCAGGGTCAACCCACCACACAGGTGAAGTCCCCGGTGACTGGAAAAAGGGAAACATTGCACCCGTTTTTAAAAAGGGTAGAAAGGAGGACCCTGGGAACTACCAACCTGTCAGCCTCACCTCTGTGCCTGGGAAGATCATGGAACAGATCTTCCTAGAAGCCATGCTAAGGCACGTGGAGGACAGGGAGGTGATTCGAGACAGCCAGCATGGCTTCACCAAGGGCAAGTCCTGCCTGACCAATCTAGAGGCCTTCTATGATGGAGTGACTACATCAGTGGACAAGGGAAGAGCTACGGATGTCATCTCTCTGGACTTCTGTAAGGCCTTTGACATGGTCCCCCACAACATCCTTCTCTCTAAATTGGAGAGATGTGGATTTGATGGGTGGACTGTTTGGTGGATAAGGAATTGGTTGGATGGTCGCATCCAGAGGGTAGTGGTCAATGGCTCAATGTCCAGATGGAGATCGGTGATGAGTGGTGCCCCTCAGGGGTCCGTACTGGGACCAGTACTATTTAATAACTTCATCAATGCCATAGACGGTGTGATCGAGTGTACCCACAGCATGTTTGCAGATGACACCAAGCTGAGTGGTGCGGTTGACACGCCTCATAAGGTTCAACAAGGCCAAGTGCAAGGTCCTGCACTTGGGTCAGGGCAACCTCCAGTATTGATACAGGCTGGGGGATGAGAGCAGCCCTGTGGAGAAGGACTTGGGGGTACTGATAGATGAAAAGCTGGACATGAGCCAGCAATGTGCTCTCGCAGCTCAGAAAGCCAACCGTATCCTGGGCTGCATCACAAGGAGCGTGGCCAGCAGGTCGAGGGAGGTGATTCTGCCCCTCTACTCCACTCTGGTGAGACCCCACCTGCAGCACTGCATCAGCTCTCAAGTCCTCAGCACAGGAAGGACATGGACCTGGAGCGGGTCCAGAGGAGGGCCACAAAAATGATCAGAGGGATGAAGCACCTCTGCTATGAGGAAAGGCTGAGAGAGTTGGGGTTGTTCAGCCTGGAGAAGAGAAGGCTGCAGGGAGACCTTACTGCAGCCTTTCAGCACTTAAAGGGGGCTTATAGGAAAGATGGGGACAGACTTTTTAGCAGGGCCTGTTGCAATAGGACAAGGGGTCATGGTTTTACACTAAAGGAGGGTAGATTCCGACTAGGTAGAAGGAAGAGATTTTTTACAATGAGGGTGGTGAAACACTGGAACAGGTTGCCCAGAGAGGTGGTAGATGCCCCATCCCTAGAAACATCCAAGGCCAGGCTGGATGGGGCTCTGAGCAACCTGATCTAGTTGAAGGTGTACCTGCTCATTGCAGGGGGGATGGACTAGATGACCTTTAAAGGTCCCTTCCATCCCAAAGCATTCTATGATTCTATGATTCTACGACTGATGCCAGAAGGTACATGTATCATAGGCCATGAAAACTGACTTTCTGGGTTCAGCAAAGAGAAAGGCATCAGAAGCAGCTGCTCGTAGACTGTAGATGGCACTGGGGAAGCGCAGGGCTGGGATGAAAACGAGAAATGGGAAGGTACAAAGCTTATGGGTTTTGCTTTCATTATGGGCCCAGCCCCGGGCAAGGCTGACACGCACTGGTAAGTGTTAAAGAACTTGCATCGTGTTATACAAAGTGTACATGCTGTCATGACCATGCACAAGTCAGAAATGAAACTGAGAAACTAATAAATCCGAGTGTACCTGCTCCGTGTCTGCACGGACAAACTCCCCTTCGGGGCCCTATCAGCACACCTGAACTTTAATAACCCTGTGATGTTCTGCTGAGCACAGGCTTCCAGCTATGGCAGCGAATTTTTAGCATGCTAGAAAACTCCCAGTTAACCATTAAACTCCATTAAGGCTGGAGTTGGACACGTTTTCTCAGGACAGATGTTAACTGCCCTTTTCCAGTCCCAGCACAAGGAGGGAATTAGCTGAGTACCCCCAGGAACTTGCGAGCCCTGGGGTATGCTGCCTACGCGGACCTGCCTGGACTGCCAGGACTGGTATTTGCCACGCTGTAACATGCCTCGGATGCACAGTGACTCTCCATTGGAAGACGGAGAGGGCACGAGTGAGAAACTCGGATTTATTAGTATAGGCATCATTACCTTTGGTGTTTTTTAGAAAAACTCATGCAATGTCAGCAGTTACAGCTGTAAAGTGAACTCAGAAAGCTTTGCTCATTTATTACCCAAATCAGTAACATCTTTTTCTAAGGAGGAAGTAAAGTACTGTTAGTTTTCTTCTTCCCCATGATCAGAACAAAGGGCTGTTGAGGAGAATTTATGTGTGGGAGCTGGTGAACTTCCCCGTCAAAAGTATATAGAATCATAGAATCGTTTAGGTTGGAAAAGACCCTTAAGATCATCAAGTCCAACCATTAACCTACCACTGCCAAGTCCACCACTAAACCATGTCCTCAAGCACCACATCTACCCGTCTTTTAAATACCTCCAGGGATGGAGACTCAACCACTTCCCTGGGCAGCCTGTTCCAGTGCCTGACTACTCTTTCAGTAAAGAAGTTTTTCCTAATATCCAACCTAAACTTTCCCTGGCGCAGCTTGAGGCCATTTCCTCTTGTCCTGTCACTTGTTACTTGGGAGAAGAGATCGACCCCCACCTCCCTACAACCTCCTTTCAGGTAGTTGTAGAGAGCAATAAGGTCTCCCCTCAGCCTCCTCTTCTCCAGACTCAACAACCCCAGCTCCCTCAGCCGCTCCTCATAAGACTTATTCTCTAGGCCCTTCACCAGCCTAGTTGCCCTTCTCTGGACACGCTCCAGCACCTTGATGTCCTTCTTGAATTGAGGGGCCCAAAACTGGACACAGTATTCGAGGTGCGGCCTCACCAGTGCCGAATACAGGGGCACTATCACCTCCCTGGTCCTGCTGGCCACAACCATTGGCCCTCTTGGCCACCTGGGCACACTGCTGGCTCATGTTTAGGCGGCTGTCAACCAACACCCCCAGGTCCTTTCCCGCCGGGCAGCTCTCCAGCCACTCCTCCCCAAGCCGGTAGCGTTGCCTGGGGTTGTTGTGACCGAAGTGCAGGACCCGGCACTTGGCCTTGTTGAACCTCATACAGTTGGCCCTGGCCCAACAATCCAGCCTGTCCAGGTCCCTCTGCAGGGCCTTCCTACCCTCCAGCAGATTGACACTCCCACCCAACTTGGTGTCATCTGCAAACTATAGCTGACTTTAATGCATTACTATCACAAACGGTGAGGAATGAAAGGCGTTACACTGAAGACATTTATTAACATTATTATGAACTCCAAAACCTACTTTAAAGCTGGTAAATCTGATCTTTGGTTCTATGACACGCATATGAAATGGGGGAAGTCTATTGGCTACATGGCAGATGCTGTGACTTCTCTGTGCAAGTTACTCCACCGCCACCACCAAAGCGCTTCTCTCCAGGAAAAGCACCGACTGGGCAGCAGTAAATAAACACTATCTGTCCAGTCCTAATTTACCGTATGTCAATTCTTCATTGCCAGTGACACAACAGGAGATGCTTGTATTCACCTCACACCCTGCGATAACATCTGGATCAGAACACCAAACGAGCCTGCACCTACACTACAGCACAGTCTCCTCCATTGCTTAACTACTGCAAAGTAGTGCTGGGAAGGAGGTGATGGGAGTGGGGAAGTGGGAAGGAGGCATTTCTAACTGGTTCGAAGCATATCTAGGGATGAAGCATCACAAATCTGGATTTGATTTTCATTTTTGGCTAAAACTATTTCCATGCTCAGTTTTTTAAAGAAAACTTTAGGTACTCTACAGCCAGAGTCTCAGCCTAGGTAAAAAGCTACTGGAAAAAGGTTTGAAGGAAGATCTTGACCACTCTTACAGGGAGTCCTTCAAAGCAAGTCCTTAGATTTGATAGCTGCAACAGCAAAATTCTTATTTGGAAAATCTTACTGTATCTTCCAGGTGAAATCAGTGCAGAAGAGGGAGTTAACCTCTACCTATATAACCTACGTGACACACAAAGCACTGATACTTATTTTTAAAACAACTATCTACCTATGCTGAATATGCTCTCTAATCGCAGGACTTCCAAGAGTATTTGCACACTTTTTCCTTTTGCAAATGTCAAGATCACTAAGGGATTAACTATAACATTTTATAATTACATCATTTTTGCTTCTCAGCAGTTCATAAAAAACCCCTTACACCACAGCAATTTTACTTTTTTTTTGCCAGATTGTGAGATCAAACACAGCCAAACCAATTATCTGCAATTCTCAAATGACAAACATGCAAACAAAAATATTTGCAGCAAAGCAAGGAAAGTGCCAAATTTCTTTGTAATGCAACAGAAAAACAAGGGTTGCAGTATTTTTAAGTGCTTTGATTAAAAGTTATAACTCTCAATGGGACAATACATCAGGCGTTATTGCAAGGTCAGCTCCGCTGAATGAAGCTGAACCATATTCAACCTCTGATTTTGCAGCAATGTATGTCCTTATGTCACTACTTGGGACTACTGCAGCACAAAGCCAGAGTATGATGTGCTCAATTTGTCCTTCGGTTGCTTCGTAAACCAGCAAGAAGAGCCCCAGGAAGGCACAGCCACACTGTGAGATTCATGGAAGAGGTGGGAGAAGCTCCTGAGCTTTCTCTTGAGAATATGCTTGGAGGACAAGACCAGCAGCAGAAGAGTGGCCCCCTAGGGAGGCAGGTGGACAACAAAGCAGCCTCAAGCGATGAGCCTGAGTTGCAATGATGGCACATCATCACAAGTTGATACGGCTTCACAATTGTGATGAAGGATCCATCCATGATCAACTTGGGTTTCTGGAAATCTCCGATGTCAACGCAATTCTCTGGCTGCTGCAAGTTGAGTACTGCTGATCTGAAGAGTGCAGTATATAGTTATGCAGAAACATCATTTATACCCTCATAGTCCAATTGCATAATCACATTGCTATGTAAAGAGGCTCTCCGCAGGGGGCTCAGCGGGCGCACTTGAAATCCCTTCATACATGCAAAATAAGGATCTGAACTGCTGATATGCAGTGAAGCCTGAAATGTGAAAACAGCACACGGAAAGTTCAATATGCAATTAACCATAAAAGCAACACTGCCTCAGTTTTTAGGAGCATTTACAATATGATGCCTGAACTGATTTAATAGTATGGAAAAGACAGCAAGTGACATCATCTCTCAGAGGAACAGAACAAACACAGGTATATTTAAGTCACAGACGTGACAAAAATGGTAAGTGGGAAATAAATGATCAAGATGGTCAAGGTTTTCAGAAATTGACTATAATTTTGAAGATATTTGGGGTAGTCAAGTTGTAATAGAGGCCTGTTTTTCAGAAAATGCTGAGTAGCCTTCCTCTGACAGCAATCTCGCTGTGTGGTATCTCAAATCGGGCACCCAGGAACCGTGACGTCCTCAATGACAGCAGGCTTTGATGCCAGGCAGCAGAAGGAAGAGGTGCTCAGAGGCCACAGTCTCTGCTCACACTCAGCTCCAGGTTCGCTGGGACACAGCCTGCTTTTCTGCCCATTTCTGTGAGACCTGAGGGCAGCCTGAGCTTACCCAGATTCAACTTAAGTAGGGGCACATTGTATTAATTTTTATGAAAGTCCTTTCAAGATTGTTCCATTTGTTCGTTAGCGAAAGAACGATGAACTGCATGGGAAAGAACAGTTAAAACCCTGCCCTCACTGAGCATTCGATCATTTCTAAAACAGTGGAAAAAATATGCATGCAGAATAGAGAAAATCAAAAAGGTGAGAGAGCCTCAGAGTGAGAAAAGTCTTTGAGTCATAATAGAAAGACTGACAGCTTCAAACTTTGTGAGATAATCCAGATTAATCCTTGTTCATCTTCTCTATTCTGTTTCTACCCTTTCTTCACCTCTCTCAACCCGCCACCTCCTCTCTAGCACAGCTCAAGCCTCAAATTCATCCTTTACTTCAAATTCTCACACATGTGAGTTTATTTCACTCTTCTGAATGGAAGCAAATGAATTTTATTTTCATGGCTCACTCTCCCAATGCTTTCTGCACGGTCTGATACATTAATTCAGATTATCATTCTGTGCACTTTTTGCATTAATTCTCAACTGACTGACCCTCTTCATCTGTAATTATTACCATGAAGGTTTTGAATATCATTAAACTCTTCTCACCGACTGCATTAACTTTAAAAGGTAATTTGATTAATTCTGCAAGCCACTGGTAGATGGAGATTTAACGCCTCATGGAATTTCTGCATTATCAGTATTTTGCAGCAACTAGATCTGAAAGATAAACAAAATCCTTGGAGACCAGATGAAAAAGGTTGGTTGTTTTTGTGAAAGATTTTAAGTAATTTCGTTAAGCTTTAAAAACAGTGTTCTAAATTGTTTTTCCCAGAATTACAAACAGATCATTCCTCTGCATTCCCCTGCAGTACTGATTTAATAACTTTTCATTTCTGTGAAACGCATATATTTCCAGAGCTCAGCCAAAGGTTCTTCACTTGGGAAAACACAATGACTGTGAGACAGCAAAAGTTATCAACTGATAAACTGTAGAACGATATAGCCTGCCAGAATAGTCAACATGTAAAGACTTCACCTAACTTCAAAACTTCTTGGAGACCAAAGAGGCATGCTAATGCAGTTATCAGTGACTGGTGTCACCTATATATAGGTGATGCTAGTGTGTTTAAATAAAAGTGCTGGAGGATGGCAGTGGTGTAAAAGACGGTGCACAGCATTACTGAGCAGCAATGATGTGTTGCATTAATGACCCAGTGTAAGGAACTGCAGATACTAATTCTCTAGTAGAGATTTCCAACTTCTCCTCTGTAGGCATGTCTGATGGCTGTACCGGCAACCAGCTCATTTCTGCATGTATTACTTCAAGGGTAGCAGAAAGCAATATTCATTAAAATTTCATAAATGTTAATAAAGGCTCAAATTACAGATTAGAGTAGGGAATTAGGGCTACATGCTTCCTTGCATGGCATATACTGAAGGACAGTTAAAACAGAAATGCCCCAAGGAACAGGCATTAAGGGAGAGGCAGCATCTGTAGAAACCATCCTTCTGACCCATGCCAGAGCACATCAGCTCCAAAGACAAACTGCTAACCCAGTGAGACAGAGCTGCTGGAGAAAGGATGAGTTGAAGCGATGGCTGCTCCACAGGGAAGTGCAAATTTATCCCAATTTCCATTGTATGGGAGAGAAAAACCCATTCTCTACTGTGATAGATGCTAATGAGGAGACTTACAAATGGTGAGCTGGTGCCAGGCAGTGGCAGCGGCCACTGCAGGAGCAGAAGTGTCTGGTCAGTCCCCAGAAAAATCTCCCTAATTGGGCATGCATAGAAGGATTTCTGCAAGGGCTGGAAGGTACTCCCTTGCCCTGCTCCCATCCCTCTGTCATCACCTTTTCTTCAAGCAGGGTGGCACAGAGCAGACTGTTGAATGGCTGTAGATCTTTCTCAGCATGCAGCTGGTTATGGAGGCAATGTTTGTTTTTTTTTTACTCTAGAGAATCCTTCAGAATTTGAGTTTGTTTTTTAAGGCTGTAGATGTTGCAGGTGTGAATATACTCTTCAGTATGTCAGCCAGCTGTAACAAGCACATGGCCAGCAGGCTGGAAGACAACTCTCTGAGGAGCGTGCTGTTGTATTTATTTCACAGGAAGTCTCTGGCTACTAATTGCAATGACCTCCAATGACCTTCTAAACTGAAGCATCTAATTAATGTGAGTCAAGGAAACAAAACTTTAAACTACGTCAATACAAGTAAACCAAACTGTTGGGGCATGGGCACACACACTGGCCTGTCATTGTCCATCATTTTTCACTGTTAGTGAAAACAGTGGCATGGTTTCAGCATGACCATCTGTTTTTCTCCCATACAATGCTTAGGAATGGCTCAGGGCTTAGCATGCCAACGCCAGTTCAAATAGGCTGTTGGATGTGGTCTGGGAGATTAGCTATAGGTTTGTAAGTAAGTCATGTCCAACCAGTTGGCCGCATGGCCACAGAATGGTCCTTGGTTCATGTTAGTTACCAAGACAGATCCAATGACTGCAGGATGCAATAAAGAAGAAAAGTGATCACATTTGAAGGGACAAAATCAGAAAGATCTTCCCAGTCTGTGCTACATGAATTTGCAGTCTGGTATCCCCTATGAATTAATTTTTTTTTTTATTGGGCTGTCTCTGGAAGAACACCACTGCTTTCCTTCTTCCCAAAACTTGCTCCTTTGGCCTAGCAGAATTTGTGGTTTTGCCAGTAAATTGCAGTATACCTCACGAAATTAAAGTCCTAGGAAAGAGCTATTGGGCAGCTCTAAATACCATATCTGCAGTAGCATTTAAATTACATGCTGAAGACCCCAACTGGGACTGCAGAGAAAACATGAGAAAAACAAAAGACCTGGAGAAATGAAGTGGTTTGTTTGAGGTCTAGTAATCAGTACATATTTGAGTCTTTCATGGCACAGGTAACAGAAAAGGATCATGATAATATCAAGTGCTATGGTACTATTAAACACACAAGACATCGAGTTTTCAGAGGGCTGTAGCTGGGGGTTGGCCTCCCTCTCTCTCTGTGCCAGGGCCCTGAGGACCCTTCTCCCTTGGGGTTTGGTTGCTTGCGCTCAGAGCCAGGTTAGATAGGCTGTAGGTGTCCAGCCTCGAAGAGAACTCCGCTTTGCTCAGGAGCTGCATTTAAGCTGAGGCTCCCATCCTCAGTCTCTGTCTGAGCTATGCTGCAGGAGAGCCCACATCCCATCTCACAGCTAGGCTGGGTATGACAGTGGGAATGCTCCTGTGCAGCTGAGACTGATGACAATATGGTCCTGAAGGGCATGAAAAATGTGCATAGGGAATAAATTTTTGCTGTTTCTAGTAACACAACAACTATGAAGAATAAAGTGAAATCATCAAGCAGGAGGTTTATAGCAAATAAAAGGAATGATTTTTTCCCCCCTACAAAATGAGTAATTGAACTGTGAATGCAACACTGCAGAATGCTATTAAAAATAAATACATGAATTAGAAAAGGGGCTAGACAAATCAATTTACAGAGGATAAATTCATACCCGTATTCCAGGCAGTTGGATTAGATTATCATTGTAGGTCCCTTCCAACTTTACTATTCTATGCTATGCTATGCTATGCTATGCTATGCTATGCTATTCTATTCTATTCTATTCTATTCTATTCTATTCTATTCTATTCTATTCTATGTTTGTTTTACAATTTTATTTCGCTACAGAACCAGGAGGGGCAAGCCAGACCAAAATCTGGTTGTCATATTTATGTTGAAAAATCATTCAGTAATAACAAGGATTCATGGACACTATTTATCATTTTAGCTTTTTGGGATAATGAGTATAATTTGTTCTTCTAAAACTAGCATGTTTGCACATGATATTGTCTGCCACTGCAGTTTGTCTAGGAAAAAGTGCTGTGGGAGCAAGTGCTGATCACCTGCCCGAGCACAAGGTAATGGGGCCGATTAAATGCTGGGATACTTGCCCTGTGGGTCTGCAATGTGAAGGTCCCACTCCAGCAAATGGGACCCACATAAAAAGCTTTCACAGTGCAAGTTCAGTAACGGTCAGAGCTTTCTGTGCACTTGCTAGCTGGCCACCAGAAACAGCTTCAACTCCACCCTTAGTTACGGTCTGCGTATGTTCAAACTGCTCTTGTAGTTGCTATCTCTACAAGTCGTAGAAGCAATTAAACATCTGCTAATGAGCCCTACTGTTAGATCAATGCAGAGAAATTGATCTACCGAAATAAGTCAGGATTTCTCACCGGTCAGCCTGGCTTTGTTCCCAGCTCAGTAGAAGATGGCGTGTATTTGTTCTGCCCCATTCCAAAAAACAGTCTGCCTGCTTCAAACTGTGCTCAATATTCAGTTAAATGTATAGACACGTCTGTTGCCATAAAGCAGTGTATTAAAATGCATAATCATACTTCATTTATTGTGTGTACCTCACTATGCAAGCTACATGGTGTTATTTCTGCTTCCTGACTGGACCAGTTTAAATAGTGAAATAATAGATAGCGGACAAAAAACTTCAGAGACAAATTTTTGGATAAATAATACTTCTTTGTTTGATAAAATATATTTTAATTAATATGTTTTAGGTCATTAATTTTCTGTGTCAGTGCAGTGAAATGGACCTTGGTCTTTTCCAGGCATGCATTTCTATTATTCTGTAACATATTCCTGTATCAATCAAGTCTTGGAAGTAGCAATGAGTCAGACATTTAGAGACAAAAATATCTACAGCAACTTTGCACAAATAGAACATCATTATCTTAATTAAACTTCAATGTTGTTTGAAATTCCTAATTTTTTAAAATGTACACACTGTGAGCTATATGTAGCATTCCTACTGGATATAGAGATTATAGAGAAACACGATGCTCTTGAGTTCTCCTGAAATACTCTGGATGATATTTATAAGATCTGATTTATCAATAAATATATTCATGAAAGGAAACAACAGGCTCTTATTTCCAGTGCCAATCAGTCTCCTTTTTTGCCAGTTCAATTGCATATACACATATATACTTCTTTTTGCAAGCTTCAGCTGCAATGGCACTCAAATTACAGTGAAACAATGATTTCCCTTGAACATGGAGGGAAAGAAAATGTAAGGAGTTCAAAATGAAACAGCAAAATGCTGGTTCCGATATACATTTCGTAAGGGTTTGTATCATGAGTAGGCTGGGGCGTGATGGCGGGAGGACGGAGAAGAAAGGCAGTCTGTGGAAGACGCCGCAGCGGCGGCCGTCCTGCCATCACCGGGCTGGTGGGACCCACCGTGACATCGCAGAGCCCAGCCTGCGGTTGCTCCCCTCTCACAGCTCACCCCGCCTCTCTTGTATCCACCTCTTCATCTCTTTCCTTTCCAGTAAATCAGAACAGAGACTTTTCAATTCACCCGGTATTACTTTCTGCATTTCTAAAGCCCTTACTACTCACTGGGTTACCTCAACGCACATCACATAAATTAACCATACGTCACTTTCCCCCCAGTCACCACACGGTGCGGGTTAGAAAAGGCGGTTTATAATTCCCTCCACAGCCTTGGCATCAGCTGCCTGGCAATGAATCCTTCCCTGAAAATTGCTTCGAGTATTACTATTTTTTTTAATGTACCATGAGTTATGGGCATTGCAATACTGTATTTATACAACTTTAAAACATTTGAATGTGGAATTCACAACAGATGGCTTTTTGCAATGGAAGATAAATGAGTGAGACCTGATTTTAATATTATGTCAAATATATGCATGGGAGGGACGGGGCAATGGTAATATCACACAACCCATAATGTTTTTTAATATATTTTGTTACCACTCTACAGACACCACCAAAATCCAAGCTAACATATACTTCAGGGATGCAAAACTGATACTAAAAATCCCTTTCAGAAATTTGTGTCCAGATGGGAGAGGAAAATAAACCAGGTTCCTGAGGTACGATGCTCTCCCTAATCTCCCTTAAAGTGGAAGCAATCTCATCTAAAGTAAGCGTTTTTAAGCAGGTTTGGATACAAAGGAGACGCATGTAACTGCTGAGAGAGCCAGAAGCAGGAAAAGGAGCGAAATGTTGGTAACGAAGTGTTTATGCAGCAACTGCATTGTGCCACGAAACAAGCACAGGTCTTAATCAGCAAAACATCTTCATCCATGACCAACACTTGAAAATCTATGAGATTATTTACAAATAACTGAAATATTCAGAATATGCTGTTTGTCGAGATCTATTTTTCATCCTGTTGGTTTTGAAAGCTCTTCTACTGTAAGAGGCAAGGAGATATTTGTTGCACTTCACTATCAGAGTCTGTGAAAAGTAAGGTATGGATACAAATATCTTCAGCATTAGACATTCAGAAAACAAGAGCTTCAAATCATCTTCATAAGAGACACCTTATCAAGGAAGTCACTGGGACTGACCGGACCCCAAAATATTTTTATCCCCTACCTAACTCATACACAAACCCTTTGGAAATACATGCAGCGAGTTCCCTCAGGTAAGGATCTGGGTGCATTAAGGGATGCCTGGATTTAGACAGCATCTAATGTAAAACATAAGTGGCTCCATTTACCTCTGCTGGGACGGCTGATTCTCTCCGTTCCACTTGAATGCTCAGAAGCTTTTTCACCTTAACTACAGAGGGAGATTTTGATGGGCCACAAACTGCTCCAACAACCACTAAAAGCTCTTAATCTATACCATAGTAAGGAATGCTATTAAGCTTAACCTGTCTTTTCTGAACATTAGATATATAAACAAACTGGCAAAAATACAAGGAAAATGTATTCCCACTCTACTCGGCGCTTGTCAGGCCACACCTGGAATACTGCGTACAGTTCTGGTCCCTGTTTTACAAAAAAGATGTGGACAGGCTGGAGGGGGTACAGAGAAGGGCCACCAAGATGATCAAGGGTCTGGGAAGCCTTCCATATGTGGACAGGCAGAGAGAGCTGGGTTTGTTCAGCCTTGAGAAAAGGAGGCTTAGAGGTGACCTCATCACCATGTACCAGTACTTAAAGGGGAGCTACAAAGAAGACAGAGACTCCCTTTTTACAAGGAGTCCCATGGTGAGGACAAGGGGTAACGGGTGCAAGTTACTCCCAGGGAGATTCCGATTGGACACAAGAGGTAAATTTTTCACAATGAGAACAGTCAATCATTGGAATAATCTCCCCAGTGAAGTGGTGGACTCCGCTACACTGAACATGTTTAAGACTCAGCTGGACAAGGTGCTGAGCCATCTCATCTAGATTGTGCTAGAAAGGATGGACCAGATGATCCTTGAGGTCCCTTCCAACGTGGTAGTCTATGATTCTATGAAGAAAATACAATGACCATGGAGAAAGTTTTTTCCAAACATAACCCGGCTAGTAGAAAAAGAGGGAGTGAAGGTGATGGAGAAGATGTGATGGTAGACATGTGGGTGTCACATGCTGTCACACCTATCTCTTCACATTTTTGTTGCTTTGAATGATATGCTTTACCAAATAGGGCACTTTCCTGCTCGAGAGCAAGAATTTTTTTCCAGAAACTTAAGAAACGGATTGCCTTTGCTTTTGTTCTGCATCTTGTCATCTTCTGTTGTCGTTACAAGTTGTGTATTGCTATTTCTTAATCTAATGGCTAAATCTAATAACTGTTGTCCCTTCATACTTACTTAGAAGGAGGATAGCAAAGGTACAGTTCCCGGATTCCAAATCTTTAGGCCTCGGAAGATAATGTCATTATCTAAAAATCTGTGGCTTTTCAAAGATAAATGCGTTCCACTTTATCAGCATTTTGCCAGCTTTTTCAATGCACTGACACCAAACTTATTTTCCATAACAAAGTCTTTGCCAGGATGGAAATCAGTATTCAGGACTAAGAAAAGCACAACAGCTTGCTGAGTCTCCTGACAGTAAAGGAAAGCACAAAAGTCGTATTTTTATTAGTTGTATCTTTATGACAGCATTTAAATACACAGGTGAATTCCCAGTATACAAGTAAGTATTTATTACTAACACAATAAAATATTTATAGCATTGAAAAGTCATTCAAGAACCTAGAAAATATCTTCAGCTTCAGTATCAGGGAGCTTGTAAATGAATGCATAAATAAAATTATGCCTTAATTTAAACGCATTCCTAATTTATATGTTCTGCAGCTTTTAAATCATTTTAAGAAGTTAATTGAAAGTGCAGAATATTTTAATAATTTAAAAAGGCTTCTTGATTAATTTATAGGATTTATCTCCTTTCATTTTTGCTGTAAACCTTGCACAGGTGAGCTGCTCCACGAATGAGCTTATAGGCCAGGAAACAACACAGAGAACAGCTCTTTCCTCCAGTCAGTAGATTATTTCAGATTGCTCACAAATTTCCTTGGCTGGCAAAGTTTGACAAAGCTAAAGATCGAATGGATACCTGGATCAGATACAGAACATGAGCAGCTTGTGTTTATCCTGGTGTTTTCGCATAGAGGAGCAGAATTTTAAATATGCCTATTTTGAAGATCACTCAATGGGAAAATAGCTGGGTTTTGCACTCTAGCTAAAACTTCCTACACACGTCTAGTCAGTGGTGGTTGCCACTGAATATTCTTGCTGCAGGATCAAACTTTTGTAAAAATAAAGAGGCTGATACAGGTAGCAGTTTCAGATATCTTAGATATTTAAGCACAGTGTTAGCTAAAGGAATTTATGACATCATCTTCTGAAAATGGGGCCAAACTGGGAAGTCCTTGGAGAGGTCTCCCACTGAGGGCGTTCTCAGTTGCCATTAAGACAGCTGCAGAAACGCGGTAGGTACCGGTGACGTTCAGGACAACCTGTCTGGGGAAGGACTGGGGGAGAAAAGGATGGAAGGTGTTGGGATATGCTCTTGTGCCCGGGCTGGTGGCACAGCACTGGGATGGCAGCAGAGAAGGTGAAAGCAGAGCTGCTGTTTACCGAAGCCCACCACAGCAGAACACATTCAGTACAGGCACGGGGAGGTAAGAGCAAGCACTGTTTGTGCAGAGGGGGCTGCGGGAGCAGGCAGCACCAGTGAGTTTTAAAAGGGACTGGGCATTAGTGGATGGGGAAGGGGAGTAGGCAGGGGATGCTGGAGAAGCGCAAGGCAGTGACTGGCGAAAGTGGCCAGACTCGCATGCTGTCCCCAAGTCCTTTTGCCACCACATTATTTAGAGGACAGGGTGACACGGACCCTTTTTCTGCCTAGTACGGCATTTCTTACGTTTATGTTTTCACACTTGAGATGCCAAAGTGCAATGCTATTGAACAGAAAAAAAATAATATCACACCCTCACAAGAACTAATCAGAGTTAGAAACCATGGAAAACGCAACCTGGATATTCAGCAATTTTCTGTGAGAGAGCCATCCACCGAAGCTGGCGAGTTGTGAGTGCAGATAAATGGCATAGCTGGCCTTGGTGTGAAACTGCTCCTGCAGCAATCTCGTTCCACGTGCCGTGGAGTTACTGATACAGACATCTTGTTCACTCACAGGGGACCATCAGCATCTCAGTTACAGGAGATAACACAGAAAAAACTGTGTTTCACTGCAAGAGAGGCCACACTGTTAAATAGCTTTCTACTGCCCTGAAAATCTACCCAGGGCTACTGCCAGGGCAAAGGGCACCTCTGTCCCATCTGTGTCCCTTCTGCTGTCCGTCCACACTCAAGCCCGGTGTGGAGGCACTGAACACATCTTCAGGGACTCTCGAGGTGGCTGAAGGGGGAGTGCGGCCTGCCCGACCTGCACGCAGTTTCCTCTCTGAAGCAGGGAAAGGCACAAAAACTGTGCTGAAACCATCCTGCCCCAGCTGCTCAGCCCACGCCAGCTCGACAGTGCAGGCCAGGGACACCACTTTGGCCCTGGGACATGCCGTCCCCTGAACCCTGCCTGGGCTGTGCCTGGGAACCTTCGTTGCCAGTGGCTGGAAAGCAGGCAAGGAATTGCGTGGTGCAGGCAATACCCAGCTCACCTTCACCAGGCATGGGCTAGCAGCAGTGCCCGGCTGGCTCACTAATGGGTTTCCCCCTTGCTTATTAAATCTTCTCCTCTTGCTCTGTGCAAGGCATCCTCAGAAAACAGTGGAAAACCTCCTGGAAGAGGGCACCAATGCCACCTTTGAAGGGCAATGCTTTCCTACTCCCGTTGTCCTCCACGGCTTCAGCGGCCTCCTCAGCATAGTGGAGAACGGCTCTGCCTGCAGTGCAGTAACGGTAGACTTCATCTTTTAATGCAAAAAAAATATTAGCAGTATATATCTGCTGAGGAGAGAATGCTGTCAACACTATATATCATGCATGGGATCTTCACTGGGAAAGGTGTTTTGATGGGGTTTAAATAATTCTTTATACTCTGCATGTTACCTATTCAGAAGGACTGACCATAACCTGAATTTTCTTCCTGGCTGATCTCTTTAACAGCTTCCACTAATATGCTAAAGCAGCCCAGGTGGCACTCGAGCATTCTGAAGGCTTTTAAAAGCAACTTGCCCTGTTCTCAGGGAAAAGCACCACCACAGAGTGGTGCAGGGCTGAGGAAAGCCTCACACTGGCTCAGGAGAGGTCAAGAAATTGTTTTACCCACTGTTTCCTGATGGCAAAGGAACAGGTTTCTGTATTCAGCTGCAAATAGAAAAAGCTGGATGGATCCCTCCAGCAAGCTTAAATCCTCCCCCTGCTTCAGCAAGCGCTGGGACGGGAGGTTGGATAGCTACAGAGAGCAAAAATTTTCAGTTTAAGGGAGAATTTAATAGGAACCCACACAGATCCGGTGACATCTGGTTTCTTACTGCGTTAGATGTAAGACAGCTGGAGAGGGGTGCTGGATCTCGTCGTGGCATGAGGCTCTTGCACCCAGGATGGTGTTACCTCTTTGCACAGGGAGGGGAAGCCAGGTCTGCTCCCCAGTGCCAGAAGCAGCCGGCCAGCAAACGCTGCCAGGCAGTCTGTGGGGACACGCAATTACACTCCCCGACACAAAGCTGAAGAAGTGATAACGAAAGAAGCTTGTGGCTTTTCAACCATCTTTGAGGGATAAAAGCCAAGAACCATCATTTTTTCTGCATAGAGTGCCTGTTTTCAGAAGAATAATGCTGCAATATTTCTTTGCTTTCAGCTCTGAGCTAATTATCCCCTCTCCTCTCCTCTTTGCAAGGGTGTCTTTGCTGTGTGTTTCATTAAAAAATGAGTTGGAGTAGTTTCTGCTGTGTCAGTTGGGAGTTTATCACCATATCTCTGGAAATCCCACAGAAAGGGAAACTTCAGGGGAACCAAAATTGTCCTGAGATTTCTGCACCTGAGACTAATACCAAAATGCCCCACAGATGGGAAGGGTGACAGATCAAACCACCGCAACCAGAAGACACAACTAAGGTTAGTGACCATGGTTAGGAAGTTGATCCAGAGTACATGTTGTCAACCTGTTATCCAGAGCAGAGAAGTGCAGGGTGTGAGGTCCTTTAGGGAGGAGATTTGCTTCAGCCAGAAGGTGTGAAGGCAGGATGGCTGCAAAATCTTCTCTGGGCAGCTCCAAGAGGGTATCGCAGACCAACAGGACTGAACAGGACTGCAGAGCACAACAGTCGACACATTTTGGGGGTGTTGATACCAGCGGTGCCCAGGGCTACGCTGATGCTCTGCATTTTTCCCACAGGTATGAGACCACCTTTTAACTCCAGCTGAGAATTAAACCTGGTGAACCCTGTCTCTGATCCCAAGACAGAGTCCTTGATAAGGACTCGTCCTAGCCAAGACATGTCCTGATCAGCCCAGACACTGGACAGAGAGAGATTATTACTATTCTTTGGCACATTTCTCTCCGTGCATTACAGGAAGCAGGTGACTTAGACGACTGCATCTAGTTCAGCCCAAGCCAGGCAAGACAAATCTTTCCTTTTATTGGGATGTCTTAAAAAAGTCTAACTTGACAGCAGTAAGGCATTTGATGAACTATATTATCTCACTGCTTTTTGTACTCTTCTGAATACATTCATCCGCTGTCTTGTCTTGTATTATACCTGGCTGCCTTTTTGCTCCGTGTTTCTGCAGTACCCAGTCCTGCTGTGTGATTTGGGCTCCTCTGAACAACAGCAAAGCCAATAAATAATAACAGGCTGTGGCAGAAACACAGCGTTTTACCAGGGTAGAAATTACTCATCACTGGGAGCATCTTTTTAGGTATGTTATAGAGCTGAGCTCTCTGCAGGCTGTGGGTGAACCTATATTAAGTATAAACCTCCCTGTTGCTGACTTTTGCCCTTCACAGAAGTACAGCATGATTAATTCTCTCCAGACAGCTCAGAGGTCTTAAAACCACCTTTCAAAAGCTCCAAGGGATAGGACAGCACAAGGCACGTTCACCCTTGCTATTACCTTGCTAGGTACAAAGGGGACAGATTTCGCTGTTAAAGCACGTCCGTGGGGCTCTCTTCACCGCTCCCGCTGCTGGGAGCCCTCCCACCTGGGCTGTACAGCAATGAGAGAGAAAAACGGACTTCTGGAGAGCACAGGAAGATTTTGATGCTTCTCCTTACAGCTTTAATTTCTTTCTGAGAACTTAGGAGTCCCAGGCCAGCCTAGCACTTTTCTCGTGATTTAAGATGCTTGTCATCCTTTGGGCTTAAATGCATCTCTGAAGTTATGCAACTGATCTTTACACTTCTAAAGTCAACTGGGAGCTAAAATCTTTTGAAGTATGCCATAGCCATTTGTATTAAAGAGAAATTATGTATGCTTTCAAGTCCACTTTTTGTTAGCACAGAATTTATCAGTTGGCCATATCTGTCTGTATTATTCATTTTTCTAGAGAGATAAACTTCATTTTTTTACTTTTCAGAATATGCCACTCTCTTTTCTATACTAACTCAGTAGCAGTTAGTAAGCTGGATGTTATCAGAAAGCTGAACATTATCTGAGCCTCAGAACAGCCCTGTAAAGTCCTTTATTCTTGGAAAAATTCTTCAATATTGAAGTCTGTGGTCAGAGGTGAAGTGTGACCACAGTAAAATACAGAGTAAAGCATAGAGTAAAATAAAACCCAAGGAAAAGTGAAAAACAGGGTTCTGGGAAGGGAAAATATCTTAAACTACAAGTATAAGTCACAGGAATGAGTGAACAGATGGAAAAAAAAGCCTACCAAAAGCCTTGAAAAGGACAATGTTTTCCTTCCATTTCCACCCTGCACAAATCAATTTATTGCAGCTGGGTTGTTCGAGTGTTAGATTTGCCCTGGAACATTTCTGACCCTGCTCAGCTGCCAATTTCACCGTCTTTTTGTCACACTCCTGCAGCAAACACATACACAGAGATTCAAGAAGGTTTTTCATATTGCAGAAATACCAGACAAACCTTAAGAAACAAGATTCAAGAATAATTGTAAGGCATGGGCTTCCTCCACCTAGCCCTTAACATCAACTGTATACTCCAACATAAATACCAGCACTATTTCAGGAGCACCACCTTGCTTGTTTTTCTTTCTTGTGCTCCCTGCCAGCTCACTCTTCCCCAGCTCTTGCCTCTAGTGTTAAACCTCAATATTTTGCCTCCCCATGGCAGCAAGTGTCCAGCAGGTTTGTGCAGTGGGGTATGACCCAACTGGGTGGCTTAAATACTGCCGTAGGGCGGTGCCATAGTATTGCTGAAGATAAAAAGCTAAGTGTCTCTGAAGTTTTGCTTCAGCTGTTGGGATGCTCTGCCTACTGTGGTGGGTTGACCCTGGCTGGATGCTCCCCTCCTCAACTGGACAGGGGGAGAAAAATATGACAAAAGGTTCATGGGTTTAGATAAGGACAGGGAGATCACTCACCAGTTACCGTCATGGGCAAAACATACTTGACTTGGGGCAATTAACTTAATTTATTACCAATCAAATCAGAGTGGGTTAATGAGAAATAAAAATTAAATCTTAAAAATACCTTTCCCCACCCCTCCCTTCTTCCCAGGCTCAACTTCACTCACGAATTCTCTACTTCCTCCCCTCCAGCAGCACAGGGGGATGGGGAATGGGGGTTGCGGTCAGTTCATCACATGTTGTCTCTGCTGCTCCTTCCTCCTCAGGGGAGGAGTCCTCACACTCTTCCCCTGCTCCAGCCTGGGGTCCCTCCCATGGGGGACAGTCCTCCATGAACTTCTCCAATGTGTGTCCTTCCCATGTGCTGCAGTTCTTCATGAACTACTCCAGCATGGGTCCCTTCCATGGGGTGCAGTCCTTCAGGAGCAGACTGCTCCAGCGTGGGTCCCCTGCCAGGTCACAAGTCCTGCCAGCAAACCTGCTCCACTATGGGCTCCTCTCTCCACGGGTCCACAGGTCCTGCCAGGAACCTGCTCCAGCGCGGGCTTCCCACAGGGTCACAGCCTCCTTCAGGCATCCACCTGCTCCGGCGTGGGGTCCTCCCTGGGCTGCAGGTGGATATCTGCTCCACCATTAACCTCCATGAGCTGCAGGGGCACAGCCTGCCTTCACCATGGGCTTCACCATGGGCTGCAGTGGAATCTCTGCTCTGGTACCTGGAACACCTCCTCCCCCTCCTTCTTCCCTGACCTGGGTGTCTGCAGAGTTGCTCCTCTCACATATTCTCGCTCCCCTGTCTGGCTGCAGTTGCTGTGGCGCAGTAACTTTTTCCCCTTCTTAAACACGTTATCCCAGAGGCACTACCACCATTGCTGATGGGCTCGGCCTTGGCCAGCGGTGGGTCTGTCTTGGAGCCAGCTGGCATTGGACACAGGGGAAGCTTCCGGCAGCTTCTCACAGAAGCCACCCTGGTAGCCCCCTGCTACCAAAACCTTGCCATGCAAACCCAATACACCTACATAGAAAAGTTAACCACAAAGTTATAGGGTTTTCATATTTCTCCTGGAATGCCAGCCCAGGCTGTTTCCAGGCAGTAATGCTATGGCTGATGGACCGGCTATATGAAACAGCCAGAAACTCTCTGCAGAGATCACATGGTCTCCAAAGCCTGAATACCACTTCATTATGGGCACTCAGCAAGATGGAAATCAAGGGGAAAGTTTCATGTAAGTGTCCTACTAATTCAGTGATGTGGAACTTAAGTGTGCCTACAAAACTGACTTTGTACCTTTGCCTTTGCAAGATCCTTCTTCAATTTACCCAGTTCTCCTTATTTTCTTAACATTTTCCATTTGCTGCTATGTTCTTTTTTCACCCTTTCATTTTCTTCCTGACTCCTGTGTCACAGTCCCACGGGAACTTGGGTTTCTATTCACTTTGAAAAAAAATACATTTCAGACTGGTTTTGATGGGATAAATTCTGGATTGCTTGAGACCTGTGGAAAACCACATAAAAGCAAAAAGGTTTCTAAAAACACAGAGAGAGTAGGTACCAGCTATGATCCTCTGCCCTGTGAGCACAGATTATACCCGTCAGGAGGAGAACCAACCTCTTGCACAGAGTTGCCTTCGCTTGTTAAATTTGATCTGAATTCAGAGCAATTCTTTATACAGAGACTTGATATAATAAAGTCCCCACAAAGAAATTGGCACAGAACACGGACATTGCATGGGAATTTGATGGCAGTGTCTGACAACAATGGATGAAAAATTGTTTTTTCCATAAACATGGTGCTGAACTTGAGGGAAAGTAATGTCGTCTTTCCTGATTTCAACCTCTTACAGAGAAATCGTTCTCTGTTACACATTATGGTACTCTCATCCTCTTCATTTCAGAGCAAAGACAGTTTTCACAGAAAGAAGTGGCTCCTTGGGACAGATGAAATTTATTTTGAGTCTGTAGAGTGTTAAGCACATATGCCCTTGTGTCTCCTGTCTTCTGCAAGGCATTGCAGAGGAACTGGAGATATGTGACTCTGGGTTTTGGACCCAGGATCAGACACCCTAAATGGTAGGCACTGTAGCACTTAACTGGTAGATGCCTCCTTCTTCTCTGGATCTGGTCCAAATCCTTCATTACACTTGCTTCTTCCAGTATTGGAAAAGTTTCTTCTAGGATTAAAATTTATCACTTGCAAAAGTTCAGCCTTTAAAGAGTGGTGATGTGCATTACTGTAATGCCGTGTGCTTTTTTTGTGTTGCAAAAGTAATTAATGAGTGGCAGGCCTCTAAGTTTTGGCAACCAATCTAGACAATGTCAAAGATGAATTATGCTCATGTGCGAAAGGTGAGAGACTGAATTTTAGGTGTTTGGTCCCATAAAGCATATGCCTTCACTGTGCCAAAAAAACCAAATTAAAAGCCTAAAGTAAAAATAGATTTTAAAATAAGTGTTAGGTCTGCCCATGGGTCAGTGCTGATGCTATTTCAAAGGCCTAGAAGATTTGCCCTTCCCACTCCTCATGCCAAGGAGCAAGGAGGTGGAAGCTTTAAACATGCCTTTGAAAGGGGCAACTGTGAGCAGCTCTCAGCCAGCGATATAACCTGGCTGGTAGAGCACATCAGAAATCTGCCTTTCATCCAGGGACTGCTTCATGGCAGCAGCCTGTGAAGAGCACTGCAGGCGTCCCCTCCTTCAGGCCATGGTGGAGCTCCCTCGGGTCAAATCAATTCTCCTTTCACTGCTGCAACGCAACATGGCCTCAGTGATGATTGTGGTTGGTGGTTCACTCCTGTCCTCCTGAAGATAAGAAATCTGGGACTAAACCATCTATGCTGGAAATTCTGGCATATTCTTGAGCATTTGGGTGTTTGGATTCAAGGATGGCAGCACCATCTCCTATCGCAGGAGAAAAATGGCCAAGATAAATGGGACCTGTGGGAGACTGTAGAAGCAGATGCACGCTTGAAGGTGCAGTACAACCCTGCATTGACTTCACAGCCTGGTTTCACATAGATTTTGCATATCTCCCATTTTGTACATGAGATGGGCATCAAACTGCTCAACCTGCCAAGGCTGAAGCTGTTCTGGACACGTTCTTGGCTCCAGGGAACGCATGCATTAAAACCTCAGGTGTCAACAGACCCATACAAAAAAGACGAGATGGGAAGAGGAGATTCACACTCTTGGACCTAGGTACCAAGTTTCTGCCTAAAATCTCTAAATTGCATCTGGGTTTTATGTGACTCTGGATCTACACATTGCAAAGCTTATTACTTTAAGACACGCACAAAGCGAGAGAAAAGAAGCTTCTGCCAAACACAGAAAGGGCAGTGGCCAGAGAGTACAAAGGGAGAGGATAAGGAACCAGCTCAAGGAGATGACATGCATATGAGAAAGACTCTAGTGATCTGAAAAAGCTATAAGCTGTGCAAGTGGGACCTGAATATCGTAGGTGCTTCCAGCCTCAGCTAAAAGGATGCATTAAGGAAATGGTGGGAGCAGATATTTACAAACTGTATTATGTCCAGATCTCTTATGTTAGCTCAGGTAAAGGGTAAAAGCAAAGGTAAAGAGTAGGTCAGGTAAAATTCATTTTAGTCACAAAGCAAACTTTGCCTGAACATACACCAACTAGAAAATAGTAGGTACATGGTTATTTGAAATATAAACTAAAAACTGCTCTGCTGACTGGCAAGGACTGAGGCCTTTCCAGAAACGAGCACTCCAAATATTCCACACTGCCACATTTGCCAAAGATGCAAAATATTATAATGCCAAGATCAAATAGTTTTCCCAATAAATGCTTGTTCTGCCTCTCCCACAGTTGTGAATTTGTCTGCAAACCATTGTTTCCATACAGTTTGCTTGTGCTATTTGTGAATGCAGTTTGGCTTGTAAAGTTGGTATGGCTGTACTGCTGCAAAACATTTTTAAAGAATAAAGTTAGAGTCATTAAAATTTCTGCTTATCTCTACTGAGCGTTTGTTAGGGGTTTTTTTGCCTATCACTTTGGCCAGCCAAACTGAGTCACATGGGGAATTTGAAACTGAAACTGAAATCGTGTGCATAAGACCAAATACTTTTGGGACCTCCTTCCCCTCATACAAATTGCTGGACTACCTCACACGATTGCCCACTTAATCTGAATCTTGTTGCCAGTAATGCTAAATGCCAGATGTTTAGGGACGACCTACAAGAAGGTCTGATGTTAAATAGTTATAAGGTGTTCTTTCTCCTGGGAAACTTTCCTGCTGGTACTGAAAACTAGCACTGAAACTTGAGGATCTACAGTTTCCCAAAAGTTTGTGTTCGCTTTAACTTATAAAGCCCTACTATTCCAAGTTTCATCCACGTAAATATACAGTCTGGTTTTGGATTCTACTAAACTCTTGTCTTCAACAATTTTTAATGGCATGGGAATGTCAATTCTCACTACTTACAATCCAATAATGTATTTCCTAGTTTCTCTTCTGAGTCCCCCCTCTTTCAGGTTCACTGACCATGCCCTTCTACTTGCCATTTCAACTCCTTGACAATATTCCTATTTTATGTCTTTTTATTGTGACTCCTATTGTCAAAGAAATAACCCATATAATTTTTAGTGCCTTCATGTGAGGTTTTCCTCCAATTGTCTTTGACAAGCAAATCTCCCAAAGGTTGTTAAGAACAACTTCTACTGGAGCCATTTACAGTTGGGCCATGCAGTGATCACACACCTGTGGCCAGCAGGTTGCGGGAGGTGATGCTCCCCCTCTACTCTGCTCTCGTGAGACCCCACCTGGAGTCCTGTGTTCAGCTCTGGGGTCCCCAGTGTAAGAAAGGCATGGACCTGCTCAAGCGGGTCCAGAGGAGGGCCATGAAGATGATCAGGGGGCTGGAGCACCTCCCCATGAGGACAGGCTGAGAGAGTTGGGGTTGTTCAGCCTGGAGAAGAGAAGGCTCCAGGGAGACTTTATAGCAGCCTTCCAGTACCTGACGGGGGCCTACAGGAAAGCTGGGGAGGGACTCTTTATCAGGGAGTGTAGCAATAGAAGGAGGGGTAACAGTTTTAAACTGAAAGAGGGTAGATTTAGATTAGATATTAGGAAGAGATTCTTTACTGTGAGGGTGGCGAGACACTGGAACAGGTTGCCCAGAGAAGTTGTGGATGCCCCATCCCTGGAAGTGTCCAAGGCCAGGATGGATGGGGCTTTGAGCAACCTGATCTAGTGGAAGGGAACCTGCCGTGGCAGGGGGGTTGGAACTAAATGATCTTTAAGGTCCATTTCAATCCAAACCATCCTATGATTCTATGATTCTATACTGGTCTGGCAAGGTGTACCACTATCTCTTTCAGAAGGTTTGTTGCTCAGAACCACAGACCATTTGCTGAATGTGCATCATACTTGTGTTCACTAGGAATGGGGCAGATCCATGGTTTCAGGCTGAATTAATCAGAGCACTAGCATGCCACTTCACATGCCTTCTGGAAAAATAATGTAACTTCAGTGTGATGCTTTGTAGGAAAGCAAACCTTGGTACTAGGTAGCTGGCTGCATTTCTGTATGTTATACGCCATCAGTGACGACTGGCGTTGTGTTATCAAATACTGTCAATAGGCAGTAATGAAAAAAGTAAGAAAAGATCTTTCCTCAAATGAAAGCCAGTGAAAGCTGTTGGTAGCTTTTAAGTGTTATCTGTTGTTCTCAGTTTGTTTGTTTGGCTTTTTAAAATTTTAAATGAGAGAAAGGCATTTCTGGAAATACTTTTACCAATTCTCATAATTTTTATTCCCAACAGCAATAATGACATGCTACACTGATTCTTTGAAGAATAGGGAAGGGCAGGAAAAAGAGGAATGAGGATAGTGTGTCCAGATGCTAGATATAATTTCAGCTTCACAAGCATAACCCTGTTTAAATTTTTGTAAGACTGGTAATTACACTCTAAGCAATCTATTGCTGAATCTAGCATCAAATCTTTTCACTTGGCAATAACCGCTACAAAATGTGCCAAGAATGGTTGAATACCATAACCAGAACTTGGGGATAAAGAGCTTCAAATGCATGTTTTCCTTTGGCAAATTTCTACATAAAGTCAAACTAACTTTCTCAGAATGATTTTGCTGGTACCTGTTTCTTCATCTAGCCTTTATACAACATGCATTTTGTAGAGAATAAACTGTAGTTTCTTCTTTAATAGCTATCATATATAACACCCGGAATTTTAGTGCTGGGGTGAAGGAGGATTAGTTGCTCTAATAAAAAGTTTAGGACTTCTGAATTCTTTTCAAACAAATCATTTGAAATGTCTCCCTCAAACAGTATTTCTTCAAGCCTTTCACTGTTCTTTGCATTTTCTGCTACCTCTCACGGTCCAGTTGCTCTTGAACTTTACAAATTCATCTGTATCTTTCCTTTTGAGGACTCTGGTTTTCTTGCAACATCTTAATTACTCTGCTGATCTAGACCAGGATTACTGAGGAGCCTGGGAAGGAGCGGGCTTTAGCTGAACCTGAGCGCTTACTACTTGTCAAAATACTCCGTAATCCTTGGTAGGATTACTCTCTGCAATGTTTCCTTGCTGCTAAATGACAAACAAAATTTGCTATCTAAATACAGCATGAAATGTTCTTTCACTTTTAATAGATCTGAAGGAATATTTGACAAAGGTACCAGAAGGTTAAACTCAGTGAGGAAGTTGCTTTTTGAAGAACAAAGGCAAGGGTACGTCAGGTTTGTGGTGAGCTTAATCCTGGACCCCCAAGTTTCTAGCAGGACGACCACAACAGGTCTAACTGTGACAGGTCTGTTTCATGGAGATTTTTTTCAGACCTTGAAGCAGAAATGTGTCTTTTAGGTGGTCAGAAAAAGCTCTCCAACTTCTGCGTGCCGGGAATCACGGTGCACACTAACTCAATGCCAGAAGAAATGTCAGGGAAAGCAGTGAACATTCATAATAGCTAAAGAGATCTTAAAAAAGGCAGCCCAGGATGGACATTTTGGGTGAAATGTTCAGTGTGGCAGATAGTCATTCAATTTGGGAAGATTGGAGGGTAAAACCATGGATTCATAGCTGTCAGTGGGGGTTTTGCCATTTGACTACAGTGGAGCCAGGGTTTCAGCAAACAGCTGGGTTTTTCTAGGAAAAGCTGATCCCGACATACAGAGAGGTACCAGCGTGATGGTGCCTTACCGAGCTGTGGGGTTATTTCCCACATCAACACCTGCACGACACTCGTGACCAGGTGTGCTGACTTTCTGGCAACCAAACTCTGGACCAAGAGGGGCACACCAAGATTTATGCCTCAAAATGCTTCACAAGATTCAGAAGGGGTTATAAAAGCACCACTATAATTTTATTTCAAACAAGTGCTGTCATGAAGCCCTGACAACTTCCCCATTTTTCTGATAACTCGTAACAGTGATGGATATAATACAGAAATCCAAATACCCACGCTTTTGCAATCACATTCAGCATATCTTCCTGGCTACTTTTATCTCCCAGAATGTTGTAACTGCATTTTCAAAGGTATTTTTTAGCTGTTTTGATTTAGCTGTTTTACTATTAGTAATTTAGTAGGATTTTGGGCTGAGTTTGTATATATTCCTGGATTGTTTTAGTGTTGGTTAATCTGAGGAACACTGTCAGAAGGCATGCTATACCTATTCTCCTGCTTCAGGTATTCTTCTGGTGGGATCTCAGGGCTCACACATAGCTCTTCCCAGAGTACTCTGTTAGTATCTGCACCTGTATGTGCAGCTTGTCTTTCTCTGTGTTAACACTTTCACCATGTTTTACTTTGTAAATTCTTCATACAAAAGAATCACAGGATTTCTTCCCATGTTTTTTTCCCAGGAATGCTCTTATCAATCCTCAAGTGCTTGATGCCCTGCTTGTGCTTCATGTCAGTCACTTCCAGACCCTTTGTTCATTTTCCAGGATCTGCTCCACACCACTGTGCTATTCAATTTGTTTCATGACAGCACGTGCCAGATGATATTGCCACAGTAAATTCTGGGATAACACTTAGTTCTTACAGTTTTTACTGCCTCTGTTTTTTACCCATGAATAAACAAAAACACTGTTTAAGAACTCAGATAAAGGAGCATGGACTACACAGCATACTGAATACAGACTCCAGGTGCACACTTGCGACATACTCAGTTCATATGCTTTACATGGGTGCACTAATGCAAGCCACAGATTTTTCCTTGCTAAATTTGAATTATCTCCATTTCCCTGTTGCTAAGCTTGAGCCAACCTCTTCTCCTATAGAGGGGGAAAGCAAAATGGGTGAACTGCAGCCTCAGTATATTATTTTGCATTAAAAAAAGCAACCAACCAAATATTCCTCCTTCCGAACTGCCTTTAAATCATAAAATCCCATAGTACCAGTGAAGGATAGACTTCTGAAATTCTTTGGATAATTCACAACAGGTCTCTTAAATTTAGATCCAAAGCATCTAAATCTTTAGAGCACCCAGCAGTGCCTGTGAACTACTCTGAGTACTCCGACTACTCCCGGTCTGGGCCAGGCTTGCTCCTAACACCTCTAATAGCTACAGTTAGCTGAAAGAAAGTAATTCATTCCAGCAACCCACCCATACTCAGAAGCATCTTTGGTTACTAAACCAAAAGCTTGATGGAGGGAAACCATTTATTCTACAAATTCTGGTGATATACTGCCAGTGAACAGAGGTAAGGCTGAGGCAGTCAGCCCCTTCTTTGCCTCAGTCTTCACCAATAAGATCTCCCAGGTCTCTGTGTAGTGACAGGGTTTAAGGAGGAGAGCTGCTACCAGCAGTGGGTGAGGGTTGAGACCAGGATTGCTTCAGAAAACTTGACCCATGCAAGTGGACTGGGACCTTCCGGGCTGCAGCCAAGGAAGCTCACAGCTGGTCAACGCCCTTGCAAGGCTGCTATCTATAATCTCTGGAAGGCTGCAGAGGTCAGCAGAAGTTCCCAACAACTGGGGAAAAACAGACCGCACACCTTTTCAAAAAAGGCAAAGGTCATTGTGGGGAACTAGAGGCCAGTTAGCCCCACTTTGGAAAATCATGAAGCGAGTCCTCTGGGAACACATTTCTGTGCACATGAAGAAGGTGGTGGTGACTGGGAACAGCCAGCATGGATTCACCCAGGGTAAATCATACCTGACCAACCTGATGGCCATCTATATTAAAATAACTAGGCTTGTGGACAAGGGGAGAGCAATGGATGCTATTTACCTTGACTTCAGCAAAGCTTTCAACACCATCTCCCACAATATTCTTGTATCCAAGTAGATACAAGATAGATGGACAACTATATAGGGACATGGTTTAGTGGTGGACTTGTAGCACTAGGTTAATGGTTGGACTTGATGATCTTAAAGGTCTTTTCTCAGAGGGTAGTAGTTAATGAATTGCACTCTACCTGGACACCTGTGACAAGTGGGGTAACATAGGGGTCTATCCTGGAACACAACCTGTTTAACATCTTTGCCAATGATCTGAAGGAGGCAACAGAGTGCCCTTTGGTCAGATTTGCAGAAGACACCAAACTGGGGGACCAGCTGATATGGTGGAAAGCAGGACTGCCATTCAGAGGGACCCAAACAGGCTGGAGGAATGGGCTAAGATGAATCTTATCAAATTCAACATGGAGAAATGTGAAGTCCTGCGTCTGGGAAGGAAGAAAACCTTGCAGTGATACAAGCTGAGGACTGACTGGCTGGGAAGCAGCTCTGTGGGAAAGGGCCTGGGGTCCTGGCAGACAGCAAGCTGCACGTGAGCCCAGTGGCAGCAGAGAAGGCCAAAGCATCCTGGGCTGAATGAACAGGAGCACAGCCAGTAAAACAAGTGATTATCTCCCTCTGCTCAGCACTTATCAGACCGCATCTGGAATACGATATCCAGTTGGAGGCTCCCCAAAACAAGAATGGCATAGGCAAACTGGAGTTCAGCTGGCAACATCAAGACGGTTGGGGCTGGAGCAAGTGCTTGTGAGAAGCTGAGGACCTGGGGCTTGTTCAGCCTGAAGAAGAGACAGCATCAGGGGACCTGACAGCAGCCCCCCAGTACCTATGAGGACGTAATTGAGGAGACAGAGCCAGGCTCTGCACAGTGGGGCACGGTAGGAGGACAAGAGACAATGGGCATAAGCTGAAACGTTAGAGGTTCAGACTGGATATAAAGAGAAACTTTTTCCCCATGAGGACATCAAGCAGTGGGGCAGGCTGCCCAGGGAGGTCGCACAGTCCGTGGAAGGTTTTCAAGACCTGACTGTATAAAGCCTTGAGCAACCTTGTCTGACTCCACGGCTGATCCTGCTTGGAGCAGGAGGTTGGACAAGAGACCTCCTGAGGTCCCTTCCAGCCTGAACGATCCCATGATCCATCCTGTTGGATGAAATGCTACTGAATGTAGTATCTCCACGTCTGAAGATATGAATCCTTATTACGTGACTGGAAAGATTCAGACGCGGGTGGTTTGGATGGAGCAGGAAGGTGGCAACAAGGGGAAGCGTGTTAGGGTCCACTTCGTCAGGACTGCTGAGTGGTTCCTGTGCATGGAAACACAGGGCACTCTGCATGGGAGCTACAGCCAGAAAAATGAGTGAAAAGTTTACATCAGCTACAGTTTGTTTGTCCCCAGCCTTCCCTTCTCATTGTGGGAATAAGCCCTGACAGGGTTACCCAGGGTTCATTGAATCAGTGAATTGGCTTAGATGCTTGCCTGTGCGGATCTAAGAATATCTGCCCTAAATTTTTTTTAGCACTCCAAATACTACAAACACTCAGCCCAATTGCTTTCCAAAGGGATTATTTTTCTCCACTGAAAAGCAGCCAGCTCCACAAAGCTGCTTGAACTCGGTTATGGCCTGAGCCAAGTTGATTTTTAACATTAAATGTTTCTAAATTGCTTTGGGGTCCACGGATGGCAGTTCTTATGAATTTGCAAAGAAGAGTTTAACTCTGCAAAGACCCAAGTCACACAAGCAGTGATATCACCTCTAATTTTTAGTGAGACCATGGATTTTTTGTGTGAATATGAAGTATCAGATTACCAGCCTGCCAACTCCAAACATTTCAAAAACATGAGTAAGTCCCATGAAAAATAATCATGTCAACTTGAAAACTATGAGATTTGAAAGATTCTTTTAACATGCTAATTTTCTATTGATAATTGCACTTTTTAGGTTCTCTTCTTAAGCACCATCTTGAGAATAAAAATGACAAAATCTTCATGTTTTAAAAACTAGAAGTTGGCTTTGTGGTGGCCTGCTCCTCCAAGAGAAGGAGCCTCAGGACAAATACGACAGCAGCTTACAGGGAATACAGAGAATCTCGTTCCCAGGAGAGGCTGCAGAAAAGGAGACAGGGGATTTCTGGTGTGAAGCGACACATGGATTCCATCAGCCATCTCTTCCTTGGACTAAACAATCAGTTTTCTCTCAAGCTTTCCTATTACACCACATTTTCTAAATCTCTGATTAGTCTTATTGTTTGCTTTTGTTGCTCTCCAGCGTAATCCACTTTTTTCTGGAAGTGCAGTGCCCAAATCTGGACTGAGTACTCCAGCTAAGTTTTCACTAGTTCTCAGTGGCACATTTATTTCATTATTTATTTAATGTCTTATATATATCATGGCTCTGCATCCCGCAATGGTGGTTGCTTTTTTTTTTTTTTTTTGAGAATGATGATGATGCCGACTTGTGTTCTGCTTGAGATCCGCTGCACCTCCTACATCATTTTCTGCCACATAGAGGGCTCACTGCTGTATTTTGGACTATTTGTGTAACAAAGTCACAGTTAAGCAGGATCCTACCTGTGCTCAGTGCTTTGCAAGAGAGGCTGCTGCTGCGTACAGCAACGCTATGGAGCTTGAAAAATACGTAGGCTCATTACTGTAGTTGTGCAACTGGACCAGGTACTGACAACCTGGGTGTGCGTAGCTTATCAAAAAACTGACAGACGTTTACACAGACACATATATCGCTGCATGGAGGGACATGCGCCTGGGGAATGTTCAAACACGAAGACAAACTGGACGAGCCAAACAGACAGTGTGGCTACAGGGAGGAGATTGTATGTATTGCATATGGATAACAAAGTTACCCAGTTTAAAAGCGCATGAGAGAAATGCACGATACAACATACGTGGAACTCATTAGATGTATCGGAAGGGAAGCTGTGGCTGGGGTTGGTTTTGTTTCAGACTGCTGAACATTTGGGCTCAGCGTGTTCTGGTCAGTCTCCTGCAGAGAGTCAAGCTCAACACTTGCCACACTGTCTGGATAAAGAAATCCAAGTGATGGCTCCAGTGCTAAATCAGGGGGTCTTTTTGTGAGCAGACAGGTCCCCTACCTGGAAGAACTGAATCAGAAAGAGGACCTGGAAGAGGCACCTGTGCCTGGAGGGTGAGTAATGTGCTGTGCAGCCAGTGGCTGATGGGAGAGGGAGGCTGGGAGAAAAGCTACAGAAACTTGCCAAGTTGCAGGCTACATATTTCAGAATTTTGTCCCAATCTGGAAGATCATTTTGAATTCTAAACCTGTCCTCCAGCTCCTTTGTTACATGTAGATTTTATAAGCACCCTCCTTAGTCCCCCATTCGTATCATTGATGTAAGCACTGAGCAGTTTTAGGCTCAGGTCAGCCTTGTGGAACTCCTTGTTGGAAATTAAACCATGGTCTTCGTTCTGTGAGCATGGTTATCAAAGCCGGTGCTCACCTGTCCTACCACAGTTTCCCCTAGATGAGATTTCCCTCTCCAGCTTGCTTTGAGATCCCCATCTGAGATGGCACTGAAAGCCTTATGTGACGTCCCTTGCTTTCCCTCTGCCCACAAAGTCTCCTGCCTTTGTCCTAGGAGGGAATTATTTTGTTTTGACATGACTTGTTCTAGACAAATTGATGTTGGCTTTTTCTTGACACTGTATTACCCCTCCGTAATCCATTCCAAACACATGAAAGAACTTTACAAATACATAAATGAATTAACCAAATATTTCCTACCTAATCTTTAATGCAGTCTACTCACAGTTCATGAAAATATTTACGCAGAGAGACATTATTGTGTTTTTCTGATCCTTTTCACGTAAATGCTTAATATAGCTGCTCCCTGAACAAATTAAATAAGGTAATTCCCTGCAAATGAAGTAAAAAGCTGAGACTTAATTTGTGAGGCCAGTCACTCACAGAAAATCCTGGAGCAGCCTTTTCCAAAGGCTGAGGAGCCTTTGGCTCCAAAAGTTACAACTCTGATTTTGCCCCCGAACTCCTTTGAACATTTACTCAAGTGCTGAAAAAAAATTTAAATAATAACATCAAGTACTGCATTATACAGCAAGGTCTGTAAATCTTTTTGGTGAAATTCAAGAGTTTAATGAGTCTATTTGGAAAGTACATAGGAAATATTTAATTAATCCATTAATTTATTTATAAAGCGTTAAAAAGGGTCATAGGTAGTTTATGGGCATGTAATAAAGAGATAAGTAAGTGTTAAAGTGTATTTATCAAATCAATCTAATCTCTAAAGAGAGGGTTTAATTAGCATTTCTACAAAGTCTCCTGCCCTCTCTGTCATCGCATTGTAAATGTTATGCTTTTCAGCAAGGCTAGGGTAAGATGCTGTACTCTTTCTTCAGCATTTGTACTTCAGCAATAATTCATAGTTTGGATGCCAGGATGCTGGGACTTTGATTAATATAACAACATATTTTATGGTATCCCTGGCAGAAGCTAGGAGAGATCACGATTTATACTGCAAAGTGAAGTCAGAATTCTTACTCAGAGCAGAAGGTTTCAAGATAAATGATACACTACCCTATGGGCTTCTCGCAATGGTTATTGATTGTATTTTATTAGGGAGTGGCGTAACTTGACCTTAAGAAATACTGCATACATTCAAGATGCTATTTATTAGGTGGTTTACGTATCAAATAAAAAAATCTCATGCTAGCACTCAGACATTAAAATAGCGCTCAGAAACCACATCCAGACATACACTGTCCCCTGGATGCTCCTTGTCTGGGACTGGGAGAAGACCTGCCCTAAGAGCGGAGATTTAATCCTGTCTCCCCAGAGATGCTGCAGGAGTGGGAGGATCTGTCCTCCAGCCCTCCACATAACCACCGTGAGCCCATAGGAAGGGGAAAGTCTCCCAACAGACTTCTGCCACAGACAGGGACTTTGAAACTGAAATAAATCCCAGGTCTCTCTCCAGCCTTCCAACCATTATTTCCTTAAACACAGGAAGTATTTTTGTCTCACATAATAAACACAAATGATAATGATGTAGTCTTTTTCACAAAAGCAACTAAACAGCATTATGTCACTGCCAAAGAGCTGGGGAGTCAATGAAAACCAACACTGAGTATCATAAATTATTGTTTATTGCTAGACAAATAAAGGACTGTCTTTGAAAATGGACCTACTTGTATGGTTAAAGTTTAAAACAGTGTTTATGGTAGCAATTTAAGCTCTTAAAATACACGCTTTAAAAATAAAAAGACCCACTGTAATGTCCCTCAGCTGCATTTCTGCTGAATAGTCTTAAATCATTCCAATTACTTAATGCAGCCTGTAATTCATCAGCCCAAATAAGTCAGGCTTGTCAACCACAGACCCAGATATATATAACTGTTAAATTACGTAAACTTCATGTATATTATGAACTCTTCATATATCAAACGGCTGCCTTTAAAATTAATAGATAGTTTCCTATATGCAAAGAGCATACTGATTCCATGTATCTGATTTTTTTTCATAAAGTCTAATGTATTTTTCATAGAATCATAGACTCATACAGTGTCCTGAGTTGGAAGGGGACCCACAAGGATCATCGAGTCCAACTCCTGTCCCTGCATAGGACAACCCCAAAAATCACACCATATGTCTGAGGGCATTATTCAAATGCTTCTTAAATGTTGTCAGGCTTGGTGCTGTGACTACTTCCCTGGGGAGCCTGTTCCATTTTTGCAGTCTGGAATATGAGCGATCAAAACAGGGCTTGGAGTAAATGTTGTAAATTAGGAGTCAAGAAAGAAAAAAAAATGGATGAACCTGTTGCGATCCATCAAGCCACACATGAAAAGCTCACCCATGTATGCAGTGAAGATCCAGAACTCCCAGTGAAGCCAGAAGAGGTGATATATCTGAGTCATCCCTTTGGCCAGTGCAGGTAGTCTCTGCCCACACAGACACACTGCAACACTGTACTCTTCCCAGGATTTTGGTAACCCAAATATTACTATTTAGAACTTGAATAGTATTTTCATTTTTGCATTTCTTTACAGGCACTACTTAATTAATCCACCCACCAGACCAGATGAGCATTATCAGCTCTTTTAATCTGGACGTAATTATCAGCAATAGTCCATTAACATTATACAAGTAAGAAGTAGAATTGGAAGATCCTGTTGGGATCCAGGTGATCCAGAGTGCTCTCAAGAACATGTGAGGGTGTCAGACTGCCAGAGGGCAACTTTGGAGGCTCATATCTCAGGGGTGACTGTGACTCTGCTGTCACAAGAGAAAGTCGTGATGGTGCCAAAACTCTTGGCATCACTCATTTGATGCTTGCATTCAGGCTGGGCATGAGGTGGGTATGAGGGCAGGAGCCAGGTGTGTGTCTCCTGTAAGAAACGTGATAATCTCCGTGTGGATCACACCTTTGCCAACGGGCCAGTGTCACTGTATTAGAGAGAGGATTTCTAAGTGTGCCATAACAAGTGACTATGAAATTCAGCCTACATGAGAACTAGTCTGCCCTTTTTAATGTTGATCAGTGGCTTAAAAAGATATTATTTGCTAATATCTTGGGAGCAGAAAGGGTATATTTTTGGTGGAAAAACTTAAGGAGCATAGTGGTCAATAACACTATTACTCACTTATTTACAGATATATACTTATATGCTACCAACAGGGACCTCTGCCTTTGTTCCACAACTCTACACATTAAAAGAAAAATTAATCCCTTTGTGAATATATAAAACCATTTTTGGGGACAGAAAAAATAACAATCCCCCTGTGAATGAAGGGGAAGAAGTTGGTCCATGCCTCTGTTCAGCAGAGTTCTCCATCCAGCATCGTAGGAGAGTTGAACGCTAACAGGAATATAGAGTCACAGAATAATTTAGGTTGGGCTGGACACCTGGAGGTCATCTGAGCCAATCACCTACTCAGAGCAGGACCACTTTGAAGCTTAATTAAGCTTTTCAAGGCCTTGAACAGCCAAATCTTATACATCTCCAAGGATGGAGACTCCACAACATTTCTGGGCTCCTGCTCCAACATCTGATGACTCTGTCAAGAATTATTTCCTTATAACTTCTTGGATTTCTCCTTGCTGCACAGTGTCCACTGCTGTTCATCCTTTTTCTGTGTCTCAGAAAAATCTGGCCTTCTCTACAACCTTCTGAAGGTAGTTGAAGACAAGAATTACAACGCCCCTTAGCCTTTTCTTCTCCAGCCTGAACAAACACAACTCCCTTAGTCTCTCCTCATATGTCATGTGCTCCAGCCCCCTAACCATGTTGCTGGCCCTCTACCTGACTTACTCCAGTATGTCAATGCCAGCATCTCTCGCACTGGGGAGCTCAACCTTGGACACAGCATTACAAATGAGGCCTCATGAACACTGAATAGAGGCTGATAATCAGGTCCCTCTGCTCTTACTAACACAGCCCAGGACCGATGTTGCCTTTGCCAACAGAAGGGCACTCCAATGATTCACGAACAGGAGATGGCTGACCACTAGCAGGGCTGGGCTACAGCTGAACCTGTGGTCCATGGACAACTGTTAATCCACAAGCTCTCCTGCGGTTATTGCCAGCATTGCAGCATGGAACCGACTCTCTCAAATGTGACTAGCATGGTTCACCAGACTAGCTGTCATCACCTGATATGACCTGTACAATTTGGGAACCTGGAGGCTACCACATGGACTCAAGCCTTTGCAGAGCGGCTGTGTAGCACCACTGTGCCACAATCTGGCTTCATCCCTCTCCACACGCCTGCCCAGCTGTGGTGCTCGGCTGGAGCAGCAGCAAGGGCTTTGCATGCAGGAGAGCGCTGCAGGTTCAGCTCTCTTATCCCTACTCATGCAGACTAGAGTCCACCCTTTTGGGCCAAAAACCTGCTTGCCTTGCACAAAGCAACCACTGAAGTCGTTCAAAGTGCTGGGAAATTCAGGTCAAAGACCGCTTTATAAGATCTATGAAGATACATGCCTGTAAATTTTTCCCTATGACATGAGTGACTGAACAGGACATGAACCTCCATTTCACCTTTTTCTCCATATTGCACATCCTCTTTTCCTGCTGGAAATCATTATGCATACAGGCTTTTTTCCAGTTTTCATGCTATGTTTGAACACCAGATTTCATTGACGAAGAGAACAAATTTCCATTTGGTATTATGAAATACAATAGAATAAATAATTTCTATTGTAATAATGAGTTCTTACCAAAGTTTCCTTTGTGCATAAAATGTATTACAGAATTTTAGGAAACACTTAATTTGATTAACAGTCTTCTACATTAATCCTTTGCTCAGTCACTCTTGAGAGCTGCATTAATTTAACAGAAGCTTTGCCAGGCTGCCTGCATGGACATGGATCAATATCCCAAAAGGCAACCATGCATAAGCTTTGATTTGTGACTTTATGAACAAGTAAGAAAGTCCATCCAATATGAATACTAATTGAAATACCCAAACCATTATGCCTACTTTTCTAGATTACGATATTTAAAACTGAGCTACCAACAGAGGCTGCAACCTTGTATTACACTTTTGATATTGCTTCTGACTACAAATATGTTCAAAAGTATTTTAAGACTTGGATACTGTCCCAAGTTTTAGGCAACACAGATCCACTCAATCCTAGAGGCTATTCTGGATTTTCTAGCATGCACAGCAATATTACACAGCCGTACTCCTTTGCAAAAAATGCATCTCCATAAAGCCAGCGCTACTCTTCACATGGATGGGGAAGGAAGTGGGGATATGATCCTGCCTCTTCCAAGATCCCTGCTGAACACCTCCCCAAGAAGTAGGGGCAGAGTTGCAACCACATAAGGACAACTCAGATGACCTTTTGTATTTCTCAGTGAATCAATGAGCTGCTGTGCAGTCAAACAGTGATTTTCCTTCTTCAAAAACGAACCTTTTCAGTATAAACAAACACAAATGTGCATTCACACAGCCAAACTGACATTACTGGGGCTGCAGGGTCTGTAATTGCTAAATTTAACCCTGCAAGCCCATCACAAAGAGGTCAAACCAACACCGCTACGTTAAGCACATAGTTAGGAAAGAAAAAATAGATGGTGGCTATAAAAACAGAAGGGAAAATGAAGGAAGAAATTAAAGAAGACCTGATGTTTGCAGAAGAGCATTTAGCTCCTTTACTGAAAAAGGCCTTGGGGAATATTTGCAAAACAAAGATTAGCGTTACTGCCACTGTGCTTGGGATTTCATTAGTCAAGGTGACCTCTCTATAACCAACACCTATTTAGTATTAAACTGTATTTCTTTGATGTGGTTAATGGCTGATACAGGGACAGTTATTACTACCGAAATTTCCTGTTAGGGGTTGGAACACCTGGAAGGGAAGAGAACAGGGTGCAGGAGCATGGAAATATTGTGGCTGAAGTGAAGTCTTGGAGACTTCTGCTGAAGAGTTTTCCCGTTTTCTGCTACTCTATTGCACAGATGGGAATTTAAGATGAAGCATAGCGGAGATTTTAACACGTTACTTCAAAATGCAAATATTAAAATTAACCAGTTTGTTGAAAGACTGCTTTCACACTGCAAACTGTCAATCCCACTGTACTTTTGGACAGCACAAGTGGATTCAGTATCACGCCCAGAACCAGGAGGAAGGTTTAAGGACAACTTCATCTATTGCTTTCTTGTCTCTTGGGACTCTTCCATGTTCAAACTGTTCAGGTGATTTAACTGGAGGTAGTTTTAAATCAGTTTACTCAAACTGATGCAAATCCCCCTGTAAGGATTTGTTACTCTGGTTCTCATCAGTTTATTTTATGTGTGAAGCAATTTAGTTGCAGCTTAGGCTTTCAACTAGGCTACAGTTTTCTCCTGTGCTTTTTTCTGTTTCCTCCATCTTTCCTTTGTGTTTTTGACTACCTGGCAGTGATTCTGTCTTTTTTTTCTTCCCACTGTCATCTTTGGATTCAAAACTTCAATTCCATCATTTTTTCAGTTGCCCATGCAAGGTTTATTTTCCCTTGTGACTGTTTTCCTCTGAGCCCAGTTATTTCTCTCTGACTGGCCAACCTTAATCTTCTTCAGTTTTCTTTCATTGCTTCCTCAAGGTGAATTTTGCCTTCATGTTAAATCTCTTTGTCCCACCTCCGTACATTCTCCACCTCGGCTTATTGAGTGACAGACAACTGATAGTTAATCAGTGCCATTTGTCTCAGTCAGCTGTCTCATTGCTGCTTCGAACTGACCACCAGATCAGCAGATCAGCTCCTGTGCTTGGGCAGACAGCGCTGGATGGATAGCTAGTGAGGAAAGTGGTCAATAAGCTGAGCTTCATGGGCCAAGATGCTACCTAGAGCAGATGAAAAAGATACTTGCAATAGAGAAGAGGGAGAACAGTGCATGCGGCAGGGTTTGCAGGCCAGAGGACCTGTACGATGAGCCTTCTCTTGATGTGTCCAGAAAAGTGAAACTTGAGTGTTTGTAAAGCTCTTCAATCACTTGGCTCCCCATTTCAGTTGACTGCCTTTTTTAACTGCTCTATTTCTAGCTCTCAGAGCACGTACAACTTTTTAATGTGGAATAGATAATTTGATCCATTAAGTTTTATTAGTAGATTTGGCTGAATGCCGCTAAGCCCAGGAATAAAACTAGTGCAAAGATGGGCTGTACCATGTGGTTCTGATGGATAGCACGGAAATTTTCATAGAGTTTCCTTCCTGAATCTCATCACCAAACACTACAACTTTCTGTCAGAAATAGATCCTGTATAATGGATCCTCGCCATCTAACATTCAGCACAGAGGATATCATGACATGAATCACATCTTCAGAGCAGTAATAAAACAAAGAAGCCTGTTGGCGTGTTGGACTGGATATTTAAACTCTGAAAAAACTCCATTCCCTATCATCTAATACACAGTTGGGACATACAAGGAAGGATACCTGGGGTTATTCTCCCAGTATAAATGAGTTGAAACATACCAAAGTATTGTAAGTTCTTAAATGTAAATGAAACATAACATGGAAAGTTGTCTGAGCTTTCCATTTGTTGGGATGGGAGCTAGGCCTGTGGGCAAGCACCCAAATGAGAGAGCAATGCTGAAGGAGCAATGAAGCACCCCAGCAGGTAAGCAGGACCCTTCTCAGATCTCTGGGCCAATCAAGAACTAACTACAGAATAAAAACATTTTAAAAGGATATTTTCCATGGGGTAGCTGGGATTGACAGTAATGGGTATTTTCAGAAAACAGCTTATTGAAACCACTTACACATATTTAGGTTTGGAAATCAACTACGGAGCCTGCACATTGTGAAATACAATGGATGTTTGTACCAACTGTAATTCTCTATTTATTTGCATGCCACTGAGTATCATCAGATACTCATACAGCCAGCAGTGCAAGGCTGGAAAGACTATAATACAATGTCAAAACCAAGTCAAACCATGTCAGCACAAATGATACACTGCAAACCAAAATAAATTGAACATGAAGTCTTAAACCAGCAGGGAAGATGAGCTTGGAGAACTCACAAAATCAAGGAGCTTTTGGGATATTTCTAAATACTATGAGAAATTACATGTGAAGAACATATTTGCTCATCCACGCTTCAGCTCATTCTCAGCAGGTGTGTATGGTAGGCAATCAAGGTAATCAATGCAAACACAAACCAGCTGCCAGCTCCCATTTTGGTCATGTCAGGTCAATGCCATCTAGGAAGAGACAAACACCAGTGAAACTAATGCTTCCATCAGCTGGATTAGCAGATTATTTAGTAGCTTCCTCAGAGATTTCAAAGTTAGGGTTGGTCCTGCTTGTTCACTGCCAGACTCTGAGAAAGAGGAGCAAAAAACCCAGCAGTAGATCTGACATCCAACCTGCTATGCTCCTGCTCATCCACCTACAGTGGATGCCTATGATGTTACTCCTGTGATGTTACTCCTTGCACAGGAACCACTTTAACTGACAAGTCTCCCTCTCCATAGCTACTGAAGTTGGAGTTATCAGTGTTTTCATCCAAGCTGTGCTGCAGATAGGCTGGGGCACCTTCCCTTTAAAATAAATACACCTGTCACTGCTTCCACCTTGCAGGGAGAATAAACGCTTTCAGCAGGAAATTTCTTGTATTTCGTTTCACAGCTCAGGGCAATATTTTTCTAAACATCTGAACTTTAGATGTTCTTGTTATTTTTTTGCTGGGAGGAAGGGACATGGAAAGACATCCTTTGAATGCTGGAAAAAATATATTCACAACCTTTTGAAAGGGAACAGCTCTGAAGCTTGAGGTAAGAAATAAAATTCTTCCAGAGAACAAAGTATATTCTTCAATTCAGTTAAATACCAATTAATCCTCTTTTCTTTTTGAATCATAGAATCGTTTAGGTCAGAAAAGACCTTTAAGATCATCAAGTCCAACCGTTAACCTAGCACTGCCAAGTCCACCACTAAACCATGGCCCTAAGCACCACATCTACCCGTCTTTTCAATACCTCCAGGGATGGGGACTCAACCACTTCCCTGGGCAGCCTGGTCCAGTGCCTGACTGCCCTTTCAGTGAAGAAATTTTTCCTAATACCCAATCATCTAAACCTCCCCTAGTGCAACCTGAGGCCATTTCTTCTCGTCCCTGTCTTCCAGCTCAGGGAGCTGGGTACCCAGAGAACAACTGGTCTGACTATTAAAGTCTAAGGCAAAGAAGGCATTAAGTACCTCAGCCTTTTCCTCATCCTTTGTCACTATGTCTCCCCCCACATCCAATAAAGGATGGAGATGCTCCTTAGCCCTCCTTTTGTTGCTAATGTAGTTATAGAAAGTTTTTTTATTGTCTTCTATGGCAGTAGCCAGATTAAGTTCTAGTTGGGTTTTGACCCTTTTAATTTTCTCCCTGCATAACCTCACAACATCCTTGTAGTCCTCCTGAGTGGCCGGCCCTTCTTCCAAAGGTCATAAACTCTCCTATTTTCCCTGAGTTCCAGCCAAACCTCTCTGTTCAGCCAGGCCGGTCTTCTTCCCCGCTGGCCCGTCTGTCAGCACATGGGGATGGCCTGCTCCTGTGCCTTTAAGATTTCCTTCTTGAAGAATACCCAGCCTCCCTGGACTCCTTTGCCTTTCAGGGCTGCCTCCCAAGGGACTCTGTCAACCAGGCTCCGTTTAGGAGATACACTTCAGTTGGGCCATTTATCCCACCAACTTTTTGAGGGGAGAAGCCCTAATTCCTACATGACCATTCTCACGTGCTTCCATGGTTTCTAACACATCCATAACCCTTGTGTCTTTGCTGCCTCACAGATCTCCATCCCCTACCTCCACTGAGACAGCAGACGGAAGGACCTCGCTAGCACACTGTCTCTCAAACACTGGCGTGCCGCCCCCAGGCATATCTCTAGTGAGCCTGGTTTTATCCCTTTCCCCCTTCAAATCTAGTTTAAAGCTCTTTCAGTGAGCCCTGCTAACTCCTGTGCAAAGATCCTTTTCCTGCTTTGACACAGGTGTACCTCGTCTGTTGCCAGCAGGCCTGGTGTCATGTAGACTGACCCATGATGAAAAAACCCCAAATTCTGCTGGTGACACCAGGCTCGGAACCAGGTATTGATCTGCTGGCTCTTCCTCTGTCTTCCCTCATCATTCCCTGCAACTGGGAGGATAGAGGAGAGCACTACTTGTGCTCCTGATGCCTTAACCAGTCGTCCCAAGGCCCTGAAGTCTCTCTCGGCTGACCTTGGACTTCTAGTTGCGACTTCATCACTGCCTACCTGAAAAATCAATAATGGATAGTAATCTGAGGGCCGTACCAGGGTAAAAAGTTTTCTCTTCACGTCTTTAACCCGGGCTGCAGGGAGGCAGCAGACTTCCCTAAGAAGTGGGTCCGGTGTGCATATTGGGCCTTCTGTTCCCCTCAGAAGGGAGTCTTCTATGACAATGACCCAGCTTTTTATCTTTATAGAAGCGGTTTTGACTCAGTGCACAGGCCCACTTCACCTCAGCGACACCTCCAAGCTAGATGAACCATTGCCTCGTCATTGTTCGGTTCCACCTGCAGAGCCTCGTACCTGTTATGCAAGGGCACCTGGGAAGGTTGGGCAGTCACGGAGGAGACGCGCCTGCTGCGCCGGGCAGGAACTTGTCGCCATTGTCCCCTGTCCCTGAAGTCGCTGTGTTCAGCAGGGTGGAGAGAGGATAGGGAATCCTCCGTATCATGGGTCCTCTCTGCCTGTTGGGACTGTCCCAAGGACGGTAGGGTACAATTTCAGTAATCTCTCTCTCTCCTGCACTCCCTGATACTCCTCAGCCTACTCACCTCCTCCCGGAGCGCTGTCACTAAGCAAAGTGGGCACCCAAAGGGGTGCTCACTGCTGCCCTCCCGCACTGCCGTAAGAGCAGGGCACAGCCCGCAGCCTGGCACCTGGGTGGCAGTGGGTTCCCGCCGGAGCTCTGTCTGGGGAAGCTGCGTCACCATGGTGGGTGCAGAGCTTAGAGAGGCCATGGCTTTCTGCCGGGTGGAGACCGTTGCTCCCTGGTCGAGCTGGCAGAGCTTCAGCGCCCTTCCTGCATGCCCTGCCACGCAAACTGCCGCCAGCGCTCCCTAAGGGCTTCTTTTACACACGGTGGGGCTTGGCCGCCCTTGCTCCTGGCCCCACGAAGGTCTCCTCAGCCGCTGTCACACAAGGTGCAGGCTCCTGGCGGCTCCCTGCTCCCCGAGGCTGCCCCGGTTTTTGTACAAGCGCCAGCCTCCTTTACTGATTTCACTTACAAAACATTTAATTGGCAATACATTTTTCACACAGACATGGTTTGCTAATTGTGATGGTGAGTGATTCAGTTAACTGCATTTATTCATGAATCTTTAAAGCATATTTTTTCTTGTAATCAATTTATTCATCAACTATTGCTATATTTCTTAAATCTTTTTGTTGCATTGTTCACTCTACTGTACATTGGAAGTCTTCTAAGGGATTTTTTTTTTCTTTTTCTTTAAGGCAAAAAATGCATTTTAGCAGTTTCATTGTAATTGTTTTATGAAGTGAATAACCATTCATATTTTTTTTGTTGTTGTTGTTATTATTAATATTATTGAATTTACAGCAGCTGTTGCAGTATCCTCCCACTTTCTCTGCTGGATAACAGAGAATTAGTTCATTGTTTTCAGGCCCATGAGCAAAACCTGGGGAAATACCAACATTATCATGAGGAACGTATACCAGAGATCAAAGTAGGGAAGAAATGCAGCATGCAAAACCCTGAAACATTCACTGGGGAGTTGTAGGTGCCCTTGCCTATGCATGTGGAAGTGCAAAAAAGTGTGGCCATGAAAGGGGACTGTTGTTACACATCTGTTGCTTTGCTTGTTCTTCTTCTCCACTGTTGCAAAAATGCTTGTTTATCCCCAAGTAACATTTTTGGGGTGTAATGGAAAGAAACAAGTCTTTCCACATGATGAAAATACTAATACTAAAGTCAAGTCTATGGAAAGTCATAATGGGAGGAGCTTCCTAAAAAGATAAATAAGTAAATCCAATTTCAGCATTAGACTAGCTAAGGAGTACTAAGCTGCCTCATTTTTCTTTTCTTATTAAGTCAACAGTTCTTGCCATTATTGTTTTCCATTAATATCTGACTTGTGGAGTCTCATTATTCTGTAAAACTCAGCTTCTCTCATTTTAAAGTTTGTTTCCCTCTGAGAGGAAGGAAAAGTAAATATCAGTTCAAAAGCAAAGGGTAATTTATTTTTTAAGTTATTACAAATTTGGTATTATAAATATAATCTCATTACTCTAAGCAGTGTAGTAATTTTTTTAAGTTCCTCAGGGTTGGGCTTAGCAGTCCCCTAAATAACAGTATTTTTAGGAAAAGAAATTATTTATTCGTGTGTGATTCATCAAGGCATTAATTTTTCAAATGCACATAAAAATAAATCCCTAGAACTATTTAGTACTGAAGTGCTTTTATAATAAGTGATTTTATTCAACAATAAATGCAGCTATCTGTCTAAGTGCTATCAAGGGGAAGACAGATGATAACAACTCACATTACTGCATACTGTCATGATTTTGGTTTGGTCCCTAAAACACACAAGTCTGTTGTGTAGCTGGAAATGGAAACCACTGCAGTCATAGGGCCCGTATTGCCTCTTCTAGGGCACTCGTGCACAGGGGAAATAGGATTGTTTATGTGGAGAAAGGGGATGGGAGAGAAAGCACTAGATTTCTTGCAACAAGCATTCTGCAGCAATATCCTATAACACCCTGGGTCAGATGGGGACCTCTATCAAGTAAGTAAAAAAGTTTTGGTCGTGCGCAGAACATCGTATCTGACCTGTCACACAACGGGCCAATTTTATCAGGCTGGAGATGTCATTACAGCAGAATCACTTCTTGGCTTTTTCAGTATTATTTCATACTCTTGTGTCCTCCCAAGCAGTTCTAAATCATGTGAAACAAACTCCAGCTCTAACTCCCCAACTTCACCTTCCTGGGGCCTCAGTGCTCAGGATGATTTCCTGAGGGACTGAGCTCCATCACCTGGGGGCAACCCCTGGGAGACCCCCGCTCCCCTGCTGTAGGTGAACATTCAAAGCTGGACATCAAACCTGAGCCCCACACTGCATTATTGATGTATTTGGTGCATCTGCTCTGGAGTAAGGGGCAAGTTACACACCACCTGTAATGCAGAACCATGGCTGTGGCATCCTATCAGTGAAGCCCCCTGCACCAGACCCCTGAGATCACCTGACAACGGTCACAAAGATGATGAAACGCCCAGTATGGATCAGAAAGCCTCAGACTAGATTACTTCATTGTTATTAAATATTGTATGGAAATAACACTTAGATTTCTTTTTGGTCTTGTCTGTCTATACTGGCTTCTTGGACATACCAGAATAGCACCCAGTGCATATTTCTCCCACTGTATGCTAACGGTCTGAGTTTCTCCTTTAATCACTGTGAAATAAATAAGTTCTTTTCACTTCCTCCTTTTGTTCAGGGAATGAGACAATTCACTTCCAGCAAACACACACCCAGTAATATGCATTTTGGGGGTGAAATTACATCTTCCATGTTCTGCAGTTACTATGGTTACCATCCCACAGCATCCCTGCATTCATGGCTAAAAGAAACAGCACAAAAATAAACAGCCATGTTAAAAACAAAAGGAGAATACTGACCTACTAAAAATACAAAGTACAAGTTGAGGAATCTAAAAGACTTATATTCCTTCCAAAGGAAGAGAGATGTGCCCATGGTCTTGCTGATAAACTTGCTTATTTAGGCTTTAAATGTTGGAGTAGATTTTTGCCCAATCTAGAATTGGGAAGATGGATGAAACATGGTCCACCCTCATGCTCCAGAAATCAGCCAGTGTCGGTGCATGCCTGGGAAAGGGAGGACAGCTGTTGCTGCTTTAGCAGTAGGAAGCTAACTCCCCAGGGCCATGAACCACAACAGTATTCAGGTTCCTAATGCCAGCCTGGGCAGCCTGTCTTCCTCACAGGGATTAATGGGACATCAGGGCTTACAGTGAGAGCTGGAAGCTCAAGCCCTGTTATGGATTGGGCCTACAGCAACAAAAGGATTTGGTGGCTACAGTTGATTTTTGTTGAAGTTATGCACCTCAGCCCATGGATGCAATATACAACATCAGGCCAAACCCTGAGAGGTGCCTGCATCTGGAGTTGGCCCCCACAGTGAGTGCTCTTCTGGCAGATTTACACAGCTTAGTGCCTCCTTTGGACCTAAGTGTGACCAAGACCCTCAGCCAGACCCTCCCATGCCAGCCCTGGGAGGAGATGGGTGCAAACAACTTCTCTGGATGCACCTGACCCATCCCGCCTGGAGAGATCCCTGTACAGCAGAGGTGTCCAGACACCCTCCCATGAATGTGGCTGATGTTGGTGGGGCCAGGGACATCCCTGACTTCTTCCCCATCCTGAAACGTCATGGGGTGACAGCACTAGTCCAGGCCATGGAGGATTTGGAAGACCTGTGTGGGTGATGGCAATCAAGTCCTCAGCAGGCCAGAGGTGCTCTACCCCATGGGAAATGCTGGTACTTGGCAGGAGGTAACTAGAGACTAACTGGAGCAGAGAGAGAGAGCAAAATGAAATCTGTCTCTCTGCTTGCCCAGGAGAAGGAGACCTGAGTTCTCACCATTCCACAAGGGCTAAGGCTTTACATCACCGTAGCCATGAGGAAGGAGGTGGGAAGCTTTCCTGGGAGGTGAGAAATGTGAGTCTGATCGCCCCACAGGCTGACTGGACCTCCAGGCAGACTGGATACCTACAGTACTCTCAAACTCACACCTATAAACCATTGCATGCTTCCAGGCAAAGACATCACTAACCAAAAGCCACGACAGCTGTGATTTGAAGAAAGACCTTAGGATTGAATACTACCGTTTCAACAACTGAGCAACTAAACAAAGGAGAAAAACAATCCTACAAGTAGAGGTAAGCTTTTAAAAAATCCCCAGTATTAGAAAAGTCACACATTTTGAACTTTGATCAACCATGTGCCCTAGGAAATACATTGAGTTAATGGGTGACAGTCCATTCCCTATGTACCTAACTATCCACTCCTATAAATAACTGGCCAGAGACCCAACTCCATTGATATGCTAGTGGCATCACTGGACAAAGTGAATAAACTGCCTTCTTATGGTACAAATGTACAGCCATTTGGCACGGAAGAATTCAGAATATTCTGAATTTGGGAATTGCTGCAGTCAGCAAAATTAAATGCATGCAACAGAGTGTGGAGGGGAAAGACCGGGGTCCTCCCCGGTACCAGGAGGCAGCTGGAAGCAGAACCTGTGTTGTCCTGAGTCACAGCCTGGCCACAGTGACCAGTGCTGGGTTTCACTGCACACTGGCATGATGGAGGCTTCCACTTCTGGTACAGGGTAATAGTCTACTTAGAGTAACGATGCTGTGGAATAATCCAGTTTATGTGAAACCTAGATGCTAGCCTAGTCAAAGAAGGCAATAGTGTTATTATCCTGCACTTTCTTACTCTTGCTTTTTCTATGTGAGCATCATTGTATCATAATTTTCAATGTTTTCACTGGAAAAAAATGCAAACTGAATACTACAGCCGTACGATATTGAAAAAGAGTTCCTAATTATTTTCTTCTATGTTTTTTGATTTGAGATTGCAGCACCAAGAGGGTCATTGCATTTCAGGGTCACCTTCTTTTTGTATGTGATCTACAAAGGTTGATTGAAAGCAGAGCAACATCTGAATGGTGAGTTCTTCCTTCAGTGTATACCTCAGAGGTAAGGTACAATTTCAAGAACAAATGACAACAAGGAAAGTCCCTGTTCCTTATTAACAAATGACTGGCGTGGGGTGATGTGAAATGTGAGGGAATAAAATAGAATAAAAGTGTGAAAATGCATCCTGAATTCCCCAACGCTTCCCTGCTGTGTCCTTAGGGCATTCCAAGACCTACCTTGGAAAAGGCTTTGCATAATAATCACTGCTATGATTAGAGCGGTGTTTCACATTATATAATACATGCAATTCACCTGATAAGCATTGCAAGAAGAATTACTTGCAATTACAGTTTCAAAATGTTTCAGGTTTTAGGACTTCTCCCTCTCAGCCTAACAAAGCAGCCCCATCAGTTTTCACAGCAGCCCCTCAGTAAAACACACTTAAAAGTGAGAACGTTCTTTAAACTTCCCTCTAAGTGATCACAAATTCATAACAGCAATGATACCAGTGGTCCCAGGGCTATAAGCAGCTCACCAGTGGAGCATTACTGGTCATCAAAGGACTGCAACCCAGGAGCTGAGCAAAACCAGTTTTAGGAGTCACAAGAAGAACAAAGACCAAACATCCACTATATATGAGAGATGGTAAATTTCAATCTAACATGGACTTGCAAGCCAGTGAAGAAATGGCAAGTTGCAGTACATGTTAGTAAAGACAAGAACGATCCCAGGAGGATCCTAGGAGGAAATCATCAACATCACGCAACTCAGGATGCTGAGGATGCTCCGTACCCCAAGACTGAAGGCATCCACAGCGGGACCCAGCAGAGCAGTGGAAGGATAAGCATAACACCAGAGAAATGGATAGGTATTAGAAAATTTTGTGTATATATAATTTTAACAATTTTAACTTTTGTTCATTGTGATCTTTGTAACTGGAGTAACAATAACTCTTTCATTGGGCTCTTAAGACTTTAGGTAGACTGTAGGCTTTACATCTAATGTGGGTTCCTTTTGCACCTAGCAAGGTTTTGAGTTTAACAAGCTGGTAGGATTTCAAGCAACCTATTTGGTAGCTTGGATGCAGCAAATTGGTAACAGCCATCTTGAGGATACACTGCTAGCAGAGTGAAACATGCACCTCTAACACCACAGCTATGCTCTCTTGGGGCGATTAGGCATTGCCTTCCACGAATTCAGGCTCCCAAGCTGCAGATGGACATGGACAACCCTGCTATCAGGGTACTAAGGCAATAAATGAAATAATGAAAGCTAAGAATTTGGTGTTTCTTTTTTGTATATAAAAGGCAGCAAAAAGCAATGAGATATACTTTAGGGCCCCTCTCTTCTCCCTCTTACTGATTTGTATTTGGCTGAACTGTATTTAGAATTATTTATGTTCCATATACAGTTCTCCATAAAAAATAAGTATGTCCTTTGAGTCCTAAATCAACTTCAAATACTATGGCAGATTTAATCATAAAGTATAGTTTTGCAGCCTCCACCATATACACAATTTGAATTGTTTTTTTTCCTTTTAGCTGCATTTATTCTACTAATTTAAAAGCTAGTAAGCAAGATTAAGTATTCACGGCAGTAAACTGTAATTCTAAAGTCATTAGGGAATAGTTAGGGCTCAATACAAATGCTAATGTAGTTTAAACTTGATATAACCTTTCTAGATTTAAGTCATCAGCAAATGAAATGTTAATAAAAACTTCTGGACTGTATCTAGATTTCTTTTTGCATTAGTAACCTTGCTATTACAGAATGAACAATAACCAAAATACATTTTTCTCAAAGAACAGAGTTTCCAGTACAGCAAATAACAGTAAGGGGAAAAAAGTTTAAGTTGAGAAATGTTGAGAAATCCACAATTATGAAACCGAAGCAAATTTGGCCGTAAGTAACATATCACTCCATCAGTGACACTTCCTTACCAGATTTGTAACCATTTGTGCAGCCTCTAATCTTAAGCAAAATCCTGACCATCCCATTGCATATGCAAGCTTCACGTGTTTAATACGTTTACTGTACTTGTTTTGTTTTTTAAGGTAGAGTAACAAAAAGTACCTGTATGGAGAACAAATCCCACAGTAGCAAATATCCTACACAGTTTGGCAAGCGAACTTAATTGAGATGAGTGGAAACTTTAGGGGCTGCTGTAGTGGAGCACTGCCAATGACCCACGGTTAGCAAAATTCATCCATTTCTACGTCTGCTCATCCTATTACAAAAGCAGCCCACAGTTCAGTTACACCAAAATGTTTTGTGCAATGTTTTATGATATAAAATGTCCATGAATCTACAAGCCAACCAAACCACAGACACTTCCCTATGTGTTTTACTGCTGAATGTGCTGCGCATAGTAGTCCCAGCCTGCAGCCCACCTCGTCCCCACAGCAGCTGTCCCTGGAGTGGGGATGGGTTTGGTGGGTCCTCCGGTGTGCTGCCAGCCAGAGAAATGCTTGCCAAGCCAGCCTGGGAGCAAGAGCCGTGCTCAGCCTTGGGAACTGTAATTTCAGCCTGGCAGACTGGGCATGGAAGGGTGGAGGGGAGAGAGACCAAAGCAGACCTCAGGAACATCTTCTCCAGGGACCATTTCTTTCTCTTTTTCAGGTGTAAGCAGCTTCCCTGCCTGGAGGACCTTGCATGCTCATTTTGGTGCCATCAGCTGCAAAGACCATTTCTGGTGGTAGCAGGGCCATCTCTCCCAGTGGAGTCCAGGCCAGTTGATGGTGATGCCATGCAAAAGCTACACAGGAGCTGAGCAGCAAACTTTTGTGTGAAAATGGTGCAACACCCCTTCCTCCAGTGCCAGCTGAAGAGGGAAACGGTGTTGTCTAGTTAGGGAAGGAGAGCGCTCACAGAAGGACCCCATTAAGACAACACTGACACTGGACCCTTGCTTTCTAGCTACATTAGGTAGGACATTTTGTAACTTCTGAAGGGAAAAGGCTGAGCATTTTAAAACCAAGGCATCCCACACCCCGTCTCCTCATTCGCAGAAGCAACCTCCGTGTGGTGGGACGGGGCTCTACAGAAACACGACCTTATTGTGAGGTTCAATTACAGAACTGCAGAAATAATTTTGCCTTGTTAACTGAAAATCACCATAGCTTTCTTTAGAATGAAAAAGCCTAAACTATGGAAGCAGGGGCTCCAACGTATAAATACTGATTTATATTCATGGTCTGCCTCCTCCTTGTCATATTATAAATATAATCCCAGGCATTCAGGATATTTTGTTTGCTTTGGTGAACAGATACACACTTACGTCTGATGTTTTTTATGATAAACTATACAGGTGTAATTCTTCCTGCAGGCCCAGCAAAAATCATCTCAGATGATACTTTGAATGAGTATGACTGTATGCACACAACCCCCCCCCCGCCCCAAAACCTCAACCAGCCACAACATGGAGTCAGAATACAAATCCCAAGGAATAGATGTGGGTCAATAAAGTGAAGGGGGGGGTCACGAGCATCTTTCTTTGAGAGGCTGGTGCTACACCAGAGAGAGGAGCGTGGCTCTGCAACATATGGATGATTGCAGTGGAGAAGAAATGGTCAGTTCAGTGGGAGGAAAGAAGTATGGGGAATGACATTACAGGATCAATAAAATCTTCCTCCAGTGAATTGCCTGCAGTGCTCCAGAAAACCGCCGAGATCAATTTCTCGAGTTTTGCATCGGCTGCTGAAATCTGGGAGACACGCTGAGTTTTTGCTCACCAAATCCAGTAATGTAATTAACAGAGCAATGGAGAAAATAAAAATAAACCCTAAAAAATCAAATATAATCCTATCTATATAGAATTTTGAACGAACATATCATTACTAAATTGACATACAGTTATTATTGTAGCAACACTCCTAGGGCTCCAGTCTGCCAAGGAAGCATTGGCTGGAGTATGACGGAAGAGAGAGACGAAGGGTTGTCTTCATTATCAATTAGCTGAATATGGGGTTTATACAACCATGGCAAATCCTTTGAGCAAAATCATTCTGCCAGTCAATACTCTACTTGCTAGTATGAGCAATCATGTATGAACATCATTTCTTCCATATTTTCTTAATTCTACAGATGATGGCAGTTTTTATTGTCATAAAGGGAAACTTTTTACTGCAGCACGCACTGAGCAGCAACACTAACCGTCAGGAAGAAGTCAGGATTCCCCCATGAGGAAGTGTTTTTCCCTAAAACGCGCCATTTAATTGCAATCACAACTGTGAAAAATAGATTAGTGTGGTTTCTTTTTGCAGCATTTGTTAGTATAATTCTGAGACGTTTGTCTGAAAACAGAACTCCATTTCACTGCTGCTTGGTCAACAAAGATATTTGATTAGCAAGAACTATGTTCTCTTGTGAAACTTAAAGCTGTATTTGGAATTAGGACCTTTTTTATTAGTATGCATTAAAATCTGTTATTGATCTCCTAGACGTGCTAATATAAGTGTCTTTTGTAATACAAAACCAAATTAGATTCTGATCAGGTTCAAAGTGTTCAATCAAGGACTACCTAGCAGCATTTTTAAATGAAATGCAGTTTGTGTTTGGCATTTCAGATCAGCTATTTGATTGAAAGTCAGGAAGAATTCCCAATGATGTAGCATCTCTCTTCCTTTGCTGGGCATCTAAAATGCATCTAGCATTCAGCTGCTGCATAATGTTGACATATTGTTTTGTTCAGTCCGGAGCACTTTGACATTTAATGTATACTATGGTGGCTAACTTAAAAGGGACCACCTGCAGTACATTAGCTTAAAAACCATTTGCTAAACATTTTAAACCCAATTTCTTTATGACGAAAGACTGACATGTTCATTAACAGAATGCAAATGTGTAATGTATCACTTCTTCTACTGATCATATTACGATAATACTAGTCTTCATAGAGAAGTGATAAAATAAGTGACGATACAGTACAGTGTCCTTTTCAGACCTCAGATAAGCTCAGGGACCCACTCTGCAAGGTGCTTTACATGGGGCCCCAAGAGATAGACCTTGTTATGAAAAGTTTATACTTCAAAAGAGAGACAGAAGGCAGATATGATATTTCTAGCATATCCACAATGCCGATACCCAACAGGGATATTTTCACCTCACCTAACTCCATACTCAGGTAAATCACTCTAGGGCTCCATACAGTCAATAGAGAGAAACAGACTTTGAGGATGCCGCTCATCTGATCTCCTCTTTACAGAAAGCCATCTTTAGCAGAAAATCCAAAGTCATCTACTTTTGCCAGCCCTCACAGCCAGACCTCCTGTCTTGCCAGAGATGCACAACCTGCCGTGCATGGGTGTGCAAGGTGAGGGGAGCGCTGCCCTCCATCAGCACAGGCTCTGCTCACACGCGTGGGCTCTCAGGCGTAGACACGGGCTCGTTTGTGCTACTGGAAATCAATGGGTTCACTCAGAGACACTGGGATGGTGAGCGATTATGAAACCACACTGAGGCAGCAGAGACCAGAATCCAGCCCTTTGGGATGCTCTTTGCTTCATCTAAACTGATGAGATTTTAAGCGATTCATCTTTGCAATAGATCTACTTACAGAACAGCACAAAGCCTCCAGGTTCAACACTGCAACGCTGACAGGCGGCTGCTGCACGCAGAGATTACTGCAGCCAAACAATGGTCTCAATGGTTTAGTCTGTTTATTCAGAATTAGATTAACTCAACCAAAAAAGTGCCTATGTGGTATTACAGCTAAAATGTAAGATTAAACAATACGTCACATGATAATACCTCCTGGTCAAGGAAAAACTCAAGCCCCAGCGCACATCAGGTCCTCTCCTCCAGAGCCAGCTGATACTTGCAGGGACATCTCCTGCACTGCAGGGGTGCAGCCCCCGTGCCAGCGACGAGGCTCAGGCTACTGTTTCTAGACAATTTCTGATTCCTCTAGACACCTTGTGGTGCCAGACTTTGCTCAGATTTTATCACCCTTTTACATTAAGTGGCAATTAAAGGTGTGGGTTTGTAAGTGACATTAAACTCAGCATACCTCTATTCAGACTCCTCCCTCCAACCTGGATTTTGCCCATTTTATAAGGTCTTCCAGAGTATTTCTGCTACCCCCTGCCATTACTAACTTCCTGACTACACAGCAAAGCTCCTAAGAAAACAACATGAGGTCTCTGCCTGATTTGCTAGCCTTCACTCAAATGACGATTACTGGCAAATAATACACGTTGTGTCTATGAACTTAATTTCTTGCTGCCCGCTGGGCTTAATGGCTATCTAACGCTTCCCTTCCTCCAGCTCCCAGGCAGGTAACGGCTGGGCTGGGGGACAGGGGGACACTTACTTGTCGTATGGCCCAGAGCACCTTTCTCCCCTCCAGCCTAGCAGAGATGCGGCTGCGAGAGCGCTCAGCCTGCGTGGAGCAAGCTCACGCGAAGAAACCAGGCGCTCTGGGTGCTGCTGCACATGGAGGATTATGAATCAGAAGCTGAAAGAGAAGGAAAGGTGTCTCACGTGCTGGCTGTTACTGTGGCCACGTTAACACACCCCAGGCTGGTGAAGTGCAAAGGAGGGAAATGAAAGAAAATACAGGTCCACAACTGGTGCGTAGCATTTCTTCCCTAGTGCAGTCTAATTTAACGTGCAAAAGTAAAATAGAAGATCACTGTAACTGCCTCATCAACACCAACAATGAATGCCATTACCTACATTAATCCTCTTTCATCATTACCTTTTTTAAATGCTCCAGGATGATGGGAAAACTAAAGGACAATGATTGCTGCAAGCCCCACAGAAAGGTTTAAGCATTAAAAGGTTTTCTTTACAGGTGAAATCCTTTGCCTGTACCACACCAAAAGCAGGTTGAGGGGGGGGCAGCATGCTGCCAGCAGCCCCTGCATCCAGGGGGTGAGAGAAGAACAAGCCAAGGTCACATCACCCTGCCTGAGCAGCACGTGAGACGGCGCCGAGCCTTGCTGGAGAGGGATGCCGCAGCACGCTGGGCGCCAGCCTTGCTGCCGATGAGATCGCCTGGAAAACACGGCAGGGTGGGATCTCTCCAGTAGCTGAAGGTCACCGGTTGCAGAAAGCAAGACAATGCTGCCAGATGCCTCGTCCGTGCCCGGTGGTGTGAGCCAGGAACACTGGGGCCGGGGTCCGAAGTACGGGAGTGAACCAGGGAAAGGAAAGCCCTGTATTTCCTGGCAGAGCACTGAATGGGGCTTGTTCCGACCCTAATCTAACTATTATTTTCAAATAATGAAATTAAGATGTACCTATTTAGTTTGTATTTTTTATTTACAAACAGTCAATCATTTGCCACCTGGTAATAACATTCATTATTGCACAAAAGCATGTGGCTTACCGTGTCACGCTGGAAGTACTCTACGTATATAAGCAGAAGGCTAAACTCACCCTTAAGCTAACTTCATCGAAACCAGTTATTCCAGGATCAAGCTTTACCCAGTTACAGACATAGATCGTAAGTTCTGAGGATGGCATCAATCCTAGGTAATAAATGGTGCTCACATGAAAACTACGGAAAAAAGTATCTGTTTTAATTTACTGCAGCACCACTCTAACCTTCCGCCAAATGGAAACTGCAGGCTGCTGAAGTTTTGACATTTGAACATTTTCAATTAGTTGACACACTAGTAATTTGCTTGGTATCATCCTAAATAATAATACATATTGTGACTGAATTAATTTGGCAAGCAGCCAACGACTAATTAGGAAAAAGTTAATTACATACTTGTCGTGAAATGCAGTCTATTTATGGGAAAATGTGTTGACTTTAAGTCAATCTTGATATTTACAGTGAATTAAAAGTTACCACAGGGTGTAAGTATTTATGTTAAGGACAAATTGTCTGCAGGGGAAAACAGAAGAGGGAAGGAGGTGCCTGCAAACCCCGGCTGGGGGTGGAAGGGCTGGGGTGGAGCATCCCATTGCCTCCTCCCAAATCGCTTTGCGGACTGCCAGCATGGCAAAGAGGGAGCTGAGGAGGGGCAGCCGGTCGTCATCAGACACTACCACGAACCAGACAGCAATATCTGAAAAGATGCAGATAAATTCCAGCAGATGCCAGTTGTGCCTTCGCAATGAAACCTGAGAGCAAACCTCTGTGTTACCAGGGGATTTCCTCAAAGGTTCATTTTGGGGATCAAGCTCATTAAAGACTGTAACCAAAAGCAAGAGGGTAGTAATAATTTGCTGATGATACCTAGTTAGGAGGAGTTCTGTCAATTCAGAAGAGAACTGGGATTGCACACAGTAATAACCAGATGACCTTGAGGTCTGAACTAATAGAAATGGATGGAAATCAATTGTGCAAAATGCAAGGCCATACAGCTAGGGACTAATAATGAGCATTTCTGGTATAAGCAGAGAGCTCATCATCTGGAAACAGTAGAGGACAGACACCTCTATGTCTAGACAGAGACTTCTAGATATCCAGAAGCACTGGCTGGTCACAGAATCACTGCAAACCACCAACATGAGGCAGAAATGGCAAAAAAGATCCTAGAACATATCAGAAGTATTTCCACAGAGATGGGGAAGCATTAACAGCATTGTATGAAGAAATGGTGAGACCTCCCCCACAATCTTGTGTATGAAAATACAGCATGCTTACATGTTTAAGAAAGATGATCTCAAAGTGGAACCAGAACAGAGGTGGGGCATTTATGATGCTATGGAAGATTAAGTGTTTGACTTACAAGAAGAGACTAAAAGAACACAGTGTGTTTGGATAGCAAGGGGCAGTAGAGAGCAGATTATGATTATTCAGTATAAATACAGTAGTGCAGTAATAATGTGCATATTTATTATCAGGGAGGAAAAAGAGCTGGTAAAGCTAGAGAACACTAAGAAAACAAACAAGTATAGGTGTATCGCTAACATATTTACACCAAAAGTAAGAAGGGCACTTCTAATCAACATACGAACTGAGCAGTAAGGCCACTAAGCTACCTAATTCTAAGACAGAAGCTGATACAGATACGGAAGAAGTTGCATGAGACGACTGCCAGCAACCGCTGGGGCTGGAGGCCTCTTCGGAGCATCTTTTGGTGCCTGAGCTCCACTGAGAGCTTGAGCAGAAAGCCCTGATGTCCAGTGGGACTTTTCCCATGTGACCTCTTGCAGATGCTACTTGGACTTAAAAAAATTCCATGATTATGATTCCATACAAAGAAGTTGTTTTGCAGGTTTTTTTCTGAAGGAGCAGAAACCCTGGCTTTCTGATGAAAGAAATTCATCAAATTTAGGCATTTTGTCCAATTTAGTCATTTCTTCCTTACATCAAATGCAGCAAATTAGCTGGTTTCACCTCAGACCCAGGTGACCTAAGTAGACCAAAATATCACTAATTTATCTATTAAAAGGATTACTTAGCATTCCTTTCTGGAATTATTTGCAACAATGGTATCCCAGAACAGAGGGTATCCAAACATCCTAGGGATGGCAAAACTATAGCTTAGATCATCAACTTTTGTCCTAACTTCATAACACTGAAAATTCTCCACTGTCTATAACTAGGCAATATCCCACAGTGACAGAGACAAGTAGCTTTATTTGAAATTTTCCAAACTTGGTACCAGAAAAGTGTAACTTATAGACTGTTATTATTATTATTATTACTAATATAAAGCATGGTTCTTTTTCACACGGTTATATGAAACAAACTTTTCAACTTTAACGTCAATATATATCAGATATTTGTCTTCCTGTCCATATTGCCTCCAGAATGAGAACTAAAATAACATAATAGGCATTAAATCATCAAATCAAAAAAATGCATCAGCATCTGGTGGTGTTATGAGAGGTACTATACAGTACAATTTACAAGGTAATAGGCCTATTCATCATTGGCACATCATTCATTCCAGTTTCTCTGCTCAGATGATGCAGGGCAGGAATTTTGATGGACTATTTGTCCTTGCTTTGATTAAGAATAAAACATAGCTTGAAAATAAGAAACTTTGCCTGCTGTTCCACATCTCTGAAATACCATTCTTGTGTTACCAGCATGGATCAGAAGTACTAGATATGCTGATCACAACATTATGAAAGCAAAGGTTGCACCCAAACCCCATCTTTTCTAAATTTACTGCATCAAACTGGGATAAGGATCACACAGACATCCATTTATCTTTGCATTTCTAAACTGCCCTGCTTTGGCAGCGTGATAATCCAGGGGTTAATCAAGGACTCAGTGCACCTGGATTCAACTCCCTGCTATGGCCCAATCATCCCATATGACCTTAGAGAGATCTCTTAGGCTAAAGAAAATTATGATGTGCTTAAGTACCTTCAGCAATCTACCTTTAGTCTATGGTGGTCTTCTAGTCTACTATGTCTTTCTGATTACGTCTACACAGAACCTGCTCTGCTCTGTTCTTCACTAACTGGGGATGAAGATGAATAAGGATTGTGAGGCATTTGGATATTATGGAAATGAAGCTATAAAAAATCTTTTAGCAATAATTTTTAGTGCAGTGGCAAATGTGTACCCTGCTCCGTGACATTAAGGTTTGGCCTTTGCATTACTCTCACTGGCAGGAAATGCTCTTGCCTTCAATGTGCTCTAGTAGAGATTTTGCTCCCACCTCTGATTTTTCCAGAGGGCTCTTTTAATTATGATGCGCAAGATAACTGAGGCTGAAGGGATCCCACAAGAAGAGAACAACCTTCAGACAACAGTCTTTTTTTATTAAGATCTTGTTTAGTTGCTCTCATTCCAACAGTAGATGAGTTAAAGGCAGCTGAAGCGCATGGCTGTAAGATGCTCTCTTCGTCCCAGCTAGCTAACCGAACGCAAAAACATCTGTACCCACAGCTAGAGACAACTGTCAGCAGGTATGGGGACTGAAACCCTGCTGGGCCCCACACTGCTCACCTCTTTATGTGAGCCAACACACCAGACAGCCCCACGTTAACCTGCTGACTCCAGACCCTGCTTTTCTGTGCCCACGTCACCACATTTCCAGTCTTCTCAGCGTTTCCTAAATAATGACAAATCAAAAGCATTGTAATGCTCCCCTGCTTTCATGGTGATACACTCATAGGTTTCTTTGGCTTGGTCACTAAATCAGTGGCACAAGCCAAAATGTCTTTCCTAGCTGGAGAAGCCCAGAAGTGCTTGTGGCCACTGCAGGTGTTCGGCTGTGGGACCTAGGACTGCAGCACAATCCCCAGACTGCACAGCATCCAACGCGTAATTCTGTCCTGAAATATCATTTGAAATTTTCATTTCATGGTCTGTGGCATTTCAAGTTTTTCTTTCCATTTTAAATATGTTCATTTCACAAAGTACGAAAGCAAACCTCCCTTCATAATCCTGCACCTTGCAAACTCCCACTGCAACCCGAGAATCAAGCTGAACCCTCTCTCCCATGAACTGCCATCTACAACATTTTAAGGAGCAATGTGGGCTTTCTCCCCCTCTGCCTCTCGTGGAGGTTTCTCAGAGAAATCCCATGGGTCTGACATCTCTGTTCCTCCAGGTAGACTGACCCAGTCCTTTCTCTTAAAACAATAAATGACTTGCCTCTTGTAAAAGAAATGTCACTGTCATACTCCAGGCTGGAAAAAATCAGTCTGGTCATCCTGACTGCACTCGGCGGCATTCGCACCCCTGCTGATGCCGCTTTAAAGGTGCCCGTGTTGCACACATCTCCTTGCAAATCCTTTCCAGCTCACTCACAAACATTCCTTAAAACTGGCATATACAATTGTCAGTGAGGATCCAATTTTTTAAAGCTATTTTTCAGAACAATTTGTACTCTTCCAGTATGGTGACTACAAGACAAGAGACGCTTCATGCGTTGTAGCTCCTGTTATGGCATGATCTTCCTAAAGCCGCGAGACAGAGCAGTTGCTGTAAATCATCGTTACTTCCAGCACTCACTGTGGTACAGGCAGCTGATGTCAGTGCCGTCGTGCGGACGTGAACGAGGGCAGAATCAGATGCCGTGGTTGCTTCCACCATCCCAGACAGGTGAGTAGGTGATTGGAGGAGGGAGAGGCACCCACACCTCTTGGCTTTGCTTCAGGCTGGGACTGGCATATGCTGACAAGAAGTCAGAGGACTGAAGGATGGAAAGACTGCAGTACAGACAGGCATGCCTGATAAGCTCCAGGATAGACAGGAGCATTGCACTGTGCAAACGAGGTGTCCTAACGATGATGTGGTACTTGTAGGTGCACTCTCCAACGACCTGCTGTCCCTCAGACACCCTGTTTTCCCCTCACTGCCAGCGGCAGTTTGAAGGTACAAGCTAGCAATTTAGCTCCATGCTGTTGTCTGACAAGAAATCCCAGTCTGTTAGATAAGTAATCCACATTTTTCAAAAGATATGCCCAAATAAGTGTTTATTTGATGAACGCTGCTGAAGAGCATTTTTCGCTATCAGCTAAATAGCGGTACGTGTTTACAAACCAGGCTAATTATGAAGCCATCATATTTACTGTTTTATAGGCTCATCAGTGAACGAGACAGACTTGCTGCACGATTAAATATCAGAATTTGGCCATAAACCACCGCTAATCTTCGACTCCATCTCTACGTATTCAGAACCATATCAGTGGAACACAGAAAGGAGAACTGTGAGAGGATGGACTGATAATTATTTCTCCTTAATTAGGATTTGATCTTTTGTACATTAGGGGGATGAAAACAAGCCCAGATACACACACTCCTATTCATTCGGTAATTCTAAATGACACGGAATTAAAAGCAAAGCGGCGAATCCCTCACTCAATATGCACACACAATTCCCATCAAGGATAATGATTATTTTTCTGTGACCAGCATGTGTTTTGAATGTTTAATTTCCATCACAGGTTTCTATACAATTAGATCTACTGGCAGCAAGACTTAAACGCTAAGAAGGAGGAAGGTGAACCGGAGGTTAAAAAAAAGTACTAATTGCCTATGCGGTGTTTTCCAGAACTGCAAGATCTACGCCTGTCTCCCATAAAACAATGTTAATAAAGCAGACTTTAGTCCTTCATTACTCTTACACATAGGTGCAATTACAACTGATACCGTGAGCAATAGCAACAGGAGGAACCAGTCCCATGTGCCACACTCTCATCAGCACAAAATGCCACACTGAGGTGCGCTGCTCCTTGTTTGAGGGTCCGTTGTGAAGTGAAGCTGGTGTGCAGTGCCACCAGCTTGCTTGAAGATGCCTGAGGACTCTGGTCATGAAGCCACACCTCTCCATCCCTTTTTCCTCTGACACACAACCCCCCCAGCGCAGCCCCTGGAGAACACACGCAGCCTCCGACTTGTAATGGCAACATCAAAGTGAAGAGAGTTTCTTAACAAATTAAAGCAAAGTTTTTTTCCATGCTGTTTGATTGCTGAGGAGCTGAAGTTTGGTAACCACCACTGGAGCACAAAGGTTTTTCTTTGCTGGAAATACAAGGTTTGCTACAGAAGCAGCTTCTCCATACGATGAATTGACAATCATTTTCCAAATGACAGACTCAGTTCTTCTTAACACTACCAGAACTACTCATACTGGGCTCCTTGCTGTCATAAATCAAAGCAAATGTGGACAGATGCTGCGGGAAGTGGCTGCGATTGCGTGTCCCACCCAGGCAAGCCGGGAGGTGTGGGGGATGCCAGGACCCGGGGGCAGAGCAGGGCAGCTCCGGAGGGTGGGAGAGACCCACTGCCCCACGGCTCTCACCAAGGAAAACCAAAAATACCCTGATTTCATTTGCTTTGCCAGGCATCTCTACAGGGCGATGCTGCAGCTAAAACAGCGAGTTCACGATTTTCTGAGCCTAGCCATTAGACAAAGCTGGAGACTTTCAAAAGGGGAAAAAATCCCTATCATAAAAACTCTAAAGTCAACAGAAGTACACCAAAGAGGAGTGATCCTGCTGGGAGGTATCTGTAATTCATTTTGATCTCTGACCACCAGACATGATTTGGGCAAGGGTGTCCCTGAATTTTAAATGGTATTTTCTGGAACACGACTGATTTCTCTGATGGACTCCTGTTATTTCTGATACAATATGCAAGCTCACAGTGAAATCCTGCTCCTCGTCCTTGTGCAGTCCACCCACCTGAACTTCACCAGCTGAGAAAAACTAACAGGATTTTACCCTCTGGCCAAACACCTCCAAATATTTTAAAATACAAACACTGACTCCCTCCATCCTATATCAAAAGCAGGTATAAAACTCAGATCAGACAGAAATTCATCAATAAAATTAAAGAAAGCTCTAACAGAGCCTGAGCATGAAAACGAAACCTTTTCACACCAAGATGATCACTGATTAAATAAACAGTGAATGGAGCTGACAAACCAGACCAGTACGTTCGCTCCCTGGATATCCTGGAAGGTATGTCCAAGGAAAGAGAGAATAAAGGGAAAAGCAACAAAGGAAAAACAAGACAAAAAAGGATCTCACTAGAGCCAATGACGGGTATGCACAACTCTCAGTTATCAAATGGAAAAAAAGAAGCAGAATCCTGGCTGCAATTGGCTTTATCATCCTCTGAAGTCAAGCTGGGCACCTCCTCCCTGCCTGCCAGCATCCCCGGAGAGCAGCCTCCGCAGAACTCACAGACGAACCAGGCTGTGGATGAGGATGTCCACCCAGATGAATGCCCCCTCCTGTGCAGAGCCCTGCACCCCCTCACCCCTCTGCAGAGCAACCCCCACGCCCAGCTGGGATCCCTTCGAGCCACTTATTCATGTGAATCAGCAGCACTCAGGGTCCTCATTCCAGTGACAGTCTGACCTGTGCCTGAGAAGTGCCACCCTGCACTGGGTGAAGGGAAGGTAGCAGCAACAGGAGGCGATGAATTTTGTCATAATTTCTCATATGTAGTCCACTGCAAGTACACATCACAGTATTTGTTCCGTCAGCCATAATGTAGCACATCCCATCTGTGCACTGACAAATACAACAGGGAATAGCACCTGCCACGTGCCTCCGCTTGCAAACCGGTCCCTCGCAGTGTTGGGGTGTAGCCCTGAGCACGTAAGCACCAGCAGGGCTGCAGGGGTGTCTGCCTGCCCTGCAGTGACTCTGGGGAGAAAGAGAGAAGTCTGCACCTGCAGATGCTAACCACACTAATCCCAGTCTGTGAAAGCCCGTTTTCCCAAAATAATTAACTGGCATGAATGAAAGCCTGCTGTGGTGCTACACTGCAGTATGGTAATAGGCTGGTGTTCATTTTCTCACTTTATTTTTGATATTTTCTGAAGAAGCCTTAGAAATAAAATATATTTTGCCAACCATACCATTCTTCCTCATTTGAGGAGTATTGGTTCATGGTCCTGATAGACCTAACACCACCCTGCTTCCTTTTGTAGCCTTCTCCTAGATACCAAAATCAAGTTCAACATCATCAGGGAAAGAGGCCCATCTGGGGACTCAACTCCACTTCCTTTCCAAATTCCACTTCCAAATCAAAGACAGCTTGTCAAGATCTGGCCTGCAGGAAACTATTTTATTGGCTCCCACAGAAGTTTGTCAGAAAGCAAAAATTGATCATTTATTGATCATTTGACCTCACACTGTGTTAATTTCATTGGGTGTCTTGGTAAAAGCGTGGGCTCTTCCACAAGAATTACTTGGAGAATGCTATGAGCCCAATTTCCACACGAGTGAATGTGAGGACACATGAGACATTGCTCCAACTTCATTTGTGGGAGCAGGTACTTATATGCATGAATGCAAGAAATCATTGCGGACCTGGAGGCTGCTGTCAGACGGGGGAATTCTGCTCTCCACGATGAGCCACCCACCGCCCAAACACAGCAAACACTGCCAAAGGAGGGATCTCTTGTGCCCCGATCAGCACGAAACATGAACACACATGTGTTTGCTCTGGAGTACAAGAAATAAAAAAGAAGGGACAGATGGAAATTACCCAGGGCTATCGAATTATGGTGGCTCCTCCTCGTACCTAAGGCCAAGCCCTTCATGTCCTATCATTTACACAGGTAACCTCATCAGAGTTGTTTGCAACAAGCACTCAGTAAAATGGACTGGATTTGGTTCCAGAGAGTATTTGATCAAGTCAAATAAACCATTTTCATAGGCAATTAAGACAAATCACTCAACATTTGCTTTCCTTTTATTAGAACAGCGGTCAGTCCCTGTATCAGATCTAATATACTCCGTACAGTTCTCTGCAACAAACTGTAACTGTGGTTTTCGCAAACATTTCATAGGATTACATGATCCTCACAGCCTGAGTCAGTAGAAAGATGTGGTAAGACTGATCTGATAAGAAATTAGATGGGTGAATTACACAGAAAATGATTTCTGTAAAAAATCCTTCATACACTCTGTAAATTTTGATAGCTTGACAAATAATTTCAAAGATAAGGAGCTTCCCTCTGCTTTTGAATATTTATGGAGTGGAAGAAATACTTGCTTGACACCCAATGGGAAATCAGGACATGAACACAGCAGCATCGTTCTCCTCTTCCTTTAGCCCTGGGCAAACTCTAGATGTGCAGGACTGACTCCTCCAGCTGTACCAGCCTGTGAGCCAGAGGAGAACAAGGGACACAGGGAACAGTGCTAGAAATCCAAACCAAAAATGGATTTCCAAAGCTGTTGGATTGGGATCTTACCATAGGATTTTGCATTGAGTACTGACTTCACTTGAAATACAAAGAAAAATGCTGTGTTCAGAACCTGTCACGTTCTCAGCACATTTTACTTCATGAATACAAAAATTAGCACATTTTGTGCTATACACAAAGAAATGTCAAGTAGGTAACCTAAAACCGCAAATGACATAACCAATAAATCTCATTTCAAGAGCAGTGAGTATAATAATAAATTTTACAGGATTCCAATGTCACTGTATCCAACCAGCCATGGTAAAATGCTACTACCTTTGAATTTCAAAACTGAAAGTTAACTATTATGGGCAACAGTATCTAATACCAGGCTGGTACAAAGCCCATTAAGATATACCATCTGTGCGAACGTCTGTCCCTGAGCACATTTTATTTATAAGATAAAAATAATGGGCATGATATGAGAAAACCTAAGAAATAATTAGGAATTAAAACTTGGTTTTATATAGGAATGAACATTTTACAATAAAAGTATCTAAAAATATACATATGTCCATGTTTAGTACAAGGAAAAGCACAACAATCTTGCACTGTAAATCAGCATCCTCGTGATAAAACCTCCTTCTAAGCAAGAAGGATTCTTCAATGTCATGGTTAAGTCATAGCTGCTGCAAGTGCATGGCAGTGATACAGGCCAGGAAGGGGCAATAAGATCCCCCGCCACAAAGATAACACCACGTCCTGATGCAAAGATAAGACTTTCAATACATGATTTTGAGAGGGTTTTAGCCCTCTGACTTTGACCAACTGTTCACACAACAGCTAGCACAGGGTGGGGTGACATTCGGGCGGAGCACAGCAGGCTGCTTACATCAACTGTAAGGTCAAGACCAAGGACTGAAGTTTTAAAATTATATCTTTTTAGTAAGGATACTATAAAACTAAGGTTTTAGTAACCTGAGAGTAAAACATACCACTCCTTTTTTGGTTTTTAAAGCTCAGTGTCTTTATGAAGATTTTCACATTTGTAAGTGCCAGAGCATTGAGGCGCATTTATCACATAGATTATAAACAATTATAATTAATGCTAGCCTGCTCCCATGCTTTGGCTGAGCAATTTTTTTTTCTGCTGTGAGATCTTGGTGCAACCATGGAAAAGGGTGGCATGCTGAATCTCTAAGTACAATGCGGCTTGGCAGATTGGTGCACAAGAAAAAGCCTGCTATCAGCTAAGGAAAACAACAGGCAAACATGCAACATCAGGGCAGCCACCTGCTCAGCAGCACCTTCCTCCAGCTCAAACATCCTAAAACTGCATGAGAGTATTACAAAAACACTGCATTAATTGCAGCAGTTGGAACTGTAAAAGGTGGAGCAGTCTCAGAAAACCAATTTCCTTTCCACCATCTGTTTTCCAAACGGTCAACAAAGCACTGGGTCGTGCAGTCCTGCTGCGCAGATGTCCTCTGGCAGCGGTGGGGCTTCCAGATGCAGCAGCAATAGTACTGTCCCCATGGGCATTTAAAACTGAATCGGGTAACTATTTTATTGATATTCGGTTTCCTTTGGAAATGAATCAAGACCAGGATAAACCCCTCTACCTGCGAAGGAGAGCATGCAGAGATAGCAAAAAGAGAGAAGATGCCCTCATAGGGGTTTGCTTCTGCATCTCCTCCCCATCAGCAGAGCAGGGTTTGCTTTCCTGTTGCATGGCTTCACGCCCCAGCTCATAGGTGGATGTAATTCACCAAAGACTCTAAAAAAACCCCTGATTTCCTACTTTGGCTCTGCTCCAGCCTCACCGTCGTGCTGTGTCTTCAGGTTGAAGGTGGCTGCAGTCCTGCCCTGGCTGGGGCACTGGCCGGCCAGGCGAGGACAGCCCTGGCAGGGTGACTTCCATGGAGTTCCTTAGTAAATGGCTACACAGCTGCGGGGGGAAGAACAGCAGAGCTTTTTCATCTTTTTAACCTCATTTCTGTGGGTCTGCAAGAAGATCAGCACACATCCCCTGAGGTCCTGCCCTTGTTCATCTATTTTTCCTCTAGGCTCGAGCAAAGCAGGCAAGCTCCTAACTTTGAGCTGACATTTGCCTCCACTCAGATGAAGTGATTGTCACTCTGCGCTGGTCTGGGACCTGCCTACTGCTCGGTACCCCTGCCAGAGAAAACCAGCACGAACACAAGCCAGCCTGTGGGATGCTGACCTTCGAAGCCCTACGCAATCCTGGTGGGTGCCCCTGTCAAAGAGCCCTGCTAACAATGTCCAGCTGATGAGGACACTGCAGCCAGGAGAGTGGGAAGGGAAGAAAGTGGGGTCTCTCCTTGAGGATACTGGGTTTGGAAATCTGTATCTATTAATTATGAATAAATGTAACTAAAGCTGCATTTTTTACTTCTATTGGAGAGCAAAAAGAGCTTCTAATTTGGAGCAAGACTTTGATATTTGAAAAATCAAATATATAAGCAAGGACTCTAGTTAAGTTTCTCTGGCAGAAGACTTCAGCAATTTTCTAATTTGTTTATATTTTTGATGACTGACTGACAAAAAATATTGATTGACAGGCACAGAGATAAGTGGAGAAATGCTCAGAAAGTAATAGCTTATAAATGCTACTTTCATGTAACATTTCCCCACTTATCAAGTCTCTTGTATTTCCAAATGAATGAGGTAATGTTAAAACCCTCTGCAATCAGAAAATTGTTTTCCATATAAGACACACGCTATCTTTCTGCCTGCCTGTAATGTGCCGTGATTGGTAACGTCTATTAATTATTTTTATTGGCTCCAATGTGAACTCCACTATGTATTTTTGTTATCCTCTAAGGATATATCCTGTAAGCAACAAAGCTATACGTTCTCCTTCCTAGTTTTTTCAACATTTTAAATAACCTGCTCCACATGCAACCAAGAATTTTAAAAGAGGTGCTTGTGCCGTTAATATTGTTCTTCATATGTGAGGACATAAACTTTCAGACAACTAGAAGAAAACTCCTGTTGTGCCAGTATTTTCAGTAGGCAGTATATAGGCAGCTCAGGTAATTAAAGCCTTGTCAGCCTGACAGTGATCCCAGAGAAAATAATGAAATGGCTGAGAGGGACTTGATTAATAAGGAGATAAAGATGCCTAATATAATTACCGTCAATCAACACAGGCTTATAGCAAGCAGATTTTGTCAAACTAATTTGATTTTTTTATGGAGTTTCAAGTTGCTAAAAGTAACCATGATGGTATAATAGACTTCTAAAAGCTACTTTAGATGGTGCTTACTACATGATGTTTTAATTAACCTGAATGATATAAAAATCAACATGACATACATTAAAAGGATTAAAGCCTAAGTAATTGTTCATTTATTAGGGAAGTGTTCTTGAACATGTGTTTCCAGTGGGATCCTAAAGCCATTAGTTCTTAGCCCTACTCTTTACGTTTTATCACTGATCTGCAAGAAAACATAAAATCATTACTAATAAAGTTGGCAGATGGGACAAAGATTGGAGGAGTGGCTGAATAATGAGGAGGTAGAGCCAGCAGTACAGAGGGGATTAGATTGCTTTGGGAACCAGCACGAACAACCAACATCAACTCCGACAGAGCCAGATGGAGACCAGGCAGTTAACAGAGGGGGCTCTATTCTCAGAAGAAACAAATCTGAAAAGAGGTGGGGGGTACTGAGGGGTTTTCCACTGAACAGGCATTTGAGTAAGATGCTCTGCTAAAGGAATAAATGTGATCCGTGTATGTGGAAATGCTGAATGGGGTAACAGGCTTTCGCCTTAGCGTTCAATCCTGCAATACCGCATCCAGCTTTGATGCCCACAGTTCAAGACAGATGTTGAGTAGTCAGAGGGAGTTCAGAAAAGAGCCAAAAGAATGACAAAAGAGTTGGAAAACATGGTTCATATGAAAAGGTTCAAGGTGTTCAAGATATTTAAGAACAAAAAGTATCTGCTCACAGCCCAAGATGCACCACGCCGAACACAAATTGGATTTAGATGGTACCCCAGTCTGGCAAACAGACTCAAGAACTAGAACCTGAGTCAGGACCATCCGTTCAGATATATGGTGTATGCTTTGTATAGGGAGGATGATTTACCACTGGAACACCTTTTCAATTCTGTGATAAATGTCACATCACTGGAAACTAAACACTTCACAGGATTTTCTCTGAAAGGTATGTACTATTTCAACCTAAACTCATTTCAGAAGAACAGGTGGCCTGTGTTATCCAGGGGTTTAGATTAGCTGTTCTTGGAGCCTGAAAACCTACTGCTCTATGAATGTGTCTATTTATCAGGCAAAAATGTTAACAGCAATACAAACTTTCTTTAAAGAAAGTTCTTTTTTTCTGTTTTCCTTCTCCTGGAAAAGTTTCTTTTTCCGGTTGAAAATCCTTTTCAACCAACATCCTTTTTCACCCACTCCCAAAGTTTTAGACACCAGTTATAGACAAATGATCCCGAATCCCAGTGTCCACAAGGTTGCAAAGTCCTGACGAACATGGGCTACCAAGAACAAAACCTGCAAGATTCACAGAGAAAGGATAGAAAGGGATGCTGTAGACCAGAGACCTCAGTTCTGACCCCTGCTCCCAGGCTGTTTGAAAAAAGACTGTTCTCCTAAACAAGGCTGGATAGGCTGATAAATGCCCATCTTAAAGCTTTAAGTTATTACAGGGCTTGGCCAGATTTATATTGGTAACCTAGGGATGAAATGCTTTTTATCAATACCCTTTCTACTTGCCCTCTAAGCAAGCTATGCTTTTTGTGCATGTGTATAGCAAACCTATACTTTAAATGATCTTCAGCAGCTGAAATAATTACCCCAAAACATTGTATCACTAGAGAGCTCAGTGAACTGGAAAAAAAAAAAAAAAACACCTAAAATTTGCTACATAACCTGCAGAAATTGAGCAGAATAACAAATGGCTCACAGTATTCTTTCTCCAATTAATGGCTAAAGAGAAATAGCTTACTTGGGGGAAAATGACACTTTCCATTTAAACTTGGAGTATTTTAAGGCAATAATTTAGGGTAAATTCCAGCAGGCAATCAGCAACTGTTATGACCCTTAATATTTCAGGACTTGATCCTCACAGGGGCCAAACCCTGGACTGCCTCTCAGGATCACATCTTCATTTTATGCTAAGTCTTGTTCCTTGCTCCCATTAAAGTCACTCCAAACCCAAAATCATGAGATAAAAAGGTGGTGAGAAAAGATATAAATAATATGTGCAGTGCAGAATAAATTCACATCTAAATTACAGGCCAGGGGAAAAAACAGCTTCTGCAGAAGGCTCATCACATCCACCGCCTTCCCTTTCATATCTATTTTTCTACCTTCATTCCCAGACTATTTACTGTTTAATAACTCATTCAAGGTCTTGCTTGAACGCTTTGATGCTTCTCGCTTGAATAGATTTTCTTTGGAACATATTCCCTGAGCTGTACGCATTACGTTTGCTATGAAACATTTTTTGCCCAATATATTCTCTTAAAAAAAACCCCCAAACTCCCACAATTTTCAGCTAAGATTTTTAAGACCATCCCTGACTTCATCATACCAAAATTTATCAAAATGGTCATTGTGAAGGTAAATTCCTGCTAAGGTCTCTCTGATATATTTTCATTTATGCCACTGAGTTTTATTTTACATGCAGGCTTCTAGATGTTCCTTACTTTGCATGAGTAAAAACACTCTAAAAGCATCCAGCAGAATTGTGCAGTCCCCATGCAAACAAATTTCCCAGTCAAAAAAATTAAGAATTTGATCTGTGGAGTGACAGTAAGATCACAGCCCAGTAATGATTTATTTGTGACACTGTTAGTGATGTCTTTGTCTTATCAAGCTTGACTCCTACTGTGATTAAGGTTTTGTTTCTACTGTTTGCAATGCAAGGAGATTTTATCCACCTTAATTATTCCTAAAGATTTTCACTTTCACCACATTGAATTTCTGAACATTCAATGGCTGTTTACTTTGTTTCTTATTCATTTCTCAAAGACACTTGAAAGTGCATTTTTCTAAAGATTTTTTTTTCCTGTCATTTTTCAATCCCTTCTGGATGGTGTAAATACTTTTCTTCCGTATTGATTTTTGTCCTTTTTTCCTTTAACAAATGCTAATTATTTTACTAGAGTTAACTGAAACTGACTCATCTATTTTTGTTTGGCAATTTCAATGCATATATTGCTATTATGCTCCAATAAGGTTGCCCACCAGCATTAGTAATGCAAGCAAAACCACAGGAAAAGTATTAATTAGTTAAGTTGTTATTTTAACTAAAGATAATAGTTTCTATTGAATCATTTATTTTTGTGTATTTCCTTATGAAGTATAATGCTAATTATCCCAAGGTATAAGGCTTGCAAAGTCAAGCATACCATAGATAGGGAATGCCAAAACTAAGATAGGGATAGATGTCCAATTTGAGCTTCTTGGCGCCATTTTAACACAAATAACGGCAGTCATTAAACATAATGATATATTAAACATCCAGCAACAGTAGAATATATTCAGCAACAGTCCTGCATCTAGCCGTACAGATTAGGATGCTATCAAGTATTCCTTATAAAAAAGGTAATTGATCTCACCTAAATTTGCTGTTTGCAGTGTTGCCTCTGAAGTCTGCGGAGACTCGCTCCGCCTGCTCAAGGCCGGTGGGTGAGCACGGGCTGGCGAACTCGGCCCTGCCCACCCGACGCAAGCTGGGGAGAAGCCCAGCACGCTCCATTCCTGCAGAGATCAACAGGGACTGACGTAGCTCAACCCATTGCAAATGCCAGTCTTTAAAGAGTGAAAGCAAGAATTTGTGTTTCCTGCTCCAGAAGCTTCAGGGAGACGTGGTCAACAGAGGTATATGGCAAGTTTTACTAAGCTAAGCACAGGGCTAAATGTTGTACTGTGTTAATCAGAACAGAAGAACAAGCTGCACAACTGTAGAAAGAGCTTGTCTGAGAAGTTCTTTGCTTTTTTTTGGCTGTGACCAATCTCAGGTGTAGAAAAAACTACCAAAAGAAAGTGCTCGCACCGTACTTCATGGCTGAATGTTTCTCATCGGTAACTGAGCTGACGTTCTTAGCAGAGTGTTTAATCAGCTGTAATGGCTGTAACAAACACATTTAGAAACCTGGAAGGACTGAGCTGGGAATAAACCAAAATGTCATGTGAAACCCCACTGCAGCGTCAGCAGATGCCGCCGCGCAGCCAGCGGTTGGGTTCGCTCCACAGCATGCACAGACACCAAGGCAGGAAAACTCCACCTGAAGCAAACTCAGTGAAGAAGGCTTGTGAGGCTGATCCTCTTAATATTTCAGGATAAAATTTCAAGCCCAATTACAAATAAACCCTACTTATTCTTGATTTTGACCAAAACCATCCACAGGAAACCCGTATGAGCAGAGCAGAATTGGAAACCTCACACACCATGAGGTGTCTCGATTTACTCTTTAACTGTGGGCATCACAGCCTCTCCAGCGGCTGCTGTGCCCGAGTACCTCAGGCCTCAGCATAAGCACATCCATTTGTGTTCTTAACATAGAAAAAGCTTTGCCTGGGCTCCTACTGACTCAAAAACAATGTCTAAGCAGATTGTTGCAGCATATGCCTATATTAAAGCAACACAGCCAATATAATGAGCTCAACAAACAGTATTATCTCCTTTAACCTGAGATGACTACAGATGCCATAATTTATATGGTCATTTACTTCAAACAAAGGCTGTGGCATGTAAACCACACCTATCATCCTGCCATCTATACAGTCATTTTGCAACCCAACCCCTAAAAACCAATTACTGTGTAAACACATGGACTCAAAAAGATGTTTTATGAAAACTGAGGTGCCACAGTGGGGAGGTTGGAGAAGTTTTACCACCAAGCAGCTGCCTACTCTCTCCTCCCCAGGTGGTGTATTTTCTGTCCTTAAAGGATTAACTGCCTAAATTAATGCTGGTTAAATGCTTTCCAAAGGAGAATTATTTTCTTGGAAACAGACAAACATTCCTCAAGCTCTGCTTCAGAAACCATGACTCTTAAAATAGAAGATATTAATCCTAAATTCAGTTGGCAGTCTCCTCCTCACAACCTCTTTTCCTACTTACCAGGTAGAAATCTTAGAGGTGCCAAAACCACATGGAAAAGCATAAGACATGAGGCAAATAATTCATACGTAGAGTATGTTATCTGCCTAGCCAATGTATACATATTTTATTCTAGATAGTAGGTTTCCCTGCTGTGATCACTTCAGAAAAGGAGGAATACTTAGTAAGTAGTTTGTTAAATTACGTACATACTTAAAAATAATTTTTGTAGTGGCTTATGTAGTATGAGATGAAACTTTAGAACTTTGACTTTCTCTTTCATCAGTATAAGCAATAACGTTTCTACGAAATATCTACTTTATAGCTCAATACTTGGCTACAACTAAAATTGTCCCAGAAAGGAGATGATACAAAAGATACAACTTACGTAAAATGAAGTAAAATGTCATCTAAGTATAAGGTCATTTTGTGTTACACTTCAGTTTCAGATCATTTAGCAGACACGTAAGATCTCTTTTTTTTTCCCCACTACTTGCTCTATTAAGTAGGCAAATAAAAGTTTTTGAAAAAGATCACCTTTACTCTCTTTCCCTTTAAAGCAGCCCTTTGCTGGAAAATTAGATCTCAGACTGAGTATAAAACATTTAGCTACTGTTACACCAGGAGCCACAGACAGCAATATTTAAAGTTTAAAACCAGCCTCTCAGCTAAGTCAAAGGCCCTCACTGCATCAAAAGAATAAAGCAAAGGCTAATCTGTTTTTTCTGATCTGGTTATAAGGTTACAGGTCAATATACATTATATATTATCTGAAAAGTGGCTCCAAGAAATAAGTATGTTTTCAGTCTAAAGCATTTGGAGGAGGATTCACCAGCTCAAACATAGACTTCAAGGTGGTGAATAGGTACATCTGAGTTTGCTGTTTAGCCTTTGTTTAAAGGCAATAACGAAAGGAGGCAATGGAAAAAAACAGACACTTCTGAGGTGCCCGAGTAGGTATTTATCTATATCTGATGCGAAAATAGGACAAAGCAACTTCTCTCTCTTACTTAGCTATAAAGGAAGCTTCAGGTGTAGATGTCTACCTCGGAGATGTCTTAAGACCCCAGTTGCCTCATTGCGGTTACAAGGCCAGTGGCCATTCTCTCCAGCATACAGTGTAATTCTTTTTTTATTATTATTTTTGAGACACTGGCAATAAAAAAAAGCATTCCCATTTGTGGCATTATTTCCTGTGAGTCATCTGATAGTAAGTCAGTGCATGCTTCTAGGTGAGCATCTTTGTCAGAATGTTAACAAAGACCTGGTGTAATTAGGTCTGTAATTTTACAGACTGTTACTGTATAGAAGTACTGTTGTGGGGCTTTCCCCAATTTTTAAACTGTTTACAACCCTTTCAGTCTCTGTTTAAGCTACTCACTTCTCTAATGCAATTGCAGCTTTCTTGAGGTTGATGGAACTCAAAACTTTTACTTTTTAAATCCTCCAGTAGATTTTCTGTTTCATGATACATACACATTTGTGAGGAACCCTGAAAGGCAAATTTAAACAGATCTAGAATGTCTTATCACATTCCTTTCAGTTATTATTTAACCAATTTCTTCCTCATGATTTCTCCTTCTTGGAAGATAAGCTAGAATTTTATCAGCTTTGATACTCTCTTCACAAAATGTGGTTCAGCTAGTTTTATTTGCTGCACTTTTCCATTACATTTATGTGACTTGAACTGCTTTTGATTCCTGTATTCTGAAGAATCTTCTATCTTTATGTGTCTTTCTAAAGGCAAAAAATTATTTCCATCTGATTTTTTCCTCCTTCCTACATTATCAAAGGTATCATGAGGTAGTTTCCTTCAATTACCACTTTGGACCCTTCTCTTGAGAATTTCTATCTTCAGAAGCATAGCACCATTAAAAATCCAGTATTTTCTTTATTTTTCTTCCCCTGTGACTTGCAAAAAAGTCAACAAATGTATATAATACAAAGAAATACTATTATTGCTTCCTTTAGAGATGTTTGTGCTCTAGAAACATAAAAGGTATCCTGGAATATGACTATTATCAATTCAAACAATATGCAGCCTTTTGTCCAGGATGGATCTGGATGTTTTGTAAATATTTCTGGTTTCTATTGTGCTGCAGAATTAAGGAGAAATAAGAATTGTCAAAATAAAATGTGCCTTATTTTTTGTAATTTTTTGAAGGAAAGTGAGAGGGAGAGAGAGTGTAAATTCATCCAACCAAGCATTTTATTGATCTTCATCAATGAAAAGAAAGCAAAATGTAGGGTTCTTTTCTTTATTTCTCCTTTTTTTATTCCTCCTTGCTTTGACTAGAAATTCTATCCTGCTTCTGAGAAAGCTTTAACAATGAAAGGTCCACTAGAAATGCCAACAAGCTCCATTAGGTGACATTTTTAGTTCTCTAGGCTTTTTTTCTCTTGGCTGTAAGCACAGTATTCTTGACTATCTGTGGACACAGTATTTGCCACATTGTGGGGGAAAATAGCACATATTCAAGGTATTTAATGATCTTATGGCTCTTTGCTACTCTAGCTTTTACTTTATAAAAGTATGCACAATAATAAATACCATTGAATGTATGAACCATCCAACATATTACTATTTTGCTGAATTTCAAAATCTATTCCATGTAAATTTTCTACTTGATAAAAACACAATGTCTAAGTAATTCCCTCTTTTCCCAGATGCCTGAGGTGCAAGCACTTGTGTTCTGTGTTTTGCTACATGTCAAACATAGTTGATAGTCAGATGTCATCTATCTGGACTTCGGTAAGGCCTTTTACAGAGTCCCCCACAATGTCCTTCTCTCTAAATTGGAAGGATATGGATTTGATGGACGGACTGTTCAGTGGATAGCTACCTGGCTGGACGGTCGCATCCAGAGGGTAGTGGTCAATGGCTCAATGTCCAGATGGAGATCAATGATGAGTGGTGCTCCTTAGGGGTCCATATTGGGACCAGTACTATTTAATAACTTCATCAATGGCATAGCAGGATCGAGTGCACCCTCAGCATGTTTGCAGATGACACCAAGCTGAGCGGCACAGTTGACACGCCTGAGGGACGGGATGCCATCCAGAGGGACTTCAACAAGCTTGAGAAATGGGCCTGTGTGAACCTCATGAGGTTTAACAAGGACAAGTGCAAGGTCCTGCACCTGGGTTGGGGCAATCCCCAGTTTCAGTACAGGCTGAGGGATGAAGGGATTGAGACCAGCGCTGAGGAGAAGGACTTAGGGTACTGACAGATGAAAAGCTGGACATGAGCTGGCAATGTGTGCTCGCAGCCCAGAAAGCCAACCATATCCTGGGCTGCATCAAACAAAGCGTGGCCAGCAGGTCGAGGGAAGTGATTCTGCCCCTCTACTCTGCTCTGGTGAGACCCCACCCGCAGTACCGGATCCAGCTCTGGGGTCCTCAGCACAGGAAGGACATGGACCTGTTGGAGCGGGTCCAGAGGAGGGCCCCAAAAATGATCAGAGGGATGGAACACCTCTGCTATGAGGAAAGGCTGAGAGAGCTGGGGTTGTTCAGCCTGGAGAAGAGAAGGCTGCGGGGAGACCTTATTGCGGCCTTTCAGTACTTAAAGGGGGCCTACAGGAAAGACGGGGATAGTCTTTTTAGCAAGGCCTGCTGCAACAGGACAGGGTGTCACGGTTTTAAACTAAAAGAGGGTAGATTTAGACTAGATGTAAGGAAAAAATTTTTCACGATGAGGGTGGTGAAACACCGGAACGGATTGCCCAGAGAGGTGGTAGATGCCCCATCCTTGGAAACATTCAAGGTCATGTTGGATGGGGCTCTGAGCAAACTGATCTAGTTGAAGATGTCCCTGCTCATTGCAGGGGGGTTGGACTAGATGACCTTTAAAGCTCCCTTCCATCCCAAAGCATTCTATGATTCTATGATATATTTTAAAAACTAGACTTTATCTTCTAGATATTAGTAGTTTACCTCTCTATTGCATGACAATTCTGATTTAACATCTTCAAGATGTTTATCAGCAGCCTGTCACCTGCACCTGGCTATTTTGTACTCTTATCAATAATCTTCTTTTAAAAAAATAATACTAATAAGTAGATATTGCCTTCTGCTGAGATGAATATCAAGATTTATTGACTTCAGGGTAAATATTTACCAAAGCAACCTGCAGTCAATAATTTCTTTGTGGAACAATAACTCTTGATGTTCACAGAAATACAAAGACAATCTCATGCATGTGCATTTAAGTCTCACTAACCCACACTGCAGTAGACTGTAAACCTACCCAAAAAGTAGATTTCCAGGTTGCTCTATCACATTCTGTACACAACAGTACAATACTTATTTCTCCTTTAACTGAAAAGGAACCTCACTGAAGAGGAAAGGATTAGAAAAAGGTTAAGAGATTTCATGAGGGGCTGCTCTGTTCCCATTTCCTCAACAGAACCTTTTCAGGAACAAAGGAAAATGAATATTCTGTTGCTGAAGATAATAACTTCTACTTCCACTCATCCTGCCCATAGCCACACTTCTAACACAAACACACAAATTAGAATCTCACATACTTTACTCTTTGTTTTTTGCTTCTGTCCAGAATTTCTCTGGTAATCAAAAAAATCTATAAAATCTTCTAAAAAGTAGAAACCTCCCTTAGAAAAGCTGAAAATTTGCAGCACAATCTTTGAAATAACAGAATTCCTGATTATAGATTATCTGTGTAACAGAATTTTGCATGAGAGTCACATTGCCTTATCATGCCTGATACCATCTTCCTTCCACCATGTCTTTCGACATGAACTACATCTGAAAGAAAAAAGATGGCAAAGAATTTCAAGGAATGGTATTTTTTAAATAGAACATCCTACAGGGTAAATCACACTTGAGGGGAAAAAATAAACAGCTTTTCCCAGCCTCTGATTCAGATAAACACTTCTATGGAGCTCAGCAGGACCAACTGGGCGGGGGGGGGGGTGCTAATTTGCCTGTGCAAACAGATGTTCCAGATCTCTGTATTAATGAACTTGGCCATGGCAGTCACTTACTGACTCACTACTGGAATGTTTACAGCCATTAGTGTAAGCGGGAAAATGTATGATAATGTTTAGATAAATTACCTCCTCCTTGTCCAAAACAGCCTCTTCTGAACTGCTTCCATTGCCACCTGAAATATCCCTGTCTAGTACGATCCCTTCAGCTGTCATGATGAACCCAGATTGTCATGATGAACTCCAGACTGTTCATACAGAGCCTGATTATCACTTTTGTCAGCTTTGTGTTAACGCAGCTTTTCTAATTTCAGTTTGGTACCTCTGGTTTTACACCAGGCTGAGCAAGACTCTAGCCTGTGGTTTGTATCCATCACTAAATCCCAAGCGCTCATTTACATTTTTGTTCTTTCAGTCTCTCAAGTCTCCAGACTAAGAGAACAAAACACGTTACCTTCATTGGCAAAAAGCTTCCTCTTCTTACATCTTGTCATTTACTGTGCCATCTCATTTGTATTCAAACCTTCTCATTTATATCCTGATGTACAACTGACTTTTCCTCTGCATTTTAAAACAAATCTATCCACCCACTTCTTTATATTCATCATCTTTGAATCAGTAGACAAGTCACTGCCTTATTTTGCTTCCAGAAAAAATTATCTACAGAGCCTATTACGGTGTCTTTAGACACTTTTACCTCTCCTTCATCCACCTCCTTGGTACTCTACCACTTCCACTGCAGCTCTCAATGTAAAATACTTCTTCTCTTTGACTTGCCGAGAGGATGTTTTGACCACCTGTCAACTCACACTTAGGCTTCAAATGCGGCTGTCCCAACAGCCACTGTTGGTGGTGCCAGTTTTTAGGATGTGGTTTGACTCTCTCAAGTTAATTAAAGAAAAGAGCGTTTTCAAATCCGGTTAAACTTCAGTGAAAGGGTTAGCTACCATCATTCACATCATTAAGGATGACAGAGAAACAGGCATTTCTGGTTAAAATCTAGGCACAGTGCCTAGCAAGTATTCAAATGTTCTGAAAGAAACAACAATGCTGAGTATTTTGGGGTGCAGGGATATATGGGGTACATGTGTCTGTAGGTGGGACTGCATGGCCATGCATGTTTACGGGAAACCATATAGGTGAAGAAACAGGAGGACATCCCACAGAAACAACCCCAGGGTATGGCCGCATTGGACAACGCAAGTAAGAGCAGAGCTCTGATAAAAACTCCCAGCTGGAGCAGTGAGCAAAGCAAAGATATCTCTGTGTCTACTGCAGACTAAGAGTTCCTCCTGTATACGGAAAAAGACTTTGGTCAATCTGCAATTTGCTAACATGGATGAGCTATAGCAAGGACATTAGAAAATACATCACAAACATCAGCTCTGGGAAGAAATCAAAGGATACACAAGAGAGAAGAATGGAAGAAAGCCACTGTATGCCCATTTGGGCCACTCAAAGGATCTATGCTTTAGGAAGAGACGGAATGATGCAGATTGGGATCCTGCCCTTTCTGTCATTATGGAGCTAGTTCCCATATGTGAGAGGAACAGTGTCCAGCCAGACAGCTTGAAGTACAGGGAAAAACGCTCTAAACCAGAACTGTCTAGGGGGAACTAAAAAGGCTAAAGGATGCAGAAAACTTGCTCAGTACCATTGAGAATTTACAGGATGAAGTGTCAGTGAATCAGCATGTACTTTATCAGCTGGGCTTGGACTTACTGGTGAGTATCTGGAAATCGAGGCCACCGAGAGGACATTCAATATTTCCTTGTAATAGTATCCCATAATAGGAAGGAAGCATTGGTGATTAAGACCAACTGCCAAAAGCCCTGTAAGCCCAGCTCTGTGTTTAATATGTATAAGGTTAAAGAAAGATTCATGATATTTAGTAGACAAAAAAAGAAGCTAAAAGTGGTTTCTAAGCCAAAGGGAATAGAGACCTAGTAGAAAAATTATAGGAACTCATTTAGCTAATGCCTGCACAGTGGAAAAATAGCTAGAAAAATAAGAATAGTTTAAGCATAAGAAAAGAGACGCACTTGTGGCCAAAGTCCCTATTCTGTTCAGGAAGCAGATGGTTAAATGAAGGAAGATAGGGCACCAAAGCTGAGATATATGAGAATCAGCTAGATAGTTGTTATTTTGTATTGTAAGAAAAAAAGAGAAAAAAGAAAGGAGAGACATGGGTCAAATGACACAAATTATACACAGTTGGATGTCAGCAAACAAATTGTTCTTCATTCAAAGGAAAAACACGTGTAATAGTTATCCACTACTGGAATAGTTTCCAGAGGAAAAAAGATTGGATAGAGCAGCTTTGAGACCTAGGCTGTTGGGGAGTTTGGGGGTGCTACTGCCTTTTAGGTGAACAGAACAGGAACACATTTTTGCTGTGAAGAAGATCATGAAAGATCATGAAAGATGGAAGAAAAGCTGAAAAAATCCAAATCAGTCACCCTGATTAGTGTAAAGGAATACTATAGGGAATAAAGAGAAGCTTAAGCTTCAAGAGACTTTATGACTATATATTGACCATAAAGAGAACATGTGATGTCCAAAGCTCCTGGTCCACCAGCTTTCCAGATAAGGGGCCTGACTAGAGCATATGACTTTTGTGCCAGTATTTCCTCCCCATGGAAAGCAAGACACTTGAGTCCTACCACAGTGCGGGTTTAAGATGCAGCCAGGATATGCACCAAGAGCTAAGAGCTCTTTCTCTGTGTCATTTAAGACATAACCTACAGGGCTTCTTCCAGAATAGAGGTCTAAGATGCTTCTGGTTAAGAATCAGGAATCATTCTCTCAATCCCATTCAGTTTGCCTGTGGAGGGGCAGCAAGGGAATGATACTGGAGGACATCAACCCATTCCCCTTCCACCTTGCCATACAGCAATACCCAAGAGGGAAAAGCATTGCTAGTCAGTCAGGAAATGCATAACTGAGTTTAACCAGTCTCTGGGCTCATCTAGAGTTTTGGTTAAGAAAAAATATGGTAAAATCAGATCAGAAGTGGAGAAAAGATACCTTACAGAAGGTTGGACAGATGATCTTTCAAGGTGCCTTCCAATCTGGGTTATTCTATGAGTCTATGAAAATTAAAGTAATTTGCAATTATTCTTATCCATGATTACAAACAGATGATAACCTAACTCTGTAGCAGGTTCAACCCAGTGAGATATAAAAATGGGTCTTGGCAAGGTGAAGTGGACAGAAAGGATAGAGGAAACTGTGTTTTCACAGCTGAAGACAGACTGCAGCAATGTACAGGGACACTTCTGGCTTGGGCAGTGTACCTGCCGTATCTGACAGCCTTACAGAGGGAGTACTACAAAGTCCACCTCTCTCAGCTCCTGTGATGTCACCTGCAAATGATATCCTAAGGCCAGTTAAAAAAGGTTTCTGCAAGAATTGAAATATTTAAAACCAGGCTGAGATAAACTGACAACTGTTAACCTGAACCTAAAGCCAAAGCCTGGAAGTTTATTGGAGGTATGTTATCAGCAAAACAAAAATTTCCATCAGCGTAAAGAAAGGAGGCTGTGCACTGAACTGCCCAGCTCTCCAAACATTTACAGATATGTAGAGTTTTGTAGGACTTTATTCCTATTATGGAATATTTTTTAAAAATAATCATTATCATTATTGATTAATTATCATTATTGCAAAACTCTCTGTAGTTTGGGTGAGAAACAGATTCTGCATCAGCAGACTGCGATTTGCCATTTTCAGAGTTACAAGGACTCCTGTGATTGTCCCTGTCATGGCTTACTCATATTTCCTATTCTTCTCATACTGGATGGAATAAACTAGTTTGGGAACTCGCAACAATTTGGAAAAGTATTGACACAAGAATGTGCCGAGTTGAAGTGGATGGCAACTGATTGCAGCAAACGAGTAATTCTATGGAGGAAAATCATTGTATAACCTGCAACAAACCCTTGACAGTGGTGACAGTCACAGACTCTTTGCAGCTTGACCTGTAGAGGAAGCAGTTTTTGACCAAGACAGAGCATCCACCCCAACAACGCCTCCAACAGATTCCGCAAACCTGAGGAGTAATTTGCTGCATAGTTGGAAAAACTGTACCACTGTGATTGTGCAGCCTCACACAGGCACCAGAAAGCAATGCCGATGCCTTGTCAAGATAGCCTTGTTGAAGTGATAGATTGCAAACACTGCCCTAAGTAGGAAACCAAAACCTGATTTCTCAAAGGAGCAAGCATACTCAGGAAAAAAATTGCTGTCTTCTCTCATCCTGTAATCTGCAGAAAGGGAAATGTTGCTGACTTATCCACTGGTGATGAAGTGGGACTGGAAGAACAGACACCAGAGCAGCTAGATGCTTCCTATGTATAGGGGCTTCAATTTCAGGACTGCATATGAAATAGAAAAAATACAAGTGCAACCCCTTCCACTCTTCTCACAACACTATGAACGTATTTCATAACTTTAAAACCACTGAAAATGTGAGGATTTCTAGAGGGAATTTTATGAGAGGACAGCCTCTGATGAAATAAACCAAACAACACACATTCAAGAGGGTTTTGCAAAGGACAAGGGTCCTAAGCTGAAACAAACACTTTGTCTCCATGACCACTGTTAGCTGTATTAGCTAGCTTCGGTTTTTACAGCGAAGTTCCATGGCCTGTGTGACAACCATGCTGGCCCCTGGCCCTGCAGTCAGGAAAAGGCATCTTTCACTTCTCTGGAGGCTGGAAGAGAAATACGCAGGGAGTGGAAGTACCTACAGAGGTTTCAGTGGTTTGGGCTGTTTGGGTTCACTAAAAGAAATCATCTGGCAGACAGAACCTGTCAGCGTATGAATTCCACTTCTCATATTCTGCATTCTGTTCAGCAAATTGTTCATGGCATCACCCTTCCATGGTACCACCCTGCCAGTAGGCAATGAAGGAAAGTAAAGGAAGAGCCTTAATTACGACATCGGGATTAAACTTTGCAGAGAGTGGCAAAATTAGCTACTGTTTTGCCTTTCAGAGAGAGGGCGGAGATTGGCTAGCACTAGCCCAGGTGAGGTTATCTGCAAGAGTGTACACAGGGACTGGGATGACCTGGGCAGAAGAGCTCTGCTGAGCACTGTTCTGGACAGGGATGTGTGCGATAAGGAAATAAGAAAGTTAGAGCTCAGGTGGAGAAGCAGTGAGACATCCCAAAACAGACTGAAGGAAATGACCTACTTGATCCTGGATTTTGCCTGTGTTCTCAGATCTCAAGGGCTAACATTTTTATATTAGTAATTTCCTCCACATCCTTTCCTTCTCGGTTCAGAAGAATGGCTCCAGTACATGGAATTTTTGTTATTTTTACAATGTCCAAATCTCACTACATCTTGCCCTTGTTAATCCAAGACTTGTTAGAAATCAAAGCAATTTAGTTTTATTTAAAATTTGAATTCTTAAACAAAATATCTTGTGTCTACCTCTTTGGAAAAGAAAAAGGTTTAACTTCACAAAAATGCAAGGATCCAGTCTTTCCCTGGTGTATCTGTGCTGGGTTCCCATCAACAGGTCTTGCTCTTGGATTTCCTTCAAACGAATGAAGAGTATCTTAGAAAAGCAGCGGGAAGGAATTAAGTCTGGTTATTCACTTGGCTGTTTACTGAACCCTGACTTGGGTCTGCTCATTTTTTGAGAAACCTCACCTTTTACCACTGCAATGCTCTAGAACAAAATGCACAAAATCCCTGTTCTGCTTATCCACTCTTTAAAGAAGTCCTCATCAACTGTATTTGTCAGTTCCCTAAAGGTAAGTTTCATCCACGACAGTCAAGGTTATTTCTGGGTTAGCATTTCTAGTTTCTGCCTACTCAGACAGCTACATTTTTTCACTAAAAGGATGGAAACCGTATTCACAATCATGATCAAATCCACTGTGAAATATGTATCCACAAACTGAGTGGTTTTATCTTCCTGACCAGCATGTACCTTGAGATAGGCATCAGCTCAGATGAATTTCAGCAAACTTGCTCCAGAGAGGCCACAACTAAAAACTCTCTGAACAGTGATCTGGTGTGAGTAACAACCGGCACACAGAGCACTTTGGAAACGATTACAGTTTCCAAAGAAACACTGGCAAGAATTTGAAGGTTACACAAGTCTTCTCAATGGAAAACAGCAGCAGTCACAAATATCAATTCCTTTTTTTTTTTAAATAGCAATCCGGAAGGTGCAGCTGGCAGGAGCGTCCCCTGGGGATGAGGGGAGTGCTGCTCTGCTGTAATGGGGGTGAAGGGGAGGCACTGGTGGGGGTTTGAAGAGAGGAAAGCAGGGTAACCCAACCCCAGAACTCCGCTGTAACCCTGGAGGCTCCCAAGACTTGATGTCACCTGACAGAAGAGTTATCCGAGGAGTCCAGCTTGCAAGCTGCAGCTATGTTTGACTGATTTCAAAACAGGAACCTGCAGACCAGCACGATCTGGTACATGTGCCGCACCAACAGACTGTGTAGCCCCCTCTCCTCTTCGCAGGGGTTTAGCTGCTCTGCTCGAGGTCTGCTCTGGCACAGCCCAGCAATGTGACTCTGGGCATGACTGCTGTGAAAACAGCTCAGCTGTGGGAAAGGGCTGTGTCGAGAAGCTGAGAAGGCTTGCCTGAGGAGCTGTGTTTGGGCTTAGACCTCTCCTCTTGGCCCTTGCTGGGCTATGCTATATGGATGGGAGCACCTGGCCATGTGCCCCGTCAGCCCTCACTCATGGACTTCCCTGCCTGACCTTGGAGATGCCTCCTCGCCACAGATGTGTCTGGAGGTTGCTGATGGTTGGTTGACCCTGGTTATCCTCACTTCACTCATTGTATGGATTCTGCTGTTCCAGGTTTCACATCTACTATGTCAGCAAGAGAACATTCAGTTTGCACGGTATTTCAAAGTCTTTAGAAATAAATTGTGCTTGGCAACTGTATAAATGGAATTAGCAATGTGGCAAACTGCACGATGTCTTCATGGACCACTCTGATGAGCAAAAGAACATGGGCTTTAAGAGCGAGAGGCATCATTTCTGCTTTCAAACATCGGAGTGCTCGTGCATCCAGAGATGGTAAATTCTGAAGGCCTTTCATGTGCTTTCAGAAAACTGTACCTAACAAAAATCCTCAAGATTTTTACAAGTTATCCAAAAATAGTTACACAGTATCTGCATATGACACCAAAGACACTTACCTTTACCTGAACTCTGGAAATGTCATGACAAAGGTTATGATTTATATAAATACGTATCCGTTCCATGTGTCTAATACTTAGTCCAGGACTTTTAGAATTATGTTCAAATTTAAAATAAAAGGAGCTCATTATCTAAAACACTCATTGAATTTGTTGTCTTCCAGATTATTCTAATTATTTTTAAAAATTGAAGCATGTCTGTGTACGTAGTTTTTATATAAAATTACCTAAGTCATGGATTGTATGTAATTAAGTTATCTCACCCCAGCAGCAGAAAGTTATTTCGCCCTAGCAGCAGAAATTATGGTTGAAATTTTAAAGGTTGTAATAAAATATTAATTAGAATGATCTTTTCCTTTCTGATATTAGATCAAATCATATACCTCAAAAGCAGCAAGTAATTAAACTGTGGCTTCCTTTATTAGATAACTTATTTTAAGGCGGCCAACAAATCACAGCTCTGTGGCAAAAAAAGTAACAAAACATGTCTTTTAGCTTCTTAGTTGTGGGCTTGGCCAGAAAAACAAAATCCTGTTCAAAAACCTTTCTGGGAAAGATAACTACCATTGAATTACTTGCCTGTAGCTGAAAAGCTAATCTCCTTTACACACAGATCTGGCGTGCATTAGAGTCAATCTGGGACACTCCCAAAAGCATGTTTATCAGCGCACTTCTCCTTCCACGGCCCTTAGGGTTGCATGGCTGTCCTCAGGTGGGCTCCTTTCTGACTAGCAGGCTCCTTGTTTCGCTGGCTTATCCCTGTAGTCATCAGCATCTTTGAGCAGCAGCAGCTCAGCAATGCTATGGCTGACATCACTCAGTCTGCTTCCATCATTCCTCGCTCTGTATATGCATGAGGCATGAAATCAAACACACTTGTTTGCACAAGCAACTTCATCACCTGTCCTAGATTTCTGGCAAATAGAGTTTTTCCTGTCCAATCCTCTTCCAGCTTCCTTGTTCCCAAAGAGTCTGTTCCACGTTTTCTTCACTGAATTCTTCTGCTTCTGTATCTTTTTTTTTTTTAATCCAGAATGTTGCTGTCATCTCAAATTTATCTTGCTAAATACTTTTGTTTTCAATTCTAAGACTCCCACCCACCACCATTTACAGGTAGAAAAGATTAATTCAGATGAGTAATAAACATACACCACATGTACCTTCTGAGCTCTTTAGTGTTTGCAGAAACGTTTATTTGCCACAAAGACTGACACAATATACAGAAAACTCATCAGTTACATTTGAATTGTTAATAAAATCAACTGTTAAATGCAGATCTTTCACACAAAGAAAGCTGGATAGATTAAAACGTCCCCTTTAATCACTATTCAGCTTTAAAGTGTCTCTGTATGGAAGTGACAGAAATTAACTGTATTCAGTAAAAGCAGTAGGGAAGGGTTAAACAAAGAAACCTCTTGTTCACTTTGGCCTCTCATTGCCTGACCAGAGCTTATTCTACCTACCACTACTCAGGTTCTCAGGTCAAGGGATAAAGCAGGCAATCATGTAAATGACTGCAGTACAGACCTTTTCTCCCATCTGCCTGCAAACAGAGAAAAAGAGAAATCAAGTTAAAAGCAATCACTGTTATTTCAGCCATCTAATTTATCTGGAGCTTCTCACATCTCACCATGGTTTCAGTGATCTTACCTACTTCAAATATAGTCTCCGGAAAAAAGCAGGGAGTGAAATAAGCTCCAAGGACTGTCAATGAGCGCAGGAAGTTGCATTGTCCTTTCATAAGTGAGCCTTGATGAAGATGTTAGTCTGTAAGTAGCATGACATTCCAAGAGAAAAATAAAGCTACAAGGCTTTTAAAACACTTGCTGCAGCTCAACAAAGAAACCCATAAATGCCTATCATTACCCTACACCATCTTGCAACAGAAATAGATTCAAATTGTTTTGATATAAAAAGATACAAATAATTAAAAGGAGAAAAGAACAGTTATAAGCAGGGAAGCACAAAGTTGCAGCATTTACAACAGAAATGTATGCATTAATAAATCGGTGCATTTTGGGGTTTTATGGTCACATATGTGACATTCAAAAGTCCCTGTTCAAACTTTGGTCTCATACTTAGATGTTGCTTAGCCAAAGAGCAAACGGAACCACAGTCTGGAGAAGACAGAAAAGGGCAAGAGTGAAGTGAAGGCTTGGGGATGCAACGTTCCTTATCAACAGTCAGCAGCAGCTCATGAGCAAAGCTGGGACAAGCACCCTTCATCTGCATGCACCACAGCAAATGCAGTGTAGGCTAATAGCAGAGAGAGTCTCCAAGACAGCCAGATCCAAAACTAGTCAAAGACTTCAACCCAATGGTAAAAGTTTTGCAATAGGCTGTGGCCAAGAGTGAATGCAGGAGACTGGAAAGCTGGGCTCAGTTAAGCATTAGCAGTTTTGCAGTCAGTAAGGTTTTCTCTTAAATGTGATACTTCCCTCACGAAGCAAAGACTCACAATGGTTGCATTCATAGGAAGAGCTGGACTTCGGGTTCTCTACACACTGATGAATTTGGATCTCATTGCTTTTCACAGCAGCCACTATTTTTCTTGATAAACATTGAATAAGAGTGAGACAAAGAGGAAATCACCCAGGCATCCCTGAGGATAGACTTTATAAACTTGCCTAACTTGCAAAGAGAATCCCACCCTGCACACGGAGGCCCACGGACAGATTGTTGGATCTGGATCAGCCACAGCAAAGAAACTTGCAAAAGCAAACTTTTGTGATTCATTTCTCCAACACGGTTATTGCTGTTATGCCTAGCCCTTTTAAAGTCAATACAAATGACTTAGAGGTCTGCTGTCATAAGTTTTTACAGAAAGTTAAAAATAATCCTATGCATAATGTTTGTGATTAAGGTAGCATCCTTTGGCTATATAGCAGATTATCTGCCTGCTCTGTAAGGGTACAATCTACTCTTTGAGCCCGCCCCTTAGACTCATTTCTAACACTGACATATACAAGAAACATAGTCAAACAATGATGATGAAATAAAGAAACCATTAAAATAGTTTTAAAAGAGACACCCTTGAAAATATATTCTATCCCTCTCCCTTATCTGTCGCCTGCTGACTTAAGAAAGCAAACTATCTCAGGTAGGTACTGCCCGTACAGTACCTAGCACACTGCTGGCGTTACTGAAGTAGAAGAAATGAATCGGCCAGGTTGGGTTTTGTATCACTGCCTCTTGTCAAACCTCGCCAGGGCTGCAGGGTGCAGCCCAACAGGTTGGGCACCAGTCAGCTGAATTTATGAACTGCATTAAGAACTTCAGGACTTGCCTTCACAGGACAGAAGATGATGTTCTATAGTTACCAGTTCAGTGGCATCAAGGTTAGCTTAATATGTGGGCCACATAATCAGGCCAGCATTCATAGGAACACCAAATTCATCACATTTTCAAATGGCCTGGGAAATGGGAGAGTATTCCAATTAAATTTCCTGTATCAGTATTCAACCAAACAGAATGATCTGAACTGCTAAGGATTGTTAGGATCCTGTACATCTTTTAAAGTCTTCCATTGGATCTATTTATCAAACATATGTAGTAATAACAAATTGACAAAATAGAAAAATTCCTAAAACCAAACATAGTCACGCATGCACCAATGGGTAGCTATCACTTTGGACCTCCTCAGAGCCACCCTCAGTGCATCTATTATGTCAGCAAACTCATTGTAGTATTTTTATCTGGAATATAACAAATACTAATGTAAATGGGAAAGCACTGACTGAAACCAAACATACTATCTAAATAAGTTAGAGTAATAAGGACTGAATTAATTACTGAAAAACACAGGCCAAACATACGAATAATATGGATGTGACCTTGTGACACATCCACAGCCACAAAAGGATGAAACATTCCTCTTTACAGTTAATCTGACTACATTGCTGTCTATGTTATGATATGGAAAAGCTTCCAAAAATGGCTAACAGCTATAGCTCTCAGTCATATAATTACAGGTAATGTTACTTTCTCTCCATGATCAAGGAAATTAATATTCAGTGAGGAAAGTATGCACATTATAATTTTTTTTCCTTCAGAAGTTGACAGTAATGAGATTTTAGACAGACAAAATACGGGTTATAGCAAGCTTTCATTATTATCCTCATACAGAAAAAGGCAATGCAATACACCACACTAACACCCTGAGAAATACTTTGAATTCTTACAGAGGCCAGGAAGGACAAACATTAAATTTGGGAAAAGTGTATGGGAATGCATGATCTTTAGTGAGGACTCATTAATTTATTAATGAGAACTGGTACTAAAGGGCTTCCTGTAAGTTACAAGGCAGGAGGGAAAAGGATCCAAACACAATTAAAGAACAGCCATTGACAAAAAGCCTTTGGCCTTTTTCATTTATTTATTTGGCCTATTTATTCCCTCCATAAGGGGCAAACACAACAATAGCCTTAAGACCTGGTTCTGCCGAGCTGCACAGCAGGAAAGTGCATGCAAGAAAATCTCTCCTCCTTTCCCAGCTTACCGGTGAATGACAGGCAGGATTGCTCCCTGCCTGCAATGCAGGGCCAGGAGCGCAGCCGGAGGTAGCACGGCCGGGGGGCAGAGATCTGCCCGGGACCCTGCCCCACCACGCTGGGCCCAGCCGCCCCAGCAGCACAGCACACGCAGCGGCTCAAGGAACCACGTCGCAGAGACTCCTGTGCGCTGCCACGAGTGACTCTGTTTTGCAGGTGAAGGAGGAAGCAACTGTTTACACTGGCTTTTGGCACTGCAGGGTGGTCTTGTGTGTGTGCTGTTACTCTGGAGAGAAAATGGCTTTTCTGCAAAACCTAAGAGACACCCACTCCTCATCACAATGCAACCAAAACCTTTCTGAACTTCTCCATAAAAGGGAGAGACATCCTGGGACAGCCAGCAGGGTTACTGTCAGGGCATCCTCCTGGGCAGGGAGGAATTTCTAAGATTCAGGTATCTCGGCTTTCCGATTCAAGGGAAAGATTTGATAGTGAGTGTTCGCATCTCAGACAACGGGCTACTCTAGAGTATTCCCCTCGGTAATTCCTGCCCTAGACAGGAGACGCCTTTGCCATTACCTTCAGTGTTGCTGGAACGGGCACAGTGCTACATGTGGCTTTGATTATTGCAAATCAGCATTTTCTAATGAAAACTCTTTTGTTAAAATTTCTAATCAGCTATATGGATCATCTTGGAATTACACCATGAGGTTAGCTCAGAAAATAACCAATTTTTCCCAGGATGTTTCCTTTGATGGATTTGGAAATGCCTTTGCATATATTACTTCTGAACCAATGTTGCTACTACATCCTATAAACAGACACTGGAAATGCCTCTTTATTGCTGTTCATCATTGGATAAAGCACTTGCAAACCTTTTACAATGTGAACTGATAGTGGCCAAAGCCAGAATGTGAGTGATTCATGTAAATCAACAGCTCCCAGCCATATCATTATGGATTAGGGATGTGAGACACAGTGTTACTAGCACGCATTTGGGAAATGCAGAAAAGCTGAAAAGCTTCACCTCTTACAGAGTCTCTCACCAAATAGCAGGACAGATGCCCTAACAACTTTCTACTCAAGCAGAAAGGACACTACAGAGCACCATTAATGGGAAGGTCTGTATGATTGTGTAACATTCGCCTATTTATAAGTTCAGAGGAATGCAGCATGCATTATTTATTTAGTTGTGCTACACGGTAATTAGCAATGCTGGAGACTGGAGAGCAGTCAGTTAAGAGGTTAGACATGCCCTGTAATGACACTGCTAACCCCCAGCGATCTGCCCCGAGGTGTCAGTGCCATTTGCAAGTGCTCTGTTATCTACTGCAGCAAAGTGGAATACCCATGAGCCTATTTGTTTTTTTTAACAAAGTCTTCTTTTTCTTTAAAGAGACTTCTAAAATTTAACAGGAAGAAAATAATATGCATGTCCTAACGTAAATATTCTGTGGCCTTTTTTGCATGACCTTTCATCACTTTAGCAATTTGCAGGAAATGTATATATTGGAAACGGAGTCAGGAAAAACAATCAATTTTTGGTTTGGAAATCAGGTCTTCCTTAGAAGCCAGTATTTTATGCACCATTTTTAAATACTGCTAACTGCAGAAAAACTCTTACTTGCTGAACAGTAAGATATTTTTATCAAATACCAGCAATTAATGTTGGACTCATTCTTTGGCACCTCAGCTGGACAGACCTGACAGCCAGGTAGCTCACTGACCACAGCGGACAGAGGAATGAGGACATGGCTCATCATCACTGAAAGCAGGGTGAATCAGATACGTGGGCAGGATGAGTGAGTGGCTTGGCACCAGGGTGACGACTGGAGAATTTTGGCAGCCGAATAGGGTGCAGAAAAAGGCTGCGTTTTCAGGATATGCTGAACAATAAGAGGTGAAAAAGTAGTTATGATTGATATGGCAGAACAGGAGCTCCCAGCATCCTTCCATCTATGAAAACTTTGGTTTGCATTCGCCCTCCCTGCTGGGAAGCACACATCAGTGGAAAAAAACTGTCCCCCATATAGCAGTTTAAGTATGTTCACACTGCAAACAACAGTCAGATGTTGAGATACTTACCCTAGACAGTTATCTCACACAGTGACCGGACTACACTGACTTTTGTGCAGTCTGATCCTTGCTGCTTCATTCATTCAAGAGGAATGTATTGCTTTCAGCAGCCAAGCCAAGCCAGGTGTCTTGACCTCATGCTTCAGGCTTCAGTGCAGCCCTGCCCCTGAAGGGCTGCTGAGTCATGTTGTCCTGAGAAGAAGGGATGGAGAAGAGCAGAAATGGGAAACAGACCTCTGACTCTGCAGACAGTCCAGAAGCCGTAGGTAGGTTCTGAGGTCCATGAGCTTTGGGTTTTCTGGTCAGAACTCAGCAGGTGCTGCACTGCAGTGTATCTTTTTCCTAACCCATCTCATCTGTTGACTAGCTTCAAAGCTTATAAAAATAATCTTAAGCTGACAAGCTACTTATATAGCTTCCTTCTTCACCTCCAGGTCTTAGGGATGGGAATTCAGCTCATCTCCCTGTAAGCACACCCAGCCTCTGTCTTCTCACAGTCCTTTGCTCCCAGGTTGTTGTGCAAGGTGTCTTTGCTCCCTTATACACTCTCAGCTACATGGCAGCAAAGCGAACTAGCCCCTACTCAATACTCCAGTGTTTCTGCAATTAGTCCTTCCTTACAGACCCCTGCCTGCGCAAAGCCTTTGGTAGGAATGGAAAAACCACACACTCACAGTGTTCTGCAATCCAGATCTGAACTAGAAAAAAAAATGGAAAAGAAATAGGAGAAGTAGTACAATTAAAAGTTTTGAAATGCAAGTTGGTTAGGAATCTGACGGACTGGCAGGAGAATCCAGTTTCTTTTTTTTTTTTCTCCCCCCCCCCCCCCTTTTTTTTTTCTTTAATTCAAACCTGAATTAATTCCGGGAAGTCCTGTGGGCCACATTAGCCAGAAGGTCAGACTAGGTGTTCAAAGTGGTCCCCTTTGTCCTTATAGTGTGTGAAAACCAACAAAGATGAAATTTCCAGATGAAAGAAAAGGCACTACACTCTCCATACCAGATTCTAGCACATGTACCCTGGTACGGCCCTCAGATTACTATCCATTATTGATTTTTCAGGTAGGCAGTGATGAAGTCGCAACTAGAAGTCCAAGGTCAGCCGAGAGAGACTTCAGGGCCTTGGGACGACTGGTTAAGGCATCAGGAGCACAAGTAGTGCTCTCCTCTATCCTCCCAGTTGCAGGGAATGATGAGGGAAGACAGAGGAAGAGCCAGCAGATCAATACCTGGTTCCGAGCCTGGTGTCACCAGCAGAATTTGGGGTTTTTTCATCATGGGTCAGTCTACATGACACCAGGCCTGCTGGCAACAGACGAGGTACACCTGTGTCAAAGCAGGAAAAGGATCTTTGCACAGGAGTTAGCAGGGCTCACTGAAAGAGCTTTAAACTAGATTTGAAGGGGGAAAGGGATAAAACCAGGCTCGCTAGAGATATGCCTGGGGGCGGCACGCCAGTGTTTGAGAGACGGTGTGCTAGCGAGGTCCTTTCGTCTGCTGTCTCAGTGGAGGTAGGGGATGGAGATCTGTGAGGCAGCAAAGACACAAGGGTTATGGATGTGTGTCCTGGTTTCGGCTGGGATAGAATTAATTTTCTTCTTAGTAGCTGGTATAGCACTGCATTTTGAATTTACTATGAGAATAATGTTGATAACACACTGATGTTTTAGTTGTTGCTAAGTAACGTTTATACTACTCAAGGACTTTTCAGCTTCCCGTGCTATGCCAGGTGCACAAGAAGCTGGGAGGGGGCACAGCCAGGACAGCTGACCCATACTGGCCCAAGGGCTATTCCATACCATGTGGCGTCATGCTCAATATATAAACTGGGGGAAGAAGAAGGAAGGGGGGGACGTCCAGAGTTATGGCGTTTGTGTTCCCAAGTAGCCGTTACGCGTGATGGAGCCCTGCTTTCCTGGAGATGGCTGAACACCTGCCTGCCAATGGGAAGTAGTGAACGAATTCCTTGTTCTGCTTTGCTTGCGTGTGCAGCTTTTGCTTTACCTATTAAACTGTCTTTATCTCAACCCACGAGTTTTCTCACTTTTGCTCTTCCGATTCTCTCCCCCATCCCACTGGCGCGGAGTGAGCAAGCGGCTGTGGGGCTTAGTTGCTGGCTGGGGTTAAACCACTACAATGTGTTAGAAACCACAGAAGCACCTGAGAATGGTCACGTAGGAATTAGGGCTTCTCCCCCCAAAAAGGTGGTGGGATCAGTAGCCCAACTGAAGCACCTCTACACCAAATGCACACAGCATGGGCAATAAACAGGAGGAGCTGGAAGCCATTGTGCAGCAGGAAAACTATAACGTAGTTGCCATCATGGAAACATGGTGGGATGACTTGCACAACTGGAGTGCTGCAATGGATGGCTACAAACTCTTCAGAAGGACTAGGCAAGGAAGGAGAGGTGGTGAGGTAGCCCTGTACATTAGGGAGTGTTTTGGTTGTCTAGAGCTTAATGATGGTGATGATATGGTTGAGTGTTTATGGGTAAGAATCAGAGGGAAGGTCAACACAGCAGATATCATGGTGGGAGTCTGTTACAGACCACCCAACCAGGATGAAGAGGCAGATGAAATATTCTATAAGCAGCTGGGAGAAGTCTCACAGTCGCTAGCCCTTGTTCTTATGGGGGACTTCAACTTATCAGATGCCTGCTGGAAATACAATACAGCAGAGGAAACAGTCCAGGAGGTTGCTGGAGCGTGTGGAAGACACTGCCTGACACAGCTGGTGAGGGAGCCGGCCAGGGAAGGCGCCCACTGGACCGTTCACCGCTCGTGAACAGAGAAGGCCTGGTGGGTGATGTGACAGTTGGAAGCCATCTTGGGCTCAGCGACCATGAAATGATAGGAGTTTTTGATTCTTGGAGAAGTAAGGAAGGGGTCAGCAGAACTGCCACCTTGGACTTCCAGAGGGCAGACTTTGGCCTGTTCAGGAGCTTGGTTGACAGAGTCCCTTGGGAGGAAGCCCTGGAGGGCAAAGGAGTCCAGGGAGGCTGAGCATTCTTCAAGAAGGAAACCTTAAAGGTGCAGGAGCAGGCTGTCCCCATGTGCCGACAGACGAGCTGGCGGGGGAGAAGACCGTCCCTTTAGAAGAAGAAGCAGGCAACTCAGGAGGACTACAAGGATGTCGTGAGGTTGTGCAGGGAGAAAATTAGAAGGGCCAAAGCCCAGCTGGAACTTAAACTGGCTACTGCTGTAAAAGACAACAAAAATCTTTCTACAAATACATTAGCAACAAAAGGAGGGCTAAGGAGAATCTCCATCCTTTATTGGATGCGGGGGGAAACATAGTGACAGAGAACAAGGAAAAGGCTGAGGCACTTAATGCCTTCTTTGCCTCAGTCTTTAATAGTCAGACCAGGTGTTCTCCAGGCACCCAGCCCCCTGAGCTGGAAGACAGGGACAGGGAGCAGAATGAAGCCCCCATAATCCAAGGGGAAATGGTTAGTGACCTGCTACACCACGTAGACACAGACAAGTCTATGGGGCCAGATGGGATCCACCCAAGGGTACTGAGGGAGCTGGCGCAAGTGCTCACTAAGCTACTTTCAATCATTTATCAGCAGTCCTGGCTAATCGGGGAGGTCCCAGTTGACTGGAAGTTAGCAAATGTGACGCCCACCTACAAGAAGGGCCGGAAGGAGGATCCGGGGAACTACAGGCCTGTCAGCCTGACCTCGGTGCCAGGGAAGGTCATGGAGCAGATCATCCTGAGTGCCATCACGCAGCACGTATGGGACCACCAAGGGATCAGGCCCAGTCAACATGGGTTTATGAAAGGCAGGTCCTGCTTGACTAACCTCATCTCCTCCTATGACAAGGTGACCCACTTAGTGGATAAGGGAACAGCTGTGGATTTTGTCTACCTGGACTTTAGTAAAGCCTTTGACACCGTTTCCCACAGTATTCTCCTGGAGAAACTGTTTGCTCATGGCTTGGATTGGCGTACTCTTCGCTGGGTAAAAAACTGGCTGGATGGCCCAGCCCAAAGAGTTGTGGTGAATGGAGTGAAATCCAGTTGGCGACCGGTCACAGGTGGTGTTCCCCAGGGCTCAGTATTGGGGCCAGTTCTGTTTCATATCTTTATCAATGATCTGGATGAGGGGATCAAGTGCACCCTCAGTAAGTTTGCAGACGACACCAAGTTGGGTGGGAGTGTTGATCTGCTGGAGGGTAGGAAGGCTCTACAGAGGGATCTGGACAGGCTGGATCGATGGGCTTAGGCCAACTGTATGAGGTTCAACAAGGCTCAATGCCGGGTCCTGCACTTCAGTCACAACAACCCCAAGCAACACTATAGGCTTGGGGAGGAGTGGCTGGAAAGCAGCCCGGCGGAAAAGGACCTGGGGATGTTGGTCAACAGCTGGCTGAATATGAGCCAGCAGTGTGCTCAGGTGGCCAAGAAGGCCAATAGCATCCTGGCTTGTATCAGGAATAGTGTGGCCAGCAGGACCAGGGAAGTGATCGTCCCCCTGTACTCGGCACTGGTGAGGCCGCACCTCGAATCCTGTGTTCAGTTTTGGGCCCCTCACTACAAGAAGGACATCAAGGTGCTGGAGTGTGGCCAGAGAAGGGCAATGGAGCTGGTGAAGGGTCTAGAGCACAAGTCTTAGGAGGAGCAGCTGAGGGAGCTGGGGTTGTTTAGTCTGGAGAAAAGGAGGCTGAGGGGAGACCTTATTGCTCTCTACAACTACCTGAAAGGAGGTTGTAGCGAGGTGGGGGTCGGTCTCTTCTCCCAAGTAACAAGCGACAGGATGAGAGGAAATGGGCTCAGGTTGTGCCAGGGGAGGTTTAGATTGGGCATTAGGAAAAACTTCTTCACTGAAAGGGTATTCAGGCACTGAAACAGGCTGCCTAGGAAAGTGGTTGAGTCCCCATCCCTGGAAGTATTGAAAAGATGTGTAGATGTGGTGCTTAGGGCCATGGTTTAGTGGGGGACTTGGCAGTGCTAGGTTAACAGTTGGACTCGATGATCTTAAGGGTCTTTTCTAACCTAAACAATTCCATGATTCTATGATTGAAGACCAGTGCCCAAGATCTTAGTCACCAAAAAGGCATTTCTCCCTCCTCACTGCAATCTTGCGCAGATCTCCAGGCTCTTACACTGAGCTAAGGTAAGGTCCTTCTGGCATTGCACATAAGTAGTGTGCTGCTTTTTTAGCCTCTGTGCATCAAGAATCCTACAGACCACACCACACAGGGGTCCCTGACTCCCCGCACGCACACAAGAGGACTGTCATTTGAGTGATTTCACAGTAACAGGCTTTTCATTACCTAGTTTTACCGTAAGATTATCATCAGCTGCACTACAGCACTGTGAACTTAGACAAACCTGGATTCATCTCCATTTACAAGTCATGGAAAGAAAGTGATGGAAAAGGTAATTCAATACTAAATAATATCTTATTGAAAATACAGAACTGAATTTTTGGTTCATCTAGGATGTATTTTCATGTCCGGGTCACTGGCTGTGTTCTAGCTAATACAGTGTCAGCCTTCCCAGGTTCAAGGAGTTATAACTCTGCATGAAGCTCCATTTAGAGAAACGTTTGGCAGTCATAGCAGGGGTAATCTGGTTATTAAGAGACTAGAACTATATGCTACGGACCTGGACATGTCAAATCTTTCCCAAGCGACCTTGACCCAGTCTCAGAAAACCAGCATCTTCAAACTTAGACTCTTGAGTCTAAGCTGTTGGCGTAAGTTTCTCTGAACCTCAATTTTCTCCTCATTAAGTAGCAGCAGAGCTGCCCTTCTCCTGCTGGGGTTAAGAGGCTCAGCTCACAGATGTTTGCAAAGTGCTCCGACACTGTCAGATCAGAGAGCAAAGCAGGGGTGAGAAACCTTTTTCTTCCTGAGGCCCAAACAGGCTTTTAGCAGGTTACATATTAACCTCTTGTTTGCCTACAATAATTCTCAAGGAAACCCAGCCAATGTGGTGTGATGTACATGAAATGAAGCCATGGGTTATATCCAAACGCATCCCAACTATGAAGTAGCATGACATGATTTACTGAGCACTTTTAGAAATGTTAACTACCACGTTTCTACAGCAGACCTAGGTAGTAAGTAATCCACATACTTGACTTAAAGAGGGAGAAACTGTATGATGTGCTCAAAGCCATGCAAAGTATCAAAATTGCAATTCTAAACTAGGAAATCCTGACTTTTACCTCACTGTTTGATCTGAGAGTAGGTTGCCTTCCACTTAGAGCTGAAACTCTACATGCAAGTGATTTTTCATTCCTACTCAAATTGTTTTAGCTATTTTTAGGTCAGATGAGTAGAATAAATATCATTAAGGATTTTTCGGGCATTTTTAGAATTGCTTCCTAAGTAAAAAAAGAGATCCTTTTCACAAAAATATATTCTCTAGTCATCCATCCACAAAGGCACTCAGACCTTTTGATGTTGTAATAATCAAATAATGAAAAAAGTACTGAGTTAACCAGGTTAGGAAAACTGATACTGTACATTTATGGCAGCTATTCAGTATAAAAACTTTTAGCGGGCATGAGTACAGTAGAACAGAGATGGACTGGATGCAGAGCCAAGCTGTGCTAGAGTGACGTACAGAAAGAGACCAAGCAATTAGAAATGAGGACTGTGGAGCAAGATGATATTTAATTATCACTAATACCAGCGAAGTTTGGTAGAGCATTCTTTAAAAACACCTCAGCTCAGACATTAGCCCAAAGAGCCCTCCCAAGATGGCTTTCGGGAGGCAGAGCTTAGTGGCTGGGACTGGAGCATGAGCCGGGAGATGGAGACTGTGCTCTCGGCTCTCCAGGACACTGTGCTTAAGCCATCTCTCTTCTCTCTGCCACTGCTTCCCTTCCTGCCTTGCCTGTTCTGAACATGGAACTTTTTGGGACACAGTGGTCTCTTTGTACCTCTTTCTGGACGGGGCTCAGCACAACAGGTCTCAGATCACAGCTGGACACCATCTGTGCTGCATACCATGGGTATCCCACAAAGCGAACAGTACAGCTGCGTTCGCACAGCACCATGCTCTATGTACTTACCCTGAGATCGCCTAGGGACTACTCCACCATGCAACTCACAACATCACAGGCCTGCTTCTCCTCCATGCGCATGTTCCTACTGCCTTATCTGCATGTTTGATATTATCCTATTTTTGCTTCATCCAGGTTATCTCAACAACCTCCCCACTACCTGGCATAACTGAGCGTTTGATGGAATAACATCCTCTTCTGCTCAGCTGACTGTAAGAAATAAAATTCAGAACGTTACTTGCCTACAGTCCCAGGACGGCACAGCAGATGCAAGCGTACGACTGAAAGCTTCCCTGATATCCACCATCACCAAAGGGGTACCCTTCCCCTCAGGAAACATTCTTTATCCTGACAGGCAGTAAGTTCCTGTAACTGGTGCTGAATTCAGTAAGACCCGCCCTCTCAGGTGTTTGCCACAAATCCTTTTGGCCAATTGACAGAACAGAGTCAAAAGAGAGAAGAGACTTTTGGGGAAGAATTGTACAGAGAAATAAAAACGGCATGAAAGATCTAGGGAACACAAGAGAAGTTCAGGGAGGACGCGGGACATGAGACACTGTCCTTTCTGCCTCTCTGACACAGCTGCTTAGGCTGGAAGGGATAATGCTGTTGCTTCCAGCTCCCAAAATGCCAGTGCTGGAGCCAGGTGGCCATTGCAATACATCCAACACAGAACAGAGCAGCCAAGGGGCTTGCTCACGCTGCAGGTTGCACCTGCTCTGCTCTCAGCAATCGTTAGCTGTCTGTAATGAACAAAAGGCGACAATACGATAATGGAGACAGGGTAAAGAGGCAGGAGAAGTTAATAAGTAATTAAGTGTTCTGATTGCAGTTGCCCTTGCAGTATGACTCTGAGTAGCCGAAGAGAAGCATGTGCTTTTGAGAAACCAGAGGAGTCACTGCTCTGACGAGATCCCAAGTGTGAGTTCTAGCAAAATTGGCCAATTATCAAAAGAGAGAACACAAATCCCTTGGTCACTCTGCAAGGCACATACCATAGAATCATAGAATCATAGAATCATACATATGTATTTCTATAAATACGCTTATCTTGATAGTTCAATTAACTGAGACTTAAGCCCCATGCTTAAGAATGCCCTTCACAGCGGCAATGCAGCAAAGTCAGTACCGTCAAGTACAATGCATCAACAAATACTCGGGATTACTTCAGGAAATGGGGAGCCCCAGTCGACCCCAAAAATACTCTTCCTAGGAAATGAAAAGAAACAAAGAGGCAGCACTATCTTCACTGCTCTTGTTAACCTGAAGCTCAAACGTGCACACTTCAAAGAACTGTTCAACATCTGTATTTTTACCCCTTTCATAAAAATAGAACACAGCTTTCCAACTTTGGGCAAGGTGTTTTGCCGGATCACACTCACGGAAGATTTCTAGTCTTGAAACCATACAGCCGTTTCATCACTTTGTCCAGTGAATCTCCTTCAACACATACCAGTGTGAAGAGTAATCCCCAGCAAATGCTGGCTGTAGCAAGAGATTTTCTGCTCCACTACTTCCGAACATCTCCAAGCAAACATTGGACAAATTGCACAAGAAAGGGGTCAGTGCCATCGTGAATATTTCATCTAGACAGCACAACAAAGTCCAGCTTAGAGAATAGAAAGGGAAAAAAATCACTTATCAATTATTCTTTTACTCAATACCACTAGTTCTTCAATAAAACACTGCAGAGTGATTTTTCTTGCAATCAGGGGGAGAAAAAAACCTCCACTCTTGGCAAACTATTTTTGGAAACAGAAAATCTCATTCTGCCTTTTTTTTTAATTCCTGCTTAGAGGAATTTTATGATAAGGATGTACGCCTTGCAGCTTATTAGAAATTATACAATTAAGATTTACTTTAAAAACCTACAAGAGCTGATATTTTGTACTAAACTTTGCTTTTACAGACAATCATTGCATAGCCAAATTTATCTCTCTTAGGCAGCTATTTTTCCAATTTCTAACACTCCTCTACATGCTAGCACTTAACTGTCATAAATTTTCTTGTAGACACATTTACCCTTTCTGCCATTTTTCTGTCCTCCACATAAAACCATTTTTTTTAGATAGGATCAGCATCCAGCCCTGTCATTTTACCTAGATTTCCAAAATTTTTCCCGCTAACTGGTTTTCCTATTTAGGTTAAAAACTACTCTTCCCCCCCCTGAAAAAGTACATTTTGAATCGTTTACCACTGAAGCTCAGGCTGCAGTTTCTAGGGTAATTGTCATTTTGTCCCCAATGTTGCTCACCCTCAGAACTTCATCAAGTATGTTAGGTATTTTGTGATTTATCAAAGAGCTGGTTTTTGGAGACCTACAAGTACACAAGAATGTCACGTTAACCTTTGGAGTTGTAGACCAAACTCTGGAAATTAAAATCTGAAAGGGTATGACGCTAAATGGCAATTAGTCCTTTCCAAATGTATTTGGGTTTTGTGATGTTGTATTTTTATGCAGACTTTTGATTCTAGAGGGTCTTGACTCATGACTACTCATGGTTAGTTGAATCATGGTTAGTTTACAATCAGATTTAAGAATTCAAGTATCATCAATGGTTGCATCTGAGCTCACATTGTTACCAATTCTGCTTCCCGCTATGTAATACATCTTCAGCTCTCATTCACTACAGCATGCTCCACTCCTACCTCTGATCTCTCATCCTCACCACATCATTCCCACCACCTCCTGGGGACTGTGAGGACAACAGAAGTCAAGTTGCTGAGGCTATGGTCCTCCACTCCTTTCAAGCTCAGCCATTTGCAGAACCACTGGCCCTATAAAAGGCCATGCCTGAATCGTACCAGTTTGATTAGACTCAGACAACAACAGAGCAGAGGAAGAGGCTGGATTGTATTTTGGGCTCTGCTACTGATGTACAACACAAGAATGGGCAGACAGCAAAGCATTTTGCCCTCAGTTGCTGAGACCGAAAAAACTGGGAGAGTGATAACCAGTTTTGTACATAAGCCTATCCTTATGTACAAAATACCTGAAACAGTTGGTTGAAAGCCACTCTATAAATCCTAACTACGTATTATTAGATACTGCTCCTACTTTAGAGCACTTTTTCATTCACAGATGTTATGCACAAACCATTTACTAAATCAGCCACCACTGTATTTTTTAAATCATAGGATATCTGAAGAAGATAAACTCAGTAGCCGTCTCCTGGGAAGGGAAAAGAATGATCCTGACTCTGGCAGCAAACACTCACTGCATCTCATTACAGTTTCTAGTAGAGTAAAGGAACAAAAATTAGCATACTTGGGCTCCATACAGCAATAGCTTGGTAAAACTCTATGGTGTGCGTTATCCAGTAAAGCTGACTAATGGACCTGTCTGGCCTTAAAGTCTTTAGATCTATGAATTCATTTTATGAAGAGAAAAAGTCTCCTGAAGCACTTTCAAGATTCAAACCAGGTTGCTAATGGTCTGGCAATCCTCTGACTGGCACTTCATGTTGGAATATGCCATGGCTCACAGAAGGAACAAATAATCTCTGTTAAACCTACCTGCAAAGGAGCAATTAATACACAACAACGGATATACTTGATGGGCTAAAGGTTCATCTAGCCTGGAATGACATTCCTGACAGCAGACAATATCAGACACTTAGAAGCAAGATGAATATAAAGTGTTCTTCCCCCATCACACTCTCCTTACTCCCACCAATCTGTTCCCCAGAGGGGGAATCAGTGACTAACATGCAGACCAGTAAGTCCAACAGCCATCACTGGATCTCTTCTCTCTTAATTGTCTAATCCTTTCCTGAAGTAACCTGTGCTTCTGCTTCCCACATCTTTTGGCAACGAACTGGAGCTATCACCCTGTATTCCCACACCAGCATCACAGCACCATGCTCCACACCCTTCAGGGATGGGGAGAAGGACCAGCTTGGTTCCTGATGGTGGTACTCCCGAACCGGCTTTCTGTGTCCTATGGTAAAAGCAGGAGGAGGCTGGACGTGCTATGCAGCATGTCCAAACCACAATCTGGGACAATTTTCTGCTGTTCTGTTCTCTGACCTAAAACACAAATAACCAACAGAAACAGAATATTGCACTGAAGAGCTGAGGAGCTTTCCAAGAGGCAACATAAGAACATGCCCTCCTTCCATTTCTAGTGATCTGTCCTCTCTGTGAGACATCCATACCTTCACTTCCCCACCTCATAGGAGAACTCACAGAAGACAAGATCAAGTCACCTGGAGGTGAAATGAAGGCCGATAGAAAGCTATAACAGTCACAATAAACTTCAGGGGATGGGTACAAGCTGGGTTAATGTGCAGCCCTCCACCAGGAAGAACACTTCCTCGTGCACCTCTTTGTGGACACTCCTGCAGCGTTCTCTTCCCCCTGCCACTTGTCAGCAACCATGTTTGCATCACCTGAGCTAGATGCTACAGTCATCCCAGTTACTCCTTACGCAAGTGTGCTTACCCTGCAGTCACCATAGCTAAATGAATCAGGGGAGCACCCTGTAACAAGCCCTCGTGAGCTCCTCTGGGCATGAACACTTTATTCTCATGCATTTTAGGCCATAAATTGGAGATGACAGCAAAGTAATCAGGAGAGTATCATGCTGTGCCTTCTAATTCTCCTGGGCCTCCACTGATTATATAGGAGAAATCCAAGCAGACATGGAATTAAATCACTTCCCTTACGTTGGACTAGCCGAAGCTGTTCCTTAAATGACAGATTGCTAACAGCTCCCTTAATGACATCACCCAATATGTCATAAAATTTGCTGCCAACACTATGGATTTTTTTTCCCCCAGCCAGAAGCATTCCCTGGCTGTGGAGCAGAAGTTTCATCGACAAAATGTGGCTCAAGAAATAACCTATAAAGGGTTCTCAGTGCATAAGGTAAGTACCACCCAAAAACTCATTGAAGAATAAAATTATCCTTCTTGGCACTGCTTTCCTGGAACAGTGCCCCACATCAGATTTCTCTAAGTGTTTGTGATTGAAATTATCCATCCACCATCTCTGCAGGTAGCACTAAAACTCACCGCTCAGGAATAGTGTCCAGATCTTTGCCAGATTACTACCCTTGGGTGAAAACTGTTATCTTCTTATTGCTTTCCTGCTTTTTGGAAAGAAACTCTTCCCACATGGGTATTAGCATTAGAGAAGAAACAGATATACTTGTAGTACAATAGCAAGGATTATTTACCTGGAGTTTCACTATTATCCCTTTACTTCCAGGCTCACATCAGTTTTTCTGTCAGAACCACAAGTAAAGTGACAACCAGAGCATACATAGCCTGAACATCCTTTGAGAATTTCTAGGAGACAATTTGCAGGTTTTTCTCTATTCTTCAGACACCAGGAATCTAGCTTGCAGCAATGCACCACAAATGAGTACCCATTTGCTTTTAAAATGTTACAATGGAAGCCACTTAGGCAGCCATCAACCATGACCGCACAAGGGGTGCTTAATTACCCATTCCTGTAATTCTGCGCTACCTGCATTTTCTCATGAGCATGCCCTCTGCAAGAATTAGCTCAGTTGCACGGACTGTTTACAAAAAGGGCAAATATATTTCTGAGAAAAATACTTCAGTAAGTGGAGCCAATAGTGGAGAAGAAGAAAGTTCTCCTTCTTTATCGAGACTTAAATTAAATTCTGATTTATAGTGGAGAGCACTGAAAGTCTCCAAGATTTGGTCCTTCTAATCAAGGTGAGGTTGCCCCTCTCTACCCAGTTGCAGAAAATCAGTGTTGGCTGCTGTTCCTCTAAGTCACTCTGTAAACAGATCCTCTTCTCTATGTATGCCACCTTTCCTGCATGCCACTCAAAGCAGTCATAGTTGAGCAACCAGAAGACATATAGGAAGAAGGCAAAAGAGAAATGCTAAATCTTGTGGGAACTTAAAGCTAGTGCACTCATCTGCATGGTCCCAGGATGCAGCTTGAATATCTTTGGCAACTCCTTGGGTATCAACTGTAGTTCTGTTCCCTGCAGCAATTCTTGCCAACAGAAAACCCTACTGCACGCCAGTATGGTGGGGATGCTGAAAATCAGTGGTCTGAACAATCTGTCACTCATGCAAGTTCAAAAGAGAATCACTGTGGTGGCACTCGCTGGCACTGTGAGTAAATGAGCCATAAGCTATATATCTGGATATGCTGCAGTTCTTTTCTGAAAGAAAAAGCAAGTAAAAAAGAAGTCTAACACTCTGCTGAATGCTGAAGTGACCAAATAAATAGGATCAGCTAAACCCTGCTCATCTGTCAGTCATTCCTCCCTGTATGACAGCAGTCCTCTCAAGCCTGCCCATTATGATCACGGCCTCAGTACTTGCTTGGGTTCCTGAACTGATGCATTTCAAGCCATGTTATCTGCTTACGTATCCAGTCATTTTGGTCTTGTCATCCAAGGGAAAAAACTGGTTTGGCCAAATGTATGGCATCACACGTCTTTCCAGTGCACAGAATGAAAGGCTAAAATAATCCCCATGAATTTTGTTCTCAAATTCAGAACTGCACTGCCATGATTGCAAAGTGACAGATGTCAAAACCGAGCTGAGTACCTCATTAATGCAGAGATAAACACACAGAATATGTTGTTTGGAATGACAACCCAGTATGTTTATATATGTATGCCACTATTTATTGTCCTACAGATGGTTGCTCACAGTGATGTACATCCACAAATATGTTTAATTTTGCTTTTTCCCGTTCTAGGTAATCACCATTTTTCCTTGCTTACACTGACTACTACTAAGATGGCCTAGAGATCTCTGAGTTTTTCTAAGGGTGAAGGGGTCACGTTGCACAAAGCAGACCCAGAATCCGCATGCAATCAGTTCTTTGCAGTAATAACAGCCCATGCCCGTAGAGCATTTTTGAAGGAATTATCTCACTCTCATTTTACAGCCAGCAAAACTCAGAAAGGTGAAATGACTTACCCAAGGTCGCACAGCAGGCTCTGTTCAGTACATAGTTACTATTGTTGCAAATTGGGTAGCTCATCAAGCTCAGGCTACTCACACCACTCAAATAAAATTCAAACAATAATTATTATTTTTACTGCAATTTGCAGGGCAGTCAAGGCTGGAGGCCACAATCAGGATTCAGCTTATGTTGGGCTCTGTTCAAACATCAAATCAAATCCAGTCCCTGCTCCAGGGGGCTTGCAATCTCAGTAGGGACATAATTCTGTGGGAACACAAAACGTGATGGAAAGGGAGGGAAGGAGAGAGGGAGGGACAGAAGGCAGTAACGTGAATGTAAGGTTTCACATTGTTTTGGATAACTGTGAAGTTTGGAAGTTTATTATTACTTAAATTATTTAGGTGGGTAAGAAATATAAGCATGCTACTGACAGCCACCTGTCTAGTTACTTAGGTAGCAGTTTATCTCCATAATCTTAATTGCGTGAACACTCTACTTTCGCTCCCATGGTCTTTGATTACTTTGCCAGACAGCAACTGGATCCTGCTATCCACTCTTGGGGGGACTGATGCACACTGCACTAACCCCATACTTATGTTACACTCTAATTTCTAAAGAGTGATACTATACTTAATTTTACAACTCCCTCTCTAATCTGCTGCTAGGGCAGCTCTTGCTGTAGACCTCTTTATGCTATATGTGCTTATACATTTTACAGAACGTGAGAATTTGGTATACTAGCTATACGCTAATGAAATCATTTCACTCATGCTAACTTTTACTAGGATCTGCAGTAGTATAACATGTATTAACTCCCACCTTACCGTCTGTCACTGCATTCTAATGATGTGGCTCCATGCTAGCAGTATGTCATGTACCAAATGACCATATAGCCATTCCTCTTTAAAAGACTTAACTGGGTATAAAATTGATTGCACAAGGCTCGCTTTATGTTTACATCATAAAGACAAATTTTCTCTTCTTGTGGAGTCACACTGCGTTTCATCTGATGGTACAGCAGGATATTGAACATTAAAAGTGTGCAGTGAGATTTCGATATAATGTCATACAATATAAGAATTAATAACTCTTCTAATACTGAATGGCATAGACACAACGGGATTATTTGCAGAAGTCAGATTGCTCAGTACCAAGTCAGGATTGCTGAATGGTCCTTAGAAGCTAACCCCTTATGTTTTCTGGTATGGGTCTGCTACCCCATTATTAATTATAATGCATCTATTTGTATAAATAATGAAAAACAGTATACAGGAAATATTTGATGGACATTCGTAACCTCAGATGGGTGGGTATTTTTTCTGGATTTCAATTAAGGCAAGCATTTAAAACATGTTTCCAACTCATCAAAACATGTTCTTAAATCCTTTGCTCAGCTGATGGAGTCTCTTGAAACAAACGGGCAGCTTTTCACTGACGCTAACAGATTCTAGATCAGCACAATACCATAATGTACTCTAGAAGAGCTTGAGAAATCACAATTTAAATACATTATTTTACAGAACAAAAGAATAAGCATTCATTTACAATGACTTTCCTTGCTCCTATTCTCAATTGGCTAAATCTACATACAAATTAATGACCTATCACAATGTCTGTTGAGGATACAGCATCAAAACTAAGGCATTGCAGAACTTACATAAAAAATACTATTGCAATTTCATTTTAGACTATTAAAACTTTTCAGAAAATGATGCTAGGTATGCATTACTACCTGCATTTATTCCTCTCTGACAGGTATCACTGAAGCTCAGCAGAACTGAGGTATTTACTTAAATGATTAGAACCTTTTAGTACTATGATAAATGGAAGCAATAAATAACAACAGCTTTGTTTAGCAATTGTCAATACCTACTTTGCAACTCTTCATACACTATCCACTAATCTCCTTCAGCATCAGGAAATTCAAATTCCTTTATCATATTTCTGATACCTGCATTTATGACACTGCAGCTTTATTTTAATTCCAGGGAAAAGCACATTGAGAAGGAACTATGTTTGACAGTATATTGCTAATTTAGAACAAATTACTTGTTTAATCATCCCTAAACCCAACTTTATAAATCCAAGACACAGGCAAGCCTAATTTAATAAAATCCAATGTATGAAAGCATAGCCTATGTCTACATTAGCAAGTTATGTATTGCATCAGAGCGTATCTAAAAAGTGAAACAGTGCTTAGGACCTAATGTCCACAACGCGTGTACTGCAGAGGTTTCACTTTGGACCAGCCCAAGGCTGGTCCTGTGGAAGGCACACACATTAGCGGTACAAGTGCATCAAGTGTATTCCTGGGGGACATCTGGTTCAGTTTATTTAGAAAGAAACCCAGTTTGCATATCCCAAGACTGCTCCACAATGTAAATCAAACTATAGTAAGTTGGGACAACTGGAAAATTAACTTTAAAAATGCACTCCTGACCAAAGCTAAAAAACTCTCATAGTCAGCCCCACGGATGGTCCCCTTGCAGACCATTGGCCAAAGCAGGCAGTTTTAGCTGGCTGCATAGGCACTCGGTCAACTCCAAGATCTCTGAAGGCTTTTACAGATGAGAGAACAGCCATGCCACCCATGCGTGGTGGCTCCGTTCAGAACAGCTCATATCCAGGGCTAATCATGTGCCTGAGACCAGGCTGGCTTCATACCCATGGAGAGTGCGATTCAGCTCCAACTGAGAAACCTAAATGAAAGTGTTTTACAGGCAAGTTAAAGAGTAGAAGCTATGGTTTGATTCACTTGCCAGCACATTGGTGCCTAATGCCACTTGAGCTGTTCTACCACTTGTGAGACATCCGTGTGTAGATGACAGAGAACCTAAAGAATACCTGTGTCCTTCTGGAAAAGCAGTTAGAGGTCAGACAGTATCCTTGAGGCATTTTAAGCACAGACACCTGGATGTAGGCAACTGCTTGATGGCTTGGCCTCCACAGACTGACATCATACCCTAAGACCCTCAACACTCCTGGATTCACTGCAGAAACACTTGACTGGCCTTGCCAGAGCCAGGTTAGGTCTGCCAAGGCCAATGGTGACAGCAGCCTACTGCAGTCTGACAGGCTAAGCCAGATCTGCGTAGTCAGGTATTTCATTGCACGTTCTCTGGCACATCCCTGCTGTTTTATTTATGCTTACCCATCACCTGATGTAGTGTAAAGTAAAATGGAGCTGTCTGTAGAAGTGTGCTTTGCATTTGGTTCAGACTTGATTTGGGAAAAAGCAGCCCCAAGGATTAAAAAAATATATGGCTCTTGGGAAGAGACAAAAACAGTTACAATTTCCCAGACAATGTCACTTTTGCCTTGGCACAATTCCTCCAACATACCATATAATTAAAACTAAATGAAATGTTGCGTTACATGTTTAACATTCAGCTATTAAATATACCATCTTAGGTTCACATAGAAACTCACTGAATTCAGTAAGGCTAAATTTAAACCCAGATACTTGTATCTGCAGATCTGTCCCTAAGGGCATAAAATCCCGAACAGACATTTTTAGGTATGCATACTGCATGCAACAGCTTTCATAGAAATGTACAAGATTAAAAGTGTTTAATTTGAAGTTCAGGGTGTGCCTTATATACAGTTGTTTGATGCACTGAACACTTGTTTATCCCATTGACAAAGTGCTCCCTGCTCTCTCTCCCTCTCCAGCTGCCACAGGAGGCAGGAAAGGAGGCAGCAAGGACGGAACAGGCAACTCCGCGTTGCTCTGCTTCCCATCCCGCATAAGCAGAGACCACTTGATGAGTCTGATCTTTCTACAACATTCAGTGCATTTGACACAAACCTATTCACACAAAAAATGAAGCATCCAGTAGCACATCAACAAGATGAAGAGACTTTACATGTTTCTTAGCTATTTAGGAAGATTGTTTACGTAGCAGCATGGCATCACAAAATAATTACGTGCATGGTGAGATAACAAGGGATTTCCTTCTTTAGGAAACATCCTTAGCAAAACTAGATCTCAGGTTAGTCACAGAACTGATGATTTGTAAACTGTTTTTCCTGAGACCTCGGTAGTTTAGAATATTTTAAAGATTTATTTTTCAACTACTTTCACTTTTAAACATCAGTATTTAGCTGACATAAATTAAATTTTCTTAAAGGAAATTAAATGTCCAAGTCACATGAAAATGTTGAATACAAAGGGGAAATGTGAAGCACATTACTGCAGCAGCTGTTGTTGACACTGTTTTACAGTTTTGCTGGGAATTTAAGTAAAACCCTTGCTTGTTTGGTCAGAATGCCAGGCAGAAATGGAGCCCCACTTGACAGATCTACAGATCTTGGTCACTGTCTATTTTTAATCCTAGAAGGCAGCGAGATAGGAGTGATACTGTTTAAAAAACAGAACAAATGGGAGTACAATAGAAAAGAGCATTCACCTAGATGAATCAGTTCTGAGAAATGAGAGAGGAACAAGGCATGCTGTTACAAACACTGCATTCTGTAATCTCTTTCAGACACTCATCTGTTTCCAGTGTACAGCTCAGTCTTTCACCAAATCTCCTCCCTTTAGAAAGTTGTTGCAGAACCTTGCTGCTCTAATAGTTAGAAAACTTCTTTTTATTTCCAGGCTGAAGTGATTTATATCCAGATAATATCCATTTGTTCTTGTCCCACCATTAGCCACAAGTTTAAAATCGTTAGTTTTCACTCCATGGTCCATGGACTCAGGAGGGGTTCATCATAAACTACTTCTGAGATTTTTTAAGTGTCACGAAGCAAAGCAGGCCTAACAGGCTGCAATTTGCTCTAACAATGCTGCAGGGTATGTAGCATCATCTTTGGAAAAAGTTTAGGAAATCTAATCAAATAAAAGTGAAAATCACTGGCTTAAACAGTTCTTTTCCCTTCCTCTTGTTTTTTTAGCCCTTCCATGTGTGTTTAGACAGCAGTCATGGACACCTTATCAACCTTCCTCTTTGTACATTAAACTAACCAAGCTTTCCTAGTTTTCTCCTTGCAAGAAATGTCACCGGTCACTGGTTTTCCTTTTTGCAGCTATTGCCGTCTCAGTCAGAATTGGACATCAGTGTCCAGAGTCCCGCATGAAATATCACAGTGCATCACGTAATGATGACATCACCCTAAATCAGCTGGAAATACTTCACGAAATACATGCCAGGATCACGTATGCCCTCTTCACAGATGCATTACATTGACATCCCATTGCCATCCTTTGGTGAACAGATACAGTGAGGTCCTCTCTTCACTCCTCCTCAGCTGCATGGCCTTTCATTCTGCACCAGGGAGCCCATGCCGCTACTATCGCCTTGCTCCTCAAGGTTGGCAAATGGTGAAGTGTCAGCTTGGAAATGACTGTTGGTGAGCCAGCTGATGATGCCATACTAACTGACGAATCCAATCAAATACAAATGCCTGACATGAAGCAAACGCAACCAATTGTGGCTGGTAAGCTATCAGCATGTTTGGACTATTTTGGACTATATTTTTCTAGTATAATGACCACAAATTGCAATTTCAAGCTTTTTATTTTACTGATGTTCTAATATAACTTCACCAGTAATAGGAAGGCTAAATACTAAGACACAGCAACCAAGTAATAATTAACTTTCTTTAGAGGAACATAAAGCTACAAGGATGAATAATTTTATTTTCATGGAAAGTCTAATACTTCTCTCATGGAATTAATCTTAAAACTTGGAATTAACTCCTTGCGAAGCTACACTGAATGTCTCTCAAGTAAAGACTCAATGCATAACAGTTTTATAGTGTTCAAAGATATATTAGCCAAGCTGAAGATACCTGGGGAAAATCTGATTTTGAAATACGCAGTCTACATCAGAGAGAAAATGCATTTATGATTTTTTAGGCTCATGGGTAACATTCTCCCACTATCTCTAGGTGAAAAACTTTTTTGTGGCTTGTTCTACATTTTTGATCGCTTCTTCCTCTTGCCAAAGATTACAAACACCTTTCTTTTTCAAGGTCATTCCTAAGTCTAGTTTCAAAGCTAACTACACTTCATGCAAATTTTTCATCCACAGATTTTTTATTGCTAATTTAAATGAAGAAAATCAGAAATTAATATTATGGAACTGAGCTGCAGTTATAAATTGGTTTAAATTAAAGGACTAAATCCCATGTCACCTTAACTTTCCTGCACAGATAATTCTTGAGCTCCTCATTTTGAGACTTTGCTACATATTGGTTATGTCTACACGGATAAATTAAGCAGTGCCAGGGCGCATTCCCAGGCATCGAAACTCGACTGTCTACACTATTAAATTGTTAGAATTGTCCCACAGCATGTGTCACAGGAGTGTTTTTAGTCTGTTCCAACTAATAATCTTCCAAAATATTGCCAGGGCACAGTTTGCAAGTTAGGACATGCCAGGAATGGTTCCCAATAGGCAGTATGAGTCCAGTGACCCAGTTTTAGAAGGTAAAAAAATTTAATAGTATGGACACTGGCCAGTGTGCCAGCTGACTCTGCACCAGAGGGTGGTTCTGGACATGCTTAATTTGCAGGTACAGGCATAACCACTGCATCCCTCTGTTGGGCCCTGGCAAGCTGAAGAGACGACTTGATACGGAAATGTCTGAGCCTAACTTTGAATCTCCAAGAAGCACAGGATCATTTATGCAGGTGTTTCACGCTGACATGCTGTCATCTGGGCTCTTGCAAAACAACCCTCTCCAAGACTCCTCTTGCCCACATCAAGAGATTCCATGTTACAAAGAGCTGAGGAGCATTTGCTTTTCTGCAGCCACTCCAGAAGCCTGTTATTGCAGAGGAAGAGGCAGGAGGTCAGACAGGAGGAAAATACGCTGCTGCTAGCCCGCCCTCCTCCCCTCCCTGCTAAAATCTTCCCTGATCTTAAGAGACCTTGTCCTATTTTATTCACACTTCTGCTGCACACAAAGTTCATCACGACAAATAAAGTATTGTTGGGTGGAGGTTGTAGAGGTACAGTCTAGCACGGCACCACAAGACACATTCTGGCCATGTTAATGGCATGGGATCACTCACCTTATTCAATGAACTTCTACAAGTAAGGTGGACGACTTTTGACTTTTAGCAGTAAACAAAAGAACGTCCCAATGTTTCACAAGTAGCGTTTTCTATATCTCTCAACTCAGAATATTTGTCTTTGACCTTGCAAGTACAGCATGTCTAGCTATCTTCTCTATAAACTTTTACTTTCTGAAAGATAACCAGAAAAATAAGGAAAGTGGAATGTGTGACAACTCATCAACTGTTTGTAATAATTTATTTCTAACCGTTTATTCTGTAGCTCTCTCCTTCTGATGCAGTCTCAATTACTTGATTGAATAATATTCTCTGAAATAGCACATGATGTGCTTGTGTCAAAGAGGCTCTCCACAGAGGCCATCAGCTACCTTTTAAAATCAATGAAATTCATAAATTTGCATCTGGCTTCTCAAGGAGAAAATACAGGAACCTTTTCCCCTGGTACGTATGACCTTCTCATTCTAAGGCCAGCTTGTTTCAAGTCTTCTGCATCTTTGAATGCCAACGTGGAGACCAATAATATCTTTCTTAGAATAGATAGATCTTGAAGTCTATTATATTCCCCTTCTCAAGGATTCTAGCCATAATTCTCTCTTAGTAATTGGGATTTGCACACTGTTCCACACAGTAATGCATATTCTAGCTATTCACTCTGTCATGCTGCCACTGCATTTTTAACAATGCTGATAGCAACCGATGTTATCGAATTCTGCAGACTTTTCAGGCTCTAGGCTTGTTCATGTCTTTTTTTCATTTCACCATTTCTGAGCAAAAATGTTTTTATTTTTTCCTTTGTGATGCCTCACTACTGTGACCCTGCCATTCCTCGCAGCTGGATCTTGTTAGTTTTCAAATATTGAGTCCACACTGTCTGATCACACCACAGATTTTCTGTTCTGATATGTTTGCTGTCTTTATGTTTGCAAGATCAAAGCTAATGCTGTTTATACCACAGTGCTAAAAAGGTTCACTTCTCGAAAGGTAAAATAACCTTAGTGTTTGAAATCTAGCCTTCTCTTATTCCATGCTTTCTACTACTGATAATATCCATATGTTTCTCCTCTTCCTGGCTTCATTTTCCCACATAGAAATTTTCTTCATTAAACTTTTAGAAGGAATTTTCGAAGAACTCAGCAGCAGCTGTATCCTATGCCAGTGAAGCCCCTTCAGGTGCAAGAAAGTAGAGCTGCTTTCCAAAACCCCACTCCCATTTCTCTTTCCCAACGATATTAAAGTTCTCAGCTCCCCACATTTCAATAGATGATATTGTCCTCTTTCAAATTCTCTCCCAGTTTCTTTCTCCCCTCCTTTCTTCCCTCCCATACATCTTTTTTTCAGTGAAATGGAATTCGTCCTCAAATTGCCTGGATAACTTAATGCATTTCCTTTTATATCTTACTACTCTGTTATCTTAGTGTTTTTCAAACAGTGGACCACAGCCCCCAGGATGTTCATAAAAGGCAACTGGGAGAGTTAGAAGATGCTGAAATTTTTATTACACTCTGAAACAAAAGAAAATATCTCTTCTCCATTCCCAAAACACCTTTATCCTTCAAAAACAAGTTTTGCTATCAAAATCTCAAATCACTCATACAAATAAATTATATACACTTCTTACATGATACATTTTAGCCAGATTCCCTCTGGGATCAAGACTGATGCGGCTGTGTGAGCGTGATGACCAATTTCAGCCAAATTTGACTGATGCTACAAGCCTCCAACCTCTGCCAGTTTTGTGAAAAAGCTGGTTCCTGGGCAGAGCAGAAAGGATCCCAAATTCCCACCAGTGGAAAGACAGGGATAGTTTATCCTTTAACAAATCTAGGTGGCAACTTGAGGACATCAAATCAACACAAGAATAGCTTTCTGCCAGCTATAACAGATGCTGTGTCCTCGTCAGCTAGACAGATGAACAGCCTATGAGGAGTTGGAGAGTATAGCTACCGAAGGCAAGGGATGATGGGATGCAGGAGGGAACTTTTGATATTGTGGGCAGGGGGTATTTGGGGAAAGAAATGGAGAGGGGACACTGCGGCACAGCATTCCTCCCTCATTCCACTGTTCACAGGATACACCTTTTACCTTCATTTTTGTAACCAAAGCATGAAATACATGAAAATGTTTACATGAAAATGTTTACTTCAAACAAAGTAATGAAACTGAAAAGGCTGCACAGCCCCATCACTCACTTCACCCACAACTGCCCAACAAAACCTTCAGCTCTTCATCTTTCCAACCTATCCAACTCACATTAGGCTACGAGCCCTTCCCAAGCCGGTATGGCAATACTCATCGCAGCCAGCGTGACAGCAGCAGAGCGGAGGCTACCATGGGGTACTCCCAGCCCAAGGATGAGGGAGGCACTGGGGATCTCTACTAAGCCCAATGGGAAACTTTCCTCTGGAGCTGAATGGACAGAAAATCATATTGGCAACATGATTTCTCCTCTGGGAAAAAGAAGCACATGCACCAGACCCACTTGAATTAGGAGATGTCCTTATAGGCTTGGTGAGACAGTCTGTTTGTTGGCAAGCACAGCGCTCAGCTCTTTCCCCGCTCCCTGCCCACCTGCACAGCCCCAGCACCCCATTTCCCCAAGACGTGGAGGCAATCCTCATTTTACCATGTTCAGAGGCCTCAGTATCCCTGATTTTTCAGATTTTTCTCCCCAAAGGTCCAACACCCACTACTGCTCACAGACCACTAAATAACCTCAGTTGCCTCACTCTGTGTGTTAATGCTCTTATTAAAGTCAGCATCAATGCTGAAACTCAGTTCAAAAACCTGCTCGATGTTCCTGGACTTGCCTTCCTCTCCCTTCAGCCTCCTGTGTGCCTCTTGCTTTAGAACTGGGTACATGGTGGGAACAAAAGCTGGCAGCCATACTGGTTAAGGTCCTTTGCTTCTGGTGAGTTAGGCCATGTCTCTTAGAAAGAGGCACCAATCTTATGTAAAAACTTCAAGTGAAGAAGAAACCACTTAAAAGATAATTAACAAATGAAACTTAACAGGTTACAAATGTATATACCTCATGGCTAATGCAAATTTGTATAACTTCAGCTTCCAAACACAGCATTTGTCAAGTTAAAGAGGATGGCATGACTTGAAATCTCCCGCTGTAGGTCCTCATACGCCATAATCTGTCAATTTTTAATCTTCTTTTGAATAGCAAGAAATTTCATCCTTTTAGCTCTTCTTCCTTCACTTATTCAAACCAGTCCTGAAACACTTTCTACTTTATACTTGAAAGGGAGCCTTGACAGATGTTTGACCTGGACAGAGCGGGCACGGGAACCACTGTGGGCAAGGACAGTCCCATTTTTTGCGTACGCATTTAGGGACCACATTGGACTTCTTACGTGCAGCACTGCAGTGAGAACTCACATGCAGATGCCCATCTACCACAGCCTCTAGTTTCTCTTCTAAATAACTGTTTTCCATAACACATGATTTCCATAATTCTCCCATCAGTAGGACACCTCCTACATTTTGATCCCCAGAAGTCTCACACTGCATTTGGTGTATTAAAATACAGGCTGTTGAAGCAAGCCCAGGTTATCATGACATCTAAATCAGTCTATAGAATTAGCTATCCTTACTATAATTTATTAAACAAATAATTTCTGTGCCACCTGCAAAGTTCAGCAGCCATAAATGTATATTACTCTCCCAACTAATTGTTAAGGATACTGAGGCTACAAACAAGATCCTTGTCTGACTCCACTAGACACCCTGCTCAAACACTGGCGCAAGACTGTGGTTTTTTTCCTAGCCTTCTGGAATTTACCCCTATACCAAGATCTGACAAACAGCAGTAACAAAGGCTCCGAGAACATCAAGGTCAAGCCTTTTAAGACTCTTATATAAAAGTCACCTGGTCCTGCAGACGGATTTCAAGCATAAAGGCAAACAACACCACAGCTGCAATGAAGAATTTCACCTTTTCATTCTGAAACAATTCCCTGGTTTAAATGAACTTTTAACTGCGGCATGCAATAACCTCTCTCTTATGGCTGCTTTGGCTCCAAAGAACTGGCAATTGAGTAATATGAAACCAGTTTTAAAAATTGATTTAAAACAGGTGCAGGGAAAACCTGGGGAACCACGGAAAGACTGATATCTGCACCATGTAAATCGGTAAGAACGACGCAAGACAACAGAGTATGTCGGCACGTGCACAAACATGGCATATTTGTGTGATGAAAGGGAGTAAGGTAGGACCGACACACCTATTTTAAGTCATTTTCCACAAAACTAGTACTAGAGTTCTCCAAAGAAGTAAAAAATAATGCGTTGCATGGAAATTTTCGTTAACAAAGTCCACTTGGATTTCCAAAAGACATTTGATAAATCTGTCATTCATAAGTCTTAAAAAAACTAAACTCCCAGAGGATAAAAATAAATGTCCTTGCAAGGATAAATAATTAGAAACAGATGGCAGGAGAATACTGTCAATTTTCCAAGCGGAGAGAGGTCAATGGTGGAGTCCTGCAGGGATCTGTGCTGGAACTTGGGAGCTGCTTGCTTATTTATAAATGAGCTGGAAAACAGGGTAAATGGTGAGGTGACAAAGTTTGCTGCTGATACTCATTCAGGGTAGCTAAGATAAGGGCTGACTATGAAGAAAGACTTTACAATACTGAGTGACTAGGCAATAAAAAGGCAAATTAAAGTCCATGTAGATAAACAAATACGAAGTTGTTTCTTTGAGGGGAAAAAACCTAACTACACAAAATGATGTGCTCCAAGGTAACTATTACTACTTCGGGACTGAGATCTTGGGGTTATAATAGGTAGTTCTGTGAAAACATCAGCCCACTATTCACTAACAGTGAAAAAGTGACTATTAGAAATTACTGGGAAAGGAAAAAAGAATGAAAGAGAGAATATTATTATGCCACTGTATAAATGGCTGGTTTGTCTGTCTTGAATATTGCGTGTAGTTCTGGTCCCGCCACCTCTGAAAGGACACAGCAGACTGCAAATGGCTGCGGGCAGGGCAGCAGGGATGAACACAGGCATGGTACAACCTAATGGCTAAGGAATGACTAAGAAGCCAAAGATTCATCAGGTCTCAAAACCAGGTAACTGAGGGGATACAAGAAAGGTGTAATCAGGACTAGCACAGGGAAGGTGTCTGGGAGTCCCCTGTTCACAGCCTCTTCCAATATACAAGCTGGGGGAATCAAATGAAATGGGCAGGTACAAGCTTTAAAACGTAAAAAACCCTACTGAATCTTCACACAACACGTATTAAGCTGTGGAACTCCTTGCTCTGGGGCACTGTAAATGCTAAAAGTTTACACAGGTTCAAAAAGTGACCGAAGTCATAAAAAAGAAATTCCAGCAAGAGCTTTTAAATGCCAAGGCTTATCTCAAGAAATCCCTGAACAAAAGTGCTGGAGGACAGAGAGTACCAAGGGCAAAATGAGCTTTCACTGCTCTGATGCTTCTATGGGCTCATGTTACAGACCTCTGTCGGAGATCACTGGACTAAACCTCTCTGTGGTTTGACAAAGTACAGAAGTTTTATGTTGTTTTGTTCAACTGTCTTCTTATTGCGGGCATGGGCTTAGGCGTCTCCTGAAAAACATATATATTGGTTTCATCCTACTTGTCCACGGGACACTTCTATGCCTTTCTTTTGCTTTCTCTACTTTTCTCTTTCCTGTAACTTGCAACATCCTAGTAAAGAAAAAAAGTAATGACAAATGTCTAATAATGAAAAAAATCACAATGACAGAACTGAAGCATTTAATTTATTTAACTTATAAAGGAATAAGTCTCAAGAAATATCTTTATTTGTGAGGTTTCTTGCAAACTTTAGATGCAGGGTAGTAAAGAGCAATAATACCTCATTTCTAATGCTTTCACTAAGTGGTTGTGTTCATGCAGCTGCTCAAATTAGGTAAGTGTATGTGCAAGTGTTTGTACATATACTTTTGAAATTGCAGAAGGGAGGCTATGGTATGGAGAATGGGGCTGCCAACACTGGCTCTCAAGATATCAAGTGTACCCTGACAGCATTATGCACACGGAACAAGGAAAGCAGTCTAAGCCATGGCAAAATCATAAGGGAGTCTAATGTACGTTGTCTTCCCGTACACAAAGGAAATGATAGGTTTTTTCCTAGGATTTTTCTGCTTAATCATGTCATAGACATGATTAGACAGCAACAAGGATTGAAAATGCATGTGTCCAAGATATTGTTTATCTTTTCCTTATTTAAAAAACCCCTCTTCAAAACAAGAGCTATATCATGCTGACAATTTATAATGACTCATGAAGGACAGAATGTGACCAAAATCTTTCCTCTAAAGAAATTAGTTCCTAAGCTTTTATTTGCAATCCTAAATAAATCACGATCCCACGTCAAAAAACTGCTTCTAAGGAGATTTAAATTACATCAATTTTAAGTATTATTATATGATTTAACTGAATGCTAACACTACTAAGGTATATAACAGCAAGCAAAATCAAAGCTCTACTCACATACTTGCTTATTTTACTACTTCAGGTTCAATTTTGTTCCTGTACTACGCAGAACTATATGCATATGTAGATGACACTACTATATTGTTATTTGTGAGATAAGCATCTTAACCTTATTATTGCCTATCACTTATACTCTCAAAACAGTAAAATAATAACAGAAGTAGGTCATATAGCTCATAGAAAACCTATCAGAACTCATTATAACTGTCTTGTCCTGCACATTTTATTCTAAGTTATCCTTCTGTCCCACCGCCATTGTTTTCTTCTTCGAAGGATGCAATCCGAACCAATATGGATTTTCTGGTAGTTTTCTCTCCCTTTGAGGAAAATTTTTGAGGTAATACAGAAATAAACAGTCAGGTAAATGCTGAATTAAGGTACAACATTCAGCAAACAACAAAGTCAGTCTCTTTCAACACCCAACATTGTTCCAGTTCTTCCAGGGCATTCACGTACAAATTGGGAAAGATGGCCAATAACAATTTGGCTATACATGTATTCACCTATTGTTTTAATTTTGGAGGTAAGCAGTCTGAAAAGTGATTCTGCTGCTGATGTAAAACTCCTTTTGTTGACTTTTAATGCCAACAGTGCACCTACGAGCTTTGGAGATGACAAAAATTCTGTGTTATTTTGCCTGAAAACATATCTTCAGTATCCCACCTGCACACGTGCAGCATGGCTTAGCTGGTTGGGCTCCTGTAAATGAGCTGCATGCAGTGGTTTCTAAACATTATTATTCACGTGTGCAGAAATGCAGTAAAGGAATCAGATTCATTTTTATCTACCTTGCACTAGCTTCTGTTGGCATAAAGCAGTGGAACCATATAAATAAAACACCATTATCTCTGATGCTTGGAAGTGTAAGGGATTTGGAAATTGTGCTGTCCTGCTGCATACCGGACACGAACAAAACAGGCTGAGGATGCACCAAACCAGTGAATATTCATGCCACCTTTTACCAGCGGAGCCGTAAGGAGAGGAGACAGCTGAAAGCAAAAGTCCTTAATGGAGCAGAGATGTCAGTGGTGCAAAGATGAAACAGTTTGCTCTGCCTGGAGCCAAGTGACATGACTGTGTACAATTAATAAAACCATATCGGAATGTGTGTTACTGAACAGAGTAGCGACCAGCATCAAAGAGGATTCCCAATGCAGAGATACTGAACCCAAACCTATTCTCACTGGAATCAGGGAAAAATCTACCAACCTCAAGTGACTGCAGATCAATCCCCAAGTGATAAAGAAAGAAACCATATGGAAACTTAAGCGACGGAAACAGCATGAAAATATATATAACACACATAAAAACAGCATCGCAGAGAGAAATGGTTAAAGCTGTTTCACACAAACCAGAAATTTCCACTAAGCCTCATGGACTAGGTGGCAAATTGAATAATGCTGAAGCTGCTCAGCAAACAACTCAGAAGAATTATTGCTCGGAAACTGAAATGAATGTAGGTCAATTAAGGGGACTGAAAAAGTGATTGTGAGCCCATTTTGGAGACATTTTGCTCTGTTTCCCTAACAGCTTATTCCTGCAAAGCCAAAACTTCTCCATTTCAGGGTTTTATTGAGGAGACAAGTAGCAGTTATGCTTTTAGACTTTTTTTTTTCCAAATTATTGAAGAATTGATCTTTTCTATCTCAGTAAAACTAATTACTATCTCAACTCTACAGACCATTCTTTTCTCCTCCTCTGCCTCCCAGCCGCACACAAATCACCAGTTCTCTACTAACTCAGAGGGAAAGCTGTGTTGGAAATGCAAAAAGGGATGTCCTGGTGTTCTCCCTCTTTCTTATCATGCGCTTTCCCCAGGGAGACACTGGATGTGATGGGGAAAGTCAAACAAAGTCAGGAGACCTTCCGAGTCAAAACCAGCAACTGAAATTAATTTTTTTTTCTTTACACTCCTAACGTAGAGAGGAAAATAAACCTTGTGAACGGGGGGCACAGACCCCAACCAGAACTCATGCATCTAACATCCAACGACCTCAGCTGCCCTTCCAGTTGGCCAACAGAAGACCTCGCCATCCCCTCCCGCTGAACCGAAGCGGGCTCTGCCGTGACCAGGTGGAAACCTGGGCTCGGGACTAACCTTCAACAGGCTGGCAGGTGCCTTCACCCACCGTCGCCCGCTCGAGGCGTCCCCACGGCCCCACTGCCATTTTCTCCTGACCTTTAGCGACAGACCAAGCGCCGGAGGACGGCCCTCCCGGGGGCTGTTTGATGCTCACGGGTCGGTTCGCAGGCCCGAAACCGGACAATTGCTCGGGGCACCGCTGCTCCTCGGCGGGATGCCGAGGGCTGAGCCTGACCTCGGCCCACGCTCGGTACCCAGGCGGGCGGCGGGGCGGCCCGGGGCAGGCACCGGCACCGCTCTGCAACGCTGCTGGCGCCTCCCGGCCCCCCCCGGGCACCGCCTGCGCCGGCGGGGCACCCCGGGCCCGCACCGCCCGTCCCCCCCCTTATCCCCTCCCGCCCCGGGCGGCCGCCGGCGCCGCAAGTTTCTCCGGAGCCGCCCGCGCCCCCCCCGCGGGGCCGGGGAGGGCAGGGCCGGGCAGGGCGGCGCCGAGCCCCCCCCAGGGCCGGGGCCGCTGCCCCCACTCACCCGAGGTCAGCTGCATCCAGGCACAGATCTTGTAGACAGTGGCTGTGTTGCAGAAGAAGAAGAGGATGAAGCAGACGATGCAGGCGATGATGAGCATCATCGAGAGCCCGATGAAGAAGGAGGCAGCTTTGAAGGCTCCCGAGGGCAGGCTGGAGAAGTCCGTGAAGCTGCCCCGGCAGGTGAGTTCCCGGCTGAAGCCGTTGCCGATGCAGTAGTGGAAGAGCCCGAAGTAGCCTGCCTGCGGGGTGTCCACGCCGTCCCCGATCCAGTAGGGCTGGATGAAGCACACCACGTTGACGATGGCAAAGCAGATGGTGAAGATGGCCCAGAGCACGCCGATGGCCCGCGAGTTCCGCACGTAGTTGGTGTGGTAGATCTTGGCCGCCTCCTGAGCCGGGAGCATCCCCGCTGCTGCCGCTCCTGACGAGCCTGCTCCTGTCGCCGCCGTCCCTGCAGCCGCTCCGGGCATCCTCGCCGAGAAGATCCCCCCTCCCCTTCCTCCTCCTCCTCTCCTCCTCCTCCTCCTTCTCCTCCTCCTCCTCCCCGCTCGCTCGCTCGACGCGACGCGCTCCGCCGCCGCCGCTGCGTGCGAGAGCCGGCGAGCCCCTCCGCCGGGCTTCCGCGGCTCCGCGCCAGCAGCACCAGCAGCGGCGGCGGCGGCAGCACCAACACGGCCCGCCGCCGCCTATCGGGGCTCAGCGCTGCCGGTGGCCGCGCACCGCCCGCCCCGCAGCCCGCCCTCCCGCCGCCGCCCGGGGCTCGTCGCCGCGCCGGGCGCCAGCCGCCACAGCGCCCGCCGCGGGGCCGGGGTCGCCCCGCCGCCCTGCGCAGCCACCGGCGGCGGCGGGGGGGGGCACGGCTGAGGCGCCGTCCGTGAGGAGAGGCGGCGGCGCGGCAGGGGGCGAGCGGCCGTGGGCGCCCTCTCGGCGGGCGGCAAGGGCGGGCCCCCGGGCGCTGCAGCCGCGGCCTCCCCTCAGCCCCTCGGCCGGCGGCTGCCGGGGCGCCTCTCCCGGCCGGGGCAGCGGCTGCCTGGTGGAGCTGCTCATGCTGCGTGTGCTGGGAGACATGTTCGGGCAACGGGGTTTAGAGTCGAAAAGCCGTGGGCGGGTTTCTTTTAAAAACCCGTGTGGTCCGTTCCCTCACAGAACATCAGTCGCTCTTCAGCCGCGGGCTGTAACTGCTAAACCCGCTGTGGCGGGGCGAGCAGCGGCCTCCCGCCCTGGCACGGGGGGAGCCCGGAGACACTTGTCTCCTGCCTGGAGCAGACCTCTGCCAGGGCAAGGTCTTGGGGCTGGGAGACACAGAAATGAGGGGCTGCTCCTCAGGAGGTGGGATGGCGGCTGTGGAGAAGACGACCACCATGAACGCAGAGCAGCCGTGGGGCCACGGTGGCAGCAGCTCTTGGCGCGGGTGGGCGAGGTGGCACCGGCGGCGAAGAGCAACTCTGCTCCAGTCAAGTGGCTTTGGCCTGGCACTCAGTGTGTTGAGCATGTTGGCGTGCAGCAGTGATTAGCATATATTAATGAGCAATTAGCATCTGGTAATAATCATTCCTATGCCAGTGACACTTGGATTTGCAGTCCCCGACCTATGCATTGAGCCCGAGTTAATAACAGTAACTGATGGCACGTATATACAGCGCTCTGAGGGTTGTCCTCTCCTGGGACGTGCTCGCAGCCGGAGCGGAGGGAGGTTGGTGAGAGCGAGCGGCCGTGCCGGCTGCCAGCCGCGGCAGGCTGCCGCGCCGTGCCGGCAGAGGGCCGCACTCAATTAAATATTAGTGCTCATCAACGCCCGGGAGGAGGGAGACTCATGTGGAAATTACTCCTGGCATTCATTAAAAATTTTTCATTCGCTTCAAAGTTTGATTTCTGCCCTGTGACTGCCAAAAAACAGGCACAGCCCAATGGAGTGAGCCCGCCAGCCCTTCCCAAGCTTGCCGCGGAGGGCCTAGGAAGGGACAGCACCTGCTAACAGGTTTTCAGGCCCCCATGCTCATGTCGGGGGCAAAGTCAGAGCTTTGAAAGCTGTTGCCAGAGGGTGGAAGCAGAAGGGAGCCGCCTCAGTGCAGTCACGCTGTGACTGCCCTGCACGCGGGAGCGCTCTCGGAAGGCAATGGGGTGGCACACGTGGCATGGGCTTGCTCAGGCACAGGTAGTGTGGGCCCCAAATACTCACACTTACCTCACTTTCTTAGGCAGGTGGGTCCGAGCGTGCAAACTACACCTAAAATTCCTGGAGATTCAGTTCCCACCGAGGGTGCTTTGTCCAGTGCTGACGGAGGTGCCTGTGTGTGCTCCACCGCCTCACCTTGCTCCTACTGCAGTTGCTGCACGTGACCAGACTGCTCATATGCTGCCTTCAGAGAGTAACTGAAATTGTTCCAGCCTCGAGTGGCAGGAGGAGTGATGGTCTTTCATAGAATCATAGAATCATAGAATCATAGAATCTTTAAGGTTGGAAAAGACTCTTAAGATCATCAAGTCCAACCGTTAACCTATCACCACCAAGTCCACCACTAAACCATGTCCTCAAGCACCACATCTACCCGTCTTTTAAATACCTCCAGGGATGGGGACTCAACCACTTCTCTGGGCAGCCTGTTCCAATGCTTGACTACCCTTTCAGTGAAGAAATTTTTCCTAATATCCAATCTAAACCTCCCCTGGTGCAACTTGAGGCCATTCCCTCTTGTCCTATCCCTTGTTACTGGGGAGAAGAGACCGACCCCCACCTCACTACAACCTCCTTTCAGGTAGTTGTAGAGAGCAATAAGGTCTCCCCTCAGCCTCCTCTTCTCCAAACTAAACAACCCCAGCTCCTTCAGCCACTCCTCATAGGACTTGTGCTCTAGATCCTTCACCAACTTCGTTGCCCTTCTTTGGACACTCTCTAGTACCTCAATGTCCTTGTAGTGAGGGGTCCAAAACTGAACACAGTGCTCGGTCCTGTTTTCTCCAGGCTGAGGCTAGCAGGGCCCCAGGGCTCGGTGCAGGACGCCTGTCTGCTGCGCTCTAAGGGGCCATGGAGTATGGAGGTGAAGACAATATGAGCCTGACCTAGAAGGCAGGAGGAGACCTGAAGTGGCCCAAGACAAACAATTTAGGGATGGAAGTTGGAGTGAGGGTTGGGAAAAAAGTTCTGAGAGAAAAAAAAAGAAAGTAGGGAAGGAGTCTGGACCAAATGAGAAGTTTAGGGATAGTGGACCTGTGAATATGCACACAAGGAAGATGAAACCTGGAATCAGTATGGTAGGAGGAAGAGATTTGGACCTGGGAAGGAGCCAGGAGAGGAGAAATGAGGTGCTCTGCAGAAGAGATGGACCAAGGGAACTGGGGAGGCGGAAACACTGAGATTGGAGGAAAAGCCAGGGGGAAGGGAGTCAGACTGGGGTAGGGAGATGTGGGAGGCAGTCTGGGCAAGAAGGGGAAAGGCCAGAAGCAGAGGAAGAAACTAGGATTCTGCTGACAAGCTGAGTAAAAGAGTGTGGGAAAGGAGCCGTGATTGCCTGTGTCCAGGCAGTGGCTGGTTTGGTTGTCCTGGGATGTCCTCTCTGGCCTCCAGCACCAAAAGGGCACAGATTTCACATGGACTCTAAGTGATACCCACTAGTCCTTCAGTTTAATGCATCGAAAATGGGAAAGTGGTACTAGGTGTCTGGTTTTTTGAGGCACCTGAATCACTCTGGTTGTGTCCATCGCTAGAGCTTTGAATCCTCTAGTCTTACTCTTTCATATCTCAAGTTTCTTCAGAATACCCGAAAACAGGCTCAGGAGGCTTTTTCTATGGTTCTTACCACAATTATATGTGTACTTCATAGTCTTAGAAAATGTCATGTCTTTATGAGATAGAAGGTAGGTATATTCTGGACAGAACAGTTAAAAGGCAGCTGGGACCTCATTTCTCAAAGTAGAGCTCCCATTTTGGTTGCAGCAGTTCTGCAAGTGAGGCCTCAGAAGGAGCCCTACTGAGTTGCTGCTCATCTATAAAAAGTTTTAAACATCTTGTCTGGCATCACAGAAGAATTCTGTGGCAGAAGTAGGGATAGTCTCCAGCTCTTCAGGACAGCTTTCATCATCTTAATCCTCAAAAGATTATCCTTTCTCTCCAACAACCTGTTGTACCTCCACTATTTTTCTCCCTGGGAATTAACTGGGTCCCAGCCCTGTGGCTGCCCTCTAATCTCATCTAAAAAAGTCAGAGTCTTAAGCCAGGATTTTCATCAAAAGCTTCTTCAACAGGTGAAACAGGATTCTCATCATGCTGATCTTTCTGGACAGCAGATGCTGTCTCACGCACCTGATAAGGCAGGATCCTGTTTACCAATTAGCATGGGAGCATGCAACGCCGAACAAAGGGGATGTAAATCAAGTGGCACAGACAGCTCTTTTTTTGGCATATCCTGTTCAGTACTGGGTTTTACAACCATAATATTGTTTTTAAAAACATTTTTGTGTGAATGTGTGGTTATAAAATAGGCAAGTTTAAAGGGAATTTATGTAATCTTTAAAACTATAATTTGTGCCCCAAATTGGCCTGGACCATACTATTGATCATTTTATCTAACCACAAATGTGCTCATTTTTTGTGTATATAGATCATTACACAAAACACAAAATAAAGCTTGTTATTTGGTTAATGCTTCTAATCACTTAGAGCTCTTCTCTTTGGAACTAGTCAATTATGTGCAGTGGTGGAGCAGCAGTGGAGAACTGCTTAAACATTTTGTTTGGAGCGCCGTGGGGAAGGGCTGTATGTTGTGCCGGGGAAACCCTTGGATACGGTGGGTAAGAACAACAGATGAATGCAGTTGCTGGGCCGTGGGCGATGTCTGGCAAAAAATGCACATCTGGGAATTCATTGATATTCATGTGGTGTGAAACTAAGAGAAAGATAGTGGGGAGAAGGAGTGAATGCACGGCTGGAGAAGAGTTAGCAAGAGAGAGGACTTACACAGAAAACAAAGAAGCCTGTGAGGAGGGAATGGGGTAATAGGAAGTTGTGTGTTAATAAATAAATAGCAATAAAGGTGTCTAACGATGAATGATTGGTTTTGGTGGGGCTGGACCCTGCTAGGGTAACAGCTGAGGGAACTGGAAAAAACTGTTGAGCACATGAGAACATGCCCACACAGACACATGCAAACTTCCATGGGAGGGAGATGCCCCATTCAGGCACCCGACTGCCTCTCGCCCACCCTCCGAGCATTTTCCCCCATCCAGCCCTCTTAAAATGCGCTCTGCCTTACAGGCTTTTTTAGTCCCGCTTCACAGAGGGGTCTAGCTGCCAGGTGGCTTTTCATATCTGTAGCTGCATCTAAGAGTACGTGAACTGCTCCACTTCTCTGGGACTTTCCTCCCAGGTTGCTGTGGTATCACTGGCTATCATGTTCACCCAATGCCTATCAACAACCGGTAATTTCACTCTGAGCCCACTTAAATAGCTACATATAACTATTACAACCTTTTAACACAACTGATATGGATATATCCAAAGAACAAACTCATCTAATTTGGACTGGCCTAGATCCTGAGGCTGGAAGAGGAGGAAGGCAAGTCATGGTAGTCTTGAGGGTGCTCCAGCTTGTGTCCAAGGATATGTGGGGCACCCAAAGCAGAAGCTGAAAAAGCAGAAAGTCTCCGCTCTGCTCCCTGCTTCCCTGCGCTTGGCGTGAGCTGAAGCTGGGACAAGGCTAAAGTCCAAGCAGGAATTTTTGTGCCATTTCACTGATGCCTGAGATAACCTAAGCGTGTTTTGGGCTTGATTACAGCTTAACTGGGAGCCAGCACTGGTAGGTAGCATCTTATAACACGCGTCAGTCCGGATCAACGTTTCCCTTGTCCCACCTTGTCTGGAGCCGGCTGCAAACAGTCGCTGGTGTGTTTACCGGGAGCAGCGGAGTGATTCCCTGTAAGCCTGAGAGCGGGGCGGCGGAGGGAGCGCTGGGAGCCCAGGCAGCCCCACTGCGCAGCCCCGTCACCATGGCAACCCACAGCCTCGTCACTGATGAGCTCTTGCTGTCTATCAAAAAGCATTAACTTCTACATTATGTCTTTTTTATTATAGTTTCTGCATATTTTGGCTTCCTTTCCCCCAGGGGTCTGGCTGCACTGGTGAAGTGCTCCTTCTCGGGCAGCGGGAAATGGCATTTCTTTCTATTTCTGTAGTGTTTACAGCTGTGGGAGAGGCACAGCAAAGGGCTGGCTAGAATTACTGTTATCGGTGTCAGTGAAACTGCTGTTGCCATCACTGTTTCAGCCAGAATTGGTCCAATTTAGGCCTACCTTAAAAATTAGAGAGTGAGTAACTTGGAGGATTTGCCCCACGTCTCTTGAACTTAGTCCTGCTCTTGTTGGTGATGGCAGAGGGGGATTCCTGTAGGGCACCCATAAAGCAGGGCAGAGCTGGGAAGCACAGTGTGGCCATGCTGGAGCTGCATCCCAAGCAGGCTGCAGGACTCAGTATCCCAAAGCACTGGGGAATGGGGTGCAATCATCAGGAAAAAGTCACATATTCCAAAGTCTACCCTGAACCAAGGCAGCTGGCTGCAAATGACAGAAGTCCACTTCAGTAGACAGAAAGGGAGCTGGTGGGAGAGCGGTGGTCAGGCAAGGAGCAGTGGCTGCAGGGAGGGGGAAAGCATGTGAGGAAGGTGAGAAGCACCTGGGTTCTATGTGGAAGCAAAGACTGAAAGGAAGAAAAGATCCTTTAAAAAGAAAGAAAAGCATGGGAAAGGGATTAAGTAGCAGGGTTCCCAGTGACAGCAGAAGATTGGACTTCATAACCCAGGATAGGTTCTCCTGTGAAAAAGCAGGATGAACAGTGGCCGTTGAAGGGGAAAGCAGGTGGGAGTACAGATGAACCTGATGAAGTAAGTACAGGGAAAGTGGGAACATAGTTATTGAGATCCATGGCGAAGAAGAAGAGATCTTCGTGCGCTCTGACACACAACTCGGCTAAGAGCTGCTTCAGCTTCCTTCCCTCAGCCTCTTGAACTTGGAGGAGTTGCAGAACATCTCTGAAACACACTGGCTAAAATAAAACACTTTATGGGCCACTTGGAAGCTTGGGATCTAAACTTTCCAGTCCCTGCCCACGAAGAAATGCTTCCTCTTGGGGCCTGCTAAGCTATTTTACAATACCAAGGGCATTCTGCATGGCCCAGCGCAGCATCTAGGGCTTCTCTGAGCAACTCCTCCCACTCCCAACAGCAACCAGAGAGTGCAGTGCTCTGCCTCACTAGCATAGCCTGCTTGTCAGTGCTGCTAATTAACCCAGACAGAGCTTTCAGGTGGCTTGCTGTGTTGTGCCGTTCAGAGACACCATCAGAGCCTGCTCCTGAAATGATGGAAATTTCACCTCTCTTGCTGTGGCAGGTGTTTGCCAGAGGGTCAGTAGATTCAACACAAAAGGCGCTGTGAAATACCGTGCTGCAGGCTATATACCGTATATCTTCAAAGATAGCTGTAGAGTTAAGGCTGGTGTCTAGACATGTTTTTCATATAATAAAAGTTTAGTTAAGATATGTCTCCTAGACTGGAATTGACATGGAGAAGGACTTACATTTCTCTAGACCAGCCTAGTTTAAGATAAGTACATAAACTCTTCTGCCAACAGGATGCATTTTAGGTTTTCTTTCCAGAGCCCCAAGCATCATGCAAGTGGCTGCAACTTTACTACCATGAACATTCAGTCATTTGAATAAGGACTATATGATGCTAAACGTAACATTGATGAGGCTTTCAAAAATTGTACCTGCCAGTGCTGAAGTCCCTTCTTTGCCCTTAACAAGGTAATATTACTGCAGTCAGGATGTGACTTATGATGTTTTCAGGTAATTTTTTTCACAGTGGAGAATGACTAAAAATATTTTACCTCACACTGGATAAAAAATGGTGCTTTAAATAGATTAACATTCTAATCCAATTAAATACATTTATTTCCAAATATTTCTTCCTGAGAGGTTAAACAACAGACCAGTGAGGATGTAGCAAGAGAAGGACCTTCTGATCTCCAGTAAGTCAGAAGCTGGCCAGTTCCTTTACCCTAGTGACAAGCCAATTAGGATGCCGCATAGTGTTTCTGCTTGTTTCTAATTTTAGAACTATACAACAGGGAGGCAAAAGTAGGTGATATTAATTCCTCTGGCATTGATCTGCTGGAATCCCAGTCCTCCTGCAATCTAATATATTTTCAGGAAAAGCAGGAAAATCACCCCTCTTCTACTGTAGGTATTAGGGACTATGCAGACCTTTCTAACACACAGGGCATGATCAATACTTGGATAGAGGAATCTGCAAGGGAAGCTTGGGAGCTGCAGAGAGTGATTTTGATGCTGCACAAGATGATATTCTAGCATAAAGTGAGCATTCACCCTGGCATTACACAACACAACACACTAAGTCTGCTGTGTTTCCAGGAGGATTTATGGTAAAATGTTTAAAAGTGCCTAAGCGACTTGCCAGTAAATCAGCATCTTGACCTGGAGCAGCCTGGGGAAGGAGATTAAATGGAGAAAGTATGGAATTTCTCTCTTTCGGAGTATCTCTGTGGCATAATGCAGTGCCGTTCAGGGATATCACAGCTACTGCTAGCAGTGTGGTTACATTAGCAAGATGCTAATGTGATTAATTAGCCCTGATGACAAGCAGGTTATACTAACCTGGGCACAGCATCATGCTTAGGTACTTAACTGCTTAAGTCTCCAGAGGGCTTGCAGCTCACTCTAGGTTAATATAGTCTAGTGATTTAATAAGCATATAACCTATTTCATTGTTCAAGCCATTAATAACAATATTGACTAACACCAAACCCAAGGCAGCCTCTTGTGGAACTGCTAAAGATACATACATTCAATATGTCAGTGAGCTACAAGTAGCCACTCTTTTAACGTGTTCCTTACCACCTACCTATGCATTCACCTTCCAGGAACTTCACCTAAACTACCTTCCCTCATCTGGCTATGAAAATACTACATAAGAGGGCATTAAAAGCCTTAAAAGAGTCAAGATATAGGACACCTCTATCTTTGTCTTTATCTACAAGGCAAGTTATCCTGTAACAGAACAGAATAAATTAAATTTGACAAGATTGCTCCTTGATAAATCCATGTTAGGTGTTACTCATCCTTGTTTTAACTTCCATGTATTCATAAAAACCATTTTTTATTTCCATATTATTCTAGGAATTTAAGCTTGGCAGACCAATCTGTAACTCCTTCAGTTCTATTCTCCATGTTCATACTCCTCCCTCATCCTTTTCTAAACACAGACACTATATTTGTCTTTTTATAATCTTTCTCATATTTGAAAACTTCTCATCCCCCATGCATACTATGATATTGCCTCAGCCTCTTGCCTGTAAGATTTACAATTCCTTCAGTAATCTCCATGGGCTCCCCTGATCAGCAAACCCATCTAAGTGGTCTTTAACCTATTCTATTCCAATTCCACACCTGGAGTTTTACCTCTTTATAATGGTGCTAATGGCATTAACTATATGATCAAATTTAACATCCATGATGAAGCAAAAAAAAAAACCCACCAAATTTCAGTCCTCGTGTCACCTGTTGCGAATTTTCCCTTTCCACTGAGAAGTAAAACACCACTTTCTGTAGTCTTTTGGTCTTTCTCCTGATGCTAACGGGCTTCTGGAAAGTCTCCTTGTTTTTAGCCCCAGGCTGTCATTTGAATAAATGTTTACTTCACGTGTACTGCCAAAATGATCTTTGGCCCAAAAATGTCTCTAAACTAATTTTTCATCTTAATGGTGATACTGAGGTAAACAGCTGTTGAGTGGAGCCAACACTTTAATAGCTCTGAAAAAAGTATCAAGAGTTTCACAGTGGGAAACTGGCAATATTACACATTCTTTGCATAAAATAAGTGTGCGCACAATGATGGGAAAAATAGATGCAGATGGCCACTAAAATGAAGAGGCCACTAAAATGGAAACAATGAGCAGTAAACAATAGGAGTTTACACAGTATATGTTTTATCCAACATACTTCTTGCCAGTTAAATGGCAATATGAGGAAGGGCGATAGCATTCTGATTTCATTGAAGAACGTGATACTGCGTTTTGTAGTATCTTGTCCAAAATAGTCTAAAAGTGACTTGGATGGGCTCATTACAATGTGTACTGAAAACCTTTTGAAAGACAATTAAAACAATCAAAACCAACATTTAACCATGTGGGAGCAATATTTAGTCACATACCCAGTGGATCCTTGTTAGATACAATTTTAATTAATAGCTTCATTATCAGAAGGAGGCAATAAACAACATGTTAATGAAACTTACAGTAGAGGCTAACTAGTTATAATCACCACTAACAGTAGAAAAAATTAAGGGGAACTTATGTGAATGAAGGTATCAGAAGATATCATCTGGGGAAAACCACAAAGTACTATATCTGGCCAAAGTAAGAGTCTCCGTAAAAGAGAAGAAAACTGTGGAGAATGGCGTTTTGAAAGAGAGGCACTTATTTATAGTGAATAGAGTTGTGAGAATAATTGATTTTTCTGTTTGGTGGCCAAACTGAAAATAAATTAGGGAAAACTAATATCCAGTCAGATACCTTGCTTGCTTTTCACATATTTTTACCATTTATTAACACTAAACTTAGATCAATTTTAGAATGAAGCAGTATTAGATAACAAAACCGAGACTATTTCATTTTGAAAATATTGAAACAGAGCACTTCTGGTTTGGTTTTTTTTTCCCTGGTACTATTACTCAAAATGAATTTCTCAACATGTGAATTGATTTTTGATTCATAATGTGTCTTTTTGAGAAATGAATATAAAAGACTCATTTGCAAAACACAGGTTATAACAATTCACCAGAATGCCCTGTCTCCACACCAAAACCTTGTGGTTGGTCTCTAGGGTGTCTACTTAGGAAAACATCTGTCAGTTTGGGGGTTGTCTGTGTCCAGCTACAAACCCCATTTTGTCTTGAGAAAGTCCTGTAGAAGTCGCTGTGGCCTGGAGCCCCCACCTGACAGCACTGGCTTGGTCCTTGCCAGCCACCAGGGATGGAGAAGATGGGACAAAGTGGTCAAGGGCCATCAGCATCACACAGCTCTTCCCTGCTGTACCGGGGAGGTTTTAGCACAGGGCCACGCAGGATGTCTCTCTGCAGAAGCTCGTGGTGGGCAGAGGCCAGAGCTGGCCCTTGCTCTCAGCCCGCGGCACCCAGGAACCGCTCTCCCTGCCACCGCCACGGAAAATGCCCTGGCCAAGGAGATGTAAAGGGCTGGCATGCCTGGGCTCGTGGAGATCCGGCAGAGGGAGGCTGCCTTCAGGCTTTGGCTGTTTCAAACGTTGCAACTCATAACTGAAAACGATTCTGAGTAAAAAAATAACATGGTTGTTTCCTTTGTAGTGTTCCTTGCTGTGCCTGGCTCGGGGGGGACCCAGAGCTAAGTACAGTAACTCGTCAGAAGCTAAATGTGGGTCTTGAAATCAAGATGCTACACTGGAATATTAGGTCTGTTTTGCAGATTTACTTGTCCAGAAAAGTGTCTAGGGATAGCCTGTGACAAGACCCCAAACAAGATTTAGGATATCCTATAATGGTAATTGTCTAGATTCAGCTTCCAGGTATTAGATTTTGTTGTACCTTTGTCTACTACATGACAGAACTGTAATGTATCAGATGCTATCTCTCTTCTTCACACATATAAAACTAAAGACCTTGATCAAGTTACTTCTTACTCTTTCAAAAAGCCAAGCTGCCAGAGATACTTTATCACTGTAATATGCACTTCCCAGATTTTGGATTACTCGCCTGTCTCATTTCTGAACCTGTGCCAATTTATCAGTAATCGTTTGACTTTTGAGATGGAAGAAACATTCAGGCTGGCCCACAGCATCATTAACTAGGAAATACAGAATGAATGACGGAAAAAGTGAAGCATCTGGCCCAGGACCACTCAGCTGTTTAGTAACACAGTGAATGCTCCCGGACCAAGGGCTCCATTTCAGCGAGGCTAAAATGTTCTTGCTTCCCAGTCCAGCCTTGTAGCAGTAGAGTTATCATCAGTGCTTTCGTTCAGTTGATTGATCTGTCATGACCCGTGAATATTTTCTGTCCTGTTTATCCTAATGCAATGCCCCAGTCTTCACAGGCAGAACTGCGATCTGTGTTTACAGATACGTTAACCTGTGTCTGACTCTGTTAAAACAAGTCATGTAAAACCCCATCGCTGTCAAAAGGCAGCGAGGATCTTGTCATTGGCTGCAGTACAGTTTTTTGTTTGGTTTTGTTGTTGTTGGGTTTTTTCCCTGCAATATGTGTTGAGTTTATAGAGCGGTCCAGAATCACTTTGTATAAGTTCTCGTAATGATTTACCATTCTGCTAGTGTGTGAATTTTTGCAAACTTCATTAGCCAGTTCCTATTTTGTTTCCAAAAAAGAAAAAAGAGAACAGTACTAGGCCAGGCACTCGTCACTGCAGAGCTTTGCAGAGACACCTTCTTCCATTAAGCATTCTCTTTAAGAAACACCCCATAAAACATATCAGTTACTTTTTAATCCACTTAGTACTTGCAATATTGATATTGGATAGTGTTAATTTTTAAATCAAAATGTCACACAATAGGAGGTTAAATGCTGTATGGAATTCTCACTCTGACACACTAATCGGACAAAAAACGATTTCCCATTCTTTTGCTAAGAATCGCTGTAACATTGACTGACCCACAATTTGCTGGCCATACATTTAGTGTGATTAAAAAATGCCACATCAGTTTCAAACAGCATTTCCATTTTTCCAAGATCTATAAAGAAAAATTAACGTTAGTGGTTTGCAGAGTTTGCTGCTTTAAGTATGTGCTCAGTAATCTCAAGAATGTCGGGAAAGCTTTGCAACAAGTATAATTAAATCCCAACTCTTCTATAAAGCAGACAGACTTGGAATTAAAGACCTCACTACAAATGACTTCCAATTATTTGTAGACAGCCTCTTTTGTACAGAGCTCACTTGGATTTTCGCATCCTTCATTCTGCTCCCAGGGATGCCGGATGCATGACAAGGAATAAGGAACTGTGAAGCCCCACAGTATGATCTTCTCCTGACCTTACCACCTTCTCTATCTATGCTTTGGGTTGCACTCTGCATCCACAGTTTGCTCCATCACCAAGGTCAATATTGATGATGGGATTGACTTTTTTGCCCAGGGGTAGCAAAATTGAAAATTTTGAAATCACAGAATAATTCAGTTCATAAATGCTGATATGACCTTATTGAACTGCCTCGTTTGCACAAAATGAAGTAAGAAAAATGGTCAATGTGCAATATAAACATTTAAATATATCAATAGCAAAGATAATTATAAGGAATTAAATATAAGGAAGATTCCATCTTAGCCTTGAATTTTTAGGCCTTTTTCTTTCAAATGTAATTGAAATTGATGTGATCTTTTAACTCAGTTCAGCACAACTGCATTTCTAGAAAAACAGCTCCTAACTTTTTTATTCTTTTGCTGTACATTCTGCAAAATTGTAAGCTTGTTCTGTTTTTGTTAAAAGTAACTGAGGAGACATGACAGTGTCTGGGGTTCCAGTGTTCTCTGCAGGAATTTCAATGCAACCATTTGTCTGCTTCTTCTGCAGGAGTTTGTAAAACGTTGTTTACCAACCTCTAAGTTACAAATCCTTCACAAACCACATCGGCTACATAAAATATTGACTAAGGTGTGCCTTCCTTTCTCATGAGACATTTATGAATAAATTATTTTGCTTAAATTGGATGAAAATGTTTATCTAACACATCCTGGCACCCCTGAGTTGGTTCAAAGGGCAGCAGTGCCGAGCGTTGCCATGCTGTCAGCCCCATCCCTACCTTCAGGGCTGTGCATTGCAGGAGGGCCAGAGCCTGCTCTTCTGGTTTTTGGTTTTGGTTTGGTTTTTTTTTAGGTTGGTGTCCTTGTCTGCACATTTGCTTTTCCTCATTCTAGGGTATTTTTACGCTTTTCCAGGGCTGCACTTTCTGCTCCATATTCTTTTCCTGCTACCAAACTTCCTCCCAGCCATCTGGATGCTCAGCAAAATTGTTTCCCCAAAGAGTGGGTGTCCTCACCTCGGGCCACAGTTGGTCTCCAGAAGTACCTTGGTGACTTCCCACCCTGAGTCATAGCGGCACATCCCGGGCTGCCTCTCTGGCAGCCAGTAAGTGACAGTGGCACCATCCTAGGAAAGAGCAGTTGGCAAGCTGGGGGAGGACACGGAGGCTGCAGGCTTCTCATAATGAGCAGAACCTGACCTATCCCTTAGGTACGCAGGAGAAGGAGCAAGCTGCGCCTCTGAACCTGCCTAACTGTTCAATAGTTACACGTCAGGTTTTCTTTGCCACCCAGAGAACCAGCTGATTCCCTTCTTGCTCCCACACACTTCTCCTCCAGCTCTTGAATTGCCACATACTGGGGAATCCTTACTCGTTGCTGCCTGCACAGGCTGAATGAAGCACGCTCCTGAGATGGTTTTCTCAGGAGTGCTGCAGCAGAACAGCCACCGTGCTCCAAGCACAGCCACATGCTGGGCCCCAGCCTTTTCCAGCTTGCAGACCCATAAACGTTTCCCAGGGAAGGTACAGAGCTGATATAGCAAGTTTTGATGATAGACCGACAATAGACTCGCTTTTCTCTGTCACTTTTTGCAGACACCTCAGAAACAGTCCACGGTCCGGTGGTTATCAACAAACCACAGTCCAACCTCATCAGGCTGTGATTTATCTAGCATTTACCTTCCAGGAGAAAGCAGAAATCCTGAACCTCCACTGGTGGATCCCAATCTTCACCAGGCTAAACATCCTGCTTATGCCTCCTAAGGCACAGCTGCTGCCACATCAAATGTGGGCTATTTGCCTTACCCAAAAGCCCAAATGTGGGTGGCTGGTGCTTGCAGACCTCTGGTGGCTTCAGGACTCAGCAGTTCATGTGCTGTCAGCTCCAGGACCATGACATAGGTACAGAGGACAGAAAAAGGACTGGAAAAAGAAGTTGTTTACCAGGTTTAATGCTGCCCACAGAAGTTGCGTTTAGGAGCACGCAGATCTGCTGAGCTGGCTTTCTGCATAGATGAATCCCTGAATCCAAGAAAAATTTAGCTGAGCAAAAAGTTTTCTCCCCACCCTTGTTTTTTTTTTGCTATTGTCCAGATGAGTAGATCAGGGAAAATCACATAAAAACCTGCCTGCAGAGAGATTTCCTCAAAGTCTTTTTGTCAACTGCCTCTTCCTTGCCCTTTTACATGGACAGTGTATGATACTATTTGGCCCTCAAGCAGAGGTTTAAATGCTTCCTACAGGAATGCAGTGGACAAACCATTCTATGAATCTATGATTCAGTGATAGATCCTCTTTTCTCAGCGGGAAGTATGTCCTTGTTCCCTGAATGATATGATGTTTAAATATATTATCTTGCATGAGAAGGTTACTGAACCTCCTCTAGTTACTCCTTACTTGCGTTTTGTGCAGTGTGACTGCTGAAACAAAATTGTTGCAGGTTTTTTATTTTTAATACATAACTATATCAAAGAAAGATAAAACCCTAAAAACTCCTCCTTTGTAAGAGTCCAAAAGAAGAGAAAATACCTGCTGCAACTGTTCAAAGACATACTTAGACAAGTGACCAGAAAAAGAGACTGTTCGCAGTTCCTACATATCACATGAAAGCGAAACATGATAATAGTTGCTAGTGAGAAGTAAATTCAAGTCTATAGCAAGTATAGACTGAAAAAGCCTTTTTTTTCCTAAAAGTGACACATTTCTTTCTGATTGGAAAGAAGAACAATGCCAGAGTGACTGTGGACGTTAGACTAGGTTCTCAGTGCCACTCAGGTACAACTCCAGCATGTTCACAGCAACTGCCCTGAACTTTGAAACATTTGATCAAACTCAGCTGTAAGTTTTAAAAGACTCATTGATACAAAAGCAGGGAGCAGGTCCCAGGCAGGATATCAGTTCATTCTCTGGAGGCTTCTTAAATCATAGAATCGTTTAGGTTGGAAAAGACCTTTAGGATCATCAAGTCCAGCCGTTAACCTAGCACTGCCAAGTCCACCACTAAACCATGGCCCTAAGCACCACATCTACCCGTCTTTTAAATACCCCCAGGGATGGGGACTCAACCACTTCCCTGGGCAGCCTGTTCCAGTGCCTGACTAGCCTTTCAGTGAAGAAGTTTTTCCTAATATCCAATCTAAACCTGCCCTGGCACAACTTGAGGCCATTTCCTCTTGTCCACTTGTTACTCTTGTTCCTCTTTCCACTTGTTACTTGGGAGAAGAGACCGACCCCCACCTCGCTACAACCTCCTCTCAGGTAGTTGTAGAGAGCCATAAGGTCTCCCCTCAGCCTCCTCTTTTCCAGGTTAAATGTGTAACACTGGGTGAATTTTCCCTGCTTTTCCAGTGCCCTCAGGCATGGGAAGTTGGTGTAACTCTGGTTCCCAGTGAGTGGCCATCTAGATGCCCCCCTCAACCATCTGCAAGCACTATTTGTCTGTGAGGGTGCAGGTAAACTGTGAGATGAACATAGGGTAGTTAGCACCTCATGAGGGGTTGTTGTCCCTCCAGGACAGGGGGAAGATGAGCTGCCATCACTACCACTAGCAGAACTACATCTCCTTGCTGGAGGACTTGCACATTTAGTCTTTTGCCTGCTATTCACAATCTCAACATGATACTGTATCACTAAATAGCCTAATAGTTGTTTAGTATAACAATTAAAAGTCTCTCAACTACTACTGAAAGTGTCCAACAGATGCATTTTTACAGGCTGGATCAGTCTCTAAACGTTTCATCTTTCTGCATGGCAAATCTACACATAAGGGTTAATATTTTAATTTTGCATTTTGAATTAGACCAATTTTTTTGAGTGATTTCAATCATAATAGCTCTAAATCATCTGAGCATTTTAATTCTTACCTATTCTTGTCATATACCTTAACACCAGAGACTAATTAAATGAGTGGCATCTCCCTCCTATAGATGCCATAAAATTTAATATCTGTTCTGACAAATAAGAAATAGAAGCTCTTTTTTTTTTTTTTACGTATGTAAAATATCATCCCAAGGTAAAACTGAATAAAAACCTTGAGGGCACTAAAATATGAAAGACGAAGAGTAATGTCACTGCATTAGATTTGTAGGACTAGCAGCATTAACTGCATTATGCCAACAAAAGAAACAGTAATTCTCCATAAAACCATTTTCCTAGGATCACTTCCAGAGATCAATTTTACAGAGACCGTGGTCTTTGAAAGTCCCACTCAGAGAATTTTACATTATAATAATGTAGTCGTTAGATGTTCTTGAGACAGACAAAACCTTAAGTCCAGATAACAATTTCTTATGGGAGCTGGACCAACCTTCAACACACATCTGAAAAAAAAATAGACTTTACAGTTGCATCTTTGCTTTTAAAGAAATATTATTAATACTAAGTATTTACACAATTTCACTTAATTTCTATATGTTATTTAATTTAGTACTACACAACATTTCATTTTACAAATTAAAGTTATAAATAATCTACATCACATATGAATGATGGAAAACATCTCTATAGATGTGATTCTGGGACGTACATGCAGAAGAAAATCAAATGAGAGTATTTGGCAGTGGTGAAACTGCTATGTGTAATTCTGGTATGCCAGTTAATGAAGGATATTAATTAATTACAAATGGTTCACAGAAAGATCGGAACAGTGGTGAAAGGAGAAGACATGCTATAAGCTGAAGGACCCTGGATCCCAAATCTGTCTGATTAGCAAAGACGAGGCTACAAGAGGACTCGAACAACCCACATATACATTCAGAACAGAAACATGGTAGTAGATGTCTTTTAGACAAAAGCAGATGATGATTCACTGGCTAGAAACCGAATTCAGAAAAATTCCAGCTAGATACAGGCTCTTAAAAGCAGTGGCAGAATTTGAGAGTTGTTGTTGTGATTCCCGCATGCCAGGAACCCTGCAGGTAATGAATAGAGGTCTTTCTAGACAAATGTTCTCTCAAAGGCAATTTATTTAAGGAGGTCTTCTGGTCTGACTATGCAGGTCAGGCAACTCCTACCCTGTTTTATAACACAGAAAAGGCTGGCTTGGGGTTCACATATTCTCACCTAAAGAATGCAGCCACCTGCAAACACATTTTAATTTTTAATGCACGCTTATATGGAGATGCATTTGAAATTATATTGTTATATTTATTTGTATTAAATAATCTTCAGGACCATGGTGTCATGGTTCACCCTTGTATTCCTTGCTGGTAGTTCCCTACCAGTGGCGGTTCTCTCCTGGTTGTGGCACACACTGCTGCAAGCCCCCAAACCCAAACTTTCCAGATGGTGAGCAACACATCCCATTTTCTGGATTTCCAGACCTGCTCCCCTCCAGCGGGTGCCTGCAAGCCGCGCTCTCCCTGAATTCATTGCCTCTGAGGCAACGCATGTGCTGCAGATTTGCCAGATTCACCTCAAGTTCAGAAGCTCAGCAAGTTTAGTTATGAAACAAGCTACATGGAAAAGCGGAGGTTAAATTCCTGATTACAAACCAAGTTCTGGAAGGGAAACAACAAACAACAAAAGCAACTTGCAGTGTACTTGTCATTGTGAGATTTCTCTGGGGCACAGAAGCCGAGGAAACAAATCAGCAGTGCTCTGCTCCTTCAGTGGTATCTTAAGGAATCAGCATCTCTCTTGCGTTTCTGTCCCCCCTGTGACAGTGACAGTTGTTGGGTTGCCTCTTGAGTGCAAATGAAGTATCAAATAATTTCCTGGGGACTTCAGTTCCCCTTCCTCCTTATCTTCTAATTTAGGGGAACTTAACCGTGTCACAGCTTTGATTAGCTCTTCTCTGTGAGAATGCAAACATCGTCAGGCTTGTCTGGGACCAGGATGCGCTCTCTCTGCAGAGCCTCTATGCAACACTGATTTCTTATCTGTGCTTTACCCTCCCAGGCAGTCAGATGTGCAATGGAAATCTTTTTCTTCATTTTAAAAGATCTTATAAATCACAGCTGATAAAGAAGTATTAATTGTGCAATACCCTGGATAGGCTGGCAGCATGTGAAGCTTCACTGGCTTTTTGCAAAAATAACACCTGACATATTCATTGTAGAGATAACCAGTTTGCCATTCAGAATGGCTTCTCCCCACCACTTTGCCCTTTTTAGACACTGTTCCCCATTTTTAGGGGATTTTACCACCACAGATAGTCTCTGCAAACTATCTCCGTGTAAGGGTGGAGAAGCCTTTGCTACGTACATGTCGTGGTTTAACCCCAGCCAGCAGCTAAGCACCACGCAGCCGCTCGCTCACTCCCCTCACCCCAGTGGGATGGGGAAGAGAATTGGGAGGGTTACAGTCAGAAAACTCGTGGGTTGAGATAAGAACAGTTTAATAATTGAAGTAAAATGAAATAGAATAGTAGTAATAATAATAATAATAATAATATACAATAATAATATACAGAGCAAGTGATACACTATACAATTGGCTCACCACCCACCGACCGATGCCCAGCACGTCCCCTAGCAGCGATCACTGCCCCCCAGCCAACTCTTCCCAGTTTCTATGCTGAGCATGACGCCATATGGTATGGAATAGCCCTTTGGCCAGTCTGGGTCAGCTGTCCTGGCTGTGCCCTGTCCCAGCTTCTTGTGCACCTGGCAGAGCATGGGAAGCTGAAAAGTCCTTGACCAGTGTAAGTACTACTTAGCAACAACTAACACATCAGCGTGTTATCAACATTATTCCCATACTAAATCCAAAACACAGCACTATACCAGCTACTAGGAAGAAAAATCAACGCTATCCCAGCTGAAACCAGGACAGTACACTGAAGCTATTAGAATCATAGAATCATAGAATGCTTTGGGATGGAAGGGACCTTTAAAGGTCATCTAGTCCATCGCCCAAGTATTTTTTTTTTACCTTGAGGCGCTGAAGGTCAGATGAGGATGACAGCTTCCTATGGGGCCACTAGAGCTTGTGGCGAACTGTAGTGAGTTAAGGCAAAGATGCCACACACACCCCTCAACCAAAACAAAAAAACCCACAAACCCAATATTCAGGGGTTCAGTTCAGTTGCCTACACTTTGACAAGATGGGCTATTTAACATCGCCTAGAGAATATTGTTTCACCACCAGCTGGCATCTCAGAAGGGTCTCCCATAATAGGTCTCAATTACTGTTTGCCCCCATGTTTCCAATGCTCTAGGGTATTTCACAACCTATTTGTAGGAAACTGAATATAGACTCTTTAATGTTCATTGCTGAAGAAGAAACTAAAGCAGGTATCTCTTTTCTGAGATACATGGAAATCCAGGTACCTTTCTAAAGCAACTCATTCCAATGACATAACACCAACCTCCCAGAAACTTTGTTGCTGTAGACTTATATTCTGAAGATGTGTTATGAATACTTTCGCTGACTTCTATACCTGAACAGAGAAGCGTTCAGCTTGTAAGGAAAAGTACTTTTCCTGTTCAATAGGTTTGCTAATTCAGTCAGGAGTCTGCCGGTCAATAAGTTCGCTGGAACTGCCCCCGCAGAAGCAGTAGTTAGGATGAGTAGCTATGTTAGACCCTAGATCTGAGCTTAAACACCAGTTGTTGCTGAAACTCCAGCTTATTTCTGTTTAATGTAGAGAAAGCTGTACACTTTTAAAACAGAAAAAGTGGCATTTTGAACCTCAGAAATTATTTACTGCTTCACTGGCATTACAGTTGGAGTAGCTCTGAGTCAGTTTTAAGGGCCCTGATTCATACACTCAACGATTTTACATCAGAACAATCAAAAAGAGTATTTAAAAACAAGGGTTTGATTTTGACAGGACTTCAGCTGCTTTACACCTTGAAGATAGTATAAAATTGCCATTAAGTCAGTCTTGGTAGGAGAAATCTTTGGTAACATATAAGCACTAAGTGGGTTTTTGTGTTATCCCCGCTCCTCTGGCACCATTTAGACCATGGCTAAGAAAGACCAATCCCCACGATTTTGTTGAATCCATTGATTTAAGTAATTGTAGCTGTGGGGATCAATGGTGCCTACTCTCATTTCACGTAGTTTTTAGGCTATTGTGAGTTGTGCTAGGAGATGATACTAATACCTCTGGAGGTAACCTTACCTAACATCTGCTTAAAGTTGTGCTGTCACTGCCCTCATCAGTAGCCAAGAACTGGAGCCAAGTCCTCAGTCTACAGAGCGAATGATGGTAAAGCCAGAAGCAGAGCAAATAATGAGGAATAATGCAATCTGCTTCCAGAGGACATGGATCATTAGGTTGATTAGACCAGCAGATGGTAAAGGAAATCCAGTGTAGAATTCTGTAAAATAATTAGTCCAAGATCGAGGAAACAGCCCAAGAAATAGGTGCTAAATGGAACAATCATATAGGACTGGGAGCTTGTATGAAAACAATAATTGGAATTTTCATGCCAACTAATGCCTCAGAAAGAAAAATACACCTAATGTTGTATTGATAAAAGACAAACTACAAAAAGGCAATGCTTTTTCTGTATAAGACACTTGTCAAGCACTATTTCAAATACTGAGCACTACATCAGTCCCTGCACACATCGACAGGTTATTATTACCTTGGAGCGGGTACAGGCTAGGTCAACAAAGATTGCACTAGCTCTGCAAAACAGGCTATAAAGTTAAAGGAGCTGTGTTTTTTTTTATTAAAGAGTCTTCAAGGGGACATAGTGGCAGTTTTTTCAAGTTAAGAACTAGATCAATAAAGTCAATGTAGATAGTGTTTTTAAACCAGTATGGGGTTAAGACTATTTTTCAGTAGGAATGAAACAGGGCACGCATTAGTATGAAAGGGTAATGTTCAAAATGAGTTATAGGAGAGGCTTGTTGGTATCTGAATTGTAACATCACCATATCCCATATTTAGGGCAACAAAAACGGTCAGAGGGATGGAACACCTCTGCTATGAGGAAAGGCTGAGAGAGTTGGGGTTGTTCAGCCTGGAGAAGAGAAGGCTGCGGGGAGACCTTATTGAAGCCTTTCAGTACTTAAAGGGGGCCTACAAGAAAGACGGGGATAGTCTTTTTAGCAAGGCCTGCTGCAACAGGACAAGGGGTAATGGTTTTAAACTAAAAGAGGGTAGATTTAGACTAGATGTAAGGAAAAAATTTTTCACGATGAGGATGGTGAAACACTGGAAGGGGTTGCCCAGAGAGGTGGTAGATGCCCCATCCTTGGAAACATTCAAGGACAGGCTGGATGGGGCTCTGAGCAACCTGATCTAGTTGAAGGTGTCCCTGCTCATTGCAGGGTGTTTGGACTAGATGACCTTTAAAGGTCCCTTCCATCCCAAAGCATTCTATGATGCTATGATATCCAAACAAAGTAGAATTCATTGTCTGATCTTGTGAATAATAAATAGTTTATGAAAGAACAACCAGGACTGGCCTTTTTCTCTTCTCAGAATATGCAAAAGTCCACCTGATAGTTAATGATTTTGTTAACTGATATCTCACTACTTACCCTGATGAATCTGAACTCCATAGGTTTGGAGCAGACGCCAGGGATCAGAGTTCCTGGGAGCCCATTCCCGATTTGCCCAGACTGATTGACCTTGTAACACTGAACATGAAGCAGCTCAACTTCTTTGGCTGCTGACCCTGCTTTGCAAAGTGCCCTGAGATAATGAAATAAAAGGCACTAAAAGAATGTAATTGTTAATTATTTTTTTGTGCTGGGTCTCTTACTAGTGAAAGAGAGAGCTACCTAATTTCTCTGTTAAATCCTTGAACACTCCCACATACTTTTCATAGGCGCTTGTTTCTGCCTGTAATAAAGGAAACCATTCATATGCTATATTCTCACTACTGTCACCGTCTTTACTGAATATCACCTCAAAGTGACTAAATCACACAAAAAGTTCATAGCTGATGAGATTTTCCCAAGCCACAGAGTAACACCTGTGACCTACTTTTTAGTAAGGAAACACAACACTTCTCTCTTTTACAGTTTTTTCTTATTTTACCACTGGCTGAAATAGGACTGGCACATAATGCACTTGCACAGCATCAGCACTCCAAGTGTGTATATCAGCACCTCCCCAGGTACTGCCACAGCACAAGTACCTTTTGTATTAGGCTTTTTAAATTTGCATTCTGGAGCTTCAGATCTCCTGCCTCCTCTGTATCGCTGGAGATTGGATGCATTAGTGAGCGACGGCCTATAGATCATGTCACTGTCAGGTTCCCAGTCCACATCCTAGCTAGGGCCGAATGCGACATGCAAGTATAGTCAGGAGTACAAGGGCTGTATGAGACCAACAGCCACTGAAGCTGTAGGACCAGGACTAGCATCAGGGGATGGACTAGATGACCTTTAAAGGTCCCTTCCATCCCAAAGCATTCTATGATTCTATGACCAAAGTTAACAGAACTAGAAGCAGTGCTTGGTAGGATCTGGTCTGGAGCTGGTCCTGGTTTGAACAGTACCAGTAAGAGAATCAGACAGCTAGAACAAATATATGGGGTGTACCTTGCATTCCTCTGATGCTCGGTAGGTGTATAAAAGAAAGTGTCTTCTACGCTGGAAGGACAGAATAATGCTGCATGGTGGAAATCTAGCAGGAAGGTGTGCTTAATAAAGCCGGCCCTTTGCAGCTTCATGGCAGTGACCCGAAGCATCCTGGAGCATGAATTCATGCCTGGCAGAGGTAGACAAGAGGACTGCAACTGAAGGCAGCTGTAAGCAAGGGATGATGAAAAGGGAAGGCAAGATACTTTTCAAAATATTCTTAGTTGAGACAAGAGCCAGGCAATGATGTACAGGGCACAGCTGGATTTCTGATCCCGTGAGCTGATCTGCTCTGGCTTTGCCTTCATTAAAAATATAATCATGTAATTTATTCAAGAGGAGACAGATTGACAGGCACAGGATTTAATTAAACAAACTTTAAGCCAGTTTTGAATTCCCAATTCACACCTACGTGGCACAAAGGCACCAGTTCATGAAGGAAGAGAATCTACCCCACCAACTGTGGACATATTCACCCCAATAATATTTCAGGGGAGTTCCCTCCCTTCCCCTGTTTTTTGTACTTATTTGTTACAATATTAGTTCTTGGAAGCCAGGTTATTCAATAGGGAGCACTGAGCTGAAGTGAGGGCTATGTGTGTGTATAATGCATGCGCATAAGTGGATCTTCAAGGTTGTTTCTTCTGTTGTCTGTCTCAATTTGCAGGTTAATGTAAAGTAGGCTTTCACACTTTGTTCTTTAAGCAGTTTTTGCCGTCCTCAATTCCTTATGGAATTAACTTTGAGGTTACAGAAAATAATTTAATAAAAGCAGTATTACCACAAATTAAATGGAGAACTTAAGGTCTGTTCAGAGGAAAATCCTTTCCATTTCTGCAGCATTTTTAATATTATCTGCACACCCTAGCTTGTGTTATTTGCAGCAGGCTTATCGCTGAATACTGGGGAGGTTTAGGTAGAGAAACAACCTGCATAAAGAAATAAATCATTTTACACACACTTCTTAAAAAAAATGGTGGAATCTTGTGGTAGCAGAGTTTAAATTTCTCCCGTTTGGTTTTTGCTTCTTTTGTGGGTTCCAGGACTGTGAGATGTCATCCTTTAAGACTTTTACGCGATTTTGTTTTGCATAAGCATATTTCATTTTACATTATGTGGACCAAATTCAGGCTTGGTGAGCTATGTGCCATTCCTTTTGAAGTTACTGGGCTATTAATTCTCACAGAAGTGAGTAGTAAAACTAGATTTTTGTCTTTATCTCTCAGAATGGGATTTCTGCATTGAAGAAGTTAAATAATGAAGTCCAGACACAAATAATAATGAGATCATTTAAGCAGTTCAAATTCTTTGATTTATTCCTTGAACATTAACAGAGTCTAAACTCTGATTTTGGCAGTTCAGGTTTTCACAGTGTTTTGCATCAGTCTCATTACTGAAGCTTTGTGCACTTGCAGCAGAATTTGCGTCTTAAAGGTTCTGAACAGAAATGGAGACAGCAATTTTTCCAGCTACTTGCAAGAATGGTCTTATGATCCCCAGAAGTCAATTATTTGTTTACCTTTATACGGAGGATTTAATAGTAAAAATATCCTCTAGTAATAAACCATGTCCTGTATTTCATGTGGATTTAGAAAAGCTAATAATTAGAAGAAAAATGCTTTTGGTAATGTTACAGGTGGTAACCTTCAGAATTGTCCCTTCTGAAAAATTCCCATCACTGCCGCAGTCACGCTCCAGGTTAGGAAGGCTCCTTAAAACCAGTTGTAGTTCCCAGAAGTGAGCAGCCACCCAGCCCAGCCGCCCAGCACAGCCACAGCGTCCTCTTCTGCAGCCCCCAGCAGCCACCTGAGCGGCTCCCAGAAGGGCGCAGACGAAGGGTGAGCCCATGGATCTTTACTGGGATGTTCACCCAGAAGCCCAAGGACATCTGCTTACAGGTCCTCTCCTCCGCTTCTCGGCCTGAAGTACTTGGTGCCTCACAAAGAAAAGCAAATGAGGTGGGGGAGGAAGAGGGGACTTCACCTCCTGAGTACCCAGATCCTCAAATCCACACGGATGATCTCACACCTCTTGGGTATGGTGGGGTGATCCTGCCATACCTTTTCCACATTGAACAAAGTCTCTGGTGCTGACAGATCGATCTGCTCTTCGTAATTTCCAAAACTCTGCAGTGCTCCCGAAATGTTTTACTGGAGAAAGCTGAAGGAAATATAGAACTAATAGAAATAGTATTTCTAATTATATTTAGCATAATTAAATAATAGAAGGAATCATTCTTATTCATATTGAATACAACCCAAACCTTTTAATTCACCTGTAGTTATTGAAATTTCTCTTTGTCTCAGAGGTCATCATTTTTCTGCCTCGAAGCCCAGTTTGGCTTTGGTGTGCTACCGCCTCTGTAAAGTCAGACTGGGGAGGGAATAAAAGATGAAGTAATCTTCCAATCAGTCATGCATCATAATTACTTTTAGTACTGCCATCTTCTGTAATTAATACAAACTGCAAATGAAGTTGTGCACAATTCCTGCTGTGAGAGAGGAGAGCAACACCGATGTAATGCCTCTTAGAAGGATCATATTATGAGGAACCGATGTGGAAAGATGTCATAAATAATTTATTTTTCAAGAAATAAAATGCTGGAAGATTCGGAGTAAAAATTTGCGTAGCTTTTCCTACTACCTATCTTCATACTCTCCTGCACTCTTACAGAACTGCCCTTTGAAATGCTTTTTCCCACGTTTTGAGATCATCGCTGTAAATGCAGAATTTCTTTGGCTTGAGACATACAGAGCAGAGGGGTTAGAGGTGTGGTGTGATGAAGATGCGTGTGCCATGGCTGTCGTTCTGGTTCCTGAGAAAAAGAAAGAGTAGTACCCTTAGGCACTTTTCCTCTAACAATACCAAACTGTCTGTTGTGATTCACTGAGGAATAATTGCTTTGGGATGTTTCAAAACTAGTTTTTAAGTGAAGGATGCAAAATTACTTCTTACTGGAGATGCAATGAATCTAGCTGACACTTTAATATGTTTATTAAAAGGCACGTGAGGCAGGTGAAGCAGTAATAAATATCCATGCAGAGAAAGGTCATGCATATCTGTGGGATGCTATCCAGTTAAAAGCATCTTTGAAAAATAAGTGAAGATTCACTGGTTTCTCCAAAGTTTTATTCCTGATTTATTACTGAGACATTTTTGAAAATTACTATCTTTGATAAAATGACACAAGCTGAAGGGAAATATATACAAACCAATTTTATTTCTAACTTTAATCTCCATATGTCTGGAAAAGTGCTTGAAGAAACATTTTGATCTCTCTGCCTTTCAGCAAAGTGTAATCTGTTCTAGGTTTGAGGAGTTTTGACCTAGTGCTGGTGCCTTCCCCACACCCCTTTCCTCAAACAAATGAATTACCTTCCCCTGTGGCTAGAAAACAGTAAAAAGAGCAGAGGTTCAATTTATTTTTATACAACATTGTGCATACAAAACCTTAGGAAGCACAATAATTGCAACAAGGGAAAACGTTGTAAAATGTAGCAGTATAAAATCAGAGGAGATATGGGGCCATAAACTAGGGAACGCTTTGGTAGGAGTAAGGCACGGTGTGGGGCACAGCCTGCAAGGCTATAAGCAAAATAAACTGGAGCACTTTGGAGCTATAATTTTGAAAGAGATGATGTGTTAATAAGGGAGGTGTATAATAGCCTGCAAAACGATCATGTTTGTAGCTGGTGTGACAGCAGCAGTGAACCCTGTAATGGCAAAGAAGGTCCAAGGTTACGGGTCAGGCTGGTCTGAGGTCTAAGGAGAGACAGAACATGGAGGTCAATGGGACTAATGTCCCATTATGTACAGATACCACTCGTTAGCTCCATTAGGGGACTTTGGGGTGATCAGGGTGTTTTTGTAGCTGATAGGAAGCCAAGGGAGGTCTTTCAAGGGAGGAATATAGACCTGAAACTATACTGATAGGGCTTGCAATAGTCCAGGCAGAAGGTGAAAGCATGTGCAGATGCGCAACTGGGAACCGGCAGAAGTAGTTTATTAGGAGGCAGATTAATGGGGAATTGTGCAAAATGCAGCAACTAGGAGGGTAAAGACCAGTTTCCAGGTGAGGATGACTCCAGAATGGTAGGCTTTTCTTAAGATGTGGGAAGAGATGATTTAGAAAGGTGATGGATGAGAGAGGGGTGTGACGGTGGAGATTTCTCTTGCCAAATGTACTGTTCCTTTCTGGGTGCTGAACTCAGGGAAATGAACGCATCCCAGCTTGCAGTGAGCTTAGTGTAGGAGAGGGAACAGACTTATCTGAAGAAGATTTCAAATTGGCTAGTGTCAGCAAGTGGTAAGGAGAAGTGGAGGTGATAATAGATACTATGATAAGCAATCTGTCCAGGTGGAAGGAGATGAGAAAAAGACATTAAGACACAGACTAAATTTTCTGATCTACTGCAGCCACTTTGTACCACGCTAATGCAAAAGAAACGGAGAATTAAACCTCCACTGTATGAAGCAGTCACTTTCAGAGAAGACCAAAATTTCCCGAGGGACAAGAGCAGATCTGAGTGTGGCACTAAAGTTGGCAGTATGGACTTCAGAGTAATAGGAAACCAACGACCTTACTGTATAAATGATGAAAAACGGTGCACTTCTAGGTGGAGCATTACATAGTGCCAGGAAGGCCCATTAGCTGGTGGAAACATCCTTTGACCTGTCTGAGAAAAGTCTCACAGTGAAGTTCTCACACCCAGAATAGGATGTGTTGGGATGTGGTGCTACATCAGGAAGCTGGAAGGGCGTAAGATTTCCTTTCCTGCCCTGCAGGTGCAGGATAATTTAGCTAGGATGTGGTGGTAACCTGAACTTCCTAGTATGGTGGCTTGCTTGGAGACTGTGTTTTCACAGATCACCTCTTGGTGCTCTTCTGTGTTTGGCAGCAATTGATAACAGGTAAAGGCAGGTGAACTGGTCCCTCATCCCTTGATACAGTGAAGACAGGGCACACAGGCAAACTGCAGTGTGATTCACTGTCAACATGCTTCTGCAGATAAAGCTCACATTCCAGCTGCAATCCCTCTATCAGTCGAGAGCACCTGCTCCCACAGCAGAAGACCTGCCAGTGCCAGAAATCTTTGGTAGCGTTCATTGAGCTTAACCACCCAGTTAAGCTTTTCCATCCTCTGTTAGCTGAATCATTTTGCTCACCTTTGGCAATTCCATTCCATCTTTTGCTTTGGAGAAGACTGCGAGCAGCCAAACCAAAAACCTACTCAAACACTGAAACAAGAGACTATAAGCTGTATTTGAGCTGCAGATGGCAGGCTTATGTACTACACACTGCAGCTATAACTGCAGCAGGAGCTCCCTCTGAGCTGCCGATACTTGATGAAGTCGGTACTCACAGCAAAGTGGGGAGATCTGGTGTTGCGTTCTGCTTCTGTGGACCCTGATTTTTATTCTGCATGCACATGCCACTTTGTATACATTTGTGTGCACATTTGCTAGAGAGTCAGGTGCCACGGCAATTTCAAAATGGGATTTTCTTCTGAATTAATGAGACATATGTGCTCTACCTTATGTGAGTGAAAGCTGGCGGGAATTCAAAGATGCAGTCGCTTGTCCCTGGGGATTCCCTGTAAACGCTTGTCTCGGTGAGCCAGGCTGCTACAGCCGTTATCCAGGGAAGCGGCACTCCGGATGGATTACCTCTGTGGACGTCAACGGTACAATTGGATTAGGTAAGCTGTCTGCACACCTGCTCATTTCACTAACTGGCTTCTGGCATTAAATGACCCAGACGTGTCCCAAAATGTTATTCCTCACCATTAGACTCAGGTGCCGCCTTGCGTTTCAGGGGGAGAGGGCAGGGTGACCTGCAGCCCGCAGTGCGGAGGTCAGGAGAGGAGCACAGAGCAGAGGGGAGAGGCGGGCAGGCCTGTGTGATCTGGCACAATCCCCAGCATTCAAAAGCAACATGCGTAGACTCTACCTCAAGAATGGCATCCAAAATATTTAACACCACTTTTCTCAAGAAGGATGAATAACCTTTCCATAAACAATTAACTGAAGGATGTTTTACTGAAGACAAACAGGCCAATACTTTTGCTTCTTTTCTGCAGCTTTTCCCCTTTCTTCCATAGTGTTTCTAAAAATGTTTAGGTTACAGAAAATCTATAGCTTTCCTTTCCTAGGAACCATATCTCTAAGACAGATGGTACCCCTGGTTTCTGGATTGCTTTTTTCCCCACAAACACTTCTGCCTCCCCGCTTCCCTTTTTGGTGCCAGACTTTCTGCAAGCTTTATTGCTGTCTCTCTTTCCTGGGGGCATATCTTTCTTCCTCCAGAAGGAAGATGCATCAGGGTCTCTAATTTATCTTTTGTTCCACCACACACTCTCTTTACCCACTCTTACTACTCTCTTTTTCTCTTCCTGACCTCCATTTCTCTGTTAATTCTTCCTTCAACACCTGACTTCAACTCTCTTCCAAACTAGCAAATGGACTCCTGTTTTTAATTCCTTACTGTCTTATTTCTTCTCCTTTGTTCTCTTTCCTTTGTTCCCATCTCCCTTCATTATCCATTAAGAGGAGGTCTGGAAACATGGGTAAGACCATTATGTCCTTTTTAAAGTGCAAAATAGTTCCCATATATTCATATTGAGGAGAGGCACTGCAGTGTATGAGATAATTATGGTGCTGGGAGCAGAGAGATAGTAAAAAAGTCATTAACTACATATTGATAATTCTGTAACATTAGTAACAAAATTGGATGTTAAAAGTTGGAAGACAATGTGCAGATTTACTCCGAGTATACACTGACAAATCCACTTACATCCAGATAGAGTGTATCTGGCAACTGTAGAAAGACGTGGATATTAACTGTGTTCAACGGGAATTTTTGGATCAAACAGGCAGACAAGAAAGGTGTTGGCATCTTCTCAGAACTACCTTCCTGACTGGTACGAAGCCCATACAGATCTGGGAAAGGATTTTCTCCAGAGTGACTTTAGCAGAGTGATGAAGCCAGAATGGGGAGAGGTCGCAAACAAAAGATGTTTGCACCTGGGCAAAAGTAGGCAGAAAGTTAGTGGAAAAGGGCAAAGGTGGAATCTGCAAGGAAGCTCATGTGATGCTTGAACTGGGATGAGGTTTCAGGAATGGTGGGGAGAAGACAGAAGATGAGTCCATAGCTTATCACGAGTCCTACTAAAATTATCAGATATGTTTACGATATTAGTTCTGGGCTATAAATATGAAATCAGTCAGACTGGGCTGCCACTGACACTATGGTAAATGCATACAGTTTTTAAACCAAATGTGAAATTAGAAGGAATTTTACACTGAAAGGAATGCTCACGGTCATACAAGATAGCAAGTTGTGACTGCAATAGGGTTTCTTGATGGTTTCATGCCTGTGAGTTAGTGAAACAGCCCAGGTAATGCAGCTGATGTTCTGGGCGAGACTGAGAGTCTTCCATCATTGGACACCTGAAGTCTGGACTCAGCAAACTTGGAAGCAAATTCAGATGCTCTGAAACCAAGTGCCTGCTAGAGCTCCCCTGTGGGACGTCATCACATCACAGATACAGAAATGGCACCGTTTGTGGTGCTGTACTGCGAATATGAACGGTGCTAGAGAGGACTTGCTTTTTTTCCACTTTTCGTAAGCTGGGCCCAAATCAGTGTGACTGCTGCTGCTGGATCGCCTGCCAAGGCAGCTCTCTGTGGCCAAGGTTATGTCTCAGGGCCTAGGCTGGAACTAACGCTGCTGGCTCTGGCAGATCTGAAGTCACCTGCCCCACTCGGGAAACAGGGAGGGCTCAGACATCCCATGCACACGAGGGCTATGCCGGTTTTGGCTGCATGCAAGCACTTGCAGCAAAGCAACCTGCACCCACCTCACCAGCCCTGGTGCTGGGGCATTTGAGTGTCTACAGTTTCAAAAATACAAACAGCTAATGACGGTCTTTCTGTTTCCTGCTTTCAAGTCTGTAGGTGAAACAGCTTGACATGTTTATGAAGACTTTGAGGGAAAACCAAAGCAGACTAAATACCTGTTACCAGTAGTCTTAAAAGGAAAAAAAAATGTTATTTTTACCAATTTGAATGTTTCCTGCTGCTGGCAAGAAGTACTGTATCATTGACGTCAATTGTAGTCTTTTTTTAAAAAACTTTCACCATGTCCCTGTCAAGAACCATTTAAGAATGCCTGACTTTTGATCTTACTCATGGGAATTATCATGATTAGAACCAGCTCTCTTACTGCCTCCCTAGAGCTAATTGTGTGAAAAATTACTTCAGCATAAGCAGAACTGATCAGCTATCCAAGTACTACACTTCAAGATTAGACATGGATATGGGTTATCATGAGAGAGCACTCTGAGGTTTATATGAATATGCCCCATAGTGGATGTCAAAACATTTCATAAACCAAACTGGAGTAGTGCATCCAGAGCCACAGTGTCCCAAAGCACCCTCGTCTTCCAATTCAGACTCTCACAGCCTCCTGGCTGCATTCAGCGGAGCATTGCCAGCAGGTCGAGGAGGTGAACCTTCTCCTCTGCTCAGCACTGGTGAGACACAGCTGGAGTGCTGGGTCCAGTTCTGGGCTCCCCAGTACAAGAGTGACATCAACATACTGGGGCAAGCCTGGTGAAGGGCCACGAAGATGATGAAGGAACTGAAGCATCCCTCCTATGACAAAAGGCTGAGAGAGCTGGGACTGTTCAACCTGGAGAAGAGAAGGTTAAGGGGGATGTCATCAATGTGTGTAAATACTGATGGGGGACAGCAAAGAAGATGGAGCCAGGCTCTTTGCAGCAGTGCCCAGTGACAGGACAAGAGGCAATGGGCACAGGAAATTGCATACCAATATTGGAAAAAACCCCAAGTTTTTATACTGTGAAGATGACCAAGCACTTGCACACGTTGCCCAGAGAGGTTGTGGAGTCTCCCTCCTTGGAGATATTCAAAACCTGACTGGACACAGCCCTGAGCAACCTGCTCTAGGCTGCCCTGCTTTGAACAGGAGGTTGGAGTGGATGGCCTCTAGGGGTCCTTGCCAGCCTCAACTATTTGGTGATCTGGTGACTCTAAGATTCTGCAGCTCACAGATTTTTTTTGCATTTTTAATAGCCTTAGTTAGAAAAAGAAAGGTATCACGTAAAATACTGCAAATGCCTGGCAAAGGACAAAACCATGTTTTTTTTAAAGACAAAATAATTTTGCCAGCTGCATTTGGCATTAAAAAGGGCTGTCAGCTGCATGTCATCATTTCATGGTTCTTTCTCAAATGAACAGAAGCAATTCCAATCCAAGCCTCCATCGGGAAACCCGAGGCTTTACCCTATCTGAGTGCTGATATTAAACAAACAGAACTTCAAGAGAGGAGGAACATAAAAGAATTTTACAAAGCCAATTAATAAAATAGTAATTCTTAGTCAAACCTCCACCTAAGTGGGTTGCAGTTCAAGTCTACTTTGAATCCCCTGATGCTGGCTGTGAGCAGCCTCCCTCTGCCTCCCTGTATCTCCTCTCAAGCAGCTCAAGGACACTTTTTCCTTACTCATTCATGGTGACAGCAGTGACTTTCCGACCCTCTGGGACTGCAGACCAGCAAATGCAGAGAAATGAGTCACAACAATCATGGAGTTTGCCACATCTGGCAAGTGGTTTGCTTAGTTAGTGCTCTGCACGTGCCTCACCATGCCCTCTATGCATGCAACCAACATGATGAACTTCTTTGGTAGGTATGTGCTGGACATCTTCATAGAGAGTGGAAGCCATCAAAACAGCGTTAAGTGGCACCGATGGACATTTATTCATGTTTTAGAGTAGTGTTTCTCAGCCTATTAAATGAAAGACCACCGAAACTGAAAAGAATCCACAGACCATCCCGTACAGTGTTGCCGTAATTGTACTCATTTACAATCAGTTAAAAGCTGGTTGCATTTTGAATGCCTAACCATTGCTTTTCTTCTACACCATTCTGTTTGCTTCCTTGCAGATACTGATTTTGTTGCAGGGGGGTGGTTTTGTAAGTCCACCTTGTGTTTTTACAAACAGATAAAGAAAAGTTCACTACGCTGCAAAGAAAGTTGTTCTTGGGCTGATGGTTTCAATGACCCCTGCAATCAGGGAGGGACATCTGCCTCTTGCATGGGAGCTAAGCACATCCTGAGCTCTACTTCAGAGTGACAAATGAAAGAGTCAAGATTCAGATTTTCACTCATGATCTGAAGTCACTAGTCAAAACTCCAATATCAAGAAATAGGCCTTGAAAGCCATGAGATTTTTAAAAGAAGATTGTTTTGTTTGGTTCTTTAATTATTCTTTGGCCATACATACTCTATGTGAAGAAACCAGCTTTTCCCACTCTCCTGAAATTATTCAGAAAGGTAAACTGACCTTTTGCTGCTGCAGAAATTCCTGTCATTACACACACTTGCCACATCTTCCACTTTGGTGTCAAGCTCCTGTTTTCACCAGAAATCAGCCACTTTACCAGCAGCCTACCAGTTTTCAGGTACCTGGCATTCCAGGCAACCAGCCACCTGGAAATCCTGGGTTAATCAACACTGCGTATGGAAGCCACCCTCAAGCTATCCTCCCGCCTGTAAGCACCAAACAGCTTCCTTAACAGCTCTCATTGCCAGCAACTCTCACAGAAAAAGTGAGCACTTCAGGCATGAAGGAGACTTCTCTCCAGATCCACAGTCAATGCCTGTGAGGGGGTTGGTAATTATTGTTTTACAACTAAAGTGGCTCCAGCTCCTGCTAAAATCCATGGCATGCAAAAGGGATTGCAAGAATTGTTTCGTTGTTCTTAGAATCTAATAAGTAAGTCCTTGACTGTTGTTCTTCTGGAAGTCATGCTCTATCTGCACCATTCAACAAGCTCTGTACAGCAATTTAATATGTGTATAATGGATTTCTATATGTGCATGATACGTTTTTATTTCTTTCTCTATATGTAAAGAATCAAAAAACAAAGCCATCTCTATATTAGCCCATACCAACCACTTCCGTATTTCTCATCATTTATGTTTTATTTTGTGCAGCAGCCTGTGCCATCTAGTTGCCTCTGTTTTTCATGGGCTATTGATGCCACAGGTACTGTCACTGCTGTGATGGATGTGAGCTATCTGTAGGCAAAGTGCAAGCATTGATTTGTGTGCAGATGAATGAGCTGTGCGGGGGGCGGTTGTTGGCAGTGTGTCTGTACACAGTGGAGAGACCTTCCTGTGACAGGTTTCTGTGTGCATGGCATATACAGCAGTGCAGATCCCACCCACAGAAAACTGCTAGGCAGATCTGGTTGCAGCCTTCCACCCCATGGTTAGTGGGGCAGTACCTCTTCCTCTTTTTCCCTCTTTGTCTCTTCATGTGACCCACATTTGGGGTAAAACCAGATAACCAATCTGCTGCATTACATCAAGGTCCCTCATCCCCAATGTACAAAAGTCTAAATACAGTTTATTTCCTGGAATGCTATTGTATGCAATGGCCAGAATTTGCTGTTGTCACTGACTTTTCCTTGTTGCTCTTTGATTTAGGAACAGTCAGCTGGATTCACGTAGATGTACAGACTGTAGGCATCTACTTCTCAGCAAATGACCCTAGAGTCCCTTTATAGTCCATAGAAACCTAGTCAATAAAGTCGATATCATGATTCATCTCATCCTAAAGTAGAAGCTTGCTTCTTATCAGATTAATTACCCCTCTACATTAATTGCCACTGACTACACTGACTGCACCGCCATTGGCTCTAGTGGGACCATAGACAATTGGCCATATGTGAACACATGTAAATTCCAATGAGATTTCCATATTTTCATCACAGGCTTTTACTGGCCACGTTGTCAAAGTTGACAGGAGAGAACCTCTATTTCACCTGCTTGCAATGCACAGTCTCTTGTCTTTCCTTGACTTTCAGACCATCTTCCCTTCACAGCACTTTGGCCTTCTGCCTGCAGGACTGGGCAGTCTTGGACATGGCAAAGGCAGACCTCAGTGTTTGTCCATTGTGGTAGGACAAGACAAGGTCTGCTGCGGTTTGTGAACCATGTCCTCTTTCTGCTGTTTTCCTCCGCTCCAGCTGAGCTTCGTGCTTCCTTTTCACGCTTCACCCTCCAGCTTGATTTGCCTCCTGCCTCAAGCCTACTGCAGCTCCTGAAGGCATTTCTGACCCAGCTGCATCTCTCGGTGTGCACGGGTGTCAATGCCCATGTGCACATTTGTTTTCCTTAATGTAAATTCCATCTCTGTACCCTTGAACATATTTTGCCATGTTGACATAAGTGTGGGGACCACAACTGCAGCTTCAGTGGGGCTTCAGTGGGGCCACAACTGCAGCTGAGAAACACACATGCGCTGCAGCAGCCGTTCCTCCTCGTGTACCTCGTGTGCTTCTCTCCTGAGGCTGAGGGGTCCAGGAGGGAGATTTCAGCCCACACCATTGGTTCCCAGTCAGTGATCTGTGGGCAGCAAGGCCATCCAAGGCAATCTGTAGCTCCCCTGGAGTCACATCTCATTTGCTGTGTTTACAACCAAGAATTCTGTAAGGATTTGGGCTATCTGGATTTTTGAGAGTTAACGCAGCAGCCTATCTTACACTGTTTGGGTACTATTACTTTACATTTATGGTGTTGGCAAATATAGACCCATATATTTGCCTATAATGTAGAACAATAAGGAATCAGGCAGAGAGCTCATTTTTCTCTCGTGGCCCTTCCATACCCATTTCTACTGACCCGTCTTCTTCTGCTTTCCAGCAGTTATTCTTTGTCTTCTGACCATATCTGATTACTCTTTTTTCAATGCATTTTCCCGTTTGATATCCTTTTACAGAAACATGTGTACCCTGACATCGTAGATAACTACCACAATCCCAGCTGTCTGAGCACTGATTTTTCTGTCTCTGAACTTGTGAACCATATTAAAAATTCAGGATTTATTGCAGTTGTTTCAAGAATTCCTGACAGACAGATGAGCATGATTTCAGAGGAAATAACTCCTCTGTAGTCAGCCTGTCCTGTATTCCCCTTGGCACTCCCCGGGCTTGAGAATATTAAAAGTGAAAGAAAAATGGCTCACAGTTAAAGGGGATTAATGAGACTGCATGTCTTTTCAGCATGCATGGAAACCACATGCAATTGAATACCAGTACGTTCTCATTAGTGCTAAGCAAACCTATTTTGAAATTATTCCTCTTGGAGGAGCTATGTGAATTCCCCCCATAACACCACAGACAGCCTCCTAAACCCATAAAGGTCTTTCACTGCTTATTACCTGCTTTCACAGTATGGGTAGACAGCCTTGCAATTACTCTGGATTGCCTCCGAAGAGTGTGGCAGAGGGGTGTACATCTGTATCAAATGGCAAGCTCTGTTAGTGACTGTTGTATTGGGTTGCAGACAGCCCCTCAGCCGGGGAAGGCGACTGGCACTTCACTAAACGACCATCACTTAGGTGTCCTTCAGCAGGTAAGGGAGGACCGTACTTTCTACTGGCCTGCTCCTATGGGACACCGCTTCCCTCTGGTCTGGTAGAGAGGATCAGGAGTGCATCTCAGGGTGAAAGCAGCAGCATCCCATTCCCAAGCTTGTGTTCCCTTCTTGCCAGGTGACCAACAGGAAGGTAGGAGAGCTTGAGTCCAACCAGAGCACTGAAGAAGCCCACCTAAGTGCTCAGGAGATATGCTCAGGAGATCTTGGATGCTGACTTGAGGTCTTGGGCTGGTTCTTTGATAGAACCACCTGCAAGAGCTCCAAAGACGAGCACTGTATCTAGAGCCAGCCAACAACAGACCGAATGCACCGTCGCATGTGCTTGTACTGCCTCATGTTAATTTGCTGAGATTAGGGCTTTTCTCGGGGAATGAACACCCATTTTTAGGGCAATTCCAAATGAATAGTTCTGTTCCTGCTCTCTTCTGGTGATGACTGAGGAATGAAGAGCTCTTTCCTCAAGTATTTTCTACTGATGAGCCTAAATTAGTCCTCTCTGAGCTCTCTGTGGCTGCTACGGGACTGACAGAGCTAGCTCCAAAACTGGATTAAGCTTGATTTGATTGAGTTGAGGGGAGAGGGAAGGAGGAGCCCAACTGCATGGCTACACTGCACTGCGTGATACCTTACCTGACTGTGCTCTGTTAATGGGTGTCCCATCAGCTGCACAATCCCCTCTGTCCCCGCTAGTTCAGAGTTAACGTGAACATTTCTGTGCCATATAACCACCTCAGTGACTGCAGCGGAGGCATTCCCTAGATCTGACTGTGCCGATGAGACGATATTCAAACACAGGGTTAGGTGGGATCTCTGCGGTACTTGGCACAGGAATTGCCAAGGGAATGCTCTTCAGTTTTGTCAACAAAAAAATTGGAGTTTACTGAAATGAATTTATTTCATCAAATTTGAAACTGTCATAAATAACCATTTTGATCAGAAAAATTATCATCAATCACAGCTATGTCTAATTTCTATGTGTGGTTTGTATCAAGTGCTTGAAAAAGGATTGCTTTTCAGCTGGAAATTAATTCGAGGCATGTGATAGATTTGAAATGTTGATTTGCGCAAAGGTAGCAGGTGCCTCTTTGCCCTTGCTGTACACTGCTCTGTTAACAGCAATGGTTCAGGCTTTCTGCTGTTTCCACAGACGGAATTAACGGCGCCTTACCCCACAGAGGCAGGATGTTCTGGAGAAGGGAGTGTGGAGAGAAGAAGCCATCCTGCATTGCTCACAGGTGCTTGTGGGGGGTGGGGATATGGACAGTGCTGGGCAGATCTGGGGCTCCAGTTTTTCATGCAAAGAGGGTGTTTCAACTTCTCCTTCACTGTGCCCCATCCCACTCCATGTTTGCTATCATAACTCCGCTGACAGGTAAATGAGGGAAAACAGTGGTGAGTTTGCATTTTCACTTTTTTTTACTATATTGGCACCATGCAGTGCTATCAGTTAAATCTGTCTTGTTTGATGATTACAGCTGTGGATGCCTTACCAGTTTCTCTTTAGATCTACTTTCAATCATAATGGATATCTTGTCTGACAGGGTCCCAGTGGCTGTGTATGGCACTTCGAGCTTTCTGTGTTTAAAAAAAAAAAACAAAGACGGAAAAGAAACAAATATCAGTGAGACAAAACCAGGACAGGGTAGGGGAAACACCAGCAACTGTATTAGGCCAAACTGTAAGGAGACATAAGAGAAGACAGTCAGTCCTTGGACAGAGCAATCATGAAGAGTTGAATAAGGCTCATGTCAGGAGGCATTTGCTGAATGTGACTGCCATCCTGGTATTCACCTCATCTTGCACTTTTACATCCATATCCCAGAGTTAAGCTTTCATACTGTTGCCAGACTGATCAACAGGTATGTGTGCATTGTATTACCAGGCCATCTTTGTGCTGCCTATGAAAGATCAGCAGGCTGCGTCCCTTCCTAAAAGGGGAGGATTTTGAATTGGTTTGACTTCTCAGGGCTGGATTATTGCAGTTCTTTGTTTGCAGGAGTTACCAACCGTGTTATCTCCCAAATGCAGCTGATAGAGGATGTAGCAGCTCACAGTCTTTTGGGCACTCAGTTGTTTCAACATAATGTTCCCATTTTAAAGTCTCTGTGCTGGCTTCTGGTGAAATTTTGTGTCAAGTTCAAAGTCCTGCTACTAGTATAGAATATGTTGCATGTTACACCGGTTCCCTTTGCTGTCCCCTAGCATGCTCCTCACTGCTCAGCAAGATCTTAATTATTATTGTAAGGGTATGCAGAAGGAGAGAGCGTGTGCTCCCTGAAGGGTGTCTGGGTAAGGACCTTTCCAACACAAAAGCGGATTATATGAAAAGGAGGAAGCCACAAGCAAGAGGGCACAGAGACCCAAACCGAACCAACAACCGATATGGGAGGCAGTGATGGGAGTCAGTCACACTGATTGATAAGGATACGTGGATATAATAATGTTTATTTCAGTAAGATTATCTGATTCAGGACCTTGTCAAATGGGATGATAAGGAAAAGGAGAAAGCCATAACCCAACTATACAGAGACTCAAACCTGGCAAACAAACGTAATGGAGAAAAAGACAAGAAACCAACCTTGACATGAGCAGCCAGCAAGGCAGCTTGGTTAGAAGGGGAAATTACTGAACAGAAGAAATGGTCTGCTGAAAAAATACTGACATAGAAAGGCCTGCCAGCCTGGAGCCACGAGCTTGGGAACCAGAAACAGCCTTGAAAAGTGCTGCTGGCCTCCTCTTGGAGGTGCAGCTGGGGTACCTACAAACTGGAGACCTGGGAAGGGGCAGGCAAAATCATGGTCCCTCCTCCCGTCTGTGTGATGTACTTATGGTCCTTGCACGTCGCATCCACTTCTTGTGTTTGGTACTGATCTAGCATCTAAAATTGCAACAGCTGAAGTACTATGGGGGTACTCATCCATCACTATCCCAAAATACCTCAGGATGTCTCAGCTTACTCTAACTTTCTGTCTTTCCTCTGCTTTTTCTGTTTTCTTATTCTTTTGCCACTTTAATGATAACAAAAGTTATCACAAGTTAACTCTGAAAGACACATTTAGAAGGGAAAGGTCAAAATTACTCTCCTGTCTTCCCCACCTCTATCAGCAATTAATTCAGCTTCTACAGTGTGCTGCCTGGTTTTGCCATAGCTCCTTCATTTGTGCCCCTGGTACCCAACGTTTCCAAGCAATGACACAGGCCTGTGACATTTACCTGCTGAAATCAGCCCAAGTTGAATGCATTCAGCCAAGTGCAGCAGAGGCTGAGGCCCTATGGAAAGCTCAGAATGATGTGCTCAGAGCAGTCGTTCAGACTTTGCCATGTGTGAAATACCCTCTTATCAATGAGACCTCCAGCCCCCTCCCCAAACCCTACCAAAATACCTGCAAATATTCAAGCAAGTGGCAGGTGACCTCTGCACGCCGGGTAAACGATGCCCCCTCGCCTTCAGTACCACATAACTGATGAAATGGAAGCCCAGCCTTTTCTTTCGATATTACAGCAGTTTTTCCTAAATTACTTCCTTCTCTTTGTGGGGGGAAGTATCAAAGTCATTTTGCATATTTGCAAATATTTCTAAACAACATGGGGCTAATGCTCCTTGAAGTGTCGAGGCCTGAAAGCTTCAACTGTTGTTACTGGAGAAACAGCGAGAAAGCTTGAGAATAGTTGAGGATACACTAAGACTGTGTCTTAACACATGGGCAGAGTGACTTGCTGATGAACAAACTATTTAATACTCAGAAAGATGTCCCCCTTTTGAGTTACTCAGTTCTTCAGATTACTGTTGAAACACAACTAACCTTTTCAGAGGCCTGGTCTGAAAGAGGGAAGAGAGAAGGGGAAAGACATTGATGTATGGGAAGAAAGAAAGAGCTGAATGGTGTATATTGCCTTAAAAACTGGTCTATAGTTTTATTATGTTTCAAAGTTTTCTTAAGATGATTCTTAACATCTAGCAAATGACTATCTCCCACTCCTAGAGAGATAGTTACTGACTTTGCTGTGGTTGTCTGAAATAGATTGATCATGGATGATTATTTATTATATATAAAAGTTATTTGGCTCTATGTCCTAGCCAGAACAGAAACCAGTATTCGATGTTTGAATGTGTATTGCTTGTATAAGAGATAATAAGATTAGAAGCAAAAAGGTGCAAAATTATGTCACTAGCCTGAGACAGAAGAGTAGCTTATACCCTTGAATGCACTAAACCCAAAACAAACCAGTGGTGGCACTGCTTTTTTTTTTTTTTAACTGACTGCTAAAAACTAGAAATTTGGGGTTGGATTCCTAAACCCAATGGAAATTAAAGTCCAGCCCCGCGCTGTAGAGGCAGAATCCCTCTCCTAATTTGTGTTACCAGAGAAGTGAACTTATTTCCCTGTGAGTTATAGGTCATGGACCAGGGCTGGATGCCTCGCTAGAAGATAGGTTTTTGTGAAACACAGCTAGGTTCAATACCAGTAAATGTCTATGGGTCAGTTCTAGAGGAGGCAAGCTATTACTATTTCCCCTTGCTTCCTCAACTCTTTTAAATTCATTTGGGTTATTTTAAAAAAAAAATCTTTCTTCAAGTAGCTTGACCCACTTGCCAGATACCCTCTTTCTGTTCTCTGCTGTTGCTTTACTGTCTCCTGCTTTCTCCCCTGAGGATGTAAGGAGGAATTAAAAAGAAAGAGTTTGAATAGTTTTCATTTCACTTTTAGTTGCATATTTATGCTTTTGCTAGATACAATGATTTAGCTCATAAAGTAGTGTTCCCCTTTATATTTAGGGGAATTGTACTGTACTGTGTGATCACGTATGCCTTGGAGATGGTTTGTCAAATGAACTTAGATGACATAATTGCAAACACACAACATTACCTAATCCAGCCGCCACTATAACCAAAGGAGAAAGTATTTCTCACTTTATGGATGCGTATTCTGATGTGTACCTCTGAATATAAGGGCTGTAAACAATCCAGAATTGTTGCCCTCGGAGCAGTAACAGCCCTTGGTCAGGTACAGAAATCAGAACCAAGAGCAGAGAGCAATGGGAAGCCAGCGTGCCCTCTGAACTAAGCTTGTATCTATTTCCTAGGTCTTGCCAAAACTAGAATTCACAAGATGTTACCCATACTGACTTAGGTACAGCAATACCATCCTTTTCATGCAGAGACAGTTTTCAGTATCATTGGGGAAATAACGATTCTGGCAGAATAGGCACCCACACATCCAGCATATGCATCGATAGTAGGTTTCTAGTGATAAAACTGCATCAGTTTAAAAGAAAATCACACTTGTCCAGTTCTAAGTCTTTCTGATGTAATTGCTTTGGGAACTGAAAGCAATGGAAGACAAACTATACTCTAAATATTTTCTGACAGGAAAGGTTTCTAATCATTCAGGAGAAGAGACAGGCATCACCATCTCAGATTATGCAGTTTCCGAGTAATCACAGCAACCCACCAGGGAAGAGAAGTCATTTCCCTGAGAAAGGCACCTGAACGTCTTTTCATCGTTTAGCATGTACCGCTACATTTCCAGATTCATCTGGTGAAGAATGCTAATGAACTTTCTGGACTACTTGTACCCTACAACTCTGACAACAGTGGTTTTTTAATATTAAGTAGTGTGGCATATTAATTAATAATTTCCATAGGATCACCCCAAAGAAGATCACAGTTTAACTGCAAGAGCTGTTATAATAAGATGCTGGATGCAAAAATTCCTGTTTCAATCTCCGTAAAACCTAAAATGACCATGCAGATAAGTGAGAGGAGATCTGGAGGCACAGGCACCTCTCTGTATGCTCTTGTGCAGGCGGATGCAAACTTATTTCTGCTCTGAGCCCCGAGTCAGCCCTGTGTGGTGCTGGTATGGCACTGGACCAGAGAAGGAGCAACTCTTTCTAGGCAGGATGTGTGCATGGGGGGGTGAGCCTTATCTTAGCTGTAGCTATGCACCTTCTGCTTGGCCACAGGTCAGCACAGCCTGCAAAATTCACATTTACTCACATGGCAAAACCGCTGAGTGGCAGACGAGGAACAGAGCCTGATTTCCTGACCTGGTGTCCATACTCCAGCTCGTAACCCATACCACCTCTTCTATGAGGACTTTGGTCACACTGAGAAAAATAATAAAAAATACCTGGGTTTTATTGTATTGCTTGTAGAAGAAGGACCATTTGCTTTAATGCTGGGGTACATTATCCTTAAGTAGTAAATATCTATAGGGAGGCAACCTGAGTATGGAGAAATGTGTTATTATTTAAAGCTTTCCAAGACAATTGGACTCAGACAGTGAGAAGAGTTTCGAGAAGAAAATCAACTTACAAATTACAGCAATTCCACATCAGAACAGGCAGGGAGAGATGGTATTTCTTAGCGATAGAGACAAGGCTTGTGTGGAGAGGTTACCTCTCCATTTGACTGCCTGATGCAGCTGGAAACAGAGAGAAGAGCTTTCAGGCACGAAAGCCCTTCAGGTAAGATGAAAAGCACACTCCTTTTACCCAACTTTCTGCTGGTCTAATAAGATGTTACCACCCCCTCAAAGGCCCACCTTGCTTATATTCTTAAATCATCACAGATATGACTCCTATTTAAACAATCCTTTTCTTGAACATTTTACGTCGAAGTCTATTGAATCCGAGAGAGGCTTTCTTAAGCCTCAGACAATTCAGTCTCAACTTCTCAGCAGTCTCAGAAACAAGTAGATTCATTCAGTAGCAGGTCTTTGCAGTGAAGAATGATTGAACAGCATTTTTTTCTTCTTCAGGAAGAGAAAACGGCAACTGTTACTTCTGAATATTCCAGCATGGGTTACGGGGAAACTTTTGTATTTCATATTCTGGCCTACTATCAAAGACAGAAAAAAAAAGGTCCAGAAGGTCTTTGACATCAGGAATACAAGGATGTTTTTCCCTTCCTGGCTGCTGGCTGTGCTCTGTGAGCGCGAACCAGAGCTCTGTATGAACCGGACCCACTAAGAGCCACACAACCATGGGTGTGATGACATTTACTAGACTGGAAGTTCAGTAAAGTGAAACAAAATAGGGGAAGTGCTGAGTGTCTTGTATGTCCTTCAGCAGAAAAATAAGGTGAGTCTCAAAACATCTACTTCCAAAGTTTCTGGATCAACAACTGTAGGTTAAAATACTGCTGCATCAGGTGCACAAATGACCCAGCCTACTGCAGCCCAAGTCCCAGCCAGCTGGCTGTACAGCTCTAAGGCTTCTAGGATTAACTTTGTTAAAGTCTTCATGTATCTCTTGAAGATTTTACCAGTCAACATGCCTTTCCCTATAGTTGCAGTTAGTGAATCATATTATTCATTTTGCATACTGTTATTGCTCTCTTCAGATTGCAATGAAACAAAGTCAGCCTTTCCTCAAATTAATACCTTTGTTCAGAGGCTTTTCAGCTGCTTTTTGTCCTGACCTAAGATGCAAAAAGAAAGATTTGCGTAACTGAAACATACTTGGAACTTAGATTAAAAATATGGATTACTTATGATTTGAGTATTATTTTGTTCTGTATTCCTCTGAAGATGAAGACAAAACACCTCCATAAACATGCATACAAAAGTAAGTTTTTTGACTCACATATACAAAATTCATCTGCAGGTAGGATTGCAGTTACTTCCCTGGCAAAAAATTCTCCAAAACACACTAACATAAAAAAAAAGTGTAAGACAATGACCAAGTCCTTTAGAAATGTTCAAAATTCTTCGTGGTTAAATAGTAAATGATGAATATTTCCTTGTAGCTGCAATATGTGTTACAACTTTAAATTATTAAATGTGCAGCAGCAGTGATCAAAAGCCTCCGCCATTAATAGCATCTGATGGACTACTCTTGTCCAGGCTTAGGAACAAGGGGCTACTGTGCATCTGGCCATGGAGGCAGCATGTGCTCGGTGGGTCTGCTGCATCCCTGTTGTGTCAGAAATACGACGCACAGAAATACACAAGACCTAACCGCACTCTTCCATCTCATGTCGTGTAGTTGCACCACCCACCCTTCATCTGGATCACAGCTCCATTGCTCGTGACCAGTGCGATCTGTGCTCGACTAAGAATCTAGCCTGCAGAGAGATGGCCAATACAAGATACAAAATGTCTGGGGCATGTACAAAATACCCCCAAACTTGTTGGGCTTCCTATCATGTCTTCTCCTCAAAACTCTTTCTTAACATCAAGCTTTAGTGAACCTCTCTAAATATAGGACACTACTGCCCTTTTGGAGATTAGGGACCACCAGCCTTCAAGCTGATCTAGTGCCCTGTCAGTGGCCAGTCCACCTAAAACCACAGCCTTCCTGACCTCATAGTGCAGGAAAGCAACAAGGAACACTATACTCAATGAGGTCCTGAGTGATCGGTTACTTAAAAATCCCGATAAAGGATGGACGTTTCCCATGCTCATTGTAAACACATAGAAAAGTTGGTTTGACTCCCCTGAACTCTAAGTGTTTTTAGCTGGAGTTCCTGAGCTGCAGCGTATTTCACCGCAGTTAGTACTGCTATGGGGAAATCTGGAAATTCCTTTGATTCCAAAATTAAATTTGGAGAAATTTTATTAGGGTTTCTATGTTTAGCTAAAAACAGACCAAAATAAAAGTGAGATGCTCTTTATTGTTACAGGAACTGAAATATCAGGAGTTAAGAAAATGGGGAAGGCAAACTCAAGTAAATGTTCATTCCCTGTCCTCAGACAAACTTTACTCACAGGCAGTACAGAACTAAGAAGAAATACAAAAAGCTTACAGGCAGAAAGCATTGTGGTATCTTCCCTGCTACTAGTGAGGAACTTGAATTGCTTAAGGGTTGTTTAATGTTTTCTGAAGGTTTCTTCAGATTTTTTAGACTTTTTAAAATGTAAGTGTGTCAGGGCCCCTCCAGCAGTATTTGATGATGAACAGACGTTGAAACAAAAAACTTGTAGCATGGAGTCTTTGTAAATTCAAGTATAGAGGTTGGATTAAGGAGGACTTAAAATGACCATTAAAATGTCCTCATTATACTCACCTCTTTCAATCTCTGTTCATGTTCTCTGTGCTCTTTGCTCTGTGGTGCTAACAATATATTCAAGAGACCAGGTTATTGCTGATTTGTGGCTGTTGCAGAGATCAGTGAATTATACGCTGCCGAGTGTTGCAGTTTTTTTGTGAGGATTTTTTTTTGCTAGGAATAGAGCAGAAAGTGGTCACAGTTTTTGTTACAGAGATGATCTGGATAAGACGGTCCCTGTAAAAAATTGCTGCTACCTTATCCCTGTGGTGAGAAGAAAGTATATCTGCTGTCAGGTTCACTTGCTTTTTTGGGCACTCAGAGAGAGCTTCCCGCAGTTGCGGAGACGCGTGGGTGAGGACAGTTTCATTTTGGTGAAGTTGCCATAGGGATTCTGCAGCTGGAGCTGCAGGAGAGCAGGTTGTCACTTGCCATTAGCTTTGTTTTGATCCTGCAGGCCAGTATGCATCTCCCATACCGCCTGGTTAACTCCTCTGCTGCTGAAGTGGGGAAGGACGGCCGCTGAGCAAGGCAGCCTGTGAGCTGGGATATGTGCACTCAACTCCTGCCTCTGCTGGAGCTCACCTGGTCATTTGTGCCTTATTGGAGACTCAAAGTAAGAAATGATAAAGCTGTCATAAGGATTAGTCAGTCAGTGTACTTGAAATTAGGAATCCATTGCAGCCAGGCTACTGCGTCCCATTGCCAGGACCCACTCTCATTTACGGCCATGCAGTGCACGGGAATAGCATGCTCTCAGCAAAGAGACAAGGGGATGATTAAAGTACTGTACTTGGTGTCCACAGGTTGTAAGGGACGCTAGTACCTCTTTGTATTATTTTAAAAACTGCCCATTCTTAAAGTAGACTTGAAAAATTTTGCTTCCAGGTATGCTCCAAGGTATGTTTCCCTCTCCCACGTCTGCTGAGAAGCATGCCCACATAATCTAGGAGACGGGCATACGAGCCGCTGAAAGAAACATGGCATGCAATTAAATGAGAATGGTTGGGCTTGCCTTTTACCTTACTCATTTCTGTTCATTTTAATTGTGTCTGACACTCAGTGCTTTGTGTGTTTCTCCAGAGACTGGAATGGATGTGCTGGACATACCGTGAACAACAAAACCTGGAACTAAAGAAATGCTTGTGTGGCAGAGAAATCCCAAAGAAGATTGACAAAACTGCAAGTATTTTGTCATCAAACTAATGCTTTGTTAATTACTCTGCTTGGACCGTGCCCAGTCCAAGCCTATGTGGATAGATGAGCAAACCCAGAGAATGGCGTGGGATTTTGGCACGTAGCGCACTGTTCTGAATGACAACACAATTTTCAAAGATCCTTCTTCTATTAATGCTATACCAATCTCTTGTTAAATAGTCCCCTCTTCTTCTGAGCCATTGTAAAAGGAGGCAAAACAGGCAGAAGGCAGGAGCCCTGAGCAGCCTCCAGCCTAAACACAGAAGAAGACAGGGAATCCCATGCAGGTTGTTGGCTGAATGGAAGAAGAGGAGCTGGCACTGATGATAATCAATATTTTTAGTCTGTTGCAGAGTACATACTACAAAAACAAAAGAGGATAGTTAATTCTTTTTAAAGACAGTTTTAGCACTTGATGGAAACAGTAACACAAGCTCTGGTGAATTCAATGATTGGGAAGGAGACTGTGAAGCAGCCCCTGTTTGTCTGTCTGCCCCAGAACAGGCTGCCCCTCCGCCGCCCCCAGTCCCATTTCAATTCTAATGAAGACCTGCATTTGTAAGGAAGATAGGCTTGAATCCAAATTTAAGGCTTCTGGTTTTGCCATCAGTAAGCAGCTGTATGAGCTTCTTTCAGAGCCCTTACCGTTGCAGGAATGGCTGATATTAGTTACAGCCTAAGTGATACAGTAGAAGCGTGAACATCAGTCTTTCTCATACTGCATGTACTTCATGCTGGCTTCCTTCACATGAGGTTTAGCAACTGATACAGTACATTAAAAAATCAGATGTTTTTCCCTGGGGCTATCACATGCAGTAATTAAATCAAACACGCATAAGTGTTACACAGGGAGTTTGACAATGTATTTGAAACCACTGTGCTTCGAATACAGGGTGAAGCACATCAGTTCAAGATTAACATTTTTTTCCAGTAGAGGTTTGTTCCAGTGCAGGTTGCTCAATTCTGCAAAGATTTAGGCATCCTGGTGGCATTTAAGCATATGCTTTACATTCAGTATGTGAACAGATCTAGGTTGTTTCAGTGTAATACCCATTTACTTAAAATGAAGCATATGCTTGCTCGCTTGCTAGTCTGTAGCCAGCCTTCTTAGGATGAAACCCTAGGACAAGGAGAAAGGGACAAGAAAGACCTTTTATGCCCCCTGAACAGGCTGAGCAGCATTCAAAGCAGACTGTTACCCTCTGCGCTGGGCTAGAGCTCCGGTTAGCAGAACGGGCCACTGAAAGGCAACGTAGCCGCAGCTTGAAGAAAGAGGATGCGGAGCATCCCAGAGCCTGGAGCAATCCAGGCTGAATCTGTTTTCTTCCATCCAGTTACTGTCAGCTCACTTTGGATGAGCCAGCTGTGCTAAATGCTTCAGAGCTGGGTGTGAGGAGGGCTTTGGTCATCACTAAATGGTGTGGCATGGGTCCTGTCTGGGTTTGTTAATGGGGACCACAGTGCAAGCTGGGAAATGCCAAATAGTTGCTAAGTGGGCTATCAAGAACCTGATTGCAATGTAAATGATACAATGAAAACGCTGGAGAGCTTCTTTCCTCTCCCTCCATAAATGCAACTCAAGTGAAATATTACGGTTTTAAAAACTGACTTGCAAATACCTTTCTGCTTCAATATAATGCTTTGGAGGTGAAACATAGCTTCGGGGTAACAGTGGGAGCTCCCAAACGAATTTAATACCAAAGCAATACATCTGAATTTTGGTTTAGAGATGCACTAAAAAGCAAAAGTGCTTTCTTGAATGAAAGCCTAGTTATGTGATAAAATTCATCTTTATTTAGGAGAACACTCTAACAAAGGCTGAGCAAAGCTCCTTCACTTTTTCTGAGCTGGAGCTGTAGATACGGGTTCCTTGCGTTAGCAGGTAGGCTCGACGGAGTGACTGTCCCACACAGCCTGGGAGGTGCAAATTGTTCTTAAGGAAATGGTACGCGCTGGGTTGCAAAAAGCTTTTAAGCCTCTGAGGTAACTAAGGAAGGCACAAAGGCCAAACTGACACTATTTGCCAGAGGAGAATGGGAAAACAGGTCACCTACATGATGAAACGTTATTTTCCTGTTCTGGGTGTTTCCTGGTGGCCATGTGTAACGCGTGCCTGTGGGCCTGAAATGAAGCTGAGCTGGGGGTGCTGCACCGGGACATTAGGACGCTCTTTACACCTGTTTTGAATAACACTGTTTTCATTCTCCACCGACACATTTTTGGCAGCTTGTAAGCACTGCCAAGCCTTGCAAAGCACTGAAGTAGGGGTCAGTAGCAGGTGACTTAACTTTACTGTAGACATAGAGATTCCCTAATTATTTCTGCTTGCTCCCCATGGCTTCCTCGATGCTTGTGGAGTTTCAGAATAGAACTACTACTAAGAAATGGACTCCACCTGGACCAGCCGCTGGCTATCAATTTCACTCCTACCTCCTGACCTATACTAATGTATATTTTGGGTAGCAGCAGCAGGCACAAAACAGAGCCTCTTTTTCTTTTTAACCTTCTCCTGTCTTCTGGGAATATGCAGCTATTTATAACCCTGCCAGATGTTCCAAGGAGGCTTTATTGCAGCATGCGTTCATCCTCCATCAATATCTTCGCATGCAGAGGGTGGGATCATCCCTGCAATCTGTACCAAGTTTTCTTATTTCTTGATTTATCTCTTACTGTCGAGGAGTCAAGTGTGTTCTTTTAAGCCAGTGCTGTTCATGCAGTGACTGTAAAAGAGAGGGGAAGGCTCAGGTTCCCCAGTGCAGTAGTCCATGCAGCCAGGAGTTTAAGCAACTTCATTTTCACCGCTGCAGCACCACTCCAGCTCGACATGATGCTGAAACACAAGCAAGAACTTCCCTCTCCCCTAACAGCATCCCATTCTTAGGCAGGAAGGGCAAAAAGAAGCAGTTTCTGGACTCACAACTACTTTTAATACATTTGTTGCATTGCAGATGATGAAGCCAGGTAGCAGCGTGTGGCTGCAAGCATCTAATCTGGGCAGGCTTATGAAATCTGTTTACTTACAGTCTGCGTGTTCTTTGTATTTAACACAGACTTTTCAGTGCTGTGAGATAAATCTTTGTTTTAAAATCAGCTTTTGAAGAAAAAGGCCAGTAAGAAATGGACTGATTGGTGTATTATGAGAGGCATCTGCATCTCATTGCTTCCCAGAAGGTCTCCTCAGTTACCTGTCGCTTGGTGGAATGCCTCAGCACGCAGTTTTATAATTCAAGTAATACATAAGGCAGCTCTTTTTAAAACATAAGAAGCAGAGAAATGGCTCTACTGGTACGCAAAATGTGTCAGCCATGCCTTTCAACTATTTTTAAAAGTTCAGTTAAAGGCAGAAAGTCCACAAAAAATCATAATTCATATTTTGCATATATGGTCCAGTGATATGAGATGATTTGGGATGCTGACATTTCAGGGTATTCAACAGAAAACATTTAAGGGACCTGGTGAGTATTAAGACATTTCTGAGAATTCAGTTCTTGTAGGATGTCACAGGAAAGTGCCACAAATCCATTCTAATTTTTTTTTTTTAATGCAGACCTCACTGTTGATTATTTGGTGATACCAAAGCACACAGTTATTTAGCACAACTGAGTTTTTCTCTTCCCTCAATCAATGTAATATAGCAACATCACTGACATACAAGAGTGGCAAATTGCCACAGCATTCTTCTGAATTGTATTTTCATAAAAAAATTATAAATCTTGTATAACAAGACCAGGATTTAAGATCACTCTTGTGTAGACAGACCATATTCTCTGGTAGGATTATCACCAGAATTGTAATGCCACAAGCACTGGCCATGAAGGACAAAAAGATTTTGAAGGAGCAGAAACAGAGAGGGTGAGCAAAACTGAAAATAAATTGCATGATAGAAACTTTTAAAACTCCATTAATTGAGATAATTTACCTGTTACAAATATATACTTAATGGAAGTTATTTGTTGCCGATTCACCCAACACCTAGAGGAAGTGGTTATGAAAATCCAAGGTTTCTTCCATATTTTGCTCTATTGGTGTTGTGAGAATCCAGTGCTTGAAATCAAAGGTGCTGTATAAATAAGCGTAATCAGATGCAGAAAAAGGAATCTCGTAAATTCTAATACAACCAAAATCATATAACTGACCATGTGATCAAGTCTCACTGGAGGCTAGAAAAAGCAATTGTAAATAATTTGGTTATCATTGAATTTGTAAATCTATTCTTATAAATGCTACCATGTGCTAGTGTACATTAGTCACATCAAACTGTCAACATAATTCACTAAATGTTTGAAGACAGCTCTCAAACTCTAAAAGAATTGATCAAAAATATAAAGTAACATTTTTTAAAGTTACAGCTTTTTAGTTTACTCCTTAGATGGATGAGCTGGACTTATTCATAAACTGAATTGATACTTATTGTGATGTAAATTTGAAAAAATAAAGCTTTGGCAAAATAGTTACCATGTATTTCATGTCCTGTTGGCCTGAAGGTGTGACAGCATGGAAATCTGCTTTAGGAAGCCCAGAAAGTGAGCTTCCTCCGGTTAGATGATGTACAAATGCTTTGGTAGCTAACCTCTGCAGTGAGGGTTTAATCCTTGCTGATTCTCAGACACAACAGTGCTCACCAAGTCCAGAGACGCAGGCACTGGGCACAGATAAGAACCTGGGACAATTCTCTGCAGGACCCTTGGGCTGGCGACATCAAGTCACTGGCCACATCTGCCACTGCAGGGCATAGAGGTGAGACAGACAGCCCTTGCCCCACTGTTATCCCCTTCCAGAAAGACGATAATGTTACACCTTGCTTTTGTGAAAATGAATGAGATGTCTCTTGTCGAATCTCTCTGAATCACACTTGCACCTCTTGTTTGATTATTCCAGATTTAATATTTTCTAGGTCAAGGGTGTTTCACTGTCACTATCTGAGCTGTTACCAAAATGAGTTATATCTTCAATTATAGAAACACATGGGATATCACACCTTTTGTTCCTACTTGTGGAAATGTTGTCAAGATTTAGTCCATTCTTACATGTTTCATTTCACCCTGAACTCCAGAAGAAAACTAGCATACTTCATCATATAATAACAGCATTTTGCTGGATGACTTGCTACTCCTTTGCTCTAGAGCTGGCATCCCTGTTTCTGGGAGATATTTTTGTTAAAGACTGTTCCAAAATGTTTTACTGGATGTCAAGGATATACCTATACTTATCACAGCAACTTCTGCACACTCGTATTTCTCATTTGATGCTCGCACCTCCAGGACTCTCCATCACAGCCCCCCTTCACTGCCCTCTGCCCAGCATTCACACTCGGTGAGCTCCCACTTTCTGCCTCAGAATATTCCTCTCTGCTACTCCCCAGAGTCCCTCTGGTCTCCTCCTTCATGGCCCATTGCTGCCACACATGCTGTTCATCTCCGGGCCGTTGTGCTATTCCTCATTCAGCCAGTAATTTACATATTAGAGTATATGAAGCAGGCTTAGCAGACCGTAGGATGTCTGCCACTGCTGTACACTAGGAGGATGGGGATGGGAAAAGCAGCAAAGATATCTCTAATTACTAACTTTCACTGGAAGTAACAAAAACATATCAAGCAAGTGTGTGAAATACATAAGGCTTCCGGAGTATATTGTGAACATGTGACAACCCACCAGGACAGACACGAGGTCTGCAGCACTCGGCATTTCTTCCATGCCCAGATTCAAGAATCGCTGATGCAGCTGGGTTTTATTTGCCATGGCAGTCTCAGTAGCAATGACAACTTAAAATGAACAACTTTGATACATCAGTTTCTGAATTATCCTGGGTTGGAGTAGAGGTCAGCATTCCCTTTTGAGCCATGGCCGTATTTTGATCAAGACACATTCAATATCGTGACTTGATTCATAAATAATTGATGTGGCTGTTTGTTACACCTTTTTCCCTTTGATCTTTTCAGAATGAAACAGAATTCAACACACGCAGTGTCTTGAGACATGTAAACACATAAAACTGAGGTATCAGCAGTAATCCCTATTGACACAAAGGCAGGGTTTGGCGGCTTCACTAGTTTCACAGAGAAAGCAGTTACCGTACTCTGGAAGTTTGAAATCATCAGTTGAAATGTCCTCAAATGAAAACTGTTTTTACTCATAGTTGAGAGAATAGCTCTTGATAGAGTATCAGCAGACATTTTTTCTTTTAAATCTTCTCATCTTCTCTACCAAATACAAATTTGGCTCCTACCTCTATTCTAGCTGAGCAATACTAACTCCCTCTCTCTCTTTGAGTCAGTCCTCTTTTGTACAAAAGTAAAAATCACAGCCTCTCTCTCTCACATCAGTCCTCGGAGACTAAAAGTCATGCTGAGCTAAAAGGGTCTAAACTGGAGTTCTTAACCTGCCCGGACCCTCCTTCTCTTTCTTGACTTTCCATGGGCAACATCTCCATCCTGCCGGTCACTTGCCACCCAAGGACCATCTTGGATCTCTTTACACCGAAATGATGTCTCTATTCAGCACAGGACTTTTGCATATATAGCCCATCACCATACACCCCCTCCTCACTCTTTAACACAAAATGTTGCCTGCATCTCTGATCAGCTCATGGTGTCAACCAACATTGTCCTTCCAATCAACACCACCTACACTTAAAAAGGTTTTTATACATCTTCTTAAATACCAACAGAGCTATCTCTTTCCAATTCCTTCCTTAACACTGCCTTTTATTACAATATATACCAAGGAAAAGAAAAAAAAATGGCAATAATTAGGCTTCCACTACGCTATGATTATGGCTTATTCCTGTGATCAACCTGATCTGTCTCCAGTCTGTCTCTCTCCAGTCTTTTGGACTGCAACCTCACACATGCACATAGGAACAGAATATATAGGTCATAATTATGAAGTATGTGATCATAACCTTGGAATGAAATGATATTATATAAAGATCCTGGGGGATGGTGGGGGCGAGTCACCAAAACTAGCCTCTTGATTGTGAACTTCTTGCACAAAGCTGTAAATTGAGGAGCACACAACTGCTGGACCTGCAGATGGGGAATACCAAACAGAAGCTTGAAGGTGGAATATGATGCTCAGTATATGATATCAGTGAAATACTGCATGTGGTTTCAGAACTGATTTTTAAGTACTCAGTTTAACTATTAAAAGAATAACAAGCAAAAATATGTTTGCATGTCACAAGCACAGGGTATACCTGACTACGAGACCATACTAGTAAGTAAAGAGAAGAAAAGACATTTCTAAAAGTACAGAAATTCTCAAAGGCAGCACGCATTTTTCTTTAGATAAAAGCTGAGTATAGGTTGTGTAGGTTAAGTGCTAGAATGCTTTGAGAAAAACTACGGTTGTTATAAATATTGACAAAATAGCTGAAACACATGAAGAAGAAAGAGGTCAGTCCTACATGGTCATTTATTGCTACCCAAAGGGTACTGTAAGGAAAAAGTCTGTATCTACCAAGGTTTGTACAGCTTTTCTCCCCAAATCATATATTATTTATTGTAGCTGAAAGAAACCACAACACACTAGTGATAAATGCAATGAAAGATCTACTACCTAAAACTATCTTGCATTCCTTTGCTTATCACTCACCAAACAGATGCCTTTTTATTAATATAGTGAATTAGAAATGGGAGATTATTACATTATCACTGTTAGTCTTACTGGTTAATCGCTTTCATTTTACAAGTAAATTATTTCAGCTCAGTAGAAACAGCAAATCAATTTTTTGCTTACTGTCATTAGCACTAATCAATAATTAATTAGGATTATTAAAAACTGTTAGCACAGAATTTTTCTCCTCTGCACTTATTTAAATGTCACATTTATTTTTCTGAGAGGTTGGCATAAGACTGAGACAGCTGCAGGGCCATGGAAAATAAGCTGAAGAAAAAGTTCAAGCTGAGAAGTAGATAGGATTTCTTATTAGTCTCAGTAAGCAGTCTATCTGCCCAGGGTGAAATTTAGCTGCTTTTTTACTTTTGTAGATTAAAATTGTGATATTAAAGTTTAGTCCACAAATGTGATGACTCAGTTGCTGCTTCCTCCTGCAGCTTCGATATTTAGCTGATTTTCTATTTAAAGATTAAATTCATTTTCAATTTTACATTGACAAAAATGCATTGGGATCTGTCTCTCATAATTTACTGGAAGCTAGCAAAAAAACCCCACAGGAATGAAGTCGAGCATGATATTGCTGTAACTATGAAACAGCAACTGACTCAACCACTTTTAAAATAATACCAAGCCCAGATGAAAGAAAACCAGCTCACAATGAATGTTTCAGCAGTTATATGCCCGATTCAAGGAAAGGAAAACTCTCCCAACAGATTATGCTCCCTGGGAATGTGAATCCTGCATCACAGATGATGTCATGGGAGAAAAAAATGACTTTAAAGTTTCTAGGACGTCATGTCCCAGCACAGAAGACTGTACCTGGGGTAAAGCTGTAAGCCAAGGCTGTCAGCAGGCTGTTTAGGGTACCTCAGGATATGGGCAAAGATAAATGCAGTGCGAGTTACTTCTTGGCGCTATGGGGAGTTTAATATAAGTGAAAACAACTTCAGGTTTACTTTAATTTACACTGGGATCTAGAAAGCTCCTGTATAAGCTTGTAGAAGTTGAAGTAGAAATAACGACGGAATTAATGAAGGTGTTAAGGGGTCTCTGACTAAGTGTCTGTGTAAACTGCCCATGGTGGTACGCCGGTTAAAGCCACACGATTCAGTCAATGTGGCTGTGCAGCCCTTACCTCGCCCCAGCACAGCTACACATATCTGCATTGGAGCAGTAATGACCAGATGCCATGGTTTTGGTTCAGATGACCCATGAGAAACTGGGGTTACGGATTTTGCATATCAGAAATGCATATAGAGTAACATTAGTCATTAGCTGCTCTCCCAACCTGGATCTGCATGTTTTGTTTTGGTTCATTTCTTGTTAATTGAGGTGCCTTACCCTGCTGTCAGTGCACTAAATAGCACATCTACAGCTTACAGCCTGTCTTTGTGTGCAACACAGCCCTCCGGCATTTTTCCTGTTCCAGGAAACAGTGATGTGAGCTGCACTGCATCACATTGACTGGTTGCATCATCCCATATATATGGCTTCATGAAGCATATCCTCACGTGATACTCAGATTCCATCTCTCTCTTGTGGTTCAGCTTTGACACGTTACATTTCTAGCAACTTCAGACATTAAAACAATGTGGGAAGCTATCTCAATCAATTGCGAATGGATGATTTTCCTTTACGATGATGCGGTACCTTGTCAGTATCTCCGTTACCAGATTAGTAGGAGAACACACATGGAGTCATGTTGACTACAGTTGGAGAAACTTGGCAAACATTGCTGCATTTCACAGCAGAAACTTTGGAAATCCCACCAGTGAGCTATACAGACCAGAAAGGCTTGGAGATGCTGGTTACCGCCCTAACTTCTGCCACAGAGGAAAAAGTACTGCAGTGTTGTGAGAGGGGAACATCTCCCAAGACGGCAATCTGTTCAGACGCAATTTTGCTTTGAGGTTTCTCTGGTGCATGATGGGGTACAAACTCAAAGTGAAATGTTCCCTTCAGGTAGGGCATTCCTGCCTATTTTCAATAAACTTCCACACAGTTAGTACCATAGATACAGAAATTCTCCTATAGATATATTTGAAATTGGCAAGTGGATACAAAAATGAAGTTGGCAGGCATGTCTGGACTGAGAGAGACACTCATGCGTGTATGCAACACAAAACAGGATCATAGGGCAAGCTGTATTAGGAAATTGTATTCCCTATCTGTGGCGCCAAACTGCTGAGCAATGTGGCTTCACCTCTCATTTCACTGATGGGCACATTGCTGAGGGCTCTAGTACAGATTTTAGAGCACTGATTTTCCCTGGGTAGTTGCATACTATGATATTTTAGGAAGAAAGAAAAGTAAGGCATTACAAATAATGTCATGAAATGGAACATCCTTTTAATTTACGACTCATTAATGTGCAGATGTATGCTTAGTCTTTGGAAACTTTGCAATGAAAATCATAACAAAATAGAACTTCGGAAATAAGAAAGCATGAAGACTCACTTCCATCTTTACAGGTGTATTGGGTTTGCACGGCAAGGTTTTTGAAGCAGGGGACTAAAGGGGTGGTTTCTGTGAGAAGATGCCAGAAGCTTCCCCCATGTCCCTCTGAGTCTGTCACTATCCTGTGAAAAACCAAATAGCATTATCTGAAATTTCCACACAGTCCTTACCCTGTCCAGGCTCCTGCAGGGATGAGAAAGTTGTTGGGGTTGTTCAGCCTGGAAGCCTCCGGGGAGACCTTATTGCAGCCTTTCAGCACTTAAAGGGGGCTTATAGGAAAGATGGGGACAGACTTTTTAGCAGGGCCTGTTGCAATAGGACAAGGGGTCATGGTTTTAAACTAAAAGAGGGTAGATTCAGACTAGATAGAAGGAAGAATTTTTTGCAATGAGGGTGGTGAAACACTGGAACAGGTTGCCCAGAGAGGTGGTAGATGCCCCATCCCTGGAAACATTCAAGGCCAGGCTGGACGGGGCTCTGAGCAACCTGATCTAGTTGTAGATGTCCCTGCCAATTGCAGGGGGGTTGGACTAGACGACCTTTAAAGGTCCTTCCATCCCAAAGCATTCTATGATTCTGTGATAAGAAACAGTTTTCAGTTTGATTACAGCAGAAAATAGTTTTGCGTATTGAAACATGTAAATAAAAGCTTGATTCACCGGAGAATAAATATTATGAACATCAGATTTTTCTAAAACATGACTAGAGAAATACCTAGATGCTTGCTGGCGATTCGCTTAAATTTTGCATGCCATAAATCTATGCTTTTTACTGAATTGTGAAAGAGGATTGATAAGTCACTAACACATCAGATGCAGTCTCACAAACAAAAGTTCATTTTTCTGAAGCGCCAGTTATAGACAAATGCCATTATAACAAATGCCAGTTATGGAAAGTCATTACGTCCAAACTCAGATGCCTAATTAATTCAGTCTACATTCAGGCATTTAGGCAAGTAACCCAAGAATATCCAGGTAGACTTAACTTCAGCTAGAAGTGGTCTCACTTTGGTATGACTTTCACAATCTGAATACATAACGATAAATAAAAGGTTTTGGTTACATACGTGTAGTGACATCCATCTCCATTGGTCCTCTTGGTTTATAAAGAGTATAATGTAATTTGTAAAAACTCAGCAATTTTGTATGCAAAAAGGCTATGCTCTTGGTAAAGCGTTCTCTGTGAGTACCTACATTACTGCAAAGTGCTACATACCTTCTTAAAGAAATACACATTCTACTTAATATACTAATTTAATTGAAGGGGTTGGCGCTAGGACATCATTTTCCCAGAAAAATCAATTGGAAAATAAACAGTGCCTAGAATTAATGGAAATGTAAGTAAAAATTAAACTATTTCCAGTATGAATCGATGTTGTTTATTGGAAGTTTGAGGAAAAATATTTATTTTCTCTCCTTCACCTTTAACAGATGGCTCCCCTTGGGGCCTAAATTCTAAGCAAACTGCTATGATACTATGCAACAGATTTGTCTGAGCAACCAGCTGAAATTTTAGCAGTATTTGGCTATGATGATATATTTATCAAATCTCCTTTGGAGATCTGAAACTCTGGATGGTTCATCATATATTTCTGTCTGCAAAATCCTCTGCATTAGATACTACGGGAGTATTTCATCCATGGAATTACTGTTTTTCATATTAATGAGTTATAAATGAGAGCTTAATTACTACTAATTGCTTGAAAATCCACTGTCGGTGATTATAATCACTAACGATTAGATTGTTAAACATTCATCTTCGTCTATCTTTAGCAAACTTAATGAGAAATTATGGATCAGATCCTCAGTTTCTGATTCTACCGCAAAGTGCCAGTGGAAGAGAACCTCCGCTCACCACTGGCGCTACCCCTGGCACCGACACAGGGGCTGAGGCGGAGACAGCGGGAGATGTGAAGGGAATATATTGCACTCCTGCAATCCACAGCCCACAGAATTGCCTCCAGGGACTATTTATCCTGGTGTAACTGAATATTTTCATCCAAATCTTCTGTTACAAAGCCTAACTACCCTTGACCTTCCTTGTTCCAGTATCAGGAGAATGAGGGGCTGATACCTTGAAGGCACCTTGAAGGCAACTTCTTGCAGTTACAAGTGCAATGTGCGCTCGCACATAGATTTATCTACCTCTGTATGATTTCAGTTGACATTAAGTAATAACCGTTAGGCTTCTGGTGGGCATTTCAAATGTGTTCAAACTGCTTTGTTAGGCACTTGACCACCTTTGTACAGCTGGTGCCCAGAGCTGCTTTCCCCAGAGTGGCCAGCAGCGGGTAGGTGTACTTCAGACAGACCGAAGTTATCTGGTCCAACATACTTTTGCCCTTCAGATGTTCTTTTAGTACGTATTTAATTATGCATTTTTTAAATAACACACTTGCAAAATGATACCAATTGGAATGACAGGTTTCTATCAGGATAAACATTAAGGAGTTTGCTTCTATTAGTGTACATTACTGATGCTTGTGTTCCTCTATTGCAATATTGTACTTAAAATATTTATTTGCTCTGTTACGACATTGTCCTTTAGTTCAAGCAGCTCCCACCCCGTTGGTGTCTATTCTTCAACACAGCTCAAATCCCACCCTTATTTAGGACGTGTCAGAGAGCCATTAGCAGATAAAGCTGAAACCATTTCAGAAGTTATTGCAGATATCTTTTCTCTTTCATTATTTAAGGTTAGTTCCTCTACCACAGTGTGCACAATGAACCACTTGAGACCTCTTCATCCACTTCGAAGAAAAATCACCCAGTTTATATTTTAAATAATCTCTGCCAGGGAATTTAAGTTAAATGGATGACATGTAGAGGTAGATGATGATGCTATCCTTTCCACTGGCTCGGCCGAGAGAGCTGTATCATCCAACAAGGCAGGAAACGTGGTTGCAGTAATTTCTTAAACCACCTCAATGATGCTTTCAAGAGAACATCTTTCCAGACCAATAATTTCTTATCTCCCCGCTCTTCGTCAGAGCCCTTTTCTGCACCTCTGTCAGCTTGAATTGACTTTTTGAATAGGAAGAGACTGCTAAGTAATAGTCCAGATGCAGTCTCAATAGCATCCTGCACAATGGCATCTCTGGTAAAACGCATCTTGGAAAGACTGAGAGAAATAAAAAATGCAATGTTGCACATATTCTATATACATAATTTGCTCTCCATAGTTCTACATAGAATATGTATATGTTCTATACACAGTTCTATGTATCTATGTATGTACAGAATTGCATATATAAGTTAAAGAACCTAATCCTGTAATTCACTTAAGCACGTTTGTAAATTTACAGAATGAGGAATCCCAGTGATTTGAATGAAATGTGTATATTCTATAATTAATAATTTTTTCTGAAATGGAGCTATGGATAAGAAACCTTCAGTGAAAATTAATCACTACTTGTACTGAAAATCAGTTTCACAAAAAAAAAAAAAGTATTAATATAAAATATCTGACCATGAACACAATGAGAAAAGATTCTCTCCTGCTGTTGTACACAAGTTTCAAAACTCAGTTTACTATTTGTGTTCTCATTTTGAATATATTTTATATTGCAAGCAACTCATAGTCAGAATAAGATAAAAAGACATGTGAATGCTTAGTCTAAATTTAAAAACAACCATTTAAAGCTGTGCAGAAATGCATATTCAGTAACAATATCAATGAAAAATGTGGTCGATGAAAGATGTAAACGGAAACAAAACTATTATGCTACACATAACCAGCTAGATACTTAGGCGTGAATCCTATCTCCAGCAACTGCTTCTTAAGAGTTTTGACCTCTTGAATGCAATCAAAAATCACACTTACTAAATTTAAGCAGTTTTACTGGGAAGTAAAGACTGCCTGTAGGAATATATGGAAACTGATAGGCCTGAGAAACTGGACAAATTGTTCAACAGCCTTCTGTAACAGTTTTTCATCTGCATGTACAAGAGTCCAGGATTCTGTATTGCTTTCTTCAGGTCAGTCGTGCAAAAATGTAGCATTATAGTTCCACCATTTCAACCAATACAGATATTCTTAATAATTTTAAATTATTAAAGCTATAAAGATACATGTTTTCATTATTTACCTCACGATAATAATGGTGCCACTTTGGATCAATAAAAAGCATTATTACTGGATATTTTGTTTTCATTCCAGACTAGAGGCTAAATGAGACGGTGGTGGTGGGCCCTCTCAGTTAATAAGTAGGCTTTTGGAAGAGAGGCTGCAAATACTCAACTATGATTTTGGTTTGGTTTAATTCCAGTGGGGCTGGTCCCCTGAGCCAGCTCTCTGCATAACCACCTAAATCCTAGGACCAGAAAATGAGTGGAAGTGGAGGTGGAAGAGGGAGAGTGAGACTCTCCTCTTTGAGGCACTGTGGATTTATGTCATGCAGAAGTGACCCCGGGAGGCGCTGCAGCCTGAACCATCATGACGTGCTCCTAGAGAATCCGGAGATAGCCAGGTTGTCAGCAAGCACCGAAGTGAAAACAACTTGTTTAAAGACTGATCCCTCATTTTAGGATTCTTGATCAATTCAAAGCCAAATTTCAGATTTGTTCAGAAGTAAACCATAGAAGATGCAAATTCTGAACATCACTAAGAACTGCTTCCAAAGTATTTAATTTCAGCTCCCACACAGACTATACAAATGTGGACTTTCTGAGACTCCTTGCAGTTACTATGTTTGTTTTTGTCTGAAACATGGCCTATCTGTATGCAGATGAACCTGCCCCAACAGATTCTGTGGTTTCAAGAGCTAGAAAAAAGTATTTCACTCTGTTGGGAAGCATATGCCTTGATACAATGCTTTAAAACATACCTATTATTCCAAATTAAGATTTTTAACAAGCAAAGAAGTGGACTGAATTAGTAATACTATAGCTTTGGCTCACATATATGCAAATCCAGTAACATTAAAAATAATTTCATATTATTATTATGCTTTGGCAAAACTGTGATAAGTAACAGGCCATTTTAAAAACAAGACTCTGCACAAATTGTAATATATAACCACAAATCAGAATCAGTTGCATCTTTTCCCACTTCTCTTTTCCTAATTCCATTCAAGATGGTTTCAGTCCACTAATTTACAATATATATCTATAGATCTGAAATTCTGTTCAGGCCAAGCTATGATGATTGTGCATGCACACATATATGTACAAAAAAGTGAGCGTTAAAAAGAAATCATGCTTGATTCACACAAGCTTTATTCACTTATTTAACATTTTGCCCAGCTCAGGCTACAGAGGGAGAGGATCACTTTAGCTTTCATAACCCTGCACGCAGTTGTCGTATTTATCCCACTAATACAGTGTGCAATGTTTATGCATAATGCAACTTGACCTGTAATCTGAATGCATTGCTGTGTGTTTTTAGAGAGCGCTGCCTGCAAAGCTTGATTGGAGCAGAGACTCCACAGCCATTCCTTTAAGCTGTGTTCTCTATTAATGTAAATGAGTTATGCGTACAATTTCATGTCGATTTTCTTTTATTTTCCAGGTGTGAGGAGAGGATGGATGCAACACCTCCAGACCTCTCCAGTGACCGATGCTGCTGTCCCCTCACAGGACGCACTTGAAGCTGACCCTCATCTCTACGCATCCAGCTCCCGGGGACACCGTGGGCTCGCCTGTGTGCCTATAAGGGAGGCAGCTAGAGTTAAACTAACAAATAGCACAACCACCACATATGCACCCATGACTTCCTTCTGACTCCACGCCCCAGGTGCAGGCCTGACCCCTCGATGCCAGCACCGCTCTCCTCCCGGGTGGCACAGGGCTCCCTGTGTTAACCGTAACATCCGCCTCTCCCTGGGGGAACTGCTGCAAGGCTCCACAGACACCTATGCCCAGGGACACGTGCTGGTACCTGCGAATATAGATAGAAGCTATCAATTTAAGTCGTTAGAATCATTATACTGATACCTGAGAATGTGGATAGAGGCTCCTGGGTGTTCCCCTTTACCAAACAAAGCTCTTGAATGCTTCCTTTACATAACAAAAGCGAATCTTTGTGGATAGTTAAGGTAAGAACCTCCTGAACACTCCCCTCTAGACAGCTAGGCGACCCAAGAACTGAGTCTGCGCAGAAGCAAAGGTCAATCAGCGAACACAGTGAGGAAGACTACGAGCCTTCATCTGAAGACCCCCAAAGACCACCTGAGGACCACCACAGAGGATGACTGCGCATGCGGATCAGACATTTACATATGTTAATAAGTTCCAGGAAAGCTCATGTTTATGTAGAAATCCTATGAATATGTATATTTTCATAGTATATAATAACTGAAAGTCCATCAAGCCTTCGGAGCACCTATGGTGGAACTATCCCCAGTGCTGCCCAGTGCCGCAATAAAGAATGCCTGCTTTCTAAAACTCTAAAACTCCAAAATAAGTTTTAGAGAGTGAATTATTTTGCCGCTTTCCGGTAACAATACAACAGATGTAACCAAACAAAAGTAAATCTTTGTGAATAGTTAGGATACTTGTAAGATAAGAAGCTCCTGAATACTCCCCCTTTAGACAGCTAGGCCTTGGGAGAGCAGATGTGCGGAACCATGAAGATAAGAAAGCTGCAAGATGACCACTAGACCAGAACAAACCAACCTTGAAGGACATAGCATACGTGATCCCAGAACTGAGTTTGCGCAGAAGTAAAAGTCAGTCAGCGAACACAGTGAGGAAGACTATGAGCCTTCATCTGAAGACCCCCAAAGACCACCTGAAGACCACCACAGAAGATGACTGCGCATGCGGATCAGACATTTACATATGTTAGTAAGTCCCAGGAAATCTCATGTTTATGTAGACGAATTCTCGGAAATCCTATGAATAGGTATATTTTCATAGTATATAATTACTGAAAGTTTATCAAGCCATCGGAGCACTTATGGTGGAACTATCCCCAGTGCTGCCCGGCGCTGCAATAAAGAATGCCCGCTTTCTAAAACTCCAGAATTGTTTTAGAGAGTGAATTACTTTGCCGCTTTCCGGTAACAGCGCTGTACACGGCTCTCCCTGTCAGTGCGATGCGAGGCTGCCTCCCCGCCGGGACGCCGCGGCCCCCCCCCCCCAACCTCCCGCCCTTCCCGCGCCGCCAGGCCCCGCCTCGGGGCGGTGCGCGCCAGCTGCCTGCGGCGCCTGCGCGCGGGCGCCGCGCCTGCGTACTGAGCGGGGAGGGGCGGGGCCGCGGCTGGCGCGCGCAGGGGCAGGAGCCGGGGCGCGGGCGGAGCGTGTGCGGCGGCTGGGGTGAGGTGGCGGAGCGGGGCGGAGCGGGGTGGCGGGGCCGGCTCGGCCCGGGGAGCGGGGCGGCGGCCGGGTTCTGGCGCTCGGCGGCGAAGGGGCTGCGTTCCTGCTGCGTCCCGGTTGGGAATGGGTGCGGGGGTGAGGGTCCCGGGGTGCCGGCCGCCTCCCGCCCGGCCCGCTGGGGTCAGGGCTGCCCCCTGGGCCGAGGCCCGCCCTCAGCCTCACAGACGCGCGGCTGAAGGAGATCTTAACCCGGGCTTTGTGGAGGGCGACCGTGCTGCGGAGGCCGGGGGTCGCCATTCCCCCTCAGCAGGGCCAGCCCTGTGGGGCGAGGGTGCTTGTAGGGCCTGAGGGGAAGCAGAACGGTGCGAGTCCCTTCAGACCTGTCAGCTTTCCTGATAAAGTGTAGAAAGCCATGCCATACGTAGGTATTTTAGGACCAGTGAACTGAGGGAAGTCCTCCTAAATCATCAAATCCAGACATGAAGTCTAACTTGTGCTTTTGGTATCCTTACCTGCACGCAACTGGCAAGTAAGTGCTTTTTGTCCCTCCTAATCTGGCTGAAGTCACATGCACAACCTCTGTACAACCCTCCCCGGACAGGAACATCCTGAATCCAAGCTTTGGCTGATGCTAGTCCTTGTGTCAGCATTGCCATTTAATCTAAACTAATTGTTTTGTGAACACATTGCTTTAAACACCCTTTCTCTTGTGAACTCTAGGATGGGATCCCGTTGAAGATTGAGGCATCTACATATAGTCAGCAGAGAGATGGGTTTTCATCCAGTGGCTTAAATGTGTTTAGTGTTAGTTGCCATGTGCTGGGGTGTTTGAGAAGCAAACAGGACTGGCAGATAGGATGTGATCAACAGGCGATTCGTGCTTTTCTGGCGTGCAGTTAGGCAGCAGGGTGGAGAAGCTGAAGTACCTTATGGCTTTGGATGCATTTAGGACACTGAGTCAAGCCCTGTTCTCATGTAGTCAGTGAAGCAAAAGAGCTGTCTTTTTTCTTAAATCCATGCAAATTTTTCAGTCTTTTCTAAAACTCTTTCCCTTCTTGTTTGCCCTCTGTTTTGGAGGCTACTGTCTACATTTTTTTTCTTTTCATCCTTGGTATTTATTCCTAGCTCATTTTTAGAGAGCAACCTTAATCAAGCTATTCAATTTTTTGCATCTTCATCCCATTTTGAACAGTTATCTGCATAGATAGAGTGGACAGGCGGGCAGACCCATTCAGAGCTGATCAGTGGGCCAAGGCTATTTGTATGATTGTCTGCATGGGAAATAATTTGCCTGATACATATGGTTATGCTTTGATTTCTCATACTTACTATGTGATTGACTTGTTTATTTTTCAAGGTGCTTCAGACTTACAGTTTCTTGATATCTAACTGTAATCCTTGTTAGTTGTGATATGTTTACTTACAAATATGTGTAATTTGAAGTACTGAATTTCATTATACTGACATTACTTCCTTTTTTCCTCATTAATTCCACTTGTTTTTCTATTGATGATTCTACAATCCCAGTTTTTACTTCAGAAAACACTGAAGGCAAAGTGTAAAAATAAAAGAAAGAATCTTTCCTCAAATGTATTTATGGAAATACTTAACAGAGATTGGTCCCAAAATGAACTCTATGATAAAGTATTTCCATAAATACATTTGTATTTATGAACTTCCTTGTAGCCCAATAGCTCCCCTGTCAGTGCAACCAATATTGCTTTTCTTCTTCAGAACAGTTTTCCATTTCCCATGCTATTTCTGATCTCTTTCTGCTAACCTAACCTTCGCTCATGTGGCATTGTACTTATGCTCAGCATAATATATTTGGCTGCAAATACTTAAATGTGTTTGGAGTGCTTTGTTTATTATCTTTGGCTTGATAACTTACAGATATTCCTGTCTGCTGATGAGGTCTCTTTATTGCGCTACCTAAGTTTCCAAACTTTCTTTTTGGCTGTCAAGTTATGTTACATTTGACAAAGTCAGAATCCAACTCTTGAGGTTACTTCAGTTCTCTCTCTGCATGTTGTCCTTATCACTGCAGACAACTGTACCATCTTTCCAGTGGGTTTAGAAGCTGCAGACAAAGTAGTATCTTTGGCTGAGGTGTTTTCCATATTCTGTCACTAAAATCCAGCCTTCCCAGTATTTGGGCAATCAAGACCCTCAGTCTTCCTTGACTTAGACCTTGTCTAAAAGGTAGACTGTAATTAATATTACAGCTTTATTTAACTGCTTTGGGCTCCTACTATTTTTAATGAGTATTTCCAGTCTTTACCATCAGCTGGATTTTCTTCATATGCCTCTGCTGCTTTTAAGCTGGGGTAAGCGTTCCTGTTAACATCTGAAGAGCTATTATTTTGTCATCGTCATCTTTCCTTATGCCCTACCTCTCCTCTGTTACTTGTAAATCCTAGCTTATTGGCTGTTCAGGGAGGTGATGATCTGTGACTCATCTACTTTCCTCATTTTATTCCCTTGCTACTTTTAAATGTATATAAAACCAGAACTAAATATGTATTTCTTCAGTTAACTAAACTATGACAATTCTTTGTTACATTGTGTTGCTCATACCCTCTATGCCTTTCCCTTTTTATTTGTTTTTTCTGGATTTGGTCTGGTGTGAAAATGTCTTTATAATGCCTTACATAGTAAAGTTTGAATTTGATGCAGTCTTTTAAGTCTATCATAATCATACCATTATCCTGAGCTAGAATGTCTGTTGAGATTTTATGTCAATTCCTGTTAATTTTCCTCCTTTATGTATATGACAGCAAATGATAATTAAAATGTTTTATTTTCCAGATCACTTTATTTCTTGTCTCTGCACCTCAAATGGGACTTGCGTGTTTAGGTGACTAACTACAGGAACATCAAAATGCCTAATCTTGAACATCCTGTGTACCCAGCAGCTACACTGCTTCACTTGGAAAGTTTGGTGCCTTGTCGAGAATCCCAAGTGTCCATGTTGCTGTCAATATTTGGAGAGGTAGTGCCTTTTATATTGTATGTTTGAACAGAACAAAGACATTCTGCTGTCTCAGAGGGGAGAGTAGAAATTTAAGGGCATTTTTGTGATGTCATTATGAACATGCTTTGGTTGTCTCTTTGTTGTGGGTCTTGGTGGGTTTTTTTGTTACCCATCTTTAACATTAGTGTCTGGCAGATAGAGTCTAGTAAGTGTGAAGGTTGAAAGCTGTTTTGCAGCTGGAAGGACCCAAACAAACTTACAGCTCTTTGTGCCTTGCTGTCTCTGAAGTCTGATTTCTCAATGACTCTGTTCTATCTTTGCCAGTTGGTACCAGGAAGTGAGTCTTGTTTTCTTCCCTGGTCTAAAGTTCTGGGTTTGGTTTTTTTTTTTCAGTGGCAGTGTAGAAATCCTGTTTGGTTTTGAACTGTTAATCTAAGTACATGAAATTGGTCTGATTCTTAGTAGTTCTGTTGCTGGCCATAAGATTTGGCTTGTTAATTGATTAATTGATTAATTAACTGGCTTGTTAATTGATTCTGTTACTGCTTGGCAAAGCTGTGGTAAAAAGTAATGGAGATCTTTATCTGCAAACTTAAAAGCAGTTGATATATCCATTTACATTCAGTTAACAAAATGGAAATTAGTATCTGTTTCTGGTTCTGCCTTTAATTACAGATAATAATAATTACATCAAATTACAGCATTTAAGTTTTATGTATTTATTACAAGCATAGTGGCAACAAGTTGTCTTAAAATAAGATACCTAAATTCTTGTTAAATATGCAGGTTAGAGTATCTGCATATCTTGCACAAGAGTGCCTTCATCTTGGATTAATTGAATATTATTGTTTTTCATAAAAAGTATTTGTAAAATTTATTTTTGTATTCATTTTTTAAGTCAGTGTACAAGATTCTTGGAAATGAGAAAAACACAAAAATAAATACCTGTTCAGAATGAAATAAAAAGAACACGTTATTTTCCTTGCATCTTAAAAAGAATAATCCATGAAATATACAGCATCAGTACCATTAAATAAATAGAGGTATTATAGCTAATATTGCCTTGTGAGAAAAGAGCGAGGAGCTCCTTTGCCATGTCCTCCACCAAAACATTTAATTATTTTCTGTATGGTGCTAATGGAAAGAAGAGCAGTTTGTAGCGTTTGCAGAAGTTAGGACAATGTGAGGCTTGCAATCTGTGCTTGCCAAGATTTTGTTTCAGTTAGTTAACTAATTTGAATTGAAAGCCCACTGCTTTTCTCTCTTTGTGTTTTTGTTGTTTGTTTGGTTGGTTTTGTTAATTTGTTTTGTTTTGTTTTTCCCATGAAAAATGTATCCTCATGTTATAGCGGTTTCAGTGGTATCTTTATGTGATACTTGATTCTTGGGATTTAACCTCCCAGCATTTCAGCGAAGATGAAACATAAAACTTGATCACGTTGATTCCATAATAATTGGTGTATTTTATATTTTATGCCTCAATTTAAAAGATTACTTTCTTTTGGAGGGAAGCTTCATTGATAAATCTTTTATCTGTTGAATGAAAAAGAATAAGAACTGAAACAACTGAAACAGCAACAACTTTTCTTTTTTTTTTTTTTTTTTTTTTGCCTAGCGTCAGCAGTTTAGTTTTCCATCCATCTTTATCTACGGGCATACATCTAGTGGAAAGACTTATGTGATGCAAACTCTTCTAAACACCTTACAGGTAAGAATGTTCACAATGGATATTGAATTTAGAATTTATTTGTAACAGATGGTCCCTCAAACTAGCTTCTACTTTCTCAAAATGGTTTGTTTCGTCAGCCATTTCTGCCTTCTTGATTCTTTTCCTCCACTTACTGTGTGATGAACTCTCTCTCTTGCTCTTCTCACTAGTGCACTTAGGATAAAATGAAGTCTTACATACTGAGATATAATATAAATCATAATAACTTTTCTAAAAAAGTTTAAAAAAAGAAAAAAATGGACCCAGATTTTCTTCAGCTTGTTCCCTTGACTTAACCTGAAATAGCTCCAGTGACAAGACAGTACTCTTAATGATTCCAGTTCAACCTGAGAGTCACTTACACTATACTTTTTTCGAATCTTCTTGTAATTCTCCTTCAAACTAATTTTACTTGTATATGAAAAGAGAGAGAGATTACATGAAGAACAGTGAGAAGAGTTTGCAGTAGTGGAATTTTGTTTTATTTGTTTTAACAAACTCATTTTAATTAAATTCAGTTGGATGTGTATGATCTGTTTAAATGTCAGCCTAAGAGCTTAAAATTAGTAAAGTTGTTAAAAGCATTCAAAGCAAACATACAAGCTATACATGTTTGCTGAAAAAAAAAAAAAAGTGAGTCTGAAATGGTGAATATCACTGGCTGAATACCAGGCAACTGCCATTCCTTCTGATATCGATAGTTGTTTCTGCAGACTTGAGGTCAATGTTTTATTGATTGCAGTAAATTTGGTTAGTTCCAATCTGCCCTCTTATAAAAGCAGGAAAATCTGAAACTTTGAAAAAAGAAACAATGCAGGATTTCTAAAACGTTGGAGCAATGTTGCATAGGAACAATTGATTTAATTCCTGAGCAATGAACGATTATTCTTTTGCTTAATGAATCAGCTCTAAATGGGAAAAGTCTACTGAGAGCCCTTTTTAATATTATATTTTCAGAACCTGTTTGAAAATACGAGTTTTGTGCACTTTAATTTATTCTAGATCCTCCAAACACAGCTTGATATGCATCATAAGTTAAAAACCCTAAGAAACAGGATGCCACTCTCAGTTTCTAATGTAATAAAATCAATTCTCCAGGTGTGTTGGTGTTTACTAAGCTTGGCATTGCCAGGTCTTTTGCTGGTGGGATGGATCTTATTCTCCCATGCCAGTACTGATGCTGTTTAGTCCTGTATGAGCATAACTTTCAGAAATGGTAGGACTGTATATTCTTTTTCAGCTTTGCCATCTGACATAAACTTCCTTTGGATTCCTGCTGTTAGAAAACAGTGTAGGAGTAAGTAAGAAGTAGGTCAAGGAGGACTTATAAGGCAGATGATGTTGAAATATGTGAAGTGGAAACTACTGAGAATTCATCGTACAGTTTTGAATTTGAAGCCTTAAGTTCCTAGGAAGCTGGGACTACAAACTCTCTTCCCCTCAATTGTTAAGGAAGAAAACTACTTTAATGCTGTCCCCTGGGGATGAGTTATATCTGTGATAATTAATACTGGAATTGCTATACGTTGCTAACCTGAAGTAGGAAATTCATCATGAACAGACTTATTTCAATTGTAAGGGCTGCAGGCAGAGAAACCTACTCTTCAAACATCATGTGAGCATCTGAACTACATAGACGTAGTGGGTCATTGTGGCTGATTGCATGTTTCTTACAAAAATAGTTATTTTGAGGAATGATGTAGAGAGGTATGGCCTTAAGTCCATTTCAGTCCCTCTCTGGTCAGTGCTGGCAGAAGACTTTTAAGCGTTAGGTTCTTGCCACTTTTGTGGCCCTTCTTTTTCTGTTAGCAAATGTGTATATTCATGCTAGTTTTATTCCTTGTTCTAATTTTTCCCAAAACATTTTTTAAAGTCCTCCTAAGTTGAAGGCTGTCATCACAGAAATTTCCATCTAAACCTGTTAATGCCTATGTTTTTGTCAGTCACATACTTCAGGGATTTAAATCCAATGACAGGTGCCTACTTCATGCCTAAACCATAGATTTCCACTTGTGTGTTCTCATAGTCCTGATGCTTTCGATTTGTCCAGAGCGCACTTATCATAATTCTGCAGGACTGGGTTTTATGCAAAAATCTGCTTCATTAAAAATTCTGCAGAGGGAGGAAGGTGGAAGACAGTGGTCATGATCCTCTTGCATGCAGTAGCCTTTCGTGCAGTGCTCCTAACACTGTGCTACCCACTTGCAACATAGCCAAAGATGTGGCCAGACCCTGGAAAGGAATAGGATTTAAGCAGCAACTGTTTCTGCAGAACTTCCTGTTGCCAAGTATAGGTGTCTCCTACAGAATGTGGTGTTGTGAATCACATCTGAGGCACCCTGCTTTCCTTCTGCTATGGAGGTGCAGCAATTTGAATAGGTGCTTTTGGAAATGTAGCCTCTTTCTTTTAATAGTGTTCAAAATCAGAAAGCTTTTTATTACACGCTGTTTGGCTGGATTGCCAGCATATACCCACACTTTCCCACATCTGCTGAATCATATGCCATATATTGTATTTTAAGTAGAAAGACTGGAATGAAGTACTTAGAGGTGGTTTTTTTTTTTTTTTGTTATAGACACACACATTCCTGTATCAGAAGTTTAATTTTGCAAGTAATGCATGTGTATCCCAGTGACTAATGTTTTCCAGGGGTTTTAATGTTCAGTGTAAAAAAGAGCATATGCCTTACCAGAGAGTATGGAGCTATGCAAAAAATATATTTCTTAAAAATAGAATTGCTAGAAAATTACCTTTTTTGCATTATGGGGGTTTGAATACTGGTACTATTTTGTAGTCTATAGTGTCTTCTATTTATAGACAAATGCCCTTAACTTTTTGGTATTACTAAATTGGTACTTAGAAGTACATTTTATGGACTGCCATAAAATGTATCTCATACTCTGCTTTTTTCCCATGCTCTTTGCTCTGAAAAGATCTGGTTTTCTAAAAATATTATGCACAAACAGGCTGATTACACGTGTCTGATACAGAATTTTACACTTTATTATTTGTATGCAGTGAATGCCAAAAACATTCAGAGTAATTTTGGGGACTGTGCTCCTAGATTACTTACTTTGTAATGTAAGTTTGAGAAGTTCCTGTTATCTAGACACTAATCTGTAATGGACTATTTTCCAGTACTCTAATGTGTTATGATTGTCTAACTTTTCTTTGAACTAATTGCTGTTTGGTTTTCTTTTTATTGCTCACAATTTTAAACATAGTCAGAAGATACACTGTGTGTTTCAGTTTTTAAATGTAATTAGAAGATACACTGTGTTTCGTATGAGGATTCATCAGATCTATCTTCACTTTGTGATATATAATATTTTGACTAGGTACATAAGTAATCATTCTTTTTTGGCAAGGATTTTTGGTTTATGCTCTATACTCTGTTGGCAAGGTATGGTTTCTTTCATTGTCTCATCTGGAAGAGAAAACTGATTCTGGAGTATTTACAATGAAAAAGCCAAATAAAGTTGTATCTTTTTTTACTCCTCTTCAGCTTCCTCATGTGTTTGTGAACTGTGTGGAATACTTTACTTCACGACTTCTTTTAGAAGAAATTCTCATCCAGTTGCAAAGCTGTTCTGATACAAAACAGACTTCTCATGTGCCTTGTGATACTTTCAATGACTTTGTACGTCTGTTTAAACAAGCTGTTGCGAGTCAAGAGCTTAAAGATCAAACATTATACATTGTAAGTAATTTAATTTTAATGTTCCAGTTTAATTTCTGTTAAGAGGGTATGAGTAATTGTTATTGATAATTTATATGTGAAATGTGTGCATTATAGAGCAGTTTTCACAAAATTTCTGTGTGGACCTCATTCAGAATCTGTTGATAGTGGTTAGTTTCTTTCCGTTGGTTTACTGGCTTTAGATGAGGTTCTGTATTTTTCCTAGTTTTAGAACTTTTTCTATACAAAAACTGTATAGCATAACTAATACTGAACATAAATTATACTGCATATTTAAATTGGGTATGTAATAGTATTACAAAATCTTTAAATAGAGAGAGCTTGTATTTGTTTTATAATTAGTAAGTCATGCTTATCTGTTTCCTTGTGAAGATGGCTTCACAAATGAGAAAGCGAAGGTGGGAAGCAAGGTGGAAGTAAATTATGGAGCACACAAATGACAAGAATTGATTGGCTAGAATAGGTTTGAGTTAGCAGTTGTATTAAGGAACTAAAATGCATAATTTCCTCTGTAAAAGTGCTGTTGAGATCTTACATCTTCAACTACACTTGTGGCCCTCAGAGACAAGAACTGTAGTGTTAAAATTAAGATGGAAAAAAGATTGCAGTGAAAAATTTGATGATATACTCAAGTGGAATAAGCAGGCAGACCGCAGGAAAAATGATCAGAATTTACATCACAGGAATGATTGAATCAATGTAGTACTAGAATGCTAGGGTTTGTTGGGTTTTGTTGTTTTTTTTTTTTCCTGTGATAATCTTAACTACATAAAGGAGTCAAAATTTGCAGATACCTGTAACAGCATTTATCGTGCCAAGAGATGAACATGGAAACAAATTTGAGGCATACAAGAGGTCTGAAGAAAGGACATCGACTCCTCAAAACTACTTTCTTTTTTCTAGCTCTCACTTGGTTGAACGAAATCTATTATCTTAAAAATATCAACGCCATAATATTAGTGATGTGTAACTGTATATATACATTGTGGACCTGCAAAAGATGTGGACTGAAATTTCAGCCCAGCAGTAGGAATTAAAGGGTTTTTTAAAAGAGGTGAAATTGATTGTTTAAGAAAACATGAAAGTGGTTCAAGATTGAAAGCATAATGACCCTGGGTAATCGCTTTGCATGTTTCTCACAGCAATCAACAGGCATACTGCTTTGGGTTTTTTTGCAGTCAAACAAGAAATTCATAATTACACTGACCATTCTTCATTCTGTTTCACAGGTTAAAGTTAAATAAGTTTTATTCCCATTTAAAAATACTTAACCACTGAGTTAAATAACTTCATATTATGCTTATTGGAAACAGTACTATCTCATAGTTTCCTACAGCTCATGAGGTTAATACATTTGACATACTTCTTAAAAATTGAATGAAGACAAAAAATGCACCACTACTTACAATAGATAAGAAGTTATACATAGATAATTCACTTTAACTTACTGTCATGAAAGTGGTATTAGCATCTTTCAACAATTCCATAAGAACAAAATTTATCACTAAAATAACCTTTAGGGAATTTCACAAAATACTTTATATAGTAAAATTTTACTTTCAGATTAATATTTGGATTAAGAAACTGTTCTACATCAGTAAAGAATGCTTCATGTGTTATATGAAAATTTGTATCACTCAGAAAATTAGAAAGTTCTTGAACAATGGTTATAGAAAGCAAACCATTAAATACCTAGAAAGGTTCAATTGTATCACATAAAGAGTTGCTGAATCAGAAGAATTAAGTATTAAATTAGTATTTCAGTTCCGTTCTGCATGGCAACAGACAGGAATGGGGGAAATCAATTCATGTATATTAACCTGTGTCATCTGGATTTATTGTAGCGTGGTTTAAATTGAGACTGATGGAAGACCAGCATGCTGGTAACATAAACTGGCAATGCTAATTTATTCTATTTCATTTTGGTAGTAAATAATGTAATATTTCAGCCCAATTAACTCAGAGCGAATTAAGATAAATGTTTACTTTCAAGCAAAGGAGTCTAAATGTTTCTCTTAACCCAAGCATGGGTGCTGAATGCTTGTGATTACTTCTGAAAAATGAATTTATTAATTTTAACTACCTGAAAAATTGGAGCAAATACAACTTGTAGTCATTCATACATTTACAATATTTAGCACTTTACAGAAGGAACAAGCTGCGGTGTTTAATGTAAGTCAGCAGACAGTTCTAAAATGTACAATTTTTAAAAAAAGCTGAAGGGTGACAAATCTATATTAAAATTAAAGAGTAAAGTGTGGATTTATAGGCCTGTGGCTAGGCTGTTTCTGTGAACCGCTTGACATATTCCACAAGCCAGGGTCACAGTATATTTTATCTGCTGTAAGTAGAAACTCTAGTTTGTTTCCCACTTAAGTGAAAAGTAAAATCTACGTAGGTCAAGACCTTAAAGCTTTGTGTTTGGTAGCTGCATGTCACTGCGTCCAATAAGCAGCATTTTATTAGTAAAATATGTAGCCTCTATTTGGTCAGTAATGTAAAGCAGTCTTCATTCCTGAAGTCATTTATTATATGAACCAAATACAGATGTCAATATAAAATCATACATTTTGTTGTGGTTTTAAATAAATTCCCAAGAAGCCTGAGCTATTATTGCAGAGATACTGCTCTTTCACGTTTTTTTCCTGTACGGTGTGATTTTGAAATACCATTTTCATAAAATGTTTTTTGATTGTCCACATAAAATTTTTTTTCTTACTGTGGGCACAGAACTGATAGATGTCTTAACATTTTGGTGTGGGGAAGAAATGTAAAAGGATAGAAAAATTTAATTTTCTAGGGACCTATAGTTTGGTTTTTTTTCAACAGCAGTAATTCAAGAGAAGTAATAAAATTCAGAATTTAGATTTGTATTGCGAGTAGTAAATAAAACACAAAAGAAATGTGTTTCTGTTCTCTTTTGTTTATTCCTGTCAAGATTTTAAGTGTACTGGGAATACAATTTTTTTTTTTTTTTCAAAAGAAAATCATGTGTGTTTTCAACCTCCTATTTTTTTTTTTCTCTAGGCTCCAAAATGTTAGTTGTTTAGATAGTATTTCCTGTTTAAGCTGTACTTATGCTACATATCTGCTACTGCTATGTGAGGTTTGCATACAATACAATAAATCCTGTAAATTTCTAGGCTGCAAACTATGGCAAGAAAAGTTTCTCTCAAAATTCAGTTGTGTGAATTCCAGATGATAGCTAACTTTTTGAAAATACGAGCTCTTATTTGTTTCTGAAAAATAATTTCATAGTGGGAAAAGATAGCTCTCCTACAGTAAGCATGTTGGTATATATAGTGCTACAATATTACATATAATCTTTAAATATAAGAATTTTCGACAAAAATTGAAGTTTCAATGGTTGTTAATGGTATCATGGCTTTGTCAGTGATATTCTTGACTGGAATAGTTACTTTTTAATTCTTACTGCCATAAGGCATGAGAATGTTGCTTGCCTGGGGATTGTACTTTTTTTTAGATGGCAGAGCTGCTTGGGCTTCCTGGAAGCACACCTGAAGCAATAATCTCTCAGATGTTGCTTGTTTAAGGGGGTCTTGATAGTTAGGTGGTTTCTGCTGTCTAAGAGCCATTGGTGAAATGAGTTTCCAGCAGCTAAGCATTAAGTCCACCTGAGAATGGAAGTTGACATTGTTTATATAATAAGATGATTGTTCTGTTAAAAGGTACTGGATAGAGCAGAGCAGCTGCGGGAAATGGAAGCAAACATCCTGCCAGCGTTTCTTAGGCTTCAAGAGTTGGTAAGTGTCTGGAAAAAAATTAACGTATGTGTCCTGCGTATTGAAAGTTACTGAACACATGGTATCTGTCCATCTGGGCTCACAGATCAAGTAAATGGTTCTTTAGATGAGAAAAGTTGCAAAATTAACACCCCCCCCCCCACCCCCCCACCCCCCCAATAATCAACTGGCAGTGGTGAAAACTAGAAAACAAACCAGAATTTAAACAGTGGCAGGTTTTTCTTACCCTGTTAATTTTTTTTTAAAATTCTATTTAATAGTATCTTGTTTTATGATATCTGATCTGTTGTAGATTCTTTTGAGGCTGGTGTCAGATACATAGCTGTCTTTTCTAGAATATTCTTGTTTTTAAGAAGAATGTAAAATTTTTCTACTCTTCATTTAAAGTTTTATAATAATTGCAGAAAAAAAAGATTATAGTCTATAAGGAGAAGCTTCAACATAGCTCCTATTAGCTTGGTACAAATAAATAAATAAAACCCCTTTCAGAGTTTGTCAGATGTTTGTGTGGGAATCCACAGTCTGCTTCTGAGTCAGCTGCTGATTCAAGAGAGCCCAACCACATTGAGTGAATTCAGCATCGGAAGCGTAAATTTGCAACTCAGGAAACGTTTGTTTTCCTCAACTTTCTCCCACGTGAAACTTCACAACGTTGCATGGTGGCTGGCTTGAGGATGATCCGTAGACCCCCAGCTATTTAACTGTGACTGGAGCTGCACAGCTCAGCAGCTGCGAATGTGCTTTGTGATGGCAGAGAGTTTTTACACTTCTACTGGAATTGCGCCACAGTATGTTTCTGATTGGAGTAAACCCCTGTATCTTTCCCTCTCTCACTTCTGAAATATCAAAGCTTATGCCTTGGAATAAGGAAAATGGTGCATTCTCTGAAAAACTGAAGACAAAACCAGAAGATGGTTGTACTTTGAAATGTGTGAACGTCTAAGTAGCTGAAATTATACTTGTTATCTCAAAGACTTCTGTGTGATAATCTTCTGGTGACATTGATTTCCTGTTTACTGAATGAAGACTGATTCACAGCTGTGTTCTTCATCCTGGCAGCTGGTGCATTTTCTAGCTTTTTTTGTCTGTTCTGCCCATGTTCTGGATTTTGCTGCTCCTGAAGCAGAAACAACCTGTCTGACAGTGAGAAAGGAGGAAAACTTGGGCCTATGATTGCTGTTCAGGGACCAAAAAAACATAGGCTAAGACTTAAATGTGCTAGAAGAAACACCCTCAAATTCAAAAGTAACCTCCAAATAAGTTTGTCAGCTTTCCTGAATGCTGAGATTCCAGTTGCTTAAATACTGGATTCTGGACTGAGGCTTTGTAAAACTGTTGTGCAGCTGATGTTGCAGAGGAATGTTGTAGGAGCAAATCTACTGCGTCACTTCCTTTCCTGGAGTGAAAGGAGACAAGTAACTTCATTAGTGGTGAAAGATTTCATGGGACTGGGAGACCATTGATGAAGAATAGGTCACAGGATGCTTGATTTCTGTGAGGATTATGGTGGGAAGTACTTAAATTTTTCATATTGGAAGGTCTGTCAGGAACTGAACTGAAAATACCTTAGCACTGTTCTCAGCTAAAATACTAGGAAATCGGAGAGGAACACAATTGAAAGAAATCTACAGAAAGTTGCTCTCATTAAAAGAAAAAAAAAGTTCCATAGAAATAGGGAAAGAAGAAACAGTAAAGAATATGGGTGGGTGCCACTTTGGCAAGAAGTGGGAAGAGTAAATAAAAGAAGATTCTCCCTGAATTTCAGGGAAGGGGAATAGCATTTAAACCTTTCTTTCAAGTCATTCACAGCTCATATTAAGCATTGCCAGTTCAATCATGTTACTTCCTTTTATTTTCTTGAGGTGCCTCAATAGTTTTGAAATGTCTTTCTTGAAGAACCATATTTAAAAGCATCTTTTGTTATGCAGAATTTTTAGTATTGTTGCAAAAACCTTGCAAAAAGGAAGAATGAAGCATCATCTCCACAGATAGTTAGCTTCATATTAAAAAGCTGATGTATAGAGGGGTGACCAAAGTAAGGAATATTTTTTTAATATTAAGTGTTTTGTTATCTGTTGACCAAAATATCAAACTCAAGGCAAGTATTTTGTCAGTAAAAACTTGGTTAAAAAGAATATGTTACTATTTGCAGCCATTGTTGGTAACTAGTAAAACAGTTGGTAGAGTACACAGTTAATGCTATGTTTTTGTTTTGGGATGTTTTTTGTTTGTTTTCAAAGACCAGCTTACCTTTAAAATGAAGTACTAGATAGCTTGGTTTCTGAAAGCACTGAGCTTTCTTTTGCTTTTTAACTCTTCCTGTTTGTTCTGAAAGTCTGGGTTTAATTACCAAAGAAAAATGTTGTCTTAATTTTGGAAGTAAGGGATGGAATCTACTTGGTATTGTCTAGTACCAGAGCTCTGTCACCCCACAAAGCTTACATGTCAGTGAAATGGCAAGGGATGCAGAGACATCTCATGTAATTATGAAAATCTGCAAAGGTATGAGCTTCTTGAAGGCCAGCTGAAGCTTTATTACTATGCTAGTAATTTGTATTAAACTGTAAATTTGATGATTTTTGTGGAACAGAAAAGTCGCAATAATAATTTTTCTTATTGATATTGTAACCAGTGTTATATTTTTTTGTCTGCTGATCTGTCACTCTTTTTCTCCCCCCCCCTTCCCTGTGTAGACTGACAGAAATGTGACAGTTGTCCTTCTCAGTGAAATAGTATGGGAACTGTTCCGTCCAAATACTGGATGCTTTGAGCCATTCACCTTGTATTTTCCCGATTACAGCATAGGTAAACTAATTCTTTAATCTGCTTTTCAGGGATCAAATAATACTTTGTCAAACTATCCAAATGTTTTTTTCCATGTTTATCAGTATGCCTTTTACAGAATCCGGAATATGTAATAGCTACTGGCATGTAAAAGTCTATATTCACACAACCTCTAGAAGAATTGTCTTTTTCCACTTGCCAAAACACCTCAAAGTAACATGTTGGTTCCATTATATTTGCTGATTCTTTTAATCAGTGTAGTTTTTGGTGGATTTTTGGTTTTTTTAGTGATCATTGTAGTTTGTTTTTCCACTTAACTTGTAAAATGTGGTCAGTTTATTAAGTTAGCTTTAAATAAGCAAACCTTATTTTTGTTTAAACAGGACATCTGCAGAAGATCTTGTCTCAGAATCATCCCCCAGAATATTCTGCAGATTTCTATGCTGCGTATATCAATATTCTGCTTGGTGTCTTCTACATGGTCTGTCGGGACCTGAAAGAACTTCAGCATCTGGTGAGATGAGCTTCTTTAGAGTTGTTGTTTTGTTCTGGGATGTTTTTTGCCAAGTAGGCTCTGAAAGTCTAGGTTTATTGTTGAGTATGGACAAAGAGAAAATCCTAGAATCACAGAATCATAGAATAGTTTGGGTTGACAGGGACCTTTAAAGGTCATCTAGTCCAGTCCCCCTGCAATGAGCAGGGACATCTTCAACTAGATCAGGTTGCTCGGAGCCCCATCCAGCCTGGCCTTGGATGTTTCTAGGGATGGGGCATCTACCACCTCTCTGGGCAACCTGTTCCAGTGTTTCACCACCCTCATCGTAAAAAATTTCTTCCTTACATCTAGTCTAGATCTACCCTCTTAAGAATGTGTTAGCTCAAAATGCAGTTTCCCTAAAAATCTGTAACAAAGGTTGCAATTGCTTTGGTGGCTGTAAAGGGTTTCCATTGCTATATACTTTTCCGGTCAGAGGCAACAAAAGCTGCACTAACGAGATACCAGTCTGCGTGTGGTTCACCCAGCCTAGAACTTCTTTTGGGTTTTCTGAGCTCAAGCTGTTCCATGATATCAGAGAGTGACTGAGAAGACTAGGCTACCTATTTTCACCTGTTGGGATAAGAAGATAAATGTGATGAAACCTTTTATGCCTACTGATAAGTATAGTAGAAGCAATTGCTGCAACTGCAGCAGTTTTTGAGGGACAACTCCTTTACAGACTTGGTTTATGATTTTTTTGTTTGTTTGTTTGCAAGTCAGAGGAAGTAGGAGTTATGATTTTACTTCTTCAAGCAATGGTAGGCCTCACTGTGCTTCTTTTCTCTTCAAGTTCTTTTTACATGTGGTTATGTGGCTTTGTTCTTATTGCTGCCTTCTCACTTGCACAGACTTCTGGAATCTCTAAATAGCCTTCTGTTGTATTTTGTTTCCTGGACTGTGCAGTGGAATGCCAGACAGTTGCTTTCAATATTTGAAGGAATAACTTCAATTACATGGTCTCAGCATGTCCAACCTCAAGTTCTATTGTTTCCCATGTTTATTAAACCTAACTTGTCACCCAGCATTCTTTATACTTCAACTTTATGGAAAATTTAACTTAAAATTTGAAACGTTTTCCTATATTATTTAGGAGTGTAAAATTTTCACTTCATTTGCCTCCTACAGAGGATTTTAAGGTAACCAAGCTGCTACAAGCCAGATCTGTTGCACAGTTTTACAGAAACATAGCATATTAATTTGACTTAAAGGCCTAGAGAAGCAAGGATTGACGTAATTGTTTTTATTGTCTTTCTTTTGGAATTAAGAATAAAATAGGTAAGTCAAAGTTCCTGCAATATAGTCATGCCTGAGGGAACAAAAATAGATTGAAGATATTTGGAAAAAGGAGTTTAAACCATATATCAATTGAAGAATGTAATAGCAAACAAACTAACAGAAGAAAAATAAAAATTACTTAATGGTGACCTTTGCATAAGAAAAGCTGAATAGCAATAACAATTATTAGCTCGTCAGATTATTATTTAAATAACTATACTGTGTACAGGGAAATTTTACAAGTTTGAAGTGATCAGTGGTTATGGCCAGTAAACAAATTGGTCGTAGTGAGATGATCTGAATGTTCTGCCTGCATTTCCATCAAGAAAACGTAGCTAAACTTCAGCCGAACTTACCTGTTAACTGCACAGGTTTTATATTTATAGAAGATTGCTGAAATCTGATGGAGACACAAATAGAAACTAGGGTCACAGTTCTTCTAGACGTGTACTTGAGTTGCTCTGCTTGTCAGAATAATTTCATTAGCTTTAGAGACACTGTGTGGGAAATACCAACATTATGAAAAGATTTACTTAATCTGACCCTAAATTCTTTTTGTGCTTGGCAAGTCTCTTCTGTAGAAGGTAATGACAGGCACATGCAACTGTCTGTAGGCTTCTGAACAACTCCATAGTGTCTAACATAGACTCTAAATGTGTATGTTGTTATGCATGATTATTAATAACACATTCTGGAATTGTATTAGATTTATATGTGGAAGTTATTGCATTGAGTTCTGTGTACTAGCACAGAGATTTAATGAAGTGCAGTAGGACAAAAGGAGAATGAAATGTGAGGATTGTTGTTTTACAAAATTCTGTGTGATACTGATTTAACCATTTTAGGGAAAAAATCTAGATTACAACCTTGTCAAAAATCTCTCAATGTTACCTTAGGCAAAAGGAGTTTGTTTGAATATGAAATGTGTTAGCAGGGTTTTTTTGAGGTTTTTGGGTTTTTAAATAATTTCTGCTTGTGTGTGTGTAAGTATGTGTGGCCTACTTTTGAACATGGTGAACTGCTCCTGGAATGGAAAGATTTATCTGAAAATGAAGGGAGTAAACAAAGTTGATGAAAACATTTTTATTGCATTTATGATGTTTAATTACTATGTTATTTTAAAAAAAATGCAACCAGATTTTGCTGAGATCAAAACCAAATAACCTGTGATAGATTACTTCTGTTTGTACTTTAATCTACAGAAATGTTTTGTCATTTTACAGTATAATGTTTGGAAGCAAGCAGCATAATTATTGACTGAAAAATAATTCATTGGTTTTGCAAAGTAATGAATTACACTGCTTGTTATGTTCTGTAGCTAGATCAAATACGTAGTACCTTTTTAATATGTTTTACTTTTTACTTTCTGTAGGCAGCACTCAATTTTTCTAAATACTGTGAACCAGTGGTCAGAGGAGAAGGTAAGCTTCTGTCTTTAATTTGAGCAGGTGCATGAGAGTGCAGGTGCCCTCCTGTGGGTTTTGTGGAGGACTTTGCTTTGATCCCCATTCTGTTGTGACTATTTCTCTGGTCACAACAGCATTGCTTATTCCAGTTGCATCCACTAGGCAGCATTTGCAGCAGAAGCAGTAGGTGATATTTGTTGGTGGTGTTTTATGGAAATGAGATGGAAATACTGTGAAAACTTGCTTCCCCCTATAAATCTTTCTCCTCACTCAACCACCAGGACTTCTGCAAAGTAGTGAGATAAGTAATTTCTCTGTCAAAGAGAAAATGTCTCTGAGAGGAGAACATGAGAGCAGAGGTTCTCCCAAACTGTCGCAGAGTATCTCAGAATAAACCACAGAGAAACAGCCTTGCGTGGTAGCATGTGCTTGCAAATGGATGATGATGATGCATCATCCTAATACAGCATTTCAGAGGCAGGGTGTTAGATTTATTATGTCATGCCTGTGACTGTTCAGGTGTCAGAGATAAGAGTTTTAGCGTTGTGTGAGTTAAATGTTTAACAGAGTTGATTCTGGCTTGGCGCAGCAAATGAACGTGACACCCGCAAACTCTGGAAAAATATTGAACCTCATTTGAAGAAGGCAATGCAGACTGTTTATCTCCGGGAAGTATCCAGGTAATGTGGGGGGTGAGGGCTTGTTTGTTTTGTTGATGTTGCTGTTTTTAACAAGCTTCCTCTCTAAATATTTACTCTCTCAATTATGTTTCATGGCTAGTGTTTCTTTTTTGCTAGATAGAATCTTTTTTCTTTAAGATGCATTTCTTTCTTGCCATGTAATATTAGAAATAGGGTATCTCAGGAGGAAATTTTTAAACAAAATGGTATTTGTAGCATATAAAATATCAAATAAGTAAAGCAGCGGCAGCAGGTTGTGTTCTCTTTTTCACTGATGGTCATGCAGACAGATCCATTTTCTGTCATGTATGAAACTGCCAAGCATGGGAATCCATCACCAGGATATACAGGCGCAGTTTAAAACACACTTGTAAAGTTGACTTGGCAGATCCTCACTGTACCAAGGATGCATGCAGGCCTCAAAATTCTTACGACGTTACATATTTTGAACATCTGTGTTCCTTAGCTTTGTTTAGTAGAGCTAGGTTTGTACGTTTACTGTGCTTTCTGACCCCTTATTTTCTTGTCCAAGGGCAAAATTTTCCTTATATGGAATTAGCATTTTTGACAGCATTAAAAGGTGGTGTCCTGCTAATGGGCTGAGTTTCTGTTGGTATGGTTTTAGATTCCTTGTTTATTTCTTAAGTTGCCAGACTGCTAGAAAAAAGATGGTGGTGTTCATTTTTAACGGTAATAATCGGCTCAGATGTAATGTCTTCTCCATCTTTAAGATGAGTGATTCTGATCTTATGCCATGTAAAGACAGATTCAGAAGTGTTTGATTTCTTTTTCTTGATACAAACATAGTGATTTCTTTCCTTCAAATATCATTGAGGCTGTAGAGTATTCTGGTAACTGAACCTGGCTGTGTAGTAGAAGTCTTTGTTAAATGTTTTGGAAAAGTGATCGTTCCTTCAAAAAGAGAATTGATTTTACTCCATATGAGCTAGACTTCACTGTACAATGAGGCATTATTCTATTTGCCTCAAATATGCATTTATACTCAATATTGATCTTCATTACACAGTCTACTCAGGATCTTCCTGACTTTTTATATTGTGTAATTGCCTACTCTAATTAGAGTGTGATATAAGGTTATGATATAGAATAGCTTATGAATTGTTTCCAAATAACTAGATTTCCCTCTTTACAGTTTTCTTTGATTATAAATTTGAGCTTTACTGGTTTTTTTATTATAAATTTTAGCTTTCTGCATAATAGTTCTAGGATTTACTTCTGTGTACTGGTAAATGCTTGAGGAATTAAAATGACCATATCAGTTTTTCTGGCCACAGAACTGTAATTACTCTGGGCTTCTCTTCATGTTGTAAGTTATAAGAATAGAACTTTGCTATCGGCTGTTGTGCTACCTGAGCTGAGATGAAAATGAAACTTTTTTTTTTCCTACCTGTAAAATAGACATTGGATAAAAACTTTGCTCATTAATAATTTGGTTGATCATTCATTATAGTTCGAGTATTACATTAGCTGTCATTAAACTGTTTACATAAGTTTTATGGCTTATGGCTGATAAACCTTGTTCATAAAGATCTTTAAAAAACAAAAGAAAAAAGCACTGGTGCTTTTAAAAACCTGGGTTTTTTTAATCCCCTTGTGGTATACAAAATGATCTACAATCATGACATTTCTAACAATGTCGTTCCTTAGGGGAAGTTTTACAGTGAAATTTTTTGCTATTGTTTAGGAAAACACCAAACTACTTGCAGACATTTTTCACTGACAAAATGTTTGATCTTGATGTCTTCGAAGTTTTTCAGTGAAGAATGAATATTGCTGTGTTTTTTACGTAGACTTCAAAATTACATTATGAAGTAATTATTGTTCTCACTAGCAGAAACAGTTATTAAGCAGATTTAAAAAAATCAAAATTATCAGTGGCTTTACTTTTTATCCAATTCTGCATTGTTCTTGAAACTTAGAACACTATTGATATTTGCCAACTGCTGGTAGTTGGATGGAAAGAAATCAGTTTTTTACAATTAGCTCATGCTCATACTTTTATACTTTAATATAACATTACTTTCTGCAGTTTTTTCAAATACGCATAGTCTGCACATTATTGAAAATTACGTACAAGGTAGTAAGATTTGGTATTTTCAGTTATTCTCTTACAAACTGTATGCTAGCCAGTGTCGTGAAATTAAAATATACATATACCAAACAGGTAGTTTTCTCTAAAAGACTAACAAATACTTCATCTTTATATATTTGTATTATCTGTCTTTTAGCTCACAGTGGGAGCGCTTACAGCGTGACGATGGAGAACCTGGGCAGTTGAAAGGTATTGGATACAGTAACTCTGTAGGGGCTTGTAATGTGAAATGTGTACTTTTCAGTTTGACTTGGTTGTTGTTATCTGAGAACATGTGAATGAAATTACGTAGATGAGGCTACCTGTTAGCATTCAGTTACAGTTCCGGGTAATCATGTTTTTTGAGAAGGTGTTCTACAAAGGACTGTTCCTATTTTTTCCCCTAGCATATATCCTGGCAGTAATCTTTCCTAAGGTCCTTTGTGGGTAAAAGCAGATTTCTTTAAATCAGTATTTCTTCTGTAAGAATGAATGAGGAATGGGCTGACCCCGATGGTCAAACCTCTGTGTGCCAACTGGCAGAATTGTCTGAGTGGGGAGAAGGGAATATTATACCTGGTGTATGCCTGGATTAACGCATTCCTAAACTAAACAGCTGTCCTGTGTCCTGATTTTTTGGCCAAGAGAAATCATAGAATCATTAAGTCAGAATCGCAAGAATACTTTCTGTTCTTTCCTTGGAGGAGTACAGCTTTGTTGATTTTTATACTTTACCATAGGCTTGAAAGTTGAATCTCAATATATCTGTCAGCCTTCATTCACAATTTAGGAGGGAATACTAAAACATTTTCTTGGTGATGTCAGTCGGTCATGGTCTTTTGACCAGTTCGTAGTTTGGGAACACTTTTTCCATACTATTTGTCATGACAAATAATTTCTTCTTTAGATAGTAGGTAAAATAGCCACTTATTTTAAAATTGTCTTAAGATAATTGCGATCATCAGACTGTTTCCTATATTTGCTTTATGATCAGTAATTTTTCAACATTGTTGACCAAAGAAGTTTGATTCAAATCGTTCTTATTAAACTCCCTTCTTCTGTGCCCAGATGATCATGACATACTTTTGCACCCAACAACTCCAAAAAGGGAAACTTTATTTAAAATGCATTTTCTAGGATTTTTAGGTATATGTAGTAGGAAAAATTGTCTCATTGGTAAACAGCATTTGATAATAACATTCTTAAAAAGCAATCATAATAAATTTTACTGTGGATGTAAATAAGCAAATAGTTAAGTTCATGATGCAATATTGGCAGAGCAGAAGAATGGAGCAGAAACAGGTATTTCTGTATTAAACTAAATTGTCTATATGTAAGAGTTTATTTGGTGTTGCATTTTGTAATTAACATGCAATACAAAACAGTCTCTTGATTGTAAATGAAACTAAAACTGCTGTCCATTTGTGCCTACATGAGAGGAAATTATTACTAGCTATCATCTAGGATGGTTCTCATCACGCTGTGTGCTCTGAATCTTAACTTTTAAACATGTTTAATTCCTTGATCTTTATTTGCTGATGTTTGTGGATTAAAGCATAAGGGTACAGGTACTTCATAGAACAAGAAACCATTGAAGTGAAAACCTGTAAGAAGGCACAAGAGAGTCCCTTTAATGGTCTCCATAGTTAGACAAGATGAAGTAAGGTGGTTTGATCATCCTGTTCATATGGATAAGCTGTGTAAAAGAAGCAACTACGGTGACAAGAGCAAGGGAATGTAAAGTGAAAAAATGCAAAGTAAAAGTAAAAACAGGGAAGGAAAATACTCACTAGACTGTAGTTGTGTGTTTTAATGTGTGAGACTCTAATCTTAATGACGTATACATGTAGCAGGCTAGGTCAACTGGATCAAGTGTAAAATTTTGAAAACATTTTCTGTAGGAAATAAAACAGTGGCTAAAAATTGTGAGATGCTGAAATCTTTCTCAGAAGTGCAGCACTGCTTCTTTCTCCACCATGCCAGCCCTGTTCCTGGCTGAGCTGTCTGGCCCAGTCTGGAGCAGCCTGAAGGCTGGGTCTTGGAGAAAAGCTTTGCCATTGTATTTAAATACATCTCTTCATCTGCTCTGTTTGCCAGAAAAATTACCTTAAATGAAAGTAGCCTGGATTTTTTTTTTTTTTTTTTTTTTTTTTGGAGATCACACCTTAGTGATTTATGAATCTCCAATGCTTCAAATATAGTTTCTGAGATGAGTCCATAAATAGTTCAGAATATTAGTTTTGTTTAGCTTCGTGCCATTCCTTGTCCCTTCACTGATTTTGTATCTGTGATAATGGGATTGAGAAAGTAGCTGTACTCATTTACTTACAGGAATAGAGCAGGAGAGGAGGAAAAGAAGAAGAATGCAAGTCTAATTTGAAGTTTGTGGATGTTCAGAGTGAGTTTTGCTGACTCATAAACTGTTTGTTTATTTTATAGGACTTTCTGCTCATACACATGTGGAACTTCCTTATTACTCCAAATTTCTTCTCATAGCTGCTTACCTTGCCTCCTACAATCCTGTTAGGACAGATAAGAGGTTCTTTCTTAAGGTAATGAGATTTTTTTCTTAGTGCTGCTTACTGGATTCCTGCATACTGAATTTCCTAGTTTAAAACTCTTTAACCATTCATTTTGAGCTCTGTTTCTGTGTGTGGTTCATTTGATTTGGTCAGAAGCTTTTCTGTAGATCACGTATTGTGATTGGTAATGATCACTTAGTCATTATTCATGTCTAATAAACCCAACTTCCTCTTCATGTCAAAACACGTATAACACTGTTATAGCACAAGTATTGTGCTTTGCTTTTGTAAGCTAGTGTAGCTCCGTTTTGTAAAGATTTCAGTGGAGTGCCTGCATTGTCCTCAGGTATAAGCCACACTTAAATTTCCGGAGTAAAATACAAACCACAACTGTGTTAGCCTTTAATGAGGTAAAATGACATAGTGCATTGTTAAGTTATGTATACAAATTTAAACTTCTGAAACAGAAATATACAAACAGTTGCTTTTGCAGAAGATGTGGTTCCATTAGCTGGCACTTCTGCTGAAATGATGGTAGTGCATGTTTTAGGATGAATGTATTAATCCTCACTACCAAATCACGGGCTAAACCCCATTTTCTGTAAGTTCTTGCCATGTACAGGTTGAATTTTTTTTCTTTTTTTTGTTTTTTTTTTTCTTTGGGCTGTGTTGTGGTCATGCTGCAAACAAATGCTGTGCTGCCATAGTTTGTAGTTGGTCTCTTTCTTACCCAGGATCTTCATGCTCCTCAAGCCTGCCTCATTGCATTGTTTTTAAGGTCTTAATTTGACAAAATGTAGGCAGGTAGACAGATATCAGAAAAGTGATTGGGCAGTTATGCTTTCTATGGATTTTACCAACTTCAAGGTTTTCTACGTTATTACAGTATGTATTAATATATGCATGTGTGTATAAATGTATGGTATTCACGTTAGGTGTGAACAATTGACAAGACAAATTTGTAAAAATATGCTTGTTTTCTTCTTCCCTCTTGAAAAAAATTGTAGATACGTGTTTTGAGGAGTTACTGCAGTTCCTAGTGATGATATACTAGTACGTTTTTAGTTTAAATATGGGGTTTGTGTTTCTGGTGTGATCTTACGCTGAAAGCTGTAGGTGTTTCACCCTTCTGTCTAGTCCTTTCCTGAGGAGAATGGAGGATTACTTGTAGTAAGTGCAGACTGACAGGTTTTCTTTATGGGCAACCTTTGTTCTTTTCACTTGGCCAAAGCAATCTCTTTGTAAGAGATTTATTTGCTGAAGAAGTGTTTTTTGCCAAGATTTTTCCAGATCAGTCTTGGAACTCAAAGAAACAGGAAACTTTACAAAAGTCAAGTCAGTAAAGCATGTTATCAAAAAGTGCCACATCTTTCTTGTTTGTGTTCACTGAACAACCTTCTCAATGTAATTTTTTTCCTTTCTCCTTTTTTAGTAACTCTGAAGTTAGTTTCCACTCTTGCACATGAACCCTACTAAACTTTTGTACAATAAACATGGACTTCTAAGGTTTTTGAAGCAGGGACTGTGAAGATATTTCAATCAGTAATACTAAGTATTTTTCCCAAGAATTGGTGAAGCAGGACAAGTTACCATTCTTGCTACATGTATCATCTGATAGCAGTTAGCCCTTCATCAGGTGCTAAGGCAAATTTCAGAGATAACTGCATCTCGAAGCTCAACAAAACCAACGCTTTTCGGGGGGTTGTTTGAGTTGAGTGTTTTTACGGGTCATGTGGACTGTGAAAAGAGAATATGATTTTATCAGGCTTGTAATGAGATTCAGAGTAGATTACAGAAAAGTATCTTCTGGAGTGATTTAAGTAAGGACTGCTAGACAGCAAAAGGGATGCAAACAAAAAGATGTCATTGAGCTGCTAATCTGCACTGCTGGTATAGGTGGTAGGCTATACTACAGCTAAAGGTAAAGTCACAGTTTGTGGCAGCCTGGAATGAAGTAATAATTGGCAGTGGTGCTATTAGTTATGTGAAAATTCAAGAGCTTTGCAGTAGATTGAGAGAAAAATATGAAGTTGGTTTAAAAAGTAGTCTTTAAAACAAAAAATAATAGCAATCTATATGAAGTCTTCATTTTATCATTCTAATAGAAAACAGGGTTAAAAACTAACTGAAAATTAGTTCTGAATTTCATGTGTTTCTTTGTGCTTGCACAGATATAGGGCACCTGCTCATTTGCTTTGAAACACTTCTGATGTAACTTAAATACACCATATGGAGATCCCAGCATACCCTTCAAAATGCATGAATGTAGTTTGTTGTGATCCATCACTAGCATGCTCTGTAACCTCAGGCGTGGTCACTTTCCACTCAAAAAGGTCTCTGTTATCACCACAGTCTTCTTTTCAAAGGCATGATAAAAAGATTACTTTGCTGTGTCTAAGTATGTGTGATATATATTAACTGAATGAACTCATTTTTTTTTTAGTCTGGTAAATTATGTAAAGGAAACTTAAAGCCCTGTCTAATATTAAGCTCTTCAGAAGTCAGTCAAGAAAAATCACAGTTACTGAGATTGTCTTGACATGGCTGAGTATTGAGGTCCACAAATACTAAGTACTAGATTTTAAACATAATGAAAAAAGAATTCCTTCATTTGAGATGTTTTTTTGCCTGAGTCATTGAGCATGCTTATAAAGTATACTTATTAATAAGGTGTACTTCTCAAGGCTGTGGAAAAACTCATCAGGTGATATTTTGAGAAATAGCTCTTAGCTATGTTTAAAGAATAATATACTTGTACCTCTCCACTAATTTTACATCATTTACACGTCATCCTTCATGTCTCTCTCTGTCTTTTTTTTTAATTTTGTTTTTACCCATTCATTTGTAACATCTTGTTTACTATATTTTTGTCCTTGACTTGCCCTCACATTTTCAACTGAGATCAAAGAACACTTGATTATTTTCTTTGGACAGTCCTTCCTTTCTTAAGTCTACTTTAAAGTTGCACCTTTTTAAATGATGTTCCTCCCCCTCCTCTTTTCTGTTTGTCATTTAGCTCCTGCACCTTGTACTATCTTTGTATGGTATTGATTTAATTATTTAATTCCTGGTTGTCATTCTGCCAATTTGCATACCACCCAAATTCTAAAATGGAGCAGATAAAAGGTGGAAATTCAGATGGATTTTATGCATGGATACATTTTAAAAATGAAGTGGCCATCATTTAAACTTCTCTGGAAAGAGAAAGAAATGAAACATCTGCCTTTTTCAGTAGATGATTGAGGGGAGGAGGAGGATGGTGGCATGAAGTCATATTAAAAACAAATTTTTACTGCCTTTTCCCATTAGTCCCTGATTAGATCAGAAAAAAATCTTAGGCATGTCACAAAAAAATACTAGTGTGTAGTATTTGGCTTTGCACCACTGAGGACACAATGAAGCAAGAAGTAAGGCAAGTGTAATTTTAGGGCTTCTAGTAAGAAGGGTTGCTGGTAACATCAGAGACAAATACTGGAGGTGTAGTGTAGACCCAGACTAGCGTACTACCATATGTAGCATACAATTCTTTGTTGACCGTTTTGACTCTGTCTTTGCTATAGAAGGAGCATAAAATTATTTACATATAACATTTGCTCTTGTCTGTTGTTTACAGCATCATGGGAAAATTAGAAAGACCAACTTTATGAAGAAACATGAAAAGGTATGTATTTTATCTTTCTAAGCTGAGCTTGGCAACAAATATTTTCTTTCCACTGCACTGCTGGCTTTGTATTTTGTTTTGCCTCATTGTTTACTGTAGAAACAACTGAATTGCATAAATAACAATTACTGGTGCATTTATTTCGTATGATACAAATTTCTGTATGATACACACATTTTTATTTCATTGAAATTTAACTTTAGCATAAATTCATCTCCTAACGTCATATTTTTCTGTATAACAAAATGTGCTTAATAAAGCTAGTTAAAGGACATCATACATAGAAGAGCCAGATATCAGAATTTCTCTCAAAGATGTTAGGGTAATAGGTGGTTAGTAGTTTTGAAAGTCAAGTCACTTTAATTCCCAGTGATGCAGTGAGGTATAAGAGCTTAAGTTTCTGTGTTGAGGCTTGGAAACTTGGCACCTTCTGTCTGCTGTTTAGAATTCCATCAGACTATTAACTAACCTTTTCATGGTTATAAATAGCTAAATATCGTTGATTTCAGTGGAGCTATACCAGTTTTTACTGACAGAAGCTTGATATGCTAGGAAAAGCAAATACCTATATGTATAACTGTAATGTAAAAAGAGAAATCAAATTTTAACATTTGTAACTTATTGACTTATTTTTAAACAAATCTGTAAATGAAGAGCAGTGCAGATGGCACTAAATCCTCGCTGAAACAATCATTATATCCTTTTCTTCTCTATGCTACAGGCAGTGTAAATAATATGAGAAAAATTTAATATGATGCTTAGCCTAATAATCCTTTGCTTCTGATCTTGCCTATAGCATTTTCCCTAATTTTTCTCCTGCTCCTGCAGGAGCCCCTTGGCTATCCAAAGGCTTTTTTCCAAGTTCTCTTATTTCTGTAGGGGCACAGTTTCTGCATGTGAAAGTGTAAGTGAGCATAGCTTTATTTCAACAGTGCAACGTGTTGCACCACTAGGTAGATGTTTATGTAAATTTAAGAATTCTGAAGTCTCTGAATGCATGTGTCCTGTACACGTAGACCTCGTGTGTTTTGTCCCTGGCTTGTGAACTCCTGAGAACTTCCAGAGCATCTAATTATTTTCAGGACTGCTATATTCTTGAAATACCTCCATGTCTTAATTAGTTGAGAAATAATTTTCAGGAGAAGGAATAATTATTGTGTCTTAGACCAAAATGTTCTTCTTTCCTTGCATCCTCTGCAGGAAAGGTGTTTTGTTTTATTCTTTCTTGGCAATAGATTTCCAACTTGGATGATGAGATGGGAACAGCTAGGAACGTAAAAGAAATGGGAAAATAGAGATTTGGTGAAGAAATACCGAGGTCATGATCACCTTAACTGTACTGTAGAGCTTGTTCTCTTGTGTCATTGTTTATGTTAAATGGACTTGTATCTCAGTTCACTAGGTAGTGTTCAGAAGTGCCTGCATTAATGATAAATTGGGTTTCACTTTATTATTGTTCCTGCAGCAAACTAAATGCTACTGAGTAGGTACAAAAACAGAACAGAAGGAGGTACTAAGGAAAGAACTGTAAATGAGGGTAACTCAAACAAGTGTAAACAAATGTAATGTAAACAAAATTAATGGTCAAAAAGATGAGTAAGATTTCAGTTACTTTTTTTTACTTTAATTAGATTAATTCTAATTTTGTAGACTTTACATTTACCCTACAACCTAAGCATTGAACTGATGTTCTGAAAGCATGATTAGACATGTGTGCAGTTAAAGAAGCTTGTCCAGCTGTAACAAGTAACTTGCATAATCAGGAAAGACTTCTAAGACTGTGAATGATCTAATTCTTGCACCTCTTTGTTGTATTAAAAACTAGTGTTACTTTGAAGAGAATTAGAACTTCATAATCCTAGTAAATCAAATATAGATAATAGAAAATATCTCTTGAGTTGACAGTGTTACATTAAACTCTGATTGCATGCAAGAAACAGGAGTGTGTCTTAGAGATTAATAAAGGGGACGCGAACTTTGTGGCATTTCAAGAGTACCTTTGCTTCTAGTTACAGAGCAGTGGTTCTCTGCTTATGTGTCACTTTATAGTTTACAGGTAAGGACCCTTTCGCTCTTAAGTATTCATGCCAGAAACGGAAACTGCTTGTAGGTCAGAGCACAGTCTGGTTTTGAAAGTTTTTAAGGCATGGTAGCTGTGATAGTGGGGAACAGGACTGCAGGTCCTAAGAGCATCTTCCAGAAGTATGTTCTTTTTGCTGTACTGTAACCTTTATAAATATTTGCACAGAGACACAATCAGCCAGGTATAAACTTGTATATTTTGGTACGATGATTCTATAGTGAGGGAAACTGAAATATAGGGATAAAGGATAACATATGTAGTGTTATAAATAAAGGCTCATTTGCTTCAGTTGGTGTGACAGCTTGTATCAGTATACCTTCCCTCAGAGAAGCTTATCTAAAACTGATTTACAGATCAGATTCACCTAACTCCAAGTGGGTGCCTGCATCTAAGCTAGTGTCTTTTTATAGACGGTGCAGAGCTAGTCAATGTGGTCATTGGAGTGTAGGGTGTGATTCGTCTCATACTAAAGTATGTTCTATGTTCAGTCAGATGAGTTGCACCATAAACTCTATTGATTAGTTTTCTACTGGCTATAATGGGAACTTAGGAAACTAGTTTGGCTGTACATACCTACTTGACAGGAAGACAACACTGGATGAAATAAATCCTTCCTTAAAAGTTTAGATACAGCCAGGCTAAAAATCTCTTTCTTGATTCTTAACTCTGTTCAGTCCAGAGGCTGTGGTTTTTTTATTAGAAAAGTAAATCTTGTGAATGATGGGGGAAAAAATTGACTTTATCATTCTGTTAATTGCCTTGTTGCTGATAACAGCAGAATTTGTTGGGTTTCTTTGCATGGTTGCCCTGGAACAATGTTTTTCCAGTTAAGTGACAAGTGAGAGATCTTCCTGGTGAAGCTACTTTTGCAGGAGTGTGCTTTTTCAGATGTCAGTCCGTCAGAAGATCAAATGTGTTGGTGTGTTTTTTATTGGAAAAGAGTTTGTCTAGTATATCTGCTTCAACTTCAGTCTAGGATTTGTTTTGTATCAGAATTTCTAGCTTACAACTGAAGATGCTTCATTCGTATAGCAACCAGGGAAGTTCAGAAATGCTTTCTGCTAAAAAAAGTGAGTAGAATGGTTCTGTCTTTAAGTATATGCTAAAAAGGTTGAAAATTCAGCCAACTGAGGTTAAGGACTTTCTCCCTTTTGTGCAGGTAATTTAGTTTGGGTTAAGCTTTTAGTCTTTAAAGAACGCTTTTGGTTCTCATTCTTGTTCGTGAAATTCTGGAATGTGAATACATGGCTCGCAGTTGTGGGAAGGTGAAAGACTTAGGCCAGTTAAACAGTGGGAACATGAAACTGACACTGTAGATAAAAAGCAGAAGCACAGATAGTGGCAACTGGGGAAAAGTCTTTTTCAAACCATTTGACGAGTGTATTGCCAAGGTGGAAAGATGATAGAAGAGACACAGAGTTAATTTGATGGCTGTAAAACTTTTTGAAGAGGTTTTCTGAACATGGAAGATACCTTTGTTTTTAAGAGAGACGAGGGGTCCCTTGGATTTTTATAAATACTATTCTATGTAGTATTCTGCCTTACCTCCTTGCAGATTTGTAAAAATCTTATTCTTTACTATGTTCTGTTTGGAGGAATTTCTAAACCATTCCTATTCATCTAGGAATTTCTTTCTGTCAAAGAAATCAAAATGAAGTGCTGCTTCTAGAAGTACACTCTATTAGAATTAACTCTTCTGGCTTTTCCAGAAGAAAGCATTTCTCTCAAACAATTTGAAAGTTCAAAACAGTATTCTGTCTAAGCAGAGAGCTGATAATATTAAGAGCAAGAAACTTGTGAAGTAACTGTATACTAAACACAACTTCAGGGATTACTACATGCACAAGTCAACAAACATACAGTAATTAAAATGTGTGCACTCCAAGCAGCCAGCAAGCACACATTTTAATTACTGAATGTTTGTTGACTTTTTCTGGTGATAATAAAGAATATGCTTCACAGAACTGGCATGTTTAGAAGCAGAAGGGCAGGGGATTGTGCAGCTTGTAACTTATACCATACCTGCATTCTGACTGAGGGTGCCGTGCCAAAGTTTTAACGTTTCCATTACTTTTCACGCTACTGTGGTGGGTTGACCCTGGCTGGATGCCAGGTGCCCACCAAAGCCACTCTATCACTCCCCTCCTCAGCTGGACAGGGGAGAGAAAATATAACAAAAAGCTTGTGGGTCAAGATAAGGGCAGGGAGAGATCACTCACCAATTACCGTCATAGGCAAAACAGACTCGGGGAAATTAGCTTCATTTATTACCAATCAAATCAGAGTAGGGTAATGAGAAATAAAACCAAATCTTAAAACACCTTCCACCCACCCCTCCCTTCTTCCCAGGCTCAACTTCACTCCTGATTTTCTCTACCTTGTCCCCTCCAGCAGCGCAGGGGGATGGGGAATGGGGGTTGGGGTCAGTTCATCACACATTGTCTCTGCTGCTCCTTCCTCCTCAGGGGAGGACTCCTCACACTCCTCCCCTGCTCCAGCCTGGGGTCCCTCCCATGGGGGACAGTCCTCCATGAACTGCTCCAGTGTGGGTCCTTCCCATGGGCTGCAGTTCTTCACGAACTCCTCGAGCGTGGGTCTCTTCCGTGGGATGCAGTCCTTCAGGAACAGACTGCTCCAGCGTGGGTCCCCCATGGGGTCACAAGTCCTGCCAGCAAACCTGCTCCACTATGGGCTCCTCTCTCCATGGGTCCAAAGGTCCTTCCAGGAACCTGCTCCAGCGTGGGCTTCCCACAGGGTCACAGCCTCCTTCAGGCATCCACCTGCTCCGGCGTGGGGTCCTCCCTGGGCTGCAGGTGGCTATCTGCTCCAGCGTTACCCTCCCTGGGCTGCAGGTGGCTATCTGCTCCACCATGGACCTCCATGGTGGTCTTCACCACGGGCTGCAGTGGAATCTCTGCTCTGGTACCTGGAGCACCTCCTCCCCTCCTTCTTCCCTGACCTTGGTGTCTGCAGAGTTGCTCCTCTCACATATTCTCACTCCTCTTTGTCTGGCTGCAGTTGCTGTGGCGCAGTAACTTTTCCCCCTTCTTAAACACGTTATCCCATGGGTGCTACCACTGTCACTGATGGGCTCAGCCTTGGCCAGTGGCAGGTCCGTCTTGGAGCCGGCTGTCATTGGCTCTGTTGGACATGGGGGAAGCTTCTGGCATCTTCTCACAGAAGCCACCCCTACGCCCCGTGCACCCCCACCCTCCCCCCCTTGCCATGCAAACCCAATACCACTGCTTTCTTTGTTAGCCCCGAGGTAGCTTTGGGGACACCTCCTGGATTTGAAAAGCTAAAACATGTATTGGAAATACCTTTTTGTTTTGCTGAAGAAATGAGCGGTTGTGTTTTACTGATGACTAACACCACAGAGGTGCTGGTGGTGTATTTGAGAGGTGTGCTTTCCCAGAAGCATTCTGAAACAAATTTTCTTTTGAAATTCCTCTTTAATCTTGGCTGCCCTGCTAGTAAGAATAAATCAGTGTACACTACAAAAAAGGAAACTGGATGTCAAAGTAGAGAGAATGAAATACAAACTTGAAAGGAAACAAGTATTTCCTTTGTCAGAACTTTTGACAGTCTGGGTTATAAATAAGTCTTTGTAGTCCTAACAATGCTGCCTGAGTTGTAATACTACCCAGTTCTGCCCAATGAACTGTACTTCTCCTTTTTGTAAGTTTGGTTATTTTAAAAAGATTTGACTTTAAAAAATCAGGAACTCATATTTTTGTGAATTCAGTTGAATTCAGTGTTACTACATACAATAACCTGTAATGCCTAAAATGTCTGTCAGTCTCAGCTGAGGTGTGAAGATGATGTGTATGATGCAAAGAAGGATAAGGGACAGAATAGCTCTGTAAATGCAAAGTTTAGTAAATATGCTGTGTTCTGATAACACAGTTTGTCTGTAGCTGGCAGGTAGCTCTTTATACAGCAGCTCTTGCCAGCAAAGGAGCTGACCTTGGGCTCAGCCAGCTGAACTCTTTATTTTAGCCAGCTAAACTCGTGGGAGGCGCATGCACTCTGGGCCCTCGCAGTCAGCACTCTGGGCTGCATCTTGAATACTCTGTCCAGTTTTACTCCCCTCCAGTACAAGACACATCAATAAACCAGAACAATTTCAGCAGAGAGGTATCCAAATGGTCAGAGGCTGTAGCACTTGCCTTGCAAGGAGAGGCTGAGGGAACTGCAGTTCTTCAAGCTGGAGAAGGGAAGCCTAAAAGCAGCCTGTCCTCTACCTGCAAGATCATCAAGACTGTATGATACAATGGTGGATGGTGAGAGAGTGAGAAACAATGAGTGTAAGCTGAAATGAGATGTTTACACTGGATATAAGGAGAACCTTTTTCCTTATGAGGACAGCCAGGCAGTGACACTGGTTTCCCAAAGAGGTGGTGCAGTCTCTGTCCTTGGAGGTTTCCAAGACTGGACTGGTAAAGTCCTGAGCACCCTGGCCTGACCTCCTAACTGACCCTCCTCTGAGCAGGAGGGGTTTGACTAGAGACCTCCTAAGGTCCCTTCCAGCCAGAATTCTCCTATGATTGAGTGTATTTTAGGAAAGTAGAAATATAGTAGTAAAGGCATTTCCTGTGCAAAGCAGTAAGTTGAAGTTTTGTCATTTCTAATTTACTGATCAAAAATGTTTTCTTTGGTTTTGGTATCAAAATGATAACATTTTCCTTGTCATATAAAGGAGGCAAAAGAGAAAATGAAAACTAAAAAGTTAAAATCAGCCCAAAATGTAAAACCTCAGTGATTTTGTTGGAAAAAAAAATGAGCAGTTAATAATTTTATTCCTGCAGAGATAGTTGATGATTTTTTTTAAAAAAAACTGATTTTAGGAAGTGAAATTCATAAAAGAGCTGAGGTGGGCAAGAGCCTCTGGTCTAGTCCAACCCCCCTGCTCAAGCAGGGTCACCTAGAGCAGGTTACTTGGGACCATACCCAACTGGGTTTTGAATATCTCCAAGGATGGAGGCTCCACAACCTGCCTTGGGCAATAAGTTGTAGTGTTTAACCGCCCTCAGGGGTAAAAATTTTTTTTTCCTATATTTAAATATAATTTCCTGTATTACAATTGGTGCCCACTGCCAAGTTATTCTACTCATGTTCTAGACCATAAGGCTGTTATTAGTGTAGTTTAGCATTTAAGGTGGGGAACTCTTGTTATGACTTTACACCTCTGTGAGAGGAAGAGAAAAGGCTTTGGCTAAAATGAATCAAAGAAAGTGGATACATTGATACTTTAGCAGAATTGTCTCTTTTTATGCTTTTTTCAAAATGCAAATGCTAATAAAATATTTGTCTTCAGTAAGCAAAACACAAAAATATAGTTAAAAGTCGTTTGGTTTTATAGATTTGTAAAAACTATTGTTCTGTTATATGCAGTTCTTTGTAGGTGATTGTGGATTATAGACTGACTGTAGACTAGAATAAAACTAAACCTTTAAATTTTTTCACTAGCTAGAAATTCTGTGTGCTTTTAAGAAGCCTAACTTGTCTTACTGTTGATAAACTGTGAAGAAAACTATGTGCACCTTGAGAATGCCATAAAATGTAGTCTTTCCTCTTTAATCGTTAGATTGGGCAAGGTAATTTAATAGGACAAGTAAATCTATAAATCTAGTGACAAGAAATTTGGCATCAGATCCTCTGTTATAGCTCAAAAATGTTCCTATTTATTGTGCAGTTTGAACTCTTACCATGTTAAACAGAGCTCTATGTCTGTATCTTCATCTTGATCAATAAGCATGTATTCAGTGTTTTCCATAATATGTAAGTAGGCTGTATGAAAGACTACTGTGAATTATAGTGCCTCCCCAGAGACTAGAAAGATGTGGAACTAACATCTTGTGGTACTCCAGGAAAGATCTACGGGATTGAAAATTCTTATTTCTGTTGCAGACGAGCAATCACCTCCTTGGGCCAAAGCCATTTCCCCTGGACAGATTGCTAGCAATATTATATAGTATTGTGGACAACAGAGTTGCTCCAACTGCAAATATATTTTCCCAGGTGAGTGTGTACTTACTTTCTTTATTTCGTTTTTACTGTCTGGAATTTTTGAAAAGGTTTTACATTGTTTTTTGCAAGTCATCATTCTAATTAAATGTAATGAGAAAACAACCACAACAGTAATGTAAGTTGAAGGCTCAGAGTAATATTTATCTTTATTCCTAGCTATGAATTCAAGACCTTATCTGTGTAATGGTCTGAAACCTTCTAATAGCTAACTTTTTCCTGATCCTGGACTGTAATCTATGTTGATTAGTTCCTTGGCTTCTCATTGAAGTCTGTTAGCTTGTTTGCATTTCAAGTTAAATATTCAGTGTCCTATGGCCAAAATTAGTCACCTTGTAACACATGTTACAAAAATGTAGTGGTGAAGAAGGAGCAGAGGGAAGAATAAGGTATTAGCAAGTGAAAGGTGTTTGCTGTCATATGTGTATCTTAGGGATAATGTTTTCCATTTGGACCAACTTTAACAGTCTTGCAGAGGAGAGTCAGTATCCCATTTCACTAGATGGCAGCATAACTATAGAGTTGAGTGGAATGAAGTAAATCTAGAGTTTTCTCTAGAACTCTGGGTTTGTCAAGTGTAAATACCTGTTCTGTATAAATAGAGATAGTTTTCTACTGTCAACTTGTTTCTTAGATCTTTCATGTGCACCTTAGAAGATCTCAATTTTTTTCTTGCTTTCCAGCTGTGCTTAACTATTACTTGTAGAAATATATTCTACCTTTCCTTGTTAGGTCTGAAATTTAACCAAGGATTATTTAAATCTGATGTCTGCGTTCATGTAAAGTTCTAGGAAGCATATGCTCAAGATACCTAAACAATTTTGCTACTGCTTTAGTCATTGCTGTTCAGTGTTCACACAAACGTTTGGCAAAATTCATCTCCCAACTTTGTGCAATAACCAACCATAAATATACATATTGTAAAATCAGGCAATAGAGAAGCTAGAGAATTGTAGTACTTTATTTAATCAGTGGTACGTGAATATCTTTGTTAATAGTGGTGGGGATCAGGTGCTTTACAGATGCAGCAGGCAACTTACACCTTCACGTAATGTTTTCTCTCAAGCTCCTTTAGTTAAAGATTATTATGTGATCTGAGGCATGAGAAATTATTAGACAACAACCTCAAATATCTGTTAATACAAGCATTTACTTTTTTGTAATTAGATGAGTGAGTTTTCAGCTTACGGTCAGCACCCCTTGAGAGGTCAGTGGATTAGCTTTCAGAGGTGTTCAGGAAGTGGCTGAAAAAATGAAGTTTAGACATGTTTATGCGTCCTGTACTTGTTTCTTGCCTTTCTTCTGTCATCTCATGGCACCTCAGGAATTCACTGTGCTTTCAGAAGGAACCCTAACTCTGTGAGTATTTCAAAGCTATGTGAAGTTTCCTATGGGCAAATGCCATATGAAGGGACAGCAAAGGTTGTTGAAGCAGGCAGTTTCTGACCAGACTTTGGATGATGGCTGCAGCCTTGTAGCTACTTATAGCAATTTTGGAGTGCAAAGAGCACAGAGACCTTAGTGTTCGTAAAGATGCGTAAATTTGGCCAGCTATATCTATTCACTTTTTTTTTCTGGCTAGTGTCAGATGTAGCCTGAGATAATTGCTTTTTTATGAATGTTGTGTTGATTCTTTAATTCACTGTACTGTGAAGTCGGTCGATCAGGTCTGTCAGCCAAGGTATTGGTCACACCCCTTTCCTTACAGGATGCTGGTTTTGTGTTTTGCTCTAGGTACTGCATTTTTTGATTTAAGACACAAAGCGTTGAAATTGAAACTCAGAATACTGAGTCTTGTTTAATGATGTTAGTTTATCAACAATGATTGACCTACGTTTAGTTCAGTAAGAAATGGAGTCTCATGAGACTGTTATAGAAACTCAGAAGAAAATAAGATACAATCCAGGTAATGCTCAGATTGGTTTCACATGAGCTCTAAATCTACTGATGATTCACCGCATAGGTACTTCTCGCTTTAAGCCTTTCCTTCTTTCTTTCTCTCTGCCTTTCTTTCTTCAAGCATTGGAAGTCACTGTCACTGTGATCTTTCAATAAAATTTCATTTTTAAGATGGAAAGAGTGCAGCCTTTAAGGCATAAGATGAATGAACAGGCAAGAAGCAGAACAATTGACTGTCCAACTGCAACTGTGAAATTTAGAGCTTTGCCTGAGCTTTGCCAGTCTCAAGGAGCAAATTTCAGTTTACTCTATTCAAGTGATGTGAAAGAGAATGATGATGACAAGACTGGGAGCACTACATAGTAAAATTTGTGTGTAGGATGTTAGCTGTATATTCTCTTATTTTTGGCTATCAAAAATATCTTGGTATACTTAAGCTGTGAATGTATTATATAACAACGTTTTACAGTATATTTTCAAAATTAGTACGTCTGCATATTTAACATGCATGCCAGATGAGAGAACAAATGTCATTATTCCAATGCACAGTTAAGTAGTACTGAAGACATAGTTTGCACATGGAGTGTAATTCCCCCTTAGACTACATTGCAGAATGAAAAGCTCAAATAAATGCTTCATCCTAATTTAGAGTGTACGCTAGATGGCAGTGTTATCAAAGAATAGCTATAATTCTTTATTTTTCTGAATATATGCAGATTAAGCTATAAAGATATAAGAAGATATAAGGATATAAAAAGGTTATATTAAACCTTAGCTGGGTGAGGGCTAAGAAGTTGAAATTAAATCTGTTTATACCAAAATAAAATTTTATAAATTATTTAAAAAATATTTTTAATTATGAAAAAATTTTTGCATTACATTTTAATTAAAAATTCTTGAAATGTCTAATGTAAAGTAACATAAAATACAACAGAATTTAAAATAGATTTCAGAAGTAGTTTAATCTAGGCGCAATATTTAATTGCTTTTTTTTTCTTGAATAGCTTAAAACAATTTGTATTCCACTGATTTTTGCTATTGGTTATTCTGTAAATATATTTTTCAAATAAAGTAAATATTTAGGAGCTGGCTTATCCTTAGCAATATCAGTTCATTTTACTGTTAGGTACCACAAGCTTTTATTTTCTTGTTTGTGTATACAGCATGGAAATCATTCTTCAACTGTGCAGAAGTTTAAAATGTTTTAAATCAAATATTTGGCTTCTTAACTGATGCAACATTAATTTTATGTGCTCTTTAATTTGTAAACTGAAAGGCTGTACATGAACCAAATACTTATTCATTCTCCCCATGTACTGTCAGAAAACAGCATGCTTTGGCTTTAAAGTTGATCAACAATCTCAGTCAGGATTCAAGAAGGACTAGCAGCTGCTTTAAGATCTGTCATGTTGCTGATTTCATGATATTTCTTATTGCTTCTTGTTTCTGTGCATAATTTCTATTCACATGAAAATTCTGGTTATGAGCTTTTCAAAAATGAAACTTATGCTAATAAGCAGCAAAATTTCAATTTTCTGTTTAATGCTAGGGTTTATTGAAAATGTTTCATTTTTACTAAATAGAATTTCAGCTTAAAATTCGAATCTTAATCTAACTTCTGCCTTTTAATGTTCATTAGTCCTTAAAATGGTCTCATACTTCTTTCAACCAAGAAGTTATCATGTTCCTGTCAGAAGCATGATCTTTGCAGTTGATACAGGACTTAAGTTTTTCCTGCTGTAACTCCTTGCTGTCATTGGGTTACATGAGAAAGAACTGGGGTCATTAATTTAGTTTTTCCTCACTAACTACTACAGGGGAGTAGTATCAAGAAAAAAACCCAAACATGCAAATTTCCACTTTTGCAAATGAAAATTGTTTCAGTTACCCCCTTAAAAGTTGAAATTTCTCTTGGTTTTGTGCTATTTTTGAATAAAACTTTCACATGTGAGGGTTGTTTGAGACGAAGTTAAAGTAAGTTGTTGGGTTTTTTGGGTTGTTTTTTTTTTTTTTAATTTTAGAATAATGATGTCAGTACATATGTGAATGTAGGTCTATATTCACTTGAGAAGTTTTCAGTGCTCCTTTTCCTCCAGAATATTCACTGTTTTTCTTAGTAGTTCTAATTTATCATGATACTGTTTTTTAACACATTGTGTGTTACTGTAACATGTCACTGACTTTGTTTGAATTTATTTGCTTGGTTTTTAAACCAAGAGATAACAGAGGTTAAAGCACTCCTGATTTCTGCAACCATTTCAGAGGACAAGATCTTTAAATGTTTTTCTTCAGATGCACTTTTGTGTAATAATTTAACAGATTGAAGATGATATTGCCACCACCACTGGGCAGTTATGTTCTGTGCCTGGGACAGAACTCGCACAGTTGATGTTCTGGTTGGATATATGGCTAGGTCGAGCATATGGCTGAAGTATTTTAAAAGATAAAACATTATTTTTAATAATGAAAAAATACAAATGTACTTTCACACAATGCTAAAAACAGTGCAACTAATGGGGTATGCAGTCTGCATCCTGCAACAACAGGTAAGTCAGAGGGTTTCCTTCTCTAGGTACAGCAGTTGATTCTTTTTCAGGCTCAGGGAACAACCAGGAGTATGATTTGTGTGTCCACATGGATTCGCTGTGCGGAATATGAAATGTGCATTGTGTCCAAGTACAATTATTATAGAACAGAGGGATACAAAGAAACTTTATAATGCCTACCACAAGTGCCTTTTGCAAAGGTTCTGAGAGTCTACTCAGTTCTGGTTTGTAGAAGAGTAGTATTTCATTTTAGGTTTCCCATATTTAGGCAGAAATATAACATCATCCTCTTTATAAAAATGTGCCTTAGTATAGGACACGAGTGAATTTATGCACAAAACGTTGTGCAAGAATTATCAGCACCGATTTAAATTAAGTCAGCTCATTTTACATTGAAGAAGACAATGGCCGTTATTTTCATATCACAACCAGTAGGCAAGTAGATATTTTTGTTGTTATAGTTATGGTTTACATTACAGTTTACAAGCCAAAATTAACCAATACTTTTTCGACTACCAAAATGATTTTTCAATTGCTTCTTCGAATCAATTCAGTTGTCCTAACCATTTTTCATTTTCTAGACGTTTTATCTTGCTCCTGCTTTCTTGTGAAATATGCTTTTCATAAAAAGGATTGACTAGATCTACTTCTAGTTTTGAGCTATGATGGTATCTATATTAGGTAAAATGGAATTAAACCCTTTGTCTTGCATACTTCTGCATACTTTATTCCTGTTAATACATACCTGAATGTTTGGAAAGACATCTATGCAGAGAGGTGTGATAACTTCGCAGAATATAGTAGCAGCTGAAAATTACTGAGTAGGTAACTGATCAGTAATGTCAGTTCTGTTTGCATTTTCACTCTAATGCATTAGACTGTTAGGTCATCTTAGAAAAGTTTGGTCTTTACTTACATACAGAATCAGGTTTGGTTTTACTGTTACTCATTATATTCAGGGAATATTTTCAGGTAGTTGTACAGTTAGAATTCACTTCTGATTATAGTGCATTTGGAAACAAATTTCTACAAAGCCTATTTATCTCTGTGGGTATATGGTGACACATCAGGTATCTTACACATCATAGTCTACATTTCATTTGTTAGACATGTCTTATCTCTTTGATACCGGATCTAAGAAAAGCATCTGAATTTCCATAAGAGTACAATAAATTCCTAAAACAAATGTAGTTATAAATGTGTAAGAATTTGGAATGAAGGTTAACAAAGTTAAAATTTTCCAATCTGGCAAAATGATAAACAACATTGCAAATTGTTGGCCACAGAGCAAGAGGTTTTTATCTGAAGTTAGAATAAGTCTGCAGATATGAGATTTAGAGTAGTCTGTTAAGTGCCAATATGATATGGGTCTATTAGAAATACACAAAACCACTGATGTACATAGCATGCTTCCAGCTGGAGGGAGCCAGAGGAATATAATTTCCTTTAATTAAAGGGGGGGGGGCAGGGGGCGGGGAGAGTGCCCTTTCCTGGAGTGTAAAAATCTGAGAGGTTTGTTTTCTTTTTGTCTTGCTTTCTTGTCTGCCTTACATGGCTAGATTAAGGAATAGCTAGTATTATACATGTAAACTGGAACAGTATGTGGCAATTTACCTGAAAGATTTCTTTGTCCCTGTTGTGTTAGAAGCATACTTTATATCTTGCTTTTTCAGATGATAATTTGATATTTAAACTGCCCTTTGCCAACTATGGTAAAATTCTGATTGCAAGATTGGAAAGATGTCTGGTTTTGTTATCTATTTATTTGATGAAGGGTTTGCTTTTATTATGGCATAGCCTTTCTGGACACCAGATACCCACATCCCAATTGTAGTACTAACTCTGTTAGTGCGTTACGTTAGATCCCCTTGGTGCAGAAACTTTGATAAAGAGGAATACTGTCAACTTAACAGTTTTTTTCAAATGGAAAACACTGCAATTGCTTCTACAACCTCAGATTGTGTTAATGTTTGAAAATACTGAGTTTTCCATTCTACACTTGACAAATCTTGGCAGAATGAGTATTATTCATTTTTGCTAGATCAGCTGTTCCTGTATTGTGTTCCAGCATTCCTTGCTGTTGCAGGGACTGCTCATAGCAGCATTTTACATCTGGCCTGACTAGAGTGTTTAACGCTAATAGAATACTCTCCATTGAAAAGTCAGCAGGTAGGTGAGTTTCCAGAGAAAAAGGTCCGGTTAAAAATGCCTGTTGTGCTATACTATCCCCTAAGAGGCCTTATTATGAAGCAGAATGAAGATGAGTGGGAGCTGTTTTTATTTTAGAGTGTGTGAAAAATAGAGAACATGCTCTTGTACTGGTTACATGTCCATAAGTAGATTATTTTTTTGTCATTAGTCTTTTTGAAAACAAGCAAAATGCTGGAAAAATGAAAGTTCCTGCTGATTTTGCTTTTTCTTCTCTGAAACCGCTTTTCTTTGCTTCCCCTTTACTGTGAAAGTTCTGAAGTGTTGTGCTTGTCTTTTTTTCTGGATAACCAAGTAGAGTCAGTGCTAAAATTTTACCTGAAATAATTGAGAAGTTTGTAGCAAACACTAGCTACCTGTGTGGGATGACTTCTTGGTAGAATATATTTCTGTCCTGTTCTCAGATAAGCTCAGCATTCAAAACTTCATGATTGAAGTTTATATTGTGGTGAGATTTCTTGTTTTCTTGTTGAATTTTTTAAAAAAAAAGTTTTTTAATCTTGTAGATAATATTGCAGGCTGATTCAAGACATAATACAGTATATCAGGCATCTGAATTTGGAGAGTGTCTTACTTTGCTTTATACACCCATTAGGCAGTACTGAGCATCAGTACCTCAAAATTAGCTAGAGATTCAAATAGTTGTATATAAAAATGTTGACATATTTGTATAATTGTTTTATATGTTGTTAAAATGTTGAATTATTGAGTATTAAGTAGCAAACATTCAGAAGTGAGATGATTGTAAAAGTTAGTGTCTCTTGGAGTTGATTATGTAGATTTTCTTAAATTTTGTTTCTGGGATATAAAGAAACATACTCTCATGTATTACCCTATTTTCATAGCTTCTTGAGTTCTAGACTTAAATTACAAGAGAGAATGTCATCAGCCTGTGCTTCTGCACTGTTGATTTAATCTGCAAATGACTGTTTGCATTTTACTGTCCTTCTCATGCTTCAGAGAAAAGTACATAAAATTACACAGCTTAATCCAGTCTGGCCATGGGAGTTGTTATCCCCAGAATGGTCCTGCTATAATTTCTTGCAGGAGGGAGCATTTACTTTTACAAAAAAAAAAAATGGAAGAAGATGGAAAACGTCTTAAAACGTCTTTTTTCTTTTTTTCTTTTTTCTTCATGAGAACTATTAAGATTTATGGTATACCTCTCTCTCTAGTCTGTCAGAAGACCTTTGCTTCATAGCCTCCCAACGAAAGGAATGATCGAATATAAACCATAGACTCTGGGGTTATCTCATTCTCATTACTGGTCCAAATAAACTTCCACTCCTCTTTCAGTGCGAGTGAAGATGCATAGATACATCTTGCCAGCCCAGAATATTTGTTAGACTTACATAAAGTCATATACAACATTCATATATAATTTGTATATCCCCTGCAGGCTTATTGTCCAAACGGGTTTGTAATGCAACCCTTTGATCCTGTGACTTCATGGTTGCCCATACCTAAAAGATTTTTAAAATTGTTAGAACAGCTTTCTTAGCGGTTGGCAAATTTGTAGCTGCATTTTGTTGATAAGTTTATATTATTACTGCTGTATTTGATCCTAATGCCTATATTCTATTATAGGTATATCATGCATCAGACACGCTTTATTTTGCTGGATCTGTCTATTGATTAGAAAGCACAGTGATCTATTGATCAGTACTGTGTTGATTTTCAGTAGGTTTGGGAAGATGGTGATAAGAGGTAATAACTCTTATTTTCTCCTTCTCTGTTATTGGTCATTGGACTAATCTGGCAGACATTCATGAGCTGAAATGGGAACTTAATGCGATGCACAGCATGGTGACATAGGTTAGCACTTTAGCACTGACTATGGCAGCTTGAGAGAGCCTGCTGTTAAGCAAAAGGAAAGGAGAAAACATTACTTACTTTTAACCAAATAGCTGACTATTTTTTTTTAAGTCTCAGCATGGCTGTGAATAAAAATAAGTCTTCTTAGTTCAAGTAGTACTTTCTAATTAAAATTGTGAAGAAGCTAATATGCTTGATTCCTTCTAGTTTTAGTTGATACAGAAAAGATCTTTTAGAAAAACTAATTATGTTTGAGCGATGTTATGTTGTTTGACCTAGTTTGATCTTGTTTTCATTTTTGGGGGTATACTTTCAATACAGCTGTACAATCTCTTGGGAGGCTTTCTTAATCAAATTCTATTCTATTCTATTTGAATTCTTTCTTTTCAGTAATTTAAAGTAGAAAACTTATCTTATTTCTGTGAAGAGCTTCTGGTAATAGTGCCCAGCTTGGCACTTAATCTATGTCTTAAAAACAGTTAATGTATTTAAGGAGACAAATTGTTGTGAATTATTGAAAACCAGTTTTATGGAAGAAATTTTGGTTATGGCAAGAGAAATACTATTGAGAGGGAGGGAGCGAGGTCTTCAGATGAGATTGAGTTTATCAGGAAGATAAAGGGAATTCCTAAATTTATTCTGTCTTTTATCTAGAAAAAATTACTCATTTCAAAACTTTCTTTCTATTTAATCTTAGATTATTATTTCAGTAGTATCTCTCTAAGAATTTGCAGACTCATAAACCAGTACGTAGCTATGTGTTAAGGCTTTCTAAAATCGAGTTACAATAAATTTGTACTTTTCAAATACAATCAAATAAAAATGTGATTTTGAGGTAGGTATGCAAGTTTGCTACAGTAGTGATGAAGAGTTTTATATACTCTGAATCTGTTAATAACTTTCACGAACAATTCTTGTGGCCCTGTGAACTTAATGTTACGTATTCCTTTGTGCCCTTCACATGTCTTAGATTGCATGCTATATAACATGGGGAATCCAACAGTTTCTTTAACTTCTGTTCTCTCGGCGCATTATTTATAAACAGTATTTGAAGCTTCAAATTTTAACTTATCTATGAAAATGTGTTAGTGTATAAAAGCAGTAAATATGAATACATGAAAGACAAAATAGAATTTCCCTCTTTCCAAACTGTTCTTTCCATCCCTTTCTTTACATACTTATTTAGAAATCGGTTTAATGCACTTAATGGAAGGAACATCGTTTAATACTCCAGGAACAAATTCACACTGTGTTTACATCAAGCAGTTGCAGCTGAAGCTTGTTAGTGATTGCCTCCCAGATTTAAAAAAAAAAAAATAAATTCTTCACTGTGCTACATGAACTCCTATTGTTTGGAGATAAATAATCGGCTCATCCCCTCTTTAGGGAAGAACAAAGAACATAATAGTACATCTGTTTCATCTGTTAAGATAGCAAAGATTAATTAAGCGAGTACTGCACAACCTCTCTTGATAGCATATATATCTAAAAACAGCCTGTATATGAGAAGTTTTTTAATCACTTTGCTTTAACTGTTCAGTGTATGGACATAATCTATTCCAGACTCACCAGCTATTCACAGAAATAAGTTAGGACACAAGACTAAGATAAGGTAAATCGGAGAATTGGGGTAGAGTTCATTAGTTCTTTTGCAGATCTCTTGATTTAAGATGATATGACTAGGAAGATACAATATAAGACTAGAAAGAACCTGTTGAGCCCCCAGGTGACATCATTAACACTTCATAAATTTTATCTGTCTCTTTCTTAAAAATAACTTGGCTGGTTTCTCTGACAATTCGGATCACAACCTGTTTGGGGAAATGAACCATCTCTTTATTGAGCATTTGTATAGAACCTGGTTCAGTCTGCTGAACAGAGAGCTTCGGCTGGAACTCAGGAATAAAAGGAGAGTTTACGACCTTGGAAGGAGGGGCAGGCAACTCAGGAGGACTACAAGGATGTCGTGAGGTTGTGCAGGGAGAAAATTAGAAGGGCCAAAGCCCAGCTGGAACTTAAACTGGCTACTGCTGTAAAAGACAACAAAAATCTTTCTACAAATACATTAGCAACAAAAGGAGGGCTAAGGAGAATCTCCATCCTTTATTGGATGCGGGGGGAAACATAGTGACAGAGAACAAGGAAAAGGCTGAGGCACTTAATGCCTTCTTTGCCTCAGTCTTTAATAGTCAGACCAGGTGTTCTCCAGGCACCCAGCCCCCTGAGCTGGAAGTCAGGGACGGGGAGCAGAATGAAGCCCCTATAATCCAAGGGGAAATGGTTAGTGACCTGCTACACCACGTAGACACACACAAGTCTATGGGGCCAGATGGGATCCACCCAAGGGTACTGAGGGAGCTGGCAGAGGTGCTCACGAAGCCACTTTCAATCATTTATCAGCAGTCCTGGCTAACTGGGGAGGTCCCAGTTGACTGGAAGTTAGCAAATGTGACGCCCACCTACAAGAAGGGCCAGAAGGAGGATCTGTGGAACTACAGGCCTGTCAGCCTGACCTTGGTGCTGCGGGAGGTTATGGAGCAGATCATCTTGAGTGCCATCACGCGGCATGTACAGGACAACCAGGGGATCAGGCCCAGTCAGCATGGGTTTATGAAAGGCGGGTCCTGCTTGACCAACCTGATCTCCTTCTATGAAAAGGTGACTCAGTGGATAAGGGAACAGCTGTGGATGTTGTCTACGTGGACTTTAGTAAAGCCTTTGACACTGTTTCCCACAGTATTCTCCTGGAGAAACTGTTTGCTCATGGCTTGGATGGGCACACTCTTTGCTGGGTAAAAAACTGGCTGGATGGCCAGGCCCAAAGAGTTGTGGTGAATGGGGTGAAATCCAGTTGGCAGCCGGTCACAGGTGGTGTTCCCCAGGGCTCAGTACTGCGGCCAGTATCAACGATCTGGAGTTGTTTAGCCTGGAGAAGAGGAGGCTGAGGGGAGACCTTATTGCTCTCTACAACTACCTGAAAGGAGTTTGTAGCGAGGTGGGGGTCGGTCTCTTCTCCCAAGTAACAAGGGATAGGACAAGAGGAAATGGCCTCAGGTTGCACCAGGCAAGGTTTAGATTGGACATTAGTAAAAACTTCTTTACTGAAAGGGTAGTCAGGCACTGGAACAGGCTGCCCAGGGAAGTGGTTGAGTCCCCATCCCTGGGGGTATTGAAAAGATGTGTAGATGTGGTGCTTGAGGACATGGTTTAGTAGTGGACTTGGCAGTGCTAAGTTAATGGTTGGACTCGATGATCCTAAAGGTCTTTTCCAACCTTAATGATTCTATGATTCAGTAAAATACAATTTCAAAACTAGAACTAGTCCTTGTGGTCAAATAGTTACATTGAGTGTCCCTGTTACTTCACTTCCCTGGTGGCTAGAACTAATGTTTTAATTCCAGGTTTAAGACTACTCAAGGCGAATTTTACCTGCTTTACTTTTTGCTGCCATTGTCTTTTAGCCTAAATAGCTTTACTTGCTCCTTGGTGTTTACATCAGCAGAGTTGTAAGGACACAGATGTCCTGTCAAGTTCTTAATTTTACAAGCCTTCACTTATTAAATGTCTTTTACTTCCCTGCACATACAGTAATGAATATAATTGCAACTTCAGTAATAGCACAAAAGATGGTTCAGAATCACTGCTCAAAGAGCTGGCTATAATTTTTTGTTCTTTTTCCTGATACGCTCCTTGGACTAGTTCTGATATGGTCCCTGTCCTCCTCTCCCTGCCTAGCATGCTCTTACATCTCCCTATCTAGATTATGTTCTCTTATGTACTTACACCCCTCCTGTCACTTCAATGATTTTGCTGTATCACATGTGAAATAAATTTGTAGCATTGTATCTGTAACAGGGACCCCTTCCAGTTTTTGATGAGGTTGGAAAGTAGCAAGGCTGTGTACATGTACGATGTTAGAGCACAAGGTAGCAAAATGGTACATTAAGAATATGTTGGGTCACCCCGGTGAATACTTGTACCATTTCTGCCCTGCCAGCTGCAGTCAGTTCTAGCTACTGACTTTCTACTTGATATCCCTCCTCCCCCAAAGACCCTCTGCTGCTTTCTGTGTTTGTTTGATAGGGGATAGTGGGGCTTGCCACAGTATCTTGGACAAAAGAAGCAGCTGCATTACAGTTAATTGGAAAGAGAGGATTTCAAAATATGAAGCTTCTTGACAAAAGAATGCCTCTTGATAGATGAGGAATAGTTAAGAATTGACATAATCTCTCTTCTCCATTTATGGAAATGAAAACTGGAAAATATTTGAGGGGAGCAGTGTGGAAAATTGATAGCAGGGTATGAGTAAATCTCACTTACGAAAAGTTTATATTCTCAGTAAACATGTAAATATTGCTTATTTAAAATACGAAGAGTGACAGAATAAACTGAAACAAATCCTACAGTGGCTCAGACTTGGAAAAGCTTGATTCAGAAAAGTATGTTTTTAGAAAAAATCCCTGTGATTTGGCTAATCCACAGGTGAATCTGCCATGAAATTGAGTAGTATTATTATTTTAAAGGCTGAAAATGGTGCTAAATATCTGAAGGTGCATTAGGTGCTGCACAAGGTCTCTGTCCATACTACCTTACGATTTAATCTCTCACATGAGGTGAGGGAGGGCAGATGACAGAAGAAATAATGTGATTATTTTCGATGAGATTGGTTCTAGCTATGTATAAATGTCTGCACAGTAAAAGTATATCTGAGCTAGTCACTTAGTGTGCTTTTCTAGCTAATGGAGAGAAATAGGCACGCAGAGAACATCATGCATGAGCATGCAAAACCACTCTCTTTATGAAAAGTTTTAAAATCTATATTAAGTTACAGTGAACCATGTCCTGATGTACTGATTTTGCTCCATCAACTAGAAATGGAGTCAAGACAGCCTCAGACGCAAATATTTACATTGTAGCTATCTAAAGCTATTCTATCCTGAAGGACTAAAAAGTGTTTTCTCAGTAATTATTCTTCATATTGTCCAAAAAGGTGTTTTCTCAGTAATTATTCTGAATTGCTTGTAAAACAAACAGAAGAACCCACCATCAAATATCTGTTCTTGGATGGTCATATACCTTGTAAAAATGTTTGCAGAATAGGGGAAATGATTTGCAGACCTTCCCAGTCATTCCTCCTGCAGATTAAGTTGGCCAGTTATGCTGCATTGTGTGCTTGGGAGGAGCATGCCCAGGGTTGCATTGCATGGCTGGCAAGCTGGTGTTGGCCTTCCCGTCCCTTTTTGCTGGACTGCTTTTGACTTATTCCTGAGAACAAGTGCTGAAACCCTGTCTTTTCAATGACAAGGTTTTCCTGGTAGAAACTTATTTTGCAGAATTCTGTGATGATGATCTGTCATTTTACATCCTTGAAATTTCAATGTGAACCATATGTCTTTGAACTGTATTTCAATAACAGCAACTACAGAACAGCTCAGTGTCTTATGGAAGACTCTCTGAGAGTGATCTTTTTCCACATGAGAAAGCCAAATATGTCAAGAAAGGTAGAATCTTCTACCTTTGTTGCTTTAAAATATGAAGAGGCAAGGTATAACCTCTGCAAGTGGAATTCATAGAAGAAATAGAAAAAAATGAAAGGCCACTCAGTTATTTAAATTTCAGGAAGTGTTTTAGAGGTAAAATTTTACAATATGACGTAGTTTATCCAGAGTGGATTTTTGGGCACAGCTTAACAACTGAAATTAAAATTGAAATATTTGAAGACAGTTCTAGATCAGATGAACAGATGCTGATCTCTAAGTGTGTTTCATTAGCATGTGATGGGGCAACTTTAACTTCATTCAGATGAACATCCATTACCCTGTTGTTATCCATAGTAGAGAAAGGTCTTTAAAAAAAAAAAAAAAAAACAAACCAAACCAGCCAAACAAAGCAGTACCAAAAATTCTGTATTTTAATCTTCAAATTATTGTCTTGTTTTCTAACTAATATTTAATTCTGAATATGATTATAAATTTATGTATGTTGCCATTTCTAACAGGATATGATAATAGGTCTCCATAGCAATTCATATAGAACATTGAGAGGCATCTTTCAGTGTGCATGTTTTTGCATACATATTTTTTTTCCTACCTGCTCACCTTCCATAAATCTTTCTTGAAATATAATACAAATGAAGAGTGGGAAATTCATTATCCTTTTATGAACATATTAAAACATTCCAGTATGAGGAGTAGAATATACAGATGTGTCTTCTGAAAGTTTCTGAATTCAGACTCTGGTTAGTAGTGAGTTTAAAAAAAACATAAGAGGAGTGGTAGCTGGAGTATTTATTAAAAGGCGTAGAGAAGATGAAGACCCAAGTTGATGTAGTTTAATAATTGAAGAGTGCTGGATATGTTGTAGACCATCTGTAACCTACATAAAATGAACTAGAGGGCGTTCCATGTTCTAGATGTCTAGGCAAGAAATATGAAAGAGAATGTCAAAAGATGAACTAACGAACCATATATATATATATAAAAAAAATTGCTATGGTTTATACAGAGAGTAAACAGATTGAGTTAAGAGATTACCACACAGACATGAGAAGAAAACTGAAGATTGTTGTTACAAAATGATCTTTTCCAGCCTTTTTTATTTATTACTAGCATATGGCCTAGGAAGACTTTTTGCAACAGATATTTTCTAGCGTGGAGTGGCCTCTAATGGATGTATAACACTGATGTGTAGAGAAAAGCTTTTTAATAATTTGTGTGACTGTAGTGCTTGTGAAAGATGCTAGACTGACAGTCTAGAAGACTGGGAGACTGAAGTAATCTGTTCTGATTCACTGAACAGGTATAGCAGGGGCATCAATGGAATCATCTCTCTGTATTGCTTTTTAATTGTATCCTGAAAAATCTGTCTTTTGTTTTTAGCTGGCTGCCTATTAGTTAATAGTGACAGAGGCTTGCCAGTTAACTTCATCCTAGATACTTAGCTCTTACAAATGAGCTTTTGACATAGCTAAGCTTTTTGTTTAAATTATCAACTTGTATCATAAAACGCAGTGGGCTACCAGTAGAAGTAGTGAAGGGGGAAGGATGGCTAACTGGGAACACGTGGTGACTGGCTGACTGGAGCTGTTGCATGGTAGGCTGGTCTGCCAGTCAACACATGCTTGGCCTGCCTTTTTCCTTCCCTCCTAGACAAAGCAAAAAGCATTGATGCCTCGCTGGTTTTAACCTTGTGGTAGGTGTTTCAGGGGACTAGCCTGTGGAGTGCTATTTTGATCACTTAATTTAGCATGTTTTCTTTGCAGCCATGACCAGAACCAGACCATTTCTTAATGACTGGGAGAAATAAAGAGGTACAGGTGCAGAGTTAGCATGGCAGTTATCTCCTTAGCAGAAAAGAAATCTCCTTTTATCACTTCTATGATTAGATTAACAGCTACTGAAACCAATATCTTATTCTCATCTCCCATACCAAAAATAGCCCAAATTTTAATTCTATTCCATGTCTGGAATTCACTTCAGTCAGCAAGACTGCTGTCTGATGAGAGCGAAGCTGTCTTGGTCTGGCTTAGGTGAGGCTTTTGTAACTTTACATTGTGCTCAGGCACTGGGGATAGCTCAGTGTGTTGGAGCCGTCAGGAAGAAAGGTAGAAAGCATGATAGGAATAATCGATATGATAGGAGATAAAAAATAATGCTTGAAGTCTTGATTTAATTCTCTTGTTAGTGATAGTGTTTATGCAGATACTAAAAAAGACAAATACAAAGAAAAAAAGATTAATTATGTGTAGTCCGAAAACGAAAGGTGTTTCAGACTGATTGCCCAAAGTTGATGGTGCCTAAAACCTGGAAAAACAGAGCCAAACATAAAAATGAGTACTGTAAACAATTTGAATTTATTAGGCACTTATGCTTATCCTATTTTTAATAAGCTAAAATGCTGGTCTCTAGTGCAGGTAATTTTCTTTTTTTTCTGTGGTTGTTTGGCATGAACAGAGGAGAGATTTGAGCTTGATGTTTTATTACAAAAGAAAAACCAAACAAACAAAAGAAAAAAAAAAACCTACACACATCAGTGAAAAGTCAGGATAAAGTGGTAAATTCAAGCTAGCATGCATAAGTGGAAATGACCTGAAATAAAGCTGTTCAGAGAAAGGAAAATAATTGGAAAGTAGGAACACTTAAAAGAAGATGTAGGCATGAAGAGGGGCAAAAATTAAAGGCTAGAAGGGAATGACTTGTGAAGAAAGATTAAAGAAAATGAACACATGTAATTATTACTTATAGCTATCTCTGTGCTTGGTGATGTTCAGATGAAGAGAGATGATCCCTACACTAATTTGGCTAAATAGCTACCAGGGGATGATGAAAATGTCTGAAAGTATTTATAGGCTTCAAGTGCCAAGAAAGGATTCATTTAGAGGAGTCCAAAGAGGTCTAAGTAGGAGTGATGAAATAAGATGAGGGGAATCTTAGCTTTGAATACCGTAAAAAAACCTTTCTGTTGGAGATGTTAAAATGCGTAATAGTCTCCCCTGAAGTTTTAGTGGAATGCCCCACTGCTTGAGCTATTGAAAATGATAGTGGACAAAGCATTCAGACATAAACTGGAAGAAAGAATTCTGCGTTGGAGGGAGGAGAGTGAAGATGACTTAATAGATATTTTCCATCTCTAATTTCTATGATCTCACATGGTATAAATTGACAAAATAAGACTTATGGTACACTAGTGAAACATAATTTATGTAAATTTGCTTTAGAATAGGCATTAACCTTGATCCTTACTTCAGTTCTGCATTAAGCCTTGCCTTTGATACAGTAATCTTAATTAAAACTGAATATTTCATGATTTAACTCCCTCTGCCTCATGAGCGGAACAATACTCTTATCTGTATTACCTATAAGAGTGCTATCCATATAAAGTATCTATTGCATCACATGATAGGCTTGCTTAAGGTCATATTCATATGAATAAAAGTACTAAAACACAGGGGTTTAATTTGTTTAAAAATAATTAACTCTTATTTTACAACCAAATGTTAAAAAGCTAGTTAAACAACTTTTCCTGCATGTTGAATTGGGAAATATTGTACTAATAAATACCATATTCTTCTGGGAAAAAAATAAACCTGCATGAATGAGGAAAAAAGTACGTATTGGCAGATGTGATGTGTGTCAAGTGTATCATCATGTAACTGTCAATCACTGTCATCTTCATAATACTTTTAACTGGATTTGCTCAGGTAGTAAGAGAAAAGCTGCACATTTTGATGTTAAATCCTAATATGTTTTAAATAGGAAGAGGGAGGAATGGGAAACGAGGGGCATAAAAGTTTGCCCATGTATTCTTAATCTTCTGGGTTTTTTGTTTTTGTTTTTTAATGTTTATTTGTTTTGTAGCGATGTTAGAACAAATGAGCCCTGTTCTGGAGAAATACTGGAACCAGCCCTACGCTCCGGACACATGCTCGCACGCATACATGCAAGGCACATCCTTAATATAGGGGTGCTCTGTAGTCGAAGTCCCTGACACAGTACAGGCATCTTCAGGTTGCCCACTGCTTATAAATGGAGACCTTTGGAAAATGACACTTTCCAGCTTCTGAAAAGATGTGCAAGTATTTGTCTTATTTATTTTGTAATACTTTAAAAACTTTTTTTTAATTGTATCTTTAGATTGTTTAATATGTAATCATAGTTGAGTAAATTAGATGAAACGACACACAGGCATTGACCTGATCAACTTTATAACTGATTGATAGGCCAGGACACTTTGATCACTGTCGGAATCTACAGTAAAAGTTCAGGGAAAGAGGATATGGTATTAAGTGACAATAAATATTTTTAAAATATTTTTTAAAAATTTTTTTAAAAAAAAAGCAACTTAGTCTTAAACTGCAGAAGGCAAGCAAACATTTAAGTATCCATCTGGAAAGAATTTATGTTGAAATAGGCCATCTATTTCTGAAATTCTTTAATTCTTTGTTGACTTTAAGGTGACAGACTTAATGCTTCGAATAAAAATGCAGCTGTGATAAATCCTGATGTCAGGACTACATCTTTACTGAGTAGCTGACTTCAGTGATAATTTCATTTGTGTCACTGGAATCTTTTAGTTATGTCAGGTATTTAGATGACCCAATGTAAGTCACCAGTGTTTTTCTTCCAAATATAAGTCTAACCTCTTGGTTAAGTAAGATTTGCCAGTCACTTTCATCAGTACTTGAGATATTTTTTTTTCATTGTCTCAGCTTTTTCTTTGTCAGATCTAAATACCGAGTTGCAGCTGTGGTAAGCTGGGCATCCATAAACATAACATATATACTGCTATCTTTACTTCCCATTCTGAGCACAAGGAGTGTAGCAGTGTATATTTATTGTGGATAATGGTCATATAACTGAAATGGTAAAAAGTGTATTTTTGGGCACAGCTGCCTTCCTGTCAGTCATTGGATTTTTTAATTATTGGATTCTCCTCTTACAGAGAACCTGGGGAAGAAATTTGGAAAGTTGAATACATTTATTTCTTGGAGGAAAAAACAGAAAGTAAATAGTTGTTAATACCATATTACATCTGTAGTACTGCCATTAGATCTTTATAGGAGAATTGTAACACCTGATAGCACTGAAGCAAATGCAACTCTCCCGTTTGCAGCACCATTTCCGTGCTCTGTGCCTGTATCATCTGTGGCATTCTCAAATACAGCATTTAACAGTTACAAAGAACGTGGAAATTACCGGTGCTGTGTGCGTCCCTGCCACCAGAGGATGTCGCGTGGCTGGTTCCAGGGAGCCCTAAGGGTTAAACGCAGTTAAGCCTTTCCCCAGCTTTCTGGGAACCTGGCAGTGGCTTTCTTTCAGTTGCTTTGTAATGGGAGGAACAATACCTGAATTCAGCCTTGGGTTGTGCTGGAGAGGGGGAAGGATTCAGGTTATAGTGTCAGAGGCAGCAGTTGCACTTGGGCAGTACCAGCAACTGCTTCACCCTATGGCAGAAAAAAGTGGAATGTTAACAAGGCAAGTCTCAGATAAGACCATATGTATGTAGGGTTTTGTTGTTTTTTTTAATCCATTTCTCTCTGCTTGTGGTTTTCTTTTTAGTTAAATTAATCATGCTGTTTTGAATAGGCTGCATTCTGCCACTGGGAACTGTAACTCAGGCTCTGGCTGGTGATGAGCCAGCCTAAAGGCAGGGAGACACATTTTTTTGTGGATTGCAGTCGGGCAGAAGTGCGAGAGTCTTTTCACTTGAAGAAAATAAGCATTTAGATACTAAAAGCTAAGCCCTGAACCTAGATAACGATGGTAACTATCCTCTGAAAAATCTTACAGTGAGGTATCATTTCATTAGTCAACTGAATGGAAATTATGATTCTGAATTAATAACTAACAGTTTATTTGTGAAGCAGACAATCCCACATATGTTGATAGCTACTGACTGTATTTCATCCTTGATTTCTTCAACAAGCTACTACTATTAAAGACCACTGGGAAGGTTTGGTCAGAGGAGGCTGCATGGGAATCTCATGCTTGTTTCAGTTTTCTAGATTTTCTTCTTTCTTTTAAAGAAGGATTTGGTTTATATCTTAAAAAACCAAACAAATAACCCACCCCCCAAAAAAAACCCAAACCAAAAAACCCCACCACAAAACAAACTTGAAATTAAGGATAAACATGTCAGTATTTAGTTATTGAGTTGTTGTACATTCCTCCACATCCAAACATTGTTTTGTCTGGAGTATCGAAGTACTGCATAAGTTGTTGAGGATAACTCTGATGAGGCTGCCCTGCCCAAGTACTTAATATGTTTGAATGCTATGATCTTTGGCGTGTACCTTATATTCACAGTATCTGTTTTTCAGACTGCTACTTCATTTCTTGAGTATCTTCTAGCTTGGTTTCTGTAGGAAACAGACTCAATCACATATCTGTCAGTTCTTTCACCCTGTTTATATCCTTCACACCTTTTTTTAGCTTATCTAGTTCTGGCTGAAATTGACAGAAAGGCACAAGTTTCAAAGATATTCAGTCTTACAAATCTAATGAAAATTGGTGTCCACATTCATACCCTCTGTTCAGGAGACTCTTTAGCATGTGCATAGGTTGTTTTGTTTGGGTTTTTTTTTGACTGGGTGCTGGCCATTTAGCAAGGACCTAACCAAGACCCAGGCACAGGCTGTGGAGCATCTTCTGCTGAGAAGTGGGGGAGCAGGAGGAGCAGAAGGTCCATGGGGTGTAAAGGGGTGGAATGAGCAAGTGGAAGGAGTTGCTGCTCTACTGGTTAGTACCACAGCTGGAGTATTGTGTCCAATTCTAGGCTCCCCAGCATGAGATACATGGACACACTGGAGAGAGTCCACTGAAAGGCCACTAAGATGATGAAGGGCCTGGAACATCATGAGGAAGGGCTGAGAGAGCTGGGACTGTTCAGCCTGGAGAGGAGAAGGCTCAGGGGGATCTTATCAATGTCTATAAATCCCTGAAGGGAGGGTGCACAGAGGACAGAGCCAGGCCCTTTCCAGTGGTGCGCAGTGACAGGACTAGAGGCAATGGGCACAAACTGAAACACAGGAGGTGCCACCTGAACATCAGGAAACACTTTTGCATTGGAACAGGTTGCTCATAGCGGTGGTGGAATCTCCATCCTTGGAGATATTCAGAAGCCATCTGGATGTGGTCCTGGGCAGCCTGGTCTAGGTGGGCCTGCTTGAGCAGGGGGGTTGGACCAGATGACCTCCAGAGGTCCCTGCCAACCTCAACCATTCTGTGATTCCAACTTGTGAAGGGGATAGAAGTAGCTGAGGTTGTAAGAGACATGGGCAGAGAGGGGTGTTTCAGATTTTTGCATTGGGAAAGGTTTATGGATAAAAGTCTTCCTCACAAAACAATTTCTTATTTAAGTCTATTTAAATATTAAACATTTTATCACTTATATTTAATCATGTTAAGCATTTTTAATATACTGAAGTTCTGTACCCCAGAATTTACAGCTCTTGTATAAAGCAAAGTTCAAAGGCGGCTTTGTGGCCAGCTTCTGGCCAGAGACTCTACTATTTCAGATACTGTCCCAGTCGATGATGTGTGGTTTTTTTGTAACATGCTAATGCTTTTATAAAATTGTTTTAAGTCAGATTATAAGGCTTTCAGAACATACCACTGCAGAAAAATGTTGCTTTATAGTTATATAGCAATGTTTTTACTTCTAATGGCACTAGTTTTTTATGAAGTAACAGCTTTATCATCCATGTCAGGCAAACAGTGTGGTTATTGTTCCTCTCTCTGAGGATATGGTACTTGAATGGTCATGATTAATTTGAAATATAATAAGGTTTAAATAAAACTTTTCAACTAGCATATGGGCTAAGCCTTCCTGTGAGCAACCAGCCAAGCCATGCACACGCAGGAAAAATAAACTGCAGCATGATGGCTTTTGTTGGGTGAATTTGTCCTTATTGTTTAGTTGCTTGTTAAATACTTTATATGCCCAGCTAATTCCCAAATGGTTACTTACTTTCTCTTCTTTAAAAACAAAAAAAAAGTCTCCACTGTCTCTGTGTGAATTATGCTTGAACTGGAAAAAAAGAAGTGTCCATATAAAAGGTACTGTCAAATGCAAAACCTAAATTATTGTAAATCAAGACAGTATTTATCTCTCTTCTACAGTTACAACAGTCTTGGGATTTAACTGTTCAACTGCTGTATGGGAAACATACATCTCTAGTGGTTTTGGTTTTATGTTTCTTAAGATGGAAAGCAGCTAGTTGATATTTATGAAGTGAAATCCTGGTATTGGTTGTTGAGGGCTTTGCAGAAAGAGAGAAGGCAGCTAAAAGTAGCCTTTTTTATATGGAATTGTAAGTTTTACCAGTTCAGCTACTGGAATTATATTTTCATTTGCTATAAGAGCTTCATAGGGAGGTATTAAATATATTTAGTAGTATGTGTGTTTGTATTTATGAAGGACGTACCATTACAGTCTGTATTTCAGAAGGAATTCTGTATCAAGATATGTTGTATTTGGATGGTTTGGAGAGGTCCAACTCCATGAAGACAGCTTGCTGAATTAAGATTTTGCACAGCCTGAATTGTATATGTGCATGAATGTGTGTACATGTAAATTGTTTGTAGTAACTGAAGAAATCTATGAAGAAATAGCCAAAATTAGCTGCATTCTTTGTTGCTGAAGTGAGAGGAGTTTTGTTTCTACTCTTTAAGCTGTTTAGGATTGTGAATAAACCAAAAAAAGTGAGGAAGGTCTGTGGCAAACTAGATCATCTTTTTAAACAGCACTTCCAAGTCACTTTAAAGTGACTTTTTAAAAACATGAATTTTATGTATCCCAAACACATTGTTTTGGCTATCCTCTAACTGCAAACACAAGATTAAATTCATTCTTTAACATTTTATATCGGACAGGCAGATCCACTGCAAATGAAGTAAAAAGATCAAAACTGGAGGTAAAATAAGAGTAATTTATCCAACTAATATGTACATGTGATTAGTTTTATCTCTCAGACTGCAGGATAATACTGTTATCTTTGGTAAAATAGTTTTGTGGAAATCATTGCCTGCTTTGCTAGGAATGTGATTTTCTTGACAGAGTCACATAAATATGTTTGTTGATATCTGTAAATATCTACATGCTATTTTATTTCTCTTTCAGAAAACTGAGTTTTGTGTAATACATATTCACTACTTGAAAAACCTCCCCCACTGCTTCCAAAATGTCAAAGCCGAGCACAGGGATTTAACCATACAACTTCTATTGAGATTAATTGGATTTGTATGGCTAAATCCATGCAGTTCTTCTGAAAATATTATGGTCCCTTGTATATAAAATATAACAATATGTTCACAAACATAATATCACAAAGAATATTTGGACAGAACAGTAAAATCAGGTTTAATTTATGTTTGGGGATGAATAACTTTTGGTTTACTATAAATGTAAGGGTTCCTGTTTAAGTGTACTGAGTGAATACTAAGCATGTGCTGTGCTTGCCTTAGGGCTTCATTTTTTTTTAAATGCGTGAAGCATTTACATAGGAGTCTTCTGTACTTAACTCAGGAGGGGGAAGAGCATTTCTGATTCATTAATCCCTTTTTCTTTTTGTAAGTAACTGGGTCCTTCACATCATGCACTCAAGAGGTGTAAAATATACAAAGAAGTGGGAGGGACAAGCAAAATGATGCCTGGCTTGCTATAAGGTATAAATTCAAAATCTATTTCTCTTTGCAAGAAGAAAAATAGCAAGGGGAAAAAGGGCAGCACTAAATTTACTGCATGTGCTTGCATGATATGCAGGTTTGGGATAATTATTTTCTCTCTTGTTCAATAAAGTGAGTTGTTACCATGGTAGCATTCATATTGCACAATTTCTCTGTTATAAAATAAATTGAGAACAGTTTTAGAGACAGAAAAGTCTTTGTATGAATGTTTGTTCTGTTCTTTTTTCTATTCTTTTCTTCTTCTTCGGGGTTTTTTTTGGGGGGGGGGGGTTGGGGTTTTTTTTTTAGTGCAAGATTGTGTCTTAGAAATGCAGTTCCTGAGGTTAGGGTCTTAAAATTATTCTTGAGATGATGAAGTCTCGGTACACTTTCCAGATAAAATCAGTCAAGTTTTAACGATATGTAGTGCTTCTGCAGGATGAAATGTGCAAGGACAGAGATAACTTTGTGAGTTTAGTTTTGAACACTGGTTAAGTTGGAGGACATCTGCACTGCTACTTTCCAGAATGTTACTTCTGGTAGTAGAATTGAATACAGCCATTAAGAGGGTGCAGGCTGCCAGGCACCTCAGAGGAATAGTCTGGATGTCCTGATCCAATAACTAACTCCTGGCAGTAATCGCCTTGCCTCTGTTCTGTTTTTAATGTGTTGTCTTGGACAAGATCTGCTGAGAATTTCTTGAAAAGCAGATCTGAGTCTTCAGTGGCAGAGAGGGAAAGGCCCCCAGGGTGTTTTCAACCAGAGCATACCCTAGACAACATTTTGGTCTCTGCTGCTTGAGCTTCTCTTACTGAGGAACAGCAGACAGATAACAACACTTCCTGATCAGCTGGTTCTTTGATAACCAATTTTTTTTTAAACTTTTATTAACTGCAGTGTGGATTCTGCTATGGACATTTTAAAATATACTTGAGCCACTTCTGTTTCTGCTTACTGAAGAGATTCCAGAAGATAGCCATGGGAGCTACTTATCCATCCATTATGTAAAGCTTATGTGAAAGGCCTCCAAGGAGGTGGAAAAGTGTTCAGGGTGTAGCACAGTTGATTGGAATGACAAGTAGCTTTTCATCAGACCCTAGTAGTGTCTTTGCCAAATCATAACTGCTTCCCCTCTCTTTCTTCAGTTTTGGTTTTCTCCTGCGTTTTCTCACTAAACTAGGCAATAGCCCTGTTAGTAGGAGGGTGACTATCTTTCCTCCATGAGATTGAAAGACTTTGTTGATTGCTTGATTCTTTCCTGCTTTTTTTCACCTTTCCATTGATCCCTTGTATGGATTTTTCAGAGTCTGGTGATCAATATAGTACTTCTGGGGGGATTAAGCCTTTTTATGGTGATTTAATTTTAACATTTAAAAAATTCAGATTTATAATTACTGAATATTACAGAAAAATCTTGACACGATGATTATTCAAAAAATACAGTAGCTATCACAACCATCAACTGCAAAAATAAATATGTTAATTAGTCACAGAAACCTGAGAAATTATGTTTCTTGATTGCATTGTATTCCACTGAAACTAAAATAGGACACCTTGTGTAGGTTCTTTTGTGCTTTTAATCCATTCCTGAATTACGTGGAAATTGCCTTGTGCAGCATGTTACTATTTTAGACTCTGTTGCTCCATAAATGATTTGTGATGATGGAGGAGCCATATAGTCAGTGTTCACTAACTGCACAAATTTTAACTCAATGTATATAGCAAGATGTTTATAGGAATCTATGGAGGGCTTGTGTCTTCGAATGTTTCTGTCCATCTAAATGGTATTATCCTTGAATGTTGTAAAGGCAGGAGAAATACTAATTGGCTGCGTACTGTTCCTAAGCAATGCTTCCCTATTGCAGGTATTTAAATGGAACGCGTACATAGTCACTGCTCCAAAGACCAAAACAATCCCCATGGATTTCTTGAGGTTTAATAGTATTTGATACAAAATTTACCTCTTCCCTCATTCCAACCTGACCATTCCCTTCCCACATATCACTTGTCTACAGATAGAGTGCAGTTCAATTCATTGACCAGCGTCATTGATGTGTGTGCCAGCACACTGGTTCACTAGTTCACTGATTGCCTTGGTTGGCTGCTAACTTTTTACTCAACACGTGTGCTTGCCAAACACGAGTGTCAAACTTTTTTTCCAGGTTAAAAAAGCTAAGTGATACCTGGTATAACTAGCAGAATGTCACAGCTGTGTTAAAGGGTGATGGAAACTGCATAAAAAACAGTGTTGTGTTTGAAGAACAGGGTTTTTCCTTTCCAATTAATTGCTGACAGATGATGTTTCATGCTGACAGATGATGTTTCATGCTCTTTATCTGATAAAACCAGGTATAACTGAATAAAGATGGAAAACTGGTAGTTATGACCACTTTGCAGGATCATATATGCAAGAGGTGTACAGATATTTATAGATATCTTTTGCAGTTGCATCTAACGTATTTAATGGGTCATCAAACCTACATTTTTAATATTTCATGACTTACCAATTCATGGATGACTGAAAGCTTTACTTCCTGTAGAAAGACTAACAAAAATGGATATTATAAATTTATAGCCTCTGTTGTAGCGTACCTAAACTGAAATTATAGTTACAGGGGTTTTTTTAAAATAAAAACAAAATTTCTCACTGTACATTACAACCATCAGCTTTGTGCTTTTACAGTAGAGTTTGTTTCATTCGTTTTCAAGCAACTAGAGGGGTCGATTGACTTCCTGAGTGACAGTCTTCATCCTGGTCTTTCTCTTGCTCCTGGCAGGACCAAAATGCCATAGAGTTACTGATTCAGAGCAGAATAGTCTCTTTGAGGGCAAGTATTTGGTTTCCTGGGGTGCGCAGGGAGGGGAGATTCCAGATCTGCCCATTTCCCACCGCTGAGAAGAGTGACTTTGCAGAGTCCTCTCTTCTGTTGTGCTGTGTGGTGATGGTTGGCCAACCTGGAACTGGAATTTGCATTCATCCTTGGTGTTTTGTCTGTTCTGCTTAAGGGTACTTGTGAACAAAGATACGGGAATATATCAAACTTCAATGTCCTGATTTTGTTAGGGAAGATTTTGAACAGAAGTGTAACCGTTCCTCTCAATTGCTGTTGTAGAAGAGCTTTGTTAGTAACTGTTGGTGTGTCCAGGATCCAACATCACGTATCAAATCAAATTCTAATTACTGTCTTGTATGAAAGTAAATCAGGTTTTTGTAATCTCCCCTGTTTGATGGCATAAAACCTAGTGTGACTCAATGCTGTATGGGCAGCTCTTGCTGAGAGCTGGGCAGTATTGTTGTTTCTAATTTCTTGGTGTTTATGTGCAGCCTCATAATAAATTTCTCCTCTGATGTGTTGATCAGGTGCATTATAGTCACAATTCAACCATCTTTCTAGCTCCAGTTTGACAGTACAAGAACAGCATGAAATGTCGTATTTCAACAGGTCAGATCCATATGTGTGAACAATTTTATACCTAATTACTGAAGTCCCTGAAATGAAGATTACCAGAGCCAGTCGTGTATGTTGGGAAATTTCTCTCACTTACAATTTTATTATACTCTTTCCTAACCATCCTTTGCCGGTCCTTTCAAGAGACAGCATATTGGGAGGAGGGATCTTTGTTTTGTACCAGTATGATGTACTTATGTACTTTAGGGATTGATACAAGTTGTTTCTATTTTTATTTTTGTTACTATTTATTCCTATTATGGAACCACTAAAATGTGCAGAGTTTTATTTAGTCACAATGTACACAGTGTTGATTGCAGTCTTCTGCAATGCTTCTCGTGAGTAGTTGGCATGCAGCCTGGTATTGTGGAGAGTCTGTAAAGATTTGGTTTAGTAATCTCTAGATATAAAATAAACGTATCTTTAAATTGTCATTTTTCAGAGCAGACTCCCACTTGAGACTACAGTGTATTTTACCGTTTGTCTAGCCTTGTGGTTAAAATGTCTGATTTTTGTATTTCACAAGTATTTGGGTCAAATCTTCCTGGAGTGGTTGTTTCAATTAAAAATTCTTAATATCTTGCTTCTTTATACAAGATTTGGATCAATATTCTTTTAACACTTCATTATCATAATCATCCAAAAATAGACTGCAGTTTAGACACGTTGAAAATCTTTTTCTTTCTTGGAGAAAGCAAGGTAGTTTAGTCTTGGAAGATACTCCCAAACATCTGATTATGAGAAATCTCCGTTAATTTCATGATTTCTGCTCATGGCATATACAGAGTATTGATTTTTGTCCTCAGGACAGGTTAGAAATTCTAATTGCTTTAATTATTTTTTAATATAAAATTATATTTGCAGACAAAACTTCTTCATATAGCAGTAGAAGGTTAGTAACTCTGTGTACACAGTTCTATATTTTACTGAGATAGTGTTAGAAATTTAGGGGCCTTCTGTAAATGTATCAAGTCCTATCACTATCACAGATACTTGGTAGTATTTTTAAGGTTACTTTTTTCTGTTCTTGATACAACTTCTCTTGCAATATCTAGAAATGCTGCCATTGTGGGACAGAAGTGTTATAAATGAAGGACAAAAAAAAACAGGTGAAAATTTTCTAGATTTGGGGGTTTAAGGTTATATGCTTGGCCAGTTGCACAAAGGTTTGCTTCTGGAAAACAATCTTTGTGTTGCCTTCCTCATCTTCTAATAAACGCTTGGAACCTGAGACCTCTGATGCAGAAATGAATCAGGGGGTGGCAGAAGGATACCTCTGTTGGCTAGCTATTGCCTGTGCCTTGAAAAATAGCCAGCCTTTGTCTGGTGTCCACTTTATGAAGCTACCTGACTTAAGTAACCAAATTAACTGTAAGCATAATTCCCCAAGTGTTTCCTTGACCATCTGTTACCATCTTCAGTTGCTCTGATTTTAAAGTATGAAATAGAAAGGCGAGTACTTTTGAATTATCTGTCTGCCTCATATCTGTAGTCCTCCTGCTTAGGAGTGCCTTTCCCAGGTTGTTAAGAGGTAAATTAGATGCACACACCTCCAACAGATTGCAAGTACATTCAAGTCTTGGTTTTGCATGTTTCAGAGGATCAAAATGAACTCCCCTGTGATCAGTTCCAAGGGTCTTAACAAATTTCTGAAAAGATTTCCAATATAATGTCAGGTACAGAAAATAATTTGATCCTCTCAGAAATTACCATGTTAAGCAAATTTCTAGCATGCCTTTTAGGGCATTAATGAAGTACGTTAACTGATGCTTAAAGTGAGGGAACTGACTCAGAAATACTGATTTATCAATGCATCACTCTGTAGAGTGTCTTATACTTTTTTTTTTAAATTGATGAGCAGAGTGAGGCAAAGATTGTTGTGAATTGCCTTTTATTTTCCTTTTTCCCCTTAGGAAAATTGATTAATGCTAAAGTAAATGTGTTAAGAGAAAAAAGGGACTCCTAATTTCTATATTGAATAAAAATAATGAAAAGAAAGCAAATTCATTAATATTTTGAAAGATTCCTTTAATAATAATTCCAAAATTAATAAATTATTGAACTTCTTTTAAAAAGTGATGTTACTGTAACAGTGAGTGGGCAGAGCTAATCTGTGCAAATGCTTTTGAGATACCAAGAAGTTTTCCAGAAGATGGTGGGGGAAGCTGGATTTTCATCATCTTTTTTTTTTTCCTTTTTTCTTTTTCTTTTTTTTTAAGACTGCAAAGTATGGAGAGAATACAGTAATTAGTAGTGAGAGCGCCCTTGCAGAGACCCAAGAGAAAGGTAAAGGGGAAACACAAACTGGTAGGATGTAGAAGATGCAGATTATATACTTTACCTTTGGTGAATGCATTATAACAGCCACATTAAGTCAGACCAAAAGTGGGCTTACCCACTCTTTTGCTTCTTATAAGATAGTCAAACTGTCTGACTACTTCCGATTAGTATCAGACACGCAGGAGAAATATAAGACCAGCAAGCAGAGGATGAGTTTAGTCTGGTGTACATTACAGCTTCTTATTACCTGTGGCTTAAAAGTTTGCCATGGCGTTGATGTTCTTTGTGTTTAGCAGCCTGTGGTTGTATTTCCTTCCATGAATGTGTCCAGTTGCTTTCTTAACTCCATAAAACCGTCTTACCACCACACTGAATTTTCAGTGGCAAAGTGTGTCACAGATTTACAAATTTGGATGAAGAAATACCTCCTTCTGGGTTTCGTTTGCTTTTTTAAATTGCCTTTTTAGTTTCCTGGGATGTTTCCTGGATCTTGTTTCAGTGTCCCCATTTTAAAAAGTTGTGGGTTTTTTTTGGAAAGCACTGGCTTTTGGAAGAGAAGATGTGAGGACTAAAGATAATGAGAAAGTACAGAGGAGAGATGAAAAGGATGCTGCGCTGATGAGTCAAGATTTGCAGCTAGTCAGAGTCACTGAACAAAAAACCCCTAGAAGACAGACTGCTAATTGAAGAGAGTGGATTCTAAAATATGAATATGAATTCTGGGGCAAGGTGAGGAAGTACCTCCTTGAAGGAAAAAAATACATTTGCTTCACTTGTGATTGAAGAGAAAAGCCGCAAGGAAGCCAATTGCAGGAGAATGTGCTAGAAATAAGGCAGCTTCTAGTATGCAGAAAGGTGTTCTGTGGTCTGAAAGAGAGGAGAGGGTGGGATGGTACAGAAAGGGAGGAGGGGAAAAGGAAAAAGGCAAAAGATTCACACTTATGCCTTGAATGAGTTATGAAATTGGCAACACTTTTTGTCAAATATTATTTAGTGTAAACAGGACACAAAAAGTAAGACTGAGTGGTATAAGACAGAAGCAATGAATGCTGATTATACAATGGGGAAAATACCATATGAGAATTCTTATGACCTGTGTAGTAGAAACTGAAAGAGTTTTGCAGTGTAAAATTCAAGGTTGTATGCCTTGGGCTTAGTAAACTTTTCTGCTATGAAGATGTGCAAGATATACCTTGAAGGTGGTGAGTATGATACAAACTGGGTGGGTTTAACAGCGTGAAATTCAAGGTCATATACTTGAGGGTAAATAAACATTTCTTCTAAAAACAGAGGGATCATCTTTTAGAAGCTAAAGGAAGAGGAGGAAGTTTTGGCTGTCTTAATAAATGACTGAGCCACCGATATGATGAAGCTTGGAAAAAGCCAAAAGGGTCACATGTTTAAATCTGTAAATCACATAGATTTGCCTTGAGTAAAGTGAAGTCAGAGGAGACAGTGAAGACAGAGATGCAGAGTAACAAATACAAAAAGATTTCATTAAAATGTAAGAGTGTATTCAAATAATAGGTCTTGAATAAAATTATTTAGGAAATTGAAGCAAGTTTTCCTATCTGTGTATCAATAAGATCCTGGAAAAGTCTTCTGTGGGAGTCATTGTGTTGGAGGGAAAAAATTTCTTGGTTTTATGATAAAATGTAGTGCATTCATGAAAAAGATGGTATGATATGATGGCTTCAGTGACACGGACTGATCTCAATCCAGTAAATTCTTTATTGTACTCAAGACTGAAAGTAGACATATTGCATGATAATTCTTAGGGGAAAATGTGACACAAATCTCCTTCCCTGCCAGGCTGTCAAGAGTGCTTCCTAGTAACAGCTAAACATCCCTAACATCATGATAGAACAAACATTTTAAAATCCTTAAATGGGTATAAAAATAAAAGAAAAAAAGATCTGTTAGCCTAAGCAACATCGTTTTTTAAAAGATAAATGGTAGCAGAAGTAGTCAGTTGATTTCCTTCCCCATACCTCCCCTGCCCTGTAGTAATTAAACATTTAGTGAATATAATGCTGTCACATCTGGAATTTGTCAACACATTTATGTCTTGAAAGTTCAAGTTAGTAATTAGTGTTAAATTCTGTTTGACCCAATCTGATGAAGTCTTCTGGTAAAGTGTTGTCAACCTGTTGATGAGATATGCAGAAATTACTTAAAAATTGGGAAGTGTGGTGTATACTACTACAGATAAAGATATAATATGCAAGGTCCTGGAGGGTCAACACAAAATAATGAAGTAATATTTATGTGAGAGAAATGCAAAAACTAACTAATATGGGACAAAGAAAGACACCAAACACAAACATTCATGGAAGAAAAAGGCTTGCAAAGCAGACTGGGTCACTGTGTTTGCCATGCACTGTAGCATCCTATATGGCCACCTATGTGCTTGTTAGGAAAGTGAGGGGCACGGAGCGCTGTCTGTGGAGCAGCGCTGAGGCTGTGGCTGGGATACCCCTTTGTGCTGGTGGCTCTGTTAATGTCAAAAACATTTTGACTGCATTCAGAAGATAGTTTAAAAAAGAGTTGGATTGATATAAGCTGAGAAAAAGGTAAAATATATAGCTGAAGCATATAGTAATGAATGCTTTAACTGCACACTGGAAGGACATAAGCAATTTGGAGAGATGTAAAATGAGGCAAGAATGGGATGGTGTAATTAGTAATATTGGAGTGCTACTAGCAGATGGAAAATTTGACCAAATACTAAAAGAAAGAAGTTTCAGAAAGGGAGGTGCTGAAATTATTTCCCACGGTAAGCATTGAAGATCTGATAAAATGGTAGGTCATTTCACATAGTGCAGTCTCTTCTGTTGTATTTTTTCATGCATTAAAAGCCTTGCACAAAACATAATTCAGAATCAGAACCTGATTGTTAGAATCTAAGCGCTGATTTATTTTTAATAATTTTTATAAAAACAGTTTTGATCAACTGCTGGCTTAAATATATATATAATTGTAATATTCTATTGTTACCTTTCTGTATGAGCTTTTCTAACAAGGCTGACATACTGAGCATACTCTAGCTATAATTTTGACTGAAATCATTTTGAGCAGGTTTATTTTATGCTCACATAATTTGTACTAGGGTCATTGAATTTAACTCCAGGAGACTATTGCGGCAGTCATTTTGACTGAAATGTGTTTTCTAAATGGCATCTGGTTTTCAAACCGTCTTGTTGCATAGCAGTGGTCTTACCATGTGCATGAATCTAACTCCTGGCAGCGGTGGGTTTTGAACAAGCGCAGTGAGCTGCATCTTTGCTTTGAGAGCTGTGTGATGATGGTGCTGCAAAGCGCTAGGGTGCATATAAATTTTAATATGGCAGAGAATATAGTACCGTTGTTTGATGGTACTGAAATAAGTTCTTGATTTCTTGATAGGTATGAGGTTCAGAATCATAAAACAGATTAAAGCTGTGGTTAAAAGTAAGCCAGACTGAAGAGTTACAATTAACATTGCATCTTGGGCAAGATAATTGAAGGTTAGAGACTGTGGAGATGAAAAATACCTCGCAGATCATCTAGTACATCTCTGCCAGTTTGAGATTGTTCCTGCTAGTGTCTTTCATTAGTGATTTGTCTAGTCCAGTTTAAAATGTACCTCTCAGTGAGATTTCAATCACATTTCTAAGGAAACAGCTTTTTTGTTTTGTTTTGATTTTTCCCCTAATAGTCAGCATCGCTTTCTCTGTTCAGTTTTATCCTATGGATTTGAGAAGTGCCACATACTTTGTCCTGACTCTTCCCTGTGATAATCAGTCACTGCCTACCCAAACAAACCATGTGTTTCCCTGTATCTCAGGTCCTAATTCTGCTCATGTTTTGCACCTCCACGAATGTTTTCTGGCTTCTCCTGGTGTCCTTGGGAAGAGCCTGGCCTTTCTCAGCAGACAGCCCTCACTTCTGGAATCCTTCTTGCTTCCACGCAGCCATGTGCTGACAAAGCCAGTCTTTGTGTCTGCTTGGGGAATGATGCAAGGCCCGTCTGTTAGCTCAGGCTGATAGGAAAAAAGCAGCCTTTAAGGATGGCTTGTGGGTTGCTTTGTTTTTTCCAGAGGTTTCGATGGCCATATTTGACCAGTGAATCTCCAGAAGCAATCCGAGCGGTCATTTCCTCCTGGCAGCCACTCTCTGCCATGCTTTTACGATTATTCTCACCTTGCATCTAAGCTTTCAGCAGCAGGTTTCTCACACAAATATGTTTCAAAGAAATCTCAGTCATGGCTTATTTTTAAACATACCATATTTCTTCACATCTTTCAGATCAGTAACTTTTCTTCAGATTTTCTTGTTATGCCTATAGAAAATTCCATTTACTTATTAACTTTTTCTGGTATTAAATCATTGCTAGATCTAGCTTTATTTTTATGAATAGATTTAAAATATTTCTTCCAACTGTAATCTCTTTTGTTCAAAAGATTCTCAATAAATATTCTTTCTTATGTCACCCACACAGTTTTTCTGACTTGTTTCTAGTCTGTTCTTGCCAGATGTTTTTTCGCAAGCTTTTGTGATGGAGCCACTGTACCCATGGTATTAAAAAAAAGAAAAAAAAAAAAAAAAGCTTTGAAAAGTTTGGGTTTGTTTTTGTTTTTTTTTTTTTCCCCCTAAGAAGTGCAATTAGTTTGACATTGCATTCATAGTTTTCCCAACTGTGTTTCAAACTTTTTTAGTAACATTTTTTCAATGCTTAAGTTATAGGTGGCACTTGGACCTTAAGAGTTAACAGAACATAAAAACTGGCGATTTTTGAAATTTTGCTACAAATACACTGTCTTAAACCCAGTTCATTCCACTATATCCTGCTTTACCAGGTGAACGCCCTAAGTAGGCACAGAGAGAGACTGTGAATGCAACTTTATGCAAAATAGCTCAGCTACAGAAGCAGTTAGAATTAAAGTTAGATCTTTGTCTTCCCTCCTCCACTACCCCCACCCCAGTTAGCTGTTAGATGTTCAGCAAAGAGGTGCTCAAACCTCTTGTGTCAGGAGGGAATTGAACCTTCTGTGTCCTAGAAGACTTAACCACTTGGTGAAGACAATAATCTTATTACTCAGATCTAGAAAGATAGGTTCAGTGCAAAATATTTGAGGAACTTAATAATTCCACATCTACCACAATTGACTCTTTTCTTCTGACAAAGCAATTTATTGCAAAAAATACATGTGTTGCCCAGTTCTGTGGCTGACTCATCAGCAGGAGAATCCTGCTATATTGTATAGAGCAGGAAAAATGAAGGAGTCATTGCTTTGGGGTGACAGAACTCTTGTGCTGCTTTTAATTCTCCCTGAACCCGTTGAAAAAGCTGTGCAAACAGAGCTCCAGGCTGCTGCCCCCTCAGCTTGCAGGCTTTTGGATTCGTCCTTCAGAGATTTCTGCCCTTCTCCATGTACAGGCTAGGCATCTGTAAATAGGTTTTGAATTCAAAGACTTACAAGTTAGGTATTTTAGCTTCTAACATTTGGCTGTCTGTAAGGGAGCTGGTCCCTGTTTACTCCCCTTAAATATATGTTCTTTCTCTTTGTCTCTACTGAGCCTCTTTGGAGATAAAACTGTTTCCTACCTGCATGAATTGAAAATGGCAGTTCTTTCTACTTCTGTCTTTTTAAGCAATCTCAGGATCAGGACTCACTGTTTCAGCACTTACTTTCCTGTGATGATGTTTTTATTAAACTAAAGAAGTAGAGGATTTGTGAAAGAAATGAGTAAAAGGTTGCAGTTTGCTAAGTAAGTTTGTGTTGCTCTGATGATCAACAGCTTCATTTGTCTTGTAATATTGTATATTGAGTCTTTAAAGTTAATGTCTTGAGTCAAAAATATTAATGAAACTTAGTATCTAAGTCTGATTCTATTTCAGATTTATTGAGTCAGCCTTTAGTAAGGAATTTTACTTTCCTGACCTTATGTTATGCACATAGCATTTGGTGCTTGTTGGAAAAGAAAATGGTTACAATTTGTTGTTAAAATATTGCTGGAGCATTTGTAGTGCAGCGGCAAGGTCACTTGTACGTCCCATGTAAAACCGAGATGGGTCTAGCTCCAAACTATCTAGGCTTTTGCTGTGCTCGTTGGGAGTTTTAGGAGCCTCCTATCATTCCTTCATTGGTGACTTCTGAATGTGAGGCCAGCTGCAAGTATGTATTGCAGAAGTGATTCAGCAGTAATGGTGCACTGGGGTGTAAAATAGCAATTGTTACAGCAGATTACTCCATAATGCTTCTTCATTGACTGAATAAGGACTTTGTTGAATGAAGAATGTAGAAAAATGTTCTCTCAAACTCATGAGTATTTTAAGAAAATAAAAACACATAATAAGTTTGAGGTTGATCCCAATTCAGTGATGTGTTCAAAGTGATTCATGAACTGGATTTTGAGCCATTCACCATATACTGAGTTCTGTTTTCTTAAATGCTGTCAATGCTAACAATTTTTAAACCATGTGCTACTCTTTAATGTAATTTACAGACCTGAATTAAGTAAGTGGAATTTATCTTTGTGAATATGGGTAGGCCAGTGTTCCTTAACCAAACTCCAAAGACTGCAGAGTGATGGCATCCGAACTATTGATGCCTAATGTCATATAAAAGAAAGTTAAGCACAGGCTGTTATAAAAATTGCCTCATTCTTGGTGACAGTAACTTTTTCTGTTCTCCACAGGTAGGTGTCATTTTTTTATATTACGTCCACTTAAGGGAAAACTTTAATAATTATTCCTACCTCCTGCAAGCACTGTCACAAATTTGAAGACCAAGTTCACTTTCAGCAAAAGAGTGGGGTTATTACCGAGTTAGGGTTTTGGGGTTTTTTTGATTGATATGATAAGAATTTGATGCTGCTTTTTATAGCAGTGTGCTTCCTTGAAGGTTTGAACTGACGCTCTCTTTCCTGATATATTTATTCTTCAGAAATTCCTTACTATGCTATTATCATTACACAGAGGTAGGTCATGGTTGGCTGATTTTTTTGAAAAGTAGAGCTATGATCGGATACTAGTTCTTCATAGATGTAACCTTTTTGCCTTGAATTGTCAGTGGCATCTATAGCAAAGGCCAGGGAAAATTTTTCTTGTTTTCTGCTTTTACCTCTTGTGGTTTAACCATGGCTGGCAACTAAGCCCCACACAGCTGCTCACTCCCTCCCTCACGGTGGGATGGGGGAGAGAATCAGAAGAGTAAAAGTGAGAAAACGCGTGGGTTGAGATAAAGACAGTTTAATAGGGAAAGCAAAAGCTGCATACACAAGCAAAACAAAACAAGGAATTCATTCACTGCTTCCCACCAGCAGGCAGGTGTTCAGCCATCTCCAGGAAAGCAGAGCCCCATCACGTGTAACAGCTACTTGGGAAGACAAACGCCATCTCTCCAAACGTTCCCCCCTCATTCTTCTTCCCCCAGATTTTATTGCTGATCACAACATCATATGGTGTGGGATATCCCTCTGGTCAGTTGGGGTCAGCTGTCCCAGCTGTGTCCCCTCCCAACTCCTTGTGCACCCCCAGCCTCCTCGCTGGTGGGGTGGGGTGAGAGGCAGAAAAGGCCTTGACTCTGTGTAAGCACTGCTCAGCCATTACAAAAACGTCGCTGTATTATCAACACTGTTTCCAGCACAAATCCAAAACATAGCCCCATACTAGCTACTATGAAGAAAATTAACTCTACCCCAGCCAAAACCAGCACACCTCTTTCTTTCCCCAGGGAGCTGGGAGGAGGTAGGGAGACAGTGAAATCACCACAGCATTTTTCCTAAATGAGGCAGAACAGACTGGTTGCACTCAACAGTGGCATCCCACGACTGCACTTTAGTGATACCGCAGTCGTCATTTGGAGGAATGAAGATAGCGAAAAATATGCTGGTACATCACTATTTTGGTAATATAATTAATGGCTGTATCAAGACACTGTATGTGTGTTTATAGGCAAATTTCTGTCCTTTCAGTCTCTGCTCTTTTTAAGCACGCAATCTTCCAGCCTTTCCTTTCCAACCTTCAAAATCTTTTTTATCTGGAGTAGAGTGATACATCCATCTGTTCAAAATGTGGTATGAGCTGGCACAGGAATATCCAATTTTGAGTGTGAAAGTTCAAGAGGAGGTCTTTGGGTATAAAGGAAAGAGAATCAAAGTCTCTCCTGGTTGTCAGGCAGAGATTTGGAAGATGTTCAGCTCATGGCTATTATTGCTGTTCCCCGCATCGCCTTTTTCTCTCTGATCAGAACTCTAGGATAACTCTTGATATGAAGGATGAAGGGTTTAGCCTGTCTCTCACTGCCTATGCTGAAAATGTAATGGTGAAAATGTATATATGTTCTGGGGTTTGCTAGCTCCAGAACTATGTGAAAATCAATGAGCAGGTATGAGAGACTTTCCAAAGAAATACAGGAATGATGACAAACGGAAAAAAAAAATAATTGGCCACTGCCATTCATGTTAGCAAAAATTACTGACACTACTAATGTCTCTTGTTCATAGATCACCTCTCTTGTGACTCTCCAGCTGTTATCCATGGTTGACCATAGTGACCAGCTTGATGGACCACGATATAAATGTACTGTTTCTCTGGACTTCATTAGAGCTATTGCCCGGTGAGCCTATTAGAGATTGTTTACTGTTGTATTTGCTGACTTGAAAGAGACTTCAAAACCAGTATTTGTTCAGTCATTACCGCTCAGCAGACCAGAAAAGAAATCTATGGATGTTTATGAAGAATGAGTGAATGAGTCTTATTTATGAGAAGTGTTGAACTTGAGATAAGTTTAGTCCAATTCTGTTTTAAAAAAAAAAATCATCTTACAGTGGCAGTGTATGTTACAGTAACACACTGTCTTTGTGCTTAATAAAGGTCAGGGACTTAATGTGAAAATACTGCTTTAAAATGTCAGTCCATTTCATTACCAAAAGGCATGTTATGGCATTTGAATCTGAAAAGGTATTTCGTTCTTAACAGTGGTTGTTGTACATATGATATAAAAACTACATAGATTATAAGAATTCTTCCACATAGTCTATCTTGTGTGATCTGTGTAGTTGATACAAATTAATTCAATAAATCAATGTAGGTACCTCAGCGGCTCTGTTCATTCAGAGCCTTCAGTTTTGGAGTCTGAGAACAGTTCCAGATCCATCAGGAGACACGATGATAAATTACAGACAGAAATGCATGCAATACATAGGCAACCATCAAGCCTATGTCTTATTTTTATGAAATGCCAACAGCATTACCTCACACCTGTTGCTGCAGCCAGCTTATTAGCAGGTCTTGGATAAAAAGTCTGTAGTCAGAACAGAGCCCAGAAATGACATGTAGCAAAAAGGAAGAGAAATGTTCTCAAGGCCAGCTCTTCTCTGTAATGTGGGACTTCAGAGGAACCTGCGGTGTAGACTGTGTCCCATAACCTCAGTGCACATGTTGCTCTCCTGAGCTATTAAATTTCCAATAGCCTTGTCAGTAAACCCCACAGACACACTAATTTCAATTTGCAGTTGGACAGGCCATAGAATGAAACTTCATCTAGTTCAGGCCTGGCTGGACCACACTGCCAGGATCTCCACAGCTTCGTTATGTCAGTTTGCTATTCCTAGCAATAAAGTCACTTGTGAATGATGCCCTGAAAAAGCTCCCACTGGTACCAAGTACAGCAGACCATCTGCTCAGCAACATGGATCATTATGTGTACAGACATCCCCAAGCTCTTGTCTCTGCTCTGACTCCTACGGTGAATACAGAGACCAGTTCATAAACTCTGTACTGACTACGAGGGCCCTTGAATTAAGATACTTGAAATGATGGCCCTGTGCGTGCAACTTTAACATCTTTAGAAGTTTTATTGACTCTGTTAAAGTTGCCAGAAGGTAGAGATTTTCCAAACAGGACCAAAACTTGTGCTATATAGCTCATACTTAGCAGAGAAGGTAGTCATCAGAGATGCTGCCGCTTCAAACCTCGGTGCATGATATAGTGCTTTGACCTGCCTTCCTTTAAGTCAGATGTGTGTATGTATATCCTGACTGACTTTTCCTACATGTTATGATGAAGAAAGCAATTATTTTTTTTTTCCCCCAAGTAGTTTGGAAGCGTTTATATGCTGTGTAGATAGGGACATTTAAATGACCTGACAGATCTTAAAGTTGGCCTGTTCTTCTTTCTCCTGTTCTCCTTTTCTTTTTCTTGCATTGTTCTTTCGTTACACTTCTTTAAGTATCTTTTCCAACTCACAGTCTTTGTTAAATCTTTAAGGAGGACAATCCATAGATAAGATACAAGGTTTCATGAACCTGTGATAAATGTTTTTCCCCCATGTCCTGGTGGGGCTAGCTACAGGGCGAAGGCATGATGTTCTGTGCTTTAAGAAATTCCAATTGCTAGCTGTGCTATAATCTTGCAGCTGCCTGTAGTTTTTAACCACACATGAGGAGGTTGTATTTATTGCAGAGAAGGAACTACTTTGCCATTTCAACCGAATAAACTTGAAGTAAGCAGCCCATCTCCTGATTCTTTTTTCTGTTACTGTAATACTACTAAAATAAGTTTGTTAGTCATTAAAATCCTCAGATACCTCAGTCTTCTTACCTGTGCTGTGCTACTTAGCATATTTCCTAATGGAAGGCTGAAGAGTGCAAAGAGCAGGACAGAAAATGGTGCTCTCTCCCACCCCCATTCAAGCTGTTCAGACTGTAATTTCATTTGCCTTTATTTTTTAAGCAAAAGTGAAGTTTGCATTTTTTTAAAAAACAGAAGCCACCTGTTTTTGGAGAAAGAGTAGAAAATTTGTGTCCCTTCTTGGCTTTTAGTGTGGTAACCACTGGCCATGCACAGTCTTTCTGTTTAATACCAGAGAACCTCGTGTCTGTCTCTATTCCATTGCATATATATTCAGTCTTTGCAGAGACATTCCCATGCTTTTTATCACGTAGTATTTACATGTTTCGCTGGAGGTAAGGTTAGATATTTCTTTGGTGGAAATTTTTAATTTCTGTTTTAAGAATTTCAGACCTAAGTTCATAAATTTTCTGTAGCTGAAATAGGGATCTCTTAATGTTTGTTGAATGTAATGGATCTTTTCATATAGTCTCTAATGATCCCAGTTGTTATGACAGGACAATTGTGTTTCATTTAGTTGATAAGTTCAGCATTTGTTAGCGTGTGTGATTTTATTTCTGTAGAAAGCCTTGTAACTAAAGCACTTTTCTTGAGTGACACAACATCATGCAAGTCTTACAGTGGCAGTTGATTTCTTTAATTTTGTCACTGGATTATTAAGTAGCCTCAAACACAGTATTTCGTGTTATGTATCTTGGGGATTTCTGAACTTTTTCTCTGCCCAATATGATGTTTTATAGAAACTTTTTGAAAAGTGGGTTACAGAATGATGTGTGAACAGAGAATATTAAATGATTGTAGTCTAACAAATAAGACATTCAGCCAGTTAATTTCACTTAGCATTGTGAGTGGTTATTTTTGCATCATTGAATACTTTTTAAAAAAACTTTTAATTTTATACTTGTCATTATATGCAGTAATTTGCATTATTTATTCAAACAGTAACCCCCAAAGTCTGAGTGTTAGATTGTATAGCAGAATGAGTTTAGAGACAAAAAAATAATTATATGTTTTATTCTACTGCTGTTTCATTCTGCCTGCCATTAAAGTACAAAAGTATACATTAAAATCTTCTATCCCATTGAGTGGCATTCTTGGATTTTTCAAATTTAGCTATGAACATGGGTCAACTAGTGTCAAGACTGAAAGAACACAGACTGCAAATGAGTACAGATGAAGGAGTTACGTAGTACATGCTAAAACAGGTGGTTTGGAAGACGAACAAAACATTCAATAGCATAAAAGATTGTTGCTTTGCATCACCAACTAGAGTATCATGTTTACCATATGGAAATGTAATCTTATTAACTTTGATATATTTTTACTGCTTAATGATAGAAATAAGAATCTTCCAGTTTTTACTGGAAAGCTGCTTTATTTCTTTTTTAGAATCTTACAAAGTTTAAATAATCAGAAAACAGGTACTGTAAATAACACTAGAAGTTCAAAAATTCATTCACCCTTGATTGCATTTCTTTTGGAGATATTGCTTGATTTTGATTGTGCAGAATGTCCCACATGTGCTGTCTCCAAACAGGTTAAAGTCTTAGCTCTGTTAAGATGATTGCTCTAATATACTGTGTTTTTGTTTATAGGACTGTGAACTTCGACATAATAAAGTACTTGTACGATTTCTTGTGAAAACAAGCTTCACAGCCATATGGACACTGTGACAGTGACTAAGGCAAGCTGTGTTCATCTCTCTACTTAGCTGGCCAGAAAGAAGAGTATTTTGGCTCTTTTGGATTTGTCCAAACAGGTGCTGGCCCAGCATGGAACCTGATGAAAATACTCTGATTGGTCTGGGTGGATCTGAGCAGAGGACTATTTACCAGGGGCCCTGGAGTATTTGGAAGCAATGTGTTAATTATAAACAGCAGGGTTTGAGCACAATCTGTTCTATTCTTAATGATGTTATCTTAACACTGAAATTGCCTGAAACCCATTTACTTAGGACTGCATTTTGCTCTATGAACTCTCCCCAGTGCTTTGAACATGGCAGCAGCCCTTGTTTGTATGCCCAGTCTTTTCACTTCCTCTCCACAGGAATCTTTGCAATTGCCTGCCAAAGCAGCTTTTCCTGAGGCCACCATTTTAGTAGAGTAGAGTAGCAAAATATAATAAACATAAGAACATGTTTAAAATCAAGCTGGAATAAATCCTTCTTTCTCTTCAGTCATATGTAGGCAGACTGTTACACTGTTATATGGAGATCACGATGATAGGAAACTCCCAATTAATCACTATACTGTCTTTTTTCAGACCATTCATAAATGTTGACTATGGATCTATTCTTAAAAAGCTTTATTTTAAACAATCATTGATTCCTAAATTTCTATCCCAATGTCAAACTTGAAAGGTTTTATTTTTGTTTAAACATTTCGTAGTCGTTTTATGCTCATCCAGTGACATTAAGTGCAAACTATAATGCCGTTTGGAATGAACATCCTTTAAGATAGGCACCGTGTAATGGCTTTTGTAACAGTATCTGTCCTGTAGAGGAGGATGACACAGCGGCCTTCCCATCAGAAAGGGAGAAATTCAACAGGTGACAGAGTATTCCTGCAGCAGTTCCCCAAAAGAGGCAGAATAGCGAATAATCAATGGGGTGTTATAAAACTTTAGCTTTGGAAATACATGATGGAATACACTACAATTACATTTGTCTCCAGTTTACAAGTAGAGGATTCCCAACTGCCACTGCCTTTATGGGGTATTAAAATCCCCTGGTCCAGTTCGAGATTATTGTCTTCGTGAATCTGAAGATCTCTGTCATCTTCTTGAAAACTCCAGGTCCTGTTACTCAGATGTTTTACTCCTGAATGCTGGCCTCTGACTGTTTGATGGTACAAGACCGTGCCATGTCCTATGTTGACCATTATGTTTTTTTCGAAGGAAAAATCATCATTCTTCCCCCTGCTTGCTCTGGTACTGGAGGTGGTCAAATACCCTGAATATGTGTAGCTTTTTCTTTTTTTTTTTTTCCCCAATTGTGAGTGTGTAGCCAGGCTTCTGGATTCAGACCCAAATGAATGAGTTCCAGGTGAATCTAAGCAACAAAAGCGTCTTTCTGGCCAAGCTGTCGCTTCCCCCCTCAGGAGAGTGTGAAAGGGCAGCAATGAGTCATCTCTGCGATCCCTTTTCCTTCCTACCGCTGAGCTGAATCAAACCCTGCACCTGTCCATGAGGTGGCAACATTTGTCACGCTTACTGAAGTGCTTGGCTGTAAATACACGACCTGCTTCAAAATGTTTACTACCTGCTTTTGGTTTTACTAATAAAAATGTATATAAGGTCAACTTGGGGCTAAACTTTACAGCGTCTTCCCTTTTTGGAGCTAGTGGTGGGCTGAGCTCAGTTCTTGTGAATCTCTTGCATGACTACCTAGGGCTGAAAGTTGGAGAAGAAGGTTTGAGGTGTTCATATGTAAACTAGTCCAGGTAAAGCAACAGCAATACATCATACGTTTTTGTGACATCTGATCTGGATTAGAATTTGGTATATGAAACATGATGGGACTGATACTAATTTATTACGTACTATAACTCTTGTGTCACAAAATTTCAAAAACTCTGCAGCCAACCTTGTTTCCAGCTTTCAGCAAAGTGGGGCAGGGTGGTATTGCTGGGGAGGGACAGTGCCAGCTTGTGAAGCTCCTGCTTAGTGGTAGTCAGGATGGCTGAAAACCTCAGCACCTACCAAGCAGAAGTAAGAGGTTCTTCTTTGGGAAGCTTTACTACCAACAGCAAGCTGTGAATAATACCACACTTCCATTTAACCTTCATGAAAATATCAAAAATACTCAAAGTAGTTCCACATACATTAAGAGAATACAAGGAGAGTACAGAAGGCAGCTTTACAGGTAGGGATGCACCATAAATTTGGTCATGTTAGAGACATTTTCAGGCAACATTTATATCTGATTTCCTATGGGACAGAAATTAATAGGATTTTTAGCAGTTGGCTTAGTACATGGCCATTTCAGGAATATTTCTAATGCTGCTTATGATGGGGGTTGATGAGGGATGAGATGCAGGCTCAAAGGTTTCAAACAGAAAAAGAAGAACAAAGCATAATGGTCTTTTGCTCTAGTATAATAGCAAATTGGCCCAAGCTCAGGGTTGTATGGTTAAATTAATTCCAGAACCTTAGTTTTTCAACAGTATGGATCCATGAACACACGTAGTTACTTGTAACAGTACGTAATGAAATACACTCTATTGCTCGTTTTAATGTTGAAATTCAATTCGTTATTAGAAATGAGCTCATAAATATGGATAAATGATTTTTCTTTTCACTGTTGCCATGGCTTTTCTAGAAAGAGATCAAGACCAGAACCAGTTCAAGACTTAATTGCCTATAGCTGCTAGAGAGGCAATATAGATGGAAAGGACTAAATATGCCATATTTCAGAACTGATGTTTAGTGCATGTCTTGGCAATGTTTGAATGAGGAACAAAATCAGTCATGTAAGTCCTGTTTTAGGTTGCAGCTGGAAAAACATCCCTTTTGCATTGTCAAATGTGCTCCCTTGGTTGTCCATCCCACCTTTTCAGTAACCCCATCACTCCTACATGGCGGACCAGACACTCAAAACTACCCAGCCCCAAATTTGGAGAACAAAGTATAGAAGACGTGAAATAAGGCTCTTGGAAAATAAACACGGACAAAACTAGGTGCTTCTGATGTTTTTTTCAATGTAATTTCTTCCACACTAGCCTGATGACCCTTTCCAGTGTAAATCCCAAGGATGAGGATAGAAATTTTTGTGGAATGTAGTTAATTTGACTGAAATGAGGTTAACTGGAGAAGGAGTAGTTACTGAGGATCCATTAGACAGAACCACTGTCCTTACATTGAATGCACTTTTGTGACCTTTTTGAAAGACTCCTATCGGTGATATAAAATTTAGAGCTGAATCAGCAGAGTATGAGAATGAACAAGGTGACTGAAGTGCGGATGATTGATGTAGGCTATAACTATGCTGATGATGGATTTATTCTGACAAACTAGAAATATTTCTATATATCCATGTCAACGAGTTTATAAATTACTGCTGAGTTTCTTACTAGGTATCCTCACAACACTGTTCGGAGACCCTGTTTTCATGGATGAGGTCTGGCCTCCTTTAGCCTCCTTGAGGCCAGGATTTCACCCCTTCTACAGGTGGTTTTAAGAACTGTGCAAAAGATGCAGAGCAAGACAGTTGTTTGACTAATCAGAAATCCCTCAGTACTTTAGTGCAGCAGTATGTATTTAAAAAATAACAGAGGATTTTTTCATAATTCCTGAGTCACCCAAGCATTATAATACTGTAAAAATTACAAACTTATAGTGCTTGTCTCCAGTGGCTGATGCAAACATCAACAGGAGCTGGGGCTTGTACTTAAGAAGAAAGTAATGGAGAAAGAAATGCAGCTAACATACAGCTGCAAAGAAATTAGTGCCCTTGAATAGCTCTGACTTCATCAACAGCTGCATTTTCATACGTATAACATGGAGATTTTCTTTTTAAAAAGGCTTGCAAGGGTGCATCCACATGTAATACAGGAGACTTATTCTTTTTTGACAGTAATTTGCCTTATTCCGGTTCTCCCAGAACCTGCTGCTTCTACCATAATAATTCCCCTAGCTTTTGTGCCTGGTTTTGTGCGAGTTATAGTAGTATATTGTTTATTTGAGCACTTTTTAAGTTCTGATGCTTCTGTACACCATGATTTACGCCTGTGAGAATACAAGCATTTTTACCATTGGTTAAATTTTTCAAGTATCCACCGGGTAGTTTTGCTCAGACCATTCAGGCGCTAGCTACTCCCCTCGTAACTGGAAGAGCCAGCCATGCCAGGAGAATAGTGTGAAGGACAGGATTCCCAGCAGGAATGTAGGAGACATTACATGCCTCTGACCTGTGAGCAAAACGTACGCAGCTGAGTATCCTAGGATTAGATACTCCCTCTGCACTTGTGTTGGCAGAGATGGCAGGGAAGAGTGAGAAACAGCAGGTTCCTAAGGGTTGCCTGGATGTCGGCATACTACATGTTTTAGACCAGACAATTTTGAAACAGATTTACTCCATCCAGGAGTAGATGCTACCTGAAGTGACATTTTTCTCAATGACAGAACAGCATAACTTAAAAAAGAGCCTTATCATTGCTAGTAAATATGCATTGGGATAAAGATACAACTTGATTAGCAAGTCTAATCGTACGCAATACCAAATTTTTATGTGTTCATAGATACTGGAATGGCTCCACTAGAATATTGGATGGAAGATTAATAGCAAAAACTGCATGTTTTTTATCTCAGCTTCCATGTGACGTGTCTTTTACCCTGAACAGGCAGATTCATATAAACTGTGCAAAACTCAAATACTCAAAAGCACGGAGTAAGCTCAGGTTTACTTTTTGTTTCTTTATTTTTGTGTGTGCATATTAAGACCATTTAAAAATAAATCTGAAACTAATACAGAAATAGTTTGCGTATGCCAGCAGAATTGAAATCACAGAAGTGCAACCTCAATCATGAGGGCAGCCTAAAAACTATACATGGGGATGTCTTTAAAAAGCAACAGCTCAATGGCAGTGTCTATGCTAGAACAGAAAGTTGAAAAACATCATACTGCTTCTTATTTGACATTAGCAATATACCAGCCATATATTTGAATAACCATGCATTTGAAAATATCTAGGCTTCTAATACCAAGAAGCTTAGAAGTACGATATTAAAGTAAGAGCAAGGCTGTTTGTTGGGCAGCCTGTGACCATCATTGTTTCCATGCTGTTCAAGTTGAACAAGTGAATGACTATCTGTAAGCAAGGTGGTCTTGGAGTGCGAAAATGATGTATAAAGTACCATAGGTAGACTTAATGTTTGAAGCATAGTGTATTGTACTTACAGTACCTCCTCTATCGGTACCCAATATCCCTTTTTTCCCTAGAACTGAGCAAGGGAAGAGCTGTCTTAGAGCTGAACAGAGGGACCGAGGGAAGAGTAGAACAAAGAAATGGACATTCCACAGCAGCAGAAGTATCCCTAACTCTTCATTTGGTTCAAGCACTGACAGGTACTTCCTTTGGTTACAAGTCCTTGCCACTGGTGTTGCAGTTGCCAAAAAGGATTTGTCATACAGCTCTTCCAAGGGAGTTACCACCATCAGACAACAAAGTACTGAAAGAAAATACCCATGCACTGCCTACCGTTTGGGTACTGCTGTGCAACGCCGGTATAGAAAGGGGCTGGACTTTCCTTTGAGACAAAACGGGGATGAACTTTGCTCTTCTGATGCATTTGATGTTTTGATGTATCCAGAACTCTACCAGACTTCTGTATTCCCTTCTTTTTCTTCTTGTACCCTCCTGCTACAATTCTGCACATTGTTTGAAATGGCTCTTGCAGAGAGCTGCTCTACAAGCACAGCCAGCTCCTGGGGTTTGCATCTCGGAAGGGATCTCCCACGAGCTAGCAGAGCAGGAGGGCTGCTGTGGGCTGCCTCTCCCCCTTGGCGCAGGGGTGCGTTGTTCAAGTAACCTGTTGCCACGTACTGTCTTCTGTCCTGCCAGCACTTGTTTGGATATTCAGGGGAGTCTGTTGGGTACTCAAGGGCAGGTGTTCAGCTTCTGCAAGGTTTTTTTCCAAATCCTGGTTAAATATGTTGGACCATGAATGCTATATAGCCAGTCATCTTGTTCTTGGTGTTTGTTTTTCCTATTTGTTTGATTTTGATGAAATGCTGATGAAAAGCCAGTGTCAGTGACAGACCTGGTGTAGTAGATGTGATTTTTCATAAGCAGCACAGCAAAGGTGCAGTTTTGCCTAAATTCATTCAGCACATATGTTCTGTTTTCCTGGCACATACAGATTTTCTACAGAACAGGATTTCTAATATGCAAATTTCCTTTCTGCATTTGATTCTTGCTCAGGGAAATATGCGCTGCTTGTTATTTCATGTACTTTGTTCAGATATTTGAGTTCAGAGGAATAAAATAGGACCGGTAGGGCTGGGAAATAGAGCTTCACTAGCAGGCTTTTCTGAAGCCCATGCATTGGTAGTTCAGCAGCTGAGCGCTTTCTCTGTCTTCATGTAGGTAATGAGGACTTTCACACAGGTACCTCATAAATCCTGGGAGTCAGAGAATAGCTGGAAAGAGAAAATAGCAAAGAGTAAGGTATGTAACCCCTCATTAAGACATCCTTGTCAGATGAGGGAGCATGTTTCTACAAAATTCCTCAAAAGAAGAAAGTACCCAAGAGACAGCGATGGAAAGTTGTTTACCACTCTGATGGCAAAAGCCTTGATTATATTCTTGCTATTTTCCTTGTTTCTCTTTAGTTGAAGAGTTTTTACAGTATTTATGATGGTGCTGTTTCTCCCTCTCCCTCATTTCCGTCTGTACAATCCCAGCTCCTATTTTTCCTAGCACTGAAATTTCCCTCTCGTGTTGGTAATTTGTGTGGGGCGCAAGTGCCCTGTGCGGTCTGTGGCACTGCCCTGGGCGCCAGCCCAGGTGCAGGCATCCCAGAACAGCTCTGCTGGCTCACTTCAACAGCAGAGAGAGGTTGTTTCACCTTGCAGGCTGTAGGATCTTCAGCAACAACCCTGAAAAAGAAAGATGCAATGTGAATAAGCGAAATATCTACAAGGACGGCAAATGATGCTACTCGCATGCAGTTACAGCAGTTCCTGAGTTCCAGCTGCATGGATGAATACCCATCCCATTTTCTCACAGTTACATTTTCTATGCCATTTTTGATTATTCCTTAAGGATGCAAATCATTAGAAACAACAGATAGCTGGGAGTCCTGCTCAGACTTCTGAGAGCAGCATCATGTTGAGATTTGGGAATTTCAGGGACAATGAGAAGAACAACCAGAGACAAGTACACGGCGTCTGTGCCGATGTAAGCAGAGCCGTGGCGCCTGGCTCCCGGGGAGGGGAGCTGCCTCTCCTATCAACACGGGCTCTTTCGCTTGATTTAGCCTGGGTTTGGGGCAGTGCAGTAACCTCAAATAGCTGCTTCAATGCCACTCTTCACTTCAGGCAAGATAGAGCATATCTGGAGCTATTGTTGGAGACATCTTTACGTATCCTGAGCGTGTTGTTTTCTAACGGTTTAGAAGCCTTTAAACAATCTCATCTAATTTCAAGAGTGGGGTTTTTTGGTGGATTATAGAAAAAGTAAATACAGTGATTGTGCAAATTGTTACAGCTACTTTCTGCAAAGTTTTGTCCTCAGCAATACCTCTGTTGTTCACTATTCGCATTTAAAATAAAAGCAGAGTGGGTTTGGGGATTTTTGTTTTTAATTAGATTGTGTACATAACCTGGCTCTAGACTTGGCTCCACTTTTGCTTTTGCTCCACCCAATCTAATCTTAAATACCTCCTCCGAAGCACAGAAGTGACAGGACTTTTCATTGAAACGATCACATTTTTTATGTCGACATCACAAGAGAAAACATTGGCTTTAGTTTTCACTGATGTAATTAACTAGATCTTGCTAAAATTCCTTTGCCCTCAAAACAGAAACTAGTATTGTAGACATACCCAATATAGAAAAAGTGAGCTGAAACTGTTAATCTTTGGCAAAATTCTGAGTAGCTAGACTTTTTATCATGGAAAAAAAACCCAAATAATCTTCATTACAGTCACTGGTACTTATGCCAGCAATAACTCTGAATAGCAAACATTTTAAACTAGCTGTTATCTGTGTATCTAAGTACACTTCTGTACAGTTATAAATACTTCTGGTGGTAGCCTTTTACTTTCTCCTGTGCACCGTCTTCTTTGAAAATCAGACCCCTGAAGAGACTGAAGCTGATTCCTCTGATTTATTTGGGATGTATTTGCAGAAATAAATTAATCTCTTCACTAAAATAAAAAGCAGGGAAGCAGAGGATTAGACTGGAAATTGAAGCTGCTCTGTAGTGAGTAGTCTGTGACAACTAGAAGCTTTCCCATGACTTGGAAGCCTTCACACTATAGGAGGCAAAAGTCGTGATTTCAGAAAGATATGTAAATATGTGACTATTTTATATTTTCCTAGGATGGCACAACTTCATGAATTTTTGGTGTGGAAGGCAATTAAGTGTGTGAGTATGGACAGCTGTTTTCCATCAGTAGCGAAAGAACAGCTCATCCATCAGAAAAGACAGCGCTATATCTGCATGTTCACAGCCAAAAAGATGTGGAGATACTGGAGGAAGTCAGGTGATGCTGAGTGTGGTCCGCTCTTTCCTTCTCAATTTCCTTTCCTGGGAAAGCGAGGATGGTGACAGAGCGCAGTAAGATCATGAATATCAAATGATACTCTCGGCAAGGCATGGATCACCACGGGTTTCTGATGATCCAAGGTCTGTGACTGCAGGCTGCCTTTAGAGCTGTTGCAGTCTCCTTTGGGGATGTTATCTTTTGATGCTTCCCAAAATACTGAACCAGTCAGAGGAGAGAGAGGACACCTTTTTCTGCCCTCGTGCCAGGACACTGCTGTTGTGCTTTCAGCTAAGAAGGCCGAGAAGTCTGTGGAGCAGACCTGGGTTCGGTCATGGGGATCCAGAATGGTTACATGGATCACTGTGGAATGGATCTACTCTTCATTCAGCTTCTTTAAATCACAGAAGAGAACCAGTCTCAACAGGGATCAGGCTAATCCTTTTTACTGTTTGTGTCAAACAGTCCTCGCTCATTAAAAACTGGAATTTCTTTTTGCATGAAACGAGTAAGTCAGCATAGGCTGCTTACCCAGTTCCAACTCGGCTGCTGAGAAAGTCATTCTTTTATTTTCAGTAGGTTAAGGAACAACATTTTTATGCTAACCTTTTTTCTTTTGAATTCTTTTCTACAGATGCCTTCCAGAAATCTTTGGATGTTAGATATGTTACTATAGATATATAGTAAAATTTTGACAGCTTTCTTATTGCTCGAAACCTGTGGTTCCCTGCAGAGACCTTTTCTTCACTGTAGCCTTATTGCCAAGTTGTCAGAGCATTAATTAAACTAGAAGAATAAGGCATTGCATGTCATTTCCTATACTGGATGCCTTCATGTCAGGGACATATCTCCATGGCAAGAACCTGTATATAAACAAAAAATAAGCCTGGCAACAGTACAAAAGCTCATGCAGGCTTTTAAGTGAAAAATGCAGCAAAAGAAAATATGGAATTTAAGCAAAGTATTTCTAGGAAAATGAAGAGTTTGCTGAATACTTCATTCCTTAAGCACAAATGTGATGATTTAATTTGGCTACTATGTGTATTCCAATGTTATTTTTAATCTCCATATTTTAGATATTTATTGGCTCAAACCTTAAAAGGTTTCTCATTCTAAAAACCCTCATTCATTATAGGGAGGCTGAGTGTTCCTTAGTGGGATTACAGATTCTCACTGCGAGCACATAAAATTGTGTATAGTAAAACTTTATTCCATATAAACTGCTGGTAATTTGCATACATTTCATTTTGCTGCATGGATCAAAATGTCTTCTTTTCATATATTATACATCGCCTCTCAATTTTATGTACATTTGCTCTGCTGTTTAGAAGCCAAAAAATACAGCACACATGTTGATGCTTTTCCTGCAATAAAATGAATAGCTGCTTAAACTGTAATTGCAATCCGCCGTTTGCTAACCCCGCAGGCAGAGCCACTGCGTTAGAGAAACAGGAGTATTTTTCATTCTTTCTCACATTTTCAGGGCTGTGGTTCTTTGTGACTCTTCACAAAACAAATTTGATCCTTCACTGCCAAGTTAAAAGAAAAACAAGAATATTTTCAAGAGCTGGAAAGAAAAGATTGTGTTATGGGGACTACAAGATGAAGAGGTGATATCTGGAGGATAAAACTGTCATGGGCACACAGGCCCTTTCGTCTTGCCATGCACAGAGCAGTTGCTGATGGGTTACATACAGGGACTCTCCACGAAGGAGGAACACTTCAACTGGTTGCACCTGGTTGTGCCACCGAGGCTTGGGACAAGCAGAGGGACAGAGGGACATCCATCACTTACAGGCTTGGTCACGGCCCCGGCCAGAGCACATGAGTGTAAGTTCTGTGCTACCAAAAAGAAAAGGGACCTGGAGAGCACTGGTTGTAGCTTCCCCCTCAGCTGAACACGGGAGCACCGGCAGCATCTCAATATGGCATTTTAAATATTTGCAAGCTTAAAAGATCCTTGCTGTTGTGAGGAAGCTAGATCTACTCGATGCATGTGTTTCTGGGCCAGAGCTGCATGGCTGCTCTCCACGAGCAAGTTTCAGTCCTCCTCCAGGAGCTCTGTGCCCAAGGTGGGCGAGGCGGCCAGAGATTTTGGCCTCTCTGGTGTGACTGTGTTGTTGTAGATGGGCAGATGCAATGGCTGCGCTGCCAGGAGCTGCCTGTGGCAGCATATGCAGCACGTTCCCCTTCTCTCAGTGTCTTGACTGACTGTCGCTGGTATTCCGGATGCATGTGCAGAAGCACGGCGTGGGTGCCAGTCTCGGAGTTACACTTCAGCAGAGCAGTTTCACACTTGCGCTACTTCCGATCCTGCACAAACCCTTCCCCGGTGAATCCTGCAAGACAGTTCCCGTGATGCCCAGCTGACTGTTTGCTGGGGAGTCAGTGCTCAGGCATTTTGCATCTCGGGCAGCCTCTGAGGCTGTACCTGGGAGCCCAGCAGTGACTGGAGCAGGTCCCAGGACTTGGGGCCATCTCTGAAGGTGTGGGTGAGAGGTCTCCTCCTTCGGCTCGAAGGGTCACCCCTTCGGACAGTCTGGGGTAGTCAGGAGCTCAATCAAGCACTGGGCACCCCAGGTGAGAGAGGGAAAGTTAAAGTGCTGCCGTGTTTGGCCATGCTCGCACCTCCTCTGAAGTGCCAGAGTGATGCCGTGAGCCTCCTGCTTAGAAGAGGCCACATTTTCGGCACGGCTTCTGCCACGGGGCAAGCTTGCCTGTGCCTGTCTGCAGTGCAGCGTCTGCCAGCAAGATGCACGGGGCCTTGCGGTGTTTCGCCGCGGGGAGCTCACCTTTGCCTGGGGCAAGGGACGGTGCTGAGATGTCTCCCACGACTGCGGCAAGGCTCAATGTCCTCCCTGGTTCCCTTCCCGCCATCCCCTCCGCTAAAGCATCCTCACCATTACTCAAGCAATTGGATTCCTCCTCTTATTTTTTAAAAAAAAGGTCTCTAAAAATTATTCTTTAAAAATTTCTGATGAATAGCATTAATCCCCTAAGAGAGGAACACTCTAGATTGCTTAGCTGCAAACATCTTTTATTCATGAGCAGCATACGCCATACATTCACTCCCTCACTCAAGTCTCGGGCATTATTTCAGGCAGAAGAAAGGACATCTTTAGCATCGTAGGCTTTTCAACAATCAGAAAATGTATAATAAAGTGGCAACACCTCTCAGAGGCAATAACCTACTGAAATATTACAAGCCTTTATAGTCAGTGGGCATTTTAAAACCTTAGCTTGGAACTAACAGAACTTTGTTATTAAATGATTACTTTTATATACACACTCAGAGCTCTCTGTACTTTGCAAAGGATGATGAAGTGCCATCCTTACATTTTAGATGCTGTAGACCTTTTTTCCTTCTCCCTACGTGTATGGAGTGAATCCTAAATGATAAACTCTGTCGGTCTGAGGGTTGCTTTTTCTCACAAACTGCTTGGTTTTTAACTTACAAGGCCCTTAACATAATTCTCCCTAGCACACCCAGTAACTCCCTTTCTCTTTATTTGCTGGGAGTCCCAAGGAGAGGCATACGCGCGTTTTCAAGTCGCTACAAGCTTATAACCTGCTATTTCCCCTCTCAGGTCTATTTTTAAAAACACAGGTGAAATAGAAAGCCTGGGGGTGTGCAAAAGTTGGTCTCTTCAATTAATTTAACATATTTCTTTGTGAAGAAATGAAGCAACAGCACAGGTGAAAAGCCTGTAAAACCTGCTGCTTCAGCCTGCCTTCCCCCGGTCAGCTACTAAGCGTATTTAGCCATTGGAAGAATTAGTTCATTGTTGCTGGGATTCTAGCTTTGATTTCTCATTATAATTTTTTAAAATGCTGAGGATTAACAGCATTTGAGGAGCAGATCCAAAGACTTTGGTGGATTTTGGAGGGGGCTCTAGATACACCTGAGGTTAATGATGGGAGAGCCCACCTCTGCATCTTGATCCCTGGAAATGGAATTGACCTTCTCACAGCTCAATTAGGGATAAGTTTATATAAATATATCTTAATGTTTGACCCCAATCTCCTTTGCATGCCCTGGTTCAGTTGGCCTGTGAATAATACAGCCTCCTGTCAGCAAAAGGAGACAAGGTGTTTGCTCAAATGTTCAGAGTCAGCAACCCAGCAGAGATGGCTCCAGCTGAGGCTCTAACTGGGGCAGACTGGAAAGCTCGGACCAACTGCGGAAAGCTGAGCAAAGCTTTCTGCTTTTCACCTTTGATCCTTGGCTGCCATTACTCCAACGTTTACACTTAGCAGTACTTTCACAGCTGTATGTTTTTTGAAGGCAGTGTTTCTCTTCCAGCTATCATTCCTCCATCAAGGGTAAGCCAACCTCTTGTGCCCAAAAAATGCAGTTTTCACTGCTCACTCAGATGAGCGCTGTGCTGATAAATACGCAGTGCCTGGGGCAATACCAGCTCTTTTGGGCACCCACGGACTCTGCGCTCCTGATCCTCACAGGTGTCTCCAAGCCTCCACCGTTCCCCGCCATAACCGGGCTCAGTCCCGCAAGACTGGGTGAGTTATCTCCCCTTGCCAATGGGTCCGGTCCCCTCTCCCTGCCACTGCCCCGTGCCGTGCGCTTCCACTGTTTGCCTTGCACCAGTGCCGGAGCCGGTCACACCCCAACGTGAGCCAGAAACTAACTCAGCCAAAAAACTGGAGGGCTTTTTGCCCTGCCTCCGGGACAGGCAGAGGAGTGGGGCAGGGGGACAGGGAAGGGTGTGCTTTGGTAGCCATGAGGCGTTAGGATCAGTGCAGCTGCTCCCAAATCCACACCTTAAATATGTGCAGCCGCTACTGTTTCCCTGGAGATAAATATTCCTTGCATTTGGCCAGTGGCGCAGCTTGTGCTTTTCTAGCCAGTGTCTATAGATGGACATGCTCTTTAAGAAATATTATTTAAAATGACTTCTCCTTTTAGTCTTGCAAAGGAAGGACTCTGGTCAGGCTTGGGGTATCTTCTTACGGAGTTGTGGAGAAGCTTATGCTGTAGCTATACATACAATGTTGCTAAACAGAGAACACCAAAGTTATTAAACCTGCCCTTTTCATGAGCTTTAAATTCATTGGCAACATTTTTCTTTAAATCACACTCTAATCTTTCAGAGAACAGAGCCTCTGCTTAGAGGTGCTGTTCCAAGGAGAACGAGCCGCCATACGAGGTGTCCTCTTGATTTATAGCTGCAGCAGCATGAATTTCATATAACATGATAATATCCTATAAAGTCTCAGAGCTCTACACCGAGTCCTGCACAGATAACTGGTTGAGCAGTACACAAAGTCAGGATGTGATAATAACGTCTTTGCTTCAGCATGAAACGATGCTATTTGGGATGCCATGCTTCTTGGATGTGGGAGCAGTAATCCTATTATCAGTCATCAACAATAAACGACAGCACTGTAGATACCCATTTGCTAGAGGTGATACAGAGAAGCTATTAGGAAGCAGCCTAGCCGGCATGCTGAGGTTTCACCTGCTATTTCTTTGCAGATTTTCTCTGCAGATATCTGCCCATCTGCAGATATTTTTTTATCACTATAAATAAGAGGACATTTACTTCACAGTGACTTGGTTATTATTTCAAGCCACCAGCTGTACTTCAGCATTGATTCGGGGGATCCCTTTCCAGGTCTCAGGGTCTCCCGGAGGGTCCTGGGCCCTGGCGTTCTCCTCCCAGAGACCTTCAAGGTGCAGAAGAGCAGGACAGTTTGTGTATACATTAATGACTGTGCCTATGGGGATGGGCAGCAAAGAATAGCAGCAAAATCTGCCATAAATTACCTGTGAGATCCCAGGAAAGGTAGACAAGGAACGCTCGACTGACAGTGCCAAGCAAACAGATGAGTTTTCATCATCTTCGCACCTAGCCCATCCTTTCTAGCTATGGCATACTTTTTGATTACACTATGTTATTTTACAGCTAGTATGAAATATTTAGGGCTTTAAATTTACATAGTCATAAGACACACCACTGTGCAGTACATCTTATGATTCAAATACAGGAGCTATATAATTACATACTTCCACAAAATTTTATTAGTGGGGGAAACATAATTTTATTCTGGTGCATTGTTGGAAATTATTTCTATAATGAAATCATAGGAAGAATTTCTTTAATTAGGTAGAACTGTAAACAAATGAATTGGGTTATCCCTCTTTAGGCTTCATGTGCAGGGATTGCAGCTGTGCTTAGACTGGCCACTTGCCCCCCCGGGCTCTGAGCATGGGTTAATCCAGTACAGCAAAGCAGACTGAGAGGGAAAATGCTGCTGCTGCTCACTACTCTGCCCATCCATACCTTAGATTTATTCATACCCACTCGCTCCGGTCCTTTATTAGCAACCTAAAGGAACTGCCACTGACTGCCGAGATACGGCTGTACATCACCCTCACAGTGTTTCTTGACCAGCTATGCCAGGGGAGGTTTAGGTTGGATATTAGGAAAAACTTCTTCACCGAAAGGGTAGTCAGGCACTGGACCAGGCTGCCCAGGGAAGTGGTTGAGTCCCCATCCCTGGAGGTATTTAAAAGACGTGTAGATGTGGTGCTTAGGGCCATGGTTTAGTGGTGGGCTTGGCAGTGCTAGGTTAACGGTTGGACTCAATGATCTTAAGGGTCTTTTCCAACCTTAACGATTCTATGATTCTACAGGACTCTTAACTATCCGTAGTCCAAGACACAGGTAAGATGGTTACCAAAGCATCCCATCTATTTTTTTCTTGGTGATGAGTTATTACACGGCAAGCCTGAGCTTCCCCTGTGACAGACGAGCTGGTGCACCTCTGCAGGGGGTCCCTTCGCCTCATCCCATCTGCACCTCTGATGCTGGGTGCTTTTGACACGTCTGCAGTCAGAGGTTCATCTGAATTCACCCAGATTCACTTCTCCTCCTGTATTTCCTTTCTTCCCTAACTTTGCTTATTTTCCCCAAATTTCCCTACCTTCACACATGTATAAACAGAAACCTCCAGCCCCTGACTCCGGTCATGGACGATGTTTTGGGGATTGGTGCCTAAGAGAAGTGCCCATCCCGTAGGTGCCCACCTCTTTCACTTCAGCACCTTTCTCACGCAGGAAGGGACGTGGCAAAGGAAGGTGAACAGTGTTTGGCCAATATGAAGCTGATCCTGGAGAAGACCACAGAGGGAAGATGCTTAGACAGTCTTCCCATGACCAAAGGGAGAGATGGAAACAGTATTTTTAAAGAGAAAGAGGTCCTGCTGCATTCTTACAATGCACATTTTTACCCTTTTACACATCCACTTTTTCCCTGGCCACAGTCGCCTTTTCTCGCTCGTCAGTAGCACTGATGGGAGTGAATTACTTTCTCCTCTGGGAGAGGAACGTTTCACACTCCTCTCAGCTGGGCATCAGAGGAGGCCCCGCAGCTCCTCACACAGCACCCCACACCGGCACCTTTTCTACGGCCTGGTTTTGCTAAACCTTGCACTGGACACCTTCTACATTGACACAATGAATTCCTATGGAGAATGGCTTCTCAAAATGACATTTTTGTAAAATCAGCTGTTGCCAATCATTTAAAAATACACACGGGAACAAAGTTCTGTTTACCCTGGGTTTAATAATTACCTTAGTGATGCGAAGCTGAGCCCAGTGACACAATAAACCTTCCTGTCCATTTTGACATCCTGTATGTTGAGATGATGTTGACTCATGGCTTCAGTCACTGTTTACAAATATTGGCCTGGGAGGTCATTAGAGATCAAAATAAATGATGTTATCAGGAAAGTGAAGATGGAGGAATCCTACAAAACTGACCCTAATGTAATGAAAATATCCTTTAAATTAAACAGGTGGTGGAGCTAAGCATCTCCTTCAGGCTTTTGCTCCTTTGTGATCTATCAAGGGAAGGATTTACATTTATCTGAGCCTAAGGATTCATTACGGGACAGTTCTTAAATGCAACCTACAGAGCACTAACAAGAGGTGAAACCAGGGTCACTATTTAACTCACGGATCAATAAATCTTTTCCATCCTTGAACTGTAATGTCAAATGCCATTGCCTAAAAATTCCTCACCCGATAGAGCAATGTATATCCATTATAGTTATACTCTCCTCTCAGGGTGCAAATAGCATGCACGTAGCCTCAACTACACTTCAGAGCTCTATGTGCAAGTTCGTTTACTTGCAGGTAAAAGCATACTCTAATTTCAACATCTATAAATAAGTAAATACGTTTTGATTCATTTTAAACATCCATAAGTTTCACATTGCCAATGCATTAATTATTCTCCAACTCTTCCATTTCTTAATCAAAATAAAATCTTTGCCTAAACTCTTTATTCACAGTGACAACACAACGTTAACATCTTTGTAATTCAGATAAGCGAGATCTTCTCTAAGAAATTCAGGGGGAAAATATGCAACCTGACAGAACAGCATGAAGCTCCCATATGAGAATCCTAGGAGGAAGTGTCTACATATTTCAGAGTAAAATCAAAGGAAGCCATTAAAAAGGAGCACATTGTCTAAAATGTGTTGAAATGAGACATGTATTTATTCTCTCCCTGAGGTAAAAACCTGTACAACTTTGGGTTTACAACCCATAAATTATCAAGTCATTTCTCACTTGTGGAATAAATAGCATCCGAGAGCGTCTGCATCCACACATCAGCTGAAGCTGGAGAGAGCTAAATTTACAAAACATTGAATCAGGAGGTACGTGAGACTTAGTAAACAGCACAAAATCCAGTGCTCCCAACAAGGAACATTACAGCTAATCAGCAGGTTTTCAACTTCTCAAGAAGTTTCTGCTGGAGTTTGTGGGGTGCTCAGGGCCCCTCTGTGGAGCTCAGCAGAAGAGTGAGCGTGGCCCGAGGAGGTAGACGGGTGCAGAGGATGGAGGAGCCAAGCAGGCTGCCGAGACCCAGCCTGGGCAGCAGCTCTTGGTTCGACCACACTTAACGGTGGTGTTTGGGGGCTGCCTAGTGAAGATGGGAGGGTGCCGGGTGGTCAAGGTTATCTCAGTTCCCAGCTGAGCTGTGCCTTTCTTCCCCACTCCCCTCCTGAAGCCCACCCATCCTGGTGGCTGCCCGTGTGGATGTAGGTCAATATTCAGAAAAGATCCACAGAGCCGGAGTTCTCCCACCTGCTCCATGGTTCAGTGCCGATGCAGGTGCCCGGCTCCTGCAGAGTCCCAGGCTTAAAACCCTTGACAGGCAAAGCACAAGCCAAAGGGTTTCAGCACAGGGTCTCCAGGAGCCTCAGCCCATGTCTCTTCCAGTTATTATCTGCTCATAAGACCTTTTGGATACATTGCTTTTTGAGCCAAGATTTCTGCGTTGGAATAAGCACCCCTGCCACCCCGCCTGCAGAGCATAGAGGAAAGGGCTTGTGACTCGCCGCGCTGCTGGGGTCCATATTCACATGGCAGGGCAGGACCGAGAGCCAGGGGTGGTGAGAGCACCTCACGGGGGGCTTCTGGCTCCTGCAGAAACTTGGCCCAGCCTGGTGTTGGTCCACGGTGATGCCTCACCTTGGAGCAGGACTGGGATATGGCCGGGATAGACCCCAGACCTGGGAGCTCTCTGACCCCACAGCAAGTCATGACTGGAGCATTGGGTATGGATCTGCTCTGAACTTCATAGCCTGTCGGCAATTACCTGCTGCCTTCTTGGTTAATGAACTCCTGGTCTCACTGCATATTTTTAAGAGCAGGTGACCAGAGGCTGGACTACACGGTGTGTCTTCCCGGTGCCTGAGATGCGCCTGTGCTGGCAGGCTCCAGAGGAATCACGAGTGGTTTTGCCCATGGAGGATTAAGCCGGACCTCGCCCCACAGCGTTCGCAGGGTCAGTGCTGGTCCGAGGAGGAGGCACGAACCGGGCCACGAGCATCAGCCCTGAAGGGAAACACAAGCAAACACGGGCAAACAAATTGCAAGGTGGGAAAAGGAAACCAACAAAGATGAATGTGGCAGATGAAATGTAACCAAGTGTGTTAACGTGGGGTCAGACAAAGATTTAAAAAATCTTGTACTCAGGATATTAAAATTGCACTCCCTGGTGTGTACCTACCTGCACCTCTTTTCTAAACATTATTTCTGCTACATTTGCCTTGAATTAAGAAACAGGCTTTTCATCTTCGAAGCAGTCAGACCCGCAATTATACCAACCCAAGTTTTGCATGAAGTAATATTTTTTCCTGCCTTAAACACATTTTGTGCTCAAAATGAACTTGTTAAATAGTCTGTCATCTCGCGTTTCCTTCTCTAAAGATGCGGACAACACCTGAATAGTTAATGAGCTGCAGTGCAGTTTAATCAGAGTGGGAAAAACACTATTTCAAACAAAGAACAGAGTCATCCCCTCCAGTTTCTCCTGCAGCCTCCAGCTTCCCTCACCGGTCACCAGGTCACCGGGTCACCCTGCACATGGTGGCCTTTGAGCATGCCCGGAGCCAACCTGCCTGAGCCCCAGAGGCTGCACACAGGTTTTTGGGGGCTGATGCTCCCCACCACTTTGCTTCACAAGCAGATATTTAGGCCAACGCAAAGCGGGAGGGCAAAGCCAGTGTGCTGCCACAAGTCATGGCCCAAGCCTGGTCCCGTTTCAGCATTTCAGCCTGCGTAGGGGCTTACAAGGGCTGGATGCCTTACTCACACAGTAAGTAATTTTACTAGGGCATGGCTGTACCAGCGTACAAGAGCATTGATGTGCCTCCAGTTGTCGTCCTGAGCCCAGAAATTTCACTCACAGCAGTTGTCACCCGCATGCCCTCCCTGCCCACGGCAGCAAACAGCTTCGGAGCCGCACACGGGAGTGCATGGCGCACAGCTGTGCCAAAAGTAATATTATCAAAATACCTTTTGTTCCAATACATTGAGCACATAGATGGAAAAATATTATGCATCGGCTGGGCTGTAAGTTCCCCTTTGTATAAAATATGAATAACATTTCTTACCTGCATTTGCGAAACGCTTTGTCCCTGGGTACAGAGTCTATACACAGCCACAGTGTTGCCGTTATTTATTACTTTCCTTAAGCACCTGGAGTTATGAAAACGTACTTTTCCTTTGATCCTTCACAGACCCAGTAGCCTGCAGGAAGAATACAATTCATCAGTGGTTTCGTTATGTGTGTCACTGTAACGGAGGGCAGGAATGAGATACAGCACTCCTCTGCCACCTGGGAGCATCCTCTACCCAGCAGCGTGAAGGCAGCCGGGTAACGTCCTCTCAGTGGGTGAAGTGCGTGAAAACGTGCGGAAATAAAGCAGTGATTGTGGCTGGGAAGTAGCCGTTAAGGGAATTTAACTCAGCTGACTGTGGTGAGTAAAGATGCCATCAATAGTTCCTGGTACTGGCCAGTGAGTTATTGCATATGTGATTTCCAAAATCCAGCTCCCTTAGCACATTGCTATAATAAATCTGTTGTTGCTTTTGTTGTTTTATCCCCAAAGAATAAGAGAAAGGTGAATTGCTGACTTTCCACAACTTGCTCCAGCTGCAAATGGAGCTTCAGCTCCTCAGGGCTTCGGCTCATGGGCAGTGAAGCAAACAGCGACAGCGGTTGAAGATGGAGCTGTCTCCCACCTGCCTGCCAGAGGTTACTGCTGCTCTAATGGTGTCAGCAACAGAAAATATCTGCCCAGATCAGCTCAAGTTGAAGCACAAGGGTGGAGCAGCGAAAATGTAGGTGCTGAATCAGCCCTGTTTTGGAGCTCGGAGGGACGTTAGCAGCGGCATGGGGATGGGGCAGGGCAGGAGCCACCGGTGCTGCTCCTGCAGGACGTGCTTAAGCTGCTCTGCCAGAGCCCACAGGCACTTTTTGCGCTTCTTGCCCCAAGATTATGTTTTGTTGGTGTCCTGGTTTCAGCTGGGATAGAGTTAATTTTCTTCTTAGTAGCTAGTAGAGTGCTGTGTTTTGGATTTAGGATGAGAATAATGTTGATAACACAGTGATGTTTTGGTTCTTGCTGAATAGAGTTTACACTGGTCAAGGACTTTTCAGCTTCCCATGCTCTGCCAGGTGCACAAGAAGCTGGGAGGGGGCACAGCCAGGACAGCTGACCCAGACTGGCCAACGGGCTATTCCATACCATATGACATCATGCTCAGTATATAAGCTGGGGGAAGAAGAAGGAAGAGGGGGACATTCGGCATGATGGCGTTTGGCTTCCCAAGTAACCGTTACGTGTGATGGAGCCCTGCTTTCCTGGAGATGGCTGAACACCTGCCTGCCGATGGGAAGTAGTGAATGAATTCCTTGCTTTGCTTTGCTTGTGCGCGCGGCTTTTGCTTTCCCTATTAAACTGTCTTTATCTCAACCCATGAGTTTTCTCACTTTTACTCCTCCGATTCTCTTCCCCATCCCACCATGGGGGGAGTGCGCGAGCGGCTGTGTGGTGCTTAGTTGCCGACTGGGGTTAAACCACGACAGTTGGCCAATAATCTTCAAAAGGGGGAGAAACAGAATATCGTAACCTCGCTATTACCCACATGAAAGGTCAACACTTTCTGAGCCTGATGTTATTTTAAATAGTGATGGGGCTTGGTTTAGTAAACACAAACTAATACTAAATCAAACAGAAGCATCTTGCTTAAAAGCTGCTATTATGCTCAAAAGAATTAAAATGGCAAGAAGTGCAGAAGCAAACTGCAGTCCCTGTGGTTCAGTCCTTGCTGCATGTGTTGAATGTCTGGAATCATATACTTGGAAGTCTGAGTTTTTGGTGTGGGGGGAAGAAAATATAATAGACAATAGGGTGCCATGGGACAGAATAACACAGCCGGGCAGGGTCCCCATGACTCATGCCCAGATCTTTCCTCAGGAGTGGGAGTCCTAATAATCCACAACAAACTATTGTAACCCGCTGAATGTCGCAAGTGTCCCTGAAGCCACATTAACTTCCCGCAGCAATGATTTTTCTAAATACGTGACATCGCGTTGTTTTGCTCCGTGCCAAACACATTTAAAGGCACTACCTTGACTTCCCCATCAGGGGTTCACTTGAACTGCTCATTGCTCTTTCTCTCTCCTCAGGCCCCCTCCCCAGGACTGGGTGACGCTCTCTTCGCTTCCAGGAGAAATGACAGCAGCATTCTGCTGCTTGGAACAATGTTCTGCTTTATCTCCAGGAGACAACAGTAGGTGGTTTACTTTTTGGCATTTCTGTCTCTTTTTGTTACTTTTCTAGGCCATTTGCCAAAGAAAAAAAGAATACCATGCTTTGCATTTCTATATCTTCTTCCATTCAAGGCTCCTTGAAGATTTGACAAACATCCTTTGATTTCGAGCCAGGCTGCTGGCAGGCGGACGCAGCCCCTCTGACCCCACCAAGCCAATACTCCCCGGCCCGCTCCCTGGGTCGCTGGGAGGTGGGACACGGGTGTTCAGCTGCAGGAGAGCAGCAGAAGCGCTGCCGTGGCAGGGCAAAGGCAAAGGCAGCTACAGGCAGAGCAGTGTTTCCACCTCCTCCTCCAAACCAGAGCTGCAGTGATCTCACACTTGATCGCGGTAGTGGTGGTACCTCTGCAGTACCTTCTCCTTCAATAGAAAGCCCGTTGGGAGTCACCAGGTTGGATGGCCATTGCTCTCTCAGCCAGCCCCTGAGTGCAAAAAGCCATGGCTGGCCATTCGGCGAGGTGGATGGGCAGAGCCGGTCCAGCAGCCCTGGGGCAGCAGCCCTGGGGCAGCAGCCCTGGGGCAGGGCTGCCTGTGCAGTGGTGTGCAGTGCCGACCTGCAGTGGCGTGGGAGCAGCGCCTCTGCCTGGAAACCCAGGATTCCCAGTTCTGCGGTGAGGAATTAAGTCTGTGTGTACAGCTAACGAAGATAACTCTTATCTTATTGGAAGGAGGAGCAAGGGGAAGGCCAAGAAATTAGCCAGATAGTGTTGCCAGCAGCGGTGCCCCGAGCCCCCTGCGACAGCTGATAAAGCCGTGTTGTGACCATGGAGCAGCAGAGACAACGACCCCAACCCCGCCTGAGATCAGGAGGTGGAGGATATTTAAGTTACTAAGCTGCAAACTCCAGTCTCCCCAGGTCACTTTGGAGACATCACCCGCCTCCTCCTTAGGGACAGGAGCCAGTGGCACGTGCAAGATCTTGTCAGACATGGCCTTGCAGAAAGGATTTTGGAAACAAAAAAGTACAAACCCCAGAGAATTTTGTCCAAATAGCTGAAGTGTCCCAGGGATAAGATCGTGGTACGTCAGCCACCATGAGGGTACCATCACACGGGCCAGGGGCAGGACAGGGTCTTTCCTCCGGTGGCTCAGGCTCCCTCTTCCTAAGGGGCAGGAAGGATGGGGTTTGAAGCGCTGACATTTAATGGGCAAACCAAAGCCAGGAGCAACTCCCCTGCTTGCCTCACCTGGGGAGACACTTAGGGTCCTCCTCCCATGGCCCTGCAGACCCCTGAGGGCAGTGGGAGACCTCCCAGGGCAGCAGGCACCCAGCAGCATCGTGGCTCTGCAAGGCAGTGGAGCAGAGGGGCTGCCCCTTGCCACTGGTCTTGGTGGGCATACACTGGGGTCTGTCAACCAACTATGTGTCTTCTGCCACGTCTTTTGGGGAAAAGCAATGGGTATGGATATTCATAGGCATTGCTTTGCCAGATGCTCCCTTGCCAATGGGCCAGGTGCTGCAGGAACACACAGGCATCGAGGATGGTCATGTATTTTTGTTGTAGGAGGAGCTACAATGTAAGAGGCAATCTGGGGCTGGCACACTGACTGGCAGAAGTTCCTATGTGGGTAGGTGAAGCTAAGCAATGGGGCTGAACTGAAGCTACTGAGGTCCTCTGTGCAGGGCTGGGTCATCCTGGCAGGCTTCAGGTGAACTTTGAGAAAACAGAAGAAATGCAAAGATGAGCAGGGATTTACAGGTACAGCCTGGGATTTGCTCAGATTCTATAAACACCCATCAGAAATCTTTAAACCTGTTACAAGTCAACACACGATGACCCAGCAGCATATTTTAATATGCCAGTTTCACAGGTTCATCCCCTCCCCTCCGTGGCAGCTCTCCAAGAGCCTGTTTTATGAGCATGGCGTCTTTTCACACCATTGTGCATCGTGTCATACAAGAAACATGAGGACCTGTGTCTGATGGGGATGCCGCTCTCTAGGGAGTGAGTGCTTCTCAAGGGGTTACTGTCCATGGAGGGCTGAGCAGGGAGCTCACTGGGACTTAGAGATGGCCATCTGCTCAGCTTATTGAAGAGATGGATAAGAGGAGACTTCTTCATAGCTGATGTGCCTTCACGGGGAGGTACCTCTGCTGTGACTCAGCCCTGATATCTAGCACTGGTGGAGCAAAAAGTCCAGCATAGAGAAGGGAAAGACAATTGTATTAAAAATAAAAATATTTGATATGGATCAAATAGTTTAAAAAGTGCTCTTACATCATCCTGAAGAGAGAGCAATAGAGTTTCTGGCACTGGAAATCTTTAAATCCTGATAAAATGAGGTTGTAGCCTGGCCAGAAAGCCCTGAACTGGAGCGAAGCTTCGCTGATGGAGCCCTGTGATCCACCCTACTGGGCGCTGGGACGATGTTGGGAGCACCTTTCCACTTAAAAGCTGGTGAGGCAGGCTCCTTGTTTTACTAAGAGCACTTAATATAGTTAGTGTAAAGGGAGCTTAGTAGCACTTCAATCAGTATTTAACCTAGTACAGTCGCACCCTGAGCCTGCTGCCCATCCTGGGCTGGTTGATATGATCTCATGTTCAAATTGATGACACTGAGACACGGAGGGACAGATTTCCCTAAGAGAAGCCAGGAGCAGAGATGGGAGCCAGACAGTTTTCTTCCAATGACCGGATAGCTCCTTATCAGTATAATCATGATTCCTCTAGAGGATAAAAATGCTATGGTCTCATTTGTACTTTACATTATACAAGAGATTCTCATTGATAACCACTCTGAGCAATTTCTCAGTGACCTTCTTAAAGGGAGCTGGGAGGAATATTTGACTCATAAGTAAGTGATGAATTTTAGACTTCTGGTGGAGGATTTGGAATAATGAAAAATATCTGCTTATTCTATAATATTCTGGCTTATCCTAATGCTTTGCTTTGCTGCTAATATGAATTAAGATTTTTTTTAAATTAACCTATGAGTCTGATTCTCCAAGCAGTCTTATTTTGGTTGAAAAAGTCATTTTGTGGGTCAAAACTGGAGTGGAGGTACCATTCCTAGCTTCCTTACTGCATTCACATGATCACTGTATGCTGGTCCTGTGTTTTATGGTCCTGACTTATTTCTTGGATAGGGCTTGCTCTGAAAAACAACTCATTTGACAATTTAGAAGCAGATGAAATTAAATAAAAGTAGCATGACTACGCAGCTCTGGGGATGCTAGGCTCTGATGAGACATTTTCAATAAATGAAGAGTGCTGGGAAGAAGAAAGAAGTTACCACCAGTTTGTTTTCCGTTCCCAGGTTTTCATCACTGTGTCAGCCTTTTCACATCACCTGTATCATTGCACCTTTGGGCTCGGGCCCACATGTCTTCAGGTTTAAGGGTCCCTGAAGCTGTGACAGAGGCGGCTTTTTGCCCGCTGAGCACCTCTGCGGGCTGGGCTTGCTGCTGGTGATGCCCGGCTGCCCCTTGCACGTGCCAAGCCACTCGCAGACCGTGGGCGAGGGCGTGCGTGTGTGGCCCCTTCGTGCTCCATAACCATCCCGCAGGGCTGTGCAAAACGCCCTTACCTTCATCCCCTGCGTCCCTCTCGCTTGGTGCCCAGTCTCTGCTGCCGGGCCGCCGCGGGGAGCCCGCTCGTGTCAAAAGCCAGAGCCAGGCTCTCACTCCCACTTTAAAGATGCTCTTTAACTACCAAAAAAAAAAAAAAAAGAAAGAAAGGAATAAAGAAAAAAAGAAAGGAAAAAAGAAAAAGAAAAAGAAAAAAAAAGACATTGAGTTTAGGGCATAAATGCAGTGACTCAACTAGTGAGGGCGGCCAACACATTAACCCCTATGTCGATGGGCTGAAAAACGAATCTGAGCATTTGGTGGCCCCGGTGACCAAGTCTCCCATAAGTTACGAGCTTTGACACCCCCGTGTATGTCCTGTGCTGGGCCGCGGGTCAGGGAGCGTGGGGGCGGCAGGACAGATCCTGGTCGCTGCCCAGGGCCACCCTCCTCCCCCACGCCCCAGCCCGTCAGTGGGGCTCCCGGCTTATCCTCAGGGTTTGCATAAATTTGTGGGTATTTTAAATAGCTTTGATGCAACTAGCATTCAGTTTTAGCTTGGATCGTATTTGCACCCGCAGCTAGAAAGTTTTTGCAGTAGACAGTAGGCAAACAAAATATATCCTTGCAACGTGCTTGTGGCCCCGCGAGCTGCGGTTGTGTGCCTTAGATAAAAGTGTTGAATCTTGGATCTCCACACACAGGTCCACTGACATTTAATCACATGAATTGTATATTTTAGACATGTTTTAAATGCAGAGATGATAAGAGAAAGCCCTCAAAACCTGCAGTAAAATGTATTTCCAGGTCTCCACAAGTTTAGCGATCGTTAATAAAAAAGAAGGAGTATCTTTTCCAGGTCTCTGGAAGTTTAGTGATCATTAAATAAAACAGAAGGAATATCTTTTATAGACTTCCTCAGGATTTACATCCTGCTTTCCTTCACAAAGTAAACTGTTAAAACTGTCCCGGCCTGTTAGCCCTGTGTACCTTGGGTCCTTGGGGTTATTCAAGCTAGAATAGTGAAGTGGAGAGATAAATTAGGCTGTAAAATGGACTAAGCGTTTCTTTTGTGGCCACTGACATTTAAAAAATTCTTCAGATAAAGGCTACCCACGATAAATATTTGCAAGTTAATGAAAGCCTTGGAAACTTGAGTATGCAGATGTAACACGGGTAAATACCCAGCATTTCTTCATGGAAATCCAGAGCAGCGAATGGATAGCGGGAAACAATAGCCATGGGCATGAATACTTGTTGCGGGAGATGTCTCTTTATATAAGACATGTTTATTTAAAGTACATTGAAAATGAGATTTGCAAAACAAGATTGAACATTAGGATTGTAAATAACCAGAGTCAAGTGGCATTTCCTCAAATATACTTAGGTACGCTCCTCCCGCTGTGCTAATAGGGCACAGCAGCACAGCGGATCGGAACCAGAAAAAAGTATATTCTTATGCCTGCGTTGCATCCAAAATCATACATTAAAGGAAAGATCATCCAAATTAGGAACATATAAAAGCAAGAAGCATAATGACTGTTGTGTATCTGTCTTCAGCAATTTTTATTTTTATGCATAATAGATATTCAGAATAATTTTAAGCTCAAAGTCCCTCCCACTACCTTCTTTTCTAAGCATAAGCATAGTTTATTTGCTAGAGGAGATTTAAATCTTTAAAGCAATTTCATAAAAATAAAATATGTAAGGTATCGAAGCATAAAAACTTCCTATGCTTTGAAAGTATTCATCCTTAAATTCTGTTATTAAGCCAGACAACAGAAAGTTGTTAATACTTGTTCCCTGGTTTGGAGGTTTTTTTAATCTTATATTCTTTTTTAATGGCTACAAGATCAATAGTAAATGTAAGGGTTTAGGCTCACCTATTTGATAGCATCAACAGTGTTTGTAAAGAAATGCCTTTCTGAAAAAGAAAAGCCTTTTAATATTCTCTTTTATATTCGTACCTCATTAAAGTTAATAAGCAATAAAGAAATACAAGTCTAAACCTATTTGAATGAAATGCAATATAAGAGAGGGAAAAATGTGTACAGTTAAATACTCTATTTTCACATGAAATCGTGAGATGTCAGTTTGCAGAAATGCATATTGTACCAACCCCCTGGAAAATGGAGCAGCCAAACAGCTGCTATTGTTCCTACCCTAGAAAAATTAAAATCTCGTAATAACATAGGCATGGAAGTTGCCTATAATTTCACATTTAGGCCTTTGTTGAGAAATGACTTGGGCTCTAATTAAGAGCAAAGTTCATGTAACTGGCAAGGCAAGACTGCATTATTATCTGACTGTGACAAGTCCTGTGCACAAAAAAGGGATTCATCCCAAAGGGTTATTTGGCATGGCCAAGGCAGCTCCGGAGCACCAGGCCCCTCTGGTAAGTCCCTGCATAAATAGGAGAAGAAAACAAGGAGGCTTCATGAACAGAAGACTTTGTTTTGGAAGAAGAGGCGAGATCGATTAGCTACGAATTGCTTCTGACTTTCCTGTCCAGCGTTCGCAGGGCAGATGTTTCAACTTTGCTGAAGCCTACTGACACTGAAGCTTCAACTTCACTGATAGCCCCAAGAGACATGGGGTTCATCTCACTTTAGCATGGTCAGACCCATCTTCCCCATTTATTTCCCTGACTGGGATTATGAAGAGACCCCGTACACCTTGGGATGACTGAGGAAGGGCTTTCCAGCCTGCAGTTGAAGTGCATCAATGGTGTTGATGGCACACCTGTTGAGGTGGGCAGAAGAGGTCCACCTCAACAATTTGTATTTTTTCTTGTCTATATGTCTGGGACAAGAAAGGATGGGATAGGACGCTGGCCCCGAGTAGCTCAGTCTGGTTGTGCTCTGCGGTTTCAGCGCGAGTATTTGCTCAGCATGTTGCATTCCCCATCTCCAGAAGACCAGCTGCTGCGCAGTAAAACTCATCCCTTATGTCTCAGGATGACACGAACATGCCTGAGTTACGGTGCCTGCTGGGCCCAGGGGTACCACCGCTGCCAGTAACGCGGCCATGCTTCTTCAAGGGTGAAGTGATCGTGGGCAATGTGTCCCTTGCATCAGCTGCAAAGGTTGTTTCTTCTGCACATCCGTCACATCATTCTCCTCTAGCCATCAGTATGTCTTTAGCAAAACCTCCCAAGCAGCAAAAAGAGCAGGTCTGCTTTCTGTGTCTGTCTGATGGTCAAGAGAAAACACTGCGTGCTTGCATGGATGAGTGGAAAATAAACACACTTAGTGGAAAGACCTCACTTTGGAAAGTCCACTTTACAGTCTTTATTAGAATAAGAAAGTCAAAAGTGCTTCAACTTGCTGTCCAGTTTTCAGATGTTACATGCTATACCGCAATGAATAAATGGTACTTACAACCTGGTGCTCCATAGCTCTCTTATTTGCAGCTGATTATGTAGAAAGCCTAGGCGGTTTCCTTAATTTTTGTCATAGAAAATTGTTAAAAGCTGGGGACATGACGTGCATCAGGACTCTCCACATAGTGACAGTGACAAAAGTCTTTTCCTGCGTTCTTCCATGCAAGCCTTTACCCAGACCCAAGGAGCTCAGACAAAGCTCCTTATTGCTTGGTGTTACTTAATAGTTCCCCAGCTTACCCTGACCCTTGCAAAATGGTCTGCCATGGCCACATTAATAAAGCAGCTACTCGCCTGTTAATGTGCTTTTAAATTCTGCTTTTGGGGTGCGAGCTCTCTCCCTGAATGAAGTGAGCAGCTCCACTGTCTGAATAATCACTTCCATAAATTAATATGGACTGCAGCCACATCCATCTGTGCTGTGATTTCCCACCACCACCCATGCTTGGAAGGGGCCTGTACCTCCTAAGTAATTATTTACATTCCACCTATTGCATTCTCTATTGCAGACAACAGTCTTTACTCATTTCTCATCTTGATTTACTCCCTGTTGTTTTGTGTTAAAAAAATAGTGCACAAGGGGTGAAAGCCCGTGGTAACCTCTGTCCTGCAGCATTAGGTGCTTTCTGCCTTCAACAGGGAATAGTTGTAACTTACATGAAGAATCTTGGATCAGAGGAGTGTGAAAACAGAGATTATTATGATTTTTACAAGCTTTTATTTTGATACAGGCGGGTCGGTCTTAGTCACTTTTCTTAAATAAGCCAGTTTATTGTTATTAATAATAATATCTTAGCCTTGCTGTCAATGGGAGAAGGATGAATGAGAAATTCTGGCCAGAGACATTGCATAAACCCCTCATCTTCAAAAACCAGGTACTGTATTTACCCAGAGCAGTGAGGGGATATGAAGCCAATGCAAAAACGCACCCAGGGACCAGCACAGGCCGGTGCGTGGCTGGTGGCCCCCTGCAAGCCAGTGGGGACAGCCTGGCGGGAGGCTCCCTCCTTGCTCGGCCACGCTGGAGGCTACTCAGGGGCAGGGGATGAGCGGAGTGTGCTGGTGCTCCTGGTCGTAACAAAATCTTTCAGACCAGGTGAGGTTTGAGGCGAGTTATGGGTAAATCGTGCTCGTATGAGTGAGATTGTGCTGAAGCCGGGACCAGGAACAAATTTTCCTTTAGGCAAAGGCTGGCAGGGACTAGAAGCTTCTTTTTCTTCCTTCCCTCTGATACATGGGGCTTGATCACAGCCTTGGCTCCCTGCAAACGTACACAGCAAATGTCTCCCTGCTATTGTAGGGACATGCAAAATTGTGGGTTTTGTGGGTTTTGCGGGTTTTGCAATACCCTGGGTCCCCTTGTTTTGCTAATGGGCACCATTAGCATCACTCTTCTGTGCAAAGATGAGCCTGAAATGTGCAGGAGAGTTTTGGGCAGCACTTTTTGACCTAGATGGGTAGTGTCTGAGAAGGCAGGTATCTTGTCTGGACTAAGTGTCTATTACGCTATTTCTGGTGGGTGCAGGGGTTTGAGGTCCCAAACGGTGCCTTTGAGTCCTGTGTCCTTGAATATCAGTGGTCTGGGGTCTCTGCTGGATTCCCCACCAACAGAGCCTGGATGAGATGGCAGGCCATCACCATAGGACCTCCCCATCTTGCCCTATGAAGAAGAGGTTAAAGGTCTTGTGAAAGAGTAAGAAACAAAGGAGAAAGGAGAGAGAGAGGCATAAGACAGGCATAAGATAAAGAAATGGAGGAAGGAAGTGCCTAAGGAGAAGCACAAGGCTTCCAAGTGGTGATATTACCTTTTTCGCTTTCCTTTACAGAATGTCCCCTTGTTGGTAAGTGACACACACAGCTTGCAGAGAAAAGGGGTGGGCTGGCTGCACTAATGGTCCTGGCTGCTCTGGATACCAAGCAGTTGGAAACAAAGAAAATTGCCTAAAATTCATCAGCATGGGCCCTATCCAAATCCCAGCGACTTCAGGGAGCACTAGCCTGAGCCCTGAAATCTGCCGGCAGATTAGCTACCCTCATGCTCCCAAGCTTATTTAGGGAATTATCTCTTGGAGTAAAAAAAATGAGAAGGCATTGCTGGCAAACAGTGTGGCGGCACCCCGGCAGAGGCAGCCGGCATCCCCTCCTCCTGTATCCGTGGGAGTCCATCGCCCCCTTCCCCTGCCACCTTCTTTTTTCTAAAATAAGAGAGTTGGCTACGTCTGGCAGCCCCCCAGACCGACTGGCTGACTTGCCATGGATGCTGGGCAGGGCGGGCATGAGCTGAGGTGCGTTTGCGCAGCCAAAGCCCCTCTGGCGTGGCCTGGCCTTGCTGGCGAGCTCTTGGTGGAGGGAAGTGGGAGCGCACGAGGGAGAACACGTCCCATTGGCAGCGGTTTTGCCAGTGAGCCCACACAGCTTTTGCCTGCATGAGATTTTGGCATGAGGAAGTTATATTATTAGTCTGTCACTTTTACAAGCATTGAAATTTATGGAGGAGGCACAGATGTTAAAAAAAAACCCAAAACAAACAAATACCCAAAGCTGAAAAATAAATAACCCAGCTAAAAAGGAAGCCTCGGAGCCGGACTGATTCCTTGGCGGCCGCTGCAGAGCTCAGTTTCCACGGCAGTGGCCCGGGACGGCCGCCAGCCGGAGCAGCGGTGGGAGCTGCCCCATCCCCTACGCTGCGCACCGCTGGTCCCTTTCGTTTTTACAGCAGGATCCTGTCGCTGTGCATTTCTCCATCCAAGCCAATGAGGGACATGGCCTCGCTCCATCCCCTGTGAGGTGCAACCCAGTAAGATGGGAAACTGCAGCAAAGTTTTGCTGGTGGTGGTGAACTCAGGCTCAGTGCAGAGCCAGCAGAAAAGGCAGGTCGGGCAGATGGCGAGGATGTCCCCCGGGCCACCGCGCGCGGGCTCTCCGTCAGCTGGGCGGGAGGTGGGCCAGCAAAGCAGCCTGCACGGACGTAGGGCAGCTGCGTGGTGCCGTCCATGTGGCTCGCGCCTCCGTGGAGGGAACCTTTCCCTCTGGCACTGAAACCAATCCAGGAGGGAGCCCCTGGACAGTGCCAGTTTTGCACTTCAAAAATGCTGGCAGGTAGGCTCTCCTTTCCGATTACATCATGTCACGGCAGGCTGTCTCTGGGCATTGGTCAGGATCCAGCAGCAGTGTGGTGGATGCTTTAAACCCTGGTAGATTTGCTCCTGTCTCCTGATGCTGTGGTCCCTCTGCCAGCCCTGCTTTGTTAAAAATGTATGTTTTTATGAATTATTCTACTTGCCAGTGTTTCATGTTCAGTTGCGTGGTCCCCTTGTGGTCCCCACTGGGTTTGCTTCTCTCTGTGGGCTGAGGGGCCTGGGCACACACTCTCGGGGGGCTGAAGCCCCCTCCTAGGGACCTGCCCTCCCTAGGGACTCGGGGACTCTCACACCGGCCTCCCTGAGCTGCAGGGCCCACCTCCAGGGGCGTGCATGCACGTGTATCATTTTGAAGATGGTAGTGGAGAAGGTTTAAGTAAATATCGCGCTTTTCCTCATCAGTGGGTGGGGACAGCAGAGGCTGGGGCAGGGGCAGGGGCAGAGGGGCAGGGTCTGGGGCAGAGGGGTAGGGGCAAAAGGACAGGGGCTGGGGCAGGTGCGCAGAGGCTGGGACAGAGGGACAAGGACAGATGGACAGGGCAAAAGGACAGGGGCTGGAGCAGAGGGACAGAGGGATGGAGCAAAAGGCTGGAGGGAGGGATAGAGGAAGAGAGACGAGGGTTGGGGCTGAGGGACAGGGACACAGGAGCAAGGAGGGAGCAGAGCCAGAGACTCAGGTGTGGGGTGGGGACCGGGGGCCGGGACAGTGGCAGGGACCCCGGAGCAGAGACAGGGGCAGAAGCTGGGGCGGGGACGCAGGGGCAGGGACAAGGCAGGGGCAGGGACCCGGAGGCAGACAAAGGGCGGGCAGCAGAGCCCAACTCGCAGCCCGCGTCCCCGCAGCGGCAGCACCGCACACCGGCGCGCAGAGCGAGGAGCGGGCGGAGCGGGCGGCGGCGGAGCGAGGAGGCGGAGGAGGAGGAGGGGAGGGACCTTCCCCTCCCTCCCACCCCGACACCGGGGGAAATAAATTATTCCCAGCCCTCGCACTCCCAGCTCCGTGCCCCGCACCCCGGCAGCGGCAGGCGGGGACGGCGCAGCCTTCGGCGGGCGCGGAGGGGCCGCCCCTGCCCGCGCCGCGCTCCGCTCCGCGCCCCGCTCCGCGCCCGCCTCCGCCTCCCCGCCGACTCCCGCGGGCCGCGGCGGGGGGCAGCGCCCGCCCCGTCCCGCCCCGTCCCGTCCCGAGCGGAGCGGAGCGGCGCGGCGGCCCCGCCGTGCCCTGGATGCCCCAGCGGCGCCGGCGGCAGCAGCATGGAGCGGCGGCGGGGCGTCCCCGGGGGCTGGCCCTGCCTGCTGGCCGCCCTGGGTGCCCTGCTGGCGGCGGGCCGGGCGGCCGCCCCCCGCGCCCGCTTCTCGCCCTTCTTCTTCCTCTGCACCCACCACGGCGAGCTGGAGGGCGACGGCGAGCAGGGCGAGGTGCTCATCGCCCTCCACATCGCGGGCAGCCCCGCCGCCTACGTGCCCGGCCAGGAGTACCACGGTAGGTGGAGGCGCCCGCCGTGCTGGGCGCTGCGCGGCCGCCGGCGGGCGGCCCCGGGGGGTCCCGCACCCCGGAGCGGCACCCGGGCCCCGCAGGCGCGCAGGGAGGGAAGGAGGGAGGGAGGGGGGCAGGCGCCCTGGACGGGGAAAGGCGCGGCCGTGCGCCCGGAGGGGGGCCGGCTGCCCCGGCGAGGGGCTCCGCGGGGCTCCCCGGCCGTGCGGGACCGCCCCCGCCTGCCCCGGGCGCAGGCACCGCCGCCGCCCCCGTCGCAGCGCCGCTTCGCCCTGCCCCGGCGCGGCTCCTGCGAGGCGCAGCCCGGAGCCGGAGGAAATTCCGAGTCCCTTCTCCTCACCCGGCCCAGGGCCGGATCCAGAACCTCCCAAGTTGCTGGAAGTCTCTCCCACTTCAGTGGCTTTCGGAGCCGGCTTGCACCCAGAGCATCCCCCCTTCCCTGGTGGCGGCGCGGTGCCGCGGCTGGCGGCTGCCACTCGCGGGTGACCAAAACGCGTCCTGGCGAGGACCGCGGACCCCGCCGCGGCCGGGGCAGGGCCCCCCTTGCTCCCGCGGGGGGGGCAGGAGCCGCGGGCACGCACAGGTGGCTTTGAGGATGCCCAGAAATAACAAACCGCCTGCTTTTTGTAAACGCTCGGGCTGAGGAGGATGAAATAGAGCAGGCGAAGTTGTTCAGGCAGGTCGGGGCTTGGCTTTCGCGGTGTGCCGGGCGAGGGGCACGGCCCAGGGCTGAGCGCGGCCTGGCGGGCAGGTACGCTGCTGCCCGCGGGGGAACTGCCTCGGCTGCGGAGTGCCCCTCCAACCCGCACCCGTGCCCTTCAACGGCCTTACCACCTCCCTCGCTACAGAAAACTTCCATGTGTGAAACGTTTTTTTTAATTCATAACCGTGGAAGACCGCTTAGAAGTATATTCACCAAACCTTCTCTCTTTGTGTCCGCTTGAGGTTTTGCAGTGCTACGTAATAGCAGCTAATTCTGCAGTAAGCATTAAAAAGTCAGGAAAATTAAAAATAAATATTTATTTAAAGTACCTTGCTCAGAAAAAGATACTACGTAATGGTCCCTGGCTAAAGATGGAGTTAAACTTCAGGCTTTGATATATGCCAGCTCAGAATTTAAGTTTTAGGTAAATCGCAGAATCGTTGAGTCGTGTGAATATTCTGATAGAATTTTTAATTGCAAAGGCAGAAAAGACAAACACAGCAAATATTAATTTTCACGAGATCTAAGGGGTCTTGAAGTTTTTGTCTATGTATAACCTTTAACAATATAGTTTTACCAAATTCATATGAAACTTTTGTTTGTAAAATATCGGTGTCCTTTTTAACAAACCAGATATGTCAATTACAGGACTTCACCAGATGAATTTTTTCCTTAGAGCCCCATATCTTCTAGCCCGTAATAGACACTCAGATCAGTTAAATTGCATTCAACCTGCTGGACCACAAATGTGCAGAGGAAAAAAAAGAAGCTGGAATTTCCATCCTGCACAATTTTAAATGCTGGGTTTTTAAAAATACGGTTCAGACGTAAATAACAGAATCGCCCCCTTTGCTCGCTTGCTGCCGTGTTTCCCAGACTGCAGCCGGTCTTTAAGCCCCGTCGCTGGTCTGGGGAGAGGGGTTTGTGGCGGGCAGGGCTGCGGGCAGGGCTGCGGGCAGGGCTGCCCGGCTGCCCCGGCACTGCGGGGTGAGGAGCAGGGCTGTGGGGGTTTCTCCGGGGATGCTCTTCTGGGGTTTGAATTTTAAAATACCAGCCTGCAGAGGAACGCCCCAGATGCGCGCCAGACCTCTCAGGTAGCCAAGGGTGGATTTCCCCTCGCTGTTTTGCACCCGACAGAGCAAAACGCGGCGGCTTTGCAGGTTCCTCTGTGCCTCGCTTTTTTACCTGCCGCTCTCCGCGCCGCCCGGAGGTTTTGCGGAGCCGCCGCTGCCCCTGCGCCCCGGCTGCGCGCCGCTCCCCCGGCCCTGCGCGCCCCCGCGCAGCCGCTGCGCGCCGCCGAGCCCTGCGCCCTGCGCCGCTCCCCTGCGCTGCTGCCGGCTGCGTCTCCCCCCCTGCCCCGGGTCTCCTCGTCCCGGCGCCCGTCCGAAATTTGCACCGTGGTTGCGCTTTTCCGCCTGGAAGCCGGCGGTGTTGGCGCGGCCCTCAGCATCGTCGCTGCCAGAGGCCAACATCTGCCCCGGCAGCTGCAACCAGAGCATCTCAAGGTATCTTTTAAAGCCACTGTATTAAGAAAGAATAAAAAAAACAACCGCTGGATGCATTCAAAGGATCACACAAATTCTTACGAACACAGAAGAAAGTCCACAGATTGAACTTGAAAACTAATTTGTTTACATAGTACAAGATGCAGGTACACCCCGGTGTGAGCCAGCCTCATATCCGATTTCTAACTTGCAATGGTAATTTTCTTCAGTTTTGTGCGTTGATTAAACACTTAACCTGTGCCAAAACAAGGCAAGCAGCACTGCCTGTTTGCTGTGCACAGCACAGCAGGCATATCCTTGAGCTAAGCACACTTATTGGGTTAGATATTTTGAAATATCTCATTTGAATATTTTTAAATATAACAATTATCAATGTTAAATATAGCACAAGAAAAAAAAAGTATACAATCTGAAGACGTAATTTGAAGCAATCTGGGCTTTTATATAGTGTAGTTTAATGGTACTAGAAAATGCCAGTCTGCACTGGTTGAGCACTTATCATTTAAAAATCAAACTTTAAAGGTGGTCTTGTGGGGACACAGAAGTGGAGTTTTGGGACACAGTACAGAAGCACAAGACAAAGCGAGATTTGCATACGTACAATGCAAATTCACCTGCTCAGAGAGCATATAAAATACACTGCTCCAACTCTTCCCAAGTTCCAGCGAGGCCCCATTTTACACTTACTGCCCATTCACTCAGGTGACAGCAGCATCCAAGAGCATCAGGTTCACAGGGGAGTGAATTGGATGAAATCATGCACCAAGGGCTGGGTGAGAAAAAAAATCTGATTAAAAAAAGTCAGCCAACAACTTTCTGTTAATTTGTTTAGATGTTTATTTGGGCTCTCAGGGTGGGAGGCAAACCGCTGCGCAGCCAGAGGGGCCGTGACGCTGGCTCTCCTCCGTTTGCCCAACTGTCCCTTGCGCGGCCCCGCAGCCCGGGAGAGGATCGGTATCTGGCGCAAAAGACACTTGCCTGGGAACCGGGCGAGCACAGGAGCTTCTGCAAATGGCTTCTCTGACACACTGGATCCGGCACTTCATTTCCCTGTACCTCTGAATTTCATAAGTAAAATGAAGGCAGTAATATTCCCTATTTTGCATAGTTAAATTAGATACTTTGGGATTTAGCACTTCTCCCCTAACCCTTAAAAATACTCCAGGTTTGGCCCTTTTCCTGCAATCAGTAAATATTTAAAAACACATTCAGTGATTGACTAGGACCGGACCTATGCTTCATATATATATGCTCTTTTATATACAGGACTGACTTGAGAAATTGGTAAACAATTTTATTACCTTTGGCAGACTTTTTTTCCTTGAATTAGCTTATTTCAAATTTAATTAAGTCCTTGAGCTGGCAAAGCACTTAAGCGCTTGCTCAAATGCAAACTGACAAAGTGTGCACTGGTTTCACGCAGGCACCTGCTCAGCTCCCTCCCAGCCAAGTAGTGGCCGTGTGTTTGGAGCGCTGCAGCAGGGCCCGCTTGGCTTGCTCCTGGCTTTGCTGTTAGATAGCAGTGGTCCTCTTTTGTTTTTCTCCTGGGCTTTCCACTGTAATCTGCAGAGCAGAATATAATTTCTTCAGGGAAAAAAACCCCAACTACAGTATATATTGATATTTTTTACGCAAGTTCTTTTGGGTTTATTTCCAATCTGTGGCCAGTTTTGATTATCCATGTCAGCTCGCCTTCAGTGCTGAGAGCATGTACCATCATTTATGGGCACATAAGTACATTGGAAATGCATAAAGAAAATACACGTCTAAAGGATAAACTTCACTGAACATTGAGTCTTCACTGCCCTTAATCACAAAAACCTAGAAACGAACAGCCAGATTTGTAGTGTTCAAAAAATACAAACAGATTACCTTTACACCGTATTTTTTCTTATCCCTCAAACCCATTTTTGCTGTCACTGCAAACAGTGCCTTTTTCCCAAGGTTTCAAATTTAGATCTTTTAGGAACAATTTTGAACTCTTTTCCCATGATTGATGTTAAAACTCATAATTCTGCCCTTAAAATAGTTTTCTTTAATGAGACTTGAGTTTCTATTTCACTCTCCATTGTTCCTTTTTTTTTTCCCAGAACGGATTAACCTTCAGTCCCCAAATGTTATCAGTTTCCATCAATGACTGTTACTATTCTTAGATATACTGTATATTGTCTGGAACCATTGCTTTGATAGGTCGTAAAAAAAAGTTTTCAACTATTTTAAGTGGTAGTTATGCACTCTTTCAGCACTGATAAAAAGTTGTTTAAAGTCTGGCCAACCCTACCTTTGTTATTAACTGCTGTATTTAAGAAATACAGATTGTGACTTAGTATCTGTTTTCATTACAGTTATTTACATTTCTTGTACCTGCTTGATCTGGTGGATATTTTCATTGTAAATTCTTATTGTTTGAATTATTAAAAAATGAAAAGGTGTTGGAGTTCTAAGTGAGGGAGGGGAAGAGAGAAAACAACTGGAAAGTAGTGATGCTGCTTGAGGTATAGACAGGATCATAACAGAGTCGCAGAAACTCAGTTATGGGTACTTCCTCTACCAGTTACGCTGAAGCGTAGAAAGCTTTTTGTGAGCCGGTAGAGGTAAAGAATGCCCAGGAGGTGATGTTAATGATGGTGGATTGGTAACAGGAGCAGATTGCAGTCCATGTTTTCCCGCATCAGCCTGAGAGGCAGGTCAGCTTCTTGAGTCTTTTGCAGGGTATTCCCTCAAAACCTTTCATCTCATCCACTTACACCCTCCTCTGACCTTTTGAAGAATGGAGACTTCCATCATTTTTTGTTTTAAATTAAAGAGGTGTGTAGAAATTTTTGCTCACAGGAGTCCAGTTAGCTCCAAAGATTATTCTATAACCCTTAAGGGACACTTAAAAAACTCTTAAGGGCTGGCAATAGGTAGCAATGGAGAGGGAGTTATTAAGAATGGGGAAGACCCTTGGTCTTCAAGTCTCTTCTTTCCTCTGAGGTCCCTAGCAATATCTTGCAGCTGCCTAAGGGTTTTGTAGCACATAAAAATTTCATCTGGGGTCAGCATTTACTAAAAATGTCCTCGTGCACCAAAGCCCCCAGAGTGCACCCTGACTGTGCTCTGCTGTATTTAGGATTTTCTTGCGCAAACTGAACCTTGCAGAAGCAAGGCTGAATTCTGAATACCGTGGCCTGTTCTTTAGACGGTCTGTTTGAATTTGTCAGGTCTGAGCCTTATTTAGCGCGTTTTTGAGTCAATGTGGGTTTCTAAATCTTGATGTTGGCCAATGGATTGACTGTGTTTCTGAAGCTCTTGTCTGGCCCCAGAGTTCATGTGGTGTGTCTGCAAATTTTAGACAGTCGTGCTTTTAAGATCTCTTGACCAGAAACTGATAAAGGATGCCAACCTTAAAAGAAAAAGGTAGGCAAGGTCACAGCTGACAGCCTCTTGCAAACTGTGTTTCGCTAGGGAAGATGTTAAATTTTAACGGGTTCAGCTGTCATCACTCCAATTTGTGGGCCAAATAAGCAGTCAGCAGATGGCTCAGCCAAAGATGTGGTCAGGCATGGGATTGATGAAAGGAGGTAGAAGGTCTACAAAGGCCTAAATGAGCCTTTCTTGCAAATTTGCAGAAGAGATGTAATCTCTGCTTAAATCCTTTCTCCCCCCATCAGGGGGCTGGTCCCCCCTGCAAAGGAGACTTGATTGCCCCAAATAACAGAAATCAAAGTCAGCATGGCGTGCCGGCATGACCCACATTTGTCAGGTGACATCTGACTGTAGGACAGAAACGGTATTGTTGGTATTACGGGCCTGCGTAGGGCAGACTGTGCTGGGCTTGTCTGTATACATTAAAAAAATGATCTCTGCCTCACTGAGTTCACCATCCGAGGCCCAGAGCTTGGTGTGGGGGCTGGCGTGTGTGCACGGACCTTTCCCATAGCATGTCACCCAGCATTGAAGTCAAGGAAGAAAAGCAGCCTATACATGGTGAAAGGGTGCAAAAATACTCTTTCAGTGGGGATATTGCACATATTTTCTGCTTTCTGAATTTAAAGGAGATATTTTTAATATGTATAATTTATCTGTGGAATTCATTGCTAAAATCTGACCATGCTAACTGCTTTTAAGCAGAAATTTAAAAAAAAGATATTTTTCTTGCAATTAATAGTTGTAATTAGGTATACATAGATATATATAAAACAAGATATAAGCCTTGTACTTCAAGACCTAGGTGACCAGTAAACGATTTGTAAGTAGGTTACTATGCCATGGTGGCATGTAGTACATTTCTCCAATGTTTCCCACATTGATTATTCCACCAAAGCCGTGTTGGTTCATTAGGTAGAACAGGGCGAGACTGTCAGATCGGCAGCGTTTCTCCTTCTACTTATTGTTCCCTTGATCTGGATTTTTGAAGGCCACTGCTTTTGAAATGCTGTAGCATTTTATTATGGTACAATACTACAGTATTTGCATATTGACTGGTTGAAGTATGATTTTCAATTTGATAATAGTTGTGGTGATACAACTGAGATGGATTCAGATACAACCTTTATTTGCTTTGTGTGTCTCATGCCCTACAGCTGTGGTTTAGATTTGTCATGAGTGTTTGCTACATGGCGAGGGAAGGAAACGGCACTGTCTTACCTCTGAGAATAAGCAACCTCTCATACCGGCCCTTGTTATGAGAATTTCAATAGTCTCTGATGAAAGGTTCAGTCTTTTTAACATGCTTCCTTTCTTTGTGTTAACATTTCCTGCCTTTTCATGGGGCATGAAAGGTGCACAGAGTGCAAATGTGTGTCTGGAATATTTGTGTAATTCCCACTTTTTTTTCCCCCAGTTGTGACTAGCCTCTGGGATAAACATAGGACAAACTCTGACAGTGCAACTTTTAACGTCTGTCAAAGCCCAAGAACAGATTGCTTGTGGAAAAGACCTCCCCGGTTTGTCAGATGATGCTTTCTTGTTAGGCGGGCAGTCTTCCTCCGTTCGCCCTCCCCTCAGGTCAGTCCTGGAAAATTAAAGTCATTGCGTGTGTCATGCAGTTCGTGTGGTGCAGGCTGGGCTTTGCCAATGGATGGTGGCGTCACGGAGGCAGAGATCCCCCTGGTCCATGCCCGTGGGACCTTCTCCCAGGTCCCCCCACAGTGCTCAGATGCTTCCCATGGGCAACAGGTTTTTTCTCTTTTCCTAAAGGGAAAAGCAGGGTCATGGAGGTAGGGTTCTTTGAAGACTTTGTTTTGTTTTAATATATCTCTCACTAAGTATTTGCCTTAAATAAGGCAATGTCAGAGAGGCGTACATCCTGCAGGGAGAATCGGGGTTTGCGAGGGGTGTTAGGGTTTGTGCCTGTTGATTCCACAGGCCAGGACCAGGCATTACTTTGTCCTTCTGCAGCTGGAGAGGTCCTGGCTGGGGCTGGAGATGGCACCCAACAGCCTGGCATGGGGCCACAGGCTCCCTGCCATCATCTCCTGCAACCGTCTGGAGCAGCTGATGCCTCCCGGGCACCACAGTGTTTCCTGGGCAGCTGGGTTCAGCTTAGCTTCAGGCAGAGGCACCTGTGAGCTCATTCGTCGTCTTCCCAACCGCAGCATCACCTGTGTCACCCCAGACTCCCTTTGGTGTAGTTGTTGGCTATTCACCCTTGTCCTGCTGCTGTCAGCATGGCTTTCTATTTGGGGAGGCTGGTTGGTGTATGTGGTTTTTGCATGCTGGTAGCCATCTCCACAAAGCTCCTCTCCCTCCACCCCAGTGGGATCCCTGGTCTTCCCAGGGAATCAGGACATCCCTGACTGCTACCTTGCAGTGTTTCCTCGTGACCTGTTGTAGGCGATGCCCGTTATGTGGACATCTCAGGCTAGAAAGCAGGAGGTGTCTGGAGGGACTGGACATGAGTGGCCTGTGAAAGTTGCAGGGGAGCAGGTGAGGAGTTCGGACACTTTCCCAAAGGCTTTTATTGCAAAGTGGAGGCTGTTTTTCACAGGTTTTGTAAGGTCCCTCTTGCCTTATTTTTTCATCCTGGGAACAAAACAGAGTAGGCTGTTCCCTGCTCCTCTCTGGGCACTTTGATATTAATATCGGTTGTGAGAGTTTCACAAGCATCTCCTTGGGGGGTGAAATCAATGCCGCTTTTCCAGCCCGCGTCCATTGAAGTTCAACCTGCAGGAGCCCTGAGTGACAGCAGGTGACAAATCCATCTCCTCTCAGGTGCAAGCTTTACCCTATGATACCCTAAGTTTTAAAAAAAACCCCTTCTTTCAGACTTCTACACTGACCTTCTTCCTAAAATTGTGCGTGCTGCAGGTTTCTCTCCGAACTGTGCAAGTGCTTCCGGGCCGTGTCCAAGCGCTGCCCTAGTTGCCCATGTCCTGGGGTGACAAACACCATGGGGTGTACCCAGCCCCGCAGCGGGACCGGGGCTCCCCACAGACCCTCTCTGGGGGGATGCCTTGTCCTGCTGCCCGAGACGGAGGTGGTGTGCCAGCCTGCGGGACAGCCTGTCCCCCCTCCTTGCTGAAGGGCCGGGTGCCAGCAGGGGAGGACGTCAGATGGATGGTGGCCCTGCATGCCTCCAGCCCCGTCCCCTCCTCCTCTCTGCCTACTCAGAGGAGGGAGCAGCTCCAGGGGACAGTTCAGAGTATTTAACTGAGATGCCCAGAGTAAAATTTGATTTAGGTTTGGTGGATGAGAAGTCATCTTAGTAAGCCCAGCCTTTTGGGTGTAGGGGTTCACTAGGTGTTGGAAATATTTGTGAAGCTGTGTGTAAACCGATTGCTACGTCTTCTCCTGAGGCAGAAGCCTTAGGCCATGCAAACTTGCAGGGTGGTTGCTGGTTTCTGTCTTTGGTTTTGCAAGATAAAGCACAGGGGGAACTGGCAGTGCCCTTGCTCTTCTTTACTCAGAGCGAGCAGATTACTCATCAGAGACGGGGCTGAAGATCCGTGTGTGTTTCCCTGAACGGCATCTACTCACACATATGCATGACTGTGGCTGCATGTTTCCCACAGGAGGCAGGGCTGTACACATCAGGCTGAGGGGATGGAGTCATAAACCAGACCAAGACGAAATGCTAAGAGCTCTTACACCACGCTTAGCAAAATCACGATTGCTTCAGATTAGCCAGAGTTATTTATTCCTCCTCGTGTCTGCTCGAAGGATAGTTTTGTAGATAAATGGATATGACCTGATGGAGCTGAAAGACAAGAAGAGGATCTGCCTGCCAACCCCAGCTCCGGCTGTGCCTGTGTCTCCTGCGGTCCGGCTCATCGTTCCTTGCTGCCATGGGTGGCTGGATGCTGGCACCCCATCCTTTGTCCCCCTCCAGTGCCTGGCCATCATGTGGCTATACACAGAGCGGTCCAGCTGGTGAAAAAGACACAGCATAAAGGGCCTCACCATTTCCCTCTTTTCATCCCCCCCAATGCCATTTTCGAGAGCGTAGTTAGATGATCAAATGTTGGCAACGAAGCAAAGCCCCAGTTCATAGAGGGAAATCCATCAAGTAAGGTCCCTTTCATGCACAAGTGTGCATCTGGGAGCAAATGCTGTTTTCCCCTCCTCATCCTGCCGCATCGCATCCGCAAGCGGTTCCTGGCCTGCCCCAGTTTGGATTAGAAGGGGTTTGCGTGGTGGTTGTCCATGGGTAGCGTATGTAGGATGCTCCCTGGGAACGTATGGGGAGACCAAGAAAGCTGACAGTCTGTCCATGTGCTGTGCACACCATAGCGGAGAGGAGGGAAGGAAAAGGGAAAAGAGAGAGCACACAACACTCGCTGGCCAGACTTAGAGAAATCTGGCAATATTCTCTCTGTGGCTGAGAGGTACTTTGTGGTCACAGCATTCAATCCGCCTGGTAGAATATTCATAAATGAGTTGGGAAGGACACAGAAAATCGTTTTCCTGTGTATGTTGCCTGTGCTCTTGCAGAGGAATACTTCATGGGAGAGCTGGGTCTGCCCATGCAGGTCCTGCACTGGGGGAGCTCTTCCTGCGCTAGAAATGGAAGCGATGAGTAGGTGATCGGCCTTTTTAACATCTGAAAACAGCAGCACGACCCTCTGTGGCCTCTCTTCGTGTCAGGCCCTGGGATGTGAGAAGCCATTCATCACATCACGGGGCTTGGCAAGGTCTCTGCCGTTTGCCTTCCACTTTTCCCACTGCTTCCCAGGACAATACAATAGATAGGAAAGAACAAGAAATATAGATAATATTTATCTTTCTGGCTAAACAAGCTGTGGTTTCCAGGCCACAATAACCTTCCAGTGTTCCTATCTCACGGGGGAAATGCACTGCTAGAAAAAAACAACCCTCCTTCCAGAATTAGACACGTTCATCTCAACACTGGATGAAATGATTATCGATACCAAGAACCGCAGAGAGAGACAAAACAGCACAAGTGGCCAAGGCAAAGATCCTGGTTTTACAAAGTGCTGCCCAGCCTTGCAGTGCAGCAGTTTGTGGGGGTACCAGGTATCGAAATTAAAGAGTCAGTACTATAAAGTACTGTAAAAAAAACTTCCTAGTACCTTTGAAAGAAGGGATCTCTGGCTGAACTCCAGCGTTAAACATTTTTGTAGAGCAATTCTTCTGACTCTGGCGAAAAAAGTCTGTAGCCTTCAGAACCTCATTCTGGTTAGTACCAAGATCAAAAACCTCTGGCAAATATTTTTATGCTTTCCAATTATTATAGTTGATTTGCTGATGACTGATACCCCATCAGACAGGTTTTCAAGTTGATAGTATTCTTGCATGAGACACAAGACTTTATAACAGATTCAGCTGGAATTGCCATGTTTGTAGTGAATTCATTTAAAATCTGGTTTTGCAAGGGATAAAATCCGATAATGTATTTGAGTAGAATTTGGTAAATGTTTTCATGGAAAATGGGGGGAAGTGAAGCGTTTGAAATACATTACTAATATTTTCAAAACAAAGTTTTGATTTTTGTTTTGGAAAAGCATCTTAATTGTGAATCTGACTGTGAAAAAAAAAGTAAGCTGCATAATCAGAAAATGGAATGAGACTTTTCTGCTTGAACAAAATTCTTTATCTAATTTTTTTGGGTTCATTGAAGATTTTCATATTGACCTAACTGATATTTTAATTTATTTTTTTGTGCTAAACCCCTCAGTACTTCTCCTTTTATGTTAACCCAAGCTGATCTCTTTTTCTTTCTTTTTCTTTTCATTTTGGTCACTGAACCAAAAATCGAACAGTTCTACTTCTGACAAGTTGACCATTTAATTTCCGGCCACTGAACAGATCTGATTCAGACAAGTAACCCTCACTGCTCTCCTCGGGTTTGTTCCCAAAATACATTGCAGAATAATAATTTGCTCTTTAAGGCACCGAAGTGCAGTTGGTAGCAATACTGACATTTCCAAGGTAACAAATTCATGTTTTCTGTAACGATACCTGTGGTTGCTATGTGGCTTCTGATACATCCGTTGACCACATTTTCCTTTACATCTGGTCATTGTTCAGTTTTCTTTTTCAGCAGAAATCTTTTCCCTGAGTCAGTGTTCAGTAAAAAAGGCTTAGAGGAGATCTGTCACTTGGCTTCTTCTGGATGTCTACAGTTAAATGATATTTCTGCTTCAAAACTTGAAAACCTGTTGTAGTGCATCTACAGAATTGGCATTCATTTCACTAGACAAATAGGCCTTCATGCCTCTAAAATTATCTTTTTGTTCAAGGAATAATATTTACAGGGCTGTGCACCTCAAATAGAAATGAACTGCTCAGAGCAGACGTGGAAAGTAGTTTTGAGAGATGCAGGTTTATTTTGTTCAGGGAAACGATCCCCTGTGTTCATTGCTATGCTTTTCCTTCAATATATAGTTAATGCAGAGTGAAAATTATGGAGTAACAGCGGAGCTGTGATGTTTGCAGAATTTGCCTCATCCGGCGGAGATAAAAAGGTGCAGGTTTGGTCGGGGCTGGCAGCACCGGTCCCTCCCCAGCCTCAGGCAGCCCGGATTACTCCAGTGAGCATCTGTGGACCTTTTCACTCAGAGATGTAAGTTTTGTTTCATCAAGTGGTAGCAGATGTTAGGGAGCTTTCATGCCATTCATCACTGAGGGAAAGCCAATGCGATGGCATCTGGCTGTTTTCTTAGTACAAATTGTTTTTTTAAACTCTAAACTGTCTTTGAGCAGAGGTGGTGGTGTTAGCACTGGCTACTCTTCTTCTGGGACCTTGCCCAAAACCCCAATGGCCAACTCCCCCCAAGCTCCTTTTTCCCAATTAGTGAGATTACAGTAGAGAGCAAATTCTCCTGCTATTTGCAACATTTTCCGTTTGAGAAAACACATTGTAGAATTAATTGCAGTACAATATTTCTTCTGATTGCACATCACTAACTGCTAAAAAACACTACCGAGTGACTTGCACCCTAACTATTAACCTTTCATTCCAGATATACAAAGCCTGCACTTGTTGCAGTTACCAAGCATTCTCTATATGCAAGCAGTCAGAAACAGGGAACCTTTTTTCTAATTGATGTATTTTCTCTAGAGCATGTAGATTTTTTATGAGGTGCAGAACTCATACAGACACTAGTAAGCATAGTACCTCAAATCTTTACATAGGCCAAGTTGTTGACAAACAAAAATTGCATGTTCTGTCTGACACCTTGGAGTGCTCCAGTTTTTAACGCCCCAGGGTGGAGGAGAACTGTGGTCCTCATGAAAGAGCATCAGTGCCAGCAAAGCCCATAGCTCCATGATGCATCATGTAATGCAAATGATGAGACAAGAGCTTTGGGCAGCAGGACCAGCTTCAACTCTACTCTTTTCTTGAAAATTTTACTAATTTAATCCTCGAGCCGAACATCTGGATGGGAGTTTCCATCCCTCTTGGGGCAGTGCTGCGTCGGGGCAAGCCTGACCCTGGTGTGGAGGTGCAGAAAGGTGAGGCAGAAGGGATGGCCATGCATGAGGGAGCAGTCAGATTTTCAGCTTACCAGATTAGTCCCCTCTTCTCTCCTTTTTCAAAGAGCTGGGCTCATTGCTCAACAAACGTAGCTGGATCGACAGCTTCTGTCTAGTAACTTGCCCCAAAACTGCTAGGCAGATGTATCGGTAGGGAAAAAAAGCCCTGGTCAAACGATCTGCATGATGCTCCAGCTGCGTGCCAGTTCAGTTCTCATCTCTTCTGCTGAATTTAACATGTGTTTATTATGTTTAGCATGCAGAGTGGTTGTAATGAATTTGAATTAGAGGGGAATCATCATCTTTCTGCTTTTTTTTATGTTAAGAACACTGTGCTCTGCTATAAAGAGAGATTGATGCCTTTGTAATTAGATATACCAGAATTTGATGGCCTTTTTAGTTTGGGGTTTTACTTGCTGGTACCTTGTATAGGTATTTACCACTGAGGCAAACCAGGAATGAATGATAATAACACATCATATTTCCTCTATTCTTCTTGAACAATTTGGAAATGTTTAGATATAATGAAAATATAATAAGAAATTTCTTTTAGTTATACACTTAAGAGCATATTCCATGATATCCTTTGTTACATACCCGGCTGTTTCGTTGCTTCTGGAGGTTTTCTGTTACAGACAATCAGATCGCTGCTGGGATAGTTATACGTGTTGTGTGGCTGATCATTTAATGTGCTCTTCAGAGTCAGAAGAGCTGCAACAAGGAAATATATGTGAGTGCAGTGTCAGAGAACTTAATATATATTTCAGGATCCTGGGTATTTAGCAGCTATTTATTATGCTTACTGTCTGTGTCATGGCAGGCCTAATGTAATTCCTATCGTATGCCAAAAGATAGCCCAACTGTCTGGTGTCTTGAAAATCCCCTTTTAATATCTCCCAGGAAGACCACATTTCTGTGGCTTAGATCTGGCTTAGGTTTTGTATTGGCGGGGGCACCTTTTATGTGGTACAAAGCTGGTAATATATTGGGCAGGAATTAGGAATTACTGGGAGATCTCCCAGTTGTGCTTAAAGAAAAAAAGAGTCCTGTGATATGCTTAAATATAAACTTACTTAAATATACCCAAAGGCTCAGGCTCATTTTTACTTTCCAAGAACACAAAGCTGTGGAAAGATGCAAACATAATTTAAGTTTTTGTGACTTGTTCACTGTAGGAATACCTTTTGTTGAATTTGTAGCCTGCAAAATCCTGTGTTATTTAAAAAGCTGCAAACTGGAACATTTCCCTGTGAGAAATGGAGGAAGAAAGAAATGTTTCTCAAACTTAAAGCAGGATTTTTACATATTAACTATAAATATCTGGCAACTCTATGATGTGCTTTTAAATAAAATAAAGCTGCTTGCTGTCTCTGCAGAAATGAATTGGGGAAAGGGATTTATCCAGGGTAATTCAGTCAGATGAATGGAGAGATATGTCCATCACCACTAACGTGACAGTTATTCCTTCTAAATATAAACTGATAATATTATATATTAGAGACTTGATTATACTGTTAAGAAGATTAGTACATTTAAACAGCAAATAAAGGCTTGTGTGCCCTAAATGTGAAACCAAAAGGAGAGGGTTTTATATATGGCAGTATCACAACATTCAGTACTTCTGAACAAGGTGTTTTCCCCGTGAAAATACCTGTAAGGAATAATCACTGCGTGCTGCCTCTGGGAATAGGTGGGCTGCCTTAATCTCTTTCAAAGTGGTCATTTGAACATATGCAGGTATTAATCTTGGCATATTTGGGCGTGTTTATTGGAGTAAGCATAACGATTGCATACAATCATGTCCACAAGGGCAGTTTTCTGGCTCATCCATTTTCTGTAAATGTTTGGGCCATCTTTTAATTGCAGAAACTGTGGCACATCTATAAAAAAAAGGTGATGGGAAAAAATGGTTGATGGTGCCTCTGTGATATTTCTGTGAATCAGATCTATGACTTTAAAATATTTAACACGTATTAAAGATTTCAGTGTCTTTTAATTTTGTGCTTGACTTACACAGTACCGTCTCTAAGGACATAGTAGCTGAATCTTTTGATGGTATTGAATTTATGACATTGAATTTAAGACTTTTGTGCTCATGTCATGAAGCTTGTTAGGTAGTGTTTAACACGTCTCCTTTTTCATTTTTATTTTTTTGAAATTCTTGTTCTTTATATCCTAGTAGTTCTTCTCAGTGAAAGATTTATAGTGAGGATGGGGGAAGACTTGATCCTTTTACAGTTATCTTCCTGATAGATAGCACTCCTTGATTTCCTTTTATGCACCTCTCAAATTAGACATTCTGCACCTTAATCACACCACCATCTTACTTATTTTATCTTTTAAGAGTAAAAGCATTACGATTATAAATTAACTTAGAAATATTAGAAGATCTTCTGCCTCGAGGCTTGTCTTTGTTTCCAACTCAAGCGTTGCTCCCTGGTCAAGTCCTGTCCAAGGAAAAAAGCCCCTTAATTGAATCCAGCGGAGGCTGCGTGAAGCGGCTGGTCTGCCCCGAGGCAGGGCTGAGGCTGGTGTTAACCCACAGCCCTGTGCCCCCGTCGGCTGGGCATGGGCTGACTCCACGAGAGCCTGCGGCCATGCCAGTGGTGCAAGGTACCACGCAGGCACCAAAAGTGCTGTGCAGGTCAAAATTAAATGCTTGCACTTCGGAGGGCAAGTCAAGGAGATATGGACACCCAAGTATGTGCAGTGCTGGCTTTTGCACCCATTGGTTTCTCAGGGCAGCATGCGGAGGGGTCGGTCCGGCCACAGGGAGCGTGTCTGCCTGCTCGGCGCTGACAGCGCTTGCTCTGGAAGGGGAGGTTGGGTCTGGCCTGGGCTGAGAGGCTCTGAATTTGCTGCCCTGCTTCCCCAACGAGCTGGCCTCGCCTGTCCCTCCTTCAGGGCTGGAAGCTCAATGTACAACCCTTCCTGGGGCTGTGTATGGTTTTTGCACTACTCTTTAAAATCTTCAAACCCATGTTCTCCAAAATATTAAAAAATTTTAAAAAATTAAAAATATACAAAAAATGAACTTTGCTAGCTTTTATATATCTATAAGAGCTGCCATCCTTTAGACACCTCAACTTCCCTTTACTCATGTTAGTAGGTCCACTGCATAGTAATGTCCATAATATTAAAATATCCCTGTATGTATTTATTGCTTCTGTTGCTTTGGTGCTATTTTCATTGGCATAGCAAGACATTGTAGACCAATACGCTAAATAAATGTTCTTCACATTGCTGTGGTGTGGTTGCCTTTTCTGCATGCTTATGCTTGAAAATAAATGTATTTGTCCCTGAAGCAAATTTATGTGAACAGGCTTTTTTCTAAGGCACTCTCAGTACGCTGTCTGTCCTCCCTTTTGAATGTGTTGGTTAACTTCAATCAAACGTAACATAGGGATACAGGTCTCAAGGATGCTAGAGACCTGAAAGCTTGATGGAAATCGGTAGACAGCAGAGGGAAAAGACCCAGGGTAATGCCTTCACCGAAACTGAAGACAGTCAGGTGAGCTCAACTATTTATTAACCCCAGGAGAACTCATGCAGAGAGGGGTCCTGTACATGCCCCAGGCACAGAAATGCCTCGGTAAGACTCTGCTATAACCTACAGACACTGGCGGATTTAGCAATGAGGCACTGATCCCCACTGAAAACAGTTTTTATGTCCCCACTGAAAATAAAAACTACTCTACGGCAGCATCTCCTGTGGATCACAGCCACAGGGTGTTGGGCATCAGGACACCCCTGGCTGTCCTGGGGGTTGGTTCATGTTCCGGATGGCCTGGGGGCTGCTGAGCCACGTGGCCCTGTCCTGGCCGAGCAGAGGTTGGCAGTGATGGGGAGAGAGGCCCCCTCCATTGGGATGGGCACGGATGCGGGACAGCGGGGGTCCCTGGAGGGATGGGGGTGCCCCAGCACCTGGCTGCCTCTGCTCCCGCCTTGCAGCAAAGCCCTTAGGAGCAGCAGTGGCTTTTAGGTTTCTAGTCATATCTAGGAGATAATTTGTTGTCCTGGACACATAACCAGTTCTGGTGACCATCAGAAGTCAGTGGCTTTTAAGCCAAAGGTTGATCTAGTCCCTGAAGTTTTTCTTCAGCTCCCGATTAAAGAGGAGCTTTCTGTAAAGGGCAGCTTCTGTGGCTGGGAAGAAAGGGTGTAGCGATCCCCGTGGGAATAAAGTCTCAGAAGAAATAGGATGAAGGCAATAACACACATCCTCCAGAGACCTGTAGGGCCGAACTGCAGTGGTGTAAGATGGGTGGAAGGTGGCTGAGGGTGCTTGTTTGTCCCCTTCCCTGAAGCCATCCCTGGAGCAAAGCCCTTCTTGGGCACTGGTCCTGGTGGAGATGAGTCTGGGGCCAGGTACAGTGAGATATGGGAGAATATCAGCCATAAACAGGTTATTTCTTTGCCTTTGATGAGATTTTTATAGTCGTTAGGAAAATTCTTCCTATTAGGTCTTAACTTCCATGCTGAGCTCCACCCAAGTGTGTTTAAATATTAGGTGATTTATTTCTATATTTTCATTTGTCCTCCATGGGAATGACAAGGATTTTAATGTAGTACAGAAAAATCCTTTGAGATCTTCAAATTAGAAAAGCTCTACTGAAGTAGAGTCCTTTTTTTTAAAACACAAAATGATTTGTTTGTGACTATAATTGATGACATGCATATGAATCCCTTGAGTTAAATAAAGTGAATCAGGTAAACAAAGTACTTTGTCTTGCTCATATGCATTCTTGCAAAAACAAGAATAAAACATGCCTGTAAAGTAATTCATTTGAATTAGTTTTACCAAAAAGAATCACTTTTACTGGAATGGCAATATTTAAATTTTGTGTATCATCCTGGGATCACTTTAAATTTAATTTAATTTTTGTATGAAATTTGCACTTGGGTCATATTCTGTGTTGGTGGAAATAGGATCATGACTCCAATGGGTGAAATGTTATCAAAGTGGTCCTGATGAGTGGAGAATTTGGCCTTGAATTGAGTTGTTATGATATCAGGCAATGTCTAATGCAATTTTAACAGAGTATTTTTAGGCCAAAGCAGTGACACCACAGAAGCACGCCGGCTTAGGTAATATTTAATACTTCAAGTCCAACGCTGATCAAGACACCACTTTCCAATTTCTCTTCCTGCAATCTGCCTACCCTCTGCCAACCACTGGTGTGTGATTAATTGACTGACACGAAGTCTGTTATTTACATTGCAGATATATTGTAAGTAGACTCCAGGTGAAGCTCACAGCATGCTGCATATTTACCACCATATGTTCAGGAGGTTGTGAACAGAAAAAAGTAAGTCTAAAGCCAGAGGAGGTATTAGAGGACACAATAGAAAAGCTAATTATAAAAGCCTTCAAAAGCAGTCCCTGCTTCACCGTTTGATGTCCCAATATGTAATTACAGAGAACTAGGAAATAAGGGAAGATAATAAAAGGAAGATAATAAAGGGAAGATAAAAAAAACAGGACATGCTAGTTTGTGAGGGAAGAGAAAAACAGAGCTCCCAACCCATTTCTCCTTCTTTAGCTGTTGGAAACGAGGGAGGGCTGTGAAAGGGGGACAGAGGGGGCAGCTGTCCTGGACCATGTAGACAGGGGAGGTGTGGGCTCAGAGGGAATGGGCAAACTTAGTCAGTGCCTTTTTTCTCGTGCAAACTGGCGTTTCACCCTCCTGAGGGGGCTTTGCACCAGGTGGGATGGCCAGAAAGGGAGTGCTGAAGGTGGCAGCTGTATCGTCCCTGTTGGCAAACAATAATTTCTTCCCTTTAGGCAAGGACAGCATGGGATGAAATCACCCCACAGGATGCCACCCTTATTTTAAATCCCTTTGTGGACTGCCTGTGCAAGTAGAAACTCTCTCTCTCCATCCATTACTCTAGCCAACAGTAATGTATATATTTTCCTCGCTATTTATATCACTTGTGAGTTAGGCTTCCTCTATGAGGATCACAGTGTGTCTTCTGTTGTTTTGTAGAGTGGCTGGTAAGAGTAGTTTAGTGAGGGTTATAATTTTCGATAAAATAGAAGAAAAATATGTATCTAACTCTTAGCTTCAAATCTGCATGTATACTAAATCAATATTTCTTAGAAAAATAAAAGCACCCCGCGATTCTGTTAGCTACACAGGCAGTAGGGAGTTGGGGGTCAGGATACTCTTGGGCAAATGAAGCAGCTTCTGGCTGGCTGGCGCAGGGAGGTGTAGGCAACGCGGGGGGCTGGCAGTGACAGCTCTAATTTTACTCCGGGGCTGGAGGGAGGATGTCTTCACTCGTGCCTCGAAGGGCCTTCCCCAACACACAGCTCAATTATTTGGATGGTAAGCTGATTAGAGGATTTGAAACCAATCATCCAAAAATGGTTGATGCCAACCTCCAGCTGACACATCGACTTATTCTCAATGAGGGCTGCATGCAAAGACGAGATACATTTCAAATTACAATTTTGTAGAAGTGTTTAAAAACATCTTCAGAAGGTGTTTTGTAGCGGACTGGGTGGGCAGCTGGCAAACGGCTCTTTACTATACCTTTGCGTGTGTTCGAGCTGATGCTGGAGGCTTGCGCGGTGCCAAGTGACGCCTGCGTGCTGTCCCGGCATGCAGCTGGGCTCGAGGGGCTGGGGCCCCATAGCTCCCGTGGGACGGCGCGGCTGCACCTCTCCTGCATGGGAGGCGAGAAAGGTGTCCATTTGGGAAGAGAAAGTAGGAAAAGTGGATTATGTTGGTTCAACAAGAGGACAACTTGGGAAAGGTGCCAAGAGGATTGGACACTTAGAGTATCTACTCATCTACTCCCCACTTTCCTTTAAAGAAATGCCCCAAATTCACAACTAAAAAAAAATTCCAAATTTTTTCTTCAAAATTTAATTATTTGCAGAATTTCAGTTTCTTAGCAGATTGCCAGCCTGACTTTGCAAAAATGATTTACACAAGTAATCCTGTGGATTTTACTGGTGCAACGAGAGTCAATAAGGTTGACGTGAATAGAAATTCACAGAAACTAAAACATAAAAATTCCACATTTTTTTTATAGTATTTTGCTATGAATCATTACTGCATAATTACATATATATTTGTCCATGGTACATGGACAGGTTAATGTTTAAGGCATAAATGTACATTTCCTTACATTTATAATTACATTCTGAATGGCAAATTTGCATTGATAAAGTCTTGCTTAAATGTATCCACTATTGCTGAAATTAACATACACATTATTTTATTTATTGCCCATTAAACTTCAAAAGCATTTTTCAATTGTTAAAAAAAGATGTGTTAGAGAAAGTGGATAAAATGGCAAAGGCTACAAAGAGGCTAGCCGTGAGGAGAAGAGCTCAAGTCGGCAGCCTGGCGTCCCTCAGCCCAGCCACGGAGGTGGTTGGGTTGGAGACAGAGAGCTCCTTTGCTTAGCGCTTGCAAAGTGTTCAGCACATACATATGTAGTTATCCATTTCTGCTTTAACCTTGCATAAAGCTGTGATTCAGCTTCCTTCTCTGTTCCTGCAGGGACTGCTCTCAGTTTCCAAGACCCCAGCCTGTGTAAATGTGCACTGCCTCCGATTTTAAATGTCCATTGTGCACGCTGACGATGTATTCAAAAGTTTCCAGCACACGCAAGTGCAGATGAAGTTAATGGGGCTCCTGGTGCTCAAAATCTTTGCAAAGTTCAGACTTTAGATACTTCTAGATGGATACTCAAAAACTCACAGCCTTGAAGTTAGTCAACAGTTTATGGAATGTCATTCCTTATTTCTCCTGCCTTTGCATACAGAGCCATGCGTGGCACTGCGAAGGTGTTTGTAACAGACCTCTGCTCTTCTGGTATGAAACCATTTTCAACCGCCTTTGTATTTTGGTCTGACAATGATTATTGAGTGCACCCTGAACTCAGCTTTCATACAGCTCATAGGAGCTGTAATTCTGGGAGTCCCCAGGGAGTTTTGTTTTCTTTAGATCCACATATGGGCAGGAACCTTCTTTTTACAGGAAAAAAGCTTCTGAGTTTTCTTCTCAGAAAGCTCCACTGCTGCTTGCAGTTCTTCCTCCCATCTGAGGGAGGAGAAAAGTAGATTAATAGTATGTGAATTTCTCCTAGAATTTCCTTAAGTGCTACTGTCCTACAATGGGACAAAAGTCAGAAGATGACTTACTTTTATATCAGAATAAAACCTCTGGTCTAGAGAAGCCTGAATGTACAGCTGAGACCTGCACGGGCCTAACCTGCTTCAGGAGCCCTCTTGCAACACAGAGTGTGTTCCCACACCTTCTTTTTTGATACATATAGTACCTTCATAATTTGATTTTTTATCCTTTTTGGGAGGGGAAGTTATTTGCAAAGCACAGCATAAGTTTGTGATTTTTCCCCAGAAATTAGAATACAATTTTATTTGTTAATAACAACAACAAAAACGTTTTATTTGCTTCTAATCACAGTATTATTATTACTTTGAAAGGATAGTCCATGTTTGCCTGGATAGTTTCATGTATGATAGTCATAAATGCGTAGGACAGTGAGTTCTTAAGCGTTTATGCCAGGAAGCTACTGGTGAGCGCAAAGGATTGTCCATTACCAACAGAAAGAAAAATTGGAAACAACCCCACAAACAGCTCCCTTCTCCTGGTAGTTCACTGAAGGAAACTTAAGAGCTCAGTTCCCTGTGGCTTTGTGTCTTAGGCTGGGATTAGTCCTCCTCGGATGAGGTGCAATCTGTGAACGGGGCTTCTCCTGCAGCTGGAGCACACATAATATCTTGTGCCGTGTGGGTTCTCTGGTGTCTACTAACACGGCTGGGGAACGAAGGGTGCCTTTTTCACATCACTGACTTTTCAGGGGATTTACAGAAACACAGTACTTTTCAGATGTTTACCCTTTTGCCATATTTAGTGAAAATCAGCTAGTGGGATCAACACTTAGCAAGAGAAGTGTTGGGGAAACACGCTTGTAGTTCTGTTATGCTGTTTTCTGTATGGAAATGAGACTTACCCAATATGAAATGTTCCTTGCTTGACTGCCTTCTCTTAAATGAGAGGAAGCAGAATAGGAGTGGGAAAAACTCACGTTCAGGTTTAAAAGTAAGCTACAAGGGTAGGTAAATAAAACAGCATATTTCAAATGTGAATATGTTCTGATGGGACATACAGAAAGCTAAGGTGGGACAAGGAAAGAGGAAGAAAAACGTGTGATCTACAAATTACCTTGAAGCCAATAAATACATAGAGACACATTAAAGACCTTGATGAAAGTCTGTGTCCCAAAGTGTAACTTTTACACTTTTACTAGTGCATCTCACAGGAGGACACTGACATAATTTGCCTATATTGCTAAATATTTAGCTGTCTGGTGAGAGTAAATGGAAGAGCAAGGTCATTCTATCAGAAAAATTGCCATGAAAATTTGCCAGCTCAGATAGAAAATCTACCCTCCTTGTCCTTTACCATGATGACTTACGTTAATGAAAAAACTAATATTTTACTCAGCTGTCAAATGGCCCTGGGCAAGTGGCTGAGTAGAGTTTTACAGGCCTAGGTGAAGAATATTGAAGAACAACAGCTTTTTCATATAAGAAGCAAGGCTACAATGATCGGGGGTGGGGGGGGGGATGTGGAAAGAGAGAGAGACCAGGGGAGAAAGAGAGGATGAGAACTTGGCCGTACGGAATGGCTGTATATATTTATATGTGTTCTCTAAGGTGCCTGGGTGCCTGTAGTGTGATGGGTATATTTAGTAATAAAAATGTGGTCATAATAATTGTCCTTCATAGAATAGTGACTGAGGTACCTGGTATTTTAAAATTTATTGAGGCCATTTTTAGGACACTTTTCCACGTTTTGGGAAACCATTTTCTGAGCACTAGTACCAGAGTGCATATAATTCCACAGCCATTAGAAATATTATTTCAGTATGAAACTTTTAAAGTACATTTTAGTTTTAGCATTAACTTATCTGATTTTTTGGAGACACTTCATCCTTAGAAGTAGCTAAACTGGTAAACCAGTTAACTGCAGGTGGTTACATTTTCTAATCAGATGGGTAATTTTATACATTGGTAAAAGACAGACAGCTGCAATTGCTATAAAAGATGGTTAGGAGTTTTTTAGCATAACAATGAACTGCAGCACCTGCCTTTCCAATATGCTTTACAATTACACTACTGGTATTATTTCCTTGACCTCCTATAGCACAGAAGGATCTACGCTTCTAGCTTTAGCTTGAAATGCCTCTTTGAGTTTGCTTGTAACTTTCCAATAGCCTTACCTTTTTCATCAATGTTTTTTAAAGGTTTGCTTTCATTAAAATGGTGCACAGATGTTTGGCAGACTTATGTATGGCTATTTCATAATTACTGGTTGATTTGAAAAAGATTTTCCCTTGATGAAAGAAAATCAGGTTTCAAATCAGTATTTTAAACTTGTGCGGTTTTCAACTCAGTTCTGCACGTGTGTAACTCGCAGACCGCCTGTTGGGACCTGCAGGTTTCCTCCCTTTTATGATTAGATCTGTGATAAGTTTGAAGGAATTTGGTTTGCAAGCAAGACACTTAGTTATGTATAAATCACTATAACGGCATAGGTATGTCTTTGTTGTGCTATATATGTGGTATTTATTTCCATATTTGACTTACATATGTGCACATCAGTCACTTCCCATTCTCCCTTAATTTAATTTCTGCCAATCCCTGCCTTAAAGTATCTTCTAGATACAGCACTCTGGCCAAGAAAGGGTGCTTGTGTCACCCCTCACACATGGGTAAAGCAGGTGTAAAGCAACATCCATCAATGCAAATTGGTGAGGATTTGTGTATTTGTGAAAGCTGTGCTTTCCTTGCTGTTTGGATCTACTTCCACTGGCTCTTTACCATTCTTCAGGTCAATTTGGGGAAGGCACGCTGAACCTGCTGTAATATCCAGCATATTTACCCATGCTAAAAGGTAAGAAGCCTTTAAAATATCTTCATTTAACTCCCTCTGCTTCACAGAAAGCTGATTCTCCATACTTCTTTACAGCTTTTCAATGTGGTGTGATCCGTTGCAATATAATTTCTTATTTATGATTGTTGGTTTGGAGAGTGAATCCTGATGCTCACAAAGAACTATCTGCTGCTCCTTGCTTAAATGTAAAACCCCTGGGCTGGGACAAGTGCATGAGAGGGTCTGAGACCCTCCTTTGTCCTTACAGCTTTCCCATGCTAGCTTTTCCTACGTCCACTGTTTACCTTTACAACCACAGCTCCCATCTGTATTATTTGTAGCTTTTCAGTAACAGTTTGCAAATGGATGGACTGCTGTCTCAAATGCACTGAAATTTTAGCAGCTAAAATTCCCCTGAGATCTGGGGCCTCTGAAGAGAGTTTAGCCGGTCCTTGCCCTTCTCTTGCTGCCTTTGTGTTTCTGCCCAGGGAGGCACAAGACCACTGCTCAGGATGGCCAGTTGCTTAGGGATCTTGAGGAGCTACATCTCAACACGCTTCATTTTTAATACATTCAGCTTTTATTGTCTTATAAAGGTTTGGTGTTTTTTTTGCCATCCTTAAATCTGAACAGGGTATTAGATTGTGTACTTTCTTAACTCTCTGAATCTTTTTCTTAAACTGCTATCAGTTCCAATCAAATCCTGTTTTCCCACATTTCAAGGGGACAAGTTATGTCCCCAGCATTGTCAGCAACATACACAGACAATTAGGGGTTTACTTTCCAGCTTTTTCCCTATGTCTATTGAAACAATAGTGATGTCCAAGCCAGTATCCACCATTCTTTCATTTGTACTCCATATTACATACTGGAAAACTTCCTTTCTGTGATATAGAATCATAGAATCATAGAATTGTTAAGGTTGGAAAAGACCCTTAAGATCATCAGGTCCAACCATTAACCTACCACCGCCAAGTCCACCACTAAACCGTGTTCCTAAGCACCACATCTACCCGTCTTTTAAATACCTCCAGGGATGGGGACTCAACCACTTCCCTGGGCAGCCTGTTCCAATGCCTGACCACTCTTTCAGTAAAGAAGTTTTTCCTAATATCTAACCTAAACTTACCCTGCGCAGCTTGAGGCCATTTCCTCTTGTTCTATCACTTGTTACTGGAGTGAAGAGACCAACCCCCACCTCTCTACAACCTCCTTTCAGGTAGTTGTAGAGAGCAATAAGGTCTCCCCTCAGCCTCCTCTTCTCCAAACTAAACAACCCCAGCTCCCTCAGCTGCTCCTCATAAGACTTGGCTCTAGACCCTTCACCAACCTCGTTGCCCTTCTCTGGACACGCTCCAGCACCTCGATGTCCTTCTTGAATTGAGGGGCCCAAAACTGAACACAGTATTTGAGGTGCGGCCTCACCAGTGCCGAATACAGGGGCACTATCACCTCCCTGATCCTGCTGGCCACACTATTCCTGATACAAGCCAGGATGCCATTGGCCCTCTTGGCCACCTGGGCACACTGCTGGCTCATGTTTAGGCGGCTGTCAACCATCACCCCCAGGTCCTTTTCAGCCAGGCTGCTTTCCAGCGACTCCTCCCCAAGCCGGTAGCGTTGCCTGGGGTTGTTGTGACCGAAGTGCAGGACCCGGCACTTGGCCTTGTTGAACCTCATACAGTTGGCCCCGGCCCAACAATCCAGCCTGTCCAGGTCCCTCTGCAGGGCCTTCCTACCCTCCAGCAGATCGACGCTTCCACCCAGCTTGGTGTCATCTGCAAACTTACTGAGGGTGCACTCAATCCCCTCATCCAGATCGTCGATAAAGATATTAAACAGGACTGGTCTCAACACTGAGCCTTGGGGAACACCACTCATGACCGGTCGCCAACTGGATTTGGCTCCATTCACCACCACTCTCTGGGCTTGGCCGTCCAGCCAGTTTTTAACCCAGCTCAGAGTGCACTTGTCCAAGCCGTGAGCAGCCAGCTTCTGCAGGAGAATGCTGTGGGAGACGGTGTCAAAGGCCTTACTGAAGTCCAAGTAGACAACATCCACAGCCTTCCCCTCATCCACTAAGCGGGTCACCTTGTCATAGAAGGAGACCAGGTTAGTGAAGCAGGACCTGCCTTTCATAAACCCCGGTTGTCCCGCACATGCCGCATAATGGCACTCAGGATGATCTGCTCCATGACCTTCCCCGGCACCGAGGTCAGGCTGACAGGCCTGTAGTTCCCCGGATCCTCCTTCCGACCCTTCTTGTAGATGGGTGTCACATTAGCCAACTTCCAGTCTTCTGGGACCTCCCCGGTTGACCAGGACTGCTGATAAATGATGGAGAGTGGCTTGGCAAGCTCCTCTGCCAGTTCCCTCAGTATCCTCGGGTGGATCCCGTCTGGCCCCATAGACTTGTGGGCATCCAGGTGGAGGAGCAGGTTGGTGACTGCCACCTCTTCGACAACTGGGACTACATTCTGTGTCCTATCTCCATCTCCCAGCTCAGGGGCATGAAAACCTTGAGGATGATCAGTCCGACTATTAAAGACTGAGGCAAAGAAGGCATTAAGTACCTCAGCCTTCTCCTCATCCTTTGTGGCCAAGTTTCCCTCCGCATCCAGCAAAGGAGGGAGATTTTCCTTAGCCCTCCTTTTGTCGCTGATATACTTGTAGAAACATTTTTTGTTGTCCTTGACAGCAGTGGCCAGTTTAAGTTTTAGCTGGGCCTTCGCCTTTCTAATCTTTTCCCTGCATATCCTCACCACATCCTTATAGTCCCCCTGAGTCACCTGCCCCTTCTTCCAAAGGTGGTAGGTTCTCCTTTTCTTCCTGAGCTCCAGACAGAGCTCTCTGTTCAGCCAGGCCAGTCTTCTCCCCCGCCTGCTTGACTTGCGGCACATGGGGACAGCCTGCTCCTGTGCCTTTAAGACTTCCCTCTTGAATAACATCCAGCCTTCCTGGACTCCTTTGCCCTTCAGGACTGCCTCCCAAGGGACTCTGTTAACCAAACTGCTAAACAAGCCAAAGTCTGCCCTTCTGAAGTTTAGGGTTGCGGTTTGCTGGCCCCCCTCCTTACTTCTCCGAGAATCGAAAACTCTACCATTTCATGGTCGCTGTGCCCAAGACAGCCTCCGACCACCACATCACCCACCAGGCCTTCTCTGTTCGTGAACAGCAGGTCCAGCGGGGCACCTCCCCTGGTTGGCTCCCTCACCAGCTGCGTCAGGAAGTTATCCTCCACGCACTCCAGGAACCTCCTAGACTGCTTTCTCTCTGCTGTGTTTTATTTCCAGCAGATATCTGGTAAGTTGAAGTCTCCCACAAGAACAAGGGTTAGAGACTGAGACTTCAGCCAGCCGCTTGTAAAAAACTTCATCTGCTTCCTCATATTGGTCTGCAAGTCCAAGTTCACCTGTGTAGATACAAGTGTTGTTCCATAATAATTTCATTTTTCACTCCATATTTATGCTCTGATACACCACGAACAGAAGTTTCTTCAGGCCCTCTGTAATGCAGAATCACTGTTTTCTTTTCCTCTTGTCCTACTGCTGGACTGTGTCTGGCCAACTCAGGCTGGTGGCCTTCTCCAGGACTTGCATGTGGGCATTGCACCACATGTGGATGTATCGTTGTCCAGAGGAAGATGTACCTAAGAAACACAATGAAATTCACATCCATGGTTATTTTTTCCTAACACAACCACTTTTGGGGGTTCTGGAAATTTTATTTATCTTCTCGCACATTAGACATGATTTTGAACTGATCCAAGCTGGTCTGAGCTCATAGGCTTCCCTGTAAAGATTATTCTATCATTTATATGGGATATGCAGAGCTTTGCATTCTGGGACAGCTACGTGTGCAGTCAGGGAAGAAAAATGTGGTGGGTGTTCGCTGTTGGAGAAATCTTTTGGTTGATCTAACTCAGCATCCAGGTGGCTGGTGTCCTTGCGGTTTGTAATTCTTTAATCTCTTTCTCCAAGTGATTGCTTATCTCTTCAGGTCTGTGTTAAAGTTTTTCTTTTGTAGCATATTGCAAGTTAGTCCAAATTTTCCTACGCTCCTGGTTTTGGGAAAAACAGTTTGTGCAGTCAGGTTGGGCTGCTAATCTGTTAATTAATTCACCATTCTGACCTTAAAATGGGTTTCCCCCAGTCTGCCATGGCTGTTTCAATAAGAATCCCATCTATCTGCAAGGCACTCCCTGACTTTTCTGGAAAAAATTCAGAAGTTTGTAGAAATTATTTTATGACAGTTTTGGTTCATCATTTTGGTTTTAAACTCTCTCTGAGCTCTTGGTTGAGGATCACTTTGATGTCCCTCTGTGAGCATTGTGATTCATCTGTTACTTCCACCTTTTTGATGCAATGGTCATAACATCTCTCCGTTGATAGCAGATCCCACTGAGATTACCTCTTTTCAGGATCATATGAATCACTTGCAGGAGAAGAAGAAATTGGTAACTTCCATTTTTTCTTTGATAAACTCCTCCTCATTCTAATGAAGTCTTGTTTCCTTGAGTGCAGGGGGACATGAGATGGTCTCTGAATGATTTCCTTGAGCAACCTGAGGCAGTCTCTTTGGCCATCACGGGGCCATGTCATGAGCCGAATAAGAGTGTTGGCCTCACGGCTGTGCTCAGCACAGTTGTTCAGGTTGTGTCCTTGCATTATCTTTCATGCCTTTTCTCTTAACTTCCCTGTACTTTCCTCTCTGTTTTTCATAGAAACACACCACTTCACAAAGCAACTGTCAGCAATACTGTTTCACGTGTGTATGTCTGCTCTTGGACAATGATGTTCAGCATTGGGAATGAAGGACCTGCTTTTGTTTTCACTGGTTCTGTAAAGGACCCTGGCTGCCGCTTACAAGCATCTCATTAGAGGACAGAATTATTGCTGGTTTTTTAGTTCACTTCCCAGCAATACTGGGAAATCAGCAAAGGGTAATCTCTGAGGCAGGGGTTTTTGTGTGTGGAAGCTTTGGTTGTTTGAGGTCTCTGGGTATGAGTGTGGATTAGCAGGAGCACAGAGCGGTGCAAGGACTGAAGTGGAGCTTTTCTGTTTCATAGAATCATAGAATGCTTTGGGATGGAAGGGACCTTTAAAGGTCATCTAGTCCACCCCCCCTGCAATTGGCAGGGACATCTACAACTAGATCAGGTTGCTCAGAGCCCCATCCAGCCTGGCCTTGAATGTTTCCAAGGATGGGGCATCTACCACCTCTCTGGGCAACCTGTTCCAGTGTTTCACTACCCTCATTGTAAAAAATTTCTTCCTTCTATCTAGTCTGAATCTATCTTCTTTTAGTTTAAAACCATTACCCCTTGTCCTATTGCAACAGGCCCTGCTAAAAAGCCTGTCCCCATCTTTCTTATAAGCCCCCTTTAAGGATTGAAAAGCTGCAGTAAGGTCTCCCTGCAGCCTTCTCTTCTCCAGGCTGAACAACCCCAGCTCTTTCAGCCTTTCCTCATAGCAGAGGTGCTCCAGCCCCCTGATCATTTTTGTGGCCCCTTTTGTGTTTCATCTGCCACATGTGAGCGTTTGTGGCAGATTTGGTTACTAGAAGGGAATGATGTTAAAGGATGATGCTTATTTTCCCACAACAATAAATGGAGAATAAAGGTTTGAGATCTCTTCTTGATTTCGTTTTGTGGTTGTTTTTGCGGGAGGTTTTATTGAGTTTGTTAAGAATAGCTGATATGGGGGGCAGGCTGTGTCTTGCCTAATGACCTACATATACTGATTTTAATGTGTTATAGCTTCAATGATAGGCTATTCCTGACAGCTATGGTTCTCTTTGAACTTACCAGTATATTGGGTTTATAGTATGGTGATTTCAGTTTTGTGGTCTATAATGAAAATGCAGGCAAAACCATGTAGAATGATAGCTATATATTGAATTTACGCTGACTGATAAGGGGCAAAGAGATGGGCAGGAGCTCAGGTGTTGCAGAATCTGAACTCTGAACTGTCAGTCTAAGCGATTTGAAAATGAGCCTGTGTTCATAGCATAGGCTTTACACTGTTGTCCTCTACACTTTCCACGAAACTTCAACAGTTTTGTAGTGTTGTGTTTTTGTAGTGTTCTATCTAGGAATTTACCAAGGAATTTTTACTTTATTCAGAAGTAATAAAGCAGATAATCTCAGAAATATGTTTGTAGTCAAAGCAAGCATTGTAATAATGGAATCAACATCATATATGACACAGTCTCTTCTAAAGAAGGTCTTCATGTCTTCATTTTCAACTTTAATATGTATTTAAACACTATATTTTAAAACTACTCATAAATGACTATAACAGTTCTTATATATTGTATTTAAAATTTACTGGCAGCAATGAAGACAAATTTCAGAGTGTTTGCTTTTTACAGTGAGGGAATTTATGGACAGATAAATATCTATATCTATATATACTTTTGCTTACCACAGCTGGTGTTTTGGAGAAGATTTATTATACTAACACACTAACACTAATACGCTGCAATATCTAAAATGCCTTTAGCCTGCCATTTAAATGCATCTGAGAGATTTCATGGAAGTATGATATTTGTAAGCCTTCACGAGTAATCCATCGTGCCTAGGAGACTTAGTCAGATTGCACATGTACTTACCCCTGGCTTAATAATTGTTATTTTCATTATTGCTGTCCTTATTCCTGTTTCAGCTGTGGTGAAAATGTTGAGAATTTCAGCTGTAGTTCAATACATTATAATCATGGTTCTCCACAAAACACAGCCCAGCACAAAACGTACAGCCACAATTCAGATGTTATGTATAATAAAATCTCTTGCTCTTCCTTTTAAAGGACTGTACGAAAGTTTAATATTTCTTCAGGACTGTTGAGGTAGCAGCATTAAATATTAAAACTTTTAAATGTGCAGAACTGATTAATTCAGAATATATCAGAGCTGCTCATAAATGTTTAATAACTGTATTTTGCCTGATTGGATATAATTTAAGCTATGTGCTTCTTCCAGCACTGTAGGACCCGGTACGCATCTTTTATTTCTAGGAATGGTTTAAACATCATTCCTTTTATTACAGGTTAATATTAATGCCTGGACCTTCCGCTGTTATTGTTCATTCTTTCATAAAACCTACTTCAGAATTAATCACCTGAAGTCTAACTGAGAGCAGCTGTTAAAGTTCTTGTTAAGTGTACCTTTCACAAAAATACGGTTCAGTTAAAATTTGCCCAAACTCAGTAGTCTGAAAGCTGAATTTTTGTTTTTGCAATACTTACGCATTTCCTTAGAAATGCAGAAATATTCTGGGGGAGGACTGGGACTAAGCGAGTCCTGGACTTAGGCTGAGGTTAAACTTGGATCAGCTTGGAGCTGTGTTATTTCACAATGAACAAATTACACTAAAAGCTGTAGAATGCGCCTTAGTATCTCTAGGGGAAGTGGGATAGACCTTGCAGGCATGTTGGCCTGTGGCTGCTGAACCCCAAATGGATTAAAAAAAATTGCTGTAGTGGTAAGCAAGCTGAATGAATGATGGTGGAGAAAGAGTTTCTTTTTTAAGACTTTGAAAAAGTTCAAAACTTTCTAACAAGATGCTCTTCATTAAGTCTGGTTATGCCTATGGGTTTTGGTAGATTAGAAAAGCTCCCATCCTGTTTTCCGCAAAATTAGCTAATTCCGCAAAAAAGATCCCAAACAAAACAGCTTTATCACATTCACAGAGCTGGGAAATGCACCCTAAGTGCAACACTGCCAGCTGGTAGGGCTCAAGGTGGCATCAGTCAGATTGGGTTTATCTTTATAAAGCTGTAAATTGTTTACTGTTGAGGTTTCTGTTGAAGCGTCCACCTTGCTGGTTCATTCTTTGGCAGGACGAACTGCAGTGCGAGTCAGCAGGGGGATGTGGAGAAGATGCTCGCCCTCTCTGGTCCTGGGCTTGGGGGTCCTTGTCCTTCCTGGCCTGCAAGGGCCCAGAGTTGTTAACTGCTTCCCAATGCTTCGTCCTGTGTTGGCAGTGCTCTGTGTTGTCCATCTACACATGCCTTTCCTGAGACCTCTCTTCTGTAGTGCAGCAGCTCAGACAGCTTCGTGAGTTCACCTGTGGTGTATAGAGGGTAAAGCTCTATATGGAAGGCTATAGATCTATTTGAAACTTAGTTCTAAGACTGGTCTGACCCCCAAACGCCCATATCATTCACCTTCCTATTTCCCACATCAGTGCTGTTAAAACTCATAGCAAACAAACCAGCAAATCCTATACAGGCAAACTCTTGACCACACATTTTTCTTTCCCCAAAAGCTACTTTCTGCAACAATGCCCTGCCTGGAAATATTTCCTTCACTGGGTCTGGTACAATGAGGAAGGAGGGATGGACCTCACCTTTTAGCTGTTTGTTCTGCTGTAGCATGGCAAGGCCCCCACCAGGGCAGTGCCCCACTGGGCTTGAAGAAGAACAAAAACCCTGTACGAGCATCTGTCCCAAGGCATATATGATCTTCCAGCACTCAACAGGAAGCATGCCTAGCATACAGCATTAGCAATGCTCTATACCATTTCATTTTCTTGCTTAACATGCTTTAAATTATCTTCATTGCATTTAGTGCTTTATCCTGATCTCTCTGAAGTTAATGGCTAAAGCTCCATTGCCTGTAATGAGGCCCAGCTGCCTGAGAATGCCTTGAGTATAATAACAGGCTAGCCAAGCAATTTGCTGTGGTCCAAGGTAGAAATCTTGCTTTGATGCAGTGCTTTTCCCTTTTGAAGAATGCTTCTCTACAGCACGATGCGTAATTTTTCTTGCTGCAAAAAGCAAACTTGAAGTTTAACAAAGAGAATGAGCACAACAATGCTACAGGTAATACGCTGGTGTCCATTCATAAATACCAGTTCCAAGAGTGTTTGCTTGAATTAAATCTTTCTTGAATTTTTTGCTGTCTAAGTTTCTGAGGTAGGTAGATGTAATCTGTCTCTGTAGCACGTATTTCTCCTTGCCCTTGGAGAACTGTGGGAATGTGAAGGAGAGGAGGCTGCACACTCTCCATCTCATTACAAGGATGAGGGACATGGTTTAAGCCCTTGGAAGTTGTCCTTGGGTGAGAAAGTGGAAGTCGAAAACCAGCATAAATCACATAATATGACCTTTTGCCAGGGATTTTGGAAGGAGATTGCATCTTGAACTCTGAGGCAAGTCCTGCAGCTCTACTCTAGTCTGCTCAGAAACGTTGCCTAATGACAACTCAGTTTCATGTTGACTTTGTTCTTCAGGACTTGAGAAAGTGCCAAGTTCTCCCTGTTTTCAACAGGATAATATAAACAGCAAAATGAATACATTGCCCAAGCTACTTTTGCATGTGAACTCACAGGAAAACTGTGTTTATTCATGTTTATTTCAGTGTTGGCAATAAGGAAAAATATGTCAGATGTAAAAGAGAAAAAAAAAAATCATACGGAGGCATTACAATACACTCAGTAGAGGCAAAGTGTACCTTTGCCTTCCAGGAAATGGAATAAAAACAGTTCCAGCAGGAATGATTTATAACAGAAAACACAGCTTTTGCAGAATGAAAACTTTTCTTGGGAAAAAATCCTCCATTTTTCTTGACACTTTTTTTTTTTTAATTTGGAAAACAAAATTTTTGAAAGGGGGAGTTTGACTCTAGTGAAAACATTTTTTGCATTTTTTTTTTCAAATTAATTTAATACGTTTTGTTCTTTGTCACCTGAAGATTACATTGTATTTTCTTGTTTTGGTACATAGTACTACAAAGTCTGTGGTTAGGATCTTACTGCCTTTACTCTGTCAGTAGGTTGGATGTATTAACTAGACTGTAAAACTTGAAGCATAGTGAAGTGCCCCTCCTGTGTGAAGGGAGCACCCAGCACAAAGTGTTTGGAAACAACATTTAAATGTTGATGTAAATAAAAAATACTTTTTTGTTTCAGCTCAACAAAATGAACTGAAATATTAAATTCTAAGCTGAAATGATACTTGGGAAGATCAAAAGATTTAATTTTCATTGAAAAAAGACATAGTAAGAATGCTTTATCATTTATGAATTTTTAAGCATTTCAGTTTTCTAAAATCCCTTCATTATTCCACCTTTTCATATTTGAGATAACAATAAATGTTCAAATACTATTTGCACTGCACTAATTATTGCTAATATTCATGGAGAGTCTTATTTAGCAAAACTGCAAGGTCCAAGTTTCTTAGGATTTTGGGTAGGAGAATGTGCATTTACCTCTGAGCTAATGCAGTGGAAGATGTACAGAAGTGGATTCCTAGAACACCTTTTGTTTTGATTTTTTTTTAATGTATTTCAGTGCACTCTCGTTGACTTCTATCTATTACATATTTTGCAAGTATAGTGTACAGTGCATCCCAGCTGATGCATAGACCACACTCATATCCAGATATATCTTTCTGTACCATCCTCTGCTTATCTGACTCTTATTCTTCCATGTGCAACACTGAGAGGATTAGACAGATGTCAGAGTCATTCTTTGAATCAACCACAGAATTTCAAAGACAGAAGTGGAAGAAAGTATTGAATATATGGTTTCTCAGATGCATGCTACTTATATTTATCTATACCTAATTCCCTTATAGATAGAACTTTATGATCTATGAAGTGGTGTGACTACTTTTAATGGTGTCTGGCCATTCCTCTGTGCTTTAATTATTAAATTGGAGACATTGAAGATGAACCAGAGACTTCTGCCATTTTTTCTTGAAACATGTGACTTCTCAGAGAGTCCAACTTCAAACATCTGCAGTAAAACCAAAGTAGAGTCTTCACCTAAGTAGAAAGTTTCTCTGATTTTGCTCAAGGTGGTACTGATTCACAGTGACCTTGCTTGGTGAGTCAGGACTGGGCAGAATGGTAGATGTTCCTCTTCCACATTCAGGCACATGTTTCTTCTCACCAGTTGCTCAGAATTTGCTTCCAAGTATGGGTATCTGCTGGTGATAACACAGTGGAGTATTTTCTCCTCCTGGTTGTTCTGTGGGAAGGGATGTTGGGGTTCAGACCCATCACAACATATTGGTGACACCTCTACCTTGACCTTAGTAATCCCTGAGGGGAAGCTGATTGAAGTGCCTGCCTTTATTTTTGCACTGGAATTGGGGGTTGGAAGGAGGACTTCAACATTCTATTTAGGTAAGATGTGGACCAGCTAGTATGCTTGCCTTAATGGCCTATCTTATTATGGGTGGCTGGTGTCCCTGGGAGCTTATTTGATAACCCCATTTATTCAGTGCTGTAAACAGATGCCACAGAACAGGAGACAGATTGACTCATTAGGGTCTATGGATTTAACTGCTTCCCTAATGTTATGTTGCGTGTGTCCAGTCAGTGATGTTTGTATCAAATACACTTGACTAACTTTGCCGCTTTTTGCGGGGGGGGTGTGGAGGGGTGGGGGTGGTGTTGCTTTCTTGGTTTTACTCTTAAAATTTTCATTGACAAACTGAAGAAGAGAGGCTAGGAAGAGAAAAACCTCTTCATGTTTTTTCTGGCACAGATCTTCTAGTTATCATGGCTCTTTGCTAGCTTGGCTTCTTGTTGAGGATACCAGTACAAGTTATTCTGGCAATTAATTTAGTTCTTCCTGTTACTAACCACCTCTTCTCTAGGAGCGTGGCTGTGGTAGTCGTACATCTTAGTTTCCAAGTAGCTGACTTTCCCATGGTGTAATTGTGCTTTTTGAGCCTTTTCAAATTGGCATGAAAGAATGGAAATTTTTAATCTCAAATAAGCATTTGTCAACATAGTAACAGACGATGCCACATGATATCTGACCCATTTGCCACATTTGTCGCAGTCCTCTTTAAACCCTCTGCTGCCAAAGAGCACAAGTTTCATGCTCCCAAAGACGAAGCCCTTAAATATGAGGTATGCTGTAGCTCCATTCCACCCAGCTGACTCATGCTCTGCCTAAGGCATATCTGCTCTGAGCACTATCACTACGCATGAAGTTGCTCTGCTGATTCCTTGCAGGAAAACTGTCAAGGCCACATTGAAACATTAGGGTTAGCATATTTACCGTTTTAGCCCTTGCGACCCTCCTATAATAATATGCAGAATATCACTGATTCTGGAGGTACTTCTTAGTAACTGTCTCCTGTGGGACATGAAGACCTCTGTGACACAACAGCGCACAACCTGGGGAGCCGTAGGCTTGCAGCAAACCAAGGCAGGCAGCTGTGGGACTTTTTTTCCAGAAAGCCAAGTGCCTGTTTCTGTTCTAACAAGATATGAGTCATAGCAGGGACATGGCTGTGAATACTTTTCTCTTTCACTGGGATGTGCAGAGCAGAAAGAATTTCAGCATGGAAAGAAGACATGAACTGATTTGTTAAAAATCTGTTAGTTGCTTGGGGAATTTGTACCAGTATTATCTGGGATAGTTGTGCACTCCAGGGACAAGAAACATCCTGTTCCCTTTTTATTTTTTTTTTTAAAGAATAGAAAGTGACCACTTGGGAATTAGCTGTGTATATAAAGTATTTAACAAGCAACTAAATGATAATGACAAGTTCATCCAACAAAAGTCATCGTGCTGCAGTTATTTTTTTCTGTGTGTGCATGGCTTGTTGCTTTATCAGAATGTTGGGCTCAGATTTTTTTGTCAGTGTTTAAAGGTAGCAAAGCATCTGTTAGGAAGTGTCTAGAAACAGGAGTCTGGAAGGGATCCCTTTTATCTTCAGATCCAACCCTTTGCCCAAGCAAAATCGAGAGAAGGCACTTTGTGGACTTTCCCCCAGAGCCCTGCCAAATGTTTCCTAATCACAACCTGCCGCAGTCCCACTGTTCCAGCCTTCGGTCTTTCTTGCTCAGTAGCTGACCATTATAACAAACCTAACACAAAGAACGAACCACTCGCCATAGAGTGATATACCTACAGACATACCCTTAGTGAGGTAGCCATCAATTACTTGGTGTGCTCAGCCTTTACAATCCACATTGTAAAGAATTACACTGTAAAGGATAAGCATATGTATTGTATTACTGTGACCATCTCTGCCTCTGACCCATTTAGCAACATATCCATAAAGATAAGACAGATGTGACTGAGCTTTAATATTGCTCTTATTTTAGGACTTTTATTTCTTAAGATCATTATTTTCATTACTTTGCCTCAATTTTCATAAGGTGTGTTTTTAAATGTCAAGGGACTAGTGATTGTTTGTTCTTATTTTTTTCAGATTCTTTTCCATGTTATTCTGACATGAACCTTTGGAAATAAGTATTTTTCATTGATTAGACCTTGCAATATTAATATACCATGTATGGTCAAAAGATTGCATTAATATGTATTACAGTCCAGACATCATTTATATGCTAGAATTCAGTATAAATACATCTTTATATTTAGCATAAACTCCACTATATTTTTCCCATATGAATCCTCATTTGCTCTATGCTGTCTACTTTAACTTAAAATGTTGATCAATCTCTAGGCTATTTTGTAGTTTTGTTCCAATTTATAGATGGCGTTGTCTAGCTTTTTTTTTTTTTTAATAGCATTCTGCACTGACTAAATGAGGGACTGTGCTTAACCAGAATTATTTTGTTGCATGAATCACACATACAAAATTAAATCACATTTTTAAACTCTTGTGCCCTGTTCCCATAATAATCAGCATCATGTATTTTGGTCCTACTCCTTCTGCTCATGGTTCTCGGCAATTCTCAGTGCATTTCAGTCTTTACTTTTCTGTACTCCTTTACTTTTACCCTCCTAATTGGGACTCTTGTGCGCTCTCAGCCCCTCACTCCTCTGGGAGCAATAGCCAACTCTCACAGAGCCTGACTCAGTATCTACTGTGGGGCTGGACAGGCTGCGACACGAACACTGCTGACTCCGCTGGGTAGATCTCCTGTATAGAAAGGACTCTGAGATGAGCAGTTTGGGTGAGGAGGATGATGGTCTGCACACTCGTGTCCAGGCACTTGAATCCCAGTCTGGTATTAAAATAAAAATCTGTACATCCAATGTGCAGCTGCTATATTGGATGCCCACCGTATTTAGACTGCAAAGCACCAGGTTATTTAAGATCTCTTATTACTGCAGTCCATTAAGCAATCACATTAAGCTCTGGTTTAAGGAAGAGAAGCACAAATATATTAAAGATAAATGGAGTCAGAAACTTTATTGCTCACTCTTGTTCATGATCTAAACTAGAAGAGTATGCCAGCTTTCACCTGAATTGTATCACACAAGGAATGTACTGCGAGGAGGGAGGACTGAGGCTAATGAGGAAGAAGTGTCATTGTCATGGCTTGATGCATGAAGTTAAGAGTGGTCAAAGCGATCATGGGGGCTTAATAGCAAGGTAGTAGCATTGTATACCATACTGTTCAAAGCAGTCAAATATATGTCTAACTGTGTGACTATTAAAAGGAAGGTGTGTGTGTATGTAGAAACATAATGCAGAATATGTGGGACAGGATATTGGGAGTGAGCCTCAAAATATATCACCTTGGTGCCTGCCACCGAGTGTGTAATACAATGATATGCCCAGATTTCAGTGTTAAAGGCAGATCTGGTTGCCTCTGCTTGGAAAACTCATAGTAAAAGTAGATGATAAGAGAGAGGAAACATTTTCCTGTGTAATGGGAAACTCACTTTAGTTCCCTCCATTTGGGAAAAGGAATGCTGTTAGTAAAGCAAAAACATTTTGCTGTTACTTAAAATGCAAGAATTTACAGAAAAGAGAGCTTAAAAAATAAAGGGAAAACATGTTCCCACATTATATAGTTAAATCATGGAGCTCCTTGCCACCTGAAGCTGTAAAAGTACAAATACAGTTATTTAAATGAACACTTAGTGGTTCATTGATGACTATTATATGCCACGACCCAGTGTACCTAGAGATGGGACCGTATGCGGAGGGGATGCAGGGCTCATGCTCTGCACACCCTGTTTCTTGTACTCCTCTCAAAGCATCTGCAGCTGGCTGGGGTCAGGACAACTAGGCTAGAACTTTTGGCCAGCTCAGTGGGACAATTCAGTTACCTAAATATGTGTAGTGCTGTTTGCAATAACATATGGCACCCCCAGCCCCTGCCTGCCAGCCCACAAGGGCGGGAGCTTGCCACTTGGCCTGTGCTGTACTTGCTGCCTTCCTGCGTTCTCCTCCCAGTGCCTCAAGAGACACCTGCCTTTAAGCAGCTGAAGTGAGTTTTAGCATCTGAACTCTTGTAGTTCACATCAGCTAAAGATGCTCTGCAATTCAGAACTTCTGCTTTCTAGAACATGTTAAAAAAATCCAGCGGTGAAAGATTTTGAAAGTAGTCAACACGTGTTGTGTGCATTTGCAATCACTGTCACACTTGCACTGGTACTAGAAAATAGGTATTACATTTTATAATGCACCAATATAACTTTGCAGTACACTAGGACTTGGATAAACATTATTTACACACTTTGAGAGTAACAAGCAGGCCTTCAGTGGGCTGTGTTCAAGGTTTCAACATGTTTCTAGGGCAAATTTAAAGACGTTCTAAAGCAAGGAAGAAGCTGACCTGTTTTATTTTTTTTTAATCTATAAAAAATGTAATTGGAAGATACAAGCTGTAGGGAATTTCTTTCAGGATGTTTAGGAAAAGATAGACCTATTATATTTATATAGGGCTGTATTTTATAGTACAGATGAGTAGTTATGGAAGAACACTGCATGTCTGTATTTTGATTTGAAGATGTTTCCTTATTCTCCAGTATCACTTGAACTCATGCACTTTACTATATTTGCTTATCATAATCATAATTCATGTGTCTATAAGTGGATTTGTATTCTTTTAGCCTGAGGTAAACGTGTTCAACAGCCTGGTTTTAGTTGGCGTGCTTCCTTAGCTAAAATTAAGACAAAAGTTCTTGCAAATATTTAGATATTACTGAGTTATAATAAATTCCCATGAGATAATTATACTCTTTTCCAAGCCAGCCTTCATTTTATTTTTTAGTGTTATTGTTAGTTGAGTATTGAGTAGTTGTTTGTCTTTTGAAGACAGCAGAATAAAGGGATTTACCTAACTCTTCTGAAAATCTGAACACTGCAGTAATATTCAGACCTTCTAAATAATTTATTGGAAGCACAGCCAACAATATGAAATTTTCATGTATAGGTATCAAACAGGCAACCTCACATAAACTTGAAAGGCATAAAAAATAAGGTTAGGCTTCAAAACGGAGGTCAATATTCTCAAGCTTAGAGTAATAAAAAGGTAATCACAATAACGTTTAATCTGTTTTTAAGGAAAACCTTATGCTGGTGCATTTCATAGAAGCATGACAAAATTTGAATTTGAAACTTAATAAGGAGATTGGTGGTTGCTGAATAAGGACACAAAACTGTTCCAACATAAACCAGCGACCAGGCTTGCTTCATACCCTTTGTAGCTGGTGAGGTCTAGGAATGACCCTGGTACTCTTCCCATCTGCTCCTGGGGCTTTGGATAAGAGAAATAATACACTATGACTGGCAAAATATGTTTCACAATTATTTAAGTCTAAGCATCGTGTACATACTGTTAAAGCGTATGTTGCCAGCTGTTATGTTATGCTACTAACCCTCATATTAACAATATTTTGTTGCACAGAGGTGAATTTTAACAAATAATGTGATTGGGTTTGTGTTACGTAAACTGAAACTATAAATGGCCATCCTCATTAATCATTATAGGAAATAGTGTTTAGATGACCATTCTTGTTTTGGCTATAGTATGTGATTTAGTGGTTGAATTTTGACTGTTGGCGGCTTCTGCTAGACACCATTTTTAGGACATCACTGATGTACGTTTTTGTGAAATGGATTTTGTTTCATATCCAGATTGTTTTTACTGCTTAAACTTCATCAATGCTGTTCAGGGCTCTGTGAGTTATCAAATGGAGTAACAGACATTTGCTGATATCCTGTGGAGCTTCTCAGTACTACAGCAGTGCTCACTAAGTGGCTAAGCATTAATGATATATTTGGCATGGCACAAGAAAGAAGATAAAGATAGTCATTGTCTCCAGTGTCCTCGGGTGAGCTCTGGGTGCTGGGATGCGTAACTCCTGCTCAGCTCCCTCTGATGTGGGTAACAGTTGAACAGCAAATAGAGGCTGCATAATGAAGTTACTCTGTGTGTGTGGCTTTTGGTGGGATTCATCTCAGTCTGGACATCTTCAGTGTTGACATCTACAGCTGAGCTTTACAGTCTCGGCTCCCTTTATAGTCAGTGGGGAGAACTGGGCATTTCTCGAGGGTGATTCATCTGGCCTGTTTTAGACATCAACGTTAGGGTGAGATTTACAGGCTAAATGGGGTGACATAAATAGATATGATGTTCTCAGGAGCTTTATATAGCAGTAGCACATATTCACTGGGCCACTGATTGAAACCTCCATCTCCTCCTTCCCAGAAGGCTGTCCTAACCACGGGAATAGAGAACAAACCTCCCTCTGTGCCAGCTGGTATTCACTTTTCCCATATAACATGCAATGCCTGCAGCTGAGGGACAGTGGCTGGGCCACACAGACACTGGGGTTTAAAATGTTGTAGGATATTTGCTTGGGAAATTCAGCTTTGAATCCTCTTACCTAGGTGAGAGCCTTAATTACCCATCTGTTGGTCAGGAAGCAGGCTGCTATGGCAGGGGCCAGTCTTCCTCCTCTGTCAGGTGTCCGGGCTGTGCCAGCGTGTTTGGTGATGCCAGCTGGAACGAAGCACCTCGCTGCTCTGCATGGCCAAGTTTCCAGTGGCTTTGGGTATGGTCAGAAACATATTTAAGTTAGGCATTTTGATGCATGAGAAGTCAGACTCTTGGGTCTAATTTTGGAATCAGGCACCTGTTTTAGGTGCCTGAGTCTGTTCACAGGTCTAAGCATTGGACTCCTCACTTTTAGTGAGATGCAGGCTCTGAAGCATCTCAGAGCTTATAAAAAACGTGACCATTCCTTTGTAGTTTAGGAATATAAGAATAAACTCAGGTTATATTGCTGCTGATGTCATTATCACTGTCTTGTTATGAACTTTCAAAAAGATGTTATTAGTGTCTCTGCAAAGAGTCCTTTCACAAGGCTGATAGGCTACTCTGCATCAATGGCAAGTGATGGCTCTGTATCTCATGTTACTGACATCTTGCCACACATCTGCAATCTATTTTCAGTTCTCTGTTGCTCATTACCAGTTTAGGAAAGGAATTGAAAAGCTATGGAGACAAAGAGATTTGATGGAGCATGGAGCAGAACCACTGAAACTAGTACCATAACACAAAGCAATACTAGATCTGATTTTAAGCTGTCTAGAGCAAGGTTCAAAACTTGTGCATTTTAACTCCCCTCCTTCCAAGAGCTATTGGTAATTGGAGTTATTGGTGAAGGCATCACAGGTTAGAGATGGTGCTGTTCAACAGGCCATCAGTCCACCTTCAAGAAAAGTTCACTGGTGTGCTGTTGTGAGTCTAGTGCTTTGGTGTGGCCTTTAGAAAACAGTTCAGTGAGAAGATTTTCGGTTGTAAGAGTGCTGGCCCTCACCTATGTCTCTGTATTCAACCATGCTGAAATGTCTTTCATTTTAGTTTTCTTCCACCTACCTGGGGAAAATCAAAACGAGTATGAGTAAGAATCCTGTGGGTTTTCTGCTTTTGTTTTTGCTGGATGAGGTGTAGACCTGTGATTCACACTGGTCTTTGTTATCTGTCTGGCATTCATGTTTGAAATTGCTGCATAACTATGAATTCCTGGATTTTGGTTTCTTTTGAAAGCAAAGTATTTCTGTGAGCAGTAAAGGTTAGTTTGATGTCAACATGTGTGTCACTATTTCTTAAAAATTCCTTCTTTTTTACTAATAAGGTTCTGCATGCAATTAAGCGTATACAGTTTCTGTATTCTTGTAACAATGCACACTCCACCATTACTTTACAAATACATTTATCAGCATGCTATTTTGAACGCATACCTCTAAAACTCTACTTGAGTATTTGTAGATTGCTTGTCACTGCAGTGTCTAAACAGTGCACCTTTAAATAAGGCATCAGAGCTTATTCTTTTCTTACTAGCAATTTCATCTGTAGTTGGCATTTCAGGGGTGATCTGGTATTTTAAGGATTTGGGCTTAGTATTATCTGTGCCCTGTAAGACAGCACTACGTGCCAGGATGGGTTTACACTTGGGCCACTTGTGTTTGGTGTTGCACGATGGCAGCATAAAGGCACCATTGCCTAAAAGAGAGGACCAGCTTGGGAAGGGATGAAGAACATCTTCCATGGGCTGGTTCATCTTTTGCACAAACCCTTCCCAACTTGCTGGGACTGCAGGTAATGAGTCCAGAAACCCACTCTGGGGGCACCACTTCATTTCTACTTTTAAAGCCATTGTAAGCAAAGCCAGAGAGGGAAAGTTTGGAACGGAAGGAGCCCAGTGCGGGCTTTTGATCAGGTCATGTTAGCCAAGAGATGCTGAGGCACAGACAGCCATCACATGTGCCCCTGCCGGAGCTCCTCATGCTCACTGGGCTGCTGTTCGCTCCCCCATCCCAGCTCCATTTCTGAGCCGGTAAGGCTGGTGCTGGGGGCAGCATGAGACCCTACTCTGGGGTGACCTCTCACCAGTCCTGGTGGCATGGTGGGAACGTGCTAATGGCAGAGCTGTCTCTGCTCTCCCTACTGCAATGAGCTGGTGCCCCTCTCAGCTGCGGGAAGAACGTGCAGCACCAGATGACAATTCTGGCACGAGGTGGTAGCACACTATATACCATGTATTTTTAAACAATAGTTGTGGCCACTTCCAGATGCTAGTCAGAGATGTTGTTTAGGAGAAGGTGTGTTAGCCTTGGTGTGCCTTTTGTCGTCCTCCTGGCATGCCATGTGCCCAGTGCCTGCAGGAGTGGCATGGGTAGTGTTTAACCAAACTCAGTATTTGCCACTGAGGCAACAGAAAATGAGACTCGGAGGATGGACTGTTTCTGTGCTGGTCTCCTGGGTGAATTTGTTCAGGAATGAGTTCTTCCTCATCCTCTGAGCTGTATAAGGGAAGCCAGTGTTTGCACGGAAGCATGTGAGCTTGGGTGGTCCCAAATACACTGCCTTTGGATTGCATTCCCACTGCTGGCTGTTTTAGGGAGTGTTAAGCTCTGCTTGGCTCTGAATGTAGTGTAACGTTAATGGCCTTTGCTGTATTTGATGTTAGTCTCCATTTCTTCTTGCAGTCTCCTGTGAAAGCCATGACACTGAAGGAACAGAGGCCTCTCTGAACAGTGCCATTGCACACCTGACTTGCATTACTTAGAGACTGATCTATTTTTTGAGGAGTCAAGCAAAAAACCGAATGACTTCAGTTTAAGTAATTTATGTCCTAGGAGGAAAGTTTCCAGCTATGGCTCAGGTGTGCAATGATGCAATATTACAGTATTATAAGGAACTGGCTTTGAACTTGAGAAGAACCTAAAAAAAAAGCCTGTCCTTGCTTTGCAGGGAAGTCTCATTTTGGGAAGTTCACTGTCTGCAGTGATCCCATTTCACATACCAAACTTATTTTCTGTTTTCTTCATGGTATACAAAAGTGCACTTTTACACTGCTGCTATATATCTTGATTCACATAAACAGTATACAGGGCTTTTTGCCTTTATTAATTCTTTCTTGAATTCTATTAAATCTCCACTTATGCTGTTTCATGTGTCATACCTGTATCTCTACTCATAGCTGTATCTCTACATCTAGTCCTTTTCCTTGCCTTAAAGTTTTTTAACTCAGTGTCATCAACAGCAGCTGCAAATTCCGTGGAATATCTGTATATATCAGCCCTCTTGGAGATATTTAGGTGATGCTAAAGAGCAGCCAAATTTGGTAAGACCTGTCAGTGGCAGGCATTGTCTGAGATGATCCCCTTCCTCCACCTGGCAGTTTTTCTGCCTTTACAGTTTAGATGCGTTAACTGTACTACTTTGAATATTTTTAGTATCAGTCAAAATGCAGCTATCTTTTCAGAGAGTAAATCAGTACCTCAAGAGAATGTAAGGCAAATTTTATGAAATTACTTACACAGATTAATAGATTTCTATAATGTTATATATATTATGCGTAGCATATAACACTGGAAACACAGTGAAAATGGTGTTCATAAGAATAGCATGAGTTTCTCAGAAATATCTGAAAATAACTACAGTTCAAAACCCACTTTTTCTTTTCTATTATGCTGCTACCTCCACCTGTGGTATAATTTCAGCAGCATTCTTGCCAGCCTCCTTCTTCCTGACCCGCTTCCTCCTGGAGGCATGTCAGCTCCCGGCATCGCCGGAGGCACCGCTGTTCCTCAGCCCATGGGAGCCACCAACTCCAGGGCTCTTGTAGAAACCTGTCGTGGGAAGTGCGAGGCATCTCCGAAGAAAGGCTGCTGCATCCCCTCCGTTCCCAAGGAAATAGCACCCAAAGCTCCCTGGAGACGCGTGGCGTTGGCAGGAGGAGGCCAGCCTGCTCACTTAGCTGGTCTCTCTAGGTGAGCACAGCAGCGTGTATGTGCTGAGTGTGCAGGGAGTTGCAGTCAGCAACCTTCCACATCTTTTTGGCAGAAAATTGAACAGAACTGATGTTTCTCAGAAATACAGTTGTTTCAAAAAAGTTTATGTGACCACAACCATTGTACAGAAAGAAGGGTAGGGCAAAGTGCCACCACAGGCTACTACTGTGGTATTTCCCCAGCCCTGATAAAATTTTTTTCATGGAGCCGTTTCCTAGGCTTTTACAAAGTAAACTGCATTTATCCACCCAACCCGTGTATTCCTCTCCATGTGATTCATGGACAGGAAGGTTTCATATCCATCATGGAAACACTGTTCACTTGATTCAGAAGGTGGAGTAAGAGATCATAGTGGGTTACCATCTGGCTGTTGACCAGTGTGTGAGGCTGACCTAAACTTTGCTGGTGCCCTTTGCAGGTGGTTTTGTGCCTGGTCTCAGTCCCTGGTCGCTGTGTGAGTCCCTTGTACTGAACATCTCCTCCAGCGTTCCCAGGCCACAGCTGCACATCCCGTCTCCACCTTTCCATCACCTTCTATCTACTGCTTCTTCTCCAAAAAGTCTCCCTTCCCCTATTCCCTGTGTTGGTTCCAGTGTCACCGCCTTCCCATCCCAGTTCACTCACTGTCCCCTTGCCTTCAGATCTGCTTTTGTCTCCTCGGTTTAAGTTATTGGGGATGGTGTTGGTGAAACTTTAAAAGCAACTTCATTTTTGTGACATTTTGTAGCTTTTTGAGAAGTGAGATTCTGCTGAACTGATGTTTTTTCATCAGAAGGCTTAGAGTTTTGATTAAGATCCCTTTCTTTCCAACCAGCAGGCATGACTTTCTGCTTTAAAACATTGAGAAACTTCCCAGATAAAAACATCATTGGAACTGATATCTCCACAAAGCACTTCTGCTTCAACAAAGCAGTATAACTGGACTAAAATATATTTCATGGGACTTTTTTTCAGTGAGCTCTATTAGTCAGTGAGTGCTCTAAGAGTGCTAAATGAGGACAGAATCTCCAGAAATATTTAGATGCTAAAAATGAAAACGTCTCTGTTGAGCATGTGTGAACTCCAATTTTTTTTTTTTTTTTGGTAGATATATAAAAAATATAATTTGTCCAAACTTGGAGGACAGCTCTCACGCTTCAGAGTGGAAGAGCTGCTGAAAGCAAAGGACACTGGAATTTTTCAGCCAAGGCAACACAACATTTTCCTCTAAGCTCATCTCAGAAATGAACAGTGTTTTGACTGAAATTCTTTTTCCCTTAAATAATTAAATCAGTCTGAGGCAGACACTTACCATGAAAAAAAAACCAAACCAAACCAAAAAAAAAACCCAAAAAAACAAACAACTAAAAAGCCCAAGAGGGTGAAAATTGGCAAAGATCTCAGGAACTGAAAATAGAAAGAAATGTTGGGCAACTTTTAAAGTAGCTGTCATCAGCTTTGCCTCTAATATTTGCAGTGTGCTGTTGCCTGATCAGTAGGTTGTTCACAGCACAGCCCTCCTGTATTTCTTGGGAAGACGTTCTCAGTCCCTCTCGCTGGGCTATTTCAAGGCAGCTGAGGGCTTCCTACCTACGTCTGCGCCTTGGGCTACCTGCTCCCATGGGCCCTCTCATAAGATCCCTTACCATCCCCAGTGTGAGTGGTGAGACAAGTCAAGCCGGGGCTCCCCACTCGCCCCGGTGCAGCATCCAGAAGGGTTGGCCACAGGGTGCTGCTCTGTGGGGGGTGGCAGAGTCCAGTGTCCCCCCTGCCCAGCTGAGCAGTCCTCAGGGCTGGGAAGGGCTCCTCCCTCCTTCACTCACCCAAATTCTCCTCCCAAGGAAGGGTGTTGTGGAGGATGGAGCAGAGCCTGATTGGACATGTTGTAGATGAGACTCACTGCTGTGTCACCCATTGGGTGCCATGGGGTGGGTGGTGGGGCTGCGCCAGGGCCCCCCTTGCCTGCCCAGCCCCAGGTGCCCCATGTAGCTGTGCCCCTCCAGATGTTTTCCAAGGTCCAGGGGGGTCTTGGCTTCAGCCCTCGCTCCTGAAGTGCTGGATATTTGGCATTAACTGCATATGGCATGAGCCAGTGTAAAGGCAGAAACAAAGCCTGATGGAGGGGATCTCGGAGGAATCTTCTTGTTGCTGTTGGAAAGGGAAGCTGAGAGCCCTCAGTAACAAGCCCTAGTCCCAACATAAAATCATGTTCCTGTTGCTGGGCTGTGCATTAGCACAGCTTTCCTGTTCTTGGTCATTAACACTTGGCATGGCATGTGTTTTCTTTCATTTTATGGGAATTTGATGTATTTCACCACTGGGTAGAGAAAAAAATCATCACTGAGAATGTCATGATTAATTTTTTTCCTTTTGAAGAACTATGAAATTATTCTGAAATGTATGACACGTGTATAATAACAGCCTAGTGCTCTGTTTTTAAAAAATGTGCTAGAGGCGTTGTGCAGTTTCCCAGAGGCTTAATGAGGGAGCCATACTGTGTTGGAAATTTTTCAACAATAAAAATTCACCTATTACATGCTCATGTAAAATGAGGGTTGACAATCACACAAATATGTCCAAAATCAAATACAGGCATTGTAAAATATCACTTCTTTCCCAGAGAGAAACTGGTCACCTGTTCACAGTAGGATTTTGCATTATATCCTATTCAGTAAAGAATAAGATGCTTCCCCACAGGGAAACAAAATGGCAGCAAAGTACTGGCCTGGTGCCCTTCTATCAATGCTTTTCACTGACTGTTTTGCCAAGTCTTCAAAAATAACGCATAGGCATATTTTTTCAACATATGTTTTGCTTCTTTGTTGGTTTAAAAGCACAAAGGGAAGAAAAGGTTCTGCATTATTCGCCACTTCATCATCAAACACAGGAAGAATTCATTGTTTGCTTGTTTGATTTTCTTTTTCTCTCTATAATACTTTTTTATTTTTAAAAAAATCTAGTCTCTTTTGCTGTTCTTTTAACATATAATCTCAAAGTGGCCTTTTCTTAAAAATTGAGCATATGGCTCTGAACCTGCGGCTGCATTCAGGGAAGTGTCTATTGCAAAACGCTGAAATTTGGAGTCATGGGAGCAGAAAAGTTGGATTCAGGAATTATTCAGTATACTATTGAATAATCAAGGAAAGGAAGATAAGTAAATATAAAGAGTTGAAGAATAAATTACACATGGTAAATACTGCTTCTCTGATCAGAACAAATTAAGCCACTGTCAATGTTTGCATGTTCTTTAGATATGTAATAGTAAGTTTAGGCCAATGCGTACCCCAGATGAAACATTGAATGACTGGTGGGATTAAAAAAAAACCCAACCCAAACTGTTTCACTGCTAAATGCGTATCGCTAGTGAATGTACTAGCAGTACCTCGCTTCAGTTCCGTGGTCAGTCACTGGCTCATGATGTTTCCAGCAAGGGAGAGCAATATGGGGAGGTAGAACGTGTTGTAGGGAGAGATCAGAGTTTATGAGCAATCCCTGTCAAGCACTGATCTCTGTGTGTTAAGAGGAGGGGAAAAAAGGATTAAAATATGAAAGCAGAACCAGCATGGTAACTAAAGTCTTGACGCATCTTCAGTGTACGGGGCTACAAGTACTGAGACTGTTCTTCAGCAGGGAGATCTTTTTGTGTGGATCTCCTTGCAAGTTCTTCACCCTTCGTAATGCAGTTTAAAAAAAGAAAAAAAAATAAAAAGTCCTGTATGGTAGGCCATAGATTTGCAATGCAGTTTATCCACATTTCAATCAATATGGGTAAAGATTGTAGAAAAGGATAATATTAGACAGACATTAAATGTAGATAAGGATGATATTAGACAGACAAAGGTGAGGAGAGAGAAGAAAATTTACCTCATTGTAAAGCTATCATCTAATTAATTCATTTTTTTGTAAAATTTCCTAGTTTTGATTATCAGTTCAGAGGTATGCAACCTAATGACAGAATATTAAATTAAAAAAGAAATGGACGGGAGATTATTATGAAGTGAAGAAGGTTGTATGCTGCTGTAGGATTAGAGAAGTCATTCTGGCCATAGAGATATTGCATTTATATAATGGGAAAAACCTAAACCTGTCGCTTAATAATTTAGGTCTTTCCAGGATAGAACCACTGAAGCTTATGATAAGTATACAGTGATACAATATGAAAGATACTGAAGTAAAAATTAGTGTTTGCAAGAAGTAAATAAGTATTGCAAGATTTGTCAGTTCTAATGAAGAATATATAGATTCCAGTGTTACTTGTAGATGCTATTTGGATGATTATTTTACTGTTAATATCTAAGAATCTCTTAAAAATACATTCATGAGTTATTTAAATACACATAATCTGTAATGACCCAGATGACCATGTAACTTAAGTGTATAATACTATAATATGTACGATAACCATAATGTATGATAACCATAATTTAGTACTCTGTTCAAGTCCAGAAAGAACAATACCATAATCCCGGTTATTTCACTGCTTTTACTACATTCTAATGTCTTGACAATTACTTACAAGCCATAAATTTCAGTGCTACATTTTACTAACTCATTGTGCATCTAGCGTATAGCATAGTTTTGCACTTCTAGCAAAGGCAACTTCCCAAGCAGAGATGGCCACCACCACCCTTCTGATGTTCATTTCAGATCCTGTCGTAATGCTCAGTTTGTGTCTGGTTCCTGCTGCAGATGATTACTGGTACATGACTTATGATTCATTTAGGAATTGAAGCCGAATCAAACACCAACAAATGCCAGTCGTTTACCTCTAAACCAGTCAATTTTCTTTAAATAAACCCTGAGGAATTTGTACAGGAGCAGACTGAAACTTGGCACACGCGGCTTGAACGCTGAACAAGTTGTTTGGGGAAATTACATGGGAAAGCCAATTGAAAGCCACTGAAGTGTCACAAGTATTGGGGGAATTCAGATGAATTCACTGTACTGAATGATGGGATCTCATTCAAGTGCAAGAGTCTGCTCACAGAATGTGTATAGGATCTTAAGTACTGCTTATAAATAATTACACATATTTTTTCTCTCATTTCAGTGACTATTTCGACAAGTACCTTCTTTGATGGCTTACTGGTAACTGGGCTCTACACCTCTACCAGTGTTCAGGCTTCCCAGAGCATTGGTGGTTCCAGTGCTTTTGGATTTGGTAAGTCCAGTGTCATTTACATTCTGCAACCCAGGGTAATGAATACTTGGTTGTACAGAGGACATCAATAACATCACAATTACTAAACCAGGTTAATTTAGACTGAGTAATCAACAATACATGGAAGTCAGTGGGAGTCAATGAGATAAGGCAGTGGTGGCTTTTAGACAGCTTTTATTTCTTCCTCTACTTTCTTTGTCTTTGGTCAGCCCGGTGCTGTTATACTGAATTATATGAATTTTAAGAGAGAAAAGCCTCAGCAACTAAACTGGTTAAAATAGCCATTTCTAAATGGTGTGACACTCGGTATAAACTAAAGCATTTTGCCCAAGGTGTCTAACTGTTCTTGGGCTGAAAAACTGATTCCTTTCAGCTTGTGTCAACCTATTTTTTTCCATTCACTTAACGATAGCATCTTCCTTAAAACCAGAATGGTGGTTAAGGTGTTTTATATAACCAATTATTTTCTGCGTACAAAAACGAGAATTGTAGTAAAAGGGGTAGGACAGGTGTTGCAGGATTATTATGTATTTCAAGTTCTGCTGTTGCATTCAGCGGTAGCAGCCAGGCCAGCTGTGCTAAGGACAAGTGTGTTTGAAAAATCTCTGCTAAATTTGTGCAAGTAACTTACAGCTATACCTTCTGCAGTTTGTTATTTGGTAGCATTTTCTTATATCCTTACAGATAATTGTAAGAATTGGGTTCCTCCAATTGGAGGATCTCTGTGACCCCTAACAAGCAATCTGGGGTGAAGGTACAAAAACAGGTACCAGTCGTATGGGACACCAACTGCGCTGGACTGGCAGTAGCATGTTTAAATGTTCATTTGTCTGTTAAACTTCAGTACTTTCTTCATAATAATCTTTCATAGTAATTACCTCTGTTATAATGCATGCGAAACATGAGCGGCCTGGGCCTGTGAGTGTCATACAGCAGACATACGTTAGCTGGTAAATGAAATAATGCAACATGAATAGCACATTATTTAAAACTGTATTGAGGAATAATTTGAGAAGGGCTTTGCCTCTTTGAATAACACCACCGATCAACCTCAAACCTTTTGCTCGGTCTTTCAAAGGGAAGAGCACACCTGCCGCAGGTATTTCACATCTTAGGTAAAATACACCAAAAGATCCACTTTTCTGGAAGAAGTAGTACTGCTGTTTCTCCTTTCCCACCATACTCTTTACAGGATGAACAGGATCTGGTAGAGTAAGTGAGAAGAAAAGCACTTATCAACGTGAAATTTTTGGGATGGTCAAGTTATTGGCAAGCTATTATCTTGCCATAAAATATGTGTTTGTATCATGTCATTGGGGAGATCATATGACAAACTCATTGGGCAAGGTATACAAGCCATTTTTAATCACATCTAAATATTTAAGAATGGAAATTAAGCAAAATTTTAAGAACCTAAATAGCTTTGTGCATTTACAAAGTCCGTCTGTATTTTTTCCTAAATTTGTATCTTCATCTGCAGAACAGGGCTGTTATAGTGGGTGTCTCACCGAGACAAATGTTAAAGTAAGATGTGATGTGTGACAGGAAAAAAGACATGGCCTTTTTTCACTTGCCAAAGGTAATTTTCTAGCTCTTGATGTGTTACTTTGACCATTCAGTTGCTGATAAGATAACCAATGACTAAACTGGTGACACATGCGTTCTGTGGACCAAAAGAAGAGCCAAGCCTACAGGCTGGGAAAATAGGGAAGCCAAAGAGATGCAAAAGCAGTCACGTGTGGTTGGAGCTACCTCATTTTGCTTGTCAATACAAATTCTCAAATATCATGCCCAGGGGAGGTCTGCTGCTCTGTCTCGAGGGGGCCTCCATCCGTGTCAGAGAAAAACTGCTGCTATCTATGACCTTTCTTTTGAACTTTCTGCAGGCAAACTGTAGGGTCAGTTGTGTTACAGTTGTTAGTTATGCAACATTTTAAATAAAAATCTTATCTTGCTGTTTTTCTTTGCTAGCTCCTAAGCTTGCATATATATTTAAAAAAACAATCAGAATGTTTCAAAAGAGCTGATGCTCTTGTGCAGTGTCTTTGCAGTCACAGTAAAAAGAGTGAAGGAAAAATTACAATGACTTTAAAACTTATTTTTATATGATTGTTCAATCAATGACGTTCTGATGGCTCCCAGGACTGAGAACTACATAAACAGTTCCCTTCTCTACTCTGCAGTGAGAGATGAGAAGTCTGGCATCTTCCAAAAAGCATTTAGCATGTGAATGATATGTTTTTTAAAACAATTTGGTAGTTTTAAAAATTAACAATATTTTAAAATCTACCATCTGCAGTAGAAAAAGAGAGTAGTGTCCACAGTATTTAATGTATTGTTTCATAAAATAGTAAATGGGAATGGCATTCTCTTGTTTTCTGAAGAAAGCACAAAGCCAAAAGAAACCCTGGATCCATCTGTTGTGTCATCATTTCCAGTTAGCAAAGAAGCTGCTCCTCCTTTTCAGCAAGTAATGGTGATGTTTGGGTTAGATTTATCTTGCTGGAAATTATTTTTTTTTTTAAATTTTGAGGACTATGTCAGGTTCAGAGACCTCAATTCAAAGATTTATGTGGTTTATCATAGATTAGACAGGGGTGCCAAAGCTGGGCCTTTAAAACCTGAAGATAGCAATATTCTGAAATTGGGTTGATAGTCGTTGCTTATAGAGCGGGGAAGAGTATTTTTTTTTTCTCCCTTGCAATATTACCATTGAAATGCTCTTGTCTGCATCACACAGGAGGTCACGCTAGATTATCATAATCTTCCAGTCTGCCCCGACAATATGAAGTCTTCCCAACATACACATATCTGTCTTCTGTGCCATAAGTTACTGTATTTGTGGCTACAATTATCTTTTAATTACCCAGTTTAGGAAGTCACTTGATGGAGACACAATCATTGCCAGTTATCACAGCTAGTTAACTGTGTCAAGAAGCTTTGAAGAAAAAAGATAAAATACGTTAGTGCTAACGGAGCTAATTCTAAGGGTTATGTTTTCTTTCTTTTTCAGTGTATATCATATAGCCAAAGAAATAGTTCCTTGTTTCCTCTGTGGTATTATACTGACGTGAAACTTGCTGAAATTTTTATTTGGGAAACCTTCTAACAGCTCTTTTAGGGAGAAATGAGAGAGCTTTTGGGTATAAAACTTAATAGTGGTCATAAATATTCATCTTTTGTCCCAAGCTGAACCATTGTCTGGGTAAACTAAAACTGTAAAGCTAAAATTAGAACTGGCATAAAACATAAATGTGTGCTTGAAACCTCACTGAGCAAGCTGTGAGGATCCTTTAGCAAAGAAATAATCCTTAAATTGAGCTTTTAAGAATAGCATGTCTTTCTTCGTTAGATCCCATGATACAACAGATACCCTAAGTTGCAGCTCTCCAGTATCATTTCCACCCTCCTTTCCTGATCAGTGCGGTGCATACCTGGGACTCGCTTCCACGTCCTTCAGCGTTGCCTGCTGAAGGCTGAAGAGCAATCCTGCTCTTCATCTCCCCCTTTCTCAAGCCACGCTGATACCCCTCAGTGTCATTCACACCCCATCTTTCTGGAGATGCGTTTTGGACTCCTGTGGAATCTCTCCATCCCCGTGTGTCCTTTCCTTCTTCTGCTTTTGACTCTGAGGGCCCATGTTGGTGTTTGACCTCTTTTCGATAGCTTGGGGCATCTGCTAGCCGTGCTCTGGGGTTTATCAGCCCACCAAGGCTACCCTCCCATACAGCCAGGACGTACATATGGTCATTTAGGGGCTCTCGCTGCTTGACTTCTTCTAAATATATAAGAGGAAAGTGGGAGACAGGAGTACTAAAAAAACATGTTATAAAGCTACAAATGCATTGGTGGGTTTGATGGGAATGATGGCTTGCAAATGAGATTAAGGTTAAATGGGTTTGGTGGGTGGTAGGGGTACCTGTCTGTAACTTGGGAGAAGTAGGAAAATCCAGCTCAGCTCCTCCAAAGCCATATGCACTGGAAAGCAAGGAACGCAGTATCATTTCTGCAATTAAAGGAGAAGATTACAGCGTAATCCCTCAGCAGCGATAAGGAGCGCTGTGTGCTAAGGACCTGAATCTGTCTCATTACACGGGATCGTCCTGGCTGACAGGCTGGCTGAGCAGACAGACATGCTGGGCTATGCACATCAAAGCTTGCTTTTGACCTGCCAGTCACACTGCTTCTCCATGCATTCGGACTCTTCCCAAAGCTTTCCGGCTCCCCAGTAGATTTTCACATCATGCACACATGACAAATTATTTAAAATTTAAGTTTGGTGTAATTAGTTTCTTACAAACTACAGTGGAAAATGTAAGCCTTTATAGTTAAGCCCCCAAACCCCTAATTTTCTGCAAAATTGTAATTACTACACTGATGTTTACCTTTTAATAAATGTGGAATAAACAAGTAATTTCATGATGATATTTGTATATGCATTAACCTTTCAACCTAAATTGAAAAGGTCCTTTTGAAAGTCGATAGGCTGTATATGGTAGAGACAGTGGATGCAAAGCCCTCATTACACTGGAGAGTGTTGCCACAGGCCTAATTGGCTAACAGAAAATTTTTGGTTTATTTTTTTGTGTAGGTTTATACAAGTTGTAATATACTATCTTTTAAAACAGATGTCTCCTTTCTACTGCGAGGTCATAAACTGCTGGTGAATTTTAGGTTTTATTTAACCCTGTGGGCTACTTTATAAGAGGCTATGAGAGTGATGTTACCTGGAAACGTTTCAGTGCCTGAACAGGGGAATTGCATCTGCTAGAAAGCAAAAAACAGAATATGAAAGATGATCTTGCAATCTTTCCTCTTTTGCAATTCTTTGTTTCTATACTGTGAAGGTGATCATACCTACTGTAAGTAATACATTGAGTCTCTGGGATTTTAAAAAATAAATAAATAAATTGAGTAGTTACAAATATTCCTTAAGATAGGTGAACAATAAATTTCCTAGATGAAATCCTGGGAAGAGCAATCACCAGAAAGAATTTACTTGACATTACGTTTTATCTTATACTCTTTTCTTTTTAAATTATTCTGTTGCCTTTTGACACGATTAAGGCAGCCTTCACATAATCCTTTGCTTGGTATTTTGGTTATAGGTTTGCATAGCAGACCAAAACAAAAAATCCCTTTCAATTTATAGGTGAAGGATTGTTTTGATCCGGCTCTGTATGAATTGGGAATTGGGGAAAAGGACAGAAGTAGTTCCCTAGTCCCGTATTCCCCTTTGGCTCACAGGTCTTAGGGCAAAGTGACTGTAGGGAGGTGTCATTGGTGATGCTGCTGGTTTCATGCCCAGAGGAAGAAGGGCAAAGGGGGTGCCTGGGTGGCTGAAGGGCACCCACAGTGTTGTCTCCAAGAGAGTACTGCAAAAAATGCTCTGGTCGTGCTCCCCAGCTCTGCTGGTGCATCGGTCTGGACCGAGTGTTGGAGGCACCCGAGGCTCCCGCTGCTCCTGGATGGGGCATGTGGTTTCGAGCCTTCAGGGGCTTGGTTTTGGCATCAGTTTATGCTCAAACACTGATGGTTCTGGGGTAATGTTTTGCTTTCGGATTTTGACAGATAAAGGGAAAATATCCCCCACTAACATTGTGAGATGGAAAAAGGCCAACCGTTGGATTTTTCTTGTTAGGTGAGCCTATAAAATTGATCCCTCCTGCTCAGCCTTTGCCTCTCCATTCTTGTTCACAGCTTTAAAAAGTAAGGAATAATCAATAAATGCCAGCTCTTAAAAAAAAGTTTTCAGCTATGTACATGCTACAGCTCTTGAAGTGCAGTTTTGTAACTTACTGAAATTGCTGTAGATCCCTAGTTTACTTTGTGACAAGCCAAATGGGCTCCAGGACCCTCCCTTCACACCAGAGATATTTGCCAGAAACCAAACAGATGGTAAACTAGGAAGAAATGACCCTCGGCATTCTCATTAGAACAGTTGGGGAAATTTTAATAGGCCCCCATTTGCCTTGTGCTGTAGCTAATACCCTTTGAACTGCCACTTTTTTTTGTTTGTTTGTTTGTTACAAGTCAACTACTGCCATGTATATTTTAATAGGGATTATCAAATACAATTTGCCTAGAAGATGTACCAGCCCTCCGCTGCTAATTAGCAAAGTTTAAATAATCACTGAGTTCTGGAATAATTGGAAAGAAACACTGTTTTTCCTGCCAATGCATAATTACCAATTAACAGGAAGATAAAATATCTGTATAGCAGTCATATCTTGGAGAATTTGTTAACAGTCAATTAAATAGTGAGTTGGTGCCAAACTGACATTGGTCAAGAAAGTTTACATTTGAGTTTAGTTTTGAGATACTCCCCCCTGCAAACCGTATGTAATGAAACCATAATGATGATAAAACTTTCAAAGTTTGTGCGTCACAATGTTTAATTACTACTTAAATGTGTTTATGGCGAAAAGCTGACCATTTCTACAAGTGGTTGACTATCACATGTGCCTTATGGAAAGAGTTTCAGCTTTATTAACACAACATCTTTTCATTGTCATGGCATAGACAGTAATTACCCATGCTTACCCAACAAGGAACTGTGTCCTCAAGTATTTTACTGGCTAAGGAGGAAAATTCCCCACATGTAACTGGGCAAGGCAGACAGCAATGCCCCAAGGTTGGAGAAACAAGCTAACGAGAGAGGGACCCTACACAGAAAATACTTAAACTGTCCTAGTTTGAGTCAAGTTTGACCCAGTCCCATCACCCTGAATGTTTTCACCCATTTCTGCAAGTACACTTGTACTTGTCAAGTTTACCCTAACTCCCTGCCACGGCAGCAGCAGCTCTTGGACATCAAAATCCAATTTTGCCTAATCTGCTGAGAAGCCCTGAGTTACTCCACAATTTAACATTCATAAAAGTGAGTGATGGTGTCTGCTCCATAATTTATTTCAAATGTCTTTGGAGCGTTATGAAGATGACAGTAAAATAACTCAAGCTTTTAACCTTTCAAATATACCTGTAGCTCCTGCTAGTATCCGTGCAGTCAAGGTTGAAAAGGAGAATGAACCTCTGTAGAAGTGTGGCACATGTAATGTTGCTTGTATTTGTTAGCTTTGAATAGTGGGTGCAGGTGGGTGTTTAATGCTACAGGCAACACTTAATGCTTTGCAGATGAGATGAGAGGTGGTCACTGCACTGGAGACGCAGAGGAACATTTTCCAGCGTGGCAGTGCTTGTAAAGGGGCCTCTGGAGTTTTCAAACAAGAAAATTCCTTTAGAGACAGCTTTACATAGCCAAAACCAAAGTGCTAATTGATGTGTTGGGGCCAATTTTGGGCCAATTTAGCAAGTGCATTTATTCAGTAGTGATGTTTTTCGGGTCTTATATACATCTGCTTTTCTCCCCTGGGTGGCCAGAAAATGGTATGGGGAAAAGTTAGAGCATCATTGAATTTTAATGTGAATTTTTAATTGCTTTTTAATTTTTACTAAAATACATGTCATAAAAAACTGATGTAAAACTTTGTGAAGTGATCAGATCAGATTTTTTTGCTATTTCATACCTCTGAGAGGATTCTGATCCCAATAAGGTATGGATTTCATTAAAAATGTATTAGGAGATTAAATTATTCATTGTGACACGCTGGTAACTTTTATCTGTCTAATACTTACTGAAAGTAGTAAGTAACGCTTTTTGAAGTGTGCAATTGTAGGTCATTTTAATAAAGGAGAATAATGTTTATATATACACACAACCCCATATATATACATATGTATTTGTTCCTCACTCTCCTTTTTTTCATCCTAATTTCAAATACCATGTTCAATTGGTGCACTTTGAATGCTATTAACCAGCATATTCCAAATTTTTATTTTTTGTAAAAAAACGTATACAGTGGGGCTTGTGGCGTTATCTCCGTTTTACCAACAGTAAATGAAAACTAATGATTAAGACCAAAAGTATCCCACAAGTTTGGTATCTACTTTAAGATGGATGTGAGCTGACTTTCTGAGATGCTGAGCACTGCGTAGGAATTTGTATGTTGAAAAGGTCCTGTCAATGCTGGTGTGGGTTGAGCGTGCTCAGCCCTTCCACGTATCAGCCCCTACGTGTCAAAATTGGGATCTAGAAAATGAGATAGACCTCAATGGTGACCACGTGGAAAAGTTTGGTGCAAATGAACAGGTTTTAGAGCTTCTGGGCATGGGACAAGGGTAGAGCCCAGCTGCCCTGTGCACCTCTTGGTAGCCTGGGCTTCCTGAGGCATCACACCGACGTGCCTCTTCCCTGGGGCTCCTCCATCCCTGCACTGAGGCACAGCTCCATGCAGAGTACAGTACCTAACTAGTTCATTAAGGATCCTGCACTGTTTTCCCAAAACTTAAATCATACCTAAACCCCAGCATAGGTACACTTCAAGTGTCTGAATCTTGGAGATCGAATCAGCTTGCCGGCTCTCAAGAGTAACCCCAGAAATACAAAGTTTCCTGGGCTACTTTATAAGCTTGTAGGTGACCTGGAGTGGAGACCTTGACATCTTCTACCTAAATTCTGCTGTGACCAAGAGACAGGCAAGTAGCCCCAACATAACTGCTAGAACCTGATATACCAGATTCACTTGAGTTCTCTTACACGGCACTGAATTCAGTAAAAACCAGACAAACAAAAGACAGTTGGAAGAGAAGGACATGGGGGGCAACCAGATACATAGAGCTGGTCTGACCATTTTCTTGTGTAATAGATTAGCAGTTAAAATAGTTGTAGAGTCTGAGGCCTTGAACTGCCCACTCTTCTACCCCAGGAGGGACGGAAGGGAGTAGCCAGGAAGCAAGCCACGTACCTCTCATTGATTCTCCATGGTGCCCTCTGTGCGTGGGGAAATGCATGGAAGTTTGCTGAGCTGCTTGCTCTCACTGCAATGTTACCTTAAAATCCATCTTCTCTTTTTTTATGGGTAAATCACTCCTGTTTGACATCCATTAGAGAAACGTCAATGTGTGACTCAGTTCTTTTTTATTATTATTTTATTTTCTTATTTGTTCACCAGTTAGATCGTGATCTCTAAAGCAAGGACTTTTTTCTTTATTATTCTGTACAGACATGCTGGCACAATAAAACCCTATCTTTAACTGTTCATGACTGTTATTATAATATGGATAATAGTGCATAAAAGTCAAGGGAAAACAAATTAAGCCTTCATTGATTGCAGCAACAATAACAAAATACTTTCCCCTCTAAAAGATGTTGTCATTGTGCTTTGAGAGCTACATTCAGCTGGATTGACAGGCTGAAGTTGCATGGTAATTTCTAGTAACAGAGAGGTATCTTTAATAAAGTAGGGAAAAAAGGCCCTCATCTAGAAATTTAGGGCCATCTTAAAATTGCATTCTGTGTGTGTATGCCTCAAGAATATATTAAGCAAATGTTCCCATGGCTGCATGAACTTCACACTGCCAATGTGTCTGCCTGCATCGCTTCTTGTCCCGAGCCTCCTTCTGCAATACTTGATTGTCATGTGTTGTGCTGCGACAGTCAGTCGGAGTCCCCTCTCCCCAACTTTCCCGTTGTGCCAGGCCTATTATTTTCCCTGCATTTTGTGTTTATCAGGATGCGATCGCATATTCAAGCTGAAATTACTGGGCTCTTGGACTTCATCAATTAAGATGCATTGAAGCCTCTTGCAAATGTGGAATGATATTGGGAAATGGTTATTATTGTAATTTCGAAGACAAGTTTGTAAACTAATTTCTGGCATATTATGACAAACAAATGTTGTGATCAGACTGCTTCCCCCATATCTGCCAATTTGTTATATTTCAAAGTGGAGTTGATTATATGTGGTGAAAAATCAGGCTTACAGGAAAATGGAGCTCAAGAGCCCTCTGTTAAGATCCTGATCATCACCTGTCCTACCAGTTGATTTCACTGTTTGCTTGCGTGTTATCAGTGTTGTGACTGAAAATCATTTGCGTGTTTTCAGAGATGGTTCACAAGAAAAATCTGCTCCAGGTCTTGTAAGATGAATAATCCAATTCTCAAGCATATACCAATGAAAGTGAATTGCTGTTCGTAGGGAATGATTGGTATGGTTGCATCTTTATCAGATGCTAAAATACACGAACAAGGCTACCAAGCCCATGTTGCTGTGCGGCACGGTGGGAGCAGGGCCGGCTCCCTGCTTTCTTGGTGCACAGAGGGGAGGGCAGAGACTCTCCACGCTGCTCCCGCTCAGCTATCGCCGGCAGTGTTGGTAGGTGGAGAGAAGAAAGGATTATGCCTTTGCATGGGCACAAGGTCATGCTCACAGTTTATGCTACAGCAAAAAGAGGTTTTTACTGATTATAGTACGTTCCTGAGGTTAGAAAATTCAAGGTTAGATTGAGGTGAAAATTAAGTTACTAAAAGGCACTTGTTCATATGCAAGCATCACTTCGCAAGAGCCCGAGTCAGTCCTAAAGTGATTTCAGTCCAGTCATCCTTGCCACAAAATCCTCGGGAAGAAAAAGTGCAGTCCTTCACGTGAAGTCCTTACTCCCTGGGCTAGGGTTGTTCCTCAGTTCTGCTCAGCTGGATTTTATTACTGAATGAAATCCATTATTCCAGGGTGATCATGTCAATCCAGGCCTGACTTGGCACCTTATTTTATAAAGTTCTTGAAAGTGAAGGAGAAAGAATGATGATATTTAATTTCTTTAACAAAAGATATGTGTTCATATTTTATTATTAGTTTATCTATTGCTTGAGTTTAATTATTTCTGGTGACCTACTGGACCTACTGTCCAGAACACTGACTTTTGCTTCTAAAAAGAAAGAAAAAATGCCTTTAGTTCAAAACTATAACTTCAAGATATTAAAACCTTTAAACCAGGATTTTTTTTACATTTATCAATGAATCAATATACTGTAACTCTTGCCTCATTTCAACCCTTAGGAAAAATAATACAATTATTAAAATCAGTGCAGTTTGTAACCAAAGCAATTGTCTTTTCATAAGCCTAAGCTTGAGCTGGTTGAATGCTTGAAGGAAATAAACCTTCAGGAGAAATCCAGGTGATACACAAGTACAATATCCAGCCTCATTGCAGGAAAGTAAAGATGCCTTACAGCTGTGTGAGAATGTGGTTGTTTTGGTGTGTGTGTTTTTGTTGGTTTTTTTTTTTTCAGATAACATCAAATTAAATAGCTGAATGTTGAAAGACCTCGTGGTGTTTTGGGAAGATGTGACATTGGTCAAAGCGCCCTAGTTGAGTTCTAGTTTATTTGAATAAAACTATTTAAATAATTACTTGATGACACTATTTTGGCAGCATTACAGGAAGCAATGAAACATTTCACATAGCAGATTATTAATAAAGTCAGTATTTTTCTCCTGTAACACTCTGAGATTTGCTATATGTCTGTTTCTGGATAAACAACTGACACAAATATTTTGTGACACGAGAGTCATACTCCAGTCATATGGCATCACAGTCACCTTGATGGTCTCTGACGTGCTGGAAAGATGATGTAATTATTAGAAGGCTGAATCAATAAATGCTGACAGCATTAGCTGTTAAGATGAGGAATATGAGCATTAATGAAGTCTAGATTAAAAAAAATAGTCTTTAAGAGCTGTTTTATCCTGCAAGTCTTAATTTTTAGAAAGATTAAATTTAAATTTTTAATTTTGATGTGAATGGTGAATTTGTTAAAATATTCCATCTGCTTGCTCAGCAGATATACATTAAGCTCATTATTTTCTACCTGTAAATGAAACTTTACTATTTTTAGATTCCATAATAAAGGTCTTGGTAGAGATTCCTCCTTGCTAACTACCTACTTAAATTTATCACTGAACATGTAATAAGTAATATCACAGGCACTAGTGACCACTCAGTAGTCATAATTCACTCAAGCAGGCAGCTTTGTGATAGCCTTTACTTAAGGAGGGCAAAGATGTAATGAACTCTTTAAATAATCTTCAGTCATAATCTGCCAAGAGTTCAACCAAACCAAACCGGGATACGCTTTAGCTGCAGTTTTCCCCGAGACTATCAAAGAGGTGTATGCCACCTTCTAACTGAAGTTTGGCTGAAGATTTAGCATGCATATGGAATTCAGATTTGCTCTGAAGAATTTATCAAATACGTGCGATAATCTAAAGGACTTTTTGCTTAGCATGGAACAAATAAATGTTTATTTAGTCTCCACTGAAATACGCTGAGCAGGATATGTAAAATTAAAAAGCATTTTCTATGCTGAGAAATATTTCTGAGGAATTTAGTTACTGAATTTTTCACATTTTTAAAACCAGGAACATTTAGGGTTTTCTTCTGTGTTTTACTCCTAGATGGATCTCCTCAGGCTGTTTCTGAGGCTCCTTTCGTTAGGTACTTCGCTGTCGCTGTGTGTAAGGTGGGGAGCTCGGGGCTGGCTGAGGCACTGCCGCGGGGACGCTGCCCCGCCCATGGAGACCGGGGCTTTCAACATGGCGGCCACCGCCCGGTCGCGCCTCTTGCGCTCCGCCGTGCCCCCGGGCACGTGCACCCTGCGGCAGGGGTGCAGGAGGGGCGGGGCCTCTGGGTCAACAGACAGGGCCCGCAGCCAATGAAGCGCCTCGGCTCGGAGAAGCTTCTGGATCGTGGCCAATGATGGCCACAGCTCCGATCCGACCCCGGGTATAAATGGGTGCCGCCGGAGAACTTCCCCTTCGGAGCGGCCTTCTCAGCGCGATGGGGCTGTGGGCGAAGCCTCTACCCTGGGGTTGGGGCGCCGCCTGAGGAGACTTCCCGGGATTGGGTGCCCTCACCTCCTTCGGGTGAGTGATTTCTCCTGGAGGTGTCCCTGAGCGAGCCCTCACCCCCCGGTGAGCGACTGCACCCTCTGGGTACCCACGGGAGGGAGGGAGGGAGTTCCCCCGTGTGAGTCAGCGCGTGCACGTTGGATCGTCATTGCCGTGTGCATTGACGTGTGGTAACAATGCCCCGACTGACACCTCGAACCTGTTATGTGTGAAATGTTATCGGAGCGTTGATTGATTTTGGTTTGCCCCCATTTCTCATTGGTTTCTGTTGTATGATTTTCGTTGTTTTGTAAAATAAAGCTGTTTGAGTTTGTCCTTAGATTCAGTTAGTCTTAGCGTACCTCCGTGACAGGCATTCACACACAGACATGCCTTCAAGTGCCCCATTTTCCAAGGACTGACAGGGAAATGCAAAGTACTTCTGAAGGTGTAATTTTCTGACACTAGCTGCTGTTCATCTAGAGGAATTTTGAAAGACGTCTGTCGTATTCAGTTATGGCAGGGGGTTGTGGCGAGCAGCTGAGCTGGTGCCCCTGGGCTTCCTTCCTGCTCTGGGGAGAGAGGCTGGCACTTTGGGGACATAGCTCACCTTACCCTGCAATAGCCATCTGAGCTAGTCAGGTGACTTATCTCCAAAAATACTGATTTCTTTATGCTGATTTTAGTAGGAACCAAGGTGAGTAGCTCAGCTCTGGACCTCAGCACAAAAAGTTATGGATCACATTTGCGTCTTTATTTGATGGAACAGTATAAGACTATAAAACAGATAAAGCATGGGGAATGCAAATGCTGCAAGGACAACTATACGCTATTACAATATGGTATCAGTCATATTATTAATTGTTAGACTAGCTGGGGGGCAATTTTGTCGGAAAAAGCAAATGTGAAGGGAGCTGTAGCTACACTTGGTAGGGAGGATGGAAGGTGTACAAGATACATACTGTTCTTCAGGGTAAATGGAGCAATGTGTTGGTGAGCTGATTAACCACCGAAGCAATAGGGTTAAACTGGACTGTTCCTGAAGCTTTGTAAGTCTGCGGTTACATAGATATGCTTGAGGAAGATGTTGCAGTCACTTCATGTGGAAAAAAGCTAGATTCGGTGAACTCCTAGGGGTGGGACAGATTGGTTCAGAGAGGCTGAGGGACTTTGTGAAGTAGAACACTGTTACATAGGATCTTGATTTAATAGCATATGAAGCATTTTAAATATAATTGGGATGTTCCTTAGAAAACTAGCTTTTAAGATCTTAACTGTCATCATAAGAGATGTACAAAGTTTGTTAGAAGTGTGCAGTATTCCACAGGAAAAAAGCTGTCTACTTCAGGCAGGTTATGAGAATATTAAAAGTTTAATACAGAAGAGTCAGTGGCATAGTGTCTCTGGCCCATAGCAGAGGACTTCCACCTGGTAAACTTCCTTTAATTAATATCCAAAGCATAAATTTATAAACCAGCCAGAAGAAATGGACTATGGTGTTTGTCCTTTGAGTAAAATGCTAACAAAACTCTGACTTTCCAGTAAGAGCCCTTCCTATTCCTTCCCCAAAGATGAGGTAAGGTCAGCTTACAACTGGTTAATTTTCTTTGGCTTTTCTGTGACTGAGCTTTACAACATTGACATTTGTCAGTAAAACATGGAGATTTAAATTGTGTATTTAAGAAAAATGACTTAGGAAATTTTGGTATAGTTCCAACTTAGATTTATTTGAGTGTAAAGCAATCATTGAAATACAGATTTTTACACTTAAGAAGGAAATACAGGATTTTGTCTTCTGAGTTAAACTATTTGCAAAAGAAAATGTTGGAGCTTGTGTGAATTCCTGATCTCTTCTTTTCCATCCTTGTCTTTAGGAAGGTGGATGCTGCCTAATTACAATCCCAAGCAAAAATGTCACCATAAAGAGATTTAAAAATGCCAGCTGGGCCAGGATGTACATTCACACATCTCAGAGTAGGAATATCCACTGCAGCCGCCTTACGCTCAGTCTAGAGCCAGATTCAGCTGCCCGTACCTGGACACCTGGAGCAAGTCGAGGTTCTCTCAGCCATCACTTAGCTTCCAGCACCTGCCAGAGGAGGACACGGGTCCCCATTAGGTCTTGTATCTTCTGGATGCCTCAAGCATCTCAGGTGTCATTAGACATCACTGTGAAGTTGATGCAGCTGGTGACACGTAGGGAATTAGTGTCCTAAGGCAGACGGGTGTCCCACATCCTGCGCTGATCACATCTCCACTGGCTGCAGGGAGCCGTGACCCCTCGCTCACGCTCAGGCACGTCTATATTGTCTCTGTCTGGTGCTGAGTCCCACCCTGGCTTTTCTCCTTCAGAGACTCGGGGTATTGTCTGGTTTTGGTAACTACTTCATAGTTCAGCCTTGGGAATAGCTGAAGTGCAGCTATGGTTTCCTTTAAGCACAGCTTAAAAATTACAGGAAGCAACTTTTTTTCATTTAATAATTAATTTAAGTGAAATTCTATTTATTGTCACCTTGCTGGCACAAGGTAAGAAAAAGGAGGAAAGGTTCCTGTTAACACAATCTGGTTTTACTCTGGCTGTGGAATTTGTGCTATTGCAAACCCTCTGAAGTGCTTTCTCAAAAACTGGTGTAGAAGAGTCTCGCCAGGACAAGTGGCTTTTCATGCATTGTTTTATTGACTCACATTTGATGGTTTCCCATGTGTATTTAAAGGCTGAATTCCAGTCCCTAGTGAATGACTCGGAAAGCCTTTAATTTTCAACTGAATTCATTTGCAGTTTCCAACAGAGGCATCTGCTGACCAGTTATGAGAGGGTCCAAGTTCTTGAGTCCTACCTATTGTAATCTTGTGGCATGCTTTATTTTGAGCCTTCTGTGCTTATCCTGGATATTTCTTTATATGAAATATAAATAGCTTCAAAAAACAATGCCAGTTATTTAAAAAATCCCACTCATATATCAAAACATGTTAAAAACTCATTCAACTAGTGCTCACTTTCATGAATCACAGTCTAACACAAGACTGTGTGTCTTTATTTTCATTGTCTATTTTAATTGACAAATTTTCCTCGTTTTACTAGTAAAAGAAAATGTACAGTATTCCTTCTACTTTATTAGTCACAAAGCAAAATGAAACATGTTGAAGGCAAGTAGTTGTACCAGAGAAAAATCATGAACTCTGGAACTGATAAAAATGGGATACTGTCAAGTGGATATTTTCAGGGGAAATAATTGTAGGCATGCTTTTGTGAGTTCCACAAGCCACATGAACAAAATATCTCTTTTCACAAAAATTCAGTAATGATTCTAAACGCAGAAGAACTTGCACTTTAACATTAAATCCTCATCCATCTTATTTGCAGTTTGTTTCTTGGGGCATTTTTTTTAAATATAGTTCCAGAGTTTTCAGAATAGCAAAGTGAGAAACGATCAATCTAATTAGAGCAGCCATGGCATTCAAGAAAGCAAAAACTGATAGCATGGTAGGAAGCTATAAGTAGTTTAAAAATTCTAATCAAGGGAAAATAGCTTAGAGTCTTCATAAGCAGATTTTGTATTTTTTGTGCCCTGAGGACAAAAAATGGCTTCCTGAAACACTTCAGATTTAATGTAATGAAGTGACCTTTTTTAAAAAATTGAGGTTTTTTGGAGGAAAATACATGATCATACTGCAGCTAGATTGCTATTAAAGTAAAGCACTGCTTCACTACTTCATATGCAACAAGAAAGGTACCTGCAGCAATATTTATTTAATCGAGTCAGACAACATTAAGTTCAACTACTGTTAATAAATGGTAACCTGTCTTTTAGTGGCTGGAGCAGTGCTTCCTACTCCTGTGAAGTACAAAAGAAATAGTGAATACTTGTTTGATACCCAGGTAATTCTTATTTCTGGCAGCCTGATCTAAATGCTGCCTATTTGTATGTGAACTTTGGTACGAGTCCATTTAACCATGACATTTTCAGTGTAATTTAAGCTTTGCTTTGAAAAGAATAAATGAATGATCAGTGCAAGTTTCTAAAAGTGAAGTTCTGACATTGACAGAGAGCCTGCAAACTATGCTGCTTCTAAGAAGATATAATTTTCTTTTTTTTGAGAGAAGATGTTAGTAAGATACTAACTTCAGGGCTTGGTCACAGTTTAAGCTTGATGTTTGTTTCAGCAGTCCCTGCAGTTTGGGGGTGGTTGGCCCATTTTGACACCTGACCCCTGTGGTGCTGGTGAACTGTCCCCAGGAGGGGACCTTTCAGTTTGGCTCTGGTCCCTGGTGCTGCAGCAGCCATGACAGTGATGCTGTAGCTTGAATGTCTGTGGATTTAAGCTCTGTCTTAAAGCTGGTTAGACTCATTTATCTCCCAAATTCCTATTGCAAAAGTGTTTCAATGCTTCATTTGCTTAGTGATTAAAAAGGATCTAAATTACAGTAAATTTATTCAAGTCCAGTTTCCACCCTTTGTTCTTATACCATGATTGTCCTTTGGCTTAAACAGCTCCTGTTATATTTAACAGGAGCTTAAACTCCTCCTGTTATATTTAGCGATAGCAGTCATCCTCTCACTAAACAAGACAAGCTTTTTCTGTCTCCTTTTATGACATATTTTACATTCTTCTCATCATCCTAGTAGTCCTTCTCTGCAGCTGCTCCAGCCTAAGTTAATCTTTTTTGAACACAAGCGTTCATAATTACGCACAATAATTGAAGTGATGTCTTAGCAATGCTTTACCAGTACCATACTAATACTCCCCCCATTGTTACTAGAAATAATTGAGCTGATACATTCTAGGGCAGTGTTTGCCTTTTTTCACATTGGTAGCTCATTGTCAGACTGTGATTGACTAATGTGGATTGAGCTTTCTCCTCGGTCGTTTCTAGCTTATAGCTGAACATATTCTTGTTATTATCTAAAGTGCGTGACCTTACACCTTCTACAAGAGGCAAAGAATCCACTTTGTATACTTTTTTCCAGTTGTTAATCATACTCTGTTTAAAAAGGTGCCTAATATCTAATTTTCATGTGTCGCGTTTGAGCTTCCAGGAACTGGTTCTTGCTATGTCTTTTATGGTGTGTCTGAAAGTCCTTTATTAGGTGATATTTCCTTTATGTTAGGATACTTACCTACTGAAATTAAATCACTTCTCAATTTCAAGAAATAAATTATAACCTACAGAGATTGAACACTAAGTTTTTAGTGTAAGGAATCTTTTTTATATCTAAGCAGAAGACATAAGGCATATTAGCTTTCCTCCAGGCTGTAGCAATTTTCAGCTTCCTTCTAAAAATGTGAACTCCAGCAACAGGTATCCTTGAAGCCTCAATTCCTTGTCCCTACAGGTCTCTGAGGTTTCTGTTTTGTTTTGCTCTGTTTTTAAGGTAGACTCGGTTTACCAAAGACTCTGTTTGTCATATTCCACATGACTAACCTGACTCAGGATTTGTTCGCACTTGGCCAATGTTTGTATCATTCAGAAAGTGTCGCACTTGGTGGTTTCAGATCCGCTTCCAGATTACTGATGAAAATGCTAACAGCAATACTCATGAAAGTGCTATATAATGGTCATTTATAAGGGACAGTTGGCCTAAGTGATTCAAGCACTTAATGCCATAAATGTATGGTTTGATATTGTTTTGGACTATTTTTGAATATAAGGATATTGTGTTTTTAAGTAAAGTGCTTCAGGAAAGGCTAAAAATTATATTCTGAAACTAAGTGAATCGGAGTTGACAATTAAAATAAAAACTTTCAGTATATTCTGGATACAAAAGTATTATTTCAGTGAAAACAGATTCCATAATTTTCCTGCTCTGCAAATTAACAATGGGGAAGAGTAGTTATTATGTGAAATTCAAGCAGTTCAACAAGAATTCACTTGATTAATACATGCAGAATAATACATGTTAGTCAAATACTGTTTTCCTCTGAGATCCCATTAAAAATTTGATCAAAGTTTAATTACAAAATAGGACAGTTATGTTTAGATGACACTGAAAACATCAAGGCCCTTCAAATAATGGGAATGAAACAAAGGGAATCGACAATTGTCATGAACCAAACTGGAAGTCTGCAGATCTCACTTTCAGCCAAATGGCTGTACAATATAGAGAAGAATGCTCTTTCGGTGATGGCACATTGCAATGAAAGAATATCTTTCATTATTTATAGGTCATTTTAGTTCCAGAACTCACTTGAGGACTTGACAAGTATGTAGAGGAGCTCTTGGATTTTGTGAGCACACCGTTCTGGGGAGATTGGTGACAGAGAAACCCCTGACCAACATACACTGGATTTCATGAACCCCAGTGGTTTACTTTGGAATTAACTGTTTGATATTTTCTTGGGTTCACTTCTTCTCAAGAAAGAAGGTGAAGATAGCTCTGTTCTGCAGTTCTCCAGTGAAGCTTGTCATTTGAGAGCTACTTTAGGAAATAGGTTGAAGGGATGGGTTGTAGAGCAAATCCGAACAGGGATATTTGAAGTCTACAGAAAGCGTGGAAGCAGGTGGAGTAGGAAGAACGGGATGTTGAAGAGGTTGAGCGGAAGAAGGTTTGCTGAAGCAATGGGAGTGAGGGAGAAGTAGGCATGAGAACAGAGGAACTAACAGAGATGAAGCTGTTCAAGTGTATCTGCTTCTTCCTTGTGAAAAATTAATCCAAGAACTCAGATGTTTGGTTAGGGGGAGTTAGAACAAATGGTTTGTACAAAGTACGTGAAAGTTTGTAAGTTAGCCTTCAATTCATGGTCAGCATAGGAATTCCTGGAATGTGCTGCAATATGTGGCATAACTGCATTTTTTAATTTAATGCAACGTAATCTGTTGGTGGTCCTTCAGGAAGGAGTGAAGAATGGGATGTTCTTTCTTTGAGTAATTATAGGGAAGAATGGCATGACCACATCATAGCTCAGTAAAGCTCCATGGGAGAAACATAAGCCTCAAAGCAGAAGTACTGCTATTCCTGCTTGGATCATCAGACCAAAGAAAGGCTTTCCTTCAGGAAATCTCATCTGGACAGAAGTCTCAGAAACTCTAAAATAAGGTTTTCTAGGATATACTGGATTTTAAGACTTATTTTATGCACCAAAAAACCGTACTGATGTCACAACAGGAGCTCTAGGAAGGGAGCTGTGATCAAACTGGTATATTCTCTAGCAGAGATCCAATTCTAACAGGATAAAGATATCTTACACTGTACTAGCTTATTCATTTTCCCTGTAAGAAGACCTATACCTATATGAAGCACACTTATATCTACAGCTATATTTGTAGAGATGTAGTTATTTAACTACTACTTTCTTGTCTAGATGCTCTGAGGCATTTCAGGCTCAGCTTTCAATATAGCCATGCATTCATTTTTATGAATAATGCATCACATCAAAATAATCCACTTCGTCAGCAAAGATTTGTTTGTTTCATAGGGTATTTGTCTTGAAGATTATTTTCAACTTTCCTGTACTAATACAGAATCTTTTACTACCTTCATGATTTCAAAGCACCCCAGAGAGAGCACCAAAAAAACCCCGCCTCACTTACCACTACTTCTCAGAGAGTTATCATGACCTCTCTTCACTTCAGCATTTTTTGCTGTCCTTAATGTTCTTCTTTAAACAATCTTTCAGTAACTCTTACTTTTTTCCTACTTCAAAAAGTAAATTAAATTTACTAGGTAGCTATCCCCAATAGTATGATTCTCCTAAAACAATCCACCCATGTTACACGTCTCTGAAGATTGCCATTTGCACAGAGTGAGTAGAATTAGTTATAAAAAGATTTGAAATCTCTGAATGCCACATCTGCAGTGAATACTGGGAATTTGTTTTGGCTCATAAACTGTGATCCCTAACAAGAGTCTTTTTTTTTGATAGTCAGTGCAAAAAAAAAGGTGCCTGCTAGCAAGAAAAAGATTTCTTCATTTTCTTGGAAATAGCTGTATTGTAGGGCTAGCTAAGGGGAATCACAATCTCTTTTTGTTTCATATATTAATTTTTTGTGCTCCATAATCCTTATTATCAAGCAATGCTTGAAATTTTTGTGCAACTGAATGGAACATAAGTTACAGGTAGCCTTCTATGGAGCCCATCACAGGCACCTATCCCTCCATGTTGTTTATAAAAGGAGTGTAATCATTTACTGTGTGAGGACTGGCTCATTAAGCATCTAAAGTATAGGTTCAAGTGGTCTGGACCATACCTGTCGGAGTTATCAAGGGCTAACCACTCAAGTGTTTACTCAGTTTTTATAAAAGTTTTACAATTTTATATATTCTTATCAGTAGCTGACTTAAGCAGCTGAAAGCTAATTTGGAGATGCCCACATGAGGCTAATTACTCAGAGAAGTGATTTCAGCATAGCTAAACTTAATGATAAGATAGTTAGTTCAAGTGGTATAAGCTGCTGATATGGGTTGGACAGATCTGGGCTTAGGTCACACAGTGTGATGGTCTCTGTATTTGCATGTGATAAAATGCTTTATTTCCTTTATTTACTATTTTAAAACCTCTCTTAAATGCGTCCTTTAGGAAGGAGCAAGGAAAAAAGAAGCATTCAAAAGTTGTAAGATATTTTTGCGTGGTTTTGGTCTTTCCATTATTATTATTTCTCTATAGTTATCAAAATATGGCTGTTTACTTTAAGCTTAGATGGAATTTCCAAAGAGCTCTCTGTACTACACTGCATAGAGCTGTGTAAGTAATAATAACCTGCATGTATGTCCAAAAAAAATCCCATATACACCTATATGCAGAGTATCGGCAGCCCTTGAGCTTTTGACATGTTGCCAGGACAATCTGCAGCTCTAGTTGTGCGCTGCTGGTGTTTCAAAATATTTACATGAAAAATAGATGAAAAACTAATTATGGGAATTATTTCAAAGTAAAATACGGTGATTCATTGAGACGAACTGCAAAATAAAGACCAGGCAGTGTTATAAGCATGGAGTACATCAAATTCATTACAGCCACAATTAGTGACCACAAATGTTCTACCGTGAACATTTTTTGGGGAAGCGGGACACAGGGGCATTCCCCACTCCTCTGTGTCTTTGCTCAGTTGTAGACACGGGGCAGCTTCCCCAGGAGGCCACCGTGGTGCTGTCTTCAGCCTCACTTCAGAATGGCTCTGTTGCTGTTTGGATTCACTCGTATGAAAGTAGGCTTCAAACCCAAGAAGCAGTTTATTCAACACGAGCTCCATCCTCAATGATGATGTGGCCACTGCACTAAATAGTACTCTGTTAGCCAGCTTTAGGCTCCCCCATTTTTCCAGGTCAAACTATCTGGCATGTTTGGCCCATATTTGTAGATCAGTTGGAAGCTCCCTAATCTACTCAGATTTTGCAAGCATGTTATTTACCAGAAATATCATCTTATATCCTAGTTTCTTTATCAATGGGGAACAAGATCCAGAAGCACTAACTCCATTCATAAATTAATAGATGCCCTCCAAGAAGAGCATCAGGATCAGAGTGGAGAACACCGACATGTGGAGAAGGGCTGGTATTTGTGAGAGCTGATGTTATAGCGTGAAACAGCAAAATTACAACTGCAAAGTATCTGGAAGTCCTAGCAAGAAAACATCTCAATTAGCATACATGGCAGGGCTGAGATTATTGTAAATTAGGAAGCCTGCTCATTTTCTGAACTGCTAATCTGCCTTGAACAAGAAGAAATGTAGTTGGGACCTGGGGATGGAAAGTCAAATTTCTCCCTTTGTGACACACACACTCTCCTATTGATTTCATCGTATTGCAAAACAATAATGAAGGGGGGGAACTTTGCTATAGGGCTGCAGCTCTTTGAGATATTTTTCTTGTTAAGGGCAGATTAGCAGGTCAAAAAGTAGAGCCATGTTTTGATCTTTGCATTTTCAGCCTTCTCTTTATATGTTAATGGGACTGCTGCTCCCTAGTGTAAGTCCCTTGGTTGTTACTTTATTGTATTTTTTAAACCCTTTTTAAAACTGCAGTAAAATCTTGGAACATTTATCTTACTACAGGCACAGTGGGGGTTGTTTGCTTGGAGAGGCAGGCTTTCAGCTAAGTGTTCATTCATGGAACTGAATCAAGCAAGTTTTAAAATGAAATTCAAGCATCTAGTTTGAAGACCAGCAGGAGGAGCACCCAGGATGCTCTGCTCCCACTCACCCCCCACATGTCACAGCCTGGAGCCCAAATATTTTTTCCCCACTTCTGTTCCAGATCCTGAAATGTGACTCAGACCTCTTACAGGTGATCATTTGCTTGGTTTTGTCCTCGTATTGCCATAGCTCTGGATAAAGCTTTCTTCTTTCCAGCAAAGCCGTGGGTCGGTTTGGAGGTCATGTAGTGGAAGCCCCCTGCACCCTATTTCTTTAGCAATTTTTGCACACATTGTGGCATTAGCTGCTATCACATGGACATTGACTAGGCTTTAGATGTGTGAATATTGTTTTCTGTTTTAATGTTTTTCCCCATAAGTGCATAGGACACCAACCACAGAGGAGGCTGCAGCTCACCCAGGTCCACAGAGTGGTGTGCGCCCGTCTGGGGGATACGGCTCAGCCCTGCGGCTGCGCCAACCCAACAGCAGCTTCATTACAGCACTCCCAGGACAATATTTTAAGATCCTGTATCGAACATGAAATGACTGCAGAAGATTAGCCTTTGAGATTTAGTCATAAAGTGCTCTTTCAAGGACAAAGACTTCAGTAACAGCAGTCTTTTTCCCCCAAATTACTGTTTACATTGACTGATAGTTTACAAGAGGGTTACTGTTCTTGGTAGCTTGCTTTTATTTGCCTTTCTTATATCTGATCTGGAAGTGCTCGTGCATATTTGGGATTGATAATGTTTTGTCTAGAAGAAGTAAGTTTCAGGCAAAGGAATGAAACGCAGAATTACTTCTCTCTTGTGACTCTCAACTGACACTATGTGTTGTCAGATAGAAATAAAAGTGTGGTGTTACAATTTTGTGTCTGTGGTATGGATCTCTTAATATATACCATATGGCTGGGGGGGCATTGCACCAGATTTTTTCTCATGAGTGATTTTTTTCTCACTAGCGTTAAAAGTAGTAATATGGAAATAAATGAGTAAAATAATTTGCTCTCCCTCTGGGCTTGTTGGCTCTGATTATTCTTGCTTATTTTGGTGTGTAAAGTTTTTTATTTAGGTTTTGTTTCCTGAAAATCTTGCTGCTGTTCATGTTTGTTAGCTTGTAAAATGTTTTCTGAGGAGTTGTCTTCTTCATGGGTACCATTCTGCTTTCAGTGGGCAGAAATTCAGACTGCTGGGCGTGCTGCTGTTCTCTTTAGTAATTGCTTAGTGAAATACTCTCAACATTATAATCCATTGCTGATTAGTGGGGGAGATGCAACATGAAGTTGCAAAGAGTGGGATCATTGCAGTATTTAAGATAGAACAGGAGGCAAAGTAAACTATTGCCCATTTCACAAGGGAAAGGGAACAACTGCCAGACTTTGCAGTGATCAAGTTCCAGTTTCCTGTTTTGTCCTGTAATAATCATAAAAAAAAAAAGATGTTAAAGATGTACAAAGAATTAAAGCGACTGTTTGGGTGTTCATAGAAAAGGAGTTTCTCTTTTTTGCCAAAAATACCACAGAGGTCTGCAAGTCACAGCTGATACTTCTGCTTTGGTGATGAAAGAAAGTGTGAGAAGTGTGTAACAGGGAAACACTTGCATTTTCAAACTCCAGCTTTACAGAGTACCCGAATATCAAAACCTCTGCCTCTGTTTCCCCTGTGCACCTCCCTGATAACAGTGAGGTGACACTGCATGGCCAGGGCATCACCCTGGCAGGCGTCAGTCGGGCACTGGTGGCCGACGCTGGTCTCAGCCTGCTGTCACAGCCACACTGGCCACCTCCGGGCTCCCCCCGTCCCCCATCTCGCTGTTCGTACACAGCACCTGCCTGAGCACACACTCGCCCTCACGGGGGTGCTTTAGCCCAGGCCTAAAGCCTTGTCACCACTGCCAGCCAGAGCATCCCCAGTTCAGTTCTCCTATGCTATAAAAGCTGTAAATGTAATAGATTTGTGGTTACAGAGGAGGCAAATCCAGCAGGTCTTGTCTCGACGCATCAGAACATCTGTGGAGCATACGGGCAGTGTACAGGACTGTGCTTCCTTCCGCTGCTAATGTGATCCAGCAGAGATACTGGTGAGTTTTAGCCAGTGGTGTTGAATCTCAGCATAGTTTCAAAAAAAGAACTCCTAGAGATTGACAATTTTAATTGAAATTCCTCCATTCAACCCACAAAACCATTTTTCCTTCCCCACTTCTCCCTTACCTCTCCCACCAACTTGTTTGGTGGTTTCTCAGCTCCCCTCTTCCCTTTGCAGAGGCTGAGAACGATGCCCATTAAGCAGCTTTACTTACAGTCCTAGTTTTTACATTTATGAATCCTGAGGAATTTGTAACTCCTTCCTCAACTCCCAAAAAGGCAAACCAGTGCTTCTGTGTCACTGGTGTCAACTGCTGAAAAAAGCAAACACCATCACTCCTGAACACAGCGTTACAGACACTGTAACTAGTGTTTACAGATTGCACATGTTGTAGTGGTTAGCCATGTTTAAATGTATGAAGATAAACCCATATTCTGTCATTGCCACAGCTGGCTTTTCCTCTGCAGATGTGTAGCTCCTGCACGCAATCTTTCCTGAGCAGATAATAAAGGCTTTTATGAGACACCCCTGCCCCAAAAATCTCCCAGGGGCTCTGGGAGTGGCCATGCTGCAGGTCACTTCAGTGTCCCAGTAAGGGCACATGGGGCTGTAGGAGACCTTACACAGATCACCTGAATGCGGGCATTGATGAGGCTGCTGTAAGCCGAGCTGTCGGGAGGGGATCAGAAGACCTGGAGCACTTCCAGGACTGCTCCTCTGGATAGAAACTGTCTCCTGTCTCCAGTTCTGTGGAGATGTTGCAGCCGGTGCTGGTGAGGGACACACTGTGGCTTCTGTACACAGTACATCGTTTCAAGTTGACTTTCAGACGATCCGAGATAAGGAATTGGGGAATGGGACAGAATAACGTGCATAACAGCATCACTCCACAACAGGAAGAGATGTCTGTAAATGATAAATATTCCATCTGGAAAAAGATTTCCATGGAAGTCCCTCTGGTTTCATTATATAGTTATCCTTATTGATTGGTTTGACTGACTTAATTTGCTTTGGAGGAAACTATCAATTTTAAAACATCAGAGTCAACATTATGTATCAATAATGTTGATAGCAGATATAAAGTGTAATTAGGGACAGTGTAAGGGCAAAGAAGATACCAGGCACTGAGTGTGTCCTTCAGTGACTGAGGCAGTGACGGCAGTGCGGGCAAATGCAAAATATCTCTGCGGGCGAAGGATCAAAATAGAGGAAATGCGTTACAAGGCAGACTGCTGCCAGAAACGGTTAAGTTCATTTAAAATAAATTAAAGAGAGACTTAGGGTTTTATAGGTAAAGCCTTGAAGCCATTATCCCAATTAGTCATACTAGGCTATAGAAGAGCAAACAGGGTATCGGGACGTGTCACCAGTGCCAGTGTAGCCAGAGAAGGGATGTTGTCAGTATGCAAACCACTCAGCCCAGCACAGTTAGAGTCTGGGGTGAAGATTAGTTAATTAAAAAAATTTTTTTGGAAGTTACTGCCTCGGAAAGGATGCTTTATAGATCCAATGAGGATGTATGTGTGTTATAGATGTGTGTTGGGCAGTTACGTTTTTATTGGGCTGTGTAGCCGTTTTTTAGTTGTTGCACAGCAATGTTTCATTTGAGGTTACTTGCGCCAGTAAGCAGGGAAGTTTGGCTGGTTCATGGCTCTGTTTAAGTGAGCAGGTCAGTATGGTTTTGTCAGTTAAAACTGCTGGTTCGCAGTTTTACCTCTACCAAAGCAAATGCGGGGCAATTCCAGGGGCTCCAGTGCTGCCTTGGTGAATTGTCACTGCTGTAAGGAGAAGGATGTGGTTACTGCTGGCCCTGAGAATGAGTCTGGTGGGAGCAGATGTCTGGCGTGATAACAGGATGGTCCTTTGTCACACTTGTCACTGGTACAAAACCTATCAAGCGGTGTGTCTGATGTTTGGCTCCTGGGACACATATTAAGGTTTGCGAAGTGGAAAGATTCAGAACAATGCAATATTTTTGGGAAGTTGTACAAGAGTTGGTCATATGGATGAGACACTCGCCAAATAAAATAACAGTAAAAAAAAAAGTAAGGAAATGCAAAGCAGGGACAGCTGCTTTTCTGCAAGAGAGTAAACTGGAATACGTTGCTAAAATAGACCTATGAAAAGCTAGTACAGAATGAAGGTATCAGCCTAACAGGTTTCTGTAAAGAAAAATATAAAAGTTGCTATTATAAAACATGCTGGGGCTGTTAGGAAAACATTTAAAATAGATTTTGGCTCAAGCCTTTGAAAAGAGATTGTTTTTTTCTTCTTCTGCATTTCAGCAACACAGTAGCTTATTAGCATTTTCTATTTATATTACTGCTGGTCCCTGTTTACTGTTACTAAATCTACTTGCCTTGGAGCACTTAGTACCATGTTGCTCTCTATGGAGCACTTAGACTTCAGCTGTAAATTGTCCTCTCATCCTGACAATGGCCACCCTAAACCCACCAACACGCTGCAGACCAGGGTCTCGCCGCCCCCATCCCCCTGACTCACGCGGCCATATCGCACATTACACAAGGGGCTCATTCAGTGTCTTGGGGAATTATGCAAATGAAAGGGGATATTCTCCTCCCTGTGCACCACAATTTCCATATGTGTAACTCCCGTTAGGTTTAATGAGACCGGCACTCATAAATCCCTGAGATGAAATTATACCCCTAAGTGGGTTCTAACAAAAGGCTGCTCAAAAGTTTTGATTAACAATCCCTTGAAAGTAGAACATTAAAAGAGAGATTAAGCAAAAAAAATTCTCTCTTTCAGAGCAAATTTTCATAAATCTGTACATGAGGTGTTCATTCCTGCAAACCTGTGTTTCTAGTGAAGTGCTTGCTTCAGTAAATATTCAAAAAATATGAACATAAGGCACTGCTCTTGTTAGCACCTAAATGCCCTAACCTGATCTGCTTCATACTTGGATCCCAAACTGTGCATGTAATTCAAATGTGAACTTGCAATAAATTGTTGTTTTCAGAACTATAAAGAAAACACATTTAAATTTTATATATGTGGCAAAATGTTATAAACCCCATACTTCTTGTCCCAAGCCTGAGTCGCTTCAGCACAGCAGTACCCCCACAGGAATCAGCTTGCTGTATTCAGGCTCTCGTTGGCTCCTGACCACAAAAGGAGTTATGGATTTTAGTGACAGACTTTATTAAGTTGTTATACACTTATACGTTCTTTTTCTACAGTTTTTATTAGCCTGTGGATGGTATTTTCCCCAACATTGCATATGCTGAAAGGATCTATTGTTTAATAATGAAGCAGTAATAATAATAGTGAAACAAACACATGACTTCAAGAAAGATAAAGGTAATATATTGCTGGGTGGAAGAATGCATCTGATGGTCGCTGGTCTTTTTTTTCTTCATACTATTTAATAATTTATCAAACCATTCTGACCCTTAATTGATCAAAAGGGCCACCAAGTGCTTTAGCAGTCTGTTACATTCTATCAAACGAGATGTGTTTTTCCTGTGAAGCAGAATGAAATCATCCCCCCAAAATCAATCAGCAACAGCATATTTTAGCTAGGTGAGTGCAATTCACTTAGGGCCAGATTCTGCACCTTTATTCACCTTGAAAGGAACTTGCATGGGTAATACAGTTGCCTTTAACTGGCTACTTGCTTGAGTAGAAACTACACAAGGTCATAATTGTACATTTGTCTTCATGTTTTAGAAATTATAGTTACCAGCTCCAGATATTTCTTTACTCCCAACAGTCCTTTTTAACACAGACTACTGATGTTTTTCTTAAACATAAATTTGGCTTTTTTTTTAAATAAAAACCACAAACAGAAAGAAACTTGATTTTCTTCCTACCACTAGTTCTCCACAGAATTTTAAGACTTAGATTTCAGAGTCCTGAAAGGGGTTCATAACAGTTTAAGGATGTTGCTCAAATGTTCTTCCAGTAACTAAAAATAAACCATTATTTCACTCACTATAGCGTTCAGGGAAAACAGGTATTTCATTTTTACATGTGTTTACAGGTAAGGATCAAAAAGGTCCTTTAAACATCCAAAGAGACCTAGGACAAAGGGAGGTGCCTAGCTCTGAAAATGGGGTCTGAAAGCTGCAGCTCCAGCAGCTGTAAAATGCACTTGGTGTCTATATACGTTCAGTGAATAGATTTTAGCCTAAAAACTTCCTTAGGGCCTGCACTTGTATTTCACTAAAAAGCCAGGCTCCTTGTTAGTAGCCACCAAGCTATGTCACTTGTCCCAGCACTCTTGCATCTGAGTAGTGTGGTCTTATATGCAACAGGAGAGTGGGGGACCTCTATATACAATTAATCTTCAACTTTATGGAGAGGATGTGCTTCTGGGAAGAAGAGACTATGGGCATAAGCCCTCTGCCAAAGTGATTGCTTTAAGTGATAGATTATTATAAAATAATGTGGCTACCAGCATCTCTGCATTTTGAAAAAAATTAGTTGTCCTACATCCCCTCTCAGAACAAGTCCCTGGTGCTGCATGGGAGAAGCAAGGTACAGGCTCTGGTTTGGCCACTTTAGCATGGGATTCAGCATGGGAGGTGTATTCTGGCACAGTCCTGGTTCCATCACTGCCTGCTTTGTAACACTGGGCAGAACCGTGCTTAGCTTGTGGGTTTACAAATCGCCCTTCGAGGTGCTAGAGCCTGGGTGGAGGACATAGATCCCCAGCTCCGTTTCCTAAGGGAAAGACTGTTCCTAGGACTAGGTACTTCATTTTTACATAATGCAAAATCTAATTTGAAAATGTCTGTTTCTGACTTAAATTTATTATCTGCTAATCAGGAATGATTACTTTCCCAAAGATCCCAGAGTGATTTGGCTACTTACAGCCTTATTTTCTTGGTATTTCATCAATATTTTATGTTTGGCATTTTGCTGACACTCATGCATAACTTTGAAAATGGAAGCATGTAGCAGATAATCAGTTTAGAGGCAGCAAAAAAAATAGGTGGTAATTCATTTTACACCTGTATTTAACATTAACCCTCTCCCTTAATATCATACTCAATTCATATAATAAATAGGAAATGGTAGACTACTTACCATCTGGTTCCATGCTGGAAAGTCTGTTGAGACTTATCCTTGATGAAGGATTTACCAAGGACCTTGACATGCAGATGAGCTCCTTGGAGTTCTGGTTTAGAAGACTCTTTTCTAAGGAGGGATACGTAAGGAGGATATGTCATGTAATAAGACATATCGTAGTTACCATGTGTAAGTCAGGACTATTAGAGATCTACATTCTCAGACTTAGCAAGCAGAAAATGATGTGAATCTTACTGCATTTATCTGCACTATTAGATGCTTCCTAACCTCTGCCAGTAGAAAAGATTATCTTTTGGCTTCCAGGAGCCCAGCTGGGACAATAGCTCTTGTCCGCTATAGCTCTTGCTTTTGGAGAAGCTGCACAACAAGGTGAAAGTAATAAGGAGTTCAAGAACTGCGCTTGCACTTGGCCATTTATGGACCACCTAAACCAGCATCTTCACATCTCGCTCACCTTGCTGTATGCCTCCTTATAAAAAAGGCAAAATATTTCCCTGCATTAGCTGCTACACCCCTACTAGTGATTCTGATTATCAATAAAATCATTTTCAAGGTGTAAAGATTGAAGCTATGTATGTGTCATCTGACTTTACCTAAGATTTTCCATTCAATAATTTTTCTGTGTCCTTGGATTTCTTGTATTTAATCTATCTCTTGAAATCAACCTCTTCACATAGAAGTTCTTTGATTCAGTGACTATAGATAGTGCATTGAATAGGGCTAAGCACATTTTAAAAAGTTTACGCAATAAAAACAGCTGCTGAGTTCAATCTTCAGAGGGACTGAGCATGTCTAGATCCTCTCCTGGCAGTGCTGTTGGCAGGTACAAAGCGTGTCTGGGACTTGAATGATAATACTGAGACTCCTAAAGCCTCAGAAATTTTAGGGGATGGAGAATCTAAAAAGTGCAGATGTCTGAAACACGTCAGTATGATGAGTGCACACTGTAAAAACCAAGGGAAAAGGAGTTCAGAGAGATGCTAACGGCATCTTTGCATGTAGCCTGTTTTAGAGCTGTGGATGTGCAGCTGTCACAAACCTTTGAACATTTCAGTGTTCAATAAGTCACATGGAAACACTTGATTATTTGCAAAAGTGTTTATAGAGTTTTATAGAGGCAGATCTTAAAATTTTACCTTAAGACTATTACTTTTGTAAACACCAGACTTGAATGTATATAGTTGCACTGGTCAACAGGATGTGCGAGGGGATGCCTGTAGAACAATGTTGACCTGAGCCAAGCGCCTTGAACGAAGGCACGCTCTGTCTTTGAAGCTGTCTGAGGTACATACAGGATACAGTTTTGTTCTGAGAGCTGCTATATAATCAGGCTTGCCTTGTATTCATTTTATTTTTTGCAGCAGAATGCTGTTTCACATTTGTCCTCTGGTTTGTTATGGGGCAAACATTCAGTCTGGGAAGCAGCTTGCCAGGTTGGAGAGGGGATGGTGGAGGAAGGGAGGAGTTGCCTTCCATAGCAGGGGACTGCAAAAAAACTGGAAGCAAGAGGGGGGAAATAATATTCTTTATCCTTAATTTAGTGAGTTCTTAGTATCAATTGTATTGCTCTTTTTTTGGCATTTTTATGATTTTTATGTTCACCTTTTCAGTAGGAAACTTTGGGGTTTAAGCATCAAAAAGGTTTTTTTAATATCACTCTGTCACTCACTGAAGTTTCAGTACTTAATTATTGCGAAATGTTCTGAAGACTCTGAACTCCAAAATGGAGTTGATGTACCCAGTAAAGGTCCAGCAGATGAGGAGTGGTTGTTTTTATTGTAAAAATTACTACAGTAAATTATTAATGAAATATAAAGGTAAAATGGTGATTAAATGATAAAATTGGAATTTTGAGTATTCTCTGTGCAATTCATTGACTTTTTTCTGCAAAAAATTGAATGAGTTGTTTTTTTCATTGTTTAGAATTTATTCTAGTCACTGCAAAGTTGTTCTTTTTTTAAACTGTAAATCAAAGGAAAAAGAAATTCTCCACAGATGTTGTATGTGTTTGATGTATTAGACACATTTTTGCAGTCTACTGCCTGAAACCTAGGGAATTCATTAACTCACAAGTTGCTGCCAAGGAGGGAAGCGGTCACATTTCCCAAGCTGGTGTGCCTGTCCCCAGCTGGGGGATGTGGTAGGGCAGTCTTTGTCCTCCCTTGTATTTGGCTGGCTCTGGAGAAAGGGGGATTTCTTCAAACTGAAGCGCTGTTCCTGTTTCTCCCCTGACAGCGTCTGTTATTTAATTAACCTGATGAAGTCTGTAGCTTGCTCTGTTTCCCATTGTGCAGCCTGAGATGATGATGATAGATGAGAGCTGGTGCTCCGCATTAGTCCCAGAGACCCCATCCCACATCACTGAAGTCACTGACTTTAGCAGAAACTTCAAAGAGAGAGGGACAAGACCCACAATTTTGGGAAAGAGAGTTACCACCTTTCACCCTCAGCAAAGCAAAGCAGTTGCCTAAATACTACTCGCCCTGTGAGGGACCTCTCTGGGCATATTTTTGGACACATCTGTCTCAGGAGGTCACCGCTGGATAGACTTCAGCAGTGAGACCACGGCAGTGAGCCTGGACACCAGTCAAGTGGGTTTGTCTGAGAATGTTAATGCCACCCCTCCCAATTAGCCAAGGAAGACAAATAAAGACTTAAAATGGCAGTACGGTGTGGCAAGAGATGTCCAAATCTCATCTGCATCTAGCATCTTGGAATAAACAAGTCAGTAAAATACCATCTCCCTGGATTTCCCTACTACTGCTCTCCAGAAAAGAGGCTTCATGCAGGGGAGCCTGAGCCTTCTCTGTGGCCATCCTGACCCAATGGGTTTTAGCATCAGCTGGGGATTTGAGCTGAAAGGTGTAACTGTGAATGATGGAAAACCTCATGTGTATGCTTCAGTGGGGAACTAACTGAAAAACCCTGAGTGAGAAGGTTGTGGTCGTTTGTAAAAGATACAGGCATCACTGCCATCACCCACTGCCTCCAGTCGTTCCTGGGATAGATTACTTGAACTCACTGTGGCTTCATTTCTGCCCCCCAAAAATGGAAGCTGGTTTAGAGTTTAATAGCCCTTGGGATAAATAACTTCTATAACCCTGAGCTATAGGCTGTGATTCTCACCAGTACCTGAATGGGATTTCAGACGTAGCTTTTGCTCTATAAAATGGTAAATGGTTTGCTTGTGAGACAGCCCCTCTGCCTGCACCATGCTGCTGGCATGGCAGTCCTTGGAGAGGCACCCGGTGGAGCAGCGTGTTTGCATCAGAAAGGATTCGTCCCCCTCCTTGGTGGAAATCTCTGGCTTGCAAACTCCTTCCACCTCTGGATCAATGAGGGGTTAAGAGAAATTGTTGGGTTCACATTTCAGAAGAATTGCTGTCAAAAACAGTTGTAGAGGATTCTGAGAGGCAGAGATAGGTTTTATTTCTCTGTTGTTTGAATTGCAGTAAGTAAATATAAGAAATACCAACCACTATAAACTTGCTGAGATACAGTCACCTAACAGCTAACAGTGACCTTGTTGAGCATGGAGGTACCTGCTACTGTTGCCTTTTGATCCTATTAGCAGCGTTTCAGCCCACGTCACTATTTTCTGAACTGAAGTTTCAGTATTTGAAGTAACCTGGAACAAGGCATTTCCTTCTGATAAGTGCATTCAAAAGAATAGTTTCAACATTTACTGTTTAATGTACTAGGATTAAGGGTGTAGTAATCCACTCAAGTAAGATGGCTTTACTTTAAGCCTAAGGGTGTTAAACAAACAACCAAGTTTGCACTAATTTGTAGGAAACTACTGAGGGGCTGTTATAGGGGAGAAGATTGCTGTCTGATATTGGTTTTCTTTGTTAAAAAATACAGTTCTTTTGTCTAATGATGAACTGCAGTGAATTTCAGAGGGAGGGATTAATAGATGACATTTACATTCATCCATGTATTAGAGGCTGATTCAAAAAAAATCAAAGGAATGTATACTGGTAAAACTGCTGAAGGTTGCTGCTTTTATTTCAGATCAGAAGAAGAGTTCATGAATCCAAACCTCATCTGCTTTTTTCCAAGTAGATGTACCTGTCTACTAAAAGATAACACCTTTCTCTAGAAGCTTGATTTGCTTATTAAAACACGGCATTTTTCCTTCAGGTTTTATTTTCCTTTAGGTCTGTAATGGGTGCAAATCAGGTAATGGAATAACACTGATTTACAGCAGCTGGGATCCAGCTCCTCCTTTAAAAATGCAAATAATTCCTCTGGTATAGGTCTCATGAAGAATAACGGTAGTAAATACCTGGAGCCTTGTGGTAAATACAAAGTCAGCCTTGGCTCAAGCAGAGGCCAGCTCCAATGTTTTCATTGGCATTAAGTCTAATTACTCAGTGGCATACTCTTGGTTTTTCTCACTCTGTGTTGCCATGATGAAACACATGGCAGATGTATTTCTCTGTCTGTTAGCACCTTGCAGTAAGCCATTAACATGTGTTGCTGTTTATCTCCCCTGTGTCTTTCTCATAGGAATTATGTCTGACCACCAGTTTGGAAACCAGTTTATGTGCAGCGTGGTTGCGTCACACGTGAGCCATCTCCCGACTACAAACCTCAGTTTTGTTTGGATTGCTCCACCTGCGGGGACAGGCTGTGTCAACTTCATGTACGTATACACGTAATGCCTATGAGAAGATAATCGCTTTGGAGATAATGAAATGATCTAACCTGCTTGCACTAGGACCTTATGGGTCAAGGAGTCAGTCCTGCAAAGTGTAAACTTTAATAAGAAGGAAGAATATTGAGTGCTTCCTGGCTGAAGGGTTTCTGTGCATATTAGGACTTTATATTCCAAGGCATGTAAGAAGGAGATAGTGTTTTGTAACGTAGCATGCCATCATAGAATCATAGAATGGTTTGGGTTGGAAGGGACCTTAAAGATCATCTGGTTCCAACCCCCCCTGCCATGGGCAGGGACACCTTCCACTAGACCAGGTTGCTCAAAGCCCCATCCAACCTGGCCCTGAACACTTCCAGGGATGGGGCATCCACAGCTTCTCTGGGCAACCTGTTCCAGTGCCTCACCACCCTCATAGTGAAGAATTTCTTCCTTATATCTAATCTAAATCTACCTTCTTTCAGTTTAAAGCCATTACCCCTTGTCCTATCACTATGTGCCCTTGTAAAAAGACCCTCTCTAGCTTTCTTGTCATTTCTTTCATTATCAGAGAAATAATGTACATCAAGCCTAGCATTTCAGTAGAAATGGATTTCTCTTAGTAATTGATCATATCATTGATCCTTTCAGTATACAGCACATTTGTATTGACCTAATCTTTCATCTGTTGCATTTGATAAGAGTTAGAACATCACACAGATGTGTTATTCAGATTGTAAGTATCAATGTAAAATACAAGCATTCAAGAGTAGTCATACTCAAGTATTTACTGTTCCTAATAATAAAGACTTTTAACTTCTGCTTAATTGAGCTAGTTTACAACCTGGAAAAACCGAAGAGATTCTTCTTACAGTTTTTTTGGTAATTTGTTTTAAAGACCTAAGTCATCATTTGATGATTTATACATATCATATATGTATATATATGTGTGTATATATATACACTTTGTATAGATGTATGCATATATATACAAAGTGCCAACAAAATACACAGCTCAACATAAATTATTAGAATATATATTACTATATTTTACCCTAAAGTAATTTCTAATTATTTATCCCAAAATTTTGGTAGATCAGATTTGAGAGAGAAAATACACCTAGAGTGGAGTTGAAAGTAGAAAATATTTCAAGTTTGACCCATTCTTAGAAATATTTCAAGTTTGGCCCATTCATAGAAGAAAAGCCAGACTGCTCCCTAATTAGATAAGTGAACTGTTGCAGCATTTCCGTGTGAGACCTTTTCGATGTTCCTGTGACTGTCCTGTTTGCCAAAACAAATTTTCCTCTGAGTATTATTCCCTTTCTGTCTATACTGGGAAGCTGCATGTAAGTGCCCCACACAATCAAGTTGTTTTACTGTTTAACATGTAAAAAGTAAAAAGTGAGTGACTTCTTTGAGAACATAGGTTGCTGATTGTGAACACAGTACCTGTTGATTGACTGATCTGCCTTTGATGTTCCCCTTTTCCTACACAATGCACATTTTTTTGCCTATACTGCTACAGTACATTATTTATTAGCTGCAATGACGATGTCAAGACATTTTTATTTCTAGCTCTGTTTTTCTTCTAAAAATTGGGAAAAAATCAGTTTTGATGAGTGGTAACTAACTTGTGAGAATGTATTTGTTTCTCATTAACTTCTACAATTTACCAGAGAAGCTGTTTACAATATTTAAGATTCCCATTCACTATTTGACAAAAGTCAAATCCGATGAAATATTTGAGGAAATACTGTCAGTGTTTTACTTAAATTCTGTGTCAGAAAATTTAGCCTCATAAAATAATTGTATATACCTTGAGGAAAACTGTCAACTATGTTTTTCTGTGGAAAATCTGTAAATTTTATACTTCCTTTAATTCCTCTCTAAAAATAGTTTCCTTTGTTGATCGTAGCAGCTAAATTTTGTTCTTTGAGCTGCCTGAGAAAAATGAGATATGAGATGTGCATCTTCTCTGCATACTCTTGCTTACTCCCTTTCTGTCTCAGATTTTTGTTTTTCCTGGTATTCAAGAAATAATTGTTGGTCCTAGCTTGCACAGTGACTGTGAATATATTTATTTATATGAGATGTGACCCTCTATTGCGAGTTTTGAGGTCAGTTTATGAACAGTTATTCATTTTCCTGTGACTAATTTTTTTTTGTCCATGGTTTTGTATTGGGTTTTTTGTTCATTTTTGTCATTGAAGAAGAGCTGATGAATAGTTCTATAGAAATACAAATACTACTATGACTGCTGATTACCATTTAAGTGAAATTAAAGGGACATTTTCTAAGGCAGTGAGTGCTTGCCTGTCTTGAAATCAATGGAAGGTTCATCACTGGCTTCAGTGAAAAGAGTTAGGTCAGCACCAAAGAGTTTTGGAAATCCAACCTGTAATTCCCTGCTTGTATAAGCCATAACGTGCATTAGCACCTCTTCACAAATGGTGGTGTTTGCACTATGTTAGTAAAGTCCTTGGCCATGCTGCAGTGTGCAGAACATACATAGCAGAAATCTGAATTTATTCTTGGCTATGTAAGTTGTAGCTGGATGTACACCTACGTACGTGCACAGCCACCAAAACTGTCTTTCCTTTCTATCCATGAAACTGTCAGGCCTGAGAGGTCTGATCCTGCGCTGACCAGCCCAGCAGCACAGCTGCTCCCAGGGTCCCCGGCCCAGATGTCCATCAGTCTCAGTGGCTTTACAGACTGCTTCACCCCACGGTATAAGGATGCTCCATGGGTGATACTCGTTCGTCTTTGCCGATGAGCAAAATGATGCAGTTTGTGTCAGTTTGGTGTCCTGTAGGACAAGTTCAGACAAGAGCGGAAAGGCTCAGCTTCTCCAAAGTCAGTGTTTACTCCAGGATCGCACTTGGCTGCAGGACTTCTGGGGAAATGTGATCATCAGTTGAAGGAAATGAAGGGAAGAGGGATATGTTTTACCTCTAATCCTCCTCATTTTTTCTTCAGCTGCCCACACTTTCTTGCCTCAGCTGTTGTTTCCCCTGCCTACTAAATCACAAGTTGCAGTAAACAAAGCTATTTTTTGGTGCAGTGTTAGTCTGCCTGCCTTACCCAATTCTCTGACTTCAGGATTTCCCGAGAGTTGTCTCTACCGTGTTCATCTCCATTTGCTCCTCTATAGCAAATAATCAACTTAAACAAGATCTTTTTAACACTTGAGACTACCTACCAGTCTAGTTTAGATTGAATATAAATTAAATTTAATAGAAATTAAATTTATTTTAAGTTTAATTTAATATGAATTAAAAATATTTACAAAAGGTAGCTGAATTTAGAGACTCTGTCAACAATACAACAGAGATAAGAGCTTCCTACGCTGTTACCAATATGTCTGTGATTCAAATCAGCTCATTAGTCTTTGACCTCTCTGGGGATGGATAATAAGGTTATTAATTAGCACCAGCTCTGGTGGTGCAATTTTTGCAGTGTTGATACCTCTCCCTGGACGCTTCTCAGGAGGAACTGGACAAAGGTCACCAGGCAGATCTCCCACAGGACACTGCACAGCTAGCTTTTCTTAACTACTCAGGCTATTGACCTGCTCATGCTTCCACTGGGAGCACGGACATGACACAGGGAAGTCATGACCCTATAGATGTCATGGGCAGCATTCCCTTTCACTTCATCCATGTCTTTTGGTGTGCTCTTCCAGAGCTCAGTCCTGAAAAGGACTGAACCCATAAGAAAGAAGATTTGTGTGGTCATGCTGTCAGTCCGTCCTCCCCTGTAGTTCTTGTACCCATTGGTAACCAAACAAACATGACAAAGGGGTTGGGATGTCAAGATACTAAGTTTCATAAAAATCAGCATCCAGGTAGAGCACTTATACCAGTAAATTCGGGCATTCCCAGCAACAGTGCTGCCTGCTACAACATGATTGTCTATAAACTGCCAGAAGTTTTCCTGGAATAAATTTGTCAATTTCCAGCTACCAGCCCACCATGTGTTTCCCAGGCATGGCTAAGGAGGATGGCTCCTGGCCACGTTTAGTTTATTAGCACAGCCAGCCATGGACACGTGAAGTATTGCTGCTGCTGCTGCTGTGGGAAAGGAGGGTAGCGAATCTTTCATCCTCTGGGATGAGGAGAACTGGGAATGCTGTGGGGAGGGATGTGGGGCTCTGTCCCACAGGGGGGTCCTGCAGTGAAGATGGGATTATTCCTGGGGATGGGAGATGCAGTGATGCAGCAAACTGGGATTCACACCTTGTCCAGCAGCTTGCCAACACAGCACTCAGTTTCTTTCCTTCCCTGCTGGAAGATTCCTCATCTCTACAATTTGGTGTAGTCCAGTTATGTATATTGCGCACAGTGCTGTGTCACTGCTGAATCTGAATATAATTTTGTCTGATGGAGCCACACATCTTTCCTTGGCTCGGCATTTCATTTGGCTTGCTCCCTCCCCAATTTCACTGGGGCAAGGGGTGGTGCAGAGCCCTGTGCTCCGTGGGGGAAGGCTGCTGGAGCCAACCTGCTTCTATGCAAAATCAGGCAATAGCTATTTTTTTACACTGATCATGTGCAAAGTGTTGCTTATTCTGTTTTTTTCTGTCCAGGTACCTTATTATGGCTAATAAAGAAATATTTAGAAGCATCCTTTTATAAAATACCCTTCTAACAGAAAAACAGAAAGCGGCTGGTGTCCCTGTAGTACATCTCAGTGTAGTCCTTCAGTATTTTTTCACCATTGGTACATCAAGATGAACTGAGGAAATAAAAGCTAAAACGCATCATTTACTGCAGAATAGGTCTCTTAGCAGTAACTTAGGACTGTTTTAAACAGGTGTTGAACACTAGGAGCTCCTAAGCAAATTGCCAGGATCTGTAAATGCTGTTTACCACCAAAAAATAGCAGGTCCTCCTTTACACTAATGAGTTGTTTCTCTGACTGTGTGCAAATATTTAAAACATTATCTTCATAATCCTTCAGCTAGGTTTCACTGTTTGTAATTTCTGCTCTCAGCTGACACTAACCTGGTTAAAGTTCAGCCTGTCAGGGGGATGATAATGGCTGTTAAGCAGGGTGGCACACTGCGTTACATCTAAGGTTGTTAAGCCAGTTTTATAGATGGCTTAACTTACTAGTTTATAAAAGTGATAAAGCTGACCTAAATTGCAAAAGCATATTGTGTTTCAACTGTCAGCATGGTTTATTGCAGAAGTTCTAGCTATAGAATAGGTTGTTATAGAAATTATTTTGGAAAATAAATATTTTTCTGATATAGCTATTTTTGATAGTCATTGAACAGGTATCTTACAATTCTGATTGTGTCTATTCATATATTCACTATAACCTCTAGTAATAGTGGACAGATTTCAAAATATATTTATCCATTTGCAAGATTTTAATTCTGCACAATATAATTATTTAGATATTTTTTGATCTTTAAAACATCATTTAAAAGCTACTTACCAAAGCTGGACTGGACTTCTGCAATGCTGTCTGTCTGAGTCTGTAGGCAGTATCTAATGAGCCATGTAAGAGATGTGATCCATCACAACTGATCTTAAAATTCCGTACATTGAGAAATCTTTGAAAGTGCTAAAAAGCCCAGTTGTATATTATTTGACACCTAATTAGCACAGCTTATGGTGCAAACAGCTAAAAGGGAACAGGAATAGCTGTGGTGGTGTCCCCCTATGAAGACAAAGGTAAGAGAGCTGTGGTTGCTGAGTCAGGGCACTGGTACATCACTTCTCCTGAAGCAGGAGCAACTGGTTCCCAGCACAGCTCCTGGGAAAAGTTTAGGACTGAATGCTGAGGTGGGCAGCTGAACAACTGAAAGAAACTTGGAAGAAACTTTCAGGAAAGGAGATGTGTTTTTCACTGAGAGCATGCCTTTTCCCATAATCACCTAATGATACCACTCCTTTCTGGGAAATTTGAAGTACCCTGTTCCAGAACTGGTCTTTTCATGCCCATGTGTTTAAGCCTGTTTCTAGGAAGTGGCAACTGTGTTAATGTATGAACTTGAAATATCATGCTGTACAAACACTACAGAACATAAAGACTGTGATTGAGAGGCTTGGTTACCTATTTAAAACATTTATAGAAAACCCATGATAAGAATTGCGGAAATATTGAATAAACATCCGAGAAGATTACATGGTGTGCTATATTAGTCCCCTAGCTAGGGTGGGAAAGGGCTATATTGTCTGAAGGAACCACATTCCCCTGGTAAACCACTTAGCTAAACTGTCATTTAAGACACTGTTTACTGTTGTTTTCCTTTGTTTGAAAGAAATACAGAGGAATACCTTAAAGATTAAGTACACAATTATGTTTTCTCTATACACGACGATAATACACACAAATATTACAACTGGAAAGTAAACAGAAAATAGCAAATATCAAAACTAAGGTCCCTTAGGTCCCTTGTATTTATATAGTCACTCAACTCTTAATTATATGGTCATATAAGTTTTATCACTCGTGTTCTTATGATGAAACAGAATTGTACAATGAAATAAATGTTGTTCGTAGCATCCTAGTTGGTGCTATGATTTACAATCTCTGCAATTGGTTAAAGAGTGTGTCATAACGCGCATGGAAACCTTAATGTATAGACAGCCTTGTCTTTGGGGTTCTGTGAAGCACCAGCTCCCTGCTTCAGTTAGGTGCTGCCCTTCTCTTCCTACTCTTTATTGCACAATAAGGGTGAAGCAGGATATTTCTTAGCACTCTCTTGGTATTGGTGTGGACTCTGAGACAAGGGTTGTACAGACACCAAGTAAGATATGGTCCTTGTTTACAGTCAGGGTAGTTCTGACATTAGCCTAGTGTTGCCGTTGTTTTATTTTTCCATATTGCTTATAACTTATGCCTTGTGAAAAAAAAATAATCAGTAATTGTTTCTTGTTGGTGTGCCAGTTTAGTGGAACTATGAAGAAAAATTACTCCTTTGCTTGGTTTTCCACTTCCCTGGGTAGAGGCATTGTTGTACTGTCAATCAGCATTATGCGTAACATTCTGAAAATCACGAGCCAATATTTGATTCAGATCTTGGCTCTGCTCTCATGTCCCATTTTGATGTGGTGCCCAGATTACCTCCTTCATCTTCTGCGTTTGTTAGTTTTCCAGTGAAATGCAAACACTGTGCATGGAATAGTTGTGGCTCCTCTAAGTATGACCCCAAGCAACATAGACTCAACTGACTGTGCAGAATTAGATTTGGCTTGTCTATTAGTTTTGTCTTAGTTTTGTCTATTTTGTGGCGTGGTAAAGCAAACAGACATGACCAGTGAGGAATTCTGGGTGTTTTCAGAAACTTTGTTAGCAGAAGATGGTAGCACAAAGTGTACTGTGATGGGGGAATATTCACAAGTGTTCAGAGCAAAGGAGGAAAACCAAGAGGAAGGATAGAAGCTGGTTGCACCTGATTTTCCACTCCTTGAAGGGATTTTAAGTTGATTTCAACTGGAGATAGGATATGCACATATCTCCAAGGTAGGTATTTATGTGTGAGTTACGTGTTTGTAACTCCCTTGAGAGTTAATGGGGGTGCAGTCTGGTTCCGTAGACATCCAGGGCCTGACATTCAGTTCTACATCTAGAGAGAGGTACCTGCAGGTCTAGAAGGTCTCTGTAGCTCTACTAGTTTCCTTAGGACATTCCAAATTGTTTTAGATATATTTAGGTAACTGAATCAAACCCTAGGTCACCACTGACCAAAATGGATCACTAGCTACCTAGTTCCCATGTAGACCTTTATATAGGCACCTATTTTAAGCTTTTTAAAATCTGGATCTGAATCCCACCCAGACAGACTCAGCTGCTGAACATAAGCACCTTGTGCTGAATCATGAAAATTAATTTTTCATCCTCACCACTACAGTCAGTAGCTTTGTCTGTGTCAAGAATTTCCAATGAGTGGGCTGCTCAACAGTTGAAATCTGCTGAAGGGTATGAACGAAATGGCAACTTTCTAAAGTTCATAAAATCTTGATTTTTTTTTCCTTTTTCGTTGGAGGTGCAGCCTGTTGTCTAATATTCTCTTAGATGTCTGATACTCCTACTAAAAGCCCACTTTAATGAGAGGAATGTTCAGTTTTTAACATTTTCTCCAAGTTTGCACACAACTGGCCATTTACTATTTTAGGCTCCTCATGCTGCATAGGCACAAGAAAAGCAGAACCGACAAAGCCAGGAAGAATGGGTATGTGAACATTTATTAAAAATAAAAGCACATGAAAATTCTATTGATAAGTTAGTTGGACTTAATTCAAAAGATGAGCAAAAAGCATAAAATGGTACTCTCATCAACACTGTGTAATGCCAGAATAGAAACTGCAAGATGATACAATATTAGGATGGTTTCTTTTCTTCGTATGATACAAATTTAATATATCACGTACTTGTAATGTATGATAGCAGAAGGCAGCTCAATATAGCCTTTGGCTACTCTGTTAAGATTTTGGCGTGGTTCCATATAGGACTCGGCACCTCCTGCATGAAATAAAATGAAATTCAGTAATTTTCTACTGCTATTATCTAAATAATAAAACAATCACGGTGAGAATTACTTCCCTTCTTACAAATGTTCATTTGGCAATTCTAGAAGCAGAGATTGGGTTTTACTTTCTTCCCTTTCTGAGCAATGTACCCATTATTTTTGTGCATGAGACAATCAATTCACAATCCGCAGTACAGTTATCAGTAGTTGTGTTTAAAATTCTCTCTTGAACTTTGTTTTTCTCTCTCTCAAATTTAACCTCAGGGTTATTTTTCAGAGCATATTTTAGTTCATCAACAACATAAATCTTTGTTTCATTCAAAGAGGTGCTTTGTCTTCCCCTTTTCCCAAGATGGCTTAATTTTGAAAACATGACTAGACTGTAAAATATATTACACACGCTCCAACAGTTTGCTTCCACTAGGAGGTTTTCCTGTGTTACAGAGGAATTGAATGAAATATCTTTTCGCTGCTAATAATTAATTGATAACAAACCTTTCAAAATGACATCCTAGGAGAAGTATGCTTAATGAAATAGGCACGAAACAGGTTTTGTGAATTCTTTTGGAAATTTTGGTTATATGAAGAGTAAGCAATAAGCATCCATGGAACCATTCTGTAGGGGTAAACATGTAGTGCATAAGAACAGTAGTACAAGCAAAGGCAGAGGACAATCGTAAGAGATGTTTTAGGAAGCTAAATTTCAGTGCTGCAGACAAGCCTGTACAGCCGGATATTGTGTCCGCATGGAAGCCCTTTGTAGCTCTGGAATGTCCCCCTGGTTGACTGAGAGAGTCTGATCATTTCAATGCCCTCTCTCAAGTGGATAATACAACAAGTGTCCAGTGCATGAATGAGTTTGAGATAAGTGTATTGTCTGTATACTTCTTTGGGAAACACTTGCCTTCTTGCAAGGGACTATTACTAAATAACTTCGTGAAGAGCTCAATACTGCGGGATGCTGAGCACTGGCCTTGATCCAGCAGAGCAGTCATGCGTGTCCATGCTGTCATCAAAGGCACAGACAACACTTCTTGTGTTTTTTAAAATTCATGCCTTCAGATGACTTGTTTGAAGTTTTGCTTTGTTTGTGTCCACAGCCGAGGACATATAAGGATGCTCTGTCCATATTCTCAGTTCATACAAGTTAACTTTTCTCGCCTGGTTTGTTTGGATGAACTTTAATAGAGTGGTCTACAAAGTACTATGTAGACATGCAGTAATATTCAGCAAGACTTCATGTATGTGTATAAAATGTGAAAACTTGGATATGGTGAATGTGAAAATCCAATAAGAGAAAAAAAAATTCTCTTTTTCTATACTATGATGGTCTCCTCACATCTAGTTCTAGCAAAAGTTAAAAACAAAAAAGAAAGAAACCTTATACTTGAAGATATAAAAAACATTAGAGCAGCTTTTGCTGCCCACATGCTGGAAAAATTTGGATTTGAGTATTCAGAACAACCATGACCTCAAACTAGCTGACAGAGTGAACTCTAAAACATCTCTCATAATTATTGTTTAAACTGTACTTAACAATACGCTGTATCCCTCCCTTCTCAGTTTGAAAAACTCAAATCTATTATTAATATTTAAATAATTCTTATCTGTGGATATAGAATGAAATACAATTCAATATGCTTATAGATTAGAAAATATTATAATAGTATTATATATAAAACATTACAGAATAAATAAAATAATCCTATAACCTCAGTATATACATTATGCAAATGTCATCAGAATGGAATTGTGCTAGGAAAATACTTGATAGTATCAGTCTTTATCTGATTGTTTTACAGTATTCACAAATGACAGTTAATTCTTTTGATATCATTCAGAATACAAATATTGCTTATATGCAGTTGTCTGTATATGACTATATTGTGCTCTGTATATGTTCATGAACTCTATCCTCCAGAGCCAAAGACCCTGGAGGTCAAGAGAGCTCCAAAGCTTGTAGAGGTTTCTAACACAATAATTATTTGGCAGGTAAAACAGAAAATATATTGAGGTGAATGAAATAGTTAATAATAATTCCCTTGCTTTGTTTTTCTTCCATTCTTGACATTAGAGATGTTTAAACCAGAATCTTTTAATCACTCTCGCCCTTTTTCTCCACTATCTTGCACTATTTGTCCTCTGGAAAAATGGGAGCTATTCCTGAATGACTCCTGAATGTGAGACTCATTCCTAAATCCAGTGTGGGACATCTGTCTTGTTTCCTTTTCTCTTATGGCCTGGAATATACCCTTTTTGAAAATCCGCTTGGTAAGTGGCACCATCATCAGTGTCATCAGATGCACACAGCCTTCCCCCAGGTGAGCACCCTCCCTCCTCTGCCATGGCAGTGTGGGTCTTTCAGGCAGTAGCCCACATGGGGTCCATCTGTGTGATGAGAGAGCCATCAGATTTTAACGGGTGCCTATTGCTAGCCCGTACAACAGTGCATTGGAGAATTCTCTCCAGTATGGAAGTAAAAAAGGTAGTCTGAAAAAGAGATGCACAGCATTAACTTTCAGAATTAATAAACAGTGCATTCATTTCCCAAGTTGTCATATCTGTCTTAATAGCCCTGTTGAATGGCCAGGATGGCAATATTAAAGTGTTACATTATTTGCATCTTACTAGGTGTGATTACTTAGACTGTGGCTGTGACGTATCGGTGGGCCTGTGAGCTGTCTGGGGCAGGGACAGCACCACAGCAGGAGATTTTGGTCCAGCCAATTTTTTGCACATCGGCTGCTCAGCAGTTCCTGGTGGGCAGCAGCTCAGTCAAGTATCAGGATGGTACCTGCTCTCATAATGATGACATAGTGATGTTGTAATGGTGGATGGCATCATGACGGGGTCATAATCATAGCAGCTCTCAGTGAGAGTTCTGTTCCATTCTCTTGTGATATAGAAGAGTTATCACCTAGGAGAAGGCTTGGAGATCCTACACTAATTCAAATAATAATAAATTTTATTTTAAGAGCAAATTATTGAAATATTTCACATGTCATTTTCTGGCTCTTGTTGCTGATTAATGGCTGTTCTCATAACATATATTTTACAGCTACAATAGCACTGTAACATTATGAAATAGGGTTTTCCTAACATGGCATTGTTTTCCTTAGCGTTCTCGAGTGGCTTGGATCTTCTAGTTCTTATTAGAAATGTAACAAATATAACATTTTCTTTTACAGCCTTCTAAATATCCCTCTTAGCTCAACATAAGCTGTTTAGCCCAAGTAGTAATGTACATTTACTTGAGACATTTTACGTGAAAAATGCATTTTTGAAGTCTTAAACAGTAAGCAGCTCTCTGGCAATCTCTATGATTTCCCACCCAAGTAGAGAAGAGTTTAAAATAGCAAGTTTGAAGAAATGAGTGATGGAAGAAAGTCAATCTCTTTGTCTTTTTTTTATTCAGTACTTCACTAGTTTGAGGTCAAATTTTGCCCACATACAACGCATCAGTTGCAGTCAGGAACCAAAAACATGCTCCCTAAACTCACCCAGCCTCTATCAGCATTAGTGTTTATGCAAAGGATTATAACTGATATGAACAAATTACTTTGCAGAACCTATTTGCACATTCAAAGAGCAATGTCCTAGACGTCCTAAAACACAAAAGATAAACAGTAGAAACACTTCCAATCAATATCACAGACTGTTTTGCAAAGCAGTGAAGATGTTAGGGCCATAATTTGAACGATGTTTTTAACAAGCAAATAGAGAGAGAATATGTATGGTGAGTTAAGCTGCATAAAGCCTTTCTTCTAAATCCAGATGTAGGCATTAGCTTGCATATTTGAGATGGCATGCTTATTTGCTAAGTGCAAAGATGGTTAGAAAAAGGCTTTCCTGACTGAGAATAAAAGCTGGAGTACTCCTTAATTTTGGTTACTGCCAAGCTTATTTCAACAACCACAATAGTTATTTGGCTCCATACCAAAAAGTGGCAATACAGTACTTACATGTCTATGGATCAAAATTAGATGAAAAATTGCTGTTTCTCATCTCCAAAGCCATTTGCCGCACATTTTATAGGCCTCAAGATGCCTTTTGTAATATGTGATAACAGAGCCAACTGAAGCATCTGCCTGGGAAGAGATTACTTTAATTATGGACTCAATGTCCTATTTTCTGCAAGTGTTCCCCAGAGAATTTCTTACTGCTGGATGAGAGGTGTTATGATGCACATTAAAACCTACAAGTCAAACAAAAGAGGTTGTAAAAGTGAGACAAGGACACCCATAAAAATCTCCAGTCTTGTATTCAGTCTAAAAAAATAGCCCTGAATTCTGTGATGATAACTTTCTAAATTACAGCTATTAAGGTAAATTTCCATTAATATAGAGAAAAAAATTAATGTTAAGAAAACTTATCCTTTTTTCCTAATCCTGTTATGTTGTAAATTGATCTATAAAAGTCATTAAAACACTCATGTTTTCCTTTAATTTTTTCAACATAGTAGTAGTTACTAATGATGTAATGTGAAAAATGCAGCAAAGAGGTTTCTTGTTAGCTTCTATTTTTGTAACATCGAAGTTTGTCGTTAAGAATTCATTTGCTCTCTGCTGTAGTATCATTGATCACAATTAACTCACTTGATATTAAAGTGGGTGTGCTGTATGCTCCCATAGAAATTCTGTGTAAATCACCATTGATTTAGCACAGTTTAATGGCTACTTAAAATATTTGTCATTCTCTCTTTATCAATTAGAAGAAAGCCTAGAGATCTTCATTAGCAGCTGTTTCAATGATGAGCTAAAAGTTTTTCTTTACACAAAATATGATGGAAGAGCTGTAAAGATGGCTTGAAGATGCTGTGACAGCATGTGAGGTACTGGGAAGCTTCCCTAAAATTTGTAAGAGTGCCAAAATTAAAAGGGAAAATGACATCTCCAGAAGATACTGAAGTTTAGAAAAAAAAGATTTGAAATGCATTTAAATGAGGGCCATATCCAATAGCATTTGGGAGTACTGCTTCTTTGATCCTGTACAATTAATAGAAAGGTTTATCCTCTATAAATAACATCAACTAACATTAGGGATTTTTCAGTGTGCTAATTTTACAGTAACTGTCTTTACTGAATCAAAACTAAGTCTGAAAAGGATGTTATGTAGTCAGTACTTCCCTGCCTGAGTGAAGGTAGTATGGAGATTTCCTAGCTTAGCAAATGGAAGAATGTAGCTGGCCATGCAGATTCCAGACCCAGGAGTTGCTCCTCTCCCGGGGGAATTGAGCGCGTTGGGTAGGGGTCACATGTGTCTCTTCTCTATGGTTTCCAACACCATTTCAGGTGCCTGGGGAATACCTGCCCCAAGCTTGGTCTCTGCTGTCACATAGCCTAAGCTTGTAAACCTGGTCACAGCATGATGTGCTGGTGTGTGTGGCTCAGAGATACCTGATCTGCATCTGCGGGATTGAATTTGGGTTTGGGCTGTGGGTATGCTCATTAACTCACACGACATAAGCTTGAGGTAGTGGATGGAGAAAGCTGAAATATTGAAGGCAGCTTTTTGTGGAGCTGTCCTGGGCTAGGAGGAGCTGGAGCTCAGCTCTCTGCTGTGTACTCCATGGTGAGACGTCCTGAAGTCTGTGGGCTGGAACAGGTACCTGTGCAGAGACACATGGACTTCAGCCACATAGAAGAATTATGGATTAAAACTCAGATCCCTTTTCTATCTGCCAGGCTATTCCTTGTTGATTTTTTTCTGACTCCTTCCTCTGGCTTCAAGAAGCTGCGCAGTGCCAGGGTTTAATGGAAGGTTTTCGCTTATAAATGAGTGGGAGAAGCCCTGCTCTGAAGGGAGCTCCTTGGACCAAGGTGGGAACTGAGTCAATACCAACCCTTTCCAGGCTCACTGCTTTGCCTTTTGGTCTGTTACTGAAAAGATGGAGGAAAGGGTCACTAACATCTATGGTTTACTGAAGTGACTGAGGCCACTTCACTTGGAGCTGGATTCAGGACGTTGTTGAGAGGTAGATGTGCAGGAGCATGGCTGGTCAGACACTAGTGTCCCTTCTGGGAGTTTGGAAGAGACCCTCTGCCTTCATCAGGCTGTGGAAACTACACGTGCCTGAGTCCATATACCTAGGAAACATTTGGTGAGGCACCCTAGTGCATCTGGAGCTGTGCTCCCTGGGCTGCTCTCCCAGGCTTGTGTGCCCTACATACCACCAGATTCTCATGCAGCACTCGAGTTATGCTGAAAGTCATGTAAAATTTCAACCCTGATGTCTGCAAGGGCAAACATTTCATCTGTGACACTTTTCCTTGCCAGCAGCCATGAAATCTGTTTGGGTATTTTCCTGCTTGCCAGGGAGAGCTGACCTTTCCTTTGGGTGAAGGGCCCTGCTTTGGAGTTACTGCCTCTTCGCTCCCAGAGCTGGCACTGCTTTGTGGGTCACCGATGGTTTGAGAGCTTTGTGTTTTGAACAGTATGGGCAATTAGGTCATTGTTCCAATTATCTTTGTACAAATCATCTTTTTTGTTTTAAGGAGTCTATTTTGGAGTGACCTCCACACAAAAAAGGTTCCAAGAGGCTGGACCTCTGTTGTTACTTAACATGAGGAAAACATCATTACTTCAGAGAATGGTGTTGTGTCTCCCAGTGGCTTTGAGCAATGGGTTTCATACTCTGTGGAGCCTTTAACTTGCTAGGGGGCTTTTTTTTCTGGTTGTTCTTAGCAAACAAGAATCCCAGAGTCAAGTGAGTAAAGGGATGGAAAAGACAGCTCTGCTTCTGTCTTGCTCTTTGCACTATCAGCTAATGTTGTTGGCTGTAGCTCACATCCCCGTTCTGCTAGCTTAGCCTGGCTGAGATGGTCACCGCTGGGACGTCTCTGCCCATCTGTACTATGATGGCTCCTGCCTCCTCCACCAGCAGAGATCTGCAGCTTGGACTGCCAGGAGAGGGGAGGAAACAGTGTCCCAATCCCCTCTCCTCCCTTGCAAGGACATGTGAAGTGTCTTTTGACTGAGCACAACTAGTTTAGTGCTGTAAGCAGTTGCCTGTGCTGACAGATGAGGAACATCAGCTTTATTTCTTATGGGGGGAGAGCAAATATATCTGAAGTCAGTGATGACACTTTGTTCTGAAGTACATTGAGAATACATTCCATTTTTTCTAGCCCATGCAAGGATTTCAGTACCTTTTACTGGGGAATATGAAATGTGTTCTTGCAAATATTTTTCTCTGTGTGGCATTTTCTTAACATATAATTTTCTCCCTTCCCTGCCCCCACTCCCAATAGTGCACAGAACATCCTTCTCAGACTTTTCTCCTTCTTACGAGGCTCATTTGTAGATCTCCTGTGATAGAAACATACCTGGCAATAGTGAAAAATTTCACAATCCTGGCAGTGCGCTGTGGTCACTGTAAGTCATGCTTCAGAAAAGTGCAAATTTTTTAATGTTAACTTTCTGAAAATGAATACATTCCTCATGTGTCTATTAGTACATTTATTTGTGCCTTTAAAGAGATGATCATTGTGATATTGAAGCCAAATTTAAATCTAACTTGGCAGTGCCATATGGCACAACTTGTAGACACTAAGATTGGGACTTCATGCATTAGATTGCCAGCCTGATGTGGTGGATAAGTAGATTGTCATAAAAGTCATTAGTTTCAGCACAAGTAGATTGCACTTGGCCTTTTTTGTTGTTAAGCTTTTAAGGGTTGATCTTTTAATGCTTTGTTGTCATGCAAAAACAGAGCATCTCAGGAGGACACTTTATGGTTACAAATTGTTAGTATGCTTTAGCTGAATGTAATAAAAATATCAAAAAGATCTCAATCTTGCTAGTATTTAGGATATGTCAGGAATATTTACTTATATTTGTAAGGATATTTCCATGGTTGATTTGTAACCCACCAGGGAATGAACTAGTAGCTAGGATTACTGTTTGTGATTATGTTCATAGCTCTGGAATACTTTTGGCTACAAGTCCCTGTGGACAAGGAGAAGAAATAAAAATTAAAAAAAAAAATCAGAAACAAGTATTTCTGAGGTTGACAGATGTTGTGTAATGGGATATAGATGACTCTTGGATGACTACTACATTTGTAATACAGTAAAGATAGTTTAGTTGCAGTAGTTTAGTTTGGTAAAGGTAGTTTATTTCCATCAGCAAGTCACAGCGCTCGATCTACATCTGTCTCCTAGGTTGTTAAGCTGGATTTCAGAGCTAGGGTTTTGTCCCAGTTTTGGCAGCAAGACTTTTCTGGTCCAGAATGTGACTTGTAATGTGAATTCCCGGAGCTATCAGAGAGTGCCAAAGCCTGGAGAGAGTAGTTAACCCTTCCCAAGGATAATCCCCTTTACCTGGGAGTCGGTCCTGGAGCTGTGCATGCCCCGGACCTCCAAGGGCTGTGGCACGTGTCTTGGGGCTCTCAGCTGCATGGAGGTTTTGCTGCGTAACTGGTGGGTTCAGGAGCACTGAACACCCAGTAACAGAGGGAAAGGGAGGGACACAAACCTCAGCCAAAACATGAACTTTAAGCCAAGTGTATGAAGTTTTTGTGAGCTTCCTTAGATTTTCAGGTAGTAACAAAATCATAGGCCAAGTGAAACTCAGTGTTTGCTAGCGCTGAAAGATTTGCATTACTCTGTTTAGTAGTGCTTTAATAATACATGTAAACTTTCAGATTATATTTGAAAAATGAATACATAGACCTTTAATAAACCTTGTTTCTTTTTTTGTTTAAATTGGCAAAATAATGATGTTATTAGGACTTGTTCTTTGTGTGAAAGTGTGAGCGCAGAATACATTTCATGGTTGATTTATGAGACCCTTGAAAATATGGTTTATAATGAAATTCTAACAGACCCTTAACAAAATTAGCATAACAAATAGCAATGTAATAATACCTTTCATGCATGTGCATTCCTGCAGATTTACTCTTTCTAAGCACTTGCCAAAGGCCAAGAGCACTTTCAGCCAGGGCTGGACAGCACACCATGGAGAATGTCCCCCGAAAGTTGACTGCCTTCTGCACGTATGTGAAGTTATGCTTTCAGAGAGTCTGTATGGGTGAAGTTAAATCAGCAGTAGTGTTACCAAAATAGCATCAAGCTAAGAATAGCTGTCTTCAGCTACAGTGATTGCTTGTCTACTAAGGCAAAACATGAAAAGTGTAACTTTTGCTGCTGGCAGTACTTAATTTCAGGGTTTTGTTAGAATTAGGAAATATAGCTGAGATAGTAGCTAGAAAAACAGTAATGACTTGGGCTGTCATTGTTAATATAAGAAGTCTATATTTATCTTTATATTTTAAAGCTTTATTTTGATGAATTTTACAGTTGAGCCAGGTCTCTACAGACTGAACTCCTGATGCTTTGCCCATATCTAATGCTTGCAATATATGAGATTAGGTTCTGCTCCTATGTTATTTTGGGAACATTTCCTTTTGTATAGAATAACCTGTGCCAAAGCTGGATAACTGGGTCAGACTCAGAATTTTTTATGTGGAAAAGTCTGGGCTGTGGCCATCTCAGATTTAATGTACATAACACCAGCGGTTTGCCACTAGGAATTTTGAGGGCATTATACTGACCTCAATCTGCTCACGCAACCACTGAAACAAATTAAAGAGCAGAAGTGCTATGCAGCTGTTAGGATGTAAAGGGCTGTTGGAGGCTGTTGAAATAAAAAGCAAGGGGAAGACCTACAGTGAGTAGCATAACCTTTGGTCTCCCAGTGATGGATACACAGTTAAGGATAGATGAAGCTAAATTTTAGCATTGAAGTTCATATATGTAGAGTATAATTATGTTTTTATTCTAAAAACATAGTTAAAACAATGTTGGACTAAGTAGTTTCTTTTCAAAGGAAAAGTTAAAATGGGAGATATAATTCCAGATGGGATAATTAGAAAGAACTGTTTACTTTGTTTCCCATTGGCAAATTGTTAGGGTTATTTTGGGAAACACATGAATGGGTAGGAGCAGAAAAAACCAGCTTGTGGTGAGACAGTGAAGCTCGTGGGGGTGCAGGTTAACCCAGTCCTTGGAAGAATCTGTGCAGAAAGTGAGCAACCCTGCCTACAGAAATTTTGGAAGAAGTAGAAACCAGTGAGTGACTACTTCCTTATTCTTCCAGAACTGTGGTTTGTTTTTTTGGTTTTTTGGGTTTTTTTTTCTTCTCACTGGCATGTCTATGCTTGTCACAGTCCTCAAATCTCCACTATCAAAATGTCAGATTATGAGGTTTACTTGGGAGAGGAGCAGAGGTGGAGGAGCCAGAACAGTTTGGGGAAGCCCAAACCACAGCTCGATACAGATCCTGTTCTAATAATTCAAGCAATTTTATTTCTTTTTTTTTAAGCACTGTTTGGTAACTAAGGTAAAAAGTGATCATGAAAAGGTTTTATCGTAATGTGTATGAAATGGGGACAGTGTCCATCTCCTGCACTCAGCCTCAGCTCTCAGCTTCCTCACTGTGATTTTTAACAGCGGAATTTGTCCTTTTTGTTAATAGGCTTATGAAGTAAAAAAACAGCTGCCCTGAGTGCAATAGCGTACAAATTGTCAGACGGCTATTTTCCCCTTTTTTTGACTAGCCAGGCTAAGTATCCTGAAAGAGCTATATTTGGGCTTCAGCCAGCGTGGTGGGTGCGTGGTCCATTAACCAGATTTCCTAGGCTTACAACCTTGCTCTTTTGAGCACAATTACTTCTTTCTGATTGTGTCCTCTATAGCCATTAGCAAATCCAGCAAGGAGGGAGAAGTGTTTGTGCACAACTTATATGACAGGCTTCCCTGTTGGGGTCATATGTCAGGACTATGCTGCTGTTTCTGGGGAAGCAAACTTCTTTTGTGGTCATTACATCCATGACACCACGCATGACCTACACAGCAGGGTCACAATCCAGCTTTACAGTTGCTACCTCACAAATTGTACAGCATATGAAATTGGATCTCTAAAGGATGCAAAATTTACAACCAATAAGTATAATTGGAGGTAGTTTTACTATTTCTCAGACACAGGCAAAAAGATACATAACTCATGCTAAGTAATTGCAGAAAAGCCAACACTTGAAATTAAATCCCCCAAAATACTAGAAAGTAGGCCGTAAGAAACAAATTAGCTGGTTTCCCTGCCAAAGACTCTCAACAACTCTTAACTATCTTTAATGTCAGATGATTTGTAAATTAATCATTCATTGCCCTCTAATTTTAATTTTCTTAAGGAAGATGTTTCCTAATCTCTGTTGGACTAGATTCTGCTATTTTAAATCATATGGCACAGGGCGGTACTGCATGAGTAGTGAGCCTCACTAAGCGTAGTGTGAATATTGGTGACATGAGATCTTCTCATGAGATAAGGTGCTGGTAAGGTGAATGAGCTCTCAGGACCTGGCTCTTTGTGTTTAATTGAAGAGCCGCACCAGCACTACTCGTTGTTGGGATAGATGCCTACAGAGTCAAGTCAGTATCTCGTAGAAGCAGGTAGATAATTCAGAAATGCAGGTACTGGAAGTGGTTTGGCACACCGGGTTGTTGGAGTGTGTATAACATCGAGGATGACATAGCTGAAATATTTTCTTTACAATTTGCTTCTTGTTTTAAAGAAATAAGGTCTAATCCAAACCAAATTAATCTGAAGTTTCATATATACAATGTGATTTGATAAAATTTCTTGGTCAGAAGTTTCACATTTTTACCAGAAATGGCAGGTATTTATAATTCACTGCACAAGTAGTTTAAGTATTTTAGCATAATTTAGAGTGAATTAATGGCTTGTTATTTATTTCCTAATGCTCTATAGGAGTGATTTATAAAGCCATGCTCTGCACTGCTTGTTACTTTGTATTCTCTGTGTTAGATGTATCATCAATATCATTAAATGAATTCACAGTGACATTGCTCTGGAACTATGGTTTTTGATACAAGGATAACGGAACATAAATCAAGAATTATGTTTAATTCATAAGAGGCACTAGTCTCTCATTTAGGTGTAGGCTGGGCTACAGGGTGTCAAAAATATGCTTTACAATACCTCTTCTAATTGCATTTCAGACCCTCTCTATATGCCCTTATGTTCTGTGTGAGAATAATATATAGCAATACAGTGCAGTTTGTCAAGTGAATAACATTTGTGGTTTTATTTATTTGGGTGCAAATGGTATCATTATTTTTACCACAAGCCAAAAAGGAATATATTTACATGAATATCCTTAAAGTGATTCTTAAGGGAATCTATAAATATAAAGATAAGTCTTGCCTATTCTGTGCAATAAATACTATTGTTGATTATTTAAATTACACTTTAAAAATCTAATACTCTCTAGTATTTCTTACTGTTATTTTTACTTCTCTCCCTGCAGAAATATAAATAAACCCTCTCTTCATTTTAGTCTTTCTTTAGTTACCTCTTTAAATTCCTCTTGAATTAGTGCATTGAAATCCAGAGCATCGAAAAGCCTATAAGAATATTTATCTAGTATCTGTTTACTTTTTATTAATTTTATGTAAATATTTCTGTCCCCTTTACTTTTGTAAAAAAATTATTCTTATAAATTCTAAATGTAGGATCAGCGCTGACTTGAAAATGTGCTTTTACCTCAATATTATTCCAAATGTATATGAACTCTTGACAGTATCATTCACATATAATGGTAATTTAGAAGCAAGAAGATTTAACTCTTCATGCTGCTGATGCAGTTTATTAGAAGTGTTAATTATGCAAGACCTATGAATGACTCCAGGGCTGTCATTCGCTAGAAGTTTGTTCATTGCCTAGCTGCAAGAAGTGGGACATGTTCTCTTCGACATTCTTGGAGTTACCAAAATAGTCATCATGTATTTTAAATGTATGACTGAAAGGAGTTACATTCATGGGAGAATACTAATGTTTACACCTAAATCAAAAGTAGAAAAAAACACGTTTTGTGCAAATGAAGGAACACTTTTTATTCACTATTTTAAACTTTTGTTCTCAGTGGAAACAAAGTACTAGAAAACAAATAGCATTTCCCTGGACAGGGAGAAAAATCAGACTTCAGGCTTCTTATGTCACAGCTTTCATGCCCTATCCTCTGTGATATAAATAATATAAATTTGGAATAAGCGTGGATCAATGCGGAAAAGATTTGTATCCCCTGTATTCCTCACTGCAGCCTGTCCTTGGTCTAGCGTGGTGGAGGCAGGACACATCCCATGGCCCCTCTGCCTCATGGACGCTAAGGGCTGTGCTGCCCATCCAGTGGGGACAGCAATTCTCTTCCCTGCAGCCCTGTGGCAAATGGCAAGCAGAAGTGCGGTGGAAGTCTGGGAAGATGGTTATGTTTTTCCTTCCTAAATGATTTTTCTTTTTAAAATTATTGCCAAGTGTATCCTACATTGTAACTAAAGGTATGAAAACTGGAAGAAAATATTTTATCTGTTTCAAGTCATGCTTTTATTGTTTCGTTTGATGAAAATTTCAGAGTGTCTGGATTTCTTTCTGAGATGCAAAGGAAGCACATTTCAGACTCCTGACATACCTCCCAAAATGGGATTTCTGTTTTCTTTACAGGCCTGACTAAAAGGCTGGGGCCACAAAGAATCAAAAGCTAAAATCTTTATTAACAGACAGTATGTGACCTTTCACTAAGATTAGAAGAACATTTGTGTTAGAATGAGAGAAAAATCAATTTAAATATATGATAAAATTTTCTACACAAAGCTGGAAGAGGTTTTTTTTTTTTCATTTTCACTTAAAAATATGATGGAAGGGAACTTTTTGGCTTGATGTTGTCTTTTTACCTTGGTTTTGCAACTCAAAATTCTATCCAATTTGTAAATAAGACTTAGACACTCTTCTAGAACAAAAAGGATCTATATGTGAAAATCAGAAATTCCCATTAGTATTTTATTGGTCCCAAATTTTCCAAAAATGCTTTATCCTGCATACCTCACTGGTTCCTCCTCCCCCCCCGCAACGATGGCTTGTTGGCCACCTGGCATCTAGCAACCTTTCCTCCCACTGTTGTGCTGGGTGATGTTAAGGATGTGACCGGTGAGTTTTGGGAAGGTCTGTGAACCCTGAGGGATCTCTTGGTCTCATACAAGGCTGCAGCCCACAGATTTCCAGCTCTTCCTTACAGCACCCTGGGCATCCCTCCCACCTCTGCTGGCAGCCAGCACCCAAACTGCAGCAGAGTAGTTTGGGACGCCTTCTCCTCCGTTTTGCAAAGAAAACGGATATCTTGTTAGTTGTAGCATCCTTTGGCAGGGCATAAGGGTTCTCAGTAAAGAGCTGTCATGTACCTACTTAATGACATTAATGTGTTCAAGACCACAGCGTTCCTTTAGGATCAGAGGTTAATAGTGCAATAACTAACTGCAAGCTCATTTAATCTTCTAGTAGTTCTGAAAAAACAGTGACTAGGGTAATTTTTCTTCATTATGTTGTGTGTCCTTTGATTAGGAAGGTTATGTTTTAAAATGGGTAACTGCTGTGCATGGTGACATAGTACAGATCCATTTCCTGGGCAACTGTCCAGTTTTCAGACAGTCGCTAAATAATACTAAAGTTTTCTGTCACCAGCATTAAAAGGTGACTGTGCCAGTTAAAAACAGGAAGAGAAAACATGCAGGGAAATTCAATTTAATTTAGCCTAAGTTATATTCCTGGAGTGATAACGCTGCCTGTCCGTCCCTCCTTCTCCCTACGCTAATTATTTTTGAACTTGTAGGTCCATTCCAATGAAAGTTAGCAGCAGCTTAAGTGTCTTAAATATATTATCTTGGGTGTTTGTATGTAGAGGGCTGAGCTGAAGGAAACACTGGGAAGGATTATCATATACAAGAGGATCACAGGCAGAAAAATTTGGGGCAACTCATGCTTGGCAAGGAGCTCTGCCTGAGCATGTGTTTTATCAAACTCTTCCTCAGCCAGAAGGAGTTTGAGTCGAGTTGAGAGACCAAGAGGAAGATGATACCAATGTGGCTGCAAGCGATGAGCTTTCTGTGGCTTAGAAATAACTACTCCTTACTTCAGGTGGGGGGTAACTGTGCACACACTCACACTGCATGGCGGTGCGCAGGAAAATGCATTAAGTTAAACCACTACCCAATAAACTCATTGTAAAATCACAAAGCAGCATTGTTCAGCATACCCTGGCATCAGGAATGCAGCCATGGGTTTCTGACTTCAGGAATGTAAGGCTTTCAACATGAATTTTTTTTAAAGTGGATTCCCAAAAATTAAAATGGGATTTTCTTACTTATTTTGATGCAAGTTTCAGAAGTTTTAATTCCTATAAACATTTTTTCAAAGTATCAATAGTGTTTAAAATAGACTATTAAAGAATATAGGTGCAGTTCCTTTAAAATACAATTCAACAGGACCAATATTTATGCTCTAGAGAGTAAACCTGAGCATTTGAAAAACAAATACTTTCTGAAATTTAATGTATTTTGTTGTGCATAATAAAGCATATGAGGTAGTCTGGAGAAAAAAAGAGCAGTTTCAATCATGCTTCCTAAACCCAACAGATCAAAATTCTTTACAATGTTCTTATTGGTAAACTTTTCAAAAGACCAAATATCAGTGTGGAAAATACTGAAGAACAATTTTCCACAACACTACTAACAGCTGCAGAAAAGTAAGGTATTTCCCTACAGCAAGACAACATGAAAACTTTTGTAGCAAGCATAGATGAAAAGATTTGTGAATGGAAACTTGGATAAGATTCATGTTCTGGTTGACTAAATGTATCTAAAAATATTTATGATGTTTTCTATCTCTCTTAGTTTAGGAATTCTGATAATTTTTCATGTAATTTTATACAGAGTCAGTAGTACAGCCAGAACAATGTTTAGGTGCAGTATATATTGAGAAGCAGAAATAAATACATCATTTGAAATTCTGAAGCTAAAAGGTACATGTGAACATGTGTCCACTGAGTATTATTAATATATAAACGTAGGTCTTCAGTTAAATGCAAGGGATTGGCCTCAGGTCAATTAAATAAAAAAAGGAGATGGGCAGCAATGTCATACAAGGAATCCAAACTTATTATGAGCTGTTTGATTGAGGGATCCTCAGAAATGGATGCACCCGGAAGCTAAAAGGCATAGACCACCAGCTGTATTTTAAAACGTTTTATTTGTTGTTTGCAATATATTGTTTTTCACAGTCTTCCTACTAGAGTAACATAGCAGAGTTAATCTTTGCCAGTGAATGAAGTATGCCTGTTTCCTTAGCATGTGCCAAACAAGTGGTACTACATGGTTAGTGCTGCTATTTTTGCAGCATTGTTTTTAGATGCTGTTCTCAGATATGTCTTATTTTCTTCTAAATTGATAATTGTATCTCTGTCATCCGTATGCCTTTACCGGTTAACAGTTTACTGCTATTCCTTGCATCTGTCTGATGTGTCTTACTTCAAGTCTTTTGACTCACAGCCACATCCATCCCATCCACAGGGACAAGGTACCTTCTAGCTTATGGTATATTGTTTTTTCATTGTAGTTTTTCAAGATTTCAGCCATTTTCTGTGCAGACTTGCGATTTTTTTTTCAGAGATCAATGGATGTTCAGTGCCCATTCAAAATGGGAAATTGCCATTTACAATGGAAAATACTTGTGGTACCTTTATGTGACTTTCCATCAAATCTAGTATCTGTTATGAATCCATCCGTAACGGCGATACTGGGACATCGGTCAGTTTTACTTAGACTGCATGGGATGATTTATCTCAGGGATGGGATATCACTGCTTCCCGTTGCTGGGGGACTCTGCCTGGAGCCAATACTTTGGATATTTTTGCCAACGGGAGTGCTCAGAAGGACCAGCATTTTAGAAAACCTGTCTGATTTACCCTGATACACTCCTGAATTTATCCTGAGCAGCTTATGGGAAGTGTCTCTTCCCCAATGGTGCAGGGGCTTTTACTAAATGCAGTGGTGGACCTACTACCCAAAATTCCTTAGTTGAAGAGGAGAGATTCACGAGACCAAACCCACATTTTTTGTTGTTGTTTATTTGATGCAATCTTTTAAAAAAAAATCTTAAAAACTGTGACACGCCAAAAAGCTCATTAGATTATCAGTTTTGAGAAGAGGTCCTCTTTTATCATGAAGTGTTAGCTCAAGTTTGCTGTTTCATCAATCAACCATAAACTTCTTAGCTATACAAATTACAGATGAATTTCCCTAATTTCCAGCACTTGGTATTTGGGATTCCAGACATGGAAATTTGAGCTCCCAAGCAGTATTTCATGTAACAGAGCAATAATTATTTGTGTGTATTTGAAAAGTTCACCTTCCTGGCAACATTACTGAACTGAATTCCCAATGTATTCCTTTTGATTGAAAACTGTCATTAGCAAATAAATGAGGAGTTGAAGTCTGGTTGCATTTCACCCAATTTTGCCATTTTTTGTTCATCTGGGAGATAGGGAATCCAGTGTTGGGACTGCGCTAAAGAGTCTCAGAACATCAGCAGGATATTTTCCTACAAAGATTCATTCTAGTGTCACGCTCATTCTGCCAAAGATTTCTGAAAACAAATCTGTGCTCAGAGGAAAAATGAGTTGGTAACAAAGAACTGAGACCAACCATCTATCCTGGAAGTACTTATGTTATTGCTTAGATTCTCTGTTACTTTGGTTTCTTTCAAGGCTGTGGTTATAAATCTCTTCATTAATACTTTACTTCAAGAGAAGGGTTTTTAGAGTTTGATGTCTTTTTTAATAATAGGCTTAAAGAATTATTATCAACATGCTATCAAAAGGAGATATTATGGCAGTGTAGCTTAGTGGGTAATTTATTTCTCAGTGAGATAAATCATGGATTGTTTCCTAGTGAGAAACATGGGTTCAAACTCATTATTGTTGGAACTGTATATTATATGGGAGGCTGCTGTCTAAAAGAATTGTAAATTGAGAGTATTTATGGCTGTGTCAAGTGACTGACCAATTCAAGCTAAAGTTCACACAGCAGTTCCTGTTTAACATAATCTTGATAACCTTAGCAGTATTTTATTATGCAAAAACATTCACAAATACCAGAACTGTGAGCCTGGACATGCTGTTGGGTGATGTGGCAAAAGGCATAGCAGGGCTGTAAGTTTTTGATTAGTGTAACTGACCCTGCTTTGAGCAGGAGGTTGGTCTGGAGACCTCCTGAGGTCCCTTCCGACCTGGATTTTCTTATGATCCTATGATCCTCTCTGGGGTGTGAAGATGAGTCTGTGGGGGCAGGCCATGCTCTGCTGGGTGGAGGAAGAAAAAATTCTGCCCATGGCTTAGAAGCAGCTGAATTCACCCATTTTGGAGCTGGCAGCAGGAGGGGAAGTTGGGTCCTGAGCACAGCTGCCAGCTCGCAGAGGCAGAGCTCCCATCCACCGCAGAAGTGGAGGCCGGCACCAACGGGTGCTGGGCCATTGCTAACACCCTGCAAGGGGAGCACAAGGGCTTTGCTCAGCCCTAACAGCTGCTGAAAGTTGCTGGTTTGGAAAGCAGGGCTGGAGGGCAGGACCTATTGTGGAAGGACACAGACAACAGATTCTTCTCTTTTAAATCTGTTTTTATTTGATCTCTCTGGCTGAGGTGGGAGAGGTTAGATACTATTTAGATAATTCAGGTCTCTGAGTGTCTCTTAATCCAAACCTCAAGTGGGCATCTCTGAAACAAACATCTTTGTTGAAGAAACACCTAACTATGCCACGAGCAGCAGGATCCATGAAGCCCGGTTTCCTACATCTTCGGGCAGTAAGTCCCCATAGCACCCACACCGCAGTATTCCCAGGTGCCCTCACACCACGTCTCAGCCTTGCCTGCAATACCTCCAGGCTCTGCAAATAGCCTCCTACCCTTCCCCAGAACATCCAGATCCTGCTATTGATGCCAGGCCTCCTCACCATAGTCTCTCCAGTTTATGCCGTGTACCTGATGCCATTCCACCTGCTTCTTTTGGCTGGAGTTCTGTGATACTTAACAGATTTGTCATTTTTTTCAGTGGCTGATGGAATTAATTATTCTCCTGAGGCAGTATTTCACCTGCCTATTTCTATTTGTAAGCTGGTGTGGTCTTACGGGATATATGTTTTCTTCCAACACATAAATCTGTCTGAAATTAAAAGCCATGCAGGAGAAATAACTGTCCTTTGTATGATTGGTGACCCTGCGTTTTTTTCAAGAGGTTCACCATATTCCCAGCACGCAGGAGGCAAGTGAGAATGGGGAAAGAATAACAGTTCTTCAGTAACAACTGTAGCGAGTTCTTCCTTAGTTTGATTTTTATCGGTCTGTGAAAGGTTTGCGTGCTTCATTTGTTTTTCAGTCCTCTGAAAACATTTAGGACAGTGGGAAGAGTGCAAAGAAACATTAGGCAAGGATTGTAATATTTCAGTGTTCAGTGAAGCCTTAGGAAGCAGAAACCTGCCCCATGTGCTCTGGGGTGCAGCCTGTGGATGTTTTGATTTTTGATGGAACATTTTCTAGCTTTAGACTAAAGAGACAGATTTTATCCTTCCTTTGTAATCTGCTTTGCACATTGTGGATGCACCAGTTGCATCTCTGTAATTAATATTGAAATGAGTGTGTGTTAAGAAATGGGGTTAATTTGGCTATTTGAGGATTTCTCTGTGTGGGTTGTAAAGCAAATACAGGGGATGAGGTTCCAGATTCTCATATGGTCCAGCTCATCCACAGCTGCTGGCAACATCCTTTGGGAACACAGGGCAGCTAAAGCAGGTTAGAGCAGGCTGCTCAGATCTTAACTGGGAAACGGATAGCAATAGAGATGGCATGAGAGCAGTGAACTGAAAAGGTGGCCTTAAAATCGTCATTTTCCATTATTTAGGATCTTTTAAAACTAACGTTGTTTTCATCGTAGGATCTCATATGCTGTTTCAGATTTTACTCTTTTAGATTTTAAGTGGTTTTAAGTTTTCACTGTACTAATAAAATAGCTGAATTTTATATAAAAAAATTATCACATCAGAAAACCCCACAGCATCAACTACCTGCAAACTCACAATTTTTTGGAATCGCGCAAACCTCTTGGCACTTCTGGTGGCTATTCTGAAATATACAGCCATAAACTCAAGGATAGGGAGAATCAATATCATAGTGTGTGCACAAAGTGTTGGACATAGTGAACTGGTTAATTCTTTTGTGCTATGAAAAGCAGTTCTCAAAATAAGTGTTGATTAATCTGATTAGATGCAAACCTTGCTTTCATTTCTTTGTTTTTACCTGACGTGCAAAACCTTAGAACCATGGGACTGCAGGATAGTGCAGACTGGAAGGGACCTCAGGAGGTCTCTAGTCCAACATCCTGCTCAAAGCAGGGGCAGACCAGGTTGCTCAGGGCTTTAATCGAGTTGGACCTTAAAATCCCTATGGGGATGCAGCTATGGAGAGAAACTGCACAACCTCCCTTGGCTGGCTGCTGTCGGGTCCCCCCAGAGTCATCTCTTCTCCAGGCTGGATGAGCCCTGGTCCCGCAGCGTCTCCTCACAGGGATGGTGCTCCAGCCCCGACCATCTCGGTGGCCTCTGCTGAACTCACCCCAGTTGATCAGCACTGGCAAACTTGATTAGTATGCATTGTTAAGAAAGGGATCATACCGATTGTAGAAGCATGTAGGAAATAACTGTGTGCTATAAGTCCATTTACTTAATACCTGTATGTTCTTTTAGAGATGTCAGGTAATTTGAAAATCCACAGTAAGTTATAACATTTCTTCCTGTGATACAGGCAGAGACAAAGACTTTTTTGTTCTTGAAGGATAATTTATGTGATTGAATGATATCTTGATTCACTGTAGGCTTTAGAAGACTACACAAGCAAAATTTGGGAAAAACAGTATTTTTTATACAAAAAAGATGTAATAAATTCATTAGCTTAGGGCTAAATATAGATTTTAAATGCTTATAAATACTCAAGGTATTAAATACCTAAGATCTATACAATCGGTGTTTCACTAGATAATAAAGTACAATAGATTGCAAAACCTAAGGCAAGGACAGCACCCTTTCCCAAACACTGAAAAAGGTGGAAAACAGAGACCTAGTTGTTGGCACTGTGTCAGTAGAGAGACAATGGATGCTTGTTCTATTATTTATATGAGCTGACTGCTTGGCAGATGCCACTGCAATAACCCTTTATTTAAATTGGAGAAAAAATAGAATTTGCTTTCCTTTATAATCACACAATGCAAAATACTAATGAAAATGTTGGATTTCCTGTAGCTGAGAACAAAGTATTGTCCTAATCTGCTTTCAGTCAGCAAGAAGCTCTAATCATTCCAGTCACATAAAACTAGATAGAATTAGAAATACCCCATCTTTTTATTCTCTGATACAAGGGAAAGGAGGTTATATACATTTTTTAATGGTAATTCGTACTTTTTTCCTCTTTCATAATGCGTATTTACTGTTCTGTTGTATCCCTCTTTTGTACTCACACCTTGTAACCACACAAAAGTTTGGTGTTTTTTAGGACTACAAAAGAAAGTTCTTATAAACTGTGAAGTGTAGGGGCAGGAGCTGCCTGCGCACCCTTCTGCTTCCAGTGCTGTAACCTTAGATCCATTCCCTGTAATATAGGCTATAATTACATGCTCGTCTCATTTATTTTTCTACTTGAAGACATTTGTTTTATTCAAATCTTGGTTAAAGAAAGCACTTAAGTGGGTGCTTAAATCAATCCCTAATCAGACCAGCACTTCCTAAGGGTACACAGGCTAGCATAGGTTTCTATGTTAAACCACAGAAACTTAAATCCACTTCATCTCGGGCTGATGTTACAGTTTAATATTCCTCCCCTTATATTAACTCCAAATCATCATGTTGTCTCTCACACATATAACTCTTTTTTTAATGCCAAAGAGCAACAACAAAATCTGCCTTATGTCTTATAAGTGTGCGCTGGACCATGTATACAGTTGAAAATGTACACATCAGGCCAACACACAGGAGTGTGCACGGACCACTGCACACTTTAAAAGTGCCTTGGTTGAAGTGTGGTTGAAGTCGTAGGTTTTAAAAATGGATGTTTTGCATGGGGTGCACTGAGTGAAATAAAAGTTCTGCAAAACCAGCTGGATGCAGGTTGGGTCTAGCAACATGGAAAGAGTTACAATTAGCTTTTTAGAGTGCATGGATAGGGTGTGGGAGGGAGAAGTAGTCCATCCCTGCACACAGTGTGTTTTATCCCAGCCCACTGACAGTTTCTGCCAGCCCTATCAATGTTTTGGTGCATGCTTCATTGATGGCAGTGGGGTTTCAGGTAAAGCTAGTCGATATGGCTACACATGTGGTTGCTTCCATAGGCAGAAATGCACACATGTGGCTTTTAAATGTTGTTTTAATACCAAAGACATTTGCAAAAGGAGACTCTGATTTCTTTCCTTGGTGTTTATTGGCTCTTGCTGTGAAGGCTTTTGACATTTGCTCTGCATTTTCTGTCTCTTAGACTTTCTTATTATTTTCAAAAAAATTTTAAACAAAATTTTAATAAGGCTATTCAGCATGCCCTTAGGCTGACTCTTGAATCTTTTTCCCCATATGGGCAGTCCCCAGAGACAAATTCAGAGACAAGAGAAAGTGAGCTGGCTCTTGTTCCTCTTGCATTTACGCTATATGAAGGCAAAGGAGTCTTAACTCACCCATGGAGTAAGTCAGGAGCATAATTTATGAATGTGAACCACAAACGTCAACCCAGGACAGCTGCCCCAAATGAAGTGATTGCTCTTTGCCCTCTAACACATACCCTAGCTTTTGCTGGCCATTTAAATTCTTTCTCTCTGAAGTCTTTTCACCTCTGAGGCTTTTAGAGCAAGCATGCTAATTCCAGTCTCCTGAAAAAAACATTACATAAATAATTACATCTTATTTGCCAAATTTCCCTGGCAGTTTCAGCTGAACATGGTCAAGACAGATGACTGAAGCTGAAAAAACAACTTAGAGGCATTTAACCAGTAGCTGAAAGCCTCCCACCCTGGCAGCTTCTGGAGCAAGAGCCACGAGTGCTCTGTGTATTTTCCCTGCTGGCCCCGACACTGGAGCCATCTCCCAGTCAGGTTTAATAAGTTGGTCTTGGCTGCTGTTGGAAGAAATTGTCACTGTCACATGTTTCAGCCATGGTAGGAGGCACAAACTAAAGCACGCACCAGCCTGGCCTCACCTCCTGCTGCACAAAGTAAATGGTCATTAAACTGCCTTTGCAGGGCACTGTGTTTCACACTCCCACCAAGAAAGACGGGACACACCTGCCTTGTGCACTTAATCTCCAGAAGGCTTATTCCTCATCTTGCTTTTGAATTTATTTTATTTGGGGACCTCTTAATTAGACAGTATTTGAGGGTGTGTGTATTTTTTTTTAAAAAAGACAACAACTAAACCAGGACAAGCAGAGATGGTCATGCAAATTTAATAATGCATTAAAACCCACACAGTTTATTTGTCTAAAGAGGGCAAATATCTACCCTGGCCTCTGGGCAGTGCTGCCGTGCATCCTTTCCACATGTGGAGCAGGCAGAGCCAGGCAGCACAGGCAGTGTCCGTGCATGGCTCAGTCCCACATACCCTCCTGCCCTGCTGTGCTCTCCCGAGCGGAAACACTTGCTTTAATATGCAGCTCGTTCATGAAAGTGTGTTAGCAATACATGCAAATGCAATGTGAAATACAAAATACCTCAATATAAAACCATGAGAGCAATTATTGGGTATGCATTGCTTTGTTTTCCATTCCAGCCCAGGCTCATCGGATGCCCAGCACTGACCGTCTCCCCTGCAGCGGCAGGGAGGGAGCGCAGTCCATGCCGTCAGTGGATCAGACCTGATTTGGGGGTACAGCACTGTGGGGTTTGGGAGGAACAATCTCAGCTTAGTGTAGTCACTGATTTCCCTGGAGCTGGTGGTGTGGGTGTCACCCTAAATTTCCTCCAGTGGAAGCAGTCATGAACCATTGCATACAGATATGCAATGCAGCTGCTAGCAGTGGGCACAGGGGTAAATTCTGCTAGTGTGGGTAAAAAAATAACCTTGGTCCTGTTGAAAACCTTTTTGGGAGTGTCATGAGATGGGATATTTTGCTGTAGGAAACCTGAGTCGTTTCCCAGATCCCTCCCAAATGAATTTGTCGCAGTGACTTCCCTCACCAGGGAAAGGCGCAGATGCCAAGCACCCCTGTAAGGGCAGAGTGGGCGCCAGGTGCGCGAACCCCAGGGCACGACCAGATGGTGACAGCTTCAGGGGGAGGCCTGGTCAGGTCCTCTGCTCATGGGAGCGCAGCTCAGCGTGCTGCATCTGATCAACAGGAGGCTGGAGGGATGTCTCTCTATCTACAGGTTCATGAATGTATGCAAGTGTCTCTGGAATTCTTTCTCCCAAATCACCCGGAACGATTTGTGTCATCGCACAGGGGACAAATTGGTATTACCTAGGCTATGTTCCGAGGAGCTGGCAACACTGCACTCGAGTAAAGTGTTTTTAAGCTTGTTAGCACTTGAGCAGGGTGGCACTTCAAGTCCTCTTTCACAGGTGATGTGGATTATATATAGTTCAAGTAGAGAATCAGCAAGTCATATTTCTTTTTTTGCTTTTCAGTGACAGACAATCTAAAAGTCTTTATTGGCACCTGATTTTAACTTGAATAGTTGTGGTTTAGGAAGCAAAACTCTTTACAGAGTTGCTGTAATTGAAGTGTGGGGTTAGTAATGGCTTGAACTGACAGTGAGCCTTGACACCTGATACAGTCTTCTTGTGTTCAGACCTCTTTCTTCCTCTGTCAGCAGTTTATCTCCTCCTGCTACTTTTAAAACCACATTTTCCTCTCTCTTGCATAGCCCCAAGCAGACAAATACATCTAGGCTAATGGAAGTCTGAAGTTAATATAAAGAGGAACCTTATTACCTCTAAGTTGTTTTTCCTTCTAAGCTCTCATTTACCATGTCAGGATGTTCCTGTTCCCTCCCATTTTTATTTTATTTCTCACCCCTTTGGAAAGATTCATTCCTAGTGAGGAATTACCTCTGGGGCCACACGGAGCATGCATCTTGCCTTTTGGCTGAATGACAGGTTCGATTTGATTAGTCACTTGCCCTTTAGCTGGAAATAAATAGCGTACATTGACAGAGTGGGACTATAGACTGGTGTGGAGTAACACCAATGAATAGCTACTAAGTACCCCTCATCTAAGCAATATTTAACTACATTAAAGACTGTACAGAAACTTTTGAAAAAAAGCACAGGTATCAGTTAATGAATATACACGTCAAGAAGACAAAACCCCATAATTAACAGTTGAATAATTTTCTTTCTCTAGTAGAGTCTTTTTCAGGCATTGCCAATATTATTTTTATTATAATTACTATAAATATCATGTAGTTTTTATACTTGAGTGTCCACATAGGGATGGATATGTTTTTAGATATGTTACGTATTTTTAAAAGAGAAAAATCTAAATTCATGATCCTGTTCCATTAATCTCACCTGTCAGGTAGGAACATCGCCAACAAAGGAAGTTCAATATAGAAAAGGTACGCTTTGCACTTCTTAGTGCACAGCTTAGTTCATGCATAATTGCACTGCATTATTGTCATTTGCTTCATGAATAAAGCATAAATACAGAGAAAAACAAGCAGATAATACTGGTAAACTGACAGTAGCAATACCCTTAATAATTCACTGAAGCTGCACTGGCCGGTGCAGAACTTGTGCATATGCCCGTTGCAAAACTAATGCTAATGTGAGCATATGCTGTAGGAAGCCGTGCCCTTACTGCATGGCACTGTTGTCCCCAGGGTGCAGATCGCTCCTGCTATGAAGCAGCAGTAATTGGCTCCTAGTCTGCATTATCAAGCAAGGGATGATAGACACAGAAAGATGCAGATCATTCAGCTGGCTGCTGGCTCTCTCCCCAGATCCCCTTTTTCTCACATGCATGCAGAGATCCGGTAAATAGTACACAGTTTGGTATTATTGGTATTATTTGGTATTTGTTTGAATCCAGACACATAGTCAAGCTCCCCTCTGCATGTGGTCCATGTTTCGAGAGTTCGCTCCTATCTATCTGCCTCATAAAGGAATTTTGTGGTTGCCATCGTTGTTGCGTACATCCTGAATTGTATCCTGGGTTGTGCATAAACAGCATCTCTGAAGTCCCAGTCCACTTGTAATAGAAGTTTTCTTTCTCACTCTCTGCAAAGAGCTCTCTCTTCCACCCTGCCACCCCGGCGAGGGATAGAAATGTTGTACAAAATACCTTCCGTGCCTTAGGTGTGGCATTTTCTTGTATGTGCCTAGGAGCACAGTGAGCCAGGTTTTTGCTCAAAACATGGAACTCCCACAATGAAACATGCTTGCAAAACATGTCTGTTGGTGCTGTGTTGGACCCAAAGCTGGCTGCAGGATGCCCTGCCATTTCATCTACTAGAGGAAGTCACCATATCTGGTCCTTTTAAAGAAGCACGTGTTTGATTTTGGAGATTGATTGGTCCCATTCTGACTTGTGTGTCTGCATACGCCTGTGAGGAAATTTGCAGAAACCTATGTAGTAATCATGGTTTCTTGCATATTCATCACAGCAGAGCTTTAAGAAATACTTCAGTTCATACTTTTAAATGAGACTTAAAGTCTCAGCTCTCTTGCCTTTCTTTATGTGCTGGGGCAATATATTTGTTTTTATTTTGCTCTCTACTCAGTATGGTCACTGGTCATGACAGCAGATGAAGAAATACTAATGAAGAACTATGGCATGATGTTTTGCTGTATTTTGCAGAAGCGTTGGAAATCCTAAAATAGTTTCCATGATGCACATGGTAGGGACTACAACCAAAACCTCAGACTGGTAATGTGATCCTGGGACTGTGGCCAAAATGCTACCAGGTGAGGCAAGGCTCCAGCTTTACGTATGCCTCTGAAAGTCCAAGCAGATGGAAAAAGCAACACAGCTCTTCTTCCGCAAGCAGAGGAAGGGAATGCCCTAAACGCCCTAGGAGCATCAGGTGGCCATAGTTTTGCATTTCTGGACACACAGATTGCTGTAAATAGAGCTTTTCTAAACGAGCAGGAAGGAAATTAGATCCCAGAGAAGTTTTCATTTACTCCTGTTTGTACTCTGACAGTTTGCAGAAGCATTTTACCTTGAGGATCCATCATATATGAAAAATATAATATGAGATGTGTTACTTCTGTTGTTCTTCCTTGTCAGTGTAACTGGCCCAGTAGCCAAGAAAAAAATGATATATTTTGGCTTTCCTTTTGGACCACTCCTTTATGGTCCTTCCTGACATTTTCATAAGCAAGCGAGGTGTGATCCATTAGAGAGGGCACACAGCTGCCTGAAACACCACACTCATAAAGTAGCTTCCAATATCTTACTGTTGAACTGAGAGGCTATTTCAAGGAGTTCATATGGTTCTATCTTGAGCCCATTAATGTTAATTATTTTCATTACCGACTTGGAGAAAGGATAAAAGAACACATATGAAGAGTGCGTATGAGTCTAGACAGATATTGGAAGAACTTTGGCTGCAAGAAATCAGACTTCAAAGGCAACACTGGCAAATACTGAAAGTTTTTGAAATCTCCAAGATAAAACTGAAGTTGTGAAGTACTACACTTAGAATAGAGGGAAGAAATGAGCAATTGGAAATAAAGAATGACTAGCACTGTTAGCATGACAGCTCTGTAAGAGAAAACCAAATCAAATTGCTTTGTATTTCTAGCTGATTATGAGACAACAAAATGACAAATCTTTCTCTGTGGTACATTAGCTGTGAGTCGTTAATGGGAAATAATTGTTCTTTAGACAGAACTGGTGAGACCTCAAGTATAGAAACTCTGTGTGCAGCATATCACTTCCTCAGAGATGGAGACAGACTGAGACCAGAGGAAACCAAGAAATATGTATGTTGTTCAGAAAGTGAATGGTTAGAGGACAGGCAGTGTGAAGGTACTGGGCTTCTTACTCTAAGGGAAAAAAAGAGAAAGAATGATGATGATTTTAAAAAAAAAAAAGGAGGTAATGCACTTTAGCTTGTCTGGACAATGAGGGAAATAAAAAGAAAGAATAACTGAATTGGCAGCAAAACCCAATGCAGTGTACCAAGAAATGTTGTAGGGTCTCATTTTTTTGGAGATGTTTGACAGAGGCCTGGGGCAGAGAGCTTACTTGTCTCTCCCTTTGTTTCCAGAGAGGATTTCTGGACACCCATTCAAGCTCTACATTTCTATCAGTAGCATATAACAGTACTGCTATTGCTATGCCTATTGGATCGTGTGACTATTAATTTCACAGGGCAGCAGCTCTGCAGCCATTTCTTCTGTTCTGCACTGAGACAGGAACGCTTTCTCAGGCAGAGTGATGTGCTTAGCTTTGCGATATGCTTACTTTTTCTCATGTCCTTCATGGAACCCCTATGCCAGTGCTTTTTATTACCAACCTAGCCATTTTGGTTTAGGAACTTTTCTTTTGCTATGCACAGAAACAATCCCTACAAGTTATTCTATGAATTTAAAGGAGTGCAGAAAGAAGAACACAGGAAGAAGGCAGAATGGGACTTCTGATTTGATTAGTCGTGCATATAGATATACATATGCATATATAAATAAGTATACTACATTATTTATTGTTGTCTTTTTTATGTTCACAGGGCTACAGCTACTCACAGGGGCCAAGTTATATTCAAAGATGCCTTAGCACAACAGCTGTGTGAACAGGGAGGTAAGAGCCACCATCATATTAAAAATATCTGGCAAATGTGGTTTTCCATTGTACCTGCATGTCAGTATTACTCATCATGAAAGCTATTTCATAGAAAAATTAGTATCAGGATCTTATTTATATTCTTAAAACCGATACGTTCTTTGGCTTCATACTTCCCATTAGTTATCCAGGAAACCCCTCTGTCCTCTCTGCTAAATGTTGGGGAACATACAGAAGTTAAAGTAAATCCTATTACATTATACACTTACCTGAAATCAGCCTGTAACAACCAACATTTGTTTTTTGTCAAAACCACAAGCTGAGTTTTAACTCTCACTGTATTAACTATAAGCAAAAAATGCAATATACCCGCATCAAAAGCTTTATTTACCATCCAGCTCACACGTATCTTTGTGAAGAACCTGCCTTCCCATTTTGTGAAAGTAGGCCATCAAATTTTTGCCCCGTCACCTACAACATTTGATCATTTTTATAGCTAAACAAAATGTTTGACTTATGCAAACTTTAAAAATCTAATTGTTTGCACAGCTTCTCATATAGATCCTTTTGATGAATAACCTAAAAATAAATGTCCTGTTGTCAGCTGTTGTCTACAAACAGTACACTGCTTTGAACCTGCTTCATTAAAACAGTGGGAAGTAGAGAAGGCATCCATCATTTTTGGTACCAGAGAGAAAGGAATTTCTGTGCTGATCCAGTTTTCTCTGCAAAATTCCAGTGATACTTCCATGTGAAAAGAGACAGTGAAACATGGGCCAACCAGTCTAAAATAAATATTTCTAAATTAGAAATGTGTTGTCATATTCACAAACAAGATAAAATCCCCCAAAATACCTCTTTTGTGGGCATAAGAGCTATAGGGTTTTTTTTCCTATGAGTTTGGGAATATCTGTGCAATGGCTTTTGCAATAAGAAGCTGTTGAACATTATGTCAGGAGCATATATTCAGTTATTCATATAAGGTACGAATATCTCCATGATAATGAGGGGAAAGTATTTCAATTTTCAATTTCAGTATTTGAGTTTTCAGTACTTTAATATTTCAATGGGAAGTAGGAAGGGGGATTCACAGAGGTGTCTGCAGATGTTAGCTAACAAGATAGGAAGTTAGTTATATGTTGAATGAATTAGAAAAATGTAACACAGGTGCTGGCAATCAGAAGCGAGTGTTATAATGATCTGGATGGAAGCTGATTGGGCCAGGCGTGTATCAGTATTTTTACTGTGTGGAAGGAAAAAACATCTGGAGAAATTACCAAAATGCATTTGGTATTCAGAACAGGAGATAAATTGTACCCCCATGATGCGGGTGTGGAAAAGTAGTGTTTCGGTGACTAGCATAGGGAGTTTGGGAACAGAAGTGCTGTCAGGAATGCCATTTGGGATGTGCTAAGGAGGATGTGAGGATATCTCACACAGGCTACTTGCTGGATGGACACAAGTCAAGAGTGAAAAAATCAATATGCAGAGTCATCAACATAAAATGGTGAAAAGCCTCTTAAGCAGATGAAACTCTCCCAAGCATGGCTGTGTAGTGAGTGCACCATGGCCAAAGGCACTCTGTGGTGGCCAGAACAGGTAAGGAAAGGAGAAGGAAATAAAAGACATATTGATGGCAGAGTGACAGAGAGCCAGAGAGCTGGCGGTGACCAGCGTGATGAAAGCCACATGCAAGCAAGCTGAAAGGCAATATATGCCTATCAGTGTCAGAACTGGAAGCATGGTCAAGTAGAATATGGGCAAAACAACAGGATTTCTCCCTGCTAGAAGAAAATATCTTGATAAGCAGAGACTAGTGAGTAGAAATCCATCCGTACAGGCTTTGACAGTCCTTTCTTCAGACATACTCTACCGGGATTTTTTAGTAGGATAGTTGACAGCAGAAATTGTAATTCTTTCACCCTTCTCTGCTTTACATTTCTCCAGTTTTGGAGCATAACCTAACCTCAAATTGCCATTTTAGCAATACTTTTGTTGGTTAGAACAATAAGTCGTTATGGTACTGCATGCTGTCCATGAGTTCAGAGGGACTCTGCAGGACTAGGAGAAAATGGGATTTGTGTATTGGTTGTGTGTAGAGAATAAAAGATGCTAAGATGTGTCATCCCTGGGCCTTCTCTGGATGCTCAGCCATGACAGTCCCTTTGCCTTCTCCTCCCACCCAACCACTGATAGCCATGTCCTGCACTGCTTCCCTGAAAGGGCCTCCAGTTTCCCCACCTTGTTGCAGTCTCCTGCATTCTCATGACTTTTGTGTTACCTGTGATTTTCCCATCAATTCTCTTTGCTTTATACAGTCACTTCAGAGACTTTTTGGATTTGTGTCCTCCAAAATATTCGATGTCATTGTGGTAACTCTGCAAACATCAGGTTTGACTTAGTCAAGGATCACCCAAAGGTAGTTTTATAAGCAGTTCATAGTGTGTGACAGCCATGTAATTAGTCATCATATTTCTCTATAATATTGATGTGCAAGCTTCTCAGAGGTTCTCTTGGTCCTTCTCTGTCCTTTACTGTGTTCAGTTTTGGGCCCCTCGCTACAAGAAGGGCATTGAGGTGCTGGAGCATGTCCAAAGAGGGGCAACGAGGCTGGTGAAGGGTCTAGAGCACAAGTCTTAGGAGGAGCGGCTGAGGGAACCGGGATCGTTTAGCCTGGAGAAAAGGAGGCTGAAGGGAGACCTTATCACTCTCTACAACTACTTGAAAGGAGGTTGTAGCGAGGTGGGGGTCAGTCTCTTCTCCCAAGTAACAAGCGGTAGGACAAGAGGAAATGGGCTCAGGTTGCGCCAGGGGAGGGTAAGGTTGGATATTGGGAAAAATGTCTTCACCGAGAGAGCTATCAAGCACTGGAACAGGCTGCCCAGGGAAGTGGTTGAGTCCCCATCCCTGGAGGTATTGAAAAGATGGGTAGATGTGGTGCTTAGGGTCATGGTTTAGTGGTGGACTTGGCAGTGCTAGGTTAACGGTTAGACTTGATGATCTGAAAGGTCTTTTCCAATGTAAATGATTCTATGATTCTATTACTCTCCCAGATTTTTATCCTCACCAAGGCCTCTCTCCCCTTAGTTTCCTAGCTTGGCCACAGTTTTCCTGACGCAGCTAGTCAACCACCCTGTTGCCCATTGCCCTTCCTCCCATCCATTCCAGCACCAGGCTCTCCTCTGCCCTTTTGTTCTTATTTCTTCAGCAGACAATGTGCATTACATTAGTCCCCCTAACCAGTGCGTACTATTACAGGTCTTATACTATTAAGATTAATTTTCCTATTCAAATAAAAGATGCTTTCTTTGAAGCAAACCGCGCTTCTTTCATTCCATGAAGACAATCACAGTTTCATCAATACTATTAATGTAAACAAAGGATTCTTTCAGAAAGAATTAGTGAATTTATTTAGATGCAAATATCATATTAAGATATACGCAAACCAGCAAGGTAGATTGACATAAATGAGGTTTTATGGTCTGTTTCTGGCCCTAAACACTACTATACTGAAATGCTGTAGTGAATGATGTGCCATATTAAGTAAAGAAAAAAAACCACAGGGCAACTTCATAGATTTATTACAGGATATCTTTTTAATAAGTGTGTTCACTGGAGATGATATCAGACTTCCTAATTACTAGTACAAAGGATGTACGTGAAGCAAGGAATCTCAGAAATCATGTTCACTGTGGCTCTCCACCCTCAGATGTGCATTAGTAAATTCTAATAGAGTTAATGGGATTTGTGCAGTGAAAGGAAAGTATAGTTCTTATTTTGAAGAGAATTAGAGGGTGATAAAGGGCTGCGTTAAGGGATGGCAATGCCAAACAAGCAGCCTTATGTATAATGTAAATGGAGTAAGGAATGATGCCATAGGGAAAGACACCAAGGAAAGTAAAATAATTGCTTGAAAAAGCTGTGTGTTTAGCATATAATAAATATTTTAGGAAGCTAGAGAGATCTTTGAGAACTGATATAAACTTTAAAGTTTAGAAGAATTTTATTGGATATTGAAGAAAGGAGACATAAAAATTATCAGACAAAAGAGCTAATCCAGCACAAACAGGAAAGAAAACAAAAACTGTATAAGGCAAGGTAGAAAAGATAGATGTCTTATAAATACTTTTAAGGACAAATAGGGATGTTAATGACTGATCATATTCTTGCCATTAATAATATCTTTAATTAATAACATCTTTAACCTGTTGATTTAGTAGCAAAATAAATGGAAAATAAGGTAAACTTATTGTTGAGCAAATTGATTCATATTTATTCCTGGCTTGAATAGAACAAAAATCATACATTAATAAACAGTAGCATAATTGAAATGGAGTTGGCAAAACATCAGACCTGGCTGCATTGCACTGTAGAACTCAAAAACGTTTAGCTCTGTATGAAAACAGCGATGCTGCTGGGAGGAACAGCTCACGGTGCAGGGCTGGGTGCAGCCAGCACTCACATCGCGCAACCCCACCTGCCTTTACTGCATCAAATAGTTTTAAAGGGTTAAGGAGACCATGTTCCTGGTACACTATGTAGCTTTGGGCCTGTACTACAGTTCTTTGGAATAAGGACCGTACTGGGAGATTTGTGAGCATATAATTTAGTTCTGACTGACTAGAGAAGAATCTCTGAACAGTAAAACCTAAGAGATGGAAAAGATGAAGGATGTTGTTTCCTCATAGTGCAAAATCAGTCCTTTCAGCATAGTTCCCAGAATTTTATACAATCTCATACTCAATGCCACAAATTATAGGATTGGGATTCTGTTCTTAAGAAGCCACTCTACGGTCTGACAGATGTCTCCATATGAAAGTAAATCCTGAGAACTGGCCCAGACTCTCTTTTATTTGATAGCTTCTGCCTGAATGTTTGTGGAAAACCTTTCAGGCATATTTTGTACCTTGTAAATATGGATTTAAGAACACTCTGAAAAACAAATGCAAAACAGATTGCAGGCTCTCAGGCTTGACCAGAGCGGTATTTTACAGAACAGAAGGCTGGAGTTCAGAGCTGACATATTGTTCCTTGGCTTATGTGTCAGCGAGAATAATGCAGCCCTCGGGCAACACACTGACTCTCTCTAGGGGGATGTTCAACCTCGATCATTCAATAGCAATTTTGTTTACTAGTAGAGAGAAAGTATTGGCAGGAGTCTAAATAAAAGCATTAATTTCCTTTTTCATCTGGCTGCTAATGACAAGGAGATGATACTTTTTCATAATCTACAAAATAGAATATACCTCTCTCCACATCTCGTTGGCAATGAATTGATGAGCAACAGCTAATGGCTGCTGTCTCTTGAACTCTGAGCATGGTGTTTGTCTGGGAACATTTTGAGCATTTGTGTTTCTGTAATTCACTTTTCCTTTATATTTAAAAAAAAAGTTCAGGGTTCTGAGAAAAAAGAAAAAATAGTTATTTATTTTCCAGTGCATTTTAAGAATATTTTCTTATGCTATATTCCCTACCTATCCCTGTACACAGGCTTGACCCCACAGATCTATGGAATAGGGGTGTCAATAGTACAAACTGATGTTGCTGGAACATGTGTTTAATTTGCATTATGCTAGCTCTTTTCATCTGAAGGGAGACTAGTTTTGCTTAACAGTTAACCATTACCATGTTTAATGATTTTGGTTCTCATTTTTCCACTGACATCAGGACCATCACCAAATCTTGTTTCCTTCCTCATGTTCCAGCTCCTCTATTTGAAGATGACATTCCCTTCCCACTTCTCTTGTATTTCCCTCCCTTCCAGTTTAACCAAAACAGGGCGTATTTTTCTATTGGTTTAACCTTTCGGTAGCCTTACTTCATCCACAGAAAATTTTAACCTTTTACTCCAAAAGATGCCTTCATTCTCCCTCATCCCATTGACACAGAGCCCCACAATGACCCCATTGACTTCTGAATTCCCCATTACTTTCCTCAAGTTTCTCACCCTTCCAGTTTGACTGTGGCCTTTCTCTCTCTGAATCACTTTGTATTGTGTACTTTATTCTGTGCTTTTTCTTACCAGAGGGATTGCCTTGTCTTACAAGGCAAGCATCCTACATTTCCTTACATTTTCTCATATTGTATTTGCTCATGCCTCTTAGATGGTGAACTCTGTTGAGTTCCGTTTCCATTCTTTGCTTAATACAATTTGTCTCTTGTAAAGCTCTGTATATACCCAGGGTGCTAGTTAGAAATCAAATAATAAATTAATTTACTTTACTTTCTTAAAAAGAAATTACAGATGCATTTTGGAGCCACACAAATACTGATTCTAAGTTTAAAACCATCCAACCAAGTGTCTTAAGGAACATCTAAGAAAGTGAATCACAGTTTAAAATATGAACTAAGATGAACTTCTTTCCTCGTCTCAGTCTGAAGTTTTATATAATTTCTTTTAATTGTAAATGTTTTATATCTTTGCCTTGTGTAGCTACTCTGCACCATATCTTTTTTTTAGTTTTATCATGTTATGCAAGGAAACTCCATTTGACTTCAGCCACACTGTATGGCCTGCTGTACAATCCATATTGTTTTAAAATAAGTGGTTCTATAAATTGATGAAAAAGGCAGATGTGAAAATATTTGAAAAATACTGAGGTTGTTTTTGTGTGATGTTCTAAATGTCTATTATTTTGGGAACCTGAACTACCACACTTGAAGATCAACACAGTGCTGTTTTGCAATGAAATATAAAATGTAATACAGAAATTATTCATAGGGAGATTAAAGTCTAGGTTTATCACTCATTAAATGGTACCTTCACAGCCTTTTGTCATATTCAGCTCTGGAATTTGAATTACAAATTAGATGAAGGAATACCTGAGGCAAAAATGCTTGGGCTTCTCAGATCCTGTAGAGATTTGGGAAACATAACCCCTCCTCAACATAAAGTCTTTATTTGTAAGAACAACCTTTCATCCAACATTAAGTGTTTGCTTAACTCCACCTTTAGTTTTTTAAATGAGTGATCAGTAGCACTAGTATGTATCTTAGAATCATAGAATCACAGAATAGTTTGGGTTGGAAGGGACCTTTAAAGGTCATCTAGTCCAACCCCCCTGCAATGAGCAGGGACATCTTCAACTACATCAGGTTGCTCAGAGCCCCGTCCAGCCTGGCCTTGAATGTTTCCAGGGATGGGGCATCTGCCACCTCTCTGGGCAACCTGTTCCAGTGTTTCACCACCCTCATGAAAAATTTCTTCCTCATATCTAGTCTAAATCTACCCTCTTTTAGTTTAAAACCATTACCCTTTGTCCTATTGCAACAGGCCCTGCTAAAAAGTTTGTCCCCATCTTTCTTATAAGCCCCCTTTAAGTACTGAAAGGCTGCAATAAGATCTCCCCAGTATCTGCACAATTTCCTTTATTTCAGTCCATTGGTAAGCAGTTTTGGTTTGCAATACACTATACATACAACTGAAAAGGTGTTTTAGGAAAAATTTTCAGGTCCTAATTTGGTATTTTTTTAATCACATAAACAGCTAGTTATATAAAAAAATGCTGAAGTCAAAGGAGTCTGCAAATTTAAATATTCCAAGTTTGTGCTATACCTGTGCCTTTTTGCTGAATGCTGAAATTTTGCATAATAACTTTAGAAAGTGTCATTAGTGACTCTGTGTATCCTGGGCTGGACTGCCTTCCACAGAAAGCCTCTTCCAAAGAGCGATGCCAAGCGACCTGGGATGAATGACAATCTTGTCTTTCATTTTCAGGTCTGAACTGCTCTCGTTGGAGAGGAAGGTCTCTTTCAATTGAGTTACTCTCAAGGGCTAATGAAATTTGCTTGGCCAGCTAATGAGTCTGCCCGTGACGTGGCTTGACATGACCATCCTCCACATAGATGAGCACTAGCAAAGTGGCTCTCAGTCACACCTGTCCTTGCAGTGGATCATCCCTTAGTGATGATCTGGAGCTAATGAAAAGGGGTAATGCAGAGCATTAGAGGCAGGGGTCTTATGTTAAGCTTAACCTCTTACAACATCAGGAATATTTCAAATCCTGTGCCATAATGTTGTTCTTTTCCTACAGGCAAAATCCAGAACAGCCTGCATTGCTCAATCTGGGAAATAATTCAGTTAATCCAGTTTAGTCCATTTCTTCTGTGCAAAGACTTTTTAAAAGTTTTCTAGAGAAATGTATACATGCCTCCATGGAAAAAAACAATGCCTGAGACTGCAAGGGACAAATGCAGTCTTTTCCTGTGTAGTACCCACCAGTGCAGCCCAGCGTTATCCTGGAGGCAGTGCTAAGCTTAATGTGCAATTGGAGTTGTATTGCTCCAGATTTTGTACTGCCATGATGAGAAGTCTTGGCCGTTGCTTGAGTCTTCACTGGCATTTCTGCTGGGGAAGACAAGATGGCATGGATAAGTTCCTTGTATAAAAATGCAGCAAGTTAGCTGCATAAAGAAAAAAAGATTTCATATTTCTGCGTGTCTGCAATTTCTATTTAGCATCAAACTCTCAAGAATGCCTTTGCTCTTCGCTGCAGTAAAGCTTTCAGTGGTTCTGTGGTTGTTTTCAGCGTTGACTATATATGTATAAGGTTACTGGATGGAGTAAAAGCTGACAGTCTCCTAAGTTGTAAGTCAGTTAAATTAAAGGTTTCTATCTAAGCTAAATCCAGACTGCTTGCCATTCTTTTCTGGTCTGCAGATACCTCAGTTGTTTCTTGCTCAGTCTTTTTAATCACCAACTTCCCTATGAAATGTGGCAATTTCATTACAGAATATCATGCCTCCATGCAAACCCAGTGTTTAAGGAGAAAGCAGGAAAAGAAAAACAAAATTCTTGATATTTGTGTTGGACTTTCTATTCAAATGACTATGTGTGAGGGTTCTGCACAGATTGCTGCATTCATTTTTATGTTTATTTTTAATCTATTTTTAATTTGTCAGATGTTAGGACAGAAATTGCAGTACTTCAGCAATTTTTTGCAAATATGCTGAAGAAATCAGGAATACTGATACAATTTAGGTCAGTGCCCAACAAGAAACACAGAATCATCAAAAGAATCTTGGCTTCAAAAATTCTCTTTTTTTGGTGTTCTATTTACCAAAGTACAAAATACAGCTAGAAATATAGCTGCATGGATGAGGTACTGAGAGGCAAAAGAGGTAGCTGCTCGCCGGGAACTTGCTTATATGCACCCTCTTTGCCTCCATGAAGGAGGTGTAACTTCCTTGGAATTTAAGATTGGACAAGGCTATGGATGTAGTAGCTACCATGGAGTATCTAGCACGCTGTGTAGCCACCTTCTAGACTCCCTCATATCTTTTATGTGCCCTTTGAGATGCAAGTCTTAGGAGAAGACTACTTAATAAAGTTTTGTCATTTCACACACATGCCCGCCATGCAGTGTGTCATTACAATATTGTACTGTTTCTTGGAAGACAAAGACCTAATGGGGAACAGATTCAGCAATGCATATAAAAATGTACTTTAAAATAAGTGTTTGATTCAGTGATTTGCAGAGTCAATCTGTTACTTGTTGCCCTAGGAATACTAGGATTTTTTCTCCCAACAATATACCTGATAAAACGTTATCCAGTGCAGTATAAATGGTCAAAGTGTGGCATTTTTGCCTCGCCTAGACTATTTCTTTCGTTCAGCCTAGTTCCCTCTCTCTTCGTCAATCAAATTTACAATCAAATGAAAATTACTGAATCTTAATCCAAATCATTTCTAATAATATCTCATAATCTTAGACTAGAAGTGATCTTTCTTACCTTGCTGTACAAGCATTTCTGTGTTTCATTTATTATTGATGCTTATTTTAATTAGAGAATACTTATTTTTTCTTTCCTATTATATTTTTATAACTTTCAGTGTGTATCACATTTTTCATAATTAAACTGTCGGGATAGTTGACTTACGAGAACATGTACTGTACAATTTGTTTTATGCTGAACGATTTTTAATGCTGCAATTGAGCCCTGATCATAGAAGATATTCATACATTGTGTGTCTTTGTTCTCCGCAGCCCCGACAGAAGCTCCCTTACATCCTCACCTAGGTAGGTGATTTGTCATTCTTATTACTAAAACTCAGAATCACTAACTTTATTATGATAAACAATCTGTAAGGTCATATGAAACTATCTCTGGGGAATTCAAATAAAAATGAGACTTATATAAAATGAATTGAATTATGTCTAATTCTGATTAGTTGTTTTTTCATTGTGATTTTTATTGCCGTTTATTTATTGCCTTTGAGCCCTTGCAGCGCGAGTATATCATGCTGCAGAGCTTTTCTTCCTAGCTATGTATTAGAGCATCTGTTTGCATGAGGACCCATAACGCCCAGTGTGGGACAGCACCACCACACCAGTGCTGGTCACTGGGGGGAAGGGTTTGTCACAGTGCACCTCCGAGGTGCACCCAGGAGCAGGGCACTTCTGCTCTCCAAGCCGGGCACGGAGCATGCAGCAGAGCTCCAGCCCTGCACCCACCAACACGTGTGTTGGATTTGATTAGTCCAGGACAGATTCTGGCATCCTTGCTGAGTTTGAATAGCAGGTGATGGTTTACTTCATTCATTTAATGGAAGTATTTGTATAGAAAGGTCTGTTTAATACAAATACAGCTGCCAAAGTTTTGGAATTTGGATTTTTTTTGGTCATCATACATAAATAAGTCCAAAGCTTGCAGACCAATGGTTAGAAACATTTGCACAACATAACTCACAGTTTATATTCCTTAAATAAGCTGACCTTTACTGCCAGCTCCACTCATAGCAGCAGAGAAATTCCAATGAGCTCATGGATTTTTGCTTATGAGTTACCAGAATGAACCCCCTGACTATTAGAAGTGTAGCACACTCACTAGGACGTCTCATCCCTCCTTGTGCCAGTGTTTCCAAAAATCTGGATTTGAAGGGATTTTTTTTTTTGAACATTCAGAACAACGAACGATTTGGAACAAAAGTTGTTGAAACATTTAGCATGTACTTGATGACCACATCTTTTCACAACCATCGCACTTTGGTGATAGATTGGGCAACTTCTTAATTTTATGTGGCACTATAATCCAGAGTAAGCAAAAAAACCTGTAACTGAGAAAACCCTGCTTTTGTAACTAGCATACTTTAAAAACCTGGTTTCCTCATTTTACAATGCATTACTTTAGCTCTAAGTAAGGCAACACTTAGAAAGCACTGGATGATTACACTGGATATTTTTCATATAGTGCTTTCTTTTCTTTGTAGCTGAAATGCACAGTGACAGCATTATCCTACGAGATGACTTTGACTCTTATCATCAGCAAGAATTGAATCCTACCATGTGGTGAGTTTCAGACTTGTGCTTTCCTTTATATGCATTTGAGCAAATTAAAGCATTTTGGTTATTATAGTGAAGTATTTGTATTATATTAATTCCTAGATACCTCAGCGCACATTGGTGTAAGTTTGTGTGTGTCTGTTCTATTGGGACCTAAATATGTTAGTTTATTAATTAATTGATTAATGAATGACTGAGAAATTCTAAGCCCATTGAAGCAAGTGACAAATTCTCAATGATTGCAAATTTTCAATTAATCCAAAAACAGAAAGGGGTGTAGAGCTGAGCTCAGTGAATGTTTTTGCATGAAGATTTTGATTTCTTGAAATCGTAGCTTTTCATGGAAAAGGTGATGAACTTCAATAATTAAACTTTGTTTTTTTCGATGTTTTTTTTTTATTTCATGTTCATGTAGTACCTGTTTCTGGGGAAGCTAACTATAGTAAAAACTCCTTCTAAACTGAAATCAAATGTTTCTAAATCATTCAAAAGAAAAAATTAACTGGAATTAAATACCTCCATCTAATTTTCAGCTGCTGAAAATATTTAAGGTTGATTTTTTTCTTTTTTTGTGGAAGGCAAACTTTTAAAAAACTTTTGTATTGTGTAGGACGGAAAACTCTTCCCTTCCCAGCTTTATACAGCAACTCCCAATTGCTAGTTTGTTTTTTTTTTTCAATGGGATTCCTGAGTAGGTTCATTTATATTATCACAGTCTACATCTGAAACAGCTAGCACAGGTTGTTATCATTCTTTAACCAGGAGATGCTGTTGGAGAATCTCGGGACTCCATGTGCATAATAAGGCAAGTACAATTTAGGACAGGTCAGGCAGAAGCTTTATTGCCTATGATCATGGTGAGAGAGCACTCGGACAGCATCTCCCCCTCTGCTCCCCCGTTCTCTGCCAAGTGATTGCAGAGACTTAGCCCATACCCTGTTTCTGAAAACAAGGAAAGAGGTGAGGAAAACCAATCATTTCAATGTTAGTAAAGCCAAGTATCCATCCTTGGGAGGGATGGACTCCTTAAGTCGCTGCCACAGTTCCAAGGACTCCAACAGTAAATAACAGGACAATATGGAGAGGTGGCTGTTGGTGGAGCCTATAGGAGTCACGCACCCAGTGTTACCTTAGCTCAGAAGTGGAGAGTTGGAAACAGTCACAAACTGTTAGCTTTTAGTCAAAAGGAACGTTCTTTTAGCAAAGATAACTCTTAGCCAGACCTCTTATCTTAAATATTAATAATTTTACCACCACAATGATCACAGTGAGAGAGTACCATTTCATGTGATATATGCATGTCCATCACAAAAAAGGAAGTTATAGGTCACTTATAGTACAAAACTGATCCTATTCTGTATAGTGAATATTTCTACTGGTCATACTATACCCAGATAAACACATCTATTGGTCTTAACATGAAGTTTTAAAGGTGGGAGTCTCCTTTTTTTATATGAGATTGTTACCAAGTTTTCTATTCCTTCCAATCCTATTTCAAAAATATAACTAATTTTATTGATTTAATTCGTACAAGAGACAGAAATATTTTACTGGGTTAGTTTATCTTATTCAAATAAATTCTCAACAGGCATTTTATCAGTTACCTGCATTTGTTAGTTAGGAATACACATGTTCTGTGAAATCTCACTTCGTTTTCCTTTTTATTAAGGCCTGTCACAGTTTTCCATCTGTGCAGGTCTTTCACAGTTTCATCATCTTATGTAAAAAGATTGTGGTTTATGGAATTTTATGGATATTTTTCTTTTGCACATACTTATTGTAATACTTTTTAATATGTGCCTACTATTTTTCCTCCTTTTGTTCCTTTTGTATCATCTCTTTAAATGTTTTTCTGGACAGATGCATTAAGGACCTGGAATACTACAATATAAAAAAACCCTCTTTCTTTATGGGAATGAATAGATCAAGGACTCTTAATGGGTTACAGAATAGCTGCCAAGGTGGATAGCTTTAGCAGCAGTGTGTTAAATGGACTTGAGTGGAAAGAAATAAGAGGAGGCATTATTTCCCTGCAGATGTCTCATAACTCACAGAGGGCCTGCCTGTTGGGAGCCTCCGTAATTTATTTACCCATTGCTCTCTTATCTTTAAATTCATCCTTGCTTTATAGAAGTCTCAGCAGAGAAATCTCAGACTAAAAGAGCCCCCAGTCTCCTGCTCGTTTTGTCCCGAAGGTTTGGATTTGGTCCCCTTGGAATAACTTTGACCCACCTTGGTTGGTGGGTCAGTGCAGAGAGGTGTGTGCTGCAAGACAGAGTCCCAAAACTCACTGCAATCCTGAGACATTTTCTTGTAATAACACCAGAAAGCCAACATCTTCAGCAATGCTAAATAGAAGTGGAGCACAAATAAAAGAAAACTGTAATGAGGTGTCATGAGCTTTTCTGCATAAAGGATTTCTACAGTGGCTCTGCCTCCAGTGAAGACCCGCTTAGTGACAGAAAGCTCATTCTCATTTGATTGTCTAGTGGGAGTTAAATCAGGGATTATTAACAGTTTATGCCATCCACCTTAAAATTGCATTTTTTTCCCCTGGCAGCTGCTAAAATCCCATCTTTACCACAAACAATTGCGGTAACTGCTAGAGCAGTATTTCCAGCCCTGCTCAGTCCCTGGTCTGCTGTGCTCAGAGTGTGTGGTAGCAGCTGCCTTGTGTGCACCAGTACTCCAGCAGTGCTGTGTCACCAGGGGCCAGTTAGACTAAGCCACTCTAATAATTTCTGAAACCATTATTTGTGTAAAGATGAAAAGAGAAGTGTTTGTATTTTCCTATGATCTTTTCTTCCCAAATCCTACATAACACTGGCTTGGATGTGATTAGTATTGTCCCGCTCCTCCAGATCCCCTTTCTGGCATGCACAACTCTGGCAGAGACATATAGTCCAAGTGCACAAGCAAAGCATTTTATGGCTTCTCTGTATGTCTAATTTTATGAGTCCCAGCAGAGCCTGTGTGTCACTCCATTGCTGGGAGAGGCCTCACATCAAATAACTATTTTGCACAGGGGCACTGTATGATTTCGAGAGTGACTGCCTATTTTTTATGGATTTCTGCTCTTTCAAATGCATTAAAAGACACATCCTACCCAGCAACCATCTGTTTCTTTGGAGGCTCAGGAGCAGGGAAGGAGTGGCTACGAGTGTTTCTGGAGCTGCAAGGGGAGGAGAAAGGGGAGGTTGGGATGAGGCTCTTTGTAAACAGAAAAATCACAGCATCTGGGAATGGGTTCTTGACCTAAATCACAGTTTGGTGATAGAAAGAAAACAGGAGAAACTGCTAAAGTAGCAAAAGACAAGGAGAGGAGGAGACAGCAGGAGAGGACACATAAGGAGAAGGAAGCAGGGAGGATTTCTGTGCTGCGAATGCAGGAACAAGAGCATGTCTCATCTTTCTCATTTTCTTGGGACTTAACCACCATGAGGATTTTCTTGTGTGGTGTGTCCAACTAATTTTTGTATTCTTTTCTTCCAGCATGCCATCATGTCAGAATATGATTATTTCCAAAGTCCCCTACCCATAGGCACAAGTCTGCTTAGTTAAGCAATGATTTCTTCATTTCTTGGGTCTCATTTGCCACAACTTCACAAAGATCTCTTTGGCTTGTGAAACAAATACACGTCACACATTCATAAATGTCCAATGTATTTTATGTCTAACATGTATTAGCTGTGGAAGTTAAGGTAGGTAAGTTCACAGCTGACTTGCAGAACTAATTATACAGTAATGTTCAGTGCATTTTTCAATAAGAAGTTTAGTAGTACAGGTGATTAATGGTCCATGAGACTTGCTGAAAACTGGCAGGAGTGTGTTAGTTCAGAAAGCTCAGGAACCATGGATGTAATTAATTTCCTCTGTAGGGAAAGGGAATCTGCACTGTGTACTACTTGCCAGGGAAGGGCCAGGGAATGGCTGGATGAGAAGACCAATAGGGGTGGTATCTGGAAGACTGTCTAGGTTGTTGAGCACCTGTTTCTGTGACCATCTTGCCTCTATGTAACTTCATAAAATTGCAGAGGAGAGTATAAAAAAGGTGCTATATAGAACTAAAACATGCCAAACAAGAACAAATCTAGAAAAAATACTCTCTTTAATCCTATGATAAATGTTTTAATGTTAAGACAAAAAGGGGGGGGGGAAGAAGATGCATAAATTAGTAAAGAAGAGATGTTGACATTAATGTGTGTTTCTATATAAACCACTTAGCTTTAACAGTAGGGCTGTAGACAACAGGGGATTCAGTGCATTTGAAAAAGAAAGACTCTCTACAAAAGCTTGTTGCTGGCTAAACTCTCCTTCCCAACTTGATGCCATGTTTCATCTCAAAGCCTATCAGCACTCTAAACAGCAATCACTTACAGAAGACATGCTCTTCAAAGATGACGTGAAGAAAAGCTGAGCATGTAAAATCAATCACTAAGAAACAGGTTCCATCACTTCTTCATGGCATATGAGACATGAAGAAGTACAGTGATATTTCCAGTGGCAAAGAGGTGGAGAAAAGCTTTGTGACAGGAGAGAGAAGTCCGAAAGTGGTTTCCAAATTGCACTAAAACCACGGGATTAAACTTCAGAAAGATTTATGTTTAGAAATCTCTTGGCAGCTTGAGATGTTTATCTTCTTTATAGTCCAGGCATCACAAAAGACATCACTCAATATAATGTCCACAAACTCATAGAGGGAGTAGAGGGAAACAAGATGACAAATAGGGATGAGGAAACAGCAGATGTTTCCCCTTCAGCAAAGTGAAGAACAATAGCAGAGAGAGAGGTGAGACTCTCTAAGCCAGAGATGAGAGTGATGGCAGGTCTGCAGAGAAGACATCTAGATGAATATGACGCACGTCAACAGTGTCAGCGAGTACCAGCTGTGAAGAGAAAGCTGAAGTGATTTTAACATGCTAAGATTTCAGACCAGGCAGGTGAGAAAGATAATGTAAAAAGCTGCACTCAGCCAGAGCAATTAATACTGTCTCCTGTTTGTATAAATGGAAAAGAAATTAACCTTCCTGACTACACCAGGAAAGGAGCAAATTGGATCTTTTCTAAACACGTAATACTATGACGATGATCTGAGGAACAGCAGATCAATTATCTTACTCTTCATGCATTCCTGTCAAGCTGGTGAGCAATTTATTGTCAGAAGTAATGCATTTCAAAGAGAGCACAAAGGTTTGAATCAGGATTAGCACCAGCCATCCAATTTCTTATGAGAGGAGTCATCCTAGAAAAGACAAATGATGATGAAACAGCTGTATTAGAAGGACAGTGTTTCTGGATTTCCAGACAGTATTTCATAGACCACATTACAGAAGTAGAATAGATGAACAGCTGCATCACTTTGTATTGATTGAAATATGAGAATTACAAAATTAAAATATCCCTTAGATTATGTAGCCTGACCTTTCACGACAGACTAAGTGGTCCCTACACAGTATTCATAGACAAAATTTTCCTGCCATCTCTCTCTCTCCCTGGACATATAAGGAGTTCAGGCAGATATTTCACTATAAGACTCCAAAACGTTAGGGCAGATAATGAAAATAATGCTTATAAACAGCCAGAATCCTACAGAATTCCAGGTATTCTTCTAGTTCCTGTCCCTCTGTTCTTCAGTTATCAGAGTTTAGGGATCAAGTGAAATTTAGATAGCAACAAAACATGTCCTCCGTGAACTCTGTTTCTGTATTTTCTCTTGAAGTACAATTTCATTCACTCACATGCTCTCTTCTTGCTTTATATTGAGAAATAAAATTATGGGCCAACTGTGGCTTTGATAAGTAAATATTAACTCATTGAAGTCAGTAGGAACTACATTACTTTATTAGAGGATTTAATTTTGCTGCTTAAATTCAAAATCCTAAATGGTATCGGTGTGAATTGCTGAATGACTTCACTGACATGCTCATACAGGAAAAAAACTCAAGGATTTTTTACATCTGACTTTGTTTCGGGAAGTGGAGCTGAAACTGACCTTTAATGAAATACCAGAGTAAGAGAGAGATTTGGAAAGTGGGAACAAGGCATTCATCTTTGACTTCTGTAATGGACTTGGGCAGAAGAAAGCCAGTCCTATGCTGAATTCACTCAGGACCAACTGAAGAGACCCAAAATAACAAGTGCAATCAATTATTCACCACATCTATGCATCTGAAGACCTAACATCTATCACTCATCAGAGCTTAGCACTCACAGACCTGCAGCGTATTGTGCAGGGTATTGTACGCTGCCCAGAGTTAACCCCTTCTGCCGAAAGTTACCCACAACTTTGCTGCCCTGGGAAGCCAGGGGAGTGGTGAGGAGCCCCAGTCTGCTGCAGGAGCAGACCAGGAGACAGCTCCATTTAAACACCTACTTTAAGAATTAATTTAAACATTATTTCTAATTACTGCCTGGGTTCACAGCAGCCCATCCTCCCTTCCTCAGACCTTTTGGATGCATGACCCCTGCAGGGAAGAGCTGCCCCAGCCCCATGGGGTAGCTGACAATGCTACCAGCCTCTTCCTAGCAATGCGGCTGGAGATTTCATTTGCCCTGTCCAGGACCATGGTGGGCTGATGGTTTTCAGGAATAAAAAGGAATAAAAAATCCTGCTCCACATACAGTAAAGACTGCAGAGGTTTAACACAACACTAGTTAATGAAAGACAAACAAGCAACATAAATTAGGAAAAGAGGTGAAAAAACCCCAAGGAAATTTGTATAGGAATCAACTATACATCAATAGTATGTATCAATTATCTATGATCAACTACAATCATTGAAAACTCTATCATATATGTTGACAGCAAGTCCCTATCTCCTTGGGATTTCTTCCTTTCCATCCAATTTCCTGTAAGATCTGCGATCCAGAAATTAGGCGGAGAATGAAAAGACAGAAGAAAACCAAACCTTTGCACACCATTAAACTAGACCTGGGCTGTGTGTATGAGAATGTGTATTTTGGTGATGTTATACATCAGAAAGGGTGGCCAAGTCTGAGGCACTCTGTGCAAGAGGAGCCAAAGAAAAAACTGCCTAAACACCCCTTACATAAGTCCATTGCACTTAAAACTCTAAAAATACCAGCTATCAAAGTACAGACAAAAATCAGCAAGAAATAAGACGATTTGGAGTGAGTTCACCCTTGCTTACAATGGAGTTGCTCCAGGATCAAATGTTTGCCTGCAGATTTGATGTTAAAGCTGAGCTTTGGATGCCCGAAGGCAATGTTGGTCAGCCCCATCGCAGGCAGTTTGTCAGGGGCTGGGAACATTTCCAGAATTTTTTAAAAATCTACTGCTCATGGCAAGGGCCGATACCCTGATCCTCGAAGGTGAGGGAGAGGGTCCTTTCCCTCTGCTCCACAGTCAGGCTGCCCACAAAGTCTTTCATATTAAATTAAGAAATATCAGGAGAGGTGCAATTAGTTGGCTCAGCAGCACTTACCAGCCTCTCCGAGATTTTCTTCATACTTTTTCACCTAAAAGGTGAACAGTTGCAACTCTCTGTGACTAGGAATATGGGATATGACAAATACAAATAGAAAGCAGAAGGAAGACCTGTGTTACAACACTGGGCTGTAGAAGCTTCTTGGTGCCCAGTTTCGGGTAGGGTCTGCAGCCTCAAGTCTGCCCTTTGGGGTAGATAACCCTGCAGGCTGGCGGAGGGCTGATCCTAAGCCCTTCTCCTGAGCTGTTCTGTATGGTAACTCCACAATGGTGGTTTTACATATGGTGTATCAAATGTGCAGTAAGGATTTTGGAAGAAGAGTAACTTCAGGGTAAATTGCACATGTAAGAGTTCAACTTGTTTTCCCATGGTGTGGTGCTTTGCAGCTGACGAGCAGGGATGCTCCTTTTTAGAGGGGACAGCGTGCAGAGAGCAAGTACTTATTCACAAGGGGCTTTTTCCAGAGGGAGCTCTAGTGCATCATACGTACAGTTGCTCTTTACGTTCAGCACCATGATAACAAAACAGTCCAATCTGTCTGAGCGCCAAGATATAACGGTCTTATTTTAGTTTACAAGCCCGATGTGGTCTCAAACGTACGGTTTCTAATTTCCATTTTGAACATGGTATGTTCTTCCTGCAGGTCTGAATGCAGTAACTGCGAGGTTGGAGAACAGTGCGGTGTGATAATGCACGGCAACGCCGTCACTTTCTGTGAGCCATATGGTCCCAGAGAACTGGTAAGTGAAGACTGGCTCATCTGCTGGGGCTGGGACTGCAGGCTATGAATTGAGGCTGCCTCGGCTGCAGAGATGTCGGTGTGCTTTGAAAGTTTGGTGTTCAGCAGAGAGGCTCTTAAGCAAGGCAATAAGGGGCATAGAAGAGCAGCCTGGGAACATCCCAGTGTTTTAAACGATAGATGCTAACCAAAGGTTATTGCAGTAGTTTGCAAGGGAAGCCTCTTGATCCAGTATGCATCCAAGTTATTTAAAGTATCTATAAAAGACTAGAAAGGCAAGGAAATAGAATTGTGTTGTCAAACTGGCATCATTCTCTTTTTATTTCTGACAACGAAAGAAAAGACAAGGTTCATTTTTCTTCTCTTATTTTATTAGCTGTGTCCTGTTTTTTCTTGTCGCTGTTGACAAATGTTAATTTGGTTGTAAAACATCACTTGTGAACAATGCATCTTACAGACTTAAATGCAGCCCGGAGCAAGCACCTGCCAGTCTCAGGCAAGTGTATGTAACAAACTGAGTCATGATGAAGGTGACAGAATTAATTTCATTGGGGAGTAGTTTGGTCATAAAATTGCTGTAAGAAACAACATGGTGCAATTTGCATTAACTTGGGATCATCTGGGTGTGGAAAATGAATTGAAAGATATATAACCACATGCTGATGCTGGGCAGCTAGTTGCAGTGATATACATAAAATGGGAGTTTTGGAAAGAACTGAAAAATTAAAAAAAAAACCAACTCAAAGCCTGTGTAATTCAAAATTAATTTTCATGTTTTCAACAGTTTTCTGAGTGGAGGGAGAGGCTGATTAGAGCTATTTGAAGAGTGTACATGGAGGAAGGCCATAAAACAGAAGTGGTGTTGGCCAAGCATCTTCTGTTCATTTCAGACACTGACAATTCTTTTAACAGGGTTAATTTTACATCCTTAACTGAGACCAGAATTCCACAAATGCAATATAGATATTGCTGGTGTGGTGACTGAAAGTCATAAACACATATAAAACTAATTCAGAGGTTTTATGGATAAAGGAGAATTTCAGTCATTTTCCTCACAGCCAGCTCCAGCCGGGGAATCCTGACAGGGATGCTAAATTGCCTCTCTGCTACTTTGAATCCTATTTGAATGTACTATGCTTCATTAACTGCCTTGAGAAGAGATGCATTGTTTTATGTCCTGTGCAAAAATGAAGTCACACCACTGGGATATTTTCCCCAATTTTTAACTTCATTTTTAGTTGCAGTATTGAGCATAGGTAACACTCCTTGAAAAACAATCTATTTATGACATTTAGCAAACCCAGGGTCCCAGCTATGAGGGTTTTGAAATGTCATTAATTAGCTGTCTTGTCCCTGCTGATATGTAATTTCGACTACCCTTAGTAATCACGAATTGGCTTCAAAATGCAGTGTTGGACTGTATTTGTGATACTACCATGTGGTAAAATAGCACTACCATGGCATCAGGAACTTGGAAAAATTTATTATGATGCCAAAGTGGTGTGATTAAATAATCAGCTGAAAAAATCATCATGCTTATAAACAGTTAGCAGCCTAATAATGAAAGTGTTTATAAATATTATGGCAGTGTTGCAGAAAAATCAAATCCTTCTGAAGGAACATGCTAATGGCTTAACGTTTTGGATGAATACAGGATGGTATTCGTGCCAGAGGTCTGACCTAGTTTTATTTTTGAATATGGACACAGGTTTAAATCCCTATTTTCTGAGAACCAACCTGTTTCTGATTTGTAGTCACATTTCGGTGATTTCACAACATATCTCTTCCTGTCACAAATTTCAAAACCTGTTTCATTTCTCCAGTCATTATGCATTTTTATTCTATCACCTTTACTATTTCAATCCTATTCTGTCCCTGCTTGAAATAGCTCTTGAAATCTCTGTTCCTGTTCATGGCTCCTAGTGCCACATTATTGCTTTAAAATACTTAGTCAAGAAGAGTTGAATTTGCAAAATGTATTATATCAACAGCTGTGACAGCTGCTGGTTTGCTTCCTTGACCTCCCTCTCCTCTCCTGCCTCCCAGCAGCTGCCTGTTACTGCAGGCAGAGGGTTTTTTAATGCCAACTGTCTATGTCCATTGGTGAGAATTTACCACTGGCAAAATCCTGGAAACATGTATAGCGTCAGAGAGGTTGCAAGCAAAGGAAAATAGCTACTAAAGGCTCCCTACCAGCCTCTCTGCAGCGTCTGAACTTAATAGTCCTTTGCAGAACTTTGCAAAAAGTTTTTAGTATGTTTAGCGCTTTTTTCTAAAGCATTACTGAAATGACTTACAACACAGTCTGTTTTAAGCCTACGTGAATACCTCTTCTGTGATAACTGATACATTTAATTTCTTGGTGATATGGGCCACTGAACATTGATAAAGGGTTTTATTTTCAAATTAGAACTTGCACAACATAATTAATTGAATGTAAACTAATATAATAGGTACTCATAAGTCAGAAAGCACTTTATTATTTGGCATGATAAATGTGTTACTTAATACTGAATTGATCCTGACAGAATGGACTTAAATGGGGATGTGACTGTATTTTTAAAGGAGCTACGTAAATGCAGCTTCCCTATTTTTGTTTAAAGACTAAAATTACCTGTTAAGAATATTCCAAGGAGAGGAAAACTGTATATTAAGTAAACATTATGTACAGATAGTGCCAAATTTTGAGGTAGTGTTTGAAGTTGCTGTTTGAGATGATCGTGAAGCCTTGGGAATCTGTCCCACTGAATCTGTCTTAGTTCACAGAGCATTAATAGCTGTGATAAATTTCCTAAATTTCCATGCACCCTCCTAAAGCACATGTAGTCTTGTTATCAGCTAATCTTCAGTGCCCTTCAGTGAAGATCCCATTCTTTAATATTTATAAGAAGTTCCTCTCCATATGTAATATGTATGTAGAAAAGAAACAAAACACACCAAAAATTCATGCCAACTCCTGCAGGTCTCCATGTATTATTTTCAAAGGCATCATTTCACAAATACCTCAGCTTGGGTCAAGTCCAGCCCCTTTTGCTCTTCTGCACCATCGCCTGTCCCCTCCTGCCAGGGGGAGAGATGATATCTTTACGAGCATTGGTGGGCTGCATGGCAAACCACACCAGAAAATGAATGCAGTTTAAAACTAACTTGCAAAGGAAAAGGGCTAATAGTTTAACAGAAGTCAGCTGTCCGAGCTGATTTAACATGCAGCTACCCAAAAGCTGATGTTAGTACATGGGAGTGGAGGGAGCTATCACCTAGGGATTTGTTAATCATATACATTTGCATATACATATACATATACATATACATATACATATACATATACATTCTGAATACACATTTGCAAAGATATGGAAATTCTTTTGAAAGTCTCCAAAGACAGAAAAGTCAACACGGGTGACAGAGATAACATTTGCTCTGTGTCAATGGAGTCCTAAATAACAGTCAGAAAACATCTGCATTTAGGACTAGCTTTTGTTCAGTGTCATGCAGTGATGCACAGGGTAATAAGGGACTTCAGACATGAGAGAGAGATCTCTCACCAGTTTTCATGTTTATCTGCATAGTGGATAATTAAAGAGCGCAGGAATACCTGATAATGGAAGAATCTCTGCTTTTACCATGTGACTCGGGGAAATGATGCAGAAATTGTACTGTTCATCATTACAAAATGCTGATAAAATTGCCATTGTAATACTGCCATAGTTAATGGGTGCTTGAAAGAATGCAGCATCTTCCAAGTCATTGAGTCTAATCTTTACTTGGGTACTGGCTTTTTTAGAAAATGACAGCTTAGTGTCCATGAGCTCAAATGTTTATCTATATTTTGCTGATTACCACTTTTTTTCATTCTTACCTACTATTCAGTTTCCTCTACATCACTCATACAAGCAAAGAAGGAGGATCATTCAAGTCCTCCGGGTGCTTCGCTTGGAGCTGCCTCCATCCAAATTCCCAGCTGAGCTCTGGTAGCCAAAGCCTGCTAGCCCCAGGACCTTACTTCTGGGGCTGAATTTGCTCAGAAGTTTGACTTTTCTGCGGTGTATCCACAATATGACATGGTGCGTGGGTGCAGATCACAAGGAGCACATCCAGTGGAAGAGTCTGTTGCTGCTCTTATGGGAAACGATGTGAATTATTCGTGCGTAGGGTCTGACATGGGAGGACAACTCCAAGGTCTTGAAATCTAGGATGCAGGCATCGCTGGCAACAATATCAGATGAATTTATTTAAGGTGTTTGCCGCCCCTGTTCTTCCAATTAGATGACTTCTTCTGTGATTGTGTAAACTTACTGTCTGGCCAGGTCATGCCTTTTTTCCTTTTTTCTTTTGATCTAATGTTGCCATTGCCTTTCAGCTTGTACATTTTTCCTTCTTCAGTGTAGCCTCTAAAATCTGCTTATAATGATAAATTATACCTTTGTTGGGTCTTTTGCTAAAGTGAATGAAACAAATTTTGAGTCTCCTCTTTTTGGGGTGACCCTCCACTTGGTCTTTCTGCTTGCTAAACAGTTGCAATGATTTTTCAGCTCTTTGACGAAATAACTAGATCAGGCAGTGTTTTTAGGCAGTGCTTCTGCTTTGCTTGTTATGTAGCAGTATCGTTAAGTCCAACCTTCAAAATGAATTGAAAATAGGTGTCCTTCACAACACTCTAGTGCTTTTTATCTTACAGTATTTTCAGGAAAATGGTCCTAATTTGAACTACTGCAATATGGGGGCATTGAAAGAAAGGAGAAAGAAAGGCATCAAAGGAGGGTGGTGCGCTGAATACAGAGCGAGCTGCTCGGTGTTTTCTGCCTGTTTCTAGGTCTTGGTTGGATGTCAACAGTGTGTAGATGCTTCTACAAAATTTCATTGTATATATCATGCAGTGTCACCAAGGTTTTTTTGATGTGCTGTTGAAGACTTAGATTTTGTTATTCCCTCTTAATATTTCTTTATATTATTTTAGATTTACTTAATGTTATTTTTATTATTTATTTATTTATGATCATTTTTGGTTCTTGTTCTCTGCTGGGAGAAGTAAGTGAAAACCATTCTGTATATACAGATTTATACTAAGCTGACCATAGATCACAGGGTTCACTTTTTCAATCTTCTAAACACTGGTCAAGTGCCAGTGTTTCACATAAATGTGCTCAGTTTGTAGACATTAGTACAGTAAAGGAAAAAAAAATTCCAGCTTTGACATATGATGAGATATCAATAATCAAAATGACATAACAGAAATGTTCATGATCACTCAACCTGAAAGGCCTGGTGATTAATAGTTTTGTGCACTGGAGATCTAGGTATCCAGAGAGTTTCCATGCTTTCAAAGAAAAACAAGTGATGAATGTATTGTTTTGCTGATCTAACACAACCTTTCTGCTGTTTGCTTTTCTTCCTGTAGACCACCACTGGCCTTAACACAACTACTGCATCCGTCCTTCAATTTTCCCTTGGTAAGTTTAGCTCACTCTTTTCACCTGAGAAAGTGTAAGAAGTCATTGCCGCAAAGGGAAAACGGCCCTTGAGTTCAGGTTTAGCTTTCTGGTTGATGTTCTACTTGTTGTGGGGGATTAAAAAAAAGTATTAAAAACTGCAGCACATTTATTCATCTCCTTATCTACAGCTCCTAATCTAAACTTTGGAAAAGTGCAACTCCAGTGGATACTCTGATGATGGGAGGCATAGTCATGTTTGGGTTCTGGGTTTTTTTCACTTATTTTATAACCTGATGGATAACATTATAATCTCTTTCTCTGAAGTGTGATGACTGTTTCTAAAAAATGAACTTTTTTAACATTTTAAACCCTTGATGTATTCCAAGTCACGGCTGGGTAGTGCTGTTTTTAACACATCTGTACAAACAGAATAGGTAGGGCAGACTGAAACTAAATGCTATTTAGTTCATATTACCAACAGTGTGGTTGTACGCCATATTACTTAGAATACCTGCTGTAAGTTATTGCACATTTTCACTGTGTAGTTGTGACTATAAATTATGGCAGAAGTTGTGGCTTGGGCTGAGGGCAAATTGGGAACACAATTTGTTAACTCATATCTCAGTGTTCAAAATATGAAGGAAAAACGTTTTTATGATACAAATGGTTCAATAAAAAAGCAAGCAGGAAATGTAGCCTGCTTCCTCTGTGGACCCCTGGATATGTGTTTTCAAATCATATTCCTATTTTTTAAAAAGTAATTCTCCAAAAGTATCTCAGCAGAGGTGTGATTAAACTCTGGAAATCTCAGCTGGAAATAAGAGCCATCAGGTAGCTTGGCAGGCAGCTTGGTTTTTTTAATGAATTGGAAATCAAAATCCTAGAAGGCTCAGAAATATGTCATTTAAATTCGTTTTTACCTGAAGTTGTTCATTTGACTATTTGAGGTCATCATTACCTGTCACCCTGCAATTGACTGCAGTTAATAGTTCTAAGGATTGGTACCTATCCTTTTATTTTGAATTACTGTTTTTAAAAAGCCAGCAAAATATATCCATTCCTAAACTGAATTATTGCATAAATATTGGGCACCTCCAACGAAAACCAGCCTGGAGCTACCCCGCAGTCTCATTCAGCCAGTGAAAGGGGAACAGCTCACTTGATCTGCTAGGATGTGTCGCTCACCTGCAGAAGCCCTCCCACCCGTGGCTGTGCCTGAGGATAGGTGACTTCCATAATGCTGCAAGTTTGTGATGACGGAGGAATTTTGCTTTTCAGGAGAATTTACAAAAATCTTCTAGGGATTATTCTCACAGTGACCCAGAGAGGTTAACAGCCATATAACCTGAATGGGTCGGTAGGTGAACATTCGCTGTCACAGCTTGGTGGCTGGTCTCTGCTGCAGGTGAACTGCGGAAGAGTGCAGGCTCCCAGAAGTTTCAAAATGAGACTTAAGATTTCACTACTAGCCTTTGGTCCTATCAGCTGGGGAAGGTCAAATGAAAAAAGGGTAAGAACAGGCCGAGTAGGAAATACCCTATGTGACAGGATTGCCATGAACATATGGTGAGAGTACCTTAACCTGTACCAGTGGGAACCAGTAAAATCCCCAGTATGATGGAGCAGGAGAGGGGTGGATGCACATCTGAGTAAATCAAATTTCAACCTGAAGTTCAAAATGTATCCCATTTCCCCATGTGCCTATGTTAGGTTTGAAATACAGTGCAGATTGGTTTTGTAAGTGATGAAAACCGGCGTGAGCCGGGGGACTGCTGCTGAGCTCAGCAATACTTGGCTTTCGAATCATAAATCTAAACACTTGCCAGTTTCCAGCTTATTCCCAAATGCCCGGTTTAATCATAGCCCTATTTAGGGATTCATCCAAGGGAATTGCCTTTTTTTAAAGAATGTTTAACACTTTCTATTGACCGCAGAATAGCTTAAGCTGCAATCTTTTGGGGATATCTTTATATTAAATTCATCACCTAGCTTTGGCCACATTAAACTGCATACCCTTTGATTTCTCTTACCACTAAAATTATCAGGTGGAATTTTGTATTTGCAGGTATATAAGCAGATGAGGACTGGGAAATGAAGCAAAAAAATGGTTCTGATTTCACCGTAAATCCCAGATCTTTTTAAAGTGTGTGGTCAGGAAGGGTAACACCCCAGTGAATTTTTCATTAGTTGATATTCTGTGTAGTTTCCTTCATGTACCACCTATTTGGTAGGCTTGCCCTTACAGGGCAATGGCGTTGAAAAGAAGCACTTAAGATGAAGGCTTAATTAGGATGAAAAGGTAATTAGAAAGGCCTATTCAGCACATAGGACAACATTAATGGGCAGTATCCTTTCTGAATGAGAGCAACTTGTCTGCCACACAGCATTCACTGGGAGCCACCTGGAGCTGGTGGCATTGCCTTTTGATCCAGGGCTGGGGTAGTGTTTACATTCATGCACTCTCTGCCCAAGTGTGCAGAAAATTTCAATTACTTTGGATGTCTTAATCATCCATGACTACATTTCTCCAAGACCAAACGCCGACATATGAAAGACAAAGTCTAGCAGTTTCCTTAATGTTCAGTGGGATTGTTAATTGAGATATTTAAAGCAATGCCTTTGGGCTCTCTCAGGCCAGAACATCTAATTGAACAGCTTGGGATTGCAGGATATTGCACAAAAGCCTCCAGACTCAGCTGCCGTACAGTGTTAGTCTGATTCATTAGCTGAAATATTCTCTGTTTCTCACTCCAAAGCTCAGACTTTTCCCCTTAGCTACATCCCTGAACTTCTCCAGGGATGAACGTGATCTGTCATTTGCGTAGGCCACTGTGATGGAAGGTGACTCATAGTACTGAGAGATTAACAACTAAGCTAAGCACAGGAAGAAAAAGACCCATGAAATCCCATAAGGAGAAGAGGAAAGGCTTTAAGGGAGTGATGCCAAGGCGTGAGGCATGCAAGCAGTTCTGCTCGTGTGTTGTTCCTTGGGCATCCTCTTCAAGCATATGCTCCCGCGGCTGTGGTGTATGTGGGCTGTGCGTGCTCTGTGTGGGGCGTTCAGCATTGGCAGGCTTTTTCCATCCCTCCTTCCTCCACAGTGCCTCTGAGTCGAACACCGAGCTGAAGCCGAAGGTGCTGTGATCACTACCAACACTCAGCCTGGCCTCCAGGGCAGGTGCTCCTCGGAGCAGAGTATGTCACAACGTGAAAATTGTTAATGGAAAATATTACATTACCTGGAACAACTTTGTTCCATAGCTCCTTTCCTTACATCTTAGTATTGCTAGATCACTTTTGGCTGTTAACCAATATTTGAAAATGGGAATAACTTGACAAGGAAAGCTGCCAGTCTTCAGTTTTGTTGTGTAAAACTCTTGAACACTCCTCTGAGAAGAGGAGGACTTTGACAGTATCATGCACTGGATAAGTACAAAATGTTTATAAGGCAGGATACTACTTTAAAATTGCTTTCCCTTCAACTTTTATGCAATTATCACAAAGATCCTCTGTCATTACTAGAGCAAATTAGCAATACTCCCTCCCTCTCCCTCATTTTCTAAAAAAATCTAACCCCCCTACTATTTTATATTAAACCAAAATTGATTTTGGGGGGAAGGGCTTTCTTTTAAGTTAAAAAATGTCTTCTGAGAGGGAATATGTCTTCAAACCTTTCAAACAGTTGGCACTTCAGCTCCATTTTTTAAAGATCAAGTCATCAGTCTTGCAAACAAAGAACTAGCCAAAGGTCCAAAAGTTTTTTTGCTTTATTTGGAGAAAAAGCTTGAGCTTGGACTCTCCCTTCCACAAAATCATGATAAAGAACTTCTGGGAAAGTTTGGTTCCCAAATCTAACAGATTTTACTTTGGGTCAATCATTAATCCCTACTTTCAGTCAACCCCAAAACTACCTTTCTAGGCAAATACACGATTTGCAATTTTTTCAATTTGATTCTGATCATAAACCATCTTTCCCTAATTGATTTTAGCTGAGTTATGGTCATTTCATATGCGTAGCATTGACTTTGGTTTCATGCAGAAAAGAATTTGAGATTAAATGCAAAAGGTGCCACTTAATATGGTACTAAAGCAAAAATATAATTTGCATGAACCCCTAAGAGTGAAACCTCTCAGCAGCTCGCTGTTATCAGTTCTGCGCACTGCTGTCTGATACACAGGGACAGCACATTCTGGCAGGGATGATTTGCTTTCTTATTCATTGGGATCTTGTGATGGAATTACTACTTTTATATAAGCATCATTTAATTATCCTACAAAGGACTACAGTGAACTTAAGAGAGAGCTAATGTAAAAAGGAAACTGTAAAAGTATGTAAAATCTTATTTAGAAATCAAGAAATGTGAGGTAAAGCTTGAAATCCGTCAGTGCCCGTGCCATATCAAGAAAAGTTAACTGTAATCTTTCTTTTGTTTTATGTTTAATGCAGTCTTCTGAAACACCTTTCTGTTAGCTTAGTGGTGATCATGCCAGAATTCCTGGTGTGAAGAAAAGGATGTGCAGAAAGTCTGTGACAGCTACCTGTTGTCCAGGATTTGCCACAGTTTTTATACCTCAGATTTGAAGTGACAAGACCATGCCGTCCGTGAAAAAGTTGGAGTGTATGTTCACTGTGACAAATGAAACCTAAGAAACTCGGTATGATGCAGAATAACTCTGCCTGCAATAAATAAAATAATAAACCCATGTCACTAAAGTTCTGGTGGGCACTGAGAGTACTACTGAGCTGGCAAAGAAGGTGCTCCTCTCTTAGAGCATTATTCGCTGTTAACATGAAAGACTGGAAGATGCAGGATGCATGAGCAAAGGTGATCTTCAGTGCCTGGACAACAAACAGTCTTGACAGTGGAAATTCCTTAGGTATTTTTGCTGCATGGATCATATGGTTAGTCCCTGCTATTGCTAGAAAGCAGACTTGACATGAAGCAAAACATGTATCTAACACATCCATCTTCATTAAAAATACAGTTTGCAGTGTGGGGGTTTAGTAGTAGGTATTAATCTGGGAGAGTGCTTTGTGATTTTGCCAGATGGACTCTGTTTGTCCTCTCAGGAAAATCCCAGTAGGTATTATCCAAAAGATGGGTCACTCCTGTTATGATCTGCACATTGGTCTGGAACCAGAAGCATTTGGACGTTACCCGTAGAGTAAGAATGGCCCTTTTCTCCTGCTGCCTCTGGGGTAGCTTCTTTCACATTGTTCAGTCACTTCTCTGCCATCTGCTGCTGTTGCCCCTTCCATTGTTCCAGCTTATTTTGTCTAAACATACATCAGATGACCAAGTTTATTGATTATTTATCTTACAGTATTTAACAGGGATAAAACCTACAGGGTTCCATATGGATAAAACTAGTTTATTACAGTCACAAGCAATACCTACCTGCAGCTTATCAATCTCCCTTAATAACTTTCTAATGGAACCCTATAGCAAGGATAAATGTGTATATCTATTGGTTTTAATATGGTTGAAATATTATTGAAGAAAGATTATTATTGGTATTCAACTATTCAGGACTTTTTAGTAAGGACAAAACCCCACTAATTCAGGGCGCGGAGACGTTACTCACGTGATCTTCTTTCAGCGGTACCCTCTTTGTTCCTATTTTCTATCTTCCCCAAAAGGAAATACAATGCTAAACTTTCTGCTTTTACATGCATAAATATTTCATTAACAACCTTATCGTATAATCAGTAAAACCAGTAACAAAACTAGTAATTTCTCCAATCTTGTTCAACACACTTTCTACTCTTGCAACTTTATTTTCTGGTTGAGTAATCACCCCTGTCTTCACTTCAAATTTCTTGAGCTTTTTAAATCCATCAGACCATCAGCTGTACTTAACTGAAGAGTAATTGTATTACCTGTGAGGACTTTATATTTATACTGTCAGTTTTTTTAAGAGGTAAGGTACATGTGCAATGCATGTACCAAGAACTTCCATGTGGCTTAGTTTATTTACAGTCTTTTTTTAATGCTGGCTGATTTCACAGTCCTCTGTAAGTGTAATGGAGAAAACTATTTAAAATATGCTATTGATTGCTTTTGATTAGCGTATGAGTAAGGGTCATTGATTTAGATGCAGTTCTTTGACATAATGGTTGCAAAAGGGTTTTCATGTCATGCCCTGCCTCGCCCTAAGACATCAGGTTAGTGAATCATTAATCCAGCAGCCTCTGTTACTCTTCCTGAACTACCAAGGTCGCCAGGGTCTACATGAGAGCTATTTTACTCAGCAAATTCGTGGGCTAAGGGTCTCCGATGTTTATTGAAGACAAAGCACAGGTAGTGTTTATCACCTTTAGTAAAAAAAATGCAATTTTTTTCCAGGCTTAGGTTTTTCCCTTCATTTTTCTAGTGGCAATTTGACTTTGTTACCAGTGTGAGTCTTGCAGAATTAAATTATAAGATGTAATTGATTGTGTAAATAATGGAAATACTTCAGTTTTGCCCTGATGCATATTCAAACTACAGATAAGAATAATAATAACAACAACAATAATAATAACAACAATAATAATAATTATCATTATTAATCATCATCATTGTTGAATGTGCCTTTTGTGTTAGTCCTTACCTGCCAAGCTTCTATGCTTCAGAAAACACATTTACTTCCCTATTAACCTCAGCAAATAGAAGATCGTGATGGACAAAAAATGATCTTACAAAAATAATCTAATTACATAAATAGTGCAGCTGGTTCACGGAACTCCATGTATTTCTGTGGGGGAAATAGCAGTCTTTCTGGGCTGTCCCCTAGAGCAGCAGCTGGAGGGGTCTGCAGAGCATCTGCATGGGACAGCGATTCCTTCTCCTTCCCACTAGAAACATCCCAACTGCACTTGGCTCAGCCGCATGAACGACGACGACTGCACTTGGCCCCATGTAACAGTCTGAATACACGTATCATTTATATTTTTATCATGCTTTAATTCAGTTCTGGTGGCAGCTGTTATATTGACGGTACTGCTTTTTATGTTGTCTATTTATCTTCTGCTTGGATTCAGACCACTCGATAGAAATTCACACGTCCAAACATGTTTTGTAAAATAGGCCATAGCTTTGGCTGAGAGGAACCATTGCTGATCATTTTCTCTTAATTTCCAGTTTTGTTTAGTCAGTTTTACAATTAGCAGAAGCTATCAAATGACTGACGGATGCTGTAACAGCCATTTCATGAGGTAGCACTGGGCTTGCCCTCAGCAGAACGGGGCGCAGATGAGCAATTTCCTTCAGAATTGCTATGAAAAGTCACTCGTGTCTCTAGAGAAATACCAAAGTGAAAAATAAGCCCCTTCTGAGTGCAGCGTGGAAGAGTATTTGATCTTTTAAATCCCTCATTGTCTTGTTAGCTGAACACAAAAACACTCATGGAAGAAACTGTGGTGCCAAATGTTTTGGGCCTGTTGAGCCACCTCCTTCACTTTAGTCACCTGCATGGATGGTTTCCTTCAGTCACCCAAATTTCTCCTGCTCTGATGCCTTCCAGGAAGTATCAGGTTTGCTGTGTAGGTATGGCACGTCCATACGGTCGTGTTGATAGTGGTACCAACAGGGAAGAGGCTGGCCAGTTCTGGTGGCCTCGTGGCCACAGGACAGATAGACTGTCTTGCATTAGACAAATGTGGAGGACTTTTGGGCTGGCATGAGATTCTAAAGGATTTCGTTGCCAGGAAACCGGCTAATAAAGTTGTGTTGGGACCCTGTCTGAACTGAGCTTAAATAATGCATAAAATCAGTTTTTACAATAGGTAATTTAAAGCACCAATGTCCATAAGAAACAAAGATTTTGAAATGAAGCTTGGTTGTTGCTGTATGCAGATCCAGTCCCCTCTAAGCAATGAGAACAGAGCACTGAGTGTATCTGAACCCCCAGGTTGTTTTGTCCTAATTTCTTTCCAATACATTTGGGAAAAGCTTGAGAATTTGATATAATTAAATGCCAAAATTGGTGTCACTCACCATTCTGCATTTCTTCTGCTTGCTTCCTTTCCCATTGTCTCCCTGATAAAACAATATTAAGGTTTTTGACTTGCCACACAAATTGCCATTTGCTGTTGCCTGCCATGAAACCTACTAGTTTCCCCTTCCTGGCAGAGAAGTCCTTTGTGTAGATGCACAGGTTATAAATTACATCGAATGTGAAAGAATAAGACAGGTAAGTAACATCATCTAGCACACTTCACATAGCGTGTGGAAATGTTAGGTGGTGTTTATTGATTTTGCTGAGTTATACAAGAGGGGTTGCCTAGATAATGCCTAGATTGAAACCAGGGTTTAAAGTTAATGCCGTATTTGAAAGACATTTTAATAGCCTTGAGGCAAAATGATTTGTGTTGTTTTGGCTAGCCCAAGGTTACAATGAAATACCGTCTTTGTTACTTCCGTACCAGGGCTTCTCTCCCACTGTTAGGAATTAAAATGTGAACGTTACAGATTTACTGTACAGAGAAAAGCAGAGAAGATAAAGAGAGCCTCAGGATTCAGAGCCAGGGCAGGTGGCCGAGCCACCGCCTCGCGGTCGAACATGGGCCATTACGGAATTGGTTGCTGCAAATAATAAATGCTGGATTACAGGCTGACTTTCATCCTAATCCTGCTCATATCATTGTATGAGGATAACACTTTTGTATGATTAAAATTGTCCATTTTTGAATTAACTCACACAACAAAGCGTCTGTAGTTCCGGGGCCGGGGGGGACGACAGAGAAGCCCCCAGCTCAGCAAAACGCTCCTGGTCTCTCTCCAGTGGGGGAGGGAGGGGGTTTCCATGAAAGCAAAAGCAGATAAAAATAGAAAAGTCCATCAGGAACTGCAAAAAAAAAAAGCTTTTGCCAAACCAATTATTATCTACCCACATATAAAGTTAAAGGCAGGCAGTCAGTTTTACAGGGTTTCAGAAAAGAGAGACACCTCAGCTCAGGACTTGGCTTGAGAAAAAATATTTCCCAGATTTTCTTAGTGATGGGGAATTTCACTAGAGCATGCAAGGAGGCTACTTTCAAATCTTTATATTCAAGAGATCACCTTTTACACAGCACTTTTTGGGACCAGTGTGTGTTTTCTGTACTACTTTTCTAGAATGGACTGGCTGTAGGGATCTAAATAAAACATAATTTACTTTCCTGCAGTATTTTAATACCCTTATCAGCACCTTATGTGGGTCATTTTCTTGATTATTGACCTTCACAGCTGACCCAGGCTGCTAAACAGAGAAAAAAACCCTCTCTTTCTACTTATTGATACATATTACTGTACTACTGAACTACTTTAAGTTTAAGATGCTATAATTTAATTTTTACCCAGCTTCATGGAAAGCTCACCTCTCAGAGAATCTCCACATAATCTGACATTAAGCATTTAATGGCAATAACATCGAAGTATGCAATATGAGTATACAAGTAAAAAATGTTACTGAGCACAGGGCTTACTACTTGGTCAGACATTCAAGAACCACTGTAAGGGTATTTCTGGGGAGTTAATGATATTATTGTTACAGTAGCTGTAATTACTGGGTGTCCATTACATCCAGGTCTTAACAAGTTCACTCCCTTCGCCTTCAGCAAGGTACTCTATAAAATGTTAGTGCACTTAAGAATGCGGTTAAATTTAGAAGCATCATTTAATTATTTGTTTGGCAACAGACAGATTACCTAAGCACATACCTGCTGGCTGTATCTCAGAAAGATACGCTATAAATAGCTGAGCATCTTTACATCAGAATAAATTGGAAACTGGCATAAGGGAAATACAGCTTTCTGCCTGGCTTATTTTTCTTTCCTTAATGTTCTCAGTGCAAAAAGCAATATGAATTGTGATCTGATCTTGTTCATCAGAAGAGAACAAATTTGTGTGAGTGCAGGAAGCACATCATATCTCTGAATATAAATAGACTAAGAGGAAGTTGAGCCAGATAAGTATTTCCTCAGACTTTACTTCTCATCTAAAGGAAATTAGCTGCATTAATTCATAAAAAGTACGTTCACTGTTATCAGGAATCCTGGAAAGAGGCGGGTGGGAAGGGACCGTGGGATGTCACCTGCTCCAGTGCTCCCCCCACGCTCCAACCAGGACCACCCTCTGGGCAAGGGCAGCTCACTCAGGGCCCCATCCACTCGGGGTTTGACCTCCAATTAATTTTTAGGACTTCAATTCTGAAGTCCTTCTGATTAATTTTTATCAAATGTATTTACTAATTATTATTCTCATCTTTTACAGTTTTATGATGGAGGCTTTTAGCATGCTTGTCAACTCTTTACTTTTCTTTAGATGTAACTTCCCAGCATTTCCAAAATCGAACAGCCTAAAGCTGCCACTGGAACAAAGATTATCTGCTCTCTGAAACCTGCTGAAAATAAATAGTTGAGACTTTGCATTTCAAAATTAATAATTCTCACTAATGCTAGAGTAGAACAAATTTTTACCAAAGGCAAATACCATTGACATTTTTGTTTTCTAGTGTCAGATATTTATTTCAGATTGTTTATCAGAACACATACAGGGGTGCAGATAGTCAAAATCCTCTTCTCACAAGGGAGAAAAACGTAGCCAGCAATAAAAATATTTAATTCTTTCCATTAAAAGGTAGACTAAAATTACAAAATAGAATACAGTTCTTACAGTTTTTAATTTGAAGATTTTTTTACACTTAAAATAGAACTTATTCATAAGCTAAGACAAACTTTTAAAAAAATAGTCTAAAGATCTAAAATGTGTCATAATTAAAAATCACACTTGTACCTAAACTCAAAGTTGTGGCTTCAAGGAAAAATGAAAATGGTCCTGCGACCTTCTCTTGAGGAAGTTTTCAGAGGCAGAATGTGATGAACACTGAGTTGCACATTTTTGTACCAGTGCTTCTGGTATATCTAGCACAAACTATTCCATCTTCTAACATGGTTAAAATCATCTGGTTCTTGATGAGAAGCCAATATAAACATACACCTAAAAAAAAATTAGGATCTGCAAAGCATTCATTATACCAGACTGTATGGTTCATTAATTTGGAAAAAACTATTAGCAAGCCAGCCAAATTTGACCACTAGTAATTTATACTATCCAGTTTGGCTTAATTCAAGTGATATCAGGAAATCATAATCCTTAGCAAACACTAATCATTTTGCTTCACATTAGCAAAATGAATCAATGCAGTCTTCTAGCATTAGATAAAACACAGTTTTCAGCTCCCTTTTGTTTTTCAGGCCACAGACAGGACACAATTCAAACCCTTCTACAATTTTTTGCATGAATTTTTCTTGCACAGTTCCACATTAGATTCATTCCCTTAAAGCCAGCATTAGATATCTCATCTGCTTATCCATGGAAGCACTTGCAGGAACTATCAAGAGGTTGTCAAGAGGCAGAGGACGTCACAGTCTATAAAGAGCAAAATATTGCTTCCCTTGCAGATGGCACCCAGTTTTATCTCAGCAAAACACCAGCTTCTAATCAATGTTGTTAAGAAATCTTAGAGACCAACAGCCGTATGACTCGGGTTTCTGTAAATCTGACACAGTTGGAGGCAAAGCCGTAGTGAGAATTAATTTTGCCTGCCATTGTCAACCTGGATACAAATAACTGAATACCTGGATACAAATACCTGATATGAAGTGCCATCATAACATCTCTCCTGAAATACTGTGCTCTTAGTACTTCTACCTACGTGATATTTTAAAAAATAACATGTGTGACATATTCACTAGTTCTTTAGATGGCATTGAAGGAAACCAAAATCAGCTTAATGAGATTTACAAAAAATGGCAAAAAAGTCATGACCATCTCAGTTGGACATGTTGCAGGTGGTCAGTGCTGATCAGGTCTTGGCTATGGGTTATCAATCCTCCAAAACAAGCAGCAAAGCAATTGAGAAGCATAATTTTGTTTTCTTTTTCTAATCTTTCCTGTTTATTTTAGGTATAATTAACAAAGCAGCAGTCAGGAGCTGTTTAGCATTCCCACACATTGCCAGTCAAAATCCTCCCCTATTAGCATCAGTGTCTGGATTCAACTTTGAGCAAATTTTATTTTATTGAAATTTGCCTTGGGGCAAAATCCAAGCATATAAAGGGCAAACCAAATAAATCAGTGTTTCAGAATATTCAGTGTATGAAAATAGCTGGTTTTTATAACAGAAGCTGCTCCTTGGTTTTGATAACAGACAAAATTACTGTCTGAGCTTCAAATGTATAATTTAAAATTAAATACATGAAGGTTGTCTCTATTTCAGCTTTTTTTTCAAAAGTTTTAGACGTCTGTGAACTTCAGCTAGAAGCCTATCAAAAGGAGTAAAATAACTCCAAAGGAGAAAAATACTTTGTTCCTGGAACCCAAGAACAAGCTTGACTATATATATGTAGAGAAAAAATTAGGCTATTCTTGGTTAGGGGGTGCTTTGGTGTGTGTCGTCCGCCCCCCCCCCCCAATAGATAATTACACATGCAAGCCCTTAATATTGAAAGTATAATCCTAACTCTTAGTCCGATTTAGTTAGCAATAACCTCACCGAGGCATCAGGTTTGCTGTGACAAACTCAGCTTAAGAAAGAAATGGTATTTTTCTCTAATGCAGTAACTTACTAATGTAGACTTCTTTATGGTAATCGTTGTGCATGTTTTATTACCCATTTTCATGGCTAAGTCAAAACCTGGGCATTCTTGATTTAAAACAAGCCTATTCTAATCTCATTCAAAAGGTTTTATGTCATCTTGTACAACTTTTTCTTTGGAGGATGGGAGGGTATGAAGATTTACAGCATGACATCCTGCCCCTGCTGCTCTGCTCAGAGCTGACAAACTGTTTATTACTGTCTCTGGAAGCAGTGTGAAGGACGCTTCCCTTCCCCAGCTGAATTTGCCCTCAGTTCCTGCTATGTTACTACTTGAATTTTGATCATCTACGAAGCCAGGGTATAGCTTTGCTGGTCCAGGTAGAGGCAAACATCCAAACTACAGATTTTTATTTTAAATATGCTAGTTTAGGATTACTGAAATAATAGTAATATGGAGTAATAGTAGTAGTCTTAAGTAATATTGAAAGTAATATTGAAAATTATATTGAAAGCCAGTGGCTTTCAATACCATCTCAGTAAACCCTGTCCTGGAGTGCAGTTGTATGTTGACCTCCCTCCCATTTCTTGGGAAGAAACTCTTAACGTAAGCTAGGATGAATATTGGCTTTGTAAAAGACGCAAGCACCAGATCCATGTGCTTCTTGCATACTTAAAAAAGATGGTTCAAATGGCAAAGAATAATGCCTGAACCGTGTTGATGGTTTTTTCAAATGGATGAATTTCATTCTTTTATTTTCATTGTCAGTTCAAGTTTTACAGAATTAGATATCTAAATGATAAATAATCTTGCTATCTTATAATTTTGAGTCAAGAACATAAAACCACATTTGTCATTACAGCTGGTAACTAATGCTACATACATTGATCTTAAGGACTTTCCCAAACTAATTTTAGTCTTAATACAACCTGTCCTGCTTATTCAAATAATAATAAAACCCAGCACTTGTCTCTCCTCTTTTCATTCTGTCTCCATCATTCTCTTTCCAATAACACGAGTGAGATACCATGTCTACCTTGCAAAGCCCTTTTTTGGTGGCTCCATTTCTTTTAAGCAACAACTTTGATCTTCATTGCATAGTTTGAGGGTGTTCAGATTTAGCAAACATTTTTCACATTGATTGTACTGACAAGGAACACTCATTTCCTATTGCCTTTACAGTATGGGCAGCAAATATCACCTTCTCCGATGTTTTAGCAGCATATTTGGACTTGGCTTTGTTTAAGAGCGCTGTACCAAAAGTTGATTGTAACACTAACTGAAATGGCATGTGTTATAAAGTCTATATTGCTGGTTATTTTTACTGTTTATATTCCTTTAATTTCTGTCTAACAGAAAACTCAGTATGTTGCTGTTTTGCCTCACAGCCTCTGGCCAGCCAAAGTGGTTAAACTGGCTGAAGTTCACTGATTTTTTAACTGAATTCCCCCAAAATAAAATGAACGAGTGTGATTAAGGGTTGGAACTCCTAAATGCCAGAGAAGTAGGAACTGACAGCAGATGTCACTCAGTAAAGTAGACCATCTCAGCAGATGGACAAATATGAAACGTAAAGGCTTTTCCTGACATCATTTGGTTTTAATGTGATAGAAATAAAATGCCTTGTCAGTAAAATATAACCAGACAGTTGCTTTGTCGTCATTTTGGGTACATGGTTGGTAATTCAAAGGCCTGCTGCCTTTGCAATATTAATTATTCTGTGCCTCATTACAGCAAGAATACGTGTCAGACCAGCTGAACGTACCACACACAGCTGGAGTGGCTTGGAAGTATCTGTTCCTCTATTTACAATTTAACATTAGTAAAAGATATAAGAAAGCAACTTCATGGCTCATTTCCAGGATACTAGTTGATGTGTCAGGCAAAATTGTAGAGACCAGATTTCATCCCATGTTTGGGGTGTTTTTCCCCCTGCAGAGGTATGTGATGTGTATCTCGGAGTAGTAGAAAAGCAGTTCTGTAGAGCTGAGAGCTGCAAACGTGAACTGCCTCAGGGGAGCTGGGGCTGCGAGCGGTGTACTTAATGACATATGTTCCCATTAAAATGTGTAAGCTGTTCTCTTGTACAAGTGGTTAACACCTTTTTAATCAGGCCATTTATTTCATTACAAAAATAAGTACGCCGAGTTGGAAAATGATAGTATTTTATGGTCGGCAGTTTTCACATTCAGGTATATATATTTTCACATATATATATATTTAAATATATTAAAAAATGTATATACACAATTTTCAGTGTGATTGAACATATCTGAAGCACACATAAACATAACATACTACTCGTAGCACCCATAATACATACTTCTACTGTGAGCAAAGCCGTGGTGCTCACCCAGTGCTCCTGATGCTATCAGAGGTGCTGTTTAATTGAGAGCTGCTTCTCTTAAATATGGAAGGTAGCTGATGTCTGCTGCTTTGAATCTCACCTTTTAACCTGCTTATGAAGTAGAAATGTTGATCTTTGGAGCACAGGTTAGGATTTGCCTGTTTCACTGGGTGTTCAATTTTCTGAGATGGATGAATTATCTGGTGTCTGAGGAAAAATAGTATTTTTAGTGTATTTAATTACCACTCAGGTTGTTTATCATGTTTTCTAGGTTGAATTTTTCAATCCCAGTTTTTGTTATTTTCACTGTCCCCTTTATTAATTGTTAAGCTTATCTTTTGTGACAACACCCAGAAGGCACCCTTTTATAAATCAAAAGTAAATATATTACCCTACCTTGCAGGGGTGCCATAAGGCTTAATTAGTTCATTTTTGTAAAGTGTTCTGAGATTCCCAGATCAGCATCAAATGTTTATTATTAATTATAGGCTCTAGTGAGTATATTGGATGATTTCATAATTTAATTCTCTTCAGGCATCCTTAAAATAACTAATTTTGTAATGTCTTTATTCTTTTAAAGTCCTAAAGCACATTGGTTCTTGGCTCAAGTAATTCTGTGTACATTTTCCTATCACTTTCTCTATTTTTAGTTCTGGAGATTTTTTTTTTCTATATAGTAATATGAAAAACAGTCTTTTAGTGTTTTCCCTATGAATTCTGCTATGTGGATTATTCTCTAATAAGAAGGTTTTGTTTAAACATTATATAGTAGTTTTTTTCCTGCAGTGGGGCACGTTAAGTAATTTACTTGGCTTCCCTTGGGAAATTTGCAGAGATTACCCAGCACTGCTGTGATTTATCATTTCTACTTTATTTCTGACTCATAAAGCATGCATTATTTTGTGTTTACCTTCAGCAACAGATCACAGGAAATTTCATCATCAATCAAAGCGCTTTAAAATCAGGAGAAAGGATGATGTGACAAAGGCACAGTCAGCAACTGTGGTTATTGGAGGATCATTTATTGCTTCATTGTGTCGTAACACTTCTGATTTTATTGCTTTTCCCAGGATCGGGTTCATGTCGCTTCAGTTACTCAGATCCCAGCATCACCGTGTCCTACAGTAAGAACAGTTCTGCAGATTGGACTCAGCTGGAGAAAATTAGGTTTGTTACAGGTTTTTAATCATTTTCATGCTTTCTGGCTGAGCAGGTGGTGTTTAAACCTGGCTCTTTTAAAACTTGTTTTAATTGTTAACTTTTCAGTTCTCACTTGTTCATACACATTAAAAGATGAAGGGTGAAATTATGGTCACTAAAACTAATTGCAGAACTGCCACTGGTTTTGGTAAATCACAGTTTCATCCATCGATTATGTGGGAGGTAAGGAAGAGAACGACCTTAGAGTTAAAATGCAGCTCCAATAACCAGCAGGTTCAGGTTCCTTAAAAACCAAAACTTTGATGACTTCTGCATTTTAGCACCAATTTTAACATCAGCAAGAGCCATAATTTATAGTGTTACAAGTTTCTGCTTTGGTAGGATAAAATGTTCAATAAAAATAGTTTATAGTGTGATATGAACACTTTGCTCCTAACACTTTTATAACAACAACTTTATGGTGAATTATGCCTTGGTTTTTGAACAAAAACTGGTTTACATGAAAGCGCAAAGGATTATTATTGGGGATTTTAAAATCTTTTCTTGTAACGTGCACACCTTTAAAAGCAGAATCAGTATCAGAGATGGATTTTTCTAAGAGAGCAGAATCAACATTTTATTAAATAGTATTGGGAAAGGTATTTTGTTGATTAGCATATATACATAGTTATAAAAGTACAACTGGGGAAGAAAAATGCTGTTTATATGTAGTGTCTTCATAGTGTCTCAGTCTGCCTCCCAGTATTACCTTAGTGTCTGTGCCATGCAGGTGTTTTGCTTGAGCCTATTTTCAGTCCATTGAGATAATTTGCAGAGCAAAAGGCTACTTATTTTCTGATGAGTAAACAGAACTCTAGCTACAAGGCTGTGGATTTCAGTATCTCATCCTCCCACTCCTTGTGAGAGTGGGATTGCAATTTCATTGACAAAGGCACAAATTATGAACAATTTTAGTAAATCAAATGGCGCTAATTCTTATCTCAGAAAGATATAAAGCAAGAGTAACTTCACTGCAGCCACTGGAGTTGCATCAGAGTAACCACACACCTTTTTTTTCTCACATTGATGCAAAATTGTATGTCCGGTTCTGTTACCTGCATAGCTCTGCAAGCCAGGAAACTCAAGAGTTGTGACGGTACAAACACAAGCCTTTGAAACCCAGATTTTTTTAAGTTAATGCATATACAGCTTGTCTGTGCTGCTTTAACTTTGACTGCTGGAGCCGGCAGTAGAAAATAGGTCAATAGAGCACTTGGGTACAAAGTGGAGAGGATGAATTATGAAAGGATGCTCATTTCTCCTGTGGTCCGTATGAATTACAGTGTTTATTTGAATGTGCTTCAGCGGCTTTCACTGTGCTACATGCAGCTCCAGGGAACGGTGCGAGAATGGGGAGAGGTGGGACGGGAGAGCAGCTGTGAAGGGAAGGTGCTGTGTCAGTGGGATTTCAGGTCTGGACTCCCGGGGAGGAAGGGGAAGGATCTTTCTCAGGGAAGGTGGGTGCTGTGTGTGGGCTCAGGGAGAAGCGAGGACAACATCTCAGAGCAGCATTGCACTGGAGGGTGAAAGACAATGTTTAGCAAGTGCAGGGTGATTTGTGCGGGCAGGTTCTGGGTGTGAATATGGGCCAATTACAGTTGCTTTTTGACATTTCGCTACACTCTAATATTTTGCTTTACAAAGAGAAGTTCCTCTGTTTTCTCCTACAGAAGCAAGCTATTGGTGCCTTTTTTCCCTAAAAGCTCTGGATTGTCTCTGACAAACTTATTAACCCACCAAAGCATCGCTACCAAGGCAGAGGCAAGGTTGAGTAGCTGGCATCTTGGAAACCCCAATTTTGTACCTCCTTGCAGCCTGAGGTTTGAATGCAGATAATTCCCTTGCTGGATGATTAATAAGGCAAAAATAATAATTCTCAGCATCCCTTCCTTGCACACAGAGCTCAGTCCTTTCACTGCTGGGAGCAATGTAAAGACATTCACCCAGATCTTGCGATGAACCTCGGTCCTTTCACGGCTCTGAGGACAGCTCTGGGAAGCAGAGCTCAAGGCCCTGATCATTGGCTAATACTAATATTCCAGGTCTGCCTCTCCTCCCCACATTGTCCATTTTCAGCAGCAAGAGAGAGGACAAATGGCTTGTTTCTTCTGTATTGTTTTTGAAGCAGAACATGGAAAGAAAGGCAACCTGGCTCTCCCCATCCACAGAATTATCCTGACAGCAGGGCTGTGGGATTGGAAGGACAGGTTTGTCAGAGAAAATTCCCAGCTTTTCCCTCCGGCCATTCTGCTCCATCCAGATCTATGAGGGACTGAGGCACCAGAAGTCAGGAGTTTCTTTTGGTGAAAGCTCATGCAAAAATCACATTTTGGGAGACCCATTTTTGTAAAGTGCTTTCTTAACATTTCCTTTTGGCCATACCTGCAAAATGCCTGACAATGCCCAGTCACTTAGGAGGTGTGACCAGCATCAAGTACGAATGTTGCCGTGCTCTTTCTTCCTGCTCTCCAGACATCTGCATTGATCTGTTATTTATTGCCTTAGCTTGCACTTTCTTTGAAGCAAGGCTGTCCGTTCGGACTGTATGTGCACTGCCTGGCACAGTAGGACTCTGCCTCAGGGCAGGTATTTTCTGATCTCCATAGAAGATTTATCAGCATACAAGGGACATCAGCACAAGTGTGTCACACCTAGTAAATGTGTTAAATGAGGGAAAAGTGTTCCTGGCTATGGCTTAAACTTGGTCTAATTCCATATCATTATTTTTCAGTGCCCCTTCCAATGTCAGCACAATCATCCACATCTTGTACCTTCCCGAAGATGCTAAAGGGGAGAACATCCATTTTCAGTGGAAACAGGATTATGTTCAAGCTGGTGATGTGTATGAAGCCTGTTGGGCATTGGACAACATCCTGATCATAAATGCTGCTCACAGAAAAGTTGTATTAGAAGATAATCTTGATCCAGTGGATACTGGCAACTGGCTTTTCTTTCCTGGGGCCACAGTTAAGGTTAGTCTGATTTTCTATGGCTTAATGTTATTATTACTCTTGTATATAGAATACGACAGTAACATCTAGCCAAACTCTGAACACACAAGGGTGTTTAGGCCACTCCATCTGCTTCTAGAATTGGGCTCTTTTTTACTTTGTTTTTACCTTTTCTGTGTCCCGTCGGGGCTTTCTAGAACAACGCAACTTCTCTGCCATGACCAAAACCAAATGACAGTTTATACTGTCATGTCAAAGATCATGTAACAGAAATTGGGAAACAGCTTCCTTTTAGCAAAACAGTGCGATATTTTTGAAACAAATTCAAGTCTCTCCACTGGATATTTTGAAATCTACCTGTTTGTTTATCTTGGTGTTGTTTGGCTACCACTACTCGCTTCATCACAAACCATCACAAAAATTACAGTTTCCCACTTTTTCTGACTATGAATATCACATCTCCATTGCAGCATGCATTCAGGTATTCATGTTGCTCCTTAAAAGTCTCTTTTTCATTAAGAGCCTGCTTTGATAGATGAGATCTAGCAAGATCATACAACCTTGGGAAAAATTCTAAGGAGCCCTACAAGATCTCTGTGCACAAAGTTCCTTCAAATGCAGAGTTGTTTGACGTCTGGAAATCAGTTGGATTCTTGCTTTCTATGTTTCCAAGCAGCCAGAAGTTGAACAGCAGATGACTTTCTGTTTGCATCCTATTTTTCATTCACAAAAAAGGCAGTTTTGATGTCGGGGTTCATTTATGATGCTGGTAATGGTTTTGGCAATTGCACAGGAAACAGATGTCGAATACTGAGGGCAGTAAGAGGTTGGTTATGGCCTCATCCTTTTCCCACAGAACCTGATATGAATGGCCTCAGATTAATCTTTTTAGAAATAAATACTCCCACTAATCTACTCATAGTACCCGCATATTGACTTTTTTTTTTTACTTCAGTAAGATCATTTAATCTACAATGACAAAGTTTTTATATGAGATTTTAGAATCAAATGATGTCCTGTGTATTTAATGAAGTAATTTTCTGTGATCAGTTCACATTTATTGTGTTGTCAGTCTTACCTCTGGATTTTAAAATCCAGCCCACACATGTGAAGGTGTGAATGCAAAGCAAGGAGTAATGTGCCATAGGCGCAGTTACTTCTTCTCAGCTGGCCAAGCCTAAACACTGCTTGCTCCTCCTGAAACATGTGCAAACAATGTCTAAGCTTCAGCAAGTAAAGCTCTTTTTTTTCTATTTTCCTCTTTTTTTTTTTTTCGTTAAACTCAGCCAGTTTGTGTCAATACACAACTATGGTTACATGTAAGATGAGACACCTAAACACAGAGATCACTTAGTGCTTCTAGGCAGAAATCCCATTCAAGTTCAAACCTTATATGAGACACGAGTGAGGATTCACCAACCTGCCAATCATCCAAGGTCATCTTCTGTTTTAGGGACAAGGGAAATGTGCATCTGTCTGTTCCCAGCTGCCATTTGGCTATGTGTAGCCACTTACACCAGGTTAAGGCAATGCGTAAAGCTGTGGTGTAGCCGCACTGGATTAAGGCTATGTGTGATGCAGGGCTTTTATTCTTCATGGAACCCTGTAGTTATTTCAAACAGTTTTAGCGTATCTAGGTTATCACCAGAGCATTCCCTTACTCAAATTTCATTTTTAAGGTTTTTGCTCCAGTTTTCCTCAAATTTTCAGGAACAATGTTGCCAAATATGATTTGAACAGATTTTGCAATGTGAATTTCATGTTATGTCAAAAGTAAAACTATAAATTGGGTCAAGATTTACATCAGATTCAGCATAGACCCTGTCGTAGCATTAGAACACCAAGAACATTTTTTTTGACAAAAGATTTGTGCTTTTCAGGATTGGAACATTATATAGAACTTTACAAAACTTCTAATATTTTCTTTAAAACATTTAGCATAGCTCTAATCTCAGTTCATCACAAACACACTATTTTGTATAAAGAGAAAAGTGAGAATCTTTGTACATTGTGCTAATGACATTACATCACATTTTAAATGTAACCACACCAGTCACCTCTGTTTCAAGCAGCATTTCACAGCAGATAACTTGACCAGTGTAATGGCAGAACGATGGCAGCAATGGGTGGGACATCTTCACAGGATTCATATTGTTAATGCTCTCAGGCTGCAAGAGTTCACAGAAACTGGGGGAAGATTTTAGGAGATTTGTCTATCATAGCCAAAGGCATTGGCCTGCCAAATAATATTGGAGAAACCTGACAGTGCTACAGGGGTAGCTTGCATCAAAGCTAATTCTAGTTCTCTTTTTCCTACAAGTCCTTTTGCTTCCCAGACATGTCAGACTTGCTAAATAGTCCTGATGTTTGTTCAGAAAGTCTGTAGAGCAATTTTAAATTTTTACTTATATTTTTACTAAGGGATCAGTAAATTTCATTGCTATACTGTGCTACATTTTATAACTGTCACCTCTGTGCTTTTTAAAGAAGTTCCCATACGCGCAGTCTATCACGCTGCCAAACTCCATTTCAAGCTGATGAGACCTTTTCTCTGCCATCCAAGCCTGTTTGTGCCATGCAAGTTTCAATTCATATCCTCCTGTCCTTTGTCAATTAGTATTTTAGATTGGCCTTAAAAATCTTTCTTGAAGTTTGTGTTAACTTCTTCACTGGCTTCCTTCAGTGCTTTTCCTTATGAGTTTCCTTGACAATGCCAATGAACAGTCACATTTCTGGATGTTATTCGTTGTCTAACTCAGTTTTGATTAGTATATACAAAATTGTGGGTCAATTCTTTTCCTAAATTGTGCCATAAAGATAAGCAATTTCATTGGACCGAGGGAATGAAATACTAAGAAAAACAAAAAGAAACAAGAAAAATTATCTTTCTAAATTTCTTCCGTTTACTGGGCTTATTTTCTGTATTCATCTTTTCTTGCTCACCACCTTTCACCACCCAGAATGATTGATACTGCATATTTCTCAGGTGGAAGGGCAGTGCCAGTCTGAGATAGCTCATCCAGCTGGCAGTCAGAACTGAAAGAAGAGGAAAAAGTACATAGTTATTTCTGGTAGAAAAAGGACTAGAAACAGTCTTTCTCTAAGCGTTTACTTTTTCTCCAAGTGTTTACTTCTGGACTGCCCCAGCAGGCATTGCTCAGAAGGTGGAACCTTCTCCTTGGAGGCTCTGTGGCACATCCAGGGTAGTGAATGAAGCAAACAAGGGTACGAACATGAGCCCGTGATCTTGCACACCTTAGTTGTTACATCACCCCCTTGCTTGGCTGTGGCTTGTGCAATCTCCCAGGCATTATCTTCAAGGGATGTACCCTCACAGATGGTCCAGGGACTGTTTCCAGGAGGCCGCAGGGATGACACCACTCTTCTGGGAGGAGAGAGTTTGCCCAGGTGGATGCAAACTCTGCTGTGTCATTTGCTGTCAAGGCCAGAGAACGGTCCCTGGCCTAATCTGGGTACCATTACGGTCCTGCCATGTTAGAACTGTCCACCCCACCCGTCCCTTCAGCCATCCCAAACCTTTTAAGGGAATTCTCATTAAATACCATTTTGTCGCCTTAGTGGATTACTCTGTTAGTAAAGATAGCCATTACGATATGGTTCGTTGGTAGTTTAGAATAAATGTTGCTGTTGCTCACATAGATGTGGTTCAGCAAGTTCTTTCCCAATAGTTGCTCAGGAGGTGGCTTTTAGAATTGCTTGTTATACCTGGTACATGCTCTTGTTGGATGCTTATCAAGTTGCAAGGAAAGTATATTTTTTTCTGTAGAAGGTTTACTTTGGTAGTACTTGAGGTCTACTAAAATAAATAGCAAACATTATAAATCCAGAGTTTTGCTGGTAAAATGGCTCAGATTAATAGCTGCTTAGATTAATAAGGTAAAAAGACAGCTGAAACAAAGCAAAGTAGTATCATGAAGACTGTTGTCTGGGTCCTGGATTAGATTCTGTGATGGATTCAGTCACTGGAGTGGACACTGCAAGCATTAACGGTAATTATGCACCGATGTGTTCACTCCAGTTTGGTAGATTTGGACAGTGTGTTCTCAATAAGCACTTGTGGGAACTTCCTTGTGCCCAGCTTGGGAAGCGATTTCTCCTCCTCTCCCAGTCTGCTTGAGCTTGGACCAGGAATTTCATTACGTTTCTTGCTGCGCTCAGGAGTGGTTGCTACTCGTTTGAAAGCACATGGCTCGTTGCAGACGCAGCTGGAACTGGCTACTGAGATAGGAAGCAAGCTGAGAGATAAGCCACTGAATTTGTGTGTTTTGGTTCCAAAGAAGACAGCAAAAGACAAGAAAGATGCTGTTAGCGAGGCCAAGCAACCCTTAGGAGATTAATTGGATCCACTGGAATGTATTTATCTGTGTTGGACTGTGTGGAAGGGTGTTGAACAGGATAAATTTCTGACTGCATTTCAATATTTCCAGTGACAGCTCCGAGCTGGCCTTGCAACCGAGCATGGTTAGGATGTTGCACTGGTGGTTGAGACTGCTGAAACGCATGAAGCAGTGCTGTGCTCTGTTAAAGGTCTGTAAACCTCAAGACTTCATAGCTAATTGGGGGAAAAGATGAAATCTTCTCCCTTCAGTAATGCTTCTTGGATCTCTACTCCTATAGAACAGAAAAGTGATCTCATCTTTCAGTAGACACTGCATATATCTCATATATTTGACCAGAAATTGTTGTGTTTTGAGGTGCAACGTTTGCCAAATTTTTTAGTTTTCTGTGATTGCCCTGGGCCAAGTTTGGATGTGCAAGCCCAAAAATGGAGGTTGTGAAGGGAGACAACCTCAGCAGTCTTATAGTTCATGTCTCTGCAGTGCTTTGATTACATAAAAATAGCATTGAGACCAAAGCACCTGTCTCTGGAATTTTTCCACATCTCGGAAAAAGCAGTATAGATCATTACAAACACTAGAGCAGCCATGTATTTGGTCATGATCTGTTAACCCAGTGACACTTCTCACCTTTCAGAAGAGTTCAGTTACGGAATTGCTGTCTCACAGTAGTTGCAGCCACTCTTCACTTGGTGGCTGAAGGTTGCAGTCCAGCTGCTCTGCTTAGTTTGCTTGGTCTGCAGGATGTGGGGACTACACCTGAGGTTGTCTGTGCTGCTGAGCTGCGAGCATGCAGCCTGGCCTAGCACGGGATGGGGCAAGGGGGGAAGGTCTGAGCCAACCTCACTGAGCAAGTTGCGTTTAGGACCAGGGAATGGTACCTGATGCGTGTTATTCACTACTGTGGACATGACCAATAAATCCTGAAAATGTCCCAATCCCAATATCCTGATACAGTAAGCCCCTTAACTTAACAGATCATCACCATTCAGCTCACTTTAATTTCTGAGAAATGCATGCCAGTTTAGCAGAAGAGAAAGCTGCATAAGAAAAGAGTGGGAGAACTAAACACTCACACTCAGAAAGATATGCTGAAAATGTGTCTGTAAAACTCCGTGACCTTTCACCACACCCTGAGCGGAGCAGGGCTATGCACATCCTAGATCTGTGAGTCCTTCCTGAACCTGTGTTGTTGTGTGTCACTGAGCAGAGAAGACATGCACGCAGGCCTAGGAATTTGGCAAAAAGAAAGGCTGATTAAGCTATTCCACCCCCCTAGTTCCAGAGAAGATTTCCAAATCTCTGAATACTCTGTTAATTAATAGGAATGGCATTGGATAGTCTTCTTTCAAAACAAACATCCTGATATTCCATATTGTGGTGGGTTGGCCCTGGCTGGATGCCAGGTGCCCACCAAAGCCGCTGGATCACTTCCCTCCTCAGCTGGACAGGGGAGAGAAAATATAATGAAAGGCTTGTGGGTCAAGATAAGGGCAGGGAGAGATCACTCACCAATTACCGTCACGGGCAAAACAGACTTGACTTGGGGAAATTAGTTTAATTTATTACCAATCAAATCAGAGTAGGGTAATGAGAAATAAAACCAAATCTTAAAAATACACCTTCCCCCCACCCCTCCCTTCTTCCCGGGCTTAACTTTACTCCTGATTTTCTCTACCTCCTCCCCCTGAGCAGCACAGGGGGACGGGGAATGGGGGTTGCGGTCAGTTCATCACACATTGTCTCTGCCACTCCTTCCTCCTCAGGGGGAGGACTCCTCACACTCTGCCCCTGCTCCAGCCTGGGGTCCCTCCCATGGGAGACAATTCTCCATGAACTGCTCCAGTGTGGGTCCCTTCCACAAGGTGCAGTCCTTCAGGAACAGACTGCTCCAGTGTGGGTCCCCCGCGGGGTCACAAGCCCTGCCAGCAAACCTGCTCCAGCCTGGGCTCCTCTGTCTCCACGGGTCCACTGGTCCTGCCAGGAGCCTGCTCCAGCATGGGTTTCCCACGGGGTCACAGCCTCCTTCGGGCAGCTACCTGCTCCGGCATGGGGTCCTCCCCGGGCTGCAGGTGGATATCTGCTCCAGCGTTAACCTCCATGGGCTGCAGGGGCACAGCCTGCCTCACCATGGGCTTCACCATGAGCTGCAGGGGAATCTCTGCTCCGGTGCCTGGAGCACCTCCTCCCCCTCCTTCTTCCCTGACCTTGGTGTCTGCAGGGTTGTTCCTCTCACATATTCTTACTCCTCTCTTTGGCTGTAGTTGCACAGGGCTCTTTCCCCTTCTTAAACACGTTATCCCAGAGGCACTACCACCGTTGCTGATGGGCTCAGCCTTGGCCAGCAGCGGGTCCGTCTTGGAGCTGGCTGGCATTGGCTCTGTCGGACACAGGGGAAGCTTCCAGCAGCTTCTCACAGAAGCCACCCCTGTAGCCCCCCACTACCAAAACCTTGCCATGCAAGCCCAATGCACATATATATCTTTGTGGGGTTTAATTTTTGATGCTGAAATGAGTAAGATATTTTTTCTGTTTTTTGGTTTTAAATTCTTGTTTAAAAAAGGGTTGAGATACCCATTGCCTGAATTGGATCGAATATGTCTGCAGGAAGAAAGGTGATGCTCTAGGTATGCTAGTGTGAAAATGGCAGATTGAAATTGCTATGACCTTATATTGGACAAAATTGCATAGATACAGATGCTTCTGACAAGACTCTCCTGTTTTTTGAATAAGATATAGCAAGGCAGTATTTGGTCTGTGGGCCAAACCCAGCCTTCTAGCCAGCTGCTTTGCCTCGCAGGAGCCCTTATCCACCACATCTTCCTGGGAAGAGGCGAGCAGGCTTCCTGCTGCACCTCATCTGAGAGCCATTCCTGCTTCTCTGTGGGTGGAAGGAGGCGTGTGAGAGGGGAGGAGAGGTGAAGAAAGTGGAACAGGGTGCACAAAACCTGTCGACCGACTCCCTTCAGTGAGAGTGTGGGCACTCTGAGCTGTGCCCATGAGGAGGCATCTGTATATCCATAGGGCTTGATGTAGCCCATGCATGGAATTGCTCTTGCCTTTTTTTGGTTAATAATCACACTTCTAATTAAAATAATAATACTTAGGTACAATGCCTAGGGGGTCATTGGAACTGATAGGTGGTTGACTGTGGTGCTGTGAGTTGTTCAGGCAGCTGAGAATTGCTGTTGGGCAGGAATGCTGAACCTGCACCTTCTTCCATGCCAGTTCCCCGTGGCTCGGAAGTGTGGTGGGGGGTGGCAGGGAGCCAGCGTTAGCTCTGAGCTGGCGTCAAAGCACCAGGGGTCTTTCCTGACTCCTACAAGGAAAGAATTTGGTCTTTGCAGGTCACTGTGAGATGCACATTAATAAAAACAACATGAATTGACCCATTAGATGCCAGAGAGTAGAAAGGACTGACTCTCACTCTAATTTTACAGCAGTGTAAATACAGATCATTACTTTCAGAAGAATAGATGAGGTTTAATCATGCTCACTGCAGAGTGCTAGAAACATCAATAGTTCCCAATAACATAGAGGAATAGTTCTGTTCATGCCAGTTAAATGACTCATTAAGGAAATTGGTCATCGAAAGAATGACCGGTGTTGTACAAACATCATGAAATGTCCTAGAAAATTAAGAACCATACGAATCATACGAATCACTCATAAACAAGCAAAGTGTTTTGAGCACTAGCCTTTGAATAACAGTCTGTAATTGGAAATGATGAGTGAAAACACACTTTATAAACTGTTTGTTACTACGTCACAGGACAAGTTTCATCCCGTTGTTTTGGAAAGGGAAGGTGCACTGTAACCCTCCGTGCACCTGGCCTGCTTGCACAGCCAAGGTTTTCATTCTGTAACGTACATTAAATGATGTAAAAATGTAGCATGTGGGAAAGATTAGAGCCCTGATTATCTCATGGGAAAGTATTCTAATCATGTTGTGGTTTTTCCTTTGGTTAAAGAAGGGACTTCAGGCCAGAAGCCTTAACAGCCAAATCCACAGAATTTAGAATTTAGAATCTTTCCTAAATTCTGTCATTGTACCTTTGCTGGCTAAGACATTGCATACAGAGTGTGATTTTATCAAGACTGAATCTATCCTTGTACCTGCTATCATGTCAAAATCTAAAAATTTTTAAAACCTGTGTGACTCATTCCCAGAAAGACACAATATCTAATTTATGCCTCCATTGACAATGCTGCTTTAATTAATTTTCTTCATCTTTTTTCTTGTTCCTCTGCTTCTCATATCTCATCTGTTTGCATTGCCTAGATTTTAATTAAAAAAAACTCTCCTCTCTAAGGAGCAATCTGAAGTGGCAAAAATAATCACTTAAAATATTACAGTCATTAAAAAATTGGCTGCGGTCAAAGCCATGCATTTTCAAGTTGCCGACAAACGATATTTTCATTTCCTTTTAAAGTGCATTTTGTATTTGAATAGCATACGCCAGCCAGCCTGGCTATCAGAGATGCTCCTCCAGCTGGGTGGGCTGTGTGACAACTCCTTAATGGGGGAAATTGATGGCCCTCTGCTCGTGTAGAGGTGAAGGCATACTGGGCAGATTTCTTTCCATCTGCTGTCAGCCCCTTGCAAGCTGGCACTGCCCAAATGCCCAACACATTCATTCCAATGCAAGAAATGTCGCCAAAAAATAAATTGTGAGGCTACAGCTGCCTGAAAGAATCATCGAGGCCATTAGGCCCAGGAGAGATAATATGAAGAGGTGCATCAGTGTTCGTCTCTGATAAAAACCTAATTAAATGATGGTAAAGATGACTGTGGATACTTTAAAGGCACAGAGGTGAACAACATTTTCATGGGAGTGTGGGGATGAACCTCGGGAAGATGATATGCAGCACCTCAGCCAAAAATCTGTTACACTGAGGAATTTCACACTAGAGTTTCCTGTTGATGCTTCTCCGAATGGCACAGTTGCATCATTTAGTTGCCCTCTGTTCTGCTCTCCAAGTAAAGAAATCCCATACTGTAAAGCCAAGAGGTATTTATTGATTCACAAGTTCGACTCGAACAACTGGGACAGAAGCTGGTTTGGATGAACTTCAGTGCTTCTGTTTACATTCCCAATCTTTGTCTTTCGAGCTTCTAAAAATCTTCAGGGCCGTGTCCTTAGCTGCAACTGTGGCATAGGCTGATCTGATTGATGCTTGTGCATGGCAGGGTGAACGGGAGACCTCCAGAGGTCCCTCCCAGCCAAGAGGTCACGCTGAGGGTAGCAGATGTCTCCTTATGTGGTGCTCTCATGCAAGTCTTTAAAAATATGGGGATTGTTCAGGCATGCTATGTGATGTAGGGTCCCAGATCTTACTTGGGACCCTTAAGCCATTTAGAAGTTACAGAAAGTTGGTCAGTATTTATTTATGAAAACAGAAATATATCCAGTTGGAAAGAACCTGCTTCACCAAATCTGATTTCCCTGCTTTTGCTGACCAATGGTTTTAAGCAGTCCTAACTGAAACCCTTCTGCATTTCAGACGATCAAGAGGCTTTCCTAAAAGCACCTATCAAAAAGGTGAAAGCTGTAGGTACAAGATGTAGAATGTAAGGAGTATAGAGTAGGATAAAGAAGATGACAGACTGTTGACAAAAGTTTGGTTTTGAAACCATGCACTACTCTCTCCTATAGTCTCTATCTTCAAATTATTAGCTAATGCCCTCATAATGTACAACAGAAAGCTCACCTGAATTCATAAGACTTGCTGGCTCTCATAGACCACTTGGCTAAGAACTGTACTCATAGACTAGAAATATTCATAGATAGCAGCAATTTTAGCATGAAAATGTATTTTTCGTAGCAGTGGTACCATTGTAGCATCAAAGAGCCCTAAGCAAGGAATGTACCACTGCTGCATCTTCAGGCACAAAGCAAAAAGATAGCCTGTGTCCCAGGAAATTGCCATCCATTTATAAAACAGGAGATAAGCTGGGGCTGGGGAGATGTGGGAGCAAAAGGAAATATTGCAAGAGGGGAGAGCACTCATGCTGGTAAGCAGTGCATTCTTCGGTGTAATCAATGACAAGGCTTGTTGAGGAAAGCACTAAGGAAGTGTCTGAAGGACGTCATCTTGTGGGGAATTTGCCAAGTGTGGTGGGCAGAATGGGCAAGGGCATGCAAGTCTGGTCATCTCACAAGCAGATGTAGTGGCAAGCATCGGCAGTCAAGGAGAAGTGAGCCACAAGATGGTGCATATGGGAGATGGTGGAGGCAGGTGATGATGAGCCATGCAGGGGCTTGAAAGTAGGGAAAAAGCAGTGATACCATAACTATCCAGTAGACAAACTTTAGAAACACAGTAAATTCAGAGTGAAGATTAGATTGAAAGCAAATCCAAGCATGCTGAGATACGGGAATGCATCCAGCCAATTTTCATTTTGCCCTATTCATGCAAAGCAATAGCTTAACAATTGCAGCTAGTGAATAATAGTATTGGTAGTGCCAGATTAAATTAAACTGTTTTTTTTTTTTCCCCTTGGGATGACCACAGTCCCTGAACAGAACTCGGCTTCTTTCCATTTGGCAACAGGCGGGGGTTGTTTATTTAGGAATACAACAGTTTACTTATGGCAAGCTGATAGTCCCACTCCAGTTGCAAACAATGGGAAATAGCTACTGTTGTGAAGTGGCTCTGTTCAAGTGCCTGCAAGTGTCCTATGCTCTATTATGTAGGTGATTTGGGAGAAAACTTTGTTTAAGGAAGGTTACCAGATTTGTCAAAGGATTTATTCTCTAAATTAATTTTTCCTCACAAATTAGTTAACTTCTCAGTGTTGTGATTTGCGCAAGGACACACTAAATGTTCCACATGCTTTTAATCCCCTTTAAATAAAATTAAACTCTGCTTTAGTTCTAGACCTGCAGCTGATGCTTCCATGGTAACAAGGAGAAATATCCTACAAGTTGTTGTCATTCGGCCTTTTTAGTTACAAAATTTACACAGCAAGTTAATTTGTTCTTATCTTATAAATCATTTAAGTGTAAATAAAAATGAAATGGAGAACAAATGTAATCTGGAATTTGTAAAAGAGAACTCTACATCTACATAGAGAGATCTGCAGTATCTCCAGTTTAGGGAGAACTTGATCCAGTTAGTTTCAAAACACGGTACATGTTCATTCCACGTTTTTATCACTTTAGAATGACAAAAAGAAAAAAGACTTGTAAAATTCAGTCCTTAAATACCGGAAGTATATAGGCTACCACCGCTAGTGCAAAGCCTTTAATTTGAGAAAGAGGCAACACAGTATGTAAATTGTACTTTAGTTCTTCATTTCTAAAGGCTTGGATTCAAATCCTGGGTTGAACCCAAGAGAAAATGAGTCTGATGGTTTCAGTTCAGTCTCTAATCTGTTCAAGCCCTATTACAAAACTGCAAAATAATCCAACACAGTCAGCAGCCTCCTGGATGTTGAACAAGACTGACAAGGTAGTTGGGGGTGATGCCGGTGAGGGACCATCTCCTGTGGAGCTTCTTTTGCTCCTGGAAAATTTGGCTGAGTGCTCTTTGAGGTTATTCACCCTTCAGCAGCCCATCGGATGAAAAAAAAAGCAGTAAAAGCAGCGACAGATAGCGACTGCTTGGAAAATGAAAAGAAAAATATGGAAGCTAAGTGTGAGCTGGGGGTGATGATTATACAGGCGAGGGAAACGTGGCAGGTGGGACGAGAGAGGATGAGATCATGAGCAGAGGAGCCCTGGCCCTTGCTGGAGCAGCACAGCTCATGCAAATGGGGCTCATCCTCATCTGCTTCTCCCATGGGCATGTGTCCAGGGTCCCAAATGGTGGCACTGGGACAAAAACGTACCAGAAAATGATGGCCCTCCCTCAGAACTTCTTTAAAAGCCGTACCTGTGTTTTGAGCATCTTTTGTACTCTCTTTAAAGGTAATGAGCTTCTATTACTGGTTGCATAGGTATGTAGAATAACAGGAGTTAAACCCCAGTCTAAACTTCTCTTCTGCGTAGCTGTTTCACGTGAGATTCAAAGCTAACATCAGCAGAGGGTGGTTTGAGCCATACATTGTGTGGTTCATTAACACATACAATATGCATAAAATACATATTCATAGATACTGTGTAGCTGTGTATAGAAGCATAAAGGCAGTTTTACAGAACTAATGAAATAAATGATGCTTTTGAGCTTTCATAAAGGGTTGATCATACACCACTGTATAAATAATTACTTATTCACCCCTTTGCCAAACTGCCCATTTATTTATCTTGACAACCTAAATGGAAACTCCATCAGATGTACTTCAGTAAATATTCTGTTAGACAGCAGAAGGACATACAAATGTTAAATGATAATGGCGTTATATCTGGTTTGTGTTCATTTTAATAGGTGGCTTTCATCAGGCAAGAGATTACTAATTACATACCCCACTATCAAGTATATACTTACGTATAACTTAGCACCTGAGAAATAAGTAAGGCTTATATGCAATTATATCCAAAGCTTGTATGCAATTGTAATAACTAGCTCAGTAGGATCTATTTGTCTATTTGTTTCCTAAGAGATGAAGGGTTACGTATAAATTTGAATTAAGTTTTAGCCTGAGTATTTATTTTTAGTGTATTTACTTGACTGCCTGCAGATAATAGGAGTTTCGTGGCAGATTGATTGACAGATAAAGGATACTTCGCTGCTGTTCAGCAAATGAAGAAAATTCTGAAAAGCAAGGACAAATTATTCTTAAACTTCTGATGTTAGCAATACCTGTGAGCATGAAGGATAAAATCATTTAGCAAAAGCCATTTCTCAGTCAATTATAAATAAATGCATAGTACAAACAGTGTTTTTCAAAGAGCAGTAAAATATAAAACTGTTTCGTTAATTTCTGCAAGTTATAAAATATTTTATGTGTAAATTATTCTGCCTTTTCAGTGGCAGCAGCTGCATATATGGTTCACTGTGTATATGGTGCATTTACAGAGCAGGGAGACTTGTGACAAAATCTATTTAATTTCTGTGATAAATTATCAACACTTCAGAATCTTTCTATTGCTTTGACCTTTCTTTGGAAGAAAAACACTTTAACAGCAATTTATTTATTTTAGAAGTCGAAACAGTCTTTACACTTTAATAGTATGTTTATTTCTTTAAGTGATATTTAGTCAGTGTTAATAAACATAGAACTGTTGTCATTTAACTATAGACCAGACAGTCTCTATACAAAAATCAGACTTCAAGTACTCAGATTTTTTTTAACAATATTTAGGCACCTCTAGAAATATAGTCACAAATTACATTCCTAAATATAAATTAATTGCTAAGTTATTGGCAACCATACTGGAAAATCATTAACAAAAGAATTTCAATTATGTCGTTTTTTGCATTGTTAAATGAAGGAAGAGTTATAGAATCTGACAAAAATGTGTTATTTTATACTTTGCTCATAAAATCACATGTACTGGGCAGTTTTAATTTCTTGCCACATCTTCCTCTTTGTTAAAACTTTAATTATTCACTTATGTGGCACTACCATGACCTTTTTAAATGCAGAAGAGGTGATTGTCATACTTTCCCTCGGTGCGTTATGAAGGGGTTCATAGACAAGAGGGCACTGCATAGACTATACTGAAAAGGTCAATGCAATTTGGCATTATTGTGTCTCTTTTTCAGATGTTGAACTGTGGTAAGAATGCAGAATTATTCCAATTAATAATTTCTTATTTCACCTTTCACTTCTGATGCAACCAAGGTTTCCCAAAAAAAAAGCGTTTGAGCTAATTATTACTTTTATCAGTATTCATTTTAATACAAACAATTCAATAAAATGCCAAGTTCTCAGTTTGCATTAAGGCCAGGTAGATCTTCTTTAGAAGCTTACAGTATCTGCTTCAGCCACATAGATTTTGCAGACTTACCATTTTGTCAGACACACAAGAAGGCAAATGTAGGATGGGAGAAAGAAGAAAATCTGTGCTGTAACCGCCATGTGCTCCTCACAGACAGCTTCTTCCAGGTCGATATGCCTGGAGAGTCATGGTGGTCAAGGCACGTTGGGGCAGACGCATGGCTTCATTTGATGCTGTTGAGGTGGTATATACAGAAACGCAATAGGAAAAGCAGACGTGTTGGGTGTGGGGGCAGCTTCAGGAGAAGCTGTATCACAAGAGCTAGTTGCCTATGGAGCTATTTGTTAAGCTATTTGAATTAAATATAGCAAATAGCCTTTTCACTCCTACACTTCAGGCCCAAAGTTTACTATATGGCAATGCATAGCAATTTTAAATGCAAACACCTCTGCTGGCAAAACTTCAGGCATGGAAATCTGATGTGTTTCACAGAATGAAACTCTCACGCTGACAAAATATCTATAGCAATATTTGATATACTACTAGAGTTATTTGTACACACAGTTGTGTATGTGCCAGACATAATGGCAATACTTTAAAACAGAAATAAACACTCAAAGATATGGTACATATCTTTTCCATGCAAACACAGTTTTACAATGGTCTGAAGTGCCTTAGTAGGGAAGCAGGTACGAGATTAGGATGCAGTCATCGCTGGGTGTGGGCCCAGAAAGATAAAAGGTGACCATCTATTTTTTTATTTTTATAAAAATAAAAGGCATCAGTGAGTCATTAGGTAACATATAGCTCACTCTGAGCTGTGACAGTGCGTGAGCAGGACAACTGCCTTTGCAAACCCCATGTAACGTCACCTCCTTTTGTCCACAGCATAGCTGCCAGTCGGATGGAAACTCCATCTACTTCCACGGGACAGAAGGCAGCGAGTTCAATTTCGCCACAACCCGGGATGTAGACCTCTCCACGGAGGATGCCCAGGAGCAGTGGGCAGAAGAATTTGAGAGCCAGCCTAAAGGGTGAGTGCCCCTCACCTGCGCGGGGCCCTAAGCAGGTGTGCAGCATCGCTCCAGGGATCAGGAAACTGGATAAACAAAGAATTGCGTTTTGTCTTTGCTGTGTAGTCAGGGAAGATTGTGACTAGGATAAATAGCAATACAGTAAATAACAGGTGATTGTAGATTTTAGGAAGGAACAAGTCTGGAAAGCCCAGGAGGAGCAGTCTGTCTCCAGACCATTTTGTCACCAAAGCTTTTAATGAAAAAAGTTGTGCTTGTAAATTATATAGTCATTCTGAAGAAACACGCGATCATAGAATCATTTATGTTGGAAGAGACCTTTAAGGTCATCGAGTCCAACCGTTAACCTAGCACTGCCAAGTCCACCACTAAACCATGGCCCTAAGCACCACATCTCCCTGTCTTTTAAATACCTCCAGGGATGGGGACTCAACCGCTTCCCTGGGCAGCCTGCTCCAATGCTTGACAACCCTTGCAGTGAAGAAATTTTTCCTAATATCCAACCTAAACCTCCCCTGGCGCAGCTTGAGGCCATTTCCTCTTGTCCTATCACCTGTTACTTGGGAGAAGAGACCGGCCCCCACCTCGCTCCAACCTCCTTTCAAATAGTTGTAGAGAGCGATAAGGTCTCCCCTCAGCCTCCTCTTCTCCAGACTAAACAACCCCAGCTCCTTCAGCCACTCCTCACAGGACTTGTGCTGTAAACCATTCACCAGCCTCGTTGCCCTTCTTTGGACACGCTTCATCACCTCAATGTCTTTCTTGTAGCGAGGGGCCCAAAACTGAGCACAGTATTCGAGGTTGATCTGTTTTTTTCTATTCTGTGACACCTGACTGTTTTTAACAAACTCATATCCATATGAAATCAAATTCCTTGAGAAATTCATCCCCCTCTGGATCCATACTATGAGCCACACTTTGCCGTGAGAGAGCTCCTGCTTGTGCAGAAGGCTGCAGGTCCCAGAGGAGGTGGAGGCAGGACAGCTGAAGCAGCAGCCTGCTCTCACCTTCCAGCAGCTAGAGCATGGCCATGCCTGCCATGCAGGGACTGCTGCAAGGGCAAAGAAAGTAAAGAAACCATCTAAGACAGCAAAATTACCACTCTTGCCAAAACATGAGCGAGCTTTAAAAAAACAAGTGTCCTGGTAAAGAAGTATCATTTTATATACCTCAGTGTATAAATTCTGAGAAAAAGAAAATAACCAACAATGTGGTCTTGATTCTTTTTTATTAAAAAAAAAAGAATTTCATTAGTTGCTGTAACCCTAGGGCAATGAGAAACATACACTGTTAATTTATGGGTCTCTACTGAATGTTGATTTTAACCTACAAAGCACTTCAGATCATTAGCAGCTGATTCAAATGCTGCCTACGCTGTGCTGAAGATAAAGAGCACCTTTTAAGAAATACATGCTAATGTGTCCTGGGGACACGTGGTTTATCTGGGGCTTACAGCAAAAATATTCACGGTGAACTCTGTCCAGTTTGAATAATCAACCCATGGCATAGCAGGTGCTGTTTCAGACAAAGGAAAGAAAATGAGTACGTGTGTGCTAGGTGACCATGTGGGATAAATTTGAGATGTTCTCTTCGTCTCTTTTCCATGTTGAACAAACAGGTTGGGAGTACTACCTGGGGACATCCGCCCTGTCTGTAGATCCCGTCTGTGCTGGACCAGGTGTTTAGTTGAGCTAAGTCGGGCCAGACCCCTCATGGTCAGCTGTTCTAATCAGGACACCTCCTTCTTAGATAATGAGTAAACTTTTAAAAAATAATTACAGTAGTAAATGCTGCAGTGAGTAGAAATATGGAAATAAAGTGTTTATACCATACCCTGGTTAGCAAATGCACAATTTCTTCTGAATTAGGAATATTACATTTTCACTGTCAGACAGCGTCTAACCCCAATCCGCAGGTGCTACTGCTCCCAGCTAGGAGCGAGGCCGGGTGCAGCCAGCAGATACATTTGCACTCTCGTCCTGCCTGCGGTCCCAGGAGCCAGGTCCTGATCTGTCCCCCTGCACGTTAAATCTCGGTGGTGCAGCAGCCTTCCCTAGCAGGGGGTAACTTTGTTTTCCAAGGCACTAAGCAGCCAGCCCACGTCCTCCCAACTTTTTCTTTTTTTTTTCTTTCTTTTCAAATTTTATTCTGTATTAGAAACTTCCTTCTTTGAATTGTTGCTGTAAGAATGGAGGTTTAAATTGCATGCAGCCATGAATACACGCTGAACTCAGGTGATGTTATGGACTACATGCCTATCGTATAAAATTGTCACCTCCCCTGTCCCTCTTTGCAACATTTCTGTGGGCCTTTGCTTTGGGAATTGTACACAACTGCAAATAGATGAGCTTCCTTAATTCCTTCTTAGAGAAGTGGTTTTGAGTGTTATTTGGACTACATTTGAACTATTGTTTTACTGTATTCAAATAGTCACAGAAACACTTTATACCTGAGACAGAGCTTGCAGGAAGTTCTCAGGCTCCCCTTTGTAACATCAGCTGGAGGCTGTCAGCTCTCAAAGCAAAGGCAAAAGTATCCCTCGTAAGGCAGAGCAAAAGGAAGCTCACGTGTAGGGGTCACCACCATCTTCCTCTGTGCCAAATGCTCTCGGAGGTGAGACACCTGAAAGAGCTCAACAGTGAGGGCAGAGGAGCTTATTGTTGTTTTTAGTAAGCAGTTGATTGGTAATTTTTGCATGTCCCACCTAAAGCAACAGGCTCCATGGATAGGGATTGCTGTTGTTAGTACCACGCATCCTCCCACTGGCATTCTGTTTCTCTTTAATTGCATAAATTAGGGCCTGATCCTGAAAGTGGACAGATCCTCACATCAGGCTGCCTCTGGCCTGTCTAGCAGATACATTGCAGCTTTGGACCTCCGTGTCCGGTAGATCTAATTTAGATCCATATATGATTCTATCATCTGTTTTGTAAAGACGGATTTCAAGAGGCGTGTGAGGGATAAATAAATCTAAATGTAATGTTTAATCAAGAATGTCTACATCTCTGTCATGCTATCACCCAGGTTCCTTCTCCATTTATCCTTACAGACAGTATTTTGATGTATTTTTATTAAAGTGCCAGTTTTTTAACGTTGTAGAACTTTCTGGTTTTCATTTCTAATGCTGCCTAAAAGGAGAGGATCCCTGGAAACATCCATGATCTACATCATTCATGACCCCGAGTTGTTTTGTGGGTCACTACGGAGAGTGTTTTAATTGAGCTAAATAGAGCATATGAAAGATCAATGGAGCATTGTGAGATTTTGTCTTGTAAGTTAAAGTAGGCACAACTGTTTAATTCGGTACTTGCCTTCAGCCCAAGAGACCCATTTTCCAAATTGTATTTTGATTATGTTGCACATTACCTTTAAAAAGTCTGCACGACTGAAACACTTCCCTCAGAATTAGGATTAGGTTAAACTGTGCTTCCATTAACATATTTATATTTATATCAAAAAAGCCTTTTAGTGATGCTGAGCTCACTAATTCCTGTGTAAATGGCTGACAGTTTTAAAGCAGGATTTCCAAACAGGCATGTTGCTGGTCTGTCACAGCTTAGGTCAATAGGGAAGCTGGCAGCTTTTAAGAAGATCCTAGAAATACATTTTGAAATAGTTGGAATGGTTAAACTGATAAATAGACTGCTAAGTTCTTGAAATGACAGTTTTTTGAAATTGTCATATGGCACATTGCTGCTAGAGAGTGTTTCTGCTGGAATTGGATAGGAAAAGGCTCTGCCTTCCCACAAAGGTTTCCAGACTTCAATGTTTTCTCATTCATCCTGAATCATGTTGGCTAGTTAAACGATTGAATTATCAGGATTTAGTGATTCTAAATAATTTCATTGCTTTATCAACCTTGTATTTTTAAAATACTTCATTATGAATTAATTAAGACTTCAACATGAATAATAATGTATCAGACCAAAATAATGTATGAGTTTTCAACAGTTTCTAATCTTTCAAAATATTTTAATCAAGTTTTGAAGAAACCAACGCTTTCATGATGAAAACATATTTTCAATAAAAAATATTTAATTGAAAATTCTGCAACAGCTCTTTTAATTATCACTGAATAAAAATAAGAGAAAATGTTGCACAGAAAAACTGAGAAAGATTGTATCATCACATATTAAAAACACAGTGGTCTTTTTTCATACTCTGTTCATGCGTTAGTTAAAAACTGTTACCCTAAATGCTCAAAAAGATGAAAAGAGAGCATTTTCAGCTATTACCTACATGTTTAATGACTGTATAGCAGATACGGCAGACATGTGGCTTTTCAAGTTTCATTGATCTATAAACCGTAGATTCTACAAAATGAAACAGAATGCAATTATATTTTAAACATTTTTATGCCAGAAAAATAATGAAGATGATAGAACAACACAACACTAAATATTTGGTAATAGCATTCAATAAAAGCTTCATTTTTTTAGTAATTCATGCTTTTCTGCCAATTTATTTTAAATATTTACATTTACTTTGCTTTATTTGAGTCAACTGAGTTTAAAAACTAGTATTGAATATGTAAGTAATGTCATAGGAATCATATTTGAAACACTGCGTTTTGTTGTCCTCTGTAAGAGTAGCAGCAGCTACTTTGGTATGTACAAATGAACTCCTAGAACGTGTTTTGTATGACTTTATCAGTAACATGCCTCTGCACGTTCTCTGCCCACTGTTGACCTCTCTAGGTGGGACATATTTGGAGCTGTCATTGGTACTGAATGTGGGACACTGGAATCTGGCTCAGCTATGGTATTTCTCAGAGACGGAGAAAGAAAAATATGCACTCCATACATGGACACTACAGGTTATGGGAACTTAAGATTTTATTTCAGTATGGGTGAGTATATATTCTTAATGTAATACAACACGCGGAGCGTGTGAGTTTTAAATGGTGCAGTGTGCATAGAACTCTTTTAAGTACTCCTCAGAAGAGGATAGCTCTGATTTGTGACTGTGATACTCATGAGGATGTAAGACTGACCATTCTCGGTCAGACCAAGAGTCCACCCTTCTGGATGCCCACACAGGTGTACAAACATAGTGGGCACATAAATAGGCCTTCCAAAAATATTCCCCCAGATAGCACTAACCTGCAGATGAAAATCTTTCTGAACCAGACAGGGCATTCTGGGTTTAGTAGCCCTTGGGGGGTGTTTCTTCCATGGATTTATCCAGACGTTTGTTTTTTTTTTTTTTGCTGATGTAAACATTTAGCTCCAGGTCAAAACAGTTTAATATAGAAGTTATGTGAAGGTGTGTCTATGTAAGGTCAGTGTCTAAACTTCCTTTATAGTTAGAGGAGATGTGGTCAGTACCATTGCTGGAAAAACCCATTCAGCTCACTGTGAGATATCTGTGCTAGCCCAGCTGAGCAGCTCCCTGGACTCCACTGACTGCGTGGTTTGGATCTCCCATCATATAAAGGAAGCTTAAGCACCTGGTGCACACACAGGTGTGGGTTCACTCTTGTTCAGTCCTCAGGCAAGATTCGTTACACAAGGACAGGTTGTTGTTGCCACTTGAGGTGTCCAAGCATATCTGATATATCAGCACAAGACTATCAGATATAACCCAGGATTTGTGGGAGAGGCACAGCCTGCTGGAGTAACAGATCGGTCAGGCAGGTCCCTCTACGGTGTCTAAAATGATCCTTGGTACTAGTTTTTATCAACTGAACCTGCCTGTTGTGCCCACAAGACCCTGTAGCCACTCCATAGTTAAACAATTCTTCATGTGAAGAAGTATCTTGTCTTGTACCTTCTAATTTCATTCGATGACCCTTACTTCCTATATTAGAAGAGATGGTCATATCTTTGTCATCCTCACCACACCATAGAGGATTTTTCAGGTACCTGTCATGTCCTGCCACAGTCATATCCATGTGGACCCTGGTGTTAATCCAGCAGAGTGAACAGAGTTGCACCCGAGGATGAGATAGAAGTAGCACAGAGGTGGGACAGTCTTACGTGGCTGAACCCACAGAATAGTTTCTGCTCAAAAGCTCTTATTATATTCATAAACGTTTTCCTCTGGTAACATATTGGTGTGAGGGTGAGATTCACACAGAGTGTGCTATAGTGTGCTACAGTCTTGGAGGAGGTATGGCCTACATGTGGCATCCCTCGTGAAAAGCACTGATGTGGTGTTAGCATCATCTGCGGACCTTCCCTGCTGGGACAAATTGCAACCTCGGTGATTTATCAGGGCTAAGAAAGCAGCCAAGAACAAACCTGTCCTGCCACTTCCCCTCCCCACTGCTGTTGTCAGTGCAACTGCATTAGTTGGGTGTTGCAACAGACCAAAATCCCCATGAACAACGTGGTGGTTATCATTCAGTACCTCATGGTGTTTTTCCAGAACTTTTATTTTGCACGTAAAGGAAATTGCATGAGGTTATTCTCTCAACACCAGGTTTAGAGGAGGTGAGGGGTTTTGCTTAAAAGTAGAGAATAATAGAATAATAAAGGAGGAAGCAGAGACTAAAGTTGTGACCTCCACAAGCAACCTTCTGAATCAACAAGAAAAAACACCCTTTATTTAATGAGTGAAAGACCTCATGTTGTTGTCCTCAATTGTTGCACATGTCCTCTGTGTTACATGAATTACCAATAAAGCACAGGAAAAAGAGGATGCTTTTTCCCACTTCTTCCAAGCATTACAACACCTGCATGAGAAACAGGAAAGAAATTTGCCTAACCTTCTGAACTTTGGGGAGAAGTTGTCAGCACATGGAGGCACAGAGGATAGTGGGACATCACTTGAAAAATTTATTCTGTACATACTGGTAAATTGAATAAATAATAGTTTAAACTTCAGGCAAGCACATGGATGTTCCTTATTACAATATAATACACATCAAAGATGCACATCTTATCTAGCTCTCTGGACTGCTTTGCCTATTCCATTCCAATAACTGGCTATCTGTAGTGAAAATAGCAGAGAAAGTGTTTAATATATGCAACCTTTCTACTTTACAGACTCTTCAAAGAAGCTTCCTCATCCTGTTTTTTTCAGGTTGTTTTTTTGTTTTTTTTTTTTAAATACCTGCAATACCCATGGTGTACAGGGAAATGATGTTTCCTGTTTCAGTTACAGACACTCTGTTTTAAAAACTTTTTTCCAAAACACCAAACTAGTGTGATGATGTCCATCTCGTAACTATAATGCAGAGCTTAATGCTCAAATTTGCCAATACGTCTGCTCTCTCGGGGAAGGTTAATAAGTGTTTTGGGTTCTACCAATACGAAAATATTTCAAATGCTGCCCCGTTCCAGTGAGGCAACCATGACACACATGATTTGTGAGATACAACAGACTCCATTCATCCCTTTTAGGATATGGTGTAGATACTAGAGGCAGCAGCACAACAAAAAAGGTACACAGCAGTCTTCCTCATTTCCTACTAAGAGCAAATTCTCAGCTGCCAAACTACTTAAATAGAGGTCCTCACACACGATCTGCGTGGCTGCACAGAGTATGAGTACTAAATAACAGTTTACTGACAAGAACTCAAAAAGCAGAGCATTTTTATGTAAATAGGATTTAAAGCATACAGATAGAAGTATTGCTTTGGGCACATCATTTTCTGTTAAAATTGTTTCGATAAACTGATTAAGAGAGTTACTTGAGGTTTCGTAATTGTCAACCCCCTTGATCTGTAGCATGGTGTATCTGATCAAATAGTTCTTACGCATTGTGTCCTTAGGGCCGGTGTTCATTTGTTTCATATCCTAAGTTAAATAGCATCTGATTGCAATTATTTTTGTAATTATGGGTGCATAATAGGATTCCACTTTCCAATAACAAGGGCTTCAATTAATTTTTTTTGTCCCTTAAATGTGTGTTGTCCAGGGGGAACTTGTGATTCTGGAGAATCCCATGAAAATGATGTCATACTTTATGCCAAGATTGAAGGCAGGAGGGAACACATACCTCTTGATACCCTGACCTATGCTGCTTACAAGGTAAATCGTCTTAAACAAAGTAGGTGGATGGGATGGATAGATCAATCTATTTTTAAGCCATCACAGCAATGTTGTATGTTACGTTCCATAGGGGCAATCAAACATGATCTTCCCAAGCACATAAATCATGTGCAGATCTCACAACGATGGGGTGTCTTTGCAACACGGCTCTGCAGTTATTGCTGATTATTCCACCCCAGAGCAGGACTGTGGCGTTGGCTAGTGCTAGCATAACAGGCAAATGGGCAACGGGCAAAAATTTTTAGCCATCATCTGAAAACTTTGGTGATAACACCTCCTCACAAATAATTACTCCTGTCTCCAGTCAAGCTCCTGCTAGCCACGGTTTGATACTCAGGAGCTACATCCTGAGAAGGTCAGTCATGGTGAGAACCATGGCTGGGAGGAGGGTGACTGGGAAATGCCTGGATGTCTTTCCTGTGCCCAGTGCAGGAAATTTCACACTTTATACTTTTTATTTCCATTTTAAATACAGTTGTGTGTGCCCTCTTAGAGGGTCTGCAGTGATGCGGGTATGAACTCAGTCATAGGATGTGGTTGCTGGCAGTGTGCGCAGGCAGCTGCTTCTCTGCCGGTAGCGCAGCCTCCTTCCACTGACATCCACCACCCAGGCAGGACATTACAGACCTCGAGCTTGCTGTCAGGATCCTTCCTGTCTAGGGCAAGGAAGCACTTAGACCACGTCTACCCTCAGTAACCCAGCCCTGAGGTGTCCTTACTCTGCTGCTGTAAAAAAGATAACAAAAATTGATACATAATGCATATACATGTGGATGCACTAGAGATTGAAATGCAGTATGCTTATACAGTTTGTAGGAAATTTGGTGGTGAAGATGCAGTTGATTTCAAGCACAGGTCTGTCTGCATTTTCAGTGTAACTCTAGCATTCAGAGAGCAAATGTTTACAGTAGGGTTTGGCCTGGGTTTGGCTGAGTCACTCGCATTGTTTCATTGTGCGTGGCTTCCCTCCTCACCTGCTTCTGTGTGAAAGATGGGGTAGAACTTTTTTAAAGCTAAGGAAACTGTAATTGTAAAATAATAAAAAATTGGGGAACTCGGGGAGAGATAGAATCTGAAATTACACTGACTTAATTGTGGAAGTTTTTTTAAAACAAGCAGTTTTAAAGCTGACATCCTCTTTTGACATAATAAAGGTCTAATTACGTTGCTTTAGGACAAAGGCTAAGCTTCGTAAAGCAGTGCTTTCATTTATTTCCACAACATAACATCCTCCCTAGATAGGCCTGTGAACTCATGCTGTTACTCCATTCTTACATATTTAGACTAGACACGCCATTACCCTGTGTTGGCTTCTGTGAGCTGAAAGGCTGCAGGACAAATATCATCTTCCATTACCAACTGAGCACTGACAAAATAAACTAGTATTTTTCAGAACACAGAAGGTACAGTCTTTTCTACAGTGTCTTTACAACGAAAAAACTGATCCCACGAGGGTGGTAAGCAGCACTGGTATCCAGAGTGTTAATAGCTATGCACATAATATAAAATGTTTGTATTTGGGATCTTCTGTGGAAAAAGGTGACTAAAAGAAGTTAACAGAAATGAAGCCAGGAGAGAGAAAAGTACATGTCTGGTTCAGCACATTTGAAGTTGCTTCTCTGTTTTAAATAGTACCTTGTGACCTTTTCTAATATTATTTGTTTTATCTAAGCCTGATTTAATTTCTTTTACAGGTTCCATCTTTGGTTTCTGTTGTCATTAGTCCGGACCTGCAGACTCCGGCAACCAAGTTTTGCCTGAAGCAAAAGAGTCACCAAGGCCACAACAGGAATGTCTGGGCTGTGGATTACTTCCACGTCCTTCCAGTGCTCCCTTCCACGGTGACTCACATGATCCAATTTTCCATCAATTTGGGTTGTGGAACTTATCAACCTGGTAACAGGTACAACAGGCGAGATTTCTCTTTTGATTATCAGCTTTCTACCCCATTTTGGTTTAGAGCACCTATATGAGTATTTTTTTTCGCAGAAAGGACAAAACCAATTTATAATGACAAATATAAGCTGCTCATAAGCTAATGTTTACCCTGATCTCCACATGCCTAGGTTTATATACCTCATATGCAATAAGGAGTCTATTAAATAGCTTTCCAAGTCAAAACTTGCTTTTCTTAGTCCATGATTCTGAAATATGCTCATGATTATCCAGTTTCTAATGGATATGAGATTTACCTCTTAATACCGTGTAAGGGGGAAAATATTAAAGGCAGCAGCAGAAGCCTGCCCTACTGACCTCCCAGAGATTACTGATGCCACAAGCATATCTAATTCTTGTAAGACTGGTGATAAATGGCCCTCATTTTGACAACCATCAGTATGAGGACCTCACTGCCTGCACACTGACCACAGAACTCTTTTGCTGGCTTCACTTCATTGGGATGTTCAACATTATTTTTTCCATGGAGTTAAGGGGGGAGGAAAAGGGAAAGAACAGAATAATTTGCTGCTCCATATTTTGTAGAATATTAGAAATGGTGGTTGGAAGGGACCTTCACAGGTCATCCAGTGAAACCTGCTGCTGCAGGTGGTATTGTTACCAGCATAGGTCAGGTCAGCCATGGCTTTGCCTATCCATGACTTGAAAACCTCCATGGATGGACATTGTGCTACCTCTCTGGGTGACCTGCTCAAATGAAAAAGTGTTTCCTAATGTTCAGTCCAAAACTCTGAAGCCATGTCTTTATGGCCATTGCCCTTTCTACTGTGCCTGCCAGTATTGAGGAGAGTCTGGCTCTGCCTCCCTTGTGAGTGTCCTCCGCACCATCACAGGCTGCCATAGCTCACCCCTCCTCACCAGACTGAGCAAGCTTGGTGCTCGAGGCCAGGGACATCTTGGTCATCCTCTGCTCCACCTCTCCAGTTTCTTAACATCCTTCTTCAAACAGGGGATCCAAAACCAAACTGTCCACTGTCCCTCTTTCCTTATGTACATGTGAGACTGTTTATCCTGATATTTTATGAGGATTAAGTTACTTTATATTTTTCCAGAATGAAGAGTTTAAAGTAAGAGACTGTAAATGCTTTCACATCCGTGTCCCATGGCATCTACTTTCAACTGGAAAAAGCTGCATCAGCACTGTCAGTCCTAGCAGCCATGCAGGGCAGCAGAATTCAACGGGCAGCAAAAATCAAGGCATTGCACTTATATTTGATAGGAGGGGAAGGCAGCAACATATTTATACATGGAAAGTGAAAACTTTGCCTGTAAACACTCCTGGCCTGTAAATGTGTGTTATATAAAGTCTCTGTCTCAGTCTGTTATCTGATGGGGATTAGTATATATTTTGAAAGATTAATATTCTTCCTTCACGTAAACTATTTCTGAAGTAGAAGTGAGCTTCTTCATAACAAAAGAAGCACTAGGTCCCCATTATCCATATTTGTATTTCCCAAATACAGCAGCATTTCCCATCTCCTGGTCTACAGCATTATTCATAATGCTTTCATTACTGCAAATGTGAGAGACTCGCACTGAATATATGCAGTAAATATGACCCTCCAAGGTATCAGTACAGTTAAATCTGAAATAAATTAGTGAAAACCTCCATAAACTGTTTTAATACATACTTACAATATCACAGTGATGGTACATTTAAATAAAGTAATATTGTCAGCAAATTATAATAAGTAATATTGTCAGCAAATTATGATGAAAAGGAAAAGTTATGATCCAATAATTTAGTATTGAGGTGATGAATAATGACTTTTATAATGTTCCATTGACATTACTTAAAATAGAATATTACAAGCTAATTTTATGGAGGAAATTATAAGAATATTTCAGTAAAATACTATATCCTTAATAAATCAAGCACTTTCTATATTACTTTTTCAAGGTCCTCAGAATATAAAAGATCTAAGGATTTCCTTACACTCCTAGATTATAAACAGTGGGTTTTTTTAAATATGCAGTGAAACAGGGACGGAAAAAATTCTAGTAATAGCTTTTTGAAAATTGAACTTGTCAATGAACTTTTGGGAGAATGGGTTTAATAACTCGTTGTCATAGACTCAGTGGATGATCTGACAGAGTTTCCAGTTCTCTAATGTCACTGTCTGCACATGGATGGTTTGGTTTACTGCTAGTCAATGAAACTAGAGAACAGCAGCCTTTTTCCTGGCAAATCTGGAGGTTTGGCATATGGTTATGTCCCTGTGACTCACAAAATTCACCACTGAGCCCTCCAGGCTCTGTGAGGTGGGAGGAAGCCTCCAAATATCACTATGGCTGGGCAGTGCACAGGCTCCCACGGCTCCCAGGGGCTCTGCCTGCTACGGGGGCTCTCTGAAGGGTGCCCTTCCCCGGGTCCCCTCCACCCCCTGCAGTCCTCGGTGGGGGCTGGCCGTTTTCACTGTTCCATAGTGCTTTTCTCATCTCCATTTAAGCATGATGGATGGAGGAGGCAGATGACTGAGGAGTCCAATAAAGTTAATATTTGTCAGCAACAGAAGGGAAGAGCCAGCCAGTGCATGAATAACTAGTGGTCTTTTACCGCCTTCTGAAGATGTAATGATTAGCAGCTGGCAGTTAGAAGTGTCCTGTGCTCACATGATGCTGTCTAGCTCTGATGAATCCAAGTTTTCTCCTCATTACTTTTGAAACCATTTCTAGCTGAAATATAAGAGTAACATCAGCTCATTTAACACCAGCAGCATGAAAACACTGGCTAGATGGTGGCCAAACAAGGACTAGGTGTTTAGAGAATCCTCAGTCTATAGGCTACCCTTTTGATTTTTAAACACTCAGATTTGTTTCATGTTTGTATTTTCAGGATTTTTTATATTTGAAGTCTGCTTAAAATTATTTCATGTTTCAGCATCAGTTATTAGGAATAGCAGATTTGGTGGTTTCTCAGTGTTGGTACTTCTACTTTCATATCTATACCAGGCAGGCTCACGATGTCTTTCTCCTTTCTTTCCTTCACTGTGTTATCAAGCGTCAGCTTGGAGTTTTCAACCAACCATGGTCGCTCTTGGTCCCTGCTCCACACCGAGTGTTTGCCTGAGATATGTGCTGGGCCTCACCTCCCACACAGCACCGTCTACGCCTCTGAAAATTACAGCGGGTGAGAGTATTCTCTGCAAAGCTGAGATGCAAGATTAGAGAAGTGAATTATAGGTGACAGAAGAAAGCAGCAAAGCACACAACCCCGTGTCATCTTTCATTTTTTACTAGCTGAGGACAGCAAGGAAGGAGTGTTCTGGTCTCCCTGGCTGCCCAGTAATGAAATTTGAAATATATGGGGCTGCTTCTGTGGTATAATATTATTTTTCTGATTCTAAAGATAAATTACAAAAAAACCCTGTGGACAGCATGCTGGTAATTAAAAGAAAAGTTATGCCTTGTCAAAGCCACAAAAGTTTTCTTCTTAGTCAGAGGAACCATCAGTCAAAGCTATATTTACATCCTCAGGCACCTTTACTCACTTGGAATCCCAATATTGGGTTACAGTGAAGCTCATCCTCCGTGCTTCTGCAGATGGAGATGGTTGTTAGTGTCACTTTCTTATATCAACCCTTCTCTTTATTAAGTCTCTTTGGTACTGTTCTGACCGTAAAATGAACTGTGACATCTCATTGCATAGCGCAATCCCATGACTCTTTATCCCTCTGTATCCCAACTTCCACAGACACTTCAGAGCAGCGGGTATGACCATGAGAAGAGAGTGTAGTTGAAGCATTGCTATGATCTGCTGACCCCCATTTCTGTACCATTTTCATAGGAACTGTTACCTCTGGTGTGTGCAGGAAGTGTAGCCACTGTGGCTGACATGAGAATGATGGCCCAGACCACAGCAGGCCAAAGCCTCTGTGCCCCTCTTCTTACCCCCCAGAGGGTTTCCACCCAACAGAGCTCAGTCATACTGAAAGGTTTAATGCAGTACGCAGTTTAGGGATAGTCACTGTGATGGAGGAGTTGCTATAGCAAATCAGTTAAGATCTTGGCTGACTTCATGCATTCATACAGGGAAAAAATGGCTGGGTTTTATAATGGAATAATTAACATTCACATACTGTATGAAAATATCATGAGCCATGTTCTTTTTTTTTCATTTATATTTTCAAAAGCTGTAGTAACTTCACTGCTTAATTTGAGCAGATTTTAGAATTAAAAAATTCTCACAAAGCTTCCAGTATAAGTAAACACATCTGCAAAACATACAGTTGCTTAACAACTACCAGTGTAAAATGTTAGTATTTGTGTTATATCTATTTCAGGTGGAACCGAATAACTATTCCCCTTCCTAACGCGGCATTGACAAGTGACACCAGGATTCGATGGAGACAAACAGGACCAATCCTTGGAAATATGTGGGCAATCGATAATAGTTAGTATTCTTATCCATTATCATGATACATCAGAAAAGTAAATTTTTATATGCTGCTCCAAGTGAGCGTATTTTCCAGAATCACAGGTCAAAGGATTTTCAGTTTGTTAATTTCCTTTTTGTCGTATCTGCACTTGGTAACAAGTGCATTTTGAAGCTAGAGAGGAATTCTGTCATTTGAAAAGACAAGAGCCTAGTAGATTACATTTTTTTTTTCTTTTAATTGAATGCTTTCCAGGAAAAGATATTGGTGGCAAGGGCTTAATATAACACTTCCTCTGACTGCTTAGTCCTAATTACCTAAATAGGTACTAGTCTGCACTAGTAAGGACACGTACTGCGCCAGCCTAAGCAACAGTTACAGCATCTGGGGCATATTTTTCCTTCTGGACATAGAAGACCTTCATAAAGCAATGCTGCTACCAAACACTGACAAAACTTTTACATTGTTTACAATACCTTCATGGGGAAAATACCATCTGTTTCAGGGAACTATTCTTTTAGGAAATTATTTTTCGCCTACCTGTGCTTTAAATGGATGTGAAGAACTGGGAGGAGCTTATATTGACTCATATAATTATAAAACTTAGGGCAGAGGATAACCAGGGCCAGTCTTGAAAGGAAATACTTTACAGCACGGAAAAAATATTTAGGAACACAGGATAAAATAGGTACATGGTATGAAATGAAGAAATAAGCATGGTTGAAAGGGCTGACTATGAGAAGGTGCAAATTTTCTAGCTTTGCTCATTAGCCTTAGATGTTTTGGGACTAAGTAAACTACATCCAGAATTTGTTTTGTTAGATTTGTGAAGTATGTAATTTAAAGATTTACGGTGATGTACAATAGCCTGTGAAATTTTGTAGTGATTCCTAGTAAGGTTTGATATGGAGCCTGGGAATGGTAAATAGTTATATTTTGCAAAATTCTTAAAATAGATTACTGCCTAGTTTTGAAAAGAAAATTTTTGAAGCTGTCTTGATAATGTGATGCTACAAATGAAAGTTTTTCACAAAAAGTAACCACATTAATGGGAAGTAGCATCATCTTGACATTCTGGATAGAGTATTCCTGCTTGTCTTTAGAGATGATGATTTACATCAAAAAGAAAGTAAAATTAAGGGAAAATTTAGGTATATATACATAAGAAGATGTCTGTGAGTATCTGCAAAGATGAGTTGCTACCTAACAAAATGCAGACCGTAAGTGTTGGAGATGCTCACAGAAGCTCACAGAAATAAGAGCAAGGTAAAATCAATGCAAGAATCCAAAGTCTTTACAACAGAACAAAATAACAAGATTTTGAAAATTTATGGACAGTTCATATATCTGCACTACCTTCACTTGTACAACTAAATACAATTTCATCAAAGGATGCTGCATGCTCCACTCTGTACCATCTCAAAAGCAATTTTACCAACCATCTGCCTAAAAACTGTGTGCTCTGAAATTTGCTTGGGGTGTAGAACTGTGACATGGGAATCAAGTCTCAAAGATGAACGTGTTTATGAGGTTTTGCATGCCTCCTTTGTTAGATGCTAGTGGAACTGAAGCTTTGCACTTCAGTGTTGTAGGGAAAGACTTACAAATATTGGCAAGGCACTCAAATTCTTGAAGAGAGGAAGATTTTCAAGGATTCAGCACTCTGACTTTTAGCTTCACAACTGTTTCTTATGTGAATTAAGTTCTAAATGAAATCTGGAAGCTGGCCATCTTTTAGATACATTGGAAAACTGCCAATCTTCATAAAGCTTTTTTCATTTTGAATGACATCATTACCTCTTTAACCCTTCTACTTTTACCACCCCCTCAAAAAGACCTCAAAAGAGGCAAATAAATCAAACAGACAGAACAGAATTTTTGCACCCTGAAAAGTGAGAAAATCTAGAAATCACATGAAGTCTGATGGAGAGTTAGTTACAGGGAGTAGCTAACAGGGATTTAGAGTGCATCTGCCAGGGAGTACTGAGACACTGCTATGATGGGCAACATCATAAAACTAAGAGAGGGAATAAGTACTGCTTGTTATAGATGATTTCAAATTGGTGGCTATTTGGATGACATTCCAAAAGTCACAGTGCAAATGGATAACTCCAAGTAACAGGCATTCTTCAACAGAAAAGATGACAGTATTCATGGTTAAGGCCTGTTTATCATATTGTATTGAAAGAACATTGCCCACAAGTTATCACTTTGGGCTAAACCCAGATTAATGCATTTGATCTATACCCAGATTAATGCTTTTCTTTAAAGTAGTGCAATGAGATGTAGATTATACTGAGATTTGCACATCCTTCCATCCTTCATATTTTTCACAAAATATCAACACTGTCAATTAGGAGTCATTGGAGGAAGATGAAGTAAAAGTAAAACAAGTCTGGAGTATTTTTGAGTGCATACGATTTGGAATTTTATTCCATTTGAAAGAATCAGTGAAAGTGTGTGATATGCAATAGTTACTTAAAACACATCAGGGCAGATTCTAATTCCAGTAAGCCCAGTGAAGTTAAGTATGTGGATTTCAGCGAGAGAAGCAGCGATACATTTTAAAAATCTACAAGACTGCTATTGGAATGTGCAAATATTGGATTACATCTCCGAAATAAGATGAAGAAAAAGGGAAGTCAAGAAAATGGTCAATGCATAGCAAATAATCTGATCTCATTCACAGTCTTAGAAAAATCAGGTACATTAATTAAAACATCCCTAGTGTCTCAAGCCACAGATAGACATTACCCATTAAATAAGAAATTATCCCTGGCTATCCTTGACACAGAGCAAAATTCCATTACTCAGTTCTACAGCAGGATACAATCAAATGCATTTTATCCTTTTGTAGACCTCTTCCAGCTAGTGGGATTAAGATAAATGCAATAACTGTCTTGTATTTGTCATATTCTGTTTTTCACATAACATAACCCTTCATTTAACCAATTCCTTTTCTCTGCAGTTTATATTGGTCCATCTTGCCTCAAATTCTGCTCAGGGCGAGGACAGTGTACTAGAAACGGCTGCAAGTAAGAGTTATAATTCAGTACTTGTATTTAATTTCTGTCACATAGTTCACTTGATGATCTGAAAGTTGAAGTGATTTTCATTTCAGCCCTTGCTTTTTGAGATGACTAAATATAAGGCTAGCATAGCCCCCAGAATGCATAAAGCTCACTGGAGAGCTAAAGATCAATCTTTCTAAACAGCAGCATATTTAATTTTTTTTCTATAATTTTCTTTTGGGAGAGAGTCTAACTTCCAGTTCACCTTAAAATGTGCTACAGAGCACACTGAAATGTCAGTGATGCATCCTTTATACTGGTTTTAGAGGTGATTTGGGACTGTACCGCTTTTATATTAGATTTTGGGAAAGAACCACAATTTTCATAGTTCTAGTATCCCATAGCCTAACAGACCTCAAGGACAGAAGGCCAGCACTCTGCTTTCTCTGAAAGTCTGGCTTGTTAAAAGTGTTTCAGTCTAAAAAGTAAAGGTACTTACTCAAAATCAGTAAGCACATTCAAAGTATTGGTGTAACTATTTTTAGGTATTAACAGGAGCATGACCGACGGGGTGTTCTGTTCTGTTACTCAGTTTCTTGTAATCACATCTGACATGCTACAGATAAAAGCAAATTAATCATTTTACCTACAAACAACTGTAAATTATGTCGGCAGTATTTTTGTTCCAAAAATGAATAAAAATATTTTCGTATTGTGTATTATGTGTAGATTGGTGGAGTGTTTGTAACTATGATTTTTTTTAAATTGGAAAAGTAAGTACTAGCTAAAAGAAAGTCATTGGCTATGCAATACCTAAATAAAGTTTATAAAGAGGTTCTAGGTCCTTAGATTTGAGAGGGACTTCATAGGCGCCTTCAGTTCATGAACAACTGCAGCCACTGTGTTGGTTTGCCAGCCAACCACAGGAGAAGATGGGTCATTAATGACACTGTTCAATCTCCCTCACCTGCAGGTGCGACCCCGGTTTTTCAGGGCCAGCGTGTGAGATGGCTTCACAGACCTTCCCCGTGTTCATCTCGGAGAGCTTCGCCAGCTCCCGCCTCTCCTCCTACCACAATTTTTACTCCATCCGGGGGGCTGAGGTCAGCTTCGGCTGCGGGGTCCTGGCCAGCGGCAAGGCCCTGGTCTTCAATAAGGATGGGAGGCGCCAGCTTATCACCTCCTTCCTTGACAGCTCCCAGTCCAGGTGAGAGGGAGAGAGCACTAATGTGAGGCAAAGAAATTGGGAACCCCTCCCCTTCCAGCTACAACCTTCTGTATTATTAAGCCGATTGTTTTAGCAGGAGGAAAAGTTTTTTCTAAAAAACTCCGAGTTCCATATTTTAATGGTGATTTCATAGCCTTGCCTTTTTTCCTCCTGCTTTGTAAACAACAGAGCCCAAAACAGACTGGAGTGAAGTTATTGTACAGCTCAGATGGAAAATATGAAATGTTAATATCAAACCTGAGTGTCAAAGCCAAAGTGCTAATTAATTATTTATAAGGTTGTGTTTATTTGACAGCTTGTGGCAGCTGATTAGATCCATTCACTATCTCTCCCTCCCCTTCAGTGCCTAATAAATAATTAAATGCTGTAATGATTGGCATTTTTAACTGTATGTGCCACATTGCATTACTTTACAGTAAAAACAAATCGTATGTACAAAACCCCATAACTAATACTTACCAAAATTTGTCTAGATTGAGGAGATCTGAAAACAACCTGGTTAGGAAAAAAAAAAAAACCAACAAACCACTATGCATATGGTACCCTATAAATATTTGTGTAATTCTGATCCAGGTTCCTGCAGTTCACACTACGCCTGGGCAGCAAGTCAGTGCTGAGCACCTGCAAAGCACCCGACCAGCCGGGGGAAGGAGTGCTGCTGCATTACTCCTATGACAATGGGATTACCTGGAAACTACTGGAACACTATTCTTATCTCAACTACCACGAGCCAAGGTATATGCATAAATATTATGAGGAATATTATCTACATGCAGTTAATGCTGGTAGTGGTAGTCACTGCAATGCGGAGAGTAAGTACATCTGCCCACATGGTGTGGGAGTGAGCGGAGTGAAGATCTTTTACTGCACACCGAAAGTTACCACTTTTCCTTAAAATTTTGCAGCTGTTCTAGGCAATTCCCATTTTTGCCTGCTTCTATAAAAATGAACACATGGTTTTAATGGCATCTGAGTCTATGGTGATGTGACCGAACAAGCCGAGGCAGCGCGGGATGAGCAGGAAGAAATGTACTTGTGGGAAATAGGGCTATGTCTCTTCCCATGGAAGCAGCCACTTGTACAGATAAATTAACATAAATTATTCGTAGCTTTGAAGCCATAGATACCTTCACTATATCTTCCTCTGGGATTAGGAGTTTGCAGCCAGCGCAGGACAGCTGAGACAAAATCTGACCATCAGGGTGTCTCCAGGTCAGCAGGGAAATTGCACGTGCTCCTGTTATGAAGGGGATTACACGACTTTGTGGCTGTGCCTGTGGGCTGGACTCGGTGCCCTGGGAGGTCCTGCCAGTGACCATGCCTGGGAATTGTGCAGATCACAAAGAAGCTGAACAAAGAGCTCATCTCGTCTAGCAGCACCTGTGTTTGGTGTCAGATTAGAGAGGAATGTATCTGATGTATTTAGAGAAGAAGGTATTACTTACTGTTACATTTGTGAGACCATCCACCAATTTTAATAAAGCACATGCAAAATCAGGAGTCTCCACAAGCACATCTGTACTGCAAGCCCAGAACAATCTGGGCTGGCTCTGTGCAAACCCACTCAAACCTGGAAGCATCCACTGTCCCGCAGTGCTGCAGCAGAACCAATAAATCCCGATGAAAGGAGATGCTCTGCGAGGGGCACACAAGAGGCAGAGCTGATGGTGGCATCACGCGTCCCATCCCAGCTGGTCCATTCCTGCCTAAGGGTGGCTTTGCCCTGTGTCCTCTTCTCTACCCCTCCTTCCAGTTCCAGGGTAACACCTGAGTCAGCCCCAGGGGTGGGACTGTAGATATGTCTGCAAGTCACTTTAGCTATGTGTAACTTTCATTATTTATATATTGAGCTCAGATCAGCTCATTTAAAAAAAAAACCAAAAAAACCAAACCAGATTTCCTGTCTTGTTAATAACTCAATACAAAATTACAATATACAAAAGGTGTTTAAGAATATTCTAATGGGAAAAAAACTTGTAATATTATATTTCCTGGGACCTATAAGAAATACTCAAAAATCTGAGAGGAATAGCTGTAGTTGGTAGAAGTATACTTCACGTGGGCTTTAATTTCTGAAGTTTTAAATGTTTCCAAAGGAAAGATCCTATGAACTGGAACACTCGTAAGCCTTCTACAAAATTTCCTTTCCCGTCCTTTATTACAGTCACATATATATTTTATATGGCCCTGTTTCTAATTCTGATGTTCAAGATTACAGCTGTAGGAATTATATTTCCCTAAAGGTTTTTAATATATAGCACTATGAAATTTTTATAACAAAAAGGAAAATACACATTCTGGTGACTGATTTTAATGAAGTTTAAGATGTAAATGTAGTAAATTATATTGATGCCAGAGACCTTTTTTGCTTTTTGAGATTAAGTATGAAACACTTGATTTCTGTTGTTCTGACAGGGCAAAGAGCTAAGCACAACACACACAGGTTAGAAAGGTTTTGCCATGGGATATGTATACTCCGCTCTGGGTAGCTAGAAAAATTATAGACATACAAACCTGAAGATAATTCTGGCAATAATTATGATGAAGAACATGAAGAAAGCTTCACCTTTTCATATTATGTTGTCTGAAAATATCCGCATTTTTGGTAACATAGATGGACTGCTGCAAAGTTTGGCAATCAATCTGTATCCAGAAATTTAATTAATCTTCAGTCATACAAAAAATAATTACACATTTAATGTTCTGCTGAAAAGGTGCATTTAATCTGCTAACATTTGACAGCTGCATTTTTCTTCTGAGCAGAACAGCAGTGGCTTTTCAATATTAGGTATGCGCATAGCTTGAAAGAATGAGATCAGAGCAAAGGTCTCCCAGCTGGTTTTTAAGACATCTAATGGTAGCTGGTAATGTTAGTAGGAACACTTTCCTTTTCTGCAGCAAAAGTCATTAGCAAGAATCTCCCTCCCTCTCCATCTATCTCCAGCAAATCAAAGCCAGACAGGAGAAGCTGTTATAACTGGAGATGTAGTCAGGTTCTGCATACTAACGTATGTGCCATATACAGTGGTTTACACTAACATTTTAAAGTTGTGTTTGCTTAATCCCTTGGGATGAGAAATTTATTTTAACGTGTTAAATATTTTAACATCCGATAGGTGTATCAGTGGCGTATGTCATGATTTAGGATTTTCTGTAAATTACTGTCAGTTAGAATTAGTGTCCACGTGGGCGAGCTCATGAGAGTTAAAAGGGAAGATGCAGGCATCGGAGACAGCCACCAGCAGAGAAATATGCCCAGGATTATAACAGAGCATTAGCTCGCGCAAGTGCCAAGTGCTTCACGGCGTACGCTGGATGCAGTGCTCCTCCTAGCCAGGGTACCGGCTTTCCTCAGGTTCGCCCTACTGAACCATGGAAGACAAAAACTATCGGTGCCTTTTAGCATCAGTAGCAATTTAGTGTCATTTGTGCCTTTAAAAATTGACCCAAAAGGTCATAGAGTTGCTGCTTATTAGAGAACTCTTGGTAGAAAGAAAGTCCATGTAGTTTATTCACGTGCCAGAGAGTAACAGGGCTTGGTCTTTCTCTTAGAAGGGTATGAAGTCATTCAAGCATGTTTATTTGAGCAGCAGAAGAAATGTATGTGCCATACATAAAATGTGTGCACTGCTGGTCCCTTGCCACGAGGACACAGCAGCCATCACCTCTGGCTGTCCCTCGATGCTGCTCTCTCCAGCCTACGACCAGCAGAAAGCAGCTCCTAGAAATGCCAGCCAGGACTTTTTGAGTGCTTCCCACTTGTTTAGCCAAGCCATTTGATTTTTTTCTTGCTAATGGATTAACGTATTCTTCTTTAGAATCAATGTGATATTAAACAGCAGTATTATACATTTACTCTTTACAAGGACAGTTTAGCAAGTCATTTTTAAGAGTGTGGTTTTGCACTAAGAGCACTGCAGGCACAAGACTGTTTCATACACACAGAAAAAAACATTACAACAGGCAGCATAGAAAGCCTTAAATCTGGAAAAATCTTGGTGCTAAAGTATAACATGATGTTTCCAGTTTACCTGAGTTGTCATTTTATCCACATTTCCTCTGAGAGAGAAAAAAATATCAGCTATATGATGAGCTTGCCAAAACCTCTTTTGCCAGCGAGCACTTGGACACCGATGGAGACAAATGTCCCTGTTGCCAGTCTGTTTCACAGCTCACGTGCATTGTGTGGGGCACCATGGTCCTGGTGATTTATGGAGCTTTCAAGAAGGTGTCGTTGCTGTGGCAATTAATGCATGCTCCCTGCTGCTGTATACGATAATTGCTCCTGGAAATTAGATATTACTCTTAATTTTCTTTGCAGTTTGTCAATTATAGGTTTGTTGACATAGCTGCCATGACAAATCAGGTGACCTTGCATACCAGGAGAAGCGCCTGGGACTCACCTCCAGTTGCATCTCTATGCAGCTGCAGAAGAAAAGCGCGCACCGTAAGAGACTACACATAATCACACTGTCTGACAAGATGAATCTCTTCCCCTTTGAACGTGGCAATTTAGAGGGATGGATTCATCTAAGACAAGAGTAACACAGGCATGACGTCAAGTGCTGTGCAGAAACAAGCACAGATGTTAAGAAGACGGATCTCTTCAGATCAGGATAAAATCCACTGAGTCTGAGAAAGTGGAGCTGGAATTTGTAAATCTTTGTCAGCTGATCATCCCTTTGGCAGTCTAAGCCCCTGGCCTACAGCTGGGTTTCAGATGGAGGGCATGCAGGTTTCTTCTGGTGAGCAAGAGCAACTGTAAAATTGACAGAGCGCTCCACAGTAGCAGCAAAATTTACAAAATTGGTGGCTTTTGCACATGGCTGTCTTTCAATAAATACATCGAATACCAAGAGAACTAATGATTCCCCTGTCTCTGTCACTGGTAGAAACTATACCAGTAGACAATAAGGTATTTGTGGGCTGAATTTAACCCATGATTTTTAGGGTCAGTAAGAAAAAATAATCATAAAATACATCCCCATTGAATTGTTACAAACAGCAAAGCCTTCAATAATAATTTTGGTTTGTTTTCCAGAATAATTTCAGTGGAGCTGCCTGAAGATGCAAGACAGATTGGCATTCAGTTCAGATGGTGGCAACCGTATCACTCTTCTCAAGGCGAAGATGTGTGGGCAATTGATGAAATCATCATGACCTCTGTGCTTTTCAATAGCATCAGTCTGGACTTCACCAACCTAGTTGAAGTCACACAGTCTCTGGGATTCTACCTGGGAAATGTTCAGCCATACTGCGGACACGACTGGACTCTTTGGTGAGAAACACGTATTTATTTCTGTTCTATTTTTGTTTTCTTTGTCTATTCATCCTGCTAAGAACCAAGTGATTTCTGCAAATGAGTCTTTCTGGCAACTATTCAGAGTAATTGTGTCTCATCCTCACATAATGGACAAAAATACAGTTGCTAATCTAATTGAAATTAGCAGTAAGTTTTTACACCCCATTGCACAGAGATTGATGTTTGATGGGAACCTTGAATATAGCATTGTTTCCCCACAAAATATTTAAAGAATATCCTAATAGAAACAATTCAGAAAATTTTCATAATCTTCACTTAAAATCCAGTCAGGTTAATATGGGTATACAGGTTATGAAATAATCTGTTAAGTACAGACTCTGAATATTTTGTCAGTGATGTTCAGATCTGTTTACATAGCCATGAGATTACACTCCAAAAAGGAAAGGCAGCAGAATGTTGGTAGAATGACATTAGTCATTTGTAGTTATTTTGTCTGGTATTATATCCATTTAGTGATTTACACTGTGGTCAGCATTATGACGTATTGCAATTATGCCTAAAATGTGCTGGGTATTTAGAAACAAAAGCAAGAAAACATCACCTGCCCCAAAGCAAAAAAAAGGCAAGAAAAGAAAAAGAAGTGAAAAACAAAGAAAAAGAATATTCTGTTAGAATTGTGTAAAAATAAGCTTTTTTTAGTAAAACGTTAACTTGCTTCACAAAAATTAAATTCTGGAGTACATAGGTGTAACATTTGGAATTAATACAAGGGAAATTCAATTTAATCTCTATGTTTTCATTAAAACTAAATAACAGTTTCATGCTTGTCTGATCAACACATAAACCCAGTATGGCTTTAATTGGCATAGATATATTTATTTGGAGAAAGTACAATCACAGTAATTATAGAAAACCTCAAGAAAATATAAATAATTTTAGCGTACCCATGGGCTCTCAGAGAAACACTGTTGGAATTTTATTAACAAGTATCTCTGAGCAATCTGATTTGACTTTCTGATCATCTGTCAAACTAAAAGGAGTTGGCTTAGCAGTAGGAACAACACCAAATTTGTTCTAGCGGTGATAATGAGGCAGTAGAAGCACCATTAACCACTTTAATAAGGACAAGGAAGGTACTCACTGCTCATTAAAATGAAACAACATGTTAGGGCTCAAACTGTTTGCATCTTCTTCATCAAAGAGTTGGAATGAAAGCTCTTTAATGATATTGTTTTCCCTCTGTTCTTGTAAGACCAGTTTATCACGGGGAGGGGAGTAGGTTATTTAAGATAGCAGAGGTTCCTCTGTTTTCCTCCTATGACTCTAAATCAGAAACAAAATAATAAACGCTAAGCTAAATTCTCCATCCCATATATTGGCTAGGATTTGTAGTGCTCGGTCATAGTGGAAATGTTGAACTTTCCATGCATCAAATAAACAATTGAAGCCTTTGAAATATTTCCTTGCTATTTATGTATAAGTATTTTTCATTATCACTGGAAGACATGAACTCTATCCTTCACTGACCTTGTTTCTCTCAAGGGAAATTTTTAAACTTACACAAAGTCTGTACAAATGGCTGCTAGTTAAATTAATTATTGTTGGCTTTCCCCAGCTGTGAGTCCATTTGGTTCTCATTTTCTAACTCATGACTTTCTATGAGCAGAGTTTGCAGTAGCACTGACACCATCCTCTTGAGAAAAGTCTGACAACTGCTTTTTCATTAGTAGAACTATGGTAAATATGCTATAAATCATTTTACAGGGTGTCATCCCGAGGCCCCTTTTCACTGAATTGCCTTTAATTGTCTATTAGGCCTCTGTTTCTGCCTCAGAATCTGAAATATTTACCCTTAAAATGGGGGAAAACTGACAAGGGGGATTTTTATTTTTGTTGAAGAGGGAGGTTGTTCTTTCCAATATCTGACTACATTTAGAAAAGAGAGGTTTGTTGATATACATATGTTTTGAGCAAAGGTGATTTTTGAGTGGTTTATAATGGTCTATATCTGGAACAGTCACTTGATTTGACTGTAATCGTCAACATTTGGTTTCAGATTGGTTCCTAGGCTTTATTGCAGGAAGTGTATTGACTATACTGAAAGGACTCCAGAACACTTTTTAAATGAAGTGTTTGATAATGAACGTTAATTCATCATTTCTCCAAAATGCTCATACACAGGCAAGGTTTTGACCCAAATGCTTCTAGAGTGTTACAGAATATTTAGTCACTTGCTGAAATGCGTTTAAGTATTGCTAAGGACACTAAAACTTTTTTTTTTTAATATTTATCTGGACACAAATAAAATAGTGTTATATAAATAAACTGTCTTCAGTGAGATTATGACATTATGATTTAACTCAAGGTAACGGACAAGAGAGTGTCCCACTGTCCCTGGAGCAGCCTGGGGGAAAACTGTAAATCTGGCTCATAATGAACTATCCTGATGGAGCAATGTAATACAGTTGCTCTACATCAGGTTGATAGTTTACCTGTGTTTATAAAATGTTTTGTCTTTTAGGTTAATTATTACTCTGTAACATGCAGAAAGTTTCTTTCAGGTAATTGACTTAATTAAAATATATTAATACATTTAGGAATTACTTAATGAAGTAGATATGATGTGATGTAAAAAGACATGAGCATCTCCTGCCCCTGATGGAAGCAGAACTGGGGCTGGTGTGACCGTTTGGCCATCACGTCAATATTCTTGGTCAATGCAGCTTTAAAAAATCAGCTGCATCCGTGTGGCTTTTCAGTATTCCTGAAAGTACGGGCCTTGAAAACGTGGTAACTCTGGGGATCCCAGAGCAGTTTGGAGCAGCACAGATTGGCTGACATTGGCTGTGATATCATTCCCAGAAGTACCAATTAGTTGGCAGTGCTTGGAGGGAGAGCGATTGTTCTGAGGGCACCTATGGGTATTGTGTTCCTGCGCCTCCGTAGGTCTAATTATACACGCACTAGAAACCTACTCACAGCTATGTATTTATACAAAAATTTAGCCTTTGCATTCTCATTTCTGAAGATTTTTTTGGTTAATTATTGTTATGCCAGGGACATTAGTCTGTCTTTTACAAAATCCAGAAATGTATTCCGGCTGCATGACTCCCAGAACAAACAAAGAAGACATTTGGTATTCCAGCAGAAGAGCGTATGTCTAACCACATACACAGGAGAGCTGGAAAGCAAAGAAGCGGCAAGTAAGGTAGAGCCCCCACCTTTAATGCTACCCTTGTTCAGCTGGAGGCAATTTGTGGATGATAAGGGACTTTGTGAACCCATAATGTGATTTCCTCCCCTTAAAAGAGCTCTTATGGAGCATCAGAGAGCGTCTTCATTTCCTTACTAGCTTCCTTTTTCACATTTCTTTAATATCCATTTTAAAGAGCTGTTTTGACTTTAAAACAATGCTTACTTAATGTACTATGTATAATATCCAGTGGCTAAGTTATTACATGAAAATGAATACTAAACTTAAACTTAAATCATGACCTGAATGCCACCAGTAAAAAAGATCAGAGTTTAAGATTTTTTTTTCTAATTTTACACCAGTAATGTTGAAAAGAGGGAACTTTTGTGGAGACAAAGACAAAATGAAACATTTAATTCTTTGCGTCTACACTGAGCACCAGTCCTTCACTTTTCTTCCATCACTTTGGGGAAGACAGCTTCTAGGCAGATGCTTCATCAAACTGTTCAGTTTCAATTCCTTTATTCTGTTCAGATGAGCTTTAGGTAACTGTGATGTGTTGTGCCCAGGTTTATGTTTGCAATGCCAAATCATTTTCCAAATCATTGCTACATATAACTTTCAGCTGGTTACACTGCACATGTCTGACTGATACCTGAAGAGCCTGGTTGTCCTGGCACAGATTTCCCAAGAGGGCTTTGGTAAAACTTTGATTTCCCACATCAGCCATGAAATTTCAAGCTGCATTGTAGAAATTAAAACTGTGTCAGACCAAGTCAGCTTTAACTTTTAAATTTGCAGGTTTTTGTTATTTTGAAAAGTACAAGATAAAGTTTGGAAGAAAAACAAATTTGGGCATTATCCAAACAAATTCTTCTGAGATGCATTCAGTTCTAACAATGAAGCCACAAATTATAGGTTGCCAGCTGGACCGCTGACAAGTGTACATTATACCCTCTGCTCAACTTAAAATTATCTTTCCCATTGAGAAGAAAAACACTGGCAACAGTGACTGAAAGAGCAAACATTTGAGATACAGTTTTCCAAGGCAACTTACTGCCTTCTGGTCCAGTTGCCCATGACAGTACCCCAGCAGTGAAGGGGTGTCCATCCACAGTCAATTCGTGGTGCTGATCGACATAGACTGGGTAGTTTCATATAGTGCCATGAGTTGGATCATCGTTTAGGAAATGAAGTCAGAGAGAGCAAGGTCAGAGAGTAAGAAGGAGCCTGGATCTTAACTTGTGCCGAGTAACAGCAATTTGATAATAACAAAACGAATGTCAGCTTGCAGTAATTTCTTCTAAAGCTTTAAGGTAGGATGCTGACATTTATGGCTTAACTGCTCTCTCTGGAAAGGACACTATAGAAAACAGTGTGGGTCAGTGAATTAATTTAAGAGAGTGCTAAGTAACACTGACTGGTATTCCTAGTCCTTACACTGACTTCATCGTAACCTTGAATATTACAGGGGTAGAAGCTAATATGTTTTATTGTACTCTATTGAAAGATTAGGATTTCTTATTTAAGATGATAAACTGGAACTTACTCGACCATAAGGGCAACCTTGAACTAGATTATTCTCTTCATCACCACTGTACTGAAGGTAGCTTTTCATTTTTGCATGATGATTTGCAGTGATTTTCTGTAAAAAGACGCAATCCCTATCCTAAATTATTCACATTTAAGAATAGTCTTAGAAAATGTTGAAGCTGAAAGGACTACAGTACTTCTGAAGACACTAACTAAACATCTCAAACTAAGGAGAGGGAGGCGATTGTCATTCTACATGAACTTTTCTTAAAAGCATTCTGTTTTGAAGGCTAGTGTGCAGGATTCAAAGTTTAAGTTGTTATTACTTCCTCCTTATACCTCTCTTGCATTTGATTTTTTTTTTTCCTTTTGAATAGTGCATAGAAGAAAAACCTGCATTTAAATTGAAATAACCTTGTAATTTGAAACTATATATTGTGTTACCATGTATGTGGTAACTGGGTACCTTGTATCGTATATGAGGCTCGGTGTGTTCCAAACATGAATACTGACAAAATTATCTTCTGCAATCCACTGGATAATATCTCTTATATCAGTACATCCTGCAGAAAAGAAGCTGAGGATAGGTGATATTAATTCTGAAACACAGTCAGAAGTCAGTGAATGCATTGCATATAGAATCACTTGAAAAATCAATGGAATGAAAAGTCTATGTAATATGAATATTTTAAACTAAATGCGGTGTATCTTTATTGTCCAGTGTTTGAATGAAATAACAGCTGTTACTGTGACATGACCTTAGGCAATGGACACTCCTGGGGAATGAACTTTCTTTTTGTTGTTTTTTCTGTGTGTTATCCTTTGCTTGATCCTAACTTGATCCTTAATACAAAGAGCATGTAGTAAGAACTAACAGAATAATTCAGTGTTTCACACTCTGGGGTAATTCAAGGGCTTCCTGGTAATTTGCAGAAGTACCAACGGAAAGATGCTTCTGTGCGTGGTCTCATCCCATGTGCCAATCTGCAGAACAAAGAAAGAAGCATCACTGTATTTAACCCAGAACCATTCATTACGTTCCCTTCTGAATTATTTTGGGGATGGATCCTGATTCTTTCCTTACATTTCTCAGTTTTACAGGAGATTCAAAGTTAGCTTCTAGCATGCGCTACGTGGAGACCCAGTCTATGCAGATTGGAGCTTCGTATATGATACAGTTCAACTTGGTGATGGGCTGCAGTCAGGCATTTACTCCTCATATGGACAACCAGGTGAAACTGGACTACTCCACCAACCATGGCCTCACGTGGCATCTTGTTCAGGAGGTAAGGCTGGCAGCGAGGACCTTTGTCTTCCATAAACTCTGCTTACACAAAGATCATCTGAAATATACTTGTGGCATTAAACAAAGGAGGATGTTTTCCTCATTCCCCTTTCTATAAAGAAATTCTCAGATGGAATCAGTCAAAATGACTAATAGAAGTATTTAAACTGTTTTTCATGATATTTGGAAGAAAGGTATCTGAGAGCCTGAAACACAAAATTGTGACAGGAATAGACCAAGTCTGAGAAAAGAACTGGGGCATAGATAGACAGAGCTACAGAGTAATGGCTGAGATCTTTCCTGCGCTATTGCTTTGTTTTTCAAAGCAAAATGCATCTACTGTTTCCTGGCATTTAAATGGATAGAAATTCTTTCTGCCCTTGTGCGCAGCCATTTCGTAAATGGAAAACGCATTCCTTCGGGGGATTGTAATGTAGAGCCTTTCATCTCCCATCCCTGGTTCAAACACAGTCCAGGGCCGTAATGACCGGCTGTTTCCCTGTCTCTGCTAGAAGTGCAAATAGCAGTGTTGGCTGCTATTTCCCCATGTGGCTCAGCCCTGTCTCGGCACAAATATGAATAGCGCATTTGGCCATAATTTGTGCTTTTGTTTTCCCTCTTAGATGGCAAGCTGGACTTTCCCTGGCCTCAGGGTGAACTAACCAAGGTCCTTAGGCTGCCTCTGAGCAGGTTCAGAGGGTGTCAGGGAGCTTGCTCTGGTGCCTTTTTGCTGCCTGCTCTGTAGGTTCACAGAGGAATTTGAACATCCAGTCCCACATCTTCTACAAGCACTGAAAGCATTGTCCTGTTACCTTTTGCAATGTTGTGTTTCGCTACGTTTACTTTGATGGGCAGAGAAATGGCAATAACTGAACTTTTAAACTGCGAATCCAAGTAATGCTTTCTTACCTTAAACAGAATTTAGAGGAAAGCTATAAATACTGTATTTCAAATGATATTCTTGTCTTTTATACCTAGCAGGCATCATCATGGTGTCCAAGAATAGTTCCTAGTGGTGGGTGTTTGCGGTTTATCCTTGCCATCAATGGAAGATCAGTTGCCTTCAGATTTTAGTGCTCCTTTCCTCCCTCACTGGAGCTGAGTTCAGAGAGAAGAACTTGCAGCCAAATCATTTTTCTCACACCACCCATGTTGCTGTGATAAAAGAGAAGTAGAGAAGGCTATTTGTAGTCTATTTCAAGGATGTAATCTGGCAAATACACAAAACACTAATTAATGAAAATGTTTGAAAGTTTTGTTTGCTTCACACGCACTGATCAGATCCTGTTTTATAAGATCTTTTAGGGCAGATGAATCAATGAAAAATGTTTGAAAACTGCTGGAAAGGAGATTAAGCCTTTAGAAAATCTACTGAAAAAAAAATAGAATATGCTATCAGATTTTCATTTAATACTCTTAGATATTTGAGCAATAAATTTCTCTGTAAAATAATGTATTCTGCCCTTCTTCATATTTAATTTATAACTATTACTATATAATTTAACTATATTAATATTCTTAATTGTTTTGACTACTGTAGAGTATCAATGCTTTATTATTAGTTTCATAGCAGTCAAAGTATGCTACTTGCATAGGCAAGTGTCTGTCCCTTGTGCCTGACACTCTGCACGGGGATGAGCACAGCAGTGAACAGCAAAAGACTCTCGGAGATGTGGGGATGGTCAGGAGGAGCTGTGCTGGCGCAGTAGTGGCAGAGGGACTCTCTGAATGGGTAGCTAGAAAAGGAAGACACAGGTTGGTAGTAACATTCAAGCGCTTTACTAATACCTCATCAAAACCATAGCACAAAAGTTTTGGGTGCTGTTCTAGCAATATATAAATAAATGAATGGGATATTGCAGAAAAATGGAGTAACGTGGGAAGGGCAGGTCTAGAAATCTGTAAGAGGCTGGGAAAATGGACTGTGGTTATATTTAATATAAAAATGTGATAATGATCAGATTTTCTGAGAAGAAAAAAGAAAATTTTGGGAATAGACCTCTCTAGGAATCTGAGTTAAATACAGGAGGAATCATAGAAGCAGGAAGGAGGAATTTACATCACTTGCTGTAGGCGTCAAAGTTAATCCAGCTGCAGAGCATGGTAAGGGCCTCTGGAGGCCACTTCAGTGGATTGCATTTGGGTGCTCCTGCATGGCTCTGGCCATTCCTACTGCTGCTCCCCACTGCAGATGGAGGGAGTGGGGGGAGCCAGCATCCTCAGGCCTCACAAGTAGTCCTCTAAAATGACTGGTATAATGGTCCAGAGGTCACTTTTGTAGACTTACTGCTCAGTGGCCTTGTAGACTTACTCCATAGTGCTAGATGCTGGGGTGAGAACAGTAAAAAAATGAGCTAGACATCCTCATGGAAGAAAACAAAAAATTGCTAGTCACTAATGCCAAACATACCTCTTTAAATGCGTCATATGGTTTTCTCCTATCCTGAATTGTACCGCTCTTAGTTTTCTGAGAAATTTTTTTGGATCATGGCAGGATTTTTCTGCTTCTGGGTCTTTTGCTGCAACATCTGGACCAAGGCAAGCTCCTGGTTCAGTGACTGTTTAACCCTTGCTTCTGTTCCCAATTCTGCCTCAACATTAAATCTGGTTTTGAAATATTTTACTTTAAGGAATGTCTTCCCAGTATGCCAAGCTGTCAGGAGTTTACATCAGCAAGTATATACCACTCCAGTGAATTTACTCAGTGGAGGAGAATCACTGTCCTTTTACCACAGAAGACTTGGTGAGCATTTCTTTCTTCTTTTTTTTTTTTTTTTTTGGGTGCAGATTGTTCATCTACTTTGATATTGCTATGACAGAGATCAAATCCTCTGCAGACCACACTCAAGCCGGTGGGTGGGGGGTGCCAGGGTACCGGGGCTGACCCAGTTGCAGGTATTTAACATAAAATGCCTGCCTTACGTAATTAGAGAGTGAAACGTTGGTGAAGTCACCAGAAACTATTGTTTAGGATTGTTTTTAATACATACTGTGACTCTTCTAATAAAGTTCAGACCTTTTCAAAAATAGTGGTGCTTGTCTGCAAATGGCCCACTGGAGGAAGGCTTTATTTGGATTGTTAATTTCTATTTTGCACATTCCTTATTGTTTACGTCTTCAGACCAAAGCCTTGTATAAACAATAACTAATGATTCATTTCTGGGAATTTTTTACCTCTTGTTTCTTTTTATAGCATGTCTTCAAAAATAACATTGTCTTCTGCAAAAAACAGCAACAAAAATTATCAGAAAGCCCTACCCTATTCATCTTACTGTAATCAAACTTGTTTTGCTTGCCCTAACATTTTTATTTATTTAACTAGATAATAACTTCCATTATTTATTTTAACAGCTTTATTGTAGCATACAACTAAAAAGTTGTCATAAATCTCATTACTCTTAAGGGCTTCCTTCATTTGAGAATTAAATTTTTCCAATTAGAGTTACACCTTGCTTATGTTTGACCTGAATCCATCACAGCAATTGCAGTCAGAGCTTGCTCAGATTAAGTTATCATTGTGTTTCCCTGTCCTTCATAATTTTTCTGCACTCTCCATGGCCTGAACACAACCTACTTCTGTCAACCACCCCACAGTGATACCTTCTTTCAACATACTGGCCATTTTTATTGTATAGACAATATTCAGAATTTCATATTTCCAGGCAAAACATCAGTGGCAAATACTGAATCCTTAAAGTGTATCAGGTCAGATAATTCTAAATGGCACAAGAAAGTCTACAAATAGCTGCTTTGTAGTTAGATTATAATGTACTAAATCTTTCATGCCATTATGTGCCACCAGCTGTAGAAACTGTGGCTCACATAGGCACTTAGGAGTCTAAAAAGTGTCTACAATTTTACAGGATATACTTCAAAGTAGGATGTTATTTTTAAATTTATTTATAAGATATATACCGTACTCTATTATTATACACTGTATAGTTGATGTTAATTTCCATGTTGTGGGCTTTTTTTTCTTTAGGATCTAATAATTTTCCTCAGCGTATGAAGTGACAGAAGCAAATAATTCCCTTTTAATTTAGGAGACTGGGGAGAAAAATTATGATGAAATAATAGCCGGGTTCCTATTTTATGCTGTGCACAAATCATAAATATTTCACACTCTATCTTGTATCTGAAGGGATTCACGTCTGTTAGCAGAGTTTTGTTTGTAATTAAGGTACAAATTACCACTGAACATTACTTTGCTCTTCATAAAACAGTTTTTCAGTACGACTGTGTTGTGCTGCGGAGTAATCGGGGTGAAAAGGAAGGGTGGCTGCATGTTCCCCACCAAAAGCAACCCAGCACACCAGATGCATCTCAGCCGCTTTCCCTCTTTTTTGCCTCCTTTCCACCGATAAGGAGCAGACCGAGGGCTCAGTCGCTCCTTTGGGTTGAGATTGGGAGGGGATTTTTTTTGCATTTTTAAAGCACACGTACTAACACAGGGCAAGTTTCTGCCTTTACAAACCTGGGGGTTACTGGTGAACATTTGATGTGCAGAGCTTCTCCACCAGCCCAGCCACACAGAGGGCATCATCCCGGGGGCCTGGCAGCGAATATGGTCCATAGGGCTCTTCTTCAGGGCGCACCCCCTCCCCATCCTCTCCCTTCCCCACCCACACTCTGCTGCAAAAACCACCCATGGGTGAAAACTTAGCAATGGCCAGGAAAACCAGTGCAGAGGGTGAGAGGCAGGTCTTCTGCCTCCCCAAAACCAGGGCGAGGGGAAGGGGGCTCTGGGGCCCTCCCTTTTGGCTCAGCCCCACAAGACAAGGGCTGCCAAATACGCAGCCCACCTTGTGCTTACTGCTCAGGGAAACAAACCACCTAAACGAGGACTCAGGACCAGGGCCTGAGGTCTTGTTAGCCTTGCTCTGGCCCTCAGTAGCCTCGACATGCCCTCGCACCCCTGCACAGCCCCGCTAGGATTGCCAGAGCTTTTATCCATGCATGCACAGCTCTTTGCTGAGGGTTTGCACCTTGGGTGCATAGGTAGCGTCAGGCTGTGCTCATGCAGCCAGAAAATTGTTCATAACAGCACCTATTTCGCTTGTGAAACTTTCTGGGCATGTTGGTATTTCTGCACATCTGTAGATGTTCTGCATCTGGTAAGCATGAGTATACGTGGTCCCTGTGTTCTCTGAGATTTGGGGTGTTAGGAAATCTGCTGCAACAGTGAGACTTGTATTGCAGAAATGGAATGTATGCACCTGCTTGCTGAAATTGTATTGTACTTGAACTGAACATTTCTAACACTGATGAAAATTAATTTCAGTTTTATGGGAGGCATTTACATATGAACAGGCCTTAATGAGATACAAGCAGCTGTCAGTTGCTGACTTCATAAACAAATCAACACCTAATGACTGAATGAGAGTTTCAGGATAATTGGGTAAATGTAATTATGGTAACTCAGAAGGTAGCAAATATAATTTTATCAGCTACAAATTTGCATTAGATAGTTAGGTTTTTTAATACCAGGAGAGAAGAAAATGATTTTATTTTAAGTCACATACCTGAAAAATTTTATAACAGAAAGAACATCATTTCACTCGCAATACATCTGGGACTCACCATGATTTCCTTGTGCTTATGCAAAATGTCACGCAACAACAGTGACTTTTATTTGACATCAACCTGACTTAGATATAATGTCATCAGAAAGCCAGATTGCCTTCCAGTAGCATCAAAAAAAACTGGGAAGAAATACGAGGAACTGGGGAGGTTTATTTTGCTTATAATAAAACGCTTTCATAACTCCTCAATACTGCACTTCCCATTTGAATAGGTGTCCAAATGGTGACTGTCCAGAAAGCCGGTATTTTATCACTGAGAATGCAGCTGACACTCAGCTCCTTATTCTCTTTTCTTAATTAACATGGCTTTTTAAAATTGTTGATTACCATTTTTAACAACATAATCCTCTTAAGCTGTTGTTACCTTGAGGTGCAGAGCAGCCTTGGAAAGCTTTCAAAAACAGCGAGCAGGACTGGCTTTTCAGCAGCGTTGCTTTTGCAATTGCGAATTCAGCCTAACACGCATTTCCCCTCGCCCAGAGAGGAATCTGAATCTGTGGGAGCTTTTGCTGCCTGCAGCCGTGTGACGGTGGCCCCGCTTTCCACAGGCCCCCGTGACCTCCCCGCTGGGTGGGAAGGCGAGGGCAGCCCTGCGCCCTGCTGCAGCTCGGGGACCGCGGGATTCCCGCAGCAGCAAAGCTGTCCCCAGGGGAGAGAGATCTCTGTCTGCAGCTAAAAATAACCCTGCCCGCTAGGATGTGGCTCCCCAGGGACTGTCCCCAGCCATCCGGCTGATGCACACACCTCCGTTTTAGCCGCACGTTCATCTCCAGGTGGCAACACAACTCCTCCCTTCCTCCCCTCCCCTTAAATGAGGAAAACAAATCTCCTGCCATCTCTGCATTCATCTGGGGGAGCTTCTAAGTAACAAGCGGAGCTGAGGTCACCCTTAGCTTGACGTGCAGCCAACATCTGAGACTCGAGGAGGAGGACGGAGCCGCCCCAGCAGCATGGGGCTCTGTGCTCTGCGCCTTGTAGGGTGGTGGTCCCCTATGGCCGGGCAGCTCCCTGCAGCAGGCGGGGGACGATGAGCTTGTCCAGGGAAACATTTTGCTCATGTGAAACCCACGCGAGCCCCAGCACGGGCTGTCAGCCCTGATGTCAGCTCTGTGCCTTGCAGTGTGGGGCCAGCCTTGGGAACAGCCCCACAGTGGTGCTGCAGGGGGATCTTCTCAGTGGGGTGTCAGGTGTGGTGCTCCCCTGGGCACAGAGGTGTACCTTGTTATTACCCGTGGGTGGGCTCTCCCCGCTGTTTGTGTACGGTGGGTGTGAGCCTGGTGCCCCAGAACCAGCCGTGATGCACCCATACGGCCACGCTGCAGGGGCGTTTGCACGCTGGCGAGTGGCTGGGGAAAGCCATCAATGCCACACCAAGCAGCACCGGGTACTGTGCTCAGGGGGCACCACCACTTGTTGGGCACGAAGGGACTTCCATGGGATGTCCAAATTGCCTCTGTATCACTGTAAATCACCCCCAATTTGCTGTAAACATCCCTGGGGATGCAGAGTCGCACACCCCACCACTGCCCACACACCTTTGCTAACAAAAACCAGAGGAGCCCGGCCACAATGCTCTCCCTCCTGTCACCTGGACAAACAACCTGACACAATTTTCTTGTGCTGGGAGGTCATGGTGGTTTTTTTGCCTGCTGTAAAACCTTTCCTTGGTTTCACTATTGTTATTTTCCTCAGTGCACACCAGTCATTACCATTTTTCTGAAGCACATAGTCTTTGCCAGGGTTCTCTGCGGTGCCGTTGATGCTTTGTAGCAAACATGAACACCACCACCGAGGTGATGTGCTGGCTTCAGAGCACTCGGAAAATAAACAGTAAATAATTGTGGTGAATATTGACTGTCCATCGTGCCTATGCGAGCTTAAGAAGTCCTTCATGTGCAGGTTACTGGCACTGTGCACTTTTAATGGATAATTCATAGCTCTTGTAATGTAACCCATCAATACATTATATCCTGAGGGAGTATTTAATCGGCAGATCTGCCCCCACAGATTAGCTCTGCATGCTGTAAAAATGCTTACAATATTTTCAATATCAAGTAGATACTTAAAACAGACAACAAGGGTCATTTCAACTAAAAATCAAGCCCTTAGGCAGCTTCACTTGTTTTTAAAGAAATTAAAAATTGCTATTCTAAAAATTTCTCCAAGCATGTACTAAAATAATCTTTGTATGCTTGTAGTATGCAACTGGATGGTTAACTGCTCTGCTGTACTGTCCATTTTAGCTGCACAGGACACCTCTGTATGTTTTTCCACTTCCATACATGCGAGCAGGTGGCTCAGTCACCTTTACAATATTCATTTTAACAGGTCATTCTACATAATTTTGGGGGGGGGAGGTTTTTTCCTCTTAAATTAAAGTAACAGCATTGTATCCCATGCCATCATACCATAGCCATATGGCTCAGAAACAAGCTAGGAAAGAAGCTCTTACTTCTTGTAGCAACCTCCTGCTCTCGTCCTCAGCCCACCCAGTCGGCCCATGGCCAGGCACAGGTCTGTCCCAGTTTAAAGTCTGATTTTTAATTCTCTGCAGTCAGCCTTGCTTTCCCTGTCCATCCCTTCCACAGCTCTGCGACCCAACCTCAACAGCCACATTGCCCCCACCACCCCTTTATTCTTAGACCTGTCACACAGCTGGCACAGCCCCTTTTGCTCCAACACGATGAATGATTTCCCATCTTTGTTTCACTTCATGTGCAATATTTTTTTCTTAATCTCATTCTGGCACAAGCATGGAGTGGAGGGTCCCTGCACCCTCCCAGCTGGGAGCTGCCACTAGCCAATGCCTGTAACCTGGTGGGCGTGCACAGGTTGGCAGGGCATCAACGGCGACAAAAATTACTCTTCTTATAATTCAATTTCTTCTCCGGTCTTGTTTTTTGAGGGTGATGGATGTCAGGCTGGGTTTGGTTAGCAGGAGTCATTCAGCATGGAAAATGTCATTATCACATTGGACAATCTCCTAGAGGGCCAACATCAAGCATTTTTTAATAGATAATGTCACCTGACCCCACTATAATAAAGAAAAATAAAGCTGTTGAAGAGAAACTATTTAACTAGAAAGGAGAAGCTACAGCAAGGTTTTCTACTTGAAAATATTACAAATATCCAAAGCTTAGTTATATATAGGCAAGTAATCTAATCCAGTGATTCCCTGCCACAAACCTTGGGTGTTATGGGTTTTGTCTGAGTAGTTGACCAAGAACAAGTGATCTGCAATGTGGAAAAAAATAGGTGCTATGAAACAGGATTCTTGTCAAAAACTGGTGATTGTTATGTCACCAGTGATATGTAAGCAAAATCTAGTTTAGAATCATCCTGACAAAAAGAAATTTCTGTATCCAATAAGAAACAGTCAACTATTGTTGAATGGAAATGGCCAGTATTCAAAGGGGAGAAATGCTTACAGTCAAGAACTTTAATTTCATAGAATTTTTTTTATAATAACTATCAGAAGCAATCATTTTACACAACTTGTAGCCTGTTATCTGTGACCAAAAATATAAAAAACAAAGTCATGCCCTAGATCCATCTTTCTAATTTTGCATCCTGTCACCATCACAGAATGGCACACAATAAAAATCCGATAATAGTTATTGAGAGGTTTATCTTAAAATAATGCACAAAGTCCCTGTAACACCTCTGCAGCCTTCCTCAGAAATGTTATTAATGACTGGAATGTCCATTATATAGCCCTGTGCAGCACGTGGCATCATCTAGAAAGTTCATTTACAAAAATCTGTCTTGGTTGTGCCAGTCTTTGCAGGCTGGGCTGTGATTGTGGTATCAACTTTATTTTTTATAGTTGCGTTTTATCTTTTTTCCTACAGTTACGTAAAGAATGGCAAATTAAAGCATTGTTATTGTTTTTAAGGTCCAGTGCCACACGTTTCCGCTGGAGTCAGTGCTACTACACAGCCCAAGACGAATGGGCCTTAGACAACATCTACATCGGACAGCAGTGTCCCAACATGTGCAGCGGACACGGCTGGTGCGACCACGGCGTTTGCAGGTATAAAGCATTTGCCAGTTCCTCTTAAAAATAGTCTCCTGATACTTCAAGTATTCTATTATTTTGCATACTTTTTTTTTCCTGTTGTTTTTATTTTTAGATTAAACATTAAAAAAACAAGGCACTGTGGGGGGTTAGACCATTCAAGCAACATTAACAGCTGGTTGCTCCACACTTCTCTGTCAGAGAATCCATACCCTTGGCAGATCCAGGCATAGGAAGAACTTTCAGTGGCACAGGGCTGCCCTGCTGCAGGTGTCCTGGTGGCCCCTCCAGCCCTTTGCACAAGGACCCCAGGGACCAGCTCAGTGCCAGAGCAGTTTCGCTGGGTCAGAAGAATGCCAGGGACCAGCTCAGCACTGCTTGGCAGCTGCTGTCAGCTCGGGTGCAATACCAAGGGCACAGACTACTGCCTGCCAGCTTCAAACTTTCTGGACACCACAGGGTTTTTTTAGAAATAAGACATATCTTTTTTCCATTATCCAGTTATTCTAGTTTGTTTCCAGGATCCAAAATTCCAATCCCAGAATGATTTGTTAGTTCACATCTAATTTTAAAAGGTCAGCGCACCACCTTAAGTAATTGTCAGTGGCAAATAAAGTCTTTAAAAGCTTTTTACGTTTATGCTTCCTTCCAGGTGTGACTCGGGGTTTCGGGGTACTGAATGTCAGCCTGAAAATCCCCTTCCTTCAACTGTCATGTCTGATTTTGAGAACCCAGACAGCCTGAAGACAGAGTGGCAGGAAATTATTGGGGGAGAGATCATCAAGCCTGAAGAGGGCTGTGGGGTCATCTCATCTGGCTCCTCGCTCTACTTCAACAAGGTACTAACGAGGGATGGGAGACTGAGAAAGGCACATAATGTGGGTTTGAATGGAGCATGATGTGGTTACATGGCAAAGAAAGGAAGGTGGCAGAAAGCAGCATGCAGTACGAGAAGTACATTAAACAGCGCAGCTGTGCTCCGCAGGTAAAGAACAAAGCAATCAAAAGAGATAGGAAGGGATACGTGCATTATGTATTCAAGAAATACCAGCTGTAATGGAAGGAAGCAAATCGCCAGTGTGCTGGGAAGCATGTACATTCATACTGTCTTAATTTGTGCATTTTCTGTTTTGAGACTCGGTTCTTTCTCAGCAATCCCCAGCTCTCATTTGTTTGTTCTGTACTGTTCTGGGTGAGGGATGGAGAAAGGTTAGCTTTCCAGGGGACAAGCAGCTTAATTTGAGGTCACAGGACCAAAACTAGCGAAAAAACAACCCCTCCAGACTTTTAGAAAGTGGTTAGCCTGTAGGAGGATACTCTTGTATAACTTGGATGCTTTGCAGGGAAAAATAACAGAGCAGAAAGAGATATAGGGAATTCTGCTAATTAATAGCAATTATAACTAAAATAAAAAGCGATATTTATGACCAGATGTAAGATTATGGGTTGTAATCACAGATTTTTTTTTTTATTGTTGCTCCTCGGGTCTAGTACTGGGTTTTGTTTTGTTCTTAATTGAAAGGAAGAGTATAAATGCAGCTATGTGATTCTCTTTTAAAGGTTTGATCAAACTGCCACTGCTGTCATGAGAGCCAGATTAGTCCCAGAAGAATAACTCAATATGCAACGCTGTATAATTGTGTGTTGTTCACCTCATTACAAAAATCTAGCCCATCAAATAATTTTCAGCACTCCTCCATAGTCACACATCCAACTCCCCTGGAAATGCAGCTCTGCACTGAAAATTTCATAATAGACCAATCAGTATAACTAGCTAATTGTGATAATTGGATTTTTTTATATAATTGTCTTCTCTGTTAGATGTTTCTCCTTCTGGCTCAGTTCCTTATGCCAAGTTTCTCAAAGTAGTTTGCTAAATTAGAATTAACCTGCTATGATCTTTCTTCTGATTTCTGCTAAGGAGGAGTGAAAAACTCATTTAGAAATTCTTGGCTCCTTTCTATTGATCTCTAAGGGTTAGGTTATCATTCATTTCTTGAGTAGTAGCAGTCTGCGTGCCATCAACAGAAGGTGGTTTATTTAATTTCTGTTTAGATCTTTTTCAAGGCATCTAGTGGCCATGCTGGTAGAAAATAAAAAATTATTTTTATAGTTGCCCAACAGTTCTGCATTGTTTTGGGAGCTCATATTCACAGCTCAATTTCTTTGCATTTGCTCAAATAGCCACTTTTTATTTGAATGTCTAATGTTTACTGCCATAATCAATTACTGCTACCAGAATTAATGTTGGCTTTGTTCTGCCAACTCTCTTATCTTTTGGTTTACAACTCATTTTAATCAATTGTAGGTGTGTTTGCAATACAGAGCTCTTTCAATTAGTCCCTGCAATTCCTCTGAGGTTTTATGTCACTCATGCCCTTTCTCAATTAACCTGGTTCTGTAGTTAACCCTTTGGCAGACAGAGCTGCTGTGGGGTGTAGAGATGGAAAACCTACCTGGAATAGTTTTACAGCCAGAGCTTGATCCACTGCAGGTCAGTATGCTGGGTATCCTCAGCCAGCCGGGACACACCTGCCCACAGTACAGCAAGGGTGTTTGCATCTTTATTATCCATTACTAGTTTGATTTGATGATGATAATTTCAAATTCCTGTGGGTCTCCGAAAGAAGCTGTGAAAACAACTACCAAGAGATTATCAGTGTCACCTTGGCATTAGCCATGTGGGGCTGCACCAGGAAGCTTGGGGCTGCACCCAAGTCTGAGCCCATCTCACTCTCATGGCACCATCCAGGAGGGCTTTACTCAGCTGGGGATAAACCAATAAATAAAGCAAAACAGCAGGCATAATTCAATATGACTGTATCCTAAGTGAGTTTTTTGAAGGTCAAAGGATTCTTCACAGGTTTTAGTTGTCATTGGTGGAGTAAGCTAAATGAGTTTCAAAAACACAAGCATTCAGCTTCCAGAAGTTAGTCTAGCAGTGTGATGTGGCCTATTTGGTAGAGCTTACAAATGGGCTATGGACCCAGGCTGTAATGCCAGCAAAGCAGAAAGTTCTGAGAAGGAAAGCAATAGATATTTATCAGTGCTGAGGTTACCCTGAACTGGGTAGGAAGAGAAAAGAGGTGATGAGTGGAACAGGATTTAAATTCATCTATCATCTTATTAAAAACCATAGATGATACTTTAAATCTCAGCTCATAAATCTTCATACTTATGTCCAGCTAGATTATGCCGCTTGCTTATCGCAAATTTGTCTGGAAATTTGTCAGGAGGATCATGGATGTACAAGTGAGAGACAGGGAAAAACATAAATTTTACTTAAAACATATGCATCATTTTATAACTCAGCCCAGGTTTTCCTTTTTGATACCTTTTTTGCTTGGAGATGGTCAGGAACCCATGATTTTTTAGGGAATTAAAAACAGTAGGCATGATGCCAGTTCTTCTCCATTTTGGGGGATGGTGCCAGGTTGCAGCTACTTTTAATGAGTGCAGACGTATGATCCCTGCGTCGCCTCTCCAGCTGCATGTATTTGGCTTTGCCCTACCTATAACAGCTTGTGGCGGCACGGCACTGTGCCGGGGCAGGGCTGTGCCAGGTGTGGGGCACGTGAGGCACCTCTGAGGGGACACTGCTCTCACCCCATGTCCTGCCTCGCTGCGCGCAGCTTCATATCACATATCAGCATCTTGTAGGCCCGCAAGCTCAGCTTCAAGCAGCAGGGCACACAGGGAAGAGGGGAACAGCATAATTCCAATTACAATAATAGGCTCTTAAACCTTAAAGCTTTTTTTAGCTGAATATGCTCTGTCTTCGATTGCCAACATGCACAGAGTGACCATGTTACCCACAGTGTCGACGTCCAAGAGCTGCTTCCTGCTAGAACTCAGAAACATCCTTGGAAAAGCTGTTCACTAAATTTTATGAGGCTATTTTTTTCTCTCACCTATGCTTAGGCAAACCTGAAACCAAATCCACAGGTTTTAGTTGAGACACCCCTGATTTACAATGCTTACTAGGAAGAGAGTGTAGTTTTGTGTAGGAACAAATCCTGCTCAGGTGAGGCATGAAGAGAAAATGCTCCTCCCTTGTTCTTGTGTAGGAGATCGGCTTCAAGCAACAGGTATTACAGGGGCTATAATTTCAGGCGATCAGGAAACCCTACGCAGTGCAAGATTTGACTGGGGAAATGAGATATCAGAAATGTCTTTGTACTGCTTTATGCTTTATCATTAAAAAGCTGAATACTTAAAAACTTAGTCCCAGTTGGTTCAGGATATGCAGGGTCTGCTCTTTGTTTTCCAAAGGTACTCGGCACCTTGAAGGAATGAGACAAAATAGTTGTGTTGAAATTGTGTTCTGAAGTTGCATTGTGTGTTGAAATGTAATAATAAAACTTCTTGTGGGATCACACCAGAGTGATTTAAGACATAAAGGATGGCCAAGCACAATCATTGTCTGAAAGACAAAAAAATGTCATGTTAACACAAAATTTGATGTCCTCCATGTTGTGCAACTTTCTGTGCAATATTCATCTGTGCTTGACTTTAAATATGTCTATTCATAGTGAAGGTGTCGTAGTGAAGGCCAATAGCATCCTGGCTTGTATCAGAAATAGCGTGGCCAGCAGGACCATGGAAGTGATCGTCCCCCTGTACTCAGCGCTGGTGAGGCCACACCTCGAGTACTGTGTCCAGTTTTGGGCCCCTCACTACAAGAAGGACACTGAGGTGCTGGAGCGTGTCCAGAGAAGGGCAATGGAGCTGGTGAAGGGTCTGGAGCACAAGTCTCATGAGGAGCAGCTGAGGGAGCTGGGGTTGTTTAGTTTGGAGAAGAGGAGGCTGAGGAGAGACCTTATCGCTCTCTACAACTGCTTGAAAGGAGGTTATAGTGAGGTGGGGGTCGGTCTCTTCTCCCAAGTAACAAGTGATAGGACAAGAGGAAATGGCCTCAGGTTGCGCCAGGGGAGGTTCAGATTGGATTTTAGGAAAAATTTCTTCACCGAGAGAGCTATCAAGCACTGGAACAGGCTGCCCAGGGAAGTGGTTGAGTCCCCATCCCTGGAGGTATTTAAAAGATGTGTAGATGTGGTGCTTAGGGCCATGGTTTAGTGGTGGACTTGGCAGTGCTAGGTTAACGGTTGGACTTGATGATCTTAAGGGTCTTTTCCAACCTAAACGATTCTATGATTCTATATTTAATATTATATTCCCTCTCTGTTCTTTGTATTGTAGGCTGGAAAAAGACAGTTGGTAAGCTGGGATTTGGACACTACTTGGGTGGATTTTGTCCAGTTTTACATCCAGATAGGAGGAGACAGTTCTTCATGCAATAAACCAGACAGCAGAGAAGAAGGTGTGCTTCTGCAGTACAGCAATAATGGCGGTATCAACTGGCAGCTACTAGCAGAAATGTATTTCTCTGACTTCAGCAAACCCAGGTATAATTTTGGTCTAAATTAAATCCATACAGCATCAGCTCTTTAAAAAAAACTATTTCTCAATTTATGAAAACATGAATAATAATTTCAAGTTATAATGCTTAAAAGCCATCATTATGTGGAAGCTTTTCCAGTCTGCCACAGTAAACTCCTGTCACTAGGAAGGAAAAAATCTAGTGAAAGTGGGCCTTGAAAAAACTGGAGTAAAATATAAAGTTTCCAGTCACTCACCTCCCATGTGAAACATGACTAAAATGCTAATATGTGCAAAAGATTAGCAAGCCAATACAGAACTTGCCCGAAAGAGGTGTAGATCTGCCATTTCCTCTGATTCTGGTTTCAGATCTAATGAACACGTATTAATGTCACATACAACAAAAACTCCTTTAAAGAAATATTTAAGGAGAAGAAATCATGTTCAGCATTTCAAATTTGCTGTAAAATAGCTTGTCAGTGAAAATTTTAACTGCATTTGTCTGCATAGGTATTAAAATTATTTCTATTACCTGTAGTTCATGTCTTTCAATATGTAAGTAATTTTATCTTCCCATCTTGTCATTTTGCACTGCAATGAACAATGTTTTCAGAAGGACTTTTGTAACTCAGCAAACTGTCCTTTTCTAAAGGTGATCTAGGCACTTGGAAGTATAAAACCATTGAACTTTGTTTAGCCTCTACTTTGTCAAAATTACAGGACATATCCAATGAAGAAGGTACATACTGAAACCTTCACCACTGGATCATCCAATACATTATTTTTAGACAAAACATTTGCCCCTCTTAATAACCAAGAGTTGCAGTCCTTACTGGATGTAGCTATGCATATTTATTTTTCTGCTCCTTCAAATGTGGTCCAGATCTTATTTTCCAGTTCCTTATCTTCCAACACATAAATCTAGGAATCCTCTGGAAAAGAAGGTTCCCTGTAGCCCTGAACAATTCCTCCAACTCTCTCTGCCTAACGAGCAAGTGAAGCAGGGTCCATGGTACAAAATAGCGTGGTATAAAGAAAGAGTACAGAAAGGAATATATGCATAAATGCATATATGTAAGGTGTCTGAAATAGGACTGAACAAATAACTAATTATTGTACTTTTTAACATAAGTATGGTTACGTTTGAAACTTTAACTTTTATTTAACATCGTTTTTGTAAGGTGTTTCCTAAGTTGAACACAAAGCAAACTATCTGAGAAGACCTAAAGTTCTTTTATGAAGATCCATATGTAGGAGGGCTGAAATATTTTTATCCACAGCAGAAAACTCTGCTACATAATCTATGGCATTGTAATAGAAGGATGCTTTTGTCTACAAATAGGACCAACCAGCAGAAGAGAATGAGAAATGAATTTTGCCAGCATATTTCACTATTACTTGCTGGCACCAGAAGAACATTAAAACTTGCTGAACATGGATCAGCTGAACAGTTTAATTCAAAGCTGAAGAGTTCAAATCAGTTCCTTATTGTGCTAGGCAATATAGCAATAGAGAGTAAAAAATAGCCATTGTCTTAAAGAGTTTACATTCTCCACAGACAGGAAGGACAAAGAAGGCTTCTTCATATGCAGTGTATAAATAGGTATCCAGATATATAGAGGATTTCTGAGGACTTCTACATGTAAGACAGATACTGCCTTTCCTGCCTCTTTTCCCTATTCGGTGGTATTTCTCCCATTTCTCTACAAACTGTGTTCCCTAAAGTTCTTCTGAATTTCTGTTCTTCAGGTTTGTCTATCTGGAGCTGCCAGCTGCAGCCAAGACACCTTGCACAAGGTTTCGCTGGTGGCAGCCTGTGTTTTCAGGGGAAGGGTATGATCAGTGGGCCATCGATGACATCATCATTTTGTCAGAGAAGCAGAAGCACATCATTCCCGTTGTTAATCCCACTTTACCACAGGTAATAAGCAAGAGCAGGCTATGGATATCCCCATGAAACAGGAACCATCCTCTGTTAGTAGACTTTTCTTTAAATATAATTTGCTTTGAAAATACTGGGTGTATTTAAAGAAACCGCTGTAGTGTTTGCAGCTGTGTCTCTCTGTGTGGGAATAACCTGCGTCTTATCACAAAAGCATCAGGCTCCTAATCTTTGTGACAGAGGATGTAATTATGTATCGCCTCAAAAAGTTAAGACAGAAATCTTGGAAATTACAATTTTTTGAAAATGACAGAAAATACAAATTGCAAAATTTGAAAGTTGATCATTTTGGAAATTATTCTGAAGTCACACTGCGAGGTGATAGTACTTGTTGTTGTTTTTCTTTTCATTTCTAACAGAACTTTTATGAAAAGCCAGCATTTGATTACCCTATGAACCAGCTGAGCGTGTGGTTAATGTTGGCCAACGAAGGGATGCCCAAAAATGAAAGTTTCTGTTCTGCCACCCCCTCTGCCATGCTCTTTGGTAAATCAGATGGAGACCGGTTTGCAGTGACTCGAGATTTAACTCTTAAGCCTGGATACGTCCTGCAGTTCAAGGTATTCCTTAAACATAAATCCCTGCAGAATATCAGTAAAACTGCCCTTAGTCAATACTTGCAAGATATCACTGGGGCCACAGTTCAAAACAAGGTGATAAATTATATCACTGCATAAAAAGATGTGAAGAGCACAAGTATGAATTCATACAGTTTAAAATATCATGCTGCTTTGGACACTGGACAGCCAAAAGCTTGGTGCAGGAGAGCTTTTTTAAAACTGGAGAAATTTTAAAGCTTGTTGTTCTTCAACACGTTTCAGAAGTGGGTTGAAGTGACTGTCATTATATTCGAGTCGGTACTAGGAAATGCTACTGCGCTGTCAAGAGGAAAAGGATTTATCCCATCTGGGGCTCTGTGACTACAAAAGCTCCAATGTGGCTTGCCTACATTTTTTGTATTTTAAACTGTTTAAGGACTTACAAGCTGCTCTGTGCTCCAGTGTGGGTTTTTTATATCATTTACTTTTATTGTGTCAATGAATATAGGCTCCAATTAGCATTCTCTTCTTTAAAGGGCTTACAAAAATTTCAGTGGTCTGACAATACATCAGAATATGGGCTCCAAAGAAAGTATATTTGTTTTGACAAGCTCTTGTTTCTGAACCCTAATCAAAATTTTATTGAGTTTATAATGAAATCCCATTGGTGAATTCTGGAGGTTGGTTGCAATGCAATTTTAATGAGCTCACCACAAATACATGGTCCTTACATAATTGGTGGATACAGACACTGAATAATTTACAAGTGGAATTATTAAAGAGATCAGATGTTTACAGGCAGCTTTTCAAATATAATTCCCACAGTTCTATAAATAGGAAAGTTAGTTAGAAATAATGGGATTTGTAAAATAATCTCATTTCATCTAAAAGTTATGCTAATGAAATGCTATACAAACTGAGGAATTGCAGTACAATTTCTGAGTGAGTATTGCTTGTAGTTTTATACTTTAAACTGTCTAAAACCCCAAAATATTTCAATATATAAATACCATTTAGCCTGGAAAGGACGCTATTTGCCTCTTGACTGCTTTCCTCTACTTCAGTGACTAAGTCTCCATTCTGTAGGTTTGATGATCAACAGCATTTCAAAAATTGTTTAGGCTGAAAAAAGAAATACTTAAAAATATTTCATTCACCTTCCATCTCGGAAACACTTGGCAATGTAACATAAATAGACAAAACATAAACAACATGTATCAGAGAACAGTGAGTGCTTCTTTATAAAGTCTATTATTTAAGGCCTGAATTTATACTCCTCTCTTTTTGGAAAGCTTTTAAACTGGCCTGCACATAAATGTGTTAGTTCTATTTGCATGCTTTAATTTTAAACATATGGTTAAATGCTTTCCTGAGTTTGTGAAATTTCCATTTTAAATAGCTGCCTGGAATAATTTTGCATTGATAAACTCAAAGACAGTAATTTGTCAAAATTATTTCATCTTACATGAATGATTTTGTTTTACATTTTACATTCTACAGCTCAAGTAGAATTTCTGCAATAAAATAATGAAAACTAATATTTTTCTGATAGCTTGAAAAATGAAACTGAAAACTTCAAATCAGCAGTTGATTTTTGTCTTGGTTACATTCTCATTTCACATTTTAGTATGTGTTTTTCTATATCATCCAATTTTGCTCTATTCTGGGCACCCAAACTGCAGCGCCAGCTCCCAGCCGTCATTCTTGTGAGGTCAATGACTAGGCTGTGGTCAGGGCTCGCAGCCTAGGGCAGGGGGGACCTGGGAGTCAGGGTGATCCTCTGGGCACCTTGGAGTGGACTGCAGATGGGATGGGGCTCAGAGGATACAGCTCTTCTCACTCCTTCCGTGAAGGTGTCTGCACACAGTTTGCTGTTTGTGGCCTGCTATACACCAGGACCTGTGAAAACTTCTTTGCACATTTCAATGTGCTGAACCCAGCAACCTCAGTGAAGGGATAGTGGGAATTTTTACTGAGAAATGTCATATACCTGTAGGAAACAGACTCCAAGCATCAGCCAGCAGGGTTCAAAGCAAGAGTTCAGAGAGCTAAGCCTCCCAAACCAAAAAGTCAAAGGTGGTTCGCAGCCAATAAATACCAATAACAGCACTCGTATCTGTTGCTCTGCTTTTTTGCAGCTGAACATTGGTTGCACTAACCAGTACAGCAGCTCTGCTCCCGTTCTGCTTCAGTACTCGCACGACGCTGGGCTCTTCTGGTCGCTCGTTAAGGAGGGCTGCTACCCTGCATCTCCAGGCACGAAAGGATGCGAGGGAAGCTCCCGGGAGCTGAGCGAGCCAACAGTGTATCACACAGGAGACTTTGAGGACTGGACAAGAATTACTATTGTTATCCCCAGGTCGCTTGCAGCCAGGTACTGTACATTAGAAATCAGTGATGCCAGTAGTACCCGTGAATTAGCTCCCTCTTCTTTGATGCTACATTAGGAAAAAGTTGCAAGCTATGAATAAAAGTAGTGTTAAAAATCGGCAGATCTGGGGAAAATATACTAGGCTCTCCAAAACAGGGAGAAGCTTTCCATTTTAAAGGTGTCAGAATGGTATATAAAATGAAATTGCAAAGCAACAAGGAACCCAGAACATTTCAGTTTTACATCAGTCTCTTCATCATGGTGCTGTCTGTCTTTATGCATATCAGTTAGGTCAGAGGCACCAGCAAGAGAGTGATAAGTCACTTGAATCAAATAAGCCATTTGAACAGGATTAATTTTACAGTTACCACTGGGCAAAGAAACCCTAGAAGGGTATTTGACCTGCTGCATAATGTGCTGTGTCATTAAAGGCAGCCAGGACATCTGAAGTCCAAGGAGGGAGGAATGATAGGCGTGTGATGAGGTGTGCGAGTGTGACCTCAGCATCGGACTAATAAAAAAAAAAAAAACCCATCAGATGGTGGAAGTATAAGGCACAAATAAGCACAAGGCACAAATAAGTTCAAGGCACAAATAAGCCTTGAAATCAGGTTTTTCTCAGTCTTACTTGGATTTGGCTGAAGTTTCTCGCTCCCCTTTCTCACTGTCTTACACCATCAGTAAACCACCCTGGTCTGATGTGCTGCCTGCACCAAGCACTGCCAGCGCAGCCAGCCCCCCAAGCCCCTAGCCATGCCCCTGCTGCCTCCCACTGCTCTCCCCCAGGCAGCCACTCTAGTGCTGCCCCTGGGTTTCAGCTCCATCCTCCTGCCACAGGCTCCTCATCCTCAAGCCCCAGCACAGATTTTGAGTATGATGTGGCACATTGTGTAGCAGGGGAGCCAGTGCCTTTGCCACAAGGAGCTGAAATAGCAGCGTGTACCATAACAAGTTTGTCTTTTCTTCAGTAATTAGCCAATAAAAGCAGGTGCCAAATTGCACAGATCTGACACCAGCTGATTTGATTTACCCAAAACAAGCAGTGCAGAATCAATAGCAGCAATCTGTTTGGCATTATGTTCAGTAATGTGATCAGGAATAAGAAGCTCATGCTAATACATTAGAAATGTAAGTATTGTGGGTACGATGAGAGTCTCAATGTTGTGGGTCACTTTGGAAATTATGGTTCATGGGTTATCCGGAGAGTATCCTGTGTCATCAGTTGGTACAAAGCACTAGCACAATGATCACCTACTTACCAAATCCCAGTCCACAGCAAAAAAAAAAAGCAATAGGTTTATTACAAGGAGGATCTTAGTTAATCCATTGGATTGGCAATGAGATTTTAAATTTGTTCCCCCCTCTGGAGCTCCTGTAAAATTATTCGGCTAAAAGTTAAAGACTGAAAATTTTAAAAAAAAAAATTTTTCTTACACAGATTTCCTATGCTGTGGCTCAGCTGGAGTAACTTAGTGTAGGCTCACCGAAGTCCCCAGAGCAGTTTCAGTTATACAAGCTAAGGAACAGATCGCTGTTTTCCAGGAATTTCATGTTACCATGCAAGAATAAAAACTTTGTATTTCTGTCCACATGTCCTGTAGGACACATTATTTGCCATTATTTTTATAAAGTGGATGTTTTTTCTTGAATCCAAATTACTCAAAGGTTTTTTACTCAAAATTATATGATCCTGTAATAAACTCTGCATCACTGCCATTATATAAGTACCATAAGAAATGGAGTTCTGGGATTTTAAAATGTAATTAGCAGTTTGGGTTGAACTGAGTAGTGAAAGGCATCTTCAGAGTCACATCTAATCATTCACTCTTGTTGATAAAGCCATGTATCTGTTCTTTGCATCACACTGGTGGATACAGGCCAGAGAAGTCAAAATACATTTAAAAGAAAAAAAAAACTGGAAAAAATATCCGTAAGTGAAGTTGCACAAACTGTAGGATGTCAGAAATATTTTTTAGGCATCCATTTGCATCTTATTTGCAAATGGCTAATTTAGGAAAAGCTCCTTTTAATCTTAAAGTAAGAGCACATAAAGTATGCAGTAGGTATTGAAGCTGGGAATAGTAATATTGTGCCTTTCATCATTGTTTCTCTGCAGTAAGACTCGGTTCCGCTGGATCCAGGAGAGCAGCTCCCACAAGAGTGTGCCTCCTTTCGGCTTAGATGGCGTTTACATTTCTGAGCCTTGTCCCAACTACTGCAACGGTCACGGGGACTGCGTCTCGGGGGTCTGCTTCTGTGACCTGGGCTACACAGGTAAGACAACATTTTTAGATGGGATTACAGTAAGCACTGGCTGAGCTAAAGCTGTAAATCTAGCATCCTGTTTTTCCTCTCCGATATTCCAGAAAAATATATGATGACATAAATTTCGTGGGCTGCCAGCAAGAATCTTTTCATTTTATTAAACAAAATTCAGCACAGGCAAAACAGAGCAGCTGAAGGCAGCTGACACCGGTGATGTTTCTGGCAACCGCAATCTTTGAACATCACCATCTGTATGAATGGGGAAGGGACTAGTGATAGAAGAGAAAACAAAATAAAGTATTATAAACTAAAAAGTCTGCTTAAAAGCCTTTGGATCATCTTCAAAAGAATTGCTGCTGTTTTTGAGTCCCCTGGCCATCAGATGGCATGGGACCAGGAGGGAACATATGTTCTGACAGGCCCTTCTGTGGAAAATTCTGCTCACTTTTGGTTTCAGGGGCTTTTATGCTCAAACACAAAAAAAAAACCCCAAACCCAATGAAAAAAACCAGTGATTGACACAACCAGTTGCACGCTGCACTCTTTTCAACCCTCTATACCAACAAAGCAATAAGCTAACATCTTTTGTTCAATATGTTTAAAATGAAATAAAAGGATAGTATTTTTCTGTTCACATAAAATGCCTTATCAACATAAAGCGCGGCTGGTTTTCACCTAGTGACATAAGCCATCTTAGAGTTTAGAGGAAGAAAGCTTATTCTGCCTAGAAAATTTATAAAGAGGGTTTAAAAAGGTACAATGCTGTCATCAGGGCATTTTCTTAGAAAAGGCCAGTACTTTCTCATATGTGGATGCAACAGAACCGTCTGCCAATGTACTGTATCTGACCTTTACTCTGTTCAGCACAGTTTCACCAAAGCATCTCCCATATTTTTTTTTTCTTGAAGCATCACATGGAACCTGTGTGTCTAATGTGCCTAATCACAGTGAGATGTTCGACAGGTTTGAGAGGAAGCTAAGCCCTCTCTGGTACAAGATAACAGGAGGTCAGGTTGGGACAGGCTGTGGTGTGCTCAGCGACGGAAAATCTCTGTACTTCAATGGACCTGGCAAAAGGGAGGCGAGGACTGTTCCCCTGGACACCACAAATATCAGGTCAATCCTCAGTACTACTTCTCACAATTGTCGTGTATTCATGTTGTCTCCTCTTCACTATTACAGGTGTAGATGTGAGAAGGTGTGAAATGTTTTTCTGGTAATCACAACTTGTGTAAGAAATCTTAAAGCCAGAGAAATTACTTTTTTGTTCATTCTAGTGTACTACCTCCTTTTCTTGAGAGGGAAAACTTACATTAGAAACAGAATGGAATAGCAGCATAGAAAATATGAACTGTTTATCCCTCTGAGAAGACGGTTTGCATTGTATTCTAGATGGACAGGCAGAAGATAAGGTCTTGAGACTGCAAAAAAACTAAGATTCTGCCCATAGCAGGACAGAAAAACTCCCTTTCCCCCAACTGCGCTGAATTGCAGGCATGCCGATGGCGTAGCAATAAGCTGTTGTTTACTTGCCAGATGTTGTGAATTAGTCCACTTGTCAGAAGTGAAAAAAAATGTAATGTGAATTGTTTCTGTGTAGTCAAGAGGCTAACAAGCCTTCACCTCTCTCCCCGCTACCACTAAATCCTGCTCTGCTGGTAGCAATTATCTTTTTTCTCTCAAATTGTCTAATTGATTAATGTAATTAGGATAAACAAAGGGCTGTTAATTCTAACCATTATTTAGCCTGGAGTTTGCTGCTGCTTTGTCTGGTCTCATGAGGGATCATGCACCTGAAACCTTGCCCACCCTACAATTGTATCAGTTAGCTTAATAAAAGATATTTCTCCTGACAAGTACTGCTCCAACAGTAAGTAATGCTGTGATTTGCTGTATTATTTAATTTGTGGGATCATTCAGCAGAGATTGGCCGTGAATTACTGCTACCACTCTCCAGCTCAGGCAAGTGGTGCTCCTTAGGGCACTGTGGGTGCTGTGGGTTTTGGGACATCCTTAGCTGCTCCCTGGCCCTGAGTAGCGCAGCACCACCTGCCTTTCCTCTGTCCTCTTGTGTCTGACAAATTCTCCTCTGACAAATATGTGAATTATTTATATAATTAAGTAAATTACTTAATAATTAAATTAACAAATTGTTTGACAAATACTCTTTGGACAAGTACGTGTTTGCACTGGAACTCTGGAAAGATCTGAGCACTTCTTTTCTGTTCCACCGTCTTTTTAAATCTCATGTTATTAATCCTGTGAAGCGTAATATTGGAAGTAACCACATCATCAAGAAGTCTATGTTCAAATGGTATTTTTGAGTTCTTCCTTCTTTCCTGGAGAAATCTTTTTATAAAAGAAAAGGATTTTCTTTAGCTTTAAGATTACTTTGAATCCACTTTTAATGCCAGATACATGTATTTATAGCTTTCCATTTTTATAGAGTTTGAACCATTTAAAAAGCCAAAAGAAGTTTTAAAATACTGAGCAATGCTCTTTTTTAATCTATCACTACTTCTGTTTTGCATGAGAACATAGTCATCTGATGTCTCAAAACTGCCCCAAGAATGTAAATGGCCAGAGGGACACCTGATAAGAGAAACTAAGATCCCTCTTCTGAGTACCTGCTCACCGTGTGAGCTGCTGTCCTGCTGCGACTGATCATTTTGTGAAAATAAACCAACACTAAATCTTTTTATAATCATCACAGTGAGCAGTTTAACTTCCTTGAGCAAGTCAAGTTTGATGCCGCACCCCTGGGCTGTTTGCTAGACAGAACAAAACACTGTCATCTCAAACGCAAATGGGACTAACATGGATTTTTTTGTTTCTTCAGCTACACTTCTGCTCAAGGGTAGGATTCTTCTCATGTGGCTTGACCAGAACATGGACTCATTAGACTATAGCAATTACCCCAGGCTGCTTTTATGCTCAAAGGAAAGAAATAGCTACTTTAAAAGGGCAATGCAACTCATCTTAAAATAGGGTTAGCTAAGGCCAGTGCTTTGTCTGCTGGAAGCACGTATTTTTGTCATTAATTGTAAGGGAATCTGGGTTGATCATGTAAGACAAACATCCAGCCTTCAGACACCTTGCTTAGAACAGGTGCATCCCACTTTAATGTTTGAGACCATCTGTAACATTAACTGGGTCTTTTTTCCTAGAAGCAAAGGCAGACAAAGTTTGTGAGAGTGTGAAGCGTTAACTGAAAGACCCATACCCTAAACAGAAAATAATTCCTCAGCCTAGAAATTGTTTCCGTTATTGGAGCTAAAATTAATGTCACTTGAAAAAGGAGATTAGAGGGAAGTACTTTTTCCCATTTTGGTATTACTTTTTGCATTCAGTAATGCTTTGCATAGAATTTGGTTATCTTATTAGGGGTCATCTTAGCCCCTGCACAGTTATCTTTTATTTGTGCGTGGGTTTTTTGGTTGGGGCGTTTTGGTGACTGAGTAAACAGCAGGAAAATATGCCTTGAAAGACATATCGTTAGATATGTGGATTGCGGGTTGTGAATAGGAAGGCTGAAACTCCTGCAGTAGATTTTTAAGCTTCTTATTTTTCAGGTTAATAGTGTTTTCCCAGACCTTTTAAGATCTTGTTTTATTAAATCAGGCATGGAAGAGCAAAAAACTGAAAAATATTGCAAGACATTGAAGTTTTATTTTCATTCTGAATTCCTGCAGATCTACCTATGCATATTCCCTAGCATCTTGCTTCAGTTACAGCTTTTTTATGTAAAATGTAAATTTTATGTAAGGAATGTAAAGAATTTTTGTTATTTTTTGTAAGAAGTACAAAGACCCTTCTCCTCTTCACCCTTCTCTTCCCAGAGGAGTGGGGTCCATGGGGGCTCGGTGCTCTGCGTTCATTCTGCTCCAAAGGGGCTGAGATTTGCCAGCCCAAGGTACGTGGTGCTGCTCATGGAAGCAGCCCAACAGGGCACCACCAAACTCAGGTTTCATGCTCAGAGCATTGAAAACTAAAGCTTTCTCCCTGAAGCCAATGGTTGTAAACAAGCACTCAATGTTTAGCATATATGTTAAGTGCTATCATAATCCTAGCTTCGTTTGTCCTATCGTCTCCTTATTCCTTTATACGATTGACTACACTTTTTTCACAGACATTAGGAGAATGTCCCTTAGCACTAAGAGAGCTGTAAGTGTCAAAATTCATTTCACCCAGACCATTTCTTGCCGTACACTTCAGAACCCCCCGGAGTCTCTTCATCCCTTCCCTTTTGTATGGCCCAGGGCACCAAAGGCACAATTTCACCAGCAGTATTTCCATCCTCCTGACTGATAGTACGATACCTGGATGCATTTTGGTTACTGATGAGCTACTGCCTCCCATTTTGATGGCCTGTCCCTTATGACACTCTTCGCTATCTGTTCAGTGAGAGCATTTGCACACAGTGCCTACCTAGCAGCTAGATAAAAATCACAGAATATATATTTTTTTTTCCAAGTGGTGACATCTGGCTTGTTAGCTGACTTGGCTCCGGTCTGCGTTACAGACTCCGTTGCTAATGACTGTGCAACCATCCCAGAGAGCTGTTCTGGGTCAAACATTTATGGATCAGATGGGCTGATTCACCCTTCTGCAGAAAGGGGTTTTTTTTTGTCTTTTGTTTCTGCTTTTTACTGATCTTTACATTTGGCAAGCATAAAAGAGAATTTCACCATGGAACTGTAAATCTTTTCACCTCTGAGACTGCTGTCTAGTGTTTTATTGCCTGAATACTGTCTCAGACAACAGAGCTGCAGCAAACAATAAGACCTACCTGGCTAAATAGTGTAATACTGCCAGCCTGTCTGTTCTTGAGCTATCTATGGGGTTGTATTATGAATGAGACTGATGAGTATATTCTGGCTTGTCCTAGTCCTTATGGATATACAAAACATCTCAGATAGGAGATACCAATTTTGATAACAGAACTGGAGTGCGTTTGGTTTTAGAATCAGAAGAGGATCGTGACATTGTGTATGTAGCGGTGGGTGAAGGAAATTGGAGTCCTATCTGCGTCGTACTGACTCTGGCTGTAGTCCTGTGGCTTGTCTGTGATTTTACTGATGTCACTACAAATTAGGACCAAATCCTCTAAAGCGAGAAGAGTTATCCCTGTGGGGAGTTATTTGAGTTACAAATCAAGCCTTGTTTCTTCACACAGAGACACAAATTCACCTCAAAAAAAAGTATTTAAAATAAAGAAGTTATCTACAAACAGTAGAATTAATGAAGCCCAGTTTCCTTTAGATTTGTATTCTTTTTTTGTCCAAAACCTCCGCTTGGCAATGACCCCATCTCTCCCGATGCGCTCCATGAGGACACCCCCAGCACAAGGGACAAGCAGTTGCTTCCCAAAAATATCACATCAGCAAGTACTCTAATAGTTATAACACAACAGGCAGGCAGCATCCTAAGTCAAAAAACAGCTAGGAAACAAGAAGGAGAATGACATCGCCAACTTTCAGCATGTAAAAGCTCAGAGTGGGGATGAGTCCAGGTTCCCTGCTCTGTTCATGCACTGTTTCAGGTGTGCAATGCAGACAACCTGTGAAGAAGGCGTAGGTGAGGGGGAAATGGCATTCTCAGTCATCTCAATGGACTTTACATTAGTTATGACCAGGTAAGACTGAGACAAATGTCAGAGACGTGCAGTGAAATTTAGCGAGTGAGCAGCAGGACGTTAATTAAAACAAATTGCTGTTATATAGCACAATAGTACACATCTAAGAGGAAATGTAAACTACTCTGATACCACAAAGTCACAATTAAAAATATCAGTTCAGCAAGGATACCAGGGCATCACTGTAGATTGGAAGAAAATTGACAATTTTTTGGAGCACAAGGATGGGATAATTATTAATTCAAATATAGCTAGATAGTGACGTTCTAGGCTTAGCCACACTTCTGTCAATAAAACCAGCGACACTCTCTCAAAGGGATGTTGCGGCTTTAGAAGGGTTGCAGAAAACAGTTATGGGAAAAATCAAGGACATGGAAAAACTTTCATGCAGAGAGACAGATGAAAAGGTTGCCATGGTTTACCATAGAAAGGAGGAGGAGAAGGTAGGGAAGTGATAAAAGCACTGACTACAGGGAAGGTTGCAAGAAAGGCAGATCAGGAACGTTTTTTTCCCTGTCTCATGACACGAGAACAAGAGGATTTCAATGAAATCAAAATGTGTAAGTTCAAAATCAAAGGGTCTACTTCACAAAATGTCCCATGAGCTCTTTTCACTGAAATTTGTTTACATCAAGAATTTAAGGACCAAAAAGGGATTTGTGGTTTAGTGAGGATTTAATAATTTTATTAAAACTCTAATATTGTATTTTAAATCTTAAACCAGTTTCCAGTTACAAGATGCCAAGGTCAGATCTGATGTAAGGAGCACATTTGCCTGCTTTGGAATTTTTGCACCTTTGTGTGAAAGAGGGAACTACTAAAATCTGCTACTCAGTCCAACAATACATTTATTAGGCACAGGATCAATAAACCACATCACCTTCTTCTGTCTTGGGTCCTCCACTGTTTACTATGGCAATGCTTGATTTCCCTGGGAACATTACCTGATCAATAAGCCTGGAATAATGACCTAACTGAAAATGCCACATTAGTTAAGAAAGAAGAGTTATCCTGACTGATCTTCTGCTATCAGAAGATAATTACACTTCTACCCTGATTTTTTTAACAGGCTAGTTCAATTTTATGTACAAATTGGAAGCAAGGCTATTGGTAACTCCTGCAACAGACCAAGAGCCAGGAATGAAGGTAAAGCCTCTTTTCCTTATAATAAGCTTTCTGTATTTTGGGTCTTCTACAGTGTTTTTGCCTTTTACTGCCTTTACAAAATCAAAAAGATTGTTTTATTTTTAACATAAATCTGTTACCTCTTCAGTTTTCATAAACGGTGCAGAAAACTATTTACTTTTGTTCCACATTTGTATTCATACTTACTTCCACCAAACCTAATGGTGACCTGTCAATAGGAGTAAATTTGTTGGAGCCACGATAGTTTAAGACAACATTTACAAGAAGAGGTGTAATAGCTTTTTTAGAGTACTTGATAGTGTTGGAAAACAGGTAAATTTACAAGTACAGAGGACTTTCTTCAGGTCTGAAATAAAAGGAATAAAATTCAAGTTCAGGATAAAGCGAGCAACCTCCGTTTCTGACCTGAAGAAGAGTTGTGTGCCTGAAAACTTGTTCAGCTTCCCAGCTGCGCCAGTGGGTCTAACTAAAGATTGCCTTCCAACCCAAGCTCACACATGATTTACCTGAAATGCAAACTTATAAAGCTACAGCTGAAAATATATTTAGTCTAAAGAAATTAATCATTCCCAGCTGCCTTCTCTCTTATTTTACCCACATGCTTAGAGTTATTGGGGCAGGGGGCTGATATTTGTGTCTTGGAAGGATCAGCAGAGTTTTGAGAGCAGAATCCCCATGTAAAGTGGTCTGATTGCATGAAGACAGATCACTGACATCTGGTAGATGAGAAAACCTCATTTTCCTCTCAGAATAAATCATTTAACATCAGTGGACTGTTTCCTGATGTATGGCATTTGCATTGATACTGACTCAGAACTGTCATCTCTCAGCACAGATTACACTGAGGGTTTGATTCTCTTCTCATTTGCACCAGTATAAGACAAGAAAATCCATTATCTTCGAACATACTCCAGTATAAAAGAGTTTTAAGAGAAGAAATACACATAAGTGCTTCTTTCTTCTATTATCCCCTGTGATGAGCTCATAAGTGACTTCACAATTCTGCTTTGTCCTGGTATTTGCCATACTGTGTGTAAGATACGAAGACTATTTTAAATTATCTAAATATTACGATAATTAACTATTAAGGATGCTGTGAGCTTGCACAGGTAGCATGAGCATTGTGAACTACCCATATTGGGAGCCCAGCTATCAGTTACAACTTAGTGCCCCACACAAACAGCACGGATATCCAATATGAAATAAATACTGACCCTATTAAGAAAGTCACATTATTCCTATGGTTTCTGTGGTACAATCATTAGTTTCACTGAGGTTGTAAAAGAGTTGATCCTTTGAGTTTGGTGAAGACAAGCAAGATAACATGTGGCAGCTGGTGAGCCCAAGTCACCTTTGCAGCAGGACTTTGTCCACAAAATGCTCCTAGACCAGGAGGTGCCAAAAGGGTAGGGGAGGTGCCAAAAGTGACATGCACTGGATGGGGGTTGGCAGCTCCTGAGTACAGGCTGAAGAGTTGCCCCGCTTTGCTCTGGACAGTCAAACTAACTGCCTTTCTTAATTTTAAATATAGGGCTTGTTGTTCAATACACAAATGATAACGGGATCACCTGGCATTTGCTGCGTGAGCTGGACTTCATGTCATACCTGGAACCCCAGGTTGTTTCAATAGACTTACCTCGGGAGGCCAAAACCCCCGCCACAGCTTTCCGCTGGTGGCAGCCACAACACGGTAAGCAATGCCATCCTAAAAATTCATTAAGCAGCTTTACACAACCCACATGTCAATGCTTCTCAGGATGGACATGTTCTGCAGAAACCTCAGCTTACCAAAAATACAGTATGGTGAACAGTCTGGGTGCTGTAAGAGCATTAGGCTTTCCTCAGTCATACTGCTTAAGAGTAAAATTGTTTAAGAACTAAGTTTGAGCCAAAGATGCTGAGAGATAACAGAGGGGAGGGGAAAAGAATATTACACAGAAAAGCCTAAATGAGATTAGAGGATTTACCTGAGTATAGAGTGACCTGGGATGCAAAATGGCTTACACATTTTATCTCACTTTTTCTCTGTTTTGGAAGAGGAGGCATAACTTGGTTTTGAATCTGCCTACCTGCTGGCTCCCATCTCGCTATTTTAGTATTTCCACACTCCAAAGCAGGACCCCTGTCCCCTGCCATTTCTGGTGTCCCAGCGCCCTGCTTCCCTTCCTTCTGCTACACCTCCAAAGCCCACTCAGCCACTTCTCATATCCTCAGCTGAAAGTAAAACCCTGGTGCTGACTGATACTTACAGCCACTGTGAGAGCTCCCACGTTGCGCAGGGGCACGTTACCACTATTACAAGTGTCCTGGTTAAGTGTCTCGCCTTTGTGCAAGGCAGCAGCTCCTGGATCCCTGCAGGAAATACAAGGTGATATTCAGAAATATAGCAAAGTACATTTTAACAGCAATTCCCCAGGGAGAAAAGCACACAGCTTACATTCAGGTAATTATGGTATGCAGCTTCTTGGATATCATTTATCATTTTGATGGCTGTTTTTTGTTCATACATTTCCTTACAATGTATGTGCTGGAGTTAATTGTCCTCACTAGGCAAGAGAGTAGCCAAGGCAAGAGGGATGTGATTTCATTAAGAAACCAGTTCGTTTGGGGAAAATGCTGAGCAGCAACTGGTGCACCACAGACCATCATTCTGCCATGATCATTTGCACTGGTGAGCGGTACGGTCAGACCTATTGCTCCCTACCTGTGTCCTGCCTGTGGCCGCTTGCTCTGGGGGCACCTGGATGACATCTGCCCCTGCTGGGAGCAGTCACTCTGAGACCACCTGATGGCAGTCCTGTAGCTCCCAGTAAGAGGGAGAGTTTATGACTGGAGGTTGAAATACCACCTTCCATACCACCATCCATAAGTGACAACCACTCCTCATTACAGACATTAACTCCTTCATAGATTGTCCTCTGTCTGCCATAACTCGGTGCAGAGTGGCCCTGTCAGCCAAGACCCACATTCCTCGTAGTGGCAAGACAAAAGTCCTGGCATATCGCTGTGAGCTCATGATTTATTGTCAAGACTCTTCTTCTTCTGTGAGGGTAGCGATCGTACAGTAAGACGACATTTTCAGCATGGCAGTAGAAAGGTGAATTGAAATGAAGGGCTGGAGGTGATGGTGAACTGAGGTGCGTGTAGGCTGGAGAGCAAGAGAAGAGAGGTTTCCAGGAAGGAAAAGGTGAAGAGCACTTCTATGAGTATCATCTATACAAGAGCCTTCAGCATTTTCCTTTGTGTACTATCCTCTTCCATACAAAAGGTACTTTGGGAACTAGACAGAAGGCCTTCCAATTTAGTGTGGGGAATGGCAGGGAGGTTGTGACCCATAAAATGAAAATCCCCAATGTAGGGGCTCAGGGAGTGTCTCATTCAAACACAGGGAGAGCATCTGAGGATGAAGGCACTGAAGCTTGAGAAATTAAGAGGGAAATACCTGTGTTTGTCTGAAATAGAAACACACTCTAGAGTCCAAGTTCGTCCTTGAGCAATGTTATAGTCTTGTTTAACAGTGCTCAGTCTACATGACTGTGCACTGCTCACTAGGTGAACGCAGGATGTGGGCATAAAAAATAACTAACAGAGACTCCACTAACCTGCATGTTCTGCTTTTTATAGGGAAGCATTCAGCTCAGTGGGCTTTGGACGATGTCCTTATAGGGATGAATGACAGCTCTCAGACTGGCTTCCAGGATAAATTTGATGGAACTGTGGATTTACAAGCAAGCTGGTACAGAATACAAGGAGGTCAAGTAGACATCGACTGCCTGTCTATGGATACAGCTCTGATGTTCAGTGAAAACATTGGTATGTGTCACCAAATATTGCTACATTTGTATGTGCCTATTTTATAAATTATTTATGGATCAAGTTTTTACAAGATGGGAGGTATACACAAATTCAAGTATATAGTAATCTGCAGGGAAGGGAAAGCTGAAAAAAGGTGAAAATACAGATAACAGATTTGAATGAAAGCATATGCATAAAGTATACTTTTTTTTGTTGTTTTCCTCTCTTCTTAGGAAAACCTCGTTATGCAGAAACTTGGGACTTCCATGTATCAGCCTCCACTTTCTTGCAGTTTGAGCTGAGCATGGGTTGCAGCAAGCCGTACAGCAATTCCCATAGCATTCACCTGCAGTATTCTTTAAACAACGGGAGGGACTGGCACCTGGTGACAGAGGAGTGCGTCCCTCCCACTATCGGCTGTCAGCACTACACCGAGAGCTCCATCTACACTTCAGAAAGATTCCAAAACTGGAAGAGAATTACGGTCTACCTCCCACCCTCAACCAAGTGAGCACTGCTCTTCTGGCTGTTGTGCATGATATAGATTTTGCTGATCTAATTTGAGCAAACATCCCTCAGCTTGGGAATTTTCTGCATGTCTTTTAAATTATTAAATGTGTGTTGTCACGCCATCGGAATTTTAACTTTCACTTAAAAATATTTCATCAGATATAATGTGAACTGCAGGAACTGAAGGAAGTAACAACTTTGGATGAGTGAATTCTTAAGTCTTGCCTACAATCTATGACAGCAAGAACAGGAATGTTAAACCAACCTTTTCTAAAATTTACCCAATAAAAAGCAATAACTAACGCACTTTCCCATCTTTTCATATAAAAGTATTTTCTGTCATTGCCCATAAGTTATAATGTTATTTGTCATCCAAGATTTAGGCATGTTAATTATGACATTCAGTAAGTCAAAACACATGTTACTGGATGTGCCACCTCCATTCTTTTCACCGGGGGGAGAGTTCTGCCTGCCTCGTAGTGATATCACATGGTTGTAAATGGATGTGGCAGATAGGCTGGTGTCCGTCTCTCTGAATAAAATCATGCTCTAGTTTAGAAATAACAGATGCCAATGATATTGCTTACCATTGTTCTGAATAGTTCTGTAATTTATCAAAGCACCCTACACATTACCTCTGTGAATTTCATCACCCAGAAAATATGGTGGTAAAAATGGGCACACAGTAAATGAACTGGGACTGGGGTTCACATCTTGGTTTCTGATTCCATAGTTCACTCCAGAGGACCATGCATGTTCTTCCAAAGAATCTCCTTCACAAATATGATGATATTCTGATCCTCTGAAAGTCAGAGGGCAAGTCTCTCCATTGTTCTAGGATCAGCTCCACAGCACATTTCCTGCCTGAACAAATCCAAGATCATCTAACTCGTAGCATCTTGACAGATTTTTTTTCCAAAATATTTTCCTCATCTGAGGATAACAAGGCAGTCAGCAATTACAGCAGTCTGTATGCATGTGCATGTTTGTACATATATAGTCATACATTCTTATACATATATATGTCCTATATATGTAATCATTGTTTTTTCTTTACACAACACTTAGTATAAATGAACTTTCATTACTTCTTAGTTTATTGAAGCAATTATATTGTTTTAACTCTGCTAGCAACACATGGAGCTGTTGAATGCTAATGTAGCTAATGGTTCCTGCTCAACCACTTTGCTGACCAGCAAGAGTCACAGCAATGTTGACTTTCTCGGTTTTCACTTTGGGCACCTTCCTTTAGAGTCTGCAGGAATTTTGCCTGAAAACTAACCTGAGAAATTGAAACTTCCAGTTTCAACTGGAATATGAGTCTTTCTTTTCCAAATACAGAGAGTCGTGGTTATTAATATGCTTTTCTTCTCCTGAAGTCTGTGGGGTTTTTTTATTATTTAGCACTTTGTGGAGCAGACATTTTGAAGCCTGAATACATTCACTCTGTTTTTTCTAGCTCTCCCAGAACACGGTTCAGATGGATTCAGTATAACTATGCTTCTGGTGTTGATTCTTGGGCTATTGATAATGTGGTCCTGGCTACAGGGTGCCCCTGGATGTGCTCAGGCCACGGCATCTGTGATGCAAGTCGTTGTGTGTAAGTAGCAAGCTGCTTAAGCTGCTTCATAGAAAGGATGTTGTGTTTTATCTAGGCCAGATGGATAACACCTTTTCCTCCCAATTTGTTGCTAGGTGTGACAGAGGCTTTGGTGGTCCGTACTGCGTCCCTGTCATTCCTCTGCCATCTGTCCTGAAGGATGATTTCAATGGTAACTTGCATCCAGACCTTTGGCCTGAGGTCTACGGTGCTGAGAGGGGAAACCTGAATGGTGACACTATCAAGTCTGGAACAGCTCTCATTTTTAAAGGGGTCAGAGATTACTTACATTGAAAAAATGAATAAAAAACAGTAGAATTAGAAAGTAATTTTTTGTTGTTTCCCTCCATATGTTATCTGTCAAAGTCTTTAGGCTAGAATTTGACATTTTCATTTTTCTTATATTTTCGTGCCTTAAATATACACCATGTTTGTCACAGTTGGTTTTTTATGAACAAATGGGTTTCTTCTGTTTGTTGGCTCTTACTTTCATTTGTGGTATAAATTCCTCCTTAACCACCAAAGGAAAAGAATGAAACTCTGTGGCTGAGATTTTTGAGGCCAAGTGAGTGATTTAGAAATACGGTACACATTACAATCAATGGGGTTTGTGTCTTGAAATCCCCTGATTGGCTTTTGAGTATTTTGAATAATACAGATTAGTCAGCACTGTAGTCTGTGTAACCAATGTTTATGTAGTTAGCCTATGTTTTACTTAATTCTATCATTTGGAAGTTTTCTAGCTCTTTAAGGATTTTTTTTGTTAATTAGAGGTTAAAAAAGACCAGGAAATACCATATTTTCTGAACTTTTCAGTTCTTCAACAAAACACATAAATAGAAATACTTTTGTTCACATAAGCACATAAATTTTAGGTTCTCACATGAGTCTTCATTTGACACTGTGAATTCAGGTGCCCCAAAAAGGCAAAGTTTAATAACTTTGGTTGTAGAAATGAATTCTTTAGAAATAGTTCTTTGCAAAACCTTGGCTCCAGTTCAACCTCTTTAGATCATCTAAATCACAAATCACAGGACGTGGATTGTCTAAAATTTGGATCAGTTGTTTCTGCAAGGTGTTCCCCTGAGGGAATGGGTCTGAGAAAGAGGGAAGCTCTCTGAGGTGGAGTTTGCCAGATCTCTGCAGAACGGGGACCAGCTCTGGCCCCAGGATCCACACAACACTGGGTTCATCTATAGAGATTAACAGGACCTGAGGGGTCACTATGAGGTTTCCTGTCTGCTCCCTTTCCGTACTGCTCTAAGTCAAGAGATTGCCCCAGAAGAGGATATTTCTACAAAATATTTTTTGAGGCACAGAAAAAAGCTCCTGGAGAGGAGTCTTCCTGCCTGAAATTAGGGTGCTTAACTACTATACAATTTGCTCAAAAACTGGGTATACTACCTTGGACTCAATATCTGAGTAAGTCGGCTACAGTGCTTGCAGATCAGATCACATCCCGGTGGTTCAGAGCATGAACTGAATGAGCTGTACCTGTGTCTGCATCTGATCATGTAGCTGTGCCTCCGGTGGTGGCACACCTCCATATCTAGCCCTTTCCATTACTATGGCTCACTTTGCCAAGTCTATTGCTATCCCCGTTTTCTGCCTGGGAGAAGGTGTGGGACAGAGAGCTACCTCTTTTGCTGCCACCGGCAGTCAGTAACAGACAACATCCAGACAATGCAGAGCATCTTCGGTAATGGGAACTGAGATTCACACTATGTATTCTGTATTTGCAGGAAGGACTGAGAATGCTTGTTTCAAGAGATCTAGATTGCACTAATACCGTGTACATCCAGTTTTCATTTAAATTTATTGCCAAAGGTAAGATCATTGTTTATTTCCTATCACTTCTCTAGCTTTATTCATACATAGTAGCATCACAGAAAAGAATATGGATTTACATTTTCAACTTCAGTGTCAGTGTTCATCAGTTTATGGTAGATAATAAGGGAACTTGTTTGAGATTCTGCATCATCCCTACCTTGCTACCAGCCTACATGGCCATCTGTGCAGTACAAGAGTAAACTGTGGTGGTATCAAAACCAGCAGAACTAGTACAGTCTTTGAGCAGAAGAGAAACAAAATAGCTCAAGACTTTTAGATATTTTGCCATATATTGGGGAAAATGAATTTGTCAGTTTTTAAAGTCATAAAATGCTGCCTATAGTAGATTACTTAAGGGACAGATAAGGAACTGCAGTTTGTCATTTTCAAGTTTCAGTCCACTGCATTAAAAGGTCTTACCATTTGTCTTCCTAGTAGGTATCATAGAGATGACTAAAACCCCATAATTCTATTTAATTGTGCATGAATAGTCAGACTTTGCAAGCCAAGTTTACAAGTTGGTGTAACAAGCTTGAGACAGTTTCTCTAGTACGAGCACGTTCAAGCCAATGATTCGGTCTTACCTGCTCCAAGCCCCTGCCATCTTTGGCCTTGCAAAATAATTTTACCCCAGTCAGGAGTGACACGGGGGAGAACCACTAACCTGGCTGAGCATTTGAGTCACTCCCATGCAGTCTCAGAATTTTTTCCCAGCATTGCTTGTGGAACCAGCGCTTGAAGGCTGAACTCTCAACATGCAAAAACCCCTCTCCCTTTGGTGGAAGGTGGAGGCTCAGCACTCTGGGACTGGACTCGTCATTTGCCAAAGGACAGCATAAAAATAGTTTTGATAAATAAGTATCTTAGCCAAATCTCTGTATGGGCAAGTGAAAATGTAGCTGTTTCTGAATTAAGTTTAATTTCCTTTAATAGACATTTAATTATATATATTTGGCTATTTATTACTATTGTTTAAGTACTTTATGGAAAAGAGAGAAAAACAATAACAGCCAAAAACAGAACATGCCCAAAAAGAATAACATGCCCAATACTTCATGTTTAAAAGCAAAATCTTTGTGAAGACTTCTTTTACAAAACTATGCCTCGGAAATATTTCTACATATGATCCTTGCCAAAATACTAATAAAAAATATGATGAGTAAAAATATCATTCTGAAAGGCAGGAATAGCCAAAGGCTCAAGGCTGGATTTTGATACTTGACCCACAAGAGGTAAAGCAGTGAAACTGCAGGAGAAATCTTTTTTCATTAAATCTATATGTCTTGCTAGCCTTGGGCCTGGATCCAGGACTTAATCGCAACAAGCTCCCAAATGCTGAATGCAAATTAATATAGCTGGGCACATCTCAGCTGTAAGCATTAAGAGCAGTGTGTTGTTTACTGTTAATTGCCACAGATAAGCTGAAATCAGCTCCTGACTGCAAATGTCTCCTCCCTGCTCTGTTCTACATGTGGTGGTTGAAGACAGACTTTGTGCTGGAGCAGAGTGGGGCAGGACCGTGCACAGCAGGTGCCTTGGCTTCAGCCAATTTGGTTAATTTAAGAGCAGAACATGGGAGAAACTTGCCCAGTAATGCACCGTGAGGCAAAGATTAAGAAACTGTCCCTTAGCCCTTTTCTGCTCCTAGTTCCTGCCCTCATACTGGGTTTTTGGGGAACTACCATCACTGTTCCTGCACTATGAGGGGAGTGGAGAGCATCAATTTGTCTGAGTGAGAACCCAGCTCAGAGATAATCATCACTCAGATACTGATGTTTCCAGTCAGCAAGTCAGGCATGGACCAAACATACACTGGGGACTGAGCTTGTGCAGCGTAACCAGCACCAAGTGCAAGTGCTGGGCTCTAATCAGCATATGTTAATACACAGGGCTGTATAGAGCCTTTATTGACTCTTTAAAGCTTTAAGTAAAAAAAGGAGGAACTGGTAGTCAGAAAATGTGAATTTTACTCTCAGTTCCACTACTGACTTTTAGTCCCAGCTTAAAGCACAGAATATTGCTTTGTTGTTGTTGTTAAAACGTGCTAATAAAGATTTTCAGTGCTTTACATCAATTATATGATTTCTGGGCATGAATATGCTCATATCAGTGTCTGCAGTCAGAGCCATGGACTATAAATTTGTGAGGATAAGGACTGTCTTTATCTGTGGGTGCTACAGATGGTGATGATAATGTCTGGTACCTGGGAACAACAAGCAAATAAATACTGAATTACTCAAAAATGTCTGCGGTAGAAGGAGCTGGTTTGTTCTAATCTAAAAAATCATAACACTGAGATAGCTTCTCATCTAAGTAAATTAACTGTGACTGTACATATAATGAACAGCAATGTAAATTTAGCCCCTAATTCATTAGCATTTTGCAGACAGACAAGCAAGGGAAAGCACAGGAAGATGTATATGTATAATACGCGTGTAACCTCTCAACAGCTTAAGTTGTTGTCAAAGCAAGCCCATACTCTGTAACAGATGTCAGAGTAACCTAACTGTATTTACATTTGAAAAAGTGTTTTTGAGCTAGTGTTTTTTAAAACTAGATTATAATGAACGTAAACACATGTCCTCTCTGCTCCAGGCACCCCCGAGAGGTCTCATTCCATCCTGCTGCAATATTCTGTCAACGGTGGCATCACTTGGCACCTGATAGATGAGTTCTACTTCACACAGACTACAGATGTCCTCTTTATTAACGTTCCTCTGCCCTACGCAGCCCAAAGCAACGCGACACGGTTCAGGCTCTGGCAACCTTACAACAATGGTAAGGAAGACCCATGGGACTCCAGGTCTACACTTGCACAGCTCGGCACCTGTAAGAGGCTAGATTTTTGAACTCAACAATAACAGAGACTCTTAAATCATGTTTTCTTATATTTGAACTCCTTCAATTAAAATTATTACAGGATTATGTTTACTGTTCTTATAAAGCTGCTGTATGCTTTAAAGTGAAAGTACCTTAGCCTAATATCCCTTGACTGTGTGCAGAAGACTATCAGCTTTGGTCCTGGAGGGACTGGGAGATCAAGCAACACTGATTAAGTTAACTTCACTCAGGTTCTTCTCATTATTTTTAATGGACCTGATTCTCATTTACACTGAGGCTCCATTAGAATGCTCCAATTATACAAAAGTGTCCCAAGTGTAAATGGGAACTGGGCCTACCTTGCTCAGAATTAACTAGTCATTAAAAACCCATTTAGAAAGACTATGTAGTGAGCAGTTAATCTTTTGATTAAATTGTAAGGGACTGTAGAAAACCACAAGAGGAAGGCAGCTCATTCCTCCTATTACAGGAGGTGTACCAGCTGAAGAGAGCTCTCCTCTGCTCTCAGTTACTCTGAGCACATCTCTTGCAGGAGCTGACATTAACAGCTCTGAGGAATTCCAGCGATCATTTAGACACAGTGATACAGCAAAGATTTACTCCACACAGGCAATTAGCACACCTCTAATAAAAAAGCAAATTCAAATCCAGTCCTAAGAATCCAGTTCCAGTTCATTCTTCTTATGGGTCCTGCCTAAAACATTTAAGTAAACTTTTCTTGCAGACATTGTCCTTAAGTAGGAATTTCATTTAAAAGAAGCCATTTAACTTTCTCTGATCAACACAAAGGCTTTTAAATAGATTAAAAAAACAGTTACACAAGAGATCTGGCAATCTAATCCTTCCTCCGCAGTTTGAAAGCACCAATTTTGTGACACATTTGAATTCATAATCCATTGGAGAGAAGGTCACTCAGAGTTTCCTTCTCTCTAAGAGCTCTTGCCAGACAAACACAGGCTGCTGAGTGCAAGGAAAAAGGTGCAGAATGAAATAATCCTTTTGGGCTGCTTGGGCTCTACAGCAACTGCTCATTTAGATGACTCTTAATTAAAGAAGTTGATGCTAGAGTTTCAAAGTAAATGTGATTTAAACAGAAGATACTTGTTCAACGCAGATTTTTCAATCTTCAGTTTGCTGTGACTTCTGTAAATTTTAGAGGAATAAAAGTTAATTCTGTAGGGTCAGACTGCACAGCAGTATGGGGACTATTTTAATGGAAAATGAAAATAGTGAAGCCACTCCTTTAGCACCCTCTTCTCAAGGTAATTCATAAATACTGGCTACTATTCTGCTCTCTACTAATAGTAGTATTAGGTCTTAATAGGAATGTTCCCCTTTTCTTTGTAGGCAAAAAAGAAGAAATCTGGATTATTGATGACTTCATTATTGATGGAAATAACCTAAAGAATCCCATGATCCTTTTGGATACATTTGACTTTGGTCCCAAAGAGGACAACTGGTTTTTCTATCCTGGTGGAAACATTGGCCTTTATTGCCCATATTCATCTAAGGGAGCCCCGTAAGCATCTCAGCAATACATTAGAAAAAAGTGACTGTGTAATAAACTGAATATAAAGTACCCCTTTACTTTTTTTACAGGGAAGAAGATTCGGCTATGGTATTTGTTTCAAATGAAGTTGGAGAACACTCCATTACAACAAGGGACCTGAGTGTAAATGAAAATACTATAATCCAATTTGAGGTACTTGTCCTCAGAAAGTTACTTTACCCTTTAGTAAGTAAGGGGTACTTAAGTAGCTTAGAGTCCTGTTTTTTCAGATTCTGCTCTTTGGTGTATTCACCCAGCTGTTATGATTGCCAAGCAGAGAAGTCAGAGAATTTCCCCTGTAATTGCTTTGATATTACTTTCCCCCATGTGGGTGTATCATGAAGATTTTAACACACAGATAAGGGAAATTTCTGCTTTAAAGTCTTCTATTTTCTTGCCTAAATTACTACTTCGTCCATGCATATATACTTGCACTGCTAGCATTAAAGTCCATGTCCTACGAGTTGGAGAGTCACCACTGGCAGACAAGATGATGAGCACCAAAATATAATGAAGGTCTAGATTGCCACTTCACAACCTGCTCAGAATAAGTGTGCAGCATTTCCACAACCTAACACAGTGGAGAGCTACAACTTCATCTGTGACAACAGAGATTAATTTTTCCTGCATGCTGGCTTAACTGCCCTGGTTGTACTTTCTCAGAGAGCTAAGGCTCTGCTTTCCTTTTGCTTCTGCCCATACCTTCATAAAGGCTCTAGTGGAAGCCATTCTTTGGCCATGATGGCCTGAATTCATCCCATCTTGGGGAGTTATCTAAAGCTCATGAATAAGGACCATATTTTTTTGTGCTTCTCATATAGTCAGTGAAAACAGGCACCCCAATGACAACACATAGTCTAAACTAAACTGTGTTTCTGGTTTATCTGAAAATCTAAACTGTGCATTGGCTAGGGCAGCTACTGATGGGAGTAACCATTTAGCCTAGTATGTATTAGTTTAGAAGGGATCATTATATTGCCATTAAGAAATTGTAAAAGAATCTTTCATGTAAATTGCCATGCCACAATTACCAGGCTGCTTTTAACAAAGATATAGCATGCTGTAGCATTAAACAGCAAATGATACCGGTTTATAAAAAAATTACTCAAATGATACTAAGGGTTTTCCAAGAAAACTAGGTTTAGCTGTGTACTCATGCATGCTTCAGTTTGTCATGCAACTACTTCATAAATTATTGAATGCAAACCATTTTCTGTTTTAAAATATAGATTATAGCCTGTAGAACAAAAATGTTTGAGGTCACTAAGATATTCATAAGTCTTCAGAGCATTAACCTCATAAAATCTACATGCTTACTTCCATATGTGGTAAGAACATTGTTTTCAGCTCACGTTTTTGAGGACATTAGTATAAATGAAGAAGTTATGCATAATGCAGTAGAGTTTCTCTCTGTGTCTCAAGAGTCAAAAACTATATTGGGTCAAGCATCTCTCTAAGCTTCCAGATGAGTAGACAACCCTTCTAGTCAAACGTAGGTTGATGGGACTCATGTGCACTGAAGAGTGATGAAGGAAATTTGACGTAGGATACATTTTCAACATTCATGCACAGTTCTAAGTATTACTGGGTTTTAGAAATAAATAGATTTTCATTACAGAGTAGTATGTTGGAAAGACACTTATTTTCCACTACAAAGTTATGTAAAAAACCCAAAATGTTTCATAGTTTTAATACAGGATTTGTATTTCATCAGCAATGGGTTTTTATTTATTGCATGGTAAGTATAGTACATCTTATTTTATATGATAGAGTCATCCTGTAAGGGAACTAATTCCTCTTCTTTTATATAAGCAATTTGAAACTAAAAGAACATCTTAATATGAGTGTGAAAGAAAAGCAGACTAATTTTCACTGGGGGCGTGCAAAAATATGTCTTAAGAGGTCTCAGATTCTGTACAAAACATTATTTTATATTTTTTTCAGTAGTAGAACTGCTGTTCATGTAGGTTTTCTGCCTTTTCTTCTGTTGTCTACATCAGGAATCTTGTAAGAACACCTTGAGAAATTTCACACTGCCAAACTATGTTTTGGTGTGACATTGAATCTAAATCCAGTCCAGCTATGATACTCTTTTAATGCTGTCTCCTAGGGCTTTGCTGCTATACATGAGCAAATGGGTAGTGAGTATGAAAGCTGAAGAACATACTGATGTGATACAGCACACACCCTGTGGCATAAGCTTTTTTCCTTTTGGGAAGTGTAACATAAAAGAGGACCATAGTGCAGCTCAGCAATTTAACAAAAAGTTTGTTTGCACATTTTGTTTTAATATTTCTGGTTTTAAAAATGCAGATTTTTTTTGGTGCTGTGATTACTTCAGTCCCTGCTAGAGAACTGCAAGAACTGATGCATTTGCTTCAGCAACATTAGCAGCTCTCCTTTGGGATTTTATCTAATTAACTTTACAGTTTTCTCTTACTAGAAGTAGTTGGGGATTTCATATTACATTCGTTTCATGATAAACCAGAGTGTGATATGCCCATGGAAAGGTAAGGCAATGTGCAAGAGTTCATGTTCATGTGCATGTCCTGAGTGCATCATCCCAGTTAAATGAGTTCCCAAATCACCATTTTCCTGGGCTAAATAAATACCATACCAAAAGGGGGAGGCTGACTAAGATGAAGAGTGATTAGGTGTCCCACAGCCCTCTGTCATCTTCTGCATTTCATGTCTTGGCCCCCAGATCAATATTGGCTGCACCACTGATAGCTCCTCTGCTGACCCGGTAAAGCTGGAGTTCTCACGAGATCTGGGGGCGACCTGGCATCTGCTGCTCCCCTTGTGCTACAGCAGCAGCAGCCACCTCAGCTCCCTGTGCTCCACCGAGCATCACCCAAGTAGCGCTTACTACGCAGGCACCACCCAGGGCTGGAGAAGGGAGGTCATTCACTTCGGAAAACTGCACCTCTGTGGGTAAGTGTCCAGCTCCTATTCCTGCCCAGCTGCTTGTTGGTTTGATTTATTTCTGTTTTCCACCCAAAACGTTCTCCCAGCACAAGAGCAGCCTGTAAGAACTGCAGCACTAGAGCAGACCAGGTGACTAGTTTTTCACTGCTTTTTGTCCTGAATGTCAGTTAGTGTTCAGAGGATTCCCAAAAATATGTTGTACCTAATGCTAATGTAGAATAAACACAGATAATTTCCTTTTTATCCATATATCTAATCAGTGACATTTTTATGAAAGTGGGTTGCATAGTAAAATGAATGCAAAACTATCTTTAAAGCTCTTTCAATGCTCTTTACTGCAGTGCATTAGCCATTTGAATTCATCAAGGATATTCTTGCATGAAATTTGAGATTCATTAGAAAATGCAGTAAGATGTGAGCTAGTATAAACTTAGTTCTGCTTCAGTGTAAGGAAATGGACTGATCTAAATACTTCAGGTCTCTTGTAGCTGCAAAGTTCTCTCATTCTAAGAAATTAACTGCTGCAGTCACTCAGAAACTTAAAGTTTGTGGAACAAACCAGGTTGGATGGTAACAGATACATAGCATAGAAAAACAGTACATGCTAGCAGGCATAATAATATGTAACTTTTCAAAGTATAAAACAGTACTGTTTACTTTTTCAGGGAAAACTGTCTTCTAGCATCAACTCAGTTTATGTAAAAGATCACATCATTAAGGATTAAACTGTAGCACGTATGAATGAAAATGAGCTATGCAACCATGAGACTCTATGAGTCTATGCAACTATAACACTGAGTATTTATGAAACTACTGCACACAATGGGTCCTCCACTAAATAAGTAGCCCCATATGTGCCTCTAAAAGTATTAAAAGACCTATATAAGAGATGAGAACCAAGTTTGGAAAGCCTGGATGTTTAATAATTGAAGAAAATGTTTAAATTTTAAACTTGAATTTTCTGGTTTATGACAGTTAACATTTCAAGCATGGAATAGGTAATCATCTCCTGCAGCAGATCATTTGTCCTTCTGTTTTTGCCCAAAAGAATTATTTGACCCTTTACCCAACTATCAATGCATCCCTCCAAATGAAAATTTTGACTCTGCAGCCTCCTAATTCATTTAAACCTTCCAATTATTTTGGTTTAGTCCTCTGTTCCTGAGTGTTTCTGTCCCATTTGCCTGCTTTCCCTCCTATTCGTTCCCCAACACGCCAGGCCAGATGCCAATTGCTGATAGCCAGCCAAACTCAGCACTGCAGAGCAGCTTCCATGGAGGAGTCGGTGCCATGAAATTCTTGGGCCAGAGGGCTGAAGGGGGATTTGCTCCACCAGAATCCACTGGAATAACAAGAAAAAAACCAGCCTTTTCATCCCCAAAGTGTCAAGTGATTATATTTAAATGAAGATGAAGACATGTTTAGTTATTTCCACTATGTATGTTATTTTGGGAATTAATATATGTCTCAGCAGATAGCTGTATCTACGAATTAGTATTCCAGTTATGTCCTGAAGGAAAAGCCCAGGGCCTGTTGAGTCGGTGAAGAAACACCTACCGACTTCAGCAAGACCAGTATTTCACTCTGCTTCAGACAGGAGTCACGCTTCACCCACGCCTGAGAGAAGGAGCTGACGTGCCTCAGGGGTGGAACGAATCCCACCCGTGGGGCTCCTCTGAAGAGGAGTTTACAACACCTCCAGCCTCACACTTGTGTCCTTCACCTCAGGGCACACTAAAATCAATGCTTTTGACTTCCAGCAGGACTCTGGTTCTTGGGTATCTTTCTTGAAACTGTTAGAAGTGTCCTCACCCATCACCTATCCGTTATCACCTGAATCCCCTCATAAAAATTCCTTTTTAGCAAACCAAGACAAAAAAATTTGTCAGCTACCTGTGCTATTGATTCACCTGTCTAACAAGACACATTAAACATGCAGTGCAATTAGGTGTTTTCCCCTTTTCACTCTTCTAGTTTCCTTCCTCCTTTAAAACGTTTTCTCATTGGGGAATAAAATAGTCCCTCAAGTGTTTCTCCCTTGCTTGGATTGTTTTCCCTCCTTCCTCAGTCAGTTCCTCTTTACATGTAGCATTGATGCAAGTAGCACTTAGGAAGCAAATTAAAAATGACAGGACAGCACCCAAAGGAGCATGTAGTTTAAATTAACAACTTGCAATATCAGTCTGGTTTAAGATTAAGCTGCCTGAAAGCAAGCTGAATACCTGGTGACATGGCAGGTGATGTTTTCTTTCTGTGTAACTGAGGGTGAGATCTTAGCACCCCAGTTCCACAGGTGGTCTCCCTGGGGGCAGGGTGGCAACCTGAAGTAGTATTTCACTCTCCAGGAGAGGGTGAAAGTGGCCCGGTCTGACCCAGACACTGTACGCCAAAGCAGAAGGAAATCCATCAGACCACAGCCATTCATCCTCCCCACAAATGATGGAGAGACGAGGGGTTAGATTTCAATTCCCATTTTCAAGTCCATCATTCAGTTTTGGTATTACAACTAATGAATAATGTTATTTTTATTTCTGTCAGTACTGGGGTTGAATGTCAGCATAAAGACGCATGAGGTACTGAAGGAATTAGATATAGCAGCCAGTTTCTAGAATTAAGCTATTTATCAAGCCAATTCCAACAAAAAGAGTACTATATATATGCATAATATGATGTGTGTATATATATATATATGAAATAGAAAAAAGATGGAACTATTATTTAAAGTGAGTACATTTTACACCTTTTTCAGTTTGGCAAGGTTCAGATGGTACCAAGGATTTTACCCTGCTGGATCCCAGCCAGTGACTTGGGCCATTGACAATGTGTACATCGGCCCGCAGTGCGAGGAGATGTGCAACGGGCATGGCAGCTGTATCAATGGCACAAAGTGCATCTGCGACCCCGGGTACTCTGGACCAACCTGCAAAATAAGTACCAAGAACTCTGACTTCCTTAAGGATGATTTTGAAGGTACCTCTTCTCTTTTTTTGGTCTGAATTCTGCCTGTCCATCTTAGTGGAACCTAGGGCTCGAGGGACAAAACAGCAAAGTCTTCCTCACCTCTACAGCTCCTGAATTTAATTTATGCTGTGGGACTATTCCCACGAACCAAGTAGTTTAGATGTCATTCTCAAGCACGGTTTGTCAATGTCTGATAGCCATCATTTGCATGGTTTGGAATGTCTGACTCTGTGAAGTTGTTAATGCTGGAATACAAAATCTTCACCAAAATAGAATTTCCTGAAACTGCATGTAGGAACTAATTTTAGAAGAAAATGATGGTTTGATGGTAGTTTGACTTCAGCACAGACGGAACACGTGCAAGTGAGGCAAACAACAGAGGGCTTTAAGGTTGTGTCATTTCTCACTACAAGGGAAATCTAAGCGGCCTTAATACAGCAAATATCATTTCAGAGCAGACCGTATGTCTCAGCGGTGAGGGCCACCGCTTGGCAGGCATGGCAGACCCCAAGTGAGCAATGCCAGGAGGGAACTCAAAGCCTCATGTGTGCCTGGGCGCACACAGTATCCATGCACACAGCTCTAAAACCACCTCGAGGTTTCCCCCACTAGCAAGCATGGCAAGAAGAACACGTTTTGAATAAAGCAACACCTGTGAAACAAACTCATCTCTTCATAGGTGCTGCTGTTCATTTTAAATTTTGCCAGCCCTTGCTTGGATGCTACTACATGGCACTCCAAGTTTCTTTATAGACCTGGGTACTTTGTTGTTATCTTAAGAAAAATGAAGAAAAGTGTAAAATCCTGTGAATAACTGGAGACTAAGATCCCAATTTTCATACTTATGGGTTTATTTTGTTTATTTTGTTTTGATTCGTGACAGTTTTCTAGAAAATATTGCATTGGAAACACTGAATATTTGCTCACTCTGCATGTAATGTTTAATTTAGCTCTCATCCTCTGGAAAAAGTACTCTTTCCTGCTCTGTAGGAGCACTTCAGAGTAAATCATAAATATGTATTTACTGTGTATTCAGGTCAGCTGGAGTCTGATAGATTCCTGCTTGTGAGTGGTGGAAAGCCGTCAAGGAAATGTGGTATCATGTCTGGAGGAAACAACCTTTTCTTTAATGAAGAAGGCTTACGTATGCTGATGACTCGAGACCTAGATTTGTCACAAGCCAGGTAACACAGTTTTAAAGTTCTTTCAGGATTTCATTGAAGAAATAACATACTGAAGACTAATACATATGTGATACTTCCGTGGTAAAAGCAAGCTGATATATTCTGTGGTGCTTAGTCTAGCAAATATTCCATTTTAACCACTCTTACTATTTTAAATTAAATTTAACTTGAACTTTAATGGGAATAACCACGGAAATGTTACTTTTTTCCTTGAATAAGAACTCAGGATCTGATGTCACACCTTCAGTAGTTTATGCAAGTTTTTATTTCTTAAAAGCATAATGTGAGAAATCGATTGCATGTCACATGTTCTGCTTGTCTTACACTTTGGTGTATTACGAGCCATTGCTGAAACAGGAGTATCTGCTGCCAGTATAACTCTTACATTCATCATCTCATAATTCTTTCATTTCTGAAGCTTACTTTCTTCTTATTGTGCACATTTGTTTCCAATAATTCACTGAGGAATTCCCATCAAGCTGTCACCAGCTACACTGAGCACAGCAACTGAAAAACAAATATTTTTAGTGTATTTAGAGTTTATGTTGTATCATTATGGCCTTCAGAGGAGATATTTGATGAGTGAGACATACTAAGCAAGCCACATTAAAAAACTTTGCACTAATGTAAATTAAGCCACATCCTAATTGCGTGCATGCTAACAAATCAGCATTGTTTTCTAAATTATTCAGTATCTCAGCGTATATCCTTATATTATTACTTTAGAGAGATCGCATTTTCTCTAGGACTTTTCTCCACTAGTCTCTTGTAAACACCCTACTCCTCTCTAACGTTCTGTGGGAAACACTTTAACAGGCACTTTATCTCTTTTTGATTTGTCTTCATTAGCACTGAATCTTTAAATAATGGTTTAATTGCAAAGCCTTGTGGTCAATAAAGATGCCTAATTTCTAACCATTGTATTTGTTAGATAAGCAATTAGTTAACCCTCAGTAGGTGTAATATTAGAGGTCCTTGTACTGAATTTGTGAGATTACTCACAGCAAACTTTTTTCAGAACTTGGTAAACACAAACATCAATATTCTGCACTAATTTGATTTCCTAGACTGTTCTGAAATTAAAAGATTGCTTAACAAAAGATACAAGAGATCTCGTAAGTTGCTCCATTAGACTAAATGACATCTTTTCCTTATTGCTCATGTTCAAAGAACCATCATTTATGTCTTCTCTGTGACAGTCTGTAGCTGGATTTGCATATATTGACCTCCAGGTGTTACATGGAGATAAATGACTTCTGTCTTTGTAAAAGAAAAACAAAGCAGTACATTTAATTTCTTGTATATGCTTATGAAAAATAGCAGTTATCAACAAATAACTGTATGCTTTCTTCTGAACAGCAAGGCAGACTGCAGAGGCGTTGCTGGGGACTGCTCTTTAGCAACCTAAAGTAATTGCAGTGGGATTTTTTTCATTTCCAGGCTGACTCTGTCAGCCACCTGCAAAGTACAACAGATCTGGGGAGAGGTTTCAGTTTATGCCAGGAATGATGAGAACCAGCATTTCTACTAGATCTTTTAAAGCGTACTAGACTCACTAGTCACATTAAAACCTCCCCCTTTCTTCTGAGACCCCTGAAGTACACAGGCGAGCAGTGGTGTCAGTGCTGCAAGCCACGCTCAGCACCTGGGGATTGCAAGTGGACTCTGCAATCCATTATCCACTCCCATCACATCTATATTTTAAAGAATTTAACACAGGGGACAGTATATCGCCATCATGGTGATACCAGTAGCTGAAACTGCACAGCATGAAATATCAGTAGGGACAGCACATTTTAACTATTGCATCTGATCAAATCCTTTTGATTCTGAATTACTAGAAGAATATCCACACATTGTAGTGTTACTAGATCTACAAGAAAACTTCGTTTTTCCATTTCAAAACAGGCAGAGCCTTTGCAAAATATCTGTGGGATGAGAAGAGGGATATTTAAAATTACTTTTTAATCTGCTAGATGTTATGTTACCTATATTTGAGTGGGTTATTACTATATTAGTAAAAATTCAGATGAAAGAATAGCAATCCACAGAGAGTAGATTCAACAGAGACAAGGTCACCTGGGCTTATTTTCTTTGAATTATGTGGTGAATGTCGGAGTAAATCTGAGGAGGCACAAAGACTTGCCAGCAGTGAATCCAATCTATTAAAGTTGATATGTTGATCCATGAGGGTCCCCAGTGCTCCTTTACAGCACGCGCAATATGTTATGTCTGGGACATGGAGGTGGGTATAATCTATAGCAAAAGAAGTTATATATAGTAGCAAGAGGAACCGTGTGCCGCAGCGAGGACTAGAATTAATTGACTTGCAGGTCTGGTGTTTTATTGAAGCTTTGTCTGCCCAGCACCTCTGCAGCCTCCACTCCCAGCGGATCTACCTGCAGATCAAACCAGAGCAAGACTTTTGATACAAAACTTCTTTTGCGCCATTTCATTTAACCGTGAGCCAGGCAGCACTAATGAAATAATAATTAGAACAGATACGACACTCTAAAGCTGCGCAAAAGCTGTGCAAACATGAATTAATACTTGTAATATCCCTGTAAGTCCCATAGGTAAATATCATTACAGCAGCGGTTCCTTCCACTCCAAGTGCCTAGTAGAGCTCTTTATGAGCATCAGCTAACAGGAAGAATTTCATCGTTTGATACAAGTCTATTGTGCTGCTTTGGAGAAGCTGATTAAATAGGGGATGAAAGCGCTGCTGTCCCTGGGTGGCTTGGGCTGGCTTCAGGGAAGCCGGCACATTTAAGTGGTGTGATTTAGACAAATTTCCCAGGCTGACTAAATGGACAAAATGATCCCTGAAAGTGAAACATGCTTTGTTCTCCTGTCCAGATTTTCTCTAGTTTATGCCAATGGAAAACCAGGATGCTTATTTTGAATTTAAGCATTTCAGCAAATTCATAGCAAATTATGATCTACTTAAGGCACTGTTGCTTTTCTGCCACTAAAATCTCTGCTGATGGGCTACAGGGATAAAAATTTCACCCAGGATTATGTTTCTGATATTTGCAACACCATCTGCTATGCAGACAAAAGCTCCAAACATAAATGACCAGCTTTGTTCAGCCTCTTCTGCCTGGCAAACTACCACACAGGCAAAATGAATTTTTGTCATCCCACCTGTCTGTCTACTTATATTCTGGAGGCTTTGAAAAGGAAATCATAAGATCTCCTAAAGCTGACTCTTACAGCAAGAAATCACAGGGCTACTCAATAGACAAACTCCAAGTCTCTCTAGCTGGTTATCTAGGATGTTGCAGAAAAGAAAATCTTTCCGGTAATTGCTCCCCCTGTTAGATTTGTGCAGTTCTTCATGAGACTGGGATGTGGCAAGGGGGTGCCAGACCCCAGGAGCCAGCCTGTGCTGCTGCAGTATTCGCTCAACGGGGGCCTCACGTGGAGCCTTCTTCAGGAGTTCCTCTTCAGTAACTCCAGCAATGTGGGACGATACATCGCCCTGGAAATTCCCTTGAAGGCCCGTTCCAGCTCCACTCGGCTTCGCTGGTGGCAGCCATCTGAGAACGGGCATTTCTACAGTCCCTGGGTAATCGACCAGGTAAGGAATCCTCTGGGTTGTTTTTTTTTTAATACAACTTTAGACTGTTTTCAGTCTTAATGCTTCCCTTTTGCTAGCATATGTCATTTCACTGAGTCAGGCAAAAATGCTTTGTATAAGGAAATTCCAGAGTTGTAATAATCTAGCAAAATAATAGAGCACAATTACTGTTTGCTAATCTTGTGTTTTTAATGCACCGTTTCTATGCAGGGTACTGAACACCCATTTTGGAGCTAGGAAAGTCCCATACATGGGTAGAGCCACAGGTTCACATTGCAGAAGGCTTTACCATGCAACATGCAAGTCTGAGTTCAAACTTCAGAAACCTTCATTTAAAATCTGTCCAAATATGTAATTGGCTTGGTAGAACGTAATAGGAAAAAACTACAGAAAAACATCAATCTATATCCATCTTCTAATTTTGAAAACAAAGTTTTGATTTATATTTGAAATTTGCTTCTATAAAGATTATTATATTCCTTTGTATGACTTGGTATAAATCTCAAGAAACCCCTCTAAAGTGATTGCACTCTAAGTAGTGTTAGAGTCTGAACTGTCCAAGTTCAACTTGCTTAAATATTTATGAATGTTTTTTTAAAGGAGTTAGTTCAGGTCCTTAGGAGAAACCCAGAAACCAAACTCCTAACCACATTTAATGATGTGGTTACAAAATTTTACTTCCCATCCCTCCATTTAAAAATGAAAAAATCCGTATTCTTTCATTCCTATATCTTCATTGAATGTAGTTATATTAGTTCAGAACAATCAGAAACTGAATTCAGAATAACAAATGAAAATTAATTCTACCTTGCTTGCTGTTGCATAGTAAAATGCTGACGTCTTACCGTCAATGGCAAAACAGACTATTTTCCCAGTTCTATCAGCAGATGCAATCTGATTGTAGTGCACCAGATTATAGTAGAGCTGAACAGTCAGTAGGAAAAATTACAATGTAGGCACTTTGCTCCTACCAACATTTATTTTTGTGAGCAGTTTTACTTCATCCAGGATGGAGTTCACCCCACTGAACTTTAGATTTATATAGCTGAGCCGATCTCTTTAGGAACCCTTCATAGGAAAAATATATTCCTCTTCCTCATAACCTAAACTCTTTACAAAGTAAATTTGTCTATTTTGAACCAGCAGAATATGTATGCATGGATCAGTAAATCTCTTCCTCTTCCAGGGTGCTATGTCACATGAATGTTTGTGAACACTTCTAGACATTTTTTCTTTCCAATAACAATTCCTTTCCTAATGTCTCAGATTCTTATTGGAGGAAACATCTCTGGCAATACAGTGTTAGAAGATGATTTCACCACACTGGATAGTAGAAAGTGGCTGCTCCATCCTGGTGGAACAAAGATGCCAGTCTGTGGCTCTACTGGGGATGCTCTAGTGTTCATCGAGAAAGCTAGCACCCGCTATGTTGTCACCACTGACATCGTTGTCAACGAAGACTCTTTCTTGCAAATAGATTTTGCAGCATCCTGCTCTGTCACAGACTCCTGTTATGGTAATGACTTCTTAGTAAATCTTGTCTTTCTAGCTTGTCTTGCTAGCTTCCTCTCCTGTACAGAAAAGTTCATTTGTTTTCTGGTTCCATTATTCATTGTAACAAGAACTGAGAAGCAAAAGAAAGCTGCATGTTTCTGTTAGGAATTGCAATATCAGCTTTTTTATTCTAGGTGTCTGAAGCCTAAGATAAGCTAAAGTATATCATTCTCTCTGAGCACTTAAGTTGCAGTTCATTTCATTTAAGGAAAAGACTAACAGCTGTCTTACTCAAATCCATTTGCCAGTATATGGTATCCACCGCTTGGGGTGATGTTGTGGTTCTGATAATAAGCAGCTGGGTGTTTCTAGCATATGTTTCTTAGTTTGTGGTTTTGCATTTTTGGTGAAGCCTCAGTTCAGATCTCACTTGAATCTGTATGACTAAGAAATCATTTATATCGGCATACATGTGACACATGCCAAGTCAGCATCAACTGCAAAAATTTGTATTATCCATATGAAATAATAAACATGTATATATATGTATGTATGCATGTATGAATGTGTGCATAGATATATGCACATATATGTGTGTATACACATATAAACATAATGATGCAATTTTTAATTATCTAGCTTCCTTTCTTCCATATGATGTGTATTCAGTGCAGAGCATGCTTTTATATGTCTATATGTATAAATACACACATAGACATATACATATACATACATATACACATATAAATAAAAACATGCTCTGCACTCAATAGACATCACATGGAAATTAAAAATTGGTTCATTATGTGAATTTTAAGATACAGAAGAAACAGGTCTTCCTAGCTTTTGAATGCTTGCTTGTACATCTTAAATTACATTATTTTTCTGTAGGATTTTGGGGTATAGATTTTTTTTAATGAGGAGGAGAAAACAATGTGTTGCAGCATATAGCATGTATTAATTGACTGGGTTGCTGACTATTCCTCTAGAATCCTGCATAAAAATGGAAAAAGGTTTTACATGAAGTCCCAGGAGTGGCTTCTCTGATTTTGCTATTTTGAAGCCAATGGAAGTAACTGAGATATTTTCCTCACATGCTTAACAATTTTTTTTTTTTGGTGTTAAAAACTCTGCAGCATCCTAAGATCATCTCTGCTAAGTTTAGAAGTGTTTTGGCAGCTTAGCTATATACTGGCAAAGAAACAGTTCCTTCTCTTTTTGTTTCTTTGTCTACTACACTTACCATTATCTTAACTTAGTATTAAATTAGGCAGGACACTACCTAATCATGCTTCCAGTCATGTTGAGCAAAGCGTTTCATTTTGGTGATGGAGATTTAACACTAAAAACTCACTTACCCTTGTTTGTATCCACTTGTCCTTGTATTTCTATAGCACTGACTTCTGTGCTTAGACATCAAGTAGGACTGATGGGGTGATTAAGGGTCATTCTCTGTGCATGAGGGTAGAAGAAATGGGTCTGTAGTAATCAAAAAAGATCACAGATTTACCACCCCTGTCACTGCAACCACGCTCCATGTTATACACAGCCAGAATGCCTGGCAGCTGGAACATTTACTTCAAGTTACACTTCTGTGCCTATTATTATTTACTTTTTAATGGCTGCATAAAGTTTAACTTGAAGTATTTAGCTTGACTAACCTTTATTTTTCATAATAAAAGTTTATCAGCCATAAACATCAAAACAACAAAATTGCTGATTTTTGCTGAGAAATGAATACATTAGTTTAATGTGGCTAGACTGTGTTCGAATGAAAACAAGCTCACTGACTAACAAATTCAATTTAAAATTGTTTATGCTGGATAATGAAATGAGCTGGTGTGGAGGGGGGTGGAAGAGTGACTAAACCACCTTGTGACAGAGCCAGAAGTTTGAATTTGAGTGTTGCTCTTACACAATGATTACGTCCAGCTGAATCTCATCCTTCAGCCTGAAAAACAGAAAAAGTTGCTGGTCATGATGCTGTCACATCACTTTCTTGCATGCTGCAGCTGCAGAAGTTGGCTGCACTTAATCCGGGCGACTTGACAGATGACTTTGTCTTTGCACCTGTGGTCCCTTGCGTTAGCTGGCGGATGCGGAGGTGTACTGCAGCCTTCTCCTGAGCTATACCTGCTCACCAACATGTAACGTATCCTCCAGCACTGCCAGCGAAGTGGGTAGCTTTGTGCTTCTGACACAAGGGTTTGAAAAGTTCTGAGTGGTTATTTTGTCAGCGTAGACTAGTGACAAACTCTCGCGTTACCAGTTTATTATAGACCTATGGATGTAAGTCTCTAAATTAACTAATCATCTTTCCACCCTTAGCTATTGAACTGGAATATTCAGTGGACCTTGGGCTGACCTGGCATCCGATTTTGAGAGACTGTCTTCCCACTAACGTGGAATGCAACAAGTACCATCTCCAGAGGATTCTCATTTCGGATACTTTCAACAAGTGGACCCGGGTTACTTTGCCTCTGCCTCCCTATACTAGGTATCTCCCTCTGGTTTTCTGCAGAATAAATCTAAATGCATAACTATGTATTGAAGCATGTTACCTTACAGCGTTAAAATAATTGTACCTTGCCATTTTTGTTTAGTCCATGTATATAGCAACAAATAAGTGTAAGTAAATGAAGCCCCATCCTGCTTTGCATAAAAATTGCAAAGCTACTATGTGCGTTTACTTTTCTTAGTTATTTAAAGATAGGAAATTCTTGTCCGTCTTGTCCTGGGGAGGGACAGGGGGAACTTTGTAAAGAATCTCATGTTATCGTCAGCCTGACTAAATTCTGGTTGTTCTGGTGGCTAATTGGACTGGCTGAATCCCCACTGCACCCTGTGCTTGCTGTTGTTGGCTATGAGCTGGTGTTTTAAATATAGCACTTTTCAGGCTTCTTGTTTTTCTGTGCATTCCTTGTATCCTTTGTGTCTCTCTCAGCTTTGATGCTCTCGTCATTGTTTTTACACATGCCCCATTTTCACCTCCTCTTCCTTTTCCTAATTCTTTTGTCTTTGAGGGAAGAAAAATTGTGGGAATTGTTGGGAGGTTGCAGTGAAAGGAGCTGTTTGGGACTGACAGTGCTGTTGGGAGTGCTGCCATAGGGTTCCCTACAGTGCCCTGAAAACTGCTGGATTTTTCTTTTGTTTGTCAAAAAAATCTATCCAGGGACAACTGGGTAGTTCAGTCTTCCAGTCTGCATCCTTCTTGATGTGCTGTTTTGCAGTGATAGCTGTGACCATCCCCTGCGCAGTCGTATGTCATAAAGCCGGCGTAGAGCTAGCCCAAAGTAAAGCCCTGCAAACACAGGTGGCATGGACGTCAGGCTCTCAGCACAACTTGACTCTACAACTTTGATGCTATTGCTGAGCCCAATCTCCTCACGTAGGCATAGGCTGAGCTAACTGCAGGCACAGAAGTACCACAGCACAGGCAGAGTCTATGCCTGTTTGAGAAGGTCGATATGAAAGATGCCAGCTAATGCACATATGAGTTTGGAAATGGAGACCTTTATTTTTTAGCAATTGTACTGAGAGTGCCTATACAGTTGCCACACATTTTGAAACTAGTAGTGGAAAAGTCCATGTTCTATTACTAATCATTTGGGGCATCTAGACTCCCCTATCTTCAGTGCAGTGCTTCACATCAAGTAATAGTACTTTTTTAGGACTTGTTCCCAGCATCGATCTCCTCTGCTTCCTCTTTTGTACTGCTTCATTACATATTGTCTGTAAAATCCATTACCCCAACAGTTCTTGTATAAAGTCTGTAAATTTGTGTTCAGGAGGGGCTTTCTGGGGCTGAATAGGATAAATCAGGACTGGGGTTGATGTTCCAAACCAATTGAATTTGGACCTGAAGGAACCTATCACCTGAGATAAACTCAGGTTTATAAATAACTGTGATTTTAAGACTGAAAAGTTTTTTGAGCAGTATATGTCAAAAGAAGAAGTCTGATGCCCTACTGAGGCAAAGATGCTCTTCTGTCCAATCCAATAACTATATTTGTTGGCTCAAATAATACCATTTCCCAAAGATATTAAGACAGGGATTGCATGAGAGAGGTTATTACAACCTTAGCTCACAAGCAAGGGAGACGTTAAGCTTTAGAATAAGGAATAGGGCAGCTAATAGTCCCTTTAGTCTAGATGTGATATAATTTTTATGCTGCTTTATTATTTCAAGCTGTGTAATAGCAGGTGTGTGTCTCCAGCTGTTTGTGCCTATATGTTTTAGGGACACACAGGCTACGTAGTCAATAGCTTGGCCTGGTGCACAGCACCCATACTTACATAGGCTTTTAGGGCCCGTGTACCCCAGAGTGCTATCTAACCTCTGGCCTGTAGAACGCAATGGACACTTAATTTTAACTTAGACTTGGAGCTGATTTTAAAATGCAAATGCAAATACAAAGCTTCTCCCAGGAGCATCAGCTCCATAAATTGTTAGTGAAGCACCAAACCTAAAGCAGGCAGTGTAAGATATAGGTGCTTGTCTTTATTCCTAAAGGACTTCCTCACAATTTATGCATTTCTTTTAAAAATGTTATTTGGTGAGCAGCTAGACAGCACAGCGGTAGATTTCTCTTTGGATAAACTTGTTATTCATTCACCTCATGTGACATGTTTATAAAGAAATAATTCATAGGATAACATTGACCTTACGATTAAAGGTCTATTTTTACACTGAATACATTTTGGGGATTTTGCTGTTTATTTGTTTTGGTGTTTACAATAATTGTGATTTCTCTTTGAATGGCAAAAGAAAACAGACTACACAAAGTTCAATGCTGCCATCTAGTGCTGTACAGCAAAACATGGACTACCTTGAATTTAAAATGGCATTTTTGATAAGTTACAGAAATTCATCTACTCGCAGCTACTCAAATATAAGTGTCTACTGCTGTGTGAACTGAATAGCTATTTGGTGTCCCCTGACTGTTTTGGCTAGGTTTTCATCATCTATATTGGGAGCTGAGACACTTAATTCACATATAGCTACATCAAAGCAAGGTGTTTGAATAGGGAGAATAATCCCCCTTTAATCAACCAAATGAAAATGATTTACTGAAAGGAGCCAGGATCACACCGTAGATCATTTCTTAAAATTTCCCTGGATGGAGGGGAGGGAGGAAACTGCAAAACCTGGGTCACACCGCAAGCCCTGCACAGGTGCTCTCACCTGTCCCCTGTAGATCTATAAATGGCAGCATCTTGCCTAGGAGCCAACCCACTCCCTTGAGCTGCTCTTACCTAAGTGTAGTTGGGAGAACTCATAGAGAAAAAGTTGCATTAGTTTGTTGACTTGGACTGAAGCGATAAAACCCAGGCTCAGGGTGAAACTTGGAGGATTTGGGAGATTCTGGCTTGATCCAGCTCCCATATATCCCTCAAGTTTGGATTTGCACTGGGACATGGTTATGACTGGTCTGAGCTTCCCTTTCGGCATACCCCTTCTTCCTACCCTCTTCTCCACTGCATCAGCCACACCCCGCTTGCTTTGCTCTCACCAGCGATCCCTTTCCTACCTCCCACACTCTCAGCGTGCTACCAAGCACCCGTGCTTTGTCCTCTCTCAAAATGTGGGCACCCTGTTCTTGGCTTCTCAGGGACCTTGTCATTGCCCAGGAATCAGCCCTGGGTTGTGCTGATATCAAACAAATCTTCCAGGAGCAGTCTAGCCTCAAGACTGACATTTCTTTGCAGTCAAAATAAAGATTAGCTTAGCTAGAGATACTACCTTTCTGTTTTTCTTTCTCTCCCAAAGGTCTCAAGCAACTCGTTTCCGCTGGCACCAGCCTGCTCCTTTTGATAAGCAGCAAACATGGGCGATCGATAACGTCTACATTGGGGATGGCTGCATAGACATGTGCAGCGGCCATGGGAAGTGCACACAAGACAACTGTGTGTAAGTGCCATTTGTTCCCTGTCCTGCCCAGCACTGTAGCGTTTCACTCCCCCTCTGTCATTTTAATGAACTTCTCAGAAAGATTTTGATACAATTTTTAAAAGGAAGGTGGATTTTGCTGTTAAAACTGAGCAGGGCACCGGGACCAGTTGGGAATAGAAATAACAAGAGGAAGGGTAAGTGCAGGGGTTGGCTCTGCCAGACCTCTGCCTGTTCGCACGTCGTAGGCGATGCTGCTGGTCCTTTCCTCAGTGGCAATGCATCGCCTCTGCTGTTGCTTGTGCTGCATCTTCGCTGCCCTCCCACCAGGTAGGGAGAAGGGACCCTTTCAGTTTGCACACCCTTCTAGGGACATACAGTCCTGGAGCTTCCCAGAAGATGTCATCCTTCTTCCTGACGGGTTTCACGCTGTGTCCCCGTGCCCTCGTCCTGGCGCTGGGTGCAGAGGAGCTGGGCTGGAGGTGGGACGCGTCCACTAAGCAGAAGGATGTACGCCAGTTCTTCACAAGGCCAGATTTTGCCTTGGGACTGCTGTTGGCTTGATGGCCTGATGCCTCTGCTCCACGGTAGGGTTTGCCGGTGGAGGCAGACTGGCTTGATCCTCAAGCTGTCTGTATAACAGCCCACATAGAGCCCTGCAAAGCTAACAAACAACAACCAGATCTCCCCAGATTTGTCTGTCTGGCAACAGAGAAATACCTTCCAGATGGATGCATTGCTTTTTTCCAGCCACAAATGGCAACAGAAATGGGAGAATGGTTGTATAATTGCACTCTGACTATGTTTGTTAGAAATATATTCCACTGCAGAATAGACATATTATTGTGTTGTCCTCTATCCTGACAGCACTGAAGTACCAAGGCACGATCTCCCTGGTGAAATCTGCATAGTAGCAGAACACATTTCCATGCTGTTATCCAATCTTTGACACATTATAAGAAGGTTTTTCAGAGGAGAAAAAAAAAAGGGGGACTATATAAAGAAACAACAGGAAAGTACCCATCCACTAAAATTTTACAGAAACTTACTTAAAATTTAACATTAGCAGGACATTCTTACACTTGGCACATTCTCTTAGGTTTGTCTATCCAAGTACAATGTATTTTACTGATTTTACTCTGTGCTGGAGTGTACTCTCTATTAGCAGCTTGAATGATACATAATACTAGCCTTCCTAAAGTCATTTTTGTTTCATATTAACTACAAAAAGTGGCAGATGTTTGAAACCCCCATATACCAGTTGTGCACTAGTAAATGATGCAGACAGCCTCTACGCGGAATAAGATGGCACCTTAATGTGGAATAACATGGCACTGATTAAACCTCCTTTGCCAGCTGAATTTTGCATTTGTTTTCCTCTGCAGTTGCGATGAGCACTGGGGTGGGCTGTACTGCGACGAGCCAGAGACCCCGCTTCCAACACAACTGAAAGATAATTTCAATCGCTCGCCATCGAACCAGAACTGGCTGACGGTGAACGGGGGCAAACTGAGCACAGTCTGTGGGGCGGTAGCCTCTGGGATGGCTCTTCACTTCAGCGGGGTGCGTGTTCAGCACAGGGGCCGACTCACTCCATTTGACAGCTTAAATGGGACTGATTTAAAAAGTTAAATAAATAGCAAGGTGTTAAAAAATATCAGCATAACATATTAAAGATATAACATACAAAAAATACTTATATCCTTTGCCTAGCTGAAGGTCAAAGTCAGACAGGTCCTACAGATGAGGGCCAGCCAGAAACACTGCAGGAAAGCAGATACCGTGTTCCTGGCTATGCTGCAGCCAGGAAAATGCATGTGCCTCCTGAAAGGAGCCGTGGAGGGGCCTTTCAAGGTGGAGCTGATAGACTGAAGCACAGTCCAAGTATGTAGACATTCAGTTCCACTAACTCATAATAGCCTCCTCTTAGCACTTAGAACTTCCAGAGACAGGAGTTTGGTGCAGCTTCTAATCAGACCACAGAGGTAAATTAATAACTAGGTATTTGCATGTGTATAATTTGCACTTGGTCCTTGAAAATACATCCATGTGTAGCCTCATCCTTCAGATATTTCATTGGTTTTTTTTCAGAGTAAGCTCAGAGTAAAATTTCCTGGTTTAGCTACATACATAGGGATATATAACCCAGACTGCTGCTGAATTACAGTTTGCTTACAAATAACCACAGGATTATAAAAATGACAAAGTAGTATTTTAGAAACATGTAAAACTTACGCTTGTAGATCTCTTCCATGCAAATGTATAACTAGGTTCAAACTGATGTGTTTTCTAAAAGAAACTAATAGCCTTACATTTCCACTTCCTTCCAGTAGGACTAAGTAGGCACCACTTAACTAACAGACTAAGCAGTGTGAAATATATAAGGGATTATGGGAACACACACATATTAAAATTGCTGTGCCATTTGATGGTTTGCATAAATTGAGCCACAAGCACATAATCAGTGATTCATTAATTCTGCCTGGAAAACCTTGTGTTTTACACTGGAGGCATGGATTTTTGTAACTCTTGTATTCAGAAGAAAGGTGAACACAATTCTTGACACTGAATGTTGTAAAGCTGTAGGTACAAGTAGCAACGTGTATGAATACACAACAGGAATTTTTAAGACAGACCATAACTGAAATTATGTCCTCAGGGAAGAACATTTATTTTTCTGTTGTAGCTTTACCTTTGTTATAATTAGTATAATTTTGTAGAATTTTTAAGGTTTTAAAACATGAAGTTATATTAATAGTGACTGCATAGTCTAACACTTTTTATGTTCATAAGTTTTGACAGCCAACACCAGCCAACATACTTTTTCATTGCTTTTAAGGGCTGCAGCCGTATGTTAGTTACAGTGGACTTGAACCTCACCAGTGCAGAATTCATCCAGTTTTATTTCATGTATGGATGTCTGATAACTCCTAATAACCGCAACCAAGGAGTGCTGCTAGAGTATTCTGTGAATGGTGGAATCACCTGGAGCCTCTTAATGGAAATTTTCTATGATCAATTCAGCAAGCCGGGGTTTGTAGATACCTTCTTCTGCCTATATAATTTCCTGTACTAAAGTAAAGTGGTCTTGAATGTTTCATAAGAACCTGTGGGACATACTACTGCTGTGGTTTGGATGCCAGATCTTTAAGAGTTCAGCCTGTCCAGTCCTGCAAGCATTTATGAATGGTTTTAGCGTCAGCATTTGTGCAGCTGCTAGGCCAGAAATACAAGGGTAGTAAGGAGTCTGTAGCAGTCTGGTAGACTTGTAAATGGTTGCAAGAAGATAAATTAGTAGCTACTGTAATAATGTTCATCCTGTTCTTTAAGATACTTTCATTTGCAATCTAGTTTCTTACTGACAAGAGCAGAAAGTCATTGCTTGAACTAGTTAGAAAATGGTGTGTAGAGGAGAAACTGAATTTCTGCAGATATCTGTCAAAAGGGTGGATACACTCAAGCCTTATTTTCAGATATTTGTGAGATTCAAATCAAGTATAGATATGGGTGGACCTTTTCCTCACTGACTAGTTTAAAAGACTCATAGAAAATGGGGCTGGGAGGGTCCCGTTATTTGTTATTTCATTTGATCACACCAAGAAATCACTAGCACTTTAATTGGACAAAAGATTTAAGTGTACTATCATCTACTGTTGTAATGGAAATAAGAAAATTGTACTGGAACATTGCTATCTGCTGAATGGCTCCGGGTTGAAAATAGCAATCTTAATTTTACTTCAACATTCTCCTTCTTAAGACTTCCCTTAATTACGACCTTATGGTCATACCCTACTAGCCTAGACCATTGCATTTGGTCCCATAAGCACAGCTGGAGCACGTGAGGTGGCTCAAACCATGCCACAGTCTGGCTGATGGCCCTTCCCACCTCACTCTGAGCTCCTGTCCCAGGGATGACGTTGGGAGTGATCAGGAAGATCTTTGTTTCAGCAGTCACCCGTAGGGGAACATAGGCTACATCACCCAGTCTTTTTCTTCTTTCCCAACTTCCACATACTTCAACAACAGGAGTGGACCTGGTCAAAGCACCCAGCACAGAGCATTGAGAAGTGTCCTCCTCCTGTAGCTTTCCTACAACTAATTTCTACTTTTTATTTCAGCTTTGTGAACATCCTCCTTCCCTATGATGCCAAAACCATTGGGACACGCTTCCGCTGGTGGCAGCCTAAACACGACGGCCTGGACCAGAACGACTGGGCTATCGACAACGTGTTGATCTCCGGCTCAGCTGACCAGAGGACAGTGATGCTCGACACCTTCAGCAGTGCTCCCCTGCCGCAGCATGAGCGCTCCCCTGCTGACGCAGGGCCCACCGGGAGGATCGCCTTTGACATGTTCATGGAAGACAAAACTGCAGGTAAAAGTTTCACGTGGATCTGAATTAAAGACCAAGAAGTCAGTGCAGCAATTTCCAAACCTTGCTGAGCCTCTGAATCTTTGTCTCACTGTAATGGATATCACAGGCAATCCCATCACTATAGGGGTCTTGTCTTTTGTTTTTAGTTCACAAAATGTGAAATGAAAAGATGGAATGTAACTTTTCTCTTTGTACTGCATGAATTTACTTAGAAGATTAATTTATTTTCAAAGAAAGAAAAAAGGATTAAAAAGAGCCAGGTTATTCTAAGCAGATTTCTTAATCTGAGTATCTCTTTCCTATTTCCTAACTTTTTTAAACATTCTTTAGGGAAGTTAAGTTACATTTTACAATTAAATTTTGTAGAGGATGTATTTCTGGATGTTTACAAGGCTTAACAGCTAACAGTGCTGGGGTACCCTTTGTGCGGACATGTAGGCAACATCCATTAAAAAGTTCTCCCATAATGTCCAGTGCAACAGAAGTTTATGTTTTGAGTAAGTCTCAGATCCTTACTTCTTGAACATTAAAAAATAATGCTATAGTGCTTATGTAAGAGGGTAGTAAGAGGTGCTTTGAGCAATAAACGTGATAAATGTAATAAATATGTACATGGGAAAGATGGGGTACTGACATTCTCAGGAGCAATACTAAATAATTCTTACGTAGGCTGAAAAATAAAGCCATGAATCACCTTTAGTGGTTAACACTACTCCCTGTTTTCTTTAATTTATATTGTCATTATATATTACTATATATTACCATTTATTTTCAAGTGAATGAACACTGGTTATTCCATGATGATTGCTCGATTGAGAGGTTTTGTGATTCTCCTGATGGCGTCATGATCTGCGGGAGCCATGACGGTAGAGAGGTCTACGCAGTCACCCACGACCTGACTCCTACAGAGGGCTGGATTATGCAGTTCAAGGTAAGATCTCTGTCTGCAATGTAATTATTCAAAAACACAGTTTTCTCCAGGTCTAAATAGATTTTTCAGGAGGTAGGATGATGTATAGGCCTACGCATGAGCCGTTCCCTGAAGGGAAAAGTGTTATTATTAGGCCATCCTCATTTTTCTCACCTACCTCGTGTTGGTCAGCTTTAATACCACAGGATGTTCTCAGAGGTGACGCACCCTTCTCTTCTAGCACAGCAGTTGTATGGAAATCATGTGACAAGGATATTAGACATGTACAAGGTGCCTATTTTGTTACAGCTGCTTGGTGAGGGAAAAACAGCTCCAAAGTAGTCCACACCACTCACATCAAACCTGCACCCAAACTGCCCTTCATACACCCCTTTACCTAAATTAAAGAAATAACCCGGCAATATATGGAAGTTGTAAGAGCCCTTTGCACATCTCTCCCATAAAGATGCTCTGCCTAACATAACTGAGCTGGGTTGCCTCCTCTGAAATAGTCAAATCTTAGGTTGTGTGGGAGGGGAGATTAACTTTATTAGTTATGGGGCACTGGGGCATCAGGCACACGTGTCAAAACCTGGAAATCCAGAAAGGTGAGCTAACTAGAAGAAAATGAAACTCCGAATATGGTGCCTGTTCTCAAACTTGGGAATATTGATGAGATCTGCAGATGACTAGTACCATACAAGCACTGTTACTGCCATCATTTCAAGCAAAATTCTAACCACCACCACAATTAATTCTAATTTACTTATGCTCTCTTCTTTATTAGGTTTCTGTTGGATGTAAAACCTCAGAAAAACTTGCACAAAATCAGGTCCACGTGCAGTATTCCACTGACTTTGGCGTTAGCTGGAGTTACTTAGTACCTCAGTGTTTACCAGCTGATCCAAAATGTTCTGGTAGTGTTTCACAGCCATCTGTCTTCTTTCCCACAAAAGGATGGAAAAGAGTAACTTACTCACTACCTGAAAACCTTGTGGGCAAGTAAGTATGAATTTGCTACTCATTTTGTCTTGGATTCAGTACCTTCTGAAAAACACAATGGGGGATACATCTGCCTATTCATTTTCTCTAAAGGAAAGTGCAGGCTAGCAGCGGTCATGTTCATTGCGTGTGCTGCATAATTTTATTTCCTATCAATCAAGATTGACCATGACTCTTGGTCTGAACAACCGGCAAAGTTATCCTTGCTTCTCTGCAGTCTGCTCCTGTAGAGCATGTTCTGGCTCTGTTCAGACAGCTGTGGTCAATTAGAGAGTAGATTTATGAGGTTACTGAGTGGGAAAGTTACCCTTACTGTCTGCAGTAGTCCGCACATATGCAAACCATTTGTCTTTTTTGCAAAAATTAAAATCTCTTATATTCTTTGAGTAATCTGCTCTGGAAGTATAACCAAAATTTAAATTCTCTTGCAAGAAGCCAGAAGAGCTTTTTCCAGCTTCAGCAGTGTCTGGAATCCGTCCATATATCATATGTAGTACATGTGTGAAGAAGACGATATGGATATGCATAAAATCAATTTCAACAGATACTGCCAGATATTACTAGTGGAAGCTTCGAGGATAGTACAGTCATAAGTATATTATGTTTCACCCACCTTTTTTCAGTTGAGCAACGTTGGTTTATACATATGTCTGTTTTTCTTCATTCCTTTATATCTAGTCCCGTGAGGTTTCGGTTCTACCAGAAATACTCAGATATGCAGTGGGCCATTGATAATTTCTATCTGGGTCCTGGTTGTCTGGAAAACTGTAGAGGTCATGGAGACTGCCTGAATGAGCAATGCATCTGTGATCCTGGGTATTCGGGACCAAACTGCTATCTGACCCAAACACTGAAGGTAATTTTACTGCATGTTTTAAAGCGTGAGTTTTGCCATGTGCTTGGCTGAGAAAGGGAGAGAGAGAGAAGGAGATCGATCCCACTGGAAATTTAGCTTTGATTCCTGTCAGCCTGAAGATACTCAAATCCATTTTCAGCCCTTTTATAATTTTTTAACAAAACTATTATTGCGGTATCCAAGAATGGGTTTGTTCCTTTGCAAATAACACTGCCCGAAAGAGCTGTGATAAAGTTGACTGTTCATCCTTAGATCATCGTTATATGATCTGAATCACCTTTGCACATGTGATTATATTTGATCAAGACCTGTAGAAAGATTGTCTTTATCATGAAAGAGCTTACTGAAGTAGGGAATACAAGAAAATGACATAAAATTACAAAAAACTAATTCACCTAGCTGTTATTAGTGTTACCCTATAACAAGTGAGTGAAATTGAGTTAGATATTGCTAATTTAAAAGTTAAAATATTTTAAAAACTTAACATATTTAGAAAAGAATATGCAAGGAACCCCAAATTAGTTTAAAATGCAGTGTTTACTATCGCATTTTTTCTACATCAGATAAGAACAGAATAGTTATGTGCTCCACAGAAACAACAGGTTAAGCAGCATTCTGTCTAAAGAGAATATAACTATTTAACTTTTCAGTTATCATGTCATTTGAATTATTATAATCTTCTGGCTTTCATCCAAGATAATAATTGCGTGAACAAATATCATTATGTGTTTGCAATTTTTAATTAGTAATGTATTCTTCACATTAAGGACATTTGGGATAAAATCCTAGGAATTTTAGGGGAGTTTTACTACTGTCTCCTTAAGGCCAGGATTTCACTTATGGCATTGCTTTTACTGCACACCTGGAGGTAAGTGGAAATCAGAGATATATTCTAGATGGTTTTCGCTGCAAATATTTGTGCAGACAGTTGCATAAATGCATATTCACTATAATAACCCTAAAATTTCACTGCAGTACTGGTTTTGCTGGGGAAAAAATATAGAATAGCAATTTCTCCCATACATACTGGATATGTACTGGAGTGGTGTTACACAGTCTTAAATAACCACAGTTATGAATTAGACCCATTCATTTGCACATGGAAATTTTAGTGTGCTGGATTACCTCCCAAGTATGTTAAAATCTAGCCCTAACGTATTTTCACATTTAGCCAATTCAGTTCAAGTGGCTAAATGTTCAGCCAAAAGTGATTATGTTCAGTCACCCTGAAAAAAAATTTTTACAGTGTTCATGAGCCCTTCAAACATGTTTAGGTCAGTTCCAGCTGTGGTCATCAGAAAAGCTTAATTAAGATCATAATTACCTGTGCTTTATGTTAAACACCTTACTTACAGACTTTCCTGAAAGAGCGCTTTGACAATGAAGAAATTAAACCAGATTTATGGATGTCCTTAGAAGGTGGAAATACCTGTACTGAGTGTGGGATTCTTGCAGAAGACACTACTCTGTATTTTGGAGGTGCGACTGTGAGGCAGGCTGTCACGCAAGATCTGGACCTGCGAGGGGCAAAGTAGGTCATGTTTCCATGTCATTTTAATGTGGAACTCTGTTAAACACTGGCAAAGCAGCAGGTGACATAGCTTGTAGCTCAGGGAATTCCTAGGCCACCACAAGGATAGCGTTATCACAGGTAGACACTATTTTGATTACAATTCTCAAGGCACTGATGCTTTCAGATAGGTTGCAGAGAGCAAGGCTCATTCTAGCACAGTGGAAGGGGTCTGCCATGCGCCGGTGAAGCAGCAGGTCCCCTTCCCCAGGAACGTCCTGAAGTCAGCAACGCCTGTCCTGCAAAGAGGAGAGATACCGCAGTCTCCTGGGCACCGCTGTCTCTACCCTGGAGGCACCAACTGTGTCTCTCGCCGAGTTCAGAACATAACCTCTGCTGGTTGTCTTCTCTTGGGTGCCTGTACAAGACCCACCCCACTCCCATGCTGTAGAAAAGGATGACTTAACTGGAGAGCAATGGAATTATGTCAGTTTAGACAAGCTAAGGACATGATGCAGAAAACAACTTCAGCATAATTTCCCTTGGCTGTATGGGTTTAATAAAGCCACACACTCTCACTTCTGTAATTCAGCAAGAATTCACTGAATCACACAACCTTTCAGGAAGGAAGGGGCCTCAGGGAGTCTCGAGTCCAACCTCATGCTCAAAGCCAGATCAACACTGAATTCAGACCAGGTTGCTTAGGGCTTTGACCCATTGGGTCTTGAAAACATCCAAAGACAGAGATCCCACAGTCTCTCTGGACAGCTTGTTCCACTGTTGAGTTACCCTCACAGTGATTTCCCCCCACCCCATTATATCGAGTCAGAACCTTCCTTGTTTTGATGTATGACCACCGTCTCCCAGTCCCCGCCATCTTCTCCAGGCTGAACCAGCCCTGGTCCTTCAGCATCTCCTCAGAGGGCACGTGCTCCAGCCCCAACCATTTCAGTGGCCTCCACTTACCTTGCCTCACTTTATCAACTTCTTTTATGTTCTTCATGGCTGCGAGGGCACCTTGTTAACTCATGTTTAGCCCCCTTTCCACCAGGACTGCAGGAAACTGTTAGCAAAGCTGCTAACAGCTCCCAGCCAGTCAGTCCCCAGCTGGGACAATTGCAAGGGGTTAGTCCCCCCCGCCCAGGGGCAGGACTTTGCTGAATTTCATGAGGTTCCCATGGGAATTACTAGACAATGTTTTTGGAAACCTTTGTTCTACTTGTACATTGATGTTACTCACTTAAAAATGCTGGCATTTTGAACATTTTCAGCACATGTCCTAACAGGAAGCAAACGTCTCAACTTGTGCAGATCTTTAACAGATGTAAACTCATACATTTATTTACTCTTAGATTTCTACAGTACTGGGGGAGAATTGGGAGTGAAAACAACATGACAACATGCCACAGACCAACTTGCAGAAAGGAGGGAGTGCTGCTAGACTATTCCATTGATGGAGGCAAGTACCTCTTGTAGTTTCAGCTAAGCTACAGCCTTGTTCTGTATTCAAGCACCATGTATATCTGAGAAGTTGTCAGAGAGATCCAAAATAATAAGAATTTTTAATCGTAACGTTATTTTTGTCCTTGTAAAGTTTTTTCCCCATTTAAAATTTCCATCTATTGCTCAGGAGTTTTCCTTAATTCTCCTGCCTGATTTCAGTAATCAGCGGCTTCCAGCCAATTTGATTCCTTTATATGATTACAAGATGACTCTTGCTGTGAGTAACAGTTGCCAGCTACCCTTAGAAGTTAAGATTTATCTATCAGAAGACCATAGCTATTGGGTTTTTTTCCTATTATCTTCCTTTAATCTTTTAGACAATTCTACCATATGCTTGTTTTTATTACTAAACCTGCATCTTTTCATTCTAGGGATATCCTGGACTTTGCTTCATGAGATGGATTACCAAAAATACATCTCAGTCAGGCATGACTACATCCTCCTCCCTGAACACGCTCTGACCAATACAACCCGCTTGCGCTGGTGGCAGCCTTTTACCATCAGCAATGGGATTGTGGTTTCAGGCCCCGACCGGGCGCAGTGGGCGCTGGATAACATCCTGATTGGAGGAGCAGAGATCAACCCCAGCCAGCTGGTAGATACGTTTGACGACGGTAAGACAGGCTGTGACAGCTAATCTGTTGTCTGGCATGATCTTATCTAAGATAAGCCTTGTGAGCTTGCAAGCACACTTCTTTTTTTTTAACTCAGCAAATTTTTCATTTTGTAGACTAATGCTGTTTATATACTATTCTTCATGCTACTAATAGGCGTGTGTAAATATACACGTATATTCAGATATGTGTGTGTGTGTATATATGTATATACCTATAAGAAAGACAAGAATTTTTATTTCAGTCCAGCTCATTTCATTTAAATTCCTGTGTAGGAAAGTTTTATTTAATCATATTTTTTTTAAAATTCTATTATTTAAACATTTTAATTACCTCTCTGGAGCTGATGCTTTTATTATGTCTGTTAGTAGCTTACTTATTGTGTGTCATGACAGATAGCATAAACGTAGTGTTTGTATCACTAAAGTACTGTATCTAGTGATTCTGTGGATTCATTACTAAGCCTTGATGTTTACCGAGACAATACAGTAATAGTATCTAACTCATCTTAATAGAAGGCACCTCTCATGAAGAAAACTGGAGTTTTTACCCTAATGCAGTCAGGACTGCAGGGTTCTGTGGAAATCCATCATTCCATCTCTACTGGCCAAATAAGAAAAAGGACAAAACACACAACATCCTGTCCTCCAGGGAGCTCATTATACAGCCAGGATACATGATGCAGTTTAAAGTAAGAAATGTTCTCTCTCTCCAAAGTAAAGTATGCAATGAAAAATCAACTAATGTGTTTCCAGAAATTCTTCTTCTTCCAACTAGGATGTCCAGTTGGATGAATAATTAATAATAACTTTTTGTTAGAATTTAAAGGAAATTCTGAAGTGTAGGGAATGGGAACCAGGAAGGTTGCATGAATGTTAAATGTCGAATTAGTCTGACTGTTTTTATGCTTTAAGGGTTACTAAGAGGGATTGGAAGTCTAATCCCTTTCCCATGAAATTACTGGATCATCAGATACAGTAGGAATTATTTTCTAAGGTGAGAATACGTGGCATATAAAATATGCCATTTCCCTGTAATTAATAAATAAGCAGAAAAGGCAAGGTAGAGGCAGGCTGGAGAAGAGTGGCACCTTGAAAATGCAAAAGTGCTCAGGTAGAAGTACGCCTTCTACTTACTTGTGTCACAGCAAACTATTTAAATAGTCAGAGAAACATTTTTGAATATTTTATTTTGGTTTAAGGTAGAATTCTGTATGGGCCAGAGGCAACATGTAGTTGTCCAGAAATGTTCTAGGCCCTTTCCTAAGTACCGTGTCTTAAAAACCAGGAACTAATACGAAAGCAACATTATCAAAATGGTCATCTATTTTCTTGTTAGGTTTTTTTCTTGCTCTTCTGTTTGACAAGACAGCTCCAGAATTTTCCATTTTCCACTAGTCAATATTTTCACCTTTTCTCAACATCATTGCCTATTGTATATTGACTGTCTAGTATACTCCCTCAAAGCCCTGCTTCCCCCACTCACACAGCATGTCATCTTTGAAGAAACTATATAAAAGAGGAGTCTGACATGCTTTTTACTACTGAATGCCAAGACCCCCCCCCAGCTGCTTATTTTACCCAGCCTATCATCTTTTTCCTCTCTTTTAAGGGCAAAAATTATGATAACCCTTCAGCATTTAATAGCTTCTATTACTAAACTCTCATTGCAAAGGTTTTTTTTTTCTTCAACAGTGACAGCAAAGATTTTATTTCTAAACTAAGAACTCAGCTCTAGTGCATGGCTGCCATTTGGTTTTGAAGGTCTTAAATTTTAGCTTTCTATTATCTATTCAGTACTGTACATTGGGTACTATAATCTTTTCACTCTAACATGACATAAATATGCTTATTGTTTAAAATACTCAGAATAATTCTGTTCTTAAATTGGATTGGCTTCAAGTTTATATCCACATTTTTATCATTAGGAATTATAAATTTCATAGGTAATTAACACAGTCAGGTACTTCACTTTCTGAAATTCCAAGGAGCTACCACATCTTTGTGTTTCAGAAACAATGTTTGTTTAGCTATTTAATTTGAACTTTAGGCACTTAGTGTTAGGATTCTGTTTGAAAATAACAGTAGCAATGAAGTAAAATTCATTAAGTAAAAGCAGTATCTGAAGTACTGCATCTTTTGTTGTCCATCCACTTCTGATGGATTTTGTCCAAGATCTAAGTTGGCAATCTCTTCTACGCACACTGTAAAGAAAAAAAGGAGAGCAAGACTTCATTATATATCACATTAAATGTCTACCTGACTTGTTATAGCAGCCAATTTTATTTGTGCTATAGATCGTGGTGGGCTGTGAGGCAACTTCTTGTGGGGACCTCCACTCTGTGATGCTGGAGTATACAAAGGATGCCAGGTAAATGAGGGCAGAATACATAGACCTAAAAAAAAATGTACAATATTAAAAACCTAGAGAGCTTTTATTTATTAAAGCAATTACTTTGATATTCATCTTGTAACAGGATCTGAACAAAGCCCATTTGCAAGCACTGGGATTTGTCTACATAACTCCCATAAATTCTCTTTATAATTTATCCCAGATGTTGACAGACTCATGGCATTGAGCTTGCAGTTACAGTCATGAGCATGCTCCTTGTAAAATGTGCTCGCAGAAAACCACATTCACAGGAAACTGTTGTCCTAGTCTGATACAGGACTATATATTTAGGACCAAGCTGTAATGAAGTGGAGGTTACTTAATTCCAATTTGGTCTTTAACTAGCAAACAATTAATAACACTGTCTCCTGTGGTGCAGTATAGTAGTGCATTATAATTTGTAAAAGCAAAGGTATATTCTGTGCTCAAATGACTGTGGGTGAACATGGAGCAAATTCTGTCGGACTCTTTTTTTCTGAACACTGTAAGAGAGAGACTAAGGAGCAGACTCCTAAATAAATCCTTCAGTCATGCCAGCCCAGAGGAGCTCTGGGTTGGACTCTGCTGTGTGTACCACCACCAAGGGATTCACAGCACTCAAACCTGGTGCTGGAAAGTCCTCCCTGGCTGCACCAGGGTTTCAGCCTCTCACCTCTTGTCTATCTGTGGCTACAGAGCATGGAAACTATTGCTGACAGTCTCTTGGGTTTGTTCAGTAAGACAGGCAATGCCATGCCCCTTAGAAATTACCTCTTTCCTTTTCATTATTCTTTGAGTTGTTCCAAAACCTTTTTTTTTTTGTTTCCTACAGGACAGACTCATGGCAGCTCGTCCAGACACACTGTCTTCCTTCCTCATCTAATAGCATTGGCTGCTCCCCATTTCAGTTCCACGAAGCTACCATCTATAACTCTGTCAACAGCTCCATGTGGAGAAGAATAACTATCCAGCTGCCTGATCATGTCTCATCCAGGTAGGTTACTGAAAGGTCAGCTCACTGTGGGCCTATAAAATGTCAGCTGTCTTGCTGGCACTGTTCGCTTGGAACAACTGGTGAACTAAAAATGCTTCTTTATTGCTGCGTTTAGATCTGATAGATAATTAATGTTTTTCAGGAAGCTTTTTGTTAATAAAAGTGGCTACTGCCAATGATGTAGCAGCCACCCATTCAGGGTGGGTCTTTCCAGTTGTCAAAGTCACAACCCCTTCATACCACATTTTTCATTAACAGCTGCTGCTGACATATTTGAATGTCGCTGTACAGATGTGTTTAATTGCTAGATGCCATAATATGGTGTTTGGATTTTGATATTTGCAGTGCAACTCAGTTCAGGTGGATTCAGAAGGGAGAAGAACTAGAGAAGCAAAGCTGGGCAATCGACCACGTGTACATTGGAGAAGCGTGCCCCAAGCTCTGCAGTGGTCATGGATATTGCACGACTGGAGCCATTTGCATTTGTGATGAAGGATACCAAGGTTTCATTTCTTCAATTTCTTTCTTATACATCCGCTGCAGTCTAATCTAGCTCAAGGTTAAACAAAAAGATAAAGACAGAGTGATGTAACATGTCTAAATTCATCACTGGAATGCTTGAGTAACAGCTTATAAATTAATAATTTGGCAGAGCTGCAAATAACAGCTCTTCCCCCCCTTTACTCTTTCTGGATTGAATCTGTAGTCTCTGCTGTCTGGCACTGTGTGTAAAGCCCATTCAGCCTTCAGTGAAGGCAGAACGTGGCTACCTGCTTACCCAGACATGGCCTCCACCCCTGTACTCCTTCCAAGGGTGCACCCGCTCCCAGGGGATGCGTACATGGGATCCCAATGTTGGTGACTGGCCCCTGTAAGGGACTCAGTTCTGTGCCCCGTCAGGACAGAGTGCTCTGCTCTAATCCAGCAATGCAGCTAAGCACATGCCTAATGGTACCTGAGTGCCCTCGTTAAATTAGAAGTGCTTTGTGGGAGTGGAGCCAGTGTTTAATGTCTTCCAGAACAGAGTCTCATAACTTTATAAGATCGGATCCCTTCCCTGTTTTAGACACATTTCCCTTCAACCAGCAATTTGAGGTTTCTCATATTGGCATCAATGCAAAATAGGAGAAACTGTATTGCAGTTCTTAAGTTACACTGCTGTAAAAAATAAGACACACAGCCTCAATTTTCTAAAAGTGAATGCTGTACAGTAATGTGCACGTTATTAATGGATGTGCTGAAATATATTCAGCCTGTAGTCACACCATATATTGGGCCACAGCCTTGAATGGAATTACAATGAACTGTAACTCAATTTTCCCAGTTCTTTTGATTTTTGTGTGTTTTATAACTTCACTCTGTCATTTCTAGGTGATGACTGCTCTGTTTTTAGCCATGACCTCCCCAGTTATATTAAAGATAATTTTGAGTCTGAAAGAGTCACTGAAATAAACTGGGAAACCATTCAGGGGGGAGTGATAGGGAATGGATGCGGACAGCTGGCACCCTACGCCCACGGAGATTCGCTGTATTTTAACGGATGTCAAATACGACAAGCTGTGACTAAGCCTCTGGATCTCACCCGAGCAAGGTAATACTTTGAGCCTAAAATGCTCTTTTAGCAGCTCATGCGAAAGGAAACTCTTCATATGTATGTGCAGTCATTTGGGCCAGTATTGATGAAGATGGACTGACCTGGCTCTACCATGCAGTCAGATGTGGCTGGCAGATAAACATTAGGGTTGGCAAAATGCTTCGTGACTTCCATTTGGGAGATGGAGAGTGAGGAGGAAGCGATGTCAGATGAAAAGGTCAGATGTTTTCGTCATGCCCAACAGAGCACTGTCTAGTAAGCCAGCACTGACAACGAAGCTGCTGGCAAGGACTGGACACCAGACTGTCTGGACCAGTGCCTGATCTGATAAGACAAATCCCATGTTTATATGTGCCTCCATGACGGTCATGACTAAAGATGCTATTAGTAATTACGGACTCATTTTCCCATTTCAGTTGTCAAACAGAATTATATTCACCTGGCAATGAACAGGACCATCTTTTTCATCTGTTGAGCCTCTTTGGCCATGGAAAAACAAATGCAACCAGCCTGTGCTGGCTCTTAACAGAGTGACAGCTTTCTGGACTCTTTCGTATTCAGTTGTCTAAAGCAAGATTAGAAACAGGATGAATTGGCAAATGGGCCAGATATAAATCAGGCTCTTCCTCTCTTATTTGAACACCCAGGTAGAATATGATAAATCTTTTATGCACTTTATTATATTCAACCTTTATTTGCCCTTTTTTAGCTTTTCATACACTCATTTGCATCTTTATATTGTTTATGTATCTCAGTTTTGTGCAGATACATTGTAAAATTGGATCTATTGTGTCCAACTATACGGCAATATGTTATACGTAGTAAACTATTACTTTGAAAGGGGAGCTGTGTTTTAGAGATGTGAGAGCAGTTTATTTTGCATGTTAAAAGTAATGATTCTTGAGGATGCTTGAAGTTTTAATAAGGTAACTGCAATAAACCTGGAAATGTTATTGTTCCTGTTTGAATACTTTTTGCATATTGAAAATACCTTTTCTCTCTGTGTTTTACAGCAAAATCATGTTTGTTTTGCAAATTGGAAGTATTTCACAAACAGACAGTTGCAATACCAATCTGAGTGATCCTAACACTGTAGACAAGGCAGTGCTCCTCCAATACAGTGTAAATAATGGAATTACATGGCAAGTAATTGCACAGCATCAGCCAAAGGACTTTATACAAGCCCAAAGAGTGTCTTATAATGTTCCCCTGTGAGTACTCAGTCACATTTCATTGCCTCTAAGTACACAAGATATATTTCTGCTAAGAAAGAATCTATCTTTGCATCACTGTGCAAGAAAAAAGGTTGATGAGAGGGTAAACAAAGAAGAGAACTTAAGGGGAAGACTGATTAAGAAATTCCAGCTTAGCTTTTATCAATATACTTGAAAGAAAAACAGAATATTTGTTTTAAAGATTTAAGGGGGAAAAAAATTCTTCCTTATCTGTGTGTATTTTTCACCATTAAATATTTTGCACGTACGGTGTGTTGATGTTCAGGGATGTAGAAATAACGCTTTGACTTTGCTCTCGGTTCCTCTTGGGGGTAGATAGGGATGTGCAAACCACTGATAGTCTGGAGCTCTCACAGGCTCTTGCGTTTGTGATGACAGGGAGGCACGAATGAAAGGAGTCTTACTGCGCTGGTGGCAGCCCCGTCACAACGGAACAGGTCATGATCAGTGGGCTTTGGACCACGTAGAAGTCGTCCTGTGAGTATCAGCTTCACCTCATCCCACCCCATCTCAGAAAGCACTGAAATTCCTCCAGCATGGCACGAGTGTTAAGCTCAGTAAGAAACATTGTGGCCCAGGGAAGCCTTTGAGAACCAGTCTTTGCTAATGCTCTGCCCTGACTGCAACCATCAGTGGTTAAGATGGCCACGAAATAAGTGGCACAGCAGGGGTATGTGTTGTGCATCGTGGAAAAACGCAGGAGGGAAAGCAGGGCTTTATCACCACCAAGTATTGGTGTGGTCCTGTAATGCAGCAACACCTGCAAAATATATTGTGCTGGGACATAAGAAAGGATATTTCTGTTCAATGCTGTGCTGCCATGTAAGGCTGATTTATATCCTTTCAAAGATACAAAAGACTGCTGTATTGCTCTTTGCACAAAGTAATGTTATTGTGCCTCTGAAAAAATTGCGTTAGCAACTAATGCCTTATTCATTTCCTTTTTTTAGTAAGAAGGATACTGTTCAGAAACAGGGTTCACTATATCAGGTTCCTATGGTCCGAGCTGTATATTCATCCCCTTGTCAAGATTTTACCAAGTGTCTGCACCCTTCTGATTCTCCCATTCTTGAGATGGGTTTCGCTGGCAGCTAACCCGTTTTTCCTGTGTTACATCACGAAGAGATGACCTGCTTTTTCTCTAACAATTTAGTTCCAGTAGAAGTGAAATGCTAGTGGCTTCACGGGCGGGAACTCATCGCTGACAGTGGTTGGCAGAGAGAGGCGTGCCTGCTCCATAGATAGGTTCAAACATTCCTTTTATTGAACAATTTAAAAAACAGCAATGAAGAAATTAGGCTTGGATAACCTCCAGACTGTGTAATTATAACAATGAGGTTTCTGAATTAGCAGAGACACTGCAAGCAATGTTTTGTAATGGTAGCAAAGTGAATTATCTGATTGCTAGTTAGCCCTGTTCTTCTTTCCACTGAGAAGCACCAGCTTGCATGGCACTCATATCAACCCCAAACCAAATTGGTCCCAACACTGAGGAACTGTACACGCTCTGCTGCTTTTACACACCTTGCTGGGCTCTGCTTCCATAACATTAAGCTTAAAGCTTGAAGGAACAGAGGGATGGATGTGATTCCTGGCTTAGTTAATCAACGGCTATATGATGCTGCATCAGGAAAGATATGAGAGAGTATGAACCTGCAGGATGTTCACAGTGTTTAGGAAACCATGGAAAAAGGAACTGGTAGTTCTGAAATATTCCCATGTCTTTCTGCCTTGCAATTAAAAAAAAAAAAAAATCAGATGGGGGAAAAAAAATAGAGCATAATACTATCCGTCAATCTGAGCATTGAATTAGGGAGTATGAGCAGGAATAGGACAGATCTTTTTAAAAGTGATTTTTAGGCTGAATTCTGGAGAACTTCCTTGACAATGAGATCTGCCAGGTTTTAGACTAGACACACGAGTGGTGACAAGTCAGTCATATGAGATATGTTATACTAGAATGGAGACAGCAATAGAAATGCTATAGCAAGTAATCACACCTTGCCTAGAGAAGGAACCAGATGGGCACACAGTGCCTTCTCCCGTCTCTTCTATTTTTCCTATTACAGAGCTTTAAGGCTCTTCTGAATATTGGCCAAAATATCAGGCTAGAGACGGAGAGTTTCCATCCTGTTCAGGTGACACCTGGTACAACCCACAGACGAAGCCAGACCAAACCAGACAGATATCTCCCTTACCAAGTACTGTGAAATGCAGTGCCATGGCAGCATACTTCCCAAAGGCCAGATGTGGAGTTCCAGCCCCTGCTAACTACAACACGTGAGATGTGCTGCTCTCAGGAAAGGCAGAATTACATGCTGTGGCGCATCTGGTTCATATGCCAGCATGTGCCCAGACCTGACAGGTGGCTCCGACCCCTCTGTTTTGCTTAAGTTCTAGCTGCACCTTCTAATTCGTCAAAATATTTTGTAGGTCTCTTAAATTTTATTTGCAAGTAACCCACAAAGGGTTCAATAAAGCCTTTGGAAGGCTTTCTGAAGGGAAGCACACTGTTCCTTGTCAGTAGATACTCCCACCTGGGTTTTCCTTTAGCTCTGCTGTTTCACTCTGCCACCTCACTCACACTGGTCCCTTTCCCCCCCAGCGCTTCAGTTTCTTCACCTGTAAAATGATGAAGACAGTCACCTCCACGGAGTGCTTCCAGGCATACAGAAGGGAGACTGGATCAGTGTCTGTTAGCACTAACCCTGGATGATCCTGCACACACCAGGGCTACTAGGGTTCATACCATGAATACTAAGAATAGGACTTAGCTTTAATTCTTAGTATTCCTTCATTTTCCAATGAAGGGCACAGAATCACTGCCTGCCCCTGGGGAGAGCAAGCCACCTTGCCCGAGCAGCTCTCCAGCAAGAGGCGAGGAGGCAGCATCCCTCGGGTGCACTGCCCCTCCATCGAGATTGCCAGAGGAGAGGTCTGTGGGCAATAGCCACCCCAGGGCTCTCTGGCATGGCTGCAGAAAGGCATGGCCTGAACTAAAACCATTCACGAGTGCTGTCATTACCTCTTCCCATTAATTCTATAGGGAGTCACTGGAGAGTCAGCAGGCTTCTGCCTGGCTTATTTGTCCCAAAGCTGGGATACCTTAGGAAACATCTGTGCCTCCCAAATTGGAAATAATTCCTGCTGGCACTCTGACCTTCTCTCAGAAAGCCATGAACATCCCTGGTGAAAAGACCTGTTGATGGTCTGTGTCTAACGCCGTCTGTGCTTGGTCCTCTTATAACCCTGCACTCCATCACCCACCTGAACGAGACTCTATACACCTCTCTGGGCACCATCAAAATTAAATTTAAATCCTAGATTTTCATGTTTGTTTGTGATCTGTGTACCCACGTTGCCGCAGCAGGCAAGCCTCTAGCCTGTGAAGTGTTACAGCAAGAAGCTGACCTATACTACGAGGTGTGGTTTGGGACGTACAGAAATTCCTGGCTTTCCACACGCCTCATCTTGTGTTTCCTCCACTATCCTGTAGGCTGACAAAGAGACCTGATTTTCCCAAATGCCCTAGGTGTTGGCTTGGCTGCCTGCACCCCCAGGTACACACCTAGGTGCTGTGCCAGCTTTTCCTCAGCCCACGGGCAGGTGAGCTATGCTTTCCTTGAGCAGACTAAGGGCTGGCGTAAGAGGGCAAGCAGGGAAAGCACCTGCCTGCAGGGAGAGCTGGTCTGTAGGGAAGTAGCACAACCAAGGACTTTCTTGATTTTATTTCCCATTCAACACAGGGGATGTCCCTGCTCCTCCTTACAGTGCTCACCCCAGGGACAAATCTGTGAATACCTGCTTTCATGGCTCAACTCTTCTCAGCAATCCAAAGATTTGAAATTAATTCTGTCACAGGCCCAGCTGCCAAGTCATAGCGCAGATACCACTTACAGCTGATGCACAGCCAGGGTCATGACACTCCGTTCAGTCTAATTGATTTCTGAGTCAAGAGCCATCATCCTCTTACCAGCAAACACATTTTCAGGATGCAATTTCTTTTTTTCCTTTTTGCTCCCAAGACAGTTTGCTGGGGGAAAAAATTAACCTGCAGATTATACATGCATGCAAAATACCTGATGATGATAAGAAAGGCCAAAGGCAGGTGCTTTTGTATATTACTTAAGATCATTCCACTTCTGAATGAATTACTTGAATCACTCATTAAAAAGCAGTATCGTTAAGGCTGTGATGCAGCTGCAAATGGTGCTCAAATTGAGCACCTCTTTTGAACAGGTGAAATGCAATATCTACTTTGAATATGTTATACATTAAATTGGTCTTGCCAACTAACCACTTGCCAACTTACTTTAACAACAGTTGACGTCTGTCCTGTAGTGGGGAGAGGATATTAGTTATTAAGTTGTCCAGTTCCTTTTAAAGCTAGTGCCGATTATTCCTCAGTAGTGCAGCATTTTTTCTCTCCATTTGTAAAGAAAGCTTTGGGCACAACTCTCACATGTTGCATGTGGCTCTTCTTAGGATGAAAATGTATTTTACCCCAGACTGAAGAAAGAGTGCTTTTCAGTGCCCCTGTACTTGGGCCCTAAGAAGACCCCATGTCCAACCCAGCATTTCATTTGCACGTTGTTTTTTCTCGAAGCACAGCTCTCGGCCTGTCTGCTGCACAGACACCACGCACTTTTTTGCATGTGCATTTGGAACTGCCATTTCTTTGTGTATAGGGCAGGCCCTTATTGACCTCTTATAAACTCAATTCTGGTCAAAGGTATTGAGAAATAAAGGGCAATGATAAGCTGAACACTAAGGGTCTGATATTGCTTTCTTTGTACCCCAAAACTTGTGATGTCATCCAAGGGAATTTGAGTTGTGCAAGGATTGCAAGAAATATTATCCCCACCTACTATTTCATGGTTAACTGTTGGATAACAGAATGAATCCCTCCATAGCCATCACTCCATGCTCTTCATTGTCAAGATATTCTCACATTTTTGGCACAAATGATTTAGTAAGAACTTACGTTGCATTTGGTGCAAAGAATGTTTATCCTTATTTTGCAACATTAAAATACCAATTATATATTGTAGCTCTAACAAAGAGTGCTCACGTGGAAAAGCATTTTCATCTGCTTCATTTTTTTAGTAAAAAGCAATGATTTGAAAAATGCACTTAAATTCAAGTATCAACATATATATACTAAAGAACAGAAATAGTTCAAACATTAGATAATTATCTGAATATTCACAACATTTATGCCAAATTTAATATGATGCAGTCTGTGCTTTTATGACATTTTTATTATGTTTCTAAAAAGTGCATGCTGAATTTTATAGAAAATAATATATAAACATTGATTTGAAATATCAGGAAATAATTTGTTCAATTTTTATTTTCAAAAGAGACGAAAAGTCCTATATTGCCTCTAAACCTCATCAGGGTTTTATGACTAATCACAGTGCTGCATGCATTGAAAGGCATTTTCTAACTTGTGTTGTATTTCATTGTTTGCTGTCATTGGTTTTACACTAGAATAAGGTAAGTACTTTCCCTGAATCAATATCAAATGTATGTTGCTGTTACAGCTACAGTTCTTGCACAGTTTTGTCAATGATGGGTTGGTGGAAAATCAAGTGTACTCGCTGTACTACTGCCACGTAGCCCTTGAGGGCCCTGATCCCACAGCCCCTCCCCGGGGAGCACTGGGGGAAATTAAACTTAGCAGAAAGTGTTCAGCAGCTCACCCCGTTATCACAGCGGGAATTTCACTGAGGCTGCGGTGAGAAGGGCTTCTCCTTCTCCTGCGGTGCAAGGAGACCTGCCAATGGAGGGCACCCAGCGCCTTGCATGGGCAACCTCTCAGCTCCAAGGGGGAATTCCTATTTTTTTCTGTAATTAATGACCACAGAGCTGAAGCCACAGCCAGGTAGTGTATGTCAGTGAATCTGCATGGTAGCATAGCCACGAGTGCCCCTTAGATGCACAGCAAGTGTCTCCCAGGTAGTTCCTCCGTTTCTTGTAACTCTGCTGCTTTGTGCTGTCCCAGTTAATAGATACCACTAACCAACATAGTTACTGAGCGCTGGGGTCAAATCTTGACCTCAATGGAGCCAAAGAGCATTTGTCATTGAGATAAGCCATCAGGACTTCAGTCAGAGCCCATCACTTTTCTCATAGTACCTGCCTAACAAAGCATTTGTAATTCAGCCTCAAAATGTACCCCAAGCCTAGTCCTGAGAGGCATGCCATTGCTGTTTTCTAAGGCTTTGTTCATGTTTCATTTTGTTATCCAAATATTTTTGTTCATATTTGGTTCCTATTGTGCCCTGTCAATTAAAATTAAAAATACAGAAATAATGAATGACATTAGTATATACTGGGGGGTTTTACCGCATATTTTTCATTCCATTTGGCTATGTTCTGTTTTCATAAATTTTAAATTGCAGACTTGTAGTTCAAACTGTGCTTTAGGAAACATGAAATAGCCAGAATGCTCTATTAAAGACTAAAAACCCAGAGTGACTCCTCATAAATTGCTTTATTGTAAGTATTAATTGAACATGCCCTAGACAGAATTTTGTTCTTCTGTATTGGCTGCATATCGTTTTCATGTAACTAGTATAATTCCAGTGACCTCACTGGAGAGTTATTTAGGGTTTCCTACATAAATTGGAGCAGTATTATCTTCTATTTGTTTTTTAATAATGCACTCAAAACTGTTGAATAGATGATGCAGTAGTTGCTCCTATTAATCGCTTTTTTGCTGTTTACTCCATCAGCCATACATAGATAACTACTTTGGATCTGTACTTTTCTGATTCACTGATGGTTCAGTGAATGCACAGAAACGGCAGAAGGTTCAGCAGGCGCTGACAGTCCATTACACACTTGCAAAGCAGCCTCCAAGTTGCCACTGATATCCAAACAAAAGTTCCCTCCACACTCTCCATAATGGAAGGAGGCGTCTATTCCTAATATAGCTTGATGCTGGCTGGTACATTTTGGGTGCGCCAAACAAAAAAACAACAGCAAAAGTATGGTAAAGCCTTTTATCAGTCTGTAAAAATACAAATTAAATTTGTTATTAATAGTACTGAAAGCATTCTTAAATCTACGAAATGCAAGAAATGTGTAAGTACTCCTGCAAACCGTATTACATAATTCTTATTGTGATCTTATAAAGCACTATTGATCTCTATTATACAGTGCTTGCCTCCTATCAATATATAAAATTAATTCACAAAAATAAATATGGACCTATTCTCATCTTATGGATACCAGACTATACATACTATACAATATGACACGATACTATAATAAACAGGGTATACCTATTGACCTATATCAAGAGTTAAACTCATGCCATTTTCTATAACAGCCATGAAGTTTTTATTTATGAAGGTTTTTTTGGCATCCAAAAGGTAGTTGGAAAGCCCATCTCAGACATCAGTGAGAACAAGTTTGAGCCATGTCAGTGCAAGTAAAAAAAAATAAGCATTTAGTTCTTAGGAATTTACATTTCTCTTACTTTTCACACACTGCACTGCTGTGGTATTCAGTGTAAGATAGGGAATATATGCGTTTTCTTTGTTTGTAACATCTTGATCATCTTATAAAATAGCAAAACAGAATGATATACATAAAAAATAAGTAAATCTCTTCTAAGTTGTTAGGTAACCCCTTCTTTGTTACTTTTTTCAATTCTTTCTTTTCCTTTCTCTCCCCCCTCCCCACCTTGTTTTAAACATCTTCATCAACTTTATGGCCAGATAGAAAATGGTTAGGCATTTGAAGTGAAATACAGGCCAGGTATACCTGGCAGTGTCCAAAACGGGTCCTGAAAATCTCTGCTGAGCTGTTGCTGAATGTGAGCAGACCAAAGGCAGGAGGGAGACAGGGGAACGTGACGGCCCCCGGGCCAAGAACTGCAGCTCAGCATGTACCTTGGCTGCCCAAGTCATGCCCAAGCTGAGGATCTCACAGCCAAGCTCAGCCCTAAATTTAACCAGGTCCAGAAACAGCAATTTTTTCAGCCAAACACATTGACAGGCTCCATTTGGTCCCATGTGCCTAGAATGAGATCACTCGGAGTTGGGTAGTGCTTTCTCCCAGGCCCCTGTCTCCTGTGTTTTGGCTGCAGAGCAGCCTTCTCCCAGCAGAGAGGTGCTCCATCCTCACTTCATGGTTAGGATGTTCTCCTGAGAGGTGGGATGTCGCCTTGAATGCCCTGTGTCTAAGGAACCCCCCACTTCCCAGGCAATGGGAATTCAAGGGAAGGCAAGATTAAGACCTCCTTCAAGCCTCATGACCAATGGCAGACACTTTCAGGAGCGGGTTCGGGGTCACGGTTTCCCTCCTGCCTTCCTCAGTGAGGCACCCGGCATTGCAGTGAGGGTGATGTTCCACAGAGATGAATACGGGACCAGAATAAAGACTGATCTTCAATGCTTCTTTGCACTTGAGCTACCAAGCAGCATTGAAACTAGATAGACTCACTGCTGTCATTCTCTCACACAAAACTTAGAAATTAGCACAGACCTTTTCACTTGAAGAAATCAGGACAAGTCAACCTCAAATACCAACCCCTCCCCTAATTGCCAAATGCTCTAGAGCACTGCCTTACTGTGAGAGCACCAAACGTTGTGCCGAGTCTAGATCTGGTTGCATTCGTTGTTACCAGGAGCTGGATTTTGTTTTATTCTTGTATGTACATTCCAGTGGCAAAAAGAGTCATTTTTCTGTAAAATTGGGTGAAGAAATTTGCAAAGCCTTGGAAAACTAGTTGGGAAGCAACTTGCAATTGCTTAGGGGTTTATAGCCTAGATTTTGACACAACTGCTTTTATTCAATTTAGTCAACCATGTTCTAGGTCAGCTGTTGAAAAGGGTGTAATTTTGTTATACAGATTTTTTTAGATGAAGTTACCATACTACAGCAAAAGCTATCTTTGCCTCTGGAGGATCATACGTATTTTCCAAAGCATGCAATTATTTCTTTTTCCTAAGGGCCATATTCACTAAAAATAAGCTTATGCACTAGAGAGGAAAGTATGACTGATGACAGTACGAGTATTTGCTTTTTACTCACGGAGAAAACTTACAAGTGAAAACCTGCCTTGCACCCACAAATGGGAGATTTGCTGACTGTAATGTTTACTGCAGGCCTTTACTTCACAGATCACCTTTAAAATCTGATGGACTTCTTGGTTCCTGGTAACATTCAGTCCTTTGGAACAGAGACACTTAGGCTAGGCATCCTTCTCCCACTTCAAGGCAAAGCTAGAAAGCACAAGGTCCTCAGCGGCCAGGGAGGATTAGGAGAGGGAGTCAGAAATTACCCTGAGACTGCACAGATTCACTGCAACTTTGCAGCTCCTTTCCCCCAAAAACCAAAAGAAAATCTGGCCACGCAGTCACCAGCAGTTCCTCCTGGGCGAAGCTCTTTACGCCTGTTGGAGTTGTCCTCGGGGTCTGCATGGTTAATGCTGTGCTCTGCCCTTAAAGAAACTGCATCCTCTGACTGCATCTGTGGGAGTATCTTGTATGCCATTTTTCCGTGTGGAGAAAGGGCTCTCAGGTGGCTCTAAAATCTAGAGTCTGGCTGCAGTACGTGATACTATTTTTATTTTTAAAAGTAGTTCTCCGATCAAAAGGTCTTTCCCATACGCTGGGACTCTACAGTGCAGCATGCCAGAGTGACTGCCTCTCATAGCCACATCTCGGCTGCTCTGTACAGCTGGCCAAGTGCTCTACAAGTAGTGGGTCTGAGAGGAGACATTCTGTATCAGAACTACAGAATACACAAACCTTTTCATTCTCATGTAATTCTGAATGCAGTTTGGCTGTAGATTACGTAGGCCTGTATTTGTGTGTACGCACCGGGGGTATGGATATGTATGTGAAAGGACCAAGAAAAGGCACAGCCAGACGAAGCTCTGTGGCTCTTCTGCAGTGCCCTGCCACAGCAGAGGCAGTAGGATGTAGAGGCTCTGCGGTGCTGCACATTCTGTTCAGTTCTGTGCCGTGAGTAGACTCACAAGGATGCACCACAGATGTCACAGCTCCATTTCCAAAGGTGCTGAAATTTGGAAACTGAAGGTGGGATCCGGCCCTTAGGACTTAGACATGTTTCAGGTACCAAAGTCCCAGGCAGCCATCTTGTCCACCACTGCCCTCTCATGGTTCTTTCTTCCCTCAACCGGAGAAGTAGAAACCTATGTTAGGTGGGATGGGTCTTGTCCTTCAGGTTGGTCTTCCGAACAAGTGTCCCTTCTTTAATTAGGCTGCAGTCAGGCTGCCTCTTGCCTGGTCTCCTCCCAGATGTGATGATGCTTATTTCCTAGATCTTCCTTTAATTTTGGATGGGGGTGTATAGGGGAGGGAGATGTTAAGTCTGCATAAAAGTGTTGCTCTTCGCTTTCTATATAGTAAAAGTGGAAGATAATGGAGTAAAGCTTTTCTTCTGTTCTCAAGACAAAGCAGTTAATGATGTAAGAAAGAAGCATAAGTAGAGTATAAAACCACTGTAGAGAAATGCGCTGTACTGAGAGGGTATGAAGTGCATATAGCTTTAGTGAATCTGGTCCTAGGCAGCACAAGTTTTCATTAGCTGAAAGCTCTTAACCTTTCCCTGAGATAATGACTTGTAAATAAAAGCCAAGTGGGACAGATTCTCAATTGCCGTGTACCTTGCTGTTGTAGAAAGGGTGCAATACACACCGCTCTACATAGGGCTGAAAGGTCACACAAGGAAGAAGAAGAATCTGTCCCACTAGCTCACTGCTCCAAGAGAGTTTAAACTACGTATAAAGAACTGACACTCTTCTCTTCCTCCCCCCCGCCCTTTGATTTTCACAGCACTCGCAAACAAAATTACATGATGAATTTTTCACGGCAACATGGGCTCAGGCATTTCTACAACAGAAGACGAAGGTCACTTAGACGATATCCATGAAGAAACGAGAAATTTATTTTTTTTCCTCCCAACATGTGATGTGTTGCTTTCCATTCTTTAAATCTAGCACTGCGTCTGGTATCAGGACTTTTCTGCAACTGGCTTGATGAATAACTGGAAGCCTTTCTCAAGACAGAGTGTACACCACTTTTTCGCACTGTGAACTAATGAGAAGTGACTTATTTTCTCATAGGTAAATGTTTTAATGTTGATGTGTCTGTGAAAATTGTGATCTGTTGTAATATCAGTTACAGTGGCAGTATTGGAAGTAAGCAACTAATTCTGTTTAACAGGAAAAAAGTTTAAGCACAAAGACTTTTCAGATTTTATGTTTAAAAATACCTACATACTAAGTACAGAATTTAACATTCTTTGTCACATAGGTATTTAAGTGCACTGTATTTCAGCTCTGTGTCATTTTATATGATTAAGTTATCATTGTTTGTCCTCTTTGTATTCTCTTCTACAACATGACACATTGGCACTGTATTTACTTGGTTTGTTGTTGTAATATTTTTGCTGCTGATTTTTGGGCTATTTACCTTCTGACAACATGTATTAAAAAAAAAATCAAAGTACCTAATCAAGAAGATAATTGCAAAAGTAGTTGTAAAGGCGTTGATATCCTTCGGTCTTATTCTTTGATATGTCTGTTGGTTAGCATTGTTTTGTGGATAAAAAAGAATGCTTGACATTAAACTTTTTTCTACTAAGGAGTTGTGGATGAAGCCCCAAACAGAAGTTCCCAATTCCCTGTCTAAATGTAGTCAGTTTTCTGCAACTGATTTACTTACAGTAACTGCCATTTGGTGTCTGTAGTAATGAAGTGATTTGTAAACAGTGAACGTTTCATTGTGTTCTCTTTGGTGTTTGTTTCTATTGCGGGTCATGTTTGTATCTTCTGATAAAGTTGTATCTACACCAGCAACGTTATAATGCCCCTATAGCCCTAAACTGTCTATTATCATAAATAAAATGCTTCACTTTATGGTGAATCAAGCTAAAGATCCATGCTTCAATAAAAATGTCAACAAACAATTCTGATGTTAGACTTTTCAAGCCATGCAGGCTTTACTTGAAATCATAAACCAAATTCTTTTACTAAATACCTAGATTCTAATGCAAACATCGGTGATATTTTTTAATATTTAGTACATCACACTTAACAGCATGTGGCGAATAACACAAACCAAGAGATCTTCCCAGCCCCACCTGTGCGCATAACATCGCCGTTGGAGCAGGTCCTGGTGCAAGGAATGAAATGATGAAATGGGACCACAGACCAATACACGCTCTCGCTTGTCTTTATCTGCAAACCCAATGTGCAATGTGCAAATCGGCGTTTCCAAGCTCCGAGGACTACAGTGCAGCACATAAGGAACCTGGTTCAAAACAAAGTTGCTAATTCTTAGAATCATAGAATCATTTAGATTGGAAAAAACCCTTAAGATCATCGAGTCCAACCGTTAACCTAGCACTGCCAAGTCCACCACTAAACCATGTCCCTAAGCACCACATCTACCCGTCTTTTAAATACCTCCAGGGATGGGGACTCAACCACTTCCCTGGGCAGCCTGGTCCAGTGCTTGACAACCCTTTCAGTGAAGAAGTTTTTCCTAATATCCAACCTAAACCTCCCCTGGTGCAACTTGAGGCCATTCCCTCTTGTCCTATCACTTGTTACTTGGGAGAAGAGACCGACCCCCACCTCTCTACAACCTCCTTTCAGGTAGAGAGCAATAAGGTCTCCCCTCAGCCTCCTCCTCTCCAGACTAAACAACCCCAGCTCCCTCAGCCGCTCCTCATGAGAGAGAAGTACCATATATACGTGCTGTGCTCTTACATCATGCGCATCTGCTTCTGGCACCATACTGCTCTGAACCAGAATGGTGTTTATTACACATCCATGCTCAGCCACCTAAAATGTGTTTAATTTTTCAGAGGTTTTTGATCAAAGGTACCTGAGCAGTGCAGGAAAAAAAGAGGTCATTCAGTGACCAGCTAGTCAAAACCTTGGCTTGGTCAAAATTATGCAACAGACCTTTGACAGACCTGGAAGCTTCCTGCAACAGCCCAGCCTCCTGCAGCTCGGAACTCGCCTGTGCTGTTCCAGAGAACGGTGTGTGTGCTTTCAGTCCTTGAAACAAGATAAAGGGTCTATTCAGAGAAAGACCAGGAAGAAAAAAATGAGGTTATTAAAGAATATAATAACCTAATGCTTGGGCAAGATATTTTAAAATATTGCAATAAAAGTTTTGCCCATTGAACAAACAAAAATGCAAGATATAAACACTCCTATTTTTAAAGATAATTTTATTTGCCCTAATATGTCAATAGATGGGTGTTACTTCAATCTAAAATGTGTGTGCAGCTAGTGCGTTGCTAGGGAACTGATTTATTTTAAAGACTTTAGATACAATGAGGCAGTTAATCTGACTTCTCTTTCCAGGTAAGAGACCAGCATAATCAGGGAAGCTGCTCTTCACAATTGTATTTGTTTCCTTTGAATAATATATGTAATTATGACTACTGAGGAATCCCGCAAGGCATTTCACCAGAACTCACTACAAACTGGGCGCAGGCTTTTCTCAAGAAACCATCCCCGCTGGTAGATTCCCAAGTGATGATGTCATTCGCCCTTTCCAGATTCCAGGAAGCTCTTCCTTACATTTTTTCCGTTCCGACAGCACACAAGGTAGCGTGCCCATACTGCATGCTCAGTGTATGTACTGTTTTATTTTTCCTCCCATATGATTGAAAACAATGAGTCATCTGACATTAAATAGTTGTTAAAATAGCAAGGGTGACACAGCACATTATCAATGGCAATAAAACAGTGACAGTGCTATAAAATGTACTAATAAGCTTATCTACTGGTATAAAACTTGGGCAGGCGTAACTATGAAATAACTACCTCATTTCTCCTATCAGTTCACCAACCCATGTTCCAGTAGAATAAGGAGAACATAAAAGAAACGAAATAAAAATACAGGAAATCGAAGCTCTGACCTGCTGGAGTTCCTGGAACAACCAAAACCTGAAGTCCTCATCATTTTGCCTCAATGTTCTTCTCTTGAGCTCGCTTCAGCCACAGGTGGTAACATTGCCTTAGTGAGGGGAAATGAGTGTAGCACAAGTATTTTGAAGGACCGAACTAGGCTTTGCATGAACTTGACAGTGCAGAGAAATGAGTAGAAATAATACAGTAAATATACACTCAAGGGCAAGACGTTGTCAAAGACCAAGGTACCAACACACAAAGTGGGTAAATATCTTGCTAGGCAGCAAAACTATAGGAAGAGAATCAACAGTGTAAAGCAGTTTAAAAAAATGCCATTTTGCATTATATCAATAGAAGCGTTTATGGTAAAACACGGTAAATCCATATAAGGCTGTCAGTGCTGGTAAAGTAGATGGCAGTTGTCAGCTGTTGAGCCCTTCGCTTAAATACAGATGTAAACAAGTTGGAGAGATTGCAGAGTACAGCAGCAAAAACAAGACCCTTGACCCCACCAGCTTCCAAGTAGAGAGAGCTGGTTTGTTTAGTCTAGAAAGGAAAACATTTGGAAAGAGACATGACAACAGCCATAAACATGGATCTATGGTTTATGTACTTGCTAAACCTTCAGGGCAAATGTCACCAGGTGGAAACGCTGCCACAGCATCACCTCATCATTTGTCGATCAGTGGGGAATGGGGTTTGGTTATTATCCAAGCAGGAAGCCGGTGTGAGGCTCTGTGAGCCCCACCGATGGATGCACAAAGGGCCACGCGCGAGCAGCAGGGTACAACAGATAAACCCCACTCGATTCAGCTCTGTAGCGAGGCTTAACTAAACGTGACTCAGCACTGGAGTAACAGGAACAAGCTAGCTGTAGAGGGGGGCTACCTTGACCCCGAGCTGGTGAGGGAGCCTCAAAACCAAATGAGATCAGCAAAAGGGCTTGCCTACCTTAAGCACGGCCCTAAAGAGCTCTTCAAGGGCTGTTAGCGATCTGGCGGAGCTGAGACCATGCAAGCACTTGCAGCACACCTCCTGTGAAGGAGCAGATGGAGCCCCTCCATCCACAGGTGGTGGATCTGCTCCTGGAAGAAATGACAGTGAGATATGAGGCTGCAAAAGTCATATGGGGGACATGTGGACAAACTGCCTAGTGTTCTCCTGTGTTACTGATGTTTTATGACTGTTGCTTTTTCCTTCCCCATGTCTTCTCGATTCAGCTGAAGGGACCGACCTGGCAGCAAGCCTAAGGACTTAGGCCCGTGCATCGCTAATTATCACAGAGCCTTATGGGGAGAGTTTGAGCCCACACCCAGCAAGGAGGGACCCAGTAAAAATGGTGTGCCAGGGATTGAGGAGTACTTTGAATCCGAATTTCTTTTGAAAGAAAACAAGTTTGTTAAGCTTCTTTAGGGAAAAAAAAAAAAAAGAGGATGTGGTTGTGCTTTTGAGCTGTGCTGCTCAGGGGAGATCTGTGAAACAAAGAAGCCATTTCAGAGGGCTCGACTGCTTCCCCCATTGCCTCTGTGCCAAAGGCAGAACTGTGGGAGGTACTGGGCAGCCACAGGTTTCTGGGCCGCTTCTGCGTTAGGATGCTACTGCTGATACCCTGAGAGCTGGCTGACAGCCCCAGGTCCCTCCTCCCTGCACACCGACTGCACACAGGCACACCTGCCTTCTGCCGGTACCATATCGCTCCAGGTGTGCTAGAAACAGCACGTGCAAAGCCATTCAACTGGTTTATGTTCATGACTGGACACCCAACGTAGCTCATTTAAAATTATACCCTTCTCAAAGGACATTTTAAAGGATTTGAGTTCAACCACTTTCAAGGAACTGCTCATGGTAAAAAGGAAAATGTCCTAATGTTTGGGCCTCTGCTAGAATAATTGTGCTATTATGGAGAACAATAAAGCTTGGCATGACTAATGCATCTGTATAGGATGTGGGTAGTAACTAATTAACAGGAGCAATCTGAGAACCAAGCCACCTGCCACTGAAATCAGTGGGAAAACCCCTGTAAATCCAAACGCATTCCACTTCAATCTGGAAATGTCCACCTCCACTTTACTAACTTGGCTGGTTTGACCTGTCCTAGGACTGGCGTTAAGACTCCATGGTCAAATATATTCAGGGGGTTTTTCTGCCTTAGAAAGTTGTTTCATCATTAGAAGAACTCTGAGTGTAGTTAGGGAACGGCTGGGAGCGACCCAGTCGATGGAGCCCATTGGACACAGTTTGCTAATTTGGGACGTCCCGCATGGGATGTCCATGCCCATGAGACAACCAGGAGCGCCAGCAGCCCCCGCACTCCCCAGTCCCTCGGCTAGCTCCTGTGCCCGTACTCACTATCAGCGGCTGTTTGAGGAGCTGAGAACTAAGCAGCCCGACAACTGGAGCTCTGACGGGCTGTGAGCGCTGAATCTGGCCTTCGATGGTGCCTCACAGCTTTCCTTATGCTGCCGGAGAGCAACGGCTCCGGCTGCTCCGTCCCCTCTGAGCCAGACGAGCCCTCCAAGCTCACACTGGGCTCTGTCATCACACAGCTCCAGCGGTGGCTGTGCCATTAACTAATTTCCCCCAATTATCCTCCACAGGAATTTTTTTGTCTCTCCAATTGTCCATATTGTTTATTCTGTATTAACTTCCCCTCCCTTTTTTTGTTTTGACCAAAAATCCTCTTTTCATCTTGTTCCTACTGAGTTCAGCACTATATTAATCCCTGCCCTTCTCTCAGAGCTGAAGAACTGAAGCATCTTTTACCATTTTAGACAATGCTGGAAAGAAGCAATAAAAAGAACTATTAACCTTCCCAGTGGGTCACACTAAAATGCACACAAGAAATTAAAACCAGCTTCAGTTCATGTATTTAAATGCAACCATTGACACAATTAGCGTAACATAATCCACAGTGTGGATTACTGTAACATTCAAAATGATTTATACCTTTGTGGATATTTCTAGCAGGAAATCTGCTATTCCTGTGTTTGCTTCAGGCTCTCTCCTCTCCCTCCTCTTTGCGGGGGGTGTGTGAGCACAGCTCTGTCTGTGGCATGCTACTGCAATACACGCTTTACTGGTAATAAAGCATTTCAGAATTTCAGTACCTCAGTGGTGACTCAACACCTTCACAAGGACATTAACTCTAACACAAGCTACAGATGCCCAAGTTCAGAAAAAAATAGCTTTTGGATAAATAAATATGCATCAAAAGAGATATCTTTCCCAAAGTATCTCCATTTACCCAGTTCTGTACAACACTGGCATCCAGCACCATTCCACATGAAGTCTGATGTATGTGGCGTATCTAATACATCACTCTGAAATTGTTCATCAAAATGCCTTTTTGTTACAGCCTATTTTGGATAAAACTAGTTATAACAAACCTCTTATTTAAAATGCAAATTTTGAAATGTTTTGACCTTGAAATTTCTCAGTTTGACAACACTGAAATTTAAAGTACTATATTCAGCTTGAATTAATTTAAATTTTATTTAAGTTATTCTTAAACTCTAACAAGGGCTAACATGTCAAGGAACCTTTTTAAGGTTTTCAAAATAATACATAAAATAATACACCAGTTTTACATTTTTTTTTCATGGTCTCAGTGCGTAAGAATTTCAAAATGTTTTTTTCCTACCAGTTCTAGATACAAAACCAAATCTCTAAGAATCTGAGAGGTGGGAAAACATTTTCTCTAGGGCAAGAGAGAGAGCTATCATTATGTTGGAAAACATTTATAAATCAAGGACTGAAAGATGAGATCTGTGAAGATATTTCACCGCCAATTCCTGTGTTTTCACAAGGAAATTGATACCAACATATCCTTTGCATCCCTAAATAAGTAAGAACCCACACCCAGTCACTTGTGAGACCAACCACTCCAAGGCCCAGACTGACAAGTGTGTTCCTCAGACAGCAGAGGTGGCAAAAATACTCTCCTAATTATAAAACAAGAAAAATAATTGTACAAAAAAGTCTCTTGAAGTGTTCAGTCAACATGAAGTCCTTCAGAAATTTGTATTTTTACATTAATTTACATGACTGGCACACGTCCATGTCTGAGCTGGGGTTGTTTAGCCTGGAGAAGAGGAGGCTGAGGGGAGACCTTATCACTCTCTACAACTACCTGAAAGGAGGTTGTAGTGAGGTGGGGGTTGGTCTCTTCACCCCAGTAACAAGTGATAGAACGAGAGGAAATGGCCTCAAGTTGCACCAGGGTAAGTTTAGGTTGGATATTAGGAAAAACTTCTTTACTGAAAGGGTAGTCAGGCACTGGAACAGGCTGCCCAGGGAAGTGGTTGAGTCCCCATCCCTGGAGGTATTTAAAAGATGTGTAGATGTGGTGCTTGAGGACATGGTTTAGTGGTGGACTTGGCAGTGATAGGTTAACGGTTGGACTCGATGATCTTAAGGGTCTTTTCCAACCTAAAGCATTGTGTGAGTCTATGATGCTATGTACTACATCTCTTAAAGGACAGAGCATTGATGTCTGCTTTCTCAAATCCATTTTAGACAACAAATCCTGAGGCTTCTTCACTGGAATTTGGGGACAGCCCGACCAGGGTTTATCTAACAACCACCGCAGGGTAGCCCCGCACCGCGCCACAGAGCAGCCGGGCCGTGCCCTGTATGTCACGGCACCGCCAGGCAGTGCCCCCCCCCCCCCCCCCCCCGCTCCCCAGATATGTATGTGTATTTAAATCACAATTAAATGACATTTATGGTGTATACTCCCGTGCGTGTGCACGCCCGCGGGGAGGGAGGGCCAGGGTGAGGCCCGGCAGGTCGCCGCAGGGCGGCCCGGCGGCATTCTGGGACTTGTAGGCCGCGGCGGATGCGCGCCCGGCGGGGGCTGCGGGGGGGACTACGAGTCCCAGCCGCGCCCGCGCTCGCCCGCGGCCGGCAGGCGAGGAGGCGGGGGCTGGCGGCCCGCCGCCGCCCGCCCGCGCCCCTTGCGCTCACCTTGGGCGCGGAGGGGCGGGAGCAGGCGGCGGCTGTCGCGGGTGTCTCGCCGCCGGGCTGGAAGGAGGCAGCGCCGGGAGGTGAGGGGAGCGCGGCGTGCGGGGTCCCTCCGAGGGGTCGCTCTGAGGGGGCGAGCCTCGCCGTGAGGAGCGCCGGGCCGGGGTCGCGCTCTCCCGGTGCCCGCGGCTCCAGCCCGGTCACCCCGGGCCGGGGAGGGCTGTGTGTGTCTCACAGGGTGCTGCCGCCTCTCACCGTGCCTTCCCTGCTCCCTTCTCCCCCTCTGCCCGCCGGCCCCTGCCGCGGCGCTGCCTGGGCGCCGGGGGCCGTTAACGGGCGCCTGTGGCGACCGCGGGGCCGGCCCGCGCCCCGTCCGCAGCGGGCTCCTGGGCGCCCAGGGGTTTCCCGGGCGGCGAGCGGCAGCCGCGCCGCTGTGACCCTGAGGGACAGGCGAATCGCCCGGGCTCGCTGGCAGAGGGAAAATGAAAGGGGGACCCGGAGGCAGGCTGTGAGATCGGTCATTTCCTCGTCTGGCGGCCGCAGCCTTCCGACTGGAAGCCAGGGGCTGCCAGCGCAGGGCAGAGCGGCTGTCCGAGGGGTCTTGTAGCGGCGAGAAATAACCGCTTTGCGCTTTGTTACCGGCTTCAGCCCAAAGATCTTCAAAACCGTCCCAAAAACCTTGATTGAACTATTCCCGCTGCCCCCCGACCCCGCTTTTCTGGCAAAGAGTAAGATTGTGGCTTTCCCCGTGTCAGTACTTTTCAACTTCTGGTCTGCGAACTGTGGGAGCGTTTCGAACCCCGTAGAAGGGATCAGTGAAGCAAGCAGGAAAAGCCAGCCAGAAAAGTAAGTAGGCTTAAATTCGCTGTGCTGGTGCTCATGCTGCTATTGCAAAACTTCTAATTGTCTGAACATCGAAATACGGTTGAAAGCCGTTTTCAGGATGCTTCAAAATTTCAGATAACCCAAATGTCTGTTGCAGCAGGCATTTAGAGATACTCCAGTAGTAAGAAAATGGAAAAACAAATTAAAAATTAACACCATTATTTCTGCTGATGACTCAGCAGAATGTACATTCATAATTCTTCGTATCTATCACAGTAACACCGTTGCACAGCATTGGTTTGGATGGGGATGACTGACAGCCTTAACAAGGGTCTGGCCACTGGAATTTTTTTGGCCGAAGCTTTCACAAAGGAAGGCTAAAATGTTCAGACAGACTTTTAAAATGCCTTCTACTAAATGTGCAATAGAATGTATTCTGGGTTAACAGGTGTCTTGATTTATATTGCAGAATTTTCATGAGTAAGATGCTACTTTACTAGCTGCTGTAGAAATGGAGAAGCTAAGGTAATTAACTGTACAGTGTCAGAAGCAAGCACATGTAGGTGACTTGCGCTGAGTTAACTCTCTGTGGATCAACTCTCGCACTGGCCTTCCTCCAGTGGTAGTAATCACAATTTGAAATACTTGGTTTATGGCAATTCCAAGCCTTCTCAGGACACATGATAGGTGTTCCAGTTCTGCATTTAGCAGTATTCCTGAACTGAAGTATTTTATTAATTGTCTTGCAATGTACTGTGAAACATGTCTGAAATGGAATGGGGAAAGGGTATAGGGAGAGAAGGGAGTTTCACCCACGCAAAGCTGCTGTTGGTAGCTGAGAAAGCATATTCATTTCAGATAGCATATACCCCCTTGTGTAGACTTGAGGGCCTTAAACTTAGCAGTCTCGTGCTAAAAGCTTCACTACACTTAAAGGTATGTTTGTGGGGGGAGCTGGGGTAATATTGAGTTATAACCAGAATCACATTTCAGTGAAGGAAAACTCTTAAGTCCAATAAGAAAAAAACCTGCTCCTACTTCCAGGCTTGGGTTCTGATGACTAAGCCATATTTCCTCTGCCGAAGTAATCTGTCCAGAGCTGATGTGGTTTTTTGATTGTACTGTACAAACTCTGTGTAGGGTAACAGTTCGCTTCAAGGCTGACATACTTACAATTAAAAAAAAGTGAAGATGGCTGAGCATGATCGTGAGGGAAAGGGCCTAGGACATGGCGAAGTCTTTAGCCTCTGCCACAAACTGAGCCCAGTTTTCTGAGCTGAGTGCTTACTGAAGTGCTCTGTTGGGTTCAGCCATCAGATCTTAAGACTTAGGGCACTAAACAGCCACCAAGTATTGCCTTTTGTTTGGAGTTTCTAGTCCGTTACTGTGGTTCAAATTATATCTTTAGCACACAGCTCTTCATAGGTATAGTAGTCAGTCCCTAAGGGTGCAGTGTTTTTAGAACTTAAATATTCCAAAACCAGACGGGAAATTGGTTATTATTGAACATGACACTAAAATAATGCAATACCGAGGCACAGATCTAGCACATGGCTGCAATACCGTTGTTCTTTTGCTAGTAACTTGAGAAAGAAGAACTGAGTGTGTGTTTATCTGCTTTGATTATCTATCTACTATACTATAGACAGACCATTATTGTCTTAAACTACTATTTATTTGGACTGTAGCCTCTGTAAATGTGACAAAGACTTTTGTGCAGCCCATGGGTTGCCTAGAGAAGCACAGAGTCCTTTGAGCTCCTCTGCCTCTCTTGGTTTGGCTCATCATCTGCTAAAATCAGCCCTATTGGGGAGCTACAAAGGAGTTCGTGACTCTGGAGGCTGCTTCTTTTTTTTTTGTGTCTTGAGGCAGTTTTCCCCTGGAGAAGACAAGCCTCCACTCTACATTTTCATGGGGGTTTTTGTTCCATCTTTTCTCTGTCTTAGCCCTCCCCTACACAGGCTGTCCTAGCCATGCTGGTTTGCTCAGCTTTAACTTTGGTTATGCCAGTTGTTACCAAGCTAGAGGTCAGTTGGTAGTAGCAGCTACAAGTAATGTTGTAAACTTGACAGGATTGGGCTGCAACCAGGAATAATTAGGCCGAAACTGTATCTGATTTAATAGGCAGCTATTAAGGCTTAATATCTCATTGTCCCCTCGTTCCCAGTTTGAATGCACAGTGACTGAAGCATATACATTGTGGTAACTTTCCTGGCAACTTCCTAAAGGTATCCAGACAGTTTCTCAAATCATTGTCCTACATGGTAGCGTCAGACCTTTACCTGCATTATGGAAGGACAGTGGATCTCAAAGAATAATGAAATTACAATGACACTGTATCTGTGCATGTACATCATATGTCAATTTGATGATTAAATCAGAGTATGCAAAATTCCTAGGAAGAGCTTGTGTTACTTCAGCCGTCCATTCTTCCCTCAGTAATATTAGCACACGGTGAGAAAGCCAGAAAGTCTTTCATTCTTGTTGACTAATTATGCCATCTTCTCTTCAATGTTGAAACGGGTTGCTTTAATTCACAACTCAAGGTTCAATAGCTTTCGTGGGTTCCCTCATTTCTTTATACTAGTCGCTTTTTTTCTGAATGGCTTTACACCAGGGTCTTTTGGCATCTCTCGTTATGTCCCCATGATCCAGCATTTGCTTCCTTCTGAATCTGATGAAGATGAACTGCTGACTGCTATTTTTTCTTCTGTTTCATTGCTGATATAATTTTTCCATAAGAACAGGTTTTCTAAAGCATATGTTTTTCTGTCTGATTGTTAGGTAGATCTATAACTTTTAGCACAAGAAGACCATGCTGAAGCTAAAATTCTTAAGCTCAAATTAGCCTATTGATTTCCCAGTTAAGTTTAATTAATTAAATGCCTTCCTTATCCTGATGTGTGTCCTTCCATAGATCCGTTAGCCAGCATAATGTTGTCCTGCTAGATAGTATTTCTTGATAGTCCTTCTTGATAATATTTCTTAATATGGCTACAAGAGCTACCGTTGCTATTATTTTATAGGTAGTTATCTATAGCTTTTTGCTCTTCAGAAGTATAAGCAGCAGTGAAGTCTGAGTCTTGTAGTTATTTTCCATGTGCCCAGGTAATGAGAAAGCTATAGACAAACAGACAATGTCAAGTATTTCCATGGGTATGAAGATATGGCTGTAAGTTTGTGCAGGTGGTTGAATGGGTTTTGCAAGTCAGTTGCATTGATAAAATTTAGATTTTATTAATGATCATAAGGGTACATATATGAATAACTGGCCTATGCAGGAACTTGGATTACTATTCTCAAAGACTTGCATTAACTGTTTCTTTTGTTTTGTGCAGTAGCAAGCTGGGAAGACCTTGCATGTGGCAAACTATAGTGTGATTGCCTTCTTGGGAGTTTTTTGACAGTAAATCTGTATTTTCACTGCCTGGGTGGAGTCTCTTTCTCCAGCCTTCACTGAAGAATTCTTACCAGTTTTGCTGCTCTGCTTTGACTGTTGCCTACCATTTTATATGTCCAATTTTGTTTGCCTTCTTGTGGTGGTGTGGGTTGTTTTGGGTTGGGTCTTTTTTTTTAGCTAATTAATAGATTCTAATCTATTAATTGAAAACCTGAGATTCTGACACCTAGACTGGGCTAGAGCTAAAGTCAAATTGTTCATTTATGGAAATTGTTCATTTTATGGAAATTGGGTTCTGAGGCAGGGCTGGGACTTTTGGGAACTACTCAGGAAACTTCTCATAACTAAACATGGACAGAATTTTCCAATCCAAATCAAAGATTGCAGTGTCTGTTATTTGAAACATCCTCACTGGAGTTCAGTCTAGTAGGGCTAGATCGAATTAAGGATTGAGCTGACTAGGCATTACAAAATTTCGGTTTTAGGCACCTGGTTTTCATGGAGCAGAATTCAAAACTCCATATACCATCCAGGAGAAAACTTGGATTGCTACTCAGAGGTGCCTACAGGGAACTGCCTGCTCCTGTTCTCACGGAGCTCTGCTAAGCTCAGGCATGTCTGAAGAGGCATGTCAGGAACAAACCCACAGATCTTTGATAGATACAGGCATCTGTAATATCTTCTCTAAATACTGAAGTTTTGCTGCTGCTGTTATAACTTTATGGCATAATGTGGTTAAAGTCCTTTCCCAGAGAAAGCTGGACCTGAGTTCAATTACCACTTCAGCATGTTGGGATTTAACCCTGCATCTCCTGCTTTACTAGGATAGTGCCGTAGCTACACAGCTTTGACATAACATTGTTTTCTAAGCCCTCCCTATTTCTTTCAGGTTTACTGCTTCTTTATCTTCTGTCTCTGGTCCCTTTCATTGTTCAATTTGGAAGTTCGCACTACTTGTTTTCTTGTTTTCAGTTCTGTATTATGTGTTTCCATTTTTATTTCTTTGCCGGTTTCATGTTTAAAATCGATGCTTATGATTTTTTTTTCCCCACTGTGGCATTGCAATGGTGCTGTATTTGTGTCCATATAGCTGAACAGGTGACCTGAGTCTTTAACTTAGTACAGATGTAGTGAGTCTGATTTTCTTTTTTCCTACTTTCTGGTGACATTTGTTTCTTTTGCATATGTGTTTCTGAGGAAGGAGGGTCCTTGCAAGAAGAAATCACCAGAAAAGTACTCGATGACCTTTTCTTCACTTCATTGGATGATCCTCAGCCCAGACACCCTTGTTCCTTTGTTATGGCACCCTGTTTTAGTGTTAGGCATTGCAGGAATCCATTCACGCTGGGTTGTTCTGCCAAGACACACTTGAAGAGTCAGTTGGAGAACTCTTTGCCCCTACAGACCTATTTGGACTAAACTCTGTGACTGACATCATTACAAATCTGGTATAGACGATGTTTTGGTATGTGCATTCCTAGCTTTACTGCATGCTTGGATGATGAACACCTCTGCTGTCTCAGAGCTCTTCACAGACTATACATATCTTCAGTTTTACCTAATAAATGCCACTGATTTATGAAGACCTGACCAGCACATCTGAAAGTCCTGTGCTTCAATAGCCTGGTAAAATTAAAGTATAACTGCAAGGACATGAGCCTGGCAGGTTGTTTTATCATTCCTGTACTCTGTAGCATTGACAGGTTGGACTCCATGATCTCGGAGGTCCTTTCCAACCTTCATGATTCTATGATTCAACATACGAACATGTTCAGCGCCAACCAGTAACTAGCATCGGTCCAAAGCAATTTCTCTATATTGTCCATCTTATTTGATTGCTCTGTTTGGGATTGTGGAGTCATTTCTTTAGCTGTATGAAGGTTAGTCTTTTTACTTCTGTAGTTAAGAACTCATTAAAAAAAACTCACATTAAAATGTGAGCTCTGTCATCAGCCACAGAAGAAATGTGAGGCCATAAGGTGAGTCTGCAAATAAAGCAGGGGGTTGCTGTGAAATACTTATCAGAGAAACTTCTCTACATGTTCATTTTGCTTACTATGAATTTTAAATATTTCAAGGAAAAGCAGTATTGGCCGGGGTTTGCTGCGCACTCATGGCCTTTATGTGTAACCTCGACATCAAGATGTTGAGGAAGGTCATTCCCACTGCTGGCAATCACTTCCAGAACATGAAGCAACACCCTTAAGTACATAGGAGACAGGAAAACACTATCGCTTGGATAATCTAATCTTAATCAAGCAGTAGTTGCATAAATGGGGACAGGATCTGTCACAAGTCATGTCCTACTCACTGCTCATGTAGGATTTGGTTTGATACCTAAGTACACAAAAGATATACAGAGAAAACATGTTATAAAGTAGCTGCCAAGAATGAAATGTTTCTTCAAAAAGCAGATCCTAGCATGGATAGGGAAGTTGAACTTCTCTCTCAAAACTAGCAGGAAGAGAGTTGCAGCTTAGATAAATAGTTATCATTACTACTTTTCCAGAGAGTGTCTTCCCTGGGCTGAAGTTCTTTGTTGGCTTTGTCAGAAGCAACAGTTATTCAGGAATTCCTTCAGGCACGGCAGTGGCTGTAGTCTGTTCTGCAGAGGGGCAAGTCCTTTCAGAAACTGTTAGGAAGAGAGCCTCGTAGAGGGTCCTTGGAGACGTTTCAAAACCTCATATTAGTTAAGTAAGGTAGTTACTTCATGCCTTGTTTTCAGCAGTGAAACTGGAATCTAAATTTATACTCCCATCTTAAACCCCCTCTTCTTTCCTCCCCCCACCCCAGTAATTTCTTTCTGTGACCACGCTGTGTTTTACTCTCCTTCAGCTTCCCCTCTGGCTTGAGAGGTTTGCACTGTAAACATGATGACTGAAACGATTCTGGTTATAAATAACAACCTTCTGCTTGTTTTTTGTTTTGTTTATTTTTAGCTTGATTCAGCACTTGAGAGACTAGTGATGTGTGTAAACAGGATTGATGAAGCAGATACAGAGGGGGAGGACTCTTTTGGTGGCTTTTTTGCTGAAGGAAGTGTATCGTGTAAATTTTCTCTTCTGCACAGGCACTTGTTTGATGTCTGCTTGTTCTGCTTTGCCAGAAAAGATGAACCAGCTGCTGGAGGTCATTGGCGCACTGAGGTCACATGAATTGTGGAAATTATTCTGAGTTAGCTTTGGTGTGTATGCATGTGTTTTTGGCAATGGATTGCCTCTGGAAAAATGAAGCTAGCTAATGATTACTTGTCTCTGGGGGGGTGTACATCCTTATCAGTTGGCTTAAGCATGACAAAGGGGTCAGCAACCATGGTACCATTCTGATTAACTTATCTGATTCCACTATCACTAGCTACTGCTTTTGGATTTCAAAAGGGGTGAGGGGGGCAGATTCAGACCCAAGGTCACTAAAGCCACGAAAAGAGGAATAAGGATGATCATATTTCCATGGGTTTTCATGGTCATGAGTGTGTTTGCATTGGAAACAGAAGCCATCTCTTATCTATATCTGAGAGGGAAGGAGACCAGTGTTTTGCTGCTCAAAGTACTTCAGGTGTTTGTCTTACATGGAATTGATTAAACAGCTCAGTCATCATAACGGGTTCCCAAAACATTTTGTTGAAAACAAACATAAGATTGCTGGTCGATAAGAGATACCATTAAGATACTAATGAATTCATTAGTCCATGGAGTACATCTTTAGAGGCTAAAGTATTTTTTGGTAAGGGACATGAAATATAAAATACCCCTTGTCAGTTACATAATTTTTTTTTTTAATAGGTCTAATTTGTTACCATTTTCTGAGATGAGGATCTGTGTGCCTCACGTTGTTATTATGCTCTTTTCAGTGGATAAGATCAGTTTGTTAGAGGAAAATAGATCCTACTGAATCCCAACAACCTGGGGAGGGCGAGGCTGCTGCTGCTGCTCCATATCCCCAGGTCCAACCAGTATCAAGGCTGAAGATGTATTCCCAGCAGGCACATGCACACAAAACACGTATATACACAACATATTTGCATATATACATGGCAAGTCACACAGATTAGGCAACAGTGACAGCCTCATCCTCGTCCCTTCTCTGGCTAAGCAGGACGGAGGTCCAATAGTGAGAATATATGTACATATATATATATATATATACACACGCACATATGTATGTACAAGGTGGATCCCTCCAGCTACTGGGCTCAGACACTCAGTCTGCCCAGTAGCTGGCTCCTGCATCCCAGTCTCCCCAGTTGCTGGCAGCTGGGCATATGAGCTGTCAAGGCTGTAGCTCCACTCCAGTTCCTGGTACAGACCATCACGTGCGCACACACGTGGCTGGCCAGGACTCCCCAGGCCCCAATAGCTGCCCCCTCTGTGCTCTTACTTTTAGAGATAGACAGATGCTCTCTCTGAGAGCTGGCAGGGACTCCCATGGTCCCAGGGCTGGCCCTCCTGAGCTGCTCTGGGCTGGTGGAGATGAGCCTTTGATGGGCTGATGGCTCCTGTGATGGACCTGGGAGTAGCCCAGCAGGGCATTATCCAGGCTCTCCGTCCTGCCATTGTCCCTCTGAGTAACTGTGGGTATGCCAAGGAGCTTTTATCACACAACCCAACACAGTCTATATAGCTATCTCGCCTTTCTATGTGGAATAAAGTGGAAATTTTGCCTGTCTAAAAGCTGTATAGGAATTCAAGGTCCTGATTTTTATTTTTTATTTTTTTCCCAAAGGTTCACTCCTGGAGTGCATTTTTTAGCTTAGGACCTACACAAGGAAAATTCTGTTTGTTTCACAAGTTATTTCTAAATTTGTGAAACTTTACATGAAGGCTACAGGTCTAAACAATCTGTTCGTTAGTGGATTTAGTGGGAGTAGTGGAGGAGGAATGAGGATGATAAGCACAGTCCAAGAAAACTAGGAGAACGCGTTCTGTATGACCCCACCCAGTCATTTTACACCTGTGTGCTTGTTTTAAAAAAAACTTCTATTCCGGCTTGGTCTAATTTTATACGTATCACTCAAGGTGATAAGTGGAAGGGCACAGGGCACTGGGGGATCAGGCCAGAGAGGAAAGAAATAAATGAGAGAACATGTAGTACCTAAAATTGCCTCAGTTTTTGTGTCTAGCCTCTTTAGACAGTAGGAACAGACCTTGCAATAACTGCTTTTCAGTGTACATTTGGGAGAACGTATTTTACATAGAGTGGCAGTATTTCCACTAGCCCTTTGGCTGATGGCAGTCACCTGCATTTATTTGTAAGCTTAAAGATACAAAATACTTCATAGACTTTGCAGTTCATGATCAGACTTGGAATTCCCCAGCACAGATGGGTTTTTCTACTATAACGCTGTGCTAGTACTGTCCACCTGTGCTTTTCCACTATTTAAAGCAACTCTGTGCTTAGCTAGCAGAAGAAAGGTTTTCTGCTCTTTTAAAACAGGCAAGTCAATGGATCTGCCACTGACTCCCTTCTGTTGCAGTAGGTAGTTCAGATACATTCAAGTTAGATCACAGAATCATAGAATTGTTTAGGTTGGAAAAGAACTTTAAGATCATCAAGTCCAACCGTTAACCTAGCACTGCCAAGTCCACCACTAAACCATGTCCTCAAGCACCACATCTACCCGCCTTTTCAATACCTCCAGGGATGGGGACTCAACCACTTCCCTGGGCAGCCTGGTCCAGTGCCTGACTGCCCTTTCAGTGAAGAAGTTTTTCCTAATATCCAACCTAAACCTCCCCTGGCACAACTTGGGGCCGTTTCCTCTTGTCCTATCACTTGTTACCTGGGAGAAGAGACCGACCCCTACCTGGCTACAACCTCCTTTCAGGTAGATACACAAGGTTAGGAGCAAAAGTGCCTCATTTTGTAATTATAAGCCTATTAAAGCTGCAATGATCACAAAGTACACTATTCTTCATGTCTCCAGCTTATTTTTTTTCTCCCCATAGTCATATTTTGAATCTAAGGAACAGCAGCCAAATCATGGTCCTTATAAATTTTATGGCTGCATTCTAATTCATGTGGACTGGATCAAAGGTTATGGTCCTCTACAAGAATCAGTGTAGATGGCTTAATAGCCCCCCTTTATCGTCTAAGATTGGGAAGAGAAAGTACTTAATTATTAGTGATAGTGTTATAAATTGATGTTTGCTTCATTTTTTTTTCTGTTTAACACCTTCAATTTGATAATAGCAGTAAAGACATAAGACAGGCCTTTATCAGTCAGATAAAGAATCGCCAGCTCTTAAGTCTTTTGCATACAGCTTTTAACTACTTCAGCTCAGCTCTTATCTGGCTGATAAGATTAATGGCAGTGTTTCTTATAGCTTTTTAATTTTATTCTTGCCATGAAGTTCAAACATTTTCCAAGAGCAGTATTCCACTATTAATTAAGACTCAGATGCCCAGAGATTGCCTCTTTCTTCCTTTGGATAAAGGTCTGGGAGTTTTCAGAACTCATAGCGGTAAGCTTTGTCTTCATGGAAATGACAATACCTGCTTTTGCTCTTCCTTGGGCATGCTGGGAGAGAAGGGCAAGGCTGAATCTCCAAGCCTTGGATATCTCTTTTGGCAGTTTGTTGTACTGCTATTCAGCAAACAATTGGAGAGATGCTTCAGCCAGTCACAAAATGCTGCTATTTTGCCACTCCATGGACAATGTGTATCATCTGTTGTAAGCACAAGCATCTCAATCCTTGCTCTATGTGTGCTTTTGCAAAAGAGATGGATGATATTAAAGACTTTAATCTTTATTATATTATCTATAGCTTAGTATTCAAAATGATCATCAGAGAACATGGTTGTACAGGGCTGTTAAGATGAAGTTGGTGACATGACATGGAATACAGAAAATGATGCAGCCAGCTGACTGCTCTCAATCCCCTTGTTGTCCTTAATGTGTTTGAAAATGATTTCCAGGGTTACTTGTTCCATCACCTTCCCAGAGATCAAGGTGAGGCTGACCAGCCTGTGGTTCCCTAGGTCCTTCTTCTTACCCATCTTGAAAGTGGAAGTGACATTGGCTTTCTTCCAGTCCTTAGGAGCCTCCCCAGTTGTCATGACCTTTCAAAGGTAATTGAGAGTGGCCTCGCTCCCTCAGCCCTCATGGGTGTGTCCTATCAGGTCCCATGGACTTGCGTCTGTCCAATCTGTTCAAATGTTCCCTCACCTGATCCTTTTCCATGGATTTAAGTTTTCCTTGCTCCACGCTTTCCCACTGATCTCAGGGGCTGGGATTGCTGAAGGCTGATCTTACCAGTAAAGACTGAGGCAAAGCTCATCTTTCACCACATCCTTTGTCACCTTTTCAGTAGAGGGCCCACATTTTTTATAGTCTTCCTCTTGCTGCTAATACACCTGTAGAAGCCCTTCTTGTTGCCATTCATGTCATTCTCCAGATTCAGCTTTCCGAACTCCGTCCCTGCATGCTCAAAGTGTCTCTATATTTATTCGTCCTGTGTCATCTGTCCTTGCTGCCACCTCTCATATGCTTGTTTTTCATGTATGAGTTTTGCCAGGAGCTCCTTGTTCATCTACACAGGCCTCCTACCACTCTTGCTTGAATTCCTGTTACTTGGGATGGACCATTTTTGAGTCTGGAGGAGGTAATCCTTGAAAATCAGCCAGCTCTCCGGGACCCTTCTTCTCTTCAGGACCGCATCCCATGGGATTCTTCTAAGCAGGTCCCTGAACAGACCAAAGTCTGTTCTCCTGAAGTCTGGGGTTGTAAGCCTGCTATATGTCTTGTTTCCCTCAGCATCCTGCACTCCACCGTCTCATGGTCACGGCAGCCAAGGCTGCCCCCAGGCTTCATATTCCTCCATCACCTGTGGCAGGAGGCTGTCATCACCAGACCTCAGAAGGCTCCTGGATTCCTTGTGCCCTGCTGTGTTGCCCTTCCAGCAGATGCTAGGGTGGTTAAAGTTTCACTTTCACTGGGCAGAAGTTAATACGCTAGGATTCATGGGTAGCTCAATGTCTGTGACAGGGCAAGATGTCAAGTAGGAAGTGATGTTTGTGGGTAGGCAGACACTGATGTGGGAAAAAAGTGCTACAGATGTTAGTGGTCAAACATATATCTTAGTATGATGGCATTGCTGTAAATATGAAATAAGATACATGTGATAATATGGAAGTGAGAAAAAAGCCAGAGGGCTGCTCAGATGGGAATTGCTGGTAGAACAATCCTATTCTAAAGTTGACCGGATCAAAATCTGCAGGTAGGCGGAAAAAATTGTAATGCCGAGAGTTATAATTTGCTAAAAAATAACATGAGAAAACAGTTCACAATGTCATTCGGGCTTCTTGGTGAATTGGAACTATGGAAAGATGTAAAAGAAGCTTCAGATGTGTTTCAGGAGTACAAAGGTAACAAGCTCTGATAGTACCCTTGATATGATACTGTTCTTACAAACGAGTTTGAGAGATCTTATTTCACGCGATAAAGCTGAAGTAAATCTTGAATGTAGTGTAAATAAAAAATTATAATTTTGGTAAAAATATCCTTTTGTGACTGACTATGTGAGGAAAATGTTGCTTACAAAATAATGAGAACTGAAGAGATGCTAGGCTATGTCTGTCCTGGGAGACAGAGAGCAGCGAGCACTGAGTGGAAAATTCCAGCGCCTTCATCAGACTGAAGGCCTAGGTAGCAATATTAGTATTTCGCTGCCAGGCAGACTGTATTTGCTGAATCAGAATGTTGGACCAATCGTGGTTAGCTTTGTCTGAGTGTTTAGGTAGCAATTTGTTTAATTTCTGCATGGTAACCCTTTTCTAGGAAAGTATTGATGTACAGCTAAAAACTAAACACCTCTGGTTTAGCTCCCTGGGTTGAAGGCAAACATATGCTTAAGTGACTTGCTGGACTTGATCCCAAGGGCCTGGTTCACAATTATGGCTCTGTTTCCCATTGCACTCACATTCTGTCATCAAATGTAGTGCTAGCCAGCACCTCTGCTTAACGATATAGCAGTCCTGTCATTTTGCTCATAATTTGGAGTTATGTTTCTTGTCCCGTATTTCTAGAAGCAGCCAACAAGGGACAAAGGGATTAACAGAGTATCTCCTAAACATGTTAAGGTGTTTATGGCACTGAATCAGACAGACAAATAATGTTTACAAACCTTCTGGCTAGTTTTAAAATTGTGTAAATCTCCTGACTCCTGTTTTAGTGGGTGCAGGACTGAGAATAGCAGTAAGTGGCACATCCATTGAAAGAATAACTTTTTGAAAGTAGTGAATTGTGCATCCTTGAGATGCTGTCTGGAAAACGAAGCCTGTGAAACAGAGGAGAAAGCAGGTGGATGGATGCAGGAAGCAGCTGGCTGTTTGGAAGAAAGAAGTAGCTTTCCCTCTTAAAACTGGAGTTCTGTCTTTTGGAGATGGACGTGACAGTTTGAGTAAGCAGGAAGTAACTCAGCAATAAAGTAATCTCCCTTTGACACTGACATTTCCTTTAAAAACTGGGGAGGGAAAATCCAGATAAGCATGAATGTAACCTTCCAATTTTGTTTCTGCAATTATTTACAGAGTAATTAATGCAAAAGCTTTCTTTACCTGAGAAAAGCATAAATCAATGGCTTCTGTCTAATAAAGATTGTGAGTGTGGTTTATTTACTTACTGCTGTTACAGACTATCTAATTAGTGCTTTTAAACTGCATTCACGGTTCTTGTCTCTAGCTTGTCAAAATACATTCTTTGAAAGGAAATGCCAAATCCGAGGTTAAAAAAGTAACCAAACTTATTTTGTCTGCAACCAGTTTTTTCAGTGGAGACTGTGGAACTGTTCTTCCTTGGCTCCTGCTCCGTGAGATCAACTATGGAACATGCTCAAGAACATGAAGCATGTCTTGAGCAAACCCAGAGGTATTGTGTGGAGAGACCAATATATAACCAAGAGCTCTTGCAAGGACAGCTGCACAGACGAGAAAGAACACCTCAGACTTTAAGGCAGAAGATTGCACATTCTTGTCGGTAGGGTTTTTTTGTCTTATCTTTATTTTATTGATTAGAAATATTCTAATTGTTAATTTAATCAAGCACATAGCTGGTAATCTCTTCAAAGAAACCTAAAAGATAAAAGCACTAGTTCTACGTTGATTATTCAGCAAGACTGTGATAAAGTTGTATGTGTTTTTATATGTTTGTAATATAGTTACATATTAAATGTTGGATAAATTAGTTGAATTGCCTTCATCAAAGTGCAAAGGAAAAATATGCAGGATAGGAATGTGAAGTATTAGTCAAATCATGTGACATGAATTCATAAGACCCAGAAAAATATCTGTCCTTTCTACATGGAAATACTCACAGCCAGATTTGTGCTTCACGTGATCCTTTCATGGAAGAAGAATGGAGATGTATGACAGCTATGTAGAAATCTAAATTATTAGTTTAATAAAGACTTAATAGAGGCATTCTGTAGCTTTTAACTAACTGCCTTGGAATCTAAGTATCATCTGATTAGACAGGTAGTATCTTTAACTGTGCAACTCTTGCTCTGAGGTACCAGAGGACAGTGAAGAGAAACTTACTCTAGTTAAGTTCTCGTTAGCTTTACATTTAGCCATGCTTCATTTGCAGAGTTGATTCAATTTCTTGCTAGAACCTTGTTCTGCAAGACAACAAATGATTTCTGGCTGACTGCTTGTCTGTAAAATATTCCTGTTCACATGATTTGACATTTGGAGATTTGTTTTGGTTAATGGAATGACCATTCTAATGGTAATGACACCTAATTCCACCTCAAAAAACTTATCTGTCCTGAATAAAAAATATGTGGATCAAAATCCTCCTGAGCTATGACTTCTTGTGATTCAATCTGCTTAAACATGGAGAAGTGTGGATGACTCTAGTCCCTCTCACTTGTAGCCGTAAGCTTCTTCACTATGCAGTTTAGTCCCCTGAGAATTCAGAAATGTTAACAAATCTCTGCGGTTCTCTTGCAGTTCCCCTACACAGAAAAGCATTTATATGATCCCAGTGTTATATTTTTACCCAAGGTTAAACTTCCTTATCACAGTACAATCAAAGTGTGATGCATGGCAGTACTGGATAGAGATATTTATTTCCTGGCTCTATTCATTTGTCATGAGTCAGGGTTTCAAAAGGTTAATAACTCTGAGAGACACAAGGATCAGTGTTGCTGGCTTCAGTGCCTTTCCTTTCAGGGTAAAGAAGGGTTATGTTCTCAAATAGCCTTAAAGTGAGCCTCTCAGTACCAGTGATAGTAACAAGCATTAGTAAAATAATAGTTTTTTAAAAAGCGCATAATAATATAATATGTTATAATCAAAAAAGTATAAAGCATGCAAATAGTAAATAAAAATAGGAAAAAGCATTGCAAAGTACTTTGAGTGAAAACCGCTATCAGAAATCAAGTTATCCTCAGGGGATTGTTACTAGGAATGATCTCAGCAAAAAGTGTTGTATGACTGCTCAATTGTGCATGGACTTGAACAGTTTCACTTCCCACTGACCTCCAGCCTCACAAGACTGTGATTCTCTTCTCCAGTTCCATAAGGTTTGCGAACAGCAACCAACATGTGATAAAGGGCTAAATTAACTGGAGTCGTAGTTGTTTGTGCTTAGCTTTGTCCAGAAATCACTGTCATCAGGGGTCTAAGCCTGCCTTTAAGGGAGCTGTTTCCCTGCAAAGGGATGAAAGACAATTTTTTCAACCCATTTGTCCCCTGCTAGTGTCTAACGTTTTCTTTCTGCTTTGTATTTTCAGTTGTTCTTCTAAGAAAGCCAAGTCTCATCTTTACAGTTTCTTACCAATTTTAAAATGGCTTCCGCGTTACCCAGTGAAGGAATACCTATTAGGAGACATAATCTCAGGTATAAGCACTGGGGTTATGCAGCTGCCTCAAGGTGAGTATCTCTCTGGATTTATTTATCCTCCTCTTTGCTTGTTCTGTCTATGCTTTTATGGTAGTGCTTGGCTTCTTGAACAGGTCCCCATGAGAACAGGATGTGTATTTCAGGTGTGTATGTGGAGATCAGTACCTTCTGTAGACCAGCCCATAATGATGATTCTTTTAAAACTGCAAGTCAGTGATATGCAGCAAACTCTGACAGAAGCTTACCTCTCTGGTCAATGCCAACAGCTCTTGATGACAGAACAACTTTTCAGAGTTCAAGTGCATGTCTAAACCTTTGCTGAATGCATCCAATTATTTTCTGATCTCGTCATCCTGAAAGTTGTAGCAAATTTCCTACAGAAGGTAGCAGTATCTAACAGATATATATACAGGCTTCCTACCCTGGTATGGCCCTCAGATTACTATCCATTATTGATTTTTCTTTTTGCAACAGGAAGTCCTGTTGTAGCGAGGTGGGGGTCACACTCTTCTCCCACGTAACAAGTGATAGGACGAGAGGAAACGGCCTCAAGTTGTGCCAGGGCAGGTTTAGATTGGATATTAGGAAAAATTCCTTCACTGAAAGGGTAGTCAGGCACTGGACCAGGCTGCCCAGGGAAGTGGTTGAGTCCCCATTCCTGGAGGTATTGAAAAGACAGGTATATGTGGTGCTTAAGGACATGGTTTAGTGGTGGACTTGGCAGTGCTAGGTTAACGGTTGGACTTGATGACCTTAAGGGTCTTTTCCAGCCTGAATGATTCTATGATTCTATAAGGTTTCAGGAGACCAACTGTTGCAAAGTAACCAAACTAAATTCAACCAGAGAAGAACATGCAAGAAAACAGAGGCTGATCCCTCTTTTTCTCCTAAGGCTAGAAGTCACCAGTTTAAGCTGGAACCATAGTAGTGGGCAATGATTTACATGGTGGAAATAAATCAAAAGTATCTTCTATAACAAGACTGCAAATCTGTGGAATTTCTATTAAATTACTTGGAATTTTCACCCCAAGTGGAGCCCGGCCCTGAAGCAGGAGCAGGCTCTATGGAGGATGAAGAGAAAACCAGTGTTTACTGTTCTGTTCAGCTCTTGGTGACTGAACCAGTGGAATCTTTTGTTCAGCCTAACACCTTACTATCAGCAGTTTCAGAACTGCTATGGGGTTAGAAAGTGACAGCATTTTTACAGCAGTATCGTTATGGGGTGCCATCAGTGCTCTGGGAATGGCAGCTTCACGACAGCTGCCACAGTCCCAGTAGATTTCCCCATAAGGTCTTGGAGTGGAGGGAATTCTTGAATTTGTGCAGAGCCCAGTCCAGAGGAGTCCTCAAGCTTAGGGTAATGTAATTAAGCATATATAAGTTTACTTGCATTTTGACTTATTTCACATTTCCACCTCACTTGTTCCACTTTAGGCTGAGGCAGGTCTGAAGAATTAATCTGTAAATCCAAGAAGCCTAGATTTTAATAGGCATTAACCCATTAAAGCAATGGAATATCCTAATTTAGTCTGTGCAGTTGACTACTTTATTTCTGTAGCTTCCTGGGTTTGTGCAGTTCTTTATAATTAAGGATGTTTTTTCTTACACAAATATAAACATCAACTTATCTTAAACTGATAAGTAATGTGGTTAACTGTCAGGCAAATCTGTTTGACACAAATGTTACTGATTGTATACTGAAACACAGTTTGTGTGATGACCAGATAAGGGCACTAAAATTTAAGTGGTCAGCAGTGAACTTTATATTTAATTTTGTGACTTTGTTTTAAATTAAACATTATTCTTTCCTTCGGTGACTGCAGACATGCCCTTACACTGCTCCTAATCTTTCTCTTTCTAAAAAGACCAAAGTTGAACTTTTATTTTACTGGAACAAATGTAATTATAGCAAGCATGAGTTCAAAGAAGCCTGGGAATCATTCCAGGAAGAACTACAGTGACCAGGATGTTTAAGCCATGAACTCCTGTCATGTCAATATCTCCTTATTTCCTTGGCACTGACAGCCTTTAAAAATGCCAGTACAAATGAAAAGGAAAAGGAATAAAAGGGTATTCAGATTGGCAACTTCCCATTGACCCACCCTCCTGGTTTTGAAACCACTGGTTTTCAGTTCTGGTCACTTGTACCGTTAAGTTCATCACCGTATTAAAGGGCAGGCTGTAATAGTACAGGGTGGTCTGCTGATAGTCTTGGTGTGAGAGGTAGCCCCTGGGGCAGAGAAGATACGTGGGATGAGTTTCGGAAGTACTTAATGAAAAGCTCATTGCTGCAAGAGAACAAACGATATCATCAGTCCAGTTCTGATGGGGATATGAATTCTTGGTTAGGACATTGCTTAAGGCATGAGCAAGGCCGTGTGAGCTAATACACTGCGCAAGAGTGCTTGGATGACACAGAAGTTCCCTTCCTGTTTTTGTTCTTTTGTTGTAACCTGAGCTTTGTCTCTCAATTTAAAAATAAATTAACAGGGAGAGGTGGTTTTGAGTATCACTAGTTCTCCATGGTGGGTGAACCATTGCTTCCTTTTGTAATTTGCACTGGACCGTTGAGCTTTTCAGTCCTAACTTGGACCAGTCTGCCCAAGTGTGGTAAGAACACACAGCTTCCTCATGAGTCTGCGCTTGCGAAGGTGAATTGGAGAACCAAGCCAAGCCAGGATACCGCGTTTTCTTCTCAAGGCCCATTTGTTCAGTTCCAGTATCTAATTCTCATTAATGCGAGCTGTGTAGAACTGTTGATTCTGCTGGAACTGCTCGGGACAGTTACACGCCATATCACGTGGTGCACACGGTTTGCTTGTGAGCCTGGTCCTGTGATAAGCACACACTGAGTCATGCAGAGGGGGAGCACCGTGGGAGGTGTCCCTCCCTGGTGTCACTTAGAGCTGCTCCCCCACAGTTCCGTTGTTGCGCTTGCCAGCCCCCCCTACAAATAGAAATGGTGTGGGTCATGCTTCCACTGCATGGAACTGGACAGGGCTTAATGACGAAAGGACTTCACTTTGGGGAAGAATACCAGACTGTATATGCTTTATGACCTTACAATGATTGTCTGCTTATTTTACATTTTGGAGCATGTTTTGCAGAAACATAAACTGTTATGTCATCCCACTCGTTCTGGGGTGAGGGAGGAGGGAAGTGTTTAATCAGTCATCGATTCCCATGAAGATCATGTCTGATGAGAAAAGGAGGAGAAAAATCAAATGTGTCGCACTGGTTATGGGGTTTGGGGGTTTTGAGTGTTTCTAATTACATTCTTTGACAGATGAAAACAAAAGCACCAAGAAGTGTTTGTGAGCTATTAAGAAGTACTTCCAGCCACAAAGGCAAAACAAGGAGTGCCCAGGTGCACAGATACACACACAAACATGCACGCACACACCTGCAGTGTCTGTAATTAGAGACTTCTCGTTTCCTGACTCAAACCATCAGGTTTCTAGGCGCTTCCCTACAGTATTATACATATTAAAGAATATTCCCTGCAAGACTTCTTGTTTTTTACACCTGTGATATGTCACTAGATTTCCTATTAGGTGAGTTCAATTTTAGTAGGCTTAAATCCTTTTGCTTCAGATGGTTTCTTTCTCTTGTTTGCCTAACGTACATATTTCTGTCTGTTTTCTAGGTTTAGCCTATGCTTTGCTGGCAGCTGTTCCCCCAGTATTTGGCCTATATTCTTCATTTTATCCTGTCTTTCTATATACTTTTTTTGGAACCTCCAAGCACATATCAATAGGTATATCTGTATGGATAACTGAAAGTCTCTGTGTGTGTGTGTGTGTTTAATGAAGTCATAAGAAATAAAATTGGAGAAATAGAAAGTGTAGTTGTTTTCCATAAATTCAAATTTAAGCGAATAGGAGAAACACAAATGTGTCAAACATTAGCAGTATTTTTTATTGTTAATTTATCCATCCTATTTAGGAAGGAACAGAAGCACATCTTTTATTGGATTAGATCTAGGAATGTGTGCTGTGAACTCCTGAACTATTAATTTCATCACTGCAGTCAACTGTCTGTGTGGCCAGGATGAATCTTTAATTTGCATAACAGAAACAGAGACAGAAAAAAGTTACGATGTTTACTTACCATAGAGGTGTATGTTCACCATCTAACTAGCTTTAATGGTGCTGAATACTGGAGCAGATTTTGGGACTAAAAAATACGATATTGAGTTAGAAAACTCTATTATAGTTTAATTCCACATATCTCTTAATAAGAACCACTCCTAAAAAAAAAAAAAAAAACCCACACCAGGATTTTAACCAATTATCTTCCTCTCCCTCTTATTTCAGGCACCTTTGCTGTGATTAGTATGATGGTTGGCGGCGTTGCTGTGAGACAAGTGCCTGATGAAATTATTTCTGTAGGCTATAATTCTACTAATGTTACAGATTCCCTTGAATATTCTGCATATATCAGAGATGCCAGGAGGGTACAGGTAGCTGTGACTCTCGCCTTTCTTTCAGGAATTATCCAGGTATGTGCTTGCAGTTTGCTGTAAGGGCAAGTTCAGATGCTGCTGCTAGACTTGCAGTTGCAAGGGGTGCTGGGTCACAGCGGATCCCCTGTCAATAGACTTGTGCTTCAGCACTGCACTGTCTAGAATACAGGCTGCTTCGTGGCAGCCACGTAACAGAAGTGGGAAGGGATACACTGGAGGCAAGTCTTTGTCTGGCATCTTGGCTTGACTGGGGAAAATGGGACCTCCCCCCTTTCATTTTTTCCTATCCCATCAGAAAAAGTCAACCTGATGTTCTCTAATCTGTCCATAAATGCATACAAACACATGTGTTTACCCGTATCCCACATTGCACCTGCCCGTGGCATGGAAGATTTGGTGCATTGATGGCTGCTTACTGAACTGTGGCTTTAGAAAGGCCAAGTTCAGGTTTGCCTGATCTGGCTTGGGCAAAAGGTGTCCTGTAGCCTGTCTGCTATATAGTGCTGAAGTTCAGGCTGCAGTGGGAGTCACTTGTTTAATATATCTCTTCTTCATTAGTTGTGTTTAGGTCTCCTTCGATTTGGATTTGTAGCCATCTATCTAACAGAGCCTCTGGTGCGAGGATTTACAACCGCTGCTGCAGTTCATGTCTTTACTTCTCAGTTAAAGTATCTCCTTGGCATTAAGACTAACCGATACAGTGGACCCCTCTCAGTTGTATATGTGAGTAACAGCATGTACTAAACATGCAAATTCTGCATTGTCTGGATCTAGCACTTAAGTTTTTTCCTATTTTTTTGAATTATTTTGGCACTAAGCAGAATAATGCCTCAGTATTCAAAACTGGGTATGAAGTCTTTAAGTGCCATAGCAATATATGAGCATCTTAAGGTGCAGCTTGGGTGCGGCTTGATGGATCAGCATGGTCTGATGGGCAGATCTTAGGGTTCTGATAAATGTAGTTTTGTAATATGAACAGATAATGTTAATTGAAGCAAGTCTCTTGTACGTCATGGGAAAAGGTGCTACTAAAATGCTTCACTGTAGACGAGACATGTTTTGCAAAGCTGGGAAATGTTATTCTCAGAACCCTGCCCAGTCTGTATGTCTTTAATTTCACACACACTTCCTGATGGGAGTATTCTTCATTTCCTGTTTGTAAGCGGTTTTGTAGCGTGGTTGGACACATTTGTGTCATCACAAATGTACCTGTTCTTTAGACTAGGGGGAAAAACTGTTTTGAAATAAGGACACTCAGTGTAAAACAGTGCTATTTATCCAAGACCCTAAGCATTAAAACCAATTGTTCAGAGTATGTAGGGGATCCAGTATTTGACATAGCTCATAGGCTAATCTTCCACTCACCTTCTGGCTAACACATAGTGATGCGAGAGGACAGAAGAAAAGCCATGCAGTGTAAAGCTATGATTTGGTTAGTATGACTTAAGTAAAACCAAAAGCTCTTGTTACCTGAATTTAAAATCGACAGTTGTACTCTGACAAAAATGTAATGGATCCCATGCAGCAAATTATTTGTTTAAAGGGACATTTCTAATTGAAATCACAACCAAAGCTTTTAAGTTTATATGAGCATTACTTTTCTTGCTGTTATGAACAAGCAGAGTTGAAATGCATCTGAATCTGATTTGGCTGCCAGTCTAGGAAGCCCCAAGCTGTTACCACAAAACCAATGCTCTGATTTTGCAGACAAGAACTCCTGAGTGGAAGGAAGAATAGGGAAGATCTCAGATATCTGTGAAAACCCAAGCTTTTGAGCAGATTGATGGCTCAGCAATAACGAAGCTTCAGGATTTTGACTACATGGAGGCTATATGAAAATACTTTGTGGGAATCTTTCTTGTATATTTGTGCAGATATAACAAACCCTTTGGAAACAAGGCTGCACTAATGATTAATTCCTAAATTTGCTGTTTAGTTCACTAATCCGGAGAGCAGACATACTAACTGCCAGACAAATAGGAGGGAGGGTATACATTCCAGATGTACTACCAGGGCATCTTGAATGTATAATATCTTGATAGTTGCTGTAATTTTCCTTCTGTCTAAAGAAGGGTATGCACCTCTTCTTTCAAAGACCTCTCCAGAGGTCATTTATTTATTTTTGGTTTTTTAAATGCAGTGGAAGAAGGAGGAGTAATTGGTAGGGGAATCATTTACCCTCTAGTATCTTGTATGTCCCAGCAAGCTTTCTTTCCTAACACCCTTTTAATAGTGTTTTCAACTAAAAGATGTTTGGAATAATGGCCAGTTCAGCAGTGTTGCAAGGTCACTGTTATTTAATCATATTGCTATGGTAACCTCAATGGTTGTATCAGGAGCTTTATCGTTTTAGATTGGTTTATGCAGCTCTAAGTAGATGTGACTTGCCAAAGAATATTTGAAGGTATTAGAAGGAGTTTGCATTTATTGCTTTCAGGTAGCTGCCAGTATGAAATACGTGTGAAAATGCTGAGGATAAGAGATGTGGTTTAGTTTAGACTTTTTGCCCCCATGATAGTTTTTTCTCCAAATTTTTGCCCCATTTGAGGAAGACTGATATTGTAAATGATTGCAAGTGCATCTCCCTCACTGAGATACTCTGAACTTCTGTGTCTTGTGGGAACAATGGGGATTTTGGTGAGGCACTGATTCACTGTGATTATAAATGCAGAATGAAAACACAGCTGAACGGCAGTGTATAATTTGCTCTTTTGTGGCAAATCTCCATGAAGATTGTATTTTCTTAGGAATAATTATGATACTTCTGTTGTGTTACAGAGCATAGCTGCTGTGCTTTCAAAAATAACAACGACCAATATTGCTGCATTGATTGTTGGATTAACGTGCATTGTTCTATTGTTGATTGGCAAGGAAATCAATCTCCGGTTTAAGAAGAAGCTCCCAGTTCCTATTCCTATGGAGATCATTGTGGTAAGCCAGTTGTGAAATTCTGTAGCTAAATTATATAACTATTCTAAAGCTGTAGAAACTATCTCATTTTCTATCAAGTCTTATTGAGCTTTAGAGTAACTTCTGTTGAACATAATTCATTTGAGGCTTGATCGAGTTGAAGGTTTGGATACTCATAAGGTTAGGGACTGACATGCCCAAGTTTTAGGCATAAAGTCCCAAAGAAGAGCTGAAAACCCAGTTAAACACCCACAGTCCCCTATGGCAATGGGTAGGTAGAGGTTTGTTGTAAACCCCACTCTGTCCTGGAGTTTCGGCACCTGAATGATTCTCTGCGAGACATGCCTCTGAGTGGCATTTCCCACTTGGAGTCCAAGAGCTCAGAACCCCCTCCTGAAGGAAGGTGCTTACAGATGCCTGTTTCAGAGGTTCTGCAGGGTGTGCTTGCTTTTTAAAACACAGTGGTAGAAAGAAGAGCAGGAACCAGTGGGAGTTAATACTTAACCTTCCTTTCTCTGTTTCTGAGACTGATAACTGACTGCGGCATTGATTCTGTTTCGAATGACTACTCTAAAATACATGGATGAAGCAGACTATCTTAATACACACAAAGCCCACATCTCAGATAACCTTTCACTTTTAAAAGTGGTTGGATTTAAAAATGAGTTCTTGGGTAACTAGAGCTCTCAAACAACCTGCACAAAATGAGAGCCGAGAAAGGGAATAACTGAAGGTATGGGTACAATCTAGATAGAAGGAACAAAGAAAAGGGATGCTGTTGAGAGATGAAGGAGGTGGTGTAACAGGGTGTTTGATAGTAAAGCAACGACAAAGCGATCTTACACCTGTTCCTTTCACTGCTGCTGCACCAGTTCTGTTTACAGATGGCATGCAGGTTATGCACATGAAAATATGGCAGTGCAGACGTCCTTGGCTTGTCCTTGCATTTAATTTCCCAATACACTATTCTGCCTGAACTTGGCTCAGGCAAAGAGAATTCGAGTGATTCAGATCATACCGTAGCATGTTCCATTTAACTGTTTCCAAGAAAACTTTATAAGATCAGTGGGAGTTGAACATGATGGAGGGAAAATCGTGATATTTCCTCCTTTTTATTTGCTTCTTTACCCCCTACCTCTTAGAAAACTGATTGACAAATAAATGTAATCCCTTGTGTGTATTATTCATAATCAGCTAACTGTTATTAGTTCTTCAGGTGGCTTTATCTCTTTCTAGCTGATGCTTACAAATGTGTTTGTGGATTTTTAGGTAATTATTGGCACGGGAGTTTCAGCTGGAATGAATCTCAGTGAGTCATACAGAGTGGATGTTGTTGGGACTATTCCTCAAGGGTAGGGATGATATATTCTTACTCAGACTATACCTTTTCTGTATGGTATGTAGCTTTTATTATAGTAATTTGTAAATATTTCTTTCATCTCCAAGGTTACGTCCACCAGCGGTTCCCGAGATTCAGCTCATCCCAGCCATATTTGTGGATGCAATAGCAATAGCAATAGTTGGATTTTCGATGGCTGTATCAATGGCCAAGATCTTTGCCCTTAAACATGGTTACACCATTGATGGGAATCAGGTAAAAGTATTGGGGCTGCTTTGTTCAAAATTCTCCGTAGCACCTTTGTTACATCGTTAAAGTAGCATGGGATATTGGACAAAAATGAGGTTTTCTTTCAGAGTGGAGTCAGGTCAGGTTTTTGACAACCTACACATTTAAATGCCAGGAAATATTCTAAGTTCTTCTGGCTGTGTTTTAATAACCAGTTTCACTTTTAGCTTCATTTTGGGTAACTTGCTTCTGTTAGACTTGGACATATGTATGAACATTAATTGTTGGGGCAGCCTACTGTCCTGATGGGCAGCTACTTTATCTCTGCTTTCTGTAATAGAGCTAAGCATAGAGTTCCCATGTGATAAATACAATGCCTTATGTGTCAAAGAACTATTATCTAAGGTTTAGAAATTCCAATTATGTTTTATAGGTTTGTTTTTTTTTTTATTCCCACCCATTGCAAATGGGCAGCTCATCATTTTCTGGGGCAGCAATTGGCCCTGTCCGTAGTTAGCATTCTGATCATGATTTGAGTGATAAAGGCTGTGGTTAGGGACTCTCTAAAACTAAAACGATACCTCATCCTCACCTACTCTGTCCTTCCTGTGCAATTTAGAATCAATATTGCAATTGGATTATTGGTTGATATCATTGTGGTGTCAAGGGAGACTGTTCATACGCTGTAACTCATTTCCTAGAGCAAGCATCTGACACAGCACAGATCAGCTGTTCCCCCTTCTCAAAATCGTTGTCTTCTTCTGAGACTAAATGGAGTTTAAAAGACTTTTTACCTACAGTGTTTTACATCTGGTCAGATGAATCTCATCCTTTGTATTGTTGTTTTTTGTTACCCAAAGAGAGAAGAGGACAAATCTATAGCTGTGTGAATGGAATCAGCGCTATTTACATTAGTTAAAGTAATCATCACTGACCTGAGTTAAGCATCTAGATCTTTTTCCTCAGGAGGTGCCAGATGCTCCTTCACCTGGATGTTAAACTATAGAACTCCTTGTCACCTAATGCAGTGCATGCTGCCTGTACAAATGAGTCAAAAAAGGATTGTACAAATGCGAAGAGAAAAACTCATTGAGAACTAGTGAAAACATATCACTCAAATCACCTCAGTTACAAATTGCAGGATGCAGAGTAATCAGGGGAGGCCTCATTACAAGCAAATAACTTTCTTAGGTGTCAGAAACGCAGTACCAAGGTAGATGGAGCTCTGATCTCGCTCATGATAACAGTTCTTGTGGGATCTTCCTGATGAAACAGTGGGCAAACGTTGGTTTTTTTCATGTACAGCAATGGATCACCACCCATGGAAACACAGTCAAGGCTGCTCTTGGTCCTACTAGTACTAAACAGGTAGTTTAGAGTGGGATGCAGGAACAGTGTTTGTGTGAGAAACCATTTTCCATGTATATTCACTGTTAAAATCCAGGTTATCCCTAAGTTGAAGAAATCCTCAAAACAAGCAATGCTGCCATTCATTTTAGTTTGCAGTGTGACTCATTATGGTAACAGTTAAGGATGGGAAATGTCTTGAACACTCATTAGATGCTTTATTTAACAGATGATTTAACATGCATCAACTTGTGCACGCGTGAGAACCACAAGTATAAGCTACAATGACGTTGCTTATTCTCAACAATAAGGTTGCTAGAAAACACTGTAAATAAGATGTGGTTATTAATATGTATGGATAGCTCCAGCTTTGCACAGTTGCTAGGTATAACTGCCTTTTGTTTTGCTCTGTTGTTTAATGCAGGAACTTATTGCCTTGGGAATATGCAACTCTGTGGGGTCATTTTTCCAAAGCTTTTCAATCACTTGCTCAATGTCTCGGAGTCTTGTTCAGGAAAGCACTGGTGGGAAAACTCAGGTAGGTAAACCCAAATTTTGAGCCGAACAAAGTATGCTTTTTGGACCTCCAAAGCTAAAGTCTGAAGCTTCACTAGATTGCCAGATTTCTCTGCCTGGGCCAGAAGGAATTACTGGAGTTTCCCATGTTTGAATCCAGGTTGGGCCAGGATAGCAGGCTGCATGACAGTCAGAATGGATGGACTGAGTGGGAGGCATCAAAAGCCACTTGAAAAACCAGCCTTGTGGAAAGCATGAGAGGGGTTTGCTAATCAGTAATATTGCCCTTTGGGGGCACTTCTTAATACTCTGACATCATTTCTTACTTGTTTTGTTCAGATTGCAGGTGCACTCTCTTCAATTATGGTTCTGTTGGTAATTGTGGCTATTGGATACCTCTTTGAACCACTTCCACAGGTAAGGGAGTTTTGCCTGTTAGGCATCGCGTTGTCAGTGAACAGAGGCCAGAGAGTATTGCTTAAAATAGAGATGGTGGGATCATTAGTAAGCAAACACAGTTAGTCCTTGAACCTGAAACCTTTAAATTTTGTATGCTTTTTTGCTGTAAGTTAGACTAGAAATTAATAATATTTTGAAGAATCCGGCATGCTTTGTTGTTGTTGTTAATATTGGAAATTCTGGACTCTGTCTTTAGAACATTAAAATGATACCTTCAAACAATTCCCCTTTGCAGCATAGGAATTCTGGGAAGAGGTTAAAAAAGTTATTTTCTTTTAAAGTAACAGCTCAGCTGGGAAAGAGTTGGGGCTAGGTGATGGCTCAGCATAATGAGTTGGTTTTGCTGCAGTTTTACTTATTTGTATAAAAATATATTTATGTGAATAAATATATTCTCACTTAAAAAGAAAAAAAGCTTGGTTCTGGGGCATGCATAGGATGATATGCAATTCCTTTTTTTTTTTTTTTATAGGAGATGTACCTTGGGTTACACCTATATGACACTTGCAGGAAATGTTGTGGTATATTGTAGAGAAACTTGAATTTGAGATTATAGCCTAGCTGCTTCAGGCACCACAGGCACTGTAATTGCATGGAGCTCAGGATTATGTGATTTCTCTTGTCAGGAAAGAGTAAATCAAACTGTACCACTCTGGCTTGCCATTTCTGCAGCTCCAGTAAAAGCATATCTCCACTGAACTACTTGAAAAGTTGGTTTTTTTAAATGGAACATCTGTTCAGTAGACTTATATCAGTTGTACAAAGCACAGAAATATGGTTATTTTGATGCTTTGAAATTTTTATTTGGCATTGGGTTTATTTTGCTTGTGAAAATTGTATTTGTGTTCTATTCCTAGACAGTGCTAGCTGCAATTGTAATGGTGAACCTGAAAGGAATGTTTAAACAGTTTGGAGACATCGCGCACTTCTGGAGAACCAGTAAGATTGAACTGGTGAGCAATACACAGCTCAGTGCAAATATTTTACTGCATTGAATTTGTTGTTCCTCTTCTTCCTAACCCCCAAAACAGGGTAGAAACTTATTCAAGGAGTTACAAATTGGTGTTGCATTGCAGATGAACATAAGACATGGAGCTCTAAGTACCCTAGGAGAGTGATTTGTTGCAGACAGGAATGTTTTTGTTGTTGTTCTACAACCTTTAACTCAGGTCAGAAGTAGTTTGGTTGTGGTAAAAGCAAAGCTTTTCCAGTGTTGCTATAGGAACTGCACTGAAGGCTGTGAGAATGTCAGAGAAGAATTTGAAATACAGAGTAACAAAGGAAACGACTTGAAGGTATTTGCCATCTTTTAAGACAAACCAAAAACGTGGCTGGAGTGGGCCAGAACTAAGAGTGTATTTCAGGGAACAGTTTGGTGGCATTTTTCTCCTGGATTAACTGGCTAATGGAAGTAAGTGAGAGCTGCTTGCAGGCCTTGCATAATTGTTTTTTATCCTAGGGTATTTGGAGTCTGATGGTAACACAAGATTCCCTGGAGAACAGGACTTAGGACATTAATATGTGACAGTTTGTCAGATGTTATGTTAGTGCGCCTTGAGATGTTATGCCCTTCTGAAAGGTTAAGGCAATTAACAGTCTGCTATCATGATGGATTACATTATAGCCTTTTCCTGAACAGAAGTGCTACATAGGTTTTGAGGCTGAATTATGCTATTGTTTTTGCTGGTAACAGAAAAGGATGCATAATAATTCAGAGCTTTTCTTTGTTTTAGGCCATCTGGGTGGTAGCTTTTGTGGCTTCTCTTTTCCTGGGACTAGACTATGGTTTGCTTACTGCAGTAGCGTTTGCAGTGATAACCGTTATTTACAGAACACAAAGGTCAGATTTCTTCTTTATCAAAATTAGTGTTTGCTGATCTTCTATGTGGTTTTGTTTGTTTAAGGAGTACAAAGAAGCAGAAGACCTTTCCAGCCTCTTCAACTGACCTTTCCAACCTCTTCAACGGCATGCAGTGTCGAATCTGCCTCATAATGTAGATCGTGCCCTGTGGCTCTGATCCAGGGTTCACATTTTATTTTTCTGAGAACAAAATTTCTAGAGGGCATTAAACTTGCAATTTCAATGATAAACAGAAGATTTTGATTTCTTATATTGGTTAATCTTCTTGTTTACTTTTTTTAATGCCTAGAGTTCAGAAATTCAAATCTGCTTGATGCTACTTTTAGTAGATGATTACATTTTGTAGGCACTAGTTGTCACAGTCAAGCAGAAGCTGTGTTAGGTTATCACTAGATGAATGTTTAGGTATTTTATAAGAAAGTTCTAATTCATCAGAAAATTGTGCCTGCCCTTCTCGTTTTTCAGATCGCTTCTCCTCTCTCCCCATTCCAAGTGACCAAGTTTTTACTGTGAAGCTTTCCAGGTCTACAGCAAAATGATTTCTTGCATGTGTGGATAGGACTGTTACGTGAGGCTTCTAAGCTCACGGTCTGGGATATCTAGGTGGAAAATGTATAAAAGTGTTGGTTTCAGTCTGCATTGGAATGAAACCAAATTCTGAGATTTCTGCTCTGCATTAATAAGAGTATTTTTCTGCTATCTCTATACTTTTTTTTTTTTCTTGCAAACAGAACAGTAATGTACTTTGCTGTCACACTGCTTGCGAGTTGGGAATATTCATCTTCCCAGGCACTGTCCTGGGAGCAGAGTGGCTCTTTGAAATTGCAGCACGTTTTCTGCCAATATGAGTTTCCATATTTGCAAGATAGTCAATGGAGTTGCACCAGTTCACACCGAAGAGAATTTGCTTTGTACCTTTGCATGCTTTGGCCCATGCTTTTCAGAAAATGACAGCATTACAGTGCTGAGTTTCTAAATTGTTTTTGCACTGGCAGAAGCAAACTTGTCTAGTGACTAAATGGCCCCTTTATTATGTTCCTGCCATAAACTGCCCACTGCATTTGACCGCATTTAGACAAGCCTGTACCAGACAGGCACTGCAGAATGACCATTTAAAATAAGTTTCAATCTGTATTGAATACTCACTTTTCCACTTTATAAGTGATAATACTGAAACATTTGCTTCCATTTCTCTCTAGCCCTCAATACAGAATCCTTGGTCAGATTCCTGACACTGACATCTACTGTGACGTGGAAGAGTATGAAGAGGTAGGAGTGTATTCTTCTGCGTTGAAGAGTTTTATGTGCTGGAGCAAAGACAACTGTGGCAATTCGCTGCTTAGCCCTGCCATACTGCACCTATAGTACTGTCTGCATGGGATTCACTGGTGTTGAAGGGGAGGAAAAGAAATTTAATTTAGTAGTCAAAGCTATTTTCAAAACGCTAGCTTTTTGCCCTGCGTGTACATTTGACCAGGAGGTGATCAAAAGTAACCTTCACACTAGTTCCATTGTACTAGCTTGTACAAAATAGTAAGGTTTGTAGGAATACCACTGCTAAACCTGCTATATACACAAGTGCACGCAAGGCCACCTTCCGTACTTGTGTGGCAGTATTGCATGAAATCCATGGCACCCAGGACCCAAACCGATCTGTTCTTCAGAATTGCACAGACTGTTCAAAATAGCATCTCCCTGCCTCCACCCATCCCCCACTCATTAAATATACGTAATTAATGGCACAATTGCTCACCATGCACTTAGCTTCTTATAAATGCCATTTTGTTCAACCAGAAGTCTGTGAAAGCAGTACATTTTGTCAATATAATGGATATAAACATGCTGTATTTATTCACAAACAGCAACTACAATTTTCTGCACTCTCTGCCGTGTTTTCAGAGATGCTGCTGCAAAGCAGCGTCCCCCTTTGCTGCGAAGCAGCGTCCCCCTTTGCTAAGGAACCAGTCTGTAAAAACCTGTGTGAAAAGATGATGCTGTAATCTGAAAACATTCTCTCACCAGCAGTTCTGCTTTGAATATGATACAAAGCAAAAGTATATGTGGACCTGTTTATAGCTGTATGCAAAGAGGAGGAGAGTCCATTTCTGTTATACTGACCGCAGTTAGCATTTCCTCCTCCTGTTTAAGGACGGGGTTGGCAGCATATGGCAGGCCGGATCTCTGCTGCTGGCCAGGTCATTTGCATGTAAAATGTCAGGGCGCAGCCTGTTTAGAGATGACTTCATTTAAAGAAGAGGAAAGAAGTGATATCGAGACCTTTCTGAAGGCCTGTTTAAAGCCAAAGATTTGAAAGAGGAGACGAGAAAGAAAAACAGAGAGAAAGAGAAATTAGTCATTATGCCTGTAGAAAGGGAGGCTAAAAGGAAGCATTCCTAGATCTGCATGACTTCCTAATGTTAATACCAGCTGCAGATGCCAACATCAGAGAGCTGCAAATATGTAATTCCTTTTTATAGCTGTACATTTCATTCTTATAAAGAAGGAGAAATGTTACATGGCTTTCATAGCGTGCAACGTTACTCTGGGAAAGGTGGAAGTTCTGATCTTCTGACTGGCTTTGCTCATAACGGTGCTGACCTTCTTTGCCTGACACATGCTGATAGCCATTCAGGGTTGGCTGTTGGGCTGCGTGTTCACGTGTCTTGTGATCACACAGGTGCTTTTCTTCTAGTGCAGGCAATACTTAACTGTGCACATCCACTGTTCTTTTCCTTAGGTTAAAGAATATCCTGGAATAAAAATATTTCAAGCTAATGCATCACTTTATTTTGCCAATAGTGAGTCATATACAAGTGCACTGAAGAAAAAGGTGAGTAAAGCACATTCTTTAATGTCTGTGTCTTGAAAATTCAAACTGGCTTCTGAAATATGCTCATCTTTCAGCCTCTGTAGCGTAGCCCCTAGCACAGTGTTTCTCACCCTGTGCCCCTGGTGATCACTAAAATGTGAGAAGGTCACCCTCCAGCCAACTGCAGATCATCTTAGGAAGCAACAACATGGTGGGAGGGAATAAACGGACAGAGTGTAGCTTAATACTGACCGCTTGGGAATGGCAAGTCTGGCGGTTGCAGAGCACAAACTGGTCAAACACTTCTTTTTTTTTCAGAAGGAAATAAGTAGTTGCTGAACTGAAAACAAAATGTCTGGGAGTAAAAGCTTCCTTTTTGGGTGACAAACTTCACTGGAGTGTAAGACTGTGGAATACTGTGGGCATTTAATGCCTCTCATGAGCAACAAATTACCTGCATACAGAGTACGCCTCACCTCCTGTCTATCCCGTTTGACTGGGTGGGAATGGCAGTAAGAGAACAAGCTAAGGGCAGAACTGCCTGACCCGCTAGCAATCGCACCCTTGCTAACTTCTGAAAAATTTTTCTGTAGCTCCCATGATGAGTCTTACACAAAACAGGTGGGTGGTGCTTATCGTCACAAAGGCGGAGGTAGTGATTTACATCCAAATGCACTTCTCTCCCCTTTGCTCTCTGCACTCGAATCAGCATTCAGTTGAAACACGGCACACTCTGATTTCAAGAAATGTGATGCATCTCTTCCTCATCTTGTTAACACAGTGCTTGCCAAGATTATTCCTTCTTACTTTGTACTGTTCTCACCCCCACCAAGGGAAGCTGTTTTAAATTTATGACAGTGATGAATTCAGTGCTAATTGATACTGCAATGTCATCCTAACAAGCTGAATCTCCTCTGATCGTGCTTTCTTTTCATGACAGACTGGAGTGGACCCTTGTGCCATATTAGCAGCAAGGAGAAAAGCCCAGAAGAGGCATGCCAGGGAAATAAAGGCAGCAAATCAACTCAGAAAGCAAGCTGTATTGAAACTAGTGAATTCTTCGGTAAATATTTACCTCTGCTTTATCAGCTAACATGGTGCTTTCTGGTGTTGTAGTTCTTGTTTATACAAGGTACAGAGTGCTACTGGGGTCGGAAGGCTTAGGGAGCAAGCACCGTGCAGTGTGGGCAGGCTGAGGGAACAGCGGTAAGGATCAGAGGCTCATGGCTGGACCGGATAACTGTTGAACCCTGATTACACTCAGGTAGCACATAGTGGAGCAGAACCTTTCCACGCTGTCTCGGCAGTGGTGTCGGCAGAAATTGGAGGGACCCTACCTCTGCCCCTCCCCATGCATTTGGAATAATCATGCAGAAATAGGATATAATAAAAGTAATGCAAATTAGCAGCCCCTGTAGTAAAAAGGTGCCATCTGCACTGCTGATCCTGGCGTGGTTAAGTGAGGCAGGTACACTGAGAAGGGCTGTTTGAAACACGCTTGTGCTTTCGTGCATGTTTACATTCAGCCCCACGGTGGGAGCTGGTGTGTGCTTTTTACCCTGGGGAGCCAGCCAAATGCCTCACCTAAGAGCCCGATTGCTTCTTGTGAATACATAGGCCCTGGCAGGATCAGCAGGGATAAGGCAAGGAAAGGGAGTAAAAACATAGGAACAGGTGTCAGTGTTGGAAGGAAATGGGTAATTCACTCTGGAGATAAGAGCTGTGAGCTGCTGCATGTGCCTGTAGAAAGGCTGGGCCTAAGAGAATAAACCTTCATACACGTAAGATCTGGAAGTATGTGTGCAGGTAAAGCCAGTTTCTGTAACGGTTAGGAGCTGCACACTTTTCAAAGGCTGAAAGAACAGATGAGTACCGGGAGGAAGGGCATCTCCACTGAAAAAGCTTTAGCTGTCATTAAGCTTTATTTATCTCCTCTCCCAGACTAACGACGTGGAAGCAAGTGTAAAACACGAGATCGCAAATGATGAGTTACCCGTAAATGGAAAATTTGCATCTGCAGACGCTAGTGCACAAGACGTGTCTCCCGATGAGCATGAGCACTTTGTGGAGCCCAAAACAAACATCCACTCTCTAATTCTGGATTTCACCCCAGTGAACTTTGTGGATTCAGTTGGAGCAAAAACATTAAAATCAGTAAGTAAGGCTTTTCCCCCCAGAAAAAACCATAGAAAACTTGTGAGATACCTAATAGGGAACCTGTCAGCATGAGGCATAAATGCCAGCTCAGATACAATCCAGTATCTCACCCAATCACGGTTTTAATTCTGTAACTCTGTAAGTTTTAGCTGAATACTGGGGAATGTGCAGCTTTCACAGTAATTGGCTTCCTGCAGAGCTGTGATGTGTACAATGGCATACCTGCATTTAACTTCAGTTTAACTCTGTTGCAGATTATAAAAGAATACAAAGAAGTTGGTGTCTGTGTCTGTATTGCCAGCTGCAGTGGTGAGTTGAGGGGGCGTTTTGTGTGTGTGTGTGAATTTTATGGGAGAGAGTGTGTTTTCTCTCTTTCCCTCTGGCCCCAAATTTTCTGCTGCCAGGTGCCTTAGTAGTATTAGCACTTACTTCATCTAAAACTGGATTAAAATTGGGTTTGAGGAAAAGCAAGCCCACGTACATTAGAGCCTTCACTTCAGTGAAGGCAGAGCACGGACGTAATGAGTTCTGTGAGGACTAGATCCTGCTTCCATTTATTCCAGCTGGCAGATTGTAAATGCCACACCAAACTTTGTATCTGCAAATTGTTGTAACAATGTAATAATGAGAAAAGCCTGCGGCGTTCCAAGTTTCCAATATTTGGAATTAGAGCATCTTCTGCCAAGAATAGGCCTCTGTGTGTGTCTGGATAAGAGACTTGCCCGTTTGGGGTAGAAGTAGCATGTCATCCACCTGGCTATTTTAAATGTTTTAAGTAATAACAAGTAAGAGAACAAGTTGTCATCTTCTTCCTGAGATACCGCTGTCTTCCATCTTTGTACTTTAGTTTATGCACTGATGCCATGCTTGGTTTTTATTTTATAGGCCCTGTTATGAACGAGCTGACAAGGCTGAATTTTTTTGATAACACCGTAACAAGAGAGTTGCTGTTCCACAGTATTCATGATGCTGTCCTTGCTTGCCGAGGGAAAGGCGGCTCTGCTTCCCAGACTGACTGTGACCTCTGAAGGGCGGCATCGAGCAGAACGGAGGCCAGATTTGTGCTGATGGAGACTCCTTCTGAATATTTAATTTGCACAGTTTAAAGAGAGCCTAAGGCTATTTGTATCTACGGGTATAGGGATAGGGTGGTGCTGCTTTTCTGTAGGACGAGTGGATAAGGAGCTGGAGGCCTTCATGCTCTTGAATTTTTTCCTTCAATCAGGGTATAGCCTTCCAACAACATACAAGCACACAATTATGCAAGACGACAATTCAGTGTATTCTGCTACAGTCGGAATCTGATAGACAAGGTGACATTCCTATTCCTGTTGAGAAAATGGGCACTTTAACTCACCACGAGGTGGGATCTTGCAGGAAATAACTGTTCTGCAATTGCAATGCACTGTACCAGTGTCTTTAAAGAACTTTCTTAGGTGACTTTTAAAGCCTGATGTCAACATCTGCGTACAACAGATTCATCTAAATTATAATAATCTGCCAGCTGGATTAATGAATTCACACTGGTGGCATTTAGCTGCTACTCTTTTTAAACCTGGATGGCACAGTTATTTTTTTAAAATATCTCACCTGTGTCAACTGTACCAACTCTTCCTTGCCTGAACATTTTCACTCTTAAGTGAACCTCAAATTAGAAACTCATTGTTTAATTATTACGTTACCAATGAGGTACTTTCACTGCCAAGATCTAGTTGTGCTTTCTAGAAAAGAACAAAGTTGATTTTAAGCTAAAATTAATTTAGCTTCAAAGGCTGAAGACAAAACTGGTTTAAGGCAGGAGTGAAGCCTGTTAAAATTAAATTAAGAACTGATGCCCTGTATGCAGCCTCTTTAAGCTGGAATAAAAATGTAGACAAGGTCTAAAGTCTCAATGGTCCAAAAAAAAAAGTACTTTTCCATTGCCTGAGATACCTTCCTACCAGCAGTGTTGCTTCTGCCTCAACTTTCAAGTGCTTTGAGAAATAGGTTTCAGTAGAACCCAAAAATGTTACGTGATTGGGTTTTTTTTTAAAAGAGAGTAGTGTGGGGTTTTTTCTATGGTCTTCACAACCTGGCTGCCATGGTACCGCTTAACTTCAGATGCGAGATGAAAAACATGGAAATGTAATTGAAGCAAAAGAATAAAATCTTCAATGCCTGCATTTCCCTAACAGCAATCGCTATGAAGCTGAGCGGCAGCAGGCACCCAGAAGTGTCTCCCTGTAGGTTATTTCGACAGCAGAGGGCAGGGGAGCTCAGGGACATTGCACTGAGCACCCTCAAATCAAAGGTCCTGTGCACAAGGGAACTCAAGCGACTCCCTCTCTGCTGAATGCAGGACTTGGTACTTGCGTTTTGCTTCAGGCTCTGTCGTGATTAGGGCTTGCTTCAGGTAAACCGAGTGTCCCAAGAACCGGGGCAGTCGGGGAAGATGTTGTCTTTCCTCAGCCTCCCCTGCCAATAGGGATAGGAAGCTTTCTGCATCAGAAATTACTGCTTAGCGGGAGTTCTAAGGATGAATTAAATGCATGTTAACACATTGTGCGTGTTCATTTAAACAACTTTTGGTACGTTTTATAATGTTAATTAGTATAACAAGGCTTTGTATCTACATACAGTATATTTTTCTACTTTCAGCTTGTTGCAGCTTCAGTTTTTAACGATGATGTAGCCTCTTCAGTTCACGTCAAAATCCTGTCAACTTCTGAAATAAAGCGATGCTCATGACTTGTCACAATTTTCCGCTTTGTCTTGGTGAGAGCCCCTGTGTGGGACAAGCCTGGGTCCCCGGAGGCGAGTGCCTGTTGGTAAGGGGGGGCTGGGAAGGGTCACCCCCTCTGTGCGGGTCCTGTGGGCTGCTCAGGGTCCTGCTCCTCGCCCTCCTGGCTCCCTCACCTGCGGGAAGCCCCCTCCATGCCAGGCCTCACACCGATGCCGTTAATGCTGCATTCCCCATCCTGGCAGCAAGAGCTGCGCTCCGGGGGAGCTGCTGAAACGGTGGCTGAAAGCCTCTGCCCGAGAACGTCCTGGGTCCGGGCCTGGGCAGCACTAGGGCTGTGCAACCAGCTCCCAGGCACCACCAGCGCTGGGGTAACGAACTCATCCAGTAACATCCTCAGCCCTGGGGCCTTTGCCTTGTCTCTCCCTGCGCTGCGCTGCCGCCAGCTGAAGCGCTGCTTCCTGCTCACCAGCCTGGGCCAGCTCCTGAAAAGTGACCGTGCTTCCTCTTCCCTACGCTGATTAGCAGACTGCTCTCTAAACATGTAAATCCCACCTCAGGCCTGTCGGTCCTAAGCAAACCCGCGCCCTTTCACCTCCCAACAGGGCTCATCTCTTTCCCCTCTCATTTGTCCACACGTAGCACTCAGCCTAAGTCGGGTTTGTTACCTCTTAACAACCAGAGTAATATTCCTCTTTCCCTCCTTTTTTGCAAGAGCACTGATGACAATTCAGGATACGCGGTAAGCTCCACACTCTTTTTACATACTTCGCTTTTACCCTTTTCAAGTAAAAGGTACGCTTACTTTCACGTGCTGCACTTGGTAGAGAGATGTTCTGTCAGTGCTGCCTTCTGAACCACTTTCCTCTCAGGCTTGAAATGAAAAAAACCACCTCTGTCCCCAAAATGTTCTTGCCAAACTAACACCTACCAGTTGGGATCACCTGTTCAAGCCGGTGTGGACAAAACCACAGGATTGCCTGGGGAGAATCTTCCTCCCCTTAGTGCTAAGAAATTACACTTACTTCTTCCTCCTCCTTGACCCACTTATATTTTGTAAGAAACGAAGAATCTCAGCAAAAGGGATGAAGAAAACCACTGAAGAAAAAAAAAAAAACAAGTTATGATGAGGCCTGGGAACGCTGCAGTCACTCGGGGATCCTTCAGCACCTCCACAGCCGAGAGGGCGAGTCTTGGGGTGTAAACGGTGCCTGGGGATCTAAATTTTGGCTTTCTAACGTTGCCCAGGTATCCGATTTAAAAATCACTCACTGCTTTAGGCTCTTGTATTAGAATCTCACTCAGATTTTTCTTCTACAGCAGCAATACTTCACTAACGTAGAACACCCCCATCATGCACTCACACCGTTTGGAACACCCCGTTTATTTCTAGCTTCCAAGGACAAGGCATGAATTACTACACTTGGATTTTTGTTTCACAGAAAGGTTAACAACAGGAACGGGAAGAAACCAAGCCCTTAGTTGTAGGTCATGTAGCGGGGGGTAGCGCTGAATTTCGCATATGATTTAATGACTTTGTTCACTGCTTCCAAGAAGTCTTTCTCTGTCGCGATTTTTCGACGTGCTCGGATAGCAAACATGCCTGCCTCCGTGCAGACACTGCGAATCTCAGCGCCTTCGAAAGAAAGGGATAAACGAATTCAACACCGACCACCAGTGGCGATGAAGCATACACAAAATTGTTTAAAAAATAAAAAAATCAGCTTACCTGTGCTATTAGGACACAGTCGAGCCAACAGCTCAAATCTTATGTCTCTTTCGACGCTCATCGACCGAGCATGTATCTTGAATATGTGAGTTCGCCCCTGAAAAAAGAGCGGAGAGAAGTGCTCATGCTATGAAAGAGGTGACGACTCTCGGCGTGCAGCTGTCCACATCCAGAGCAAGGGCAGATGGAAAATACATCTTTTATTTGTTGCCCAACTACAGTTTCCTGTGTGTGGACTAGCATGTGTAAGGGTCCACGATACTAAATTAAGAAAATAACTTTAAAAAGAGCTTTAATGGTAGAAGTACCTCAAGAAATCTCTCTCAAAAGAGCCAAACAAAATACATTCCAACTTAAGAACTACATCACGGATCTGGTTAAAGGATTCTTTATCTGTTCAGTCAGGAATATACAGTGAATATTGCTATCTACCATGGCTTCTCGGCCAGGGATGGAATCTGTGCAGTGTGGGAAAACCTTTTTGGGACCTCTTTAATCCCCCAAATTCCCATGTTTCACGTGAAGAAGTGAAGAGTGCTGCTTTCGCTAATTCTTGTAAACTGCTTCCAGACAATAACGCCCTAACTGAAGAAACACTCTGATATCAGAAAGAAAGCATTCTCACCTCAAGATCAGGCAAGCTAAACTCGATCTTCCTATCCAGCCTGCCGGGCCTCATCAGGGCTGGATCCAGAGTATCGGGTCTGTTCGTAGCCATCAGCACTTTGATGTTGCCTCGTGGGTCAAACCCATCCAACTGGTTGATCAGCTCCAGCATAGTACGCTGCACTTCATTGTCACCCCCAGCCCCATCATCAAAACGAGCCCCTGGAGAGAGGAGGCACACGTGTTTCACACAGCGAGAGAGGGACGTGCAGAGCAGGGAGGAGTCACAGGCCCCTGCCTAGCAACTGGCCAAGCTGCTGAAATTTATAAACGTAGTTTGGCTGGTTGGTTGGTTTGCCTCCCCTCAACCAAAATCCCCACCGCCCCGCCTTGTCTGTGTAAAAACTGTTCTACTTTCAAAGGACCCAAGTAACTCCTTTGGGGAAAAAAAATCATTTCATTTTCAGGCAGTAATAAAGATTTAGTGTGTAGTCCAGAAGCCGAAGGGGGTTTAAGTTAACAGTACTTTTTGCAAACACAATACAAATATGTTCAAAGTATATAAAACACTTCTTGATAGCTTCCCGGAAATGGGACGTGCTGGTAGTTGTTTTGCTAACTAGGTATTTACAAACATGTTTCTTGAAATGCAGCAACCCAGATAAAGAATTACAACATGAAAAGAAAACCTGAAAGTTCTCTTATGAGATTAGAGCTATACATACTGCAAACATACCTCCAATGGCATCAATTTCATCAAAGAATATAAGACAAGCTTTTTTAGTTCTGGCCATTTCAAAGAGTTCACGAACCATTCGAGCTCCCTGAAAGCAAAAATCAGGATTTTGTTAAAGATTCAAGACACAATAAAGAAAAACTATCACACGCATATATATAACAGAACAATCATAAAACTTAAAGCAATTTATCAAGGAGAGACAAATTACTGCTCTTAAAGTCAGAAGCACAGATGAAGCCCATTACCTCAGGGCCAAGTGGAAAGCAAATGGCAGAGTTGGGAACAGGATCCTACTCCTAGAATCCTCCCGAACCACAGCTTAAACTCTGCACTGCAAAATCCATTTCATCGACAACAGCACAGTCCAGGTCTTACAACCGATTCCCTGATCTGCGGAGATTTGTTTGACAGCTCCTCCCCTCTCCCTGTACCCCCAGCATGCAAGTACATTCACCCGCCACATCCACTTCGGCGTCTGGTCCCCACGACTGGAAATCTGCAAATCGCTCCACGCTCCATCAGGTATTTGCTCTTACCTCTCCCACATACTTCTGCACCAGCTCCGATCCAATTACTCTGATGAAGCAGGCATCAGTCCTGTTAGCAACAGCACGGGCACAAAGTGTTTTGCCTGTACCAGGTGGCCCAAACAAAAGTACTCCTTTGGGAGGCTCGATTCCAAGGTTAACAAATCTTTCAGGCTGTAATGGTGGGAAACAGAAGGCAAGGTTATGTGCAAATTAAATATTATGTGCACCAAAGGGTATATGCAAATTAAGAAAATCATCAATGAAGAGCAATATCAACCAGGCTAGGCTGGATTTCACTTGTTAAAACTAGGCCTCCTTTCACCTGGGTGTTTACATTCAGCTACATTATTCTTTTCATGCTTTTTCAAATGCTAACAGATGACCAGAATACTTTCAAAATCATAAAAGTTTCAATCTGGAGGTTACTTACATGAAGCAGAGGAGTTTCAACCACCTCTCTCAGCTTTTCAATCTGCTCTTTACAACCACCAACATCACTGTAAGTGACGTCTGGTTTTTCTTCTACCTGCACAACAAGAAGGTGAGCAGTTAACAGCCTGATGCTGCACATCTCTCTAGGCTTTCAAGAGCCCAGAACAAAATCCAGCCGAAGTAATCAAAATTACAAGACAAAGCAATGTCAGAATACGTAAAGGCAGTTCTCACTTGCATCATGGTGACTGTGGGATCAATCTTTGGAGGCAAGGGGATATGGATTTGATACTTGTTTCTGTCCACCCTGGTGAGAAAGAATAAAGACTGTTATTTTAACATCAGTTAGTTAAACTGTCATGTAGAAACAACTCTGTAAATTAGAAGCTGAATTCTTAAACTGTTCTTTTCTCTGGCACCAAGACAGCCCAGCCCTGAAAGCTAATAATCAGATGAGCTAGAAACTGGAACTCCTTCTGCAGAGAAGTTTAAGGTTTCCAAAAATATTAATTCCAAGGTATTTTGAAAACTAAACTTCACAATATCCCACAGAGCAAACTGGCAAAATATTGATTGTAAAAGTAACTGGCTTCACCTCCTTAGCAAACATTTCCTGCAGCCACTCTGTGTGGAACCGTGCAGGCTGCCAGAGAGGAAGCAGGCTACACAGGCTCCTGAAAGCTGGGACTGTTGGGACCCAAACTGAAAGGTTTCAGTCCATGACGCATGGTTCTCCTCAGAACGACATCAAAATCAAAAGATTCCAGCACAGCATGCAGATGAGTTACTGTCTTCCAACAGAAAGACATTAGTGTTACAGTTTCAACTACAGCAAAAATATGAAATGATAGTTGTTGAGCTGGCAAACTAGTGGATCAGACGAGAAAGCTTCTGTCTCCAGGAAAACTCATAAGAACATAAAGATTTTGCTTACCCAACTCTCATGCCTTCTTCTATGTCAGTGGGTGCCACCTGGTCACTGAGATCCACCACGAACTTGGCAAACTGCTTGACATTGATAATGTACTTGGGATCCTCGGAGTCTGCATTGATTATCTTTGTACACCTAATACAGAACACACAATTAACACCACCAGGCAGACGAACCACCTGCCTTGCTATTTGTATAAGCATCAAGATGAGAGTCATATGTTCCAAATACATCGAAATAGCTATTGTGCTTGTGATTCTATTACTGCAGCATTCTACAATAATTACAGGAATAACTACAAGTATGAAGTTACATCATCAAGCATAGCACAGTTCCTTTTTGACACAATGGTAAAAGGCACTTTCAAAATGCACGTGAACCTTATTTTTAAAAAAAGTCTACAAATGAGCTATAAATCACATTTTTACACTATGCAGCTCCACTCCAAAGAGGAAGAGCGCGCCCACCTTGCAACTTGTAATGGTTGCTCACTTTGGAGAGTTTGCTTATCTGCAGCCAGATCCCAAAGGGCAGGAGGAGCCAGGCCAGTGTCGGATTCCTTGATTCCTATGTACGACACAGACAAGCTAAGGAGGAAGCAGCTAACTAACCGGTACCTCAGCCATCATTCCCACACCGAGAGCCTTACACATGAGCCTGCAGGAAGCTTTCTGAGATCTCTAAAGCACATGCACACACACCTTTGATGGACTTCCTAAAAACCAAGTTTCCTCAAGAAATGAGGCCTGTGTGACTGTGCCAGCTAAACATGCAAATACCAGTCTAGCCATCCTCTAACGAAGCTTGACAGAAACACCAGAGATAAGCATATTTCTAAAAGTTTCAGAAAAAGAGTGAAACTCTGCAAGTGCTTTCACCCAGGAAAGCTTTGGTGCAAGATATCAGAAGCTAAAGGATTCACGCAGATGAAAAACATTATAAATCTTCCAAAACATAGATATAAAAAGTACCATCTCCATGATGTATTTGAAAGAATCAAGGATTTTACTAGAAAAGAGAAATTGCAGTCTTCCTGGCAGAACTGAGGGCCACTAGAGGATTAGCAACAGGGCAACAAACATACATCAGTGAAACAAACAAAGAAAAATCAGGGAGCAAATTAGTTTTGTTTCTAACTGCCATAAGTGGCCAGCTGATTTTAAATGCTAACTGCTCTGATATACATGTCTTCATTATACAAGGACTGGTACCACTACTTAATGATAATACGTTGGGTTTTTGCAGTCTCAACAAATTATCTAGTGGCAGCAAGGGGCATTCATTTCACGCCACCGTAATACATAAAAATTACAGTTTTGAATAAAAAGGTGTTAAACTACAAAATTACATAGTCATATGTACAGATTAGCCCCGCCCAATCAAAAGGACCATCACCCACAAAGCAAAAATCTCATGTTACCAAATAAAGAAACATATTCTTTTGAGAAAAATAACAATAATAAACCAATGCAAAAGATGTTTAAAATCAGCTTCTTAAAACACTCGTTTTGGTATACATGCTCTTCTACAGAAAGTTATCTTAAGAAAGAAAGATACCAGTGAGCTCATTGATTTTCTTAAGTAGTTGTTGAATATCATCTTCTACTTGCTTGATCTGCCTTGAGTATGTGCTCTGGCCCTGGAAAAGAAATATCATGTAGATTTCGTAACTCACATTATTTTCTGTTTAGGGAAAAATGCCAATAGCTGCTGAGCGTCAAGATGTTCAATAGACTCTCTTGGTATAACAGCCGACTATTGATCACAGCCAAAAAAGACAGTATTAAGTTCCAATAACAATATTTCTGTTCACAAAAATAGAGTGCAGCTACACACAATCAACCAATTGCGCAAGTGGAAATTTTTCACATTTGTAAACTTCAAGGATTTGTTTTTCTCTTAAACTTGTTCAGCCTTATTTTTTAAACTATTTTTTTCTAAAGTTTAAAAAAGACTTAGTAAAAACTATATATAGACAGAATTCTGTATACATTATCTGAAAATAATCTGTACAAGTGCTTTAACTACCTTATCCAACCTTTCTATCATCCACAGAAGACAGCAGGAAGATCACGGGGCAAATCAGAAGTTAGATTCTTGCTTGTGATAAAATGCTTTACTATCTTGCCGTGCCTAATGCAGGCAGATCTGGATCTGGATTTCCTTTACAAGATCTCCTTCATATCAACCTGGCAACAAAAAAGAAGCTGCTGTGGGCACAAGCCATATTTCAGAGCTTCGTGAAGGAGTCTTAGTGTTAACAAAATTCAGACTTCTGGCAAACATATCCAAATCCAGACATACGCTAAGCTGCACGTTTCATTTTTCAAGAGTTCTTTCACAGACCCACTCTGCTTTCGGGCGGAGAGGGGAGATTTGCATTTTAAGCCTTATTGTCCATGGAAAACGCCTCCCAAGATTACATTCTTTTTGACAAGGTCCGTGTATCCCTCACTGATACTAATTTAACATGATGGCTAAAAGCAAGTAAATTTGATGGGAGAAGGGGTCTTAAAGTTATTGTTCTTTATAAAGCAAGAAAATTGGTTAGTGAAGAAGCCCTAGTAAAGCCCTAGCTGTTAGACCCCTATGACAATGAGCTACGAGATACAGAACAAAAATAAAGGAAAAAAGAAACCTTCTTTCCTTTCAAGCTAATGAACCTACTGCATTATCGTTAGGGTTGTGGGTTGGGTTTGGGGCTGTCCTGGTTTCAGCTGGGACAGAGTTAAGTTTCTTCTTGGTAGCTGGTAGAGTGCTGTGTTTTGGATTTAGGATGAGAATAATGTTGATAACACAGTGATGTTTTGGTTCTTGCTGAGTAGAGTTTACACTGGTCAAGGACTTTTCAGCTTCCCGTGCTCTGCCAGGTGCATGAGAAGCTGGGAGGGGGCACAGCCAGGACAGCTGACCCAGACTGGCCAACGGGCTATTCCATACCATATGACATCATGCTCAGTATAGAAACTGGGGGAAGAAGAAGGAAGAGGGGGACATTCGGCATGATGGCGTTTGGCTTCCCAAGTAACCGTTACGCGTGATGGAGCCCTGCTTTCCTGGAGATGGCTGAACACCTGCCTGCCGATGGGAAGTAGTGAATGAATTCCTTGCTTTGCTTTGCTTGTGCACACGGCTTTTGCTTTCCCTATTAAACTGTCTTTATCTCAACCCATGAGTTTTCTCACTTTTACTCCTCTGATTCTCTCCCCCATCCCACCAGGGTGGGAGTGAGCGAGCGGCTGTGTGGTGCTTAGTTGCCAACTGGGGTTAAACCACGACAGGGGCTTTCTCGTTGGAAGGTAGAAAGGGAGAAAAGATTTTGGCAGGAGAGAAAAGCAAGAGGAGAAGCAGATGTACTAACTGTCCACTAAGTACATATCCCTCCACTCTTCCATTTTTTGAAGGGGACTTGCTTTTTTTCTATTTGGGACTCATGGGACTTGCTTTTTTTCTTTAACACTCTTGTGTATGTACGCTACTTACGTATGTTTTCAGCAAGGCAATATCTCCTTCATCCAGAGCTGAAACAAGACAAGAAAGACTTAGCTTCCTGTTCCAAAAACAAAACCAGCAGTATCAATTCTGCTTCTAAAAGGTGAAAACATATATTTTAAAGGGATTTTTTTGAGTTTCTACTTTTTCATTAAACCAAAGCGGAACAAAAAAGTATCAGACATTCAAGAAAAACAAAACAGGGTCTCTGGCTACTCTCTTCAGTCCAAAAATCTGTACCACCCAGAGCTCACAGCAAGCAAGCTACTTGAACTTTGCCTCGCTCAGAGTAGCTTACCGACCTATGGCTGTACAGAGAAGGAACTGAAGATATCAAAACTTCATCCTTTCAACTTTTTGTTTCTTAATGTTTAAGAAAACATCAATGAAAAACTGTCCCCACTTTCCACCAGTGATGTCTCTTTTCCAACATGCCCAGTGTGAGCAGAGAACAGCAACCAAACCTAAGCTGGTCTCAGTAACAACAAACTACCATAAACTACTAAAGCAGCCGGGAATCAGTAACTAATGCAATGCTGAGTTTTAATATTGTAAAACAGAAAACATGGGAATCGTCATACTAGATGAGATAACCAGTCTGGTCCAATATCCCTTCTCCGACAGGAAGGTCTACGAACATGGCAAATATATAGGGAGCTCCCACTCCCAGGTCACACATTGTTATTAACGGCCCTTAAAACATCTTCCTTATTGAGTATTTCTGTCAGTTTTTTGAATCCCCGTACACTTTCAACAGCTTTCAGCAGAATATGCAGGAAGGAATCCCCTGATTTAAATCAGCATTGTGATTCCTTTTACTTGACTTTTAAACTTGGAATGTAAAAATTGTACTTGGGCCTCAGAACTAAGAAAAATATAAGTCTCTGTTACTGTTGTCCTCTATTTACTTCCACATCACTTGTGATTTAACAGACCTGTAACATTCTCTATCCCTTCCCCCAAAAGCTATCTCTCTTCCTGAACAAATGATAGTCTTCACCTTAAGCATCCCTGGCCCTCTGTCTTCCTCTCTTTTCTAATTCCACTGTTTCTTTTTGTGATAGAGGGAGCCCGAACCACACAGTATTGAAGATCTGGGTGCAGCGTGTATTATACAGTATTCCGAGAGGATTTTTTTTTGTGTTGATCCTTATTTCTTTCCTGATTATTTGTACTACCCCATTGTTTTTTTGATATCTACTAAACACTATGTTGCTAAAACTAAAAAAGCTTTCTTGAGTGGGAACAGTTCAAAGTCCATCCCTGATTACATATAGCATTGATTTTGTCTCTAGATGTGTTATTTAATATTTACTAGCATGAAATAAAAAGGCAAACGCAATTCAGACATGAGGAGCAACCAGCAATTTTGACCCAGTTTGCCACCTCACCCCCTCCTGCTTCCACACCAATACTTATGGAAGCGGCAGCACGTGGGGTTTGGCAGCCACCTCCGCAGGACTCCACCAACGAAGAAAAAGAAATGATCACGGTTTATTAGACTGATCTTTTAACTAAACCGCAAAAGGCCTTGCATTTTATGAAGAGCAGATGAGGCTTTTTAGGAGCCTTTTCTACGAGACCCTCAGGGAGCCCCGGCGCCAGTGAGGCCGCCTGCGCCGCGGGGATCCCCCCGCTCCCGAGGCCGGCGGCTGCCCCGCAGCAACGGGGGCGATGGCAGCCGCCCCCCTCCGTATTTGCCACCCATCCCGATCAACCCTTCGCCGCGCTGCCCACGCGTTTCCCCCGGCGGGGCACCGCACTTCGCGGACCTGATTCTCCTCAGTTTTCCCTCAATCCTTTAACAACACACGGATGTTTAGCACCCCCACCCCACGGACCGCCCCCCCGTCAGGGCCGCAGAGGCGGCACGGGCCCAGCCCGGGCTCCGGGGGCCGCTCGGGGGGCGGCGACCGCAGCGCCAAAAACCCCATTAAAAGGATTTTTAAGTCTTTTTTCCCTTCCGGCCGCGCGCCCCCAGCCCCGCCGCTCCCGCCACCGAAATGGCGGCCGGCAGCGCCGCCCGCGCCCCGCTGCGGCCGGGGCCGGGGCCTTGCTCGGGGCGGTTCCCCGCCATCAACACGGGGGCCCCAACCCGGGGCGGGGCGCTGCCCGTTCCGCCGCCTGTTGCCGTGCTAACGGGTAGCGGGCCCCGGGGAGGCGGCAGGGCCGGGCCCCCGCCCGCGTCGCCCCTCACCGCGGATGGGTTTGTCCTCCTTCTCCTCCTCCTTGGTCTTCCTCTGGTCGGCGCCCAGGTAGTCCGGCATCGCGGCGGCCCCGTCCCGCGGCCCGCCCTGCCCCGGATGCGTTACGCAGCACCGCCGGGGCTTCCGGCCGCGCCGGGGGGACACCAAAGGAGAGTGCACCGGCCCGTACGCGCCGCGGGCCGCGCGCTACCCGCATCTCCTTCCCCCCGCCACCGCTGCCCCCGCCGGAGGGTTCCGCCGGTTAAGCCCGCGCCGCCTCGAGCCGCGGGCCCCGGCTCGGGCTGCCGCGGCCCCAGCTGGGCCTCGCCGCCGATGCCGGCCCCGTTGCGGAGAGGCGGCGTGGAGCAGGCAGGGGGGCGAGGGGGGAGGCGGGGGGGGCCGGGCCCCGCCGGGCCGCTTATCCCGCCGCACGCCGCCGCCGCCCCGGAAGCGCTCTCCGGGCGCCTCCATGCGCCGGCTCCCGGCAACCGGCGAGGCGAGGCGAGCGGGGCCCGCCGCCCAGGCCCGAGGCTCGCTGCGGCCTGCCGCCCGCCGCCATGCTGCGGGGGGCTCGGGAGGGGCAGGTGACGGCCGTCACCGGGGCGCTGTCGGCCGGTAGGTACCGCCGGCCCCGCAGGCGGGGGGCGGGAGCGGCCCGGCCCGGCCGCGGGGCTGCAGCGGGTGCGGAGCCGGGGGCGGCGCGGCGGGGGGCGCCGGGATCTGCCGCCGGCGCCCGGGCCGGCGGGGCGCGGAGCTCTCCTCGGCCGCTGCTGACAGGACCGGGCTGCCCCTGTGCGCGATCGGGGGGAGCAGCCCGCCCTCCCGCGCCTCCTTAGGCGCTGGAGTTGAGGGATCGCCTGTTCCGGAGGAGCTTTCCCGTTCATTGTACTTCAGTGCCGCCCGCTCACGTGCAGCCTCTGCCGCGGTGCTCGCCTCGAGCCCGTGTGTGAGCAACAAGTCTGGTTTCGCTGCCGGAGGGAGTGGCCTGTACGAGGGAGCGGGAACGCGGGGGAGATCAATCCAAATTTATCATTTCTGCCGCAGTTATCGCCTCTATTACCAAAGCAAGGAAGGTATCAAATACAACGCGACGTGTGCGTTCCTTTAAGTGGAAAGCACCTTTCGGGATTTGAGAACAGGGTGCACTGTTGGGAAGGTACCGCCCGGTAGGGATGCGTGCTGGTTCTCGCAGCCTCTAAAGCAGTCTGGTGTTTGTAGAGCGAACTAGAAGATTTGGCAATCTGTAGCCCCATGTGATGCTGTACTTTTATGGGTTTTGATGGGGTTTAATTAAAAAAAAAAAGTAAACCACAGAAGGTGAAGTTGCTTTTATGTTTTTGCTTATAGCATCAGTACTCTGTCAAGTGGAACCTGTGGGAAGATGGTTTGAAGCATTTATTAAGAGGAGAAACATAAATGTTTCTGCCTCTTTCCAGGAGCTAGAAGATGAGAAGGAACTTTCTGAAGAATCAGGGGATGAAGAATTGCAACTTGAAGAATTTCCTATGTTAAAAACCCTTGATCCAAAGGACTGGAAGGTATTCAGTTGATATCGATTAGCGTTAATTATTTTTGCTGGAAATCTCCTGTCAAAGTTATCTGCCATTCCCAGCTGCTAAAGGTGCCCTTTGTTCCTCCTCCCCTCCCACCCCGACCTGAACTGGTTTGTGTCCCTTAGCGTTACAGCTGGGTTTGTATTTTCCACGCATAACCGGTTGGTGAGGGCACACTCAAGCGCGCATCAGGGTAAGATCTTAGTCTTGAACTGTTGTTTTTCACTTTACTGCCTGTAAGCAGTAAAAGAGTCTCCTCCCTGTTACCGCCTCCCTTATTCTGGAATTGTGTTAGCACTCTTAATATTAAAGACAGCAATTCAATCTTCCAATAATTGAACTTTCTAGGATTCAATGCTTTAATCCAATTTAGAGTAAGCTACTTGAATTTCTGTAACAGTGGCTTGATTTATTGATATTTGGTTATTCAATAGTTACGGCCTTTATGACAATTGTTCTTTTTCTAATATTTATTGAGAGAGGGAAGAATTCTGCCTCTTGCTTTTAAAACAATGGGAGGAGAACTGTTTTTCTGCATGTGTTGTGGCTTTTCAGGTCGCATTTTTCAATGTTTATTAGGGTTAATTTTTTTTCCCCTCAGAATCAAGACCATTATGCAGTTCTTGGGCTAGGAAATATACGATACAGGGCTACTCAGAAACAAATCAAAGCAGCTCGTAAGTACCTTTCCTTCATAAGCATACCTTTCTTTCAGATGTACATAACTGTTTTCCACGTGAAAATACATACATGTCATGAACAAGCTTTTTACTATTTCACAGGCCTAAAAATGCCCGCTCTTTGATTTGTGTTGCTTTCCGGCCTTCTAAGTTCACATCACAGCTCCAAAATCCACAGGCCTAAAGCTAGGGAATTAAACAAATTCACTGAGTTTACATCTCAGTTTCCTTGCCTGTGTTTTTTCATCAACAACCTTGAGACTGTAACTGTACATTTCTGCATTTTTGAGTCTGCAGCCAGGCTCAGTGAAAGGCAGAGAAATACAACTAGCCTTGCCCTACGTGTTTCAGTAGGTTGGTACCTTGAAGCCCCCTTACGATGGTTAGCTGCCGCATTAATGCCAGTGAGTGTTTAAAAAGTATGCTGCTGTTATCATTCTGATGAGACTGAGCATTGCATGGGAATGGAGCAGTAGCTCTTGAATTGTCAGATATTCAAGTAACTAAAAGTTCCTTAGGCCACTGAGGAGAAGCTCGGTTTTGCTCTTCTTTGGTCATTTTACCATGTGAAAACTGTAGAGTTCCTGTGGCTGGCTCTCTGGGACATTCCCAAGCCGTTAAAAATGTAGTCTTGTGAGGCTGAGTTTTCTTGACATTTTGGGTAAGTAAACCATAGAAGTTAGAAGTGCCACTGTGCTGCTTAATGATGTCATGAGCCTGTGTCTTAAATCACGATGTGATTCAGAAGCGCATGCAGGTGATTGGGCATATTTTATGGTACTTGCATATGAAGGAACAACATGTTGGGCTTCAGAACTTTTTTCCTGGAAAGCAATGTGACCACGAGTTGACTTTGCAAGAAGAATGCAAGTATTTAGTGGAGGGAGATTTAAAAGTACGCTGAAGATTGTTCAGTAGCCTTTATGAAATAAGCTGATGGTTTTGTGACTTGATCTTGCAAGCAATTGCCTGTATAACTGTACTGGTGTGAGTAGAATCACTGTCCCCAGTGAAACCACAGATGAAGATTAAGTTACTCCCAAACGCAAATGGGTGGAAATCAGCAAATTACCAACTTGCCCAGGAAATTATGTTGCCTCAGGTAGGTGTTGCTTAGCAGTGCCACCATGGAGCATGTGCTAATACAGCACAGAGCAGCACCTACTCCGGTGATGATTAGTGGTCTCACTACTCCTGTCGAGCAAGAACTGGGGCATCTCTCTCTTTAGGATCCTACCTAGGACACAGAATGAAGTCCCAGTTGTCGAAGAGGTGGCAGTCACCGACCTGCTCCTCCACCTGGATGCCCACAAGTCTATGGGGCCAGACGGGATCCACCCGAGGATACTGAGGGAATTGGCGGAGGAGCTTGCCAAGCCACTCTCCATCATTTATCAGCAGTCCTGGTCAACCGGGGAGGTCCCAGATGACTGGAAGTTGGCTAATGTGACACCCATCTACAAGAAGGGTCGGAAGGAGGATCTGGGGAACTACAGGCCTGTCAGCCTGACCTCGGTGCCGGGGAAGGTCATGGAACAGATCATCCTGAGTGCCATTATGCGGCATGTGCGGGACAACCGGGGGATCAGGCTCAGCCAGCATGGGTTTATGAAAGGCAGGTCCTGCTTCACTAACCTGGTCTCCTTCTATGACAAGGTGACCCGCTTAGTGGATGAGGGGAAGGCTGTGGATGTTGTCTACTTGGACTTCAGTAAGGCCTTTGACACCGTCTCCCACAGCATTCTCCTGCAGAAGCTGGCTGCTCACGGCTTGGACAAGTGCACTCTGAGCTGGGTTAAAAACTGGCTGGACGGCCGAGCCCAGAGAGTGGTGGTGAATGGAGCCAAATCCAGTTGGCGACCGGTCACGAGTGGTGTTCTCCAGGGCTCAGTGTTGGGACCGGTCCTGTTCAATATCTTTATCGATGATCTGGATGAGGGGATTGAGTGCACCCTCAGTAAGTTTGCAGATGACACCAAGTTGGGTGGGAGTGTTGATCTGCTGGAGGGTAGGAAGGCCCTGCAGAGGGACCTGGACAGGCTGGATTGTTGGGCCAGGGCCAACAGTATGAGGTTCAACAAGGCCAAGTGCCAGGTCCTGCACTTTGGTCACAACAACCCCATGCAATGCTACAGGCTTGGGGAGGAGTGGCTGGAAAGCAGCCTGGCTGAAAAGGACCTGGGGGTGATGGTTGACAGCCGCCTGAACATGAGCCAGCAGTGTGTCCAGGTGGCCAAGAGGGCCAATGGCATCCTGGCTTGTATCAGGAATAGTGTGGCCAGCAGGACCAGGGAGGTGATAGTGCCCCTGTATTTGGCGCTGGTGAGGCCGCACCTCGAATACTGTGTTCAGTTTTGGGCCCCTCACTACAAGGACACTGAGGTGCTGGAGCGTGTCCAGAGAAGGGCAACAAGGTTGGTGAAGGGTCTAGAGAACAAGTCTCATGAGGAGCGGCTGAGGGAGCTGGGGTTGTTTAGTTTGGAGAAGAGGAGGCTGAGGGGAGACCATCTCGCTCTCTACAACTACCTGAAAGGAGGTTGTAGTGAGGTGGGGGTCGGTCTCTTCACCCCAGTAACAAGCGATAGGACGAGAGGAAATGGCCTCAAGCTGCGCAGGGTAAGTTTAGGTTGGATATTAGGAAAAACTTCTTTACTGAAAGAGTGGTCAGGCATTGGAACAGGCTGCCCAGGGAAGTGGTTGAGTCCCCATCCCTGGAGGTATTTAAAAGACGGGTAGATGCAGTGCTTGAGGACATGGTTTAGTGGTGGACTTGGCGGTGGTAGGTTAACGGTTGGACCTGATGATCTTAAGGGTCTTTTCCAACCTTAACAATTCTATGATTCTATGATTCTGTGATTCAGTACTGAATTATTACATGGTGCTGTAGAGATGTGAGTCTTTCTCACCAGTATATACTGTGCTTTTCCTATTTTTAACAAGGATTCTGATTTGTTTCTCAAAGGCGAGTTGCTGTAACTACTTGCATGGTATCTTCTCTCTGGTATTTTATAGTGAGCCAAGAAGGTACATTTTATGTTGTATGATAATATGGCTAGACTTTTTGGCAAAGAAGTCAGTTTAAAATCTGACTTTACTGTTTAAACACTAGGAGAACCTTGGTAGCAACTTTAGTAGATACTCGGTATGTGTTAGTTAAATCTTAGGATTTAAGGCCTAAGTAGAGAGAGAACTTGACGACGAAGTCTTATGTGCGTGCTTAATGTTATCCATGGGTAAGTGCAGCAGTCTTCGCAGGCTCATGGCTGTAGTTTCCTTGATGAATTTCATCTTGGATTCAGAACTTGAGTAAAGGGATAGAATACAGTTTTCATTTTATCTGAACTACTTTGCTTTTCATTAGAAATAATAACTAAAATTACATTATTTATTTATTTTTTCAGTATGATTGCACAGGGAATTGTACAATCTTGCACAATTAAGGTCCTGAAACTGCATTATGCTTAAACTGTACACTTACAGGTACTGAAGCACTTCGCTATGCACAATATTAGAACAAGTCCCAGAAAATCAGTACTTCTTCAGCTGATGAAGGTGGAATAGAGTTTCTGAGTTGCGGTTACCTTGTTTCCTAGCAAAGATGAAATAATTCTGACGATAGTGTTACATGAAAGAGAGTTCATTAACTCATATCTGTTTTCTTCCCGATGTTATTTGGGGTTTGGGTTGTTTGGGTTTTTTTAAGTATTTATTCAGAGAAACGTCGATGGAAATTATTGTATTACTTTGTAGTTTGTGAGAAATAAATTGTTGGTGATGAATCATTTCTAAATCTAATGCATCTGTTTGCTAGATAAATCCATGGTTTTGAAACATCATCCAGACAAGCGAAAAGCTGCAGGGGAACAGATAGGCGAAGGTGATAATGATTACTTTACGTGCATAACTAAAGGTAAGCAATTGATCTTTTTTATTAGATACTCTCTCAATCTACTTGATTATCTGAAACGTATTTGTAGTGCTTTAGTAGGCTTTTAAGGAATTGTCAATTACTAAAAAGCCAGAGAAGTTCTTTTCCATTTTAGAAAACTGCCTCAATAAATAGAGATTACATTAACATAACTTCCCTCTGGGTAGATGCAGTATGGGAATGCAACTGACAGACAAACTGATCGTTTGGCTGCTGTGCCACTTAGTGATAAAATGTGAACACTTGCAGCAGCGTATGCAAAGACGAACCACTAGAGGTAGCCGCGTACCTGGGATAAACTGGCCTGCTAGAAGGTAATTCCCCTAAAACACCAACAGCAATTGGAAAATCTGAATTCTAATGCACTTACTCTGCCAACAGAGCATCTGTTGATTTGATGTAGGATACCAGTTTCTTCAGCTGCTCTTTTTTGCCCCCAGATGACTGAGTGAAGTCAATTGAATAACATTTCCTTTCTTGCCTGTAGTGACCTAGAACACCACTGCTGGCTGATTCCAGAACCGTAGGGAGTGTTCTAGGTGTATGACTTAGGCCTCTAGAAATGCATTGGAGTTTGGCTTTTTTTGTTTATTTTAAACAATTTTTTTTGACTCAATAAGGTTGGGGCGGGAGGAAATCTTGGCATTTGTGTGTTCTAAACTTTCTTCTTCTGGGTGTCTTCTTACAATACCAGTTAAAATGTTAGATGATATGTTAGACAAGCTAATGATGTTTTCAGGCTCCCTTAGAGTTGTCAAAAGGAAAAAAAGTTGCCAAAGGAAATTTTTTTGTCCATAGTTGCAGTCCTCTCAGAAACTGGCAGGTATTTACAATAAGAACCACCTGCAACTGAATTCAGGAATATGCTCTGTGTTCTACATGCAAAGAGCAAAATATGTTTCCCCTTAACTGCTTATGATTTAATTTTAAGGAAACAGAAAGGAAAGCACAAAGTGGCATGGAAGAGGAGTAATGCTTCCACGCAGCGCCTTGGAGGAGGGAAATGCAGTGGTAGGGAAGGGGAATCTGGAGTAGGAGCAAGTGGTAATGGAGAGAAGAAACTTGGAGAGGCAGGAGTATATAGCTGGGATTCCGGCCTGGGGCTGCGAAAGGAATGAGTGGGAGATACAGTGCTGGGGGAACCGAGTATGTGGGAGTGGAATTGGGGATCTGTATGGAAGGGACACCTCTTAAGTGGAAGAGGAACCAATGGATGTGCACAGAATTTCTTGCATCAGGAAAATGGTGTGAGGGTTACAGAAGCTCCTAGCTTGCAATGTAGAGGATAACTGGGGTCATTTAGAGTATTGGCAGAGGGAATTCCCTTCCCAGAGGGGAAGGGAAGACTGGCAGACAGCAGCTCATTGGTGGTCCCTTGCATTCCTTCCTCTCTCTGTCAACATGCGCAGTGAGTTCAGTTTACAGAACCACAGAGCACCAAGGTCTCCTCCAGCTTATCACCTTCTAGATCTGACCTTCACGGTGCAGTGTCCAGGAACGCACTCGGAGAAGCCCATGAATGATCGCAACTTGAATTTGATTCCTTTGATGACTTTTCACTCTTATTGAAAAATAGTAGGTATTGTAGAACAAAGTCATTCCATGCTTCCTTGAGAGAAAACAAGTGTTTACTGCAGCTACAGCGTGTGTGATTTCCAAGTTATAAGATTCAGTAACGTGATGCTCCCCAACTGCAGGACTGTAAGAACAGGAAAACTGGGAGCGCGTGCATGTTTTGGCTAGTAGCTATGTGGTATTTTATGCTCTTTCCAAGTCTCAGTACAACTTCATCATGAGCTGCAAAAATTCTAATGAATAGCTACTGTTCTTGCCAGTTCTGACATCATATTAATTCAGGGACTGCTCTTACTCCATGCCTGTCTTACTAAACTGTTTTTTGTCAATTTATCTGCAAGGATCTGGTGTAGGATAAAAGCCTGAAGATGTCATGCCCAAACTCCAGTGCCTGAACCAAATTTACTGCTATAAAATTATTTTAAGTATAATTTGGTTTGTTATATCGTAGTGGTTAAATGTGTTGTTTTTCATAAACATTTTCCTCCTACTTGGTTTAACAGGAATTGACAGCAATGCTATTTGGTGTCACTAAAATAATTAAATATCAAGCTGTACAGAATGATAGATCCAGCACAGATCTGAGAGCATCTTTTTAAACATTTAGAACCTTTTCTGGAACATTCCCACCTTGTGGGGAAGACTCCCTTTAGTCTCATGTTTTATGTCTCGTAACTTTTTTTCAGCTTATGAAATATTATCTGATCCTGTGAAACGACGAGCATTTAACAGCATAGATCCTACTTTTGATAACTCTGTACCGTCCAAAAGTGAAGCAAAAGAAAACTTCTTTGAAGTTTTTTCACCAGTTTTTGAAAGAAATGCCAGGTAAGCTGTGTCAGACTGCCTTGGCTGTTGCTGGAGAATCAGCCTCTGCAAACTCTTCAGGCATTGTGTTTGTAACAGGTGTGATTTTAAGGGATGCTGGGAGATGCATTAATTTGCTAGAAATGTAATAGAAGTAAAATAGTGCATTCTCTATTATTTCATTTTAAAATAATCTGAACTGTCACACTAGTGGCATTGACCCATTTCACCCATGAGATTTTAAAAAAAAAAAAAAAAAAAAGTCTGTTCTCAGCTCCATAGTATTTACTGTCCTTTTTGTACAACACATTGTTTCATCTTAAAATTATTTACTATCGCAAGTGTTTGTATGCTACTGACTAAAAATTCCTTTTTTATGATTTTCTTATGAGGGTGAGACATTAAGAGAAGACAATAGTTATGTTCACAATTTAGCTGATTAAAAGAGAAGATAAATGTAACTATCAATATTTGGTGGTTCTCTCTTAAGGTGTGTGACTTTTTTTCTGCATTTGATTCATGCTTGCCAATTAAATTTGTATTAAGGCTGTCACAATGGAAGTCTATTTCACCTTTTACCTGTATGAAAAAAAAAGAAGTGTTTTATTGTGTGAGGCACTTTACAACGCATTCTGAACAATCTGTTGATCATTTAAAGTAGATTCATTGAATCTTTTGTCAAGTATTCCAGAGATTCAGACCTGGATCTGTGGTTGTCAGATGGGTTGTTCCCTTCTCTGCTTGGAAATGGATGCTATGTCATGGAATAACAAGTTCTAGAGCCTATGGAAGAGTTTCCTCTTTGTAGGGAAAAAATGGAATGGAGGCAGAACATGCATTATTGCCTCGTGCTTCACTAGAATATGTCGGAAACTTCCTGTAGCCTACCACAGAGCCGAGTTATTCACAGAGCACCTTTTGTCCGCTTTCTGTAAGCTTCTCTACCAGGAGAATGCGTGTGGAGAATTGAATATTTACAACAATACAACAATAGCTTGTGCTCCATCAAGTCTCCTTGTAGGCACACCAAACTTGGGCAGGAGGAGTTTGCTTTTCTGCAGGAGCTCCCCATAAAAGGCCCAATCTGGAGGATGTTTAGAAGCAACTCTCCTGTTTTATTCCTCTTTCCTGGTGCCCCTCTGTGTTGGTGGGAGGGAGCCTCTGATTTGGGATTTTGATTCTGTACTTAACACATGCCACCTGATAAAGTAAGATTATATATATTATTTATTGAATATATCCATTTATTTTCAGGTGGTCAAATAAGAAAAGTGTTCCTAAACTTGGGGACATGAACTCGTCATTTGAAGAAGTAGATGCATTCTATTCATTTTGGTAAGTTAGCTGATACCTCCATTTCTATTCACAGTGTTTAAGACCTGCGATATAAAGGGCTTGCAGACCCTTTTGTATGTAGGTTGTTGGCTGTGGTCTGTTCTGACCTAGTAATGTCATGAAATTACCCCACAGCTGTTGGTGCCTTCCACAAACTGAGCTGTCTTTCTCCTAGCTAATACATCCACGTTGTAAATTCAGTTACAGTGGGAGCTTCTGACAGTTTTCTGACCACGATGGCTGTGAACCGAGTTGACCCATGGACTAGAAGTGGGGTTCATCTCACCTAACTTGTGTTTTCAGTGGAGGTGCCTACTAGGTGTATAACCTCCCCTAGTTAAGGGAGGTCTGTCTAGTCCAATAAAGTCAGTAGAGTTTATGGCTTGACTCATCTGCTAAATACAGATGCTTATATAAAGATTAAATTAATTTCTCTCTGAACTCTACAGCCTGCACTGTATCTCCACTGCCTATAACGGGAGCTTAGACAACTGCACTGTAGGCATTTAGAGTTGGTGAGACTGATACCATCCCAAAATACACTCCGTCCTACAGTACAGATAGATGTAAATCATTACTTTCAGTAGCACCTTGTGTTTTGACTTGACACAGTGGAATCATTGTAGGTGCAGTATAATTGTAAAGTATGTAGTACAGACTGTAAATAACAGTATAACTGCCTACAAAAAACTAATAGTAAAAAAGGTAGATTATTTGTAATAGTTTTGCTGTTTCGTTCGTTGGTTGTTTTTTTCATTCATTTGTGGTTTGTTTTTTTACTTTTATTTACTTCAGGTATAATTTTGATTCCTGGAGAGAGTTTTCGTATTTAGATGAAGAGGAAAAAGAAAAAGCAGAATGGTATGTAAGTAAAAAGAAATTTGACAGGAGACTGAGACATTGATACGGCAAGATTTTCCAACTTTCTATTAGACTGTAAGCCATAGGAAGAAAGGTAGCTGAACGAAGACTGAATTCCACTCTCCCAGCTTAGTAGTCAGTCATGGACTTGAACTGGACTGACTGTGGGCTTCTCTTTGTCTTATTTGTGTAAGTGAAATAGTTCTTGCTTGCATCACAGAGGTGTTTCTGAGGTGCTTTGAAACGTATGTTCATTTAAGTTCAGACTTGCAGTTCCAGCAAGTCCCAAACACAGGTTGAACCTGGAGCCAGAACAGAGTGGATGAGTACGCAGGTATCATTTCTCTCTCCAACTCTTTATTAAACTGTGCTGAGACAAGTGAGACTTCCTGGAATTTAGACAGATTAGTTCTGATGGCTTGATGTTAATAAAAATCGTGTAGTTGTTGATGTAGTGATAGTTGCTGAATTACTCAGACCATGCTGCTATTGGAAAATACATTCTATTTTTATCCTTCCTACAGTTATAAACACAGAATGTTCAAGTTAGAGCATCGAATCATTTAGTCCAGCACATACTTCACAGGACACAACCTTTCATTTTGTCATCCTTGTATAACCATAACTGGCATTGTATGAACCTCTTCTTCCAAGTTTGAATAGAAATCAATTTTGCAGTTAGATTCAGTGGTTAGCTTGCTTTGTGGCTAAAAGCTGTGCCATATTTAGGCTGTAGCTACGCATGCATTCCTCTTCTCTTATGCCTTTTCCTGCTATTAAATTTTTTGAGTCTCTCTGGATCCAATGTTCTCTCTCCTGTCAAGGTTCTGTGAAGGCACTGTAATCAACTCCATATCACTTGTATTTTTGATAAATTGTACAGATTAATCTTTAGGCTTCTCATTGGAAGGCTCTTGAATTATTTGCGTAGCTCTTTTTTTGTGCTTGTTCCTGTCATTAGTGTCCTTTTTTAAAAATGTTTAGACAAATGGTACATAGCGTGCTGAACTTCAGAGAGAGAACAACACTTCAGCTTCTGTTCAGATAGTTGTGATTCTTGTTATCCCTTCTTACCAAAGGTGATATTGCTCGTGTTTTAAACTTTCAATCTACTCATAGTAGTCTCCTGCTCTGTTCTGGGGATTGTTTTCTTTGTTCTGAGGTACATTGTTCTGTATTTGGTTGTGTGGATGAGGATATAGACCCCCACTAAAAATTCACCTCTTTCTTGACAGCACTGGCAAATATTTTCAGATTATTTAGTCAGCCAATTTTTAATCTATTTAACCTGAGCTGTATTTTACTGGAGTGAATCTGGCATGATTTTACTGGAGTGTCACAGTACTTCATAGAAAGTGTTCTTTCTGTGCAGATGGGTTTACTTGACATGGCCTATATTCTGCAAAATGGAGATAATTGACATTGATTATATTGCTGCCCTTTAATTAAACTGTATACCAGCATTTCAGTTGTTTTGCTTGGGTTTAATGTTAGGTCAACAAGTGGATTGCATTTTAAAAATAAAGTCCATGATCTCATTCCCTGCAATGACAGATAAGCAGCTTGTTTTGTTAGGTGTTTTGAAGATTTATGTAATTGTGTAAACGCTTAGCATTTTGAACATGAGCATGGGGCCTGAAACTTCATTTTTTGAAGTCTATTTTTGAAGTGTTTAGAGAAAAGCATCTGTGTGGGGAAACTTTTTTAAAAAGTTGAATTTCTAACAGACTGACACTGTAGGGTATTAGCATTGAACTAACTATGCTTTCCCTTTGTAGTCGAGATGAAAGGAGGTGGATTGAAAAGCAGAACAGAGCTGCCAGAGCATTGAGAAAAAAAGAAGAAATGAACAGAATTAGGACACTTGTGGGTGAGCATGCAAACTGCTGGGTTTTTAAAGAGAGATTTGTTAACTACCAGTGGAAATCTCCTGTTTTTCTTTTGTACATGATGCATCCTTTCTTCTGCCAGACAATGCGTACAGCTGTGATCCCAGGATAAAGAAATTTAAGGAGGAAGAAAAGGCAAAGAAAGAAGCGGAGAAGAAAGCAAAGGTAGAAGCAAAACGAAAAGAACAGGAGGCAAAAGAAAAAGTAAGTTAACTACTTTATTTGGGTTGAAAAACCCTGGTTCATTTACAGCTGATCCACTGCTTCAGCTTCTAGATGTGTCTTAAAGCTACTGTTAGAATCATATTGGGGTTTAAAGATGTGTTGTCTTCGATCCCTGTGCAACAGGCAGTGCAAGATTGACAGCCTTTTGAGAACGAGAGGAAAACAAGGAGCACAGATCTGAAACAAAAAAAACCTTCTAAAATTGCATTCCGTTGTTGCATACACTTCCTCTGGTTTCGAGGCAGTCGTAAAGTTCTGTGGCCTACTTTCCTTTTTCACAAAACGGATACAGCTGCTTGCGTTGTGCATATGGTCTGTGAATGGTTGATTGGTATGAAACACTTTGAGGTAACATACTTGATTAAGAGTTTGGAAAAGATGGCTCTGAAAACAGCACCAGGCATGAAAGGGAACTGTAAGGTGCTAAAAAGTGACTTAAAGGACAATACTGGAGCACTGCAAGATACTATGTTAATAATGATGCAGGAGAAATGTTGGACTACTGCATTTTTCCAAGCTTATACTCTTGGGGCTGGCATAGGAAATTTCCTACAGTTTTATATCTTCACTGTAAAGGAAGTCAGGACTTATAAACTAGGGGTCCTCATAGTGAGTATCTGAATTAATGCCAACTGGTTTATGTTTCATCACCTCCCTCAAAATTCTTGGAAAAACAAATATTAAAGTATTGATGTATTAAAAAAACATAACAAAACAAAAATACCCACCACCAAAACCAGAAACAGCACATTTCAGTATTGAATGACTGAATGACCCTATAACAGTGTGACTTGAAGTTTTTTGTTTGTTTTTTTTGTTTTGATTGCAGCAAAGACAAGCAGAATTAGAAGCGGCACGGTTAGCAAAAGAAAAGGAGGAAGAAGAAGTTAGGCAACAAGCATTAGTAGCAAAGAAGGAAAAAGAGATACAGAAAAAAGCAATCAAGAAAGAAAGGCAAAAACTGAGAACGACGTGCAAGGTATTTAAATATTATTATAGTGAAATACAGGTTAGATCAGTGAAATTGCTACGTTTGCTTAGATCAGACCCTGTCACATGCTTGCTTGTTCTTATGGCTGGAGATGGGTACGGAAAGTGGGTTTACTAAAAAGCAAAATACTAAAACACATACTTATCGTACGGTTTTGAGTTGTGAGTAAAGCTGACCAAATAGGTCCAAACACAGCAGTGGCTGAAGAATGCTGTGTGCTAAGCCTTTGTCTGAAGGAACAGGACAATAAAGTTCAAGAACTTTGTAGAACATGTATTTCTGCTTCCAGAACTGGAATTACTTTTCTGATAATGAGGCAGATTGTGTTAAAATGATGGAGGAGGTGGAAAAGCTTTGTGATCGTCTTGAGCTAGCAAGGTAAGTCCTCCTGCTGCTGATTTCTGCTCATTTTGATACCCATCTTTCTATTAGCCATCCGTTGTAACTTAATAATTTATTTTTAGTCTGCAATGCTTGAATGAAGCACTTACATCCACAACAAGGGAAGGAGGAAAGGCGGCTGTAGTAAAACAGGTAATTATGCTGAGTGTCAAATCAAAATAACAGAATAATTTGATTTGTGAAATCTACATGACTGAATTGAAGTAAGATACAACATAGCTGCTGTGGAATCCTGCCTGTTACACACAAAGACCTGAGTTTCAGAGTCCCCAGGCAGACCTGATCTCTGCTCCATTTTACACAGTACAGTTCATGGCTGGCGAAACAACCAGGGCCAGCTGAGAAAAAAATATGCATTTTTAATTAGTAAAGGATACAAAACCTACCATTTTACAGTATACAGAAACAGTGGAGGAATTTGATTTTGCCCAACGATGGGTAGCAGTTACCTAGAGGGGAAGGACGACAGTCTTAACCTATTCCGTTACGCAAGAAAAATCCTAGTCTAGGATCCGTGACCTGGGGCTAGATCCACAAAAGGACTTAAGTGCTGCAGGCTGTAGCCACTGGAAGGGCCAGTGGGTTGGATACCAAAGTATGGGAAAAGCAAGACGCTTGTGATTAAGATTTACAAAACTCAGCAAGGATCTGCCTAAATTTGGCAGCAGGGAAAAGCCATTTGGACTAATAAGGCTGAACCCACATCCTGCAGAAAGAATAAGGCACTTTCTCTCATCTGCTTTGGATTCACAGCTGTGAACTTTCTTTCCTGGTGGGGAAGATGATCTGTCCCCATCCCAGGGTCAGGTTTACTCATCAGACAACCTAAGACTAAATCCCTCTTGTTCTACAGGGGACTGAATCCTATCTCCCCGTCTCCAGAAGAGCGTTCCAGACACGGGACAGTCACCTTTCTGTCTGTTAAAACTGTTCCACTTCTGCATTAATAAAAATTATTTGTCAAATAACTTTCCTTTTACCAGGAAGATTTTATGATGAGATAGACAGCGAGAAACCTCTTTTGAGCATCCTGCCAACAGGCATAAGTGCATAGCTTTTTTAATATTGCCAAGACTGGACTGGGCATACTCACAAGCAAATACGTTAAAGATATGTCACACCACAGTCTCAAGATGTGATTACAGTTCACAAAGATGTGCGATGGATAACTTAAGTTCTGCTGAATTGCTTGCTAACAAACTAGACATGGCCATCTAACCCTGAGTAAGCACTTAGTAACTAAAATGTGGGTTGTTGCAGTTAATGCTAACTTAGTACAACTATAGTTACTGAGAATTTCTGGTGTAACCAGGTTTAGGTAGCAGTTAGGTTGGAAGATTTGGGAATCAGCATGTTCAACGTGGATGTTTAACTGCCCTCACTAGTCACTTTACGTTCTTAATACTTTTGTGGATCTGTCCCTGTAAGTCAGGAGTTAGCAGAAGTTTTGCCTTCATCCTGGAAGTGCTCATTTAATTTCCTAGTGAACTTGTGATGGATTCCTGCTGTAGCTCCTGATCTGGGATGGCCAAATTTACGCACGGGATGGAGGGAAATAATTCTGAAGCAGATAAGCTCCTCCATTTCCTTATGTATAACATACAGAACAGAAACTAAGCAAAATTCAAGGTTCAAAGCAATTCCAGAGAGAGGGGTTTGTGTCACTGTAAAATGTATAAATAAATAAATAAATAATGCTTGTTTACAATCCTTCAGATAGAAGAAATAAATGAACAAATAAGGCGAGAGAAAGAAGAGGCAGAAGCTCGTATGCGCCAAGCAACAAAGAGTTCAGAAAAGTCAACTACTGGTGGTGGAGGGGGAAGCAAAAATTGGCCAGAAGATGATTTACAGTTGTTAATTAAAGCTGTGAACCTCTTCCCAGCAGGGACTAACTCAAGGTACTTCTCGGGTTTGGTGTTAAAAGCCCAACTAACAATTTTTAATTAAATAACAAGCGTAATACAGCTTATTTTCAGACCATCCTAAGTATGATGTCAGTATAAGGACTCCCTAAACTTCCTCCTTTTCCTTGACTACTGAGCAGCCTGTCGTTTGTCTTCTCTTAGTACCATGCTCTACCTCTCACTGGAGTTAGCTCTGGCCCTGTATCTTGTTTCCCCCCCAAACTCGGGCCTCAGTCAATCAGCAAGATTGTGCTGAGGTGCATGTTTGCACAGGGCTTACTACAGGATAGGCTCCAGTCATTAAAGCAGAGAACAAAACCGGAACAGTGACCATGATGCAGCTGGCTAGGAATACAAGTGTGTAAGCTGCTTCCAGTAGCCCCACAATGAATGTGAGGCTGGTTTCTCCTCTTAGATGGTAGGAGGAAAACAGCCAGAGATACGAGTTCAGTGCCCCAGCTCTCTTTAGGGGACAGCCAGGGGAAAAGGGAAAGGCTGGGCTTCACAGAAAGCAGCACTGGCAATCAGCTTACTAAAAAGCATCAAGAACAGGAGCGTGCCTTAAATCCTGTTCTTTCCCAAGAGCAAAATGCCTTCTTCCACTTAGGATTCACAGATTTGAAGCCTCCGTTACAAGATTTGGGTGCTTACTTTTAAAAAAACCAAGCTGTCATAGTCTTTATGGAAATGATACCAGTACCTGTTTCTGCACTGCAGCTCAGCAGCCACGAGTACTCATTGAGAACACAGGCCTAGATACGATCCTACTGGCTGAGCAGGTGCAAATATTCCCCTCCATTTTCTGAGAATGCACTGGGAATTATCTTGGGGCTAGGGCTGTTCCAGGTCTCTCCTGTTGAAGCCCCTGTACCTGATGGTTAGGTATTCTTTTGGGGGGCAGTGGAAACAGGGTTAGTAACTTAGCCCTTTCAGTGCAGCCTGCAGTATTTAATGTCAGAGGTGTTTAGGGAATTCAGGAAAGCAACAGCTGAGCAGAGTTTTGAGGATTAGAGGTTTGCACTTACACACCTACATTCTACCCCATCCTTCTTCTGTATCAGAAGCCAAGAAGCTCCCCTAAGCTGACTGAATTCTTAAAGGAAACTTCTGCATTTAGTGACTGAAAGCTTTCCAGGATCGTTACCATGACAGTTTATATGTATTCAAGTATGATTAAACTTACTTAGGAGTTGATATAAATGTGTATGGGAGCTTGAAAGTAGCTTGTAGGAAGATAAGCTATTATGCAATATGCTGGTTTACCCTTTCTGTTCTTGCTTTAGGTGGGAAGTTATTGCCAATTACATGAACTTGCACTCTACTACTGGAATAAAACGAACTGCAAAAGATGTCATCAATAAAGCAAAGAGCCTCCAAAAGCTTGGTATTTATATTACCTTATTTTTGTAATAAGATGGTCTGCATGCTTCTATACAGCTTGATTTTCTTTGAACGGCATTCTGTTTCTATTAGGAGAAAATCCTCTGTATATCCCCAAAAGAAATGTAGTTCAGATGGAAGATTTAGAGGAGCATTTATGTGACTCGGTATTTTCAACCTAATAGCTATCATGTAGTCACTGCCTCACGAGTGACTCTCAGGAATTCTTTTCATCTAACTTGATGCACATGCATTGCCTAGGCTCCTCTACACTCAGAGAGAGACAAACTGGCCTCTGAAAAAGCTCTCTACAAAGGAAGGCATCTAGAAAAATGACATTGATGAAGCTATAGAGATACTTTAAAAAGATTAATGGGATTCAGCAACAGAATTACTGTGGCTCATCTCCTCTTATGGTAAATGGAGCCCAGAGAGCTCGGATACTGAGAGGAGGCTCTTGAGTAAGTTCTTAAGGAAAATCAAAACATTCCAAAAAACAAAGTTTAAGGAGTTTCTCCATTCCAATACCTGCACAAGGAGGACCCAGGCTTTCCCAGTGTTCCTGACTGGCCCTCTGAGACACTGGTACTCTGGGTAATATATAAGTTTTGTGCCGCAGCCTGTCCTTGAGAGAATAATCCCTTTTGATTTCAGTGAAGTTGCAGATTCAGGCTTAAGCTTATATGGAGAAAGTATTCATCTGAGCAGTATCAAGGAGGGTAGGGGTTGGAGAGCCTGATACTTTGAGTAAAGTCTACTAGACCCTGAAAGATTTTGGTTTTTTTTTTTTTTTTAAATCTACCAACCTTTTAACCATTATTTTAAAGGAAGTAGGAATTAGGTTTTTTTGGTTACGTGATTATTAGTTTGCAATAATCTGCTACAAAATGTTTTTATTATTACATCCAGTTTTAATTTTGTTGCAATAATTACTCTATTCAATGCCTGTTGCTCATAGACCCTCATCAAAAAGATGATATAAACAAGAAAGCATTTGACAAATTTAAAAAAGAACATGGTGTGGTGCCTCAGATGGACAGTGCTGCCCCCTCGGAACGATTTGAAGGTAAATGTGAAAAGGGAGCCCTTCTTGCAGAATTGTCTCCCCTGTGCATTTTAGTAAGAAAGTAATCCAGAACTTACTTAAGACTTGCTTACAAACAAATTCATGTAGCAAGTAAGAAAGTGATCCAGGTTTGTGTTTGGTTTTTTTTTTCTTTCAGGTTTTTAGTGCTGGGTAGCCCTTAGGTCGGACTAGTTGTGTCACAAAACTGCAAGGATTTTAAATCAACTATAATAGATTTCACAATATTTTCTTAGTCTTATCTCATAGACACCTTATTAAATATTTTTTCCTTACTGTCATTTTTGCATTTAAAAACAGGATCACCATTGGATTCATCCCCTTGGACTACAGAAGAACAAAAGCTTTTAGAACAAGCATTGAAGACTTATCCAGTAAATACTCCCGAAAGATGGGAGAAAATAGCAGCAGCTGTTCCAGGCCGGTCAAAAAAAGACTGCATGAAGCGATACAAGGTAAGGTGCCTCACCTCATTCTTGGATTGTAATTAGCCCAGGTCTTGTTAGAATCCTTTGCTTTTACTGTTGCGTTCCTACCGGAGACAGTATCTGACAACAGCAAACTAGCACAAGGTGGAGCCTTATGGAGAAATTTTTTTTTTTTTTTTTTTTTTTTTTTAAATCAACCCCAAAAGTGCAGTAAGGACTAAGTTTTCCTCAGTGAAAGTAGTGGTTCTGGCAGCTGGGAAGGGAAGTCTGTCTCATGAAATCTGTCTTACAATTTGACAGCAAGCTCCTGTAGATGGTAAAGTCCTATCCCTAGCCTCCTATAGGCAAAGTTCCTGCTACAGGGGAAGCAGATGAGCGCTGACCTTCCATTAATTTATTTGTTTCTAAGAGAAATTGTTTTAAGGTATTAACCTGTCTAGATTCCTTGCTATGTTGAGAGCGAGAGTGTTTCAGGCTGAATATATGCGGTGTTCAAAACCACAGCATTGTTACGAAGTTCCACATTTAGAGAAGTACCTTTTTTTTTTCCCCCTCAACTCTCCAGGAACTCGTTGAAATGGTCAAGGCCAAGAAAGCTGCTCAAGAACAAGTGATGAATGCTACTAAAGTCAAGAAATGACTCTTACTGACAATCTTTGTTTTATAATAAAAATGCAAATACTGTACATGTTTTCATTCCTTCCTTAGTTATACAGATATGCAGGACTGGCTGGTTCTTGAGTTTTAATCTTCTCAAATGCATTTCTCCAACTTAAAAGCTTTAAACAGGAGTGTAGTTGTTTTTTTTTCTTTTCTTTTTTTTTTTTTTTTTTTTTTTTTTTTAAACTCAAACATACTGAAAGTTCTTGCTATTCACTACTCACGAAGCCAATACATGCCACTGCAGATTTTGTTATACTCTGGAAGTTGTTCAATTGGACCTGGAAGTTAAAGAAAGTTGGCCATGACACATGCTAAACTGATACCAATTGGTGTGGAGGGGTTGCGGGAGGGTAGGGAAACTTATACAACATACCCACGGCAGCAACTGCAGGATGCTTATCACAGATGTACTTTGTGCAAATTTCTCTAACAGTCTGGGCATCAATAGCCTAAAAGGGGTAAAGAGAGATCTTTGTTACCAATTCCATCTAAAAAAAATATTAAGAGCCAGTGGTCTTAATTTTGTATAATCCAGGGGAAGAGGCAACAAAACAGTTGAAAATTTTCTCAGTTGGAAACAGTCTAACTTCTGTATTGTTACTTCCCATACAATTAAATTTCTTAAGGGCCTAATTTAACAGTTGCAACATGACTGCCACTTACTTCAATTCTTGCCTCAAGTTCTGGAATTGGGATTCGGCGCTTATAACACAGCATTTGTCTTCCAATGTCTTCACAGATTGGTGTGGACCCTAAAATAGGGGAAAATATGCTTCAGTTATCAGCACCCAACTCCACTGAGAATAAAAAGCTCTCATAAGTCTCACCATCAAGTTGTAGCAGCATATTTGTCTTTAGAAGATTTTTCGCTCGAGCTACTTCATTTTCTGTAACACTTGTGCAAAGTCTTATCCTGAAAAAGTGTAAATCCAAAGGCATTAAATAATGGTAACCAGTAGCACACAAGATTGCCTGTGATAAAGAGGTACATATACATTAGTACACCTACCAGGCATATCTTTTCTATAGACAGAGCTGGTAAGAGAATTTGGTATGGAAACAAGCCATAGGATGCAAAGCAGCAGCATAAGAGTAGGGTTTATTGGAAGCACACCAATATACCCAAGAGCAAGTTTTTCCCCTTAGAAGAGCTGTATTTTATTTTATTAAATGAATATTTTGAGCCAAGTGTAGTCCATACTTGCTATCTTGAGAATAGCTGTTGGTAAGATAGTAGGAGCCAAACAAGTAGAGGTAATTAGCCCAGAAAGCAATCCATTACATCCTGGCTCTTGGTGAGATAATGATTCACCACACTGCATAAGGAACATTTCACCAGGACAGGGGGGTGGATTAGATATCTTAACAGGTTCTTGTCACAGGAATGGTTCATATCTTCCCTGGTGCTAAGCTGCAGCGAACAGCCAAAATGATGCCATTTTTCTCCACAAGTTGTTTCCAAAGATCTCCTAGAATAACGGTATATGAGAAGTGATCTACGTGATTAAAGAAACTCCTCATTTTCAAGTTTTCTTTCAACTTTTGTTTCAACTTCACCCACTTTAAATCAGTGTTCTTAAGTAACATATGTCTATTTCTAATGACATCTGCAGTTCAAGCATTACAGTTGCACCTACGGACATCTTTTCAATTTAGACTTAAGCCTTAGATGAATGAACATTATCTAGGATCCCAGGTTTCAAAATTCCGTATATAACAGCTCACCTACTTTACATCATTTCATTTCCCTGTGTACTCACTAGAGCTGTATGTAACACCACCACCTGGTACATCATGTGGGATGGTAACAGCAGAACGGGGAACTACTAATGGTGTCTGTAGGTAACTGCATGTTCATTATTCTCATTCAGGAATATTTACTCTTTCAGTTGTCAATCATGCAGTTCACGGGCACTGTATACAGACTGAGTAGTATTCTAAAAGGTTTGACACATTTTCATAACTCTTGTCACTTCCAAGTCAAAAAAAAAAAAAAAATCACTGCTATATTTTCTTATACAAGGAACGCTATTATATAAACTACAGTTACTATTCATTCTTCCAGGGCAGAAAAAGAAAACCAAACCTAAACCTTAAGCTATTCACTCCAAGTAAGGCTGCCAGAAACTGGCTGTTGGGACTCTGCATTGAGTGTCAAAGTTTAGAACTTGATGCATTTGTTTTTTCCAGGCAAGCCTAAGCAGAGAAACAAAAAAATATTCTCTTTAAATGACTGCTATTTTTTTAATTGCACTCCTCCACTGAAAACAATCTTTTTAGAGAAAGAGTTGTTAGCTTACCATTCTCTCTGAACAAAGTGCACCATGTCCTGTATAGTGGATGGCTCACAGACCATATAGAGCCCCCACAGCCCTGTATCAGTGTAGCAGGTGTTGAAGGACTGGAAACTGTGACACAAGTTACCGTGGCAGGCAATCTGAGCAAGTTTACTGGATAAGTTCTGCTGAGGCAAAACAAACATATATTATTTTATGAAGTGTTTTGAAAGCCTACTAGTTACCTCCATGGTCTCCTGTTTTCATTTCAGTGCTGGAACATGCAGTAGTATTGCAGGCTCCAGCAGAAGCTATGAGGTTAATTATCAGCTCTTCATCTCAACAGTTTCTTTCCTTGCATGTAATCTCATGTTTCCAAGTAACAGCCCAGATTTAAGCCAAAATCATAAAGCTACTTAGGTTCAAGAAAGGGACAGTTACTGATACCCACACGTCCTGATGACCTCCAGGTATGAAACATCCTACCTTCCACGAGGGCTGTCAGACCTCGAGTCACCTCTATTTTGGTGGTTTAGAACCACTTCCTACGATTTCCCTAGATCTTGGGCAACAAATTCTCACAGACTCACGATTGGATCCCCTTCTCCCACTCCAAAAAAGGACCTTCAGAAATGGCCATAAAGCAGCAGTAACGCCATCAGACAGGTTTGAATGGGTCGGTATTGGCAGTAGCCAAGTCAGAGAGATCTCACCAGCCCACCAGCCTCATTAAGAGCAGGAAGGTGCTTGCAGGTTCACTCACCACGCCTCCTCCAAAGGAACGATCCCAGTTACCTATCAGAGTATTCGCTACCATAAGTGGGATTGTATCGGGGTGCGACCAGCCAGCTGCTTCAACGGCTATCGCCATGTGCGCCAAGGGCATCTTGTCATCTCTTATACGAATCTGTGGGAACGTATGAAAGTAGCTGTAGTACCAACCCATACACGGTAATGTATAGGGGAAGTTACATATCAGGAGATAGACATTTGCATCACATCTGGATTATAAAGCATGCACATGGAGAACCAAAAATTAAAGCATACGCAGCTTTTTTTAACATCAGCCTTAACTAGTCTTCCCTGTGGTGATTTCAGAGCACTTTGCCAACAGCAAGCCTAACGTCATGTACATAGAGAGGGCATTACAAGTCATTTTATAACACACAGCAGCAAGGAAAGCTGACAAGTTTTCAAAATCCAAATAGAACTGGGAATAGAACACAGATGCCTCAGTTCTCTTCCGTACCCTTTAAATTAGTGATTCCCAACAAGTGGAAATGCTCCAACACTGTAGGTAAGGGGATAAAAAGAAAGTAGCAGCAGGGGTAAGGGAGGTATTCCTCCAGGAACTGATGAAGCAGGAAAAGTGGCAGCAATGAGGCTTGTCCAAGAAAGGTTGGAAAGTACTGCTTTGGAAAGCAGCTACTCCATTGTCCTCACTGCGGGCAAGAAACCTTTTAACCTGCTGATTCTGTGGCTGAGAAGCTCTCTCTCCTCAGCAGAGAGGACGTGTCAGCTGTGCTCACAGGGGATATAAGGGCCAGCTCAAAAAGCCATCTAACAGCTTACCTCACTACCTGTGAAGCTACAAGGTGGCAGGGGTGGCAGTCCTCCTTCTGGAGCAGATGGCAAGTTACCGAAGTGGCACTTTGCTAGGTCAAGTAGCTCATCATGAGAGACCCCTGAACAAAGATATTTCACACACTTTGTAATGTTACCCTGTAAACAGTTAATTTAAATTGCTGTGCAGTTTAAGGACTCAACCAAGCAGTAATTTATTGTTCCCCGCCTTCAATGCCACACTTTCAGATTCCTCATACCTCCCCATTATACAGAGCAAGATCATCATTATCACCCTCCTTAATTCTCTTCAGTAGCCCTCTATTATTATTACACCAAATCAAGCTGTTTGCTCTCAGTTTCAAGCCTCAATGTTACTTCTCCTTCTCTGCTTTCCTTGCTACTCTCCTTTTCACACTGAACCCCTCCTAGGCCCCTCTTTTCCTGCCCACATGGAATAATAACCTTGGTGTACAATTTACTTCTAGTTAGTGGTTTAAGAATGTTTCTGGAATACTACCAAGGGGAAAAGGGAACAAAAGTTCAAAGGGTATGAAGGCACAAAACATGCAGGGCTAACAATGAACTTCCAGGACCTACTGAACAATGGGTAATTCATCATGTTGTTCCCAGAAACTTAAAAACCATGGTTTTAAGCATAGTTTCACATGATCCAGGGTGAGTATCTCATACTAACCTCCAGCAGCAGCCAGGACCATTCTGGGTCCTTTGTAATGTGTTGTTATGTACTCCACCAAGTCATTACGGTTTATGGATCTAGAAACAGTGAAGGAAACATCACTACTGTGTCAGTAAAGTTTATTAGAGTAAGAAGAGCTAAATGTATAGAACAATACAACATCAAAATTATTGTAAGTTTTGCCAATGCACAGAGCTGTGCATAGAGGCAGAAAGCTAAAATAAGGGTGAATTCCTGAAAAGGAAATAGGAACTTGATACATTTTGCCTTTCAAACTCTTCTAGCTTCCTGAGAAGGAATGAGAATTACAACTCACTCAGGTGGAGACAGGATCCACTAATGATCTCATGCCAATTTGAAAACAGCACATTTAGCAGTCTCCTGGTCTGCACTGGTATAAACAAATGCTGAAAGAGCAGTGCAAACACAGTTGTATTTACAATAATGCCCAACACCTGACCGACTGGAAAAAGGAGCATTTCCAATTTTGTGTCAGATGCATTTTTAACAAACAGGAGAAACATACGGCAAATAATGAAGACATGCAGTAGACATCTGAAGTTCACATACCCTTTGATGCCCACATACAGGGGAATTAAGGCAATAGGGGAATTCTTCTTACAGTTATATCCAGTGCAATTTCAGCTACCTTCCAGGTAAAAATGAAAACTGATGCTGTTCCCTACATTTTCAGATGAGTCTTTTATAGAAGTTACCACACAATTAAAGATGGCCACAAATTTGGACATACTTGATGTTTTCAGTGGGTCCTAAAATTGTCCGTCCTAGGGCTGTCTTCTGATAGGCTGTAGCATGAAGGTAGTCAAAGACAACTTCTTGTAAATTGGTTTCAACCTCTTGCATCTCTCGAAGTATAACTCCTCGCTCACGCTCAATCTCTGCTTCTCCCAGGGTACTGTTCTGAATTATGTCAGCAAGAATTTCCACAGCTAATTGAAAATAGAGATAGGAATAGAAAGTGTATTTTCAGGCTACCAGAAAAATCTGGTTCCAAAAGTAAAACCCACCCCAAAGACCAAGTGGCCCAAGATTTGCTAATAAGATTTGCAAGAGGACAAAAGACTTGCTCTGCAGGAAAGGAGAAGTCCAAAAGGTATTTTGGGAATCTAAAGACAAAAACATTTCAAATATCAGCTTCCCCGCTGGCACTCTCCTTTTCAAACCTGCATTCCCACATTCCTGTGAAGTTCAAGAAAGGACTTTTCACCCAGGAAGGAAGGGACTGTTACAATGCAAAAACATCATTCTGTGTGGAAGCTGGATAAGCACTTCATTCTTTGCTACTTTTCTGATGAATGAAAGCAGTTACCTCTTGGTAAGTCTTTTGAAAAAGCCTTTGCATAATACACAGTTTGTTCCCTGGATGTATACGCATTCAGATGAGCTCCCATGTTCTCAATCTCTAGTTCAAGGTCTAACTGAGATCTCTTTTTTGTTCCCTGAAATAAAACAATAAGAAAATAAAACTAGACCCTTTAATTCACCTACTCATCATTACTACTTCTTGTCTGGAAAAGTCAAGGTCAAGAGAACGAAAAAGTCTTCTGGAAAGAAAAGTGGCATACTGATCTCCCCAAGCTTGAAAGTCAAATATAAGTCCTACTATGCTCCCAAACGAAAATAAAAAGCTGGCAAAAGGTGGACTAAGTGTCTTCTAAGACTATTACACAAAGTTAAAAGTGAGTTAAAATTAGACTGTGTTACTCATCTATAGCTGTGTATTGGCTACGCAGAACTAGGACTTTAGCTTCCTTTTCTGAGGAAATCAAAGTCTAAGTTGTCCACTTTTTTTTTTCCTCACTCATCGATTTGGAAAATTTATTTACCCAATTCTGACAAAGTTCTTGTCATTGATCTTTAAAGATAAATAACTTTGAAATCCATTGTAAATTTCTATATCAATACTCATACTCACCTTGAAAGCCATATGCTCAAGGAAGTGAGCAGTTCCATTGTTCTTCTCATTTTCATACCTGCTTCCAGCATCAATCCAAAGTCCAACCTCATTGGGAAAAAAAAAAAAAGAAGTAATTTTACCAGCTAACAATGCAGCTTTGCTGTTTTTGTGTATGAACTACACTTAGATTTTCAAGACCTATTTTTAAATGGCTTTTTCCTTAAATGAAGCAGGCTTTCAAGAAAAAGAAAATTTTGATCTTCACAAAAAATCTAATCACAAATCATTTACAAAAGCCTTAAGACTTCTATTTCCTAGCTTAAGTTTCAAGAACAATTGTTAATAAACATTGAAAGAATGCAATTTAATTCCACAAGGAAATGAACACACATGAACAGTTACAAAATACCTTCCCTTTACAAGTTACCTACTGTGCATGTTGAGAGTCCAGAGTCTTCAGAAGCTACTTGCAAGCCGTTTTCCAGAGGACTCACCCTAGTTTCAGGAACATTTAAGATTACCTCTGTTGCTGCTTTGGAAGCTCTGAGCCTGCCTGTTCCAACATGCACACGCTGTAAGGAAAAAGCATCAGTCATGCTCAGATTGTTAAATTATATCCTAGGATGCTCTTCTAAAAAAATGTATTCCTGAACATTAAGTTTGTGGATCTTTTTTAAAGCATACATTTAAAAAGAAAAAATTCAGCCTTGATTTATTTGCCACTACTTCACATCAGGGATGCATTAACCTGATTCAGAAGAAAAACATGAAGCATGTCCAAAGAAGGGCAACGAAGCTGGTGAAGGGTCTGGAGCACAAGTCTTAGGAGGAGCGGCTGAGGGAACTGGGCTTGTTTAGTCTGGAGAAAAGGAGGCTGAGGGGAGACCTTATCGCTCTCTACAACTGCCTGAAAGGAGGCCGTAGAGAGGTAGGGGTTGGTCTCTTCTCCCAAGTAACAAGCGATAGGACAAGAGGAAATGGCCTCAAGCTGCGCCAGGGGAGGTTTAGGTTGGATATTAGGAAAAATTTCTTCACTGAATGAGTAGTCAGGCACTGGAACAGGCTGCCCAGGGAAGTGGTTGAGTCCCCATCCTTGGAAGCATTTAAAAGATGGGTAGATGTGGTGCTTAGGGCCATGGTTTAGTGGTGGACTTGGCAGTGCTAGGTTAATGGTTGGACTCAATGATCTTAAAGGTCTTTTCCAACCTAAACGATTCTATGATTCTATGAAATGATCTGACAGAAAAGCATGTTACTCTCATCAGTCAGCCACCCCAAAAGCCACACCTGTTTCCCAGTTCTGCCAGCAAGAGCCTGCAGGACCTGGAATATATCCTTTAACATCTGGAATTCTTTTGGGTACCTGCTTTCTAAAGTGAAGTAAGAAGTCCGAGGGCCTATGTCCACGACTACAAATCACAGTCACCTGTCATTCAGAACAGGGACAGATATTGAAATTGCCACCTTTTATACAATCATCTGGCAGTTAAAGCACATTAAATCAGAATGGGGTAGAAAAGAAGGGAAGATGTAGGTTAAAAAAGTTCATTGCACTTTTTCAACATCAAGAAATTTAAATATGTATCCCAAATGTGTACTTCAAGCAATAAGCTATTCAAAAAATTTTAAATCTATCAAATAAACAAAGATTTCCCTCACCATGTGACTGCCCTAAACATGAAAGTACAAAATCCAGCTCTCACCCACTCTCCTCCTGGAATACCAACAGGCTAGATCTCTCAAAACTTGTGCATTTTAGGACCATAGCACAATTCAAGTTTGAAAGAACCTCGCATTTTAGGACCATAGCACAATTCAAGTTTGAAGGAACCTCAGGAGGTTTCTAGTCCAACCTCCTCCTCCAAGGATCAGCGATGGGGTCAGACCAGTTTGATCGGGGCTTTTTGCAGCTGGGTACTGAAAATCTCCCAGAATAGTGAGAAACTGCACAGCCTCTCCGAGCAGCCTGCTCCACCGCTTGACTGCCTCATGGCAAAAAATGGTTTTCATATGTCCAATTTTGCCTCTCTTGTTTCAACTTATGCCCATTGCCTCTCATTCTGCCACCACGCCCCGCTGTGAAGAGCTTGGCTCTGTCTTCTTGACAACCTTCTCATAGGTACTGGCAGGCTGCTGTTAGGTCCAACCAAAGCTGAGTCTTCCCTGGGCTGAAGACGTCCCAGACCCTCAGCCTCTCCTCACAGGGCACATGCTCCAGCCCACAGCCATCTTGCTGGCTCTCTGCTGAACACACTCCAGTTCACTAATGTCCTCCTTACACCGAGGAGCCCCAAACCAGCTGCCATATTCTAACTGCCTGACGAGTGCGAACTAATCACTCCCTCTGACCTGCTGGCTGCGTTGCTGTTTGCCAGCCCAGGCTGCCGCCAGCCTGCTCCGCTGCCAGACGCACCGCTTGCCCACTCCCAGCTTGCCGTCCTCCTCCACCCCCGGCCTCTTCCACACAGCTGCTCCCCTGCCAGCCAATTCCCAGCCTGGGCTGTTGAAAGGGATCATTTTCACTGCTAGTCTGCATTACGGGGAAGGAAAAACTTGTGTTTGACATCTCCCTCTCCTCTTTTTAGAAAGAAAAGCTTCGGTTTCAAACTGGGAGCATGGGGAAAATGACCGGAGGGGAGGGCTCTGGGATCAGGGCCTCCGGGCAGCCTCCATCTAACCGCGGGAGAGACGGAGGGTTTAAGCTTTCTCCGAGCTCCCGCGGGGTGAGCACGGCAGGCCCCGCGCGGGGTGGAGGCTGCTGCCGCTGCCCCTCGCTAAGGCACCGCTCCGGCTCCCAGCCGCCGCGCCAGCCCCGACGCCTCAGCACCGCGGGGGACGACACGGGGTAACAGCGGCCGCAGGGAGCAGCAGCAAACCCTGCGGCACCCGAGCTCGCCCCGCGGACCACTGTGCCCGCCGAGGGGCGACCGCCACCCTCACCTCAGAGGGGGGCAGACTACAGTTCCCGCCATGCAGCGCGGCAGGGCGCCCGCCCAGCACCACCCCCTCCCGCCGCCGCGACTACAAATCCCAGCGTGCACCGCGCCCCCGGCCGCCCGTCCCCCCGCCCCCCTTGCGGCAGCCTGAGCACCGGCGCAGGGAGCCACCGGGGCGCTTGGGCTCTCCGCGGCTCCCTCCCCTTCCCCGCTCCGCCGCCTACCCGCTCCCCCGAGCCGGACGCTCGCACAAGGCGAGCAGACCAAGGCAGGAAAAGCCGCCGAGCCGCTAAGCCAGCCGTAGACGCAGCCATCTTGGCGAGCGCGCGGGCGGGGCGGCGGCCCCCTTCCGGCGGGTGGTGCGCAGGCGCAGAGGCGGTGCCGCCCCGCTCCCCTCCGGCTCCGCCGCGGCCCGGCCCAGCCCCGCGTTACCGTCCAGCTCCCGGGCAGAGCCGCCTCCGCCCCTGCGCCTGGCCAGCCCCCGTGGCGGTGCGGGGATCCCCCTCTCTTCAGAGCCCCTTACGGCGCTGCCGCAGCCCGAGGACCCCGGAGGGGGCTTGACCCCTTCGTGAGGAAACACCAACACCGGGGCTTCGACCAGGCCTCAGCGGTGCGGGCCCAGCAATGGGAGTGAGGCCTGGTACCTGATCGGAGCTGGGGAAAGTTTATATTCCTCACAAAACTGCTGATTCCCCTGTAATTCGTATTTTCAATGGGATGCCCCAACAAACCACAGTCAAAACTGAACCATTCCAGAGCTGGCTGTGCAAAACAGGCCTAGGTTTTAGTTGCCCTGCTCTCCTAACTGCTCCACAGAGCAGTGCAATTCAGGAGAGCCGGTTTTCCTCTCAGTAAATCGTTATTGCCAGTTTCAGCAGCGACAAAATCTTGCGTTTCTTCGGTTAGTTTGTGAACTCCTGTGGGCAGAGCTTACTGCCCACCGAGGTTCCTTCGGCCATGTGTTTCCAGGCAGCGCTGCAACGGGCCCTTTGGGCGCTGCTGGTTGTGGGTGCCGCATTTCCTGCCAGACAGATCCACCCTAACTGGGGAAATCCCCAGACTGAAACAAGATAATAATCGAAAGTCTTGTTGTAAGAAGCATTCCGAATGTATGCAATGTATCTAAGCGACTGAACTGTTAGGGGTAGGAAGTCTTTGTCAACACCAGTAAATTCAAAGCTCAGCCGAGGCCAGCTGGCAGGGAACTGCCCGTGCCAATGCTGGTGAGCCCCCTCAGCTCCCAACACAGGATGGCCCTGTGCAAACTGGCTGCTGGGAACAGTCCCTCCCAGCTGTCAGGGGCTGGAAAAGGCTTGTGGGAACGGTACTTGATGAGAACCAAATTTGGGCTGGGAAAAGTTCTGGCAATGCACCCGTAGAGGCAATTTCATTTCAGTGCCAAAGATCATTCCTGAGCATGCTCGGAGTATATGGCTGTAGATAAATAGGTATAGACATGCAGAAAGCAGTGCTGTCAGTTTTTACTTCCTGGTTAAAATTTTTACGTTTTTCACTTTTTTTTATTAGCTTTTTACTTGGCTAATCAAGTATTATCTCAAAAATGAGGGAAAATCAGAGGTGATAATTCTATTACCTGTCCAAGTCCCACAGTGTGTTATGTGTGACACAATACAAAGAAACAAAATACAATTTAAAAAAAATCTGTACTACATATGCTGGAGGGAAGGCGCTGTTTTGGGGTACTATTTTCCTAACCCAGTAACTCCCCTCTGCCTCAGACTGTAGCACAATACTTCTGATGTCCTCTGCCTCAGTACAGATAGTATAAACCTCCCCTACTGCTGTCTTGCTCTGCTCCAAAAAGAGAGAGAAAGGTGAGCTCTCAGCAGATGATCAGAAGGAAGAGGATCTTGGGCCCCAGAGGTTGTATTGGCTTTTCCCCAGGTCCTTCAGCGCCTGCCTTCTGTGCCCCCTGTGCTTTCCTTTCCAATAGACACAGCCAGTTTCTGAAGGAGCTCAGTGCCGAGTTGACGAGTGCCCTCAGTCACGCCGTCTCTTGCTCTGGGCTCTGCTTCCACGCTGGGTCTCGAAAATGGTGGGAACTGAGGATCCTTCTGCTCTGTATGAGCTGCCTCCTACAACTGCCAACGTCCTGTTACTCAGAGTTGATTCACAAGAGCTGTCAGAAGTGGTGCTCCCTTCCCCCTGAAATGTTATCAGTCACACGCAGATCTTAGGTGACAAAACTACTGTGACTCACAAATGACAGTGACGGTGGTTAGAAGGTCCTGAGCTGTCTCAGAGGCTAAAGCTTGAGAAGGCTATTCACTGTGGTTTACCTTCTCAGACTCCAAAACATGGAGCAATTTCAGAAAAAGCCATCGTATTTTAAATACATAGCTTTTCTGGAATATTTTGTGCATGTAGGCGAGTTGTTTTTCCCTTTGGAGTTCAGAAAGAAAATGTACTGACTGCCCTAAAAAGCTTGCACTGCCACTTCATATGCTGTGTGCTTAAACAGCAGCTTTAATCCTGCAGCGGGGCCTGTCCAGTTTCTGTCACAAGGACTGTAATTGCATGAAAATAGTAAAACACAAAGGCATGATATACATTTAGAAATAAAAGTGGAAACTGTTGTTAACACATTAGTTAAAATACAAACCTAAATGCCAAGAAACCAGATGCTACCTAATTTGACAATGACATGTATGTAACTTGATTGATTGTGTATGTAACTGTAGATCTCTGTGATTGAAATTATTGTTACTGTTATTTTGCTGCCTGTACTATTTTCCTACCCACCTAACCTATGTAAGAAGCATCTTGTAGCTGCAGAGTAGGCACATCTTTTCGCCAGAGAATTTACATTGGAGGCAAATTAGTTTCCGTGGAATAGAAAATCTAACCCTACATGAAGCTAGCTACTTCTTTTTTTTTTTTTTAGTTTAGTTTCTCCCTTTTAGTTTGTGCATATTCAAAAGATCCATCCAGTTCCAGCATTTTTTAAATTTCAGATATCTCTCTGTCAAGTTGTAAAATAAAAAAGCAAAGCACCAAACCATGCATTTGAAAATTAAAATTAAGCTTCTCTTCCATTTTACAGTTAGATCTAACTGATCTCATTATGCTGGGATTTATCTCAAAGATGTTTTACCAGATTTCACTAAGCCATTAGCCATCCTCCATCCTAGAAATTTGAATCCTTGCTAGACAAAGAATTACAGCTTAAGATAAACTGATTATCCTCATAATATGTCTCCTACTTAACAAAATAGCAGTGTCTCTTATGTAAATGCAATCTAAAATGTAGCATCCAGCACAGGTCATTAGAGACATGCAACTTTAAATCAATAAATGTTATTATACAGCTAAAAATGCAATAAAATAAAACAAATGCTGGTGTTCTAACAGTACGAGCTGAATATATAAACATTCACCACTAAACTCTTACAAAATGCTACTTTTTAAATGGTTTTAACAATCTCTTTTTACAATGAGATTATTTAGAAATGGACTATTATAACAATGAACGCTCACAATATCCCTCTGGGTTAGGTAAACAGTATTATCTGCAGCTTCCAGATGGAGAAAATGAGACCTTTCTTCATAGTTATGCGTCCAGTCTCAAGCAACAATGAAGCAGAAGGGCCAGGATTAGCAGAGGGGAGTTCTATAGAAACGACGTCCTTGTCATTTACCCTGCACTCATCAGCATGATACATGAACAGTTGCCTGCCAAGTTCAGGATGCCACGGAGCCTGACGAAATGGGTAGATGATATAGGTGAGATTCTCGGGATGACAACCTGGTTCCTTCAAATCCGGACTCCAGATTTCACCCAAAGTATGAAGAGCTTTGTATTTTACACTAAGTAGCTATTTTAGATTATCATCCCTCGTAAACAGGTTTCTGGAAAAGGAGCAAATGGCACTTTTTGTTTTTAAGCAGGCTTTACCCTTCAAACTCATCAGGAACTCCACCAAAACCAGTAGTAATATACAGTCTGAATTATACAATTCAACTGGTTTTCTGAGGAAATGAGGTTTCCATGCTCATTACTGTACAATATCAACCAAGCTTGACACAGAGATCTCAGAGATAAGGCCGTTCCTATGTCTCATGAAAATAAGCAGCCAGGAGCCACCAGCTGAGGAGAAGGCTGCGATATCAGCTCACACACATGGGGAGAGACTCTGCAAACGGCCGAGATGAGAAAAGATTCAGCTGGTTCCAGTACTCCCAGATCTAGCTGGTTGCTTCTAGAGCGATACTTCTACTTTATAGAACAATTCCACATAGTAGCAGTGAAAGTGATATAAATCAGAAATCTGCATATACGTACCTGATGCATCTATAACCATGTGTCAACATAGGGGCTGAACACAGGACTTGGACATCAGCACTGCTGTAACTCTGAACTAGAATGACAATCTTGATGTGACCAATGAAAGCACGGTCACACTGAAAAGTTTTTCTTTCAATTGTATAGATAAAATATTTCTGCTGAAATAAAGAAAAAGTTCATATCAGCGAGACACCCTGTCATGGTCAGGTTACTACAGAAGTCTGGAAGAGCTATCCTGAATTACAGGCTGATTCAACCCCAGATGAGAGGCCGCAGCAACTGAGCATCAGAACAGCACTGCTCAGGAAAAAGACCTTCGGAACTGCTGAAACCAGCACACAGTAAAAGCATTAACAATTGAAATTGCCTTCAGCTAAACTACCGTTTAGTGCTGTGTTGGCTTTTTGGAGAGTCATCATGTTCACTGTTTATTTACAATCCATTATGTTTTTAAAGCAATGATATAGTATTGCACTTAATGAATATGCCAAAATCCTGCTGCCAGGAATTGGCTTTAGCTTAGCCAAGCAAGCAGAATTCAAACGAGCCTAAAAACACAAGCTCAAGAAACACTACTTTTTTTTTTTGCAGAGGAGTGGTTTTTTGTGAATAAAGCTGTTTTGAGAATACAAATCAAGCTTTATGGACACTATGTTGTCCGATTTTCATGCCAGCTGCTCACTGGCATCTAGCTGCTTATTTTTATCAGTATTACCTATAGGTTATCCTCCAGCTAATTAAATTGCAAATCGCTTTTCTTTCCCATGTTTAATCACTGGGCAGCAACTGCAAAGGCCTACAGGCCACTGACACTGGCCTTTTGTACTCTCGAGCTGCAAGGAAAACTGTCTAAATTAAACATAAAGGCTGTTGGCTGAATTTATAACATTTCAATTGCTCATTAACAGAGCACTCTTTTGAAGCTGCTGATTAAAAACTTTCTTCAGGGAATATTATAGTATTCTGTCTGCATCCAGTTTTTTTCCTCATAGGTATTTGTGCACTGAAATAAGAAAGAGGGACCTGTCGGTAAGTACCAAACAACTTACTGCCTGACTTCTGAGGACTTTTCTCAGAAAGATAAATGGAAGGAGTTTGGATAGTTCTTAACAACAGTTTTTCAAGAAGATGCAGTAACTCAATAGGAAATTCCCGTGGGTGAGTTCATCTGATTTAGCAAAACAAATAGGTTTCTCCTTGTCTTTCAGCAAGGAGATCTTAGGATCTTAGAAATTAGTCCTTTTGTATTGCTGTTGTTGGCATTCTATACAAGTGTCATTTCCATACCTTCCTTTGACTATAACCACAGACAGGTGCATTGTTTTGATTATTCTGGTTTGATGGTGGATGAGTTCCCAAAACTCCAACGTTTATTTCAACCTTTTGCTCGTTTTAAGAAAAGGTCACTTTAGCAAAATATTTTCTTCAGAAAATAATTAAAAGGTCACCCAAGTCTCTAGTATAATTCAACAGCAATTAAAACAGCTAGTGAAAAATGAAATTAATGCAATTACTGAAAATACTAGAATTTGGCACCCGATCAGGCAGCCACAACAGGCATCATTTTTTTATTCTATGATTCATTCTTCCTCTGTTCAGATATCGTTCAGGTAGCAATGCTGTGAGCAGCTTTTCTTAACAATCTGTGGAAGGAGAGTAGATTTTTCTTTACACAAAAATGCTGTTAATGCTACTCGTCACAGCTTATAATATAGGAAATGTACAGTTATATGTTATTCTAATATCTAGATAACTGTTTTCTCTTTTATTTCCTCTTTTAAACCCTGTTTTCTCAATCTCTAACCCCTATAACTCAATAATGCTTAAGTAAGCATTAGCAAACACAAACTACAGACCATGTTGTTTTATACAGATATTAATACAGTGCGAGTATAGACTTACGCAAAATAGTCATTGATCCAGGGCAGTTTTTGTTTAGCTACCATGGTTCCCTGTTGCAGTTTAACTGTGGAAGCAAAGTATATAAGCATTCTGCTTTACAGCTCTATCCAGCTTCTTAGCTGGTTTTATAGCCTGGACTGATTGCCACGATGTCGTAGGCTCTCTGGGCTATTGCAGACTGGCCAAATTTGAGTCCTGGCTCATCTCTGTGTGCTGTAGGCCTGCTCTGCACTCACGTGCTAAGGTGGTATCACTCATCACACCTAACTCCAGCTGTATAAAACTAGTTCTCTATGCTCTCTCAATAGTCAGTGGAGGGAAACGGGCACCTCCAAAATGTGGGTTATCTGTTGTACTCTGGACACCTCTCTTAGGATGATGACTAAGAAATGTCTCCTGGTGATAGTTCTCTCTCCCGATGAATGCAGAGGAAGGAATGACTAGTTCAGCAGACTAAAGATACCCAACTTCTAGGGAGCTACCTTCAGGCAAAACAAATCTTATCCTGAGCTTCAGGCTAGTAGCTCATCCCAGGTGTCCCTTATCTAAACATCAGATCCATATATTGTATTAAATTATTGGAGGGTATTATACAGATTATAAATGCATTTACTCAAGGGCACAACAAGTTGAACTTACATTCTGTAAGGGCCTCCAGCATTTTAATGCAACAGGCTGGAAATTCTGAAGCATCTTTACTTAAATTTAAATACTGAGTTCTTGTCATTAATTAAATCAAATAAAGCAATCACCTGATTATTCCTTGTGTTATTTATCTTTGTATTACAAAAGGTTTATTTTTTTGATAATATTCATGACATATTCAGGGTTCAAGACTCTGTAGCAACTGTATTTTGTGCTGATTTTTGTGAAACGAATAACCACGCTGTATCGAGGGAAAAGCTAGGGGTGTTGACAGATGGCTGGCAAAGAGAAAGTTGGAGCTTTTATAACCTGAGAAGCCAGCAGGAGGAGTTTGGGAATGTGGGATAATATTGGTTGGATATTTCTGCTCACATAAGCAGCTAACTTGCTGAAGTTGGTATTAAAATTTCAAGTTAACAATCTGATTGCACTGAGTTTAGTGGTACGTATCACTAAAGATCTTTTTTCAGGCTGATTTCAGATTCACTGGCCCTTTTTTTTATAGTCCTCTGAAGGAAACAATTTCTGGAGCTTTTCAAACCCACTGTGCTCTATGTCCCAAATTGATGCCTTTCTCAAATCCTATTATAGCCCAGAGTGCCAGACCTACCATTTTTTTTGTGGCAGACAGCTGCTTTTGCTGGTCTTTTTCTTCCCTACCACTTTCCTATATTTTTCCACTAACTTCCAGATGTTTGGCAGCTAGTGCAGAGCAGTAACTCCAAGCAGGCTGCCAAACATCGACTAATCCCAGACATTGTGCATGCACAGGTCTTCTCTGTATTTGATGTGCACTGCGATGCTTCTCCTTCACAAAAGCCTTGCAACTCAAGCCACATATGCTCAGAAAATCATCAGGATTGCAATGCAAGAATTTCAGTGCATACATGTTAATGAGTTGGTCTGTAGACAAGCAGTAAGTTTGAAATATCCATAACAATCAAACTGATGCACAGGCATAAAGATCCAGTATGTCTTAAACACATTTGCTTCCACATTTGCCTTTGGAACTTCAGGTACTGACTGGGACGCATGAGAGTACCTGTGTACCTCTGGAATATATATTTTTTTCTTTGAAAATCCCATTTAACTAAGTATATACGGAGGAACCTGGTTAATATGAGAGGTTTAAGAGATCTACCTAAGAGGGATTTTCAAACACGACATCGTCTTCATAGCAGATGAGCTGTAGTATGTCAAATGGAAGAAGGTTTGGAATAGGAATTCAAGTCACTACTACTAAGTAGATTCAGCAGAATTAGGGGGTGGGCAGTTACTCTCTAGCTGGTTGCAGTTATTGCATTGATGGTATTGTATAGTGCTTGCACTACTTTAAGCATTAGCCATAATCTCATGTGTTTCTGACTATGGCTGTCAGTCGTCCTGCTAGTCTATTAATGCTGGCAGATCTACTTTTTGTACTATGTAACGCATTTATTTTATCCCGAAACATTTTTCCCAAAGCAGGTATAAAAAATAAAACCAGAAGGCTTCAGAATTTACTGCCAGCTGCACAGTGCACAAATCTCACAGCTCTGCCTTTTGACTTTCCCACTTTTTTTTTTTTTTTCTGTGATAACCTGTATTTATTAGTCTTGGCTTTCTACCAGTGAAATTATTTACGTCTCAATCTTTTCTTTTTGAATTACAAGTTAAGCACTAGGAGTAACTTTTAGTATAATTAAACATATAAGTTGATCACAAGAGATTTATTGAGAAATTCTAAACTCCCCAAAGCTTCTTGAAACTATTCTTTTTTACTGTTTTTCAAAGTTTTCAGCAGCCTCTGGATAAATAAAAGAAAGAATATGTAGCATTTACATGCAATTTTTATTTCATCCCTGTAAGGTCCTCATACATTTCTCAGAAATGTATGGATTGACTCTCTCTGCCTCCATAAAATCTACCCCAAATCATTTATATTTGAATAAGGAAAACCTATCTACACAGTTCACAATAAAGCACTAGGAACTATGTGTGTAGTTAAGATTTGCTATCTGATCTTTACAGGCAAAGACTCTAAAGGCCTGAATCAAAGTTCAGCACAGTCAATGAGATGCTCTGATTTAATTCACAGTACCTGTCTTTAAACAGATGACTTGACTTGCACAAAATGGTGGCTGACACTCACAAACCGAACATGGAATGGAATGGAACGGAATGGAATGGAATATTTCAGTTGGAAGGGACCTACAACGATCGTCTACTCCAACTGCCTGACCACTTCAGGGCTGACCAAAAGTTGGAGCATGTTATGAAGGGCATTGTCCACATGCCTCTTAAACACTGACAGGCATGGGGCATCAACCACCTCTCTGGGAAGCCTGTTCCATGTTTGACCACCCTCTTGGTAAAGAAATGCTTCCTCATGTCTCTTTTTTTTACCTCCTTGCTTTGACTTCTGCAAATGCTTGTGTATGATGCCTTACTTTGATTTGTAAGTGTTGTGGTTTAACCCCAGCCAGCAACTAAGCACCACACAGCCGCTCGCTCACTCCCCCCACCCCAGTGGGATGGGGGAGAGAATTGGAAGAGGGAAAGTCAGAAAACTCATGGGTTGAGATAAGAACAGTTTAATAATTGAAGTAAAATGAAATAGATTAGTAGTAATAGTAATAATAATAACAATAATAATAATAATATAATATACAAAGCAAGTGATACACTACACAGTTGCTCACCACCTGCTGACCAATGCCCAGCCCATCCCCGAGCAGCGATCCCTGCCCCCTGGCCAACTCCCCCAGTTTATGTACTGAGCATGACGCCATACGGTATGGAATAGCCCTTTGGCCAGTCTGGGTCAGCTGTCCTGGCTGTGCCCCCTCCCAGCTTCTTGTGCACCGGGCAGAGCAGGGGAAGCTGAAAAGTCCTTGACTGGTATAAGCACTGCTTAGCAACAACTAAAACATCAGTGTGTTGTCATCAACATTATTCTCATACTAAATCCAAAACACAGCACTATACCAGCTACTAGGAAGAAAAATTAACTCTATCCCAGCTGAAACCAGGACAGTAAGTTAGAGAAGGGAATAAGACTTCCAGATAGAAAAGGGGAAGAACAGATAAAGACAACTTAGATAAATTAAATGTTCTAAATTGTGTCAGCCTGATATAACTCCCTTAACCGGTTTTCAGAAGTAACTAAGTGCTTCATTCCCTCTCTAAATAAGGAATGTGTAAGTTAAATAAGAAAGGAAATGGTGAAGCATACAAATGGAAAAAAGGCAGAATCCAAAACTCAGGAATTCAGGAAAGGCAGTTCTTTGCCTTTTAGTTCCTTTTGCCAAATAATAGAAAAAATAAAGTATTCCTAAACATCTAGACAATAGAAAAGAAGAGATTATCAGGAGGATGGAGCCAGGCTTTTCAAAGTGCTATACGGTGGGAGGATGACAGACAATAGGCAAAAGTTGAAATGAGAGGTTCAAACTGGATTTAAGGGAAAACATTTTCACCATGAGGCAGTCAAGCCATGGAACTGGTTTTCCAGAGAGCTTGTGAAGTCTACACTCTTGCAGGTTTTCAAAATCCAACAGGATAAAGTCTGATCTGAACTTGTAGCTGACCCTGCTTTGAGTAGGGGGTTAGACTAGAGACCTCCTGAGGTCCCTTTCAAACTAAATTATCCTGTAGTCCTATGGTGATAAGTAACAGGTAATGTCATTTTACGAGAAAACAACCTATTAAAAGCAATGTTCCAGAACTGGTACTGTAAGCTCTGCAGATTAAGAAGAAGCAACAGATGCTTCATATGTTGACTATAATAAGGCTTTTAACCTGGTCTTGCAGGAAGCATGCACGGCTAGCTAAGGAAATACTCTGGATCTATCTAGGGACCAGATTTATTTTTCCTTGAAAATTCCCTCATCTCTTGCCCCATTCCCTTTTGTCTTCTCCTGAGGGCCACAGGGAATTGGGCAGGGAGTGGTCACGGCACGCATAAATTGTGCTAGTCCTGCCCCATGACACCGTCCTTTGTGAGGGCTGCATGGCCTTTCCTCAGGAGACAGGAAAGTGAATCTGTCACGTGGTCTTAATGCAGCGGCCTAAGCGGTACGAGTGCACATGTACATCATGTCATAGGATAAACATCAGAATAAAAATTGGTAACAAACCAGAGAAATGGTCTCAAAAAATAGGATGTTGTTCAAGATGGAAGGATGTAAGGTATTATTTTTAAGAATAATCAGCTGCACAGGAAGGTGATGGAGTGTTATTGGTAAGCAGTACATCCCTCAGAAAAGCATCTAGGGGTAGTATCGCATCATAAACTGAACAAGCCAGTGCTGTCATACTGTTGTGAAATAAGCAGACTTCACACTGTATAAACAGCTCTATAAAAGACACATGAAGCAAGGTTCTGTTCAAATCAGCACTGATAAGACCTTGGCTGGAGCACAACATCCATTTTTGGGCACCTCACTTGAAGAAAGACCAATAAAGAAACCATGGTAGAGCCATGTAATTTTCAGAGGTATAGAAAATGTGACCCATGAGGTAAGATTGAAAGAATTCATTTGTTTAGGCTAGCAATGAGAGGATTGAGGGAAGATATGATATCACTTCTCAAACACATAAAAAGTATTGCAGAGATACAAACTGTTCTTCGTGTCTACTGATACAGCAAGAAGTAATAGCCTTAAACTGCAACTTGAAGATTTAAGTTATATTTTACAAAAAGCTTTTGAACTGTAAGCAACGTTATGCAGTAGCTCACTGTGGAGAGGTCTGAAGAATCAGCATGACTGCAAATTTTCAAGGTCAGGTTGAACAAATACCTGTCAGGAGCTGATTAGATAGAGTGGATTCTGCTCTGAAGCAAGAGGATGAACTGGAAAACCTTTTCAGATCCTTTTTTCAATCACGTCTAGAGAAGCAACTGCATTGTCCTCATTACTAAATTGGCATGAAAAAGGAGGAAAAAATGTACCAGTGTCACCCCTCCAAGTTTTCTTAAATTATGCCAAGTATTTTGTTTTCCTACTTGTTAAATCTCAGTCTTGTTTTATCTAGAATTAGGGTATCTCTGGTAGAAGAACAGTACAGCATACATGAAACTGGAGAATTAGTTTTATTAAGGTTATTCTCCTTTGTGTTTTGTAAATACTTTTTTAACTTAAATCATGTGAGTAGCTGAGATAAAAGAACCCTTTGATTTATAACTGCTTGTATTGTTTAAATGACAGGAATAGCAGGGATAAGAGAAGAACCCTTTATTCAGCTTTATCTGTGCTGGAGAATATATCTTGCAATTGGTCTGTAAACCACTGTTTTGTCTAGGTCTTTTTACACTGACTTTCTAAACTCCCCAAAGCTCTCCTAGTGACAGAGGTACACAGACACCAAGATCTGGTGTCCTTTCAGCTAGACACGCTCACGATCGAACTTCTTCATTTCAACTCTAAAGAAACTTACCTTTGTAGAAGTGCTGGTGAAACTAGGGGAAATCCCACTTGAAATTCCCAGTACTTCTATGATTAAACATAAATAGCAGAGTTAAACGTCAGTAAGAGAACACCAGTCCTTCATTTCATTTACTACAAAGGAGCAAGTCACTTGTTCTTTATCTACCTCAAAATCCATAAAAGTTGTGGTTTCTAAAAGTTTCCATCCCAGGAAGCAGGAAGCTTAGAAGCAATCTTTCCCCCCCCCCCCCATTTTAGAGGTAGTTTTATCCTCTGCTTATGTTACCTTTTATTAATTAACACCACTATTTTGTTATCTGACTCCAAAAGCATTTTCTATGGAAGAAGCTTACCACTGTGAAGCATTGTGCTGTATTTGAGTCATTTATTATTATTATTTCTTTGAAGAAAAAACTACCTATATCAGAATACTTAAAGAAGCATCAGTCATTTCCCAAGTTATAGATAACATACATGATAACTACATCCCCTTTGGAAAAGACAATGACGCTAATAATTACCTTGAAAAAAATCTTTGTTGCTTTCATAGAGTTTACATCATCAATAAACCACCATCAACAATTATTTATGCATTTTAAGTAACAATTGTGCAGTTCTGCTCTAGTTTTGCCAAAATGAAAAGACTCGGTTCAGATGCATCTGTTTTCCAGTGACATCCATGCTTGCTTTCTTTCATTTATTCAGTGAACCAGCTGTGTTGACTGATGTCTGAGAAATCAAGTTCACTCCCAGAATAATTCCATTGTAGTCAATTTAGTTGCAGCGAGGACCAATTTGACCCATGGAGCTCAGCATATTCTAGAAGGTCATGCAGCCTGTCAGTAGCTCAGACAGGACTTAAATAGAGGATCCTCCTGAATCCCAATTCAAATGAGCCTCTTTTGACATCATCATCGTGTCTAAACATTCAGAGTGACATTTTGTCAAATGCCACTTGGAGCATTGCTCATCTGTTGGCATACCAAAAAGTGACCTTAATGGCTTTAGTCACATGCTCTCATTCTTTATTTCCATTTATTTATAACTCTCTCCTCTATTCAGTGCCAGCTGTTGAAACCAAAGTGGATTTCCTTTTCCTCTCTCTCGTGGGAGCTGTGGATGAAGAAGAGGTTTCAGACTCATTTCAGGAGGGTGGTAGGAGGGTACTGAGGTCAGCCTGGGAACCCAGCAGTTTCCCTTAGTGCCAGGGCAGCAGCTTAGCAGCTGAAAGCAGCTTCATGTAGCACATAGCACGCCTGCGTGGGGTGCCCACAGCTACAATAATACTCCAATTATGAAAGATCCTCGCTGAATGTAGTGGTTTGGACTGTGGGATTTCTTGAAGCCCCTTCTAGCCCTGTATTTCTATGATGCTTGTATAAGAAAGCTACAAAAACAGTTTGTAAGGAAAAGGGTGGTCCATGGAAAGGATGGTCCAAGGAAAAGGATGGTCCATGATTCTGCATATTTACAAGCAACCGCAAGGAAGCTCTGACTTACCTCATTGTTATACACCTTCTTTCTTATTCATGACTATTTCCCTATAGTAACTTTACATGATTTAAAAAGTCATTATTTTTTCTCATTTTCCATTTCACAATGTATTTTTCATTGTAATCTAAAAACTAACATTTGAAATTATGCAGAAGTTTTTGATTACAATACCACCAGCATTATCTGTTTTTAACCAGGTTTCTTGTGAAACCATGTTCTATGCCTTTCTGTCAAACTAATTGGCCAATTTCAATGACGTTTGAAAGAAGGAAAGAAATTTCAAGGGCTTTCTGTGGGCTCGGTTTCTTAGTAAAGGTGGACAACTCAGCTACATCCCAGTTCACACTGTGAAGAAACCTGTGTATGCATCTGTGCTTTTCTCTGCAGCCTGGTTTTCATAGAAAGTAAACATTAAAAATTTGTGTTTGATGGGATCTAAACAATGCTCCAAAGGCATCTGTTCTGGTCAGTTCAGGGACCAAGGCCTCTGAGCATGTAATAGTACACCCCTGAAGTAAGCCTAATACAGCCCAAAGTAATTAAGTTCCTATAATTTTCTTTAACACCAGTATCTGGATATAGGAAGGAGACTCAGATTAGTTCCCCGAGTATGGGAAAAGTAGGTAGAACACGGCAGCATGTATTTTCTTAGCATGAGCCAGCTGGCAGTGGGCACGTGCACTTGCTGGCCAGTCTGCCTGCACGTACAACTAACTGGATTAGCCACAGCACACGCTGTCTCTTGCCCAAAGAGATGTCATGGAAGGCATGGAGAGAAGTGGGCTCGGATTATTGCACTGGGAAGGTGAAACTACAGAGCAGTGAATAGAAATGATCAGGACACCAAGCTTGCTTAGTTTCATTCTTTCTGAAAGAGCCTATTTATATATAATTGTATGTTTCTTTGTGGCATTTTCTTTCCATATGTGCTCTGAAAGTATATGAGCAAACAGTGGCCCTCGTTCTTCCATGACCATCACTGGTTTCATTCTGCATTGTTGTCATAGGTATTACACTGACTTTAAACTAAAAAATGAGACAGACGGTGAATTCAAAGAAGTTGTTCCAATCCTAGGATCTCTGAATGGGTATGTCACTCTTTAGTAGGAAATAAACATCTATGAACCTCCAACATTGCCTGTCTGTAAGACTTCAAAGGTGTTATGTTCAAACATGAGAAGGAAGAGACAGTTTTAACACTCTGCAGCTTTACAGACAGCTCCTATAAAGCATGTAGAATAAATAGTTGAACTGACTTGCCACACTCCCATGATCAGCTCATCACTGTATTAGCACACCCCCAAAATCATCCTGAGAGCAACCTATTTGGGACACTGCTGGTGAAAACTCAGGCCTGTGCACCCTTTCAGCATCCTCTTCAGGAGGTCTAGGTACTCCTTCTGCAGATGTACACAGCCTGGAACATCCCCAGCCAGCATATTTCCACCATGAAGTACTTAAGAGTATATTTTTCCATACTCTCATACCAAGTACTTTGTAGTACTGCCAGTGCAGTAGCCCTCTTATTTTGCAGGCTGATGATATGCCAAACAAGCAAGCTGTGTTGTGGCAGGATGAGTTTTCCTCCCACATTCCAGAGGACTCACAACAGGCACTCCCTGCCGAAGGGCTACGTTCACAGCCACGAAGGCAGCCAGACCATCTTAAAGACCCGCTGAGACCCAGCATTGGGGTTGTCAGATGATGCCTATCTGCCTCACAGTAACCCAGTTGCTCTGGGGTGAATAAAAGCAATGAGCTAGGGCCCAGTACTTCTTAGAGCCACAAAAAATGAAAACACAGAGATATAAATGGCATGAGAATAAGGTTAATTACATATACAGAGAGCGATCTGGTCAATATCAGAAATTAAACTAGAGGGTATAGTTAAGATCTTGGCAATTGCCAAGATTCACATCCAACCCATGGCACTGAGTAAGAAATGCTCCCTTAAATAAAGGATAGTCACAAACTCAATCCATTTTAGTATATGTCTAAAATGATTGTTAGAGGGACACTTTTCAGTAATGCATTAGACACGAAGAAACAGTCTGTCATCATCTTGCCTGCAATGAAAACAGCACAACATTCTACAATTTCTAATTCGTGATTAAAAGTCAAGACACTCATAACAACCTAACCGTGTTAGGAGTTACCTTACATATTCTTATTTGTTCCTCCTCTGTACATCCAGAATGTCTTTTTCCTGTTTATGGAACCTGTTACTCTACCTTGTGCCCAATTACAAATGCAATTGCAAAAGGGCAAGAATTTTTCTTTCTGCACAGTGCCACTCACAAAGGAATCTGGATCTGACCAGGCCTTGTAGACACTGTAATTGAATTTCCTAAATAAATTTTAATGATAGCAATTTTGCAAGATGTTATGCAATATTACAATACATTATCAGGTACTGACTGCAACAGCATCATCTCATGGTAGTGCTTGTTCAGAATGACACTGCCAAGCTTCACCAATTTTGGAAACAAATGTAACAACTTTAATTTCCCCTGAGATACATGGTTAAATCTGAAAATCAGGTGTTGTCTAAGCCTTGATGTGTTCCAGTACACTGTGGCATGGGCCTGGATGTTGCCACACTTTAATAACCATTAAATCGCTAGCAAAGTTGCTACCTGAGTTTTGGCTCGTGCCAGCTAGCGTTCTCCCAGACAGGGCCCAAGCACGCTTCGGGGATTAGCGTGGGCCAGGGAAGACTTTCAACAGCAATTTTGGTGCAGCCACCAGCTCTGCAGGGCTAGGAAGGTTAATCTGTATGAAAATACATGCGTTGTACGATTCGGTGTCAGGGCTGGAGAACGCTCCTGGCCCGTTACTAGTATAACACAGCCTACATGTCTCTGTTAGGGTCCCAGGTTATTGCCTCCCCCAGTTTTGTCCCCTAAGTAGAAGCTAAAGATAGGCATCAGAGAGTATTTCACATAATATTTAGAAGCACTTTTTTTTGTTTGTTTTAACTGTAGTTCATAAGTTCCTTCTGTGTAGCCCCAAAGACCGTCAAATTCTTTATCATGTAAGAGGTTGGTATTTGTAATGGTAAACATGACATTTACGCCATTTCATTAAGTATTGTATATTGATTATATATCAATTTTGTAACAAAGGCAATTTAATTTTTTGATTAAGCATTACTGTGAAGCCTTTTGTACCTACATATATATATATATACATGTATATAAAAAATATATTAGCTGATTGTGTAACCCTCTTTCACAGGGTAACTTAACATCCAACATGATTTGAAACTCTGCTTGCCTCTGCCTGCAACGGGTGCCAAATAACTTTTCTCCCTTAATTTCTCTCCAAAACAGTGTGGATACCATAAGGGTGGTTTCCTCTCCACACTGTCATTAGAGGGCTAGGTTAGGCTTTTTGGTTATGTCGCCATATGGGCCAGTTTTGCCAGAGAGGCTTTTACTAGCCTACTAGAATTTATTTTGATGCAAAATTTCTATGCTAGTAAAAATTTCAGTATAGCTAGTATCAGAGTGGTGAAAAACTTATTTGCTAGGATAGTTTATTTCACTCAGAGATCCAGCACAAACTGTTACAGCAAGTGTGCTTTTTTGCTGCGATAAACTGCATTTGCACTGTAACAGTAAACATTGCCTAGCAAGACTAAGCCTAAAGGGATTTTGGACTATGACTTGATATTCTAAGATGGAGCGAGAGATGGTACAACATTTTTTATTGTGTTATCTAGGAGGATTTTCAATCAAGTTAAAACAGCTAAGTTATAAAGCTATAAAAATATTAAGTATCAGAATTTTTACTTTTTCCTACTTTAGATTGTGCTTCAGTTACTGCCCTAGACAATGAGTATCTTGCTCTGACATAGCTTATGTCAACCAACTAAATTAAGCTTTGTGAAAAAGATATTAATTCTACACTTTAGAGATCTAAACAAAATAGTGGTAAACTTCGGTTGCATAGAAGGTTAAACCCTTCATCAAGAGAAGTTTTATCATCAAGTTAGTTGAGCCTGCCCATGATTAATGCATACACTATCTCCAAGGGAAAGACACCACTGCGGATACAATGCATGAAATACTAACTGTGCGATTCTAATTAAGATATAGGTTGTTGCATTAAGCAGATTAAGCTGCGTTAAGGAACTTATCCTTCCAAGTGGTTAATGAAATGGTATGCCCCAAAAAATTCTTCAGTAAAAAAGGATTCTGTTTCAGCTGTTAATTTTCACTGTGAGAAAATAAAATGCACTGACCCCCAAATAACCCCACTTTGCCATTCCTCAGTATCTGTGCCTCTCTGCAGTACAAAGAAGCTCCCAAATCTTTTTCATTTCCATATATAGTGGACAATATATAGGGCCAGTCTGAGTAGTAAAAATGCCAGGAATGCATGCCACTGAAGAAAATACAATTATTAAAACTCCCTTTCTTAGGACTAGGTGCCAAGCAAAAACTCTTACCTCATGCACAGATCGCTGGAACCTTCCCATCTGTTAGTAACTTCTGGCCTCCAGCTTCTGCAGGATCCTAACATCAGTCCTCTAAGCGTAATAGCACGTCTGGGGTGTATTAAGAGTCAGAGTTCTCTGTTCCGGGTTTACACAACTATTTGAGCACAGATGTCCCACTGGGACTTTTCCTCAGTTTAAATGCCTTTATGTGCATAAGACATTGAAAGATCAAAACCTACCAAAACAGTGGGACTAGGCTGAGATCTTCATTGGCTCATGGGAATACTGAAACAGGAAACCAATTCAAAATTCTGGTTCTGTTGAAGAGCACCTCTGAAGTTGAATTTTCTCATGTTGTGCACACTGGCGTGGCAGAATAGGTGCTGATATAGATTTCTAGCAGTGTCAGAAATTACTTGAAGAACCACATAATTCTTCACCAGTTGTTACACCAGAAAAGAGATGTTTCCCTTTCAAACTGAAAACTGCATGCTGCACAGACACCAGTTGTCTTTACTTACAGACTCCAAATGTTGACATCTATATTTGTAGTACAGACAAAATGCATTTACTAAAGCAGAGCCTCCTGAACTGTGGCTTTTGCAGCACTGGTGACATACAAACCACTCCCAAATGACATGTGAAGGCAGGTCTGCCTACTGGGAGATACTCAGCTAAAGTGTAGGATGAGCATCCCAAATCCGCTACTGTTGGCAATCAGTTACTACCAGGCTGGAGGCACTTACCTAGTGGCTTGCACAAATTTCTATACATAGGCACTAATTATTACTAACTATTAATGGGCATTGATCAGAGCTATGGAGAGCAGCTTTATCATCTAACTCATTTAGTAGGTCTTAGATTCCATAAAGCAACAGTAGAAATAACTTCAATCAATATAGATATGTTTTTAATGCCATATGACTAAAAGTCACTGCGACTACAAGGCCATCTTAACATTAGATGTACTGATAGGAGATGAAATGATCAGGAAATGTCAGGTGAGAAGAGCCAGAAGTAAGAAATAAATTAGGATTTTCCACTGGCAAAGGTCAGCAAATCTGCCTGACCACAAGCAACCAATGTATACCTGTCTTCCTCCTACAGAACAAGGTAACTTGGTAGTATTATCCTTCCTCTACCTTACAGGGACTAAGAGAATGATAGACTAATGATAAGAAGAGTAAGGCTCATGTTTCTAGCCTCCCAAGACCTACCTTGAGAACTTGGCCTCTGAACATAGGTAAGATTTCTTCACTAATCAACTGGACATCCATTCCTGAGCTTCAAGATAAAATGTACATAAATGTGTTACCGGAGCTCCAGATAGTCTTAGATTTCATATTGCTGCTATGCATGATTCTTTTTTTTCATATCACAGCTGCATAGCTTTGTCCTTTACCTTTGATTGTGCTATGTGCTTAAGGAGGCAAGGAAAGATTAAAAAAAATACATATTTATTTCAGAGAACTTAATTTCTCTGCATTGGGTGCCTCAAAATCCCTCACTTCCCAGCCCATCGGCTGGAGCCGTGTGTGAACCACTCACAGGCGTAAACAGGGGGTGAGGCGATGATGGTAATCCAGCACGTGAAGAAACGTGGGCATGAGTTTTAACGTCCTAATGTAGGGGAAATGGCCAAGGGGACGTGGTGGCCTGCGAGGCGGGCTGCGAGGTGGGAGGGCGGCCGGCGGCCACGCGGGCCTCCCTCGGGCGCCGAACCTCCTGTGAGTGCCGGTGCCCCCGGTGATGGCGGCACCGCTTCAGGTTCCTGAGAAAACCGAGTCTAGGAAACTTTTCACCGCAGCACCAGGTGGTCAGAGCCTGCTCGTACTCCCACGCGGGACCGCGGGCAGCGTTTACCAGCCACCGGAGCCGGACAGGAGCGGAACCAAGGGCTTCCCTCTCCCTGGGGCCGACGAGCAGCCCGGCCTCCTGACGCTGCCCCGCCGTGGCTCCGGGCCCGGGGACCGCCGCGGCTCCCTCAGCGCCGGCCCCCCCCGCCGCCATCTTGCTAAGGCGCCGCCAGGCGGCCCGCCGCCGCCGAGAGCCCGGCACCCGGCGGGGCCCCGCTGAGGCGGGCAGGGCGGCCGCGCCATGGTGAGGAGCAGGGCGCTGTGGAGCTGCCGCCTGCAGCTCGCCGCGCTGCCCTCAGCGGCGGGCTGGTCAGGTGGGAAGCCGCAGCCGGCGTTGAACGGCTCCTGCTGGAGAGCCGCGGAGCCGCCGCGGAGGGGGTGGAGCGGCACCATGGAGGAGGAGGAGGAGGAGGACGAGACTCCTCAGGGGCAGCCCGGGAGGTGAGCGGCGCTCCGGCGGCAGGCAGCGCTCCGGGAGCGGGGGTCGCTGCCCCTGCGCCTGCCTGTGGGCAGGGAGGCGCCGAGCCGAGCGGCGGCTGCCTCCCCGTACCCGGCCGGAGGAGAGGCACCTGCCCGACCTGCCGCCTTCCGAGCCCGGGGGAAGGGGAGCCGGAGCGGCGCGGCGCTCCGCACCTGCTCCCAGCGCGGCAGCGGGGCTTGCTAGACACACGGTACCGGGGTCCCGGCGGGGGTAACCGGGCTGCGCCGCTGCGGGAGGCGGTGGGGAGCGGGGGGGGGGAGCCCCGCCGGCAGCAGCGGGGCAGAGCGACTGCGGGCGTCCGCTCGGGAAAGTTAGGCGGCGGGCGAGGTGAGCGGGGCCGCCGGGCGCTGGCTCCGGGCCGGGGAGGGGTGGCCACGCCGGCTCCCTCCCGCGCCGCCTCGGCCCCTGCGGTGGGAGCAGGCGGGCGGCGGCGCGGGAGCCGGGCTGGCCGCCCCCGGCCCTTCGCGACAGATCGCGACTGGTGCCGGCTCCAGAAGCAGCTGGGACGGGGAGATCCTTTCACACCGGGGACAGAAATCCTGGAAGAAAAAGTCCTACCGCCCCCCCTCCCCGGCCTCCCAGCGGCAGCGCCTCCGTTTCCCGTAGGTTGACGGTAAAACGGGCTGCAGCCGCGCTCGGGGAGAAACCGGTTACGTAATGGCCGGTCCGAAACACGCTGCGCGGTACCGCCGGCGGCGTGGATGCCTCGCTTGGAAGAGGAGCGGCGAGCGGGGGTTCATCGCCAGCATTTTTCTTGCGTTGCATAACGTCGATGCGAAGTGGAAGATATTAACGAAGTCATTTGATGTAATTAGTTGAGTCAAATAATCTCAATGATCGGCAATTATCTCTAGTAAGGATTCAGGGAAAGTATTTGTTGCATGTCTTGACGGCATGCAGTTAAGTTCGTATTAAACTTCTGCAGAAATGTTTTTTCTAGTGATGATTATGATTTCCTACTCTTCTACTTGCTAAATGGCGATTATGAAGCAAGTTTTCAGTTTTAAAGGAAAGTACTATTTGCACTTAGGTATTTTTTCTTTATTTTTCAAACTGCACCGACTAAAGCGACATCAGAAACTAAAGGTAGCAACAGAAAAATCACTTCTGTTTTCTGCCAAAAGACACTTGAAAAAGAGTCATGTATTTTTTAATTCATAGTAGCAGCTTTATCAGTTAATGCAGTAGGAAGCCTCATTCCTTTTATAGGTAAGACTTTCAGGAAGACAAGAAGAAATAAGATTTTAATCTTATTAATGCAAGAATTATTGCAGCAATTGCTTTAGAAATGCCCCAAATGATCTGAAATTGAAAAACCTATTATGAAAAGATAATGGGAATTTTGAATACCTGGAGATTGGAAAGCCTTCTCTGATTCATTTGCTGTGATGGAGAGGACACGTTCAGGAGAGGAGGAAGTAAGGGATGGCAGTGAAACTGTTCAAATATAAGTAACAGTTAATTGGGCTTCAGCTTGGCCCAAATCAAGAGAGATCCACAGCCTTTTTAAAAGGAAGCAATCCATTATTATTATTATTTTCTTCAGTTGTATTAACTCAGTAGATTTGAGGAATTACCTCAGCAGAAATCTGCTATTTCCTCAGCCTTTTTAAGCTCAAGATTGAACCAAAACTGCTAATTCTCCATTCAGAAGTAGCTTTTAAGTTCTTTTTCTGCAAATGGGAAGGCAATTGTTTTGTCTGTGATGAGAAAAATGGAAATGCTGCTATATTAATTAGTGCTTTTATATGTAATGCCTGTTGTGAAAATATTTTTTCCTTTGGTCGCATCTATAAATCCTTTCCTGATCTCGGTTTAATTTTTTTTTCAGTCAGTTGTTGCAAGTATGTAGCTTGCAGTATGCTGGCTAGCACTGTAATCAGGGTTCTACTTCTAATACGCTCAGAGCCAGGACCATGGTAAACCACTCGGTCATCTTGTGTCTAAATGCAGCTTTGAGTAAAAAGGATTTTTTTGTAAACCAGATGTTGCACTTGGTAAGAAGTTACATGTTATTTACTGTTTGCATGTAATATCTTAGTATTTAGCAGCTGTATAAAGAAGGGATGATTTGGGTTTGAATAGCATGCAACTATACCCAAGCAGATAAACCTTACAAAGCTGTTCAGCAAGAAGTGGGCATTACCAAGTGACACTATGAAAACATTTTGCTGCCATTGTGTCCCTACTGTGAAAAACAAGGTTTGATGAGATGTTGTGTGAGTGAAAAGTCAAGTGGTAAGGAATGTATATCAAGATGTATATCAGGAGATTTTTCTTGTGTAAGACCTGTTACTATGGTTGGAGCTGGTAGTGCTACTGTCTGCTGAGTAAGGCTGATGATAAGATTTCAGGTTTTATTGCTTATAATATTTGGAAATAGTTTCAGTTGTTTAGGTGGAAATCTCCCATGGTGTGGACTGGTTTTTGAGAGAGGGTTTCAGTGAGGTTCAGCTGTTTCTGATAATGAGATTGTGGCAATAACAAGTTGTTTATGTGTGTCTATTTAGGTGTGCGTAAATGAAATACTTTGTCTCCTTAAAACACCTACATATTCAGGATGGTGCCTCGAAAATTACTAGATGGCTTACATTTGTGTTGGAAATGTACCTTGACTCTTCCATAAGAAAAACAAACAAACAAACAACTTCTAATATTAACACTTTTGTTGTTGACTAACAACCAAAGCACTTTGCATTTCATTTAGAGTACATGAAGAGACATAATAATCTAGAGTCGTGAGGATAGAGTAGAAGGCTGGTTATGTATAGGAAAAAGGGTTGTCATGAAAAATGTTAACATGTTGTGATGTTTCCAGTTTCCTTGGGTATTTGTGTTTTGCTGTGTCTCGTGTTCTACCATTTGTAATTTCTTTTAATGGCTGTGTTTCAGTTAAAGAACCATAAGGGTGCTGTATCACATATGTTTTCTGGCTTTCCAGTATGAAGTTTTGGAGATTCAAAACTTTTATATTTGGAAAGGCTGATGACCTTCTAGCTTAACTCATGTGAAAGATGGTCTTTGAACAGTTGCATTCAAGAAAAACATATTTTTTCAACAAAGGAAAACTTCTATTTTCCTTATCTTGACTGATCTGGAAATTATTTCAATACATTTGAGGTAAAATGTTATAAATTTTTCTATAAAATGCATATATCTCTGGGGTGTGTGTACATACGTACACAGACAGGGAGAGAGAGAATGTTGTTGGGCCAAGCAAAAGTTGAGCTTATGTTGAAATCTAAGTGGATTTAGAAAGAATTTAGAGAAATATTTTTATATTGCAGAGAAATAACATTGGGTCCTATGTGCTTGGACGTTGAACTGAAGAGAGGGAATCAAATAGACAAGCATTTAAATATGTATATAAAGAAAATTGTATGACTGCGTATTAACTTAAAAATAAAAACTAGTTTAGTGCTTGGGCGTTGCTGCACTTCCTGGGCAACTGAGGTTTTATAGGGTTTTAAAGGGTTATTCTCAGTGTGAGTCTAGAGAAAGTTTGCATAGGAGTTTGTTCCTTTCTGGCATGGAGAGAAAAGGAAAAAGAAAATTAAAAGGCTTCGTAAATGAGGTGGAGATAGCAATTGTGCAGTTGCAGACATAAAAGTGCCAGAGTTGATTATAAATGAACTGCTTCAGATCCTGCTTTGCCATGTGGATCCTATGGATCAAGGTTTTAACATGATTTCTATCCATTTTATGAAAACAGTTCTTACCTTGCCTCTGTGGCCATGTGCTACAAAGGAAATCGGATTTCTACCATAGTATGTTCAAGTGGAGCCTTAGTTTCATTATGTGTAGTAGTATTTCTTTTTAGTCATATCTAATTAACATAAGATGTTAGATGGGAAACCTTCACCCTCAGGACAGAGTGCAAGCTTGTAATATTTTAAAACTTAATAACTTAAAATAATAAACCCCAGATGCACAGGCTGTTAACACATGGGAGTGGCTAAAGTGTGTTTGTAAATGCCAGCCTGTAAAGTTTGGGTTTTTTTTCTAACAGTAAGCCCCATCCGGGAAGGGTTTGGCTCTGTTATTAACTGTAGTCACATCAGTAGACCAACTGAAACTAATGAACTACTTGTTTGCATAAATACCTATAGGAGTGGAGCTGGTGCCAGAACACTAAAGTTGGGGTCCAGATCCTGTAGCTGGGTTGGTACAAGTTTTGTGTTTGCTCTTTTGGAAAAGCTTTATTGAAATTCTGTACAAGTGTGAAGGGCCATCCATGGAGATTGTTGTTGTTGGAATCCGTGGTTTATCTGCTCACCTGTGTGCATGTGCTATCTTCTCTTATTTTTCTGTTGATTTTAAGAACTCTGCATTTGATTCATGATCCAGTTATTGTCTTGCTTAGCGTAATGCAGCTGTAATGCTGCTTCTTGCTTCTGTATGTTGTCAGCCTGAGTCCTGCAGAGCAGGTAAGAAAGCTTTCATTCCAGCTCTTGTGTTTTCAACATTCTTCCCTATACATTAAGCAGTCATATGAAATTAGTTGTTTAGGGGGAGCAAAGGAAAGCACTTTCCGTTCTGGTGTAGGGAAAATTGACTCCTGCTTTTCTTTGGTGACTGCTTCAGCAATAGCACAGAATTACTCTGCTCTTGTGCTTAATCATAATGATAGTCTAGGCTGCTCTTTTAAATATGATGGCCACATGCCAACTTTTGGATACTTTTGTTCAAGACTGCAGTAAAAGATGAGGGTAGAGAGGGAAATAACTTATTTTAATAGGCCTGTATAGCTAAAGACATTTGCTACTGGGTCTGTCATCTCTGTTAATATGCGTGGCCCCTACGGACAACTACCGTCATATCAGGGATCATAACCTAAACGGAATGTGCATGTAACAGAAAGCCTCTGTAATATTAAATACAGTTCATAAACACATTTGGGGACTATAAAGTGCTCATATTGGACAGGGACAGTCAGCTGGGGTGTGTGGAAACAAAGGGAAAATAGTTATGTATCATCCCAGTTCCAGGAAGAGGCGTCTTTATGCAGTTGATGCAATGGCCATAACCGATCAGATTTAACCCAGAGTTGAGAAATAGCTGGCTCCAGGTACCACCGATGGATTTGACTCTAAAGCCTATTTGCATTTGTATCCAGAGGCATATAAGGGTGTAGCTGATAGGTACTCGTAATGACTATGAATAACTTTCTCTTGGTTTAGTTCCCCTAATGAATACCAGGAAAGCAGAGGTCGGAATGTGTGGTAACGGGAGTGGGCTGCCTTTTGGGTGGTAGGTAGCTATTGAATTTGCTTGGTTATAATATGAAACATCACTCTTGGAGGAGGCAGCCAGAGAGTTTAAGCAGCATCAGTACCAAATGTGAAACCTTGGATGGGGAATAGATTGAAAATGAAGTGTTTTAGGGGCAGGGGGAATCTCTGTACCTGACTTGGTGGTGTATGTAACTGAGCTACACTGAGAGAATTCTAAATGGAGGGTATTTAATAAATTACTTTAGCAGCACTGGCATAAGCAGTTTTTGTTTACAACAGTATATTCCTGTTCTCACCCTTCCCTGTCCTAGCCAGTTTGTTGGTATAAACACTTGCATGGTTACACAGTGATGCAGGTGAAAAATAAGTACTTCTAAGGGATGGGAAGGTAAGTGACTATCAGCTAGATCAGTTTCTTGAACTAATTTACCATGTGGACGTAAATGTTTGTTTTGGCAAGCCTGGGGGAGTAATGAGGGCAGAAATGGGTTGGCTTATGGTGATGGCTGCTTATGTAATACAGCTGTTGTAAGAATATGCCTAACAACAGATGACTGTGGGTAGCTGCTTCACATTTGTTTTATTTGTAACTAATTTTTTTTTCTCTGTAATGTCTAAATAAAGCTTTGCTTTGATTTACTGTTGATCCTCAAACTAGATAAGAATGGCAAAGGATTCATCCTAATTCTATGAGGTTGTTTATGGAGAAAGCTATTTCTGTTATCAACTCATTTCTTCATCTTTCTTTACCAGTACACAAGATCACTGTAGAGCCAGGATACGTACAGATCTGTTGAGAACAGAGAAGAACTGGGCTCGCAGCTATAGCTGTGCTATGAAATGGGTGTATCCAAGAATGGAAGAAGGCTGTACTAGCATGGATTTTTTGCTTTGTGGATGTTTGGAAAATATAGAAATAGGACATCACACAGAATCCCAAGCTGGCTGTTAAAATATCAAATAATTTGAATGAAAATTTCTGAACTGCTTGTTCTTCCTTGCAACTTCTAATGAGAAATCTCAAATAATAAAAGCATTTATAGGTCAGCTAGTTGCAAGCTTGAGAGATCTTTGTGTGAAATCCGAAGACCAAGAGTGTCTGGAATAATCGCTGTTGCAGTCATAAAAAATATGTATAGTGAAAGAAAACTTCCAAGTTGTGTAGCAGTATATGATTTGCAGAAAGCTCAGGTTCTTGCTTTGATAAGGCTACAGTGGTATGATGAACAGCCTGAAGTACTGCACAATAAAAGTTTAAATGCATTCAGAATTTTCCAGTCTCAAACTGTTCATTAATTAAAGTAGACAATTTCAGACCTGAAGGGAAAATAAAAGCACAGCCAAAACTTAGCTGGCAGTTGTTTGATAGTTGAGCTGTCAGGAGGCTTTTTTCAGAAAAATACTTGTGTGATCCCTAGCGTTTGCAAATACCTTACCTTTTAGCTGAAATCTTTTCTTTTTTTTTTAATAGTTTGAAGCCAAAAAGTGTGCTTTTTACAGTCTTATAAAATACGTATGTTGAAAGAAAACTTTTGAGTTATGTAGCAGTATGTCTTGTAGAAAGCTCAGATTCTTGCTTTGATAAGGCTACAGTGGCATGATGAAGCACAAACCAAATGAGTTTGCTAGCAATTGTGTGCTGTCCCTTTTAGGTGATGTGTAGTGCAGCCCAGTTCTGGATGTAGTCTATACAGAGAGACAGCAATTAGAAATGAGCCAAACTTGTTGCTCCAAAAATAGAGAAAATGAAGGATATTTGGAAAGCTATGGAATATTTTGCAAGGTCAGTGTGAAGTGCTGTGGATGTTGTTGGGTTCCAGTAAACTACAGCTTCATAGTAACTCTTTCTTAAACTTTCTGGCTTATGAATTTGTTAAATAACGACCACATTTCTGTGTAGAAAAGAAGGATAAATCCATTCTGGCAGACTTCACAGTTAGTAGCATGGCTATATGCTTAGCAGGGGGAACTACATCCATTTCAGTTACGGAGTAGTGGATGTTAGAGGAGACTGGGTGGAAAAGGTGAAGATTCACACAATAGACTTTATGTCGATGCATTTCTTCTTCAAAGAAAGTTAAAATAATTTGGCTTGAAGCTCTGCTGTGTTTAAAAGACCATTTAAAAAGAAAAATTTTAATGTCGGAGTGCTTCTTGTAGCGTTAATGTATCCTGTTTCCAACCTTCTTTCGGAACAGAAAGAGAAAGTATTAAAATGTTTAACTAAACTTTTAATTATTTGCCTAAATAAACAGAAGACTCAAAGCCAAAATGTTTGTTTCCGAGTTTTCAGTTATATAAGCAATGCTAAAATAAACAATTGACCCCAAACCTGTTGTCCTAAGGGCTATATCCTGTTCACAAGTGTAAGCTTGTTTACCATGACATAAGACATGGGTTCTCCATGTCACGTCCTGCCTGATCTACAACTTCTCTCTTGCTTTGTGGGTTACTAGGGGCCCCTTAATATTTGGTGCTGGAAAACCAGTTATGTGAGCTCTGCCTTTTGATTCATGTTAGGCTTCATCCTGTTCATCAGACAGTGGTGTTTTTGCCCTCTGTCTAGAGTACTTTCTGGCCTCGTGGATTTGGTATGACTAATGGTCTCCTTTAGTAGTTTGTATGTCTCAGTCCATTTCCTTTTTCTGAATTCAGTTGAAACAGTAAAGCACCTCTGAGCACGGAGAGGGTGGTTGCGTTGCGTCTTGCCTGAGCCCCTCTTACAAATGGTGGCAATCTACTAGCCCTTGTTTGGGGCTAAGTCACCTCATCCTGAAGGATGGGTTCCATTTGCTAAGAAAGCAATTTAATGCTTTTAAGTAGAATAGTAGTTTTCCTCTTTTTTTAGAAGTGTGTAAAATAGAAGATTTCTTGTGGAACCTTACAATAACAAATATTCACCAAGGACATGACCCCTTCCCCCTGCCCCTCCAAAGTGAACACAACTCTACTCCAGTTTGATTTTGGTGTCTCTATCGCTCATAATTTGGCTGGCAATCCAGTGCTTAAATTTATTTCTTGAGTGTCAAACTATTATTTTTCTTGTGGAAGAATTAGGGAAAGCTGGCTGAAAAATCAGCTCATTTATGACTGGGTATTTTCTAATATTTAAAATATACCTGCTAAATTTTCTTGTCTGTAGAGGCTTTCTTTTGCAAAAGGGTAAGAATCTCCTTGGACTAATAACTGGTTGAGTTTTATTTTAAGCTAATGATTGCTGGCTTTCAAGAAATGATCGTCTACCATTTTGTTTAGTAAGAAAATTAGATTTCTTTTCCTGTATTCCATGAATATTCTAGGATATATTTTACCAGTTTAAATGAAACAGAAATGAACTGGCAAGATTGATACTTCAAAGGAATCTACAGTTCATCAGGAATACTTTGTCAGTTAATTGTTTGTAAATGTGTCCCTTTCTCATACATGTAAAAGGGTTTAAAGTATTCTGTGAGCACTGAGTTGCTTATGGAATACTAATGAAAGTAATGTATGGGCATCATGTGGAAAATATGTTGGCAGACAGATACCTGCAGTGCCTTAAATGCTTTGGCATTGTCTTTGTTTAATCAGCATAGTTGATCCCTGCTTCCCCTAGAGATTTATACTTTCAGAATAAGATCAAAGGTTTATATGAAAATTTAAGCAAAAGTAGAATTCACCTATTTTAGAGATGAATGAATAGATAAACAGAAGCTTAAAAATAAAACCTTAGGCACTCCAGTCTCTAATATAAAATGTCTTGTAGGAACAATAATTACAGTAGTTATATATATTTAAAAATCAGACATCTGAGATGTTAACAGAAGAATTTCCTTGAATTAAGTACCTATCTGATTAAACTTTTGTGATTTGTTTTCATGATGCTTTCTGGAAGAGTAGATGTTTTATGCTGTGTGTGCATGCTTTGCTAAATTAATAAGCTGACTTGGCATTGAAAATGCTCTTTGAGGAATGCAAAAAAAAATAAAAAAACATACCCTCTTAGATTAAAAAGTAACAGTTAAAATATCCATTACAATTTTTTGGGTATTCTGTCTGCCTTTTCATGGCACTGATTCTTTTTGTTACCATTTATATCTGCTTAAATTGGTATAGATCACATTGGGTGGCTGTTCCATTGAAGGCTAATTCCAGTAAATGTTTAGTGGCATAGAGAAAAAGCCTAGGAATATCAACAGTTAAATTAAAATTATGATGCAGATGTGGTATATTATTGCTAAATAGAAAATACATAAATGGAGTGGTTTCAGTAAAACTACAGGGAAACTAGAGTGCAAAGCAATTATGTTAAAACAAGATTATGACCAGTGGTACTATTTATTAAAAAATTATATCAGCAATGTTTTATGAATGTTGTTCATGCTTCTTTATCAGAAGTGAATTTTGATGTGTTAATATTTTTTCTCTACTGTATGGCAAAATAATGGTTATTTTGTTAAGAAAATTTCACAATATTTATCAATTATTATATGTTTGCAACTGACACCACACTTTCTGTTTAGTAATTGATTGCTGCTGAAATAGCAGGGATGGGCTCTGCATTTGAAGTTAGAGCATCACCAGTGAATGCATTTGAATTCGGTTTGCTAACACGTGTGTAAAATCTTAGCTGTAATGTTGCAGTGACAATATTTTTTTTTCCTGTAATTATGAACTTATGAGGGGCACAGTGAGTTACGCCTACCTGGCTACTTAGAAAATATCTAATTTAGGAAGTAATTTCTAAGAAAACTGTGGGCTTTAATTCTGTTTTCTGAAAATATTGTTTGTTTGGACTAGCTTTGGTACATCAGCCCAGTGCTTCTCATATGAGTATACAGCTAAAGTTTGAGTATCTGAGTTAATGAAATAGTAGATAGTCTAAAACATGTGGTGGAGAGTTTTTCCACAGGACAAACTTCAAAATTTATAATTAAAAATTATTCCTGCACCTAAGCGGTATATCATGCTGTCTGGTCATCTTCTAGTTTTTATCGGGTAGAGCTTGTAAGTACCAGAAAGTTGTGCACTCTTTAAGATGGCAACCTATTTTTTTAAAAAACTGTCAGAACAGTGTATTTACTTTCAACTGAAATGTTGAAAGTAAATATAGAAACTGAAGCATTTAGCTTTAACTGAATTGCTTCAGCAACTTTTAAATAAAATAGGGGTATTCGGTTTTTTTCTACCTTGGATATAATGAGATCAGTAGGACTCCGTATTCCTAAACTCTGCAACACTTAAGTGCAGTTAGGAATAAGAGACTCTGACTTGAGTTCACAGTTCTCTAAGAAATGTGCCAGAACTGTGACTTTATAGAAATAAGCTTGTCTCAGTTATTTTGTGATACTCCAATTTTCTGTGGCCTCTCACTAGTGAGTTCAGTGAAATTTGTATCAAAATTGTATTTGAAACAGTTACTTTTACTGTTATTACAATAAGCTTTTCCTTCGTTTTGGACAAAATAGGACCAAACGTCTTTTGTGTTCTGACTCTTCCGCATGTATGCGTATCTTGTCGGTAGAAGTAATTGTTATTAATGCTACATGAGGCTGCTGCTCTTACTACAAAACAAAGTTACTATATAGGCAAATCCTAAGGTACTGTATAGTTCCAGTGTCTCTTGGACAGGTTTGCAGGAACGTATTAAATCGGGCACTAAATGTCGTAAGTTTCAGGGGGAACTTACTATTCTTCCAAAATGTAAATTAAGGAACCCTTCCCCCTCACTCTTGCAGTTGGTAGATAATAGTTTTAGTATCTGAATCTGTGCATACCAGGCAGTAAAATTCTGCCTGAACTACAAAGAGATGTCATGTCTACTTGCCACAGCATGTTTTTGAAGTCTTTTGTGTAATAGCAACTGTTTTAAAAGCATATTTTGTTGAGGAAAAAATACAGTAGATCATAAAATGAGAAAGGCAGGCTTGTTTCTAATGTGTGTGAGAACATTCAGTCTTATGAATGTTGATGTTAGTCCAAGAAAAGATTGATTAATTTAAAATTTATTCTAGTTCTCCTCAAAAAGATATGGATAAGAAAATGGGTGAAGAGCAGCCTTTGACTGCGTGTAACCAGTACCCTAAAGAAGCGGTGAGGAAACGTCAGAATTCGGGTCGAGGTTCCAGGGGCAGCGATTCTTCCAGGACCTCCAGGAAAAGCTTCAGGCTGGACTACAGATTAGAAGAGGATGTAACTAAATCAAAGAGAGGCAAAGATGGGAAGTTTGTCAACCCCTGGCCAACATGGAAATCACCAACCTTGCCAAATATTTTGAAATGGTCCCTTATGGAAAAAAATAACAGCAATGTGCCATGCTCAAAGCAGGTAAATACTTGCATGTTTTCTGTTCTTGGTTTAGACTGCTTTTACCTCTGCTCTACTCAATAAAATAGGACAGTTTCTAACTAATACTTATTGGGCATCTTTTGGCGGCTTTTCTAAGTGTTATTTTTCTAATTTTTATTATCACTTTATTCTTTTCAAAAGGTGGATTACTGCTTTCTGCCTCTTTAGTTTTTTTCTCCTTTCTGTTAGTTCCACACCTTTTGATTGATCCAGCTCAGTTTATATTTACAAAACCAACAAAAATGGCCCCCTAGCTCAATCATAAACTACAGCTGCACTTTTCTTTTTAATAGGTGTTGCCTTATGAAGCATAATACTAACATTATTCGTATTGGATGAAGCAGCTGTGGCATAACTAATTTTAAAAATTTTGCCCTTTTTTTTTTCCCTAGACTGCCGTTTACTACATACATTACATCTGTTTCATAAAAATGTAATACATAGTTGCTGTCACTTACTTACGGAAGTGTTTGCAAATCTATGTTTTTCTGTTTCAGTACACCAGGAGAAAAAAATGCATATGTTAAAACTAACCTGCGCAAGTATTTGTACTGAAATACTAAAGATACAGTGGCAGTTTACTGGGAAACACCATTATTTGTTCTTGGTGTATTGCTTCTTCAGATATTGTATATAAAGAAGGAGGCAGGGGAAGCAACCTCTGAGAGAAGCTTCTTTTCTGTGAAGAGTAATGGTTACTGGAAAGCCCCGGGTTATCTTTGTGGCCACCACAAGCGTTACGATGGCCACAGTTTTGACAGTTAGGATTACTTCTCAGTGTATTTTCTAATGTATTGAATGCACTTCGGAAAAGCTGTGCTGAAGGGTGTGCAACCAGGAAAAGCATTTTTGAACAAATAGGTGGTGTTAATGCTTTTAAGCATCCAAGAAGGCAAGCATAAGCTATGAATCTCACAGTCAGTATTTAGCAGAGAGCTTACACTTTTCATTTTTATCTTCTGTGAATTAACTGTGAAGGAAGGAATTTGATCAATTTTACAGACAGGAAGGCCATGTTACTTACTAACGCATGATAGTCAGAGGTTTGGGGATTTTTTTAAGGATACATGGCACGGAACATGTTTAAGGGAGAAATAATCTTGGCTGTAATTGTTCTATAATAATAACAATTTGACTCCAGAAAGAAGCACAACAAACCTATTTTGGTCTTGGGATTCCTTTCAGCAATTTACTGTTTTAAATTTGGTGTCTTGCTTCTACACAGTCTGCACCTTGTAGTAGTAACAGCGGTTGTGTCTCAGTGCATAGAGCTTTTGAGGCAGTGTGCTGCATTATGGTACTTTGGCCACATTTTTGTGTAAAATTCACACCTTGGCTTTTTTAATTGCCTTTGACCATTGCCCTATTCTGTATGTGTACAGTAGGCTTCGTATTTTGCCAGAAACCTGGTTAGTGACTGAAGTACCTAGAAGGCAGTGCTAAGGTGTACTATAGAGTGCAGAATATGCAGCTCTGATGGCAGTGGAGAACTGCAGCACTCCCCTTTAATTTACAGATTATCCCTGCAATAAAGGATGATTACAAAGAAATCTACATTGTACCAGTTGTAAAGCTCTCTCTCTGACCCAGTTGGGATTAATTTTGGACTAATTTTATTGCTTTGCATCTGAAATTTTTTAATTAAGTGCCTGCAATTATTCAGCAGCTCAGTGAAGTAAATCAGAAATAGAAAAACCTAGATAGGGATCAATGAAATGCACTTCTTGGGCCCTTGGCCATTTCGATGCTTGTTCCAGCTACATTTGCTCCACACCTAAATCAACCCATAAAGTACTTCTGAGCTCGTTTAAAATCCATACTAAGGACTCCATACTTTATTTAGCACTGCTAGGTAGCGTATCCCTCGAGCAGACTCCTACTTCAGTTTCCACATTGAGTGTGCCTAGTGATACCCTGCTATGCTGGGCAGGTTCAGTTTATCTGTACCAAGTGCTTTGCATATGTAAAAAAACCCATATATTATCCTGGATATGTGCATCACTGTAAAAGCTATATGTATTATAATCATGCCTTCACAACAAGCCTCTGTCATTATCCAGAATGCATAGACTTTTTGTACTTTCATTACAGGCTTTATTAATAACTTTTTTCAGTGCCGTTGAAGTGTCTTTAATTATTAGTTGTTGGATCAACAATTTAGATTGTTCTCATTGCTGTAAAATCCAGTGGTATTCCAGTACACACTAAGCACCAAAAATCCTCAGCTAATTAGCTAGTCTTACCAAAGCCCGTCATGTGTTTCTTCTTGCTTTGTATTAGGAAGGAAAGAAGAAGATGGGAGGGGGGAAGGGGCACAGCAGGAGGAATTTTTGTATTACTCCAGTGATGAAGATAAGACAGTATTAGGCACATTTAGCTTATGTTGGTAGCTGATTTGACATTAATGCCATGTTTCAAAGATCCGTATAATTCTTGTAGTATTAATGTGTTTCTGGTTAGTCTGACAGAGAACAAAATGTACTATAGCAGGATAAAGGTTCCATAAGATTATGTATTTTGTTCATTTTGTTGTTTTATTGTGTTGTATGAGTTTTAAGAATTTCATGTGATGTATACTGCCAATAGAACTTGTGTTTTAGTTTGAAATCTTATGAGTTAAGAGTCCTTATTGCTTTAAAAGGTAATTTGGAGGATTTTAGTGTACTTTTGTAAAATATTAAAAAAAACCCAATGTACTTACTGACCTAAATTGCATTATGACAATTATTAAATTCCACATCTGAGTTTAACTTCCTTGATATAATCTGATTTGTTGGCTTAACCACATGTAATTTGGTGGGTTGTCCTAATTTCCATTTTTGAGTATTATGTTAGTTTTGTGGATCTTTCACTCTTCTTTTTTTTTTAATTGAAGTGTCACAATATAACACTCTGTGGTTCAGATTTCTCCTGTCAGTGTCATTCCCATGTACTTAGAATGAAATAGAGATAAGAAAGTGATGTTTCTTTCTTGGAGAAGCAGCAGATTATCTCAGTCTAATACTCATACTTTGTTTATTCTTGTATGAATTAAGTGATTGTATTGTACTAACCTTATATTCAGCTTCATAGCAGGTTATCTATTTCTTGTTCCTGGAGACAGTAATGAAACTTTTTCAGTAGGCATGTCTTCTTGTCCATTAGCTCTCTGAAAAAGCAGTTTCATTAATATTTTATTACTACTTAAAGTAGGATTGCAGGGAGTGGGGGGTGTGTGTTTGTTTTTTCCCAACATATGCCCTCCAAATCAATAAAATATTGTGGAGAAAAGAACTTCCCTGAAGCTGTCAGGACTGTTTTAGCAAGGGAAATCCCAGACTCCTAAACTGTCACAGCATCAGCTGGGCTTTTAAGGGAGCAGGAGGTTAGCTCTGTATAAGCTCACTGGTAGCACTAATCTGCTATCCTAGACCTAGGGAACGATAGCAGCAACCGTGATAGGGAGACTCTGACTAGGAACCAGAAGTGCTGGGACATCTGTGATTACCAAGCAGAGAAGAGTGTCAGGAGTCTGTAGAAGGTGCCTAACGTAGGAAAATTCTTCGAAAGTGACGTGAGGAGAGCCTTAGCTGTGCTGTGGCAGAGCTGGAGATGGTCAGGAGTCCTGAGAGGACTTTCTGTTTGGTTGGTTTTTATAGTAGAACTCTTTATTTATTACAAATAAAGCTTCTGCGTAAGCATCTCAACCAAACTGCAGTGAAGAATGTAACTCCTGTTGAAACTGAGAGAATGAGCAGTGGTTTGATGATGAGTTTCAGTAGATAATGTACAGCCATGGCCTCCTTTGTGCCAGCTGTCCTCTTGAGGCTGCACATAGAGTCCAATCTGGAAGCTGATCAAGCTGAAAGCTGTCTCTTTTCCTCCTCTGGATTAATGTTCAGCTGGATCAGTTCCCTGACCTGTCAGACTTGAGCGGGGACTGCATAAGCATTGAGGCTGGAACAAGAGGGCAGGTGGGGGAAGGTTTCCATAACTTTCTTACACAGGAGTGTAGATTTATGTTGGTTTAAGGCATTCATGGGGCTGCATCCTGAACATACAGGGAGATCAGTATAGCGATTTATTCAGTAATAATTAAACTTTACTTACCTAGAAGGCTTCAATAAAACATTGCGAGAAGCATAGCTATAAGTGCCTAAAGGACCATCTTAAAAAGGAGATCTGAGTTTTAGTTTGTGTTTTACAAATGTTCATCGAATTATTGGCAGGATGGAAAGAGAGAATGGTAAAAGCTAACATTAGCCATGTGAGGTTAACCTCCACGCGCTGCTTCTATACATAACGGAGAAGGAAGGTCTGCTAAAGGCTGATAGAACAGAGCTTTTGTGGAGTGCTGTTGGGAACGTTGCATTCTCCTTCATCTGTGGGTTTGTGACTTACTTGTGCTAGGACTTAGGGGATGCATCATTTTGTTGCGCAAGCTAAACTTGAGCATTTGTTATAGTAACAGCGTGTATATGTGTGTGTGTGTGTATATATATTTTCTTTTCCAGGTCAGGAAGGCCAACTGATGGCAAAGCCTTTCCCAGGATGTTGTCAGTGCCTTGCAGTGCTTTCATGTGAAATGTTTTCAGACTCTTTCTCCATTAGTAGGTCTCCTGGCCAGATGGGGTACTCTCGAGCTCTCTCCTCTCTCTCTTTACAGAGATGTGAAAATGTTATAAAAACCTAAGATGAAATTAGGAGGAAGTAGCTGGGAAAATGGTCATTAAAATGGCATCTGTTTTGTGTTGCAGTTCTCTGGTTGCCTAAAAATATAAACAAAACGCTAGTCTTGACTGTAATGATTTTTGCCTTCTATGCATTTTTTGTTCTGTGGCCAAGTACGTTCTGAAATCTCTCATGCATATTGTGTTCTTTTTTGCTAGGAACTCGATAAAGAGCTTCCAGTGTTAAAACCTTACTTTGTTCAAAAGCCGGAACTTGCTGGGAGGACGGGAACTGGTATGCGAGTCACATGGTTGGGACACGCCTCTGTTATGGTGGAAATGGATGAACTTATATTTCTAACCGACCCAATCTTCAGCCAGCGAGCTTCCCCTACTCAGCTGGTGGGTCCCAAGCGCTTCCGAGGACCTCCATGCACAGTAGAGCAGCTCCCCAAAATCGATGCAGTCATGATCAGCCACACCCATTATGATCATTTGGACTACAACACTGTAACGAGTTTAAATGAACGCTTCGGGAGCGAGCTGCGCTGGTTTGTGCCTCTAGGGCTCTTGGACTGGATGCAGAGATGCGGTTGTGAGAACGTGATTGAACTGGATTGGTGGGAAGAGAACTGCGTCCCTGGTCACGATGCGGTAACTTTTGTCTTCACCCCTTCTCAACATTGGTGCAAAAGGACTGCGACAGATGATAACAAGGTTCTTTGGGGCAGCTGGTCTGTCTTGGGACCTTGGAATAGGTTTTTCTTTTCAGGAGATACTGGATATTGTGTTGCTTTTGAACAGATAGGTAAAAGGTTTGGACCTTTTGATCTTGCAGCCATCCCCATTGGAGCTTATGAGCCAAGGTATGAAAATCAAAGTTTGATCAAAATACATATATGAAATGATATACTGATGACAAAAAAATACACCCAGAAGTGAAAGCTGTAGATATGCTTGTATTAAGATTTTACAATAAAGTATAGAGGCAAAAGAAGGAAATTGCTGAGTGACAAAAAAAAAGGCAGGCAATTGGACAATGGAGCTGAAATGTTGAGGATACTTGCCTGTGTATGTGTGGTGTTCTTGGAGGTTTTTTTTTCTTCAGTCTTAAGCACAGCAAGGATGAATTGGCTGACTTTCTTCCATGAAAAATGTTGAGTAAAAATCTGGAATTACTTTGTGGCTTTTTCTTTTAAGTAGCATCACTTAATCCAGCTGTTTAGATGCATGCAATTTGCAGCATTTTTCTCTTGCTTCAGTCCTTAATGCTGTTTTTGCAACTCACCTGGAGATAAAGATGAATCCTTTATAGAGCATGAAAGATCTCTTTGTTTAAGCGTCTGTATCCTATTTACAACAGCGTATCTAAACCTTTAGATGATAATGCTCATACAATGCTGGAAGCAGAGCATGTATAGGCTGGGGAAGGAAGATAGGAATCAGAATAACGTAGTAAAAATCCAGTATCTTTCAAGAATTGCCAGGTTCTCTCTTCTCCTTTACCACCCGTTCCCTTAGGCTGTCTTCTGAAGCACACGCTTTTTGGTGCGCGCTGCTAGCATGAAATTTTTTCAGGGATGGATTTAAATTGATGGCCTTAATGCCTCAAGGCACCAGTAATATGTCCTTATACTGTTAAAAATGTAGATAAGGAAAAAAAAAGTTTGAAAAGAGGAGTGAAATACATGAACTGCTGTTTTGTGGGTACGTTGGTATATTCCAGCTTGTTGATTTTAAGTGTTCTGTATGTTGTTCAGACATACGTGCCCCATAATTTTTTTTTATTAGGTGAGCATTTTTTTTTTTTTTTAGATGCTTTGGAACTTACCCAATGAAAGTAAAGAAGAAATCTTGCACTGAATTAGGTGACAGAAAAAATTTACTTTGTGTTTTGGTAGGTGGTTTATGAAATACCAGCATGTGGATCCTGAAGAAGCAGTAAGAATCCATATTGATGTTCAAGCGAAGAAGTCTGTAGCAATTCATTGGGGGACCTTTGCTTTAGCAAATGAGGTAAATTTCAACACTATGCATGAGTTCAGATTTCCTGAGTACACAGTCATTAATGAAGCTTTGCTCTTGCAGTTGAACCTACGTATCTGTAAACGTATACTGAAAATGTAAACTTTGTATGAGCAAAAAGTTGTTACTATATGTACTGCAGTTAAAAACAATGCTTAGCTTTTCATAACCTATTACATAAAATATTTCCACGGTTAAGACTGATTTGAAAGTACAGAGTTATTGAAACAAATGTGGAGGATTTCTGATATCCAAAAACTGAGGAACACGAAAGGTGAGGACACGTATGCAATAATAAAAGTAAACTCAGCAGTGCATCATTTGGAGACAGTAAGAATTGTGTGCTTGTAGGTCAATACAGTATTTATTAATCTGTCTAGTAAATAAATTGAATAGTATTTTTGATAGTTGATTCATCGTTACATAGCAGCAAGAATATGAAAAACTGAGTTATTCTGAGTTGCTGATTTTTTGTTTATTTTTTTATTCCTCCTCCTCCTCGCCCCCCGCCAAGTCCCCAGTTACCCAGGTACCCTAACAGTGACTAAAAATGCAGCGAAAGGGAAGTATCTACATCTGCTTTGATACACCTTGTCTGGTAGCTATTTTTCAACTTCATCTTTGCATCAGTTGCACCACTTTGCCTTATAACTCGGTCCTGATGCTGTTAGCTATGTTCACCTGGTATGTCATGTTTTCTTTAACTTGGATATAACATTTTCTATCCATGATGCTTTTAATAAGCTGCGTGACTAGTGCCCGTGGTACAAATGCTATTGTGTATTTAGAAGCACAAAAAAATGGATGATTTCTCCCTGCTGATGCCTTTTCTGAAATATCACCAATACAACGCAGTAACTTCAGGGGACCTCACTGAAATGGCACTAGTTTTTAACCAGCGAAGCTGGCAGCTTTGTTTTGCTCACCGAGAGAACGCGCCCTCTGCTGAGCCGCGCACCCGCCCTCCTCCGGGCTGGCGGCAAGCAACCGCCCTGGTTCTGCTGCTGGGAGATCCAGTTCGGTACACTGACGACGACTGACTTTTGGATGATAGCTTGTGCCTTGCTAGCTACTCTACAACTGTAAATCAGCATTCTTATCGTTTGAAAACTGAAAATGAAACCAAACAGTTTGACAAATATATCCCCCTCCCTTTTCCGATAACGTTTTAAAAGTAAACCATTCCTTGTTTAGAGCAGTGATGTTCTTTCCCCTCCCCCCCCCAAACGCTGCAGTGGTATCTTTTCCCTCATTTTGTTCTTATTTTTCCAGTATTACTTGGATCCTCCAGTTAAACTGAATGAAGCTCTTGAAAGATACGGCTTGAAAAAAGACGACTTCTTTGTCTTAAACCATGGAGAATCGCGGGACTTGAGTACAAATGATGGATTTGAATAATGAAACAGTAGCAAGCAGTTCCTTGGAAGCTTCGTTTGATTTGAACGAGCAATTAATGTTACACATATTAATATGATGTACTTACAAAGTAGATTTTTTGGAGTGAATTGGATTTTTAGATGCCAGGTTTGTCAGTTTCAGAACTAAAACTTGCATAGCAATATCATGCTAAATTTTACTAGTTATATTGTTTATAAATTTTGAGAGGCGATCTAAAAACTGGTTAATATACGCTATTGTCTGGGAATAACTTGCAGTTTCAACTCTTATGTACGCCACTGATAAATTACTGGTTTGGGGTTTTTTTTAAAAACTCTTCATCTTACCTGCAACAGCAATAATAACCTCAGCACAGGATGTATTCTTGGAATTAATGGCTGACTTGAATTAGTGATTGTTACAGTGTCATCTCCCACTTGTTAGTCATTAATCTTCAGGTTATGCCCTGTACCTTGATAGCTTCACTGTATGTTTTGTGGGGTGGAGTCTTCCAATACAGCTGTGTTGTTAAAGCACAAGCACAGTAAAATCATTATTTTACTGAGTGCTGCTACATTTTCGTATATTGACGAACCACAAAAGCTGAATTTTACAATGATCTAAAGAAACGTGCCTTTTAAAGAGAGAGATAATTTAATATTGCATCACTGATGTTTAAAATTTACTGCTGGCCAGAGTATCTGCACACTTTCATTGTTTTGTCAATATTTTTAAGTCAGGCCTGAATGTGTCTAAAATAACCTTCCTGTTACACAAAATCGAAGAATCCCTTAATGGCGCTTGTCTTTGCATTGGCTCAGCCTGTTATTAAGTACTTTTTTTGGTTTTTTTACGTTAAAAGTCTTAAGCAAGGGCTGTGGTATTTTTTCTTACAGCTTCCCTATAATTTTAAAGTTGAATGAGAGATTACAACATTGTTCAGTATTGTAAAACTTGGCTAAATGTATCTGTACCAAATTGCCATGCTAATTTACAGAATTAAAGCCTATTGTTGCCAATAAAATGGGTTGTTATTCTCCTTCATAATTCACTGGCAAGTCATTTTTTTGTTCATGATTTGTTTTGGGTCTATGGTATATGTGTATTTTTTTGCTCTTGCTGTGCATTACATTTTATGTTCATTCTCCATTAAGATAAATAAAAAAAAAGACACGTTATTTCCCTGCAATTTAAAGACATGAACTTCTGGTAACTAATTAAAACCAGTTAATGAGATTTCATGCTAGGAGCAAACTGAAGTGATCTTTTAACTGTTGACAGTTATCTTTTAGAAATTTAGATCAGGAAGTTCTAGAAGTCTTAAAGATCTTAATACCAACAAAGAACAGCACAAGGAGGCAAAGCTCAGTTAGTCCAAGTCCATGCTGAGGAAGGGTTCTAGAACAGAGGATTACACTTAAATGTAGCAAAAAGTAACTTATATTCCTTTGGTGGGATCCATACTTGACAAACATCAAGATTTCTTTATTTGAAAAGGTAATTCTAATATGGTCTAGATGTATTCACCAGACTGTGTTCAAAACTGGTTTAAAACTACTCTCAGTCGTTCAGTGTTGATTTTTGGGAGGGTATTTCAGATGAAGTCTCTGTCGGGCCTCTTATTTACACAACAGCTTCAATAACGATTTCAATAATACAATGCATGTGACATGTTCATAATATTGTGGAGGACACCAAGCTGCAGGATGTTTTGAGTACTTTGAAGGACATGGCTGAACTTGAAGTTCGGTGGGGTTTTTTTTTTTCAGCTTTCAAAATCATCAATAGACTATTCTGTAAAATTCTGTACTTTAGAAAGAATGAAACTAAAATACAGAATACTTAGATACGCACCCACACAGCAGAGAAGTACTGACTTACAAGGATCAGAGCCTACATGTCAGTAATGGCATACGTTTTGTTTTGGATCTATTAATTCACAGGATTTGTAGGTAGAACGGTGACTGTTACGCTCTGCTTGGTGCCAGTAAGATTCCATCTGGGGTGTGGGATGGGGGATAAAAAAATTACACGCTTGTGTGAAGACACTTTTGAGAGTCTTGCATGATTTCAAAACATCTCAATAGCATTGTTCTAGGAAGAAAGCATTTAAAAATAGTTCTTTCTAGACTGAGACAACACTAACAAGTTTTCATGTATTTTTAGAAAAGGGAACAATGGTCACTTGTTTCTGTCAGCTATCAAAGCAAAGGATAAGAGATCAACTTTAATTATCAAAAAGATGATGTTTGAAAAACTTATTTTTAGGTTGGAGAACATGGAGAGGGACATCTAGACATCTCCATTGCTGAGCTTAAGAAAACATCTCTCGCTCTCTATGTGATCAGATATACCTAGAACAGAGTAGTCTAAGTTCTTGTGTCAGAAGAGAAAGGTGGGATTGGTAAATTCTTAGTGTCTGACCTAGCCTTTATTTTTCTTTGTTAAATACAGAAACAAAGTCAATCTACAAAAAGTGGCAAAACATTAAGTGATCATAACGTAATTTGCTTATTGCAACTGGAACAGTGTTTTTGGAGCAGTGGGAAGGCAAAAGGGAAGTTCACCGTCAATGCAGCGATTGTCAGGGCTCTGGCTGGGCATTGCGCCCACTTCTATTCCTGCCTTAACTGTATTCCTGAAGAGTAAAAACTACCTCTGTAGATAAATTAGATACACCAGCTTTACCCTTGTATTGATTAGGGCATAGATACATTGTATTTTCAAGCTCACGTTTTTCTTGCAGTTTGCAAAGTTGCCTACTGAAAATAAATAAAATATCTGTTGAATTACAGAAAGAGAGGAATATTTTATTAAGAGTAGAGTGGGTATATTAACCTAGAAAGATGAAGCATCTGGTAACAGTTTAGGTAAGACAGCTCTCTTAAAAATGGTAAAAGGTGGAAAACTTGTTTTCTAGCCTTTTTACGTCTGATGCTTCTTTTACTTTCTTTATGATGCGGTGTTCAGGAAGTTTTAGTAGTCTTGTTTTAGTATAAAGTGTTTTCTACTACATTTTATGTTCATCAATGAAACTTCCTTCAGATTCTTGTACAATGATGTTTATATGTATGCCATTTCATTTTGAATTAACGCTGCGTTGATGACTAAAACTTTATGGGGGCTAACTGAACAGAGCACTTATTCTGATGGCGTTCCAGTTGCGGAGAACAAGGAGTAAAGCTCTCCAAGGAAAGCGGGCTCGAGGGCTGCTGCAGAACAGGAAGCTTTTGTAAAAATGTGTACGATACTGCTCTTGTAGATTTTATTTTATAAAGACGAGACTGTTGAATTGCAGCTGCAGGTAATCTTTGACTCATAATAAAATATTTTGAAAAATATGTATGCCTTAAAGTGACAGTTTTGAAGCAAAATAAAATCCTTTTGATTTTTTTCAAGTGTGGAAACCTCGCATGGTTGTGGTTAACTGCACTGCAGTTTGGCTAATGGAACGCATACACTAAGCGTATCAGAATGTAGTTTTAGAATATATTCTGCACAGGTAAAGTGAAAAAACATAGGCTGGGTAACTTTAATATGCAGCTTTCATTGAAAATACTTATTTTGTAGGAAGCCAGTGATAGTTTGGTATTGTTTTCATTTAATATTTTCTAAGATTTGGCTGCACCCATTTAGTAGATATCAGAGTAATAAAACATAAATGCTTAATCTCTTAATTCCTAAATCTTTAATGCACCATTCTGTAGAGGTATTTATTCAACAGCTGTAAATACTTAAGGCAATAAAAATTCTTTGACATTGAGAATAATATTTTGATTGACTTTACTCATCCATTTAAAATCTTCACTGTACATATGAAAGTTTTCATGTTTTAAACTGTTCCTCCCCCTTTGTGTACATGTACCAGCTGGTCAGTGGTTTCTCAGTACTATTAAGCTATTGCTTTTATCTTGCTCGTAGAAGAAATCTGTTATGCTCTCTATATTAGATACATTGCATTCTCTTTTGTAGTAACTGATTTGGGGCTAGTAATATGGTAGCATTCAGTAATTTTGGTTGGTTTTTTGTTTGTTTGGGTTTTTTTTTTTAGCATAGTATTTCTTTAGATATTTTCATCACGTCAGTCTGTTTTTTAAAAAAAATCACTATTGTGTTAATATTCTCACAACTTGCTCTTTCACTTCTGTATCGGGGTGATGCAATAAAGACGCCAGTTTCTGAGCAAATGGGGTAGAGTCCCTGCAGAGTGTAAAGAAAATCGAATCTTCACTGTATTGCTCCTGAACCATGGAGCCATCTTTGTTAGAGTTCTTTTTCAAGTTTGCTGCAAACGCCAGGGCTCTAAGCAGAATATCTCTGTTCATACAGGTGTCAAAAAGTAACAGCAATGATGGCACCTAGGATATTCAAGAAAAAAATTCATACTTAATCACCAGCAGTAAGTACATGTAACTAAATCTAACTTAAAAAAATGAAAAAAAAAAAAAAAAGTGCACCTAAACCATCTAAAACAGAAACCCTGTGAAATACCAGAACTCTGCATGCTGTGAAAGCATGCCAGAAACTTGCACAGCACACACATTTCCCCTTTAGAAAAGACTGGCTTGTGCATTAGCCTTATCACAGGCTAATAAATGCTTTGTACTTTCAATCTCCAAAATGTGGCTGTCTGGAAAATTCCCATTTGGAAGAGAGGGGCTGCTTTCCTTCTCAATAATGTTGCTTTTGCCCTCTGCTGTGATCTGAATGTTTTTATGTCAGCACATCTGATAAACGAGAAAAGGATACACTTTTAACAGAGGACTGAATAGTTAGCTACCCTAATCTTGTTTTAATAATGAAAAGCCGGTAGTATCTGGACTAGCTTTGCTCATGGCAGATAGGGCAAAAATAAAAGCCGCTGTATGTTTTCAGAAACTGACTTTGGGGAGGGGGAGGAGGATGCAGCACCATCCTGGTCCCTGACTCTTTGTTTTGGTGTGAGGAAAGAATAGAACTGAAATAAACCTGTATGCCAAGGCCAGCAATAGCAAATGACAGGTAAAGTTCTCCACAAAGACATGAGTAAATGCACAGGGCAAGTTCACTTATAGTGCTTAGAGACAACCGTTTTATGGCTGCATTTGAGTAAAGGGGTGGGGATTTCAGTGGAATTTGGTCGTCTCAGGTACAGTATGTTAGCTATAGAAACAGCTGTTGAGAGGGATCATTTACAGTACTGGTTGTATTGGATGTTTGTACCTGGTCTTCAATCTATAGACTGACTGCGTGTCTGGAAATGAGGTTTTGGGTTTGGTTTTGAAACTTATCAGGGTACCTTATATACATTTCATACACAAGGTCACGGTACTATCCCTTTGGTGGAAAGGGAAGGTGAGAACAGGCTTCTGCAAGTTGTCACTGATGATGTGGAATGGTACGCAGGAAGTATGACCAACTGCCTTCAAGTGCATAGGCCCTGTGACTTGCCCTCTGCAAGTCTGGTGTCTGTGTTATGCTACGCTCTGGAAGAAAGCTGGCCTGTGAAAGGATGTACACTTCTAGCTACTAATTTTAACCAGATACTGCCTAGAATTTTACTCTGGAGTTGCATATATACTTCTAATACATTCAGATTCTTCTAATGCATGCACATATCTACACACATACACGTGTATAAATGCTAAAAATATAATGAAACAGCAAGAACCCTACCTGAGCTCTGAGAAGATGTCTTGTCATGGCTGGGTTTGCAGATAAGTTCACAAGTACTTTCAAAACTTGAATCTGAAATGAGGAACATACAAGCCCATTGCAAGCTTCAAAACCAGTAAGTACAGCAGTAATGGGCATCAATAATGTCAGCGTTGACTTGGAGAGGAAAAGGTAGAATGGGTCAACTAACATCTTGAGTTGTGCACTTCAGTCTTCGGTACAGGAAAAAACAGAGTTTATGGAGTCACTAGCATGTATGTACTAAGTGTAGATATTTTAGAAGCAAATTCAGTTTCCCCTAAACATCAAAATAAGGCAAGATCTATACAGAACTCGCAGCAGGCAAAATACGGAATATCTTTAAAATATACAGAGGATGGTCAAGTACTGTATTTAAAATGTGATCAGAAGCATATAGAAACACACCTTTGTACTTTCCTGGACCTTGTGACACTAATCTTTTAACTAAACACTAGGAAAAGACCAAATGGTGTTTATTGTAATTAAGTAACATAGGTCTGCTAAGTTTAGTGGAAATTTGTGTTTTGGAAAACTAGTTTTGAGCTGATAGAGCAACTGACTCCATTGCTATTGATGGCACTGTAACATCTTGAATAAGCACTGAATTTGGTCCCTATTTGAAGCTTTTCTCTTCTTTCAATATTACAGTAATTCACAAATAAGCACAGTTTCCCACTGCAGTCCCTAGGGTTGCCAGAGATGCAATAAGGATAAGGGAACAGAAATCCATAACTGAGGTTATCGCTGCTTGGCGTGTTTCCCTAGAGATTCATGCATCGGTGAAGCCTTTCACATGCAGATCCTCCTTGCTCTGTGATACAGCAGCAATGTTTAGTGAGCAGAAGAGAATTCTGGAGTTGCTATAGCAAAGGCGTAGGACAACAGCAGTGCACACAGCACTGGTTTGATAGCCCAGTGGTTCCACTATCAAGATTCCCTTCCTCCTCTCTTTCTGAATTTACATTGAGAAAGTAATATAGATCCATATTTTACAGATTTTATGTACTATCTGCTATCATTAATGAATATGTTTTTTCTAAGCACAGTCTAAACCATTTTACAAAAACAGTAAAAAAGGAGGCAAGTAAAGCAGCTTCATAAATGGTTTGTAACAATACACTACCCAGTACCTGTGTCCTTTCAGTTCCTTCTGAAAGCAAACGAAGAAAGCATGGAATTGAGTTTATCATCTTATGGTGGTAGTCACTGGTAACAGACATATTTGTCAACAATCTGAGTCCAGCTAGCTGCAGATCAGAGTTCAGGGGAGCTGACTCAACGTTCCTACAAACTTGCGTCATATATACCTGGGGAAAAAGGGAAGAAGATAAAAAGAGAAGACATTTTTTGATGCAAGCAGATTTTCTATTCACAAATAGTATCAGCAGCCTGGCCACAATAGTGTAAATACCTCTTGAACACTGCTGGCTGAATACATAAGCTAATCAAGGTTCTTGGAAACAAGTACTTTTTTATTTTGCTTTGAATATATTCAAACATTCTATTGGCATGATAGAAGCAGATGTTACAGAAGTTACGCTCACTAACCTTCCTGAAGCATAAATTGCTCTGAAAACCCAAATTGCTTTGACTCTGTCTCAGAAGTGGCACATTTGCTTTAAGGAGTTATTTAAAAAATCACTTGCAGCAACCAACGTCTTCTTAAATGTTGAGAACAAGCCAAGGACAAGTCGTGGAATGAAATCCTTTCTTCCAACCATGTGGCCCATTCACTGGAGCACTCCTCAGGAACAGTGATGACAACTGACATTAACAACTACTTTTTACCAAATTTTCTTCTGGATGACAGTATACAATGAATTTTGGAGTCCTAGCTAAGAACTTTGCCCTTACCAAAGGAGTTGTTTTCTGCCTATATGCCTATATAAATATTTGCTGTTGGCAAGCACTACTTTAAAAAACAGCTGCTCAGCGCTAAAGATGCCACAAACTGCCACATACAGTCAAATTGCCTTTTTATCAAGCTAATGAAAAAAGTAGTAAAAATTTTCAAATCTGCATCAGCTGACTCCTTGCACACTTCTTGATCTATTGATTAATCTGATAACATCCAAAGTGGATGCTTTTTTGCTGATTTGTCTTTTCACATCCGTACCATCTACTATATTTACCAGTAGGACTTGTTATCGTTGTTATACACTATTCTTTCAGGATGAAAGTATCACCCTGAAAAATCGGTCTCATACAAACCCAGGGGATCAATTACTGTTTTCTTCTCCCTTGCCTAAGGAGTCATGCTAAGTCCAGTCTGCAGTCCATCCTATTGAACACCCACTGCTGATGTTCTAGACATGTTTGGAAATCATCTTGCCTCACATAATTTCACTATAAACTTAACTGCACAATCTGTGTTTAATAGCATTTGGTAAGAACTGAACACAAACTGCCTAGTTTCCTAACTGTCTTTTAAAAAAGTAAGTGCCAGTGATGCAGTGCAGTTTTAAGTTATCCTTTTGGCCTTGGGATACACAGATCATCCAGATCTGCTGACTCGTATGTCTAACCTCAAAACATTTTGGCATCCTGGCTTGTACTTGACAAATATGCTGAAAGCCCTGTACTGTCTCCTGTGTCTTACTCTGATTTTTCCCTTTAAGAAACTTACCTGTATCTCTTCCTGATTTTTAATATTCATACTCAAATTATTAAGTGCATTTAGTGCTTTTTCTTTAACTTTGGGAACGCAATCTGAGAGCATCCCTCCAATAACAGAAAGGCCATCCAAATTTCGGATTATATCCTGAAATATAAAACAGATATTTAAGAAGATTATTAACAAATTAAACCAAACGCTGAAGGCTTTCCTCAAAGTTTCCATTTTAATGTAAATGGAGTGTGTGAATGAAGACTTCCAGACTACCCTTTTTAAAGACAGTGTTAGCAGATATTGCTTTATTGCTTCCATTGAAATTAAGAACAGTCCTGCTTAGGGTCAAAGTATTATTTGACATTATTTGACAATGGCACAACACCTTTACTTTTAAAATTTGGCCTGCAAAGCATGCTTAAAGCATTTTAGATTATAAAGAATCAAAGGTAATTATTGCATAATGAGTTTATAGAATAGCTGAGCCAGGTCACAGTACCTAAAAATCCTGACTGAACAGAACAGAATTTCAAGATGCAGCTTTATATTATTATGAGTAGAAGTTCTAAAACTTTATCTCTTTTCCATTACACTTGATTTTTTTAAAAATTTTTCTCACTTAGACTAACCATCAACAAAAAAGCCACATACTGTTTCCAAGAAAACGAAAAATGGGCCAATGGGCCTTGGGATTCAATTACATTCTGTTCTGAGACATTTATATTAAGACAACAGTTTTGAGAAGCCAGAATAGACAGCTGTCGTAAGTACCATGCAAAAAGAAAAAATAAAAACAAACAAAAAAAGGGTGAGACCCTGGAGGTTAAACCTTTAAAAAGGCATGAAAATCAGCATCAAGCTCAAAGTTTTTCTGCATCATATTTCCAATGGATTCAAAGAGACCTGGATAGTTGGCAAGCTGCTAAGATGTAAATGGCATACAACTTTGTAAAGATACAATACTAGTTTATATTATCTCAGTAAATTTCAGATCTGATCCTGAAAATATTTTGCCCTTCTCCAATTCAACCCTTTCATTAACATAACTGTAAGCCACAAAAGATAAAAAGATATTTACAGCACTTTGAAAATACAGAACTCTGTACAGACCTTAAGTTGTACGAACATTAAGCTTAGATAAATTTTGTGAAGGTGGTAAATTATATTATTTGGGCTAGCAGAAATTAAGGCATAGAAATGGATTTTAGAACACAAGCTATCGTAGCACTCAGTCCTGTGTCACTCTTAAGCAAAACAGCACCTCTCCACACTGACTGGTATTGAAACACTGTTGTTTTCTACAGAACAATACTTACTTGATTTACAGAGAAGGCAGCACTGTTGCTGAGAGTGATTAAAGCTTGCTCTTGAATTAATGGATCATCTGTGGCCTGGAGCAAATGAATAAGTTTCTGTAGAGCATCTGCATCCATGGTATGGGTTGACACTGGAGGACTGTTGTCTGTCAGTGTTTAGAAATAAAATACTTGGTATCAAGTTTGAGACATTTCACTTAGTTACCACTTAACATTTTTTACAAAGCTGAGGTTTAGCTCTCAGTTGTAGGACGCGTTGTTCTAAGTTTGATTGTACCCAACCATCATATCACGGCAAAAAGATTGTCTTTTACAACAGCTGGACTTCCGTCCTTTTTCCCCGAGTCCTCCAACTACCTCTTTTCAAAGTAGAAAATAAAAGGGATACATAACAAAAGCTTGGGGTACGTTACTATTTAGCTAACCAATGGCAAACCTCCCCTTCAAAATTATTAGGAATATTCACCAAACATGGTAACTTTTTTCCTTGTGTTGCCCGAAATGAACTGTGGAAATCTGTCAGGACACTGTAGGAAAAGAAAATAAAACTTCTGACTCGCAGACTACTGCTTCCAGAAATTATGATAATGATGTTTTGCCAGTACCCAAGGTCCTTTGACAAAGCAACAGCCACAATGTCAAGAATGGCGTCACTCGGCCAACCAAGGAAAGCTGTTCTGAGTCAGAATGATGTTACAGAGTACCTGGCTTTGATAAAAGGGTGACACAAATGCCATCAAAGACCATTTCCAGCCAGGTTGGAGGCAGAACTATTTAGCTAGCTGAACAGCCTGAAGATCTATGACTATTGGACTAGTCATAGATGACTCAAGATGACTTTTGAGAAGCTAACCAGTCCTTTATAATTCCACGTATTTGCTGCCGCCACCTCACCAGGCAAATCCATAGTATTCTTTGGGGGAAAAAAATAAGAAAGAGGTCAAAGTTAATGATGATAATCCAAGAGCTAGCCTGAAAAACAAAATTGATTTTTATCTTCGTCTCACCCTCACCCTCATCTAGACACTTTGTTTAGCTTTGAATTACAGGGGAACATAAATAAGCCTAATAAAAAAATAGCAAATCAGCCCATTAAGTAAATACACTGATTGAACATATGCTTCAGGGGACTTAAACAAAAATAAATCAGGGTTTTTAAAAATAAAGCATGCTCTGGAGACCTTAAAAGCCGCGGCACGGTACTAGCGGGCCGCAGGCAGCACGGCGGTGCCCCCCCCCGGAGCAGACGTGCCCCCCAGCCGCAGGCAGGCAGCGGCCCGGGCTGGACCCCCCCCCCCCGGGGGCTCCGCCGCCGTCCCCGGCCCGGCCGCGGCCCCTCGGCCTGCAGCCGCGCAGCGGTCCCCGCCCTGCGCCTCACCTGAGGGCGGGCCCCGGGCGGCCCCGGGCGCTGCCCGCCGCCCCCGCCGCCCGCCCGCCGCCAGCCGCCACAGGCAGTAGCAGGCGCCCGCCCCGAGCACGATCGCCGCCGCTCTCACCGCCGCCCCCCGCGGCTCCCCCATTTCCCCCGGCCGCGCCGCCCGCCCGCGGAAGCCGCCGCCCCATCCGGCGGGGCTGAGCTCCGGCCGCCTTCCCTCCGGCAGCGGGGCCGCGGCTCTGCGCGGCCGAGGGGCGCCGCGCCCGGCAGGGCGGTGTGCGGCGGGGGCCCGGGCTGCTGGGGCGCAGCGAGGCGCAAATCCAGCGAGCGAGCGTGCGACGCGGCCCTGGTTTGAAGGGAAAAACACCGCGGTCCGGCCGCCGGCACCGCCTCGCCCGCGGGAGGGGAAGGCTGCTGCCGCCAGCGGCCCGGGAGGACAGTACAAACGCACTTCTTATAGCTGCTGAGCTATTTACAAAGACATTAGACCACACGCAACCCGCCTACAAAAAAAAAATCTATTTAAAGTTTCAACAAAATACAGCCATATATTAAAAATGCTGAAAACATTTGCCTCGGGGTACGCGTACCTGCTAGTGCCGCCTCTGCTTGCTGGCTTTAACTACCAGCGCCGGGCCGCCGCCCTGTCGGACACCCGGCGGCTCCGGGTGTGCTGGGCCCCGGCCGCGCACACCGGCGCGGCTGGAAGCCAGGGGAGCGGGCAGAGCCGAAGCCCTGGTGAGGAGGTCCTGGGAGCGCGGGGTGGAAGAGCTCTGCGGGACCGCTCGGAGCAGCCGCTGGTAGACGGGCGCTCTCCGTACGTGAAGGCCTTCCCGCCGCTCCTTGCCGCGCTCACGGGGCAGCGGGGAGCGCAGGGCGGCTCGGCCCGGGCAGCTCCAGGCCGCGGGCCCGTTGCTACGCGACCGGCGCCGGGCCCAGCGCCGCCATGGCGTCCCTCAGGAGCGCCAGCCCCGAGCTCCGAGCTTACTTCAGCCGCCACAACCTCCTCGGCGTCTACGAGGTAACGGCGGCAGACCCCGCCGAGGCGGGCGGCTGACGGGGGGCCGCCCCCCCGCCGTAGCGAGTGGGGGAGGCAGCCCTCTCAGCCGGCCCTGGCCCTCCGCCACCCGGCCGCTCCTCCTGGCTGGGCGGCAGCCTGGGCCTCGCTGGAGCCCGGGGGACCACAGACTCCCCCAGCAGCACCCGCGGGAGGGAGGCGATCGCCCCCCCGAGGGCCCCCTTGCCCCCCAGCAGGGCCCCGGTGCCGGCTGGCTGGGTCCCTCAGCGCTGGCCAGGGTATCTCACACCCTAACGCTGCTGGTGCGGGGTGGTTTTGTTCTTCTCCTGTTGTTAATAGCTTGCTTCAAACAATTTCTGAAAACTTTAAAAACAGAAACAAGATGGAACAAGGTAATTCTGCTTCTTAATCCATATTTAAACTCAAATGATGGCCAAAATGAAGGCAAACACCATGAACCACACTGGCACCTTCTCCTGGAGAAACTGGCTGCTCATGGCTTGGACGGGCGTGCTCTTTGCTGGGTAAAAAACTGGCTGGATGGTCCGGCCCGAAGAGTGCTGGTGAATGGAGTTAAATCCAGTTGGCGACCGGTCACGAGTGGTGTTCCCCAGGGCTCAGTGTTGGGGCCGGTCCTGTTCAATATCTTTATCAATGATCTGGATGAGGGGATCAAGTGCACCCTCAGTAAGTTTGCAGACGACACCAAGTTGGGCAGGAGTGTCGATCTGCTGGAGGGTAGGAAGGCCCTGCAGAGGGACCTGGACAGGCTGGATCGATGGGCCAAGGCCAACTGTATGAGGTTCAACAAGGCTCAGTGCCGGGTCCTGCACTTTGGTCACAACAACCCCATGCAACGCTACCGGCTTGGGGAGGAGTGGCTGGAAAGCAGCCTGGCTGAAAGGGACCTGGGGGTGATGGTTGACAGCTGCCTGAATATGAGCCAGCAGTGTGCCCAGGTGGCCAAGAAGGCCCATAGCATCCTGGCTTGTATCAGGAATAGTGTGGCCAGCAGGACCAGGGAGGTGATCTTCCCCCTGTACTCAGCACTGGTGAGGCCGCACCTCAAGTACTGTGTTCAGCTTTGGGCCCCTCACTACAAGGACACTGAGGTGCTGGAGCGTGTCCAGAGAAGGGCAACGAAGCTGGTGAAGGGTCTAGAGAACAAGTCTTATGAGGAGTGGCTGAGGGAGCTGGGGTTGTTGAGTCTGGAGAAGAGGAGGCTGAGGGGAGACCTTATCGCTCTCTACAGCTGCCTGAAAGGAGGTTGTAGAGAGGTGGGGGTCGGTCTCTTCTCCCCAGTAACAAGCAATAGAACGAGAGGAAATGGCCTCAAGCTGCACCAGGGGAGGTTTAGGTTGGATATTAGGAAAAACTTCTTCACCAAAAGGGCAGTCAGGCACTGGAACAGGCTGCCCAGGGAAGTGGTTGAGTCCCCATCCCTGAAGGTATTTAAAGGACGGGTAGATGTGGTGCTTGAGGACATGGTTTAGTGGCGGACTTGGCAGTGCTAGGTTAACAGTTGGACTTGGTGATCTTAAAGGTCTATTCCAACCTTAATGATTCTATGATTCTGTGATTCTAGATTTGCTTAAGTTCTTCAGTTTTAATTACAGAAGTACCTCTAGATTTCAGCTGAATATTTCCCTCCTTTTCAAGCGCTGCAGGTACAATCATCTGTGGTTTTTAATGGCCTGTCAAAGGTAAAGATGGTGGTGGACGATGTTTCAGATATTGGTGCATTAGATATTTATTGGCCCAGGAGTAAATAAATTTCCATGAAATGTTAGAGAGTAAAACTGTTTGTCACAATGTGAAGGACTGTGGGGGAAAAGGAGTTGGTGGGTTTGCCTTTAGGATTCTTAGCTGATTTTCTGTATTTCTTTAGTTTCCTCCCTCTTTGTCTCTGTCACATTCACCTCTGCCTGTTTCAAAATCTGCAGCAGCTGTTTTTCAGTTTCCTTGAAACAAGAAAGGCACAATGCACAAACACAAGTTTAGGAGACATCCTGATACTTTTAAGCTACCAAAAATAGGCCCTATTTGCAAGCAGCTATTACAGCCAGGATTTCCATGGAAACATTAATAAAAAAATCTTGAGCCAATTAGAATAATTATAGAGCAGCACTGCCACGGAGACTGAGTACCTCTCCTGAGAGCCTGTCTGTTGATCATTCTCTGTTTTTTTAAGCACAGAAAAACAAAAGGTAAGATGTATCTGCGTGAGGTTTATTTCTTGATTCAGCACTTCAGAAATAGCTCATATTTACATTTCCAAGCAAAATTTATAAATACCTTTATAGCCACAGTGGCATTAAGTTAATAAACTGGAAATGAAAGAATTAAGGTTAAGATTAAAGGGAGTTTCTTAAAACCAGTTAGAAATTAGCCTGTATAAGATCTTTTTATAATTTTTTTCTTGTTTCTTAGAGGTTGGTGCTTGCTGATATCTAGCCATATTTTTTGTTTCATTTTATTACATTTTAATTTCTTTATGAAGTTACAGTATGTTTGGTGTGAATATAAATGAGATGATACTGGTCCCTGTATTAAGGAACATCAAAGCTAAGCCGAGACCTATGAACATTTATACACATATTCATAAAATTAAGGATATAGAGTTCTAAAATGGCCATTTGCTTAAGTCTTTTTATGATTAGGTTGTGATTTGGACATGGTCCAAACACAGTTGGAGTCCAAATAATCGAGTCCAAATAATTTGGGATTCCCTGCTGTGTCTGAGTCTTTCATTCCTGTCTGATTTCTCTCTTTCAGTTCTCATCCAGATTTACTTTTAAACAGCATCCATAAAAAGTCAGGCAAACTGTAATCCTGCAAATACTATGTGTATGACACCTTTCACTGTCGTTAGTAGCTGTATTCTTACAATGTTAAAGTTAAATATGGATGCAGAGCTAGCTTAAGATTTTTCTGCTGTATGACCCAAATGAATTTTGCCATGAGGGGTACATGGCTAAAGCGGTAGGAAGGGGAATGGGGTTATGGCTGGAAGAGAGAAGCCTTTGAGAAGCCAGGCTTTCTACTCTGAGTTAGTGGAAGGCTGAAGCTTATGGCCAGTCCTGGCCTCATCATGTGTTTCACACCCCCTCCTCTTTTCCTCATGGGAACAGCAGCAGCAGACCATACTTTCTGTGTCTTTGGAAGAGACAAAGTTGACAACCATTTTGTCACAGTTTTGCATCAGTTTTGTTGTCACTGTTAATTGGCGGCTTTGGGCTGCTGCCCACCTTGCTAAAACTCCTCCTGGGATGGCAGGCTTTTACTGTCTTTGTAAAATGCATCTGGTTTTAGGGTGTAGTCTTTTATTGAGGGTAGGTATGAAATAATATTTAATATTTATAACACTGCCTTGACATTTAAGCAAGGTGTTATGGAATAGCTAAAATGTATAAATAGTAAGGTAATTTGAATACACAGTGAACAGCACATCTTCAGCACTGGAAGTATAAGGCTGGGAAATAACACACATCTGTAGCAACAAATCAAGATAACAAAATTCATATCTTTCTCAGTAAATTTTTTTTTATATTGATCTCACATACTACTTATAATAGTCATCATCATCGTAATGCTTAGATACCTAGGTAATGACTCAGGATATTATGTTGTGCTAGGTGCTGTACATTTATCAAAAGATGTTCCCTGCCCAGGTGCCTTATAAGCTGATGGCAGGTCAGCAAATGGACGTAAGAAACAAAAATGGGCATGAAAAACACAAAGACATGGTAAGATTGTTATTGGTGAGCAGGGAAAAGCAGTAGTCACAACACATTGAAACCAACCATAGTCAAGGGCTTTTATCCAAGCTTCACAGAAAAGAGAGTCTTTGTGGAACCTATTTAGTTCATTTTTTGATATTCAACAGTAAAACATACCGTCTCCTGATTTTAGTAGGTGCTTCTGGAAAAGCACTGCACATTATGAGGGTCTGCAAGAAAACAACAGGAGTTGTTTTACTACACCAAATGGCATCTACTGATTCTGGGTAGCTTATGGGGTTTGGGAGAATCATTAAGTTTAAAGCTTGTTATATCTCTAATAGATTACTATTGGGTAGTTGCTGTGTTGACTTCTCCAGGACTAGGAGTAAGAGAAAATGATGAAAATATACCACTGTTAAGTATTTTTGGTAAAAATGAATATGTTATGTTTAGATTACCTGATTTTTGAGGCATAAAACTTAGATCTTGAAACTTTTTGCTTTGGAAAACCTTATAGACCAGATATGGGTGGTTTTTTGTCCTCTTAGGGAATGTTTTCTAAGGCACAGCTGATAGTCATCATCCATGCCACCCAGTAATGCTGTCCGTTTGGTGTTGGAAGTAAATGGAAGTTACTGTTTAGAAAATGTCTGTTAACATCAACAAAACTATAGCTCTGTGTACTGAGGTCATTTCAATGATGAAAAAATGTTATAGCTGAAGAGTTTGTAAAACTTGTTGGATATCAGTATCAAATATTTTATTTTATTCAGATGATGAATATGTTGATTCTCAATAGCTCTCTTTCACACATGAGTAAGGAATAAGAATATATATATGTAGGTATGAATGTATTTTTAACAGTTGCTAAATGTACACAGGAAGGGAGGCTAAGAATGGTTCTTCAATTACTAAGCTTTAAACTGAATGCTGCATGATTTTAGGACTTTTCCTTTGTGAACTTTTAAACAACAGATGAGCTTTTTCAGATTGATGAATAGAAGCAGTTCATATAAAGCCTGACCTAAATATTTAATTCTAGCCTGATAACTTAGTTGCACTGTAGCAGTTTTGTTGATATATTTTTTTTAGTACTTGTTTGGTAGTTGGTTAGCTGGGGGTTGTGATGATACGTGACTAATGACCATTTGACGTAAGAGTATACTGGTAGTTGTTTAATGTTATGAATAAATAAAATTTATAGGTTAAGCAAAATTGTCGATGGACTCTTTCAGATTGTTGAGAGTCTTGTGGAAGTCTAATAGAAATAGTCAGACTTGTACAGATTCAGCTTAATTGTTTTTGGTTTTACACCTGGCCCAAGCATCACTGAAGAGGATTGCAAGACCAGGTGTTACAATGCCATCCATATTTAAGTTTTATAAAGGAATTATCAAATGTTAAACAGAGGCCTTGCAGTCCAGTATATGGTTGAATATTTTGAATTTCCTGTGTTGGAGACCTTTCAGAACATGTAAAGGAAAAAAAAGTTGTTTGTGTTTGTTTGAAAAAGGAAGGAAAAAAAGGTAGTCAGTAAACAAAACTTGAAATAATAAAAAATGGCATTCATATGGCAGACACGTACTGGCTTAATCCAGCAGAGGGAGTAGCTGACCAACGTTGGGATTGGCTTTAGGGAATCTGTCCATAGGAAAATTTGTGATGAAAGCCATTTAACTGCCTGTATATTATTTAAAATGATACTAGTTTTCATGAATAAAAATTATAAGTGATGAATTTATAGTATTTTCTTAATATAGTCAGCCATCAAGATATACCTTGCAAGTTACATTTTTGTTAAGAAGATTGAAGAGATGCCAAGGTTGGAATCAGTGTGTTGGTTAGTGTTATCAATACTCAAGGTGTCTAAACTGAAGACAGTTGCCTTTCATTGTGTCTGTGCATAAAGAGATATTTTTCTTTGCCTTTTCATATTGGTCTTAACTTAGAATGATAGAATCATGGAATCATAGAGCGGTTTGGGTTGGAAGCAACCTTCAAAGATCGTCTAGTCCAACCCCCCTGCCATGGGCAGGGACATCTTTCAGTAGATTAGGTTGCTCAAAGTCCTGTCCAGCCTGACTTTGATCACTTCCAATGATGGGGCATCCACAACTTCTGCTCAACAACCTTCAGAGATCCCTTCCAATTTACATTATTGTCTGATTCTGTTTCTGCATAGTATTCTGATTAGCATGTGGAAGGCCTCTCTAGCACGCAAAAGGTCCCAGGCTGCTCCCTCCACCTGCCTGCCCTGCTCTCTGCCTCTACAGACTGAGGGCCCACTTGACAGGGTGCCTTTTCTCGCCTCTCTGTTGTGCATGGCTTTTGCTATACATCCATATCGTGGTTTTGATTTAGAGCATGGTTTTGATTTAGAGCCTTTCTCTTTTCCCTTGTCCTCCCACCGTGCTTCCTGAAAAGGATTCGAGCACATGCTCCACATTAATTTAATAATAGGAAGAGGCCATGTCTTGAAAGGAAAGTAGTATTGCATCATTTGAGTTTGTACAGTGAGTAAGCCATTATATTCTTGTATTGTCTCGATCCATCAGACATGTAGCAGTTGCTTCAGATATTTCCTGGTTTTAAAATTTAGTTTTATATTTATATAGATGAGTTATATTACAGTAATAACAAGTCAGAATCAATATGGATGTTAGAAAATGAAGAAAGTATTTCTACCCACTGAGTGCATAGGTGAAAGGCCATGGTTTGGGAAAATGAAACATAAGGGGATGGTGAGATTGCATAGTCAGAATTTTGGTGATGAGCTTCTGGAGGCTAGAGCAGACTCTGAAGGGCAAAATTTAGATGTGTACCATCCAACTGCACCATGGAGAGTGGTTCAGTGAAGTGGGCAGAGGCGAAGAAAAACAGTTCTCAAAGTGTCAGGGCTGGAAGAAAATCTAAAAACTGAGATGTTTTTGTGATAACTAATAGAAGCTAGTTTCTTTATAAGAGGCAGAGGGAAATATAAACAAGGGTGTGTGTCCCAGGGCAGCATCTTTTGCATTAATGTAGATTAATGTCTGGTTAAAGATACGCAGTCATGTTTTGAAATTTTTACCAGGCACAAAAACTTCTAGTTTATAGTTTCCATTAAATATTCATTTAAATAATTGCAATTTGCCCCTATACTTTTAAAAATCAATATACTTTGGGCGTTCTTGCTGTATGTGAGCTCACAATCCAAAAATAAATGATCTATGTCCTTTAGCTGAAGACAGCTAAAGGACAAATGAGAAAAAATGGTTCATCGGTTATATGCGTTATTACTAAAAGATAATGCAAAGTAGTGTGATAACACAATCCTGAAAAGCAAATCTTTTTTAAACTGCATTTTGTTTTCAGTACTGGTTACAAGATCAATTTGCGGTCATGCTCTTTACTACACAGGATTAATCTTGTTTTAAATTCTGGTTTTCATTAAGTAAATAAAATTATCCAATCTTCTATATAGTCTTTCTTTAATGCACATTAAAAGCAATGAAATTCTTAGTAGGAGTTGTTAAATAAATACCACATATTTTATTACTATTCTAAACCCAGTGCTTTGAAGTGTAGCAACTGAAATATGCTGATGCATGCAATATTACCTTTAAAAATTGAATGAAAGGGAAGTTAAGTGATAAAAAGAAATGCCTCTATTTTACAATATTTTAAAAGATGCTGGTAAACTTGTGTTTATTTTAACAGTTTCATATCTAGATGCTACTTTGCTGTTAACACAAAGGCATTAATTTGCAGTTTCTTTTTGCAGGCGCTGCTTTGTGGCGTAATTGTTATGCGTCCAGAAGATCCACTTACCTATTTAGAAGAAAAGCTCAGAGAAATAATGGAAAAGGGATTAGATGCTGTCTTATGGTACATACTAAATGTTTGTGTGTGTGCTATGTGGTTTATAATACTGAACTTGGATTTCTAAAACATGCAAATGGCACAGCATCTACTGTGTAGACTGCAAGTGAAATGTTAGTATTGCTTTTTTTGCAAATATTAATGGCATATGATATTGCAAATACAGTAAGACAATATCTTCTAAAAACATAGAAAATATTTTTCCTTTGCTATCCATGATTTTTTTGTCTACAGTATATCTAATGAATATGCTCCTCGTTGTTTAGTTTAGTATATCAAACCCCTACTTTTGTGGTAATCAAAACTGCGGTAACGTTACTTGCTATAACTTGATTGCTGTCCACGGTATATTTACCTATATGAACAAGGGATGTGGCCTTCAAGGACTGAATAATTAATTGTAGTACTTCCATTTTTTCTCTTCTCTGTGTGCTCTTTCACCCTTTTAAGTGAAGTCATCACAACATGAGATAAAAAAAGACTAAGGATTTAGTTCTGTTTACGCTGGAATCTTAGAGAATATTGTGATCAACTTAAATGGGAGCAGGCTTTGGTCTCTAAAATATGTGCAACTTCTATAGGCTAAAAATGGCATCTGAATTTTTAAAAATATGTTTCAGAGCAAGTGCTTTTTCTCAGACTTGTTAGTCCTTTTTGCCCACTGTTAGAAAAAAGCCCTTGATTAATTTATAGTTAGTCTGTACTTGACAAAAGAGAGAAAGTGTGTATGTGTATTCTTAGCTTACTGTGTAGAAAACAAGACAGAGTTTTGCATTAGTTTTGAATATTGTGAGATCATATGTTCTTGCCTTTTTTTGAAGCATGTTCATTACTGTTGTTGCAGCTCCTGTGAAAGTTACTTCCTCTCCTGCTTTAACTTGCACATATAATTAAGTGATTTCATGGTTCAGGTGTGTTTCAAGAAAAGCTGGGTTTTGTAAATATGCCATCTTTGAGTTTTATAAATTCTGTTCCATTGAAGGTTTTGAATATCAGGAAAAAAATTTCAGTTGGTGCAGAGGGAAGAGCAACAAGCTATAATGGTATTTGCATTGACGTGAATCACTAAGATGGAGTACCCTCTTTTTTTACTCGCTGGACTTCATCCAAGAATGTAGTTTCATTTGTAGGTGTCACAGCTGTGCAATAATCAAGCCCGATGTTTTAGGATATCATCAAGATTAAGCTGCAAGAAATCTTTAAATATTGAGAAGAACTTCTGCTGAGATTGTAGTGTAAGGGAATAAGAGAATAAGAAAAAAGATGAACAAAATTTTTAACAATAAGGATGCCTGGAGGCAAAAACTCTGCTGGGGAGTGAAAGAACTTTGCACAGGAAGGAGATGGAAAGTGTTAATTCAATATGAATTAAATTCTGTGTTACATGTAAAGTCTATACAGTATAATTTTTTAGACTTCAGGTTAAGTAGGTGTGCTATCACTGATAAAACTTTTTAGTAAGGGACCGTTCTGTTGAGACACTGAGTTCTGTAAAATGCTTCATCGTTGTCAGAAAATTGTAGTGTTCATCACTGGATTAAAACTGACCCCAAAAGACGCTACTGCTCTATTTAGATGGGAACTAGAAAAAGTTAGAGAATGAGAGTTGGAAAAAAGAAGGAAATATAATGGATAAAGTTGTGGTTAATGCTAGGAAAATAGGCATCTTTTGTAATGTGACATGTGAAGAAGCTGTAATTTCAAAGGGCTGGCCAGGGAGGTACTTACCTCACTTTTATGTGCTGTGCACTTGTCATCCTGGTTGAAGTTTTCAGTAGGAGGTGGATAATAAATCCTTAAACTTTGGGCCCACTCAAGCAGAGATCTCGGGAGTTGTCTGGACCCTGACCACTCTGCTTGCACTCAGACTGACTTAGGTGCATTGTGGTAGCAGGTGAAGTCATTACAGTGGGTGATGCACATTACTCCAACTACTGAAAATTTGAAATGGCTGTTCAGTCAAAATCAAGACGAGAAACGAAATCATATAATCTGATAGGAAATGTCCAAGATAGATATTACATGGAATGTATTAAGCTCTGATGGACACAGTATTTCAACATAGCTCTAAGAGTATTTTAAAAATGTCTGCTATAGGCATTTGTAATGAAAGTGATATAGGTCTTAATATTTTAATAATAACATTATAATACCGTAACATGTAACTATAATCTATTAGGTACAGAGAAAAGTTGCGTTTTCTTTTGGGGATACTAATATGGTTAATATATTTTACTTTTCTTTTAAAGGTATACGTGTATTGATCTGTCTTTACACCCAAAATTAAAGAGGATTTCAGAAACTTACCTGAACACTGTTTTTGGACTAGGTGGTGAACAACGGGTAAAAATCATTGAACATTTGCATTAACTCTGTGCTGTGAACAAATCTTCTAATACAGAATACTCGTATTCTGTTTTTAAGTTTTCTCATGTTATACTTTATAGCTAATGTGAGGAATATGATACTTTGAATTCCTTTCTATTGATACTGATTTGTATCCAAAAACTAATGTCATCAGAGGTGAGCATAGCATCTAGGTGTATGGTAGGGAACAGTTAGTTCCTGTTTCATATTTGGTCATAATTTTAAAGAGACTTCCACATAAATATGAATCTAGTTTCAATAGCATGTTTTTTCTATACATTATTTAGTTTTACTTAGGCTGATTCCTAAAATTACACTTGAACCGATAAATCTTGGAAAGTGCTATCAACGCTAACAGTTAATAGTTACAGTTAAATGCAGTATTATCGTACATAAAGCAATACGGAGGTAAATATTTTGGTTTTACTGATCCAAAAAAGTCACCTTTAAAACATTCAGAGAAGGAAAAAGTTGCTGTATGACTATGCAAGGAAGCAGTCTAAGCAATTTAGTCAGTAAGTTGGCATGCAGTGTGACCAGATTTTTCTCCTAGTTACCTCTGTATAGCTGTACTCAATTTTGTCTTCTCTTAGTACACCTGTACTGTGACTTTACTGCAATTTCATTTCAGCTGTTTCCTCTTTTACCAACCACTCAAATATTATCTTAATCAGTCTATCTAAAAGTGGAATGGTTGATTTATACAGTATATGTATGAATATACAAATGTGTCATGGTGAAATCCCCTCATAGATTTTCTTAGGAGTAAGAACAGTAAATGAGATAAAAAAATAATAGTTTCTGAGGCCCAGTTGCTATTTGCACATTCAAAGGACCATATTTTCTTTTACAGGAATATTCTTAGCCCGTAGTTTTACACAGTTTTGATTTTGTAGAAATTCAAACAGAATTATTTAAATACCAATGAGTTAGAATCATGTGGTAAATGGTTTACATAGCAATGGGTCATGAAAAGATTTTTGCAAAGAATAACTAAAGTATTTGTTTCATATGCTTAATTGCTGGATACAGCTGATCAATAAAAGAGTGGATATGAGGGATGAAAGACTGAATTTCAGTTATTGAGCTTTCTCTCAAGTGCACACATTAGTTCTGTTCCATATGCTAATTTAGCTTTTCCTTTAACTTCTGTGTGTAAAAACAGAGGTGTAATTTGGTAGCAAAGTACTTCTAACTATACACAGAAAATGTTACTTGAACATTCATCTCTTTAAAGTAGATACTTTAATTTGCACCAGTCAATATGGAAAGTACAAGATTATATATTTTTGTCTGATTTTTAAATATTCATAATACAGCACTGTTTTGTGTACTAATGCCATAAATGATTTGTTTAGATGACTGGAGAATTATGTGCCAAAGCATGGGACTTTTACAGGAGAAACTTAATGAAGCTGTATTTTGGGTAAGTATATGTGTTTTACATATACCTCAGGAACACCTTAGGAAAAATCTTTTACCAAAGGAATATTTCTGTAGTTCCTTTCAGGGAGGAAAAAGTTTTCATTTTAATAGAACAATGTGAAGAGAGATTAGAAACTTATATTTGACTTTATTTTTCTTCAGCAATGTTATTCTATGTTAAAACTAGTCAGTTCTGAGTTTCTGCTTGTTCCAGACCTGAACAAAGTCCTTTGACATTTCTGTACTTTAATCAGCTCTATTTGCCAGGAATATGGTAGTATACCCAGGAATAAAAGGATAATTTGCGTTTGGGTCTGAAAGTAAAAGATCCAGGTTCTCTTCTGCTCTTACTTTGGTTGCCTTTATGCTTGGGATTAGGTAACTCATACTTTATGTAATCCAACTTCTCCTTTTAAAAATAGGGATAATATATAGATATGTTTTAAAATATGATAATCACATGTTCACTGATTTCTTTGTTATAAACGTGTATCAAAATTTAATGATCCTCCATTTAGGATAGATAAGTTTTGGCTATTTTGTTTTGAAAAGCATACTGTCGTGGTTTAACCCCAGCCAGCAGCTAAGCACCACGCAGCCGCTCGCTCACTCCCCCCACCCCAGTGGGATGGGGAAGAGAATTGGGAGGGTTACAGTCAGAAAACTCGTGGGTTGAGATAAGAACAGTTTAATAATTGAAGTAAAATGAAATAGATTAGTAGTAATAATAATAATAATAAAATAATAATACAATAATAATATACAGAGCAAGGGATACACTATACAATTGGCTCACCACCTGCCGACCGATGCCTAGCACATCCCCGAGCAGTGATCGCTGCTCCCCCCGGCCAACTCCCCCAGTTTATATACTGAGCATGATGTCATATGGTATGGAATAGCCCTTTGGCTGGTCTGGGTCAGCTGTCCTGGCTGTGCCCCCTCCCAGCTTCTTGTGCACCTGGCAGAGCATGGGAAGCTGAAAGTCCTTGACTAGTGTAAACTCTACTCAGCAAGAACGAAAACATCAGTGTGTTATCAACATTATTCTCATCCTAAATCCAAAACACAGCACTCTACTAGCTACTAAGAAGAAAATTAACTCTGTCCCAGCTGAAACCAGGACACATACAATGCTAATTATATAGGAGGTACAACTCTGTTAGGAACACTGGTGAAATTCCTTACTAAGATCACAGGATTGGTAGGGAGGTGAAGATTTTCAAGCTATACTATGGTTAGCCTTGGTAAACATTTGTCTAGGCTGTTTTTAGTCATCTTAAATATCACAGGTTTTGGAGACAGTACAATCTCTGCAGGCAGTTTATTCCAGTACTTCATAATCCTTCCTACTAGAAATATTTTCCTAAGACCTGAGTCTTCCTTGCTACAAGAAAAATATTTTTTAAAATTATTTTTGTCTTATACACCAGGAACATGGAAGATTATTCCTTATTCCTTTACAGCAGCATTTTGAGGATTGTCTGAGCTAACAGTTTTGTTTAATTATCATAGAAGTTCGACTGGAACAGTAGAATGTTCCATTTATAATTGCTCCCAACTGTATGAAATGAATTTTTTTTTTAATTATTATTTGAAATGAGAGAGATTTTGGCAAAAGAAAGTAGTCATGTAACGTCTAATTTATTCAGTAGTCTTTCCAGCAAATCAGATACGGAGAGAGTGTATTTTAATAGATCAGTGATATATGATCCATTTGAAATACATTTTTTTTTCTGAATCTAATTATTTCTTATTACTTAGCTTAGAGAAGAAATGGGATTCTTACCAAAGGCTAAAATTGTTAAGATATAAATTGAATTTGTATTCTATTATATTAATTTTTATTTGTATTGCCAAGAAAATGTAAATAGCACTTAAGTAAATGAATGCATCTAGCACTTTTAAATTATTTTGTATAAACACTCAAATGTCCTTCCATAAATACAGATCTGTACATGAAAGTATAGCTGACAGCAGCAGGAGTATATGATGGTGGAAGCAAGCAAGTTTTTATTGCTCGATACTGTAGAATATTGAGAACAAGTAGAAATTTTATTACAATGAGTGACTGAATTACTACTGAAAAATATGATCAATGCATATTTTGTTTAAATTATAAATAACAAACATCAGTTCTATTCAGGAGTTTATATGGTTGAGCTTGACTGCTTTGTATTTTACAGCAAATTGCAGAGTTTTACAGATTTTACTTCATTCAGGTCAGGAGCCATATTAAATTACTCATTCTGTTTTAAAATTCAGAGGATGGATAAAATATAATCGCCTGAAAAAGAACAAAAGAAAAAAGGCAAAACAGAAGATGGCTCTAGCAGTAGTCCATTATAATGTCCAAATGTTAAGAGTAATTATACAGAAGTGGAGCACGTGGGTGCAGATTCACAAGGAAAAAATGACATGTAAGTCTATATAGCTGCTTTGCATAAGACAAAAAATACATGTTATATAAAAGAAAATTATGCTGTATAAATTAAATATGCTTGGTCCAACAAGTACTTCTTTTTGCAGGATGCCATTCTTTGGTTGACCTGTTGCAACTTGATGCCATGAATGCCGTGAGAGGCAGTTCCCTGTATTCTTTGCTGGGACAGATGGTGCTGGTACTCTTCTCTAAAGACTGAGCAGTGATGCTGATGCAAAGCAGGCTTGGGAGGCGTTAGGGAAATGGAGTGTATGTCAGAAGTACAGGGTGGAGTGAGTCTGGATGCTTTCATGGGAGGTGAAGTGTACAGCGATAGGGATAAAACAGGAGGGGTCACAGAGTGGGAGTCTTGGCTTCAGTTAGAGGGAACGCATGATGAGAAGTGGGGAAGGAGTGAAGATCAAAATAAAATAAAAAAAGTCAGAAGACAGAAAAAAATAAATACTTGGTTCCTTCTGCCTGAGACTTTGTGTTCCACAGAGCCTGTGGGTATGGATGTTTTAATGTCTCCACGCAGCAGTAGCTGTGAACATAGACTCTGTTAACCTGAGTCCACCCAGACAGAAGTTTCATAAAAGTAAAGAATAGGCCAAAAGCACTACCTATAGCTTTGAGTTTGAGCTCAGGCAGTTCTGTATGACTCAGACATTGCTGTTACAGAGCCAGAGGCCCAAGCTGTTGTCTCACTCCCCTAGGCAGTTTTCAGAGACTTCCTGTTCTTTTTTATTACTTCCTTTTATATTCTCTTCTAAATATTGCTTTCAGCCAAGGCATCTTTTGTTAATTTTAAATTCACGGAAGCAGAGGAGGAGACATCTAGAGGGCATAGTTACACAATATATTTCCTTCCATGACAAAGCTGACATATGGAGAAACACCATTCAGTCATTCTTGGCTGTGTCACTCTGTTCGTTGACTCTTGACTAGTACCCGTATAACTGTTTGTGGGATTGCACTGTAAACAAGGTTGCTGGAATGATAGAGAATTAAAAAAAAAAAAAAAAAAAAGAGGTGGGTCTTTTTTTCTGAAATAAAATTTGATCACTTTGGGGATCTGCTTATAGTAGAACTCTACTGTACTATGAACACAACCCATGAAGGAGTCATCTGTGGAAAAAGTTCAAGAGTGGACAGTGTGTTGTGAGAAAGAATTAAAGGGGCAGGTCAGTGGGCTGTTAGATCCTGATTGATGAAAGTCAGAGCAAATTAATGTAGATGCAGTTTGGACTTCCCTTACAGTCCTGAGAGTTTTTGCCTTCCTCACTCAGGCAACAAAAATTTGATATTATTTTGTAGGCATTTGCTTTGCAAATATTTCCAGTTTCTGTACCTTACTGGCTGTATAGCCTAAAAAGTTATTGAAGTTATAATTAAAGTGTAAAATGTACACTTATTAAAGTGTATAATTAAGTAGTATCATAGAATATGTTCCCTAGAACACATAGTGTTTGAGCATGACTGAGGTAACAGAAAACAGACTGAGGTTTTTACTGTCAACAGTGCATCTCTTGCCAGATTTGAGACACACTGATTTCTTTTTTTTCACAAGCAAGAATGGATCTTAAATGTACCTTTATAATAATTTATTTCAGTTAAATTTCAACACACCTTTTTGTTAAAAAAATAGTACATAAGTGATTCTATAGTATGTATTTAATATATCAAAATTTACATTTTAATCCTTCTTTTGATAGTGAAGACTGCATGTCACACTAATCAAGCTTAGGCCTTGTCCATATTATATAGGTTTTAAGGATTATATAGGGCTAAGCTACTTAAATAGCTGTATGTTCTTGAAAGTATCAAGTAAGAAGAGTCTCTCAGCTCCCTTTGTAGCTTATTGCAGTTTTTTTTAAAATGTCAACTGACCAAAAAAAATTTGAATGATGACTTAAGTTTTTGCAGAAAATTGCAGTTATTTCCTCTTGTTTTTATTTCAGTGGGTGTGAAGAGCATTTTATTTTGATTGCATTTGTAACACCTTGGACATATAGAAGGACAGTTATAATGTTCCACATGCTTTTTTTTGTGCTGGACTAAAGAAAATTCAATTCCTTCCAAACTTTTCTTAAAAGTAATTTTTTTAAATGTCTACATTAATTCATAATGAGCATGTGCTCTTTCATAAGCTGCTTTACTGTTCTTTGTATGTTTAACATTGGTGTAACACTAAGGACTTGACTTCACTGAATTTATTCTTATGACTTTTGACTTCTATGCCACCTGACACATTATTAAAGTTTTGTTACTGTATTTTATTTCACTGAGGTCTATATACACCTTGCACCTCCAAACTCTGTGAAATTATTGGGCAATTTGGTAGATCAAACTGTAGAACAGTAATGTCTTATACACAACTCTGATAAATTGGAAATGTGTCATGTTTATGCCTTGCCTGCTAACTTGAAATCCTATTGCAACGGTCTTAATTATATCTATTGTAAAAAGTTGTTATTTATTTCCTTACAGAAGCTGAATTGAATAGATATTTTATTGAAATGTAATTTGATAGACAGTCATTCATCTAAAGCATTTAAATGACATACTTGTTCTTACTTGTGGTCCTCAAATTGGTTATAACTATGTATATTTTCAGTGGCAGCGAAGAGACTGCAACAGATCTTTACCACAATATATTTAAATGCTGTCATGAAAGCTTGGCATGCAGAGGCCCACAGTTCTTTGAAAACAAAAGCATATTTTGAGGTATGCAGTATAATACTTTAAATATAGTAAACCCAATGATTAAAGATTAACATAATTCCAACTGTTATGGAAAAGCAGCTCTATCAATATTAAATGAAACATTTTAGTGTACTACTACTACTATTTAGTACTTACGGTGTTATGGGAGGCAGATCATTACCACTATATTCTACAAGTAAAAGTTTGGTCATACCTTAAGCAGCAAAAAGGGTTGAGTGTTGTTGTATATTATCAGTGACCTATCTGGCTTGGATCAGGTGGCTGATGTCTTAGGGGTGGTATTACCAGTTGAGATGATAATCAGTAAAGATGATGCCTCTGGATCCCTGCCACCAGAATCCAAGAGGTGTAGATTCCTGCAGAGCGAGGGGAAGCCTCAGTAACCTCATCTCCTCCACAAAGTGTGGGATAACCAAAATTGTGATCACCTGAGAGTAGGCAGCACATGGACAGCCCCATATGCCCCACTGCCAGCAGCCCTATGTGGTCTGTCTGTGAAAAACAGGGCTCCTCATTTCTGGGAAGGTTTCTCCTGCCAAGGAACAGAATGCCATAGCCTTGTAGGATGCTCAGCAGATACCATGTGGGGAAAGGGAGAGATGGGAGGTGTAAGACCCAGCTGCTGCTAATAGCATGGGGGTTCCAAAAATCACACTCACACTGATAAAGCTCTCCCACAGCTTGGCTCCTTTTCCTTCCCCTGCTGTAGGATGGTCAGAATGGAAACCAGCTGTGGACAATTTATCAATTGCTGGCTGCCAGACACCAGTTGTCAAATCCTTCCTGGAGTAAACCTGTCATTAACCCTGCTTCTTCCTCGTTCTCTCAAATTAGTTAGTAGACTCACTTTTATTTTTGTTTCTTCTCCCTCCTGTACATTTTCTTTCTCCTCTTTTCTTGCTGGTATCTTAAAATACTTAAAATGTTAGTCTGACTAGATTGAGTGCACAAGAGATGTCCTGTTTCTGGAGCGTATCAGGGCATTCTTAGGGAATAATATTCTTAAATTCTTTCCATTCTTAAAAGCAGTTGCAAGGATTGGTTTGACTTTCATAATTAGATTAGAATGCACACAACAGAAAGCATATAACTGAGTAATTTTTTGATTGTGTACTTTTGTATTGTGTATACTTTTGTAGGCATTTTGGGTGCAACTAAGTCACCTAAACATAGGTTTCTGGTGTAATTCAGCATGCCCTGGGATATGTCAGGTAAGGCTAGACCAGACAGGCCTCCAGCTTAAAGCTCAAGAAGTGCAAGAATCCTCTGCTGGTCATGTGTCGTATCTGCCAGTCTTTTGTGGATATCTTGGATAATCCAGGATGTTCGAGATGAGATTGGTTGATTTTAAAATGCAGAATTAAACCATCAATGATTATAATACGTAATAAACTTAATGGGCCGGAAGAACTCACATTGCTACTAAAGGGCAAGTAAATTTTCAGAATGGGAAGTTACAATCTAGGGCTCATTATTTCCATTTACTCTGTTCTTTCTGGCTTTCCCATCCCCGTGTTTTCTTCCTTCCCATTTTCTGTATTCCTAATTTCTCCTTTCCTGCATATTTCCTCTTTCTTTTCTCTTCTCATCTCTTCCCTGTAGCAATACTCAAATGAAAACCATTTTTATAACCCCGAAACTCTTCTGTTTCTAGAGCTAGAATAAAAGACAAAAAAGGAGATTCAATGTTATTCCCACATTGAGATTATACATGAAAGATACCGTAGTATCTTTCATGCAGTATACATTATTGGATACAATATGACATCAGAGAGATTTTAGTAGTGATGCCTTTTGAAGACTTGTCTGAAAAATTCATATGTGCGAATGTTTCATTCGTATGTTTCTGTCATATTGTGTGCATAAACTACTATACACAATGTTTTACTTTGGAAATGCAGATGGTGTCCTATGCTTCTTTATTGTATTGCTATGATGCAAAATCATGAGATGCACCCTAAAACTGTGATTATTCTTAGTAATAGCAGTTACAAATGTTCATAGATGTGTAACTATATGGGGATTTGAAAATACCTAGTTAAGCTTAGCAAATTTAATTTCATTTTTTGAATGCTTAAATGTATTTGAAACTATGAACCTGCAATTAAGATAAAATTGTACTTCTACCATCTTTTTTCAGAGTTTGGCAAAGGAAAGTCAGAAAGGCTGTTTTGAATCAAATGATCTTACTGTCGGACATAAAACATCACATTTACCAGTAAAAGCTTTATTACAGGTTTGTGATAGTTGGTGTTCTTTCTAATTTTTAATATGTATATTTCATAAATGGTATATGTCATGTTTTGTTGAAAAGGACGTGTTTGTGTGATGGAAAGGAAGGTTCCTGTTTACATTGTTCTCTTAGAGTGAGGTGGAATCCTTTGAAGGATGGTAATGCTATTCTGTCCTTCAGTGGCACCTGATCATATTCTGCATACCCTAACCTGACATCCAGAAGCTTCTCCGAGCTGAGACTGAAAGGGAAAGAGGGCAACTCAGAAAGGGATAACAAGAAATCAGGAAATCTGTAGGATAGGTGAGAGTGGAACTCCTGAGAGAAGTAAAGGGGTTTGTTTGCAGTGAATAGAAGCTCATAAGCCAAGCCCCAAATGTGATAGAAAGCAGTTTAATTTTCTTAAAAATATAGAGAAGACTGTATGGACATTATGCAGCTCCTTAAGAGAGAAAAAACTGCTAGGCCAGAAAGCAAGAGTAGAGGAGAGGAATCTACTGCAAGCGCACAGTGGGTAGGGAGAGATTTCTTTCCAAACATTTTTATTCAATTTGTTTAAATTAATTTGTTTATTTAAAAGGTCAATTTATTCAGTATTTTTGTATCCTTACAAAATGTAATTGTAAAGAGTGAAAGCTTGTTAATATGCTAACTTCTAGAAGAGAAGGTAGCTCTACCCAGAAACAGGAAGATTGATTTTAGGCAGTATTTTAGAAAAAGAACAGAATTATTAACTACTGGTTGTGGGGCCTTCAGTTGTAGAGGCCAGTTTAACTGAATTATAGGTTGGTGACTGAAAATAATTGCCATTGAGGGATACATTGCAACTACTGCTAAAATGTTTTCATTTTATCTTCTTATTTATAAGCTTTAATTTGTCCTATCATGTTTTTCCATTAATTTAACATTGCAAAGTGGTATTTCAGAAAAACATGATATGTTTTTCTTTAAATAGTATGGACTATAGTGAACTCAAAATGCAGTTTTTATCCAATGAAGTCTAAAACCCAAATGCAGATACCTAATTTTAAGTATGTGCATAATGCCACTGACATCACAGGAAACTTGAATCCGTAAGCTAAATCATGTACATAGTTTACAGACCTTACCAAAAATGCAGCATGCTTTAATTCTTCTTGATTCTATCTGGATTCCACTGGTGGTGCATACGGTCTTCATGGAGGTGAGACTGGTTTATTTTGATTTAGGTCCATCAGTGGAGTTTAGTCTGTGCTGTTTTCTTAGTACTGGCGCACTCAGTAACCAGAGAACTTCTGCTATCAAATGATTCAGATATGGGCCCCTTGCAGCAGCAGCAGCATCTCTCCTAAAGAATTTGGGAGCCATAATACTCATACCTCTGATTACTAAGACATTGATACAAGTTAAGGAAGAATCTCTAGTATCAACCTCTTCTTCAACAGCAGTACACTCAAAAGGGAATATTCTTCCCATACAAGTGTAAACACCACTAAAACAGAGAGAAATTAATTTACTGTATGAGTAGCAGAATGACCAAAATTTGATCTACAGTGCCACCTCCTAATGTTCTCTTTCCTAATAAGGTAATATTATACACTAGAATAGTATTATATATAGAAAGTAGTATTATGTAAGGAAGAGAGTGCGTGTGTGTGTGTATTTTTTTATATATATATATCTCAAAGATAGTATTATAGCTTACACGTGTCCATACCTATCAAACTTGTCATACCTATAAATAAATAGTTATTCAAATTTTCAGGAATTCTGAGGTCTATACTAGCATCCTTTCTGTTAGTTCCATAACAAACAATATTGACAATATCATTCCTTTTTTTGTAGCTTGGGAGAAATCTGGTTTATTTTATTTTAATCCATGAGCCCTGTTTTTTTGACATCCAAACCATGAGCTCAAAATATAGTGACATTTTAAGCTATCCTCATAGGTTGCCCTTTTTTGAGGTCACATCATGTTCACAGTTACATGTGCTGCTGTCACAAAGAATCAGATCTCACATACATAAAAGCTATGCACATGAAACCCAGAATCCGGATATTAACATACCGAAAAGAATGACAGCTGTTCTGAGGTATGTAGCCACACTTTTTGATTAAGGCTACTGAGCAGCTGTAAAAATACATTATATAATTTTCTCTTCTGTTTATATATAAACTTAATTTTATAGTCTACATAAATCAAATGTTCTGTCAAGTGCTACTTTAGTGGCTTAGCAGAAAACATTGATGTCTTCCATTTCTAGAGCAATTCTAACTCTGAGGTCTGGAGCTGAAAAAGCAAGGTAGTTTGCCAGCTTAGACTTTGGTCCCATCCTAATGTATATTTTAATGTGTGTTTTCGAGGAGAATGAAGTAGTAGTGAGAATTCTACTGATTTGAAAAGGAAATAATAACCTAAAGGATAAGAAAAAAGAAAATTGCGTAATCCACACAAATTTCAAGCCATATTTCTGTGATCTGTATATAAATATGTCTTTGTAGGAAGAGGGATTATTTTTGTTTGTCTTTATTTAAATAGCATTTGCATATCTAAAATCCAAATACAAAAGCTAGAGCTAAGGAAATTGTATGTCATAAAAGAAATCAAAACTAATTATATCACTGCAGTGAAACAACCCAAGAGGTAATAAAATGAAAAACAATAGGGTAAGGTGAATATATTGGGGAATGTTAGTCAAAACTCTGTTGTAGTAATGACAGTGTTGAGTTTTTCACTAGAGAGTGATCAATATCTGTGGATTTTCAGGAAATAATAAATAACAATAACATTTTCTGAGTATTTTCAAATCTGCTGATAAATTAAAAAGATCTTTAATGAGCAGTATGCCCATTCAGGGATATACATTTTTTTGTCACAGTTCTTTTTTTGTGACTGAGCACACAGGTAAAGATAAAGAAATGTAAAAATCATGCATCTTAAGCAGTATACCTATTGTATAGCTTTTTATTCCTAAAGACAAGCTGTACAAACCAGTTTCTGTACAGCTTTTCACATATTCCTATATGTAATATCTGCCTATTCATTGAACTGAACCAAATGTAGTTTTCTATTCTTATTTGTATGTAGTAAATAATTTTAAAATATGATTTTTTTCAGTCCTGTTTTCTTATGGTTCAGTCCTGTTATTTTCCCCTCTTTACAGCACAGGAAATAAAAAGCTTTTAATATGTAACATAATATTATTTCTGGGAGGAACCTATGTTCCAGTTCACTAAAGGATTTAAAAATGTAAAATGAACTTGGGTAGGAGTTTATCACCTAGATCTAAAATAGAGATCCTTAAAATTATTGTTCGGTATCATTTAACTGTGCAAATGCTCAAGGTTTCAATATTCAAGTTCCTCAGAACTTGAAGTTTTGCTGGGGATCTTGAACCCACAATTATCATTGGAGGGAAGCTGTCCCAGCCTTCTTATGATTCCCATTTACCCTTTCTCACCCCAGCACTGTTCTCCCTTTGTGTTCATTACAGTCATCTATATGAACCACATCAGGGAACAGATCTGTCTGAAAAATTTTCTTCCGTTTTCTTCTTTTACTGAATCAGTTGGCAGTTGGATCAATTCCTTAATCCAGCTCATTGTGTGGCTGCATGAACAGTTAGTTGGGTACAGAGGAGGAGATGGGGAACAAGTGGTGGGGAAATGGGTGAAGCGAGAGTGGATCTGCCTGGTTTTGCAGGTGCAGGGTGCTCACTGAACCGCAGTGCCTCAAGGCTAAGCTTGTTGGGATCTGTCAATGAAGCAGGTCTCTGCCTTTTCAGCCTGAGAGTCCATAGGCAGTTTTAGAGCATACGGGGTGTAGCAGCTGATGTTGTTTTTCTTCAAAGTGTAATCGGAGAAGAAAATATCGGTGCCTTCCTTATAGGCATAATTTAAAGAGTTGGTCCCTTCACCATCTGTGGGGAGATGTGAGTGAAATTCTCACCTTCACCAAAGAGGTTCAAACCCCTGTCACTGCTCTGAAGGCTGCGCTGACCACAGAGCTGTAAGCTGGCAGTTTTCATGCAGGGAGGAAGGGGGAGATAGGAGCAGGTCTTTCTGGGGAGCATCCTCCTACACCCTATGAAGAGAAATAAGCCTCCTCAAAATTTCATCCAATCCATCCTCTCCCCTCTTTTCTTGCCTGTTCTCCCCTGCCTCCTCCCTCCAAAAAAAAAAAGTTCTGTCTTTAAAAGGAATGAACAGAATAGCATTACTTTGAGATAGTGAGCACATAGGTTTAGGATATAGATGAAGACAGTAGCCCAGAGAAGAACGGAGGGTTTGGTGTTAACTGGCTGGTGTGCTAGACAGGGTTTGCCACCTCCCTCTTCCTTTTTTTGCGTGCAGTGGTGAGACAAACCGAGCTGTCATGGGGTACGCTGTGGTTGCCGTGATGCATGGGGGTGCAGCAGCTTCCTATTTTTTCCTAGGGAGCTATCCCAAGAGAAGTTGGGCCGCAGGGGATGGGAGCTGATTCTCTTGGGTTATGTTGGGGTAGGGAGGGTTAAGGACTGGGATCAACAAAAAGACGACAGCAGCAGTGCAGGGATGTGGGGAGGGGTGGATGGAGGGGCATGGAAGCGCGTGGGGCTGGGGAGCACCTTCTGGAGGGTCTCCCTCAGGGCACGCGAGGGAGGACAGGCTGAGCCAGCTGTGCTGAAAGTATTTTTGCAAGGTTTTTTTGTGTATGTGGGATAAGTAGTACAAGTTATTACATATGTGGGCTGGAAGCTAGAGCTGTGGATCTTTGGGGCAAGCCAGAAAATAATGGCTTTATTTATGTGTAAAGCGCAGAGGGAACAAAAATTATTACAGAAAAGCAGGAAGCCTACTGAAATGCTTGTTTTGTATTTAAAAAGAATGCAGCTCCCTTGATCCAAAGAGACGTGCAAATCTGTGTGGCTGTCACCTGGTTTCTTTTTCTTGAGCTGTCACTATTTTATTCAGTATAGGAAGTGCAGAAAGAGCTCTTCTGTTTACGGGCACAGACCAGGGCTTCCCACTAGCTGAGTGCCTAACCATTTGCTGCAGAAAGGCAGAGCATGCATTCCTTTCTTTTTCCTTTTCTTTCTTCCTTCCTTCCTCCCTTCCTCTCCTTCTCTCTTCCTTTCTCTCTTCCTTTCGCTCTGTGAATCCTCATGCTCTCTTTTTGGTGGATCCGGTATGTAGATACAATCTCCTTCAACAGGAGATTGTTACTGGGTGCTGTCTCCTCCAGGCCAAATCTGTGTTTGCTCTGAGCATTCACAGACTGTGGAAAATAAAGTGTGCCTGGACTTCTCAAAGTTTCGGAACTTATGATGAGGAGAATTTATTGTCTCTGTCACTGTGGGTGATATTTGGCAGTGGATCATTTCAAAATCACAGGATATTTAGCAAATATCATTATTAGTATGCTATCATTTATTGCAGCTTTCTGTTCTGCTCCCATGCAAAAAAATATCTGTCAGTTTGTATTTACTGCTAGGACAGGATCTGTCCTCAGGGCCAGCTGGAAATCATTTGCTTTGTAAATTACAGTTTCCTAAAAAAGTCACTGGCACCACAGTACCCTAATGTGGAGTTATTGACAGAAAATGATTGCTGTGCTTTAAAGCTGGCTACTGTGGTCTTGACCTAACATGAAATAAATGTTTGAACAGACCTTTTCAGAACTGAAAATTCAAAAAATTACTAGCAAAAGAGTGTCAAATTAAAAGCCTTGCTTTTGTTCTTCTAATATGAAACTAAAGCCTATTAATGAATAATACAGTCAATATTTTCTTTCTCATTCTAACAAGTCATATAGTTCCATTTATTCAAATACTTTTTGTGAGCTGTGTCAAAATTCCTTAGAGTTTTAAATTAGATTGAGTTTTGAAGTTAAGGAAATAATCCACATGTCCAAATTAAACAGACTTTTGGTTAGAGAAGCCTGTCATGGATCCAACTATAATTATCATGGGATGCAAGTCTTTGAAGGGATGGGGTGTACAGAAGCAATTTGCTATTGAAAAGGGCCTGCACATTTCTGTACTTTAAAAAATCTTTGTAAGTCCCCAGCTGCATTCTAAACCACTTAAATATCTTTAAAATGAGTATGGCTGTAGCAAGCTCCCAAGATTCCAAAATAAATACGTAAAAACAGAAAAACTGATTTTTAAAATTGTTTTAAGTTATTTATATGAAATAAATACAGACAGCTTGTTGGACAGCAGCATATTTTGAGGATTGTGGTTAAATTCTAGCGGTAAAAGACACATTATCAGTGATTTTCCTACCTGATTTGTCCTTTTCTAGCTAAAGAAATTATAGCCTTTGGATAGTTTCTATAGGTTGAAACAGAAAATCTTTTTAAATCTTGGTAGAATACTCTTGATATTTCTGCTTGTTTCTTTGTTGAACTTTATCTCTCTGATGAAAATGGGTTCTAGCCAATATGTTTTTCAATCCTGTTCATTTCAGTTGAACTGCACAGAATATAAATCAGGATAAAAGTCCCTCTTAAGGAAGGAATATTTCCTTTAGTGAAACATCTTTTTTATTAGAACATCCCTTTTTCTAACAGTTTCTTAGTGACTCATTTATTATAAAGCATATTTCAGTATAACCAAGATAACCTGTACTTTGGTAATCCATGTACTCTACGCTTACACAGGTAGTCACTCTTTCTTCACTTCTTAGCTGTGTTGATTACTAGAAGTGAAACAAAATTTGCAATTATTTCCTTACTTTTACAAAGGCTTTATATGTATTGCTTCTGAGTACAACACTCATTTGAGTCTCAAAGTCTCTATTTGACTCAAGATTTCTCTTGTACCTGTATAGTTTGAGTGACTCTGTACAGAGTATGCATTCATTTTCTGGAGCATGCTTCAAATCATACTTCATATACTGCTATAATGAACAACAGGTTTTATTGTATGCATTATTGTATGGAAAGTTGAATAACCAATATGGAAATACTCTTCTATAAAACACACTGGCATCTTTGCTATGTTTTCACTTTGACATATTACTATTAAGGTACATATCTTAAGTGTTAAGCTCTTTGAAAATGTGTATTATTAAGAAAAATTTATCTTCAGTGACAGGTTATGGGATAAAATTAGACAGTTCTTTTTTTATTTTTGCTATCAGCCAATTACCATACCAGGTTAAAACTGTTGCCATTGAAGTATTATTGTGCAGTTATGAAAGTAATTCCATTACAAGCATAAAGTTTTCCTTATATAAAAGTTGCTTTAGGAAAAGTGATGTGGAATTTTATTAACTGTGTTCCTTTCAGCTGGTTTCTTTTTCATATTTAGAACTGCACATTTTAAGTGTTGTGTTTCGTATCAGATATTTACATTTCAGCATATGATGTAGTAATTCAGTTCTGCAAATGATTATGGATATGGGAGTTTTTTATATGTAAATAATCCAGCTGTCATATAAAATTCTGCATTTTCTCTTTGTCTTTGAGTCTTAAATGAATTGTATCTTTTCAGATGGTTGTAATATAATGTGTATTTGCTTCTATAGCAAAGACATTAAAATTTACTGTATTTTCCCTCATTTCATTTTACCAAGTTTCTTTTAAGATGAAACATTAGCATTCTGTTAGTGGAAATACTTTTTGACACTTGGTCATAAAAATGGCAGGTGAGGAGCTACAGCAGAAGCTTGCCAAATGTTATCTTTGTTCAGTCTCTTACTTTTATGGCCTGAGATTGCTGTATCTAAGATTATTTACCAGGACAAGATTTTTTTTGAATGCTATCATTTAATTTTTCAAAATGTTGCTTAGTGGTAGCAGTATACTTTAGAATATTTAACTGTATAAAATGAACTATCAGTATAGCTTTTATATTTTTTCTACCATAATACAACACATTGACTTTAATATTCTGACATTAAAGATTTATAGATATATTTACCAAATTAAACTAGTTAAATTAAAAATAACTCTGAGGTAGAAACTAGAAAAACTCTTCATAGGTAATTTAAAGTTGAATTTTAAAGTACTATATTTAATCTACAAAGCTTTAGTCCAAATTAAATTGTCTCAAATAGGTTTAGGAGAGGCGTTTTAACACGTTGTTTTAATATAGGTGAAATGAAGCTGCTCATAGTCCATGAAAAATGTACAGTTTTGAAACATACCTGTCACTCTCCATCACAGCCTGAATTTATGAGCTTTTAAGCAAAGCCGTCTTTTCGTACTCTTTATTAAGACTGTTAATGAGAATTGACATTCTGCTACAAAAGGTGTGTTTAAACTCCTAAGAAAGAAGTATTTAATTTTAAAATAGCTCTTGTTGTTTAGGATAGGTGAATATGTATCATTTAATACAGCAGTGCTTCTTATTGAATAGTTTTTAATATCATGTATGTCTGTTTTTCTGATACAGGTTTTCCGTTATGTAAATTTAGTTGATCTGGCAAGATGTGCTCAAGTTAGCCAAACGTGGATGCTACTAACTCAGAACAGTTCATTATGGAGTGACGTAAGTAAGATAATCACTTTCAATATTTTATTTCAATTTTATTTATTTTAAAAAAAGAATGAGGCAAGGAGTTAGGTTACTTTAAGAATGCTAAATATCTAGGATAAAAGTTTTATCCCAGAATATGACTTGTTCTACTCAGCTACGTGAATAAAAAAATAGGAACAACTCAAATGAAGTTGTCTGTGGTATATCATTATAAAATCAGTGGAACTGGAAGAGAATCGTCCACCTTAGTATAGCCCACTAAATTTAGATGGTTAAAAGTGAGGTGTCTTAGGCTACCTTGGTCATCTAAATAGGCACTATATGGCTACTGTGGAAGGAGAACGTAAATGCAGTTACAGATACCCTGAGACTATTTGTATTTGCTGTAGAGAGACTCCTGTCATCCCTGGAACAAGTGGTGCAGACCAGTTCAGTTCCATACTTACGAACTCTCAGGGTTGTTGAGGTGGTCACTGTGTCTCCAGAGCACATGTCAGTGTCCGAGGTACTGCGTTGTTTTTTCTACCCTAGCAGTCCAGTTCCCTAGCACACACATTTCGGTCAACTTGCCTTCTAATGTGCATTGTGTGACCACGCTAGTGTGGTCTGTTTGGGGCCATACCTGAAACAGCTACTCCTGTCTTTGCCTTGAACTTAAAAATACGATCACACTGCTCATTGCTATTGTCTTCAGTAGTGCTGATGAGGCTTCAGGTGTGAAGGACTACCTCAAGGCTCCCCAGTCCTTCGGCAGTGGCTTAAGATTAGCTGTGGCACCTCAACCAATATCACTGTTCCTTCTGTATGATTGCCTCACATATAGCTGCTTATCAGCAGTACAAAGAAAGATTAAGGCCAGAGTTTTAAAAGTGTGTGGGCACTTCAAACATGATTTAGTGAGATTTTAGGCCCTCAAGTCTGAAATTACAATCCAAAATACCCTGTGCATCTTCTGCATAATCGTGGAGATGTCTAATCTGATAGGCATCTCCTTTTTGGACCTAAAAGTTCATGATGATGATGATGGTGAGGAAGGAGGTGATTGTTCTTCTCTTTTCTTCAAGAACTGTATGACCTGCAGAGCTTAGTGTGAGGAAGCAGCAGGGCTGCTCTGCAAGGGACGGTGAGCTGGGAGCCAAAGGTGCTAGAAGGGCAGGCAGGGGCAGTGCCCCCCACTTACAAGGGGCACGCTCCCACAGAACCTGAGCAAGAAGAGCAGAGCGGGTCCAGTGACAGTAACCAGGGTCAGACACCCACCAGAGACTGCCAGTCAGCCCTGTTGTGAAGGGACATCTCCAAGGTCTAGTCTGGAAGTGAAGTCCATGAATGAAGTTCAGGGTCAGCCAGACACATGGCTGGATACAGACATGCCTGAAGTGTGGTTCAAGCAAAGGCTCAGGGCAAGGGCATGAGCTTAAAGGCAGCTCCTGAGCCAAGTGGGGAGACCCCTAATGAGGCTTTTCCAGCTCTTTCACCCAATGAACTGTTTTTGCAACAGTCTTATCTAGGGTTACACTGCTGCAACATACAGGAACTGACCTTGTACTCTGGGACCTTCCCCTGAGGAAGGAAGAGGTTGCAGAGCCTGTTGGTGAACCCAGGGCCCTGACACTAGGCACCTCTCTCCCATTTAAAGAGATCCATTTGGGATCCAGAAGGTGCACAGAGTTGTGCGTTGTGAGGCTGAGAAGAGATCTGAACCTGGGTCTCCCAAATACGCTGTTCTGTCCCCTGAGTGGGACACAGGCTCTAGTTCCCAGGTAGCTGGAGGCCTATATCTGCCTTCCTGACCGAGGTAAAGAAGTTCTGGAGGGCTCAGCAACGCTGCTTGCATGTTCTACTGTCTGGTTCTAGGCAGCTGCCTGTTCTCTGTGTGAGCGTCTTTAAATTGACCTTCTGATGTACTTAGCTGTCATGTATAGTTTGTAGAGTCTTTGCTCAAATTTGAGTTGTTGAATCTACCCTGGGCGCCAACACCTGAAAGACACTGCAATGCTCAGCTTATAGGTGCCTGGAGCCTTTATTAGATCTAGTCTTAAGTTACTGTGATGAATTCATGATCTTAATGACACTAATATTAAAACTTCTGATAATTTCAATGTAAGAAGAACAAAATCCTAATAAGAAAGTGAAAAACTGGAAAAAGTTCTGGACTTTTGACTTCCTGGTACTGTAACTGCTTCCAACCATTCTGCATAGAAATAATGGTGATTGATTTTTCAAAGTATTTGGGTAGTAAACATGTATTATGAAATGTACAACAAACAGAAGCGGTGTAGCTGTAGTAGATTATACAAAAGGGGAAAAAAAGCTTTTTCTAGCTATTTTATGAACAAGTTTAAGAAGGCATGAAAAAGTCTTCTCCAGAAAAGGAGATATTTCTTATTAAACGTTTGTATGTTGGCTTTCCTGCTTTTTTTGGAACACTCGGTAGACAGACTGTTAAAACTATTTTCTAGTAATTTTTGTTAAAACTTCTTAAACTTGAACTTTTAACAGATACTAAGAAAAATAATGTTTTTAGTCAGAGATCTAGATAACCCCAGCCTGCAGCTTAAATCACTTAAGGATTCTTCTACTAAAACTAAGATGGTAGGTTATGTATTCTTGATATCTTGATGTATCAGTAGACCATTAATTAGAAAAAAAAATCTTTAGCAACTTTAGAATTTTATACATCTTAAAGGGAAAAAAATAAAGTAATTATTCAAGTCTGACGATGTTCTTTGCACATGATGTTCTGGCATGTCATATTTTGGCAGTTCAAGAGTTGCTTCAGCTCCATAAATACTGTAGACACATGCTTCCTCTACATTTAAGTATTTTTAGTCAGCTGTCTAAAATTTTTATTTACGTAATGCACACACTTCGGTGTTTTCCAGACTATTGATTCAGTGTTTACATAGAACTTCATATATTTGCTAGTGATTTTCATAATGATGTGTATTTTGTATGTACTACCTATTTTTAGTACTGAATTATATATCAATTGTTTAAATTTTTAGATCAATTTTTCATCAGTAAAGCATAAAGTTCAGGACCAAATAGTAGTAAATATTTTGCAGAAGTGGCGTCCGTATGTATTGTGTCTGAATCTGCGAGGTTGCTATTCTCTTCACTGGCCTAGCTTTAAAAGTATCAGTAAGTATTACATGTATTTTTAAAATTTTAATTGCCTTTTTAAACTGTGTCTTCACGCTATGCTTTGCTATTGTCCCATTTTACTGCCGATATTCTTCTCTGTATGTCCAGCCATAATGAAGCAATGTGATTATGAGATCTGTACTTTAAATGTGGGCCCCCTTCCTTCATTACAGTCTCCAGGCCCAGCAATATCCATATGACTGAACATTGCTAGAATGCCATAGAATGGTTTGTATTATGTGTGAAATGCTGTAACATGACACATAAGATTGGAATGCAAACACCTGCTTAAATATATCAGAATGCCAGAATCCAACTCTACTGAGACAATTATCACAGAATCACAGAATGGTTGAGGTTGGGACCTCTGGAGGACATCTGGGCCAACCCTCCTGCTCAAGCAGAGCCATCTAGAGCAGGGTGCCCAGGACCATGTCCAGATGGCTTTTGAATATGTCCAAGGACGGAGGCTCCACAACCTCCCTGGGCAACCTGTGTGTAGTAAAAAAGTGTTCCCTGATGTTCAAATGGCACCTCCCGTGTTTCAGTTTGTGCCCATTGCCTTTAGTCCCATCTGTCACTGGGCACCACTGAAAGAGCCTGGCTCCATCTTCTTTGCACCTGCCCTTCAGGTATTTATACACGTTGGTAAGAGACCCCTGAGCCTTCTCTTCTCCAGCTGAGCAGTCTCAGCTCTCTCAACCTTTCCTAACAGGAAATATACTCCAGTCCCTTAACCATCTTTTTGCCCTTTGTTGGACTCTCTCCAGTATGGCAGTGTCTCTCGTGTACGGGGGAGCCCAGAACGGGACATGGTACTCCAGGTGTGGCCTCACCAGTGCTGAGTAGAGGGGAAAGATCACATCCCTTGACCTCCTGGCTACACTCCTCCTAATGCAGCCCAGGATACAACCCACCGTCTTTGTGGCAAGGGCACATCGCTGGCTCATGTTCAACCTGGTGTCCACCAGGACCCCTAGGTCTGTTTCTGCCAAACTGCTTTCCAGCTGGGCTCCCCCCAGCATGTACTGGTGCCTGGGGTTGTTCCTCCCCAGATGCAGGACTTTGCACTTCCCCGTGTTGAACTTTGAAGCCCATTTCTTCAGCTTGTCAGGGTCCCTCTGGATGGCAGCACAACCTTCTGGTGTATCAGCCACTACTCCCAGTTTGGCGTCAGCTGCAAACTTGCTGAGGGTACACTCTTATCTCATTGTCCAGATCATTAATGAAGATGTTAAACAGGACTGGACCCAGTATCGACCCCTGGGGTATACGGCTAGTTACTGGCCTCCAACAAGAGGCTCACAGACAAAAAGAAAAAAAAAAAAAAAAAAAGAGAGAATCAAAGCGTGGTGCAAGATATTAATGTGGTGTTCAAATTTTAGCACAAATAATAGGCACTTGATTCTACTCTACTGCCAAAACAGAGTTCCTCTGGATGTAGAAAAGCGTCTTAGTCCTTCCTGAAAATATGTGTGAAAGTACATGTGACCATGTGATCAGAGGTTAATTCCCTTTGTGACAGCATTTTGCAATAGTTTCAGGTCAGTAATCTTTTTCTCAATGCAATCGTATGCTCCACTAAGCAGAGAAGTGGGCAGGAAAAATAAAAGCTTTTATGATCAGTGTTAGAGGTTCAGTGCTAGCTGTGAAAGTGTACTTGATTTGTTAGGAATTAGCTGCATCCTAACTATTATTCAGCCATTTTATCATGAAGAGTGTTAAAACATTTTGGTGGTGTTTTCATGAGAAAAAGCTTTTCTGCTACAACTAGGCAAGATCCCAAGAAATGTTTTTGATTCCTGGCACAGCTTTACTTCAGTATTTCTCAAGCAGGAGAATGTTACTGATTGACTCTTTTCTAGCCTATAGTTTAATTGAATGCAAATGCATAAAAAAGAAAATGTTTTATTTTCCAAATAAAAAGTGTATTTTGATGTTTTGAGACTATAATGCATTTACTATTTAATCAGATAGTACATGATTGAAATGGTTGATGCAGCCTATAACAATTTCAGTGTGTTTTCTTTTGTTTTAGAAAGTGACTGTAATTATGGGTGAGAACAATTTGCTCTCTAGAGTGGTGATGGGAAAGAACAACTGGCCAAGAATAAAAAGTATATTTGGTCATGGTCTTGGCTTTTAAATCACAGGATAAAATAACATTCTCAATGATATCAGCATGCAAGTTGTTTAGTGAAATAATTTAATTTAATAATACAATGAAATTTGGCAGCTAATAAAGAAAGCAAGCCAAAATAAATCATACACGGCCACGTTGCCTCCATTATGGGGGCTGTACTTAGAAATGTTAAATCCTTTTATGATTTTGTTTTCCTTATGTATTTGAGTACAAAACTAAAACCATAGTAATGTTTTTGTGTTTAAAGCTAGAAACATGTAAAGAACAGTTGTGATTGATAGAATTAGTTTTTATATACATACTGCCTTTTCTATCACATTGTTTAACTGATTCGTATCTACTTCAAATAATTTAACTTAGAAGTATCAGCATGTTGGTTACATCAGTTGGAATATAGTATGTTGGTTGCCATCTATTTCCATTTGTCTTACATATCAAAGACACTAAATTCAATTTCTGTCTCTACAAACTATGTATCTTCCATTTTTGTTGATAATTTATGTTTTCTGTAGGCTCAAAATCAAAGATTATGTCCATTTACATCTACTCAGTGCTATTAATTTTAAACTAATTTTGATGAATCATGTATGAGGGTCCACAGAGGCTTTTAGAAAACATTGACTTATAAAACTGTTTCTTCTAACTTTGAAGATACCTAGTAGTTCTTTTCCAGAATGAAACACATTTATGTCAGTATACCGTTGCTGTTTAGATTAATAACATATTTCTTCTGTTAAAACTCATTGATATTGATCACACAGCCTACTTGTGCTGTTCTTTTGAAGCTCTTGTGGATGGAGCTGCAAAACTATTTATCTTTTTTTTAGTGATTGAAAATCATATGGAAATTCTCTTCCTTTGACATTTCTTCAGCTAACAAACTGCGTTGAACTGTCTGTTCAGTTATAGGCTACAGATGTGATGAACCTTTCCATTCAGACTTCCCCGAGCTACAGTTCTGACCTCATCTTTCCAAATAAATCCAAGATTACACAGATTTTGGCAACATGTTTTTATTGTTAATGGTAAAACAGCAATGATATTAACTGGGGTTTAGGTCTGTTTGGCTGGCTAATCGTGTTAATATTTTTTTGTAAATTAATTAGCTGCAATTTTTAAAAATTGTTTTTATGTACTGCAACTTTGGTATGTGGTGTATGCATGAAATAATAGTAGTCATTGTTTAATATCTACATATGAATGTTATATGATTCCAGCTCAGACTGTCTTTGGCAAATGAATGTGTTGTTGTGCGAAAGAAAAATGAGTATATGAGATGCATGGATTACAGCTCAGCTGTTTGTGGTATTACTCCACCCACTCAGTGATCTTAGAGAATCATTCGACTTCCATGTGTGACTGGGAACTGCATTTAAAAGCTGCCATTCATATTCATAGTGCAGGAGCTAAAATTTCCTCAGAAGCTTTTGAAGTGTTTTATTCCCATAGTGGTCAAAATATTGACAGACCTATCCATTTTTCCTGCGCCCTGTCATGATGGAACATGGCACAAAATCATCTTTCCTGTGTTTCATGTGCACTGTGTACAGAGAGGAGCACTGCTTCTGTAGAGTACTGTAGTTTATCCCTTAAGACAGCACTCCTAGTACATATACTGCATATCAGGAAGATGATGCGCTATCATGCAATTATTTCCTGAATATGGACAGAGAAAGAAGGGGAATCAAGAGAGAAATTACTGAAAGAAAGGACTTAAAAAACATATAAAGGAAGAGGAAGGCCCATGGTTTTCTTTTAGACATGGAAGTGCTTCTGGGACTTTTGTGATTAAATAGTACAGAAACAAAGAAATGTCCACATTAAATTGTGGTTTGTGGCTGTGGTGTTTCGTGGAGGGCGTACTTTAGTTTACAATACATTTCAGAGAAGCTCAGAGAAATAGGAACTAGCTCTGTAATGCTGAAGTTTTTATCAGCTGTTAGTTGTTTCCCCCATATGTATGTTTTTCAAATATATTTTTGTCTTTTTCCTTGGCCTGCCTCCTTCTGTACTGTCTTCATATCTCCTGTATGCTTTTCCTGTTCATACAGTCTTTTCTCAAAGAATTTGCTACTAGACACTGTCAGGAGAACATTCTAGCCTATATTACCCTTGCTCCAATCTAGTATTTCCATTCTTGTGTTCTTACATTATTTGCAATTGCAATTACTGTCTGTTCTGCCACATCCTCAGTATGAGTGTCTGAAAATGCCAACGTGCAGAAACCCTAATGGGTTCCAGCTAGTTTTTCAAGGAAGGCTTCCTGCCCCCCCCCCTTTTTTTTAATTATAGGAAACTAAACCACCACTTGAATACTCCTGTATCTATTTTATAACAATTCTCTAGTATTGTTGCAAAAACTGAAATATGCAATAACTTTAGACAGTAAGGAATAAAGTTATAGTGCATTGTAGTTAAAAGCATAGAACTTCTAGCTACTCCTTGAAAGCTCCGGAGGCCATCTAAAGAAAATAGTAGCAAGGACAAAACAGCATTCAAAACTTCAGTCTGTTCTTCTGTTGACTGATAGAAATCTTTTCACTTGCTGATTCTCAGAGGTTTAGACAGATTTGCTCTTAAGTATTGAATTTCATTTTGGTGTTATTGCACAAGTGTTTCTTTCATGGAGCTTCTGAGATGGCACTCATTTCACAAGTTCACGCTGAAACCTTTATTTGCAGGGTACTTGTTGAACCATGTTCTTCTAGAGTGTCCTTGTTGCTATGTCCCTTGCTTACAGATTTCACACTTAATAGCTGTCACCGAACATTTTGTGCTGTTAGCTATAGGCAGCATGTTCAGCTCATCATCCCCCTTGAACCTTCAGCAGATGGAACGCTTCCTGGTGCCACTATTTGAGAACGCTGGGTGATCACACACACTCCCCTTAACTCTGGCTTCTGCTGAACAATTGTCCTATTCATCACTGCGACCCCCAGGTTTTAGCCTTGGTCCTACGAGGGGCGTTTTGTGATCTATTTAGGAACCCCCAGGGCCTTTGAACTTGTTATTTACAACAATTAGATGACTGCTTGTGGTCCTCAGTCTTATTCCACTGCTTTTCCAACTGGTAGCCTTTTGCTGACCACAGAGATCAGAGACCTCTCACCCAGCTGGTATCCTATATTCCTTTCCTGGATTGCCTTTTCTACCCAGACTTTAGCCTACCCCAAACTAGTTTTTTTTTCTTAACACTGACTCTTTGCAGAAATTAACCTAACATGGTTTATAAATTCATTTTTTCCTACTCAGCTTTTCTCCATTGGCTGTGCTGCCAATAACAGATGTTCTGCTGTGGTTCCATTGTCTGTCCTTTTCAATCATTCCCAGTAGTTCCATTCTGTACTGAAATAATCCTCCAGAATTTGAGAGGAGGAGTTCTTCACTTAATGCTGGCTACTACTTATGACAGATTTTTTTTCTTTCAGCACTTTTAGGTTTCTAGAAAATGCTCCATTTAGTGAATATTACTGGCCAAATGGGATTTTTGTCTGTGTTCCATCTTATCAGGATTAACCTTTAATAATTAGGACAATGCTTAAGATATTCCCAGGAGCAGGGATGAGTCAGATGATACTCTTGTATTTGCTATGAAGTTTTTAATAGATGTTGCGGAAGAAATGGCTAAATTATACAGTTTATCACTAAAGCACAATTAAATATAATCTGAATAATGGAGGACATGAAGGAATGCAGTTAATAATAGGATGTGTTTGCTTAAGGATTCTTTGGCATTTCTACCACCCTTAATAATTTCTGAATTTTTCCTTTATGTCGTTCTTTTATTTCATGTGAGCATAATAGCACTGAGTGCTTTGTATTGCACTTCTAAAACAAAATGTGTGACCTTTTGGGCTTGTGGCTAAAGCACCAGAGGAATCCACAAACACCATAATTGTGTGCAGATCTTTAAAGGAGCATATTTTCTCCCTGGACTGTTCCAGAACTTCTTCCATGATAGCCAACAGATATTTAAAGTTTTGGCCCTGAATCTCTATCCTGCACTTACGTATTTCTTACTGATCTAAGAGCAGGAGATTGGTCTAAGGCTTGCACTGGGAATACTGAAGTTTTAACCCAGCATCTCCTACTTGTCCACCATGTGAGCCTGGGGAGTTACTTATCCTTCCCATGTGTAAAAAACGGTTTATAATATCTATCTTTAAGAGGCACTAGTTCTGCTAGTTCAATATGAACTCATGTAGGAATTAAAAAATAACAGAACTATTATGTAAAAGCTAAGAATAGTAATTCAGTAAAAACACCTTTTTTGTAAAAGAACTTTTAGCCAGTATTTTATGTAGCAAGGAATTTTACCTTTAGAGATATTGTCTACTTAGCTGGGGCATTTGTATGGCCCTGTTACCACAGTATTATAATAATCACAGTTTTAATGAATTTATATTCACATAGACAGCTGTGTGATAAGGAGGTGCTATAATGTGCGTTTTACAAATGAGCTGGAGGAAGGGCGGACTTTGAGAATGTCCCACACTTTTAGTGAGCACTCAAAAGCATACTTACCTTCAGTTTGGACGGGCACTGGTGTGTTGGATGCAGACCACAGCAGCCTTCATGTGGTCCTCTTCACCTAGAAGTCATGTCATGTAATCTGTGTCAGACTGACACGGCAACCTAAAATGCTTCCTAGAAAGACTTCAGCTCTGCCTTCTGCAAAAACCAAACAAGGCAAATATGAGCATGTGGAGCTGGATCTTGGGAACCAACCATGTCTTGGCTACTCATGGTTTCAGGCAGCTCAGGTACGGAAGAGGCAGAGGCTGAGTTAGTCACTCAAGACTGAGCAGGAACACTGGTAAATCAGCAAGTAGAACCCAACTTCAGGGTTTGAATCCTAATCAATATAACAACTGCCATTCCTCTTTTTCTAGAACTGTATTTAAGGTTAGTCTTCAGTTTGACTTTTTGTATACAATAAAACAACAGGAAGCTGATACAAAAATCTTAGAAGTGTTTTCTGGGAATATTTCAGGAAACTGATAGATTCAAAGAACTGTCAATACATTCAAGAAAAATGTGTCTTGGTCACAATCCTGCAGCAAGTTCCATGTCAACACATAAGCTGTGTTCATACATAAGACAGCTCATCCCCACATTATGTACATTTGTGTCTATCGATTTCTACTGTATAGTTTCAAATATTTGCCAAAATACTTCACAAGATTTTCCAGAACAAATTGTCAGAAACAATTACTTCATGAAGAATGCTGTATAACTAATGCCATTCTGTAATTATTAACTGCAATAAACAGAAATCTTTGTAGGCAGATAGTCGTACAAACAATCAGTATAATTAACAAAAAATGTAAACAGCATGTTTTTCTTTGTCAGAGTATCAAATATTTGAATGTACTAAAAAAAAAAAAGGGGATTCCCTTATTAGCCTATCACAGTGACAATTACACCATGCTTCTTTACTGTTTGAACTGATTGTTCCTTGTGTCGTTCCCATTCCTCATCATCTTTGTCCAGATCAAAAGTTTCTGGATAAATGGGCAACTTGTCTTTTGGGCACTCCTCGTAATAACTTCGAACGTATTTTCCAACAGACCATCCTTTGTATTCCTCAGGCATTTTACATTCTAGGCCATTGTAGTGAACATTGTAGTGATGCTTCAACCAGTAGTAAAGGTAATGAATGTTGTAATCACATCTCCAAGGATTCTCTCTCAGCCACAGTATTTTCAGAAAGTAAAGATCTTCCAGTACCCCGTATTCAAAATTCTGCAATGTGTTGTTTGATAGATCCAGCTCCTCTAAGTTATTGAGGCCTGAGAAAGCAGCTAGTGAATAGAAAAATTGTTATTGGTACCTTATAAAAATACATTAAAAAAAAAAGCATATCTGCAACAGGAAAAACATTTTCATAATTATACATTTATTAAATTTTTTTGGCTAAAGGCTACAAAAAAGACTTTTCAAACACTGAACTTTAAAGTATGGCTTGTGCCTTGAGAAGTGTCATGTTGGTATAAATATATCGACATTAGGGGAGTTGTACTGCTGGTAAAGTTATAAAACACTTAATGAACATGCATGAGTGTAGAATAGGAACAGTGAAGGTGAATGAATGCTTGATTTGCTCACAGAAGTCTACTGTTATTGCCGTGATCCAGAAGTAGCAATATGGAAATTGATTATGTATTAGACAATGTGCAGGGCTAGTAGTTCTTGTATGTATATATGTATGTATGTATGTATGTATTTATGTGTGTATAGAACCTTTAAATTAGTATTTTAAAATATGGAAGATAATAAACATGGAGCTTCATAATAATGCTTCTGAGTCACGTTTCAGAGAGCCATTCGTACTTTTTGCAAGTATATTGTTTCATTTAATGGCAGAAATCTTGATTTAAATAAATTGACTATGTGTAATGTTAAACCTTATAAGTACCATTTTACTGATATTACCACTTTCTACTGCTGTATAACTTCCAAAATGCTACTAGAGAAGGATCTCTTTGCTTCATACTTTCTCTCTCTCTCTTCTTGTGTCTGCTTTCATAATTAAAAACTGAACACACATAGATGATAAGCAAATTGCCAACAAGGCCACTTAAGTTCTAATAATATATAACTTAAGAACAATTTTATGTAGTGATCTTTAACCAAAAAGAGTTTAAATCCTTTTGGTTTGTCTATTGCTTTATAGTCCAATATAATTTAAAAGCAGCCTCATTATATGACAAGTTTTCTTAGATTTGGCAAAGATATTTAAAAAAATCATTCAACTATTTAACATTTTGGGAAATGATTAGCCTTCAGTCTGCGGAATTTAATTTTTGCACTTGGTTGGTTTAGTATTAAGAAGGGGCAGCTGAAATCAGTCTCTCTTCATTGACTTCCATGATGAATACATTTCAGTGCAAAACTTTACGAATTGAGTGGTACAAAAGGTAAAATTTCCACCAACTTCTAGATTTTTAAATCCTTTTCCCCCAACATTTATATCTGACAGACATTATCAAAGTTTATAATTAATAAAACACAAATCACTTTTTAATTAATATTTAAAATTATTCTTACCAGGATCAATGTAAGCTATTCCATTACCGTTTAGGTTTAGTATCTTCAGTTCACTGACATCTTCAAACTCTTTGGCTCGTAGTTGTCTAATTTTGTTGTTGGACAAATCAAGTTTAACTATATCTGGAGGTATGTTACCTGGAACTTTCTTTAAATCTTAAAAAAATGAAAAAGACATAACTTGTGTCAGCTTTAGGTTATTCTTGCTGCCTAGGTATCACGGTTGCATGCCACACAGAGTTTTGTCAGTCTAGCATTGTTTCTTGTTTTCTTCCCCTTTTATCCCCACTACTAGTGTCAACATGTTTTTTCAACTTCTGAATTTCATTGCTTTGTTCACTTTTATCTTTACATTTCATGTGAAAATTGCTCTTTTCATTAGCGCTTAGAGTAAAGCCTCTTTCTGCATTTTATATTTTTATTTTAATAGAACTGTACTATTCATTCACATAAGGATAGGGTAGGTAGTGAAGATACTATAGTAATAAAAAATATATGTGAAGGGCTTGATCATTTAAAGAAAAGAAACCAGAGTAACTATATAAAAAAATGTTCTTTGGTATGTGAACATCTTCCATAACCAAATTATAGTGTGCTTTCTTGCATCCTTTGTTTTGTGTTGCCAAAAGGTAAAATGTTCTAAATTTTATCAGCAATAAAAATGCTAGTTATTATAGTATGTATAGTAATATATACAGTTATAGTTCTATAGTTACAGTTATGTAGTGTTTTAGTAATATTTAAGACTTTATATTTGTTATGATACTTACAGTTATTATATGTCCAGGCAGCATAGTGGCATTCTAACTACTTCTCTATCCTACTTGTATCATTGGCATCACCAAAGTAGTCAAGCACCTCTCAGTCATCTGTGTACCTATCCTCACAGTGTTCCTTGCAAAAGAGTTACAGAAGGAATAGCTTCTAGTCCAGTAGTAAGGGCGCATTCTGGAGAAGTGCAAACTGTGGTTTGAATCCTCTCAGGGTAATGTTAATAAACCTAATCTCCAGGATTATGTTTACTCAATGAGTGTTCTAATCCTGGGCTGTTATTCCAAGAAAATGAGAGGTATCTCTTATTTGGCCATCTTTGAATGAAAGCAAGTAGTTTCTGGATCTGTGCTGAAATTTGTGTTGTCAGTGTACTTCTGAAGTTCTGAATACGTCTAATGTATTAGGTATTCTCGAGACTAAAACAACATATCAGAGTCTTCCTGCCTTATATCTGATTTTGAGCAGAGCTTTGGTATTATAAATACATGAATATTATAACTACTTCAGCCTGCTCTGGTTGGAGTGCTTCCTGCCTGTGCAGATGTCAAAGCTTCAGGGCCTATTTATCACCAAATGAATGCAAATAATGCTTGAATTTAGAGACTTGGAGAGTTTGGCAGTACTAGAAAGCAGATTTTTTCAACTGCTCTTGCAAATACAAATTCTTTTGTAGAAAAGCAAACAGAAGTTACTTTTGCATCTAACTTTTGTTGCTTTTTTTTGGTGAAACAATCAAGGACATCATAGGATACTTTCATTCTGAAGTACTGAAAGATCTGGCATATCACTGGTCTGATGAGATATAAATAACAAGTTCTTCAAAAAGGAGAATATACACATAGTTATATATATTTTTAAGATGTTTCTTTCATGTGCTTTCTAACATTAACTGAAAGCTGCTGACCTATTGTCATATCTCCTTAGAGATACATAGTACTGGTATACTGCTTGTCACTCCATCCCCTCCATTGTAAAGGAATACTGGATTGCAGCTTTTCATGTCATCTTACTGGTTTGGCAACTGATGCGCCTTCTTTCCTACTCTGAAATCTTGTCCCTGTGGATTTAGAGAAATTCTTGTGTTTTCCCACAGTTTTGGGTGCATTATACTTTTATCTCTGATGAAAGTTCCAATTAAATTGTGCATCTGCTGCACAGTAATCATATACAAAGACAATCAGTAAAATGCTTTCATCAAAGATTACCATATGTTCAGAAATCCCAAATGTCCATGGGATGGATATCTGCATCCAGCTGTCAAGCATATGCACAGTAGATCTGATGATACTTCCTAAAAAATATTGGACATACTCAATGTGTCCATGCTAGACAGTCAGGAAGTCCTGGAGTCATACACTTAGTTCTTGACCTGGAGGAGGGAGTCCCTGTACCCTCTAGTACACTCATCTAGAGACTGGCATAACTTTATTACTTCATTATTAGTACTAAAGACTTTAAACTATTTTTTAAAAATACCGTAAAAGCCTGTGAAACTCCCATGAAGAGCAGACCCCATTGAATGTTTCTGTGAACTTAGAGAAAAAAGTAACATTTTTCTTGCAAAAGTTTTTGAGTATATTCATATATTCATCTCATCTCTTTGATGCCTCTAAATGGGGAGAGCTGGAAAACCAGTCTTTTCTTATATTAAGATTTATAATATATGGCTGATTTATGTTCAGTAGCACAGTTTAGACATAAGGTAATAACGACATCATTAAGATCCTATGAAGGATAATTAAGATCATTATCTGTAATCTAATAATTAACATCCTATCTACAAGGAAAGGTAAGGTAGGTGAACATTAAGGAATTAAGAAACGTTAGCCAGTAAAAAAGCATAAATCATTAATAAAAAAGATGTAGTAGCTGCATGGTAAAACAAAGAGGAAAGTGAGCCATAGGAAGAAGAAAGGAATTTAACAGGGTGGAAAAAAGTAAAAATGTGGACCATTTTTTATGACATACATAGTAGATAAACCATGTAATCAAATACTGAAATCGTTAATTCTTTATATTTAGGTATTGTCGCCTTATACTGACTTCTGAGCTTGTCTCTGGCATTAAGGTCCAAGAATAAGGGTGCACAGAGTCTTTACATAAATTTAAGTCAGTGTTAAAGCAAATAGAAGTTTAGCTAACACATTGCAAGATCCAAGTAGGCAAATCATACTGCAGTGATCTGGTATTGCAGGCAATGCTTCGCAAAAGTTAGGAAAAAATCCTCCCAGGTTTGGCTACTTCTAGTAATGCTTTTTGTTTCAGATTTGTGATGTTAAAGAACAACTCTCTTCTGAGTTGTTTTGTTGTTTGCTTTGTTTCATCATGGGATAAAATATGGGAAATATAAAGCATGAATAAATGTGCACTTTTATGTTGACATATGCCCCAGCTGGTTTACCCTTAAGGCTTAACTGTGGCTTTTAGGAGCCTGAGAAGGATTTAGGAGTGGAATGGATCCAAGTGTCTGAAAAACATTTCTTGAAGCCCCTTCAACTTTGAAATGTTTGCTGGGTGCTGGGAGGAAGAGGACAGAGGATGTGTTTCTTTATGAACAAAAGCATACAATTTCTTCCCTGAGCAGAAGTCTTGCACAGAAAATGTGAGGATGCAATGGCTCTCCTTTGCAGTCAGGTTCCTTTGGGCATTGTAAGCACAGCTGGCTGCTCCAGTCCTGCTTCACAGCTCGCTTTTGTCAAAGTTGTTTCTACCTTTGTGTTTGTACACTGGAAAGAGGAAAAGATGCTGTGTACTTTTCTCTAGCAGTACAACAATTTCAGCACAGCTGTAATTTGACTGATTAGTTTATAGTTGTAAAATTGGACTATTGAGGTGCTGGTCCTTCAGTAACTTAAGCATGTGCTTAATTTTATTCCTGTTGATTTTTGTTGGATATCTTATACTAGAGCACTAAAGAATATCTGTGGAATTGGGGCTGCAGAGTAGAGGTAAAAAAAATTCCTACTTGTTGCTTGTACTTACGAGAGAAACACAATTAACAGTATTAGTTAAAGTAAGTAAAGCAAGTACTGGTATGGTATTAATTTGCTGTAAAATGTGAATAAATGTAGTAAGGGACCTAGAATATTAAAATTATTAACTAAGTTATATGGACAGATACAAACCTTTCCTTTTGCAATTCAGAGTTGGTACAGGAAACACATACATGTGGCACAAAGAGGAATCAAATTCTGGTTTGACAGCTTCAGGCTTCTCCTGTTTTATGTTTCGGGGGTCCTGCCTGTCTTCTTCACTACATAGCTGTTCAGCTTTTATCTGCTTTAGCTTCTGATTTTTCAGTTCTATTGGGTGCACACACTTGGCATAGTTCCCCAAGTTCCTGTTTGTTGGAACCTGAAGCATGGTTACAAGAGTTTCTAGTTCACAGTTGCAATGCCAGGGATTATCATAAAGACGTAGGTAGTTTAGTCTGGGTGTATAAATAAAAATCTCCTCGGATAAACTCTTAATTTGATTATGCTGAAGTAAGAGTGTGGTAAGCATATTCAAACCAAAAAAAGCCTGGCTCTCAATTTTTGATATATCATTCTGTTGTAAATCCAGACTTTTCAGTACTTTGTACTTGGAAAACATATTATTCTTCAATTTACGAATCCTGTTTCTTGCTAGCAGCATGTGTTTTAAATCCTCAGGCCAATCAGGTGCCACAAAAATCAATTTTCTTTCCTGACAATCTACGTATTTCTCATGAAGATAAGTGTATATATCACATGGTAGGCCTCGGGCATTGCGCTTAGCAGTGCTAGATGCTTTCCTTAAGATGTTTTCCCTTTCATTGTTTCTCAAACTCCTATTCCTTGTCTTCCTACAGTCAGATGCTTTACAAAGAAGAAGTAGTAGTATAATAGTAACTACTTGCATCCTGACATTCAGCTGGCCCCAGTTATTTTCTGTGACAGCTGGAACAGTTGAAATTTTTGGATAGTCTTAATCAGTGTTGTACAGATCTGAGGAGGCACAGCTGGGGTATGTGGGATCCCTGTGTTGGAAGAAAAGTAAAACATTAGAACAGATGAAACAGGCATTTTCATGGAGGCTTGTACATAATCTGCAGCATTCAGTCAAGTACTCAATCATCACACTACTTGGAGCTTCACAATTACTTGGAAGATTTAAAGTCCTATCTCTTTTTTGTTCTTACTCTCTCTGGTCTACTGTCTTTCATTTTAATTAAACATGTGAAACTATGTGGACCAATTTCTAACTGACCTTTGTTAGAAAGTTCTCATGTATTCAGGAAAATGGCATCAGGCTGAATCTTTTTTGTATTTAAGTTCATTTTGGAAGACCAGCTTGAAAGAGGAGCTTGAAGCTGATATTTTCCAGCACTGGAATACATACAGAGCCAGACCAAGGAGTCATCCAGTGCCTATCAAACCCCCAGCTTTAGACTGCGCTCAAGTGTGGACTTGTTTTCAGGTTGAACCCCAATTTATCATAACTGGCCCTGCTACTACCAGGTGTCTCTCATGGCTCATGTCAGGTAGACAAAGTTGGCTGGACTGCTCTGAGAAGGACACAAAAATAATCTTTTGCAAGAGGCTGTGAGGCTACATGTCATTTGAGCGTAAGGCAGAATGCAAAGAAGGTGCAGGTCCTGGCCATGGCCTGCTTCAAACCACTTCCAGGTCTGGCCACCCGAGGAGGGAGAGTACAGAGGGGTAAGCCAGGAGCTTTTGCCTTTCCAAGAAAGCCAAACACATTCATTAGGAATTATTATTAGGGGAAGAGGACGGCTCCCTGCAGCCATGTCCAAAATTACCTCAGAATTTTTACTAATTATTTGGCCTATGATCCCTCCCGAATATCCCGTAGTACTCCTCTGCGCTGCCCTTTTCCCTCATTTTCAGTGAAGTTTGGCCACAAGGTTGCATTTCCTTAGAAACATATTAACCCCGTGGGTTTTTGTATTTTCTAACTTTTTTCTGTCTCACAAATTTCCTAGTTTTGCTAGTCAGTATCATTCCTTCTGAAAACTTTTTTTAATTCTTCACTGTTTTGCTTAACTACTTAGTTACTTTTTCTCTATGACTGTGGACATTTTTCTTTGCATTATGCTCAGTCCTTTTTGACCTTAGCACCTGGGAAGGTGTTGAATCCCAATTTTGAGTGCAGGTCATTGCACAGATGTTCTATTTCTAAAACACTGTTGTTTTGGGCTCAAAAAACATGTTTTTATCTGGAGGAAGGGTGGCACAATAAATCAGCTAATATCAGGTAAAATTCTTTTGAAAGCAAAGAAATTTTTCATTTTTAAACAAATTGGTAGATCAGTTTAAACCACACCTCAATTGCAGGGCGTTCTCAGTATTTGTGCAGTTCTTACTCATTAGACAGATGGAGCAGTCCTGTCTATGCATGCTGCTACATCCCTCTAATCCATGTGGCCAGTTGTTAATATTACCTTTGAAACCCCATTGATTGGTTTCTCCATTTTGTTCCTGTAGTTGCCAGTTGTCTGTCTGCATTCAGATTCTGTTAGTTCACAGTGTGAATGAGTGTTTGCATTGACAACTTTATCCCTTACATGAAAAATGAAATTTTATTTGTTACTTTTTGGCAGCTATGTGCTAGTCAGTGTAAATTGATCACATGTTTTAATAACTTGAATCATAACGGGGATCCTCTGCGTTGTTTTGAACTGTTCACTGTTCTGGTAATGTGATAGCTCATTCTATCCAGAAGAGCTTGGAAATAGAAAAAGAAGAACATGGGGGAGGAAAGGTAATAAATAATTATGGAAATATTCTTTCCTCTTCCTTCTCATCTCCTGGGTCTGAACTGGAATTTTTTACTAGTATTACATTCTGTCTGCTAACTAAATTATACTCATCTATAATACCAAAATGAGCAACTGCTTTCAGTAACATGTACAGGTACACATGCAAAATTATAACTGTCTCATTTAGTACTAGGGCAAAAAAAGTGCAAGAGGTATGTCATTTCTGTGGCTTAGCAGCCTTAAGGATGATTTTAAGTTCTTCTGAGTTGTGCAATCCCTCTCAGTATTGTCCTGTTCTTCAAAAAGGCACTGAGTTAGACAGTATTAGAGGATATCAGTGAAGTCACAGTCCCCGTAGAAAAGAATATACAGATTGATTGTTGTACTAATGCTTGATTGCAACTGAAAACATGTATTTGGCTTACCATGTGAAAATGTGTTTTTAAAGATTTTTTTTTAATATTTTTTTTAACTCTATAAACTTTTCATACTGCATTTTCCATATTAGGTATTTGTGTCAGGCCTTTTTTTTTCATTTCAGTTTAGACAGATCAGTTATTTTTGAAGATTAGATTAAGGCAAAAAGTATTACTATGTTTAACAGGAGTTTTTGCATCTTTACCTTGGAGGATAAACTCAAAATTTGGCAGAAGAGTGGCTGAAGTGATGTGTAAGTGTTGTTTCTAGTGTCAGACATCCGTCTTTCATTATTTTTTTAGAATAGCAACAATCTCTGCAAAACAGGAGTTTCTAAAAATAATAGATTATATGCACACAGAAGAGACTGTCTCAGGCAGCTAAATTCTCTGAAATGCCATAACTGCAGAAGATAAGCAGGGCTTTTCCTACAATTGGTCTCATTGCTGTACCTCTACTTTCAGAAGAAAAAAATTGTTCATATAGATAATTAGATACTGATGTCATAATATGTGGGTAGGAGGGACAGAAAACCTATGTGGAAGACTTAATTCTGGCATTTCCTAACACCAAACTGCTTAATTAGGTAGCTTTCTGGTCCTTTTGTAACATAAGGCAGAGAACAGCTTGGTTCCTAAGCCAGACATTAGTTGATGGAGTGTAAGAAGAGACATTTCCTCAGGACAGCTTACTCCAACTTTGTGTTCTGCTTTTGGTTTTTTGTGCTTTCTTCTAAGTAATCTGCTGTGGCCATGGTTTCGGGGAGGATATTGGCCTAGATGGACTGCATCTGTAATAGGAATTCTTATCTTTGTGTCGTACACTGAGAATTTGAACTGTTCACCTTTAATGTGACTTTTTTTTTTTTCATTTTTAGGTGAATGTAAGAATTTGCAAGACTTAAATCTCTCTGAATGCCAGGGATTAAATGTAAGTACTACAGACTTTTTCCACAAACTCTAATTTATACTGAGAAGGAAGATTTTTTTAAAGTGCTGTGGTTATTTAGGTACATGAATCTTCCTGATAAAAAGTAAAGACTCGTATTCTTGAGTACTTTGAAAATGGAGTTTAGTAGGATTCAGAGATAATTGGTGAGGTTCTCATTTGTTTTCTACAGTGCCAGGGCAAAATGATATATTCAATCTCAATTAATTTTAATAAACTTCAAAACTTCACCGACTGGGGGGGGAGGGTTTTTTTTGTTATTTTAAGTTTGGAGTTGTCAACAATGATACATTTTAATCCTATATTTTTTTCCAAGTTCCTTTATTCCTTCATTCAGTAGTATACTTGGGCTCTAAAAATGTCTCACTAAATTTCTAGATATTTGTGAGAGCCTTTATTTGAAAGCTAAGTATGCAATCACTGTTATATATTTGTTATATATTTGTCCATTCTTTTTCCTTTAACATTTTCAGTTTTATCTTGCTTCCATTAATTCTCTTTAATGTTTTTTCATTGCTCTTCTCTGATGTAAAACCAATGGTTCTTAATAGATTCATATAATGTATACAATTTATAGGCTATTTATAGTGCTAAGTACAGAAACAAATAATTTGGTATAGTTTAGTTGTCTTTGGAGTGAAGCGTACATCCAGAGGTCTAGCCCAGAAACATGCCAATACTTACACACAAGGTTTTAAAAATTACCATGGATAAGCTACAGCTTATGAACTTCATACAAAAATGGCATATGGTGGCCGAGTTAGAGAGGCAAGAGCTGCAGAAGAATCATGAAGTTCTAATTTATAATACTCTGTTTTGGTTCTGCTTTACATGTATCTTCATCTCCATCCTATGTTGATGTTAGCTTTATTGCCAAGTACCTTGTTCTCACCATTTTCACAGATTATATAATTTTCTTTGCTATACCAGCTACAAGGAAGGGATAAAGATATATTATATTATGAACTTCTTTGAGTAACACTGTAGAATCATCTTGCTACATAACATAATACTTGCTATATGATATTATAATTACAGCATAATATTTAGAGGTTTTATGCTTCTCAAGGATCATGTTGATTGTAGGTTCCTGTATGAAGGCAATAAGTTAAAGAGGGCCAGGGCTTGCCAAATTGTAAAGACTCAAACACTGTTTCATAACTGTCCGTTCTGTTTGGTTGTTAGCACGCTGGCTAATACACATTTGGTGCGTACCAGCAAGCACATTCCTAGGAGATGGCAGGGCCTGGTTCATGGGGTAGGAGGGACTTGCTGATTACACTCTTGCCCATATAGCCTAGTATGCAGTTGGCCACCTTTTTCAGAAGGGCGCACTGTTGACATACATTGAAATTGTTATTGACCAGGATTCTCAGGGCAGTGTGTTTGATAGCTGCTTTCTGTCCAGTGTCTAGACTGTAATGATGTGTGGGGTTATTCCATTCCAGATGCAGGACTTTGCATTGGCCTTTGTTGAACTTCACAAGGTTTCTGTCAGCCCATTTTTCCAGACTGAATCTCTCTGAATAGCAGTTCTAGCCTCCAGTGTATTGACACTCCCTCCAGTTTGGAATAATTTGTGAATTTGCTGAGAATGTACTCGGTTCCTGTCATCCAAACCATTTATAAAGACATTTAACAGTACTGGCCCCCATATTGACCCTTGAGGGATGCCAGTTGCCACAAGCCACCAATGGGACTTAGCACCATGGGTGACAACCCTTTGGCCTGGCAGTCCGCACAAATTTTCACTCACCTTGAGGTCCACTTATCCAGCCTTTATTTTACCAATTTGGCTATAAAGGATACTGTGGCCTGTGTTGAAGGCCTTGCTGAAGTCAAGATACACAACAGCCGCTTTTCTCCCCTTATCCATAGATCGAGTAATTTCATCATAGAAAACTATCACTTTACTGAGGAATGCTTTGCCTTTGGTAAATCCACACTGGCTGTTCACTATCACTTTTTCATCCTTCATGTGCTTGGACAGAGCTTCAAGGAGCATTTGCTATATAACCTTCCTAGGGACTTGGGTGAGGCTGACTGGCCTGTAGTTTCCTGGATCCTCCTTCTTCCATTTCCTGAAAATGGACATGACATTTCCTATCTTCCAGTCATCAGGAATCTCCTCTGATTGCCGTGACCTTTCAAAAATGAGTGAGGCTTCTCTGTGACAGGAGCCAGCTTTCTTAGTACTCTTGGATGCATCCTGTCTGATCTTATTTCCTCAGGTGCTCCCTGACATTATCTTCTTCTACCATGGTTATTGCTTCACTCCCACAGACTCAGCTAGTAGGCTCCTGGGAGGCACCTGGGAAGCCTTAAGACAAGCCTTAGCAGTAAAAACTGAGGCAAAAAAGTCATTGAGTACCCTGGTCTTGAAGATCACCCAGCTCTCCTGGGCCCCTTTGCCCTCCAGGGCTGTCTACCATGAGATCCTGTTAAGCAGATCCCTAAACAAGCCAAAATCTGCTCTCAAGTTCAGGCTTTTTCTTTACAACTTGTCCGATTTTCTTCTCTCAGGATTTTAAACTCCTCATTTTCATGGTTGCAGTAACCAAAGCCACTCTAGTTCTTCACATCCTTGACCAGTTTTCCCTTGTTCGTGAAACAAGTCCAGAAGAACATGTTCCCTAGACCACTCGTCAATCACCTGGATCAAATATTGTCTTCAACACACTCTAGAAGTCTTCTGGATTGTTTGTGCCCAGCCATATCGTTCTTCCAGCAGATATCAGAGTGGTTAAATTCTCCCATGAGTAACCAGGATAGGCAATTGTAAGGCTTCCTTCAGTGGCCCAAACAAGGTTTCACCTACCTTTTGTTGATCAAGCAGTCTGTAGCAGATACCTACCACAATGTAATCCTCATAGGATTAGCCTCTAATCCTTACAAATAAGCTCTCGACTGACTTGTCACCCATTCCAGTGTGAAGCTCCATGCATTTAGGTATAACTTTGCATAGAATGCAATCTGTCTTCAGCTTCCTGGACTGTCATTCCTAAATATGCTGTAACCATTCATTGCAGCCCTCCAGTTGTGTGTGCTACCCCTTTGCATCTCTGAAATCCTAATGAAATCATAGCTCTGCACCTGTGCATGGACTTTGATCCCTATTGGTTGATTCCCATGCTACAAGTGTCTGCGTTCAGACAATTGAGGTGGACCCCTGGTTGTGCTGCTTTCACGTGGAAGGTTTCAGAGTTTTGCCCATCATGCTATCCTCCCAGTGCTTTCTCACCATTCTCTATGCCTTCAGTTCTCTTCAGGTTATGGCTATCTTCTGTCAACATACATATTTTTACTGATATCACCTCTCTCAAATCCTTTGTTGCAGGAATATATTTCAAAAGCACAAACTGTCCTCTTTAAAGTTGATTGGCATTGAATTTCTAGCTATCTTGATGGTCATTCTTCATACTAGGAGATTTTTTCCCATTATATGCTAATGGAATGATATATAGAACAATATAGGTAGTACCACTTTTGCAGGTCAATAAAACATGGAAGCCTTATAATTACTCAAATCTAATGTTCCACCTAGAGGGCAGAAGTAAACAGGAAGCATTTTGTAAATGATATTACTGGTTAGAGATGTGTACCAGAGTTTATGGAGAAAATTCAGCAGTGGTCTTAGATAGCAGCATTGGCTAACAAGAATCTTGGTTTAACAAAATATGTAAACATGTGCTAACCTTCAATCATGTGAAAAGGCCCCTGTGCTCTGTAGGACTGTGTAGTGTATAACGTTGCCTTGAATTGGAATGTTAAAATTACCATACTTCAAGTGAGTTAACACTAGCATCATATGTCTCTCAGTATTCTACTTTGAGGCTTCCAAAGAAACTGGCTTTGATGTATAAAAATTAGTATGATGATTTAAAGATATTTATTCATGGGGTTTTTTCCCTGTTACTCTGTATAAAAATGTAAGATAAATTAATACAAATATAATTTTAATGTACTTCTGGAATTTTTTTTATTATTATTCAGGATGAATCGATGAGACTCATATCACAAGGTTGCAGAGCTCTTCTCTATTTAAACCTGTCATATACAGATATTACTAATGGAACACTACGACTATTGTCAAGGTAAAATTAAACAGAAATACAAAAATGTGTTTGTTTTAATCTTGCAGGAAACTTAGAGGCATATGTAGTAGAAATACTCTTTTGAGTGATTTACAGTATTCTGTCTACTATAAAAAATGAAAAAAATTGCCCCATGCATTTGACTTAGATAGCGGTTCTTTTCTCTGATTCACTTTTTAGTATAATTAAAAATATACGCTTGAAATATATATTTCACAGAGTTTTACAGAAACTTAGAAGAACATGCTAGCCAAAAACTTCTTGGGCATGTCCAGTTACTCATGGTGATGCAAGAAGTTTGCAAGTTAGATACATTCTTAAAAATTTATTTTTGCAAGAGAGGATTGTGGATAGGTGTATTGTGTGAGCCAAGTCCTTGTGTGACAGCTGCAAAAGAAAGAGTTATTCCAAACTCTTATTTGGAAAATCAGTGAGCTGAAGGCAGAGAATTTACGTTCTTACAGAGGTCTGCCATTCCTGTTTTAGATGTATCCCTCCGTGAGACTCGAAGTTTGACAGGTAGGTAGAATTGCTGCATTAAATGCTGCCATAAGGGAAAAGAGGCATGCTGGTCCCAGATAGCACCCATCACAAATATATATATAGAGAGAGATTTGAAGATAGCTGTACATTGTTTCTCTTTCCCATGAGGAAGATGAATGTCTTCTTTTCAACGGCAGCCCCGTGAAGTCCAGAAACATGTTTTTCTTTGGCATTTGCATAATACATTTTGACTTTTGTTTTTCTTAGTCTATAATGCCATATCCTCATATTACTAACATATGTTTTGGCAAAGTTTTCCATTTAGTGCCTCCAATCTTATCACTCATCTCTTCATCAGTATTATTCTTATCATAATCTGTGTTTTCTCCATGTTGGCTGATATTTTGTCTGTTTAAATTTCCATATATTTATGTTGAAGTTTGGAACAGTTGTTCTATAGGTAATCTTGGCGTATGTTATTCTGGTTACTTGAGCATCCTGTTGCCACCAAAAGCCAGAATCATTCATTTCTTTTGATGCGTAAATAGCACATACACAAGAAAGAATTCTCAAGAGCAGGTGAAGCTTTCAGTGCAATAAAATGTTTAAAACAAAAATTCTCCACTAACAAAATATATTTTGCAGTTGACTTGTACCTCATTAATAAGAAGTTTTCCCAGTCACACGTGATGCGTCTGATTTAAAACCATAAGATACCACTGTTTTTATTGACACTTTTTGGGCAGAAAGCAAAGCTCATTGTTTCTGACATTACGGGGATGTACAAAAAGTTGCTGTCCTATGAAGATTTTGATTGCAGACCAATTTTGTAAACATTCCACATGCCATCTCAAATGCATTAGCTCACCACAGGTCCTATGTAATAAGGTAACTAATACAAAGTTCTTAGAGGTGGCAGTATTGCATTTCATAATACTGCACGTGAAGTTTGCTATTGTATAGCAGATGTCTGTTATCGGAAGAAGGAACAAGTGAAGTGTAGGCTGAGTGTGCTCAAAGCTGTTTGGTCATTTTTGATTCTCTCCTACTGTTGCATACAAGCTTTTTAACCTTTGTATTCCGCAACACAGATTATCAGCTACAGTTTCCCTCTGAAAAGTTCTGTTGCATATAATAGACATGAATATCATCTATGAGGAATAAATGTCAGAAGGTGATTTTTTCAGATTGCTTTAAAACAATGATCCTGAGATTGCTGATGCCAAAATTAGTTGAAAAACCAGTATGACATAATTTCTGCAGAATTTAGCTGTAACACAAACAAGGATTTTTAGTAGTCTGTGTGCTCAAGCTTAAGTTTTAAGAAAGCTGTCACTTTTAAAATGGCAGAAGAAGGCATGTGTTAAAATTCTGAGATCATAAAAATGGGTCATATAACCTGTACAGAAAATCAGTGTCTCTTCAAGAGCATTGGAAGGTTTTGATCACAGTCTTCAAAATGCAGTAAGAAAGGCTTCCCTGTGTCTTAAGTTGTGCAACCTTGTAGCAACTTGTACTTTAAAAAGACTCAAAACTGCCAGAGTATAAAAAACAGTTTCTTAATTTATTATCTATTTTGTCAGATAAGTTTGGAAGTGTACTCTCTCTGAGTTTGATTTTTCCCACTCATTTCTGTGGAATATGTCACTAAAGTGCAAAAGGGCTTATGCTTCTACAAAGGAGGATACTTATATTTCTGTATTTAATATGAATGAAATGTTTCCAGTTAAAAAAATGCACCACAAACACATGCCCTTATATTCTAATATCTGGTTCTGATGCACGTTGTCTGTCCTTTTTTTTTTGCATGAAATATAATCTTATATTTAATTTCTAAATATTTTTGTGTTATCCTTTTTTTACAATAACATTCTTTTCCAGCTTCCTATCTCTTTTTTTTGTGTTCAGTTCAAGTTAGCATGTTTCCCCACTCTATACTGAAAGTATAAAGTCAGTTCCAAAAATGTATGCCACTCCTTAAGTACTCAACTCCTCAGTGGGTGTTCCCATCTTCAAAATGGCTATTTTTGCTGACTTGCAGAACTGCATGACTAGATCCCTACAACTAAAAGTCTACCAGAGCAGTAGGTCCTAATTCTAGGTTTTGATTTTCTGTATGCTTTCATTTGTGGTGCTTGTGGCAATTGTTATTTATACCAGTTAGAAATGTAGTTCAGTAAAATGAATAGTTTTCAGTATGTTATAAACCAAAGCTGCAGATGGAGACTTAAGTATATTCAGAGTATAGATTCTTGCTTTTACAGAGTGCTGTTGATTAACATTTTCCATTTATACAGTTTGCTTTCTTTTAACTAATGTTTAGAATACAGAAATGTTTTCCAAAAGAACTGATCAAAACCTAACATTGGAGGATTCACTTTTGCATAATTCCTCTTTGTATCTCTTTCAATTTTTCAGATTCTTTAAATAGTAGTCTTCTAAAGAATTATATGTCCAGAGAATCTCTAACTGTACATTTATGCTTTTAACGTCCTTTGATAGAGTTCTGGTTTTCATTTCCAGCAGGCATTGCTTGTAAAATCAATGGCAAAGGCAGTCCAGCAAACTTATACTGAAAAGTCTATTAGCTTTCAAAGTATGCACACAAAAATCCTAGTTAATTAAAAAAGTATGGTTTGCGGTTATTTGAGATAACTTTAAAATGATACTGTTTTCATATGGTGAAATATGTTGTATGATAGTGCTGTTCCCCAGTAATTTGCAATACAAGGAGCAGAGGAAAAAGTGCAGCAGGAGAAAGGGACTTGCAAACTTCAGCAAGGAGATAATTCTATTCATATCTAACATCTTTTCTTTACAGTAATTTCCAGAATACTTTAACTATGGTATTTTATATTCTTCTGATTCTGTAACATACCCTTGTAATAATTTGCTCTCTGTTTTGTTTTTTTGCAAAGCAGCTTCCCCAATTTACAGCATCTGAGTTTAGCTCACTGCAGAAAATTCACAGACAAAGGTTTACTGTACCTGGGCTCTGGAAAAGGCTGTCACAAGCTCATCTATTTGGACCTTTCAGGTTGCAATCAGGTTTGTAGTTCACGTCTTTCTTTCATTCTGTGAAGAAGAGAATCCTTTATATGACTGGCTGCATCCTGCATTCATGGTATACTGAAGTAGAACAAGCACTGCAGCAGACTTCCAGGGTTTTGAATTACATGACTACAGCTGTTTAAATTTTACTAAGGAATAATAGCACTATAGGTTTGGATCACTTCCAACAAACTGTCAGATCTATAAACAGCTAGTACTTACTTCATAATGAGAACAAGGCTTGCTTTTTGTAGCCATAAATAGACTAATTTTATGTCATGATTAGTTAGGATTTTAAATCAGGAGCTTTGAAAATGCAGTTTTTACTAAGATATCAAAAAATAAAAGCCACTCTGCACTGGAAAAATACGAATTTACACTTGATTTCCTGAGAAGGAAATTAATTTAAAAGTGAACTTTTGTTACTATTTTTTATTGGTTTACTATCTAAATTGAAGTAGTATTTATAACTGCAATCTAAAAATAGTTAATGTTTTGGATTATTTTAGTCCCCTACTAAACTTCTAGAAAACCCCAACATTTTAGAATCTGGTACTATTTTAGAAACTTTCAAATATATACTGTATCTTGAAACATAGTTCAAAAGCAGTATGAAATGCCAAACTGTAAGGCAATAAAAGTCTGCCAAGGTTTTAATAAAGACTCCCACATATATTTCTGTATAGACTGAGAAGATTCTCCAAATTACAAAATACATGTGAAATGATAAAGAGATGGAGTCTGAGGAATATAACAGTTTAACTTTCCATCTAACAAAACCTTTTCAGAACCAAGGATGAAGGCAGATAGGGCAACAGTCTGGTTCTGACTGCTCTTTACTGTGTGTCTGTTTCTTGTTCCTGAGAATCATGCTGAGACTATTGTGCGGTGACAGTGTGAAATTTGAAATGAGAGCTGAGGTTAGAGGAAAGTTAAGAACTACCTACCTCTGAGTTACTTTTTCAAAATGCCAGTAATTGATTATTTTATCCAACAGCAATGTTCCTGCTTGTTCAGAAGTGTAATCATGAGCTGTAAGGATCTCCCTCTAGAAAGCATGATCTAATAGTAGTCAGAGAAAAGTGATCACCATCGAACTGGAAAAACCACAATCCTCCCCTTTCCAGAGGATACTGGGTTTGCTCAGCAGTGTATTTGAGAGCTCTGAAAGGGATTCCACAGCTTCCTCCATTTTGGGTTTCCCCACGATTCTGGAACAGTGCTTAATGATTATGACTGAGTACTTAAGTAAACAGTTAAAACCAAAAAGAGCATCAAATTGCATCACTGTTGCAGAAAGCATTTTAATAAGATGGAATTCTTTTTTTTCCCCCTCATTGGATGAACTTAGCCAAAGGGAACTTCTGTAAGGCTAATGTTTCAGAATTAGTTAGAAAAATGTAGTGAAGCTATAGTATAAACTTTTACGTTACACTAAAAAGTGTTCTATAGAACAGAATATATATTCTGTAGAATATATATTTTTCCTGTTTTTTCATGTTTCTGGCTTTTTCCTTCCTTTTAACATTACAGTTCTTTTTATACGAGTTCTTATATTACCATTACTACTGTAGGATTTTAACGTCTGTTTAGAAAGCCCATCTGTAAAGTGCGTGATTATGCTAATAATTTTGTGAGTGGCAACTTAAGGACCAGGGCATTTAAATAGCTTGTTAAAACATAGTTAGGCAGAAAACTGGGACTTAAGCTAGTCCCAGTTGTCACAGTCTGTTGTCATAAAACAAGGCAGTCTTTCCTTTGACTACTATATTAATACATGGTAATAATACTGTGTGAATTGTAGGTATGGGTCTTTTGCATAAAATCTCAGTAATTAAGGTTGTATCTTTATGACATGGGTGGTAAGTATTTTCATTAATGAGTTTCAAGATATTTTCATAAAAATATAGAGATTCTCTTGTGTCCTGCTCAAAAGGTGTCCTATTACACCATTGATATAGTCTCAGAGAATTACCAAGAAAGCATAAGATTTCTTTGTCCTGCTTCTGAAGCTGAACAGTATAGGTGGAAAATTTTCTGCTATTAGACATAAAACTGAAAAGACAGAAGGGTATAAAGCAATTGCATGCCATTTACTGACATATTAGGTTGAGGTTATACAACTAGAACAGTTTGGTGAGAGATATTTTCAATTAAATTAGAAACATGGAGATTTCAAAAGAAATTTACTTTATTTTTGGTGCCAACATCTGGCTGATTTTCAGACTGGAACTATTCTGGCCCAAAATGTGTTAGAGCGGTCTATCAGTTACTGTAGCTTACAACAGCTGGATAAGAGAGCACAAGCCACTGGGGAAAAATAAATTTGACCCTTTCATTTCTTGACATTCTGCAGTGTTTGTGGGGATGTCAGAGAAGCTATTGGCAAACGTGTAGGCTTCACCAGTTTTCACCATCTGAGTGCCTTCTGCTCTGGCTTCATTGGGAGAATTCTTATTTTGGCAGCTATTGTCAAATTCTTGCTTCTTCAGACGTATCAAGCAGCAAAAAGGGGCCATCACTTGGGGAGAAAATCTGAGCCATGTTCTTTATTTATTGAAGAAGAGGACTTATTGTTTACATTTCCTGAGTACAAACTCGTGTAACTGAAAAATACTTTATTAATGCATTATTCTGTATTTTTAGAAATATGCTAATTCAGGAGTATGTTAATATAAGCTTTTCTTGGACAGTGGAAAATTAAAAGACAAATAACATGTGGAGGCAAGCCATCAATGTAATGCGCCAAACATCTGAAAGGATGTCACAATTTGTTTTATCATTCTTGACAAACACAGAATAAAAAAAAAGACAGCCCCTTGTGCACCACAAGAGTACTTCCTCAATCCTAACACTGATTTTCAAGTTTCTGCACTCACAGTGCATTGACAGTACTAGAATCCTAGAACAGTGTTTCTTCAAAATCCCTTCTGTGCTGTAGACAGCATTCTGCCTTGCAGGGTGCATTCCACAACTACAATCAGTTCAGGGGGAGAAAGAAGGAATTTTAAAGCAGTACTGTATGTGTAGCAAATAAGCCAAAAGTCGAATAAAAATTCTGTGTATTCCTATTCTTTGGAGTTAGGAAACTATAAAAAGATGAAATTAATTTTGACATTCTTACAAGCATTTCATCATTTCACTACATTTATTTTCTAAATCTCTGGGGACCAATCTTTAGCTGTGGTTTGCTCCATGTTTGTTTTGATGTACTTTCATTTCAGATCACAATATACTAGCATACAGTTAAGAAAAAAACCAAATCAGTCATTTACGTATTAGACTGAAAACTCCTCACAGACAAGGAATTATATTTTATATACGATCATTGCATTGACTTCTGATCCTGTACATGCAAGAAGAATAATATATTTACAAAATTATCTTACTGAGTCATGCAGGAAAAGTCTGTTTTGCAGAATTTTATAGGATCCAAGACTTGTAATAGCTTTCAAAGCATCCTCCCTCACAATTGGTTTGAGGAAGGTGGTTGAAGTGGGATTTTACTGATCCAGGGCAAAGAATGCGGTATTAAATTCCATATGTGTCCTACCATTGATTCTCAGGTCAAGCTGTTCGCTCTTCAGGCAATCTATTAAACACGGAAGTTCCAAGTGAGTTGAGAAAGCAATTGTTTTATTATATGTGCACAGAATTTCATATTTCTACGCCTTGTCTTCAGGAGTGCCTGAAGTTTCGTAGATAATCTATAGGGGCTTTAGAAAAGAAATTCAAGATTAAGATTTTATTGTTCTAAGAATAAAGAAAACTAAGACAAATACAGAATAAAAAAATGTAGCAGCATTTAAATGTTGACTAATTTAGTTGAATCTTATCTGAATGCATGTTTCACACTGAAACTTTCTCAACCTGATGCCTGATATCCATTATCCAACTTTAAGTTAAAAAACAAGTTCAAGTGAAAAAAATGTGAAACAATCTGTGCAGGGGTATTATTAGCTGCTTCGGTATAATTGTTTTTGGCTTGCATGGAGGAAAACACTAAATTGCTGCTATTTGTGGTATCAAATGTCTATGTTAAGCAAACAGTGTTTTTCCAGACAAAGAGATTAAAAGTCCTTTAGACTGCAGTTAGTTAACATTATGCAATCATTACTGAATTCCAGAAACAGATAGGCTACTTTTGTCCCTTGGCATTGTTGAGTTTGATCTGATTACCTGCTGCCTACTATCTATCCTTTTGAAAATGGGAATTTCACTTAATTTTAGGCATCTAACCTAAGGTAGTGCCTATAAAATTACCTTAATTTACCTATATAACAATTAGAGAAGCAGAGAGGTCTCCAGAAGTGATTCAGACTTTTTCAGGTCTGACCTGTCTTGGGATCTTTCTTGCTCTTTGTTTGCTATACAGAGATCCCAGGCTTCATAACTATCTAACATAGACACCTCAGTTATTTTCCTCATTTCAGTGGAGTAAACAAAGGCTTTAGCATTCACAGTCTGTTTTTTAAATCATCATCAATATTATTATTGACACTTTCTTGACTTAGCATTTTTTCTACCTATTTCCCTGATTTTAAAGTCCTCTCAACTGTCATTCCCCTTCTACAATTATCAGAACAACCTGTAAGTCTCACAAATATTTATCTTTCTGCTCAGTTAAATGTCTAACATTTGCAAAGTCAGGAGCTTAAGACTAAGCTCCTGAGTCTGCATTTTGGTTTTTTCAGTGATATTTTTAAAATCTTGGCCAAAGCAACAAGCAATGTAATGTAACTAAGATCCATCATTTAATTGTATTTGCATCTGAATTTTAGGTACCTAGACATGAGGGATCTTGTATTCCTACTCTCTGTATCTAACTGTAATCACCAACCTAGGTGGGTGCTCTTAACAGTTAACAGTGTGTTCACGGTAAAAAAAAAAATCCCAAGAACAGCTGGGAGCAGGCCCATTAAGCCCCATACCTTCCTTTGATTAGCAGTCATAGGAGTAAGTTGTAGTTGGTTACAATTGATGCAGGCATTTGAACTGAGTCTTAGAAAATCTTTTCAGTCTGAACAATAAGGATAGCTGAATATGGCACGTTCTGCACTATCTCAGCTTTTGAGTGGCTGTTCCTCGGGAGCAGTTATTCCTTCTCGTTATAGCAAATCTGTTCAGCAGTTACAAGGGGAAATCCTACTGTCATAACAGCTAAAGCATACTCACACTGCTTAACAAACTGTGGCTGATTTTTTAGAAGAGTGAAAACCTCAGTTTTCTTTTGAGAAGGCATCATGTTCCGATTATAATGGACAGTGTTATTACCATGTAGTACAACAAGCTGTATGAGGTAGCGTACCCTCTCTTCTCTTGGGAATGGTTTGCTCTTTGTAGTATATGGACCAAGAACAAGACTCAATTACCAGAAATTCACCTCTCAAACTGAAAATTCTAGGAGGTGATTTGTTTCATTTTTTAACATATTAAACTACTTGGTGTGTGTTGTAGAAATGCGCTGTCTTCTGTTGTTGTGGTGCTTGAGAGCCAACAATGAGGAGGCCTGTTGCAGGGTTAGGTAAACTCTTACTTGAATGAACTTGTCATGCCATGTTAAAGCAATTAGTGCTTCTTGACCAGCAGCGAATGGAGATTTCCCAACACATCCCTCAGGCAGCTGCTTGTGTGATGTTCACAATTTAAGCTAATCCCTTTCATACAGACCAGAGGTTTTGGGCTGAGGAAACTGGAGGTAGGATTGCATTGTCCTACAGTATACCCACTGTAGGAAAAACATTCATGCTACACTTGTCCTGAGCTTAAAACACATCGGACTATTTGCATCCACTGTGCTAACAGTGCCAGTCAGTGTCATGAGCCACACCATATTCTGTCGGTCTGGACATGAGACCTGCATAAACACTTTAAACCCAAGAACACATTTGACGGACATGTAGCCAGTTCGCTTCTAGTGCTGACACCTCCCTGCACAAGGGAAAAAGTGCAAAGAGTGCCACAATCCTTTACGCAAGAGAAACAAGACATTTAACATCCAAATATTTAAAACAATTTATAAAGAATCTGTTTAAAAGACCACTCCAGCCTGAAAATAAAGAGCAAGCCAACCTGGCCATAGGTTAAAAGATGGGGCATTATGCCAGAAAAGACAAGACAGTCTGACTTGATTATAGCTTAAAATCAGATACTCAGTTCATGCAAAAAAATCTCGCATGAAAAAAGAACCCAAACGTTAAGTTTGCAAAAAGAAGAGCCAGAAACCCAATGTGTCAACCCCCTCACTCAATGCTAGAGTGGCAGGAAAGGAGGCTTGACCCTTGTTTCCACGGATAAGTAGTTGTGGGGAGCAGTCAGATGTGCTACAAAGGCTGGAGGCTGCAAGCACAAGAACTGGAAGCATCTTCTGGCGCACTGCTACCATACTGACGTGTGATGGGTGATTAGCTGCTGCTTAGCTTCTGGCTTGCTTTTCTGTGACTATCTCCTGTCTGCTAACAGTGGCCACTGTCAGACAACATATACACCCTAAGCAAAGCCTGTGTTTTACACTGCTGCTCCCCTTAAGCAATGTAACTAAGTAAATCAGGCTTCTGCAGCAGCTGGAGAGGCGGGGCACAGCAAGAATCCCTCCCAGTATACTTTGTCTTCGAAGTTTCCTCCTTTGGATTCTTGTCTCCACAGGCCTTATTTGGTACCCAGGAGGACATGCCAGACTGCTTTTTTTTTTGTGGATGTTTTGCAAATGAATTTGTGGTGCAGATCATGGCTGTAGTCTGAGCTGCACAAGATTATTATATTACACAACTTCAAAACCCTGGGCAATAGTGAGATCTCTACATGCAAATATCAGGGGGGACTATTGCACGTGGAGGAATGGTTCACATCCATGTTGTCTGTAGAATATGGAGCTAAAAGGAAACTGTCCTTTACTTTACACAGGATTTATATGTCAAAGGAACTACTTTGTATGCCCAAGAGTGAACGGACGTCTATTGAATTTGGGCAGTTGAAGAACTGACTTCCTGGAGTCACTCCCTGAAGTCACTCCCTGGAGCGATAAAGGGAATAAATTGAATTGACAGATCCATCTGTCCATTCATACTGAATATCGCTCTGTTAAGAGTATGCAGAGGTGGTGAGGTGGTCCTACATGAAGGAGTCTGTAAATGAGCTCTATGTTATTGTGATTGCATAGGATCTTTCTTTGTATCCCATCTGAACTTAACACACATTTTACTATGGATCTGGAAAAAACCATGAAGATATTTTACTACATTCAAGCGTTGTTTCAAACTAGATGTGAGCATCTGCCATGTGTGAATACCTCATAGGTTGGGAAAACAAAGGTAGAAGGATGTGACAATGACATTCATTGCTAGTCCCGTAAATGGTGTGACTGTAGAAATTGTTGTGCCTTACTCTTGCTTGCTTCATAGTGACATTTTTAGAACAGATCCTGGATTTAGATTATGTTGTTAAAATTTCAGAATAATATGTATACCTCATGGGTCTTTTTTTTTTATTTTAATGGGATTAATGCATTTCTTGTTTTAGTGAACATCTGGGTACCTATGCTTTTAAAGTATTGAAAAGATCTCAAGCCTTTCCTGTATTGTTTTTTTAGGCTTGCTAAGACATAAATATTTTTTTTTGTTACTTAGATTTCAGTTGATGGCTTCAGAAATATTGCCAATGGCTGCAGTGGGATTCAAGATTTGCTAATCAACAACATGCCATCTCTTACAGACAGATGTATTCAAGTAAGAAATTGAAAATAAATCTGTACTTTGAGAAAATTTCTGATGTTGGAACTGGGTTAGCCTCTCAACTGACTTTAAAGAAAGTTATGCAGATACAATTTAAGAGGAAAATTTATCCCCCAAAGCATTTTTGAAAACTATTATCTAATTATGTTTATAAATCTTGCTTACTTGCAGTTACTTTCAGAAAATCTCAGTTGTCTTGTCTTCTTTTGCTACATGGGTATGGGTCAATTATGGCCTTCCAGTTTATAAATGAGAGTTTTTAATTTTTTTCAGTGTTAAAACAAATATAATATATGGGAACAGCATTCTGCTACTGCTTTTGCCCATCAAAAAAGAATTTTCAGGCTTCTGCAAAAGTGATTGTTAACTAGATCACTGTCTTGGGTGTCTGCCATACTTCATGTCTCCAGTTACTTACTTCTTTTCCTTGTGTTCCCAAACATAATAAATATATGGAGAATTTCAGTAATTTATATACCGCTCACTGTCTAGAAGTTGCTGTTAAAATGGATTATAACTATTTGTTTGAAATTGTAACATTCGGTATTATATGGAGAATATTTGCTGATCTTTTGTTACATGACAGCATAAGTATATGAATATTTTATTTCACCTTTTTCCCTTCAAAGGCTCTGGTTGAAAAATGCCAACAGATAATGTCTGTTGTCTTTCTGGACTCTCCACATCTTTCTGATACAACTTTTAAAGCCCTTGCTGAATGTAAACTTGTCAAGGTCAGCATTGAAGGTTAGTATAATAATACACAAAATTATTAGGATGCTGTATTTTTATAATTCATCCAGATAATTTGAAATAAGTCTTTCAGCTGATTTCAGTGGGTATTGGGATCAGGCTCTTAATGTATGTCAGATGTGTAACTTACATCTTTATATATTTCAACAGGGAATAACCAGATTACTGATTTAAGTTTCAAGTTGATGAGTAAATGCTGCCCATACATCAGGCACATTCACATGGCTGATTGCCAGAAGATTACAGATGCTGGTCTTCAGATGATTTCACCATTGAAGCATATTCTTGTACTGAATGTAGCAGACTGCATAAGGTACTGTATCACATCCAGATTTCTGTAAACAGTTGCAAAGGAATTTCAGTAAAGTTAATTATACTCATAATAAGTCCTGTTAACACATCGTTCAGTTTTAAAAAGAAATTCTTAGAATGTTAATACATGTATCTTAATATTTTAAAAAATATTTTATACAAGTAGTTTTTTTTCAAAAATCCATTCATTATTACTCCAGTTCAAGCAAAAAAAATTAACTGTAGATGTAAAATTACTTAATAGCCGTGGCATATTTTAGTGTGGAATGTGGCTATGAAGAAGATGAAAGTGATAACCAAAGACAATTCCATTGCTACAACTCTATTAAAATTTGGATATTGTTTAATTTTGCGAATATTAAAACAATACTTTATAACTATCCATTACTAAGATAGATACAAACAAAACAATTTTTTACAATTACCAAGACAACATTGTAATTTATGTTGTAAAGGAAGGATATATTTTATGTGAAGACTGTTTTCCACTTCAGGTGTGTCATGTATCAGTAGAAACAAAGACAAATGAAAGGGCTTCCAAAGCTGCATGCTTGCTCCCTGTTTTGTGGCACGGTGATGGAGTGAAGGGTGGGAGGGAATGGGGAAGGCAAAACCTCCAAACATTTCAAAATCAACAAACCTATAAAATAATACAAAGAAGCTAGAATTGCTGCTTATCTTAAAATTTCTGACGCCATGTGAAGTTTTAGGAATTCTGCTTTAATGTGTAACTAAAGTACTTTTCATGCCTGTTGTGCTGTATAAAAATCTGATAACATTGCATGTAGGTGCGCTGAGAAGTGGAGTAATACCATGACATCATGTGGGTAGTTCAGCTGGGCAGATGGGAAAGCTGCCTGCATTTTCTGGTTTAACATTTAGAAGGCTGGATTTTCCAGTCTGTTAGCCAAATCTGGGGCTGCGAGTGTGTTTGCACATGTGTCTACTGTCTCTGCTGCTAAACAATTGCTGAATTACCTTAACAAAACTTTCTAAGCACTTGTAAATCTATTGTAAAACTCTGTACTTATTTTATTACTTTTGCAGACACTTGTAAAAGTTTCAGCATTAACAAAGTTATGGATTGTAACACGTCTAAACTTGTCTGGTGGGTTGACCCTGGCTGGATGCCAGGTGCCCACCAAAGCCGCTCTATCCCTCCCCTCCTCAGCTGGACAGGGGAGAGAGAATATAACGAAAGGCTCGTGGGCCAAGATTTAGGACAGGGAGAGATCACTCACCAATTACCATCATGGGCAAAACAGACTTGACTTTGGGAAATTAATTTAATATATTATCAATCAAATCAGAGTAGGGTAATAGGAAATAAAAACTAAATCTCAAATCACCTTCCCCCCACCCCTCCCTTCTTCCTGGGCTTAACTTCACTCCCGATTTTCTCTACCTTGTCCCCACAGTGGTGCAGGGGGACGGGGAATGGGGGTTGCGGTCAGTTCATCACACATTGTCTCTGCCGCTCCTTCCTCCTCAGGGGAGGAGTTACCACACTCTGCCCCTGCTCCAGCCTGGGGTCCCTCCCATGGGGGACAGTCCTCCATGAACTGCTCCAATGTGAGTCCTTCCCATGTGCTGCAGTTCTTCATGAACTGCTCCAGCGTGGGTCCCTCCCACAGGGTGCAGTCCTTCAGGAACAGACTGCTCCAGCGTGGGTCCCCCACAGGGTCACAGGTCCTGCCAGCAAACCTGCTCCAGCACAGGCTTCCCACAGGGTCACAGCCTCCTTCGGGCAGCCACTGCTCCGGCGTGGGGTCCTCCACAGGCTGCAGGTGGATATCTGCTCCAGTGTTACCCTCCATGGGCTGCAGGGGCACAGCCTGCCTCACCATGGGCTTCACCACGGGCTGCAGGGGAATCTCTGCTCTGGCACCTGGAGCACCTCCTCCCCCTCCTTCTTCCCTGACCTTGGTGTCTGCAGAGTTGCTCCTCTCACATATTCTCACTCCTCTCTTTGGCTGCAGTTGCTGTTGAGCAGCAACTTTTTTCCCTTCTTCAACATGTTATCCCAGAGGCGCTACCACTGTCACTGATGGGCTCAGCCTTGGCCAGCGGTGGGTCCGTCTTGGAGCCGGCTGGCACTGGCTCTGTCGGACATGGAGGAAGCTTCTGACATCTTCTCACAGAAGCCACCCCTGTAGCCCCTTGCTACCAAAACCTTGCCACGCAAACCCAATACAACTTGCTAAAGAGTTTCTCTCCAGAGATATGAAACTACAAAAGGGGAATTGTTGGTATTTATGTTTCTCTTATTTGGACAGTGTATTGCTATAAAAGTTCACATTGTGAATTAGAAACATGTAGGGATTTCTCATAGAATCAAGGGAAGCACCATACTGGCGGCAGAATCTTAAGAATGGGTTTTGAAATGCTTAGCCATCTTAGGGCTCTTAATCAGTTTCCTTTTTTCATTGACATTTTTTCTTAGTCTAGAGTCTAAGTTTTTCTAACTTAGTCGTATGGAAAATTTTCTGAGAAATGAAAGGGACAAAAAGAGCAAATCTAACCATTCAGAATTCTTAAATTACAGGAAGTATTTGACTACATGTGAAAAATGAAGAAAGAAAATTAACTGATCATGATTATTAGAGTTAAGAAATAATAGAGACATGAGTAAAAAGGTGGCTAAAAATGGACACAGGCAATGTGGTGGCTCATACCCTTGGCACATTTTTCCTGTTTAAGTATGTTATCTTCACGTATGATAAAGTAGCGTGTGGCCTCTGTTCTTATACAGTTAATCAGCTGACTAGAGAACCTTAGTGTGTGTATTCACAGCACAATTGTTTAACAAGTTATGATGTGGCTACTTCAGCCCTCAAGCCCAGTGTGGTTACAGAAGATCTTTTTTTTTTTTTTTAATTCAGTTGACTGTATTGCCAGGCTCTGCATTCCTTACAGACTTTATGCAAGTTAATTATTCTGAAGGTATATGTCTTAAATTTATCTATCTTGAATGAAAAACTACTGCACTGTGAAATAACACCAAAATTACCACAGTGGCTGAATTATTGCAGAGTGACTACTTTAACACTTTACGAATTATAGCTTCATCTGTAGTTTGTGGTCACACAATGAGGCTCTGTTCAGGTTATTGTTTTATTAGTAGTGCTATTCTTACCCATATGTTTCTGGGACCTTGGGATTTGCAGTGATTCTTTGTGCTGCAACAAACTGTACAAGCCAAAATATGATTCTGTCCTGCAGAATTCTGGGATTAATTTTTTATTCGTCAGGGACCACAGAAGAAATACTGGGAATGCATTGAAAAGCTAAGTGTACGGTAACGTTAAACATACCAGAGATATGAACTGTATTGAAACACCCAAGTTGTAGTCAGCTCTCCAACCCCCTCAACTTGGCTAAAGATTTTCCATCTACTTAAATTTTATAATCTTTGTGTATATTATAAGTTAGCCATGTGTGAGATATGCAATTGATTAAGTGAAACACTCCGACAAAGAACTCAGGTTAACTCTTCATGCATGTGTACAGAACAGCTCTATAGTATACATACATATACTGCCTATGACTTTTGCTGCTGTGCTAGATCATTTTTCCTTTAAATTATTTTGGTTCCTTAAATTAACAAAGATATTAATACAAATATTACTCTGAAAAGTTTAAACAGGTTCTGATAATTTCTACATATGTTTTCCAAGCTCTGTCTTTTGGAGTGCTATCATATCTGAGTGTTGGAACTAATGCAAGTTCTCATAATCTCCAACAGACTTTTTTCCAGAAAGTTCTGGTTTTCAGCAGTTCCAAAGAGCAGCATCTTTCTAATTGAGCCATTAATTATTCTGACGTCTTTTTGGCTTTAAAAGGCTATTTAAAAAAAAAAACATTATTAATTTCTGCTTATCTACAATGTAGGTTGCTGAATGCAAATTGTATATTGACTTGTATGGAGTAGGAAAAATACATATTATAAATATTGCCTACATTTCTCTTTTAGAATCAGTGATGGAGGTGTAAGGCCATTTGTACAAGGTTCTTCAGGAGCTAAGCTAAGAGAGCTGAATTTGACTAATTGTATTCATGTCACTGATGCTTCTGTCACAGAAATAGCACAAAGGTACCGTAGTCCAGTACAATATTTTTCTGTGTGGTTAGACTTGCAGTGTATTTCTAATGTTAAAGTTCTTAATATGTTAATAAATGGGTAAAATCATACAGCCAATTGTATATAGAAAATTGTACTAGATAAATGATTAATCCCTTTTGGCATTGTGACTCTCTTAAAAAATGATCCATCATATAAAGGGGAATTCATCAATATAAATATGGAAACCTGAGAAGTCTTAATTTTAGGGGAAAAAAAGTGCTTATATGATGGTTGTCAGTGACAAAACTGCATTAAAAAATGAGTATGTATAAGTCGCATTTTTTGTAAACTCAATAAATACTCATGATGTCTGCACAAATAAAAAAGCACTCTATTGCTAAACCTCTTCAATTCCAGTTCCTCGGAAGGAGTATTGGTATTGGCAATCAAAAGATAAATTTAAATCTCCAGAGAAGATTGGAGTCGGTCTTTCCACTCCTTAATCTCTCAGCAGGCCCTTGTCTATGCTTTTGTAACAGTAATTGTGAATAATTGTATCATGCTTGCTGGTAAGCTAGGGAATGCCTTCTCTGTCTTAATGATGGAGTGTTACCCCTAAGGCTGTGAGCATAGAGGCACTGCTTGAGGAGTCAGATTTCTTAGGTCTTCTGGTTTGGTTATGGGAAGATACAGTTTACGGTGCTTACTTACGCAGTAAAATTCAGTTTTCCATGTATGGTCAGTGAGTGCTGATTTGCAGAGCCTGGCAATGTCTTCGTTTGCTGTGTACCATTACTTGCGTAGCTGTAGTTGGGTGTGGGTGCAGCCATGGGGTCCTGAATTCTGTCGTCGCAGTGAGCTTTTAAGTTCCTATGCAAGATAGGAGAGATTTGGAGATGGGGAAAAGTCAAGTATCAAACTAATTAAAAAAATATTTTTGTGTAATACGGCTCCTTGATTTCTATATTTTTATTTCATTTGATTGCTATTCATGATTTGAAACATTTGTATGCTTATGCATTATGAGTGGAATCCTTGGAAGTGCCTATAAGTAAGCTAGGTATCAGAAGTCTAAAGTGCTTATTTTCATAGGTCCCCTGAAAAAAGCTTAGCAAGGGTTATTACAAAAATGTACTTGCTATACTACGTTTCTGTAACAAAAGTGGAAAGCTGACAGTTCTGGTTTTTTATTTAATTTAGATGTCATGAATTGACCTACTTAACTCTGCGTCACTGTGAAAACGTGACCGATGCTGGAATTGAAGCCTTGGGAAATATGTCGTCATTGATATCCATTGATATCTCTGGAACCAGCATCTCAGATATGGTATACATGTGATTAAAGAATGAAGGATGTGTTTACTATTTATCTAGGCTTTCTGAACAAAATGCAATAAAAATCCATTCATTTAAAAACCTGAATGGATATGAAGCAGTGGAGTTGCAGTGTCGTTAAAACGTGTTTTAGAAATGTGTATTGTACAGTATTAGCCCATGTATAGGCAGTAACAAATAAAAGGTAATTCTTAAGTTGGACAATTCTTACATTTGAAAGAGAGAAACAGAAACCGTCAGAAAGAGGAAGTTTGGCTGCTGTGAAGCTGATCTGAAAAGAATGCTTATTAAGCAGATTTTTTTTTTGCTCCAGGATGATTAGGCCTGAGGAAAACTGAAAAATTGGTATTTTTAACATTTAAATTTGTAAAATTTGTGTTGTCCATGAACTGGATTTTATAGTGAAAAATCCTGAATGTTAGCTCTAGCAGAGGCACTGCTCTACACTGTGGTCTAGAAAATAATTGCTGGTGAAATAGCTACTAACAAGGTATCTTCAATGTGTCGAGTTGCTAAGACTCTGGAAAGCAGGAGTGTGGGAGCCAGGTTAAACATTGCAGGCCTCCACATTAGATGTTCTTGGGAGGTCCTGCCTTGTGCGCAGGGTTCAGAGGCAGCTCTGCTGTTTCTTTTACTTTTGGGGCAAACTCTTTTCACTGAACACAGAAATCTAGGAGAAACCTCGTGAAGAAAACTTGCCATAGAGACTATTCACTCAGTCACTGTTCAAACAGAATTCTGACCAAGTACTTTATTATTTGGGTCTAACACAGAGTTTGTGCAAACGTAATTAAAATGTGAAAAAGTAATTGAAATGCCTGTATCTCTTATGGAGGCCTGAAAATAAAAAACAAAATTAAGCTAAATAAAGAGGGTTGGGAAATCCAAGAAGACTTCATTTAATGTGATCATTTAAAATATCATAAAATTATATCTGAATGAAATTTATGCTGCCTTGAATTACAGTCCCACAATGTTTCAACATAAATGTTTTCTTTCTCCTTGCCTGCAACAGCTAGTCTTTTAAAATGCTGTGTTGCTTCTTACTCTAGTTTTTGCATAGCACAACCCATGACCTCGGCAATAAGCCAAGCTCTTTCGCTTACACTGCATTTCTAAAGTTTTCTCTCTCCCACAAGACAGATAAATTAACATGGAAACTGACCACTTATCATTTTTGTAATTTCTGATCTGACTGCTAGTACTAGGTACAAAACTGTTACGGGTTTTGCTGTTTGCTGTATTTAAGTATATAACATTCACACACATATAATAAATACATTTTCTAATCCTAAAACATTATTTGATAAAAGGAAATCTAACAGTCTGCTTTGTAACAAGCTACTATTTGTATGCTTTGACTTTATAGTATGCATTTTATTAGCATCTAGAGGAAGTTGTATTAAGATCTCTTTCAATTTAGCCTTTGTAAGTATTGCTTTAAAAATGTAGCAGAGAGCACAATGTTTTATGTGCAGTAATCGACACTATTACACTGTGCTGATGAAAAATTATAAGGGTCATATGCTTTCCTGCAGTCTGTGCAGTAGATCTCTGTTGCTTTTGCTGTCTTGCTATTTAGTGTGAAAAATGTAGAATGTCCAACATAGATTTGCACTACACAAGAGAATTTTGCTTTCTGGCTTTTCAAATGACAGCAGAATCATTCTGCTCATCAAAGCAGAGCGGCATTTACTGCAATAGGGATGACATATACTTAAGGGAAGGATAGGGGAGAAAAAATACAGTAGAGTTAGATTTTCTTACAGATCTGTGTCTCAGGTATGACGGACAATCAAAATGGAAGTTTTTTTCCACTATTGGTGCCTTCCTCTTCTGTAGTTACTCTGATGCCCCATAAGTGAATGTTCCTGTTGTGATCTGTCTTTCATTCAGGGAATTTGTTGCATTTGGAAGAAATATATTGACTCTTAGAATTGTCCCTGACAACAGATCTTGTTAATAATAATAATAATTAAAAAAAAAAATTACAGTACCCTGTAGACTCACAGTAATTAAAAAATGTAGTGCTGATAAGAAATACATTAAAAGTCTCTCTCATGTTTGGAGGAGTTTATTATCCTTGTCCTGAGTCTACTCCTCAACAGAAAGACTGGAAATTGAATAAAAATAATGCATATATTCAGATTTTGGTATTGTGTAGAAAGTCATGCATTTTACATAGAGAGAAAATGCCTAGGCAAACTTCTAAACACAAGCTAGAATAGGTCAAGTAATTCATCACATGTTTAATTGCATGTGTGCTTAAGTGTCTTGCTAAATAAGTTAAAGACCATTCATTAACAAAACCAAATACCATCCAATGAAGAGGATGTCAACTTTATGCATATGATAAACTGGTGGCATACTGAAGAAGTTACTGTACTTTTCTCATTAGGGCTTTGACTATATTGCTTTTACTCTTATAAAATACATAACATTAAATAAAAAAACCCACAATTACATTTTAAATATTAATTTATTCACTCAGTTATTTTAGCATTCATCCTTTTACGTTTCAGAAAATATTTCCTTCTTTATTCAAAATTGATTTTTAAAAAAAAATAAAAAACCCACACATTTTTAAGTCTCAATAACTTTTTTTTAATAGTGGGAAGGACATTTGTTCTGTTTTTGTCATTTCTGGAGTACTAGAAATTGGTTTCTTAGAGTTATAAACAACTTAGAAGAGACTTAGAAATGAAAAGATTTGCAACTTAGTGACGGCATTTCTTTTTTAAAAAAAAAAAACAAACCTGCAATGACAGAGCAAAGATGTTCTTGGAAAAAACTACCTTTAAATTCTTTGAGAAAACTCCTTTTTTTCTAGCTAGCCTCCCATCCCTCATTGTTTTCCCTTATGTTTTGATCTTCTAAACTCCCTGGAATAGAGACCATAGTGTTTTAAATTGTGAGTATGGTGAACATGTTCATGAATGCATAGATAATATCACAAGTCATTTTAGATATCATTATGAAGGTATTTACAATATATGCAAGGTGTTTAAGCTTCTATTACAGAGCTGGAAACATTAGCATTTAGAACCAAAACCTATTTGTCTTTCTTATAAAAGCAGACTCAGCAGAAATGCTTCCATGAGTTAGAGAAGCAGTTTTAGTTATTTTATTATTTATTTACTAGTTTAAATTCTTTATTCTCATACTCTCCATATTTTTGTTCAAATGTCTTGAACTTTTTCTGATGTCTGTATGATACAGCTTTGGCAGCTTTGCTCTCCAAGTCTGAGAGTCTGAAAGCATGCAGCTGCCTAGCTTCCCTCATTCTGACACAAGCTGCTCATGCATATGGCCTGGACCACCCATCTTCTTGGGACGTAAAAAAAAATTAAGTATAGAAATGTCAGGACATTTGAACAAAGTGTCTTAAGTCAAGCAGGATTTAGACAGAAAAAGTATAGCAAAGAATAATAAAAGGAATTGTTAAAGAAACTTAGTTGACTTCTGAGTTATATAGAGCATCCAGCAACAAAAACAGTAGATGCCCTGACATTGACTCGGGGAAGCTTAATGGCAGTGATGAATTATATGCAATGTAATAATGAGAGAGAAAAAAAATAGCCTAAACCATAAAAAATAGGTAAAATCCTCTAAAAATGGGAAGAACCCTGATACACTTCTGAAATCAAAGATAAAAAGGAAGCATGAAGGAGACAGAGAAATATTCTTTGCTTCTGCATTTTCTTCTGCAATGACTATCATGCATGAAATTCTTTCTCATAATAATTTAAGGCCCTATTCTCTCTTCTGGCTGAAATGCCTCCTCAAGAATTATCTGTGGCATCAAATCAGCTAATCAGTTGCAGATTTTTTGCATGCTATGTGTAGTTACTCTTTAAAGTTGAGAATAATTTGTAATCATTGGGAACTCTGGAGTAGTGGTTATATGGATGTATAAACAGTTAGCTCAACTTTCTTTTCTTACATGTTTGTACTTAATGATCTTCAGATCCTGGCTGGTCCTGAAGGCCAGGCTGCAATGTAAATATTTACTAATATTTTAATAATAAGTTTCTAAATAGGGGGAAAAAAACCCCGAGTGGCATTTTGGCTTTCCACGGTTATCTAGAGTAATTTCTTTGCACTCTTAGTGGGATTCTGAATCTATGGTGACTTGAATCCATAGCCTGGCTCCACATTTTATTCTGTTAGAAAATTAGGCCAGTAGGACTAAGGAAGAGCCTTGTCAAAGTTAAGAAAAAAATATTATCCGGTCTGATAGATATAAACAGCAACAAACTGCAAATGAATTCCTTGCTTTTAATTTCCCAAGGAAAGGATGTAACAAATCACATGCATTCCCAAGGCAGAGAAAAGGACATGTTAAAATATATTAAAATGGGCTCCAAATTCAGATGTTAGCACTCCAGTTTGCTTGGGAGAATAGAGAAAGAGAGAATTTGACCTGGAGACTTAGCAACTTAATTCTGCATAGAAATAGGAAACACTAACACAAACAGTCATTACAATTGGTGCCCGATCTTCTAACACCTTGAGTCCCAATGCAAATCAGTAGGAATTAAAGGTACTTAGCAATGTTGAAAATTGGGCTCAATAGTTTTACAGGACATTTTGTTGCAATGGAAGCCCTGTTGTGTGGACTTAGTGTCAAGAAATGTTGGCAACCATATTACATAAGCTATGATCTGGTCTAACTGCAAATGGTATTAGGTACAGAAATTAAATTTTATGGCATGCATTATACACAGTCATACAGGGTGATTTCTGCACCATGATAGAAAAAAAAACCCTGTCTCTACAGTTCCTGTAAGCAGATCTGACCCACCTTTATGTTAGCTTAGGTATTGGAAACAGTACAGCTACATTCGCTTAAGAACTTACCAATTTTCCAGAAGGTTTTTGCTATCTGAAACTGAACTTTGTTCTGCCACATATATATTGTTATTAGCAAAATGATACTGCATGATAGGAGTTAAATTCTTCTCTTCTAGTAAGTGGTTGATCTATGAAACTGATGCCTGACTGTGGCCAATCTGTGCAGAAATCTGAGCGTTTTAGAAGATAAACTGAGTCATTTAATATTAAATGGCTCAGAAATGGAAGGTGGGAGATACCTCTTAAGAGCTGTTTTCCAAGACTGGAGTCACTTCAAGGTCAATCTCTTTGGTTTGGGCTATGAACAGGAAGTAACATCTGTATATCTCTGGAACATAAAGATACGTTACAGATGCTGACCTTTAGGGTTACAAAGAGATATGTGAACAGAAATCTCAGAAAAAGCTGAAAATAGCATAGCACATGGTTATTATTAGTGAGAGATGGTACATTCATTGCAGCCTGCAGTTGAAAGGCAGACACTTGCAGCTTGTGAATATAAAATAACGAGTTGTCTTTGGTATGCCATAGCCTCAGGTGACTTTTGTCTCTAGCAAGAGAAGACCATCACCGGCTGGTACAGTCAGTACTCATTTTCTTGTCTACAAAAACCTTGGTGAGATAATAATAAATGATGTTCTGCAAATGTTGGTAGGCCTCAGCTAATAAAGTAAATGAAACAGAACAAAAATGTAAAAATTGCTTGAAAAAGACAGTTGTTGGAGAAGAATAAGAAGGTTCTTTTAAAGTTGTTTTCTAAATGGAAATGGTAATATACATGCTATACAAGAGGTCCAGGACAAAGTCTTCCCTTTTTCCATGTCAACAGAAGATTGACCCAAGATAGATGGGGTGATTTCTTTATGTTAAAGGAGAAATATGTTTTTGGAGACACACGGAGTGGGTGATCCTAGTCTGTATGTTGCACAGTATCTGTTTTGCTAGCACCTATTTCCAAGAGTTCCAATATTTTTCAAAAATGTCTGCAGGCTTAGTATAGAAGATAAAAGTCTCTAGAAATAGGTCAGTATCCTGGATGAGGATCCCTGATGTTATCTATCAGGGAATACTACTGAATAAATCAGGAAGTCTAATGAAACTAGTGATAATTGTCTCCTTTGTATATAAAGTTAGATACAAAAATAATAGTTAAAAATTTCATATAGATTAGACTTACTGCGTAGAACTTGTTTGAAGAGGTTTGTTTTTGGAAACATAAAAGTTTCATAGTTTTTCTATGTAATAGACAGTTCCTAATGACATTCCTTGTCTTCCATGCCTTCACTCTTTCCCTTCTCAAATCTGGAATTATTAATGAAACACCTCAAAGGAGACCTTGATTTTAATTGAAAAAAAATAGTTGTTCTGTGATTCAATGTCACTCTAATCGTATAAAATGATTATGTTATCTTTGAAGTCATAGCAGCATAAGTTGTCATGTAGCAAAAAAATCGTTATAATATTCTTTAGTATTTCATTACCAAGTACATTAAAGTGGTGCCACTTTTAAATAAAGGAAAATGCAAGAAGAAATTATGTCCATAAGGTCACACCTATCACTGTCAGTCTCTGCTGTAAGGAATTCAAGTTCTGACATAAACCCATTTGGGGTTTAACTACATAACTGTTTTTGTGTCTTGAATAGGAGTGCTCTGGTCAACAAAAATTTGAAATCTGTAGATTTTCATGAAGCCGTTGAAAGTAACGGTCACCACATAACTGCATCTGCTGAGAAAAATGCAAATTTCTTTGTTTTCATAAGTAGGCAGGATTGGAAATCTCTTTCATTGTTCCATTTTTTGGTTTTATTCAGCCTGTGAGATTTCTGGAATTTGCAAAATTTGAACTCCAGCCGCACTCTTCCAGCATTATCAGTACAGTGTCCACATCTGGATTCCAGACAGTATTTACATGTGCTTATTTTTTCAGATTATATTTCCTCTATGTGCAGTGCTGTTCGTTGCCTAATTGTAGATAATTTATTAACCATATGGAATAAAGTGATAACTTTGTTTTTCAGTAAAGTTTAATTTATTGATATGAAGCACAGAGATATTCTGCTGTGACTATCAAAATACATTTTACGAAATCAACATTTAATTCTCCTTCAGATTAGAGAGTTTGGGATCAGAACACAGTCCTGTTCCCTGGTGTACAAGCAGTCAAAAATCACAAAGCATCTTTGGATCCTTTTGCACTCCTAAAATAGGAATTTATCGAAGTTTTCACCTCCCTGTTGTCTTGAATATGGGGGTTGTTCGTGCACCTAAGAGTGTGATTGCACCATTTCAAATGCTGTCTTGTACCATAGCTGTAGCCATAAAGCCCTTACTGGTAAGCAAATCATAAAGGCGGCAATTTTAAGATATTATTTGGTTGTAGGAAATAGTATTTTGTTCTTCCAACAAAAAAATTTGTGAAAAGTTCTTTCAAACCCAAATTTTGGAGGAGATCCGTAAATGTATTTTGCTTTATAAGCGTCCTGGTCTGTGTCCTATGGAAGTATTTCACACTATGCTACTTTTCTTCAGTTTCTTTCTTTCTGAACAGGTAGGAAAATCTAATTTTTTGCTTTCTCAATTGAATTATTTCTGCAAAGAATTCGTAACCCTTGTACATACTTCAAGCAAAAGTCAGAGGATAAACTATATACAGTCCACTGAAGAGAATGTCTTAAAAGGTGCTGTAATTCTTAGATAGAAGCTTTAATATACAGGCATTGTATATTAATGACTATCTTAATATATTAAATGTAATTACATAAAATTGCATGTATTGATTTTTAAGATTAATTTTTCTGTAATTTTTTAGAGCTTGAGAGCCCTTGGCCACCATGGAAAAATAAAGGAACTTTCTGTATCAGAATGCAAAAACATCAGTGATACTGGGATTCAGGTAAAACTTCACTTCTTTTCTTGGTATTTCCTGGAAGCCTCTCTATTTCTTCAAAGTAACCATGTCCAAAAACTGATCTTATTTTACTCTGTACGTCATCATTCATTCTTCATTACACTGTTCTACATTCTCACTCTTACAAATGATTCTCCCCTTTCATTCCTTTCCATTTTTTTTCATTCCTTCCATGAATTTTAATGTATTGAGTTCTGCCCTCTGCTTGACTCTGAAATTCACTCCACAAGAGCCTTAATTTCTACTGAGTTGTACTGTGCAAATTGCAATCTAAATGGCTGGTACTTTTATTTCTTTCTTGCTCCACAAATCCTTCACCAATTTCTATCATCTAAAACATACTTTTCCCATCGCTACTGTGGGCTTTCAGGTCTTGCTTTCTGCTTCTTTAGTCAGTCAGTTGTTGAATGCCGTATTTAGATGACTTAGAATGCCTAGCTCAATGGAATAGTTGAATTTCTTTTAGTCTGTTACACTTGGTTCCTCATATGCTGCTGATACATTGCTACACATCATTATCTCTTAGTGACACAAAAATATGTCTTGATATACCTCTAAAGGCATATTTCTTACCAGCATAAATGTTATGATTATTGTGATTAAAAATAACAAATTATATTTCAATAAGAAATGCATGTGCATCTTCTCCAGATTGCATAGATGTCTTAGCTGTTTTATGGGAAAAATAGCACACATTGCACTGTGTCATTATTTGAATAAAACCTTTAAAAATGTCCTATGAAAACATCAAATGTGTAATTTATTCATATCTAATGATGAAACTAATCTGATAGAAAATGGACTAAATGTATTTTAAGCTAGATGTTTGAAAAGCTGACTTCTTATTCGAAAGATACCATCATGCTCACAGCAAGGCATCTATTGAATCTCACTAAACTTTATTTTTTCCATTGTTTTTCTTTTTTAAATCATTATTATATACAGTGGTTTTGAAAATCAAGTATTGGATTTGGGCAATATGAAGCTAGATATTGTTCTTAAAATAAAAAGATTGAGTCTGATCTCAAACTTAGGCTATGGACTTAGAAATTTCCCAGGGTCAATAATCTTTATAAAGTAGAGAAATTAAGAGAGGAAATTAATTAATTTGTAGAAAGGCAACTTACAAATTGAAGTTGCCACAAAGGCAGTTATTTACATTGATGCTAAGTTATGAAGTTACACAGTGAGAAAATACTTTTTCTTTTGAATACTCAGCAATTATCATAGAAATGTTCATCCTAATACAGTATTTGAATTTCATTTCACAATGCTTATAAATTTTATGTTTCTGATTTACTGACTCTTGCTTTTTTTAAATGAATGTCAACAATGAGACTTGCCATTCAAATATTTATTAGACTTACACTATCATCACAGCAGTAACTACATACTAAATTCTAATTTATTAGTACTCATTGTCTTGTTTTGGTAAAATCAGTTATTCAGTGTTACTGTAATTCTTTTTATGGGTGAAGCATTGCACTGAAAACTGGAAAAGATTCAGAGAGGGTAATAGAGATGATCAGAGGTATGGTATAATCTCCATAAAAGGAACAGATAAGTAAGCAAGGAACCTGCGGTCTGGAAGGGAGATGGCTGAGGGAATACGACGGAGATCTGTTCAATCGCAAGTGGCATGAAAAAGGTGGATAGGGGTCAACTTTTTGCTGTTTACTTCCATACATAATGTAGTGCACATGAAACGAACCTAGTTTGAAAATTCAGAATGAAGGAGATGACTGTTTCCAAAATATATAGTTAAACTGTGAAATTTCTCATCACAGGTTGCTTGAAATTTACCTAAATCCTTATGAAGATTTGACAAATTCAATATGATTGCATATATTTGCTGCTCTGTGTTTCAGAACAATATAAGAAATAATCACTAGTTGGTAACTTTACGGCAGAAAAAAGAACCATCCATCTTGTTAGGAAGGAAAGAGGATTTACATCCAAATAAGAGCACTTGTTTCTGTAGCGGAGAATTGCTCCTAACCATATGTAACAGAAATGCTTAAATCATGTTAGTTAATGATATCAATTTCATGCCCATAAACAGTTGCAGATCGTAAGGCTGCAGGTACAGGCAATGCCATCACGTAATCCCAGTCTTCAGTTTCTACATTTTTTCCATTATAAAGCTCCAACATCCATCATTTTATAGCCATATATTGTAAAAATGAGTCAGTTGTTGCTGTACCACAAGGGATACATCTGGATTGAATCTTATTACCCAACATACACGTCAGGCCATTAGGATTTGCTTCTTTAGGAATAATTCTGACTTGCCTTTCATGAACGTTCTGTGTGAAGTTCCATGTTTTTAACCAAAACAATGACCAAATATGTACATCTTGTGTACCTCACGGACCATCGTGTAGCGCCAGTGCTGCTGCTTTCAGAGGAGAATATTCACTTCTGTGTTGTGCTATGCTTATGGCTGAGAAGCTATTTCAGTTGTCTCACTACATAGAGTAAGTTCAAAAAAAGACTGTGAAAAAAGAAATGTTTATGCTTTCCTTGTCTGCCATATGAATTTGAGCTTTTTGAGGAAGAAAGCATCAGCAGGGAGTATGTGTAGGATTTGCAGAAGCCATGTTGTCATGGATCTAGGGAGGGCAGGAGAAAAAAGAGGTAAGGAAGTAATTCAGCAAGTCCTTTTTTGTAGGTTGAATCTAAGGATATTATGGAAAATTTGTAGAGAGTAACCCTATTGCATGCTGCACATCTTTGTTATCCTTCGATTATATAAAGAATATTTAAATTATGTGAAAAGAAAATGCATATTAAGAGGGCTTTACTAACACCATTACGGTAAATTGCTGAAAGTTATAAAATGCCAAAAATAATGTTGACTGTACAATGTTAATTCATTTACATGTTCCTAGGCATTATAACAGTATGTAAATGCTTATGTGATCACATATTTTATAAATAGGATCTTTGCTCATTCATAACTCAGACGATGCTCACATAATGAGCAGCAATGTAGTATTTTATGTTTTCATTGATGCTTGTGTGCGTCCTCAGGTCTTATTTACACAGAATTAAAATTGTGCAAATAAGTTAGAAAATGTTGTTATTTCTTTCATATGGTATTCAATTCTTTGTAGTCTCTAAATGTTTTGCAAACATTATTTATCTTCACAAGCTCTTCTGTTATTTTCTGTATAGGCGTAGAACCAGGGATACAGAGGTGAAGAGAGCAAACAAAGCTCCATTTCCTTTGCTTGCAAATATAATTTTAGTGCTATTTGCAAAATAATGTAGGGGTAGACCTAAAGTTATGAGCAAATTCAGAACTAACTTTGAGGGATATTTTAAATATGTATGCAGATAAACTATGCCAGTAAAAACAAGATAATTGTATCTCACAGGCATTGAAATCTTGGCTTCAGCTTGTGCTACATACCCTAGCTGAGAATGTAGTGATTAAGTCATCACATCTGAGGCCTAATTCTGAAGGGAGTGCAGTTTCTCTTACACAGGGATAAAAACCATTCAGTTATTGGGTTTAGAATATTTCTGTATTGCAGGTAACAGCCTGTAAAGCTAGGACTGAAATAGGAAAGGTACAGAAGTCAATTTTTATAAATTCTGAATTGTTCACTCTAACCAGTCCTAAGTTAAAGCATTCACATCCTGCTATTTGTAAAATAAAACAAGCCCAAGAAGCAGTGCCTTGCTACAGCTATACTGATAGAAAAAAAAAAAGAGATGAGTGAGGATACAGACAAAAAGTACTAAAATTCTGATCCGTGAAACAAATTTCAGACTTAATAAGTTTATCTGCATCTGTTTAGGTAAGAGTTATGAAAATCACGCACAATCATCACTACTTTTTGGTCATCAAAGAGCTAACATTTACCAGGGATCAACCATAGGTTAGTGCCTGAGTTCCTGTTACACATAAGGAGAAAATGGCTATGTGTCAATGGCAATAGTCTGATTACTATGGAATTTTTTTCAGAATGATAAGTATGTAATATTTGTGCATGATAAATATGTGCATTTGTGTGTCTCTGTGTGCATGCACATGTGTTATGTATCCATGTAGCCCTTAGTCTGTATACCTCAGGACCAATTATTGAAAGTTTCAAAAAGTTTCATGCAACCAGTGTTTTTTATTCAATCATCTACTACATAAGTAGTTCCTTCTTTCCCCTATAGAGGTAGAATTTTCATTCCAGTAAATGGCAAATTACACTGGCCTTAGGCCAAGATTAGCAGGCCTGGAAGATCAGCTCAGTGACAAATTTAAGGCCTCTCACCATGGTTCTAGGCTGGACACCACAGAAGAGGAGAGATTCTCACTGAGGCTAAAGCTTTGCTTGAGCCGCAAAATATTCTGCGATGCTTACATCATGGCACCATTAGGTGAAGAAATATGGCTTTACGTTGTTTGGTTCTTGAGTTAACAAATCTGCAGGCTCTTCAAGAGAAGGTTTCCACAAACACAAATTATGGTCTACCTTCTCCTTCTCTTTGTAGGCCTAGAAGTGATATTTTCACGTTTGAAAAAGATTCAGGCCAAAAGGTAGACAAAGTTTTGGAGTGCAAAGGAGAAAAGTATGTGTTATGAATCTGTGTGGCCTTTCATAGGAGCTTCATTGCAAACAATAAATGTGCATAATATGCCAAAGTTATAACTACCCATGTTTCATGAGAAGCAAAGTTTTATGTGGGATTCTCTGATGCTATTTAAAATATACACTTCAATGTGCATTTTGCCAAAAATTTTCATTCATATGATCACCTGTCAGAGGTGCAAATATCAAATGTAAGATGAAAAATACATTAATACATTGAGTTGGTCAAATTGTCCCTTTGGTCTTTTCGATTGGCCTTGTAGAAGAGAACATGGAAAAGGTATTCATGTAAAAATTAAAAAAACTCGTGTAAAAGCTGGAATGTCTTAATAGTAGTAGTAGTAATGATAGTAATAATAATAATACCTTACACGTATTTATCACTTGCCATCTGCAGGTCACCAATATGTTTTGTAAACAGCTCTTGGAATTTCATAATGTGTGAAGTTATCTCCACTGCATTTTATAAGCTGGGAAAGGTCACTGAACAGTTTGGTCTGTTATTTTCCAAAATGATCTGTTTTACAGGGCGTACAAAAAAGCTAATACTTGAGTTACAAAGGTGCTGGAACTGAAGTCAGTAGGATCTGCAGGTGCTTATTCACTCTAAAAATGAGGACAGAAATTGTAGTCAACATGTATCACAGCAGGAATTACATGGCACTTCAGCCACAGTTAACTGGCCTGAGCTCCACAGGGCAAATCAAAACCTGGAACTCCCAAGTGACAGTCCTGAGATTCTTACCCATTCCTTTCCAAGAAAATAATGTAATTTATACAGATACAGTTGTTTGTTCATTTTTGCAAAAAAAAAAGAGAAAAGTTAATATACCCAAAAATGGGCATTTGCAGAGAGTAGAAGAATAAATGCTTTTGGAGCCTTTCCTTTAAGCACAAACCGTTAGGTTCTGGGTTGTGGTCAATTTAAAGAACTCAAATTCAACATATTTTAATATATACAGTGGAACTTATATGAATGTTAGTCTAATGAACACATAGTATAATATATAAGCAATGGAAAATAGCCTCTTAATGCATCACTTCTTTTTCTAGTGACATTCACAGGCAACAGCTGAATGACTTCACTACTAATAAAGGGTACCTAGAAAACTGAAGTGCCAGAAGTGGATCAAAGGATTGATGTAAATGTATCATAAATTGAGAAAAAATAGAGTGGGCATGCCACCTAAGAATGATTGGTTTGTTTGTTGCTCTTTCAGGAGTTCTGCAAGGGCACAAAATCCCTGGAATACTGCCATGTCTCTTACTGCCCTCAGCTGACGGATGAAGCTGTGAAAGCAATGGCATTTCACTGCCACACACTAACATCTGTCAACATAGCGGGTTGCCCAAAGGTACGTATGAGACATGGGGCAATAGTTCTGGGGTTGCTATTGCAAAGAAGTACTTAGTATTTCATTCAGAAATCCGACCTGCTGGGATCTGTGTCTTGTCACAATTCTACAATGTACTCAACTAATTTAGAAATCGGAGCTTAGGTTCAGCTGACTTTCCATGAGTTTTAAGTTGTGTGACTAGACTCTTGAGTGTGTTTGTTTGGCATTCTTCTAATGGCTGCCGTTACAACATAAAGGTGTCCGTGCTGGATCAGGTAAAAGTTTGTCTCTCCAGGGCTTGATATCTAGGGAAGGGTGAAGAGGGAAGGGCTTTTAGTGATACTTCCTGCAAATGCTCTTTCAGCTTCTGGTGTTTTGGGTGCTTCCAAAGGGTGGTCTCTTTGTTTTAATAACTCTGAGTATTTTCATTCATGGAAAAAATTGTTGTAGTGTTGCTTCCATCACTATCAAGTGGAAATATACTAAGTTTATTACTACTTTTGGAAAAGTTCATCTTGAACTAGCCTTTAAAATTTCGTCATACTCATTGGACCAGTTTCCCCCTCTTTTCATACTGACATGCCCAATATCTTGTTTCCTTCCACAAGAATTCTGCAGCCATCGCTTGTCCCTGCCTTCCTTCTCTCCAACACCCATCTCCCTAACCCTTGACTATCCTTTCAGCCCTCCACACAGTCCTCATGTCCTTTTATTCACTGCAGTGACTGAACACCTTAGCCTCCTGGCCAACTGGTTTGAGCTGACCCAGCCAACTAGTTAGCCAGCCCTAAATTATATGTATTCTGATCGATTCGTTAGCCTTCCAAAAGTTCAGAAGTTTCTCAGCTTCTAGGCCAAAACCCACAGGCTGTCTCTCAGATCTGGCAGGCCAAGGAAGTTGCTCTGTGTCTTCCAATAGCCCCTGGTTTATATCTTACAGATACCTACTGTACCGCATTAATTATATACATGAGTCTCAATCTCCTGTATCCTTTGCTTTTAAATAGATATTAAGCTATTTTTCCATAACAACAGTGATAATAGACATTGTGCATGGAGATCTTCCCAAAGTAGCTGAAATTAGGTAGTTTTGCAAACAGTCTTCTCTGCCATGCTTTCCACTACACCTTATAGACTAAAACAGGAAAAAATACCCCCAACCCCCAAAAACCTATAAAATGGCAGGCTGGAAATATCAGAGCAACAAATTGTAAAACAGCATCCTGGGAAGGGAGACGGGGGGCAAAGTATTAAGGAATGTTAGGATGGCTCTTGATAAGGGAATGAACTGGGTCATATTTTGTAGTTCCTTCAAATGGGAACAAGAAGTAGACTCAGTGACCTAGTAATACCCTTCCAACGCTTTGTTCCTAGATGGTATCTTTTCTTTAAACAGTTATAAACCCAATCTGTTAACTGCTAATACTCTACTATTTTCAGAAAAGAACATCAAGACTCTTTCAAATAAACCTACACATAAGTTTACACGTCTTTTTTTGTCTTGAATCCAGCGTGCAACTCCATAAAATGAGATGGGTACACCTGTGGATGTTAAAACTAATGGGTCTTTCAAATCCCTTGGCAATCTCTAGTGTAAATTGAGGGGATCCAGCTGCTAAGTAAGGAAATATTTTCCACTCAGAGACTGTTTAAAAACGGTCAGGAGATTAAAGAAAGAATGAACCTGTTCCAAAGGTTATATGTTAATATGTCTGACAGTCATGTCCTGCGACATCAGCTATATTTTATAAAAAAAAAATAAAAAAAAAATCGTAGCAAGAGAACATGGAAAAAATCAATATATGAATACATGTCCATTAAGAATGTTTTGGCATGTGCTATGCAGGTTACTCTAAAATTAGAAGAGCTTATCACTTAATCATATCTCCTGGGGCAAATTAATTGTCTTTGAAGAAACTCCACTCAGTGAAACTGCAGTGAGCTTCCCTGTCACGTTTCTGTATACCTAGGACAGGTACAAGTCATTTTGCAAATGCTGATACTAAGATATTCAGCAGTGCAGTTCTGAGTCTTACCCAAGGAATGAGCCTGATTCAAGAGTAATTCTTATTTCACAGGAAAAAAATGAAGTTGCTGTGGGAAACATATCCTACACATGAAAAAATATAGCAAGAACTGAAAATAAATCTCTGGTTAAATGAATGAATCAGCTATTTAAATAGCAAAGTTCTGAAGACACAGTTCAATGGACGATGAATTCTGTAATTCAGTCCTCTAAAGGGAATAGGATTGAGTGTATGATGAATGTAGATTTCTCTTAAATGCATCTGGTAACCGAATACTGAGTTCAGTCAGCAACTTTGGTTTATTTCAATAGGCATATTAATCTATTTATTAATATTTTAATCTACTTATTAATCTGTTGCAGATCTACTATTGAGCATATAGCTAAATCTGGAATAAGCAAAGCACAGAATTACCTCTATATTCCAGGAGGACTGTATCATGAGATAGTGTGCTAATTTTCTGGTCCACAACCCAAGGACCCAGCTTCATCTTGCCTACTTGCCTCCTTTAAGATTCTCGTGAGATTGGCTGTTTAATGCAAGTGAAACCCTCATCTCTCTTTCCACCATCCCACTCCGCTGATTTTAATCAAGTCTCTTAGAGGTCTTTAGCATGTCCCCTCTTCATTTTTGGTCCTGACTGAACAAGGTAATTAAAGTATGTACATAATTTATTCCTGACTGTTTCCACTGAGGTCAGCAGAGCAATGAAGTAGCTTGCATGACTGCTTATGTGCCTTAAAGACTCCGTCTCATGTGTTTCTCAAATGCGACTTCCAGCATTAATTGCAATGAATATCAGTTTAGAAAAATGGAATTGTGAGGTGGAACTAAGCAGCTCTACTTCAGAGCTAAAGAAAACCAACTATACGTTAAAAAAGTCTTGGTGTGAGACACTTATTTGTAATTGAAAACTGAGATACTACACTGCTATAACTAAACTATGAGTGCAGCCTAAGAGTTTAGCAAGAACAATGCAATAGCAGGTCAGGCTAAAGGCTTATATGTGCTACATGCAAAATTATGAGGTTTGGAAAGTTAAACCATTGTGATTAGGTGAAAAAAATCCCACAATACTTTAGACTGTACTGGAATCACAGTTAACTAATACCTAATATGCTTCCAATATTTAAGTGATGTTTCCGGTAGAGCCTCTTGCAGAGATTCAGAATTCTGCTGTGCCAGAAATTTTACTTCCATGAAATATTTTAAAACATAGTTTTCCAACAGATCAGACACTAAAATTGTGCTCTGTGGTTTTTTCTTTCAACTATTCAATAATCTTCTAACTTCTGTGTGTCTTGTTGCTTCATTTACAGATGACTGATACCTGTATCCAATACTTGGCTGCAGCCTGCCATTATCTCCACTTCTTGGATGTCTCGGGTTGCATTCATCTTACTGACAAAGCACTGAAATGTCTTTGGAAAGGTTGTAAGCAACTCCAGATTCTCAAGATGCTGTACTGTAGAAATATTACCAAGTAAGAGGATATTTCCTAATCTTAATTCAGAGGTGGCTGTGATTGTGGTGGTTGCACCTGAAAACATGTGGCTTTTTTCTTCATTGGCATCATGTTGCCATGCTAGGCTTGAGCCATCTTGCTCCTTTATCTAGGGGGTGTCCACATTGCTGCCTTAGGATTCCTGTGGCTTGGTGTGAGTGTCTACATATTCTAGTGTCAGCCAGAAATGAAGGGAAATAGGGACTCCATCTATCTTTATGGTGGCCAATGTGCTGTTATGGAAATTTCTGCAGACACAGGATAACACCTCAAGGGCTTGTGGGAACATGAGGGAGAAAAACAGGCTGGGCCTAATGCTCTCAGCCATTGCACTGTGTACCTGAGCTCACTCTGAGGGTTTGTGGCAGCCTGTTTCCTCATGACCGCATGTCAGTATATGGCAGAAGCAGATTTGAGCATTGATGAGGGCCTGTGCTCAAAATGCAGCATGGTTACAGCAAATGAGTTAAGGTATCATAAGCATAGTTTCATGAAGTACAAGTGAAACATACTTGTTATGTATCTACAATTGGAAAAAACAGGTCATCTACCACAATGTAATCCAACTTCCCTACTGGTGTAGGTGGACCCACCCTCTTGATTCCCCATGGCATTTAAAAGCCAGTCAGTTCTGGTCAGGTTTAGAGCTGAGTTTTCAGCTCAGTGTCTCCAAGATGCATATCCGATGTCTGTCACCCTTCCCTGGGGGTTAAGAGCATCACAGACCAGGAGCTCTACACCTAGAACTGCACAGTGGCCGGCCATGCCAAAGGGACCGAAACTGTTTGGAAGAGAACTGAAGTTTAAGCATGGTTGCTATCTCTGAGTATATAACTTAATCAAACTTTATGACTTCAGTAAGAAATATATACTACTATATTATGTAGAGAGTATCCATAGTAGAAGAGCTCTAACCCCACTCTAACAGGACCACTGTTGGTAGCGCACTCCGTGCTAAATCATTCCAGGGTTTAATAGTCACATCAGAGACCACAAGACCAATGCAGATGCTTAGTAACTTAAAAGATATTTCCAGTGTGCTTCATGCTTTCCAAACCCTCCTTGGTTTATTTCCCTCTAGCTGTCTCGCCACAAACAATTCTGCTGTCATTACTATTATTTTCTTTACTTCTCTCTGACTCAGTTTTCTTCATGTAATCTCAGAACTTCCATCTCAAAACCTCTACTTCTCATTAAATACTTGTTAGATACAGAAAGTGTTTTGAAGGATTGGTATGCAAGAGTACGAATTGAAAAAAATATTCTAAATTAACTACACTGCTCATTCTGAAAAAAAGATATTTAAAATATGATTAATTTCCTCATAACTTTCTGATTTACGGTTTTTCTTGTATTAGAGGCTCAAGGGATATTCTTTTACCCCCAGATTACTGTTGTTGACTTGCTTTTTCTGTGACTTCATATCTCTGTTTAGAGCACTAAACAGTCTGTCATCCCTTTTGGGCTCTGGTTGCTTACACATCTTCCCTTAGAAGTGAGATGTAGTAGGAACAGAAGTTTGGGTTGAGTTCCAGTTTATGTTGGGTTAGCCATAAGAGCTGACCTGACTTCTCAGAAAACCATTTGCATTATTGTAGCCTTTGCAGGATGACCCAGGGTTATGCCTCTGCCTCAGAGTGCCATGTGCTATGGGCTCTCCAAACGTCTTGATTAAGCTCTTCTGACTCAGCCAAGGAATTTCCCAACCAGTTATTTTTACTGTAAAGAAAGCCCTGGAGAGTTATAGCTCTTTACAAAATGAAAAGCAACCATGAGAGACACATCTCCACCCAGTGTTATCTTTGCCCTTTTTGTGATTTTTAGAACTAGGCAAACTTTTGGCAAACTAGGCCAATTTTACTTTCTTGAGCCTGATTTTCTGGTATGTGATGGTGGACGGTTCTTTTCTTTGCCAGCCTCTGTCTCTAACCCTTTGCATCGTATGTTAAATGACAGGAAACTTACCCCGTGCCATTTGAGTCTGGGACAAAAACTATCAGGTGGATCAATCAGGTGGAACAATTCTGCACTGAATATTTTTTGCTTGTTGCTTCCAACAAGTCTGGAGAGCCTCCCTAGGCCCAGGCAGGCTGCAGAATAGACTGACCACGTAAAGAGCAGAGTGGCTTTTCAATGCAGACTCTAAAATTGTCATTAGATAGAAAGATATTCAGAAAATAAAGGAGTTCACAGCTAGATTCAGATATATTCCACATCCTGTATGTCACGCTTTTGAAAAATCTTTTTTATTGTAGTTCAAGGCCAATATTGCAAAGACGATAAACAAACATTTGTTTTCTGCCAATAACTACATCAAAAGCACAGTAAAATATTGCAGGGATGCTACACCGCTAGTCATTTTGCAGCAGATTTGCAGTAATGACATCAAAAGCAATGGCAGTACTGTCACTTATATGTCACAATATCTTTTTATAGAACTATGTATTTCATTCACAACCTGTATGTTTTTAGTAATGAATAATAAGCCACAGATTGTCAGAAAAATGAACAACAGGGCCTCGTTCTCTGTTTTCAGATGAACTCTTACAACCTTATTTGGGTTCTTAGAGTTTCATAGAATGTAGAGGAAAAGGCTGGTTTTAGGTGTAATTTATGTTCTGCCGGTATGAAACATACATCAGAGACACTTCATTCCCTGTTTAAGGAGATGGAAGAGGACATCTATGTAAAAATCAGATTAATATCTGGAGTACTAAACATGCTAGTGGCTTAGGTTCTAAATAAGCAAAAGAAGAAATATGTTTTTAGTTTAAAGTTGCCCTACAAAATCATGTATACCTCATTTTGCCAAAGGAATTCGCCATTGTTTATTATTAAACACTAACCAGTCCTAGCAGACATCTCTTAATAGATTGAGCCTTGCAAATATCGAGGCATATCTCTTGTATTGTGTCACATTCTTTTTCAAAGTTTTACTGTTTCATTATATTAAAATAGAAAACATATGGAGCCACAAAGTTCTTCAAGTTTCAGTCCAATGCAGCTTCATAGGAAACACTTACGAGCATATAAATTGTCCATTCTTTCCAGTATCAGGTAGCATTCGAGATTATATTTGCCAACATACTAGCCTGGTTCCAGGATTATTAAATGTTAGAAGGAAAAAAAGGTCTATGGCCTGATATCTTGCTGCATATTTCTGTATCCAGAGGCTAGTGACCTTTCAATTAATCCTGTTTCTAAATGCCATAAATAATCATGGATAACCTACCTGTGGGAGTAAATGATTCTGGTACAACTGATTTCTTCTACTAGAGGAAAAGCAAGCTAACTAATCTGTAGGAAAAGGCTGTATTGGTTGTGATTCCCTTGGGACTAATCCTACAAGAAATAACACACTGGCATCTTTAGAGAAACACTTCCCTGCGAAACATTCTCCTTAAGCTTCAAAACACAAATACCACTTAAAGTCAGCTGCAGTGCTGACCAAGGTGTGGTGCTCTGTTGACATTTCTGGGTGCAAAATGAGAGGGAAATCTGCCATTGCCCTGAGAGGGCAGCCAGCCTCGTGCTCGCACCAAACCGCGTCTCGGCTCCAACAGTTTGGTTCCACCAAAAGCTGTTCTTGGAGAGCAAAATTAAATGCTTCCTTCTTTCTCATCTGCACTAATGTGAAACCAGTTACATTTCTTTTCAACTCATGACTACTCGTGTTAACAAGCGACTCATGAACAAATACTATTACAATTTTTGCCTTTTAAGCGGAAATTACATTGGGTCTTAATAGCTACAATACATTTGACATTTGGAGAACATTCTGATTTTGGTTTTTTGTTGTTGTTGTGTTAATTGTGGTGGTGCATTAGAAAGGAGACTGCAAGAACCCTGTTTTCTTAAAAAGCAGCATGTCTTAGATATTATCCAAATATTCAGTTCTCAAGGCAGGAAGGATTTGGGAGCCCAACACACATGTAATCGGAAATGAAGACAGCCTACACGTGATTTGGTAAAGGACTAAGAATAATTACTCTTAAGTTTTCTTTTGAAGAAGCAACAAAAAAAAATATAGTACTGTCTTCTCACTGTGAATCGCTCTTCAGCAGTGACGCGGAGGCTCCTGGAGCCCCATGTTTCAGCCATTGCGTGCACTTGAACTGGATGCCATAAAATGATACAACCACTGCAGCTGACCTAGACCTCCGAATACTTCAGATTTTATGTAGTCTTATCACTTTTTGTAACCTGGAGCACCCTTGCAGGAGGCTTGCTACTTTCCCCATTAGCTGCCTGCCTCCACGTGCCTCTTCGGCTTAATTTCTCCTGCACTGGCACTATAAACAGTACTCCCATGTTTAAGTTTTTGTTTTCCATTACTTTTTACTCTTGATTGGTTTTTGTAACCTCATCTCAAAAAGTCTTTTTCAAAACCTCTGCTTTTTATTATGATGGACCCAGTCAAATATTTCTGAATTTTGGAATGGCTCAGGATTCAGACCGTGATGCAGAACTGTATTTCCTAGCTACCCCCTCTTAGTAAAAGGGACTGAAACTTTGGGTAAGGATTCAATTATATATTCCAGTGCTGCTCAGGCTGTGTGTTTGGGCCAGTACTTTTGTCTGACTTACACCAAGAGATATTTGCTTTGCCAAAGATAATTATTTGCTGAAATGCTTTTATTCATCAATGTGCTCATTTAGGACACTATAAATAAATAAGCAGGCTCTATCATAGTACAGTATATCTTAAATAAACGAACTGTTTTGCCATGTGTTGATGATTAATGAATGGCTGTTTCTGGCAAACTAATCAACTGTAGCTCCAGGCATGGGACAGCATAAATTCCCAAAAAAACAGTAACAGCTCCCCTCATACATGCTTCAGACAGCCTCCATACGTTGCAGTTTCCATGAAAAACAGGAATTTGGCCTTGGATGAGTTGATCTTTATTTTATAGCTTAGAGCTTATAGCTCATATAAATTGTGCACACATTCCTCAGTGGCACAGGCCTCCCTAATATAAAAACAGATACAGCCTTGTGTCCATGTGCTTCATACAGTGTGTCAGTGTTAGATTTAAAAAAAAGCATCCCGCAGTGGCTGAAAAGGCGCCCTCCTTGCTTCATGAAGTTTGTCCCTTTTCCGCCCCTCCCCGCTTCCCCTGCTCTGCTGCGGTGGTGCAAGCGTTACAGCTGTGCACGTCTGCCGCTCTTGTAACCATCTGCAGCATTTTCGCTTTGGGAAAAAGCAAATACTGTCGTAGCAGATAACAGGCCACTTTAATTTGGGTTTTTTTCTAGTATTGTCTAGATGCCGTATCTTACATCCTTAGAGAGCTTAGGAAATGGGCCAGCAGGCAGGAAGGCTGCCTTGCTGCGGCTGTGCCACACCAGATCAGGCTGACTCTCCTGAAGGAGCTGGCTCTTCCCCCACGAGCACACGAGCACGGGGGAGCTTTCTGGAGTTGCAGAGCCGGGGCCGGGGATGCTGGGGAAGGCCGGGGGACACGGGTGCTCTGCGCAGCCGGGAGCGGGCTGACAGCCCAGTCGCAGAAGCGATGGAAAGAAAGAGACGTTCAAAAGACTGAAAGTGGCAGGTTACGTTTCTTCAGCTCAGGAAGGCAATGGCAGTTGCTGGACTGATACTGCCTGGAAAGGAGGGAGAGGAGAGAGCTCTTCAACTTCTTTTTGGGGTGTCGCACTCAGCAGGCCCGATTTACTCCTATTTCTGAGTCACTTTGCTCTCGTTCATTGTTTTCGTGTTCTAACAAAGGGGCAGTGGCCACAAAGTGCCGAGGTCAATCAGAGGGGTCATGGGTGTTTTAGACATCGTAAGCAAGGCTCTCCCCGTTCAGCGATGGCAGAAGCTGCAAAACGCAGCCTCGGGGCGAGCTCGGGGCCAGCGCAGAGGGCGGTCAGGCCCTGTAACACTGCTCCGTCCCGGTTCAGTTCCCTTTCAGAAACAGTACACTTTAAGAGGTGGGTGACAGAAGGTAACTACAAGAGGAGAGGTTAGCCAAAAAGAAAGCAGAAGGTGTACCAGGAAAGGGTAAAAATACCTGGAGGTGCCACAGAGACTGTTCAAAGAAAAAAACAGATAGGGCCCTGCACAGTTACTACGGCCTTCCTATATAGCTACAAAAACCACTCTGGAGACTCCGTGATATCTTTTGACGTAACTGGTTTATTTATCTAGCTTGGTGTTATGCTTTCTTCAAAACACAATGCTATTATTCCAATGGCATCGCCTACTCGGTCCCAGAGATCGGGGTTGGAGGCTCCCCGGTCAAGACAGACACTGACACGCTGCAGCAGGCGCAGGTGAGGGGCCAAGACCATCGACGGGCTGGAGCACGCGATGCGCGCGAGAGGCCGAGAGAATCGCCTTGCTCAGCCGCCAGAGAGAAGGCTCCGGCTGGGGGAGACCGCGTTGCCGTCTGTAACTCTGATCAGAGGACACAGAAGACACAGGCCGGACTGCTCTCCGAGGTGCACTGACAGGACAAGTGGCATATGTCAAGTTCTGATTACATACAAGGAAACTATTTTTTCATCAGGAGGCTGGCCAAACACTTGGACAGGAGCCCAGAGAGGCTGTGCAATCTTCATCCCTAGAGATATTCAGAACTCATCTGGCAAAGCCGTGACCCACCTGGTCCAGTTGGACACATTTAGAGCAAGACCAGGATTAAACGCTCTCCAGAGGCCCCTTCCAACCTCATTTATTCTGTGACTCTCTGGCCTAACCAATTATTTTCTTTTTAAATTTCCACAACACCTCTTATAATAGTGATAGCTTCAGTTAGAACAAGGAACTTTTGCTCATTAAACAGCTTTTAGTGTTCTTTGTAGAAACAGCCTCTGCAGATTTTTTTTTTTACTCTTGTAATTTTTTTTTCTTTTAACTCTTGTTGCAGACAAGCTGTCTTGAAATACACAGCCAAACTGGAGAAACAAGAACACAGTGATGCTGACCCTCCTTCCTGGCTTGGATACGACCGGGATGGTAACATACTCACCTTCACATCAGTGCCTGAATAAACAAATTACTCAAAATGAAAGATGAAGAAATTGCACAACATCTTCTACAGTTCAAGGGTTTTTCACTAGAGCTTGAAAAGAACACTATATTATTTGTCTTAAAACTAATCATACTTTAATAAAAGGCTGTTTGTTGAATTAGTAAGGAGGCATTGCAAATCCTTCTCGCAGGAGTATGTACGCCTTCAAGCAAGACAGCCGCACTGAAACAACACTGCTAACTTTCAGATGTTGATTCAAGCTGTTTTCATCTTTCAATAATGAGAAGTTTTGTAGTCCCATGCGGAGTAAGCAATAAATACATCTGCGTGTGCTTGGGGTTCTTGTTTGCCATGAAGGTCCTCTCCAGGACATAAACACTCTGACTTCCCACAGATCTTCCCACGTGGCACGGCTGGTACTCATCAAGTACAGTGTTCTGGAGCACTGACCAACAGTGAATAGGTAGCGACTGCCGATTCCTCAATACGCAACCATACTTGCACGTTTAAGCACAGCTCTCAGCAGCCACTTGTGCGCCCAGAGCCCTAACTCTCAGAAAAGCCTCTCGGGCTGAGTTCAGCTCTACCCGAGCTGATGTTTGCACATGCAGACCTGAACTGCAGGCTAGCTGGCAGCTGACAGCCAGCAGAATCAGATGAAAAGAAGCACAGATGAGAAAAGTGTTAAAGGATACACTTTCTCCAGTTACAAGAACATGTCTTCTCATCAAATGGGCAAAAAAAAATAAGCACACATTTTGCCATTCAAATCCTAATTACTGATAACCCACTAATCTTTCCTTGTCTAGAGAAAAATACAAAGTTTCACCTCATTATTGCAGAACAAGACATTACTCAAATGCCTTTGGGGAAACTCCCAAAGATTTGTCTTTCTCCAGCTCATTCTTGACCTTTACATTAAAGTTCCGGCTGGTCTCAACATTTATTAGCTTAGAAAGAATATAATCAGAGCAGCTTTAGTGGTAGCACAATTTTTCTGATGGCTTATTTAAACTTCTGTAAGCAAATAACTACCACTCCTAATGTTTAATTCCTGCTGTGTTTAGAATATGAATGCCTTAGCTTGCTTACTTTTGAACATGGAAGAAACAACGTGTTTTCTTACTGTGCTCTCCATTAAATTGCTGACGCAGGAGTTCCAAAAAGCACGACCTTAATCACAGAGGCTGACAGGCTTTGTAGTCTGGGTGAATAATGGAACCATTAAATGGACTCAATTTTGTGAAATATCTACGACACTGGTTTTATTTTCAATGCAGTGTGAATTTAGAGGTGCTTCTTTCGCTTTGTCTGCAGCAGCGCACAGAAATCATTAGTTTCAAAAATTTTTCAGGAAATCTAAAACCATTACACATTTATTAATTTTGTATCTTTTAAAAGTAGTATAATAATAAGTACTAATAACTAGTGATATCATATTGCTTTTAGTAATAATATTTGTAATGTTTTATATATTAGTGTCTATATTAAAAATACATATAATTTGCCATACACATCAGTGCCCACCTCATCCAAACAAACAGTACACACAACGGCAAACAGAATGTGGAGTTTTTAACCACCCTGAACTATAGTAAAAATGCTGCCCTTGACTACCGAAGTCCGTTAGCCAGGGGCAATTACACCTCTTGGGGAATCCTGTGGGAAAAGGAGAAGTTCATTTCATCATGTACCATTATGACCCAAAGTACGTACACACACACACACATACACAAGGGAAAACCTGAGCTGGCACTCTGAACTCTTCTCTGCTACTCTCCATCCACTCAGTTGGCAGGAATTCTTACATTTCAGTTTTAAAACACAAATTTCCATCCTTCCTTTATAAGGGGAGATACATATATATATGGAAAGGCTTTTAAAAGCTCCATTTACTTTACTGTGTGTTTGCATTATGGTAACACAAAATCCCCCACAAAAATCCCCCCCTTGTGCCGGGCTTACACATTTCCCTCACCTCCCTCCTCTGCCTTTCTGCCTCAAAGAGCTGACAGTCCCGTCATGCAAGGCTGACAGTAAGTCACTGGCAATACAGCAAATAAACAGATTACAGTTCTTATTTATTAGGCCAATACTTCCATTCTTTGGTAGATTTACTTTAGGGGAATACTCATGTGGACTCTTGTTTGACAAGTCCAGTTGGTGGAGTGTTCCTCAAAATCAGGCAGACCCATTGCATTTTTCAGTATTTATTTTAAAAGCTTTTCTTCGCAGATGAACAGCGGTAAACATAGCTAGTGTTCCTATTTCTATCCACAAGTAAGTGGAGCAGGTTCTGTCATTTCACATAAGTAGTTTTACACATACAGTACCCATTGACAAGGCAGAAACTCCTTAGGGGTCAAACACCAAACGAGAAGTAGAGTTGTGAAAGTGGTTTTATCCTATCCACGATACAAATAACTTGGCTGAAGAAAATTCTCTGCGTTTTGCATAAACCAGTAGAATTCCCACAGTACGGAGACATTTAATTCAAAAGTATAAAATAGCTTGCAGAGCATGTCATCTTGGAAGGAAATTTGCATATTTTCAAATACCAGATGTGGAAACTTATTTTTATTTTTAAATGACAACTCAAAACTTCTGCTTGAAAGTCACCAGCTTTTAAACTGACATGGTAAGCGGGTCAAGTTACACAAACTCTGAACGTGTAAGATTTTGTCGTTCCTGAAAGGCACTAAACCAGACCTGTTAAGCACCAGCCACTGTCACGGGCAAATCTTGGGTTAAAACGCCCTCATTTTTAATATTGTTTCCCTCTTATATTAAGAATACGCATCAACAAAGTTTCATAGTTTTACAGAAATGTTCCTTTACAAATCTCTTTGGCCTATTTCACCTTTAAGAACTCTTCAGCTTGACAGACTGGATCCAGCTTTGGCTTTTAAGACACACTTTGCCATTTTGTGTGTCAGCCTTAATCCATTTGTCCGTTTCATTCCTTTGATTCATGTGACCTGGAAAAGAGAGCTCTGTTTAGTTTAATGTGACACACAGTAAACATATCCTCTTCACATTGCCTTTTTTTTCAGGCTCCCTGGAAATACTTATAAGACTTTTATTTGGTAGAATTTATATATTTTAACAGGGGCTTCTGACATTTCATTCTTGATACAGTTTTTTTGCATTAATCTCACTTCCCATAATATGTTATTATAATAAAGTTGTGGTTTTTATTATATAGTACCGTAGTTTTTATTATGGGCTAGGAAATACATCTACATTAGACATTAATCTGGCTAAGTAATTTGAAAAGTTTTCACCTTTATTGTAAACATGGAAAAGAGACATGGGTAAGACCTGATTGTCCAGATGACCAGATATGTTGCTACTATTACTGCTGTCTTATAATAATGAATTAAAAAACCACCACCCCGAGATGTCTGTCTTCTTATATGTTTCACATAAACTTGGTATGCATGGTCATGCTCTGAAAAGCTCACTGTATAACAAAGGAGAAAGTTCAACTTACCCTCATTTTACAATTAAGAAACTGAGGCCAAGAGAAAATAAGTGACCGTCCAAATTTATAACCAAATTGGGAATTAAACGGGGATCTTTTAGGTCTCAAATCAGTGCCTTTATCACAAGATCAACCTTCACTTTGGTTTATCTTTACAAAACATCTTTTATTATTACTTTAGCGTTTGTGTGACCGAGTGCGTTCTAAGTTTAGAACTAATTTGAGCCTGGAATAGCATGAGGGATGGCAGGGAAGCAGATTCTGAAGCAACTTTGCAAACATGCTCTGCTCTGACCTGTAACACAGCTGAAGTTAAATTTTGGCCACGTCAAGAACAGTGGCGAAACTCCAACTGACATCACCGCATCGGTTTCCACAACTCAAGCCTCTGTGCCAGAGCTTTTCAATAGCGTTTCAGCGCTTCGGTACTTGTAAGTGGGATTAATTTGGGGTTATGGGCCAAACCCACATGAATTCACTAGCAGGCTGAGGTACTGTTTAGAAGTATGGGATTTTCAGAGGAGTCCAACGCTTGACGGAGTTCTCCCACTGAAGGAAAAGGTGTTTCAGCGTCCTTTGTTACCAGACTACAACATGCCATGAAGGATCCCGTGTGGATGTCCTAGTACAGCTTCTGCACTCCTGAGTGCTCCCGGCAGCAGCAGTCTCAATCACACTCAGTCTCAATAGCATTCCCACTGTAAGGCAGCATCCACAGTTCTGCTCCCCATCTAATTATGGACTTAGATCTATGATGATCATCATGAAGTTGGACAAATGTTGTACGTGAAATCTGTTAAAATCTGAAACTTAGGTTCCTCAGAAAGCTTTCCTGAATCATCGATTTGCAATAGTATTGTATCAGAGAATACAGAACAAAAATGGAAACAAATCTACCTTTAAGTAGGGGTAGCCCTTAAAACCTGGTCTGAATTTTAAATAGGAAATAGCCTCCAGGTGTCAAAAAAATGAACCAACAAAGAAGCCTAGAGAAAATTTCAGTTGATCCCTTAACAGAGTTGTAGCGCGCTGAAAATACAGCTTTGTTTCTGAAGGAGAGAGGACACAAATGTAGGGCAGAGAGATCTTTCCAGAAAGCGCGTATTGGAGTGCTTGCTCCCAGTTCCTCTCTCATGTTTTTATCGCTGTGGCTTGTACCTCCGTACAAGGAACAAACCCTGAAGCAGGGGATCGGCCCTGTACATGAACAGTTCCATGCACTGCTTACACCCTGCTACACTTCTGCTGAAAAGCTAAAGAAGAGTTTTGAAGAAACACAAAAACAAATTAGCAAGAGCTGCTGTAAAGCTCAGTTGGTGTCTGAGCTCTGTTTCTCATTTTGCATTTGCTATGTGAACTTAGAAAAATGTTTTGTTCCTTATGCTTCTTTTGGAGATTTGCCTGTGAAGGGAACGCAGAAAGTATCAAACTGCCCGCAGGAAAGCGAGTGTCAAGTTCCACTCCCTAGGGATGAAGATCTTCAAACTATTTTGAGGTTATTAAGCCTATTGGCAGTAGCAGGTTCAAATCAAGCTTAAGATATGTAAACAGCTTTGTGTATGAGGCACTAATCAAGCAACAAGGTTTAGTTGGAGACCTTCTGATAACAGTTTGGTCTTAACTGTACCCACTGCCTGGACTCTGAATACTGTGGGAACACAAGTGGATTCTGAGGATGACTTTGCTAGTGTAATTAAATCATGAAAGCCAACAGCCTGCTGGATTGAGAATAAGGAAGGGGGGGGGGGGGGGGGAATTCATTTTCATTTCAAAACCCACCAGTTGAGACAACAGCGTAAGCTCATGAGAAGACAGATGCACCAGTACGCTGTGTGGCACCTTTTCAATTTAATGCCCAGGAAAAGTTTGGGTTTTTGTTTTGTTTTTTTTCCCCCATGTGTGTCTAAAGGCAGAGAACACCTTTGCAGAACATTATGCAGTGAAGTACTGACTGTTTAACTTCTCCAGCCTCCAGGAAGGCAAGTAAATAGACAGCTGTATTCTATCATAAACGACATGAAGATAAGCATATTTTAAATGTTTTTCACCGGTATTGTTAGGACTGTGGTGTATCTCACAAAGGCTGTGAACAGCTTGAGTTAAATGCAAGCTGAAACCAATAAAAATCTGTAGGATAGCATCTCATCTAATGTGTTTTATAAAAGTTGGATGAACTTTCTATTTGACTTGACGGAATGTAATCTTTTCCAGATACAACCTGGGTCTTTGGTGGGTTTGTGTTTTTTTTTTTTAAGATACTGCTTCAGGATCAAGGCTTCACAGAGGGACAGTGTTTAGAGGGACACTGTAAAACTGTAAACCAAAGCTCTTTCCACTCAATTCTAGTGGCAAAGAGTCAATAAAAATTGCTTCTAGGAAAGAAGGAAAGTTTTAAAGAAATGCCTGGAGAACAGAGAAAACAGGGAGGGACACGGCTGCGGATAGTGTTACTCCTGGGATTAGAACCGTAACTGAATGCAGCAGGCCCAAGGCAGCTGCACAGTGGGAGAAGGAGTGCTGCACCCGGGCAGCTGCTAAGTTTCAGCAGACTGCCATAATACAAGCTCTTTCAGTTATTTCCCTTTTAAAGGCAAGTTGCTTACGCTTACCTCACATTATTCACTGCTCTTTCACCTGTGTTTGTATTTAACCCTGGAATGCCATGCAGCTAAAACCACAGAAATTACCTTAAAGAATGCAGGATTTCTGATAACAAAGGCAGTTAAACACATCTCTGTAAAGCCTTGTACGCAGGGTACGAGGCTCACGCAGTCAGCTCGCCTTTCACGCTGGCTTTGAAGCAATCCTACAGGGTAAGTCCACAGCACCTCATAGGCTGCTCTCCCAGTACTACAGGATGAGGATCCGTTCTGTGAGCAGTGAGAAGTTACCCCTGAAGGACATTGAGGTAGGAAACATCTGTCTAAATCCCCTATGTTCCAGAGGGGAATCCAGATCCAACCTCACGCAGACATGAAAGCCTTATTATTTCAGTGCATGCCTGAACAAATGATTGTTGTAAGGAGAAAGGAGAACCAAACAGTGAAAAGACCTGAAGTTATTAAGAGAAACCCAGAAAGTCAAAGATAGGACAGTGGTATCAATGCCCATCTTGGTGAAACACTGGAACAGGTTGCCCAGAGAGGTGGTAGATGCCCCATCCTTGGAAACATTCAAGGCCAGGCTGGATGGGGCTCTGAGCAACCTGATCTAGTTGTAGATGTCCCTGCCAATTGCAGGGGGGGTTGGACTAGATGACCTTTAAAGGTCCTTCCATCCCAAAGCATTCTATGATGCTGTGATCTTTTCAAGGGGATCTGGTAATTAGGCAGGCTGACTCTCTCCAGAGGCACATAAGGAAGAAGGCCATCTAAGGAGTTTCTAGTGATCAAAACAACACCTGGATGCTGGATCAACCCAAAAGGCAGAGGCAACATCTATTTGGAAACTTTCACAGGAAAAAGGGGGATAGAGGAGACAACAGCAGATTCCTCTCCATCCCCAGGACAGACATCTGAGGGAAGGTATAAGTTAGCATGGAAGACAGCACCCTATTACCTGTGTGCATGGTCACCAGAAAGCAGGGCTCTGAGCGGAACACTGTTCAGATGTGGCTCGGCACAGCTCTAGTGCTGCAGATGGGGTGGGATTAGTACCAAAGGCTAAAAATCCTGTTAACTGCTGCAGCTGTTGTCATGCTGGATGAAATAGGGAGCAAGAATGTCTCAACCTGGGAGAAGACAATCATTCCCAAAGAGTAGTTCTCTGTAAGAGGATGGAAATATAGGAAGAAGTTGGTTTGCTGACTTGAAAAATTAAGAATAGGGAGACACAATAACCTACAAAGACAAAGGTCCACGGCCTCTGAGAAGCACCTGTGACACTGTGGCACTTTTACCAAGGAAACTCACGCAAGTGCTGAAAACCAGATGGAGTAAGTGACTGCCAAGGTTAGAAGCTCACTCAGCACCAAGCAGATGGATGGCATCGGTCAATGGTTGCTGCTGGATATGAACTTGGCACTAGAACTGGGGCCAGGGATGGAGAAAGATCTGGAATCAGATGAGTCCCTGGCACCACTCAGAAATAGAAGATTTACATGGTTTTAAAAAAAAAAAAAAAAAGGCGGGGGGGAACATTATATTCCAGACAATTAGATTTGGAAATTGATACCATCAGCTACAAGGAACCAAAGAAAGTCTCTGAATGACTGCAAGACTTTTTCCAGCAAGCTTACAGTTATCAACACACAAGCTGGCAATGGAAGCGGGCGGAAGCATGCCCACTGGCTGCATTCATTCAGTCCCCAAATTTATCCATCCACGTGCATCATCACCTTCCTTTGCAGTGGGTGGGAGCAGATGGTCACATCAACTTAGGACAAGAGAAAACAGGGCTGAAAGCAACCTCCTGAGGATGCACTGTGTTTAACCTGACATGCTTGCCCAGCCTGTTCTTCACAATCCGCAGCACTGACAGTCCTATGGCCTCACCAGACAAGTGCTTACTACCAGAGAGTTTATCTTACTAGTTAGCTACGTTTTCTTTACCGTAAGATCAAATCGTAATTTCTAGTCCTATCACTAGTGGACAGAGAACAACTTATTTCTTTCATCTCTGCAGCAATTTCTTACGCACTGGAAAATGCATCTTATCTTCTCTCAGTCTTCTCTTCTTTAGACAGAAACACCACTTTTTCAGTCTTCCCTCAAATAGTTTTTTTAGGCCTCTGACCATGTGTTCTCCTTCAGCGCCTCTACAGTTGTCCGCATCCTTTTTGAAGCCCAGTACTCAAAACTGGACACCTCCCAGCAAAGTATTACTAATACTATGTAAAGCCAAGGGATTGAGTTTTACAGAACAGTCATGTTAATACACTGTTTATTTTTTTGCAACTGTGTAACATTATTGTTTCCTGTTTACTGATGGTTTTATTGAAATATTCCTCCTCTTGGGACCACACAGTAATTATTCCTACCTTCGTACTTTGAACTTAAAAGGACTTATTAGAAAAATGGCCTAAAAAGCATATTAATCAAGATTATTTGAATTTTCACCCTGGCCTTCAATATATTTGTAACCCCTTTGGCATGACAGTCTCCTAAGCTCCTTTTCTGCTTGAATATTTGACACTTTTTAGCCTGCTACCCTTCCTCTTACCAAATATAGTTCCAGATATAGTTAATGATCTCTACAGGCTTCTTAAATCAGCTGATTTAAGAATACAGGCAGACCTGGAGACACAGGGAAGGCACGGACATCAAGCAGCAAGGGCTAAGCAGAATCCTCTCTTCCTACCCTCTTTGCCAGGGAAAGGAAAAGAATGCCTTGACGTGATCGCCATCAGAAATTACTGGAGTTACCCAAGCACTCTCAAACTAGACAGCCGAACAAACGCTTTCACAGATGGAAGCTGGACCAGCGCTTAGCATGAAAAATCTGTTTTTATAACAGATTTCATTATACCATACATACTACTCCTAAGAGTGCCTACTGATGTCAATGGAAACAGATATCTTATCCCTGCAAATTACTCCAAAGAGTAAACTCCCTGGCACTGCTCTCTATAGTTCCTTCCCTTTCTCAGCAAATGTCCCAATTCTGCAGGAAAGTCCCTTCCTTTTCTAAAAGGCCAAAGCACCTTTTCACACTCTCATCACTCTGCCTCTAGAGCACTCACTCCAGGCCTTCATCTTCTTGCTTTGACTAAATCCCGCTCTGTTCCTTGGCTATCTTGCAAAACCCTGGCTGTGACTGCTTGTGGGATTGCAGTGTGCTGACTTCCCCACTCAGCGTGGAAACAGGAGCTGTGAAGCAAGGTGACGATGTGCATCAGAGCTGCTGCACCAGCCGTAGGGAAGGCTTTCCTAGAGCAGGTGACAGACTAGGTGCATGTTTACCCAAGTCACAGAACTCCACCCTGTCTTCCCCCTGGACAGCCTCCTCTGTAACATCTCTCACAATATTCCCAGAGGCAAGTAAAGCTTTCTGAAAGCAGCCGGTTCCTCTGTTATCCACATGAGAACTGGCCAGTTTCTGAAAAACCATCTATTTTTAAACTAACCTTTGAGCTCAGAAGCATAAAAATCTAAACTACCATGCTCTTGTGATACAGAGTTTTCTTCCACTTGGTAAAACCTTTCTTTTCGCTCCATTTTATATTTCTTTAGTTGCAGCAGCAGGACAGCTAAAGGAAGCTAGAAGGAAGAAGGACTCTGTACATAAAACTTCAACAGTGGATAAAGATTTAATGATATAGAAACAGTATTAAATGATTTTTAATTATTTCAGAATCTACTTATACAAGAAAATTCTCAAGTATCAGCTTTAAGAAGACGAGATTGTTGAGAGTGAGGGGACAAGTGCTTGACCTGCAGAAAGAATACGCTGTCCCCATGGGATAAGGTAAGGAGAAGGAAGAGCAGGAAGCATCTCCCTTGCCATGCCAAAGGAATGGTACTGACTTGGCAAAGAAAGGAGAGGCACCATTTCCAAAAGGGTAAGAAAAGGAGCAAAGCACAGGTTAAAACCAACTGCTTCATCTCCCTTCAGGTTTGTTGCTCCTTACTGACCAGTGAAGAAAAGGAAGGAGAGCGCTGCTATAAATCATTGGTTACATTATGTGAGAAAACAAGTCAGCAAAGCTAAATGCCGGGTATAAAGACAGATGAAGATACGTTACTTCCAGGCAGCGCTAGTATAGCTGAATTGTATCCTGCAGAAAATCCATTCCAGGGTATATTTTTCACTCACCTGTATTAGGACCAATTTAGATTTATGTTTAATAAATTTTTTGTGCAATGCTGTAACCTTTTTAAACAACTGATAATCAGTGGCCTAATGCTGTTGCCTCTGCACAATTCTTGCTGATTTCCGTGACTTTGGGATATGTCTCTGAGGGTTAACTAATTAGAGCTGCTTTTGGCCTCAACTGCCAAGATCACTTCCATACAGAATAGTGGGTTGAAAAATTGCATCCGCTTCAGCGATGACTGTCCTACATAAACACTGACTGGGTTGTGAAACCAGAGAAGCCATTCAGCTGTGCGTATTTGAAACAACGCTCTTATCTTTAATGTTGCCAGAATAACAAGACGATTGACTGGCCAGTGGTCCTCCTTCACTGGGAGACGTGTTGTTTTATTGCTGAGGCAATGCATTCCAGCCTTGCCGGAATCTGGGGTCCTTCCACAGGTTTCTAGCTTGAGAAGTTCTAACCATGGTTTTAAAAAATTTGTATTTAATAACCACTAGTAAATTTAAATGCTAGTTCCTGTCTTCAAGACAGGAAGAGATACACCTATACATTTCAAGATTACTATTTTATATAAGCAGGCTATATATTAAAATTATGTACATGCACTTCTAACATTTCCTGACTTTAAGATTATCATCTTACATGGGGAGGAAAAGAAGTTTTGTGCATATTTTCTTAGGTTTAAAACCGAAGAAAAACTCAAAGCCTCACCCAATCTGCTATCATAGCAGGTCACACTGACATAACACGTTCAAAAACAAAGCTGGAGCCTTCAGACACATTACGTTAATCTTCCCTCTTGAGCAAACTGAGTAATTGGTAACAGCAACAGCCCTCACTTCTAGATAGACATGTCTGGAGAGCAGGAGAGAAATACACATCCTGACAATGAATTGTACAACTGTTTTCCAACACAGGAAACAGCAAGACTTGGGATTCCCAAGTTCGATTTTAAATGCATTAGAAGAATGTTTCCAGTAATCGCAGGCACCTTTCCATGCACGCTCCGTTACTCCATGCTCCAGCTTCTTCTGCTCTTCTCCCAGCTGTCTCCCACCCATCATTTCTCAGCCTACCCTGCACTGCTTAACATTTATACTGCACATTTATAGATCTGCCATATACCCCTTTTACTTCCCCCTCCCACCCAACAGAGATACACAGAGAAAACTTTTCATTATATTTTTGACAGGCATTCCCTGGCAATTTATTATATGTGACTGTCTAAGCCAACAAAACAATGGGTCAAATTCGGCCCTGGATTACCTCCCACAACTTCACAGGATAAATTTAGCTCTAAGACTTTTGTTAGAGAAGCATTGTTGCATTCACAAGCCATTTACCAAACAAAATGAAAAAGTCATCCTGTAACATGGGGAGTACAATGCACAAGCAAACATTTGAACCTGAAACAGATGAAACAAGAAGAAGCCAAGAGCAATAAACTCATAAGGAAACGCGGATGCCTTTGACTAAGGCCAGACAGACATTTATTGGAAGCCAAGATTAGTAAGCCTTACCACTTATAGTTACGTGATCGTCTTTGGAGGCACTCTGTGTTTCTTTTAACTGGATCTCTGAGCTCACATCCACTTTTCTTCCAGACAACTGTAAATAGGCTTTGAGAGAGGCAGGCACCTTGACTGTAATAGAACCTGGTATAAATTTAAATGAAAGCTCATTAGTTTAACATTGAGATCAAAGCATGAAACAGGCAATTATTTAGCTAACTTGAACCAAATCATCATTTGTTTGTTTGTTTGTTTTTAAGAGCCTTCAGACACAGTAACATCTTTTGTTTCTGAAAGGATAAGTGAAGGTATCTTCATTTATCATAACCAGAATGCCGTATGTCACATGTAGAAAATAGTGTCTCAGTATTTCCTTGGCAAACATGAAAATTAACATTGACATATATTGCTAGCAACGGCTCTGGTAGGGGATCTTATGACACGAATGATCAAGGGAAGCAAATCTAACAGATCTTCCAAGTATTATGACTTCTGTTTCATCTTCTAGTTGCATATTTACACTCCTAAGCAAGGACAGGAGATTGGATTTCATGATTAATCCGGCCACTGCATGGCACATTATGAAAGAACTGCTCCTCTGGAATGATGAGACTGCTTACATACTGTTAACGCTAGCAGTTGCCTTTGCTTTACTGCACAGGGCCAGCTGTTCACATCCTTGAACAGATGCAGTCTCAAAAGTGACTAACCAGTTTAGACTATTGTGCTGGTTTTGGCTGGGACAGAGTTCATTTTCTCCATCGTAGCTAGCATGGGGCTCTGTTTTGGATTTGTGCTGGAAACTGTTGATAACACAGGGATGTTTTAGCTATTGCTGAGCAGTGCTTACACAGAGTCAAGGCCTTTTCTGCTTCTCACCCCACCCCACCAGCGAGGAGGCTGGGGGTGCACAAGAAGCTGGGAGGGGACACAGCTGGGACAGCTGACCCCAACTGACCAGAGGGATATCCCACACCATGTGGCGTCATGCTCAGCATATAAAGCTGGGGGAAGGAAGGGGGACGGACGGACGGACACACACACACACACACACACACACTTACTTCTCTCCCCCATCCCACCAGGGAGAGTGAGCAAGCGGCTGTGTGGGGCTTAGTTGCTGGCTGGGGTTAAACCATGACAACTATATATTGCTAAAATGTAAACTACTAGCAAAATTGTAGCTTTGGTGGCCCAAATAATTCTACCCTTGAGATTAAAAACAGAAATTCTGACTTCTGCTTCCCCTAAATATGTGCTTCTATGCATCAGACTGAAGGCAGACGCTGGGCCCCCAACCTGCCCACGTCAGTCATATTTGAAACTACTCAGTCACAATGTTTGGAAGCTGCGCCCTACATGTTAAAAGAAAAGCCACCAAAATTCAGAATACACTTTCTGTATATGCGCTCCTTAGTTTTTGCCCAATTCCAACATTGACTTCAGAAAAACATAAAAAAGTTTCTTTAAATACATGCCAAAAGCTTAAGCAGAACACAATAAGAAAACAGATGTTATAACAACTAAGTAGCAGTCAGAAAGCAACCCTAGCCATGCAATTTAAATTCAGCAGAATCACTTGCCTGTGACAGTCCTGATGAACAAATAACTGTCAGTATAATTTAGGCCTAAATTTTGCTGGATACACAAAAGCCTTAGAATAAGAAAGGGAAAAGGTCTTCATCTGTGGGTCCTCCTTGGAGAGTTGCTCAGTGAGGTGACTCATAAAATCCAACACACATGCAGCTAATTTATCACGAATGGGACATTTTCTATGCTGCAGCTGTCAGCAGTTACTCTGAATTTACGGGGTAAATGAAAACAGAACTTCAACTTTGCCTTTACTAAACTGTGCTGCCAAAAGAGATGTCAGGCAATGTTTTGAAAATAACTTAAATTAGTTTTTCTTAAATACATTCCTCTTTGCTACTAATTCAAAGAGACGTAACTCAGTATTAAGTGATTCAAAAGGTAACTAGGAAATAATATAAATTTCTTTCCACCAATGGAACCAGAATAGCTTGTACAGAATGGCACACAAGTGATTTCAATGCATTTCCTTCATGATTCCCCTTCTGAGTAACTGCTAGGTTTTAACAGGGCATAGGCATTGTCTCACAGACAACAAGAGAAGGGTACCGAATACCGTGTTCATCTAAACTACCTGAAGTTATGATGTTAAAGTCAACTATAGAAATGCTGTAGTGTTTTTTTTTTTGCAAAGCTATGACTAACAAGATGTATTCAGGACTTTGTTATTTGCCATTCAGAAGATATGCTATTGTAAAACTATGAATCCAACTTTAGGAGTGAGCTTTTAATTAAGAAGGGAAATTGTAGTGAGTAATCAAGAGAAAAAAGGAAGAATGGTAGGGTAAGGCCCTCTCATCTTTGTTTTTCTGCCTCCCAATTTCAATAATGGGACATTTCACCAGGAAAAAGAAATGTAAACAGGTGATGGTTGTGACTCTGTACATACATATATCAGCACCATGGAGTAAACTGGGCTCAAGGCAAAGGAAGATTGTAATCCAAGTCAACTCTGCAGAATTCTGTTGGGTACATTGCCAGGAAGAAAAGAAAGTATTGAAAAATAAAAAAATTCTGTAATCCATTTTAAGTACCGTTGCCCCTTACAGAGTTTACTGTAAGTATCTACACACATTTTCTAATAATGAGGTAAAAAAGAATGTAGATAACCAACAATCACAAACTCATTTTTTTCCAGACAGATAAACAAAAAACTCCTTACCCCCTTTTCTTCTACATCATAAGCTGCCACAAAAAATATTTGTTTTAGTTTGCTAACCTTTCTGGGATTTCAGATCCACTTTTCTTAATTGACTGACATAAACATCTATTGCCCCATGATGTGTAGAAGCTTTTAGACTTCCATCTGATGAATCTAAAAAAAAAAAAAAAAAGAAAATAAGAGAACTCGTGTATCATTCACTTTTTTAAAACAAAAATTTGCTAGACTCTTTCTTTGAACTGATTTTGTCAATTCTGTGTTTGAGAAGTATCTTACATTAATTTACTGAATACCAGACTTCTTGTAGAAAAACAGGTTTCTGAACAAAACTTATCTCCGCAGTCCAGAATTGCGGCATACGCTGGTCCCAAGGCCATAGCCCTGCAGTTGGTACTGGACTTGCAGCATCTACAAGGCCTCAACAACGCTCCCCTCTTTCTACAAGGATGAATTCATCTTCATGCGAAGATCAAGCACAAAATTTGAACACTAAGATCTATTTTAGTTTCCAAGAGTTCATTTGCTCAGGCTGCACAGGGAGAACTTTACCCAGGAAAGCTACCCCATGCAAACACCAAGCCATTCCGCATTGCAACATGTTGTTACACATAAGAACTGTGTTATCAGGCTTTGTAAAGTCTGATTCACTACATCTGAATCTTAAGCAAATGTTTGCAATAACTATTGCACTTTAATATGCATAGGAAAACAGCATTTGTTCTTTGCCCTGGAATAGAGACACCTACATTTTCTACTATACCTTATTAGCTGGAATTTATGATAACAAAACTTTCTGAAGAAACCTTTTTACAAACAGAAAGCCTTTTAAGAAGCCTTAATTGTATACTTGAGTAGTAGTCTTTAATTACTTGCAATGTATTCCAGTTTTAAATACACAAATTTCCACAATATTACAGTAAAGTCTTAAAGCGTTAACTTTTGAACTACTGAACAGACCTATAGCTGATAAAAATGGCAAAGAAATTATGAAGCAACTCGAGAAGCATAAAAAAATTACATATGTACATGAGCAAAAGGCAGTCAGTGAAATATCTTTTTAGATACACGTCTAGAAATGAACGTATTGGCAAGGAATCTTGAAATACTGATAGAGACTGTTTTTCTTAGTTTCTGGTTGTGCATAGAAAAAGAAACACAGTCAAACTTTCAGAACTAGCTAAAATAACAAAATCAAACGTGAATGAAACTTGCCATTTTAAAAAGTAAAATCATTAATGAGAGAAGGAAGTTGATTAATCATAACAAGGATGTCTAGGATTAATGCCTTAAGCTTGCCGTACAGTTTTAGCTCTAAATACACTCATCTGGAGCTTTTCTGTTGCCAGATCTCAAGCACAGATGTGGAAGATCAGTGTATTACATGCAAAAGTAAAAACATAGAAAGAGATTATTATCCCACAGCTAAAACTGATTTCTTTGGAGGGCAAAGTAATTTAAAAAAAAAAAAAAAAAAGGAGCCAATCCATATTTAGTCAGCTGAGAAACTGAGACTGACTAACAAGTAAACAATAACGACTAGAATTGGATGGCAATATTTTTCACATCTCAGCAGATTGTGTTAAAGAAGTTCTGTTCCAAATTTGTAGGAAAAAAAATGAACTCTTCATTAACTGAAATTAATGAGCTGGGGAAAAAAGTTTTGCTTGTATAAGTCACAATGAAACATTTTATGGATAACTTTTTAACATGTTCATAAGTTTGAAAATGGAAGTCATTGAAACAGAAAAATTTTACCTGAATCAATCTTTTTAATGAAAAAATTTGTAGCCATAAACCAACATTTTCATGTAAAAGCTATATTTTTGCAGATATTCCAAATCAAATTTAGTAACAGCCAATCACTGAGACCCCACATAACCTTGACAGAGATCTTGTGGCAACAAATACAGGAAACATCCAGCCGCTGACTCTTCTGCTTTAAACAAAACATGCAATTAGTTCCTTTATCTGCACTGTGAGGAAAGAAGAGTCTCCTGTGATAGGACAGCAACCCTCTCCAGGGAGAACGACTGCTAACAGTCTGTACACCACCACCAGCGGATGGTACTTTACAGGGACCAATGTTTATTCAGTGAATCCTTCCTCTTCCCACTCTTCAAATGCAAAAGCAGCTCTTGTGAGATTCTTCACAGTGGAAAGATGCCTTTTGTAAATCTACTAGCCTCACTTCAAGACTGAGCAGAGTTCCTTTCTAGATTTTCAATTTTATACACACACATATATATATATATACACATACTAAAAAAAAAAACACAAACCACCTAATTTCATGAGGGAGACAGGCTTCTGTTTGCAGAAGGCACAAACAGAATAAAGGATGCAGGAAGAGGGCAGTAGGCATGGGTTTGCCGAGGCACAGATTTACCTTGAAAGAAAAAAAAAACAAACAAAAAAAACCAAACCAAAAAACTTGAGGGAAAGCGGAACACTGTTTTGGGAGGGCGACTTGCCAGATTTTGACTCCCAGAGTACACCACTGAACAGAAATTTCTTATGGCAGAAGAAAATACAGCAAAGTTTCAAAAACATTGAGAACCTCAGCAGCATTAACCAAACACTAAAGCTGACATTACAATACCTGTTTAGCTTTGATCTATGGAAATAACATGAAATATATTTTATGGAAACAACTGAATACAATTTATAGGAAGAATTTTATGGATATGATACTAAATATAAATGCACAGATACAAATAAGAATGCCAAGAGACTTAAAGTTGTTCATCACTTCTGCAAAGTCTATTAAAGATGCTGTTTAAGTTTTGTGTCTCTATAACTCTAAACAAGTGAGAAGGGGGAAAAAACCCAGAAAACGGATTAAAAACAGCAAAGATGGTTATATAACAAAAAAGGCCAAATATAAACAAAAAAAATATTTCAACAAGAAAAATTACCCTATATTAAGTAACACAATCTGGTAGGATAAAATACATAACTGAAATAATAACAGAGACAATACATATTTTACAGTTATGACAGAACAAAACTAAGGCGATTTATTTTTAAATATACACCCAGTGTTAGCTGAGATCTATGTGAATAACTGAAAGTAACAACAAGAAAAAAGTGTAAGTTTGAATTCAGAGTTTGCTAAGGACTGACAACTCAAGGGGAAATACAAGCATGAGTTGTTCTACTGGAAACAGAGCAGATAGTCACTCTTGAGCAACTTCAGCTATTTAAGAATTTACTAGTACAGGGGAAAAAAAGGGGGGGAAAAAAGTAGCGAAGCAAGATGTCCTTGACAAAGTTTTTGTTAAGCTTTATGAAAAATAAGTACAGCTTGAAGACCTAAGTCACGTAACTTGAGAAAGACTATACAACTGAAATCACTGAAAGGCCCACAAAGGTGACAAAACTGAAACATCATTTGCAACATTTAGTATCTCCTCTTCCTTCATTTTATAAAGCCAAGTACTGAAGAAAGGATTCAACACAAGTGATCTTTCTTAAGTCTAAGCAAAAACATATTTACTTTTCCTAACAGCACATAATGTCTGACTTTGCTCATGTTAAAATCAGTGACAAAACTGATTTCAATAGGAAAACACAAAATATTTATTATGATTTGGTTAAAGATAGGTTAAAGTATAAGATTCCAACATATCTGAATTGTGAGGATGATTTAACTCCTACTTAACTGGCTATCTAGTAGCATTTGTCGATAAAGACTGGTCAATTTTCTTGGTTTAGTTCGTTGTTCTAAAACTGTCACATGAAAAATATTACGAGAAATTGAAATGCATACATTAAGTAGACTAATTGCACATACTACTAAAAAATCATTAGCAGTCCTTACCATACTCACCATCCAGTCCTCACAAAACAAATGATGTGTCACAGAAAGCAAAGAAATCTCCCATTAAAACAATTCCTTTGCTAACTAAATTGTCCAGATTACCCTTTTACCTCCAAATGATCTATTTTCTACCTAGATTTTAAAGTTATATCCATTGGTTTTAAAAGCCATAGTCTCTTTTGGGGAACTTATTCTGTTAAAAAAAAAAATCATTACACGCCTCAATCCTGCATCATAATACAATGTGCCAAGTACAACTTCACCTTGATAAGCCTCTGACCCACTATAGATCAAATGGGATCTTCCCCTTTGAATATCTATCCACACTGTCCATATCTATGCATCTTCTTCCGCAGACTGTATCATACTGTGTTCATCATCTCTGCAAACCAATTGGCTATAAGTCTCTACTATTTTAAATGTTCAAGAGACTAATGGGATGGAAGCAACTTGTGAAGAGATGTGTGCATCTAGTCAGGAACATGATATGAAATCCCCACAAAACCTCCTGTGGAAGTTTCAATAAATTATGTAAAACTGCTCATCTGTAAGCCTCGAGTTGGAGGCCAGTAACTAGCGGTGAACTCCAGGGTCAATACTGCATCCAGTCCTGTTTAACATCTTCATTAATAACCTGGATGATGGAGCAGAGCATACCCTCACCAATTTGCTGATGACACAAAACTAGAAGTGGCTGATATGCCAAAAGGTCATGCTGTCATCCAGAGGGAACTGGACAGGCTGGAGAAATAGGCTGGCAGGACCCCCAAGAAGTCCAACAATTAGAATGCAAAGTCCTGCACCTGCACAGGAACAACCCCAGGGGCCAGTACATGCTGGGAGCCACCCAGCTGGAAAGCAACTTGGCAGGAAAGGACCTGGGGGTCCTGGTGGACACCAGGTTGAACACAAGCCAGCAACGTCCCCATGCCACAAAGCAGCTGCATGGTATCCAGGCTGCATTAGACAAATCATTGCCAGCAGGTCAAGGGAGGCGATCATGCCCTTTATTCAGCACTGGTGAGGCCATACCTGGAGTACTGTGTCCAGTTCTGGACTCCCCAGTACAAGGGAGACATGGACGTGCTGGAGAGAGTCCAACAAAAGGTACAAAGATGATTAAGAGACTGGAGCATCCTTCCTATGAGGAAAGGCTGAGAGAGCTGGGACTGCTGAGCCTGGAGAAGAGAAGGCTCAGGGAGGATCTTGTATATACCTTGGTATACTGGCATATCCCTGGAGGTATTCAAAAGCTGTCTGGCCATGGTCCTGGGCAACCTGGTCTAGGTGACCCTGCCTGGAGGAAGGAGGGTGGACCAGATGGCCTCCAGAGGCCATGTTCATTAAACATCATGCTTTCTTTTCTAGGACTTACTTTTTATTACAGATCAAAACATAACAGCCTCCTTTTGACAACAGGATTGCAGGATTTCATTTTCACAGTTTCAAAATTCATAGCTTATAACATTTGTAAAGGAGTAGTAAGAAAATGTTAGCCTTAATTTTAGTATGTTTAAGGAGAATGCTGACCTACTGAGGAAGAAAACCCTCAAACTACAGAGTGATTTCTTCAGCATCACAGTTATCCCAACAGGAAAAGCACTTTTGGTTTTGCATTCAGATCTAATAAATAAATAGTATTCTACAATACTAAACACAGCCCTGTATTTTAATATGCATAAGAGACATGCAGTTCTTTTATATCATAGCTGCTTCTTTCCAAGAAGGATGAATACCTTAGTCTAGCTCTGCATAGATTCAGACTTTCAGATTTGTTCTCTTGATGTAAATCCATGGAAATTATATCTTCATTAGTCAATTTTTTGTAGATTAAGACTGGCATACGTGGGAAACGTATGTTTGAAATATAATGAACAAGCCTGGTATTTCTAGGATACTGCATTTCTTAGAACGTACCTAATATATATTAAATAACAGTGATAGTATTTAAGGAGACATAAGAGAGCATTTTGGATTCAATTATCAAGAGGTTTCAGTGCACCCCAACTAGTGAGGGAAGGAAACAATTTTTCAGAAAAATCAATTATTTTTCCACTTGTGGCATCCTGTGAAAGACTTTCAGATATCATATCTGTAGGAAAATACTGCCTGTTAGAAGTTATTAGAGTTGGATCATACTTGGATGTCTAGTTATATTTTTACTGTCTGGAATGTAGACTGGTTAGCTCTATATTGGAACAGAGGTATCCATCTGTGGATGAAATGGGTGGTGTAGTCCTTCATTTTTTGGCTATGAACAAATAGGTATTGACAACCGTAGCAAGATATACATTCTACAATTATAAAATATATATCTTATCAAGAGTTGAAAAAATAAAATATTGTTCCAAAACCAATATAAACTTAAGTAGTACTGTAACATCCAGAATCTTCAGCACCATTAGATGAGACGCTATAAAACATACATGATGTAACATCACCAAAATTGTTTATTGCTAATAGAACATGTACAGAAGTAAAAAAGTTTATTCTTTTAAGCTGCAAGGAAAACCTTATTGTTCTCAGGCAGCAGCTACTTTTTTTGTATGCTCCAATTTTAAGTAGTTTCTCCAGGACATAAGCTCTGTCCAGAATGCAATATAATCTACGTTCAAAAGGACACAAAGAGAAGGAAGGGGAACATGGAAACAAAGGCTAATGATAAAACCAAGTAGTAACTCAGTAGATATTAACTCATAGTGGACTATTCTTTTTTATCTTTCATTTTTCATAACCCAACACCTGAGGGATAAGAAAAAGCAGCTGTTTCCAACCTGCCTGGAGAGCAGCACCCTTAGCATAGGATGGTGTGGAAGAAAGCATGGGAACAATGGGGAAAAAACATTACAGGTCTGTCATCAGCCCAACACAGAAGGTCAAGTTCTGAGATACAAGCCTGGAAGATGAAGGACACTTAAAATGAGAGCCAGAACATTGACATCCTTTCAGCAGATGGCAAAGACTAGATCAATAGAACTAATTGCTATTAAGAGACAAGTGTGTGCATGGGTGTTTAGTACTTAAGAGCTGTACTTTCTGAAGTACAGTAAATGCCTTTAATAGAATTCAGAAATGAGGTTTTTAATTTAAAAATTCCCTAGATCACATATTAAAAACTAAACCGTCAAGACAAAACTCACAGATGCAGCATTACTTCTAAATACACTGTTTATTGTTTTTATTTTTCAGTTATCCAAATCCATCTTCAGTACCATAATTGTTTTCCATAATTGATTCCCTTTGTAAAATAGAACTTTGGTGTTTTGTCTCAGTACTAGGAAATTGCCTTATGACGACACTGTCTCATCACAACGGAGGATCTCGGACACCTCAGTTCACTTTCATGTCAGGACTATACTAAAATTCATGGTTTTGAGAAAGTTTAACTGTTCTTAATTGTTAGGTTTCAATTGATTTAAGACAGCGAGCATCACGGCAAGTCATTGAAGCCTTCAGATTGTCTAGTGTGGGTTACTGAAGAAAGAAATTATCAGAATAAGGCAAACTGACACTGACATATTAAAAACAACAACAACAAAAAGTTTCTTGGATCTCAGTTAAGAGTTTTCCTTGCCAGAATAAGTTCCTGCTGCCCATAAGATGGTTAAGCTTGTTTCCTCCCCTCTGAAACAAAACAACCACCATAAGCTTTATCATTTCTGACTATACCAAACACAGAAGATGCATTTCTTCAATGCATAATTGAGTTAAACATAAGTAATCCAGTAAGGAAAAACAATTTTTTTTTTGAGCTGGTAGGGGAAAATTTGGCTTGGCAGCAGATTAAAGAATCAGACCATACCAATAACATTGAAAAATAAGCAAAATCTAGCAGGACTGAACAGAGCCAGCAGCGTGCCCTGGCAGAAATGAAGTCCAACAGTATCCTTGGCAGTATTAACTGGAGCATGGCCAGTGTATCAAGGGAAGGGATTATCTCCCTCTACTCAGCACTTATTAGATCACACGTAGAATACAGCATCCGGTGTTGGGGCTCCCAAAAGAAGGGAGACATCAATAACTTGGAGTGAATTCAGCAGAGAAGCACCAAGATAGTCAGGGTATGGAACACCTTCCCCATCAGGAGAGGCTGAGGGATGAGGGCTTGCTCAGCCTGGAGAACAGACTGCTTCAGGACCTGACAGCAGCCCCCTAGTATCCATCAGGAGGTGATCAAGACAACAAAGCCAGGCCCCTCAGAGTGGTGCATGATGAGAGCATGATAGACAACAGACATAAGTTGAAAAAAAGAGAGTTTCAGTCTGGATAGAAGGAAAACCTTTTTCACCCTGAGGACAGTCAAGCAGTGGAACAGTTTGCCCAGAGGCTGTACAGTCTGCATCCTTGGAGGTTTTCAAGACCACAGGATAAAGCCCCAAGCAACCTCATAGTTGGCATGGCTTTGAGCCTGGAGACCAAAGACTGCTTCAGCAGAAGGGCTGGACAAGATGACCCCCAGAAGTCCCTTCCAACCTCAACCATTCTGTGATTCTGCAACTTCCTGAGGTCTCTTCCAACCTGAGTTTTCCTATGAGTTTACTGAATAAAAAATGTAATAAGATTAAGCTAGTTCTAAGAAAAAAATACTCCATTACTTTTTATAAGATTATTCAGGTTTCTAATGACTATTTTAACTTAAATTAGAAGTAAAAATAGGTCTGGTCGTTTTAAATTAAGTCATCATTCAAAACCCATAGAACACCTGTTAGAAGTAGGAAGCTTCTAGTATAGGTTGGAAAACAATTTGTCGGTGACTAACAAAGCTCACAGTATAGAAAAAAAGGGAATAATCCCTACTTTCATATTTTAACAATGTCAGTGTGACATGCTGCCATATGCCAGATGCTTAAAATTGGACTGAATTTTGGATAGAGTCTTCAAAAAATAAAAATAGATTTACACAAACAAGTAATACCAAACTAAAAAAAAAACCAACGAAATCAAATAAAACTATTCTATAAACAATTTAAAAAGGCAGAAAATGAAAGGGAGTGAGAGACAACAGCATTGGTTTCCTGTTTTAATGCAGAATTATACTAGCATAAGAAACTGTCAATACAGTCACTTGTATTTTCCAAAAAATATTTTGAAAAAAAAAATCCAGCACCCTCAACTATGTTTTAGTTTGACTTTTAAATAAATCTCTCAAAAGCTAAGGATACATCCCCAAAACCTAGAGAAAAGTGCATTTTTTTCAGTTAACTGATAAAATTGTGCCTCCAGTGAAATAACTAACTACATCCCTATGAAAACCCAGCCAAGGAAGTTGGAAGACCTGAGTTGTTCTTCCTATTTCTATCAGCAAATCCCCGTCAGGTCTCTGGCAATCCAACAAGCTATCTTGTGGTGTAAATTTCTCATACACGAAAACCTTTCACATAAAACTTTACATTTTCTTTATCAAGTTTTGAGAGTTGAACCACTGGATCTTAAAAGTCATTTGCCTTTGGAAAAATCCATGAAAATCTAAAGGATGTTTAAGGCTCTTTAGGAAAAGATTAAGTCTAACTAGTGCTTTCAGAATTGAAATCTGAAAAATAAAGTTTATTCAACTGCAAGATGTGTCTTAATGTTTAATCTGAACCTGATTAATTAAGGAAAATAACCATCATCTGTTGATAGAAAAAGCTACCTCCTGTGTTAAGAAACCTTTATTTAAACACTCTTCATATTCTATGAGTTTATTTAACAGAAGGAAAAACAGACTAGCAAGCTTAATTTAATTCTGTGGTTTAATGACTAACTCATAAGAATGTGTATTGCATTCATTTTCCAGTAATGTTAATATAGATCCCTTAGAAACATAAGAAGAGTTGTAACAGTACAGCTTGTCCCTGAAAAATGCTTCGTGAGTGACTATAGTTACTACCATTAGCAGAAGTCTGAGATTTAGGCCTGTAACCAAGTTTATTTACAGAAGGGGAAATCCTTCTATGTACATTCAAGAGACACTGAGCCTTGTCGGTGATTCTGTTACTGCAATTTTCTGCCACAGAAATAAGCAGAATTTGAGTTTCTTACTTTTATGTTGATGTACTATAAAATGGTCAAAAAGCAGCCCTAATATTTTCCTAGACTAATACAACTGATATAGTGTATACCATAATTCATAACTCTGAGTTATCCTGTTGTATAAAAGCTCAAGTTCCTGAAAGAAAATTTATGAGCTGTTTTTATTTCTGAAGGGAAAACAATGATTAGTGTAATAGTTTGGAAATGTTTAAATTATCACAAGCCTTCCCCTCTCCCAATATGTAATACATCAATGATTAATGCTTCGTGATATAAAAATTAAACATAACTAAACATTGATATCAACAAATGTAAGATAGAGACTAGGTTAAAGGCAAAATGATTGCAATTGATGCACACTTAAGTCTTTTCTCACATCCTTTTATCCCATCTTAATCTAAAAGATGACACCTAGACTCAGTCTAACTTGTGCAAAGCCCAGCGGGTATTGTGGTATCAAAAGCTAGACAGTGTGCCTTGCCTAACTGCAAAAGGCTGACAGTCAAGTTTGGAAAGGATCTCCTTCAGCTCCACAGCTATCAGTGCTACTCCTGAAAAGAAAGGAGGGCAGAAACATCTGAGAGGAATCACCTCCTTTTTACTTTCCCTGTGAATATTCAGCTTTTGGAAAGGAGAAGGGAAGAGTGAGAAAAGAAACAGCTCAGAGAGAAGGTAGAACCTACCTACTGTTATACTCCCCGTTTTGGTCTGAAGGCTGGTGTTACCTATTAGGAAAAGAAAAGGGGAAAAAATGTTAAAAGCGTATTATTTAACTGGTTTCTGAAACCATAACAAAGACTAAAGTAATGTGAACCTATACAAGAGCATTATATTTGTATATCTGATTTGCATATAAAACTGAAATAGCATAAATCAGTTACATTGCTTGAATATTATTGCTTTACAAACAGAAATCTCAACACATGTGGGTAACAATGAAGTGATTCCAGACAAGAAAAACACTCTGAGTAAAGCTTAAAGGCACAGACTGGATGCAAGGGAGAGAAAAGCAGAAAGGCACTGTGAGGCTAAAGCACAATATTTTCTTATTTTATTTTGGGCCAAATTTTTTATTTTTTAAATTGCTCTGATGCCTTCAACAGCACTATGGATGATTTATGTAGTTCAACAGGATGAGTAACAAAAACTGTTTCTATTTTCCTTTTTTATATACATACACATGCACATGCCCCTTCCCTCTGGTGGGATTTTTTGCTTTATGCTCAAAGGCTACTTCCTGGGCAATTGCCTGAAGAATCACTGAATGTTACCTAGTCCCTCCAAGCTTATTCTTATGTGCATGATGAACCATTGTCAGCATTTTTCATTGGATTCAGCAACATCTGAGTGTGTTGGGCAAACTGGGGAACAGACAATGTATAAGACATAAAACATAGAATGGTCTCTCCTACTGACCTTGCATTACTTTGAACAGGCACTGGTGTTTTATCCTTAAATGTCAAAATACATATTCTTCCCCTTTACCTATAGCATCAAGAGAATCTGGAAGGAGGTCAGATGTACCTCATAACAGAAAAGCCACCTATGCTGCTAACAGCCTAACAAAGTTGATAGAAGCTTCCATAATTCCATGTACATTACACATGTATAATTGCCTCCCAAAAAATGCTTTAAATTAAAAAACTAAACCACAACATGTCATTCCTGCTAATCCCTCGTCCTCCCAGGAGGATAACAGATGGAAAAATATGGTTGATCACAGTCATTTAGTAAGACACAGCATTAACAACAGTTTTCAGATCTTTTGGAAGAGGCCTTTAAAATTTGCAAATGGATCAAGCTCTGCTCCTGTCTTCTGTAATTACACAGTAGTGAATAGCCATTAGGGTAGAATGCATTCCACTGTATATGACCTGTACTGTTTTTCTTAGCAGTCCATGGGCTGAAAGCTAGAAAAGAAGCCTATCATCAATAGTCTTAAATTCATCATTTCAAGCACATACTGTACAAAATACTCAGGGGTTCTGAAAATCAGAGTTGAAACAAAACCATATTTCAATGAACTTGAAAGTTGTTTGGCTTTACTGTTTGCTGTTTTTCAAAGGCACACCCTTTTCCCCATTTTATCATGGCTAGTACTTATTTTTGTACAACCTACAAAAAAGCCTAGGGTTTTGTCAGCTAGCAACTCCCATGGAGCGGAAGATAGATTATACTCTGAATACAGCCCCTGGGACTTGTGGATTTGCTGGTCTATTCTTTGTTTTCCTGGTTTTTTTTTTTTTTTGATAAGCATGGTCTTGAAAAAATATTAAACATTTAGAAATCAAACTCCTATTGACCACAAACTTATATGGCAGATATGACTAATGTTGTGCAATGTAAACATATTAGTGTGATAGGCTCACTTCAAACATTTAGCTAGAACAAAAGCTGCTTTTAAAGCAGATAGCCATGTCCTGCTGAGTTGTGACCTGCAGTGTCTACAGACAGTGCAAAGAAGTGTACTTTTGGTCATGTAATTGCTCCATGAAGGCCAACACTTAACTTACAATTTTTAAGCTAGCCAAGTATTTTTTTGGACATGTCAAGGGCAAAGAGAGAAAGACCTGACTAGAGGTAATTACTAGGTCAACTAGAAAGCTCAATAGCACCTGACATCTGTAACACCAGTTACAGAAACTGATTAAAATGACTCTAAACCAATTTCTTCAAAATAATGCATTATTCATTTGCCGTAAAACTATGAAGCATGCAAAAGAGCAATTAAGAATGCCTACATGCATATTCTCTTACCTTTATCTTTTTTTTCTTTTTAAGACTGATTAAATTCAATAGGGACCATTTGCCCCCTTCCCTTCAGTTGTGGGCTGGACTACAGAAAAAATGTGTACTCACTGGTATTTCCATAGAGATCTTAATCCCCCATTCTAAGGGCATCTTAAATATTTTAGTGACTTCAGATACATCCACTGGGAACAGCCCATTTCTGAACATTTCAATCCAGCTGTCTTATCAGATATATGAATTACTTAGATTTTACATTAAAAGGTGCCTGCAAAATGCAAGCTATTTTGTTGTTTTAAGACAGCATTACTCAAATTCCCTGTAGCGTGAGTAAAATTTACACCTTTTCAGAAACTGTAATTTTTCATATGAAAATGCTTATAGAAAGATACCTTTAAGTAAAATGTTAAATTCTATTAAGTTTTTAAATTACTAGTAATGTACAAACACAACAATTATGCACTGAAAGGAGGAAAATCTAGCCAACTTTAAAAAGTGAGCTAAACTCAAGTTAAATTAAAAGTCAAATGTTCAAACTACCATTTGTATTCATCCTGCTAACAGTGATACAGGCATTCTATAAAAAACCATGACAGTAATTTTTGTTCTACAACAAAAATACCAGCTTCAACAACATTAAATACATGGTGCACACAATATACACTCATTTTCTTTAAAAATAAAAGGATCAGACAATCTTTTGTCTGTAGTTTGCTTGTATTGTGCTGGTGGAGGTTTTTTTTTGTCTGTTTGTTTTTTGTGACAGCAAAGAAAATTTACCTTCTGATTATATGCTCATGCCTCCATAATCTGAGGCATTGGTCAGCAAGAATATTAAAGACAGAATCACCGTTATGTGATTGCTTAAGGACTGCAATACAGAATCACTATAGTATTTCTGCACAGAGTCAGTTTTAGTCTCTCAGGTCCTAGTTTTAATTCCATTCAGGCCCTTCCTGAGCCAAGTTTGCACTCAATCTTGGGCACTGCCAGTGTTGGAATTGTACGGCCCAAGTTTCAACTACAAAATGGGTCTCAGGCAGGTTTGTAAAGTTTGTGTTGCTCTGACTTCAAAGTTCTCAGTGCAAAAGCAGTGCAGCCTAGCTCAGTTTTGTGCACAGATGTGCTGATTTTATGCCAACCATAATATCAGCATACTGTCAGCTATAGGGAAATAGTGGGCTTAATTGCCCAAGAAACAACCTCTTCAAGTGTTTACAAACAAAACTACTACTAAAATTGAGCTACTTCATGAGCAAAGACTAGAAGTGAAAGTGACCAATTTTTTTCTAACATAAAATTATAATCTGAGTTTACCTTTTCCACTAATATATATATGTGGGTATATATATATGCAATATAATACTTTAAAAGACTTTAAAAGTATTTGCTCTTACTATTAAGACATGATTGAGGAGCATGATATTTTGCAGAAAATATTTTTCTGAAAAAATAGACTAGAAGGATCAAGCAAATGTTAATGTGCAATTGTTTTTAAAAGAAACAGCTAAAATAATATTAGAGGTGTTCCAGACCCATTTAGTAGAGAGCTCATGAAAATAACCCTGAAGTAACGTAAGAAATGTCTGTATAATTTGGATACAATTCTATTTGTTTTCACACTGTTTCTTCAGCTAAATGACAACGAGGCATTACTAAGGAAGTAAGTCACTAACCTCCGCGGTTATCATTTCATTTTTGCTCCAAGAAAACAAAAATAAACTTTTGTATGTGCACATAGGCATGAACATGCTCACAAACTGATCATTTCACAGTATCATATCAGTTTGAAGTCAGGAAAAAAACCACACACAACCAAACCAAAACAGCTTATCAGAAGTACCAGTAACAATACAGTCTACAAGTTAGAAAAATACAATAACAAGAAGAAAAAAAAAAAAATCTTATTTCTGCCTATGCATGCTGAAGTGAACTTTACCTAACAGGTTTAGAAACCAGTCTTAAATTTACTATAAATGGACAAAAGACTTGCTCCTTTAAGGAAAAAACAAAAGTCATTTCTCAAGCAAGATGACAGCACAGAATTCCTAAGAAATTGCAGCAAATTTTTTATAAAGGCATATAGCTGGAAATCTGGAACTCCGACTGACCTAATTTTCACTCTGTACATCCTCCAGTTTGTTTTACTTAATGTTAAATCGCCACAAATGCATTACAGCACAGTCAGAATTCAGTGGGAATTTTGTTAGATTAGAAAACCACACCAGATTCCAACCCTGACTGCTGTTGATATAAAAGACACTCAAGTTAATTAGTTTTAGTTCTAGGTGAAGGACAGCAAAGGGTGGATGGATTAGAGACCTTTTTTCCCAATCAAAGAACAGAAACTGTCACCACTGTATTAGTATAGGGTGCCAGCACACACACAGACCATTTCTACTAAAAACTTCGAAATACGGCTGAGTTCTACCACAGTTCTTAGTAGGTGCTGTAAGAGTTAACTTATCCTATGAAGAAAAAGCATGGACAGAAGGGAAGAGAAGCCTCTGTACTACTTTCAGTATAATTTTAATTGCTGAATTTTAAAATACTTTGACATCCTTAGTATGTGTGATACGTTTCTTTCCTATAATATACACTTTTTGCTATTTCACAAGTACACTTATAAAATTGCTTTTAAAAATAAATACAGTATGCTATATGGTAAGTTAATTCTCATCAGTCCAATCTCTAACAAATATAGCACTGTTTTGTTCATATACTGTGCACAGTTGATTTAGTGACAGTCTATAGCATTAGTCCATATGTTACTGTGAACATCATGAATACCTTCAAAGCAGCAAAATTTGTGACAGTGTTTCCCTAACCATGTGACAGTATCTCCTTCTTACCATGAATACTTCCCAGCAGAATATCACCAGCTACTGAAGACAGAGATGATGACTCTGCATAGAGATACTTGGTTTTCAGCAGCCCATCCTCAGTAGATATGTTGATGGATGTCCCCTGCAGCTTCTCAATATTCACACTCTAAGAGAAATAAACTTAAATAAACATAATGGAAAACTTGTCATCACAGTCTGAAAAGGCAGAGGGAAGTAACACTATTAAGAGGCAAAACAAATGGAAAGCAGTTGTTGGTGCAGAACAAACAGAATCAAGTTCTTAGTTAAAAGCTACACAAGACAAAACAAAAACCCTTTTCATCCAAGAGCTCTCACCAACAAGTTAATAATTCTTTACAACATTCCTGTGAATTAGTACATCCATCATACAAGTGAAGAACCCAAATAATCACAAATGGATGAAAGAAAAATTTGATTTATTTTTAAAAAACAAAATGCTTCATTTTGAAAAGTAAAAAAAAAAGGCTTAGCTTTAATAATGTAGACTTAATGTTCATACAGCATCATGACACTTAAAGCATTGGTAATCAGTTTTCTGCCACCACATACTGAAACATCCACTGTCTTTGTTACATACAGCTATTTATGCAGATTTTTAACTGGCTCACTTTGTAGACATAGCTTTGGTGAAAGTTTGCAAAAAACCCACAGCTGCTCTTTTTCTCAGTATAATTGTTCATATTACCTTGGTTATTCAGGCCTCAATTCTTGAACTTAAGCCTCGAGCTATACAAAGCCTTGAAAAATGAGGGATAAGATCTCCATTTCTACTTCTTTTCAATAGAAATGGAGAAAAAGGATAAGATTTGAAAAGTTGCACTATGGATAGATTTGGGGAATAAGAGGTGATAGATGAGATTACCTACGTACAAGTAACCAGTCCTGTGACATAACCTATGCCTACCTGAACAAAACAAATCACGTGCTTGTGCAACTACCATACGAATTTAATTCTATTCTTCCTCAGTTAATTTATGATGGAATCAGGCAATAGTTCATATTTAACACCACTCAATTTGTCTTCATTTTGCTTATGCAGACTTTAAGTGAATTACACAAAAACCTTATTCATTACATGAAATTATATATGGCCTTCTAGAACAAACTGTGCCTTATGTCAATTTATCTTTAAATCCACTTTGTCATTTTAGCATTGTCACCTTGTGGAAAAAATTTAATACAAAAAAAATAAAACTGCTGACCCTTCCAGTGTTATATTATATAAAGAATAAGCTATGGATGAAGTAAGAGGTATTCTGACAAACAGCAATTAGTGCTGTGCAAACTCCATGCTGTATTGTGCCCCAAGAAGTGAGCTAAAGAGGCTGCTTCAGTATGGATTATATGACAGCCCAATTATACTGTGACCTTAGCAATCCACACATACTGAGCTTTATGCTGTCTTTACACCTTAAGGTGTAAGGTTACAGAATGGACTCTTGTCTTAAGACTTTTGACATGATGCTACAATACATAGTAGGTCTCCAAGAATGTAACAAGATATATTAACCTTTAAGAAAATCTGGTGATCAAAGTGCCGTGCTAGAATTAGAGATATGTGACAGTCAATATCTGCAATCTCTGCAGGTGATGCTGCTTAGAAGCACGCTACAGAATCTAAGCATCGATAGTAAACAAACCCAATGATATTGAGGCATAATTTGTCACTACTGAAAGTGACAGCAATCCAGCTTTTCAATCTTTCAATGCTTCTAACAAAACTCTAACAAGCAGAGACCTTAAACATAAGTTTACACTGCATCTGTCCTAGGAATGTTTCCCACAGAGTACTCCACTACTCCCTCACCCAGGATGGCGAAGTGTAAACCTGCTGTGGCACATGGCCGAAGCAACAAGTAAAAGAAAAGCCACTGTCATTTTAGGCTCTGTGATCTAAACCTGTTCTAAAGAGAGTTAAATGACTTGCAAAGAACCTTTCCAATTTTAGCAGGGCCATCACTGCTATCAGCACAATGAAAATAGAGCAAGCCACACTTAAAGTGGGGGGGAATAAAATAAAAATATCTGCATAGTTTGAGTGCAAACTGGCTGCCTTGTGGCATTCCAGAATAGGAAAAGGAAAGCCCAAAAAGCTACATCTGTTACTATGGTATGCAAGTTTTGGCTCTATTTAGATATTTATCTTCTTTAAATATTATGAAGTGCTTTATTATAAACAAGCTCACATACCAACTCATCTTATTTACCAGCTTCAAGTACCTTTCTTAAAAATGCACAGCAATAAAAAGAGTTGCCTCAGCACATGGTGACAATAGGGTTGAGTGTTTATGGGTAAGAATCAGGGGGAAGGCCAACAAGGCAGATATCATGGTGGGAGTCTGTTACAGACCACCCAACCAGGATGAAGAGGCAGATGAAATATACTATAAGCAGCTGGGAGAAGTCTCATGATTACTAGCCCTTGTTGTCGTGGGGGGCTTCAACTTACCAGATGCCTGCTGGAAACATAATACAGCGGTATTATAGTACTCCATCCTTTATTGGATGTGGGGAGAAACATAGTGGCAGAGAACAAGGGAAAGGCTGAGGTACTTAATGCCTTCTTTGCCTCAGTCTTTAAGAATAAGACCAGTTGTTCTCCGGATACCCAGCCCCTTGAACTGGAAGACAGGGACGGGGAGCAGAATGAAGCCCCCATAATCCAAGAGGAAATGGTTAGTGACACACACAAGTCTATGGGGCCAGATGGGATCCACCCAAGGGTACTGAGGGTGTTGGCGGAGGTGCTCACCAAGCCACTTTCCATCATCTATCAGCAGTCCTGGCTAACCTGACTAAATGTGACACCCACCTACAAGAAGGGCCGGAAGGAGGATCCAGGGAACTACAGGCCTGTCAGCCTGACCTCGGTACCAGGGAAGGTCATGGAGCAGATCATCCTGAGTGCCATCACGCGGCATGTACAGGACAACCAGGGGATCAGGCCCAGTCAGCATGTGTTTATGAAAGGCAGATCCTGCTTGACCAACCTGATCTCCTATGACAAGGTGACCTGCTTAGTGGATGAGGGAAAGGCTGTGGATGTTGTCTACCTGGACTTTAGTAAGGCCTTTGACATCATTTCCTACAGCATTCTCCTGGAGAAACTGGCTGCTCATGGCTTGGATGGGCACACTCTTCGCTGGGTAAAAAACTGGCTGGATGGCTGGGCCCAAAGAGTTGTGGTGAATAGAGTGAAATCCAGTTGGGGGTCAGTCACAGGTGGTGTTCCCCAGGGCTCAGTACTGGGGCCAGTTTTATTTCATATCTTTATCAATGATCTGGAGTTGTTTAGCCTGGAGAAGAGGAGGCTGAGGGGAGACCTTATCACTCTCTACAACCACCTGAAAGGAGGTTGTAGCCAGGTAGGGGTTGGTCTCTTCTCCCAAGTAACAAGGGATAGGACGAGAAGAAACAGCCTCAAGTTATGCCAGGCAAGGTTTAGATTGGACATGAAGAAAAATTTCTTCAGCGAAGGGGTAGTCAGGCACTGGACCAGGCTGCCCAGGGAAGTGGCTGAGTCCCCATCCCTGGAGGTATTTAAAAGATGGGTAGATGTGGTGCTTAGGGCCATGGTTTAGTGGTAGACTTGGCAGTGCTAGGTTAATGGTTGGACTTGATGATCTTAAAGGTCTATTCCAATGTAAACGAGTCCATGATTCTAAAAAGAAGTACTGAGTCAGCTAGTTACTATAAAAAACAAAAACTTACCAATACAATGAACATTTGTTTCAGAATATCCCAAATGGTGGGGGGGAGGGGGGGAGTCAGACTGCTCAAGTATAAGACTAAAAAAGTATTCTAGATAAGGAAAGCACAAAGAAAAATAAAACAGGATTGCTTTTTACTGAGACTAAAAACATTTTCAATCCCAAATTCTTTAACTTTTATGAATTTTTGGCAGAACATAGATGTTTGGCTCTGCTAAGTAAGTGTTATAGAAAAATCCCTGTGGCACAGATTAGCTAATAACTCCCCAGTCAAACAAATTTGATTATTTTTGTCCATTGAACCACCAGTTTTTCTGGAAAAATTTCTTCCTTGAGAGTAGAGCTTTGGGAGCTGCAGTTACTGAGACTGACCACATACTGAAGTTCCATCAGTTTCTCACCCTTTGAAGAAAAAGTGTCAGTCTATCTTCATAAATCAGACTGAGAATGTTTTTGCACCAGAACACATTCTCAAGATGAAAACTAACATCTTGCTATGTTTAAATACAACATAAACAACTCCTTCTCCACATATTCTTCTTGACCTTCCTTTTTGTGCTGTCCTTGCTCAAATATTTTACTAGTGTCTTCTCTATTTTGCCCCTTAAAAATATTCTGTTTCTGAAGTGTTTACTGTCTTTTACCACATCCTTTCCCTCCCCACCTCCAGGAGGGGGCTGGAAATGCTGACAGAGCCATAATTACGTAATGATGACTACAACTGATGGAAGAAACATCTCATACAAACACACACAGGAGACATAAGGCTGACTGATTATTAACAAAAGTGGCCAATTGAGAAAAGAAATATCACACTGTCCTTCCTAAGTACACAGCAAAGTTTGTCAGTGAGAAGTTAAATAACATAAGCCAAAATATTGTTCCATAGCAGTAAATTCCTGTTAAAATGACTCACTTCACTCAAGTTACTAGAGTTTTACAACTGTAAGAGTGTCTTCTAGCAATATTACAGACTATATAAATATTTATGATCACAAAAGAAGCACTTCAACTTAATCTGCATGAAGTTTGTTTTATTGTTTCATGACAATGTGTCTGAAAAAAGTGAGATTTTTAAACAGCATTTAAAGACTCAAAGCAAAACAATTATATTTCTCATTTTCATTAACTACATTTTCATGTAGATATAGACCTAATTATTTTTCTACCATCCACTTGTTTTTATCAACACCAGCAAGATGCTATTGAAATTAATTCCATGGACTGCACTGGTATAACAAACTAGTTTGGGACAAATGACTAAGCAGCACAACTCTAAAGACCACCACCAAGCTAGTATGTGGTGAACAGTATGAATTCACAGCAGTCAAAGCACTTCCTAGATTGCACTCAATCTTATTCACTGGTAGAAAGCAAGGATTCCAGTTTTCAGATGATACCACCAGAAGCCCTCTGCAGGAAGACAGATGACACATCAAGAAAGCTGTAAACTACCTCTGCCCTATTCCACTCCCTGTGGCTGCTAGTGGTTTAGGATGGATCCTAACTTCACTAACTAGCAATAATCCCAAGGGAACTGCCAATCAATTAGTACTGATCAGGCTAACTGTAGCATCAACAGAGCATGTCACAGTCAGACCTTACCCACTCTGCTTTATGCTGGGAAGTCTCGCTGAAATGAAATAATGTTCATGAAAAAAAAAATCAATCATAGAATCGTTTAGGTTGGAAAGGACCTTTAAGATCGAGTTCAACCGTTAACCTAGCAGAAGAGACCGACCCCCACCTCACTACCACCTCCTTTTCAGGTAGTTGTAGAGAGAGATAAGGTCTCCCCTGAGCCTCCTTTTCTCCAGACTAAACAACCCCCAACAATAGTACAGCTACAGCAGCCTCCTGGCTCTTTTGTACATAAAAGGCAAGCTAGCATCCACTAGGAAGAAATGCAGGTAATTTAATGTTGACAGGTTTTGGAAAATCCAATGGCAAGTTGCTTAGTTTACAGCAGGATGTTAAAAACAGCTCACAGCTGGCTCTATGTAAGCAAACGTACGATCTCAGAACCCAGTCTACAAGGTGTACAACAGTGCCAAATGGCACTTCACAGAGGCAATTCTGGACTCCTAGAACTTAATAGCTTGGTCTCAATTCTATCCTTGGCTAGGGAGAGCTACCTGCAGTCTTTCTGATACTTCCCAGTGCTGCCGGTTTTAAGGGTACCTATTGAGTCTGATAGAGTACTGCATGCATCCAAGCTACTTCCAGACTTCGCTTGGCTCCATCTGTTCATATAGCAATGCTTCTGATCTAATGAATCCTAATGCAACCAGTTGCATAGACATTATGATGCCTAAACATTCAAGTTGAGCCCAAAAACCAGACTGGATGCGAGAACTGTAGTATTATGTAAGGGAGCCTAGCTCTACATTATTTTAAATAATGGAGAATTGACTACTTACGTCAAGAAACAAAACCAGATTAGAGTAGTATGAGGTTTATCTCATACTGCCATCTGCTGAAAAAAGCAAGCTACTTCTCTAGGAAACTGTTTTCCTGTTCATGATTCTTCTCACTGCATATTATAACAAGATTACATGTGATTATATTTTCTCGGCTGCAAAAAAATATACAAAACTTTCTACTCTTCCATTCTTACAACCATGTAATGCTGGAAGTGTACAGCGTGTACTAATATCAAGCCACTATTCATGAGATGCTAAAAGAAACTCATGGGCCTATTGCAGAATCCAGGTGCCTAGGTATCAGCCAAGTAAAAAGTTTAAGACTGTTGTGAGTGTCTACATAAGTAAAGCTGATGAGTTGTATCAGCTAGCACAACCTCTGTGCTGACGGAATGATCACATGCTTATTACTGTTCTTTCTGTGGAGCCTGTTTACTAATCCAAATCAAGCATAAGATAAGATAGTATAATTAAACAGACAAATGTAAGTTAACAATGAAATGACAATCAACCAATGAGGGTCATTAAATATTCTTCACCACATTCTTCAAAATGTAGTAATTTTGCAGACAAGCCGAATAAGCCATTGAAAAGTTTTACTTCTTACTTACACCCTTCTCTGTTGCACGAATATCTGTATTTCCATAAAGTGTTCCAAGACCAATTACTTTGCCCCCGTTTGTCCGTATATCAATTTTATGGCTCTGAAAAAAAGTTTAAAAATCATAGGGTTAGGATAATCATAATTAGAAAACAAGTTATCTTGTGTTTCAAGCTGTACCACAATAACCACCCTGGATCACAAACTTTCATTTTACTGTGAAGGTTTCTTTGCCAGTGAGTGCCAAATGTGCTGTTTATTTCCAGTGGAGTCAAACTCAAAACAATTTACTTTTCTTTGTAACCAGAAACACAAGGGAAAGAACAATGCTGAGAAACTCTTTGTTGTCAATACAGGTGGGTTTTTTGGTTTTGGTTCGGTTCTTTTAACTAGAAAAACATTCACTCAATATATATTAAAATAAGCAGCAGGGGAAGAAAGAGGGAACTTTGTGTTTCATTTATAGTCCAACCAGAAACCAAGGTATACATATACCCAGTGCTGCAGCGGAGGAGAAACACAAGCTGGCAGTGAGAAATGAACTTGCAAACTGAAGCCTTCCAGTGACCTGGAACCTACAGTGTCACAGAATTCTGTAGGATAATCATATATATACACAAACGCACCACAGAGCTACTTATGCTTGGAGTAGTATGTATAGCCATAAACTTCTATGGATGAATACCAGTGCAAACCTTAGGCCTGCAAGTAGAACCAGATCCTACAGTGTTTCACTCCAACCAGATTCTATTTCAAATTAGGTATTTTGGGTACATCTGCATTACAACCTCAAGTTTTTCATGAGGAAACCAAGTTCCAAGTAAAAAAATGCTATAGCCCTTATACCTTTCAGCTGCTGCTGTATACAACTGACAGGAAAAAAAAAATGTACAGAAATACAGACAATGTAATCTTAGAAAGACAAAAAAAACCCCAGGTCTTGAGAGTGAAAACCAGCCATTTATAAGAAGGGAGAAGGGGAAAAGAAAAAAAAAATTAAAAATCAGATTTAAGTAATGTCAGCTGCAACTTCAATAAATCTGACTTTATGAAGTCTATGGATCTCAACAGCAAAGCTCTTTTGCTTAAGTTCACTAGTGTGAACGTTGGAATAACATAGAATTAAAAGAAAATTCAGCATTTTTTATATTTAATGCTCGATAAGCCCCCCTCCTTCATTTTCCCATACCACCACCTCCATTTTCAAATATATTTGTTTCTGTTGAAAAGGGTATTATTCCTGCAGATGGTATTTAATTTAGGACACCACCCATTAAATTTGACAATCAAACATATCAGAAGTATTCAAGATATTTAGATTATTAAACACCTGTCTGGATAAGCCATAATAAATTGCATTAACTAGGTCTAATCAGATGGCAACAAGATTAAGGACTTTAAAAAAAATATGAAATCAAGTTTGGAATATGGAAAACATGGGCTTATACTGCTCTAACACATTTCTGATGAAGCACCAAGAACCAGAAGTTTCATGGGGTTTCATAAGACACGAGGAACTCTAGAGCAGCATTTCTTAGTCTTTGTGTTCTCAAGTCTTGCTTTCTCCTCTTCATTTAAGAGGCTTCCCCACAGTAAAATGCAACGCCCCTAACTTGAGACTACAGTAGTGATTCTCACCTTTTAAAGGCTGTGAATAACTCGGCTGTTCAGTTAAGCTTCTATACAAATATACTAGATGATCCTCTCCATATACAGTAAACAGGATAAAGTTAAATTAGATGCTTCAGCCAGACATCACAGTTCCTTTGAGGCAGTTACATTAGGCACATTATCAGAATAATGGTTAAAGAGCAAATCCTCCAGGCATACAACTTGAGGAAAATACCATAAGATTAGAAGAATTAATGTATAGCAATGAGTTACCAGTATGGCCACTGATAGTTAAGTAAAATAAACCCATGACACACACACTTATTTCCTCAATTTTTTTTTTTATTCTATCATTTTTGGGATAGAAAAGGCTTTGATAAGACACAGATCCCTCAACATTTTTCCCCAGGATTATTAAGACTATCCCTATCCTCTTAAAAAGAACAGGCTTTCAGAGGCAGGTATCAATAGAGACACCTAACAGACAGCAGGATTTGCTGAGAGAGGAAGCAACTTATAATGGTCAAGTAGCTTTTTCATTAAGAGGGAATATTCCACTAGCTGAAAGTAAGCAGCACTAATTTGTCATAGGGCTTCTCCTAGCAAGGGAGAAAGGTTTGAGTAAGGAAGAGGTAAAAGGCTGTCAAGGCCATGACAGATGTTAAAACCAGAAAAATTTATTCAGTTCCAAGAAAGGAAGGACAGTGGTACAGGACTAAGAAATCGGGCTCAGACATGCTGTGTGGTGAGGAAGCATGGCAGGTCTTCCACTGATCGTGCATGAGACACCTGGAAATTCTTGTTATCCCTGGCACAGTCAGAGTCAGAAGTAATTGTTGAACATACAAACAAAATTAAAGGGTCTCCTTGCTCCTGCTGTCACTGCTATGTTGACAGACTGTAACAAAAAGCAGCAGAAATAATTAAAGAGAAGCAGCACTGCTTTCTCAATAAAGAATTTTGGAATAATTTATATTCTGAAGAAGACCTAGATGTCATAACTGTATTTTGGAATTACTGCTACTATCAGCTGACCTAAAGACTTGAAAGGGACAGAGTGAACTGGGCTTTAGCCAATTACAAAACAACAACCAACAAAAAAACTCTCAATAAAACAACCCTCAACAAATGTCACTGGCTGGCTAATACCTACCACACCAAAAGTACCAGCTCAAACCATTAAAAAAAACATACAGAATACTCATCTTTTCTGTTCAATTACTAGCATGCATGATTAAGGAAAGCAGATGTCAAATTTCTAGGTCTTCTGTAAAGACACTATACAGTATACCAAAAATCAGCAAGTTTTTTGAATTACAAGTTATACAAACAACTTCTTGCAGTCTGTGGCAAGTTAAGAGACTTAGCAGTTGTGAAGCTGTTTGCTGGTGCTCTTGAATAATCCCGACATGACGAGATTTTGTTTATTTGTTTAAAGTCATTGATCAAAGATCTTTTGCTCTCTACTGTAAAGAAAGGGTCTCCTGCTTTGCTAGTCAATGAGATTTGTGGACAGCATGCCAGTGAAGCAATATTAAACAGCTCTTTAATCCATCCAGGGGAGGGCAGTATCACTTCAGTTTGCTCAGTAAAGCACATTCCCTAAAGGGGAATCGGCTCTTGCACTGCACTACAGAATCTAATCTATAAGATTTTCAGTAGCCTTAAAAAAACCCGAAAGGTTAATAGTTCTGCTTCTCACTAATAATTCTGTTTCTCCGCTAATAGAGTATAATTCCTGAATCTATATTAGAAAAACTGGGTTACAGTTGCCTTACTAGAACTACACTACTTCTTAACAACAACGTTAGACTAAAAACTGATTGTATGGCCAAGAGATACTGTAATTGAACAATAGTTTGCTCTTGCAAACACCTACATGGCCAGTAATTTTAAATTAAAAACCTTCATCTCACTACTTCAGAGTCAACAAAATCAAGAGTGGTAACATATCTGCTCTAGTACTGTATGTTGAAGCCGCCACAGTAACCAGAACAAAGACAACCAATCACCACTCACAACCCAAAAGAATACTTTGGGTAACTATTTTGGTTAAAAAAGGCCAAAGCTTTATAATCTACCACAGCTTTGTTTTAACAAGAGTTTCAGTTGACATCTGCAATTCTTTCTTGATACTTTAAATTTTAAATGCTTTCTGCCTTCTGCAACAAGGCAGTTCCTCTCACCTGAGGCTTAAGGGAGCAAAGAAGCTTCCTGTGACCACCAACGTAGTGGACACATCGAGGCACGTGCACAGGGGAAGAATCATCTTTCAGACTTGTAGTTTTCCTGGCATTTTTGTGAATAGAGCAAGGCTGAAAGTTGACAGAGAAAAAAAACAACACCAAACTCCTCTAAACTATAATGAGGCTGTGGAGGTGTTGGTCTCAGAAGCCTCAAACTGGTGACTTTGCAGCCTTCTTTTCAGTTCATTAGAGAGTGTTATTTCATTGCTACCTGAAGTCTTGAGGAAAATAGAACTGGCTTTTTCATTTTTAAAATTCAACATTTTTCACATCTCAGATTATATATGAGAAAAGATGCCCACAAAACTAGTTAGCTTTCTTTCCTCAAAATCCTCTTTTTCCATATCACAAAAAATTCTTGACAATTGTGATGGCATGCTGCGATTACTGTCACTATTGCTGGCCAAAACTACCTTGTTTTCCCATATCATGCAGTTTCTCACATACTGCTGTTTGCTGCTATTATTATACAACAGTCATTTTTAACCAAAGCTTTAGACAGCAGTAACACATATAGTACTGTTAACTTTTTGTTAGATTTTGGTTACCTTTTTAAGAGTAAAATGGTAAATTACACAGAATCTGGAAGATACAAATTGTCTGTAGTTCACTGAATATGGATTAAACCTAGCTCTATTGTATATTAAATTTCCCCTTAAGTTCAGTTTCCCACATATGCGCTATAAAATCATCTTTTACCATGATAGAGAAAAACACTGAAAGATTTTTCATATCTCAAAAATACTTAAACTTAGGAATTACCCTATTTGAAAAGCACTTCTTTTGAATTTATACCAATTCCTGCAGGTACAATCCCAATTATTCAAGTGAATTTGATTCCAAACAGCACCTAAGTCAGATATACTTCGATTATGTCTACAAAAGCTTATCGTAGCAAACCTGAAGTCTTAAGATTGAAAAATCAAGGTCATGACCATGATACACATTGTATTTATCAGATATATTTTAGTCATGTATTTTGGACATGTAATGTGTAACTTCTGATTGAAAATTAACCTAAAGAGTTTGTCATCACTGATAGATCAGAATTATAAAAAAAAAAACCACAGGAAAAAAAAAATAAGCAGCATACTGCAAAGTCCCAACTGAGCAAGCATAACTATTAATCTACTAGACAGGAAATCCCAGTCTTTTTTTTTTTGAGGTATGGGGAGAGCAGATATCAGGCCTACTGCTGTCACTGTTTCTGCTGGCTTTGGCTATCATCAAAGGTACTTGGACTTCTGACTCCACATTAGTTAGTGTTATTGACTTTGTGTTGTAATGGTATGCAATAAATAAAGGTGAGGTGCTACACACATAGTAACATTTAGAAATATCAGAGTACTTCTCATCTCCAGAACTGGCATGTAAGTTTTTATACTTTATTCCACCACACAATCCCTTTCAAAACACCGATGGAGTGGGGGAGGGTTCTTTGTACCTTTATTGACTGCAAGACACTAGTCCCCTTCTCCGTTTCTATTTTGCAGTTATCACATTCTATTTTCTGAATCTTCACGCAGCCAGTCCCCGATGTTTTGATATCCAAATCTAGAATTAAAACAGTTTTATTAGCAACAGAATGAGAAGAGTCGGATCTATTTAACATAGTACTTGATCACTTTATATAGTAACTACATATAGTAGGGAAAAAAGCAGCTTCTTTGTTGCTAAAGAACCTTCTTGCAAAGTTTGGCCCCACACTTTCAATTGCATGACTAGTCACTGTCAACAGTTGACACTGAAAACTTTGTAAGCCTGTGAACAGCCATCCAGCTTCAAGAGAGAACATTAGGAGGCAGCAGCATGACTGTTACCACTGGCAAGGAATCAGCAGGGTGTGATCCTTTAGTGAAGTTTTATCTTTTTTTTTTTTTTTAACCCACTCCCAAACTCCACCTCCATCTCATAGCTACCCTAGTCACCAATTCTATTAGCAATGCTACTGAGACATTTGGGTACCCTGATGTGGGTTTTGGGGTGGGAAGGTTGGCAGGTTGTTTGAGGCCCCACAGAGGGTAGTAAGATTCAACAGCAATTACATAGGTCTTGCTTAGACCTATGCTGCTTCAACTAGCAAGCAGCATAACACAAAAACATGAGCTTGCATGCGTCATTCTTCCCTAGCCTTCTGAAAGGCCTGAATTACCCCCCGGCATGAAGAAGCATGTTTGCCTCTAGTCTGAATCACCTCACCTTATTACTGTTCATAGGCTCCCACAAAGAAAAGTCACTAGGTCTTGTAGGTAACTCAAGAGAGTAATTTATAGGCTGGTATTTAAGTTTTTATACTATATTCCACCACACAATCCCTTTTAAAACACTGATGGAGTGAGGGAGGGTTCTTTGTGCCATTATTGACTGCAAGACACTAGTCCTCTTCTGGTTTTACTTTGCAGTTATCACATTCTATTTTCTGAATCTTCACGCAGCCAGTCCCCGATGTTTTGATATCCAAATCTAGAATCTTATTTATTTATCAAGGGAGTAATTTATGGGCTCATAGTGCTTCACACAGAAGCAGCAAAAGCATTTTTCTGCCACTTGAGCTCACCCCAATTCTAAGAAAGAGATACTGTGATCAAGATTTTAATCAAACTATATGTTTCTTAAATTTAAGTGAACTCTAAGATAGGCTTTAAGGCATGTAAAAGCACAAAACCTGGCAAACTGGGCTGGTGACTACCATCAGAGGCTCGAGGGCCAGCACCACAGGGGTTTATGTTGGTAAAGCCTAGACAGTTTCACTAGATTAAAAATATCTGAGTGGTATTTGAGCTATTCTGATTTGATTGATGCTAATCTACAGGTTCTAAAGTTGAGACAAAACTTTATGGAAAAGTTTTACTTCTCAGGGAGCAGTTGAATTGTTTAAACACAGTTCCCAAAGACACACAAATAGAGACACTCTCCAAACATCTATGCTTGAAACAGTATGTCTCTGCACAGCACAAACCTGGAGAGTTTAAAAAGAAAGCAATATTATTTTTGAAATACAAGCCATCTTGCTCAAAACTGCTCAATTCTCCCACTGGAAAACTGCATGGTCCTTGGGAGGATCTACATCCAAGACTTTTGCTATTTTGCTTTCTGAGAAGAAAGAGGTTCAAAAGCCATTTTGTTTGTGCAAGTCATTGAATTCAGTCAGCTTGATACCCTCTTGCCCTTATTGCTTCTGTCAAAAGGGGCAATGAAAAGGCTTAAAAGGAGTAAGTTTAGCCATGATACCAACTTAATAAGACTTCTATAAGACTGAGGTTAATAAAAACTTCTGATCCTGCGGGGCATATTATGGCCATCATTTGAAAGGTAGATTAATAGTGTAATCCTAGTTGTATCAAAGATGGGTGCCAAAAGAGGACACAGAAGTCTGGGGATTCATGAGCATGCTGTTAGGAAACACCAGGGATTCCTGGAAACATACTTTGTGCCTTGATCGTCTGCTGAGTGACAGCGCTTTGCTAGCCTTGATATAGCAAAAATTAGCGGAGAAGCTCCTCTGCCTCACAAATTGGCTTCCTGAAGCAAGGATAAATGACTCCAGAAAAAGGCAGGCTAAAAGCTGGATAATATTGCTAACGAAATTTCAGCAGGCAAGGAGGAACACGATACAATCTGTTTCAGTGCCAAAGCTCCAAATATAGCTAGTTGGATTCCTCCTTAGCAAGGATGAGGGCTGAAGCCAACTTCAGCCACACAAACCTCAGAGAATGCATGAAGATCTTTGAGGTGCAAAGGACTTGTATTGGAAATAAAGGTACATAGGGAAAAAAATAACTTTGGTATCAGAATGTAGGGGCAGAGATACCCCAGAAATACCACCTTAAGCTATAGTATTTTAAATAGACTGGAAAATTACTTCTTTTAAAGTGACTCAGCAGCCCTGGACTACTAGAAGTACTTCATGATGATCCACTTCTCTGCTCATAGAGGAAGCTTCCCAGTAAGTGAGCATGCATGTAAAACAGTTCAGTCCAGGAAAAACTACTTATTGAGGGCATCAGGTTATAGTATTTGCTACTCTGAGGCTGTAAGTCTGCCATACTTAGGAGTAGATCACTGATGATCTTTTTTCCAACTCATTAATATGTTAAGAGTTCAGAAAAATACACTGTTGAAAACATTCACATTTGCTTTCCACTAACATTTATGAAAAACAAAAAGCAGAAACAAGCAGTCCCAGGAGCTTAGGTTCTCCCCTCATATAAGTAGGCAGAAAAATTGTTTAAGTGATACCATAAAATTATGATTTTGTTAATTCACAGAAACATTCAAGACCCATACATTCATTCAGTTTGCTTGGTTAATTCCACAAGAATCTGCAGCATTTAGCCAAAAAGCTAAGTGATCTCATGGACTTAAGTAAGACTAATGTGGAAGAGTTAAGTTTTCCTAATGAGAGAACTGATAATAAAAAATAAACAGCAACAACAAAAAAATTAAAAACCCATACTGGCTTACAAGTGCACCAAGACCAGGAGTGTTTGATCCTGTGCCAGAGAGGACAGAGCTTTGGTATTCTACTCCGTGAAGCCTGGCCACCACTTCAACACTCATGGTTCTCCTCCTTGACTTTGGCAAAGAACCCTCTGTTGTCTTCACCATGGTATAATATGGAAAAAGCACTGGAACAGTTTGCCAAAGGAGGTTGTAGAGTCTTCATTCTTGGACATTTTCAAAACCAGACTGGATAAAGCCCTGAGCAGCTTTCTCTGACCTTAGAGTTGACCCTGCTTTGAGCAAGAGGCTGAACTAGAAACTTTCTGAGGTCCCCTCCAACCCAAATTATCCTATGATTCTAATATAATACACATGTACCAAAGCAAAACCTAAGAACCACATGGTAAGACAGAACAGAGGAGTATCAAATTCTGGTTATGCAAGACCTCAGTTGTGTTTACTTCTGAGTACTTAGTCAATGTACAGTAACCAGAAATCAAAGAGCTGGTTTCAGGTTTAATTAGCACATGCAGTTTGACATGCCAAGACACAGGGTCCTCTATGTGCCAAGCAGACTCCGAACCTACAGCCATGTGCCACCACCATCCCTGGTATAAATAGCTAACATATACATATGACCTGAAGGAAAATAAACAAACTAGATTAAAGAGAAATTCATTGACATCTATAATCTATGAAGGTTAAATGTATCAGAGAGGACTATCAGATTGTGTATGATATTGAAAGACTACACACAGCATAAAACTAGACACTAAGAAATAGAGGATCCTTTAGGACTTGCCCTAGTAGGCAAGGCTGCTTACAAGTTGCCTTTGGTTTAAAATGCATACTTGAGCTCATCATCTAGCATCTTCTGCACATGCTCTTCAGGGGCTAAGGAGTTTTAGCTAACTTAGAGCTTCCTGGATAAGCTCCAACCTAAATTGCGAAAGCCGTTAGGAAATGCCACAACTTCCAAAACCAAGAAAGAAGCTAGAATACTGTAAAGACATTCACATCAACTTCTCAACTTCTTACAGCTAAGTGACAGAAAGAGAGCTCAAATAAAACAGTCTAGATAGAGTTAACATCCTCCTCACGCATTCAAGGAAGGCCAGAGAAAAGCCAAAGTGCTTGCAGAGGAACAACAGTTTCTTTCTGTTTTGAGATGTGTTTTTACAAGGGATAAGATGTTTTGCTTACGCAATGATGTTTAATGGATAATTCTTTCCTAAATAAAGAAAAGGAACAACCCAAGCACAAACTACTACTCAGAAAACCCAAAAACCAAACCAGAGCTGACAGGACACTTAAAGTAGAACCTCACTGGCAAGAAGCAATTCTACTTCACCGAGTACAAAAAAATATTTACATTTTAGGAAATATATCTCTGGACATGCCTAGATAACAGCATGAACAGACAATACTAACAACATGCTAATCATGGGGTGACAAACAGCAACTAGTGGAAGCGGATTATAATCCCCAGAATGTCCAGGGAACCTGAATTGCATGAGCTTACCACAAACCCCAGTGGAACAGCTTAGAAACCTACAAACTAATAAAACCTATTTCAAGAAGGAAGACTGTAAGACAGTCTGCAGGGTTGGGTGATATTCAGAATATAATAAGAATCTCAAAGACAGGACAAAAGCTAAGTGATTTTTTTTTTCCATCAATCAGGATTCATTATTGAGACCTTTAGGAAGGTTCCCCATATTGAAACGCTTTATGAAGGCTAAGATTCTCCAGATCTTAATACAATGAATTCTACCCCCTAAGAGTAACCAAGTCTGGAGTAACACAGAACAGTCACTCAGAGATCCTAGAGAAACTGAAATATTGAATTACTAACAGCTACAGTAACCAGACACACCTGGTACCAGAGAAATGAAGGGTAATAGATGGGACACTGGGTGTTGGTTTGATTGTCTGTAATCCTGGGATGGACTCTGTGAATGTACTACAGACGAGCCAAGGTAATCTTTGCACTTGCCAAGCAGGGGGAAAAAAAAAAATAAAGCTGTAAGAATGTAACTGTCAATCCTTAGGGAAGGGTCAAAACTACAAAAGCCTCTTGGAGAAGACAGTCCTGCAGTGAAAGAATTCAATGAATACATAGGTAACAGTTCAGTGAAAGAGTCAACGAATATATAGGTAACAGTTGATCTGTTTAAGAGAATGAACTTGAATTTCCAGATGCCTTTGACAATATCCTTAGTCCTATATTGTCTTTTAGCTATAAACTATATATCATCTTCAACACTACATGAATTTGGAAATCAGCACAAATACCAAGGTTTAAAAGTTTCATCAATGACACTGAATTATTCAGACTAGTTAAAAACCCACTGACAAACTGCAGAAAGATCGTGGAATACCACATACTCGAATAAGCAAATAGCAGGAAATTGAATGGACAGTATGCCTTGTGGGACTCTTCACCAAGAGGCAGGGAGTTTGCCAGGAAGCTCTCACCCTGAAACTGTTTACATGTGTAAGTGGACACTCGGGAAAAGAGACTCACTGAGGGGCTGAGCTGCATCAGGCTCAGAAAATCCCCTTAACTGAAAACAGTCGACAGCTAAGAGAACACTTAGATGGAATATCATTTATGTTTGTCCTGTTCTTACTGTTCCCTGAGCATCTGTTTATGACTACTGCCAGAGACAGGACAGCAGGCTGGCTGGACTCATGGTACAAATCAGTATGACCATTCTAACATAGACAAAGTAAAGCACACTGAGGGCAGGGAAGGGGAAAAGCCCCTGATTTTATTTACAGAATGTTTGTCTCTGTATTAGTTGTTAGGAAACAAAAGAGTTTACCATAAGCTTTGGTAAACATACCTAAGAAACACCCCTTCAGTTATCAACACTGTTCCAAAAAAAAAAAAAAAAAACAAACCCAAACCCCAACCAACCAAAAGTATATTATAGGGATGAGTAAGAGTAGAAAATGAAAGAGAATGCTGCTGTGATACATCCATAGCACTTCTCCATTTTGAATGATATACAGTTCAGCTCCTTCTAAATGAAAACAAGATAAAAAAAATCCAAAAAAACAAACATAGCAGAATTCAAGATATAGGGAAAAAAAGGTAAGAGAAGATAAAAGGTGCAAAATGTCTTTGCCATAAGGGTTTGGAAAAATGGTAACCAAGAGAATATAACACCATGCTCTACAAAAGTCATAGATGACAGGTGTGAAGTGTAAGTAGAATGAGATTGTTCACCATTTCTCATACCACAACTGCAGCAGAGCTTCAAATGAAATAAAGCAGCAGTCTTGAACAACCACTTGAAGCAAACCAAAGTACCGGGTTTTTTGTACACTGAAAAGTTTTTCCAGCATGGTGAAACTTATTCTGCACTGTATAGGCACCTGCACAAATCCATAGGAAAAAAAAACATACCAATGACTAAACACAATTCTCTCTGGGTCAAATACTCCCTAAACCTCAGCTCTCTGGGGGGAATTATCCTAGCAAGCTTACTCTTTTCCTCTCCCCTAAAATTAGAGCCACTGTCAGTATTTCAGTCCAGCACAGATGTTTATTGGTTTCAGCCACTACAGCTGCTCTCCCAAGTTGTTTATAGGTTCCGTACCAGAAACCCTGCACAGATTTTTGCCTTGTGCCCACAATGATAATGCAAGACTTGTACTAGACAAGGGAGCCCTTCTTGGCATTTCATCTGTGTTGTTACCTTCCAGACTTTTTTGACCCCTGTGGATGGCCACTCAGCATAACAACCACTAATGGAGCTGGCAGGTCCAACAAGCCTACTGGGAGCAACGCTTGAACTGCAGGGGTGCGTAGCACATACTGAGGACTGCTGTCTCCCAGCTGAGCTGCAGTTATGTCTTTTCTGGAACACCAGCTGTCAGAGCTAAAATAAAAGTGTGCATGGCAACTACCACTTAATAGCACAAGTTGCAGCATTAACTATTGCTGACAAAAACGTCATCAACAAGTCATGTATCCAAGCACCTAAGAAGTCAGGAAACACAGAAAAAAAAATGGGACGTTTTGAACCTCCTTAATGAGAGGGGGTGTGATGCCATTTCCCAATATCCGCTGCCGACAGCGCTTCCAGCCGAAGCGGCCACAGCAGCAGCGCCAGCGCGGTCCCCGCCGCGCCTCACCGGCGGCAGCCGTCCCGTCCCCCCGGGCCCCGTGCGCCAGCAGGCCGGAGGGAGCGGGCTGGCAGCCGGGCCTCCCACCTCACCCACCGAACTTCACGGGCGTCCTGACGTCCACGGCGGCCTTGCTGTCCACGCTGTCCGCGACGATCGCCATCTGCTGCAGCGCCTCGTCGTACTCCACCCGGACGCGGTCCTGCTGCCGGCCGCGGGGCGGGGGGCTGCCGCCGGCGCCGCTGACGGCGACCAGAACGCGGTCCGCGCCCGGGTAGCGCTCCGGGTCCAGCGGGCGCACGCTCACCTGGCAGGGCAGCCGCACCCGCAGCCGCCCCCGCGGGCTGACCGCCAGCGCCCACTCCTGAAGGGGCCTGCGGCCGCCGGCCTCGGCGGAGCCGCTACAGCCGCGGCGGGGGACGGCCGGCCCCCACCACCCGCCGGCCGCCCGCACCGCCAGAGGCCCCCAGCGCGGGGGCAGCACCCTCATACCGCCCGGCGGGGCCGCCGGCCCCGGGAGCCGCGGCCGAAGCCCCCTGAGGCGGGACGGGGAGCGGCCGCTGGCGGCGGACGGCCGTTACCCCCGCCCGGTCACGTGACGCGGCTGCACGCGGGGAGTGGCACCGGGGCGGCGGGTAAACAGGCGGCGGCCGCTGGCACGCGCCCCGGCAGGGGAGACTGATGGGAGTCGTAGTTCGCCAGCGCGCGGAAGGAACTATGCTCGTCCTCATCGGCCTATCAGCGAGAGGGGGAGGCGGAGCATCCGCTGGTCTGCTGCTATTGGGCAGCGGGGCGGGATGCTAGAGCCAATCAGGAGCCAGGGTGAGGGCCAGCTGAGGTAGGCCAGAGCGGGAGCGGCGGCGTCGCCATAGGAACGGGGGACGCCGCTCGGCGAGGCGGGGCCGGCCGCGGCCGCACAGGTGGGGCCCTGCGGTGGCCGGGGCCGGGGCCAGGGGACGCAAAACCGCGGCTTCGACGTAGAGGCGGGAAGCGAGTCCAGCGGCGCCGGGCCTCTGGGCCGCCTCAGCCCTGTTGGAGGAGTGCCGGGTGGGCCGGGGCCCACCGCCCCGCCAGCGTCCCTGGGTGCCGGGGGCCTTGCCCCGGGTGGTCTCAGGCATCTCCTGCGTGAGAAAACGAGGTACCTCAGGGCGTGAGGGCCGGTTCCGTGGTCGCCTTGGGCTGCTGGTGGTGCAGCCAAGCGTTAGTTTCCGATGGGAGAGCCGTGCTGTTTGGGTTTCAGCCTGCTCAGCTCCCTGGTGCAGCAGCCTCTGCAGCCACAGGATTTAACACCTGCAAGGGAAACAGAGAGGAAGGGATGGGGGAAATGGCGGGGCTTTGGGTGGCAGCCTGGTCTTTGTTATGCTTAAGCCTGGAGTGAGACTGTGTGTGTTGAAATGTCCTCGGTCAGAGGATAAAGAAGCAGTTTGGCAGATGTGCTGGAAAAACCGTTTTTTTCAAAAGTGGTATTGCGGAGCTCCAAAATTTCTGTCTGTCAAGATGGCTTGGTTAACATGTTTTTTATTGTGACTGCTTTTTAGCAGTTAACATACAGCCTAGCAGTTCTAAAGCCGTCCAAATAAATATTTTCCTGAGTTCTGTACAAATATGTCATGAGACAATTGTCCTTATAGGGTTTACAAACAAGTGGGGAACTACTGAATTCAGTTAAAAAGTTTTATGGACTTCATAGCCCACGTTATCATTGTATAATAATTAAAAAAAAATGTGGTGGGGCTTGTGGGCATAGACGATGTAAAGTCTGCAGTCTTCTCATAGATGTAGTTTACTGCTAATAATGAGAGTGAAACATGCATAGAAAAGTGCATTGTCATAGCTACACAAGAAATAATGAAATCTGGGGCTGTTACTTTATTGATTTGCTCCCTTTTGCATTCCATGTGTTGTTTTTCTTCTTTTCCAAAAATAACCATGCAAGCCATGGGATATGATATTTGGTCATCAAGCTCTTTTCACCTCATTAGCCTCATTTCCATTTTTATCACTGTCTGGTATTGATTATTTTTGAATCTGAAATGAGGTCTGAGTGTCCAAGAGGAAAGAAGATGGCCCTAGCTTTTTGGCCCATCTGTAATTTTCACTGTGGAAAGTTTAATAAAGATTCATATTCATCAGTAAAGCCCTTCAAGTTAAATTATTTCATTGGTTTACATTATTCAGTCTCAAAAATCATTAGATGAAAGACAAAAAGGGCCAGCCTGCCATATGATAGTTTAGTACAGAAAAATAGGATTCTAGAAAGACAAAAATGTATCCAGAAATATCTTGGAATGTGATGGGGGATAGAAGTGATTTTTTTCAAGTCTTCAGAAATGATTGATTTGGGGAAAAAAATACTACAAAATTCTCACTCTTGAGACCAAATACCAAATGTTAAATGTTAGATAATTTGTCAGGGAAACAGTTACAGACCTGTAAGAAGTGTGCTGCAATGTGCTATAATTCCGCTAGATGACAGCCAATTCAACAAATCACTCTATTAACCGACTGTTCAAAGGGAATCCCGACTTTGGTTAGGTGGGGCTTACTGCTGCCACCCCTTTCGCCCTGAAGTCAGTGCTACCTTTCCTTATCGTCATCTCCTACCTCCTCTTAAACGTTAGTGCTGGTTTCCCACTGCCCCCTTTTCCTCCAGTATCTCGGTATTTGACGCTCCTCGTGTAGGCAGAGGTTTATCAGGTTGGGCTCCCTACTATGCTATGCATCATCTTTAATATTGTCAAGTTTTGCATAATTGAGAACTTTGTTCAAGAAACCATTCAAAGATGCTTAAGCCTTAGCTATGTATATATGTCACTGTTTTGTGTTGGTTTTTTTTTCATTAGACACAGTCTAAGCATATTTATATGGTTAAAAATACTGAAGAAAACAAATAAAAAGTAATTGCTAGGAAGACGTAGTTCTTTCTCCATACATACATAACCTCATGTTTTTAATGTTTTACTTATGCCATCTATATTTTGGCTATAATATTGATAATATTGATCCCATATCAGCTGGTATGGCATGTAGCAGAGTCCAACAGTAAAATTAGATTTGTTTTCATCTTCAATTTTCTGACTTGTCACTTGCAGAAAAAGAAAACTATATCAAATTTATAAATGGAGACTTAATTAGAGCTCCAATTTCAAGATGCCTGGATGATTCCTTAATGTTTCTTACTAGCCATTTTCCAGATATTTACTTATAGTATTGTTGTTAGCCAAAGAATATTCTGTATTTCATGCAAAAGATAACAAAACCTAGACCTTATAAAGTGTTATAAAGCAGATTTTAAAGCCAAAGCATTATTAGAGGTGCTTTTAGGCTAAGGTAAGTGAGAGAGAGATTTCAAGGGAAGAGGAATTAAAGAAAAAGGATATACAGGATAGATAGGCTGCAGAAGGAATACATTTTTCTAACTTTTATATTCGGAATCAATCACAGAGTAAGATCAGACTGCTTCAGGTACCACAGGGTATAAACTTAGTCTGCCTGGGCGGGATTAAGTTCACCTGTTTGCTAACATTGTAATGAAGAAATAATGTGACTTCACTGCTCAGGAAAAGGGGGCCTCCCTGCAGGAGTGTTCTTGCTGGGGTTATGCTCATGCTGAGGCTCCTACCTGCAGATGCAAGAACACTTCTTTTCAAGTTAACATCCAGCATTTGGGCAAGGTTCACCGCACGCAGGGCTAGCTACTTATCCATGTTCCTCTGTATCATGAGGCTTAAGAATTTTATAGTCAGGATATTTTTCCAAGTTTATTAAAAATTCTCACATGTTTCTATTACAAAATATCTGTATTACACTATTTTAGTTCCTTTATTTGTATTTTGTAATTTGTATTTTTTCAGTGATGTATTTCTGAGCTGCTTCTTTGAGCTGCCTTAGTTCTCAAGGCGTGTCTAGGTTTCAGTGGGTAGGCAAAGCATGTTTTGTTTTCCCCTCGGTATTTTAGTGTCTGTGTAGTGATGGTAACCATTTCTTCTCAGGGATGGCAGAAAGAGGCAGTGTCCAAAGCACACAATGGTTTGGATTTCAGAGATTTTTTGTTTGTCACGCTGCCAGAAATCTTCTGAGGAAATTAAGTTCCTCATGGAAACCATGTGAAAAGGGAAGTGGCAAATCTTACCATTCAGATTCCCCCTATCTTAGCCATATCTAATGAGAACTCCAGCAGATAAAGTCTGTGTGTGGCCCAGGGTGATTCCATCCCAAATAGCAGAGACTTGAAAACAAGGGAAAACAACAGAACTTATAACAGAAGTTGTAAAGCAGCTTAGGTGTGCGGTCTCTGAGGTTGTACAGTCTAATCAACCAATCCATTCTGAATTACATGCATATTATAATGTCTGATTGTACATGATGTAATTTTAATTTTAATGATCATTTAATATTAGCATAGCTTTGCCATTTAAAGACACATCCCTTCATGCTGAAGCACAGGCTCTGCCCAGTTAAAACAGAAGGTCTGCTGCTTACAAGACTGTAAGCTTTAACTTTAGGAAAGAAGCATTAGGAAATAAAATTTTAGGGGATGAAAAGAAGATCACTGTGTGATTGAATAGATCGATGGTACTCCTATGTTATTAATATTATCTGTAGCTCTCATCTCTTCCCTTCTCCTTGAAGAGGATATGGCAACTGGAAAAGTTTTGGAGAAGGATGACAAGAACAGTAGAAAGCATAGAAGGGCTTTCATGCTAGTGACAGCAGGTAGCTTGGCTTCTTCAGCCTAGAAAAAGGATTATCAGATGAAGATACAAGTTAAAAAAACCCTACTGCCACAGAAAGGTTGTGATTATTCTGTGACTCATCCAGTAAAAGAACTAGATGGCATCAAGGAGCCAGATTCAAAACAAACAAAAACAAAACTCGTTACTCACGTCGTGCAGAGGTAAGATGAAAATCTCCATTCCCCTGGATTTTGCAGATACTGAAAGTTTGGCATGAGTTCAAGGGGAGAGGGGATGGGTTCAGGGAAGCATCACCACACTGTAACGGGGGGATTCTTCTGTCCCTCCCCAGGCATCTGGTGTTGGCTGGAATCAGCTAGATCAGCTTTGGACTTGATGACCTTAAAGGTCTTTTCCAACCTAAATGATTCTCTGATTCTATGTCCCACTGTTCAGCTGAGGTTCTGTTCATTGCCTCCCTGCTCTGGGTACTGTCCCTGTCTCCTGCCATCCTCGCTGCTTGCAGGCAGATGGGAAGGTGCTCCTTAGCAACTTCCAGAAAAATTAGCCAATTGAGCTCATAACATTGATAGAAATTATTCAGACTTCCTTAGCTGATTTTGCCTGAGAAAGTAGTTATAAAGCTGTTCCTCTTGCAGATCAGTGTTGAGGAGGAAGGTATCTCCTCCTGCAAGAGAAGGAACTACTAATACATAACATCCATGGATGCAGCTTGCTGTGGAAGGAGATCTATGTCTATGGCCTCAGCGCAACTTAATGTGAATTTACACCTATTTGATTAAACTTGGCTAAACCTTAGATTTGTGTTGTATTAAACAAAAACATGTCCTGTGAGTTGGAGCATTTACGTGTCAATCTACATCAATTTAACTAACCCAGCTTTAACTGAAACAGGGCAGATTTGTGTGGCAACAAAGAATGAAGGAGGGAATATGTTAAGAAATTGATAATTTCCATCAGGAAGGAAAGTAGCACACATGTCAATGTATAATGTACCATCTATAAATCCAGTTGTGAACTTGCATGTAATACTAGTAATTAGCTACTTCCATAAATATTTCCCACTGGAGTTAGTCAGACTACTTAGACAAATAACTGCTTATTGTTTTAATTAACTTAATAGACTTCCCAGTCTGGCCTGATGTTATTAGACTGAAATTATAAATTACTTGGAATGTACATTCATACAAAGGTTTTAATAAAATAATTGAAAAGACATTATTTTAACACATACTCTTCAACATACAATAGTTTTTGCCTCCAGCAATAGCAGTGTAAATAGTTTAATATTATTCTAACAGTAAATTCATACCTTTAATTATGTAACAATGGCAGAGAAAAATAACGTGCTTAATAATTTTTTCCCCTTTGTGCTTAAAATTAAAAAAGCATGTTCAAGTTGGGCTTGAAGGGTAAGACTGTGTGACTGGTATCAAATTTTACTGACGCTTTTCTGAGCCTGAATCTTTTTCTAATTATTGGCTCAATATTGAGTCCAGTTCTGTTTAATATCTTTATCAGTGATCTGGACGAGGGGATCGAGTGCACCCTCAGTAAATTTGCAGATGACACCAAGTTGGGCAGGAGTGTTGATCTGCTGGAGGGTAGGAAGGCCCTACAGAGGGACCTGGACAGGCTGGATCATTGGGCCGGGGCCAACTGTATGAGGTTCAACAAGGCTCAGTGCCAGGTCCTGCACTTGGGTCACAACAACCCCAAGCAACGCTACAGGTTTGGGGAGGAGTCGCTGGAGAGATGCCTGGCGGGAAAGGACCTGGGGGTGTTGGTCGACAGCCAGCTGAATATGAGCCAGCAGTGTGCCCAGGTGGCCAAGAAGGCCCATAGCATCCTGGCTTGTATCAGGAATAGCGTGGCCAGCAGGACCAGGGAAGTGATCGTCCCCCTGTACTCAGCACTGGTGAGGCCGTACCTCGAATACTGTGTTCCGTTTTGGGCCCCTCCCTACAAGAAGGACATTGAGGTGCTGGAGCATGTCCAGAGAAGGGCAATGAAGCTGGTGAAGGGTCTAGAGAACAAGTCTTATGAGGAGTGGCTGAGGGAGCTGGGGTTGTTTAGTTTGGAGAAGAGGAGGCTGAGGGGAGACCTTATTGCTCTCTACAACTCCCTGAAAGGAGGTTGGAGCGAGGTGGGGGTCGGTCTCTTCTCCCCAGTAACAAGCAATAGGACAAGAGGAAATGACCTCAGGTTGCGCCAGGGGAGGTTTAGATTGGCTATTAGCAAAAATTTCTTCACCGAAAGGGCAGTCAAGCACTGGACCAGGCTGCCCAGGGAAGTGGTTGAGTCCCCATCCCTGGAGGTATTTAAAAGACGGGTAGATGTGGTGCTTAGGGCCATGGTTTAGTGGTGGACTTGGCAGTGATAGGTTAATGGTTGGACTTGATGATCCTAAGGGTCTTTTCCATCCTAAATGATTCTATGATTCTAATTTTATAAATGCAAGAGATTAAGATAAAGTTTAAAGGAGTTCATCAGTATATGTTAATGAAGTTGATCACTTGAAGTGTAGTTCCCTCAACAGAGATTTTTATAAATTTTGTGTCTTCTTAGTTAGTCTAGTTGGTTCATTTTCATACATGGAGCTGCATCTCTTCATGTTCATAATGAAATTTTACTACTTTTTGCATCTGTCACTCTGGAAAGAATCAATGCAGCGTAGTGTCACCTATCTGGATTCTGCACTGACTTGTTTATGAACATTGCTGTTTGCTAGAGAGATACTGAAGTAAAGATGCTGGCATTAGTCTTGGGAATCTGAGTTCAGACTTTTATTATTAATCCTGTCCTAAAGCTGTTTCACAAGACAGTTCTCAGCCTGATTTGACCCAGGTTCCAAAACAGACTTGTAATTCCCTTTCTCTGCAATTCTGTGTGTTGGATCAAGGCTGTAATATTATTTGCAGTTCTACAGTTTAAAAACATCCATATTTGTTGAACTATTCTGTAAATTTAGAAATCATGCCAACTTTTATTGCTATTTGAATTAGACTGTTTATTTATCAGATACTGCAGAAATACAAATTTTCCACTTTGCTTTTTGAACTTTATATATCCAATTTTGTATGAGCTGAATTTTAAATTTAATTATGTAGTAGGTAACTGAAGAATGCTAAACTTACTTTAACTTATTTTATTGTCTCATTGTCATGGTTTAACCCCAGCCGGCAACTAAACACCACACAGCCACTCACTTATACCCATAATCATACATATCTTTTGTTACAGTCTGTCCCCTTTCCTCTTAACAAGGAGTGGAGACTAGCATTTATCACACTAGCTAAGGCTGTCTAATTGTTTTCCTCTGTCTCAGCTGTCTATCATTATGTCTTAACATAATATTATAAACTTTTTAGATTCAGAAGATTGTTTTTGTTCTCTCCCTGCCCAGCAAATTGGAGTCTTGGCGAGGATTCTTTTGTACTACTGCACTGCGAGGAAATGTATTTTTTTGACTGGCGTCAACTCTATGTTTCACATACAAGTATCGACAAAAATGCCTACGCCCATGAAGCTCTCAGGTTTTGGCATTGTTCTGCTTAGAGTTTCTGCCACTGTGCTTTTCCCTCTGTCTAAATTCTTCCCATATGTTTAGAGGAACAAATAAAGCAGCAGCCATAAACATGAAATGCATATGCTAAAATATTCAGCAGTTCTTTATAGATGAAAAATTGCTCTCTGTTTATAAATGTGTATACATGTTTATGTACAGTATTTCAGAGTTTATTTCTTGGCTTCTATGATGTTTACAGTTGTTTCACAATGTTTTGACTCCTCCAGGAGGGATCGTGAAATTGCTTTTTTTTTCCATAAGCAAATACAGTCGCTGAAATCTCTCGAAAAGTCAAAATGTTCCTGAAGGAATTCCAAACATCACTGAACAAAGTCATAAACTTGCCAGTTTAAATTTCACTACCTTTATAGACAAGTGACTTTTCAAAAGGTGGATACACATAACACAACATTTTTATATCCATTTTCTCACCACAACTATAAAAAGAAATTATTTTTTTCTTAACTGTCAGCTTTCTGGCTTTGGAATGCAAAATTGCTCTGGTTGTTTCATTGGAGAAATCTGGTGTATACGGTTGAAATATTCTCAAAATTTCTTCTCAGTTTTATTACAGTTTTAATTTTGCGTGTCCTTGATTTATAATAAAAAGCTCTCTTTTGAAAGAGAAAGGTCTCCCATATGCTATGTGAAAGGCTGAATGATGTCAAAACTGACTAATTTGAGGTGGGTTCTGCATCTTTGGCAGCTGATATGGGGTTTATAATGATTTTGTCCTACAGCAGAATACAACATTCTCTGCATAATAGTTATTCTGCATAATAATTAATCTAGAAAGATCTGCTCGTGTCAGGTGAACACTTGCAGAAGTTGGCAATCTTTCTCCCAAAGTTGAACTAAGGCCAAAAGGTCAATATTTTAAAACTCTTTGAATATACAAAGCTCTTAAGATACTGTTATGCCAGAAGAGGTTTTTGGCAGCTATTAATTGGCATTTGATGTAATGACAAGTACCGACCTGATGGACATTGCTGTTTTATCAGGGTACCAGGAGCATTGTATCCCCTTGTATTCCACCTCCCGTTTCCCTCTTCCCTCTCGGCATTTTCGCACACCTTAGACAGTTCTGATGATTGATGCCTGGGAACATAATTCTCAAGTGCTGGACCAAGGTAGTAAGCCCAAAGGGAAGTTACATGAAGTTACAGTAACTTGATGACGTTAGGTCTCATCTTGCTCAGAAATGATTAACAAATGTCCTTGATCTAGCTCTTCCTAATGCAAGAATCTTAGAGATTTCTGTTCCTAAACGAGAGCTATGAAAGTGGGATTTTCTCAAATATAATTGTAGGAAAGTTATCTTTTCCAACAACCCTACTTGTTCCAAGTTTCTTTTATTTCTCTGTGTATTTATTAAAAAACTCTGTTACTTAATTTGAAAAAGAGCTTTCTTCAGGAGAAAGCTAATACCAAGCTACAATTATAAAATTTGGATTTTAGCCTCTTTTAAAGCTCCTTCTTTTGAGGAAGAAAAAAGGGATCCCCACACTGTACTAGGGATCAAAATACAGCTTAAATCCTGTGAGTTTTATTATTACTCTTGAATTAGTTCACTTGGATATTTTTCAGGGTCATATTATTTTAGCAGAGGTCACAGATACTAAAAATGTCACCTGGTACATAACTGAAATGTTAGTACTACATAGGAGCTCTGACATGAGGAGATCTCAGAATAATTATTTTTTCCAGTATTTTTCTACCTCCTATTCTCAGATTTTGTATCGTGTTTCTCATTTTCTATGGTTTCGAGGCTTATTTGTTGGGTTTGGTTTTGTTGGTGTTTTTTTGTTGTTTTTTTTTTTTAAGTATGGCCATGCAATAACTTACAGACATGAATAATGATATTACTCACACAAGTTAGACCAGTTCTTGTCCTCAGGATCTCTATGTTCTGTGAAGGAGTTAATTTTCTATGTAATTACTGCCTGCAAGGTCAAGGGGCACCATGAAGGGTGCGCTTATGTTGGATGGAGAGAAGGGGAAACGCATTCTTGGATTAGTCTTACGGAAAAGACAGAGAAAGGTTCATAGAAGTTATACCTATAGGAGTCCCATCCACTTGGGGATTTCCTTTATAAGGACTGCCTGAAGGCAACGGCTGGACTCCCCAGTTTAACAGATTTTCAAAACTCAGCTGGTCAAAGCCCTAAGCAAGACAATTTAGTTTTGAAGTTAGCCCTGCTTTGAGCAGGAGATTGGACTAGAAGACCCCAGAGGCCTTTTCCAGCCTAAACCTGTTACTCAATGCTTGTTCTTTAAGAAATACGGTTTTGCAAGTTGTTTAACAATCATGCGCTGGTAACATAGCCAACTATTACAGGATTTTAAAAATACTCAACCAATGTTAGAATGATAGTGCAGCCTCTTACAAGTCTTTCATGAAGTTGTAACTGTAGACCCACGTAGTTTGCTCACATTGTGACTTTTGTTGCTTGAACGTGGGTCTCACATGTTGATGTTGTGTTCCTTACACTACACGTTTATCTTGCACAGTCATATATATCCCTAGATCTAATTAACTGTATTTTGGTATTTTTGTTACTTCCTAGAACTTCAAACAATGAGTCAGGCTGGTGAAGAAAGTTCCAGTTCCAGTGACACAGAATTGGAAATCGAGAAGGAGCAACCTATCTGTGCTCTAGCTCCAACAGTTTATAGCCGAGATGAGGGATCCACTGATGTAACAGCAAGTCCTGCATTTCAGTGTTTAGATGAGGTACCATGTACCCCAGCTTTCTCTATCTATAACAGTGCATAGTGTCCAAATCAATTAATCTGAAATATATATTTTGTTGTTAGTAGTTGAAGGTTGTTACCATAGGCTATCTGTAGATTCCCTATTTCTTCTCTGATTTTTTTTTCAAAGTGGTAAGAACATTTTGTGAAGCAGAAACATACATGGGGCATATTCTTGCTGGGGATGGTGTGCTTAATAGATAACCACATTAATTTTTTCAGTGATCATGGCCTTAAAGGAAATGAGAATAGAGAGGTCTTGTTTTTGTAGTATTCTAGCTATAGAGGTCATTGCATCATGATTTCTAGAAAGGATCAATAGCTGCAGGAAAAATTCAAGGTAAGTGGCTCCTGAGGCACTAACAACTGATGATAATAGAAGAAACCTTTTGGAACTCAGTTTCTTTTGCAGAATTTTCTTTTAGAATACTTGAAATATTTTAGAATTTAAGATATCAAATACGTATCAAATGGAATCCTAAAAATGTAATGCCAGAAGAGACATTAAGAGATCATCTAATCCAGAATTTACACTGAAGTAGAGTCCCTGCAGATATTTGTCTAATTTGTTCTTTAAATCTTTAATTGATGGAGATAGCTCTTTGGGTATCCTTTTCCAGCATTTCATCATTGCTAGAGTTTTAAAAAAACATTTTCCTAAATCCCAGTTTAAATTTCCTTGTGAATAATGCCTCTTTCTTCTTGCCTTGCCCACAGTGACAATGGAGAGCAATCAATTTCTACCCTCTTTATAATAAAAATAGACATCTCTCTTACATCCTAAACAGGCTTTCACGTTTTTCTTAAAGTTCTTACATTAAGTTGCTTTACCTCGGGCTCTTTCCAGCTTGGATCTGTCAGATCTGTTTGCTAGCCCAGCTCTTTCTCTCTGCCTTGGACCTAAGGTCAGTAGAAAGGAAGGGATGAGAATTTGTAGTGAAGAGGGAAATAGGACTGCCCCTTTTCTATCCTGCTATTAGATCATACTGAACATAGCATGAAGCTGCACAGTCAATCTCTCTCTAATCTCTTGTGCATTCAAGTGACGTATAGAGGAGGGAGAGAGATTTTCACTTTCAGTCCAGTGCCAGTATATGGTGAGCCGACAGCTTCCAGTATTGTTGTAGCACAAAACCCCTTTCTTCTCAGTCCAAGGCAGCTGCAAAAGTCCAGGACATCTCAATTCTCAAAGAGAGTTGACCTCTCACCTTGCAGAAATCCTCCTGTCTGCTGAAAGTATGGAAACTGCACTTTGGGGAGTACTTTATTTTCCAGCTACTCCCATACTTTTTCTATAGATTTTCAGATGTGGTAGAATTTTTGCTATGTCAACAAGTAGCATATGTCTAGTACAAGATATCTTTACCCCCCAACCCTTCCCCAAATAAAATAAAACTAAATAGTGTAACATTCTAAAATATATTCTACATTTCTGCTTTGTTTTCCTTATTTTTAATTGTGGTGAAAACTTATTTTTCTAGACTTATTCTAGAAAATGATCAGATCATTTGGCTGATTTTTTTTTCTCCAAAAAATCTTTCCAAAGAGGTTATTCTGCATGTCAAATTTAAGGCCAACTTGTTTAACACTGATAACGTTGTAAACCATTAATGGGAAATGTAGGATAACCTTAGTATTAGAAGTTGTTCCCAACTCAGGAAAAAAACATGCAGTGGAAAACTGCAGTAAGCAATTTGCATAAGATTTCACAAATGAGGTCTTTCGGTCATTTAGTCAATTTTTAAAGGGAACTATGACTCATTTATTCTTACCATAATTTTTAACAGTTCGTACTTGTGCTTTATGGGTCAATTTGGCTTTTCATCACTTATTCACATTTCTTCTCTTCCACTGACATGTTTGTTTTCCTTTGTTGAACTTTATACATAATTCAGAGATAAATATATTAATTTAGTCACCATAGAGGTTATTGCATTGACACTGGCTTCAGCTTCTTGGAATAGCTTTCAGAATTTTTCCACAGAAGCAGAATTGCATCATATTATCTCTGGTTCATTGGCTAGTCATTTATGCCTGCACAGGAGCAAATACTTATCAGAAGGGACACCTTTTGATATAAGATTTATTTGAGAACAGATATATCCTTTCTAGCAGTAAACCTTCCAGTCAAGCCAGTTTTGTTTTTCTCATGTAAACAGCAGATAGTCGAACATATGAATAGCAAGAAGTCAAACATGCACTCTCTCTCCTGCATTTTTAGTAACACATAGTAACATTGTTTAGGCATGTGGGTTAGGTAAAAATATTAAAAACTGGACAGAGGTTTGAACAAAAGCCACTCAGTCTGTCATGACTTGCTTTTCACCAACGGTTTTTATTTATTACCAAGTTGACATAAGCCTAACTCAGTACTTCCACTGCTGTTGGTTAGAGGGCTGTCATACATTCACAAAATGAACTTTCCACTTCTTTTAGCCTTTGTTATTATGTCCTTGAAATAAAGACCTTTGCTCTAACACTTCTAATTGAACTTCTTGACTTGTGAATCTTTCCTCATATCCTGTTTTCTTCTAGTGTACACCATTAGAAATAAATCAATCTGCATCATGTTAATAACGTTCATGGAAAACTACATAGTCTAGTACTCGTGTGATGAAATAAATATATTACTTGGATAAATGCTACATTAAGATGCAATAAATTATGCTGTTTTCATTTTGAATTTAGTGCATTATAGACCATGTATATGTAATTTGATTCTTAAAAGGCAGCAAAAAATGTATTGAATTTTATGTAATGTACATTGTCTAAATTTCAAGAGCTATTAATTTTATAAAATTAATATGTTACTAGTAGCTAGCTTCAGCAAAATGGTCTCTAATTTATACTCAACCTTTGCATGCAAATTTATGATTTTTTTGCAACAGATAGTAATTTAATATATTTTACCTCTCCCTTTATCCTTATATCATCCTTGTTACAACATTGCTATTACTGCTTAAGCAGCACAGGACATACTGAAACTGCCATTTGAATAGAGAAAGCAACAGAACATAACATGAAACTGGATTAAATGCTCAAAATGACAAGATTAGGCAGAATGAAAATAAGAAAGACCAATTAACAAATTGCCTCCTGCCCGCTCTCATAATTTTTGTTCCTGTAATTTTTGCCCTTCCCTGCACTTTATAGTAGTATATTTTCCCTCTGGACACTCAAGCTGTTCTTTCCTTTCCTTTCCTCCACCTGATCCAGGCTTTCCTGTTTTAATGGGAACATAAATAAATGAAGCATCAGTTGTCATAATGATGCTGTTGATGTTTAGTTTGTAATCTATTATAGTCTCCAAATCCTTTTCTGTTGCTTAATTTTTGTTTTGTTACCAAATCACAATTAATCCCAGACACAAAAAAGATTGGTCTAATGCAGACTGTTGCACTCTGTATCCTATAACGATAAAATGCACTGTGCCCCCTATCTGATACCGGCACCAAATCTTCCATTTGCGCTGCTTTTTTTGATGGAAATTGTCGCTATCATGCTACATTTCTTTTTGCTGGTGTCCAAACATCCTATTGCCACCATCCATCAGGAAGCAGAAAGAACCTTTCGTGAATGTTTTTCCTGACTATTTTGAAACTTGGAGTCTTTCTGAGATTAATGAACTTCTCACCCCTGACTGCTAAAAGTGGTTGAACTGCTGATAAAGATATTAACCAAAATCCTGGTCCTACTGGAAACACAGAGCAAAATCTCCATGTTTACCAAAAAATGAACAGTATAGTGACAGAGACTTCTCAAGCAAATTTTGCTTCTGCTGATCTGATGCTGATTCATGTGGATCTGCTAGCTGGAAGAGCTTTAAAGTCATGGAATGATGCCTGTGTTCAGTGTTTGAATGTGGTTTAAGGGGGAGAAGGTACTTTTCATTGTTCTCTTTTCTCATCTGCGCTGCAGGAAAGAAGAGAGAGTCACATAAAGGTTGACTACAACTTTCAAATATAAATACTAAGAATCAGTATTTCATATATTTCTTCAATGGCATTATAACATCTAACAATGCCACTCTAGAAAATATAGCCTTTTCCAATTTCTTTGGCTATCAAGCTGTTTTTTAATTCTCTCCTAACTTAGGTTAAATGGTAGGTGTAAACTTTCCTTTTAAAAAAAAAAAGTCAATACCTCTTTAAATGAAAAATTTTCTAGAAAAGCTAGCTCAGTAGACCAAGATAGAAATTTTACTTCTTTTATATGAGCACCAATTTAATTTCTGTTCACCTACACATACTGTAGTGTGCTTTCTACTCTTATAAAGTATGGTCATCGTATATTTTTGGATGGTAACCATAGCAGTGGATAATTGGTTTCAGTACTCTCCAAACATGTATGCGCTCTATCGAAGATGTAGAAATCTTAACAGAGCTGTTGAATGCAAACAACATTTTCAAACTTAAGCTGATCCTGGCACGCTCCACATTATATGCTTCAAAGCTTCTGGCACAACAAAAAAGCTGTATAAATATGTTGGCACAGACAGCAAAGACAGATGTTGCCTCCACCTCCAGCCATAGGAATTTGTCTGCTAATTAAATAAACCTTTTCAACTTTGTTGATATGGTCACTTCAGGAGTCAGCTAGGGATGGTAATGTGTCTGTAAGCTAGAGTCTGGGTGTTGGTTTTTTTTTTTTTTTTGCAACAGCTTTCAGCAAGCAAGCAGTAGTTTGCATAGTGAACGTTAAACCAATCGGTTGTTACAATAGTTAAGTTGATTGTTCAAATTGGTGGTAACTCCTATAAAAAGCTGTATGGGAGTGGGGTGAATTTACAGGTGCCTTTAACCAGCAGGAGTGGGAATAGAGCCAGCGTAGTATGCTCTATCTATTGAGAGATTCTTTTTACTGCTTGCAGGTGACATTGTGAGGAAACAAGAGCAGGAAGCTTTTGCATATGCTCATATTATCACAAAGCAGGTGGTATTTCTGTTCATTTCTGAAAAGCACGTTTGAAAGCATTCATGATGTGTTGTTTCTTTTGGGCCCTTCACTTCAAGAAGGACATCGAGGTGCTAGAGCATGTCCAGAGAAGGGCACCAAAGCTGGTGATGGGTCTAGAGCACAAGTCTTATGAGGAGCGGCTGAGGGAGCTGGGGTTGTTTAGTTTGGAGAAGAGGAGACTGAGGGGAGACCATCTCGTTCTCTACAACTGCCTGAAAGGAGGTTGTAGAGAGGTGGGAGTCAGTCTCTTCTCCCAAGTAACAAGTGATAGGATGAGAGGAAATGGCCTCAAGCTGTGCCAGGGAAAGTTTAGGTTGGATATTAGGAAAAACTTCTTCACTGAAAGGGCAGTCAGGCACTGGACCAGGCTGCCCAGGGAAGTGGTTGAGTCTCCATCCCTGGAGGTATTTGAAAGACAGGTAGATGTGGTGCTTGAGGACATGGTTTAGTGGCGGACTTGGCAGTGACAGGTTAACGGTTGGACTTGATGATCTTAAGGGTCTTTTCCAACCTTAACGATTCTTCTATGCTGTTATAAAGTCAAGTGCAGATTTCATGCCACACAGAGGAAACACAGCTCCCTAAAGCTGCGAGACTAAGAGAAGGAATAATCTCTAACTGCAGCATCTTCTTGCTTTTTGGCCTTTTCTCAACAATTTCTGAGACTCGTGAGACTTAAAAAACCAAGCATATTGCTGTCTTATGTTCCAAAGCTGTCTCCCCCTTCCCCTTTTCTCACCCAAAACATGTATTTGAGAGCTGATATTCCAAAACAGGGTGATCTTGTACTAAAATTGTGAGTCTACCTGGCCTTGGCTTATGATGTTTATGGCAGCTCAACCGCATGGTGAGGAAGCCAGAGCAATGTTAACCAAACATACATTCAATCAAAATGTCCAGTGGTGGAGAATCATCTGCTACACAGATTAGGTTATTTTAAATGTTGAAAAGGTGATTTCCGGTTTCCTTATTCAAAAAACCTGTGCCCAAATAGTCCTTAATGAACAGACCCTTAAAGATTTGCATGAGAAAGAATCTTTGGGTTTAGCATATGGAGGTTGAGCTGCAGAGGTAAGCAGAGGGGCTTTTATATTCTCTCTGAAGAAAGAAATGAGAATTTCTGTTTCTCAAAGTGGATCCTACTTCTCCATAAAAATCATTGACTCCATGTAATTGCTTAAAAATCAGTGTGTAACACATACTTACTATTTTCTACTGTGTCATTCTAAATGTTGGTGTACTATTTCAGTAGAAGTGTAATATTAATTAGACTTACAGTTTGCCTTGATTATATGAACATAATTAGGTAATTGGGGATATTTTTTTCCAGTTATTGGTTATTTTCCAAACAGATTCTTTTTTTACTGAGATCAGAAAAATTGATGAACAAGTACTTAAAAAATAATATTGATTCATATCCTGTTCTCATGACTTGTGTGAGGGTTGGATTTGACACATCATCTTAAAACATTGTTTTCTGGTTTTGGTTACCATTGAGCGTGATGGCCAACTTCACTTCTGACAGAAGTATTATAACTCCATAAAAGTTTCATTAAAGCTGTGAATGAAAGAGATAAGTTTAGTAAGTGGAATGTTTGCATTTAGCAGGGCCTGTGGATGGTATTGCTCAGCCATTTTTGTTTGAAACTTATGTCAATCTCTTCAGGCCCATATATACCCTATTATTTTTCTCTTATCTCCTGAAAAAAAGAACACAGAACACCTTTATAAAAATTTATTTTAAATCTCTTTCTTGGTAGGCCAGTATTTAGTTCTTATCTCATCTTTTTTCTCTATGAAAACTTGAAGTCACACCCTTCCTGTTTTGATTTTTCTATGACATGTAAGTCATAGAAGCTAAGTAAATTTGGCACCTTTTTTTTGTTTGATTTTGCTTTAAGTTATAAACACGGTGTTCTAGGTGTGGATTGAGAACCATCTTAATTTCCTTTGAAAATAATCACATAAATGCCAGTTTATTTTCCACCAAATTGTCAAACTACCTGTTGTTTGCAACTCACTCTCTGAGTTTGACTGCAGTGTTTCCCAAAAAACACCATTAAGGAAATAGATATTTGCATAAAAAAGGGAAGAAAAAAAATAAAAATCACTGCTTTCAGACCTTTTAATTTCGTCTCTGATTTTTTCTAATTTTTTTTTGTTTAAGCAACGCATAGAAAGCCAAGACATTACAGTCTTCTTGGCTGATCACGTTGAACAGATGGGTTTGTGCCTTTATTTTTTGGAAACAACCCATAGGAATTTTGCTAGCAAACCCACTGTTAGTAATCTTCTTCACTAAAATTCACAATTTAAATATTAGTAAGATCAAAACCACAAGTGTTTTCATATGATAATCAGCATTACATAGATGTTTTCTGTAAATCGAAAGACATGTTTTGAATTATTAAGCCTTAAGCACAGGCCAAATGCTTTTGTTTGTATAAAAAATGTATGCTTTAATTTGGGGTATTATTTATATTCGCATGCTTTGATGAAACTTGCATGTGATCTGAAAGTTTGTGTATAATACAAAAAACAGATGAGTCTGCTTCTTCTCTTTCATGTTAAAGATACAAGTTGTGTAAACTCTTGAATGGGCAATTACTTTTTTCTCTTCCAAAATAGAAATAGTTTCAAAAAGATGTCTAAGATTTCAGCCTTTGGTATTATCTGGCAGCTGAAGTGTCATAAAATGAATCTCTTAAAAACTATTGTTACTAGCAGTTACTTTCCTGGCACATCACATAGTCATCTTTGTTGGTCATCTAAGGTTACCTGTGTTTTCTTATTGCTTCAACTTTTACAGAAAATCAATAAAAGAATTTTTTGGTAGTCTCCATAAACATCTATGACAGTAGTACAGCTTCAACAGTGTGACTTAATTTTATTACATCAAGGAAAAACAAAAAATAATGCTTGCAACAAGTAGATGGAGTTACACGTTGTAAAACTAGTATACATTGATGGAGATTCAGCTTCAACAGTTCCAGGCAGGTAATATTCAGATTTGTGTAACAACATTACACTTCCTTTTTCTTTTTCTTTCTTTTTCTTTTTTTTTTTGTTTTAAAGTCATCAGACAAGGCTTTTGTAGGTGATATTAGTCACATTTGCTTATTCTCTTAAAATTCTTGTGTTTTACGAAGTTTCCTTTAAACAGGATAAAAAAAGGACAGTTTCTCTTCTAACAACTTAGCAGGAAAAAGACATTTTCAAGTAGAAGCTTGTAGATGCTGTAAGTCATACTTAGCTAGTTACCATATAATGAATAGGAGCAAATTGTGCATTTCATGCAAAATGATTAAATATAATCATATGCAATTAGATATTTGCTCTTCTAACCAATACTTCATAAGTTGCTTTTTTTTGTTTAGACAATATTTTTTTATCCCAAAATAAATACTCTATAGCTTCAATACATGTTCTCAAGCAAAGATTGTACATCTTGCAATTAAAATTTTCCATCACTCTTTAAAATTGAAATAAAATAAACCAAATTACAGTTCATAGTGAAATATCCTTCAAAGTATTTACTTCCTTAAAATATATATTAATATTTTACAATTTAACAATTGCCGCTGTTGCTCATTTGTATAACTTGTAACCATAATAGTTCTCGTTATCATCTTAAAAATAGTAAAGGTCGTATTTGTAAAGTGTTAGGTCAGGTGTATACTTTTTTTTTTTTGGTATGTCTCTTTTAACTAAAAAGGCTATGCCAGCAAAGACCACGCAAGATAAAGATATACAGTCTTAGTATAGTTTATCTGCATTTCAAGACTGGTATAAGCAGTATAGCAAAATAGTCTCTTGCTAAGATACATTGCATGTCCGCTCAGAATGTTAAGTCACTGTAATTGTAGAGACATGTCCTTTCTAGGGTAGGCGATAGATACGTGTAGTCAAATTTGTGCTTGCTATCTACAGCATGAGCTTTAATAGTAGTATCTCTAATTTGCACTTCCTGAAGTATTTGAAAATTTGGTTGTTTCACTTGTTACATTTTAGAGGAAAAAAGTCTTTCACATATTCTCTTTTCTGTCTATAATTGCCAGTGGGTTGTTCATGTTTCTGTGGCTACAAAAGGGGTACTCAGAAAATGGGGAGAACACAATCTTTCTGTATCTTACAAAATATTTATAATCTTTCTTACAATTTTAAGGTCTAATGTTACCTAGAGTGAGAAGAACTTAAATGAGAGCTTGAGTCTCTACAAGAGTCATGTAACATTTGGCTTACCTAAAAGATTCAGGAGAAAGCAAAATGGTGCTGGAAACTCTTTCTGTATGGATTTAGAGGCACTAATGCAAAGACATGGATTCTTCTTGATGTGTCTTCTTCCTACCTGTCTACCTGTCTATATAAATGTGCAATAAGCTACTAACAGCTCCTTTCTCCCACAAACGACAAATAGGACCTTGAGCTTGAACGGAGGAACCAAAATGAGCAAGAACAGTCTTTCATTACATGCTCTCTACATTATTTCCACTTATTTTTATTCAATTCCTTCACCAACTTCCTTGAATAATCTTTGATAAAGGGGATAAGATTTGAGGAATCATCTTAATTTTCTAAGTTTTCTTCAAGGCATTTTTTGTGTCTTTGGGCAAACCATGTGGTCCTCTGTTTCCTAGTCCTTTAAAAAAATAATTTGTAGTACTTTTCCTAATTTGTGTTGATATTGCCATGGTACACCTTTGAAGTTGTGAAGGATAGATGATACAAAAAATCAGGCTGTTTCAGAGAGACTAATTCTCATTCGAAGTGTTGACAAATTCGTATGTTATTAGTTATACCTCTGAGTTATTTTCAGGTTAAGATGTAGGTGTTTATTCAGACACAATTTGTGGAAGACCATTTAAAAGTTTTAAATCATAAAATCTGGTATATCACGGTCAGTAAAAGCACCAAAAGCAATGTTTAGAATATTTACGTAATGATACCAAGACTTAACCTGTGCTAAGTTTTAGCAATAACTATTCAGAAACATTTATTCTGTTTTTAATACATTATATGGGTCAAACCATCTCTAAAAAATTATGTGGAAGTATGCTGTTTTGTCTAGAAGTATTTTATGCCAAACATAACTGAATACTTGAATTCCGAGTATAATACTGAGTAAGTATGATTTTGAGTGCAATCCAAACGCAAACTAGCTAAGAGAAAGGTGTAGAATTACTGCACAAAACTTTTTGGTCTGATCATGATTTTTACTGATTTAAAGGCTTGCCTGTATCCACTGGGAATATCATCAGAAATACCGTGCCATGTACCCCAGAAAATGCCATTGCGAACACCTTTGTATTTCTTGTGGTAGTACTTGCCATTGAGGTTGGCAGACAGGCACGCATCAAACCACCAGCCAGAGCTGTAGTATGCTCCACAGTTTCCTGAAGGATACCTATCGTTGTCCTTGTCCGGAGTAGTAAAGAACTTTTGATCATGGTTGTAATGCTTGCTGTAGTGAAGGGCATCTCCTGCTGTGCCACTATAGCCACGAACACTTAGACGGTACTTTAGATACTCATTGGCCACATAGAAGTGTTCGTATTTTGCATACTCTCTGATACCATTGAAATCTTCAAGTTCAATTCTCAGCTGCATTTCCTGGCTTTTTGTCAGGAGGTGAATTTTGTCATTCCCCAGCCAAAACTCCCTGCTGAGGTTTCCGAAGCCATTTTTGTAGTCGTTCCAGGTTCTGTTAAAGTTAGTGCTACCATCCTGACGCCGTTGCAGCACTGTCCAGCCGCCTCCGTGTGTTTGCATTTCACAGTAAACTTCAAAGCTATCATTTCTGGGGTCAGGGCTAATCCTGTAGATTCCGTTCTGCCTTCTGCCTGCTGCGTAATGATCAGCACAGTCTCTCTGCATTATTTGTATAACTGGTGGAGGAACAGATAGTGTTAGAATAAAAATAATTTCCATTTAAAAATAAACAAAATTTTTACCCAGACTGATGTGGCATACAGAACTTGGATTGGAGAGACAATAGTGTTACAGCAATTTCGGTTCTAGGGAGAAACAGGTTTTTTTCCATCAGGTTTACTCTATAATAGATGCCACCTAGGATCTCTGCATCAGACAGCTGTCCAAAAAAAACCCCATTTAAATGACTTTTTGTATCAAAACTGCCTAATATAGGGGCATTTTGATTGTCTGCTTTCTCTTTTCTCTACTCTTTATCTTTTCATTACCTCCTGTAAATTCAGCCTGATTTCTTCAGTCCATGTTTCTAATGCTTCGTGTTTACATACTTGCTGCTTTTTATATTTAAATGTATACCATCACACCCCATCTATAATTTAAATCTTCATCTGGCAGTATGTCAGAGGAAAAGCTTTGTCCATATGGAAATGACTTTAACCTGGCTATTGTTCAGTTGACATCAGTTGATACAGAACATAACATCGTTAGGAATGTTTCATATGTTAATGTTGGCTGTACTTTAGGAAACAGGAAAAAAAGTACTAAAATTGTCTCATCTATTGTAGTAATGCTGTGATTCCTAGAAAGATGAAGCTAGAAAAGTGGCAGTGCTTTCCTATATATGTGGCATTTCTGGCTTTACAATGAGGAAAATTTTAGCATCTACCATTAACACAGCTTTTTCCCACTGATGGGTGATGTGTTTTATTCAGAAGAAAAATAGCCCCAGGTTTTTCCTGCAGAGTGAAAACCCATTTTTGATCCACAATATCATCCAGTAATGACATTTGATCCACGACATCATCCAGTAACGACATTGTGTTCAACAGCATGGTATTATAATTCCATGTTCTGAAGTAAGTGATACAGAGAGCTCTCAGAAGCTCTGAGTTGAGTCAAAACCATAATGTTCATTCCTATTGCAGATTTGAATTTATGGGCCTGTTCATTTGCAGGCTTGAATCCATTTTTTTCCTACAAAAATTTAAACAATTAAACTACTTCTTGAAAGGGAGGAGCGTTCTCAGGCTGCAGCAGGGAACAAGACTCAGGACTCCTTGTTTACCAGTACAGAAAACTGGACATCTATGAAAGCACAAAGTCTAGGAATCAAAGGCTTAAAAGCCAAATCTAAATCCACAATGGATTCTCATTTATTTCACTGAACTTTGTGTTAAATCTTTGGTGGACTAAGTTTCAGAGCAGATATTGACAGTGAATATACATTTCAGATAAAATGCTTTTATAATCGAATTCAACTCCTATTTAAATAAAGTTTTGCTATGACTTTCAGTGGAATCAAGAATAGCTCCTGTATAGGAAAAAGTTGTAGCTGTTATCCTTGCTAGTTTCCGTAATGTATATACTGCTGCTAGAAACACTTTTAACATCAGTAACTGTATAATATAAGGAATATCTACATGATCATGTGCTATGAACAGTACCTAACATTTCAGTAAGAAATGTGAGAAATATCTAAAATTAATTTAGTCTATTATGAAGTACTGTACTTGAATTCGATTCATTGCCCATTATCAATATACCAAATCTCTCTCTTTTTTTTTGTGAATGTTTTATATCTGAATTAAAGTATTTGATTTATACTGATTTGTATCTGATTTAAGCGGATTATTGGTATAGTAAAAGCATTAACTTTATCATTATTCATTTGGTCTATTCACACTTTCAAGAATTTCAGCTGTACATACACTGTACCATCAGCAGATCCTTCCGTTTTCAGTATGGGTAGACAGACGAAGTTTTATTTTAAACTTGAATGCTAAGCAACAGAGGCTTAAAAACTGTAACGCAGCCTGATCTTTCTCTGCTTTATCTCTAGAGACCCCTATCTTCATATGTATATCTAAGTGCTAGAATACACTGACAATCCAGTAAATATTTCTTGTTTTCAAAGATTCTTATATGTGATATAAAAACTTTATGACTTTAAAAAACCCTCAATCTTCCCTTAATAACAGTCAGCATTAGAAAGAAATTATTAGTTCTATTTCTCTATTTTAATTAGGACAATTAAAAAGTAAAAGAAAAAGTGTTTGTCAGTGATAACACCTGTTTTCTGTTTTATATTGCTTATATTTTATATTCGTGCTAAAGGTTTATTATTAAAATGATGGTACATATGTTACCCACTTGAGAAGTACTGTTAATAAGCTTTTTTAGCTGAGCCTTTCAGATATTTGCTGTGATGACAGAAAAATTATTTTATTATCCATCTCCTAAAAATGAAACATTTTAATAGATTTACTGGATGTTTAATAATGTCTTGCAGACCTTTTCAGAATAGTTGCTGTTTCACATTGAAAAAAAACATGCAGTTTTCTAAGGCACACCTAGAGAAAATTTAACCTTCTCATCTAAGGAGAAAATATATGTAGTTCACTGGTGTTTAATATCCTTAATGAAGGGTAGTACGGTGTAAAATAAAGTTAATTTTTCACGTTTACTAATTGAATTGCAAAAAAAAGGTCCTTTGAAAATTCGTGTTTTAAATCTCATAATGAAGTCCAATTCTAGGAGGAACTGAACACCTGCAACTCTCAGTAACCCTCTAGTGGCAGATGAAATGTTTTACAGGAGTATAAATAAACACTAAAAGAGCAAGTACTTAACTTGTGAAGTTAATAGCACAGCTGTTTGGTTAAAATATATTTTAAACTGTTTACCTAATATTTGTAAAATGCACAGAAAGCTTATGCAGGCAGTAAGAATTAACAGGTTACATACCAGGGCTTGGTTGCATTGCTGGACATTTAGAAGAACATTTGTTATCAAGGCTGTTCACAACAAACGTCAAATTAGCAACTTTGCTGTCAACATAATGTTCTACATTGTTCATATTTATGAGGCTCATCTTCTCTAAACGACCCTGCAGTGTCTGAATCTGGCTCTTTGCATTTTTTAAGCTGGTTGACATTCTGTTAACTTTGCTTTGCAGTTCCTTTACTCTGTTATCTTGGATTTTGCTGTTTTCTCCTGGAGTTTCTGCATTAGGTGGCAGGAATTCATTACTACTGTCTCTTTCTTGGTTGTCATCTGCCTGCAGCTTGCAATCTTGGCAGCATTTCTTCAGCTTGTTTACTGCTTCTTTCAGGGTCTGTACTTCTTTGAGAGTCTTCTCAAGCAGTCTGAATTCTTTGGGTAACTGGATGGTCATCGGAGGCAGATTTATCTGATACGGGCAGTCCTCTCCTTCATCACATTTCCGATTAGTTTTGAGCTTTACAGGACAAGTTTCAGTAACTTTTCCTTCTTTAGCATCCTCCTCAATGTCTAAAACAGCTGCAAAGACATTTGTTAAAGCAAGGAGAGCTGTCTTCAGCAAGACTAAGTAAACAAGCAGCTTCATCTTCGCAGAGAAACTAGCAGTATGAGGAAGTATGCAAAAGTGGAACAACTTTATAAGGGCAGCTTGAAGCCTGTGAGTTATCAGACTGCCTACACTGTTTTCACAAATGGGTGGGAGTGCTTGCATCACGAGTGATTAATAGCAGAGCAAAGTAGGTAGTGCTTGCAAGAGCAGCATGTTTCAGTGAGTGTTCCTGACTCAGAACTAGTGTATGTAAGCAAAATGCTGAAATGCATGTGTCCTGATCCCTTCTGCAGTTTAATTTCATTCCTTGTTGTACATGGATTTTCTTTTGGGGGAAAAAATCACTTAGCTCTGTGTTATAATAGTCTTCTAACGTCTGTTTCTTAACATTTGAGTGTTCTAAAACTGCTTTTGGAAAACAGACTGTAGTTTTACCACAGCAGGTGGAAAAGGTGAAAAACAGCCCCTTTCCCAGTTTGAGGTTTATCACAGCAATAGCTTCACCGACACTCAGTCGCCTTCTGAAAACTTTTTTAAACTGAATTGATGTATTCATGAAAATTATTTAAATCCCAAAGCATGTTGAAACACACATATGGTTTTGGCTCCAAACATTTTTCAGGATAGAGTCATAAACTAAGGAGGGTGAGCAGCACTTTCTTCTTCCTATTTTGCCTAACACTGCTTAGAACAGTTACCTGGAATATTCATGATTTGTATGGCACATCACAGTTAAAATTCACTGTTATCTGATTCTGAGTGCTTTTTATTGAACCTTTCTAATTGAAGGGAAGGGAATTTAAGACCCACCCTTCAATGCCTGGGATCCTAACTGTCGGATTGGTTGTCCAGAAAAGCCAAAGCAAAGTCCAGTGTTCTGAATAATGTCCCGAATTCTAAATCTAAAGCAAGGCAGGGAGCTAGGGAAGGAGCTCCCATGGGCCCATCAGTTTGAAGTATTCTTTCTGTATTCCTGATTCTCGGTTCCTGCTTTTCTTTTTATTGTGCCTTGTATCAGCTTTAAGAGTTAATCATGTACTTCGCATGACTAATCACACCAGATGGAATACTTCAGCTCTAGGTGACAATTGCCAGGCACTTCCTCATTTTTGTTCTACAGTCACCTTTGCCATTCTCACCTGGTGCCTATGCAGTTTTCATGATCTATATAATTTTCCTTGTGCCCCACAGTAAGGCTACGTGGACATGTCTTTGTGCATTCATAGCTCAGTCAAGAGCCAAATAAATTGCATGAGTAAAGGATTTTTACATCAGTTCTTGCTTAATTAGTCCAATCTGAACAGTTTATTTCCCTATGCCCTATTTGAAGTTACTCATAATACAGATTAAACATTAAACAGACCTTAGTCACACACATACTCTGTAAGTTCGTGATCTCTGGAATGTTACTAGCTTTTATAGAGACCACAGGCTTATATTGATAGTACAGGAGGGAGGCTTGGTAAAAAAAACTACTTGTCTAACCTGCTGCAATAATTCCTTCATATTCCTACATAGCACAATAGTCTGGGCACTTTCTTAGGAAATGGGTTTTGAATCTACCTTTGCCATATTCTAAATGAACATCCCAGAACCTGCCATGGTGCTCTTAGTTATGTGGCAAAACTGTGCATCTCTCCCTTTCAGATCATGATAGTTCCTCAGCAACGAGGTGAAAGACACCCCCTCACCCCTAGACTGCAACTTGGGTGTGAGACATTGACATCGCTTTGGTTTTGTCAAAAATGCATCAAAACTGAAATGTTTATAACTGTAGATGCAATGTATGAATTTAATTTGTGAGTAAAATTTTAAAATTTTTTATTTGATTGATAGGATCCTATTTTTTTTTTCTATCAGTCTAAAATCAGGTATTTACAGAGCCTTGTTCTCCTGTATGGCTGCAACTGTCAAACTGAGGAAAGCTATACCAGCCTCTTTTGAGGGGCTTTAGAAATATAATAGAGTTCCTAAATCCTTGTTATTTGGGAAACCACATTCCCCCCCCACTGTTGTTTGTTCAGTTTACGATGAACTCTGCTCTCTGCTGTGTGACTTTGGATTGGACAAATTATTCTGTATCTGTAAAATTAATAATAATTATCCTTGGTAGACCGCATCTTATGCATTTCCTTTAAATGTTTAAATACATATAAAATATTGTTATAATTTATGACTGTTGTGCTGCATTGAAGGCCTAAAATATCATTAGAACTGGGTGACTTCAAGAAGGGCAGAAATTTCTAGTAATGCTGAATGTCAACGAAAAAAAAGTTCTGATAGTAACATGGAGTATCTGAGCTTTTCAAACATCTTTGTCCTGAGACATTCATTCCTTGGTCCCTTATATATCCTCATGTTGGGATATTTACTTCTTCCTTTGGATGAGATTTCTGTAATCTTGAGATGCTCTGCTGTCCTCCTGATTTTGTTATTAGTCTGATGTTCTGCTGCTAGGCTACTAGCAGTCTGTTTGGAGCCCGAAAGACCCATTTCTCCATCCGATATCTCTGTGCTTCTCCTACCTGGAGAAATCTTGTCATTGAGGACTAGTCGTTCTTCCTGTTCCGTCAGGGAATGTCCGTTCCCAACAATTTGTCAGGTCTCTGTTCTTTCTTCAGGAACTCAGAGTAGTATGCCACAGCCTTTTTTGAGTTTCATGCCTCTTATCTTCCTTGGGATAAATGAAGCAAACTTTCAAAACTGATTTTTTCACACGTCTGTGCCCTTAGAAGGGGCACTGAGCAATCTTATACTGTAAGATGCTGATGCAGCTTAACTAATGGCAGAAATATTGGACCAGATCAAAATTGAGAACTGCAGTTTGTTTATAAACAAAGTTTCTTCCCAGATGGGGCTTTTCTAGATCCCTAGAGTGTTCTGTGTAATACTTAAAAATTTAAAGTAGTTAAGCAATCATAAAACTCAAAAGCCAATCTTTTTCAACTGTGAAAGGATCTAACTGAATAACAGCTGATGACCACAAGTGAGAATTTTCTACCACGGTCTTCTGTTTGGTTAAAGGTAATTTTCTTGTAGCTTTTAATCTCTTTTAGTCTTTTTAGGAATTTATTTTTCCTTCTGTGGACTGAAGAGGTATCTTAATCTTACAGACATATCTTCCTAAAGATAAAGAAAATAACTGAGAGCTCATGATATTCTTAAATTCTGCTGAAGATTTTAATTTTGTTCCCAGAACTACCCAGTGGTTGCAAGGTTAAAGAAGTAATATATTTTGGTTTAACAGACTTGTCTTAGGACTGTTTATTGGGTTTATCAAAAGCAGCATGAACCATTTCCCATGATTTTTTAGAGCAAGTTTTTTTTTTTTTTTTCTGGCAGATACTGGAATGTAAGTCAAATAGAAAACAACAAAGTTAAGACTGTAGGCAGATGTTCATTTAACTAGTGACTATGGCAATTTAAAACATGCCAGCTTGCCACCTCTTTGATTTCTGGCTTAGTGCTGAGACTTAACATCTGCTGCAGCAGAGCTGCTGCAAAACATGCAGGTTCGTGTGAGCAGTTGGAATGATTGGTATGAACAAACCTGAAGCACATCTAGGCTCATTCATGGAAACCATTTTGGTGGCAGAGGTGGGATGTGTTAAGATTCAACTGCTGCAGTAATATTTTTGATGTTTTTGTAGACTTCAGTGATTCTGTGTTATGTTTTGGCTGAGAAAGAGGATGAAAAGTAATTAGATTCATCTTCAGTTTTTCTCACAATGTGGAACACATACCAAAAGTCCATATTAGAAACAAATTCTGATTTAGCATTCTTTCTGATTAATTCAATTGTTTTCTTTTTAATTCAGTAGTCATTCTTCATGCAAACAGTCTTTATGTTGCCCACTGGATCATGGGACTGCCTGTTCAGCTTCCTCATGTGTCTATGAGAGTGCATCAGAGCACAAAATGAAAGGCAGTCCTATTCCATTTGATTTTAATTGTTAATATTCTTACTGAGATACAGGTTACATAGAAGTAATAGCCACGTGGATTCCCTATCTGTTGAAATTGGTCTTTGCTTTATTTAAAAATTCTGGCAACAGGTGAAAAGGCAACACTGACATAGAGCATATAAGTAGTAGATAACATATTTAAATAAGCAATTGTAAATGTAATACATATTACAAAATTCATGTGGTCAAAGAATATCACTCCTTCTGTTAAGGCGAGGACCATATTTGTACAAAAAGAGATCCATGAAACTAAGTTCCTATTCATTCTGTTTCTCCCACAACACCTGAAGATCTACCTGCCCAAAATCTAGAATTTACTGCTGAATATTTCCTTTCTCTATAGCCACAGAAGACCCTGTAGTTGGCCAAGTACCTGGAGAAAATAAACCAGAATGCACTCTGAAAGAACGATGACATACAAAATACAAAAGCCTCTCTCTGCTGTGTCTTTTTGGGAAAATTCCTTTTTGATTCCTGCAAACCCTGCTCCAATAAAACCAGCTGGTGAAAGACTGCACGGGATACTCAGCATCCTCCTTTCGAGATTCATGGCCAAACAGGTGATAGCAGGAAAGCTATCTCCTTTCTTGAAATGCCTATCTTACTGGTCTCGCATCCCCGCTTTTACTGAGCCATGCGAGACACAATTGGCCACCAGATGCAGTATTTTCTGACCCATTTTATCATCTTGATGGTGGCTGATTTTGATATTTTCCATGTAGGGATTGCTTTTTCCCATGAACTGGGGGACAAAACTACTGTTATGAACTGTGCCTTGGGAAAGAATTCATGATATTATTTTTCCTAGTGGTTGTTAGTTTTAGAAAGCTTTTCAGCAGTTTATTTTTGATTAAAGGGTGCCTGGCTGATCCATCTGTAATTGAAAAAGTAAAATTGTAGAAGTTCTGTGTAAGGCAATATAGTGCTAGATCTACCGTAAGTAGGTATATTAATGTTTTTCATGTATGCCTGTACTTTACCCCCACTCTCAGCTTTGTCTTGTTTATGTAGCATCATCTGCATATAGCTTTTTTATGTGAAATACTTTGTAGTAGACTATGAGCCTTTCAGTGGTATATCAGTATAAAAGGCTCCATATCAAAATAAAGTGAGTAGATATTAATAATTTTTCAGGCTCGTCTTTTTAGTGTTTGACTTTTGTCTTCTGAGTTACTGGCTTGTATGTGGAATCGATGCAGCCAAGTCACTTTCCTTTAGACAACAAAGTTCAAGGAACCAGAAACCTTACGCCCTCACTTTGTGAAATAATTATATACTATACTTAAAAAGTGCTTGCTGTCTTTCATTTGTGAAATACAAAAACCCACTTTGTTAAATTATTTCTATTATTTTCCCTTCCAAATAGAAATGGCTTAGAAAGGTGATTTTTTCCTGTAAAAATAGCACTTTTAAGGGAAAACAGATTTACATATAAATGTGATTTTATACAAATGTACTTGTTACTTTGTTATAATTTTGCTCATCACAAATGTCAGGAGAGAAATGCCTGACTACATTTGTGCAATCAATAGCCTCAAGGGTTCAGGTATAGTAGTTTGTCACCTAAACTAAATATTGAGAAAACTCAGCGGCATCTTTTGCTACTTGAAAGGCTAATAAATAGGCTTTTCCTGGGGACTTCCCATACTTATCCTAAAAAATCTACTGCCTATCAGTGTGTACGCAGTTGCAGATGAGGGGGATTCTACCTTATTTGTTAACTCTGACAGCGTTAATTTAAAAATCATACCACATTTTTCTTTACCTTCTACCATCATAACCTTTCTCTGCAATAATGACTGATTGCTTAAACAAGGCATATCCTTCCCTAAATATCTGCAGTGTAGCTATTCCTGTCTGTACTTTAAATGTTTCCCAATCTACAAAAGGGAATGCAGAATTGGATTGAAATAGTGATAAATACAATTTATGGTGTAACTAAATATTTACAGTATTATTTTAGTGATTTTTATCTTTTTGTCTTAAAATACTTTGAAATATGTGCTGAAGCTTGAAATATCGTTGAGTAGAGAAATTCTGGGTTACTTTAGAAGTGTTAGTCTTCTATAACTCTGTATGAATATTTGAGGCATATTGAAAAATGAGTGATGTAAATGACTGAATAAAAAGCGTGATGATGATATTTACTGGGCATATATAAATTGTGATGGAACACTTTGCATTAAAACCAGAGTTTAAGTCATCTAAACATCCGGTGTGTAGTCTGACCTGGATAGTCATCTTTGGCTCACTTTATTGTCAAAGGCAAGTATGAGCCTCACTAAGGATGTTTCTTGTTTCTTATAAATGCTGGAAAACAGTCCGAAATAATTTAATGTGTTAAATTTGATTATTAAAAAGAATCAGAATCTTAAATACACTGGCTTAATTATTATCCTCTATTCTGGCATCTCTTTTTGCCTTCCTTATGCTTCCTTAAAGTCTAAATACATTCCAGTCTTTAATTGCGTGATTTGGAAAAAATATGCAAGTGAGACAAATAAGATAGTCAATGTTTAGACTCAGTACTTCAGGACAAGTCAGTATCTTCTTTTCAGTGAAAAGCAGAGAGAGCTGTTGGTACATCAGACTGTCTTATAACTGGTGCACTATTTATTCAACCACTGCATCCTTATTCAGTCACTGCATTTTCAAAATTTGACAGGACAGGGCCCTGAGGTAACCTGGTCTAACTTTGAAGCTAGCCCTGCCTTGAGCAGGAGGTTGGACTAAATGGCATCCAGAGGTTCCTCCAGCCTCAGTTTTTCTGATTCTGCTCCTCTCTTGTTTTACATGAAATTTATTTTTTGCTTCACTATATGTTGTAATAAAAATGACGTAAACAAAACATTCTTGAAAATGCAAGGAATTACTTTGTTTTAATATGTAGGGGCTCTGCACAGATTAGGAAAAAAAAAGATTGAAGTAATTGCTTTCGTTACTTGCCGTTTAAACTTTACAGATGACCTGGAGTTTATGTGGAAAAAACCTACCCTATATGGCAAAATGGTCTGTTACACTATTTCCTCTGCCTGGAAAAATGTTTTCTAATGTGCTCTGATTTGAAAAGACTTCGATGTTGACCTTGTGTTGCGGAAGAATATTTGAGGGAGAAATCCTAGCTTAGCTGAAAGGGAACAGATTTCATTATAGATGTTCAGGAAAATTTTCCCTGTGTTTTCCTAAAGTGGACCAAATTTCATTGCTGTAAAAAGTAAAGCCGTTTGGTAAGTAGACCTGGTCTAACTTACATTAGCCTTTAACCATTTTCCTAAATTGAATTTTAAAAGAAAAAGCTTGGATAGTTTAATTGCAACAATTCCAGTTGGTTTTTAATCTAGCAAGCCATGAAATAATTTTGTTAGTTTATTTGTCAACAGCATTCAGAGTTAAGTGGTTCTGGCTCTAACTGACTTAGGACCCATCCCTATTCCAAAGTCAGTGGGAATTTTCTCACTGGCTGATTCCAATAATGAGTTTTGTGTTCTAAGAAATTGTCTTGTCTTGTGGTATTAAAGTGCATACTTCAAACCCTGTAGCAAACATGGTGAAGAAGGTAAAAACTGTCCTGTGTATTGTTTGGGAAATGAGATTAAATTGTCACAGAAGTCCTTAAGACCATTAAATTCTCTGGCATCAGGACTGGTAGTTTTTAGAGCAGTTGGTTTGGGTTTTTTTTGGGTGAGGTGGGATGGAGTGGGTGGAAATAAATCCATTGCTACACAGGTTATAAATACTACCTCTAGAGGTTTTTAATTGTTGTTCCTTCAATTTTTGGGTGCCCCATCTTGACGTAGCCAGGGCATGATCTTCAGAAGTAATGAGAAGTCACAGAAATTCTCAGAAATTGAGAACAATGTAAACCATTATATTTAGCCATTTAGAAGCCAAGTTAGTATACTGCATTTTTCTTCATTTTTTTTGTTAGCATATCACTCTCCGTTCTGGTTGATGGCAACAGTGATACTAAGGACCTGGAGCAGATGCTCCTTGTTCTCCATTTCTGTGTAGACAGTTTTGCACTGTTCTAGCACAAGTGCAAGCTCAGCTATAAACTTGCTCTGAGCAATGGACTGAACTTGAGGAGAAAGCTCCAGTTCCCTTAGTGCATTATCATGAGTCCAAGCTTTTGTCTAGATGATTTGGAGGTTTCAGGCACAGGCAAGCCAAACACCAGCAGATATCCCTAGCTCACCTCTTCTAAACGATGAAATGGGTTCTGTGGAGACTTACAGCCAGCAATACGGATAGAAATGCAAGAGTCATAGCATGGGTTCAGCATGCTTGCATCTGTTGCCCCCTGCAATGTAGACATAACCCTTGAAAAGTCAACGGGAGATGGTGTTGCCTTCTCCCCAGACTAAGAAACACTTGAGTTGTGTGGTAAGTGTCTAAACAGTGTGGACTCAATGAGGGTTTTCCCAGAGGATACAGAGCTTTCTGTTCAAAGAGGGGCATTTATCCTTTTTCTTCCCTGAATGTTTAAACATTTAAATATTACCCAAAAGAGGTAAGAAAAGCTCTTCAAATAAACAGAGAGAAAATTCCAAACCTCACATAGCAGACTGGCCAGAAGAGCCATTTGCCAAGGAGCTAATACTATACTGAAATCCTGAGTATATACAAACTATAAAATGTATTAATCCCTTGATATTTTTTTTGTTGTCTCTTATTATGATGAGACCTTTCAGATGTTTGAAATAAACAACATTAATATAAAATGTTGGATTATTCTATGTGTTAAAATAACATTAAGTATAGTCTCAATGGCTTGTTATAATTACAAAACCTACAGCTTAGAATGAAGAGGTGGAAAGTGTTATTATTCCATTTGAGCTTAGAATACATTTTCGTTATTTTGCCGTGTCTGCAAACATAATTAGAAACATGTGTTAGCTCCATCATTTCCCTGAAATGCAGAGATTCCAGGGACTGTTGAAATTAAGTCTTTCCTAGGAAGCCTTCAAAAGTTTCACTTTCATGACTATGAGTAATTGATATTAATCAGTATTTTCTTCGTGGTGGCTATATTTATCTTCCATGCTTTTCTTGATGCTTTTTATCAAAAGAATGCGAGGAGTTAGACCAACATTCAGATTGCATCATCTTTTTAAGTTCAAAATTTGACTTAGTTTTATTCATTTCTGGAGAGTCCCAAAGAAGCTTAAAAAGCCTTGAAATTCAAAATGGGGAATGTCAAAGTTCTTAGAGTTCTTATTTATATCACAACTGAGTTACAGAAAACTTGTTTTGAAATTCCAGATGTGTCCCTTGGTGTATTGCTTTGAGCCAACTCTCAAAAAGGATTGGATATAGCCTGTTAAAATGGAGAATGTAAAAGCCTACTGCACTTAATGCAGGGGTGAGGAGGTGTTGATGTAGTTAGTGCCAGATTTCACTAGTTTTGCTCACATGGTAGAGTATCTTATTTATCAGGTGGGTCCTCTCCCTTCTGTGTTTTTAATTCCCATTTATATTCTGACATCTTCTCTTTCTTACCAACATCTTATCTATATCCACCTTCCAGCCTCGGAGAAACTGCTGTGGTCCTACGTCCAGGGGCTAGTGGACCTGCAGTCAAGCTGGGAGGATATACAAGAGCTCCCTCAGATTGTGCGTAACCTCAGATTGTGCGCACTTTTTCTTGGAATTTTCTTCAAGACATTTTGAAGAGAGGTCTGATGGGGAGCTGTTGGCAGCAAGCAAATAAAAACTTGTTACTGGTGTGGGTATAGAGAAAAGTTATGCAGGTGTACAGAACAGCTATTTGAGCATAACTATTCTTCTGTTTTTCTCATGGATTCCTATATCTAAAAGATTCCTGCCCAGAGCCAGAAAATCCACCTTTTCCTGCTAGAAAAATATGAAGGATATGCCCTTCCCTTTCCCCTTTTCAGCAAAATCTTCCTCCACAGTCTTTGTCATAGGACAGGATTATTCAGTACTTTATTTCATGGAATTTGGGTTTGGGTTTGGTTTTGTTTTGTTATGTTTTGTTTTTCTGGTAGAATAGCCAAGCTTCAGATAGCGAGGTAACATGAAAAATTGTAACAACGTTAGAAAACTACACTCATGTTAATCAGTTAAAGATGAGTGTAAAGTAAAAGAAAGGGTAACTTAATAGGGTAAAATAAACATAACAGAAATTTTAAATTAAAAGGGAAAGATACAAGTAAATCCAGTAGTTAGATACATACTTCCATACTTTTTATGTAATTACATTTATAGGAGTACAGGGAAAAAGAAAGCAAAAAGTTGCCAAGCAACCATCCATTAGCAGCTGAATCTTCATCCAACTTTCCAATAATTCTCCATTTAGATAAGGAAAATTTATTTTAGTTTATCCAGATGAACTATGAATTTTGAGCGTGTTTAAAAATGTATGGTGTCCCAGTTCATTGTATAACGAGAAAGAAAAGCTGACAAAAGGAAAATACAGTTAAGTACAACTGACGTGGAAAGGGACTGGAAGACTCAACAGTTTAAGAATATTTACCCAATTTGAGATTGCCTATATAACAAAATTATCTCAGTTCTTTCCAGGGCATTATGGTTAACACAGGACTGAACAGACATCTTCAGTTGCCATTCACAAGCTCTTTTTTTTTTCCCTCTTTACTCCATCTTCTCACTTGTTCTTTTCAGTGTAGCAACACAATTAGTTGAACTAAGGAGAATTACCATTTTACTTACCCCAGCAACATGAGCACTTCCAAGCAATAAAATGAATTATGAGTGCGTCTTGGAAGGAAAAGAGAGAAGTGAAATGTAACTTCTTTTTTAAACTTGACATATTAGTCTTGTACACAGCTTTTCTTATAGAAATGTGGCTAATACATATCCAACAGACCAGAAGAAAATTATCACAAACCTTAATTTACAAATGTTATGTTTAAGTGTGTATATGTATGTACATATGTAACTACTGTTGGCTATTTTATCGTAAGTTCTTTTATTTGTGTGTTCTTGAATGATGAATTTTTTTGAACTAACTTGCAAGCTTACTTCCTTAAGGCTGAAATCTGGAAACTCTAATACTCATTACAGTCATTGCTGCCAAAGTATACTTTTTTTTGAATTAACCCAGAGCTTACTCAAACATACGTTGCTTAAACTTGAGTGTTTTTACCAGTAATAAAACAAGTAGGTGAGTGAGCCAAGTAGGGAAAGCACCCCACTGGACCTCTTGGTTGTGAACAGAGAAGGCCTGGTGGGTGATGTGATGGCTGGAGGCCATCTTGGGCACAGCAATCATGAAATGATAGAGTTTTTGATTCTTGGAGAAGTAAAGAGGGGGGTCAGCAGAACTGCCACCTTGGACTTCCAGAGGGCAGACTTTGGCCTGTTCAGGAGTCTGGTTGACAGAGTCCCTTGGGAGGCAGCCCTGGAAGGCAAAGGAGTCCAGGGAGGCTGGGCATTCCTCAAGAAGGAAATCTTAAAGGCACAGGAGCAGGCCGTCCCCATGTGCCGACAGACGAGCCGGCGGGGGAGAAGACCAGCCTGGCTGAACAGAGAGCTCAGGAGAAAAAGGAGAGTTTATGACCTTTGGAAGAAGGGGCAGGCCACTCAGGAGGACTACAAGGATGTTGTGAGGTTATGCAGGGAGAAAATTAGAAGGGCCAAAGCCCAGCTAGAACTTAATCTGGCTGCTGCCATAGAAGGCAATAAAAAATGTTTCTATAACTACATTAGCAACAAAAGGAGGGCTGAGGAGAATCTCCATCCTTTATTGGATGCAGGGGGAAACATAGGGACAAAGGACGAGGAAAAGGCTGAGGTACTTAATGCCTTCTTTGCCTCAGCCTTTAAGAATAAGACCAGTTGTTCTCCAGGCACCCAGCCCCCTGAGCTGGAAGACAGGGACGGGGAGCAGAGTGAAGCCCCCATAATCTAAGGGGAAATGGTTAGTGACCTGCTACACCACGTAGACACACACAGGTCTATGGGGCCAGATGGGATCCACCCAAGGGTACTGAGGGAGCTGGCGCAAGTGCTCACCAAGCCACTTTCAATCCTTTATCAGCAGTCCTGGCTAACTGGGGAGGTCCCAGTTGACTGGAAGTTAGCAAATGTGACGCCCACCTACAAGAAGGGCCAGAAGGAGGATCCGGGGAACTACAGGCCTGTCAGCCTGACCTCAGTGCCAGGGAAGGTTATGGAGCAGATCATCTGGTACAGATCATACAAGGTGACCTGCTTAGTGGATGAGGGAAAGGCTGTGGATGTTTTCTACCTGGACTTTAGTAAAGCCTTTGAGACCGTTTCCCACAGCATTCTCCTGGAGAAACTGGCTGCTCATGGCTTGGACAGGCATACTTTTCACTGGGTAAAAAACTGGCTGGATGGCCCAGCCCAAAGAGTTGTGGTGAATGGAGTTAAATCCAGTTGGCGGCCGGTCACAGGTGGTGTTCCCCAGGGCTCAGTACTGGGGCCCGTTCTGTTTAATATCTTTATCAATGATCTAGATGAGGGGATTGAGTGCACCCTCAGTGAGTTTGCAGACGACACCAAGTTGGGCAGGAGTGTTGATCTGCTGGAGGGTAGGAAGGCTCTACAGAGGGACCTGGACAGGCTGGATCGTTGGGCCGGGGCCAACTGTATGAGGTTCAACAAGGCTCAATGCCGGGTCCTGCACTTGGGTCACAACAACCCCAAGCAACGCTACAGGTTTGGGGAGGAGTGGCTGGAAAGCAGCCTGGTGGAAAAGGACCTGGGGGTGTTGGTTGACAGCCAGCTGAATATGAGCCAGCAGTGTGCCCAGGTGGCCAAGAGGGCCAATGGCATCCTGGCTTGTATCAGGAATAGCGTGGCCAGCAGGACCAGGGAAGTGATCGTCCCCCTGTACTTGGCATTGCTGAGGCTGCACCTCGAATACTGTGTTCAGTTTTGGGCCCCTCCCTACAAGAAGGACATTGAGGTGCTGGAGCGCATCCAAAGAAGGGCAACAAAGCTGGTGAAGCATCTAGAGAATAAGTCTTATGAGGAGCAGCTGAGGGAGCTGGGGTTGTTTAGTTTGGAGAAGAGGAGGCTGAGGGGAGTCCTTATCACTCTCTACAACTACCTGAAAGAGGTTGTGGCAAAGTTGGTGTCAGTCTCTTCTCCCAAGTGGCAAGTGATAGGACGAGAGGAAATGGCCTCAAGCTGCGCCAGGGGAGGTTTAGGTTGGATATTAGGAAAAACTTCTTCACTGAAAGGGCAGTCAGGCACTGGAACAGGCTGCCCAGGGAAGTGGTTGAGTCCCCATCCCTGGAGGCATTGAAAAGCCATGTAGATGTGGTGCTTAGGGCCATGGTTTATTGGTGGACCTGCTAGTGTTGGGTTTGTGGTTGGACTTGATGATCATAAAGGTCTTTTCCAACCTAAACGATTCTATGGTTCTATAAGTTAGGAATATTGTCTATTTCTTACACTGGATTGCCATGTTGCAATTACTAGGAATTAGAGTACTTCAAATTAGTCATTGGAGTCTTGTGTTACATGTGCAAGATGAGGCATTTTGAGGTTTGGTTTTGGTTTTTGGGGGGTTTTTTTTGAGTAATCTTTGCAATACCCTTGGCACTAGACTTCATAGGAATCTACTGACCTTTATACAAGACATTAATGCCCTCTGGCAAGCATGTCTCTTCTGAAAGTCTGAGGTGTTAGGTACCTTGTACAACATATCTCCTTCCATACAGCCTTCTGTCATGCCTATTATAATTTGCCTGCAAAATCAAATTTATTCTGGATGAGGTGAAAAGCATTAGGGAAGTGAGTATTCACTTAATCCATTTCAAAGAGATTTTTTTTAATTAACTTGTATTGTGCTGCGGTTTAAAACATGGTTGTACTAACTACTGTATATGCCTTTTATAGTGGATATTATGAACACAGGATAAATTTTATTTAATAACTGGTAGATATAATAGGCACAAACATTTTTACAATATTAAGATAATCCAATCAACATTGAATCCTGATTTTAATTATTCAGCTGAGATATTCTGCATTTACTCTACTATTGCAGATCATGTGTCTCAGTTCTTACTGATCAAATGAAATGGAGCAGGCCCTTTAGAATCTGTCTGTAGATGCAGATTAATGAAATAAGGTGTGCGTATACTTAGCATTTATATGTATCTGTGTATTTAACTTATGTTAGTAGTCTAATTTTTACCATGACACGGCTAGGAAAGAGCAATACTCTGCTATGCCCATATTAATCTGCACCCATAGGCAACATCATCTGGCTATAAGGTGTCACAAATGGGTGATTTAGAACGCTTAAGGAATCACCGACAAAGGTATTAGCAAAAGTGGTTTTAATATGATGTTGTGAAAGTGCGACTTAAAGTTCGATGGCACGGTTCACTCTATTAATTACTGCATGGAAGAATCATACGAAGGATAATTGAGTTACACTCAAGTTAGAATAATTCACAGAGAGACCAGAGATGCAGAGTAAGGTTCAGAGTAGACCCCCTTGCTTTCTAAACTCCCGATGGAGCATAGGTGCGGCTAGGTCCAATCTTAGTCTCAGACTTGGACAACGGTTTATGTCTAAGGGATTGTACATGCAAAATTCATATAATGTTTCATTAGCATCAATTCAGCATGCAATCAAAGTTACCAAGACAAAATCAAAGTTACCGTAATACAAGGTTATGCACAGTATCGGTCGCTTGCCAAAGATCTGTTGTTGGTAAAAGGTCTCCCTGCCTTGAGGAACAACCTTGAGAGGTGTCCCAGCTCAAGGGGAGATCACCGCCATGCAGCCACACTGCCTAGCAGGGAGAGCTCAAAGAAGGCTCACTTAGGCTGTCATATTTATAGGATAAAGTGGTTGGCTTGTAGTCAAATTACATGCCATAGAAAAGGTATGCAGGGGACTCCTTGTACCCACAACTTTCTTTGCTTCTTGATAAATGAGTCTTGGAAAAGCCACCCCGCTATTCATGTGTTAATCGCATGATCGGTGTTCCAAGCTCATATGCATCGACGCTCACTGTGTCGCTCTGCTCCTTTGTGGGTTTTCAGAGAACAGATTGAAACTAGAGGAGTTCATGGCCCAGCTGCAGCTCAGGCCTTCACCTCTTCTGGAGCCTGCACCAAACCACCGTCAGTCTGGTCAAGGGGTCAAGCACATCCATCACATAGAGAAATAAAAACCTTTGTCTCCACTGAAATTTAAGAATTTTTTTTTTACTTATTCTGTGTTAAAACATGCCTTTTATGATAGTAAAGACAAAGATGAACCTAATTCAAATTAGACATAATCTCAAAGGAAAGTATGACTCACCTATTGTGAACATTCAGAAATGGAGGTAAAAAGAAATATTTATGTATTCCAGTTCCAATTTAGCTTGTGATATTTAAAAAAAGAAATCTAATACTGAACTTGAGTAATAAAGCTGTGTGAATGTTTTATATTATGGCATCTGGTTACAAGAATTTTTATATACTTCTCTGTTACATCTGAGATCCAAATGCAAAAAACCGTAGTTTAGAGAGGCACCTGGCATCCAGAAATTCAATATATGGGTTTACTGTTCCTCATTGATTTTTTACTGTTTACACCAGTGTAAGTCTTCTGACTTAGGAATAATTATTATAATACACTATAGCGCTTTATAGGTCTCATTAGCAACATTACCCATTTCCCTAATTTCAGAATAGAATAAGTCTGTGAGCCTATGGAAGGAGGACCATTTACACTAAATTAACAGGCAGATAAGAGCATATCAGGACTCAAGGCACTATCTACAATGTATTTCTTACAGTCATATACTGACTAAGCAGTTCAGAGCCTTATATTTCAGCTAAATTAATCTAATTTATTTTTTACTGTTGATAATTGTATTAGCTATAGCAGATATTTAAAAACAAGTAAATAGACCCAGAATGCCCATTAGATTGTATCTACCATTCAGGACAAAATTCATTGTAAGCACAGACACATAAAATAAGTGACATGGTTTCATTTCTGATTCCAACAGCTTCTTCTAAAACAATATAGAGGTAAACGAAAAAAGCAAAAGGTGAATTACTATATGTTTTGATTTGAAGGTTGTATGGTAAGGCTTAATGTTTCAGCCATTAGTTAAGAAAATAATGCTCACTCTTGCAACTATCCCTATTTAAGTCAGTTTATATAAGTGAAAATTATGAGTAAAGATTTGTTCTGGATTATTGCCCTTAGATTACAGTTTTTTCAAATGCTGTTTTGATGGCTAAAGGGAAACTTAGTAGCTAATATTGTTCTCCACCATAAGATGTTTGTCCTTGTAAACAAAAATATATAAATGAGATGTGAGGACATGATCTAGAATGGAATGTCAGAGGCAGAAGCATATCTCCATGGATAGGGGATACACAAGGTCTCTGATTACAAGCCAAGAAGGCCAAATGTGCTTACTTCCATGCTATGGAATAACGTGTAAAATATTATGAGGAGAAACTATACAGGAAAAATTGTTATAATAGTTAACTGTAATTTGCCATTGAGCTGGAGGATGTCTATGGCCACAAGAGGCGGTTTGCTTCAGGACTGTGAATAGCCTTTTCAAAAGATGGAAGGACAATCAATTTCTTGGCTTTAATTCCATTCTAGATATTACTAGGAACCAAACTCATCTCGTCTGGAAAACTGTTTACTTCTCAGCCCACCTGATGGCAAACAAGACAGACTCTATCCTTTATACTGTCCACTGAGTAGTGGCTCTAAAAGAAGGTGACCCCTACGTATTTTCAGTATCTTTCGCAAAAAGCTGTTGCTTATTTTCTGCTGACTGTGCACAGCCACAGTTCCAGGTCCAGGTATGTACCTACTGTCACTCCAGTCCAATCCCTACTTTTTGTTACCAATAAGGAGTGTATTCAGGGACTGGAAATCTGCTATTCCTCAGCATGATAGAAATGTGTAAGGAAAACAATTGCTAGCTCTGTTCTAGGCATTCAGTGAATTTCTGGGAGCATCCATTGATTCAGCTAACATAGCTTTTGAGGTTCACTTCATTTACACATCACCTGCTATCACATATGTGGGAAAGGGAGCCTTGAAAGCATTATATATCTGTATATCAGGGGCATCATCCCTCATCTGGTTTTATGACCACAAATAATACAATTTTTCTACAGTAGGCTCATGCTTTTCCTCTCTTCTCCCACAACTATTTCTTCCCCTCAATCTGTTGCTTCTTTCCTTTCTTTCCCTTCTGCCTTCCCAAGAATCTTGGAGAAAACAGTGTGCTGGGCTTTAATAACATATCCTGGGATCAGGGTAGCCCAGCGCTGACTATCTGATGGCTCTCCAGATAAAGTTGGCATAATGGGAACTATCTGGTGATGATACTTTTCACAGAAGTCTCACCCCCTTTGACATGCTGGTTATGCTATCCATACAGTCTGTCTTAGGTAGTCCTCAAAGCTATCTGTCTTCACATTGTATAGAACCAGCCTTATTGAAATAGAGCTCTTAGCTCTGAACTGAAAAATTAACTATAAAATGTGTGAAAAGCTTATGGATATAAAGGAGAAGACATAGCCTCAAGGACAAGTAGGTTGATTTCTGCAGAAACTTCATCAAACGGCCTAGGTCTGCAGTGATAAGCTAAGCAGTAAGAAAAACTGGAACTCACAGGTATAGATCAGAGGAGCATGGAGAAAAGACAATAGTGAGGTACCACCCAAATAGGACAACTATACCTACATATGAGGCTAAGAAATAAATGGGTTGAGATAGGGAAATATTTTCTTTCTCACAGAAGAACTAGTTAGCATTGTGAACTTAAGTGAACAACATCTTTGGATCATAGAGGATGCCAAAATAAATATTTGAGAGCTGCTTATCTTTAATCTCATGCAAGCAAATGAAAGACGGATCTGCTTTCCTTTTCTCAGGGCTGCAGACAGCGAAGATTGTCTTTGCTACCATGAAATATTTTGCAGCAGATCTTAAAAAAATACATAAATCAAATAGCTATCAACAAAATATATACTTACTTTGGCATATTCGCTTGGGTTCTGCTTCTTGACCATAAGACAGGTTCTGGATGGTTTCTCCTGGATATTCAAGACAGGGGCAGCTGCAGAATAGCCCACATATGAATCTCTTAAATGGTCCTTAGTTCAGCTTAAAAAAAGGCTTTTCCCTGGAGGCCTTGTCAAACATAAGGGCTGAAGTATGACTTCTGGGATTTTCCTGGGACTGCAGTAATTTTGTTTCTTATTTCAGGAGATCTGCACAACCACATTTCTTGGCAGGTTCCCATAAAAGTTGCAGATTTGACTTGCTGCCCCAAAAGGCTAACTATGGACTTTTACAGAGCCAGATCAACTTACATTTTTTACCTGGATTTAACCTGCTTCTCCTTACCTGTAACCAAAAGAGGGGAAGAAAAGGTTTTCTAAATAAATATCCCAGGACATACTATTGTATTGCTGCTGTGATAATTCCCAGTGACAACATTTAGCTTCTAGTCCTGTTTCCTATTTATATTAAGAAGGACTGGGTCATTGGCCCAAATTACTGCCCTCAAGACACCTGAGGAATCACCTAAGAGATGGGTACGCTGCATCACATACATACCGGTTTTTTAGTACTGAATACGTGGAACGGTTTGCTCTTGGTGTTGGCCGAAGACCTGCACAGGCATGTAAGGCAATGTTTTGTGGCCTGGGGATGATCTAGCCTGAGCCCAGCTCCTCTTTTTTGCAACCATACTGCTGTTGGACACAACACTTTAGCACAAACCGGACTTTAAGCCTCGGTGTCACCTGTTCAGGCCAGCTGGTATATATCAAAACTGAACCAGTCAAGCAATGTGGAAAACAGGTGACTTAGAGCCTGAGTTCAAAGTCAAGACAGAATTATTATGAAATATTAATACAAACAAAAAATCAGAGAAGAAATGGTGGTGTGGGTAGTGCTGTAGTTGTGACAGACACATTCTTCGTATTCTTATATTTATGCTTTGAATTATTATCTAAATAAGCATTTTCTCATCTGTGTATTTGATTTGATTGTGTATTTTATTTGGTATGTTACCAAAGACTGTATAAACTAAAAGGCTGCCAATTATAGTTATAAAAAGTTGCAGCAGAATGAAAATATTAGTGCTTAGGAGATTTCATAACTGTCTGTTTCCCTTCCATAGCTATTTTCTGCTGGAAAAATCACAGGCACCAGAGTAGCTGAGCTGAAGGAAAAGTACACCCTGCTGCATAAGACTGTGATAAGGTACAATATTCCTTTTTTAGACTTTGTTTAAGTAGCCAAAGCACTACATATTTAGATTAATTTTCTGCTGATGCTGAGGCCTAATTATTATTTCAGGCTTTCTTACAATGGTTGTTCATAAAGAGGAAGCAAGAACACAAGGTTGAAAACCAATATTATTTAATAGGAAGTTTGAAGGTAATTTGTGATATTTAAATACTTGTTTGCACATCTTTGTTTTTAATATAAGCATAATAATAATGGCAATGGAGGTAAGGACAAACTGCAAAAGACAATATACAAGTTTAAAATAAAGATATAGTTGAAGATCATGTAGCCAGCATTGTAACATATGAAAAGACTCTGACCTGGTGAGCTAATATCATAGAGAGCAACTGAAGAAGCTAAAGGCTCATTTCTGAGAAGGAAAATGAGACTCTGTCGTGTCTAAATAGGTGTGAATTTTACCCTTTGACAGTCACATTAGACAGGACTGCTAATAAATTTAGAAGGTTAGAACCTTAAGCTGCAAAGTGTAAATGAAACTCGGAAGTTAGGTGTAGTAGTTGTGAGTCTGCCTGCTCCGGTACTTGCTGGAGGAGAGGGAAGAGAAGAGATCATGCTCATAGCCCAGTGCCAGGTTTGAGCAGGGCAAATGTGAGTGGAAGCAAAAGAAAATGGAGGGACGGAGTAGGACAAGATAGTACTGTTGTACTAGGTGCACAGTGTGTCACAGAACAGAGCAGTCCCATTGCAACTATCGCAATCCTACATTAGTATTTGTGAATAATAATTTTGATATTACTTATGATATACCCACAATTATCAGTAAAATCAGCATCTTGATACTCCTGCTATATTTCTGTAATACGTATCATAATATCCACCATATTAACAATATTTTAGCCCAATTTCCCTGACAGTCCACGTCAAAACCTTTATGGCAATTCTGCTTATAAGAGAACCATGGCTGTTCTGTCACTGAAGCTAAGGCCTAATTTAAGGATTGTAAAACTAATTCAAGTCATACCTGCTCACTTGGGTTATGCTGGGATTTGGTGTGCCTCCTGGCAATCTGAGTAGCGGTAAGTGCTAAGTAATGTAAAGTAATGTGAAAAGGGGTTCCCAAAATCCTGAAAACAGTTTTTCTTGAGGTTAGCTGAGTCTTCTAGTTTCATCTTAATAAAATGGGGAGTAAGAATATGGCCCTGACTCTGTAAAAAGTCATCTGACTCTATTCAGATTACTGCATAGCAAATATTTTTGGGAAGCAAAATTAAAACCAGCAGTCCTAAACCAGTTCAATTCCCTAGAAAATGCAAGAAGCATTTTCTTAATGCTCAGAATTCAACATATTATGTGGGTTTTGCATTAGTTGATTGAGAAGCCTTCTACCACACTGATATTCATTGTGCTGAAGTAGAAATCCAGTAGCGGCTGAACTTGATTGACTTTTAGCCAGCGTTAGTTTGAAACCAGTCTTTGGTTGGAAAAAATACAAGCATATTACTACATATTTTTATGTATATGTATGTATTTTATATATTTAAATTTAAATTTAAATTTATATATATACTTATATATTTATATATAAGTAACATTCTTTTATATAGAACATTCTTTTACGTAAAGATAATTCCTTTGTATGTATAACAAGTGGAATGTGGCCTGAGTGAAAACAGGACTCAGATGTCTTTTCTGTCACACATAAAACTACCCTAAACACCGTGCACCAAAAGCATGGAAATGTTAGAAGGTAGATTACATCTCTCATTCTTTCCACGGTTCTCATAGAAGTATAAAATTGCCATGCTTTTGTAAGAAAGTCGATCGGAGAGAATCATGTCACATTCTTTACTTAGATGTAGTCATGTGTCAAAGTAAAACGCCAATGCATGAATGAGTGCTAATTCCCACGGATAAATTTCTCTTACTGCTAATAGAAAGCAAGAGAAATCAATTACCAAAAACTGATCATGATCTCCAGTATACTTTAAGGACTTCTCAGACATCAAAAGTGGGATTCACTTGTCCATATGTTAACATCAGTGGACATGCACATCTGAACTAGGTATCTAGAGTCCCTTAACGGTCAATAGAAAGAAAAACAGACCACACACTTCCTCCTTATACGGACATCTGCAAGTGTCCGGTTGTCTCCGTTGACTATAAAGAGTGTCCTGATGATAGGTTCAGTATGTGTGCATACTCTTTTCCTGCAATGGACCATTCACAGAATCAACACCACTTTTTAATTTTTAATTCTTCACCCTTACATGTGAAGTACAGTTCTGTGGATCAAGAACTTATTTTTTCACTTATTACAGTTGAATTTAATCTCTTTCTCAATTGATCCCCATCTGTCCCAGTGGGGATTCCACATGGCTGTTACAATGCCATGTGGAAATAAATGACGCTGGATGAGGTCTTGGAGCTGTGTGTGTTCTTCTTTCCTTTAGTCACATGCAAAAATCACAAGGAGAAAGTCTTATGCATCTTAAGCAGCGTAGATCCCTGTGACAGCTATGCCGAACGATTGCAACTGATCTCTCTGATATACAATACAAATTTGTCTAATATGATGAAGGCAACTAGTCTGTATGCAGATAATTTCCAAAGCTGTTGCTAGAGTACACAGAGTTATAAGTTTATAGTGTGGTCCTTTGTTTAGTGGCAAATAGTCCTTTATTTCTTGGTTTCAGGTTTGCACAATTTGGCCTTCTGGAAAGCTGAGAGATGTCACCTGGCAGATAACATCTTTGATACATTTCTTCAAAACGTTATGTGCTTTTAAATTTGTTTGCTGCACAGCTGAAATTCTGGGAACAGGCTGTCATCCTATTCGGGTGCTGTCGTACCCATCCACTTTGCAGTGAGCTGCACCTAAAGCTGATGTGTCTGAGCTCATATTTGGCCCCTGAAAACCCATTTGGTCACACAATGTGGCCAAATTGTAAGTTTTTATTTTTATTATCTCAATTTAGGAACCTAATATAAATATTCTGATACACCAAGCTGTAAGAAAGTCGGGTAATAATGATAGTTCATTGACAGTTTGGGAATCTCATCTTCTTAAGCCTATCTTAAATTATTAATCACTTCACAAATTCAAAAAGCTGCTACATCGGACTTGGCAAGCCTACTTTTGCACTCGTGATTCTAGGTGTGTACATTGTGTAGATGTCCACTTATTTCTTCATTGTCTTCAATGGAATTTAAATCTTCGTATGTAAAAATACTGTTGGCAACTATAGTGAGCAAGATCTGGTCTAGATTCAACCCTCAGTTCTTGTTTCTATTTTTATCTTTTTATTATCTTGAAAAAATCAATACTAAGAATTTTGTTTTTATGGAAGAACTTATGTTTTTATGTAATTTTATGTAAAATTTATGTTTTATGTAAGAATTATGTTTGAAATGAATGTGTATTGCTGCAACCAATTATATTTTCTCCTAAAACAGCATACATTCTGTTGGATTTAAAGAAGATCTAAATATTGTATAGGATCTTGTGTCAATAATTCAATTTATTTTTACCTTAAAAAGTTACTATGTAAATACATCACACATGAAGTTATTTGTTCGTGATAAAGACACACTCTTGTTTCCTGTTGAAGTCTGTGGTTTTCTTATTTTCTGGTTTAAAAAAAGGAAGTGGTTATCTAAGTAGAAATGTTACACAAAACAGAACTTTTTCTGCTATATTATTTCAGCTATGTTTATGCAGTATAGTCAGTTGTATATTTTGTGTTTTTATAGTTACTATCTCAACTCTATTCTTCAGTGTGATACGTAATTTTCTTCTTGTTGCTAAGCCATAAATGTAATCTTTGAGCTAAAATTTATGTATATTTTGCCAATAGAGGAGATTCTCAGTTCCTTTTTTTAAAAAAAAATTAAATCGCATTATATTTTTAATTAATAAAAGGCAAGTGATAAAGTTCTTTATTCTTTCACATCATTTCTGATGAATTTTAGTATACCATTATGCAAAAGTTATAATGTAGTAATATTGAGAAGGCATACACAATGATTTCTATAGCATAAAGAATATGCTTATGTGTTGGGCATTATATATGAATTTTTATACTGTAATTCCCTTTAAGACTTTTCCATAATAATCAATGTATTTTACTAACAACCTTTAAGATCTGTTATTCAGCTATCACCACATATGTAAGTTCCTAAGTATATTATGAATACCAGTCTCCTAACATTGACAGAATATTACAGTTGTTTCTGTGAAGCCAGACTTCGGTGATACAAGTCAGATCAGATAACTCATCATGTCTACAAACCTTAAAATAAGCTTCCACAGAAGTCCACAAATGTATTTGCAGCTTGTGTATCATTAAATGAGTTGCTTCACATGCGGGTAACACTACAGCAATAGCAACATGCAATTCAGCACTGGGTAGGTGTCCTGGTATTTACCAAGAACTTGAAGGTGTCATGTAGCCCAGACTGGGCCTTGTCCTGGTGAATGCTTCTCTGTTAACGGTCCCCATACTGATTCAGATCTAGCCTTCAGCTCTTCTTAGGATATAACGGATTCCCAGTCTCTTTACTGGTTCTAGGAGGTGCTAGACAAATAAATCAGACTAACTAACCATCTTTCATCTGGTTAAAATTAGATGAGATGAATCCCACTCCAACTCTAAGTGTGCCGAAAAGACCCTTCACATCAGATTTCACTGCTCTCATGGCACCATAGGATAATTCAGGTTTGAACAGAACTCAGGAGGTCTCTGGTTCAACCTCCTGTTCAAGGCAGCATCAACTAGGAGGTCAGACCAGATTATTCAGGACTTAATCCCATCTCATCTTGAAAACCTTGAATTAAATATCATAGGTAGGTAAAGAAGTATAAATACAAAGCTTATGCTTCTCATTGTCTAGTTCTAAATTTTTCTGTTTCATGTAGTTTACAGGAAACTGAGATCCAGCTGTTGCAGAAAGCCAAACGTCTTAGTGTAGAACTGGAACAACAGCAACATGAACTGGAAAAAGCGGAACAGTTCCCTGAAGAATCCTCAAGTGAAGTTTCCCGAATAAGGCAACAACTTCTTAGTTGCCAAAATGAATACAATGCTATTAAAGAAAGAGAGTATGAAATTCAGTTCAAGATGGAATGGTAGGTGATAGCAGTCAAATTCTATAGCTGCTAATTTTACTATAGCTTGTCTAGAAAGATAAGAACATAGAATATAATTCAATCTCCTCTCCATCTTGCATGGACACATTTCTTGATGGCTGTTGTTAAACAAATTGCCACAAACTTTCCCTAGTAACAGCAACATTTCAGTGATGAATAAAATTGCCCTGGTGCGAGATTTGTGGATTATTTTAATTTTAGAACATGCTACAGTGTCCTTTGAAATGCTGTTTAAAATTTACTACGTTGCATGATTAATGTTTAGGTAGGCAAAATTAACATGAACAATTCTAGTCTAGGACACCTTTAATACAAATTATTAAAGTGTCTCAGAGACCTGGTGACTGGGATTTTATGGAAACAATGTCATAAATAGACCCAAGTTATTTTTTAACATCAGAAGCACAGTTTATTCAAGTTTTTCTATTCAGGTATTTAAAGGAGGAGAAGTACTTGTATATTCTCATGTCAGAAAAATGAGCAGTTTGCTGTGAAAGAAGTGAATACTTGCCATTTCTATAAAAGGAAAAAAGTCCAGAATAAGCTTGATACTCTATATATTTTAATTATCTGCATATATGAGTGTGTTGTACTTGAAGTTCTATAGTAAAATTGAAACAGTACTATTGCATTTTTAAAAATATGTACCTATGGAAATGAAGTAATATTTTCATTTTGTGGGGTGCTTGCTATTTTTACCCATCTTCAATCCAGCTGTAGTGTAGTTGGTGTATATAAATCCAAATAAATAACGTCAGCAGCTCAGCAGTTAAAACTGTTTTTCTGCAAGGAGAGCAGGGGCACTGTACAAACTGCATAGAGCAGATTTTTCTGGCAGTTCTTTCTTGATTTCTTTTTTAGAGCCAAATGTTTGCTCTAAGAGAGAAAGAAACTTGAGAAAGAAGCAAATTGGGAGTGGGAGAAATAAAGAAACATGGAAAGCATCTGGAAAAAATTATTTGCTATGAGATAACTAAGCAACATGAAGTTTCCTGAAATAATTATTAAATACAGAATTTATTGCAATTTCCCAGCAGTCCAGAAACGAGCTCTTCAAAATATCATGCCTTTTACCCATTTGTCCTCATATCCTATGAACATTTTTCACTGATTTTGCATCACTTTTCCAAAAAATCATGGGGGTTTATACATTTAGAGGTTATTTACTCATACTCTATTTTCTACCCTAGTCAAAAGGAGATTTCCGTCCTACACAAAATGCAGTTTAGGTATTGTTTCAATTACCCTTGCACATTTACTGCATTAATTCTTGTAAAACAATTGAATATCCTATCTTGCAGATTAAAAATACACTGTTTGGATCAGTCATACTGTGAAAAATGTTTTTTCACTTTAATAAGAAACTTCCCCTGTTTGGTCTTACGTATTGCATGAGATCAAAACCAGCTGTACAGTCTGACCAGAGGTCCATATGGCGCAGTATCTAACGGCGACCAAAAGTGCAGCCCCCAGCCATTTGTGATGCAGGGATTTCATGAGCCAAACGCAGTCCTCTGTATTTAGGAATCCTTAGCTGACCCCTCTTCCCTGAACTTCTCCTGTCTCCTCCTCAACTATACAAACTTCTGGCATTGCAACATCCTGGGCAATGAGTTCCACAGATTAACTATGCAAGAACTGCCACCTCCTTCCTTTTCTGAACCTGACTCCTACCAGCTTCATTTCATGCCCTGTAGTTCTTGGATTGGATGAGACAGTGAACATCCGATCCTCTCTTCATTTTCACTGCTGCAGGATGGTTTGATAGATCTCTTTTGTATCCCCCCCCAAATTTGCCAACTTTCTAAACTGAAGATTACAGATTATTTAGTTGCTCCTTGTTTGAAATCTGTTTCATGCCTGGTGGTAGCATTGGGTCTTATGTGTGTTGTGGGTATGGCGTGAGGAGGATGTGCCTTGGTTATGTGTGAACCTGTTTATTGCTTCCCAGAGATTAGAGGGATTTTAATGTTGGGGTAGTGTGGAATGAACAGGGCTGGCACAATACATATCTATTTGGGGAATGGATGAGTGAATGTAGTGGGGAAATGAGCAATGAGCTATGAAAAAAACCAGATAATGGCTGTGAATACATGTTTGTAAAGAAAGGATGGGATTGGTGCCTGTGGAAGGCAGTGAAAATGAATGTCCAGAATAGAGCTGTGAGTAGCAGGTGATCTAATAGTAACACTGATGTAAAATGAAGATCTATATGCCTGATGGTTTTATGCAAATAATAAAGCGATGTCTTCTGAAATATCTGTGTGCATGGGGGGTGGTGTCAGAGATAGAGGGGAAGCTGCATCAAAGATGTTGTAAGTTTGCTGTTTGCTTGGTTTCCTTCGTTTCTCAGGATAGAGACTCATGGTCCAACCTCTCTTGGCCCTTGATCTCTCTGGAGCACAGTTTCCCTTGTTGTCCAATTGTGTTAATACAGTCCAAGCTCTGCTTGGCACTGACAAGTAAACTTCTCTTTGGGAATTATGACTAATGGCTGTTTAGTCTGAAAACAAAGATATTGCTTATTTACCTTCTTATGTATAGCAGGCAGGAACATGGGGGGGAAAGCTTTTGAAGGGAATATCTGTGTCTCTTATCTGTTGCTTTATCCTTTTCTTAGAAGTCTTGGATCTCATCTACTCAGAAATACTGCTGAGCTGGAAGTGAGAGAGCCTCTGCAGATCTTCTGCTTCCCTGTCCCTGTAAGCCTTTCTTTCCCTGAAGCATCTCTCTGGTCTCTGCTGCCTTCAATTCCTGCCTCAGTTCACTTTCTCTGGTAGCTAAGGGCACTTAGCACCCTTTTTGCACTCAGATTCAAATCTGACAACAGTAAACTTTTTCTCTTGAAGAGTCATGTAGATATACCATAACATTAACAAAGTTATTTTTTGTCTCAAGGTCCCTTAGTATTCTCTGTTCTCTTTTCCATATTTCATTTCCTATTTGCTTGCCTCTGTAAACAATTTTTTCCCAGATCAGATGCCTTTTTCAACAGCTGAAGGTGGTATTTCATCTTCTGTTTTAATTCTTTAGTTTTCCAAGGAGTATTCAACATTCCAAGAGCAAATTTAAATTGTGAAAGCACTGTAGTATCAGCTGGTTCTCAGAAATTTTGTGACTTTTTTCATAGCTTGAATAGGTACACGAGGAATTCAGAAGCAGCTCCGATGCACTTTAGCTGTCTGGGAAGTCTCCCTGAGGGTGACTGCGTGGGTGTGGAGTACCCCCACTGTCCATGTGTCCCTCCTCTTCTGGTTCGTATTTCTGTTCTGTTGGACGGTTGTACTGGGTTCATTGCTAGTGTGTCTGTCCATGTGCTCAGCACAGGAGGGGAGCAACAGTTGGAAGGATTTTACTGAGGTGTTAATGTTTGGGTCACTGCCCCAAAGTCAGAGCTGACTCCAGGAGTATTCTTCCTCTCAAAAACTATTAGGCAAGTGTAACGAAGTAAGAGGAAAAATAGTGATCCCAATTCCGTTCTGGTACAATTGCATTCAGAGCCGTGAAGTTTCTTCATATAATTGGGACTGAACGTGCCTCAGTAAATAAGAATATAGACCAAAAAATCAGATTAGCACAAGAACAAGGAAAGGATCAGCAAGATCAGCAAGAATTTGTTCTAGCTTGAGGAAACTTCTCATTTTAATGTCCATGTAAGGCTTAGAAGGTTTGTGAGACAAAATGAAGAAGAGCTGCTTTTCTTTATCAGGCAATAGTATCAACAATAGTTTATTATTGAGAAATAATAAACTTATCATCTAAATTAATTTATCATCTAAACTATATATTTAAAAGTAAGCAATTAATTTGAAATGAAATTCTTTTTAGCAAGAGTTTGTGAGGTTCAAGGTGCCTGATTCTTGAAAACAATTTTCTTTTAAAGCCTAGGTCCAGTCTGCAGCCCTCACAGTCATTTGTGCAGGTAGCAGAATGGCTATTCACTGAAGCGCTGCATGCTATTGCGTGTAAGTCAGGATTGCAAAACTGAGTTTGTCCTCGTACAAGCATTGCAAATATGGAAAATTATTTCAATGCTTGTAATTATTTCAGGATTAGTCACTCGATAATTAAAAAGTGAAAAGTTAAGCTTTTGCCCATAGTTTTTCTAGTAAAGAATTACAAGTCATAAGCAAAATAAATTGAGTTACAGTCCAAGTTGTTATCAACAGGTCTTGTGACTGCATTCTCTGGTACATACAAACTAAGCACAGTGAAAAGCCTTACAGGAATCTCATGTGGCAGATTGTCAGCTGTGATTTCTTCTACTTGTGATCCCTAGATTTTAGTTGTGAGGTGCTGAACGCCTTCTATGGATTCCTCAGCAATCCCAGCTATGTGTCAGAGTAGCTGAAGGAGTTCTCTTTCTTGCATTATGAGATTAGTAATGATAACAATGTTCTGGCTATTTTGTGAGCTGAGGAACTGAAATGGACCTCTGCTGACAACTACCACTACATTTCTTAATCTCTCTGACTTAATTTTTGTATTTCTGTGTCAGTTTGCAGCTGTAGACATCTCTCAGGGAAAAGTCTGGAATGTATTTTCATTAATGGTCCAATTTTCCAAGTGCTTTCTTTTAACTCATTACATCTGCATCCATGATAGCTTTTCATGTACAGTACTGCTATTAAGCTTCACGTAAATAAGCAAAACAATGTGAGAAACATTAATGTTTAAACTTTAAGAGTTTCATCTTCTTTTCATTGTGTATGTCATTATAGGTATAACAATGATAATAATAAAAACCACACAATGCTGAAAAATACTCATCGAAGAAGGTCTGTAAAACAATGGGAATTATAAGTGCCTAATGCCAGTTGCAGCTATTTTGTTTGTTGTTGTGATTGATGTCTAAGTAATTAATAGGCAGTCATGAGGCTGATGTCCATATATCACAGATTACAAGATTCAAACGCTAAATGGAAAGATCAGATTTTCTCTGTTTACCTTACATTAAGCTTCTGTGTCCATATAGCTATTAAATCAGAGATTGAACTTAAAATCTTTGAAGAATCTGATTTGATTTCTTAATCTGTGTTAATCATCCTGGTCTCCCTTTACAGTCAATGGAGAGAAATATGTTATCTTCAACCGGTAATTTATCTCTTCCTAAAATAGGTAGCTGGGATGTCAGCTGACCTGCCCTTTGGTGGATCTGGTTTTATCCCTGACAGTAAGGAAGCCTGGGGATGTTAGCATAGGGGCACCTGTCGGATACAGGTTGAGATACCTGTAGATAACTTTCTTAAGATACCCGTCGGTAGCTTTCGGATACGGGCAGCTGGACCAAAGTCATTGCTCAAAAGGGAGAGATTTAACTTCTTTTTTACGCCCTTTTTCTTTTCACACCTTCACTGTTTTTTGTGTGGAAGTAGTTGGTCTGCCAGCCCTTAAGGTAACTTAACTTGGTGCTTGCTGTTCAGTGTTGCCTTTGTTTATGTCACAGAAAATGAGGTGTTCAAATCGTTTTACAAGTCTCTGTTGTGCAACTGGAAGGGCTCCACAGGAATCTGTCCTCATGAGTAAGGAATGTGACAAAACAAAAACAGTGTCAACTTTGGTCTCCCTCCTGATTTTGAGGATTGCTCTTTTGATTGTCTGGCATAATATTAAAGAGGGCACAGCACAGACTGACGACGAGCAATGCAGTACCTCTCTAATGTTTGCACAGGGCTTATTTAACCTCTTTTTGTGGCAGTCAAACAGTTACAGGTATTTTGCAGAGTGGACATTCATTATAATTAGTGTGATTATGCCAGTCCCAAGGATTCCAACTAGGAATCCTGCCAAAATGTGTTGGGGATATGAATTGTCCTTATTAACTTATGTATACATTTAAACAACCTGTTGGTAAGTGAAAATATTTTCTTTGACCCTCATGGCGTTCCAACACCATACTCGGTTGTAGCTTACGGGCACAGTACACAGGAGCAGACCAAAGCTGCCATCGCAGAATTGAAGCAGCTCAGTTTTCAATGCAGTTTGATCCCTGTGCTCTCCCTCATTGACTTTAAACAGTGCAACATAAAAGGAGTAGTTCCTGAGCCCCATTGCAGCAAAGAAGAAATCACCTTATGGTGTTTCCTTCTACTCAGATGTACTTGTACTGTACACCTGCGAAATACTCCATGAGGCTGGCTGCTAGGAAACTGATCTCTCTCCCCATGACCACCACCTTCTGCAACCGGGACCACCACCGTGCAAAGTGCTAGGCTGCTGCTGAAAGGTTTCAAAGGAAAAAAGCAATACCGATCAGCTGCCTCTCTTCTGTATCAGCCACATTCAGAGACAACTGTAATAGTTGCTTTGGGTCGTGGGGCTGCCCCAGAACTCCCTTGCCATAATTTGTAGCTCTCAGTGACACAGCTATTTCATGAAAACCTGTCCCCTTCTGTTAATAGTCCCCTTATTTAAAGAGTTATTGATTCTAACAGACTGCCCTGAGTCTCAAGCTACCCTGACCAGCACATCCTCAGCTGGAGTTACAAACACAACTTTAAGTGCTGAAGTTAATTTTTTGCTGTATCTGGGTGAGAGGATTTGGCTGTTCCACCTATTCCCCAGCTGCAATCTTTGCTCCTTTATAGCCCGAGACTCAGAAACGTCATCGTAGATACTAATTACATTGCAAGAACCTGCCTCCTTGTTTCCAATCAATAGCACAAGGACTTAATTAAGTTCGGTTTGGTTGTGACAGCATGCAGACCGCCGTAGCCCATTTACCTCCTATAGGTGCAGAATTGTTCCGTGTATGCACTGGGGATGTATTGATATATTTCTTCACTAGGGCCAATTTTAGGTTTGGCAGTATTTACCTACCCGCCACCAAGAAGCTCCCTATTGTAAATCTAACAAGCTTGTTAGTTCAGTTTCACTTTTGTAGTCACTCCTTCATCTTTCTCAGGGCAACATTACTAAAAATACACCCAGAGGTCTAAGAGCTTTCCTATTTTTTCCTTTCCTCCTTCCCTCCTTTGGCATTTCTCTCTATTGTTGCCTGAAATGAAATTGCAGCATAGTTTTGGATATAGGTTAAAATCACCATGGCTATTCAATTTAGTTTTCTACTGTACCCCATTGACTTAGTCTACATCGTCTGTCACTTTTCAGGATTTTTTTTCACAGGACCCTGTTCAGATTTGAGGAGCTTCACTTAGAGTTGTTTACAGTGTGAATATGCATGTGAGCAATCACTCAAAGGAAGAAGAAAGTTTCTCACTAGCAACTGCACTTTCTTTGATGTGTGGTGTCTCTGTGGATATTTATAACCCACCTCCTCTTTCCTTTTGCCTCAGTTCCATGTTAAAATTTTGTTTTCTGAGGTTGGGAGGAACTGTGGGTGTAGGGTGCCGTCTGACCTGTTATACTCTGCTAGTATAAAAACAAGGGTGAATGAGGCATAAACGCATCCCTGCAGGAGGTGGTAAGACTAAGAAGAATCAGCTTCAAAAGTTTAGATGTGTGCACTGCAGAAAAAACCTGCATATGTACAACCTGTCTTTCAGGACTTCCAGTTACCAGTCAGCAACCTTCCTTTAAATCTGGACACCTTTCAATTGTCCCTGATGATAATTCGCCATACAGTTTAGTCTAACACAAGTTAGGCTTCCATACTTTTTTACCATTTACTATATTATAGTGATATTTATTATATTACTAATATATTTAGCTCTGTTTTGATTTTTGTGTAGTTTGCAAGAAGAAAAAAGGCTTCTGGAAAATGAATGTGAAAGAATTCCAAAACAAAGGGTAAGTGTGAAACATGAGAAAAGCCATGTTTTATGTTCTGTCAGCTAACATATAAAAACATCAATGAAAATGTTTTCACAGTGTGTAGCTCTAGAGTTTATTTAAAATCTGGAATACGTAGAAAAATCAAGAGGTAAGTTTTATGTTTTTTATATTACATCATTCAGGTTTGATAACTCTAGGGCAAGCAATGAATAACTGATTCAGAAAAGATATGGATTTTCTTGAGTTTACTCAAGAAAATTTTTTACTGCGAATGGGTACTGCATGTAAAGATAGTTGCAGGTTTTCGGTTCTAGGATGTGAGTATGGAAAATACATTTGCAGTCATAAATCCTGATGAATATATGTGGTTTTGTTGGAAATAAAATTCTGCTGGTTATTGATAGAAGAAACACCCAGCTGGTAAAAAATTATATTTCATACCTTGTGGTAAAAATGTTACCATCATTCAGTGTTAATGATGCTTTAATATCACAAGCTTGCAACATGTAAAAGGGAAAATAAAATTAATCTGATCTTTCACTTAATTTTTAAAGGAAACACATAAGAAAATTAAGCAGTTGAAAGAAAACTGTGATGAGCTCTGCAAAGAAGTAATCCAAAGGAAAGCAGAAATTAATGCACTAAAGGAAGATGTTTCATCCAAGCAAAAGCTGGAGTTAATAGATAAGAAGGAAACAGAAGAACTTCTGGAGAAGCAGGCTAATTTAAAAGTAACACAAAATTAATTGTGTGTATATATATCTGTGTGCGTGTGTTTGCATGTATGTGTATATGGGTACATGCTTTGTCCAAGGAAACGGTGAATCTTCTTGGTGTTGTTTGTCATTCCAAATTCATTAGATGGCATTATGTTATATATTACATCATTTTTCAATAGGTGTGAAACGTTGCTGTGCCATATCCTCCTTTAGGAAATAATAAGAGTCATGGTTTTGATTAAAAGATGTTTTCTATAATGACATGTTTGCTATGTTGTGTTATTGTAGGCTGATCTAACGTACGCTCAGATCCAAGTTAAGTTAAGTACAGATTTGTACTGAGAATTAAAAAACATACCCCCAGGTCTTTGCCACTTTCCTTTCCATGGTATAGATAACAATCAGATGTATTAATAATATTTAAGCATAATTTTTATCTTGCAGACATAATGAAATGGTAAATATCAATGTTTAGCTTCAAAAGTAGCAGCTACAATTCCCTGGGACAAGCTCAAGTAATTTGAAAATATGTTTCTTGCCCATTTTCACAGCAGTTTTAGGTGAATGTTACTTCTATGAAATCTCACCAGATTTTGAGGCTGTTAATCTAACCTTTCTGTTTTATCACTAGGATGAGCTAGTTAAGATCCTTGGTGTTCCAGCAAAACTTGGAAAAGAAACTGAGAAGATGAATTGTAAAAAAAATGTATGCTTTTAATAAATAATTCTTTTTTAATATATATATGTATAACTTATTTTCATCCATTTGTTACAGAGACAATTGAGTATAGTTGTTGATTAAAATTAGGATCAGCATTTAAAAAAGCATCTATAATCCACTTAAAATCCATACACTGTACTGAAAAATATAGTATATACAGTGAAACATTGTAAATTTAAGTACAACAAAGAAAAATTTAGAACAAAGCTTGGTAAAAAATTGCTTAACTGTCTTACTGTGTTATGTTACTACATATCAGATCTACTTAGTCAGTTTTTAATGGAAAACAGTGTTCCTGTGTAATCTAGTGATTAGGCTTTTTTACAGTTTCTAGTCCTCAGGGACTGTGTATTAGCTTATCTCTATTGGCCTCAGTGAAACTAGCAGCTTTCACCGCTAACAGTCTGGCCTGAGCTAAATAGTCATTCTCCCTTGATACTTCTGTACCAGTTTTTTAGTCAGAGATGCTTTGCTCTAAGTTCCTGATGTGAATTCTGGTCTCTAATATTCCAACTGGGAAAATGTAAGCCAGTAGCCAGCCTTTTCTTTCTCCGTTATGCATAGTCGGGTATTTTCTCCCCTGAAGCATGACGTGCTGCTTTCTGTATGTGTAAAATCTAATTCGCACTGTGCGGTTTCAGCCAGGTCGCTCACAGATCCAAGTGCCTTCCAGATGAACAGTGGGTTTTGTACCCTATTCAGGCACAGGGTTACACTGACGTTTCTGTGCCTCCTGCTTGCAGTCCCTGTTTGTAATATAGAAATTGTTTGACTGTGTTAAATTTCTCAGTTTTAAAACTGGTATTGGTTGTCTTCTACATTTTCCTCACTATTCTGCTTAATGCAACTCTGCTATCATAAATGTAAGAAGTTTTTCCTATAGTGTTACAGAGAAGCAATTTTAAAAAGCTAGTACATTGTGTAGTTTGTTATTAATGAAGCATGTAAACGAGTCTTTCTACTTGTGCTGCAACACAGAATGAACTACCTAGAGTTTCCAGCCTTGGCAATAATATTTAGAAGTGTCACACCCATGTACTTAGTAATTTTGACAGAAATCAGTTTACTAGAAGTCTTTTTAATACTGTCATGTTGCTAAGCTCCCTGTTAGTCCCATGGCCATCTTCAATTTTGTTGAACTGTATTGGCATTTGAAGCTTTTCACTGTATGTAGTCTGCTTTCAAACATATAATGTAGATAGTTGTGGTGTTGAAATGATTTTGTGTGACCATCAAAACTTACATTTTGCCATTTAAATATGTTTGTGTAAATGTGAACCCCTACTGTTTTGTTAAAATATATCCACAGTGATGCAGAGAAGAAGAAAGAAGCCCTTAATGAGCAAATGGAAGAGTTGAATGGTACCCTGAAAGCCATTGAAAAAAGGACCCGAGAGATTTTGCAAGAAAGAGAAGATGTAATGAAGGAAGTGGATGGGAAACAAATTTTGCTAGAAAGCAAAGAACGAGAATGCAGTACTTTGACAAAATTACTAGAAATTAGCAGAGAGAAGGAATCAGCAGTCCTATCAGACAGGTTAGAGTAGTAGACATAAACCATATAGTATGAGTGGACAATTCTCTGTTTTCAAAGATCTATTTCTTTTTTCTTCTGTATTGCTTATGTTTTCAAGTTTTATGCTGCAACCAGTGTGGACTAGAAATTATCAGACTTGTTTTTGCCTTCAGAATTGTTTATATAAACTACTGGAATCTAGGATCTGGCTTGAAGAAAAACATCAAAAAGCATAAGCATTTGATAAAATCCTGGGAAAGTGAAACTGGATTTTGCTCTGAAAGGGAAATCTTTTAGAGGGTTTCTCTCCCCAGTGAAAATATATATTCTTCCATGTGACCCAGAGAAAGTAAATTGAGCAAGAAAAAAATATGTCAGTATTTTCATTTTCAAATGAGGTTCATAGATTTCTGCACCCAGGTACTCCTGAATTTCAGCAGGGACTGGTTACTCATCTCTTTAATATTCCCTTGAATTGTGAGCTTATATATACTTGGTAAAGTAAAATAAACTGTTAGGTTGATTGCAAGCTTCAAATGATTCCTTCTTTGCAGAGGAAGATGTATAGTTGTAATCATGGCCATATGCTCAGCAGCAATGCTTCTGCCTTTAAAGTTTTGTATTAAAGGATAGTGGCACTTTAAATTGAAATGCTTGAGTGAAGCGAACATGTAAATATTCCCTCATACTAAAAAATGTGTTTTCTTCTTCTTATAAGAAATAGTTTCTCTGGAATTTTTCGCATATATTAAGAACAGACTGTGAGACCTCAATGACGTCATTAGGAATATTATCATTGATTCAAGTTACAAAAATGCTACCTTTTTAGGTAATTTATGTCAGTAGTTTTTGAGTTTATCCTGCTGGTCAGCCATAATGATGCAGTACTCAAAACCCATCAAAAGGATCATGTCAGTTTGCATACATGTCTTGGTCAAGTTACTTGTTTCTAAAATTCTGTGTCTATCTATGTAGAGCAGCTCTGGAAGATAATTTAAATAAATGTATCTTGGAGAAAAAAAAGCAACATGATATTCTCATTCACAAGCAAACACAGAAAGACAGAGAACTGAGAAATTTAAAAAAGATGGAGTTACAACTGAATATGATTTATGATTCCTTGGAACAAGATAAGTCACGGCATAACAGACTCAAATTGGAGGTCTGTATGAATACATTGATCATAAGGATTCGAAATTTTCTCGTAAGAAATCTGTCTATGAAATCTTTTAACTGGTTCTAAAAGGGGGAAGGGGAGAAAAGTGTCAACAACACTACAACTGACAAAGAAATCCCTAGGTGCTCTGGCTGTAATAAAAATACTGCATCAAGGTATATTTGAGATATTCTTAAGAAATGGATTTTAGTGTGGGAGCATCCTATCAAGGAGAACTGGGAGATTATATTGACACTGTGGCGTCATGTCTTCCTTTAAAACACTGTGCAATTATGGTCATTTTATGAGTGAAATAAGATAGCAAGTTGCCCATTGGCATAAAAAAAATTTGTAGGAGACAAATAGAGCCAAGTACTGCCTGACTCCTGATGATGAAAAGAGACGTCTTCTTAAAATTTGAATGTTGTTTGTACATTACTGTAAACAATTTAGAATGTATTTAACATTATTCTAGGGGACAGGAAACTAGCACTATGTAAAGTTTTGTATTAAATGATATGACATAATTCCCTATGTTCTCTTCCTTTCCACTCAAATTTCACCTTCTGCATTTCCTCCCTGCAGTAGTATTCAGGTATTTCACCCATTCCTCTTTCCATACTGATTGACTCTCTTCTGTTTTATTTTTGCCTTCTACTATGCTGATTTTAAAGGGCAGCCTCATTCTGCTTGCCTGTTCAAAACATTTCCTTTATTTTCTCCTTCCAAATATTTCTTAAGAATTATTTACTTTGTCTATAACTTTTTCGTATTCTCTTCATCTCATCACTGGTTCTTCCATTCTCTCTTTCTTAAGCTTTTCTCCTAAGCTCCTTGCTTAGTCTAAATTGTAAGTCAGTCTTATAAAATTAATCTTGCTTACTCAGGTGAATATTTTTTCACAGGATAATATCCATTATCTAAGTTAAAAGCATAAGGACTTAATATTTCTTACCTAGATACACAGTGTCATTGACATTTTTCTTGGTCCTTCTAAGCAATTCAGGGCAGAAAAAGTCTTATTATTTACATTACTGTAAAGTTGTTAAAAATAACTATATGATATCAAACCTCAGATACAGTACAGACAACTCTAAACATTACTCAATAATATTTAATATTAGTAAGTTATAGAATTTTTTTTCCATCTCCCCTCAAATTCCTCCTGAATTCACATGCATATTAATTACCTAGTAATATAAGCCCACTTTGGAGGAGGGAGGAAAGCCCTATAAGTACACAAAAAAGTTTTAGATTGAATTTCCTGAAATATTGATTAAAAGACTGACTCATATTCCAGACTTTCATCTTAAAACTCATACTGACTTTCTGTTCAGTATCAGCTAAGAGAATCTGGGAAACAGTATTTTTTTCCTGTGTTCCTATTGAAGAAATATTCTTGATGGGAGAATCACAATAGTTCAAACATAAAATGCTAAAAACAAATGCCATAACTCACCAACAGCTGTGGTTAGAGTTCACTGTCTTGGGTAAGATCCAAACCCAACACAACCCAACTCCTTTACGCTGTGTGAAAGGGCAAGAGACCTGTAATGAGACCCTTAAAGGTTAAGTTGCACTGCAAAGGATTCCCTCAGTGCTAATGCTAGGTTATCCTATAGGCTTGTATGTGTTTTGCAAGTAGCATCATCATGAGGAGTGGGGGAAAGGGAATGCCAGCAGAGATAGAAGTGAAATTCTACACAGTACTTTACTCCAGAAGCAGCAGAATGCTACCCTAATGCAAACAGGCCATGACAATATAATGTTGTTTTAGCCCATCCTCCCATGGTCTGTATTTTCTCTGATTCCTTTCTTGGCACTTTTAAAAGAGCAAATGTGAAATCACCGCTCCTCTGCAGCATGGTCAGTTCAAACGCAGTACTGGAGTACAAAAGACTGGAGAGGCAAGCTTGATTCTGCTTGGCTTTTGCTATCTTGAGACTATTTTAATTTGGAAGACTTAGGAGCACACCTAGGAAAAGTTAAAATATTTTAAGTAGTCAAAGTTTCTTTAACTACTAAAGTTCCTTTAACTACTTTAAAAGCCAGATTTATATTTATTCAGTGTGATTCCAAGTGAAAAAAATCACATGAATTAATTGCTAGTATAAAAATGTGATTGCAGAAGCAGCAGTACATCAGTGTGCTTCCCCAAATTTCTCTTACTTTAAATCACGTGCTAAGTGCAAAATGACTGGTTTGTAGAATAGGGAAACTACAGGAACACTTCCTTCAAACATGGTTTTTCTTCTTAATAAGTTGTGAAAGGTCAGCTATTGCTAAATGCTGACATTCTGTGTGAAAGAGAACTGGCCGCTCCAGCTATCACTAGCCCAGAGCCAAACTGCTGCTCCCCTCCATGCACGCCTTCTCTTTGGTCAGGCCAGCACAGAGACAGCCAAAAGTGCCTAAGTTTAGTCATGTCTTGTGTGAACAAAAGTCCTTAATGGATTAAAGATGTTTATATGAGCTTTCTACTTTTAGACTCAAGAACTCGATGGCATCTTTAGAATCCCATCTTGAAAAATGTGGAAATGCCTACTTACAACCACTACAGCCTTTTACGTAGCAGAAGTGGTAACTAATATACGCTCCACAGGACGGCTGTGTTTGCTCCTTCCACAAGAGTAAAAGCAACTTGCTTAGAATAGGTTTTATTGACCTTTTATCAAACCTAAGTCAAACCAAATCTGTCTCAGTGTTGGCAGCTGAAACCAGAGGAACTCCAAAGGTTGACCTTTACTATGCCTCGTTTCCTTTCCTCTTAATGCAAGTAAACAACACCTAATTTTATAATTTTTTCATAAAAGTGAAAACCATAAGTGCAAAACATCTCATTATCTATATTGAGGTATAGTGTTTTGAACTCTAACATCTGGTTGAGATCCGAGAAAGATACCATGGGCTTGCATGTATTATCTTTGAATAGCTTCCTGATGTGTCGTTCAGTGTCATATTTTTCCCACCTGTATGAATTATGGATTTACAATTACGGCCAGGCAACATATGCCTGCATAGTTAGCCTGCTGTATTTATTTCTTTCTTACTTATAACCGTAAAGAATTTTTAAGTGAAGTTAGTCACTGTGAGGCCAATGCAACCTTTTGCCTTATGAATTATATCTCACAAGTAGTTGTAGTGGGATTGTTCAGATATATTTTAATCAGAAACTAGTTTCTAATGTGTCTTCCTTCACACACTTCATTTTAAAATCTGACTGAATAAACAAATTTTCCCATAATGTAGAAGAAAAAATAATAACATAACTGTTTGTGTTGTTAGTTTGCACTTTCTAGAGCATAAGGAGGAAAAATCTTACTTTAATAACTAAAAGCAAAAATCATGATATCAAATCTACACAGATGTGAAATATTAACCCTATTAAAATCAGTTTTAAATCTATTTTTTCCTTCAGTAAGGTCAGAATTTCACTGAAGGAAAATTCTGTTTTCCTTCTAAATTCTGTGAATTTAGAAGGTGGTATCTTTGCACAGTCACTCTTTGTGATTATTTTTTTTTAATGATGGTTTAGTTGCTGAAAAACATAACCCTTATAAATTCAGTACTTAAACTGGGCTTTGTGAAGTTTAGTGTTTATAGTTAAATTCTTAAATGAAAAATTTGAGAAACTTGGATATGTTGCTGAGGAACTCTACTCAACAAAGAACTCTTGGACTAGCTATTGTAACAAGACAGAAAATTAATTTCTTAATGTGTGTAGCTGCTTCAAATAGATTATCTGCAGTTTACATTTTTCACATCTTTTGTTTGCATCACTCAGTGTGCTTGGTTTATTTTTGTAGGCAGACGCCATCCCTAAAAGTAATGGAGTATTACTAGAAAGACGACGAGTACTGCAGAAGGAAATTGAAATGATCAAGAGAAGTTTAGCTGAACAGGTGCTGAGATCTGCTTTCTCGTACTTTTTCACTGTAATAGTTGGTTTTCAGTCATGAGAATAAAGGGACTGTTTGAAGAAAAAATGATGGGAGTTTCTAGATGCAGCTTTCTGGTGAGAAAACATGCGATAGTATTTGTTCAATTTTAAAGACCACTTGTTTGTCATATTTAAAAAACATATTTTGGTGTTAGTGGTCACATATTGGAAGGCAGAAAGCAAATCTGCTTTCTAGGTTAAAAGTCTTTCTGAATATCATTAACTACATTACAGCTAGAAATATGATGGGTATAAATTTCCTTCGGATATGGCACAGTCTCTTGTTGAAACAAGGACAATCAGCATTTGTACATTAGAATTTTTCATCTTCACGGTTTTGTCATTTGTGGATGTCTGTCTATAGTCAGGACAGCCATATATAGTGTGGAAATGCAGATGTCTCAATTATGAGAGTATTAGTACTTGCCACTATATAAATGACTTTATAAGAAGCAATATATTTCAGACATACCTTCTTCTTAAGATCATGTCTCTTTATCTTCTTACCCTTATAACCATCTTCTTTTTGTGCTGTCTTTGAATTTGTTAGCACTATCAGGTGGGATTCAGCTTGTGTTTGAATACATGTACATTTGGTATCTCCATGTCACTATTTGTGTATGGGATATGTATCTAACGTGCCACGATAGTCCATAACAATCTAGTCATGCAGTCAGTGGAGCCTAGGAAGCCACCCATTCACCTCCCCCTGAAGAGGCTGGCCTACGCTGGGTAGAGCAAATAAATAGCTCTTTAGAGTTCACTGACTGTATTGACTGAATCTCTAGGCATCTAGATATTTTGCTCTGGTTTAAATGTCTAAATTTGGTCTCTTAATGTGAAAGCTGTGTCTTCCATTGTGTAGTATGGATATGTCAAGACCTGGCAGTAAACTTACTTAAAGATTATATGGCCGTAAGGAACCATTCTGCCCAGTGGGCAATAGCTGAAAGACATGCTAGACTGAGGAACAGAAATGCTTCTAGGTGATAAAATATTTTGACATGTTATTATAGGGATTGTGCATGGTATTTCAGCCAGTATTTTAAAGTAATTTTTTTTTTAAATCCATCTAGTGTGTATATATGTGTACTCTGCAGATAAACCCAAAGTATTTCTGGCTTTGGGTATGCCAACACTGATGCATTGATGCATAAGGAATTGAATTTAATTTTCTTTAGGAAATGATGTCAGATATGGATGCCCACATGTTAGAAGAATGTATTGCTGAAGAAGGCCGGCTTTTCAAAGAGCAGGAAAAATGCAGAGATGAGTTATCCAGACTTGCACATCTGACTTGGCTCAAAGTTGAAGAGAGGGAACAGAAATCTAGGGGTGTTCAGAAAGCCCAGGTAAAAAATTATCTCATGTAATTGGAAGACTCTTCTAAAGTCAAAGCTGATATATGGAGAAATTAAATTACTAGTGAGGAGAGGCTTAAGGACTTTCATTTCCCACTTTACTTTGAAGTTCCATCACAGCACGGGAAGCTCACAATACTGTGTTGCCTTATTGGCAATTTATGGTGCAGTGCGATAGTATATTAAAATATCATGCCACAATTGAAACAAGGAATTTGAAAGGACATTTTCTTTCATGCCTATAGAATAGAGAGGCAGAAAAGCAGATAGCCTCAACTGAGATTCTTGGAAGTATAACTATATGTTTTATTTTACAAATATATGGACATCATTAAAAGAAAAACAGAACTGCTACTCATTCCAAGGAGATGCAGAAATTTTTGTTTTCCTGACACATTTCCAGGTGTAAATTGTTATATTAATGTGAAGAAAGATGGAAAGAAAACTTTTACTACGGTCACAGAAACTAGGACTATTCATTGGTTTTGCTGCCTGCAGTTTGCTGGCATTATAATATCGTGTATGTATGTGCTGTGATGTTGCACAGTTTATACTAACTACTGGGTTTGTATATGAGAACAAACTATTTATGCTTCCACAATGTATGTCTGTATTCAAACAAATTATATAAGCTACCGTTCTAGCATTTTGGGAATCTTTGACTGTCTATAAAAATAGAGTAAACAAACATGACAGGTTTTGCACCTTCAATAAAAATCAGTCCATAAACAGATCAAAAAATGAAGAGTACAAAGTAATGAACACACACACACACATGCCCAGAGTTGCAACCCAACATCCACCAGCTTTTTTAATACCAATCTCCTCCTCCTGACACCAGTGGGAGGTGAGAACAGGCCTGTCCATTGAAGGTTAATGACAGAGGCTATTAAAGACTGAACACAACTGAAATCAAAAGGTCCAGAGCCATAACAAAATGTAAATGTACCATTCTACTCAAGCATCAATGATTGCTCAAAAGCCAGAAAAGAGTAAAAAAGAAATTTTAGTTGAAAAGGTACAATTTCAGTGGTGCATATGCCAAATAATTATATAGTGATGGAACCAAGAGGCTGATTAATAGAAACAGCAGAACTCCAGCTACAAGGGATCAAGCATTTTAAGATGCAGCATCAAATTATCTACATTAATAACAGCATTGTAAGCTTAATACACATAGAAAGACTGTGTTCTTTAATGTTGTTACAGTAAAAGCATTTCATTCTAATTAGAATAAATTCTTAGAATAATCTTGCTTCGCTGTCTTTTCCTCGTCTAAGAGGAACAGCTGTTCTGAGTCATTTCTTTGAAGATATTTCTTTGATGTATCTAAAGTGCTCACTGAATTCTATTTAAATTTCAGATACAACTCCAAAATATTATTAAAGAAATGAAAAGAAAGGATCTTGAAATAAGAGAGTATAAAAAGAGGAAAAGAGAAATCCAAAAACAGTAAGAAAATAATAATAACAATACATTAGCTAAAAATGTCTTTTAAAGCAATTTTTATCCAAGTAATGTATGCATAAAATTATAATAATTATTTCTTTCACACTTGTCATTTCTTCAGACTCCAAGGATTTGCTAAAATGTATGAAGTTATCCAAAATGAAAGGAATAAATGTGAAAATTTGGTGCATGCTGCTCAGCAGAAAGCAAATGAAATTAAAGAACGGGTAAAGTTGCTAGGAAATGAAATAGAAAATTTAAGGAATACTGTTATAACCAAGGAAAGGTGAGTTTTAAGTAAGCTGTGGATCACAATTATAGAAATGCAAGATTAGAAAGAATCTTAAGAGATAATCTAGTCCAACTTCAGCTATGCCTATATCATCCTTGATAGTTATTATCCTGATTTTTAAAACCTGATTCAAAGATATTTAGCAACACCCTTACATGGAACCATAGAATGCTTTGGGATGGAAGGGACCTTTAAAGGTCATCTAGTCCATCCCCCCTGCAATTGGCAGGGACATCTTCAACTAGATCAGGTTGCTCAGAGCCCCATCCAGCCTGGCCTTGAATGTTTCCAGGGATGGGGCATCTACCAGCTCTCTGGGCAACCTGTTCCAGTGTTTCACCACCCTCATCATAAAAAATATCTTCCTTCTATCTAGTCTGAATCTACCCTCTTTTAGTTTAAAACCATGACCTCTTGTCCTATCACTACAGGCCCTACTAAAAAGTCTGTCCCCATCTTTCTTATAAGCCCCCTTTAAGTACTGAAAGGCTTCAATAAGGTCTCCCCGCAGCCTTCTCTTCTCCAGGCTGAACAACCCCAACTCTCTCAGCCTTTCCTCATAGCAGAGGTGTTCCATCCCTCTGATCCTCATCTGGACCCGCTCCAACAGGTCCATGTCCTTCCTGTGCTGAGGACCCCAGAGCTGAACGCAGTGCTGCAGGTGGGGTCTCACTAGAGCAGAAATAATCTGTTCCAATTTCTTGTCACCCTAATACTTCACAATTAGCTTGAGCATCACGTGCATGGCATGAAGCATTTTTGAAGTTTGTCTGGCTACTCTCTCACTTTCCTGACCTTTGAAGGGATAAACTGTCATTGCGTTTTCTTTGTATCACAGTTCTTGAGCCTCTAGTATCTGCATGATCATGCTATTTCATTCAATATGAACAACACTGTTGTACTCACACTTGCTTATCCTTAGACAAAAAGAGGTCCAATACATATGTGATTCCACAATAGACTGGTGCATGGTACTATTAAATGAGTCGCTAGCTAGTAATGCAGCTGTCTAATTATTAAATTAGAACAAACTGGGCTTCTTGGTTCAAACTCAAATTGAAGTTTACTGGATAACGTTTCTTTCAGATCAAACAAAAGTTTCAATTTCCAGGCAATCCAAGTCAAAATGAAAGGTTACAGTCACGACAAAGAGGATGAGGCAGAGGCTGCATGTGACTATTTTTTCCTACACCATTATTTAGTGGAGATGTCTTCTTGCCATCTTTTTGTCATCCTAGTGATGATATTCTGCAATATAGACAGAACAACATCTCTGAAATTGGTAGTTGGGACAGTAGGAAGCTGGTGAATAGTTAACTGTGTATGCAAAACAGCACAGCCAAAACTGAGTAGTTTAAAAATAATTTGATTTTCCCAAAACTGTTCTTTTTGGTGCCAAAAAATTGCACAACTAGGCCAAAAAAATGCATTCAGGATACATTCGTTCAAAGTATATTGTGAATCTCCGAGTAGCTTGATTTCAAAGTCATGCTAGAGGTAGCTAGAAAAGAAGTGGAACTTCAGTGATTTAAGTGATTTTGTCAAGATGCACAAGCTGACATTTTGTGCTAAATTTTTTGAGGCCTTCCCTATTAATTACTGGTGAAAGGAAGGGGGGAAAAGGCTAAGATGGTTATATATTGTCTAGATAGCAGAAATATCTAATTATTGTAGATGACCCTACTCCAGTAAAGCTCCAACAGGCATTTTGGTCTCTGCAAACCTAGATGTAAAACTAGCAAGAGGTACTGAATTATCAGTAATTCTCTCACCTATGGAAAATATTTTTAATCCCAGTAATAGATTTTAGTATCATAGTATCACCGACTTAACTGCAACATACACAATTTGGAGGACAGACAGAGTAGCAGTCCAAACAAGAGCAAGGTTTTTCAGAAAATGTTTAATAACACATTGCATTTCTGCAACACTGTCATGCTTTCAGTCTGAAACTTGCTTTAGAGAAGTTTAATTCAATTCAGTAATACCCTGTGGAACTGGAAAGTGTTACACACATGGGGGAAATGAAGCGCTCTGCTTTGTACAGAGTAATTCAGCAATGCAATGATGGAGCCCACGAGGGGAGGCAGGCTATTTCATCTGCAGTTCTGCATTTTAATAGGAGACTATCCTTCTCCTTTCACTACCTCTCTATATGTTGACACGAATATCTCTCCTCAGTGTAGATAAAGTAGTGATACTTGATCAGAAGTGATACTTACCACAATCAAATGCAGTAACTCTAAGTTCCACGTCGTGGGCAACTGAATGATCCATGTGGCAACACGAATCTGTATGTTAAGTGAGGGACCATCATCTAGTGACCAGTGAGGTCACTGGAATGAGTTCCGTTCTTCATTTTTATGGGTCTATACTGTGATCTTGTCACTAACCTTTCACTGTGATTTTTTTTTCCTCATCTGTCAAACAGGGAAACTGATAATTTTCTTTCTTGTGTGAATGTTGTGATACATGGTTGTGTAAACAATAAACTTGGAGACCTTTGAATCGCAACCACAAAATTATTTAAATATCACTCTTTAAATAGAAGGGCAGGGTTTCTACACATTAAGACTTTGCAGAACAGTTTATGCTTCTGCTCTTGAACTTTATGTCTTATGTCCCCTTGGGCTGTGCAGTGGAGAAGAAAAGCGCTGTAGTGCAGTGCTCCATTTATAGCATTTTTTGGGCCATAATCCAGTTCTCTTCAAGCTGGAAAGAGCTTGCAGAGAGAAGCTGTTCTCAGAGAGTCTTTCTACTTCTTGTAATGCTTCTGTGAAGCCAAGTGACATAGAAGACCCTTTGTGTATTGAGGAATTAGGTTAAGCTCTGCTTTTAGTTGCTGAAATTGCTTTCAAATTAAAAGGACTAAAAACTTTCCTACTTTTCTGATATGTTAAAGAAAATTGCAGAAACAACATCTGAAGAATACACATAATGTCGCAATTACCGATAGTCTCAAAAGCGATTATTGCAAAATTGTACAAATCATGCACGAGATGAAAGAAAAGAAAAAACAACGGTGTCTGGATCTTGAGAGGCTTGCCAATACCGTCACCTGCATCGAAGAGGAAATTGTGCAGCTACGCAAAAAATATGAAAGGGCTGTTCAGCAACAAAATGAGAGGTATACATGTAAATTTGATGTAATATAGTGTTTGATTTTGACATTCACGAATCAACAGTATTTTTCAACTTGTGAACACTCCAAATTAGGAATACTAAAAGACTGCCTCACTACAATGTTTCACTGAACAGTCTACCTCACTGCAATGTCAGGGCTGCTTTGCATTACACAGACGTTTTTTCTCCATTGATGAAGATGTTCATTCTTCAGAACTATTATTAAAAAATATGGTAGATTGGCTACTGAATGCCTTGAGAGCTTGTAGCCTCCTGCTCTGTTTGTGCTTTGTGCGCAGATAAGGCATAAAAATGCAGAAGATGTAAAGCTCCCTGATCATGTTAATCCATTTTTAAATGAATGCTGTGGAAGGCCAGAAGAGCTTTTAAAATCATATGAGAGACTAAATCAACCTTTGCAATTGTTTGTTCTCTGATTTTCACATTGTAGTTATTATGTTACCTATTTAAATTGTTATCATGATATTAAAATAATATTTGTGAAACCTTTGTACGTTTTCCCAGATTATTACTACCTTTCAAGGTTGCCAGTTATGTTCTGGAATGGAATACACTAAATATGAGTCAATTTTTTAAAAATTTTACCTTTTCATTTTGGGCTTATTGCAGTGGTCTTCTGCTCAGAAATCGAGAAGAAGAACTATGCATTTTATATGAAAAAATAAACATGCAAGAGGTGTTGTGTAGAAATGGAGATATTGAGATGCAAGTTATGGATGAAAAGATCAGATTTCTGAAGCTGAAGGTAGCTGAGAAAAAGAGACAGATTCAATTGTGGTTGAAAACGCTCCCAGTGAAGAATGCCCTGGATGCACATCTGGTGGTACTTCAGATACAGGTCAGTGGGAAAGCAAGCCTTTTTTTTGTTTGCATTATTCTAGATTTTAAAACTTAAGGTAGTTTCATAGAAAAAAGATGTCTGCATGTACAAGGTTTATTAAAACAGAAAGTTCAGTAATACACCTGTCTAGCAAAGCCCTGATGTATGTTTGTAACTTCAGCTATGTGAGTGTCTATGGTTTTGTGTAACTGGCCGATACACTTTGTTATGCAATGCCAAATGCTTCCCGGGTATGGAATCTCATCTAGCCCTCCCCATAGCCTGAAATGTCAGTGTGACTAAGCTGGAGAATGGGAGTCATGGGGAAAAAATGGGAATGTAGATAAAATTTGTTAAAACTGTATTGATGGGGGTAGGTGGAAGGGTGGGAGATATACTTAGCTCTTCAAATTTCTAAAATAATAACTCAATTCACACTTGACCCCGAGCCTACTCTGGAAACTCTGCTGCCTACAATGATACAATCCACATATATTTTCTTCTACACAAAAACAGTGTAAGTTTTAGTTCTAGTTACACCATGACATTAACAAACTGCAATGTTCATCATTGTTTGGGACATTCTTTCCTTGCATTCTGAAATGGCTCATTTACTTCTGACCTTATCTCCAGATAGTAATTTTTTCCATACATATTCTGTTAGTGTCTGCACAAAGTCATAAATTCGGGTGTACCATTGCCATTCGCAATTGCATTGATGGGAGCCGTGACTCACTGTTAAATAGTGCTTACACTTTTCTGTTACTACTGGTCTTTTAAAGAAATTGTATGCTCTGCTAAAAGAATAAAATGTTGTACGATACCTTATGCAAATTGTACCCCAAAGAACTGTAACAGTGCTGTTACAGATTTAAACGATGAACAGAGGGAGTATGAAAAAAAGATGATAAAGAAAAAAAATAAAAGAGATGTTTTCAGGTAAGATTTAGAATGAGACTGAGAGTCACTGAGTCAAACACAGTAACAAAATGCAGATGGTTTTTGTGAACTGACAGAGTCAATCATGAAACTTTGATTTTTCCATTCTGCATTCCTAAAACTTTCTCCTTTGCGATGATGGTTCCTGTGAAGCCTGAGGTCACCATTAAAGGAAGGCTATTGTTACAGGTGCTTTAAATCTTTTTGCAATATTGACATAAAATTAAAAAGTAGGAAAATACAGAGTGGTGTGATATTACACATGGAGTAGTCTTAATAAATGTTCCCAAGTCAGAGATTTTCCAGTGAACGATGGCAAATAACCAGTTATCAGCCTTTAAAATGTAACTAGGTACCGTGGTTACCAAATATTATGTAGTTCAAACTGGTTGTTAACCCAGCCATCTCCTTATGCTTAACCATTCTAGCATTAATACTCTTCCTCCCACTGCCAATAGCCATTATGTCTAGTGAGAAACAGTTTTGAAGTGTTTGGCTTTATCTGCATGATTTAAATAAAAGCCATAAGCCTGAGTCTGAATTCTGGTGTTGGTTACCAAATTCAGAATGCTAATTCCTGTACCGATTACAGATTTGGCCCCATGCTGAAATCCAGCTCAGCATCTGTTCAGTTATGATGTGCAAAGGATCTTACGATAATGATCATTTGCACAAGACTTTCACTTGATGTGGTGAATACAGATCTAAATTACTTGTGTTGTCTGTGAAACCAACCTCTGACACCAAGCTGAAATCTGAAGAGGTGGTAACGGGAGCTCCTTTTTGACTACCATTTGTCTATCTTTCAATTTAGATAATTATAAATGTTCAGAGAGAGGATCAGTGCACCGCAGGACTGCGAAACTCTGATTTCTATCAGAAGCCCTTAGACCTCCTATAATGGAGACTGTAAATCTCATTTCTGAGTTCTCCTCTTAGTTTTTATTTCTTCATTCTGTTGTGACCTTGTGTAGGAAGTAGCATGCCTAACCTCAACTTTCTGTTAGGAGCCCACAGAACAAATTATCCAGATAAGTGAACAAGGTCTCGTTATTAATGGAAAGAGCTGAGTGTCTTTGCCTCCAGAGGGAGATGCTGATAACCCTACTTAGGGAGCACAGTATTCCTCCTGGAGGTCTTTCTTCGCAAGGCACCTACCTCTCCCCATCGATTGTATAGGAAACTTTGAATCATGTAAGAAGGGTGCTTCAAAAGGCTCCTACATTTCATTTGAATTAGGCAGGCTGAATCCTGTACCTGCATCTCTTAAATTTTATTCTTCCCTTTTTCCTACCCTTCCTGTCTCCTTAAGTCTGGGGTATTTTTCAGACTTTGTCATCTTATTCCTATCTGTACTATTTTTCTCCAGTCCTGCATTTCCCAACCTTCCCATTACCCCAGAACTTTTTTCCTTTTTCTCCCTCCACAGGTGAATTAAACTTTCTAGTATTGAATGCTGAATGATTTTCCAACACCAGATATCTGTCATTGGTAATAATTAAAATATATAGAGAGAAATCTGAAAGGAATACAAGATCCGGTTTGACAAGATAGAAAAGGTTTCAGTATTTGTTGTTTGTTTGCATTTGACTGAGATCTTTTGACTTATTTAGAGACACGGTTTGAATGTAAGTCTCACATATTCTCAACAGACACTTTAATCATCACTAAATTAGCTGTTCTGAGATGGGATGTCTATTTCTGTTAGAGATATACCTCTTGGAATAGATGGATGAATGAGTACATTGTATTCAATAGGCGGCAGAAACTGACCCCATAGCTCGGTGGCTGTGGCACCCATTGGGAAGGGGAAAAGCACAGGTCAGGGCTGTGTGCCAGTTTGGGAAGAACAAAAATTTCAGCTGGGTCTCCTATACTCCTGTAATTCCTTTATCTGACACAAAAACCACCTGGTGAGATTCTAAGGTGGTTTTCTCGGGGCATAAAACTATGTAACTTTTAATTGGGACTGCACATCAAGGAACTGTTCCTGCTGACTGAAATGACCCATGAAAACTAATCTGCCTTCATGCATCAATGAGAAGTACTTACTATTAATCATTAATTAGTCCAACACGTAGACCTGCTGAGCCGTCAAGACGCTGTAGATGGAACTTTCATGCCTCGGAGTTCAACTAACTAACAGGGACCGACAGTTCCGTTGAGGCATTTGGCATCAACATTTACCCAGGTTTTAATGTAATCCCATGACAATCTCCAGACTACATCATCATGGTCATAGAAAAATGGGGCTAGTAGAGAGGTAAAGAGTTTCTCTAGGCTATCCTGCTCCTACTCCAGCATAGGACTGCCCGTCATTCCTGAGAGGGCTAAGCCGTGCTTTCAAACTGCCACTGGGTAACTCCAGTTTCCCCAGCAAGCTATCCCAGTCCTTCCTTAACAGTGGAAAGATTTTCTTAACCGTTAGCCTGGATATTTCTTGCTGCAGTGTAAGCCCATTGATTTGTATTCTGTCCACCAAGGACATGACAAACGGATCATTCTCTTCCTCCCTGCAACAACATTTCATTTAAGACAGTTAATCGTGTTCCTCTCCCATCCTTTTGCTATGCTACACAATCCTGTTCTTTCATTCAGCCCTTATGGATTTTTCTTAGCTCATTCTTTTTTTCTGTTTCTTTTATTTTTGACAACTTGCTCTTTATTTTTCTTGAGGTGCAGTGCCTAATATCAGTGGCTGAGAGTGAAAGGATTCATTGCAGGTTACATTCCTGCTTATGTGTCCAGGTACGATGGTAGCCTTTCTTGCAACATGACGCATTGATTCATCTTCATGTAAATGTATATAACAACCAGACACTTTTTTAAAAAAAAGGGTATATCTAATCAGTTGACTTTGATTCTGTATTTGCACAGGTAATTTTCCCTGCCCACATGTAGCACCTTGCATTTGTTATTTAATATTATCTCTTGTGTTCAGACCTGTTTTCAGATCAAGGTAATTTTGAATTTGAATCTTCTCCTCCAAAGAGTATTTGCAGTCTCTCGGAGCTTAAGCTCATTTTACTGATGTAGTACTTACCTTGTATTTTCATCAAGACTCTGTATCCTTAGCTCATTTATGAGAACGTCATATGAAACAATATCGAAGTCATGCAAAAATCAATATGTATGATACCTACTATTTGTCATCCACACAAGTGCTAAATTATCATAGCAGGAAATTGGGCTGGTTTGGCATTACTCACCACACCGGTGTTGGCTGTTATTCATACCTTTTTCTTTTCTACCTACCTACAAAGAAAGCTTAATTATTTGTTCCAGATGTATTCTTCAGAAAGTGAAGATAAGTTATCTATAGTTCTAAAGCTCCTTTTCCCCCCATTTTTAAAAATAGGTATGATACTTGCCTTTTTTCTAGTGCTCTACATACCTCACCTACCTTCTCTGAAATTTCCTAACTAAGCAGCAGACCTCCGCTTTTTCAGACCAGTCCCTTTACCTGGGCATGTGTTCCCTCTCGGCTGTTCGTCCTTCAGCACGCCCTCCTGACTGTTTGCGATCAAATGTAGAAAAGCCTCTTGTAGAGCCTCTTCCTAGCCCCTGTGTCAAATCCGCTCCGAGAAAGAAGGGTCGTTCTTGGTTTTAAGGCTTCGAATCTCTTAGAATTCAGATAAACACTGCAGATTAGGAGAAAATAAAGATGCCTATAGTCACATCGCTTCAGCAAACACACACTAGTGTGGTTATTTCTAAATGTGCTTTGTTTTCCATACTTTTGGATTAGCCTGCATCTAAGGACTCCCAATTCATACTGCATATAAAAGTCAAGTATTTAACGTGAAAATTTTTACAGATTTTTCTGTTTTGGACAGTGTTTTTTCTGCAAGTCCTTCTTCTCTAAAGTAACAATTCAAACCTGCAAAATTTCACTTGGTGAGCTGTCCCTAATCTCATTAAGGTACCACTGCCTCCAACAAGGCATTTTCACCTGAGTTAGTGGTTGAGAAATTCAGCCCCAGATATGAAACATCCCTGGAAGCATAGCTGCACCCTCTTCTTTCTGCTGGGCCTGCTCTTTCTTCCGCTCGGTGTATTATTGGGCTTGAGTTTTAGTTGTTTGTAATTAAAACTAATAAATTTTTCAGCACCCCTGAAAGTAGTTACGCACTGAATGGCATTCATTTTAAACCAAATCATGATTTGACAAGGAAATTGTTCATTACAGTTATTTAAGGTTTTTACTTTGCCTGCTCTCAGACAAAGTGTGCAAGAACGAGCTGCATGATGCTTTTTTACCATAAAAAGAAGCGTTTAAGACAAGTGTTCTGGTAATGTTCCATTATCACCTCAGCAGATCTGTCAGTTTTCCCTTTTCCAGTTAAACATGACTTGTTAACTTCCAGTGAACAAACCCCATCCCTGTAGCAACATCTAAACATTTACTTTGTCTTCTTTCTGACTGTTCATAACTTTAAGAGCCAGTGACCACTTATTTCCTTAATAATATCATCACCTGCGATTGATGGTTAGCATTTATAGCAACTTCCTTGGGTTATGTTATGTCAGCGCTAATAGATCAAGGTTGGAGTGACAGCGTGCTGATGGATGGCCAGGTGCAAAACAAAGCACAAAACCCCACCACAGCCTGTCCTGCAAGCCCAAACATGAAGAAGTGGTCCCAGTCCCTCCCTCAGTGAGTATTTATGCAAAGCACGGGTGTCCATCTGGTGTATTCTGGGAAGCGTTATTCCATGGGAAGGTCTTACAGCGGAAAGGTCAGGGAACACCTGCCTCTATGGGTCCCCGGAGTACCCCATCACTCAGTGTCACCACGGAGTCACTTCAGGACACATGCATGGAAGGTAGAAAACCTGGATGCCTATAGGGATGAGACCTTTAGTGCTAACCAGCGGGAAGAAGGACTTTTGGATTTAACTTGCAACCAAACTGGCAGGCATTTGCCTCCTTCCTACATCCCTGAATGGATCCTGTGGGTCAAACAGAAGATTGCAGGGAATAAAGGAAGACCTCCCACCTCAAACATTTGGTGTATTCCTGAGGATAAAAAAAGTAGCCTGAGGACAAAGCAGCAGGTGGGACTCAATTTCTGGCAGCCAGCAGGGTTTGCTTCCATCCTGCAACTGTCACACTCTTGTCTCCTTAAAAAAAAAAATTAAAAATGGCTCATAATCCTTTGTATTAACTCTCTCCCCCCGGCACAAGGAAACCTTGCTGTTAGCACTGAGCAAGTCTGCAGGATCAAACTCCAGGGGTGAGTTAGGCAGGGCCTTGCTCCTGCTGCGGGTCCCAGAGGAGCCCCAGGCACCCGCCACTGCCCCCGCGCAGCCCCTGGAGGTGGCAGCTCGGCCGGGCTGCAGAGGCCCGTGAGGCGGGAAGGAAGCGGGCACCAGTGGGGGCTCCCACCCTTCCCAGCGCTCCTGCCCCGCCTTGGGATGGGGACGTAGCTGTGGCAGCCTTCAGCTCGCTGCCCAGCCCCAGCGGCTGTGGAGGGTGGCCCTGAGCCCACCCCACTGCGGCCCAAAGGATGTGATTTGGTACAAACCATCTGCGGCTTTTCATCCAGGCCAGCAGCAGAAGCTGAAGAGAGTATCAGCCTTTTTCTGACTTACCAAACACACCATGAAAATCATCTTCCAGTCCAGGGCTCTCGTCATGATACCTGGTGGCTGAGAGAAAAAAGCCTCTTCCCTGTGGCAGCACGGTGCATACACAATGTCAGGTGGCTGGGTTGCACAACCAGGAGTCAAGGGAACAAGCATTCAAGACAGTTAAACCATCAATAAGATGAAGTTGATTTGTGTTTGTGCATTATAGGGATGACCTTCTGTGACACCATCTACTGTTTTTTTCAAATTCCCATTCGTTAGCAATAGGACAGGAGAATGACGTACATCCACCTCTGGTTTCGTATGGAAACGTTTCCCAGTGTTTGACTGGTATCGTTTTGCTTAGTCCTACACTGCCTGAGCATCCCAAACAGGGATTGTTCCTGGATCTTGCTTCCAAGCCCAGGAGCTGGCAGTGCAGCCACCCCAGCCGCTTTAGTGCAGTTCTCCTGGTGTAAGTCAGCCACACCGAGACCTTCCAGCTCTGGTCATGTTGTAACAACGGGGCTTTTGGCTTCTTGTCTGAAAAAATAACCATGGTGGCTTTTTGTTTGCTAGTATTCCCAGTGCAAGGACAGGATTAAACGGATGGAGGAAATCTTTGCTGACCCCGCGAATGAGAGCAGAAAGCGAGACTTGGGAGGGAAGGACCCATCTCCACCTGAGCTACTAAAAAAGATTGAGCAGGTAACATCACTTCTCATGTCATAAGCTCTCACGCTATGATTAGAAAAGCAAGTGCTATCTTTTATTTTTAAAATAAACTTTCTGTAAGGGGAATTAAAATAATTGTGATTGGCTAATGGGAACTCCAGCCCAGCGTCTGCTTTCCAGGACAACTGGGTGTGGGACATCTCGACTTCTTCCAGCAGAGGCTGGCGAGCAGGAGCAAAACAGGGGCTCTGTGCGGCGTGCCTGGCTCCACAGCATCCTCTGCTAGCTGGTCCTTTCGCATCATTGGCACTTCAGCGCAGCCAGCCCTCCTTCACTACGGGCAGGCACAGAAAGGGCGGCAGAGGGAAATAAATGCAAAATAATAAAGCGCTAGCGAATAAACTTGTCATTCTTCTGCAACTGGCTGTGAGCTATTCCACCACAATGCTCAGGCTGAGCCGCAGGCAGTCCCACTACCCTCTTAACGAAGTCTCCGTACGTGATGCAGGATCAAACAAAAATCCTTCGCAGGCTTTGGCTTTACCGCTTCGTTGCCATGCCCAACAGGGAGGCACAGAACGGATCTTCGTGGAAGAGGCAGCCAGGCCGGCCAAGCAGCTGCGTGCCCGACTGCAGCACCGCCAGCGCCTGCCAGAGGCGCCTTCAAAATGAAGCATTGGGTCCAATATAAAAGCCAATCTCAGGGCACCTCCTGTACAGGGGAAGGTGAAGGAATAGAATGAGCAACCATGATATTTTCTTAGATATTTTTATCATCTGTCCCATTTCTAGGGGCACAAAACTCCCCCTGCTGTATTTAGTGTTTGGGGAGGATTCACGGGGGGCCATGAAGGTATTAGGGTACCAGCGAGCTCGGAGCAGCACACGCCTAAGCCCTCCTTTCGAAATCCAGTTTGTAAGGATTTACCGTGAACAATTCTGCTTGAATTACTTGAGCTTTTTGCTTTACTGTCCCATATTCCTTGACAGGAGGGAGCTCTGTGTAGCCAAGCAGGCCACAACACAGCCCGCTATTACCAACTCGCACATTAAAAACCAGGGTTTCTTGGAGTCGTGAGACAAGTTTAAATGTTCTCTTTCAATCTCCTTGTGATTTTAAAGTCCTTTTAGTTGCACAATACTTTCTTTCTTAGTCTTTGGAGCCCATACTTTATTTTTTTTTAGCAGCAGGAGGGTAAAGGTATTTAAAGCAAAAGCTGAAACGTTCTTATTACAGCATGACTCAAGGAACTAGAAGATTAAAAAAAAAATCACTAGAAAAAAACCCATTGCTTTCAAGAAAATCCCAGCAAGGCAGTAATAATGTCGGTGTAACCCCCTGCCCCCTTTGGGAGGGGTCTGATATGGGAGAACTGTGCGGCTGACAGTAACCAACCGACCCAGCTTTGGCCCGACACTTGGCAGAGAGGGTGAAAATTTTGAGACAACTGACGGTGAAGTGATTATTTCTGGCTGTTCACCGGCATTATTTCAGCAGCTCTCCAAGCAATCGCAGCAAGATCTTGTGTTGCACCTTCCCCCATCGTTTACCTACACCCTGTCTACTCCTCCTCCCTGCAGCTAGAGGTAGAGCTGGTGCAGAAGGAGGAGAAGTTGCTGGAGACAGATTTTCTCTACGAGCACGTTTCCCAGCTGACGGACAGAATCCGCGCCACGGTGGAGAACGGGAAGCAGGACACGCTGCTGCTGGCTAAAAGGGTAAGGGCATCGCACGCTCTGCTTGCCAGCCTATACAAAATGAAATAAAGTCTGGGCAAGAGGTAAGATGACTCACTTGCAAATTACAAAACTAGCAGCTGGAAATATTGATAGGCAAGTCATATGTTAGTCTTCAGAAATCATAGACATTTAGTAATAACAGTAGTATCGAGATAGCAGGCATGTTAGGCGAGCGTACTTTCTTTTTGAAAGGTACACTATGAACAGTACCTTTCACCAAAATGTAGGATTAGGTATTTCTCAGCTTGAGTGCTTAGAAACTTGGGAGAATCCTCCTTTTGCATGTGTGCTTAACAGCCCTTCCACAACAAACACGTTATGGATAAAAAGAAATAGGGAAAAGCCTGGTAACTTCTATATCCCTCCAACGCAGAAAAAGATAAACTTGGCATCTGGCTCCAAGCTTGTTATTTAGGTAGGGAGAACCACACAGGAAAGAAATATCATTTTCAATACAGTTACTTTTATATAATTATAGCTATTTCCCTTTAACTGCCAGTAATATTGTTTGGGGGAGAGCAAAAATCCCCTCACCTCCACCTCCTTAATGAAAAAGCTCCAAATAGAGCAGAGCTGAGTGAAAGAGAAAAAAAAATGCTAGGTAATTAATGTAAAACAAGGCCAGGGTTGATTTTTTTTTCTTAGGTGTTAAATTTGGCACCTGGAAAGGCTTAAAACAAAACACATCTTTACAGTAAAACTTTAATTTTCCACAGACAGAGAAATAACATGGCTGTTATTTGGGTTTGTGAAATCATGGCCACGGGCTGATAAGCTACTGTAAAAATGGCAGCGTGCCAAAAGTTACATTCGAGTGCTCCGACTCTCCCAATTCCTTATTAGTCACTTAAAAAAGAGTATTTCAGTTTTGTTGGGGTTTTTTTGTTTAAATCATCCCCAGTCAGGCTCAAGGATTCCCATCCCATTCCTGTTCTGTTCATCCCCCTGCCAAGGATAACTTCACAACCCGCAGCCCTGCCGTGTCCACATTATCACTCAATTATCTTGTAAGGATCAGGCTTATTACACCTTTATTCCAAAGTTAATTGTGCACAAGGTCAATGGGAATCCGGGTTTAATACCTGCCTTTGAGGGCAGCGGGAGCTCTGCTGTTCAGCTGAAAAGGGCAGGAGATAAACGCAAACTTGCTTTTCTCTATCTTGTATTGGAATAGATGTGACTTTTTATGCGAGTTTCTGTGGTTCCCAGCGTACCCAGAAACACACGTCCTGTCTCATTAAGTCATTTTCAAGTATGGAACTATTTTTCAAAACTGAGTCAAGCTGGACTCAGTTTCACGTACCTAACACTCAGCGAAGCGTCACGCCCAGCAAGGGTCTAAAGGGAAGCCCTAACTCAAATGCAATTGTCACGTATTCCAGACCAACGAACTGCAGAAGAAGATAAAGGACAGAACCCAGAAGATGATGGCTCTTGTTGCAGAGCTAGCCATGAAGCAAGCACTTGCCATTCGTCTCCAGCAGGAAATGCGAGACAAGGAACAATTTTTGATGACTGTCTCATCAAGGATAGATCAAGGCCTTCCCCCTCCCAAAGAAACAGAAAATGAATGGTTGAAGATACTACGCAACGAGAAGATGCAAAAAGAAGCAGCTGAGGCCAGAGCTAAAGTAAGTGTTTGCCATACGTTGCAATGAGATCTTCAGCCCAGCCTTTCCACTGCTCCAGCTTGTTCTGACGGAGCTGTGCTGGCTCACTGCATAGCTGTTCGCTGCCAAGCACGGAGCTCCAGGAGCCAGTGGAGATGATGGTGCAGAGACAGCTACCAAGGGGGTGCGCTGTGGGTTTGTGGAGCTTTAACTGCAGTCTGGCACAGCGCTTAGACCTGGGCATTGAATCTTCAGCAGGTAATGTGTTACACTAAAAGGAAGACCTACCTTCAATTATTAAAGTAATTGGTGTGACCGTGTTTTGGGATGATGGGTGAGATAGCCATCGGTGGAGCATTGCTTTCCATTTGATTTCAGGGTAAAGCTGCAAAAGGTGGGGTATGGGGTTCAGGAAAAATAAGTTTAGAGTCTTTCACACACCAGATGCAGTGAACATCAGATCAGAAGTAGCACGAAATCACATTGCTGGGCAAGACAGCGAGGGTAGGCAGGGCAGCATACCAAGCAGTGCTTCAAATTCTACCCTGCTGGACGCTGTGCCTCCTTAGCTGAGATCCCCGAGTGATCCCTGAGCAGAGAGCTCCCGGAGAAGAAGGAGCAGTATGAAAATGCGATGCGTATCCTGAGGGAACTCTTGCTGACGGGAAACCAGCTCTGCTCCATGAATGCTTTAGTTGATCACTCCAAGGGACTCTGAAAGGCGCACAGAGCTGGGAGAGGAATACACTGGGCATACACTTAAAGAACTTGAAGTCATGCAGAAGTGCTGCAGTGAAACTGGTTTAGAATAAGAAACTTGTGTGTCACTGACACTTCTCCTCATGCTATGACTCAGTTTCCTTTCAGTGCTGTGGACACAAGCTCACGGCAGTAACAGTATTCAGGAACAGCTGCTGTCAGCGTAAATACAGCCACGTTCTGAAGCATCAGAACAACTGTCCCGTTCCTGAGAAGTTCTGTGCACACTTATTACAACTTCTGTAACAAAAGCATTACAGGCTCACACTGTACACTATTTAAAAGGACAAACTCACATCTACACGGTCAATAACTCACGCTTTCTTTGCAATGAACACTTAACACCCCTCTGGGTTTCCCAATTTGCTGAGGATTAGACTAATGGCATTTCCTTTGTTAGGCATTCTGTACGTTGGCTCAGGAGAGTACCAGAGTTTTAAAGTGTACAATCACCACGTGATCAAAATGCGTTTCTTTCGCAGCGTGCTGCAGAAGAGGAACAAGCTGCGGCACCCGGCTGCGTCCGCACGAGAGCTGAACAACGCCCAGCCGCCTACGTCCCAGACGATGAATACAGCCTCCCGCTGCCGCGGCCCTACGGCGCTCTGGCTCCTTTCAAACCAAGCGAACCTGGCTCAAACATGAGACATTTCAGAAAACCCATTATAAAGCCAATTGAAATCTGAACAAACAGCACCTAAAGCAGGAGAGGCCGCTACCGGCTGCTGAACCTCAAGGGTCAATAGCATTTACACTGCACTGAAGGAATGTCCCTTAGTGTTTAGCCAAATTCCATACCGAAAACAAAGTAGTTGTTAGTGCCAGAAGCACAGGTAAATAGTCAGGGATACAAGTTCCCTTCTCCTGGCTAGGAGGAGCCCGGTATCCCAAATGCAGTGTTTTAAAATGTTAAGAAAAATGAGTGATCATCATACTACGCTTATTTTTTTTTCCAGGTGAAGTTTTATTGCATCTGATTATATCTTATAATACATTTCATTAAAAAGAAAAGGCTAGAAAATCTTCTCTTGTTATTAATATAATACAAAGTCCCCACCGCTTATACAAATACACCAACACAGCTTTCTGCAGTCTGGGATTGGAGTTGATGCCTGCCAGACAAATTTTAATTATATTGAGAAAAACGTTCCTTCCCTCTATGCAGTTACTGACAAAGCTACAACTCTTGCTTCACTGACGGCAGTGACAAGGGAATGACCATGAACTTGCCGAGTCGCTCCCGAGAACTGGATTTTTTTATTTCACTGGTTTGGAACAGGAAGCATCAATGGAAACTGCTCAGACAGAATATCGGAGGTTGCTATTCAAAACCTCCAAAATCTATCAGATTGTCAATGAGTTTCACCAGTTTAATAGCTTGAAACTTTGATAGAGTTATTTTTAAATCCAATAAAGACTGCAGAAATCCTACATGTCAGAACTTAAGATTTTCTCTGCATAGCAAACCGCTATTTTTTAAATTAACATCACAGTTCAGAACTTAAAAAAAACAACCACAAACAACACTGATTCGGTTATATATAAATAAAAGTTGAAAATGAAGGAAAATCAACCTCCATCATTTCTTTCTGAAGCTGAGGTTTGAACTGCAACACTAAAAGTTGTAAGGAAAGAATTAAGTCAAACTCTGTCCAAGTCACCATTGAGGTAAATTTCTAAAGAACTTTTTTCTTATCCTGCATTGCTTACAATATATTATACATATCTTAAAGAAAACAAACCCAAACCCTGTCACATGCACTTTAAGAAGATTGTATTTTGCACTAATTACAAAACTGAATATATTAGAATCCAACTCCGAAGGCAGAAGTTCTGTAAGATAACACATGGCCACCACAAGGAATGAATACATCATCACTGATGCGTTATATACAGAGACTGAGTCATCGTTTGTTATTCTTACCTGTTTTACATAAACACACCAAGAAATCCTTTTATTAATCTAAATGAGTAAACAGTTACCAGTTTCTTGTTACTGTACAACTGGACTACCTTTTTCAGGATTGTCTACCTTGTTAAAATAATTGACATTAATACCAATTTTCACAGCGTGTTTTGACACCCGCTGTAGTTCCACTTATTTGACCACTTCACCATGAAACAATGAAACCACAGATATCTTTCATTGGAAACCTGGGTTTCTGTCAGATGAATTTCTCTAGGATTTATCTAGAAGTCAGTGATTTCAGCCTTAATATGTTGCACCAAATGGTATTTTGAGTAGCTTATGTCAGTAATGGTGGCTACACAAAACTGCAGATTATTTGGCAAACAACATGACATTTAAGTTGAAAACAAACACAAAAAAAAAAGTTGGTTGCACACTTCTGTGTGAGTAGGTTTATGTAAGCGTACCACAGTCAGCTGTCTTAACAGCATGTTATTTCAGGAATATTTGAGGCCCAAAAGCGTCATGGTGTGTTTGAGTGCTGTTTCCTCTACAAATCTTACATTAACATGATCTTGTTTTTCGTATGGATGCACACCTAGAAGAACATTGTGAGAAAGTCAGCATTTACAAAATCCTAAGTGTTCTCGTACACTTAGTCCTGCAGTCTGTTAAACATCTTCACCTACAATACTGAAAGACAAGGCAATAGATGGAACTGTGTTTTCATTTACACAAAATACCTACAGCTTCCAGTGGAGTCATTTGGATGCTCACCCATGGCAGAAGCGTTCCTGTTAGTGGGGTATAAGTAAACGACAGACCACCTCTGGAGGCTGCTAGGGATTTCCATACTAATTCTACACTGGAGACCCAAAACAAGATTTAAGCACAGTGGCTATGTTCATGCTGGCACATAAAATGCACCAGGGCACATTCTCATATGTTTGTATATGGTTTAACTCTTTTTCCTCCCCAAATGGGATGATATCCATACATGGACAATCCTGTTTTAGCCTTCAGGTCCTTATCCTGACCTTATTTTGTTTATTAGTATAGGCATAGCCAGTAACGCTAAAAAGTATAATGCTTCCCTTAACACACCTTGCTTTTTCAGTGGAATTCAAAATCTTCAGATGCTTAGGTTCACTGTAAGAAGCAAGTGCCCTAACCAATTTGAATTTCATTTCAAAAAGTGGAACAGCATTGAAATAAAAAAAAAAAAATGCCTGTTAGTTCAGAGCACCTCCTAACCTAGTGATCTGGGCACTCTTTTCTGAGGAGGAAGATCTGATTTTGGTTGCCTCTTAGCCACCATGCTGTATAAATAAGGAACAAGCCCTTCTCCCCATTTGAACACAGAATAACAACTACCACCACACTGAACCATGTTTCACTACACGTGTGCTGAAAAATGCAAGTTTGCCAATTGGATTCAACACACAGAGCATTTGGATGAAAGGATACGCGGCAATGAAGCCCCCAACAATTCCCATCAGCAGAAAGATGACCAAAACCTACATGATGAGACATCACTGGAGTTTTAGAACTCAGTTATGTCAATATAGTCAGGATACGGCTGAGTGTGAGCATCAAAAGGCCAGAATTACTGGTCTTCCAAAGTACAGAATTAACATTACCTTGAGTCTCTATCTCTGCCAGCATATTAGTCAGGTAGTTAAGCGGCAAAAACTCTACAGGGACTGAGGGTCTCTCAGGGATAGGCCTGCTACACTGCAAGGGAGAATACTTCAGGTTAGGTCACAAAGTCGCACAGTGCCAAGTTTCAGTGTTACCTTTAGTGTGTTATGGTCTACAGAAAGGTCAGGAATCTCAACACCGTCAAAGCAAAAGATTAAAAAAAAATGGCCTACTTCCTCTTACCTGCCTGTTCCCCAGCTTCTCAAGCAAAAGTTTCACATATTTCCGTGCAATGAAATTAGCATTTATCGGATGATTCCAAAACTGGCGGGCCTTTTGACCAAGAGCCTAGTAAGCAAAAAAACAAAACCCAAAAACCTCAGAACATAAACACAGGACAGTGGAAACTTAGGGGGTGGAAAAGGAGGAAAAAAATGGAAACAAAATCCAGGCTGTAACACAGACTGCTTTCCTTTCAGACACTGATGACAAAAGCTAAGATGTCATCATTTTTAGCTACAGAGCCTTCCTTTCATAGCCAGTAACTAAGAGATTACAATATGCTCCCAAAACACGGGAAACAATCAAAACCTTGCCACTCAGTGCCCACTGAGCTACTCAGTAAGTTTCTATCCATCAGTCTGTCCCCTTACCTCTGCCCCACTTAGCATGTGTACTTAAATATTAATTGAGGCTTAAAATGACCGTTTATCCTTCACTGTGACTCTTCGGTTTAGATCCATTCTTCTGCCAAAGAATAACACAGATGCCCCATTCCTCACTGCTCCGTTCAGAGCAGGCCTTCTCTCAGGCTCAGTCTAAGGAATCACACAAAAGCAGAATGCCAACAAAGGAGAGAGACTGGGAATGCAATTTGCATCCCATTATTTAGGACATCGTCCTGGGAATTGATAACATTGATTCACATTCCCAAAGGCAAGAGAGATTCAAACCCAGATGTCCCAGAGCTTCCAATCCTAACCAGTAAGCAAACAAATATGAACACACTGTGAAATTAGCTACAGCTTCTGTTATTTTCCCTACCTAGATCTTTTCCCCCACACACACTTTCAGTGGTATTGCAATACAGACTACTGAAAGAGCTCATTTAGGAAATGCTGGACAGTTTCAATGGCACTTAAATACTTGCTTCTGATGCAACTGAAGTCATCTAGTGAACGTAACCTGCTCAAAATAGTCCGAGTCACCCCCAAGTGTCCTTTTTGGCAAACAAACTATTCTCTGCATTTTTTCCCGAAGCTGTAAATAGATACAATAAGGCACTGAGTCCACTGTGCATAACTAGCAGTACGTGTCCCCCGGAGCACTTGCAGCTCAGCCCCTCGCGTCCAAGCAGCGTGGTTGGAATGGTGTTCCCCACCCACCAGGCCTGGGGCCGACAGCTCAGAGAGGCCCTGCTCTGACCCCGGCTCACCAACCCGTGCCCAAAACAAGAGATGCAGGACAAAGAACGTCCTGTGGAGTTCTCCTTCCCTACCCTTTCTCAGAACTGCTGCCAAAGAAAGAAGCCCTTGTTAGAGGAAAACCAAAGCGGCACTTCTGGCCATTTGAACTATACGTAACAGCCCATAATGAGCAAACAATAAGCAACTTATATTGAGAAAAGCCTGTTCTACAGCAAGGCAATCCCCGAGGGGGGGATCCCTGGTTCTCCTCTGCTCATGGAGATGTTGTGCTTCCTCTGCAGTACTGTGGTGTGCACTAAGAACAAAAGGGGAAAAGGAGAAGTCAGTCTCCCATTCTGTTGGACCTTTTACTGGAGCATCAGTAATTAGTTCCAGCACATGGCTAAATGAGTCACCTTACCAATGGGTGAGGCTGGGAGATCTCAGAGGGGGAGATCTTGTAATTCAATCCCTGCCCCAGTGTTGTGATATGATCAGATTTTACAGCTTTTACCGTACCAGCTTTTGAACAAATTTGATGAATAAAACCAAATGCAGAGGTCATAAGTGAGAAAGGCATTTGTGAATGCTATAAAACACACACACACACAAATAAATTCTCTTTAAACCCCATAAAACCATTACTGCTTTATGCAGATGAGTACTCAACGGAACAGTGTCAGCGTTGTCTATTTGATCCCTGCAGGGTACCAGAGACACTCTATAAACACTATGCACAAATCTGTAATTTAAGTTGTCAGGGTACCCTACAGGTCATGAGCAGCAGATGGAGAAATTGTGGAGGTTCAGCTTATATTTGTGCCCTACTTGAATAACAGCTAAGTCTCCCATTGGCTTGACCCTATGCACAGGGAGGAATGTCCTATCGATTCCAAAATCCAGGAAATGACATCCAAAGTTATTAGTTACCTCGGGAAGCCTCATGACAATACTGAACTTCAGCTTTTCATTCTTCTCAGTGTCATCCAGATCTACAAGAGAAAGGAAAAAAAACCCCAAAAACAAAACCAGAAAACCCACCACTGTTAGTGGGAACCACATAACTAAAACTTTCAACTTTCACTTAAGACATTCTGAATAAATATCATCTCTGTAATGAAATGAAAATTTTAATTCTAAATAAGGGCTATTAGGAGTGTTAGTTATGTTTATACTGTTTATATAAATATTTTCTGTATATTTGTACTAACTTCACCATTTTATATAACAATTTATACAATAATTCAAACATGTTTTGACTAAGTAGAACTCCCCATAACCCTAACTCCCACCTTTAGGTAACCTTATGATATAAGACATTCACAACCTCAATATTTACTAAAAATATTGGGATGCTGGGTCAGGTAGGCTTTTGTTTACTTATTTTGAATTTTTACTTCCTAGCACTGAGTTTCTAGCCATTTGCCAATCCCAGCACTAGGATTATCTTGTTCCAAACATAATTAAAGCAAAAGCTGAGGACTGGATAGCAGAGTAACTTGCTTACACATAGGTGTGCACTTTCATAGAGTCACAGAAATCCCCCAACAAATTCTATGATGATCTTTAGTATTCACTTTTCTAAGAAGCCCCAAGCAGAAAAATTATAAACTCAAGTTCTTCCCAAACAGATAATTCTTTGCCTACTATGGTAGGCTCAATCATATAGCCTGAGCCCTAATTTTCTCCTTTCAGCTGGGCAACACCGTCAGCTACAGCCCTCACTGAAAAAGCACTCTGGAAGAAGAACTGAGTCTCCCGGGCAGTAAATCCTGTGTCTGAGTTTGAACAGCTGAAAGGACATCACTCCCCATTAGCTGGCTGGTAACAAATGAAACACAGGAAGCTTGCTGTACCTTTCAGCAGTTTCCTGACACATGTTTCTGTCAAATGCAAGACTCCATTATCAATATAGTGCAGGAGGGTGTGCAGAGGCAGACATCGAACACCGAGCCCCAAGTGCAGAGTGTGAAAACCTATGAAAGAGAAACAAACCTGTTTGGTACAACAATATATGTTTTTTTCTAAGTCTGTATTAGAGACTGGCATTACCCTAGCTAAAGCCAACACTCTCCTTAACTTCTGACTGTTTCTAGTTGGTGAGGAAATCAGTTTATCAAAAGTCATGTAGTCTTATTTAGGCATTCTTTAAGTCCTCTCAAGTACAATCCTGTCAGAAAGAAGAAAGCCAAGGAGACTGAAAACAGTCATTATAGTCATACACAGTCATTAAACATCTCCAAGCTGTTGCCTTATATCTGAACTGTGCTATTAATTTGTCTTTTATCTCCCTCTTTCCTCCCAATTAATCAAAAACTGAGGCCTCACCACCCTCAGCATGTGGCTGCCACCCACACATTCCCACAGGCAGCATTAAGACTTCAGTTTCTCACTTAACATCAGCCAGACGATGGCCTTGCATCACGTGACACCATTATGTGGAAGCATTTGTGCCCACACAGTGTAAGTCTGAGGGACAACCTCATACCAAAAACGGTTTCAAAGACTGAAGACAGATCAGGAAATACAAACTAGAAAGATTCAAACAGAATCAGAAAGCATTAAGAAGTTAAGTCTTTCCCTAACAAAAATAAGCAAGTGCTTTGAAAACACTCTAAGTGATTATGAGGAGCTCTAGGAAATGAAAGTCTACTATCAAGATCAGCTCTTCCATCAGGGCCGGAAGTAATCCTTTCAGGATAAAACTGAAAAATATTAGCAGGGCAACAGCATGAGAAAAAACACTGGTTTTTTTGCTCCAGGATAGGATTTTCCCTTGTAGCCCATGATATTAAAGTCAGGCTAAGAAAAATATATAAATGAAAGAAGTCTACATCTTAGTTCTGAGCTAAGACTGTGCCCAAACATTCCACTGGAAGCTGAAAACAGAGAACTAAACCTCTGATTTGCTGTCTATATTTGTAGTAACTATTCAGTTTTGTTTCATTTCACTTGCAGGTGTTTATGGAGGGCCTTCCCCTCTGTAACTGTCTTGAATAGATTTCAATACTGCCAAAGCTAACTTGACACATGTGCTGCAACTAGTGCTCTTCTGGGAGGAATTCATAGCATCGCTCTCCTCGCTTATGATAAAAACAGCAAAAACATAGGACTTACCAGGAGGTAAAGGCATGCACATGCCATTTGCAGCTTCCAGAATCCGACTCATGATGTGGAACACTGCAAACTCTCCTGTACTTCCTCTCTCATCACTGTATTTAACAAAGTAGCAACATATTAGGAACCTGCCATGCCCACACTCTCCTGGAGATATGGTCAACTTCTTGAACGGCATGTGCACTAAATGCGTGCATTTTGGGTGAACTGCCATGGGATGCTAGCTTGTTTGCTTAGGTGTCTGTCACCCTACAGCATTAGCTGTTCATCTGAATGTTGACACACAACGTCTCTGTGGTGTCCCCTTCCTCCTTCCCCCACTACTGCATACTTACAAGTCTCTCAGCAGTACCTGGTATCAACAGCAACAGGTGAAATATTTTGAGCACTGGTATAAGTGACCTGGCTTTTACAGGTGTTCAACACCCACTACCCAGCTTGAGACCACTGTGAACTCAGCAACTTTGAACTCCAGCTGTAAAACTGCCTCTGATTAATAGTCATGTTGGCTTAGAGAGCACCAGCAGGATCATTAAAAAGAGTACATGACAGTCATATTGACATTCACAGTAGAGTAAGCACTGATGGTTCAAGCGAGTAGTATTGCTGAAGACCAAAATTATTACGCCCATATTTTAAAAGGCAGGCTGAAAAGTTGCTCACAAGCAGAAGATGCAGGAATGAAGCTGGTATCTCCTCCAAACTTCTTTCATTATTCGATGTACCAGATTCAGCTAAAACAAAAAAGAAAAGATTGAATGTTTCTAGGAGCTTGCGTACAGCAGGGCCTTGACCCTCCTTCATTTCACACACCAGTTTATGTTAAAAACTTATGAGACTTCTACTAAGACTTCAGTATTTATTTTTTTTTCCTAGGGGCTTAAAAATGTAAAATTGATTAAAATTTGAATTGTAACTGAATTGCCCTATTCCAGAAGTTTGAAGTAAGTGATTCCAGCTCATCAAAGCATTGTGCAAAACATTCAGAATCTTAACGCATCCTACTTCTTGGAGATCAGCCGATCTCACGCTCTTGCATCAAATTCTCAAAGATCTGTTTGCCATGAAAGTAAAAACTGCATGTCCAAGTGGCTGAGCACTTGGCAAGAAAAGGTCCCTAGGGCCCAGACAAAACTGGATGACGCTGAAGATGGTGGAATACTCAGTTTGCTGAAAAAAGTCTGCAGGAGGAATCACAAATCTAGTCCTGGCAAGGAAGAAAGACAAGACAAGCAAATGCCTCTCCTCCTCCATTGAGTTTCCTTTTTGTCCATAGTGAAGTAGGACAATCTCTTGGCCCATACTGTCACTTCTTTGCGCTCCCAGGCTGACCTCCAGTACAGACTGTCAGCACACAAAAGCCACAAGCCCTGTTCTCACTTGGGCCTTCTAAGCTTCTGCAGCTGAAAGAGAGAAACCATGCATGAAAGAGCTGAAATAACTTCCTCTAGCCGGCCCCTCAGAGTTGTCACGTGTAACCACTTCCATATCTCAGTAACAGAAGTGAGACACTTCCTCTGCGCCTTTTATCTCTGGGCCTCAAAGCACACGAATCCATCAATCCCAGGAAACTCTCAGGAAGCATGTCTGACTCCCGTTTTGCAGAGAGGTGTCATGAGAAGTTACAAACCCTTTTTACCCCCAAGACGGCCAGAATCCAGGAATCCTTTTCCCCACTCTTTTCTCCTCATAAGGTCTGCCCCCTCCAACCTCTAATTCATCACAGACTCTGAGCAAGAGAGAAACACGACACACAGGAAAGATTCATATGCAAAGGCCAGAACAGGAATATTGGTCTTCAGTAATGCTCCCGAGTGCTCTCCTCTGTACCTTGGCCAAGGTATCTCTACAATGTAGCACCTTTTCCCTCCACTACTCCGTCCAGCCTTGCACAGCTACCTGATGCAGAATAATCACCTAATACTTTCCATCTTCATGCTTTCTGGATGCAGTGGAAAGCTCCAGTTTAATCCCTCTGGAGTATAGCAAGTTTTCTCCACTCGTTTTCCAAGAAATGAGTGATTTCCAGTTTTCAGAGAAGGGTCACAAGAACCGCACCTGCTGCCGGAATGACTTTGATCTCTGGCCAGCACACAGGGTGCAGCTAAGGCCTCTGCATCAGGAGCTACAGCTGGATCTGAAGATCAGTGTTGAGGTGAAGGGAAGCTTCTTACAAACTCCAGAATCACCTCTTATTATTTGTGCGAGAAAAATTGTTTTCATGGGTATGATACTCCAGAATCAATATTCTTTGCTTAACAATACAGCAAACTGTACAGCTTTCACAGGGTATAGAAAGAGAACAACTTCTTAAGTCAATGTCAATGTCAACCTCACTATCACAACATACTTAAACCTTAAATACATGCATGCTTGTGACATGACACCCTCACCAACAGCCACAATGGACACCGTAGAAAATACATACAGAAAAGGAAGCGATGTCTTGAACTTTTTTCAGTATATAACACACAGGACATTCATGAGAGAAAGGAAACATTATCTCTTTTATAGAGGGAGTGCAGGCAGCTTCCTCTCCAAGGCTAGCAGCACATCTCTGAGGGAAACAAGAGCTAAACCCATACCTTCACGGCAAAACCATTTTTCATTTAGTAACAAAGATATACAACATGAGGTTTTTCTGGGCAAGTATCAGAAGCCATTTCCCTTTAGAGTGTTCTAAACTAGCGAGAGAAAACATGATCAACAGTGAGACAGTGCATGCAGTAGGGCCTAGGCTGACATTTGCAATAACCTTGCTGACTTCAAACATCTACATTTCCAGACAAAGGTGCTGAGTAGACTGAAGTTCCACTAAAGTCATTTGGAACCACAAGTAGTCAGCTCCTGTGGCTGTTTCTACAAGAAAGACCTGAAAGCAGCCAAAGAAAAGAATCAGGAGCAAAGGATAAAAGTGAGTAATACAGGGCCTTGCTGTCTCCCAGATTCCCCCCTGCGCAGGCAATACGAGGCAGTCCTCCTACTTCTGAGGAAACTCAGATCCAAATGGTGTCTGTCTGCTATTCCTCCGCAGTTGAGACCACATCGGATGCTAGCTAGCCACGGGCATCAGCCAAAATGGTGCAGCCACAGCAGCAACTTTCAGAGAAATTTCAACAGTTCTTGGTCTGTCTCTTGTGCCACAGGCTGGCTGTTCACTCTGCCTCCTCTTCCACTTGCTGTCAGGGCAGCAAATGTCACGCTGCTTCTGTAAGTTATTTCCCCCCTTCCCTGCCCTGCTGAAATGAAAAGAATGAAAGATACAGAGTAAAGCTACAATAAAGAGTTTGCAAGGGAGAGAGAACATGGACATGCAAACAATTACTGCAGGCTAGGTTGCATGTGAACTGGTAACCAGCCGTACTCAGGCTCTGCAGACCTCTGTGGCAAACAAGGGAATTCCCACCGAGACATTTCATTCACACTTCCCCAGGTTACTTCTCTGTATACAAATACACACAGTTCTCTGACAGCAACCAGCCACTACTCTGCTGGTTTATGAGAAACTGTTAATGCTCCCATGTCTTGGCTACTTCAACTTCAGCTGCAATTGATTTATACAGTGGCTACACACCATGGAGCCCTTTTCTCAGCCACTCCTTTGCTTCTGAATGTAATAAAAAATATTTTAAGAAAGCAGACAAGCAAATAATTTCAAGTCCCTTCCTGTTTCATTAGTTTCAGTAGCTCAGATACATGCTGCTGATGCTACAGAAAACTGTTGGAAGAATTAAAACAGCTCATTCCCCTGAAGAACTTCCAAACATTTAGGATATAGAAAGGTTTAAGAGTTTCTGACTAGGATGAGGGGAAACCCAAGCCTAACAATGAAATAATTTCTAAAGATTTCCAAACAGCACCTAAGATGCACCAGCCAAAGGGCAGAAGCAATTTTTAGAGGCATATTATCTTTGTTTATAGTAGTTTTTCCAAGAATGAGAAGTCTGTGAATTGAGTTGACAGAATTCTTGCTTTTAGTGATGTTAAAAAAAAAATTCCTAAGAGCTAAGACTTTGCTGATGGGGAGGACTGAGATTTGTTTTGATTGTAAGATCTAGTCTACAATAATTTCGTCTTGCAGACCAAGGCTGAATAGGTGTTTTCATATTTTTTTAATCTTAGTTTATATTAAGAATGAAGAAATGATAACTGAAAAACAAATGAAAGGAGAACAAACATTCCACTTTCTTCTTTCAGCACTGTTTTCAGGTACAAAGCTTTGGTTCACACAGTACTGTTTCTATTTTAATCAGTCACTACTTTTTCTTTCCTTCCTATAAAGATACAGAAAACAGACTACTAATTACCAGTAAAACAACTTGTCAAGCTATAGAGCGAGGCCTGAATAGAAAAGTCAGTAGCCTCAGTGGAAGCTGCAGCGGTTCAGAGAACATTGTAACGTCGACAGCAGAACCGATTTGCACAGGACTTCAGAAAAGATGCAGGCACCAGGAGCCTCAAGAAAGTTTCCTGAGACTTCCATCCCTAGAAAACAGCACTGTGGGGAGTTTCTGCTGAATTGGGTGACAGGGCTAGCACAAAGACAAAGAACATGATTCACTAGTTGCCATGTGAGCTCTTGTGGACTCTGTATTCTGCACTTAAAGGATTTGATGTCGAGACAGACAAAACTAGGTACAATAATTTCTATGCACAATAGTCACAGTTTTTACAGCTTATTTTTTTAAAATTTTCCTTAAGAGGATGAAAGACAGAAGATTAAGAATTTGGAAAGCAAGTTTTCACTGTAGTTTATATGGATTTCTTCAGGCAAAACTCTGCCTCCTGTTACACTCACAAAAAGTCCATCGAAGTCAGTATGTAGGATTAGTGATGATTTACTCTCATGTCATATTGGAGAGAAACCTTTTTTTCTTAATTTGTATTTCCCCTGATGGCACTTTCATTATTCAAAACATTCAGCAATGTATTCTACAGGAAACAAAATAGATCTAAAGACCAGTCTTTCAACTTTCAGGATGAGTTCACATTTTCACTTCTGGGATTAGACCATGTGTGCACAAGCTGTAAAGGGAACTGTTTCTTCTGTATTCTGAGAGACCAATACAACTCTTCTTAATATTATTTAAGTATTATTATGTCCTTTATCAATGTGAACAATATTAAGCAGCAAAATATGGTTAAGCATCTTAAAAATGACCTCCTCCCACCAAACATATGCTACATACACACAATACATATCCAAGACCCTCCCCTCCAACAAATACATGCTTACTCACAATAGTGACTATGAAATCAAACTAACCAGGTTTGCAACGTAATCCAAAACTATTTGGTCAATCTTCTTTTTTCCTACATACTGTAGATGTCTCATGAGGTGATCCTTCAGCTGAGCAACCATCTAGAAAAAAAAGCCAACAATTCAGTGTCCGTACGGCATCTTCAAAAAAATGAAAAAGCTCCACCAGGTGCAAGGCCTGATCAATACAAATTAGCACAACAAAACTTTCCCCTTTACAAAACTCGAGTTCAGCGTGAGATCCCAAGCTACCATACAAGCTTGCTGACTTCAACAGCAGATCTGAATATTCAAAATGGTTACTTGGTGCAAATTCAGCAAAATGAGTGCTAAATTAAACTTTCAATGACATTGAATAGAAAAAGCTTACAGTTCTTGCATCTCTCTGGGTCAAGCCAAGTGAACAGGGTGAAAGAAGGATTTTAATATGAACATTGAATCCTGAGAATATAAGTATTTATTACATACAAATAAACCTGAGGGATTTTTTGATAGAGAAAACTAGCACAAGTACAGTTTGTGGTAGTAGCCAAGAACCTGAGAACCTGAGTGATTAATGGTAACTTTAGGTTAAACATTAATTGTAAACTCTTTAAAATCAGATGTTCGTTATCATACAGCCCATGCCACTCCCCACCTTCTCCTTTCTGAAATATTCTCTGACCTCACATAGCTTCCAATTGCAACTCAAGTCCATGCTGGTTCTTTGCTGAGAATTACTATGGAGTGTTATTTGTTTCAAAGCTCAGAGAAAAACTGAGGCAAATAAAACCTCTGTCTCAAGCAGTTTACAAGTAGATTAATCTCAATGTGTCAGGACAGCAATATAGGTATTAGGAAAGCACAGACAAAGGAGAGCAGCGACCTACTTTTTGGATTTGTCTGAATGAACTGCAGGGAAGAAATATAGAGAAGCTTCAGAGAATGAGGCAGAACTTCGAAACAAGGGGACAAGACTGCAAAGAATGAAAATTTGCTTTAGATTTGGACAGAGAGGACAGCGTTGATATGCTCTTCACAGATGCAGTGCAGAGACCTTCCAGTGCACCCTGAGGAGTTTTATTTGGTTTTGATAGTAAAAGAACAAGAGATAAGTGAAGATGTGTATTCAGACAGAGGATTTATTACCCAGAAGCATAAGGATGGTAGATCCTTTGGGGAGATCACCAATGAAAACAGTGCAAAAGAGGAAGGGACCTCAGAATAGCCATAGCAGTCCCAGAAGTGAGGCAGAAGGAAAAGGAGACGGTAAAAAAGGTGTTCAATTGAGGAGCAAGATCTGTGATCTTTGAGGGAAGCAGTGGATGGGGAATTCACCTATACATGTTTTAAGGATGTAAAGTAGCCCAAAAATAACTGACAGATTAAGATGAACTCCAGGAGGATGGAACAGTCTCTGGCCAAAGAAAAGGTATAAGCAAAAAAACAAATAGCTTGCAAAAAGTTGTATGCAAAAAGAATTTTGACAAATCAACTTTTCATTGCTGTTTTTCCCTGATGTCTTATGATATCATGACCTGTTAAGATGATATGATATCATGACTATGAACTCTACAACTTAGGAAATACCATGTTTGTCCCATAGCTACTTCGAGTGAGCTTCTGCTTAGCACTGGAACTTATAAGCTTACTCTTTACATTTGTTGAGGTTATGCGTCCTCTAGTGCACACTGTGACAAAAGCACATACCAGTCCCATTAGTAATTGCTGCTGATAATCTTCCTCTTGAAAGAGAGGTACTAGCCTTTCCTCTGAAATAAACAGAGCAAGAATCATTCAAGGACATGACGCTATAGAAATACTATGAGACTTCAACCAGCTTCAAAAGTACTTACATACACAAACAAACAGAAGTTGTGGTTTGATCTACTCACCTACAGAACTAAGATAGTGAAGAATCAAGGACTGTGTAAGAGAGAACTGAGGAATGGAAAATAACCCTGTATCTGCCACTTTCTCCCTCAAGTGCTTAACACTGAGCATAGAGGAACACAAGCCTGTCACACCACTTTACGCTTTATTTGCCTTACTGTTCTCTTTGATATTTAAGGGAAAGTTATCACAGTGTGGTGATTCAGTAGAGCAAAGAGGCTCAGAGAACCTTCTGGTAACACCAGTGCAAATGCATAAGCTATTTAGAACTTGCTGTTTACAAACAAACAAGCTAAAACAGCTACATGGGTTTTCCAAGGAAATGGCTAGACACAAAGTAAACACTCCAGAGAATCACCTCTCACTTTCCTGGTTCTCTCTCATGGTCTGGCTGCTTCTGTTATTCAGATTTGCAGACAACTACGTAAAAGAATACAACTTTTCTAACTAAATGGAGGGAGGTTATTGTATCTACTGAAATTTAATACCCTGTATTTCCTAATCAGTGCTTCCTGTCTACTAACAAAGGAAGAAAAACAATCTCCTATTCCATCATGTAGCATAAAATCAAGTCAACATTTTACAGATCCAAGCACTAAATTTTTACAAAGTTCTTTCCAGCCATCTTTGCTCTCCTTGAAATATATTTACTGCACCACTTAGCAGCACAAAGACCTGTGTTGCTTTATTTTAAAGGACCTGAAGAAAAAATCTACAGGGAAGATACACTACATTGATGCTTGTTACCGGCTGGCAGCTATCTAGAAATTCTCTAGTAACAGTTAAACATCTGACTACTTTATCAATAAGCACCTTTGGAAAACATGAGCCTGAGTCTAGCAAAATTGATACAAGGTCCCTCAAAGTCAGAGCCCATAGCAATAACCAGCAGCGGTGCAGATGACCAGTGTTAGGGGCTGGAAATGAATGCACTGAAAATTCTTCGTAATAAAAGGAGTGAGCAGCACTTAGATCAGTATCATTCCACAGCACACGGTGGCATGGCACATAGAAGGCACTGATGGTGAACAGCAGGAACAATTTACTACTAAATTCAGTTTTACTTATTTGTGATAGGGGAACTGAGCATCACAAAACCCCAAGTGTTCCTGGCCTAGGGAAATTCATTACATATCTGCTTTCTCTACTCCATGATCTTTCACCAGCCATAATCTCCTACTGTACACAAGTTCTAGAGTTACAAAGGCAGCTATAAGCGGACAAGACTCGGCAGTAACATGGCGTCATTAATACTCTGCTCCAGGAGAAAAATCCTGAAGAAATCCTCAGGCAGGCAAAGGTTTACTGCTTATGTTGTTAGATCCAATACAAAGTAGAAACTTTATTTTCAAAGGTTTCCTAGTCAGTATATGATCCTACCACTACTATCAGAGAGAAAGTTTTCCTCTAATTTAATAACCGCTCATCTTAATGCCTCGAACTCTTCAGTGCTGAAAACACATACAGCAATTTATTTTTAGCCAACAAGAGCTAGATGGAAATATTCTAATAAATCTTACAGCGAAGGCCTACATCAAGACAAGTTTTACTTACCAGAGTCCCAAGTGTCCAGATGAGAAAGCACCCTGGGGTTTGAAACAAAAATCAGCTTGTTTCATATGCATTACTCTAAAGGATTTCATAAAGACATTAAAAAGCTTAAACAACCCTTTGATCTTTCAAAGACAGCTAAAGAAATCCAAGAATTGTACACATGAGTACATTTAGTAAAGATATTAAATAGCGTTAAAAAAATTCTGTCTGTCTGGGTTGCATCAGAATAACTCTTCGTGTCTACCATAAATTCCCTAGCTCTAGAGGTGTGGATATTTCAGATCATGCTGTAATGATTATAAGGATTCCAATAATTGATTTTCAGCTGGATAATCTTCTTTAAAGTAAGATATCTAGTCAGACACCTAATCAACTCTTGAAATGGCACATTAAATCCTTCCACATACTTCAAAAAAAATAAGAAAGGGTAAATATAATAGAAAATGGTACCTACTTCTTGGCATTCTCAAAAATATTCCTCAAATACGCTGTGGTTGTTCTCTCCTCTCTCTGGTTGGTAAACAAACAAAAATCCCCAAATGAACAAACTAGAAGGCCAATTAAAATACTCCCTTATAAAATGCAGATAAGAAATGAAGCTGGTTTTCCCTTTGAATGGAAATAATGCACCGTGGGGCTTCAACCCACCTTCCAACTACCCATGCTCATAGGCACTCACACACATCTAACCTACATGACAATACAGGTATGTGCAAGCTCTGCTTTTGTTTAGTTTCTAGCATTATTTTAACAGAGTAAGACTTACAGGCAATCACCTTATAAGTAAAATGACTGCATGTCTTTGCACTTCCCATAATCAGATTCCCATTTCTTTATCCCCAAAATAAAAAAACAAGCTAACTCTTCCGTGTTTGGCTTTAAACCATCCACTTCAGAGGCAGCTCTGGAGACTGACTGAAAGTGCACACATATTTACCTCTTCTGAAAGGTTACGCCATTCCCTCCTGAGCACATTATTGTGGTAATGCAAGTGCGGCTCTGCATATTTCACACTTTCCAAGTTTGAGTTGAGTTTCTCCCAGAAGCCTTTGGAGTTTTGGAACTGCAAAGTATTGCAGGGAAAGCATGAATAACAGGCTATAATAAAGCATGAATAACAGAATAACTCTTAAAGAAATACCTAATCACCCTCCCACTAAGTGATTGGAAAGAACTGTGATACGTGTAGATTCATAACAATCTAAGTGAAAAAAGTTAAACAAAAGCAGTTACACTATTTTTTCCAGTACTTTAATTTCCTTGATTTGACGGCAGGGGTAGCACTTATTTAAATGTGAGGTCAAGATTTGGTGCTTGTAATAGAGATACTTTGCCACCTTAGGATCCTTTTAAGTCACTGGGAAGAAATGAGTACTTCTAGGTCATAATTCATCTGACCTATTTCAGATGTTTGGGATGAGATGGGAGGAACTACACCACAGACTACACTGGCCATATTGTCTAGACTTCTGCTGACTGTAAACAGAGCCTTAGGCAACTTACATGTAAATGTTTACATTTGGTCAAATAAATCCCATTCTGGGTTTCTAGTAGTTCCAAATAGAGGAACACCATCATGACCCCAGCACAGCTGCAGGCTGCCACTATTTTCAAGCTCCATTAATACTTACATTGCAAACATCCATTTGCCAACCTCAAGTAACAGTGCCTCATCCCAGAAAAGAAACAAAATCCAAACATTTCCATGGCAATTCTAAAGCCTTTGATTAATACTGAAATTAATTTAAACTCAGCTGTGAACAGACAGGAGGGAAGAAACCCAAACACACACACACTGGTTTCCTGAGCTAGTTCTTGGACTGGGTATAAAGATTTGAAGCCACTGTTTATAAAAGGGGAGTGATGTGATCATTGCTGAGGAAGAGATGAGATTAAGGCAATTCTTTTTGGTAGTTTTAAAAAACAAGAGATGGTACTAGCTGTTCTTGCCCCTCTTTATATACATTTACATTCAGACACTACAGTAGTGACATTTGAAGGAAGAGAAGTTTGAGTTCAGAATATTCCTCCGTCTTGCATTAACATGTTGGATTTTGCTCTCTCCCCTACTTTTCTACAACGACAATAACTTTAGAAGAAAACATCAGAAGCCTTTAAAACCACTTCCTACTATAAACTACAATTTGCCAAGGAAAATAAATTGCAGAGACTCAATCCTGCCAGCCACTTCCCTCTTGCTGCCAGTGCTGATTGTCACTTTATTGTTGTAGCTGCAGCAGAGAAAAATAAATCTCCTTTTTGCTTCATGTTAGTTATATTTAGCAGCTGGGAACTAGGAGTGCGTATGGCACCATATGTTCACCCTGCTGGAGCTAACTAACAAGATCTACAATGTACTACTGCAGTATGTTGCCTAAATGTTACCAATATGAAATCAGAGAAATACCAAGAATATAGCGTAAGGGTATCATCTAGTGACCAATTTATGCAACTGCGACAGCACCACCACTGCAAAACTGCATTCAGGCCACACTGGATTTTGTTTATGTGTGGCAGGGGGGAAGCAAGACAGCAAGTTTCTTTCATATATTGAGTCTGTAAGAGGAAGTGGTAGACTTCAGAATTAAAAGCAGACACCACTGAAAACCTGCACTGTATTAGTCCTCATTAAAAAGTCAAAAGTTTACAATAAAGGATTATTTTAATTAAATCTTATTTCTTGAGGATCATCAGGGCAAGGACTAGAAGGAGAAGGCTTCTTCATCTTAGGTGGCGTTCATTTTGCAGACATTTCTAGAGAGTCAGGAATTAATACCTAAGCACGAACACCCGAAAGACATTGTACTACCAGAAGTCAAAGCAAGTCCTTACCAGGCTGTAATCCGTGAAAAGCTCTCATGAAGCCTTTCATAAGTAGTGTTGTTTTAACTGAAGACAAAGAGAGCTCTCTGCTATACCTCTCTCAAAGGATGCAGGGTGCCAATGACCTTTAAGAGGCACATGTGCCCTCCATGGGAACTGTAGTGCTATGTCTCCCTAGCAGTGAAGGTATTCAGAGAGCTGTGTAACTATGTAGCTGCACAGGCAGCTACTCCTTAAAACATCACTCTTCACCCCAGTGGCTCAGCACAGCATGATGAAGAGGCTGCCTTTTCCTGTGCTGATCTAACAACTGCTTGCACTATACATCTTCGCTCTTCTCCTGGACCTCCTCCTATTTTCTTCCCCTCTTCCTCCTGTGCCTTCCTCCTCCCCATCTGATCAAGCCTATTTGCACCCCTTCAAGTCTGGCTTCTGTGTTTAAAAGAGGGGGGGGAAATCAGACTCTCATTTATTATAATCCTTATGTAAAGCTTTTTGACAATCAGACTCTGACTGTTCCCCCTTTCTCACAGACTCTCTCAATATCTCTCGCTGAACAGGAATTAATGATAAAAATACACCTGTTACCCAAATAGCACATTTTTTTGGTCAATACGCACATAGCCCTCCCATAGGCTCTCAACAATTCATGGGCTTGAGAGCTCCAAAAAGCTTCTCAAAGCAACAATTCACCATTGTTTCTGTGAAATGCCATAAAATCTTCGCAAAAGAAATGCTACTTATAGGACCAGATTTGTCACCAGGGTCTGACTTGCGATGCCAACAACACACACCAACTGAAACCCCAACAACTGACCAGCTGAACTCGAGCTATGGTGGGTTTGTGTCACTGGAGTAGTACAAAGCAGCCAAAGCACTAAACCTTACCCTGTGTATTATCATCTTTGTCCTCACTCAAGAGTCAGAGCAATTTGCAGTCAAAAGTAGCAGGAAATATTTGTCTTTAATTCAACTCTGACCTTTTCAATCTGTTTAGGTTTCAGACAGAAATAGGAAATGAGTTCTACAATCAGGAAGTATAGCTGCTAAAGGCATTTGCCCCCAGGGGCTCGAGGTTCAATCTCAGACAAATTAAAGGCCTGCTAACTCTGACCTCAGTGAGTTACAGGGATTATCTAGCAACAAATTTTCTCAAGATCTGATTTTCCCAGGTGTCCCAGCTCTCAGGGCAGCCTTCCCAAGCAAAGCATGCAAAGCCCGATTCCCTGACAGCAGTCATGTCAATCTGTAGCAGCACAGCTGTGATGCAGTGTTGCAGAGAGAGCGGTGCGTAATTTCACTGATTTTAAAAGATTTTGTGAATGCTGAAGCTTTATGAGCTAATTATAAGCACTGGGGCGGAAACAGACTCTCACCTCTTTACAGTGCTATGTGAAACAATATTGTCATGTATCCCGAGTCTACTCCCATGTGTTGCTGGTACTGCTGGGTTCAAGCTCTGACTCTTCCCATTAGCCCTCCACAACAAGCTGCTTATTAAAAGTCTCTTTCAGATTTTGTAGGGGAACACTTAAGAAAATTTCAAGTGTTTCTCTAAACTGGAGCTGAGGGAGTGGAACGGAAGACGGGAAGAATCATTCATGTTGTTTTCAATGGAAAGTACAATTTCCTACCCAAACAGCATGTGCTCTCCCATCCAGCTCACTGCCTTTTCCAGGCTGTGCAAGAATTTGTCTAGATTTAAGTAGCCAAAGCCCTGACATCAGTGCAATCACAGGATGCTCTGGACAAAACAAATTGACAGGGTCATGAACCACTGGTACCAATGGTAGCACAATGAAATATCCCTCGAAGTGGGTATACGTAGAGATATGTAGAAATCCTACACGTCTGTCATGCCAAGTTTACCTCCAGCTAATGAAGTCATAAAATGAAGAGGTATCAATCAAATCTAACAGGAATTAATTCTTGGAGAATCTTCCCTGTTGAATGGAAGAAGTCTCTTCAGAAAAGGGGAAAAAAAAATATACATCTTTGAGCTAGTAAACATCAGTCTGAATAGCTAGTATTTTAGTAAATGCATAAGACATTTCAAACAGGGCAATTACCTGTTCACCCCTATTTCTGGATAGGGCTGTGGGAACACTGCTTCATTAGTATTCAGCACACCCCCACCCCACAAAACAAAAGCTCCTAACCTGCAAATATGAATGTGGTTTTATACTGGAACTTACCTCTAACACAGGTAGAGAAATAATGTCTGTTGCACATGTTACTCCAGGGATAATCTATAAATACAGACAAGAATATAAATCATTTAGCATAAAACATGGGCCTGTTTGGGTATCTAAGTGCATCTCCATTACTCGTTTCCTTTGTGAAACTAGCTAGCTAGCCAGCCAAAACTGTACATTCAGTTTTGCCAAAGAGATATGGAAGATGTTGCTCTCATTCATCTCATTTAAAGAAAGACAACATATTAGAACAGTGTCAGATCAGAGAAATTAAAATAAGCTACTTGCTGTAACTGTAGGCTCTTGCCTAAAGTTATTTTACTTCTGGAAACTTACTCATAAATCTTAAATCCACTGATACTGTTTGTCTTGGAAATAACTGCATGATTTTGCTGGTTAAATATATTTTGTATTCATTATAAAGCTCATATGATAAGCAATAAATTACTACCTCATTATGCAAACTGAGAGATTTAATAATCCATTCCACTATAGTAGCTATTCTTGTTTTATAAATGCTTTTATTTGTTCACAAAAATAGGTCTCATGGAAAACACCACTAAGGTTAAGACTTGACAAAATAAAATGAGCATAAAGCACAGATATGGATTTAGAGCGTGTCTATGAAAAGGAAAGGCATACAAGCTAAAGGTTGTATTAAAGGAGAAGAAATAGACTCCCTCTAGCTATTAATTAAAGCACCAGCTGTTATCTTACCCCAATCCAGTCAAGCAGTGACGTGTAGGGCAAAAGTTTATCCAGGTCATGAGTTTCTGGACACATTCTGCAGTACAGGGAGGCTGAATACAATGTAAAAAGATTTATAAGGGCAAGATTGCATAAACTATCAGTTAAAAAAGAGTAGGCTTCACAGTCAGTTCCTTATCTAACACTTTTTTAGGGACAAATCCTGCTGCTGTCTCCGAAACAGCTTCCTCTGTGGTGGAACTGGTCCCATTCTGTGCACAAAAGGAGGAAGAGAAGTCCAGATGGCTGGAGGGCTGGGTCAGCTGCTTGGCTACAGCTCAGCGCTGCAGGGGTCCTTTGTACAAAGGCTCAGGGCACAGGACATGCACTGGCTAGGCTGAGGAATCAGCTATTAGAAGAGAATATCATGATATGTCAAATCCTTATGAAAAAATGGTTTGCGCTGGCCTAGAGGAGATTTGTTCCTCCGCTCCCATCTCAATTATTTACATCCCAGATATCCAAGACAGGAGCCAGATGGAGAATCTGCACTCCAGTGACCTAAAATAACAATAAATCTATTTGTCCCACTAGACAGAAAAATGCATTTGAGAAGTTTTACTGCCAATCTGATTTGGGAGATCTATGTATCTTCTAAACTACTGATGTTGTCTCTAACACCACAAAATGCAAGTCAGTTAACGTAAATCATAACCAAAAAGTTTGGAAAGAAGAGAGTCAGTTTGTGACATTGTGGCTTCTCCTTAAGTCACAACTAGGGTATGCAGGAAAATTCAGCATGCAGGAAGAGAAATACCTACCAATGATAAATTCTTGAATGGGGTCAAAAGAATGACACGTTGACAGGTTCTCAGAAATCCACCAAATAATCTGTCAGAATGAGAACAGGGGAATTTGTCACATCTCTCTGTTTAAGCATGTGTTGTAAGAGACTGTAGAAACTTTGGGTTTGGTAGTAACACTCTGCATGAAGTAGTGATACAGAGATAAATGTTTTCAGGACAGCCTCGAACAATAAAGCAGTTTGGGCAGCCCAGCTGATGAGCCTCTTGGCACTGCCAAAAGGTACATGTGAATCAGGACTTTTCTTTGGCTGATATCATTCATGCCCTGGCCCTGCTTTGTATAAGACATCAGTCACTGAAAAAACTTAGAGGAGGGTCTTTTCCCACCTGCATTTCCAAGCCTTCTGTGTGTCGGAAATGCAACAGAGCACAATGTAGAGCTGCCAATCTCTCGCTGTCTCGTTTGCTGTTCTGTAGAAACCGTAGCAAGGCACTGTCACTGATGCTCACAGCATACATACTTCCTATGTGGCAATCCAAGACTGTTGACACGAGTGGGGATCGGATGGAGCAGTTTTGCAACACGTCAATTCTTGCATCCTCACCTGAAGAACATTGGTTTGAAAATAAAGAGGACTAAGAACATAAAATTTGGCTGCTACCAGTATTTCTCTTAAGACTCCCAGGTCCCCAGCAGTAAGAAACAGCCTGCCTCTCATACTAGTTGCCCTGGTATTATGCTGAAGAGGGGGAGGAACAGTGCTGGCTGGGTAAAGGAAGTAAATGAGGAACACAGTCCATACTCAGTTCTCTCCTTCCCCACTGCCGAAGCAGAGAAGGTGTGCAGACCTGAGGCTCACAAAGCTGACACAGGACAAATCAGAGTACGTAGGATGGAACAGAGGAGAGCACAAGGCTAGCAAAAGAGATTCAACACTAGAATTAGCACCTAAGCATATTAGTACAGTTCAGAACTGCTCACATGCAGAATCATGATACAAACTTGTATTGGTGGATCTCTTACCATCAATCCCAATGGCCAGAACAGGAAGGTTCTGCTCTATGATTACTGATTGAAGCATCAGATCCAAACCACTTTATTTATGCTAGTACTAAGGTTGACCACCACAGTACTATATAGTAGGATTCCAGACCCTTTGCATCAGAGAAATCAGGCCCACCATACAACAGTGATGCTTTCCACTCATTTCTAGCAGAATAGTATTTCATTATGTATATACAACAGGTATTAGCTTCCTGCGATGCTGCCCCTGCACCAGTTCCCACTACTTACCTCTCCTTCACCCAGTCAGAAAAGCAGACTTCTGTTTTCAAACAAAGGCCCCCCACTTCCAAAAATAACCCACTTCCCATAAAGACATGTTTGTTGGAAATGAAATAACGTGCCTCTCAGATGAGACTCTAAATCAAATTGCATCAGCCTGATCAGGTGAAGGAAACACAGATTTCCTCTACCCACACCCTCCAAACACACACATTTAGAACAACTCAATTGGAGGAAGGAAATGTAAAATCAAATTTACATCTCCATGTGAAATTTGAGAACAGTGGAGGATGGAGAAGCATGTGCAAAGATGGGGGAAGGGAAACTACGAAACCAAGGCAAAAAATTTCAAATTCAGTGAAAGGTCTTCTTCCATTTCATAACAAGCTAGAAGTACGTAATAGATGAAGTATGAAGTGTCACTTCAGATTCTCTTTTTAAAATGGAAAGTGGCAAAAATGCCATTCTTATTTTTTCAGTCTCTCCCCTTCTTCTTCAGAACACTGTGCAATAAAGCAAACATTGAGAAATACAACTTTCATGTAAAGAGATTTGAACAAGTTTCCACTACAACAATAAAACCACTTCAAGCAGCAGTCTTACTATACCTGTCAGAAATAAACTATAGCACAGCAGGTCAGGATGCTGAATATTCAGGAGGTGCAGGAACTGGCCAGGCAAATAAGCAGCCACATAATAGTCTATTTAAAGAAATAACAGTGGTCAATTTAGCACTTGTTCACTTATTTGCTTTAAGAGGCTGTTTCACATGATTCTCATCTTGGCCCACTTCTCTCTGATGGAATTGATTATATCTAGGAAATATAAAAGGAGTTAATTAAAAGCTGCTGTTGTATTAACACAGGAAACACTAGCAATACATTTGGGTTTCCAGGGGAGGATTCAAGAGGCTTGAGACACTCAGCAGCTGATCTCCAGAGCAGATTCTGAGGCAATTTCAGAGGAAGTTGCTTACTAACAGTGAGGTATTGCAGTATCAAATGCCAAATATAAAAGTTAAGCAAGAAAAAGCAGCAAAATAACACAACTACTTAAAGTCAAGAAAAAAAAATCCTTTCCTTCTAGAGAAGGGTTAGCCATTTGTCTCCCTACTGGGGACAGAGACTGGCAATCACACAGGGAAGTAACACAAGTAACCTACCAAGATTCATAAAAGCCACTTCCTTCAATTGATGAGATTCTGTTCTTTCTAGAGAAACTGTAAAAGTTTTGTTGTAACCTAGGGAAAAATAATAATACTTTTAAAAAACCCAAACAATAAACACCATCTGTTACAAGCCGAGTATGACTTTATAGCTAGAAACTTCAGCAGTGCCAATACACCCAAACAGAGATATTTTAGACTGTTTTACAGGCTTGTCTGCGCAGACAGATTTACTTCATCCTAAACAGAGCTGCTGCATACTTAGTAGACCTGCACCCACACAATGCAGTTCTTTAATACGCGGAAAACGGCCCTGCACTGCACAGCCTATGTTCATGTTTAAAGAAACATTCCATCCCAGAGCAAGCTTGTGTAAAAATACCTCCCCCCAAAAAAAACCCGAACACAAATCCTTAGCATAGCTGTGCTTCACATTTTGGTGGTCTTTCAACTGCTTTAAAGAATTTCCAGTTTGTTTATCTGCATGTCCTATTGCTGTAACTTAGTTCAGCTCTGTCTAAACATAGGCTAATTTCAGACCTGCCGTGTTTGCATGGGCTTTGTATCAGCACAGCTACTATTTTATTCTAGACTTGCACCATACTTCTTTTGGCATCCAGTAAGAATGACATAGAGCCCTCAAACTTCCTCAGTCTCTGAGAAAAGCTGAAGATTAAAATAATTAAGGAGACAATGATTGGCCTCCAAATGTCCATGTTGCAGTATCCTAAAGGCTGAATGGTGTCATGATCAGGATGCTACTTAATACTGCATGAAAATTCAAGATAAGACAATAGATCCACAGTTCACAGGACCACCAAGGAGGAAAAAATAGATCATGAGCCATGCTTCAGCCACTCATCCAGGACTTTGATTCCTGACACTAGCAGAGAGATATGCTTTATCTATGCTGCAAAAAAAAGAAAAATAAGACCTCCAAGACCAACAGCAACACTACAGATGAAGGGGTGTCTAAAACAAATAGTTTTTCACACAAGATACTGACTAAATTTTGCTTGCAGTGAGTCAGTATACTCATGATCACCACCCTGTTACTTGCCAACGCAAATACATGCAAGCTAATACCAGCACTGCAGAATACACCTGCAACATCACAACTTTTGTGTTTATGCTACATCAAGTGACTGCTTTAACAGGGGGCGGGAAGCTTCCTTTCGAGTTTACAGATGCTGCAGCACAGACTGAACTCCTTATGTCTCCAAAATGTGGCTTATGGACCTGATATACCGCTGCTTCTGTGGGTCACGTCAGGACCAGTCTTAAAGTTCTCTCGTACGACTGATAAATCTTACATGAATCCACAAAGAGCTCTGCACCAAACAACTCCATTCCATGAAGGTCATTTCAGATGCAGCTGGTCAATGTCACCATATTTATCCTCAGTTTCTTCCTGGTACAGATAGGGATGTACAAGGGCCATGGCTGGCTCCAAGCAGTGCAACCACCCTTCAGCTACACATCAAGTACATCTGGGGAACTCAGCCCGCCATAGCAGTACAATGCAGAGTGCTGCCACACCCAGAATGGACTTTTCCAATTTGTTAATGGCTTCAAGAGCACAAAAATGCAGTTCATTCAATCCCACAACGTTTCAGCAGCAAAGCAACATGTCGGTGCAGCTCTGACATATGAAAAGTTTCCTGACACAAGAAAGCCAACAGTTTTAAAGTAAAACAGAGGTATGTCGTCCACTTGAACATGGTTACCCCATACTATGCAGCTTCTCAATTGACAAATAATTAGCCTTTCTCCTCCATGTATCAAACAAGAACAATCTTGCCAATGACAAGTTTTATTCTGATCAGAATAAAACAATGTTCTTTATTCTTTTCAAGAAAAAACAATAGGTCTTAATTTTAAGAGCTAGAGCACCACTTACATAGCAACTATTCCTACAGTCAGTGGGTGTCGCGCCTCTTGCTGTGAAAATGACATGTTGAACTGGAACTCTAAACAGACATTCCAGCTAAGAGCTGTTGGCTCTATTTCCCATACAAATGCCTGATGGCATAAGTACAACACACCTGCAAGCTCCCACAGATTTCATTGATGTTTGTGCTCAGCACGCCGGAAAGTCTGGCTAGAAATAAGGGACCAAATTAATAGCCGCTCACGAGACCACTGGTTTGAAGTTACTCGTTCAGCATCAGGCAGGAAGTCTAGAGCAGGAAAGTCAACTTTGCAGCTAAAGGCAGCTGCTGTCTTTAAACACCAGCCACAGTAGTTTATTGTCTGGACACTGTGGCAGTTATTCGTTTTGCAAGGCATTCTGTGACTCTTTCAGCAAAGTGACATTCTCCAAAATAAAGCATAACTTAACAGGTTAATCTTACCTTTATGTAAAAAATATATGGAGTACATTATTTCATCAGGAATATCAGAGGCCAGACTACAACACACACACAAGCCTCCTAAAAAGACAAAAAAGGAAAAGAAAATTGACTTGTCCACCTGAATACCTAGACATCTTTACACTGCACAAAACCAAAGCAAGATAGTTTCAAATTAGAAGCTAAAAATAATCTCTCAAAAAAGGCACAGATAACGGAAATATATATACCTCTAACCATCATTTACCTAGCGAAACACAAAATAAGAGAGAAGAGGGGAGGCAATATGGCACAATGGAAACCTGGGTTCTGACATGGCTAGTGCTTCTCTTTAGAAGATGATGTTTAGCCCTTCCCAGCAAAAATCATGCTTGCAGCCAGAAAACTGATCAAGCCTTTCTCTCCACAGACTGCCTCAATCTCTAGATATTTTCTGTTCAGGTACTGTTAAATATGCACAAAACAACATAGTAAACCAGTTTGTTTGCTTGCTAAGTAATTTCATATTGGCAGCAGCATGATACACTACTAGAGCTTTCTCACGCTAGAAATGGTAGTCACTTCTCCCCTTTCCAGCCCAAAGAGCCATTAATTCCTTTTTTAGGAGAAAAGTCAGTCCTTGGCACAAGCTTATTTCAGCCAAGGTACTCTGTGCAGGAATGCTCCCCCCTCCCAGCCTGATTCTAAATCAGACCGATACTGTTTTGACTCCACTGGATGGTAGCCCGCCCCCCATCTCTTACAAAAACTTTAATCCGCTTACTCGAATGCTTTGGCAAGCTGCTTTGGCATTCATGTTAGAAACAGCTTCCAAACCACATTATCCCAATACAGCTGCGAAAGCTGGGCCACAACTATGACCATTCACCTTTTACCTTTATTGAAAGTTTATCACTTAAAAGAAAAAAAAAAAGGTAATACCAATACAGATACTGTTCTGTAAAAAAATAAAGGTTTATGTATACAAAGAATACAGAAAAAGGCACAGTACAGAAAAAGCCCAAGTACAAAAAAAGCACAGCTACCAAGGTATTTTTACTTGGTTAAATGCCTCATACTTCAGACCACAAGGCTGTACCATAGCCGTGATACAGATATAGCTGAGGCACTTCACACTTCTGGGGAAGGTAAAGTCTTTCTTTTGAGATGCAATTTTTTTCCTGCTTATTCTTAGCTGATTGAATATTGTTTGATACAGTTTTGCTTGGATATTTGAGTCATTTAGACAACAGACAAGGCATTTTGCCAGAGCACTTGGCATCTTTCAGATCATGCATAATTTTTAAAGTAGCAGCATCAGGACTCATGAGGAAGACTGGAAAAGCTCCAGCAACCCACAATGCTGTTTTATTATCAACAGCTCCCTTCCAACACTGCAAATATCTTTCTTGTATGCTGGAGGCTAGTGCATACACTGTTCTGTAAATTGCACAACATGCAAGTGAGTCTGTTCAGATTGAAGTGGCTGTGGGTAATATATGCAAGCTGATCACAAAAACAGCGGCTCTGGGGGGCTATTAATAGGACATGCATCTTTCAACTCTAGGATACTGGTCCAAATGTCAAACTGAACTACGAACAACTGAAAATACCAAATGGTGCTTCATTAATACAGACAGAAACACGACAGTCTCAGATCGGCAATGTTACAGCTGATACCATCTTGGCAATCCCATTAGAGCAGCCAGAGACTGAGAATATAAGACAAATTCCTTTCCTCCCCTTACCAGTGCTCTCTGCAAATTAGAGCTGGCTTGTGCTGATGCAGGGAAAGCTTGTTATCCTATTGCACCTATGTGATAAGTGTTTCATGCAAAGGCAGAACCAGATCTTCCACACTATCCATTTCAAAATCATTTGCAAACAGTAAGAGCTGTAGCTAAATGCCACAAGGTGAGAAGACTCACATGAAGATATATTTGGATGGACTCTTATCTTCTCAGAAATAAATGGGGGGAAAAAAAAAGATCTCAACCACAACAAAGTAAAAAAAAAAAAAGGAAGCATTGCATTTAAAAATTAAGTTCTACTCATACAGGGTAACAGCAAGTTACTACATTCAGCAGAATTCGGGAAATAACAATTAGAACTCTGCCACTTGGTAAATAAACATCATACCACTGAAATTGTAAGAATCACCTAGCAAGACATGAAGTTTTCCCTAGAAAACTTTAATTTCAAATTCCTCATTTCTGTTCATGCAGAAGCATAAGGCTGTACCAACATCTCAACATGGCATCCGAGTGTCACAATTCAAGTACGACATTGCACCAGGGCATTTTGTCTAGTTGTACTGGCTTAGGAGTGACTTGCCTCACCTAACTTCAGCCATCCAAACATCTCTCATTTAGACTCCTGTACAGCAAATGAAAAAATATGGATAGAAGCAATCATCCTCTGGAGATGTCTATTTCTCTCTATTAAAATAATCCAGATGCTTAACTTTTAGGCAGGTAAAGTTAGGTGATGGTAATCCAGGGTTTATGTCATCTTCCCGCCTTCCTTTTTTTTTTCTAATAGCAAGCAAATGTAACTGAAAAGTACTTCTAAAGCGCTAAAAGAAAACACAACAGCCAAGTGTTGTTTAAATAACCACTAAATTCTGGACATACAAAGTTAATTCTGAGACTAGAACTGCTTGATCTCAGCTAATCTAGAAATACATAGGGGTTTTTATCTGGAGACATTTTGTCTGTGCTGAGTATAAGGAACAGGGCTACTTTTCTTCTACTGCGGAAGTTTGAGAAAGGAAGAGTGATTTCATTCAGAGTTCACATCAGCAGAAGCCAATAACAGTTTTATTAAATGGGAAATTGCATGGAATATTCCATTTTGAATTTATGCCAATTATTCTTTACTAGAGATGTCCGAACGGTACAAATAGGGATACGGCATTAATATCTGAAGCATGCTAGCAGTTCCACAGAAGGCATAATCTGCGCCCCAAAGAGCTTGCAGTCCAGTTTTGTAAATCACCACAAACAAGAGGCACAAAAGGGAACTTTAGTGTGATTACCCCCAGTGTTCTTTGATAACTAGATATGGTCTCAGCACCAAAACCATTTGCTCCAAACTGTTAGTTACTCAAAATGGGTTGTGCAAACTAATCCTCTGTTTCAAACAACAATCAATGAAAAGCCACATACAATAATCTCATTTAGCAAGTGCAATTGTCAAACTACGTGTTTTATATTAAGCACAATGAAAAGCGCATGTGAAAGGTTCCACAGAGAATTTAAATACTGTGGTGCCAGATGGAAAAGAACATTTTACTTCAGGGTAACCAAACAACAGTCTTGTTGGAGGAAGACTGAATTTCATCCTAAACTAAAAGTACGTGCTTCAATCTGAACAAACCCTAGAGAAGTATAGGTTTAAAAGGAAACATATATATACAAATCAATAACATCTTCCATCATTGGACAGGCTGTTTGTATATGAAATTGTCTTGCTAACAGAGAAGAAGTAGCCTAATCTACATTTGGTAGATAGAAACTTGGCTTTCTCATATTTCTAATGCCTTCCCTCTAATCTTCCTAAGTGTGCTGTCTGCCTTGGTAAGAAAAAAAAAAACATGTAAGGAAACTGTATTTCACTTGATTTGCATTAATGGTCATTTCAACGCAACTGGCAAATACCTCAGCAATTCGCCCATGTGCATACAGCACACCTTAAGAAGTGCGATGTAAAGCCACTTCTGCAACACATCATATCCCTCTGCAACTCTGTGGACTATACAAAGGTTAATCAGATACCATCTCTGCTTGGCAATATGCTCTAATTTAGAAGCTGAAAATACAGGCATCTGTGAGGAACAGATGCCTCTTGAGACCAGTTTTTAATCAAAAAAAAAAAAAGCTCATGGCATCCATTAGGATGCAGGGAGGCTCCTAAATCCTAAAGGTTTAAGGAACATTTTACGTTTAAGTTTAAGGAATCATATATACACTAAACCCTTAAGTATCACATACTAAGTTTAGTATCACATACTTGGACCTTCTAAGTATCACATACTAACAGCAATATGAAGCTCTTAGAATCTGTATTGCACATGCTCCGTTTACACGTGTCCACTCTGTAACACAATTATAGACCATATCAGATACCCAGACAACAGACCTAGCCAAAACCTTCCTTGAATTTACTTTCTAAAACATTTTTGGTCAGCTTTAACATTAAATTGCTCTAATGTAATACACAACCATGCTTTGGTACCACGTGTGTTCTGAAACTAGCAGAAAATGCTACAGTGTGCTTAGAGTGAGATATTTCACCATATGAGTGCATGACACCAGTTCTTTGAAGTTGGGCTACCAGAAAATTTCTGGGTGACTGTTTTATTGTTTGTGTTGATATATAAAATGCTAGGTACTCTTCAGCTCAACTTGGAATGCAGCTTTCAGAGGGTAAAAAAAACTTAATAAGAAAAATAGTGCATAGTTGCCTTCTCCCTCTCCTCACAGTTACCTGTCAAGTATACTCTAAAGAAATAAAAATCTCACACTCATACAAAAAAAAACCCACACAAAAAATACAAATATATATAATGTCTTATGAAGACATTTAGTAATCAATTATGATTACACTGCATGGTAATTACTAGTGGAGATCATTTTGACAATATTTGTATTTATTCATTACCTGCTTTACTTGTAAAAACCTGAAGATTCAAAGATTTAGATGCAACATCTTGGTCTTGACAGTAATCATATCCAAAATTCACAAGTCTATGAGCAAATAAAGATCACTAAATAAATCAATTCCTCATCCACAGAGATTCATCACAACACAAATATCATGAGAACAGTCACTATGTAATCAAAAGATGCTAATTAAATTATAATCAAATGTTCTTTAATGCAAGTTAAATTAGGCTTTAACCAATCCACTAAATGCTGTTAGAAATGAAAATCCCAAGACTGCACACTGTTATTAGAAACCAACAATTTTGATTACACCTGCAAACTTCATATTCACTTACTGCAGCATTGTTCAACCATTCCTATACTTTGAAGTGAAAGCAAGTTCTGATGAAGTACTGGAAATCCAAACTTTTATCATAACTGAGAACTCAAAGGCTTTGCAGCCTAACTCTACCATTCTTATGTCTGTAAAGCTACATTTTAATCTGCAATTAGGCACACTAATTTCAGCGGAAATACTCGAAAAGGAAAGCACAAAAATTACACTCACATTAAGCCTGTGCTTTAATGGTTTCACATATCTTTAAAATCTACAAGTCCTATTTTTGCCATGCAGAACGTGCAACAGAAGATTGTAGTCAGTCTGCTTTGGCCTTTTTGTTGTTGTGAGGTTTTTTTGGTTGGTTGGTTGGGTTTTTTTTTTTTGCCCCCTAGGTCTTCTGCAATAATTTTGAAAAAAAAATATAGCATTGAAGCTCTTAGGAGCTTTGGATTTTTTCAGTACTAACTGCAAGAGGATACACTGCCCTTTTAGGGTAACCTGCATGTGCAGTAGCACCACACTCAGCCTTCTGCATAGCAATGAGACATCCTGAGACACACAGTTTGGGCAGGGTAGAACTCAACTACCTTCAGTTATTGATATCTGATCTAGTAGCTTTGGCCTCCCTTTTTATTCACAAAGAGAAACAGGCCCTTTTGGAATGTAAATTCAACTGATTGAAGATAGATGAGGATGAGATGAATTATGACTGAGAGTCAGACCATCCTGACTAGTTTTTCCTCAATTAAAAGGAAGCCTTAAGGAGACAAGCTTAGATGCAGTCATGTGCACGGTAGACACAGATAGAATCAGATGAACCTTAGCTTTTGAAAGTGCAGGCTGCCTGGAAATAGCATGCTGGAGGAGAAAAGAGTACAGGCAGCCTCTCATAGGCTATAAAAAAGAGCTACTGGTCTGGTTAACTGCCCAGTAAAACATGTAACATCAATTAAAAATGGAGAGCTTCCCTTGACAGGAGTTTTGACATCACCACTACAACATGCCCAAGATTAAAACAAATTAATTTAAATAGGTACAGAATACTCAGAAGAAGGATGGTTTAACCTATAGGTAGCTCTTCAGACAAATGATTTTAAAAAATGGCACCAGAAAGCAGTCAAGGATTAAACTACATGTTACAGTTGACCCTAATGAAAATGAGAGGAACTGGAGGTTTGGACACAGCATTCACATTATTCTTATGTTCCAGTACCATGTAGGCAACTGCAAACAAAGATACTACGGTTCAGACAAATTTTACTTAGGTTTGTAAAACATTATCCTATATATTAAAAGGAAAGCAAATAAAAACATTAAAAAAAACCAAACCAACAACTTACTTTAATTGTGTGTCATTTACAGAAATATCCAGATGTGATTCCAGCTGTTAACCAAAAACAAAACCAAACCTGTTAGTGAGGTCAGTATACTATGATTAATACTTCAGACCAGTGAAATGTGTCAAACTCACATTTCACCAGATTCGACATTTTAACAAAGTTTATTTATCCTCCTCTAATCCTTACAGTCACCCCAAAACATAAAATAGATTTTTTTTAAAAAAAAAAAAAAAGAAAATAAATTGTGAGATATTTAACCTCCTACATTAGAGCAAATTTCAGCCACTGGGACAAAAGTCTAGTAACAGTTACCTGTTCAACAGTTATAATTTTTATGTTCTGTTCTCTGTATTTTGGCTGCAACAGATTTTCCTGTCTCGCTTAAAACTGACACAAAATTAGTACATGGCTTCTTTGTTTAGTGCATTTGATAACCCTGCTTTTCAATACTGGAGTGTAAGATCAGTATAGTGTCATGATTGTCACTTACTTCTAGGTCAATACCTGTGCAATTCCACTGAAGTTACCTTACCGTAGTGCAATTTGAATCTGGCTGAATATATTCTTGAAAAGAATATAATGCAAAAAAAAAAAAAAAAAACAAACAAAACAAATGGAAAAACAAAACCCAGTTTTCCTCTGCAAAAGTTCCAATAATAAAAGACACTGAAACAGATCTCTGTATCAGTGCCCGGTACACACGATTACACCCCTCCCAAAACCATTGTATAATAAAATACTCATGACTTACTATTGAGTTAAAATTTTCATCAGGATAAAACTGGACACATTTTAAAGTACTCTTTGATTCCTGGAATTAAGAGGATGTGTTTTGTAACTGACAAAATAGCAAGCATATCATATAGACTGAAAAGTGACTGGATACTCCACACCGTTCTCCACGCTCAACCTGCTTTGCTAACAGATATGCAGAAGTTAGGGGACAAAAGATGACTTTAAAAACCACATATAACCCCCCACAATAGCACTATGACATGCTTCCTTCCTGTCCCAGATCATTATCTGCCAATCATCTATAATTGCGTGGGCCCTCACTTGAAGCACAGTATTATATGTCTCACACACACACACACACACATTCTAGAAAGTTGAAAAAATGTTTTCCATAACTACCTATATGGCAAAAAGGACTATCTTATTTTGGTCAGTTCAAAAAGGGTATGTCAGAAACAAAAACAGGAATACGTTTCTCCATCACACTTCACTTCCTGTTGTTTCCTAACACTCATACTTTTTTGGTGGCTGAGTTAAGAAAAATCAATTTTCATTTACATAGAATACATCAAGTGCAAATAGTCCCTCAGACAAAACAAACAAACAAACAAAAAAATCCAAAGAGTTTCAGCATTTCTAGCCAAGAACCTGCTCTCATTTGGTCACTCAGTAAGTTTGCGTACAACATACTTTCTAGATGTGAATTCTCTAGAACAGAAGCATTATACTCATGACAGTTTTTGGTAGATTTGGATCCTTTTGAATAAAAGACCTTTTTAAAGCAAAAAAACCCCTAACAAACCCACCCTTTTCTACAGAAAGCACTTAAGACCACCAGTCTTCTTGCAACTTACTATGTACAAATAGCAGTTAAGGCAAGTCTGGCTTTTGCTTTAGGTTATGTGAGGCAGGAACAAGACAGACTACTATAAGGAAAAACAAACTCACACTATTACCCCACACACTCAAAACTTTACTGTCATGAGACAGGCAGGAACAAAACTACTACAATGACATTCATCTCACCTTCGGAACAATGTAGAAGAGCCTTTGTTCCACCATATCCCATTGTGCCCAAATGAGATCATCTGCAACTCTGGCTCTTGGAAGCTGACCTGAGTTTTGAATCACCTAAAGGGAAAGAAAGAACATTAGAAGTTGTCAGATAAGGTTCTATAACAATTATGCACAGCCTGTGCTATAAAGAGAAAAGCAATGACAGAAGAGGCGCAAATACTAAGGTGCTTGGAGGGAATATGCTACTTGCTAGCTGTACAACGTCCACCTTTGTTGCGTGCAAGGTGCTCAGTTTAAAGAGATCAGAAGCACAATTCTCAGGGTACACCTACTACCAAATATTTGCTTTGAGATTTCCTTGCTTGAAAGAAATTCACCACTTAAAGCTGCTCAAAATGAACAAAAAAAGACCAGACAGCACTCTTCATCATAGAGAAGCAGAGAGGAGTGAAATACCACAGTCAGTTCAGAACCAGCTACATTAACTACTGAAGGAAGATGTGTTAGTTCCAAAAGGGATTTCTGTCTCAGGCACATGACGGAGAGTACTGGCAGTAGGGAAAAGGCTAGAATTGTGGAAAACTGTTGGGATTGCATAAACGCACTCCTGAAAGATGCAGGGAGATTTCATGTCAACCAAAACAAGTCTTTTTTTCCTGATTACACTCTTAGTCATTACTCCACTACTGTAGTCTAGCATATAAACCTTATCTGCTTTAAAAGCAATGAAAAACTTTGAAGTCTTTCATGGCTTTCTCACAGTGACTGAAAATCAGGACCTTAACTTTTTCCTTGCAAGCCTACATTTGTCTCCATAAAGCAAAACACTGGCTTTCGCGACACAATTCTTTACTGTATTAGATGTATGTTTATTATTAATAAGTCTTTTAAGCAAAACATCCACAATTCGTTGAAGACAAATTCACATCAAAAACAGGAAAGAGATGAGGGCAAAAAGCGATTATAACATTCACAGTTCTTGGAGTATATCTAAGTTTTATGTCTTTTGTTTGTTTGCTTGTTTTTTAAATGAATCCTTTACTGGGAGACACACACTCCCAAAAGGCAAAGTTAGGAAGGTGACTCTGCAAATATTTTAAATGGCTTAAAAATGTATACGCTATGTTTACTCCCAATTTCTAACATATAGACACATTCAGCAACAAACAAAAAACAATAAAATAAATACCTTTCCTCATAGATTACACAGTATATAGGTTTTTCAATCAGCTTTGTGGTTAGCTGCATAAGTTGCCATACCACCAATACTTCCTTTAATATACTTTGTGTTGCCCAAGTGTAAAACTACAAAAACAGTTAGCTAAAATTACAGATGTTTAAATTTTCAATTAAAGCAAAAAAAAAAATCAAAACCCAAGATTTTTCAAGTCTTACCACTTTGTGTTCTTCTTCTGCAACATGAATGTCAAATTGTTCAATGTCTTTAAAATAAATATAAAAAATGATTACAAACATACATTTTTATATGCTTTTATACAGCTTATTAAACAATCTCACCTCTTAGAATGCTATAAGAACACATTAGGGTCAGGAAAGTTCAACTCGGTGTTAGAGGAAGTCTGTGATATACAGACACAGGTGCCTATGCAGAGACCTGGACTCTCCTCCCTTCCTGAGCCGAGGGTGGCCTCAGCCATAGCACTATTTCCACCTCGTGGAAACAGTTCTCTGCTCACATCAGCGCAGCACCATCAGGAAAAGCGCTACCTGAAACATGCCAAACCAAGCCAAGGAGCACACTTCCAAAGAGCATGCAGAGCTGCATGCCTGTGCCTGAGACTATACCTTAGCCCTGCTGCACTTCCTAGCATGAATACCACCTCACAGTCCCTTCCCATGCAAAATTCCTAAAAGTTATTGGTAGTTTGCCTGTGCAAAGGGTACAAGATTCACCCAGCAGATGTTGTAAATGTTTCTGATACAGTTCACAGCACTATGTGAATGTATTGGGAGGTGAAGTCTGCCCACCTAAGTCCAGCTACCTAAAGGCTGGTGTCTAGCTTAGTGGAGAAGATGGGCCTCTCCAAAGAGATGGGAAAAGCAATCTCACTCTATAATAAGACTGAAAGGCAAGAGGGATAAGCAGCCTTTTCCAAGTGTTCACCTCTATCCATTCCCTCCCATTAGATTAAGCTGAACATGCAAAGTTAGCTGAATCCAAGGAACTATTGTCCTGTTCTTATCCCACTTGTCACACATTAAATCACAATCCACCTCATAGTCAATTGATCTGTTCTGAATTTAGATAGGCAGCTATAAAAGTCTATTTTAGCTTTTTTAGAAATAAAGATAACTGGTGAATGCATGAACTAAGCAAACAATTGCAGTCAAAGCTGGTCATTCTATTAACATTGAAAAAAATCCCATTAAATTATACAGTTTTTGAAAGACATTTGGAATACGTAGAATAGCTTACACTTTTTTCCCGTTTTTTTTCCAGTAAAAGTCTACCAAAAATATAATCTATAACGATCATCTTAAAGTAAAAGAACGACAATGTACTTTCAAAACATTAACTCACATTTATCTTCTGAAACTAGCAAGAGGCGACTTTCTGTAGAAGTATTTCTGCCTTCAACTGGATAAAGAAACTATACAGAAAGTTTCACAAAAGTAAGTAAATAACCAAAGTAGTTTAGAACACTTATCTAAAATTTTTGTTTGTTTGTTTTTGTTTTTTTAGCTGGATATTTACATCTTTTTAAATTAAGACAGGCACACTAATGATATTTAATTAATAAAAAAAGCTATTATTACAGACTAATAGTCACCAATCACCATAATTGCAAGCTTTGGGGGACTGAAGAGAAATAAAAAAGTAGCCTTCATGTCAGAGAAATATTCTACATCTAACATTTTATGAAGTTTCTCATTTTTTTCATTCTATGAAGAAACTCAGGCACACTATCTCTGTAACAGTTGCAAGATAACATGAGATTATTTCTGCACTCAACCACTTTTTCTCTGTAGCATAGTGGATTAAAAAGGTTTATATTTAGATTAGTTGAATAATTTACCTGCACTCGAACACAGCTATCCACAGCCTTTAGGACTCTCACATTATTAATGGGATGAATTTCAATTAACAAGGTTAAATACTTGGATACTGCAAAAAGAACATGTTTTAGATAACATTCTTTTTTATACACAATTTTGTTTTCTAAACAGAAATTACGTGGGGGAAAAAAGCGAAAGGGTACAATATTTCTAACAGTATTTAAACAATCCACTTGTAGTACCTGACTGTAATAGCCGACTTACTCTTTCTTCCTCTGTATATTGACGGAAGCTGACCGCTAAGGGGAAAAAAAACCAAAAAAACAACCACAGTGATCATGCATATTTGATATTAACTTTATTAAACATTCTTGGAGAGCAAGCATCACAAATTTTTTTTACCAAAAACATATATGTTAAAGGAACAACAGAAGCTCTTCTAGATGTAGGAGGCATGTACATATAAATGCAGGAGGAGGAAGTGAACAAAGGGTCAGCATGTCTCCGATTTTTGTTTTACTGAAACAGCAATATCATTACAGCTGTGTCTTTATGTTGTTACCTACATTATTTGGTGATGGATCCACTGAAATGCGTAGACTGCTGTGGGCAACATATGAGTCAAAACAGATTTAAGTAATTCTAGACTCAAATGTATCATCCTACTAAACTACATCATCTTTACCATGACACAAAAAAATTTAACGATAAGACACATATTTACCCAATAACGTCCTTTCATTGTTGACTGAACAACTGATTATGCGTAGATCCCTCTCGAACATATAGAGGTGCTAGAGAGAAACACATTAATGATAATTTTTTTAACTACATAAAGAAAACTAATTACTCCTCCTCAGGAAAACACTGCTGACCAGTACACCTTTTTATTTTTAAAGCAAATCATTTCACAGCCAGAAGAACCATATTTCAAGCCTCAATTGTATCACTTCTCCTTTTTCTCATTTGTTTGTTTCTTACTGGTTCTTTCTATGTTGCCGCTAGAGCAGCACAGCAGACCTTTATGTAAATACTAAATTTCACCCATTTCATACTGTTAGGGGGACACCTGCAAAGGCCTGTTAATCATGATTCCAGCCACTGAATTGCAGTATATTCAGTTTTAGAATAATTTCCTACAAATGGTAGCACCAAACAGACTGAGGATGCACACATAAGAAAGAAAACCCAAAACATTTACTTCTTAACGCACATGTTCAGTGCAAAGAGTGGAAAGGGCTTGAATTGGTTGTTTAGAAATAAAGATTGCAGACATGATGCTTTACTATTCCCAAGTTATTGAGATGTTCTGTAATGCTCTGCATCTTAATACTACTGAGCATCATTCGAATACCTTCTCTGGTCCCTCTTTTGTTTCAAGCAAGCATATACTCCTTAAGGACATAACATACTGTGTTGCAAGGCATCAAAATCTGAAACACTACAGCACTGTCTTCACCAGGGAGAAGCCTGGTATTGCTCTCACCTCATTTTGTTTAGTTTGAAGATCGTACAATCCAATGTGAGTATTTCTCTGATTTCCCTATGGATGAAAACAAATTAGCACTGGCAATATAAATATACACAAAGTTAAACATTGTTTTTATTTTTTTCCTACCTCCCTCTCCTCTTCCCCCTGCCCCTTCGCACACACCCTCACATGCTTCCCTGTCCTATAAACAGGCAGTTAATTATCTAATTCCAAGAAAGCAAGGCAAGAAAGAAAACAAAGATTTTTTTTTTCTTCCTTTTAGAACTAACACATGGGATAAAGCCGAAATGTGGCCAATCCACAGCCCATAAGCCGTTGCATAAGCAAAGTGCCTCTCTCTCACTTTGGTTCTAAACTCGTTTTAGTTATAGGCAGTAGGGCCAGGAAGAGAGATCTCTGTACAAGAATGAAAGGGGATGCTATGGTCCCTGGAAGATGTAAGGCTGGTATTCCAAACCTCACCAACTCGGTGGGTCATTGCTCCAAAAGGGAGCACAGAAACATCAAACATCACCAAACACGGCTTCCAGTGATCTGGCTGCAGTCTGGAAAAAAGATTTCAACTTGCCTTAGGAAATGATTGTTTGAAGGCTAAATATATTTCACAAGCTCAGATGACACCATTAGCCTGCTGCCTTTGAAAGGAAACATAATACACATCCTTTCTAGCTTATTGATAACAACATACAATGATACTGTTTGGGGCACTTCTAAGACTATATAAATCAAAACTTTTCTTCTTGGTAATTTTTACCATGCTTTAAATTTTCAAAATATTTTTTAAAAAATTAAAATAAATTCTGCTTGGCAGCATACACTGTATATCAAATCAAGCTGAAGTCTATTAATGTACTCTAGGTGTAGGCACTAAATTACTAAACTGTGGAAATTAAATCCAGTCACACTGGCTTGTACTAAAACAGTGAGCATCATTGTGTTTAACTACAGCTTGAGGGGAGAGGGGAGAAATCTGTGGTTATTTACAAAGTTATGGCATCTTGCTTTGTGAAGTTAAAACAAAAGCCTGAGTATTGTCTTCCTAAGGGGTCTATTTCTGAGTGTCTCATTATTGTTGTGGTAATGACAAAAGTCTTTGACTTCTGATTTAAACAAGGAAAACAGAATGTCTTTGTATTAAGACACAGGCTTCAGGCCTCCTAATTTAAGGTTAAGAAAGTGCTTTCACAAATAGCTGTTCTTTCCAAGTGTGTCTGAAACGCTAACATGCTCTGTACTTAGCTACTGAAAAATATACTTTACAAGACTGGTAAGAGCACTACATCAGTGCCCCTATCTGTGCATAAGCCAAGACGCTTGTTTTCATGTTTACTCCAAAGATTCTTGTATTGCCTTGCAAAATAGAAGCACTGACACTAGACTTCACTTCTGTTAAAAATATCTTCTTTTAACCAACTATCCATGTCACCAAGGACAGACACTGTCAAAACTACAGTACAACACGATACTCTAAAATAAGCTTGAAACTAAAGCTCATTCTCCACCTTCCCCGATTTCATGCAGAATGCAGTTGATTTTCTTCCACTTAGCAGACAAAGGTTGTTTTCTATTTGTACCTATTAGGAAACAAGCCAGGGCAGCTCAGTTTAGTTTACATCCTTGTTTGTGCACTATCCTCACTGACAATGTCACAGCTAAAGTTTGCTGCCCTAAAACCAACAGGAAAGGCTCACAGACATACAGCCGTGTCTTGCAAAAGTGGTAGCTCATTAGTTATAAATAGTTTATCACAAAGGGGGGAGAGAGAGAGAAAGAGATATTAAACTGCCTTAACTCAGTAAGATCTGTAGTTTGTTAGAAGGTACAATTACACTGTGATTTCTCCAATGTAAGTTTAAGGAAACAGAAGGACTAGCTGCAGACACTAAAAGCAGTCTGTTTTCCCCAGGTAAGCTTCCCAGTGTGATGATGTATATTAGCAGAACAGAATAGCAAAGTGCAAAGAATACTTATATTTTATAACAAGTTTGTAGAAATTTAAAGGAAGTGTGAAATTGGGGCCTAAAACTACTTGTCATTGGCTAAGATGCATACACCAAGACTCTTTTTTCTTCTATGTAAATATGAACGGATACTCCTCTTAGAAGGTTTGCAGTAAAATCCAAAACCACAGAACTATAGCCATATGTTGTCCATGGACTGTTTCAGAAAAGGAAACATTTGGATTGAATCCTTGTTAAGTCAGTAGTAAAGCATAAAAAGACAGACACAATCCTCCCAACACTTGCCATTTTTTAGCATTCTACTCTTGAGAAAGAGGAAGAGAAAAATTCAGTCCTGCTTTAAGGTATCATATCCCAAGGTGTGACTGCAGCTGACACAGACATAACTAATGTGACAAAAGCACGGACATCAGGCAAGGCACAGCGTTAGCAGCTCAGGACACTGGGTGAGTGCTATGCAGCTACAGCCTGGGCCACCACATGTGCCCCTACCAGTACAGAAGCCACCTAGACTAACATGCGCTTTGGGGCAGACATACCCACATGTTCTTATCATGCATGCAGACATGCGTGGAGGTATTGACTCCCATCAACATCAATGCATCTAAGTGGGTACCAACACTTTCAGCTGATGAACACAATTTTTATTGATCCAAGAAAGAGGTGTGTACTATACACTATGAACAACTTCTCTGTGGGAGAAGCTTCATATATTTAATGCAATACCACCTTAAGATACATTTGTTCTTTGTGGGAAAACTCCAACAAGTATCTTCCATTTTGCCCATTAGCAAGTGTTAAAAAACACTTATAGTAGAAGCAAACAAAATATGTCAGCATCCTTCCCAATAGAGGAATAAATAGATGCTGGTTCTTCAGCAGGCTGACTCACTCAAGAGAAAGAGATCAGACTACTTTATCATGGTAAGAGAACAGGAAAATAAAAAGCAGCAGCATCCCCTTTGGGAAGGCATTTGAGAGGTGAAAACTGCAGCACAGCTGTGCAGTTTGCTAGTTCCAGTTCTCAGGCTTTGCCATCCAGCCATTCCTACCACACAGGCTGCAGAGGTCACTTTATTCCCAAAATTAGGAAAGAGAAACTACAGCAAACGTTTTCAGTGACTTCCTATGCAGCCTTTACCTCTAGGCTCAGGGAACTAAGCCTGGGTGTTTAAATCCTCCTGAGAGTCATTGGCCTATTCAGTGAATGGAGTCTAGTGAGTATTCATCCACCTCCTCCACCTCACACACCTCCTCCCAATGTACAGGCTACAAGCGGCCAGTTCTCTAAACTCCACCAATGGTTCTGATCAGATTCCTACTGGCTACAGTGGGAGCTTAGACATCTAGCACGCAGGCAGACGCCTACGTTTAGGTGTGTGAACCTCAAGCTACAACTCATTCCTTGTGCCAGTTGCAAGAGCCTGAACAGCATACAAGGCAGTTGGAGTCCACTGTCAGAAGCCCAAAAAAGCTTAGTGTGAGATCCATAGATGACAGAAAGCCACAACATCACACATACGCAGTACCAGATCTTCTGTTGAGATCTAGATGGGTTACTTTCATTAAGTCCTTCTAGAGTTTTGAGCAACGCAAAAAAAGACTTAACACATTCTTTAGTGTTGTTTTTATGGTTACTGTTGTCTTGTACAGACTCCCCTCCCTATGCTTGTAGTAAAGGAAACATCCACCCACAGTTCAAGTGTATTATACCTTGATGAAGGCCTCACCTCTTCCCTTAACCCTAGGGAAGCCAGAGAGTTTTAGCACTGTTGAGCGGGAGGGGAACAAAAGGCAGCCCTGTTCTACTGGAGCCTGCTATCTCCAATCTATACTCTTCAAGAACCAAGATCCCCCAGAATCCAGTTGGGTCTACAGATTTCTCCAAGATGCACAGAAAAGAATCACAGCTTGTCTCATCAAGGGGACACCTTCTCAAACCATTTAAAAAATCTCTTGGAACTACAGGCATTTCAACCTAAAAGCTATATATATGCCATGGAGAAGAGAATCCTAGGTTAAAAAGGATAGCTCTAGATACTTCAAGACATCAAATAAACAATGGTTACTTCAGACTACTTGCAATAAAGTGCTATAGATGAATCTTAAAGTAACAAAGCAGAAAGGCAGAAGCAGAGTTAGTGCTAGATAAATGGCATCTTAACATATATATTGATAGGGGGAAACATATTTAACTAAAGCAGTGCATGCAACTTTAATAGTCAGACTTCCGTGAGAAATTCTGAGGGTGAAAGAACGTGCTGCTTACGAAGAGTTTATCTGTTAAAGAAATGGCATTTCATTCAGGGTGAGATTCTGGCCCCCAAAAAAAGCAACAGCAAAAACCATATGAACTTAAGCAGGTCAGTACTTTACTCTCCATTTCATCGCTCTTAACCTCTGTCTGAAGTAGAGACAGGTATTTTCCCATTGCCCAACCCCCCAAGTTGTAATCAGTGGAGTTTTCATGTTCTAACCCTCACTGCAAAAAACGTTAAACTACAAGGACTCAATTAGGCATGGATATACATATACACACAGAGTTATTTTCTGCTATATTTTTAAGTTCTGAGACAGACTTACCTTCCAGGTATAAATAATTTTTCCATTTCTTTCAACATTTACAACGTAGAGTGCTGATGAATTCTCAGAAGCATCTGAAATGATAAGTATCAAAAGGCATAGGATATTCATTTGAGCTGGTTCATCATACAATTTATGCAAAATTAAGCAAAGATACTAAATACATTTTTACATATAAATACTTCTTTGTACATGCCAAAATTACTCCGTTCTGGAAAGAAAGAGAGAATATTTCTTATACCATGATTTAAATCTGAAACTTCAACACAAAATAATTAAGGGGTTTCAAAACACACAGGAAAGATATACGTAAACTCCTAACTCTTCATTATAATTGCGAGTCTAATGGCCACTACCTTTTGTGATGAAAATGGAACGTGCTTTTTCACTATCTTCCGTTCACAGAAAAAAAAAAAAAAAAACAACCAAATTGCATTTATCCATTATACACAACGTGGGGTTCAAACAGTTAAATTGCACTCCAATCCTCAGAACGCTACAGGGAGATAGAACTAGCCCAAGGAAAAGTGTCATTTGCTCCCACCTGCCCCTTCAGCATCCCAAAGGAATGCCTGGAAATAAACTACATCTTCAGAGATTAGCTCTACAACAACATCCCCTCTCCTCCAAAACCCAAGAACCACAAGATTAAGCACCATATATATATCGCAACATACCTACAGGTACAAGTGAATTAAGCAATGCAGGACAAGACATATGACGTGGGGCGTGAATGACAGAGTAGGGTTAAAAGGGAAACAGATCAGCAAGAAGCTAGGATGGACACAGAAAGAGAAGAGCACATCTGGACAAAGCAGCGCAAAATAAGTAGTAAAGAAAAACACCAGAAAAAAAGATAAATGTCGTACTCAAGATGACAAAAACACATGCTTTCCTGATGCTGCTTTTCTGCTTTCTAACCACTGCAGCCACCAAAAATGTGTTTATCTCAGATGGAACTTTCACTAAAGCGGAAATTTTGTCCTCAATAAGGTTGACAGCTGTGTGATTGGTCCTAGTTTATAAGATAAAGGTAGCCTGTGGTTCAGTATGCATCAACAAAAAGAATTCTCCACAACTCTCAGCAAGCATTTAGTCAAGTTTGACACTATTTACTTTGCAGTTATCACAAAGCATTGAAAGAAGACATGTGAAACTTAGTTTCACAAGCCTGATACTATGAACTGGCTAGTACAGCTTGCAGAGATAAGAAAAAAAACTTTTAACAAGTATTATCAGAAGGAAATAAATTCTGTATTTTGTTGTGGGAGGACAATGAAAAACCTTAGTGGACATTTAACACCACATCACTTTCTACTGGTTTCAGAACACTCAAAGTACACTACAATACCGCTACATTAGGGCTAGCCTGTGACAACTGAGAAAGTCTCAGATAACCTTATATTCTGCTCTTCTTTTAGTGGAAGCTTCCCGGAATTTAACCACCACCTCAAACTTTCAAGATGAGTCCACACTTCTCTCTCATGCAATACTTCCTCAGAACAGAATTTAGCTAAAGATGATCCACAAGAAATCTCCATGTCAATGAACTTCTCTATCACCCGACACAGAGATCTTAAAGGTGTTGAAAACGTTCCATGTCAGAAGTGAGTTTCACGTCACTGAACATTGTTGGTGGGAACATGGAGCCAAAGAAGAAGTGGCAATCATCTCTGCCCTTGGAAAGTCCTGCAGTAAAACTCTGCATGTAGAATTACCACTTCTTCCTCATCCCCACAGCTGAGACCAGCAGATGAAGGGCTGCAAAAGAACCAACCCAACCTGCCTGCCCAGCAAACAACTCTTATCGACATACTCAGGAGAATGCAGAGCTTGATTTCCTGAAGGCCATTATATGCAGCTCATACAAAAATAAGCGTAATAAAGAGAACAAGGCTGGTTCTCTTCACTTGCCGCTCCCCTCCCATCATCATAGCTACTCCCAGCTCTCATGCAATTAAATTCTCACACGCTATCAAGGGCTTTCAAGTCCTCAGGAAAGAAAATAATAAATAACTATAACATCTGAAACCACTGACACAAAAGCACCGTGACTCCTCAAAATTACTTGCTTTCTGTGAATAGGTATTTCTTTGATGTTTAAATGAATCTTTTAAAATTCCTACCTCCCACCTTCACATTCCTAATACAACAGCACTACATCAGGCGAAAAAGCCAGTATAAACAGACAAAAGTTGAAATGTAATACAGCAATGCTGGTATCTGATCAGATGCACCTTCCAACCTAGATTCTTCTGATTCTGTATTACCAGGGGCATTCACTGAGCGAAGAGTCCATATTAAATTTTAGAAAACTGAATACAATTGTCCCTTTCCCGAACACAAGTCAGCACCATTTTGAGATCGTTATGACATAACTGCATTGGTTAATTGACTCACTGAACCCATCACAGCTGAACTGTTAAATTCATAGATGAATTGATTATGTGTGAAGAATTTCAGAATTTTACCTCAAACCCCTTCAGTACACCATTCAACAGTTGTTCAATAAACTACCAAGTACACGTGAAATGATTTTAACAGATTTTTAACTGATGGCTTGGTAAATAATTTTCTTTTATAAATAAGCTGATACTTTCTGGTTTACCTCCAAAGAAGTTCTTATGAAACTATTTGATAACAGCTCCTCAACATGGGAAGCCAGTTAAATATTTTGAGTTAATTAAAAGCAACCAAAGGAGTTGAGGTTTCATGTTCATCACACAGTGCATCAACCACCACCTATTTTTACTGAAGTAACAATTTTTTTTTTTTTAGACTAAGGTTTCCATCAGTTTCTGTAAAGCAGAACTAAGCCATCTGTCCTGTAGATGAATGAGAACAAACACAAGCAAAAAACCACAGGGCCAAGAATACAGTGGGGTCATTCTTTTTTTCCAACCACTACATCAAGCACTCGTTACACTAGCTATCGCACACTGCTGTGACAGCTAACACTTTATCTAATTTTAACTAGCACTCATTTACCACGTAGACAGAAGCGTTTGGGGTTTTTTTCCCCACCACCACCAAGAAAGGGGAATAGCGTGGGAGAGGGAGTCATGCTAAAAGTCTCGGGGGGGGGGGGGGGAGAAAAAAAAGGGTGTGAAGAAGCAGAAGAAAGAGACAAGCTGTGGAGTGTAGCAGACGTGCACAGGTGCTTTCGGCACGTGCGAAGTTCCTTGAAGACACCAAACTGCCCCGCCTCAAGCCCCGGTCGCAGGCACCGGAGGACGAGCCCGCTCGCAGTCGTGCGGCCGGGGGCGGGCGTGCGTGCGTGGCTCGCTCCTCTGGAGCCCGGCCGAGGGGGAGCCAGCGACCGCTCCCCCGGCCCCTGCTCCGGAGGGGGTACCCCGCCGCCGCCATCACCCCCGACCCCGCCGCGGCCCTGACTGGAAGGGGCGGCCCAGGGCGCAGGCCCCTAGGGGTCTCGCCTCAGGCCCGGCTCCTCCGCCCGCGGGAGAGGGCAGCGCATCGAGGCGGCTGGGAGCGAGCGGGCCGCCGGAGGGAGGGAGGAGGGAAGGCAGGGGCTCTCCTCGGCCTCCCCGGGGAGCACCACCCGCCGCGGCGTTACCTAGGGCCGCGGCCCAGCCCCGCGCCGCCAGCCAGGGGACCACATCCCTCTGCAGGTCAAACTCGGCTACCAGGTGGAGCAGCATAGCGGCCTCCTCTCGCCCCGGCCCGCCGGGGACGCGGCGGGGGGACGCTGGGCGGCCCGCCGGCCCAGCACGGCCCCGCTCCGCTCCGGCCGCCCCAGCGCACCGCCTCCTGCGGGGCGGCCGCCGCCATGAGCCCGCCCCCCTCGGGCCGCCTCGGCGCCCATTGGGCGGGGCGGGTGTCACTCAGCCGGCGGCGGCGCGGAGTGGCCGGGCACGCTCCCGCCTCCCTCCGTCCCCCTCAGCCGGCAGCGGGGCGGGGCGGGGCGGGGCGGGCTCGCTGCGGGGTTCCGGCGGTGCCGGTCCCGCTGCGAGCCCCGGTGTTCGTCCACGTCCTGCCGGGGCACGGGAGCAGCGGGGACAGCGCCCCAGAGCCCCGCCACGGGGGGCAGCCTGCGCGCAGGTGACCGGGGGGCTCCAGGTGGGCTCGAAGGCCCTCGTTTGCCCGCTGGAGCTGGCGGCCAGGCTCCTCCCGAGGCGTGCGGGAAGAAGGGGTGATCCTTTTTGAAGCTTCCCTCACAGAGTGACTCAGGGCGACTCGAGCAGTTGCCTGTGGGTGAGGTCTGGTGTCAGGCTTCAGCCACCCAGTGTCTGCTGACCAGAAGGCCCCAGCCATCTGTTACCCTCCTCTCGTCTTAGGTGTTTTCCAGAATGTCCAGCAGCATCCCTGTTTTCTGAGATGATGCACTCTGCAATTGCTTGTTGAATAGACCGAGTCTCTCTGTGCAGACTGCTTTGGCAGAGCTCAGGGTGTCCTCTCAGACTAGGCCTGGCCTGATCCTGCTTTTCATCTGTCTACTAGCAAAGGAGGTAAAGCTTAGTATAATCTTAGGGGTTTTTGTGGTTTGTTTGGTTGGGGTTTTTTTTAGCTCTTGAAAATATTTGTAGTGCTGATAAGGTGGTACTCCATGGCTATCTATAGCCTGCCTGTAATTACCATTTCCCTTCTGACATGCACTGGCTGATGTCAGCCAGCTAAAAGCAGCATAAAATGGATAGGCTGTAACGGCACACACCAAGCTAGATGTACGCTGAGTACAGAACAGCTTGAGCCAGTTCTAAGAGGTAATCCAGTTCCAGTTTTTTTCCCCTCATTGCTAAGCTTTGGAGCTATATAAAGACCAGATGAGAATCAGGTAGTCTGCGAAGTGTGGATGAAAGGCAAGTTGATAATCGAAATGCAAAGCAGACATACTTTCTCTCAAACTCTGTTTTGCCAACTTTTTCAATTTTATTACAAGTTTCATAATCGGCATTCTTAAAGCTCCTTGGGTCAAGTGGTTGTGCAAGAATTTCAGCTTATATTTTCACTGTTGTGAAATAAAGCTTGAAAATGTGACTTGAATATTTATTTCAGAGGCAAGAGTAGAAAACAGACAAAAGGAGCCAAATGGGTGCATTTTTTAAGAGATGAGGTGGGGCTAATTAATGATTAAGAGTATTTCAGAATGACACAAGCAGAGAGGCAAGCAATGGAGGGAAACAAAGCCAACAAAATCACTGATTCTGTAATAACTTGCAAAAAGGGAAATTTTCACATGGAGAAAATTTCCTGTGCCCAGAGGTGTAGAGTGCATTTAAGGCCAGGATGTGACCAAGTGGCAGAATTTTTGCTTCTGCTGTAAAGCAAAACAAAAAGAAATGTGGAGATGGGTAACAATAGAGTCTACCTATAGCAGCAGGCACTCCAAATGCAGAACAAAAAGAAAGAAAATATCGCTGCCTAGTTTGATGGGTCTGCATTTAAAACAAACAAACAAACAAACAAAAACCAAAGCAACTGTTGCTGTTCTTTTGTTTCAGAATCAAGCATGTCACTTATTATAGTTCTTGAAAGAGAGCCCACATAACTGATGGATGAATTATTCTCTAATATTTACAGACCGAGAATCATATGACAATGCTGTTCTTCTAGAGTATCTTACGCAATATGTGAAAGGCCTTTCAGACAGCAGGAGCTGCATGGAGTTAACCAGAGTAACTGCTGGGTCTGCCATAGAACTTAAGCTGGTTAACACGATTAAAGGAAATTGGAAACGTTCTTAGATGATGTGAGCTGGTGAGTAGCTATGCAGGCAAGTGGGCGTGAAGGCGATTCATTCACTTGTGGCCTGTGCATAGGATCCATTCCACAGTCCTTATTTGGGAAAGGACTGGAAGAGTTTGTACAAGTGGCTGGAAGAGTTTGTACAAGTGAAGACTTCACTGTCAGGTGTGCAGTAGGAAGAACCTTTCTTGTTGAGGAAACAGTTAACAACAAAATTTCCCCTCAGACTGTGTTTTCACTGCAAAGGACTCTTCATTATTTTTGTATGCCCAATATGTTTGCATTATCTCACTGAAGTTTATAAATACACTTTCTTGAGACTCCTGGCATAGAGTGGGACCTCACCTCCAGTGCACCATCCTGGGAACGTGGAAGCTTCTCTGATGTTAGTCCCTGAAACCGAGCAAGAGAAATTCTCTCAGGAGTTTCCCTATCTTTTCAGTGAGAAGAAGGAAGTGGTAGCTTGACAGATGAAGAGATTTGAGAAATGGGAAGGGATGAGGTGATTCATGATGACTATCAGGGTTTAGAGGTACAGAAACATGAGAAGAGCCACCATATAGAAGAGCTGGGGAAGACAGTACCAGCAGGAGCTGAAGGAATTGATAGGAGCAAGGATCCAGAACAGAAGGGAATGAGGAAGAGGGAAGAGGGGAATCTGGAAAGACAAGACAAAGGTTTATAACCTGTGTAGAACTGAAGTCAGTCTTCCCAGAATTGAAGTCAGGAGTTCTTCTGTTGTTCAGCAAATTATTTGAAATCCACTATTTTCCAGTGGCTTATCCATACAAAAAGACAAGATATTACTTCTGCCAATTTCTTTGGTTCAAGTGGTAAAGGTTTCTTTGCAACTCTTAACGGTCCAACACTGCTGATGACCCTTGGGAGTGTCATTATGATTCCATGATGTAATTATCGGTGCTTTCTCAAAAAATCACACACAATTATACATAAAAATGACCATAAAACCACTTCTGGTTTAGATAACAGTCTCATTTGTTGTATCTTCTTTCATTTCTAAAAAATAATCCATGCTATGTACAAAGTAAAAGGGGAATCTTAAGGAAAATGGACTGTATACTACAAGATGAAAAATACTTCAAAGAGAACTAATTAAGCTTGTATAAACAGTGCTTTTTTGGCAATTTCTTATTTTTGAGAGCTTAATTTACACTCATGATATACATTAGGAATACATATATCTGCATTCAGTTGCCAAAAATATAATTAAGAGAAAGCAGATGGTTTGCCTGCCTGTTTGTATGTTTATATAGTACAGAGGAAATAATACTTCTGATCAAATAAATGAGGTTCACAATAAATGGAGAAAGTGATGCAGTTTTCAAATTGATTAACCTTAGCAGTGAGACTTTTTAAATTATCAGAGGAAACACAATAAAATGCTGACAATTGATGTCAGCACGAACCTTAAAATGAAGCTCAGAGTGCCTGCTCACTAAAATGTACAAGATACCCCATCTTTCAAGAAACAACAGACAATTGCAGATTTGAGGCTGTACAGTCCTACATTTAAGGAACAATCAAATGGTCTTGCATAAGAATTTGCAATGCCACGAAGAAAACTTAATCCGCTGCTGCTATTTTCTCTTCAAGATACCACTAAGTGTTTGCTACAGCTGCTGTCACCTGAATAGCACCTAATACTTTGAAGTGGGATGGGGTTTCTTCTTTCTCTTCCTGTGTTCCCATTGTTATCTGCTGTTTTTATTTTCTTGCTTCTACCTTTAATATTTATTTCCTTCACAACTGGAAAAAATAATACACAGATTTAGAGCTCGTTATGTAAAACTCATTATTCCCTGAGCTATCAGTCTGGCTATGCACATTAGAGGCCATACCTACAGGCCCAGAGATCCAGGTTAAATTCCTAGAAGCACAACACATTCCTCAGAAACCACAAAGCTGACTCATTCAGAGTACTTCAAGTAATAACTCAGTACAGTGTATCATGCCACCTCAACCCTGATATATAAAATTAAAAGCTTGATGCAAAAGCCATAAGCACCTAAAAAACCCCTTACACTTCCTTCAGCAGGCTTTGAATTAAGACAGAGGGCCTGATGTATTCTTGATAACATCTGTCAACTTTGCTAGGTGGAGAAAGAAGCTCTTGGTTTAAAAAAAAAAAAAAAACCAACAAATTCATATCTCTGCCAAGTGAAATTAATGTTTTAACCCATTTCTGACTTTTGCTTCCTTTTTGTTTGCACCATGAAACCAAATCATGAATTTCACTTTCTATTTATACTCAGTTTCCCTTTCTGATTATCACGCTCAGTTAGTTTGGGTTTCTAGAGCCAGGCTGAAGCTGTGTGCAGGCACAGGAGCTGATCCCAATGGAGCAACCTCTGGGATAGGGATGTGAAACTAAAGCTCTTAGAAAAAAATGACAGATTAAATTTTTCTATCTTTTTTTTTTATCAGGAATCTGTTCCCACCTTAGTAATGGGAGGATCTCCCTCGAATTTTTAGCTGGAGTGGGTCTTGACCATAGTCAGGCAAATTATCAGAAAGAGGTAGCGGCCCTACTGATTGCATCGTAACCAGCATCAGCATTTTTTACGACTAACAATGTTTGTGCTAATGGAATACGTGCCTATCATCCCTTTTCAAATAGTTCATGTGGCAGGAATTACAAAATCATACCATGAAACCAGTGTGGGGCTGATGAGGCATTGCCCCCTCTCCTGGCATTGACAGATGTAACATACCTTTCAGCTCTCGCAACAGAATAAAGCTTCGTTCACGGAAAAAAACATATGAAGCCATAAATCATCAATGTGTTCCACATCAGGAAATTATACTTAAGACTTCTTATGAAGGATGCATATCTGAAATAATTATTTAAACACATGACAGCCTGGCAAACAGCTCATGACTTCTTTGGGAAATACTGCTCACTGAGGGCAACCTCTTTTCCCGCCATTCTAGCAACAGAAGGTTTATTGTCATCATGTCTAGACAGTTGTTTCCTTGAAGAATGTTTTCAGCCAGTCAAACACAAAATACATAAATAAATTGTTTTCCTCAAGGAGGTGGTCAATATGTTTATTAAACCCTCTCGGAAACACAAATAAGGTGCAATTAGAAATCAATATTTTGGCAGTAAAAATAAAAGCTGCAATTCAAGAGTGTTAATGTAAAATACCTTTATTTCAGTGTGTGAGAACAACATTTTTTCAGTATCTTCAATCACAGAATATCAACATAAATTGGAGTAGTTTCACTGAAGTCAGTCAGTATCCATTACAGATGCCAGTGCTTCATGGACGTGTTTTAATATGCTTTGTTTAATAATTAATCATAGGAAATACTCTTTTTACTACTAAGGAAAAAATTCCATCTTGCTATTCATGCTCATATTGAACAGCACCTTCTTCTTTTAAGTAGCTTCACTGAAGTCAGTAACATGCTCAAGCCAATAATATATTTCAAGTCAACGAGGCTTCTGAAACAATTAAGGTATTCCTCAAAGCGAGGGAGGGGAAGAGAACGGGACCTAACGAAGTCCCTGACTGTCATCCAAGTGGCCTTTTTGTTTCCGCCGGTTCTCCCTCCGTGGCCCAGGCTCTGAGGCTCCTTTGTTCCTGCCACAGAATAACCCCTGCTAGCGCTGATGAAAGCTCTCTGAGCGCACACTGTCTCAACAGCTGTTGAAGGAGCTCTTTGCTCTGTGTTTATTCTTCCAGCTACAGCCTCATTAGGACTCATCAGTAGTGTTTAGAAACTTGCCCTTTTCCCTTTGTGATCTTTCCGTTTTGACTTCATTTTGCATTGCAAGAGGACAGTGTCAGTACTCTGCAACAGACTTGCAACTCTTTTGGGAACAGATATAATAATGCGTTTATCGGCAGATCAGTTCCAATTTCTTTCACTTTTTAGGTGTGTTTTCATTTTCATTGTAATTTTTATAGTAAAATAGAAAAATATTTAGCACAAATGAATTCCTTCGAATTGCAAGGCATGGTAGAGTGGAGACTACAGACAGGGACAGCACAGGATGAATGCATCAGTTGAATTTCATCTCATTGACCTTCAGCGGTTTTGAAACCAGGGTTCTAGTATGAGCTCCTTGTCTAGGCTCCTTCTAGTTAATGACGAAGGGTAAGAACTCCAGAGGGCAATTGATACAACCTGGTTTACCACTTGTTTTAAGGTGCATTTTGCATAATCCAACCCAATTCTAGGTGCTGCGTCTCCTGTCCCCTCCCATCTGCTGTCAGGCCTACCAGGAATGTGCAGCTGGAGGCCTGGAGGAAAGCGGGGCTGTCCCTTTCTGTCTCTGCCTGCGATTAGATCGCATGCAGTGTAATATGGAAGGGGGCCCTGAGGGTGTGGTTTGATGAGCAGCTGATCTAACAACTCGTGACTGTTGAAAGGGTGGTCCCAGACTTCCTTCTCTTCTCATTGCTTTGCTTCCTACCCCCATCCCCAGGTCATCCAGCCTCTTTGTTTGCCAGCTCTGCTATACATCTGACGCCTCTCTGATCCAACTCTGCTTGCTAACCCACTAAAATCTATTTACTCTTTTTTTAATGGTTTAATTTTCTGCCAGGTTATGAAGGTGTCTCCGGTCACAGAAGGCTTTACAAGTGCCACAGCCATTGCAAAGGGAAGTGGTAGCCTGCAGCTGGCAGCAGGGAGGGGAGCAGAATAGAAGAAGACCTCCCTGTATTGGCAGCAGTGAAGTGTCAGACCCACATGGCTCATTCAGAGCCTTTGCCAAACACTTTCTTCTAACTCTCAGGTTGAAAGAAACAGTTGTTTTGGCCCAGCATTCCTCCTGTCTGTTGCCCAGCCACCACTGGCATAGTTTCCAGACCAGAGAACTGATCCAACTGAAAAATAACCTTGAGGGAAGAAAGGACGAGGTGGGAAGGGCTGGTTTCAGTAATATCACCCATCAAGTTTACTGAACCCTTATGCCAACAAAAATGAAGATACAACAGAACAGAATAGAATAGTTCAGTTGGAAGGGACCTACAATTATCATCTAGGTATTCTACAGAGCAAACCACTCATGCTGGGCAAAGGGCCTTGGGGAAACTGCTTTTCCAAGTGTTGGTGCCCAGTTAGGCCAGTTTAAGTTTGTGCCAAACTACAGCCTTAGGATGGGATTAATTGTCCATGGAGGCATCTGCTTCTCTCGACTTACAGTAAAAGGAGTCTAGGTATCAGCTCTTAGCTGATATAAGTCAGGTAAGTAAATCCCATCCTTAGCATCCTTGGCCTGGTTTCCTATTTCCATCAGAATCAATAGAAACCACTAGTTTTTAATACCTTATTTCTATGCTGTAACAACCATTCCTTTGATACAGTGCAACACTTAAAATACATTCAAATTATTCTCTCAAAATCTGAATACATTTCCTTGGCACATCCTAAAAATATCTTTTATTTATTATACGTGTTGGTTACAAACAAATGTCACATTAATAAGCAAAGAGGGTTGGGTAGGTGTACGTCATTAGTCACGCAGTGGTTTCTTTTTTCCAAAATACTTCCAGAATTCAATCTGACCTCTTTTAACAATGAACTATTTATAGGATTCATAAGGGCCTTATCCTCCAACCCTGACTCAGCCAAAACTCACCACTGACCTTGACCTCCTGTAGTCTATTCTTATAGCCTTACTCATGTGAGGAGCTTTTATTCGCTGACCTGACTTGGGGAGTGTATTCTCATGAGTATGATTTTGCAGGCTTGGTTCCCAGCTCAGTGGGACTTGGTAAATGTCACAGAATCAAGTCCTAAGGATGCATATATTATTTTTACAATGTTATAAATACAAAAAACAGGGAAAAATATGCAGCTAAGTTCTGCTTCCAGTGCCACAACAATAAACTGAGTGTAATTACATTAGGTTGATAGAGCTACAAATTAAAGCATTGAATTCTCCTTATTTTGGAAGAGTGCGTATATTTTTAGAAGAAAGCAGTCACTAAGTTTCTGAATCATAACAATTATCACTAAATAAAGTAGTTGTTTTTTCTCAACAAGATATAATTGTTTTCACGTAGAATATTGTTGTAGTGTTAGGTGATTACACTAGCACAGTATAACAGTGGCAAATTTTTTCTGTATTTTTGGCATATTCTCTGTAATATCTAAAAAACTCTTGATCTATAACTAGTGTCAATGTCCGTAATAATTTTCTGTTTTTCATTCTGATACCAGATGATACATTTTTAGAAGCTGATATGTTGTCATTAGTAGAGCTGGATAACAAGATGTGTTGTCTGTATCAAAAAATTACTCTCAGCGGTCTACTATCTTTCAGATTGTTTGAATGACTCTTCCAATTCTAAAGGTTATAAATAGGTATACTTGATGTGTCTTCTTTCCAACGTATATTGTGTTACATATCTCTTTCATTTTCTTTCTTGTTTTCTCACTTTAAAGTGGAAGAGTCCAACTTTTTAGGTGCTTTTGTAAGTCCCCAGTGCTTTTTTCATTCACATCTGAACCACTTCTTTTTATTTGCCTATATTTTATTGTATGTGGTGAAAGTATATTTCTTATATACTTGGATCATCAGTATATTATATGGTGGTCTTTTGTAACTCCTGTATTTTATTTGTTCTTTTGGATATAAGCATGCAATGAATAGGTGCCTTCCGTTAGCTGTCTGCTATGATGTATAGGCCTTTTTCTTGAGCAGTTACAGTAAAGGTGGGATCCATTTTGTTTATCAGTAATTGAAGGAATTCCTTCCAATCAGCACTGTCATGCATTTATCAGCATTTGACTTTATCTGTCTGTATTGCCAGTTAGCCTAGTTTCACCAGCCCTTGGAACTTTTTGTACTCTTTTATGGTTTTAAGTGAACTTTGTAAAAAAATTGGTAATCTGCAAATGTTGCCAATGTACAACATCCTTATTTTTCCAGGTATACTAAAGTATAGATAGATACTTTCCCAAAGCTAAGTGGTAGCATTTCATTCTACAGTAGTTGCCTTCCTCTGTGTACTTAGTGAGATGACCTGACCATCGTGATAGCAGTGCAGCTTCTTCAAGGTTTGCTTGGAGATCATGTAAAATGTGCAGAGTTTAGCATCCTTCTCCTCTTGTTTCTTTTCCTAGCTTCTTCACACTGTGAGTGTAATTGCCACAGCTCACTGGTAAAAAAAAAGGCTCAGAGGCACATACATCTTTCCTTGCTTTGAAGACCCACAAACTGCAGGGCACAGGCAGAAAGGAGTTGTCCTTTATCAACCATGTTGGAAGCTGAGGCTCAGCTTTTCTTCCCTCCCAAGACCAGGCCAAGGCCGTGGTGGAAAGCAGACCGTGTCTGCCCTAACTATTCCATTACTGGCATCAGAGGAGACAGTTCTGCTGCTGGACCCCAGGACAATTCTTGTCAGCTAGGTCAATACTTACAAGCAGTATCTACAAGGGGACTTGCTTGCTTATTGTGTGAAGGCTCTACATGGATAAACACTACTCTTAGACCTGGATTCAGCTCTTCTATCTGTTCCAGTTCCTTCATGTAATCCTCATGTTTAATGGCCGTTGACCCTAATGTCCTACAAGCAGCAGCCTTCATGCCTTGTCATTTCTTTTTTTCTGGGTTCTCCAGCTTCCCTCCATTCCCTCCAAAACATGTCTGCTATAGATATCTGTGCCAAGTTCCCTACAAGCGCATACTGGCCAGCCTTCTCTTCCATCTTTTCCTCTGCACACTCCTCTCCTTTAACCCCAATCAGCAAACACAAGTATTGAAATCATCATATCTGACATGCTTACAGCTTCCCATCTACCCTGGTGTTTAATCTAAAGCTGCCTTTTTTTCTTTCCTCTTCCTCTTTCTCTCGTTTTAGGCTACTGTCTCCTCATTCCACTACAAATGCCACCAGTCCCAAACAGAGGAATGCTGCAACTGGGCTTGATCTTCCCGCAGCACTACTTAATTGTTCTTGTCATGGCAGGGGTACAGAAATTGAAAATGTATTTAAAATTGCATGTGGATTGCATTGCTGTACCTTCAGAAGTCGTCAATTCCAAATGCTTCTGAGAAAGGTGCAAGAAGCCCTGCAGTTGTCAAATAAAAATATTCTGCACCTGTCTTGGATGTTAGGTTTCATTCTAATCTCTAATAGTCAGAGACTGATTTATGCCTCAAAGTCTAACATTTAATATTCCAGGGTATTCAGTTTAATTGGAACTCTGCATATTCTTGAAATCCATAGCAATGTTTAATTCTTTTTTAACTTTTGGACTCAATGACCTTTTTTATCCACAGTCTAATTACAGGGTACATGAGAAGTAAGAGAGAAGTAAGAAAGAGAATTATTTAAGAAACTGCCATCATTTAATTGCTTTGAATTAAATTCAAACTCCTGCTCTGTCTTCCCTATTGCACTTTTTAGTCTTCTGTGCTCTTTCCTAAGTTAATCACAATTAATCTTTTAAATTTGTCTTCAGAGAAGATGCTTTCCATGCTCTGGATCATTCTTATAACCTTTCCTGAACGTCTTCTGAAGAGGGACTTTGAAAAACTTTCTCTAAGAAACAGAAATAAGGTATATACACTTTTTTTTTTCATTTTGTCAGCACACTTAGATGATAAGGAGCATCATTTTCCTTTACAAGGGAAGAGCTGCTTGTCCTGTCATGCTCATGGTTAGGCCTTTTGTAAGTCTGTCATTAGAGACTGTGTCAACCACTCGACCTTGTGATAAAGACTCTCATCTTATAGTTCCTAGAAATCTTTTTTTGTCTTAATTTTGTAGATATATACACATGCTACAGACTTATGATGCTATTAGATAATTAGATGATTTAAATGAGAATGTTTGTATGTTAGCTCATGAACTTTCTCATTCTTAAAGTGTGGTTGGTTGTATCCTGCCTGGTTTTTATTTTAAATTTATCAGTTTATATTAACATCTATGTAATTTACTCTCTAATCCTTCTGCTGTTGTTGTATTTTTATTACGGGAAAAATATGATTTTAACCAATGATGTTCTCTGCTGGGAAAAAAGCTAAACAGGGGTGATTATTTGTTTTGCATAAAGCTTCAGACTAACTGTGCCGGTCAGATCAAAGTTCCATCTAACTAGCATCTCACCTCTGACAGTGGCCAGTAATAGATGCTAAGAGAAAGAATATATGAAAACATAAAAGATTATATTTCCTTCTGTTGTAACTCTTCCGGATTATAAAAATCAGGGATCAAGACAATCTGGAACCTATTAACTATTTTGGCATCCAAAAAATCCTGTGACAATTAGTTTAATGGTTTAATAAATCTGAAAAAGTACATCTGTGTATTTAATTCTCTTGCCTGGTAATTGTATGATGTACTCTAGTTTTTATATCAAGAAAAATGGCACATAATCATTCTCTAATCAGGTTTTTATATAAATTTATCATGTTTTCCTTCCCCATCATCTTTATTCCAAGGTGAGGAGCCTATTTAATGTCTCTTCATGTAAAATCTATCCCCTACCACTTATCATCCTTATTACACTTGTTTGTGTTTTTCTATGACTGCATATTGTATTTGAAATGGGATACAGAGGCTTTATTCTTTGTAATTGTTGTTTTTATTTTCTTGGGAGTCTCATGGATCCATAATTTGTATCTTTAATATTGTAATAAAGTTCCCTGTAATTACGTCAATGGCTATTTGCTTGTCAAATTCTCACCTAGGTCTTCTAATTTCCATTTTATACTTTACTTTCCATAAGTATCTTTTATGAAGGCATGTAAATGAGTGGTTTGCTTTTCACAGGCACAAAAGCCATCTAATGTTAATTATCAATTGTAGTTCACACATTGGCTTTTTGTTGCAGTCCCTGTGTACCTGTCAGGGCTGGCTTTAGCCCTAGGGAAGGCAGCAGCTCTCTAGGATGGCAGACTGGTGGGGACAGCAAAATCACTGTAGAAACAGTCTGTGCTTGGCACCATCCACACTGAAGGCTTCAGAATATCAAGATGAACTGACTTCCTCAGCCCCAATAGTAAGACGAAAAACTGGACATGAGCCGGCAACGTGCACTCGCAGCCCAGAAGGCCAACCGTATCCTGGGCTACATAAAAAGAAGTGTGGCCAGCAGGTCGAGGGAGGTGATTCTGCCCCTCTGCTCCACTCTGGTGAGACCCCACCTGCAGTACTGCATCCAGCTCTGGGGCCCCCAACATAAGAAGGACATGGACTTGTTGGAATGGGTCCAGAGGAGGGCTACAAAAATGATCAGAGGGATGGAACACCTATGAAGAACGGTCAAGAGAGTTGGTATTGTTCAGCCTGGAAAAGAGAAGACTCCGGGAAGACCTTATTGTGGCCTTTCATTACTTAAAGGGGGCTTATATGAAAGATGGAGAAAGATTTTTTACCAAGGCTTGTGGTGACAAGACAAGGGCCAACGGTTTTAAACTGAAAGGGGGTAGATTTAGATTGGACATAAGGAAGAAGTGTTTTACAATGAGGGTGGTGAGACACTGGAACGGGTCGCCCAGAGAAGTTGTGGATGCCTCATTATTGGAAGTGTTCAAGGTTGGACGGGGCATTGAGCAACCTGGTCTAGTGAAAGATGTCCTTGCCTACGGCAGGGGGGTTGGATTAGATGATCTTTAAAGATCCCTTCCAACCCAGACCATGCTATGATTCTATGATCACTACTTGCCAAACCCATTTTCTTACCTGCTTCTTGCCCAGCAGGAAGCGAGTGGCCATGCAAACAGCAGGCCATGCAGTTGCAGTAGGGTTTACATGTTCACACATTCCTGGTGGGGACTGTGGGTAGAGAAACGTGCAGGGTGGTGCTGGGCACACCAGCAGTGGGACCGTGGTTCCTGGTTATGGGAACAAGAAGCTTGCTTAGTTTTCATGCTCTGAACTGTTTAAGGACCTCAAATTAGATGCTCTGAACTGCTTTCTGGACTGAGAGCCTAAGGAGGTTAGCTAATGAGTTGTATGTCCCATGTTGTGCAGAGTGAATATTTCTACACAATTTTATTTGAAGAACTTCATGAATAACAGCCTTGAGTGGTATTCTCAGGCTGGAAAACAACATTTACATCAAAAATGTAAATATGGCTTAAAAAACCAGTTTTAATTATTTAGGAGCTAAATGCACCAAAGAATGCCTTAATTCTAATTGTCTGATTGTTGTGTGACTTCCCTCTGAAGTGAGGTTACAGTTGTTTAGGTACCTTAAGGACACATTGCTATTTTAACTTACTTTATTTCTGCTATATCTAACCTGAACTCTGAATACTCTGGGCTTCAAAAAACATTTCTTTTTGTTAATTACCACAATCTTATTCTTTATTCTATGCTTTAATTACTGGTACATATTCTGTACCAATATTAGTCTCCTTTTCTCAAAATCCTGAAATAACATTTTTGGCTCTCAATGTAAAGGTCAGCTTCACAGGTCACTTTAAATATCAGTACATCTCAGATTGCCTGAACTAAAGCCAGTGAAGTCAGCAGAAAGTAATACAGCCTATTGCTGATGTGCTTTTTGTCATTTCTGGAAAGGTTTGAAGTTGTTTAATGTATGGAAAGTTTGCAAAAGAGTAACCTTTCTTAAAATATAGGTGGAGTTAGAAAATTTGCTGTTGTCTCCACAAAACAACCCAATGAAGTAATCATCAGGGTCACTGAGAAGAGCAGGCAGCATCCTGCAGAGCCGCACTTCCAGCTCACTGATCGGGCTCTGTTCATGCAACTGAGAAACACGTTGAGGAGCAGTGTATGAATGCACAAGATGCAAATCTAACCACTTGTTTGTACTTTTTGTAGTTCTCACATGACTAAGAAGCTAATGATCATAAGTAATATATTTCAGCCTTTTATCCTATGTCTTTTTATCTAAAGATGGGATCCCCAAACCATGGAGAGCATGGAGCACTTACTTGTAGAGATCCTCAGTCAGTCTGTAAAGCTGCCACTTCTCCAGCACACCCAATGGGCTCCCCGGGCGTGCACGGTTTACTTCTCGCTTTCAGACAATCAGTGTAAGTACATCGGTTTCAGTGGACTGCAAGCACTGTCAGAGCAGCTCTGCGTGTGCCTGCTAGGTTTCGTTTTGTTCAGGGCTGCAGCCCCACTGTAATGGCTGCTCCCTGACCATCCTTTCAATAAGAGTTGTCACAAGCAGAGGAAGCTAAGTGTTTTGAAACATGCTGTTGTTCCTGGAAGACCAGTTTAATCAGAGCAGACTGGTCCTTTCAGGTGAAATGCCATTAATTCACTTATAGGTCCTGGATGCACAAAATTTGGAGCAACTATGTGACTACTTCAGGGAGGGAAGGAAGCATCATCTCCATGATTGAAGGGGATGAATGTGAGGTGGAAGGCTTTATCTTCTCCAGTGGGGGCTACAAAGTCTCAAAACATAGCCAAAGGCTAATGAAAACACCCAAGTCGTTGAGAATTACCTAAGAAACTAAACTTGTGAAACTATTTAGCCAGTGGAGGAAGAAGAGAAAGAGTTGTTCCCCACCAGGTGCTTTGTAACCATCAATCCTGTAACACAAAGCCATGCAAGCAATGTGTAAGAATAATGAACTCAACTAGCAAAACGATTGCAACCACGAGCTGGGCCTGCTACTGAACTAAATTGGGCTTAGTAGTCTGTGAGGGTGAATTGTGTTCATAAAGGTGGGGGAAACGTGTGGGTTTTTCTTACAGGTTTGTTGGGGTTGGACTAGACGGGGGTACAAATGTTGCAGAAGCAGACAAGCACAGGAGTTACTGCTGGGCCTGAAAGATAAAGCTGCAACTTTTAGCACAACTGTGCACATGCAAGGCATGTATCATTTTTGCTTAAAACGGGGTATCTTTGTACAGTAAGAAGTAGATATGTTAGGGTCTGTAAGTACCACTGTAAGTATCTTCTATTTTTATTTTCCCAACAGAAAAGAGAATGTCAGTGTAAATTAACTGGCTTATTGGTCTCAGACTGTCCCAGATGCTAGACTCATATTTCAGCTGCTGTTACCCCACGAGTATATAGGTGAAGCTACTAGGAGTTACATTTTACAGCATACTTTCTAAACACTGTAATCTAATCTTTGATTAGGTTTCCACATCTCCCAACTCATCTAGAATACTGAATAAATGCAAAGAGAATTAGAGGCAGATATTAAAGTCTTCAAAATATAACTAATAAATATAAAAGCTGGGAAAAAATTCTGTGCAGCAAAAATAAATTAACATGATTAGCATAGCATCTTTAAACTTTCTTTTTTTAACTGAACCAATTCCAGAATTAAAGTCACTTAAGGCTTGTCTTCAGGCCAGACTGACTGGAAAATGTTTCAGTTTCAATAAACCACTGTTTGGTTTAGTCTAAAACTGGTAGGACGTGAAAAACTTCCAGAAAACCTCATTTAAATATAGTAATGCCCAATTTCGGTAATGTAACATGTATAAACAAGATGTCCATCAGTTTAGTTGGCAATTTTGAAAGATTTCCACTGAATACACTGCAATCCTCTGAAGCATTTGAGAACCACAAATACTATGCACTTATTTTGTCTGCTATTTAGAGAATAAATGTAGCTTACTTTCTACTGTTATTTTATGCTAGTATTTTTTCTTTCTGCTTCAGTGTGGTTGGTGCAGTAAAGCTTTTCCTCAGAGCTCAGCCAGAGTCTTTTATTCTGTTGGCTACTGGTTGTGCCTTTGACCTGCGCTGGGGATTTACTGGTGCAAAACGGGAACATAATTTGGTTTTGGTTTGGACCAGAATTTGATGTAATGTTTGTAACATTTGCATTCTATTTGCATCTTTACAGATTATACTTACAGGCAAAGTATGGGCGCACATTTGAAAAGCAACTATTAGCTTTCTAGACACTAGCTAGATAGGTAATTTTGCTGGTGGGAATAAAATCAGGATTTAAAGGGTACATCAGTGAAGCTTATCTGCTGGGTTTTTTTGTTTTGTTTCCTCTAATGTTAATTAGAATGACTGTATATTTTCGAATGTGTCATTTCAGCTTTCAGTTTCTAATTTTACAGTATTAGATGGTCAAGACTGCATTCAGGTCAGAGTTTGGATTTTTTCAGAGAAATGTAATTAGTATCGTGAAAAATACTTATGAAAACTCAAGTCACAAATTTGCAAAAAATGAAGAAAGCGAAAGTCAGGTTTATACACAGCAAAGGAATTACACCAGCAAAGAATTTCATTCAGAACCGGAGCTCTGGCTACTCAAAAGGATTTGCCCTCTCTAAAGGGGTGATGCAGACAACATGACTGCAATACAGCATTAGTTTTCAGTTTGGTTCATTTAAACTATTTCTTTACCAGAAGTGCAGGCAGTTAGCCATAAAAGTGGCCAAACCAGGAATGTATTGTTCTAATGTTTATGCAGTGAAAAAAACCCAAGCAAAAACCCTTCAGCCATTCTGTCCCACTTTATCCACTCTTCTAAAGTCTTGCAAAGACAGGGTGATATGAAATATGTTTCATTTACAATAAAATGTTCCCAGAGAAAATTCTGAGGGCATAAGCCACATTTCTGAAAATTGCAATGACTTAAGTGACCTCTTGTTCTGACAACTGCAATTTTAAGCCTCTACTACTATGATCTGTAATCAAGATAGGGAAAAAGAAACAGTGATGTGGGCAACACAGACAGGACTGGATTGTGTCAGAATATGGTATTTGTTTTCTTGGCTGACTCAATATAATACATAACTTTGAGATAAAGAGTAGTAAGAAAACTGTAAAGACATTTCCTTTCTCTTATATTTATTCAGTTGCACAATTGTTGAAAATTGGTCATTTATTTTCAGGACTGTTTGCCCTGCGCCAGTCGAAGGGCAATCCTGCCCCTCTGGAATTGTAGTACTGCAAAGCTGGATGGGATTTCAAGAGATCAGTGGTTCACTCCCCTACACTGAGCTGGTCAGCTGTATCCTAGACTATCCTCAATAAAAGTATGCCTAACTGTTCTTAAAATTTCCAGTTTCCTAAAGCCTTCCTAGTCTATGGCCTTCCGAGCTAACCTATTTTGGTGTTTAACAGTCCTTTAGGTTGGAAATAATTTTCCTAATGTCTATGCTAAATGTCCCGTGCTATACATTAAGCCAGTTATTTCTTGGTTTTCCCCTTGTGGCCATGAATAAGAATTAACCATCTGCTCTTCATGTAAGGAGAGATTGTTTAATTTTTAAAAATCTACAATTATTTAAATATATTTTTAATATGGTAAAATGCAATAATACTGCTAGGATGAGGATTTGCCGTATTGGACCTAGTTAGCGGTCCGTAGGCTCACTCACCTTTCTCTGTGCCAGCCTACAAGTGTTCCTTTGCAATAGGAGAAACCCTCCCTTCTGCTGGATGAATGTCTGCCTATATCTGCCTGCACTGGTGTAGCCATGAGGAAATTCAGAAACATCTTGCCCTGCTGTGAATTTTTACACTTGTAGGGCAGATGTAGCAAGGACCTAGGGTGTTGGCAAATACCTGTGTTCAGTGAATTTGTCTCAGGCATAAATTTTATCCCACAAACATAGTAATCCCTACACAAGCTTAACCTCAAAATGAGTAGATCCTGCCATTGCTTAAAACTATGGAATCCTGTAAGACCACAGCAATGGCTTTGCAGATCAGGACAAAGTTTGATTCAATGTTTTAACCTCTTTAAAATATTTGTAAACACTACAAGCCAAATTACATTATCATGTAAAGCTGGAGAAACTGAGTTCCACTGAGTTAATCCTGAGTAACACTGCTGCCCATAAAACCAAGTTTGACCTCAGTGTGTGTGACAGACAGGATTAATCAATTTAAAATGTTTTCAGTATTTCAGAAACATGAAATGTTGTATAAATGGTAAATATTAATTTCTCTACATAATGTCGATTTTAGTTGACAATGGAAAAAAGTATTACCGCAGTGACCAACATTTGGTTTCAGTGTAAGTTACAAACTGTAGCTCTGCAGAGTGGCTGTGCTCATCCTGCTCTTACTCCAGGCTGTGTAGAGGGAACTTAGTGCAAGCATAGTAAATGGGGAAAGTAAAAAGCTCGGGATAGTAAAAGCTTAAGAGCAACTCAGCAGACCAAAGCTAACTCTAAGAAATAACAAGTACATTTCAGCAGGTCCCTTTATGTCTGTCCCTCTGTCCCCCTGCATGCTTTGAAACAGGATTATCACAGACACAGACTGCACAATGAATCTGTGTCTTTTAAAGAGGCATTTATGGGCCCTACCAACAAATTCAGACTGTCCAGAATTTTAGGAATCATTAACAAAAAGGGATATTTTTTTTACCTCATAGTTATGGAAAAATCTCATATGTGAGCCATTTTGTCCAGGCTGCAGAACTGATGCCACACTATCTTACTCAATTTGCAGAGATACCAGAGATCTCCAAAGTGTGAATATTGCTGCCTTTCTTTAGGTCTTGTGACAATAACACCTTTATAATACTTCTGTAGCAGTACCATCTAACCACTTAAATGCTGGCCAGATTCTCCCCTTGATCGTTGTACAAACCATCCTCTGGTATGAATTGAGAAGTGACTAGGGCAGGTGTAAAGTGCGGATTCGGAAATTCTGCGTTCCTTTAGCCTTTCTGCAGCTCCAAACATCCCTGCTGAGCTCCATCATATTCCTGACTGCAGACTAACGATGATAGCTTCCCCAAAGGCATCCACGCAACACAGTCTTATTCATCTGTTTCATACAGTTTCATAGTTTCATACAAACCTAAGTATTCTGTTTAAAATTCAGTGGGATTTTTCCAGAAAATTCAAAGTAAGTGGGTATTGCCATGTGGATTAGAAGAACAGAAGCAACACAAAAATGAAAATTACTCCACATCTTGCACTCAGTACTCTAATGGAAAACCCAAGCACTCAGTTTCCCAGTAAAACTTCTCAGTGCTAATTTTCATGCAAACAAACTACTGCTTAGAGTGCTAATGTGTCTTTTGCTATGACTTGTGAGACATGTTTCACTGTTTTATGATATTCTTATGTAGGTGCAATAGCAATCTATTGCCTACATAAGATTACATTTTCAAAATGCAGTCTTTTTAATGTATGCATCATTGTTCTGGCAATTTGAATTGTATATAAAAATTAGTATGAAATTTTGCATTGTAAATTGACTCTTAATGTGCAAATTATAGTCCATGCATGAAAGTTTTGAGTCAAAACATTGGGAAAATAGATATAAAATGCATTTTTTTAAAATGGACTGATAAGGAGTTATGTGGAATATGCAAAAATATGTAAGAAAAGGAGGAAGGAGAGATAAAATATCAGCCTTGACATTTTTGTCACTGCTCATTAACATTTTTCACAAATGAAATAAAGTTCAATAAAATGCCAGATCAGCTTTTCTTTTCCTTACTTTGAAGCAGCATTTTTAATAGTTAAGGTTAGACATTTACTGTCTGGGGCAGAATTGGTCTTCTGTAGTCCTAGCTTTAAGCTGTTACTTCCAATGAAAGTTTTCCAGAGTAAAGACTTTGAGATTTGGTTCTCCCAAAACATGACATAGAGTTCATGGAAAAAATTCCTCCTGATTGAAATGGGCTTTGCTTCTCAAAACAAAGAAGCAATGGGATGGTTTAGCTCTATTCTGTGCTCACTGCAGGCAGTAGGAAATCTTCTACGGAACAGCATCAACGTCATAGGGAACATTATGACCAGTAATAAGCATTTTTTGCAGCAAATTTTGATTGCAAGTATTTCTTTGCATCAAACACACAATCACCAAACAATCTAAATGCAGAAGAGCTCTTTGGATTTGCAAAAAGACTTAAGTGGGCTTTGAATTAGTTGCAAAGGGCCTTCAGGCCTATCTCTACTGTTAAACTTGTCTCTGGAGCTCTGCAAATGCATTGCATTAATCTTTTATTAAAGTTCTCTTGACTTGTGCATACAATATAAAAAATGAAAAGATGTTTTAAAGATGTAACTACAGATGTCTGAATGATCATCAAATATTAATAATCTCTTTGCTTACTTTTGCAATTTATAGAGGCTAGGGAAATCATAGAATCATAGAATGTCCTGAGTTGGAAGGGACCCACAAGGATCATCGAGTCCAACTCCTGAATGAAATGAATGAAACGAAGCCTTCCAGGAGCTGTTCTAAAACAGAAAGGCCATATGAGGAGAAAGTCCATATAAGTAGATCGCTAGAAACCATACAAAATAATACAAAAAAGTAAACATCTTGTTCAGATTGATATGTTGGAGAAAAATCAACAAAACCTCTGTACATGATGTGATGTTTCACAAAGTTATTAGAGATGTTATAGGTCAAACAGGCAAGGGTCACCCAGTGTTTATAATATACTTATGTTTTCAAGTTTTTTAAAAGCTTAGGTCTCTCACCGAAGTCTTTGAAAGAAATTGAGATATCATATAATAAAAAAGAAAGTTCTCTTCAGGGTTCTTGGCTTCACAATGAAGGATGTTATGAGCAATCTCTGAAAGTATCTGTACTGAGGTGGATACTACTCAGTAAACTAGCCGTAAACAATCTTGGATAGACAGAGAAGATCCCAGTGATAAGTTTGAAAATGGTGAAGAATTATTCAAGATAGTCAAGTCTAAAGATGACAGCTGAATATTGCAAACATTGAGCAGCTAGAATAGCTTCTGTATGAAGAAAGCCGAAATAGTTTTGGACTCAGCAGCTTACAAAAGAAAATTTAAGGAGGGACTTGAGAGAGAACTCTGAATTTGTCAATGGAAGGGAGACTAGTCATAATTTTCTGTGATACAAGGAATTAGGAGGAATCAAATGAAATCCTATCAGGCAGCAGATTTAAAATGAATAAAGAGATGTTCTTTTTTTACGTAACATATAATTACATTGTGGAACTCAATACCGCAGAATGTTTCGCACATGAAATATATAGCATCAAGACCAGGAGATGATAAATTCACAGATACTGTTTGGTAACTATAGCACAGGATGGTCAATATATAAACTCCAGTTCAGGATCTCCTTCAGCTGCTAAGTGGCGGTGCCTCTGGAGGAGCACTCTGTGGATGTGTCATCTCTTGCATCCATTCCCTCAGCATCCAGTGTTGCTCATTTAGAGACAGGGGAATGTGGACACAGATGGGCTGTGATCTGACCTACCATGACAAAAAAATGTTGTAATACTTTCTTCATTGAAATTTTGGAAAGGAAGACAATTAAATAAGTTTGCTGAAATTCACTCTTTGACATGTGTGTACACCAAATACCAGTACAAAAAATTAAGAGGTGTAAAAATAGACAAATTGTTAATGTTAGGGCTTTTAGTGAATGTCACTGAGTGGCCATTAACTGACCGTTATGGTGGGAGACCATCACCTATAGGCTGTCCACTTGTTGAATTTGAGGGGAGAGGGAAATGGGGAAGGATTTTAATGTATGTTGCTAGTAGTTACATGCACATTAATATGTCAGGTACATTCAACAGACCTATACTTTCTACAGTTCCCAGTCCTTAGAATTTTTGTCCTATTTCAACTGACATTGACGCAAAAACTCCTTTTCTGTTGAATTATTTCTCTTGACAGCAAAATTGACCTGAAAATATTCCCTCTACCTGTCTCACAAACAGATGTACAAAGTAGAATGTAGAAGGTAAGATGTGCTGGCTTTTTAAAGCTTGGGTCATGAATCTTTCTTATTCAACTTTAGTAGAAATTAGAGCCTTAGTGAGTAGAAATCTACATTTAGTAACCTTCTACCATAATCCATTGTGAATGATAACTCAAAAGATGACAAGAAAATAACAACTGAAAATGTATTACCATAAACATTTCTGAAAGGTAGGTTCTTCTGTGAAAAACAACTGAGATCACTGGGAGGTCAAAATGAAGAAGGTTGCATTAGACAAGTGTGTGATGAGCAATGTGCACAAAAATGACAACAAAAGGAGTGAGAGAATTAAGTATTTGGCATTCATAGGACATCATCTACACCCAACTAAATTATGAAGTAATAATATTAAAAAATAATTACCCCACCTCCAGAAAGCTATTTAAAAAACACAGTTTTTTGAGACAAATGCTTCACAGCTTTTCATGGAGAAGCTGAAAGTATTTTAAAATGTTAAAGCTTCTGTGTGCATTTTTTGCCAAGATGGAGTATGATATTTATGAGATTAGTTTTGTTTCTGCCTTTGCAAATTATTGCTAATGACAGAATAAAAGTGCACATCGGAATCCCCTAATATTAATCTTCTTAAGCTTAAGTCTTAAGTCTTCATTTCTTGTGGCCGCACCAAAAAGAAGAGATTCAGAATTCAGCAGCTATTGACATACTCTAAATAAACAACTGCCAAAGCCGGGGCTGACTAGACTCCAGCAGTGCGATCAGTAATTCCCCGTACCCTTTTTCCTGTGCTTGACCCGAATGAGTGCTCGTGCTGGCTACCTCCGTTCCTCCTCACAGAGCCTGTGGAACAAGAAGTCTAAGCAGGGCTTATCTCCTCTGACAGAAATACTGTATAGTACAAAAGGCCACAAACAGCTGCTCCCACATCGTCCCCTGTCCCCTGGCAGGCTGTTGGCTGCATAGGAACCTCCCGCAGAAATTGGATTGCAGTTGCTGCTGGGGGTGTCTGCAATCAACGTGTATTGTCATTTGGGGCATTTTTCAGCTTAAAATATGACTTCTTGTAAAATATAAACTAGGCTGTTCATTATTGATGAATTACATTTTCTTAAGACTTTAGGAGATGAAATGAGAAGAATATATAATAAATATCTATACCCATGCATAATGCTTCCTTTTAGAAAAGCCAAGCAGTTGAAATCAATGGAGGCTCCAGCTTTTTGGTGATTGACTGCTTCTGCTGAGCTGACTGCTGAAAGCCGAGTGTGAGCTGGAAAGCCTGATCATCCCTGAACATATGGAAAACAAGGGACAATGCTACAGGTGTGTAAGCTGCTTCATAAGCAGCCCTTGGAGCAGCCTTGTGGCAGGAGTGGAGCAAATGAAGAACACTGCTGCTGAGGTAGCAGAATTCTGCTCAAGCAGAAAGAGAATTATTTCACATTGTCACTAGATGTCAGAAAGTTTATCTGTGGTCATTCAGCAACAGTCAAAAGCACCAATCTTCCCCCAGTAGAAAGTCACATTAGTAACAGTAAGAAAACATTCCATGTTTTGTTGTGAGACACATGAAAATCATAATGCGTCTACAAGAACTTTGAAGTGAGACATAGTGATAGGGACAGCAAGGATAACAGTCTGGACAAGCTCTGGATAGGTGAATTGTATAAACAATTCCTAGAAAATGTTCTTGAGGAAGGCTTGGTATCTCCACTGCTAACTTTTCAGTGAGAAATCTTAAAAGATGGAAAAATATAGCTTGTAATTTAATGTAAGCCTGGCAGAGAATTTCGACAAACAGGTCTCACTTACTCTATTTCAGAGTATGAGAAGATGTAAAAGACGTAAAACCAAGGAGAAACAAGAGCACAGGACACTTACCATAATCTACAAATGATCTATCAGACATAGAAGCAATGCTATGCTTTTAAAGAAATGAAAAAACTTTGGGATGGCTGGTAGAAAACTTCATCAATTCTTACAGACATCTCAAATAAAAAAGAGACTTGGCTATAGGAACTTGACTAGTCCTACAAGAAAAGGAAAGAGTTCTTCTGAGGAAAATGAATAGATTTGGGGAAAACTCATGCTAGTATTGTGCTAACCAAAGAACATGGAAAAAAAAATCCAATACAAGGCAGAAACAGAAAACATTATTTTTTCACTGTAAAGAGAATACTAAGAATAAACCTACAATAAGCCTGTGCTAATTTGTGAGGCAGCTAGCAGAGCCTGGAAGCATTTGGTAATGGAATTATTAGAACACAGCGGTGACCAGGACCTGCTCAGAGTTGACTATTGCACTAGTTTTATTAAAGAAATTCAGCTAAGTAATTCATTAGTCAGCATGGAAATGAATCATAGCAGGACAGCATTAGCCAACAACGTCTATGATAAAGTTGTTTCAGATAACAGAACACATTAAATATCTCAGGAATTTCAAATATTTGAAAGATATGGAGGTTTCATAGACACACTTGCAGCCTGTATTATTCGTCAATGGACTTTGAAAACCATGTGGAAACAGCAAAGCAAACACTAAGGCAAATGAAGATGATTAAGACCCTATCTTGGTTTACTTCACTACACAGCCACACCTCTGCATTCGAGAGCCTCATTCACATGTATAAGACAGACCAGGAAGATCAGTTTGGCAAAAACGCAGACATTTGAGTGTGTTCTCATGAACTCAACCACCTCTCATTATAAGAGTGCAACTTGTGACGACAAAAATGACAACGGTAAAGAGTAGTAACTGTCTAACAAACCCTTAGATCCTACCACCAAGCAGAGACAAAGAGGCAGCTCATTTGCAGACAATGAAAATAAGAACCACCAAATGATACAAAACCTGTCTTTCAAGTCAGAGAAGCCACATTCACTTCAGATAAAAGAGGGTATTCCAAGTAGGACTACCATCCTTCTGTTTTCTCATGAATATGTCTTCTTTCTCACTTAGAAATCTTGTCTGGCATGATATAGAGGAATTCTGTATTTATCTAAGATTTTGAGGTATGCAGCAGGCCTTTTCCTGGTAAATCTGATGGTGTTGCAATGACAATGAGCAAGCGCAGTTGTGAGTGGAGGCTTGACATAGTTTTGGAAACCCTGAACATTCAGAGCACATGGGAGATTGTGGCTCTATGTGTACAGTAACTTTGATGTTTCCCCCCAAAATGCGGCCATGCATGCACGGTATGATGGCACTGCCCAGAAATTCCAGGCTCATTCTGCAGGTCCAACACAGGAGACTTTTATTGTGCACACTGATTCTACACTAACAGTGCATAACCGCAATTCAAACCTGAATAATAGCAATACATGTAAGATCAGAGTCTCATCCAGCTCTACACCGTGTATCCAATGGTGACCACCAAGTGAGCATCCCGAGAAGATTATAAGGACCCTCCAGAGACCCTTCCCAAAATATTTTTTGACTATCTAGTGATCAGGTATTCTAGGGCTTCCTAAACTAGATGCTGTGGTTTTGTATTGAATAGCCCTTGGTGTCCTTTTCTTCCATGAATTTATCAAATTCTTTTTTGAATTCAGGTACATTTTTAGTATCCACAATGTCCTGTCACAAGTTCTACTGGTTAATTATGTGATGAGTGAAGACATAGCTCCTGTTGTTCACCTGGAGGCTGGCATCTTCTGGTTTCATTTGATATCTTCCAGATTTTGTATTGAAAGAAACAGTTATTTCCTATTCACCTTGTCCAGGCCACTCCTGATTTTATTGATCTCTAGGATATGTCTTCTTAGTGCTTTTCACAACAAAAACCTTCATCTATTTTATTGTTCTTCTTCCTGTAACCGCTCCATATCTTTAACCATACTTGCTGCACTTATCTGTATCTTTTACAGTACTTCTATATCTGTCTTCAGGTGGATATGTAACTATAAACACTATTGAAGATGTTGATGTGTCATGTCTTTATACAACAGCAAAAGAATATTTTATGTTCTTGATTCCTTTTGTAGTGATTTCTGGCATTGTTTGGCTTCATTTTACATTTCTCTACAGTGAATTTTTGTTGCTGAGTCATAATGTGGTAGGAGGTTCTCCTGTGAGTCTGCAATCAGCTGTAGTCTGTATCAGTCTTGACTAACTCCGTGTCACCAGCAAACGTTTTCATCCCTTTTCGACACTGTTTTCTCATCACTTGTGATCCCTGTTGAGCAATGCAGACTTCAGCACAGAACCATGTGGGACTCCACGTGTGATCTCTTTCTACTGTGAAAGGCAACTATTAGTTCCTCTCCCTTCTTCCTATCTTCTGAACATTTCTTCGTGTCTGATTAGCTTCCTCAAGAGCCTCGAGGGAAGCAACTTTTTGAGTGCCTTCTGGAAATCCAGACAGATGGTATCAAACTGGTCTCTGTTGCCAACATGTTTTATTGACTCTGTCAGAGGACTTTGGTAGATTAGTGAAGCGCGACTTCCCTTTACAAAAGCCATGTTGACTCTTCTTCATTGTACCCTATTTATCCTGATGTCTACTAATTCTATTATTTATTATTGTTTCTTTTGGTTTAACCAATACAGGTTATTAGTTCAGAGTATCGAAGATCTGCCCTAGAGTCCTGCTTAAAAACTGGTATCAGGATAATAAGCACTAAGTTTAGCAATGGCTTCTCCGAGCTGTCTTTTATGGGAGGTGTATTCAATGAATGCAGTTAGGCAGCTGGAGCTCTGCCCCTTTAGAGCACGCACAGGAGACAGCTCCAAGACGCTGCGTCCATGCCACGGCATGGGTTGAGCCATGCTGCTGGGATCATGGTGTTTGAGAAGCCTTTTCATAAAAATCCTGCTGAGCGTTTGCTCTCCTGTGTGGATTTCCATTTCTGTGAACAATATAGAAGACAACCATTCATGTTTCATTTAGAGTGAAACAAGGCTGACAGAAAACACTCAGGCAGCATCTAGGTTTGAGCTTAACCATAGATCAGGCTTTTCAGGATTGGCGAATTTTGCTGAGCATATTAAAAGGCTGTTTATTTGGTTCTACTAGTTTCACAATACTGTGCCTGTTGACTTCACTGGATTTGTATAATGGAGGTAAAGGCTAAAATGAACAGTGGATTTACACCATGACTACAGCTAACTTTATGAGCATTCTGCCTTAGGGGTTGTGTGTGGACTGAGAGTAGTTTGGTTTTCTCTATTCAAAACATTCACCCATGATATTACCTACTCATTGACTTTGCCAGATAGATTATGGAAAAAAGTGAGTGGTTTATTATGTTACAGGCTCTTGGGTTCTTGATGTTTGGGAGAAAAATAATGTAATCTAAAGAGTTTCTAATGGATTCTGCAGGTATTTCCAGTAAGACAGCCTGTATGTATATATAGCAGATTTGATCTATTAAATGTTTGTCAATTATGTATCTTATTCTGGTGGACTTCCTGGCCACTTCTTCAGCAGATATATCCTTCCAACACACTGACACCATAGTCATTTGTAAAAAACATCAACAGTCCAGGCAGTGTGTCTATCACAGGGCACGTGCTGTAACTTCAAATAACATCAATGGAACAGATTTCCCTCTTTTTTTTTTTTTTTTTTTTTTGTACATTGCTTGTGATTATTGCTATACTAAATTAGAAGTAATCAAGTATATTCTCCATCATGCACACTTTCAATTTGGCTTTGTTTTTTCCTTGACATATGACAAGATGCTGTCTGTAATGAAAGGCACAACTTTATCTTTGCTGCTCTGCGCACATGCTTATGCTGTCTTTATCTTTCTCGATACTAATAATTTCCATCCAGTTACATTCTTTGACACACAGTGCTTTGAAAATGCTTAGTATATGCTATAATATTCAATGATGATTTATATCTTGCTTATTTAGTGTGTGAAATTACATCAGTAGAGGAGGGAAAGCCATTCTCAATTTGTAAACACTAAGTCCTCAGACAGTATAACCATCCAGATGTCTGTGAGTGTGAATATTGCATTTTGATTGAGGTGGTTAATATTGATGTGAAAACAACAAAAAAAACCTCATGTTGGCAGAAAACTGCCTACTGACTATGCACCTGACAATGTAGCAGGTACATCATTTATTCCAACTAGAGAAAACATGTTGCACTTAGAAAACATCGCCAAGTATAATGGTTTCTGACTCTAATCAAGTGGATTTTCTTTTGCGATGAATGGAAATTGAGGTGTTCCCTACTTGCAGAAAGTATAAATTGGTACAACAACCAGTAAGGAAAAAGCAGTGCATTGTTCCAAAGTTAAATAATTCAACCAGAAAATGTATATACAATCAATAATGCAACCAAGTTAGGTTAATGCTGAAGTCTTAGCACTTTCAAGAGTGAATGCTCAAAAATGATAGCCAAATGCATATGTAAAATACTTTTATGACTGATTTATTTAAGCAATTATTACATTTTTGTACATAAGAGCTAAATAAAAGGAGGAAAAGAGATCATTTAAATTATGTTAATGATGTTACTTTTCTTCAATGAGTGATGCTGAAATGTAACAGCTGCATTGTATTCTACCCTCATTCTTTGTGCAAATTTCCTTTTATCACAACTGAATCATTTTGTTCTTCCTCTTTCTATTTTAGTTCATAAATTTATAGATTTTACCATCCACTTTAGTTTGCTATGAAACTAAGAAGCCCAAAGCCTGTACTATGAAAATGGAACAGTATTTAACTACTGAACATTGCATGCTAATATTTTTGATCCTCTGGATTCTTTTGTTCCATCAAATTTAATTCAACAAGTGTCAATATAGGTGCCAGCAGACAGAAATCAGCTTCTTAAAAAGAATATTCCATCATAATAGTTCAGTCAGAGAAGCCAAAACTGTACGCCAACATTTTGTAAAATGATCACATATGTTAGTATCTAGCTTCAATGCTGATATTTTTTCATTACAAAACAAAAGAAAAGGAGGTAAATCTAGCCTTAATAAACAGTCAGGCAATGCTTATCAATGACTAGTTACGGTAAGGAGATGGGGATTAGTTCAGGAATTGTAAGGTAAATATGAAACTGTCCAAAGCAAAGAGTGAGCTGTCCTTGCAAGGTGATCATCTGGGTCGCTACTTGCAAGCGGAATTTCTCAGAATTCAGCCTTGGGCACAGTATCGTTCAATGGTTCTATTCATTGCCTTCATTAATGATCAAAAATAAGAATATGCTAATGAAATTTTTGGTGGCAGAAGGCTAAAGTATGTCAAGAGGGAAGAAAGGCAATCCTTGAGGACGTGAAGACTAGGAACGGGGTGGAAGTTAGAGTGAACTCCACTGCACTGGAGGGCAGTTCCTCTACAGGCCTTTGTCACAGAGTCTGCGTTTACATCTTGTAGTCATGTCATCATCTTCTAGATGGTGTACAAATCCTTCCCCTCCAGAGCTTGCACAGGGATGAGAATATTCATCAACTCTATATTGTGATTCCTCTTTGTCATGGCAGCCATCTAAATTCTGCCCCACCATCTAGGATGTCCTTCGCGAATCTCTAGGGAGCCAGGCCCACCACTGATCCCTCAAGGCAACTTCAGAACTGTGACTCCTGACCTGAGATGTCTGGCTCGTGGCCAAGTCTGACTGAACATTCCTCCTTCCACAGCCTCCATGTTTCTAAGAAGTTCTACACTCGGGGGGAGAAAATGCCGGGCACCTTGTTTATTTGCTTATCCAGCATTTCCAGTGGACCTGAGGAGCCAAGACTGAATCACATGAACCATTTTCTGAAGAAAGAGCCCTCCTTGAATGCTGGATCAGTTGACTTACTTGGTCCCTAATGTTCTAGGTCCTATGTCCATGTCACAAAGCCCGTGGCAATGCCACTGCCTTGATTAGCTGTTAATGGAGTGTGCCATGAATGTCTATGGTTTATTGATATCTGCATTGTGTTCCTAGTGCAATATATGGTTTATGGTGGGAATAATGACGGCTACCCATTAGGGTACCTTTGGTCATTCCTTGTGGCTGTTCTCAGGCAGCAAGCATAGATCTTATGACATGCTGGTCTGCTCTTGCTTACCACTAAGCAGCAAGACTCTAACCGAAAGCTTCCTCCTGTGTTTCCTTCTTTTCCCTCAGAATTGCACCTACTCATCGTGCCTTTTACCCTTCATCCCTGGCAAGCAGACCCAGACGTTAGGGAAGCTTTTCAATAATGTGGAACTTGGCACATATCTAATCTTCCTTATGCAAGAAAGAGTGATTCATCTTAAAGAATTAATTAGGTTCTCCAGCTATGGAGAAGACCTGTTAGAAATGATTAGAGGTTTATGGCATAAGAGGAGAACAAAGTGTAGCTGCTCTAATATAGTAAAACAAAGATGATTGCCATGAAGAGATATTTTGCACAGGAAAAAATACCCTTGAAAAATTGAGGTTGGAAATAAGAAAAACCTCCCAACATTATAGCAGCGGAGTTTTGGAACTGTCTTCTCATGTGGCCAGCAGAGGCAAACAATGTGATTTGAGATGAAGCTTGACAGTGTTATTAATTGGATTATATCCAGGTTTACATGTGATGGCAGGAGCTTGGACTTGGTGACTTTTGCTGCTCCTTTCCAGTTCTGACCCTATGTTCATCAATTCCTAAAGTTAAGGGACAGTTGTGTCCACAGATTTCTGCTATACGTGAGGCTGTTATGCCTTTTTTGCTCCGTCACTAATAGTTCATCGTGCTCCCAGCCTGCGGTATGGCATCTGGCATATCTGATGGAGATGGTGAAGTAACAAAGGCTAAATGAATTGCCACATTTTTTTCTATGTTTTCATTAGGAACATGATGTGCATCAAATCACAATATTTAGAACAGTACTGCAAAGAGGTTTCTGCAGAAGGGAAGCTTCACTAATAGTTTCTGTATAATGTGTATTTCTCATGTCACCTAAATAATTCTGAAGAATTCCTCCTTTTCTGAAAGACTTTTCTTCTGAGATAGATGTGGTCAACAGTCAGAGAATTCATAAGGAACCGAGAGCTGCAGGGGATCTCCCAGGTGAACTCCACACGATGGTCCTGAAGGCAATAGCGTTAGATAATACTCTTACAGGAAAACAGCCCGTCCTCGTCGCTCTGCAAAGGCTGCTTGAGAATTCCTTACTCTTCTCAGAGTAAGATGCCTAATCATTTCTAGATTTCACAGTCTGTATTTATTTTTTCTTATGACAGTGTTGTCTTTTAGCTTAAGTAGAACTTCTTTTCCTTTAATTTTTTTAATCTCTTGATATATTTATAGAGCAGTCATGTCTCTTTTCAACCTTCATCTCCAAGTCCTTATTGTTCTCTGGAAAGAGTGACTTTCCATTCTCCTTTTCATGCTACTAGCCCCTCTGGATGTGACTGCAATCTCGTTACAGACATATTGGTAAAGCAACACTAAAACTGATTTTATTTGATTTTTTTTCTATTGGGTCTTGAAAAATCCAAGTTGAAAAATGAGTTTACAGAGAGAATTGGCCTTCCTACCTCTATTCAACCTGTTTATTTTTAGCTGAGTATTACTGAATATGGAAGCAGTCCAGTTTACATCCTGGTTTGATTTCCTGTTTACACGAGCCAGTCTGGTGTCACCATCGTATTTCTGGACCGCTCTGGAAGCCTGTGTGCAGCCTTCCTTCCACCTCTGAGGAGAGCTGCCCTACACAATAGAACTATTGTTGTGCTCTCCGATAAAGAAATATATGTTGGGTTTATGTCACTTTGTTAAATGTGCACAAAGTGTTATATGCCAGATATAACAGCAAACCTCTCACTGAAATGTGGGAGAAAAATTACATTAGAGAGTAAAGTCAGAGCTGTACTCATATTTGTTTGAAGCTAGTATAAAAACAGACCTGGTAACATATAGGGTGTCTCCCTATAGTACAAGTTTCATGGGCTTGAGGGGGAGGGGTGTCTTTAGTTTTCTTTTTTTTTTTTTTGTCTGGTTTTGTTTCCCAAACTGTAAAGCTCAGTATTTCCCTTAAGAGACTATTAAAAATATTTTTTTAAAATCTACAAAATAATCAGGAATCTGAACTGGCCATTATGACTACTAATGGTCATAATAGCAGGCATTTCGCAGGAGGAACTCTTGGGGAGCTCAGTTTCACCAGCATATCTAATGCATTAGTAGCAGTAGTCTCAGTCCTTGTTATTATTATTTTACTAGGATTTTCAGAATAAAATGGAACAGTATGTGCATCCAGAGAATGCTAATGCCAGGTAAAAGAGCAATGTTTAATCATTTTGGCTCAGATTTTGTCTAATAATTTTTATTTTTATTTTCAGTAAAGATGGGTTTTAGAGAAGTGGAAATATTTTCATTTGTATTGATTAATATAAAACTAGAGACAAACATTAGCCTGAGGTTTGTTTAAGGATAATACAAATATTGCTACACTAATGGATAAGAACCTTGAAATAGAACTGATAACAAACATTAATTCTTTTGTTCTTGAGGCTGATACACAAAAAGTGAACACAATAAGTGATGCGACGCTCATTCAGTTTTTATACATCTTTTGGATTCATTGAGGCAAGATTTTAGTACTAAGATTTTTTTTAAAGGGATACTGCAAACTTAATTTTTGTTCAATTAATTGTTTTCAAAATCAACATTTGAATGAGTGCCTCCCATTAGAAAATCCAGATTCTTCCCTTATATCTTTTAAACATGCTGATTTTTTTAATGATGCTTTTTCTGATACTTGCAGGCAAAGATTTGAGAGCACAAATATCTAACATGCCCTGTGCACAGGCTTACCTTCTGCTGCTGGTATTTCCATTTCAGATGTGCTGTGGCCGTGCCTGGGGAATACCCTCGACAAAAGCTTTGTCACAAGGAGGCAAATGAGGTTCCCCCAGAGCAGCCCACCGTGGTGCTGCAGCTGGCTGCTGGCTGGCAGCAAACCAGACCTGTATCACGTAGTGTCAAATGTACGGTGGAGTCACAAGATGATAGAAATATTCCCCCATTAGAAATTGTACGTCCAATTTTAATAAGGTCAAAAGATACAGATGGAAAATGGCTCTTGATTTTCCTGATCTTATGTCCACTGGTGAGAAGTAGGTATCCTGCTGAAACCCTCGTCCCTACATTCGAGTGACATGTATAATTAACAGTCATCAGGCCTCTTGGTGATTTACAATGAACTATCAAAAAGTAGCTATCAAAAGGGCACACAGCAATTTATTTGGGGCCCACATGCTATTTATTTTAATACTGTTAAAATTTTGCAGAAAAAAAATTAATTGTATTCTGAAAAAACCCTTTTTTTTTAATTCACAAAAATTAAACAAAATACCTCACTCAACACAGTATATCTTTAATTATATGAAAAAATTTTAAAAGTTAAGCAGAAAATTTTTAAGTCTGGACAGTATTTCACAGCTGTTTTCTTCTTAGAACTGGTCGCGGTAGAGGATTATCTTGATGGTCATAATGCGCACACTTATTTTTGTTTCAGTAGTATGTTAGCAATACCTAAAAACCACTTTAAACCTGAATGCTGCTACAGTAAGTACAGCAGCAAGAACAAAGTTTCTTCTATGTATGGAAACTGTGTGCGTATGGGGGGGTGTGTGTGTATGTTACAGTTAGAGAGGAATCCAAATTATGCACTGATTATGAAACTCAGTAATTATGATCTAAAATATGTATTAGCTGTATAAGAAATGCCACATTTAAAGTGTTTTAGCAATATTGTGCAATGAATCCCAGAAGAGCCAAAGTAAAGACGGTAAGTAAATAAATGATAACTTAGCAAGCCGGGTAAGATTGAATTGTAGTAGTAGTATTTTCAGTGGTAATTATAGAAGGGGAGTCTGTCATTGCCTAACTGAGAGTAATAGAGGCAAAAGTCAAGAAATCCAGCAGTCACATGGCACTTAATTAGTATGAATGGAACATATTATACAGACACTGATCAGGTCTTTATGACTCATTTAAAATGAGATTAGTTTCGGGTTTAAATCACAAATTCAATTTATTTGTTGTATACAAAGGATACAACGCACCTTCCTCAGATTTATTGTCCACAATATCCTTTGTGTTCAAATTGAGTGTTTTGAGACTCCATGAGGATTCCTGATTGTTAGTTTGTTACTTATAATCTAAGTGGTCAAATTGTAACTGAGGATCTGCCAGAAAACCCAATGTGATTATTTTTATCCTCTTCGGAAACAAAAGTGACTAAATACCAAAATGTTTAGAGGGTCAGAGTATACAAAAAGTACTTGATGCTGATATTCCTGAGTGTTTCATGTAACTATTTGCTACCAGCATGAAACATTTTGACACTTGTGGAAAGACACGTTGCATTTCAGTTTGTCAGATCGAAGACAAATGTTTCATTTGGGCTTACTTTTCATGTGTACCCTTGAGCTGTTCAACGGCTTCCTGGCATTTATACTCCATGTCCGAGTTCTTTCATGTGCTGGGTCCCTGTCCCGAGTTGTCCTGTCTGCAACGGTAAAGACATTTCTGCATCTGTGAGTATAACAGTGCGTTGGTTTTGTCAGAAAGCAGAAAAACTTTGGCAAAATTGTTTCCTGTGGAAAATTTAACTTTTACGGAAACAGCATTTTCCATTGAAACACCACATTTTTAGAAAACTTCCAACCAACTGCACTTAAAATATATTTCAGGAGTGTTATTTTTAAATCTATGAATGCTAACATCTGTTTTTTATCCTAAATGACCTAGATTACAAAAACTTTTCAGACTCTCAGTATAGATAAAATTAATTGGGGTTTCACTTACAGCATATATTGATCATAATTTAATTATAATTACAGTAATACATTAATAATTGCACACCACTGTAACAGATATGTTACTCCAAATAGGTAGTTAAAATCTAAGAGTTTGTAGATTATTGCAAAGGGGAGGGGAAATTGGTGACAAAGTGAGCTATCATTGTAATGTAGCCACACCAAGGAATCAAACCATAGAAGACGATGCCCTCAGTCAGAGCTGTAGGGTTCTTTCAGCCTTCCCTCCCACCCCAGTTCTTTGATTTCTTTCTAGAACACAGTTTTGGGTAGATACGCACTGGGTTTTGAACATGGCTCCGAGCCACACAGCCATTGCAGCCAAACAGCGTGGAGGCGAGCCTGTGCTCCATCTCAGTCTTCAGGGAAAGCTCTGAAGCTTGGTAAACGAGGATGTTTGGGACTCCCACCCATTGGCTGGGCACAAGCGTGGTATGCATGCCAGGAAACACGTTTACCAGTTAGCACATGCTTACCTTGTGGGAACATGAGAAGCCACCTTTGAACAGAAAAAACTGGCTGTCTTCCTTCCCTGCAGCAGCTGAAGCAGTGCACAGCAAGGCAAAATGAGATTAATAGCGGAGAATCTGCAGGTGATCTACTTGCTCTTCTCCAAGGACCATACTTGTATGGATTGTTAAGACACAACCACAATTTTCTTCTACAGATTTTGGTTGCAACTTCCTGTTCTATCTATAGGGTGAGTAATTCGCCCTGCGCCTCTCTCTCTTTTTCCGCCTCTCTCCTACAGCTATACAAATACACACTCATGCACACATGCTAGATTGGTCAGATGTCTGGGTTTAACCCAGACGGTTTGAGTTTCAGATCAAAAGTCTTGGTTAAAGTGCTGCCTTTGCTGCTGAAAGTTTAGGTCTCTGTGTTCATAGCACAGAGATGAGACAGCCTCATGGAACATTTGCAGGGCTGAGGGAGATAAAACTGGTGCTATTGGGTTTGTGCTCAGGGCTGTCTGGCAGCTCTCACAGGTACACATGCATATGCAAACAATGCTAAGCAAAGTTCTCCACCCAGCTATTTCTAATTTCTTTGTTTTGTGTATGCCCTTGTTTTGGCTAGCGACACATGCCTACTTTGGGGGGCTTTTTTTTTCCTTCTGAGATTGTATATCCTTCTTATCAGTTAACCCAAATGAAAGGTCGCTGTTACACTTGCCAGTCTACAACAGTTTATTACAACGCAGCGGTAGGTTATGAACCAGGTCAGACTGATAACTGGGTCCTTTTAATGTGAGGCAATAATGACGTGAGATTCAAATGCAATAAACCATGATCTCTCCTTCTCTCCTAATCAAGTCCTCTGTAACTGTGAATAAATGAGCAGAGTGAAGAAAACCATACCACATTCATCAATCGGTTGCTTAGTCCCAGGTATCCCTTTTCTAAAGTTACATGCCATCTGGCACTGTGAGCAGGTTTGCTGGGGCAACTGCTGAGCAAACTAAGCAACCTTCCCGAAGCAGATGGAAATCAAGCAAGGTGGCATGAAAAGATTATATGATGCTCCAAGTCACAGCTATCCTTGGTGATCTCTGTGCCCTTTCTATCTATCATCTATCTATCTATCTATCATCTATATTGTTTCTGTATTTCCCTTTAACGCTGCTTTTTCATAGGGGAGACAGAGGAGGCTTGGAGAAGGAAAAGGAGGAGAGGGATTAAAGCAAGAAAAGCAGACATCTTTGTGGCTCTTCAGGGCTGACTGATTAGCTTACTTATGGTGGCTGATGTGAAGGACGTGGAGAGGAGACTGAGCTCTGACAGCTGACGTGCTTGTGTGGGGTGCTCAGCCTTTGATATTCACGTGCAGCGGGAGTTTTTCAAGCTTCACTACCTCAGCATGGAAGAACTGATGCCCTTTCCCAGTTCCTTGAAGTAACCTTAAGTCTGCTGTACGTTAGGTTCCATCAACACCAACTGCTAAAAAAGTAACCCTTTTATAAGAGGCTGAAGGCTGCAGCAAATCATGCGAGAACGCTAACCCTCTCAATTTTCCAACCTGCCCCTCTGCCAGAGATGACTGCTTCTGTAGCAGCTGCAGGAGAAGGAAACGTGTGGCCATGCAGCAGCAGCTATGGTTCAGGGACCTATGTTGTAGCTCAAAACTTGCCTTCGCTAGGAAGATGATGAGTTGATGGGCGTTGAATTGGGCTGAGGGTGGGGTAACATACCATTTTGCTAATTCTGGTACAGAGGTGGTAATCCTTGGCAGTCAACTCAACCAGTAGTATCTTACACCACCACAGGAAGGCCAAGCTTTCATGTAGGTTTGTTTCGGTAGCAAAGCCAGCTTAATTGAATCATCTGATTTTTCTACGGGCTTACATTGCAGCGGAATGGGTTCCCTGAGCTGGTGCGACGTACTGTCCAACAAGCGGTCGTGCTGGTGCGACGGCAAGCACAACGTGCTACCATGGGTGGGGACGAGCAGTAGCAAACGGGCGACTTGGCAGCAGTGCCATAACCAGGCCATGCTTTGCAGCACGGACCTTTATCATTAGCCTGCGTGACAAGGTTTTATTGGACCAACTCCATCAATAAAGGCTGTCTAGTTCTTCACCAATAAAATTATACTTTAAAAGACTTTACTTAGTATGTTTATTATGCTATAAGGCTATATCCAAGTTATAACTGTAATCAGGAGACCAAACATGAAGACGTTTTAATTTTTTCACATAAAAGGCAGAAATAGCACTCTTTATCTCGCTGGCTCGTCATCGCCAAGACACCCAGCACCAGGTAAGAAAGACATTTTGAAGCGTTTTCCGCGGGGAAGGCGGCGGTGCCCGCCGCCGCAGGCCTGGGGCCGGGCCCCCTCCCCCCGGCCGCGCTGAGGCAGCCCCGCATCGGGCTGCCGGCCCCGTCGCTGACCGCCACCGAAAACCACCCCACGGCCCCGACACACACCGACGGGCAGCGCCTCCGCCCTTCATCTTCGCGTGCGGGCATTTTTATTAAGTATATACATATAGATACAGACACAGGCGGAGCAGCCCCCGGAGAGGCGTCCGCGCCCGGCCCGCCACCTGCCCGGCCCGCCATCTTCCCACCGCCCGGTGTTTACCACAGCGGCGCCGCCCGCGGCCCTGCCCCGCGGGGAGCCCTCCGTCCCGCCTCGGCCACCGCCACCGCAGGGACCCCCCGGGCAGCTTTCCACGGCTTCAGGCTCCCCACCCGAGGAGGGAACCCCTTTTTCCTCCGGGCGTTTCAGCGGGACGCTTCCTGAGGCGGCGACAACCCCCGGCCCCGCTGCGGGCCGCCGAGCGCTGGCGCGACTACGAGTCCCGGCATACCACAGCACCGGCCGCCGCCGCCTCCCGGCCCCGCGGCCGCAGGCACCGCCGCCGCCCTATTGTACTCCAGCCAGAGGAAACGGCACTTCGCTCCGCTCGGCCTCCCCCCCCGCCTTCCAAGTGGTCCCTTCCAGAGCTCCATTCGGCAGCCTTCGGACGGTCCCATCCGTGGGAAACGGGAGGGGCTGGCAGAGCGGGGCGAGGCGGAGAGCGCAGCCAAGTTCTCCCTCGAGGCTGGGCCAGCCGGTGATTAGCGTGCGCGGCCACCAGTAGGACGAGGCCGCCGTCGGGAGGAGCCAATGGGGACGAGGCGGGGGCGGGCCGGTTCCCGAGGCGGGGCGGGCGTAGGAAGCGCCGGAGGAGCGGGAGCCGCGCCTGCGCGAGGGGAGGAGGTGGGGACTTCGTCGTGTCCCTGTGTCGGCGGCGGCGTCCAGGGAGGGTCGGGCGGAGGGGGGGAGGATGGAGCGGGCGGCCGAGCGGCCGTGAGCGGGGTGGGGAGCCGCGCCGCGCCAGCAGGCCGCGGGGCAGGCCCGGGGGGTGGGAGAGGCGAGGCGAGGCAGGGAAGGCAGCCGGGTGACGGGTGCGTGCGGCGGAGGGGGCTCGAGGCGGAGAGCGGGCGGCCGGGGCTCCCGCTCCGCAGGGCGGCCGGCGGGGCAGGATGAGCCAGGAGGAGATCCTGAGGAAATTCATTAAGCGAGTCCAGGCCATGAAGGACACGGACCACAATGGGGAGGACAACTTCGCCAGCGACTTCATGGTGAGGGGCGGCGGCGCGGCGCGGGGGGGGGGGGGGGGCGGGCAGGGCTCCTGCCTCCCCGCGGGGCCGGGGGGGGTGGTCCCACCGCGGGGGCCGGGGTGCAGGGCTGCCCTCGCAGCCCCTTCCCCATCCCCCTGCCAGCACGGGAGCGTCGGGGGCAGCATCGCTTCCCTGCCAGCGACCTGCTATTGTGTAGCCCCGGAGCTCGGCCGGCTCCCCCGTGCCCCCCACCACTTTTTGAGGGGGAGGCGGCCGCCTTAATTTACCCTTCCTCCTGCCCCCCCGGGAGGGTTTGTCACCGCGGCCCCGGCCCTTCTCCCCTCCCGAGGCGACGGTAGGTGATCGGCTGTTGCAAAATTAACCGGGAGCCTTCCCCCCCGCCTCCCCCCTTCCTTCCCCGGGCAGATAAAGGGGCAGAGGCGGCTCGGGGAGGGCTGCTGGCGCTTCCTCTCCCTTGCAGCCCCTTTTCTCGCGGGGCTGCCCTGTATAATGTCATCTGGGGATAATCGGGCGCTCCCTCCCTCCTCTCCCCCTTTATCTGCCCCTGTAGCCGCCTGCTTGAGAGCTCTCTTCTTCCCGAGGAGATGTGTTAAATGTGTTGAATAGTCCTTGGAGGAATATTCATCTTCCCTTCCCGAACATCTCCCTTCGCTCCCCATCCCCCATCGCAGCCCTCCCTCGTCCTTTCTTCCTTCCAGATCAGTTCACCGTCAGCCTTTGGTTAACGCGTGTGCTCGGGGGAAGAATTTATTGGAGAATTAGCTCTTTTCCTGGTTTATTTTAGCTGTTTAATCGGGCTGTTAAAATGTTTGAGGGGATTTATCTTTTGAATAGACGGTCTGAGCTGTGAACAATAATTTTGATTGGGCAGATGTCGCTGGCACTTTTCAATATTGTTTAAACACTTAATATGAAAATACAGTTTGCCCACAGAAGAGCTGAAGATGAGCGGGTTAGTGCCCACTGTATACACGTATCTTTGTAGCTTGTTTTATTATCTGCTGCTATTTGGGATTAAAACCACATCGCTAGCCCTTTAAGCTGTCAGCCTTTGCTAGTGGTCTGGGAACAACAACAACAAAAAAATCTCAATGTAAGTGTGGCATCAGGGATCATCTGAAATGTGGGGAGGAGGCCGCGGATGTTGCGCAAGGCGGAGGGGTGTTGGGAGTGCTGGCAGGTCCAGGGGTGGAAGAGGAAGTGGAGTGGACTTTGGGAAGTAACGAGTTCATCCAGGGTGGGGTGGGAGCCCGTGGGAAATCGGCCACGCTCTTTGGGCAGGATTTTGCAAATACTGAAAGTATGCTGCCGAAAGATCTGAGTGTGTGGGAAAGGAAGAGAGAAATATGTAAAATGAAGAGCGGCCTTGGAGCGATAGGACACTTCTAAATCTATTTTGCTGAATAGAGCATCTTCACATGAGAATTTAAAGGTTAAATACTTTGACAGAGCTATTTCATTAAGTGATAGTTTTAGTAATATAATTGCTATTAAACACAAATTGACATCTTGTCTTGTACTAATGAGTCCGTCTTGTTCACGTAAACTACATGTGCTTTACAGAAAGGGTGGCCTAGACTAGTGGAAAATGCGGGGTTTTTTTAATAGCCTTTATGTTAAATACTTGGTACTAGATCTCCTAACCCAGTTCTACCATTTCATATCTGATAAATAGCCTAATGTTTTAGCTTTGTCATAGTCGAATAATATAAAATAGTTTTGTCATCCTTTCTTCTAAGTAGTAGCACCTCTGTACGGAAAAACAGCTTTTGTTTCAATTTCTCTATTTGACACCATGTTGTTTCTATGGCTTTCAACTGTATAGTCAGTAAGCTTTCCCATCACTTTCATAGAGCAGCAAGGAACAAGAATGCTGCTAAAAAATGGGAAAATAGGACTGTAGGAGCTAATTGGCAAGGCATTTCAGGAGAAAGATGTATTACCTGAAACAGTGTTAAATGCTTTGGCAAGAATTGCATTCCAAATTTGTTTTGTCCTCTTAATGCTTTTTATTTCAAACTTTCACATTTGATTTTTGCATAATAAATTACAGGCAAACCAGGAAACTAGGATGCTGATCTTTGGCCTTAATATTCACCTTAGTCTCAATATTCACCTTCAGGTACCAAAGCAGATACAGATTAGTATGTCGACAAGAATCATAATTACTGATTTATTTATTTTTTCCACTATGAACATGTTGGGGTATTTTGTTGGTTTTTTTGGGTGTGTGTTTTGGTGTGTGTGTTTTTTTTTTTTTTTAAGAGCCATGCTTAGATGCTCTTTAAAATGATTGAAAAGGGAGAAGAAAAGAGAGAGGTGAAGGGGGTAAAAAGCTTCAGTATTCTGTTTTCTTTAAGATTTAGTAGAGATTTTTCACGGGGGGAGGAAGTTGTATTTTCTCATTTAAGTGCAGGATGTACTGTTGCTGCTAAGAAGTGGCAAATTCGTGGAATAGGAATTGCTGTTACTCATCGCTTCATTTCCAAGTCAAAATGGAATCTAAAAATAGGAACAGAATAGCGGGTGAATGCAATTGAAAACAATTCTTTATTTTCACATCTTTATTGCCTTTGAATATGTTGAGTAATAGGCTTACAGAATTATATTTAGGCCCGAGTGAATGAACTAAAAGTACTTGATAGGCAGGTGCCAGGGAGTGCTGGAAGAGAAGGTAGAGAAGCTAGAGTTATGCACAGGTAGACTGATTAGTCTGGCTGAATGTTGTTGAAAATATGTAGGGTAGATGACTGAGACTGCTATTTAATAATGCTGTTAACATGCCTGAAAACATGTTCCACTTGGAAGGTGGAAAGTTGATTCCCTCTGCCCTCCCTGCCCACTGCTTGCAAGATAAATTGTATCATCTGGGCACCAATAGCAAGTTTGTTACTGGTAATCAAATGTATTTAATTTTAATTATTTTGCACTAGAAAGTAAGCAGGACTTATTAGTAGATAAGTACTGTGGGTGTGCACAATTAGGTTTAAATGAAGCGGATAGTTTGAAAACAGTATATGCTTGCCTGTGTGCTTTGCCAATAAGCATGTATCTGTGGATATAGGGGCAAGTGGCCTTTTTCCTAAAATAATGTAGGTTAGGATTTTACTACTACGGTTATGATACATCAAAGAGTATACTTTTTCCTTGTTTTCTGCTGACATTGCTATTTGGGCAAAAGGAAGTAAGTATAGATTGCTTCCTCTTGGTGTTTCATGTTGTATGAATACAACCAGCCTGGTCTAGATTCTCCTTTTCCATAATGAGCCTGTGTCTTACATTAAACGAAGGTTGGAAGTCAAAGCTCCATATGGAGGTAAAGAAAACAGTTTTTCTAGATTTTAGAAAGACCTGAATAAATATTTTTTGCCGATTTTAATTTATCCACAACTAACAAATTTTTGTTTTCTTATGCAATAATTGTGACAAAAGCATTCTGATACTCTTGTTTCTATTGTTTGTCTGATGTAGATTGCCATTGTTATAGGAGAACTGTGAAATATGAATGGTATAAAGCTTTACCTTAAAAATCAGATGTTATGTTGCAAATGTTCTGTGGTATGTGACAATCTTGCTTATTCTTTTGGGTTATATCTCTGGGTAATTTGTTGTCATGGAACACAGAATGGCTGAAAGTGTTTGTGGTTTTTGCAATGGGTACTGTGTAGGGGACCCTCAGCTGTTGTTTGAAGGTAGTGGTGTCAAAATGATCCTGTCTTAGATCATCAGTCTAAATAATACTGATTTTTAACAACTTTGCAAGGAGTTACTAGGTACCTACATCTGATCTCAGATCTTTTTATACCTTTCATTTAAGATGACACTGGTAACGAACTCAAACAGCTGAATATTGTGTATCTGTGTTCTGTTCAATCCATCTAAGCTGAAACCCTTAGGTCTGGAGACAGTAAAGAACTCAATGTGCTATTTTCTAAAGTATGAAAGGGGGTTTGAATGGGCCATAGATTTGAAATGGGTAAAATGGTAGTTCCTATGGTTTTTAACCTCTTGATGATTTTATTTTTGAAATTTTTATTTTTTAAGCACTTCTACCTCATTGTTCTGTGAAAATCCTATTTAAAAAAAGGGGAGGTGGAATCTGCTTGACTTCTAAGGATAAAAGCTAAGCTGATCATATGCAGAGCTACGCCAGATGTTATAAAACTTGCCTTTTTTTTTTTTTTTTTTTCCCAGGGAAGTGCATCTTTTCTAAAATGCCTAAGATTACTAAAAATGAATTAGCAATCTAGACTATTCTAAATTGCTGATCAAGGCTGCTAAAATACATAGTGAAAGTCCATGTACTGGTGGCAGTTGTGACATTGATTTTGTTCTAATTCCTGTATATTCTGAAAGAGCATTAAAGATATCACAAATACTATATTGAACCATAGCCATAACACTTGGGAAACACCTTTCTTAAAAGCTCATCTGTGTATTAATGTGCATTTGTGTAAACCTTTCTGATTCAAATACCGTTAATACAGCTCTTGAGTATCTGTGAAGATATTTTCCAAATTTATAAGGCAAGCATATAATCTGGAAACTTAGTGAAGCAAGGTAAGAGTATTACATCTCTCTGCATTATTATTCTTAAATTTAAAAAATGTAGACTTTTTGGAAATTATGTTTTCTAGTATTTATTTACTTAATGAGTTTCATGCTTGTAGCACGTAGTTTGAAACATGAACTCTCAACTTATGCTTTATCATATATGTTATAAAATACATGCTGTCTTTTCAAGAGAAGTAGTTTTTATCTGTTAAGGCTAAACTAGGAAAAACGCTTTGGTAGAATCAACTAGATGGTAAACTGTTTCTTGAAACTTCAAAAAAAAAAAAAGGTTCAGTTGGTGTAAATATAGGTTTGCATGGAATTCTTGTAAATTGGGGGCTTTTGAATGAACATCAACAGTTCTGAGCACTTCCCTTAAGTGTGATAGCAAGAGTGATTGCCGTGGAGAAAATGACCCATAAGTATGTTGTACAGCTGATCTGTTATAAGAAGCTCTGCTCTTAGAGATGTGTTAATAGGTCATAGACAGCTGTCACTTTAGATATGCTTTGAGCCTTTTTATAATTTCAGCGTAAAAAAATGGGTCTGTTACTACTCATCTTCCATATTATGCTTTACTTTGGTGTTAATGTATTTTTGAAGTTTTATTTCCATTAACTGTATTTCAACTAGATGCCGTTAATTTGATTGGGGACACACACACCCCCAACAGATTACTTCATTGTGAGCAGTGATAGTCATCCAGGCCATTCATAAAGCTTCATTTACATAGACTATGTCTGGCTGGAGCAATATGGCTGAATAGTAATTTCAGTAACCCTTAATGTCGGAGGCTTCTGAAATTTTGTGAAATACTGTTCTTTAAATGTTATACAAAAATACAACTTTCTGTGAACAACCATTCAGTTTAAATATTCAGCCTTTTTGTCCTCTTCTGAGGAAATGAGGGCTGTTCCTGTTGTTTCAAAGATGCCATTCTGAATTTTCATAGGGGCGGTTGAATACAGCCACAAAGCTGCTGTAGTGACCCTGGGGTGTAAGAGTTTGCAAACTTTGCCTGAAATTGCAGTAGTTCTTTCAGGCAAATGAAACTAAAACAAGTCAGTTAGGCAATGCTCTGGGTTGTGTTAAATAGCTTGTGTGGTAGTAAGTTCTGTTTGCTCAGTCTCTAAAGCCAGCAGTGTGTAAGTCTACTGTTCTTATGGAGTAAAGGGTTGTGTACTGATTTTGCTGAATATTATAGAATTATTCAGGAGGAGCAAACGGTAATCTTGGCCTTGTCCCTTGCAGCATCCTACATGCATTCCAAATAATTTAAATAGCGTATCAAATACATACTTTGCTTTTATTCTGGTCTCAATCCTACAGTAGCTTTTGCTGTATGTGGTTATACATATGTACACATAGATACATATATATAGATATGTCTCGTGACCATAGTTCATCAACCCTAGACCCTAATCTATAGTTCTGTAGATCTATGTACAAGCAGAGATATATGCATATACCGATGTATAGATCTGGATGTATGTCTGTATACGACTCTGCATATATGTGTGACTGATTGCTGTAGTAAGAATTTCTTGGTTTGGAGTGTACATAATTTACCTTAAAACTGCAATAGGTTCAGGGTATTTTTCCTTGATGTTGTTATAGCTAAATAGAAGTTATCAGCTCTGCAAGCAGGGAAAGGTTAATCTGAATATCTGCTTATCTAATGTGTATACATTTGCTAATAGTGCAACAAAAGTCCGAGGCTTTTAAATTAATCTTAAAGCCATTAGTTTGTAATAAATGGAAATCCTGTTTGATTTTCTTCACTGTTACTATTTAAGGTTCGTTGATTTTGTGTTGTCTACTGCTACAGTTGTACTGCAATATGCTTAGTACAATAGGACATTTTGACATAGGGAAAACAGTAATGTGCTTGTTAGTGTTGGGAAAAGGTGAAACTATAGTAGTACCTTGAGTACACGTTTGTAGAACTGAAATCAGAAGCTAGATGATGTTTTTCTTCTTGGTCTTATAAAACAGCTTTCATTTAGGGAGAGGCATCAGTGTTAAAGGTCAGATACAGAATTGAGTAAAGCATAAGTTAATGGGGTAGAGCAGAAGCTCTTTGTGCCGTTAGGAAGTGCCATGCTTGCATCCTGGTATTTGCATCCTGGTGTCTTCCTTGGGCTGTTGTACTCCACAATTGCTACCGTTACACCAGTGCAGGCTCGGATAACTCAGCTGTGTGTATTTGCCCTAAATGAAGCATGGATATGCATTTCTATTTCTGTTAACTAGCATGTGAATGTTACGGAGAGATTAAGCCTTTTGTTTTCCTGCTTCATGTGGCAAAAAAACTTGCCAATATAAACTTAACTCACAAATTATTTGTTCAAATTTGACCAGTCAGAATGTGTTCATGGAAGAAGAGGACAGCTGTTGAGTTTCTGATCCAGAACCGGGAGCCCCAGAGAGCATCCATATTGTTAGAGTACTGTCTCGAGTCCCTCTACATCTTCGAGAAACAAAATTGTGTTTAGACCCAATACCACTGAGACAGTACAAGTACAAAGCTAGTAGCTTTACTAGGTAAGCTGAGAGTGCAACAGCAAGGTAAGGAAAGAGTTGTATGAGGAGAAGAGCACAATGAACTCTGTCAGACTTTAGGACCATCATTCTGGGTTGGGAGCTGTTGTTTTAAAGTATCTTTGAACACTGATGTCAGGATGTTTCAGTCACTGCAAGGTTTGTGTAGGAAAGTTACAGCTCGTGTCTCTGAGGGCCTTGTTCTAGCTACCCTTTTGCCATCAGCGTTAGAATGAAAAAAATCTTACACAGCTAAAAAGATGAAGTAGAGAAATAAGTTTCCCAAAAGGTACCAGATAAATAGCGGTATAAATGGATGACCTAGTTTGATTGACCTAATTTTTCCTCCTATCTATCCTCCTACAAACTGATACTTTTAATTTCTTTAAAAGGTAGTTTTATTGGTGGTAATCAATTTGTGGGAAGACTTAAAGGCAATATTCCTCTAATGGAAGGGTCTTTTGAAAGAAAAGCCTAGAAGAATTGAATTATCAGCTGTAAAAAGTAGCAAGCTGATGTAGCCAGTTACTTCAATGGGGGAAAGCTATTATAAGAGGACTGAAGCTATGAATGATGTTACCTTGTGGGCTAGATGTGTCATTAGGAACAAAAGCAAATAAAGACATGTTTCATTCATTCGGATTTCTAGAAGGAAGCATTAGTAATTTTGAAGGAAATCGTACCATGATGCTTCTGACAGTTAATTTTTTGAATTTATTTTACTTCTGAGCTCCCTTAGTCCAGTAAAAAGAATTGAATTGCCTAGTGTTATGAATGTGCCAAGGGCAACTACATTAGTAGACTGAAAGTTGTAAGTGCTGTATGCATCGGTTGGCTTGTTCAATTTTTAATTTGCTATGATACGGAGAAATCCTAACACAGTTGTTAAGTGTTCATAAGCGTATCCATATAATTTAAGGCTCCTTTCTCTTTGGAGGAAGGGCTAGACTCTTACTTTTTTACATGTTGGAGAGCAGGCCTTGATTCTTAAACATTATTGAATTATATTAGTTTTAAGTGTATGATCTTAGCTATGAGTTTTGGTGTCTAAAGTCATGGGTTGGAAAGCATCAGTCTCTAAGGGGAAGTTAACTTAGTTAAAACCATATTGTTTTAAAGAATGTATGCACTACTTTAATCTCTTTTATTTAGTTATAATACTGAACTTGTCGATTTTAAACAAACTTTTTTACATTAACTTCCTTCTTATGTAGTCTTGTAAGTTGTAGCTGGTTTTGTTTGTTTTTCTAAGGTCAGAGTACAGCGGTGTCCTCTTGAACAATTTTGCATCTTGCTGCGTTTGTCTGTCTTGCTGTCTTGTCATTCTTACTGCCTCATGTGGATGACATCTGCGTTTTGTTTTTCATCTGAACACACACAGATGTTTTGTACTCTTTGTGATCACAGGAAGAACAGCTTCTATGTGGATCAGTGAGGTTGAGAGCAGTTCTTACTTTGGTTTTGGAGAGGTAGATGACCATCTTTCAGCTGTGCAGCAGGGCTACAGTGGGAACAAGGGGCCAAGACTTTTTCTTCTGGACAGCTAATAAAGGACAATCAATGGGAGGCTAAAAAGAATGTGGTACATGAGTGGCATTGTCTTATCTTCTTGCTTTTATTGAGGTTGGGCAGTTAGCACTTCTGCTGTTGTTGCTGTCTTTCATATCTGCTATAGGGTCAGTATCATGGACAAGAAATCCATTTCTTGTGCTGAGCTGGATGTCTGCAGCTGTTTAGACAAGGTTCTAGTTCATGCAAGTTTTGGCTGGACTTCAGAGACCGGTAGGCAGCTACTCACCACATTTGAGAGTTTCAGGGGGCTGTTGTTCCAGAATTTTCATATTGTTTTCCATAGTGGTTTTTTTTTTTTAATAGATGTTGTCTTTCATTTATGCTAGTATGGCATTACTCCTCTAATAGTTCTTGGAGGACAGCTATCTTTGAACAACGGGGTTCCTAATTCAAAGGATGCTATATGGGTTTCCTGTCTTCAAGTGTTCAAGGAACTTGCCAGTGTAGATTATGCATCATGTTGAAATGACTGATTGCTGTGGGAACTGCACAGCTCTTAAGAAGCCAGAGTGGTGTTCCATTCTGTCCTAAATGTTTCACTTATTTGACTGTATTTGACTCTCTAACGCATAACCCTGTGGTGGAACAGTGCCTTTTTTTCCTCAAGGCACTCAGTGTTCTGGGAGCATATATGGTGCTTGAGTATAGCTTCCTACTTAGATAGATTTTTCTTATGGGATTAGTTGTCCAGTATTTGCACGGTCTTACTGCACAAAACTGAGAAATTAATTGACATAAAAAGCAGAACAAACAAAGAAAAACAAGTGATACAAATAGTGCACTGCACTTAAACTGTGGATAGGTTGGGTTTGTAAGTTGATGACTAGCTGCTCTGTGAGTGAGTAAAATTGATCATGGTGGTGCCTCAGTGGTAAACGTATTATGGCTTGCATTTTTTGCAGTGCATAGCTTTTTTTTTTTTAATGGCTTTTCCACATATAGAAAAGAAGTCTTAAATTTTCCTTTATTTTCTACTTGAATCTTTGCCTTCCTGCATAGGAAGCAGGATTACAACTGGAAGCTATGCTTTCATTATTAGTTACTCCCTCATGTATATTCTGATAATTTTAGCAAATAGGTAATTGTTAATTGAAATGAATACAGTTGTCCAGTAGGAGTACTCAAGGGAATCATTTAGCTCAAAATAAAGCTGGAAAATGAAACACTATTCTGGAGGGAAGGGCATATGTAGGTTAGTTTAACTGCTTCAAAAACCTGACAATTCCCACAGAAATGAATTAATTATAAATTGCCTATAGGGCAGCACCCCTATTGCACAACCTGCTGAAGGAAGGAAATAATCTCTTAGATATTGTGAGTCTCCCCAGATAGCTCTAAGTATTCGACAGTTTCTTCTAAGACTTCCATTTTTAGTAGTATAGGTGGTTACACAAAGCTGCGTTTATTATGACCAAATTAAAATGTAAAACTAGTTTTAACTCGTTTCCTGTGAGGTTGCATAAACATAACCATGTGTAAATGTTAATGAACGTATAGGGAACTATATGTAAATGTTAATGGAGAAAAATGACTATGATTTTAGGCAGGTAGAAGGATCTTGAAAAGTACTTCAGGCACTCACAGGAATTTATTTTGGTAAAGAAATGCATTGTTTTATAGGTACTTTATTTTTCTATTATTTCTGCTTCACGAAGAGTAGGCCCGGAAGGGAGAAATGTAACTTACGTTGTTTCCTTTAACAGCTTTTTGCTATGAAACTGGAACATGGGAGCTTTGCACTTAAAGCTTTGGACACGAGTCTGTTTTTCAAACTGAATGTTCTGAAGTAAGTTGTCATTAAGCTGAATGTTAAGCCATATAGTCACTCACAAATCAGTCGCAACCTGTTGTGTTTTCCTTATAAACAGAAGAACTTTTCCAAAGGCTATTCCATAGAACTGCTGTGGGATTGCCCTGATATTCTGTAGTAACATTGTTCCAGTTGCTTCTTCAACTGGTGCCAGATATTTTCTTAATATTTTGATTAAGATGATTAAATTTGAGCTTTAATTTCTTTTCTTTGGGGTTTTTTTTTGTACAGTGGAAACGCAGCCTGCAAGTTGTTTAGGATGTCAACTTCCTATTTTTCTTGTTCTGAAAAGAACAGGTAGAAACTTGAATACGTGCAACTGTGCAGAGAGAAGCCTAGTTGTATTTCTTACAAATTACAGAAATCTATAGCCTGTTAATAAATGATTTCAATCGAGAGACCAATAACACTGAAAAAATGTGTGCATCCTAAAGTCAGCAAGCTGTTGCCATAAATCCATGTATAAACTGTGATTTCCTAAAGGAAAATAATGCTTACTGCTAAAATGCTAGCCAATCCCATAACTAATTCTAGTATGGAATAGCCAGAATGAGAGCTTACATTTGGTAATTTGTATGTTATTAAACACTATAGCATTTTTGGTGCAAAGCTATAGCAACGTATCTTTCTGGCACAGCATTTTAAAAAGCATTAGCACTGTTTAAGTTGGTGATTGTGTGAAAATGAAGCCAGCATCCTTTTGTACAGTCTTATAGCATACATAATAGGCTTCCCTTCCTGTATTCATAAAAAAAAAGTATTCCCTGTCTAGTAAAGTAAGGCAATATGATCATCCAATGAAGAAAGTACGTGCACATAAAAACCTCAGTGATGGTATTTTCAGCTCTTATGGATGAAGATAACTTCCAGACATATTAAGTGTACATCAGGCCAGGATGTGTTTAGAAGTGAGAAAAGTAGCAATGAAGTGAAAAGGGAATTCAGTGCAGGGATATAATTTAGTAGTGAACTGATTTATTTCCAGAGAGACAGTACCTTTGAGCTAAACATGACCATGATTTTAGTCAGGTAAAGGACCTTGTATGGCATGCCAGGGAGTCACTGGGATTGGCTTTAGTAAATAAATGCAAAAATGAGTTCCTTCTATTCTTGCATTTAAGTGCCATGTCCTATAGATTTTATGGGGTCACTGTATTATTTAACACTTTAAAACCTCCAGAACTTGATCCTGAAGTCAGGAGTTTCCTGAATCATGTACTGATGGTGTAGATTTTTCAGACGTTCCTTGCAAACTATTCCAAGACAAGTGATAATAACACAGCAGACAATATTTACTTATAAGATTTGTATGATTTTTTTTTTTTCCTTTCCCTGTTAACAGATTCTTGCTAGTGTGGTATTGGAATTTAGCGTTGACTGGCAACAACTGAGAACATCAAATGTTCTGTTTGTAGGAATGTAGCTTACCAATTTTATATGCTTGAACCAAAGATTTGTTCAGATAGAGATCACAACCTTCTCTCCTTTCTGTGGTAGGTCAGCTTAATGAGTATATGATTGTCATATTGTGTGGAAAGTTAAGTATATAAAACCTTTTCATTTATAAACTGGGCTTGAGAGAACCTTCAGAAGAAAGTGGGGGAACTTTGCTTATGCAAGTTGTATTGTGAATTTTAAGTGTATCTCAGATACCATGGAGGAAGGATTTTTGCAGAAGAAAAGATAGAAGAAAACTTGCTCGTGTGGGCTTCCTTTTGCATTCATACGGCTGTCTTTTGATTTGTCTTTAGCTTGTTGGATCTAGCTTCTGGACATTGTATAAACAAGATATCCTTTCGGAATTCTGCATTTATGTCAGCTAGTAGTTGAATCATCCCTGCAAAGTGTGTAGTTTTCCACTGGGCATAGTACTTCTGTCAGATCTTATGCAAATTGCAACATGTATTTTTTTGATTCAACGCATATCAACTGATCTATCTCAGATATTTTGTTTTCATTTTGCTTCTCTCTATGGTGTTTTTTTTTCTTTATCTTTCTTCCCTCCCTTTTACTCCCGTGCTTGTGCTACTTTATCCCTGTACTGCTAGAATGATTTCTTTATTTTTTAAACCATCAGTTGTTACTGGTTTTAGAAGACAGAGGCCTTTGCATGATGAGTGGAAAACCGTGTGAATAAGTTAAATATCTTTCTTCAACTTTGTCTTTGCCTTGCTTTTAGACTGGAAGCTCTTCAGAACCAGCATTAGCTTTATATAGGTTGTTATGGATTTAATGAACTGAAGGCAAATGATTGTCTGTAATGTAGTTTGGTACCTTTTTAAGCTGTGCAAGCATTGATTGATCAATTGTTAGGTTATAATAAGAGATAAGGTATATGGGTGGATATTTTGTTGGATTTTTTGTTTGTTTGTTTTAATTCAATGGTCAGAGTAGAACTGGCTGGTCTACTTGAGTCTGGCTTTAAATTCAGAACAGAATAGCTTCAGCACACATTTTATTGGCTTTCTTATCCTCTTAAAGAGAAAGTTAGGTTTGCAAATGTTGCCTAGCTCCGATAATCAATGTTTTTTAATAAGTAAAAATCTTGGAAGAGCGTTAGCTCTGGACAATGGGGCAAGAAGCCTAGGAAGCAGGACAATGAGGTTTAACCAGCCTGGTTAAGAGCAACTGCAGAGACTGAAAGGGATTCTCCAAAGCAGTTTTGAATGTAACAGGCTGTTTTCTCTCCATGTCTGGAAGTTGGGCTTTTTTGATTCTCTTTGGAAATGGTGTTTGTAAGAATCATCATGCAGACTGTTCCTTATGAATTTTCATGTTATGGTTTGCTCATTTCACCAGGATTAATATTCCAGGGTTTGTACTGGACCAGGGAATGGTGCTTATGGATCCCTCTCCTCAGAAAAGGAACTGTAGTATTGAACTGTTGTCTAAGCTTGGTTATTACAGAGATTCCTAGAGACCAAAGCCTAAGTTGAGTATCTTGAAATAAATGTTGAGTCCTGACAGCTACAAGGGATGCAGTCAGTATTCAGAGAGAACAGCAGTGCAGCTTGCATTGGGGTCATGATGCAATCTTCTAGTAAGTAGCGTGTACTTGAGTGTTCTCACGTAATGCACTATTCACCATAATGCGTCTATAAGAAGCACTTGCATCCTGATAAGACATTGCGATACTTCACTGCTCCTGTGAATTAATTCACTTTGGCTGTAGAGTATGTATTTCTGTATTTTGCATTTTAAAGCCAGGACTTAGCAATCCTGTATGTCTCATCCTATTACTTGTCATGCAGTTACTGTCTCTTTAGAACAAACGTGTATTCCTGTCTGGGCTTATTAGCATTAATAGCTGTTCTGGTTACCCAGTGGAATACTGATGCACAATGCTAGCAAGTGGGAATGAGAAGGAGGTAGCCTTTAAGGGAAGGCACAATGCAAGGATTAAAGAGGGCATTGCTTGAGAAAAATGCCTACTGTTCCTTAAAGTCAAACTGCAGCAGACATTGGGGTTGAGGTTAAACTTAGCTGATGTGTTGAAAATAAATTGAGATCTTCTTAAAGCTATTGATTTTGTTTGGAATGCTGCCACTTCCATCAAGGGAAAATAAGATTGAGAAACTTGGTTTGTGTCCTACTTATAGTGTGCTTAAATAGTTCTCCTTTTAGTAAGTGTGGGGAGTTCTGATATTTGGAAAGGGTCATTGTTTCTCCCCAATCCAAACTGCACACAATATCTAGCCTATTTCCTAGCTAGAAATGCTGCAATGGGCGGTCTTCCACATCTGTAGGAATTTAGAAGTTTGGGTTTTTTTCTGACTGAAGGCATGTCTGTTTCCACACTGAAAAGCAAGTCACGTAGTTTTCATGGCTGGAAGCAGCAGTACAACCTGTTCCTTTTAAATTTTTCTGTGCTACGTAGCCTCACTTTCCCAGTTGTTCTTTTTTTTTCTTGTATAAGAAAGAAACCCACACTTTGCTTGCTTTTAGTATTTCCGATCTTACTTTGTAAAATTCTAGAGTCCATTCTTTCTTATCTAGCCTTTCCCAAGAGTGGCTTTGATAGATCTGAGGAAGTAACGTTGGTAATGCAACTTTCCTCATTTGCTGTATTTCGTCTACTTATTTTGTCATTCTGAAAAGCCGTGACTAGCGGTTTCACAAACTTACATTTCCATTATCTAAAAATGTAATCAAGTGTCGATTCTCCAATTTTAGATCTGCAAGTTCAATACTCAGTAAAATGTTACAAAGTGTAATTTTTCTTGAGGGAGGTAAAGAGCCATCTTGATGGAGAAGGAAGAAGTGAAGAGTAAAAGTTAGGAGGAAGCTATTCAAAAACAGGAGTTTCTTTGTGGAGATTGCATTGTATTTTAGTAAGCTAAAACAGGAAGGTATTTGTAGCTTATTTGTGTGCAGGTTAGCAGCCTGCTGCGCTCTCTGTGAGTAACATATGTTGAGCAATATACTGAGTTGAAAGAGACAGTGAAAATGTGGAAGAAGTTCTGCTTGTGCCAGGAACAGTCACCAATATTTTACAGTCGGACAAGGCCTGACTCCAGTCTCTGCAGGCAGTGGGCTTTGTGATGCTAATCCACCCGCTGCCTCTCTTCTGGTGTGTCCACACAGTCACCTTGTTAATTCTGGGGCTTTGCTGAAATGGTGTCCGGTTTTCCAGAATTAGAATGTGAATTTGACCACAACTGTAGTATTTTCTCAGAATCTTTTAAAATGTATCTGTAAACAGAGAAAAGATGAATACTTCATTTAGTATTGAGCAACTTTCCTGTTCCTAGATGGGCAAGTGTGGGCTGCAGCCAGTGTCAGGAGCAAGGTACTAAAAGACAGCGTTTGCTCTGATATGGGGAAGGAATGGCAATAAAGGAGATTAGTGGCTTACAGAATAAGATTAAAAGAAAGAGAATTGGAATAAAAGGAATAAGAGGTGGAAAACTTAAGCTTGGTGCAACACTTAAGTGATTGATGTGTAAAATCTCAGTATATAAATAGCTGTTGTCATTTATGTTAACTATTGCCTCTAGTACAGTAAAAGCAGTCCAGCTTACCTTTGTCTGTAGAGGTGGGTATGAAACTCTGTCCTGGTGATAGTTCATTGTACCAGAAGTTGAACAGTCTTGCATTGATGAAGAAGCGTGGCTCATACCAACCTTAAAAAAATTCCAAAGATACAGAAGTAGGAAATCCCTCTATCCATATCTTATAATCATGTAGATCATCAGCAACTGTCCTTTCCTGTATTCCATTTGTTAGCTTCCGTAACATACAATGGAAAGAAGCAGATGAATAGCAGTTTATGCACGTATGTTTATAGCTAGAGGGAAACTTCTAAAATCTGAAGTATGCCATAGAGTTGTATCCAAAGTGTTTACTTGCCTTTCCCTACAAGATGGAAAGGCCTAGAATCTACTTTTGCTGTTTTATCATACTTTTGCTGATTTCTTAAAATAAGAAACTTGTGATTTCCATCAATCCCACTAATCCGTTAGTATTTGTAACTTACAGGGTTTTGATGGTATTTAAATATTTAAGTACATAATTATTAAATCAGAATTAATAAACCACTAAGGAAGTACTGCTTTGTAAAGGCTACTTGTATGCTGGGGTGATGGGCTTGTTAGTTGAACACAGTTAAATTAATAATTTTAATTGTGGTGTTTGGGACAAAGGAATAATATGAATGAGATTGTCTTATGCTGCCTGGAAAAGATCTCAAAACATTACAAACATTTTTAGTTCCACTTTTTTTAGTGGTGTTAAAATTAGAATCTGCCACATGTGGTACAGTAGGTGTATTCGTAACTGGGGAGAAAGATGAGTAGATGAATCTACAGACCAGTTACGTTGGTGCTGGGTATGCCTGTATTTGACCAGCCAATAGATAGTGTCAACACGGTGGATGAAGATATGGTGTAAATAAGACTTACAGGAAATGTTGCCAGAGTTGGAATTTGGCCAGGATGCTCCCCTTGTTGCCTTTGTTGCTGTTAAAGGACCATTAAAATTATAAAAAAAATTACCTTGGAAATAGATGGACCAGCAAGCACAGTATTCTTGTAGCACATATATGCACATGGGAAGAAAAACCTAGAGTTATTTCCACATTGAGGGCAGCCTTCTTGAGATTTCCTTGGGTTCACAGCATAAAAGCAAAAGGGTAACGCCGAGACTTGCTCAGGTAAATAGGAGCTGGGTAGAAGACACAGTCCCTTAAAAATAACTTGGTTATAAAACAATGAACAGTTAAAGTGATCATAACTACAATTTTGGCGTTTGGGACAAAGCAATAACATGAATGAGATTGTATTACGCTGCCTGGAAAGGACAAGAAAGAATCTGCTGTACATGGAGCAATAGGTATATTCTTAACTGAGGAGAAAGATGAGTAGATAAATTTTAGGATCATATGATACTATACGGTTTCTTCAGAATATAAAAAAATGCTGTAATATGTCAAATCAAATGTATGCTTAGTCTAATACTTTATTCTGACTGGTGGATACTGAGAGAAAGAACGTAAGAAATAAACAGAGCCACCCTCCCAGTTTCTCTCAGTGGCAGATCCTGAGTAGAAGCTCCCAGACTGTGTACATGGGAGGAGCAGGCTGGTGATCACAGGACACCAGGACCCATCACTGCTGTCTTGGCAGCCAGGGTAGCAGCAGGTACTGCTACCTGGCACGTTTAAACAGGCCCTGTGCTGCTTGCAAGTGTTTTACGTTTTTAGCTCTGTATAATTTCCTTTCATTCAACTTCCTCATTTTCTTTTTTTTTTTAAGTTCCTATTTCTAAAGGAAAAAGTTGTGGTGAATTTTTTTTTTTAGCCTTCTCCTGTCTGGCAAGGATACCAGATATAAATATGCAGTAACTATAAGTGGTTCTTCTGGAGCTGTGTCATTAGCCAAGTCCTGTGCTCGCTCAAATCTAATTCAAGGTGGTTTTTCTTGCTGGGGGATGGAGTGAGAGAGCTCTCTGGCAAAGTGATCCGATATCTTTAAAAAGAAAGACATCTGTACTTTTTACCCCATCCAAAATTCTTAGTCTCTTATTTTTCAGCTTCATAGCCTTCCCAATCTCCTCCACAAGAACCACCAGGTTTCTTGTGTGTGCTACCACTACTGTGATTGCTTCCTTGATAGTATAGGTCTTATTTAAATTCACCCAGGATTGTATATGTTATAGAAACTTAGCTTGATTTTTCTCACCTTCCTCTTGTTTATCTGCCTGCTTTTGTAATGCATGATGCTGCTTCCCCTCTGGCATGACCTTGCCCATCAGTCCTCCATAATTTGTAGGGTGGCATTAGTTTCCCAGTATGTGGTCCTGCTGTCAAGTTTAAGATTCCTTTTATATCTGTATTCTCCTTTTAGACTCAAATTTAGACACCCCTGAAGTGGTCAGGCAGTTGGACTTGATGATCATTGTAGGTCCCTTCCAACTGAAATATTCTATTCTATTCTAAATTTATAGTTTAATGTCTAGATTTCGTGCAGGTAAATAGAAACACCTACCCATTTCTTCCTGCAACAAGCACTTAATGTGCCTGAACTTTGACTTCTGCTCTGTCCTTTATTTAGGGTGTGGTGTTTTCATGCCTATCACAGAGGATTCCACACTGTGCTATAATAATTTATTCTATTGCTTCTGAGCCTAAGCCTCTTTAGCCCTGATTGAATTTTGGTAGAGGTAGAGCCCATTTCTGTGTCTAGTAGGTGTTTTTTTTTTTTTTTGGTCCAAAAGTGCTGTTTTGTGTTTTGGGGTATTTTAGGAAATAGGAAACAGAAATACCTTTACCTTGCAGCCTTTTTATCACTCATTTTCAGTGTGCCTTAGTATCTATTGACCAATGTGCTGTACTTTTAATCAGCAATATTGCATGAAACAGCTCCTTGGCCTTTAGCATCTTACCTTACTGGCTAAACTTTGTGTTGAGGATTGTATTTATGTGCTCTGTCTGGCATCCACAAATATTACTGTTGCTGGCTGCTTGTGTTGTGGCCCAGGTGATGCCCAGGGATGCTCTACAAGAATTTCCTCTTTTACAGTTGACCTGATAACCAAGGAACATCAGCTGCCTTCTTTTCGTTGGGGTCCAAGAAGGTTTTCCTCTGCCCTAGAGGACACTGACATCTAGTGGATGGGTTCCACAGACACAGGGCAAGCAAACTGCTGCTTTAAGGCCATCTTTCTTCTGGACTCTTACCTAAATTTTGCTTTCATTTACAAACAACTCGTCAGGGTTGTTTGGAAGAAGAAGGAAAAAAAAAAAAGGCTAGCCAGTTTCGTGTAACTTACGGGGCTTAAGGATTAAGGGTTATGCAGTTGAACTGGTTATTCTTTGTTGGCGGTGGGTTTTTGGTTTTTGCTCAGTCAAGTTGCCTGCATGTGAGCCTCAGATATTTGTAATAAAATGATATAAGATATCGCATTCCCCAGTTGTCCTTCCAGCCTGTGAAGAAGATAACTTACCTGTTACAGCAAGAAGAGGCAGATGTTCCAGCTTCTAACCTCTGAGACAGATAGTGCCTCTGAGTTGCCTTCAGTTCTGGGCCTGTCCTTTCAATGAAACTTGAAGCCTAATAACATGTGGTAGTGTTGCTTTGCAGTTTGTCTCAGACATCTGTTAGTTTAGCTGGGAATTGAGTAGCAGGAAATTTTAACAAAAACAGTTTTCCTAGGAATGTTCCTAAGCAGAGAACAGTGTTTAGAAATCAAACTTTCAGAAAATGTTCATCAAAACATTAGTATTGCTTTAAAGACAAAAATAGACATTTCATTTGAATTAATAAAATCCAGATTTCTTTATCAAAGAAAATAAACACTGCATAAAACTTTATAGTTTAATAGTTAAGCATGGCATCTTCTGCTCTCAGAGATAGTTGACGTGTACCGAGTAAATCCTTGTGCCTGTGAGCAGTTAACACCATTGCTGCATATTATTCTTTGATCTCTGAGGGTTTAAGTCATTCTGCACTAGTGTTCATTGAACAATAATGTACTGGTTTTGGATTTGTTGATCATCTAGTAACTTTCTAAATGAGGTTAAAACAAGAGACAGTTTCAAGGCACTTAACTTATGGCTTAAAATCAGAGGAAGTCTTTCAGGCCTCATTTAACAGTGGAAGAGTCAGAGAAAGTGTAGACTGACAGTGCTTAGAATGAGGGTGTTAGACTTAAATGTTTGGTCACAGCCTTTAAAAAGGAAAATATTGCTTCCTTGTCCAGAGAGAACATGGAATTTTTTGCTGAAAGATGCTAAGATTATTTTACTGTTTGCTAGCATTCTTTGGTTATAGCGAAAGTATTCTCAAGTAGAACCAGACTATCACAATGAAAAACATTAACATAGAATTGAATTTGTTTTATATGAAATACCAGAAAATAAAATGTAAAGGCTACTAATGCTTTTTCTGTGCTAAAGGGTACTTATGCAATGCAAGCAATAGATGAAGTAGAATATGAATCTTTTTCGTAAGAGGAAAACTTCAGTAATTTCAAGTTGAATCAGTTTTATTAATATCAGACCATGAAGAAAAGTAAGAACATATAGTCCCTCAAAAAAGAAAAACCACAGCCTGACCCATTATTTTAATTAAGACGAAAGAAGAAAAATAACTGTTATCTCCTGTTGGCTGTTGAGAATTTATATTGTCTGATCTCTAGAAATATCCCAGCATGCTGGACTTACTACTGAATACAACCTGTTTATCAGTAAATACCCCGTGTCTTTATTTCCTCAATGACTACTGTAAACACTTACTAGTTGTCACTTAGTTAATTTGCATTTGTGTCTCCTTCACTGTCAGCTTTTAGTATACAACTCTATTTGGCATTTTTTAAGTTTAGTCTTATTTCTTTTACCCTGAAAGTCTGCCTGCTTGCTTTGTGTAATATTCCCACCTTCCCCTTTTATTGATTGTTTTCTAGTTTTGTCATCAAATGTCTGTTAGTGTGCTCTGCTTTTCATGAGAAGTCATGAAGAAAAATGCCTGATGGGCCTGGGAAGTTTTTTGAGAAACTCCACTTGTGAAATTTCTCCAGTCAGATGATTTTTTTTAAATTTTTTTTTTCCTTTTAGAAACAGTCTAAAGAGACTCTTGTCTTGCCTGAATTCTTGTAAAAATTCACATACTCTTCTTTTGAATTGGCACCATATCAAATACTTACTTGAAGCTCAGATTAGAACAGCTTCCTTTCCCAAGAAAGGAAGTGGAGTCTTATTACTTTGTCATTTATTCCACATAGATGAGAATTATAGATAAGGATCTTGAGGCTGGATCTGAAGGTATTCCTGTGCATTTGTGAAATACCTGGAAGTAAATCTATCATCTAGAACCTGGGGGCATTGAATAAAGTTGTTTATATTTCAGATAGAAAAAACTTAATGAGGGTTCTCTGTTGTTTACCAAACAAACTATTGACTTCTACATTCTGGATTGTAAATATTCAGCTTTTTAAAGCGATGACAGTTGAGGGTTATTTTAAATTTATCAGCAGCTTGATTGACAAGGCACTTGCCTGAGCCAGATTCATTTTACCAGTTGACTTTAGTACTTTTTTATTTGTTGAAATTTGGCACTGTAGAAGGACTGTATTTTGCAAATTAGCTGTGTAACAAACATAGCCTGCAGGGTACAAACATCAATGAGAGGCTACTTTAGAAACCTTTATGTGATTGAGTGTGTACTTCATATGAGGTAAACATTTCTCTGCTCTTCAAAATAGAAGAATTTCAGAAGTATTTACATTATAAATGTAATAAAGGCATCCTACAAACTGTTTGGAAATTAATTTAAAGTTTGACTTGCAGCTTTGGTGTACAAAAGGCAATAAAATGTATATAAAGGCTTTATTATAGAAGTATCAGGGATTTAGGTTCTCAACGTTGGTTTTAAAAGAGGACATACACAATACATTTGTTACTTGACTCTTTAGTTTGATGCGAACTTTTACGAGTCTTCAGAATTAAAATTTTCCTCTAAAATGTTCATGATTTCAAAATGTTAAACTTCAAACCATTTGATTAAAACAGTATTTTCATTTACTTTTTAGTAACTTCACTGTAGTATTCTTCTCTCTGGGCGTTCTAATGAAATCATGATATAGGGCTGCAGAAGAGGCAACTATTTGTTTTGCTAGTCACTTTTGGGTTTGCATGGCCTGAGAATACTTGTGATTAAGGTTACCATGGAACTTCAAGTGTTAATCACAGAACCGTCGAATTATTTGGGATGGAAGGGACCTTTAAAGGTCATCTAGTCCATCCCCCCTGCAATCGGCAGGGACATCTTCAACTAGATCAGGTTGCTCAGAGCCCCATCCAGCCTGGCCTTGAGTGTTTCCAAGGATGGGGCATCTACCACCTCTCTGGGCAACCTGTTCCAGTGTTTCACCACCCTCATCATTCAAAAATGTATGTCAAACAATATATTTGAAATTGTTATATTAGAGAAAAACCACAGCCTTTTCCTTTTTTTGAAGCAGCTCGTTGAACAAAATACAAGGAAAATAAGAAACTTTTTCTGTACAAGTGGTAGTACTACAAGATTGTAGAAGATGCTGCGTATATGCCTATATTACTTTTGTAGAAGAGAATTGCATACGATATAGCATGTGTGGAGAAGGTTTAAGGATTTTGTTTTTAAATTCAGCAGAAACAAACTAAATGGTAGAGTTTATATTGTTCAGGCATTTAGCAGTGTTACTTCTAATTCCTGAATGTTCAGCCATTAAAACAAAAACTTTAATGGAGCGGAATAATCTAAAATCATGCTTATGAATAACTTCTTATCTAGATTTGTTGTTTCTGTACTAGCCATTGCTGCTTTGGTTTTGTTTGAGTAGTTGCTTTATAGCTCTTTCTGCTGGAATTATGAGAATTGTGTTGGCCATTGCATTCCCTGTTCTGTCTCTTTTTGAAATCAGAATTGGCATAATCTGGTTGGAAGGTGTGTGCTTTTGAACTGATGGGGACATGTTTGTTAGGCAAAAATTGACAGATACTACAAATATAAATAGTTATGGCACAAAATTCCTTTGCCTATCCATAAATATTTTGCTCGTTATTACAGTTGAAATCTTAATACAAGTTTGTATCTTTAATGAGGCTACTTCTTTCTGGCTCTTAAAATGCTATTGAACTTCATCATAAATGGCCTCTTTATAACTAGCACATTCCTTGGCTTCCAGACTCAGCCTCAAAGAAGGGGTGAAAATAGTTGTAAGCATGTTTTCTCCAGTTAGTGGAAATGTATTTTCTATTTGATAACTTCTCTTTCCCTTTACATTCCCTTATATATTCCCTGTGTATACATTACTGCATGGAAGTACTGATTCAGTGCTTGTCAAAAGTTTTCTTTTTTGTATTTATGTCTGGAAAGGTTTTAGATTGTGTTTTTTTGGAGGGGGAATAGTCGTTAAAACCTTGTGGGTGTTCTATTTGCCAATTATGAACTAACATAGCTATAGTAGCAGTATCCTAATCTTGCATGCTGAATACTGGGGGTTCTAAACTACTGAAATTCTCTACAGATACTGTATTTCTATACAAGGGTCAAGCCTGCTCCTGAAAAAAAAAAAGTTAGATGGCTGGGGAATGATAAAACTGGCGAATTTTTATTGGAATTGCTTGCCTGTCCAACATCAGCATATTTAACACTGAACTCATGTCATCACATAGTGATTCAATTGTATGCTAATGGATGTCACATAACTGAAAGGAACAGCACCTTTGAGTTCTAGAGATGTTTCAGTAAGGTAATTTGGACCCAAAACCAGATCTCAGTTGCAGTGCTTCTTGACTGCACAAACAGCTATGCCTTTTACCCAGAGCGTTTGTGGGGCTCCAGCTTTTCAGCTTAAAATCATTCTCGGTGAAAGTCTTACAGGGCAGGATCTGTTTCAGATAAATCGGCAAGACATAGCTGTTAAAAAGCCATGATGCCTTTTTGGAAGGCAGGACATAACAGCTGTAGCAGACCTTTTTTTGGGGGGTGCCGATTTATTAAAAGGCTTTAAGACTACTCTCCTGTGCCTTTACTTATGGCAGCTTTGGTAATGGGGGACCAGGAGGTAGGAAATTCTAGTTTACTTCTGTTGGAGTGAAAGCTCAGTGTTTCCTGTTTCAGTGCGGTGCTTTTTTTTCCACCTAGTATGAATTGGGCTGAAAACAAACACTGACCTCAAGGAAATGTATTCCAAGGCGTGGGAAAAGAGGAAGAGTTTTGCATCTTGTGAAGGAAGAGGGAGAAGAACTTTGGTGGTGTTTTTTTTTTCTTTTTTTAGTGCTGAGCAGAAACAAAAGCAAAATATATTCTCCATGGAATTTAATGCCTCATTCCACATGCTATGAAGTCACAAGCAAGGGAATGGTAAAGACTGTGGGGAGAAGAAAGTTTTGGTGGTAATAGATTATGAAATTTCTCAGGGAGAATTGACGTGGTTAAACAAACTAAATAGTCTTAAGAGACAGAGGCTTAGCTGATACCTATTTAGATCTTATATGCTGCTTATTTGTATGAATTGTACCCAACCTGTATTGGCTCTACAGCTCCTCCTTTGAATGCTTGTCACAGGGTGCTTTTGACTGGTTAAGATGTTATGTCTGTTAAGGCATGAGCACTGAAACTGAAGAGCTGTAAAGTTATAACCAACAGTGACTGACCCAGGCCCTCTCATGTGGCCCTGAAAAAAGCATAGCTTACATTCCTTTTAGCAGCCTGATTGAGCTGGAATAAAACCTCTTGCCTTTGGGGTGTTCTTTGTGCAAAAAGTCTCATCTTGCCTTTAGATAATTTCTTCTATGCTTCCATGGGCTGGTCTTGGGGATGCTGTTACTTTGGTGTGTGTTCTTATTGCATCATAGCTGTTGGGTTTTGACATCCCTGAGAAACTTTAAATCTGGTGTAAGCGAGGTAGGACAAGTATTTACTTTCATCTCTATTTCAGGTGAAGGCACACTGTTAAAATCTTCGCTCAATTCAGATGTTGCACTGACAGTGTCAGCGTCACATCCAGGATGAGAAAATTCATTTGACTTCAGAGCTAGTCTGTCTAGATAGCGGACTGTAGTGTGGTCACCTCTCTTGGATGAGTCAAAGGGTGGCTCTTGAGAGGAAATTTACCGGGACCTATAACCAGTTTTTGGTTTTAAAACAAACCAACAAAACCCACTTCCAGCATCAGAGTGGAAGGTTCATCCTACCTGTCTCATACTTTGCAAGGCTTTTCAGCAGAGCTCTGCTATGGCAGTGTTGGTGTTGCACGTTTACTTCTGCTTGCTTTTGCAGATGGAGATGAGGTGGCCACTTAAACTGTTCTCTACACCTTTTCATTTAAGGCTATATCTCTGCTTAATATCAGTGATTCCACTTCTGGTTACTGTCTTACTGAGCAGCTCAAATCATTGGGACCATAACAGGACTGAGCAATCTTCCTCTTGATTTTGGATACCTTATAGTAAGACACTCTGGATTCAAGGTGATTGTGCATGCTTCTGACCAACCTGTTATTGTGGTGTTGCTGAATTCCCCCAGAGATTCTGAAGGCTGTCATGGTCTAGGGTGAGATACTCAGTTTTGTTTTGCCTGAATTGATTGCACGTATAGATGGCATCTCCAAGAACAGCTACAATACATAACCTTTCGTGTTGTTCCCCACATGTGCCTAAACCGTATTCTGTAGGAAGCCGCTGAAGGTGAAAGGGCTATGCATCTTTGTACCCTTGTTATGCAATGGTACAGTAGTTTCCTGCTACAAAGGAAATATGCATGTAATGAAAAGTGGACTAAGTTTGACAATTCTTTTTGCAAGTTATTTATAGCCATCATATGATAAGACCTTAAATTTCTAACTCTGACCTGAATGCAGATTCAACCTAAATGAGGCATGAATATGCATCCATCAGTTTCTTGACCAAATCAGCAGAACTGGTGAAATGCTGGCAGTAAAATTGTACAAGAGCTACTAATACAGTTATCTACAGTGTTGTGACAAAAAGGTCTGCAGGTGTGGAAAAGTGTCTTTTGCTTCCTTATTTCAAGATACTTTGTATTCAGTAGATTGGCATGCATAGTTACTCTGCAAATTTTATGAGTTTAAAAATTTTTAGATATTAGTAATTCTTTATCACATCAGAAACAATCATTGTTCATTTGCCCTAAAATGAATGGTGTTATTTGTCTTGAAAAATTGTATGAAGGACAACTCAGGTCTTTAGTTACCATCTTGGCTTGAAAGTTCAACTACTTGTGAAAAATCAATCAGTGAGGAGATTGGTATAGAGGGCTTAAATATCAAGATGGCATATTTCATATGCCACAGTTAACTGAATTTTTTTACTGCATTTAGTAGCTGTTTTCTTCAGTAACAAGCTGCTGGATTTTTTGCAGATATGTTGATTGACTCCATTGAAACATTTCATCAACCAGTGTTGTAAAAACATTCTCTTAAAAATTATTTGCCATAGCTTTCTTTAGGAGCATCTTCCCTTTTAATCACACAGCAAGGTAAGATGAATAAGAGCTGTATATGTTCAAAGAAAGACTTAAAGGGAAGATCAAGATTAAATGCGATGCTTTTTAATATACTTGTGCTGTCAGCATGCACAAAACCACCAAAACCTGGGACTGAAGGAATAAGAGGAAAATAGTGAATCCAGTAACCTGGAAATTATGCTTTTAAGCAGGGGGGTTCCCTGGTTATGAATTTTGTTTCCTTGCTTATTTCTTTAAGTGCCTTGCTTCCTTATGCTGTTTGTGTTTATATTGGTGGGTCTGAAAATGATCTTGTTGCAAAATAACCGAGGTTTATTTCTGTTTTGAATTATCAAGAATTGTTCCTGAATTTCCTTAACGCTGTTAAGAAGCCTATTATTTGTAGTGTGTGCTAATTTTAAATGCCTTTTCTGTTTTTGCATCAAGACATGCTTCCCAGCCTTCAACCCAAAGCAGTTAATTTTCTAATCACATGGTTTCAGACCAAGAGAAATTTTCGTGTTCTTCACTCATAGCCTATAACTGTCACTGCTACGTTTTCACTTGATGTAATGTGTTCATAGTAGTCTCTGCAATAAATTGAGTGTGCTAAGAAACAGTATCGTTCAGAGATAGAAAGTTATAATCCCGGTTCTTGCATGTATAATAAGTATGCTGCAGAGCTTTCTAAAATACCTTAGAACATACATTAGTAATTTATTAACTAAAACTTGATTATGCTTTAGTAATTTAATGTTTTGTTTTGTCTGCTTATTTACTTGCTCATCAACAGACCATAAATCTCTTTAGTCTTCTCCATCCTTATAAAAGTAGCCCATTACTGGCAGTAGGTATATTGCTTAACTGTTATGCTGAACATAAATTAACTGCAACTGTGGTTGACAGTACTGCTAATTTAGGCTGGGATTAATGTGCAGATAGTATAAAAATAGTTTCAGAAATGAGGGAGAGAAAAGGAGACTTTTCAAGCAGTCAGACCACATTTTGATAATATGTCTGTGTAAAGTTATCTTTAGTTCTTAGCAGTGTGGGAGACATGCCTGGTTCTAACATTTTTGTTAGGGAAAATATAGGTTTGGAAAGATGGAAAACGTTGGTCTTACTCTGGCAGTACCTAATTCTTGAGAGTATGCTGTTGTTTGTTCTTGGTTTTTGGGGGTTTTTTTTTTTTGTTTTTTTGGGGGGGGGTGTTTTTTTTTTTTTACCTGTTCCCAGTTTTAATGTGATACTGAAAAAAGCAGGATGTACTCCTTAACTGGCTCCTTTCAGTACTGCCACGTGGCCTTCTTTGCATGAGGACCTACCAGCATTGTCTTCATTGACTGATGCTTCTTTATTGGATACAATTAATGCAATAACATGAATTTTCCTCTTCCCTGAGAAAATACCAGAGTTAAGATGTTATAGAATACGCTATACCATCTAATACTGAAACGATGCTGTTCTCAGTTCCCTGGGTAATTTTGGAGGGATTTTTTGTTGGTGGTTCACACAAGCTTCCTTGAACGCAGTGGGGTTTTTAGACCCGTCCATTGTCCTGCTATGAAACACAGAAGACAAAGCTCCCAAGGGACTGTAGTTATCAGGCTTGTCTGTTAATCACTTCAGCAGAGATTCCCTTGGAGCACCTAGAGCTCAAGAGTTAGTAGGTGTTGCTAGAAGAGAATGCCAAGGTAGTGAAAACTCCTCCTTCTTATATCTCATTCTTTCTATCAATTCAGCTTGCAATCTCCTTTGAGGGCCTTATTTCAGAGAAATAGGTTAAATCCAGACTGCTAGCCTGTTCCTTGCAGCCAAAGCCATCTATGAATGTTGAGATACAGTGAAGCTTTTCTTGTACAGAAGGGGATCATTCTCCTTTCATTGTTTATGCTTGGCTAGTGTTTGGGAAGACTTTTTCCTTCCATCATGAGGGCTAGGAATTCTTAAAAATAATTGTTCGAAAGCTGACAGGAATATCTGAGGAAAGATTGACCGTGTCACAAGTGTATGCTGTTTCTCAGATACTTCTAAAGCACAGTGGTGAGAGGGATACTCTCAAAAATTAGTTTTATCTGTAATTTCATATGTATGTACTAAGTATTTGTATGATAACTAATTTTAATTGTCAGCTTAGACTCTTTGGGCATTATCTTGCATGTAGGCCTTTTCCATGTTTTCATGCTGTGCTTATTTGCAACAACAGATGCAAAGCATTTAATGGACGAATGTAAACTGCAGGGATAGTTGGGAGACTTAAATGCAAGTATGATGCCTGAAATCATATTAAACTCTGCATTATTTGTGCTACTTAACAGGGGAATGAGGTAACCAGTGCTATCCCCCGTGGGACAGTTCAGTGTTGATTCAGGCCAACGGGACCTGACTTCCCCAGAGACTTTGGGCTAAGCTGCACTGTGCCCCACTCTCCCCACGCAGCTCTTGTTCTGGCAGAGTGACTAAAAGAAACCCAGCTTGCTGTGTTCATTTATTCCTTGCTATTGCAACCCAGAGCTGCAAAGGCACCCCTGACACAGAACAGTCCACCCTCCAGCTGAGTTTATTAACATCAGATTGTCCTGGTGTTTCCCAGCGCCCCCAGTGATAAGGAAGTGGTATAGGGAAACTCCAGTTGGATTTGCAGGGACTTTAAGCTGAAATACTTCTGGAACCAAAGCAGCTGTAGAAAGTCAGAGCCCCACTTGAGCAGTGATGTATCTGAGTCTGCACTTGAGCTGTCTATTGACAAAGGCATCTCTGTGTTCATAGTATTGGTACAGAATCCAAAACCTGTGTAATCGCACCATAGATAACCAGAAGATGGTTATTTTGAAATTTTTGTGGTAGTTTAGTTCACATTGCTCCTTACAGGTACGTTTTTCTCACGGTATAAAAGTACTAGGAAATTTATTCTGCCCTAGTAATTTTTATCTAAATTATTAGGATGAGAGCACAGTTGAACATAATTCATGTGCTTTTCTTCCCCTGCTGCTAGTAAGAACAATGCAATGTCAAGCTTATGATAGAAATAGCTGTCTTATTTCATGAAATAAGTGCATTAATACTACATTTTTTAAGTGTTTCCTAGTATCTTCTTTTATGCTTTGATTTTTAAGGTAACTCTTATGGAAGCTTTTCTTTAGTTTTCAGTGCTTTGAGTACTACTTAATGCACTTAGGCAAATATTGCAAAACAAAATATGTTCTTGTGTGATTGGTGTTATCTCACGACTCTGCTGCCATAGCTGGCCACGTAGAGCTTCCTAAGCCTGTTGCTGTTGCCTGTTGTCACATAGCAAATGAACCATAGGTGCCGTGGAGTATTCTAGCAGCTGACATTTGACACTATGATATGTACTGCTCCTCAGGTATGGTCAAAAAGGAGATTCAAGAAAATATCACTGTTTTACTAACTGATGTTCTGACCATCGGAAATGTCAGATAAGGCTTAGGAGACAATTTGAGGACTTTAAGTGAAGCCCTGGTGAAATATTTGTCGCACTTTCCTTGAAAAGAAGCCTGGAAAGGAGTCACAAGAACTTTTGTATCTTAAATAAGGTTCAGGCTTTTAAAGTGAGTTCTGCATATCTTAATAGGCAGTACAAATATTTTCTTTAAGCCACAAACATTTCTGTGGTATTAAGCAGTTTGTCTTTACAGGCTTTCTAAAGTGTTAAATAGATGAAATAGATTGACTGCAAAAGTCAGAGATCTGTGTTTCCTGAACTGATTGGACTAAGCTCTTCTTAATATGGTAGGATTCCACACGCTGGATTTGAAAAGCTGGTTTGTCTTTTTGTAAAAACACTGAAGTAGATTTGTAGTGCAGACTGTAAAACCACTGTGGAAGTTGGAAGTATGTTTCTGAAACTCAAATAGTTTCAAAGGCTCATCTCCCCACTGTCACATGTGGTAGTGTTTGTCACCATCCCACAAACCACTTCTGTCACACAGTGAATAAGCAGAATTAAACTCGAGCTTTTCTAATGAGAATGGAACTTACGGCCTTGTGAATGTAGTTCTTTAAGTATGATGAATCATGAATATACACTTACTTTTTGACCATTTTGTTCTTAAAAGAATATATAAACGAAGATTTTTGTGGTACCAGAATAGCAGTTCCAGTGAATATGCAAGTGTCACGGAAGCGTCCACTGTTATCTGCAGAGGCACCAGGCTGGATCTCTGATGTCCCTGCTGTTGGCATCCGAGTATCTTCTGGGAAGCGACTTGGCAGTTTACTGACTTAACCCAAATGAGTGCTGCTTTGTACTGTAGACAGTTGTTTATTATGAATTAGCATGAAACTGGACTGTGACGGATCTTACTGGCTATCTTGTCATCAACTTACCATAGTCTGAACAAAATTCTTTCTTCTTCTGCCCTGTCATTACCCTCCTTCTGCTATTGAGTACATTCTCCTCCTTCTGGTCACCCAAGGCTGTAACCTAGGAAGCACCGAATCTCTTGAATCCTACAGCAGACTGTGTGTGCACATTGCAATAGCTTTCTGCAGAAATTTTCTGTTGCCTGTAGGGCAAAATCTTCTGCCGAGTCTGGCACTTTTCCATTCCTGTGGTAGTTTGTTCAAAGCTCAGTTTTCAGAATTTTTTTCCTTACTCTTTAGAGAATTCTTTCTCTTCCAAACATGATGTAGATACTACTCTATGTAGCAGATACTACTACAAATCATAAAGAGTACTACTTACTCTTTTTGATTGCTCTCAGGGCTGTACTTACTTATCTTCTATTACTCTTGTCACAGAACAGCTGACAAACATGCATTAAAAGCATGGATCCTAAAGTATTTTAGGAACAGATGTGTGTTAAAATCAACCTGTATTTCATTTCCAGTTTCTGCCTTGGAGCTGGGCTATGCTAATCCTACTTTCCAGTCTGTTTAGCAGATTGTACAGCTATTGAATAATGTAGGGGAGATGGCTATGCTGAATTCACATAGCATCACTTTCTAGAAAATGAAAGTTGGTACTAGTTACTCCAGCCTTTTTGGCTTATGGTAGGTCCAAGTTGTACCTGTGAAAGTGTTTTTTCTTGCATGCCTTTAAAATGGGCTAAAGCAAAAAGGATCATCTTCCTAGGGTGCTTTTTGATACCTAACCTTTTTCCTGTATCACTTCCTCAAGCGTGTCCTTTTTCATGCAAAATAACTTCTGCTTCTACTCATGGTTTTTAGAGGTCCTTTTTTCTCTAAACTTCTTTCTATTACTTTTTCTAAGGAGACTCATGGCATTTGTCCCATAAAAATCAGTAAGATGGACAAAAAAATCCCCCAAAACTCACAACCAGGTTGAGATGTGGAACAATATACAAAATCACATTGGTTGCTGTGCTTCGAATGTATCATTGTTTCTCTTTGCTTTTTTTTAATCCCCCTGAACTGGAGGCTTATAGCCTATTTCAAACTATTTCTCAGTCTTGCAATTCTTAGCTGATATAGCTAAATTATGTGTATCTATTTTGCTATTTCTAGACTCCTGGTTGTGTCCAGTCTTAGCACAGGCAGTTTTTTATTTTGACATAGGTAAGGGCAGTGTTACATAGGACAATGTCCCCCATGTGGAGTGGTATTCATTATGTCTGTACCATGTTGCAAACCAGGTTTCTCTGCCTGCTATGTGTACAGGTTATGCTGTGAATTTGTTTTTAGTGCTGCAAAGATGAGTGTAGTCTGCGTGGAAGCTTCCTGTAACTGTTTACATGTCTTTTCAAGAATTGAATCTTCCTATTCTTCATTGTAGCAATGTTTTCAGATAATATATTTAGCACCTCAATCACTGTGTGGTCCGAGACTTACTGTCCCACCTCCAAATATTTACTGTTTTTTCTTCATCGACTGGCATTGCAAGTTTTTCAAGAGCAATGCACTTTAAGGAAAAAAAACCCCCTGTGTGCTAGTTCTGTTACTCTTTTTAGCATTCAATGATTTAATCTGTGATAAAGTCCTTGGAGAAGAGAAGAAAAAATGTCTGAAAACTGGTACTTCTTGATTTGCTTGTTTTTAATTTTACCTTGCCATTGGTTTTGCTCTGTAAATGCTACTTCTATGGATTATTAGATGCATATTATTCAACTAAATTAATGCAAAGTTTTATCCACACTTGCATATAAAATTTGTTGGATTTTCACTATATCCAGACAAATGTTAGGAGAGTGTTTTTCTGTATGTAGCAGAAATGCTAAATTTTGTGTCTTTTTTTCTTTTCCTTTTTTGCTGGAAGAATTATTGGAGGGCTTGAGTTGCCAATTCGTTTTTCCTTCTTTTTTTAAAAAACTGAAGTTTGCAGTGAGTCTCCCAAGTGTTTTAGTAGTTTTAGACGAATTCAAGAAGAAAACTGGCTTTCCAACCAAACTGTCTTATTTACGATGTCCTTCTGCCTGTACGTTGTTGCATAGTCAGTCTTAAACAAGTTTTATATTTTTGACTAACAACCAACCTCCCCCATTCCCCCCCTTCCCCCCAAAAAAGCAAGCCATGAACAATTTGGGTCTTCAAGGATGATAACCAAACATCAAAGGTGGAGGGGAGGGGAACATGAACAACCTCTATCCTTCTACCTGTACAGAATACCACTCAATGGAAATACTACACTTCTTTGAAGCTACATTCTCTGTTTTCCTCTTGATCATCTTCTATACCACCACCATGACAGTGTCAATAGAATGGCTGGTTTTGCAGCCACCTAGCTTTAGCTGGAAGCCAGAGTTGACTATCTGAGTTCTTCAGGTTCCTTTTTAAACCTGGGTGTCTACACAATCTTAAATAACAAGCACTGCTGGCTGTTCTTGTTTTTTTTGGTTTTTTTTGTTTTTTTTTTTCCAAAGAGAATTTATATATTTTCTTCCTCCTCAGTTTTAAGGTTGCAAAGGCCTAATTTGAGTGGGGTGATAAAAGCTGTATTGCTCTTGTTATTTCCTAGGTTGCTGGAAGGCATGGGATGGATTTTGTTATTAGAGGTTTTGACTATTTCAAATTTCTAGGATTTGAAATAGATGGAAGGCAAAAAAATGCCATATTATTGTGAATACAGCAGACCTCCTGTCACTCATCTTAATTGCGAATACTGTGTACCTGAGAGGCAGGGACCTTCTTTCTCTGGGTGTACGTGAAATTCAACAGGAGTTGGCCGTTAGGAGTCGCTGCCTGTTAAAAGTGAGATTTTGCTTTCTGTTCAGTTGTCAGTGTGTTGGAAGCCATGTGTTTCAGAGCAAAGTACCAGCTGCTAACAGAGCCAACCTGCTCTGTCGTCTTCCTCCAGGTATTCTGAGCAATAACAGATTTTTCAGTTTCTCACAGGTATTCTTAATGCAGTTGTTACTCCCTAACAGGGCAGTGTATTTCTTAAATAAAATACAGCCGTACTCCGTACTGCTGCTGTAGCGGCTTTTCCAAAGTCCCATGTCTCATGATATATAGAGCTGGTTTCAACTTGGTTGTAAACTGCTGATGACCTGAAAGTACTGGATAATTAGATTTTTAAACTTCATCATAGTGAGTATTGTAAAAGGAGAGAAGAGGTACTTTTGAGCGATCTTCTTGTACTTCATCAGTGAAGCTAATACCTAGTGATGTTTCTGTTATCTTGAGACTTGAAAATATAACATAAATGTTTTATTTCAGAGGTTAAGAAGATTATCAACAAAATACAGAACAGAGAAGATCTACCCAACAGCCACTGGAGAAAAAGAAGAAAATGTTAAAAAGAATAGATACAAAGATATATTGCCATGTAAGTCTTATATACGTGTTAATAGAAGACAAAGGCAAGTGCTTGTTATTCTTAATGTATTTTGAATTTTACTCTTTAGCTATTACTGAAAGGCAAAATTGGAGATAATTTGCTGACAGATAACTTTCATAAAATTTTTATTTTTAACTTGGAAGGCAAAGTAAGTGAACATTTGTATATTTTATTAGGACAGCTATCACCTAAAGAGACAGTGTGTGCTAGGTCCCAAGCCCTATCAAGCTGACATTTTCATTTTAGCTTGGAATAGTCTAGAACTTTACTAGGTGCTTAACTGTATTTTTTTCCTTAGGAGCATGTGATTAATGGTAGAAACCAAACAAATGTCAGCATAAACTCTAGATGAAATTGTAAGGAGCCTTAAGGAACCTGGCTTTGTGGTTTGAAGTAAAATAGTTTTTTTTTTTTCTTGTTTGTATCCTGCAAACGGTGTCAGAGAACTTTTAGTGCTGGATTATCTTTGGTTTGTATTTTGCTAGAGCCCAAATGAAATTCTGTTTAACGTACGAACACATAAAACAAGAGTCAGAGCAGAATTTAAATTTTAAAACCACCAATGTGTGGATATAACAGATCAGTGATCTGTAATGACAAGATTGCCTGTTACAAGCTCACTTTGTGTAGCTCATGAGGCCGTGTATTTCAGCAGCTCTTACTGTGCTTCTCAATATGACCAGCTGACAGCAAGATTAAAGGATAGTCTTCTGACAAATGCCATTTTTCATATCCCAGAAGATTAGCAACAGATACATTTTACTCTGCTTAGCTTTCTCAGAAGTGTTAGGAGAAACCAATTTGAAGTTGAAAATGGTCTTAAGCATCATTAGCTTTCATTTTCAAAATGTGTTCTAGTAATAAACTTCAGTGAATTACTATGTGTTTCAGATTTGTTGTATACCTGTGTGCTCCGTTTTTCTAGCGCTGGAATTTTTACAGTTTATCGGCACTTGGAGCAACACTTCCAGCAGTAAACTTTGCCCTAAAGCTACAGGTCCTAGATTGTTTAACAAGGTGGGCATAGTACTTGCTGCTGCAAGGAAGGAAAGGCAAACGTATTCAAATCTTGCTGGAGGATATCTGTATAACATACATGTTGAAGAGTAGTGTGGTACTAAGCTCAACTGCAGCAAAATAGTTAAATATCATTGGGGGTTTTGTGTTTGTTTTGTTTGTTTGTGTGTTTTTGGTTTTTTTTTTTTTTTTTACTTGGGAGGAAATGTATTTATGGATGGAGTGAAAAAGAGAGAGGAAGTTGTTATTGTCATCTTATTAAGAGTTTCCATGCTGGCATTTTGGTAGATCATGAACAATATAGCAAAATCTTGGTAGCATCTAGGCTGAATTGATGAGACACTTAATAGGTAGTGGAGTAGTGAATGGCTGCAACTAGAGCGGTAGATGGACTTTTCTTTCATCTACATAAAACCAAAAACTGAGTCACTGGAATCTGAAAGGGTACACAGATCACAGTGGGGAAAATGAGCAAACCTGAAAGCTGACATTGAGGAAAACTGAAGGTGTATTTTCAGTTAAAGCAAGAATATATTCAAACATCCAAAGGTTCCAGCAATAAAGTGATTGGAGACCAGCTTGACAGAAATGAAAGCTGGATGTTTTGGAGGAGGAAGAGGGATGATATTTTGCCTCTCTCTTATAAATCCAGAAAAGAACTTAAAATGTAACTTAATCGGAGATTAGTGCTATATTTATCAGAAATTGCTACTGCTACCAGAGAGATCAGTATCTCAGTGCTAACTCAGTACTGACTTCAGAGTAAAAGATGTGTGCATGGTCACGTTACAGTTCACTAAGCCATCCTAAATGATAGTTAAATGAAATATGGTGTTCACTCGTTACCTGAAGATACCAATTAGTAACTGTGAACTGAGCCTTTAAACTATATATAAATACCCAAGCACTTAATCTGCTGAACCTGGAACCTGCAGTGGAATTTTTCTTGGAGAATTCTATTCCAGACCTAAAACTCTAAAGGAGCTGAGCTGTGACAGATACAGGCAGGCTGGAAATGTTGACATTTGGAAACTGCTCTAGAATTTTGGATCTACTGTGCTGGGAAGATAGGAGCCCTCATTAGCCTACCTCTTTAATTGGTCTGATCCACCATTTAAAAATAGTTTTTAGAATTAAGTCTGTGACACCATTGCATGCTTATGAAGTGTTTTTGCTTTTACATTATATGTATGAGTGTGTAATACAGTGTAATATGTTTTAAGTGTTTCTCTGGGCCTTTTATGTGAGAGTGTGATGTCTTTAGATGTGTGATCTAAATGTCTTGTAATCTACACTTGGGCTTTTTAAGGAAGCATTACATGGTAACACAAACATTTTTTGCATGTTATCAGGACTCTGTCAGAAAATTTCACGATCTTGGAAGCAAGTATGTTGGAAGCTTTTTGGAAGAGCTTTCTGTATAGAAATAACTCTTAGCATGTACTTCTTGCGGGCATGGTTCCCTGTTTTATTACCAGTGATGTTTTGACAAAAAAACCCCAAACAACCATATTTCCTCTTTTTCATAGACTTGTTCTTTATGTTTTTTCTTGAATTTAGCTCTAATAAAAGTTTTAGCAGCTGTTCTGTGGTTGAGGAGTTGACCCTGGGAGCAGAAAATAACAGAAATTGCTTGATCAGATGCTGTTTCTGTAGATACGCCTGTTCCCCAGTTCAAAGACTTTTTTTTTAATCTGGATTTTCGATTTATTGCAATACTAAATTAACTAAAACGGCCTATATTGTAGAGATAGTTTAAATTATTTTTATGTGCTAGGTAGGAAGTGTTGGCATCAACAAGAGCTGGAAGGACTGGCGAACCTGCCAACCACCTACCGTCCTTCTTAGTAAGAATCATCAAGTTGTTTCTGTATTAAAAATGCACTTAATTTTTTTTTATGCCAAAAAGAATTCCAAGATGTTTAGTTTATTCTGTCAACAAGTAATAAAGGCTATTTTTAAGACTGCTGAGGATTTTGGTCTCCAAAAATCTGCTGGTTTCATAAGAAGCTTTCTCTCAAAGAGTCAGTAATGATTGAGGCAGAAACTTCAAATGTCAAAACCCCCAAAATGAAGGAATCTGCTGCTTCTGGTTTAGAAGTGCCCCAGCAAAGTGCTTAGCCCAGTGTTTGGGGGACAGAGGTCAGTCTGTGCCTGAGCAATAAACCTCAGTGCGTGTCTCATGTGGGTTTCACCTGATGGACTCCTCCTTGGCAGAGACTTTGAGACCTGCCAGCTGCTTTAACTATGCACTGCTGTTTTATTCTTTCTGCTTTCTGTAAATGGACACAGTAAATGTGCCTTTAATTCTGACCATCGTGATCTGTATTAATCTCGTGTAACTACAACTTCGATTACTTCTGATCAATTGAATTTTGCCTCTTTGTAATGAATCGCTCTTGGAATTCCAGTAGTTGGTACTCTGTAAACTCAAGCATCAGAAGCACATAGCAGTAGGAAGCTACTCTGCTTATCCCTACCTGAGTTGGTTTACCTATAAATTAAATTGACTGACTTGCTTGTGTGACTTATCTTTGGGAAACATTCTTTAATGCTTAATTTCTTCTATACATATTATATGCACTATATAAATATATATATATAAAATATTTGCTGTCACATTGATTTACATATGTCATAATTATTGTTAAAAAAAAAAATTCTTCTTTTAGTTGATCATAGCCGGGTTAAACTGACCTTAAAAACTCCCCCACAAGATTCAGACTACATCAATGCAAACTTTATTAAGGTATGTATTACTATCTTAAATTCTTTTTAAGCTTTTATTTTGTATCAGTGCAATTTTAATATTATAGTCTCAGATAAGAATTTAAAGCTATGAGAGATGATTTTCTTTGCAAATAAATTTGCAAACATGATGCCATTTACAAAGCAATTTTTTAAGTTTTAATGTTACTGTAAGTATAGGTATAATACAAAATACTTCATTTTAAAGTGACAAGCAACCAAATTGGAACTTTATACCATAGGAAAATTCAGATATGATTTTTGTAACAGTTGATACTGTTAAAAATACCAGATTTTAAGAGAGGCTGTTTTTAGGGATAAGAAACGAGGTGTTTGACAAATTGTGTACGTTAATATGCACTTCTTGCTATTCATGGCAGAAGTGTGGCAATGCAATTATATCTAACCATCTTAGAGAAGCCAGAATTTGGCTAAAAACCTGTTACACTTTTGTTTCAAAGTGTGAATATCCTGGGTTTTCCTTGTAGCCTTATTCTGATGCTGCTTCTACATAGTAATGCTTATTCAGAAACAGGTGTTCCTATAAATCTCACTTCTTGAATGTTTAGCTTGAAAAGCTGAATGTAAAGGTCTTCAAGCTTTATATAAAACAAATGTAAAAAATTTGTATTTTTGAAATGCGATATTGCTGGGAGGGGGGAACTTATATTTGTTCAAGGGGATGCTTTTTGGCAGAAAGACTTTCAAACTTTCATCATTAAATATTTCAGTAATGAAGAAAATGGACGCTTAAAGGGAATCTTCAGAATCTGAACATACAGAAACTTAGTATTTTCTGTTACAGTCTCTGGCAGCACAGTAGCTGTTATCATCTCGGGCCCCCTTGAAATCACCAGCAAAATTCCCACTAATGTAAATGGGATTCATATTTTATATTCACCCTTCCTGTTGGATCAAAAAAAAAATATTCTAATTTTACGTTATTATAACCTAAAGCCTTTTTTATTCAGTGCAGATAAATTTTCTTTATAAACACTAATGGTTCCTTCATGCAATCCTAGGGAGTACATGGGCCAAAAGCATATGTTGCTACCCAGGGACCATTAGCAAATACAGTAATAGACTTCTGGAGGATGATATGGGAATACAATGTTGCCGTAAGTACCTACTTAAAAACCAAAATTGGGTATTATCTTATTTCATGGCACAGTGATTGTGTAACTTTTGCCTGAGCTGGCTATTATTATTAAAAATGTTGACAGTGATTTAGTCCATTTATTTCTCAAATCTTCTTTTGGTAGTTTAAATAGCATTCTATATATCATTAATATTATTTCTTCAATTTAATAATGTAAATTCAAAGTAATAATTTTATTGAATGAATATGAAATCATGCATATTATGAATAGGTTGGTGCTTGGTTACATCTGTGCTGTAGGAGACCTTACAATTCTGACTTCATGTGGACTGACAAAATCGGATGCAGAAGTGACATGTGAAACAAAAAAAGCCCACCTTTCTATTTATACTAATTTTGGCTTACTTATCGGTTTATATATTCTACATCTGTTTAAAGAGCTATTGTCAGGAGTTAATTTTTAAGTACTGTTAAAATTGGATATATTCAACAAATTATTTCTGAAAATACTTTCTTTTGTTTTATCAGACAAATCATGGTTACTTATTGTAACAAATAGCTTCTTGGTGCATTTTTATTGTGCTATTCACATTAATGTATCTGAACTAGTTTCACCTAGGAAATCTGATTCTAGTTTTTTTTAAATAGGTTTTTGCACCTATTTTAAGCAGTCTATGTAATTTTAAGCAAATATAGCTATGTTTTGTCCAGTCGGCAAATGGTTCTATATTTTTATTATTAAGTTTAGACTTTACAGTCAGGCTGAATAAATAAATAAGGTATTTTTACAGGATTACAGTGAATTCAAATTAAGTAGCCTTAAAATGTTGTATTATCATTGTAGATTTTGTGCAAGATAAAACTTGAGTGCTATTTTAAAATTAAAAGAGCATGCATCTGCAGGTAGGAAAATAGTATTAATTAGCCTCTTCAGTAGGAACCAATTAAGCAGTATCAGTACCTGCCCAGATAGAAGCAAGCAGTAAAGCGTTGGTGAACTTACTTGATCTAAAACCAGCTAACTTTGAGCATCTTGTTTTCTTTTCAGATAATTGTAATGGCCTGTCGAGAATTTGAAATGGGAAGGGTATGTATACTAAATACAAAACTAAATAAGCATTGCCCGTGCAGGGCAATATGCCAATACCTGTGAAGCTTCATATGCCAAATCCGTAACTGTAAAAATAATCTGCCAGATTGAATGAGAATGTCTATCCTTATACTTGCATGCATAGAAAATAGTGAGCGTGACTGCTTTTCTTTGTTCTGTTTATAGTGTTACATTATTATTTAGGAGTCATCTCAATGGAATATACATGTTTGTATACAGAACTGTACCAATGGTCTCTTTTCTGGTCATGTCACTATGGAAAAAATCTTGCTCTTTGTGGGAAGTAGGCCAACTATCAAAATCCTGAGTCCTTCAGAATTTCCTGTCAATTGATACAGCTGCAAAAACATTCTATCTTGTAAACCTCTCTGCTGTATTCTTATGACCTGAGAGGGAAGAAAAAAATGTGGTCCAGAATTGTGAACTCCAAGCTTCCACAAAAACGAAATTAGTGCTCTGTGTGATGTGTGCTTGCGCATATGTAGGCAGTCATGAAGTTCACATCCTAATTTTCAAAGTGTCTTTTGGCTGTACTTATTGGCCATCTGGGTTTTCGGTTTTGTTTTTCTTTTGGTATCCAAAAGAAAAGACATTTTACTATCTTAAAAGAAGTCCAGCAAGGCACCAGTGGGCAGATGTTAAGGAAAAGCAGCGAATAAGAGAGAGAATAAGGCATTCGAGATTATAATTTTCTCTGCTCTGTTAATCATCATCTTTCAGTACTATGCATGAATTAAATTAGGATTCTTTGCTTTAACAGAAAAAATGTGAACGTTACTGGCCTCTGTATGGAGAAGCAGCGGTAACTTTTGGACCATTTCGTGTTTCTTGTGTAAGTATAAAGCTTTATAAATTAATTTTGAAGGATTTAATGCTTTTGTAACTTAAAATAACTGTTCAACAAGCAGTTTGTATTAAGAAACAAATGCTTTTTTTAATTGTTCGGTACCAAATTTTACACAAAGACTCTCAAAGGAATGCAATGGAAAACAACGTGTGTATCTAAGCTGTGTGCTTTTTTGAATCCTCCACGATTTTTTTTTTTTTTTTTTTTTTTTTTTTGAAGTAGGGAACCTGTGTGCCTTGGTCTTGTATCTTTTTATGTATCTGTCCTGGTTTCAGCTGGGATAGAGTTAATTTTCTTCCTGGTAGCCGGTATGGGGCTGTGTTTTGGGTTTAGATTGAGAACAATGTCGATGCTAAGTACCGCTAAATAGTCGCTAAGTAGCGCTTACATTGGTCAAGGACTTTTCAGCTTCCCGTGCTCTGCCCGGTGCTGGGGGGGGGGGGGGGCGGGCTGGGAGGGAGCACAGCCAGGGGGACTGACCCAGACTGGCCAAAGGGCTATTCCATACCATATGACGTCATGCTCAGTATATAAGCTGGGGGAAGAAGAAGGAACGGGGGGACATCTGGCGTGATGGCGTTTGTCTTCCCAAGTAACCATTACGCGTGATGGAGCCCTGCTTTCCTGGGCCGAACACCCGCCTGCCGATGGGAAGTAGCGAATTAATTCCTTGCTTTGCCTTGTTTGCGTGCGCAGCTTTTGCTTTATCTATTTAACCGTTCTCTTTTATTTTACTTCAACTATTAAACTGTTCTTATCTCAACCCATGAGTTCTCTCCCTTTTACCCTTCTGATTCTCTCCCCCATCCCACCGGGGGGGAGTGAGTGAGCGGCTGCGTGGTGCTTAGTTGCTAGCTGGGGTTAAACCACGACAGTATCATTTCTTTAGCTTTACATGATGTAGTTTTGAATGTCTGTACCATACTCAAGAAATCAAATAATATTCATGCAGTTGTTTCTCTCCGTTATGACTTGTGTGTTCTGGGAGTGCATGAGAAATGAAAGTAATACTGGAATAGGATATTTCCTTCAAGTTACATAGAGTTAATTAGCATGAATAAAGAAAATGGAAACTAAACTCCTAATTATTTTAACTTGTTTCTGTTGGTAATAGATACAGGTTTATTTGAAAATACTTCCTTTGCTTCTATTGTTGCTTTTAAAATCAAACCAAAAATGAGTAACAGATCACCATGATGTCTGAATCTTTTCCTGGAGAATTCCTGGGGGGGTAACTGTCAAGTAAGCCATGATTCTGGAAAGATGGAGGAAACCTGAATGTTTCCATTGCATGTTGTGTCAGCGTTATCAGGAGTTCTGACCTCTGAGCATAACTACTAGAGCCTCTTCCAGTTTTGATACTTGCTCATAAATGGTAATGTAAGGCTTTCTGGCAGATTAATAGCCAGGAAGAGGGACTGTGGATATCTCCTACACCAAACACAGCAGGCAATCGAAAGTAATCGTTCTTTTGGCACCTGTCATCTCAGCATCACACAAGAGTATACCTCAGTCGGTTTTTGCAATCATCTTTCCTTGGTAGAGAAAGCTGGATAGTAAAAGAAGTCATGGTGAAATTACCATTTCACAAAAAAGGGACCACTTAGATAGCAGAAATTGACTTCATTAATTGTGAGGTTTTCAGGGTACGGGTGAGGACACAGTGCATGGGAGCATAGCCACCAAAATCAGTAGGATTGGCATTCCTTAGATGTAGGATAGTATCCAGTTGCCTTTGTACGCACCTGTTTATGTATCTTTATTCCTTCCTGCTTTAAACACATCGGTGGCCTGTTTTGTCCAACTTCCAGCTCTTGGAGATGTGATTGCATAGCCTTCACTTCTAGATGATGCCAAGGACCATCCAGCCTATCACACTGTGTTCAATGACAGCCTAATTAAGGGAAGAGAATAGAAAATAAGCTGTGTATAGGATGATCCTTCTTGTACTTGTCAGCTTCTAGTGATGGACTAGCAGGGCTTCCTTAATTGGGTGTTGCCCCTGGATTATCAATATTTTTATAATGCAGTGCATGGTGAATTTGATGTGTTTTTTTTTGTTTGGGTTTTGGTTTTTGTCACTTATTCTTTCTGACATTCACATCATTGTGTTGTTGGAAGAAAACACTTCCTCGTGTCATTATTTTTAATCTTGTCGCCTGGTAGTTTAATCAGGTTCTATTATGTTCTGTTAGTTGCTATTGGGATATGAATGAAACCTGGCATTAAAGTGTTGAGTATATGGTCAGTATAAATGATCTTACTGTGAACTTTTTACAGTGGAGTTCATGATAGGTCTTAGCTTTTCTCTTATTCTAAAACAGTGGAATTGATCCATTCCAAATTGATCTCAAAGCTGTTTTTTTCTTCTCCTTAACTCAAAATTACGTGGGTTTGGACAGGCATTGCTGCTGTTTTCTGGCTGAAGTGCTTTAAGGTGTTCAGAAAGAGCTAGCATGCCAGTTTATTGACCTATTCTTAATCCCACTTTGAAATAGTTTACCAAGAATTAAGTACATGTCAAGTTCATCTTGTCAGGAAAGCATATACTTAAATTTAGTCTATAAAGATTCTGAGTAGCCTTTTCCTACCTTAAACTGATTTAAAAATTGGCTTGTGCGTTTTGGTATTTTGTGAGTTTTCCTTTTTTTTTTTTGCCCTGTACCTAGTGGGTGATGGTCACATACCTGGCAAGTATTTCTGAAAAGGGATTATGTGTATGTTGTAATTGACTTCTCAGCTACAGCTGAGAATGTATTACCTTTGGGTACAGTGGCTCCATTGCTGCTAGCTATGCACTGTCTCCTTTAAACCTGCAAGGTGCTGCAATTGTCTTCTTGATGGAAAATGGTTAATTCCCAGTAGCAGATAGACTGCATATATGCTTTAATGTGTTCCTCCTAAATTCACTGTGGGAAGCTGTAATGCTAAGCTTTTAAAGGCATCTTCAAATTGTGATATTACTGAGATTTTAAGTACAGTAACATTGTTTGGTGTCTACAGTATAAACTTTCCTTGATGTTCCAAAGGCAGACCTGAGAATTCTGGGAGCCTAGAAGCTGTGCTTTTTGGCCACAACCAAGATAATTACAATGATCTGTTCAGATGCACCCTTAATTGAACATAATAGAAGGGGAAAAAATTAAAGGAGATATCACAGGATAGAGTGATAAGAGGCTGAAGTTTATACAGCAGAAGCATTATAGAAGGATAGCTATGGGAGGCAATCTGTAAATTAAATAAATGTATGGAGAAATAAAGCAAAAGTAGTACTTTGAAATACTCTTACAAGTAGGAGCTAGACAGGAGCAGGCTAGACACTTACTGGTTTGAAAACTCACATTTTTATTTTAAGTAAAAGTAACGTCTTTCACAGATACCTTGTGTAGCAAGCGATGTTGCCACTGTTTTAAAATCAATGTTTTGATTTGCCCATCTGTTGGGGAAATTGTAGATACAAAACCAGTAAATTAAAAAAATAGGCACCTGAGTTTAAAGTTCAAGTTTTTAGTTATATCCTGTATGCTGCATATTGATCTTTCTTTTCCAATTCTTTACTGTTTTCTCATGTTTAGGAAGCTGAGCAAGCAAGAACAGATTACTTCATTAGAACATTATTACTTGAATTTCAAAATGTAAGTATATGATCACTTCTGGTCTCGACTTTAATGGTTTCTCAAAGGTCTCTAAAATGATACAATGGAGGAAAGTCATGAAAATATCTTCACTGTTTTAGGTGCTGACTCTGTATGTGTGTAAATCATCAAGTTTAGAAGTGATATTAAAAGCTTAGTATATAAGAAAAGAGCAGTGAAACTCTTTACGTGTCTTTTATGTATGTTCTTGGTTAGCCAAAGGTGCGTGATGGTCTTCAATAGCATGTGTTAACAACTAGAAAGCTTCTGGGAGAATTTCACTGTTTACCCCAACTGAAAATATGATGACAAACTGAATCAAACTTGTCACCGCCCCCCCCCCCCTTCCTCTAATTAGCTTCTTTTTGTGTAAAGGATGTGTGCCCTATACTTTCATATATTGTCAAGAGGGTTTTACAATGTTACAAGATATTTATGATGCCTGTTCATATACTTGTATTGCCAAATAAAAATAAAGCAAGAATGACAACAACTTCTTGATTTATTTTTTTGCCCGAAGGTTCTCACTCTAGCTTGTAAAAAGTTACTCTTCTTAGAATTGAAACAGATATGAAAAATACGGAATGTTTTTGATTAAATTGAGTTGCATTGTCTTTTTGCTTGGAGAACTTCTGCATGGGGGAATTGTATGTAATATATTCAAGGGTCAAGATAGAAATGTACTTTTAGAAGTGAGCTCAAGACTTTGGAATTCTTGAAGATTTGGTATCCTAGTGTTCAAGATGTAGAATGGGCTTACCAGACAAGTATTCTGGTAAACCAATTCATTTATACTATTCGTTAAGTTGGCAACTGCAAATGGTTACAATTAGTCTCTTTATGGAAGAAACTGAGTTTATTCATCTTAGTGAAAACATATGGCACAAACTATTGTAAAACATAAGACCTACTTCATAAACTGAGTATGTTATGTTATTTGTGAAAATTGTCATATTTTCAGTGAAATAAAAGCAATTGCATTCTCACAGCAGTGTTAAGAATGAATGATTTAAGCCTTTCTTGCAAACTTGTCAGATTTGAGGTGACTGTTTATTTTTCTGAAAAGTAACTGTCAGTAAATAAAAATAAGTGTAGAGCTGTCCTGCAAAAACATGAAGGTTGACAGTCTGTTTTACAGAATACCTGTCATTTTAATTGGCATCTTGTATTAAGAAATTATTTATTACAGGTTAGCCTCACTTATGGCTATGTTTTCTTTAGCAACGCTTTGTTCCATTTCAACAACTGATATCACAACAGTTATGAAAAGTGTTTAATCATGGGGGGGGTAATTTTGGGGGGTAATTTTTCTCTGCAGTAGCTTCCTAGGTGCTTGCAGTGGGATGCATGAACTTAATCAGTTCGTTTCTGTTACTGTGTCCTGAATGCTCTAGCTGACCCTGCTATGAAACTCCTTAGATAGCAGGAATTAACTGCATAATAACTGTGGGGTTTGCAACATTTTTTGAAATGGTGCGCTTAAAAAACAGAACTGAAAAGATATCAAAAACCCCAAAGGCAGAACCTCTGTTACTTTTAAGACCTAAATATCATGAGAACTGGTTACTTCAGAAACTGTAGCTAATTTGTATTTTGCTTGCATATACTATACATGCAAATCATGTTTCGCTACTTGACTTCCATGAGTTGTGTTCCAGTTAATTTTTATAGGATGCCTGTGTACTACATAAAAACTGAGTAGTAACAAAAAGCTACAGTTTGCGCTATGCTTTTGGTCTTAGCAAAGAGCCCAAAGTTTACGTTCCTTTAAGGAGTAATGTAACTGAAAGGATTAACAAGATATGTTGATATTCAACCTACGCAGCTGGTAAAATGATCTTTCTTCACTTACCTAGCAAATTTGCTTCAGGATTTCTGTGAGCATACATTTTGGTAATGAATTGCAGACTCTTCATCTTACTTTGGAGAATTCTAAGTATAGCCTTGAAGTGTGGAGGAAAATATGTATTTGTGGTATAAATATCCTTTTTAAGTTCACTTTCTGGTTGTCCAGAATAATGAAAAGTTTTGTCACTTCTGTAAAATTTTCAATGAAGTATCATACAAAATACTATGCAAAAGAATTCAAATTTCATATAACTATACGGTTATTCTAGTTTCCAGGAGGAAAACCAGTGTGACTGAAACTTGAAGATTATTTTAAGCTAAAACGCCAGGTTCTTTCTTAAAAAGTGGCAGTAAAAAAAGGACTATGAACGTTTCTTTTCATTTTTAATTTCCATAAAAAGCATAAATTCAGATATTTTTTCCTGACAGTTCTGCTAATGTGAAAAATCACTGGTTTTGTCTCTTTAAATGTAATTAAGTGAAAGTTCTTGGTGGACCTTAATAGGCAGCTGTAACTTTTCTTCTTCCTTACTGATGACATTGATTTTATAATAATCAGTTGGATTTTTAAAATTTCTTTTGTTAGACTGGATTTTAGCTTGTTTTACTAGCTACAGTGCTTCCACAGGTCTGGAAAAAGTAAAGCATCAAAAATAGTTGGTTCAATGGGAATATATACATTTCCATGCTAAAGAGGCCCACTATGTTGCTTCTCAAATAACTAAACAGAAGGTAGCACAGGTCTTGAAACTTTTAACGTGTAACGTTGATCAAAAAATTCATATGCCTCTCTAGTACATTACTTTGAGGGTATACTAGAATCCAGAGGTGTGACAACAGCATGGAAAGTGCAGTAGAACTAGCTATGCTGTGGATGGTTTGGATAATAATGAGAAAGAGGATTTGGTTTTTCAGGGATCCAGGTAGCTGAGTAACTAGGCTGTTCTAAAGCCTGCTTCTTGCCTTGTCTTTAGTACTACTGTAACATGAGCTAATTAGAATAAAAGCGTACCTACTGTTGCAAGTGTGATCCATATTTAGATACAGCCTCAACTGTTTCTCTCATTTTCTCAATTTCCCTCTGTGTGCGCACGCAGGCACATGCACGCACACACACACACACTTTATTTTGTAATGTGACAAAACACCACCACCCCACCACCCCCATTTTTTCCAATGTAAGTTACTGGAGCACACAGAGTGGTCTTTCCCTTTCTTTCTCCCTTTCAAAATTTAAGACTGTAAGGACAGAGAATCTTTTAACACAGTGCAACGTTGTGGGTCCTTCAACCCATATGTTATAGAGAGAAGCTTCTGTGAACTGTCCCGTAGTGCTTTTTCCTATGCATTAGCAGCATTCAAAATACTACTTCAGAATTTCCCTTTTGTTTTTCTCAGTGGTATAAGCTGTAGTGTTTTTTTTAATATAGTAAATGGCTTTGCTTGTCCATGCTTAATCATGCAAAAAGTGAAGGTTTGTAGAACTATTTCATAGAAACTCCTCAAATCTGCATTATCATTAACACCTTTCTCCCTCACTCTCCCTTAGGAAACTCGTAGTGTCTATCAATTTCATTATGTTAACTGGCCTGACCATGATGTCCCTTCATCTTTTGATTCTATTCTGGACATGATCAGCTTGATGCGAGAATACCAGGAACATGAAGATGTACCAATTTGCATACACTGCAGGTATCAAATATATTTATTTTTTTACGTTTATATACATTTTAATTTTTTTGAAGTCTAGACTTCTGGTATGAGATGCTCTAGTTTGATTCTGAATCAAAACTTATTTATTTTAGTTTTCTAAAACAGAATATTTCCTCATGTCAAAACTTGGCTCAAAATCATACAGTCTTCGTTGTCTTAAAACTCATGCCACAGTGAAATTTTGCTTCTGTTTCAGTTTAAGGCAGAATATCAATCAGAAAACAATTAGTCTTTGAAAGGGAAACAGTTTTGTGGTTCTTAAGACATTTAAATCCTCATTAGGACAAAATAGACTTTGAAGATCCTTGCAAATCAGATATGGGAGTGAAGTTTCCATTCTCAGTAGGAGGGAATAGCAGGTGCATCACTACCAAAGAACTTTTCTGTCTGTCTTCTAATATGACAAAAAAGATCTCTAATCAGCAGGCTGTAGCTTCCAGTTGGTAAATCTTTGCTTCTGAGCAGCAGTTTCATCTTTGACCTGAAATTTGGCTAACAGGACTGGTGAAACTAAACTGCCATGGAAATGTTTTGGTGAATTGACAGTTTCTGACAATTTCTCTGAAAAGTTCTTGCCTATGATATTTGATACTTTTTAAAGCAAGAAAAGTAAATGTATTATATGTCAGAAAAACTGAATTCAGATTCATAAGCCAGGAAATGTTAAATTGTTGGGGCTTATTAACTCTTCAGAGCTTGGTTATTTTCTTAGTGTATCGAAATCTACTGTCTTTAGCTGCATTCTTTTTTAACTTGTCAGTCTAAGTAATTGAGGTCTAAAACCATAAAAAACTTACTTAGCACTGAAATCCATTTCACTTTGTCTTGTTTCTCTTGCATGTCAATACAGTTGTGAAGGTTGGTTCTTTACAACAATATAATTATAATGTAATAAATATGCATGCATTATAACTCTTTATGTGTAAAATAGAGAATTTCATACTATTAGGAAGAATAAATGTGATAGTTCGCTATCATTTTTTATAACTTTCAGATTTAAGTTTTTTAGATAAAAAGCAGAAAATACAGATATGATACCAAATCAGAAAAATGTGGGAAGTCTTTAAACATATTCTGTTCTGCCATTTAACATATCTATCATTAAACTTGGATGAAATCCTAAGCAGTGTTAACTAGGAATAGTGTGACGGAAGAGGCAATAAAAATGTCAGCATTGAAGCATCTTTCATGATTGCAGTTCCAATTGGCTATGAAAATCTTGCATTAAAAACTTCAGTGCTCTGTTTTGCACTGCTAATTTTTTTATTTTTCAGACTACAGTGTCAGGTTGAGTGAGCTTAAAATGATAGTTGGGGGATTTTAATATTTTTTTTCAGCTTATAGTGTGTTTTTAACAAATTAAAGTAACTTCTAAGACACCTAACTGTTTATGTTCATAGTGCAGGGTGTGGAAGAACAGGAGCCATCTGTGCCATAGATTATACGTGGAATTTGCTTAAAGCTGGGGTAAGGAATCTTAAAAGAAGAAATTCTGTGGCATTCCATCATTTCATAACAGTGATTGACTGAGCTCCCAAATGTTCTAAAATAGTGAAATGTTTAAGATGTTCTGGAACTCTTTTGACAGGTTGGATGTTTAGTTTCATTGCATTCATGCTTTAGTAGGAACTTACTTTCCTTTGACAGCAAGTTTTTATCTAAAAAAAGCCACTGTAAAATTATATTTTTTTTAATCTATTTCAATATAAAGTGATTTTGAATTCAACTTTTTCAATGTCTCTGCTTAGTCTTGCAGCTTCTTCAAATATATTTCAAATATACAGGGATAATTTCATTCTGGGTTTTTTAGGTTATAAAGCATCATTAATGTTGCAGTGTCATATTAATGCTTTCGTTGGATGTCTCATTTTTGAAATACTTGAAATGCTCTCATCTGGTCTAAATCAAATATTCAAAACCAGTTCTGGAGAGGAATTGCGTTTAAAAAAAAAAAAAAAATTAATAGCTGCAATGTGGAGAAAACAGATTGGCTTTACCTACAAATGTTAAACATACTTGTTGATGTTTAACAGCTTTTGTATTGCTGTTCTGACAAAGTTATGTCAATGTAATTGACTTCCTTCTATATTTCAGAAAATACCTGAAGAATTCAATGTATTTAATCTAATACAGGAAATGAGGACACAAAGGCATTCTGCAGTGCAGACAAAGGTATAGTTTGTTTTAAAATGAATCTTTATCATGTGACAATATACCATCATTCTTTGTAAAGATCTCATGCACTAATTTTTATCTGCTCACCTACTATAGGAGCAGTATGAACTTGTCCATCGAGCCATAGCACAACTGTTTGAAAAGCAACTGCAAAAATACGAAAGCTGTGCAGACTGGAAGATTGCAGATGGAGTGGTATGTGTCTTTCCCGTATGAGTTTGTCAGTTGTAGCTGTTAGCTTCTGATCAAGATTTTCCTGTAAAGTCTAGTTTTTAAAGTTAAGTGTTCAATGGTGTTAAGGTACATACAGAACTTGTTTGGACTACAAGTGATCTTTGCTGAGTAGGGAGAGCTAGCCTGTACTCAACTTACACTGAGGACTTGGTTGTAAAAGTTGAGTCAGATAGTTAAAGGAGTATTTACCACACATACCAAATGCAATTGCAGTGGGGGAAGCAATAGAAAGAATTCTAGTATGGATGAAATGCAGGACTCTAACTCAATATTTAAATTGTGAAATGTGCCCTTACCTTGATGGGGTAGCAGTAGTTGACAGCTGATCTGTTGCTTTGATTGGCAGTACTCACCCCAATTCCGATATATTGGCAGCAAATGAAATTTTGTCTAAGTCTGACCTTCTGCAAATTAGTTGTTAAACAGTATGATAAAGAGTAAGTTAAAAATAAAAAAATAAATGTGTGTGTGTACATATAAAGAAAAATAAATAAATACACAGGTATGTGTATATAGACAAATTCTATCTGATCTATGTTGAGGTTAAACTCTTGAAAGGGAAAAACTTCATTGAAGTTTTCTTTTCTTCCTTCCCCCCAGTGTGGTGTTGGGCCCAATTTTAAACCAGTAGATAAGCACTGATCTGACTCTTCAAGGGAAACTTGGATATTGCATGCTGTTGTGTACTGGCTTGGTCTTGGCCCAACACAGCCTTGATGTAGTTGTGCAGAACTGGCAATGAATGATCATATTAAGTTCTCGTATTTTGTTGAAGTACTGTTTGCACTGGAACTGACTGGGGGAAAGAAAAATAACTTAAAAAGGCTTTTGTCATGAAGTTTCATACTCTACCCTTTTAAGAAAGGGAAAAAAATGTTGGAAAAATAATATGCTTCATTGGCAATCACAGTATTGGGGCATTTTTCTGTCTTTCTGTCCTTCCACGTTAAATTTCACGTCCCCTGGGTTTTTTCCTTTTTTATGTTCAGATATGTTTTTTCTTCTACTACTGGGCACTACATGAAAAATGGCTTTTGGGATCAATATATCCTTTCTCTCCCACACAGTCCAGAACTGTGTGCTGCCCTTTATACCTTGACTGTGTTTTGTTTATTCAGTAATTTTATCTGTCCCTTCAGTACCTAATTGGTGTAGGCTCTCTAGAGGGAGTATGAGTAGTATCTTTAGGACCCTTTGAAATATCTGGAAGCAATTTTAAATATGCCTTTATTAATAAGCATCCCTTTAATTTTGGGGGTTTAGCTGTTCTATACTGTGCTTTCTAGGAAGTCTAAATTGTTTTTCATTCTTGGAAAGAAGGCATATACCCTTCTGTTAACTCCTAAGAATTTATATCAGTTCATCCAATAGTTCTGAGGTCTTTAGTCATGACAAGAAACCTGATGGACTGAATGCAATATGGATAGGGCAGGCTGTTTTAATCTGTTATAGGTTTGATATTCAGCCTAGCTAGTCTGTGAATTTTCATTTTATTTCTGAGGAATGAGCATGATGGGGTTTGGAATGTGCAGATTTATTAGCTTTGTACAGAAGTGACTCCTAATGACTTGAGTTTTGGTCATAAAATAATAGGCAGATCAGTCTACTCTATCTTCAGGTTATTTAACTTTGATCTGGCCTATGTCTGCACTCTTACATAAAATCAAAAATGTCTCATTATTTACATGTATTCCAGAACATCTGAATAAAGAGGTGACACAGTATGCTGGTACTATGTCTGTTACAAAGGCAAGTGCTGTCTGTACCACATCTTATGAGATTTGAGTGACTGAGTAATAAAACAAGAGCAAATAGATTATGGATAGCTAATGTGCATGGGAGTGAGACAGGGAGAAATCCCAACTCTGAATATGCAGTGAAGTGTGAGTTTTGAGTTTTGCTTGGATATGATTTTGTTTATAGTCAGTAAGTTGTGAAGGAAATTGGATTTTAGCAATTATTTGGAAACTAATAAGAACAGAGAACGAAATGTCATTGTGTGGATACCTTGCAACTTCAATACTGTCTGCAGGTCTGGTCTGCTTATCTCAAAAGTGTGTTACAGAATTCAAGCATTAAAAATTTGGACAAGGAACAAAGGTGTCAGAAAGCTTCATCTAAAGAACAACCAGATTGAGCTGGAAAAGAAATGGCTGAAGTTAGCTATGATAGAAACTAAGTAGCAGTGAAAAGCTGATTTCTATTAACCTTTTATAAAGGGTATGAATGAGACCTGGCAGACTTCATATAAAAGGAGGTAGTTCTTCATGCAACATGAAATGGCAGAGCTCCTTGCAGCTGAAAGCCCGTAGCTTTGAGGTGAATCATCTTGGAATCTCCTTCCGTGAATTTGCCCAACCTCTGACCTATGAAATTCCAGAGTTGCAGACTGTTGGAGAACATCCTAGGGAAGGATCCCTGCATGCCTGCTCTGTCCTTATTCTTCCCTCTAAGTTTCCTTTTGGTCACTGCTGGAAACAGGGCAAAATGAATCTTTCGGTCTGACTAGGTGTACAGCCTTCTTTGCGTTAGGAAATGATGCTTCTTCATATTGTATCTTGAACATTTCTGCAGGAGGGCTGAGGAAAAAAGTCTCATAAGTAACGAGTTCCTGTATCTAAAAATTTGGTACTTAAAAACAAATTTACTAATATTTGTTTGTTAGTTAGGAAACTTGCCCTCAGGGAATTAACTGGTGTAGGCTTAGCTTCTGTTTTGGTTTTATAAGGTAGTCTTCTACCTCACATATCCAGTTAAATATCTGCTTGTAGCTTTTACCTGATTCTCAAACCTTTGAGGCTCACTTGAGACAGTGTTTTTGCTGTTCTGAAAAAGCTCCCTTTTTTCCTCCGAGGGTGTTATGTAGCATCTGTTGTATATAACATCTGGTTTTCCCCAGAAATGTTCTAGTTAGGTTTTTAACTAAGATACATCCCAGAATGTTTGTTTGGTTTTTAAAAGGAAACAAACTCTGGTGCAGAAAGTTTTCAAGTAACATTATTAAATATAATATCCTAAGGTTCCTTCCCAGATCTTACTTTTCCTACAGATGCTACAGCAACTGTGGAATCATGTACATGTGAAGGGTTTTAATTATGTTCAGTGGAAACAATTCCAAATAAAAGAATGTGCCTACTTTGGATATATTACTGTTAATTATATAGGAGATACTTCTGAACTGAAGAGGAAATTTTCGTTCATCTTTCATTTATTATAGTTTGAGAGTACTCTGTAGGGTTGGTTTCATGGTTTTGTTGTCCAATTGCTTTTCCCATTTCAAGCAGTGTTTGAAATGAATTGAGTTACCTAACCTTTGTAAGAAGTGTTTGCCAGTAACATCACAGTAAAAAGTTAATCTGATTGGCAACGAGTAGCAGTATTCACAGGGAAGTAGCTTAGACACAATCCTGAACGTGTGTTCCTGTGAACTTTCCAACTTTGGCTGCTGGAAACAATACTGTAAAAAGTTGACAAAAACCCCACATGCAATGTTTGAAAATAAACTTATGATAGAGTTAGAATTTCTAGTAATTGTATGCTCTAACCATACAGTTATACATATTGTGAATGTATAGAACTATGAATGTGCTTAAAATAATACTAAGTATGTAAACAGAATTGTATGAAGAAAAGCTTTCTTCAGATACCAGATAGAGTACTTTCAACAGTTCCCACAGTAGCCATATTTCAGGGCAAAGGTGGAATTGCTGCTCAGAAACAATTTTCTTCTGACAAGAAAAGACTCAGATGCTAAATTTGTTAATCAGAACTATTTACCCCCATCCCCCCATTGCAGGACTTTTAAATTATCAAACAATGAAATTGGAATTGAGTCTTGGACTCGGCTCCCTTCCCACTGAAACTTTTGATCATATTGTCATGTATTTGGAGTCATTAACTGCATGCTTCTCTCCGTCATTGGTTTTGTTAGTACTGCTGTGAAAATAGCATACTTGGTTTTGTGTTTGGAAGCTTTGAAACATATGTGAGCTGGTTAGTCTTGATCATCTGATAAGATCAGTCAGATTTGTATCAGTAGAATATTTTGTGGGTTACTTTAGAGGCACCTCTATGATCTGAAGTGAACCATGGTTGTCTTGAAAAGTCCAAATCAGATGGAATTCCATCAAATTGAATGTTCTGTATGTATAAAAAGGAAATTTGATTAAAAGACAAACAACAAAAAGCTTACTATCTCTTTAAAAATATTTCTTGTTGAATTTTGTCTCTTGACAATAACAAGAATGTTACAGTACTGCAAGTCCTTGTTTTACCCTTATCCACTAATAGAAGCTTGTATTAATAAATACTTTCTCCAAAATATGGCATTGCTAGTACTCTCAAGTATCTCTTGCATTTCTTCCTGTAAAAGTGACAGAATGCTGTTGCTGCAGCTGATTGCACTTTTAGAAGCTGTGGAGGAATCGGCTGCTATAAGAATGTTGATATTCAAAACGTTAGAGGTTTGGAAACTCCAAGTGAAAAGACTTCACTGTTCAAATTCTCTTTGTTGTTTTGCAGGTTGGAAACAGATTTTTGGCCATTGTAGCATTCTAAAAAAATCATATATGTCTTCAGAGACATTTATCTTGTTTGCCTATGTTTGGAAAGTTGGGTTTTTTTATTTAATCTGAATCATTTGAGTGTATCATTTCAGTCTGAAATATTTCTCTTTTTATCTACTTATGCTTGGTGGTTCCCATGCTGCTTTATGATAAGGGCAAAAGGAATGCCTAAATTCCTTTTAAGGGAAACCACGGGATTACTTCTGGAAGAGTCTTTGCAGTAAATTTGCTAATACTTTACCAGTACAGAAAGCTTCTGAATGACATTAAATGTTTCCACTGTAAGTTCCAAAAGAAAATTATTCATTGCAATTCCTGGGCAAAAGGTTTTGAATTGTAGGCAATGCCTGTGAAATCTCAGTCTAAAACTGTGATCCTCTGTTTGCTCCAAGTTAGTGACAGCTCTGTTTGGTGATTCAGCCATTGGAGGAAGTAAGTGGGGAAAAGACCCACCCTTGGGAGATAATAACACAATTTAGGTCACCTTAGCAAGTTGAATTCAGAGACTGCATCTGCCATGAGAATTCCTTGTTCCTCTGCATTACCACAGGAACGTGAGTTACTCTGTGTTGTTGTAGACTAGATGTAATCTACACTTCTACCTATTTGACTTTATGGTCTTTTCATTTGTTAATGTAGTCTTTCATAGATGGATATACGCACGTTTCATACATACATATATATATATATGTAATTTAACAGAATACCTAGAAATTCCTAACTATGAGCATTTTCACTTGATCTGAGTAGCTGTTCCCTCCAGTCAATGAGGACACTGGAACTCTTGAGCTGTTCAGCAGTTGATGCATATAGAGGCAAAGGTTGAGGAAAGCTATTCTTTTGTTTACCCATGTATTGTTAATGATTCTGTTTTCTTATAGTGAGAAGCCTGCCACAATAGGATAGGTATCTTCTGTAAGAAAGCAGGGTGCTGCACTGAACACTTATTTGACTGAATTACACTTTTTTTTAACCCATTTAAAAAAAAAAAAAAATCTGTATGATGACCCTTGTGAACTATGCATGTTGTCCTGATTTTTCTAAGCTGATATTTTTAAAAATGTATTCTGCCTGAGCATGCAACATCTGTCTAGAGAAGCAAGAGAGTGTTGACTGATGCCAATAAGCTGTGATTAGGAAGGCTGGAAGGCTTTTTCTTAATACTGCCATCTGCTCTTTTCAACGGATGAGGTCATCCCAGTGAGATACCCTACATTCACTTTTACAGTTGAGCCTCCTCTGTTCTGCTCCATGGTAGTTGTTCTACATGTTTGCCAATTCACTTATTTTGATATATGATAGAAGGGGAAATCCGTGTCACTCAAGGTTGCTCTAAATACCGCTTCTTCGCTATCTCTTGTGACACAGAACTGAGAACAAGTAACAGACTTGCTCCAAGTGCAGCAAGCAGTATTTCTTCAGTTAAAAACAAGAAGAGATCCAGTAGTAACTGGGCATGATTACTTAAAAATGCTGCAGCAGCATGAAGTTGATATGAGCACTATTTCCTTTCCTGTATGGGTTAGTGCATTCGGTTACTGCCTTAAACTTTTATCATCTTCAACCTTTGAAGTAAAAATCCTTCACTTACTGGGGAATGAGATGTCTAAAAGTAAATGAAGCCTTCATGGAAACATCAATCCCTTCATCTAATTAAGCAAAGTAGTGAAGTACCTCTTCTTTGGTGACAATAATTCCTGTAACATTCTTGCTCCTGATTTGATGTGACTAGAACAGAGTGAACTGATCCTGATTTTAACCTAATGCAGAAGTGAAAGCTTTTGAACACATGTCTGCCTGAAGCCTTCCTGGTGTATGAAGTTGGGGTAACCATTGACTTCTGTTCTGGGGTTGAATTTAAAAGTACCACTTTGTGTGTATGGTTTTTGTTGTTTGTTTTTGGTTTTTTATTATTATTTTTTCTTAAGGAGTTGTTTTTGTAAACTCTCTGTAGTTGTGTATGTGTGAGTATATACACATTTTTGCAAGGGTTTTTTTTTTTTTGCAATACATTTTATTACTAGTAGCAAAAATAGCAGTGCCTCTTCAGCTACTTCTGCCTGTCTCAACTAGAAACAGCTTCTTACTGTATACATAGTGTTTAAAAAAACTTCGACATATGTTAGCTTTTCTAATAGGCTTTTTCTTCTGCCTGAGAGAATAGCATATCTCAGGAAACATTCTGTTCACAAACACTTCGCTTTACAAACATAGAAGGACAAGGATGCAGCTGCTGGTTTGTTTTCTGGACAAGTTAGTCTACATCACGACCAACAGGCACACCCTTTCCCTTGCCAGTACCTTTTAGAAAACAGTGCATAAATAAGAAATCTGTTCCTCAAAACTTCTGTGCTGGCAGAACTGAACTGGAATACTTTTCTGATCTGCTGTAGGATGGAGAAGTTGGTGGTAAGGGGGAGGAAGTCCTGTTGTGTAGTCTCACTCTTTCTAATATCTCTCTGCCTTATGAAACTTGGATGTGCTGTGGTGCTGAAACAATGTGAACAGCCCGCTCTGTTCTCAGGGTGCAGTTGCACTAGTTTCTAACTGTAGTTGCTAGTACTTATGATTAAGGGGGACCTTTTTAGTACAATATCAATGCATTTAGTGCTATCCATAGTAATAACTACATATGGGAGAGATTCAGAGTTTACTTTGCACAACTCAGGGAAGCGGGGAGGAACATGACACAACCATTGAGCAGGAAACTGAATTGCTGCTGTTGGATACTGTGAGCCTCAGCATCTTTGGCACCAACCTTCAGAATGGTGCTCTGCCTGAATGAGGGCAATAAAATTCATTTTCATGTATGTTAAGGGCAAAATGGTCTGTACAGTCACCCATTACCTGATGTCAAAAAGCTGGAAAATGCTTTTCTGCGTATTTGAGAGGAGGCTGGTAGAGGGGTTGGATGTCCATGTCCCATTGCTAATGTTTCATTCCATCAATGACTAGAAAAAAAATGAGGTTGTGTTTTGTTTTGTTTGTTTGTTTTTTAAATTAGCATGTCTGCAATCATTTGCAGCTAGATTTCAAAAGTTCTTTCAGCCCTTAGTGTTTTTTCAGTAAGTCATGGAAAACTGACAAAGGACTTAAAAGGGTACCTTTGTTCCTAGATAAAATAATGAGGTCCTGCATTCAGTTTATGGATCAAGTATAACATAGCATTCATAATACTTTTTTTTTTTTAATATCTCATTAGCTGGTTTTGTCATTCTACTTTTTTGGACAGTGACTTTTTGGACATTGTGTCTTGATGACAGCACTTTTTGCTGAGAATGATTGTTAAGGTAGTGCTGATGCAGTAAATCTCTGAAAGCGTTTGACTTGCAACCAATATTGTTTATTAAGAAGCTAGAATGATACAAACCCCAGTACATTAAATGTATTAAAACCTAGTTCACAGTATACTTCACTTTGAGAGCCAACCAGTGGATAATAATTCTAGTTCAGTAAGGTACAACATCATCAGTTGACCTGACATGGCTATTAGTTTTTTATGCATTACCCCAGGAAAACAAAAAATCTTTATTAATAGAAGTAACAGAGACTTAAAGAAACAATGTATTGTGACATGAATACAAAAAAAATCTGGCCTATTTGGCAAATTGAGCAAGAGTGTGCTGTAATGTTGCAAAATGTAAAGGCTCAGATCTGGAAACAAAAAGGGGCAGAATTTGGTTTGGAATGGAGGCTTTGCATGTGGTCTACATGTCTAAGCTCCAAATACAGCCAGTGGGGCCAATTGATCTGTTACCTTCAGCCCCAGCTTACTGGCTGGACGCTTACTGGTGGATGAAAAGTTGGACATGAGCTGGCAATGCACGCTAGCAGCTCAGAAAGCCAACCGTATCCTGGGCTGCATCACAAGAAGCGTGGCCAGCAGGTCAAGGGAGGTGATTCTGCCCCTCTGCTCTGCTCTGGTGAGACCCCACCTGCAGCACTGCGTCCAGCTCTGGGGTCCTCAGCACAGGAAGGACATGGACCTGTTGGAGCAGGGCCAGAGGAGGGCCACAAAAATGATCAGAGGGATGGAACACCTCTGCTATGAGGAAAGGCTGAGAGAGTCGGGGTTGTTCAGCCTGGAGAAGAGAAGGCTGTGGGGAGACCTTATTGTGGCCTTTCAGTACTTAAAGGGGGCTTATAAGAAAGATGGGGACAAACTTTTTAGCAGGGCCTGTTATGATAGGAGAAGGGGTAATGGTTTTAAACTAAAAGAGGGTAGATTCAGACTAGATAGAAGGAAGAAATTGTTTACAATGAGGGTGGTGAAACACTGGAACAGGTTGCCCAGAGAAGTGGTAGATGTCCCATCCCTGGCAACATTCAAGGTGAGGTTGGACAGGGTTCTGAGCAACCTGATCTAGTTGAAGATGTCCCTGCTCATTGCAGGGGGGTTGGACTAGATGACCTTTAAAGGTCCCTGCCAACCCAAACTATTCTATGATTCTATGAAAACCAACCAAACTTGGTTGACTGCAATGGGAACTTCAGTTGTGGTCATCTAAATGTAAGTAGCTTTTATCTGCTAATTGAATCTCACTCCAAAAAAACCTTGATAGTTACAGCCAGTGGTCAGCAGGACAATGAACTCCCTGTACAATTTGTCTGAAAGGGCTAACACAAGCCATTGATAGAGGAACAATAGGGTATTTCTGCCGGAGTACTTCTGGAATACTGTATTGGACAGCTAGTTAATGGGGGAGGTTACTGAAGAACAATAGAAAGATTAAAAGATTTAATTTTTTTCTTCACAGGACAAGCTTCACTTAGTACACTGAGGAATAGAATCTGATGGTATACTCTTCACACTAGCAGACAGTGATATAATAACTGTTTTAAGACTAGTAATGGAAATTAAGAACGTGTAACTAATGAATCTAAATTTGAGGGTAGTAAGCTGTTGAGATAACTTAGTTATGGTTTATCTTCTAAAGCTGAAAATGCTTACCAAATTCAAATGCAAGTATCACATTTGAAGCAGAAATTAACAGAATTCCCTTTCGTTTTGTAAGACCGGAGAAGGTCAGTCTCTGTCACCTGATCCGAACAGGTAGGCTGGCAGATAGTAGGCCCTGTTGCATGAACCTGGTATTGTGCTCTGAAATATATTACACAGATCTGAGATATCTGTGGTTCTTTTTTAAAATTGCTTTTCAATAGAAAACTCCTGCAAGAAAAGCTTTTAGGTAGAATACATATTAAACTCAAGATCTAAGGTCCTCCTTGGTTTTGTTGGATCTTTGGCTGTGGCATGTGTATGGAAATGGTAATCAGCTTTAGACCCTTGCATGTTCTATTTTTATTTTTATACATATATATTTATACATATTTGTACTGAGTCTGGCTGGGTTGGAGTTAATATTCTTCATAGCTGCTCTTGGGGTGCTGTGTTTTAGATTTGTGACCAAAGCAATGCTGGTGACACACTAATGTTCCAGCTATTGCTGAACAGTGTTTACATGTTGTCAGTGCTGCCTGTTTCTTACTCTGCTCTTCCAGTGAATAGACTGGGGGGTGTGCAAGAGGTTGGGAGGGGGCACAACCAGGCAGATGGCCTGGACTAACCAGAGAGATGTTCCATAACACCATATAACACCCAGCTCAGCAATAAAGAGGGAAAAGAGGGGGGTTTAGTGACGTTAGCCATCTTTTGCTCAGGAACTGGCTGGGCATAGGTCCACCTGTGGGAGGTGGTGAGTGATTGCTTTTTCATCACTCATTTTGTCTGCTTTCTTTCTCTCTTCTGCCACTTCTCCTTTGCTTACTAAACAATTTTATCTTGACCCACAAATTTTCTTGCCTTTCCTTTTCCCTCTTCTGGGGGTGGGGGGCAGAAGTGAACAAGTGAGTGGCTTTGTGGTGCTTAGCTGCCTACCAGGGTTAACCCACAACAATATTTTAGATGAATATGTATATAAATGTGTAAGGATACATATATTTATAAATATATATGTATTAAAAATATATATCTCTTATATTTATGGTCCTCCTAAAATGAAATAAAGATCTTCATGCTTTGCTGAGTAAGATAAACTTCATTGTATGCAAATGGGAGATGATTTGAAAGTTTTTTAGAACAATGAGTTAAATCTTATCTACTTGTCAATTTACAGTAGCTGAAATTCTCATTTTCTTAGTGCACTGTAGGTTAGTCTTATCTTCAAAGGACGGATTGTACAAGTGAAAATAACTAGACTGACTGAAAAATAAATGCTTTCAATATGAATAATTTGGAGGGCATAAGGGAGCTTGCTCACTACTAACCTGAAAAGTTAGCCTTTGAGAATTTTCTCTAGTGGATTATACTATTACATGCAAACCAAAAAGTTTAGTCAGAAAAATTTGAAGTTGTATACACAAAATGTAAAATAATATTGTGAATTTAGAGTAGAATTTAATCTGTATGTAATTTTGAAAGTGATGTCTATATGATAGCCAAAAATATGTAATACTGTCATACAGTATTTTCAAGTACCATTATGGATCTTTGGACCTAACAGTTTAAATATTGTGTGTATCAGCTTTACAGTCATGAATGAAAACTTTTTCTTTTAATCAGGATGAAAATAATACAGAGAATGCTGTCAGTTCTTCAGATGCTGAGAAACAGGATTCTCCTCCACCAAAGCCTCCACGGACCCGCAGGTAGTTAACTATGTTAATATACTATTTGAAGCTGATAGATTGACATGCTTCATTTAAAAAAAAAAAGTAGAATAAAACTACTGATACTATAAAGACTTTTAAGATGTGATTTTTTTCTATTTAGAAATATACATAATACCAATAGAAGTCTTGTAATTGGCTCTGTAAATATAAGCTTTAATATATTTGCAAAGTATGTGTTTGAATATACCAATCTTGCAATGACTACATGTGAGTAGACAAGCATATCCCTTTAGTAGTCAGATATGTTAGATCTACTTGTGCTCTCATTCTGCTAGGTGATAGAATCATAGAACGGTTTGGGTCGGAAGGGACCTTAAAGATCATCTGGTTCCAACCCCCTGCCATGGGCAGAGACACCTTCCACTAGACCAGGTTGCTCAAAGCCCCATCCAACCTGGCCTTGAACACTTCCACGGATGGGGCATCCACAGCTTCTCTGGGCAACCTGTTCCAGTGCCTCACCACCCTCATAGTGAAGAATTTCTTCCTAATATCTAATCTAAATCTACCCTCTTTCAGTTTAAAGCCATTACCCCTTGTCCTATCACTATGTGCCCTTGTAAAAAGTCCCTCTCCAGCTTTCTTGTAGTCTCCCTTCAGGTACTGGAAGGCTGCTATAAGGTCTCTCCGGAGCTTTCTATTCTCCAGGCTGAACAACCCCAACTCTCTCAGCCTGTCCTCGTAGGAGAGGTGCTCTAGCCCTCTGATCATCTTCATGACCCTCCTCTGGACTCGCTTCAACAGGTCCATGTCCTCCTTATGTTGGGGGCCCCAGAGCTGAATGCAGTACTCCAGGTGTGGTCTCACGAGAGAGGAGTAGAGGGGGAGAATCACCTCCCTCAACCTGCTGGTCACGCTTTTTTTGATGCGGCCCAGGATATGGTTGGCAAAACATACTTCAAAATAGGCTCAAATAATGACTGAACTCTGATTTTTGGAGGCAAAAACATAACGAAAAATATCCATTTATTCAAGAAAATGTTACCTCACAGACAAGTACTGCTATTGATTAGAGTATGCCAACAAAATGCTTTTCTTATTGAGAGGAAAAATTGGTCTCGTCGATCCTTTTATTCAACAGAGTTAAAAGACAATCCTCTCTAGCTCTTAAAATACATAGACTTGACTTTAAGGAAGACAAAAGTAAATCTGAACTAACAGATTTGTCTGCCTAAAATGGGTACCCAACCTGAGTGTTAGACAGCTAAAGAAGCAACTCTCCTGAGGTAAGTGCCTGAGTTCCCTAGCTAGTTTCTGGAAGGCTTATAGGACCTTTGGCAGGTGATCTTGCCTGTGCTACATTGCCTGTAGTTAAATAGACATTTAAGGTAAGCACTTTTGTTTCCTGAAGTTGTAGAATGACGTAAGAAACCATCAGCCAGTTAACATTTTTGCATAACTTTTAGTCATATAAGGAAAGTAGTTTTACTGCTTTGAAATATAATTTTCAAGGTCAGTAGTGGGAATTCCTGTTCATTTGATACTTTAATGGTTAAAGGTGGAAGATGAGAATTAAGCTCTTTCCAGTACTGCATTTGGCAGGGTACAAATGATGTGGTAAAGTGAGCCCTCTTTTGAGGGGCTAGCAAGATGAGAGCAGTGATTATACAATAAAATGAATTTTAAATCCTAAAATATTCTAGGTTTGGTAAAGGAGGAAGTTTAAATATATGTGCATGTACATAGAAAATGTAATTGGACATAGAAAGCCATTTGAAAATTGGTGACTCAGAATGGGTAGCAGTGTGTATGTATATTCAATATTGCAACATCATTTTCTTGTCACAGGAACAAACATATTTTAAAACTGGGTATGGAAATGTTCCACTTTGTTGTCAACTAGTAATTTGGACCAGATCTGGAATATTGCATGCGATCCTAACACCCATTCTAATGAGGATATTGGAGAACTATCATAAATGGACCTATCGCTCTACTTCTTTAGTGGCCCTGGGGATGGTATTTGTAATAAAATAACTTTGGAAATAACGTATGATAACAACCATTAATGATACAGTAGGGTAAGAATATGAGTAGCAGTTGTAGTTAACTTAGCATTAGTTATGTCAAGCAGAAGTTAGAGGAGAATACAACATTGAAAGAGAGAGATGGAAATGAGTTGGGGCTTTTCACAAACAAATGGCACATTTGTGCTATGTAGGTAATATAATTTTTACCTTATTTAGATTGATGATAATGTGATTGTATTCAATTACATAGATTAAGATAATGACAGAGGAGTCTGTTAACCTGTGTTCGTGATGAGTTCCATGCTCTTCTTGAAACTTAGTCACTGAACTTAGATATGATTTCTGTCCAATAGGTAATTTTATTAGTGTTCCTTGAAATAATCTTAGCTGTACCTAGGTTTTTATCATTTTTATATATTCATGTAATAATCATGTATGCATAATTCATGTTTTAGCACACATCTGTTCTGTCTCATCTGCATTGCATTGTTCTTTACTTGCTGCATTATTAAGTGAAAATCTTTTAATCTCTCTTATAAAACCTGGTCTTTTTTGGGCCTGCTTCCATAAACTCATACTTTCCCATCTGCCAGCACTGGCAGGAAGATTGGTTCCTTAGAGGTGAATAAATGGAAGCTTTTAGCAAAGCTGTTGTCTTTTTCAAATGTAGATTACTTTTGAAAAACAATTAATTACACCCCTCATGGAAGACGCTTGTGAGGAAGGACTTTATTTGCTATTAGTCATATCTTCTCAGAATACCCACTAATAAGCATGTTTTTTCTTGATGTGGGAGGTAATTTTACAAATCCGCAGCCTGATTCAGTCAGGATTTGGAGCCAGGTTTTGCGTATTGTGGATGTTCTGGCATAGGTTGACATCCTTTTCCTGGGGAGGATGGGAGAGCAGAATCCGTGAAAGATTCTAATTTAATCCCCATATGGAGAAGGAAACTGTTAAACATGATACATCTCCTTATTGCATCTGTAGCTTTTTTCCCCAAACCATTCTCTTACCACTTTTTTCCATGTCCCTTCTATTATTTTTCTCTATGTTGCTGTGACTAAAAATATCTTGGTACAACTATTTTAAGTATCTGTCTACACCTTTTCTGTAGTGAATGTTTTCAAATGGTGTCTAAGAGTCACTGCCTTTACAGATAAGTTCATATTCAATAGGCACTCTGAAATAATCTAGTTTAGCCCACATTTTTAGCTTGATTTAGAATTTTCTCTGGGAACTTGCTGAAAATATTGTGTTCAGTAACATTTTTAGATTGCCAGCCAAATGTGTACTTGAGTTGTACATGCACTGTCTCTGAATAAGTTACAAGCAAGTTGCTAAAGTTAATATTTCTTAAAGGCAATAAGGCTTTTAAATTCTTTATATGTTGTGTTGTAGTTGGCTCTAGAATGTGTAATTAGTAAAGCAACTTGCATTTATTTTTTTAAGGGAAGGTTTAGCAGTTGCTTTTCCTAAAGCAAAAAGGATTACGGTGACTAATACTGAACAGTACTGTGTGCCAGCTTGGTTTCAGGTGAACCTGCCTGAGATGATCCTGACCGAGCAGGAGGAAAATTGGTTTATATCTCTCGACCTCAGGATGCTTGTCTTCCATATTGCTATCAGACCATGCTATGTTTGCTTAGATGGTAACGATTATGATTCCTGTTGTTTCCTGACAGCCCTGAGGCTGCTTGCTGGCTGAGATGGTGACATCTCCTCTACAGCACTTTTCAGTGGCTAACCACTCGGTGCATTGCAGAATTTTTCCATGAAGCTGGCTTTCTCGCCTGTCTCTTCTCTTGTTTGTGGCAGGATTGTAGGACAGGTAATCTCTGGATTATCTTTAAATTTGTAGATGTCTTCCTCTTAAAAGTGTAGCTGGTATCAAGTTAACTCTCATGTCTGTACTAAGTAAGGATGAGATGCCACTAAAGACTTTAGCCATATAAGATTGGAAGCTTACTCAGGGAGGGATAATTAATCCTTTCAGTACTTGCTTCGGCTTGGGGATGTCTTGGGGAAGGAATGCTACAAACTATAACTTCTAGTTGTACTTTTCTGGGCTTCTTTTATGTCTGCCTCTTGGAAGTTACAAGTATCTTTAGGCTATTGATATTAAATCAATTCAATTGGAATTTTGTTTACTTTTATTAACCTGCCGTGAAGCATCTAACTGTTTTGCAGAGGTTCTGGAATTGTATTGCCTAACAACCTTTTATCACCTTGTAATGCTTTAATGTAACTTATATTTGCTGAACAATATGTGAACGTAGTTATTTAGGTTAACATCTACCTGCATTTGATGTCAACATTAAAAAAATATTCAAATAATATTCCTTGATTATTACAAAGGTAAACAAGAACAACTCATGAGTGCATACATCAGCACCTTATTCTAGAAATTGCTTGGCTTTGCATTTTGATGACTTCTTGTGAAAGTCACCTTGAACTTACATCTATGTTAAATTTCTTTGGAGGACTTGATGGGGTAGAAAGCATTCATTGTTAGACATGTTTAACTATTTTCAGGTTAAGGCAGGAAGAGGGCATAAGTAAGGTTTTACTTTATTGTTAGATATAAGACTGTAAAGAACCAAAGTTTTAAATTTGCCATTCAGGACTATACGTGATTTTACGTGACTGTACAATTGGAGCTTTTACTTCAAATCTAGAAGCAATGATTGGTACTTCAGAATTCAGAGGGATCATCTTAATACCTTTTAAGGAATAGTCCTTGAAATACTTGTGTTTAGTAGTTCATTCTAACGTATTTGGAGAAGGGGTTGTTTATTTTAATCAGGCTTGGTTACAGAAAACTCTATTTTCAAGTTCAAATGCAATTTGAAAGAAATAGAGAAACTGAGACATAAACTTACAAAAAGAAAAGATGAGGTAACAACTTTTTTGTATGCAGTGTAATGAAGAGCTATGGCTACTGTCTGAAGGAGAAAAGGTAAAATACAGCAGCAGTTTAACTTTTCTTCAAATTATGCTTGGACTTCAATCTAATGACATTAAAATACATTTCAAGGGTTATGTGTAATTCTGTTTCATATTAAGCCCTGCAAACTGTATCTTTGCACCTTCTGCAAAGCTAAGATAAAAGCCATTGATTGGTGTTACTTGTTAGTTAGCACTCTCTGATTTGTATGTCAATTAAAAAAACCAAAAAGCCTCAAGTAATTAAATTTTAGAAGAAAAATTCACCAGTTGGTTATTTTTATTCATTCCTTATACTTTTATATCTGTTATCTTTAGTATAGTTTGTGGCAGCTTCACTGAACTGCAGCTTTTCTTCCACATGGATGGCAGTGATTTAATGCTTAAGTAGAATAATGTGGTTGTCTAGCTTCAGCCTGCTTACATTGAGCTTAATTTCCCGATTTTAATTATGAGGGAGGATGTAGAGCTTGGTATCTATTTTTGGTTGATCATAGCAGCTGCATTCCATGACCTTGGCATCACTCTCTTTTTTTATTTCAAAATAAAAACCTGCAGTATGCTGTGTAGAATAACCATGGATTACTTAAGTTTGTTGTTTTTTTTTTCTTTTGAACACTGGCCAAGTTTCATTTAAATCTGAACCCATGGTGCCCTGTTTTAATAATATTGCTCTTTTCCATTAAGGCTAGAATGGCTTAGATTTTAAAACATTCTAAAAATTCAGAGTATATTGCAGAAAAAGCGAAAATAGTGTTGCCATTGCTTCATTTTGTTTTTTTCCATGTGTACAGTTTTAGTGGAAAGTTGTGGGAGGGCTTTTTCTTTACAAATTATTGTAATTTTGACAAATTATAATTAATTAATTTTTATTATGACAAATAATTTTTTAAAAAATATTACCTAATGCATGGTTTACCTGACAGATGAGAAGCCATTAACTTTGAGGTCTTTGGCACTAAGGCACTGCATCAGCTGCTCAGGTTGTGTGGCAATAAAAGTGTATGAAAAAGCTGCCTTGATCACCTAGGGAAATTCCACATACAGTTATGTACGAGGAACTGCTGAGGTAGTGGAATTACAAGATAATCGGTAGCAGTTGTAGATGAAGAGACACTGTCAAGGCTGAATTATGAGAAGGCTTTCTATTTTTTTATCGCACAGCGTGATTTTACAAATGTACTTGAAAAATGCTTGCTTTTGCAATATATAAAAGCAATGCAAGGTTAATTTAAAGGTCTAATACAGGAAAGCGTACTTCTCTTTCTCAAATGGTCTGGCATTCTTTGGTTCACTGACTCTTTTCTGTCTCAATATCCTCTTTCATGCACTTTCTATTAGTTTCCTGGTAATTTAAATCAAGCTGGTTTTACTATACTGTCTCCTGCTGTTTGGAATAATATTAGTAGTTCATCTTCAGATAATTTTCTGCCTCTGGGGGGAGAAGTGTCTATAGAACACAGCTGTTGGAGGAAGTGCCCAAAGAAAGCATTATGCAGCAGCCCAAAATGCCCAAGATTTTCTGGCAAGAGTTTTAGAAACAGCTACTCCCAAACAAAGACCTCTTAAAGGTATACATATCCTAATATTTCTGCTTCGTAAAAAGAAACAAAAACATTATTTGCAATGCAGAACATGTGACATAATGACACTGATGTCAGTAAAGTGGAAAAATTGTTACATATTTGGAGAAAACCAGGAAATCCTTGGTGGCATCTATTTCCTTTTTAAAAAAACAAACAAACAAACAAAAAACAAAACCAAAAACCAAAACTCAAAAACAAAAAAAAAAAACACCCCAGAAACCAAAAAATCAGAATGCTATTTGGGCATCTCATTTTCTGAGGATGGATATTCTTCAATATTAATGTGGCAAAGAATGATTTTGATAGAGAATTTCTCATTTGATCACTGTAAGCTCTCATTTAAGAGTGAAGGAATGAAATTTAACTTCAAATATAACAGGGAACATTTTAATAGCTCTGTTTAGCTGTGTGCAAGGAAGATGATTAAACAACTTCTGCGTTGCTGACTTGTGCAGTCTTTCCTGTATCATCAGTTCTATGCATACCTCTAAGGGGGCTGTTTGTGTACATGTGGGGTTCTGTTTACTAGTGAATCAAATGGGAGAGTGTTTTCATTAAACAGTAATCAGTGAAGAACTTCATGAATTTTTGACTGGTATTATGGGCCTATAATCTTGTCATATCCAGTTTAATGCTAATTTGCTTCTTTAGCTAATTGTAATGCTTAATGGTATGTCTGTACCAGATAAGAAGTTAGTTTTGCTGATTGCATGTATGACTCTGGGTCAGGAAAATGAGGTCAATAAGGGAAAAACCTCATTTTCAGTAGGAGGATTTAGTGGAGATTACTGATGGGCATCACTGCTGGTAAAGGGGGCATGTAACCATTTATGCAAGTGAAATCCCTCTATCCCTCCCCACCCCCGGAACAGAGGAGAGAAATCCAAGGGAAATTCTCCTGTCCTCCTTAGTGTATATTAAGTTGGAGCAAGACTGACTTTTTTTTTATCCTCAGCTTACCTTTACTAATTCAAGCAACCAACTTATTCTTAAGCTTGTTCATTTTTCAAGAATGTCTAAAGGCAAAACAGTTCCCAAATTACTTTTAAGTTGTTTGGATGTGCTTTCTATTTCTCCTATCTTAATGTAAAGCAAAATAGCAGCATACAAGTGCAGGTTGGAGAGGAAGAGAAGGAATTTGAGGCCCAGCCCTTTGTGACAGGAGTCAAACAGGCAGTGAATGGAAGAAGGCACCTGGGAGAACTGCAGGGGGATCTGGGCTTTTCCAGACACAAAGATACAGTAACTTGTAGAAGATTGTTTGGAAGCTGGGGAGCTTGCAGTACTTCAGTGGGTGGGGATGTTCATAAACTGAAAATCCGAACAGTTTTCTTCAGTTTGGAATCCCTTGTATAAAGATTTTGGTTATTCATCCCATACTGCTATAGCTTGGTGCTAAGAAAATCACAAGGATGAAACTCATGTTGTAGGCTGTCCCAAGACAGGTATGCTTTCAATATTGTAGAAGCTTAAAATGTGGGGCAGTTTCCTTTTAAATGTGGGGCAGTTTCCTTTTTTTTTTTTTTTTTTTTTTAACCATGGGTTACAATAGTCTCAAGAATTTGCACTGGTTAAATCTTTTTTAGGTCTTGCTTGCAAGTAGGGGAGCTAATAGTATTGCTTTGATTTTGTTTGTGATATGACATGCAGACAAGTGATGAGAGCCCGTCGGACGCCTTTCAGTTGTGAACAGTCAGTCGGGGATTCTTGTGCAATGGTGTGGTCTTTAGCCCTGTTCCCTATAACTCTTAAAGCGAGCCCCCTGTTGGCTTTATTCCACTGTAATGGAAACAGCATGTTTGATACTTAATGTTTTTTTGTGTTTCACTTAAATAATGCCCTTCGGGAAGAGGTAGCAGTTCAATTTTGTAGCTGTCAGATTTTTTTTTTTGTCCACTATCCTCTCCAGTAACCTTTTTGAAAATACAATCAAGATTTCTGAATCATTCCTGCTTCCTCTCTTGCTGTCTGACAAAGATAGGTTGGCATATATGAGCATTATAGAAGAAACCTCACCATGGATTGCTGGATAATGCAATACTGAAAGGACAGAGAGTGTAATTTGGTACTCTGCATTATTCCTACAAGCCTTTCTACTTGTTTTTTTTAAATTAATACTTTCTTATTAATGTTGGCTGAGAAGGTGGAAAATTCTTTGGCCCACAGAGCCCATGCTAGCCCATACTAGCCCATGTTCTCTCAAGTAAAAAGGCTTTTTCAGACTTAATAGGAGCAACAAGAGGAAGATGGAGACTTGTTTTGGAAAGCCAAATGCCTTAATTAACAAGTGCAGGAGACTGATGCTAGCCTTTGTCAGTCTTCAAAGTGAAGTGATTGATTTAGCAAATTTCAGAATGTCTGTTGTAAAGTTTTTATGTTTTATAGTCAGCCAAGATGTGATATTAATAGCAAGCCTTTTCTTTGGTCTCGTCTGTCCACGGCTCTAAACAGTCTTGTTAATGCTTTGGCAGTAGTGACAGCCTTTCTCTGTCTAGGTGGTTGTCTGATGAAAAAGGCTTTGAAAGACATGCCTCTTATTGCTGATCATCTTACATGTGTGACTGACTGTGATGATCCAGCTGATCCAGAGATTTCCTGGAGCTCCCCTGCAGTTGTTGAAATTTATTAGGCCTATGTTAGACTCCTGATTTCAGACTGGGCTTCCGCTGTGAAAGATTTGCAGTAGAGCTGGACACTTTGACTGCTGCAAGTTGAATGGCAACCTGTATTTGGATGCTAGACTTCACGTACGAGCTCTGAAGGTGTGGTTTCATTATGTAGCTGATGGCTCACTATAAGATTTCTTTTTCTTCCATAGAATCTGTCAAGTCTCTAAAATACAAATACTTTTTCATTCTCATTCTTCATCTGAGTTAGTAATGTATGATTAACTACTACCGCTATCATGGAAGTTCCATTTAAATATCCTGAAAGCACAGGACCTGGGGAATATAACCTGCATATCATCCTGCTGGTCCTTACAACATGAGAGTTATTACTGGCATGCCTTCTTCCAGCCCTGCCAGATATGGTGTGTTCTCCCAGGTTTTACACAAATGCAGCAGGAGAATACTGTCACAGCGGTCTGTCATCTAGCAAGTAGTAAGAGGTGTTTGCCTTTTTGGAAGCCTCAACTTTCTGGCTTTTGGTGTGTAGCCTTGAATTCATTTTTAAATAAAAGTCTATTTCACAAGAGTACTGTGAACGCTCTTCTGAATAGATTCAGTTCTTCAGGATGTTGGATCGTGAAAGGAAGGTACAGTCCAAGGTCTACTGGTGACTCCATTTTCAAGGGAAGAGAATGTCCTGCTATAACCTTATCTCCAAGGGAACGTTCCAAGTCTCCTACTGCAGAGCTGGATTTGGGTGATTTCTGGTGCCTCTGACACAGATTATCACAAAAAAACTAAAGGTATATAAGGATTTGTCTGACTCCTGCTTTTTCAAGGTTATTCTGGTGTTGGGACCACCTGAACTTGTCAGTAAAGATTCTGTGACCCTGGGAACTGTCTGTTCCCCTAACATGAGGGAATGGGAGCATCTGTCTTCTAAATATCACTATCTTGGACATTATGTGCTGACCTGTATAGAGCGTTTATTACTTCCCCATGAAGGACATCTCTGCCAACAGCAGGAAGCGATCTGAGTTTTGTACATAAAATGGGCTGGTTTCTCATCTCAAGCATGTGGCCAAATCGCACTCCTTTGCAAACTGTAGTCTATTGTGCTTTGATTTATCTGCCTGGATTGAAAGTATCATTTCTTTAAATTATTTCATTGTATTTCTGTTCTTGTCACACATTTGTTTTGCACCTCAGTTATTACTCTGTTACTAGTCTTACACAATGAAAGGGAATATTTTTAAAGACTCTGAATGAAAATGCCTAATTCCATTTGTAGACAAGACCTTAGTCAGTTGTGCAAAATGTTTGTAGTCAAATATTCTGTATCTAATCTGAAAGTAAATTGACTATATGCTTGAAAAGCTTCTCCTTTTAAGGAGCTTAAGATGAACAGTAATAAGTGCTGTGGTCTTGCTAATACGTGCTGTAATTTGGATCATATATTCTATTGTGAGTGACTTTTATACAGTGTGCACCTCTCAGCTAAATGTGGTCTGCATCATTAGCCTTACAGCTATGGAGAAACTATTAAATACACAAATATAAAAATAAAATCCCCCTGGTCATGTGCATTAAAATAAAAATAAAGGAAGATATTTGGTATTAAGCAGGCTGTAAAGTCTTTTTAAAGAATTTTTTACAGCTTTATTGAAATTTGAATTCCATATGTTGAGTTCCTCTGAGCCACTTCTTAGGAAAGAAGAAGCAAAAAAGTACTGAAATCCTGCCACAAGAGGGCCTTTCTTAGTCTTTGAAAAAATACTTCTGAGAAAGGATATGAGCAATCTTTGAACTATCAATGAGGATTGGTTGTGGCCTGAATGCATGTCTTTGTGATATTCTGAAAGACGTTTTGAGTGTGTTGTCTTAGTTCTTGCCTACCCCATTAGTCATATTTTATAACCATTGTCTGTTTGCAGTGGAGAAGCGCTGCTTGGAGTTCAATATTGGTATGAAAGAAGTACTACTGCAGAGAGAGAGGGACAGATATCTAAAATATTGTCAAAATACAGAAAACTTACATAATTGTGTTTTTTTTTTCAGTTGCCTTGTAGAAGGAGATGCTAAAGAAGAAATCTTGCAGCCTCCAGAGCCTCAGCCAGTACCACCAATCTTAACACCATCTCCCCCATCAGCTTATCCAACAGTCACTACTGTGTGGCAGGACAATGATAGATACCATCCAAAGCCAGTTTTGCACATGGTTTCGTCAGAGCATTCAACAGACCTCAACGAGAATTATAATAAGTCAACAGAACATTCAGGGAAGAACGAACCCAGTGAACGTGCAGATAAAAGGCTGGAGCGCAACTTAAGTTTTGAAATCAAGAAGGTACCTCTTCAGGAGGGACCACGAAGCTTTGATGGGAACTCCCTGTTGAACAGGGGACATGCAATTAAAATTAAGCCTGTGTCATCCTGTGTAATTGATAAGAGCTTTAAGCCACAGGAACAGATTTCAGGGGATTCATTTGTAGATGCTACTCAAAACTCATGTATGGAATGCAGCGTGCCGCAGTCTAGCACAGCCTTAATACCTTCACCAGAAAGTCTGCAGAGTCAGCAGGTTTCTGATACTCCACCGAGACCAGATCGTCTGCCTCTGACAGAAAAGGGACACGCCACATGGTCACTGCATGGGCCTGAAAATGCACTGCGTACACCAGTGTCTGAAGACATGTCTTCAGACGTCTTATGTCATGGTGTTAAAACTCTCTCTCTGGTATCAAACACCACAGTTGAACATCCTTCCAGTGATAATGTTGATCATATTACTATTTCTGTTCGAGCACCACTCTGTTTTACTAATCCTCTTCATTCAGATGATTCTGACACAGATGAGATGAACTTTGACAGAGCCATGAGCAAAAGCGCATCTAATGTTTCAACCGCAAGTGCCACAGTTTCTGCTGCCACTAATACTGAAAACATTTCTGCCAGAAAAGTATTGCCAATGTCTATTGCTAGGCAAGACTTAACAGCTGTAACGTGTTCTGAAGATGGCAAAGGTAGGTTTCATTGTGGTTCAGAAGTGCTACTCTTTAACCTGATTGCCTCTTTAGCGTTGGACAACATAAATTTCTTTACAATGCAATTTTCTAAATGTAAATTTAAACAGTGTAGTATGGCAGCTTCAGAAGCAGCGCAACTCTCTTCCTCCCAGTTTTCGTTCTGCATGTGAGCTATGTCTGTTACACTGTTGGTACTACAGACCTTGATAAGCTGCTTCAAAAGCTTTATTGCAAGGTGTGAAGGCATTCTTAATTGCAGGTTTCTGTATTATTGGTTGGTGCATTTTTTTTTCTCCATGTCTAATTTCATGGAATTGTCTATAATAATGACAGTTTTGAGTAGTCAAAGTATTTTAAACAGGCTTGTCCAAACACGCATCAAATTCATGCTTACTGGTTGATGTGTTGGTCCTAAAAAATGTAGCTGTAACCTCTTTCACTGTATCAGTTTTTGAAGTTGCTCATGATTCGGCTCCTGCGTTTTAATAGCATTGTAAATATTTAGCCCTGCTTTCCTCTTTTGCTGTACATGGCTGGGGGAGACAAAGTAATATTGCTGTTTATCTAAAAATCCAAGTTCTGCTTTAGTAGTGCTTTGAAAATTATGCAGTTGCTTTTAATCTTTTACTGCTTTTTGGAATTTTTTGAGCAAGGAAAGTTTGCAAGACTGGTTCTGCAAAAAGTTACAACATCACTTATCGAAGGCAATAGGGTCCCAAAATGCGCAGATTCAGATTTCAGTCAGGCTGGCGCACTTGGATCAGATGGAGGACATAGCTGGGAAGAACAAATTAGGCCTTGGTAACTGCCTGTGCAAAGTCCAACAAAGCACGTAGTAAGGCTGTGGAGCTGAAAGGAGAACACGAGCTCCTGTATTTAGATCAGACTCTTGTCCTAGGAGCTCCTTACAGTGACGGCCTCGCTTCAGGAGTCAGTGCAGACTACATGGCTTTCCGAGGTGAAATGGGGCTCAGTGTGTGATGCAAGAGTCAGAGCCAGCTTTGTTGAAAATATTTGCTTTGGGAACTAAGTTTTCACCAAAAGTCATATTCAGAAACGTGGACTATTTTGCAGCTTTAAAAACAATCTGTTTCTATAGATTTTGTGATATTATGTATACGCACAAAACAATACTTGCACATACATGTATGTTTTTAACTCTGTGACACTTTAAAAATGCTCTGCATAGCAAAGACAAAGCCCTTTCTGTCATAGTTACTTCAGTGTTTATACCAAGCAGTCTTCCTTGGATTTGTTTTTGGTAGATTAACATGCTATAGTATTTTTCCAACACTGCTTTTAGCCAGGCTTTTTTCCTTCTTTCCCAGGGCAATCATTGTGTATCGCTGTTTGAAAATCATTACCTCTCTATATATCTCTTTATGTAGACACTGTAAGAACATGCAAATAACATAAGTGATGTGTCATAAATATGACAAAGAATGGGAGAAATGTCACTCAAGAATTTGTTTCATGTAACTGCATATCAGAAACATCTTGAAATAACAGTACAGCCTTTGTGCTGCTGGTATGTTGCTGATTTCACAGGAATGGCTTAAAATGTTTATATTAATTTTTTATAATTTACCTCTTGTTATCGAGGGTGTATCTGTTCCCTTTTGTACAATAGTGAACACTTCCTCTTTTATATTCAGGTTGCAGGTCTTGTAATCCATGTCAGACTCAAGAATGTAGGGTTAGATCACTTTGCACCAGTGATCCTAAACCATGTTTTACAGTGGCAGTGCCATACTTGTTCAGGACTCTTCTGTCTGAAGCTGGGGATATGCAATCATCGATGAAGCTTGCCTGTGAACTTATCAGCACCCTAGTTGCTTAACCACAACTACTGGTGTGCATGATCTTACCGCATCATTAAAAGATCTTTTTAATTCAAATGAAGTGAAAAGTAGTTGTACCCTGAGGTGGAAAAAAAAACAAAAACAAAAACAAAAAAACACCAACAATCCCACAACAACAAAAACCCAAACTAAAACAAAACCCAAAACCCTCACTTTCAGTTAGTGCATACTCCATAGTGACTTTATTTGCTGATTTTACAGAGGCTATTTCAATAAATGAAGGGTTTCTTACACTGTATAGTAAACTTGAGATGGAGCTGCTCTCAGAGAAGTCACTTTGAACACAGTGGCTTGTAAAATGGGATGGAGTTCCTGTCCCTGCTGCTGGCATGTTGGCAAGGCAAGCTTCATGGCTTCATTAGCTGAAACATGTCTTCATCTTTTTATATAGCTTGTGTAGAACAGAGTTGTCAGATGAGGCTTCTTATGGCAGCAGCTACTTTGAATTGTTTTAAACCTTTAATTTCTACTCCAAATTCCTTAGCAGGCAGGAGTGGGGCTTTTGTTGCCGGAGCAGCTTGTGTTAGTACGCTCCTGAGAGGTGAGAGGGAGCAGGCTGGGGACAGGATGTGCTACTGGCCACAACGGTAGCCATCTCCTCTGGCTCCTGTTTACCCTTCTGGCTAGTAAACCTTGCACTAGACTGTTTATATTGCTGGTGTGGGAGCCAGCCTGGGTGGGCCCTGAGACAGACCTGGGAAGCAAAACTGACTTAGGGCTTTAGAGAAGTGGTTAATGTGGAGCTTCCCTAGAACTGACTGTCACACGATGCAGTCCTGAAAAGCAACGTTCATAGAATGCTTTGGGTTGGAAGGGAGCTTTAAAGGTCATCTAGTCCAACCCCCCTGCAATGAGCCTGGACATCTTCAACTAGATCAAGTTGCTCAGAGCCCCGTCCAGCCTGGCCTTGAATTGTTTCCTTGAACATTTCTAGGAATTGCTTAATGTCCTTGCCCCATGCAATCTAGCTGTGCTGTGCTGACTTTGGAAGTAAGTATGGTTAGAACCACTTATAAAAGTTGCTGCTTATCAGCAGTAAGTTGCTGTCACCAGCACAGCTGAAGAGCTCATACATATGTTCACCAAGCTTCTTACCATGGTTTGGGACCTTCATTAGTGGTTCAGTTAGTAGGCACCAGCTGTGTATAGTTACCCCTATCTGCAGAAGAGTTCAAGAAGCCAATGTGTTGTAATAAGATTAACTATCTCTTGCAGTGGCTGCAAACAGACATGTAATGAACTGCAATTAAAATACAATCACTGCTATGGTTACAGTTATTGGCAAGTTACTTGTTCAAGAAGCAAATGATACTGCTCCAGTGCAGACTGTTAATTCTGCTTATACTCTGTTGCTGAAAGAATGAAGAAAAAGTATTCATTGCAGTTGCAGAGTTTTTTTTTCTCCAAATGGTTTAGGCTGAAAATGTATTCTACTTTTCTTTCTTCCATCTCATGCAAACTGCTTCTTAGCCCCTTAATGTGAAGATAGTGTTGTTAGCATGGACTTGCTCCCAAGGCGTTAGCATGGTAAAACAAAATGATTCATAACATTTAGACCAAAATTTTCCTTTTGCTTTAAATTTCATATGAGGTTTAGGATGATCTCATGTATCAAAAGATCAACTTCTAAAAAATCTAGGAGGAAAATTTAAGTGTGTTTTTTAACTTACGGAAATGTCGTATTTGATTTAGATGCTGATACTAATGAAGATTCCTCTCCCCCGCTCCCAGAAAGAACACCAGAATCATTTGTATTAGCAAGTGAACAGAGTGAGTTTTGAATGTTTTGTGATCATTGGGGATAAAATGTGAAATGCATTTCAGTATTGTATGTGAATGCCCCTGCTTTTTGGTTAATCTTAGTTTTGGAGCAAGTTGTAAAATGGAATGAGATCTAGTATGTGTAATGGCTTATTTTGAGTTTTAACTTTCATAAACCCTTGAACACAGTCAAATTATTCCTCATTTTCTGACTAAGCATGCTGTTACATGATATTTAAGTATATTGGAGACTTCGATATTGATTTTAGTGGAGCTGGTTTTCAGTCTGAAGGGTATGGAAGAGAGATACAGTGGGGAAATGCAGTGCAGTTAGGGGATTCCCCAGCTACTTTAGGTAGTTTCCTCCTGCTCCCAGGTAGGGAATGGGAAAACACTTGAACAGTGCTTATCTGATTCTCCTTTCCTGGGCAGAGGAAAGATGATGACATTTCATACTGCACTGCATCTAGTGAACAAGCCCAGTTTATTTAAGTTTAACATACTTTACTCTTTACCTGTATCAAAAAGTTAACTGAAAGAGAAAACTGACACTTACAAATGATGTGCTTATATCTTCATATTGTGTTCATCAAGCCAGTAATGGCAGAATACAAAAAAGATTAATTGAAATGAAATGATAAATTACGTTGATGTTTGGTATCTTGCAAAAAACCTAGTGTGGTGTAGTTATTTACTGAGGCTTTTGTTTAGTGTCACTTTCTGAAACTTTCAAAAATCTTTTGCCAAAATATTTATTATAGATATTTTCAGCATAAAAACATTGAAGTTTTGTAAATATGTCCCTTGAGCATCATAAGCATAGGTAGTTCAAACTGATCCTTTCTTTGGATATTATGGACTTGCTTCTTTGAGAACACAAGAAACAAAGCTTTTTTTCTTTAAAAAAAAAAAAAGGAAAATAAAAAAAATCTCTTTGGGACTGGAATCACTAAAACCACTTCAATTTTGATTGTGTTTTTGCATGATGTCAGTAAAGGACAGGTATGGCTGTCCTGACTTATGCGTTTTCTTTACTTAGTATGTGTTTTTCAGATCTACTATTATTGTACAGCTGGTATAACAAATTTTTAAAAACATTATTAAAAAAGAAGCTAATTCTCCTATTGGTTAGGAACGCCCAAATGAAGGAAATCAATGTCCACAACGCAAGCACTTCAGTCTTGTGTTTTGAATTATGTTGTGGTATCTTCCCTTATCTTGAGAGCTCTTCATTTAAAGAGACATTCATGTTTTTACAAGCATTTAATTTTTAAAAAGTTGCTTTATAGCACATTTCTAATGCTGCATCACAGAGAACTCAAGTATGGTGAGTTTGATTTAATTTTTCCTAGGCACACCCTTGCCGAAGCCAGTTATGATTGCACAATCTGAGTGGAGCATATTGCGTGATCAGCATCTCCCTGAACAAACAGTCTCTACAGTAAGTATAGGAGACAAGTCTGTACTAATCAGTCATTTCTCGTTTGGTTGGGTGCTACAACAAAAAGCAAAATACATACTTGTGAAAAGTTAGAGCTGTTGATCATCTGGAACCAGCCAGTTTTTCCTCTGCCTGAGCTGCTGAACTGATGTGTTAAGAACATGTTTTCTTTCCAAGAGAACTATCTGGTTTTCTAAGTTCAGCAATACTTTTAAAAGTCATCCTTAATATACCTTAAATTATGGCTTTAAGAGTATAATATGCTGGTTTTATGGAGCTTGCTGCCTGCCTTTAATCGATCATAGGCTAATTCAAGCTGGAGGAGAATTGCAGTCTTAAGTCTAACCTGCATGAAGCAGGGACTCAGACCAGGCTGCTTGGGACTTTAGCCAGATGGGTCTTGAAAACCTCCAGAGATGAAGACTTCATACCCGCAGTGGGCAACCTGTTTCAGTGCCTGATAAAATTTTTCCTTATATCCATATTTATTTTCAACAAACTCTTTTCTGCCCATCAGATTTCACTTTCCACATCAGTCTACTAGTTGCTCAGTCATCCAGGGTAAACAGCTGGCAAAACTTCAAAAGCATATAAATCCTCTTTACATTCATGCCTTTTTTTTCATGCACCCCCAACACACTTTACAGCAACCTTTACACACCACTTAAAAATTTGACAAAAAAGATAGATGTGAATTTTCAGGGACTGTAAATTTAGTATAGGAACTAAACTACCTAATTTTGCAAATAATTTCTAATGTGACAATTGTAACATTTTATTAAATATTAAGTAAGGTTCTGATAGTAAATTCTTTGTTAACTACTGTAGCATTTTTTTGTCAGTGTTACAGAAGGTCAGAAATGTAGCAGCAAGTAGATATTTCCATGGATGTTGTATATTTTTTTGAAGATGTTTTCATCATCTTAAATTTCTGGTGTTCTTTTAGTATTTTGGAAGCATTTTACAGAATTATTTTAAATATTTCTCATTAACAGGGTTTGAAAACAACTTCACCTGTACTACCTGGTAAGTGATGGAAAAGATTTTTTCTTTTTTCTTTTTTTAAATACAAAAAGGAGTGTTTTTTCCATTTGTTAATCTGTCCAGTAACCCCATAAGAGTGAAAAGTTCAAGTAACCTAACCATTTGAACTGATAAAGTGTTTTGGCAGTATTTTTATTAGAAGATTAGAAATTACCAGGAAGATGTTTTTATCCTGGAAATTCACAAATATTTCATGATTAACCTTGAAATAAATCTATGCATATGATTTCTTCAAAAGCTACTTCCAACCCACGATGCTTTAATTTCATTGGCAAATCTCTAAAAATTACAGTAGACTTGCAACAAGCCCATCTCTTACTTCAAAATAAGTTTTTCCTACTGAATAAAAATTTTCCTGAACTTGGCTTTTGCTCTGAGGATGTCTAAGTATATTGTCATAACACTGGCATTTCTGAAAAGGCCTTCTGTTTTTAAAGCTTCTAAGGTTTTCTGAGGAAGCAAGTGACAGATCTAATACAAAAATTAATGTTAAACTTTGGGTATGCTAATATAATGAAGACTAAAATACTGAATTTAAATGCATATTATAATAACAATATTTTTTCAGCTTAATTATAACCTTCTCATGTTATTGCAATAGAAATTGTAATAGTTGGTGAATTAATTCCTTTAATTTCATAAAGACAGGAGTAAACCTGAAATAAGTTCAGCAGTGGGGGGTGTGTGTGTGTGTGTATGTGTGTTGCATATTTACCAAAGTGTTTAATTTTTGATCTTCTGAAAAGGCTTCAGTAAGAAGTATAGATTAGCTGATGTTTAACTTTGCAGCTACCTGCGTCAGCTGTAAGCTTGTATCTGCCATATATCTTCTGTGTATGCTTGAATGGGCTTCTACAGTCCATTTGGAGCTGCATGTTGAATACCTGGTAGGTTTTCTTAAATAAATCAGTTTTCAGAAATATTACAGATTTGCTAATAGGGTGAGTATACAAGTAATGCAACACAGTTACTTATGTCTTCTTAAGCACCTTTAGTTTAGAAAGAACATGAACAGATGCATTTATATTGATGTATTAAATGGTACTGTGAGCTCTTGCTATAAATAGGTGCTACATAGGATTTTAAATATCCATACAAACTTTAAAAAAAAAAATCCATATTTGGCGAACAGGCATGTGTCACTGTCATTGAACATCTGCTTCATAAACAACTTTGAGGTATGTTTTTTAAGAAATGAGAAATTGGCTTTTAAATCTTTATTTTTGTAAAGAATATTTGATGCAAGTTGTGTTCTGGACAGAGCTGTACTTAAAAATAGTGTTCCCACAGTGCTAAGTGAATGTTACAGTAAGGGAGGTATGTGTGTTTTCCAGATCGTCCTGAAAGAAGCAACAAAACACCAACTGACATTTTACCTCAGATTTCTTTTTCGGGTTCCACTGATACAAGAGGTCAAATTTCAGAATTTCCTGCAGAAGTAACAGATATTGGTAATTACAATTCATTCAAAACATAATCACTAGATAATTTATACAGAATATTCATTAACAGTACTAGTTTGGATAGCTGCTACTACTATCTCCCTCCAACTCACTGAGGTGCAGAACCCAGACAAGTAAGCCTGCCTTGTCCCTTTGGCATCACTGAAAGAGCTTTTCCCAGAATGAGCGATTCAGTCATTCTTGACTTTGTTTTTTACATTGTATGAAATATAGCATTAGTCAAATGGGATATAATTTCTGCTGAGCACTGAAAACTTTCAGAAATAATACCTGAGAAGACTGCTTTGGTACACAGAGAAGGAAAAAAAATCAATAAATGATAACAAAGGCTGTAATACTGTATTTACTGAGAAGTACTTTCCAAGTGAGGTTTAAAGAGTGAACTATAATTATATACAAATTCTTCATGTTTGTATTTCCTGTGGCCATAATGCCTAATACTACAAAGTCATTTTCTAGCCCTGAGAATAAACCTCTTCTGTAAGAGCTAGAGCATGTCTAGCAGTGATCCTCCTGACTGCTGCCAACATTTGTGAGACTGCGTTGTCTGAGGGGACAGAAGTATTAAATACCTTTCTTTCCTTAGGTTTCGGTAACCGCTGTGGAAAGCCCAGAGGACCAAGAGAGCCACCTTCAGAATGGACATGATCCAAGAACCAATGGACATACTATCAATAAATTATACTGGAAAACTCAAGTGCCACTGAGAACTAGAAAAATAGTATTCCACTTTTTTGGGGGGCAACTAACACAGAGCAGTGTAGATCTAACTACCAAATGGTACACTCTTACAGTACATCCCACGCAAAACCTTTAACATTGTTCACAACAGTGGATTCCAGTATTACAACTTAACTTTTTGCTGGGGCCATCTACCTGCCTTATTACACTTAGGAGAAAGTATTACATACAATTTATTTTGTAACTTCAAGTATTATTGCCTTAATGTCTTTTAACCCTGTTACACGCTGCTTGTAGACATATGTTAATATAGTAATACTTTGGACAGATTGTGTTTATGAACTATTTGCTAATGTTTCATTACCATGTATGCATTATTTTGTATATGTACAGGGCAAGTAAGTATATAATTTGATAAAGTTGCAATCATAAAATATTAACAGAAGATGTAAGAAATCTCTGCATGATCTAAATTTTTGTGTACCTTATTTGTAAATTATTTGCCCTGAAGTTTTAGAAAATAGTTTCTGGGGTTTTTTACAAAAATTGCTGGACACACACAGCCAGAATTGCAGGTTAGCAGAGATAAAGATTGTAATACATTTTGTAAATTGTAAGCAAAAGGTTATTTTTATATTATATGCTGTTTAATTGTCAGACCTAATTTGTTCTGGTTTTCATCTAGTCACGGAGATTCAGTAAGTGCCTTGGAACAGTATTGAATTCTCTTAGCCTGTGTATGTTACTCCAATGTTTTGAGTTCCTCTGGAATTAGATTATCAAAAATATTTGTATGTTTCTAGGATATTTGACCTGTCAGTAAAAGAGAAACCATTCTATGTAATCAACACTCCTTAGTTTTCATTTTGTTTCATCAGTTGCCATCTTTAGAAAATTCATCTCTATCAACTTTCTGTATAATAGGGTTTTACAGTTTTAATATGGCATGTTTCTAATTTGGGAAAACCAGAACACACTGGTAAAAGGACTGTTTAAATACCACTGTCTTCTCTTACAAATGGTAAATACCATTTTTGTTGTTCAGCGACTGTGTATGTAAGAAAGCAACTTATATGAAGGTTCACATAGAGCCCTTGCAGCTACACTGTATCTTGGCAATATATTATGTCAAGAGTTAATCCTTATAAGGATTCCTTACTTAAACTTTTCTGTAATACAATCTTTAAATTAAAGAAAGTCAAAATCTCACTATGGGTGTTTTTACTCTTAGGAAAAAAACTGTATTCAGAAGCAAACTAAAATAGAGTGAAGGATGGTAGTCTGGCTTAATTTATAGATCTCGTACTTGAACAAAATAGTGACCCTCAGGACCTTATTTTTAGTAACTGCTTTAAAAGCTAGCAATAATGCCAGAGAAGTGAGGAAGAATGTTTAGAGGAAAAATGTTTATTTTAGGTAATGAAACTACCTACTAATCTGAACTTTAGCCATGGAAACAGTAGGTCTAATTTACTACTTGTACCTTTAGAGCCTCTCCGCTAAAAGAGAGCTAATGCCCCAATAGCAGCCCTATTGTAACTTCCAAAAGGTACATAACTTGCAATTACTGTCTTTGTGGATTAATCAGCATGCATTTGGTACACACCACAGACTGTCTTGGTGGGGAGCTCTTTCAAAGAAGTGTATGCACTATAAATCCTTATCTAACTTCCCAGGGATATAGTTTTGCAATTATTCATTTAAAAACAAATAATTCCATGATATATGCCATTTGGGATAACCTGTATCAGCTAGAGTCTTGCTTTGTAAACAGTTCAGACAGCTGGAACGTCTTGCAGTTGGCGGAATAAAGTTGGCCTGGACTTTGTTCCCTTCCCCTGCATTGAAGATGAGTAGCTTGGACTTTCACTCTTACGGCCCTCCTGTGGTTTTGTAATGCATGATGGGCTGTCATCACCGCTGGACAGGCCAAATCATTGTAACTTTTTGAGACAGCTGTTAAGTAAGAAAATTGCCAATGTTTTGGGTGTACTTTTTAAGGATCACTTCCATATTTCTCTACCAAGAAAATATAGGACTGTGCAGATAGTAGGTTTTCCGCTTTCCACGTTTTAATTTCACTTAGAGCAAAGGCTGACAAAAATCTGTGTACTATATACTGGCTATCTGGTAATGTTTAATTAAAGTACATCCAGGTTCATATTTTTTCCCTTGCATTTGCATGGATTTGGGTAGTATTCCAGACTGAGTTCATCACAGAACATTTTCAGCCTTTCTTTGCTTTAGTGATGTGAAACTGCAGTTGTCCTGTATGGATTTCTGTATCCTTTGACAGACCTGTTTTACAACTCACTGTTGCCTGCTTACATTCATCTGAGTTTTATATTTTCACCTATTTTATTGCAGGTAAAGTGACAGTTTTAAGTGCAAGGCAAAACCTGCCCAATGTCATTACTTTCTGTATCCATGCTTGTGGGTGGAACAGAGACAAGTGCGGGGCTGGGTGCTGTATGCTGGGTAGTTTCACATCATAACTTGAAAATGTTATCCAGTCTAACAGCTTCTTCAAAAAACAAGACCTTTCTTTGCTGTTGTTTATTTGAAATTGAATCTAAAGGGGTTTAGAATACTAGACCAGTTTGTGAATTATCACTGAATACAGATCTAGACCAAGTCATTTTATGTATGTGTTGAAATCAATCATGGAATAGCCTTTCCTTTCATTTAGCTCCAGTCTTCCATGTTTATCTTTTCTGAAAGCAGTCTTCAACTTCAGTCTCTAAAATGCAGCTTTTGTCAGGCGTACAATTGACTTGATCACTAGCAAAGAACCAGTAACACTATTCAACCCAGCTATTCTTATTAATAACCACTGCATTGGCTTGCTTGTTCCTTCAGTATTTTTCTAATATTCCATTTATTAAATTGTCTAAATGTATTAATATTGAACAAATCATGTAGTAAATTATCACATCAAGAGGAGACTGAGTTCTCCATGTTTTAGAAATGTAAATACTTGAGTCTCAGAAGAAAGCTGACCTCTACTAATATCATTGCTCATCTCTATTATGCAGCGTATTTTAGGTTTTGTGTTGATTTGACAGGTAGCTTTCTACTTTTTAGTGATTAGAGTATTACTTTAGCATTTTTATTTCTTATTTATCTGTTAGGAAAGCCTGCTGCATTTATATGTCATTTTCCTTGAAGAAGTTTCTAACTTGGGAACGTGCAGAACAGTGAAAAATCTCAAAGAATTACCTCTGAGTTTTTGTATATTGAAATCTTGGTCTGGGTTTCTTTGGAGACCAATTTCTAAAAGAAGGGATGCAGATCAAGTGCAACCCCGTGACTGGGCAGTGTGATAACCCCATGCTGCTGGGGTAGTTGCTCTTAGCTGTACTTCATAGTGTTTGTTGTTAAACAGAGTCTTTGGACAATTGAACGGTTAAATATTTGCATTTGAGGATTAAACTGTGTGTTTCAGGTTGTAATTCCCACTGTGCCACAAAGCACTTGGTATGAAGTGGTGACTTATGCTTTAACATATAGTAAGTACAAATTGCATGTTTCTAATGGAGTAACGTTGAATGATTGTTGAAGCAAGCGAATAACCTGGCAAAAAGTGAAGATCCAGGAAAAAAAACAATATAAAAGTTACTTTTTCATTTTTATTATTTGCAGTCTGAAAAGATTCTTTCCACTACTAGATGACAGAAGAAAGGAGAGCTAAGCCTTAGACTCTCTGGCTGGAAGGAGGAGGGAGCGGATTGTCAGCGTTAAGCAGGTGATAAGCCTTGGACCACACAGAGCACAGAGCTGCAAACAAGATGCTGTTTCTCCCAGCCTGATTTGGCAGTTCAGCTGGGTTAAGAAAAGCTTGCAAACACTGGCAAGGATATCCTAAGGTATAATGACCCAGACATAAAGGCTTTTTTGTTATTTTTGTCTGTGCTGATTTGTACTTACAGTGGGGGAGTAAAAGAATAAAGAACTTTGAAAATGTAATTTGAGTTTGGTAACTGACTTGCTGGCTTTCAGAGTGCTGGAGTGAAAGGGCTTGCGTGTCGCAAAGGCAGCGGGAGCAGCGCTAAGGGTGGAAAAGGATGAAGAGTGTCTCTCGGACCTAGTCAGAGTGCTTGGATGACACTTCCAAGTGGGAAGGACAGAAAGCCAGGACCGCTGCCTATGAGGTGTGTTCAGGAGGGAACACAGGGGTACTAAAGATTGGTTTTAACCTTAAAAAAAAAAAAAAAAAAAAAGAAATAGTTTGAACAAGTCACAGTAAGTAGTTATGAATGCAAACTGGCTTTATAATAAAGTGAGTTACTTGAAACTGATGAACTGAAATTTTAACAGAGAATATTTCCATGGTGAATATTACCCAGAGGCAAACCAGTGTCTTTTAGGCAACAATAAATGCACGGCTGTAACTGGGTTTTGTTGCAGTCAGACTGAATTTGTCTGACTAGCTGAGTAACTATGTATTTGTTCATGTATTTAACTGAAGGTATTTTCCTCCTCCTCTCCCGTAATAGCAATATTTGCAGGTTGATAGACTGAATGGGTAGCAATCGTACCTCTTAAGTATACAGCGCCTGACAGAATACTAACCTGATTTACTCACCCTGTTAACAGCAGCTTATGAAGCAAAGTAGCCCTGGCATCGTGTCCCAGAGGTTGGGAGTGTGGCCAGTCCGGGATTCAGTCTGTGCCACCGTGGGCTGGCTGCAGGCAGGACTCCAGCAGGAGCTGCCCCTGCCCTGGGGCCGGTTCTTCCGTGGATGCTCCCAGCTCTCTCTCTCCCACCTTCTCTCTTGACTCAGCATTTTCTTCTAAGTCACTTGTTTTCCAACTACCATGAGAGCGGTAGCTCTTTTCTAATAGTTGTCTTCATTTTAGTTGTTTGGCATTTTGCTGTGCCGAAGTTTATTTTGACTAAATCTTGCATCTGCATTTGTGTGTTCTCTTCCTTTCAGCCACGTGGTTGCTTATGATTAAATATTCTTGGTATTGCATCTTGGGGGCCAGGTTAGTAACGCTTATTTAGGCAGATATAATACCTGATATGATGGACGAGAATGGAGCAAATCCAAAAGTGCAAATGCTTTCTTCTACTCAAATCTTAGTTTGCAGACTTTGCCATAAGCAAACAATCCCACATGGGATCCCTCCTTCCACTGGCCTCACAGCTAGATCCCTGGGTTATAATTGGTGTGGGAACGTGACTCAGACTTTTAGGGGTTTGACATTTAGGTCATGGTGAGAATATAGCATATTTTGTGCATAATATAACATCAAGTCAACAGGGAAATACTATGAAACAAGTTAAATAGAAAATTGACACTGTATCCTAACAGCATTTATTTTATTCTTTTTTTTTTTCAACCATTATTTCTCACTTGTACAGCTCTAAACTGGAGAGAGCAGAGAGAGCCTACTCCTAAACAAAGTTTAAGTACAAAGTGTAAATACCTGAAAGGATCATGCAGTGACTTCGTTTTTCTTATCTTCATGTTTTTCCAGGGTATCAAGTTAACCTAAAGTTGAATTTCTTTAGCCTTGCAGGAGCTTACAGGCCGAGAAGTTGCATATGAATCCTAGGTAGAAAGGCAGCTGGTGGAAAGCTGCGTACTTTCCCAAAGCAACTGGTTTTGGTTTGAACACACTTCTCTTTTGGCTGGGATGTAAATATGGGCTGGTTTAGCTTTGGTTAGGTGATAGTCTGCTCTTTCTCATCTCCCATATGACATCACATACGTCTGGCAAAACAGTTTTTATTGTTTAGCTGTACTAAAGAGCAGTTTCTCTGCCCTTACTTGTAAATCAGTAATGCAGCAGAGGGCAGGAAGGCCAAGTGCAAGCAGGGGAGTGCAGTGGAGGAGTGTTGGATGTTCAGAAACCAGCAGTCTTGCAGTAGGGGAGAGAACTGTATTTAAATAAATTTACTTCAGTGATGACAAGAGAATTCTTTGGCATATGGGTGAGGAATACACCCAAGTCCAAACTTGGCACTTCTGAGCTAAGAGCGTGACTCTTCCAGCTTTTTGACTGCTGCGCTGGTGGCCGGGCTTGCTTTACACGTCCCTAAACCCCTGCGCAAGTCAGTTATTAATTTCCTCAGGCTGAGGTAGCTTTTGTGCTAATCACTCCTTGCTACATCTTCTCTCTAAAGATATTTGTCCCTTGGTTGCATACCTATTCTTTATACTTGCCCTTCTCATATAGGACCTAGAGAGCATACAAGGTGCTTGCAGATGGCGTTGATTGCACCTTGGGTTATGGGGCTGCACTAAAGCCTCTATCAGGCTTCGAACCAGGACCCGTTGTGCTAGAGGCTGTGCAAAGCAAAAAGGACGTGGGTTCCCCCCACCCCGAGTCATGGACAGGAGTGCAAGGAACCTGTCATAGCACTCTGTGGTAGGAAATAAAAATGACACGTGCCATCTAAACAAGATCGTGTTGTATCTCAGTCAAGGAAAATTCTTAGAGGAGGAACATAGAGTGAAATGGCTTTGGAAGGATTGAAGGAAACTTACAAGCTTGAGGGACAGCACAGAAGAAATTATAAGGTTGGCCTTAAAACTTGGAGAGGACCACGAAGGCTGGCATGGCAGGTCAGTCATGCAAAAGCTGATCTCTTAGACCAGCATGAAGGGCAAAAGTAAGGGTGTGGAGAACACCAAAGCTGAAAACAAGTAGTTGTGATAAGTGTGCTGGAAAACAGCAGAGCAAGAGGTGAGGTGAGGATAAATGATGCACTTAGCAAAAGTCTGTTTGGCAGCTGTTCTCTCATGCGTATAAGCAAGACATTTTATTTGTGAAGGTGAAATGAGATGTGAGATGGACAAGAACTCTGGGAAGATAAGATCTTACATGTTCAGCAGGAAAGACCTGCAAGATCTGACTAGCCTAAATCAGAGCACCTGGGGAGAAGTACAGGTGAAAGGGAACAGGCATCAGTGATGGCTGGGATGGTGGCAGCAAGCGCAATGATGAGAAAAGTGGGTAGAAGAAGGAAAACTGAGGAGACAAGGTCTGATTAAGCCAAATGGAGCTTCAGCTGATGGCTAGGTGCCTATAAAAAGAGAGAAAAGAAATTGTGTAACAAACACCTTTGTGCAGGAGGAGACCAATCTGGATTATAAGAGCACACCTATGTGGATTAGGGTTTGTTAGGGACTACACAGAGTGCCTATGCTGCTAGGGGCTTGGGGGAGGAGTCTCCTGAAGTACACTGAAAAGGTTAAAAAGATAGGAAAGAAGTCAGAAAAAGCATGAGCCATGGGAAGAAGAATTTTCAGGACAGTGTGAGGAGGACAAGGATCCTGCATTTGATGTGTCTGAAATCAAAAAGCCTTTGGAAACTGGTTTGAGAGAGAAGCCAGATTGGGCATAGTCCAAAAAGAAAGTTCAGGAGACGAATGCAAGAAGTGAGCATGGAGGTGAAAATGAAAACAAATACTAAATGTTTTGGGAAGCAAAAAGCTCCAGCATTACATTCAGCCACGTGCACACACCCCTACAGACACTAAAGAGTGAACTGTGAGGGAAAAGAATAGCTTTAAGGGGAAGAGCAAAAGACAACAGCAAGATGGAGATCAAGGTTAGGACAGAATTGAGGGCAAGCAGAAAAACTTGAGGAGAAAAGACAAGAAATGCATGCATTTGACAGTAGAGAGGTGAGATGTGAAAGAGGTAAATCAGTGGGAGAGAATGGTGCAGTTAGAGGTTCCCTACAGTTAAAGGAGGGCAGAAGTAGAGGAGAATTTGAGGAGCTGAACTGTAGGTACTTCAGCTTCTACAAGGGGACCCCTCATCTGCCGTTATTGTTTCTGTATAAAGCTCACTTCCACGTTATCCCTTAAAGCTCTGCATGCGAAGGTTTAAGACACTTACTGAAACAATTTACCTCCCTTTCTTTGAGGATGAACTGTGTGGCATATGTATAGACCTGCCGTGAAGATCTCTCAAACCTAGACAAAGAAAAATCCTCTAGCTTAATGCCTCTTCACCCCCACTCCCAGCTGAACTACAACACACAACTGATTTTGACCTCTGAGCCTTGTCTGGGACGTTACCGTTAAGGTACATGTATGGAAGCTCTGGCTCGCTTTCTCAAATGTTTATCATAGTCTTTGCTGTCAACAACATGCAAACAATGTGCAATTTTGTATAGATACTCATTGCAGTTGTTAGCTCTCTTGACTCATGTAGAATTGGAGAACAACACGAACCTAGTTGGCTCGGACTGAAATGAAGGGTATGTCAATCAGAGTGGATAAATATGACATGACATTGATGTATACAGGCTCAAAGACAAGATTTACTATTTGAGAGCTTTTTATAGCAACATAAGTATGCCGTTTCTTTTGATTCAGAGCCTTTTCTTGCTTTCTGAGTATCTTTTTACCTCCAAGCATGAAAAGCAGCACTAAAGAGACCATGCTCAAACTCTCCTACTCGGGGTTTTATTGCTGCTGCTGCTGCCATAGGGGTGATTTGGTAGCGAAAGGTCAGATACAGTTGGATGATATGAATGTATGGGAGTGTGCTCGGGTGCAGGCTGAGTCCTGGTAGCCAGCTGGGTCGGTATGGCTTTAGGCACCGTGCAGTCCCAGCTGCCCTCCTATTCAACTGCAGCATTGGGGAGCTCCTAACTATAAGACTCTTGCCTGCAGCATAACCCCAGCACGCTGCAGCCAGAAAGAGAAAACCAAGCAAGAGAGGGTTGGACTAGAGAAAGACTAGAAATGAAAATCATCTTGAAAAGGGGCGTTTGAGGAGGAACAAGGACTTAAGGACTTTGGACAATGCAGGTTTCATGTAACTGAGCAAATATGCAAGCATATACAACTGCATGCAAGTACCACTTTGAGAGTTTTCCAATGCTTGAGGGAGAAGTAACATCTCAGCAATATAAACAAGTTGCAATTACTGCAGACCTTCACCAGAGAAGGGCCTTTGACATGATCTGAAAATGCCTTCAAATGTTACCTGAGGAGTTGAAACAGCTTCCCTGGAAGGTTATGCTGCGTGGGCTAGAAAGCGGGGCTAAATGCAAAGAACGCATTCAACTAGGACACAGTGTAGCTGGGGCAAGCAAGTGCGAGGCACCAACTGGCCTCCTGGAACCTCATTATTATTTTAAGCCTGTTAAGTTAGAAAGTTAGCCTGATAGTTAGAAAGTCTGCGAAGTGGCTAATAACAATCTTGGTAACATCCAGTAATAGCCAGGCTCTCCTTAACCTGACTCTCTCTGACCATTTCAATGCACGCAACTTAATCAAAATATGGGTTTGAGTGTTAGGCCATCAACTAGAGCTAGAAAATACTGTTTTCTCTGATGCAATATCGTGGTATCCCCAGTCACCCCCAAGATCTGTACCAAATGCTGAACTTCTTCACCTCTACGACTGTATGTGGCAAAAGCTTAGTATTCACAGTCTTAGAACAGTGAGTGAATAAAATCTTGTGTTCCTGTGTGCTCAGATCTCACAGTCTGAACTCCTGGGGTAAACGGTCTTCCCTTGGAGAGACTTAGTTGAAAGCACCTTCTGTTTTGATCTATTAAATTGTTGTTGCTGTAACAGTCGATTTCTTTAACCACTTGACTCTCGCCTCTGAAAACGTAGCGTGTCTGTATGAAGAACTTACTGTGGTGAAGCCAAGGCAAGAAACTAGTTTTGCATTTTGGCTTAAATCCTGCAAACAGTTACATGAGTAACTTCTGCATGTAAACAGCCGTAGCGAGCTCAATGAGGCTATTCATCTGCAGAGTTAAGCATGCGTGTCAATGTTTGCAGTTTGGGGCTCTCGTAAGGAGGGTGGTTAGCTCTGTCTTCGGCAGCACGACTGAGCTCCATGGATTTCAGCTAGTGAAGGGGAAGTCGTCTTTCACATCTACAGTTCCCACTTTGATCCACAGTTACAGTCCTTAGTGTAAAAGATCACAGGCATGTACGAAAATTGATCTTTTGGGTAAGTAGGACCAAAATCCCATGGAGAGTTTGACTGTCAAGTCAAACGAAGAGCTGGACTTGGTTCAAAGAGGATCCGTCCCATTGCTGAAGCATGGAGCATCAAAGACTGTGCTGAGCTTTCCTGCTTACTGACTCTGCTCACTCTTCTCCAGAAGATGTCTGGTGTGTGGTTCTGTCCCAGTACGTACCCCACCTGCTACATCTCTGGCCTAATGCCAAAAGGACAAAAAAAAAAAAAAACCCCAACAGATTCATGAATCTGAGTATTTTAAAATCTTTTGCTGCACTTGTTTAAATTTTTATTAGCTCTCTTTCTCTCTTGCTGTCTTTACTTTTTTATAAGTGGTGTATTCATTGTTCAGGTGAGCCTGGAGAAGCTGGTAGGAAGAAGACATGAAGCTTACAAGGAAACACGGTGTTCATTGGCAGTAGCTGCTCTCCTTTTACTTGCATCTCCAAAATAGTTTCATCGTTCACTGCATATGCTTTATGGTGAATATAACTTTGTAATATCACTTACACATTTTATCAGCACTGCCCAGTACACTTCTCTTTTTAGGATTTCACTCTTATTAAACTTCTGTCTTGCCTGCACTGAACACAATTAATTTGCTGTAAGTGAAGGAAGGTTGGGTCTGGTACAGTCTAATTCCATGTGTTACTCTCACATCTGAACACAGTTGAACCCACCAGTGACAGGCTGGCAATTTTGTTAAAAAATAGTAATGTAGCTTCTGATCTGTATTTCATTAGACATAATTAAAAACTAAAATAGCCATCACCATGAACTCCAATAAGGAATCCAGGGTTACATTTCCCATTGATGTGAACAGTCCGTGCCATTAGGGGTTTTTTGAAAAAGCACTTGTACGGTGGTTTTTATAAAAGTTAATTAAAAAATGACTTATAACTCAGGTCACGAGCTCTGTGGGGAGTAATTTGTGAGCACTTCAAAAGTGAAGCAAGTTGCCTGGATAGAGAACCTGATCCAAAACATGTTCATAAAATATCATGGTCTGTGCTTGGTGTGTGGTAAGAAGCGAGTTCGGCAGAGTCGGGGAAAAATGAGGAGCGCGTAGCTCAGCAGGAGAGAGCTGGGAAGAGCTGAACTGCAGCAAGTACAGGGAGGAAAGTGTCTTTGCCTGTGGGTAATAAAAGGCTGAAGTGAACTCGTTAAGCAGGTTCCCAGTTTTGTAAGATCCTCAGAAGAGCTGAAGAGGTGTGGCTGGCTAACAGGAACGCAGCACGAGCAAGACGCTGCTTTAAACAAACCGGTGGGGTTTGAGTTCCTACAAAACGTGCAGTTGCGTACCAGCCTTTTTGGTTTTGCCTGATCAGGCCCTGGGAAAGATTACTCCCCGGGGGGGAGGAAAATTGGTGGTGGGACCTAATAAGGACAAACTGAACCTTGAAATGTCCTGGGGTGGGTGGGAGAGGTGGAGAAATGAAGAATGATAAGTTTAGAAAGCAATCTGTTGTCACGTGTAGATTTTGAGACCTCAAAGTGATACCTGAACAGTGGCATTTTATGATACCATTGCCATGTAATGAATACATATTTATCTAAACGTATGTTGTATGTAATCCACTGATAAGAAGGAAGCGATGCAAGTAATTATTTTGATAATGTAAATCAACCTGTATTATACTTTACAACTAGTGGGACAACTAACAGTGCCAAAAAGTGTTGCTGAGCAGCTCTTTTCCCTTCTGTGTCCTCAGACAGAAAATTGATACAAGTTTAGTGATGCTGGAAAGAATACTCAAGTGGATTTTTTTTTTAAATCCACCTTTTTTTGAAATAAATTTTTAGACCCTACAAAAATATTTCCAGAGATAAATTAGTTCTTTACAGTTTGGATGCTGTGTGGCGGTGAAGGTTGTCCTGACTTCTCTGTCATTTCTGCCTTTCACATTTTCAGTTCAGAAAGCCTGAACTCCCACTCAGGCAGCTGTTCCACAACAGGGAGGGTGGTCTCAGACTCTGATTCATAAGACAGGGGGTTTCTATTCTTATAATTAAGAATATGGAAGAAGTCAGGCCTCTTCCGGACCTCAGGCACCTGCCAGCCTTCTCTGGGTGATGAAGTCGGAATGGCTACATGAGCCAAAAAGGTTTTGTTTCTGCATCTGCCCGATGAGTCTACAGGATCCAGCCCAGGCTGCCTCCAGGAGGAGCTTGGCCCCTAGAGAGGCAGCTCATCCCTCGGGCCTGTCCACAGCCCCAGGAGCCGCGGGAGGTGTGTTAGAAGGGACCAGCACTAGGCACTAAACAGAGCGCTTTGTTTTAGCCGTTCAGGGCTCCTCTCCGTGCCGCTTCTGGAGCTCTAGGGACTTCCTCATCACTCATAAAATGTATAGGTGCTCTTACAGACCATGGCATGTGCTTATCTAAATTTATATTTAAATTTATATTTAAAACAATGAAACAAACCCTCGCTTTGCTAGACACCAAAATATACATAACAGTAAGATCCAGCAAGAGGATACCAGGGTACGTGACAACTTCTAAACTCGTACACTTCAGGTACACGATTCAGAAGGCTGGCTGGAGTCAGTTTTTCTCTTGATGGTATTTATGTAGATGTATCAAGCAAGCACTTTTCAATGTCTCTTCTTTCAGCGATTAAAATCCATTTTACGTGTGAAGGATTTTTCCATCTGTTTCTCCTTTTCCCTCCCCACCATCTCCGAGCGCCAGAAGCGACCAGCACGAGGGAGCTCCCTTGGAGCAGGCTCTGGGCCAGAGCCTGTGGTGAGATGACAAACCCTTTCTGCACGTTACTGGAATTTGGGGCTATCCATCACGTACGCTTAGCATTCCTGCCTCTGAGCCAGTGCAAGACCGTACAAGTAACAACTGCGATTTTACGTAAACAGGCTGGGAGGAGCCAGGTTATCTATCTCCCATGCTCAAGACAGTGATCTGAGGCTGATAGTGATGTGTTAGGTTTACATTAACATTATTCATTCCATCACAAGTGGATCCCAAAGCCCTTAACTGCCACCCAGTACATATATTTAAACATTTTTGGGTGACCTTATCTAATGTAAATATGTTGTAATGTGAAGTAAATATAGTATCTTCTGCTTAAACCTAGCCTGCAGTCTCTGTGAGACGCTTTCCTAATTCCATGGTCTAGAAACTTCAGGTACAATTATCTTCCAGTTACATTGATAAAACTGAGAAAATCCAAGGACTTTACGGCAAAGGTGTTTTTACTTGCAGCAGTTTGTCTTGAATTAACTGTTTCGCAGAATCACCGAGGCCACTGATCTGAAGAGCTGCTGCCTCTACTCTGGAATAAAACTTGTGAATAGACAGAAAGCTCTTTATTGTGGATTTTTCCATGTAGGTGTTGTTTATATGAGTGAGAAGCTGAGGTGAGCAGTGAAAGATTAGCTGCTACTTATAAGTAGCCATTTATATATACACATATATACACACACACTTATAAACTGCTACTCTACAAATAAGTGCCAGTCTCTAAGACACAAGACCTGAATTTCCTAGAAATAAATGTACTCCAAACATGTCTCTGAAATAGCTTAGATTATAAGTGTCTCGTGATAGGGGGACAAAAACCATCAGGAAATCCACTTGGATTTCAGTTTTTAAAAGAAACTACACCAACCTATTAAGAAATACCTTACCGCTTCCATTGCAGAAAGTGCCAGAAATAGAGAGAAGAAAGCAGTGTTGAAAGCAGTTATTTCAGGGGGTTGCCTTTATTCCCTTCTAGATGCACGTGAATTTATCTGGCCAGCTGTGCGTACTAGTGCCCTACCTGTACGCCCCTCGCAAAGGCAGATTGACTCCCAGTGACCCCGCACAGGTCCTCTGTCCCTGTGGTTGAGAAGGAAGTCGACGGTCTGTGATTCAGTCCTCCTCTTTTGACGTTGACTTGCACTCTCGCAACGATAAGGGGTACGCATAACTCATGGCAATTGCTTGTTAAGGAAAAAGTATTCTTTTAGTCTGGGAGAGTCTATGACTTTCCTTTCATAGAATCATAGAATGGTTTGGGTCAGAAGGGACCTTAAAGATCATCTGGTTCCAACCCCCTGCCATGGGCAGGGACACCTTCCACTAGACCAGGTTGCTCAAAGCCCCATCCAACCTGGCCTTGAACATTTCCAGGGACGGGGCATCCACAGCTTCTCTGGGCAACCTGTTCCAGTGCCTCACCACCCTCAGAGTGAAGAATTTCTTCCTAATATCTAATCTAAAACTACCCTCTTTCAGTTTAAAGCCATTACCCGTTGTCCTACCACTACACTCCCTGATAAAGAGTCCCTCCTCATCTTTCCTGTAGGACCCCTTTAAGTACTGAAAGGCTGCAGTAAGGTCTCCCCAGAGCCTCCTCTTCTCCAGGCTGAACAACCCCAGCTCTCTCAGCCTTTGCTCATAGGAGAGGTGCTCCATCCCTCTGATCATCTTTGCGGCCCTCCTCTGGACCCGCTTGAGCAGGTCCATGTCCTTCTTATGCTGGGGGCTCCAGACCATAATATTTTTTTTCCTTTGTATTGCCATTAGAGTTGACTCATTTGAAATGGTTATTTTTAAGTTTTTGCCTTCTGCAAGGCAGCATTCCCTGGTGTCGATTGTTGCTTTGGCGGTGTAGGCTGTTTTAAAGCTTTCATAAGCAGCAAATCTGCAACTAATACACTTTTTTTCTTCCTGAAAGGATGTGAAAAAGCAGAGTTTTGGTTGTGATGCCTGTTTAGACACAATTCTTGTGTTATTAGTTGCTGTCTTTTCTCTTGGGAAAATACCCTCACATGCTCCAGCCCTGGAGGACTCTTCTGAGCTGGAGAACATCTGGCTCCAAATCAACATCTTCTCTTGGTCCAGCTCGGGCTCCTATTGCATTTCTGTTTGTGTTGGGGATGGGGGAAGGAGGTTAGAGGCTCTCTGAAACTGAAAAGTGATGGAAATGCCAGGTTGTAGGTGTTGCATGCCTACCTGCGTGTGGATACCATGTTCCAGCTCTAGAAGAGAGTACAGTGAGTTTGCCGCTGGTTTCTTTGTCCTTGCTGCGTTAGCCCTGTTAACATCAATGGCCTTTATTGCTTCTGAGCCCACAGATTTGAAACTGTCTTATTTGGTCCTCCAACAAACGTTATGCACAGCTCCAAATGTGACCTCAACAGCACTGATAGCTGCCATTTTTTTCTCAGCCTGTATTTAGAAGGGACTTTGACAGTACTTCCACTGGAGTTTTAGCTTTTGTTTCCAAAGCCATAGCATCACAGACTAGGGATTACAGATAATCACCAAGGGATTCCTCCCTTGGATGGCATGGGTTGAAGGAATTTTGGATTTAGCTTGGACGAAGACAGATCTCTCAGGATATTAATACTCTGGTAGCTCGCTCTGTGGCCTTCAGATTACAGCTGTGAAACTTGCCCTACTGCAGCCACCTCCCGCAGTGGTACCTGTCCTGGTGGCAGCTGTCCTGTCCTCTTTGTTCAGCTGGCTCGCTGAGCTGTCTGCATAGCCTGAAAATGAGTCAGCTCTTGTCATCCCCTGAAAGAGTACTTTGTTCAAGTGACTTTAACTTTTCTAAAATCTGCAGTGAAGAGCAATGGATATTCTAGAATGTAGCTCAGGAACGTCCAGAAATCACTGTATAGATTTGACATTATAAGTGTGGGTTTTTTTTTTTTTGCTTTTACACTGTGTAACACCCTCCTTTTGTCACTTTCAAAGATCTACATGAGCAAGCGTGTGCTACAGTCTCTAGAAGACAAAATATTCAACGTGCCTATTAGCATATTTTAGCACACATCTGGTGCTGGACCTACTGGGTAGTGCTTCTGCATATAGGAAAAAATTATTACAACAGTTGGAATGAAAATGTAGCTATTTAAAAATATGCATTAAACAAGAAATTATTATTGTAGGTCCTCTCTGAAGTGTAAACTTCCTTTTGTGGCTTTTATGGATTCTACAAAGTGTTGGCAGATGAACAGTGTAATAAAACCCACTGCTGTCCCCAGTTGCCTGCTCTGGCCCCCTTTCAAAAGCCTAACCCCTGCCTGCTCAGCAGTCAGACAAGAGACATCAGCTGCTTCTGTGAAAAAGGGCTTTTTCGCATAAACCCGGTTTTGTCACCTGTTTAACTGAGGATGCTGGGCTGCACATTCACATTGCTTAGGCGCGGGGATGCCGTCCCTTGTGAAGGACGGGGGGGGGAAATTCTTCCCCCCCTGCAGCAAGGCTTGTCGCACTGTCAGCAGCTCCTGCTTGCGAACCAAGTCAGTCCTGACTGGCTCATTTAGTTCAGTTGTTTGGCTACTAATTACAGAAGAATTTGGGTATGCCACTGGTTGGTCTGAGAACTTTTGACTATGGAAAATGGGGCTTTTCTAGGCTTTTCTAAAATAAATCACACTTTTACATGATGAAACTGCCCTTTTAAGTACATTCTGTGCAGGTAAGAAGGCTAATTTTCACCTCCGTTTCCAAAGGTGAATAAATTTACTTTTAATGAATTGTAAGAAAAAATGAATAGCAGTAAAAATTACATTTAGCTAATTTTGCAGACAAAAACCAGCATAAAGATGTCTAAGCGTTATCAAATGTTTTCAATTTACTCTTGGCACAATTATTGCCATGCTTGAATTAGAAACTGAACAGATGCCAACCCAAGGAAGTAAGTGCATGGAAGCAAACTGTTGAAACTATAAAGAGATTAAATAACGTTTCTGAAAATTGTATTTCTATTTGGAGATCTGAGTAAGGTTCCGGAGCATCACTTTGGTAGGCAGCTAAGGGCATAAAGCCAAACCAATGTAACTCAGTCTGTGTACAGCACTTACATATAGCTTTTTATTTTATAGGGGATGTCTGAAATTTGACAAAGTTCAGGTGAGCGTATACACTAACTTGTTTAGCTTCCTTAGTTACTGAAACAAGATAGGTATTTAAACAAATGTTTTAATAGCCAATTATATCAGCATTTCATAATTATCCTAATTAAGATGGCAACACGTTTGTAACAAGCAGGCCAATACGGTGGTAAGCTCATCCTTAGTGTGTGTTGGATACTGGACTGATGTGTGCCTGGCATTTTTACTGTTATGGTTTTGCCTCTTTTGGGTTTTCATGGTCTAGAAGATCTTCACAGATTTCCCTAAGTGCATGAAAAATTATAGAGAAAATTACACTGATATAGTTTCCATAATCAGTTTAAAGTCTTCTGCTAAAGCAGACAAGCTTCTCTCACCTCTGTGTTTATGGATTCTGCACCGTGCTGCAGTCCCTCTACCAAGGGCCGATCCCCACAAGGGCTCTCTGAGTTCATAAATCTCCGTGCAGTCACTGCGGGGGACTGGAGTTACGACACGAGACGCTACTATATTTCACTACAATGGTTTGGGGGGCAATGTTTTTGATGGTGTTTCTCGAGATCGCATCATTTTATTATAAGCATATATATTCCACTGTTTCCAATTAATATCAGAACAAATTTGTGATTCTAACCTGTATTTTATGCAGGGTATATTGCTTGTATTCATCCCCTTTTTTTTAAAGATACTTCTTATTCTGAAGCATTTTTGGTGTTTCTCCTTTTGTCTGTGTCTCGCTCACGAATGTCTGTCTGTGGTGTACGTGCCAGCATCCAGAGGTTTAATTAAAGTAAAAACAAGTAGCAAGGAAGACGCACTGAAAGTTGGTTTAAGTATTTTGGAATGCGTGCTCACCATAGGTACGGCATAGCACTGTAATGCATCCGTGTGATCGGTGACAAAACGAGTGACAGGGACACCACCTATTCCTCCAGCGTGCCCGCCAGGCTGGCCGCCACGCGGCAGCAGGGTTGTGGGATCCAAAACACAGAGCTGCCTTCTGAATTCCAAGCGCCCTATAATTTTCCTTGCTGACAAATGGGTACGAGATAGCAGCAGCAAACCTCCAACCATTAGTCACGCTGCTTTCCAACAAGCAACAATTACACCTAATAGGTACTCTTGTGATCTTGCTCCAGTTGAATTTTCTAAAGAATTCACTAATAGGAACTTGGCTTATGCTTATGCACAAAAGCAAATGAAACAATAGCTTGACTCAAGTTTAGTAGCATATTGTCAGCTGTCTGTTAAAGTTTGCTGCACATTTATTAGTTTAGGTGTCAATTTTTACATCTAATTTTGGGCTATGATTTCCTCCCCCCCCCGCCCCCAGTTTTGTCTTCATATCTATTTCCACATGAATATGTTGCATTACAATTCAATGCATTTTTCTAGACATCCAGCATGTCCAGTAAGAAGTTCAGAAATATGAAGATTTGTCTTAATTATTAACTACATTAATGTAAGTGTACATTTGAAGATATTTAGCTATTTACATAGTTATCTAGCCTAATTAGCCTAATAAATCTTGCTAAGCCTGCCATGTGGAGAGCAGTGATGCTGCACTCCTAGGCGACTTCTTTGGCATTTCACAGAGGTTGTGGTCAAGTTTCTCAGACTGAAAGCACACCCTAGCATTTACTCTAGTCAAAGATCAGAGCACTCGGGGAAATGCTGTTCTGTTTTTTGAAAGTCCCCAGAAGTGAGAGTGTGAAAAATATAGCTGTGGCTTATCTGAAGTTTATTGAATGAACTTAATACACTGTTGAGCTGGTATCAACAGCATAGAAGCAAGATGAACTGGGTTGTAAGGCCTGCGAGGTTGAGACAGTGCCATGAGGTGCCTAAAATTTCTCATTCTAGAGGTATTAAAATGCATAGGTTTTTCTCACCTACTGATACAAGTAATACATTTCTGAGGGAGATGAAGATGACTTTCGTACTCATAGGCCCATTCTAGTCACACCAGCCTGCGTACAAATGGGCAGATTTGTACCTGGATTTCAGTCTGGGCTTGGATGTTAGTTGACTGCTGCTCAAATATGTGCTGTGAAATGTTCTTTCTGTGCTTTGACGCAGATGCCTTTTTCCCCCATCATGCCCAGAGATACAGTTTGAGGGTACGCTCTCACAGTGGTGAAACTTGAGTCATCTGAGGAAAAATCCTTTAAGCAGAGTTGGCTGGATATAGACAAATTATTCTTCACTGCTGTTGAGATAAGCATTGAACTGAATTCAGTCTGGTTTACAATTTGCAAAAAATGAAACGAAGGAGGAGATGATAGCCAGAGTGCTAGGAGCAAGCTTATTCTGAGGCTGATCAGTTGCAGCTCATATGAAAATAGTTTGTGAAGCGAAAAAATCTAGTCTCAAAACCTTGTTTGTCTGCTAATACATCATATACAAAACTTCACAGAGCAATGATGAGATTTGGCAGCAGCCTGCCAGGTAAAGTTTAATGTGGTAGCTACTCTCTTCTTTCTGCTGCGACAAGGAGACTGGCAGGTACGACTGACCGGAGCAGGACACCGGCAATGCCAACACTCCAGGAAACAAGGGCTCACCTGCTGCTTATTGGCGTGCCCTCTTCCTGCTTACACCAGGCCGTGGGGGGATTCCAGTCTGCACCCGAGCAGCAGCTGTGCCAGCTGCAGATGCCAAGGGCATGGCTGCGGGGGAGCTCCTATTTGTGACAATAATCTCCACGTTCTAGGCCGTGCTGCCTTTTGCTTTGGAGGAAGCCAACGTGCTGGCAACGGCGCTGTTCCAAACCTTCCTTATTTCTAAGCAAAAGCCCTTCTCAGGACACAGCCCGCGGGGCTGCAGGGACCCCTTCGGCCGCCCCCGCCAGTGCCAGGAGGCGGCGGGGAAGCCCCAAACCTGAAGGGCTGATGCAAACCAGCTCCTGGCTCGCCAGCGCCTCCGGGACCAGCCGACCCACAGCCCGACCACCCGGACCGCGGAGAAGCGGCTCCCCGGGACGCGGCCCCTCAGGCCCGGGCCTCACCCTCCGGCTGCCGCGGCCGGGCCCCGCCCGCCATCGCTCGGAGCGGCTGCCTGCCCTGCCCCCGCCTGGCGGAGCGCGCCCGGCGCTCCCCGCCACACCCGCCGGGGCTGGGGACCGGGACCGGGACCGGCCCTGTGCCGCGCCGCCTCCCCGTCCCCGTCCCCGTCCTCGCTGCCGCCCGCCCGCAGCTGCGCCCGCCCTGACAGCAGCACCCCCTCCCCTCGCCCCCGCTCTCCGACTGCGCACTCAGCCGAGCCCGCCGCCCCCAATCCCCTGAGAACCCGCCCCCTCCTCGCCCTGCGATTGGCCGATCCCGCTGTCTCTCCGGCGCCTCCCCTGCCCATTGGGCGAGGCGGGGGCGCCCCCCCGCCCCTCCCGGTTCTGTCGGTTGAGGCGAGCCGAGAGTAAATAGAAGCAGGAGCGCAAAATGGCGGAGCCGCCGAGCCCTGGTCGTGGCGCGGCGTCGCCCGAGCAGGAGCCGTTCGGTGCCAGGCCGGCCCCGGACGCGAAGGCTTCCCGTGGATCCCAGCCAGCCGCCAAAAAGATGAAGGGAGCCGATGAGAGGAGCCTGAAGGGCACTAAGCGCGTCAACGGTGAAGGGGGCGGCGGTGGCGGCAACGGCGGGAGCGGCAAGCAGTCGCTGCCGCTGCCGGCGGTCGTGCCGAGCTACAGTAACCCCGCGGCGTGGGGCTTCCCCGCGCTCCCTTCTGGCCCCTCCGGCGGCGCGGGGGGCTTCGCTTTCCCCTCTCAGCTGCCCCGGAAGCTGCTGTCGCCCGCCGTTCTGCTGCCCTCGTCCGCCTCCCCCTCCGCTTCTTACCAGCAGCACCAGCACCGCCACCACCGGCACCGCCTGGCTCTGGCCGTCGAGGCGGGAGGCTGCGGTAGCGGCGGGGCGGCCGGCGCTGGCGGCGGGAGCGCCAAGCCGAAGAGGCCCAAGGAGAAGCGGGACAAGGAGAGGAGGAAGCACGGGGCCCTGCCCCTGGTCGCGGCGGTGGGAGATGGCGGCGGGGGCCTGAGTGCGGCGGGCCGGGAGGAGAACGGAGAGGTGAAGCTGCTGTTGCCGAAAGGTGAGGGGCGGGCGGCGCGGCTGTGCGCGGCCCGCGGGGGATCGCTCGCTGCCCGCAGCCTGAGGGGCGGGCAGGGGAGGGAGGATGGTGCAGGCTGGAGGAGGTCGGGAAGGGGCGGCGGGCCCCGGCTGGGCAGGGTGGGTATGGTGCTGTACGTGGAGGTGCCCGCAGCTGCTGCAGCTGCCGTGAGGGAGCAGGAAATGGTTGTGATGCTCGGGTCGGGCCGTTAGCATGGCTGCCTGCCCCCGCCCCGCCTCGGCGGGCTGGCCCCGGGGCAGCGCCGCTTCCCGGGGCCTTACCTGGCTGCCCCCTCCAGCCTGCCCCCCACGGAGCGGGGGCACCGCCGGCCGGAGCCTGGGAGGAGGCCGCCGGCCTTGTGTGAGTCTGTGGGGAAGGCAGCGGCGGCTTGGTCTGCCGTCAATCCTGTCAAAAAAGGGGGTGTGGAATTAGCGATGGCGTCAGCTAGAAGCTGCCAGAGGCCTTAGGTTTTCTTACCTATTAGGGAAATAAGGGTGCCTAGTAATTTGCTGGAGATCTGCGAACAAAAATGAAATTCTGTCCTTGCTGTGAGGGGAAAAACGGAGAAGACTACATGTTACAAAAAAACCCCAATTTTAAAATTAAATCCCGAATGATCTCGTTTGTTAGGCTATTAATTTTTACAGGCTAAGTCATCGAGTACTAGAGAGCATGCAGTTAAAATTTAGATGCTTGGACTTTTGAAATCTCATTTAGTTGCTGCTTCAGGTTTGCTTTATTTCCTGAAGATCACTGGGCTAAAATCTTACAAGAAATGCTCGAGGCCTTCAGGAGAAGGGGAGGAGTGCTGGGTTAGTGTATTAATGGGGCTGGACAAAAATGGCTATGCCAGGTAAGACAAGATATTAGGCTGGATTCTTGCTGAGATTCTTGCTAACTGTGATTAACAGATGCTTAGGAAGTGAAAGATAACGCATGAATATATGAAGACAATACAAGATTATATGCTTTTATTTCCAGTGTATGCTTTCCCAGTCTCCAGTGACCTTAAACCAGATGTTGATGCTTTTGCATTTACATCGAAATATGAAGAACTTGAAACATTCACTCCATTACCTAGTTTAAGCAAGTTTCTTTCAAAGGAAATACAAATTATAGCTGTTATGTAGGCTTAGGTTACTTTGCTTGTGGTCTGTATCTGTACTTGTAGGATGAGCCAAGCTTGTAGAGAACAATTATTATCAGTATGCCTTTTTGTCTATCGATTATGTTGTCTGCATTTTCCACTAGTTTTTGCTAGTATCTTGTCTCTGATTCACTTACCTTTGAGTATTTTTTTTTTTAATTACTGGTTCTTTTTGGTTGGCATGTTGCACATATCTTTTTGTTCTTGGGATCTTCATTGCTGGTGTACAAGTGGGCTTTAAGTATGTCACTTCAGTGCTTTCAAGTATTTAATTTTAGTTTTTTTTCTTCTTCCTGTCCAAAAGATGACTTAGGAAAAATCTTCAGAAATGATACTCAGTGCACATTTGGTGTTGGTGAAGCCTTCTTGCTTTCAAGGATGGCTGCTAAGAAACTCCCTCAATATTTTTCTAGCAAAGCTATGGAAGTAATAACCATATTCACTGGGATTGTCTTAGTGTCTTACCAGTGTTACACAATCATGTTAATAAATCTCTGAGAACAATAATACAACAACAGGATGAAATGTTTTTTGCACATTGGTAAAAGAAATGATGACAGTTATGGTGTCAACTGAGTAATTATTAATTGAGCCCTCCTGGAAGCAGTGACTAGTCTTTAAAGAGGAGATTCTCCACCTTCTATCTGGAAAGGATATTTTCTCAGAACTTGTATACTGACAGGCACAAGTACTTGACATTTTAGTTGCTGTTTGCTCAGAACAGATCTTTTCACCTTTCATTTATTTCTTGAAAACCTAATTACAGGCAACAAATAACATTTTCCAAGGCAAATGATGCCTGTATGGCATCTGGGTCTCTAGATTTCTGTTTAGAGGAAGTGGTTTCTATAGCTAAAATTTTGTGGTGTACTTTCCTATATAAATGAAAAAAATGTATATTCATTAAACTGTATATTTTTGCAGAGAAGGCTGTAAGAAAGTGAGGGATGCAGTGAGTCTTCTGCTGAGAGCAACCAGCCTTTTTAAAGTGGTTCTGTATTTGACTGTAGATTAAAGAACAGGTTTGTTCTGTTAATACTGTGAATAATTTACTTTTCAGAGAGGAAAGGAGAAATGCAGTTGTGATGCAGGGAGAAAAGAATGACTGGGGGGGGCATACAGAATTCTAGGTAGAGAGGAAGACTAAGAATGATACATTAGGGTGGGAGGGTGGAATAGGCAGAACTTGTGCATTGGGATTGCTGGGACTATGGCATAGACTAGAAGAAGATGCTGTAGGGACGCTGGTTGCAGCAGTGTGAGTGAATGTGGAATGTGAGTGAATTTGAGATGCTGACATGAAAGAGGGAGGAAATAGCATGCAAAAACTGTGTAAGAGGGAGATGATTCTGATCTTGCTTTGGGGCAAAAGACATGTATGTAGGTGCTGTAGAAAAGACAAGGAAGGTTAGAAGAAGGGTAGCATAAAAGGAGAGTGGAAAATTTAGGCAGCCCACAGATACGACATCAGGGTGAATTTAGAGGCTTTTGTATAATAAGAAAACCTGAGAGGCTTGCCTGCACGGAATATATAGGGGGAAAGTAGGAGGAAAATGTGCCCCTTTTGGTGTAATGAGATGAGTTCACAGAAGCTGTCATATGTGCAGCTGGTAATACTTTCTAAAAATCAACCTAATGCACGCAAGTGCAGTTTCATTTTCCTTGAGTCTGCAGTTAGACAACCTTTTTGCTTTTGGTGCTGTTGAAAATAAGCAGCAGCATGGAATTGACAGTATTGATTGTTTTTTCTCTTGTAGCATTCAGAACTGATAAACGTATCAGTGTTGCACCTGCCAGAAAGAAAACTGTGCAGATGAGGAGACTAAAGGTGCAGAAGTCTCTAAAAGAGGCGAAATTATCAAAAGATAAGCAGGTGGAATGGGTGAGATTTTTCTTGATCATTTTTAGGCTCTGAAGATGGAAAAACTCCATCCTCCTCTTTGCAGCCAAAGTGGAGATGCATTGCACGTGGGTACACGGGATGGAGTGGAATTCCCAATTGAACTTTGTACTGATAAGGGTGCTAGTGTCTATGAATTGGGAGGAGTTGCGTTCTAATCAGTGAGGTATGTGCACGCTCTGCTACATAGAGCACTTATGACGCTTGGAGAAAAAGCTTTACCCTGGTGAGAGAGAGGGAGGGCCTGCACACGCCTTAGTACTGGAGAAAATGGGGAATGAAGCTAGGGGGATCAGGGGAAGAATGGCAAAATTTGTCTCTTGGGATTGCTGGGACTGTGGCGTAGACAAGATAATACAGGGAATCAGGCTGTGCAGTGATGCAGAGTGAATGAATGTGACATCTGGACTTGGAAAACTGTCATCATAGGACTTTGAGTAGTACCAATAGCATTTTCCTAATTCTAGTTTAATTACTGTGATGATGATAAGGGATATTGACACTCAGGAGGAAATTGTGAGAAGATCTTTTACCTACCATTCAAAAAAGCTGATTATAGGAGCTGATGTTTGTCCTTGGCTTGCAATAGTGATAACTAGGCAAGAGGGCCTAGTTTTGAGACACCTTTCTTTCCCAAGCGATAGGAAGATTTTAAGCTTGCTTATAGCCAAGATGGATGATGTGCTTAAAGCTCTTTAAAATTTTTGTGTTTTCTTCTTTGAACAAGTCTTCATTTACAGATTTCTCTGGTCTTCTAATTCATTGGAAAGACCTTTAAATTGCAGAGTCATAACCAGGCCTTACAGCTTGTGCTTCAATTAAATGAATGGAGTTGAGTGAACCCTTCTGAGATGATGATCCAGCATGCGTAGAATCTGGAAGAACATTTTGCCATATGCATGATTTGTCCTGCAGATACGAGGTTCAGGCTGTTTAAAATAAGCTTAAATTTCGCTTGTCAAGTACATTCTGATAGTGGAATTAGAAGTTGTGTAACTATTTTTATTTTAAAACATGGTGTGAATCTGACAGAAATGATTGCTGTTCCAGTTTATGACTATGCTGATTCTGTTAGTCATTTAAGTGATACCCTGCTCCAGCAGTTCATGGATGAAATTGTTTTCTTAACAGTGCAAAGCTCAGCTCAGCCACTCCCCACTTCATCAGGGGAGTGCCTGCCCAAAGTTTTTTGTTTTGGTCCATAGACTTGCTGTATGATGTGATCCAGATGCATGAACCATCCTTTCTGTTTTTCTTGCCATTTCTGTGTACAGTTTCCCTTTCCCTCCATTTTTTTTCTTTGATGATCCATTTGCTGATAAGATTACCTTAGTGTGCAAGCGATTACAAAATGAGACTGGTATTTTTAACTTGCAGATGGGAGTTCCCCGTATGAGCAAGCAAGCTGAACATGGTACTGCAGCTCTTGTTTTAATTCCAGGTTTTTTTTTTTTTTGATTTTTCTCCTGCTGTCTTTGAAGTATAGGATAGATTAGATTTCAGGTGGGCATTTACCAGTGATTCTTCTGATAACTTTGTTGCTTTGGGCTGCATGACACTTCTGGGTTTTAAGCTTTCAAGAAATTGCACTTCTCAGGCTTGTTAAGTTCGGTTTGGATCCAGAGGGATGCTCATTTCATAGTCTGACTTACCAAAGCAGGTTGGAGAAAGTTTTGGATCTTCTTCTTTTCCCCTTCTTTAGAGCTGGGAGCATGCATCTTGATAGTTAGGTTGTCCTTTTTCTTCTGCTAAACATTTCCTTCTCCTGTTTACTTCTATTTCCTTTGCTTTTTTGCATACCGTGTGGCTTGACTCACTTCCCCCTCCCCCCTGCCAAACGCCTTAAATTCAGCAGTCATTTTCATGCTTGTGAGGCTTCTTGATCACTCTCTTGTGAATTCTTTAATATATTTCTGTTTAGATACAACACTATAATCAGCAGTTTCTAGAAAGTGTTTAGAGTTTTAAGTGTGGTATACAAGAAGAGTGACTTCTCAGATTTCTTTGGATGTCTGAGATTTATATGCAGTTTAGGTTTGAGAGCTGATAGTGACATTAATGTAAGCATCCAATGTTGAGATGAATTTGGAAGAGTGTGTCTTTCTCCTGAGGGACCCTGTCCCCTCTTCGTTTCTGCAAAATAACCATGAAGCTCTGCTAGACAGAACAAAATCTTTCCTTTTCTAAGCTGGAGAACAAAGAAAGCCCCTCCTGTACCCCAGAATCCAGCTCTGTGTGTAATTTATGCAGCAGAAACTTATTCTGGTTGTAGAATAATAAATAATTTTTTTTTAGTTGAAACAAGATCAGTAGGCTGAAACATCAGATCTGAAACCTCTTGTAGAGGCCTTGTTTGCAGCTGTCACGTTCTCCACTACCAGTTTCTGATGCAACTCCCCAGTGCTTGAGCTGAAACTTGGCTCACTCAGTTCTACATGTAGAAGGTGTCCTTTAAAAGTGCAAAGATTAGAGGAATTGCAAAGATTAGATTTACATTTCTTGGAAGTGTTTTGATTCTGAAAGGGGTCTATGTTCCTTCCCATTCACTGGAGGGCTTGGGGAAATGTTCTTGCCTGGTAAGGGGATTTCTTTAGTCATATCTTGGATTTTAAATTTTAATTTCTGAAAGGAACGTCAGCCAAATATTCCTGGTTATTGGAATGAGAAAGCGATCATGATTTTTTTTGTGTGTGTGTGTGTCTCAGAAATACTGTATGGGTTTTTTCATGTTCATTATGTCAGGCAGCCTGCTCTCCAGTGTACCTTGTATGACTTAATAAAAGTGCAGGTGTCAAAACCGTTAACATAGTGGTGTTAAACGTACTTCATGTATCTGCATAACCAGATAAACATGGCTTCTTGAGGTTTTATTTTTATGGGTATTTGTATAAAGAGAGGAGAGTGCCAATGGAAGGAACAGTGACTGATGTTCTTGTACTCCCCTCCTCCTCCGCTTTGTCTTCTGTTACAATACTGTTGGTGTTAACCATCTTGATGGTGTCCGTTAGCAGTAGTTTGTAAATATTTTGCCTGATGTGCAGTGACAGCCCTTAAATCAAAGGGAGGAGAGAGAGGCAGAATACTTTGAACATAATCTATGACTGACTACTAATGTGGGTTACCACCTGGAAAACTGATGCAAAGCAGCTGCAACTTTTGGCATCTGACAAGGTTGTAAAGCTCGCCTCTTTCAGTGCTGAAATGGACTTGCTCAGGCTCCTGCATCGTCTTCAAGGTGCAAATTTCACAATGTGACAGCGACCATGTTGCACGTAATCCACTACAGAATGTTTCCCACTTGACTCATTCTCTATGCGGTTGATTTACCTTTTTGTCTGTAGAAAGCTTGCAGTAGAGGCAGAGATCTGGTTAAATTTCTGAAATCTGAATGGTGTCGTCTGTAAATTTGTGTTCCTTTATTTACTACTTGGGAAATAACTGCAGTCATTATGAGAAGGTATCTACCTAGTTAGGAAACAGAAAACTTTTTCTGTAGCCTTTAGTTGTAAATGGCTGTTTATCTTATAAATACAGTACATATTCCATTTCTTTTATTTATGTACTTAACCCAACATCCAGGAAAAGTAGAAACTTTTGGATTTGAGGAGGAAGTATGCGTATCACTCTGAATTAATTCAGTTAATCACGTAGATTCACTGTAACGTGAAAAAATTCTTCAAATGCCATTTAGGAAGGTGAGGTGCAACACTTCATAATGGAATTCTTCCTGTCTGTATATAGCACTTTTTTAAAAATACGCTGCTGTTGCTGCATTTCATTCATGGGTGTACTGTTTCTATGATATTAAAACCAAAGAATATGGACTTTGTGGTGACACTCCACCACTTTGTGGTGTGACCTTGAATAAGACATCTAGAAATCTCTTCATTCCTTGCGTGTTGTATTTCCTCCAAACAGGGATCCTTATTCCTACAGAACTCTGTATTTTAAAAAGTTTACACATGGCATTGGCTTATTTAGTAGAGTAAAAAATAACTCTACAATAATAGAGACTTTTTTTCTTCAGGCAGCAGAGCTTGAAAGCTAAGGAGCAAGCCTAACTGTTACTGGACCTTCCATAGCTGATTCCTACTGTGCTTGGAATTTCTTTCTTTTTTTTTTTTTTTTAACCCCAGTAGGGAGTATTTACAAACTCCATTTAGTCTGTGACCAGTTATTTCCTGAGCAGTGTATTTCTCTGTCAAAAGCATATAAAGCAAAAGTGCATTTTGATAGGGGAAAAACTTCATTAAAAGATACAGGGTTCTTCCATCTTTACTTTGGGATACAAATGACTTCAAACTTTTGGCTTTTAGGTCTAGTGTATTTAGAGGTACGTAAAGGAATAGGAAGTCTGTGTGCGTGCAGGAAGAGCATGTAGTACAATGAGTAATGATGTGAGAAGACTCTAAGGGTTACTATGCTACAATAATGTTTGTATGTATGTATGGAAAGTTTGTATGTAATAATTACTGTGCTTTAGTCATAATTGTCCCTAATGTAGTTGTTAAAAACACAATGGAAAATATGGATTAATGTGAAGATACCTCATCTGCTCTTTGGAGCTAGTCCCTAAAATTCATCAAATGAGCAGTAAAATAATGTTTTGAGGACCGCTGACTTCTTTGGTTGTTGAATGTCACAAGGAAGCTGTTGCAGCAGTAATAAGCATTGGGCTAAAGAGAAGTAGCTATCGGCTGTCTCAATACAATATAGTGAGTAGAAACAGACATCAGTTTTCCAGCTGTGTTCTGGCCAAGTTGAGAGCTACTGCATTGCTTAGGGTTTTGGATGATTTCAAGGATTTTGGTATGAGTGATTTGCTGATATAATGGTAGAGGAACTGGTATTTTCCCAGAGAGGCTTGTTTCATTGCATTTTTTTATTGGTATCTTATATGGCTATTAAGTATTCTTTTCTGTCACTTCAGATGTGATTCATGGCATCATGATTGACTTTTTCTCCTGTTGGAAGAATCTGGATATGAACTTTTAAGATTTGGTATTTTCTCCCTTTTCAAAGTAGAGCAGATGTAAGAGGAATTTTTTGTGTCTGTTTTGATCCAATAATAAAAAAAAAAAATCACCAACAAAAAAACCCCAACAGATGAAATGTTAGACAAATCCTCATATTCAGTACCTGACTAATGTTTTTATTATCCCTTACCAGAACAACTTTTTTGAAAGGGGGAGAGCAAATAACTCATCTTAAATAAAACTGAAGTTTATATTGCTGGAATGTTTCTTTTTTTTTTTTTTAATATCTACTGAAATGGAAAAACAGTTATTGAAATGTAAATATGCTTAGGTGGCTTCACTTCAAAATTCATCAACATTATGCATATCCACGCCCCCCTCAAACCACCACCAAACAAACACACACCAAAACAAAATACCCACACCCTTCTGGAAAAAGTTCCAATAATGGACCACAACTATTTGTTAAGTTGTTCCTGTGACTAACTTGTGCCTTTGTTTACCAAAAAAAAAAAGGAACTGTAATATGATCAGTTATGGACTAGGGATGTCAGACTTTAGCTTCTAGTCAGTGGTACATCTATATATGTTGGTTTTTTAGAATGAAGACCTTTTTATTAAAACATGTCTTCCCTGTTTGAGTCAAATTAGCCCTTCACCTTACTTTGAACTCAAAGTATCTCCTCATTAGTGTATGAAACTTTAAATTTGTTAATTGCTTTTCTGAAGCTTCAGTTTTTCATCATTGTGAAAATTGAAACTACTCCAGTGGCAATTGCAATGCTGTGACATACCAAGGTAATAGCTGTTGGTGCTTGATGTTTTCTTGTCATGATCACTGACCATTTGGATTATGTTATTTCCCTGGGGACTCATTTCATCCTGTTCCCTCAGCAGCTCAAGCCTTTTTTTTTTTTTTTTTTAAAAAAAAAAAAACCAACTTGTTAGTAGTATTGGTGAAAGCTAATTGCAGAATGTTCTGACATGGAAAGATTAGTATAAACATCTCTCTACCTTTGAGATGTTGTTGCCCTACAAATGGAGACCTGAGGTTTTGGATCAGTAATAGCTGTTACTGGTAAACCTCAAAAAAGCTGTACAAAAGCATTCCAAGTTTTCTTAACTTGTTCAACTGAACAAGTTTTGTCTTGTTTTCCCTTGCTAACCTCACTTACTGGTTGCTTATTCTATGACATGTAGATTGTAAATTGCTTAATGTCGGAGGCATTTGTTTTAAAGCTGTATTTTTGTGAAGAATTTTCATGTTTCTTGGTTGAGAAAGTGAGATTTGGACTGAACTTATGTATGGCTGGAGAGGATTGATACCTTATATTTGAGAAGACACTCAGAGAGATCCTAATCTGTGGCAGTTTGGAAAGTGCCAAAGAGCTGTAGCCTGTATTGAACTGTATCAGCTTTATTGGGCAGCATCATACGGTGGCAGCAGTTAGTATGGAGACTGTACTTGGAGAATTGCACTTGCCCTTCCTTGTTAGATATCTGTGCCATAGGCATATCTTAATCACGTTTCTGGACTGTAGTGACTATTGGATGCTTCTAAATTTACTGACTTTGCAGAGCCAGCATAGCTAAGTTGCAATAGATTTTCTAGTAAACTCGATCTTAAAATAATTTGGTTGATTTTTATCTCTGCATCCCATTGAAAGATGTGAAATGGAAGATCTGTCACTGAGGAGAATCATCTGCAGAATTTTGTTTGAGAATTGTGTTTGAGTTCTGCCAGCCAGACTAGAAAATACTAATTTTTACTCATAAACTGAAGACATTTGAACTAAGAATTAAGACCCAAGTGTTAATCTTTGGAATGACTCTCATATTGACATAGATTTTTTTTTTTTTATGTTATGTCTTTGTTTCAATATTTATTGATGCTTTTTTAAGGAGAACTCTACTATCTAGTGCTTATCTATTCTGTGGGCTTTGAGGGAGGAAGCCTGAGAATTTGTACATTTAAATTGGGATTCTCAACTGTTCTTTACTTGCCTCAGGCTGTACACTGGTCTTGTAATAGTACTGTGATTTCTAAAAGGGAAATAGTTATGTTTAATTTATTTCAAACCTTCCTCAGCTGCATTTACATTGTATTGGCAGTCGCTTCAGATATGATTTGCTTGTGGCTGTTGCTGGAGGAGGTCACAGGACACTTCCATTGTTTCTTTTGTCTGGAACGTCTCACCATTGACTCTGCTAATTGCTTGATGTGAAAATAAACTAGAGGCTCTTTAAAAGGTTTCAGCTTGTTCTCTGTCCTTACTTATGTGGTGGTTCTGACAAAACTGGAAGATTGATTGGCCTGTGATGCTATTCATGAGCCTGCAATAAAGGATTCTTTCATTCCTTCATTCTCTTTCAACAACGCTCAGCATTTATATATGCTCTTCAGTCTTTCTGTGATTCGTAAGTGATAGCAGAAGTTAAGTGATAGCAGAAGTCAACTGTGCCTCTTAACAGTATGCAAATGTTGAGATAAAAATCTGGGTCTTCCCATGATAATTATACTCCTGGCTGAGTTGAACATTCAGTGCAGGTTACAAATCAAGCCTGGTGTTACTGCTTACTTGCTGAGAGAGTGTCTGCTTTCAGAGTGTTACTTAAACTCCTGTTACATAATTTATTTCCTACTTCGTATTTCTTAAGTTGCAGGGGATTTACAATTTGGATGTTTCTTTTGGGGGAGAAACAGGTGGGAGAGGAAGATTAATGTCTACTTAATGTAATTCTAGAAAGTACAGGTTTGTGTTGCTTGGGAGAACTTGTTTGGATTCCATGGTCTGCTATACGGATGAATCTGCTTTGTCATCCCTTCTCTTTGAACCGTTAGAAGGCTGTTCTTGGATGTGATTGTTTCAGTCCCTTAGAACGAAGACTTCCAGACAGTTTTAAGCACAGCTACCTTATTCCTTATTATTTTTGTGCCGGCATAGTTTCTGTTCTCTCTCTGCTGCTTATCTTGATCTGTGGATAGACAACAGACATATCTCAATTGCAATCTCTTCTGGCCTTTATTTTCTTTCTTAGGCTCTTCCCAAAATATCGTTCTTAATCCTAACAACTGCTAGAGTTCAAGTTCTGTAGCCTTACTAGAAAAGTTCTACAAGGAAAGATGTGAGTGCTGCGGAGTCATTGTTACAGTATTCATTTATGCGGATTACTGCCAACCCTTTGCACCTTTTGTTTAACTATTAACATGCTTCATAAATAGTTTGGTTATGGGACACTCTATATTGCCTTCTAGAATTGAAGGCTTTGGTTTGGTTCTGAGGAATATTTCTGATTTGTTAGTAGTGAAGATACCTGCTTCTTCTGGTTTTATGTGAATGCTTGAGGAAAAGTGATTGGATTTCTCTTTGCTTCCACGTGGGGTTTGTAATGCAAGTACTATAAATAAGACATCAGAATTGTCTTTCAGCTGTATTATTGAGAAAGCATTCTGAAGCATAACATTATGTAGAAGCTTGAAATCAGATTTCCTCTTTCCCTGTGGAGGTTAAAAAGCCCAGTAGACTCTTGGAGCAGGTACTTGGGTTCAGGCCAAGAAACTAGGCATGAAGTGCTGGCTGCATCTAAGCCTAGTAAAATCTGACTTCTCTAAATGCTTGGCCTCAAAAGTAAATCTAAACTCAACTTGAAAAGATTACTCCTTGAAATTATGAATTCCTCTGGGTCTAGTATTTTTCATGTAGAAAGCATGCCTAAAGGCTCTGCTTTTGTATGACAGTGATTTAAAAACATGGAGTGACTTCACAGGGAAGTAAATGAATAATGAGACTGCTCAGGTAAGCTGTTGCTGATTGTAGGTAAGCAAGGGAAGCACCAGTGCATTATATCTGCTGTGCAAATACAGTGCATTTCATGTGTTTCTATTAATTACATCCTACTGCTATTAATGCATTAGTGTAGCCTGTGAACTTAATTTGTCAGCTGCAAAATCTTTCACATTAAGTCTTCATTCCAAGCTATTTGCAAAAGCCTTTAAGTTTACACTGTGCGAAGATAGTTATGTGAGGTTTCTAGTGTATACGTGCACCCAGGAAAAGACAAACCTTACTCTTTTTCCCCATTTGTTATCTCATGCGGGTTGAATTGCAAGAAATAAGAGCCGACTGCAGATGCAAAATAAGGGCAGAGGGTAGTAGGAATAAGCAAAAATTGTTAACATTAACGTGCTGAATTGTTGCATACAGTTCTAACATAATAGAAACAAAACTTATCTAAGTTAAATAAGCTTATGTTGGATTATGCAACATATAAATATTAGCTTTTCATATTATAAGTACTGGGATTTCTTTAACTTCTCCTTTTATCCTCTTAATAGAGCTTACATAAGAGTAATATGAAATGTGCATGCGACAATTAGTTTTCCGTTCCTACTTAATTGTAAAATATTTGCATTTCAGCTCAAATCAAAGACAAAATTAAAGAAAGGGAAAAGAAGCAAAAAGAGAAGAAGAAGCACAAAATAATGAATGAAATCAAGAAAGAAAATGGAGAGGTCAAATTATTGCAGAAAGGTAGGTTCAAACTATTTAGTGGTATTTCATTCTAGTGCTTTAAAATCTTTGTGATTGGATTGGATACTGAGTTTTAATACTATGTTTTTCATTTAGCTTAAATGCCATTTTCCTTGATTAGTTGGTATGAGGGTTGCAAATTAAAACTTAACTATAAATGTTTTGGTTTTTTTTTGTCAACTGTGTTAGGCATTGGAGATTAAAAATGGAACTATCACCACAATGTTGCTTATGCAATACTAGTAAAGACTAGTACTTCAAGGAATAGTATTGGTGATACCTACATCTTCTCTGCAGTTACTGAAGAAGGTTATTATTTTATATATTGTGGAGAAGAAAAATGAATCCATATCACGTTTTATATCTAACATTAAGTGCACAAAACTGGATAACTAAGGAGTTACAGTTCAGGAACTTTTGTCAAATACTAAAAAATTATGTGCAACAGGCAGCCTTAATTTTGGGTAATTTCTTCTCCTTCATTTACTGCAATGGGATGTAATTAAGATCGTGTTCTCACACTTGCTTGTACATCCACTGAATCTTAGAATTGTACAGTAGTTGAGGTTGGAAGGGACCTAGTCCAACGCTGCTGCTCAAAGTAGGGTCAACTAGAGCTGGTTGCCCAGGACTATCAGACTCTGTATCTCCAAGGGTGGAGGCTCCACAATCTTTCTGGACAACCAGTATCAGTATTTGACCACTCTTGCAGTAAAAATTGTTGTCTTATGTTTAAAAGGAATTTCTTTTATTTCAATTTGTACCCTTTATCTCTTGTCCTGTCACTGGATACCATTGAGGATAGTCCTGCATCTGGGGAAGAATAACCCCAAGCACTGGTATGTATTGGGGGCTGACCAGCTGGAAAGCAGCTTTGCTGAGAAGGACCTTGAGGCTCTTGCAGACAACAAGCTGACCATGAGCCAGCAGTGCACCTTCACGGCAAAAAAAGGCCAACAGTATCCTGGGCTGCACTAGGAGGGGCATTGCCAGCAGGTCAAGGGAGGTGATCCTCTCCTCTACTCAGCACTGCTGAGGCTGCATCTGGAGTACTGTGTCCAGTTCTAGGCTCCCCAGTACAAGAAAGATGGGGACTTACTGGAGTGAGTCCATCACATGGCCAAAGATGGTGAAAGGACTGGAGCCTGTTGCAATAGGACAAGGAGTAATGGTTTTAAACTAAAGGAGGGTAGATTTCAGACTAGACATAAGGAAGAATTTTTTTTATGATGAGGGTGGTGAGGCACTGGAACAGGTTGCCCAGAGAGGTGGTAGATGCCCCATCCTTGGAAACATTCAAGGTCAGGTTGGATGGGGCTCTGAACAAGCTGATCTAGTTGAAAATGTCCCTGCTCATTGCAGGAGGGCTGGACTAGATGACCTTTAAAGGTCCCTTCCAACCCAAACTATTCTATGATTCTATGATCCTTCCTGTGAGGAAGGCTGAGAGAGCTGGGACTGATCAGCCTGGAGAAGAGGAGGCTCAAGGGGGATCTCATCAATGTGTATAAACACCTGAGGGAAAGGAATGAAGGAGGTGGAGACAGACTCTTCTCAGCAGTGATCAGTGACAAGACAGGAGGCAGTGGACACAAATTAAAACACATGAAATCCTGTCTGAATGTAAGAAAAAACTTTGTTACTGTGAGGGTGGGTGAGTCCTGGCACAGGTTGCCTACGGAGGCTGTAAAACCTGACTGGACACAGTCCTGGGCAACCTGCTCTAGGTGACTGTGCTTGAGCAGGATTGGACTGAATGATATTGAGAAGTCCCTTCCAGCCTCAGTGCTTCTGTAAGTCTGGCTACATGTTTACACCCTCTCATTAAGTATTTATACACTTCTTCCCACCACTGCTTTCTCTTCGCCATGCTGAACAATTCACTGCTCTCAGCCTGTCCTTGTGTGAGTGATGCTCTGCTCCCCTAATCATTTTTGGGGCCCTTTGCTGGACTTGTTCCAGTATGCCCACGTCTGTCTTGGACTGGCAAGCCCAGAACTGGACATGATACTCCAGGTGTGTCTCACCAGTGATGGGCAGAGGGGAAGAATCACTCCCCTCAACCTGCTGGCAGTGCTCTTCCTAACCCTGTCCAGGAGGCGGCTGGCCTGCTTTGCCACAAAGGCACGTGACGGCTTATGGTCAACCTGTGTTCCACCAGGACCCCTGAGTCCTTCTCTGTGGGACTGCTGTCCAGCCAGCTGGTCCCCAGCCTGCGCTGGTGCACGGGGTTATTCCTCGCAGGTGCAGGGCTTTGCGCATCCTGGCGTTAACTTCATGAGACTTCTGCTGGCCCATTTCTACAGCCTCTCAAGGTCCCTCTCGCTGGCAGCACAACCCTCTGGTGCATCAACCTCTCCTTCCAGTTGTGTATCACCTGCAAGCTTGCTGAGGGTGTGCTCTGTCCCATGATGCCAGCCGTTAATGAAGATGTTGAGTGGTATTGGCGCAAGGTATCAATGTCTGGGTTACTCCAGCAGTGACCATCCTCCGGCTGGACTTTGTGCTGCCGATCACAACCCTTTGAGCATGGCAGTTAAGCCAGTTCTTGAACCACCTCACTCTTCACTTATCTAGGTCATGCTGCATCAATTTTTCTGTGAGGATGTTGCTTATTTAAGTAGACCAAATATTTTTTTTATCTGTTCTTTTCAGAGTCTGCTTTTGAAGTTAGGAACAAATTCCTGATATATTTTTCTGTTATCTTGTCTGCTGTAGGATTTAATTTACAAACAAAAAACTGAAACTCCCAAAACAAAACATTTTGAAAATGTTCATACGAGTTCAGAGGCATGGAACCCTGTAATTATGACAGCTCCAAGTAACTATATTAGCAACTATGACAGCTTAAAACCTGTGTTGATCAGATCTCAAGGTATCAGCTTAGACCACGGGGAATGTGTAAGCTGGTGGCTTCCTGTGAAAAGAACAGATGTGGCTTGTCTTTGCTGAGCATGAAAGGAAGTTGGTGGTTGAGATACTGGGCAATGCTTAACTGCCTCAACAGTGAGGTTCTTCAGGTTTTGTTTGTGTACCTGCCTTTTTTTACCCGGTGTCCTATTTCTGTTGCCATTCAGCAGATGAGGTGGAAGCTGCAAAGGCAGCAAGTCTTGTTACACAGATCTGATAAATGACACCTAATGGGGATATTGGGCCTCAAATGGTGCTTTATTTTCAAGTTAATATAAAAAAAAGCATATGCACAGGGGCTGTGTTAGAACACCTCTGCTGTTCTGAGCTAGTTAAGTAGCAGGAGAGGTTATGCTTACAGAACAGTGCTACGAGTGCATTAGGTGCCTTGTCCCTGTTTCATAGATCTGATTGTTATCAGTCAAGCATCATGTTTTAGGTTTTTTTTTTTTAAGATGTTGACGGGAAGCGTTTTGTAGATGCTGTGTTTCGTTTGCCAGTATCCCGCAAAATTGACTTGTATTCAGGGAAAGAAAGGAGTGTGTCTGGAGAGCAGTTATTTAGAGCAGACAGATCCTCTCCACTGGGTTTGTATCCTGTTCAGAACAGCAACTCTGGATGTCTTCTGTGGGCCTCCAAAATCTGACTGGATGTGCTTGTATGTGCTGTGAAGTTTGTGTAACATTTTCTGATTCCTTCTGCTGATGTAGCTTTATATCCTGGAAGCTGAGGGCAAGAGACCAAAGGCAAAAATGCTTTAAGATGCAACTTCTTGTATATATTAGTGGTCAGTGCCTCTGTGACCTTCTCATATGTTATTAACTCTTCATCTAAGGATCTCTTCTTCCTGTGGAACAAAAGTCAAGCTCCAAGCCCTTTTATTCTGAGCTCAGAATTCACTGTGCGGGTTTAGGAACAAAGGTTTGGAACTAGTCTCCTTTTCTTTGGTTTTTTTGGTTGTTTTTTTGTTGTCTGTGTGTGTTAAGGGACTACAGTGCTGGTCTCTAAAGACAGCTTATTTCCTTCTAGGTATTAGATCTATATCTTGTTGTAAAACGTTAGTCTGACCATCTGCTGAATGCTTTTCTTATGTTGAGAATATTGTTAGTGTTTTGGGTTTTGTCTTTTTTTTGTGTTTTTTTTTTTTTTTTTTTCTGCTGTTTGTGACTTGCTTTCATTGAGGGGGTGGAGGTAATAGCCTGCCTGACTTCAGACAGCTAAATGAGCTGTCCAACATGAAAGGTGGCTAGTCATAGAAGAGGTCAGTACTGAGGGACTGATGCTGTTTGAGGGAGAGTTGGTGCATAAGCCTGATTTTGGTGCTTGGAGCTGAATGTGGAAGAGTTACTTATATTAGGAAGCTTAGGGATGTAAGCTGTTCATCTGCCTAAACTTGGGTTGCTGTTCTGTTGAAAGCAGTGATAAAACTTGCCCACATTAAGGGCAACTCTTAAAAAGGGTATTTTTGCAGTTCCTGAGGCTGCTAAAGGAAAAGTGCTTGGCTCTTTCAGAGAGCCTGATGGCTTTTCTTATGTGTCTAGAATGGAAAGGTTTTTTGTCATCCTTTTGCACTTAGAGATGTCTTCTCTGTAGAATAAGGCTATATAATTGCCCCTTTTTCTTTCCATCTGTTACGTGAAAGGTAGAGCTCAGTTCTTGGAAAAAAGCTTCTTGGCATATGCGTGTTGTTAAAAAATCAGGAAATATAAGTGATTTAAACTTGCTTTTCAAAAAACCTGCATAATGAAAAGGTTACCTTTTAGAAATCGAACGTTTCATGCTTTTAAAAATACTTCTATAAGGTACATAAAATAATCTATAATTTTATGTATATATATTTAATATGGTAACTCAGGTGACCAGACTCCAGAGAGTTTGCAAACTTTGTATTTTCAGACTGTTGTAGAAGAATTAACTGAAAATATTTTAAAGCTTTATATTTTTTATTCATCACTTTATAAATCTCTGCTTATCTTACAACATCCCATTGAAGCTTTCATAAGTGCAGTTGTTGGAAAGGGTATAGGAGGAATCACGTTAGGATCTTCCTGTGTGGCTCTGATGAGTAAGAGACAGTTATTTTAATGCGCTAAATGTAGTAGAAGCCAAGGTATATCCTTGTAGCTACATTTATCACATCCTGTGTTTGTATGCCTGTAAGTGCCACTTTCTGAAAATCTTGAATAGCTGTTCTCAAGGTGGTTGTGCCTATTCAACTTCCAGGAGGGCTGAGACAACATAAAACAGGGTTTATTTGGTGTATTTTAGGCTTGACTCTTCTGATGTCTGATATTCAAATGTTCAAGCCTACGAATAGAACAAGATAGGGGTCAGTTCTCAGTTGTACTCCTGCTGTTTGGTTTGTTTCCTGGGCTGTGTACTGAGACACCTTGAAGTTATGTTTGTTTTCAGCTCATGGTCTGTTAGCTTTTCAGCTTGTTGGCAGTTGATCTTGCTCATTCTCCTTATTTGCGGAATGACTGTGCATTTTGTGTCTGTTCAGAATTCCATGTGCATGTTTTAACTCTATTAGGAAGTCAGTTGTTCTAATCCTTTTGAACTATTTTGTAATACGTTTTTCATTAACTCATCAAATTATTGTATATAATTATATTTATTGAAAACATATAAAATAAATTTATAATGCATGATATGTTAAAATCAGAATATAAAATTCTGCCACTTAGTTAACTATCTGGCTGGTACAAGCTTGAGGGTTTTTTAGGATCTAAAAGGCTTCTCATGGTTTTTCTTGTGCTGGGTGGCTTCTTTTTAAATTTTTTTTTTCTCCTACTCTAAGTGGCAATGCCTCCAAGAACACTTGTATTCTCTACGGGTGCATATTTTATTTATTTACTGGTTGGTGACTGGCGTCTTGGCTGCTCCTGTTCTAAGTGATTTTTCAGTTGTTTGTGGTTATGAACTTTAAACTCATTGGAAGATCCAGGGGGACACTTCTGTGGTTTGAACTGGGATTTCTGTGTTGACTATTTAAAGATGCAGCCTGAAGAGCTTTAGCAGAGCGAAGTCATCATAAATTTCTAATATGTCAGTAGCTTTAGTTTGAATTGCATTGAGAATGCTAGAAAATGCTTGAGTCGTGTGTCTGGCCATGTGGGACTGTGGGAACAAAGTGAAGATCATTAACTGGACGTTACTTCTTACCAAGACCTTTACTGGAGAGTACTAGGCAGAACGTCTTGTAGCACTGCAGTAGGAGATAGTTGGTACAAGCCGAAGACTTAAATAATGTTTTGCAGCTGGTGACAGGAATAGCCAGGCTGATCTCTCACTGCAGAATAAGTGGTATACCTGCAGCTGGTTGATACTGCTGTGACTTTTCATGTGCCATAGAACGAGGAGTAAGATGCTGTGTTCCAGTCCTTCAGTTGAAAAATCTAGGAAATGTGGTCCCTGTGTAAGCTCCTCTGCATTGACATTCTTTCCCCTGTGCTTCTACCCCCAAGCAAGCGCTCCTCAGCTCTATTAAATTTCAGTGACTGAGTTCTAAAGTGGGGAAGTGAAAACTGACTTTAATTACTGGCTGCAGTTGAAAATATTTGTCCCTTCCTGCTACTGGCTGTCAGCTACAATGCAGTGGGAAAAGAACAATTTAGCATTGTTATTAATGCTCTTTTCAAAGTTCCCCCCCTAATAATTCTGGGAGCTGTGACCTCAAAGTTGAAAAACACTGCTCGAGTTGAAACAACTGAATGAAGTAAAAGCTTTGTGGCCTCTGCTTACGTAAAATTTCAGATCAAATGATCTCATGGACAAAACACAACGTAAAATAAACTTCAGGTAATTTCTGAGTTTTCTTCTTATAAAAGCTCACACTTGGAAGAAATCTGTAGCTACCAGAGTTCAGGCTGTCTAGCATCAATTTAAATTACAAGTATGTATCATCTAGTAATAACAGAGCATTGGCTTATTTGCATAAAATTCGAACAGTTCTGAATCTCAGTCCTTAGTAATAAATAAGTCCTGTGTTGTGAGTACTTATCATGTAGATGTATGCAGTGGCAGAAGTATTTGTGGTATGTAAGGCCTGACTCACCTAGAAGATGGTTAAAAGTTGTTTAGAGGTAGCTCTGTTATTGCTGAGTATGCTCATGCATGAACAGAATGAACACAGATTTCCATTCTTGTAATTTCTTTAAAAATACAGTGCAAGTTTTATAACTCCATCCTCATGCCGATATTGCTAGCCAAATAAGAGCAGAAGCAAAATTTTAATTGTGCTGTTCTTTGGTCTTTTACACTCCAGTAAAGTTTGAGCTTAGTCTACTTTTTAACATCAGATCAAGGGGAAAGTTCCTGTAAATGTCTATGGCTGCTGAGGGTTCCCCCCCCCCCCGCCGTTATTCCTCATTCTTGGAGTCCCAGAGCAGTTCTCTGACTCACCTTAACTGAAAGACTTTTTTTAATACCAGTGAAAAGTCTTACTTCTGTCTCCTGTTTCTGAATCATGCACTGGAAAAAGTTTTTTGTTTTGTTTATAGGTGTTTCAGTAGCTGTGCTTCTCCCAATGCATCTCAGAACACCTAGAGACAGAGATGCCATGCACTTCAAAATGGCTACTGTCTTGGCCGAAATGAGATTCCAGCAGTGGGGTGTGTGTGTGTATGTATGTACATACCTTTATTGTGATTGCTGGTGAAGACTCTCTGAAACACCTGTCTTGGAAGGTTTTGGGTTGTGAGTGTGTGCCTCAATAGTAATTGCTTGAGAGGTGAAATAGGTTAGCTTGCATCAAGCACTGCACTGCTGCTGCCAGATCTTGCTTAAAACAAAGCTAGTTTGGATATCTCAGTCTTACAGTGTTTGGATCTTTATTTAGCCTTTTGGATTGCTTGCTTATGTTTTCACCGAATTCTGAATGTCTGCTGTAAGGGAACTGGATTACTGCTGTAGGGAGACATTGAAGGCAGGTGCTCTTTTTTGGTGTCCGTTAGCCAAGTGCCAAAGCAGCATTATTGGTTTTGGAAGAAGCAGCACATTTTGCTTTAAAGTATTTTGGTATATTCAGCAGAGGAGTGACTGAATGAGTGTGTTTCTTTTCCTCTCTACAGCTAATGCAAAAGAAGAATAAGATGAAAGTACTATATTGTGCATTTCTGATAGCAATCCTGGTGTTTCAGCAAACTAATGCCTTTTGCTATTGAAGTCTTTGCAACTTCTGAGAAGCTTTAAACACCTACTTCAGAGCAGATCTTGAAATTCAGCAGAGTAGAAGCCTAAGGCTAGAAATGTGCCTGAAATTCTATTCAAGCTTTGCTGAGAAATACTGCTTCTAGAAATCAGTTTTCCATTTCGTGTTTGTATTCCTCAGGACAACTTTGGGTGTATGCTAAAATAATTGAACACAAATATTCTAAAGTTGGGCATATATTGATGTCAAAGCAGCATTGGGAATAGGCCCTGTACAGTGAGTGTGTGGGTGGTGCTGTAATAAAGGACAGAGGGAAGAAATTGTAGTCTGATCCATATTACAGTTCAATGTACTAGAACGTTACCTTTAAAAAGGCAAGCTGAGAAGTTGTATAACTTTAATGTTAAATTTGAAAGTTCAAGCTTTTGGGTTACGCAACTTTCTGTTTACGTTTGCTAGGAACTTGGTCCTATCTCATATGTGTTAAGGTGGGGGGGGGGGATTTTTTTTTACTGGTAAAAATTCAGCCTTGTTCAGTGCTCAGGGTGGACAGATGAAGGTGTGGTGGGCAGTGTAGCCTAGCAGATCAAGTGGTTTGCTGCCACCGATGAGGGGTGGGTTCTGCTACTCCTCATTGCCTGCTATCGGTGGTCTCCATGCTCTAGTTCCTGTCTGACAGTGCCGTGAACCAATTCTGTTCACTAATCTAGTAGCAAAGTGTATAGTTTTCTGCTGAGCCATTAAGTGAAGTCAATGTACTGTGCATCAGTCAGTGCCAGGAATGGTGTGGGACTGTGTGCCAGGAGCAGTGGCAGAGGAGAGTGGGGAGTTGGACTCTACCCATCTGTGGCAATGAGATCTTAGATCGCTCAGCTGTATCATATAGCCACATTTGAAGGCCATACAAATAATTATGAATCTGACATTTTTCCAGAGTTTCAGTATTCAATTTAATGTTATAATATAATTTTCTCTATGAAATATGGTGTCTGAAGTATCTAAAAATAATTTTTCCTAAGTACGTCATTTGCTGCCAGTGTGAAAATGAAGTAGAGTTCATGACAGAATTTGTCTTGTGTATGCAGTAGCATAAGCTTGTGTGAATTTGAAAAAGACTCAAAACAACTGATCAGTTTTTGAAGTCGTATTGTCTTTCAATTTCTGCTTGAAGTCCTTTTAGAGAACTGAGTTTTACTCTTGTTGGTATGTAATTTTTTTGGAAGTCTTTAATTCTAGTAATGTTTTGAAAAAATGCCATTTGGAATCCCCTTTCTCTTCTGACTTCTGTGTTTTAAGGCTTTTTTGCTTTCCAGTGGCATCAGTAGTTCAGACTGTTGAAGAAGGGATGCATATTTTGTCTCCCAAGGATAGACTCCCCATTGTGATTCCCCGCCCCCCCCCCCCCCCTTTTCCCATTTGCAAGTAGCAGTTCAGGGTTCTCTGCTACTTCCCATCATAGATCTTCTGGTGTTTTTTGTTATGAAGCCTTTTGTTCCTTCAGTGATTGTTGTTCTCTTGATTTCCAGGTGTTTCAGAATTAAAAATGGCTTCAGTTCTATCCTTTTTGGTACAGAGAGATCCAAAAAGTTCTGTGAAAGAGAAGAGAATTGTGTTCAGAGATGAAAGGCTGCTAGCAGATACTTATTTGGTTCCAAACTGTATGCACCATTTTTGCAACTTCTCATGATCTGGGAAAGCATGTACTGATGAACTTTAATACTTGATATACGTTTAAAGGCATATAGCCCTTGTAGTCTGTGATCAAAAATAAAAACAGTCTATATCATTAAAATATTTGTATTTAAAGCTGAACAGAAAATTTCTCTTCAAGCTGGAAGGAGGACTGTGTTGGATACCAGACAAAAAATTATTTCTATCCTGTGGTTAATAGCTTTTTTTTTTTCCCTTCTGAAGGTTTCATGGAGATGATGTGAAAACAAACACAGAGAACGATAAATGTTCTTCACTTTAAAAACGTCTTAGTGTAATTCCCCTTAAGAAGGTTTTGAGTACTTCCGTAGGTGTATACCAAGTTAACTAAGACATATTTTTATAACTGCTTTTGAGAGCAAACCTTGGATATGTTTATGTAAACTTTGCATAATTTGACACTGCTTTACCTTCCATCTATTTGATTTTAATTGTGTATGTTATATTCGGGGTTTTTTGTTGTTTCTGTTTTAAAAGCACCACTGCTTTTGAGACCATGGCTTTGCTCTTTCGAGTGCACTTTACTGATCACTAGTTTTGTAACCTTAAAAGTGGGTGTTTGTGGGTGTTTTTTTTAATAGCTGCCTCTGTGAAATACATTAAGTGATGGATTAAAAAACCAGCCACAACATATTACAGAAGTCAAATGAAATTGATTGTTAGTCAGTAAAACTTCTCAGGAGGCATAATCAAAGGCAGGGAATGGGACAGATTGAAAGGGGAAATAAGCTAATCTTCCTTTTTGTACTGTAGAAATAGAAGTCAACAATTTTTGAGGTAGTTTTGCACAGATACAGATTCATACCCATCTTTTATGTAAGTACTTTACATTTCAACGAGTATTAATGGAATGTGATTTAATAGCTGGATGTTCAGCAAGGATGTATAGATGCTGATCTTCACTCTTAAGGTTTTCTTTGGTGATCATAGACATGCTAAAGTATGAGAAAGCAATATGGCTCTTGCCATATCAAATAGCTTCTTGCTTTAAACTTAGAAGTTGTTGTATTTCATTACCAGTTATATTACTGTTGATTGTACCCCAGTGAATATAAATGTCCATCCTTTCCCTGCCATGCATGAAGTCCCAGAGCTGAGTGACTAGTCCCTACAAAAATCTGAGCTCTATTTGAGAACAAGTGAAATGGGTTGACAGGTAATCCCTGCTTCCCCCGCCTCACCTTGCTGCAGCATTCAGTGCTATAATTACATATTTTATATATTTAAAGTAATAGAATATCTGGAAGTGTTTGACTTCTTTATGATATCTGTCAGTATAACAACGAATTTTCACGTTTAGAGTGAAACAATTTTAAAATGGTAAGTTAAAGCATTTTTAAGAGTTTGAAATACCTGTAGACTCTTGGATGCTCTCCAGTTGTGTATTCCTGCAGTCAGGAGGAGGGGAAAAAACTGTCCATTCTGTAGTCCATATTTTGAAGTTTGGATTGAGCCTGTAATATGGAACTTCCCACTGTCATAAACCATTTCTTTACTTTTATTTCCCCCCAAATGGAACTGGTGCTGTAATGACACCATAACAATACCCCAGAATGTGATTTTTGTCAGGTGATGACACCTCGCTCAAGTACCTTGGCACCCTCAATGAACTATTTTCAGGACTCCTCTAAGGTTGAGGCAGTTGGTTGTACACGTGTTGCTGCTCTTCCTGGTCTTTCCATGCCCACTAGATTTAGACTCTTGTGGCAGAAGGAAGATGTTAACAAAAGTGGTGAATATTGCATCTACTAGATTAAGCAGTCCTGTTGCAGAGGCCCATGCTAGTTTTACATTAAGTTTAGCCTAATGAAAGGACAGATTTTCATGAGGATACTGTGCCTTTTGGCAGTTGAACTTGGCTAGCTAAAAGTGAAATTGCGCCCATAGAGCATGCTATGTTAAATCTGATTTAGAGTGAAGGGAGTCTTTGTAGCTCTTGACTGTGTGGATTAGGTTAAGAAATCCTAGAGCCCACTTCCTTGTTTAGGCTAAGTAAGAAATGAGTGACCTCAGGGCACTTCTACCCCTTACAAGATGAGAAAATAGAAGCTAGAGAGATAACTAGCTCGCCTGCCTCCTCTTCTGAAATCCCAGAGGTATGTAGCTGCTGTCACAAACCTCAAGAGGCTCAGAGGCAAGTGTCTTAATTGCTTGTTCTCCTTTCCAGTATCTGCTCCTTTCATATCCAACCTCTTAATTACCAGCAAGTTTGTGTGATTCTATGCACCAACAGTTGTGATTTTTTTTTTTTTTTTTTTCTTTAAGGACTCTTGTGAATTACTTGGGCTGAGGATTGCAAGCTGAAAATAGTCTACTCCAACATAGTAGTGGAGACTGGCTAACTTAACTCTTGTGAATTTGACATTACTTAGAAATTGTGTATTTCATTGCAAGACTAAACTTCTAAACTTCTGTGTCTGAACCTGCTGATCTTGAATTGCTTGTTGTGAATGTGATTTTGTACTGTAACGTGTCCAGTAATTTGATTTATCAAATCATGAAATTATTTCAATTGCTAGACTTCAGGGCAGTGTAGTGATAGAAGTTTTTTTGGCTACTGTGTTTATTACTTGAAAAAAAACCCAAACCCAAAAGCACTTGAAGAAAAACACTTCAAAACAAAAGAGAATGTTTACCTTGGGAATCACTTGAACGCATTATCCCCAACTGAGTACTTTTGGCTTTAAGCCCTTACAGTTTGCTTTCAGTTCAGCTTGCATATTATATAAACTTGAAGCACTTTTCTGTTTTGTGAAGTTTAGGTTTTTGGTGGTTGTTTTTTGTTTGGTTGTTTGTTTTGTTTAAATTATTTTTTTTAAGTAGTATGAGGTCAGTTATTAGATGTTTCCACATGTATTTCAACAAAGTTTATTTAGTTCTGGAAGAATGACCATGTAAAGCCATCTGACGAGGTAGGTTCTGGCAGTGGCATCCTGTGAACAGCTTGCTGCTGATGGTTGATACCCCATGTTTGGCAACGTTTGTTGACAGCTGTCATATAATGTCTCCGAACTTTCTGGTATAGTAATTGCTGATGACCAGTTAAAGAATATAATTAAGGATTGTGACTCATCATGAAAGTAGCCTTGGGAAACTTGTTTTTTGTGATTTCCTCCCCCCCAGCTTATTTGTCAGTCATAATGTGAACATGGCAGGTGTCTCTTACTACTTATTTTCAGTAAGATACACATTGTGATGCTTGGTATTGGTCTCTGGTCTTTGTGTGCCACAGTGAGGTTTTTGGTAGCTTCGAATCCTGATCATGCACATTTGTATATGAAGATACTTAAGGGATCTTTCTTTTTCCCTCTCAACAGGTGGGAAGGAGAAACCAAAAACCAATGCAGAAGAGCTACAGATTAAAAAAGTTAAGAAGAAAAAGAAAAAGAAACATAAAGAGAATGAGAAGAGGAAGCGTCCAAAAATGTACAGCAAATCTATTCAGACCATCTGCTCAGGATTGGTTTCTGATATTGAGGATCAGGAAGCCAAAGGCATCATAGATGATCATCTTAAGGATTTCAATGGGAAAAATATGGATCCCAAGAAGGACTGTGAGTCCAAGATACCAGAGAACAGTGAGTTTCCATTTGTCTCGTTAAAGGAGCCACGGGTTCAAAATAAACTCAAAAGGTTGGACACATTGGAGTTCAAACAGCTGATTCATATTGAGCACCAGCCTAACGGAGGTGCATCAGTTATCCATGCCTACAGTAATGAACTCTCCCACTTATCTCCTGTGGAGATGGAGAGATTTGCAGAAGAGTTTGTGGGTCTGGTTTTTAGTGAAAATGAAAACTGTGCAGCTTACTATGTAATGGGTATTGTTCATGGGGCAGCTACTTATTTACCTGACTTTTTAGACTACTTTTCGTTTAATTTTCCCAATTCACCAGTGAAAATGGAGATTTTGGGAAAGAAAGATATAGAGACAACGACTATGTCAAATTTTCATGCTCAGGTAAGAGGTTATACATTTTACTTTCTAAAGTCATATAATGGTTTCAAACAACTGTGAATGGGCTTTTTTAGAATACAGTTACTATTAGCTGTGCTGTGTGGATGATGCAGAAGACTAGAAATAATGGAATTCTTTAATGTTAGTTCTGCGATATTAAGGATAAGGAGCCTATTAACTGAGACACAAAGTTGGATTTTATGTGGGGGGGAAGTGTTTGCATGCATGTGTGTGTGTAGATTTCTTTGGATTTTTTTTCTGTAGCTGAAGCTTAACTGTAAGTTTGGGAGGGTTAAAATGATTTAGCTGCGGCTATCTGTGTGTCTGTAGTTTATCTGTATGAACTTCTTCATAAAACTAAAATGCTTTAATACATTAGAACAATGTTATACATAAAACCTGTGTAGGTCACAGTTAATTAGTTGCATTTGTAGTTTGAGGCTTCTAAATCCTTCCTTAAAGGAGAATTTAATGGTGGTTAATGTAGCTACTAATTTGATCCTTACCCCTTCACATTTCCCCCCAGTTAGTTGTATTCTCTTGAAAGCTGTTATGGGGCAAAATGGCAGGCAGCTTTTGAATCTCTTTTGTATTTTTTTTAAAATATTTTTTTATTTTCCGGAGAGAAATGTCTGTGTACTCTCTTAACAACAGCTACTGATTAAACATCACCTCTGCTATTTATTAACTTGCTATAGAAGATATTTACTGTTGCATATAAATTATTTACGTTTCAGGTCTTTTTAAGTTCAGGGGAAAAAAAATTCTAACTTTCTTAGATTGCCACCTTGGTGATGAGGGTATTATGTAAAGCCCATTCAGATATTCTGAAACAATTCATGAAGAAACTCAATCCTGTGTTTTTTATTGTATTAACTTTAGCTCACAATTACCTGTTTAACTCCCTATTTGTGAATTTAGATGTTGTATGGAACACCTTTAAACTATTTTAGTCTTCACTTTTTAGACCATTATGAAGAGTTCGAGTGTAAGTTATACTGTCATCTTTTTGATGAAAAACATGCCTGCCTTTTTTTTTTTTTCTCCTTTGGCTGCATAAACTTTTGCATGGAACACTATTGCATTTATTGACAAATTTCAGGTGTGTGTTATCCACAAGGATATGCAGAACTCAAATGTTGCTGCAAGAGAACATTTGCAGTGCTGGTTAAGAAAACATCCACTGCCATGGAATATGAATATTCTGTGAAATATATTCAGTATTTTTTTTTCAGTATGTAAACTGAATCATTACTTTAATAGTAAAAATCACAGAACATATTATGGACAGCTACCCAGAGCTACTCTGTCTTGGGTCATTTTATATTAAAAAAAAAGCTGGATCTGTCCCTGTAAGTATGTGCTTTTTAAGTCCAAGCTGTTGTCTTGGATGGCATTAATGCAAGCATAGACGTGTGCTAGTATCTGCCCTAAAGAAATAGTTAAGAAAAGCCCAAATTTTATTTTTGTGAATTATAATGAAATTATTTTACTGAAAGGATGGATTAACTTGGTATGACAATGATATCATCAATATCTGTAGTTAAATCAGTCCTGTGGTCATTGGGGTTGAGATCATAATTTCCCATTTTTCTGTAAATGAAGGGAGGAACAGAGAGAGAATGTAGTAGATGGAAGAAGCGAAACTATTTTTATAGCATTCAACTGGTCAACTTCATAGTCTCTCTTCTAACCTATATTTTGCTTGGCAGGAGGTGTAGTTCTGGTATCTTCTTTTCCTTTGTTTTCTCTGTTTTTCAGTTTTTGCAGCATTTTATTACTTGTCAGAGTTTGGTTGCTTGACAGAAAATGCTCAGCTCCTTGAATTTTTGCGAACTTAAAGGGTGTAGTGTGTATAAATAACGTATAGAGGTGTACACCAGACTTGCTCATATTGTCTCTCTGCGCAGCATCGCTGTTTCCTGGAATACTTAAGTCAGTATCTTGGTTGCCTAGCTATTGATTCTATTTTTCCTTATTATTTCATTATTTTTTTATCTTATTCTGGCTGCCTATTTGTCTTACTCAGGTGATCTGACAGATTTGAAAGGTTTTGTTAGCTTAGTATTCTCCTTTCTGACTGGGGCCAGTATTAAACATGTCTAGGAAGGAGTATGAGAGTCTAATAGTCATAGTGATACTGTGTCAGAGTGCTCGTCCTCCAGGGATATGACAGGACATTTTTGTATCTGAGAGTTGTGAATTTTGTGGTTTTAACATTCAGCTGTATTTTTTTGTGTGTAAATTTCTGATTTGTTAGTATCAGTTACCTCCCTCTTTCAGTTTTCTGCCTCTACCTACCTTTATAAAAGGTAGTAAACGATTGCATAACTTGTTACGTTTTCTGCAGTTTGATAATGTTTTCCTGTCTCGTTGAGTTCTTCGTGAGTCTTAAAGGGATTCTAATGTGCTGTTTCTGTATATTTCAATGAAATTTTAAATGTAGTTTTCTGTTCCTACGTTGCAAAAGCTCTGTGCTGCTGTGTTCCCTGTTGTCCTGAGCTGCCTGCTAACAGTTGTATAGTCTTAGTTGAGAGGTGAGTAATTTTCTGATGTCTAAGTAGGAACTTAGTTTTATCGAGTCTGCTTTGAGTATCTATCTCAACCTTCTCTAGCCTTAAGCAACTTGGGTATTGCTTTGCTAATTTTAACTAAAACACTGAAATGAGGCTTACTTTAGTACATGAGGTTCTCTGGATGTTTCTGAGAACTCATTGTAGCACATGTAATCAATCTGACAAACGGGAGTATTTCAATAGATCTAAAAAGTATAAAACATAATAAAAAGGAGGGATGAGCCGAGCCCCAAATGGAAAGTATTATCGAGTATTTTATCAGAGTTTTTTTTTTCTCAAGTTGATTCTTTCAGTACTAATTAATAATCTTCAACCTCTTGTTTTGCAGCAGATGAGGTTTTTTTGGGTTTAAGTAATGCATATTTTCAAGTCACTGAGTTCTGTGGTAAGAGGCAGATTCCACGGTAAATTCTGTTGGTGAGATCAAAACTGTTGGAGTCCTCCTAAGTCTACCTGGAAAGTCTGCATCTCTTTAGTAATTTACTTAGTTTTCACAATTGTAGAGTTGAAAAGGAACTGCTTTCAGCTTCCCAATACACCTGTGTCAGACAGAAGTAATACAGTTTCACTTGTTAGGAGATTGGAAGTGGGCAGAAGCTTGGGAGAATAGTTACAGCAGGCACAGGAGAGAGGAGTTTGTGTTGGAACTGGCTCTGTCTCATCAGAATTAGCTTTTAAATTTTTGGGGGAGAGGAATTGGGGAGTTTTGCATCACCTAGCTTGGGCCTATGTTTAAGTACTCATTAATTCTTAAAATTTTTTATGTTAGTGGAACAGCTTTGTTTCTGTGAACTGTCTGTAAGGCTTAGTCAGACTGTTTCTATAATTGGGCAAAATGGAATTAGTCTGAGTATCCTTGTAGCCAGTAAGTCACTCTTTTGGGCGGTGGAAAACTGTTTGCTGTAGGTACATCCCTGGCCTCCATCATCTGTGTAGATGGCAACAGCTGCATCAGTTACCTGATAGCTATGAATCTTACTTGTCAGGCTGTCATGAGGATTTCAAAGAACGTAAATAATCAGCTTTTGCCACCTACTTGAAGCTTACATCAGTTAAGCTATTTAGTTCTGTTGAGGCAAATGCCTCTAATATTTTGAACCCATTACTGTATCCTCATGCTGGGCAAGTGTAAATTTTTATTGCCTTGCCAAAACCCCAAAGCGCATGCTTCATGTTTAACCATAACAATACTTAGTGGATTGATTTTACTGTGCTTCAGTCTTGTCCCAGAGGCCACTTCCCTGTACAGTTGAAATAAAATGCTGAGCAATGCCCAACAATTCCTGTGCTTCAAGACAAGGTTGACTGTTTTTAAGCCATATCTGACAAATGCTTGTCTGATGTGTTTGGTGGTTCCACACTTCCCAAAGAAATCTGTTGAAAGATCTTTTTTTTTCTCTTGTTTGTCCTCTTATCTTAATCCTTCTGCCAGTCCTTTTATTCTGATCTTTAGTGGACAAGGCAAACAGTTGATGCTTTTCTTTCAGTGTTCTCTGGGTTTGAAGATTGCTTAACAGCTCCTTTTTCCCCCCTCTCTAGATGAAGTAATCTGAGTTATTTCAGTCTGCCATTACATGTTATATCCTTATGGGTCTTACTGCTCTCCCTTATGCTCTCTTCAGTCATCCTTGCATTTCTTAAAATACAGTACTGAAAATGGACAGTGTCTGCCTGGTGTATTGTTGTCAAAGAGTATGAGAAGATTGCTTCAAGTGTCTAGCAAATTATTGTTTTGTATTCCTGCCTTTCTCAGAGCAGTTTGTGATTTGCTGTAGCAGCAGCTCCTGCTAAGTGAGTCACTCCCTCTTTTATGTTCATGCTGTTAATTATATATATCAGAGTGTAGTTTTTTGCTTTTATTCAAATTGAATTGTATCCTGTGTATTCAGATCCCTTCTCCAGTTTATCAAAGATCTTGTTAGTTTTGATCCTTTCCTGTAGTACGCTTGCAGCTCTGTGTTACCTGCAGGTTTCATAAGCATACATTGTGTTCAAAGGAAAGATCCTTGCTGCGTGCCACAAAATTGGTGCTTTCATATTGATGACAGACAAATTAGAACTGCCTGCTGTTTGCTGTTACTAGACCATGTTTCTGTAGCAGTTTTAAGAACATAATGCAAATGTCAAGGTGTATACTGGTCCTCTGAAAAAGCCTATCCTGTCGTGGATAGAAAGGTTAGTTTGACTTGACTGTTGTGGGTTTTTTTTGGTGTGGGTTTTTTTTTTTTTTAACATGTCCATATTTATTAGCTTTTACCATCGTATTTTCTAGGTAGTTAAGACAGAAGTATCTAACTAACCTTTTTCTGGAAATTGAAACTAGGCTAAATGGTCTCTACCTCTTCTGTGTCTTGCTTCTCTTGACACCTGTTTCTTTAAGATGGTATGTTCATCTTCCAGCTTTGAAGGATCTGTTTTGTGCTTTGAATTCTCATTCATTTAATAAAGCTTTGGTGGTGTTTTGTGGTTTTTGGGTTTTTTTTTGTTTTGTTTTTTTTTTAGCTTACTGTCTTTGTACTGTGGGGTATGTGAGGGTACTCATCAAGCCTATTCAGTTTAGGAAAAGTCACGTATTTTATACTGCTCAGTGTGCAGTTAGACAAGTTGTCAGAGCCAATCTAGCATCTGTTGCTGCTAAAAGAGAATGTTCTTCCTGCTTTCCTCCCAGCTGTGCATTCTTGTGCCAGGCTGTGGTGCTTCTTGAACTGGTGAGTCAGTTTTTGTTAATCCAGCAGAAAACTTAACCTACCCCTGAGTGATAGGTTTTATTACCGAGTTAGCAAATTACATTAGTTTACTACGCCAGAGGTAGCTCAAGGATGAGTGCAGGACTGCACAGTCAGCCCCGTTCCGTAACAGCAGACAGTTTGCATCTTCAGAGAAATAATTTTTGTGGTGTTTTTTTTTTTTTTTTCCCCCAGTCTGAAGTAGCTTATTCCATGTTGCCCGTGTTAACTGTGTTAACTGGATATTCAGATAGTGTTGAGAATAACAGAAGTATTTTAGCGGAAGAAATGTGATAGTAATGATCATGTTTGTGTCATGACTTTTCAAATGAGTGGTTGTCCTCACTTCTTAAAGTTCTGGACACAGAGCTTTTCATTCCAGTTCTCTTTTAGCCCCTTTTAATATTATCTTCTCTTTGCTGTCTCTTAAGAGTTTATCTTTTGCAGAGAGGTTTTTGCTGTTTACTTCTTTTCTAATTTGTGAAATCCTGCTTGAAAATATTTGCTCTTCTAGTATTTGAGGGGAATTGCTGAAAATATTTTTCTTTAAAGAAAATCTGAAATAACTGGTTAGTGTTTCATTTTCTTATCATTAAAGATTTGTACAGTGTCTGTCTCCATATATTGTATTTTTTTCCTTTGTTCTGGAAAGAATTCTTTATATGGGAACTATGTGTCTCTTCAGTTGTGTTTCAGTAGCTTTCAGTAGAATTTTGCTCTCAGTACAATTCGCTCCTTGCTTTTAAGCTTTTTGAATGTTTGGTTAGTTTTAAAAAGTTTTAACCGTTTTTAGCAACTGCTTGTTGTTATGCAAGTTCCCCAAAGTATAGCCTCCTTTCTCCCCCCCCCCCCCCCCCCCCTTGCTCTCTTCTGGATGATGAAAAATTGAATTTTAGCTCTGTTAAAGCGTATGTATTGCCCTGTTGGTTTTTTTTTTTTAATCAAATAATCCGTAAGATTATATGTAAGACACTTTTTTGATAGATGATGGCAGCCTATTGTCTTCCAAGCAAAAAAAAGTTTTCACTTGTTGAATACCATTGAATAAAGAATCAATTCACATGGAATGACATTAGAAATCTGCAACACATGCTCATTCGTTTTCCACTTAGAAAATAGTTGCTTTTCCAGACTGCTTCTTGACAGTTTCAACTGATAACTATGAAATGACAGTTGTATGTTGCTCTTTTTGGTCACATAATCTGTATTAACAAAAACCCAAACCTAAACAAAACCCTAGAGGTTTATACTGGCAGTTTGGACAGGATTGGAGACTGAACCTTGTCATAGATCTGCCTGAGTAACGAGAGCGTAATAGCTGCTTTGCTTTCACAAGATCATTTTCCAGGAAGGTAGCTAATTGATGCTAGTCTTAAATTATTTTTTTCTTTAATTCTTTATTGACTGCTCTGCTGTTTTTGTGTCACCGGCATTCAGAATAATAGGTCATCTCACTTTTAAAAATGTCTGTCCGTCCATCGTATTATTTGAGAATTTTAGATGCAAGGTGAAACATGTGAAGTGATAAAAAAACTACAGTGGTAAAAGGATACTGGTGGAACTATACTGCAGTAAAAGTCTTGGGATTGCATTTCCAGAAACTTCCAATTGGGAAATGGTATATTTTTTGAAATTAAAGCTTTAATGATAATGGATCACCTTTGAGTAATGCTAGAACTGTCAAGGGATCTTATTCTGATACCAAAACTCTGACTTAAAAAAAAAAAAGGTAATATGAAGTACATGTGGACATGTAGTTTAAAAGTAAAAAGTAGCCAAGTAGATTTGCTAGTATTTTAAAACTCAGAGCAATTTTCATGAATACTTGTTCAGTGAAATTGTGAGGCTTCAGTATCAGTACCCATTTAGAACTGAAAATATATGTAAGCATTTAAGGATTTGAAAAGAGTTGGCAAGGAACAGAAAGCCTTTTGGGCACTTTTTCAAAATGCACCAAATACGAAAGAATGCTACATTGCCTCTTCATGACTATAGCATTTGAGATAACAGATTCAGAGGAGTAACAGTGACTGTGAAGCTGGATGTTTTCAGTTCTAAGATGCAAATGTGTAAGTGCATTGCTTGTCCACTTGTGTAGTGAAATGGAAACCCACTATTCCCTCTGATCTCTCAGCATAGTTTTATGCTGATTTAATGTTTTTGTTGTTTTTGTTGGTCTTTTGGTGGGGCTTTCTTTGTGGGTTTCTTGAAATTATTTTGGGTTCAGTGGGTTTGGATTTTTTTTTTTGTTGTTCTATGAGGACTGCTTTTCCAGACTTCCTGATTTTAAAGCTGAAAAACTGAAAGAAATTTAAACCTTTAACGTTCTCACAGGAAAATGTTGGAACTTCGACTGAAAAAAAAAAAAAACCCCAACCCCTACTATATTAAAAATAGGAATTCAGTTGTGACTTGCCCCAGTTTACATTTTTTTAATTTAATCTCTTGAAACGCTTCATTTCTCTAGACTGTTCCTTCCAGTTTGTGTCTTTTTCAAACAGAAAATGGAAACATCTTTAACATATAGTGTCTAAAATGTTTCCTATTTGTAGGACGATAATGCTCAAAGATACCGTTGTCAGTATTATACATATATTCAGATTTAGTCTTCAGATTCTTTTAGACACCAAGATGTTTATGCCAAAATATTTGCTTTTTAGAATTCCTTACTTAAAACTGAGCAAGTTAAGTTACACTAAAAAAATCAGTTGATGCCATACTAGTCACAGAAGCAGATAATTCTCAAGGTTTACAAATTCTGAATTCAGCGGTGGCTTTACTGTCGTAATTTTCCATTACCTTGATGCAAGAGAATGACACAGTCTCCTTTTCTGTGTTTTTAGGTGACATACTTCAAAGTTAAGCTACATGAGAAGAAGGAAGCTAGGCTATATTGTATTTATTCAGTTATACGTTTCTATTTTACCTGTCCATTATATCATACTGCATTTAATTGGTGATTTTTTTTTTTTGTGTATGCATATTGATTCTGATCATGTTGACCACATGCTAGAAGAACTGCATGTCATTGATTCCTACTTTTATTCTGGATGTAGATTGTTCCAGCTATTTATTTGAGCAAATTTGTAACATTCTAAAAACATAGTCACACTGTAACCTGTAAAATTACATTCAGGAAGATTACCTTATAAAAGGTGTATAATATTTGATTTGTGGTCAGTGCATAATTTAATATATAGGATTCAATGAAGAACTACTGGTTTTAGTTTTAGTACACCAGCATTGTTTTTGTGAGTTTAGAAATATATAGAGGAATCTTTTTCTCTTCCTATGAATGAACCAGCCAAAGGATACTGATAATAAAAAGAAAGGAAAATGTTGCCATTATCTAATATGCTATAGATGATATTTATTTTTTTGTTGCCTTTAAGAGGATTAATTTTACTTTTGTCATTGGTCAAACATCAATGGAAGGTTTTTGGTGTTTTCATACTATTACTTAGTAGCAGTCTAATTTTGGAATGAGTGAAAATTAATTTTGTTTGCTAGCTAGTTCTTCCCCCTAAGAATGACCTCACCTTTTTATATATGTTTTTCTAATTCTTTAGCCTAATCTAAGATACTGTCATTTAAATAGCAACCCCTGACCTGAGTCTGGAGCTTAGGATGCTGTAACCCAGTCCATGGAAGAGATGAGATAGGAGTCACTTTTCACTGCCAACAGCTGCCTCCACTTCCAGATTCCCTCTTGTTCTTTCTGGCCAGGCATTAGTCTTTATGACCTACGTCTTTATTTAATTCTTATTTATGTAATATTCTAAAATAAATAAATTCTTCACAGAATTTGTGGATTAAAATCAGATCAGCTGGCTCCCTGTCCACCTTTGGATGACCTAATGTTAGCAGGAAAGAAGGGAAAAAGAGAGCTGATCTTCCCCTTTCATCACCAGCATGGATTTATTTTCTGTTTATACTAGGTCTGGATGGGTTAGAGTTAATTTTAGTCATAGCAGCCTATTATGGGGCTGTGTTTTGGATTTGTGACTAAAACTGTTGATAAGGCAGTGGTGTTTTGGCTATTGCTGAGCAGCACTTGCACAGTGTCAAGGCTTTCTCTTTCCCCATTCTGGACCCCCTGGTGAGTAGGCTGGGGTGGGCAAGAAGTTGGGAGGGGACACAGCTGGGACAGCTGACCCCAACTGACTGCAGGGATATTCCATGCCATATAACATCATACTCGGTAACAAAAAACTGAGGGGGCCAGGGTGGGAGGTGTTGGTCTGGAAGGTAGCTATGGCTTGGAGACTGGCTGGGCCTCTGTCTGCTTGTGGGAGGTAGCGAGTGGTGAAAAACACCACTTGGTGTTTTTTCCTTTTTTCTTTATTTTCTTCTTTTCTTCACTTACTAAACTGTCTTTATCTGGACCCATGTGTTTCCTTGCTTTTCCTGTTCTCTCCCATGTCTCTCACCATTGAGGTGGGGGTGAGTGAGCAAGGGGCTGTAAGGTACTTAGCTGCTGCCTGGGGTTAATCCACCACAGAGTTCTTTAAATACTTAAACATTTCATTCTGTGTTTTTGCTATGATAGGACTCTGGATATGATTCCAGAAGAAACTGCTCCTCATTTGTAACTTTGACATTATCTTAGCATTATTTTTGGTATTTCACCTCTCCTAAGCTGGATCTTGAAAAGGAGTCTGTTCTGTCTGGTGAATGAGGGGAACATGATTGATCAGGAGAGCTAGGAGTGAATTGGGATGGACAAAAATGCTTAAAAAAGTTGAGTTGATCTTGCAGTTTTCACTTTCAGTGATGGTCTTTTTGGGAATATATAAGAAATTTCTTAATTGATCCACTTTAAGCAATGATTATGTTGCACTTAAAACACTTCGCTGGCTTTATGCTTCACTGCCAACACCTAGTGGTACATAAGCCAAATGGGTGACTTGATCAGCTGAAAGCTTCACAGCCTCTCCTAACTTCACTGTGGTTAGTATTTTTGGGGGAGGCTGTGAGTTTTCAGTTGGAGTAGTTCCACAGCTAGTTTATCATATGCTATGTGAATCATAGAATCATTTAGGTTGGAATAGACCTTTGAGATCACCAAGTCCAACTGTTAACCTACCACCGCCAGGTCCCCCACTAAACCATGGCCCTAAGCACCACATCTACCCATCTTTTAAATACCTCCAGGGATGGGGACTCAGCCACTTCCCTAGGCAGCCTGTTCCAATGCTTGACAACCCTTTCAGTGAAGAAATTTTTCCTAATATCCAATCTAAACCTTCCCTGGTGCAACTTGAGGCCATTTCCTCTTGTCCTATCGCTTGTTACTTGGGAGAATGGTAGTGGTGGCAGAAGGCACCAAGGAAAAAGGCGGAAAAATGGTGCCCTTTAATCAGGGGTGTGGATGAAAACAGCAGCTTAATATCCTGCCCTGGAATGGTGGAATACTAAGCTACTTACGCCAGTGGAAGACACATCCTTTTGCATGTTAGGTTTATCAGTAAACTGTGCCTAACAGATTTATGACTATCCGTACCTTCAGAAAATGGTTTTAGGATACTTTGGAATTGGTCTGTCCAGTAAGCCAATAATGACAAGTGAGCGTCCCTTCCTTGTCCCAGTGCTTTAGTTGTGCGAGCTCCTGATGCTTTGTGCCAGCGCAGATCTAGCTGAGGACTGAGCTGATGCAAATTCAGCAGAAATGAATGTTTTCTGATGTTTTATCACAAAATCACCAGCTGCCTGTGCAAAAAAGCTACAGGAATATATGACTAAGGATTTGGGGAATACTACTGTCTAGCGGTACTGCTCTTTTCAGTATGGCTGTGATGGCTTGCCATTACATTAGCTCAGACATTTTGTAAAATCCTACTTTTGGTCAGTCCTCCATTTCCTGGGTCTGTATGATGACTGAGATGATCTGAAGAAGAGTATTTGGTTCTGCAGTTTTGGAATGCATCTGGTTACATCAGTCTAGGTTCTCAGAAGGGCACAGTATTGTTCCATTTTGTATGATTTAGTCCTATTTTCAGAAACTGATGCTAATTCTCCTCTGCACTGCCATAATGACTAGGAATTTTAATGGTCTGTTTGAGTGAGGACCATAGCTAAGCAGTATTTTGTTAACTGTTTTCCTTGCACCTTTTTTTCTTCTTGTGCTTTGGATGCAGAAAGTCTAGAGATGCAGTGCAAGAGCCTTACTTGGTTTGTGCAGTAATCCATCTGCTCTTGCCTCTGTTCTGATCTGGTCATATTTCATCTAATAATACCACTGTGTCTTTCAGCCTGTTAAATAGGAAATGGGAAGCTTAAGGGGAAGTGATCCTCATCAATCTCCTGCCTAAGTATTTTGTTGATGTAACACGACAGATCAGATTATGGGGAAAAAAACTTATAACAATATGTGTTTCTGTTCAAGTTCAAAATAAAAGATTTTTCATGAGAGGTGAACGTTACAGCCCTTAAAGTTTTAAGGGAGCACAAGATGTGTTAGCACAGCAAAAACGAAGGCATAACTGTCATTTTCTGTCTTTCTGTACTAACTCTTTACGAGCCTTGTCTTCACTGTGATAATTAGCTCCAGTTAATGTGCTCACACAGAGGCCGTACCGGAGAGGATGATTAGCAGAGGAAATGTTTAGAGTTTAATTAGTTGTAACTTAGGGTTCTGCCTAACTGTTACAAGAAAAAGGTAAAAATTCAGGTAAACTTGAGTAATCCAGGTAAGAATCCTTATTTACTAGTTATTGAGCAGAACATAAGTTAATAGCTTTTCACAGTTACTACTTTTGGAATGTTATTTTCTTGAAAGGCAATAAATAGTGACTCAATCTTACCTTGAGACTTTAAAATAAAAAAAAAATAAAAGTTGTCATGCATCTTTAATAAGAATTTCTGTCTTTGATGATGAGTTCATAGTAATTGATTTCATAATAATCTTAAATAAACTGAAGAGTGTAGGACTAATATCAATCAGCAAACATAAGCATAGAGACTAAAGGTGTTTATTGAATGTAGACTTTGGGTGGTAGTGGACTTGGTATAACTTTTGCTGTCATATTCTACTTGTAGGTAAAAAGAACATACTCTCATGGTACTTATAGAGCTGGCCCAATGAGACAGATCAGCCTGGTTGGAGCAGTTGATGAGGAAGTGGGGGATTACTTCCCTGAATTCCTTGATATGTTGGAAGAATCACCCTTCTTAAAAGTAAGGACAGAAGGGAATGGGTTGGGAGAAGGGGGACAACATACTGTCTAGTACTGTTATAATAAAGTGAGGGTATGTAATACTTTCTTAGATAATTGACAGTCTAATAAACGTTTTCATCGTGACAGATAAAGGATGCTTTTAAAAAGTTTTTAAAGTAACTCACTTCAAAATTGTGGCTTGTATTTCCCATTAGTGTACACTGCCATGGGGAACACTTTCTAGTTTAAAATTAGAGAGTCGTAAAGACAGTGATGATGGTCCCATTATGTGGGTACGTCCAGGAGAACAGATGATCCCTGTGGCTGACATGCCAAAGTCACCTTTCAAAAGGAAGAGGTATGTTGAATTATTTTGCTTGATAAATGTCTGGTTAGTATTCTTTCTCTACAAACTCATTTTATCCCAAACCTTTTACTGGTTGATACTATATCTTGGTATAAATTTCTGTAAATCTTCATCTCAAAATATACTTCTAAGTTGCCTTTTTTTTTTTTTTTTGGTAAGGATGTGGATTTTTTAAAAAATTGTTTACTGTCTGGCCAAGTAAGGTGCTGGTGCTTTCCAGAGCTTTAGTAGGAATTTAAGGTGAAAACTGCAGGGAAATGTGAACAGGCATACAACTATGGATGTATGCCACAAGACTGGAATTAATACCCCTGTTCTTAAATGTGAGTGGATGTTTAAAGACATGAAGGGACAAGGGCTTCTCTCTCATCTGAAAGGTAACACCTCCGACATTAAATGACATCTTTAAGCTTTGCTGTGGTACTGGGTATAAGTACCAGCTTAAGAGTAGGGATGTCCTCTGAAGAACTTGAATGTGTCATGAGAAATTATGTCTTTGGAGTTCTCTTGTTCAAAATTCAAACATAAAAGGGAGCATACAAGAAGTGGAAGCAGGGTCAGGTGCCTCAGAAGGAGTATAAGACACCGTTCAGCCACGAAGGGGATGCAGTTAAAGCCAAAGACCATCTGGAGTTGAATTTGGCAAGGGATGTGAAGGGCAACACAGGCTTCTACAGGCATATGGACAGTAAAAGAAAGACTAGGGAAAATGTAAGGTGTCTGCTGAATGGGGCAAGCAAGGGGCCTGGAGACAAAGGACACAGGAAAGGCCAAGATACTCAGTGCTTTCTTTGCTCTTGTTTTTACTGGCGAGATTTTATCTCCAGGAATGCCGGGTCCTGGAGACAGTAGGAATGTCTGGAGCAAGGACTACTTGCCTTCAGTGGAGGAGAATCAGGTTAAAGAACATATTAGATGTACAGATTAGACAGACAAGCCCATGGGACCTGATGGGATGTATCCACAAGTGCTGTGGGAGCTGGCCAGTATCATTGCAAGGCCACTCTTGGTTGTCCTTGAAAGGTCATGGCAATTGACAAAGGTTCCTGAGGACTGGAGGAAAACAAATGTTGCTCCAATCATGTACAAGGGTAAGAAGCAGGACCTGGGGAACTGCAGGCCAGTCAGCCTCACCTTCATCCTGGGAAGGACACCATTTCAAACATGGGGGACAAGATGATTGTTGGGAGTAGCTACTATTGATTTACAAAGGGGAAATCATGCCTTACCCACCTGATAGCATTCTACAACAAAATGACTGGCGCACAGGATGAGAGGAGTCCTGGGGTGGTGTTTATCTTGAATTTAGAAAGGCTTTCCACACTGGACACCTGTCTCCTGTAACATCCTAATATTCAAATTAATGAAGGACAAACTAGACTGATGGACAGTGAAGTGGTTCAAGAACTGGCTTAACTGCCATGCTCAAAGGGTTGTGATCAGCAGCACAAAGTCCAGCTGGAGGATGGTCACTGCTGGAGTAACCCAGACATTGATACCTTGCGCCAATACCACTCAACATCTTCATTAATGGCTGGCATCATGGGACAGAGCACACCCTCAGCAAGCTTGCAGGTGATACACAACTGGAAGGAGAGGTTGATGCACCAGAGGGTTGTGCTGCCAGCGAGAGGGACCTTGAGAGGCTGTAGAAATGGGCCAGCAGAAGTCTCATGAAGTTAACGCCAGGATGCGCAAAGCCCTGCACCTGCGAGGAATAACCCCGTGCACCAGCGCAGGCTGGGGACCAGCTGGCTGGACAGCAGTCCCACAGAGAAGGACTCAGGGGTCCTGGTGGAACACAGGATGACCATAAGCCGTCACGTGCCTTTGTGGCAAAGCAGGCCAGCCGCCTCCTGGACAGGGTTAGGAAGAGCACTGCCAGCAGGTTGAGGGGAGTGATTCTTCCCCTCTGCCCATCACTGGTGAGACACATCTGGAGTATCATGTCCAGTTCTGGGCTTGCCAGTCCAAGACAGACGTGGGCATACTGGAGCAGGTCTGGTGACATGAAAGGCGGGCATGGGAGAATGGGGTTTTACCCTTGAGAAAAGAAGGCTCAGTGGGATCATATCAATGTGTATAAGCATCTGATGGGAGGTTGTAAGAAGGACTTTTTTCAGCAGTGCCCAGTGATGTGACCAGAGGTAATGGGCACAAACTGAATTACAAGAAATTCCATTTAAAATAGGGGGGGGGCGGGAAGAAAAGTAGTTTACTGTATGGATGGTTGAACATTAGGACAGGTTGCCCAGAGAGCTTGTGGAGTCTCTGTCTTTGGAGTTGCTGAAAACTTGACTGGAGATGGTCCTGAGCAACCTGCTCTAGTGGAGTGGGGGAAGTTGGACTACACAGTCTCCAGATGTCCTTTCGAACTTTGGCTATGTTATGATTATAAACAGCTCTTGGAAGAACGTGGCACACAGCGTTGGCTCCAGGTGGCCAAGAAAATGGTCTTGTGGCTATGTTCCTGCTCTGCAGTGTTTCCTTCACTTTCATTAAACCCTGAAGAAATAATCTTTTGCTGCTTCTCATTCCCAGTTCTACAACATGGAAATAAATATACATATACACTTCCCAGCAGTTTGGTAGAAACATAACTGATGAAGAATAACTTCAGGGACAATTGAAATGTATGTCTAATAGTCAGGAAGCAGCGAAGGCTGGCAGTTCCCTGCCGGGGGCTGACCATGGCAGAGCCCAGTCTCATGGTGCCCGAGGGAGGCAGGTAGGGCAGACCTGGGGTTTGGGGACCAGATTCAGCCCAGACTCCAGTGCGTCAGGCAAGTGCGTGGTGATGGGGCAGGTCTGAGGTCAAGCCAGGAAGTCAGTCTGCAGTGAGGAGCAGGTCCAGGAACTGCCAGGCAGGTCCATCATGACAAAGCCATCCTGAGGTCAAGCTGGGAAGCAAGTCTGTGGCCCAGCACACCTCTGGCTGAGGTGAAGACCAGTGCTCCTGCAGCATGGCTCAGGCCAGGACTGAAAGTCCAGGCCTGAGTTTAAATAGAGCTCCTGGGTGCTTCATCTGGGGTTGTGGGTGGAGAGTGCAGGTGAGGCTGCTCAGTCATTAGGGCCTTTTAGTGCACTCAGAGCCCTGAAACTGTGGTGGTGGTTTTGTTTGTTTTTTTTTTTTTTAAATTGCATAGGTGTTCTGATATTTTGCATAGTTTATTACATTTTTAATTTGTCCTAAGTGTTACTGTTTTTCTCATTTGACTATTGGCTATGGTGGAAATTAGGTAATTAAGAGAAATTTCTATATCACTAATATTGTTTTTCTCATACAGAACTACCAATGAAATAAAAAACTTGCAGTACCTACCTCGAACCAGTGAACCCCGTGAAATGCTATTTGAAGACCGGACACGAGCCCATGCAGATCACATAGGACAAGGTTTTGAACGACAGACTACAGCTGCTGTGGGAGTATTGAAGGCTGTGCACTGTGGAGAGTGGTATGTGCTGATTGACTTATTTACCTAGGTGTTTGCAAAATATTTGCCTGAATTTCCATTTATAATCAGTAGAAGGAGCACAGAATAGGTTAATCTAGTATTAGAGATTTAATGAAGACTTAGTAGATACTGGACTTCCCCCCCCCCCCCGTCTCTGCACACTAGATGTGTTTCCCCTCTGCTAGATTGGGTACAGTTTTGCTCTGCGGTTGAAACTAGAAAGGTGCCTTGCAATGACAGTTTAATAGCTATAATTGAGTCGCTGTAACTGAGTTAAGGTTAGATGTAAAAACACTTCACACTTTGCTTTAAGTAGTACATGCGGACTGACCTGAGTTTCTGCCTCAGAGGTGCTCATGAAGACCTTGTGGCAATTCTTTGTGTTGTCTGGGGATGAGCAGAATTTTTATGTTTCTGCTTCAAAATCATGGCTGTTACAACCCTGATTTATTTATGGTAGATCATCTAGGAAGAATCCTGTTGGAGGCTGTGTGATTTTCTTTGATGCCTGTCTTTGGAATTTCCATATGAGATTCAGGAAATTAATGTATCTCATTTGAAGCTGTTTACATTTTAGCCAAATAAAAAGCCCATAATTGTATGGGCTTCCTGGCCCAGATCTAAGAAGCAGTTTTCAGGATCTTCTGACCTTGGTTTGGGAGAATGACCTTAATTTTGGAGGTTACCTTTGCATACGTAAACACTAAAAACACCTTTTGCTCTTTTATATCTGTCTAGAATTTAGAAGAGTGAATTTCCTTTGGTTGAAATGATGCAAATTTGTGCTACAGCGCATGAGTTCATTGAGATAAAAAATTGAATAATTGCCGTTGGGGAAGAACTGGATTGTTCAGATGTTAATGTGTTTTTATTTTGGGCTCTGAGGTTTTGCAGTTTACTTCCTTTTCAGCTTGATGATGGCTGGAGCCTTAAACTTCCTGCTTGCTCTGTGAGAAGCTGGAGTGAATTAAGACTGAGCAGCAGCAGGGCAAGAGCTGAGATACTGTGTAGTTCTGACTATTTTAAATTACACTTTGCACGTATTAGAGAGAGAGTCTCAAAGCTTTATCAAAGAAAATTAAAAAAAAAAAAACAACAAACAAAACCAACCCCCCACCCCCCAAACTTGCGTGCCCGTGGAAATTAATAAGAATTTAAATTGATAGTAATTTAAATGTTTGTGGGAACAATCCCATTCTCACCCTGTACCTTCATACCAAGATCCTCCTCCCTTAGAAATCATTACATGTTCGTTTACATTCTAAAAATAAGTTTTCTTGCTTTTCAGATCTAAACCATCATCTTCTCTTATACATTGGAATTTGTAGAACAGGGTGTCTATTCAGCCTTCATTAAAACTCCTTTTAAACTTGGAAAAATGAATGGAATTAGTCAAAATAAAAACTGTGTAGATTAGAAAGTGATCTGAAAATAGGCAAAATTGCCCAACAAACTTGAAAGAACTTCAGTTTGGGAAAAAAAAAAGTAACTGTCAGTATTTCACTTCAGTGTAAGGACTGAAAATGTATCTTAATGCAGAGTAAAAAATTTGGGACTGACATATATAGAGGAGGAAAATACATAATGCAATCAACACAATAAGAATTATGTCTTTCAAGCTTGATTTGACCTCGATGATTTCTTCTTTCCCTTTCCACTTTTTTTGTATAATTTTGAAAAGCCACTTCACTGTACTTACATAAAGAGAACTAATCAGGGCTTATGATGATAATGAAGCATCATTAATTAATGTAACACATTAAAATAATTTTAGACGTTAGCTTTACCATAATTTGTCAGCTGTGGCTGGATTTATTTTGAAGGAAACAACATGCATGGAAATTTTTTGAAAAATTTGGGTGTTTTTTTTTTAAGTCTATTTGAGTAGTTGAACAAAACTGAAATGTGGAGATATTCCAGGGGTGATTAGGGCAATATGGCAGTAAAAATGCATGTGTTTTAATGATGAAATACCATATATAAAATTCATGTTTTCTTAGAGGAGAAAAAGCAATTCTTAGACTTGCTGGGCTGAGTTGTTAGTTTGTGTTCAGTTAGCATAAAAGTGAATTGGGTGTGCAAAAAAAAAAAAAAAGCTTTGTAATCAAGAAGCTCCTGTAGATGTAGAGAAAGTGGGATTTATTTAGTAGTTGATAGGCATGAATGTTAATGTTAGGTGGGATAACTGGTGTCTTTCACAAGAGGCAGGAACAGTGCTGTTGAAAGGCAAAAAACAGCTTGTGGGGATAGAGGATAGGACTGGAAACAAAACATAGTGTTTGGAAGAACAACAAAAAATAATTTTTGCTTTCCCAAATAGGACAGACTCTTGATTTGAGATGTTTTGTAAAAATTAGTGGGTTATGATCTCTTTTTATTTTATTTTTTTATTTTTTATTTCTGTGAATGTTTACAAATTGCAGAAGAGCTCTGGCCACTGCTAGCAAATGTTTTAAAGACTGCACTACATTGAAGTATGATAAACACTGGTGTTGTGATCATGCTGATTACTTAATGCCATTTTTGTAGGTGATACCAAGTGTGCTTTAGAACTTAAAAAAAACCAGTAGAATTTTAAATTATGGAAACTTTGAAGATTTTTACGTGGGAAATTTGAGTGTGTTTTTACAGGGACAGCAAAAGACACTTCACGGCATTGTTGGCAAAATTAAACCCCTCTGTCCTGTGCTTCAGCAAGCAGCTGTCAAGTTTGTGTTCCAGAGCACGGAGTTGTTAGTGCTTTTCTAGGACTTTGTTACATATTGCCAGACTTCATGCATTAGGTCAGAAGTATTCATGGTAAAATCTCTAATCTTGAATCTGTTTTGAAAAGTTACAGCAAAAAGAGTCCAGCCCTTTTGAAGAATGAGGTTAAGGAAAAAAAAAATAGTGCCAAAAAAAGTTCTAGCAGTGCTCTAGCAGGGACTTAAATGGATTTTTCTGAAGTCATCTTATAGTTCCATTTGGATTTAATGTCTTTTTGGACATCTAGCTGAACTATCCTGCTACTATTTTGCTGGGGGGGGCGACGACCCCCCATAACTTTAGGGTTTACAAAACATAATCTCAAAGTTGTGCTAAATATCAAATCTGCAAATACAGAATTAAAAATAATCTGGCAATAATTTTTCTCTGTGGTGTTTGCAAAAGCAATGTCATGTTTTGTGATAGAATTGCAGCACAGATTCTGTAATGCATACTGTTGCATATATACATATATAGGGACTGAGAAAAGGAATGATTTGCAAAAATAATTAACTATACTTTGCCCTGTATAAGGCGTAAAACAGAGTAGACACTGCTGTGAAAACATCGCTTTGGATTGAAGTTCTTTTAGTATGCAAATATTCTTTGTATTTATTTTAATTTTTAATGTAATTTACGAATATTGTTAACTCCAGATGCAGATAGATGTTCTTAAAAAAATAAAAAACATAACTGCATTATAATAAGTAGATTAATGTAGCTAATATTTTTTATTAATGTCACTGACTAGAGATGTTTCTGTAAGCTTTTTGCTTTCAGTGTTTAAATCCTCTTCAGCAGTATATAGACCAAAATATCGAGAGACATTTTAATCTTTGTAAAATTGAAAGTAAAATGTATGGTCTGAAAATTCTCCCTAGCATACTTTCAGTAGTTGAGCTGGGATTTTTTTTCCCCCCGAATATAGCCTCAAACTGTTTTTTTTTGGTTTTTTTGTTTTTTTTCTTTATTGAGGTCATGACCTAAATAAAATAAACACGTCTCATCAGTTTAAAAAGCCCGATAAACTGTACATCATTGCCTGCTTCTTCGAACGTTACTAACACTATATATATATATATATATATATATATAAAAATATATAAATTGATGATCATCTTGCATTTAAAAAGGAGCGCTTGAACACCCGTTAAGTCAGTTCCGCAGCGTAGGCAGTGTCTTGCTGCACGGCTCCTCGCTGGGCCCGGCGCCCCGAGCCTGCCCTTCGGCTGCCTGCTGTCACTGCGCAGCCCCGGGTCGGCTCTGCGGGGGTGAAGGAAGGCAGTCATCGGCCAGGCTCTCTCTGGCTGATAAATTTTCCTTGCAAAACCACGCCAGTGTGAGCTTTCTCCTATGTAAATGAAATCTTCAAATCGCCACACTTTTAAAAAAAACCTTTTAAAAACCAAACATCCCTCAAAAACAGACCCTTGGAGTTTGGTTTTATGTGTTTCCGTTGAATAACTGAGTTTGGCTTTTAGATCAGAGAGTGGTAAGGATTGTAGCTGTTCTTTTGCCCCCCCCCCCCCTTTTTTTTTTTTTCAGCTAATTCTAGATAATGTCTCTAGAGGAATTCTATAAATGGTGTGCATTTCCTTAGGGGAGATGATGTGGGACAAGAGGTGAATTCTCCGAATGGTTTGAATACGGAGACAAAACCTAATTCAGATTTTGCTCTTCTGTAGGTCTCTAGTGAGCATAAACAGGAGTGTATTTTTAAGGGAGGTTCTGTGGAGGATGCCAGTATTTGCTGCTTAGTAGCATTGTGGCAGCTTAATGTAGATTCAGCTTTACTACTGACTCTGAACAAGGTGTTTGAGGCTAAGATACTAAGGAACATTTGCCATACTAGTTAGACTGCTGCATACTTTGAGGTACCTGATGGGTGTACTGTGTTAGAGCGTTGACAGAGTAAGCCCTGTGTATCTGGGGCATCTGTCTTTCAGCATCAAGGCAGACAGAGGTCAATTAAAAATAAAAATTAGAGATAGTGAGTTTTGTTGACCTTTCATTACTGCTTCTACTGCCACTTGTAAAGAAATTGTGGTTAATTCATTTAACAACTTTAATGAGGTTGGTTGTGTTTGAGAATTAGACATTTTAGTCAACCTTTTTTCTCAAAAATGTAGGTTACGCTAGAATTGTTGCTTTTTTTTTATCATTTCCTTTATCCTTGCTTGCAGATTTTCTTTATTGTTCTCCATAAGCACGTTAGTGTCAGCCTCTGACTGTGGAATTCGTATTCTTCTGTAGGTCTGAGCAGCCTCGTATAACCAAAGATGTAATTTGTTTTCATGCGGAAGACTTCTTAGAGGTAGTTCAGCGAATGCAATTAGATTTGCACGAGCCTCCACTCTCACAGGTAAGCATGCTATGAACTGTTGATCAGGTGTCCTCCGAGTCCTAAATCAGAGTTTTCACCCTTTTTTCATTTTTTTTTCCTCCAGTGTGTCCAGTGGGTTGATGATGCAAAACTTAATCAGCTGCGAAGGGAAGGCATTCGATATGCCAGAATTCAGTTATTTGATAATGACATTTATTTTATCCCAAGGAATGTTGTGCACCAGTTCAAAACAGTTTCAGCTGTGTGCAGTTTGGCTTGGCACATCCGGCTCAAGCTATATCATTCAGAGGAAGAACTTTCTCAAAATACAAGTACTGTTGAAGCAGGGACCTCTGCAGACCCCAAGTCTTCGGTTATCGGACTTCAGACTGACGGCAGAATTTGTACGATGAGCAAAAATACCTCCGAAGACGCCAAATTTTCAGATACTCTGCAGACGAAGTATCTGCAGCAGGAATTTATGCCGATAAAACATGAACCTATCGCATCTCACCGAATGAAAGAAGAACCCATGAATGTTGATCTTGCTGAAAAGACAGTGGCACCTAATGACGTCGGGGGCCAGACTGTTCAGACTAGATTGGATCACATTGAATTGACGGCATTTAAGTTGGAAGTGGATTCTAAATTTGAACCTGGCAACAAGGACTTACAAGGCAAGTTATGCCCGGGAGGTCACATACATCCAGATGATACAAGACAACATAGTTCATCATATCCAAAACTGCATGGACAAAGAGAGGATGATTTTTTGTGCTAAATTTGTATATATGGTTTTAAATTCCTTTTTAAACTTAATGATGTAATAATGTAAAGATTCATAAATTCTGTGAGGCGAGTTTGTGACTTGCCTTCGCATCTGTTACAGAAAATAGTTATGTAGCTTTGTAACATTCCTCAGTGCCTGTCCATAACTGTGAAGTATCAAAGCACTTAGGGCCAGATGCACTGTAAACACTGCAGGTTTAACATAAAGAAGTCTTTAAATAATTTTGAGTTGTAGGTTTTAGAGTAGAGCTGACATTTAACATATATATTTTTTGTAAGATGAGCCAGAATTCTTTTTGACAATTCCAGGCTTTTCCATAGAGCTTATTTATACCAATTTTTTCATTTTAAATGTGTCAGCACTGTAGTGTAAATATCTTTTTTAAAAATCTTTTTAGTGTGATTTATACTGAAATGTGAGCCGCTTAATAAAGGTTCATAATAACAGATTGGTTTTATTTTTGGGTCTGCAAAAAATAATTCAGTTAAACTGCCTCTCTAAATGGTTACGTTTCTACCTGCACTAATGCATAGGATGCCCTTACACCATTGTGGGGTGAGGAGCTGTAGCAAACGGAGGTAGAGCTGAGGCATTCTTTGTAAATCAAGATTAGTCAGAATGCAGAATCAGTCCTCCCTTCGCAGGATTCCTTACAGTTGCTCACTAAAGGCACTCCCCAAACTCCTGCTGTCAGATGTTAATGTGGAACAGAGAGGCAAACCTTCCCCTCTTGGGGAGGACAGCGGGGCACCGGCGGGCTCCAGGAGCACTGCCAGTAACTGCGCGTCTCTAGATGAGCCGGTGCGAGGGAGCAAACTCCCTTCTCTGCTTACCTCTGCCCCTGCTCAAGCCACGGTTAAGACAGTTCCATTTCACATTAAAATAACAACCACCCCCTTCAACTTAAATCAATTATCTGACTAAATTAGAACAAAGAATATTTAAATGGTTACTTGCCAAGCTGTAAAGGCCTCAACTTTAGCCGTGACCTGTAATTCACTGAGACACATCTGGATTTGAACTGCTCCCTATGCTGATAGTGCCAGGCAATAAAGATACTTGCCAATGTGTCTAGCAGGAAGATTCCTCGTGAGCCCCAGTTTGGAAGAAAGAGTTGTTTCATTAAGAAAATAATAGTGGCATCCAAGTTAACCGTTCTCCTCTCTCCCCGCCTATGGAACGCTTGAATTCTCTTAAGCTGTGTTCTGAGGGAAGAGGATTTCAAGGCTAGCTAGCATCCAATGTGGTAATGGCAAAAACTCTGTCATTTAACTTATTTAATTCTTTGTGTAACATATTGCTGTATAGTTCAAACACATCTGAATGATATTTCTTTTTCAGGTAGCTACAAATAGCAGTAAACTGCCCTCCAGCCTGTCCTTCAACTAAGTATTTAAAACTTAAGATCCTAGGCCTGTTGTTATTTCCAAAGCAGTCTGTATCTCTGATTTCTTTTTTTGGTATTTTTCCATGTAACTTTTTGAAAGTTGTACATCCTTATGTACTCAGTTTATAACCTTTGATGCACTTAGTGATCACTTTGGCTTCATTTGTAGCAATAGAACAATGTGATTTCCAGGTGATGTCTAATTCAACTACCTGAGGCCCTTTTGTTGCAAATGTTTTTTGCTTATACGTTGTTAAAATTCAAAATGTTACTGCGTACTTATGCCTGGCACTAAAATCAGCCATTTAACAGATGAATGCCCTGATTTATTTGAATCTAAAATAGGTCTGTCAAGGAATTATGAATTAAATCAATATTTGAATTGCTAAACATTACTCTTGCATAGCCATAATTACGTATTAGAGAAGCAATAGAAACGTGAATCTCTTGGATGTGGCTAATATGTCCTTAAGTCTTACTGCTATTTTCTTTAATTCTGGCTAAGAGATTACTACCAGTTTTGCACCCTCAGGGATCTTGCTTTCACTCTTACGCCATGAGCAAATGATTCACGTGTGACATGGTAAGTTATTACTCTAGCAGATTCTGATTTGAAGAACTAATTAGTTCATATAAGAATTTCAGCCTTCCTGATAGAAATGTGGTCTCAGCTCCCTTTGTGTTTTCTGGATTATCTGGAAACTTCCACCCGTAATCGCTTTGGCTTTATAAACATCCGTACACAATTATGTAGCCTTCCATTCCCGTTCTCTGAGCCAGCTGTTGGAGAACAGTGAAAGAGCAGAGCTGCAGGTTGTAGTTTACACCAAGCATGCGGCTTTCCAAGTGGGTTAGCAGAAGGCTCCAGCTTTATCAAAACCAGCCTTGCCAGATACTGCTTTTAAAAAAACAAAACAAAAAACCAACAACAAAACTATTTAGTTTACTTTAAAAAAAAAAAAATTAAACCAAACCAACTTATTTGTATGCTGGTGATCCGTATGCTGATCATTCATTCTGGTTCAAGTATTTTTTTTTAAAATCTCAGATTTTAGTGAAGTGTATAAATCCCCCTTGACAGCAAACAACTTTCTGCATCATAGGCCCTGTCCAGACTGAAAAAATAAATCTTTGAAAATGGTTTAGCAAACACAACTTTACACTTAATAGTAGAACTTTGCTTCCTTTTGAAGACCTGCTCAGTGGTCTTGGCTGATATGGCCTCAAACTTCTGCTCAGGTATGTCTTGGTTCTGAAATTTGGTTCTAGACTGCCTATACCTTCAAACCATTTTTTTCTTTTTTTTTTTTTAAATCACTTTCAGAATTTTCAAAGATTAAAAAAAAGCGGCAGTTTTTGCAATTTTTATGCATCCTTTATTTTTGATTTTTGAGACAGTCTAGAGTCTGCATTTTTAGACACAATTCCTTGCAGACAGAATATGAACAATACTGGGATTACCAATGGCTATCAGAGCTCCCTTTATATTCAAAGGTGTAAAAAGTCTGGGGTGACTGGCTATATTAGTGTATACTTCCTACTTTGCTTTTTAAAAAAGAAAAAAGGAAAAAAAAAAAGTTTTTGTCCTCTACCTGTGCTGTATTCATTTTTACGCAGTTGCTCTTTAAGAGGGGAGTACCTTTTCTGAGGATTTCGGCTCCCGAACTGTTCATTAGGCTGACAAAGGTCTTGCTTTGGTTTCAAGTGGTCCTATGCTATAACCTTATTCCTGCCGCATACAACTTCATATTCAGACTTTTGCTGCAGCAATAAATCTTTCACGCCTCCTGATGTACTGAAACTAGTCTTTGCTTATTGCTTTTTTCCCCCTTCCTGGATTTCAGTTTATATATAAATCTTCCCGTTATTTCGGCTGAAATCTCCAGTGTTTTAGTTGTCTCTCTTGGCCCTTGTTCTGCAGATTGGAAAAATCTGCTTAAGGCCTGTTGCCTGTACTGCAATGGTATTGACATCTGTGCGTTTGCAGTGGTGTTCCAGTTAATGACATGATGTGCAGAAATTTAGATCTGTTTTCCTAGATATTGGTACCATATTTGTGGGTAGCAAAGAATCACATTGTTACTGTCACTACCAATAGCTGTCAAGACGGTAGCTACTTTTTTTTCTGTTTTTTTAATTACTGGATCTTTTGCATTTCACTGGCAACTGACTTCATGTGTTACATACAAGTGTTACTCAGTGTTGTGTCATCCTCCAGCCCTCCAAATGTCTGCAAATTGACTCTGAAACAGCATTTTCATTACAGGTACTGCTGGCATGCAGATTTTCCCTTCCTTGTTACTATAGTGAATATTTCAATACTTCTTTAAATGAAATATTAATTCTATCTAGTATTAGAAATAAAGTATTATTTCAGAGGGTGATGATTTAAGTATTCATCTGTGAAAGAATTCCTTGGTGATAAATAAAATTGATTTTTAAGCAGATATACATGTGCAGAGTAAATAAGTTGGCATTACAAATGATGTAGGAAATGGAAACATAAAATAGTGGAATGCTGTGAAACAGATCCGAACGTTACTGATACGGAAAATTGAATAAGTCTTTCAAGAAACACAGGACTGGTGTTCGTGGATCAAAATGACTGTTTTCTAATATCTGCATGTGAATAAGGATGCTGAATTGATTGAAATACATCCATGTTTTCTCCACGCTCGTTGGCAAAATAAACTGTTGTGAGACAGTAGACTACCACCTGACCCTGCTAGGATGAAAACCATGCTAATTCCGATCAAGAGATAAAAGAACTTTGCAGGCTTCTCAAGGATAATTTTATTCATTTTTCCTAGTGGTCAGCTGTGTAGAGAACCTTGTCTGTAGGCAGACCAGCGCCCGTTACCTGACTCTGAATGTATGCGCATGGGCGGCGGAAAGGACAGATATTCACTGATCTGTGCTTCGCTGTGAATGACGCTGTCGAGAATGTTTTCTTTGATTGTGAGTCACTGTGTTCAACTGGTATCTTTATTACTTTCTCAAACGGATGAAATGCACTTTAAAAACTGTATGATAGGCGATACTGATATTTTGTGCAGATCCCACTGAATTTGCAGCGTACATGGGAAGATTTGGGAAACTTGGATTCCCCTCAGTCGCTTATTTCATTTCCCTTAGAAATGCCAATTATTTCGTGTTCTGCTCAGAAGCAGAATATCTAGGTTGCTATTTCTATTAGAATCATCAGGGATACCGACTTTGCAAATTTAGTGTATTATATTCTAACCACTGTTTTTCTCTGTGCTCTCATGCTGATATTTCCTCTGCTTTGGAACCCTGCTGTACTTGAGTGCCAGCTAAACACTGATCTTCCTATGTTCTGGTCGTGCTGGTAGATGAGCCTGCTGATGAGAGCATTAGTCCAAAATAGTCCTTTAATATTTGGTGTACAGTTATGATAATCTGATACAAACTGATGAAAACAGCAGTTTAAACTTCTATTTTTATCAAGTTTTATTTTTCAGTAACTACTTTGATATTATGTTTTCTTTTAGCAATTAATTTCCAGTCCATCTGCATGAAAGTGCAATGCTTGGTAGAGCTTAGGCTTGTGCTTTAAGGGCTCTGCTTTTTATGGCAGTTTTTTTGTCTGGCTGTATTGAGACAAAACAGGGCAGGTAGCTGAGAAAGCTCTTCCGTAAGCGTCTCAAGAAGAAGAAAGCCTTCAGAATGAGACCTGTGTGTGGAAGACTAACGTAACATAAGTCAGGATTGCTAAAGCTATACCCTAAGCACGCAGCACCACTCAGGTACTTGTCTGTCTAATCCATGCAGCTGAGAGCTTTTATTAATCTCAGAAATTAAATTCCTAGACTAAAAAAATCTTTTGGCAGTGATTCCTTTATAAACTTCAAAAGGGGCACTGAGATAAAAACACAGATAAAATAAGCTTGGGTTCTTGTTTCTTCCCTGTTTCCTGCTCTTACGGTGTCGTTCTGCGCTGTATGAATATTTTTCTTAGGTTTGCCTGCTTGTGATGTTGGCTTTGTTAGAAAAGGCAGAGCGAAGGAAATAGCATCACTGAGTTACAGATTTTTCTGCTCTTTATCCAACTTCAGTACAAATACAAGGAGAAAATGTTGAATTAATATTGAGTAGTACTCCAGTGGTCCAACTGCAGCGATTCCTTAAATTGCCTTAGCCTGATGCTTTTCAGCAGCAAGTCGATACCCAGGCCTCTTCAGGTCTTAAAGGCTCACGTGGGGGACTAACTCCATGCAAACCTTAAAGCAATAAAGGTACAGTGAAAAAGTACAAACACCCTCTTCCCAACTTAGCGTAGTTATTTTTACCTCAATCTTAATTTAAAAAAAAAAAAGTGATGTGTTAATTGATAGTGCTATGCTTTCCATGCTAAATGAATTCAAAGAACTTATTTCTGAGGATGCAGTTATTCAGGAGCTTTATTACTGAAAAGCAGTGTTACTTGTTCCCAAAATATAGTGGTGATAAAATAGGTAACGCCCAGTGTTGTTAGAATTCTGAGTTTCTGGGAGTCTCATAAATTTCACTTTGTGTCACCCAACAACTGGGCGAATGTGCAGATTTCCATGAGGTTACTCTAGGATTTTGTTTCTGTACTGCTATGCAGATACGTCAGAAAATAACACTGCTTCCACCTCTTAAATCGTTGTGTAACTTCGTCCTGTGCTAGCTTATTTTTTAATATTGTCACCCATGCCTAGCAATGCATTTTGGATGCACGTACACGTTCTTAGTGCATCCAGGTTAAAGTTTGTTGAAGGTGGGGATGTCTATGTCACACAATTGTATTTTTCAAGTATAAAAAGAACAGAAAACTGGATACTGTTCTAAAATGGTGATGAATCAAGCAAAGCAGTATGAATAGGTAATGGAAAATTTTAGTTTCGTGAGCTTTCACACATGCGCATTGAGTATTTTCCTTAATCAGAGAACAGCAGATACTCGCCTACAATGCATGCTGAAGTGTTCAAGCTTGTATAAATGATTTGAAGAGAAATAAATGATATAGAATATCTATCTCCATATACCATATAGATCATCTCTATATATTATGTATGTAATGTAGATATCATCAATATGAGAAATACTTCCAGTGTGAAGGCAAAGTGCTCTCCTCCCCCCGCAGCAGCTGCTGCAGGGGACAGAGGCAAGGTCTTCTCCTGCGCGTTGCGTCCTTGCGTCATCACTGCCTTGGGCCCATTTCTCGCACATCAGTGTGAGCCGTCTCGGCATCGACTTCCCCTGTGCCCTGCCGGCTTCACCAAACCTGCTCTCCACCCATTCTGTTCTGTTTCATGAAGATCAGTCGGTCAGTCTGTGAATTTAAGCGAAGGCGTGAGGAGAACCCATTCCATTTCCAAGCTGTGAACGGGGTAACTCCTAATAGCGTTGGTTCCTGCAGCAGCAGCAGAGCAGGAGAGGCCACAGCTGGCTATGCCATGCTTCGTGTCATAAACCCTTTTGAGTGAAGTTCTGATGCCACAAAAAAGCGAGACTGCGTGTGGAAGGGTGTTGGTGCAGCTTGGGTTGGCTAAATCTGATCCAAAATACTAAGTCAAAAGGGATATTCCTCTTACTGAGGTATCTCTGTAAGGACAAGGAACTTGCAGACAAAGTTGAGTGCTTCCCAGTGGCTGTGCCCTAAAACCATCTTGCGTTAAAGGAAATCAGTGCATCTGCTTCGCTGTCACACTTATTTCAAGGTTTGTAAACCTTTTAAAAAGAAAAAAAAAAAAAAGCCAAACCCACAACCCAAACACTACAATTGTTGGTCTTTTTCTATTGAATTTAATTAATTAAAAGGAGATTTGGAACAACTGTGTTCAATTTTAGTTAATGAGATGCCAAACTTCCAGATAATTGTTACATCTGTGGAACAGAAGGGGTTTATTAAGGGGGCAGAGTCACCATTTGTGGCCCATCTTGCTAATAACAGCCCAGGCCCTAATGAGGCTACGTCTTATTCGCCATCGTTTGTTGTGTTATCGTGATCTGTTAGCAGCAGCAGCCTGACTGCGGAAAGCTGCGCGGCAGCACGGGGGTTCTGGCCTTGTGTGAACAAGGCTTTGTTGCTTTTTGTTCTGTGATAGTCATCAGCTGGGGAGAGACCGGGGGTACTCGGTTTTATGCGTGGTGCCATTAACGTACCAAACGGAGATGAGTGTGTCTGTCTGTGGGTGTACGTTTGCCTTAAGTGCTTAAATGCTTGTTATGTGTTTGTGGCAATGTTTGTCAAGTGGTTCACAAAAGTTTACCCCAGTTGGCTGTAGGTCTTCAGCCACTCTTTCTTCTCCATAAATTTCTAAAGCATCCCAATAAAAACTCCAGCTGAGGTCTAGCTTGCCTGCCGTGGGCCATACCTGGAATATTGCATCCTGGGAAGCTCAGTGACCCTCGTTTCCATCTGACCACTGAAGAACCGCTTAAGAGACCTAAATTGGATGTACAAATTAAGGATACACACACACGTATACTTAAACAGCGCCTGTACATGTGCGTGCTCGCTCTTGCATGCCCTGCATTCAGCAGGTGTGCACTGAGGTGACGCTCTGCCCCCCCCCCCCCAGCTCGTCCTGCTCACAGGCGCCATTTTAACCGGTCATGCTGACAGTGAAGGAAGCCGGTTCCTCCCAGGCGCCTCCTACGAGGGGGCAAAGAGCATCTCGGACACATAGCACAGGCCTCCCAGGCAGTATTGTTCAGAACAATACGGTCCACAGATGCACACCTCCCCAGCAGAACCATTCCTGATGGGCGCTGCAGGGGAAAGAGCATTCTAAGTGGTAGTTTCAGCTCCCCATAAATGATGCGATGCTTGTAAACTGGGGCTGAGTACATGATTTGCTCAGTAAAAGTTGACACATTATAATAATAAAGGGGTTATAAATATTTTGCATTTTTAACAGCTAAGGATTAGAAAGATTTTTGTCTTTGTTTTTTTTTCATTCCTTGGTTTCTCCTTTAACAAGGTAGGACAGTCAACCACTCTGAAGTAAACATGACTTACATTCTTTCTAAAAATCATTTGTTCTGAATTGAGAGCCATTGCCTTAGAATAGAACAGGTGGTTTTCTTAGATGAAGTCCTTTCAGCAGTTTCCGACAACATGGTTGCCATGTATTTCTGCCCACATCTGTGTCATTGAACAGCAAGCAGAAAATCCAAACACTTCAGGAAGATGTTTTTTAAAGGACAAGTACAGTTGAATGTACATAATTTAAAATTTTCTTTGTGAGCCGCTTTGATCTAATCACCTCCTGTTACCCTAGACTGTTTTTCCTGGGCTCTTTTCATTCACTAGACATTCTTTTGTACCTAGGAAACGTAAACAGATCAGTATCTTCAGCATGCACATTAATAATGTCCTAGACAACGTTTACATTTGAATTTGGTGTTATCGTAGCTCTTGGAGGAGCACTTTCAGCCCACAAAATCTGCTTCCAGCTCTCCCCAGAAGTCCCATGCATTGCATGTTACTTGAAACAAGTTCATTTACTCACATCTGAGTTGCCAGTACTCCATGAAGCCAAGGCTTCACCCCCAGAGATGTAATATCCTAGGGCATTAAAAGACACCTTCCTTGTTAAAGTACCACTTCTGCAGGTACAAAGGCATTACAGAACTCACCCCGGAGCTTCAGTCCTTTACAGCACGGTGATTTCTCACTTGGAAAACTCCTCACCCTTGTCTCCCTCTTCTCTGGATCTGGGACTGCTACTAACTTTTTCCCTAGGTAAACATACTGGTTATTGTCTGTTTCAGCAGCTTAAAAAAAGTGCTTATTTTTAGTCTTTCAGACTGGAAGTGGATTCTTACTGTCAAAAAGAAAATACCAAGTCACTTTATTCCTTTTTTGCTCTTATTTGGCAGCTATCACTTGTTACTGATTCTTAAAGCAAGTTAGCACATTATAGAAATTCCTGTTAACTGGTTATTTCTTGAGTGACAGCATAAGTAGCAGAAAACTTAAGTCCCCTTTCCAAGGATCACCCAATGTGCTGAATGCTCTGGGGTAGAACACGTGGTTCCTTTCTGAAGGTCTTCTACCTGTATGTGAAGAGCCGGTATCTTATTCCATGTAACAAATAATAATAATCATACTAGCACAGCTTATGTTGAACAAATACTTTTATTTACAAGAGCATATGTGACAGTTTTAAAATAAAAAAATGGAACAAGTCTACTTTCGGTCTTCAGCCTGCTTTAGAGAAAGTCTCCAGTTTGATTTCTCATTTGGAGATCAAGTTTCTGTCAAAACTATAATAATCGAGTAATTTGGTACCAGTCTCAGCGTTGGAAGCCACGGAGTATAGCTTAGTCTCTTCGTACATAGAAGATATTGTATCCAAGTTCAACCATACCCCCGATAAGCAAGGCCCACAAAGGGATAAACACATAGGCTAGTTTCATCGTAGTAAATCGCTGCAGTTTAGCGCAGAGGGCGAGGCAGAAGGCCAACTTAAGCAGCATTGCAATGAGATACCAGGCTTTTTTCTTGATGTTTTGGGAGCCATTGCGTGGGTCAAAGCCAGACTTGCAACGCCCAGCCATTTTTACAATTAACATAACTAGAAGAATAGTGTCAAATATCCAGACTGGAATGAAAATGAGGAACCAGTTCCATGGTGCTTTCTCATCCAACTTCAGCACCAGCATGATCAGGAAGAGTAACGTAAAAAGCCATGTCAGTAGTACTCTTTGCGCCAGGGACATTCTCATTTAAACAGCTTTGAGAGGAAGTCTTTCACTGCCAGCAACAACCTAACAAAAAAAAAAAAAAAAAAGAGGGGGAAGGCATCACAAGATGTCACTGCACAACCATTAGGCATCTTCCTTAATGGAGACTGATTTCTTGTTCTTGCTTTCCCACCCCTCCTAACCTCACCAACGTACTGTTTCCTAGCATTTCTTTTATAACTGCCGCCCTCAGTGAAGCACTCTCTTTTGGTCCTGTCCACCATCCAGGTTAAGTGCCTTAAATCAGCTGTGTAAACTGCCTTAATCTAAATTTGTTCTGTGAAACAAATTATGCTTTGGTCCTAAACAAGCTGTCAGACTCATTTAGGGATTTCTGCATGCTAAGAATATGTTTAGATCCATTTTCCTCCAGTTCTGAGGCACTCATAACAGTTGAAAATAAGCCTCACAATTCTCTCTCTACAACAAACTAATCATAGTAAAATGTAAGCCAACCAACAAGCACAAGTAACAAACCACCTGAAGGACCCTGTAGTCTGCAGAGCCGCAGCTGAAGTGACCCCGGCTGACACTGAGCCAGTAAGCGCTACTACCGCTTTCTGACAAGTGGCAATCTCAAAGCTACTGAAAGCTCGGGGTAACGTGTGCTTTCTGGCAGGTATCTGAAGTACGCAGACGCTGGCTGACAGGAACGCTATTTAGGCTTATTGGCTTGGTTGTATCTTTAAATTTCTACGTAGTCATGAGGAAGGAAAAACAAGGACAAGTGCATCTGCCACTACAGTCATAGAAGTTACTTTTTATATTCCTAACTGAAAGGCTTTTATTACTGCATCTGCCAGAAGCCTTTTGCTGCAAGCATAAAAAGCAGGGGTGAGCAGAACTATGATCTTCCTGAAGATTTCATGCTACAAAGATAGATAATTAATATATACCAGTGAAACAGTGCTGAAATAGGTTTCTTAATTTTTTAAAAGATTTGAGATTTATAGGAATTCGATAATTCCCTTTAGAACACTGATATTCTTTCACTTGAAAAAAGAAACTGAGCTTTAATTTGTTCCAGATTACAAAAATATTTGAATTACTGAAAATGAGATGATGTGTACTGAGGCACCTCATCCTCACCACCAGTCGCTGCGGGGGAAGGACAAGACCTGCTTCCCCTGTCTCCTCGGTGCCCCTGCCCACAAGCTGCTGCTGCTTCCTCCGTGTTACTACTGATGCTCACAAGATCACCCAATCAAGCCTATTAAACTCACTGAACAAGCAGAAATCTATTAGCACCTTTTTCTTTTTAACCGGGTTAGTCTTTTGCCAGATTAGCAAGTTGAACGAACTTTGTGCTCAGATAAGCATCGGAACCAGGAGGAGGGAAGTAAAAGCTGCTGGCTTAACTGGTTAGGAGATGACCTGCTACATTAGAGCTAGGGGATATCGATTTTGTACACCACTAAAATTGTCCAACAATTTAAATCTGTGTCTTCTGATACACAGATCAACAGACCTACTTTTTTGTTCAGTCTGGGTTTGAAGTTCCAATGGATTTGATTTAGTGGATAGTAGTGGGATTCCTTTTAAGGAAAAGATCCAGTTTAGGCTAAAATAATCTAACCTGGAGTTACCCTCAGTGCATCCCCTCCCTTGTGTTAGGGCTGAATTTGCATGACCCAGAGCAGGCCAGTGCCTTGAGCTGAACTAGCAAAAAAAAAAAAAAAAACAACACAACACAAAAACCTTAAAATAGGATTTTTGTAGTTTGCTTTTTGCTGTCTCAGTTCTGCTCAGATCACTCACCAAAAGATCTGGTGAAAGCCAGTTACTGGCAGGGTGGAACCGAGACCCTCTCCTTAGGGAAGGGGTGAAGCTTAGCAGTGACACTCAACATGAGTTAATTGCTAAGTAGATAAAAGAATGGAGGAGGTTTAGATAGCATTGCTCTTTCCTTGTTATAGAAACATACCCAAAGCAGCTGGCAGGTGCAGGGGATTACAGAACAATCACTGTGACCTGCCTGAAGTATTTCCAGTATTTTGAAAACATTCCCAATATTCTCAAGTGCAAGTCTGTGGTTAAAGGGAAGAGAGTAGTGATCTGAAACAAAGTTTCAACATTCCTTTCATGAGAACATTTTTGAGAACTAGTTCTAGAAATCAATGCTACAGATGATACTACAAGAAGGAAAATCTCTTATTAGCAAACTGGAGAAAGCAGAAACCGAAGAAACAGACTGGAAACTTAGTCCAGGAAGGAAAAGAGGAACTCAACACTGTTAGAAGTATCAGGCTATTGGATACTCAAAGAAGGCACGATCAACTGTCTCTGGGGGAAACAGAAAGCTGCTGAAGATGTATTAGATGGGGCTACTCAATTTGAAGGTTGCTCACTTGAAAAGATTTTCAGTTTCCCAAGTGTTCAGAACCACTTTGTAACAATTTTAAAAAGCACAGGCAGAAAACTCAGCATGGAATGTTATGCTGTGTTTCTTTGACCTAACAAAGAGATATAACTGCAAGATTGGGCAGGACTGCAAGGCTCCATTCAATTTTAGAGGCTTTTTTGATGAAAACTCAAGAAAATCCAAGCACACTTTTGAGATCTTATAGTCCTATAGTCCAAGTAAGGGAAGCTACCAAATTTTAAAGACTGACAGCTGGGGATACAGCTGACATAACGACAAAGAGTTTGATTACATGGAGCACTTGACCATCTCTCATTAGCAAAGAAAGGAGATTACCAGCAGATTCTCAGCTAGAGGTCAGCTATCACAACAAGATAGTTAACACTGGAAAAAGGATGCAGACACAGTACAAGTCTGAACTAGCTCTTCTGTGAAAATACTGAAGGAATGTCAAAGGCAGAGTGTAAAAAAAGCTCTTGAGTCTTTATAGGACTCGTAATTAGTAGGAAGTGAAAATTTTCAGTAATGAGAAACACTATTGCTGACCTTGGTGAGATGATCTACATAATTAGAATATATGATAGCTAATTATATCCTGTTTAGAAGGACAAAAATAAAGAGGGAAACTTACACATGACATTCAGCTCAATATTAATGATAAAACTTAGATCTATAAGTTTAAATTTAAACCTTGAACATTGCCTAACAAAGTTCAGAAAATGATATTATACTGAAACCAAACTAAATAGAACTCTAGCTTGATTAAATGACATTTTAAAGCTGATTCAGTAGGTATGAGTAATTGAAGACCTAGAAAGAAATATTCCAGTAGCCCCGTTTTAGCCACATTTAAACTATGATATGAATACAGGTTAGGTATTCACAAGTTCTCCTTGCAATCGGTACATTCTTAGTAGCCTACGTAGATTTAAAAGTGTGAATAAAGTCAAATTACAACATCCCCTTAACCGGAGAGCTCGTTTTACTGTTTCTCAGCGAAACAGAGGCTCCCGAGTGCTGAATTTGGCTGAAAAAAAAGAAATTCAGAAACTATTCATAGGAAGAGAAGGAGGAAACCGGCAAACCAGCCCCGGGTGCCGGGCTAAGCAGTGTCACGGCCCCGCGGTCCTCTGAAGGCGGCCGCTTGCAGCACAGCCCCGATCCCGCCTCGGCGGGCAGGGTCGCTGCCCTCCGCCGCCTCCGCCCCACGCACCCCGGGGCTGCCGGGGCCGCCCGGCGCTCACTGCCCCGGGCGGCGGCTCGGGGCCGACCCCCGCGGGGCCGCGGCTCCCGCAGCTGCCGGGCGAGGCGGGAGGGCGCAGCCCGGAGCCCCGCAGGCGGGACAGGCCGCCCGCCTCTCCCCGCTGAGGGGACGTGCGGCCCGGCGGACCCCAGGCCGCCCGGCCTCCTCGGCATCCCCGCTCCAGCCCTCCCCACCGCCCCGCCGCCCTCCTCGGTCCCTCCCTCGGCCGAGCCGGCCTTCCCCCGCGCCTACCCCTGACAGACCCGCTCCCCCGGCCGCGGCGGAGGCCCTGTCCGCCCGAACGAGGACGGGCCCGACGCGGGAACCCGAGGTGGAAGCCCCCTTCCTTCCCCCCCCACCTACCGCACGGGCCCGGGCCGCCCTGCGCCGCTGCCGCCCTCGCACGGACCCGCCGCCTCGCCGCGCAGGGTCCCGGCGCATCCCCGTCCCGCCCGGCTCCGCGGGGCCAGCGCGCAGGTGAGGTGAGGGGGCGGCCGGGCTCTCCCCGCCCGCTCCGCCGCAGGATACCGACCGCCTCCCTCACCTCCCGCCCCGGGCCTGGCTATTGGGCAGCGGGGACGCACGTCCTGCCGCGCCCCGCTGTCACTGGGTAGCGGCCACGTCGCTCAAGTTAATCCCCGCCTTCCCCCCGCAGCTACTTGGTCGTGGCGACGCCCATCAAGGTCAGCCCCTCCCCCCCCGCACGGCCGGCGGCCGTTCAGCCTTGAGCCCACCCCCCTCCCTTCTCTTCGCCGCCAATTCGTGCAGGAGGCTGTCAGTCACCCCGGCCCCGCCTCTGCCCAGGGGAGGTGTCCGTCAAGCACGGCCTCACCCCCCCCTCCCGCTCCCGTTGGACAGCGCCGCCGCCAGTCACGCCCCGGCCCCGCCCCCGCAAGCGGAGGGGGCGCTGTTGGCTGCGGACCGGCCACCGGCCCCGCCCCCGGCCCGGCGGCGCGCGCCCTCTGGGCTGGCGCTGCCGCCGCTCGGGCTCGCGCCTCCTCATCCTCCCCCCCCCCCGCCCCCCCCCAGCTGTTGCCTCGCGCGCGCCCGCCGCCTCCTCGCCGTCTCGCGCTCCCCTCGCTGCCGTTGTCTGCGGCGCGCGCTGGCCCCGCTCCGCCGCCTCGCCGCGGCACCGGGCGACCGGTAGGGTCGGGACCCGCCTCGGGCGGCGGGGGGCGGGCGGCGGGGGGGGCATCGCCGGCCCCGGCGGGAGGGGGAGAAACGGGGCGCCAAGTTGCCCGCGCGGCTGGGGCAGGGGCCGACCGGCCCGGCGGGGGCGGGGGGGAGGTGGCCGGAGCGGCCGAGGCGCCGGGGCGAGGCGGGGGGCGCCCCCTCGGCGAGGGGGGACGGGGGCGGTAGGCGCATCCCCGGCGGGGCGGCGGCGGAGCCGTCGGCCGCGGCTCCCCTCGCCCCCTGGCCGGGCGGCGGGAGCGGGTCCGCTGCCAGCCCCGCCGCCGCGCCGGGGGCCTCCCGCTCCCCCGGGGGAGAGCCTGGCCGGGGGAAGGGCGGGAGGCCCGCGGCCTCCGCGGCGCCGCGGTCCCCCCGAGGCGGGAGCTGGCGCGGGGGTCCCTCCCGCCGGGGCGGCTGCTGAGCGGGCCCTGCCCGCCGCGCCGTGCCACCGCATCAGGTGCGGTCCGCCCCCGCCGTCCTGAGGAGCGGGCGGGCTCCGTGGCCTCCCGTCGCGAAGTTTATTGTGGGCGGCAGGCGCTCGGTTACGCGTGGAAGGCTTGAGCTGCTGGCCGTTTCCGTAGGTGTTATTCCTACTTGCTCAGCCTGACTTCTGCTGTAACACTCCTTCTCCTTGGTAAGTTGCTCTCATGCATCTTGAGCTGCTTTGATGCCCGTGTCAGGTGACGGGACTCTTTTTCTCCTTTCCTTTAAAGGTCCTAAATTTCGGCATCTTTCACCTTGTCTCTGACCTCGTCTGCTTGTGTATTCTTGTATTTTACATGCGTTCCTCTTCTTTTGGTGCTTTCTTTCTTATTCCTTATCCCATTTTTTTCCCACCTTTCCACCTTAACCCAATGACAATCTGTCTACCCTTTATCTGTTGTCCTTGGTTTTCAATTTGGGAATCTAAATGTTAGGCTGCTTCCCGTGAGTTAAAATTTCTTGTGTCGTATTCATTTCCCTGTGTTTTATTTGCTGTCTTTTCTATGAGAAACAAAGGAGAGAGCAGTGGAGGAAAATGATTACGCAGTAGTAGTTCTATCCAGCTGTTTGCTTCTTTTACTTTTGTTTTTCGTGCATACTCCCCGAGTGCATGTGACTCAGGTGTGTCAGATTCAGTGACAGTCTTAGTCCATATTCTCAAGCTCTACGCTTGGTATCTTGGCTTTTACTGCTTTTACATGTTGTTGGTCACTTGAAAAGTAACGCTGTCGAGTCTTGCATTATGTTCCAAATTTGCCAGTGTCTTATCCATCTGTCTTATAATTAACTGGAAAAAGTAATTAATTGGAAAACCTGACTTGTTGAAAGTACTTTAATTAATGTTCTGAAATTCTTTGTGATGAAACATTCCTACAGAAAATACAGCTGGTTTTACAATTTTGACACACGAGTCCTCAATAGGAATGAGACTAAATACAGTGTGTCATCAGTAATTTGCCCGCTTATATCTTCCTGTTGATGCTGTTAAACAGATGGTGGTATCTGTTTTATCAGGGAGAAGTGCATCACTTGAAATAACCTGTTAATCCTAGTAAGTGAATCCTAGTATCTTTAGCTGCACTTAGAGTGGTCACTGTGTGGCAGAAGGATGTATTTCTGTTCTATACATTAGTGCTTGGCATGAGACGTTTTTGTTTTCCTGGGGTTAGAGGCTAAAAGTGTTCTGTGAATAAATCTCTGGGTTATAAATAGCTGTATGTATTTGGCTATTTCTGTAGCTCTGAAGGTTTTGGTGATCTTCTTTGATTTGCCTCTTTATTTGTGGCTCCCTGGAAAGGATAATCCTTTTCTCAGAAGTCTTATTTTTGTTCCAGTAAGGTGTTTATGAACTGATGTATGTACACACGTCATACTTCTGTCAGTTTTGACTTTTTTTTTCCCCCAGAGATCTACTTTACAATATTTGCAAACAATTTTCATTTCTGAAGGTGGAGGTTGAGAGCGGTACTTGGAACCGGTGTGTTTAAGATCCTGATTCCCATTTGAAGTGGAATGTTTGTGCAGTTGAATTTTCTGTTGCTACGTTTTGCTGCCAATGTATGTTTTTATTCTGGATATAAACATTATAAAGGATAAAACACGAGCCTGAGTCATCTGAAAAAGAATTTGGAAACCTAGTTAGTTTAATTCAATGCTTGTAGTAGAATTTTTTCCTCTTGTATTGTGTGGACATACAAATAAATTGTCAGTAATGGCTGGGAACTCCACGGAGCATTTCAAGTATTCCGGTAGTACTGGATTTCTCCCAAAGCAGAGTTAGCTCAGCTTGTCTCAAAACGTTGGTCCCAGTTGTATCCATAGCTGCCTAATATTGGTGTGAACGGTGAGAGAACTCAAAAGTCCTGTAGGCTTTGGAACAGGACACAGAATATCGATGTTGTATGAGAAGGGAGGCATAGGTGCATTAAAAAGACCTCCAGTCAACTTTGGTCAAGGAGGTTAACCAGGCAGCCAAGGGTGGAGCGGCTCTTGGAGTTGAACAGTGCTGTTCCTGTCACAGCTGGCAGGGGTCACTGGAAAGCAGTGGACATTATTTCTTTCCCAGTTCTCCAAAGTTACATATACTGTCTTCCCAGGCTTTTTCTAAATATCATATCTTCTACTTGTTTATAGTAGAACTTTTGTTAAAGAAATAAAAACATCATTTTTTTTCCCTTTTCTCAGGACCCCTGTGAGTGAGAATGATGACAGTCACAGGGTGGGTTTTGTGAGGTTTTTTTTGTCTGTGAGGAAGTTCTTTTCATAATAAACAGCATGCTCTACGGATTCATCACCAAACAGTTTATGTGATTTTTTTAGCTAGGCTTACTAAGGACACAGAGCTTGTACAATTACTTTCTTTGTCCGTCTTCTCCCGTTTGAGTAACTTCTTTACTCAGTCAGATGACGAAACCAAATTTAATGGCAACTTAAAGACATTAAGTACCTACACAGTGACAAATTTTTATAAAACTTTTGACAGGTAGTGACGCAAATTAATATTTCCACCCGAAGAAAGGCAGCTGTAATTGAGTCCGTTCTTTCTTCAGAAAGAGGGCAACTGCTGGCCAGTCTGCATGCTAAGCTCTGAGCCATTGTGGTGTGTACTGCTACTGGCCGGGCCAAATAGTTGGGGCAGTTGGTAATATGGGTGGGGGGCAGGACAAAAGTGTTGGGTGAGGTGGAGAAGGACAACAGGGAGCCAGTGCAGTGGTAAAAACAGACTTAATTGCTTCTGCCCACGGAACAAGGTAGGCCTGTTTTTTCTGTAATGTTTTTTTGTTTTACGAAGGAAACAAACCAAAACTCTTTTAGGATACTGCGGTCGGAGGTACTGCTCCTTCTGACTATTCAAGGACAGTTGACCACTAGTTACTCTCAGATATGTAGTGGCGTGAAAAATAAAAGACTTTGAATGCTTTAAATACCATGCTTTCTCCCTTGAGTTTACTGTGCTGTTATTCATAAAGGTCCGTCTTGCTGGGTACAGAGGAAATGGTTAACTACTTGAAGAAATTACATTCAAATTTGTAAGGAGAATACAAAGAGCTTAATAAATTGCCGATGGGGGAAAAAAGAGTTAATAGTAATTAGGGCTATAATGTATTACTGTGTAATGTTTTGGTATGCTCTAAATGTAATCATAGAATAATTTAGGTTGAAAGGGGTCACTGGAAGTCATCTGTCTGGTCCAACCTCATCTCAAAGCAGGGCCACCTTCAAAGTTAGAGCAAACACGTATACATATATAGAGATACCCATTATGTTGTCAAGAAATTTGGAAATATAGCTTATGTTTGTGGGTTTTTTTTTTAGTTGAGGGGAGGATATCAGAGAGTTCATAGAGCTATTCTCTAGTTTCTTAATTTACATGTGTAAAGGGGATTTTTTCCAAATTGACTTCTGCTGGGAATACTCTTTAAGTGAGACATGTAGTGTTCGGTATTTAATTCTTTGTTCATTTGAGGTGGTCTTCGTAGACGTACTCCAGAGAGACTGGATGGCTTCCTGGAATGAGTCCAAGCATTGGATTGAACGCCTGTTTGCAAATATATTTGTGGTTCTTGTTCTTAAGAAATGAAATACAATTGCAAAGTGGGAGAAGAAATTAAAGCAATATAGCATCAAATATGAAGTCATGCAAGCCTTGCATTTTGGAAGTTGGCCAGCGCCAGATGCTTTTGGGGGTTAGGTGGTTGGCAGATGCCAGCCTGGCAGCTAAACACTCTTCGTGTTCAGCTGTCTTAAGGGACAGTTTGTTCTACGCTTGTCATGTTGCTCATATGCTTTCCTCGATATTTGCTACTGGCCGTTGTGGGGTCGGGTTAGGTAGAGAGTTTGTATGGCCAAATACAGCCCGGTGATCTCTTTGTACATTTTCTTGCATCCTGGGTCATGAAGCTTGAGATTCCCTCAGCTGGGTGTTTATTTTTTTCTTATTATTGTGTGTTTAAATAGCTGCTTTCTTTTTGAATCAGAGTAAAATCTTGGCTTCAGTGACTTCCTGTGGTACTGCATTTAACAGTCTAATTATGTGTTGTAATATAATATTTCTCTGTTAAAAGTTTGGCTTTGCTATCCTCTAAGCTCGGTTAATGAATGAAGTTCCCTGTATTATTGGAAGCTGTTGTTTTCTTGACTATATTTTCTGTATATTTCTTAAAGTCTCATTTAATTTCTAATTCCTTATTTTTCTGTTCATACTTGCCTGTCTCAACAGGAGAGTCTTTCAAGTGGTTGATAATTCATAGCCTTTCTCAGAACACCTCCCCCTCCCTCAGTATTTTAATATTCTTCTTCAAATAAAATATGTGCATTTCAGGTCAGATTGCACAACTGATCAACAGAGCTGTACTGCAGGGTTTTCCTTGTCATTCCTCTTTTATTCAGGCGTCTCTGTGCTCTTCTGACTGTGGGATATTGAATGGAAGAGTTTGCTGAGCTGCCAAATTTCCTTTCTGGATTTGAGATACCTGATTTTAAAGCTTTGTGTGGTGTACGTAGTTCACTTCCCACCTGCCTCCCCCATAGATATCATTTGCATTATTGATACTAAATTCTGTTTATGTTACCTATTCATTGCTAAAGTTGATCCATCTTCTTAAGCTTTGCTAATGTAAGATTAATTGTCATCTGGAAATGTTACTACCTCAAGTTTTCTTTTCTTCTCTGATGTAGAAAAAATAAATACAGCGAGCACTGCTGGACCTATTCACAGAAGCTTGAGGTTTGGAATAATAGGGCAGGGCTCAGCTCACACCATTTAAGGACTGAACTTAGGCACTACTTCATAAAAACTCTAGGCTACTGGTCTAAATAGGGGGAGGAGGAGAGGGGGAACAGTCTTAATTATTCCAGGTTAACTCTGTTAATGGTACTTCTGAAGGCTTGCAGGTGGAGATCCAGAATGTTCAAGTTGGCTTCGGTCAGAGCTGCCTCACTACGGGCAATGGCGTTAGTGCTCATCTTATTCTGCGATCTGTAGATCTGTGGAGCTAATTTAGGTGAAAACTGCTCGTTTACTTAGTAATGGTAGTCAGATCCTTGAAGCTGTCTCCTATGCGATGGGCTCCAATGCTGGTAAAAAGAGGGATAGAAGCTGGTGACTGAGGAGGAGGGTGGACTGTGGTAATACTGGTTTAGAGTGGTTAAAACAGTTGTGAAGCCTTGCTAGGCCACTCTGACCTTCTCCATTGGCTCTGTGTGGACCTTACGTGTCTTTAGTGAGTGATTTCTTCTGCTGAAAGTTCCCTCTTAAGAGCTCTGGGAACGAGCAGGAACGTGGGGCATTGCTATTTATTTGTAAGCTAACATTAGCTGGCAGCGGCTGATGAAGCAGTGGCGTGATGAGCGTCTGTGTTCATCTTTCTCGTAAAAGTCTAATGTTTAGCATACTTAGAAAGCTGGAAGTCACGACTCTCATCCTGAGTGGCTTTACGTCAAACCTCCGGAAAGAGCTAGCCACCCGGGCACGCATATGCTGAATGAGATCCTGAATGCCTGCCTCTGTCACTACGGGGTGTTGAGCTATGTGAAAGCTAGAGGAACATAAAGAAAGCAGACTAGGAAGATTTAGTCTGAGTTTAGTTTTGGGAGTAGGATGCTCCTATGTGAAGGAGAAGGGGTGTTCCCAGATGAACTCCCTAGGATTTGTGTGCACTTTGCCTTGGACTGACCCTGAATGGAAGAGCTAGCAGACCAGCCGTGTGCGATCCAAGGAGCTTCTAGGCACCTGAGCAGGCAACAAATAGGCCGTTTTATTCAGACTGGATGCTGCTATTAATCTTTATTATCCAATTAGCCTATTGCAATGAAGAATATTGACTTCAAAATTTTGTTCAATTTTCTGGCTGGTTTTTGATCTGTGGCAATGTTTGCTTTTCACAAACAGCAGTCTATTGAGAAGTCTTTGACATCCGTCCAAAGGCTCTTTTGAAGTCCACATATGTTTTATCACTTGCTCTTGTTTATCAGTTAGTTTGACATGTTCAGAAATACTGATAGACTAAGACATGATCTTCCTTTGCAGAAACTGCTGATTAGACCCTATCAGATAGTCTTTCAGGTATAATGGTGTTCTATTTTTAATGATCGTTTTGAGGAGCTTGCCAGATACACATGTAAGGCTTGTTACCCTGCAATTCCTTGCTTGGATCGCTCCAGAGACTTTTTAAAAAATACAGGCTCAGCATTTGCTACTATGTTCCTACAGAACAGTGGCTGTTATAAGAGACTGCAGCTTTTTCTGACAGCTCAGCTGCTTCAGAAACTTGCTGGATAACTATTTGTAGAACATGATGCAAACTTGGTCATTTAGGAGTGGTTTTTGACTTCCTGACTGTACTCATAGAGAAGCCACAACTCTGCTGTGCTTTGCCTGGTGACAGATAAACACGTCTTCCTAAACACTAAGTCAGTATTTTCAGTGAGCAAGATTTATTGTTGCAGGAAATTACTGCTGTGTTTAGAATCCCGAGGAAGAGAAAAGGAGCATAGCATTTTATTTCAAGGTGACCACTGTATTTTGGGTTTGTTTGGGGGTTTTTTGAGTGTTTGTTAAGAAGAATGTGTATATAAATGAAAAACATAGTATTTATAGAAATTCTATTCCTTAATAAAGTTGTTACAGGTGTAAAAGCAGATGTATAGACGCAATATTTCAGGGATTTGTCATTATAAGATTGTAAATATGTTTAATGGGATACGTAGGTATGTGTGTAGTATTCAGTACAAAAAACCAGGAATTAAAAAGAGCAGAACTTGAGATTGACCATATACTGTGATTTATTTATTGTTTTTTTTAAAGATGCAGCATTTTCAGAAATATCTTGGCTTGTAGATCTAGCATGCTGGCAGCAATTACTGTGTTTGGATTAATGGGAATTTGTCACCCACATCTCTTCTAGAAAATAAGAGGCAAAATTAACTTGATTATAGTCCCCTTTAAGGGCCTGAATTTTTTCCACTTCATTAAACATAGAATATGTTTAAATATTAGGAGCTTTTTGCTAGTTAATAAACACTGCAGCAGGCTCAGGAGTAAATTATGAGAGCGGTAGAATCCTCGACTTGCCAGTACAGAGTCTTTCCCCCCTGTTTTTACAAGTAAGGTAACTATGAAATTGTGTCATGTCACTTCAAATGGAGCCATGAACAGAAACCAGTTATGTAACAAAATTAGGAAATTTGCACAGACCTTAAGGCTGGGGGCATAGATTCCAGAAATGGCTACAGCAGTTGCAACAACTGCACGCAATGTTCTTTTCCCAGAACCTGAAATAAATCTCAGAAATCCTGATACTCAACATTTTGCTACTATTTCAGACAGTTGTGTAATTCACTGGAAAAACAAGTATTCCTTGGGAGACAGTTATTTTCTGTGGTACTTCCTTGCTAGTTTGTCCTTCAGATATTGGTGTTTTTACTGTGGAAGTGAAGATGGTTAAGTCGAGCCTACTTCCCATCAGAATTTGAAAACTGATTCTTGCTGCGTGCTCTGTGCTGCAGCTGCAACTGTGAGAGCTTCCTGCTTGGGATGGTAAGTGATAAAGGGCGTAACGGGCATGAGCTTACAAGGACGAATAAATATGCAATGACAGAAATGGGATCAGATACTGTGGTTTGAGAGCAAAATAGAGAGGCCTGAGAAAGTATCTGTTTTTCAGTAACTGACATCTTACTGGAGGCACAGGCAGGTGTGGACATGCTGCCAAATGTCTGTATGTGTCATGGTACATCGCGTTTGGTACGTCTGTGTTCATAAAGAACAGGGCTTGATACACAGCAGCCAGCATAGGGTCTGATTCATGTTTTATTGTTGCTGTTGTTGGCCTGATAAACTCCTCAAACAACAAAACTCCCCAAACAGGTATCAAGGCACGTTCAATGTTTTTTTCACCAGTTGTTTGGGGGTGATTGGTTTTTTTTTGGTTTTTGGATTTTTTTTTTTTTTTTTTTGAGATAGAGTGAAGCACAAAGTTTGAAAAGTCATTCTCTTCAATGAGCAGCATCTTAGGAATGCTGGTATCCAAATTTAGCAGAGTTGTTGGTGTTCTTTAGGGAAAGCAAGTATGTTAATTCCTTTTTATTTACAAACTATCATGCTGTTCCTTTGGGAAACAACTATGTTAATTCCTTTTTATTTACAAACTATCATGACCTTGGGTTGCAAGGCAACAACTTGGGGGGGCCTTGGCTGGCATGGCAGCAAGAGTACTTTTCATTCTGGCTGCTGGATATGGTCCTTAGGTTAGCAGTGTCTGATTTTTTTAATTTTATTTTATTTTTTCCTTCCCTTTGGCTGCTTCAGATTTTCTTAAGGCTAGCTGAAAGGAACGTGATAAAACTTCCACTGAAAGCTGTGAACCTGGTAGCGACAAGTTTCTCATTTGCTTATATACAATTTGCAATTCTGAAATGCTGTTTTCAGAACAGCGATGCATAGATAAAGTACGTAAACAGAACACTGAGTTCATTATATAGTATTTGATGTTCCTTTTAAAAAAGGAAATGTAGGTTTAATGGTTTATTTTTAATGCACATGAAAAGAATGTGTCTTTTGAAACACTGCGTCAAGGGCTTAACCCTGTTCTTGGTGGCAGTGGCAGAAATCCCATGGATCTGAGTGTAGGAAGGATGATTCCCGGTAAGTTTTAGTGGTGTATCTGCATCATGTTGATACCTGTGTTGGTTTGTTTTGTCGTGACAGAAGCAGCTTTTCAGTCAACAGTGGATGCCTAGTATGACTAAGCTGTTTATTTGGCTCATTTAAAATTAACTTAAAATATCAAATAATGTCAACAATTTGATGATGATGTTAACTTCTATTTTGATATTTAACCTGGAAAGTGAGGGGGTTTTTCTCAGTAAAGTTATTTTCTAGCTGTGCATCAGCAGGTATAATGTTTTACTTTTAAGTGAGTTTGTGTGATACAAATTTTGCTACAAAATCAGTAGTTTAGGCCATAGGCTATTCAGTTCTGATTCATTGTCTCTTCTTACTCTTCATACCAGGAAATCTTAGTGAAATTATGCCTGTGATTGTAACTGTAATATGGAGGATCTAACGTAATGGTAAAACAGTTCTATTGTGGAAAGCGGTTGAAACCAAGTTCTAGTATTCTCATGGCTTAATGCAGTAACTTATTTAAAACTGCCTTTAATTTGCTGCTGAGAGAAGTTCTTCTGAAGGTAATAAAATCAATGGCGCTTTAAAAAAACATTTGAGACAAATGCCACAGCTCTGCAGTTTTACTCCTAATGATGTCTAGTGAACATGCCAACTTCATCATTCCACGATCATAATGAGTTGAGAAGGACATTCAGGTCTTGACTCAACAGCTGGATGGTATCCTGACCATTCAGGTTAGGATTGTTATAAAGGAAACAGGTTCCTTGAAATACTTAGTGATTCACAGTGTTTACAGGCAAGGAAAGCAACTATTTGCCTATGCTTCCTTGCTTGTGTTGTATTTTTAATTATGTCCTTTTGCTAGTTGACACTGCTTAGACTTGTATATTCTTCCAAAAATTGTCATTTTTTGCCTTCGTCACTATGAGGAGCACAGTTTTATTTTGGAATTCTGTCAGAGTTCAGAATAGATTTTATTTTCTGTAGACTGTCATTTAGAAATGTATGCATTTATGTCTGACTTGGGTTGCCAAAACCCTGTGGATATGAGCAAAATCCTTAAATATACTTACTTTGAATTTATTTAAATCTGTAGGGTAGTATCTAATCTTGTCTTACACAATAAGCACTGCACTGCTTGAACAAGCATTTAACCACCTGAAGACATCTAAATATAGATTTCTGTGGCTTTCGAAAAACTCATTTGATTGCAAGGTGTAGTGTGTACTTACTTAGAATGGAATATAATTATGCTCTGAAATGGAAAAGAAGTAGCTAAGAAACCCCACAAAACCAGGTAGTCATCTATTTTTAGTTTTAAGGAAGTAATGAAGTTTTGATCAAAAAGTGTTGCTTGTTATTCATAGTATTAACTGTGAGTTTGATGGAGATGTAATGAGCAGCTCTGTTGAATGTCACAGAGATGTTGTGATCAAGCTTTTATATTTGTATGTTTTGTCTAATCTCTGAAGTTGGGAGTATTTTTTGTGTTGCTCTTAAGTCTCCAACTAGTTAAGACTAAGTTAATCTTGCTGCAGTTACTCTGCACAGGACATTGTACAACTGAGTGCAAAAGCTGGTCCCTGTCTCAGATGCAGGTATTCAGCGCAGAACATGAAACAAATGGCTAGGTCCGGAGAGGGTGGGAGAACAAGGCAGAAGAACAGGCAGTGCTCTGTTGTGCCTGTGGATGTCTGTCAGCTGGTTTGATTTGTTCACTTTACCCATTTGGTACTGATGTGCCTTAGAGCCCAGCTTACGTGGTCTGACTTCAGGATCAATATCAATACAAATTGTCAGCTGAATAACATATTAACTTGTAATGAATATGCTGAGTTCCGAAGCTGTCGCAATACTTAAGTCTCCTGTCTGGGTGTTCAATGAGCTGTGGGCAGATGCAGAGTCAGAGCCAGGGCTGCAGTTTAAGTGCCTTGAATTGTTATGATCCATTTCTCATCCAGATAAGTTAGCTTCAGGCCAACTCATGCTGTCTCAAAAAACCAAACCAAACCAAAAAACCCCAAACAAACAAAAAAACCCACCCAAACCAAAAAAACACAGACAAATCCCAGCTCCTGCAAGTAGAAACACTGTCCAGAAATAATTAAACGAACGTTTGCACCTTTCATTTCAGTGCTGTCTCAGAAATTGTTGTATATCTGTTGAAGAAAGCATGTGATATTTCCTTGTAGAGGTATTTTTATGTAGCACACCAAACTCTGTTAAAGTCTTCTGAGACTTCCATCCCAGGATTTTTTCATATTTCCTTTTGTAAGCATCAGCATTGCATTTGTGTATGCAAATGTGTATGCAAATACACTTTAAACACCACCAAAGTAGACTTTATGGAGGATTTAATGTAGAGAGTTTCTTAAAAATGTGAAAAACATGGGTAATCTAAATAACAGGTTTGTTGATAGAAATCAAATAAATTAGTAATAAAACTGCTTGATTATGCTTGGTTTATAGTTTTGTGATGTAATTGTTTCTTGAGGCAAGGGGTTGTTCATTGAATTGGAGAACTACTGCAAAAATGGTTGCTGCCTTAAAATTGGACAAGCCATTTTAAGCCATATTTGACACAGTTGGAAGTCTTGGATTCGTAAGTTAGCATTGGTTCCCTGAAAAATCATTGTCCTTGGAGAGGGAGAGATGGAGTTAATGTAGCTGTTGAGGGAAAGGTTTCTGTGCAGGTTCAGCAGTTAGTTCTTTACTGCCAGTAATGAGTTTCTCCAACCTTTTCCTCATCCTGTAATTATGGTGGTAGGAAGCAGGGTATGTTGTGTGTGAGAGGGGATGTTGGAAGAGAAATGAGAAAGAGTTAAAGATCCTCCAAGATGAGTTCACAAAGGAGGGGAAGGCGAGGGGTGCAGCTGTGATCAAAATCTGTGTGGCATCCTTCCTACATCAGCACCTCCGTGAGCAGTGGAACGGCTTTTGCTGTGACTGCGATGTAGGTCACGTTATGTGTGGAGGCTATGTATGGCTAAGGGTTTTATGTTGCTTTGAGTCTATAGTCCAGTGTAGCAAATGATTTTAAATTTGTTTATTTAAACAGGTTTTCAAACAAGAAAGCAAATCCTATTTTAAGCTCTGTATGGGTGAGAAAGAAGGGTGACCAGTCTATGTAATATGTCAGGTTATATCAAAGTCTCTGTTGGGCTCCATGCTTTATGTGATAGAAATATTTTTATATTTATTGTGCCAATGAATTCTTAATAACTGATAGTTGCTCTTAGAAAAACTACTACTATTATCCGAAACAAATAGGTCAGAAACAATTACAGATGTTGACACAGTCATGGCTGCCAGCTTAAACTGACTTGATGTGACTTACACGATATTATCAACAGTGGAAAAATCGCAGTGTTCGTTTGCTCAGTTGCACCAAAAGTCAGTGTCCTGATATTTCTGAAATTTGTTAATGACTGTCTAAGCTCTCTCAGAGACATTTCTTTGTATTGTGTTGTAATTTTATCTGAAGTTGTATAAAGGATATTGGAGTTACTGTTAGAAATCTTAAATATAGTTCCTTTTGAGTATTTGATTTCTCTTTTTTGAAAAAGCTTTGTGAAGCATGAAAATGTGTGGCATTATGTTTCTTAGAAATCCTCAGGATTTCTATTTCAATCTATTTGTTGAAGGTTTGTACTATAGTGTATATGATACATATCCAAACTTTTAAAATACAGTATCTTTAAAGTAATGCACTGTGTAAAATACAGGTACATCCATACATGAGCCAGGCAAGACTGAATAAACAAGTGTCAGTGCAGAACTGAATCTTTTGGAGGATCGCCTTTTCCTTTTGAGAAATGTCTTGGAAGACTGCAGTGTTGATAGGGCTTTTGTAGAGGGAGTATTTGTGATTTTCGTGCAAACAGCTGTTATGATCAGGTAATGTAATCTCTGCTTTTTTAAAAAAAAAAACCACCTGAATTTTTTGGTGATGATCAATGTATAGTAAAGTGTCACGAGTTATTCAAATGCTTAGGCATTTCATAAAGACACTTCACTTTGATTTTAATCTATTGCATGGTTTCAGTTTCCATCCCACCTGTTGGACAATGTATTTTTCTTTGGCTTTCTGATCTCTGCAAATGCTGTAAACAAATGTCTTATCTTTCTGTTTTAAAGACAAAGATCACCTTTAAACTTTCACTATAAAAACTGCCTACAGATTAATAATTCTTGTTTCCTTTTAATGAAGAAATATAAGGTGCAATATTGTTGTTGATATTGACAATGTTATGATAAGTGTGATATTTTTGTCAGAAATATATCCCTTAGTCACGTTTTTTTGCTGAGAGAGATCAGTCTTGGAAGAACGCTTGATGCGTGGTTTGGTGTTTGGGGGCTAAACTATCACTCCTCCTCCTCACCACTGGTGAGGCCACACCTGGGGTGCTGGGTCCAGTTCTGGGCTCCCCAGTACAGGAGAGAGACACAGACACTGGAGAGAGTCCAACGAAGGGCCACAGAGATCGTGAATAGACTGGAGCACCTCTCCTGAGAGGGAACGCTGAGAGAGCTGGGTCTGTTCAGTCTGGAGAAGGGAAAGGGGATCTTATCAATGTCTATAAATACCTGGAGGGAGGGTGCACAGAGGACAGAGCCAGGCCCTTTCCAGTGGTGCTCAGGGACAGGACCAGAGGCAATGGGCACAAACTGAAACACAGGAGGTTTCATCTGAACATCAGGAAACACTTTTGCACTGTGAGGGTGACCGAGCACTGGCACAAGTTGCTCATAGCGGTGGTGGAGTCTCCATCCTTGGAGATACCCAAAAGCCATCTGGACAAGGGCCTGGGCAACCTGCTGTAGGTGGCCCTGCTTAAGCAAGGGGGGTTGGACCGGGCAACCTCCAGAGGTCCCTGCCAACTGCAACCATTCTGTGAAACTGTGTTTGCGAAGTTTTTTGAGAGATCTTCTTGTGTTGATTTTTACCAATTATGCTTGATCATGGAATCGCTCAGATAGTATCTTTGGAAAATTTGTTTAATATTTTCAAGTTACTTATACTAACTTTTTCAAAGCCTTTTGCATAATTTGTTAGGAATTTGTAGCTTTACAGAATAAAATAAGAATTTCCTTGCATGTTAAATACTTGGTGCAGTTATATAAAAGTATCATTCTTAAACTTCTTGTAAAGATAGGAAGGATGCTGAATATTAGGTGGAGCTGAAAACTTAAGCTTTTACCAACTAATGTTAAAAGGTCGCATGTACTGTAGTGTGCCCCATTGACTTTTTTTTTTAACTGGGCTTGAGTATGGCATATTTGTTTACATACATATATTTTTAAAGGGAATCAGTGAGATGAAAGATTATTAAATACAAAAGTATTCAGATTTTTTGGCAAATATTTTGTTTTTTCAATTCCTTCTTTTCTTCCACTGGCTGCTTCCTGCCTTAATTAACAGTTTGAAATGTAGGTACTAAACTAATTTAACTGTTATTAATCTGTTAATATCTGAAGTAATCTATTTGTGAAATATTTTAGTATGGTTTTAATGATAATACATTCATATCTGAAAGAACTTGCATATTATAACGAAATATCTGGAAACCATTCTGTAATTTTCCCCTAAACTTTCCTTTGATTTTACAGAATGTCCAGTACCAGAGAATATATGCAATTTTGTAGAAAGACAACAATTCTAAATCTGAATGCTTTTTATGTTTCTTTTCTTTATTCTTACTGTTTTTTTCTGAACTAACACTGGCTGACTGATTACATGAAAGAAATCTTTTAAAATTCATTTTCAAGGTAGGAATGTTTTATGTAGGCTGAAAGATTCCCCTCCCCCCATATTGAAACTAATGATAGTGACATCAAAGATTAATAATGCTACTGCTCTTTGCTACCATTAAAACAAACATACCCCTCTTCCTTGTTTTTCTCCTTTTGACTTAGTTTTAGTCTACTGTTTTCATGAGTGTATTAATTTTATAATTAGTGGAGTACTAGCATTGATTTTTTTTTTTTTTCTCCAAAAATATCTAATAGTCTGTATGAAATTTTCTTGCATTTTATAACACAATTATTCTTGGACTTCAGAATACCGTGCTGTGGTAATAACTATAGGTTGCTTAATTTATCAGAAAAAAAAATGCTGCATGTAATATAACTCTTGTGAGGTTCTCCTGAGACAATAACAGATCATCTCTGTGCCACCTGCGTCTTACTGGGAAGGATGGACAAAGCTGAGGCTTCTGATGTCCTGTAGCAGCAGATTTGTAGTTTCTTGTTTACTTAGAGGAGAAAACCCAAACTCTTACTAAGATAGTAATGAGGCAAGGTGTAAAGTAAATATAAGCTTTTCAGCGCTTTGCAGGTAATGGGAGTGTTTCTACATTCCCTATGTTGGCCTTTGTAGGGAAGGTGGAAGTAAAGTTCTGTCTTTTTCTGTTAACAGCCTAAAATGACTGTGTGAATTCAGTGGAATAAATGGCGTCCAAAGTAACTGATGCTATAGTTTGGTACCAGAAGAAGGTAAGCTTTCTATTTGTTTTTATGGTGGCTTTAAAAAAACAAAAGTTGGCTCACTGTGTTTTATGTGTAAAGTATAATAAATATAACATACCACTGCATTATTGGTTAGCTTTGTATGAGAGTGAGTAGCTTGAAACTTTTCTTCGAAAAGTAAATAAATATTTAGTGACTGTATCTAATGAAATGGAATAGCTTTTGGTCTATGTTGAAAACTTCTCACTCCCTGGGCTACTTGTGCTATGGAAAAAAAGGAAAGAAAATTTTCGTTCTCAGTAGAATGTTAATTAATGTACAGGAGAACATTGTTTCTGTAGCACATAAATGAATCCTTGTATTTAGGTAGAAAGTAAGAATTGAAACGTATTTTCTGTCACTAACAAGGAATTGTGTAATACATACCCAAAAGAGAGAGGCTAGAGCTTTTCAGAAGTTAATTAGAAAGAAAAAATTGGGGGAGGGAGACAAAAAAGATGTCATTTGGAGATATACAGTTACAGTATCACCTGATCCCATTATCTTTTGATTCGTGTTTGCACATAGAAATATTGATGTCTCTTTCTAATTTATTATTTAGACAATTTCAAATCATCATATCCTCTTGACATTAGTATGCCAGTTGGCTTATTCAGTTAAATTGCCTTTAAAAAGATGAAAAATTTGCTAAATTTTGAGATGTGCTTCTTTACTAAGGTATAAATAAGATGTGATGATAATTTTTTTTTCTTGGCTTTCCATGTTTTAGTAAGTTTCTCTGAGTTATTGTTTTCCTTGAGCCTATGGCTGTCTTTTTGAGAGGATGCATCTTGTCCTTAGGAGAATGATGGTAACGGTCTTCAAAACAGAAATTCTGGTTAACTTCTAGCAAAGCAGCAGTTAATTTCTAAAATAAGACAATACTGGTAGGCTTTGCTGAGATCTTTAAACTGTGAATTAAAGGTGCAGTTGGAAAAGCAAAAAAATGAATTTTGCTGACTTAATTTATACCAAACATTCAATTACATATTAAAAAATGCAAAATAATTCAGAATTTAATGAGAATTTTTTGTTTGTTTTTGCACTGTGTACTCTCTCCCTTCTTATTTAAGCTTTACAAAAAGTATTCTTGTAAAAGTATCTGTGGAATTACACTGTGATTTTGAACCGTTTCTTGATTGCAGGTCCATTTTTTAAAGATTTGGAGCATGACTTGTAGAAGACTTAGTGTAACAAAATTCAGTGGAGGATCTTATGGAAGGGGAAAGTGATGCTGATTTTACCCACTTCTGCTCATTCGCTCATCAATTTAATTCACTCATGCTGTCATACTTACAGGCACCAAGTTGTGTGCGTATTTGGTCTGGCCAGGACCTCTTTTGTGCAATGCAAGAGATGCTGGCTATCAGATCCTCATCACGTTTCTGAGGAATTTTCATTGGTGATGATGAACTAGTCTTTGGACAGATCTTTTATGGTATTCAGCTTTATATATAAATGGCCCTTTGATGCAAGAAAGAGTCTGAAGTTTCCGTAAATCTTAAGTGAAGTTCATGCTTGCTATCTGTTTTTCTTCCTCCACCCCCCCAATACATGTCTGTTTTTCTGTTGGTCATACAGGAAAAGGAATGCCATATGTGGTATGCTCCAACTTTCCATCCTCCTGATGGTAGGAAGGCAGGATCTTCTGCTGATGAGTCACTGTGCTGTGATCTTACAGAGGGCATGCCTTCTGGTCTTGATATAAACAACCCTTTCCTCAATTTTACTTTTCCCAGGACTCTGCACCTAACAGGGTTACTCATTATCAGTACAGGTCATTCTTTTAACCCTTGTTCTGTTGTTTTTTCCAGCGATTTTGCACACGTTTCCATTTATTTCATTCATAGCACCAACAGTGTTTCTGCTATAAGTCTCTATAGGCTTTTACAGAGGTTTGCTTGGCCAGAAATTGCATGCTGCCTTTATGGCAAGGAGTTGTGATGAAGTGACACCTGTTACTTCATGAAAGACTAGGCTCTCTTAAGGAGGGATAAGATCTTGCATAAAGCAGATGTCAATGTTTTCCATGCTGTGAACAAAACTTAATTGAAATCCACATGTGGACTGGGGTCTGCCAAATGAGAAGGCTTTGCTTCTTTTAGTATGAGGAAGTGGAGTCTTATTTTGGAACAAATGGCTGCACTGCAGAAATGTTACATCTCATGCAAATGTTCATGCTAATTAGATTGTTATTTCTGAGGTACCATTTATTGAAGGTTCGCCTGGATCAGGCTGATAACCCCAAGGGTTTTTTTAACTTTGTAGTGTAGTGCGTGATCCTTTCCTGGGAGCATCTAGGCTCTTTCATCCATGTTCTTGATCTTGCTTATTTATTTATTTATTTTAATTTCTTACATGGCACAGTGCTTTTTTGCCCCCCTGGATTTGTTGTTTGCACCAAAGATTTCAAATTGGGTATCAGGAAGAGCTACGCTAGTGGTTAGTGGGTACCAGACATTCTTTTGTCCTTTCTGATGCATTTCTATTATGTGTTTGCTTATGATAGCAAAATACTGAACTCTGTGAACTGGTAGTTGCTTTCAGTTTTCAATTTCATTTCAGAGTTGTCAAAGTTGTCCCACTGACTTGCTTTTTAGGTGTGCTGATTCCTCACAACAGTGACTGAAATGGAAAGTTTCACATTGAAATTGAAACTTAGCACGTTCTGGCAGTAAAACATTGTTTCTGGGGCAAGAGAGAACCAGGGTTGCAGTCAGTATTGGTCAAATTGATATGACTTGCCTATATGATAAAATGAGGAAAATAAAGCGTTATTTTGGGGAGGTATTTTCAGATTAATGAATTGGTGTATGAATGCCCTAAAAAAGAACATGAAGAACTTTTGGTATTTATAGTCATGCATAAAAAAGAAAAATATATTTGAGTAGGTGGAGGCTGCATAAGAAATATTGAACAGATGACTTGCTCCTTGTGTTTCTTTGTTTTCAGTTTTAATGTATTTTTTGGATGTATTTTTTGATGTATTTATGCCTCTCTACTGAGTTTCAAAGGTCTGTTGATTTCTCAAAAGTAAGGCATTTTTATATTTCTTTAATGGAAAGAGTTAAGCAATTGAGCTCTTCCAACCCTACTTCAGGCAAGTTTTCCAAACACCACGTTTACTCATATGACTCATACTATTGTCTGAAATTGAGCTCCTCACGTGAGGATGATGTAGTAATGTGCTTAATCGTTTAAAAGGTCAGACCTTTTATTATGTAAACGTTGTTGTTGCAATAGATTTACTCTACTTTTAGTGCATCAGAGCTCTTGATTACTGTCTTGTAAAAATACAGTAATCAATTCTTAGTTATTTTAAGTTGGATTGTAAGATTTCAGATGGCGTATTATACCAGCTTGTTATTTGAGATACAAGATTGCATGGACATAGCTTTACTGCTTCCAATGATAGCTTGTGTTTCCCAGCTGGTACGAATACTTTTGCAAGGCATGAAATCTGAACAGATAAATCCTGCCTAGATACAGATTGGCTCTGTAGAAAGCAAAATAAATTAAACCTCTGCTGTGTTTCTGGATGCACTGGGGAGTGCAATGCTGAGATATTCGTGTGTCAGACGGGGTTTGTCTAGCGTGTTTTCAACACTTTCTGCTGCCCTGATTCTTGGAATAAAAGGGTGTGGCAGGGGTGTCTGCATTGCTCTCTGGAATGGTTCATTACTTGGGTCCCAGACAGCTACTGAGCTAATATTCACATATATGCACTTTGCTTGTTAATATCCTTAGGATTATGTGTGTTTACCAGAATATGGAACTTGCTTCAGATTTGTAGTTGATGAATTTTGTGGAGAAACCCATCATAATATTTCCTCTGAAAAAATCTAACACCCTGACAATTATTTTAAACAATATCAGTATCTGATGGCGTACCTTTCTTATACTGATACTTTATGCACACTTGAAGTATTGCCTCAGTAACAGATGTTAAAAATAATAAAATTGGTAATAATCTAAAATGTTGCTTGTATTGCTTGTAACTTAAACTTTTTGCATTAATTTCTTACAACACTTTCAAGTTTTACAGATAATGGCAGACATGCAATTTTTGGTCTTCCAGTTTGAAGACTATACGTAAATTTACCTTAACAACTTCCTGATTTTTCAGTCCTCACAGAAGCCTTGCTGCTAAAATGGGGGACTTTATACAAATTTGTTGATAATATTGCAGGAGATAATTATGTTGTTCCTTCTCTTGGGGATGGTTGTAGGGGAAGGCAGAATGGAACTTAATGAATTGAACCTGAATCCCGCACCTGATTGCATATCGGTTAACTTTGCCAATGCAGCTTTCCGCTCTTTTGGGTGTCCCTTGGGTACGGCTGTTAAAGGGCACAATAAAACAAATGAGATGTTTTCTCTCTCATGGCTTTAAAGGGCAAAATTAGAGTTCTAATTGCATGGCTTTAAGACCTGTAATATTCAGTGTTTTACAGCTCATTAGTCCAAGATTATACTTGCCAAGGTAATAAAGGAGGAAGTAGAACTAAAATCATGTCATTGCCTGAAACCACCTGATTTCCTTCGTGGCGCTGAATTCACGTGATGCATTGGTGACCCTGGCATCGAAGCTCTTTTTTGCCAAATGGTTGGGCTGTATGGCTATATTACCTAAACCTTTGGATGCTGAAACTGCATCAGTTCACAAAGGTCCACCTTCAAGTGCCAAAACTTGACAAGTGTTGGAGCTGGCTATTTGTGAAAGCACTGAGGAAGAAAAAGTACATTCAGAAGAGTTTCCTTCCACGTAGTGCTGGGATCCAGTACTCAAGTTGTCATCGGACCAAATGGTGGGGATTGCCTTCAGCACCTTGTTTCGCTGAGAAAAAACTCAAGTTTCTGAGTCTTGTGCAAAAGATCACTCAAAAATTGGCGCTGTGGCTGAGCGACGCAGGCTTGCGTTTCGCCTGCCTGTTGGCTCCCATGCCTGCTTTGCCTTCCCGCGGACTTTCATGCACTTATCTGGTGAATTTGGTCAGAGGACTAATCCGGTTAAAACTAAGACTGCAAATCTATAAGAAGCTGAACCTATCTAATGGGGGGGAGAGCGAAGAGCTGAAACCCCTCTGTCTTGAGAGGGATTCTCTGATTCTTGAATTGTTTCATTATGCCTTGTGAAACTATAACCTACTATTTTCTTTTCTCTTCCCGAGTGATCTGATTGATCGTTCAGCCACCCAGATGAATGCGCTGGCACAAGGAAAGCATGCCATGGGAAGTGGAAATGATCAGGGGTGTAAGGGCAGTGCTGTTTTAAAATCCTAGTTACAATGCTGGTAAAATTGCTGGATTTTCAGTGGTCTTCAGGGAATTACACTGAATAATGAGGCTGTCAGAGCGGTTTTCTTTTCCCAGTTATGTCTTGAGGCTGCTTTGTTTTGTGCAAGTATATAATCACTAAGAGAAAAAAAAAAAAAGTGTTGCAGAGGTCTTAAATCCTTAACATTTGGAGAGTAACTGGGCTGTGCAGCAGTGTAGCCAGCAGGTCAGGGGAAGGGATTATTCCCCTCTGTTCAGCTCGTGTGAGACAGCATCCAGGGTGCTGGGTCCGGCTTTGGGCTGTGCGGCACAAGAAGGGCATTGGCATGCCTTGGCAAGCCCAGCGGAGGGCCACCAAGATTGTTAGGGGGCTGAAGCATGTGATGTACAAAGAGTCAGAGGTCCTGGTTTGCTCAGTCTTGAGAAGAGAGGGCAAAAGGCAGAGCTTACTGCTATCACAGCTACTGCTGTGGAGGCGTGGAGAGGATGGAGCCAGGCTCTGCTCAGAGGTGCACAGGGATTGCATGAGAGGCAGTAAACACAAGTTGAAGTGTGGGAAATTCTGATTAGATATAAGGATGAAAATGTTTAACATGAGGTTTGCCAGGCGTTGAGACAGGACCCCAGAGAGGCTGTGAAATGTCCGATCTTCAGAGATGTTTGGATCTCTACTGGATAAGTCCTTGAGCAACCTGCTGTACCTGGCCCTACTTTGCTCAGGAGGTTGGGTTAGATGAACCCCAGAGGTTCTGACCCGTGTGATTCTGTGATGACTTTAGTGTGAAATTTGAAGATGGGTAAACGTTATCATAAGGGATTGTGCTTAATTGTGATTAATGACAGAGATGGAATCTCATTCAGTTTGTGCTGCTTTTTAGGTTTTGCTCTGTAGTCCACTTAAGCCAAAGAAATGGTACCTGAAGTTACCCCTAGTGTCCAGTTCGTGTCACTAGGAAATGGCTTAGAGTAGGTGTGGTTATTCCTGTACTCTCATTTAGTCTAACCTGCAAACTGTTTCTAACTATTCTTATGTATATAATTTTCCTTTATGTTTAATTGTGCGATCAAAAAAGATGTTTCGTGTTTTTAGTAAAGATATGCTAAAATCTGTAAATCATTACTCAGGGCAGTAAGTAGTGCTGACTGATGTTACCAAGAATTAATCTGTAAAGAATGATACAGAAAAACTATTAATACCTACTTGATAAATATTTAATTATGTATTATTGTACTCTGAAAGGGATGGTATCTTTGAAGTAAGCTTTGATAAAATTACTGTTCAGTGAAATGGCTGTAAGTCCAGTGCTGTTGCAGTTATTGCCAGAATTTAAGCAGGTCATTAGTTGGCAATCAAACAGTTAAGAATAAATAACTCTTAAAGTTCTGAACTGCTTCATTTTACTCTAAATAGTTGGTTTCATCTCTCCATCTGGGGCTGAACAGGGAGAAGGGAGGGGAATCCCAGAATTTTTTAGTAATCAGAGGTAACAATTCAGCAGTCATAAATCCAAAGCTCTGCACCCTAGGATATACAGCTTTAATCCCTTCATTGTCCTTCTCCATTTGACTAAAAGTTACGAAACTCTTCGCTATTAGCAGACAGTGTACAACTATTATATAGTGATTTCTATCTGTGGTTTATTAGCTAAGTTTGTCTTAGTTTAGCTTATCCTGTCCACATACCCACCATAAATAAAACTGAAAAAAACTCACCACCCTTGAAAATGAAAAACATCCTGAAAAAAAAAAATCATCCTACTCCAACAGAGATTATTATACTGCTGAGCTACTAGATTATTGCCTTTGCTGCAAAGGGGATCAGTTCATGTAAGAAATAAAATGGGACTTAAAATAACTTTTAATAATCCTGTTCTGAGTTTTGAGAAAATGAGAAATTATTTGTCTAATATCTGAAACTGTATACTTAAACAAAAACTAAATATGAAGCATTTTAAAATATATTTTTAAAATTAATATTACATGTATAGAAATTATTTATATATCGATATCTTAATATTAAAATTGATACATAAAATCATACAGTTTTTTGAAGAATGTTGGACTGTAATAGTTAATAAAGCATATTAGCTAAAATTTTAACACTAAATATTTTAATAAGGTTTTAAACTATTAATTTCCTTGGTAGACAGTCCAAGAAAGCAACTTTGTTTTTTATTTACCAAGCTCTGTATCTTGTATCTTTTGGGTTTGTAATACTATTGTGACATTGCTTGTAAAAGTGTTTAGAGGTTTTAAAGAGCAAAGCTTAGCATGCAGGTTTCATTATTGATAAACATTAAAGTTTTAAGATCCAGTGGGAAATACTATGTATTCTTAGGATTATCTTTGCTAGTCTGCTTGGTTATAAATTATAAATGTCTCCTGAAATATTGATCGTTTCCATTAGAATCAGAAGGCCTTGTGAGTATTGGGCTACAGGTTGATACCATCCCTACATTAGCTTAAAGTGAATATCAGTGTCATTCACAAAGCTCAAATTCAATCTTGATGCATATATGGCTTGTTATGAGAAAGACACTGGGAAGAAATATTACGCAGTGCAGAAACCCTTCGCACCGGGCTTTATTTGAAGTAAAAATTGGCTATGTTTTCAATAGCTTAACTTTTTACTTAGGCTAATTGCTATTAATGTTATAAAACCAAACTGTTCAGGTGCCAAACCGATTTTAGATATATAAAGAAATGTGATCAAATGCTTTCTGAGATACTTGATTGGGAAGGAGTAAGTGCAATTATTTTAGGTAATTTCAAGAGGCACATGTATCTCTTAAAACAACAAAATGTTATGAGGAGTCTGCACTTAAAAAGGATCTCAAATGAATTTAATCTTTTGGTAAAGAGCTAGCTTTATCAGGTGAGTTTAGTTTAGTTTTGTCAAATGCGTAATTGTATAGCTTAATATCCCATGCCAAGTCACATACAAGTTAATAATTTGTTTTGACAATTAATTAGTTGTGAGGAAACATTTTTGTTTTCTAGAAAACGTATTTGAAAGTTTATTATGCTTAATTAATTTAGGACGCTAAACCCCCACTTTTCCATTGTGAAAGAAGACTGGCAGATTTTCAGTCTTTGCATGTAATCCCTTATATGCTGAAAATTTTAATAGCTACTCAAAGAATAGTTGTTAATTCTGCAAATACATAAAGGAACAGAATTCCTTTCGTCTTTACTCAGTGTGTGTTGAGGCACAGTGTCTTGAGAACTGAACATTTTAGAGGTATTTATTTGGATAGACTGGATAGAATCTTGGCATTGAGGAAGCCTGGGATGCATGATTTAAACTAAATGTGTATAAAATAACATCGGCTAGTTTATCTAGCTCTGCTACAGGTAGCTTATGCCACATTTTTTTTTTTATCTGTAACATATTACTGACAAGGTTCCTACAACAGGGTTGTGTTGCTGTTGATGCTTGGTGACGAAAGTTACATTTAAAAATGATAAGATAGGCTCATTATCTAACTTGAACTAACAAATAATTTAAAAAAGGTCAAGGGAGATTTTTTTTTTGTTAATTTATTTTCTGTCAAATCTTAATAAAGAAATAAATGCTATAGAATACAAATTTCAGATCCTTTTCAATTAGATATTTTGTAAATTAAATTAGAATAAATTTCTGTGGTAAATCAGATTAAAATTGGGATATTGTGTTGTACAGTTTGCTAAAAAAAAAGTCTATTGCCAGTTGTAGACTGAACTGATGGATTGAAAATATAAGTGACAAGCTATTACGGAAACGGTCTTGCACTAAGTCTTGAACAGATTTGAAAAGCATTACTTATTGTTGTATACTTAAAAATTGGACAATTTTTGGACCCTTGTATTTTGTACTTTAAATGTTCTTTGAAGGATACTGCAGAACTTGCAGCTATAATGGATGAGACTCCAGGGAGAAGTGGTGGGTTCAGGAGTCTATAGGTACTTGAGTGGATTGGGGTCCTCATGTTGGCCTCACAGTTCCAGGCACAGAAAGCTTGAACACCTGCAGAGGAGCCCTGGGGACAGTTGCACATAGAGGGAAAGCTTGCTTTGATCAAGTCTTGTGTATATTTAAATTCTTCAGGTTGGAAGCTTGAATGATCTTATCTCTAGAAGGTTATTCCTTTATTTTATTTGCCTTTAGAGCTTAATTTCTTTGGCATTGCTAGATGCTAGACTTCTTTTCAGTGTCCTGCAGGTATGTAAAATTTTAAAGAATTGCATGAGTAGCCAAGAGCTAGAGCCTGCATGCAAATATTTGACAACTTAATAGTTAGATTTAACATGAAACATAATTTAGATGCAAATACTTGTAAATCAGAACTCTTTGAAGATGGAATTGACTGGTGCCCTCAATAATTTAAAACTGGGAAGGTTTGCTAGTATTAACTTACATTCTTGAATTCATTCAGGAATTACGTTCTTGAATTTAATTCATACAGGTGTCTAGCATCTCTGGTAATCATTACATGTTATAATTTAACTTGTTGTCAATGGAAAACACTTTGCAATAAATTCTGCAAGATATGTTTCACGAACTGTAAACGTGACATAAGGTAGCGAAGAAAAAAAAAAAGCCTATGTTCTTTACTTGCCTTGCTTCAGTAACACTAGTTCTACCTATTTTTGTTTAATGTGGGAAAGGAAGTGGGCCAGTATGCTACTTTATAACGATGCCTTTGTTTTCATGGGTTTCCTTCTGATACACTTGCAAGAGAAGTATAGAGGGATGCTTATGCAGATGGAGAGAAGGGAAATTATCAGGTCTAAATTTGATGTGCTGAGCATGTATGCCTGCTCCCTAAAGGACTTCTAACCTTTCTTAAAACACAAGGAGGTGAAATTAGGTAGATTAAAAAAATAAAAAAATGTGAGAGATTGTAATGATACTTGCTGTCTGTAGTTATCCCTTTTAAGTCTTTTCAGTTTGCAACAGTATGCCTTTACTTAATAGCCCTGTGCTCAGATTTTAATAATTAAAGTTGTTCAGAAATGATTGGCCAAATCCACTAGTCTAATAAAACAGCTGTAAAAGACCATCTCCCTTAAAGTTGTTTTGGCTCTCTCGTTTTACCTCCTGCTGGAAGAACTGCTTTATGGGGCAATGTTAAAAGAAGAATGTGAATGGCAAAATCCCTACTTCTTGTCTTTTTGTGGAGACAGAAGCTGCTGCCTAGCCTTGAGGGAGAAGACATGTTTGTAGGAAAATATAATTAAGTCAAATTTTAAATCAGTCAACTGCCTTGCCTCAGATGTCTTCTGGAATCTGCGTTTCCCACAATTCCTTTAACAAATGGTCTGTTTTTTGTCCGAAAGAAGAATGCTCTTTTAAAAGAAGACTTTTTCAACTCTACACCAGTTTCGGCTATGAATGGAATTAGGAATACAGAGTTTGCTTTACAGCTTTATTGGCACAAAGGCTTTCTTCTGCATTTGTTCCTTGCATAATCAAGAGGGATACAGACTTACATACCCTTTTCTGTCTTTGTGGAAAGAAATCTTTTTTGGAAGTGACAAGGGGAGGACACAATATTATGCAGCACAAAAAACTCACTCGGGGCTCTTCGCAGTAAATTTCATGAAAAACAGGAAGGCCTGAAATTTCATTTAAAATGTGTTTAGAGAAAAAGCCAGAACAATTAGATATAAATGTCTGGGTGGAGTGGTTATTCAAGATACTGACTTTTTAATTGCTGGCTGTTATCCAGGTGGAGTTGGCTCTTAAACTTCCTTCGGTTTAATTACTTCAATTGTAGCAATTGCTTAATTCTGCCCAGCACAGTGCCTGACTCCCTAATTATTTTCCAGTCTACATTTTTTCCTCCAAATGAGACATGCAAAGTATTTATTATTATTACCAAAAAGCCAGTAGATTATTTTTTTCAGAGTTTTAAGGCAGCAAACTATAGAAATAGTTTGGGTGCTTAGCTCTTGTGAATGGGAAATATTATTTAAATTTGAGAATGGGTAATTCAGTAATTCAATCCACTGTTCTCACTTGCAATTTTAGATATGCTTTGGATTTTACTGCTATAAATTAGAAATTTTTTTTCTTTTTTTTTCTCTGATGGGTCAGGTTTAGAGGCACAGAAGATGCCTCTAGACTTTTTTGTTTATGAATGTGTTAGCCTATTGGCTTCCCTGGATATCTTTTTGCATTTATGTTGGATCCTTGGTTAAAAGATCCTGTTTAACTAAGAATGAATTTTTTTTTTTAATAACGCCTTCTAATTTAACACTGAAGACTGAAATAGTAAAAGACAAATCAGAACAATGTTTCCTGGTTTAAGGTGTAGGCACCCGTACTCGGGCTTTTTATGTCTGTTGCAGTTTGCGAACTGGAAGGAGCAGGCATACTCTTGCAGTAAGATTAAATTTAAGCATGCTCACTCAAATGACGGGGGTTCCTCTTGCCTCTCTGTCAGGTGTCGGGACTAAGCTGCTCGTGTCAGCTCCCTGCACAGTCAGGACAGGGACTCTGAATCTCGGGAAGCGCGTCTGTCTCTCCCTCGTGACCTGAAAGTGATCTTGTGCTTAACTGCTCAGAGTTTGTGGTGTGAATCAAACTCCAGGTATCCAGCAGTGCGTGTGCGCATGCGTGTGTACACGCGTGTATATGTCTAGGTAGAACTGCTGGGATGGAAAGGTTTCAAAATTGACATAGTAAAAGAGATCGTTACCGAATATTATCTACAAATACTATTTGTGCAGAGTTCAAAGCAATCTGATGATCTTTGATAACTTCTTACAGAACTTGGATATATTGTCTCCTAGATTGACTTGTTCTTCTTCACTATCTTACATGTGAATTGCCTGAAGTTCAAGGTTGCCCTTCTTCAAAATATCTGACAGTCATAGAGTGGCTTTCTTGTATAAACAAGTGCACAGTCATTTCTTAAATTAACTGTAGCTACCTGTATTGATGGTCATTTAAAAGGGCAGAACTCCTCAAAATTGGTCTTAGTGGTAGGTATTTAATAAGTGCTTGCAGGATCAACATTTAGTCTTTTTATGTTTCTGGCTCTTATAAATACACAGAGTTTTCTACAATGCTCTGGTGAGGTTAGAGCCTGGGAGAAAACAATTTTTTGTTCCAATTTTTTAACTAAAAACTTGCTCACATTTAGATAAAACTAAGATCTTTAGAGGAGTTTCATGAATAAATAGACTAGCAGCTTAATGAGAGTGAACAAATTTGGGAATAGGTCTACTAGGAACATTATTTCATCAGTGCTTCAGTGGGAAAAGTGCCGTTTCCTGATATTCTTTGAGTTTTCCGTGACCTGTAATCTAGTTGATTACCAGCCTGATCATATATTTTGTTGCTGTGCAATCCTAAGAGATAAAGCTAAAGACAATGTAGCTGTAGAAGTGGGTGGAATGGAACGGGAAATATAGAGGGAGATGGTTTAAAAAATAGTAAATTAATTGAAGGTAAGAGTTCAACTAGATGTGCATGGTATTTTCTCTAAAGTTAACTGAAAGCCTGTGCCAGCGTTGCTGCCGTAGGTCTGCTCTCTGTCAGTACGGAGACTGGAATCCTGACCTGAGGTGGGAGGCAGCCTGGTGTTCCCGGTCCTCTGACTTGCACAAGGCATGCGATGAGGCTCTCTGCGTGCCTCTCCCCTCTATCACAACTCATTTACAGCTTAGCTAGATCCAGTCCCGCAAGATGCAACGGGGAAGATAAAGATGTCTTTGTAAATAAGTCTCCCCAAGGAAATAACCTGCTGTCTTCATGCTTGTCTTGTTGAAGATGGATTGACTTTGTTTGATCAATGTCTTTTAAAACCTAATGTAGTTTTTTTTGTGTGTTCTTTTTAGATTGGGGCATATGATCAACAAATATGGGAAAAATCAGTAGAGCAAAGAGAAATAAAGGTAATAATACTATAGCATTTCAACATTGGGTTTTTTTGCCAGTTATCAGCAGTGCTGTCTGTGGTTGTGTACACTGATGTAATTTACAATGTATGTGGTGGTATTTAATACTGGTAAAGTAAAACCAGACTTCTGGACTGTAACCAAATGTAACTGGCATATTATGCCCTATTTATTTTACATAATTAATAACTCTGCAGCATTTGAAGTGCTGCATCTTTCTGTATGTCAGTACATTTTTTTTTTTTCTTTTCAGTTATCTTAAGCCAGGGCTTAGTTGTTTTAATACCTCTGTCTTTCACTTTTCTTTGTGATGAATTCTAATGTCAGTTATTTGAGCTCTCTTTACTTTCAGTTAGTTACCTTATACCTGCAGTTTACTTTTCCTCCTTTATGATGCTGTCATTGTTTTGTACAGTTTATTAGACTGGTAAGTACTTCAGGCTTTGTTTCTCTGAACAAGCAGTTTAACAGTGTTCTTTGCATTGTGGTTTAACTAACAGTGCCATCAATGTCTGCCACATTGCTAGATTGTTTTGGAGAAAAAGAAATCAATCCTATATGTAATAGTTTTATGGATTGTATATTATGCCATACTCCGTGATGTTAGAGTTAATTTAATTAACATTTTCTTGCAATTAACCTTTTTATCTTCAAATACTGCACACAAGAAGTATGCTATTACTGCATGAGTTTCAAGGCATTGTGAATTCTTAACATTAGCAAAATGTACATGGCTTCAGTTTCCCTGTGGGTGGTGGTTTTTTTTTTTCCTCTCCAGTTCTTAAATAGCTACACAAAATGTGCTAGGGGACTTGTTTGCATTACATGGAAACTGTCATTGATCTGCACTACAGAGTTCCCCGATTTCTCTACAAAAATTTACAAATTAACTCTTAAGTCAGGGCTGATGGTGTGTTTAGAAGTGCTTCTAAATGCGATGCCTGGATCTTTGCGATGCTGTAACCCCCCCCTCTGGCTGACGGTGCAGTGAGCCCCTCCAGCCGCACGCCCAGCGCCAGGCGTGGTGCTCCCCACCTGCCTGAGCAGGACTGGCCACCACAGCCACCCCTGCCGCCTGCCCTGCACCGCCTGCGGCTGCTTGGAAGAGGCCTGGGCGGCTGGGGTTGTGCCAGGCTGCTTGGGTTGCTTGGAGGTGCCTGGTGGATCTTAAAGGGAGCACACTTCTGAGCGCAGCACCAGCTACGGCAGGGATAAGTGCTGTTCATGCAAGCAGGAGTCTCTTGCGGAAAAATTGTGTCTTGTGGTGCTGTTTGTCTGAAGTGTGCAGAGAGAGCGCTCTCAGAAATGTTCTTGGCAATCAGTACAACTAATTTCAAACTGAGCCTCTCGCATGGTGCTTGTTTTTGGGGCCTTTCCACAATAATGAAAACCAGTCACCATTATGACAGAAGTTCTTGTAACTACTGTGTAATAGGACATTATTCAAATAATTTATTGCAAATAATGCCTCGTGCTTATTCGAAATACATCTCATTTGGCTGAATCATCCAATAACTAACAAATTAATGATGGTGCCTATATGAGTTTGTATTGACTGAGTTTAGTGTAATAATGGTAACACTGAAACAGAATACTAAGTTCAAGTGTTGCACGTTCGAGCTTTAATCTCAAAGCTACTACAGTGCTGTTTATAAATGAACTTTACTAAAAATCTAAAAAATTATTTTTTAGCAGAAAATCTGTTTCTAATACTATAGATTTGTAGTTTAGTTAGAACTAGAATGGAATCTAAGATTAATTTTAAAATTTGTGCAAAAGAGTTTTTACAATAATAGCAACTATTTTGAAGCATTTTTATTTAAACTTTATTTTTGCTATTAGTTAGCTGAAATGTGTTTGGTGCAGGATAGAAATTATATGAACTAACTGGATGGGCCTGAACAGTGTGAAACAGTATGAATATTTCCTTTAATTAATCCTAGTTTGAAACAGTGCTGTTTTCCGCATATATTACAGATATTTGTGATGCATTAAGAGAGTGGAGAAATTGCATCTTAATAAATGGAATTCTTTCACTGCATGTAGCAAAAAGTTGAAGAACCAATTTGGTGTAATCCATGGACACTGAAAGCATTTGAGATTTGACCAACAGAATTTTTAAAGAATGTGTCACCACTTCTTTTCCTCTGAAAGATGCATCAAATTATACTGTTGACTTATTTTTTGCAGAATTCTTTCTTTAAATTGAAAACATAATTTTAGCCACAGTGGTAAATTTTTTCTAGAATTGTGCATGTGTTTCCAGGGGGTTATTTTTGCTAAGATACACATACATCTTTATTTAGACTTTTAAGAAAAGTCTTGTGGCCCATAAGCAGTAATACATTTGAAAATTATTATATCATTCAGCATTTTATTTTTAAGCTTTAGATCTTTTTATGAAATAGAGTGGCTCGCTTATGCAAGATCTCACAAGAATCTGTAGCTGGTTCTAGAATTATAATAATTTCCAGTTCTAATTATGAGCTTGTTTTCTCATTCCACATAAAATTACTGCAGTTTTAAGACTGCTGTTCTGTAAAAATCTTGCACGTTAAGCTCTATGCAGTGCTTAAGTCTACAATACAACTGGTTTTCTGTATTTGTCATCCTCAGAGCACATTTTGTCCTATCCATGCTTCAGTTCTATGTATTGTTTTGTTTCAAGCGAACTCTCATTTTTCTAATAGATGCATCAGATGATGGCTATATATCTAGTTCATTGTGAGCAGTTTGGATTTTTTAAAATTTTTATTTCAGCATGAAAAATAAATGCAGTTGAATTTCGATGTGAGAAATATTACAAGTTGCACTCCACCTATTTGAACAATTTGCTTGATATTGTTCTTATGAAGATTAACATGACCAGATTTCATTGATCTTTCTCTTATTGATAATAATTTCTTTCTTATGTTTTCATCTGAATTTAATGTTTACACTTAAGTAATAAATGTTTTTACACGTGGATGAAATATGACAATGGTGGAAATCTACAGTTCACCAGTGAATTTAACTGCTTTTTGAATGAAAACAGTTAAACCACTTCCATCATAATTCCATTTGTACCCAAAATATTTTTTGAAATGTTATGTTTTATTCTGTATGAATTGTACTCTGTGGAATCATTAGTGGCTGGTGTGACCAAGAGCCTGATCTAAAGGGATCAGAATAAACTCACAGCTATCTCTGAGTCATGAGAATATAGCATCATGTTTTAGCATTAAAAACAAAACTGAAAGTTTTGCAAAATAGTTTGGCTCTTCAGTGAAGGAAGATACCATTTCTAAAAGACAAAATAAGCTTGCTTTTTTCCTGCTTCGTTCCTGTTATGTGGACTTTTCCCCCTTCTTTTTAATAGACTAATCTATATTCACTATTAAGAAAAATTAAATTCTTTTCTATAATTTGGATTTCTGACAGTGGAACTTGCTGATTAGTGGCTCTTGCATTACAACATGATCTGCTGTGTAGGTTTGGAGTTAAGGAGTTGCAATGTAAGCATTTTGTGAAGTTTAATTAGACATCTAAGGAGAAAAGAGATTCAGAAAAATAGTATGTTGCAACAGTTCTGAAAACCTAATATAAATGTATTACTAATTCTTGCAAGCCTGTGCATATGTTGTCTGCATAATCCCAAGCCATGGGAGATGAGTGCTCAGTGCTTAACTATGTTTGAAAAACTACCAAATGGGTCAGTAATTGGTTGGGTTTTGTTTAGATTGTGAAGTGTGTAAAAGGCATTTATTGTTCCCTGTTCCTTGGAATGTTTATTTTATAGTACTTTAAATCTATGAAGTTGACATATTTGTCTGAATTTTCAATAACACTGTAGGTTAAATACAATTACTGACCACATAAATATTTTTTCTTTCATAATGTCTGTCATCTGCATGAATGCATTTTGATAGTATTTGCCTATTGCAGGGTTTGAGAAACAAACCAAAGAAAACAGGACATGTGAAACCAGACCTCATAGATGTTGATCTTGTAAGAGGTAGGTCCTGTGCTAGAAAAAGCTGAATTTCTCAGTATAAAAATAACTGCCATCCTGTGTCTTGTAACAAGAGTGTATTAGTAAGTATTAAAAAACCAAAACAAAACTCAAAAACCAACTAACCCTATATAACTCCTCTCTAAAGAAGGCAGATAGGAAATATTGTTAAAAGATGACCGCTAGATTAAACTGAAGGCTTAAAAACTTGATTTAAATTTTGTTGTATAGATTTAGATTTTGAAAAAAAAAAAAAAGGAAACGTGGATTGTCATGGATCAAAGTTTTGGAGTTATTAGTTGAGAAATCTCCTATTACCATGCATTCAGACTTCTTCCAAATCTCCTGGCATCTAGAGGAAAGGATATGTTGAAATTTCTGGAGAGCAAAAATTGTATAGGCCTTGAATATTTCTTGCCTGTTTTAAATAACAAAACAGCAACAGAAGGTCAGATGATATGAGACTTTTCAAAAAGTCTTTATTTAGTCTTAATTTATTTTAACTTTATTTAATTTCCCTTGTGCCTGATGAAGGCTAGGGAAAATATTTAGTAGTTTTTTCCATGAGCCCAGCAGCCAGCATGGTCTCCTGAACCCACTCAGCAGAGGTAATGCTCTTTGAATTCAGATCTCAAATTAACCGAAGCACCCCGCTGTGCTCTCGCCCTCAGAGATACACGGGCACCCTCGCACCCCGAGCTGGCCCTAGAGACCCGCTCACCCCCTCGCTCCCAGGCCGCTTCAGCCCCTCACCGGTTAGTCTGGCTTGATCCTCGCTCGCACGCTCGCTCGGGTTGCTGGCACCACGGGCACGCGGCCCCCCCCGACTCATGCTCTGAGGTCTGACTCCCGGTGCTGGCACTCGGCCCCTGCACACGCATGCCTGCACACAGGATAAACCGCCCCTCGCCCAGGAGAGAGTTAAAGGAATTTAATAAGGAGATAGGACAGACTGCGCCGCTCAGGCACGTGGGCGGTCAGACAGGCAGCGAACTGACCAGCAGCTATTTGCACGCAACTGGCCCCTTTTTATCCCCTGACCCCTCAATTTCCCCACGCTTGTTCCTCCCCAAATCACCTAAACCCCTCCTTTCTCCCACCCTTTGTTCCTTCCCTAAACATCCCACAGTAAGTCCTGTGCAATCGGAGCTCCTTTTCCCCTGCATCCCACGAGTCCCGCACCGCTGGGCAGCAACCCCCTTTCGTCTGAAAGGTGGTCTGGAGAGCTGCTCCCCATGGCTCATGGTGGCAGTTTCACGCCTGGACAGCCAGGCTGCTGGCTCTGCGGGACAGCCCTGGGAGGGGACTGGTCACCGTGCTCCTTCCTTCATTTGGATTCCCATCTGCCCTTGTGCCTCTGTCCTGCTCTGGGCTGGTGGAGGTGGGCCTTGGATGGGCTGATGGCTCCAGTGATGGGTCTAGGAGAACCCCGTCAGGCTATTATTTGGGCTCCCCCTCCTGCCTTTGTCGTTTTGAGCTCCTCTGAGGGTATGCAGGCGAGCTTTTGTCACGTCACCTAACAACATAACTTTTTCAAAATGGGAATGTGAGAGAAAGAAACAAAATCAAATAACATTTGAACTTTAAAGAAACAGAACTGAAAACTAAATGTTTGTACGAATTAAGGAACAGCAGTAGACCACTTCAATATAGTGATATACATGAATAGCATTTAAATGACCGCTCTGCGTGGATGTCTACGTTGGCATTAAAGCAGTGCCAGTACTGGCAGCGTTTTACCTGTGCTAGCACAGAGCTCACCAATGCCAGTGCTGCTTGTAAACAAGATGGAGGTGGCGCACCAGCACGCAGTTGCCCTTTCCAAGCAATAACCTTGGCGTAATTTAAGTCACACCCCTGTTAAGTAAATGTTACATAATTTTCTGCCAGAGAAGTGGGAATTTGGAGGAAAAAAAAGAAATGGAAGAATATGAGAGAGAAAGGACTTTTGAATGAGTGAGGTAAAAAATGGTGTAGAAGTAGAGACAAAGATAAACTGTTCTTTGGGTGGCTTCCCTGCTCCTGGGGCTAGTCCTCAGTTGGACAGATACTCCTCTATACTTCTCAACCTTATTTCATTTTCTTGAATGATGTGGCTGGAGCAATTTACAGATGTTGATGTTTTAGATCCCTTTGCTGTGTTCGGAAAGGGCTCTGCTGTGCCTGCATGGGCGTGTGGAATTTTCATATGACTTCCTGTTGCTTCATATCAAGTTTCTGATATCTCAGTGAAACAGAATAATTTTTAATAATTTATTTTAAAATAATTTTATCGTAGTAAGAAATGGCAATGTTTTGTTATTCACACATTCCTAAATCCAGGTATTTCCAGAAGTTCCCAATAATGGCAGTCAAGAGGGCACCAACAGTTTACACAAATTTTGAATTGAGGAGATAGTGCAATGCTGGAAGTGTGAGATTTATTCAAATACTTATGTTTAATAATTGCTTCTTTAAATAAGTATCTTAACTACTCTGCTGTTGAACAATTAAAGTTGTTATTAGCCATAACAATGAAATATATCGAAATCTCTTTTCTTTTTTTTAAAGGATCTGCTTTTGCTAAAGCAAAACCTGAAAGTCCTTGGACATCTCTGACCCGCAAAGGAATCGTGAGAGTTGTTTTCTTTCCGTTCTTCTACAGGTGGTGGCTACAAGTGACATCGAGGGTCATCTTTTTCTGGCTGCTTGTTCTTTACCTTCTTCAAGGTAGAGTTGGATTACAGGATCAGCTTCAACTGAATGCCTTATTTTAACCATATGGAAGCTGCTGTATGTTACTTGGTTCACTTTATGCTGTTAAAGTTCATTCCAATATTTCAGAAAATATTGGATGATACAGTCCCAAGCATGTGTCTTTTGGTTAACATTTCTGTTACATATATAAAGGGGACATACTGAAAACTTAAGGATTTCCTTGCAGGCTTTCTTCAGCATTTAGCACACATTAGTTTGTCATCTCTGTGTATAATTTAGGTTTCCAGGACTATCTAATTTAGTTCAGGACTGAGAAATATCAAAGAAACCCTTGGCTTAGGCAGTGTATTTTGTCTTGGGCTTTTGGTTTTTCTGGTATTTGTGCAGATCAAGAGCTCTGATCAAGAAGCAAGCAAGGCCAAACCTGCCAAGGTGTGTACAGCTTGTGCAGCCTGGTAGGATGATCTGTTTGACCAGGTTCCAGTTGTCCTTCCATGTGTTATTTTGTCACGTCAGAGGCAGTGAACTTCTAGCTTATACTTTAGTCAGACCTCAGCTGTGCTGCTGAATGACTGGCAAATGGGGGGCTTATTTTCCTATGTGCTTCTGCTATTTTTTCCATTGCAGTGGGGAGACTATGCATCTTAATTTTATATTTCCTAGATTATAGAGGGGCTTTTGGGCAACTGTTAACAAACAGAAGGCAATTCACAGCTTTTGGGATGCTCAATCTTGAGTTCTAGTAGTCTGATTTTGTGCTTCTCTTACTTATATGTAATATATAAGAGAAAAATTAGAAAGGGAAGAAAGCAATGTAGTGAGTCAGTATCTGACAGTGTGAAAGTCACCAAAACAATAAGTGTATATCAGAAGTGTGTGCAACAGAAATGGAACAGAAGGTTAATGAAAGTTGGGAGCAATTTAAGTACCCTGAGAAGCTAAATGACTGATAAGTTTTCCACTGAAATCCAATTAAAATACAATATTACTTTTTCAATTCTGCCATCTGTCCTTGCAGCTGTGAATCACTGTATCATTTGAAAATTGTATTTAAAACAAGAAATGGAGTTTAAATAAAGAGGCAACAGTGCCTCTTGTGTGATGATGTTAGCAGCTATAAAATGAATTTCACAGTGCCAGTGCCCCGAAACTTGAAGTATTGACAAATATTCATGTGGTCTCCTATCAAAACTTCTCCTTATCCCCATTTCTGAGATAGGTGCTTAAGACGTATTGTTGCGTACGTTAGCACTTGTGTATACTATGGTAAGCGATCCCATAATGTTAATAATTTTAATCTCATTTATAGTAGTATAGGTAGTAAAATACATAAGTTATAGTTCATTTGTTACCATGTTCATAGGTGGCTTATTTTGAGAAACAACATTATAGTAATTTTTTATGTTCCCATTCTTAAATTTATTTAAAAAATATACCTACACTTAATTTCTGGAGCCTTCATAAGACTCTAAAAGCAGCAAAATAGTAAGACAATGCAGATTCTGAGTGCAAGCAAGTTTTTTAGGACATGAATTACAGACCTATCTTGTAATTAACTTTTTTTCCCCTTAGATTTCTCGGGATCTATGATTTACTAAAGTTATGTTTGGAATGCATCATTTCCCTAATCCGTACAGTCTGTAACGTGACAAAATATTTCTGGTATGTCTGAGGTTGTGAATTAACAAATACTGGAAAAGAATTAATAGTATTCCATATTACACTATAATCCAACTATTTGAAACACTTGTCATTTAAATTGTGCTGAATTAACTGCAGAGTTTTTGATGGTTTTTGAAATAAATTGGAAGACTTATGATGTAAATGTACGTGAAATTAAATTGACAAAATTTTTTATTGGAAACTATTTAAAACAACCCCCCTCAAGCATCTCCTTCTAGCACTTCTATATAAGTTTTGCTTTTATTTTACTCAGAAGGTGTGCTCAGTTATTTGTTTCGTACAAAATCAGTAAGGCAGCACCAAAACATCAAGAATCTATTATGAAAACTTAACATAACACTTCAAATTCCAGTAGCCATATTTCTGCCCTGAATCTGAATTTTGTATTGTAGCTCAGACTTTCTGTCACCATGACAAATTCTCACTGACACTGTTGTAAAATGATCTGACTTTATTTTATTTACATATGTTTAGTTAAATGATTTTATTTAATTATGAAGTATTTTCTATAGATTTATGAACTGCATTGCTTGGAATTACTGCTTTGAAATTTATTAGCTTTAGCAGGATACTTGCAAGCATTTATGTAAGTCTACAGAAAATAATTCTTTCTTTGGCTGTAGATTAAACTCCAGATTTTATTTGCATTGGTTTCCTTTAGTATAAAGTATGATTAGCAAAACGTGTGATAAAAGAACTACAGGGAAATGCTTTTTGTTCAAGGTCATGGAACAGGCTGATGAATTAAGGTAGAAGTAAAACTTTTTTCTTCTGACTCCTTATCCGTTTAGTTCATAGCATTACCTCATTTTTACTTTAAAAATATTTCTGTATTCTAATAGGAAAATGAAGTGAAATTCTGGTGTGTATCTCTGCTGTGTATGTCTTCAGTATGAAACAAGAAACTTTAATAGTGATATAATGATTGTTTATTGTGATACATATATATGTATGTATGTGTTTTTAAACTTGGTAATACAAATTTTTCAAAGCTTTAAATGCTATAAAAATAAATGCTTGTTGGTCTTTGAAATGTACAGTTGCTTTCTTTGATACAGCTTTTTGCTCTATGTGATAGAATTTTATTTGTGTCTGTTTCACAAAATAAACCATTGTAATTTAGAAAAGTACAAGTCCAACTACTATAAATAAGTAAAGAAATAATTAAAAGTGGTGTGAGAAATTCTGTTCCAAGACTTAGCTGTTGATAGGAGCAATTCTAGGATAATCTGAACTATGGTATATTGACACACTGTGCAGAAAGTAGTTCTTGGATTTCCCTCCCATCCTACTAAAAAGATCAGGAGACTGGTAACATTTCTTAAATCTGTGTGAAACTTTGTGGTGGGAATCTGCAACCTACAGATTTGTATATTCTGGAAGGAGATGATTTCTTCTAGATCACTCTGCTTTGCTAAATATTTTTTAAGTAGCAGAAGAAATCTTGTAATGAAGTTTGAAATTATTTTGTGGAGGCCTACTCCTGCAAATCATTTCACATGGATCTGTGGAGCCCTGTGTTCTCAGAAGTATATGTTTATTCAAATTGTATAGTAGGAGTCAAAATTGGCTACTTATTTACACTTTATACCTTATGAAGCTAATTGTATGTGTGAGAAACTCAGATAAGCTCATTTAGAAAGAGGTAATATTATCTGTACCTTTTACTATCTGTACCTTTTTTTGTTCATTTTTTAATAAGTTGGATTTCTGATTGACACATACTGTCTTTTTGAGAAACCTCATACGGCAAAAACTTAGTCCACATATAGTAATAAAAGATACCCTATGTGTTCTATGTAAGACTTCTGTGCTTTAATTTAGGAAAAAGACTGATGGGAAATTAGAAATAGATTACCACAATCCAAAAATAATTCCATTGTTTTGTACATTCGTCGTGTTTCTGATACTGGTTGCCTTGCTAAAGATTATTTCATTAAAAACACATCTAATCTCTTTTTAGTGGAAAACATTGCATCCAGGTATCTGCTGTGTTAGGCATGGCTTCATGTGATATGTTTTAGGTGTTTGAATGTGGCACATAGATTTGCCTGGGGCTGTATTTTTTCAATTCATTTTAATAGAGAACTGATGAAAGCTGTTGAACTTGTGCCATGTATTTCTTGTGCTAGGAGTAGGTGTAAGTTATGGGACTTTCACTTCATAGCAGTACAAGAACAAAACCAAGTTCTCATGGGATGTGCGGATGTTAGGCACAGAGAATTATTCCCCTGTTCTGTTTCTGAATTGTTTCTTGGAGGTTGTTTTTGTTTTTTTTTTTTTTTTTTTCCTTTTCCTTGATAGCTTCTCTCAGCTGAGTTATGGAACACAGCACTTCAAGCCACAGAGGCAGAGCAACAAGAACATAGAATAAGCAGAGAAGAGAGGGATTGCCTCTTCTGTCTGCCCCGTGCCTGTTGAATGGGTTTAGGTTGACCTGAAGCCTGTAAAGACATTTCTGAGTTGTAGAAGTGGTTGGGCTCTGGGTACAGGAGCAAGAAGAGCTGCGTGGGTGTTGGCTATATGAAAAGCTGGTTATAGGGTTACAAAATTAACAGTTAACTGTGGAATTGGAAGCTGCTGCATCATTATAGGTGATACAGAATGAAATTTATTTGGGCTGCTTTAAGGGTGACATTTGCTTTTTGTTTTTGTCTCCTACTGAAGTTTCACCTTAATTTAAGGTTGTTTCATGACAGATCTAGCTTTCCAAATGTTTTTTTCCCCCCTTACTTCATACTGCTGCCTTTTTTGAGCAATAGTTATAATATCACAAGCGCAAAAGAAGAAATGGACATTAAGACAGTAGGCAACTGTTTAAAATCTTTATTACTGCCTATTTCATTGCAATTATAATTCCTTCCTCTCAGAATTATATGGGTTTGTTTAAAATGCAGGTAAAGGACTACATCTGACTGTTTCTCTTTTTAACAAAAGCCATGTAATGAGTTGACCGTTTCAGACGTTCAAATATTGAACTCAACTTCATTTCCCATCTTTTCCAGTTGCTGCTATAGTGTTATTCTATACAGCCCAAAGCCCACATAATATACCTCTGACTGAAGTAATTGGGCCAATATGGCTAATGTTGCTACTTGGAACTGTGCATTGTCAGATTGTTTCAACACGAACTCCTAAGCCACCTCCCAGCACAGGGGGTAAAAGAAGAAGGTATAGTCTATGTTAAAGTACTTATCATTTAGGATTGTTAAACTATTGTAAAGAACATGCACGAAAAAATGTAGGGGTTTACAGTTTCTGCTTTGCAAGAGATGAGAAATTTGTGCTCTGTTTTTATCTGAAACTTTAAAATGGGTGCTTAATTGGTGCTCTTCCACTTTTACGCATTGACTAATTTATGCATTGTTTTATTTGAATTTTAATACATTGAATCTGACTTTTTGCCTCAAAACAGTTTGTATCTGAATAGTGGTGGAATGACAGTATTTATATTACTGTGAATTTAGTTTTAGAACTCTGTGCAATACTGACTAATGATCTCTGTGGGAAATATACATTAAAGGAGGTGCCTTTGGAAGCATAGAACTTAAAGTCTTCCAGCACTTCACTGAGTATGGTTTGCTACAGTGAGTTGTCCCATTAAAATGGGAAAACCTGCAGTAGTGTATCTTGCAGGTCTCAGCCTGTGATGATGAGCTGAAATGTATTTTGGGTTTAAGTGGTATAATAATGAATAAGTGTTATGCTTAGTTTTATTAAATGGAGTTTATTAAATTGATGTGATAAAGCTTTAGCAAAATATTTTGAAATCTTGCTTGGTTTTGCATGCTTAAACTGCTGAACTATAGGACTAGTAGATTGCACTTATAAAGCTACCTTCCAATTTTAATCTCTTCTGATGAAGGAAATTAAGGAAAGCAGCACATTTGGAAGTACATAGGGAAGGAGATGGCTCTAGTACCACAGATAACACACAGGAGGGAACAGTGCAGAGCTACGGTACAAGCACCTCTTGCAGTATTGGCGCTGTCTTCAGAGATATCTGGCATGCTGCTTTCTTTTTATCAGGGTTTGTATTTATTCAACGCTTACTTATGTGTTAGAGATGCACTATCCCTTTTCTAAATAAGTAAACATTGATGTAATGATTAAACTTTTGTTGATTTAGTTTTTGTTCTTAATAGTAAACTCATCTCAGTGTTTGAACATGTACTAATGTGTTGTTTCTTGACTTTTGCAAATGCTGATGCAATAATTTTGAAAAGATATTGAATTAACTTTTAGTTAAATTATATTTTGATGTAGGAGTACTCTGTGGGCTATCAGAAACAAACCAACTCAGTTTCTCAATTTTAATCCAATGAAAAAATTTGACTCTTTAATTTTACTTTATTACATTAGCTGCTTATTATTCTGAGAGAATGCTTATTGAACTCTCTCACTGTGATCAAATCACACACTTTTTCTGAAGGAAAAGCCTTCAGGATTCAGATAAACACAGCACTGAGTTTATAAATAAACACTGAAGATACATTTTCTAATGATTGCAAGAAACTTCTAACCCTGTTACGTTCCAGAGCTGTCTTGCAAATGATCAATCTGCTAATGCAGTGCTCTGGGCAATTAAAAAGTTTCTTAAAAAAACATTCTGTAGCAGTCTGTGTTCAAGATATGCTATACACGCAGCATTGAGTGCTATATATCAGCATTTATTAATGAGAAAATATGCTCATAGAATGATATGAAATTGAGAAAAGGGATACTGCAGTTATTACATTGATGTTTTGTTGTGCATGCTGCATCTTAAATATGGCACCGCTAACATGTCTGTCATACTTGTGATATGTGCTCTTAACCACTGGTAAAGCTTATCTTATGTTATGTTACATTCTGGGAATATCAGTTGAAACTCTGGAGAAGTTTTAAAAATGTTTAAAATTTTGCAAGAGGAGAGTTCATTTGACTTTCTCCTGTGTAGATTAAGCTAGCTTTGGCAAACTATGAGTCATGGTAATAGACGCCACTGCTGTTCTTTGGGTCTGTATGCATTACTTTCTGGTATGTTTGGAGTGCAATCTTGTAAACTTTTGAATGTTTTCCATTCATTGAAGATACTGATCTGCAGTAAGAAGAGAAGTGTTGAAAGATTTATTTTTTTCCTTACCTTCCTTTGTACTGGGCTCAGTGTTTTCAGTTGAGAAGGGCTGTCTGGGACCTGCTTTAAGGACTTGTTTAAACCATTTAATGAAAGGTAGTATGTATATATGTAGATGTTAAGCCCCAATGATGACTACTTAGTATATACGGTACCTTCAAAGGATAAAGAGCACAGAGTAACTGAGAATGCCGTAAGTAGCTCTTAGTCATTTGTTACCTCTTCAATTGCAGAGGCACAGTTGTTTGTATGTCTGGAGCCATACAAACCATATCAGGAACTCATCCAGCTGAAAAATAACCTTTTTTTCCTAGGAGATCGTGCAGATCAGTTTCTTCATATAATTTTTTTCATGGTAATGCAGACAGTTTTGTCAGCACAGTGGGATGGCAGAGTGGGGCTGGGAATGAGTAAGCAGGAGCGCAGCATGGAGTACGTTGACTACTTTACTTGGTGATGTTGCTGAAGAAAATCTTATGAAACCTCAGTGCAAGGAAGCTGTACAGTGACATCTGTCCTGTTACTTAAGACATATTTTGAAGCTCTTTAGATAAGCACATTAGAATATCTCATTAGTGTTTATTTACAGCAGTTTTTCACATATATTAAGCTTTGACTACCATTTTCTGGAGTTTTAAATATAGGTCTTAAACACATTGTTTCAAAATTAACCTCAGAAATTATGTTCTTTGCTTTAGGGCAGGACCATGTGTACCTAGACCATGTGCCTGCACTCAGGTCATTGGTAATCTGGATCTGTGTATTCAGTAAATATCCTTTTGAATGGCAGAACTCAGTCTGACTAAAAAAACATAATTCTAAACTTTAATCCAGCACAGGGACAATTTAGAAAATACTAATTATTAGTTTCACTGGAAGGGAGGGCAATATCCAAATAGTTAATTTATTCAGAATGTAGTACTGATTCGGGACTTTGCTCTCTGTGTGTGTCCTTACTCCAATTATGGAAATCTTACAATTGTAACTTCTTTAAAAGTTTTGCAGCGTGAACAGGGAAGAGAGTTTTTTTGACCAACCCCAGTGGGAATACATGGGAATAGAATACTTGACAGTGAAAATCTAGTCTTCCAGAAACTTGATTTAAATCTTACTTAATATTTTCTCTAGCTAATGCATGAATAAGACAAAGTCATTCTTGACTTAGCTTTTGCATATGTTCAAGCTTTTTAAGACCTTGGATTTAGTCATGGTGTTGTCCTGTCCTGCTCTTAAATACTTCTAATTCTAGCATGAAATTTTTAAAGTTGACTAATGATTAACCTAGTAATTCTAGGAAACTATACATTTCTATCAGTTAGGGAAGTATTGTTCATGTTTGTTTGTTTGTTTGTTTTTTTTAAACACAGTATAGTGCATGAAAGCCTAACTTTAAGCCCAAATTTATGCTTTTCTGGCTTGAGGCTTACACTTAAATTTAGGGATTCTTACAAAAAATAACTTTGGTTCTACATTAGAAACAAGTGAAAGACTTCAGTCAAGTTACCTGTTTTTCAAAACGAGCCTTAGTTGATATCAGACTAGTATTTGTCTTGCAGTTTTAGCACTTAAACATTGCTTGAGTAGTGAAGTCCTATCTGAACAAATTATACATACATACATACGTTCTTTTTTTCTCTTATCCATTCCTACTCAACTGTTTGAGGCTACTTCTTCCTATTAGCTTTCAAGTTTCATGTGAAATGTATAAAAGTGTCTCAAATCACACTTGGAAGAGTTGTCCTGTTACTCCACTCATACAGCTTAGTAACTTGTGGAGTAAGTCTCTCTGACTGGATATGTGATGAGAACTCCGTTCCCTTTTGCACTGTTAAAAAAAAATTTTAAAATGTGCCAAAAGTATATTTAATGCATTAAAAGTTGGCCTCTCTGGATTCCTGCTTATTTCAGATAATTTAATACTTGTGGTACTTCCTTAGTGCTCACAACTGAGTTTACTGAAACTTAGTATTTTACAATGAGTAGCCACTGAAAGGCTGATACTTGCTTTATTCCAGAAGTAGAACAGCAAAATTTTCTATTAAATAATAAGCTAAGCTTTTTCTTTCTTCAGTTGTCTTACCTTCATTAACTTAGTTAAACAATAACATTATTGAACAGCACAGAAATAAAGTTCTAACATGTTTACTGTTGATAGTTTGACCTTTTTGTCCAAAGCCTCAATAATGGTTTAGATGATGGTATTAATGGACCTAGAAAATTACAACTCTGTATGTGAGCTAGCACATTGGTAATCTGCAAACAGGAGGCTTTCCAACTGCTTCTCCACCACAAAACACATGCTAAAGCATCCTGCTGTCTCTTTATCTTTGTAAGCTTCTAATAAAAATTAATCCATGCAAATCTATAAAAACTACAGAAAGTGTTTCTGCTGGTTTTGTACTCGTTTAGAAATAAAGTTGACGAAGAATTTTGGGAATAGGTCAGGGAATACTAAGTGAATTCTATAGCTTCCTACAAGAGAAGTGAAGCAGCAGTTACTGTGATTTAAAAACAAATATAAATGCAGTTAGCTTTTTTCCAGGAAGGGGTGAGGGAAGGTGGAATGAGATTGAGATGGGAAAGGAGGATGAAACACCTTAGTAACATTGTCTCTTCTCTTCATTATTTTGTCTGCATTCCAACAAATGAATTGTTCCTTTTTTGATTTTTCCATTTTATCCAGCTCTTCCTAGCCATTTTTTGTGTTCAGGTCTCCCCTGTATATGTGGAATACCTTATCTTGGCAGGAATGTGAGGCGACTATCCCAATTCTCCCGATTCGTTCGATGTACATATTAAAGAGGAATTTAATCTTCTGCTGTGTAATCCAAGCTCTCACAGAATGCCTCACTCCTTAAAGAGAAAGGCAATGCGTATTCCCTCATAGAAACACGAGATCAACTGAACAGATTCTTGATAGTTTTATGACCTATGTCCAGTGTTCTACTTTTAATAAAAATAAAAAAATCTGGAAACTTGATTTTTAACACTTTTTTTCCCCACAAGTGTTCTGGGAATCTAACAAACAAAATCTAAGAAATACAAGATATTAATTGCTTTTCTGATGTTTTTCCATGTCATTTACCTTGAGAATACAGAAGCTTAAGCGAAGACTTAAAGTAGTCTCTCAGTAAGGTAGCAAGCTGCTATTCCTTTTCATTCCTTCATCGACTACACTTTCTAATTTGGAAGTGTAATCATCCAGATGTTTGCCTTGAGAAAGCCTTTTTCTGGCATTAGATATTCTTGCTGCTACATCTGTTGACTAGATAAGGGCCTTGACATCTAGAGAATGTTATGGAAGACTATTCATCAATATTAGTAGTCTTAATAATAATACTGAAGCATAATTCATAAACTTATTTTATGATTTGAAAACAGGCTTAATGAGTGTGTTTGTAAGATATATCAAAATATGTTGCCAGGGATGTTACTGGTTAATATGGAAGAGGGTAAATCACCTTCTCTTTAGTAGAGTTGTCAATAAGCAGAGTGTATTTAAAACAACAGCAATAAAAAATATCTGTGTACAGAGTACAAAACAGCATCTTTGTTTGCAGCTTGAGGAAATGGCATACTTGCTTTGAATTAATAACACTTAAACTTTTAGCACACCTCTTTTTTTGTTAATATAGAATAGAGAAGTTTCTCATTTACATTTGAGGCTTGTGGGTTCTTCTGTTGCTGAAGTTGCTGCAAAGTTTTCGTTTTAAAACATAGTTTTCCTTTTCTTTCAGTGGCTAATGATATAATTTTCTCTCAGACACTGACATTTTCTTTTGTAACAACATTAGGAAAGGATAATGGGTATTATTCAGAAGATGAAATAGTTACAAATATTGCATCAGATGTTAATACTATAAGTTTGTGGTCATCTGAGTAGTAAAACTTGAGAGGGATAAGCAGAATTTAGACTGGGGAAAAAAATTGAGAGAATCATTAACTTAATACATATATTTGTTTCAAATATAGATCTAAGAAAGCAAAAAACTCAATAGATAAATCCACTGAGACTGATAATGGCTACGTGTCCCTTGATGGGAAAAAGACAGGTAAAAGCAGTGAAGAATGTATGCAGGCCCATGAACGTCGATGTGAAGTGATTAAGCCAGAAGAGTCAGGGTGGAGCACTGCAACAGTGAGAGATGCCTTCAACAATCACAGTCATCACAAAGTAAGTGTGCTTCTTTGCTTTCAAAGCAGGATTATTAATTTGTCAAATGATAGGTGAGGTGTATTTTTATGATGCTTTTGATGCATTCTTATCTACTTTGTCCTTAAAAATGTTTTTAAAATGAAATTAGGCTTAGGGTCCTGGGGCCAAAAATTATGTTAAGTCTTCTTATTTCATCCTTATATTCCTAGCCTTTCCTTTTTCTTGTAGGAGGATCCTTACTGACATCTAAACATTCTTTGCCATTCTGTATTTCAATGCACAAATTTGTGTCCTGTCTTTTATCTGTGGATTTTTCCAGACCAGCTAAACACACTGTACCTTTTCCTGCCTCTTTGATATTCTGGGCACAGGTCTGTCTCTATGCTAAAATGGAATAAATGTTGGATTACTGACAATTTATAATTTTGAGGTCATTCTGAGCGTTTGCCTGTGAATCATCTTCCTTTTCGTTTCCTTTTTCTTTTTTTTTTTAATTGATCTTTGTAGAAGATGAGGAAAGCATGATTTCCCTCTCAATGAATTAGGCAGGACTCTATAGTGAGCAGTAGGGATGAGATGGAAGCATAGGAAGTGGTCATGACAGCAAGCAGAACTTTTAATTTGGCTAGGTCTGATTATCTCCTGGATATCCTGTTTTCTTCTTACTGTTCTACAAAATAGCTTTTCCAAAACATTTTTCCTGTGTCTCTTATCATTGGCATTTGAACATATATTGACTGCCATTATAGCTCTTATACTTGACTCTGTCTCATTAGTATTTACCATCAATGATCAATCATAGCAAGGGTTTTTCCATGGTAATATCAAAGGGAAAGGTTATTCTGCTGGAAGTCTACAAGTACACATTTTTATAAAGGAAAGGCATTCTTTGTAGATTTCATAGCCAAATTATGTAACAGCCCCTTAAAGATCCATATGATTAAGTCAGAATGAAAGTGATGAAGATTCATCTCAGGGCAAAAACTTCACTCTGTTGCTCTGCAGGAGGTGCTTTCTCAGCACTGATAGCAACTGAGGTTCAGTTTTCTTTATCAATTCCAATCATTTTGCATTCTTGATGAAATTGAACAAATCAAGGATTTTTAAGAAAAAGTAATTTTAAAGAGTTTTAAGTTCCTTTGATAGAATGGATGAGATGTTGTCTGTTTAACTTGCTTAGTGAATAGGCACCCACGTTAAAGAGAAGGTGGCAGAGGCTAGAATAGGCTCCTCTCTTCTCTCCTCCTTCTCATCTCTTCCTGCAAAGACAATCAATATGTTTTGGTGCCACTGCGAAAAGTAATAGATGAGACACCCCAGACTGTTCTGCCTATCCCCCTTTCTCTATGCAACTCAGCTGTTAAAAAACTGAAAGGACCTGACCTTGAAGCATCCCAGAAAACAGAGTTCATCATGGAAGAGAGAATGATGTCTGAGTTGCAGAGGGGGGGAAAGGATTTGTTGTATTCACGGAGAATAGCTTCTCTATTTTTGTCCTTTTAGCGTTGCATTGATGACAGGAAGACTCCAAAGGAAACTTTACAGGGTTCTATATGGTGATCTCATAATAAACGAGAATATGCAAAAAAGTTTTTGACAGCTGAATGATCTTTTGCTGCCTTTTTTTCTTTCCGTTACTGTAAGGGCTACTTTAACTTTAGTTTAAAATCTGGGAAATGGAAAGTGGAATAAATTAATGATCCGAGTGTTCTTCATGCAATCTGTAGCACTTTATTGTTGAAAGAAGAGGTAAATGTTAACTTTGTACTGTATATGTTGATAATTCAGTGTTATAGTGTTTGCTATCACAACTTTGGGGGTTTTGTTTTGTTTTGGTTTTTTGTTTTTTCAAATCTTCTGGATATATTACCTCTAAGCCTTTCTTGGTAGGTTCGGTTTAGACAAAATCACATTTAAAATAAGAATGTCAGAACTGGTTTTTAGTATAATATGAACTAGTCCTTCATCATCTGAGAAATGTTTATTTTGATATTACAATTTCTATTTTATAATTCCCGCTGTACGACTTAATTTTGACAATTGGAATTGCATTAATATACGATTTAACTGAGCATAGATAATAATGTTGCAGAAAGAAATTTGATTTCAGTAGTTGAGAACAAGACCTAGTAAGTTTGAGTGTATGTCTTACTAATACTATATTTGTTGCGCTAGGATACTCACAGGACTGTGACAAATTTATCAGATGAAGTTTCTAGTGAGGAAGGGCCTGAAACTGGATATTCTTTACGTCGCAATGTAGAACGCACTTCTAGTGATTGTACACTACGAAGCAGGAAATCTCACCATTATAAGAAACACTATCCTCTGGAGGTATGTTCTTTTCCGTTGCTTCTTTTCTGTAAATTGTTAAAACCTCTTGGTTTCATATTGAATAAATATGTTTCTCTCAAACCTTCTTTCTCCTGTATTGGATTTTAGGAGTCTGTTAATTGGAAGTCGTGCTAGTGGGGGACAGGGATTTTTTTTTTTTTTTTGTAATGACAGCATTTTGAAATTAAGAGGGTTTTATTTAGTTGGTTTCAGCTTCATCCTATTTTTCAATTTGTTGTAAGGAGCCTGAAATATATTCTATAGATCTTGCATCAGGTTATGGCCAACTCTGTTGCTGTCTTTTGACACCAGTTATCTCCTCTGGAAATTTGATTTGTTACAGAAGCAGTAGTAATCGGCAATATGCAAATTTTCATCATGCTAGTGCTGCTGTTTCTCTTCATGCAGTGTTAGTATTTTGGATTCACTAGCCTTCTTGTGGAGAAGTCTGATTGAAACAGTCATTTAAAATATTGTCATGAAATCTCAACAAAATTGTTAATGCATAAAAATACTGAAATTTTAAGAGACTTGATGACATCATAGCTTAGAAGAGGGGGAATTCATAGATTCCATATTAGCAGAGTCCTTAATCGTAAGGACTCAGACATTGAAAGAGAAAGGGATATGTTGTCATGTTTTTATTTATTTATTTATAATTTTAAAGAAATTATGCTCTTTTTTGCTAGTGGTATGCAGCTTAAGAGATATAAGAATTTTTTTGTTTTTTAACAGCTGTATTGCCATTTTTTCCCTAGGACTATGAGAAAAGAGTGTAAAGAGTAATTTCAGCTCTGACAAAAGTCCACTTACAGATGGGTTTAATAGGCAGAGCCTCATGAGTAAGCTTTCTACTTGATATAAGAAACATCTCCTTAGAAGGGTTCAGATACTGCTTTCTCTAATAACAATTGCGAAGCCTTGAAGTTGATGCTTTGCATAAAAACGTTATTAGATAATCTTCTCTTATATTCTTTCATTTATTTCAGGCTTTCTATTTATTTCAGGCTTTGGTTAAAAAGATCCATAAGGCTAATTGATTTGAGTGTTTAATGCCTTATGCATGTTTGGTTTAGGGTAACTGAACATGTCGATACTTGGAACTTTGTTTCATATTACAGAAGATGTCTCTTGACTGTGTACTTGTGCAGCTGGTAGTGCTTGACAAGAGGAAGCAGAAAGACATGATTGCAGTTAATTTTTTTTCAGCTTAAATATATTTTCTCTTGCACAGAGTGCTTCAGATCTAGGGAACACTGTGTAGATATCTTCAGAAACTGGAGACTAAATTTGCTCCCTGTGTAGCTTTGGCAGTAATATTTTACACTCATTCCCCGTTTACTTATCTGACTGATGCCATGAAAGAGGAAGCCTTTCTTTGTTGTTACCAACTCGCCTCCCCCACACGATAACAAAGGAAGTGAAACAATAGTTTTCAAATCTGTGAAAGCTTTCTTTGTGTTTAAAAAAAAATAAATTAGTGAAGTCAGGGGATATACTCTCAACTTCTGTCCTACATTTTCTTTTATCTTCATGTTTACTTGTCAACTTAATTGTTATTTGAGCAAGCTTTTTTAATGTTCTTTCTTTATTAACTTCAGGACTCAATGGTACCCAGTAGTGACTGCCTCCTATAAATAACATTTTTTTTGTTGTTTTTAAGAAAGAAAAGTCGTTCAGACTCTTTCTGCATTGATGTTATCCCTTACTTTGTAAAAGAAAGGGAAAGAGTTCAGACCAATTTTTTTTCTAAATATTTATTTACAAAATTGCTTACATAAAATACATTAAGCATGCTTTTCAGGAAGAACAACATTTCTTCAGATAGTAATGAATTACAAATCATATTAAATTAGTAGGTCTGCTGAAACATTGCTTGATTTTTTTTTTTTTTTCAGTGTAAAAAAATTGTGTGTATTCTCAAGAGAAACTAGTAGAAAGAAATAAATTTTGTGTTAAGAGGGAACGGAAATTGCCAGATGATGGCGATGAGTAGGATGGTACTGCTGTTCAGACTGCCTACCTGTCTTTCAGGAAGTGGATTCTGCTTACTGTAGAAAGTAGTTTAAAGCTCTGTGTTCTTGTTCTGAAGACAATGTTAGGTTGTTTCATACGTATGCATGGGGCGATTTGAATGTCCCAAACTTAATATTTTTCTTTCTTTATCTAAGATATAGCTAAAATTTGTACATAATAAGGCATGCTTGTTTCTCAAGTACAGTTTGTTAAATAATTAAAATTTTATATATGACTATGTAGACTACACATATACCTAGCATTAGCTATGTATACTTTTGCTTATTTTTCCTCTCTACACCTGATGCATAACTGTCTTCAAATAAGCTCACTCTCTCTTTGACAAGGTAACAGTGGGGGAGTGTGATTTGTAGGGGACTTTGAGAGTCAATTCCTCTTTTATTACAGGCTTTTACATTTAGAAGTGTACTTCTGGAACATATCAAGCTTTCCTTTAAAACTAGTTAACTTGTGTCCACACTGCTTGCTTGAAAGGCTATTTGAGTGCCTAAGGTCTCAGATGATGAGAAATATTTGTCCTTTTCTTCCAGGGCCTTGCCCTTTATAGAGAAAGAATTCCTTACTGTATGGAGAAGTTAATAAGTAGCTAAAGTACTTCAGCTCAAACAACTGGAGACCGAAAATCAAAATGTCAAATTAATTTAAAATACTTTGTGAGTGATGCTTTTCTCACTCTCAGTCACATTTCTGTATTACAATTTCAGCCCGGTGTATATGGCTTTAAGCTTCACTTGTCTTTCGCATTTTCACTAAAATAATGAAGCTGTAAAGTTTTAAAAGAGGCTTAATTTACAGCTTTTAAAATTAGAAGTTTGAGACATATTTGGAGTCTGTGGCTTGAAGATTGCTGTTAAAGTCTAAATTAATGAGTTCTAAAAATCTGTAAAACAGTTATTTCCTTTTAATAGTTAATATGATTTGATTCTTCATTGTGTGACCCCCTCCCCAACAAAGCAGGGACCATGGACTGTTACTTGTTTGTACAGCGTCTAAGAACATGCAGCCTCTTAGCCACTCCTTCAATAAACGTGTAATTCTTTCTGATGAGAAAAATAATGGATTGGAACATAAAAACTGGATAAGCGCGGATTCACTAATTTGAACTTTATAACTGTTCTGTCAGGAAACAATGTAGAATAAAAAAGCTGCATTAATTCCAATGCATATTTTAATTTCAGGATACACCTAAATCAGGTACTAGCTGCAGTTCTCGGTGTTCAAGCTCCAGACAAGATTCTGAGAGTGCGAGGCCGGAATCGGAAACCGAAGATGTGCTGTGGGAGGACCTCTTACACTGTGCAGAGTGCCACTCTTCCTGTACCAGTGAGACAGATGTAGAAAGCCCTCAATGTGTGAAGAAAGAGTACAGAGATGACCCATTTCATCAGGTTGGTATCCACCAATTCTGATTTTTTTACACTACACTCAAGTTCCATATTATCAGCTTTATCATATGTCAGGAGGCCTGGGAGAAAGAACTCTATATTAAATGAAAGTAACAAAGCCAAAGTGATTTGATAGAATTAAAACAAGGGAAATTTGATTTCTGCTACTCAGTCATTGATTTGTCAAATGAAGAGGATATGACAATATACTGAAATAGCCTACAGAATATTTGAGTGTTTGAATCAGTTCTAGTTCAGGACAAGTACTGACTGATTTAAGTTTCCTCTGTGGTAGATGGTTCTGGTTTGTTGTGTGGGGTTTTTTTTTTTTCTTTTTTTTTTTCTCTAGTGGAATGACTTTTTTGTGAGCACATCTAAGACATCTTTCTGTTTGCTTATATATAAATGCATATATAAAAAAGCAAACATAAAGATAATATACATAGTATCTAATGTTATATATAATGTATGTATTTGATGTTACATGTGTATTATATATGTCTAAATTCTATTTAGGTATAATATTTTTATTTTTACCTTAAAGCTAATAATTTTATTTCCCTTCTTTAATGCTATTCTGTAGCAACATACTGGCAGTCATTTCTGAAAATTTTAGTGTTTGTTGGGCAACACTTGAGTTGCAGCCTGCCTTGGTTAATGTTGGACAGAATCCATTGTTAATACTTGATCATTAACAATCAAGTATTAGTCTTCATTTGAAAAAAAACATTCAGATGTCACAGTGCCAGTTCTATTTGTGGTACAAGTCTTATCTTTAAATTGCATGTTAATTTCATTGCTAATTTGAACCATTAAAGTAAAGAGATGGAGGGAATGTGAAACATTCTTCTGGGTAAACATGTCATACGTGTTGGTGGTGCATCATCAGTACTAAGGAATGCCATGCAAGAGATGGTGTTGATGCTAGCTAACGAAAAGAATTTCAAAAGACAGGCTTTTCACTCATAACCAGAATTGGAACTAATGTATTTGTTGATTGATTTTAAAAAACACTCCCCCAACCTCCCCCCCCCCCCCCCAACCCAAAAGAGATTTTAATTTGGATTTCATGCAGTCTTTGCTTTTTTGATTTATTCTTACTTGTTCTTGCTTACATTGCACGCAAACACTAAAACGGAAGCCTTACAATAGGGAGTTGAATTGCAGTATATGCATTGACTTTGTTTTTCTGCAGTTGAGTGTTTTTCTGTTTCATTGTAGATTGTGAATTTTTGAGTTTCAGCTCCTGGTGTTGATACTCCCTCTAGAGGGAGACCTTGGAAATCTGTGATTAAGAAAGTCCTGCAACCAATATTTGCATTGTTTTAATAATTTTTTTTTTTTTCATTCAATGGAAAAAAAAAAAGGGAGATAATTGAGTACTTAGCAGAATACAAAATACAAAATAAATACTGATAAAGCAAGTAATAAAATAAAAAGCTTTACTTTTAATCAATGATAAATTAAATTTTAAAAATAATATCACGCTCCTTCCCCCACCCCCCCAGCACCACCACTTCCAGTAGTTTGATGCACATAGTGCTAGTTAACCAGGCAGAGTTGAGACCAATTTTAATCACCTGAACGGGAGAAGAGTGAGACAGGGCTGAGGCAAGTCAAGAATGGCCTCAGCAGAACTTGTTGCCTCAACTTTTTTCCAGATCTTTCAGTTCTCACTTGGCTCTCTGTGTAGAGTAAAGGTACGTTCAGTAGATTAGGCTGGGATTGCTTGGCTCTTGGAGCAATGTGTGTTGATTAGACTCCTGCCACTCTCTCTGAGTCTTGCCAGATGCAGTTAACATAGGGGGGCCTTTATCCACAACGAGGATTGTGAAGTACACAAATATAATTAAAAGCATATTAAAAAAAAAATGTTGCCCTTAGGCTTAACTTGAGAAGAGTACTTTTCAGAATGTTAGGGGGGAAAAATAATAATCAGAAAAAATAAAATATTCCATTAAACGTGTGGCAAAATTAGAGATGGCTTATAAGTAGACCTTTGTTTTCATACCTCTCTCTTCTTTGGTATGATTGAGCAAAAAAGAAACCAATTAACCCTCAGCCACAATAACTCAACACTATTAGAAAATGAAGTATGGGGAAGGAGAGATCTCTGTACTCACAGCTATTTCTTGGAAAAGAAGAGGATGATTTTGAGGAATGCGGTTACCATATAGTAACATATAGTATATAACAATATTTGTGTCGGTCTAAAGCATTTTTTACTGACAAAGGCGTATTGACACGACAATAGCTTTTTATCTCTGATGGAATATATTCCTTGTCTTCCCCAGAGTCATTTGCCTTGGATCCACAGTTTGAATCCAGGACTAGAAAAAATAAGTGCAATTGTATGGGAGGGTAATGACTGCAAGAAAGCAGATATGTCTGTGCTCGAAATCAGTGGTATGATAATGAACAGAGTGAGTATTCTTTTTACTGTATGCAGATGTTGTATTTAGCCGTCTAAGCACTACCAAAAATAAGCTTGGTTTATGTTGTTTTTTTTTTTCCTTTTTTTTTTTTTAAAGTAACTGTTATTGTTTTATTTAAAGTAACTGTTCCATGGTTTGCATCACTCTGATTTACTTGTTACTAAAAGATAAAAGAGCTACTGAATCTTAAGTGTTGGGACAATAAAATATCTTTGCATTGTTAGGTGCTTACTAACATAACCAACCTCTGTTTTATGGTTCCAAAGTGATATATGCTATGAATATTCTTATTTATCTCCTTGATTCCAATGAACAACTAATATGTTGGGTTAGGAATATACAGATCTGAGTATTTGGATGCTAAAGTTAAAACTGGAAAAGAAAGCTTTCCTCTTTAGGAAACAAACATCTAAGAGGATGAGTGGGATGTCTCACTAGTCCTCCCTTCTTTTTCCTAGTACTCCTCTTCAGGAAACAGTTGGAGAAGCATTTAATTGATGTCGTACTCTTTTTCAATATAGACAGCGTAGGCATTTCGTAGAGTTGAATGTAAAATCCTAGCATAGCTTAAGAAAACTATCACTAATTCTGACACGTTGATACTTAACCATCTCCGACTTGTTAAAAAGCAATGTATTCACAAACTTAGTTCAGTCAGTACCTGACTCAGAGACGATGCGGTTTTGGGGGCAATCCACAGTGGAAGTAAACTTAACAAAGCCATAGCCAGCACAATAGAACTCCAGTCCTGTCTGCCCTGTGAACACTTTGATTCCTTTAGAAAACATACAACCTAAAAGCAAAACACAAATAGGAGCAACATACAGGATGTAAGCAACAGAGTCTGATTGGTGCACTCTGCTAATTCGGTGTTGGATGAATTTTTAATACAGGAATATGCACTGGAGTCTCTAAACTGCAATGTTATGTTGTTGGGTTTTTAAATGATTTGTCGTATTTAGTTCCTGTGCATTAAGTGCTCTTTGAGGACTTCCTTTTTCTTAATAGTAATTTGTGAAGATGCTTGGTTGAAGGTTTCATATAACTCATCAGGTTATAAAGTGTTCTTTGTGATAGTAAGACAGTAACATTAATAATTTATTTATTGAATTTGTTCCAAACTTATTCCAAAATTAAAAATATACCTTGTTTTCTTTTGTTTTTTAGGTGAACAGCTACATACCAGGAATTGGTTATCAGATTTTTGGAAATGTCATATCTTTAATCTTGGGTTTAATGCCATTTGTCTTTCGACTTTCCCAAGCTAAAGATTTGGAACAACTAGCTACACATTCTGCCACTGAACTTTGTATAACTGCGTTTGGATCAAATGGAGACATTCTGGTTCTCTCAATGGTTATTATAAGTTTTGTGGTCCGTGTGTCTCTAGTGTGGATTTTCTTTTTTCTGCTATGTGTAGCAGAGAGGACATATAAACAGGTATGAACAGCAAACCAAGAGGCTTTATCCAAAGCAAAGCAAGGTTTAATGTTTGTGGTTTTTTGACTTTGTGGATATTTTAAACTTGTTTTCTTCAGTGCACTATGATTCATAGATCAATGATGACAAATACTTCAGTGGGCTTACAGTTTAGGAGATGACTCAGTTGCAATGGACTGAAGGCTCTGTACAGTCTCTGTAGCTAAACCTTTTTTCCTGGAGAGTATTTCTGGGGGAAAATGTTTAAATCTTTTATTTCAGAATTCTGGCTCAGTGCATTAACCCAGCTCTTAGTCATGTCCCAGTTTGTCTCAGTTTTCCCCAAGGAGAAGGAGTTTCAATAAAAGGACTCTAAATTTGCAGTTTGTTCTACCAGTGCGTTTCATTCAAAACCTTCCGTTTGATTCAAAACAGTTCAGTCCAGACCCTAGGCAAGAGCCCCGCCTGCTTTGCTGGTAGGTCAGTCCCATGGCTGGAGACCATGAGGGCTGCTATCTGAAGTAATACACCTGTTAATTTATTGCTTGTTATTGCAATTTAGACTTTTAAGAGAGTATTGTATCTCTTAGTAGCTGCAGAGCATAGATACTTACTGGTCTGGAAAAGAAAAATTTTTATACTCTCTTTTCTCAAATTATAGCCAAAATATGTGATTTAATACAGTAGAATAGAATTAACCTGCTTCTAATAATCATTTTTGTTGGAAGGAACTTGTGTGTTACAGGCACTCTCTAATGCAAATGATTGGCAGGTTTGATTTTCTACCAAATGTTAAGAACATAGCAGATCTGTTGTCTGAAATTTGAAGGAACTCAAAGTGTAGCTAAATTTTGTTTATCATTAGAATATGAAGACTTTTAAAACTTTTTAGTGTATTTCCTCTTTTTAGTAACATGTACACTTATTTTTAGTAACAGTACACTTATTTCTGCACTATATTAACATTTTAATTTACACTGATACATTGCACGTTACTTTGACATATTAAGTGAAGCCTTTTCTCTGTTTTCTTTTTAGTGCCCTTGAAAATCAGTTAACAGTTAAAGTAGGTTTTTTTTTTCCTTTTCTGCAGAGGCTACTTTTTGCCAAACTTTTTGGTCATCTAACATCTGCCAGAAGGGCAAGAAAATCGGAGGTTCCTCACTTCCGCTTGAAGAAAGTACAGAATATAAAAATGTGGCTTTCTCTCAGGTCCTATCTAAAGGTAAAATAATGTATATTTTTGCTACCACTTTAATATAAAATATCTCATATGCAGTTGATGAAAGGTTGGTATTCTAGTGTGAATTTTTCCTCCTGTGCGCTTACCCCTATTGGTGCACATGTGCCCTACGCACTTAATTTTAGTGACTCTGGGCCAGCAGTGTCTGCAGGCAGCCAGATTGTGAGAAAGTAAATGTCTAGTTTTTACCTTGGAGTAAAGTTTGAGTGTGTTCAGAGTTGGAATCTAATCTTACTAATGCTAGCAGAGAAGTCTCTCAAGTGAATAAGTTGGGTAAAAATGGCTATTTGTAGTATAATACAGACAATACCTTACTGTAAGAGCCCCACCAGTTAGTGTCTTTAACACAGGAGGAATTTATGAAGCAAGACAGTTTATGTGCATATTTGTGCTGTGAGTGTATATGTGCTAGGTGAAGCTAGAAATTATGCCCAAGTGTTACCTGTAAGACATTCTGATCCCTCTATTGTATGTTCAGCTCATATTTGAGTAATCTCCTTATATCTCTCTTTGTCTCATCTCTATATGATCTTTTCAAGCCAGAGCATTTTGATGATTCTTTGTGAAAGGATCCATATTATCTAACTCAGGGTTGGTTTTTTTTGTTGTGTCCCCCTCTGCCCCTGCAAGTTTTTTTTCTATTTTTCTCACTGCATTAGGTAATTCATGCAATTAATTCTTTAATTAAAAAAAAAAAGGAGGAAAAAAGCTCAGTGGGTAGAAACATTTCATTGTACCAGTAAACAAAAAATGGTTGAAAACAGTGAGGTTGCACCTTTCAAGACAAGTGTGTTCCCCAGTTTTCCTTCTTGTTTTGGGAGAAGGAATTATATTATTGCACCTACCACAATGGGACAGCTACAATTTTTGTGTGTCAAAAAGAGCCATGTAATGGAAAATACCAACCATGTGAAATCATATCTTGATATTCTTGTTACAACCTGGTGTCCAAAAATCTTTTGTTAGGACTGGTTTGATACTTGGGGTTAAAGCCCATGCCGTATCAAATTTGTTATGTCAGGGAATGCTGCCTAAATGAAAGTTACTTCATGTCATGAAGGAGCTGACTGAACAAGTGGTGAATATTTTCTTTTCTCATAGTTATCTTTAAATGCTTGCATCTGAAATAAGCTCACATGCCTTTAAGGATATTCAAATATAGTGATATTATTAGGATCTAATCTGGTGTTTGGAACTTAGATTGCCAAATTGCGAGCCATGAGGAAACATAGGTTCAAGGTGTGAATCTAACTGGATATGCTAAATATCAAGGCTGATGGGGGTAGGTTTTCACTCACATATATGCATATCCTTTTTTTTCAGCGTCGAGGTCCTCAACGCTCAGTTGATGTAATAGTTTCATCTGCCTTCCTACTGACTATCTCAGTTGTGTTTATCTGTTGTGCACAGGTGAGGAAATCTTACTTTATAGAAACAGCCATGACTTTAAATAGTTTTTAAAATAATTTTTGAGTGCCTTTTGCATGGTGATTTCTATTAAGTTAAAAGACCACAGTGAAAAATCAGGAACAGCTGTTACAGCTTTTCAGAAGATTAAGCTCCATTTTGTATTGTTCATTTTATCTACTTTAAAATATTATTCTGTAAGAGCTAAAGAAACTTATTGATAGCATAATTCCTAACGTGATTTTTTTTTTTTAATCTGTGTCCTCTTTCATTTTCCATCATGGATTTTGAAATACAGGTTGGGTTTTTTTTCCTCCCCTAACATTTTGCAAAGACAGTGGAGATTGACTTTGGTAGATTATTTTTGTGAGAAACAAGATTGTTGGCTATATTAGTGTGCCCTCTAGTGGAATATCTTTTAGTAAGCAAACCTATGTTTAAAGATTATTTTTACTGCTTAAGATTTTTTTTTGAGCTTCTGTTTCAGAATACAGGGAAGCTTCTGAATGGCTTCTCGTATTTTTTTTCCACTTTCTTCTGTAGTTAATGATAATGTGTTTTCCTGGTAGCTAACTATAAATATTTTAACAAGAATATAGTTTAACTCTGCTTGGATTCAATTTTCTATGTAATTCAGTACATTTGAGGGTATATTTTGTTTTTTATCCCATATAGTGTCTTTGCAAGTTTGAACACGAGTTTAAAATTCTCTTAAAGTGTATATTTTTTTCCTGTTGCCTTAGGGATATGAAAAAAAGATGTGTCTAAATTCTGACTGAGCCTTTCAGAGCATAGCTTTTCTCAAACCTCATATCTTTGACACAGTGTTGAATTTAAATTATGATTCAAAAATCTTTCATGCCTAAACCCAATCCATATACTTATTACTGGGAAATTTTTCTTGGAGTTGGGGAGATATGTAATTATTTTCTTATGTTGTAATGTAATTATTACTTTGAACTACATTTTGATTTTTTTTTTTCCTCTTTTGTTTTCAGCTGCTTCACATGCATGAGATCTTCCTTGATTGTCACTACAATTGGGAACTCGTAATTTGGTGCATTTCACTAACTCTTTTTCTCTTAAGATTTGTTACTCTTGGATCTGAAACCAGTAAAAAGTACAGCAATACCTCAATTTTACTTACTGAGCAGGTGAGAATTTGTATAGACCTATATTTTTATTTCTAAACAAGTAACTCATCTGGTAGGACTCAGGCATGCATTTTAGACATATTAAAATAGTCTGGATTAGGGAGTTAATTATGGTGTAGTGAAACAACACTTTACAACCTGAAGTTCTATTTCTGTGAAAAGTGTGTCTTTGTTTAAAAGTTGTATGGACCATTGAGATGGCCATATCCCAATTTCTCTTTAAGTGAGCGGGCTTAGAGATATCAGTATATGTCATCTGCTCTCATTAAAGATCTAACAGAACGCAAACATAGAGAGGTTGCTTTTAAACAGGAAAAAGAAACCTGAAGTCTCAAAGTGTTGGATGAGAGAGTAAAAGATTTGAAAACAAACTTACCCTCTACAAAGTGGGTCACTGTTTCCAGTCCAATAATTTTGACTGCTAGGTTGTGTGGATTACATGTAGTCTTTTCTAGACTCCTTGGAAACTTTTTCATTCAGTCATCCATCAAGCTTGGCTTTGGGTCTACGTACTTTTCTTCTCAGGAATTTTCTAGTCGGCGTTTGTACCACAAACTTCCTTGTCTGCTCTGCCTGGCACTGCTGATAGTTTTCCAAGCTAAGCATGTTCAGTTAGTGTTAGGTAAGAAGCAATCTCATTCTGCTCGGAGAGGTTTCACACTGGTGCAAAACACAGCATTCAGGACAAGGTAAATAGGCAGTTCAAGAAATGTTCACAGGTTTCCTACAGGAAATGTGTTCAAGTTGGAGAATAAAATCTTCCAAACTGCGTCTCCCAAAGTCAGGATGAGAAGCTTATGACAGATGGTATAAATGACTGCTTACATATTTTGCTCAATGAGAATTCATTCTGTCGTTACTAAAGATGATGAGGCTAAACACTGAGAAGGCAGACTGCCTATTTACCTTGTCCCGAATGCTGTGTTTTGCACCAGTGTGAAACCTCTCAGAGTTCCTGAGCCCGGAGAGCTTTGCATTGTTCTGTTGATCCTCAGAGTATGAATAGCCTAATGTCCCAGTGAAGTTTGTTCTCTGTTTCTGGAATGAAAATGGAGGGAAAAATGGGAAAAAATGCAGAGAGCAAGGCGAGAGAGAGAAACAGACAATGTCAAACCTTTGTTTTGCTTTCATAGGTTTCTATACTGTTCTCTTCATGAGAGTCAGTGTTTGAACATTTTAAGCCAGCATGGATATTGAAAGGAGCACTCTCTCTCTGTCCCCAGAACTTAAAAAAAAAAAAAAAAAATTAAAAAAAAATTCAGAAAGTGCTATGTCATCAGACACTGAGCTTTGTTTTGAATCCAGCTTTTCCTGTTGGAAGTCATTTCCCTCAAAAACGCCTGAGAGCTTTATGAAATGAAAACCCAAATAGAATTCACAATTGTTTCTCAGAAAATAAAAAGGATACACGTCACCCTGGGTAGAACTCATTTTGGACCAGTTTCACATACTAGCTGGATACCACAGCATATTTGCAGTGTTCTTGAGACAGACTCATGAAAGTCTGACATTTTGGCCTTTCATGAGAAGTCAAGCCCAAACAATTGACTGACACTCACTTGATCTAAAAAAGCACATCTGAACTGGTGTCCTTGAAAATTGCACACTAGTGTTATTAGGCTTACTGAGAAGAGAATGAAGCTTTAAAACAAACAAACAAAAAAATACAACAAAAACCCCAAAGGAACAAACAAGCCTCAATGCTGAGATAAAATTGAAATGTTTCACGGATAAGATGAAATTGCAAATTCTACTTTCTGTCAGCAAAGTTCCAGCCACTTCTGTGTGCTTTATATTCAACCTATGAATTTCATGATTAAGAGTCATGATGAGAAACTAAAAGATCAATCATTTTACATCAAGGGATTTTTTGGCAGTATGCTGTTTGCCTGTAATTTTTCAAGTCCTTCTGAAGGTGTTTTTAATTGGTCTTATAAATTAAGTGCCTCAGTGGTTACTTGCTGAGTTAAATACAATGTATGGTCTGATCAAAGTCGTTGTCTTACTAGTTTCAAGTCTCAGAATAGGTATGGTAGATGGCTGTGCATATACACATTCAAACTTCCCTCCTGATTCAAAGTTTGTTATTGAATGTTGATTTTTTTTTTTTCATAAATTAATGAAATGATAGTAACTGTTAAAAGAGATTTGAACCTTCATAGGGTTTATTACCTACCATTTTTTCAGAGTTGCTAAACAGAGCCTTTATTCTTAGTTTATTCCTGTTTATACACACTTGAATTTTTGAAATCAGTAATTTTATATTTGAAGACTGGAATCTCTTTGCCTCTAAAAGCATAATTTACTTTAAAACGAAATTGATAGTTCAGGAGCTTAATATGCCTTGGAATATATTAGGCATAGTTTTTGATTTTTAACTTGTATAAGAAACTTAGAGACCTTTTTAGGGAGATCTGATAATATTCAGTTCTTTGTTTAGATGTTTGTGGCCTTTATTTCAATAACCACCTTACAACAAGGTGGTTAAATATATTGTAGCATCATATGGCATCACTTCCTTTCTGCAGTTTTGCTTCTGTAGCGTGGTAGGAGTCTCTGTCATCTGAAGGACTACTTCAGCATATTGCTAAATTGTTCGTTTTTTATTTTGTTGAAGGTCATCATCCTAAAATAAAAAGTTCACGGCTTTTCAAGATATTTTTCATTTGATTTGCTCTTGTTATGCAATAAAAAAGAAAAACTAACCATTGCCTCGTCTGGGATATCAAAGATAGGCCATTTGAGAATGAAAGCTGATGTTTCAAAATTGCTAGAAGGCCAAAAGAGAGCTAATTTGTTCTCTTAATTCTCAGAAACAATGACCTAAAAAAGTCTGGATCACAGAAGTGTTGAAATGATCAATATAGTGTTCTCCCACAGCAATGAAGTGCTTAATAATTTTTCAAATATTTCAAGGCACTGGAAAGATTGATTTTCTGCACTCAAGGTGCTTATAAAGTACTCAATTATACTAAAATCTTTTAAAAGAAATTACACTTTAGCAGAATTATGTTTTAGCATTTCAGTGTATTCAATAACTTTTGGGGATGTTAAGCCTTGTGAGGTCTGCATACTAGTATAAAAATCTTCTGCAAATGAATTGACAAACCTCAGGCAATTATTGAGGGAGGAAAAAGAAATTATGCATACCTTACATATGTGGTGTTTTTTCTTGCCTGATTTGTAGATTACACTAAACTTCAAAGTTGTTGCTATAATAGCGTCAAATGTATTTTGTTATATCGTAAAACATTGTATTTTCCTATGGTACTGAGTCAGTATTTGTTCTTAAATATTAAAAAGGAAGCAAAAATTTGCTTGCTTGCAGAAATGTCATTGCTGTTCTATCATATGGCTGCTGAGTAATCACTTCATTTTATTATTAAATATTTACAAATGAATTCCTTTATATTCTGAATAAGTGGTGATACTCTTATTTTATTTAAATCAGATAAACTTGTACTTGAAAATGGAGAAAAAGCCTAATAAGAAGGAGGAACTGACACTAGTGAACAATGTTTTAAAGCTTGCTACTAAGTTACTGAAGGTAAGAATTAAAATAGTATTACCATATTATATATCACGAAGAAGCAGAATCGATTGTTTAATGAGTCACTTGTGTTACTTCTGCAGGCAGTACAGTATGCTTTGGTTTAAACCTGCTCTGTAACTCTTTCACAGCAATGCTACTTGTTTATACACTACAGTCTGTTATGTTGCTATTGTTGTGGATTATGAATTATTATTATATACAATAAGTTTTATTCTTTAACAGTATATGAGCAGCGTGAGAGAAGGTACTTCGGGATGGACACGATGATGAACCCTTGGGAAATAAATGATGCAATTTTGTTGTCTGTTTTGAGTGTCAGTATCTGTTCCTAGTAATAAGCTGCTGGAGGATTTGTATTCTTCCACAAAAATGATTCCTTTTAAAAACTGTCAGTGGCTAGCGTTTCAAATTAAAACTAGATTATACTTGATGTCTTCCTTACTTACTGTCATAGAAGAATCCTTTTGGAAGACAGAGAAATTGTTACATAGGTCTGTGTATAAGTGAATTAAAGATATGGACTTCATTTAATGTAATTCAGATATTTAAGTTGGCTGTGCCCTTGAACTATTTGGCAATTTTTTTTTGCATGGAATTTTGCTGATTAGTAGAAAAGTTTTTTGCTTATGCAGTATTATCCTGTTTGCTAGCTAGCAATATTTGGTGGGTAGAAGATATTTCTTCATGGTGAGAGAACATGAATTTTTTTATTACTTCCCATTTCTAGAATTCTGCAGAAGAAAAATCATCTCATTTTCGCTCATCTGGAGCTAGAGCATGGACGTGCTTAGGGCTTTTTTAAACTTATTAACAAAGCAGTGGTTGAGGTTCTCAGGAACACACATTTGATCCTAAATTGCCTCAGCTGAGTTCTTCTGTTCTTTCAAACTCACGGATCTGTCACAATTTGGGAAGCAAGTTGTTTTGTTCTTTTAGTTGTCTGGGAGCTTAATTCTTGCTTCAGAAATGTCTCATTCTCCTTCAGACTAAATATTTCCCTAATCCAAAATTTACTTAAGGGTTACCTGAATGCCAAATAAGAGTGATAAATTTAACACTTGAAAAACTTTTTTAATTTTAGGTTTGGCTTTTATGAAAAATAAAATCAATTAGATCTAGTATTCTGTATGTGTTTTTACACTAAAATTAACAGTCTATAACTTGTAATTGACTAAAGTGGGCTTTCAAAGAGGAAGCCAGTCCTGACACTACAAAAAACAAATTAATGACTTGCCTCCCCCCCCTCTTGGCATGATGTTTCAGTGCTTAATCACTTCTGCTGTTGTGTAAACTATTTTTAAATTAAATTTGTCTAGCTTCAGCTTTCAGTATTTGGATCTTGTTATCCATTCTGCTGTTATGGTAAAGTTCTTAAAGAGATGCTGCTGACTTTTTTTTTCCTTGGGTTCAGGTAACAACAGGATTTTTATTTCTCCTTCGGGGAATCAACTTCTTCATTTAGTCCAAGATAGAGTGGTCACGTAGAACAGTTCCCCAGGAAAGACTGGCAAATGTAAAAGTATTTTCCTCCCTCTCAGATAAATTTCTGTCAATCCACACACCCCTCCCACCATGTTTGAGTATAGCACAACTGATACTGATTCCACGTGCAGAGATGCCCAGCAGTAGAGGGAATGGCTGTATTATCATACAGTAAACCTGAGCCCTATCTTTCAATGCCTCTATACCGTTCCTCTGCAGTCAGGAAAATTCAAGCCTATTAAGAGAAACAGTTAGGTTTTTTGCATATAGTGGTGCTTTAAGACCTTGCTGCCTCATTCTCCCACACACTGAATTCTGGTCACTTACCCCATTGATTCCTGTGCACCAAGGAGCATTTCTTAAAATGAAGCTTAAACTCTGTTTAATCTAGCCAGCTAGTAGCTGAGATGATGGAGTAGTTCTTCTAGTCAGCTGAGTAGTTCTCCCCACCAGCACACCGTTAACGCTGTGTGTGGTCCCTTCATCTCAAAAAAGCGCACAGCACTTTCCATGAGAGCACTGACAGAGTCAGCAAGGACTGAAACCTGCCAAAGCAACAACTTAAGTTGAGAGTTATGGTACAGCGATATGCAGAGCCTGGTGACGTCAGTTATTGACTGTATCTCTTGGTATGAGAATAAGGGGCTGCAAAGCTTTTAGGACCTGGTTTTGAAAGAAACGAAAGGAAGTATTCTCTGTGCGTCAGGTAGCAGACTTTTGCAACTGTTGGTCAAAGGACACTGTGGATGCAGAAAGGTTGTCTGGGTTCAAGGAGAGACTGGACAAGTAGACTAGACAAAGCACAACAGATACCCTGAATCTCATGAGTTGAAATGTTTGTGTGCTGTGAGAACATAAGTAGGGTGAGAAGTAGCTGCTGTTGGTGGCAGGACACTGATCAATCCTTGATCTGATTCACTTCAGTCTTTTTGATGCTTTTCTCAGTGTTTACAGAAAAAGTTCCTGTTTTACTCTTTCCAGAAACGTACCAACTGACATGGCCTTTCCAACACGGGACTTGGCTTTTGCGGCACAAATCCCAGACCCAGGCCATCACTTAATTACTGTGAGAATGTGCCCAAAAGTGAGAAGGCATTTCCAAGCCACCTAGTATGAGCTTTAAATGAATTCTTGGTAGTTAGTGATCTACGCAATTACGTATTTCATGCCCAGTAGCTAAATGGAGTTGTTGCCTTTTTTTTTTTTTTAATTTGGTTGTGGATGTTTTTGATCCTTAAACTTTTACTGAAGACTTTATTATGTTGAATATTCTTACTATTTTCTTACTCCCAAAATTGGTAAGATGAATTCGAAATCCAAACACGTTTTCCTTAAAGAATTTCTCTGCTGTTCTTCTCAGAATCATGTCTTTTATATCTTTTGTATTTGCAGCAGAGTTTTATACCACATTACATCTAAACGAAAAGGTTGTTCATTCTTGTTTCACCTCTTTTGAAAGATGAGTCAGAGCTCTGAAATTCTTCTTTATTAAAAAAGGGTTTATAAGGCCTTGTTCAAGGCCCAGGGTGTAATGCAGGAGAGGGATGAAGATGAATTTAAAGCTAGAAAATATAAATGACCAAAGCAGTGATAGCTGTCACACTTTATATAATCCACTCTTATATTTTAAAACTCTTTTTTTTATTTCTTTATTTGACATATTTCTAGGCCATAAAAGTTTGGGTGACTTTATTCACACACTGATAATTGAAAATTGATGAAATAGCTTCTTTGTTCAAGTTTTGTTGCAGATTAATTTTGGCTAATTTTTTGATCCTTCCAATAAAAAAAAATTAAAATATTGGCAGTTAAATGGTTATTAGTATTTTTTTACTTCATCTTCCTTTTCTGGCTATGTTCATCAGTAATTATTCTCAAAATTAATGGAAAAGGAGGGGAATTGCATTAGGAAAGACATTTTTGTTATTTTTTCATAGTAGTGAGGTAGCCTTCTGTCACTGTGGAAATTGTTTCTTGTTTTTTGTGGTTCCACTGTCTGTCAGCTCTTGTAACACTGGAGGTGATTTCTGGAAAATCATAAGGAATTATAAAATGATGGCACCTTGGTGTGAGGAAAACTAGCTCTCTATTTTCCTGGCTCCATGAGCAAGTTGGTAGATGCTCTAGATGGGTAGTCTCCAATTTTTTGAAGTGTTATTTAGACACTATCAGTCAAGAATCAGTTAATGTGATGGGTATTTTCTTGTACATTGTTTTTTATATGCAGAAGAATAGGAGAATGATTTACTCCACTGTGACTCGAAGACTTCCTAAAGTATCTAATATCGCTCAATACGTATGTGAACAAAAACCCCTTTGTGTAATTTTTGCTTTTTAACAACATGATTGTTTTGCATTACTAGGAACTGGACAGTCCCTTTAGGTTATATGGGCTTACAATGAATCCACTGCTTTATAATATCACCCAAGTTGTCATCCTGTCAGCTGTTTCTGGTGTCATCAGTGACTTGCTTGGATTTAATCTAAAGGTAACTACTTGATAGGCATCCTTTTTTTCACCATGATGTTCAGAATGTTATGATAGACGGATCATACATTGTATCCCAATGAATTCTTAACTGTATTAGTTAGAAGATTTATTGTTTGAAAATGGTTATGAAATTTAAGCTATATCAGAAGAATAGTGATGTATTTGTCAAAGCAGCCCTTTTAACTTTTTTTTGCATTTTTGTGGCTTTCTAACTTCATTTAGGACACATAATTATCAAGAATTTTTAGACATAAGTACAGGGACATCCATACACATAAGTACAAGACCTTATTTAACTTTTCTTCATCTGATTTCTCTCTTGAATTCCTCACTGTTGACTTTGTAGCTCTTTAAGGGATGCAGAAAGATGCAAGCTATCCTTGTCTTGCACTGCAGTAAAGTATTACAGTAGATACAGTACACCATGACCAGCCTTATACAGTGTCATTTCGTCATGGCTGATGGACTGTCTTGTTAGGTCCTACTCTCTGACCCCCTCTGAACAGCAAACTCTGGAAACTATTTCAAGATTCAGCTTATGAGGCACAATAGTTTCCACAAGCTTGTAGCACAAAGGCCTTAATTGGCCATTGAGTTTGCTTACATCTACTTATTTTTTCCCTGTTAGAAGTAAATGAATGTAAAATCTATTTTGTGTATCATAGAATATGCAGCAAATGCAATAAGAAAGAAAATCCGGTGGTATTGCAGTTCTGGTAAACAGAAAACAGAGATGAGAAATAATGTTGATTTACTGCTCTGACTTTTCCAGCTCTGGAAGATCAAATCTTGACAATATATAAAGAAGATGAGATAACACAGTATTATGGAAAAGCTCATTGATTGACAAAACTGCCTCAAAGCAGCCACTGAATCTGTATTTCAGATGCTACAACCTCTTCAAGGATGTCGTTTGGAAAATTGAAGTGTTTACATCTGACTGTCTTGTGCAATCTTTGTATTTATTTCATCTTCTCACTGTTTTATGTTCATTTTAGTTGACATTTATATTTTTTGTTTAGTTTTGGAAAGGGTCAGATTTGGAAAGGGTCAAAAACTGTGTGTCTGAGAACTTGAAATCCTGGAAATTTATTACACTAAATTGCTATATCTGTTGTTAAAGCTGAAGCGAATGCTGAACGTTTTTAGTTACAGTAACGCTATATGGAAGTCATTTGATTTTTGATAGTGCAGTAAAATTACTTAGAATATTTCATTTGCACCTATCATTTATGAGGACAACATAACATCAATAGATGTTTGGTTGCAATAGAAAAGAGAGACATATACAAAAAATAAAGTACTGACAATACAGTATGACAGGTAGCAGAAATATTTTATATTACTATTAGAAGCAAGTGGGAATTTTTAATATTTTGAGTAATTCCAGGATCTAAACTCATATAGGCTGCAGTTTAAATATCCTGGGATATTAATAAGGTATTATGTAACAAGTCAACAAGTGCTCTTTGATAACACTTTTATTAGAGCAATAATTGTAAATGGTTACCATGCTGTATGATATTTTGATAAAATTAAATATTGTATTTATTTGAAATACTGGGCTGTTCTGCGCAGCTCTGACTGTGCATGCTCAATATGTGCACTTTTTATTGTTACTTTTAATGAGAAACTTTATATATATACACATATAAATGTATATTAATTGGAATATATTATGGTGAACTATGGAGCAGTATATATTATATGTTGAAGCTGAATATTTAAACAAGCAAAAGATTTACTGGTGAAAGGAATGCTATGAATGACTGAGCGTAAGATAGATAGGTGCTCTCCTCTTGTACACTATAGTATATGCCATTCATACCACATTGAAGTTTAAGAACAGTTAAACACAGAAAACAAGTTCCTGTGGTGAGCAGCAGAGCTCATGAAGCCTGGTATTCAGCAGATTTGTGTTTTCAAGTAACCTCCTTTCCTCCCCAGCAGGGGTGATTCCCTAGGGCTTTACCGGCTGGGCTTTCCCAGCCTTGGGTTTCCCACCTCTCCCTCTGCCTTCTGTCCCTGCTTCCCACGTGGACCACTCATATTGACTCGTGGTTCTTCAGTGTAACAAAACCAGATCTTCACCCGTATAGAATTAAGTTACTTGGAACAAACTTGCCATCTACAAATTATTTTGGGAGGATTAATATCACCAGGCGCAAGTATTCTTACATTTTATGTTTCTGAAATAGTGGCTTCATATTGAAAAACAACAAGTAATGAGGTGGCAAGAGTCTGGACATTGCACTATGTTTGCTAATCTTCAGAATCTTGAAAGATTTGAAGTATCTTAAACTTATGTGGTATAAAAATATTTTTATATATAAAGCAACACAAACAAGCATTTTGTATTTTATTTGCCTCTGTACTAATGTTTAATAATGACCAAAGTGCATTCTGGTTTTTGAAAGAATGTATTACTGGAGCTTTAAGAACATACTATATTTAGTTTCTCATGTGAAAACTTCAGCTGCATCTAATCTCTTTCTTCTTTCTCTGTTGTTTGATGTTGGGATTGTTTTTAAAAATTAAGTACATTTTATACACGGTTTTTTCCAAATTATGGTACAGACCTACACAGAACTTAATTTTGCACAAAATATATTTTAAGAAAAAAAAAAGTACAGCAGGAGTTCTGTGGGTGATAAAAGATAAGGCTATTGCTTTTTACAGCCTGTCACTATTACAAAACCATTCTTTACTCTAGAATGGAATTATTTTTAAAAATGGTGAATATATGGCTTTCATTACCTTTAAAAAAAAGGGAGGGAGGGAGGGAAAACATTGCGGTTTAGGTTGAAGGTGAAATTAGTTTAACCATGTATACCTCAGCAACTAGCACTGTGCTGGATTGTTGCACTAACAAATGGTGGCTTGGGGAGAGTAAAAGATTTGTGAAATGAAATTAAAAAACCTTTATTTGCTACCATTAGGTATATTCATTATGTTAAAAATGGGAGAGGTTTATTCTCCATCCCTCAATATGGAAAATCCAGTATGAGAATAGAGGCAAGTAGAAATATGGCAGATCTTGCGTGTTAACTGTTATTTTTTGCCACATGTTTTGTAACTGAAAGTGTGATCAGGCTTGGAATAAAGCTTTCTATGGTTGATGGTAAAAAAGAAAAAAAACCAACGTGGTGAGCTATATCTTTTAGTAATATCCAGCATCTTTCTGAGTCTGCCTGTTTTGATTTAAATCCATATATTCTATTTAAATTAAAGCATATTTGGGAGAGAAATCCTGCACATGGAATACAAATGATGGTTGTTAAAATTGCACTTCATTGCAAGAACACAAACTTTCAGACACTTTTAGTTATGCAAAGTAGTTTAATTTTATTAAGACTGCTGGACATGCAGATTCCAATTGACTGTTTCTATTCGAAAAATATTGAAACAGAGTTCAGTCCTATTTCACCAGGATTTCAGGGCTTCATTTCAATCACCATTTTGACTGTTTCGTTATGTCACAAGAAATACTTCCATGTAAAAATTAAAATACAAGCAAACTAAAGTACTTATTGAAATCAAAGTGAAATGTTTCAATAACATGCTATGGAATATTTGGACAGAATTAATGTGTGATAACTTATGTATTTTATCTATTTGTTTACCAATTAGTGAAATATTTTCTAACAGAAAACTGTTCTATTAACAGCTCTCAAACACCCATTTTCATTAGCTTAACTTTGGCTTTTCCAAAGCTTAGTCTTTGGACTTCAAACGCGTTCTGCTAGCGGTATCCCCATGGCCACTGGTTACCAGGCAGTGGATTACACTCCACGCTTGTGTTCATTTGCTCACTTTCTAAACTTACTCCAAATGGAGGCTAGTTACAGTTTGGATTTCTTTTGATGGTCATGAGACACTACATACATGGAGAAATTAGCATCTTCTGAGAGCCGTTCTTTTTAACATCCGTCTCTAGGTGACACCTTAGTGTGCCAGAATTCTCAGATATTGCCAGAGAACGTTATGCATAGTGCGAGTCTCCTTAGTCCAGACCCCATCTGTGTCTTAGTACCTTGCAAAATAGTTATGGAGCCGAAGATGATAGGATCTGACCAATGCATTGTTGCTTACTGGCTTGCTTCAGATCGTGTCCCATTTTTATCAATCGTGACCTTCTTAAAACCATCCCATCCAACAGAAAATCCTAAGATCCTAATGGAATCTAAGCAGCTGTCGGTGTTCAGGCACAAATTCAGCATATGCTGAATGTATTCTCTGTCTTACACCGGTTGTTATGGTTGGGAAATCCTGGTACCTCCTGAAGAGAGAGTTGTATTTCTACAGCTCATAGCATGGAGCTAAATTTACATGTATCCTCCTGGGTGCCACGTTTGGAATCCGAATGGGTGCAAGACCTTTCAGGAAACCACAGAAGTGAGTTTTAAGAGGTTTTATCTGTGTGCAGCTTGCTTAATATACAATTGCAAACCTGTTTGTAAACTTGCCGTCTCTGGTAGGCTCCAGTGAGCCATCCAGTGTGCAGATTACATGTATTGCAAAAAGAAACAAATGATTTTACAGCCCTTTTCTTGCAAAGTTACAATGTTACCTCAGCCTGGTATATGCTAGAATAGAAGAGCATATGTTAAAACACAGTGCAGACGAAATGCAGAAAGATACTCCAATCGTTTGATTAGTCCTTCATGTTATTTTCTATGGATGGGACCTTTAAAACCCTTTGGTAGATATCAAATTTCGTAACTTCCAAAAGCTTCTCTGGTTTGTGAGCACATTTCATTCCAGGTAATGCTTAAAAATATTAATGGTTCAAATTTCAAAGATAGAAGGTCTCCATGTCCTGCAACCAGTCTCAGAGCTGGTCAGCTGCTACCACTGGGTGTTTGTCCTTTTCGGTCCCTTTGATCCTCAGGAATGCTGTACCCCATGGACTTCAACAGGTATGGGCAACTACAGTAGTCTTGAGGATGCTGTAGACTGTTGCTTAATAATGGATGTTTGGTATAGGGGGTGCTCCACGTGACAGAAAATTTATCAACCATCTTCTGGCTGTATTGGTATTTGGATCTGCTTCTCCAGCCCCTTGCAGAGAGCTCCGCCTGGGGCCAGTGGTGGAGCACGCCGCTACCACCACAGCAGCCTGGAGGCTTTGCCAGCTGTTCTGCACTCCAGCTGATATTATTCAGGTTGATATACATCATATATTTTTATAGTATATTTTATATTTTATGTTATATCAGGCAGATAGGGCTTTCCGGCAACAAGGTGTCAGAAGGTCTTGCTTTAGTGCTGTCATACTGAAGATGCAACGGAGTTTCATCTATGCAGGTATGTAAGACCATGGATTTTAAGTGTTGTACATTAATGTAAAAGCTCAGGCCAGAATCTAAGTCCCATCTTGGTTTCACCAGGGAAAGTTTGCAGTGTGGCAATAGGAATGAATGCGAAAGGGCAAAGAAAACCATTTGGTTGATGCCGGCTGCATTAACCATCAGGTTGCCAGTAGGAGCTCAGCATTTGGGAACTTCCCACTGTTACCTTTGGTACACGTCCTTATGGAATGTCTTAATTATGCAAGTGTAAAATATCTGTATACAGTTAGTTTAGATTAAATGTTGGAGAGTCAATATGTAACCTCAAGGTGTTAAAAATGACTCTCCAAAGCATTATTATGAAATAATATAAAATTAATTTTAAAAATTTATATTTTTGCCTTTTCCTTCCCTATTCTTTTCCACTCTTTAATCAGTTTACACTTGAGCTGACACTTGCCATCTTTAAACAAAATTTCAGGAATCTGAAACTGCTGCAGATAGATTGGGTTTCGTGATAAAAAGCCAGTTCTCTGGGCTGTAAGCAATGCCATGTCTCCTGCTATCAGTAACGGGATTTTCTGGAGAGAGAAACCAAGGGAGAATTCTTTTCCTTTCCAGCTCTTGAGAGATGAAGCTACAACCTTCAGTATGGACACAACCACCTGTGGTAAAATAAACAGCACTGATTGCTGGTCAGATTCAATTTTTCCAGTACAAGTTTGTGTAAGTTTATTATCTGGAGTAAGAAATAAGGTCACACTGCAGAAAGATTTGTCCTTTTTACTGTCTTTTTTTCCTATGTTTGATTAATAAATTCAAGAAAAAGAAAGCACATGAAGTTTAGGGACAAGCTTCCAAAATTATTTCATTTGTTACTCATTTCATTTAATTTCATTGATTACTTCAGTCTTTATGTTTAAAAATGGCAGTACTTCATGTTTAGGCACACTTGCATTCTTAAACACCCACCCACCCGACTTTTTGCTTCTAGCCCTTACTTCCAAACAGCTCCTGCCCCTTGAGCATGGTCTTATTGGTGGTGAAAAGTATCAGGGATTAGGTGGCTGCCTCCTGACAACATCACAATCCAAGCCCGAGTCTCGAGACACGTGGTTGTAAATGAAATGAAATCTTTTGCTTTTGGTCTCTCTCGTGCATGTGAATGGATGGGAAGTGAAGTACTTGGCTAATTGAAAAGTGCAGTTAAACAAATGCAACCTAAGTGGTAGATGACACTAAAACAGTGAGTTTTGGTGAAATAGTTGTTTTACTTTGGCGTATCAAGGAGTACTCTAGTATTTTATTAAACCATCTCTACAATAGTGCTGATTGGGATCAAAGGCAACTAAACCAGCCTAGGGATAAGGGTTTGACCCTGATGAAATGTCACTCTCCCACAGCTCTGCACGCCCCGCGTACCTATGGCCGTGGTCGTACACTTTGCATAGGGTTCATTGACCTGAGCTTCAGATGCCTGAGAGTTAGAGGCTGAGTTGACCCAAGGCTTCCTTTGCAGTCACTAGAAACATTTACCTTCAGAGGGGGATTCGTTCAGTTGATCTTCGACTCTAATTTTAGTGATCCTTGGGGGTATTTCTCTCTTGACTGTAAAAGGAAAGTAGTGTGGATAATTTAGAATCAGATGTGAAACTTCTAGCCTCCTAAATTAGAGCAGATTAAACCTACTTTGCTGTTTTGTTCCACAGTGAAGCCTTCAGTGTTTGCAGCTGTGTAATTAGTTCAGCTGCCACTGGAAAGGAAGACTTGTTTTTCTTTGCTTTTTTTATTTTATTGGTATGCTCTTAAAAAAAAGAAGATTTCCAAATGTGAATTCCATAATCCTGCGCCAGCGCTCAGAAAGTCTCCCCCCGAGCTGCAGTACTCCAGCTGGTGAACTGCCCACCTCTGTGCAGCTTGCGGCTCCGCAGCCTGGAGACAGCGCACTGCAGGCATAGCAACGGCACCGAAAATAGTCACAGCCGGCACCAGAATAACACGCGAGGGTACCTGAAGAGATCTGTTTCTTTGCTGGTAAAATGAGTAACTTGAAGGCTGGGTAAGATCTGCTCTAAACTTGACCCGCTCATGGGGAAATGCTGTTCCTGTTGTTTGCAGGGAGTTGTAGGGGTAACGCTGCTTTTGTTCTTTGCCTGTTACGTTGAAAATCCCTTATGGCAACGCTGCTGCCAGATGTAAAGATGTGATGCCACCGAGCTCTAAAAGACCCATCCAGAAACACAGAGCCCTCCCTGCTTGGCGAAGATGCTCTGTGCAGAGCAGAGGCTGCGACGCGCATCCTCCCGGCAGCTGGAATCGAGGGCACCCTGTGCTCAAAAGGAGCAGAGGTGACAGAGACAAGGCTTTCCCTACGTCTCCTACATTATCTTCAGGCTGTACTTTTGCAGCTGAGTCAAAAATGCTCCTAGCAGGCCTTCACTGGCTGGCCAAACGATGTTTGCAGGGCAGATAAAAATTGTACAAAAAAATCTCCAGCTTGCAGAGGGGGAACCATTGACATTTTACCCTTGTCCTCCAGCAAGGCGTCCTGGTTCCAGTCTTTTGTAAACCCATGCTATGATGTTAGACTGCTTCTAAGTGTGTTTGGTTATTTATTCATCTGGCCTATGTGGATGGCAGAAATAACTCTACAATCACCACCGGCGGCTGACACTGGAGCCCTGTTTCCGTACCAGGCTGTGGCCCCCGGCACTTGTGCTGTTACTGCGCAGGCAAAGACAGCAGGGAGAGCGAAGTACAATATTTAACCTGCTTTTCTCACCTCTCCTTTGTTCATCGCCTTTTAAAGTAATAGCTCTTGATAGCAGATAACCAGCGCTGAATACAATGAGGTGAACCTATCCCTAGTCTTAGGAATGTGAATGTTACCATGGGGCGAGGTCTCTGGTCGCTCTTTCGACTTCTGTGCTGTCGAGGGGTCTGACTGTTTGCAGCTCTCGCTAGTTTGTGCTATGACTTGTTTTCACCGCTCCTGAAGCTGGCTTAAGCAATTCCTTCCTCTCCTGAGTGCAGCTGCACACTTTTGCTGCCATGCTGTTTGCTACTCCAACCCAGTTGTGGTTTTGTTTTAACACAAGTTGTTTCAGTGGTGTTTATACCATGAGCATTGGTACTGATACAGCTGCAAAAGGGGGGCAAGGGGGTGTAGAAACTTGGAGCTGGCTTTTTGGCTGCAGAAAGCGTATTGTGTAGCTACACACAATAGTGATCACTGGCATCAACCTTGGAATAAATAGGAGCCATTGAAGCTATTGAAATGGGATTAATTCCCATTGTGTATAGAGTGGAATTAATACAGTGAAAGCAAATAATGTAGACGGCCAACAATTTTGGCCGTGAGGTGACATAATGCTGCAGTTAGAGACCGCCATTATCTCCTATTCTTCTTTTCCACGCACATGGGCACATTGTGCATTTCAATTGCACCACAAATCCTGGCTTTCTAGAAAAAAATAAAAAATTAGAAATTCAAAGTATGCAAAAGAATAATTGCGGAATAATTGTTATAACTTGGAGGAAGCAACAGATGTTTCACTTGTTGCTGGAACTCTCTGAAGGAGAACTAATTTTCCAGGCATATCGAGTACATGCTAATCAGAAACATTTTTCTCTATGCTGCAGCATAATGGTATTCCTCAAAACGTTCTTTGTGTCAGCTTAATAATGCACAGCCAAAGGATGTGCTACTGCGACTAGCGTCGCAGGGTTTGCCACTACCTTTTTATTTTGTTTCTTTCACATTCTCTTAACTGGGCCAGTCACCTTTCTTGAAATAAAAGGCAAAATAGACTATTAATGCTTGAAAATAACATAAAAAACCCCAAGACTTGTTGTGAAAAAAAAATTAAAAATCTAGTTTCACTGAAGATAAGGCTGATGCCTTGTTGAAGTTACTACTGATAATGCAGATTTAACACCTGGAGCTCGCAGGTGGGGAATATACTGAGAACCACAATGCTCTTTTCTCCAGATCTGATCTTTTGAACCAGCTCTTTCTAACAACAGATGTCACTTCTGCTCATCAAGATACTAGCCGAGCTCTACAAACTTAATAGCTGTCATTGCAGGACAAGAAAATGATGTAGATTAGATAGCTTGGATAGTGGTTGTGGTATCGAACACTAAAAAATTTCTACTGACCTTAGATGCAGACAGACTGGAGACGATCCAAAGGAGGGCCATGAAGATGATCAAACTGCTATCTGAACCTGCCCTGTGAGGAAAGACTGAAGGAGTTAGGTCTCTTCTCCCTGGCGAAGAGAAGGCTCAGGAGGACCTCATCGTGGTATTCCAGTACTTAAAGGGCGGTTACAAAGAGGATGGAGGCTCTCTCTTCACAAGGAGCCACATGGAGAAGACAAGGGGCAACAGGTACAAATTGCCTATTTCAGTCACAGAAGATTTCCTTGCATACGCAGATCTATGTTCTAAAAATGCAAAGACTTTCATTGTATCAGAATACAAAGTAAACTAAGAGATAAAAAACAACAAAGATCAACAAGCAAGAGTGCAGGACTGTTAATTCCCTGTGATGCTCCTTATCAAATGCAATTATTGTTTGAGAAAACATTTCCAGAGCCTTTGGGATATAGCTGTGAGTGTAAGCCAAGACAGCGCGCTCCTTCGACTGGGGCTGCCGCTGGCTGTGTGCACGTAACCTCTGCGTGGTGTAGGGAGGCAAAGGGGTGGGAGAAGAAAGGTGTCAAGCTGAATGGAGCACAGGTGGTTTCCTTCGAGTCCTGGTGCCCAGGATTTCTTCTTGTGTTTCACAGGGGGTGGGAGGAGAGGGAGACGTCTGTCCCTGGGTCTTTTCTCCATGCAAGGTTGAGGTGGCTGCAGTGCACTCCTGGACCTGGATGGTGGGGAATCATAGAATATCTCAAGTTGGAAGGGACCCAATAAGGATCATCGAGTCCAACTCCCTGCTCCTCGCAGGACAACCTAAAAAGGAACCATATGACTAAGAGTGTCATCCAGACACTCCTTGAACTCTGACAGGCTTGGTGCCGTAACCACTTCCCTGGGGACCCTGTTCCAGTGACCGACCACCCTCCCAGTGAAGAACCTTTTCCTAATGTCCAAGCTGAACTTCCCCTGATGCAGTTTCATTCCATTTCCTCATGTCCTATCAGTGGTCAGCAGAGAGAGGAGATCAGCACCTCCCCCTCCGCTGCCCCCCTTGAGGAAGTTGTAGGCTGCCATGAGGGCACCCCTCAGCCTTCTCTTCTCCAAGCTGAACAAACCAAGTGACCTCAGCCACTCCTCGTAAGTCTTGCCCCCGAGGCCTTTCACCATCCTGGTCGCCCTCCTCTGGGCACACTCTCATAGTTTGATGTCCTTCTTATATTGAGGTGCCCAAAACTGCACACAGTACTTGAGGTGGGGCCGCACCAGTGCAGTGTAGGGTGGGACAATCACCTCCCTTGACTGGCTTGCTATGCTGTGCTTGATGCACCCCAGGACACAGTCAGTCCTTTTGGCTGCCAGGGCACACTGTTGACTCATTCAACTTGCCATCAACCCAAACCTCCAGATCTCTTTCCATGGTCCCAGGGCTCTGGGAGTCAGGGAGAGCTCACATGGCTACGAGCATGGAGGAGGTGAAGATACCATGTAGAGAGCTGGTATTTGTTTTAAAAGCAACCCTGGAATGCTCCACCCTCTTGTTAGTGTACCAGAGAGACGCGGGTGGCATTTCTTGCTTTTTTCTAGTTGCAGCGTTAGCAGTAGTACATCTCCGGGTATTCGTGCCATGTACTAAAACATATGGCAAATTACTTGCCCATATGGGTTCGAAGAGCAATGTGTGTTCGGCAGATTAAACCCCAGAACAATCAGAAGACGAGCTTTGCATTCCAAGCTGGAGAGCATGGCAATCATCTCACATTGTCTAGACTTTCCTCTCTCTGTCATTTTTACATATTTTGCAGCGATTACATTCGTTTCCTCTGGCTTCCTTTCTGCCAAGATCCATCTGCAACTTAGAATCGGTTAAGATTTTCATTATTCATGGTATTAGTCACTGTGAGCATATTTCGAGCATGCACTTCTGATGCTCCCATCCATTTTTGTTATAGTAAATTAATCCCATTCTGGGAGGGTGATGGAAACTGTTTTTTTGTTTTTTTTTTTTTTTTTTTTTGATTTATCTATGCAGATATAAATGAAATGAAAAAAAATCATGAAGCCAATGTTTTAAAGTAATGATTAATCTCATTTTTCTTAGAAGACATATTATCAGGCAGATATGATAGAGAAAACTTATTACTTTGGCTTTAAAAACATATTAATTAAAGGACTGTGTCATAACAAAAAATGAAGACAAACTTATTACAGAGTAATTTTCATTAGAAACTAGTGAAAGTGCAGTTCTTGACCAGCTGGAATTAGGGGTTAATATTCCTCTTTTCAGTTTGCTGATGTTGATGGGATTTTAAATGACTTTTGACAAGTTTGAATAATATTGCATATATTAGGAAGCTGTCCGTCAGCAGGTGAAGCAGAGTGCTTAGATAATGGTGAAACCTCCTAACACAAGGAAGGGCTGGAAGGTGGACTTCAATCAAAACCTCCAGATTCCTCGTGCTTCCTCACCTAAAGGGAACATTTTCTTACCTGAAAGTACTGATTTGAGTTGTACTTTCCTTTCGTCTTGGGCTGAAGCTAAAAACCTTGCTCTCAATCACTGCTTTCCAAAGTAGGGAGCAAGGAAAATATGCCTTTAAGATTTTACTGCCTTAGGGTTTGGGCACCAATTTATCAAGCAGACAAAATTTTTGGTATAGGCAGGAGCTTGGTGGTTATTTGTGTTCGAGGGAGCAGTGAGCCACTGTACAGGCGCTATGAAGCTCGCAGCTCAACTGTGCACACCCATCTCCCCAAATTCTTCATATGTATAGCCCTTTCCTTGGGCTGGAAATCTGGGAATCGATCTGGTTTTGCTCATGCAATTGATACGTACGTTGCTGTCTGAGCAGGTAATTTGCTTTCTTCTTTCAGCTGTCATGAAATTCCAGTCTGGCGTGAGACTTGGGAAGCTGCTGTGGTTTGGGGGGTGCTTTGGGTCACCGGAGCAGGGCGCCAGCCTGAGCACTTGATGCAGCCCCCCCATTTCTGCAGGGCTTTGCACTGCTCTTCTCTGCGTCCCTGGTGCTGCCCCAAAGCGTTACGCACTGCCACCCACGCGCCTCCTCTTCCCCATGTGCACAAACGTGGTATGTGTCTGTGTACAGCTTTTTCCTCTGTAATTTTAAAATTATTACCTTCTGTCATTTTACCAAAATAAGTGTGTATGCATACTGCAAACCCGTACTTATCCCCCAGCCTGACTCTCTGGCAGAACTGCAGAACAACTGCCCTTCTACAGCCAGGTAAGGAGACCAGACCCTTAAAGCGTTGGCTGGGAGGTGATTAAGCGATGAATGGTAGACGAGATTTTATCTGCAGATCACTGCCATGATTTGCGCAGCAGGGCTGTTCTTCATCCTGCGCTGCAGTGCCATGGCTCTACCCCAGCTCAGCCCAGTGCCCCCCAGCTCTGGGTACAGCTCAGCCCAGTGCCCCCAGCCCAGCTGGGGTGCTGAGCTGCTCTGCTCCATCCTGCCTGCAGATGGGGACTGAAAACTACATTTTGAAGGCACAACTATGCTGAGTGCTGCAGCTCGCTTCCAGAAGGCAGTTACTCATCCCCTGCAAGCCAGGCTCTGCCTCCTCCTGAGACCTGCATTTCTTGAAGAGGGGAGCACGGTGTTTAAAGAGCAGCAGTTCTTCCCCTTGAGCTGATTTCCCAGGTCCTCTGCTGAAAAACAGAAGGAACCTGAAGGACCAGCAATAGATACTATTTATCACTGCAGACTGCTGTAAGAAATTGGCTCAAACCTGTGTAACTGCATACAAATATACACACACACACATATACATTTAGTATGCTCTGTTTTATATATCAAATAGAAAAGGCTAGATAAACAAAACCATGGCCAAAGTGTATTTCATGTTACCTATGCTGGGATGTGAAGCAGCAGGGAAAGGCAGCTTGGCAAGCCTGCTTTTGATTCTCTGTGAATGGGTTATTTGGACTGCAGATGATCCAGCTTGCATTTGTTACACTGATAATCAGAGAGGGCTGCTGGGCATCACGCTTCTTAGCTGAGGTGTAGGGCCGTGTGACTGTGGTTATGCATATTCCCAGGCCAGCTCAGCTTTGCAGATAACGTGGCAATGCACGACCAAGCCACCTCAGTGGCTCTGCCGGGAGATGCCCGGGTTTTGCCGTGGCAGGCCAGAGCGGTGCTGCAGCACTCAGTGCCCCTGCAGCAAGTGCTTCGCTTTGGGTGGAGCAAATCTAGATATTTGCATTCCAGAATGCGCTGAAATCTTCCATGATATGTAAGAATTACTCGTCATTTTGGAGAGAGCCAAAGCAGGGGACCCAGCACCAGGTCTCTGGCTTTAATGTTCCTCGTAAAAGGCTTGAAGTGCTCATGTAGCCCGGTGCTCAGCTGGGGGTGCTTCTCCCTGCGCTGTAATAAACCGGGAGTAACAGCCAATTTTTCTTCCAGGTGTTATATGAAATTCTGTCCACCCTGAAATCAGAGGTTTATGCTTGATTTCAGTGGAGCCAAGCTTTCATTTTTATTTCATAGGGAGTTTGCTCTGATTTATATGATTAAGAGTTTTATAAAACTTATTATTCTTGTAAGTATACATTTTTTGCCCCTTTAGAAGCTTCCTAAGCATGGAGGGAGAGGCATACCCACAAATTATGTCTCTAAGATGAGGGTGTTTTTTTGACTGTAAACAGTAATATGGATAATCAGGGAGAAAACCATGACAGCCTTATGATGCCTTGCACCCCACTAGGAATAACCTAGAAAGCAAATGCATAAATGAGAATATGCTCAGAAAAACGTGAATGCCTTAAATTTAGCAGCTCAGTGCAGCTTACATGTGGGGAGGGAGGTGTGTGAAACAGGTTAATGCCACTCCGAATTTTCTTCTCTGTCTTGAATTGACCCTTACGTCCTCCTCCTCCCAGATTTTCAGATTGAAGGCTTATAAAGATGGCTTGTTTATACTTGCAGATCTTTGGTATACAGGTAATTTAAAAAAAAATTCAGATGCATACAAGTCTTTTTTGTGTTCATGTTAAAAAAGACCACAGAATGAGTGACGTTGGGCCTTTGCCTAAGCTTCCACAAAGAGCTGCTGCAGAATGGTGGCATTAGGATGCTGGTGTTGCAGCTGCCCTCAGGTTCCTTAGCAAGGCAGAAACCCCGTGTTCATCAGTGGTTCTCTAAGGTTTGTGAGCCTTGGCTTTACTATACACCATATTTGCTTGCGTTGCAGGATGTGAATCTCTGAACTCTGGTGGTGTCAACCATTCTCCTCCCAGGGTAACAGCATCACAGAGGAGCCCTGCTGGGACACAGGCTGCCACAACCCATCCCACACAGTTGTGCTTGTGAACGTTGATCTTGTGACTCACCCCGAAGTCTCTTCCTTCCCTTCCCATCTTCTTGGTGTCTCTGAGTTCCCACCTGCATCACTCATGCTGGGCTTTACAAGATTTACAATGATGTCTTTTGTTAAATATTGAAACCTTTTCCATGACTTTGTTAGTTTTTACAGGTTCCTGAGTGGTTTTGGCTGGGGTAGAGTTAATTTTCTTCATAGTAGCTAGTATGGGGCTATGTTTTGGATTTGTGCTGGAAACAGTGTCGATAACACAGGGATGTTTTTGTTATTGCTGAGCAGTGCTTACACAGAGTCAAGGCCTTTTCTGCTTCTCACCCCACCCCACCAGCGAGGAGGCTGGGGATGCACAAGGAGTTGGGAGGGGACACAGCTGGGACAGCTGACCCCAACTGACCAGAGGGCTATTCCATACCATGTGGCGTCATGCTCAGCATATAAAGCTGGGGGAAGAAGAAGGAAGCGGGGGGACACATTCAGAGTGATGGCATTTTGTCTTTCCAAGTAGCTGTTATGCGTGATGGAGCCCTACTTTCCTGGGGATGGCTGAACACCTGCCTGCTGATGGGAAGGAGTGAATGAATTCCTTGCTTTGCTTTGCTTGCATGCGCGTCATTTGCCTTCCCTATTCAACTGTCTTTATCTCCACGCACAGGTTTTCTCCCTTTTACCCTTCCGATTCTCTCCCCCATCCCACTGGGGGGAAGTGAGCGAGCAGCTGTGTGGGGCTGAGCTGCTGGCTGGGCTTAAACCACGACACTGAGACACTGAATTTCCAAAGCGTTTTTTGTTGAACAGACCAAACTTTAAGTCCCAGCTGTCTCTCCAACTTGTAGTCTCACTCCACCAGCAGTTACAGCCTTTGATCGTCAAAATTTCTATTATGCTGCTTGATTAAAGGTATTCAGAACTCAAGGTGAGAGCAGACAGAGATTTACATTTGAAGTGATTTATTAACCTGCCATAATTTAAGGTCATGCTAGTTTCAGGATATTGTTAGTCCTTAATTTCTGTCTCTCTTTGTGCTATCCAGTCATAGACAACTAACGTTAGTTTAATTCAAAGGGTTTTTGCTTCCTTGGAGGAAATATTAGAAGGAAATAAAAATTCTGTAGTTGGTAAAAGGGATTAGGAAAAAAAAGGCCTTTTGAATTCCCATTCTCAAAATGCCTAGGCTACAAACACAACTGATTAAGATATCACCTAGGCAAGAAATAAAAAATTACCTCTGGTGTGTCCCAGCTCACACAGTACCCTTTATGTCACCTAGTTAGTAGCAATGAAGTGTCAAACTGAGCTGTGAATGGTGTGAATATATTGTAACTACAGTCCTTGCTTGGTAGTGCTACGCTCTCCTTTTTCTTATGCTATGAAAAACCCTGGATGGTTTAATTCTAGAAGAGACAAACAGAGTTCAGCTATGGTGCTCAGCATATCATGACTGCAATATCCTACTCTTCTACCTGTGCCACTGTGTGGTGCAGGGGGATAACAGCTTTAATCGCTTTGGCTGTTAACCGTCCCCTAACCGTCCTTTCAGGCGTGGTACAGACAGTGCTCGCCAAGTACTCTCACTTCAGTGTTTTCATGTGGGTCACCTTTTATTTCCTTGAGAATAGAATAATCATTTGATATACCTAAATACATGATTAACCTAAGAAAAATAACGTCAAATGTAAAATTCAGGTTTCATGATAGAAAGCCAAAATGACCCCAGTACGAGAGAGCTTCAGGCCTGAATATACCTACACAGACTTTACTGGCAAAACTCTGACTGAGCAGGGCTGCTTGTGTGCCTGTCGGGATGTGTTTTTTTGGTAGTGTGTGTGTGTGTGTGCCGTGCCCTGTTTGGGCAGGAAAGTTCTGCTTAATTTTCTGTTCCTCACCAATCATATCATATGTGCAATCAGGTAGAAAAAATTTCTGCTTCTGTGTCCCCAAAGGAAGAAGGGCATACCCACATATTGATTTTCTCCATATTCTGTAAGGACCTGCTCCTATTTCTTTGAGAGGCCTGGGCTTAGATTTTGAAAATATCCGGTATTCTTCTAAAACAGAAAAAAAATCCTAAGGACAATTTATGGGGGAAAAAAACAGACCAAACAAATCAAATCATTCAGGAGGTCTGCAAAAAGGAAAGGTAAACAAGTCTGAGGTAGGTAGAGTTGGGCTGACAGACTATGTGTCAGGGACGGACGCGCTGATGGGTTCTAGGCAGAAGCACCTGAACGAAAGGACCCGTGATGACCCACGCAGGAGTTGCACTGAGGGAAACTGTGTGCGCTGTCTGTTAGAAACACGCATTTTTCTCTAACAGCTGTACACCAACCCCGGAACTGCTGTCTCTAGACACTTGAATGCACATCATGGTGAAAGGCAGCAGCATCTCGTTGGGAAGAGGACATAGGGTCTGTGATGCAAATGTGAACTTCGGAAAGAGAGGCTTTAAGTTACCAACATGACACCTTTTCAAACACATTAGTAATTACCTGCTAGTTAGATGCACTGTGAAATATTCATTCGTATAAATGCGTGACATACACAGTTATTCACTTTTGTGTTGCTTTCTGAGCATTGCACGTGCGTTCTGGGGCAGCAGCAGGCAGTGGCTGCGCAGGCAGCGCAGGGAGGGCAATAACAGGCACCGTGAGTTTTGGTTTCAGCAGGGCTCCCTGGGTAGGAAGGTCCTGATTCTCAGAAGAGCCTGGTCACCTTCCTGCCTCGTTAGTGCTGGTGGCAATCCTCTAGGTTACCCCAGATCGGCAGAGCTGCAGCTCAGCTACCTCCTAACTGCCCGTGGGGCTGAGCCCCTGCTCCAGCTGTGGGTGCCTGAGCAGAGATGTTGCACACAGGTATTATAACTAATAGCTCCGGCTGAATCCTCGGGGTTTCCTTGCTTATCTCCTTCATGCAGCCGATCCTGTACATACGCTCAGGACATGTCTGAAATTGAAGGCATCTGGGAACATTTTAGTAGGGATTTATCTATCCTGACTTCAGAAATTGAGACGTCAGACGTGACTCAGAGCTAGTAACCCTGCATGCTCTTTCCAGTCAATGGAATGATTTAGATGCTTCTGCAGGACAATTAATTTCATCCTAAAGGTGCCGGACAAATCTCTTTCTAAAGGTGCCTATTGGTCTCCTTTGTAAAAGCCTAGAATGAGTAACAGTAATGTAGATATCTAAACTTGGATGAGATGAATCCTGCTCTGCATTCGTATCCCATTACTCTGGAGCAGGGACTGAACTTGGGACACTAACATTCATCTTCCTAACCATTGGGCTACTGAGTATTCTCAGTCTCACTTGCTCTATATTGTATAAATGTTTACAGGGAGCGAGGACTTGCCTTGAATCCATAATGACTAGTGCATCTGAGCACTGCAGCATCACTGAGTCATGGAGGAAAGCAGAAAGCACATACACACACACACATTGCTCTTAAAATCCTGATTTGCTTCACCCAGTGACACAGTAAAAGATAACCTTATAGAGATGACTGCTGAGCTGCAGTGACAGAATGTGGCAAACGGGAAATCCAATGGCAGAGCTCTTTCTCTGCCAGAGGTGATGGAGGAACCGCTGCAGATATGCAGCAATGTTGATCATGTGTAGAGTCCTTAACCAAGGGAGATGGTGCTGGAGAAATTACTTTCTCTCTTCCTTTGATCCTGGCCTCGAAGGGTCCATGACTGTCTTTTGTACCCCCTTGTTACCTTGTTTGCACTGTCACTCTATGAAGGATATTTTCACATTATGTTTTTTGCTGTGCCCTAAAACAGATTCCTCCCAGGTTTTGAGGTCACATTCCTTTTGGGCCCACTAATTGGTAATTTGTGCTTTGTGTTTGTGACCTTGGGACCCCGGTGTCATCCTGTTCCTGTAACGCATATTTTGAGGAGTTCCTCTGCTGCCATCCTACATTTGTGCTTTCAGAGCTCCTTGCTATACAGTATAGACTTATCCATTGATTACCGATTCCCAGTATTGATTAAGGCTATGTGTCCTTTGAGTTCTTGACAGTGAATAGCATGACACAATAGCTGTCATGCTGGAAGAAATAGGAAAACTCAATAAAGCCTGTTTCAATGTGGAAAACTAATTAAAAAGGTGTTGCATAATGAACACACAGAGAAGAAATTACAGATCTTGGCTGAATAGTCTTATTCTTGTGAAGCTGACCCCAGTTGGTGTTAGGCTGACCAGACACCAGGTGGATACCAGCCTGGGGGAGGATATTTCCTCTTTGCCAAAGACTCAAAGTTTGACTGGTTTTTTTTATAACTTGATTTTTTCATATGATTTTTATAAGTTTATGTAGTTTTCTTTACTGTTTATGGATTATATCCGTTGCGTTACTTAGGCTGTAGGTCAGTCTATGTAACTGTGTTGCTGTGATTTGAGCTCTTATGACTTGGTAGTTTCTTCCGTGTCAGTTTTATTCTGTGTTTTCATGCCCTGATTCCATTAGACATCATAAAATATCTGGTAGTTCCCTAAGGTTACATACTTGCAAGGTAATTCATAATATTTTTTAAAATGGTGCAATATTAGCTAATTATAAGAATTCTATGACTATGTATACTATTTATGACTTAAAGGACAAAATTGTTTCCTCTTAAAGTATTATGTCTTTTATTATGCTGGTGAATCACTTTTCTACTGAAAGATCTTAGTAGAAAATATGATGTTTGCATTTTCTACTAATGTTTACTGCTGAAGCTCAGAAGATCAACACTGGCTATAGAGTCTATTTTCTCTTGCCTATAAATACTTCCATATACAGAGTAGAAGAGCTTTAGCGGGGCCATGCCAGCATGGCTGGCATACCCTGCATGCCAGCAGCACGGTCCCAAGCAGCCCGGCAGCAAGCCTGCTGTGGGCTGGAGCAGCCACGAAGATCACATGTCCGAGTTGTCCTTTCCCAGCAGTGAGACTGCGAGGAAGAGTCAGCACCAGCACCAGAGCTGCTGCTTCTCTCTACCTGGGACACATGTGTGTATGGGTACACGTGTGTGCTGTGTTCAAGGGCACAGAGCAACGTCAGCAGCAGCCCATTTCATCTAACTTTCCTGCTCCTTCCCCGTAGAGCAGCTCCAACCATTCCTGTATCATATAAAAGCTGGCCATGGATGGCTTTTTGACATACAAAGGCTGTCTCTAACTGCAAGAAAAGGGAGTAAGAGATGCCGTTAAAATGAGCAGGTCAATTCATACTTCATATTTCATGTGCTACAACTGCTTTTTGTTTTTTTATCTATTACTTCAATACAACCTTTTATAAAAAAGATGTAATAGTTCCTTACTGTCCCTCAGGCTATGCTGGCTGAGGTTCCTGCACTTGATGATAGCTTGATGTGAGAGTAATTGCTACTCTTGTATAGCGACAGCCCATACCACCCCGCTTTGACTCGTGGGGCCCATTTATTCTATCTGAGCCTGCAATGTTTACATGGCCAGTCCTGGATCAGAGGTCCCCAACCACTTTTCTGTGTTGGCTGGGTCACCAGGAGGCAATCCAGACCAGGATAGTGAAAATCAGCATCTGATTCTCCAGGGTAGTTTGCCCCAGGCAAGCCTGCTCTTGGGCTGATGGCGGCAGAGCTGTATGCTGCTGTGCACGTTATTTACTGTGTCCTCCTGGTGTGAGGAAAATGCCTGAAATGATGGAGAAATCAGAGAGGATTTGTCACTAGGTTGGTCCATCCCTTTGGACTTCAGCAGCTGCATAAGCAATGGGGACTGACGGGTCCTGCAGAGCAGAGCATGGACACCTAAGTGGGAAGGTCTGACAAGGAGCGGAGAGCTCTGGTGGCATCCAGGCCCAATGCACTTGGCACCTTGTCACCTCCAGTCCCATCGCTGGGGTGTTTGCTGGCATTTTACTGTAGCTAATGAAGCTCAAGGATGCTGGTGCTTATAAGTGGGGCTGAAATATGACTAATTTCTATGTAATTATGAAAACACTTTAACAATCAGTCTTAAAAACACTAGCTATCAAACCTTCTGAATTTATTTCAAAGCCATTTAGTCTGGGAAGGAGCTGCTAATTGAAGAACATAATGGACCTATAAAACTGTGTAGTAGAGACCTACTTGTTAACCTCAGGGGACCGAAGGTATGGAGGGGATCAATTCAGGCTGCATTTGCATTTGTATGCCAGCATGAAAAACGTTCAATATAAAGAGAACAGGATGAGAGACGAGAGTGGGGAATTGGGCAGAGCCTGCTTGAGGAGTCTTCCCCTAGGAGTGAGGTTGCTGATCCTCCAGAGATGCTTTTTGAGCAGAGCCTGGGGCTGGGCTCTTTCAGTTTTGTTAAATGTGAAGCCTATCTTGTACTGGGATGTGCAGTCAGGGCAGAAGCATTGCTGAAGCTGCCCTCTCTCAGCAAGAGCGTCTCACTATAAGTCAATATGGCAACTGAATAAGCAGCCAGGTTAAGGGGGCTGTATGCCCCAAAACAGGGTCTCAGGGTAAACTGTTGGTGTTAGGGAAAGAGCTTTTGCTCCTTGACACAAGGCTAGTTTGCGGGCTTGTTCTGCTGGGTCCTGGTTGTGGACAGGTGTCACAATGCAGGACTTAGTGCTGTGTCCCCGGGGATGCAGAGCTGTTCATGCAGCCCCACGGCCCAGGGTTGTGACCCCCTCTCAGCTGGATGCCACACAGGACAGCTCTCTGTGCTCCTGGGTGCAGGGGGGATGCTGCAGTGCTGGTGTGCAAGTCGGATGGGAAGGTGCCTCCAAAAAGCTTTGTGACCTGCGGCAGCCGCCATGGCACGGTGGCACTCGGAGCATGTCTCTACCAGCAACCACCCCGAAAAGCTATGCAGTACCAGGCATACGGGAGACAAGCATCATTCAGGAAGAGGCACATGCTTGCATTCATCTTTCCTGGGGTGATATAAAAGAGTAATCAATCGGTATTGTTTGTGATGTTTGAGGTTTGAGAGGTACTCTGAAATATTCTGTACTAAGACATTACAGTTCTCCATATTGCCTGCTGGGCTTATTTTTCAAAAACTTCTGGAATGAGTGAAGTGCTAATTAGAATAGGTGTTTCGTACACGGTGAGCTTTGTGGACTATGCAGGGAAAGGTCTGATTTTCTTCCTGAATTAAATAGGTACCTAAATGCAGCTCTTTGTACTTGCTGGTTTAGAGACAGGGTGAATAATTTTCTGGTTTATGGACTGCAATTCTTTAAATACTTTAGTTAAAGCTCTTGACTTAATCACTTTGGGAAAGTACAAACACCAAAATTCATTAATTTCACACATATATATGAACAGAAACTTCAGGGCCATGGGCAGCCCTGCTGTCTGGTGATGGCAGGAGGGGGTGTTTTGGACTGGTTTGGTTGCCTGTTGCTTTTCGCTGCTTTCGAGCAAAGGGCAATCCAGGAAGCAAAACCTGCATTTTTTTGTAGAGTGTTAGAAAAGCAGTGTAAAAATTCAGGCGGCTTCAGTGACAGCAATGGCCCCAATTTACTGGGAGGGGAGGGAGAGAATGATGCCAGTGCCCTGGTCGCACTCCTGCTGGGTCTCCCGCTGTAGCTGTGGCTCTGCAGTTGCTCAGAACCTTTCTTCCAACTTACAGCTGCACCGAGGCTCTCACCGTAGGTCTGGATTTGTATTTCATGTTTTAGTTACTCCTCCCACTGCTTCCACACCTACAGCATCTTTGGGTGGGCAATGCGGCTGTCCCTTGGTGCTATGCTGCAGTCCTGGGGCACAGAGGTAAAGAGAAGCATCACAGGGGTTGGATTCTCGACCTTTCTACATTGCAGGGAAGTAATTGCTGCTGCTGGCCTGTCGCTGCAGTGCCAGCACGCTGCTGAGGCCGCCCAACGCGGCTGCAACCTCTGGGGAAACCGGGGGATTAGCCTGTGTTGGAAGAGCCCATCAGCACCCCAGAGTTGCCCCTGGAGGGCAGAGGACAGCATGCTCTCCTCTCCTCTGGCACCATCCCTCTCCTTGTGTTTAACCAGGCCTTTTACTTAAATAAATTGAATTTTTTTCAGAAGTGTAATCGCTAAATATCCTTTCTTGCTGTCCCCCAAACTTGCAGTGCTTTGTTGCAGCATTTGTCATGTTTGATAGATCACCTGTTTTCATTTTTAAGCTTGAAGAAGTTGAAAATAGAGCAGGTCAGCAAGCGGCCACATCACAGAAAGCCCTGTCACTACTTCTCGTTCTCCCCGCTCCCTTTCTTGCTTATTTTTTCAATTTAAATATCTTCTACCTTTAAAACACTTACAACAGTTCATCTGTGGAAGAACAATCGCTTTCTGGATCAGTCTGCATCCTTATATGGATTTTTTTCTGAGAGGGACAGCCACTCATCTCAGACATGGATATTTGGGAAGTTCCTGAGTGGGAGTGGAAGGTGGTGCTCCAGGTCCCTGTGTGTGCAAGTGGGAGCAGGTATTTGTGCACTGGTGTTCCCCCAGCTGTTTAAAAGAGATATATTTTTACCTTGGAAGCAAAACTCTTCTTATCGATTAATTGAACCGGCAGAGTGATTTATTGCCACAGAGGCACTAAAGGCAGGAAAGGACAGAACATGATTTTTAGATTGGCTATAATTCAGAGATATTGCTTATGTTACTGTGTCTTGACAATATATTTAAAAAAAAAAATTACTCTAAGCTTAGGTACCAGCTATGGAGATAAATGTGTGATCACTTCACTGCTGTTAGAAATATCGAGAAAAATATTCTGGGACCCTGAAGGCTGGACTGAGCATGCCTGCGCTGGCTCCAGGAGGGTGATGGCCTACGCAGAGCCAATGGGTACTTATTCGGGCGGTGGGGAGAGGCTGTTGCTGCAAAGGAGAGGCCAGTCCTGGGTGCTGAGCAGGGGACCTGCGGGCTGTCCAGGGAGGGGCTTGGGGCATAGGTGATATTTGAGTCCTGGCCCCTCTCAAAGCACAACTGTTTCTGTCCAGATGGTGCACTGGATTTTCCTTTGGGAGTAATGGTTAATTAAAAAGACTCACTGTTTCAATGACAGCTGTGAAGGTAAAGGTGATGTTCAGCTCTGATGTGATAGATGGAGAAACAACCTTAGGAGTCCTTGAGTCTAACAGACGTGGGGGGTGGGAGCCCTGTGTGACACAGCTGTGGAAATTCTCTTCAAGTCCTCTATTAGTCATGAGAGCAGGTTGCCTGCCTTGCCTGTGTGGCCTTTTTAGCAACAATTACAGAAAATATCCTAGGCGTCAAGGGGACAAAAGAGGGAAAGGACTCTTTTGGAGACTTACAGAAGTGAACTGTGAAGTAAATCTCTAATGATATCAGTCATCCCTGGGCACGTCCAAAGCCGCCTCTAACTTTGAGCTCCATGGCAGTGTACCAAGAAACTTTTCCCCTTCACACCAAAGCTTCCCTCCAAGCAAGGAGAAACGTGGAGGGCGACATCCTCATTAGCTGAGGTGTGCTTTTCTACTTACGTCTCTGCAGTTCTGGCCCTGGTTTCTGCTGCAGCAGTAGGGTACAGAAAGAGCATAGCAGCTAAGACAGAAATATGCCTGTGGCTTTGCCTGTCCTTGCCTTTGTAAAAAGAATTTGGAGACTTCCAGTAGAGATCATAGCATGTTGCAGTCATAAAACCTGGCCTGAATGCTTGGATCATTATCAGTACAGACATTTAGCTATAATAGAATTGAAGAAAAAACAGTATTTGTACTTGTAGAGGGAGTTACGGACTGCATGTAGAGTTAGTATGTCTAATCAGTAACCGCTGCTGGTTTCTGGAGGTCAAGGCAGATGATTTGGGTTGGGCTTCAATACAGGGTGTTTGGTATGTCTATATGTTTATATGACACCCAGGAGTATGTTAATGACTTGTCCAGTGTGAGTAACTGGTCATGATGCCTCTCAGCAGATGGAGGTGGAGCTGCTGAGACATGTAAGGTAGAGGATGAGAGTGGCAAATGATGTCAGCAGGTGAGAGAGGACCAGAAGGAAAGAGGGAAAAAGAGGAAGACGAAGTTCTGAGGGAGAAAAGGGGAAAATGGGGAATGGAAGATTCAATCCACTGAAAGATAGCAGCACTTATCTCAGAGGTAGGATTAAGAACAAGAGCAGTGGGGAGCTGTGAAGGATGAGAAGAGATTCTGGATAGATCTGGTGGTGCTGAGGGCACCTGGAATGAAGAGGAGGCGAAGCATGAGATGTTCATATTCAGCAGAGACAGCGCAAATCAGACTGAAGCTGATCTTTGATAGAGGAGAAATTCTTGGCAACAGTGGTTGGCTGCACTTTCAGATGGGAGACGAAAAATATCAGGGAAGAATTGGGGCCATGCTTGAACTTCTGCATCAATTCCTAGCAGACAGGTATCCACACTGGTACTAAATTGTTGACAGTCTTATCACTGAGGCCATGAAATAGGTAGATATATGGGCTACAAATGTCCCTCCTGTTTAGTGGAGGGTAGTGTAGTGAAACCAGTGCATCCTGTGCTCTGTTGTACCTAAATGAAGAGTGCTGTTAGTCCAGGAGCTTTCTGGAAGAAAAGATGGCATCTTTGGTGAGACCTTGTGGGAGTTGTTACATTTTCTGGCTTTTTTATTAAACTTGTTTGAAGATCTGCTCTTCCAGGCTCTGCAGTTTGTGTGGACTTCCTAAAGCTACTGAGCAGAGAAATACCTCGAGAGAGTGAGCCCCAGAGCCAACATTTGCCACTGGGTAAGGAAAGGGCTGCACCAACATCTGCCTATGGGGCTTTACCAAAACTCCTCCCCAAGTGTGCATTGCTGATCACATGCAGGCAAGCTTACTTAAAGCGGTGCATTGGAGTTTGGAGCAGCGAATCTGCATCACAATAAACATCCAATTTTCTGTGTTATTGCATAGGTATGAAAAAGTAGATAAAAAGGGGTCATAAGAATGGCAATGCAATGCAAATGCTGTACTACTGTGTTTAAATGAGAAAGGACATGTTATTAACAGAAAAACTTAGACTGGGTGAGGCTATACGGCTTCAGCATGCTTCCCTGTGATACCTCTGGGTCTAGATCAGGCCTATACTCAGATTTCCAACCATGAAAATGGTGGCTATTTAAAGAGCAGCAAATATTTTTTGAGTATTAAAGATGCTTCACATTTCTTATGTGTTTATTGTAATGAAAAATGATGTTATTAGTTCAGCTGGTTGAAATGTTTTACATGGAACATTAATCTTCTGAAAAATGAGGCTCTGCAGAAACTGACTCAGGGTCTATGAAGGCAAATTATTATTTTTTGAAGAAAATGGTATTTTAAGGAAAAAGAGAATATTTCTTTTAAAAAACATAATTTTTGTGTGAAAAATATCGGTAGTTTTCCAGCCAGCACATCTTACAGTGCCTACAGTCTGTAAACTGGTGATTTATTTTGCCTAACTGAAGGTAAGGAGCATTTTTCTGTTCTGTTTGACGGGGATGGATTAGGCCCCAGAAGAGGCTGTCTGGTTACCGTTATTTTTACACCCTTATGATGTTTCTGAGACATTGTTTCTGTAAAGTATACAGGCAATCAAATTATGCCCCCTTCACTCATCTTGTAAACAAAGCTTTCTAGGGCTAGTTAGAGCTGCCAGGTGCCTTTTGTATGTATGGTGTACGCTCAGAAGTTGTCTCTCAGTGCTGGGACCCTGGCCACCTCGGTCCTCTGTCTCCTGGGACTGGAAGGAGAATAAGAGTTCAGGCTTCTCCACCAAGGGAGAGATTTCTCTGCATCTGTGTAGCCTCATACACCTTAACTTGCCTATATGGAATTTGGTTAGTCACCTACATGTATATTCATAAACTGTACCCCTCTTTGGAGTAAGAAATGAAAATGGAGCGTTCCCTTTTTTATAATGGAGCACTTAATTAATTCTACTCATATGAATGTAAAGAATTGTTTGTTGGTGTAACACTGAAGCCTATCACTCAAAATTAACACAGACTATGTACAGTTGAAAAAAAAAAGATTTTTGGATATATATTTTATTTGACAGTGGTTTAGAATATCATACAGTAAACAAGATTTCTGTAAAAGTTAATTTATCCATAGTGGTGCGTTTCATAAAAATAGTTGCTCACTTACAGCCTTTCTGTGACTATTAATACATGGAATTATATTTATAGAGATAGAGCTGTACAGGGTAAATTCACAGCTAACACTACACAGAAATATTATTTGGAATGGGGTTTAGATGATGTGCTGTCTTCACAGGTTATCGATTACAGCCGCATAAAGCAATTACTGCACAAGGAGTAGCTGTGAACTGTGCAAATTAGAGTTTATGCAAGCATAATCTCAACTGTTTTTCAGATTTCATTGTTTGCTTTCTTTATACATAAAAATAAGATACTGGGACGTGCATCTACACTACAGAAGCATTGTCCAAAATCAGATTCAATAAATTAATGGCAAATTATATTGGATTCTAGTTCAGGGGATAAAGATTTTTTTTTTTCATTAAATAAGAGTTTTATAAACAGCTACATGGGCTTGTGCTTTTTTAGAAATTATAAATGGATTTTTCTTTCTAAAAAAAATTGTTTGAAAGCTGCAAAATCCTTGACTTGAGGCTTTTCAAATAATTGGACAGGAAGAAACATGCCTATAAATTTCTCAGTCCAGTGCAATGTTTGAGACATACAGCAATGTGCTAATTTCTTGGAACAAAGCCAATCTCAATCTAATTTTTCAGCAGAGCATGTGAGGAACTAAGATTGCTAGAGAACATCAGTTTTTAAATATGAATTTTCGACAGTACTTAGCTTTATGATTTTTTTTTTTAATTACCAATGCATTATTGCCCAGGATTTTGTTTTAATTTTGACAGACAAATAAGCATATGCACACTTACACAGACACACACGCATCTTTTTGAAACAAGATAATGACTGATTGACTGAACTGGGAGTTATTTCCTGTGAAGGCAGACTGGAATGTTTACCTGGCACTTAAGGCTTGAAATTCAAAACAGACAAGCAAGAAAGATAAAAACAAAAAAGACCAAAAAAAAAAAATGGAGGTAGGGGAGAAATGGTAAAATGGAAACCATTTTAAAAATGGAAATAAATTTACTGAATGAGGACACCGACAACTGTATTTCAGAAACCAGTCTAATTATTGTTAACATGTGCCTTAGAGGCACCTGCTCTGCCAAACGGAGGAGATGAGAGGTGAGAGTGTCCTAACTAAATGTGGATGGGTATGAAACATAGCACTGTTGATAAGTGAAGCTCTCATTTTCTGCAGGAGGGAAAGGCCTTTCCTTAAGGAAACTGCAGCTTTTTCTCTGTAGCACTCTTCCTTTCATTGCAAGGGCCTTGCAGACTTCTGGGGTTTGAGCCTGACCAATTGGTTTGTGTGCTACCTTGCAGGATTTGGGGAACCTGTAATAAATCGCTTTTGAGAATAATTTGCAAGTACAACTCCACCCTAACTCCTTTCCAATGTACAGAAATATGGTTTGTTCACAAAAATGGCAGTAGAAATGGTATCACAGAAACTAATCCACTGGATTCCCCACTCCTCCCGTAGCGCCCAGTGAACTATGCTACAGGGTATCACGTGGACTATCCCAAAGCATTAACAGTGGAGATGTGTCATGGATGTACAGTTCCAATGATGCTTCAAAGAAACCCTTTAACCCCTGTCTAGATATGTCGAGAACAATTTATTTACAACATTTTAGCTCCATGAAAAGATCCTCTCTCGGTTTCAGCTTGCTCCGTGCAGTTTTATTTAAGGCGATGTTCCAGTTTGTGATTGCTCTAACTTGTTCCAGTTTCTTGATATAAAGTTTGAATGAAATCCAAGTCCTTCATGCAGTGGGAAAAAAATGCTAAAGCTACACTGCACTATCCTTCTCTGATGTACTGTCCTTCATATTGTTTTGGTTTCTTCCATAGCTGCCAAAGTCCCTAAAATGGAACTGGGACTTCAGGGTCGATTTTAAATCTCTGTGTTGACTATAGGCTTTTGAACTTATTAGATACTGTGCACATTGTCATGGAATTTCACACTAATGTTTTCATTCCTCAATGCTTTGTGTATATGTGTGTGATAGTTAAAATAAATTAAAACAAACCAATGTGAGACAAAAACTAAGAAGAATGTTCTGCTTCAGTTTGAGACAGTTAGAGGGCAACAGTCCCTTGCTTATCTGCTCATGGCAGAAGTACCAGACTTCAGGACGCTAGGTAGCTTATCTGAGCCAGGGATTTTCCATGGCCCTGGGGAGACCGTTGCCTTTCGAACTGTGGTGTTGGTGCTGCGAGTGCTAATGGAGTGGAGACGTCCCTTCCTGGGGAACTCGCTGGGTTTCCCGTCAGGGTCCCTCTGGCTGTGGTCCATATCAATTCCAGGCGAGCTGCAGCGGTTCCTACTGTACGTCTTGGTAGCACCTGTATCAAGCTTGACATGGTCGGATGCTGCAGCCGACTTCTTCTCACTGGTATTTGTGGATTTGTGATCTTCTTTTTTGCTAAGAGATCCTCCTCTCTTGCTTTCTGGCTTCCTCAGCCTCCCAAACTGTTCATCACTGGTTCCAGCACACACGTGCTCTCTCGCGCCAGCCTCGATCGTTATGCTGTGTCCCACCACTTTGCTTTCTGAGGTGGGCCTGCCACCATCAGTGGTCTTATTTTTGCCTTCTGAATATCCTTTCCAAGAAGCCTCTTCATGCTTTGACCTGTCTACCTTTTTAGGACTTGCTGACCTTTCTCTTTGTTCTCCTAACCTTTTCTTTTTGTGACCGTTCACCGAAAGCTCCTTTGGTTTCCTTATATCGTGTTCCCTCTTGATATCCCATGTTGGCTCTGGGCTTATCTGGTGAGAAGGGTCAGAGGGTGGGGCTATGTGTGATGAAGATAATGGTGAGATTATGTCGTCGAGGGAAAGAGCTACTTCCGGCAGACCTGGGGAGGTGGCAGAGGGAGCACTCCAGGAGTTTGGTTCGTCTGTTGTAACAACAAAGAGAAGGGAGTTAAGGGCACATTCAGCACCACAGAGCATGTATTGCATGGGCATATGTATTCTGAGCAACGTCAACACCCAAACCACATACCAGACTTAAACTCCTCTGTCTTAGGTTTACAAGACTTCAACTCCTCTGTCTTAGGTGAGGCAAAACTCTCAGGGGAGTCAATGGGGAAGAAAACAAAAATAATCTCCCTCCCCCCAGAAAAAAAGTTTAGGAGAAGCAATAACCACAGGGCTGGTAACTGCAAATGCTGGAAACCCTGGTCTTTTTTTCGTAGAGATTCTGCTTTCCTCTGCCTACGTTAAATTATTCTTAAAATAATAAAGGCACGTGCTCATGAAATCAAATTGCCTCTTTTGTAGCCGTATAATGGATTTCTTAGCTGGGCAATATCAGCGCTGTCTCTGAGGACAAATGAGAAGGACTTTCTGCCATCTATTAAACATGTCCCTACAAGCATATAATAATTGACAAGAATTTGTAGCTCAGATAAGGTCATCATTGAATTTTGTCTCATATTTTTTCTAAACAGATATAATGTTGCAGTGTTTACGGCCCCACAATTCTTACAGGGTACTTACAAAGCTCTGCCTTTATATCACAGCGTCAGCCGCTGAGTCTCTTGGCTGTGCATTTTGAATTTCTCCTGGTTACTTAGCCTCAACACAATATGGTTGGATTGTGCAGATCCTGTTTAATTTAGCTAAATAGACATCTCCTTTGCTGAATCATGATGATTTTCCTAATCCATTGGTGCAAAACAGAATATTCTGAGATGCCTTTCTCTTGCATACATGATTTCTTTTGATTAACATTCGGCAGACAAAGAATCCATCATGACTAATGACAGCACAACTCCTATTCTTACCTGTCTACATAGAGGTTAGAGAAATCGCTGAACTTGGCTAATGTCGTTCCCTATTTAGTACCATTGCCTGGCTCTGAACGGTATGAGCAATAATCTGTCAGAGATGAAAGACTATCTCAGGAATCCATGGAAACGAGGTGAAACTCATGGCAAGAGCCACATATTTCATGGGGGGAGAAAATGTAACCTTCTAGCTGAAAAACAAGCATGGACTTCTGCAGGTCAGGACTAGTATCTCTCAGTGATATCAACTGTCCTTTAAATGATACATTTGTTTTTCTCAGTGCTATGCCTGCCTTCAAATTATCATGAAGATGCACATCGTCTCGAAAAATGGAATGGGTTTTACTGCCCAGCCTGGGATCTGCAGCTTGCTTGACTGAGATGGCACTTTTAAGTTAATAGCTTGATTGAGTGATTGCTGTCTTGCAGATAAAAATAGGAGAGACAATAGTGAGGTGGGTGATGTAAGGGGAGGGAGCAGCGCGGTTAGCTGAGGAGCTATTTATTTTCCCAGATGGTGTTTGTCATATGCTTTTGCATAATGAGCATATGTGTGGAGAGGATTAGCATTTGAGAGGGGAGAAAGTACAAGTTCTGTGTAAGACAAATAAACTTTGAGCTGGGAATCTAAATGGGCTGAGGGTCTCAACTGAATTTTTTTTTAAAAAAATCACACTTTCTTACCCTCCAGTTAAGGCTGAGTAATGTACCATCTGCTCCCTGCTTGGCACTTGAGCAAGAAAAAATAAAAGGAAGGCTCATGCATGTAGAGTGATCAGCTCTTAGGAGCTTGCCTACAAAAAGCATCTGCTTTGATGGGCTTCTTCTCTACTCTGCTCTTCAGTGTTGTCCCCCCAGTACAGGACCGCAGGCTGTGCCTGACGGGGGAGGTGCAGACCCCACCCCAGCTCTTTTTAGATCTGAAATCCGGGAGATCCCATTTTGGTTAACACTTGAATCAGGGACCATGCATGGGGTCCAAGTCACTTCGCCTGGTTCTCTAAGACTATCCCGGGACTCCCTCAGGCAGCATGAAGCCACCAGCAAGATACCTGAGCTAGCACTAAACAAGTTACCTGGGGCCTTAGAAAATTAAGCTTGTGCTTTTTATGGCATTGTCGCACCTTCCCAGGGTAGAGGTAGTGCTGAGCATTGGCGTGACCAACATATTTGACTTAACTACTGTCGTCTTTCCGAGTTGTCCATGAGATGATGTTTTTTACTGAGTAGCAGTGGGCCATTACCAGATCTCATGCAAGACTCTCAGTGCATCTGAAGTTACAGAAATAGCTTGTTACTTTGGGAAGTATCAGCTGCACACTGGTAAAAACATCAAATGGCCTGGAGCAGCAAGATGCTTTCGGGTAACAAGATTGCCTCTGTGCAAAATGTGCCACTATGCTCAAATCAGCTGTTTCTCACTCAGGAGGACAAGCCAGGTGGCCACTATTCAAAACCAGGGCGGCAAACACCTCTCGCAGCTCCTCTGAGGCACAAAGGGCAATATTGTACCAGTTATTTGTGGGACGCTCAAGGGAGGAGCCCTGGGGGTGAGTGGCCTGCTGTTTTATGCCCTAGAGATGAGAGAACTGATTTATTAATGGACTGTGCCCCTAGACAATTTTCTTTTTTTTTTTCTATTTTCTTTTTTGGAGGGGAGAGAAAAGCCACCAAATGTTGCAGTGAGAAATCGTAGAGTGTTAGAACCTACTTCAACAAAAGTGAATCATTGTATTTGTTACATGCAATGATATATAAATATAGATATCTAGAAACTAGGACACGCAATATTATATGCATTACTGGATTTCTGCCTCTCCTCCAGAACACCTTAAGAAAAAGACAACTTGGCCAAGTAAGCCAGAAGACTTGTAGCCACAGCTTAAAAGGAAGTTTGGCTGTGGGAGAACCCCAAGTGGGCCACTGGCTGCAGTTTGTTTAAAAGACTGTGCCTGGCCCTCTTGCTGGGGAGGCACCTATATAGGCTGTATTTCCAGTGGCTGGGGGAAAAAGCTGCCATGAAATAAAACTATCATTCATATTCTGTGACAACATAGTACTTGCAAGTAAGAACTTGACAAAATGACTTTCTATAAGGTTCAAGTACCATCGATCTGAGACAGCCAAAACCCAACCTAACCTGCTTTTTCTTTCAAATGAAATGAAATTATGTAGAAAGTCATCCTCAGCCTTGGTAGACGTCAATGTCAACAAGCCATTGTTGCAATATGCCACTGGCTAGTGAGGAAAATACTGATGTGAGGGTGTTGTAACTGACTTTCCTCTAATATTTGAACATTATGGGAAAATTTCAAAATGACTAGTGTAGAGCAAAGTGCAGTAATGTAATGTAAGTAATTTGTTGCTTTAAAGAAAAACCTTTTAAAGAGCTGTGTTCAAGCCATAAGGGTCATTTGGACTTGTTCAACCAGCACTAAAATGATTGCTTTTCCATAACAAATATAAACAGGAGAAAAATGCAAAATTTTATTCTGTAGAGCAACTAAAGTAATGATTTCTCTTTATGCTTATTCTGAGGTTATAGCTGCATTTTGGAGAGAGTTATTAATATTTCTGAATAAATATTTTTTCTGTAGTTTTTAAGCTTTATATAAAACCTATGTATTAAGTTTGAACATAACCTACTTTTACTGTCTGTTATTCCAAAATATCTCAAAACATTTTGCAAACATACTAAATCAGAGACAGAGCAACAATTTTACTTTTTTCTCCCTTCACCTCTGGGAGGAACCAAAGACAGTATTTGTTTAATAGAGCATGAACTACTAATGCCCAAACAACTTACAAGCAAAAGTGAAGGATATTGCATTCGGTTGAAACTTCTGCAGAGATTTAGGGATGATGTAGTTTTAAATTTGTTTCTGACTTTGTCACTCTGGGTATCATCCCTACTGTGGGAGAAATTGTTTTTCAAAGGTATACATCTCACTGAAGGCTAATAGATGCCTTCCTCCCTTCTTTGAAGGGAGAAAATCTCCCTTGACCTACTAATTTAGACAAGATAAATGAGCTGGGAGCAGCACTATAATCTATCACTGTGATGGCATTTGATTTGGTGCAATTTAGTAGGTGTTTTCTGGGTGGCTTTTAGTTTCCACAAGCTACTGTCATGCAGGTTGGCAGCATTTCTCCATGGGATGTGTAAGAATGACTCACCTATGACCTGTTTCGCATAACTCCCAGGCAAGGAGTAAATTGCTAACTGAGTAAGAGACACCACAGACACAAGACTTGAGTGTGTAGGAGGACAAGTAGGAGATAAACACAGCCATTTTGGAGGAAGAGTGACAAGGGGAAAACATCAGGAGCAGAAGTTTTCTGTCTAGAGGTTTTTTTGTTTGATGTAGAACTGCCATATACATAAGTTGTCAGCTTACACATGTTCAATGGAGTGGAAATGAGGGTACTACTCCCATGTATCTACTTAATCCTCTCTTAACTAAAGCCTAGTCTTCTACCTGGATCCAGTGCTTGCTGATGGCTTACGTCTGAATCACTAGCAATACAAACCTGGCTAAAGGAGAATAGAGGTGTGCCTGTCTTACTTTCTGAGCATTGCCTAGGTACCAAGTCAGAGGAAAGAGCTCAGCCTACTAAGTTTATTTAATTTCCTGCAATACTTATGTTTTTTAACAGATTGCCCTTCTAAGATTCTCTCAGGTCTAGCCTTGCTGTGTTTATCTGCTCTGCCAAGATCTTAGGTCAAGAGAGATTAGACCTTGGATTTGTTACTAGGTTCTCCTTTGCATCAAACTATTTTAAGTAATTGCTCAGTAGTTTATCAAGAATTTGGGATTTTTCATCAGATAAAATTAAACAATAAAGTACCAATATTAATTTATTTAATATTTAATAGTAATGTTAAGAGTAAAAATGACATAATATTTTATTACTTAAGTACAATGAAATCTCAATGTCTTTTTAATTTCCAAATTACGTGAATAATGAACAATATATTAAAGCTTTGAATGCTTTCAGTAGTCTGAATGAAACATTTCCTGAAATGTCTAAGCAGCTGTTTTCACATCTTCCCAGAATTATTTTCTTAGGGAATCAAAGAGTTTTTGATTAGATAAAAAATATGGTGCTTTATTTTTTTTCCCCACTTTTTGTCTGAAATTATGTATTGCCAGAAGATGGCAAACAGTTCTTACAGATGCTGCTAATAACGAAAATGGGACAAATTGTCCCCCGGTGAGTATCCACTAATGTTGGCAGTGTTACACCAGGAAAGCATTTGGCTCTTTCTCATTATAGCTTGACATGTCTGTGATGTTCCTGATTGCATTGGTCTCCTGCAGCTTGTCTTTAACGCTCTCCAAGGAGGGATATTTCAGAATATTTAAAGAAACTTTAATCTTTCATCCTGGAGCCTCCACAACCCAGACATACAGCACCCTTTGTCTCCTGAAATAAATGATTCTCTGAGGTTTTGATGGTTAGGAAAGCTCTTGGTACCTTCTGTCCAGCTGTCAATCTCATGCAAACATGACATCCAGCCTCTCCCGGAAAGTGAGTGGTAATGGGCTCTGCCCCCCACCTTACAGCCCCCCATACTGGCTATAAACTTGCACTTCTTGTTAGTTATTCAATAGTGCTATGCAAACATTTTCTCACAAATTGCACTTTTCTTGGCTTAAAATTACACTTTGCTTGGCTCCCCTTCCACTGCTTTTATCCATGTTCAAAACCCTCAACACCAATTGCTCTGGAAATAAATATCAAAGGATTTAGGCACCTTCTGCTGTGACATGGTCCTTTGTTTGGTCAGTCACCATGGGCACATCCAGGTGGGATAGCCTTTTCATCATTTGCATTGCCCTTAACACATTTTTTTAAGCTATGATGGCAATGTGCTATGGGTGTAAAATGTTGATTCTATGTAAAAAAATGACATACGTGCCATATAAATTTACAAAAATAAATCCAGGTTATGCTCAGTTATTTTGGCATACGAACTAGTTTTCCTTTCCTACACATGCAATTAAGTTATCTGTTTGGTATTGCCAAATCTTGTTTCTGATGCAATGAAAACCTAATCTAATTTCTTGCTATCTTACTGTAACCACATTCATTATACTGCTTGCCTGTTTGTACTCAGTAATGTCATAGTGACTCTGAACGTTTATAGTAGCTTGTAAAAGTAACTTTGCTTAAGAGTGGAATTTTTCTGCTTTCTAGTAATTTTTTTTTTGGCTTCGCACATTTGTTTTTGCAAAGGTTGAGGATGATTGGTCAGGGTAACAAGAGTTAGTTAACAAAGTCATGAAAGATTACAAGAAAACAAACATGCATCTGAGTCCCTGCATCTTTTACTTCTGAATTTTGTGCTTGACGTTTTCAGAAAAATAGAACGATTCATTACAAAAGACTGATGTTTGGAGTATGAAACAATGTCAGGCCTAGTCTCTCTGTCACCAAAGTCATTGTGCATTTTTATTTTCATCACTGGAAGAGGGGGGCACTACAACTACTGGGAGCTATCAGTGGCATGGTTTGTGCTGATGTCCACAAGAATTGAAGAGATGTGACTGTAAATGTAGGGTAGATGAGGAATAGTTTTATCTCCTCTGTAAACTTCAAACATTTAATTTTACATGCAGAAAATTCAGAAAAATCAGTCATTGACCTATTCCAACACCAGGAAACACAGCTCTACTCCCTGCTTTATTTGTTTCCCAGTGCCATTTATACTCTGATGCCCTACTTCTTTTCATGTTACTAATTATAACTGATGAGCAACAATTTAGTTCCTTTGGGTTCATTATATCCATCTTGCATTGTATACACTTAGATATTAAATGGAAGGTGCCCCAAATATTTTTACAGCAGAGACGGTGTTCATAGGGTCCTTGCAAGGGTCATCTGATGAGACTTTGAGTGATCTCAACTCAGGTGAAATTCACTTTCATCACCATTTCTGTATTCTGCATGGATGTTTGTTAGAAAAAGTGCTTTCATGTTCAGAGATCGAATTTGAGAATTATTGAAACACACTTCAGAAAGAGCAGATTGTTAGTTACGCTTGGAAGACCAAATCTGCAGAAGCTCAGGAGATTATATTGCTTGGTTTTGGAGCTAGGGGAACTAAGGGAATGGAGAGAAAGGGAAAATTTAAACTTGGTGCAGAGAGGGCAAAGCTGCATATTGTGAGGAAAAAAATTAAAAAACCCTTTAGAAAAATGCTGAATGTTTTCTTGAAACAAGAAAGTCACACACATTGATTTGTGTTGGCTTTAATCTGTAGAGAGCACTATGTATGAAAGCACTTTAATTTTTTAGGCAGTGTATTTAAAGATGGCTAATAAAGAAACATGGGAAGTGACTGATCTGACTTGGAGAGTTCCTGTTCTTATTCTGCTCTGTTTCTGATTCTACACTATACTTAGTGCATCCTCAGTAAATCCCTTTCCCTGAGTTAGTTGTTTAATTATGGCACTGCTTCACCAGTATTTTACTGTCCTAAGCACTTGAGATAATAATTTAATTGCCTTAGAGAGTCAGAGAGAGAGAGGTGTCTCAGAAGACCTCTGGAAGTAGATGTCTGCTCTTCTGTTGAACGTGTACAATGTTGGGGAGCTCCTTTTGGGAAGCCCTTTCAGAGGCTGTGGATCAAAGCTGAGCAGATGGACATGGAGATCTACACCCATCGCCCCACATCAGGCCCTTTTTAGCACACATGAGTCACTTCAGGAAAGAGGCCTGAGACCTTTCAGGTTAATACAGGAGATAAATGAATTCAGAAACACTCAGGGTTTCTGCCCTGGAAAGCAGGTGGACTGGATTGTCTCCAGGACTTGGATGATCTTGGGGTGCTGCATCTAACTTTAGCCCTCTCCTGGTTACCCTGCCATTGTTCACCCCTTAAATATAAATCACATCCATAAGCAATTCAGTGTGATTTTGTAATGATGCCTAAGCACTGCATCATTTGACTCTCTCCAACATCAGTCACACCTTACAACAGGACCGAGATAATTTTAAAGCTGCCCTTAAAATAGCAAGAATAAAATACGTAATTTTTCTGTGCAGGAAAAAACTACCTAAAGTGCAGAATGGGGGAGGAAAAAATAATCAAGAGTCACACTTACAAACAGGTTATATTTCAGACCTGAAACAGGTAAATTAATTTAGTAAATCAATTTACTAATTTACTTTAATAGTCTTCTAGCTGTGAATCTTAAGGCCTGATGATTATGAATACACAGTTTATCACTCATTCCAAGACCCATTTTAGCCTGCTCAATAGATATGGATCTAGTAAACAGTCCTATCCGTTAAATATTTAAACCATTGATCATGATCACTAATCTGAGTGAACTTGGTAAATTTGATTTTTCCTTGAATCAAGTTAATGCATCTGTATAAATGTTACAGGATTACTCACTAATACTGTGAACAGCTGAAATGAGAAGTTGCAGTCTGTACAGTGCTTTTATCCTCCACAGCAAGCTCCTCACTGCTGCATCACTGTTAAGTCTACGGACAGTCTAAGTGCTAGTCTTGAGTGATGTTGCTGTAACCATGCATTATCATTCACTCACTAGGTCCTTCAGGTGGTTTGGTACCCTTTTTGAAGTGCTGAGCATCTCACATATCTATCAGATCAGAGGCAAAAGAACCTTGTCTCTTCAATAAAGAGGGTTTTATTTTTTCTGTGTGGTCAGGCAGTAGAGTAGAAGCTGCAGAAACCTCAATGGTTCTCTTCCAGAGCCATGCTGGAGCTGGAAAATCTACATTGTGAGTTACTGTATAATTAAAAAAGATAATGACTTTAAAATTAGTTTTTATTAATAGAATTAAGCCACATTAAGTCATAAAAGGTGTTCATAAATATGTTAATAGAATGTGTGGTATTAATGAAAAACATTCTGCAGAGACTGAATAATTTAAGAGTTGGATATTACACACTTAATTAAACTTAAATATTAAAATTGTTAATTATCACAGCTAAAATGGGTGTTAACAGTAGACATCACATCCTGTCTGGTCAATAAATAGTTGTCATCATTAAAGGTATGTAGATAATATATAAAATTTATTTAATGAGTGAGGAATTCAGAACTTTTTGACTGCATATGAAGTGCCCCTAGAAAGTTGTTTCTGGCAGGTGCTCAGTGTTGGCAGTTCTCACTTAAGATCTCAGCAGGATCTTAAGCAAAATATATAACTTGGTTTGAACACATCCTTATTTACGAAGCTCATGAATAAGTATTCCCGTCCTGCTTAGGGCAGAAGCTGCAGAATTAGTTTAGTCTCTCTTTTGCAAACTTTTTTCAGACTTGAGGCTGCTGGGCACTGAAGGTGTAGAGCTGACCCTGGGACCACACTTGCTGTTGGGACTGTTGTGGTATCTGATATCTTTTGGATGCTGAGACAATTTTCTCTGAAAAGTGTATAATGAGATGGAAGTGCATGAATAAATGAATGTCACATTGTAATATTCAGCTCCTAATGAGTAAACACAATCTACATGTTGTTAGAAAACCCAGAGGTTTAAAATTCTGGGTTGCATATGTGTAGCTCAACAAAACAGAACATGCTCTATGGACATGTTTGTTCGGCGTCAGTTGGAGAGTGACTGTTACCTCATATTGTCAAAGTAAAAAAAATATGCATTTAATTTTGAGGGTTTTTTCCCAAGCTAGGAGTAGCAAGCTATAAGAAATCTGTCAGAGGCCATGAGCTCTGCTAACCTCTCCCTGTGGTTGGGCCACAGAGCGTCAGCCAGAAATTGCACCACGGGATGGTGGAGCGAGAAGGGCAGAGGCAGGACCAGCTGCAAGTCCCTGTAGGGGCAAAGCTTGCCTTCTCCTCTCTAATGGTTGGAATAACATTTTTTTTTTATGTCACTCTTTATGTGACTGTTCAGACTCATCAAATTTCAGATGCCAATGACTAGAGTCATAAGAGGCCCTGTTAGTTTAATTTAGTCCTGGGTATCATAGCACCAGGCTGCTGGCAAGGCTTTTTTTGATACAGCTTGATTGCCTCTTGTTGTACTTTTGTATAATTTTTTGTACTTTCATGGCTGTGCTTTTGTCCCTAAAAGAGCTGATGGCTGTTTATGGATTCTTTTAAGCAAGCTAAAAGGCCTGACCTTTTACACCTGGATAACCACAGATCGATTAAAAAAAATCATGTAAATGAGTTCAAAGCCATTGTATCCGAAGTTCAGCTGATATTCTTAGAGATGGAGTCTTTGTCGGGAGGTACAAAGATAAAACTTTCTTGTTCCTGTCAAGCCAGAGGAGGACACAATAGTTTCCAGGTCCTTCTAAAGAGTATGAAGTTTGATCCCTCCAAATCACTACTCACTTAAAAATGTAGGTGAGTGGCTCTGCTCTCCTTTGGGGAAATGCATGCCATTGCAGAAAACTGACTGTGCTGAAGAGATGTGGAACCAGTTTTAGATCCCCTGAAGTCTGGGCATCGAAGCAGTTATTGCACAACCTTCATGATGAGAATTATTGGGCCAGGCCATAGGAATAATGGTTTGTGCCTTCATACTGTCCTGTTTGATATGGAGCTCTATATGGTAACGGTGCCATCACAGGCGTGTAGCGAAGCTAACTGATTAAAAACAAGTTGGAGCAATGTAGTCTTGTTATTAACTGGGATCCCTTTGCATATTTGCAAATGAGAGGGACTGCAAAATGAGCACCAGGAGAGGGATTTTACGGGACATTATGCTGCAACAGCAGAAGACTGGACTTAATCCTACGGCAAATTGCAAGGACACAGTAAGTGTTACTGAATTCCCATTTTTCCTATTTTTCTGGATTACATGAGGAATGGAAAAACTGATGCTGTGGAGACAGAGGGATGGCTGTGTTCTTTCAGGCCCTGTATTTTGGGTGCCTATCTTCTAATATCATCAACTGGATGGAAATACAGGAAGCCACCAGAAAAAAGTTAGAAAAAGATTTGTGGGTGGGACTTTTCCCTTCTTTGACTGGTAAATCTGCTTGCCAGTTTATGTGAACAAAACCAGGGATAAAGTTTGTTCATCTGTTTTATTCACTGTAGTTTAGCTGTAATTATCTACACTTTACACTGTATTAGTAAATCTACTCCAGAATATTATATTGTAGTAATTAAGCCTTAGTAATAAGAGAACTTTCTCAACAGCCTTATTATTAAATCTTTGCTCAGATGTGGGGGGACACTGCCAATTTTGGTGTGGATTATAATGTGTGTGGATTAGCGAGGTTCTGCTTTAATAAGAACACTGAGTAGTCGACTAGGAATTTTAATCTTTAAAGTGCTTTTCAAGCATTAAATAATTAATCCCCATAACACTCCCATGAGATAGGTAAGTAAATATTTCTATCCCTGTTATACCAACTGAGGAAGCGTGGGTTAGAGAATTTAGCTGGACTGGCCAAAGCCACTGGGAGTGTAATTGCCAAAGCAATGTTTAGGACTATGGAAAGGACTCAGTATTTTTGCATTTAAAAAGTAAGGAAAAGGTATCGCTTCCCTGAAAGCTCCAAAACATTGCCAACTGAAAATGTCTTCCCATGTGTCCCTCTTTCTTTCAAAACTGTGCTTTCTATTTCTATATCAAGGGATACCTATGTAAAAGGTCTACTTATCTTTTCAAATAGAAATTTGCTCTAAGACAGAAATAACTATACGCACCCACATATATGTACACATACATGGTTATTTAACAGAAGGATGTTCTACTTTCCTGCCAGCTGCTACATATTTATTAAATACTAAAGACATGTTTGTAAATCAAATTTTAATATTCAGTTTTGTCCTTGAATAGTTTTTACCCATAGCAATAAAACAGCTAGAACCTTTGGGAGCCCATATTCAAATTGGCTGATGGTTTTAGACCAATTTTATTAACCAGTATATTGATTCATTTAGTTAGTGCTTTTCTTTTTTTTTTTTTTTACACACCACAGGTTCCTGAAATTAAGTTGGTATTGCTAGAAATAAGAAGGCGGTATTGGAAATGCAGCAGGAATATGAATGAATGTTTGCAGTTCCACCAAGGTGGTCACAGAAGGAAAGGGCACTTTTCCAAAATGACTATTGATTTTTGCACTCACATGAGATGAATGATATATGGGGTAGTTCAAGTTTCAAATAACACCCAACCTCAGCTCTAGAGATTTATAAAATGAGCATTCAAAATAGGATGAATTGGATTATCTGATCACTACTCTGAACAGGTAGGAGTATTTGGCATAAATGCACAAGCCAAGACGCTTTAGCCATTTATTAGACAAACATAAAAGCTTCAGGCATACTAGCAGAGTTAAAGAACTAGAAAAATGCAGTTTGCAGCTGACTGGAGATTTCTGAAGGATTTAACTGTACTCAAACAATAAAAACACAGTATAAGCTCCCAATTTTTCATCTATTTTTGCAAATATAAATGCAGTGATCACTAGTAAGGGCTACCAAACCCATGGTGCAAGAAAGCACAGGCACTTATCACTTGATCTGGATGTACTTTCTAAACCACCTTCTAGCACCTGCAACTCTCCTGTGCTATATCTAGCTTCAAGTAAGCCTGCTGAGCATCTTCCATAAGGGATTATTTATACAAAATGGAACAACTCCTGTGGGAGACATGCGGACTCATAACAGACTGCACTATGATGTTATGGTAGGAGCCTCTCCTAAGACATGCTATAATGGTCGATATATCTGTTCTGCATCAGGAAATTTGACTTACATCCTTGGTCAGTGCTCTAATAAATGGTAGCATGGCCACAATTTGTTGGGAAAAACCCCATTGCAAAACCAGCTCTTTAGGAAAATCCTCCCCCTCAAAACTCTTTCATTAAAAAAACCTGAAATTGAAACACTTTATAACACACATATTTTCATTTGACCTGATATTAGTTTTTTTGCCAATCAAGTATTTCGCTTTTGGTGTTGACCCAAACTAAATTGCTTTTGATTTTCTGGATATATTTTACTGGAAAAAAAATTCTGTCCTAACACTTTCTGCCAAATAATCAGAACCATTCATGGCTGAGTGACTGTGCAAAACTAACTTTGGCTGTATTTATAGAGGATTTATGTTTCTACTTATTTCAAGAAAAAAGACTTATTTCCTGTGTCCGTTATGCTATAGGAGGAAAAATAAAGATAATGCATAGAAAGCTATGGTTATAAATATCTAACGCTTGTGGTGGAATGGCAGTTTACTGAACTTCCTATGCTTGACAACTGAGACTTGTAAAATGGCCCTAATGCCAGCCTGGATTATTTTAACCTCATGATTTCTCTAAACTACTTTTAGTGAAGTGGCAAGGAGAACAAAGCAGAAGTAAGGTGGCAATGACTGCAAGAAATGGTGCAGTTCAGATTTCTACACAGTGAAGAAATGTCTTTGTTGCTAGGAGGTCTCCGATGGTGACATACACACTTGAACAACATGGGTACAATTTTCAAATGGCCTCTAGATGTGTCCAGCTCTGCACTAGCAAAGTATAGGGACATGTCTGTGTTCAAAAAATTCTTATTTATAGACACAAATTCAAAATAAGCTATGACTGGCAACACATGCAAGCAATCGATTAGATTACTCGGATTTGCATGCACAAGACTGCTACCTTAAGCACAGCTTAGTGCCTGGGTGCGGGGGGGCAGGAATTCTGTGGGCATTCTGCTGGAGGAGCTGCTCGAAGCTCAAAGGCTAGGAGGATGCCTTTGGGTATAACTCCCTTTCTATTTCCAATCTGTCTACTTCAATAGTGTGAGACTGGCCTTACAATTTTGGCAAATATACTACATTGCGCAAAGTGTACAGCAGACAGACTGAATGCATCTGAACACTTCCACATTTTCTGTGATGACAGCGATCAATAAAAAATAGGAAAAATAAGTTTTTCTTTTCCTTTGCTTTCCAAGTATCATTTCTGGGCCATGACTCTGTATTACAAATTTAAAGTATCTGAACAATCTGTGCAGTGGGATCTGATTTATGAAGAAAATAGCTTGAAATCAAGTGCAAAGTGCTATATGTAAATTCAGCATAGCCACTGGTTTTAAAAAACGAGTATTGCCTTACAGTGCATTCCAAAAAGTCTTCAGTTTTACATTAGTTATTTCTTCAAGAGGCTGCATACAAATTTTGTTTGAGATCAGTCTCTAACTTCCACCTTCACATTACTAATGTTTTTGCCAGCCAAGTACCATAAGGAAGGGGAAAATTATGGCTTTGGTTTCCAAAAGTTTAAGATTTTCTACCTGAAAACTCATATTCAGAGGATGAATTTTTGTCATGAGAAAAAGCAGACATAGAGCAGACCTATGGCTGTGTTTCTTGCACTAGCAGCAGTGTAACATGAAGAACCGGTTCTCTAGGATATTAAAAGACATTTGTAAAATGCATAGCTGCTTTGAAATCTAAGATAATCAGTTATGAAAGAAAAGTTGAATACTGTAGAAACTACTAAGCAAGCTAGTGTGTAAGAAAAAGTTGGAAAAGACTCTATTAACAGTTGTGAGAAATAAAAGCGTATTAGAGAAAGATAATATACATGCAGAGTTTACAAACCGTGTCTTTAGGGTGGCCCAATAAGTAGAAATATGGGGACCCATGCTTGTCACTTTTCATGCACATGGAGAGACTGGAAGGTACCATTCCTAAAGGAAGGGGAGGAACAGCCTAGGACCAATCATTAGAATTAACAGAACCAGTGACATACAGATATTGTACTATTGTTAGAGCAGAGAATTCTTAGTAAGTTTAGAATAACTGAGTAAAAAGCTTATATGTAACAGGAAAGAAGTATTTCTGTAAAGCCAAGACAAATAAGCATGCTGTAAGTCTAAATATTAGTGGATGACTGAAACTACTGTGCATATATATTCAGGATGTAGATTCACCTGGACTATAGATGTGGAGTACATCTTGAGGTGCTTTTTGAAGGAGTCATAACAAATAAAAAGCAAAGGGTTTAATACATTTAGGAACTGTGCCAATTTATTTGTATGAAAAATCCTTGTATTGGTATCAACTCTGACATTTTTTGGTTTTGTTGGTGGGGTAGTGCTGACACATGAGCTGAGAGTTTTTTCAAGGCCCTTCAGAAATTACTTACTGCTAAATACCTTCTACCTTTTATCTGTTAATCAGCAATGCTTTTGTGTATACTGAAACATTACATTTTATATACAGAACTCTTCCCTTAAAGAGCAAAAAATGAATGTAAACTCTAGTTCTGTAAAATCACCTGAATGTCATGAAGTCATGGGGTGAGTTTTGTACATAATTTAGCGTCGTGTGAAACAATAGAGATTCCAAAAATGTGCAATGCAACCCTAGGATGTCTTTTAACAAAGTCAAAGGGGAACAGAGAGGGAAAGAACCACTGTTGTACACATCCATCAAGTGCCAACCAGCCCTGAGACACAGATTCCTTGTTCGCCAAACCTCATTGATTCTGGTTCTTGTGGCTCTGTGTGTGTTAGTGCCACACCCTGACCCAGCATGGTTGGGGTGAGATCCATATTTCCAAGACAGGGCAATGGAAATGTTTTCCAAAATCGCAGTGTGAATGGGCTGGAGTCTCTAAAACTTACAACTTTCTGCAGGACCTCTTAAGCAACTTAAAACTAAGTGAAAAAACATCAAGCTTGATAGAAAGTATGATTTTGAAGTCCTGCTGTGCAAGTGAGAAGGAAAACTAATTGGTTTTCTTCTAGATGTTCCTCACGGGTGAAATTCAGTGTTTCTGCTCCCTCTGCAGTGCCAGACAGAAAGCATCTGGGGAAGGAGGTTGTGCCTTGCCAGAGGGATGGAGTCCACCTACAAGCGTTAATCGTGCCTCAGCCTCCTCCGCCTTTACGCCTGGTTTGCAATTTGGTTATAAGACTCATTGCTTTCAGATACTTCTAGGAACCTATATTTTAATGTGGCTTTGAGTAATGAAAGCTCCAGTCGGGAAATGCTAGGAGCAGTAAGCCAGAAGAAGCAAGCTGCCAGGACTGCTGGGACTGAGAATGAAACATCCCAGGCTTTACTAGGGACATTCTTCCATAGATTCTCACTTTAGAGAAAACAGTGGTTGTTCTCAGAGAAAACTGTAGCTTCCTGGGGCTGATCCGTCATTAGAATTAACTTGCCTCTTGCAGAGCTCATTGCTGGATGGAGAGGCTGTGATTTGTTAGTTTTACTTAATCTTTAAGGTTACTATTTTGGGATTTCGTGAACAGTTTGCCCACGTTTTGCCTTTAGGGATGCCTCTTCATCACAATGCTTGGCTGCGCAATGTAGATGTTCTTCTGATGGTGCTTATACAGCTATGGCTATGGCCTGAAAAATATGAGCATATGTAATTAGGCTCCCACAGTGTGAGCAGACAGATTTTTAGAAGTGCTGCACACCCAGTAGCTCCTGCTGAAGTCAATAACCTCCTAGGTAGATACATACACAGGGAATTAGGCAGCCATTGCAAGAAAAATCTTGGTCTGTTGTTTTATTCAAATTGTATTTAATGCCGGCCTGAGAAGTGCTAAGTACTACAGTGATGACTGAGTTTTGTGTCCTGTGGCATGTACGCCCTCCAGCCAGACTCCCTGGGCATTAAGTACGTTTCGAGATCAGGATTCCTAGCAGGACGTCTAGTCTTTCTTGCACAGTAATGCGATTTCTTACTATGACTTGGTTCTTTGGAGAACATGGCTGGCAGACTATTTCCTATGAAACATGATGCTGATGTTCTTCGGGTTTGGATGAGCTATGATAATTCACTTTCAGTGGAGGCTCAGTTCCTCTGGCTATACTTATCCTCAGCAAACATGTTCTGAGATGCTGGGTGATAAAAACATCTGTTTTCTAAGCTTCTTTCGTTGCACCCTGCTGTGAAATCAGCTACCGTTTTGGAGCATTAATCACATCCATGCTCCTTCCCATATATTCTGATGGTACTGTGCATGCTACAAGGGGATTTCTCCCTCTGAAGTGCTCTGGGATCTTTGGCATTTGTTTTCAAGCAAAATCAGCAGCTGGAGTTGAGGTAAATGATGCATTTGTAACACACTTTATTTCTTCCCCTAGGTTTGAATAGTGCTTCAGCTCAGCCAGAATTTTCTGAGATGTACTTGTAGGGACAGATTTCCAGGCAGCATAAACTGACGTAACTCATTCAGGAGATTTACATCCTCCCGGGAGCTTGTTCTTTGTTTCTTCACTGAGTACTTTCTTCTTTTCAATACACATTCTTTTCTTTCACAGATCACTTTCTTACCATTGATGATTTTTCCTTAAAACTGCTTTTACTGATGTCAATCACATCATCATTCAAACACTGATATTTCTTGCACTTAAATATATACCACCATATTTTGTACTAACAGAAACATGGCTCTGGAATTTAAAAAGCATTGATTATATTACATAAGGAAAATCAAAAAGTTGAAGACTGAGAGACAATAAAGTGACTGTTTTTGGCTGGTTGGTTTAGGTTGTTCTAGGTAAGCTTCCTTCTTTTTCACGCTGTGAGTCTGAATGCCACTGCTGTTGGGAAGGTCTTAAAACACAGTGTTACTACAACTGACTTGGGAAGTCCCTGACCATTTTGCTTGTCAGAGACTGAGAGAGAATATCCAGGAAAGGACCCTGGTACACTTGCTCTGATTTTATTTCTCCCTAGACTTGTGCTGCACACCACCGTTGTAATCCAGATACCAGCTCAGTTTTCCAGCCTTGCATTTTTATATTCAACTGAGTCTTATTTCCAACTGATGGTCTCCAGAGCTGGACCCTGATGAGAATAAGAAATATTTCTAAAAAGTACTTGCTAAAAAAAAAAAAAAAAGGCTGATTATTTCAGTAAAAAATCCTCCAATTAGTCTCATTACATCTCAGCCATGCAATTCTGGTGGGAAGAAGAGGAACTACTAAATGTTGATTAGTTTGTCCACTATCCTCAGGACCACTTTGTCCTCGAGCTGTCACAATCTTCTCTGTGTTCAGTTTTCCATTACTGGGAAAGGACAGTCTTTACTGGGGCTCTCTGTCATTAATACTCTGATAAACATTCTTTGCAGCATGACGACTTACCCTTGAGATTATGGCCTGCTTGAGACATGCCCTCCGGTTTTAATAATTTCTGTTTGTTAAGTTCTGTTTTTAACTTCCTAAGCAGGCTGTTGATTTTTATGTGCACTTTCTGTTTGTTCTTAGAGTATTTCTCATAGCTTTGGAAAATGACCTAGGGAGGATTTTAATATCTCAGTTAATTTCAACAGGCATCTTCTTATTTTGCTTCCATTCTGCCTGCAGACTGGATACAGCATTAACATTTCTCTGCTTGTGTAATGCACATATTATGAACTGCAGGCATGTGGATGTTATCCTTTACTGTGATACTTTCTGTAGGTTGTGTGTACATTACAGAGCAATTCCTGAACACTTATACTGCTTTTTCAGTGCAGTAGGACAGCATGGCTTTCAAGCAGTGCTACTTAGTTCTCCTCCCGTATGGAGCTGCTAGCTGGGGGTGCAGCTAGGAAAATGATCTGATTAAACAGCACTTCTTTGTAGCAAATTTTATATCATACTAAGCTGCATTTTTACAAAACCAATGCTAATTCCAAATGCCTGTCTGAATGGTGAGCATGGTTTTAAACAGTCCTGTGAAGTTGTTCTGGGGAAGGGAAGGCTTGTGCACATTTACACCTTTCAGGGGATTTGTTTTCCCAAAACAATACTGTTTACACTTAACTTTTTTTACATCTATTTACATTTTTTTATGATTCTGGAATAAAGTACAGATTTATAAGGTTATATAAATACAGAAATTTATTTTGGTTCTCCCATATGCCTAGGTTTAAGGGTCATCCAGAAATGGGATCTTAAGAAGGTCTGATTTGGAATGGGTCTGAATGTAATAGATTCTTTGCTCATAGCAGCCTCCCCCCAGCTTAGATTAAATTGTTTTCTGAGGAACCAGCGAACTGCCAGTATATGGGTCTGCTGTTTGAGAAGGATTACTGCCACTACATCAGCCCTGGATGTTTGTTTGTTTTTTTATGAAAACTGATGCACCTCTCCCTACAGAAGAGGTGATCTGAATCTCTGTTGGAGGTCTCCCTGAAAGGATTATACACCAGTTAAAATTGATACTAAATGTCTTAGTACTAATTCATCATAATCCCTGAAATCCATTTTGGCTTTGTTCCTACTCACCAAAAATATACCTTACTAACTTTATCATTAGATGAGTGGGCTGCAACCCATCCTTGCTGTCCTTATTCAGAAGCTCTTCAAAGCTGGAAAAAATGCAACAAGCACTATCCCAAGTATTGCCTCAGCCACAGAGTTGGCTCCAATTACCATGTACGCTGACAGCTGGCAAAGAGCTGACTTTCAGTGGAGCTGAATTTAATGTCTCCAACAGAGATAATGAATTTATGTTGGTAACAAAGAAGATTGACCTGAACTTATGCTTAAGCCTAAGCGTTACTCTGAATTTTCATATGCTACTGCAATTTCTGATTCTAATGGGAAATGATGGTGGCACTTCAAAAGTGACGTTAGAAAAGTTTAATAGAATTTGGGACCACCCAGCACAAGGAAGTCAAGGAATTTTCATTAAAAAACCCTTTTCCTGTGAGATTTCAGGCACAGCTGTGCACATCATAGACGTTATGTAAATATATGACATTGTCACACCATTCTTTAGAGTAAGCCCTGACTTCAATTTAAAAAAAAGAGGTTTTTTTGTCTTGAATTACCTTTGGATAGCTTATTTTTACTTCTTGTCATTTCAGTAGTGAAACAAGGTTTCTGTATTGTCTAAATGACTCACATTTTTTTAAATACTCAGGAAAGTCCCAGAAGTCCCCCTGAAACAAAACATGAGAAGAATGGATACTGCTTTCTCACCACAATGAGCAAAGTATCCTTTTTTATTCAGAGCTGGCTTCTACTTGATCATCCGTGTATATTGTCAGCGATAATATAATGGGTGAAGTTGTCAAAGAAAGAAGTACACGCTTGTTAATGCTTTGAGTTTAAACCTGCACGACTGAATTGGATGGCAACAAGATCATCTGTTGTGATTCAAAATGTGCAGAGAAATACCAACAGAGGAAAAAAAGGACAGTTTATGGGCAAATCAGCAACTCCCAGCACACTCAGAGATGTCCCCTAAAAAGTTCAAAGTGCTTCCTCCAATGCACATCTTATAAACCATTGCCTGGTTCAGGAGGGCAGCAGACGACAGTGATGTACACACATATATGGTCTTGAGCCAAGGAAGCACTTAAACATATGAATAAGTCCACCTGTACTCAGGTAAGCACTTAAGCCCATACTTAATGTGCCCCAGGACATTACAATATATAAATATCTGCAATTGCTACTTAACTCAAAAGCAATATAATTAATTTATATACGTTCATGCACATAGGATAATGTAAAGATGAAGACCCACCATATTCTGGGACCTGGCCTGTTCCACGTTTCAACAACAGTCGCACTCTTCTGCCACCAGACTTGATTAGCTCTATTGCTCTGGCATGTGTCATGTCCCTTGTGCTTTCTCCATTGATTTCAATTATTTGATCTCCTACCTGTCAGGTAAAAAGAATATTGAGTCATACAGAATTGCAGTAAAATGAGCACTTCAGAAAGAGACATTCAATGGATCACAGGTTACTTGAATGACAGACAGACACATCAAGGTAAATTTGTTCCTGTCTGTCTGAGGGATATTATGGGCAGATTAAATAACCTCCAAAGCTGATTCTGAATGTGGTATATCAAATGCTGCTCGTCTTCTGCTGAAATCAGTGTAATGCATTTGTAACTCGCCTCATGTCTTCTACACGTAAGAGGTTTTTTTTGAATTACTTGATATGTTGGAATCACTGGAAACATTATCTGTGCTACACTTTAACTTGTAGCGTTGCACAGGCCTGAGAAGACCTTTGCTGCATTTAACTTGCCGTTTTCATAGAGAAAAAAGAGCTTCAAAGCACAAATACAAAGATCCATCATTTGAATATCTAAGTCTTGGTAGCAAAGTTTCACACCAAACTAAGAGTTGTTATGAAGCAAGCTATTAAACAAAAAAAAAGTTAGTGGCTATGGCACAGATCACACAGATTTGCTGGAGTTCTTACAAGAGCATGCTTTGAACTATTTATCCACAGAAGGTTTTTGCTTGGAGCAAGCACAGCCCCTGGCTGAGCCATCTACTTAGAGCGCTGGACTCCAGGGCTCTGATTACAGATTTCTGCAAATCATCTCCCAGGTGGCTTACCAGTCAGAGTTAGCTTCGTTATTATTTTTCTGCCTCTATTTCTATAGCTGTAAAATGGGGCACTGATGTGCGTGTCTCCCATCCACCTCGATCTCCCTCCCAGCTTTGCCTCCCGCTGGGATGTTTCGGTTCTGCTTTTCTCTCCATGGCAAGAGCTAGCTTTCGATGCTGGAAACCTTCTCAATGAATAGGGGAGCGATTGCTTTCTGCTGTGCCTGATTAGCACAGCAGACAGCACATGTAGTAAGCAGCAGCTGTACAGCTTGTTTGGTGCTGCAATACCACAGCCACCCACTTATTTTGTGAGACAGCTAACCGAGCAACACCGTGAGGCATTGTGTGAGCCTTGCATTAGTAGCACCACAGCCTTTGGAGTTCGTTTTGCAGCTGCATTGCAGAAGCCTCCCAGCCCCATCGCAGGGGTGACCCAGGTGAAGCCCAGAAGAAGGCCTAGTCTCCTGGTGCTAGTAGAGGTGGGGGTCCAGGTGATGGGCAGCCAGGATGTGTGAGGGTCTCAGCTGAGTGGGTTCAGTGAACTTGTTTATCAGTGCCAGAGGAGCACATCTGCTTGGCAGGATCAGACCTGCCTTGGTCTGCATCTACAGCTTCCTCACCATGCGTATCCACTACACTAAAATAACAATGCTGCTTCCATCCTAGAGAGAGTTTAAGGAGACTATACAAATTTCAAGATGATGGGCACTTCCTTTTCCTCTTACAAGCCTGTCTTGAGAAAACCAGCTCTTTGCTGGCCTTGGACATTGAAATGTTTTCTATTTTGTATGTTTTCTTTGCTACTATTGTATTTCTGTCAACTAAAAGTGTAATCCTTCAGAGGATTTCCTTCCTTCCTGAGTCTGAAGTATAGGATTTACCAAATAAATGTGCATAATACGAAATGTCAACAAGACTCCTAGCATCAAAGAAAACTGGAAGGGACATCAAGAAGTTATCTAGTCCCTGCTTTTGTTCAGAGACAGAAAGAATACCACTAAAAGCACTATGGCAGTGTTTCTCAATAGGAATTCATACCTTGTCAATAGGAGTTGCAGCCTATTTTAAGAACTCTCCCAGGATCCTGTATGCAATCTATGCCAGTACTTTACTTAACTAAAAAGCCATTGATCCGAATAAAACCTCTCAGCCTTGCTATCACACTTTATAAATGCTGTAGACTGAGCAGCGGGGAAAAAAATCGGGATTATTTTGTGCAAAAAGACCTTATTTTTGCAGTGCAAATTTCTTCCTTGGCGGATTTTCTCTGTTAGGAGGAATGCGTTTGGTTGTATCATGCAGTATGCATTTTTAGACACTTCTGATGACCTCCAGGCCACAGTGACACACAGCACAGGTGCCCTCTGGATCATGGAGAGATCTCCCCTGGGTTTGGCTGTGCAGGGCTGTTTGCATCACCCTGACATTTGGAGCGGTTGATAGGATGTAGTTGCTGCACACAGAGCAAAAATGGAAAATCTCTCTTACCACTTCTGTAGCACAGACAGAAGATGGAGTTGTAGCATCCCCACAAGGATACTAGTCAGGCCAAATACAGACAAAATTCAACCAGTTGGGGAAAAGCTGTTTCTAAATGTCATGAAACAATTAAACCCTGGTAGAAATCCTATAAAAGTAAACTCAGATTTTCCAAAGCCTTAAAGACAGCTCTTTTTTGTGTCATGTTGCCTGGATAGACCATATTTTGCAGAAGGTATTTAAAATGATCTTGTTAGCATGTTTTGAGAGAAGAAGTGACAGATTAGATCAAATGAAGGAGGTGTTTTTAACACTCCTTGATAAATAGCTGTTAAAATGAGTACTGATGAAAGCTGTTCAGAGCACGCATAGCTGTTCAGATAAAATCCTCTGCACTCCGGAACAGAAAGAGATTTTAATACAGTTTAATATGTAAAAAGGTTAAGTTAATGTCACATTTTTCCCTTGCTGTTTGCCTTTCTTCTGTTCTCATTGGTCAATATGCAGGAACTGTCTTGTATTAATGTAACCTTTTCTGTATTTCAGTCGATTAAAATATTTTTTCTCTGTAGGCAGCATGTAGCTGATTTGATAGTTCCCACTTTTAATATAAAATCTTATGTGCAAATAACTTGGGAAAGCTTAAAAAAGGCCATCATCTTCACTATGTGACTGAAGGAGAGGAGAGAAACAAGTTTGCGAAAATTAGGCACTCTGAATTTTACATCAGAAGGTGTGAGACCAGAGTTAAAATGCATAGTTGCAGGAGCAGCGGGTTAATTGTGCTCCATGCGTTTGTGTCTTGTGGCTGACTGGTGCATAACTGAATTACACTGCCTTTGCAGCACAAGCCCAGCTCTGATTAGGTAAGAAAAACAACACAGAAGAGAAAAGTTGCCAACACTCTTACCCTGAGAAAAGCTTCAATTAGACTTTACTGGGGAATTCACACCAAAGAGAAAACCTTGACTGAGGAGTGGTTCCCCATGTGTTTAATAAGGTACAAATTCCTACTCTTATTTTTTTTCTGCAGTTAAACATTTATAACCTCCCCTTCCTTCCCCTCGCTGATGTAGATTCTCTGATGTCTGATATGGGAGGAAACCATGTTTTCTCGCTCTCCAGGCATTCAGACATGCTCACTCTCTTTCGTATTGTGGAAGAGATTTTAGATATTGTGGGGCTATTTCTGTCTTTTTTAAATCCAGTGATTGTTTAAAAGGAGCTTAGATATACCCACATATTGAAGATGAACCAAGGTGAGACCAGAAGTAATGGTAAGCACAGAAACAGGTTGGAAAAGAACCCAGTGTCTATTACATGGGATCCTCATTGCTCTCTTTTCAGGATCAAAAATTGATTCCTGCAGTTTTATACCACACATGTCATTTCTCTATGCTTCTCTTCTGGATCCTTCCAAGTCTGTCTGAGGTCTCCAAACTGGAGGTATTACTAAGGTGGGGGGTAGGCAGAACAGATCAAAATGCTAACATTCTTCCTGTGTGGGAGAAACAGGTATTAATCATGTTCCCAGAATGAGACTTTTGCCTTTTTGTCATACATCAGATTTGTGACTCACGGTTAGCTTGGATTCCGAAAGTATCCCCAGCAGTACTGTCTAGACAGTTATCCCTCATTTTACACTGTGCATCTGATTTCTCGACCCTAAACCAAGCACAGTGCACATAGATGAATTTTATCAGATTGACTGCTTTAGCATGAAATTTTCTTTTTGAAATCTCAGTCAGTTCCTCAAAGTTCTTTTAAACCTATGAATAATGACATCTTGGCATTGGCAAATTTTATTTTATTATTCATCAATAGGTCTCCAATTATTAATAAAATTATTGAATCAAGCTGGTTTCACCCCAGACCCCTCAGAACCACACTTGTAATTTCACACTTGTAGTTACTATTCAGGAGCAAACCATTCAGAGTGGCCTTTGAGAGGGATTATTTTCAGTAACCATGTTACAGTGTTTCCATGTAAAGTCTATTTCCCTATCCTGTGTCTGGGAGTTTCATACAAGGCGGTGTTGAAAGATGAAAAGAAGATGCCTCATACATCCTCCTTCCCCTTTTTCCACAAAGAAATCAAAATGAAAATCAGACTGATATGACAAGATTTGCTTTCCATAATTTACATGTTGGTGGATTTTTTCAACTTTTTGATAACTTGTCACAGATTATTTCTGAGAATGAAAGTTAAAGGAACTTTTCTCTATTATTTGACTGTAAAAATAGGGAATATGTTTTTATTTTTCTAGTCTGTCCTCCATGAATTCTTGGACATAATTACTAATAATCTAGAAATTACTTTCTGTTAGTCATTGAGCATACACAAACATCAGCAGGTTCAGTTGACCTGAATCTAAGTATGCTTTAAGCAGTTTTCTCCTTATTTATACTAATTTCTCATTGTTGAAGTTGATGTAGTAAGTTTACTGTCCTTCTGAACATCTCAGTGAAGACTGATACAAAGAAAGCACTAAATATTTCAGCCTTCTCCACATTCTCAGCAAGCAACAGACCTCTTTTTTCCTGATCTTTATATTTCTTCTAATATTTTTATGTCACCTTTTCTTGTTACCTTTTATACTTTCCTTGCAGACTGCTTGGATATCATTCTGACACATTTAATCTTCCCTCTGCAGCTAGCGGGACACCAGCCACCTAACAGGTGTTGCAGCATCAGACTCTGAGTGTCTAAATGTTTTATTGGGTACGACCCTGTGGCATTAGCTCCTTTCATGGAAAGTGACATATTTGAATATCAGACCATTATCAGACCATTATCAGACCATTGCATTTCAGCAAGCTGCCTTCTGTGGAGATATAAAGCTTTTCAGATGAAACATGAGAATATTTTAAAAGATAAACTTCAATGTAGCAACATCATCATTTTGCATGGCATTTAGGTCCACTGTCATTTTACTTTATGGATTTCATTTTTGTCAAGAAATTAACAGGAAAAACAATTCCTCACATCTGGAGAGTTAGCCATTCCTAAAATAATACCTTCAGCTCCCATGCCATTCAGGTACAATTTTTGCCTGACAGCCTGAGAGGATGCGTGCATCCTAATCACCAAGTTTTAAATCGACAAATAGCAAGGAAAAGGTTTGCGAGCGCAGCCCTTGAAATCTAATAATATTTTAATCTCACAAAGCCACAGACTGCCTTCGGCTCAAGGTGCTGTTACATGGGATCTGTGCGCGAAGCTGTAATGTATGCATCCCTTCGCAAGGCTGGCAGCTGTTTGGTGGCCAGTCATGCGAAATGAACCGATGGACCCCTTCCCACTCCCAACAGGCTGGGCCTGCATCGTGGGACAACCCCCAACTGGCATCAGCTCTGATTTGTAACCTTCCTGGCAGTCTTCAGCAAAGACTACAAAGCCGGAGTGATCGGCCTCCGCACCCTCCAGACATTCCCACCAGCTTAATGTTGAAGCGCGTTGGCAAGACAGCCTGGGAAGCTTGCATGGCTGCTGCCTGAGCTGTATTTATTCTGAAGAAACACGCTCTTTGCAGCTATGAATCTGGCAATTTTACACACATTGATTTTGCATTGTGTTTCTTTCTTCCTACAGAACATGGCCCTGGCTGAATTTCCATGCTGCTTGGGATGAATGCCTACCCAAACCCACTGGTTCTCCTCCTGACCCGATGGCATGTGATAGAGAGAATGCTCCTCTATTATATTCTTACAATGTGCAAGCACAAAGTAAACACTGAATGCTTCTCCCTCCCTTAATGTTTTTAAAGTTGACTATTAATGATTTAAATGTAATTATGAAAGTAGTTTGTGTGTATGGGAAAAGTCTCTTAAAAAAATCTGTTTCAGTTCAAGTTAATTCAGATGCTCCATCCATGCGTAAGAACAACTGAGCTATAAAATTGGGCAGCATGTTTTCTGGCAATAATGAGAAGATAATATTCCTAAGGAGTGTTTAAGTGACATCACTATTGATAGGTTAATTAGAAAGAAAATTGTAAAGCTTCTCCAAATCATTAGAATAAAGTGCCTCTAGTACATGTGAGTTTAGCTGCAGAGTCTTTGTTCTGGCCATACTTTATAGTAATTATTACCTGTCTTGTTAAAAAAAGCCAACCATACATATAAACAGAATTTCAGAAACAGGCTAAATCAGAGGGAAATACATATAGCTTTAACATAGTAAAGAGGTTTTTCCTTGCTCAAATGTACTTTTAAACTACTGCATACGTTTGCCTCCATTAGCGTGTAAGGAACAGTCTCTAAGCAGGTGTATAGTTCCCGGTTGTACGAAGTGAAATTAATTGTGTATGCACATTTTCGTTCTATGTTAAATGAGGAAATCTAATGATAAACACAGCCTCAAATGATTTGTGCAGAGGGCACTGCTATCTGTCATTTTATTAATTCATTTTATAATTAAACCTCAGGAAAGAGACTAATTACACTTAATTCCTTTTATATGGGCATTCTATTTTTATAACCAAAATATTTTTTGCATATTATTTGTTGCTGTTGTTATTGTTAATGAGTCCAAAAGGCTGAGAGATTGTCTGTACTTGGAGACTGAATAGCAACTCCAGAATGTCTGTTTTGGTGAATTTCCAAGTACTGTCAAGCCCTAATATCCTTGCCTGGAGTTAGGCACAGGTTGGATATCTGCTATGCGAATTTCCTCACAGCAGGGAATCTGTACTGCCTGGAAATCCCAGGTGTAATGTGTGGCCTGAGCAAAGCTATGGGATATTTCTAGTCTTGGACTCCTTCCAGTGCATTTTAGGTATGTGGGCTTGGGTGTCTCAGTTGGACACATGGCATTTCTCTCTGGAGGAATTACACTAACATAACCCGTGCCACTTTTGAAGCAACCACCCATGAAGGTTTAGAGTCACAAACTCTTTTTTTATGTGGCCAACCAGCTGTTTAAGCAGCTGTGGCTTCTTACCCCTGGAAATGCCTGGCTCCTTGTTCCCGCAGCAACCTGCTCTTGCCTCCTGCCCAAAAGGCGAGGGCACGCTGCGGGGCAGAGAGGGGCCGTAGGACATGGACTGGGCTGGTGCAGAGCACGAAATGGCTTTCACACCACTCCTCAGCTGGTGATCTAGCTTTTTTTTTCTTTTCACTTTTTCACCTTTTCCTGAGAAAGGGAGAAACATTAGAAGTGCTATTACAGAAAGAGCTCTTGGAAAGTGGAAAATGCACATGACCGAGTGTCTGCGGATAATGGGGAGTGCGGGAGAGAGAAATGGAGTTTGCAGTGGTGGGTGGCTAATAAGACAGCAAAGCGGATTTCTGGTACTACAGTAGACTTGAAGTCTTCTGCACCACTGCTGCAAAATAATCCATGTATATGTTAATTAAAGGTGTCAAAGATAAAAGGAGAATTCATTATCCTACTGGAGTTAATTGATATACTATTACTTTTTTTAAATAGAGCTAGGATGACTCAGTGTAGCATAATGTAATATTAATAGCATGTACTTCACCACTACAATCATGGATGGAACCAGTAGAGACTGTTAAAAAGGAAGAAGAAAATTTTCTGGAATGTTCTTGATGGTCTCAGGCAGTTCCCACTAGGCAAGAGCAAAGCAAATTCAAGATTTCACAACCTGATTTTATAGATCCTACATAGAAGCCTGGGCATAAACGTTCATGGAGACTGCTTCATCCAAAGTTGCATCCAAACAGCAAAACAGAAAAGAACATAAACTCTGACAAGTTAAACATAAAACCACAAAAAGATTTTGAGGAGGAAAAATCCTAAAATGTAAGAGCTAAGAATATGCTTTCAAACATACCAGAGCTGTGGAGCCTGCCGGAGAACCAAGATTTCAAAAGATAGTTTGGGCGCAAGGTAGAAAACACTGCAGAAAAAGGTTAGATGAATTCTTTGCGTCAATGTTCCCTAAAGGGGAGGGCAGTAAATCTCCTGCAGAGGGTCTGCTTGCCACAGGGGTAAGTCTGAGGAGCTGACTCCAACAGCAGGGTCAGTGGCAAAGATTTTAGAATAAACTGATGAAATGGATAGTAAGAAACCATCAGAAGTAGATGGCATTCATCCTTGATTCTAAAGGAATTTGGATATGAAGCTGCTGAACTAGTAACTGCAGGATGTAATCTACTGCCTAAGTCAGTAAATTGCCGAGCAGCAGAGGAATGGGAAGTGGCAAGTGTGACACCAGTCTTTAAGGATGGTTCTGGAAAGTAACCAAGTGAGTCTCATGTTCAATTGAGCAGACGGAAGGAAGCAATAAGGATGGTGAGGGTTAGCTGGCACATGGATAATGATGATATAGTGGGGAAGGGTCAGTGTGGCTGTTGTAGAGGGAAGCCATTCCTCACAGATCTATTGCAGGTCACTGAAGCTGTCAATGACTGTACAGATAAATGTGATCTGGTTAATATACTGACATTTTCAGAAAGCTTTTAACAGTAAAGCCTTCAATAAATGCTCTGCTGTGGGATGAGAAAGAATAATGTCTTCTAGGTAAGAGATTAAATTCTAGGGAAAAAATGCTTTAAATGAGTGGTCAATTTTCACAATCAAAAAACCTTACTTATTATTCTGTTCTGCGTATTTGTAAATGGCATGGTGAAAAGGTTGAAGATTGGGGTGATAAGATTTGCCCGCAACACAATACCATGCAGGATTGTCAAATCAAAATCTAAAGTTAAAAGCTGTAAAAAGATAGCACAATATTGTGTGTTAAAGCAGCAGGTGAAATTCAGTGGTGCTAAGTGCTAAGCACTAAGTACAGTACACGTGGAAAATTACATACACAATCACTCTAAATTAACCATTATCCCTGAAGAGGCAGTTCTCATAGTCCTTGCGGTTAGCTCGCTAAAAATGTCAGCTCAGTCAAAAAAGCAAACAGAATATTAACTGTTAGGGAAAGAATAGAGAATAAAGGAGAAACCGTCATTACGTCATTTAGGAGCACCAATATCTTGAAAATGATAGATTGTTCTGGTGCTTCCACCTCCAAATGAATGTGATTGATAGACTGAGAAACAGCCACTGAGGCTGGTCAAGGGTAAAGAACAGCTCCCTTATGAGGCAAGACGGAATTTACTGGTAAGCTTCAGTGGGAAAAAGGTGGATATGATGTAGGTCAAGAGAACAAGAAATGATACGGAGAATGAGGAAGAAATCTTAAGATTATTATGTTGTAGCTACAAACAAAATAAGGATTTTTTTTTCAAACAATGCAAGCATTTAGCTTTGGAGTCCATTGACATAGTAGATCAGGAATGTCAAAAGCAGAGTAAATTCAAATAAATGGTTAAAAATAGTCCTAGATACTAAATATGAAAATTCCAGCTTAAAAAAAAAATCTGTAAACTGCTCATTGCCAGGGGCTTGGATGTTGTTATACCTAGTGAAGAATCATTTCATACTTGTCCATATTCCTTTCCTAGGCATCCTCTACTTGTCCTTGTTGGAGTGAGGATACTGGACTGGGTGGGTCTAACGGGTCTAATATCTGTATCCTTTTACCTTCATACGTGATCTATCCCAATTTCTACTTGTTGCAGCTTGGCAAAACACAGAAGAGAGGCTGCCTCTGTCATTCCTGTTGCTGGACAAAGTGTTTCAGATATCAGAGCAGAATCATTTGGTGTGTTCATTTTTTTCTAACATTCTTAATTCTTAAATTTTTAAGGGCTAATTAATTTTTTAGACCTCAAAACCTTTATAAATCTTCCATGAAATACAGATTTAAATATGGTGCCTGCCTGCCAAATAAGTATTTTATTCTTAAAATTTCATACTAAACCATTTTTAGCAAGATTATTAACTCGTTCTTTTTCATACTTGGCTTGAAGGATTTTGCTATTAGGCATAGAGTTACAAGGATGCTTTGAATGCATCAAATTGAGTACATTTTTGCAAGAATGATGTTAATTACATGTGTGAGAGGAATATTCTTTCTCCTTACCTTTCTGCAAACAAATTCTGAAAAACATACACAGCTCTTTGGAGAAATGCTGAATAATAGTTCACCTACAGTTAATTCACTCTTGATTTATTAAGCTTTTACACTGTCAAGATATATTCAGGATCCCTGAGGACCTCAGTTTGCATTTCTTTGTTGTGCAGACACAAGAATGTTGATCAGCTTTATGTCTGCATGTCAATATATTCTTCCTTGAGTTCTGCCAATTACACTAACCCAGCATTGAGCTCCTCTTGCCACAGGCTGGCATACAGCTCATGTGCTCGAGTATCCCAGCTGAATTCCCAGAGTTCAGATCAATCACACCCAGTCTCACTACAACAGAGATTGGACAGTGATGTATGTAGTAGGGAATTGGTGTGCGAATGAGATTACCCCAAAGGGACATGCAATTTGGTGGGAAAGCATAGCTAACATCTTCCTGTACTGTTCAGATGGATCACAAATCACAGAATAAATGGATGGGACTAAGAATATCTTTGTCTTTGTGCTCCATTGTAATGACAGTGTTGACATTCACTGAATACTTGCTATGAAGGTAAGATTTATATTGCAGCATAAAGTAAGCCAGGTATGCCGGAGGTTTTAAGAGTAAGTGCTACTTATGTAGAAAAGATTGGCTACTTAACTGACATGAATCACTCTCTAGGCATTTGTCTTTCAGATGTGTGCACAAGACCTTAGTCAAACAGAGGCTGGTGGAGCACTGTATGCTCCTGGAACGTTCTTCTGTCCCTTATGTGTGGGCATAATGTCAATATTTTGTATCTAAATATTACTGACTTTTCAGTGGGGTTTCTGATGGCCTTCACAAGCTCTCACTCATGTAAAGTGCTCAGCAGCTGACTCCCTACTGCTCTCAGCACACTGCCTGGGGAAGACCTTTTTGGCTCTTAGGACCTACCACTGCTCCTTCCACTTTTATGCTTGCTGTGACTAGAGTAAATAGAACCATTTATGTTGGAAAAGACCTTTAAGGTCATCAAGTCCCACCATAAACCTAGCAATGCCAAGTCCACCACTAAACTGTGACCCTAAACACCACATCTACATGTCTTTTAAATACCTCCAGGGATGGGGACTCAACCACTTCCCTGGGCAGCCTGTTCCAGTGCCTGACTACCCTTTCAGTGAAGAAGTTTTTCCTAATATCCAACCTAAACCTCCCCTGGCACAGCTTGAGGCCTGACCCTCACCTCGCTACAACCTCCTTTCAGGTAGTTGTAGAGAGAGATAAGGTCTCCCCTGAGTCTCCTTTTCTCCAGGCTAAACAACCCCAGCTCCCTCAGCTGCTCCTCCTCTTTGGACATGCTCCAGCACCTCAATGTCCTTCTTGTAGTGAGGGGCCCAAAACTGGACACAGTGTTTGAGGTGCGGCCTCACCAGTGCCGAGTACAGGGGCACTATCACTTCCCTGGTCCTGCTGGCCACACTATTTCTGATACAAGCCAGGATGCTATTGGCCTTCTTGGCCACCTGGGCACACTGCTGGCTCATATTCAGCCGGCTGTGGACCAGCACCCCCAGGTCCTTTTCCACCGGGCAGCTTTCCAGTCACTCTTCCCCAAGCAAGAGGCTTTCCAACAGCAATATCCACTTTTCTCCAATATTCTGAACATAGGACTTACTGCCTTTTAAGACCTGGAGATTTACATGAGTCACTCAGCAGTATATCTCAAACTCTTCAGCTTTCTTTCTGATCCAAAAGAGGAGTCCAAAGTTTGCTGTCGCAAAAACTAAGGATTACACTGGCCAATCCTTGGTTTATTTTTGGATACAGTGATTGCCCTAAATGTTTTTAAGAAGGTCATGACTGATCAAGCCATTCTTGCCTTCTTCCCATTTCCTTGCTGCAGCTTTCTTGATTGCATAAAGAAACATCTGTATCTGTCATCTACTATATCTACTGTGTGACAACTGCTTGCCTTCTATTTTTAATACTTTTTGCTCTAATCACCATCAAGCTGAGCTGAGCTACTTCTTGCTTGCTGTGCTTACTGACTGCAACCTCAGGTATATTCCACTGCAGACTGTAAGAAACAACCCTTTGATGTGGGGTTAATCAACAATGGAGCACCCCAAACAGACGCTCTACTCTTCATTAACAAGGAATCTAGGAGAGGCTCTATACCAGTGAGGAGCCAGTGCAAACTGTGGGGTCTGCACGGTAACATGCTCTTAAAGATTTCCATTTACTGTAAAGTAAGAAATCGTTCATTCTTCCTTTTCAGCTTTTATTGGATAGTCTCTGACAGGAAACAATCAGGCCTGTTGATGGTCAGTGCTTTTTCATATTTACCCCTTTCCTTTGGTAACAGGACTACAAAAAGCTGAGATAACCCTGTAGAGACTCTGTTCTGGAGGGATTGAAGAAATATAGCAGTAGTGCATGGAGAGCAGAATCACAAAGATTAGGGCAAGGTGTGTGTGTGTGAAGCTACAGGAACTGTATGTGATTTCTGGTGCAAAGTTTGGCCATGGAATGGGAATCTCACAAAACTGTATATGTGGCAGCCCAGCCATTTCCGCTTGGATTTTGTCTTCTCTGAGATGCAAGAAAACAGCTACTAAAAATACTTTAAAAAAAAAAAAATGATACTTTACGCATGATGATATAGACTTAAAAGAAGCATCTGTGGAAACTGTATTATGTTCAAACTTCAGACAGGGAATGATTCCTTAATTGGTGGAAACGGATTACTTTGATCTTTTAAAAACCTAGAAATCAAGGTCTGCTAAAAATGGATACAGTGATAAAGTGACTAGATGAACACAAAGCTAAATGTGTGTAACAACAAACAGTTAAGAAAGCTGAAATGGAAAAATCCCATGATGAACACAGAAGAAACACACTTCTGTTTTGCATGGCATAAAAGCCTTTCCAGACACTGTAGGGACATAATTAACTGAAGCTGCTCTAAACTTTGCCTGCTTTTCAGCTCTGCCTGTCTATCCACTGAACCCAGAATAGCTCAAGTGATTTCTGGGTGCCTGACTTGAGACATTCAGGGGTGTCCTGCTCCAGGGAGATAGGTTTATATTCCCTTGTTAAACTCCACTGTTATACAGTTTACAGAGCCCAGATAGATAGCTGCCTACATACTGCCTATTCCTTTGAGAAGCCTGAAGAGTTAGTCTTGATCCTAATTAACTTCTTCTGGGGGACATAATTAGCAATAGCCAATTATTACATGACACCCTACTGTTTAGAAGCCTGGCCGCTAGGCTTTTCCAAGGGGGCTTAAAATTATATCTCCTATGGCTCAAGAGAGGGCTTTAATATCAGGTTAAGAGTTTCACAGGCACTCTGTCCCTCTTACTGCAAACATGAATGCACAAGTCATGTTGTCAGAAGGAAAAAACTAGAAGAAGTTGCCTGACCTTGTATTTAGGACACTTACAAAGAGGGAAACGTCAGTTTTGCATGCTGTCGAATGCTCATACATGGGTTTTGACAGCAGTTTCAAATGCGATGGCTATGCCTTCCATGATTTGAAACTTTAGTTCTGTTTCCTTCCAAATAAGACTCAGGGTCCCTCTTGTCTGCCTGCCTTTTTTGACCCTTGGCTCTTGAATACTGAATTCTCTCTTTTTGCTAGGAATAATTCTTGGTGTAGGTGGATGAAGTTTCCTGAATAACCACAAATAAGGTTTGTGTGACCTCTGTTATCATAGGAAAGGACAAAATACACAAATTGTGCTAGTTTGCAGAATGCCATGAACCTATCCACAGCACCGGTTGGTTACTGTTGTCTCACTGCGCTGCTCACTCAGCAACCTAGAAAAGACCAAGTAAGGCCACACAGATTCCTATGCAACAACAACACAGAAGCTCATAATTGACACTGTAGGAGCGTGCTGTCCCTTGTGCCTGTTTTTATGTCCAACTGTGTACAACTGAAACAAAGAGAGGGGCACAGACTGAAGGAAAAGCAACAAACGGGAAAAAGAATTGAAGAGTCAAAGGAGGACTGCAAAGCATGAAAGATACAAAATTCTGCAGTGCCTGTATTTCAGATGTCTGTTCTGCAAATATATAAGAAAAATCTACAAAAGAATGAGAAAAATAATATAGTATTAGGAGATATGAGGAAGCTAGAGATAGGGCTAACTGGTGTACGTAGACTGAGAAAAATGAGTTGACAAGACAATGAAACTAGGAATGTCAGAGATGAGAAGTATGACTTTCGTGGAAGATGTGAAAAAAAGGATGTAACTCACAAAGTGACAAAATGACACAGATGCACATTGTGTATTAAAAAAGCACATTTCGCCCTCATTCTTCATGAATTTCTCATTCACTAAACCCATTTGTGCAAGATACTCTGTATCTTTGCAGCCCTCAGCCACAGGCTCTTTCTTTGATGCTGGTTTCAGTAAACATGCTGGCTGCAGGAGATATCATTCATGGCAATAAGAGATCTGTTGATCATATCTCACACACCTAGCAAACACTACGACCATCCTTAACAATCCTCCTGAGAGCAGTCAGTAGTTCCGCATCTCTAAGGCAGGAAGGGATAGAGATCTGCAGGCAGAGCTCTGCTGATCATTGTCCTCAACGTGAGACAAGAATAAAATATGAGTTATCGTGAGCCTTATCTAAATAGACCTGTAAAATTGTTGCCAGTAGTGTCTGAATCTTCAAAGGCTGTGGGGACTGTGCTCCACATATTGGCTGTATTACGTCCCTCATCTCTGGTGACTGATTCAACTGAATACTACTATCACTGATAGTGTGTGCACCATATTCTTGCCCTACTCTCAGATTAGGCCTTGTAGCTTTATTTTCCAATATTGCCATCACCAACTAGTTTCAAATTTTTTTCCTGGTGTTAAGATTACTGGAGAAATGGAGTCCTGATGTGCTGAGACCTTTGCCCATTTGGAATAAGATATCAAAGGCACTAGTAATTCTCCAGACTTCTCTCATGGTTCTTTTAATACATCCTTGTCTTACAGAGCACAGACATGGTCCTATTCAGTCCTTTTTTGCCATGGTGTGGACAGAGTCTTATACTTCTGGTACTCCCTCATCCTGAAGAAGAAAGGAGGGTGGAGATAAATTTTTAGAACTCTGAGCTCTCAGCAAGTCTGTCTGTCATTTAAAGTTTTGGATGGTCATGTTTTCTTTTATAGTCTTTTCCTTAGATCTAATGAAACTTTTCTTCATTACTCCTAATATGTAAGATATCTTGCTTTTTGTGAAAATTCACTTAGTTTATTGGAAGTATTTTGAGTCATGTGTTTCAAGTTCTGTAAACTTTTGCTGTGGTAGGCTTTTCAGAATTAACCATTGTAGCTTGCTCTCTGCTCAGCTGTCAGAATTAAGAGGGATCTGTATTTACTTCCAGTGTAGCAATGAGGTTTCCCCCTACAGGGGTCTTCTACCATGAATCTCCATATGTCTTATCCGTGAATTGCAGTAAAATCCTGCTGAAGTTAATTGTGGTATATGACCTGACATATGGTTTTATATGAAGTTACACAATTACGGCCGTGGCTCTCCAACACTCGTTGAGAATAGTTTACCAACCATGGAGGCAGAGGATGCATGTGAAGAAATGCTTCTTCCTGTAGACTTCCGTGTCCTTTGATGGACATTTTCTTCCCATGTCTAGTGACAGATGAATCCAAGTTAAACTAAGATGTATGCATGGGCTTTCTGCAGAAGCAGAGCCTATGAGCCCGAATAAAAGTCTCAGTGCATGTAAAAGTGCCATGACTAAAAACAGCGTAATAAGCCTGTGAAAGTTTTAAAACTGTTTTTAAGGGAATAATTTGTCAAACCTTAAGACATAATGCAGTGTCTATATAGGCTGGCAGGAAGGGATGCTTGAGTAAAAAAGCAATATGCTGGGGAGACTGATGAACTCTCTACGACATCAGCCAGCATGGGTTTATGAAAGGCAGGTCCTGCTTCACTAACCTGGTCTCCTTCTATGACAAGGTGACCCGCTTAGTGGATGAGGGGAAGGCTGTGGATGTTGTCTACTTGGACTTCAGTAAGGCCTTTGACACCGTCTCCCACAGCATTCTCCTGCAGAAGCTGGCTGCTCATGGCTTGGACAAGTGCACTCTGAGCTGGGTTAAAAACTGGCTGGATGGCCGAGCCCAGAGAGTGGTGGTGAATGGAGCCAAATCCAGTTGGCGACCGGTCACGAGTGGTGTTCCCCAAGGCTCAGTGTTGGGGCCGGTCCTGTTCAATATCTTTATTGATGATCTGGATGAGGGGGTCGAGTGCACCCTCAGTAAGTTTGCAGATGACACCAAGTTGGGTGGGAGTGTCGATCTGCTGGAGGGTAGGAAGGCCCTGCAGAGGAACCTGGACAGGCTGGATTGTTGGGCCGGGGCCAACTGTATGAGGTTCAACAAGGCCAAGTGCCGGGTCCTGCACTTCGGTCATAACAACCCCAGGCAACGCTACTGGCTTGGGGAGGAGTGGCTGGAAAGCAGCCTGGCTGAAAAGGACCTGGGGGTGATGGTTGACAGCCGCCTAAACATGAGCCAGCAGTGTGCCCAGGTGGCCAAGAGGGCCAATGGCATCCTGGCTTGTATCAGGAATAGTGTGGCCAGCAGGACCAGGGAGGTGATAGCGCCCCTGTATTCGGCACTGGTGAGGCCGCATCTTGAGTACTGTGTTCAGTTTTGGGCCCCTCACTACAAGAAGGACATCGAGGTGCTGGAGCATGTCCAGAGAAGGGCAACGAGGTTGGTGAAGGGTCTAGAGCACAAGTCTTATGAGGAGCGGCTGAGGGAGCTGGGGTTGTTTGGTTTGGAGAAGAGGAGGCTGAGGGGAGACCTTATTGCCCTCTACAACTACCTGAAAGGAGGTTGTAGAGAGGTGGGGGTCGGTCTCTTCACCCCAGTAACAAGCGATAGGACGAGAGCAAATGGCCTCAAGCTGCGCCAGGGGAAGTTTAGGTTAGATATTAGGAAAAACTTCTTTACTGAAAGAGTGGTCAGGCACTGGAACAGGTTGCCCAGGGAAGTGGTTGAGTCCCCATCCCTGGAGGTATTTAAAAGACGGGTAGATGCAGTACTTGAGGACATGGTTTAGTGGTGGACTTGGCAGTGGTAGGTTAACGGTTGGACCTGATGATCCTAAGGGTCTTTTCCAACCTTAACAATTCTATGATTCTATGACATCAACTCACCAGTCTTCCACCTTTCTGGTTCCCAGAACAATTCCACAGAAAATCAAAGTAGAAGGCTCCATCAGTCATGAAGGGCAATTAAAGACTATTTTAGATCTTGTAATCCTAAAATGGGGAGCTCCTCAGTGGATTTGTTTCCAATAAAACCACAAAGTGCCTAGCATGCCATTCCCAGTGGGAAGGAAGACCAAGACTTCTAATTGGAAATGGTGATGTGATAACAAACTTCATTAAACCTTTTTCCCCCTTCCATCAATCTTTTCAAATCCAGACAGTTCTGGCAGGGCCAGTGGAAGACCATTGCTTCCAGTGCTTGCTCTATGAGTCTGTTCTCTCATCTGCTCCCAAGCTTCACTGGAGTTCATAAAAGCCAGAAGATCAAACTGAAAGTATCATAAGGATGCTCCGATTTTGGTATCACTTTCTTCATGTTTCATCATTGCCCTTTTGTTCAATTTCTCTTTGCTCCTCTTATTGGTAGATTGTATTCCTTTCATGCTTACCTTCCTCAGTAATGGATCTACTCTATTTTCTTTCAAAAGAGAGAGTTCCATACCGGTTCTTTATTTACATCTGATTTCCTATAATCTTATCTTTTACTTCTTTAAATTTGTACTCTGGATCTGTAATGCATAACACTTTTACATGTACTTAGACCTTAGAATCTTTTGAATGTGTGCTGATAGACTTTTACATTTTTTAGCACCTGTCCAAGGGGAATATAGCTGTTGGGCTCATCCCATCACTACGGTATTGCAGCACCCACTAACAGAGTACAACATGCAGACTTCGACTTGCCTATCTGGAGCTGTCTTCAGTTAGAGCTTGCATTGCTTCAATTATGCAAATTTATAAACCCACTAGTGTGGATGTAGCTCTATTACTTTAAAGTACTTTATATTCTTTTATTTCTGTAAAGTAGGGAGATTTATATCAATATGAATGTGCCTTTATCAGGGCTTTTGCTGGCTATAACTAGACTGACAACAAAATGTTATTTGTGGAATACATTTACTTATTACATCTAAATGCTTTATAGGTAACATGTTTCATTATATGATCTATGATTCAATGTTTCATTATATGATTCAAGAGCTTAGCTGGTTTAATTTTTCTTTTCTTGGCTTGGTGAGTGGGAATAATGGTGGAGTTATGTGCATTATTTCTTTCTATAAGAATGATCTGCACCTTGTGTTACCTGCTTCACGTCTTTCTGTAAGGCTTCAGTTAAATCAAAGGTGGCTGTTCAAGGAGGAGGAAACAGGAAGGAAAACAATAATGGAGATAAGCAGATCATGAGAAGAGCTATTAGTGGGAAAATGCTCCTGATAAGATACTACCACGTAAGCATGGTTTACTATACCCAGTGCTGAAAGCCTAGGATCAGAGAATCTGATCTTTAAAGACGATGGTATGTGAAGCGAGAAGCACTGAACAGATTTTTGCATATTTTGCTATAGAGATGCACCTGTGAAACAGAGAGATACAGAACTGTAGCAAGCAGGCTGGTGGTCCCAGCCAAGAAATGGGAATGAACCTGTATTATTGACAGTGGATGTAAACTTAGGAAAGGAGATATGGGTACAGAGCTCTGCTTCCTCTGCTCATCTTCCTCTATATTCCTTCCAGCAATTATTATTTTTTGTTTTGTTTTTCTATTTTTGTTTCTTGAGTTTCTGCTGTCCATCAGTTACAGGTCACTGGAGATAAAAGTCTTGCAAGTTCCAAACCCATTTGTGACTGTCAGGTTAAAATGGTTGTGAAATAGGAGAATACAACACAAGACTCAGTGACAAGGCTGGAGGGTAAAACTGATTCCAAAGAATGACACTTTTAAAGGGGAGAAAAAACTCAGTTACAACTATCTGGCCAGAATAACACTTGGCTGTGCATTGTGGCCACATCAACAAAAAAGCTTTAAAGTAAGTTATTTTAGAAAATATATTAACATTTTTCATTATAAGATACCGGGCTTTTCCTAACGAAATTGAAAAAAAGCTGTGTGTTTGTGTTACACACTTTGTATATTTAGCCTATTCACAGAGTGGATAGTCTAATTTTATTCTGTGGTACTGCTTTATTCAAATGATGCACACATTTTAATAGGTTAGTTTTTTTGCCCAATACAGGTTATTATTTGAAATGAACCCTCTCTAAAGGCATTGTTCTTCTGTTGTTCTGTAATCTTAGCCATATGTTTCCAAATACATGATTCCAGAGCTTATTAAAAGCAGAACTTTTCCCTCATCTTTAATCACTTTATAGCTGATAATATACATCTTGCTTACAGCTTTTCATTAAGAACAACTGACTGTGAGAGCGTTACAGTAAAGGAAAGAATGAGAACACTCACCAGAGAAGATATTCTTGAGTTAAAGTTCTAGCTTCTGCATTAATTCACCTATAATTCACACAACAAATATTGTGGGAGTATTTCCCAGTTACCAGTTGCCTGCCTACTTGCCCGCCTGGCTTCCTCGTCTCAGGGACTTCTGACACCATTGCTCCCTTACGCAAGCTCCCAGTGCCAAGGGTTTGCACTCCATGGTACGACTGAGGACTAACTGACTTCTAAAATTCTACAAAGTGGGCAAATTAAGAGTGATTTGAAGCATACTAAAACTCTTGAGTTACATACGGAATGTCTCTGATTGTATATTTAGACTGATGACAATGCTGTTTCAGTACGAAGTCAAGCTTGATGAGATTGTTAGGGTCGTGAAACAGAATCTGTGTAATGACCATGACATTTGCAAAATCTGCTATTGCTACTGTACAGAACACGATTTCCATTGACCATCTTTATAATTACATATTGGTTCAACAAGGCTGTACTAATTAGATACATACACACATTTTTTATGTTGACTCTTGGTAGCCTCTTTCACCAATGTTTTCTCCTCCTTTTTGTGTACTCACTATTCTGCAAGGTATCAGCAGCCCTTGATGAATTTATGCCTCTTCTTTAGCACAACTGGACAGATTAAAACCATCTATTTTTATTAGGTTATTTTTTCCTATACAGAACACGTACTTTTTCCTTAAGTGAATGCTTTTAGATTCGGTATTTGAATGTGGTGTTATTATCATTTCTACCAATACCAGACTCAAATGCACTAAGATCTGTTCAGACAAATAGTGCAAACCGATCCCTACAAACAAGATGACTGAATAATATCAATAAACAAACTTAGCAAACACTATGAAGACAACTTGATTAAATTAGTAAAATAACACAGACCAGATCTTATGTTTCATAGCTATCATTTGGCTTTTGTGATTAGAGAGATAACTGTTAATTATGCTGATATTATTATCGAAGAAATACCAAACTCTTTGTCAGAGATTTTTAAGGTGCTTAGATATGAGTGAAAGAATAAGGAGAAAAATATATAACACAGTAAAAGCTACTATCAACAAGAAGTAACAGATTTATTCCACAAAGAAACTCCACAGACCTACTATATGTTTCAAGTAATTTCTTCAGCTCTTCCAGGACAAGTTTATATTATTAGAGGTGTTTGGCATTGGTTCTTTAAAACCTGATCAGAGATGAAAAAACCTGCTTTCTCTCTGACCCCATCACCAAACATATCTGTAAAGGCTCAAAAAATTGTTACGATACATTTTACTTACCCTCATCCTTCCATTTCTTATTGCTGGTCCATCTTCTGCTAACCTCAACACATACAAATCCATTTTGTACTCCCTTCCTCCTCGAATACTAAACCCAAACCCTTTGGCTCCTTTCTCCAAATCAACGGTGAAATAATCAAAGTCCTATATAGACAAATACAAAATGAAAGACAATTAAACATATGAATGTCATGGTATGCATTCAAGAAAACTTTAATATACATCTCTTCAAAAGTGCATCTACCCAATTGATATAAGCAAAGTCACCTTCAAAGGTGAAGGTGCAGGTTTCTGCACTGACAGACTTTGGCCATTTCTGAAAAAAGACTTTAGCAAAATGTAAACGCCTAAGTCTAAACCACCCTGAAAGGGCATCATCCAGAAGTTGCCTGGTACCAAAAGATCTCTAGATGGTTTCCATATTCACCCTCAATACTTCCATGGTACCCAACTGTAAATGTTTATGTGCATGCAAGAAGTGCTGATTTGGCAAGTGAGGTAGCAGGCAGTTCCTGTATAAGCATCATGACAACTAAAAATTAGTGGGGGGAGAGACATCTCCTAAATTCCCGGCAGAACTTAACATGATCAGCAGGCTGGACTGCATGGAGTCACGAAGTACAGCAACTCTCATCATTTCAGTTAAAACATGTGCCTTGAGGAGGAAGAGGGAAGTAGGAGATTTGAGCTTCACCCTTTCTGTGTCCTGCAGGGACTGAGATTCATCTTTCCAGTTTTCCTTGGTGAACCCTAACTACCAGCCCTGTAGAGGGGTCTGGGTGAGAACTGGCTCTGTTGCTTCTGATCCGTTGGCAGCCAGGATTGCAAGACCCATGGGAGCGGGAGGAAAACGAGAGCAAGTTTGCATTGTATAGACCAGTAGTTAGAGAATTAAACTAGAGATGGTGAGAAACAGGCAATCTAAGCATCTCTCTAGATGCTAACATGCATCTTGTAGGGTATGCACATGGGGATAGGGATTTGCTATTTAAATACTGAAATGCATAAAATTTTCAGAGGGTTCTCTGGATCCCATTTAAGAATTTGGATATTTTCATTGATACGGTTTATACGTCTGGCTTAGAAAATATGGACATAGAAACCATCTATATGTGGTTCTAGCATATAGTGTCCAGAAGTTTACATTCTCTTATTTCGTATTTTTCTGGCCTCTGTTTTTTTTTCTGCCTTTATGTAAGGAGAAAGGAGGATTTTTTTGAAAGCCTGAATTTGGGGCTAAATCCTCAAACCTTCACAGCTGTCAGTAAATATTTGTCATCAGCAGAGTCTTGTCCAAAGTAACATAACTCTTCATCTAAGGTTTAGTTCTTTGAATTTGTAAGATCATGCCTGATGTCAAAGAAAGCAGTTGCACAAGCTAGTTTCTCCTCATCCAGACTATTACCAACAGAAATGTATTTTATCAGTCAGGATTCACATTTATTTATTGATTCAGATTAGATAAAAATCTTCATTTTCAACAATGCTGTAGAAAGGCAGCCTGACCTAAGTATATCCACTGTTTGATGACTGTATTATGTTCCTAGGAATAAAAAAAAAATCCTCTGCTGATGCAAAGGCAGCTTATTTTAGAACTTTTATTTTAACTCTCCAGTGCCTTAAAAATAGCATTTATTTAACATCATAGTCACACAATTATTTGACAGATCACATAGTTCTTCATCAATATTAATAGTTTTGAAATAATTTCCTCTACAGAGAAACAGTGACTCAGAGTAAAAACAACAAAGGTGCCTTTTCCTTCTATAATGTCATCTTTTTTACCAATATACATGATCTCTCCCTACAGACCTAATGATTTCTGTTTAGGAGTGCTGTAAGTATTTCAGTTTGTACCTGGGGCTGCCTGTACTCTGACAGAGGGTACTGCCTGGTGTCAGGCGAATGCTGCCTGTAATCTATCAAGGGTGGCTGCCTGTAGTCGAGAGGTGGTGGCTGCTGGTAATCCATCACCGGAGGATGCCTGTAGTCCAGCGGAGGCTGTCGGTAGTCCGTTGAGGACTGCCTGTAGTCTGTAAATGGAGGTTGCCGGATATCAGGCTTCACATCCTGTCTGGCTTTTACTTCCGACCTATAACTGAGAAAGGCAAAATGACTTAGTTTCAGAAAGTGGCAAAACATTAAGAATATGCGTTACATGCAATATTGAGGAGTGAAGGCAAACTGCCTGACTGCAAAATTGCATAAAACACATTTTCACAGAGAAGCAAAACTTTTGAGGGTAAATAGTCAAGGCATCCAAAAACAGTGAGTGCTTTTGAAACATGGACATAAGCACTTTTCCCTCAGGTCACACCGTGCAATTTTCCAGCTTGTATCAGTGAGATCAGGATTAGGCTCAAAGGGACAGGAACAGGAAAAGCGTCTTGATTCCCACTTATCTTGCCTACTTGGAAGATGAAACTGCATGTGAAAACACCCACAATACTCACTACAAAATAATGCACTGAGTTTATAAAGTGCTTTTTTCCAGAATTAAGATTTCTACAGAGTACATGAAATATCAGTACAGACATTTATAGCCCCTCTGTTTCATTGACATAAACTATTATTATTGTGAGCGTCTTAAGGTCAAAAAAGGATACATTCTTTGTACCAGCTGTTATCTTTTTAGTGAAAGGTATTCTTTGATATAACATCTGTTAATATAGTGTTTATTATTATTATTATTACACACTCCCTATATTACCATCTGGCTACAAGCCCATAGCAGGTCATATCAGTAGTTATGCACAGAAGTAACACAAGGTGAAAGTAAAACAAATTTGGTTAATGAGGAATTAATAACGAATACAATATTGCTTTAATTGGTAACTGGTTACAGGAGATAAGTCCTAACATTTCAAAGAAAATGTGACTTTCTGTAGTACAGCAGCTAGTTAATTAATTTACTCAGATGGGAATGAGTGGCTCCCTTACCACAGGGAAATAATGGCATTTCACACTTCAGGGTGAAGTAAGGAATATTTCGTACTGCAAACCTCCATACCTCAGCTGTGTAACATGCTGAATGGGCACAAAGGAACTCCCGAACCTTTTTAGCAAGGTAATTCTCTAATAGTGGTTTGAGTTAGATTTAACAAAAATTTTCACATAGTGGATGTTTTTACACTCTTCCCTAGGTGCCACAGGAAATATTTTTCCTTATAGAGGAAATATACATTTCAAACTCTGCTTTAATAATGGTCTGGAAGTTTGCAGTCAACCAACTGACCAGGTATGTACATGTACACATGCAGATACATGGACACACATAGACTGTGAAAGGGATTTTGAAATGTACTTGTTGATTAAAAAAAATTATGTTCTGAAAAAATGACAGCATTGTTTTTGATCATGTTAATTTATGTATGAAAAGATAATCTAAATAATCGAAACATTTCAAAATGTTTCAGATATGTTTCAAAACTTCATTACTTTATTAGTACAGTTACAGTAATGTTATGGCAAATCTTCCTACACACTAGCTTTAATTAGCTGAATGTCTAACCACACACAAAAATATCAGAACTATTTCCCTTTGACTTTCTGAGAAGATGAAAATAGCCTGCTGCCACATGTTCTTTTAAAACCTGTACATGGCATCTATAATAAGACCTGCATGTATACATGCAATCTTCTTACTTTCTTTACTCAGTATCATGATCCTGTATAAAGAAGACGGAGAACAAACAGGCTTACTGTGATACTGAGCCTTATTAATATTGGAAGTAAAAATACTGGTTAGTATTCCTAAGAGTTTTAAATATCTTACAGTATTTTGATTTTGATACAGAAATAATGTACGTGGCTATATAAACAAGCTGTAAGCTGAGTTATAAAATCTAGTGAAAAATGATACTGTATGAACTAGCAATAATAGACCTTTTTCTGGAATGAGTCATCCTTAGGCAGGTTCCCAATATACGACCACAGCTGTATCCCAGAAGATGATGCTTTTATTTACAGTTGGACGCACTGTAATTCTTTCTGAATATGTAAATGGTGACATGACCAGTTATAACTTAAGCTTTTCAGTAAAACTATTACAGAATTTCTTTTTGGAACTTTAATTAATATAGCTTACTGGTCCCCTCTGAAAATTTCCAATTCAACAGACATTTAGTACTGGCTTACAACTGCTCAGAGAGATTTTCGTGAAAGCTTTTCATTGGATTTTGTCAGAAACATATGTCTTCTAGGAGGTGATCACTTTTGGAAGAAGTACCCAATGAAATATAAGGCACAGAAATTTGCCAAGTGTGACTAATTGAGAGAAAATAATTTTGGACAAGTGAAAGTGCTACATCTGTTAAGCAAGGAGAATTAGAGGGCATAGTGCTTAAATCACAACTGAACACAAGTGTCTCCAGAAGCAAAAAGTTACAATCCTGTAACCAGCATCTACTATTTGGGGAAGAGGGTCTTGATGAGGTATGTTGGTTACTGAAGATTAGCATGAAGACAGTCAGTGTAATCAGCCTCATTTAACAAGCCAAAAATCAATCCAAAGAGTAAATAGTGTTGATTGGAGATCACAGAAAGTTGCATCATCCCACAGCCTGAGCGTGCTTTTTATATATACAGCTTTTAATACAGCTGGTCACAAAATTTCAATCCCCCTACCATTTAATTTCCATCACAGACAAATTCGTCAATGCATATGGATAAATTACACATGAGAAATTGGCTGGAAAATGATGCACCATAGATAAAACCTGTTATAAAAATATCTTCCTGACTCCAGAACTCTAATAGATAAAAAAGAAAAAAAAAAGACATGTCAGATAATGAAAAAAAGGCCACCTTGTGATATACCCGTATTTTGTAAGTTGTAATGATTTAAGAAAGTAATATGTTAGCAATGAAATTATTAGCAAGGAATACTTCAGTGTTTAGTTCCTTGGCAAACATACAATCCTGATGGACGTTTGAGGAAGGTTGGTTAGACCCTTGTTCATAATAACGTGTTTTATACCTGAACAAGACTAACAGATCATCCTGGCATGCACAATTCGTGCTCTGCGAGTGCAACCACGGAACCGTGGCTTGTCACAGCCCCACAAGTGATGGCTCACAGCTGCTAGAAAGAGCATAAAGACCCAGCACAAGGGTGTCCCATGGTCCTCACAGGAGGCAGAGACCGGTGGAGCTGCTCTTACCTGTTTTCGGGTCCCTGCAGCTGGAGGGGCTGCGGAGGCGGTGGCTGGGCGACGGGGCTGTGCTGGGCGACGGGGCTCTGCTGCGCCAGGGGACTCTGCTGGGCCATGGGGCTGTGCTGCTGGGCCATGGGGCTCTGCTTCTCCGAGCTGGGGGCTGAGGCTGGGCTGTTCAGCTCTGCGTAATGGGAAGCTGGAGATTAAAGACCTGTCACAACGCGGCATTTAATAAAGGGCAAAGGTAGACAATAATCATTTTTGGTCACACGCTACCTCTGAAAATTTATGCTTTGTCGGTTTTACTGTCTTGGGTTATAATTAGATTTTAAGACATCTGAACCTAATGGGTTCCTTTTGATAGTCTGTGGGATCTGAAATCTTAGTCAATTCTATAACTCCAGTTGACACCTCTATTATTTAAAACCCAACTGAACAAGGCAAATGGGTTCTGTGTTTCATGTTTTCTTTTAAAGCCTAGAAATACTGATATTTGAAAACTTTTCATTTGGAGAGAATGAATGATTTTCTTGCTTTCACCACTGTTATGGGGTGAGACTGTCATCACAAAAGCTAAAACACTGGTGTGCTTGTGTTAGCTCCTGCTGTCTTTGAGCTCACCAAGAGTTTCCTATCTTTTTTAAATCTTTGGGGACTGTAAACGGTAAAACCAATCTCAGGAAATTCTGACTAACCAGCTACACCAATGTTTTATTTCACTGTATCGTGCCAAATGACCAGGGTTTCACATAGGAACACTGCAGAAAACCAGAATCATTCTTTCCAAGCAACATAAAATTCGAAAAGACAGAGAGGCTGAGGTAGGAAATGTGGCCTCGTTAAAAATAAGGGATGCCAATCTTCCTTCAAGCTTCCCACTGCACTTGGGGGAAGACACATTTGGCACAGTTATGTTGCTCATCATTTGCCTATTAAGAAGCGTAAATGAGAGAGACTCCGCCCACAAGAGGACAGAGCACTGCAGCAGTAATTGCTCATGCATTATCAACAGCAAAGGTACATATTGTATTTTTTTATTCCTGCTTGCAACAGAATTAGTGAGGCCAGTGTGGCGGGTGCAAAGCATCCAGAATGGACATATATATGGCTGAGCATCCCTAACACCAACAGCTATGCATCATCCAGATCTTGCCTAGTGTTGTATTTGAATCTAGTTTGAATTTTGAATGATTTTATCTTTTAACATGTGAGTTTGTCCCCTATGACTGCACATTTCTAATGGCTCTCTACTTATTGAATTTATGCTCATAATTATTTAAAAAAATTTGGTTACTTTATTAAAAATCTTTTCAATTTAGGCTCAATTGTCAAAAAAGCTTGTATATTTGCACTTAAAACACTCCTCATGCAGGTATAAGCAATATTTATCTGTGTAATTACTATGCTTCAGGCTTTAATTGCCCATTTTGCATCTTCGAGTCTCTTTTGTATTGCAGTTTCAGAGTTGAAGATTGGGAATATTTTCCCTCATTTCTACATTACTCTCATAACTATGGATGAACTAGTCAAATCATAAGCTGCTTCTAAAACTGCTTTGCATTTATATGGTATTTTTCACCTGAAAGTACATTACAGAGGTATTAGATTTTTTCCTAATTTTATAAGCTGGGAAGCTAATATCAGAAGGCAAATGAGGTATCCAGTGTCACACAGTCACACAGGGAAGCCATGCCTTGGGCACAAATCATTTCGCACCACTAGCACCCAAGAACATCTTGTAGCACTGCATCTCAGATGCACCTCTGCTTTCTTTCTAATTTAAGGTATCCATCTCTAACACTGAACTATTAGCAATTTGCTAATATGAATTAATCTGTATACAAGGGAGACCTAAATAAGCTGCAGAGACCTCATGCAGCATCATGCTGTTTGTAAATGCTTGCAAAACTGACCTCCAGTGATTATACGCCACTGATTTGCAGCTCTTTGGTGTGAATTCTGAAGTTGTGTATGTTTGTGTTTTTCCCTTCACTGAATTCACTTAAAGTAGATAAGTTCCCCCAGTTGCAGTCCATGGCCAGTGTCAGACTATTTCCTTGTCCCATTGCTGGATGCAGCAGCAGCAGGTGAAGGTCATTTAACTGGAGCATGGATCATTAAGTAATTACATTACTTGCTGTGTGACATTCCTAGCTCTAACGGTATTTGTTGCTGAGATATAAAGCCACAGTCTCATTAATACAGTACAACTCATACACCAGTACAGCACATCGCTAAACTAAAAAAAGCTCTGAAATCAACCCCCAAACCCATGAAACCAATATCAAAAGATCTTCACTGATTAGCTGTGGAGTAATGACCAGAAAAATGAGTTTGTCCCCTTATCCTCACCTTACAAATGAGAGAATTTAGGGTTCAGTCCTTTCCTGCCTTGTGTATTTATAGTGATATATGTGGAGGAAACTACCAAATCTGAACTCTTACTTCACATCACTTTGCCACAGGTAGCTGGTAGCTGAAGATGCCTGGTCACAGCCATTGCAGTCTCTTGTCAGCCAAACTTTGGTTTGGTTTATAGCAGGATAAAAGGGAAAGAACTCAAAATGTGGCTCTGTTGTAGGGTGTTTTTCCATTTAGAAGACAATTCTTCCAAAAGACATTAAAACTGACTTGCCAGTACTCAGCTCACTCTCAGGTTTCTCCACGTTTGCTTTAAATACCCTTTTCATAACTAGAAACCTTTTCAAGAATTCAGATATTATTCCGGCTAGTTCTAAGGCTGTAATTTTGGTGTGCTGTACGTTACAGCTGAGAAAGCGAAACAAAAGATGTTCTTTCAAGCGGTGACATAATTCAAGCTAATTGGAGGCTACTTAAAATTTTCTTCCTGTTTTTAAGGACCATTGACTTACCCTCCTGAGGAATGATGCGAAGAGTTACACTGAGACCTGCATCTTTAATTAGCTTCACAATATCTGCATGAGGCATGTTAATAATAGACTGGCCATTCACAGCTAAGATCCGGTCTCCAACTTTAAGTTTTGCACAGCGATCTGCAGGACTTCCATCAATTATCCGCCCTATTTTATGGGGTACAGCTAGACAAGGAACAATAGGCACAGTTAACATATGCTGCCACAAGTGGTGATGTTCACAAGCGAAAGAAAATGAGTTCATTTGGAAGAAAGTTCTATATGAATTAAAAGTCAGCTTGTGTATAAACATATAAGAATAAAAATTCTTATACAATGTCTTTTGCATTAACACAGTGCAGATTTCACTAAAAATTCAGAATCCAGATGTGCATATATACATGGCATATACATATGAAGTCCAAAATCAGTTTATGGTTCAGCTAGTTTGCAAATCTGGCACGTAACAAGATAATACAGATCAGGATAACAATAAGGCATTAAAACAGTGAAGGGGATAAATTTGCACAATAAGTAGTAGTCGCAAATTGCCTCCCACCTCCTAGTTTACAGAATTTCTTTATTTGTATGTTGCAACAGAGGCACTACAAACATGATTTATTTTATATACAAATAGATGTTATTACTGCAAATGCTCAGGGTTCACTAAATTGTTCTCCTCCTCCATTCAAATATGTTAATTTATAAATAGAAATCATACTGAAGATTTATTGAGATGTGCAGCTTTCTAATTACATACATGCCAGCATGAATTTACAGTTAATTATGAGTGCATAGACACATTTACTACATCAAATAGACACCCCCCCCATCCCATTCTCAAAGCATTACAGATCAGCTTTGCTTCTCCTTTTGCTCTTCTCTGTAGTTCTCCACCTTCCTGTGTACTCCATCCATTCTCTTGTTCTGTCTTTTCCCTCATTTTCCACTGAATTTTCTAAATATTTCTCTTGATCTTTCTCCCAGTGTTTCTTCCCTGTTCTCCTCTGGTTTTTAACTAAATACATATACTATAGCTGACTCTTCTCTCTAGGCTCCCCAAAGAGCATGCTATTTTTCTTTCTCTCTACTACTCAAAAATATGCTTATCACAATTAAATTTGACTATATATTCTATTAGTATCCTAATGGTGTCTGGGTATCCCTCACCAATCCCACACTTCAGTCTTCGCAAACTTAGCACAAAGCTGCTCGGCCTCACTATCCACCTGCAACTGGTGTTTAAAAACAGTTGTGTTCCTTTTTCTTAAAATAATATATCCTTAAAATTCTAATATCTAAAGAGAATTTGGAAAAGGTGAAAGAAAAGATTAATCAAACATTTTTTTGGGAAATACTAGGCTATCAACGCTCATACAAAAAAAAGGAGATATGTGTTCAGAATACTCCATCACTGCAGAACAAATTTCTCAGCCCTCTGATAAATATTCCCTGAAGGTGACGGCGACAAATACAGATTGCACATTTTATGCAAAGTCACAATGCACATACCTCAAAGTGACTTTTGTTTCTAGTATAGATGCAAGTGTTATTTACAGTATTAAAAATTAATTTTCTGAGAACTAAAAATATGAGTACGTTGAAGTGCAAGCCATAATCAAAGTGCATGCTTCTTTGCCACTATAGTTCAGGTAAGAATATAAATTAAATTATGGCTTTAGTAATACAGACACAACTAGTGTACTTCAGAAATGTCTTTCTGCTTAGGAAATAAGCACCTAATTTATGTCACAATGTCTAAACCTTTCTATGTTTTAAAATATACTAAATATGAATAGTCACACTTTGTACAAAACCTGCATTTACTTTGCCCTCTATGCAGATGTGTAACTGCCACGCATGCATATCAGTAAGTAAACAAGTAAAAGAGTAACTTGACACTGAAACCATTTACATTCACACAGAGCCTTTCGCATCAAATCAATTCTTAAAGCACCACTGAGAATCATTTAAGCTAAGACTAAAACATGCCTGTTTCTGGTGTATGTAATTCAAGATCTGCCTGAAATTACCATGTCTGTACTACACATCAGTGGAGATCTGAAAATGAGACTGCTTTATATGAAAGAGCAAGAGATTTAGTAGGAAGAAAGAAGGGGAAGTATTATGGCTGTGATGTCATGGTTAAAATTCCCATGCTTGCCATTGCTAACCCTAAAGAAGATGCTTTTGCTAGCCTAAATAATGAAGTGGGTGGGTGGGAAATCCTATTGATTTGCCAGAACAATTTTTGTTGGACTTCTTACACCTGACAAGTGAATAGAGCAGATGTCTGCATGTTTGAGATGTCTGCTAAAATAAAAGCTGGAGGTGGGAGAGCCATGAGAGTCCGATTCCACTCCAAATCCTGAGAAAAGGGAAGGGAGGGAGAAAGAGGAGGAACTTTGTATTCCTTTTTGCTTCCTCTTAAGCCTAATGGCCTTTACCTTCCCAATAAAGGTATCTACTCTAAACGGTTTGGTATCACTGCACTCCCTTCGTCCTGCCGTGCTATGAAAGGATCAACAGGAGGTGACCTTCATCACAAAGCTCATGTCTGTCAAGGTACCTGTTCTATGGCACTTTGGTTTTTGAGGATTTAATGCTCCTCTACTGAGGTTGTATTGGTGCAATGCTTTGTCATATGATCTTGCTGCAGAGTGGGGTGTGGAAAGCTTTTGCAGAAGGAACTTGAATTTCTGTCAGAGATTGCAAAGGAGACCACTGGTATGCTATATCAGGGCTTTATGGGCAAATCCAGTGAATTACTAATGAAACTCACAGCCATTCAGCTGAAGCTGGTTTCTATGCCTTTCTAGATCATAGGAAGAAAAGTTTATCTCCTAACTCCTTCTCTCCCAGTAACACCCCAAGGAGTTTCTGGTCTCTGCTTGCTCTCCCCGGTGGAGCTCTGCCTGCGTCTCCTCCTAAGCCACAATATCCTGGCCACCATGGCCCCTGCTGCTGCCTTGGGAGGGGAGGATTTATTTAAGGATTTATTTACAAGCATGAGTGCTTCTAAGGGATGCAGGTTATCTGATACGCAGGCTGTTAATGAAAATATGAACATGTTAGAATATGTAAGAAAACTTTTAATTTTTAAGAGCCTTTGGTGGTAAAATACTTATTGTGAAGGGATAAGGAGATACTGTCATAGGCGATTAACTAAGTGAAAGCTAAGGAATAAAGGTAGAAATGAACTGTGGATTTCCATAATGGAGAATTTTTAGCATTTGGAACGGTCACATCTAAAACAGGCGTGGAAGAGCTGTGAAACTGTCAGTACCAAGTGGGCTGAGTGAAGTGGCAGACAAGATCTCATGAAAAGAAATGCAAGATGATGCACATGGGGAAAAATAACCCTGCCTAAGCTTAAGCAGTGATGGGCCCTAAATTAATTATTACCACTCAGGAGATCTTGAAATAAGCATGCCTACTTCTCTAAAAATATAAACTTAGTAAAACAATAAATAGAATTTTAAGATTTAGAAAAAGAATAGCAAATGAAACAAACTATTGCTAGTTACTACTGTGCACCTAAAGTTTGAGTATTGCTGATAGTTCCAGTATCCCCACTCAAAAATCATAGCACTGAGCTAGCAAAGATTCAGAGACAGACAGCATGGCAGTCAGAAGCAGGGAACAGCCTCTGTTTAAAGTAGTCCATAAGCTCGCTATCTGCAGCTTGGAGGAGAGAAGGTGGGGCGACCTTCTGAAAGGTCAGAAGAATGAAAGGATTCAAAAAGGGACCAGACAAATTCACAGGGGTGGATCCACTGCTGATTAAATCAGAAAACCATGGTTGTGAAAGCTGAGGAGATGCCTGGGGAAGGCCTCTGTCTGCTGTAGGTGCTGTCCTCTCTGCCAGTGGTCACAGCCAGGGACAGCGTGGAGCTCCGGAGCTCTTTGATCTCTCCCAGCATCACAGGAAGAAACCTCCCATGTTTGGTATTTAATTATGGCTTTGTTAACACATCATATTTTTTCTTAAATTGCATCTTCAGTGTTTCATTTTTATCTAAGCAGAGCATCTAATAATGGAACCTTTTAAAGGAAGTCCCAGATCACTTGACTGGTGATAAATGATTCCACTCGCCCTTAAAATTTTTTACTAATCTATTCACACCTCTTTTAAGAATTTGCCACAAGCTGTTCTCCAAACATATGTACATTTTGAACAGTGGCAGCATGTGCCTGGATTATACTCTGCAGAGAATTTGATCCACCTATTTCAAAACACAGAGTTACCTGAGCAGCATTTAATATTAGCAGGCTACACAGAAACACTTGGACTTGTTTTTTTTTCAGGAATCCCATTATTCACGCTAAGAGTGAGCACAGAAAACAAGCTGCCCCTTTGCAGGACAATTCATTTCTTAGTTCTCTCAGACTACACAATGGATGAGACTGCAAGGGAAAAATATTATGGTAAACAGGGATTTATACAGATTTTTTTAAACTGTTGAAAATATGGGAAATTAGTGAGATACAGTTTATATGTATATGGAACATACAGTCTTTCAAAACAGATATATAGATTTTTTTTTTCTCTAATACTATCAAGTCATCCAAAATGTGATACTTAAGAGTGATATATATGGCTATCTACCTCAAAAAAAATATCTTTCCAAGGCAGAAGTCATAATCCCAGAGCCAAAAAAAAAAACAGGCTGAGAACAGCAATGCCGCAGAAGCATTTCCTGACTACGGATCTTATGATGGGATCTAATTTTTCTGCAGTCTATTTTATGAAAAATTTGTGACTTCAGGGAAATTTGAATCCTGAGAGCACCAAAGCTTCGAAGGTATTTGAAGCCATCAACTTCTCCCCATAAATCTCCTCAGAGATGCACAGCATTTGTGTCAGGAACACAAACTGACCCAGCGCTGGCACCTAGCAGCTGATGCTTTCCCAGAAGGTAGTTAATTGTGCAATGATCAGCTGTAAGCTTATTCGCAAAAGACAACTTAAATTAAAAAATTAAGAGACAAAATTATTTAAAAGACATTTTTGCATTTAGAAAGCGGGTAGGGTCTGCTTTCAGTAAATTACTGATAACTGCAAATTCACTTTTTCTCTATATTAATATTTTTATTTGATGAAATCACCCATTTTTACTCTCCATGATCCAAATTAACATCCTTCCCACACCTTCTTGTCATAGAAAAGAAAGAGTGAATTCTGTGGCTTTACACCTGAGGGGTCCATATGCTTGGGTCAGCTGTACACAAAGCCAGAGCTGGTGCTGAATACAGATACTGCTTCTGACACTGTATATTTCTATCAGCCTCTTGCTTTTTGGAAATAAAAATGATTTCTCCTCACTTGGGAGACCCATATGCTGGAAATAGCTGTTTCTAAGAAGATGATACCAACAAATAATGCTTTTCTGGTTTACAGCAAGAATTTTTTTTACATCTTTTCAGTACTTTTAGGCATAACTGTTGAGACTGTATTTTGTAGAAAGCAACTTTCCTGGTTTTTCTCCTATATAGTAGCTAAATGTCAAAAATGATCAGCTAAGGGGAAAAAAACTGAACCTCTACTTTATCTATTAGACCCTCTGGCAGATAAATTCTTGTAATCTTTTCTAATGTTAATGGATATAGATAGTAAACCAAGTAAATGAACCTTCCTGAGCCAGCTGTCCTTTTCAATGTTATACAGCTGATCACACGAATATTTATTGTATCCTCAATTCTCAAAAGGTGCAAGAGTTTTCATTCAACCAGCAGGCTCCAGCATATGAGATTTTAATTGGGAGAACATACTAAATGGAAACATCTGTAATTTCATTGCTACTGAATAATCTAAAATTTGGGAAGCTTGAATATGATGGACTTTCTATCAGGGCTAATATTAGAGTCAAGATAAGACATTTTACTGAAATTTATTGGCTATTTTATGTGACACTCATTTGGAGAAGAGAAATCTGTGGCATGCTGCATAGTTGCAGATGATGATAATCCCTTTTGTTTATAAGGTTAATGAACCTATGAATTGAAACACCCCATTGTGTGCTGATATGGAATGTATTTATTGGCATAGCACAGGCATAAGAAGCTAGGTGGGAAGGAGTGCACATACCGTAGACATCTGAAGATCTAAGAAAAAATAATGGACCTTAGGTACTTTAATTCAGGCTTCTCATGAAAGCAAAATGGGCTCTGTAGAATCATTAGAAAAACCTTGATTCCCTTCCCAGGTTTGTGCTAAGGAAACTCACAGAGTTTGTTCTTTGCAAACACAGGAGCAGCACCACTAGGTCCAAATGACCTATTCAGGAACATGCTGGAGGACAGAAGTCATCTAGAGAGGGGAGTGATGTGGTTAAGATCCTCCATGCTTTATTCTCAAAAAAATATCAAATAGCCAATTGAGTATTTCATGCCTGCAAACCGCAGCAATGTAGTTTCAGTGATACTAAAAATCTCTTTCACTTCTTAAGGTTCTTCCACTATTATTAATTGCATATATTGATTTGAAAAACTAAATCATGTAACAATTTCTTTTAGCTCCAAATTATATTATCAGTTAAACAAGCTTAGAAAGTGTGTTTTTGTAGCTGAAGAGGCAGAAGAACGGCTCAAACCTGAATATCAAAGCCAAGTACAAATGAGAAACCAGATTCTTTGCCCACAAGTTGCAAGTATCTTCCACAGGGGACTCATGCTGCAGGTGCTCTGTTCCAAAGATTTCCAAGCTGGGGTAGACATCCTAATTCCCAAAGCTCTCTTTTCTTTAGAATCTGCAGATTGGTCACAGAAAATCGTGTCCCCAGGCACCATCTTACCCAGGAAGAAGCAGGGGTGAAATTGCAGCACAAATAACTGTCTCAGATCACACAGTTATCATTGATCAATAAGCTGGTTTTTATCTCTAAAATGCAAGGATCAAAGAAACTCTGGGGCTGAATGGGACTTAGTTCAGAATGCTGTTTTCTGCAGTCAGCAGAGGCTTATCTTGGATTTACGGTTTTTAGTTAAGACTGCATGTTTTGAGAAATGAGAGAAATGAGAGAAACTTCTTTCATTAGGCTCCGTTTCATCATGTTTTGAAAATCTAGCAGTCATTGGCATATGCAGTGTATGGGCAAATTAAATCTACAACTCTGCTTTTGCTAAATAGGAGGAAGATCATAGCAAGTATGCACAGTCATCTGCCTTTAATTTTTAAAAAAATGTTTATTGATTATGCCTGTATTTTCAGTTTGTTTACACTTTATAACTGTGCTAATTGACAGTCCCTGCTACAGTAAAATTCATGCAAATATTGCCAGTTTTCCAATTTCACTGGAAGTTGCCAGTTAACGAGATCCGTTTACAACACATGGTTTCTTTCTACAGAAATTAGGGTGTTAAGAGATTTACAGGGGATCACAAGTTCTTCTCCTAGAGGAAGCTGCCTCCCAAACACATGAAATCCAGGCAGTAGGAAGATATGAAGTAGGCAGGGACAAGTGTACTCCATAAAGCTCTGGAACAAATTCATCCAGCAATCTCCTTTTGGCCATTTCCAGCTGGCTGCAAGTGCTTTTCCATGGGATGCAGATAGTGAATTTATCTTGATACCCTAAAAAGCTCCACAAGAATGGAGTTTTACCACAGAGGACTCACACTACTGAGTATTATCCTCAATGTAATGCAATGGGTAGATTAATTAATTCAGTTTCAGTATTCTAGCTGTAATGTGACATTCAGTACTGTTGTGTGAGGCAGTGCCACCCCAGGCACAGCTGCACCTCCATGGCCTCACACGTTGCTGTAGGATGCTGGGGATTTGGAGGGGACAGGCCCAGGAGAGCCCTTCCTCACAGAACCACACGCATGACAAGTGTTTTTTTGGGGGGAAGCATGAGGGTGTTCTTCAGGACAGGACTTCAGAAATAGGCTGTAGTTTGCTCAGCTTAGCCACTTAACTTTGCCACTGAACCAGGGCATCCCATAGATGTTCGCAATTTGGGGGGCAATGGCAGTTGCCTGGGGAGATCTCCACAGAGCTGTGAGGTTAAATCAGTCCAGATCCACCCCAAACTAAAAGTGAAAAGCTAGAGTTAGCTTCCAAGCATTCAGCTGGGAACATGACTCTGAGTCCTTTAAAGAAGTACCACTGGAGACGACAAAATTTTGATAAACTGTGTGTAGCCTGCATAGCAAAAGAAAGCACAGACGAAGGTCAAATTTAGGTGGCGGGTCAGGAGAAGGGATGGGAACCAAAGCACCCTTTAATGTTGGGATGGAGCCTGGGGGAAAGCATGAGAATGTTTTAGGGGCAGTGGAGGTTAATCCTTTCATTAGGAACAGGTCAGGAGCCTGGCCAGGTGAATTTTCTTTTTTTAATCTCTTAGCACTCTAAGATCCTCTGTGCTCTGCACTAGCCAAAATGACTTGCTCCTGGATGTACCACTCAGAGTTCTTTATTTACCACTTCATCTTCTTTTACTAATATAATTTTGAAGCATGTCTGACCTTGTCTACGCCCCTGCTTTACCCTGTGAAATCTCTTCACATAATCCTTGTCACTCGTTTTCCGCTCCTGATCTGCCCCACATCAGAACTGTAGTTTGGTGCAAGATAATTCCCTGTGCTGGATTAGAGAACATCCCAAGCAATGCTTTGACAAAGGGGAGATGAAGCTTCTACCATTATAGAACACAAGAAAAGAAATGTGACACAAGAACTGGATGTTTAAGCAAGTGCCAGTAAGTCAAAATTACATCCAGATACAAAGGCTGGCTCCAAACTACTTAACAGTAATTTATTAAAATGACAGCTACTACAGTGCTACCTGTCACAAAATGTGAAAAAATACTCTATTCTCTAATTATGGCTGTAGTCTACCCTCACTCTGTGCCTCTACCAAGGGTAAAAAAAATGCACTTAGTATTTGGAAAATTTCTGCAATGCAAAGGCAAGTCTTTAAATCAACAGTAACAACAAACTCCTTGCAAAGCACGTCAAGACAGAAGTTGACCAAGACCTTAAGCCTCTTGGAACAAGAATGACATCCTCAATTCTGGGAGCCCCAGAGCCTTTTGTGGCTCTTTTCCAGGTCAGAGGGAGTGTGAAGCACTCCTAAGAGGCTACGTGGGAGCAGCGCAGTGCACATGCATGAGAGAGCATTGGAAAGGGGTATGAGACTCAGCTGGAGCACTGCTACCCTGACTTCATGCGGTGGTCCTACAGCTTCACAGCCAGAGCTAGCTTTAACTTCCCTAGCAAACACCCAGAGGGTGAGTTTATGTGTAACACCTTGAGCTCTGGGCCAACTGCAAAGCAGCAAACCCATGAACCTGCAGCTCTGAGGCTAGTAGCAACTCTGTTTGAATGACTACCTCAATTTTAACAGTGCTTGAAGCACAAGTGCCTAGTGATACAAGGTTCATGCTCCTGTACTGAGCAAGAGCTGTTGCAATTTGTTGGGTTGTAAAACATAGTGTATAAGTGTGATTTCAAGAAAGAGGAATACTTTCAGTGCACAATTAATTGCCTTCTTGAGTAAAAGTGATGATGATACTTACAATTCCAGGTCCTCAAGTCTTTTTCTTTTACAAGAAAGTAGAGAGGTGAATAAAGTTATCAAAAGAAACATTCTTAAATCGAAGGAACTCTTCTTCACTTTGCCCTGAGGATGCTCCCAGTGAGACGATTTCTTAGGCTAGGCTATTCCTAGCAGTGTCTGGCACTACAAGATAGTCCCTTTTCTGACCTATTTTGCCCATTTTGATTCTTTCGGAGTTGCCTTGCAATTACTACATTAACATTTAACTGCGTATGTTTAGAGTATGTCTGCACAGCATCATTCTGTGCCATGTGGGGATGCATGAGCTGGCAACAAGCACACTGGCTCTGAAACCAAAACCACTGGACATATAGTACAACATTTCACCAAATTAACATACTACTGCCATGAGAAGTGAATGACTACCAAGGTGCCTGACGTGGTGCCATGCAGATCCATATTTCGATATTGATATAAGCTGTATTTTGGACACTACAGCTCCCACATCCAGTTGATACTTTCCTACCATTAATATGCTTTCTACCCCTAATTGTGCATTTTAATCAAAGGATTTCAGGTTATTTCAAGCTGGAAGGGACCTCAGGAGGTCTCAGTGGCTGCTACTGAAGTTTTTCTGTTCTGTCTTCTACCAAGGGGCCCGAAACCTGGATGCTGTATTCGAGAGAGGTCCTAATGAGTGCTGAGTAAAGGGGGATAAAAATTTCCCCTCAATCTACTGACTATGCTTCTGTTAATATAGTCCAAATTACTTTGCCCAAATAAATATTAAGTAAAGAAAATGAACCCCTCTTAAACTACAAATAACCAATGATTTTTAGCCTGTTTTTATTACTGATGACAGAGTGTGTAATTTTCAGCTTATTTTTTCTACTACATTTTTGGAGAAGAATTCACATAGAAAGGGTAATTTCTTCTCTGCTCTGTCACTGTCTACAGCAAATGTCATTCTTGGTTCATTGCTGTTCTTCTAAACTTAGGATTTGGATGCTCTTTGTGATCTCTGAAATTCAATGCAGTTATTATTTGAATAGGTTTGCTGGTCACTTCCACAGCAGACTGTAATTTTCATTTACTATTGGAGGTGTTCAACTGAGGTTCAACAGTGGCTACCTGTGTAGTTGCTTGGGGAGAAAGAAAAGTAACTCAAGAACATGTTTGAGGGTAGGAGGCAAAGCAGGATCTTGAACCTGGGTCTGTTGTCCTCAGCAGAATATTCCAGTCACAGAACTTTTGATTGCTTGGGCATTTTCTCTTTCTCTTCCTCTCCTCTTTCCCTCTCCATCTCCCCCAACCACAAACCCTATCCGTGAAATAATTTTCTTGAAAAATTAATGACTGACTTAACTGATTAATATGTATGTATCTTGATGTTCTCTATGGATTATTTTTTTTCCTGTCTGATCTTCTGCAAAGAACTTCCAATTGGCTATTATATGCAATAAAGTGAAAACTCAGAGTCCCAAGAGGCTAATTATCCATGGTTTTGTTACAGTATTAATTCTGGCAATCATGGAATTTTAAAATTCGGCTGAGGTAATAGGAAAATCAACTCTTTTAATAACTGCATGATCATGAAATACTGCAAAGAAGTTTTCTGAGATCATTTGCTATTGTGAGATATGGCTTTCCCAGTACTCTCTCAGTTGCTTTTCTGTTATGAATTTAGAAGAGTGAAGTTTGGCCCTGTAAGTTGAAATTGTTATTTTATTTCCTCAGGAAGCAGTTTTGGGCAAAAGAAAAGTTCCTTCAAAACATATTTTGAATGCAGGGAAAGGACTGTATTAGGCTGCAACTTGCAAAATGACAATTAGGTCCACCTAATTAAAAAATCAACCTCCCTAGACCTCTGTCTAACCAGTTTTCCCATTTTCTAGTTGCTTCTGCAATTCCTTAACTGGACAGTTGCTGTCATGGGGTTTGCTGTGATCTCAGCTTTTATTTCAAGGTCCTGAACTTCATCTTGATTTAAAAAAAAAAAAAAAGTATAATTCAATTGCGTGTGGAGGAATAAGTTATTCACATAACCCTGGTATTTACTTGTGGACTGTCTCTTTGGGATATAGGAACAGAGAAAATTTACTTCATGGGTGAATCCTGTCATACTCTGACAGCCAAATGAGTGTGTGAAGCACAGAACCTCGGAGGCCAGTATAACCTTTGGTTTTGTCCAAGACGCAACAGACAAATGGTGCCCCTGGAAGCAACCTTGAGAGGCCCTTCAGCTTTAATCGGTGCACTGATTAATTAGCAGGTGTCAGGTTTCAATGAATTTATTTTTTTTATTAGGGGTGAACTTGGAAAAATATAAGCTGAAAAATGTGATTTACTTACTTATTGTGGACCCAGATTCGGGCCTGTTCAGGGAACTGATGATAACAAAGCCAAAGCCTTCATTCTCCTTGCGGTGGATCACAACGTCGCTGGTTTGCAGGCTGTGAGAAGTGAAGCCCTCGGGGGGTGTAGCATTGCTACTAGAGACAGCGTGATTACTGTTAGCATAAGTAGCGTAGTCACTTCTTGGAGAACTGTGGTGCGTAGACACCGAGCCTGGGCTTCTGCCATTCTCTGGGCACGGTTCTCCTACAACATAAATCACACCAGTATTAGAGTCTGACTTGCTCAGTGGCTTTGTGACTTACACTACATTTGCTAATGCAACATGAATACAGTTGACTGTCTATAGCCCAGACTACCACAAGTATTAAACTGGAACTGTAATAGATGCAGAGAGACAGGAATCTACACAATTATGCAAAACGTTCAAGGGCAATCAGATAAAGCAAGCATGAACACTCACTGCTAAGCTATCTAAAAGAGAGGAAAGGAAAGTAAGAAAGAGTGGCTATGTGGATTGCAAAACGTTAGCAAGCACTATTCCCTTGTCTGCTGGTTGATCTGTCATCAAGAGGAAAATGTGACCATCTAATCCAATATAAAATTATTTGTGTTTGGATTAAAAGAATTTAAGCAGGCAGCTAACACAGAGTAATTAGGATTAGCTGCATAATGTTCTTCTTACAAGTTGATTAGCATGCTCAAAAGATGTTCATGGAACAGAGCAGTTATACAATGAAAAATAATCACAAATTATTTTTCTGTGGGTGTTGTGACAGAAGCAGTGGTCATTTAAAGGTTTTGAAGATGCTCTTGTGTGGCGAATTCAAAAGGGCAGAAGTGAAAATAAAGTCCATCCACACTTCAGTATTGCTTTATAGTAACAAGAACAGGGAACAAGTTAAATCTTGTGGGATTACACACTTTTTTAGTATAAGGATTTTGGCAATTGAAAACAGTAAAGTTACACTTCCAGATGGGAAAAAAGATTTATATTCCTCGCAGATCTAAGTTGTTTACACAAATCTGCATTTATTGACAGTTCTAATACAGAACTTTCAGATGAATATAAGTAATATGTTTTCTGTTCGGAGCAATGAGAGTGGCAGAGTCATTCTACTGAACATGTGAAGAGCTTACGCATACACACATACATCCTAGGAAGAGAGCTTGCAAATTAGACCTTCAGTGTGTATATATTAATAAAATAAACATCATCCAAGGACAAGCTGTTGTTTTCTCGATCAGGTGTGTCCTTTAGCAGTCCTTCTGCAACTATGAAATAAAGTGATTAGAGAGAATAAAGAGGAAGAAAACCAAACAATTATTATACTCCTGCATTAGAATTGAAAATCTCCAAGAGTTATTGAACCAAATCTGCAACTAAATGCCATAGTCAGTGACAAGAGAGATCTCATTTTCTGGCTGTCATGTTTCAGAAAGCTGAATATTGTTTATGTCAGTATGGCTGCAACAGAAAGGAAATTATCTTACCCTGCAGAATGACCAAGAGCTGGCTTGGCCATGAGAGAATGCAGCTGAATGCCATTAAGTATAGGAAAAGAAAGATAAAGGAGGAAAAGTTTAAATGGCTATTCGATTGTCAGCTGTGCAATAGGTATTCATCAGAAAAATTATATTCTGCTTCTGCCTGGGAAAAAATGGCATTTTAATCCGCATTGTTCTGAATACCACATTTTCCTAATCAAATTATTTTCCAGAGCTTGTGAATGGTGATTTTCTGTTCCAGATCTGGGTAAGTATCTGTGCAAAATGGCGATTCCAGGTGAGGGCTAAGACGTACATCAGCTATCAGGCAGGTAAGGGAAGCCCCAGATCCCTCTGTTGTATACATTCATGCTAGTGAGAAATTCACATGAAATCAATTGGCCTGATGTGTTAGTATAGCATTTTTCAGTCATGCCCAACATCAGTCATTTTAAAATATTTCCACAAAGCTTATGTTGTAGCACACCAAATTAAAATCCTGTTCAGCTCCTGAAATGCTTAAACTTTAATGAGTTACACACTATACTCCCCGGTGTGGCACTCTCAAGGCCCAAGAATAACTCCAGGTGTTTTACCAGCTTGCTTCATTTTCTGTGCCAGGAGACCAGAGTGTCTAATAGACCCTTTTATTTAATATTTAACAAGCAGCAGCGAAGGCTGGCATCCACTCTGTGCTAACCCTCTTGCTAATTTTGCCTGCAGTCTGTACAGCCGGCTGACCCGGGAAAGGTGCTAATCGCAAGCGCTCAGCGGATTACCTTGGTTATTGGCCATTTTCCTAGCGCTGGGGGAGCTGCGAGGGGGCGTCGCGCCGGGCGGAGGGGGACCTTTCTGGCTGGAGGACTCTGGAGTCAGTAACAGAAGAAAGTCAGTCCCGCGAGAGCGCGGCTGGCAGGGAGCTGCGGTGCCGCAGTGGGAGGGGGACTGCGAAGACGAAGGTGAGTGGGAGGGCGGCTTTTTGGCAGGGGACCGAAGGGGAACGGCGCAGGCAATGACAGCAGATCTAGGGCACGGGGAGGCAGAAGACAAGACAGGCTGGGAACGTGGTTTTGCTCATTTCTGGTGCCTCAGTGAAGTGCACTCACCACAAACGTTTTAAAAGTTCTTAAATAAACTTCTTTCCTTGAGTAAGCAAAGGTTACAATGGAATGGCAGCAAATTCTCCCATTAAAACTTTAAGAAATGCTGCCACACTTTTTTCCAAGTTCCAGTGTTTTTCAATAATTGAGACCGAGCTAGTCTAAAGGTTTAATTTACTTCCAATACTTTATATTGTTTTAGGTTTATTTTCTGAATGTATCTGCTTGAAGGGAGGATCCGGCCCTGTTCCTAGGAGCCGATTGTGCCATACAGAAGGTTTTCAGCCAGCTTGCGTTGCAGTTGGGGGGGAAAATTCCAGATGACATCAGTGAGACCAGAAATGGGCTTTTAACACATACAAGAGTGAAATGAGTTCCTGCCCTAAACAGTGAACAGTCTTTGAGCCTTTCTCTGATTGCTTATTGACACAGGCAGCTTTAACAGCTTTAACTTAGGTGAATGTTTTGTCCCAAAAATGGACAAGCGGAAAGAGCACAGGCCAAGACAGCATGGAACAAATCCAGAGCACTCATGATCACCACACCGGGGTTGCCAATATTGTTTCCACTTCTGAAGGAAACAACACTCAACTGTAGTGGTTTTGTCACAGAAACAAGGGACACATATTTACAATTATTCTGTCTTCAAAATGACACAAACATTCACTTTGATTTTAATTTTTTCTATTTTTTTAAAACAGCACCTGTTTTTCCTGCCAGCATTGAGATCTGTTTTTCCTTTCACCTTTCCCAGCATTCACTCACCTGTGGGTAGCACCTTTCTCCTCACAGTAAGATTCACTTGCCCGTTTCGGGCAGCGTTATGCATAAGATCAATCACATATCGGTGGGTTTTGCCGGCCACTGGAATCCCATCTACATACACCAGCTCATCACCAGGATGGAGACGACCATCTCGGTCTGCTGAGCCCATGGCAATTACCGCTCCAATAAGAATCTAGGCAGCAAAGAAACAAAATCCCGTCATATGTACACTGAGCCTCCAAGTTAGTCCCATGAATGTTGCAGTGATTTTCCTTTTCTTAAAAATTAAGCTAGTAATTCAGTGCAGGTGAAGAGACCTGTGTATGTCTGAAAGCTGTGCTCCTCCTTTGTGGGTATGTTTGAAGATGCTTCCTTGCCTTTGGTAAGAAGGTAAGATGTTTCCTACCTGCATAGGAGTGATACACCTGAGAATCCTGATCTAAGGATGATCTGCCTGATATCTTCAAATCAAGACAATCCGTCTATAAGGAGTGTTGAGTTTATATAGACTACATTATTCAGAAGAGATAAACAGATTAATTCCACATAAGGGTCCTTTTGACTTAAAATTAGTTAGTCTGCATACTTCTTATCAAAGGTTCTGCGCTGCTGTGTGATTTAAGCACCTGGAGTAATACGCTTGAGGTCAGTAGTGGAAGCGACCCCACTATGCAGAGTTTGCTTAGAAGAAGTGCTATATCAAATGTTGTTACTCATAATGAATAATTGCTCAGGTAGTGGTTGATTAACAAAATGGAAAAAGAGGAAAAATGTCAGCTTACTCTGGGCAGATGTTGTTTTCCTAAATTGACATTTAAATGTAATTTGTATGGGACATATAAACTAGTAAAAATCTGTTCAAAACCTTTTAATGACTTTCTCTACTTTCTATGCACATAAATTCACATAATTTATTAGAAGAAGACATATATATTTTCCCTGTGGAATAACTGGTAGAACAGTTGAGATGGATTCAAACAAAACCTGCTTTCTTTGAAAGAATATTAAAGCATTCACAGAGCGTGTTCCAAATTTTCCTTTCTCTTGTTCAGTGTGAGAGTGAGCACAGAATGATGGATATGACATGCCGTGTGACAATGCACTTGAAAAAATAAAAGATAAAAGGTATCAAGTATTGCTTTTCATGATGAACTGCAAAGGCTAGATGTGGTAGTCACACAGGTGGTCTTGTGTTTTTTTGTGGTGGTTTCAGCTGCAGAGTTGCAAGTATCCCAGCAGAGCATTTAAATGAAAGTCCACGTGGAGCCTGGAGAATTTTCCTGTTTCTAGCCTCTCTTTGGCTCACTTTTGCTTTCAAAACTTAGCAAAGAGAGAACACGACGCAGCATTTTCCTGCTTCCTGGTGTTCCTGGTATCCTGTTAAGCACTGCCAGGCTGAGCTGCCAGAGAGACTCTTTCAGGTTCTCCATTCTGTTCTTCAAATAGTGAAAGAATATACCTCAAAGCTTTGGAAAATACTTTGTGCAAAATCCAACTATGAAATATGTATTTATGCTCCTTTACTAGACAGGAAAAAAGCTGTCCAAAGCTATGTTTAGCTAGATCTCCACAAAGTATTCTCAAAACTTTTACATTTGGGCATCTCACATGAATAAGAATTTTTTCCTAGTTATCTTGGGAAGAGATGGGTGATAACCCTCTGCAGCTTGGAAGATTGTAGGGACTGCCTTCCTCCTTTGGTTTTGTTGAGCACTTGCAGTTTCTTTATAATTGGCTGCCAAAGTATTGAACAATTTGTGCATCTTTAACCTTTGGAGAAACACAAATGCAGAAACTCACAGCATGGTAGGTCACCAGTAGCTACAGCAAAGCACAAAAACCCCTTGTAGTTTTGACTATTTCAGTAATTATTGCTGATATTTCACATGGCCACAGTGGAATGTGATTGTGTTACTCATCTCAGAGGTGGAACTGACTCCTAACATAAGCAATAGAGTCCTACTTTAAACACTTCAGGTAGGTGTGTTTGTCAAGGTGATGGCCGCTATATCTGTTATTGGGTATATTTAATATCAAGAATAACAATTTTCCTTCTTTTTCATTTTTTGTGTCTGTACTTGTTTCTTATCCAGTATCTGCTCTCATTTCATGTCTGAGTAGCTTCCATAATAGTTATAAATTCTACAAGCAAAGCACAAATTGGAAAAATGTTTATCAGGATTATATTACCTCTGTAATGCAGTTTCATACTAGCATGAGATTGCTTTGAATGTGTGAGGAAAAGGATGATGACATGTAGGAAGTAAAGAGTGTGTTGTAGAGAAAAGGGGAAGTTTCACCTATTCCTTGAGATTAAGCATGAGAAATGCTGGGATTAGGAAGATTATGACAGAGCATAATCTGAAATTGAAGCTTGGGTCTATTAACTCATACATATTAATCTGTTTTGATACTGAGTTTCTCTGTGATTCTTAGTAATTATTTGTCATTGTGTTTCAGTTTCTCTGAATATAACACAGTAAATTCATGGGCACATAGTAAAATTCAGGTAATACACATAAAAAGTGTGATTCATTTTATCTAATTTTAAGTGTCTGTGATATCTAAATCCACGCTAATCATCTGAACTCTGTCTAATCACTGCTAAAAATAGGAGTTCCTAAGGTGTAGTCTGCATTATCTTAACGTTTTGCTCTATGGACATCTGTTATGTCTTAGAAATGTCTGTTTCTTGGCATTGATCATAAAAGGAATATAGACATCCATCTTGCAGGCATTTTTGAGAAGAATCCCAGTCAATCTGTGTTGAAAAGGTGAAACTCTTGGTGTAATTATGTATATGTTCCTGTGATTTTGAGTTTGAGCTGCACAAATGTATCCAAAATACTTCTCCACTTTGGGACAGCAATTTGCAACTTCAGTAAAGTTCCAATTTATGTATATTTGCAATGTTTCAGTGATATTATAATTCACTGTAATAGAGTCAGATTATCTCTAACTCCTCAATTTACTGGGAGATGTGATAAATACCTGTGGTGGTATGATCTCATGAGATTTGAGAGGTGGTTGGAACTGGCACAGCCCAGTCTTGATATTTGAAATTTCTCAATAAATTTAAGCTTTTCCTTTAGAAAGCATCTTTATGCTTACAAATATGGAAAGTGGAGTAGTCCAGCAGCACTTTCTCGTTCTAAGGTGCCAGGTAGCTGATATAACTAGAAGGAAACTAAGCTACAGTCCCTGTATAGTGTCAGTATTAGCCTTCTAAAAAAACTTTATGTGTATTCTGCTTCTTTGAAAAACTTATTGCCTTATGCTGAAGAATCCATATTCCCTTTTAGAAATAAAACCACAAAGACAAAAGGCAATGAAAGCTTCCTTTTGTTCTGTGTTACCTGACTGCACAGCAGGAGAGCTGAAACAAACATTTCAAAGTGTCTCAGTTCTTGTTTCATAGGAAATGCAGGGGTTTGGAGGACAGGCAGAAACTGCCTCTCCTTTTCTGGAGGTGAAAGGAATGGGAGGCTGCAGGTGGGCTGTCCATGGGGGAGCAGGGAAGCGGTGGAGGAGAGAAAACAGAGTTAAGAAGTCTTGTATTTTGAATACAAAATAGATGGAAACTAAAAAAAGTGGAGTGCATCTGTCATCTTTATTAGTGATGAATTTGAGCAGTGAAAACAGGTAGATGGGCAACAAAGAGGGAGTGAGAACTGAGAAGCTCTGCACTGCAACATCTAGCTCTAAGGAGATGCCTTTTTGCCTCGTAGAATCCTCAGCCTCAAGCTAGGATCTTATTCATTCCTGAGGACTTTGAGACATGGTTTGTGGGGAGACATAAAGCCTGTTAGATTGATATGTCTGGGGGAAAAATGCTTTTGTATTTGCAAGCCCTGAAATAGAGGTAGCAACCTTGAGGCTAAGTGCAGGCTGAGAGCAATTGTTCAGCAGGACAGTGAAGTGTCTTAGAAGGTGGTTCACAGAAGGCAGCATTTTTGATCCTGCTCTCCAAAAATAGCAAGGTGCTTATCTTTGCACTTGGTATCCAGCTATGACTCTCTGACTTTGGACAGTAAAGCCAGGTCAGTCCTTTGCTGAAAAGAAACTAGAAAGAGCTTCTTCCTCTGTAACAGTTCAGTGCATAATGTATGTAGCTGGGAGGCAAAAGAGTCATTTCCAAATGCCCACCCACTCTACTGGATTGTTGAGCAGAGACATAAATTCAGATGTCCCACAACTCCGGCACATATCCTTAACCATCAGAATATTAGATATTCTAAACCAGTTTTCTCGCAGTCCTTTAGGTTGAAATCATTCCATTTTATATAAATAATCATCTTTTAGATGAGGCATTTGAGCTGCACTTTTCCCCATGAGAATGTCGTAAACCTCCAAACTGCAGAGCCAGTCAGACACTCAGTCTGTGACTACTTAATTATCCATTTGTAAGGAAAAAAGCACTAAAGGAGATACCAAGACAGACTTTCCCAGAATACTGAGTGGCCTTGTAGCCAGCTACACTTTCCCAGGAGGTGAAAATGCCACTAGATGCTACTGTCCAAAGCAGATAGAAGGAGACTTCCAAATCTTCCACTATTGCCAATTTTGCAGGATAAAATGATAAAATGGGACATTTCCACTAGCTCCTAGCAGATTTCCTTTTTGGCTTCACCCAGTAAGTGAGCTTTGAGAACCCATACTGGCTAGGCCATCCAGAAAGGACAGGAAAAATGCTTAGTTGGAGAGTGTGCAGATGATGGCTCAGTGGCCTCATTTTATGTGTGCTGAGACATGCTCCACAGAAGAGTTAGATGTCAAAGGGGCTTCAGGCACACTGCAAGTGTAGATGATGAAAAAGTCTTGTTTTGGAGTCCTTCTGTACAGCTACACCTTATTTAGCTTTGAAAATCCATTCCAAAACACTTATTCTAAAATAGGGTCTCTGCATTTCAATCAGCACTTGAAGCACCTTTTTTAGAATACAGTGCCTTTGTTTTACAGGAGGCATTAGTAAACTATTAATATTTATCAGTACTTCGACAGCTGTTGACAATTTTAAAATAGAGGAGCTTCTTTGTTTCTTAGAGCCATGTCTTGGTTAATATTAATGCTTGAATGACAACTATATTATTCTGTATAAATTTGAATATGGAATATATAAATCTATCAACTAGTTATACATTATCTCAGAAACGTGGTAACACAGGACTCAGACCATGCATAAGGTTGTGATAGTAAAATGTTATCATTATCAACTTGGGATTAGTCCTTGCTGACAAACCATAGTTACATCATCAAAGTTATTCTGAAGGAGTAGTAATTCTGCCTGCTCTTTCAAAATTATAGTATTTTTATATATCTCACTAATTTACCAAAATGTGTGCACGTTTCTTTTAAAAATTGTGTATATATATTTTTTTATATTTTATTTCACCTGCAATGAATCCATGTTGGTTTTGTTACCTGTTATTTGGTTATGGGGATTTCTCCCTCCTAATGGTATAAAACTACCATTTTTATGCCTGATGTATCATATGAACCTGGACATGGACTACTGTTCCCTGGTGAGGTCTTCTGTGCTTCTGGAAATAAACTGCATTGTCAACAGTATCTTTTAACCTTATGCATATATATGGTTTGCCTACATTGAACACAGTTATACATAGTCTTACATATATTTTTAAAATCTTCTGCTTAAACTTGGTTTTGGAAAGTCAAGATTAAAAGATGCCAGGTCACACTCTGCAGTAAAGGGCTGAGTGATGCACCGTTTCTAATTTAATTCCTTCTGATTCTAACTTAATTTACTGGGACATCTTTTAGATGTGGACAACCTGAGAGTCCTGTCTTTTTCTATGGATGAATAAAAAAGCCATTTTACTTACAGCCTTAACATGGTGTTCATTTGAGTTCAACTGTAGTAATATGTAGTAATATTTTTCTGACCTTTACACAGATTTTAGAGTTATAGAAAGGAAAATCAGGAAGAAATCACTCACAGGCTGTCCAGGCTCATCTCCTCCCAGGATCCTGAAGCCAAACCCAGACTCCATTCTCCGAAGGTGAACATCCAGCTCCTTGTAATCGGGACCTGGTTTAAAGGGAAATCCCACTGAGCAAGGCATTTTGGCTTTGTCTTGAGAATTTGCACCATCTTCCCTCCCACCTTGTGTTCATTGCACATGACTAATGGCATCCTGGTTAGAGCTGGTGGAAACAAATGGGACACAATGTGTTGTACACAGACAAGGAGGAGACTTGAAAATGTAGGTATCTCTTGGAGGATGATTATGTTCAGCAGAATACACTAAACCAAGCTAGAACACATTCACAGGACAACAGTACTGGAAAAGTCTGTCCAAAATAGAGGTTATAAAGGCGCCTTCTTCCTACAACTGACTGCATAATATACTGCTGTTCATCCACCTCTGGTATTTAATTTGTTTTCCTTGCAGTTCATTAAAACCTAAAGAGACTAAGCTGAAATGGGAGATAGAGATACATAGAAAAATTATCAGTCCAACTTACAAAAGATGAATAATCATTACAGGCCGTTTCAGTTTCACATACAGATATAAAGCAGTATGTCCTTTTATGTAATATAGCTTTTAAGTACTCCACTTTCAGGTAATACCCTCAATAAAGAGTTTTGACGAAAGCTATCATTATAAGCCTCTGAGTCTTAGGGTTTAAATTGAAAGCTAACATCATTAACTTGAACTCCTTAATGCTACTCAATTAAAGTCTCAACAGCTTTATGACTCATTAAGATTGTGCTTCCATATGCCTATGTAACTTGTCTGTAAACATATATTCTGCCCTGGAATATATCAGTTCAAGAACACAGTGGTTTTTAAAAGTCAGTTTATTATAAAAGTGTCTTTAGCTTCATTTGAAAGAGCCTGTTGTTTTGGGTCTTGATGCCCTCAAAACACAAAAGAGAAATTTTGAATAAAATTTCAAATAGTGTAAAGTGAAACCGTAAGCAGTTAGAGGACTAAGAAGCTGTCTATTTTGACAATCGCTTTGTCTGCATGTTCAGAGGTGCTTTAAGCTCATCACCTAAAGCAGGACAGTGATTAACAGGAATGACCTTTCGTACAGATTGCACTCTGGTCTATAAATTGTGACAGCTTTTGGCCAGTGTCAGCTTGTTGCCAACCCCAACAGACAAAAAGGGATGAGTGGGTTTATTTCAGCAAACTCTTCATAGCGTCTCCAGTTGTGCCTTGCTTCCTCAGGAGGGGAGGGACTACAGATGGCTGAAACACAGTACTTCAGTGACTCTCATTTACAGATCCCCCCGAGCCATCAGCGGACACCTCACAAACTGCAGAGTTGGACAGATCCCAGTTTTAGTCTGCAACTGAAGGTGATTCAGTTTCAGTCAAGTCTTGCAAAGACAGAGACACAGAACTACATGCAGTGGCTCTATACTGTGACCGTGCAATAAAAATCCTCTCTAGACAGCAGCATAGTGCATTATTTCAGCAATGTATATTGGTATGAGTGAGACTGAATCACAAATATTTCCATTGGTAAAATAAAAGTATTACCTTTCCCTACCAACTTGCTTCTATTTAGAAGACAAACCCAAACAGATCCTAACAGTTTATTATCCTGATTTTTTCAATTTATTTCATAAGTGTTTCAACAGTGAATAAAAGAACAAATTAAGTTTGTGCATGTACAGTATGTTGACTTAATGCAAAGGTTGTTTCAAAGTTGTGAGAGGCAAAGGAATTCTAAGATGAAAGTGATACCTTATCTTTACCTGATTTGCTGTCCCTAAGCATAACAAGGATGGGGCTTAGTACTAGGGAGAGGGCTTTGTATATAGACACAGTAGGATCACCATTTATAGCCCAGGTCTAACACTCAAAGGCACTGTTTCCAGCAGTCTGTCACAAACCAAGCACTACCTTCGTTTGCGCACACATGAATGAATATGCACAGTTGGGAATACATTAAGAAAGTATAAGAATGCCAAGTTGTGAAGAATACATGCTCTGGCACACTGAGATGAAAATGTCCCTCAAGCACATACATTGACAAAGCTGATCAAAATCAATGTTGGCACCAGACTCCAAAATAAGAGGTACTATTTTTTTTTAAAGAGGTTGGTTTTCTACTCATTTAGAATGGAATAGGTAAGCCAGGTTGACCATGTAAAAGTTTAGGCTAAAAATGCTGTACATGGGCATACTTTTCTATGAGCTCTAACATAGTTCGGAAGCCTTTGGATTAACTGATCATGCCATCTAACTTGCTCAGAAGATCCTTCCTTCCCAAATAGCTGGAAATCTATGGAGCTCATTCTCTGCCAGCTCTTACCAGGTCACTGAAAACTGCTTTTAAAAAATAATGGTCTTTTCTGTCTCACCAAAAAAACCAAAACACGGGACTGGAAAGGATCCCTGGGTCATCTAGTCCAGCACTCTGTTACTGCAAACTTCTGCAAACAGCACACGGATCTTACCCGTAAAGACGACACTGGGTGCCTAAACCTGTTTGTGGCCTTTGTCACCAGGTCAGCTGCTTCGTTCAGCATTTCACTGATGGATTGCACCCCATGATTTTACTTACTTTTTCACAGTAATATCATATTATCTCCAGTGACTGACTAGTATACTTAAGGAGCGTTTCCACTCAGCTTTCATGCTTGGTATGATATGACTCCATTAGCTGCACTGACCACCTCTCCATTGGTCCGGAGACAACTACACCATAGATAACCTGAAGTTACATGTCTGAATGTGGACCTCATTTCTACCCTTAGTTTTTGTGCTTAGATTATTAATGAAAATAACACAGAAGAATTATTGCCAGGATCTCCACTAATATCAGCCTTTTAGTCCAGAAGCTGTTCTTTTAGTAGAATTGCTTATCTGCTTTCTAGCCGTTCCTCTTCACATTTTGTGCTAAGCACTGTCTTCTCCAGGCTAACATGGAAGTGCTTCAATTATAACTGGCATTTTGTAAAATGTCTAGTTGAGGTATAGATTGATTAAACATGCATCACTTGTTTGGTGCAAAAGGTCAGTTACCAGGTTAGTCTGACACAACCAATTTTTGATAAACTCCTTTTGCAGTAGGTCTCAGTTTATCTCCATATCAGCAGTTAGTCTTTCATCAAAAATATGTTCTAAAGCCTTGCTGCTGATGAAATCCCATTTTTCCTCTTTCTTAAAGACAGGTAGGTTGTTCACTACTATGTATTTTTACTACAGGAGCTCATGCTTGGTAGAGTTACTGAAAGCCCCTACTATTATGTGGCAGCAGTTTCAATATTCCTGAATGTACATTGATGAAGTATTCTTACCCATGTAAGTGATTATATTTCATCTGAAATTTCTTCAGTGCTTGCTTCTCTAGGATTCTGGTACATTTTTTTCCTCACAAAGGATCATTAGATAAACTAAATTTTGCCTTTTCTTGCTCGAGCAGATTTTCAGTTGATAATACAAAGAAAATTACCTATACTTACAGAAAAATGATGCTCCTCTGCCTCGTAATATACTGTCAACTGTTGGCTAATATAACTTCAGTATGGAAGATGTGCCTTTTTTTTTCTCTTTGTAAGCTAGATTAGCACCTTCTAGTTCATGCCAAGTAAGAAGAAATGAACACGTTTGCAGACACGGGAGTCAAGCCAAGACTGAATTAGTATAGTCTTTTGCACAGTTTGCTTTTCATTCCAGTCAACTTAATACACCTGAATGTCCCATCTCCTACCAGTTTCACTGAAAGGAGAGTTTCAACTTAAAATCAATATTTCCGATCACATAATATGGGTATCCTGTGCAAGAATGGCAATGTTCCTTGCTCTCCCTTGCCTCTCTGCACATTTATATTAGAAAAAGAACTTTAGATTTGCCTGCTAGGAACTTCATTGTCTTTTTTTATAGTTATAGCATTTTGTTTCTTCTTTTTGTGTAAAGGAAAAGATTCTTAAATGATCATTTGGACTAGAAGAGAAAAAAAATCACTCTTCTAGGTTATAAAACTAGCTGGTTCCCCTATGAATTTGAGAATGGTATTGGACAAGCTGTGATCTGATCATTGCTGCACATTGAGGATGGTAAAGAGCACTGGGAAATTCTGCTTTCTGGTTCCTGGATCATGGGGAATAAGTTTTAAAAGTAAAGCTACCAGAATAGATTGTTGCTGAACAATAGTGCGATCTCATAGGTGAAGATGTGATTTTTTTTTTTTATTAAATCTCTTCTACATTGCAATTAAAACAAGGATGAAGAGCTTTGTTGTAATAATTTTACAGTCATTCAGGGTGTACTCAACTTTCCTGCTAAAAATGAAAATTAATTTGGACTCCTTTGCTGAAGATGGTGAAGATTTTTGTTCCATATAAATCATTACTGTGAATTGTGAATTGTGATTGACACAAATCTACAATAACTTTTAATCTGAGTTTCAAGTGCTCTTGAAAGATGTTAAAAGCTTGAAAACAGTCATGAGTCTGCAGGTCTCTAATGTGAGCAGCTTTTTAAAAAACGTACGTATTTCCTCTTGATATTTATAGAGAGGAAAAGCTGGTAAATAAAAACTTCAGTATAAAAATCAGCAAAACAAAAAAAAAAGAAAAAAGAATAGATGTGCCAACAGAGTTATTAAATGTGTAAATCCTACTGGGGAAACCAGCCCAATATCATATTTAATTTAGGATCTCTGTCCAACCTGTGTAGGACTAGACAATACTTTAGTGGGATTGTCAAAACAGCCTGTTTTGTATGGGGTGTCTGTTTTAACTCTTCACTTAACATGATCACATTGGAAAATCAAATATTGCTGTTTTTTAAACACTTTACAAGACCAATGTTGATTCAAACACCCAAAAAAGCTTCTATTTTTGAAAGTTTTTGTTTTTAGGTTTTTACAGAACAAGATATATGTATGGGAGCAAGGAATGGGTGGGTCTGCATAATACATCAGTTCTATTCTTTTGCAATTGAAGATAGTTGAAGATGTCCCTGCCAATTGCAGGGGGGATGGACTAGATGACCTTTAAAGGTCCATTCCATCCCAAAGCATTCTATGATTCTGTGATTCTACAGTAGAATTAATTTCAGTTTTACACAAAATATTGCTTAAGCTTAGATTTGGGATGAGAAATACATTTTAATGTTAAAGAGTGAACACTAATGTATGAAAGTACACGTAAAACATTGTAAAACATACACAAAGACTGGCTGAGGAAAAAGAAATACTTTTCCTTGCTCAAAATGCAAATCTATTATAAAAAGATTTAGAGTTAGCATTCTATAACCCCACAAAGATCATACAAAAATAAATGGTGACTGGGTAGTCATGACTGGCCATTATCTAGAGAAATGATTAAAGAAAGAAGAATAACTAAAACATAAAATGAAGGACAACTAGTTTACAGAACAATGAAGGCTGAAGAATACTTGCCAGAGGAATCCACTCGAAAACCAGTCCTGGGCAGCACTTGTTCTGAATAGGAAAATGGGGAATTAAAGATGAAATACATTTCTCAAGTTATTTAAAGATGCAGTATCAATTATTCTGCTGTGTTCTGAAATACTGAAGTGCAATTTCTACTTTTTATTGCAGTTTTTTTTTTCTCCTTCCCTCCTTCCTGACTTCCTAGGTGGTACATGTACGTAGGTCTGCTAGACGTAGATCTCCCTGTCCATTTCTATGCAAAGTGAAATAGATGGTAAGATGGTAATACTCCTTTAACATAACATAGGTTATGATGAAGATAAAATTGTTAATATGTGTTTAAAATTCTGAAAGTTAATGACAACATTTGTGCTTATTCAAGTACAGCAATAAAAGGGAAACTTTAATGGCTGTGTTTAGATGACTTGACCACTGCTTTTATTCAACTCAATTGCAAAATGTCTTTTATTATCAAGAAGAGCAAGATTTTGCTAGAAGGATGTATGTTGCCAATAACAACAACTGGTTGTATGTGAAGGCAAATGCAGGTTAAACCCATTTAACCTACTTTTCATGCAGGTAGTTTCAAAGTATTTGCATTTCACTAAATGAAATGCAGCAAATAACCGATTTGTTTTCATATACAACTACTTTGCTGGCATTAGAGGAATATGGAACAAGTCCATAGCTGAGTTCACTGTCACACTTCCTTTGCTGATTTTGAAATGTTCGACTAAGAATTTCTGTTTTATTATCTCTGCAACATCCAGAGTGAATTGCAAAACATTGCAAACCAGAGGTGATTTCCATTGACCTGCCAACAAGAAGAAGGTAAATAAAACACTAATGCATTTGTGTGACACTAAACCAGAATATCACACCATGCATATTTCATGGCGTAAACAGGGTAAGGTCTGTCACATCAGCATCTGTAGGACAGTGATGCAACATATGAGTATATATTATCTTCCTGAGATAGAAGGAAGACAGTAGTGGACTTTATACTATAAGTAGGTAGTTCCAGGCAGAAAGAAGTCAGAGAATGCACTGGAGGCCAGCAATTTTGGCTAAGCCTTCTGGAAATTTGTAGATGTGGTGAGAGAAATGAGAAGACAGTATTTCCTCTGCGGGCAGCTCCTTACCACTTTGGAAGAGTTTGGACTAAAGCTACCTGCCTTCTGGTGGACTGCTTCCTAAAGGCAGCATGGACTGTAATGGTAGCTGAGTAATTCATAGTTCACTTGAGTCAATACTGAATTAATGTTCTAGGGCAAAGACATCTTCCCCAAAATGGAGATGGAGGCCACTGAATGTCTTATGACATTTTTGGTAAGAGTATTCACAGAACAGCCATGACCTGCTCAAATTCAGATGACTGCTACCCTGCTTACCTAAAATACAGTCTAGAGATTCCACTGGGTGGGAACATCCCTTTGGATTTGGTGCTCTTGTATTTGTGTTCACCGGCTCTGTTAGGAGTTGTGTCTTGTGGGCTATGGTGTTTTAGTTTATAGGTGGCTGCACGTCTTTACTTTTTGGTGGCTAAAGGAGGTAATTCCTTCACACACTACAGATTTTGTAAAGTGATTTGCGATCCTTCAAGGTGAGAGGTGCTATCTAAATGTAAATTATTCCACCAGCACAATTTCTGAAAAACAAAACCTTTGAAAATGATGCTGCTCCACTGCAAACTTGGAGAAATGATGTTTTTACTCACATCCTTTCAAGATTTTAATGGAATTCTTAAGAGAGATAGAATGATTTTAACGTACAGAAAGCAATTTTGTCTCAATAGTCTCAATAAGCTTTTAGGTTTGAAAGGACGCAAGCCTTTTCTCTTGGTTGTCCAGCTAGAATTACTCTTTAGAGCTGCTGTAAGATTGGTTCATTCTGTATTTCCATTTCTGCTTGCAGTCGCCCTAATATCCCCCCGACTTGGCCTCAAGCAGCAAAATCAAAGAAGCACAACTATGCTCAAACTGTGACAAATTAGGGAACAGCTTGCTATGTTAAGATAGACACATATTTTAAGCAAGTTAGCAGTATCTTTTTTGTAAACTATTGTTTGTGCTCAAGCAAAAGGGCCTGTCAATGAGGTAGTTTCCTTCAAAAGTAATATTAATTCTGATTTGTCTTTTGTACCTGAATAGGCATCTTTTCTTTGCCTTGCAGAACTTCATATAGAGTCTCATGGTGTTAATTATCATCTTGCAATCAACCATTCAGCAACTAGCATTTGTTTTCATTGTAGTTTAGGAATTCACACACACGAAACTTGGAACTGTGCTCTGCTGAAGGTGTTGAATCAAGCCTTAAAGTTCTTAAACATACGATCACCAGAAAGGTAAGCCTAAGTGCAGACTTGTATTTTGGGTAACTATAGTGAAGCAACGTTCACTTTAGGAATAATCTGCTGTCAGCAGTTTGGGTCTGCGTGCAGTACAGGATATTTGTACTTATGTCACGGGCACTTTGAAAAATAGAATATAACCTCTAAATAGCTGTGCTCATGTGATAGGCAAACTGTTAGCAACTAGTAGAAAACTTCAAAAGAGGAAAGATCTGTGAAGAACATTTAACCTATAAGAAGGGACTTTATTAGCAATGTCTCCCTATGTCAAATGCAGTGATACAGGTAGTTCTTCTCAAAACTCATATAGTTCTGGGCTCAAAGACCCTACAGAACAACAACTTCCACATGAAGAGGAAGAACTGCTGGGACTGATCCTCAGCCAAGCAGAATGCATGTCATTCGTGCACATCCTGCTGCCTTGTATCTGTTAAGAACAAACTGATTGAACTGGTAATTTTACCAAAATACTGAGAGACTCTAGCAAGCTTTGCTTTATAAAAACCTATCAATTAATTTTTATAGGAAACTAACCTTTACACAAGGCAATTTGAAACTTTCCATTTACTTATTATTAAATTAATTTTGACATTGTCTAAACTTTTACTATGTTAAACCTCCTGCCTCCACCTCTTAGAAAATGAGGCAGCAGAAGGCATGTTTGGAGAAGCCAGGACAAAGAGACCAGAATACCCAACACTGCCACCATGAACAGGCATTCAAAGTGTAGAAAGTTTTAAAATGTTGACATCAGATTTCTATATTCTCCATATGAAGCCTTTTTGGTTGAACTTCTGCAGCTGCATTGACATGAGTAGTTGTAGTCTTTTATGTGAAACAGGATGAAATAATTACAACGTAGAGCCTGAATGAATAATAAAATACTTTGTAAATTTGCTGCATTAATTTTTTTAGTTCAGCTAACCTGTCCTAGAAACAAGAGTTGGGAAAGTAAAATAAGAAGCCTTCTTCTGAACTGCTACTTGTATAGAACTGTAACTGAAATAAGTCTCCATCATGGGGACTACTCTATGTGCTCTGGGGAATGAAGATGCAGCTGTGCATTTCAATGTATACATCAAGATTCCTTCCATATCAAATGAATGCAAAGCCAACGTTAATTTTGCTATTAGAAGATAGAATAGTAAAAAGCTTGCACATCTGGCTTCATGTTTAATCTAAAATAAATTACACTCATGGTTTTGAAACTGAAAGCTGCAAAATATTTGTGAAAACAGATAAACAATAAACAAGACCTGGGACACAATCCCGACTTAACTGAAACCAGTGGCAAAAATACCAGACTTCTCTGTTGTCAAGATACAGTCCTAGGAGCACAGTTTACCTACAACATGACACAAGGGTATTCTTATTTGCAACAGTGGAGTCACTGGTGTTCTCTGGAGAAAGAATTATGCTGATGAAAGACAGGGATGATAATATTTATTGTCCATGCTGTGTTATTTTCTGGATCATACTTTGCTGAATGCTAAATACACGGAACAAAACTAGAACTAGGAAACATTTATTTTTCAGCATCTCAGTCCTAGCCATCCTTTAGGTAAACAGTTTTACAAATGAGCAGAGTGAATATGATCATGCTACGATGTCCTTTCCAAAGCTGAGCAAGCAGCAGTTTGAAACAGCACATAGGCAATGCAGCTCTCATTGGTGTCATGCACCTGTGACCAATTTCCCAATGCTTACAATTCAGTTTTCTTAAATTATTACTTTGACTTCTGAAGTACACTCTACCACTTTGAAGACGAAAATCTATTTGTATACCTTTTAGTAAAGTGTAAATTTTTCAAGAGAAAGGAATACTGCATCTTTAATACTGCCATCAGTTGTAAAACTGACTCTTCATATTAGCATAGGTCGTTTGGGACCTACTTTGCAATCCAGCAATCAAAATCACTTTACATCCACAGTACTGTGATGATGATATTCTTATAATTCCATTTGAAAATGCTTTTGGTTTCACTGTCAGTTCTTATAACCAACAAATCCATTTTGTCATGGCGAGTAACTCTTTCTGCACTGATGAACAATATACAATTATTTGACGTTGGTCTGCTAAATTTCCTCTCCTTTTGTTATGTATCATCTGTTATTAAAAAAAAAAAAAGGTTACATTCATTTAGTAATAGAAGTTCTTAGACATTCTCTATGCTGTTGCTTGGGGTAGCAATAGATGCAAGGGAAACAACAACCTGTACTCTTTGGAAATTACTTTGAGAAATCACCTTCCTGTAACTCAATTGCTCATACTCTAGGTCAAGGAGTAGTTTGATGATAATACATAATAATTAGTAATTTCCCAATACTCTTTTATTTACTAAGTGAAGGCAGGCATGTCTTACTGATATAAAGGGCAGTAACTGGTGAACAGAAATATTGAAAGATACAGCAAACCGAGCTCAAGGAGGATTTGAAACTAGAGCCTAATTTTCTGAATTTATAGTCCCAAACCCTTTACACATACAAAAACCCCCTTTATATTTATATTATACTTCAGAATACTATGTATTTAATGCTATCATAGTGCTACGTATATATATGTATGCACACATATGTATATATCTTTTTAAAGCACCATAACCAAAATGTGAATTTTTTTAATTAGAGATGAGCAAAAATGGGAAAAATTGTTAGAGGCAAATTTTTTTTCAGGAAAATACTGCCTGAAAAAATTTCAGTAACAATTATGTGAAAAAAATCCTTCAATTTTTAAGACTGTAACTGTGCAGGTCTTCAGCCAACAAGCACTGACAAGAAAATTCTGCTTGGCTGTAGACTATGCCATAGACCCCCTTAGGTGATGCATTCAGTTCTATACACCTAATATTTTTTCTTACGTTCCATGAGTATCAAATTTAGGAAACCCTGATTACCTTAGTATTTTTCTGCAAGAATGGCATTTTCAAAGTTACACATTATGATTCAGTATAATGCTGTCTGACAAATCTTTCCTCTTGCTGATACTTTAACACATATCTGTGCTGAATGAAGTGATATTCCAGAAGAAAGGTAGCCTGTGAATATGCATTGAAATGCTTGTCTGTGACCCTTAGAGAAAGGTATTCATAAGTTTGTGTACAAAAACATCCTTATTTTATGAAGGCTAATAATGAATTATGCTAATATATTTGCCATTTACATGTTTCACAGCTGTTGGTGGACTTTGCTTTTTGGTTCTTTTCCAATTTGTCTAACTCTGGCAGCAAAAAAATTTACAGTGCATAAGACAGCTGATGGATTTGAAAGGAACTTGGGAAATTCATGATACCATGGTTAGAGGAGGAAATAACATGGCAGATTTTGAAGGAAGGAACCTTTATCCTTCCAGTAAAGGTGGAACTGTAATTGTTCAGATTTCACTTTTAATGAGAGATTATCACTGGCTTATCTCAGTCTTCCTACTGGCATTTCTATGTCACACCACTAGTCTTGGACTACCACACTAACTGAAGGACAAATGTAACCTAATTGCTGTAAACAATTTTTTTTTATTTTATTGCTTTCTTTAGAGGAATATAAAACCAAATTTCTATTATATACTTTATAACTAGAGAAATAGTACAGCATTATGACTCCAAACAGCTTTGTGTCTCCTGTTTGACTAAAGTCTGCCTACACAGGCCTCTGAACAAAGTTTGTTATGAACTGTGTATTTACAATAAACAGAGTTCAATACAAAATGAAAAAGAGCATAAGGAGAATTTATAAGGCAAAAATGTTAAATTCAGGAGAATGAGTTCTCCCAATGACAACTGTGGAGCTCCAGTTACAGCTGTAACAACAGGTGCATATCAAGTCTTATAATTTTTTTCATTAATAGGAAATTCCTGATCTGATATTCCATTTTCTAGCTTCTGTACCTAACTCCCATGGTTATCAGCAGAGTCATGCTGTCACTTACACTCTAAGAGTTTTCATAAGGAGAAAGGAGTTAAAGGATTTGCCTAAAACTAATAGTTGGATGGAAAAAGGAAAAAGTATCCAGTTATTTGAGCAGGTCTTCTCCATTTTTGAGTTTTGCAAAATAATGTAACAGCAGAAAGCTAGGTAGGTTCTGTTTACCAGGGAGAAGGAAGTAGGGAGTGAGAGGGAGGGAAAAAAGGCAAAAAAAAGCAGAGAGACGGAGAGACGTAGCTGCAGAAAGGAAAGACAAAGAAAGACGAAAACAATTTCCCTTCTTTTGCTTTTAGGCAGCTGTTTTGGGTGACGTGGTAATCTTCATCCATCTTTGGAAACACTTTAAGCTCCTTTTTGGCTACTTGGAGCTATTGAGCACAGTTGATGGGTGACAGCAGAGGCAGGTGACAGCTAACAGGTAAGAGCTGACAGGTAACAGCTAACCTGTGACAAACAATTTTCCAAGGAGCTCTGACTTACAAAATAGAGTTGCACTTTGTTTTTGTACTAATGCATCATTTGATATGTCTCCAAGCTGTATTGGTAGAACTGCCTCTATGAAACTGTTTACAGTGCGGAAGCAGTAGTCCTTTGTAATTCATATGTGATCATTAAAAATTGAAATCTCCCTATCGCACAGGGTCATGCAGATCCTTCATGTTCCTAAGGTGGAAAAACATTTCTGTAGAATGAAAATCACCCTTTTTCATGGAGAATTCCTGCTTGAAGCCCCTTTCTTGCTCTCATTACATAGGGATGAGCATACTGAGCGGCTAGAGCAAAAGCTTGTGAATCAGGCTCCTTGGGTCTAGTTCTTGCTCCGCTTTGAGTCATGTCACTTGTGCTCCTCACAGAACTATGCTGTGATGCATAACTTGCTCAGCTCCCTGACAGGGAAGCAGGAGGCTTTGATGAGGTCCTGGTGAGTGCTGACTGCAGCGAGATCCTCTGATAAAAGGATCTGTAGAAATCCAGAGCTATAGCAGTACAAAAATGAACTGTTTAGTAACAGGGTCTCACTGCGAGAGAAACAAAAATCTAGCACTCTCTCTTTCTTTTTGAATTTTCTAGGTCATGATTGTACACTTCTTTGCACTATTTTTAGAAGATGAACCTCCTTCTTTTCTGGTCTTGCCAGGAGATAAGGCAAACTTGCTTTGAGATAAGAAGTACTTAAAAAATCCTAAAGTAGCTGAACTTTTCCTGTGCACTTTAAGGGTATGTCTTTACCGAAGATAACCAACCTGACACAGCCATATGGTAGGAAACTACATGTGTATTATCTTGAAACTCTCCCTCCTATATACTCAATTTAGATGACAATTTCTTGACTCAGTAATGGATTTTCTGCTTGTTGTTTCTCTCTTCAGGAAACACTAGCACTATGTAGAGAATAAAAGCAATCAAAGGCTTGACAAATTGAATTTGTTAAAATGTGTGCTTATGGCATTCATGAAACAAAAATGTCAGGGAGAACGTTTGGAGGCAGTTATTTATGACCAAGGGATATGAATGAATGCAGAAGAGATCTGGCTGGGAACTGTAGAACCAAGGCTTAGAGAAAATGTTCAAAGGATACCAGTGTTAGAAAGGAACAAATTAAAGCTTTCAGGATTATCTGGAAGATCAGGACACTGTTGGAAATCTGGGAGGGTTGTTTAGTGCAGTCTTGCTTTTCATTCCTCACTTTCTTGTTTTGGGCCTAGCAGCCTCATGATTTTTAATTCTTATTTTGTCTAGGTAGCTGGCTGAAAAAGGCTTGCATACAATTTCCAGTTGCCTCTTGGACAAAATTCAAATGCAATTAAACCATTTAAACACAGGCTTTAGCATAACTCCAACCTACGAGTTACCAGGTCTTCCCCTGGTGTGTGCTCCTGAATACAGTAGATTATATTAGTAAAAGATTGGAGTTCATGTTGGTCAAGGAAGTATGCAGAAAACTCATAGAAGGCACCCATGAATAATAATGAATCACTTCATTCTTTTATTGAATGGTGTAATATATCTTTTGGTGTAATATATCACCTTTTGGGGTGTAAGCCAATCTTTGTAGTTGACATCAGATCTATATTCCCACAGTTTTATGAAGGGCAAACATGGATTGAGCCTATTTGCTTTCATTAACGTTTAGGGCAATTCTCTAAATATAGAACTCTTCATATTGGGGATCAAGACGAAAGAATATGCTGTAGAAATATGTATCCCATATATACATACGGCATGTATAACTTTTTCTTAATTGTCTTTCAAAGATATTTGTTTCAATGCAGGAAGTCTGTAATCTGTGCTTTTCCACTCTTGGCTTGAAGATGGTTCTGACTGCTGAATGAAAAGTGTAGATTTTTGCTAAAACACTTCACCTCTAGAAACTACCCATATGGGAAGCAAATATTTGCAAATGGTTTTCCTTTCCTTAAAGCAGTATATGAAGCCAAGAGTGTTTTCAGTAGAGGTGCTGAACTAGGTAAAACCCTTGTTAACTATGGAATTGTTTCTTTTCTCTTTAATTCATCTCTATAGTTCCAAATCCCAGCATTTTGGGGAATAGCATTTCGGCTCTGGCAAACCTTTTTATTTATTTGTTACTCTAGCCCTTAATGCACAAGAGAAAGAGAGAGAAAGAGAAAGAGGAGAGATATCTGAAATTTTTTCCCAAACTTTGGTCAAAGCTAGTCCTACTTCTTTCAAACATTTTTGGTCTACTCCACACTGTATCCTGATCCATACTTCAAAGAGTTTTAAAATTTCAAAAATTTCAAAAATTATAGCCTCTGTTTGTACATTGCCTTGAGTACCCTGTCCAATCAAGAATAACATCTGGAGAAGATGAAGATGCTACATTAGTAAATAATATTTATTATATTAAAATACCAGCAGCATGGACTACATGGTGTTTGTAAATACACTGGAAAGCTTAGTTCCCATGCCTAAGAGTTTATAAATGAAGATCAAATACTTTTTACAGGGGGTCTAAAGTAGTTCTCAAATCCATATTTATGGGGAATAAGATACTTAGTATTGCTGAAAAAAGTGAGCAATTTATTTAACTACTCAGATTTAAACTTGGGATCTTAATTTCAGGCACCTATTAAATAAATGAAAAAACCCAAATGAAAACCCCCAAAAAGGTCTGGACTACGGAAAGTGAGCTTTATGGTGACAATTGCTACTGAAAGACATTCCACTAAATGGGCCAGGGTGGCAGAAGGTGGTGGCACTGGCCACAGTGGCAAAGAATTGAGGAATCGGAGATGCAATTTAGAGACTACAATTAACTTAGAACTGTTGTAAAACAAACCCTGGTGTTCCTCCAGCATATCCATCCTGCTGGGGACTGGAAATACCAATGCCAAACAGGAGATGCTGATGCTGTAACTGAAGTATAAGGGCCAAGGCAAGTAAGAGCTGCACCAACCATGTTTGGGACAATAATGTTTTCCTTCAGACCATCCCTTTGCATGCTGGAGAAATTTGTACATTCCAGATCACGGATTATGATAGTTAGGTTTATCTCTATGTCTTTGGGCCCAACTAATATTAATGGGCTAATCTGGATAAGCTGCAGTGCAATATTTTATGTGTAATTTATAAAGTAATTTGATCTATAGGCTAAAGTAATTTATAGAACGAACTGAAAGGTGACATGCAAGTAATAACTGCTATGAAAAAGCTTTCAGTAAAAAATAAACTATTTTAAAGATTTGATCTTAATAAGCGAAAAAGCTCTGGACAATTTAGAGTGATATTTTTAGCTAAAATGTTCTTTACAATAAGGAGTAAATAAGTTTAACCCTTTTTACCCTTGTTGTGAAAAATACGTGGTATATCCCCCCAAAACATGAGAAATAAAATCAAGATGAGAATTTCAATGGCTCAATACTGTTTTGTATAGATCTTCAAATAGTACTTAGTGCTATGGCCTTCTTTCTAACCACGAAGGGCAATGTGAAAACTTGTCAAAGTTGTTTTTACAAAAACGAATTTGAACTTTCTTTAATAAACTTCACTTTAAAGTGAAAGTAAGTTAAATGATTTTTTTATTAATAAATTCACATCCTCCTACTGATTAACTATGAAGAAAAATAGCACAGCAGAATGTGGTGGCGCATATACTGTTCTTCACTAAGGATTTAACAGTCAAAATGAGGAAAGCCAAAATATAAGGAAAAAAACCTATGAAAGTCAAACTTCAGAATCTAGGCAAGATCTGGGAAAATATGTAAGTGTAGAATTTTTGAATAATTTATAATGGCCTCTATTAACTGGGATTATAGTTGCTTTCTTTAAATTACGAAAGATAATTACAGAAAATTATGTCAGCAGTGACACATTCATAGGCAAAAGCTTAAAATATTAAATGGTCAGCAGGGTGAACAGGGCTTTCACTTACGCCTACTTTCATAAATAGCTCTTGATTTCTCATACAGCTCGTATGGGTCAGGTTTTCGTGGATCAAAGGCCTCTGTTGAATCGGGAAATGAACTCCTGTGAAGAGTGGGTGGATAGGGAATATTCTGTGGCATAGCTGGAGCAGACAGGCTTGTTTGAGGGCTGCCTTGATTCTCCCATCGTTCCATCATCTGGAATAAAAACATACAGAGAATAAAGATGAAGTTTTGCAAAAACTGTGACTTCCACAATGAGATAGTGATTTCAGTTGAAGATGTGTTTTGTAGAACTAGCAAATCCGTTTGCTGCCTTTTGAGATGAAAGGTGTGTGTTGTGCTGTTTATAAAATGACTTGGTTAAATTTACTTGTTAAATTGTTGCTCATGGGAAGATGTGATCTTTCTCAGATAATAGGGTCCTGTGCGGATTAGGGCCCAGCGTTACCCCTGAAGCATGTTGAGTGCCTCTCACAGAATGCGCTGAGCTATTGGAAGTTATTCTGCTAAAGGTGGAATCTGTGCGTCTGTGAAGATACAATTATCAGATTCATCAAAATACATAACCAGAAGTAGCACTTAATAAAGAAGTGGCCAGACTGGGTAGCAACTGAATGATCTTAATGCTGTATCTTTTGAGAATGCATGAAAATAGCTAGCTGCCCAGGGAGAAGTATATTACTGTAACTCTGAGCAGAATTTACAGCTTCAGCTGAAGAAAAAGGAAAAAAAAAAACAAAGGGAAAATTATTACAGCAGGTATTTGAGCATCTAGTGATAGTCAAATGTTCAATGATAAAATACAGAACATGGCGAGAGAAAAGCGGGCATTAGTCTTTTTCATTTCTCACTGTTTCTTTCTTATATCAACAATTACATTGGCGTCATCCAATCAAACTCCCAAGCACAGGATAAGCTTTTCAACTCTTCCAGACCACTTACAGGAGAGAAGTACACAGCAGTGTATTGTCTATGCATGAAAGGCACCTTGATCCCTTAGTGGTCTCACAAGTACATCAAGCCAGAAAGGAGATAATATGATAGACTGTGCAAAAGTGGACTTGGGGATCTGGATTTTTCTTTTTGAATAATTTGGCTACTAATTAAATTGCATTAACAAATATATTTGAAGAGGCTAAGTTAAACAAAACAGAAATGTTTATCCCAGGAAATGAATATTTAGCTTTTCCTGTGACCCTTCCTGAAGCAAAGGGTGGTAAAGCCTCCAGAACAGTGTGTTCTCACACATAACCCAACAATCAGTTAATTACAAAAAAGTGACTCTTGGAAACAAACTGAACTGTAATTAAATACCACTGACTTCTAGTGTTGTATCAGCAGTACCTTATCAAAGATGATTGCAGGTTTACAGCAAGTTTGCTCTACAAATTCTGTGATTATCATTTGCCTTTAGTTCCTTGGTTTCAGAAGGTGTTTGGCTCAGCAGGTAGGCTTTGCTCTCTATTTTGTTGATTAACAGCATCAGGCTTTTTCCACACCAAGTATGTGTGGACTACAGATGTTTTAGAGTCCTCCTGGTGAAGATGCAGAGTAACTATCGCTCTGCACATCCCAGGTGATCTGACACTCTTAGCTTCCTACTTCAAAATAAACAGAATATGGATATTGACCATTTTAAGTTGTTGAGGACCTCATTCTTTATACAGAGTAGTGTTATAACTCAAGCTGTGTTTCTGTCAGAGTTTCAGCAGTAAGTAGGGCTGGTTCATTAGAAACAATGAAGAAAAGAAAGATCTAGATATCTCAGTCAATCATAGGATGACTCTCACGCACTAGTATGCGTCGGGTATGATATTTAAGTTGAGAAAGGAAAGTATTAGTGCTATGAAGTGTTAATGATGAAGATATGCAATACTGTATTCAATATTCACCAATGTTGTTCAAGGCAGACATTTATTTTGGGTCAGATACAAAAGATGGCAACTAGGGCATGATATAAGAGGGCACTATAGGTATGTAGATCCTGTGCAATACAGTGACATATGGAGATACCTGACTTGTCATTGAAATAGCTTTGGTACAGGAAAGTACCTAGGGTACCTTCAGGTACCCTTTATACCAAGGTAAATTTATCCTCTGTGTTGGGTAATTTAGCCTATGTGGCAAGTCACATGAATGTCACAATAATACTTCTGATAGCTCTTCTGGCTCTAAAGGAATTACCTCAGGTATATGTAAACATATATACAGTATATCGTTGTATCATGGAAGTGTAAATTCAAAGGTCTTCAGAAACAAACCTGATTATGACCCCTATGTCTACATAGGAAAGGAGAACTGGGCTCAATAAAAGTTCCTTATGACCAAGGAAAATAATGGAGAGTTATGTTTATGTTTTACCTTCAGTGAGGAATCTAAAAAAGAATACAAGCCAGTGAAACCAAACTATCTATCTTATTGCTAGGAAGCAGAAAGACCTCTGGGGCCCTGTCTATCTAGAAGTGAAAGTTTCCTAATTTCTTGGACAGTGCCAGAGAAATAGAACACTTACCTCTTTCAAAATGTGAAACTGAATAAAATTAAAATATTTAAAGAAGGCTTTAAAAAGAGAAAGGAAAATATAATTATCTTTGATGAACAAACTTTTCCCTGGAGGAAGGACAAGAAACTGGAGCTCAATTGGCAAAATCCTACTGGGTCCCATATGTCTAATTCTTGCTTGCAGGTTAGCTCTAAATCTTCAAGTGTGAAGTTAAAAACCAAGCAAAACATTCTTACTTGTGGTTAATACTGCTAACATAAATAGTTACATAAACAGATAAACACAAGGGGAATTATATCTCCCAAACCCCTTATCAATTAGTTAAATAGTCACATAGTGTTTTGCAATGTGAGTTATCATAATGCTAGTTCACAGATGAAGGCACTCTTGGAAATGAGTAAGCATGGTATTGAGTGCAGGGCATCAAATCTAAGTTGGGGTAATGGTTTGGTGACATTGCTTGAGTTCATTTTGCACAAATCAGATTGTATTACATATATATATAATATATGCCCTATATACATAGGAACCACAGGAAACTTCTGTCAGCCCAGGTTACTCTGGGTTGTTGAACACAGTGAGATGCAGTGCACGCCATCCCTGAGCCTCTGCCTCAGGGAGAGGAGCTTGTCTCTTCTCTTCCAGCCAATGGCCTGTGGTCCCCTTTTTGCTTTAAAGAATGGTGGGTGCTTCTCCTTTGTGCGGCCAGAGAGGTAAGGGGGCAGCAGTAGTCACCCAAGCAGAAAACAAGCCTGGTTTTGGGTCATCTACAGTTTTTCTTTCCTGTTACACACCTACAGGGCTGTGCTGTGGTGTTGGGAAAGCTTTCTCCTGGTGCTGGCTTTAGTGCTTCAGACTGTCTGCAGACACTCAGTGCTTCAGGGGCACTTGGTTTCAATCTTATCCTCATGTCTGGGGCACTAGAAATTTATGTCTGATTATTTCTCTAGTTAAAGTGGTGACAGACAGGAATGCACACTACCTTAACCTGTTTAATCATTTGTAAACTCTCTTGCTAAGACTACCCCAAAATAGACTAGCTGTGAATGGTTAGCCTGCATGCAGATACACTATCTGCACACAATGGTGTTATATTGTTCTGTGAGCTCTGGTTTCCTCAGACTATTGCATGAAAAACTGCATCACTCATGTTGTTTCTCTAGATTCTGATTATTGGCAAGTGTTACTTGAGTATGAACCCCTATACTGTTTGTACAACAAAACTGTGGAGACAATCATCAACAATATCATAGAATCATAGACTCATAGAATCATAGAATTATTAAGGTTGGAAAAGACCCTTAAGAATCATCAAGTCCAACTGTTAACCTAGCACTGCCAAGTCCACCACTAAACCATGTCCTCAAGCACCACATCTACCCATCTTTTAAATACCTCCAGGGATGGGGACTCAACCACTTCCCTGGGCAGCCTGTTCCAATGCCTGACCACTCTTTCAGTAAAGAAGTTTTTCCTAATATCCAACCTAAACCTCCCCTGGCGCAGCTTGAGGCCATTTCCTCTCATCCTATCTCTTGTTACTTGGGAGAAGAGACCGACCCCCACCTCACTACAGTCTCCTTTCAGGTAGTTGTAGAGGGCAATAAGGTCTCCCCTCAGCCTCCTCTTCTCCAGACTCAACAACCTCAGCTCCCTCAGCCGCTCCTCATAAGACTTGTGCTCCAGACCCTTCACCAGCTTCGTTGCCCTTCTTTGGACACGCTCCAGCACCTCAATGTCCTTCTTGTAGTGAGGGGCCCAAAACTGAACACAGTACTCGAGGTGCGGCCTCACCAGCGCCGAATACAGGGGCACTATCACCTCCCTGGTCCTGCTGGCCACACTATTCCTGATACAAGCCAGGATGCCATTGGCCCTCTTGGCCACCTGGGCACACTGCTAGCTCACATTTAGGTGGCTGTCAACCATCACCCCCAGGTCCTTTTCAGCCAGGCAGCTCTCCAGCCACTCCTCCCCAAGCCTGTAGCATTGCCTATAATATATGCTGATATTACATATCCGATGTGTACATAAAGAGGGTGAGCACTGACAATGGGAGGTCTTTGAATGTGGATCTTTAACAAGTAAGTTCCAAGTTCTCTATTTCATCACTGTTTACCTGAGATTAAAAGTTGAACGTCCCAGCCAGACAGGAAACTTAAACTGGTGAGAACAAGCTAGCCCTTAACAGTCAGATTTATTTTCACAAATGTCCTGCTACTCAGATGAATAAACAAACTTATGCAATACTTATTCTAATGAATTGCATCCATCCTCTAGCCTTTTACATCAAAAACACCACAAGATGAAGCAGTCTGATGGAGTTGCATCAGCTGATTAATTAATTGCTATTTGTACTTGACAGGCTACAAAAATCATTTTGGTATATATTAAACATGCCATGATCCAATATGAGAGGATGTGAAGTTGTCCAGATTCAACATGCCCCCACCTCCCCCCCGAATAAGAAAGCTATAAATCCTGCAAAAAATATTGCTATTGTTACTCCTATTGCTCTTAGAAGCCTTCAGGCAGGGTCAGGGCTCTTTTTTCCTCTACACACCTCTGATGAGAGATAAGCACTACTTTAAGGTCTTTACAATATAAATAAAAAAAAAAAAACAAATTAAAAAAAAAAACCAAACAAACCAGACAACCAAAAATGGTAGCCCATGATTTCTTTTTACACTGTGAATGTTGTCACAACTTCAAAAAAATGATATAATGTGGTGTCAACAGAATAAATGCAGTCATTTCTTACAGTCTTACAGTAGGAAAGGTCTTCATACCTTGGGATTTAATGTCAAAATCATAGAAACACAGAAATGTTTGTTAGAGGGCACCTCAGTAAGTTATCTAATCCAAGCTCTCACTTGAAGTGTGACTATTTCCAGCTCTAGATCTACTAATGTAAGAAAGAATAACAAACATTTTAAGGATGTTAAGCTCAAGCCACTTATAAACCAGAAAAAGTGCATGTTGTCCATCAAAGAGATAGCTGACTAGAAAGCCAACTAGACTGGCCTCATTGCTGGGGCCTTGTGTTGCCTTCTCCTCCAGACCCCTCATTTTTGAGCCACTGCATTTCTGGTTCTTGACACCCATCTTAGCATTGAGATGTTCCTTTCTCCAGACTGCTGCTGGAAGGCTCCAAGTGAACAGATCTGCAGAGCCTATTAGTGAGGCCACCCCTGATGCTGTCTCACCTAGAGTTGGGGCACTGCTGAGAGGTGTCTCATGAGCTGGGAACAGCAGGGTTAGATGAAAGTCTACAGAAATTTGCTTTGAATGATAGTCACCTTATGAACTCAATGTGTATAATTTTGAAAGGGAACTTACAGGCTTTGGAGTTTTCCATGGAGAAAAGAAACCTGAAATAAACAAAAAATAACGTTAGCAGGTTTTTCTGATGCATAAAGAGTGGAGGCTAAGTGGTATCTATGCTCCCGTTTTCATTCAGGTCTGCAGATAATATTGATATATATGAAAATTCTCTACACACAAGGGGTGAAAACACAAACCACAAGGGATAATTTCTAAGAAAAAATATATGCAAATATATATATATGCATATATATATATATGCAAGTGGAGCTATTGAGATCATTGCCATACTTTACAAACAGCATGGGATTAGGTTGAAATTAAAAGAACTAAATAAAAGGACTTCCAAATGCCTTGATGGACATTGGATAAGACACCAAATGACCTGGTATTGATGTGTCAAATGCAGTCGCACCTTTAAGAAGAAGCAATTCAGAACATCCCATCAACAAAACCTAATAATACAAGAGATTTTTTTAGAAGAAAAGCCTGGAGAAAAATAACTGGTTTATCAGTCTAGATAAGGTAGCCAAGTCTTAGGAGGGTTGCTTGTTTTGATACTGTCCTGTTTTTTTGTCATAGCTAGCAAGTGGTCAGACATGACTACCTCTTCTACACAACTAGTTATCTCCTTTTCCTTGGTTATTGACTGACTGATAACTTGCTTTAGTTTAAAACTCCAGATATGCCCTTTTCATAAAAGGAGATAATTTGAAACACTTGTTGTAAACACTGTTCTTATCTTACGCAGCACAATGTTAAAAAACTTACAAAATATTAAATAAAAAGAAGCATTTCAAAGGATATTGGGTCACATTTTTTTAAAATACCAGCTTTCAGCATAGATTTCATTAAAAACCTCATTCTCAGTTTAATAGCAGGTAAAAAAAAAGTTTGTGGACCTTCCTAAGTAAGATTAAAAGCTAATAACAAAGAGTTCATTTGTTTTGTCAGAAAGAGAAATGGGGTTTAAACTGAGACATCTAATAGGAAGGCTGTTCTTTCATTCAAAAAATGAATTAAGCTGTAAGAGCAGTACTGACAATTATTTCTTTTCTAAGGTGAGTCTAGAAAAAAAAATTAAAATTATGAGAACAGTAAGGAAAGTATTTTTCCACAGACAAATCACAACAGGAATTATATTTGTACATAGCATTTAAGGTTCCTAGAATTGTGTGATAATGAGGTAATTTTTTCTGCCCTGATATCTAATTTATTTAGACTGAAAAGCCTTGGAGTGAAAAAGCACTTGAGCCATTTGCAGAGAAACACGGACTGTTTTGTAATGCTGATGTATATGCTGATAGTGCTTTTAAACACAAAGTATATTGGGAAAAGTAATCCTGGAAAGGTTTATGTTTACTGACTCTACAGTGTCTGGATAAAAACCGCTATATTAACAAGTAGACAGATTTCTTTCCGTCTGCAAATTCAAGCTGAGACAACAGGCATCCTGTATAGATCTGGCTTGTACATTACCTTCAGTAATAAAGATTCTGTAGTAGAAACTGATTTAATAACTTCTTGGATGGCAGATGGCTACCTTTTTATTACCTGCTATTGTTCTGTACAGCTAATAAGAGTGAAAGTTAAAAAGCATTTTTATTCTCGGAGCTAAAGATAAGACTTGAAACTGGCAAGGTTTGCTGAAGTGTTTGGAAAAGATTGGTAGAGATAACACTCCCTCTCCATTGGTACTGGTGCACCTCCCATAACTTCTTGTCAGCAAAAATTACTCCAGGTCAAACTGAAAGGTCATTTTTTCCTATTTATTTACTGTCTCCATCTAAAAATATGCTGGAGTTATGAGAAAATTTTACTGTCAATTAAAAATATAATAAATATTAATAAATCAAATAAATAATGACATATACATCAAGTGAAGATTTTTTTAAAAAAAACTCAATTAAAAGAATTCAATTATTCACCCAAACAAGGAGAACACAGACTTATATTTAGCTTGGAAGCTATGGGCACAGACTGCAACATACAAATGACAACATCTACACTCAAAACAAATAAAAGGCAATATATATTCACACAGTATGAAATCATGTTAAGAAAACTGACAGATATAGGATGCCACAGAAGTAAAAGATCCAAAGCAAGATTTTAAAAAAGTATTGGATATCCATATGTTGTGGTTTAACCCCAGCTGGCAACTGAGGACCACACAGCTGCTTGCTCACTCCCCCCTGGTGGGATGGGGAGAGAATCAGAAGGGTAAAAGTGAAAAAAAACCTTGTTGAGGTTGAGATAAGAACAGTTTAATAATTGAAATAAAATAAAATAATAATAATAATAAAAGAATATACAAATCAAGTGATGCATGATGCAATTCCTCACCACCCACCGACTGATGCCCAGCCAGTTCCCGAGCAGCGGCCCCCCCAGCCAGCTTTCCCCGAGTTTATATACTGAGCATGACGTCATATGGTATGGAATAGCCCTTTGGCCAGTTTGGGTCAGTTGTCCTGGCTGTGTCCCCTCCCAACTTCCTGTGCATCTCCAGCCTTCTCAGTCGGTAGAACATGAGAATCTGAAAAGTCCTTGACTTAGTGTAAGCACTACTTAGCAACAACTAAACCACCAGTGTGTTAACAAATAATCTCATACAAAATCCAAAATACAGCACTATACCAGCTACTAGGAAGAAAATTATTTCTATCCCAGCTGAAACCAGGACACCATATGTATACAAAAGCATGTTGGAAGCAAAAATCTCTAAAGGTAACAAACCTTGGAACTAATATCAAAATCCATTCTTCAGATTTAAATTCAGGTATTAGATCAAGACCTCATTTAAGACGAGATAGTATCTCACCTATGTCAAAGACTAGGTGCTAGGCTGAATAGATGAAGGCCTAGTTCCATAAAGCAAACCCTATCTTATATCTTTCATGTATTTCATGGCAATTTTGATGTTGCCTCACATCATAACATCTCTATTCTCAGCCGAACTAAACACCCTTTTTCCAAGTCTAAACAAAACTGACCTTCAGACAATGTATGACATTATCAGTTATTCAACATGAGACTGATTATGGAGAGTTGTTGTGAATCAAACACATCCAGAATTATCACTGGTATTTAAATACATGCAACCATTGCTGCAAATTCAAGAATTCAAGAGTATAATGCATATGTAGTACATCATAAGTCTAACAGAAACTTCACATGAAAAGGCATAAAAGCAACATGCACTTTCCTGTGTAATCTGCATGCACCCTTCTAACTTTCACCTTTAAATATTGATCTGCATAAATATAGGATCAAATCCTTCTACATGTAGAAAATTGAGGCTCAGAAGATCACCTGAAGAATATATCTCAACAGAATATAACTCAACAGTGTTGGCCTTCTGCAGCCACGTTTACAGCTGGCAATGAGAAGCAGTGGACTTTCACTTAGTTTGACCTCACTTCACAACATCACATTTTCCCTTGACTTTCTGGCACTGGTTCATTATATGCTGTGAGTATTCCCCACCAGAGACAGTGGGACCCCACCTGAATGACAGCCGCCGGCAGACTGGCATCAATTCAGTACTGATTTAGAGGCAAGACTGAAATTTGTTCTCCAAAGACTGCAGCTTTCAACTTCTGTTGAGTATTAATACGGCCTTCAAACCAACTCACATCTAACTAGGCACGCATACTGGATAAGCTCTTATAACTTTATGCCACTTCCAGATTTCCACTTCTCCCTCCCCAAACTCCCAACCACCTACTGTCCAACTTGTGATGTCTTCTATAAAAACATGGGTAGCTGAGAATATTACATACATATACATATAAACACTCCTCACCCCCATATTCACCTACACTTTTAAAATCTGAAATAATAACAGCCAACTTAGATCTACCTAAAAATACTTCATGCAGCCTGTTCTTCCCATGAGTGGCTTTCTGCTCACCCATGTGCCTGACAGCTATCCCTTCTCGTAATAGCTTCTCCACAGAAGTTGTGGCTCACTTTCTGAAGACTTCTATATCTTTCTATTTGTTTTAAATAAGTCCTTATTAACATTCCTTGTAAAGGCAGCAGTACAGGTCTGAATTAATTTTGGAAAGGAGAGTGGCATTACTAGCTTGTCAAAGAGCAACCTCCACCACTCAGCTAGATGCTAGCAGGAAAATACTATGGCCACCATCTAGTGTAATGTAATATAACGTGTAAGCATGTGAGGATAAAATACATAACCTCATATACTTCTGCAAAGTTAGTTTTGAGAACACAATGATTTATTTTTCAATGTCAACCACTTGAACTGTAATAAGGTACAGCAGCTGGTGGCCAACACCTTTATCGAAATTTTAATTGTTTAGTCTTAAATAAATAAGCTGAGGTACAGTAACAAATATGCTTTTTAAAATCAGAATTACATTTTCTCATAAAGCAGTGTTAGAAAAATTATTTTTGACATTGCTTTTAAAATTATATTTACCACCTTCCCTGGAAATCAGAGCTGAGATGATTTCTATGTTGTAACTTTACTAAAAAACACCTGTAACACAAAACAGATTTTGGATTCAAATGAATTTTGGGGAAAAATATATTTTTTTCTTTTTTCAGATCAAGGAAAACTCCAGCTTCAGTTTACTGTACTCCTTTTTGATGAAGATGTCCTATAACAAAAGACAAATCACATCACACTCATTGTATCTATTTCTTCTTATATACAAGTTTAAGTATGCTTTTCTCATAAAATATGCTTACAGATTTCACATGCCTTACACTTCAGCCAGTATTTATTGTTGGAAAGTTTAGTTTTCTAAAAGCAACATAAGAGATAGGACTTAGAGAATTTGCAAGGTACAGTCCTGATTTGTTTCTTTTTTTTTTTTTTTCCCCCCAGTAAAAAGCCTGAATTTGGCATATTCTGTAATGTCGGTAATACAAAAACAGCCTTTGGTTATTATTCTGCTGCCATGTGGATGCTTTTTGCTACATTTCCATCTCCATTATTCTCACGATTTTGTACTGATTCCTGGAAAAGTTTTTAAGACTTTGTAAAATCACAAATAACTAACGTAGATATTGCTAAACCACGAGACCTTTAATGATGTTCACCTCTGTGGCAGATGTGTATGTATAATTAAACAGAAGCCCAGGAACAGTTTGATTTCTGCAGTGGCGGCATGTGGTAGCGCTGCAGCGAGGAACTTAACAACATCAAAGATAAAGCCTTTTAATCCAAAGCAATGTTCAGGGCACGTCAACTTCTCTCCACATCACTTGTCTCATTGATGACACAGCAAGTCTTTTGCCCATCAGCTTTCGCTGGGCTTCTTGGTTTTTTTTTGTGCTATAAAAGCCTTGTTGCATATGGCTTCCTGAGCAAAGCTGTCCCAAGCACTGCACAGGCCTTTCTTGCATAGATGCTTGTAAGTCAATGAACAGATGGCTGATGAGCACTCCCAGAGCATTAACTGACTCCATGGGCATCTTATCAACGTCCATGTGACAACACTTCACTTTTTAGCAAAAGTTTTCCTTTCTAGAAAAGTTACTGTATGAATTTACTGTAACGGCAGATTTTTTTTCTGTGCCTTTTCTTTCTCTTACTGGGGTCCCTGAGATGTCTATCAGTTGCCTACACTGGGGCCTCCGTTCCAGAGGTGTCAAATGCCCATTAACTTCACATGGATGTGACAGTGGAGAGCTCCTCTCAGAGTTCAGACTCACAGTGTACGCCATTAGCAGGATGCAGGGAACTGTTTCTTACCATTCATGTTACGTCTGGCTTTTCCTTCTGTATGTTTACCTTTTGTTGACCTGCGCTAGGTGTGGTTGGATTAGGTGCACAGAACTCAAGCTACAAGTGGGCTCACTAATTAAGATGCAAAATATCCTCCAGCTAAAATTCAAAAAATACTGGTGGGAGAGATGATTTTTTTTTGCATACCAAGAACAAATATATATCATTAATTCAATTATTCTTCACATATTTTCCCCTTTTCAGGGAAACAAACACGATCAATGAAAACAAGTAAATTCAATTAATTTATATACTGTAGTAAACAAAATCTAAAAGGAAACAATGAATTAACATGGATGGAAATAATACTTATGAAAACAAGCAGGTGATGAAAAGTTTGAATTGGTCATGCCATATTTAAAATGTCAGAAGATGTATAGGGAATGGCAATAAGTAGTTCCGTTTCTAATAAAATCAATCATTACCATGTAGTATTTTTCAAAGGTCCATCTTTTTCAAACAGCTTTAAGTATTGAGCTCTTACTCTAGCAACAACAAAAAGTTGATTTACCTTGGAATAAAGAGTAGGTGTAAGAAGACTGGGAAGTCTAGCTCTTCAAGCATAGTTAGCTAGTCCTGTTGTCAGCTGTCCTTCAGAGTGATGGTGCCATGCTGTGGAGGATCCATTTGGTCTTTGGTTGGGATGGCACCCGATGCAATGGGTCAAAAATCAACACATCCCACATCAGAGTGAGATGAATGACCCATCATGTTTGATCAGGCCCACAACGTTATGCATGGTTAGACTCGGTGTCTTTTCCCTTGCAGTAGGCTACACACTGGCAGCATGACAAGTAACTGATGTAGCACTCTGCTGCACTGAAATGAAGGCTGGTTACAGTCATCAGTTGTTATATCAAATGCAGGTTCAGATTAATAAAACTGTGAATAGGTCTGTCTTCTTTAGGGCTATATACATATGCCCAGATGTTATTAAACAGTTTTGCCTGAAAGAGACTCGCGAGGGTACAAACTGATCCTCAGCAGTTGCTTGTGGTGGCATTTTGCTTTATGCTCCACTACTCCATTGCTCCTGATCTCAACCCACATGAGACTGCTACGAAGTAGGGCTCCAGTCCAAATCAGCACTATTTTTCACTCTCTTTGGCCTACTACACCTGTGAAAAGTGACTCCAAAGAACGAATACATTCCTGCCCACAGATAATCACTCTATGAAGGTGCAAGGCAAAGAGCAGGCACAGTTCACAGCAAGGTCAGCTGGATCTTTAGACCCCATTGGGGTAGCACCTTCTGTGGCTCATCTCTTCTCCATGTGACTTGGGGGCATCGTGAGTCCAAGTCTATATTTCTTCCCTTCAAACTTTCAGATTTCTTGATGAGTAGCATAATGTGCGAGACAGAGAGGTTTATCAGAAATGATGTGGAGGTAGAGGAGTACCTTGGGAAATTAAACCTGACCTCATCTCACTGAAGTCTATAGAACTGCTACAAAAACTTAATTGACTGTGAGATCAGGTACTAAATCAATATTCAGTTTTTTATACATAGGAGCACTTTTGTGCAGTTCATGAAGTTTCACTGACCTAACCTTCTTAAGCAACAATTTTTCAATAATATTCAGATCTTCACAAATAATTAGAAAAAGGAGAGCTATTCAAAGTCATGAATGACAGAAGGACTTGCTGTTCAAGCTGGGACCCTCACTGGTCACCTGTGTCTATGAGACTTTCCTCTAAAATACACTGGAGAATCTCAAGCTACCATTAAGTTTTCACTTTCATGAATAGCAAAGAGTCTTTGTTAGCAAGAATACAGTCATCAGAAAAGGTCAGAAGCTGGCATAGTAATGAGTTAATTTACATTCTAATGGACATACAGCTATTTATTTTGCTTGGCTGCTACAGTTCTGTGAATTGCTTATCAGTCAGAGACTTAAAATAATTTATGAAACTAGAAAAATCCAACAAACTAAATACCATCTCCTGATTAACCTGGATGTGAAGCAGAGAATTTCTGGATCATAGCTATAATAGTGCAGAGGCAAACGCAACATTGTCAGTGACAGTTTTTGATGTTTTAAATGTACTAGAGTTGGGAGAAATAATAAAAATCTCTGCAACAATTTCTGGAAATGAGAAATACATTTTTGGAACAAGTAGCTTTGCATGTGGTCAACAAGCATAGATTATTTTCAATAGACAAAGTTTGATACTAAACACCTATAGACTGTTTCATTGGGTGACAGTTTTATACAAACTTTCTTCTCTTTTCTGGCACCTATTACCAGAACAGTGTTACACTGTTACAGATTTATTTCCTTGTTGATTGCAAACCATATTGTCTGAAGGACAGACATGTCTCAGAATGGAGAAAATGCTGATGCTGTACAATTCAGAACAGATTTTACTGGGACAACTTGACCTGGAGTAGGAAAAGATATCTTATGGAACGGAGGAAGACCCTCATCTCTTACCTTTTATTACAGAAGTTGCTACTAAAAGTTCAAATCCTTAGGCCTATATCCTGGTTTATGATTTGCAACTGCAGTAGTACTGGATGAACTTGTTCTCTTCACTGAGGTCTATAATATATGGATTTTATGTAAATACCAACCCAATTAGCAAAAGTCTGCATGCCCAGGTACTAACACATGATAAGTGGAGAAAGAGATCTCAGAAGTTTGCTCACAAGTTGTAAACTCTACCAGCACCTTGAAAAGGTCAAGGTTATTTTTCTGTACAGACAGGAAAAAGAAGCTTTTGTTTGGCAGAAGTAAATTTTCCCTGAAGAATCTCCGGTTTTGCTCATGTGTGTTGTCCAGTGACTGCTGCTAAAATCAGTGTCACTAGTTCATGTTTCCAGGCTAGAGACTACACTCTCTACTGTACTGCCCTAATACTGCAAGAGCTAGTAATGCACGTAATGCACTATCTTGGGCAAACATATTGTTGTACACAACTCTCCCTGAGCAGAGCAGACACAGCAAGGTGAAAAGACTGGTATATGTCACACACACTGAATCAGCAACATAATTTAGAATATAAATTGAGTCTTCAGAGTCCTGACAGCTCATGACTGTTGCTTCTAGAAGGGCCTGCAAATGTTGCCATACCCATAAAGACTCTATATGCTTGCTAAGAACATGTCTGACAACTCAGTCTGGCTTTACTGAAAGCTAATTTAAGCTTCAAAACTAACTTCTCAGGAACACTGCATCGTATTTTCAGAGCTCTCTGACAGTCAGAAACTCTGCCTAACTATGCCAGTGTCTCTGCTCTTCATGTGTTTAGAATCTGCTCCCATTTAAGCTTTTACACTTTATAAGCACATTAGAGAAATCTCAGTTTACTTTATGGCATGACACTTTGATGAATATCAAGGCATGTTCCCAATATTTTCTGTTAAAATGTAGATGGAGCATAAGCTGTTTGTATAGTGTCCTAAAGTCCTTTTCATGAAAATATATTCAGAAAAAGTCTTCAGCAAGTGTGGCGGGAAAAATACTCCATAAAAATACTCCATAATAAATCCATTCCTTTGCTTATATGTAAGCTTCATATTAAGGCATAGATGAAAAGGAGTCACCAGATATTTAGTGTTGACACTTATGCTGCCAGTTCCTCCTCTTCTAAATTCCTTCATTGCATCCATGCTTTTTCTCAGCTACCCCCTTCTTCAGATGCCTGTTCCCAAACTCTCACAGTCTTTTTGTTCCCAGGATTTCCCTCTCTGTGCCCTGATCCTGATTTGAAAACCAGCTAATCCTATTCCTGAAACAGTGATCAGAAAAATCCCTAATAAAAGAATATATTAAATGTAGGAAAATGCCCTCGGTGTCCATGACTATTTCTGAATGGGAGACCTTGCAATGCAATGCTCCACTTTAATGGAAGATGGAAAAACAGCACATCAGAAGTAGTGATGAACCATGCAACTGAGGTAGAACAGCTGAGAACTGAGTCTAAAAAGATTTCAGCTAACCAAACAGAGATGGGAACCTCGCAGTGACCTGAAAAACTGTCTGAACTCTATTGTTTGTACTGAATAGCTTTCCAGATATCAGCTCAATTGCATCACCATCTAGTGTCTTTTGGGTTGGAATACGTATCCTCATGGCGCTGCCAGCTGTGACAAAGGACCTATAGATGGGAGGTGAGGTGGAATACCCAAGGGCATCTCAGTTAGTATAGGATGCCTACATTCACGCAGTTTACTGAAGCCCCCTTCAATTATAATGGACATGTAGGCACCTGCACCAAATTTAGACACTGATATTCAGACAACTAAATTTTGATGTCATAGTCTGTGAATTAGGAACTTAACGCAGATGCGCAACCATAGGTCTAGTATCAAGAGTGCCATACCTTATGTTAATCAGAAATCTGTGCTGGCAGATATGACACAGAACCTATGGGAGATTTCAGAGCTTGAGTTGTCAACGTGGATGATCTTGAGTCTCCCACTGACTCTGCCGTTCCAGTGAAGATTTCTTGATACCCCAGTGCATCTCAGATGGTCCTGGATGTCTGTTAGTGAGCTCAGAGTTTCACTCCTGATTTTCTCTCAGGTTTGGGAGCAATGGACAAAAGTTCATCATAAAGCAACAAATAAGTTAAATTCCAGAGACTGAGAGAGCCTGCGGGTTTCACCTGTCTGCCTTTCTGTCATTATTAAATTACATTGTAGTAACTTCAGAATTTTGTGTTTAATATGCATTAAGCTGTCAGCATGGTTCTGGATTTTATTGATTTGCCTTTGAAATCTCTTCTGTGACAATGGGAAGTGTCAGGAGCTCAGGTGTGTTAACTATAATTGGCTTATTTTCATAGCACATGGCGGAATGATAAACACTCAATGGCAACATAATGAAGAGGTAATCATGCCACTTGGCCACAGTCGTGGAAGCCGGAATAAGCAATAGCATGCTTATTTGATTCTTCAGATCCAGATGTTATTCAAAGTAATAATTTCTTTCCAATTTCCTGCTCTTCACACCAGCTTGACAGACCAATTTATTCCTGGTTATAGGGATTCAGGCAGAACAGAAAGATTGACAAATAGTGGGAGACTGTAAAAGAGAAGACTAACAGGAGAAACAAAACTTATCACAAGATTCAAGTTCTACATTGTTGAGTCTTAGCTGTGAAAGTATATTGTTTAGTGTAGGAAAGTGGAATATTTGGCAAGGGATGTTAGTGGAAGGCTGATGTCCAAAGAGTAACAGAACAGTGAAGAGAACAGTGAATTTCTAAACTCTCAGTTCCCTGGTTGAACCTCTAGGTAATTCACTTTGCTTTGAGCTGCTGAAGATTTGATACTGTCCACACTGACATGTACATAGCAGAGATAAACCTCTTTGCTTTCATGTTCACCCAGTCAGGAGGTAATTCTCAGTATTTAACTTACTTACTTATCAAGAAGAACAAAACTGAATTAGTAAAAGCTTTGTAGTGATATAAATTATAACGGTTAAAATGACATGAAGTTCAGAAGATTTAGCATAAGACCATAGAAGCCTGAAAGAAAAAAATGGGAGAGAAATAATGATTGATGGGCATAATACTATTGCAGTACAGAACACTAAAGAGTATAAAGCATGACAAATTGATCAAGATGACCTGGCTTGCAAAATAGGGTTGAGAAATGTCACATTTTTCTGAATTCCTGAAGGTTTGGAGATGAGTAATTAACATAAAGAAGGGCTGTGTCCTTAAGTCTAATGAGAGAGGAACAGTATTGATATGAATTTTATGATGTTTAGATTGTGTGCTGGTCACATGTAGTCCTGCGCAGTACTTACAAAAGTTAATGAACAGAACACTAAAAAATGGTGCTGATAGAGGATCCTGACAAGATAGTTGGGAAGTGATAAGCATTAAATTAATGTATTACAAGGAAAAGCAAGAAAAACTGTGAATAGGTAATTTTTTTTGCCTGTGACAACACTCTGTCTCTCAGAGGAGCATGAATTGATTTCAGACTGTTGAGATTTAGACGACGTGTCTAACATAATGGAAATAACCCCTCAATACTGGGAAAATTGGAACAGTACATAAACATGACAAGTTAAACAGAGAAGGTTATGGTGCTGACAACCATGAAGCACCTTGTGGACCTCACAGCTGGCCTAAGCTTAAAAATTAGCATTTTTAGAAAGACTTGCTATGGTACCTAGGATGTATGTCCCTCCTTTTTTAAAATCAGAACTTATTGCATAAGAAAGCAAACTCGGATGCAGCCTTTGGATCTGTAAAACATCTGCTTCTTCCTCCGTATACTTCAGTATGCCCATATGATCACAGAACAAAAACTATGAATTTATGCTTGAAGACCATAGCTGGCTAAAGGAATCTGGATGAACAGTACAATTAATCAGCGATGGTCATCAAATTGGATGTGATATATACTTTTTCCTTGGGGTTCCCCAAAGAATAGGTAAATAACACGACAGTAAAGGTAGATCTGTATGCTCTTTACCCAGTCACCATACAGTTTTGCTGGTGTATAATCCCAATCAGCTAGGATAGGAAATAGTTTGTAGGGGAATATGCCCCTGACTTTTTTTTTTGGTTTTGTTTTTAACTTGCACGAGCCAATTTAAAAAGTGTAATTCATGTCACAGGGGTCAACAACAAATGGTCTACTTCAGGGGAAGAGGAAGGAAAAGGTTGATTCAAATTAGAGCTTGTTAGTGCTCTTCTGACAGCGGGAGTTTTCATTGGTGAACGGTGATTCACTAAAGCCATTTTTGTGAAAAGCAGCTGCATTTCCAGAATGTATTGAACATTTACTTGGTAAAAAAAAGAAATAAATCAGATCTCAGATGAAATTTCTAGTTAAGTTCCAGATAAAATACCTACTGACCATCTAATATTTAGCAGTACCATCTAATACTTAGCAAGCATTAAATATTAGATGTTCCTGACAACATGGAGCCTGAAGTAATTTATCCTATTACAAGCAGGTCTTTTTTTCTCATACCATAAGTAAGTTTTTGATCTATTGGGCAATTGACAGTTCTAGACTAAGTTGCTCTATTTCTCAGTGGATGTTCTCTTTGGTGAATTTTTTTAAAAGGTCTAGGACTCAATCTTGGTAGGAGGGGTTTTAAACTTAATAATATTTCATAGGCTAGAGGAAACCAATTACAATCCTGTTCTAGTTTCAACAAAATTATATGTCCAGCTAGTCAGAATGTAATAATTCAGAAATTATTGCTGCAATTTGAAATTAACAAATATACAACAGAAAGCAATCAAAAATATCTTCAGATCCTCCATTGAGCAGTTTTTCCATGAAGAATGTTCTGAAAGTTGTGTGTTCTGCTATACAAAGAAACACTTTAAATGGAAGACATGAAGAACATCATAATTCTCCTTAACCTGGTAAAGATTATTTACTGTTAATGAGAACTCAAAAAAACCAGTGTGCAAGTAGCTATCACATATTAATGAATAAAAGTGGATATCTCTGTGCACAAACACGTCATGAATTTTTATTCATCCTTTCCTAGTATGAATGAGTTAGAAATGCAATTGAATAGCAGTTTCTACACCAGCAATCTGCAACAGATGCATTTTGATTTACTGACAAAAATATGTATCTTGTTACACTGCAGTGCTTTATCTCTCAGACAACATAGGAGAGCAAAAAAAAAAAAAGCTTGTGAATACTTCAGAATTAACACTCACTCTCTAGAGACTAGGTTTGATCCTCCACCTGCAAAATTTCAGAGGCATTAATTTTTCTTTCCTAAATTTGTTGGATTTGATTTGCAACATTATTTCCAATACAGAAAATTAATGTTTTCTCACTTATTATTGCATTCTAAACCACTATTGCTTAATTTTTATTTCTATTTTTCTTTGAGATCTGTGTATATTTCCAAATATAACCTTCATAGTTTTAAATAGCAAAAGGGAAAGTGGTAGCAGTATATTTCCATTTGGTGCTCTTTTTCTGACCTCATAATTACAATGATGCATATTATCTTTGTGTTTTATCATCCCAAATTGTAAAACTGGTGTAATAGGACTTTCCCCTTTTGTAAAAATCTCTGAAATCGCTAGAATTTCTGTGTAGTTTTGTTTCTTCATTACTAACTCACATTTAAATAGCCACTGAAATGATGCTGGAGTTACAGCTCAGGAGGAGAAGCATCATCAGTCCTTAGTTCCAGCATTCAAGCCTTTGATCTGCAATGTGCAGAATATGACAACCTGGGATGCTGGTGAAGAAATTACTTTTTATTTTGTGGCAATGTAGTTGGTTTTGATTTGGTGTTTCCTTCCCACCTGAGATGGAATCCCAGGTTAGCCAAAGATTTAAGCTAGATCTGCCTAGACTCCTTACAGACAGCGCCAAAGGTGTTTATATATATATATAAAACCAAAACCCAAACCACTAGGCTTTATTATAATATAACTAAAATATGTAAGTTTTCAAATAGAGAAAATGTAAAATGATTAGCTGGAGAATATAGAAGCAAAAGGGGTTTCTGAACAGCTTGCCCTGCTCACTATGTCTGTACATTACAGGTCCTTGTTTCCAGGGAAATCAATGACTTCCTGAGTTACAACAAGCTCTGTATAGTCCCTGCCAGTCCCCAGAAGATGTTCATCCCATTCCCTTTGAGGCCTATGTGTTTGCTCCTTGCTCTTCTCAGCAGGTTCTTGGATTAGGCTGCAGATCTCCAGCGCTCTGCCCTGAATCCTCTTCTGAGCCCTGTGGGCTCAGATCCCACAGCCATTGGAAATGTCTTTTCCATGAGGAGGACTTCAGGGAGGAGCGATCTGTCTTCACTGCAGGAGGACCTGCCTGACCCAGGTACTTCTCAGAGGAAGGAAGGTAGCATACACACTTGGAAGAAAGCAAATAGATGCTCTCCATCAGACTACTATTATCTACTTGACACAGAGGATGGTTGTAGCTGTTTTAAGTAAATAGATTCTCATGTTAACCATAAATGTCTTTCAAGCAGTTTTATAGCTAGTAGACTCTGGTACACAGAGTGTTGTAGGTCAGGGACTGTGCTGCTTCTCTGCTGAAGAAAAGGATCATCAACAGGATGCCTTAGACAGCTGTTTACATGACCCAAAACATCTTTTCTGAATCCCTAATTTTTCACTATCTCGTTTCTATCCTTTCCGCTCTGTTTTAGACCACTTTTCCCAAGCCAGATCCTTTTCTTGCATTTCTACAAGCTTTTCCAATGAACAACTGCTTGCAAGATTCCTCACAGGAAATAAACTATGAAATGATACGTTTAATTGTCTGTACAGGAAGTGAGACATATTATAGGAGCTGAGTCCTAAGGAAATATCTTTCTTTCTACCTTGCATATTGACAATTGAATCAACCATTACTCTTGCTAATGAAGTACTGTATATAAAATCCTAGAGAAATCCCACATTTCAGCTACTTTAGATGTTTAGAGTAGCTGAATGGCACCATGGAGGTGCCTGTTTTCCTCATCATACAGGGATCCCTGCTTGCTGCCCAGCGCAGATGAGGAAGGATGCCCTGGAGCTGTCTACACAGGATCTTTGATAACAACAGCTGAGGTGAACATGGCTGTATGTGTTGCAAGGCAAGCCTGGGAAGATAAGCTGAACTATGTAGCATGTAAAACAGTTTCACCCTCTTTAAGGACCTTTAAAATGTACATTCACAATTAATTATCATGAGATGATTGTTTAAAAAGGGCCATTTGGACTGAAACTATGTATAGCTGGTTCTTCTTTTAGTACAATGCATCCTAATGTGTTTCTATTAGGATAAAGAGCTTGATAAAGTTGGAAGACTGGTATACAATGAACAAGTTACAAGATAAACCTCTTGCTTAATTAAGATTAACCTTAGTAGAAATAATTGTTGTAGTTGATGTCCATGTAGTTAATGTTAGCTGGATCAGACTATCTAGTTGTTCCTATTTTTGAGCCAACCCTACAAGCCATTGAGATCTCTCAGGAATGCTATATAATAAGTAAATAAAAACTGCATTATTTTTCAATTATAGTGTGAGAATAATTTGCTGTGTCTATGATCTCAACGAACACATCTGGCAAGCTGAAATCAAAAAGCATGCCTTCATTCTTTCTGTTTGCATTGATTTCTAAAGAACTTTCATATATAAAGAAATATATATTTGTTTTATATAAATATATATATTTAATATGGTGTAATAAGGAGACAAGATTAAATAACTTCTCTTTCTCTCTGAGAAGTACTGTAGAAAAAGTTTAAAATTATCCAGATGGCAATTTATTACATTCGGTCAGAGATCCTCTCTTTTAGCACCTTGGGCCCCCAAACATGAGAAAGGTGGAGAACCATAGAATAATATAAGTGCTTAGATTGGAAGGGACAGTTGGAATTTATCTAGTCCAACCTCCTGCTCAAAGCAAGGATAAGTTTGAAGACTAGGCTGGCATTCAAGAACGAAAGCTTCTCTGAATTGCTCAAATAGAGCCAGGACGACAAGCAATAAACATACAGACTGAGGAAGGACCTGGGTAAAACATGGAAAAAGCTAGTGAAGAAGAGGAGAAATTGGATGGAGATGACTGTCCTTGGCTCTACCATATTTGTTGGCTCTCACTGGCCACAGATGAAAGCCCTGTGGACTTTTCTTTTCCCCAGATGTCTCCCTGGACTGCTCTAGGACCTCCCATTGATGTAATCATCCTTCATTTTGGTTACACAGTTGAATTGCTCTGCCATAAACTTTCCATCTTCTTTTAGTAATTCCTGATACTTATTCCTGAGAACATTACATGTTAAATAAAGTGAGGCTTAAGAGCTATGCAAAACAGCAGCTGGGTCTTCTGATACACTATCCCACTACAATCATATTTACAAAAAAAAAAGAAAAAAGTTTCTCCACTGGTCATTCCTTTTTTTTTCCTTAAGGAACAGATTAAGCTGTCTTCTGCGCTACTTCAGAGATATTATAGTGTTTATACTGCAGTAGAGAGGCACTGCTTGGCCCCAGATGCCTAAAATAATCACATTTATTGAGAACAAGCAGTTTAAAATACAGGGATTATTTCACATGGGTAGTAAGAAAAAGATGTTGACTTTGTATTGACAAATGTATTTAGTTAAGGTATTAAAATATATGCAGATAATACTGTGGTGTTTCCCATAATCAGCAAACCTTTTCTATGATGCTAACTAATCCCTGAAGTGTTACTTCATGAATTTTTTTATTCTTTAAGAAAAAGTGTATTATTATTATTGCTATCACTGTCATCATCATTTATCCTTTTAAAATATTAGCAAACTTTCTGCTAGGGAAAAAAACAACTCATTGTGGAAATGGAAATTAATTGATAAAATGGATTTAAAGATCATTAAAATATTTTCTCATTCAAAGGTTTTGAATCTGTGCTTTTATTTGTGCATATAGAGTCTTTAATTATCACAGGATCTTTAGAAGTTCTCTATATAGAACACATGAAATGCAATAAAAATGCTTACATTAGAGAAAAAAATATTCTAAAAAGTCCATTAAATATAATTTGCACCTAACTGAAATATACACTAAAAATAAGGTGACACATTCCTAGCGAATGTGTGCACAGAAAGCTTGCCTTCTTTTAGCTCGTGGTAATAAAAGGTACAAAACAAAAAAAAAAGTCAAGATTTTTCTCGTTTACCAAACAGGAAAACTGCACAGTATGTTTCTTATACACTGAAACACTGTTCCAAGTTATGACAAATTTGGCTTTGGAAAGCAATTTATTTCTTCTAGAAATCTGTTTTGACACACTTGGGAGTCAACTTTCAGAGTTTGTGCCTGACAGCTTTGGCTTCCATGTCCTTTTTTATACTGTAATCTGAAGGTGACACAGCAAAGGTGTATGTATCCTGGTGTTGGTTTTGATTGTGTTTGAATTATGAGTCACCCAGAGGTTTTCTGAGAAGGACAGTGTTGTATTTAATAAATGTATGCTCTTGGTTTATAAAAAAGTAAACCAGTTGAGTGTTACTCATAGAGGGCAAGTGTAGCCATTGTTAAAGCCTTCCTTCCCTTTTTAAGAATGTAAAAGAAAATTGCTTAAAGAATTGCACAGGGATAAACACCTCATCTAGAAGACTAATTTAGTTTCTGTGTTTCTACTGGATAGGCAAACCATAGGAGCCAAGCGAGTTTTGTGGCTCTTGTAAGTGGTTTAGGAAGTGCCTGAAAATCACACCTTCCCATCTCCCCAGTGCTGTGCCTCATGTCTATAGCACAATAGATAATGTACTCACTTGTTTCATAGTGTATTAGCTTACTTTATTACTATAAAATATCGCACTATATTACAAATCACCACGTCACAACGTCTACACAATGTATTTTGACAACAGATTTGGAAACCCAACAAATATTGTTTAATAGGACATTACATTATACTGAACCAACAGAAACATTGTTCAACACATTTAGACTGAACTTTAGACATGCCTCAGTACACAAGCACAGGTTGTATGGTACTTTTTTAGAGTCCAGCTCTGCAGTTCTCCCTCCTTAGGCTGAGATCTCCTAGATCTCCTCTCAGGAAGGCTAGATTCACTCAGAGCCTAGACTATGGGCAATTAGGAAAAAAACGAGTTTCTTCATGCCCCAGTATTGCAGTAGGTTCTCCCATGTACCATGCTTGGGAGGTATTTGGCTTCAAAAGATGCCATTTTTTACTGAGATACACAGTCCAAGATAACCTGGTTAGTTTTCTGATAATACTGCTTGCAAGAACAGAGGAGAAACTTCTCTGGTCTGGCCAGATTTCAGTGTAGGCAAGCCAAAAAATCTGTTTTCTCAAACAAACTGTTCTTCAATTAGTATTAATTCATTCACTGATATCAGTAAGACTGAAATCAGTCTGCAGTGCTGCCAATTGAGCTCTTCGGTTCTAGCAGTGACGTGGGCTGCAGCTACCAGACACAAACGTGCCCTGCACTCCTTAACAGAGACAAGTGGTTGCCTGTCCTGAAGGCAGAGTTCCTGCAGCTCTGCACAAAGCCTAGCTGTATGGCAAGTCTCTGTGTAAACCTATAATGATAATGTCTGACTGCTTACTGTTTGTAGCCTCATCTTGGGCATAAAAATTTAATGGCAAACTAGCCATTGCAGCAATGGTAGTTACCTCTTTATGACATGCAACGATGAGAATCTATGTCTACACACTTGTATTTCGTTTTGCTTAAAGGTCTTCTAAAGGGACCTATTTCTCCAATGTGCAAACTAACTCCTCTTAATGTCAACAAGAGTTAGGCACACACATCCCTAGAAGTGTCCCCATAAGTTTTAATAGAAGCACTGTTCAAATTTAATACAGACCGTATAAGCTTACATTAGAAAACAGTTTCACCAATAATAAAAGTACTTTTGAAACAAAATGCTTGCTAATAGTCATTAAAAACCTTCTATGCAATATATGTAAAAAAGATTTATCTAATGCTTTGCAAAATTATCCACGAATGTACCACGCTGTGCACAAACATTAATAAGAAAGAAGCAGCAAAACCATAACACTACCACTTTGAAACGCAGTGCAATTAATACTACTTCCATTAATACAGTGTAATAGCTACTAACTATTATTGATGTCTATTTTTTCAGGAATCCATATTCATTAAGGAGGTCTATGGTTTCTTTTTCTTTTATTCAGAAATATGGAAGCAATTGCACACTGTTTCACTGTTAATCAGAGCTATACAAGAAAAGATATGAAAGTCTCATTAGTGTGAATTTTAGTATAACTGGTCTCCTGCCATGACTCCCTCTGTTCAAATTTGTCATTCCCTGTGCTACTGAGAGGTTACCATTTCTCTTACTAACAAGATTTAGATTGAATCCCTTCATAAACTAGGCTATATATGTAACTTATTTTTTAGTTTACCTACTATAATATATAAAATATTGATTAAAATAGGTTTTATACCAGATGATTACAACAAGATGATTAAAAAATATTTCAAGTTAATCCAAAATGTAAAACAGTCCCAATGCATAGGACAAAAAGGATGTAAATAATTTGAAGGTTACTAGGAGAGTACATCTCTCACAGTTAAAAATATGATACCCTGTAAGGTGAGACATGCCTTGTAAAAATGAATCTGGAAAGCAGTGCTTCCAGGAATTATGTTAGTATAAGGGCAGTATTTCTTGCATGGTAACAGTATTTTCTAAAAATCTTTCAGAGATTTTATTTCTCAAATTAACACAGAAAAGACAACTGCCCCTCTCACAAGGCTGTTACGAAACTATATCTTGCACAAAATATTGATTTCTATGTAGCAAAGGTAGAAAGGGACAAGTGGCCAAGGCTGGAGGTGGGAAAAAGGGCAACATGACATCTAACAGTGAAGTCAATGAAGTGGACAATGTAGCGTGACTCACAATATTTTTGACCATTAAATATTTCTGTCATTACTAGCTAAGAACAGCAACAAAAATGAGAAAAAAAATGAAACAACTCAAAAGCCAGCATGAGAAGGATACGTTTACAGAGAACTCATGCTGAGGAAACTGTTGAATTTATGATGTCATATAAAAGCTCATAATTTTGAGATGGAAAGTAAAAAGGTCAGCTACGAACCTTTGTTTTCCATCGGTTTTAAAGCAGACAGATGAAGGAACAACAGAGCACTTCATAGAGGGATGGCAAGGCAAAATGGCATGATAAATCAGAAAGAGAAAATTGAAAGAGGATGTTTTAGCAGCATGTTGGACAGAAGAAGTTTATGTCATTGACTTCTAGGTATCAATGGTTCCCATGGTTCACTTCAAATGGGTCAGTGGTTCACTACTAGGTTCATGTGCACATTCCCTTTGTGGGATCAAATGTCCCTTAAACTCACAAACAAGAGATATATATAACCTTTAAGAATACAGCAGGGCTAAAAATGCAGATGTTGCCAAATTGTTAGATTTTATATGTTGGATTTTAGATTTAGATGTTAGATTTTAGAAATTAGATGTTGCTAAGTTCCTCTCAACATTAGAATACTCTCAAGAAATGGGAGAAAAGGGATCAGGAGCAAATGTACAGTTGGAGTAACTGTCTGGAGAAGAGAAAGTATGGCAGGAAGCAGGAGAACTATCAGACCTTGTATCTCCCAATATCTCTTGTCAGAGAAAACAGAAAGAAGCATACCTTCATGAACAATGTTAGCATGGACAGGCTGCTATTAATTCAGAGTACCCATAAGAAGCAATTAAACCAAGACTGGGTTCCTTTAGGAAGTGACTGGATGGAAAAAATTCACCAATGACTCAGGGATGTAAAAGAGTAGAGACAGTAGGATGATAGAAAGCGTCCATAAGTCAGTAACCTTCAGTACTGTTGACTAGAAAGTCCTGAATTGGGGATGAACAAGCCATGAGATATAGGGTCTCCAGTTTGCACCAGGTACTCTCAATATTTTGAATGAAGAACTGCAGAAGCAGAGTCAAAGCTCCAGAGACCTCAGTGGTGGGCTAAAGTTGTGGAACCAGGAGATCAGAACTGCCTGGGCCAGACTAGTGTTAGCAGGGTGATGGTGCTGCCTGCAGCTTTATCTTGTGCAGCTTTCCCAAGAGAGAGGACAACTTGGAGAAAAAAGAAGTATGAGCTTTCCTGACCAGAGAAATTGAAAGACATCTTATAGCAAGCCTGGACAAAAAAAAAAGTCATCTCTGTGGCAGAGAGGTAAATCTGAGATCATGGAAAGGGCACCAAGGATGTAGTATTCCTTCCATTGAGGTCTGCTCATTTTGAGAGGCTAGGCTTATTCGCTAGAATATGCATAGAGGTTTTTTGTGAAATTTCTGGCTGTTTTGGAAATTGCTGGTGCTTCGTGAGATGTACTCGTATCTGTTAGCAGTCTTAAGGAGTTATAAACTTCTACTGGGGTTTATACAAAATCTGAGAAAGATACTTAGCCATCCTTTTATTCTCACAATTTACATCTACATAGTTAAATTCTCCCTCCTCCCTCTTGACTGTTTGTGCGTTGCGTGTGGCCCACGCTATCTCCCATACCATGTCAGGGTGAAACTGGCTTCTGGCTTATTCCAGTCCCATGCCAGGAGTGGGCTAACAACTAACCAGTATGGACAATGTGTCAGTTCTCTGGCTCCATTTCATACTAGTAGTCTCAGTTCCTCAGAGCCTGTTTGGATTCCACCATTACAAAATAGCTGCCTGATGTAAGAACTTTGTCAGGCTCCCACTTTTTGCATTTAGTTTTGATGTTTCACTCACAGCACTTGTTTAGGAGTTGCCATAGCTTCATGAAGCACTCCTGGGTTGTCTTCAGATTTCCTTAACAACAGTATTTCAGAGATAGTCGTGATGGATTTACATTTCAATGTCAGTTCTTTTTTAGACAGGAACACTTCTGGGGCTGGGCTGCTGTCTATAGGTTCATATATTTCAAAGGTACTTTCCAAAAGAGATGGCATATGTCAGGTACTTGGATAGCTCATGTAGTAGAACATGCCAAAAACAATTTTTGATGTCCTAATTAGTGAATATTTTGCTCTACATAAATTTGGTATGCTTCAACCACTTAGTGCTGTTTTTCAGTAGTTCTGGACTAATGCAGAATTTCTCTTCTCTCCATATTCAGAAAGACTGATTTTTGAGAGCTCTTCCACACTATTTCAGCAGCCTATACTCAATGCAGACTGCTGCAGAAGCTGAGGATGAAGTGTGAAGGCTGAAGCAAAGCTGGAAAGGGATAAATCTACTTGGGTAACAAACTCTTTCATAGCTTTTTCTTCCCTTATTTTTTTCTATTCATTTTTCCTTTTTTTCCCCCCATCTTTTCTTTTCCTTTTTTTTTTTTTTTTTTTTTCTTCAGTATGAACACTTCTGTCAGCTTATAGTAATCAATGGAAACTATATGGCTGGTCAGCAAAAACAGATGCAGAGAAACCAAGCTAAGCCATCTGTGTTTAGCAAAGAACCCGAATAATAAACAAAAAGAAGACTGTAAGATCTCTAGCCATAGAGTATCATAGTTGTCATTTAAACAAGTGCTGCTTAGTATTTTCTTATATACAAAATATTATTTCCATGTTTTTTTTTTTTTTTAATAAGCAGGTAAATTACTACTTCGGCTTTAGAAATTTTAAAATGAGCACACTAGAAATTCAGTGGGACTTCCTCCAGCTGGATTGTACCCCATGACAAGTCTCTATTTGGTGTTGGTTCAGACAGTTTTCTTTAGTGGCCTCTTTGAATTTGAGTACTGCTATTCCCTCCATCTTTTTGAAACATGCAGACCTTTCCTTCCCCTGCATACTCTGGCTGTTGACCTCCTAAGCTTGAGGGACAATGGCTTTTTAAATGATGAAGCATGCATACTGTATGCATATGAGGGAGCATTTTTTTCCTGTATAAGATGCTTTTTTGCTATAGTGAGAATATATCTCAGCCAATGTCGATCTGTGTCTTGTCTGCCATGTAAATAAGATTGCTGGATGAGAGAGAGAAATTAAGTCACTTACTTACAAAAATGGATTTGCCACAGTGAACTATGCAGTCAGGCCATATTCATATCAGAGACAGAATACATTACAAGGCAACACACAACCTTATGCAAAACACAGCCTTCCTCTTCCACAGGCAGGAATAGTACTTTCATCTTAATCTTAAAAATGAGACGCTAAAGACAGCATAGGGTAACAATGGAAAAGGATGGTATTATTCAAGTTTCATTACACATTAGAGATAATAAAATAAAAATTGGATCCATGAGTAACGGATCAATGAGAAAGTATGCCTTGCTTCACTGGTGTCACAGACTAAATATTTTAGAATCATAGCAGGTTTCTCTAAGTACTAGAATTTTGTTTTGTAGTCAGATTATGTCATGTGACCAAATCTTATCACCTGTTTCTTATTCATAACATGTGGGATAGACACGTACATCTGAACCAGTCATCCTCAATTCCCTTTATAGTCAGTCAAGAAGAATATATACTTTTAGGGTATACGGGACTTATTTGAAACATCTACCTTAGAATGACATGAATTGTACCCTAGAAAGGCCTATTTCTGCCCAGGGACTATAAAAGGAGACATGACGACTAGCATAGATATAATTACCTGCACTGTAGATGTATATTTGGTCACATGGATTCCCTTTTCCTATGAATTTATGAAAAAAACCCCGGGTTGTCACCTTAAAACAGTTCTCATATTTCTGTTAAGCTATGATTTAGCATCTCTCAGGTAGAGTAGGTTCATCTCATGCACTGTATTTTTTCACTTCTTTTGAATCATTCAAACAAATGAACCTTTTCTTTGATTTCAGAGTCTAACAACCTTGCATTAAGGTATATTCCTTATTTCTGATGTACAGAAATTTCTGATACTAAACTTTCATTTGTTCTGTATCATCCCATTAAGTTTAATCACTCCATAGTACTTCCAAACAGTTGCTTTAGTCTTAGTCATTGTTTTACCATGAACAAAAAAAACATGTTCTCTTTCTCTTCTCCACGTTCTCTAAAGCAACCAACCACCCCCTGCCCCAGCAACCGAAGATTAAGACTCAGGAACACGTTACTGAATTTGGACATAGTATTTTGTGTCAGTTGAGCTAGGCTAACTATCTGTACTTCAGTGTTTGGCCTGACAAAAAACAAGATGGTGTAAATTTATACTGCTTTTATTGAGGGTTGAGCTCAGTGCAGTATATCTCCTATCTGCCACTGCAGTGTGGAGAAAATAACCACAGCTCAGTTAATGTACCAGAACTTGTTAAACTATCATGTTGATCAACTTGTTTTGATCATGAATCGATGCTCTAAGAAGAAATTCTCTTGAGAGAGAGGAATTATCCTCATGGGCTTGAGAGTGTTGCTGCTTCAGGGTTTTTTTTGCTATTGTCCTGCACTGATTGCTGAAATATCTGTTTTGCTGTCTATTATTACTCAGGCTTGTTCAGCATACTGGATTTCACACTCCACTTCTCTCAGAAGATTGGTGTTCTGAATTGTTTTCCTCTAGAGGGGGAGTAGCTTGCATTTTTCAAAATAAAATCCCATCTTTTGGGGTTACATTAACCCTTCTAATCCCCTTTATACTCTTTTTTTTTGCTATGCAATTCTCCCTAATTTGTCAGCATTTTCAGAAAAAAAAGTCGTTTACTCCACTGTTCCAGATTCTTAATGGATGTTAAATAAAACCAGATTTAATACCAGCTAATATAGCACCTCTGCAACAATTAACTTTCTCCAAGTTCGTATACTGTGGTAACACCAACTGGCCTTTACTTATCACTCTTAATTTGGTTTCATTCAAAAAAAATGTCAGATTCTGTCTCTTATAAATCATTATTTTAGATATAGATATGAAAATTACTTTATTGACTATGTGAATCTACAGATATTCAAATCACCTTATGTTTATTATTTCTGTAATTTGATAAAATGTTACTATATTCCTTGTTTGAAGGATTTGTAGGTTTTCTGATGACAAACATTTGGCATAAGCAAACACTAAAGCTTCACTTCCCAACCTCTACTCTTCAGAAGGAAAGTAATTAATATTTTTGTATAAAATCCTTTTTTTTTTCTTTTGAAGCACAGAGTAACATACATTCAGTGACATATGAATGCCTTTAGAGGAACAAAGATCTTTAATTAAAGAAATTAAATCATTATTCACTTCAGGTAATAATAAATTGTGATGGATGCTCATCTCAAACCATTGAAGAAAATTTGTTTGGCTAAAATATTAAAAGCTATGAAATTACTTATCACTGTCAAGGTATTAAGACTTCTGTTGTTATTGCTTCCTTACAGATAAATCTTGACTTTTCCCTTCCAGTGGTGTATATTCAAGCTTACTATGTCAGGCTGCTCAGAAAAGCTAAGCTGCTAGAAGTTATTTTTTTAAAACAGAGAAAAATATACTATGGATCTTTGTTATCAAGAAAGAAAGAAAAAACAACTGTTGTACAATACTTTTACAATGAAGGAAAAGGAGGCAAAATGGCTTATCAGAACCAGTAACCTTGTAAAGTGCTAATAGATTGCTCTGATTTTGATCTACCTTAATGAGTCAATATATACAATTACATCTAAAGCTTGCAGCACTGCTTTGGGACTATGAGTTTGCTGCAGACACTGTACGAACTAATATGGGGTGAAAGGTCTGGAACTGCTCTAGTTTTACCCTTATACGGAGGTGGGACCATTGACACTCAAAACACAAAAAGGAATGTACAACAAACTGTTAGATTTTGCCTAGGATACTTAATTGCAGACACACTTTTCCAGAACCAATGCTGTTACCTCCCACAACATGGAAATTAATTTCCAATCTAGCACACAAGGATGTGGTGAGTATATGTATGTCTTACGGTTTAGAACCTTTTACACACATTTTCGTAATTGTACAGACTTTCCAAACTTACCTCCTCTATGGATAATCAAAGAAGTTTCACTTCCAACAGGACATTCTTTAAGTATATCCACTACTTCTGCATGGCTCAGGTTCTGTACATTCTGCTGGTTGATCTCAACAATGAGGTCACCTTCACACAAACCAGGACATCCCTGAATGTCTAGAATTTGCTTCACCCTCTGTCCTGTAGGACTGTCTGCTATAGTGAAGCCAAAGCCCTGGGCCCCTTTCACAATGGTTAAGGTCATGAGTTCAGCTTGGGTGGCCCCAGAAGAAGCCATTGATACATTATCATCATGGGCAGGTGGTGGGAATGTGCTATCAAGCTGACTATCTGCTGGAATGGAGTGCAAGGAGTGTGGTGGTCGATCTGTTACGTCTGGAACAGACTGAGAAGTCCTAGAAATGTATTCCAAATAAGTTTCATAGTTATGTCTTCCATTTACCACTACCGGAGGCCTCTCCATTACTGCAAGGGGTGGCACCATGCTGTTGGCAGGATCTTCAGGATCAAAGGGCAAAGGGTATCCACGACATAGCACCAAGTTGACACTCTGACCAATAGGAACAGACTGGAAGAGTTTGACTACATCTGCGTGAGTATGTCCAAGGACACAAACTTCATTAATATAGACAATGACATCACCTAGAAAGAGAAGAAAAAATAGTGACAACATGAGACAGCCTCAGTTACTGTATATACAGTGCAAATTTTATTTTTTATGAAATAGAACTCTGCTAAAAAATTAAATATATTAGATCAACACACTGACTCAAATAATGCAGACAAAAAAGTAAAGTTTGTCTGCCAGCAAATGCAATACAAATAGACAATGACAGTGCTATTTCTTTTCTGTGGAAGCTCACAGCTGGAGAATTAAGCTGGATCCAGACATACACCTTTTCTTAACATTTCTTCCCTACTATTTTTTTGACTCCTTTCAGTGTAGCTCACAGATTACTTTTTTATAAGATACAATCAAAGTTTATTTGGAGGGTTAGTTGTCAAGAAATATCATTGTTTGGTGAAGAGTAAAAGGAAAAAAAAAAGGAAATAGTAAGCACTCATGGACTTAAGAATCAATGAATAGGGATGCAAGACTGTGCATGCATGCGCATGAGGAAATACTTTTTGCATTGATCATGGTATTGACGGTTTCCTATTAAATGTCATTACTCGCCATCAGACATCGAGGACTACTACAGGCATTTCCTATTCTAGGCATGAACGAAACTGTACCTTGCATATTGTAGAGATGTTTAGTGGCATTTTGTTGTAGCCATGATGGTTCAAGGACAATGACAGGACAAATTTTGTAGGTAGGTAAAATTGCTTTTTATTAGAAAAATCTAGGCAAATGTTTGAAAATCAGTTTAGTATTTCCAGCTAAATCAGCTGGTAAAATAAAAATAAAGATACTATCTTTACCTCCAAATCTTGTCTCATGTATAGTACAGAGCTACCAGTCAGAAAATATATGAAAGCAGAGTACTTTAAGTCAAAAGGCTATTTGTGGGTCTCCATATTGCTCATGCACCAACCAGCTTCTGCTACTGAAAAGTTCAGAAATAAGTTCAAGTCCCTTCTTGTTGTTAGAATGGATCTATATAGCCATAAATATTTTTTTACGGTACTGTTAAGGAGCACAAGAGAATAAAAATGAGTAATCAGAACAAATGATATACAGAATAGTTTGATGACCCACAGCCAGTTTCCACTTTAATAAAACACTTTGCATCTTTATAACAAAGGAGAAGGATGTTTGGTTAGAGAACTCCACAAGTTAAAGTATTTTTCTAAGTGAAGATTGTTTTATTATCCTACCATTAATTAGGGACAAGAAATCACTTATACAGACAACACTGTGAGGTGTCTACAGGGTACATAGTTCAATAATTGACCTATCACAATGTAATGTTTTTTAATGGTATTTGAAAATTCAGCAATAAAATGAGAATGATTTGGGGAGGATGAGGTGTTTTGTGTTGCTTCAAGTGTATTTATGAAATTATGTCTTTAAAGTACTTCAATCAAAAGATCTAATCAAGTAAACTGAGGAAAAAAGAGCATCATCAAGATGCCAGTGCAAGGTCTGTTTCTATGTGACAACGAAAGGCAACGGCTGTTTCTATGTGAAAACGAAATGGTCAATTCCCACATGATCAGCCTGCCTAACAGCCTGACAGTAATTAATTGCATATGCACAAACTGTGATTCAGAGAAAGATTTCTTCAGAGGTTGTCTAGGGAAAAAATGCTAAGAGAGTTTGTTTAAATGTTTGTGAATATTATTCACAGAAACCTTAGGAGCTGCAAATACTGTCTTAAATGTGCATCATGAATAGATTTCAAACTATAAGCAAAAGCAGTAAGGTCACTTCACAGGCAGCACTGAAAGAATTCCAATGTTTCTTTCTCAAGCAGCTGAGAGAAAAGAGTTTTCAAAAGTCAAGATTTAAAAGAGAGAAAGAATGTACCGTTCTAAATTACTGTGGCAATGGCTGCAATTCATTGTGATTTGCTCATGCCCTGGTATAGAAAGTGCTTACCTGCATTCTTATCCCTGGCTTCCGCATTAGCAGTGAGGCTGACATTGCTCATAATAGGACTGGTACTGTTGAACTGAGACCTCTTCAATGCATGCTCCTGTTTCAGTAGCTTATGCCTTAACAGTACCCTTGCAACTTTTTAATCCATGCAGTCTTTATTTCCCTGAGTGTTGGCAATGCAGATATGTGGTGGGAGGAGACCAATCTGTTCATCCTCTCTTGCAATACTTAAGCAGGGTGCAAAGGGAATAATGCATTTATTGTGTTGGGCAAGTAAATCATTGTCTGTTTTCACCCCTTCACTTTATGCATTTGTACAGGATTAGCTATAAAACTTAAACCAATATGTTTTTCATAAATCAGAAAATCGGATAAACTAGTTGACATTACATAGGTCTCCAGTGAAAAGAAATTAGCTGTGCACAAGGAGTAGTCAGGAAATATATAGGCCAAGTAGCCCCTTTCCCCGTTCACTAAACAGGCAAAACTTAGCATTAGAAGGTCTTGGGTAAGAACTCCTTCATCAAATAATGACCCTGCATTATCCCTCACAAGACAGCAGAAAATTCTTTAGCATTTCCTGAATCAACATTTTTAAAGGTCTTTGTGGTTTCTGAGGTATAACATGAATAGCATGTCTAGGCACACTCTGAAGTTGTAACTCACTCACAGTTGAACCATTTGAGACCCATAATGCTGTACTGTCATATGGAGAACATACAGCTGAAGGTTAAAAGGGATGGGGAAAAAGGCATGAATTACTAAGTTCAGCTCAAAGAAATAGCTACAGCAGTGTTAAACTGGGAAGAAACAGAGTTTCAGATCATGAAACATGAAAGAGGAATAAAAGGGGTTAATTTCAGAAATCCTTCAAATAAATCTCTGGACCGTAGGAGTTTCTCCAAATCTAACTCATTTTTCAGGCTGAGTTCCTCATTGCTGACACAGAGAGAAGTACCCAGCATTTGGTAGGAAGAGAGAGATAAGTTAAGAGCATTACAGAGTCAGTGCCATGCTAATGCAAAGTTCAAAACCTCTCTACTTTAGGTAGAAAGGTTCCTGTAGCATCTTTTCTGCCTCTTCTCTCCTGCTGCTTCTAATAATAATGGGTGCATACGGACAAACATAATAGCAATCCCCTTTATAATTCCTGCCTGATTTTCTGAGCAAGCCATAGTCTGCCTCCAGAAATCACAGTTTCGCAGTGAGTGGGTATCTTTGAAGTTATGCAGAACATTTATATTAAGCATCAAACTTTGCTTGGCTTTTAGAATTAAACCTACTAAAATGACTGGAGCTTGCTTACAGAATCACAGAATGATTGAGGTTGGAAGGGACCTCTGGAGGTCATCTTGTCCAACCCTCCTGCTCAGGCAGGGTCACCTAGTGTTTCCTGATGTTCAGATGGCACCTCCTGTGTTTCAGTTTGTGCCCATTGACTCCAGTCCCATCACTGGGCACCACTGGAAAGAGCCTGGCTCCATCTTATTTGCACCTTCCCTTCAGGTATTTACATACATTGGTAAGATCCCTCTGAGCCTTTTCTTCTCCAGGCTGAACATCTCTGTACTTCAATGTCCTCACTATTGGGTGCTCTCCCGAATGTCATCTTCCTCACTAGCCTGTACAAACTTTACACACACCCTACCAACCCTATCTTACTTGAGACTGTTCAGGGATGAGGGAGACCAGGAGGGCTGGTCTATGGAGAAGGCATCTGAATGAGACTCTAGATGAAGTGGTAGGTTTGATAGATACCCAGCAGAGTAGACAATAAATATCCTGTTCTACATCTCAAACATCTACAACGTCACAAGAACAGATTCTGCTGTCCAGCAGCCAACATCCAAATTCAGCATTGAGTCAAAGAATGTTAGAGAATACTGACAGCGACCAAATTTGTCAAACTGTCTTACAATTACCTCTGCTTTATATAAGGCTTTTGCATTTAACTGATAAATTTAGGAACACAGGTCTGGAGGGGACTTCCTGGATGGCTGAACCTAGTCCCCTGTTGTCAGGTACAACACACTATGCTACACTTGATGAAATTTGATGTCGTCTTCACAGAAATATCCATGAAGCCCCAGAATATTTCACTTCTTTAACTAGCTTGTTTTGCTTATTAAAGTTTGCTGATCATTACTTATTTTGTCATGTAATGTTAATGGACTCAATGCCTGAAAGCTTGGTTAAAGGTTACATTTTTTTATCTACATATTTCAAAGCAAAAACCAGATCTAAACTATCATTATCTTTTGTTGGTTTAGTGACTGGTGAAGAAATTTGTGAGCTTCAACATCCTCTAATGACAGATTCTTACTTACATTCCTCTCTACAATAATGTTGCATAGTTAAATCTGACACCCTGGGGATTTTCTGCAAGCATTAATACTGCAAAAATACTTTTTTCATGCTTGAAGTGCTTGATCAAAACAGAATCTGTTTTATTGACATAAGTCATTTCATTACAAATTATCCTAATGTTTCATGTAATGCTACCAGCTCTATTTCCCTCCTCTCTAAAGAACCTATATTATTCAGTGACTCCAGTTATTGTTTCTGCTATGTTTTTATTACCCCTAGAATGTCTGTATACACAGTAGGTAAAGTTCCTCCATTTTCTTACCCATGTTCCCACCATTTGTACACAAACACTTCTCGTATTTCTTATTATTATTGTTTTTTGTGCACTCGGTTTCCTGGCTGGAATTTTTTATGGAACCTCAGTGAACTGAATTGCCTACTGGACTGCCCTTCTTATTATTTAGAATTCTTGAAACTTCGAAGTTTCAATGCAGAGGAAAAAACACAGATTAGATCTTTGTTGTTAATTTATGATCACATTCAAAGTTTAGTAGAAATGTCTCCATTGTTTCTGATGGGTCTGTGTTCATGTGCTTAAAATATGACAGAACACTGTGATTTGGTGGGGGGCAGAGACAGTTCTGCTACTGCCCCGCAGCCAGCACAAGCCAACAGCAATGGAGCTAAAAACAGCCCATGGTTTGGCAAGTCAGCACAGGAAGCACCAGCTCTGCAAGACTCCGGCTGCATTTTTTTTTGCTTCATTTATAGCCCAGGTAAACTCTACTAACTTCTCCATCATTACTTATTCCCATTGGCATTTCTCAACCATATACTCTAAAATCTGCATATGCATGCTTTGCATGAGCTTCAGAACTAGCAATACATGATTACTTTATTGTTGAAGCTTCCCCTTCACCTGCCCACCCATGCTATCTACTGTAATTACCAGCTATTTCTGTCACTTCTCAGCAGTGACCTTGTCTTCTCTTTCTGCAAAGTGCTGCAAGATTGCTGGCACTGTAGCCTATTAATAATAAATTCAGAGGTGCTAGCACGTTTCCAGTACTGAGATATGAAACATGGGGGTAATTTTAATAACAACGGTGTATGATTGATGGTCATGAAAGAGGTGAAGATTGGTTAGAAATGAGCCATTTTTACATGTGCACATACAGTTACTAGTAGCAGTACAGAGAACTAGTGCATGAGGGATGATTTAGTTAAACAGTAGCAGGCAAATTATATTCTGAAACTTTGAATCTCAACTTCCTTCCACTTGCCATAGGTTTTAATCCAGTGTGTGAATAAATAATTTTTGTTATGAATGGGTAGAAGCATTTCTTTGGATAGAAAAGATTTCAAAATGTTCTGTATAAACAGAAATTTTCTTGTACTCTGACCTGCCACAGAACCTTGTAAAACCAATTTGGCTCTAGCTGCTAACATCTGCATGGCATAACTTTTATAGACAAAAATTAAAACCTAGGATACTGCAGTTCATGGTAGCCTGATTTATCTTTTTTTGAAAAATTTGGCCCTACTTTTTGTTAGTACTCATTACATAATTACCCTTATATTTAAAATAAAAATTACTGAATAATAATAACTTCTTAAAGGAGGTGGCAGTGTAAGATGACTATTGCATATTAATACAGAAATGCTTAAAACACCTGCCAAGAAAATTCTAACTTATTTCTTTTAAAAAGGAATGGTAAATTAACTGCTAAAACCTATCAAGAATGTAACCTGGGGAGAAGTACATGCATATAATAACCACAGCTACTGATTGGAAGAGCTAAATTTAAAATTGACCACTTTATTATTAGCTTTATAACAACTTTATCTGATAGATAGTACTGTGGCAGCCACATTGAAATGAAAAGAGCTGCTGGGAGACATAATGCTCAGCTGCTTCTGCACACAGAAATAATTTCAGGACCACTTGCTGGTATGTGAGAACACTGAACAGCCCGTTAAAATATCTGTGTTCATACTGGCATGGAAGAACCGTTTCACAGTCTTCACCTTGTACAGAAAGTTTTACCCACGTGCTGACAAACTCTGCAAAGCTGACATGTAACCATTAGCCACAGATCCTCCTTTCACTCACTGGACTCTGGGAACTGAGGTACAGGGGAAAAAATCAGGGTAACAAAAATTATTATTTGCTAAATCTGACAAAAAGTGAAATCAAAATGGATTTCTAGGCATTCAGGCACTCAAACTTGCATCGATAGGTCTAAATTTTCCTCTTAATGAAACCTGAACAACAGATGTAAATCAGCTGTTTGTCGTCATTGTAGAAGTGGTTAACTCAGGCTAAAATCTGTCCCTGTCATTGGAAGGACGGCACACTCTGGCTCTGAACTTGGGTTCCTCTTCAAGGGCCAACAGAAAGATGTGACACACACATGTGTCTGCAACTTTACCCAAGAATCAGATCTGTTGAGTAAGCAGGTGCCATTTTTATACAATCAATTTTTTAGAACCCATTTTAATTCTACTGTGACCCAATGCACATGCCTAATTAAAAAGCTGTCTATTCAAAATTTTTGTGCTTAACCAGCATGTATCATGTAATTACACCCAGGCAGATGTGGATTAGTAGAAGAAACTATTTACATTTTATTTGTATTTTGCATATAGTGGTAAAAGCTATTTAAATAGAGGCATTTAACTTTTTTTGGGAGAGGAATAAAATACATTCCAAAAAAATCTAAAGACCTTGATTATTTGCTGATCCAGTAAACATGAAAAAATGCAGATTAAAAATGTAAGTAAAGCAATAGCAAAAGAATACTTAAATGAAGGCTGCTCATAAAGTGCTAAAGAACAGGCAAATTCTCTTCCTAGCTAGACTGTTCTTCACTTCTTCAAGCATCTAAAAGCATAGCATGGATGTTAAAACTACCACTTTACAAAAAAGTAATTATTTAAAAGATGATAAATAATTTGGAGGCAAGACCACATAAAAAGAAAAAGGGCCAATTTTCAAGGCAGCTTTTTATTTACAAATTATGTAAGCCTGTTCTGTCTATGTTTTGCTTGCAGGAACTATTTGTGCATCCTGAAATGCCTGGTGTGGATGAACTGCGTGACAAAACATCAGTAGATCTGAAAAGCAAGATAAAAAATGTATGCCATGTTTGCATAGCTATTTGGGATCACTTTGAAAGGTGTCACTGTGTGCAGAGGCTCATGTAGAAATGAAACCCTTTTTTTCTTTAGAAAAAGGAGGTCAAAATTTACAACACATTTGCTTTTGTACGCACAACATTTTATTTCTGTACGCAGAGCGTCACATTTATCTAGGTAATGGCTCCCAGGAGGAGGAAAGTAGCCCAGCCAGCCTCCCAGCAGCCTAAAGGCATAAGGGTATGGCAGAGCATGATGTAAATACCAAGCAGCCCCTGTCCCCGCCTGGGAAGCCTGGCAATGTGCCACCTCTCCCCAGTGGAAGACATTTTCAGCAGCATTGTGGACCGCACACCATTGCAACTGCTAATTCTTGACAGAAACTGCCGGGAAGGAAAGAGGGAGATGAATGAGGTGAGGAACTACATGGAGCATTTACAAAGAGGCTGCAGCACAAAGACAAAAGTCTTTATATGTTGAAATATATATGTAACTGGGAATTTTTCGTAATAGGTAGTCATGTTTTACTTGTGAACTGAAATGGTTAATAGAGCTTTTTTCTTTCTTTGAGTAATGCTAGCACCATAAGGACAGGCAATAACTAGTCACGTACTAAATTAGTACTTCGTGAAAGTAACAGCAGCTAGCTGGACACTTAAAAACATGTGCAAAGACAGATGAGTAGGATTACTCTCCATTTTAAATCTAGAGAGGTATAAATTGAAAGTTCATTTTGATTTTAGAGACATTATCGTTTCTGAGGACATTCCCTGTAACTGAAGTGGGCATTACTGCCCGAACTGGGGCAGATTTATAACTCTGTTATCTATTTACTAAGACCATGATTTTCATCATTGTTTGATCAATACTCTGTTTTTCTTGCTACGCTAACAAAGAGTGCTCATCCAGGTGCCTAACTTCAGCAGCTGGCTCTCTGAGACCAGTGCAAATGTGATTTTACTATCAGTCAGGTCATTAACTTAATTTAAAGTTAAGACTAAAAGCTTTGATTTGTGGATTTTTTGTCCATGTTCTGCTGACCGAGCTCAATGGGAGCTGCCAAGACTCAGCACCTCTGAAAATCAGCGTGCTTATTTCAGAGCCAAATGTGGAGCCAAATGCCAGGCACCAAATCTGAAGGTGTTGCTATGATGTATTGTTTAGCAAGTTCAATCTACTATAATAATATGCATCCAAGTGCTTCCCATGAGAAATGTTTACAATTACTGTCATCCCAGGCACTGCTATTAACACTATCCATTCCCTCCCAAACTTTATGCTGAAGAATCTGATTCTGCCTAAACATCTTGTGTCCCTAATCCTGTCAGCTGTAATGAACTCTGTGCTCATTCACTGCTTCATCCTAGCTATTAGAGCATCTACTGTCCTGCCAAACCAGAAATTCAGAATATCTCTGTGTGCATTCATATTTGTACATATATATAAATCCTCAAATCTTGCTGTATCTTGAAAGCAGTCAGCTGGATTTACAAGATCAGCAACTTCCAGAGATAGAGACAGATACTTCCAAAGAAGTCTGGATTATTACAGGTGAATACTTTTATGCAAAATTAAAGACAGGAAGCATTATATTTCTATCAAATATAATTTAAATGCATCAAAACCAGTGAAATAATTTCCAGTCAAATAAGTGGATTTTTACTAATAGTCTACTACGTATAAATACTTCAGTGCATTTAAAATAGAGTCATCTTTGATTATCAATTCATTAACAAATATCTCACACAAATGTATGGCTAATATATGAGTCCTTTGTTACTTAAGAGTTTCATAAAGGCCATTCAACCTTTAGGTTGATACATGCTTATCTTACATATTACCTCTATTTTATCTTTTTTGATAGTAAAATCATCAACGTAAAAGTTACCACTACTTCAGAGAGCTTCTCACATAATATCTGTACCATAAGATCTACTCAATAGTTTTTCAGGCATGCATAAATATATTACTTGCTTTAAAATTGTATGGCAAAGAGAAATAGTGGAGTTCCTTTCGGTTGTCTCAGGTTTTACTGTATTTTTCCAGGTTAATAGAGGGTAATGTATTATCAAACTGACCTTCCATCCAAACAAAAGTTATCTTAATATCTCTATAGCCTCTTTCAGCAAAGCACTCATTTTCAAGGACAACATATTTTTATTCTTTGCAAAACAATTTAACACCTTCACCAGTGAATAATTTATGCTTTCCTTTCCAGCCCATTCCTGAATACTACACTGACTCTAAACTACAAAATTCAGCTTGCATAATAATTTTTGGTGAGATGAAGGAGGCAAAATCATTAACAAAATTCCCACCCAGCCCCTTCTTTAACACTGCTTTATAACACACAGGAAACTCCAGCCTTGTAATGGTTAGGCAAAGGTTGCTTTTCACCCTTATAACTGCATGGCTAAGAACCACATTCTCCTTTTATGAGGATTATCCAATCTCTCACTAGCTATTCTGCCTCCTTGTATGTCTCATTCACCTTCTCTATTTTCTGTTTTGGTTTACAAGCTTTCTGAGAGAGAGACAAGAATTTGCAGTACTCTTGTGGGGTTTATAGCACTGTGGAGTCACAATTTTGTTGTGACTTCATTTCCACTGCAGTAAATATTTGAACAATAATAACACCACTGCAAGGTAAATACTCTATCATTTTCCAGTGCAATGTAGGGGTTCAGCTTAATGCTTGGTTCCTAAGCCTTGCAACAAACTAAGCTGAGTTATGGCTACATCAATTACTGTTCAATAGTAAAATCTCAGATTTCATATATAAAGGGGCACTAATCTTCTGTTGTGTATGACAAAACACCATATCTTCCTCTTTAGAAAAGAATTAATTTTCTGGAGGTTTGAATATATTAATTTGTTAATTAGCTAATGAATAAAAGTAAATTAAAATGGGTTATTATGAATGACTGTGATCCTGTATCAGACTATTCGTTCAGACTGAAAAAGCAGTCTCACAGTATGCCTGCCATCTCCTAATGTTCTCACTGTGAATCATCCCATGGGTGGCCTGTAGTTAAAAAGCCCTTCCCAAAATGATCATTATATCTAATTTTTCCTCAAAAGGCTACCACTTATTGTCATTTGCTTCCATACAAATTTCTATCCTGCTCCTGACAAAGTAGGTGGTACCATCTCTCCTGAGAGTGTATTGCTTCTATGTCCATCAAAAATTGAGAGCAAGTTGTGATCTCCCATCTGATTGGAGACAGTAGCCATAGTGACAGAAGGCAATTCATGGAAAATTTCTCTCAAGCATATCTTATGTATAACTTACCCTTATTTGGAAAGCCTGTGAAAATGGTGGGACATGGGACAGCCATTTCACAGACTTCCTTCTAAGAACTATCTGCTGCATGAGAAGTGCATGAAGAAGGGTAAAAGTATGATGTGTGCAAGGATGTAGCACATTAGAGACAGGAGATAACTAAGGATAAGCAATGGATGAGCGTGTGTGCTGTGGGATACAGGAATGGAAGGAGCAGGAAGAATTTGGGACGTGAATGCCAGCAGCAGAGTGGCAGAGAAAGCAGAAAGGAAACTGATGTGCGCTGGGTGCTTTGCTCTTCCCTGTCTTTAAAAATAACCTAACTGGCTGCATGTCTAAGAGCCCTGTCCTGCTTCAGGGAGGCACAAAAAGCCTACAATATATTGGTGAATCCTGCTCCCCAAATTAATGTTTTAAAAATGGATGTCAATTTGTATTAAAACTGTTTTTGTTCTTTTTGCTTCTTATGACAGTTCAAGTATGAAATTATTAATTTTTCAGGCTTCTCTGCACACAATTCTCACATACATGCCCTGCCAGGAAGCAATTTCCAGACAAAAAACACAGTAAGGTGTCAACTGTACATGTGAGTGATTTTTAGAAATCCAGTAAAATGGCACAGTCATTAATTCCAATGGCGATTTACAATCAGAAGAGAATCACCTAAGGTTAAACTAAAAAAACTAAACAACCCTAGGTATAAAAATGAAAGCAGGGCTCCTTGTCTATGTTAATCCTTTCCACATTTAATATAATCAAGAAGATCCAAGTTCATGAAAAGAAACCCAAAATTGTCTTTATGAATCACTCAAACCAAATCTGGGGCTGCTGACACTAACAAGAGAGACATGACTATAAATAATATTGTCCTACCAGCAAAGTTAAGCATGGCTGGGTGAATGAATTCAGTGTTTGTTTGACTTTGTGCGTTGTGATTTCATGGATTTTACAATGGATATAGCAGGGAGAATGTGTACCTGTTCATAGGACAATAAAACAATTTGTGAAATAGAACAAGCTTTTACAATAATTGAAACCAGTGTAATAAATGTTTTAATTACAAAATATAATTATAATTTTTTTTCTAATCTTATACTATTAAAAGTTTATATATTATGTTCCCAGTTAATATTTAGAAGAACGAATCACAGCATTTTCAGATTGGCATCCTTTAGCTTTTCTCAGCAAGGAATCCCAAAATTGTTTAGCCTTGACAAATTTTACACACATAATGATGAACCAATCAATGAATGTATTTAATGTCTAGTGAACCTGGAATACTGTAAAATACTACTGAAACATTGTCAAAACTGGATCTTCAGGGTTAATAAATAAGTGGAATTATAGTCAAACACTGTGAAGAAACAAATTCTGAAAGATTCTATCAATTTATTTTAATTGAGAATGAAACTATCCAGTCTTTTCACTATCACTCCAAAATAGGTATATTATTATCCCACATGAGAGAACTATTGTAACAGCACTGCTAGCATTCCCATGGCAAAGAGTATTCTGATTAATTGGGGACAGTGGAGGTGGTTTATGCAATGAAGAAGTCTGATACCATGCTGTTAATGTCGCTATAGTACAATTATTAACACTACTTCTATGAATTATTTAATATGCTAGGGATAACTAATGTGAATGCTTCTCAATGTGCTTTTTTGCTATATGATAAAGGCCACAAAAAGAGAGCACACTAACTTTGGTATTCGCAGTGACCATATCCATTTTCTTTTTCAGACTTCACTGTCCTCCAGGAATTATTGCAATGACCTGCAGATTAAATGCTGAATACCATAAAACGCTTCCAGTAGAACTCATCTAAAAGGTACTTCTGGAAAACAGAAGTATGCATATTTTCACACTTATTCATATAGCTTCAGCTAGCTTCAAAAAAGAATAGTGATTTAGAAGGAGAATCAGTGGTCCACCTAGTCTAAAAACTGGAGAGCGTGTTTTGGATTCTGAGGCGATCCTGAGTTTATATAACTGCAAGCACAGATGTTTCTCTGGTGCAGTGTTGCTGATAAGCATAGGTGGCACATTTTCTTCCAGCTGTGTTCACCTGGGCTTGAAGGCTCAGGACAGCCTTTACTCTGATAGAGCTGAGACCATCCACCTCTATGTCCAACTTTAGGCTGTTGCTATCAGAAAGAGCTCCAGAATACCAGAGATGCCTTGAAGCCAGCCTAGCACAAGAGGACTGGGAATAGCGGAACTGATAATATCATTTAAGTGACATGGAAATAGAGAAAAAAGCAAATGCTAGCAGCAATGGAGGGAGAAACATAATGGTGCGGAGACAATGTAGGACAAAACCTTCTGGTATCAGTGCCTACTGTCCCACATGCTGGCCAAGGAAGCTGAAAGGCATTTCTGTATTTGCACAGTCCTTGCCTGTCAGCAGATAATTGTACAAAGAGCATGTTCCCCAAACCTATGAATGACTCTGTCCTGGCATTCAAAAAATTATACCATCATTAAAATGAGTAATGTCAAAGATGAGGTTTAGGTCCGATTGCAAGTATTCTGCACGCACAGGAAAAAACTGTTTGCACATAACAGATGTACTTCTACTCCACTGGAGTCTAGTCAGGTTCTAATTTGGATTATAATTAAATATTTTCCTGACTTGGTTCTTACCCACTCTCTACATTTCTTCCACCAAAGGATTCTGCCCCTCCCCCCAACTACGAAAAGAAGTAGAACGAGTACTTGTCTGTTTGGTTATTTTCATGTAGTTAAAGGGAATGTGCAAAAGCAAGGCTGTTTAAGATGACTGATAATATATTCTTCTTTTTCACTTGCACAAATAGAATCCATTTGGGAAGGATGCTCTCGAGGCATAACAAAGATTTTGAATACCTAAATAAGACCCAGATGTGCTCAGATACCAACAAGATGTGAAAGAGATTAAAAGCTGTTGCCATTAAAAGAGAAATTAGTTACGTGAGCATTCTGCAATTTCCTCAAATCCCTCACTCTCCCAAATTAAAAAACAGACACGCTGCCTAATTCAAACACAAAAATACAAGGTGTGCCTTCATCTAACGGCAAATTAATACTGTTGCATCATATTGACTGAAATGTAAAGAGATGAAAGAAAAAGGAATAAAAATTATATGAGCCTAATGTGATTTTTCTCTTTTCCAGCTACATCAGGATTTAAAGGAACACCTAATTCCATCACTGATAGCAATATAATAGTAAAGGCTACAGTGCATGAGAAATTTAAATTACCCTGAAGGAGTAGGTTCGATATATGGCCTGTCCCTAAAAACTGCTATTGCAAGATGCAAACAGAGGTCACAAAAAAAGTCATGGTAGCCCACGTCATTTCTAAGATTTGGGAGAAGAACTTGCTGCCACTGCAAGAAAGAGTAAAAATCTTGCTGAAGTTTGTTGAAGCAGATGCAACTATACTGTACAAGGTATTACGTATCACTCTGGTTGTCAACTGGATAGGGCTTCTTTCATAGCCACAGGAAGGCGATCAGGCACTGATTAAACACACTGACTTTATACTTCCAGTCTTGACTCAGAGAGGGATTGTTTTAAGTCTCTTTTATGATATCTATTATCTACCCAAAAAGAAAACTTTCAAATTTGGAAAATGATAGATTAAAGGTTGTCTACAAGCATTCGATGTGTTTGCATTGTGCAAACAGATTTTGATGCAGTCTTTATCGAGATTACACTTTATATTTTATCCTTTGCTGTAGGGTCTTTGTTCCAGTCCCACCTTTTTCCTGTACTTGGTCTGGCTCTTCCCCTCAGCTGCATTCCTGTCATGCGTGTGAGACAGAAAGAGAGGGAGGACCTGATGTTGATTTCTATGGCCAGTGCCACTCCTGCACTTAACTGGTAGAAGATCCCAATCAGGGCAGGCCTGGCTTTTTCTGTCTACCCAAGATAAAGCATGTTCAACACAAAATTCATAGTGGAAGAAAATTAGCTCCTAATTCTAACACACATATGTACAATGAGGCTACACATATGTACAATGAGGCTAACATCTACACGTGGATATATTTCTATGTGGGAAAGTCAAAACTGATATCCCTGGTACCAGGCTGAACACTGTAAAAGTGACTGCTCCATGGCATGGAGACCCTCAGTGATATATCTGTAAGAATATTTGATATGATGAAATAATATTATAGTTCATCTGCCTCCCCTAGTTCCTAGAAACAACTGTATTTTTTTTTCTGAAATGGACTAAATTTTATGTTTATTTTTTATGTATATAAATATATATATATTCACACAAGCACATGTATATTTTTACACAGAGGTACACCTTCAGCACAGTTACCCACAGACATACACATATGAAAGCACTTCATCATACACATTCAACATCTCCTATTAGTATTATAACTAATGTTATATTACTATCTACTTAACACTTTTAGATACATCCAGATACCTGCACTGCATATAATATGCATACCACTGTTTTATAATGCATTATCTCGAACAAACTGTGAGCAGAAAAAGTATTCTATGTTTGGAAGTGTGACATAGAATTGGATGACTCAGGTGAAACTCTGGCCTTTGAAAATGGTTGCATAGGACATTGCTGTAAAAAGACCTGGGGTGCTGTGTGGCCTCGGGGAGCGCTGATACCGGTGTCACTGCTGGAGCACCAGTAATGCTGCACCACTATATCTATGCCTATGCATACACTACAAACATGCATGTTACTTTACAAACGTTAAGAAAATTCTCGTCATTAGGAGCTTTGGGAAATAGAAAATTAAGACATAGCTGGTAAAAAGAGGTTATACAAAGAAAGTATTTTCTGAGAATTTTTTACTATGTTAAGATTAGATAGAAGAAATTGCCAGGTTGTGGCAATTTTGCTGGAATAGTTCAATTAAAAAACCTCTAGAAATTAGAAACATTATGGTTTTGTTTCCTTACTGAATTTTCTTAAGATAGTATTATTTTCAGTTTGAACTTCAAAAAAAAATATTCACCAACATTTTTGGAAAACTATTACTTCCAGTTGACTTGAAATTATGTATATCATGCTCTAGCAAAGCAGGATTCATTATTCTTGTAATAAATGAAATCTTTAAAATATCACAATCCTGCATTCAGAACTGAACAGACTACCAAAAGATAGAATTTACAACACTATACAGTTTAAAACAAAAATGCATCAGCTTGGCACCTGAGATGGATTAGTATTTTTGACATAAACAATTGTTCAAGTGCAATTCTTACTATTATCCTTATTTCCCAAAACAATTCAGAACTATTTTTAAATGAGTAAGAACTGCACTAGAAACACTTGAATCTCTTATATAATAGTCAACTGCATTTCCTTTTGATGCAATCAAGTTTGGCCTAAAAAACATACTCTGTCTGTTATACAGAAAATAATTGGAATAAGACAGACTAAACAGATTGCTGAAAACAATCTACCAAAAAAAACCAGAAAGCTTTTTTGAACTCTGCATAATGATGCTGCCGTTCTAACCTGTCTGGAAAATGACCAGAGGTAAAATGATAGTATTTTTAACTCCTCTTGTCTGTTAGAACAAAACCCCCTCAAAATAAAGCAACCTTCTAAAATGATATAAAAAGTATGAACACATAAATGTGGTAAATAGTTTTGTACAATGTGTAGCACTGCAGTGTTGCATGAATTTCATGTGGAATTTTACAGAGGAATCCACCCCAAACCCACCTATTAATTAAACAAGGTTATAAACAAGGGTGATATCTGGTGGTGGTGATGAGGTCTGACGGCAGGCAGTGTCTGCACTGTGGGTGGATGCCTTCCTCTCCAGTTGCCTGAGGACAACCTGCTTGAGCCCACCAAGCTGCCTTGTGGTGCGTGGACTTTTCTAGAGGTTTCAGTGGAAGAAAGTCAGCCAGGCTCCATTGAACAAGACGAGGACCAACAGCCCTGACTGAGGCTCTGGCCCTGATATATCAGGGGAAATAACCCTAGTAACCTGCTAGTGACAGTGGTATGATTAATGCCTCCCTGCACATCTAGCATGTCTTTCATTCCCATACAGTCACAATGATGTTTCTATTAAACTATAACCTGCACCTCTCCGTTAGAAGACACTGTCAGGTTCACATGACTACCTCAATTTCCTCTTTTTCCAGTTTTCCACCTCTTTCTGCTGCCTGCTTTCTCTGAATTGCCCCAGTGTGAAACCACCAATTTTTCCTCTGCACTTTTAGTCCTTCACTGTGTTACAGGCACCCCCAGCTCAGCCTTGCCAGCTTCTGCAGAGCTGATGGATCTGCAGGATTCAAAGGTGTGATTTCAGGCCAATAATCATCAACTACTGATAGCCTTTGCTTATTGATACTTGTTATTTCATGTACGTACAGGTGGAATAGAAAAGATCATGAATAACAGAGCAGCAGCATAACCCAGCATGTTCCATGACTCACTATTAGCCTATGAATAAATTCTCAAGGAGCATACCTATCAAGAAAAGGTGTCCAATATTACCTGACTTTTCCCCAGCAGTACCACAGGTGATGCTCAGTATGGCAAAGACAGTCTCAGTAAATAGTGCATACAACGATGCTGATTTTAATGCAGAATAAATTAGTTGAATACAAAGAATTTTAATTTACTTTCATTAGGAGCTGAAGAAGGAAGCAATACATCAAAAGGATTGAAAGTGTCAGTGTTTAAAAGTTCTATACTCACATCACTGCTCTCAGACCTTTCTTGCAGGGCTCCTTTTCTTCTTTTCTTTGGTACCTTGCCCTCCCCTCTCCCACCTCCTTCTACAGGCGCAACACACATGCATATAAACACCCACTCTCCAGCCACCTCTGAGCATAAAATTACTGCCTTTTCTCCCTGCCTCCCTGCAGAAGAAAAACAAATTGTCACATCTTCAGCACCAGCAAATCGTAGTCCAGTCAGTTTTCTCCCAGTCCTGCACCCAGCCTCTAGAGATGGGGCCGCCTTCTTTCCCCCACCACCTAGTCATCCCCTGAGATTGATAGCTGAGACCTGGCAAAACTCCTGAGCCCAAGCCACCAAGAATTTCTCTAGCTCCTGTACACAGTCCTCGCTTATCTGGGCATGATGGAAGAGCGGTGTTTAGGGGAGCCTGGGTCCGCCGCCACGGCACCACTCCCCTGTGGTATCTACTGGAAGAGGAGATGAGCAGAAGCGAGTGCTGCCTGGGTAGCTCCCTGCTGCTGCATGCACAGAGCATACGGTAGCAGCATTGCATCCTGAGCTCCACCTCCATTCACCAACTCAGAATAAATGTTGCACTTATGTGACTGCTGGAGGGGAGAAGACTTTTGTGGGGCGGAGAGAGGAAAGGCTGGATGAAATTTTCCAGGGGCTTCTCACTTTTCATCAGGACTAACTTCATGCCTGCCTACTGGTTTGAAAAGTGCTCTGTATGTTATTGAGAAATTGTCATTACAGATTTTTAAACAAACAAGTCATTTTTTAAAAATGTCAGAATCATCAATTACAAAGAGGCAGTCGCAGAAGTGCTGGAACAAACTTTGCTCTTCTGACAAAGGCTATGTGAACAGCTAAGCAGGATGAGATGAGAGGTGCATCCGTGCTAATATCCTGATTCTGGCAATTGACAGCGAAAGATGCTTTAGGAGTGAAATCATAACAAAACTGCCTGAAATGTCTCTGTAACCTCCATTAGTTAAAGGTTCACAAAGCTCCTGGAATGTGATTTATATGCCTGGAAATGTTTCTGCATCTCTAATGCAACTCTGGATACTTTTACTTTATGCCATGCATCAAATGAGAAACTCAGAGCACTGACAAAAAATTGATCTATATGTGATAGAGCACAGATTTCTGTTTTAATGTATACTGCACAATTGGACATATACAGAAGTCGGCCTGAATATCTTAAGCTGAACTTCATTAGGCTTCTCTTCACTAACATTTGTAGTAGTTAATATGGGAGTTGCTAACTGCAATAATTATTGGACTTCACAAAGTTCTAAAATGACTATTTCTCCTCTTGGATGGGGAAATTCAGGTACAAGGATGTTAACTAATTTGTTCAAGTAAAATATTTGATAACTGTCAAAAAAGATATTTCCCATTCTAAATATACAGCAGAAATTGTATCTTAAAAGTCATTACTTAATTTATTCTTACATTTTCAAAGGGTTTAAAATTTACTTTAAATTTTAGCTTTAGAATTTGTGCTCAAAGAATAGTGAAAGGCAAATGAAGAGCTGAATTTCTGAACTCTCAGATTTTAATATACGTAGAGATTGTATTTGGTTGCACAAATATGGAGGCAGAGAGGTGATTATGCATTCTTAATCTATTCAATTTTTAATAAATAATGAACAAAAATCTGAAACTCAGCTAAATATTTACTTTTTGTTTTGATATTTGAATGGTATAATAAAGTCCTATATGGCAAAACAACAAAATTAAAAGAAAATTGAAGGTGGCATGGCTGATGATATTGAAAAATGCAGTTCTAGATTATTGGTTTCATCAGTACAGTATGAATTTCTCACTTTCCCTGTCATCTCTTTACACAGAAAGAAGCTCTTTCCCCCCTCCCAGATCATTTTTCTTGTTAAGCAATAAGATGTCATTATTTATTGAATGAAATGGTACATGAGATGATGACTATTATTTTCAATGTATATTTTTGTCTGTTCATACAAATAGCCAAATCATGCGAGATAGATGTTAATTATATTTGATAGGAGAAAAGTTATTTCTGCAACTGCAGCATTTTTGGCAGCCACTGAGTTCATTGCACACTGCTTACTCAACTGGCAACTTGCAAAACTTACAAAAATTGTCCTAATAAATGTGAGAATTATTACAATATATTTATCATCTCCTCGCCTATGTTAAATATTCTAATAGCGGAATCTGCAGATTTTGTATGATGCAGTTCAGATCGAAGAATGAATTTATGGGCTTCTGAGACTTGTCATACACACCAGTTTGGTGTATGACAATATGAAGAGTAAAATGGGATAAAAGTAGCTTAGTATGTGACAGCAGACAGAAAAAAATCATTTAACATTTATTCTGCCTTTGTATTTTGCATGCTACAATATGTATGACATCATAGTTTTAGTATCCTTCTCTATGCTTTTGGCCTTTGTGGCCATGTTTTCCATGGAGTCAGACCTTGAATTAATAGGAAAGTGATGCTGCACGTACTTGAATAGTTCGTGTTTCAAATACTCTCTCTGCTTTTTCACCTTTACTCTTTTATATTTTACTTTATCATGTTGATTTCTGTATGATCTCATCATCTGCTAAAGATAGGCACCTTTGAGCACCAGAAGATCTCTATTTGCTCTTGTTACAGAGACCTAGGCTGGCGGCTTAAGTTAAACAGAGTGTGTACATCTTGTGTATATGGTTTGTGTTGCGTTTGTCCATAAGAGACAGGATTGTTTATATTGTCATAGATCATACCTTTATTATGCCCTCTCTTCCCATCAAATTGCTTCACCTTTGGTTTCTGGGTTAAATAAAAACATAACTGCAGTGAAAATCTGGTCAAAGGTGAAAGAGTTGGATAAAAAGACACTAAGTGCTGTACATGTGGAATCTGGCATGGCTGGACACGTTCAGACCTCAGTCATCTCTAATCAAACATGTTCAACTTTCTAGAGTTGGTGCTGGAAGAGTTGCTCTAATGGCTTAGCCATTAGAATTAACTTACTATATATAAGCAGATCTGCTTATGTATTCTCTCCTGCAGAAGACTATGCGGCACACTTACATAACCCAGAACTTCACCTATCTACATGTCCAATATTTTACTGTTCAAGTAGCAAGCACATATTATCATTCTTAGGACTGATAAACATAGATCAAAATACAGTGTCAAGAAATGTGAATTTCTTTCAAAATGAAGTAAGTGCCGTAAACCGTGCATACTATGAGTTGTCTCCTGTGTATAAATATGGATTTTATCAAAGCAAAATGAAAGATTGCTGTTCTTTTCAGATTTCTGCTGCATTTCTATGTATTATCTGGACCTGAAAAATATGAGTCTTTTGAAGAAGAGTCACTATAGGAAAGAAAACAAGTTACATACATTATTCAATCCTAATATTGGTATATATTTTATGGGCACCAATAATACCTGAACCAAAATATTATAAGTGGTGGAGATGAAAATGAATTTATAATCACCAGTATAAAGCTGAACTCAACCATCAGATTTCTTATAATGTTATTGTTTGAATGGTTAAATGAGAGAAAATTAAGCTTATTAAGTTTAAAAGGGTTTTTGCTGTTTCTTTTAAGTGTTCATAAAACCAAAACTGTGAGCTTTGAATTAGGCTAGGGGAAACAAATATCCTTAAAATTGTCAGAAAAGGGTTATTATTACAGTAATGAATCAATCACTGCTTGCTGTAAGAGATGATAAGGGAAAACAAAGGAATCTATTAACACACTCCTAAGGCATTGAAGGAGGAATGTGGTTGTTTAAGTAGGTGTCCAACGTCATTTACAACAGCCTTGGGCATTTGAGATGTTCATATGGGACTTGCAGGTATGACACAGGACTTACAAGAGACTGCTGCCTGGGAGGGCAGGTGGGGGCTAGGTGGGATTTATGGCACTTTTAATGGCACTGGACACCTATGTTTATGCAACTGAATTGCACCCCAAACACTGGTAGACTCAGTTCTGTGCTGGAGGAAACCTTTTCCTCCCTATTGACACCATACTTGGGGATCTACGTTCCTTAATGTGATGCTTTGTACCACCTCAAATTAAGGTACTAAGCCTAAAGCTTGAGGTAGAAGATTCCCAAAATTTCTAAATTAGGGCAAACTTTAGGGCTAAAACCCAAGATATGGAGTCAGAGACCACTGAGTCCCATTTGTACTAGTAATGCAGAAACAGAATCATCCCATGAAGCAAGACTGCATGTGAGGTGAAGACAAGACGTTCCTAAGAATTTTTTTCTAATTATTCCTGTGACTTAAAGACATTACTGTCCAGTTGGTTGATGAGAAACTCAACATGACCTGGCAGTGAGCACTTGCAGCCCAGAAAGCCAACCGTATCCTGGGCTGCATCAAAAGAAGTGTGACCAGCAGGTGGAGGGAGGTGATTCTCCCTGTCTACTCCGCTCTCGTGAGACCCCACCTGGAGTACTGCACTCAGCTCTGGGGCCCCCAAAATAAGAAGGACACGGACGTGTTGGAGCGAGTCCAGAGGAGGGTCATGAAGGTGATCAGAGGGCTGGAGCGCCTCTCCTATGAGGACAGACTGACAGAGTTGGGGTTGTTCAGCCTGGAGAAGAGAAGGCTCCAGGGAGACCTTATAGCAGCCTTCCAGTACCTGAAGGGGGCCTACAGGAAAGCCAAGGAGGGACTTTTTACAAGAGCACATAGTGATAGGATAAGGGGTAATGGCTTTAAACTGAAAGAGGGTAGATTTAGATTAGATATTAGGAAGAAATTCTTCACTCTGAGGGTGGTGAGGCACTGGAACAGGTTGCCCAGAGAAGCTGTGGATGCCCCATCCCTGGAAGTGTTCAAGGCCAGATTGGATGGGGCTTTGAGCAACCTGGTGTAGTGGAAGGTGTCCCTGACCATGGCAGGGGGTTGGAACCAGATGATCTTTAGGGTCCCTTCCAACCCAAACCATTTTATGATTCTATGATTCTCTGATTTTCAGAAGCATTTTGAAATCCAAGTTAGATGCTCTGCTGTAATTGCTCTTCCAGTTTGTATAAATAATTTTAATTGAAGACTTCAAGGGAATAGCCAAATGACAGGGCTACAAAGAATCAATAGCTCTCTTCATACCTCGAGGAATATTTATGCTAACTGGAATGGTTTTAATAGGAAAGATTTATATGCAGTGCTTAATGAATGCTCAGTAGCATTCATTGATAGATAGGCAACACGGACTCAAGCTCTAACTCTGTATCGGGCAGAACAGATAGTGACATATGGATTTTCTGCACCTCAGGGGGAACACAAGGCTATTGAATATCACACCAGCCAGCCAAAGAAATCTGACAAGATGAACACAAAGACGTTGGATGTAGACAGTAACAGCGTGTGGTACACAAAATATGGATACAAATTTTTTAGTCTAGGCTCATCTCTGTCCTGGTTATCATTCAATGAGTACCTAACAATCTAGTGACTACCAAAAGAAAAAAGATATGAACAAAACACTAAAATAGGAACCTCATGAAGATTAGAATTCAGTAACTTTTTGACAGAAGTGGACACTTTCCCCAGGTCTTTAGTTAATGTAAAAAGCAATTTATAGATATTATTGTGACCACTGTAGCAAGTTCATTTTACATGAAAGCAATAAAAACAAACAAATAAAGGAAAATTAATATTAGAAAATATAACACAAGTACTAAAAATTTCTAGCAACCTAAGTGCTATCTTCTGGTTTATCTATTTACATGCAGAGTTCAATGAATTGCCTACTTTAAAATAGGAAAGAAAGGGGGATTGAAAAAGAATAATATCTTTCTGCTACAAAGTTCTTAATTGGTATTAATATTCCTAAAATGCAAGTATTCTTTTTACTGTCACCATCAAGCATTCAAAACCACAAGTCATATCCCTTCCCCCAGCTAAAGTGACAGTCTCAATACATGATATCAAATAAACGGTAAAATTGGAATTTTTCCTTGCTTTCTGTTTGAAACCTCTTAAGTATAATGTGGTTATACTTCAGAGCTTTCCTCTGCAACTAGGGGAATAGAAACTTTTATCTTGTAAAATTTAAGCTAAGATTCACATTTAGTGACCTTTTTAACAAAAAAAAAAATTAAAGACTTGCGCTTTAAAGAATTCTGGTTACATAGAGATTCAGGACAAAATTGTGAGGACTAGCAAGACTGCATCAGTCTACCTTGGGAAGATTCTCAAAAGTCAGGGTTAATTTTACCCATACACCTCTTGAACAGTTTTGGCATTAGTTACATGACATATGCAAGCTTTTATGGTGAGAAATATAAAGTGCATTGAATGAAGCGGGATGCTGTGTACTGCACAAAGAAAAAAAAGTGAAGTGCAGCCCCTAGATGGCCATTTGTCTCAGCTGTGAACTAGCAGGGCATCTATTAGCTCCATCCTCATGTAGGTTGTAAAGACCACAGCATTCACATTGCAGTTCCAGTCTTAACACCCTCTCAATCTCCTCTCCTTGAAAAGGCAAATTATGAAAGAAATGAAAGAAGACTGGTTTTAGAAATCCAGGTTAAGATTTTACCAAATAATTACTCCCGATTTAGTTCACAAAAAGGAATATGTAACCAGTGTCACTGGTGAAGGAAACTGTAGGTGTCGTGGCTGAACAGAGAATGCAATGATTTTGGTTGTGCATGATGCAAACATATCGTTTTTGCTGTGTTTTGCACTGTTTCCTCAGCTGCTTGTGCTGGAGGGAGTAGCAACACAAGCAGTAAACATAATACAAATCCACACTGACTGGCCTAACACAGGTGGGAGAAATTCTCACTCTCCATGATGCCTGAAATATTTTTTGTTATCGCTCTTAGTTACTTTCCAAAGAGTTCATTTTCCTTCTCTTAACCCCATGGGATTAATAGCAACATCTGAAGAGAGGGAGATCTTCGGTCTTCGCTAGACTGAAATGGGGAGACAAAAGACCATTGTCGGTTCAGATGAAACATCATAGCTTCCAAACAAAGCAAGGGTGTTAAGGGAGGTTGATAACACAAACTGTTTTTATATATGCTCCACTCTCACAGACCTGCCATGTGGCATAAGCTTGCAGCTGTAAGACTGACACTTGGTGAAGCCTTGGTATATATTAAAAGAGTGTTTTAGCCTGGAGATGCATAATGATAATGAAAAGATACTCCTTCCTCAACAGTCCAACAAGTAGCTCAGTCTCCCATGTTCCTAATGCAATGCCTTAATTTTGGGAGGCCAGTCTTCCTGGTGCCACTGGATAAGGTATCAGGGAGGTGAGCTAACTAAATTTGAGCCAGCTTCTGGTATCGTGGAAATGAAGTCCTCCATATGTGTGTGACCCGTTCCTCACCGAGCTCCTGGTCAGTGAACTTCTTGAGATGACAACTGTGGTAAACAGGCAGCTACCATGGAGGGGGAATATTGTAAAATATTGTCAGATGGATCTTGACTGATTGCACAGGAAAGAGACTTGAGCTGTTTGAAAAAGAAGATAGGTACAGTGGTGTGTGGTCATGATACATTGAGTCCTGCAGTGATATTCTGACTGTTCACGTTGCCAGATGACTGCCAAAACATTTTTTTTTTTTTTTAATTTTAGCATATTTGCTTCTTTGGATTGAAGGCGTTCCTTGTGCATACATAGTTCACCTTTTCTGGTGTTGCTGAAACTGGACAGCTTGCATCTCATCTGATCTGACATTAAGTGAGATAATGGTTTGTTCATCTGAACTGACAACGGACAAACAGGGAACCAAACTAAGGATCTGTTTGAACTTGTAAAAATGAATCCTTTAGCAGATGTCCTCAATTCCTTCTGTCCTGAGTACTTTACTTTTTACAAAGGTTTTGAGATGTTAGCCTTACTGTGCAATTAATACGCATGAATGATGACTAGATAATTATTCCCTAAGCTTAGTGACATTGTAGGGTCAGCCACCTGATAATGCCTTTAGTTTTGTTCTTATTCAAGTGAATAACAACATTTATGACTTTGTACATCAACAAGTGTGCAGTCTCTCCAATTAGAGTAACCTAAGCTTCTTGAAAAAATCATCATGTATAGAAGATTATTATGAGTCTTGACGGTAGGCCCATGGATAGCAGCAAGGCCACAGGTCACACCTTCCAGTATTTCTACCAGCTGGCTCACTCCCTTTGGAGATCTCTCAGGTGCAGTAGAAATTCTGAGTGGTAGATGTGCGACTGATCTCTAGACTCTAGATCTCTAGTGTCTAGGCTTCATCCTAACACAGTCCTCTAGAAGTGGTAGATGTCTACTCATATGGTAGGTGTAGACTTCAGTCTTGTAGGCATCTATATTTGTTAGCTGAACCTTATCTTACATTTATGAATTTTTATCTCTAGAACAGATTAACTAATACAGTGAAGCTACCATTCCTGAGAGAATAGCACTTACAAAAGCCCAAGTCTGCATTGTTTACAGATGATTTAGCATCTTGGAGCTGGCCAAATTTGTGCTTGACTGATGAAATGAAAGAGCATGTTTCCCATTTCTTGAGTCACACTGTTGAGCTATGACAAATCATTACAGATGTATATACGTTTCTGAAAGTTCAACCTGCAATGACCATAGCTATTCATCAGTCAGAAGGCTCATCAACAGACTCAATTAATCACTTGTGCACCATGTCTTTAAGCTGTTTCCTGGAAACTTTCACCAAAGGAACTGGAACTTGCTGAAACGCACAGAGTAAGAACCTTTCCCGAGCTTGATTACGTGGGAGTGTTTTGGCTTATCTAGTCCATTGAATAACCTTGAGAATTGTAGGAAAGTTTTTGCCTTTGCAGCTTGAGCTTTTATCTGACTCAGCCGCAGGCCTAAATCTTTGTTTGCCTTAGAACAGCAGTCATTCAAAATCACTCACTGTATAAAAATCTTTTCATGTAGATGCAGTCTTTTACCAGTGACGTTCACTCAGCATTTTAATGGGATACAGGGGCCTCTTAAATGCAGACAGTTTTCTATCAGCAGCGTGAGGCTTCAGACAAGGCAAAGCAATGTAACCTCTCAGGAAAGAATGTGGTATTAGCTCCTAGGCTGTCTTGAGGTAGACAGAGATGCTGTGGAGTGTAATGCTCATATCCAGCAGCTTGACTGAGCTCCAAATTCTAAAATATGTCCTAGAAAGGCATTCACAGTATTATTAACAGCCATTAGCTCACAGATGCTAGATTTACACGAGGGCATAATAACCCTTAGGAATTCTGAAACATCTGGCAAATGGGATCAGGAATGTAATTTTGGCTGTTTTTGACTCATCCACTGAGATGTGGTTCCTCTGAGTCTGCTTGTGAGGTTTGTTGTGGGTCTGGGACAATTATAGCCACCTCTTAGTGCCCAGCACTGGGCTCTGAGTGGTGGTGTTAGATCACCAGGACCCCAGATATCTCTTGTGGCATCTCAGTGCACTCAGTTTGCCTCACTGCTTTAATTGTTTCATAGCATCACAGCAATGCCAAGTCACTGTCAGGCAGCTGCTTCCATGTTCCAAGGGATGAAATCCAAAATTGTTTCATTTTGAAAACTGCAGGTGAAATCTCTGTGTTGTGATCATGTTAAAAGGGTGACAAGAACATCTTACATAGATTCACCCTTCTTTTTGAAAAGCATTTTTATCTGACCCCTAAATCAGATTTTGGGTGGAGAAGCAAACCAAAGTTACAATATTAGTTTTCTATGAGCTTGTTTCTTTAACAATTAGGATAAAGTACAGCATTGGTGTCTTCAGACTGTGGCCAAGATCAGGTAAGATGAAGGAGATGGTGTCTTTTCTTCCTTTTTTGCCCATATCTGATGCAGGTCTAAAACATTTGGATTTTGTTTACCACTTGGCCAAAAAAAAGTATTAGCCTTGCAAGGGAACGTCTCCGGAGTTGTATTACAGCTGGGAGCATCAGCACCTGTGGTTATCCCTTACACCAGGTTGCTTCACAGCTCATAGTGCCACTGTTCTCAAGCTTTCTACTATGATGCCCTACTGCCACAATACGATATTTTGATCATTTATCAAAGCCTCCTATGACTCTTATCATAGCTGCAGCACACATAAATTGCACAACAACACACAGTTCATGTCAAAAGAATAAATAAAATCTATTTTAAAAGCTCTATTCATTATCCAATGACACGTACCTAACATACAAAAGCTACATATGTAATTTCGAATAGTTTTAAAACATAAGATTTTAACAGCTTTATGAACAAAACGCTATTGACGGAACCTGGCAAGCTTTCATATCTCCAGTTGTTTAAATTGTAAAATGGCTGAATAGGGAGAGAAATCCTACTTCAGGAAGTGTGAAAAGGATTGGATATCAGGAAATACAAGCACATTGCTGAACAGTGCTTTTATAAATATTCTGACCTTAAGTATCTTTTCTCATTTTACCATTATCATATTTAGAAATCACTTCAAGTGTTCATAGAAACCATGTTAGACGCCACAATGATTAGCCTGAGATTTTCCAATTACTTTACATCAGAACTCTATCACTCTTCTCAAAAATGAAGACATTTGAGGCCAGAATTTATTCTGAGATGTAATTTTGTACATATTGGGCTCACATAATTATAGAGTAATTATATATTTGAATGTACATTTCTGTCTTGCATTCTTAATATAGTTGAATTAATTACCTTGGAAAAAAATCAATGTTATTTCTATGTATATTAAAGCACATTTTTCCTATATATTCCCATCACAATCCATGACTACAATAATCAACATCGGTAGTGTTATGACACCCATATTCAATTTCAACATCAAAATTTAAGTAAGTTGCAAGGACATTCTCTTTTCCAGAAAAAAGAACTTCATATGAATAAGTTCACCAATAACCAGCCCACACTTCAGACAGATTAGCAAGTAACTATATTTGAGTGCTGGATCTGAGAATGCTAAACCATGACAAGCAAGGAAAATCTCCCATGCAGTGTATTAGGTAATATGAAAATATTAGGAAAAATGAAGTTCATGTTACTAAAATCTCCTGAACTTCACAAAGTCTGTTGTATCCTTTGTTCACTTAATCAGCTAATTTAATTTTGCCTTTGGGAGCCAAATTGCATTAAGTTAAAATGGCAACAAGAACTGAGAATTAAAAAGCTGTTAGACTAATTTTTTTTAGAAAACCAATGCCAACAATCTATATTCTATTTCTTTCTTACATTTTACTGCTTTATATAAATTATCTGTTTATCTATTTGGCATCAGAAACATCATGCCAGCTGTAATATAAGACTTAAGGCAAAATGCGGTGTTTTAAAAATAATGCTTTTCACAAACCTCACACTTCCTACTTGCAAAGTCCTGGAGAGTCCTACAGAATAAACTAGAGTTCAGGGTGATTTATTCCGACATACAATAGTCCAGATAATTTCTTTGCTACCACAAAAGAAGGATGAAAGGAAATTTCCAGAAGATGTGACCCTCCAAACCTTTAAGACGGTGCTCTGTAATCTTTATCAATCTGTGAACATGAAAATATTTCCAGTGGGGGTCCAGATTTTAAGAGCAGCTTTAAATCTCTTCAGAGGAAGTTTCTTTTATTCAGTTAGTTTTCACAGATTCTTTATTAGTAGGCCACAGATGCCTACGTGTCCATATGCCACACTGAAAACTCTTGTTTTGATTGTTCTAATGAGAACAATGTTGGATCAGACTCGACTTTGATTATTTTGCAAAACCATGCTTTCTAAAGAAATAAATTTGCACTTAGTAGTCTGTGCTCTCTCTGCCTGTCTCTTTTTCTTTCCATGCACACTCCCCTTGAGTAAACAGCCTATAAACCAAAGAACATCACATCCCATTTTTATGTAGGAGAACGCAGAGATCTTTTCTCCCTTAAAATATTGTGAGATGGAAAAAAATAAACTGCTCATCATTATTAGAAAGAAAAATTACAAGAAAGTTTTATCTGAGAAGTTTATCTTATAGAGCAGACGTATTACACATTAACACAGAAAGTAATATGGAAAAATGTATGTGTTCATGGAGAGAGTCAGACTCGGAAATCTATGTCTCATTCTACTTCTCATATAAAAGAACAGAGGAACCATCTTAATTACCTGTTTCCATTTTCCCATCTTGTGCTGCAGGCCCATCAGGAATTACACTCTTCACCTGGAGAAATTCATCCGGCTCATCCCCACCAATGATGGTAAATCCAAACCCCATGTTGCTTTTCTTAAGAGTTGTGCTGAGGAAAGTCCCCTTCAGCTGTGATGCATCACGGGTGAAGAGTGGTTTTTCTACATCAGTCAACACAAACAAGAAAGACAAAAGTTCTGATCTAGTCACAACACAGCGGGGACAGCAGATAAGAATATTGGCTGACAGCAGGTGACAGTGTATGAAAATCAAGGAAATAAAGAGTGCAGGCATTCCAGGAAAAAAATATTTGTGAGTTCTTCTATTAATACAAAGCTTAAAACATATTTCTTATCTATGGCAGATCAGCCATAAGTGGGGATTTATAAACGTTCTTTCATATTAGAAATACATTTAGAAGTGGATATTGTGTAGCTAAAATAATTACAACAATAAAAATGATCTGTGAGGTAATTTTAAAACCTCTTTCCTAACCTGTAAATTCAGCTTTGTCTACAAAGTAATACATTCTCCATAATTTCCCTCCCACCTGCAATAAGGAAAATATCCCCTGAATATCTTATTCCATTTGTTAACAAGCAGTGCTAAATATTAGGTGAGCTTTTCTTTCCAAACACATGGGGTTTCGGCATCCAACAAGTGACACATGTAACTGCTGTGCAACCTTCACGTCCCCTCTCCCCATGCCTCGGTGTGCAGTGTGGGCGGCGGGGGGCTCCCCGTGCCTCTCTCCCGTGCCGCGCTTGGTGAGGAAGGGTGGGAGGAAGGTGTAAAGGTTGTGACTTCAACTGCTCTCATTACAACCCCAGCAGTGGGGCTGGGCTGGCCAGCAGCGGAGGACATACCGTGCAGCCTGCGCGTCCCAGCGGGGTCGCGCCGGCACTGGGACAGGTCATTCACGCTGCGGGACCTCTTGGGAGCAGGGCGCGGGTGGGCGAGTTTGGGTCTAGGTAAGGTTGATGAGGAGCTTTCTACTGTTACAAAGGAGAACAAGCCTCATTCTTTGGCTATAACCTTACGTTAAAGTTTATTTGTCTCTACCAATACTGTTTGCTACTTATACAGCTCATTTTAAGCACATTAATTTTTACATTACCAAGAGGCTGTATTCTTGTAAACTCCTATAACACAGTGCTTGAGGCTTTTAACTTAATTGATGCTTGCTAGATGAGCTAGCTTAGAAACATACCAAACATCAATTAACGGTAATTTAGAGAAAGTACAATTAATTATTTCAGTGTTGCCAACCTCGGGTGCTCAAGAGACAGTTGTACATTCCCAAGAATAGAATTTATTATTTTATTTAGAAAATTACTTTGGGGCTCTTATTGTGCTTTCTGTTTCTCAGTCTTTAGGAAACACTAGGGTCAACTTTTCTTTCTTTTCTCAGTGCCTCTGAAGATTAGAGTATTTTAGGTGGCTCATGAGTCCTGCAATGCTGGGAGCTCAGACATTTAAGGGAGAAAAAAGCTAGGAGATATGTGATAACATTGTGAGAATTGGCAACACTACTCTTTTAATCAGACTATGACAAAATCATTGTCACATAAACAGGAGAGCAGGATCTTTCATCTTAACTAAGATAGCTGACATGGTACTGTACCTCGGAAACCTTGGGCCTGCATAGGCTTTGTTCCAAGTTCTGCGTTGGGCATGTTATGCTGCTGTAGCTTCCTTTTTGCTTCTAGGACAGGGTTTTCAAATTGTGTTCTTCTATTTATGTGGCTGGAAAAAATTTGGTTTTGATTAAAAACTGGGTTCAGTTGGGGAAAATGATCATTTTCACAGTAGGATGCTGTATGTGACTTAGGTGTGTGTGGTTAGAGAGCAAAACCGTTATGAAACCCCGATGGACCTGAGCATGTCCCTTATACTCCACAGAATTTTCTTGGGGATGAGAAATGCACAATCTAGCGCATCGCATAATGAACAGCACTTGGAAGTATCCTATCATTTCAATATGCTGAACTCTGCTACAGACAAATGGTTTTGATCTATGGGACTACATATTAAATAGCAGTAGCGCTGAAGCATGCTACGACAGTTTTTCATGTCTTTAGTACAAGCATTGTTCTGTGCATGATTCAAAGGATCTGAACCAGTTTTGTGCATTATTAAAGATTAGCTGTAAGTGAAATTACTTAATCACTTACAGAAAAGGTAAAGCCTAGAACACAGAGTGTTTTTATGGTCGCAGCTTAGAAATAAATCTAACATAGGGAATAAACTGAAGATGATTTCTTTTAATTCTATGGCATATATCTGCTCAGCTGTACAGAAAAATCGGATGTTGCAGAAACTAAGTCAGATGGTAGATTAGAACTACATAGATAAACATATGAAATATAAAACAAGTTACTGTATGCATTTTTTTTCTTGATGTTTACATTTCCTACAACAGGTCAGTAAGTACCTCTCTGTCATTACATCACCAATTTTCTGCATTGTGTTTAGAACTACTATCTTAACTACATACTCTCATCATATCCTTGATTTAATTCTTTAATTTAAAGCATACTTTTTATCAATCAATGAGTAATCCTACAATTCTGTCCTGTGATATGTTTCACATGTTTTCTGAAGAAGGCAAAACAATTTAGTAGGCTGCATTGAACAACTCCGCAAGATAGGATCATGATAGGATCACAACTGAGAAAAGGGGCTTGTGCTGCAAACATTGTTCTGGGGAAATAAATATGTATGTACAGAAGGGCAGGTTTTCAAACATGTCACTACTTATTTGTTCTCACTGAGCTACTATGTATTGAGTTCTTCTGAAAATCCAATACCAGTCATGGGCTTTAAGCACTTGGAGAGGTGATCTGGGAACTTCTGAAACTCTGAGGTCCTAAAAAGGGTTGAATACCTTCAATTTATATTGAAATGACCTTTTATGCCACATTAAGCACTTTTCAGGTCCCTTGGGATTCAGATCCTAGCACTGCTTCAAAGAAAGTAAGTGGAATTGCCATTAAGAAGTGAGGTAGAGGAAAGGCAGCAAGTCCTATGGGAATGCAATACACTTGGAAAATCAGAATTTAGTGGCCAGAGCTAATGCAATGAAAAGATTTCCAGTCATGTAAAGGAATATTTGATTTAATGAGAGGAAGTAAATGTGATAAATCCTGGAGTTGCTACTTTGTTAACATGGCTATAACTCATTCAAGTGGCTGCTAACTTACTCTCATACGCTAAAATTTTGATTAACAGTTTTCTTGTAAATTTCAATCTATGCTGCAGACAGAGAAAGTCCCTTTTGTTTCTTTCCCTTTTCAGACAGGCTGTTTAAGATTGTGGGCTTTCCTTTCCTAGACTCTTGCTTTCTAGTTAGACCATGCTGAGGGGAGACCTTATTGCTCTCTACAACTACCTGAAAGGAGGTTGTAGCGAGGTGGGTGTTGGTCTCTTCTCCCCAGTAACAAGTGATAGGACGAGAGGAAACGGCCTCAAGTTGCGCCAGGGCAGGTTTAGGTTGGATATTAGGAAAAACTTCTTCACTGAAAGGGCAGTCAGGCACTGGAACAGGCTGCCCAGGGAAGTGGTTGAGTCTCCATCCCTGGAGGTATTTAAAAGATGGGTAGATGTGGTGCTTGAGGACATGGTTTAGTGGTGGACTCGGCAGTGCTAGGTTAATGGTTGGCTTTGATGATCTTAAGGGTCTTTTCCAGCCTTAACGATTCTATGATTCTATGATTCTATGCTGTAATTGTCAGGGTCTTCAGCACCTTAGTTTATTGCAAACCTAGAAAGCTATGATGGAAGGAAGACAAACTTCACCAGTTAAAAATGGAGAAAGACAAGACTTTAAATAGCATTAAAGACTTTAACTGCATTAAATAGGGTAATTATGGACTAAAAAACGTAATTTTCATGCTACCATCTATCATGTGATGTATTTCAATATTGTAAAGGAAATACTGTTTTTGCCACTATACAAGGCAGTGATAAAACATCACGTAAAATACTACATAAAGCTCTGATCACCCATGACCAAATAAAATCAATCCATAGAAAAGCTTTTATGGGAAGACCAGTGAATGAGAGAGTCTTCTATGATAGAAGACCAAAGGAGTTTTAGCTTTTTATTCAAGCAGAATTAATTCTGATATATAATTGCATTCTATGACTACATTTAAAAGTAAATACTAGAATGTATTAAAGATGTCGGGATTTCAGGCTTGAAATCTGTAGGCTTCTTACAAGCAGAAGTGTGAAATTATGAAACAGCTTCAAATAGCAGATATGGGGTAAAATATCTAGCTTGTTTTGTTAGCATTTGATAAGGTTAAAACCAGGGTTGCTACACAGTGGGTTGAGTTAATTGCTTCAACATAGGGATCATGTCTTATTTTAGAGGCTCTAAAGCATCCTGCCCTGGTCTTCAGCTGCCCTTCCAGAAGAGCATGGCTTTTCCATAGCTTTTGTGCCATATGACGCAGATGTAATGGATATCCAAGATCACACTACAGATCTGCATTTAGGACCTTGAACTATGCATAGTGTCATGCTGTAATTGCAGGGCACATTTCAGTGCCGCAGGAGGCCTCCTGCAGACCTAAGTTACAACTTATATGTGCTTCTGTGATATAAAACAAGATGGGATTTTAGTTAATATAGGATGTGTCCACAGCTCAAGGAACATCAGTTCCTGTGGTACTGACATCACAGCTAGAATCTGTTATCCACTGGCTCTCTACAGTTTCTAGGTGGAGTTTAAGTTGTAGTTTAGTCCATTTACACAGAAATGTCTTCAGTAATGACTATCTTGAAAATGACCTTTTTGTCCTAGCAGATCAGACAGGAAGACTAGCAGAGGTACCTGAAGAACCTCAAGTTGTTGGTGCAACCTTAATAATTCTCAGCTCCAATTTATTCCCATATTTTGACTGGTTTATGGTAGTGTGCAGTCTTGAAAGCACAATGTGAGAATTCCAACAAATTCAAACAACTGCTTTAAATATTGTGTCCAAGAGGAGTCAAAGAAAAGAAAAGTATACTGATAATCAGTCGTTTTTATCAGTCAGTAACATGGATTTATGCTCCTAGACTGATGAGACATGAAACACCTCCCTTTTATGCAATTTTAAGTGCTATACAGCTTCATAGCTAAAATAGAAAAATTTGATGAGTTTACCTGAGAAAGAAGTCATTCAGCTAAGTAGTTCCCTTGAAATGACATTCTAGCCTTTCATCTAGCTACTTCAACTGCATACAAAATAGATATTACTAACCTAGGCCTTAATAAGACAAGCTAAATGTGAGTTTTAGACATGGTTACAAATAAGTGCTTTTGTGGTTAAAATAGATTTTGGATGTGATCCAAAAATGTATTGCTCATTGCTCATAGTATCTAATTCAGTGAGCATTTCTATCTTCACTTTTCTTCCTTTATTTTATACAATTCATATTAAATATAAAAGCCTAATCCAAAGAGGAGACTGCAATTAATTTGTCCTAGTGCCATTGTGGCCGTACAGATGAATCATGCTGTCTTTTGTTTGTTTTCTAATCCTAGGAACCCTGAATTTCCCTAGGCAGAGAAGAAGGGGTAGTCAGTGCTGCTGTCCTCTGTTAGCTCACCATATGCTAGCTGGGGACAACCCCTCAGAGGTAGGATTTGGTTTTGGGCTGCATTTAGCTGTGAAGTTGAAATAGCATCTCTTGTGTTATGAATAGGTACTGTCACCACCAACCAGCCTATAAGACATAGGCACTGTTCTGCCGTCTCATCAGTGAATGTGGCCAGGCTAAGTTGTTTTTGTGATAGAGTTTCATGTTAGATGTGCTTAAGACAACTGAAACACATTCTTAGGAGATTTATGGGCAGTAATGCCTAGTATGCAGATTTTAGTTGATGGCCAAGATACCGAGCCCTGCCCAAATGGTAGCACTTCTAAGCATGGGCATCAGCACAAGGAGTTTAACCTATCTATCTCCTTTTCTTAGCTACTTTAAAGTATGGGGGTTTTTGGTAGTTTGTGACTCTAACTTTTGAAATTGTTGCCTATAACCCGCCAAAGTATTTCTGAGGATCAGGATGCCTAAAAGATGGACATTCTGATGCATAACTTGTTAGTGCCTAACTCCTCTTTATATTCACATTTTTCAGTTACTAATACTTTATAATGACAAAAAGACCTGAAATAAATTTTTCTATTTGAGTAGTAACAGAGTATTGTCAGAAACTGTAAGTCAAGGAGGTATATTTTTCCAGAATAAATACCTGTATGGCTAATTTAGCTGTTCTATTAAGGAGACCATGTCTGGAAATTGAGCTCTGTGTTGTAGTTAATCATCCTTAAAGGAGGAAATAATCTTTTGGCAATTACAATGCTGAAAGACCTAGTGCACTCTAATAACCACATTCTCTCCATAGCCCTGCACAGCTAAGTGCTGCTAGTTCGTAGTTTATAAATTAAGAGAAAATTCCATGAAAGTTAACCTACATATAGCAAACACTTCTCATTTACGTCAAATGTCTACACCTTACAAATGAAGCCTGGACCTGCATAACAAGGCAAATGAAAATTTTAATAATGTCTCACACCTACATTCATGCATGATTAAGAGAGGAAGTTATACTGGGGACCTTATTTTTTAACAAAATTTGCAAATATGTTGTGATTAGTCTTTTTTAACTTTGCTAGTGAGACCTTTGAGGTTTTTCTTTTTTTCTTTTTTAGCTTTTCCTCTGGTCTCAGAGTATTGGAGCTGAGCATGGGTGGCCCTTGTAAGGTGAACCTGAGTCTGTCTGCCTCATTGCTCATCCTTACAAACTTCCCATGGGATACAAACATTTCAGCAAGCAGAGTACAAGCCCTTCTTTCACGGGCAGTTTTAAAGACCTGCATTTAAAGTTGGACTGGACTTGAATGTGTGAAAGTTCATAATCTAACTTTTCATGATTTACCCACTTTTATGACATAATTAACAGAGTTTATTGTAATCTGATTTTATATAGTTAAAAATGAAATCATCTGTTGAATACTGGTAATAAAAAAGCTGTGACTGTCACTTTTTAGCATGAAAAATGGAAAGCAATCTTTGTTTCAAACTTATTGAGCTCAGACAGCAAATTAAAGTACAGCTACATTTTACTGACTATAAAACTCCTTATGAACTTAGTGCGGCTGCAGTTTTAATGCCATCCTGTGAACATCCATTCCACTTCAAAAAACCTCTGAGCCTGCAGTAGGTTTGATATATCTTTCCACAAATCTTATTTGTGGTAGGATTAATAAATTTGGCACTAACAGCCTTAAAGTATGTAATTGCATAATAACATCTGGGCCTGGTGCCTTGCATCTGTTTACCTGTGGATGGACATGAAATAGAGATAAATACTGGTTCTTTTTCTGACTCTGCAGTGAAGTGTGAGCCTCACTGGTGCCAGAATGCCTTGGGCTGAGCTAACAACAAAGTGGGGTCTCAGTAAGAGATTAATGCACAGAAATTGCACAACACCTGTTACTCACCAAAATATGCTAAAAACCACTGGGGCAGAAGGCTCTTACTCACACCCAGCAGCTGCATATTGCACGTGCAGAAACCTTCGGGGGGGTTAAGTACAAAGAGATATGTGAACTCCAGCCCCTAGTTACTTGGGGACATCATAAAAGAACTCAGGCATAAAGAGAGGGTAATTTAATGGCAGTACTTAGGGACTTCAAAAATTTACTCATCTTTTTTCTTGAAACTGGACTGACTAAGCTGATTTGGGCTGAGCAGCAAAGCAGATGGGGCTGCTGGCTCTTTCACCTGAGGGCAGGGAACAAGCCAGGGACAAAGAAGCAGAGCAGGTGCTGCTGCATTTGGAGAATGGGACAGAAGGAGTCAGCAGGGAAGTGGCCAAACACTGTTTTCATTTGTTTGTTTGCTTTGTAGGAGGGCTAGGGAAGGCGCATGGGCATCCACAAGCTGCTGCTGCTGCTATAGCAGTAAAGAAAAGGGAATCTTAATCTTCTAACCCTCCAGAAATCTGATCTTTTTTTGAGCACTCTGTCCAGCTCTACCCTGTGCATGTTAATAGTAGCATATCCTGAGGTCTGGAAAAGCTGCAGCCCCAGTATTTGTCCAGAGTGATCCTGCAGTCAACGTGTTGGTACGGATTGGAGAGACTGGGGGAATAATGTGACACACAAGCTAAAATTTTCTGTTTTGTATGAAACAGCTAGAATAAATGTACTGCTTAAGTGGCAGGATTTGAAATTGAGATTTTAGGTCGGAGCCATGTTCTCTAAAGATCTCGTTTAATAAAAGGAACTAATGGATAGATCTTTCTCAACCTTTCAAGCACTGTCTGCACAGTGACGGGAGTGGCTTTCTGCCTCCTCTGCTATATACTTTGTGTAGAGAGCAGAGTAAGAACTGACCACTCCAAACAGGTATCACAGTTTTGAATCTAGATTCACTTTGCATAAGTCTCATTCACTGTGTTAAGCTAAAACGCAGAGAAAATCATCTCTCTGATTTACTTATTTTATGTAGGAACTGGCCAGAACAGGTTCTACCTAGTACTTCAAATAAAAGCTTTCTGTTGCCCTTTGCGTAGAGGAGTAAGAATCTTTTTTTCTTGTTTCATGACAAAAATAAAACCTGAAAAAAATGAAAGCAAGGATTGTGCTGTGAAAATAGAAATATATATTCTCTTATTTTCAGCTGCACTTTTAAGTACAAAATAAAACACAACATCCCTAAAATTTTATATGCAGCATATAAATAACCTGCCTTCTGGTAGAAACAGTGTAAACATCTGATTTGCAGCAAGGAAGGACTACCAGAAAAGGATTTTAACTGAGCTAAAATGATTATGCTTTGCTCTATCTACTGATTAACAAGATCTCTACCTCACTGGATATCCAAATCTTACACAGGAAATAAAATATTTCTTTAATGAATAAGATCTTTGTACAAGTATTAGCTGGAATGATACCATGAAATCAGACCCTGGAGAAAGAGAATGACTGAATGCCTGAGTCACTGATTTGAGACACATCATCGAATATATTTGGACACTTTAGCTGTATTGATGACTGAGAATTCCTGGTATACCCTCAGTGTAACATGTCAAGTAATTGCACCCATGCCTTGCCAGGCTAAGCACTGCAGAGGATACTAGTTTTGAGTTATGACATATTAACAGCAACTTAATATTGAACTTGGGAACTTACTCAACATAATAAGTGCCATAAATGGGATCATCAATTTTCTCCCAGCCATATGGAAGCTCTGAAAAACAAAAAGTTATCTCTTTTAGTAAATGCAGTACAGAATGCTAAGATTTCTAATAATGAAATTGTGGATCTTTGCTGAGTGTTGAGGGAAATAACTTGATAGTGAAATAAGATACAGTGACCAAAGCAAATGCCAAATCTTGAACACACACCCACACACACCCACACACACCCACACCCCACACACCCACACACCCAGACACCCCCCGCCCCCCAAGGCAGCCACAAGTAGTAGTAACTTGAAAATTGGCATGCAAACACAGATCTCAGTCTCTAGAATAACACATTTTAGTTGAACGACTTTATTGTTCCAACAGCTGTGCCAGCCAACAACTGTAGCACATCTTGTATGACATCACCACAGGAGGAAGTGAGGGCATTCTGTTTTCCCCAATAGGTAGACACAAAAAAAGTACTTTGCTTTTTGGGCTTTTTTTTTTTTTTTTGCTAGGAATCCTGGAAAAGTTGGTCTAGAAGGAATGAAAAGAGTTTGACTCCTGCCATGCAAGTACAGTAAGTATACCTAAATGGTCCTGAGAAGTTTGGACTATTTGTCGCACTGTGATTGCAGTTCCACAGCCACCAAAGGCATCTTGTTCCAAAGCTTAGTCATGTATCAGGGGCATCGGAGTACATAGTAGTACATGGAAGTACAAACCAAAATAAGATATTATGGCATCTTCTGGTGATAGAACTAATTACATTTTGCAGAAATAGAGATCCCTAAAACATTCTGGTATTAACAATTAAAATGTTAACCACTTTAATTTAATGATCTCAAAAATCAATCTGTGTTCATGTACAGGCAAACCGTCACATATATATTAATGTACATCCATACATATTTTATTATCACTCACACAGAATGCTTAAAGAATTATTATACTGCCGACAGAACTCCATCTTGTGTTTAAAAGGCACCAGGCAGGTGTGATAATTATCTCAGTCGACATGAACAGAGTAAAAACCTCAGTGCCAGATGTGATGACTTTGATGGAGGAGACTCACAAAAGGATGGGCATTCCCATCATGCATAGCTATCGATTTCTGTGCAGTTAAGGACGATGGCACAATATACGGGGAGTGGTATTGAGATTCTATAAGGAAATTTGGCTCTGGAATTCCTTATCTCAGATATTTTTTCCTTTTTAAACTCAGTTGCACTTTTAACTTATCTTTTCAGAGACAATGAGTGCTGAACTAGACAGAGCAGAACTGATGAAGATCATACTGAACACAGTCATTAAACTGGCCATAAACAAGTACTCCCAGATCATAGAATCATAGAATTGTTAAGGTTGGAAAAGACCCTTAAGATTATCAAGTCCAACTGTTAACCTATCACTGCCAAGTCTACCACTAAACCGTGTTCCTACGCACCACATCTACACAGCTTTTCAATACCTCCAGGGATGGGGACTCAACCACTTCCCTGGGCAGCCTGGTCCAGTGCCTGACTGCCCTTTTGGTGAAGAATTTTTTCCTAATGTCCAGCCTAAACTTTCCCTGGCGCAGCTTGAGGCCATTTCCTCTCGTCCTATCGCTTGTTACTAGGCAGAAGAGACCGACCCCCACCTCACTACAGCCTCCTTTCAGGGAGTTGTAGAGAGCAATAAGGTCTCCCCTCAGCCTCCTCTTCTCCAGACTCAACAACCTCAGCTCCCTCAGCCGCTCCTCATAAGACTTGTGCTCTAGACCCTTCACCAACCTCGTTGCCCTTCTCTGGACACGCTCCAGCACCTCGATGTCCTTCTTGTAGTGAGGGGCCCAAAACTGAACACAGTACTCAAGATGCGGCCTCACCAGTGACAAGTACAGGGGCACTATCACCTCCCTGGTCCTGCTGGCCACACTATTCCTGATACAAGCCAGGATGCCATTGGCCCTCTTGGCCACCTGAGCACACTGCTGGCTCATGTTCAGGCAGCTGTCAACCATCACCCCCAGGTCCTTTTCAGCCAGGCTGCTTTCCAGCCACTCCTCCCCAAGCCTGTAGCGTTGCCTGGGGTTGTTGTGACCAAAGTGCAGACCCGGCACTTGGCCTTGTTGAACCTCATATAGTTAGCCCCGGCCCAACAATCCAGCCTGTCCAGGTCCCTCTGCAGGGCCTTCCTACCCTCCAGCAGATTGACACTCCCACCCAACTTGGTGTCATCTGCAAATTTACTGAGGGTGCACTCAATCCCCTCATCCAGATCATCGATAAAGATATTGAACAGGACCGGCCCCAGTACTGAGCCCTGGGTAACACCACTTATGACCGGCCGCCAGCTGGATTTGGCTCCAGTCAGTTTTTAACCCAGTGCAGAGTGCATTTGTCCAAGCCATGAGCAACCATGAGCAGCCATGATTTGAGCTTCTTTTTTTTTCCAGTGACAATGTGAATAGACAGTTATTGATGTGCTCTAAAAGGCAAATATGAAAGTAAAGCATGACTGGCAATAGGGAGATTGAAGAGTTAAAAAACAATCTTAAGAAATGGCTTCATCTTTGCTTGTTACTTCTCATTTAAATGCCTCTGTAATAGCTGATCCTTTCTTGAGTGAACCTGCTTAGATGGCGGTGGTCTTCATGTCACATTGCCCTCAGAGGATGTTCCTGCTCAGCCTATTCCAATACTGCAATGAAGGGTACAACCTTCTGCAAGAGACTTGCAGATGAGGAACTCCACGTTACTTTTTTTTGTAACAAAAAGCTCAAGGACTTCGTTAATGTTGATACTCATTTTTTTCCTATTATTCTTACAATATTGTTAGCTTTGAAATCTTCACAAGTCCGCACTCTGAACTGCTTTTGTCAGGGCTATTTTGTTATTGTCACTTCATACGAAGGAATTGAGCATAAGCTATTTACGCAGGTCACAGAATCACAGAATGGTTGAGGTTGGAAGGGACCTCTGGAGATTGTCTAGCCCAACCCCTTTGCTCAAAGCAGGGTCACCTAGACCAGGTTGCTCAGTACCATCTCCAGTCAGCTTTTGAATATCTCCAAGGATGGAGACTCCACAACCTCTCTGGGCAACTTCTTCAAGTGTTTTCTCACCCACAGAGTGAAGTTTTTTCTTATGTTTAAGCAGAATTTCCTGTATTTCAGTTTGTACCCTTTATCTCCTGTCCTGTCACTGGACACCATTGAAAAGAGCCTGGTTCTGTCTTCCTTGCACCCTTCCTTCAGGTATTTATTTAGATTGATTAGATCCCCCTGACCCTTCTCTCCTCTGTGCCAAACAGTCCCAGCTCTCTCAGCCTTTCCTTATAGGAGAGTTGTTCTAGTCTCTTAATTGTCTTGGTGGCCCTTCACTGGACTCTCTCCTGTATGTCCATGTCTCTCTTGCATGGAGGAGCCCAGAACTGGATCCAGAACTCTATCTGTGTCTCATCAGTGCTGTGTAGAGGGGAAGGATCATCTCGCTTGATCTGCTGGCAGTGCTCTGCCAACTGCAGCCCAGGAGGCTGTTGGCCTGCTTTGTTTCAGGGCACGTCACTCGCTCATCAAGTTACCAAGCATTAGAAAGCCCTGGTGTTGCTCTTTCCAGATCTGCCCAGAACTTCAGTAAAATCTATAGGAGATTGACTCTACAATGGTTCCCACAAATTCCCGTATATCCTGAGACAAGACTGTGGGATGTAATACGTAAATATTCAAAAAGAAAGCAGCTGATGCACAAATCCTGTACGGCCCCTACAGTAAATTTCATTCCCAATGCACACGATAAAGAAGGCTCCTCTTAGTAATTTCCTAAGAAAAAATGATGCTTTTACATAACCCTATGACATAGAATAAACTATTAGTTTAAATATAGTAGGTACATTTTATTTTCATGTAACCTTGCAAGGTTTTCTTCACCTAATTAACTTCATGTTGCTTTCATATCTAGCCATCTAAAATTACACTCCCTTAGAAAAAAGTGAGGCAGGTACCAGTAAAATCTGTACATACTTAAAAATACACATAAACATGCACAGACACAAACACACACAAATGTGTGCATAGGTCCCTTTCCCAAAGTGTATTAGTAAATGGAGTTTTTTCCAACTACAAAAATTAAAAAAAGAAAGTAGATGTTTTGCCTAAATTTAAAAGTTGGTATCCTTCTGTAAATACATACACTTTAAAGTGTATAGATGCAGAGGACATGTTTTATTTTACATATTTATGAAAATCTGAAATAATTTGAGGATTTGCTATTAACCTATTGGCCTATTTTTTCCTAAAGTAATGATGCATAACTGTATTTATGAACTAGCAGAACTATTGAAAAGGCAAATGGCAAATTCCATTTTCTAGTGTAAAAGTCTGTAAAAATTTAATGAATTGGACATATTATGGAGAACCTACTTTTAAATGCATGGATTGAACTACTGATTATCTAACATCATAAAATAGTCATGGGTTCAGAAGAAAGGAAATAAAAAATTACCTTCATGTACCATAATAGATATAAACTCCATGTAAGGCTATGCTCTAATTTCATACTTCCATTTGAGATGCAGACTGTAAGCTATGTTTAATTAAAATTCCATGTTGACCAGTAAAATGGAATTGGTAGAGCACAAACCCCAAGCCCCCTGCTCCCCCCCAAAGTATGGCAGATAAGGTTAGTGGAGTGTAGTTTACTACAGAGCTTCTGCTAGAAGAATCTTCTGCTACATTTGCTTTCAGAAGCACTGTGATTATTTTTCATTACATTAAATGAAATCTGTTCCATTTTTCAGTATTGAAATGAAAGATTACAGCACAGAAATACTTTAGTGCTTCATAAAATAGGAAGCTAAGCATTTGCCAAATTAGGGGTAAGGGCATTACAGTTTCTCTTTTTCATTTCGCTGTGCCCAGTGATGATCATCAGGGATGAGAGTGAACAGTAAACATTTATAAAAGAGAATTGTTATAAAACACTTGCAGAGGAGATTACTATTGGCCACCATGATTTGAATTGGAAGGGAGCTATAAATTATAGCATTCTCTGATATTCATTTGGTAGCACTAGCATGCTAGTTCACATATAATTTCTGCAACTAACAGTTTCATGCTTACTGTGCTATATATGAAGTATTCATTTTCATGAGCTCAACACTTCTATCATTCATGTCTTTTAATTCTATTGACTCCAGAAGGATTTCTTTGTATAGAAGGAAAAAAAAATTCTATCCTTTATTTTCAGTCTTCAATATCTGACATTGCATTCCCACAGATCTCTTCCTATCATCCAGTGAAGGGTCTGTTCAGGAACATTCGTAAAATCACCGTTTAAAAATCAGTAATTGTGCAGCATTTGGCAATGCTGATACCACGAGTGGATGGAAAGGTGCTGGATAATCTGTACAGTACATATATATGCTCCAGTTTTCAGATTTCATGCTTTATTCCTTACCAGAGAAGCAGCATATAGCTAACACTGCAGCAGTCATCCAAAAAAAAAAAAAGATCAAAAAGGCACAGCTGATACTCAGACACTTTGCTTAGTATGCATCTGGGTAAGCTTTTAAATGCAGAAGGAGCTGCATTTCTAAAAGTTAAATGCCCAGTGGTAACAAAGGGCCTTGTATTTTCAAAGAAAGAAAGAAAGAAGGAAAGAAAGAAGGAAAGAAAGAACGGAAAAAAAGAAAGGAAAAACTAATGTAAATTCAAGCAGGTCACTTTAATAATCTATGGGAGTGCCTTCTCATCAAAGCCTGCTTATGCTAATGGTCCAGATGCTCTTATTCTGCCTTCTGAAAGCTGTTGTGTTTCAGAATGATTTTTGATGGTGCCACTTAACTTTTGCTGGGGATGGAGGAAGGAGTACATTTTGGATCTCAATGTGCCAAGATGAAAAAGCATATTACCAAACCCAAAGATTAATTTTTCTCAAGTTTATGGAGTACTAACTGTGTTAAAGAGAGTCATAAAAACCTCTCAAGGTTTCAGAAGAACAGCCAGCATTGTGTCACTACCCTACTGACAGGCTGGAAAGAAAGACGAGAGCATATTTCTCGAATTGGCTGCAATCAAAATATTTGTATAGTACAAAAGAGTATAGTATGAGAGAGAAAAAGAAAATATAATGCCTGCCATTATTGAACATGTTGTCAATAAGGATGTGGAAGCTGTGGAAGTTGGCATGAGTTTGGTTCACCTGCCTTGTTAATACCCAGGTACAGGTCAGGAATCCTTTTGTAACCTATGCATGAGACTTTTCAGAAAAATATTATATCTTTCCACTGAACAGCCTGTGTTTGTTTTATCTCTTGCTTTCTCTCTTTTCTTTTCTTTCTCCCTGTTTCAAACTCAGTTTTGCCTTTTCAAGTCAGTTACCTACTATAGAAGGTATCACATCAGCTGTGTTAAAAGTTACAAATAGTTAGAAAATACAATTTTGTAACAAAAAAGTTACAAAATACCATGCAGCTCCACAGTCCAATGAAGTTGCACACTGTTCCACTTTCTTTAAGAGATATAGTCTTTGTAAATATTTATCTACAAGTCTAAACCAGTGGTCCTCACTGAATAGCTTACACAGAAAATGTTGCCTGCGATACCCTAAGGCGCAGTGCACAGATTCCCAAGGAGCAGATGCTGCTCATAGCGTGCTGTGCTGCTCCCTCGGAGCAGAGGGCTGGCAATGTCCAGTTTGAATGCTCTCGTTAGCACGTGTCCACATTGCCCAGCCTGCATGAAACAGATACAGTAGTTGCACTGCTGCTCCTGAAACCTTCTGTTACAGGTTGTCATAAGAAAAGAGAGGGTAACATTACTCACTGAAAGTCAGTATTTGACCTACTATCCACATACTTTCTGCTAGGTCACCTATCCGCATAACATCTTGGAGCTCCAAAAAACAGCAAAAAATCAACAGGTATATGCTATGGTAAAATCCTTTATAGTGCTTCAACAGATTCCTCCACTTAGCCATGTTTCAAACATCATGGCCTAAGCTCGAAAATGAAATTACTAACATGGACTTCGCTACACTAGTGTACAAATCAAAAGCTGCAGGAGAAAATAAATTAGATAAAAAAATCAGAAGTTGAATTGTTCACTGTCTCAGTGAAAATAACAACAAAGGCAGGATGGACAACCCCACCTCCATAGCAAAACCAAATTCACTCTTCTTATCATGGAAGACCTGGAAAACTTAGGGAATGTACCAGGTCCAAGCCAAGCCATTGAATCATAGAATCATAGAATCATTTAAGTTGGAAAAGATGCATGTAAGCTCAATTTCAATTAAACTCGTGTTCTCAGCTGCCATTCTCATAGCAGCAAATTTCACAAAGTCATGACTGTTTATGTTCTGTCTGTAATCACAAACCATTCATGTGCAATTTATTCTCATGAATAAAATGACATTATGCATAATTTCTTCTTGCACAATGGAAACAAATGTCTAAGTAACATTCACATCTGATAAATGCATCTTCTTCCTTCTGTGCAGCTTATTGTGACATGCAACGTCCTTAATTGTGCAGAACGTAGATTACTAAATATTACTATCAATTCAATAATATTTTCTCCCAGCATTGTTACCAAGTGAAATATTGCCAACAGTAGGCATATTTTTCACATTAGGTGTACTTGATCCCTCTGGCATGCAGAACTGTGCAATGTCTAATCAAGATTTGCATTAATACAGTGAAAAAGTACGAACTGAATTACTGAGTTTTAACTATCAAAAAAGAGTTCATAAAGGGCTTGTTAGCTATTAATTCAAATAAAAATGAAAAAATGCAATTAAAAAGAAATTAGGGGAAAAATACCTTATATGTTGAGAATGTAGTTAGGTTATTGTAGGCAGTGCCTGAGACGGTTTCCTTAATAAAGCCTTACCAAAGAACTCAATTCTCAGTAGTTTATTGGGCAATAGCTGAAGCTGGTCTGAGTACTTTCCATGGAGCTTTTCAAGAGAAAGCTTAGTGTTTCTGTTAAAAGATTCCAAACAAGCTACAAAATCTTGTTTTCAGTATATTTAAAAATAATAGATTTAAGGAAAGCAGAAATACTGAAAAACATTTATTATTAAAACTTTAATTTTTTTAAATCAAATAATGTTATCCTTTTGTCTTGTTCTCTGTCCTTACTCCTGCGTTATTTTTGCTGGGTACTTGGTTTATATTACAGAACATTTTGGGAGAGAGAAACCAGCTCCTTGTTGGTCTTAAAATTTCCACTAGAGTGACTTGTGTTTTGCTGGGGAAATAGAGACCACTAGGAAACACTGAAAAATCTCGTGTTTTAGCTACAAGTTATTGCCCAGGAGACTTGATATAAATGCATCAGGTTTCCATGGAATAATTAGAGTTACGTTCCTTACCTTCCAAGAATAGTTCAGAATAATTTTCTGAATTCTGTGTTAATTACACGTTATCTCATTTTTACTCTAACAAAGGGTACATCTAAACAGAGTCACCAAAACCCTTGTCCTCACAGCTCCTAGCTTTAAACTGGCTAACGTGGGCACTGCTAGGAGTGAAGTCACTTCAGGAGGAATCTGAGTGCAGAACGTGAACCTGCCAGAGAAGCTCAGCACGTGCCCCAGCGGTTACTCACACACATGCTGAGGAGCTGCGATGGCATTGCTGGCTGGTTCGACGTTCAGACATGCACATAAAAGAGACTGTCACAGGCACACTCATTTTACCAGCAGAAAAGGAGCCCCAAGTACATCAGCTGCGTGCAGCACTATCAATTTGTATTCCTGAAGTTCAGCAGATTTGCTGCATACCACGTACAGCTCCAACGCGGAAGATTCTGCCTTTGAAAATGATTTTATTAACGCAGCTTTTTTTATGCTATATTCTTTAGACTTTGAAGAAAACAGACTGAAAAGAAACATTCTTTTTGATCTTTTGGATGTTCAAATCCTTCAGTGCTTGTACCTCATTACTGACTGTATCAATTCAGCCTTGTTACAAACCAGTGTTTTCTACCTAATAACTGCCTGATCTCATGAAGTTAGGCTTTTCTTCTTCTATTTGCTTTTCAGTCTCTTCATTTATTTATATTGTTTCCTTTGCTGTTAAGTGTTTAACAACATACCCTGTGAATTTATGGAGTTACTGACTTTACTGTTATTATATAACCTAAAACTTGCAGTTTGGCTGCTGACCTAAAAAGCCGCATACAGGTATGTAGCTACTAATAGTGCAGGCTAGACCTCACGGCAGGCAGCTAGGTATTCTGTACTAGTATCTCAAATTCATATACAGGCTTCAACACACTTTAGCTATCCTTTACCTCTTAACCTCTGCTACAACAAAGAAAAAAAGCCTATTATTCCGTAACGAACCCAAATGACACATTTTAATGTTATTTTCAGTTCCAAACTTTACTGAAGGGGAAACAGGATTACCCTCAGCCTCTCCTCACAGGGCAAGTGCTCCTGCCCCTGACCATCTTGGTGGCCCTCTGCCTAACTCGGTCCTCTTTATCAATCCAGTTTATCTTGTATTGGGGGACCCAAAACTGGATGCAGTATTACAGATGCAGTCTAATGAATCAGTTCCCAACCTGTACTGTTGCAAGATTTTCTTCCTGCCTAGGTGCAGGACTTTGCATTTGTCCTTGTTGAATTTCGCAAAGTTTCTGCTGGCCCTTTTCTCCAGCCTGGCTAGCTCCCTCAATGGCAGCCCTGCCCTTGACCATGTTGACTGGTCCCCCTGGGGTCACCTGCAAAGTTGACTTTGTTGCCTCCTTCACACTGTACATAAAGATGTCAAAACAGGACAGAGTCTGCTATAAACCCCTGCAATATTCCTCTTGCATAGGCATTCAGGTATAGTATGGCCCATTAACCACTACCCTCTGAGCCCCACCACCCAACCAGTTATTTACCTGTACCATTCTCCGTCCATCCAGATTTTTAATGCCCCGAGTGAGGTACACAAATATTGTGGGAAACAGTGCAAAAAATCTTACAAAAGTCAAGGTAAATGACACCCACCGCTTTTGCTTCATCCACAAATCCAGTCATTTTAGCAGAGCAATCAGATTGGTCAGGCATGATTTGCACTGGGTAAATCCACACTGACTGTTCCCAGTCACCACCCTCTCCTTCGGGTGCCCAGAAGTGTGTTCTCAGAGGACTCGCTTCATGATTTTGTCAGGGACATTGTCAGGGCCTGTCACCTGCCAGCGTCCTGAGCTCCTCTGCCACAGCGTCTTGAACTTCACTGTTTCATGGTCACTATAGCCAAAACTGCCATCGATTATCACATCTCCTACTAGTTCTTGCTGTTAGTTCATAGCAGGTCCAGCTGTGCATCACCCTTCATGGTGGGCCCATCTGGCACATATATCAAGAAGTTAGCTTCTAAAACCACCAGAAATCTTGTTGCCTGCTTGTCTCCTGCCTTGCTACCCATCTAGAAGATGTCAGGGAGGTTAAAACACCCCATGAAAACCAGAATCTGTGATTAGAGACTTCCTTGAGTTGTTTAAAGAAGGCTCCATTCACTTCCTTACCATGATGAGGGGGTCTGTAACAACAACCCATCCTCAAGTCTCCCCTGCCAGCCCCTCCGCTGATCTTGACCCGCACACTCTCCATCAGCCAGCTGTCCATCCCACAGGAGAGCTCCGTACATTCACGTTGTTCCTCTGCACAGACGATGACCCCTTTTTTTCATCTCCCCTAACCATCTTTCCTGGTCAAACAGGCTATTTTATCTTGTTTCTGACTGATTTTTAAAATAACAGGACTAAAGTTTAATTAAAATTTCGATCCACATTAGAAAACGTTTGTTTCATGACTTCATTTGTCTCACTGGGCCTTGAGAGTCTCAAGTCAGTGTTTCAAAATAAAGTGCACAGCACAATGCTTTCTGTTTTTTTGTTTTTCTGCCTTGTTATTACACCAAATGGCAATTACTTGATTTTATGTGACAGGCCAGTGAGCCAAATGGATAGACATATTATAAAAAGAGATGGGAAAATGTAGCATCTATAGTGATAATGAAAAGAAAAAAAAAGCCAAGAACTACTTTGTATGCTTACAATGAACTGATTAGCTGTGGGTGGTCCACAAATAAAAAGCTATCCTGCCCAGACTGTAAAATTGCATAGGTACATTACTTATTTGTGATGAGCTGCAACTGCCTCAGAAGCATCAGATAGTGGCCTTGGATGTAAATCTCAGAGCAGATTAAAACTAGTGCTCTGATCAAGTACAACACATCTTATATTTCTATATTTTATTTCCAAGTGGCCAGTGAAGTTGTATGCAATCAGATACAAGAATCCTCCTCAAGGTACTTCCTACATGATCTGTTTCTATGACTACCATGCTTTTTTAATAATATGTTTTCACAGTTCTGAACAGTAGCTGGATATATGTAATGCAGATACATTAGTTGTTTAAATAGTATTTGATGAAATAGATAAATCAATACAATTGATGAGGGAGATTACATTGCATTGTGGAAAATTCAGGTTAACACTGCATCTTCTGAGACAGCAATTCTTCATTTATACTAGTGAAATTAGATTAGAATCTGGTTTTGTCTCCTCAGTGGCTTCATTGACATGTCTAGGGTGAGAACTTTAAAAGTTCCATCTTTTACTACTTTTTGCTTTGTTGCACAATAGATAAAAATCTGCTTTAGTTGCATGTAACTGCTTTCTGAAACTTCTTGTCATAACTTATTCATCATTATGCATTAGTTATATTTATGAGGACACTCAAATTGAGTCACTCCATACTTTAAACATTATGTTAAAAAATCCCCTGGCATTTGAATGACAAGGAAATATGTATGAATTCAGAAGCTTATTTTTCTTTATTTGAATTGTAATGCCATCTGCCAAAACTCTCTCTCAGTATCATTCTATGACAGCATCAGAAAGGAACTGTGCATGAGAAACAGGTGTGTGGTCCTTTGTTAATCTACCAGACACATTTTGTTTGCATTCATAAGGGCACTTTGCAAATATAGTGTCCAATTAATACATCGATTTGTGACAATGACAAAATAATCAGGTTTCTAAGTCACTTTTCCTTCAGGAGTTTTAACTGTATGGGATAATAATAAGACAGTTAAGATGTACCCATGTTTTCTTCATGTTTTAATATTCAGTAATATTGGCATGTAACTAACATGTTATAGGAAGAAGGAAAAAAAAGGAAGGCAAAGTAGTATTTTCACGTTCGTAGTCATTATTTTTTATTTTTATGCTCTGCAATGTCATGAAAAGTGGCAACACACATATTTTCCACTCCCTTTTTCCCTCATTTCTTTCTTTCCTAAGGGTGAATAGAGTAGTAACCCCAACACTAGAGAGGGGACTAAGAGGGTACTGTGTTAGAGGGATAGGATGGAAATGGGACAGAGGGATGGAGAAAAACAAAGAGCAGGCTATGGTTCATGTGTCTTGTTTATCGTTAAGAATCTCCAAAACCCTTCAGGTTCTTTTCCCAAAGGAAAAAGACTCTTACTTCTCCCAAGAAAACCCAAATGTCTTTCAAAGACAACCTGCAGTATATTCCTAATTCTCCCTAAACCTAGTAGTTTTTTACCAAAGAATTTGTTCCTCTCCCTGCCTCCTTCTTTAGACTCTTTCCTTCTTGCGCCATCGGTGACGCAGTCCCCCTGAATTCTGCCAGGGAGGAGCACCTCCACTGCTGTATCTAAACCTGAGTCTTTCGCACTCCCAGAACTTCTGAGGGGACTAAGATTGTAAAGACAACCAAAAGACTGCTGTGGCTACCTCAGAAAAAGCATATCTGCAATAGTTAATGGAAGAAAAGACTGCCTGCTCACTTTTTTCATTCATGTGCAGCAATAGCCTACTTGCATAAGTCAGGGGACTTTCAGGTTACTCAGTCATATGGCTGCCTTTATCATAAGCATCAACCGAGAGAAATGAGGTATCAGACTTTCATGATACTGCTACACATAATTTTGGAATCAGCAACTGGTCTACTTGAGTTATTCCAACAGAAAGTAACCTTTTCCTCAGCATATGCCCTTGCTTTGTACCATGTGGTACAGTTTTGATTCCTCCGCAGGTATTATATTCATTAATTATTTAAATTAATTACTTTTAATTGCATTTGTACTTAATGATTGAAGGTAGGTCTCCAAACTGAAGCTGTACCAACTCAGTGGCATAATAAACAAATCTTCAATTTCAACTCCTCTTTTTCTGTTAGTCTTTTATTTTCTGCTTTTTACTGTTCTCCAGTCTCTTCAGCCCCTTAAATATCAAGGTCACTACAAGTTCTTAAAGAAAAGAGACCCTCCAAACTGCTTCCCCTACAACTTATCCCCAAAAATGTATGGTCTACCACAAAGTTAATACAGAATAGACCCTACAGGGTCCCTACAGGAACACCAAACACAAAGACTGAACAGATCTCTCACTGCAGTATCTCATTTCAGCCCAGCTTTGCCTGAGTCTATTTTACACCTTTCTAATTCCTCTGTAAGCCAGTTTAGAAGTAATCAGATATAGGCATACAAAGGCATGCTTTTTACAGACTGACCTAGCGATAATTGATTGAAATTTTTTGAGGATTTCTCCTTCTGGCCCATGAGAACAACTCAGACTGAATGCTTAGGCTGGGTCACCTCAACATCAGCACATGCTGTTCAGAAGGCTCAGTGAGAAGGAGGCATGACCTTACTGACTAGAGTCTCAGTTACTTAAAAAAATACATGTATGAGGGCCTAAAAGAAAATATAAAAACTACTGTTCAACCAAAACTGTCCTTAAATCAGTAGAAAGGAGTGGATATCAAATAAACTGCAGAAATTGCCAACAGCAGAAATGGAGAAATTAGGCTGTGACAATGTGTTTTTTAAGATTGATTTTGTTGGCATTGTCTATAACTACGCATACTTGTAATATAACCAGGGAAGAGCAAATAAGCACAGACCAGAACAACTTTTAGTGGCTGGTTATATTTCTTTTCATTCATTTGCAGTCCTCATAAAATTTAATAAACTCTACTGGCCATCTGCAGACAGAACTCAGAGGATGAGAATTTTATTGGGACTTCTTTACTGGACAGGTATAGAGACTATAATTATTATCTTAAAGTCAAGCAGAGCTGGAAGGGACTTGATTTTACATCTCTCTTGATAGGCACTCCTGACATTGCAACTGTAATGCTTGCTATGTACTGCTGTAAAATGTAATGTTGGGATTATCATCCATAACTATCAGATGCAGCAGAATGGGCTAGATTAAGTTTGTTTCTAATTTATGATATAGTCACTGTGTGCATTAATCAATAGCTAGTTATGTTTTTCCTTGGTGAACTTTAATTATTTCGAGGAAAATGTTATATGCCTACAGAATATGTGTGCTCAATTCCTAAGTTTGTCTTTTGTGCTGAGCTGCACTCAGGATTTGTGGATTTGAACTAGTATCTATTTTCTTCTTTGATATGTAATTAGGTGCTTGCATTTCACAGACTTGGTTCACATCTGGTTCACTGGTCTGTTCTCACAGAAAAAGATTATTTCTGTATCATGGGAAAAAATAAGCCTCCAATCTTTTATAAAAAGTCTTACAAATGCAAGAATTGAATGCTACATGCATTTTAGGTGCATATTTTTCTCTGCTCCACTGACAAAGTCAGTTGTGCAACTGCCATGTTTGTAAAACTGTTGGCTCTGAGCACTTGCAACACCTGTGGCAGAGGCAGCCTCTGCCAGCCTTTTAGTACACAGTGAAATGATAAAAATGTATTAGTTTTCCACTTTGCAGTTGCAGTCCTAATTACACAACGCAGCTGGGGCTGCGGGAAAATCCATGCTGTTTAACAGTAAAGGAATTTAAGTGGAAGGAGTGAAGATGGTGTTGCTTTGCAACTGTCTTTTTTCTCTTTAATCTCTTTTTTTCCTTCTACTGTTTTAAAATGAGTAGATGATGAGAAAGGGCAAAGGGACAAGGAGAGTACAAAAGATGGGTGGAAACGAGTGAGAGAAAGCATCAGTGTGACACTGAGGGGAGGAAGATATGTTGCTACTATTGGCATAATGGCTGGGTGAGTCTTGCTTGGACTGGCCCTGAAATCGCTCATTTTCCTCCATATCTTACTTCTCTCATCCTTTATTTGTAAATCTCTTCTCTTTTGCCAGTTCTATTTTCCTCCTGTTTTCTCTTTTTTAAAATTTTAGTTTCAACTTCCTTTCTCCTTTTCTTTTTTTTTTTTGAAATTGTTTCAGTCGGTAACAAACAGGATAACTTTTGGTTTCCTAAAAGTGATGGAGGACAATGGTATCTGCTGCAATTTAAAACGGGAACAAATGCTCATGCAATTTGTACCATAGAGCCTAAAGAAAGGACAATGTGGTTAAAACTTCTGAGTTTGCAGAAGCTGAGTCTGGATATCTGTACCAAGTCTAAAAGAGAATGGGGATTGTATAATAAGCTTTTAAGATGATGAGCTGGCTGCTCCTTTAAAACACAAAACACCCTGTGATATGAACATGTAACTCACTAATGACTGCTTAACATGACAAGGATTTTATAAAATTAAAACTCATTTAGATGTCGGTCTAAGGTTCTTCTGAGAATATTTGCATTTCCTTGTCTTCCTTTAATAAAGATAATTAATGCCACTCAGTTGTTTTAGAACCGCAACTGTAAACAGGATAAGTATGGGCTGTATCAGGTCTGTCAATTTTACATTGTCCTAAAGAGTCTGAAGTTCACAGTGCTTAATCATTATTTGCTCAGATTTCCAGTATCCTGCACTCTTATGATAAGCATGACAGTATCTGCTTATCTCAAAAAAATAGGGACCTCATGAGTAACTGCAATCCTACAAGCGTCAAGGTCATTCTCATGTCCCTTCAGAACAGGGCTGTTAAAAGCAATTGGTGTCAGACAGTATCTCTGAGCTAAACTCTGCCCACTGTTCGATTTCAGGTCAGACTTTTGCCATTCAGATGTTACCGCGGTTCTGAAATAATTTAATAAAGTGAACTGAGACACCAGCTATTCATAGCAATCAATCACCAGCATCCTCATCCACAGTTAGTTATGACAGTGAGCAGAAAAACATATTGAAATAGCCAATGAAAGTAATGAAGAAAATTGTATTAGTATCAAAGTCCTGGTAATCTTGAAAAATTCTTAATCAATTCTCAATCCTGTCTGTTCACACAACAGAATCTGGAGTCTGGAGGCTGTTTTGACCTAAAAATGACAGGCAACAGCACCTTCTTCACTGTAGCAAAAGTAATTCACTGCAACCAGACAACAATTAACACCATTTCACAGCTGCAACTATCCTTGAATGATGGGACTTATATCCAGCCCTGCTCATGTTTCTGCTCTGTTCTCTTTAACTATTATTCTTATGAAAGATTTGCCATCTCCTTTCAGGATCTTTCTTTTAACCATTAATAGCAAAAGGATTATTTATTATTATTCCAACAGAAAACATTAAAAAATCTTCAAAAGACTGGAAATTTTGCTGTGGCTATATTGACGACTGTGCTACTCTGTGTAATGACACTCGTCCCTCATGAGAAGCTTTCAATGAAGGGCTCAAATTGTGATGCAGAGCATATGACTTTGGTACAGATATTGTTAGGTCTTCTGCAAGTCAAAGTTACACTAATAAGCCAAAGCTTTTCTTTCATGTCACTATGCAAACCTGAGATAATCTGAGTAATTCTCCAGGAATGAAAGAGAAGGAATATTTAGCAGGGTGGAAGGACCAAGGACATAGAGACACACATTGTGCAAGTTGCCACAGTAGAAATACTTCTGCGCATAGACACAGGAATTTGCATCTCCCACTTGCAATAGCTCTCTGGCCCTGTGTGGTCTTTGCACCCGCGAGCTGCCCAGCCCTGGTGGGATTCGGCTCTGCACAGGCAACGGGGCAGCCTCTGCCCTGCAGCACAGTTTGCTTCTCTCGCAAAGAACCTGCACCGGTTTTACTACTTCAGAGGCAGCAGTAGGGTTTAACCCATGGTAATTGTTCATTATCCACCGTCTTATCTTAGAACACAAGAACACTTGAAGGAGGGTTTCTGTCTTATTTTAGCTAATCTAATGGTCAGAAGGAGATAAACCCTTAAGAGAAACTATTGCTCTTGCCTCATAAGTAGGCTTGCCCACTTATCTATTTAATTTTTCATAAATTGATAAACATTTATGTTATTAAGGACAATTAAAGACTGTGACAATAGAAGGAAAAATATAATAAAAAACAAAATCAAGGACATCAGCACTTGAACTTGTGAGAATAAAATATTGGATTAAAGAAAGGGAAAATTCATTCAATTACTGCAATATGAATGGTCTTGAGATGCCAAATATGAATATGAAATTCAATTTTTAATCTGTCTAAAAGTATATGTCTGCAGTCTTTGATTCAGACTCATGTCTAATGCAAATCACATTAAGTAGAAGAAAATGTTTGGAAGAAAGAAAAAAGAGCATAATAAAATGTATAACCTTCTCCCTTCTCTCCCCAAATAAGACCTTGATCTATTAAGGACAGCATACAAAGGCTTTAATACTTTCTCCCTAGATCAGTTTTTACCTCTGTATGAATTTTTTTTTTTTTAATCTTAATGGATATTTATGATAACCTTTGAGTTATCTAGAGGCTGAAAATGGGAATCTCTGCAGAAGGTTCTACTTTTAGCATTTCATGTTCCCTTTCAAAGAGATATAACCGAATAAAATGAATAATAGAAATGAAACAAATATGCATAAGCAGACTTCGAAAGCAGCAAAGTGTAATTTTGAATTAGGATAGTCTCCTTGCTGTTGTCCATTTCAAAGCATACACTAGACTGACAACATCTACAGATTATTTTTCACATTTGCCAAAGAAAATACCTTGTAATTCCATTTGTATGCAGTTGATACAAGATGAAAATTATCAAAATAACAAAACCAGACAGTGTTGCCATATGTTCCAGTACAGAAGCAAATTATAGTACATTAACACCCCATCACTATCATATAAAAAGGCTGCAAAGATAAATGTTCCCTAAAAAAAATGCCTACTAAAGAATTAAAAGATGGGGAATGTAATAGTTTTAAATTAAAAATACAAAATATTATTTTTCCCCCTTTTCTCCTTCAAGGTTTCTCTTCTTTTTTTACTCTTTCTTCCCATTATTACTATTGTTACAGATTCTCTCATCAGTTCCTTTTACTGTCGTTAGAGATCTTGATGTTACCTTTGACCAGTAGCTCCAAGTATATTTTTCGCAGAATTAAATCTTCTGGGAGCTATAGTTTGAATAGCTCAAGAATATGTAAGCTTCTCATGTCTGATATATCAAAAAATCCCATCCCACACATTAGTGGTCCTCACAGCCTCAAATTGTAGTGTTATATATGCTGGTCTGCCAAAATTCCCTTTTTTTTTGTCAATATGAAACGTGATTTGTCTAATTTAGTGTTTTAATAAAAGCCTAGATTTTCTCATTTCAACCCCATTTCTTTTTCCCATCAGAATTTATTTCCACTTGAAAGAAATCTGGGATTAAGGTAGGCTGTGCTTTGCTTTTCTATAGTTCTCGCTATGCATGGGTATTATTCTGGAAGAAGAGTATCTTTTACCAGGTTAACCTTCAGCTGAATACTGAACACTTCACATATACATAAGGATGGAATGTTAAAAATGAGCTAGAAATATGAAAAGGATGAAAAGTCCCTGTATGCAAGGTTCTGCTTCCAAAGTGTATAGATCTACTGGATTCTTCAGTCTCCCTTTTATCTTCAGAAGAAGAAGCAATAATTATCTATATGCTAATAATGACATTAAAAACTCCAATGGAATTGCAATCTTCAGCAGAAATTAAGAAGGAGGGGTTTGAGCAACCTGGTCTAGTGAAAGATGTCCATGTCCACGGCAGGGGGGTTTGACTAGATGATCTAGATGAAGGTCCCTTCCAACCCAAACCATTCTATGATTCTAAGAATAGTTGGTAACGTGAAAGGTTATGGAATGTAGGAATGTGGACAACTTGTCTCTAGGAATTCCAGCTTCTCTACAGATGAGTTACTTTTCTCCTTTTATTGCTCCTCCCTGTCCCCTCTTTTCTCTCTGCAGTTTCCAACCAGTCACTGTTAAGAGATACTTTTTCCAGATCCCCAGTTCCATTCTCATACATCTTCTCACAAATGTGCTACCTGTTTTTTTTTTAATAAAAATTCTTTACACGCTATCTCTAATAATTTAGGTTGATTCACCCTGAATTAGCATTAGAAATGAATCAGAAAACTTAAGAAGTGTTGTGATTTCCACAAAATTTTTCAAAAAGAGGCTTTTCTCAGGACCACTGGTTCTTGATGATGGCGTAGGTGGGCTTCTCAGCCCAGCAAGGTGTGATTGTCACTACTTTTTTGAAGCAGACATAAGACAAATAGTATATTAGTCATTTACATGTCATTCTCCCACCAAAGTAATGATGTTAGAGCATCCCAGAGGTCTGTGATCTAGTGTACTGTGTGCAAAACCTGACTGGACTGACAACAACCAATTTTCTAGCAGGGAAGGAGGGCTCTTTACAGGCTCCTTAGGAAGGGCAGGTGGGGAAGACTAGGATGTAGAGTTGCCCTTTATGTGAGACAACAGATGAAATGCACAGAACTCTGCCTGGGGAGCTGACTGAGAACTTATGGGTGAGGATTAAAGAGAAGACAGGTAAGGGTGATGTTGTAGTCGGTGTCTGCCATAGGCTGCCTTGAAGAGGAAGAACAAGTAGATGAGACCCTCTACAGAAAGACAGGAGCAGCCTCACATTTGCAGGCCATGGTTCTCAGGGGGTACTTCAACCACCACAATATCTGCTGGAGGGACAACACAGTAGAGGTTCCTGGAGTGCATCAACAACTTTCTCATCCAAGAGATACAAAGAGGAGAGGTGGTCTGCTGGACATCATACTCACCAACAAGGAGGGACTTGTTGGGGATGTGAAGATCAAAGGCAGCCTTGGCTGCAATGACCATGAGATGGTGGAGTTCAGAGGTCCTTTCCAACCTCAACCATTCTGTGATTCTGTTAGGGCAGAAGATACTGGCAGCATCTACAAGGTCTTAAGTAGTCTAGATACTTGGATTATGATTTGCCAAAAATATGGAAAAATATACGCTTAAGGAACTGCACAGAAACAGACACAAGAAAGACAATGCAAGTGTACAAAAAAAGTAAAACGCACAAAAAATATAACAGGTGAAATGAATTTAGCCTCCATATTTATTCCTCCTTTCATCAAATTCAGCTTTAGCCTTTGATTCTGGTTCCAAGATGTGTTTCAACTCACAGCCTACTCAGGAGGTACACACCTTCTGAAAACACTTATGTGCCGTTGACTGCCAACTTTTACTGTCTAGACCTTTTTAATCTAAATACTTTTCATTGAAATTTGTTGCATATTAAAGAGAAATTTGCTTTTCTGTTTCACAAAAATATTCCCTTAATCCTTAATTGTACATGCCATCTCATTCAAATCTAAGCTACAGGACTCTTAATCACACTCACATACCCAGCAGGTTCTCTCTAATCATGCAGGTAACATTTTATCGACCTATTTCAGCTCCAGCTCATTAAAAACAGCTGTTCTGATGTTTAAGAAAAGAGCAGAATGTAAATAAACAAATCAAGTGTAAAATGTAAAATTAAGTGTAAAAATGTAAAATTAAGAGAAGCAAAATGGCTGATTTCAATTCTCCCTAAATTCTCTTCTCAGGTCCACCCAAGCCCTCTGTTTTTTCTCACTGTGAACTGAAGTGTATGTGCAGAGCTTCCATTGAACAAACGGGACTAAATATTGCCCCCAATCTATAGTGTGAAAATCCCAAGAACTGCAGACACATTCACACTATTGGTGTGAATGAGGTAACTGAGGTACCAAAAACAGTCTAGCTATAGACTTGGCAGCACAAAGCTGCATCCAAACTAAATTTATCCTGCTACTTCCAATGCAGAATAAGACCTTTAAGAGCTAGTCAGGCATCCCCTCAACATGTTTTGAAAGCTGATTTTATTCTGTTCACTGCATTGGAGTTGTCAAGAGATTTCTTAGATTGTAAGTTCTTCTGGGCAGAGATCAGCTAATACTCGTTTATTTGGTAACTACAAAAGAAGGCTGTCTTTTATGCTCTGTGACAGTACAAATTAATAATCATAAAGCTATAGTAGCAACAGGTCAAGTAGTGGCAAAGCATACTGTTTGCTAAAAACCCATGGTAATCGAAAATCATTTATTCTGGAAAACTTCTAAGCAAACACAATCAAGAAACACAGGCAGAATGTCACAGAAGTTTTTATCTGAGATATATGATGAAAGAGCTTTAGCTACTATAAACAGCAAACCAGAAAACAATTCTATATTCTTATCAGCAGGTTGGGACGGAAGCAGATGGAGAAAATGATAAAAAACGGGATGGATGGCATTTTAGCTTCTGAGCCATACTGTTGAACATTTTTGCTTTTCTGAGATTTCCAAGACATGCAGTTATGTTTCTATTCAATTAAGGCTGAATTTGCCTCTAGTTACAACTCAGCATTTATTGACTTGCAAGGATCCTTATATTCAAGAGTTTATGTGCTGACTTCAGGTAAATCATAGTTCTCTACAGTATCATCCTCACTACTGAGGTATTTTATGTTTGTTCTTTAAATTACTTGCTCAAAGCAAAACTTATTTTTCAAATGTGTAGTTGAATAACTAATTTCTCCAGCAGCTTTGCAGCATATTTTCCATATGAAGTGCTAAATCTGGTTACTGTGCTCAGCTTTCCTTTTCCACATGGCTACTGATATGTGTTTACAGATTACTCCAAAATATCTACAAAATACAATAACCTTATGTTAAGAAGTATTTAGATATGGTAGCCTAACCTGTGCTTTTGATTCACGATATTAAACCCAACAGATTAACTGATTAAATCTGAAAAAATAACTGCACCTGGTTTTGAGTGTGGAGTTGTTATTACTGGTGGCATCATTAAAGTTGCTTTGAGATTGGTAGCTACAGCTTGTACTGAATTCCTTGGACCTGGGCCAACTCACATTAAAGTCAATGGAAAGAAGATTTGCTTGCGCTGAAATTCATCAGAAATGAACTCATGACATTTAAAGCTGGCGAAATTGTATGTATTGGATACTTAGTTTTTTAAAAGCATAGATGTTTTACCTACAGAAGCAACGATTATCATAAGAACTGCTGGAATGCAAAAATAGGGATACTTTCAAAGGCACAAATGGCAGTCATGTCCTGTGCTCCTATTAAAATTCTCTTTAAATATTCCCTTTAATGACATGTTTTGCTCATATAGGGGGGCTGCCACGCTCACCTGAAAAAAATGGAACATTTTCCCATTTTATTTATGGGGAAAAGCAGCAGTTTTATAATGTCTTTTCTTCAGAATATACCAATGTTTTTAAATCTCCAATAAAGTAGGCAAATATTATTATGCTTTTATTATGCTATTTTCACAGATGGGGATATTGAAGCCCAAAAAGATGGAATTTCTCATAGTCACACATTAAATCACTGGCAATCCATGGGACAGAGTCCAGGACTTCTAACTCTCTGTGAACCACTAGACTACAATATCTCTCAGCATGATTTAGAGAGCCACCCTCAATCTCAGAAGACAGCTTTGTAAAAAATAATTTTGCAAAAGATTCTCAGAAGGGTTTCTGATGCAGTAGTTGTAATTCCAATTTTTTCCATTCATCCTATTTCCCAGGTTTTTGACTTAGTGATATGTTTTGGGATTAGCTCCTGAGAACCTTGAGTTTCAGCCAAACATGGATTATGGATCAGATAATGCTAATTACAATTAATAATGTGTGCATTAGTATTATAAATTGAGAATTTACCAGGGAATTAATTTTGTCACTGAAAGTTGGAATGATGCTATAAGAACACAAAATCCATACCCAGGGACCAAAATATGAAAAAGACAATATTTGTTCTGAATGAAGCTGGATGAAAAGTAAATTTGCCTAAAGATCATAAATTGGTCACTCTATAACTACTCAGAAATTGAGAATGAGATTCAGGATAGATTTGGCTGCAGATATTTTTTTCTGGATGAGATTTATAAGGGATAATATTTGTTTAATTTAAATGCAGAGTGCAAGGACTCCCCATCAGGATGGGACCTTCATGTTCAGAGGAGGTTTGAAGCAAATTTCCCACTTTCCAGAAGTATAGCCTCACCAGTGTTCTCCATCAAAATGCAAAGATTTTCATTTGTTATTGCTCTTTCATTTCTTATGAATATATATTTGACAGGGTAGAACCTGGAGTTTACATATTTTCCTATAAGGGGAGCGTCCTCGCTAGGCTAAAAATTTACACATACACTGCATTTTTACTGCTTGACTGTGTACAAAATGGTGGGGATTGAGCACAGGAGGGACTAAGAAAGCCATGATGTACAAGGGCCTGATGTTTAAACCTGTAATTGGGTAAACCTCTGCCTGCACCAAGACTTTGATGATTATGATGGACACGATTAACAAAATGTTTTATGTTTAGTGTCTTACAATACAACATTCAGGATTTATTGGAATAAGTGGATACGTAAATATGTGTCATTTGTATGGTCACATCAGCTTTTTCTTTGCTTTTCCTAGTATAGGAGTTAGGTGTCAGGAACATCCATATGAATGATAAAGTTGAGTTAAAATATATGGAGAAAGGTAATTATGACAATGTGATTTGTTGCACTGTTCTTGAAAGCTATTCTGTGCAATCACAGAGAAGAAATTTTATGCTGTGGAAAATTTTGGGAAATGAGTAAATTTTTATGCTATGTCAAAGTTTCAAAATTGAGCTCTGAAATACAATGTCGGAAACAAACATTCTCACAGAAAATGTGAGTCTCTAAGTGCTGAACCACAATATTTTAAAAAGTATTTTTTGGCATAATTAATTTCATGAAAAATTATAAACTGCTTATAACCATTGTACAAGCAACAAAATGTAACTTCTACATTAGGTGTTCAATTATTTTCTCTAGTATCATTAGACATCTGCTGACTATACGGTAATATTTTCTCAGCCCTAGCTACTGTATATTGTCAAAAATTATTACACTGGAAACTGATTGTCCAAATGAAAATTAAAAGCAAATGATGAAACCAGAAGTGACCACAATGATATTCTTTCTAACAGACCTTCCAAACAGCAAGGCATCTATTGTGCTGATTCTGTCATTAAAATAGCTGAAAACCTTCAATGTTTATGAACAGACACTTCAGAAAGACAAATTCTGATCTGTATTTTCCATTGTCCTAATTTGAAGCAGAAAATGGTAGATAAAATCATTACTGTGGAAATGTTTCAACCAAGCTTTACACTTGTTCACATTTCTTTGACTTACTTCTTACTTTCCCTAGCCTATTATGGGAATTATGTTACATTCTAAAAGCCCTGGAAAATACAATATGATTCCCTTTTTATCATTTACAGTGAAATACTTGCATATAAATCTTTTATTGATACTATTACATATTTACTGCAGCTATACAAGAATGCTTGGTGGAAATAAAAAATATTGCATGTGTGCTGGATATAAAAATTATAAATTTGAATAAAGGTATCCAGCATGTTTAATAAACTCGTGCACATTAATATCTGAAAACACTGAATGATGCAAGAGACAGCAATGCCTTTGTGGCAAATTTTTTAGTTCATCCAGAATCCTTAACTATTAAAATGTTTTATTTGTGGTGCACAGGCATCAGCACACAGTGTCACAGAATGCTTAAAACCAGCAATCCCTGGTGGATGCTTTGAAACTATAATATAAATGTGGTATTTCACTTCTTTTCAGTATCAGACTGACATAATGAAGCAACAGTCAAAAGACAGTGGAGATTTTGGAGAATGGCAGGTGACCAATGACACTATGACAACAGTATTATAAATTCATCTCTTGAAGGGCTTCTGAAACTGTACAGGCGCTTGAATTGTTAGTGTGGCATGTAAAATACAGAGAAAATGATAAACATTTTCAAACCAAAGTTATGGTGGATTAAGCTGGGTTGACTGCCCCAGGGATGCAGTTACAGAGCTCCAGGAGCAGAGTGGACTGAAGAGCAGCCAGACTGGAGCCTGAACATAGCAGGCACCCAAATATGCATGTATCTGATATTGTGGATCTAAAGGCATGCAATGCTTTGCAGGTCTCACTCTTGAAGCTTTAGACATATGAGGCCTGATTTCATAATTCAATGGATCTTTTCACAGTATTATCTTTTTAATACTGACATCATTTTTTCCTGTGTCTTGCAGAAATACCAAGTTAGCAGAGAACTGCTCTAAAACTAATGAAAAACAAAACCCAAATGAAAAAAGAAATCTTAGTAAGGCAGTGACTGAATCTGTACCATCTTACTGTAGAATATATTAAATTTAAAGTTACAACATAGTATCATCATCTTTAAAATCCTAAATAACCTCAGCTAGAAACAGCACTTCAGTTTTTCCATCATTTTTTTATGCAAAGCCATGCTGGAAAACAACCTCATTTAAATATTTTTAACTCAGTAGTTTTAAACTTCTTTGATGAAATAACATAGAATAAGCCAGAAAATAAACAAAATCCTGCCATGGTATCTGATTCTAACATCTCCATAATAGAATTTCTTAGAAGACAGAAATCTACCTGGTTTGTCTCTTTAAACTAAATTCAGAAGGATTTCCTCAAATATACTTATGGTCTGAAGTGTGACTCACTTCAACTTAGGATCTAGAGAGAAAGAAGAAATAATTGCTCTTGCAAAGAAAATGATCATCATAGGAAAAAGAAACTGCAATGCAGAAAATCATCAGTAATAAAATGGGAGTTTCAGATGATATTCTGCAGTGGAGGTAGGATAAGTCTTACATGAATGAAAGCAGGGATGGTTCCTCCTGCATACAGCTGGGTGAGGTAGATCCGAACAGATATAACCAATTCCTGTGGCATCACTCTGATCAAGCAATGAAAAGAGAAACTCTGTCCAGGAACTTGTCATACAAAGAAATATGTCCATCCTACCAGGGCCACATTCACCCTCAAACAGACGGTAACTGTATTTTGAAGCAACTAGCCCATGATTCTGTGGCAATTGTGATTATTAAAATGTGGGCCCAGACCTGGGTGGTTCTCCTGGCAGTGTTGCAGGCAAACAGAACATCCCTGGGTGGGACATTGGCCTGGATGACAATTTGTCCATGGAGCTGCTTTGTAGTGGTTTGGGAGCAGTACCCTTATATTGTAGGCAGCGCTGGTCACAATTACTGCCTGTCACCAGGCTGCCAGAAAACTCCTGTGATAACTGTCCTTCTACTTGCCTGGAACTTCTGATAGAATCATAGAATCATAGAATTGTTAAGGCTGGAAAAGACCGTTAAGATCATCAAGTCCAACTGTTAACCTACCACCGCCAAGTCCGCCACTAAACCATGTCCTCAAAAACTGAAGTCAAAATGGCCCAGCTATTTCCTAGACTAAGGTCAGAAAAAATATTTGGGACAATGATAAAAAAATCAATATATCTTGACTTTGAGATGCTCTAAGAAAATATCTGTTTAGGATAGAACTTAAACCTATGAAGAGAATGTCTTTAAGTCAAACAGGGCCTTTTGTAGCCTCAAAAAAATATCACTATACTTTTCAAAATCTGCGCTTTGCACATGGCTGTTGTCCTGGCCAGGTAAAATTTCTGCAGATTCTGTCCTTGCTGAGCACACACAAATCTGACATCTGATGGGACAGCAACATGCATCTTCTTATCACAACATAGCATAACTGTACCGCACACACACTGTCCCTTGGGCATGGGATAACAGCAGGACAAGTGACAAAATCAGACTTTGTAAATACTTGTAATTTCCAAGATAACAGAATCCAAGATCCTTGAATTTCACCATTCCTTGGCTGCTGGGGCACGTGTGCTATAGACTATCCAGACCCTTACTAACAGAAGACCCTATAGAGTAGCCTACAATCTACAGCCACAACCGATCTGTTGTGCTATTTAGTCACATCAAAAGTCTGTTATTGAAGGTCTTGTTTGCAAAGCTGCAGATGAACCTTGTGGATAGAAATATTTCTGTTTCTTTTTTTCTTTTTTTTTTTTAATTTTCAATAAAACATAAAGAAAGTTATATTAAAAATTTATTATTAAAACCAAAAATTTAAGATGGATTTCAGAGCCTCGAACTTACCACCCAAACAATGAACTCCAGCAAATTGCAGCATAAGAATGCAGTTCTTCAGGGCTACCTTCAAATACAGCAAGATAAAGCAAGGATCAAACTGCCCCACTTTGCCTTTTCTTCCTGCAATTCCTTGCGTTAAGCACTTCGCAAAAGAAGTAAAAACATCCCACAGCCACAAGTCTGATCTTCTACAGAACTTTGACTCATGCCAGAGTATACAAAGGCTTGTCCTCTGTACTCAGTGAAGTAAGAGTCTAAGTGAAAAATACTCATACCTATGTAACGAAAAGACAATATCACAGTCTATATGATCAAAAGGCCCAAAATGAAATTGCACAAGAAACCCAAATTTTAATGTGTTTGGATTTTTGCGAGTATGTTTCTGCTGTCTTAACAGCATTATCTTAACAGTTTCTTTCTTTTTTTTTTTTTTTGTGTTCATGTGTTCATTTATATTATCTAAGCCAAAGTTTTGTTCTGTCTCCAGGTGTATAATAAGCTTCAGGAAGACAATTATCACACTGCAATTTCTTCATACCTGAGATTTCTTTCAATGTACATTTCACACTGATATGCTCACAGAAAAGCCAATCTACTTATAAAAATCCTGTTTCTCCTAAAAGTTCAAATGGAATGCAGAGAGTGAGATTAACATTGCGGTTTCTGTTTTTGATTACTTAGTGGCATAAAGATACTACATATCTTTATATGTAATATATGTAATATATACACCAACATGGAAATAATGTTACTCTGAGCAAGGACACAAGTTTTTAAGGTACCTAGAAGACAGAGCACACATCTCTGAAGAGACCAGAATATGGAGTCATGAAAGATGAAAGAGGAAAGAAATAGCTGTATATTTATATGCCCAGGGACAGAAAAGGAAACTGGATAACTAGATCACTTGTATATGTATATTAAAATTAGCAGTTGGGTTTTAAGCACGTTTAAAACCATTTAAAACACCACACTATTGCAGAGTAGTTGAAACAAGTAAATAAATGTAAAAAGCACATAGCGGATTATAACTCTTTAGAGATTCCATCTGATAATTAAATCTGACAGCTAAATAATAAGGTTTTACCGATTCTGTTACCTGAGATCCACATAAGGTGATCTGACCTCTGAATAGAAATACAGTTAATTAATCTCACTCAGCAACATGCTTAGCAGGTAAGTAGCACCAAGCAACCAACAATATAAATATAGTTAGCACATTTATTATGTAAGTAGCCCCAGGCATTAATTATTTTAATGCTTAGTACCATTCCAGCTTCATTTCTGATACTGAAGAAATATGTATAGGCTGAAATAGTGATTTCACAGTACAGTTAGCTAATAAAATTGTCTTCTTGATATTGGGTATTTACTTCTCAGCTGAATAGGTGTAAAAGTACACACTTGTTACAGCAGTTTCACTAGCACTAATGAGACAGTTTCCCTTGAGCTGTTGCAATAATATTAGTGGTTAATTTGGTTTTAGAACTTTATAGTAATAGTTTTAGTTTATGTCTTCATAAAGTTTGGGAAAAAACACTACAAAGAAAATCCTGTACCAAAGGCTTTGCACAACGAAATGCTTTTTTCCTGCCATCTTCTCTGGGCACATGGAAACGAGCTACGCCCCCGTGCAACAGAACTTGTGGTCATTGGCATATTTACTTGCTTTGGAAGTTGGTCAGAATTTCAGTGAAAGCATCATCAGATTTTTCTGTAACAAAAACTACTAGGATCTCTGTCTTATGCAAAATATAGTATTCCCAAACCCACGCCAGTTGTACTTACAATGCAGTGCACGAGCACGTGTGAGGCAAGGTTTGAACTCAAATTCACCAGCCACCCATCTCTTTTGCCTTCAGAAATGCTCTCAATGACTGCTCTGAGGCAGCTCAGGTGTTACTGCTCTAAATGGGAGCTTTGGATGCACCTTATGCTTTTGAGTATTGTTGATGTTGTCACACTTATGAACAAGCCTTAAGGACAGGTCCAGGAGGTCTGCAACTGTTTCAGTAGCCTCCAACCAAGCCATGGGCCTGTGAAGCAATACTTGCTAATTTGGGTAGGCTAGACTGTATACCATCTATCCTAGGAAGACACCGGCATCACCTGTCACAGGGATGCATGTATTAAAGTCTTCCTCCTTTCATTTCATACTCCTGCCTTTCTTCTGTGCATACGTGAAACTGGGAGCCCAGCACCATGTCATCCACTATCACATTTCATCTGGGAATAAGCTTTCCTGGGAACCACTCACTGCCAGTCGGCTGCTGTGCGGCACATCAAGCTATCATAAGTGCAGTTACCCTGGAGGAAGCATCACTGCTGCAGATGCCCGCTTCCAGCCTGTCTCCCATCAGCACCATTGCCTCCTATCTGCTCCTATGAGCTTTGGAAATATTTCTAGAAATATCCTGAGAAGCTGGACTGGGAGCCACTCTTGGACTTCTGCCCCTGAAACACCCAAGCCCATCAATGAGGGCTAGATCCACCACAAAACCTAGCTGGCAAGTAGAGGAGAGAAAAAGCTTTCATAGCTATCTCTTCCAATTTCTGTGTGCTGAAGGAGATTCAATGGGCAAATACTTCTGCCTACATAATGCAATGGGTGTAGAAATAGCTTGGAAGACTGCCTGTGGTCCAGGGCTATCTATAATGCAGGCCAGATGTAGACAAGGCCACTGATCCTCAGCATCACACTGGGGAATTTAATTAGTATTAAATAAAAAGGTAGAGGCAAATTAATTCTGTACAAAGGGAGGCTGAAAAGATCAGAACTGTTTTAAATGGGGGTTGTTTTACAAATGGATATACAGAAAATACATTGAACATGATTATCTTCCTTCTGCCCATTTAAATAGGAAATTTAAAGGCAGTAAATTTAAAAGTGACAGAAATAAATTCTTTTTATAAGACCTGAGGAACTTGCCACTACCGAGAATCACTGAGACTCAACAGGATTTAAAACAGGTTTAGCAATTTATAAGTATAATGAATATTTGTGATAATAACTGAAGGAAAAACGTCCTTCAGATTGAGGTCATATCACAAGCTAATGAAGGTTAAGAGGAAACTTCCTCTAATTCAAATTATTCTTTAATTGCCACTCCTGGGTTTCCTGTGCTTTTCTCTGAAGCAGCCGACATTGCTAGTGTTGATCAGCAACAGGAGTGCCTACGCTCACAGCATAACATTCTGCAAAGCAAGACCACTAACTTAAAAAAAGCCCCCGATTTCTATCAAAATGCTGTAATTTCTATTGTAAGAAATAGCCACTAAGAAATTTTGTGTGTCTGTGTGTGTGTTTGTTAACTGTGATTTGGCAGCATGTTGTGGATTGTTTATGTCAGTCTTTCACTGATGGACTCTCCCTTCCCCAGGCTGCAAAAAGAATATTCACCAGTAACACTCTACCAGTCACAGCCAAATGTGAAACACAACAAAGGCAGCATGCAGGGATGCAGGATATGGAGGGAAAAAAAAAAAGACAGACAGAATTGTGGGCCTGAGTTTCTTTGATATGCTTTTGTCAAGCTGTCCCAAATGATTGTCTTTAACAGCAACAGGGCAATGGAAAACATCCTTTCATTTTTAGAATAAATGATGTAAAAAGCAGGACATGCAGTTTAAAGGGTTCTATATCTGAGTATTTGTTGCATATTCAATTTTTAAATAATCATATTGAAGTTGCTCCCTGATGGCTGTCCTTTGCGAGTTAGAGAAACGATATTCCAGAATCTTTTATGTCAAACAAAATTTAGATATAATATTTCAACCATTGAAGCTTGGCTACTTGTATTCTTATGACAATGTGAATAAGGGTTATTCAGTGAAATTCCTACCTTGGTAAAGGGATGACGAACTGTCACCCCAAGTTTCTCCTGCCATTTCAGTAGATTAGCAATATTCTTTTCACTTCCTGTTCTAAAAATGTCTCTTTATTAACATTATATTTCACTAAAATGTTCTAATGTACCACTAGGGGAACTTTCCCTTTCAATATTATCCCAGACTGAAAATCTATTCTATTTTGTTAATCACTGGGAGAATACATAAACCACTCAGATTCCCAGACAAATGGTAGAACAAAACTACAAAAATAATTTTATTAGTACCAATCAAATGCTTCCAAAGCCACTTTATAGTTATGACAACTAACAAATTCACAATCTATTTACATTAAGAAAACAAGTTTGTGTGTGTCCATTTATTTTGTCCTTTACAATGCTTTTCTAAAACCAGAGTTTTAAAGATTAAAATGATTTATCCTAAGGAAAATCTAAGAATTTAAGAAATCCCACTGTAAGTGGGTATTCATGTTTTTGAAACGGCTCACCAGAAGCTTACATTAGTGGTTCCAGGATGTCACAGCTTTTTTTTTCTTTCTTACTGACAGTTTTACTTCCTGATAAATAAATTTTACTACTTAAATAAGCGTATTTCGGTCTACTACAAAACACTTCACATATTCACTCTAATCTGAAAGTTAAAGAAGAACATGAGATTCTTGGGAAAGCAGGTTTCATGCATCTTAGGATACTTTTAGCCAAACATTTTACAAGCAAGCCCTCTGAGTTTGATTTATTACATACTGAACTGCTTTATAGGATTTGACTGGAAACCCCAGAGACAGCCACTAATCTCTTAGTGTACATACACCTCTTCTCCCACAAACTTTTACGCAATTAGGCCAGGCTATAAATTTAAATATAAGTGCTCATTATCTTAGCTACACAAATCTTTAGTTAATTTTCATACACTGTTATGGAATATGGGTCAACCTCATTATTTCCTGTCTACTGAGGATAATTCTTCCTTCCTGTTCATAAAAGCTGAATGTCATAACCTATGAATTAAAATACTTGCCTTGTATTCTAGCTATTATTATTATTATTACCATGCAAGTTCCTCTAGAAACAGGACTTTTTGTTCTGTGCCTACAAGTTCAAAGCCCAAGGTGAAACTTCACACTAAAAATTACATGTGATTAAACTGGAACCTGGCAGAGACACAAACCCAACACGAAGAGTTCAACTCATTAAAAAAACCTCAGGCAAGCAGGTGCTCGGCAGTGTTGATATGACTGAGTCACACAGCAGATGGGGGTGAATACTAAGGGGCAGATCTTAGCTGGCATATATTGTCCGAGCTCTGCTGGCTTCAACAGAGCTGTCACAGTTTACATCAGCAGAGATAAGTCCTTGAATACTGAATACAAAAAAGCAGCTAGCCACATATATGACTTAGAAGCAATGGTAAGAGGTACAACACTGTAACAGGAGGCACAAAATTCCACCTTAAAATCTTAATATTTCATGAGGAAAATTGCTAACTCAAATTCCATATTTCTTTTTAATTTCTGCATTTTTCTTTTTTGATGTGTAGATTTTAATTAATGACTCTACTTTCTTGTTTGAATGGAAAAAGTAAGGGCTTTAGGATATAAACTTGTTAAAACCAGTATAAATCCTCCACTATTAACAAAGTTTTATTAATAATAATAAGAAAAGAATGCTCCAAGCTCTGCTATCTTTCAGTGGGGTGTACAGTTGTATACACCCATTTACAAAATGAGCCTTTTAACCCCTTTACAAAAGTAAGACGCAAATTTAAAAGCTTATTTTCTACAGTTTTAGGGCCAAACCCTTATTTCAGAGGTTTTTCCTCCATTTTCATAGAGGTCTGTCAGCTATAACGATCCTATATACCCTCGGAGACGGTTATTGATTTTAAGCTTTTGTCATCCTGGTAACAGCATGCATGCTTCATCTTCCCAAAGTCCAAACATTCGAGATGCCAAGTGTCAAATCCTGTGAATTGCCTAGGCTCCTGATATTAGATAACAGGGCATATGGGTACACAAGTATTGGTCATATGAGAGGTATGTCGTGTAAAGGGAACGGGATGCAATTGTAGCTGGTCAATAAGATGTTGCCCAGGAGGACTCACTGCAGCATAGGGTTGTGTATGACTGTGAACCCCTGGCTGCAAGTGCATCTCCTCAGCCTTTCTCTGTGCTGGGATCTTGTGTATCCCAGATCCAGCAGCCAGATGGGTTTCCCATGTGGACATGGTGCGGCTGTGCTGAGAAAGTCTGAGATAGAAGCTGTGAGGCAATGGGAGGTGAGAGCTAGCAAATGTCTTGCAAGAGCATGTGAGACTCAGCACATCTAAACTGGTTCACAGAGGAGAAATGCATGCCCCAGCCCGGGCTGTGCTGTACTAATTGGAGTCGGAGGGTGTCTGACAGCTAGAGCCTCCTGCAGCTAATGGGACTTGTGGCTGAAATGTGATGATTCAACTGTAAAATTTCATCACTTGCACCATACCAGTCCAAATGACAAACTCTGAAAAGCGAGTAAAAGTCTTGGAATATGTCAACTTTTCTTCTCAACAGGGTAAATTGGCACTGCTCCTGATCACAGCAAGCCAGAGCGCTCCGGTCAGTATTATCTAAAAGCAAACACAGCTCACGATCATATAATGAGCCTGTGGCTGCTGTCAGATTGAACTGACCTGCAGCAATTTTTTATTTGTGCAATGACCCTGTCCTACAAATTCTTAACATTACAAGGATGAACACAAACCTGGACTAATTGTGAGCACAGTGTTATGCAGGATTGGGCCCACTGTTTGTGCTAACAGAACCTCTTCACACTGACTTACTGTGCTTCTTAATTAACATGACCTTGTAGGTCATCATTTTCATTTAAGGGAAATGCTTAATGAGCACTCTACTTAGTTGTTAAAAAATAATTGGAGCCACTTAAAAGCACAAGAGTACTTACAGAAGTACCTGCCCTGCCGTGCCCCCACAAGCCTGGGACACTAATATCTCTTCTGCAGGAGCAGGGATTTATTTTTTTTTCTCTGACTACAAACAGGAAGACAATTTGAAGCTTCAGATATTATCTGAGGGGGCTAATTCCTCCCAGCCCTCCCTCCAATGTTGTTAAGGAAACATTGTTTAATCAGAGGCTGAGAGATCTAAAGCACTAAAGCATCTATGCCCACTCCCCCCACCTTTCCAGTTACTTTTCTAGAGTCAGTTTAGGTTATTTTGTTCACAAGGAGCAGAATCGTGATGTCACTAAGTCCAACCCCAAGACAGCCTTTGGCATCCACAGGGAGTGAGTTTTGTTTCACCTACCAAACCTCAGAAAAGCCACACCAGCCATCTGGGCATGGGGTCTGCAGGGGGGCTGGCCTGACACCGCTGCCGACAACCCCCAGTTTCTGGAACTTCAATGGCAATGTCACTCCTCATGCTTAGCTTGATTTTCTCATCATGTCTTATAGACTACCTCAGTAATTCTCAGTCTATGTATCTTGAGCTCTGTACAGCCTCCAGCCTTCACCTGACTATTGCCCTTCCTGGGAACTGTTGGTGGCCCTGATGAGAAAGTACTCGAGCAATTATTAAGAGGGGCATTGCTATGCCTTTCCAATTCACTTAGTCCTCGGCATGAGGAATTCTGAGGGCAGAGGGTTGTCTGCCATGAGTCACTTCTTCCTTTGTGACAAACACAAACACCCCACATCCCTTCATCACAGCTGAGAACTGCGAGAGGAGTCAGCAGAGCCCTGCTCTGACCGGGGTGGTGGTGGTGTGACAGATCATTACTTGACCTCTTCCCTTTTTCCTGCCCAAGCAGTTTATTTTGTCACCGAATACACTGTATTCTTCAGGTTCTCCCACCAATTCCATCCCATGGTTGTTCCCATCTCTGAATCCAGTTTTGCTTGTCCCGCTACTTCTAAAATTCTTGTTGAACTGGACAGAAAATGTAACAAGGTCACCATCTTGGCTTCCTCTGAGAACAGGGTTCTTACTTTAAACTGTGCCTCCCAAGTGAGCAAAGGGGAGGAAAGGACTATGCTCATCAGTTAGCGAGGAATTTCCCCCTTCCCAAAAATGTTCCTGTTCAGATAGCCCAACTCAATGGCAAGGCATTTAAATTTCTCACCTTGCAACAGGGAAACCTGTTGGCATCCATCCCCCCATGCACCTGTATTGATCACTCCTCATCATCTCAGCTACAATATTCAGCCAATGTGTTTTGATCCCTCTCCATTCCAACATCCTGCTGTGGCTGAGAGATCAAAATGTTACTTCCCATATATAATGCTTTCATTCTTCATATCCCCATGAATCAGAGACGATGCCATGCTAATAGCCTCTGTTGCAACTGTAAGATTGAAATCAGACTGCCTGTGGGAGGAAAGGTTGCAGGATCAAGTATATTACTCTCAGATGATTCCAAAATGGCTCCACCAGGTCAATTATTGCAAGCTATTATGGTATCTGTCTCCTGCATTCATATAGACTGAGTGCAAAGCCTCACTTAAATTATAGATTTGAACAGGACAGTAGTAACAACCTCTACATAGAATTAATGACATACCACAATGCTTAAGTATATGAGTTATTTTACGCTCATTTATAAAAAGAAAAGATATAAGTTATTACCTAAGAATGAAGCTACTTGGTACCCTTAGCAAACAGATACTCCTCTTCTGCATGTTATATTAGTTTGTACTTTTACCAGTTGAAAACTGGACAGTATACACAATTCACACTTAAAATTTATTTAAAACCTTAATGAAAGAATATTGCAGCCAATCTGACAAAAATCAAACAAAAATGATAATTACTTCCTGATAGTTTATTAAATGATGAACAGAAGATTGTAAAGGAACTATCTGGTACAGAATAAACAACAGCTCTGTCCAATTAAAAATGTGTATCACTGAGACTCAGACTTTCATATTATGGAATAACGTTAGTGGGTTTCTATCAAAGGCTGTCTCAATAGAGATCTAATGAGAGACAGAGATCTGATGAAGCCAGACAGAGAGATATCATGAGTATCCAGTGGCAAGATAGGTATTATTAACATCAAGAACAACAAATATTAATTAGATGTCCATAATGAAGTTTCAGCATTTCCTCAGCCTTATATAGGTTGAATTTCAATACTGTACATGTCAAATTTCATTTCTCACATCATCTTCTTTTTCACTTCCACTCTTTTGATGACATCCCTAACTTTCAAACATGGTGATTTTTCCCAAATGTCTTTTCCAGCTAGTCAGTGAGGAAGACATCAGCTCAGAGACAGAGAATTTGGGTGATATATTTTAAGGTATATATTTTAAGGTAGCAGCTGACTTTGCTCTGTGGGTCAGCATTTCCCATCTGATGACATCTTTCTCTTAAAAAACATTATGAACTGAAAGAATAAAAAAAAGAAAAGGCAAAAGAACTAATTGTGATCTTGCCTTCAGCTTGACCTTGGGTTCAGGGTAAGGTACCCAACCTCTCCTGCCGCTCCACGCCCTCCAGCCTCACTCCACCGAGCGCCCTGCTCTCGCTGGCGATATCGCTTTCCTCTGCGTTCTTGGCAAACAGTCAGACATGATTCTGCTTTCCTTCCTCACTCAGACACGCTCTCAGAAGTGACACAAGCCTCCTGCAGGGTACTGGGTTTCTAGACGGCAGATAATTATTGATGTTTCAGTGAGATCTGGGTGGGGAAGGTTACTAATGTATTAGAGGAATGATGTGAGGCTGTCTGAAGGACAAAGAGACAAGATCAAACTTTATTGCTATAAAGGATCACAGACTTTGGGAGAATTTTTCTTTTTGAGGGGTAACCAGAACCATACATTCACTAGAAAACCAGTCCTTTGCTTTTGTTATCAACTAAGGCAAATCTAGAATTTTTAGATCAATAATGTAACTTTCCCTTAAAATCTAACAGCTTCATGGGAAGGACTATGGACCATAGCTAATCAATATATGTTTTCAAATCTGGAATACAAAAAATGCGATAGAGAAATAGCTTCCACTTACATTGGATTCACTGACACGGGTGCAAAATGTCTCTAACCAGAAAGAATCTGATTGATGAGCTTGGAAAGCGTAGGACAGAGGTTACCCAGGGGATCAGGATAGTGGGATAGTGTGGTATAGGGATGCCCAGGGGAATCTAATGCTCATAAGTCTTTTTTAACTCTTTCTGGATATGTATAGAACCAAAGAAAAAAGGATTACGTAAGTTTCTCTGTCATTTTGGAAGCTGTATAAAATTTTGGGTCTATCTAACCTCAATAGATAAAGGGTTGCATAACTTGCTCCCTCTCTCCATTTCAATATCTGGTGTGTTTTACATTAGTGCTTCTGATGTGTCTTTGTTAAAGTTGTAAATATGGAGATGGCACTCTTTCTCAAGCTATATTTATGAAATCTCAACTGACACTTTCTCAAAGGATCAAATACAACTCTACAGCTGTGGAGGCTCGACCCTGCCAGAGTTGGAAGTCAGCAGGGAGACTTGCTGTGGGGCTGGGGGAAGTCCCAAGTGCACCCAATTAAAATTCATCCACCTCTCTGAAGGGAAAGCTGACGTGAACTTATCTCTGAAGGGAATTATCCTCTCTTGGGATCCTGCATCCTCAGTTCTAGGGCTCAGAAAAATAATTCTGAAGAAAGAAAAGTTGCCTTTCCAATATACCAGAGATTTGCTGAGCATTTTGCAAATGTTAGTAATTTTGCCTTATCAAAATCAGTACTTTAGAATATCATGCAAGTTGTCCGGCTCCCACCAGTCAGACTATCAATGACTAAGGACAGCCTGGAGGAGTAAAACCTGAAGATTAAGGACCAAACACTGCCTGATTTATTTTTTTTTACTTCTCTTACAGGTGTGAAACTGACATTGACTCCAAAAGGAGAAAAAAAAAAAGATTTTATTTTGTAATTACGTATTTACATATTAAAATTTTGTTTTACTCACTTGCAGAATACATTATCACCTAGGATATTTCATTTTCTTCTTTATATTACCATTTGTTCCTATGCAAAACTGAAAATGGAAGCAATTGGCATATGAAGAGAAAATACTAATAAAGGTACCTCAGTTCTATGACAGACCGCAATAAAGTGTTTTGAAAAATATCGTGCCTTCCAATGGCACCAGAAAGAGATGGGACACACAGTACCTAAGCAACTGCACCTCAATTGGCAGAACACCATTTTAGTGAGTGCTTTGAATCTCTGACAGGCTGACTAGAAGTTTAGAGAATTTAATATTATCTTTCAACACAATTGCAGCTGTGAAAGTTTTGTTAAATGCTAAAGAAAAAATACTTTCCTTTGACCATAACTTAGCTGTCAATTAACCCAAAGTCTATGATCTTCTTTTCAAAATATCTTGCAATATTTAGCCGCTGTTCTTGAAGACGAGTACTTTTCCTTGTCAGTAAAATGAGGGAAACTTGCTAGCACTTAAGAGAAAATGCTAAAAGTGTTAGAAACTTCATTTTCTTTCAAAGAAGTTGGACTTGTTAAAATACTTATCTAAGGATGTAAAATAATCTTTGTATTTGAGTGTCATTTAACAAGGTAAAGCTCAACTTCAGTGATCAGGTTAAGCTAGCAGGACTTAATTTTGAAGGAAGACCATGGGTAAAGAAGTGGGATGAATAGATGATAGCACAAAGAAAAGCACAGCTATTGATGGCTTAAGGTGGCTGAAACATCTCATTTTAAAACCATCTTGAATTACTTAATGATTTTGTAAATCTTAAACCATTTAACCTAAAATTTTATGTGCTGGGGGTCTGCTATACTAAATGAGACCAGGAATTCTTTGTAATAAAAACACAGAATTAACACATATCTCAGTTCACACAAAAAGGATTTGACTAGAGTTGGCAATGCAGCCCAAGTTTTGGTGTTTCCTTACCTTGGGAGTTTAATGTTGGAAAACCCCCTTTATTATTTAAAACTACCTGAAAGGAGGTTGTAGTGAGGTGGGGGTCGGTTTCTTCTCCCCAGTAACAAGTGATAGGATGAGAGGAAATGGCCTCAAGCTGTGCCAGGGAAAGTTTAGGTTGGATATTAGGAAAATCTTTTTCACTGAAAGGGTAGTCAGGCACTGGAACAGGCTGCCCAGGGAAGTGGCTGAGTCCCCATCCCTGGAGGTAGTTAAAAGACAGGTAGATGTGGTGCTTGAGGACATGGTTTAGTGGTGGACTTGGCAGTGCTAGGTTAATGGTTGGACTTGATGATCTTAAAGGTCTTTTCCAACCTTAACAATTCTATGATTCTATGATTATTTTAATGTATTTATCTTGGACACAATTGTAAATTTAAGAGCTGTATAAATTTAGTAAGAGCTTTCAGAGACACATCTTCTGCCTGAATGCTACAAGGAACTGAAGCTAATCTTGGAATTGGTGGTGTGCAGAACCCTCACTGGGACTTTATTGCAAGAAGACAGCACAGGGCCCAGGGTGCAGCCTGGAGAACAAAACGAGGGCCATTTTTTAATTTTGCCAAGAGGTAGAATCCATTTTGTTTAAAGGAAACTAGCTTATGAAAACTAGCTTCCCACCAAGGCAGAGCTTCCCAAGAAGTGTGCGGGCTCACAGCATGCACCCAGCTGCCCGGCATGCCTGGATGCCTGCAGACTCAGGACTCGTCTGGGAGCTCCCAGCTCCTCAGCTCCAATGCTACGACTCCTGGGACTGCTCTCAGCTCCTTAGGAATAAACAAGGTGATCCCTCAATGTGAAAATAAAATGAAACATTTTTCTAGAATCACAATTTTTGAAAAGCTATTCTTAGTAGTTTTTTTGAAGACTTCTGATTTTCTTTAAACTCACCATAAATAATGGAAAAAAAACCATTTGTAGGTCATAGGAAAACATAGCATTGCTAAAAGCCCCCAAGCATCGGATAACTACAAGGCATTAAAAAGGTGCTCAGTACTGAAACAAGAGTGAAAGGTAAAATATTGAATGTCCAAAAGCCTTAGCCTTTAACTGATCTCCCTTTCCAAACCCTCGGCACATGCCATAGGAGACGGTTTTACTGGCCTGAAGGGGCATACAAGAAGGCTCTAAACACACTAAGAGAAATTTATGGAAATCTTGGCTTCATTGTAAAAGCACAAATTTTACATTACCTGCTAACACCTATAGACAGTTTTCCTGGTTTTCAGTTTTACAAAAAATATTTATTGCTGTGCATTAAAAATACAGTTGTATAAAAGGAAAGTTCATGCATTAAGGAAGATGCAGTTCATACCCCAGGTGAGCTGATGCTAAAATTGTCTCAGCTGTTCCTCCCCCCTGCACCACCCCACAAAAAAAAAAAAAAAGCTCTTTTTCAAAAGCATGGTGATACAGAGTGCCTGGGAACTTGTGATGACCTTCTGCACCTGCGATTCCATGTTTTGGAAGATGGAAATGGATTTTCTTTTTTTAAACGTATGAAGTACTAGAGAGCTGTTCGTTCTATAGCTTGTAGATTTACTAGAGCAAAAGAAATGAGAGCTTTAGTCAAATGTGAAGGCAGGCCTCCCTCATGAGATTACAAAATCAATCAGCTCTTGTTTACTGTACATTGACAGAGTCTCCTGCTGTGGCTAAGTTGCAGAGACTGTTAAAACACTAAACAACATTACCAAAAACCTTATCTAGTTGGCTGAGTGAATTCAGTTTTCCCCTGACACACAAGTAGCTTTCTCGTTGGTGTATAATTGAGCCAACAATATTTCGGTCTGGGGTGAGAAAGGCGTATAGGAGAGGATGGGAAGAGGTCCAGAAAGGAAAATGTGGATCCTTACAGCAGAGCACTGCTTTCCTCAGGTATTTCAAATTCACTCCTTGGAGTCTGGAGGAATGAGGATGAAACACAGACAAGGAGCTAGTGACATCCCTCAGTCAGTTATCCCACTTTCTTCGCAGACAGTCCTGAAGAAATCCTGATTTTCAGTGAGGAACTGGAGTATTGAAGATGATATAAGAGCTAGACCTCTTTCATGCTTATCACTTCAGCTTGTATGCTGGAATGGATGGGATTTGAGTACACTGGTGTGCTTTTACCCTTACCATAAATGCTATGGGACTCCTAAAGGCCTGTCTCATGTCTATTTGACAATTTCAGCAGAATGTATCCCTATTATGAAGCTGGGCAGTTGGATCAGGAGTGCCCTCCTGAAAAACATGTGCCCTCTAACAAATCATCAGGACCACTTTCGGTACTAAAATTAGAAATTCCTCACTGACCTTATTTATACAGCAGGAGCAGAGACCCCAGCCTGGCATGTTACAGATTCGTAAGGTTGCACAGCCAAACAGCTTTACACCACCTTGATTCAAGGTGCATGTATTTCATAATATAATTATTTTTCCTTGCCCCATTTTTAACTCAAATTTAACCAAAAATTCCACCAAGTATTTTTCTTGGTGTAATTTTCACTGTTTGGAAGAGTAAATCAGTAATATTTCCTCAAAGGTGAGAGGTAGATATGATCTATGGGCATAGATGTCCACCTAGATTTAAGATTTTTGTGAGAAAAGATGGTTTCTATACCTATATTTAGTCACTAGATTAACTAATAATGCAGAAACTTGGGCATATATGACCCAGTGTAAATTGTAATTTTTATTTGCTCTCTTATCTGTGGTTCTAGTCTCCTAAATGACAAGTTCAGACAACACGTTACCATTATCCTTTGCGGAGTGTATTAATAAAGACTGCAGGACATGATACTGCAAGTTCACTGAAGCAGAAAAGCAAGTTGCTTGTTAGGCACCTACTTATTTTTTTTTTTCTCTGCTCTTGACAGCATGGCATACCACCTATCTTTAACAATCACAGTGAAGAACTACATAGGATTTGTTTTCCATTTCCAGTTATTTATTTCTCAAGGAAGATTATACCTTCAGTGTTTTTAAGAAATACACAGTTTTCTTAAATACGCTGAATTCTTCTCTAAGAAGTCCACTGTCTGTGCTTTAAAATCTATTAATTCAGGCCTATTCAAAGCAAAAGTTCAGATGGAAAACTTTCTGGTTTTGATGTCCACATAAAACAGAGCTGTCATTAATACTGGACACAAATGCCAAATGAATTCTGTTTTGTGGTGATGGGTAACTAACCTAGAACCATTGGTTATTAAATGTCCCATATGCCTAGGCTTGGAGAGCTAGGTCCACAAAGCAGAATTTAAGAAAACATGTAGTTCAGGGCTACAGTATCTAATATTGTGTGTACAGTGCTTAGAGCAGAATGTACAATGGGACTTAAACACCTGGCATTACGAATATCTCCTTACTCAATGTTCACTAAAATTTCCAAGGTGCTCTGCTCCAGAGAGTAAATCCAAACAGCAAGAACTGCAGGCTACCTGCTTTCTCTGTACAGTTCAGGACAGTAGAACTATAACAGTATCTGACAAACTGAATTTCCATACAGAATTAAATCTCTCACCAAAAAAGAATTTATTATGCCACTTCCAATTAAACATAAAAATGTTAGAACCACTACTTTTCAATCCCCCAGTGAAAGGTAAATGATAATATGTTTTGAATAAAATTAGCATTTTTAATGATAAAATCAGGAACAAAAATTAAGCTGATCAGTGTATTGCCTTGGTTTTGCACACCTAAAATAACTATTTTTTAACTTTCACAACAGCCTGAAAAAAACAGAAAATCTTTTTTCTGCTGTTTTATCCAAACCAAAACTTTTCCTGCACAAATGGACAAACAGGTTTATCTTTTGTTTGGTACACATAAACACAAATGTTCTGCATCTGTTTCTGTATAATTTTTTGAGTATTTTTTTCCTTTTACTGTGTTAAAGTTCTTTGCATTGCTGAATGTAAAAAAAAACAACAAAAACTCCAATGGATTAAAAAAATCCTATCGAATTACTTGTTGAATTATTAGCAGTTTCTTGTCATTAGACAGATCTCTTATTTTCTTTTGCATGAAACCAATTCTGTAGAAGAAAAGTTAAGATGGATATGTCAAGCTGCTAAAAAATCCTGAGCATTCATTGTTCGGCCATCAATGCTCATAGTCCTTTAATAGTCTGAATTGCTACCTTCTTGAACTGATCTACAGGAAAGTTATAAAGATCCTTTAATAGTCTGAATCACTACATTCTTGAACTGATCTACAGAAAAGTTATAAAGGTAAAGTGATTTCTTCTGCTTTGCACTCTGTGCAGATTTCAAATTTCAAGATCAAAAATGAGCAGCAGAAGAAGTGGAAAGTCTATTTTAATTTTTTTGAACTGGAGTAAGTCCTTCAATGTTTTTGCTCTAAATTTTCTCTTAGAAAGTATTAACAGTTAATACAAAGAAGACAAGAGGGCTTTTTAACTAATAAACTGTCCTTTATACAATTCCTGTCCCTCATCTTCCTTAGCACTACTGGATCCTGGCCTTTCCCCTAGGACTCTAGCAACTTGATTAAATTTGGGGTCCTGAGACTGCAGAGGAGAAGGACATATATCACCTCCAGACAGTCTATGTAACATGTATTCCAATGTTAACAAAGCTGAATGTGGAAATGCTGTGCATAGTTTATGTTTAACAGCAGCTACACAGAGGAGTGGATTCATACTTTAGATAGAAGAAAGAGTGGTAAATCAGAAAAAACTAATTTTAAGAATAATGCTACTTTCTTTATTTTAAAAACACTGACAGTACTAGCATTTACAAACACTTTTTGTAATTCTTCACTATTGTCTTTTATTACGGTCTGCATTTTGTTTCACCTAAGTGAAAGAATATGGAGGAAACTATGAAGGGGTACCTTATATTCATCAAGGCTTCCTTGACAAAGATGAAATCTAAAGGAGGAATATAAGAAGTTATGATTCTAAACATTAGAAAACTTTAAAGAAGTCTAAGGATTACTTAAAAGTTCTAGGAAATCAACTGGAAAGAATATGAATACATTATGCACGAGTATAATTTTGTCCTAAATCTGGTAGCAAGAAACTGTATTTACCACATGTAATCATTACAGTGATTGTCTTGATCATTATTAGTTATAATTTTGGTATGAATTAGTGGCTATATATTAGGAGTGAATGAGACACAAATCATATTCTTCTAATGCCCATGTTCCTATCTGAGAGGAGATTGTTTCAATGAAGTTTGCGTTTCATACAGTGGCAAAAGCTAATGGAAGCAACTTAGAGCCATTCTAAGTGTTGGGTGACTATGCAGTATAAAATATTAACTGGTCAAGAGGTCATTTAGAACAAGCTGGCATATGTTGACATGATCTTGCTGGATCAAATGTCTTTGATTAGCTCTCAAGGATCAGAGGAAAAAGGTACACATCACCCTTGAAAAGTCAACTTTGAATTGTTCATGCTCTTCAGTAGCAGAAGACGGAGGTTAACTCCCTGTAGGTTGCTAACAGCAGGGTTAGGGGCAAAGGGGTGTAGTAAATTTTACAGTTATGATTTTTTGTGGAGTAGACTGCATATGCATATCAAATAGCCTCATGACATATTCCATACACAAAGTGAGCATTTGGGTGTACTGGGGCTCTGCTTAAAGAGGAGAGAGTTAAAATATATGGCCAGGATTCTTTTCCCAGGTGTTTGGAGATGTGGGGTGAGAGGTACTTCAGCTGAATTATAAGCTTATTTTTTGTCATTGAACTTCCTAGCATTCATCTGCCACTAAACATCCAGCATTTTAGAAGTCATGATAGCAACAACAGCAACAAAAAGTTCCCTGCAACCAGCTCTCTATAGGAAAGTTTCATGCCTCCTTCTCTATAGATGTGGCTATTTCCCAAACCAAAGCCTCAGCTCCCACTACTGTGCTCTGCTTATCTGGATTCCCTTCCTTCCTTTGGACAGGCCCCTCTATCTCTGTTTATCTGTCCCTCCATCCCTTTTTCCTCTATCCCATTTTCCTTAACAGTGGGGTGAAATTAACTGCCATGTGTACGAGGAACTATATCTTAATTTAGATTTATTAATTATCAATTTTTTTCAACTGTATTACCATCAGGATTCCTTGATCTTTACTGAGATAAAGGACAGGGAGAGAAACCCACCACATTTTTGGTCTCAGGACCTTCTTTGCAGTCCACATATAGTAAGCAGGCAGGATCCATTCAGATTGCCAAAAACTCTATGGATGCTATTTCCCACACAAAAGCAACACGTGAGTCCATGAAGAATCCAGGTTCACAGAACAGAGCAGAGAGATGGCCTCATACACATCCAGTTGGGCTAGGGTGAAGAGTAAGGTTCATAGCTACTCGCTGTTGACAAGTTAAAATTGCTTTACCAGAGATGCTGTGGGAGCCATATAATGGGTGAGGTGAATGTTGAGTATTTTAGACCATTTGAGGCATACTGAAAACCATCATTGAGCATCTATGTTTCCAAGAAAACAACTAGCAGACATATTCTTTCTCGGGAAGTATTAAATTTGGCAGCAATAAATCTGCAATACTAATTCTACCTTTTCCCTCCAGTAGGAATAACAAAAGTCTAGGAAATGCATAGATGTGGATTTTTGAGCACTAAGAAAAGACAGCATTTAAAGAGAAATGGGTTCTAGATGTAACCGTAGTGAAGCTCATTTTTGTGGCTTATAGGGAAAAAAATGGATACAAGGTAAAGGAATATTCAGTATTTGTGGTAAGCAAAAATCTACGCCTGAATGCACTGCAGCTGAATTATCATAGAATCATAGAACCATAGAATGCTTTGGGATGGAAGGGACCTTTAAAGGTCATCTAGTCCTGCAATTGGCAGGGACATCTTCAACTAGATCAGGTTGCTCAGAGCCCCATCCAGCCTGGCCTTGAATGTTTCCAAGGATGGGGCATCTACCACCAATTACATGGGACTTCTGCTGAAGATTTCAGCAGGAGCAGAGCAGCTCTTTCTCTGCAATACTGCCAGGCCCTAGAAAATATTTGGTGTTTGAAAAAAACCCAGCAAGGTGAAGGGCGACGCTTTTGGGAGCACAGTTACAGAATCAGAAGTAAGTGGGAACAGTCCCCATCTGTGTCAGTGAAAGGAATAATCACATTTCAACAGAAACTTCCTTGTTAGGCTTTGTTCAAAGAATAAAAGCTGTCAGCATTATGGCATACCAGTAACAAAAAGAAAAAACTGACAGAAAAATCACAAAGCTGACAGAAATGGTATGTCTATGGTTCCTGCAGACAGCACTTGCCTCTGTTTTCAGGGAGAAAATTGAAAAGTTTCCATTTCATTTAAAAAAAAGGTCAAAATCATATAAATGAATGATGAGAAAGTTCTGGTAATCAATGAAACAGGTCTTCCTCCCCAGCATAAGCTTCAGTCTATCTACTCTTGAATGAGCTTGTAATAGAAACCTACTGAATTGAGCTTTTATGGATCTTCCTGGGAATTCCCCCCGAGACCCAGCCGTCTCTTGTGTAGGTGTCTGCGTAATTAAACTCCTTTCCTTTATGATCCCCTCTAGCGGCTGCAGCTTGCGGGGTCTCGCCAGCCTCAGCTGACAGGGAGAGTCTGGCCTTCAGGTTAACAACGTGTCCCCAGATTGCTCATATCTGACCTTTACACAAGTTTGCTTTTATCTGGGATTTGGGAATGGAGAGTCACGGGACTACGGAGAGCTGTGATACAAAATTATGAATGCATTTATGTATTGCATTCTGATTTCATTTTCTGGTTCTAGATTAAATGAAATAGCTGGTTTCATCTTGCATGTCACTCACTTTTTAGTATCTTAAAAGACCTTTAGACTCTCACTTGTTATTTTCACTTCACTTTTTAAAAATTGCAGTAGATATAGAATAAAGCAGCATGGCTTCTACTTTCCCGTATTTGAAATACAGCAGTCCTGCCTGGCTTAGACTAAATCAAGTGAAAGGCCGTGGCACACGTTGATTTTGGATTGCCTGGGATTGGCAGAGTGCAAATGTGCATCAAGGCAATACCAGTTACTACTGAGACATAAAAACTCTGTTGCTTTCCTTCATTCTAATCCCAAAGGCAAATTGTTCATAAATAATATTTGAAGTTAATACAACTATGTGAATATCTATACAAATATTTAAACAACCAACAATTCAACTACCAGATAGTAGTAGTTTAACTACCACTACTTCGGCACTATTGGAGACTTTCCCCTGGAAATCATATTTTCATTAGACTTCAATACAGAGATATAATTAATGGATAGCTGTCACAGCTACTCTATCTGGTGGTTCACTAAAAGATGTCTGAAAAATAAAATGCATTGCAAAAGTGCAGCTGCAAGTGGCAAACTGGAAAAATGACATGTTAAATTGTTAAATGAAAAATGATTGACTATGCATTGTAATATGCGTTCAGATGAACACTAAGTTACTGAATTAGTGTTCATTGTGATAAAGAAGCTGGTGCAAAAGACCCGGTCTTCAAAACTCTCTGTACTTCTCTGTCACAAGTTCTAAGGACAGGTCTATACTGCAAGTCTAGGTCAGAGCAGACAAAACATCCACTGTCTGTCCACTTAATAAAATCCTTTGCTTATGCCAGGATGCCTTTTTCAATTATCTGATGAAGTCCTTTCTCTTGGGAAGGTGAAAGCCTGTCCAACTCAGAGGCTGAGCTATATTTTTAGATACTCTGTAGAGAATAAAGTACTGGTGAGCTAAGCAGAAACCCAAGGTACAGTCAGATGTTTGCTTGTGCACCAGCTTCAGCCTGGTAGTTTCCCCCATATAGGTGCAAAGTTTACCAAGTTAACTATCATCATCTTTAGCAGGAATAGGACTGATTGCACCATCAGGAACAGGTGAACAACAGCTTAGAAAGCTGCTTTTCTCTGCCTTTCATCCACTTAAGTAAAATAATGTGGTAGAAACGTGCATAATGGCTGTGCAAGCACTCAGAGTCAAATTTCAATGCCAAAATATAAAACTAACCTGTTTCTGTCTTTAACTAAATTTGCAGCTAGTGTTCTCCTCTCAGCTGAGAGGAGATTACTAAAAGCTGATCATTTAATGAGTAACCCAAGCCTAAGTGACAATTACAAAACTGAAATTGCTGAATAGCGGAGTAGTACTTCGTAGTACCACAAAGATTCTGGAGCTGCTTTCTACTGTGAAGTCACCCTAAAGTCTATGTCTGACAATAACCACAAGATGTATTTGGCAATTACAACCACAGAATAATGTGTGGGCTCAGGACGTTCCTTCAGCTGCAAAGATGTTCATGTAAAGGACTTTAAACTGCTAATACAAATGAGCTTGAGGTAGGACTAGATGGTTAGGACTAGCTAGAGGTTAGAACTAGGCAGCAAAACAAACCTGCCTAGTAAAAGATGACAGCAATCACAGAATTAAATTGATGCAAAATGTGAATTTAAAACCAAAAATATACTACAAGCATAACTTTTTTTCCTCTTAGATCACACAGCAAACTTTCACAAAGATTACTATATTAATTATCAACATCCTAACAGAAAATGTCTAAATGAACAGCTTAATAGCTTTGGACATGTCATTACATAACAGCCAAACAGGTGAGTCTCTTTTGCCAATTGCCAAGCTCTAAATTTAAATTTATATTAATTACCAAGCTATAAATTTAAATTTATATTATTATTTTTATATAATCATAGAATCATAGAATCACTTAGGTTGGAAAAGACCGGAAAAGACCTTTAAGATCACCGAGTCCTACCGTTAACCTACCACTGCCAAGTCCACCACTAAACCATGTCCTCAAGTACTGCATCTACCCGTCCTTTAAATACCTCCAGGGATGGGGACTCAACCACTTCCCTGGGCAGCCTGCTCCAGTGCCTGACTACCCTTTCTGTGAAGAAATTTCTCCTAATATGCTGCTTTGCAGTTGATAGCTTTTATTTTGGCGTTCAGTGCCTGAACAGTAGATTCTAAAACGATGGTGGATCCTTGAACTGATATTTAAAACTTCTAAACTGATATGTGCCTTTTTTATAGTGATGATTTTAAATAGGCATTTTAAACAAATAAAAGGAGCTGACAAGGATTATCTTCATGTACTAGTGTATTAATTTATCTCTTGATAGAACAAGAGCAAAAATAGACTGTAGGTTTTCTTTTCTTGGAGGCTGATAATACTGAAAGGAAAGCAGTTAGCTTGATAAACAATGGTAATGTTTTTGTTAGTTTTAGACAGCCTAAAACCAAACAATTTTCTTGAATCAGTGGAATTGGGAGCCAGCAGAGCTAAGAGCATCCTTCAGGTTTTTATTCAGTGCACTGAGTGGAAGTCAGCTCTACATGCCCGACACCGTGAGCACGCAGCCTCCTCCCTACGGAAGGGCATTAGAGCTGCCTGTCTGGTAAACACATCCTGCATCTGAGGAACTTAACAGGAAAACCAACAGGATCTGGAGAAAAAAGTAACCGCTAAGACTACAGAACAATTTACATACAGACAAAAGTAGAAAAAGGCAGACTGATGACATCCCCAAGACTTTGTACCTCACTGGGTCTGTGCCTGGGCACAGGCACCTGCCTGCAGAGACTCCAGGGCAGGCTACAGAATTAGGGGCTTAGAGTTCAGATAAACTCCAAAGAAAGAGTGACAATGTGCAAACGTCTAACAAAAAGACACATGGGCAGAAAAGGGGAGTTTAATAAATAAAAGAAAAATCAAGAAAGCAAATAGGCAGAAGTAATTAAAAAGGAAAAATGCAGGAGAAAATAGGCAAGGTTTGTGATACACAGCAAAAGAAAAATATGTAAAGGTTAAACTGCTATAAAAAGAGGGAATTAGGGCATAATGCAATAAACTACGAAAAAAAATTGCACTGTTTCCTTCCTTTCTCATTCTGTCTAGGATTTTTCTAATTAGCTTAGCGTTTGAGGCCTTCAGTTTTGCATTTTTAGTGATGCATTTATAGCGTGTTTATTTGGGGTATTATGTGGTACAAATACTAAATAAGCATGATTGTAAGTGGTTAACAGCTGAAATGCCAGCAAACACGGAGTCTCTGACACAATGACATTATGCAGTTTAATATATACCTGTTACCTACTAATTCATCATCAGTGGTCGATCTGCAAATATTTCAGCAGCCACCATTGAGGAAGATAAAGAACATGTTGTATAGATTTTCCTTCTCTAAATAGGGGCCTGGGTAAAGTCCATGACAGATAATCTGCGATCTAGGACTGACACTGCTTAGTCCTGAATTAACAGCGTCTTTAAAGTCTGATAAAGAGAGAGCCTGTATCTGCAGAGCTATCAGTCTGATGTCTTTAGCATGTGCTAAGATCACTTAAAGGGTGGGGAGGGGAAGAGAGATGGAAAAGGAAATAGGATGAATAGAAATGAGGTAAAGGAAGGTTATGAGACTGATAAACAGTTTAACAGTTGAAGTAGCCCTTTAGTCAAGAGCAAGGAAAGTTGGGCTTTTTATACATGTTAAATTACCTCAAAAAAGGCAGGTTTAAACCCCATTTCTGAAGATATACCTAATAACACTTAAAGAGAAAAAATATCCTAATAAATCCATGACTAAGAGTATCTGTAAGCACATAAAACTGTTAAAGCTGCAAAATCCTCTTAGAACGGCCCAAACCCAGACATATTAATAGCATGATGTAGTGCCCTCATTGTTCCTGTAACCTTATGATTGCAGTGACATTGCCAGAGCGTAAGGAAGGGCAGCCGTAAACTTCTCCGTGTTGAATAAGTTTTATGTTCTCGGTTACTATGGGGATTTCCTGGTCTGGAATCTGAAGGATACAGGTGACCCCGTTTTTACCGCAGGCTGGCTGAGCCTGCCGAGCTGTGCATGGCTGTGCTGGCAGCACACAAACCTGGTTGTTTAAAGCTGGGCATAGCATCTCCCTTCTGCACTGCAGTGAGTGCCTAAAATGATGGATCACTGCAGGGAAACATGGGTCCCTCTCGAGCCAGGCAGCCCACATCTATGATGCCAGCAGGAGCTCTGCTCCTCCATCTCCTCAATACTGGTGCAGTGAAGGTTACTGAAGTTGGAGTCTAGAGTAGATCCTTGTGACAAGACCCATTGAAGGACAATTGAGAGGTGAGAGAAAAAGGATGGCTGGAACTAATCAGGAGGTACTTCTCAAAGGACAGCCAGGATGGAACGGGAGCTATCCCCCATACAGCTGAAGTGGGAAGGAGGACTTAGTTTTAAGTACAAAAATAGCTGAGCTGTGTCCTTTAGGCTTGGAGAACACCAGCCAGTCTGAAACATGGAAAACTATTCCTTTTTCCTATTTTAACTACACCTCCTCTTCAGCAGTCAGTACTTCTACTTTGGAAGAGCACCAGCACCTCTATGCCAACTTTCAATCGGGTATATATTAAACCAATAGAGATAGGCATCTCCAGGAAATTGATTTTATAATGAAAGTAGCGCGGCACTAGCTGTAGTGGAACTCCAGAATGGCATTCTAATTGATAATAAATAACTCAATTTTCAGCCCAGTGGTGACAAAGTGTTTAACACTAATAATTCCAGTACTCAGCAGAGACTAAATTCTATCTTTGTTTTGCCTTGCCTTGCCAGGTGAGGGAGTGGAAATCAGAGAGTACTTCTCATCCTCAGAATCCAGTTTAAGGGCAAAAGGGGTGATACCAGACAATACTTGTGGAATCCAGGAGGAAAACAAAACAGGCAAAGGCTCCTTAAACAGCAACCACTGCAGCAGTTCTCTGTAGAATAAATAGCATTTGCTAACAGAGGTGTTGCAGAACAATTTACCAATCTCACCTTCTGCAAAAGGGAAGTTAGAAGAATGCTTTGTGTTTCTCAGGACAATATGTTTGAAGCTCCTGTTAAAATATTTTCTCAAAAGGTCTTATTGAGTCTTATCCAGGAATACTGACTAGTAACTCAAGAAATGAACTTGAGGATTTCAGTGAAGGTTTAGGTGCCATCATTCTACTCATGGCTAGCAGATGTAAGCTCTCTTAAAGGGTTAAATGGATGAGATTCACAATACTAAATGAAAGCTCTGTTTTCTCATCACAGATTTGGTAGTTTAACTATAATCATTAAAAATCTGACATTCTATGAAATTCCATATTTGTGGGCCTTGATACAAATATCTGTGTTCCTGTAATGGTCCAAAATCTGTAGGTCAGATTAAATTTTGTAAAAGAGATCAGTTTTGTCCTTTTCATTTTGGCTCAGTTAACCTTCATGACATACAAAGCAAAAAGACAGAAAAGAATATAATGCTTAATTCAGCCTGTAAATATTGTAAATTGCTTTTACGGATTGAAGTTTTTATTTTACCTTTCTCCATTAACTTGTAAACAAGCTGATGTACTGATGATGCTCACCTCTGCACGTATATTTGCAAGGGACCGTTTCACACTTAAAGTCAGGGAATTTTCTAATATTTATTCCTTTAGAAAGATATTACCTAGCTACAGATATTCAATAGATGATAAGAACATTCCAATACACATTTCATGTACATATTACATTCTTAGCAGAGTGAATTTAAATAGGATAAGAGTAGGTCTTTGAATTTGGATAACTGAAGATTCCACTTTGTCATTCTTAATGTCTGTCAAAGGGCACTATCAGTTTGAAAAGCATATTTTTATAAAATATCCTTGCATGAAAAGAAACAAAACCATTGGCTGGATGTACATCATATTTTTCTGGTTATTTTTTTAGAATTTAAGAATGTCATCGCTTTCTGTTAGTATATATATAATATTAGACAATTGTTACGCAGTCCTCCACTGTCAAATTTACATATAATAGAATAATGCTGCAATATTTACATTTCACGTACTTTAGTAGAATACTTTTCTTGCTTTCAAACACTACAGAAATGTACCTAAATATGTCAAAGAAATATGTCTGTTGCTCTAAACTGCTATAGACTCTTTTGCTTTTGGGTCATATTTGAATTATCACACTTCAAATCTGTTATTGAAAATAAAAGCCTTCTGTTTTATTTCCTTCAAACAACAAGTCTTGATTTAAGGTCAACATCACAAGATAATGCATCCTTTGGGGAGTTCCCCACTGCAATGCAGAGTTTTGCTAAGATCAGATAAGCTGTGCCCTTGGCCATTCGGGAATCTCCAACTGGTAATTTGGCTTACAAGCCATTCTATTCATGCCTTTAATCAATGGCCTCTTTTTTCCCAGGCTAATGGCAACCTTATGAAGCAGTATTTCTCTCATGTCTGTAAGAAAAAAGCAATTAGCCATAGCTGCAAAAGCCATTGACACAAATATATCATCAAATTGGTTTTGTGATCTTAAACTATGGATCCAAAAGGTGTCATAAATGACTTCATTGTTAAACCATTCAGCTATTAGATTTACTAGGAGGCAAGCTAGTAAAAGCAGTTATAATGTTTAGAGCAGGACTTGATCCTGAGAGATGAAGACCAGCCGCAGCATCCATTGACTCTGCTGAAAATTCTGCAGGTCTGTCTTTCTCTCTCAGTTCTGCACATCATGGCTCTGTATTCCTAGTCAGCATCGTGCAGAGTGGGCACAAACGGCACTTTAAATATACATGCCTCATAAAAGCATCAATCCAATACTTAACAGAGCTGTGCATTTTCCCTTAGCAAATGTGTTTTGTCAGCCTCTCCTGGATCTTGTTTTTGAAGCATCTACTTTTATTGAGACTATATAAAGCCTTTTGGGAAAATCAAACCAAAAGCTTCTGTTGGGCATTAAATGAGTTCCTTTTAGATTCTGAGCAAATAAATACTCTGTTAGTGTTTCATAAAGCTGATATAGAAAAATAAGTACACCTAGTACTCATCTCATGCTTTATATGTTTGTATGTCCATGTTGTATAAATAGATGTGTGTACGTAGACACACATTTCTCTTATAACGCTAGCAAACTTTGTAAATAATGAACTTTCTCAGATTTCACACTAATCAAATTACTTCATGCTAATAGGTATCCATGGAGGCTGCTCCCCAGGTTTTCTAATTTTGCTCATTATGTTCTCTAATTTTTCCAGAGAGACAACTCAAGCAACTATTTGATATACAACGGCTGTACCCAGCTGGCTTTCACTCAGCAGTTGCTTTGATACAGCATCACATGATGATACTCATTACTTCAGCTAAATTATTCAGAAACTCCCAAATGCAGTGTCCTGCAGTTTACTAAGCTATATGAGAGTTTTGCTAAAGTGTGATGCTTTTATATCACAAACAAATCTGAGTTTGTGAGTATTATATACTCCTAATAAGCCAAAAGAACCCATGTACTGGGACACCAAGTTGCAATTAAACATTAGCATTATTTCTTGAAAAGTTCCTTTAATACAAAGTTTTCTTTATTTCCTTTTCTCAGTGCTGTCTAAGTTTACTCAGGAGATATAACACAGTAGAAAAATTTCTAAAGCTACAAGTTTTATTTCCTGTAATTCTTAAAATTTTTAATTTTGAAGAACAGTTTAACATTTTCAATATTAGTCAGTATTCACACTTCACATTTCAGAACATATCAGAGGATGAAGTTAGCTTAAATTAGCCCCAAATTTTTATCTTTTCAGTAAAAGTTCTTCGAAGTTCTTAGATGAATAGGTAATATCTGGAAACACTATTTCAAGAATTAAAAATTACATATATATTACAAAATTTGCCTTTACCCGCAGCACTTAAAACCATCAAACACAGTACTGAATCTAGAGCTCTATCCCAGCATAACCATATTGCCTTTAGGAACAACACACCCAATAGATTCTACAAAATATTCTCAAAGCAATGAAGTGAAGTCAGCAGCCTGTTCCCTAACAAATTTGTCTGTTGTCCACCTCCTACAGAGCTCTTTAGTAGCACAGCATCAACAGGAGGTTGCAGGGGGAGAGGAAGGACAAGTGTAAAAAGCTTGTTGTGTCTTGTGAAAGAAAGGAAGGTAATGGCTGTTGTTGCTACTTCATCAGGCCAATTTTGTGGGAGACTCCACACTAAACCAATTTCTCTGGCAATGCCCCTCCCTGGTTAGACGCCTCAGGATGCCTCTTGCCTACTTCAAAGACCCTCGTGTCATTCTCACTCAGGGTTAATCCACACTGACTGCCTTTACTGCTGCCTGGGAGGACAGGGATGTCAGAAGGAAAATCCATCTGATCTATCATAAAAGCTAAGAGTGAGATGAAACACCCTTTGGAGATGCCTACATCTACAAAGAGTCCATGGTGTCCAGCTCTGGATTTCAACATCCCAGTTTTCCATTGCTAAGTTGGGCCAGCTGGTTTCATTTCTGTGGAGTAATTAAATTCAGCTAATTAAACTGAGCTGCTGTTACCATGCATTCCTAAAGCCTCTGTTTCAGAAACAAGATGATGTATTAACCCTCTTTCTGGCCTTTTTAGCATGGTTTTAGTCTCTTTCATTGGTGGATAAAAGTATGCAAATAGTCATCTTAAAGGATCAGGCAAAACGAAGGTAAATAAAAATTGCCACTCATTCCTTTTTAAGATCTTGTGATTCTGAAGTCACCTTCCTGATTCTGAGATATTGATTAAAGACTCTGAAAGCTTATTCTGGATAATCACATTAAAGCTGCCTGTGATGACCTGAAGAACAATCTCATAATACTGAGTGATAAAATGGCAGATGAATTTTAATCTCCATAAATGCAAAGAAATGCACAAAGGGAAAAATAACCCTAACTGTGCATACACATACATAAGTAATGATGGGCTCTAAAGTAGTTATTACTTCCCATTCAGGGAAAAGATCTTCAAGACATCAGCTTAAGCCCAGCGGTATTCAAAAAGCAAACGGAATGTTAGCAATCTCAGGAAAGGAATTGAGGCTAAAACAGAAAACACCATTATGCCATCTATGGTGCACTCACACCCCAAGTATTGCATGTAGTTCTGGTCATTCAACCCAAAAAGCACGTGGCAGAACTAGCAGCGGTGCACAGGGGGACAGCCACTGTCATCAGAGGCCTGGAAGAGCTCATTTGCAAATGGGAGATTTAGTGGACTAGGATTCTTCTGCTGAACAGATATCACATAAAGGGATACGATAATGGTATATGAAATAAGTAATGATAAGGATAAAGTGCAAAGGGAATTACTGTTTAGCACTTTTCATAATAAAAAAACCCATGATTACTTAGCGAAAATATCAGCAAGCAGGTACCCAACAAAGAAAAGGTTTTTTTTGTTTGGTTTTGGTTTGTGTTTTTTTCCCCCGAAAAAACTGTGGTTTTTTCACAGTTATGTGAATTGTGGATCTCATTGCCCCAGGAGGCTGGGAAAGAGAAAAGTTTAAATGGCCCTAAAAAGGAATTAGATGCATTTATAAAGAGTAGTTAAGCACAATGATCCTTAGGCAGCCTCCAGCTCAGATTCTTTAAGATACTGAGAGATAGGAAGTAGGAAGGTGTGAGAGGGAGAAGATTATGTCTGCTTTGTTTCTTGTAGTCTTTTCCCAACCATCTGCTCCAAGTGGTACTTAGAGACAGGATACAGGTTAGGAAGAGAGCTATTCTGAGCCAGTAAAGCAGACCTTATGTTCTTACTACGTTTTCCTCACTATGTATAAAGTAGGAATTTATCTTTATTCAGCACAGGATCCAACTTTCTTTCAGCCATGGAATCACAATAAAAAAGCCAGAATTCTAATTCTAATTCTAATTCTAATTCTAATTCTAATTCTAATTCTAATTCACATCCTAATATAAACAAATAACTCTAATTCACTTAATAGTGTATTATTTTTAAAACAATTTGAATAGTTGCTAAAATAAAATAAAAACCAGGTTTCATTTGTCCAGGAATAAAAGCAGCTTTAAAACTATGAATGTCTCTAGCTTTTCTGGTCAATATCACACTTAAGTTCAGACCAAAAAGACTTCTACAGCTAGTCATCTAGATATGTAATAAAAGTTTTTGTAGGACTATGCATCTCCAGTTCTGACTGAAGTCCATGAAAACTACCAACATGGAATATGCCTAAAAGAACTGCAATGTATAAACTTGCTTTTATACAACCCTAGTGCATTATTCTGGTTCTGAAGGTTTGAGCAAGTTGTCTTTCCTTATCTTCCAAAAGAAAATTATTTATGCCAAAGCACTTTACAAAGAAAAATACAACTTAAAACTATGATAAAGCCCATCACACTAGCAACATTCTGTAAAATCCAAGCTGAGGTAGGCATTCCATATTCATTTCAATTGAGTATTAGCCATACATGATTTTAATTTTAACAGTAGCAAGGAATTTGGCATCTCTCATTAGGGACTCTCATCACAGCATGACAAAAATCCACATTGTATGAGCTATGCAGCCTAGGAACACCTGATCACAGTTATCCTTTTAGTTCAACTCCTTTGATGAGCAATTCCCAAAGGCAATGTTTTAAGTTTGTGAAGAAAATATATCTCTGGCATTAAACTCAAAGATTTATAGTGATGGGAATACATTACATAGAAGGAGAAACTCCAAGAAGAAATCTATAATTCTTTCAACCAGTTTAAAAGCTTATCTTGCTTTGCTTGGTGTTGCAAAATTCTGTATCCATGAATATATGCAAAGCTGAACTAGAATTTGGCCATACATAATGTCTAAAAAATAAGAGCTGGGACTCACTTCTCAGAAGGATCAAATCCATGGTGGCACTATTTCAACCTCAAATTCAGCACAAGTCTGTACAAACTCTCAGCTGATGGGCACTGAGTTGTATGAAAGGCAATGTACAACAGCAAAAGCTGAAGGGCAATATTCCCAGTTCAAACATCTCCTCTCAGTTGCACATGATAGTAATGAATTTCGATATTCTGCTTTCCTTATATAGCTCCCTACAGCAACATCAGTGGGAGATCTGCATACATAAGGAGAGCAGAATAGCAAAACAGAGAACCAGCAGCTCAGAAGTTATGGTGATTAGAATGCTCAAAATAGCTAGATTAGGTCAATAGGACATGAGATGAGCATGCCCTCACTATTGCCCAAAGTATAAGCATTAAATTGACCACACTAATAACTGTGAATGCACTCTGAAATATGTGCAAATTCATTCTCTCTGTATAACATTGCACATGCAGCAGGAACATAAAGCACAATTAAATTTTTAATGCAAGTCATCTTTTTTGGGAACACAGGTATTTGTTTTGTAAAGCAGGACATTGTATAAATATCAGCTCCACCTTTCCCCCAGGCAAACATTTAAAAGTTTTCTTATTGATTTTTCAAAGCCAACTGTATTTGTAATAACAATGCCTAACTTAATTACTGTGACAATAACAGGGCACATTTGCTACCCCAGAAAAGGAATAAGAATCTGCCATTATGTCTCTCTCTCTCAGATTAAGAGCTAAAACCCAAAAAATATGAACACACTAAATATTCTAGCTGGATTTTCTACCAATCTGGTCATTACTAAAAAATATTCCAAGGGGAGAAAAAGTTATTACATTTTTGTGAATCTCAAGAACAAATGAAGGACATATGAGGAGAACAGTAACTCAGAAATGATGGTTGGCAGAGAAATCTATGTGAGGGGGTTGATCTTGTTTTTTTTTAAGTGTCCCAGTAATTGCGGGAAGAAAGCCAGCACACAGGCAATTTGCCCATCAGCCATTAATTGTCAGTGACCACTGCCACAGTCATTCAAAAACCATTAGAAGCGAGAGAAGGAAAACTTATCACAAAGGCATACACAATCCAGAATAAACACTGTTTGCACACAAATTTTAAAGGTGGATTGCACTGCCACCAGAATACACATTGTTCTCTCTGGAAAGAATATTCATGAAGACATAATTACAATATTTGGTGTTGCATAAACAAAATCTCAAAAAGCACACTCCTCATCTGAATAGGGAACCCTTCAAGTCAATCAATAATGGGAGCCTACACTGAGAAAAAGGCAAAACCTCCTTCTTGCAGATGACATATTTTTCCACCTAATCCAATGCTCTTCAGTGGATTTCAACAGAAGACATTCAGCGGGTTTTGAAGAAGTCCCCTGTCACCTTTCACTAATTGGGAGTTTATTTGGGCTTCTTTAAAAAAGAATAAATCTGTAGGGTTCTTTCAACATTAACCTAAAAAAAGAAATTAGCAACAACAGGGTTTGCCAGCTTTCTTCTTCTCTTGTACTAATGTCACTCATAATCTTACTGATGCTTAAGTGAGAGTTGAAAGCATGTTTATTACCTTCGTTTATCCTTAACAATTAATTCTAATTCTGCTTTTGCCTACCTAGTGATAATGCACATAGAATAAATACTTCAGTTCTTTACTAAAGGAAATGTTTCTTAAACTAACAACTTTATTTCTTGTAGGATTAAGAGTAGGGGGAAAAGACTGTTTGCTTTTACTCCTTGCTAGACCAAATTCTACTCTTTTTAACTATGTGTTAAATTCAATTTCAGTCAGCAAAACAACAGAGAATTCCAAGCTGGGCGTAACGAAATTTTAATGCCATTTTAATACCATTTACTGAAATGGATAACTAGGACTATATTTTTCTACCCAGCATTACCTGTTTATTTTATTTATAGACATTTGCATGTTAATAGATATATTCTAGCTACAGTCAGGATTTTTTTAAACAAAAAAGTGATGTACAAATTCTAGCAAGCAGTGTAGCAATCAGCAAGTAGGCAATATTGTTCTACTTACCATGATCATTTCACTAGGCCAACAAAAGTCCAACACCACAATTTAATTTCTCAAAAATTAAGACCCAAATTTAATGAATAATCTAAACTACTCAGTAGAAGTCAAATATGGCACTAAGACCAGACATCATAGGGAAGCATGAGAACAGAAGGATGGACAGAAGAAACTAAAGGTGATAAAATCGTTCAAGAGTTTGAAAAATAAAGATGTGAAGGAAATAAAACACAGAAAATTCAAACAATTTTGAAAGTCTCTGTGCTGGTTTTGGCTGGGATAGAGTTAATTTTCTCCGTAGTAGCTAGTATGGGGCTATGTTTTGGATTTGTGCTGGAAACAGTGTTGATAACACAGGGCTGTTTTAGTTATTGCTGAGCAGTGCTTACACAGAGTCAAGGCCTTTTCTGCTTCTCACCCCACCAGCAAGGAGCCTGGGGATGCACAAGAAGCTGGGAGGGGACACAGCTGGGACGGCTGACCCCAGCTGACCAAAGGGATATCCCACACCATATGACGTCATGCTCAGCATATAAAGCTGAAGGAAGAAGAAGAAAGGGGGGGATATTTGGAGTGATGGCATTTTGTCTTTCCAAGTAACTGTTAGGTGTGATAGAGCCCTGCTTTCCTGCAAATGGCTGAACACCTGCCTGCCGATGGGAAGCAGTGAACGAATCCCTTGTGTTGCTTTGCTTGCGTGTGCGGCTTTTGCTGTCCCTATTAAACTGTCTTCATCTCAACCCATGAATTTTCTCACTTTTACTCTTCTGATTCTCTCCCATGTCCCACTAGGGGGGGAGTGAGCAAGCAGCTGTGTGGGGCTTAGTTGCCGGCTGGGGTTAAACCACAGTGGTCCCCTATGTAGTGAACAGGCATTAGATACTGTGCCTTTTAATAGGTGGGAAGCCATAAAATTTAAGGTCTTTCCATATCACTTTTCAGTACTCATCAGAACAACAGTGTGTGGTCTTGCATATTAATGTACAGCTTGCAAATACAGGCATATTCTTTGAATTGTGAAGAGGTAAGGTAAGTCAAATAGTGACGGGGACAGAATGCCCAAGCAGAAATACCATGACACAGAAAGTAATCACAGAGAACTGAGGGGTACAAACGCACATGGAAACATCTGTCTCTTTGAACAAAGTGGATGACCAGAAAAAAAAGTCAGTTTTAATTAACACTAATGGAGGTTACAACCTGCAATAGCCTAATGACCCTTATTAAAGCTACTGAAAAAACAATGATGAAACTGAAAAGTCTACAAAATTGCCGGCCCCCCAAATCACCAATGACGGCAGAGCTTTCCCACTTCCACAGCTGAACCAGAAAGGAACTAAATGGTTCTTCTAGTCCGATGGAGGAAAATAGAGGATCAATTCCAGACAGAAACCCTTAAAAGATTAATGTCTCTATTCAAAATACATCAGTCCCAAAATAGCTAATGCTGACTTTGTTCACTCTGTTTGTTATGGTGAAAATTCCTAAAAAACTGACATAAGTTGAAGATACATTGGTGGTCAAGCAAAAAGCATAGGATGAAAAGCATGATCTCCATCTTGTAAGAGCAGTGGCAGACACTTTCAGATTCAGTAGCTGTGCATGACCATGATGAATCTATCAGGGGTTACTGTAGTATCTCTAAAAGTGTTTAATTATGAAAGTGATATAAAATTATTCTGGATGCTTTTTGAACAGAGGAACAGGACTTTCAGATACAGATAGAATGTTTCTATTTCTGTAATAGGAAAACTGAAATTTTCTTAAAGGAGTAAAAAATGCAGAATTGTGTTCTTCTGTAAGGGAAAACCCTGCTCCCACAAGGAAGTGTTCTATTATAGAGAAGGTAAACTCTAATTCTAAATTCCGTAAGCAAAAATTTTTCTTGTAAAAAAGGAAAATCACAGACTACTTAAGAGGAAATAGATAAGAGAAATCCAGCTGGAATTGAAAGAGGAAAAAGGTGTCTGCTAGTTTAAAAAAATAAATCCAACCCTCCTTTACCCCTTGCTCCCTCCCCCCCAAAAAAGCAGAACTTTTTGACAGAGCAATTCATGTCTTTCACGGTGGTGTCAGTGCTGAAAGATGAAATAAAAATTTCTAAAACTAAACCAATTCTCACATTTTTAAAGTCCATTTGAGCAAAATTACACTGAAACAAAGTCCAATGTCCAGTACATTTAACTATGCAGACAAAAGAAGCTGTAGCTTCTAAGTTATCTCCAGAGTCAAGCAGAGCAAACAATGTTATCAGTGCAGTGCCAGTACAGGAAAGGTGTAGGTTATCAACAGTGAGATGTTATCTAGACTAAATAATTTCTCAGACAAAATTGCTAGCTTGCACTATTGTTAATAGTTTTGACAGTAAGATAACTTTTTTCCCCCTCCTTCATGCATCAGAAGGAAGAGGATCCAATGGAAGAACTGGGTGTTACTTTGTACAGGGAAGCTCCCTGGGCAGCCTCCCAGTCTTAGGAGTTACCAGCATCTGGCCTGCATGGCTACAGCAATATGCACATATGTAGGTATGTAAGCATGGCTCGTTTGCGTTTGTTTATAGCGAGTGACTATATTTATCTGGAATCCCTCTGCATTTCTATGGCCTTTTCATTTTTACAGTTACATAGACAACAAAGATCTAACACTTCACCAGAATGTGTAATCAGGAATTATTATTTTGATGAAACATTAGACTATATTCTGTAAAATTTAATTACATATAAAGATTTGATGTTTCAAAGAAACAAAGTCTAACATTTCCAATCTAGATTCCAGAATACTGCCTGTTTGCCTCCCCAGTCCTTTGCTCCTATCTTTACTAGGTGCAGGGTTTTCTCATATCCAGAGATATTTTTCCCTCTTTATCTTTCTATGCTGAAATAATTCTAATGTTTTAAGGCATCACAAATCCAAATCTCTTTTTATATAGCCTCCAACACATTCTCCACTTCTCTGCTTTTTATACTTTCCACCTTTTATAGCCACTTATTCTACTCCAAAGCCTTCCACTACTAATCAGAAAATGCAGTTCTTCCCTTCCCAACTGTTCTGCGACAGTCACCATCCACATATTAAATACCTATGCGTTCCTCCCACTCGGGCAGATACACTTCTCAAAAACTTGAAATGTTACCACAATATTTTTTTTTCTCTCCCACAAACAGTTCTTATCTGTCACTGGGTCCACAAGGGTATTAGTCATGAAAGACAGTGGCTCTTTAAAGCGCTGAGTTACCTGTCAAATCTTAAATACAGGACATCTGTGCTCAGGCAGGATTTTCCAGCTCTATTTAACAGGGACTCCAACACTCACTTGGAGGACATTAGGGTAGAATCAAAGCCCAGGTCTCACAAAAGAAAAATTACTAAGCCTTTTTTAAAGCCTATTACAAAAATAAAAAGAAAATGGAAGCCAGAAAGTCAGAAGTATAAGGAATTCAGTTAATTCTAAGTAGAAACCCTGAGGCAACTGTATTTGTGAAGCTCAACTGCTAAAGGTATGGAAAAGTTTGGATTCATCTTTGCTTGTCTATAAATGCATTGCATTATAAGAAAAGAACAACCAAAGAATGCTGAAAAAAATGATAACTAATCTGCCTTGAAAAGTATCTGAAAAATAGTAAGTGTTCTAGAGATATTAGTGAGTCATTACATTTCTTATTTGGTAGCAATGTGCTTTGAAAGGATTGCCAAGAGATACTCAACAGGTCTGCACAACAAGGCAAACTTTCCATCAAAGAATACCAAATTGTTTTTAACTTAACTTCTACATTTGAAGAAAATTGCTGACCTTCTGGATGAAATTTAAAATGAGGCCATTATGAAGATTAATTTTTAAAAAGGAGAAGATTGCCATTCCTTTTTCCTTAATGATCTCCGTTAAAAACAAAAGCTTTCATAAAAAAGCCAGAGGGAGGAGAAATAATAAAAATGAAGGTAGCTGGACATATTGTAATTAATATAATCTCACAAGCCCCTCTTTGTTAAATGTATCATGCTTCATTGCCATTTAGAAGTCAAGGATTGAAGGATTAAGGCTGTAGAGAGAATAGGAATAAAAATCATGTACTCTGATTTCTACTTATGATTAAATAATATTTCAGGAATTTCAACCTTTTGTTCTTTATTAGCATCAAGGCCTCGAGTATGATCTTTGCTAAATATGATGTGAATTCTTTTCTATGTGAAAAGATTTTCTTTGAGAATTTCCCACATTGGAGCATTCCTTTCAACAGTCCTTGTAGGAATATTTCAAGCCACCTCTATTCTTATACCACACAATGCTTGCATTTTAGTGGCAAAAATCAACCTCATGCAGTCAGTGAGAATTTTGCTACTCGCTTCAGTGGTGAGTGGAATCCAATTTATAGCTTGTTAAAGATGTGAATTGCTAAAACTCTGGCCCTGTTTCTCCTGATGAGTTTAAGAAATCTCTCTCCCTCCTTTTCTAAATTTCATTACACATTCCAGCTGAAAACTACTTAAGCTTAGCCAGTTAACTTGGCAGCAAAATGAAAAAGGGATGCTATCAGAAACTGGATGTGAGGAGCAACCACAGCGCCAGCAGAAACTCAAGCTACCATAGCCATTTTGTGGTGGTCATGTAGCCTTGGACCATCTTTCATTGGCAGTGTAGTTTAAACTGTACTATCATGTTAGCTCCAGTTTGCTGGCTCTGTTTTGGGGTCCATCACTGGTGAATGTGTTTAGTTTATTCTGAAATTAAATTATAATTTGAAAAAGTTTTACATTTACAGTCAACATTTATTGCCATTTTAAAATGTATTATTCATTATATCTTACATCACTGATGCACATGCTGTGTTCCTTACAGCGGGCATTTATTATACATGTTATAATAAAGACTTAAACTGTAAAGGACCATATATCAAAAATAATGCTTCTTATCTCTATGAACTTTTTCAGCTGAGAATCTCAGAGCATTTTACAAGCAAATAAGTTTCACAGCCACATGGAAGGTGTGTTTACATGACTCCCTTTCTTAAAACTGAAACTTGAAGTGATTTGTTTTCGTAACATCATGAACTAATTAGAATGAAAGCCTGTGATTTTCCTCATCAAGGACCATGGGACAAGTTAGTAGCTTCCTCAGCCTGCATTTACTAACCTTTAAAATCCTCAGGTCTCTAGAAGAGTTACTATCGGGCTGACAACACCTGTACAGGCAGGGATTCTTGCAGACTGTTTGCTGTGTCAGCAGGCAACCACAGGATGCCTCGAGGTCTTGGCCATCTCTCCATTTAAACACACAATCTAGGTGAGCGCTGAGAGCAGTGAGTGCAAGACAGTCAAGTGCTAGCTGAACAATCAAGGAAAACAGACATTTGGTCTATACTTTTATTCATTCTTGTCCTTGCAATTACCAACTCTATTTAAGATTAAGGTTAGTACTCTGCAGGGCTTTGTGTGTCTGAGATTGTGAGAAATTGTAATGGTTTTGAAAGCAAAGTAATACTTAATAGTCCATTATAGCTTAAAGGGCTTATCTGTCACACTGGTAAGTGTTCTCCAAGGAAGTGCTCCGCGCACATAAGAGGTTCCGCAGGGAGATACCAGCAGGTTGTGCAGGGCTGGCCCCAAGGCACAGACAGCCAAGGCATGTACATGTGGACAGTTATTTTGTCCTCAATGTTATTAAAGGATGAAGATGAATTACTCCTATAAGCTGTGTCACTGCAACCAGGTTGTCCAGAGAAGTATCTTCTGAACTCCTAGGAAGAAATACTGATCAGGTGCCCCCTTTCTTATTTTTATTATCATTATTGTGACTTTAGCATTGAACGTTTTTTCGGTCAATTAATGTCCAGCTGGTGTTGCCAGCACAAAATGTCCTTCAAAAGGTCATGACAGTTCAAGAGATTTTCTGTTATTGTTTAATTGACCCAAAATTGAAAATGCTAGCTGAAAAAAGCATGTTCAATGTGTATTTAAATGACAGAAAAAATTCATTGTGATCATTATTATTACAAGTAATGCCAGCTCCATTACAAAACTGGTGGCATTAAATACTACTTAAAAATGGAGTTTAAAAAGTGCAAAATAGAGTTCTAAGTAAAACCTCTGTGATTTAAAGGTGCAATATTCTTATCATCTGGAAACACCTGGATTTAAGTCAAAACTGGAAATGAATTTGGTAGTCTGTCAATCCATTTCCTAACTCCTAGTCATTTGTTCATATCACAAAGCCACCAGGCAGGAGTGCATGATGGGCAGTCTCTACTCAGAAGTGACTCAGGCCTGGAACAGGAAGGGTTTTGATGTCTGAATTGAAAAGCATTTGCAGAGCAGTATCAAAAGTCTGCAGCAAAATTACTCATGTGTGCCTGGCACTCTCAGCTGAACTCTGTAAGCATTGCTTACTTGCCCTTGGGAAAAAAAAAAACAACAGTCCTTGGCAAAGCAACTCAAACCATCCCAGAGGAGATGGTTTAAAATGTCTAGGGACAATGTCATGCTCTATGTTGCTCTCATTTTTTCTTTCTGGATTGATTAATCTGACATTATATTCTGCATCCCACCTGGCAGACTTGCTTACTCAACATGTTTTTCTCACTTGCAGGATAGTATCTTTTCCAGGTTGTAATAGAGAAAGTTGATGTGTTTTAAAATAAAAGAAATAGGTCCCCCCACATTTTTCTGAGAAACGAGTGTAAGCCCCATCCTCAAGAGAAGACGCAGAGGATGCCAGACTGGCTCATAGATGGATGTGATACTTCAGAGCCTTGAATATTTTGCTAAGCTCTGGAGAGGATCAAGATTTGAGACGCAAGCTTGTGATTAACCTTTCCTCTTTTCTGTCTTCAGCTATCTCCCTCTTCACTGCGCAGCCTTTCTGGTTTGTCATTTTGTACTCGATTCCCTACCCACAAACAAATTCCCAACATGGGGATCTGAATCCCCTTTCAGGCACCGGGTCACCACATATCAGATATTGCAGCAAGTACACGGTAGGTGCCCACATCAGCTACGATGGGGAATTCTTTGCTTTTCCCTTCACAGAGAGAGCGCCTCCTCGGCCATATCCTATCCATCATGATTGTGCACTACACTTCCTCTCCCATTTGAAATCACTTAACATGTCCATATTGAGACATAAAGGTTCTGTATTTTTTGTGGAAAATATTAACTATCAATTTCACATGAGATGGACAGGTGGATACACAGAAAGTTTTTTCAGTGTGGTTGGCAGCTGTTTTTTATTAACTGCAATAATAAAAGATAACATAGATTAACTAATTTTTTATGAATTGCATGGCTGCCATGGACCACAGACTGAAAACTGTATTAGAGACAGACGCTTCTGCAGCCTTTATTTATCGGTGGCTTAGTCATATGTTATAAATTAACATTAAGATAAAATTCTCCAAGACAGCTTTCCTGAAAAAATGCACATATGAACTGCTAATAAAATAAGCAAAGGTCTCATATGTAGTCATGTCTCATTCTATATAAAAGCATTATTTTATATGGTGACCTATTTAATAACCAACAACATTCCAGCATTCGAAGAAAAGAATTAAGCTATGCTGGTACAAAGTCTAAAAAAGAGACTCTCCTCAACATATTTCCAACAGAAAATATAATTCCCTGGAAACAAGGTTTAAAATAGTAATGCTGGTAGACCCTTGTCTATAGTGGAACAAATGGTACCATTTAACACACAACGTAACTAGCACTTAGTATTAGATATCAATCATGACTTGTATAATTTTAGGAGTTCTTGTTTTGATCAAGAAAAAACCCTACTTTTCTGAAGATGATATCTCTTTATACTTTGGTTTCCCGGGGAAATGAACTTTATGCATTCATACTGTCTGTCTGTTCACCATTCCCCTCTGTTAAAGTCTGAATCTATTGTTAGTTTTCAATAAAATTTAGCTGAGACACAGATATCTCAAAGATAAATACATTGCCCCTGCATCAGATAATGTTATAGCTTGAGCTTAGCAGGTACTTGTCTGGCCTGCACAAGCTGATTTGATTTGCAGAGACAACTTTAAAAAAAAAAAAAAGCCTTTTACAAACCACCGAGAGAAAAATTTGTAGGAAGCAATGAGTAGAATACCATGTTGAGAGACACAGTGCTCAGGGACAGGCAGCACTAGACAAAACCCAAAAGCTAGCGTTCTATCTCAGTTCACATTGGGATCCATTCATTCAACAGAAACCAGGGCTTGATCTGGAGTTGCAAGACATCCTGCTAAGCTTTGTCCACTCAACAGTGTAGGGCACTTCCTCCTCAGTCCGTGTCCTCTACCCATGTACAGCATTGCTCTGTCCAAGTTTCACATGTAAATCTCTGATACGGATTCATCCCAATCAGCCAAAAAGTCCCACACTCCTTTGTACCCTATACTGCTGAAAGATTTGGTTTCAAACTCTACTCTACTGCTACTACTTAAATCAAATGAAAACCTATTTGTAGATAAGTATTTATCTGCCACGAATTGCCATTAGTGGGCATTGCCATACAGAAATGGTATCCATATAAAAGTTCAGTACTTGATTTCCAATGAAAATATGCATAAGGGAATCAAGAAGTAATGCTTTACCCATAAAACCAGCATGCCTATGCCAAAATGCATCTACGAAACAAAAATATGAAGGGTTGATATGTCTTACTACAGCATAGTGAAGAATCAAGTAAACAATGACAAAATATTTCTTATTATGTTTGTGATTTACTTTAAGTTGCAATGTTGGATAGAGTTATGCATATACTTAACTATAGAGCAGCTTGCACTTACTGAAAGGAAGGAGGTGTATGCATACAGACATTCTACAGTTTGGTCGTGACAGAAATGCTCAAAAATTCTGTGTAAATAAGAAAAAAGAAGTGTGGCTAAAAGTACTGAAAAAACTGCTTGTGTCATAAAGCAGCCTGAGTCACATCTATTTTTTTGATAAAAAAAAAAATATTGATAAGTATTCAGTATGAATTAAAACAAGAAACCAGGTGTTCCAGTTTTGAGACCATTTCTTACTCATTTTATATGTTCAGTTGCAAACTCTTTACAAGTGAAGAGAAAAATTATTTATAAATAAAAGAAAACACTTTGAAACACAAACAGATTTTTAAGGTGCTCACAATGAAATGGGAATTATGGAGATTAATGATAATGTCAATTATTTATTCTTTCTTTTCATTATTTAATTTTATTCCATGTAAGTAGTCTTTTCAAAGGAAGAAGGAAAGTATCAGATAGGAAATACAAAAAAGAACAATGAATTTAAAATCTTGGTTTTTAAATCAGTAGAGTAGGTTGAATTTTATGCCCAATAATAATAATAACAACAACAATAATAATACCGCATAAATCTACAGGATCTCTTTGCATAGGATTTATTTGCTGGCAGCTGAAGTTAAAGTGGATATATGCAATGGTTCATTATGTGGTTTGAACTCTTAACAAGAAATTTAAAATATATTAAAGGTAAGCAACATGAGAAAGACAGTCCTAGATTTAATTTCCTTCATGCCAACAGTCAAACAAACTAATGATATTATGAAAAGCTACTAATTTTAACAAAGTCTGGCAAAATTTGAGAAAATATTTGTTTTGGATTGCTGTATACATTTGTGGAAATATAACAACAAACGTGTCCATATAAACTTTCCTCTGTCACTGGAAGCCTGAGTTTAATTTCTACCAGAGTTAGGGAGGAGGAACACCTGCTGGAAACAAGCAAAATAGTCAAGACTGCAGACTAATTGCTGGGCTTCAGTCATTTCTAGGATTAGTATAGAGCATGTAAAAATTGTGAGGCAGTAACTTAGAGCAGGAGCATGAAGGGGGACTGTATGTTAAATGGTGAGGTTTCAAGAAAGAAGCATTTTTCATCATTAAGGCATTCATGAAACATCAGGCAAAATGGTTTGAAAACATTTTTTCTTAAATCTCAGCACCATTTAAAGAGGTTTCCAAACTGAACATGCAGTGAACAAAGGTGCTCCTGTGTCTCACAAGAGACATGTCCAGCTAAAAATGCACTACATAAAGTTTCAGAAAATAGTAAGGAAAAGTGAGCTTATTTACTCATGTGAAAGATTATTGGTTTCCTGGGATAGTTATACCCTTGAGATTACAGATAGCCTAATCAGCGATCACCCTCATGATTCTGAATTTAACATTTGTCTTCTGTTTTGTTTTTTTTTTTTGTTTGTTTGTTTTTTTGGCAAGAATCATATTAAATATATAAATATATATGCTTAAAAATGAAGTTATAGCAATAAATCTACAGCTTGCTTTTTTTTTGAGAAATGCTGAAATGTTCGGAGATGATTGATCAAGATGATGATAGTGTTCTCAAAGAAGGAAAGGGAGCTGTATTCCTGAATTTGTGACTGCATGTGCACACTGCATGTGCTACAACACACTGCATGTGCTACATGAAGTCCTGAGAAGGAACTCTGCTGTCTGGGTGAAAAGGGAAAGGGAGAAGTCCCATATGCCATGAAGTGGCGGGGCAAGGATATATGGAGGTGGAACATACTGCTATTAGCAAAATGGAATTTGCTTGGAGGACTCAAGATGGGAGATGTCCAATGGAGACGTCATATGTAGCATGAAACAAGGGGCTCAACTAGGAAAGAAAGATGGAGAGGACAAGGGTAGATGTGTGTATCATTGGCATGAAGAAGAGGGCTGAATCTGTGCGTGGCAGTGAGCTCACCAAAAGTTACCTCCTGTGACTACAGGAATGAGGAAAAGGATAACCTGACAAAACATGACAGGAGGGTGGGGTTCAGTTCAAGATGAAGACACCTAAATGCACTAGTCTGTACAGGTGTTTACATGTGAACCAGGTATCTGTGCCCTCTAATTGTCAAAATAGTGCTGATATTCACAGTTAATGAAGTTTAAAGGCAACTCGGCTCCCCCTAAGTAAACATCTATATTTTGCAGTCAAGTTGGTGGGTGTAAAGGAGATGAAAAGACAGATGACAGATGAATGCTAGGTGAAATCAAAGCTTTATTTATAGTCTTAAGCCTACTTGTATTTAAAGACTAAGAGACAGGAGAAAGGGGGTTGACATAAAAAGAAAGGGAAGGTTAAGAGTGATGGAGGGTACCAATTGGGATGGATTAGAAATGAAATAGGTGAAATCTGTAGTAATGAAATAAGTGAAATTTGACATATCTGATCCCAGGAAATTTCAACAGCTGTTTAATCCCCAAATTGGATAAAGAAGTAAATGTTCACTTTTCTCCAGAATGGAAAGTTTCCTAAAATTAATTAAAGAATTTGAAAAAATTAATTACTACATTTCTTAAGCAAAAATGAACTTTCTAAAACTTGTGATATTTCATGTCATTAAGGCTGAACTGCTTTTCAATATTAAACTACATTTTTTACTGTCATATGGGACTTGTCATTCTTTTCCATGTTCTCTCCCAAAGAACAGATTCTGTTGGTAGACCACTCACATAATATACCTGTAATCATGCAAATCCCGTGAGTTTGCTGTGTAATATGACTTTACAGAAAATGTAGGAGCCAAGGAATCTATCTCACAGAAACAAAGGGGGCAGAACTATAACTTCTGTAGTACTCTACAGATAAAAATTAGTTAACCAATGTTGATGTGGGGAAAAAAAAAGGAATCATTTAAAGAAGTATTCCAATTCAGAAAACCCAAATATTTACTTCATATTTTCAGGAGACAAAACACAATTATTTTTAATAAAATCAAGATTTTCTGGAGGAAATCAGAAATGTGTAAAAAATTCTAGTTCTCATTGAAGAATTGCCAGCTATTTCTGCTTATTGCTATTATGAAATTCAGATAGGCACCATACAAACAGAGAGTAAGAGGCAATTCTTGCTTCAAAGACCTGCCGTCTAAATAGATCTGACAAGCAAAAGTTGAAGTAATTTGCTGAAACTCACACAGAAGTTCCATGACAGAGACAGAAATAAAGATCAGCCCTTAAAACTCTCCTGACCTACAAAGGGCTTTAGAGCAGTAGGTGTCATTAAAGGAAAACAGAAAGAGTCCACAGCACAGAGGCAAAGAAATCTTGACTTGGTAGAGCTTGTCAATCTCTTGGCAAAGGCATGTGAAAATTTTTCCAAGAGGAGGGATGTGCTGGAAGGTTGGTTCAGATTTTGCAAAGAGAAATGAGCAAGCACTAGGATTTGCAGATACAGAAGCCAGAGAAAATGAAGAAATCATATTTGGCAAAGGAGTGTTGAAGAGCTGAAAGTGGAAGAGAGGAAATGCCTGGAGCGGAGGGGGCCCTCAGTATTGCTAGCCCAGAACATCAGGACTCAAATATTGTATGCTGCTTGGACGTTGTCCGGTGTGGAAACTGTGCTGGTGGCAGAATGAAGAAGAAGGATTTGGCAGGACTTACACTGAAAGGAGAACACAAAAGTTGGGTTGTTCAAAATGAAAACCTGATTGCAGAATCTGATAGATGATGAGGACATCATAATGTATCTCAGTGAATCAATACAAGTTTCAGATGTGACAAAATGAATGTCAATGAAAAACACAAGTTATGCAGATAGCCATAAAGAAACAAGGTAAGTATAATTTCCTATCTAAACACTGATGTCTTTATAAAATTTTGTATCTCTGAGTAAAATGTGCCAGAATAAATTATAAAGTGTAACAGAAAAGATGTTTGGCATAAAAAACATCTACCAAGCCATAGTTGAAAAGCGTGTGAAATTAATCCTTGATCTTACATTAAATCTGAACAAAAATTCCAAATCCCCACGTGCTATAACAAACTCCCTGGCGTTGGACCTCAATGGCAAGGTACAGTCATTTTAAAGCATATTAGACATTTTAAGAACCTTTTCTTCTGCAAGTATTGGATTAAAAAAAAAACAAACTAAAACACCACGACAATTTTTGAACAACCAAAGAACCTTAGGAAAAGAGAGGATGTTGCAGGGGCAATCTCTGTAAGAATAGAAGATCTCTCCCTAAAGTCTTTTATGCTTCACTTCAAGTACTTTGCATTAATGAGATGAGCAACTCTTAAAAGAACAGCATATCCCAGCATACTATAGTAATTCAATAATCCAGTAGTCAAACAACTACAAAATAAAGCTGTTTCTTTAATGCACTGATTTTAATTTTAAATTGTTTCAGCTATTTTGGTATTTTTTTTTAAATACTTATACAGTACTTCCTGTGATCTCAGTATAAAATAGCTAACAAAAAAAGAAAAAAAAAAAGTAACACACATTTACTCCAAGTAACTCTGTGATATGTTACTCCATAGATATTGGTGGATTCTTCTTCTGCTTTTTCCACTAGTATTCCTTAAGGATCAGGCAAAGATGTAGCTTCAAATAAGTAATGTGAGAGATTTATAATGCAAAACTCCTGTGCCCTTGTTTTGTTTCAGTAACACACTTCTGTTTTATTCACTGTAGAATTTACTCCAGGAGCTAGTGTTGTCAGTGCTAGAATAAGCATCACAAAATCATTCAGACATGTAATTTCTGATGTCAGAATAGAACGTCAGAATTGCTGCTGAAATAAGGAAGGGATTTTTGGAATATAGCAATCTTTCAAAATGAAGCCATTTACAAAAAAAACGAGGAACGTTCTTTATGAAATGACTGACCCTGCATTTCATACAGCCAGCAACTCCTCAGTGACCTCTTTATCAGCCCAAAACAACACTGAGCTTTCTTTCTGTTAATAGTATTTACATTAACCAAATTAATGTATTTTGGAAAATTTGAAATAAATCACATGCAGTACATGAAAACCTATTAATAAATTTAAAATATTTAAAAAGGCTTTGAATTAATGCACATATCATGCATGCATGTAATCCTCTGTATCTCACAATAATAAAATAAGTAGCAGTCTTTAGAAATCATTACTTCTTAACTGGCTAATTGAACTGACACTGAACTATAAAACAATGAAAAAAAAACCTCCTCAGAAAAAAATCTATTACAATACATTTTTACTTTGGCTTTATTAAATGATTTTGATTACTGAAACTTTACCAGAGAAAAAATAAAAATTATACTGAATGCATATAAGATAGTTCGATATGATCTGTATTATTTCATATCTCTGAATCTGTCAGTATAGTCATCTCTCCTGCACAACAGCTACAGCTCCTTTAAGCATCCTCAATAGTATTTACGTTTTAAAATTTTAAACCATTAACAATGCAGTACCCCCCAAATCCAGCCTTGAACTCTGACAGACACTGATCTCTCTTCTCCCTCCCACACCCTGTTTTATCAGACACTATTTTGTTTAAATTGGCTACTAAATAGCATAGCACTGTACCTTTAAATACAAATCAAACAATATTCATATTCCCACGGTGCTGCTAGTTTCCCTTATGCATTGAATCGCCTGTAGATTAAAAGCTCAGAATCTGAAAAGGGATTCTGTTCTGCAGACCAAAGTTCTCTGTAGGAGATGAGGGAGAGGGTCAGTCCCGGAGTCACACACACAACAGGCAGAAAACACACTTGTGATCCTCAGCTTTGGATAGCATCAGAAAGGGGAATAAAAAGCAGAAACACATGGCACACTGAGAACTGGTATCACTTATGGCTTCTAACCAAAGCAGCAATTAAACACCTTTCATCATTCCCCCAAATGCCTGATTTTTGTAAGAACTGAGAGAGAGACACACACACAAAGGCAAATCCCCTCTGAGCAGCAACGAAAACTTAATAACCTACCATTTTCTTTGCACTCTTCTGGAGGTTTAGCCTTTTTCGCAAGTCGTGGATCCAGCCATGATGTTGTCTTTGTGTTATGGCTGAAAAGAAAAGAGATCACTCTGAGCAGACACATACTGAAAGGAATCAAGTTTATTCCTTAAGAAAAAAGGGTTAGTCCAACAAAATTGCAATCGATACACTTAATTTGCTTACTGGTTCTAAGTAGCCCTGAAGGAGGTGTAAGAGTAATTGTGCAAGGCAGCTGTAAATTTGGCAACCTCAGCTCCCTGTCCTCAAAGCAGCTATTTTTATTAAAATCAACTAGAATGTTGCCAAGTTAACCTCATTGAAAATGCAGAACTCATCCAGAGCAAAAGGAATTTATTACAAATACAGTGTTCTCCCGTTGAACGAGTGCAGGCGACAGGATTCTGTACCATTCTCACAGTTTTCGGGTAGAATTATTTTCATCTTAAACCTGTCCTTTTCATAAATACAGGTTTGTTATTTCTCACCAGCAGCACTGGCAAGGCATAGCAAAAGTGATGCAAATTGCAGCATGCTCCTGCAAAGTCTACATTTCCGGACAGAGTGATTAATGATACGTTGTTTAACAAACCTTTATCTCTCCATATATAATCCTTCTATCGAGATAAAATAGATATGCACAAGCTGAATGAATCATGTGGCTCCTTTCTATACTCAGAATAGATCTCTGAGGAATCAGCCATCAAATAGCGTTGAACTGGCACAAACTGTTTTCTGGGAGAATATTTTGCCAAATGAATTGATACTTAGCACAGCTAATGAGACTTAAAACCAGATCTTTTCAATGTATATCTTTCCCATAAACGTTTGCATTTGGAGCCAAATATTTTAAACATATTAAGAAAGGAAGACTACGAAACAGAAAAGGATGTGATCATTACTCCTTTATTTTTTGAGATGGCTTTCCTACAATACCATCATTCAGAGACACTTCTAACCCATGTTTTATTTATCTGCTACATCCTAGGAGGATGCTTGTTCCATACAGTACTGAATTATTTAGTTTATTATTAATTTGCTGTGTCATTTTAAAGTGTACTTAAGACTTCTCTTATGAACATTAGTATACGGTGTACTAAAACAGGGGACCTGGCAAAAAATGGATTAGGATGCAATTGGTAGTCAGTGGGTTAGTGATTAACAGATACAGTCCCTGTGGTCCAAACACCACTGGTTCCCCCAGGGAAAAATAAATGTGTAGAGCCAGTTCCTTCTCCCAGCTTGACTCCCTGTTTAGTCCATGGCAGACAACTTTTCCTCTGCCTCAATTTCTCTCTCTGTCTAAAACCTGAGTAATACTACTTACTTCTCAGCATTATTGTCACCATGTTAAAGCTTCCTCCACATTTTGGATGGGGAAAAAAGGTAAATGAGAGTTATGTACAGATAAAGTGGCAACTAAAATGAAAATGGAGGCATTTAAATTCCTATTTTAAGCATGCCCTAGTCTAGAACACCATTCACGGCAGGTGAAGAAGATAAACAAAATCTTCCCTTGCTTTGAGAGCAGAGCTATATTTGCAGAGTATGAAGAATGATAAGCCAAAGGTAAGGTAAATTTGAAATGATGCCCGCAGCCCATACTTGATTGCAAATGTAACTAAGATGCTTTCTCTGAAGCTCCGGCTGCCTGTGGTCTCCTGTAGGGTGTATTTTTATACCGCAGTCACAGCCTAACTGCAGCTTGTGCAGACATAGTTGAGCTAGCTTTAAATTAACTAGGGGAGATACTGGCAACGATGTCACTGCAGCAGTATGGAGCTCAGCGTGGGCTCATCACCCCAGCATCTACTGAGCTACTTGGGTGCAGCCAGCAGCACGCACCAAGTTGCACACTACCATGGGTACGCTGTTAGCAGTGCCAGCGCTGAGAGAGAGCCTGGGCATACCTGTGGCAGCTGCAGTCACAGCTCCAGAGGGTGGGCATGTCTGCTCAACAGCCACTCTCTCCCAGCTACTAATTCTGAATGATTTTAGGGACCCCCACTGGTTGCAGGGACTAAGTCGTATTCACAGACAGTTTCCTATGGCTTTAAAAGAGTAATATATGTATGACTACTATTCATAATGTTTGCTGTGGTATAAAGTGGATCTCAAAGCATTTTACAAAGGAAATAAAAATCATCACCCCTGTTTTAAAGGTGGGAACATGGAGTCACAGCATCATCAAGTGAGTGTTCACAGCCACCAAACAAGCCAGTGGCAAAGTCAGTACTCGAAGCCAACTCTGTTGCAAGTCAGCTGGCCAGTGTGTTCCTCACAAGTCAGACCAATTCACCAGCCCTGAACACACCCCTATGACATTTCTAGAACAGATCTGAGAAATGAGTTTTCCGGCATCTGTAACAGACAGGTGCCAAGCTGGAAATAAGCCCAATTCAGTAATAATATTTTAAAATGTGAATTAGTTGAATTACAGCCTCCAAGGCTTTTGTTGAAACTGAGAACAACGACAAGCAAACAGTTACGCTTCCCTTCAGCATAAATGTGGCTTCCATAAACCCAGAAGGACAGATGTCTTCCAGTTTTGTGCACTGTGGCCCTTCTAAACAAAACCATAAACAAATTAAAATGTCAACAGCTTTTCCAACAGAAGAGTGATCCTTCAGTCTGCAGAGAAATTTCAGAGAATGAAGATGGTATCTCATTTAGACCAGCTCTTACAGCACTCAATCTCCTAGTTACTGTCTCTCAAATTCATTCAGCTACTTAGTAAAAGCAAAAATCATCTGCAAGAACTTTTATCTATAACAAATAACTGAAGAAGCAAAGTGCCTTTTGAAAATCAACCCTCTCCTCCTTACCCATCTCCATGCCTGCTCCCTTGCCCTGCCTCTCAACTCTATCATCTACACTAAACATGCATGCTACGTCTTGCAATGGGACTTTAAATGCTTCACTGGGTAAAAAAATGATTCTGCTCTGAAAACAAACCCTACTTGAAAGAAGGCAGAATCTACCCCACCTCTACAGTACCATCAATGTCCTCTTTAGTGCTACATAGTGCTGATTGCTTGGATCATCTTAGCAACCAGGTACACAACACACAAACACTCCTACAGTGAGGACAGACATGACTACTGCTGTGCTGCTCTCAGTAAAATAGGGAAATAAATAGTTCTGCATTACAGCATAGTAGTTTGGTATAAATGTCTACTTCTGTCCTATACAGGAGGTTTATTTGGCAGGGTACTCTTGCAATCTCCCTTGTGCCAGCTTTCAAGTCTTGTGTTTTTGAGAATTGCTGCTCTTGCCATAGCCAGTGCCGTGCTAGCACTATCCAGTGTTGTTCAGAGTAACCTCCTGTTACCTGTCTTCCAGCAAGGACTAGAATTGGGATTAGCCAACCATAGAAAAAAAGAGAGGCAGCTTCTTCCCCACACAGCTAGGACACGTTGGGAATGAGAGGAAGAACAAAAGCATGGTGGTGCCAGCTTGCTGAATGTCCCAGGGCAGGCTGCAGGGACATCTCAGGAAAGATGCCACCTCCTCTGTGTCCCAGGCCTATTCCCTCTTCAGCTAGAAGACTAGAATCTATAAAAGCTGAAGGGAAACAATATTTAGCTCCTAAACAGTTTTTAATCTCATTTAAAAGAAGTCTTGATAGGAAAGCTTTAACAATGGGAAAGAAGGTGTAAGGAACAGTAAAATGGCCAAATTAACACCAATGGCAAAAGTAACTTTAACAGGTATTTGTTGCATTAGCTGTGCATGTTAATGTTTCTTAAGCACTGAAAACCTTGTAAAATGTACAGTGTATAACTTGTCTGCCTTATCACTAGCTCTAATGATGTGTGTCCATTTGGGAAGTCTTATAGACAGGCCAGAAGGAAAAGGGGCTGGGGATTTACAGATTAGTTATGAATGAATTGCAGATGAAAAGCAGAGGCAGTTGTGGAATAAATGCACAAACAGGCAGTCGGAGCAGTTGTTACTGACTGAATGAGAGTGAAGTGATGCAACAAAAGCATCCTGTGAGAAATACAGCTGTGGCTCCACCAGCATTTTCCACTGGCCACTGTTACATTACTCAGCAATAACCATACCTCATCATTAACGAGCAGGTTTAGAAAGTCCATTCTTACACAAAAAAAATCTTGATTACTAGCTAGGATGATTGAGCTAAGAGGTAAGTGCTGGCAAATCAACCATGCATGTCTTAGAATCTGTCTTAAAATCAAGAGCAAATACCTAATTTTGGAAACTTTGAAAGCAGTCAATGAAGGGTCTCTTTGGTTTTACTTCAAGCAGGTGGAGCATGGGAATAGCATAACATTTTTAAATTCATCCTAATTTGTTACCTGCTATACAAAATAGAAACTGCTTATGGGCCTGAAGTGTACTGTAAATTTGAAAAATAACTAAAAAAAAAAAGTCACTCAGTAAAGCAGCGGAGCTTAATATTGTAGCCAAAAGTCAATAAAATAATTATTGCTGAACTAACTTAACTCCTCCCTCTTTACCAAGTATTTACATCCAGCAGAAATAGTTTATTATAATCAGAGTCCCTTGGTATCAATTATAGACAATTTTAAGCATATGTGAAAAAAAAAATTAGCTGGTTTAAACAGAGTGAAGAAAGCTCAGAATACTTCCTAGAATCCTGACTCAACCCCCTGTTCTTCTCCAGCTTTTCTTTGTAACTCTGCTTTTAAGACTTTGTAGAGACTGTTTATGTCCCAGTTCCCTGTTATCACCACTGGATCTAGGTACCAGGACCAGAGCCTCTCTGGAAATCTGACTGGATAATCATCCTTACCTTTAGGAAGTAAAAAACATTAGGAGTGTGGCTTTTCTTATTTAACAATGTATTATCTTTTTATTATAATTATTTGTTAGACAGTATATTATTTTACTTAAGATTTGAATATAATGGATTTGTGTTAACAATCTGTCAGTTTAAAGCACTTTGACAGATAAAGTTTCTTGTACTAACAAAGCCCTCAGACAATCTCTTGAAACATTTGTGAAGGGAATATAGAAAGTAGTTACTGACAGTAACAGCCTTAATCTCTTCTGAAAACACTGCAAACCTATTCTAAATTGTGACTCTTGCAAGGTATGTAATTTGCACGTTATTGTGAAAGGCATTTCAAAATGGGTATTTACCAATGTGCTGCTTCAGTGTATTTGGGGACAGCACATATGGGTTTGTTTGGGTTTTTATTGTGAATACATTACATTCAAGATGGTCCTCATTATAACAGCTTGAGCAAAGGGGAGTATATGAGACAGAGAAAATCAAAGTGCACTGTAGGCCACCTGACTTTTAAAATGCTTACTCCTCCCTTCTTTTTGTATGCCTAAGATTTGTAGATCTGCAGAGCTTTTCAGATAGCACAATAATGATTTTCAAGTAATTTATGTGTAGGGGGACAGTGACAGGAAAACAGAGCAGTAAAATGGCAATTTTGCAATTCATCCTTTGTGGGGTGCTACCCAAACTTCTTGCACACATGTAGGGACAGATACAAAAGGGAGTTGTCCGCTGGCTGTGGTTTGAATGGCAGCAGCTATGACTGCTAGTTTGCCTTGCACTTCACGCTGTCAGTCTGTTAGATGTGCCCAGAGTATGCGGTCCTTAAGAGATACAGCTTTGGGAGTGACTATCCTGTGAATCCCAGATGGCCTTGAGCAGTCGATAAGCACTTATGTACTCAGCCCAAACACAGTGGTGGTGCCTCTAAGCATTCACAGGAGCAGAAGATGCTTAGGTAAGATTTTTTTGGGAATATATAAATACCTAGTATCCGACAGTAATTTCTGCTGTTTAAGTCACTCTCCTTGACTCAGGCAGTTAACTTCTGACAGAAAATGGGCTTCATCTCATGTGACTTCAACCATCTAGAAATTACACAGCTAATTGTGTAGGATTCCTCTCTATTCAAGGCACCTATGTACAATAATTTATCTTACCTATCTTCCAGTCAGACTGGGGACCTAACCATATGCACCATAACATACTAGGTGCTATGGCACCTCCCAAATGGCCTCCAGCTGCCACTCCAGAAAGGTGCTGGTTTTGACAGGTTCTGTGACATATCTGCCAGGTTCATGGAGAATTCTGGGGCTATTATTGTTCCCCTACGGTAGTGCTTTGGCTCAGATCAGGAGGTCACTTTTTAGTGAATCTCTCAGTTATCTTCATTTACACACTGAGCACTCTCCTAGCTTGTAAACTTCTTTCACTTGAATTTAAACCAGATGATACACAGCAAGAGCTCACCCAATGCACCATTCACAGGCATGCAGCCCATGGCACCTGAAAAGATCTAGTAGTTGTGGATGCTGGGTCATCAGCACCAAGTGTTTCACTCTGTAGTCTACTGATATTGCTAATTTAGATATGGACATGGTTTAGATCAGAAGGAATTCAGACTGGTTTTAACTCAAATCTGGTCTCATGGACTGAGTTCAGGGGTTCAGGGCTTGGAGACAATTAAGTGCACTTCTAGAGATCAACTTTCTTTTTAGTTTTATCTGAAAGGAATCCAGTTCATGTACTCTGAAACATGAACCAAATCACAGTGCGTGGAGACAACCAGAAGGTTTGCTTCAGAAGTGTACTCCTGACACAAACTTACATATCACTGCAGGCGTACCCTTGGATATCTGAGGGCATCTTTACTGGTAGAAGCACCTACAGTTAGGCAAATTAATTCTGCCCTTATCTTTGGACAGGATGAATCAGCCTCTGGACGTAATTATCTCTCTCCATTGGCCACAGAAGGAGTCTCGGCAACTGGTTTATATTAGATACCTAATGCTATATGGCAAGCCAGGTGAGCTGAATCTTCTAGTTCGATAAATACAAAGGAGAAAAATAATATATACATCCCTATACCACTACAAACATCAGAGGAAGGATGTTGGAAGAGGAATTCTGCAGAGCAGAGCAGCAGAGACCTTTGGGGGACAGACAAGATACAATTTTTCTCCTAATTAATTTGTCATGAGGCACAGAAGTGGTCTCAGGAGAAAGATACCACAAGAGATCTTTTCTGTCGTCTGTCCCACTGTATGTCATGTTGAAGTCCAAAGAGCATTAGAGATCTGATCATTGTGATGCTGACCAAAACTGACCAATTCAATACAACATATAAACAAGCAAAAAGAATTATGGACATCTATGATCAAATTCACACAAACTCTCATGATTCAGAGTTGTCCACACAATAAAGACATACTGATATAAGACGGCTTGTTTCCCAGAGAAGAAGAATCCCATCAGAAGTGAATATTAAAACAGCATGTGAAAAAAAATCCTTCATCTCAATTGCTACTTAATTAAAGTTGTAGAAATAACCATACAGCCAAACCATGGTGAATTTCAATGATGTCATGCACTGATAGACTGATGATGTAACATACTTGCAAAAGTGCCAAGCTAGCTTATAAGAGATCGGGTAATCATTGCAGGATATGGAAGTAATCTGGAGCAGGCAGAAGAGTGTACTTCCACCTCAGTACTTTTAGTATCTTCTAGTACAAAAGATAAAGTTATCAAATGTAATGGTGTAGCCAAGCTTAACTAATATATCCTGCTTTCTGATGGCGAACTGATGGAGCAACCAGGAACAGCTAAATATATCATGATTCTTCAGGTAAGCAAGACATTAGGATAAACACGTTATTTCTGCAATAAAAAGACTTTCCTGCCTTAAAAACTACTAAGAAGAAATACTGATCCCATTGAAGTCAGTAGCAATATTCTTAGAAACAAACTAGGTCAGGGTTTTACTTTTCCAATTTGTAGCTGTATTTCTTTTCAGGTAACACCTGAAATAGCACCAGCTGTATTCAAAAACTTAATGGCTTTTTTACTGTGAAGAGGAGAGTCCTTGGCAGAGGCCTATTTTATAGCTGTTTTGTAGTCTTTTATGGTGGTGTCATAAAAAAAAGCAGCTTTAACAACTAGAAAAAGATATTGCAACAGGTCCAAAAAGCAATGCTGACTACACTGTTCAGAGAAGTAGGTGTTGAAGCAGGAAGAGACTGAATGCCTATAAGATGTACTGGAAAGTGGTTTGTTAAACCTTACGTGGCCAAATTCTCCTAAAAATCATCACCACAAGTCAAAGAAGATGATCCTTTAAGGAGGTATTACAGAGGTTTGGGTTTATTCTAGACTTTTCTCTTCTAATAAAACAATTATTAATGTAGTATAAGCGAAAGAAACCGTATGTGCTTTTGAACAGTATAGAGTTAAATACCTTTTGTTATGGGCTATGTAATGTCCTTGAGTCTATTCATCAAGGCTTAGTTGTAGCTCAGCTTAACAAACTGCAGCTCTTCCCGGTTTAATGTCTTACTCTCCCTGCATACCTTCCAGAGAGCTCTGCTGCCTATAGGTGGATAGAGAGCTGGAGAGAGGCAAAATCAATTCTGCCTTTTATAAATAAGTATCATAATGTGTAACCATCTCTGCAGAAGAGTCTATAATGTCATGGTGAATGTGATGGAGTTGGAGAGTTGGGTGAGGGCTGCATTTAAGGCTGACTGCACATGATAGCAGATGCACTGAGAGACTTGGTCCTTTTGTATTCCCTTCAACACTGCACTGGAGCAACACAGCAAACATTGATTGCCTGGGATCCAATACAGCCAATGTCTGCTGACTTTGTGAGGACAACACGACACTCATAGCCCTAGTAGGTAGTTGGAGAGTAGTTGGCAAGGTGAGGTCTGAAGGCTATGGGGAACTGTAGCCTTTCCTTAGCCCTGGGAGAGGGAAAAACTAAAAATCAGTGATGGCTACAATTTATTTAAGCACGCCAAAATAGGTCACACTCATCAGCCCTATTTAATGTATGAAAGAAGGAGCAGAACTGGAGGTTTTTTTGGTCATATTCCAATTTATATACAGTGTTTTAATTATTGCATGTTCTCATTAGCATATGTTCTCAACGAAAGGAAACATAGGAGATGGACTCCTATTTGTGTGGTGTGTGCCTGTATTTGAAAATTCGGATTCATATGTAAGGGAGGCTGGAAACAGCCCAAGAAATGTGCTTAAGTAGCTCTTCCTGAAAAACAGTGGTAAGTATTATGTAGTAAGAAGGGATCTCTTCCTGTTCTGTCTGCGAATGCTAGTATAGGTAAACACAAGGTCATACACCTATGTCAGAAAAGGAAAAGAAAGGACGAAACAGACCAAGCCATGCTCTAAAACACAAACGTCCTCTGAATCATCCAGTGAATCTGGTATATGATGTTTTTTTTCTTTTTAGACCTTGAGGCAGAGGAAATTCCTTCCAGTGTGCTTTACAAAATGCTAACTGGGTCATTAATGATTAACAAATAAATAATACTGTCTACAGACAGTTATCTTTCTTCTTATGCAGTCACTCCCTCTCTCACTGTAAATCTGCCACGTTACTTCTGATGGCAGCTTTGATAAATGAGCTCACATACAAATTTTAGAGGTTAGTTTGAGGTGAATGAATGAAAATGCTGTCATGAAATCTAAGACTATCGGATATACCTGTGACAACCTGGAACTTGAGATCGCTTACTGCTTGAAGTCCTTAGGGTTTAAAGGCACAATTCATATGAGCCTCAAATAAAGCAATAAAAGATGCTGCCTAGTATGACTTTTTTTTCACCCATTGTGATGTACACTTTAAAAATGTTTGTTTTTCATCTATTATTTAATAATCTAGTACAATCTTTACTACTGTTCGGGGAGATGTTGTTAGACAAATAGGTTTTTGTTGTCTTTTTATCTTTCCGTTTTTTGCGAAAGCAAATGGAGTCTCTTCATGCCATTAACCAAAGTGACTTGTAAACAAAGAGGCAATTTAACAGCATCCCCACAGCATTACATTCCTACTTAACCCTGTGAAGACTGTGCAATGTGAAAACTCAAATGATCAAAGAGTTGTTCCTTTGCTAGGATTCTAGTAAATAATCTGGTATTTTTACAGATGTGTAATTGCACTTTTTTGCAATTACATTATTCAAGAATATAATCCCAAAGGCAAGGAGCCCTTATAACAGTCTTTCTATCCAGCCTGCACCTCTGATTGATTTCTCTGCTTTACATAACATTCTTTTAGTGGAAGTGAATGATGAGCATTGTCAGAACCACAGTGTAAACCAGAGCATTTCCAGGAAAGGAAGTAAGCTGTAACATCAAAGGAATTTGTGGAGTGGAATGGCTGCTCTGTAGAGTGGCAGGGCTATCTGCATACACCGTATTTGTTAAAAAATACAAATTTATTTTTTATTAAATTGCCTGCTGCAGTATTTGCCACTGTCACAGTCTGGTGTGTTAGTGACCTACCCATCATCCTATCCCCCACCCTCCAAACATATCACAGGTTTTTGTTACAAGTAAAATAAAAGTGCCACATAATTCAGTCTGGTCTCTGTCAGAGCATTCAATATGTGCAGAAAAATTAAATATGGGAGTGAAGTAAGAAGGAAACAAGGGTTTGAGCTAGCCCTGAGGTCATCCTAGTTCTTCTCTGCTTGCTTGGGCAAAGTTACTATAATTACTTGTTTTCTAGAATAAGCATATTTTTGCCCTTTTCAGCAAAGACACTTATGTTTTAATAGTTACTGCTCTTTTCAGCCTTGTATATGCCAGAAGCTGTAGTTGGTCATGCCAGTGTTCATGAAAAATCACATGCACAAACTTTATTCTTATCATTTGTTTACACTTCATGTGATAGTCATAAAATTTTACATGAAATAAGGGACTTAAAGCAGAAGTGACACTGCAAAATGTTATTTTTACCTATTAATAGTCAGAATAATGGTTAACGCTCCAAATTGTTTGAGGCAGTTCCTTAAAGCAAACAGACATGCTGCTGCTATCTCTTTAAGTAGTGTTTTGCTGATGAAGATGTTGGTTTGTCCTTTCTTTTTTTTTTTGTGGAACATGAACTTATATGAACTCATTCATTTGCTGTGTTCTTATTCTGGCAACGTGTATTAATGACAGCACTTAGAGAAGAAAGAACTTTCATATCCATTTGTTCAACGAGTTGGCTAATTAGCAGCAGTACCAACAGGTATGTATAGCCTACCAAAAGGAAAAACTTTTTTTACACATAATTAATTCTCCTTATTGTCCTTATTTTATTATTTCTAAATATAATTTTTTTTATTATTTCTAAATATAGCATGGCCTCCTTTTACTGTTCACTAGCTAGTTTTAACCCACCTATCTTTCTTTAAATTGGTGAAAAGCTCAACCCTCTCCACCTCTGTCCACATAAGGAAGAACCCAGCGATTGTGCTACTCTCCCATAAGCACCAGAACGGCACAAAAGCCTTGCTTTCACTAGAAGAAAAAACAGCTTTAATTGCTGCCATTGAGCTAAGCATTGCTGCTAAGCAGTCCAGTTACCTATCTTCAAAACCAGCATGCTTCAATGTAAGTCAGTAATGCAGTGATTGCCACCAGCTCTCAGGAGCCTTGACAGCCAGAACATTCCTGCTGGTTTAATGAGAAGGAGTGCAATGTCCCACTCCACCATACAAACCATTTCCCCACCCAGTTAAATATGATACCGCTATTAGCAAGAGAAGAAATAAGACTCACTCAATAAAGTAGACTTCCCCCTTTTCTGTATAAGCCATTTCCCAGTTATCAGGCAGTGGGCCCAAGTCATCATTCTCTTCAGGTTTAGTCTGCTTTGTTACATCCATATCCTCCTTTGCTTCTTCAGGCTGAGTATATCCTGGTGCAGGACAAGGTTGGGTGGAAGATACCTCACCTGCGACTTCTGTACTCTTTTCTTCATGTTCGCTTGATTCTACAAGAGAAGAAAAATTACGGGTTTTGGATATCCAAGTTAATGGTGGAGAATTTACCGGGTGCAAGTCTCCAAGCAATACTCTATGAACTGCAAATCTTGAAATACAGAGAAAAATTCTGTTGAGTTTACACAAGGGTCCCTCTGATGATGCATTTTATCTGGAACACAATAAAAGAAAATAAAGCAATAAAACCAAACTGAAACAAGAAACTAATAAAGAGCTAAGAAAAAAGCCAAGGAGTTCTGGCTCGTTCTGTCCCAGGAGTCCTTCCAGACCAGCAGTTAGCACTGAGCAGAAGGCAGCCTCATATCTAGCAGTGCTACTGTCTTGTGTCTTAACTTTTCAAACTATATATGCATAAAGCAAGTACCCTGCTGTTTTACTGCAGACAACAGATCCTTTTCCGTTAAAAAAGTATATACACTAATTGCTTTACCTATATCCATACATCAAAGAAATCAATATGACATCTATCAACTCGTAGCAATATATTAACCATATAGAAAGTGGTTGTGATTTCATTACTGGTATAATCTGTGGGAGGCTTAGTTTCCCCCAGCCAATGACAAATGTTTCCTATACCTGATATGATTGTGTCTCACTATGACCAAGAACATATTCAGGAAGGAGTCTTTCTTTCCTACGTCTTTTTCAGTACTTGGTCTTTCACTTTTTGTTGATTTTACTTTCTATAAAGTCAGACATTAAAAAAATGTGGTGTCCAACAGTATCTCTATCACTATCAGTTCCCACAGTCCAGTCCACATACTTTTAGCTAAGCAAGTGTAGTAGAACTTAGCGATACTTCTTAAAAGTATCCGCTGAACACAAACATAAGACAAAACCACAAAGATGCCTTAGAAAATATCAGCTAAATAGAGAGCCGGTGTGCAATATCAGGAGTCTAAATGTGCCTTGTCCACATTGTTGAACACTCACCTCCACACTTGAGTCTACATGCTTGTTTGCATAAATGACTATCACATAACAGGGCTTCCGTGCACACAACTATTGGCAGTGGAGAAAACACAGTCTTTTCTTGACTACTTCTAGCTTAAACAGAGGATGCTTGAGAGAATTTGTCATACTAAAGAAAGGGATTCCTTCATCCTTGGAGGTGAATAAATTTGGTTGACTGGTCTAGTAGGTATGTGTTTGTAAGATGGGTTTTATCATATGGTCTATCTAGGAACTATTTCTTGAAAAAATGTGGCAGGAACCTATTGTCTCAGTGAACAACAGAAGCTCTCATCCTTGGATCCTTTTTTATGTTGCACTTAAATGAAGCCTGATCTCACTGAAAAAGTACTCAGACTACTTTTTTTTTTTTTTTTCCAAATGAACTGCAACTAAAATAAATTCACAATTTTAGTATATTGACTGAATCTCGAGTGGCTATGATGGGATGCTAGTCAGATGGCTGGAATGACCCTACATCTTAAGTCAGACAAACCAAATTCAGCCCTGCTTAGGCTGGTTGCTCAGTTTCTAGATAATTAAAATGAGGGGAGATGAATGTCAGACCTAGTGAACATGGCTTTACATTAGGTTACATGAAGGCTAATGACATAAGTTCACCAATAGGTAAAAATCATAGGAATACAGACAATGAATATCAGAGGAGAACTGAGAACAAGCTGTGAACTTGTACACCAGTATTTAATCAAAATGATACATAATTGGCATAGTAGGGGCTAGATTGAGACTACTATAGCTTGTTCATAAAGATATGTAAGGAATGAAGGAAGTATGTATGATTTTGTATGCTTGAAAATGTATATACATCTGAATAACACTATACAGACTATATTGAAGTCTGTGGATAATTACAGAAAAAGAAAGGTGAAAATATGTTTTTAAAAGAAGTCAACAATGTAGTCTACAATAAAGTTCAAGAAGATGACAATTTTGTAAATGAACTAATGGTGCATCCAGAGCACAGAACTAGGCAGGTACTTGTGTGAAACACGTAGGAGGTGGAAGACAACTGGGGTGAAATGATCTAATCTGTGATGCTTAGGACAGCAAGAAAGAAGAGCAACAAAAAATTAACAACAACGGTCTTAAAACCCCCAGACTTCAATAAACTCACAGAATTAATAAATTTAATGTTATGGCAGGCAATGGTAAGGGAAAAGGAGTCCAGGAGAACTGGTAAAGATTAAACAATACTAAGAGTTCAAGCACAAATTGTCCTAACGAGAAAGAAAAATAGTAAGTATAATCAGACATCATTTTGATTAAGCCATGACTTTTCAATGGTCTGCTACTTGATATAGAATTGCACAAAAGGTGAAAACTAGATTAAATTGTTAAGGATGAACACAGAAAAACAATATGGGCATGTAACAGCAAAGCAGAATAGTCAGTCTAGAAAATAAGATAGTCAGGGACATTAGAGGAGACAAGAAAACTTTCTGTAAGTACATTATTATTATTATTATTAATAATAATAATAATAATAATAATACCAAAAGCAGACTCATTTCACTATATGGGTAGGAAAGAAAGCTGATAATATATGACACATAAAAAACCCAAGACAGCAATCTTTTTGCCTCAGTCACTACTGCAAAAAGATTACCTGTGATTAAATGACTAACATAATTACCATCAGCAACAGAGCTAAAGAACTTAGAGTAGAGTGGGCAGAGAACAGGTCAGGTACAACTTAGGTGAAGCAGCCATTCTCAAACGGCAGAGCCTGATGAAATGAAACCGAGGCTATTGAGGGAATCAATGAAGCCGACTCATGGCTAGTAATGGCTACACCTTTGAGACTTCATGGAGAAAAGAAACTTAGAAAAGACAGACACAGCCCTGTTTTCAGCAAAGTATCCATGATTTAGGTTGTTAAATAGTTTTATATCCTTAATTTCTGAGCACCTAAGTTGCCTTTGAAATAATTTGCTCGTTTAGGCCATTACATCTTTTTTGTAGAAAAGGAGGAGGAAGACCCACAAAACTGCAACTTCACATCTTTCTATTTTTAATTCCTAGAAGGACGTTGGGGCCAGCAATCAAACCACCTACATGTAAGCTCTTCAAAGGTGATAAACAATTGTCAAGATTTTTCAGGAAGAAATTGTGCCAAACTAATCTTATTTCTTTTCATGACAGAGTAACAGGCACTGCCTCTTGGAGAGAAATGGTAGATATAGCTTTCATGATCTTAAAAAAAGACTTTTGACATTGACATCTGCAGCCTTTTAGAGTAGTGTGAAAAAAAAATAGATCTGGTCTGGAACAGGGTGATGGTCTATAGCTCTACAGCCATATGCAGCTCATGCGGCTAAATCTTAACTCATACTTGAACTACATGGTATTACAATCATGTGTTCTTTCTCAAGATCTTATTTTCAATAGGTCTGATGAGGTCAGATTCTTGATTTTCAATAACTATATGAACAAATCCCAGCCATCATGATAGAAGAAAAAATGTGAAAATTAAGCCTTGAGGACTGGAAGAAATATTCTGAGCTTGTCTAAGATAGAGATTGCTATCAAAACATAGTGGGGAAAAAAAGGAACCTGATGCTTATTTAACAACTTAAAAATATAATTATTTTAAAGCCAATCATCTCATGAATTATTAATTCCTGGATCATTATCTTTAAATAGCTTGCTTTGATAATGGAGAAGGCATCATGATGACTAAAGCCCAAGCAATTAAGGTAGAATTGCCTAATGCCATTTAATAACATTAAGTTTTACACAATGGACATCCCAGTCACACTTATCTGGAATACAGCCCTATGGTGACATTTTATCTTTTGTTACATGTGTCTACCATTCACATACTCCAGGCAAGGTAGATATTCACCTTACTGTTTTTTTTTCTGCTAGTATATAATCATACATAACATTTGATTTTATAAAAAACAGGAGTTCTGGTTAAAAACTAGTAAAGTCTTAAATATACAAATAAAATTTGAAATACTACAGTAACATAGTGTGAGCACAAATATTTCTCTTCAGACAACTTATGATATAAAAAAGATCCTAAAAATGTACTGTAATATGGGTTCAGAAGTATTTTTGTCACTAAAAAAACCAATCAATTGACTTTACATCAAGTGAAATAGCCTACTAGAGCTGCTGTCTCGCTACAAAACAGATTACATGGTCCAGTTTTCAAAAGCAGTTTAGCACAGTATCTCAACAGTGAGCGTCCTGGGAAGTGACAGTATAGGCACCAGTAAAGCCCCAGCAGGTTATTGCACATGTGGAATATAAAGAACTTTGGGAAGAAGATAATGTGTATGTTAAAAATACCTACTTATCATTAAATACAGGAAGTTCATCTCTGTAGTACTCAACTCCAAATACCAGCAGTTAAAATATTACTAGTTAATATGACATATTGTCTATATAGCTCTTAGACAACCTAGTGACCATTTTTTTTAGAAATAACTGGTAGTTATGCTTTGATAGTCTCAGAATTTGAGCTTTCAGCAATGCTGTTGCTTGCACTTTAAATTGTTTCTATTATTTACAGTCTCTTGAAATTTCCCATGTAAACATGTAAGAGGGCCTTGTCACTTTATTCCTTTATTTTAATGCTGCAGATTATTCATGCAGTAAATTTTAAAAACTTATTCTCTTCTTCCAAAAGTATCAACCCAGATGACCTAAGCAATAACAGCAGAGAACAAATTAAAGGAAATATTATCAAATAGTAATTTATGGAGTGGTTTTTAACAGCTCTGAAGGAAAATATTGCAGCTCTTTATACTCTTATTGTATCTAAATGAATAATTTGTTAAATTATGCACAGGAACCAGTCCATCCATTTTAAATAACTGTTGGATACAAGAGTAGTTCAATTCATGTTTGCCGAGCTATGTGTGTCTATTTTCTGGTGAAAATATCACCCTACAGCCTTGGAGCTGCTCCCTCTCCCACAGAGCTGTAGCCATACTTGGGTTTTGGTGCTTTGCATGGAGGCACTGTTCCCACTGACTACTAACACAATAACAACTAAGAGCTGATGCGGGGGAAGGAAAACAGAACATATGGAGACTGGGTGAGCTGAGGGTCATAGATTGTGACATGGCTGTGATAAATTGAGTTTAGAGAACATACCTACAACAGAAACAACAATGGACACCAATTTTTGTATTTTTTTAAATCTCATGGCTCTTGGATGCCATGTGTGTTATTTTCATGCCTTTGGCTGTCTTTGCTGTGTAATAATAAAACAGTAAGCTCAACCTGTTCCTTGGGACTACGGCACCTTGCATGGTGATTGACGGCATTGGGACTCTAGCCTTTTCCTTCATTATCAACCTAAGGCATGAAATGATCATTTTGAAACTTTATGTCATATCTTATCCCTCAATTAATTTGAGCCGGCCAGAACTTTAATTCTCTGGGTGCAACTTATCATTGCTCAAGTAATGGCAAAAAAATGCACATACATAAGCATTCCTTCAATGTTAAAGTGGTTCTTCTGGAGTTTGGATGATAAACACTTAATCAGTCAGAAGTGTGAAGCAAATGTGACATGACCAACAGAGTGTCAAATCATGATGCTGGTTGTGAAGGAGACTAACTTAATTCTCTGCAGACATGAACAGAAACAGTGGTGAAAACTGAATGTCTGACAAGCAGGTTGCAATTTGATCAAGAGTCTTTTTACCTCTTTTGTCAAAGCATCGGTTTTGCAGAAATCATTCGTTTCAATGCATTGTCCATCAGGAAAGGCTTCTCAGGTGCAAGATGTCTCACCCAAACCAGTGAATGGCAGAGACACAACCCAGATAAATCCTGTCTCCCAATTAATACTATTGTGTCCTGAAAGAACTCGATCCAGGATGAAGGACTGGGAGTGCTCCATTCTAAATTGGCCAAAAGCCTCATCCTAAAGAAGTGAGAAGGCTTTCTGTTGGGATCTGAGCTGAAGACAGGTGACAAAAATCAGAAAGAATAAACACACTGGGCAGCACAAATTAACAAGAAGACAATTATGGATCACAGTTGAAGACCTCCAGTCTTTCCAAATACAACCATCCAAGGGAAATCTGATGGCCTATGAAGCAAGGCATGTGGAAGTGAATTAATGAAAAAATTCATTCTTACTAATAAAGCTCAACAGATGCACAGATTATCTCAACAGACACTGAAAAGTGGTCCGAAAAATCAGACCAAAAGCACAAAGATCTCTCCAACTACAAATGTTGCTTATTGGTCTGATAAAGACAGGTTTATTTTTTTCAGATTCACCTTAGATCGGTTACTATTTCACCCTAGCAGTCCTAGGCATTACAGCAGTCCTTTGCCTTGCCAGCACTCTGCTACCTTTGGCAGTTAAGAAGCCATTAAGTTGCTGAGCATCTACAACAAAGGTATCTATGTTTTGGATGTCCCAAGAGTCTATATTCAATAAAATCCTCCCATTAGATGTGAAGCATTTAAAATAGAATACACTTTCTAAAAGGACTGGAAATAACAAATATCCTGCCTTGGTTGCTTCTTCATAAAAACTAGATTGCTCCCTCCACGAAGAGTTTTAAATGAAAAAGAAAAAAAATTAACATGTTCTGGTTTTCCTGGTTGTTCAAAGACACAACTACAAATGCACACACATTTTAGGGGTAGCTAAGACTCTGTCAGCTCACAGTGAAAATGACTGCAGTAACAGGGTCCGTGGGAGCTATGCTGTCCAACAAAGGCAACACAGCATGTATGTACAGAGCTGCTTTGCTACAATCCCCCAAGTCCTCAATCAGTGTAACTGAACAACAAAACCCTGCTTATGAAACTATGAGAGCCAACACAGGCACTGCTTGTTCTGCTGGCCACACCTACAGGAATTACTTTGTGGGGGGTGAGGCGGGGGAGGAGGGGGGTTGTCTTACACTGATGCTCATGTATTTCATTTTGTAACACAGCACATGCCAGTGCCTGTTTCTTGGGTGCTGCCTAGTCATCATTCACGTAGAATTTGCCTGGGAGAAGCAAATTATAGGTGTACAATGCAAGGAGAAAAGCAGGTAAACATTGCCTCTTGATCCAGTTCGAGCTGAAACATATTGCCCTGGAAATTGCTCCTCAGCAATGGTCCATTATGTGGCACATTTCGAATAACTGCAAAGAATGATCTTTCTAATGATTTCTACAATACACATCAGAGACCAAATCCTGCCTCTGCCTCTTCGCTGTGCAAGTATCCTGGCAACAGAGCCAGTGCTGATGTTTTATGTAAGGATTTCTGGGCTTCATCCTTTTCTGCTTAGCTATGTAGGAAAGGCACTAAGTGTCAGAGCTTTGCTGACAGATGCAATGTTGTGTGGAAGGGACAAGCAAGGCTCATACAGCATGTGATGGCAATGGCCATAGAGTAATGCTGCAGACCTTTGGCAAGCTGAGAGGAGAGAATGAGATACATTCTCCCCCCACCGCACCCTGCCACCCCCTTGTACACGGGGATGGATTCTGCACACGGATTTGCCCTTACATGTAATGTTAGGCAACAACTACAAAAAAGCAGGTGGCAAATACATCCTTGATGGGAAGATATTAAATTTCATATACTTTCTAATGCAGTCGGAGAAAAAAAACGTATATATAGAATCTGCAGTCTGCAAGTCCTTTTCACAGTGCTTAGAAGATTAGGTAATGGATTTTTTGTTTCACATTAACCTATACATTTAGAGAACTTGCAATATTCCATTCTACCTTCTCATCCATATGGTTGTCACTACAGACTTCTACTTCAATAATTTGTTTCTGAATTTCTGAGTTCACCAAAAAGGATTCATAGAGTTATTTCTCAGAGAGTTATAAAAGTCTGAATTCTTTAATTTCCTACTTGAACAACAACAAAAAAACGCATTTCTTAAATGGTATTTCAGAATAAAAATGATTAAGTACTCTAAAATGATGGCTTGCTGAAACGTTTGAAGGGGAAGCTGATTACCTGCTTGGGAAAAGGCTGGAGTGCTCTCACTCAGGATACCAGTCAGTATCGTGAGCCCCTTTTTTTCTGAAGAACTATGATCCAAGGTGTAAAACAACAGTTGCCTTTTAGGACTAGACATCTGAAACCTTTATCAGCCTTATGCAGGCTCTGGAACATTACTGAAAAGGGTCCTTCCTGATAGTATTGCCAGCTAAGTTTCATCAGCACTGCCACAAATTCATTAGTATGATGACAACTTTACTCTTCTGCAATATTGTTAAGATTTCATAACAATTTACAAAAGTTCACTTCATAATGTTGTGAACTCTCTTCTAAGTATCACTATTTGAGAACAAGGAGACCTGAAACATGGAGACTAGATTCATTTGACCAAATTATAGTTCTCTAGACTCCCTCTATAGTCAATGGAGAGAAATAGGCACTTGTGATTGATTTCCAAACCTGGAAATCTAAAACAGGTCATGTGAACTGTATTCAGAAAGTAGATATTTTTCTTTTTGGTCTATAAAGAGGGTTCAAAGCGACTGGTTCAGAGACAGATATCTTTACGGTAGCTGAAGTAAGTGAGATGACTCCCTGTGATGGATGCGCGACCCATTCACGAAGATCCCCAAAATGGAGGTTAAGTAATTTGGTTTAGGCTTGCGAGAAATCCTATTACTCAGGATTCCTGGCTTTCAGTCTTGCAAGAACATGCTTACCTGAACATGCATATTCTCACTGCAGAAGGAGGTAACTGAGGACTCTGTGAATAACAGAAACGCATTGCAAAGTAAGAAGGAAGAACAGACCTGGTGTTACTGTCACGTCATTTCCATTGACCACAGGTCTTTCTTCCTCTTCTTCCTCTGGTGGTTCAATACCCGTCTTCTCCATATTGCTCACAGACTTATTCCTTTTGCGTTTGCCTTCAGCCCCGGGAGTGGCACCTGGGAGGATCTGATCTGTTACATTTAACAGCAATGGAGCTGGTTCTGCTGGAGGCTTCGGAGTGCCGTAATAGTTGTCTGGAAAGAAAAGGAATAACACATAAATTTGCAGTACATCTGCTGCTGCTTCTTCTTTTGGCTTAGATTAATGGGATTATATGAGGTAGCATCTGATTCATCAGGTAATATAAAGATTAGTTCAAAATATTTTCTGTGAAGTTAAATATTCACCTTTCATGAAATGGTAATTAATTTTCCTGGTGGTAGCACTAGTGATCAAATCATGCTTACAAGTATATACCATATTAACACTTCCTGAAACTTTAACCGGCTAAGTTAACATTCCTCTCATCCAAATACCTAGCAAATAGGCAGCATAACGGAGCTGTTTTCTTATTTCAAAGCATTAGTTAGGACAAATTAGTTTTGTAATATTTATGCCACAGTACCACACTTTCTGAAGGATCAAAGGACCATAGAAGTATTGGCTATTCACTATGTTATGTCATTTTCACACTCCCCAAATTCTCTCACCTGCTTAGAAAGTAAATAATCATTCAAAGATTCAGAGATTTGCCGTTTTCAGTAATGCTTGCACTATCTCATTTTTCATATTTGTCAAAATTTTGCTATTCATGAGCAAAGCTCCAGATTTGTAATAGTAAATGCTAATATATTTTCAAAGAAAGTTGAAACCTTATGCTTTAGGGCTTAAAATTATCTCAAAGTACTAAGAAATTCTGGGAAGATTTAAGGTAGCTGACAGATTACCCTCTATTTTTCTCTCATGAAATTTCTAGCAACTTCTGAATCATCTACTTTCTGTCAGAAGGATTATTAGATTAGATGGACTGTGATCTGATTTTTTCTATCAATAGCTGTATGTTTGCATTTCTAGCATATCTGGTCTCAAAACCGGTTCTTACTGATACCTCAAATTTGTCTTAAAAATATGGTTAAAATAAAATATTAAAATAATCAAATAAAAGAATATAAAAATATTAGCAAGTCCTCTCTAGAATTATGACCATTTTTTAATTCTTATTCCAAAATTTAGGTCTTCTGCAGATTCAAATAATAACAGCAACTTGCAAAAATTGTTTTAACCACATATGACTGTGACACGGATAAAGAAATGTTATATCTGCACAGAAAAGCATCATAAGATGCATTTTGCAGGCAGAGCAAAAATGATTTCTGGTACTAGTATTACTGTGTGTTTCCAATGAATTACAATGTTCAGCTACATGACCACCGGAATACAGGTAAGTAATTGAGCAGTCTTGCAACTACTGAATAGTCTATGAATTTTTTGCCGTGGTTTAGCAAAATGATATTCATAACAGATGTTTCTGTAATTGCAATACACTAGAAAAATTTACTGTGTTAAACGGCCCTTGTACTCACTCTGGGCTTAAGGATGGCAGAAAGAAAATCTGACTCGCTGAAGATTTTCTTTCTATTTTATGAGATGGCAGCAGGTTTAACACAGAGCCCCGATGCCAGTTGTGCCTTTGTATGGCTGTTGGTGACCTCCCCTCCCACAGTCTGCAGGTCTCTCTGACTCCTAGGGTTAAAGCAGGGGAGCAGGATTTGGGGCCCAAGGGGGGAAAGGGAAATCTACATTGATCCACTCACAAAACTGTACCTCCAAAATAGGTCAAAATCAGATCTGGTCACAGTCAAACTTCTGAGTACTGACAGTGCAGGATATTTTGAGAGTACCTGAAAACCGACAGTCTTGAAGGCAGTGCCAGTTAGAAGTCTACTTTTGTATTTCCTTAAGAGCATGTTATCTATCTTGGTGAGATTGCATGTCTGAAATATTACATATTTTGAAAAAAGGATTCATATTCATATTTTGAAAAAAGGCTTAGTGGATGAGGGGAAGGCTGTGGATATTGTCTACCTGGACTTTAGTAAGGCCTTTGACACTGTCTCCCCCAGCATTCTCCTGCAGAAGCTGGCTGCTCATGACTTGGACAAGTGCACTCTGCACTGGGTTAAAAACTGGCTGGATGGCCGAGCCCAGAGAGTGGTGGTGAATGGAGTCAAATCCAGCTGGCGGCTGGTCACAAGTGGTGTTCCCCAGGGCTCAGTATTGGGGCTGGTCCTGTTCAATATCTTTATCGATGATCTGGATGAGGGGATTGAGTGCACCCTCAGTAAGTTTGCAGATGACACCAAGCTGGGTGGAAGTGTTGATCTCCTGGAGGGTAGGAAGGCCTGGCAGAGGGATCTGGACAGGCTGGATTCTTGGGCCGGGGCCGACTGTATGAGGTTCAACAAGGCCAAGTGCCGGGTCTGCACTTTGGTCACAACAACCCCATGCAACGCTACAGGCTTGGGGAGGAGTGGCTGGAAAGCAGCCTGGCTGAAAAGGACCTGGGGGTGATGGTTGACAGCTGGCTGAATATGAGCCAGCAGTGTGCCCAGGTGGCTAAGAGGGCCAATGGCATCCTGGCTTGTATCAGGAATAGTGTGGCCAGCAGGACCAGGGAGGTGATAGTGCCCCTGTACTTGTCACTGGTGAGGCCGCATCTCGAGTACTGTGTCCAGTTTTGGGCCCCTCACTACAAGAAGGACATCGAGGTACTAGAGCATGTCCAAAGAAGGGCAACAAAGCTGGAGAAGGGTCTAGAGAACAAGTCTTACGAGGAGCGGGTGAGGGAATGGGAGTTGTTTAGCCTGGAGAAGAGGAGGCTGAGGGGAGACCTTATTGCCCTCTACAACTCCCTGAAAGGAGGCTGTAGTGAGGTGGGGGTCGGTCTCTTCTCCCAAGTAACAAGCGATAGGATGAGAGCCAGGGGAAGTTTAGGTTGAATATTAGGAAAGACTTGTTCACCGAAAGAGTGGTCAGGCATTGGAACAGGCTGCCCAGGGAAGTGGTTGAGTCCCCATCCCTGGAGGTATTTAAAAGACGGGTAGACGTGGTGCTTAAGGACATGGTTTAGTGGTGGACTTGGCAGTGCTAGGTTAACGGTTGGACTCGATGATCTTAAGGGTCTTTTCCAACCTTAACAATTCTATGATTCTATGATTCTGTGATTCTATTCCTGACTTTAAAGAATTCCTTCCTGACCTAAGCCATTTTACCAGTCTGAAAGTTAATCAGTGCCACAGACGCCTTAAGCTTCACAAAACTTGTGAAGTATGCACTGATTTCATAAATATCAGTACACAAATCCCAAGGTTATAGGACCAGTGTGATACAAACCATGAAACTAAAAGTGCAGTACCTTGGCTTTTTTTCCTTTGTTCTTAGTTTTTGCCATTGTCATACAAAATTGAGTGCAGTAGTAATTAGCAGTAATGCTAATATCCTCCATAGTAGATATGATGTTTTAAATGAAAGACTTGCTCGTTCTATTTTTGGGTATTAAACACTTTTTTCACTTTGACTGACTGTATGCATTATTGGGAGACAGAGACAAAAGTCATAACAAAAAAATTTCCATGAATATCACATATATAAAAATATAAGAAACAAAAATACACATTTAAGATTAGAAGCCAAAGAGGATTTCAATCTTTCAGTTTCAAACTGAAAATGCAGTATAATTTCCAACTTCTGTCCTCTAACATAACATGTTATGTCCTTTATGATCCAGTAACCATTGATTTAAAAGTGGGTTTTGCATTATTAGTTGCTATCTATCTACCTACCTACCTACCTATCCTTAATTCAAATATATGCATAAGCAGTGCAAATAAAAATAAGAAACTGCTCCACAGATGTTGACATAATCAGTGCATCATAAAAATGATGTAAAGAATCCATACAGTTCCAAAGGAAAAAATATATAGGATGAGAGACCCAGCCATTTCAATGAAGGAGCAATGCTCCATTAAAGAAAAGCTAAAATCAATGTAAACTGTATCTTCTATCAAAAAGAGTTTCTCAGTGTCTCGAAATTCCTTGCCTAAGCCTTAGAGCATTAGAGCTAATGGGAGACTCTCTCATAAAGCCTCAACAATTGTCATATCTAAGCATAATGCAGAGACTAAATGTGTAAACACCATAACTTTTGTTGCAATGATATTTGGAAAATCTCTGATAAAAACAGCTCTTTTTCATCTTGCCTGAGCAAAGGACAGGGCTGGTTCAAGATATTACTGTTGAAACACTAATCATAAGGTACTGAAATTCAGCTTCCTGTAGGTACAAAAAGCACACCAAATAAATAATTTCAATTGTGTTTAATTTAAAAAAAAGGAATTAATAAAAAAAAAGAAAGCTTACTAAAAGAAAACATAAATCCCATGCTCATTGGCAGTCAAAAAACCCAGCAGTTAGGAGCTTTAAAAAAAGGAATGGAGCACAAAACAGAAAACACCTTTACAGCACAATACAAAACCACATAGTACCCTCCCTTTTGTATACTGCCTGCTGTTCTGGTATTTGCCTCTGAAAAATTACATGGGGGAACTAAAGAAGGGCAATTAAAGCTTGGAACTGCTTAAATTGATTTGGAGTTTTCAGCTTGGAAATGGGACAGCTGAAGGGGGATATGGCAGATATGTATAAAATCAGGAGAACCCTGGGAAAGTGCCTAGAAAATAAATGAATGGATGCTTGGCTTCTCACTACATGAGAACAAGAGGATGCCCGATGAAATGAGCAGGTTTAAAACAAGCAAAAGAAGTGGGTTTTTTTCACACAACGTAAGAGAATAGTGGCATTCACTGTTAGATGCTGCCAGTATCATAAATAGAGTCAAAAAGCAATTATACAAAGTCATAGAAGAAAAAAACATGAAAGCCTATTAAATGTAAAGGTACAAATTCTGACTGAAGAGTTCCATACAATACAGATCGGTGGAGCACAGAATGTATCTCTGCATGCCTTCCCTGCTATATTTTTTGCCTTAACATCTACCGAGGGGCAGTAGTAGAGACAGAGTATGGGGCTACACTTTCCCTTGGTTTGACTCAGTGCAGCCACTCTCTTACTCAGGTGCCTCCTCTCTGTACTTAAAAAATGTGTGCATACTCCTCTGCCACTCCAGCACAAAGTCAAGAGGTCAGTTTAAGCCAGCAGAGCTTAAGCTAAGCTCTTTGTGCTGGACCTGACTAAAAGCATTCACGCAGACAGGCCATGCAGACCAAGTATTTAATTGCGGAAAACCCGCCACTTCTTAATCCATCTTGCTGCTGTGCCTGATTGCCTCAGTGCTCCCAGCCTGTTTCCGAGTGCAGCTGAACACTGAAGATGGTCTAATCCAACCAGTTTGACTCTGCTGCCAAAATGGATTGGAAGCCACAGCACAGTTACAATTACCAAGTATTCCTTGCCACCCCAAAGCTGTATGAAAAGGTCTACCTGATTTTGAAAAGAGGGAGTCAGAGAAAATTACTGCTGAGGTTAGCTCTGATGACAGAGACCAGATCAGGAAGTCAGAAAGTCAGAAGAAGCAGAAAAAGGAGAAAACGAGGAGGACAGAGCAGCTTTTTTTTTTTCTTAACCTGAGCTCACCTATGTCAGGAATCAGTAAGACTTATTTTATCGATAAAGTGTTTGATGAATCCTAACTTGCTTCCTGAGAAAAAGTAAGCCCTTATGGAAGAAAAAAAGACAAAGCATTTGGGTGGTAGTAAAGAAGCAGAAGAATCATGCTGAAAAGGTAACAAGACTCAGATCTGATGACGGTCACTGTACTGATGTGCTTGACATCCAGTGATGCCAATTCCTGGAAGCAGTTATAAATGTATCTCTCACAATGCTGTGCTCCACTTTGCACTACACTGCAGGTGCTGGCCTCACTGAGCATCTTCACCGCCAGCGCCCCCAGCCCCTCTCCTCTTCTGCGAGGAAAGAGCCCAAAATGCAGCATAGGGCAGACATCTCCGCCTTCCATCCTTCCACGCAGGGAAGGGAGAGGAAGGGCTTTTTGCCAGGTCTTCATCCCTGGCTGTGGAGGATGATGTATTCCCTTAGCTCCTGGCACCAGCCAGCCTGAACCATCAGATCGTGGAGGAAGGGGGTTATTGCTGGGAGAGTCCTTGGCTCCTGAAGCTCCACTGATCTCATCTAAGAAATAAAAAAGTCTAGTTTAAAAATGTAAGTATTATGAAAAGTTAAAAGTGGTGCTGAGGAATTAGGAAATTATAGTAAGAATGAACAATTAGACAAAAACCAAGAGATGTGCCAGAGCCAAAAGCTTTTAATATGAATACTTCCAACTATGGTGTGACTCAGATTCTGAGCCCAGAATGAGACACACATTCCTTTTCACACCTATTTTTAGAGTGGGATGAAACAATACCCAGCTACAAATACACCCCTGCTTCTGCTTATTCAGCACCCTCATTTAGATTGATCTGTCTGTGCTGTTTATACAACTTTGAATTGCTGATGTATCAGTCAAAATTGTGTGAGTCAGCCACACTCTAGGAAATGAAAGACAAACCTTATTTTTCAGTTATTAGAAAAATAACTGCAAATGTTATGATGAATGTTAAATCTCTGCATATTGCTTTTGTGGTCACTTACTAGTGGTAATAAATTAAGGGAAAGTACTCTGAAGTCTAATTGTTGTCTGGGTATAAGAGTTACATTTGATAGTTTAACAGCTTACAAACAAATACATATGGAAAAATAATGGATTGCACTAGTATACAAAGTAGGCAGAAATTAGCTTAATTTTTAATTAAAATAATAATGTGAATGTGTGTATTTTATTATTTGATTCAAATATTTTATTACTTGTTTCAAAGCTGATAGATAGCTGCATTTGTTTATGACTAGAGGCCTATGGCATACATCAAGAAGCATCTGTTTATAATCAATGTCTGTTTATAGTCAATATCCAGATGGAGATCAGTGACAAGTGGTGTCCCTCAGGGGCCTGTATTGGGCCCAGTACTGTTTAATGTCTTCATCAATGACATAGACAGTGGGATTGAGTGTACCATCAGCAAGTTTGCAGATGACACCAAGCTAAGTGGTGCAGTTGACACACCTGAGGGACGGGATGCCACCCAGAGGGACCTGGACAAGCTTGAGAAGTGGGCCTGTGTGAACCTCATGAGGTTCAACAAGGCCAAGTGCAAGGTCCCGCACCTGGGCAATCCCCAGCATCAATACACGCTGCGGGATGAAGGGATTGGGAGCAGCCCTGTGTATAAGGACTTAGGGGGTACTGGTGTATGAAAAGCTGGACATGAATCAGCAATGTGTGCTCGCAGCCCAGAAAGCCAACTGTATCCTGGATTACATCAAAAGAAGCGTGGCCAGCACGTTGAGGGAGGTGATTCTGCCCCTCTACTCTTCTCTGGTGAGACCCCACCTGCAGCACTGCGTCCAGCTCTGGGGTCCTCAGCACAGGAAGGACATGGACCTGTTGGAGCGGGTCCAGAGGAGGGCCACAAAAATGATCAGAGGGATGGAACACCTCTGCTATGAGGAAAGGCTGAGAGAGTCGGGGTTGTTCAGCCTGGAGAAGAGAAGGCTGTGGGGAGACCTTATTGTGGCCTTTCAGTACTTAAAGGGGGCTTATAAGAAAGATGGGGACAAACTTTTTAGCAGGGCCAGTAGCGATAGGACAAGGGGTAATGGTTTTAAACTAAAAGAGGGTAGATTCAGACTGGATAGAAGGAAGAAATTTTTTATGATGAGGGTGGTGAAACACTGGAACAGGTTGCCCAGAGAAGTGGTAGATGTCCCATCCCTGGCAACATTCAAGGTGAGGTTGGACAGGGTTCTGAGCAACCTGATCTAGTGAAGATGTCCCTGTTCATTGCAGGGGGGTTGGACTAGATGACCTTTAAAGGTCCCTTCCAACCCAAAATATAGATTTTGGAAGCAACAGTGAAAGGAGATCTAAACCCAAGATCTCCATCTGTGGCAGCCCACAGCCTTGCAAGCCCTCAGATGTCAGGCTCAAGTCTGCTGCAGTCTGGAGCCCATGCATTCAGCATTCTTTGGATGCAAATTTAAGTGTAGGTTTCTGGCAACCTCCATAATACAACACAAAAGAAAGCCTGTGGTTTTGGTATTGCTTAGGTCAGGCCCAATACACTGGCAGCATAACCCACAGGTAAGATCATACATGGTTGGTAGTCTCTCAAACTTTGCATTAAATTTTCATGGCCAACATAGCCCAGGTGAATAGGTCACAGACATCTTCTTTGAAGGATTTGGTATTGTGTGCAATGGATGTTGAAGACAGGAAGGATTCCTAAATGCAGGCTCCATGGACCTCCTAAACTCTGTGTAGACCACCAGGAGCCAAACATGGGGCGTCACCATGCTCTCACCTCACTGTGATGTCAGATCCACACATCACTTTGCCTTGGAAGTACATCCAATCAATTGACGTCTTCTTATGAAATTATTTTATTCTAATATTTCTGGTTACCGATACATGTCATTTAGAGCATTCTTTTTTATGTCATGAAACATGTTCTGCAGTACAAATATACAAGTATAGAGTATTTTAAAACTGAAAAAGTCCTCTCTCAAAATTCTTACAACCATCTTATAAAATTCCCAAAGAGGAAAATAGCACATAGACGTTGTTAAAATATAATTAGTGATGTATTTTAACAAAATTCAAGACAATTACCACCTTCTTAAGGAAGCCTGGCAAACTTCTTTTCACCCACTCACCCTGAGTGAGTAATTTATTTTGACGGGTGACTATACTATAATTAGGGCTTTTTTAATCATTGCTGTAAGGTTGGGTGAGTAGATTTTGTTCTTGGGTTCATACATTTTCATGATGGTTTTGCAATGCTGCTTGATGGATCAAAGTTGCAGAACTCAGTGCGGTGCCAAAGTAAGTGGAATTAAAAAATGAAGCCTTTCAAAGCCTTTAGATTTTAGATTTGCATTGGTATTATTTTTACTCATGATCTTGTGTCCTTAAGATGCCAAAGATGCCAGGAGAGGTTGTAGTTCAGATCTCTCAGGATTTAGGAAAAAAAGATATTAAGTATAGATTTGTGATTATGTTTTTCAACAACAGCTCTTAACTTCTATTGTGTTCTCTGAAATATTTACAAGCAAAGTTATACTTTTACTAAGATCTTTGTTGCTACTTTTAGTTTCTCTGCTTTCAGCCAGAGACTGAAGATCTCAGAGAAATCTTTGCCCTTCTTTTTCTAACTAAGCCTTTGAATCTAGATTGCTTAGTTCTCTGAGCCTCGCTGTTACGTTAACGTCTGAATTAAAAATACAAATTAAAATGTATTTACTTTGGGAGTGCTGTCAGAATGAGTTACACATGATATACAGAACTAATTCCATCCTTGTTGGATATAGAGAACCCCAGGGCTACTTGTTATAAAGTCTGTTTTTTACCCTTGCTATTTTCTAGCTGCATTGGGCTTTAGCTATGGCTAAAGCTACTCAAAAGGAGTATTTTCTGGAGACCTCAGGGTTCTGCTAGAACAGAGGGGTCAGAGTTATTGCCTGTGCATTTCCAACAAACACTTGAGCATTTTCTGGCAGGGGCTGTCCAGCTGTTTCCCAGAGGCAGGGAGATTTTTGATGCCTTGTGTTGCTGCGACTCTTCCCCAGGCAGAATTCTCATTTGGGTTGGTCTCTGCAGCTTCTGCTAACAGACATTAGGCAGATACGCTAACTTCTGTGTCAACTAATGACATCTTAATAACTGGCTTCAGGATTGTCTATTCATCTACATTAAAATTAAATCACTAATTATAGCTGTGGATTTTTGCCCGAGAGTGTTCTGGCCCCCAATGAATGCAATAGCAGAGGAAGTTTCTAAATTCATAAATACAGGAATGGAGACAGACGGGCTGTCAAACCTTCCAATGTGATAGACCTGCTCTTCTTTTACTATTGGACCCCAACTGCCCCCAATAAGAAACTCTCTTTTCCAGACCGACTGGAAAAGACTTTAAAAGTAAGGATATATGAGTTTATTTTGATTTGTTAATTGGTATTTTTCAAGATAACTATCAGTAGCAAATCAATTTTTGTAACCTTAAGGTACTGATAGAGCATATCAGATCTGCATAGGGGATGACCTAAAACAATTCTGATTTTCATAAATTTTGAAGATCCCAAAATTAAGGCATATAAAGTTAATCCTCATTTAAAAAAAAAAAATGTCCTCAGAGATGTCAATTCATGCTTTAGTGTATTTCAGAGAGTTCAGACTCCTAAGTTTTCTTCATCTCTGTTTCCATAGTTCCAATTTAAATAGCTGTTTTTTCTTTTAAGTATTCTTTTTTTTTCTTTCTTTTTTTAAAGTACTAGGGTGGTGCTATGCTATAAATATTCTACATTCCTTAGATTTTGTTAATTAGCTATTTGCAGTATCCTATCTACGAATTTAGGCACATATGCAAGATTAATCCCCAAAAATTCTGTGTAAGAGTACAAGAAGCTAGTAGAAAGAACAATTTCACCTTCACAGACTCAGATACTGCCTGAACTGTTTTCATCATCCCTTTAATTCCTACCAAGACCAAACCATGTGAACAGATACAACCCTCTTGAGCACTAAATCTCTCACAGTTGGGAAATAACAGTTCTCCCATCAGACCTGGGAATCCCATGGGTTGAAGGTGTAAATACATTTCAGATAAAGTAACTATAAACCATCCTGTGTTAAGTCCAGATGGAGGTGGTTATGGAGAGGGAACTGTCTTGCTTTAAGATTCCTCAAAGATTAAGGTCCTGACCTTATTTCTCCCAAATATTCTTCAAGTTTGTATTTCTCTCTGAGAAGCAGAACAAATCAATTTCAGATAATGGCTTAGAAGAGAGATGACTGCTTATCAGATGCAGCAGTGTGCTGCACGCACTGCACATCATCACAGATCTCTCGATCACCAGCAAATATGAAGTGACCTTTAACTTCCATGTTTTGATCTTATACTGAGCACAACATACCAGAAGTGAAAAATCTAGATAGGGCTCCTTAAAAGGCTACTGTTACTTATTTAAGGAAAATTGTGGACAAAGGGACAGGAATTAATAATTAATACAAAAGTGCATTTGGACTTCACAAGCAAGAATCACAGAGGTATGAATGCAGGATATTGGAACAAGACTGTGCAAAAATACAGTTTGATAAATACATTAGTAACTTTTTTATAGTATTTTGCACATTTCAAAGCAATTCTGTCATCTGACCTCATCTTCTAAAAAGCAATAGTACGATCTTAAACCTCTACTTTCCCATGAAAGAGACATGGTTCAATTCCTAAACAGTATATTCTTTGCTGGAGCTAAGCAGAGATACCAAGATACTTCTTTCCACAGCACATACATATATCTTTTTTATTTTGAGCTGGCTGTTGTCTGGATTCAGCCCTTGAGTAGTTGCTTGTCATTGTGTCTGATCCCTAAATGATAGAGAGTAGGTTTTTAACTCATTTAACTTTTGCAGCTTAGAAGTTAGGTGTCTACTTTAAAGCAATCAGCTCTCTCTACCCACCTGCCCTGGGTAGCGATCTTAGGTGGGATAAACTGACCTCTGGAAGTGTACTTGTTTTTGGTTGCTGACCTTACAAGAAGGTCCAGACACCTTTTAGATGGCTAATGATAGCTGACATGATTCAGACCTTTAATAACCAAGGTTCCAACACACTGAATCATGCTATTGCTTTCTGCCATCAGTTAAAGATTTAGGTTTAACAAACTCTGAGATTGCCTACTTCCTTTGAACTCTGATTTTGTATAATTTATACATTACTGCTAAGGTTCTTGTAGACATAAAAGTCCTTTGCCATATTAGAGAACAGCTTGCAGCAGAGTCCCTCCCTTTTGACAGTAGTGCCTACATGGTTTTACACCCTTACAAATGATCTGGAAAGGAAATATGAGAAAAGACTAAGAACATTTCTAGACAAAATTTTATCTAGTTTAGTCTGGGCCACAAAAGCGGATGTTTCTGAAGCTTCAGAAGGACTAAAACAAGAAAAAAAAATATAAGTGTATTGGAAGGCATCACGTTAGATGAAATTTATTATTGATAAATGCCAATCAGGGAAACATTGGGTTATAAAATGACTGTCCTTTCTAGAGAGATACTTGAATTACTGCAGACAGCTCACTGTACAGTAGCAGCTTCCTTCTGCTAAATAATAAGCAAAGCTAGAACCATAAACTGGAAGGCAGTTTATGGAAGGAATAGAATGATGTGTAATGCAAATGTTCAATAATGTGTTTAAGAACTTTATTGCATACAGTGTTAGCCCAGACTTTTTTAAGGAAACAAATTACAGAAATAAAAGATGTTCTGAGAAAAGCAAAGAAAATTTTAAACTTCCTATAATAAAAATCAAGTGTATTTCAGTTGTACAAATCAAATGTATTTATGTAATAAGGTAGTAAAAAGGAAGGGATATGATAAAAGTAAATAAATACAAAATTTACATAAAATTAAAGATGAGAAATTGAAGATCAGTGAGAGGAAGCACCTGCATTCAACATGAATTGAACTGTAGAACTTCTGAATTTTTTCAGATCAAGTTTTGAGTCAAAAATGGGAATGAGTTTCAAGAACATACAGTTACTATACCAGAAATTTTCAAGAGACTACCCGCATGTTAAATCAATCCATAGTTGCTACAGATCTATCTGAAAATGCTGTGTGTAGGGGAACAGGGACCAGGTGAAGTTTACTCAAAAATATATTGTATAGGTCTTATAGTCCTGAGAATTGCCTAATCTGTCTTTTGCCTGAGACGAGATGCTGGATTAATGCCCCACCCCTGGTTTGATTAGTACTGTGTTTCTTTTTTTCATAGGAATTTAGGCTTATTTTAAAAGCTGCATTTATAGACACCTTGTACAATTTCACAGTGGCATTTTCTCTGGGTTATAGTTGCAAACCTGTCATCTCCAACTTCCTTGACAACCTCAAGAAGGCACTCTAGACTGTTAATTTCATCTGACATTTCTTCAAACTTGTTTTTTGAGAAAAGAAGAGATCCCTGTAGTCAATCAGTTTTTATATTCATTTATTCAATGTTCTACCAGAGAAAGTTATCTTGCCAATTGGAGAGGTATGTAGGGAACCCTTGCCTTATGTGCCTAAAAAGGCATCTGCAGATTGTCCTGGATAGTCACCTTGCATAACGTCAATAAATCAGGTGTTCCCTATTGGTTCTTCCCTTAAGGATTTGTCAGAATAAATTAAAATACTTCTCAAGAGACTCCCAGTAATTCCAGGTAAAGAAAACAAACAAAGAAAGCTCAAAAAAAAAAACCCAAACCAGAGAAAAAATATATAAATTCTGTTTTGATCAACAGAATATTATTGTTTTGCCACGTTAATGAAAATCATCAGGTGTTTTTAAGGGAATTTAGTATTATAAATCCTAAATACTAAGCAATAACTAAACATTTAATGGAGACTCTGTGTTCCCATTTTCCCTTAAAGCCAGTTTTTACGCAGTTTCCTGTCTTTCACCTTCGTCCTGATATGACAGAGATATAGAGCTTTACTCTTCTCATGGGAGTTTTAATCCATAACTTTATTACCAATGAGTTCTTGTGCTATAACAAGGAATTTTAGCTCCTCCAGAGCTCAGTTACTACATAAAGATGCATGATGAGGCAATCTCCAGTCCTAAAAACCTGTCTTAAAAAACTACAACCTACCTGTGTTGTAACACAACTTTCAGCCAGGAGGGGAAAAAAAAAAGGTTTCAAAACTAATTATTTTTGAGTCATTCAGAAAAATTCAGATTAGAAATGAACTAAGAGATACTGGGAAATGATGTAATTGATATTTCCTGGGGTGAATTTGTCACGTTAGTAGAAGAACAGAGTAGGGAAACAGATAGTCCTAGAGTCTCTAACAAATAAACTTGGCCACACCTGATGAGACTTCTTGCTCCTAAACTATATAATCAGGCCGCTTCTGGCTTGCTTTTCTCCAGGTTCCACAGATCATAAGTTTCACAGTGTCTCCTCCAAAAGAAGGAATGGAGGGCCAGTAGCTTCATCCAGTAGCTAGGGCGCTCTCTGGAAGTGCAAGCTGAGACATTAAATAAACCCTGGCCTTCCACTGCCTCTTTTCTTCATCCACGAGGCTACCAAGAAAGTGTCATCACCACCATGAGAACTTGGGCATTTTGCCCTGCATCCAACTCATATTACACTTTCTCTGAGCATGGATAGGACTGCTGTGGAAGTGTGTGGGATATAGGTGCTTCCCACTCATTTCTTGACTATGACAGAATTTAGGCACTAATAGACACTTTGGTCCCAAGGCCATGGAGGTCTCTGCATGCATGGAACCAGAGGAATGCAGCAGCTGTCAGTGCTGGCTGAATTAAATGTTATTGGAGCTGATGGTCCAAATTTTGCCCTTAATTTACGCTAGAAACATACAACACAAATGGAATTTACACCAGTGAGAGCTGTAGATCCAGCTGATCAAGAGCAGAAAGAGTGGTGTCTAAAAGATGAAGTGACCCTTCACTTTGTCTCTCTAAGATGACATCTAATAATTGCCTGAAGGCAGTTAGACAAATAATTAAAAATAGAGGTAGAATAAATGAATTATTTCCAGGTTGACTGTTTAAATAATTTCAACTTGAAAAAAAATAGCAATAGCTGAAAAATCTGTGGGTTTTTTGTTCTCTGTCAAGGACAGCCAAATCTTTTTGATGTGTGGTCTGCACAGTCATTACAGATTGACGCCAACATGCACAACTGTCCAAGTGTTTCTTATCTCTCTCTCTCTCTCATTGACACACTGTGTTGCCCCAGGCTACTTTTTGTTGGCTGTCCTTGTTTTGCCTGCCTGCTCCATTCCTGATCCTAAAATCCTGTTCTGGGGTAAAAGACTTTTCTACTTTGTCATGGATACCTCTTGACTCTGCCCTGTGAGCCAGTGGAAGCAGCAAAGGGAATTAAATGCACAAACATCTGTCTCCATGTGTCTTCATTTTTTTGAACACTGCACCTGATAAAAATTCTCTGGTAATGCTAAGCGCTGGCAGGCTCCTAAGGATAAGCTAGAGGGCTAGTCTCCAGTCAACACTGCTCTATGAAAAAAAAAACCCAAACGTTTGGTATATGTAAATTCTTCAAGTAAAATATGCATCTGTGACTGAAGGACTCTCCCAATCTGTAATAATACTGTGCTTTAAAGACTGGTATAACTATACATGTTCCTCCTGTGAAAAAAAGAAGTAATAATCTCAAATTCTAAGTGTATCAAATGGCCGAATGTTTTAATTCTAGCAAAACCTTTACAGAAGAACTGTATTCTCCAGAACATTTATTCCATCATGAAACTACCCTCTCACAGCCACAGATATCAAAGATCTGATTCTCCATTCGCATGAGCATAAATCAAATATTTCCAGTGAAGTTAACGGATTAACTGTGTTATGAAGGAGATGCAAAGTTCAAGCATTTAAAAAGTGCAATTCTGTGAAACAAAGGGGGTTTTTTTGGTGATCCTTGAGTGATTACTTATGACAGGATTCACCATATTTACTCTTGTAAATGGCAAATAATTTCTCTTCAATTTTCATTCTGGAAAGAAAATGGTTGGGAAGAGTCACAAAGTAATAACAACCTTGAACACTTATGCAACACTTCACATTTCAAACTGCTTCAGAAATATAAACCAATTAAGCTGTCGTTATGATTTATGCTAAGGGAGACAAGAAATATATAAACAAAGTCAAACAGAGATGCAGGGCTCCAAACTACTGTTCTGTGAGCTACAAATCACAGACACAGCTTAGGGATGTAGAGCACAGGGGACTGGGCTAATCCTGGGAAGCGGAAGATAAAACCATGGAGCAGACTGAGTAATAATTAATGCATTATTACCTAGTTACTGGTGAATGGTCACTTCTTTCCATATGCAACACAGAACACTTAAATACACCACTTGGCTAAATAAGCATTATCAGCTGTGCTGTTCATTGCTGCAAACATCTATTGTTCATTAGCTCATTAACGACTTTCTGGAGATATCTGATTTACAATGCAATCACTCCCAGTAGATCTGTCTAAATTGATAACCAAAGGGCAATTAAAATCAGTACCCACACCAGACCATTAGATGATTTAAGGAGGAATATCTATGCTACTGGTTCCTTTTAAAAGTACATTGTTAACATTAGGAGCATAAATGTTAATTAGAGTAATGACTTCATTCAGCAATTTCTTTTCTACAAGGCCATTTGGATCAGAATCCAGCTCCTCTGTTTGAAAGGGCAAGTTCTTTTTAATTAGGACAGCTACTCCATTGGAACTAGTAATAAATGAGAGAAGAGATAAAGGTCTCACCCACCAGCATTTTTCCATTTTTTGTTTCTGTGTAGCATTGAGTATTTCAGAAAAATCCTGTTTTATTCAGAAAAAAAATAAAGTCCTCATTCTTTTAATGTTAACGTACATCTTTTATAAGCATTTACTTGGAGCCCAGATATCCTCATATGGTCATTTTTGAGATAAAATTCTTCTCCTTGCATGCTTGAGTGGGCAGAGCAGTAGCTTTAGGTCATTGCTATTCCACTGGATCATCCCCCTAAGGCAAGGGTCTGTGCCAGAGTGAGACTAGTTAAGAAAAAGCTTCAAAGACTATTTAATTTCAAGCCTTCTCTGCTTTTGTGCATCTCTCACCCTTCAATCACACTCTGACCCTGTCAACGCACAAGCATGCAACTGGGAGAGGACGGGCTGCTCTTAGCAACGGTAATGCCCGGTGCCTTGCCTAGTGCTGACCTGAGCTTCAAAGCAAAGGGGAACTGGAGAATTTGAACCTGGAGAAATCAGAACAGGAACAGACAGAAGTAGCAAAAAAAGTGTGGGGTGGGGAGAAAAAGCAAGGAACACATGACTGCACTGGAAAGATTCCCCATCATTCTTGCCTCGACTGGAAAAGCCTTATGAACTTTCAAAAGGTCACTGCCACTTTTCCCTCTTAAAAGTTGGGATGCATTATTGCAGAGGAGGTTGGATTCTTACCAATTCAGTTCCTAGCAATATTTCTTAACTCTGTCTTTTTAACAACTGGGCATCTGTATGCACTGGGCACACGCAGTTACAGCTGTTAGCGCCAGAGGATGGTCTTGAGTCATCACTAAGATAAAGGTGTCAGACAAGCAGTGATGGGAGAAGAAAGGATGTACCCACCAAGGCATAACAGGAGTAGTCTATAAAGGTACTGCTTTTAATTTGTACCTGTGATTCTTGGATAAAAAGCAAAGAAGAGCCTACATTTCATGACAGAGGACAGTGATGAGGCTGCAGTTACACAGTTACTTCACGTATCAGAGCAGCAGGGTGCAAAGGCTGAGCTTCATGCTCTCAGAGGCTCTGAAGTGCCATGTTGCTGCAGGGTCTGAGACCCGCAGGACACACTCCTGTCCCTGAAAAAGCGAAGGATAAGAAGGGCTAGACATGACTGGGACTAGACATGGGAGTCAGTCTTCAGCTGGTTGATAGGTACAAATTCCTTCTGGATTCTAGTGCTGAGCTTGTGGTCAAATTATAACATCATAGAATTGTTTAGGTTGGAAAAGACCTTTAAGATCATCAAGTCCAACTGTTACGTGTGCAAAAGTATGATGTATAGTCTCCTACAGAAAATAATAACTAGCAGACAAGATAAGAATAATGTGTGGAGCAATCTATGTCCTCTCCACACCAGAAAGAATGGCAACTCATGCAGCCAGATGTGTGCACATGTACATACATATGTTATACACACACATATGGTAGTAATGTCACGCTTAAGCAAGATTTCATATACACCCACATCAGAGAGTTTTGAAAGTGCTTCTTAGCTTGTCCCTAACTTGGTCACTATGTGGAAATATGCAGAGGCCCTTGAAGAACGATTTATTTGGGTAATACCAAAAATCTCTTCCTAAGAAAAAACACAGCAAGGAACTCTCTTACCCTGACATAGATCCAGAACAGTACCACTGAAATCAATGTCTTTAATCCTATAAATTACAACAAAGCTGAGTTCCTTATTTCTAAAAACATTATATTCCTCGTTCATACTTATGGCCAGCTAACACTTGGTCTGACTTGTTTGTACAAAACACAATTACGGCAGTCCAACATTGCAAAATTAATCATTTGTTTTGAAGTGTGAGAAATTCTGCTCAGCTCTACAGAGCTTTGATGGTACTGTGGCCAGTTGTTACGGCTGAACTTGAACCAGTATGTCTAAACAGCAAAGTTTACAGAATTACAGATTTGCCAGGTTGAAGCTACTACAAGCATCAGTGTAATGACAATGTGATGCAGACATTGCCCCTGCTAGGGCGCTACATATATTCTAACCAAAATTTACAGCAAATGAAAGGAATGTGTAGTTACTACTATAAAATAAATCAACAGTGTAAGCCCTGTTATTAATGGTTCCCAGTGTCAGAAGATCAAAGGTGGCACAGGCATGGAGAATGCACAAGAATGAGACCCTCATACAGAAGGCAAGATCAATGATTACTGAGCAGGCTGCAAGGAAGAACTTGCAGAGCTACTGTCAGTTCTGATTTTTAAGCTGAATGTCCCACGTTAAAAGTGTCATTCAGAATGATCCTAAAAGTTGCTGCTGTGTGCCGTTACTTAAAGTGCTGTGTTAGCATATACTTTGTCAGTGCCTTCCTACTACAAAGTTTTTGTGTTGTCTTTGGAAATGTTGAATTTCTATGCACATTTTCTGTCCAGAAGAACTAAATTTACTGCTTTTACAGACGTCATTGTCACTATATTCACTAACCTTGCTGAGCAAGACCTATTTTTGTGTGAAGTTCCCAAAATAGCTTTTGGACTGCAGCAGCGTTGCAAGTTTGGAACAAAATCCAAAGCTAGTGGAAGTTGTACCTGACCCCCATCCCTCATTGTTGCCCTGTTACTGGACCATCATCCTTATTGATGGTTCATATGAGTGCTCCTAGCTGATTTTTCTGAAGCAGACCAGAGGGGTGTCAAGTACAAACTGCTCTGCTGGCAGATAAATGGGAACTATGGAAAAGAGAGGGGTGGGAGAAAGCAACAGTGAGCAGCCAAGGTGGCTGGTTCTCCACCAGGGCAGCTGGTGCTGGGGAGGATGTCTGACAATGTCCCAATAAAAGAGTGAAATCCAGCTGTCCTACTGATGTAATTAATTCAACTCAAACACTGCACAATAAAGAATGCAAGTGTCTTTTAACCCATTAGTCCTTTTTTGGCTCTAGCATTACCTTAATATTCAACTTTTTCGTGTTCTATTTCTAAGCCTCCTTTAGTTTCTTGCAAGCCTGGATTAAATACAGACATTTCAGCTTAGTAGTCAAAAAAGCTTTCTAAATGCAGAGTAAATGCCCTTCAGATGACTGTAAAACAAAGAATGTTGTACACTGGTTGCTGTGCAGAAATGAATAACTGGAAATCCAGAAACCTGAATGGTAGTAAGTGGATGTAAAAGTTGTACTGGGTAAATGTGAAAGAAAAAATCAGGACTGCTTGATTTTGCCAGTACTTCTTGTAATTTGGAATGAGGTTTGGGACAGGTAACTTGACCGCTGATATGTCCGTCTGTCTGTTCATTAAACAGCAAGACTATTTATGGGAGAGAAATCTTTAAAACAGAATTAACTGCTTAAACAGTGGTTAGAGACCCTTGGACAAAATCCATTCAGAGATTTTATTCGAAGAAAGTGAAGTATGGATTGCCATGAACATGGATGTTTTTCTCACCAAAGTGACATGTTTTATAAATTGCCATGCTGATTAATCACTTGACTGTATTTTTCAGGAAAAATGAAGGTATCTAATTCCTTTTAAAAATATTTTTCCTTGCATTTACATTTTTGCATAAGAACTTTCTTCATGGAAGCTTTTGAGCTAAATCTAACTTATCTACTACTAATGTAGATGTCAGTCATCAACTGAATAGCAGGCTAAACACACTAGTAGCCACATTTTATTTTCCTTTTTCTTACCTCTCCAGACATAACATTTCATTAGATGAAACTGAAAAGTTAACATGCAGAACTATTTTCTCTGAGGAAAGCTAGAAGGTATTTGTTGTTCAGCTGATTACATTTTAATTTAAGTAAAAATTGTTGAACTGAGAACATTTTTTTAAGGAACAGAAAAATAGTCAGATGCAAATTGTTTTAGCAAATCTATCCCTAAGATTTCACATACTTGCATCCTGATACTTTGTTTTTCTAACTTGGATTACCACTTCTTAGCAAATGTATTATAAAAGAAGACATTAGAGATTAAGAACTATATTTTTAAAGAACTGTTTTGCCCATGCATGCTTTGCAACTTACAGTTGCTTTCTATACACACTGCGAATCTTTATTTTTAAAAACATTGGTACTTATTTAAGCTGACTGACAATGAAGCAATTTCCTGGCCAATGATGCTCTCTACAGAGTGGAACGGGGCAGGAGGGCCAGGAAGAAGACCAGAGGGAGCTTTTCACTGAAGAGGTCAACGCATTGCACAGCTACAGTCTATCAGAAACCTCTGGCACTGCTACTGTGTTGGGAAGGTGCTGCACTGATAATGCCAAATACCTCTGGCATTATAAAAGCAGAGAGTGCTCCAATGTTCTTTGGGATGTACTATGCAGATTTTAAATGGACATTTTACATTTATAGACTAAACAGACGGTGTGTCCTTCTGGGACAGCCCTATTATGCAGTTGTTAAGCAGCCAAATCTCACATGCACATGGTCCATGTGCTGTGCCATATCCAAGCAGAGTGCCTACATCAGACCCGGGTGTAAACCCACCTGCGCAGGCTCCTGGCACGCAGCAGTGCCCCCAAAAGCTGGCTGCAGCAGCATGGGACATGCCTGCACCTCACACAGTGCCTTCTGGCAATGCCCATTAACCATTCTAGCCCCTAACCATACTCAGGGTAGCTCTCCACATGCAAAACTGCCTGCCATATAGTGTCACACCGGTGGCAGTACACTGGGAATGCCAAAACTATTAGATGGCCCCATCTGCCGTGAATGCGGAGGATGCCAGAAATAGATTCACTCATGATGCTATGCAACAGCACTGCACCAGGCAAGTCACAACTTCTGACCTGCGCTTGGAGAGGAAAAGGACTCCTGCCACGGGATCACTCCAGCTCTGACCTAGTCCAGGCTGTTGTTGGCATTTGTCACTGTTGGATGTACCAACACAATGAAGTACTCCTTGTAGCAGGGTTCTGCAGGAGCTAGTGTGACCCAAAACAAGCCGCCTCTCTTCTTCCTTAAAGGAATCTTGTTAATTGGTAAGAGGGGATCATATCCAGGTTCCCAGACTGTAAAATAGCATGGTACCTTTGTGGACACATCCTTCTGTGAAATTCCCCGAATTAATTGCCATTTGAATTGTTGCCTGCCTTTTAGGAAAAAAATCCAATCTTAGTTTTAAAAATTTAATACACAGTAACCTGGGGTATCTCATTAATTGCCTCCATTGCTAAAAACACATGCTTTATGTCTAATCTGAACAGGTTCAAGTTACAGCCAAAGGATCGTGTTATACTTTGACTGCAAGACTCAAGAGCTATCTATTACCTGATATCTGTTTCTACAAACACTGCAGAAGTACTTGCAAAGTGTGACAAAGTCACCCCTTCAGCTTTATTTTGCTAAGCTAGACAGATTCAGGACTAAGTATCCCATATAAATCATGTTTTCCAGCCCTTTAATATTGCTCATGAACTCTTCTCCAACTTGTCATCTTCCTGCTTGAACTGCATTCACCATAACTGCTTCAAGCAGCTTCATACACAAAGGTGATGTCACCTCCTAGGTCCTACTGGCCTAATCCTCCGCTCTGTGACCATATTATCTCTTTGCCCTAACACCAGACTGGGAGCTCACATTCACTTAATGTGATTTGCTATGCTCTTATAACTTTTAACTGCCACCAATTATGAAAAGAAAATCATGACCATGTACCCCAGACTAATTGTTCCTTCATAAAAAATCTTTATGTTTACAACCTATTATCAATTACTTAGATCATCTAATGCAAGTCTCTCTGAATCAGTCATCTGTCATTTAGCACCTACCTCTCCACTCAATAAAACATCTGTTTACAGATGTTTGGATTTTGGTTTCTAAGACTGTGTAGTGTATGATTCAGGTAAACATATATTAAAATCACACTGAAAGTTATGGCCTTTGCCTATCAGTTTCTACAGAAAACCACAATTTTTATATTCTGTTTTATACCTACTGATGCATAAGAAAGATGTCTGTGGGGCTGTGTTGCACAGAAGGAGCTGTGAGAATAAAATGAATTAAGCTTAAGAGTGACAAGCTAACACAAAAAAACAAACACTTTTTTTGAAATATTTTGCTTCCTAATAAGTCATTACCACTGAGAAACCTTCAGAGGGCTGGATGTACAAAAGATTACATAACAGGAAGACCTGTGTCAAAACCTTAGAAAACAATGAAATGTATATATATGTATAAAAGCATGGATTCCATCCTGTTATTGACAGCTACTGCATGACAAACTACTGGAGCAAAAATCATACATGAGATGATACTAGCTACCTCTACAGTTTTGTAACTGAAGAATAAATGATATACAATATATTGAATGCATCACAGATGACTGAAACACTGTGATCTTGACCAAGCAAGCACAAAGTCAAATGCCAATGAATCTGACTTTTAACTGATGTAAATATAATTCTTTACACTCACTTTAATAATCTCTTTTCAAGTGCTCAAGCAAGAGGTATATTCTTATCAAGGCTTTTATCAATATTCCATATTGCAGAAACTCCCGAGATATTTTGTCTCCTAGTTTGGCTACCAAAATAATTATCTGTTTATCATCTATGATTTCTTTAAATAAATATTTTATACTTATATTTTATAAAAATATTTCCATAAATATGTATGCATTTATAAATTATATAATAAATTATATCCAACCAGTTTTCACTCATCTAATTGTACACCCATCCAGGCCATAACATACTTGCATATTTGGTTATAGCTATAGTATGTGCTGTAGTGGAAGAAAGATTGGAATCAGGCTTTTAACCCTCTGTACCTGCCACAAGCTATGCTGATGTACAGTTTGTATCTGTTTAATGTGACTTGTTAATGAAGACATCTTCATAGATTATGCTGAGAAAATGCTGTGTCAGTGACACATTAATAAATGTAGCTGAAAAACTACAGTTTTCACAAAATGACTGAAAAAACCTTAGCATGTAAAGTTATCTCAGACTGTAACCTGATTCTGATACTTGTTCATGAAAAAAAGGCTTCCACTTCTCATGTTTATTTTGAGTGGGCAACAGAAACAAGAAATGTAAGAAGAAGATAAAACCAATGTGAAGACAGCAAGCTTTGATGTTAGGAACCTATTTGGTTTTATTTAGGAATAATTGAAATCCCCACTCACTCTAAAAAGTTTTATGCTTTTTACTGTTCCAAAGGATCGCTCAAAACTTATTATTTATTTAGTACCATTCATCTTCCAGGTGCTTTAATGACTAGACTATCACAAATAAGAGACAGAAAACACCCATAGTATTATCTAGTTCATCCCCTACCAGTACAGAGTTTTTCCCTTGCACTGCAGTTATAGTGCTTTCCTGAGTCTATTTTAAGTATAATTAAGGTATAAAATCAATCTTAATTCATGCTTTTTTATCCAATCCCCCAAAAGAAAAGAAAAGTATATAGTTAAGATAAATTCTGTCGAAAAAGAAGAAATCAGAATCTTACAAGTATTGTAGTTTGAAAAGACCGCTTTACACATTTTTTATCCAGCCACTGGCTGAATACTCCAATTCCTTACAGTGAGAGGTGGGGGGGGATGTTGCAACTTGGAAGTATTGCACTGAAAATGATAAAACCATTCAGGTTGCTTTGCTGCAGTGGTTCTTTGCTGTCAATGTTTCCTTCCCTTAAAGAATGCAGAAAAATTATTACTTTTAGAATGATTTTACTGATGCTGCTTCAACTTGCTTTTATGTACAGTTTAATACTCAAGAAGATCTGATCAAAATGAGAATGGCAAATGAGGCAATCATGACGTGAGGCAATCATGACGTAAGACAATCCACTGGTGAAATCTCTCATGTTATATAGACTTTATAGCTTTAGACTGGATTTGCATTTGTTCTGGTTTTCATTTCTAAATTCATTATTATTGCTCTTCACAAAATACATATAAATGTTTTCTTAAAAGAAATGTGGCTTAGAAAGGGTTTTAAAGGACACAATGGTTGAAGACTGATTAGATTAAGTCAGGAAACCCTCCCAGGCAAGTGAGGTTGTACAGATAGCTGTGAGCAGAGGAGGACCCTGGAGCGCAGTTCTGGAGAGAGTGAAATATTCCTTGTCATTCCAGCCAGATATTCTCCATTCTGCTTAAATGGTGATGCACCACAATGATGCATGTACAGAAAAAGGCATGGGAGATTATCTAAGACATGTCTGGAGACACCCACAAGTCTCTCATTTCTGTTGTCTTTAACATTCCCTTCAAAATTCTAGTCACATTTTTAAAAAAATTAAAATCACAGGTCATTCAGGCTACTTTTCAAGCATCTTATAACTCTTAACTTATCTATAACTTATAACTCTTTTTCTATTTACAATGGAAGTTTAGGATTTCATTAATTCTGTTTTTCATCCCTGATACATTCCTCTGAAGTTGTCTTTCTGCACACCAGACTCAAAGTGACACTAGTGTCCCATGCACTGAAATAAAAAGAAAGTGGTTTCCCTAGCAACAATATCAACACAAAAGCTCTCATGATTTTCTCTTTCACTCCTGTGTCTTCTTAATGGCTTGAATAATCCAAATAGCAGAGGAAAGCAACATGCATCTGATCTTAATGAACTGTAATGGCTAGAGACAGCATGAAAGCAACCAAAGGTATCTGTGCTATTTATAAACTAGTGGATCAGATGATTCAGCTTCACCAGCATTTGGAATTATTCATATTATTTTCAGTGAGTCATTTAAGGAGATACTTTATTGTGTCAGGCTGTGTGCAAAATATTCTTACACTTCATTTTTACCAGCAGTTTGATCTGATAACTATAATATATAGGAGATTAAGAAAAGCATGGGTTATACCTTCAATACGATCAAGAGATGGGGAAAAAAGCAGCAGTGAGTTAATGGACAGTAGAATGGAGTGGCCATTTGGATCCAATGCTCTGAAGAAGGCTTGGACAAGTTTGTGGCTGGTTGGACCTCTGTTGAATTCTCCCTGGACTTGTTACCCAGGCATCAGTTTTGACTATTTTTGGTTTCTCTTAACATTTCAGCTCATCCTACAATAGTCATTCTGTCTGCAGATGGATTTTTCCCATGGCTATGAATGTTGTGGAAAATATAAAGGAAACAAAATGAGAAAAACAAATTGTAATTGTTTGGATGGAGTGTTATCAGTCTGGTTTTGTCATTTAGCATTCACACCATCTTTTCAGCATTTTAGTTACAGATTAGTGTCACCTTTTATAACATGGCTCATCCTGTACAGCTATATGCATCTTTGATGTCAGCATAGGTGATGAGGACTGTTTCTTCCTCATATTACTGTGGGAACACATACCATACTGGGGATGCTAAAGTGTGGATCTGGTCTTCACATCTACTTTTACATTAACCTGTTTTTCATCATTGTTTCCAAGAACATCTATCTAAAGAACAAAATAATACTATAATTTGTGTAAAAGAAACCCTCTCACACTCCAGCCATCACTAACTAACAAAGTTCACTCCAGAGTCTGGCTAGATGCTGCATAAAACAAAGACCATGAGGTTACCAATGATGGAAATTGGAAACATTGCTCTAAAATAAAGCACAAAACAGAGCCCTCCCAAATCTTCCGTAGTTTAATTCTACAATTGCGAGCTAGAGGCATTTGACACACAGCCAAATACTTGTCTGAGATTTTATGTGATAAGCAATGTGTAATTAACAAAAGTCTTTGCTGGTTCTCCTGGGACTGAGAGAACATCTAACTATCATTAGCATTCACTGGATGCCAAGACCAAATGTATAAATATTACATTACTCAAACATGAATATAAATGAAAAATGAGGTATGTGAAACTAGAGCATGAAGTGAACCTAGAAACAATTGGGAATGTCAGAAATGGGGAAAAAAAAAAGATTAAGTTTCTGCAATAGAAAGTTCACTGTTATCAATAGCAATTGAATTTTGTAACTTCAGTCCATTTCATTGCGTGGGATGGGGCAACTGATAACAACATCTGAACTTAGGTGTCTACCTTTAATGTATAAACTCTCAGGATATACAGTGGAGATCACGATTACAATCCAGTTCACCAAGTGCAAGTGCCCTCTGCAGCTTTGGACTCGGTAAGATACCTTGGACATTCACACAGGGCTTGAAGGTTTGAAACAGGACCTACAGGAGACATGCCCTTCTGGAATAGCAGCTGAAAATCCGGTGAGATACACAAGGTCTGCATATACATTAGCACATGTGTTTTGATCAGAAGTGCACATTTGATGCAACCCCCCATTGCTCCTATTTACCGTGCATCATTGTGCATGTGAAGCCATCTCAGAGCACCCGAACTGTACTCCTTTCTGATGAAACTAACACAGAAGATGTCCTTTGGCCACCAAAGTGTATTCAATCTGCAGGACTAGAATAGAGTATAACCTGCAGGATGTATGCAGTGTAGGCACCGGGACCGCAGCACATGTACATTTCTCTTTATAGATCTGTTTCTATATTACCATACTACCTGCTAGTGCAAAGACAGTTTATGTTTTTCCAAATGATACTAAACACCTTTCTTTAAGCAACTGAAATTCCCTGGCCTGTCACTGTCTGCAGAGATGAGGGAATGATTTGGTTCAGCCTGAAGTTGACATCTAGTGGCTGATCAGCTGAATCCCTCTCCAGGCTCCCCTTGGCTAATTAACTGGATCTCATTAACTGACAGCACTGGGACATCAGACTCCTAGACACAAGTGTTTTAGCACTGAACTGACTCCCACCCTTTGTGTCAGCACCACAAAATCTTTTAGTGGCAATAGTTTTGTTACTGTCCCCAGCAAAGATAACTAGAAACTATAGTCTTCCTAGACACATGCTCTGTTGGCAATGGTTGAAATGGTGTGGGTGATCTTGGATATCTGGTAGGTAGATAGAGCCCTTTGATGTTCTTGTCTATCCTTCAGAAGCTCTATACTAAGTATCGAAAGAAAACCTAAACAAAACATCAAGTACTACTGAAATGTTTAGTTAAAAGAGAACAAATTGCAGCTAACATACAAACGAGACATAGGGGCAGGTTAGTGCTTATGAAAAACAAATTTCTGTTATTTGTAGCCAGATGTTAGCTTCTGCTGTGTTTTTTTCATTTTAGCTTAAAATAAGAATTTTTATTCATAATACTAATCAAAAGCTACTCAATTCTTGTATAAAATGTAAGTAAAGAATACTTATTCACCATGTGACACTAAGAAGAGTCTTGTAAAATAAACAAATAAAAATTAGCATTTTTAATCAAAATTACAGACGGAAAAGATTTATTTTGTTCTTAAAGCTGCGTTCCAGAGACACTTAAGATAATATTCCCCAAAATGATTTTCTCAGTCTGTGCCTTAGTTTACTTTCAATTTCCTAAATGAGAAATTTTCTGCTGCTTCTTTTCAAAAACATTCGATACTCCAAAGAGTTTTGCTGTGAGAAATTAACCCTGAGAGCTAGAGGAAATCCTTCCTTTTAAAATTTAATCTGACTATTCTACTAATACTGCTCACAACATCCTAAATAACCTCTCTTCCTTGCTGACATTTACACATTTCAAATATTTGAGAGCATGTTTTGCAATCACTTTTTCATCATAGGTATATAGATCATTTAATCTTTTCATTACGCTGGTCTCTCCGGACTCGATTAAAAATGAAATTGAATAAATACATAAATACTCTGAGTAATCAGGTAAAATTCCCAATGTACTTTATCCACACTGCTTACAGCTTACTCCCTTCTCTGGATTTGTTTCCCAAATAATCTTGTAAACCTTAATTTGAATGCAAACTTTAAACAGCATTCAACAGAAAATCTTCTAACTCACCTTAGCACTACTAAGATTTTTGCCACAAGTATTTTCAATCATCTTAAGTGCTGGTCATTTTTAACCTAAAGTAACTGGATTCAAAAGTTAGGATAAATCTTCAGAAATTATATCATTACTTTAGTTAATGCTGAGTTAATTGATAACAAAACTGCTTAATACCAGAGACGTGACTCCCAATACAGGATCCTGAGTTTTGACAGGCTTCTGTAATAATAAAAAACTCTGAGGCTAAGAAAGTATATGAGAAAATTTCCACAAGTGTTTGCTGTAGACAGTAAAGACTTTCTCCTAAGCACTTGTGGAAAGATTTTTTTCCCCACTGTACTAATAGTCCATACTCATGTGAAGTTAAAAAAAAACCCAAACAACAATATAATTATAAAGATGTGTCTTTCTTTTCATTTTACAGTTTCTCAAATTTACTCATTCTTACCACTTGAGCACTTTGTGTGGGTAACTAGTTTGTGGATGAGTTAATTTCAAGGATTATTAAAATTCTGAGCTATGATTAGTGATTTGATTTGAATGGAGAGGTCATGTGCTCTGGGTTATAACAGGAATAATAATATGCAAAATGGAGGACAATCACAAAACAGTGTCTTTATGAAAATACTGCAAGAAATATTCACATTGATTGTTGATGTATCTGCTGAGATACAAATACCCAGAACACAGAATAAACCACAAGAAAATCAGTAAAAATGAGAGTACAAACAAGTAGTGTACTAGAGTGAAGGGATATTTCAATTCCCAAAGTAATAACCACTGAAATAGATCTCATATTATTTACTGTATTTTCATTTCTTAACATCATTTATTTCAAACCCATGGACTAAATAGCATACATTAAGATAATTTTTGATAACTATCAGTGAAAATATAATTTTAACTGATAACAGAACACAAATCAGCACCTTCTGATTTAGGCTTTTCCAGGTTCATTAACTGACCTAGATGAGTACATCATAACTTTACATTTGCATAGCATGGCAATTTTGTAAGTGACTTTAAGATGGGAAAATAAAAGCTATAATATCCAAAACCCAAACATCTAAATCTATCTCATCAGTAATTTTCACACTTAAATACTTTCTTAGCCTTATGATAGCCATTTCCTACCAGCAATAAGATGCTTCTACTCATGTATTTTTCACATTATTTCATGCAGACTGCATTCAGGTTTATTTCTCAAAACTTTAAGTTATCTTATATGCTACCAATTTTGCATTTATAGTGTCATTATATCTTCACCAAATATATACTCCATGATCCAATTTCTAAACACTGAACCCATTTCTTGTTGGAATGTGCATCTTAAGCATAGGGTACTGTGAAAACGTAAGTGTTGATTTTGGAAATACTATTTTAAACACGTATAGAATAAATTTGAATTATCTCATGAATCTTTTAACATTTTTTATAGAATGTATCGGCTAAATGATGTGTGTGGCAACTTTGCCCCGGTAATAAGATGACTTGAGAAAGACACTGTCCATTAATGACTGTAGCTGCTCCAGTATGAGACACACTTGTGAAGCCTTATTATACTGGCAATGCAATTGCACCTTATAACTCAAACATTAATCTATGGATATGAATCTCCTGAATAAGACTTCTGTGAATCTCCTGAGAACCAAATCCCAGTTGCCCACTCAGTTGTCCAGTTGTGTTCACTAATACAAATAAATTTTCTTTGCAGACTTATAAAATGCATTGTTTGGAAAATAGGCCTTTGGTTCTTTAACTATGGTATACATACAATTAGTTAATTAGCCAGAATTTGAACCAGTTTATTGGATTAAGAAATAGTGACTATGAAATTATGAAAGGCAATAACCAAGTTTTTCTGGCTTTAGATGTTGTACTCTAGATGATAAAATATTCAAGAACTATTCTTCTTAGTTATCCAAAACACAGCAGATGCTCCTTATACTCTCCTCAGAAGAGGCAGAGGAACATCACCTAGATTTCTTAGTTTTTTTCCTTAATTGTGAAATGATTGAGGACTAATCAGAATTTTTGTCACAGTAACTTGATTGGGAGTGTGAAACAATATCCCTCACCGCATCCTCAATTAACATGACTGCATTAGCAAAAGCCCCAGCCTGGACATATTTATACTAGCAAAGAATTCCTTTTGTTGGGATAGTTTATCTTATTCAGCGAACCAGTGGGAGTTCTGTCCTTATAAAACCTCTCTTGCTAACATAAACTACATCTTTGCAAGAATGTTTTGCTGATTTGAATATATCAGCAAATATGTTTTAGCTTAAGAACTCTTTAATTCAATAAACAATTAATACAATTCAAGCCTTAATGCTTTTGCTGTATAAATTAATTAAAATTAACTTATATAGCAATTATGATTAATGATAACAAAATATTACCTCATATTCAACCAAAGTTTTAATCAAGACTCCTGACATTTTCAAAAGTATTGTATGTATCTCAGAATTCAGTGTTCATTCAGACACACTATTTTTTTATCTTGTCTTCCTTATAAGAAGGCTTTTGTAATATTGAAAGTCCTCTTGACCTTTTTGGAACCTTCCAGGTTATGTCTATACACCCTCCCTTCTGTATCTTTCTTTACTCCCTTGTTTGCCTTTCATTCTGCTGTTGTCATTTTAGCTATTTAAAAAATGATGCTGGTTGGGGGGGCGGGGGAGAAGCATGTTTTCCTACTAGGGCCTGAAACCTAAATGAATTGCCTCGGATAGCTGGAGACAAAGTGCTCAGATATAGTTCCCTTTTCACACATATGTTTGAAATCTCATTTTATTGCTGTGCTTCAGAAGCAATATTATCTCAGCCTCATTGATGTCTATTTTACTGAACTTATTGCTATCTTAGTTCATTGCAGTTGCAATCCTTGCTCTCCAATTATAGGTGAAAGATAACCATTTTCAGTTAGTTACTCATGGTTCGTGTGGGACCATTGAGGAATGTATCTGTTGTGTAAAAATATATCTTAAACACAGATCTTCAAAAAAGCTCATAATTTACCTAGAGGAAAAGATATCATTGCAAGTATACCACACAAGTACCAGAACAGATAGAAAATTACAGAGTCTAGAAAGTACAAATAATAACAAAAGCAAGAGAAGATATATGTCTTATTAAACAGTATGAAATAATCAATGAAATGGTGAAAATTGGAATATTTGCTGAAGATGACAATGAGTATTGATTGCATTTATTAAGAAATGTTTTCCATGAAAGCAAAAACATTAACTTTTGAGAAATAAGTTCTTTAGGGATTTAAGATATTTAGCCCTTATAGTTCTTCATAAAGCACCATTGAAACTCTTTAGGGAAGGCTGGGGAAGCTTAAAAGTCACAAAGTGGTACTTTGTACCAGCAAGCATCAGCCCTGAGGAACTAATAAAACAGGTAAGAAAGCTCCTCCAGGAATGACTTATATTTGTTCCAATGAAAACAAGAACAAGAATGTGTCAAAGAAGGACTCACACGTCAGTGAAGGTGTGCAGGAAAAAGATAGAGTCAGCAAAGGACAAAATGAAGTAATTCTAGCCAAGAGAGAGAAAGGACATATGCTGTATTTGATTTGACTTGCAAATACAATATATCAGGGGAAAAATGTTGTCACAAAGCAAAGTTGTTAATAAGTAATGATAGCTGGTATCCAAGCCCTGCTGGAGGTACAAGGAGGGCCTGGTGCAGAGTGTGAAGCTCCTAGCCTCCCTCTGTGGGCAGGGGGTCCCTTCTCCAGCCTTTTTGGAGCAGAAAACAGGTCGTCTTGCTGCAAGATCCCACTCCTCTGAGCAGCAGACCCTGGTGAAGGGGCCACGGGGACCTGGGCACCATTAACTCCATCCTCCTCTGTGCCACAGCACACAAGGCTTTTCTAAATCAATTCTAATATGAAATAAAGCACAGACGGGATAGCTTTCTGTGCATTTGTCTTCTGAAAAAAAAAAATTACTTGCTGCTGTAATAAGAATAGTTCAGATTCACTTTTTTCCACCTTCTATTACCTAACTAATTTCTAGTCATCCTACATAAATTTGCTGTACCTCAAAATTTTGGTTTCTTCCAGACCTCCAATTTTCCATCACTCCCAAAGGATATTTAATTTTAATACCACCTCACTCCCTCTAATTTAATCTACAAATACTCATTTTTTTCAGTCCTTCCATTTACTTTTTCAGCGTGTCTCCTGTTCTACCTTCCTGTGATGTTTTGAGATGAGGTCCCAGGTTACATACGGCAAACATGTCCACATGCTGGTGAGGAGAGTGTTAGAACAGTGAAGCTGGTGGAGAAAAGACAGTAAGCACTGACTGGAAGAGCTGCAGTTAAGTGACATGTTGATAATTTACACCTTGGGCCCAGAATTTGGAGCATCTCAGTGCCAAAAACAAGTCCAAAAAAAAGGCATATCAGGAAAGAATAACATACACTGATTCTAGGAATACTTAGAAAGTATTTAGCAATAGTTTAGTAAGAGACTGAACAAACTACAAGTCAGAATGCAGGGTGGGAGAAATCAGGGAGGAATATGATCATTACCTCCTTTAGGAGGGTCAAACCCAGATTAAGAAGAAAGACGGTTTAAGATGGCCTCAGTGGATACAAATAGGAACAGTGGATTGATGCTGTGCAAAAGGAAATCTCCAGCCAAGTATCAGGAAGCACTTTCTCACCGTTAGGTTGTTAGATTACAGAGCTGTCTCCCAAGGGAGGTGGTGCAAGGAGCTTCACTGTATGAGTCATTTAAAATTAGACTGAAACAAAGCACCTGCATATACCGCAGGCAACATAGCTTCATTGGCAGGCAGACAACCTCAATGACCTGACAAGTCTCTACCAGCTCTCCTTTCTATCATTCCATTTAATTTTAGTCTGTTCATATTAAGGAAAATGAGAAAAAATAGCAGTCTGTGAAGCACTTGTATTCATTTCCTCAAGTGACTGATTACAAATGAAAAATCCATAAATTATCATAAATATTCAGACATTTGATAGGTAAAACTAACGATTAACTGAACTATTCTCTGGTTTGTGTTATTATTTAGGAAGTTGTTTTAAAGTGTTCCCCCTCTTCCCCTACCAAAGAAGCGATGAATTTTCCTTGCCAGAAGGTGAGCCAGCCAGGGGTAATCAAATACATAAACAAGATTTAGTTAAACCTGGAATGATTATGGTTAGAGCATTTATTTTTTGACTCCTACTGCTTGAAATATCTAACTTTGCAGACACTCCTTGAGCAATGCCAAAGCAAAAATGGTAGCAGCAGAAAGGAAGATAGTGCCGGTAGAAACCATTAATGTCTGAGCAGCAAGACATCCTAAATTTGCTCCCCTGAGTTTTTTAGCACATATTTCAGAGGACTGAATACCTCATTTGCTTTTCCTCCAATTCCAGCCATCATGGGCTCAACAGAGAAAGGAGAAGATTTAGCATGAAGTTTTGGGGGAGTTTACAGGAAAAGAACACAGGGAACAAGTTGATAATTGATTCTTAATCCACTTGTGATACTGAAATTCACTCTCCTCTTTATTATTCTTTACAGTTATTTTCCATGACTGAAAAGGAATTAACATATCTGTAATTACATGTCGCAGAATGTGGGGGCAAAAAAGTAGAATGACAAAGAAAAGTTCAGTATTATCAAAACAGGGATAACAAGTAACCTCCACTGCAGAAAACCAGTACATGATCTCTTGGGCTAGTAGTGAGTTAATGTAGTAGTAGTGAGTTAATGCATTTATCAAATTACATGTTTGAAGAATAGCAAATAAAATATCAATATTTAGGAAAGAGGGAAAAATATCCAAGAACACACTGGTCCATTATTCTGACCTCAAAACTATGCAGGGCTTTAAAACACACTTTGAAGAAGACACACAGTAACCCGATCTCTCTTCAGTTTGAGTTTTACTTGGATCCTGTATAGGAAGAGACTAAAATAACATGGTTCATTCAGCTTAGCAGAACAAGGATGAGGTGGAAGACAAAGATGCTACATTTGTAAGGCGTGATGTAAGAGTGAAATGAAAAATGAATTGGTACTTAAACATAATTTTTAATGCCATTTCAGACATTGTAAGCTATCCTGTGTAGCCTCCAGAAACTGTTCCAGAAAAGCGCAAATCTTACAGGTCGTGTGTAATATCTTCCAGTCCCACATGCAAACTATGTTGGATATCATTCATACCCAAAGGTATCTCAATAATGCAAAGGACAATTAAGTTTAGGCCCTCGATTTGCTACCAAAGTGAAGAGTCACGTAAAGGAAACCCAGTACTGGCATAAAAGTGAATGGCATGGGCTTAAAAGGAACAAAGGCCAGAAATAAGAGATCATTTTCTATGTAGAAGAGGAGTGCTGTTCTAGAGCAGTATTTCCATATGAAATACGGACAAGATATTTTATGACTGTGAGATGAATCTTGATAAGTTAACAACAGCAGAAGGCTGGAATCCATTTCTTAGCAAGAACCTAATGATGCAGAATGAGGGAGGAGGCTGTTGTGGCCAAAGCATGCAACCAGAAGCATACAATGTGTGCCAACAGGATGGCCAAAGGGAGAGCTTTAAACTAGGAATTACAGGAGAGGTAAAGACTCCTCAACAAGCAAGTGAGCAAGTTGTGAATGGGGCAGGCAAGCTAAAATCCAGGGGAGATGGGAACAGAATGGACACAGCAATTAACAAAACAATGCTGAAGTGGAATCACTTTAAGCATAGGTATATAAAGAAGGAAGTGCCTATGGACCAATCTTATGGGGAAAACTCTTGAGACTGTTCTCGTGAATGAGCATGCCTGGGTGCTTCTCTGAAATACTTTGATGCTAATGGATGCAGCATGGGGAACCAACAGGAGGAATTAGAAGTCCATGTGCAGTTACAGTCATTGAGCTAATGGAGACATGATGGGATAACTCACACAACTAGATTTCTGCAATGGTTAGATACAGGCTCTTTTGGAAAGACAGGCTGGGAAGGCGAGGGGAGCATTTTGACCTTTTTGTGAGACTGCAGCTGGAATGCCTGGAGCTCTGCCTGGGGACAATGTACTGGTTCATTGGGTTATTCTTCCCCAGGTGCAAGACTTTGCATTTCCTTTTGTTGAACTTCATGAGATTCCTATCAGCCTAATTCTCCAGCCTGTCCAGGTCCATCTGAACGGCAGCACAACCATCTGGTGTATCAGCCACTCCCAGTTTTGTATCATCTGCGAACTTGCTGAGGATGCACTATTCCATTGTCTAGATTATTAATGAAGATGTTTGAGGAACAGTATTGGCCCCAGTATCAACCCCTGGGATACACCACTAGTGGTTCACCTTCAACTCCACTTTGTACCACTGATCACAACCCTCTGGCCCTGGCTGTTCAGCCACTTTTCAATCCACCTCACTGTTCACTTATCTAATCCATATTTTGTCAGCTTGTCTATGAGGGTGTTGTCAGAAACAGTGTCAAAAGTCTTACTAAAGCCCAGGTAGAAAACATCCATTTCCCTCTTCTCATTCACAAAGCTGGTCACTAGATGATCTGAAGAGGCCCTTTCCAACCTAAATGATTCTGTGAGTCTGTGATCTTGAGGATGACTGTTTCCCAGCCTGTGCCAGACAAAAGGAGTAGACAGATCTGTCTGTCAGATAACAGATAGCCACTGTAATGTCAAAGTGACTGGCATTGATTAATATCAGGTTTACTGATATGAGTAAACCTGGAACCTGACCCCTACCTGTCAGACTTCTTTTGCAATCTTAGGGAATTTTACAGCTGACTTCCTCTACATTTATACTCATCAGCGCTACCAATGAAAATAGTAGCTCGTCTCTGTATCCATACCCAGTAGACTAAAACATTGATGCATTTCACTGTCCCCTGTTTGAAGAGGCATCAGCCCTGAAGTACAGTCCCTGTTCTGCTAAGGACCTCTTCTGGGATCTTAAACAGGTCTTTAGCTGTGTAAGAGTGTTCACCTCATCTACTTAACTCCTTCAGCAGGTGCCCTGTAATTTAGTGCACGCAAAGTTAAGAACTGAAATTCTCAATATAGAAAATAGAAAGAACTGAATGCCTCTAGGTGGCGATTAAGTGCATTAAGTTAAATAGTTAACATTACATAGTGTGAATAACCTCTCAATCACATGCTGTTTTTCCTGGTGAATTACTGACTCATTCACACAATGAAAATGTACAGAATGAAAAAGTTCAGAGAGAAAGATTGGTATTCAAGATTTATTTTTATCTCAATGCTGTGTGTCTTCATAACACATATCATGTAAACTGTTGCAGCTGATGAAGTAGAGGTGCTGTGGAGAATTTTTTTATTCTGTAATCAAAAAACACAAATAAAGCATTGAAAGTAGCTGGTTTGTTTTATCTTCTTTTGCCTTGATAACTTATGTGGAATGGCACTTCTGAAAGTAAATGCTGTCTCACAAACCAATGTATTACTGAGCACCCTCAGAATGAGGAGTGGAAAGAATGAGATAAAGCAGCAAAGGAAAGTAATTATTCTGTAAATTGTAGTTCAGCTGCATGAAGACCACTATAAAAATATATCACTACACTTTGCTCAACACTTTTTTTACAAATAAATATTTTACTGACAAGCTGAAAAGTTATGACAGTGCTGAAAACAGTGGAAACTGCAACTTGTAATTAAAACAACAAAACAAAACACCCCTCCCACTTCCACCCCCCCAGTTTTTATATCCATTAATAGCATTCTGTAAGAACAATGCATTTCTAAGGTGAAAAACCTGTCTCAAACAATTCACTGTCTATGTAATGCAGGTTTCTTCCTGAATCTCGCTTATCTAATTGGATCGCCACACTTCAGTAAAAGGGTCTCTTCAGTTCATACTAGCTGTCACCATTGAATGACACTACATAAAAATTAGGCTCTGTACAAGCCATGTGCCATTAAGGTAACCACTCCAAACACACACTCTGTATACATAAGATGAGGAGCTGATGAAACATTCAAAAAGCAGAATGATTTTCCTAAGACATCATCCTTTAATCTTATGCCTGGAGTGACTTTCTTTTTTCCCCTGTGTGACTTTCACTGACAAAATCACTAGTACCAAGAGTCAAAAACAGTTTAGGATGCAGTAAATTACTCATAACTGATAAAAACAAAAAAGCATACAAAATTTAGGTAGAGACTGCTTATACCCCAGAAGGTCACAGATGCAGGCTCTGCTCCAGCTGACTCAACCAGAGCCTCAACGTAGAAGGTAACACCAACTTTTTACCTCAGAGCCCCCCCCCCAAAATCTTTCTCCTTGCTTCTCTAAGCTTGCACTAAAGAGTGAGGCAAGCAGGTTACTAAGGCATAGTCAGCTTAGCCTCCTCATGACACAAAGCACCTCCTGTTGACTGTGATCCTATTAGAGGTTTCTACCTTACCTTTAAGTATAATCCCAGTAAGGAAAAGGCAACAGCCCCATCCCCTATGGATGGCAAAACAATATCTTTGCTTTACCATAATCAACCTAGTGTACTCTCTTCATCTCTAGGTTCTTCCATTAGCTGGAAGAACCCATCCTGACACTGCCAGTAACCCCTCAACATGGGGGTTGCAATGAGGTAGCAAAGGCTGGGGACTGATACTGCAAAGGCACTGCCAGGTAAGGTTATGAAGGAATTTGTTAAATATAGGGGAGATTCCTTCATTTCCATCACTTTGATTTGTTTCCTTTCTCTTTCCAGCTAAATTTCACCACTAAGCATATAATCATGCACATCTTCATACTGTCCGTCCCTTTTCATATTTTTTATAGCTGAATCAGTCAGAGTTCTAATTTGAATTTTCATCGATCAAGAGATTTTTATCCTGTCTCAGACAGAGAAGCAGAGGTTTTCCAAAGATAATAACAACTTCAGTAGCCTACAGGAGATTTTATTTCTACTTCTTTTAGCTGCAGAGTTTTTATGCTCAGCAGACTAGTATCCAAATACAGCTGAGAAAATATGACAATGAAACGTGTGCTAGGGATTATCAACACAACTACTTGAGACTAAAATCTCCACAGGGAGGTTTGAAAGAATTTTTCTCAAAGGACTCTCAATTATGAAGTTACAACAGCCAGCGGCTTTTGGTTAGGTCTAACTCATAAAACAAACTTCTGTCTGACATATCCCACGTGTCAGCTTGATGAGGAGGATACTGCTTCCCTTGGCACACTCTTAGTCCACCTGTAGCAAGTGAAGAGCTCCTCGAAACAGTAGCAGTGCAGGATCTGCTCCACAGCCTGTATCCTCTGCCGTGGGGTCTCTGACAGGCCTTGCACATACTGGGCAACGGAGGAGGAAATACTTGCACCTTCCCTCTTGCCTCTCTATAAAAGTATTTCAAAACCTTATCATAGAAAACTGCTAATGGGATATTTTGTGATAGTAAGCAGCCTGTGCAGCCTACTGTAATATAAAAAAGGTAAACTAGCTTGCTTTAGAATAACCCTTTTGGGGTTATTATGAACCAGACTGAATATAATTCTCTTTAACAGAATGTGTTAAAAATGCTGACAATAATATTGTTCCTTATTGTTCTATAAAGCACAGAAGCTGTACTTTAATTTTTTTAGGTGGGAATTAACTCTCCTAGTGAAGCTTTAAACTGTGAAATTATTCAGCTTCTCCATTTTTATATGGTTAAACTAATATAACATATTTCTTGTTAAACTGGGCAAGAAGGCAGTTGTGAGCTACACCATTCCCAGACCTTCCTAGTGATGGGACCTTCCACCTCCTTAGAGCGAGAGGACACTGCACTCCCAGTCGTAAGAGCCATTCAATCATCACTGTATTTGCCTATCTTTTACACACTCTTCTCTGTTTGCCACTCTTGGCTAATTTACCATCACTCATCACAGCACTCACATCTTCTCCCTTCCTCACTTATTTTCTATACTGTTTCCACCTTCCTACCTGCATAACTCCTCATTCAACTCAGCATTTGCTTTCACCTTTCTTGTTCTTGCTAGCACTAGATCTTACAAAATCTCTTTGTATCTCCCTCTTGCTCCCAACATGCCCTCAGGAAGAACTATTTATATCCACACTATCATGTCACCGATTTAATGATTTCACATGATTGAGGTTGGAAGGGACCTTCAGATATCATCTCATCCAACTCCTTTGCTCAAGCAGGGTCACCTTGAGCAGGTTGCCCAGGACCATGTCCAGACTGCTTTTGAATATCTCCAAGGATGGAGACTCTACAACCTCTCTGGGCAACCTGTGCCAGTGCTCGGTCACCCTCACAGTAAAAAAGTGTTTTCTGATATTCAGATGGAACTGTCCCCATTTCTGTTTGTGCCCATTGCCTCTTCAATACCTCTCTTTACCCCTTTCACACCTCTTTCATACCTCTCTATAAGTGTTCCTGTGTACAGTCATGACAGCAATCAAATCGCTGGTCCATGGACACCCACGGCTTGGCATTCTGCTACAGTTTTCTCTTATTTTCTTCTTGTGTTTCTCTTACTGACTGCTTTCATCTATCGTCCTTCATCTCATGCTGCAAGCATAAATTCCTGAGGGAAAGGGCTCTCTTTTTTTTTTTTTTTTGCTTCTGCAGCACTTAGCCAATGGTTCCTGGTCTATGCCTGAGGGTCCCTGACACTATGTAGATACAAATAGCAACAAGAAATAAGGTCAGTTTGGTTCTTTCCTTCAAAGCTCCCATAACCTCTATGCTTCTTAGGGGAAAGCATTCATATGCACAGAACACAAAGGAAGAAGAACTGTATCACTCCCCTACAATCAACCTTAATGTCTTTGGAAGACCCGGCAAATGGCAAATGTGTCTATCCATGGACAGAAAGGGTATTTGATTCCCTATCACCAATTTGAAAGTTCATTATTCTTATCAGGCACATCACTATGCAACTCAGAAGGACTTAAACATTTTTTTCATTTTTTAGTTTAGATTTTTCTCCTGGAGTCCAAAATTCAGTGATAGAATATGCAACATAATTTGGGGGTGAACTAAGATCAAAGTAAGTTTTTTGTCTTTGCATTCCTCTGATCTTCAGCAGCCTTGAGGAAGCTCTAAACTAGGTCAGATATCAACATGTTGTGGTCATGGCTAAGTTGCATCCTATCTCTTCCTGGTGATGGCTGAGGGAGCTTAGACTTACAGTTGAATGAGTCTGGAAAGATAAATCTAAATCCTGAAAAGCCACTCAGTTTGCAGATACTGTGGCACCTCTCTTGCACCACTTTCAGTGCTGGTGCACTGATACATTGCATTTTCCTTATGCTGGTGTAGGTTTCTTCTGCATCAGTAGGAACTTTTAAAGCTTATTCTATATTCCTGGCTTTTTTTTTTTCTGTATGTATGACATAAAATAACTGTAGATGTAGGTCATCAACTGGGCTATTATATTTCATTCTCTACCAGCATATTTGACCTTGATTTCTGATTGTATCTCTGTTACTTTTACAAGAAATACAAGGGGAGCCTTCCATTGGCCAAAAAACCCTGTGGATCTATTTATTTTCATTTACACAAGGTAAAACATAGCGTAATTATATTTGAAAACAGCATAAACCCAATATACGGATTTCCCTACATTCGAAAGGTTTTGTTTGTTTGTTTTTAATAACTTTAGGGTTTTTTTGTTTTGTTTTGTTTTTAATCAGAAAATGCCTTGCTTTCAAACACAAACACTTCTTTTAGTGCTTGGGTTTTGTTGTTTTTTTATCTTGTTTTAATTAGATCACTTGGGAAGTAATGTAACACTATTGCAGAAAAAGCTGTATCAGTAGCTGAATCCTTCTTTTCAATTAACCATACAAATCCAGGCCCTCTTCCCACACTTATACTGTATTATTCCACACTTGGCACAATCTACTGCTCTTAATGTCCTTCATTACTTTAAGGTCATCTTGATAGGAAACAGCGCGTTCCCTTTTTTTGTGCCAGCAGGCAGCAAGATGCACGCTTTTGTTCACCTGTCTGGAGTCCACCGTAGCAGCCATGACCAGGGTTGCATGTAGTACTGCAAAGTCCTAGAATACCTCACAACTCCTCCCAAGGCCATAAAAAGGAATTTTTTATGTCTTGCTGCAAAGCAATTTCTGCTGAAACAACAGAAATACTGAAACTACAATCCCATCCTTGCTAGTACAGAGAAGCCTTATCCTGGTTTTATGGAACATTGTGCAAACAAGGGAAGACTCTAAGGGTCAGTTTTGCTTGCAGGGAACTCCTCACTACAGGTGTGTCACGGAGGCAGAAGCATGGACAGGCAACCAAGGGGAAACAGAGAAATGTTTCCTGGATACACAGGGCAGAGTTAGGAAGGCCAAAGAACAGCTAGAGCTGAAATTGCTGAAGGGCATCAAAGGCAACAGGAAAGCTTTCTACAGACACAGCAGCAACAAAAAGAAGACCGGGGAGAACGTGGGCCCACTGCCCAATGCAGTAGGTGACCAAGTGATGGAAAAGGCTACCTCAGTGAAGGACTCAATGTCTTCACTCCCTCAGCCTTTACTGGCTAGGTCTGCTGCTCACCCCCAGGCCTTTCAGATCTTTGCTTAGTAGCAAAGACTGGCAGAGACAGGTACTACCCATGGTACAGAAGGATCAAATTAGATATTAATTATGTCAGCTGAACATATGCAAGTCCATATGACTGGTTAGCATGCATCTGAAGGTGCTGGGAAGCTGGCTTGATGTTATTTTGAGACCATTCCTTATCCTGTTTGAAAAGTTGTGGTGATTAAGGGAGCAAAGGCTAGAGAAGACAATTGTTAAAACTAGCTTCAAAAAAGGCAAGAAGGATTTAGGGAACATAGAAAAAAAATCCTTTGATTCATAGGAAGATGTTAATAGGAAAGTATTACGGAAGTTTCAGTATACTTTGCCTTTAGAAAATAAAACTGCTTCAATATTTTTCAAAAATTCTGAGGTTGATAAAATGGAAAGACTTGTAGTAATGGGGATTTTCTCCATGTGTTTTAGGAAGAACCTCCCAAACACTTTTTGGATTGCAGTTTATGGTATTTAGCAGAATACAACTTGCTACAGGAAGGTGATCATTTCTCGTCTGAAGCTGAAGAATGAGAAATATCACAAATACAAATGTGTAGTATCCAAGAGGACACAAAATCCAAAGGAACTTCATAAAGACATAATAACATGATAATTGCATGTAAACTGGATATGATATAACAAACATTGCGCCTCTCCAGTAATGTATTAAAAAATGGACATCTCTGTAACTGAGCAATCTAACTAAACACTTCTCCACAGCAATGACACATCATTATGATTTGTAATTTGAGATGTTAAATTCTTTAACATCTTTTGTAATAAATACAGACAAATATACCTTATCAGTGTGATAGCCTGATAGCTCAGGCTGTACAGAGTTTGACAGTGTTTTTCTAATACATTCTGCATTTAAACTAAAACAGCACAACGCATACTGCAGCCAAAGTTCAGTTAGAAACCTATCTGAAATGCGCACATTAACTGGTTGTGATATGTTTTATAAAGAAAAACCCTGAGTCAAAACCTAATGTGTCACATAGACAGCATTAATAAATACAATACTGAAGTAGACAATACTATACTACAGCCTTTAATTAATCCCTCTACTAGTGCAGGAATATTTTTACTAATAACTGCTTTTAAACTTCCTAAGAGATGAAACTTGGATCTCCACCTCTGGAGGTTATTCTAACATTTACATCTCATCAGTATGAGAAAATTTGTTCCCAATATTAAATCCAAATGTTCATCTTTTCCAGGTACATCACGTTAGCCCTGGTTACTTATCTGCTCAACTTTGAATTATCTTTATTCATCCATTGGGTTCACACATTTTAAATTCTCTGAGCTTCTCAATCATTACTCAACAAAGCTCTATCTGATGAGTTCTCTAAATTTATTCCCTACAGCTCTCCTGGTAATTTGCATTACTTTTGTCTGGACACTTCAGTTTGTTAATACCTTTCTGGTAGTGACTGCACAGAATTGTAAAGAATAGGGCAGGTCTTGGACTCAGCTGACACATGGTCATAGAATCATAGAATCATAGAATCATAGAATTGTTAAGGTTGGAAAAGACCCTTAGGATCATCAGGTCCAACCATTAAGCTACCACTGCCAAGTCCACCACTAAACCATGTCCTCAAGTACTGCATCTACCCGTCTTTTAAATACCTCCAGGGATGGGGACTCAACCACTTCCCTGGGCAGCCTGTTCCAGTGCCTGACTACTCTTTCAGTAAAGAAGTTTTTCCTAATATCCAACCTAAACTTCCCCTGGCGCAGCTTGAGGCCATTTCCTCTCGTCCTATCGCTTGTTACTGGGGTGAAGAGACCGACCCCCACCTCTCTACAACCTCCTTTCAGGTAGTTGTAGAGGGCAATAAGGTCTCCCCTCAGCCTCCTCTTCTCCAAACTAAACAACCCCAGCTCCCTCAGCCGCTCCTCATAAGACTTGTGCTCTAGACCCTTCACCAACCTAGTTGCCCTTCTCTGGACACGCTCCAGCACCTCGATGTCCTTCTTGTAGTGAGGGGCCCAAAACTGAACACAGTACTCGAGGTGCGGCCTCACCAGTGCTGAATATAGGGGCACTATCACCTCCCTGGTCCTGCTGGCCACACTATTCCTGATACAAGCCAGGATGCCATTGGCCCTCTTGGCCACCTGGGCACACTGCTAGCTCATGTTTAGGCGGCTGTCAACCATCACCCCCAGGTCCTTTTCAGCCAGGCTGCTTTCCAGCCACTCCTCCCCAAGCCGGTAGCGTTGCCTGGGGTTGTTATGGCCGAAGTGCAGGACCCGGCATTTGGCCTTTTTGAACCTCATACAGTTGGCCCCGGCCCAACAATCCAGCCTGTCCAGGTCCCTCTGCAGGACCTTCCTACCATCCAGCAGATCGACACTCCCACCCAACTTGGTGTCATCTGCAAACTTACTGAGGGTGCACTCAATCCCCTCATCCAGATCATCGATAAAGGTATTGAACAGGACCGGCCCCAACACTGAGCCTTGGGGAACACCACTCGTGACTGGTCGCCAACTGGATTTGGCTCCATTCACCACCACTCTCTGGGCTCGGCCATCCAGCCAGTTTTTAACCCAGCGCAGAGTGCACTTGTCCAAGCCGTGAGCAGCCAGCTTCTGCAGGAGAATGCTGTAGGAGATGGTGTCAAAGGCCTTGCTGAAGTCCAAGTAGACAACGTCCACAGCTTTCCCCTCATCCACTAAGCGGGTCACCTTGTCATAGAAGGAGACCAGGTTAGTGAAGCAGGACCTGCCTTTCATGAACCCATGCTGGCTGAGCCTGATCCCCCGGTTGTCCCACACATGTCGCATAATGGCACTCAGGATGATCTGCTCCATGACCTTCCCCAGCACCGAGGTCAGGCTGACAGGCCTGTAGTTCCCCGGATCCTCCTTCCGACCCTTCTTGTAGATGGGTGTCACATTTGCTAGCTTCCAGTCATCTGGGACCTCCCCGGTTGACCAGGACTGCTGATAAATGATGGAGAGTGGCTTGGCAAGCTCCTCCGCCAGCTCCCTCAGTATCCTCGGGTGGATCCCGTCTGGCCCCATTGACTTGTGGGCATCCAGGTGGAGGAGCAGGTCAGCGACTGCCACCTCTTCAACAGCTGGGACTACATTCTGTGTCCTATCTCCATCTCCCAGCTCAGGGGCATGAAAACCTCGAGGATGATCAGCCCGACTATTAAAGACTGAGGCAAAGAAGGCATTAAGTACCTCAGCCTTCTCCTCATCCTTCGTGGCCAAGATTCCCTCCGCATCCAACAAAGGAGGGAGATTCTCCTTTGCCCTCCTTTTGTCGCTGATATACTTGTAGAAACATTTTTTGTTGTCCTTGACAGCAGTGGCCAGTTTAAGTTCTAGCTGGGCCTTCGCCTTTCTAATCTTTTCCCTGCATATCCTCACCACATCCTTGTAGTCCCCCTGAGTCACCTGCCCCTTCTTCCAAAGGTGGTAGGTTCTCCTTTTCTTCCTGAGCTCCAGACAGAGCTCTCTGTTCAGCCAGGCCGGTCTTCTCCCCCGCCTGCTCGACTTGCGGCACATGGGGACAGCCTGCTCCTGTGCCTTTAAGACTTCCCTCTTGAATAACATCCAGCCTTCCTGGACTCCCTTGCCCTTCAGGACCGCCTCCCAAGGGACTCTGTTAACCAAACTCCTAAACAGGCCAAAGTCTGCCCTTCTGAAGTTTAGGGTTGTGGTTTTGCTGGCCCCCCTCCTTACTTCTCCAAAAATTGAAAACTCTACCATTTCATGGTCGCTGTGCCCAAGACAGCTCAGAAAAAAAGCATAAAGGCAAAGGTCATTTCTTGATTTCTCTGGAGCTGAGATCCTCTTGGTGCTGATCTAGTTTTGATAAAAACAAAGTACATTGACAGTTGTTTCAGTGAGCCTGTTTGAGCAGAAAGTGTTTCTGGAGCACACAGACCCGTATAATATGTGCTCTGTGGCACCTGGTCCTGCTCTATATCCTGGGAACACACATGAGCAAAGTGTTGCATGCCTGGGGAACGTATATCCACCTGATTTCCTTAGGAAAATTACCGCCTGATGTAATTTAAAGCAACCCTGAGCTGACAATAAGTTGCTGCTTGCGGTAGCCACAGAATCTCAACAGAACACAAATTAGATTAATTGAATGTCCATGCACATTTCTGCTGAGCTATGCAGCGCTAGCCAGTGGAATTACAGGTTCTGCTAAGCCCTATGTGACAGTGGCTTGTCTATGACCTTGTGCCTGACACAACTGGCTGAAAGACGCACTGCACATTGACTCAGGGAGAGCACCAGCCAGCACCCTGGGATGGTAGAAACACTGCACTGGCCATCTAGCACACTCTACTTAGGCAGCAGAGCTATCTGGCAAGCCAGGCAGGGAGTTCAATCTAGCAGCTGACTGCATCACAGCTCAGTCAAGTGCATGCCGATCACAGCCTACTCAACCCATGCACAGATCAAGTCTATCCATGGCCATCCTTGGTACAACCATCTACTGGGCAGGGGATGTGAGCAGAAGGATGCTCCTGGAGACAGAGACAATTGCAATGACTATTGGTTTTCTTTCAGCTGAACCCTGTTAGAAGCTGTGGGGAAGCCAGTGATGTCTTTCATTTGTCTGGAAGTACGCATGATGAAGGAGCCATCACATCTTTGCATCAGCATGTGGTCTGTTTAGAGGCAGAATGGTCCAACTCTTCCAATTTCACGCATAAAACTATAACCACATAAGCTTCTATTTCCTGGATGCCTGTGGAAGTGGATTTGACCTATACTGACACATGTGGTTCAGGTGCCACTTTTTCATAGAATAATGGAATCATAGAATCATTTAGGTTGGAAAACACCTTTAAGATCACTGAGTCCAACTGTAAACCTAACACTGCCAAGTCCACCGCTAAACCATGTCCCTAAGTGCCACATCTACATGACTTTTAAATACCTCCAGGGATGGTGACTCAACCATTTTCCTGGGCAGCTTGTTCCAATGCTTGATAACCCTTTCAGTGAAGAAATTTTTCCTAATATCCAATCTAAACCTCCCCTGGCGCAACTTGAGGCCATTTCCTCTCGTCCTGTCACTTGCTACTTGGGAGAAGAGACTGACGCCCACCTCGCCACAACCTCCTTTCAGGTAGTTGTAGACACCAACCATGCTACGTTATGATGAACATCTGGATGTCATCTTTTCTTATTGCTTGAGTTCTTGCAGTAGGCCAAAACTGACCATATCTTCAATATTTCTCAAATAATAGTATTTGCCTATTGCTATGGCCTGCAGCCTCGGGTATCTGCAAGCTTTCCCCAGCCAGCAGCTTGGTTGCAGCGTCACCAGTCTGTTATGGAGGATGGTGACCTGCTGCAGGACCCACATAGGGGAGGGAACCCTCTAACCATAAGCCTTGTTGCAGAAAAGCGAGAAGAGCCCAAGCTACAGGAGTGAGAGGACCACAGCAGGACTATGGACGCTACCCTCACCTGACAGCCCTGGCAGCAGAAGGCAAGCAGCATCACTCGCAAAACAATTAGTGTTCTGATGTCACCAGTGTTCCTGTCTCTGGATACTAGCTAAGTCAGAGGCCTGATTTCCTAAGATAGAAGCAACCACACACCAGGAATACCAATTATTAAAATAATGAGAATTTATACAGCCTCCCATTCAGAACAGACAGGAAGGATACATTCTGTTGCACTAATCCTACATTTCAGAAAGTTTAAAAAAGCACCGCAGAAGTTATGAAAGTCACCCTTTATATTGCAATAGTGTAATTTTACAAAGTAGCTGTTTTTCATACAAAAAGGAAATCATATTTATTCACTATTGATTCCTTCCTTATTAATTCCATGAGAAATGACAAAATACTTAAACAAACTTTAAAAAAAGAAGTAAATGTGATGTTTCATGCCTTAAAATACATTAACAAGTGTAGACAGGGTTCCTTCTACATGTTGATATATCCACTGACATTACATTTTTGAGCTTCTGAGCATTTACATTTTTGAGAGCTATGCTTCCCACCTTTTTTTTAACAAAAAAATCATTAGTTCTTTGCATTTCATATTTAATGATGAGATTCAGCTCCTTCCTCTGCCCCAAGGGTAAGGGAGGAATCACAACAAGGCCCATAAAATCTTACTAATATAGAACAGGTACAAGAACTCAATCAGATCATGAAATCACTGACTGTGTTTAAGGTTTCTTCTCCTATTTTTTTACCTAAATGTTGATGTGTCCACATTTACGTGTTCTCTGAATACAGTGGTGAGAAGTGGACATCATATTGAAATGGGATCTAGCACTTCAAGAGGCACTTTCAACAGAAATGTGATCTTTACTGTAAAGTATCTAATTTCATTCATCTGTGCCCTTGAAAACACTTTCTGCTGTTAAAAGACATGGCTTTTGAAGGACTACTTCTATTTTTATCTATCTACATCTACCCTCATGATTTCTTTGTTTTCCATTTTAAATCAGAATTTTTCATTAACTACTGTGTTTAGGTCTTAGGGGGGATAGTATTTTATTATCTTTATTTTGAATCATTTCCTTTGTATCCCGCTGCTGTAGAATGGTCAGGATGTTCTGCTCATAAGGGAACACTGCATACAGTAAGTGGGTGGAATTTTTAATTCCTTACAATTTTTTACATTGAAGAATGGAATCAAAACTACTGGAATCAAACACCACCTCTTTATAAAACCATTGTCGCCACAATGCACTAATTAAAAACTCCATTGCCTATGTGGAGCAGTCCTTAACTCATATTTTAAATTTACAGATAGTAAAATGTAATATTAATTGAAAATGCATTATCTGAACAGAAGGGTTTAGATTCTTTAGAAGGTTTTAGACTAAATTTGGCTTGAGAGATGGAATAAAAGCCTATGTAAAACTTAATGTCTTCTTGAGTATGAGGACTCTGTTCAGGTGAATGGAATCAGAGCACCTCCCGGTATTGCTTACAAGCCAGTAAGTGAGAAGAGTCACAGGCAAGACCTCAGCTTCAACCCACATTCACTTTCCCATGGGAGCTCAGCATAACAGTGACTCAACTGAAAACATGTTAGCTGACCCCTTAAAAATGTTCCTAAAACAACTGTAAGTTTTGTGTCCTCAAATAAACAAGTAATACAGAACACTACGGTTTTACCGATGGGAGGTATTCAACCTTCTTTTTTTAATACTTAATAATTACAGAGTTCTGGAATATTAAAGAAATTCCAGCTAACATTCAGCTTTCTGCCAAATAATACTCCATCAGTAAAAAAAATGGGTGAAATTCTGTCTCCATTTAAGCCAGCTGGAATTTTACCATGGACTTCAGTGGGGCCAAGGGAAGTCTATGATCACTTAAGTGGTTAAATAGCTTCAGTGAGCTTTGAATTTTAACCAGTGAATGAATTTGAGATAATTCCAAACAATCAAACAAATGATAAAAAGTGGGTTTTTGACAAAATTAATGGCACAATAACTACAATGATTGCTTTTCATGGGATAAATTAAGGACTATTCCTATATTAATAGTAAATAACATGTCTTTTATAAAACAACTGTTATGGAGCTCTTCTAAGGTAAACAAAAATTTGATAAAAAAAAGAGATTTCTACTTAGTACATTATTTATAGGTGTACTGTTTGAATTAACTTGTTTTCATAATTTTGCCACATCTTTAACAGTTATGAACAAGCTTTTCTATGTCTGCATTTCTTATCAAGTTCCACACTGCTAAAATCCCTCTTGCTTCTGTGTATTTGAAATGCATTTATGTCCTTACGGAGTATCAACAAACAGGTTTCTTTTTATTACAGTATTTATACACTGAAAAATTCTTGTTATTTCTGGTACTGCTACTGCATATGTTACTTTTAAAAGACAATTCTACCTATAGCATGCATTACTCTTATACTCTTATATTATTAAGAGTTTACAATGATGTCTTACCATAACCTTCAATCATGTGCCTTAACTTATCTGGGTTTTGGAACTAATATTGAAGCTGTCACATTTCTGTGTATATGAGCATTGGCATTCTTAACCAATATACATTTCAAGTACATTTTCAGTCTACTAATACGCTGCACTGGCTAAGAAATTTTGCTGATCTAATAAGGAGATGGGAAAACCCTTTGAAGTCAGTGATCCATGAAGTCTCCATACAAGTTTTGACATATCAAGAGAGATGACAGTATACTGAGCCAACCCTCCTATTGGAGAAGTCATAAAAGACAGCACACGTATATACACACAGTTTGTTCATCACAGTTTTGTTCTTCTGCATTTTATAGATTTGCACATATTGTGCCAATTCAAAGACCATCTATGAACTTCATTGCAGAAACTGGAAAAGGAATGTGGATTGTTTTGCTGGGGCACATCTTCCTGTGCTACATGAGTCTGCATAACAGAGGCAGGTGGCTTTCACTATCGTTATTTTACCTTACCCCAATATCTGTGTTGGAAACAAGTTTTATCTCCAATGAAGTTATCATTCTAGGCCAAATCAGAATTCCTTTAATCAGTACAGTAAATTGGAATTCTTTTAAAAAGAAACAAAGTGAAACCTTTAGGATGTGGCTGCGCTATTATACAAAGACCTCCAAATAAAGGAGTTTGGTGTGCTTCAGGCAAATAATCCCTGCCCCAAATAGCAATGCGTTGGTGGAATTCACTGAAATTTTATTACAAGTTCAGAACTCAATGACAATCTCACTGAAGTTAACGTGACTTGGACTGTTAATCTGAGTGAGAGTGGACGTGAGCCTTGTATTCTTCTCTTTCTCGTTCTGCATTGAATAGTGTCACCTAGATTGCCATGGAACTTTACCACAGGTAAGCTGCAAAACGTGCAGCAACTGTTTATGTACCATTATGTATGTTTAAAATAAGTCATATCTATAAAGATGGCTTGGTCTTTTCAGCAGTTGCTCAAAATGCATAAATATAAAAGGTCAAAATAGAAATGGATTTGGTCCTACCGAAACTAAATATTTTCATATTTGCAAAACTGGTAAAAAAAGAGATTTGTAGAGTTTTTATCATGAACATACTGTTGTTTTTCTACAGCACTTTGGAATACTACAGTCATTCACAGTTGACAAAGTGGTAGACAAAGAAAGGCGTATTCAAAGCCTAAGTAGTAAGGAGGTCACAGAGCATCCTATTTTTAATTCTGAAGCTTTTATAACTTAAAAATCTATTTTAAAACTCAAAAAAGAATGTGTACTTCAAATAAAAATGAACTATAAAACTATACTTTTCTAAGAATATATACTGGTTTCACTTTTAGATTTTATCCTGTCTAGGTTGGAATCACAACTATTATATGCTTGCACCAGAACAAAAGTTTCTGATTGTTTTCACTGGTTTTCTCATTACTATGAGAAAATATCCCCTCTCCCAACAATACTGAATACTATAAAGAACAATACAAAGACTCAGTGTCAGGTAAATCTCCACTTGGCCTCCTTCTCCTCTGGTTTACCTGGATGTTTCTGATTCTCTTTAGAATTCATATAGTAGAAGCTAAATTGACTGAATCAACCTTTCTAGTCAAGAAGTGGTGAAAAACAACACACGTACACAGAGCCTCTCTTTTTATCTCAACTAAATGAGAAATCCCTTCTTTAAAACATTTTTCTGGTAGAGACAAACTGGTACATAGTGGCCGTGGTGAGACAATCAGCATAGACCGACTCAGAGAAACTATAGGAACTTAACTAAATACAGAATGATTTTTTCAAGACAAAAAAAGAAATAATAAAGAAACCTGCAAACCAATCTATTAGCATTGAGAATCATTAAAAAGAAGGCTGTTTTGTTTCAGAGGCCTGATAACCAGTGTTGATAAGGAGAGAAAATTCATCTCCCAAAACAGGCTTGCTCACATAAGTTGCTTGATCTATGGAAGAATTCAAAAATCATCTTCTCTTAGTGGGGGGAATTGAAAATTTCTTTACTCTGGTTGTTATAATTGTCACCAGTAAACTTAATCACTGCAGACTTAATGTGCTCAGGAAAACTTGTGATGGAATGATTAGCAAAATCCTTCCCCGAGGAAGGTACTACAGTCAGAAGGAATTAATCAGGAAATGGGGGCTGTAAGTTTGTAAGGTCATGTCCAAAAGTCTTTGTATGGGAACAGGAGAAACAGCGTCTGTAAACTAGGTATATTTTCTAATGTGTTACCTATTATTTGCCATAATACATAGACAGATAATGCATATCTGGTCATACGGAAACCTGGGAATCAAAGGCAGGATCTATGCAGAAATTGGTCTGTTGAGTTTATTTTGTTTTGCATTTAGTTTCTGACTTCTTGGCTTCAGTGAACTTGTCATCTGTGATCAGGAAATAATGTGACAGACATTGCATAGTCACGACTTTGGGCCTCTCTTCAGCTAGGTCCTCAGCCAGTTTAAGGAGTTATGCAGACTTCCCCAATGAGTATTTCACCTTGCTGTCCACTCAGCTCTGGTAGCTGGTATTAAAAGACACCTCTCAGTACCCCTCAAGGGACAAAAGAGCACTGTGAATTAATTTAACCTAGCAGTTCAATCTCTACAAACTTGCTACAAACTAATGAAATTACATGGTCAAGCAATGACAGACTTGTGCTACACTTAAGCTCCTTTAATGTTGGTTTCAAACACCTAAGGTAACAAAAAGATACTTCAAGAAAGGCTTGTTATTTAACGAATCTCTGATGAATGTAAAATTGTGGTGGTGTACTTGCATTAATGTTTAGGTAACTTCTACCATTAGGTGTCAGACAGTGTGGAAAAAGTAGAAAAGGAAAAGACGATATATTTTCCTTTATTTGACCTTCTTTAATGGAAATCTTTGTTACAGATTCTGTATTGATATAACTCTTTATGAAAATTTATTTACTTTCCAATGGGTACTTTGTGCTGATTAGGTGAGAAAGGATTACCTTCTTTCCTGCTATTTATAACACAGCTAATGATTTTCTTTGGGGTGAATAGCTTCTTATTTATCTTCAGATGCTTTCCTCGACAGGTACAAAGTCAGAACAAAAAGGTCTTCATTGTTTCTTTTGCTACAAGGTAAAAATATGGGGCTGCTTCCTGTAAATGGTTCTACTCGCCCAGGTATTCTCATATGTGTGGGTCATATTTTTCATGTAAAGGGTGTTCCCTCTCATTTTGAAGATTACAGTAAAAAAACCCTATCCATTACTCAGTTATCTTAAATACTAATATATTTCTAAGAAGCATCTGGTTTAAACTAGTATAACATTATTCTGGTTATATTAAAATGCCCTGCTATGTAACTGCCCTTCCATTTATAATAGTTTCACTTTCAGGTTAGCTGTGTTTTGGAAAAGGTTTAAAATCAGATGAATCATCAGTTCTCCTGGGAAGCACTGTTCTGCAATAAGCTGCTGGCTCTTTGCCCCATATACAGACATTTTCTAATACAGTCATTAGGACAGTTCCTATCCCTCTGTCATATTAAAAAATTAATGAGTTCTTTTCAATAACTTTACAAAGCCCATAAGACATAGCATAGCAAATCCTTCCTGTTTTACTTAAATAGTGAGGTTTCAACCCCTGATATAGATTGATATTTGCAGGATCACACATGCAAAGGAAAAGTGTCAGCCTTACAACTGATTTCTGTTGTAGAGTTTGTTTGTCCTATGTTAGAAAAGCAGCTGTTTGCTGAAATTTTGTGGAAATCTCCTGAAGTATTTGGCATGAAGAACTAGTGTTTCTTTCCTGTAAGTGCAATGTATTATCCTGTTTCTCTTAATCAGTAGAATATACTAAAATTACAATGAATTCATCTGCATTTAGCTTTTACATATTAAAATATTTTTATAATTGCCATATGGCTATTCACAAATTTCTGATAACAGTAGCAATGACACATTTGTAATGGGATGTCCCAGTGCAATTCCACCAAATTAGCAAAAAGCATAATGGAAACATGAAACAGATTTGGCAGTAAAAACACACTTACCTTCATATGTTCCACTTTCTAAGAGAGCACCACTTTTCTCCAATTCCATAAAATCTTCAACAGTGATGAAAATATAGTCCACACCAGGGACTTCCCCCTCCTTATGTGGCCTTGTGGTGCCTATTAATAAGACGAAAGACAGACTGTCAAGCACATGACCTAAATGTAGAACGATCTTTTTGAAAGTTTTGGAAAATTTACAAAGTAAACTATTTATACAACACATTATAGAGCACATCCTCCTTGTGAGGATGTCTTTCAAAACCATATAGCTACATTTGTTGAAGCTGACAGAGGTATATGAGATGCATGTTTAAGATCATGCCAGACATTCTTTGGATCCATATTATTTATTCTCACTAATGAAAAAGTATCATACTACTATTCTTTTTATGTTACTAGAAAGACCCTCAGTAACACCAGGCACTCAGAGGTAACACAGATCTTTGATGTGTATTTTCCATGGCTTCAAAGTCTTGTCTACAATTAATCTGCTTCATGATCTTTTAAACATTTATTTAGCACACAAAATAATAAACCTGTAAGTAAATCTGTGAGGGTTATATTCACATTGCTTGTTTCAATGCCATAAGTGGACTTGATAAATGGTCAGGCTTATGGTACTGAGTGATTCAAATCACCTGCTAACCATGCTGTCAAACTGCAAAGGTGCTTATATTTAGTTATTGCCTCTATTGTCATCTCTGGATGGCAGAACTCCATAAACTCCGACAGACAATATTTCATACATGCTAAGAAGTGACGCGGCTTAGCTAGCAGAAGTTGAGATGTTAGCAGGGAAGTATCTGAATTTGACCTAATTGCCTAACGGTCCAGTTTATTGTGGTCAGGCTATCCCTACTTTGACTGTAACCACTAAATGTCTCAAAACTCCATTTGGGAATGGGAGAGTTTGGGAATGGGAATGGGTCCTCCTCAGTCTCAGTGTGTTCGAAACATCTTAATCAATCAATCCTTTATCAATACTGTAGTGATTACATCACACTCGCAGGGTTTGGTTTCAAGACTGTTGACACTGGGAAGTGGCTAGAAACCAGATCTTCCACTTCCCGGACAAAAGTTTAACATTATGATATTGTGCAAAAGACACTGTCTCTTCCTCAGTTATTAATCCACCACCTTAAACACTGTATCGTGGCTCTCATATTATGCAGTAGTGATTCAGACATCTCTTCAGGTCAGCTAACATAAAATCTATTTCATGTACTTTTTGATGTCTATTATTCAGACATCTGCATTTAAACCTCTTGAATCATTTTGTGTGAGATTTATCGTGAGATTAAGAAAACTAAGTGTAATTGTTTACATTTCTGCCATGTGTATAAACTATTGCAGCCAATAGAAACCTCATCAATGGTGGAAGCAAGAGAGCTATTCAGCTGCCTGCCTGCTAAGAGCTCAATTCTGTTGACCATATATAGGTCTCTGTGGGATGCCTCAGATATCCATGTGAAGCTAGCAGATATGCAAAGGACAAAATATCCCTTGGATTGCCCCAAATGCACAAGATTATCCTTTGCACTGCCCAAAATGCAGCTGTCTTAATCTCATACTGATCCCACTCTACAGCTAGATCTAATGGAGATTTCTGTGCAATGAAGGGCACATTAGAAGTGCAAGGTTCTCTCAGTGACAATGACAGGACTCCCATGCTCTCAGTGATTTCTACTGGCCAGTGCTCAGCTTTGCCAAAGCACTGGATGGCCTTCAGAGTTGTCCAAACTCCTTGCTGTCAGTGGAGACACGGAGGCATAAATGGTTGGTGCCTTAGTTAGGTTATCTGGACTGCTTGTCATAGATACGTTTCTCTCCTCACAAGCATCCTGAATGTCTATTGGAAAGACTGGATGAGCCTGAGAAGCTAATATTTCAGTACCTAACATCAGGAATGTTTTGATAAATATATAAGACCCTTTTCTTCATTTGTCTGATCCCAATTCCCTTTTCATCTCAATATTTAAAACTAAAACTCATCTTATTTGGCTGTTTATTTCTGGGAATTTCATATTTGCAGAAATGGGTTCGTTAGGATTATTACTATTGTGTTTCAGGGATGGTATAGTTAAAACACTCAGACACTCGGATTGTCCATAAATACGTTGAATTTACTCCCCATGGAATATCTGGCCCCTGGGGATGCAGCAGCATCCTCAAAGATCTCCAGCCCTATGTGAGAACTGTGCAGAAGCACAGGGATTCTGGCAAGCCCCCGAGCTCCTGGGAGCTCTGCTAACAGCACAAGCATCAGATGTTTGATCTGCATGCTTTCTCCTGAGGAATTTTTCACTCCCAAAGTCTACTGACAGGAACTGTAAACACTTTGGCAAATCAAGGCTATGTTATTCCTAGACATAGCACAGGGAAGAAGCTGGCGTATTAGATGAGTACCTCTAGCTTACTGTTTCTTCAATATTTTTTTATGTAGCCAAACTAGGATTACCAGAAGTTTATCAATCAGACAAAAAAACCAAGTTACATAAAATGTGGAAGTAAGCCCTGCTCTAAGTGGAAAGTTGGACCAGATGACCTACTGAGCTCCCTCTCAATCTAAATTTTCAATGATTCTATGATATTAAGTGTTAATACACTGCAGTTTGTTTTAAACACATGGAGGTTCAGCAGTCATATTCAGCAGGGATGACTGCAAAGTCTCACAGGAGGTCCAACAACAGACTCAGTTATCCTTGTGCTTCTCTATTTTGGTCACGGTCTCTGGTCAACTTGCCTAGAAAAGTGTAATGGACTAAATTTCAGATTCTGAATCCCTCTCTTAAGTTGGAAGCTAAAGACCTGACCTTTCTGCCCTTATGTGACTTAGTCACATTCTTTCTGATACGGTACATGTATGATAATGTCTGCATATGCCCTGCACTATGAATTGAATATTCTGTCTAATCTGCTTCCCCTATTTCAAATTAAATGCATGGTCCAATTATAGATTAATTCTGTATCCTTAACACACAGCTTAACTCTAGCCTGTCTATTCTCCAGTTGAATTGCTCATCACCTATCCCCACATGTAAGGTAGCCATGAGATACCCTGTATTAACAGCTGCAGATGTAATAATTATCTTATTCTGTAATACTCCAAGATTTCAAATAGTTGCTATTTTGCTTCAAGATGAAACTAATGGATTTTTGTGGCAAAACCAAAAGACCCAGAACTCCACTTCAGAATTGCCAGTGTGCTACTGTACACAGCAGCTTCTTAATTTAGTCTCTCTGAATCTCAGTTTCCCACTGATTTTCCTAGGTGACTAAATAGCTACTGGTAATTCTACAGTATGTTTTCCTTTCTGCATTTCTCTTGCACCCCATGGTTTCACTAGATATCCCAGCATGGAGATGAGGAATCCTTTCTCATGGAAGTTGAACTGAAATGGGTAAATTATACAAATGAACATTTTTAAGGAAAAACAGATTTTCTGGAAAATTTCTTGCCAGTTCTACCTATACCTGCTTGTCTGTCCTACAATGCCAGGAGATAATACTGTTACCATACTCAGATGGTAACATGGAAGGTTCCGCCCTCTTTTCTTATAATCCTTAGAGAGTCTGCTCCAAGACCTCTGCATTGTATCGTACACTGAGGGCTGTACTCCTATAAGATGTCAACTACTCACTTCCTTCAAAAAATGGAGAAAAGAGCAAACCATGATCTCTAGTTGCATGTGTTCAGGGTGACTCTTACCCCAGGTACAGCTGTTTCCATCCCCACCAGAACTGTATTGCTCTTGATAAAATCTTACTGAGCCCCATTTCCCTCCTGCATCTGTTCTCATCCCCTCAGCCTGGAGGACCTGAGATCTTGCAAATGGTTAAAGCAATTCCCTGACTAATGGAATAATCAATAGTTATCACCTCTTTTACTCCTTTGCCCTGGAGGAACTGAGTTGCTGCTATTAATACTTCTGCTGTCCTTTAAACCTTTCTGTAAGCACCATAGGGTTTGCAATGTGCAGGTTAACAGACTTGGAGGCAGTTACTGGAGAATCTTAAACACCCATCAGGATCTGAACATTGAGGTCTATATATAGGAGTCTTAAAGACGATAGGGAATTTTTCTTTTTCCTTGCTTTTAAATTAATGTAGAGTTACTGTTATTAATAGATTTTGTCTTTGACTACATTCATATAGACAGATAGGCAGGCCTAAAACTATGGTGATTCAAGACTTAAAGCATTGAATTCCAAGCCTTATATTTTTACAGAAACACAACACCTTTTGTTATACAGCATCAAGGTTTAATAGGACACACTTGCTACTGCTTATAATATTTAGCCTTTTATTAATGTAAAATGAAAATAGGAACCCAGTTACCATGGTAACGTATGAAAAAATAACCTTTGAATTCCATAATGAAAGAACATGATCTTGCAGGATCAAAACCAGCAAAGGATATTTTCACTCCACTATTTATGACAAATACAATCTATTGTTGCTGTGGAAGAGAAGACACGAAAGGAGTAGCTTGCAAGTAACCACGACCAGTCCATACAAGCAAGTACTGTCACACAATGTGTAGGTAGCTTAGAAATTACAGGAACTTTACCTACAAAATCTGGATTGATACTGACTTTCTTTGATTTCATGAGCACTGCTTGCATCGTACGATTTGCTCTCAAAAACAATATTAGGGTCATTCACTGAGCAACTACTTTATCTGGATTTGTAACTTCAGAATGGGTAGTTGTTACAGTTTAGAGATATTTAAGCTATATGGCACATGTTTCGTTTGTTTGTTTGTTTGTTTGTTTTTAAAAAGACCCTTTGCTTTTGCAGGTTGTTTCTTCTTCTGTCCTGCAGGGGAAACATAATGATTCACCATACTTGAGTTCAGGCTTTCCATGCTCAATGTTATGTTATATGATGGTGCTATGTTTCTGGAGAGAAATAAGGTGCCATTTACATGAATAGCCTTTGAAAGAACATTTTTCTTTTAACAGACTGTAAGGCACCTGAGGGTATAAATTTAGACACCTAAAAAATCTTTACAATGAATAAAAAAAGGAGTGTGTTAATTTAATAGCAATAAACTATTTTTGAAATATTGCTTCTATGAGCTTGGGGAACAATAAATAACATTTAAGATGGAAGTTTTATGTTGACTGCTAGTGCGGATGGGAAAAATGGTCAGTCCAGATTCCCATAATTAGTATAAAACTATGGAATTATTAACTCTGGAAGAGCTCCAGGGTTGGAAAGCTCCATGCCAGTTAGTCCAGGTAGGAGAACAACTAGGAATTTATATGTCTCTCTTTTAATCTCAGCATCCAAGTATATAATTATAACATATTAGTGCTTATTTGGGAACAAGGTGCTTGGTTTGACTTTGAAAATATTAGCGCTTCTTAGAAGCACTGACTCTTCATAGTCTTTGTCCAGCTCTGCTACTTTCAAAAGCAGGAAAGGTGCTCTCTCAGTATTTCTTTTATTGCTAACTCCATGTAGTTATGCATGATAGGAAAAGAGGCAAATTTATTTATGTGTCAGCTTAGGAATATGAATGTTAGTTAAAAATCCCAGAACTATGACAGGAAAGACTCAGAAAAGTGTTCTGTGCTCAGTACTACATACACATTTTCAAGAACACTTCATCCTTCCACAGTAAATAATCTGTATTTTACAATCTTTGGCAGCATTACAAGGATAATATCACACAAATAGTGTTCCTGTACAGTCTATATGATGGTCAGGAGAGTAGAATAAAGGCCTTAGTCCCTGCATGATCCAACACCTACTCACAGACTTCGTGCACAGGTTTCAATGCTCCGAGCTTATAGGAGTATTATAAATATTAATATTATTATTACATTTTTAATTGCAAGTTAAGGGCAAACATGGCACACTTTTTCACTATCCAGACTTCACTGTTATTCAGCTGATTTGCATTTGGATTCACAGATTGGTTACTATTGCATGAGGTAAATACAAAAGAAAGGTGTATCTTTGCCACAAGGACTTACAGTATAAATGAAAGGCACAGTAATAACCTAGCCTTTTTTGCATAATGAACTACGCCTAGATTCATTTTCCAAATGTATGGAAGCAAATAAGGCCTTATTGTGCTTATTTGTTCCAAATATAACAAAACATAAAGAGAAAAAAATCTTTAATATATAAAGCCCTTTTATTAGACATTCTACTGAAAATTTGTTCTGTAATTCTGCTCTGTACAACAGCTTGTTGTGGAAAGCAGTACGCCAGGTTGTCGTACATTACAGTAGCTGGAGGGATTCCTCCTGCAGAAACAGACTGCTAATCTTTAGTAAACTTCAGCTGCGCCCTTGGTACGACCTTGTATACACTTTGCCTTAGAAAAATTCAACAATGTTTAATTAGCTCTTTTGTTTCTGTGGTGGGTTGATCCTGGCTGGATGCCAGGTGCCCACCAAAGCCACTCTACCACTCTCCCTCCTCAGCTGGACAGGGGAGAGAAAATGTAACAAAAATCTCATTGGTTAAGGACAGGGAGAGATCACTCACCAATTACTGTCATGGGCAAAACAGACTTGACTTGGGGAAATTAGCTTAATTTATTACGAATCAAATCAGAGTAGGATAATGAGAAATAAAACCAAATCTTAGAACACCTTCCCTCCACCCCTCCCTTCTTCCTGGGCTCAGCTTCACGCCCGATTTCTCTACCTCCTCCCCTCCAGCAGCACAAGGGGACGGGGAATGGGGGTTGTGGTCCGTTCATCACACGTTGTCTTTGCTGCTCCTTCCTCCTCAGGGGGAGGACTCCTAACACTCTTTGTCTGCTCCAGCCTGGGGTCCCTCCCACGGGAGACAGCCCTCCATGAACTTCTTCATCGTGGGTCCTTCCCACAGGCTACAGTTCTTCACAAACTGCTCCAGTGTGGGTCCCTTCCACAGGGTGCAGTCCTTCAGGAACAGATTGCTCCAGCATGGGTCCCCCATGGGGTCACAAGTTCTGCCAGCAAACCTGCTCCAGAGTGGGCTCCTCTGTCCATGGGTCCACCGGTCCTGCCAGGAGCCTGCTCCAGCATGGGTTTCCCACAGGGTCGCAGCCTCCTTTGGGCATCCACCTGCTATCCAGCGTGAGGTCCTCCACGGGCTACAGGTGGATATCTGCTCCACTGTGGACCTCCATGGGCTGCAGGGGGACAGCCTGCCTTGCCATGGTCTTCACTATGGGCTGCAGGGGCATCTCTGCTCTGGCACCTCTGCTGGAGCACCTCCTCCCCCTCCTTCTTCCCTGACCTTGGTTGTTGCTCTCACATATTCTCACTCCTCCCTCCAGCTGCAGTCACGCATTTTTTTCCCCGTTCTTAAATATGTTATTATAGAGGCGCTACCACCATTGCCGATGGGCTTGGCCTTGGCCAGCAGCGGGTCCATCTTGGAGCCGGCTGGCACTGGCTCTATCGGATATGGGGGAAGCTTCCAGCAGCTTCTCACAGAAGCCACCCCTGTAGCCTCCCCGCTACCAAAACCTTGCCATGCAAGCCCAATACAGTTTGTTTGCCAAATTACTCTGGGACACTATTACTGCAAGGAACTGAAATGTATGGGAAATTATACCTATCTTGTCAAATTACTAACTGCATTAAGCAGAGAAACACCACATTTGTCTTGATCTACCGAATTCCCAGCCGAAGAGAATAATAAACATCATTTTCAAGTAAAGTGAGTTTAGATGTACTACAAAGCAGGAAGCTTCAAGTGTTTATGATACTTCTTATAACAACGACATAAAGCACAATGGCATAAGCCCCTTCTTGCCAAGGGTCATGAAGAGGAAAAGTTTTTTCCTCTTTCTAAGTGTGCAATACCAACAATTTCTCTGATGCATCTTTACAAAAACAATTGCAGAAGCAAAGGAATGAATTCCAGATTCCTGAGAATATTTTTCAGGGGTAATAGTTTCAAACTATATTAATAAGCAGATTGGTGGCAAATGTGATCCTGAAGAAGATCTCCAGGCTGACCAATTCAAACACCACTAGCAAAGGTGCTAAATGCTCTACAGAGAGGCAAAGCCAGGCATTTAGCAGTTGCTGAGTTGTGAGACTGCAGCATTATTTGCAATGTTACCTGTACACAGAGAGAAAAATCAGACACTATTTGGAAGAAACAGTGTGTTTTTACTATCTCCAGGATATTCTGACCAAGTTTTAGTAGAAAGGGAAAAGCACTTAACCATACTTCATCACAGAACTAATATTTTCATTTCTGGGTGTTTAATTCATGTGAATGAAAAGGAAGTTTTCCAATCTCCGTGCATCATCAGTATCCACTGATAGTAGCAGAAATAATAGTTTAACTACATTGCTCAATCCAGAGTCCACTGAAATTAGGTGAAGAAATTGGGTCATATAAAAAGAAACCCTTAAAAAAAAAAAAAAAGCCTGACCTGTATTTTTAACAGTTTCTAGTATACTTTGGGATTAATGACATTGTTTGTTACATTTTGATTTTTCCTGAAGAAGTAAAATGTAAGATTGTGAAAAGCAGTCTTAAGAGACTGTGTACTAGGCTGTAGTGCCCACGTTCTATAATACCATGTAATTCTTAGGACAATATATTTTATATTTTATAGTGTAAAACAGAGGCAGTGGCTTCCTGGATTTGAGATCTACAATGCACATAGTAACAGATAAGCATGTTCTTTATGGAAACAATATGCATTCAGCCTGTGGTTCTTTAGATTTTCACTTTTTCTAAACTTGAGACATATGCATTAGGTAAGTTAGATAAGCTCCTGCATGGTGGTTAGCAGGATTATTACACTCCAGATGCATATATCCTTTCAAATACTTTTTTAGATTCTGTATGCATTCAGTAGCTTGCGATTAAACACAACCTGGGTTTTCTATTTGTTTTGGTTTCGTGCAATGCGACAGACACTCTACAATGCGCATAAAACCAGCCCAAAGATAATTTATGCATTTTAAAAATTAAGTCATACTGGAGCCGAACAGCAAAGTAAAATTAGGAGATGGGAATGACAGTAGTTCTAGCTGAGGACTGCTAGTAGGAAGGTTATTTATTTGTTTATTTATCTGATTAATTATGAGAGGACCACTGGAACCAGCAAGACACCCAGAGAGGAAACGTGGCACAAGTGCTGTAGGCTGAGACAGATACTTGAACAATTTTCTTTAAAATAAACTGCGACATATCCAGAGCTACCCATTACACCATGTTAGGATTTGATCATTGCACTTTCATGCTGTTACCCTGTGACAGGCACTGATATACTGGGTGTTGCCTCTACAAAGGTATGTGACTCATTGCCTGGTAATCGCGGCATGAATTGGGTCACTTTCCTGCTGTTGCTGAATTCCTCATTAAGTCTGCAGACTATTTTCTTTTAAGAGCAACTCTGAGCCAGCATTAAGCCCAGCTATACAAGCTCCATTGCCAGCACAGCACTTGAGCAAATAAAACATCTTATTTTCATTATCTTTGCCAAGAGTATATTTTAAGATGTTAGCAATAGACTTCAGAGATAAAAGCTAATAACAGAAAAGTGTGAATACTTTGTGGCAAGTTAGGCATGGAATATTGCACAAGATACCTGTAAAAACAGTCAGAAAAGCTGTTGCTAATGCAGATATCATCAACACTTAAAATATATTCTACGTAATTTCTCAAAGATACCAAATTGGGAAATTATGGGTATTCTGGCATCTGGAAGTGCAGACCATACAGATGTTAGCCAAGTGCCTGAAGGAATCTGATTTTCAGTGCTCAAAAAGTGAAAAGATGAAGGAAAACCGATTATGAATCATTTTGTATGCCACATTATTGCCTCAAAAGTTTTTTTTTAAGGCAAGGATTAGTACCAGCCATGAAGCTCTAGAAAACACTGGGATTTTCTTCATAAAACATGTTAATGTCTTAGCAAATACCCCTGCAATATATCCCAATATCTTTCATGCTTATTATAAAAATAAAACATGGTATCAGCTTTCCAAACAGATAAGAAAGAAAGAAGTGAACTGCTCTAAAGAAAAATTTGAGAATGGAAATTTGAAAACCTGATGATAAATGGATGGTAGGTTGTGCTCGTAGGGTTGGGGGTTTTGTTTCGTTTAATTTGGAACTTGTAGAGCTAATAAATAATTAATAAAGTCCAAGATTTATTTTTTTTTTTGTACATGCTTTAGACATTCAGTGTTGCTCTTTCATGGATTTCCACTCTTTCAGGTAAAGATATAAACTGAAACATGATGACATATCTTTACCCCATTTGGAAGTTTAGGCTTCGATTCCCATTGCACAAAGTTGTTTACATCCCCATAAGCCTTTACTCCAAATATAAACAACAGGTTTTTACATGAAAGTGAATATATGTGCACAAAAGAACTATCTGAAGAATCTAGCCATGCATTAGGGCATTTTGATGAGAGAATCATGTATGCATGAGCATTTATGTTTCCATATATTCCTTCAGATTTATAAAAGTCTTCTGCTAATGAGGTCTAGACAGAGAGTTTTGATGTTACTAATAAAATAAAGGTACATCTAGTTACATGCAAAATGCTTTCTACTACTAGAAAAGCTTAATTAGAACATGATTTCTTAAGGTCTTTGGAAGAACAAAGCGTCTTCTGGAAATATCTGATTTTTTGCAGTTCTTCAAGAGGATAGATGATGTAGTTAAAGAGCTACTTGCATAGTAGTCTGCTGGCATGTGTAGGTCTGCTAAACAGTCAGGTATTACAGCTGAATTTTCGCCCAGTGTTAGCAATTCTGTTATTCCTACTGATGATCCAACTGATTGGAGCATCAATGGAAATATTATTAAGTGACATTTGGGATAGTTTGTTCAACTGTGATGTCAAAACATCTATTTATACTGCACATTAATATACTTTCAGAAATCCTGGAAACACACCACATCTGGAATAAGGGACAACACTTCTGCTATCAACAACAGAACCTGGTTTTATACCAGTTGATTTTATTAACATTATGAATAAATTCTTGTGGATGACTTTTGTTAGTCAGCTTGTACCTGTTACTACAGAGAACTGAAGAACCTGCTTAAATCATATACAGACCATAGGGTACCTTGAAAGATTCTGCAATGCCTGCAATGATAACTTTTAAACTGAAAAATTCTAATAGTCTTATTCCCTCTACATATTTTACTCAAACTTAGGGAGCCAGCCACCCTGTATAATGTCTATTTAATAGTATATTTTAAAAGGATTTGTGAAGTTGTTAGCTGTTGCTATTAAATCCCTGAAAATATTTATAAATGGATTCTCTAAATCTAGTCTTTCTTTGACAGGCATTAAGAGAGGGACTGTGGAATTGGCTGGCATAAAAACCATCCACAGATGTATTCCTAAGCCAAACTCACTTCAGCTGTTTTGGAAGTTTATGTCAATAATACAGAACAGATAATTAATGAATCAATGGTATGAAACAATAACAGGATTTTAAGGGTTTATTTACTGATTAGGACAGGTGACACACAGAAAAATGAAGGGAGTTTATGCTTAAAATAGGGAACCTAGTTAATATATGTGAACGAAAAAAAAAAATCTGTACTTAAAACGGGGCAGTCTTCAGACACAAGTCTAAAATTCTGTCTCTGTAGTCTTCACAGTTGTGTTCTGCTGTACCTCTGAACAATATCTATCCAACAAGGCATGGGAGCAAGAGCCAATCCAGAGCATGTCTCTTCATCTGAATCAAAATGTACTTTGGAAAACTACAATGGATGGTGTCTGAATAGTAGAAGAGAGTTACAAGTTACTTTGCTTTTCCTCTATCTTCCAGCCCATAGTTTGTTTTGATGGTTTTATTCCTTGGCTTTCACCCCAAATGTTGATATATACAGCCAAATCTCTGCACCATTCACCAGACAGCTGGAGTAGACCTTGGTTTGGTAACAAAAAATGCTCATATGTAAGAGCAGATACTGTTGCACTCATTTTTAATGAACAGAGTTCAGAGAAATGACTGAGTGGTTGTGCAATACTGTACGCAACACCTCCAGAAGATTCACAGCTGAAACCTGTGGTGGCCAACTGCTATCCAGACAACAGAGCAAAAGCTGAACTGAGACACAGGGAATCGTATTCCCTCAGTAGGGATCCCATCAGCGCTAGACAGGATTTCTTGTGGGATGCCACCACATGCTGCAGGAAGGCTTTGAGCAGAAGGAGGAGTCATGCTGAGAGACTGTTTCCCATGGCAGCGCTGCTCTGCCCATGTAGAAGCACATTTCTCATGTGAAGGTTACAGGCTATCGAATGCTGTACCTCTCGGGCACATTGGTATAGCAAGAACATGGTTTTTTGTCTGCTTCTAGAGTAAAAGCAAGCATCTTGTTTCCTCTTTCCTCCTCTTACTTTCCACTACAAACAGCAAAAGTAGGATATACACAATAATGATGCAGAGTCCCTGGTAAAAACTTTTCTGTTGCTCTTCTTCATCCACTGTTTCTCATAGGGAATAAAGTTCATAGTCATTGAACTATGAACTATGCAGTAAATTCCAAGGAAACACAATGTTTGATTTTTCTGTTCTAAAAAGTCCAGTTTAAAACAGTGGGAGAGAAAATGTATTCTTCTTCTTTCAGATAAATGAATGTATCATGGAACACTTCTACTATGTTATTCAGAAAAGAAATGTATTATTTTGAAACCATCTGAGTTTTTATATTAAAGTATTTTCCCTAAAAACATGACTGCCCATAAAACCCCAACTATTTGAAACAGATTTCTTCCCATCTGTTTTTAGGAAAAAAAATATTTTCACCTTAACTCACATTATTAAAAAAAATTATTCCTCAGTAACAAGTTGAATAAATTATTTATACAGGAGTCATTATTTTATAGCATACTCACAAACTTAAAAGTGCCTGCTGCAGATTTAGATATTGTGACTATCTTCAAGTTTTAAAAAGAAATTTAAAAAACCTTGTTCATTCTTCTTCTGAAGATAGAAAAGAAATAAGCTTAAATTTAACTTCAAAGGAGTCAAATACAGTGAAGGTGAGGAAATAAATGTTATGTAATTCTCAATGCAGGGAAGCCCACTGCTATTCTTATCTCCCACAGGAATTATTTCTGAGGTGTAACTACAGCACTGGTGAAGGTAATTTCATGAAGACTACATGCTCCAACTGATGGACAATTTCCTTATTCCAGAGGAACATAAGTGATATGTGGAAGGTTATGTCTGAATAAAGAAGGGCTTGGAACAACCTGAAAGATTTCAGTCCCAGGTGTGACCCTGATATTCTTCTTGTCTTCAGTAATGCTGAAAGAAAAGTTGTTGGTGAGTGGCAAGTGTTACTCTGGTTGGCTAATTAAGATTGCTGCTTTTTATGTACAGTGAGGCTTCATTTTCTGATATGATGAGTTGTAATAATCAACCTTGCAACATTCAATCTCTAGTAGTCACTAGAGATGAGTTAATTCCACTTATTTTAGCTCCAAATGGATAGCAAGAACTGGCATCTGTTGCTACTGATGATAAAAGAGCAAATTAAAAGTACCTATATCAAAATGAAACATATATAATTATGTTACTTTTATTTTTATGGATGTAATTAATTACTATTTAAGAATTTGTAGCTCTAATAATTAGTATCAGAAAACTGAATTCCCTGAAGAGCGTGGGTCAATGATTCTAGCTCTCCAGCTATCAGAGAATGTGAATATTCCTTATTTTATAATTATGCCCTTTCTTTCCTTTTAAGCATCTTAGCATTTCTGCTTCTTCAAAGTTCAGTTCATGAGCTCTGTGTAGCTACATATAGTACCACTATTGCTTTTTCACACTAATCATCCCTCTGATCCAAATCCTAATGTGATTTTTTTTTCTGGCACCACACACCATTAACAAAGTGGTCCCTTCATCCCAGTATGTAGAACTGCCACTGCATTCAATAGCAGTAAAATCTGAGATGAATTTATAACTTGTCAATTTACTGAAAGTGGTGTACCTGACATACATACATTGCCTGATAAATAGCTCATTCTGTTAACTCAAATATGTGCTTGTCCTGAAGTATGGCTCATGTTCAGACACTACAGTTCCAGAAATCTTCCTGCCAGCCTAGCTTCTACTTATTTGAGCAGTGGTCCATCTCTCTAGCTGAACAGTTCCTCCTGAAAATAAAATATCTTAATGAAACAAATACAGCATAATCTTTGTATTTTTACTGTGTGTTCTTCTTTCCGTTATACCTAGTAGCCCTAGAAGACTTAAATCACTGTTTTGGGGGCATTATCCTTTTAGTCCCACCCCTCATGTGATCTCTTGAGACAGTTGACACCTGCTCAGTTTCTCAGGGTAGGGGAATAACAAACAGTTATAATGACTAGTTGTAGGTATTTATATTCACCTTTGGTGAAAGAGAGTTTCTGACAGCTGTTAAAGGTAGTCCTCAGTGCCTTGGCTAACAAAACCATATGTTCTTATCCCCACTCATGAGAGAATTTAAATTCTGGTTGTATGATGGAATTATGGTGTTATTGTCTAATACAGTGTCATGGACTTTCAGGGGATATTGTTATCGAAAATTTGGGAAAAACTCTGTTAAATCAACATATATATGTATGTACGACCCAACTCTACACAATTGATTCAAATGATGCTAGATCAAACACCCTGATTTTCCTCCATGAATAGTCTAGAGCAAAAAACTAGTTTAATTTTCAGTGGTAATGTTTCAGAAGTGCATTTGGTTCCACAGGTTACAGTGAAAATCCACGTTTAGAAGCACAAAGAGGCTAGCAGAGAACCTGGGAGAAGTGCCTAATCCAACGAGTAGACCTTGTTATCTAAACACTCAGATGATAATAGCTCACTTGAAGTTTTGTCTATGAACAGAACATGAATCTGAATCAAAGCATATAAATAGGATACCAACAATAAGCCACAAGAATATAAATTAGCTTCTACAAACTGAAAGTAAATTCTAACCAGCGTAAGAATTGACATAATAAACCAAAATGTCCTCAGTAGACATCTCTTTTTGAATTTACCCATAAGAAGGGCTGCACCATGTGTGTTTGGCCTTGGAGAGAACATAGCACTTTTTCTCAGTGATGCCCATTGCTTACCTCAAGAGCTCTACATTGATACATGGTCAATGTTATGGGGTGGCTGCTAAATCAGCAACGAGCATCCGAGAAGTGCTAAAGACCAAGAGAATGTCAGCTGCATCTGACCATGTAAATGATCTCACTCTTTTAGCAGAAAGACAAAAATTCAGTTTAAACCAATTCTGAAGACTAAATTAATAGATTAACTGCATTTCAAACTGCACTAAAATGTGGTTATACAAAATTGAGAGGTGATTTCAGAAGCTGTTCCCTACTGCCTCTCCTCTGTTGCTTCTTTTTTTATCCACCAAGCCGTGATTTTGCCTCTGGATCACACAGGAGGCATTAGAGACAATATTTTGCAATTGGTAATCTGATAACTGATAATTTGGAAGTGACTTCCCTGAAGTCAACAAGTGAAATAATAATAGGCCTCTCCTTTCTACTCCTGTGGTCAATTGCAAAACTGCAGTTCACTGAAATGAGACTATGATTGGGCCCAAACATTAATTAATGAGAACTACATCATAGGTGTCAATACAGAGTGCTGTATCTACCACAGCATGAGCTCTCTGTATCATGAAGAATGTCACATACATACATGCCATTTACATAACAACTGAGTATTTCCTCTCTTCAGTGAAACTGAAGCAGAAACCTCATTTCAGTGTTATTAATGAAAGCAAGACGGTATACCTTAAAGATACATCTCCATCAAACCCCAAGGTATGCTGGCCAGAAGCAGTATAAATTAGAAAATTAGAAATAATTTACAAGGTTTAATTTTGGCTTAATTTTTATTAATATCAGTGAAAATCAAAATTTACTTCAGAGAAGTCAGAGAAATTAAATATGTCTCAGATCACTTTTAAGCCCAAAGATTAATAACGTCCAAACATACAGCATGAATGTAGTTGAAACATTTGCACTCACAAAAAATAATTATGAAAATCCAGCAGAATGAAAAATAAATATGAAATTAAATGTTTTTATCTTGAAGACTGTGTAGAGGAGAGTTGTCTCCTTTGGGACAACTTTTCAGCATTGTGATCCTTTCTAGGAAAAGGTGGTGTCCCTACACTTAGACTGCAGGGTTGACTTGCTACCACTGGTATTGTGATGGAGAACAAGAAGACAGGGAGTTTATTTTGCCTCAGGCTCCCTCCTTGTGTTTTTGCAGCACGTGAATTTTGTCACTAAGCTGTTTAAACACAAATACTGCTGTGCTCACTCAATACTAGTCAGGATATACTGCTGTATGCAGCCTTGCCAAACCTCAGCTGCTGTTACAATTATTTCTCCAGGGGAGAACAACAATGAGTTCTGGAAGGATGAGGCACTGCTGCAGTCTTTACTGGAACAGCAACACATCAACACTGCAACCATCAACTCTTGGGCCACCATGCTCAGCAGAAGGTAGGAGTCATCTACGCCTCGGGAAGTGACTTTTCTCCTCAGTTACCAACAAGCCTCAGGTTTGCCACACAGTAGGACATCTTTTATACAGCTGTTGAACCAGCTCACATGAAGTAACATTCAAATAATGTACCTTCTTTGCCAGGTTACCAGATTGAATTTCAACTTTAACTCCCACTTTGTGGTACTAGTTTACCACACACAGGCATGGAACTCCAGAAAAAATCTGGAATCCTCCAGACAAAACTGTCAACCCATGGACAACATAGGTGTACCACTGGTGGAGTGTCTTTGTCAATCATTTGACAAAAATAACATATCTTCAGTGACTATGTAACTAGATCTCACATCAAGCTGTGACTTTAACTTCTAATCTGCATAGTTTAAGACTAAGTGCATTGATTTTTTAACTGTGTTTCTTGTCTTTAAGAAGTTTGCTTGACTTTTTGTTTGTTTGTTTGCTTGTTTGTTTAAAAGAATGTACTTCAAATAATTTAATTTGAATTCCAGTATAAAAAGTTCCCTGAATAAAGAAACATTAAATCTAATAACACTTTTTTAGGTTTGGAAACCTAATCAAGAACACTAGTTGCTGAATCAGTTGACCTTGAGGAAGAGAAATGACTAGAAACAAGGCCTTTTTTGTTTCAGCTATAGTGAACAGTTTCATGAAAGTAGAATAAAACAATGGCAGCAACAACAAAACTCCACAAGAAGAAAGCATGAAGAAGCAGAGCTTTCAATACACTGGGTTTGCTCAAGCCATGAAGCTGTCAAGGGCAGCAAGCATATTTTTATTAAAGTAGTAGGTGCATGTGTGTATCTAAATTATACTGGTTGGCTGGATTACATCTAATAAAGATAATAATTATAAATGAAGTAATGCTATAATTACTGCATAAGCCCACCTCTTACATATCCATTGAATCTCATTTTCACAATATGTATTGCTTGCACATCATTCTGTATAAAGAACATTGAATTTTAATGACACTTTAGGAAGATTTAAGGATGTAAGAATTATGAGTGCAAATTAGGCCTATTTATTATTTAACTCACTGTTGTTCTTGTGAATTTATTTTTATCCGAGTAGAGAAAATCACTACTGATATGTTCTGTGGTTCACAGAATCTTCACAGAAAATGGAACTAATGATGGTGATATATGGCCAGAAATCTTGCATTCAAGTACATCTAATGAAACATTTCAGCTTGTTGTTGAGATATTATTCAAAATATGTATGCAGTAAAGCATATTGCATATCAGGTACGACTGGAACATAAAAGATTGCTTACAAGTTTTACTAGTCAACAAGATTTTGACTAAGTCATCTTACAATCTTACGAAGATTTTGTAAATGACCTGTTCATCACTAGAGAGAGTATCTTATATTCCTATCTAAAATGATCTATTAACAATCTAACTTCTGTATCACTTTCACATTTTTTTTCTGTGATTTACAAAATTTTTAAATAAATATATACCCATCTCTTATGTCTTCAAAAGAGTCCCAATCTGTCACTATGTAAGAAAGTGTCCTGGTTTTGGCTGGGATGGAGTTGGTTTTCTTCCTGGTAGCCGGTATGGGGCTGTGTTTTGGGTCTAGGTTGAGAACAATGTCGATGATACACTGATGTTTTGGTTCTTGTTAAGTAGTGCTAAGCACTTGCTAAGTGGTACTCACACTGGTCAAGGACCTTTCAGCTTCCCATGCTCTGCCAGGGGCACGGGAGGCTGGGAGGGGGCACAGCCGGGGCAGCTGACTCAGACTGGGCGGGGGCTATTCCATACGACGTGACGTCATGCTCAGTATATAAGCAGGGGAGTTGGCCGGGGAGGGATTCGATCGGTGCTTGGGGGACGTGCTGGGCATCGGTCGGCGGGTGGTGAGCAATTGGACAGTGTACCGCTTGCTTTGTATTACTACTGTTTTTTTTTTTTTATTTTACTTTAGTTATTAAACTGTTTTTATCTCAACCCACGAGTTTTCCCCTTTTGCCCTTCCGATCCTCTCCCCCATCCCACCGGTGGGGGGGTGAGCGAGCGGCTGTGTGGTGCTTAGTTGCTGGCTGGGGTTAAACCACGACAGAAAGTAAAGGCACAATATAGCCTGTTGGATTTTTGATCAGCTACAGGTAAAAAATGACCAAATTAAATGGGCTCAGCTGATGCAAATCTCCCATGGCTCTACAGTTTCTGACATTCTGAAGTGTGGCTGTGGGGTTTTTCTTCTGAAATATCTGAAGGAAAGAATACGGTTATGAAGAAACTAAAAATATGTAATCATATCTACAACTAGCATAAATTAAAGCAATTTTATTGATTTATATCAGCTAAGAAGTCGACTTGTGGCTTTAAAAATTTTCAAGTAATTGAAATCAAGCTCATAAATCACACAGTACAATTTCCTCATACTTTAATATTAATTTCAGTCTAAAAATATACAATACATAACACTATCTTACTGCTACTTTATCTATCTTATAATCCAATAAAGTCAAGGAATTCACTGCAGGTGAATTAGTTCACCACTATATCAACTGTTAAACCTTCATGGATTCTTTTGTAGAGTTTTTTTTTGGGGGGGGGTTGTCCTTTTTTTTAAAAATCTGTGAACAGTATGAGATCCATAAATGTGCCCTCTGCCTAAAATGTAGACAAGTCCAAGTGTTTGGCAGAAGCAGCAGACTTCACAGACAAAATGTTAGAAAGATACAGCAATTAACAGTACAAAAGAAATTGGTTTTGTATCATAGACATCTCAACAAGAAATATATTTTGCTGAATGAAATGAAACGTATTTCTCCCAAGAGAGAAAAAGCTAAAGAAATATCCTAAGGTAAAACCTAGTGGCTCCTAAACTCTTTCAAAAGTATCCTCAGTAGGAAGAAACAAGAATAGAGAACAAATGTATGACACCAAATTATCTGCCATTGCCTCATGCAGCACTACCTCAGAAGGCCTTACTTTATAGCAACATGGATGTATCTTCATTCTTTGGTTCTCTGACCTTGGATGTTGCTGACTATGTAGATGTGTTAATTTTTGATAACAGCCTCACCTGAGTTTAAACTGTTAGACTTTTTAATAGTAATTATAACTGTCCTTCTAACAAAGAAAAACTAAACAGTGCATAAATGTTCTCTTACTGTTGCTCTTTCTTGAAAATTTGAAAGTCAAAATATTACAAAGGACAAAACATATGTCAATCTTACTTATATCCACTAACTCTTTTCATAATGGTAATGACAACACAGGTACAGGAAAACCTGATGCATAGAGTTATATACTAGAAGTAAACGTACTAGCCATCAGAAAACAGAAGGAAAAATACAAGAATCATATACACATACTTTCTCCAAGTGATCCCAGAGTCCCTAAAGATTTTGTGCTATTATAGGAACACATAAAGTAAATGCACTCATAATATGTTGACTCTGCTACAGTGAGTAGTGTATAAATAGATATCAGGAAGATAGGAGACAGAAGTGTAGAGATGAGTACGAATGAAACCAGATGCAAGTCCGGGCATGTATATTCTAGGATATCATAATGGAGGGATTTAATTAATATTTCAAATTTTACATTATGGAAAAGTGACTGATGTTTCCCGTTATAAAATATTTTTAAAGCAAACATTCAGTTTAATGAATAATTATGTGCCTCATAAAATGTCTAATATTATGATCTGTCTAGTAGCTAGAAGCTGAGCGTTCATGCACTGAGACTAGGAAAAGGTGCATGTTTTTAATACTGAGGCTAATTAACTATTTGAATTATTATCTATATCTTTAAGGTTTTTTTTCATAGGAATTGGTCTTAATTTTTAAAAACGGTTGAAGAAATATATCCTTTATGTAACACAGGACATCAGAGAAGGTGAACATAATGATCCCCTCTGGCTCTAGAACTTCTGACTCTGAATTCAGAATGTAGTTAGTGATGTATTTAGCTACAGAAGTATTAGCACACTCATTTTTGTGTAGTGCACCCCTACTCTTCCTCAATCTGCCTCTCATCAAAGGCAGGTGAATGGATGAGACTGGCACAGAAGCAGCAACTTCCAATCATATGAATAGCTTAATTTTATCCATCCAGGGATAAATTATAGTCTATGGAAGATGTATGACACTTATGTTGCATAGTTATAGTTCAGGGATTTCAAGTCCCTTGGTCCAATGAAGGATCATTGTTGCAACAATCCTAGCCTGCCAGGACCCAGGGATTAAAACCTTCTCAATGTTGCTCAAGAGCTGGTGACCAATCTCAAATATTTTATGCAAGCAGACTGCTAACTGTCACTCTCTTTTTCAGTCAGTCTTTTTCATCACCTAAGAAAAATGTCTACTGCTTCCAATTGAAACTGGATCTGCCAATACAGTGGTTTTGCCAGAGACATCCAACAATGACAGGGGAACTAATTTCCTCAGCCTAAATTCTCCCCTAATCATGCCAAATATACAGAAAGAAACAGTAGCAAACATCATCAATAAAGATATTAAGAGGGAAAAAAAATTACGTTAGGAGTAATCAAACACTGCAACAGGTTGCCCAGAGAGACTGTATGTCCTTGTAGATGCTCAAAGTCAGCTTGGCAAAGTCTTGAGCAACATGATCTACCATCCAAGATGGACATAACTTTGAAGTTGGTCCTGCTGTGAGTGGAGTGTTGGACCAAATGATCTCCAGAGGTCCTTTCCAGGCTAATTATTTGATGATGCTGTGATAAGGAAGTTTATCAGTACAAGAAGTGGCCACTGCTAATCAATTACAAATGCCCAGCAGGCTGCTACCTTTCTGCAAGTGAAGTTTAAATGCATTAGCAGCACCAGGCTTTGCTTGAGATTTGTTTTATGCTTTTGAATCCAGAATGAAAACTTTAGGAGGGGCCATTCCTATTCCCTTCCAGTTAGACACTTGAGAGTGTCTAACACTCCCAAACATAGCAAACTTTTCACTAACTATGCCATGTTCACTTAAGTACATACTGAATACTTATTTACACTTATGCTTCTTGTCCCCAGCTGGCTAGCAAACAGGAAGACATTCAAGAACATTTTATCTGATGTAAAAATAGAGGCAAAGAATATATTATAATTTGGTTACAGTAAGCCAATCACTGGGAATGAAAAATAGGAAATTAAATTTATTGAATTTTAAAGAATGATCTATTACTTTATGAAAAACAATGTCTGTTTGCCTTCTGCTGACAGATATAGTGCCGTAATAAAAAGCGAAAAGTTACATAAAAGTAACCATAGTAATGTTTATTGAACAAAGCAACCTAAGATCTTTAGCACTTCACTTTTCTAAAGCCCCGCAGGAGCCCTGCAGGAACTCATCCTTGTTAATTGGTATTAACAGAAGAGATATTACCAACAGAATGAGTTGTACACAAATGTATAGATATATGTTTTCCAAGGCAAGGACATGTTACATGATACTCATAATTAGCAACAGGACACAGTCGAACCTAAAATCTCAACCAGTAGAGCCCTTGTGCTGTGACATAATGATTCAGTTTTGTTGATCGGGGAATACAGAACTAACATAAACAGATTTATTGTTATATTATTATTTCCTTTTTTGTATAAAATTATTTTATGCTGTCAAAGAAAACTAATGACTGCATTCACATTTACCTCATATGGCTCTACAACACATTACCATGAAAACGCCCTAGAGGGGATATGTAATTTCTCGATTTTCTTTAAGCTGCATGTTGTAAAGCCACAATGGTACAGATGTGAAGGAGACATATATTTTCCCACCAGCAACACACTTTTTTACTTTTCTTTAATTAACAGCTTTGAAATTAACTTTTCATTCTCCATGGACATCTTGATTCTGCGGCTTATTTAACAAGATACTTTGCTGATGAACTTAAGGAGGTTTGTAAAAGATCATTACTGAGAATCCTACATTTCTGTTAAAAAGGTTTTGAATGAGCTACCCCTTATTATGTTGGTTGTAACAAATTTCTAAAAAGCAGCAGTTTTGGTGTAAAAATGTATCCAATATATGAAAAGGTACTTTTCAAGTGCACAACTTTGCTTTTTTATCAAATGCATATATACAGCTATTTTATTTTTGGAAGAGGTAATATTTTTGCTGACATTTTGTATTGAGGTAAAATAAATTTAATGTGGCTGATCCTGTAAAACTTACTATCATGTCATATTTACTTATGGAATGATTTCTACAGATTGGCTACTAGAAAAAGTACTATTCCTCTCCTGCTTTGAAATTAGGTCCTACTTGGAAAAAGGAGAATCTCCTTGTCATTTCATCCTTCTTTCCATTTCACTTACTACAGTTTTCAGCTGCATTCCCCAAGGTGCTCTAGAATGATTTTATTTCACATTGTTTCATCACATGAACATAAATAGCAGGAAAAAATGTAATTAATCATAAGATAGGTTGATGTTTCATGAAAGCTTAGATTAAGATTCCTAATTATTTCATATAGGCCCTATTTGTAACTTTTGCAGTTAAATAAAAACAGTAATCAGAGAAAAGAAACAATGCAAACTACACAACACAAAACTACAAGCAAAACATACTGCAGAAAATGACAAAAAGTAGAAAACGGCATAAAGTTGACAACAGAAGTCCCAGTGCAGACAATAGTTTGTATAAAATATGAACAATACAACTAATATAACTATGTTCTCATTAACGCAGTATTTAATGTAAGAATGAAGTTATTATTGTAAATGTTACCTAAAACATTTAAACTCTAGTGCTCAGAGGAAGTTAGTTAAAGTATAAGAAGTTTTTTCAGCCCTGAAACTTGAACAGGAAAATATCACCCTATGCCTGAAGTACAAACGTTTCCTGTACTGTGTTTAGAGGTACAACTGATTACCCAGTGTCCTTCCTTGATATACTTGGCTTTTTCCTATGAAGAGTATTTTTTTCCCTGACATCCATTCCTTCAGAAACGTAACCGCTATTCATTGTATAAATATTCTACACCAGTTGCAATATGATCTTCTATATTTGGTTCACAGCAAGAAGGGAAATCATTTCACCTTCATGCAATAAAATGTACTATTACACCATTTTTTGTTGTATCATCAGGAATATTCCAGACTTCAGACTGGTTAGCAATGTATCAAAAGAGGTAAAAATGAAAACCAGCTTGTTAATCTAGTTTATTTTAAGATAATTAAGGGGAAAAAGAAAACTGAAATTTCACTTCAGATAATTTATTAATTTTTTTAAATTTACATATTTACAATACTTTACTACAATACAAAAATAATGGGTTAGCACAAATGACTTCAGTTAAATGTTCATAAAAGTGTTCATAAAAATTCATCCTACAGTGCAATTTGACCTACAAAATTTGGCCTGAAATGAATGCAGGGCAGGTAGGGATGCACATACCACACCTGTTATGAAATTAGTCTATTTGCACTCTGTTTTCTTACAAAACTCCCTTCTTGTTTGAAACCTGTGGATAGGTCTGCTCTGAAAACTTCAGCTGCAATGCTTTTTTACATGTAAGAGAACAATAAAGATGAGGTTGCAGAAGAAAAATGTCTTGTGCTTTCTGCTCACACGTGCTATTGAAAGGACCAACTTGTCACATAGGAGCATTCAGTCTCTTCTCGTTAACTTCATGGTCTGTCAAAAATCTCTCCAAACGTGATGTTCTGTGTCCATTCAACAGATACCGGAATGAGCTCACCAATATATAGCCAATGTATGTTCACTATGGCTCTTTCACTCATTAACTTGAACTGCTGGCCTGTAGGTGACATCCTCTTAAACCATTTTCATTAGTAAATCTGTTAGAACGGCAATTGACCCTGAAGGTGTTTTCTGTTTATTCATACCACTTATACATTATCGCAAATGGCAACAGAGACATCTTTTTGCTTCCTTGCCAAACCTGGTTTGGAGTGCCTTTAGTGGGTAAAAGTATAATTCAGTCCCTATATCCATTCAGACTTGGGATGCTTCAATGAATGTGCCACCTAGAGCCACTACTGCAGATTTCAGCTGTGTTTGAGGAACAGGATAAAAAGTCTGAAACAAAATTCTCAGAAATTCTGATTTTTGTATTTTAAAGTTTTATTTTGAAAACAAATTATTCTATGCCACTAGTCCATAACAGTCACTGATTCAGGGACCTAATATGTAAATATTGCATAAATATAGCAAAGCTTCAAATTGTCTTGGGATCTTGCCCCACATTCTGAATGCACAAAACTCAGAGTTATGCTTTCAGTTATGTTTTAGAATATAACCACCCTCACATCTGAAAAATCCTCTGAAAGTCAAGTCTATTCTATTCTATGCTGTTCTAGTTTTCTTCATTATTATACTATGTTGGTAACAGTAGCAAAATTATTAACTCAGTACGTGTCTCCACAGAATGAAAATGCTAGGATGCACAGAAAAATTATTCAGGCTAAAAATTAATAATAGAAAAGTGTAGTCCATTCTTGATATATTTATGTTATCCTGTAGTGTTAGAGAAATAATCGGTGAGAAGTAGTGAATATAGGAGCTGGTGTTTCGTTATAAGGACTATCACTTAAAATACCATTTCAACCCCAGAAACATTTTTCATATTATTATATACACTGCGATGTCCAGCCTGCACCTAACATTTAAGAAACACATCTTTTAAAGTGCCTATGGCGACTCTGTTCATGTCATGTGTGACAGATCAAGCAAATACCACCCACTGTCTAACTGTGCAAATAAGTTGGGGCTGACAGTGCTCAACACACTTTTGTTCAGATCATTTTCACCAAGAATATCTGTTGGGAGAGGAAATGAGCTCAGAATCTAGTTAACTATGAGGTTTGAGAGCAGAGAAAAAGATGTGCATTAAAGACAAATGCAATGTCCACAAGAGAGGCTAACGATTTCCTAAAGTGCCAAAAGGTGGAAAGGGTGCAACTGTTCTCTTTGGGCAGAATTTTGCAGAACAACCAGAAGAAAGCTTCAGGTCATTTTCAGTAAACCTCAAAACTTGGACTATACATCTCATCCCCAAGATATCTCAGCACTGTCCCCTCACTCCCCAGTAGCATATTAATTTATTATGTATAATTTAAAGTGAAAGTCTGAAAGAACATTGCCACTTTTATCACCCTTTGTGAAGATCTATACAGATTTTTTCATTCATTATCATCTGGCTGAACACGACAAGGTCTGTTGAAATAGCTATTTTTGCATATTGCATATTATTGCTGAGATTTACATGACAGATTTGTCTGCAATACATGCATGCACACACACACAAATATCTAATAAATATGTATGTTACAAAAATATGCCTGTAACACATAATAACCTTTCCTTATTCTTGATTTGGTTTAAAACATACATCCTGCTGTCCTTTCCTGAACTTTTTCCACTGTGTACATGATTGTCTGCTTTCATCAGGTTGGATTTTAAATATGGAATCAATTGGAACGTACGTGAATCCCCCTGAAGGCAATTCCATTTAAGGACTCTGCGTTGGCCATGTAGAAATATTTCTCCTGAGACTTTAAAAGACTTTGACTGCTCTGAAAATAATTTCTGGAAATAATTCCACCTACTCAGGAAGAGAAGGAGGACTAATTTCAGATTCCATGTCTACAGCCAGCTAAATACGCCTTTTGGTGTGGTACAATTTATAGGCATGAATAACTCACACTCTTAAGGATGGAGGTCTTGAGCACAGTGTGAGGAGGAAAATGTTCTCTCTCCCATAGAGCAATTCTGCAGACATTTACTGTCATTGCTGTAATTTTTAAGGCAGTGCTGCTCCACCTCTGGTCCGTGACCCCCTTCTTCTGAAGGGATTATGTATCTACGTGCTTGTACATTCTCTAGCCCATAGAGATGAGAAATTTAAAACATTGACATTTTCAACTTCTGTTCAAAATGTGCTGAGTCCAAAATCAGAAACATTTCAAGGTACATATGGTAGGTGAGCATGGGATAGTAAAAATAACAATAGCAAGACTGACTGCATGTATTTACAGGGTTCTCATTTTCTATTACCGCTCAGATCATTGACTGACTTCTACCTAGGAAACTGCTCCAAAGGTGCAACTTTGGCAAAAGCCTGATACTGCGATCATCCTGTTTGCATAAAATAACATTTAAGAGTTTGAGAAGTCTGGAGGTATCCATAAACTACTAAAATTGCCTTGCTTCTAAATATTGGTGTTGCATGTCTAATATACTTATACAAACCTCACTAAAGAAATGGCAAAATACAAAATTCCTCTCTAAAAAATGATGGGCAATTAAGTCCCTGCAGATCGTGTTGTTTGGATTAGACTCCTGTTATGTCCCTGCTTCAGCAACTCTCTGTCTCATTGAAAATCACAACTGAAAATACTCTTCACCATTACTTAACCCATTTTTACTCAATTCCCCCTACTCCCTCTTCTTTATAATTTAATTCTTATGGCTTTATTATTTTAATATGTAAAGCATGTTGGGAAATAGCATGCAAGAAAGATTATCAACAACACTGGGGTTTTTTACACCTATATGAGTGCAGTTCTTTTTACACATATTGCATACTCATTTTGAAACACCCATTCTGTAATTATAGCAGTACACAAACACTTCATACACAGTCTTCAGGGGATGAATAATTACAAAACATTGACAGATCACTGTAGAAAAACCACACAGTAAAGGCTAATACGATACTGCTAAGAGAAATACTTAGAACATTTACAATATTAAAATTAAGTGAGCAGGTACATACTCAGTTGCATCATTTCCATCAGTGTCTCTTCTCCCTTGACAGAGCCTCTAAGAGGTACAAATATCACTCATACTGGTTCAGATTTCTTGGTAAGCATCAGTTACATTGGCAGTCTTACCGTCATTTTAGACTTACAGAAGCTAAGATGTTTATCTGTTTGCCTGTCTTCTGATGCTATTTCCATTTATTCACTATTGACTCTGAGGAATTTACAAATCTATTTAATCTACTTGCTAAAAAGAAGAAAACAATGATAATGCCAGTCCCCACCAGAAACCAACAGTCAGCCGTTTTTCTAGATGTACTGAAGTGCTGCCTCATACTTTCATGTGTTGGCCTTATCCTACATAGCAGACATAAGGTTTTTATTTCCTGGAGAGGCAGGAATGAAATCCACACTCTGGCATGGAAGAGATTACACAGCTTATGGGAACCTGTTGCTTTGTAAGAAGAATCCAAGAGCTGTGACAGCTTTTAAATGATAACATATAAAGGGCCAAATCCACTCCTATTGGTTCAAACCAATAAAAACTATTTAGTTCATGAATCCTGCTGTCCTTAAATATAAATTACATTTCATATTTCAAACAATTGCAGTAAGTTCTCCTGTGGGTTCTGTTCAGTGTTTTCAAAAGCATTTGCCTTTCACTGAGGTTCAGGGCAGGCTTGATTTTCACAGATGGAAATGTATGGTTGCTAACACCTGACAAGATTAGGTTACATTAATTACAGACTGCATTTCAAGACCACACAGGGAGACAAGACAACAAGAACCAGCAAAACCACTTCTTCCTAAACAGGTGCATGTGCATCTTTAGGTTTTATTTTCAAGGAAGCTCAAGGTTCTTTTGTCTAGAAAACTCCATGCATAAACCATTGCAGAATGGGGACAGACCAGTACCACACATCTGGCCATGTACAGGCTGCAAGCTTGGTGTTAAAGAAAGGCAGAAAGCCTCCAGGGAAGGCCTGACTTCTCCTCCATCTCGCGTGCACAACTCCTGTCCTAGCCACTGTGGTGAGCCAATATGGCCTCTGTGGTTAAATGGTCTCAAAAGATTTGGAGAACCAATTTCCACAAGCACTTGTCTATGGAACTTGTTGATGTGTACGTTGTGAAACTAACTCTGGAAAGGTTTCTGAAAGACTAAGTATTTCAGTTTGAGCCATGGGGTGACATTCAAGGTTGGTAACACTGTGACTTCCTTAATCAGGTACTTTCACCTTCTCCAGTGCCTTCATGAGAAATGTATTTTTGGTATTGTTCACTGTGGATCAGCTCCCCGAAGTGCAGAGCAGTGAGCATACAAAACAGAAAGCACGCAGGAGGACTCCCCTCCAGCATTTAATGAATGCTCCTCTCAGACCTCAGCATACAGAGTTGTGCCCCAAATGCTGGGACTTGCTTACATATTTGCTGCCATGCAAGAAAAATTAAGACCACAGCAGTTAAGGAAATGAATGTGGGTGCAAACACACACCCCAAATACAGACACACCTTTCTTCCCTATTCTTCTATACTTCTCTTTCTCCTACATGCTTAAGACACCTTACAGTGTCTAGGTGGAACAGCTGGAATGCAGGGAGGAAGAAAATACCGCCATCCCTCTTGTGCAAAAGGAGCACAAAAGGGTGACGTACATCACCCTGCAGCTCCGCGGCACTGTTTGCACTGTGAATGAGGACTCCAGACACTGGGACTGTTGGCCTATCTACTACTAGGGCTTATGAGACTCTTTGATAGCTGTTACCTATGGCTAGATTTGTGTTCCTATACTTGTGATTTTCAAAGTTGGCTACATCTGGTCACGATGAAGCTTCTTTTACATAGGTATTACAAGTTGCAGCTCTAAATACCTTCCCTACTAGTGATTCTGCAATTTTCATTGGCAGAATATTTCATTGCATAACTGTATTCGATAAAGTTTATTTCTACTGTTTAAGCTTAAGTTTGTATAAGGAAGACTAAGCCCATTGCTCCTAGTTGTGTGTTTACTAATTAAGGAAAATAATTTGTCACTCGTCTTTTTATGGTCTTTTTTATACATTAGTAGATAGTTTTCATGCTTCTCTACATTTTCCTCCAGTGAACATGGCTGTATCTATAACTATCCTTGTTAGTTCCTACATTTCAAAATTTTTTTTGTCTAATTTGTTTTTAATTTATTCTTTACTTCTTCACCCTTTTCTTTCTCCTTTATCCCATATAGACTGAAGTCAGTGATAAAGTCGCTGTGACTTCAGCAGTTCAGGATCAAGACATGGTTCTCAATACTCAGCAGAGTAATTTAAAATAAAATTTGCCATTGCTGATTGCATCATAGGTAACTTGGTTTTAATACACAATTTCTAACACATCCTTAACATTAGAGAGCTCAGCAACACAAATGTGCACAGTTTATGCACACATTTTCCTTTAATTTAAGACATAATTTACCTTTTTGTCCAAAACCATGTAACAGCAATTCAAGTTTTGTACATAATTGAGTCTTTTTCTAAAGCAAACAGTAGGGCATTTCTATTACTAAATTTTATATTTTTGGAAGCAAACAATATCATACTATACCAACTGCAAAACAGATAAAGGAAAATTACAAACCATCAGGCTTCAAAGACTTTTATTTTAAGTATATGTAAAAAAAAAATCCAAATACTATTAGTCAGACAAAATAGTACTGAAAACAATTCTACACAAAATATTATATTATTTTAAACAGGTTGTACTCATTATTACATTTCATTTCAGTGCTCAGTTTATGGGCATTTTATACGCAGCCTATAGAATAAATACCTCTCCATGTTATTTCATGGGCTTATTTAAATTATTTATTACGATAACATTTTCAAACCTATCTGCTCCACATGCGCATATATTTTTCTAAATCCTGCAACAAACAGCACAGCCAGAGCTATGTCTAGAGCTCATCAACACCAAAACTGAACTCTTTTCCTAAAATAAGCAAGAAGAAATAGAGAGATATGCTCCACAATCATAAAGTAATGTGGCAAAACCAAAGACTTTACTTTTGTTTGGTTTTTAAAGTCCTCAACATAATGGATGTCCTAAGGGAGCAGACAGGACTTTACTATCCATGCAAGTCTACTGATTTCAAACAAAAGGGAAATTTGAACTCAGGATGCACAAAGACAACTCAAATTATCTCATCTGACCAGACAGGATGTCAGACCATGGCTCAGTATAGATTACTCACAGATGCAGACAAATATTTGAATGTTATCTATTTATTTATTTGTTCATTATTGTTGCATGATTGAAATTCAGGGTCATGCCCCACTCCTAAGATAACAAGACAATAAAATCCATATACGGTATTAATTGAGGCTGCAACTGGAGAATTACCATCTATTCTCTCTCCAAAGAGTAACAGTGTGTTTGCCAAAAATTTTTCTGCCACTAATAATTTAAAGAGATTAAACATGTGAGTGTACACTTGCACTTCTATGATTTACTCTTCACTATCCACTTGTGGGGAAAATTGCACACACAATGTAATATAAATAGAAGTTTGTAAAAAGACATGCAGAGAGCGCCTGGTATCAGCAATACCAGATCCCTCAAAGACAATCATACAATTTTTCAGGTGGTTTCAGTCTCCATAAGATCTTGCACTTGGTATGAACAGTTTCTTAGGATCAGATTTAAATTAATTTCTCCCTGTTTTTACCTCTTTATGTTTAAATCCCATTTAGACTTGATCATTATTCATAGTAATGTTAAAATAGATCTCACAATTGTTTATGTAAGTAGATGGAAAGAGAAACAAATTCAGATCATTCAATTGTAGATTCAAATTCCCTAACCATAATCCACCTTGATATGGTTGGTGTAACCTACATGCAGGAACCCCTATAATATGGGTAATATATTTTTACATTACTATATATTATTATTTCTGAGTATCTGTAATGTTCATTACAAATTATGCTCATACTGCATTCCTCATTCAGAAATCCCTGACATGGGTTAAGAACTATTCCTTCTATTCACAGAACTACTATATAAAGACACAGACAGATGAAATGAGCTGCCCAGTTTTATTCATTATCTGAGTAGCTAGAAATAGTCTGAAGCCTGCGCTTCTTGATGCACAGGTTTTGCACCAGACCTGAAAGGACAGACTTCAACAGAGGTTTCTCAAATATGATGAGAAGGAGGGGAAAGGCAGGAGGTAATAGTTACTTTGTTGATGGGTTAAGTCTCCAGTCTAATTTAGAAAACATTGCCATTTGTTGCAGTGGAATAGTTCTGAAAGATTGTGGTGGACTGGCTGATTTTTTTACAGGAAATGTTTCTTACAGCAGCAGGACAAGGCAGGCTCTAATCCATTAGTGAACTCAGCATGACATGTAAGCCAATTAAAATCACATCACATATTCCACCTACTCAAACCATGAGCACACAGCTGTAATAAATCTAATTACAATGTGATGATGTAATAGGCAAAGGCTATTGTTTATATAGGAGGCCAGAGTCTCTCTTTTTTCTTTTTCCTTTTTTTTTTTTTTTTGGTAATTTTCTCAATTTGACTTAGGCAACTCTCATTTTGATAGCTTTGTTAATAAAATAGAATGTGAGTATGTCACACTGCAGTCTTTTCTCACACAGTATATTTTTTTGTGGAAGCAAAAATATAACAGGAATAAAATCTTTTAATTTGTAAGATAGCTCATGCATCTCTCTAGTTTGCTCTCCTATAAACAGGTTAGTTTTTTAAAAGCCAAACGGTGGTCTTTCAAATGAAACTTCCAATGATGTACATCAAATTTCCCACAAAGGACAAAGCTGGCACTGGGACACAGCACTGGCTGTTAATATTTGCAGAAAATAATATTTTAATCTCCTATGGGAGTTTTTTCTCAAGAATACCAGAAAGTGAAAAGAAAATATTAGTATTGCCTCTTGAAGTTTCATTTGGGAACAAAGAGCACAGAATGAGTTAAAACAGTGAGGTAACAAAATTTGGTTTCTTCAGTTTAACAGGTGGTACTGAGTTTCATCTGTTTTCAATATTTCTATTTCTCTGCTATTTAAAGAAATATTATTAGACAAGGAACATGGATAAATTGCATGTCAGGATTTTACAGTTTACAAATTTTCACAGCTACAGCAACCAGTGTGTGAATGGCAACTTGTTTTACAGCTAGATGATTGAACAAAGTATAAAAGGGATTTAAGCTGATGTTTAAAGTTTTCTTTAAAAAAAACAACCACAAACCAAACTGTCACCGGTCTCATCTTTCTCATGTGCTCCCATAATATTTATGGAAGCATGTTGATAAGGTAAGAAGAGTTTGTTGTTTTGTGTTCTTTTGTGGTTTTTTTTTTTTGACTAAGGGACATTAAGAAGTGGTCCTGATTTCATCAAAGAGTTACTTATCCCAAGTTAGATTTAACAGAGACAAACCTTTTCGAAATAACTGATTTTTTTTTTTCTTGCTTTGAAAAGAAACACTTTGAAAGAATAAGTAATTCTCTGGAGTACTTTAACTAGAAAACTAAGATAATCTTAATTACTACAGTGGAAGAGTCTTCAACTGGAAAGACAGCTTCATTAAAATCAAAGTGCATTGTCAGAACATGTCAATTTAAAAAGTTGTTAAAAACGTGTGGAAATGAGGCATTAGGATTTTACTGCTTCATCCTTATTATGCACTTTGATTTATGCATTATAATATTATTTTATGTATTTAATACTCTATATTTACTATTGAAATATTCCCAAATAAAACCCACAAAAACATCAACTTTTACTTTTCAGTCCAACTGGAATGAATGAAAATATCAAAATTCTTAGGTTTACATAAGGCTTGCTTTAATAGATAGCACTAACAAATAATTAGCTTTCAATTTTAATTAAGAAGTTTTCATCTCCAACTTATACATGATTATGTAAAATCACGATTCATTGGTTTAATTCATTTAACTGAACATTGAATCACCTGCAGATTGCTACCCCAGATGGGATGCTGCTTTCTGCATGTTTGATGTTTGCACAAATTTTGTTTCAGGCCACCGCTTTGAGTCCAGCTGGACTTTGAGGCCTGCTCAGGCTTCCTAAAGCATTTTCAGTGCATTGTTGAAGAACCTCTGAGAAGTGAGCAATAAAATATACAGCAACAAAGTGTCCTAGAAGGAAGCTTTCTGTTGTCTCTATGTATTAACTACAGCCTCTTTCTTTAAAAATTAATAAGGTGCTGAGCATTGCTCTGTGAGAAGTTTTGGCATAGCTTAGGTAGGATTTCTGTAATAGATCTCACTATTTCCATATAACACTTTGCTCAGTAGAACATTTTCCTTCCTTACTTCTTCAAAACATTGTTATTCATGCACAACATTGCATTGTGCCCTTATATCACTTAGTCTATAGAGCACATAACAATTGCTTTATGATAATAAACACTGTCTAATCTTTCTGTGTCTTCCTCTCCAGGGCTATTTTTCTACATTGTCATCCATCATCGATACTTGCTTTGATAGGTCTAAGATTAATGAGGCATTTATATTCAGTTTAGATGCTATGGAAGTTAATATTATTTATTCTGTTATGGAACACAAGCTAATTAGTGACCTTCAGATTTTGGATTAATTTTTTTTTTTTAATTGGAAATATAACAGAGCACACAGAGCCAGTAACAAAAATGTTTAAAGATAAATTGACGTATTACAAACCTGAAGCACGTTTCTCTGGGAGGAAGGAAAGGAAAGTCAGGAAGCAGAGAAAGGAAGCACAGAGAGTCAGAATTCTGATTAGAGCTGTGGAAAGAATTGACTTTTTGTGGATGAACTGGAAAAATATATGTAAAAAATCCATTTTTACATTGTGTGGATCAAGCACTTGAAATATGTCACTTTGCTTTCCAAGCTTATAACAGATTTAAAAAAATAATCCCTGATTAAAATCTGTTGGGTTTTTTTTTCCCAAATACAAGCACAATTTTGAAATAGAATCCTCCCAATATTTCAGTTTATATTTTTGCATTTTTCTTCCTTTTAAGCTAAAAGCATTCCATGTGATTTCACAAATGGTTATAGTTTCAAAGTAAAATGAATGTTTCTATCCATAACTAAGCCATAGGACAGTTAAAAAGAAACAAATAAACAAAAAACAGAGAGAAAGAGAAAGAGGGAAAGAAAGAGAGAATGAAAGAAAAAGAAGGGATTAAATAAAAAGAAGAAAAAGGGGGAAAGGAGGAAAGAAAGGAAGGCAGGAAGACTGGAAGACAGGAAGAAAGAGAAAAAGAAATAAAAATATACTCCAACCTCTTTTCCACTGCACCTTTATTCTCTGTGCTTGCTAGCGTGTGTGAGAACTGCCAAAGTAACAACTGCAAAGTCCAAGGCAGCTTTAGAAGAGACACTGAAGAATGTGTTTGTTTTCTTTTATATGCAGAATTGTCTATGAGTAAATTTGGTGGAGCTGCAGATTTAAAAAGCCAATTATTGTGTGTTTTTCCATGTTTCTATGATTATGCTAACTGCATTTCCAAGGACGGCATTCTCTTCATTTTAAAGTTATATCAGTTTCTTAGCACATTTAAAAAATATTTTTTCTTTTTTTTTGTTATATTTGTTTCTAACCAATTACTTGAAAAAATATTTTTATATTTTGTAAAGTCCCATTGGAAAGAAGTTTTGAATACAAGTTGACGGAAAGTTACATGGCTCCTATGTGCACTGCAGGGATGAATAATTTCATAATCAACAAGCCAACACATAAATCTTCATTGAGTGTTACTGAGACTAATTGGTTTAGCTGAGATATCTATCTTAGCTGTAGTACTATCTTTGCCTGACTCAGCCAGGCTGAAAAAACACAAGAATCATAGACTAAAATCTTCAAACCATGAGAATCATAGACTGAAAACAGTGAAACTGTTTGCAAGAGGAAAATTACAGAAGACTCAGAGAACCTCAGCTGGACCTGTTTCCTTCTTACAGTTTCTTGTTTCATTTTATTTTGTGGGTTGTTGGTTCTTTCATTAGTTTGCTCTGGGTGAGGTTGCGGGCAGGAAGCAGGGCTGAAGGAGGGAAGTAGCCAAATTTTGGGGGAAAATCTTTTGCTCAACCTGCAGATCTGAGTACATATGCGGATGGGTTGCCATCTGAAACAGTGTCATTCCAGCAGTCCCTTCTGTGGTGACTGAGTAGCCTCAGGGACTGCGAGCCAGGCAAGGATGCAGTTCTACTGTGGGATAGTGAAAGCTCAACCAAGTGCTAGTAAAAGGCAACTGCCTAGGCAGGACCAGTCCAGCCTGTGCAGAACCAGGGTACATGTACCTCAAATTCTGCAAGCTTATGAGGTCTTGCTTCAGGGCTTCATCTAAAAATTCAGAAGTTCATTCAAAGATTTATCACCTTTACATTGATTTCAGTACACTTGAATGAAAAATTAAATAGTCTGGTATTACAGGAAATGAGTCAGCTGGCCTCACCTAACTAATTTCTATCTTTTCAGTAGGCTCTTAACAGACATTTTCCTTCAAGGAACAAGTCTTTCAACATTGCTTCACTAATGGCATTTCAGTGACAAATTTGCCTAGTAGATTTATTATAATTGAAATGGGCAAAAAACAGTAAATGTGCAGCATAGGTTTAAATGTACTTCAGGGGTGAAGAGTCAAGAATCCAGGGCAGAGAGAGCAAGTTTTATGTTGGAGGTTTTCCTTCATATGAAGCCTCTAAAATGAAAGTAGGGTATAATACTTACAGAAGCTGTAAGGTTCAAGCAAGAACCATTTGCGAAAGTCTGGGGTTTGTGTAATGCGGTCAGTCACAACAGATGATTAAAATAACTACTTCTAGTCTGCAAATCAATGAAGTGTGGGTCTATGAACATTTTTAGCAAATGCACTTGATCACTTGAAAAGATCCAGCAGAGGATGCAACAAGTATGGACGACAAGCCATGCTATTGCCTGTCTGAAATTTCTTGTTTCAGATACGCCAAATGTTTCAGACTATTAAAAAAAACCCAAACCAAACCAAACCAAAAACACTCTCGCCATTTCCCTATGCTTTCAAATGATTTTTTTCCTATTCCATGGCAATGTTAAGCACTTTTGTTATTTCTGTCCACGTTGAGGGAAAAGCAGGAGATAGATTCATTACAAGTCTCAGCAACTAATTGAGCTACTTAGTTTTAAAATTGAGTTGATGTTACGTGCTCACTTCTGTTGCTTATTTCCAAAATACAGTTGTTTCTCCTTGAGTAACAAAATTAGAAACATACACTTGTGTGCAATTTATCAGAGAGGTTATGCTTTCACGATTTCAAGCAATGGAGTTAGCTCATCTTAAGAAATTAACAGCTTTCATCTGAAAACTGCCAGGGCTTGGATGACATGCAATAGCTGAACACGTGTATGTTCCCAGCCTGTTGCAATGCAAAGAAAATGGGTTAGCTTAAGCCATCGTTGTTCTCAGTACTGATGAGCGACATCTATTTCTTCCTCACAGATGAGACTAGAATTCTCATGCTCTTGCATCATGATTAAATTCTAACATTAATGCATTTAATTCCCATGAATATACTTTAAACTAACTTTAATATCCCAGTTCTCTTAATTATCACAGCAAAGTACAATCTCCTCTCTAGCTAGGACTGAGAATCATTTTCTGCTTAAAGGTCAACGATTCTAAGTAGTCCGAAATCTGCACAATTATTAGACTTCACTGTGGTTTGGAGAAGGGAGAAAGAGATAGAATTACTGGTCCAGATGTGGTATCATTTAAGAAAGTCAAACTGAATGAATACACTCTAAGAACCATCATTTTTATGCCCATCCTCAGTCTGACCTCAGACAGTAGAAACAGAGGTTATGTAGGGAAGAAATACCAAAAGTTTTATTAAAAGAAGAGATAGCTTTTCTGAACTGCTGCAGAAAATCTCCACCCCATCCCCCACAAAATGTGTACATGTATTTCCAGAAAAGCTGATTTCATTAGGGTCACAAAAATGATCAGAGGGATGGAACACCTTTCTTATGAGGAAAGGCTGAAAGAGCTGGGGCTCTTCAGCCTGGAGAAGAGAAGGCTGCGGGGAGACCTTATTGCAGCCTTTCAATACCTACAGTGGGCTTGTAAGAAAGATGGGGACAGACTTTTTAGCAGGGCCAATAGCGATAGGACAAGGGGTAATGGCTTTAAACTAAAAGAGGGTAGATTCAGACTAGATAGAAGGAAGAAATTTTTTACGATGAGGGTAGTGAAACACTAGAATGGGTTGCCCAGAGAGGTGGTAGATGCCCCATCCTTGGAAACATTCAAGGTCAGGTTGGACGAGGCTCTGAGCAACCTGATCTAGTTGTAGATGTCCCTGCCAGTTGCAGGGGGGGGATGGACTAGATGACCTTTAAAGGTCCTTTCCATCCCAAAGCATTCTCTGATTCTATGATTCTGTGTAACCTTTGGGAAACTAGGACCTTAAACCTCTGCTACATCCAGTCACACACTAAGTTTGAATGTCAGTCCTGGCAGGTGTCAGAGAAAGCTCTGTGCATGTTGTTACTGTTCACTTCAGTCAGGGGAGATAGATAGAAGATAATCATGCTGGGAGGTGTGGGGGAGAAAAAAAGAGACCTACTCTATAGACTTTAATTGAGTTGGTAATTTTGGATGTCAGAATAGCCACATGAAATTGGAAACTGGGTACAGAAGAGTGAAATTAGAGATATATTTCAATATCTTGACTTTGTTGAGAAGTATCTTTCCATATAACCAGTGATTAAAGAGCACTATGTGACTAAGCAAGCAAGGAAAGTAGAAAGTATGAATCCTAATACAACATTCAAATGAATCTCTTCTCTCTCAAGAGCTATTACAAGCAACCTGAACAATTATTTCAATTATCCCAACTCTCTTTTTTAAAAAGAGAAAATAGTTTTGTCTACGTGTGCTGTGAATGGAATCTGAAGGTAAACAGAGAAAGAAATAGAGAGTAAAGAAACTGATTAACAACAGAATTTCAAACCCTGTTGTAAGGCTAATCTGTTCTGAACTGTTCACCAGTGGCTCTCAGGGAATTTTAACTCGGCAAATACATGACACATGGTCTAAAATATTCACTTACATCCTTGATGGCAAATATGAATTCATACTCCCATGTATTCCACACTGAAAGACTCACACAGGTATAAAGTCAAAAATTCCCACTCTGTAAGCATTTAAAAGGCAGTTACGAGTTCTGCAGAGTGACTAACCCTCATGACTTACTCTCGGGCATGGTTCTCTCTCCCAGGAGAATCAATACCCTAATGAGTCTGTAAGGTGAGGTGTCTGCACAGAGAAGCAAAGAACTTTGCTTAGCTGGGAACCTCACACCATAAGACACTATTCTGCCTCTCCTCAGGCTCCACCAATCCCAACTAACAAAACAGTTAAAGTTCACAAATTATGAAAATGATTTTAAAAAAAAGAGATTTAAAAATAAATCCACAGTCCTTCTACTTGAGTTTTGGACTTTGAAATTTCAAAATCTTTATTTTTGTTATGTGACGAGAATTAGTAATCTTTACTTATAATCTATAATTATGAATAGTAATGACCAATAGGATTCGTTCATGTTTCCCTAACTCACAGGACCTAGGATTTGACGAAAAGAAGTGTTATTTGGCATACTCTTTGACTTTAAATTTGGTGGAAATATATATTTGAGCATGGGTATAGTGTGGAAAGATTAATGTGAAATAACTGAGTAAAATCCATTATTCACTGCAGTTCATGAAATTAATGCTGCAGCATTTTTACAATGATCAACTTGTATAGATTAGTGGTTTTGTCCAGCCCATCCTTTCAGAAGAACCAGACTCCACACTGCTTTTAATTGTTTTGCTGCTGATTATACATTATTCCCCATTTTGAAATTAGCTGTTTCTATGTTTAGATCCTGGAACAGATCCAAAATCACTTGGGGCTTAACAGAAGAATCCAGGATGTGAAACCTGAAAATGGACAAAGTGTTAATGTTCCATTTTTACTGGATAACAACCTTTTGTTGAAATAAAGTTAGGGTAGTCTTCTAACCCTCATAACCAGAAGAACATCAACTTCAGAGAGCAGCTAGAACAGAAACATTGCTTCAGGAGATGCTATCCAGGCATGAGTCAGCTTCCAAATTAATATCCTCTGGTGTAAATTTCAAGTAGCCTCATTGACTTCTGCTAACTCCACTGGAGTTCCTGCTGGAGTGAAACCAGGGTGAGGTCAGAATCTGGCAGCTCGTTATTGAATGCTGTCCACATCACATGCTGACTGCTTTCTAAAAGTAATCCTACTGTAAGAAGGTTAGCTGTGTTTAGTCCAAAATATACACTGTCTGTCTATTGTAAGCTTTGTGATGGAGGCGGTTTGTAACTTCATACTTAAAATTTGAAGTGAGGCTTAAAGGTGCTTTTGAACATTTGCCACCCAGAACAGTAAACCCAAATATGCACTGCAACCTTCCTTTCACTCTCCAGTCCCAAAACAATTAAGAAATATGTTTCCAAGCCTGGGTTTTTTTACACTATATGTAATGTCTCATTACTTTTTACTGTGAACCAGCTCTCCACCTTCACCTGCCTATTACTGGAACAAGATCAGATTACAGCAATAGGGCAAGCTGGTTCCAAAACATCTATTTGCTATCATGATTTACAGACTGACTGAAAACCAAGATGACCTTAACAATGTAGTTTAAAGAATGACTTAAGATCAATTAATTTGAAAGGACTGTAAGGATTGTTCTGCTGGTTAGGGACTGCCAGCTGCTCTGTTTTGCCTTGTGCCAAACCCCCACAGGAGTCTTCTTTAAAATGGGTAACTGAGGGAAAGAAGTAGCAGAAGGGAAGGAAGCACGAAAAGATTTACATCTGACATTTCTGTCCTACATGATAGACCCTTTTTTGCTGCAAAAGTGCTATTGGGGGTGATCTCCAGGCCAGGGCTAGCAGTCTCTGGGGAGAGATATGCAGGACTTTCTCCAACACTGAAACATTCTGATAGCTATCCTAAGATACTAATTAAGCACGACCTGTGACAGTGATACAGGGATCTTCAAAGTAGCCAGTTTTTCTAATACGGCAATATTATCTGCATAAGGACAACAGATGGATCTCTAAAGCCAGTATGCTGGTTCTGTCTGCACTTCATTGCCCAGATTCTGCCCAGATCAAATTCAAATCCTTCTGGCATGGTTCCTACTACTAAAGCTTGATAGAGAATGATAGAAGGAAAATAAAGGGTACTGACTAAACAAGAAGTTTCTCATTGATCTGGAAGTACACATAAGTTCTTTTAATATTCTATATTAGATGGACTGTTCAATGAATATACTTTCACGTGCATATATGTACACAGGTGCAAAGCCTCTGAAAAGCTCCAGACATGTTAAATGTGAAATTTTGATTCCACGCATCATACAAGGTTTGACATTTTCCACTGAATCTTTGCACGAAAGGTAACAATTCCATACATATTCATTAATTTGGAAGCATCCAAAGTACATCTATTTAGAAATTGTGATTTCATTACAAATACTTTAACAGATTGTATTTTATGTATATATCTTTTTATGACATAAGGAACTACATTCAAATGTGGAAAAACTCTGCTCTGGGTAATTTGCATCCTTATGTCCTATTATAGGTTTTCCTATTTGGATTTCCATCTGGTCTTCAATATCTTTCTGAGTTTATTACTTTAATGAGATCATCTTGGGTTTACATACCTATAATTTTATTACTGCTTGGAAGTAGCATTACCTGCTTACCTATCCATAAACCCTTTAGTCTTACCTCCTCAGCATAACAATGAACAATGCTTGGGTAATGCTGCTACAGGATGAACAAAATGACTAGAGGTGAAATAATCTTGTTCTGAAGAACCCCTAATTATGTAAACAGAGTCCATGCCAACCTTTTTCTTAACCATTCATACCCTGTTTTCATTCCTGAAAAAAAAAAATTGTAGTTTGGGGTTTACAACCATAGATTGCGATCCATGTCTGATGGACCTCTAATTTAATCTTTGCCACTGGCTTGTAATAAAACCTTGAGCAAGCTAATGTGTGTCTTTGGGAAACTAAGAACAATATATGCCCACCTGTAGGGATGTCAGAATGTCAGATGTGTTAACAGAACACTTTGAACACTGAAGCATTATACAGCTACTATGCATAAATATCGGTAGGAATAATTTAATGCTTCTGCTTTGTGAGGTTCATAGGAATTTGGGATAAAAACCCTGGAAAGGCATACAATCAAGACACACAATGTCTTTCTGCATTAATGGTTGCATATGTAATGCAAGAGAGATGACTGAAAGCATCATCAATTCCAATCCAGTCTTCCTGTAGAGACTGAGGTCCTGTTTTCATTTTCATAAGGCTACCAGCTCCATTTAACACTAAGGTTTCCTCTGAAAAACTGGTCTAGCACCTTTGAGTAATAAGGCACATCTTCCAATTTCTAGCCAACATCTGTTCATGGCCAATTTATTCCCATTTACTCTCATGCCAAGATTGCTCTTTCAGTAAAGTATCTCTTTTACCATCTTTTTTTTCTCACCTTGGAACAAAGTGATCATTTATCAACACACATTTTTCTTCATATCAAGCTCTTTGTCTTTCCTGTCATAAAATAGTCTCTTAGTACAACTGGTAGAATGATATCCTTCTCTGTTCCTAACACAATTCCAATTTGTCTTCTCAAATATTCATTACCACCACTGTGCATAATATTCCAGACATGGTCACACCAGTTTAATTAGCACATGCTGTTTTATCTCCGTCAACGTGTCATGTTGATGAGACTTAAAATTATAGCAGAAATATTTAGTGCAAAGCTATGTGATTTTTTCTATCCGATAATCTTAGGTTTCATCTTATTTGTACTCTTTTGTGGTATTCCATTAATCCTTTGTACTGAAAATTCATCTATCTTCTGTATTTTACACTAACACCATTAAAGAAAACATTAAATACAATTTGTCCTAATAATGATCCTTGTTAGTTCTATTAATAAAATCCCTTTCAGACCAATAGTGCCCTTTTAGCAAAGCCTGCTATCGTTAGCTAGATTCCTTTATGGTCCACTAGCCCATAATTCTTTTATTAATCCTCATTTTCTAAGGTTTACCTAATAATTTCCTGTGTGACACCACATTAAATGTTTTTCTGAAATCATGACAGATTAAATTTAGCTTTGTTTGTAGAAAGTTATTTGCTGCTTTTTTTTTGGCAGAAAATCAGTTATCTTATAAAGAGAGAGACAACCTTAGCATGATCAACCTTAGTAAACCCATGATGCATTTCTCATTTAACTACTATATCCCTAATTATTCTTCCTTTCTGAATTTGTTCATAGGTTTTGCAGGCACTCTAGGTTAGCCTCCTCTACATTCCAAGTCTTGTCTATATTAAAATCCTCTAGCTCTTCATTCCAGTTGACTTCACTAATTAGTTTTCTTAATCTCTCAGTCTTCCCTTTTAAAAATTAAAGTCTTTAACTACAGACCTATTTTTGTTTATTCTTCCATTTAAACTGAATAAACCCATGAACGTTCAGTCTGTTTTCTAAAACAACTTCTATAATATTTTGCTGAAAGTAAGTTCAAAAGACAATCGCATCTTCTTGGTCTGTTGACTATCTCGTGACAAAAGGAGTATAGCTGGAATTTACTGCTATTAGTAAGGACAGGCTACAGCTGGATGTTTACAATATTCCATTGTGACCAAACTTACTGCAGTTTTCATACCCGCTGTTATATGGCAGATCTTCTGTTCTATGTCCCAGTCTGACCAGAAAAGCCTACAGAAGAGCCATAATATAATCCAAACAGGACCTCTTATCATACTTCCAGCAACAGTTTTTAACAGAATAGTATTCTCTATCCTGGTTTCTATCATTTCTCTGACCTATCATGCTATTGCACAACCCTTGCCCTTTTATGTCTACTGATCTCATTCAGTGTTAGTAATTTCTTTCCATGTCTATCCCCTCATCTTCTGGGATTTCTTTATCCATTAATGCCATTTCCTATATATTACATCATTAAAATCAGCCCTGAAAACTACTTTTTTTTTCTTCAAACTTATTTCCTGGTATGAAGTAACAAATTCTGAGCCCTCTGTTTATTTTCATGTGCTTATAATGCTTTCAACCTTCTTCCCCAGGAACTAGAGGGATTTAACAGGCTGAAAAAAGAATGAGGTTTCCATTCCTGTTTTTCTTACCCCAGCATGGTACAGTGTTATTTTCTTGTAGCGCAATGGTATTGTTACATCATTTATATAGAGGTAAATGAGATACCAAAGAAAATAGCATGGTAAAACTAAAGTATATATTTGTTAGAGTCACAAATCCTTTTTATTGTTTAACAGTCATGGTTTTATCATCAATTAGGACCCTTTTGTATCAAAAGTATTCGTTTCTTGCAGAACTACAGATGAGGCATTCTTTAAGATAAGGCATGGTTAGTAGCAGGCACTGAAAAATGTCTAACTTAAAACTCATTTCCTAGGCACAAAGAAGAATCTTAGTAAACAGGAATCACAGCTCATGTCCACAACAGATCTTCTCCGTCAATAATATAGCTAAATACATGACACAATATGTGGTGTTTATGTCATATATTATGTCTATTGTCCTCTACATAAGACGAAGCTAACTTTATTTTTTCTTGATTTTTGTCTATCTGACTGTGCTCATTTTGTCTCCTAAAACAAGGTAGGAATTTTCTCTTCAAATATATTGACATTTTCTCTTCAAATATATTGACAATTATTGTCAATATAATAGTATTCTGATATGTGTGGGCATCTCTAAACAATACTGACATGGAAGGAAATGGACAATTTCTGAAATAACTGTATTTTTTCAAAGAATGTTATGAAGAAATAAATATTAAATTAATGGTACAGACTTTGACTAAGAAGTACCATGGGCTTCACAGGAAACCTGACTTTTTTCTTTCTTTCCTCAAAAAACCTGATTTCTTATTAAACTATCGTTGAAGTCAGTGAAGGTTGCTGTTTGATAAGGATAACTTACCCTTGCTGATAACTTCATTTCAACTGAAGGAGTAAGCATATGACACTTAGACTTTGATCTTATTTTTATTGATAGTGTAGTGTCATTTCACTAGATTCTTCTCATACAAAATACATTAAAATGTGGACTGTTATAACTGGGCATACTAAATTACTGCTTTGAATCATAGTCTTACTCAACCACTTCACTTTCAACCAACGTATTTTTGAAAAAATAGTCACTGCAAATAAGCTGCTTTTGTTATGCTAAGAAAGCCTTCTGTGCCCTAAATTTTCAGCAGTCACACTGACCCACGATGCATCCCCACAGTATATCAGCATGAAAGAGAGCCATCCAGCCAACATGACACCAAGATGCCCTTGGTTTCAACAAAAAGCTATCCTGACTCTCTGCAGATATCCTTCGAAGATATTTTAGAAGTTCTTTCTTAACAAAGAAAGACTTCCCTGAATTGGATAGGACTTTATTATAGAGTATAGTGAAAAACAAACATGAGATTGTTGTTGTAGTGCGGCTGAACCTTACAACTGTACAGAATCTTAAAACTATATTGAATCTTTGGCAGGTAAATGAGCAGAGAAAGGAGTTTATGGAGGAGGGAAAGGTGCTTGTGTCTCTACTTCCCCCCCAGCTGGGCTGTTTACATAGTCTATCAGCAACAGCTAGTCTCCCCATAATAGTAATGAAATGCTATATATCGTCTCTGCTCTCTTGAAGGACCCTTAACATTACCCCTGTGATCATGGCTTTCTGTAAAGGCATTGGGGTGCAATCTTTCTCCCATGCTCCCCTGCCAGCTATGTCCTCCAGCTCTGTCTGCGGAGGATCAAGGAGCACTTCCTGAAGAAAGGCAGTGGTGAACTGCATGACCTTGGTGCCAGGAATCAGGATGTCTTTTTGCAAAATGCTTTACAAAAGCCCATCCAGGAAGAGGTTCAGTTTCAGGCTTTCTGCTGGGGCAATTTGACAGGGGGCCTAGTGCCCTCAGTGATGTAACCTGCAAGGACCTGTCCTCCTGCCCACCACTTCAGGGTCATGGAGAACACTGTTCCAAAACCTATCCTTGGAAATCCTATAGCTTTACTGCTCCACAACGTAGACAAATGAAGGGGAACCTGCAAAGAAGGGAAGGGTCCTGAAAAATAATATGCCTGACAATGTTTCATCTATCAATTCTAAATTTTCTAGGAAGAAGTAACACTCCCATACAGGCTTTTCACTCCAGTCCTCAACCCCATTAGAAAGATCATCAGAGATGAAGCTCCCTCTTCCCATTTTTCCCACTTTCAAAAAAAGGCCCTGTGCAGACTGCACCAGTGCTTATTACTCCATTTAGTACTTCAGCTTTTCCAGAGAGGCCTGGGTACAGTTTCCCAGTTCACCATGCAGTGGTTTAATTATTAAATCTAAATAAGTGAAGTAAAGAATCTAAATTTTAAGGGTGATAAAGAAGTCTGAGCAATGGCAGGTTTTCAGGAACATTTCTTGGGGCAGCTAAGGTTTATTTTGGGAGACTGTCATATCGGAAATATATTCATAATGTGTTGCATTGTTTCAGACAGTGCAAATGCAGGGGGGTAAAAATGAATCTATGGGTTCACATTGTTCAACTTTGCAATGTGAATTGCAAATAGTATGTTATTTGTTACCAGGCACAGGACCCATTAACTGTGTGCACTTGGCAAGGATTCAAGTTTATAAAATAGGGATAATATCTACTTTAAACAGACTTCAGAAAGCGTTACTGGATAACATTTAAGAAACAAATCCAAAAATAGCTGAAAAGTACTGCATTAGGATCACTTATTTAAGTGTGTTACAAAGCTGATAACAAATTTTTAGCATGATCTATTAAAATATCTTTGAAAAGTATATTGCTATTATTAAAGACACAAAAGAATTAAAATGCAATATACTGTACAAATAAGAAATAAATTTCTTTTCATCTGGATATATAACATGGAAGTGCCCAAAAGTTTTTTTCAGAAGATGCCTACTTCTGAATACAGCTTGTTTTGGAGCAATCATTTGGAATATTGATAAAAAGCAAATCCTCTTGGTAAAGAGCTGAGTGATAAAATAAGGGGAAAACAATATGCAAAATAGTAACAGACGTAACAGAGTAGTGGATAGAAGTGCGCAGAGTACAGCATGGAAGATGGCATGAGTGAGACAAACTTTCATGTATCTACCATAATGCTGTATTGTATTTATGATAATTAGATTATTGAAAGTGCAAGTTAGTGTTGATAAAGTGGTTAGATACAGAACAAATACCTTGCAAAAAAATTCTGAGAATTTACTAAAATCCTGAAGCATCAAGGTCTGAGATACTACTTACAGCAAGTAAAATAAACAATTGGTGTTACTTGGCATATGATAATCTTCATACTTGTACTAAATGTTATTCTTGTCTTCAGTGTACTGCCTTGTACTTTGTGAATGTCACCAAGGACACGAGATTATTCTCACAAAGAAAGTCTGTACCGGTCAGTAATTGATTACCAGCACAACAATTTCATAATTGGTAGGCCATTTATCTAGGCAATCAAAACAGATCAGCAAAAAATATGCTTCCCCAAATAGAGTTATTTTATTTTTCACTAAAAAAAGTTTCCACTCAATTGTTACAGCTACTTTGGTTAGTCTGTTTTTTGTTGGTTTGTTTGATTTTTTCCCAGCAAAATTAAGAATAATAAATGGTGATTTGAAAACAATTTATAAACTCTTATTTAGGTAAATTAATTTAAGTTTTTTCTTTAGTAACTCATCCTTCTCAGTAGAAGAAAAATAGGTCACGAATACAGTAGTCATACATCTGAAACCTGTTGCTAACATTACTTCTTTATATCAGGAAAAAGAACTATTTGCTATAAGAAAACCCAGAAATATCTCCCATGAACATTACTGCTATATTATATTCTAAATAATAATAACCTCCTCTACACATTTGCAATCCCTTTGGCCTGCTTGCTGGTCCATCAGCTCCATTTGCTGACTGGTGCACAGCTGTCCGCAAACAGCTCCAGCACCAGGCATTTTTCATCCATGGATCTGAGTGTACTGGGAGTCATGTCCAGGGGGCTGGAAGAACTAATGGCATCAAAAGTGTAAAAGAGGAATAAGGGGGACAAGGGTGTCTACATCTGGGGTAGGCAGAGTGGGAATGCAGGACAAACATCCAGAGCAAATTGGACTTTTTATACTCTGTTGCTCAATGGAACAACTTGTTTACTTATCTCCCAGGCAGCACATACATGTACTGATCCATGCTAACTCCCCATAAGGAGCTAATATTTTCTGAATGCTACGCCTTAAAATGAAGGATAGCTCTTAATGACAGTCCCTGTTAGCCAGTACTGCAGTACAGACTGCTGTATTGAACCAATGGAAGACAAAGGGAGGCCTTAGAGATCATTCATTTCCTTAACGCTTGCTTCCCCTTGCTTACATCCTGCCATTTAGCCCAGAAGCTCTTTGCTGCAGATCAGGTACATTTAAGTATTACGATGAGTTGAGACATTTGGAGTGATGGGAAAAGGTCGAGCAAATCCAGTCCTCTTTTACTATGCAACTCAAATGTGACCTTGGTCACTATTGTCCTTGTTAGCATGAGGTATCATGGGATCATTACACAGGATGAAATGTCCATCTTATTTTGGGGGCAGGAACTAGGCAGGAACTAGGGATCTAAACCCTAGGATTTTAGGTGGTTATGGTACGTTCATAGGTGGATAAAGCAAGATAATGCTGATAAATGTAAATCTAAATCCCAGAGAAAAAGACATGTGCCAGAAAAGGTTTTTAGAATGCTATGTCTCCCATATTGAAAAGATGGAAAAAGGAGCAATATCTAAATATTAAAGTTCCCAAGGCGTATCTCGCCCCCCGACCCCACCCCGCCCCTTCCCTCGCTCCAATTCAAATAGCTGTGTAGAGGAGAAAAGAAGAAAAAAAGAAGGGAGAGAATTAATCAAAGAAACTCAGAAAAGTGAGAACATTCCCATCAGCTTCTGCTTTTATCCCTGGAGACACCCTCTCACCAATCCACCAATCCAAGTGTTAAAAGAATTTGCTTTAATACTTTGTTATCACAATCAGCTTTTCCATCAGAACTTGTTTTTTTCTTGTTTGTTTTCTCAGCGCGAAGCCACAGCAAGGTTTATGCTTAGTTTACAATTGACCTACCCTCTTTGAACATGCCCAGACAACAGGAAACTGGTTTCTCTGGAAACAGGAGCTACGTGAAATCTTTTAGTACTTGTATTCATTTAAAGCTGTTCACACATATTCAACAATAAGGCACCAGACCTTCAGCACGTGATTCAACTTTACCAGGCAAGGTAACGAAGGAGAACACTGCCAGTGACACACCAGGCTGGTAAAATGAATTGGTATAATTTGAATATGAACAGAAGAAAAATCCCGGCATCTAAACCACTTAGTCTATGTATAAAGTCTCTCAGTGGTCATAATAATAAAGAATGCAGCAGGAACAATCTTGGATACATTTATACTGTGCATCATGGAGATGTAATGTGATCTTTTTGATGATACAGAGGCAGCAAGGCCACATATACCGAAAGCCCCTTTATGGACAACATATTAGTCCCTACTGGGACTAATAAAACTAGTTAAAAATATTTAAGACAAACCAAAGGCTTCCTAATTTCCTATTAACTGCATTTTTTTAAAGAGTGCAGTTTAAGACTGACAGTCTGTCGTGGATACAGCAGACATGGGTGAAGGTGATACCAACACTTGCAGTCCACTTTGTGCTTTCAAGGCAAAGGAGGCATGTCAGAAGCAAAACACATTCCAGTTTCTCAGGCACTGCCATTCATGGGGTGGTACTAACATAAACCTCTGCTTAAGGTGCTTTAGGACAAAGCATAGGACTGTGAATAGCAGTGGCTGAGGAATCAGCACAGGAATATTGCTCTTGCTTCCACTGCTGTTGGGACAATAACCTTTAACAAAGTTGTGGGCAGAAAGCAAAGCTGGTAACATCTTACTTTATGTCTGCTAAATTTAAAAAAAACCCAACCTGTAAGAGCTCAGCTTCCTCAGTTCCTCAGCATTTTTCACCAGATAGCAAGTTTCCTGACTTTGCTGACATTTCCCATAAAATTCCACCACATTTGGATGTGCTTAAATCTCATTGTTCCTAAACTGTCTATGATCCAGAATGTTTACAGATCTTTATGGGGCCTTCACACATAAATTAGAACAGCAGGACAGTGCATGGCAGGGAAAAAGAGGTAATGAAGCCATCTTTCCCCATGATTTCCCATGGAGAGATTCCAGGAGGGAAGGAAAGTTACAGATTTTGAATAGGCTGCGCAGAAATAATCGTATTTCAATCAGTGAAGAAAAACCCAAAGTAGTTAGTGATATTTTAATTATGATGACAGAACTGGATTTTATGTTTTTAGGAGGAAGCAAAAATTAATTATGAATTGGGATACAAGGGTAGAGGGGGATGACAACTAAGGAGAAAAGAGGAAAACAATCAGAAGTTACGTCCATCATCTGATACAGAGAAACAGAGGAAAATCCTGTTATTCAGAAGCACACACGCACACAAAATATAGACAAACACACACACACATTCATACAGATATTTATATATAAAATGGTAAACAAGCATGGTTCCAAAGTCTTAAGATCTTAAGAAGATCTTTTTGTAGTAATAATGGCTGGGTCTGTATTTCAAGGGGGAAGACTATTACAAGAGTACCATGGAAACTTCAGACAAATAGGACCAGCTTGAGGGACGCTGAAATGAGAATGCCTGGTAGGAGGAAACAACCACTCATCCCAACTTTTGCAGAATCCATTTGAGAAGAGAGAACAGAATCAGCTCAATTTAGCTTCATTTGCCAGATCCTTTAAGCATATTAAGAATATCTCTTGATGAATTAGGTTGAATTCTGCTGACAGACCTAAAAGTGTGTATATTTGTCCTGAGTTGTTATAAGAACATGCATCAGTCTAATTAAAATATATTCAAAAGCTTCTTGGGTTTTTTGGGGTAAAAGGCAATTACCTTACTTAAGTAGAAAAGATTAGAAATAGGATAGCTGTTGGCAAGACTGCTAGTTTAGAGTGATATTTTCTTGAGCCAAGGCCAGATTATAGACTGTTTTAGCATTGCTAGTAGATTGCCAACACTGAGGGAGGTGTTGACAATCACAGCTGATCGGAGTCTCAGTTACTTTTCACCATTTTTTCACTAAGGAAGCCATGTAATTACTGGCAGTTTCTCCACTGCTTTCAGGGCATATGTTTGCAAAATGGCCTCCATATAGTCAAAGCACAGGTACAAATTTGAAATGAGGCAGTGGCCTGGGGACTCAAAAGAGCCAGTGTCAGTTGTCTTCCCTCCTGTGGGCAAGAAAGTCAGGTGGACTTCCCAGGTATGTCCACCGAAAAAATGCACTGCTCTGCAAGACTACCTGAGCTCTGACACGAGCTACTGTGGTAGTAGGTACCAGAAAGCACAGAGGTCTGGCACTCTGGCTGCTCTTGGAGACAGAGTTTATTTGTCCTTGCAAAAATCCTTTCTTACCAGGACAAAGGACAGTGCATTAAATTCTACAGCAAAATCTCTTTGCCTCATTTCCTCCACTGTAAAAGATCAAAAATCTTGCTATCTCAAAGGACCATTATGAAGAACCAGGAAAGATTTTGAGTTGTCCAAAATCAGTCATGGTACATGTTTGAGAGAGAGATAAACCACAGTCATTAATGGGGCTTTTTCTTGATTTGGTGACAGAAATACAACTCCAGGAGGGAAGCAGGATTTTTATACTGAAACATGCCTATAGCTTGAGGCTTTATGTTGCCAGTGTGACTACGTCTAAGGAGGCTTTCTTAGGCAGCCACAGGCAAAAGGATCCTGACAGCATTGTTTTACTGGATCTTCCCTGATGCAAGGACTCCAGAGTTTGTTCAAGAGAAAAGGGCCTTCAGGCAGACCAACTCCCACCAGAAGAGAAGAAAGACTAGGAGGAATTGCTTAGGTCCTCAAATCCAGTAGCCTCCTGCTGGAGTTCACCGTGTTAAACAACCCTTAACATCAACTGATCAAGCCTTCAGATGGAAGCTAGCAAGTCTTGACCCTTATATTGGAAGTTCATTTCAGATTCTCATTCTTTCAATAATTACAAAAATCCTTCTAATACTTCTAGTCCTCTGACTAAATTTTATTTTTCGTAAGTGTCTGCAGCAACTCCTGCTCAGTCCTTAGATGAGCCAAGAATTCAAGGAGCATGATGCCTTCCAACACAATTACCTGAAAAAAAAATCTTGATGAGAGCAAAGCTAAAGTATTTCCTGTGCTTTAAGGACATACCCATTAGTTTGGGATAATCTATGTCATAGGTGTTTACACAATAATATTTTATACTATGCATCTAACTCCCTGGTCCATTCTCTGCCACTTGTAAGACCTGTCTTCCCTAACTCACTCAGTCTTCTCCTTTACAGCCTGTTAATCTTAAGCATGATTTTATTAATATACTCCTGTCAATAAACTGGAAGGTGGACCTGTCTTTGAACAATGGTTACTTGACATTAATAACAATACGTACTGTTTTGTTTTGTTTTTTTTTTCAGGTGGCACCATTTTTCAGTTTACCATCATGGTCCAGGCAATTCTGAAGATTATGCCTTGCCCACCTATTATTAACAAACTCTCACTTTTTGGAGAATTTAAGAGCTAAATTCAGGAAGGCATTAACCTGAGGCAAAGCCAAAGAGGTTTGGGGGAAGAAAAGCTCAGAATTGCCTAGCCACTTTCATGGGGGAAACATATGGCAAAGGTGATCAGGGTCTTGAATTACAGTGGACTGCAACAGATAGAAGATGATTCTCATTGTTTTAGACATACAATGATAAGATAGCAGAGGGAACTGAAAAGATCTTGATTGTGTTACATTTAAAAGAAATATAATCTTTAAATTTTCAACCTCTGGGTGACTTTATCCATATTGAATCAAATTTAAAAAATCCTCAAAAACTAATGCAGAAGAAGAAATAATTAGTTTTTAATAACACATTCAGTAGTTAAATAGGATGTGATGGCAATACCTCTTGTGTGAAAGTCTACATCACAAGACACAGACATTCTGCTCATCCAAGATGTTTTGTGAATAGAACTTAAAAAAAGATCACTGTTAAAATCATAAAGATTGGAAGAAAGCAGACTATCAAATTTGCTTTATTGATTATTGTTTATATTTTCTGAAATCAAAATATTCATGTATGTCCAAATAGACATGGAACTGAATTATTTCATTTCTCTTAAAGCATCATCCTTGAATTTGTTCTGTAAGGAGAAACAAACAAGGGTTTTTTTGTTGTATTCTATAGTAAACTAAACAATCGCTAATTGTTCTGGTACGTACTATATCCTTCTAAGCGTATATTCTTCTATGTTATATTATAAATTTGCAGAGTACTCTAAGTCTTTGAGATTCTTTCATAGAATGGGCATCATTAAAAAAATGTGTCCTTAAAATGTGATCAGGAGGTGGAAATGGAATATTTTAAAAAGTAATCAAACATTCTATATCTTTGTATCACATTGCTTCTCATCAAAGTTAAGACTGAATTAGTTCTGCAGTACAAACTATGCTTGATGTTTCCAGTACTATTTGTTCTCAGCTTACTGATTTTGTGACGTTTTAAGAAACCACAAGAGAGATGTTTTTACTGGACACCCCAAGAACTCCACATGCAAAACAAAAAAGCTAAAAAATAAGACATTTTTTAAAATTGAAAACCAGAGTGAGATTTGCCATATCCTAGTTTTCATGATAAAATTTTGACAAGAAGTTTGTATTTGTTCTGAGAAATGCAGCTGTGCTTTGGAACAGGTGTTTTCCACTGATGCGTGGAGTGACCATGATAGATAATACACAAGCACTGTGGCTACCTTAGAAATAAGACTAAATGTTTTAATAGCTGCAGATAATATTTATGGCTCAATGCATTCAGATGTGACATGAAGCTCATGTTTGAAGGTGAGAAGTGATCAGTGAAGAAAACCACTATTCCTGTCAAAACACAGGCAGTATTTATGACACATCTCATCATTTGGCATCTCCCAGGCTTGCCATGCAGTTGTATGGCCCCTCTCCTGTTATGAGATCCCACCAGCCTGATGATGAACTGTGCAGGGATGTGAGGCTGTGGAGGCAGACAAGGCTAGAGGATGGCACTGCTGGTGGAGGCTGCCCTGCAGCATGACCTGCTCTCCAAAACAAGCACCGCTGAAAAGCATGCTGTCACGGAGCACAGTATGTACTGCATTATCTCTTTCATCATGCAACTCAATTTATACTAGTTTCCCAAGCAGTCAGGCCAAGAAAATGCTAGAGACTGGCTAAATGTCGAAGACTCTCACATATTCATTGAATTCTCCCATGCCTGATCCTGACACAAATGCTTAATTCTGCAGCTCTTGCATAGCCTCGATACTTTAATGATGTATGCAGAGTCAAGCTCATGGATAGGTCCTTGTGGGATTGCAGATTTTTGTGCTATTGATATTTCATCTGAAACATGGGAGATGCTAATTGCCAGCTTTGCAGTTTTCCCCTGGTGGCCATACTAAAAATATGTTGCATATTGAATCTTGCAATGTAGCTATGGCAAAAAATCTTACAGCAAACAATCCCAGCAAGGAATCAAAATTCCAGTCCTGCGCAGCAAACATTTTCCAACAGCTCTATAAATTTCAGTCTATGCAACAGAAAAATCTTCTATTTATTAAATCTCTGCAAAACAGTAAAACATACTTGTCTTTCTTTCTTTTCCTCTTCCCCTTATTTGCCAGTATATATCAGAACTCCCTGGAAAGCTTAAAAGCAAACCATGTGGCTTTCTTAATCAAGAGAAATGCTATAAAACCTCCATTCACAGACAGAAATGTAAGTAGAAATTCATCAGATTAAAAAAAATTGCTTTAATAACCATTCACAATAATAAAATCAGACATTTAACATTCAGAATCAATTAAAATCTAGTGTAAATATGGCATTATAGAGAACAGATTCGTATGCTTTCAGTTATTAATAATTTTCTTTTTTATTTATCCACCTCAGCTGGCTTTTGCTCAGAAGCCTGTGTTAGCACCTCGTTGGCAATTCTAGCAGAAGGTTCATGAGCCCTCCGGTCGAGGTCTGAGCAGGTCACTGGGAGTCATTCACTTCACCTTTAAAGTTTGAGGCATGTACAGCAAAACCACACAAAGCTCAGAAGGTATCTGGAGGCCAGAAAGCTAAATACACATGCTGCCCGGCTGATTTCCAGTGGAGAACAGAGCTGGTACCATTTTTTTAATTCTCCTCCTAACCTTGGAACATTGATGCTGCTGCACAGCACTACCTCCCTGAAGTGAATGAGCACCATTCCTGGTAATTACGCAGCCCTTCAATCCACTTACTCTTAACTTTTCTTTTCACTGTGCTATATTTGACACAAAATGTTTAATCAGGTTCATTTATCATGGCTGGAACAGCCTGACTCATTCCCCATTTATAATTAGAAAGGATTTCATCTAATAAATGCTGAGTGCTCTCAGCTACCAAAGTCAGTGAATGAAGAGTTTGCTCAGCACCATGCAAGGCTGAGGGTACATAAACCTATTTTACACAGAATTAGAAGAATACCAGATTTCTACAGAAAGTTTTCAAAGTTTAAGGCAGTTAAATGTTACTTAGGTCCTGTGTATGAGGCCCCAGCCTGGAAATATGGAGGCAGCAGGAAATCATTCACCTTTTTGCCTTGGTCGCCCCATACATAAAATGGTGGTAGTGAGGGTTTGCTTCCTTTGTTAAGTACTTCCAGGAAGCCTAATTACTCATCTTCTATCTGTAGAATATTAAATAACAAGTTATTTCCTAAGCAGCTAATATCTTGAACACGTAAGAAGAAAATCACAATCGTAAATTTAATGAAACTTAACCTACAAAGAACAAGTTAAAAAAAAACCCCTATGGTGCAAAGGTCAAATTAAAACAATGAGAGATTTAAATGTTTGAAGATATCAGAGTGGGGACATAGAAAGCTGCCCTTCTTTATGTCTGCAGTCTAAAGCCACACTGCATTTTTTGTATTTTATCTTGCAATTATGATGCTGTGTTTGCCCTATATAATAACCCTGAGCTCTGCAGATTGCTTTAACCCAACTGAGGAAAGGCAGATCATTAACAATTGCCAATTAATTTAAACAGTGCATGGTCAGCCATGAAAAAACTATGCCATGATTCCCTATAATGGAAAGTCCTCATCAGTTCCTATTGTAAAATGAGAGAAAGAACCAGAGAGAAAAAGAAAAGCATAAAAGAATATGCAAGGAACAATGGGTGAATAATAATGAATGAAATGTCACCACTGCTGTATTCTCTCTGCCTGAAGGCCTTTACTGGGGAGGGAAAGAACTTGAATTGCATGTGCTAAATTTTGAAGTTGTAGAAATTGGAACTTGGCAGCTGATGATGGCTAAATTAGCTGAATATCTTCTTTGCTGGTAGACATGTAATGTTGATGGGACCATAGCTTTAGCAATAAATCTTATAAAATAGGAAACACTCTCTAAGAATTCATACAATGAAAACACAAGTTTATACAATATGAATACCTATGAAGACAATAAAATGAAGCACAAATGCTGGGAGGGTGAATTCTGCCTGCTAAGGCTTTTATTTTTTAGATACTTTTAAGGCATTTAGGCACTTCCTGGAAGATGACTGCTTTACTAAAAACCAATTAATTACCTAAACATGGTATTTGATCTAACTTAATGCATCAGTTAAATGCTTAAATCTAGGTAGGGGGAATATAGGCCATACTATTTCATTTGTAGACTCCAAAGCAGGTTAAGTTAAAAAGTGAATATCCTGTTATGAAGAGACCATTGATTTTAAGGTACTCTTTGTTAAGTCTGCTATTCAACCTGTTTATTTTATAAATTAAACACAGTTTTATATAGTCATTTTCACTGACTGATATTCTGACAAGTCAATTATACCCTGTTCTTAAGTTGTTACATTTATGTCCCCTTCTTTTACTGACTCTCTGACCATAATAACTTCTTCCCCACCTATGGCTTCTTAGAAATTCCTGATCTTCACTTCAAAAGATCAGTGTTTCATTATTGCCTCCACCCAGGACAATTATCCATCCATTTCTGTCTTCATTTCTCCCACTTTATCTTCCCTTTGCTTTTTTCCTACTATTATGCATTGAACACGTTTCCTGCCCTCCCTCACTGCTGGCCCCTTGCCTCACCAAAGTCAGACAAATCTCTCTTTCCTAATTCTCAGTACAAATCTTTCATGTCTACTGCATTGACTTCAGGAGGTAAAGAACAGAATTAAAACCCAGCAGCTAGACAGGTTAAGGTGTCTGCCAACCATTGCGCTACTTCTCAATGCAGTGCTGCCCTGTGTTTGAGCAGCGATTTCCATAACTGACACCACCCTGAAGGGCCAACTTAATCCAACTCATCCCATCCTAGAGAATGCAATGCTGTTCACATGCTCTGCAGTGCTATCCAGCCTCACCCTCACATCCCGGGAGGGTCAGTAAAATCAGAGATGACTAAGGCTTCTTTCTGCAATCCCAAATCTTTCACTCAGAGTAAAACACATTGAAAATTTGCCTTTATATACTGCATATGCTTGCTGTAAAGCAAATTATTCAAAAAGAGTATAGAACGGTTATCTAATTTTTTTCATTTTAGTAGAGTAAAAAAACCCATGCAATTAATAATTAATATAACAAATATGAATTATATACTGTAGGTCATTCCAGTTGACGAAGGTTTTAAGTAATTTAAGACAATAAATCTATGTATAGCCATTAGAAGACACAAATTAGTCCTTCATTTGAATGCATTGCTCAGCCTTATAAAGCTGTACAAAACATTTGTAAAGAAATGGAAATATAAAACCTTGCAGATTTTCCCTTGCAATGAGCACCAAACAAGCAGGGACTTGAATTATAAGTGAGAGCGGTGACATATGCTAATGGATTTGTCATCAGGAGATAATGCAATGCCATTAACTCATCTCATTTCAGATTCTAGCAACTACATGTCATGGTAGGTAACACAAGCTGCCTCAAGATGCCAGAAAAAGAATCCAGAAGGAGAACAAGAATTTGCAAGACTGTGGCTCATGGGTATCTCTCATCTATGGTCAGCAATGTCTATTTTAACTTTGTTGGATTTCATGTTTAATGAGTATCATATTCAAGAATGAGTAACTTGACTCACTCAGTCCTCTTAACTGTATTGAGAATGAATACAATTAGGTGCATCCCATTACTTTTGTATAATAAATATGCACGGGGAGGAAAGAAGGCAAATTTCTAAGTGTAGAAACTCAAAATTGTCAGAATTACAACAAAATTTGAGATAAAAAATTGCTTTTCATACAGCCTACACAAGCTCTCCTTTAGGTTGCATCTAAAACCCAGTTCTGACAAACATTTAAGGAAAAGAATAATTGAATTTATATATATTCTCACTAAAATCAATAGTATTAAGCACAGGTAAAGAGCTGCTCTTCATGCAATAAAATTAAAGATAATTTCCTCTTTAGTATTTGCCTTAATAGCATTATTGTTCATTTAATGTAAATATTAGAACAGTCTAGATCATAAATACATGCATAATATTGATTAAAACTTAAGCTACTATAAATGTACTTCAAAGGAATCTGTAACAATTTACAGCAGCTAAAGATCTTCTTCAATGATACCTCTACTATATGTTTATCTCTCTCTCTTAAATATGTAATTATGTACTTACCTAATGGACTGGAATGACTTGCAACAATTCTAGCCTATTGGATAAATAGGAGTTCAATTTAATATACGATAAAAACAGCTTCTATAAATTTCTTTACTTACTGTGTAAATGTTTTTACACCAGCTATCAGAAAATAAAAGTTGGTGGCATTAAAAAAGCAAAAAGAACACATATAAGTGTCTTTGTCTGGGCTTTCAAATAGAAAACTTCCATGTGTGTGGTTATGCTGACTTCCAGATGAGGTTCAATGATAAAGTAAATCCAGCCTTAGGGTTCCTACTACCAGTTCAAAAATGCCATAAGCATAAGACATAAAGCGCTGATCCTGTATTAACACACGTTGTCATTTTAAATGTGTCAAAATGTTTTTGATGGGTTAAATTCTAATGGAAGGCTTTTTTCCCAGATCAGGCATTGGCTGCCTAGGTATCTTTCTGCAAGTCTGACCTGTCTTAAAACCAGCATAAACTTGGTAGTGCTTGCTCTTGGTAGATTGGCAGAAATGCAGGTGTGTACTTGCTCTTGATCAAACATCAGCTGCCAGATAACCTGGGAATGCACAAACCTGTCAGGAGGGAGCAAACAACCCTTCCTTGAAACCCCTCTTGGACAAGCTTCAACTGTGCACTTGAGCACAGTTGATCCCACTCATCTCCACTAAGCTACTGACATGAAGTACCAGCAGGTTCAGGTCTCACTGCATATACAATGGCCAGCCTTAAAAGAATCCCATAAAGTATTTTCCAAGAATTACTTTAAGCCATCATTTTCAAAAACTGTTACTAATTCTGCATAATTGGCAAAACACGGGAGTTGCAAGCTTTATCAGTTTATAACAGATTTGGCTGTATTTAAACATGAACCTATGTTTTCAGACACCTCAGCCTGTATGCAGGAATATTAAATTGTGCCCTGATTTCAGGTGTGTTTATCACCACTCAAACTCAGTTTTTCCAATGTCTCAAAATTTTGGTACTAGCAGTTTCAAAATAATAAAATGAAGTTCATTAGAATAAAGAAGTCTTAGAGTTCCCGTTCCCATTTCAGATTTTACTCATTTCGTACCAATACATTAAGGAGAATATTGCCGAAAGTCAATATGAATAATCACATTCATTTTTAATTAATTAATACTTGGTTAAACACGGATATCTGAAGGCACAAATATAGATCTGTATGTTTTCCGCTAATTATTGAAATCAGTCACTACTGAAAGCAGATGTGCAGAAACCTTTTCAGCATATTTTTCTACTGCAAATTTCCTACTTTCATTTGCAAATGTCTTTTTTAGATTCAGCATGAAGAACACCAACTTGATACCAATGTCCAGCTCCAATAATAGCATGACAAAGAGTTACCTCCTTCCTCACTGTTTTTCACATTTAAATGCCAATCTTCCAAGAACTTATTTGGGCTACAGAAGCTATCTGTTCATCTTTGGAAGTGGTCTATCAGGGCTGACATACAGAACAATGTATTAAAACCTGGAACCACCTAAAGCCAGAGTGTATCTAAAATCTGGATAAGGATATCATCATTGTTAACTGTGCACATCAACACAGATGCAGAAAGCTTTGGAGGAATTTAGATGGCTGGAATCTGTGTAACATAAGCTCCACAGCCACCATGACACAACAGCCTACTACTTGGTGAACACAGCCACCCCAAGTGTCAAATCTTGGTCTTTCCTAAGCAACCATCTGGTTGTTTCCAGATGAAGATTCTAGGTTTGTAATGGATTTAGAGGCAGGGTGGGCTACCTTGGCTTCCTCAGTATACTGATACACTCTGTTCCAGCAATATCAGATACCTGCTCTTTTCATGTATGTCTTAGAGCACACTGTGAGGGGAAGGAGACTGGAAAACTGGTGCCCAATCCAAGGAGAAATAGAATCATAGAATCATAGAATACCAGGCTGGAAGGGACCTCAAGGATCATCTGGTCCAACCTTTCTAGCACAATCTAGATGAGATGGCTCAGCACCATGTCCAGCTGAGTCTTAAACGTGTTCAGCGTAGCAGAGTCAACCACTTCCCTGGGGAGATTATTCCAATGATTGACTGCTCTCATAGCTAAAAATTTGCCTCTTGTGTCCAATCAGAATCTCCCTGGGAGTAACTTGTACCTGTTACTCCTTGTCCTCACCATGTGACTCCTTGTAAAAAGGGAAGGGGGAGGGGGAGATGCTCCTATAGGTCATGATTAGAGCTGCTGAAGAAAAAGCAGCTGTGGGCTAAAAGGAACCAAAGGAGTTAAACTTCCTTTTCGGTCCAACACAGGCAGCTAACACAAGAAAGAAAACACCAAAGTCTTACTTTATAGACACCTAAAAAAGAGGACAGTGAGGTTTGGTGAATGCAATGGGGATGTGGGAAAGGGTTTCTGCTGAAAAGTTGAAGGGCAATTGGTAAAAAGGCACAGAGAAACTTTATGTCACTGGTTGGTTTGAAGCGCCCTGTCTTCTGCACAATCTTATATGAACCCTCCTTTAATTCTAAACCATGCAACTGATGTGAAAAGTGTCAGTGTCCTCCAAACCCTATCTGCCTACTGTTTAATCAGATATTTTTAGATGGAGAGAATATTGGTGGTAAGTGGAACCTCATTCATACCCTTTGCCTGAGGCTTTTTAAAGTCACTTAATGTGTCATAACATGCTGTTTCTATTGAAGTACGAAAAGGAAAAAGCTGGGTTTTTTTAAATAGTTGAGGCTATATTATTTTCTTCAATATACAAGTCAGAATATCTTAAATATTAAGTTACGGTATAGGAGTTAAGGCCCTGGAGTAATCCAGTATGTATTTTTTTCATAATACCACATGGAATTCTCTGTGTAGTCATAGGATTTGGTTGCCTGCTCACATTTTAGTTGCTTTCTTTAATAAAAGCCCAAGTTCCCTAAATAACCCATGAGGAGCGATGAGTAGCTCCTTACGTAGCAGTATTAAGGAGACATAAATAGTAGGTCTCCAAGTAGATCTTGTCTGGCAAACTTGGGCAGACAATAACCAACAAAACTCTGAGTCCTTTAATACTGGCATTACTAAAGTGCTTATAGAGGTTGTTAGAATTTCCATATCTTACAGGTTATGGAGGAAATGCTTCTAATGCCATAAGGACTTGACAACTGCTGCAGTATCATTTTCCAATTCACCTTGAATTTGTATTTTAAAAGAGCTATAAATACAATATGTAAGTTAAAACCTACTGGAAAATGAAAAGTTGATCATCTTTTGAAGGTCAGGTCAACAATAGGTAATATTCTAGAAAAAACAGTTTACTAAAAATAGGGAATGTAGAATAGATAATATACTAAAACAATTATAAATAAGAATTGTGTGCAGCAAAACGAAGATGATCTCCTCCTTAGTGTCTTCAACCTTGAGTGCCACAAATGTATGCAGTTTTAAAATTCTCAGTTTGTTAAAGTGAATACAATATTTTATAAAAGAAGTGCTTGGTGGAATGACTTTGTTCATTTAAGTCCTTGGTTTGTTCAACAAGGCCCTGGTTCTGCAGTTGCCCACAAATGGACAGGCTTCTGGACCTGTGAGGACTTCTGAAGTCTTTAAATAGGGATCTGATTAGGTGTAGGTGTCCTTCCAAATATCCATCACTTGGAGGACTGGAGCCCAAATGGCAACAAAACAGAACCACTGAAAATAGCGTGAATGTCACAATGTTGTAACATTAGTCCATCAAAACTTGCACTGCTGCTACACAAAAACACACTTTAAAAACAAAGATGCTATTTTATCACACAGCTCCTTCAATCACAGGCTTATTGAGATGACTTTATGCCATAGGCATCTGAGCACTAACAGACTGATAGAACTCATATTAAATAAGCAGTAGATACATTGCATAGAAATAAGCACCTAAATCAATTGGGATTGATTAGACCGCAAGACCACACAGAGATTGTTCACTCATCTCACATAAGATACTGAACATCTGTGTGGCACTATTAAATGTGTGATTGCATATTATAAGTGTATAACCACTTTTCATCGTTAGCTTCTGCTGGCCTACTTGTGAAATGTTGACCTAAATGACAAATTATTTCTCAGTTTGTCTTCATAAAAGTTATCAGCTTCCTTCATTAAGTAGCATTTTCATTTAAGTAGTGCTGTGTTGTAACAAATAGATTTCCCTTTAAGAACCAAAGTTATTGGAAAATAAACTGGAAGTTATGAGAATGGGTCAGCACATCTGTGGGTATGTTTGGTGCTTCATAATATATTTTATTAATTACATGCTTTCTTCAAGGAACTTAATTATTCTAAAGAAAACATAGGACACCATAGGAACATAATAAGCAAAAATTGCATAAAAGGTATCAAACAATTCAGACTTGCTAATGACAGCACAGTAGAAGACCCTAATGGGTCGCACTTAATTATGAATGAGTTCAATAATGAAAGGAGACAATTTAAATAATTACATAGAAAATGAAAGAAAATCTAGTTTTAAAGCACACATCACGTACACTGGAGCAAAACAGAAACACTTCACTGAAGAAAAAGTTGAATGAAGTCAAAGAATTTTTAATGTAGCTTTTCCTTTCGCAGCTGAATTGAATGTCTCAACAAATCTTTCAAAAATCCACTCGAATGTTTTTGTCACGAAAAGGAATGGTACATCATGAATCTGTTCAACATATCCTTCAGAAAGAGAAGGAACAAAAATTTTATTTATGACAGCTATGGTGAACATTTTTCTTGAGACACTGTACCATTAGGAAGCTGTTAGTGTTTCTGTGCTTTCAAAACCATTCTATTTAGAGACAACAATGTCTCTGAGTCATTTTCTCTGTGCATCTGTGCTTCTCGTCTCACCTAGTACATTATTGGGGACATTTTTATCTCTAGGAATATTGAATGAAAACAGGTTTAATTCCAGAGGAGTGTTCTTTCCCCCTGTAGCTTGCCTGTAGTTCATTCACCATTCGATAATATTCTCTTTCTGAAGGTAATAATAAATCCTGTTCTACATAATGTGATGACCTAAACATTGCCATGAAATTAGGTGAGGAGGAAGATTTATTCTCAGAAACATTCTAATCAGATGGAAAAAGAGGTACTGAGAAAGGAAGATAATACTGGTGTTTCTTCCCACTCCCCAAAAGATAAGGAACATATTTTGTCTGTATTTACAGTTTTGGCCCTACAGCTGGGGACCTAGCCCACAATGAGACACGTTAGCTGTTATGATCAGACAAATAATACATGCAGATACACTCAAGCACAAGGAACAGCATTTCCACCTTTAAAAGACTGCAATCTCATGGAGTACCATTCCCTCTTCACCCCGTCCTATTAACAGTGAATGAATCAGAAAGAGAGCTATAACAAGCTATCAAGTTGGAAAATAAACTATTTTTTAACAAGGCACTTTCCAAGTTTTCCACATGGTGTCAGTGGATCCTCTCACTTTTTTCAAAACAAGAAGTTAGATTAATACATTTGCAAACTCATCTATGTTGTCACATTTCAATTGTACATTCAGTCTATAAACATTACTCAGATAATACTTTTATCTCTGATGCCTTGCACGTTAAAAAATTTTTATGTTTGCACTTTAAATGAAGAATTTGTTGTCATCCTCTTTAAAAAAGTATTTGAGTAAACACTTCTCTTTAGTGCCTAGCTTCTCCCTCTTAACCAGATCTCCTTATTTCTTAAGAGAGGCAAACATGCAAAATAAAGAATATTCTTCTTTAATATAACCAGACTAGCACTGAACAAACCCTACATCCAAAATACAAACCATTGACAAAAGCGCTACCCTTTTCACACACTCAAGAAGTCCAAAATAGATGTTTTACTTTAATTGCACTAAATCAATAGGCTGTCCTGCAGAACATTCTTATTGATTTATGACTCATGACATACATTACAGCCACAGCTATTTTTAGTGTCTCACTGAAAAGGAAGTACGACTGTGTTCAGAACGCGGGCAGTATAATAATCTGTTCATCTCAAAGATTAAGCATGAATTTTAGATCTACTTTTTATTACAAATAAATTGCAGTAGGTTTCTTTATGTTAAAAAAATGCAAGTTGCCTTTTTAAAATAGCATTTAAAGTGGCATTCAGTGAATATATGTTGCGACTTTAATATTTGGGCTTTCAAGAACTTGTATGAAGAGAAGGACAAGGGGATTGTAATGTCACGTACTGCTCTGCCTGCATATGGCACTGTGCTCTGGCAGCACACTAAGCCACTTAAACAGTGGCCTAATGCCACATTTTCCTGCTGGCAATGCCCAGGAGTATTTTCTTCTAAGGATAGGCTGTACCTACATCAAGGGCCAACCTGGCTATCTGAACGGACAGCACAATCAGTCTTAACCATGGTCTTAAGATGCCCTTCAAAAAGCAGTTTAGACTGTTACCCACAGCCTAGGTTTCCCTCCATAATCTTTATATAGTGCTTACTGCTATAAAAAGTAGTAATATTACTATAATACTCTCTATTCCTGCCTTTAGCCATAGACAGTAGTGACCAATGGTCACCAGAGAGCAGAGGAGGGAGAACCTCTTTTCCCACAGATAAAACCTTACCTTTAACAGAGACTAGAGAATCCTGTGGAGAAAGATTATGCATATGCTTGCTAATGTTTTTATTTCTTGTCTCACTTTTTCTGTTCTGTCTAAGCTAGCTTCCAGTGAAATATCTGAAATATCTGAAATCAAATACATATGGAGACTCTTGCTTAGATTTACAAAAAAGACCTTCTTAGCCATAAAGTCCTTCAGTTTGGAATGCACTGCCCAGTCAGTCATCACCACCAAAGCAGACAAAATACATCTCAAGATTTCTTTTTTGAAGATTGCAGAGCACAGAAAATCTGCCCAATATATGCAAGATGCAGGAGTCAAGCTGGCACCCTGCCAGTTGCTTCTGCTAAGTCTTGAGGTTGTACTTCCAGGAATAGTCCCACTGGCCATGAGGGACAGGCATTTGTTCTTACGTGCAATCCTTATGTCATACTGCTTCTGGTCTCTTCAGGCAACCAAATACTTCCCAAACTGACTGTCACATACATACCAAAATCATGAATACGTACTTCTGTCCTCTAGCATGCCCAATGGTAACACCTAGCTCAAATAGACACGGTCAGGTCCAGCTGCACCAAGGTACGAATAAACTACAGGCTGACACTGTACCATCGGAAAAGCTGACAGGAGAATCAAATATTTCAGAACTCTGTAGTACCACTAATTTTGATTTTTAAAAGGCTAACGCACTCTGATTAGAGTCTTCTTGTGTGCATATGTTTAAAATAAAACACATACCTTTGCAATTTCTGTAGCTGGAAATTATAACAGGGGAATCATTAGTACTAATTTTCATGTACAAAAAGTGCTATTATACAGTATATATATAATCTACACCCTTATATTCTGTATGCAGTAAATCACTTTTTAAATTTTTTTTAAATAGACTATCAGTCACTTTGCAAGAACTGGAGATATAGATTTATGAATTGATAACAGATCACAGACTATTTTTCTTCTAGGTTAGTGTTGGAAAATCACTTCTATTCATAGCCTGCATGAAAGGAATTAGTGACCTCAATAAGTTACTGAAAAATCCATCCAGTGCTGAAAAGCCACTATTGCATCTATTATTATAATTAGTCTTACCATTACAACTCATTGTTAGGCTGCACACGAAGAGAAATGTAAGGCCTGATCCAAAGCCAGTTAAGGAAATAGAGTGATAGTGGTACGTTTTCTGTACCATATCTGTGACCAATATTTATACTTTGTGGCCACATTTTTCAAAAGTAAGCACTTAAAGTAAGACACCTTAGTCTGTTTCTACATTTTCTAAAATTCTGAGCATTTTCTAACTCCAGAATCAAAAGAAATTTAGTACATGTAAAATTCAGGGGTTCATTCCAGAAGGACTACTGATATTTAATTTGAAATATCTATTATTGAATAGTCAGAATGTTTCACTATGCTTTACTTCAGATTTTTTTTTTAAAGAAAGGAAATTTCTGAAAAGAAAAATGAGATACAGTATAAATTCCCATCTGCAATAATCCAGAACCATGGAAGGTGAGCTGTACCCCACTCCTATATCCCATAGCAGTGTTACCTACTTTGTATATAAATCTGAGGCTTAATTTTGCTCAGTTTCTCTGGGATATAGCTTGACTTCTATTTTCTAACAGAAAAGGATTACAAAGCAAAATCCAAAAGTTATAGATATTCCCAAAGGTTCTTGATGAAAGGAATAACTTTGTGAAAACTGAGTTGACATTGTAGCGTTACAATCTTTAAATCCATAACACAGATCAATTGGTCAAAAAGGTGGATACCACTACTATTAGTACAGCTTTCCAATGAAACTGCTACATGCAATGGCATGAAATTACCTTCAGAGAGTGAAATGCAAAATGGATGTATAAGGATAAATTAACTGTATAAAGTCTGAAGTAGTCTCTCGTGAACTTTCTACACAGCTATATATATTTCATCATGTATATGATGATGATAACGTAGAAGAATTGTATCAAAGCATGGATAAGACAAGCAAAGAAGTCACCACCTTGGAGTACTGTCAGTTATGAACCCGGAGTGAGTACGGAGTGACGAAAAGGAGAACTTGTAGAGGAAGAAAGTGGGAAGTTACTACTGCTCAGAGGAAACCACAGGCATTCAACGTGCAAGGGGGAAACTCCTGGCACTGGTATCTGCAGTAAGGGGAGGCAAGGAGTAAAAGCTGGAAAGGATAGATTACACAGCTCAGAGCTCCAGGAGAATGAAAGCAAAAATATGCAGTCAACACTGCGTCCAGTTTGCTCTGTGCAGCAACAATGGAGCAACCTGAGAAATTCCTGATCCTAGGAATTTGAAATGGCTGTGTAATTACAGTGTACAATATGCAGATCATCGCCTTTAACCAGAAATTTCCAAGTGAAGAAAAAGAAAAGCTAAAGCTTTTTATAGGCTACTTAGATGATGCTGGAGTATTTCTGTATTTTTCTATCTTTTCTGAGGGTGAATATATGAAAACTCATTTGAATTAAGATAAAATAATACATAATATCTTTTCAGCTCATTACTCGATCACAACCCAAAGTACACTGGCATAATAAAGAAGAAATCTAAGTGATTGTAATCTCTTCTTTTTTTCCAGCTTTGTACACTCACTGTGTACAGTGGGAAGAGCATTATTCTTGAGTGCGTCCTAAGACAGCATCAATTTAGAATAGCACATACACAGGATATATAATTTTACATTCTTCCCATGTTTACAAATGGAAGCAAAAGAAACACACCAAGGGAGAAAATATGATTCACTAAAACCAGATCCCTGTCTTAAAGAGCTCACAACTTATATAGTAGATCTCGCAGGCAGTGAAGTCTATAACCTACCTTAGGACCTTGGGAAGGGAATAAAACCAAGGTCTCTGAAAACAGTCTTTCACATCTTTGGAATGTATTTTCCAATTTTAACAGGCACAGCTCAAATTCACTGCAGAAACTATACCAGAACAGCACAAGTTTTCATAGACAGTGAAAATATGAGCAATAGAAAAACTAGTAACCTAGATTATTGACATAGTTTGATCTGCTTTAAAAACTAGTTTCTCTAAAGCTGGGGAAAAAAAACCCCAAACATGTTTCAGTTCATTTCTGCTACAAAACAGACTACTCAGGAGCTAATAATACAACGTGCCACTGCAGATCTTACAGCCCGATTATGACTTCCCCTTACGCATGGCTGAGCTGTTTCTCTCACAAGTAGTTCTCCACAAACAAAGATGGATGACTTGGAAAGACACTGGGCTTTGTGTTTATCTCAGATGAGCGTAAATCAGGAAAAGCTACAGCAAAGTCAATGGGATTACTGTACTATAAATTGGATGGGAGAGCAGGATGCAGCTTCCTGCATGCAGTGTACAAAGTGGCATTTTAAAGCCATACTTCTAATTCACCAATTTCTTTTGCTAATCTGGAATCATTTAATGATTTTTTTCCTCCCCTCCCACAAGCATGGCTGTGTGTCACCTTACTTCCTTACTTTAAATGTCCCAAAATCTAATTTAGCATCACTGACGCTTAGTTAGCTCATCACCTGCCACTAAGCAAACCTTTGCATGTGAGGTGCCCCCAGCCTGGCTCCAGGGGCGAAACGCTCCTGCTGGCACTCCAGATGTGGCCTAACACAGCATCAGCAATGCAGAAAAATGTTCCTGTGTCCCATCCCCTGCACAGCAGGAAGGCCAGAGAGTGGCAGAGGACCCTGTCATTACCTGCATATATTTCCCCTGTTGCTGTGGGTTTACAGGGACTGTGGGAAGCCATGCTGGAGGAATGATGGAGGCCTTTTAGTGAAGTGCATGGAGTGGCAAGAGGGCTATGATACAACAGGTACTTCAAGTGCAGCAAACAAAGAAAAATTGCATTTTCCTATCAATTGCATTTTAGAGAAAGGAAACAGGCAAAAGAGACAAAGAAAAGAGGACATATTTCTGCCTGGTTTTGAGCTTCAAGACGCTCCTCCATTTAAAGACATGGCGCATAAGAAAAAGCACCACTGCATTTTCTGCTAATTATGCTACCGCGTGCGCTGTGCTGCTGCCTGCTTGCCTGAAGCAGTGTGATGGGCTGGCACCAGGGAAGCAAGCCTCATCTTTAAATCGTCTTTAAATTGAGATGCAAAGTCTTTCATAAAGATATGCACAAATTCTACCAGAGGTTCTTAGGCCTAATAATGTTTGCTAATATAGTAAGGAAAAATAATTCCCTCTGCTTTAGGGATTATCAGGTGAAATTCTGTGCTTAGAGATATGCATAAAGTTGGACTACTTGATCAGAATGGTCCTTCCTAGCTTTACATATCTATGCAGCTACCTCTCATCATCTCTCTAGTGTATATAGACCAAATAATGCATTTTCTTAATGTAAGATTAATTGATAAAACTTTTCAAACAGAAATTATTTACAGTCTTTGAAAAAATAATACATACATTGGAAAGCATCTGGTTTTAAAACCAGTAGGACAATGGATATTGAAGAGTGTTTGCTTAAAGTACCCAAACAAAAGAAGAAATTTAAAAATACACCATAGCTATATAGAACAATACTTAGAATAAATTATTTAGCTGGCATTATAAGCTATTTACATGTTAACATACGTCAGTGTGTATTCTTATATTTTCTATAATATGAGACTTAATGTGTTTTGCAGGGAGTTAGAGGCACTTCAGAGGAGTGATATGCCTACCATCACATCCTGCCTTCATGTCCTCCCCCTTTGCAACCAGAAGGGTACTTACATGGAGGGTGGGCAGGTAGCTTGAACTCACATCCCAGGCTCTGCGCTGGGACAACCAAATGTCTCCTTCACTGCAAATCCCGTTTTGTCAGTCATGGTACAGGCTTCCCAAGGGATTTATACCATAAGTTTAAAAGCAATTGTACCCTCTGCAGCACTAAAAACCATCTAATGCTTACTGATAGTGAACTGTGTATTGACATATTCAGTCATCTGAAAAGGAAGGACGGCCTTGCAATTAGGATTGGGTGGGACTGGATAAGATATGATACGGTAAGATACGATACGATGGGATAGGAATGGAACCAATAACAGATACTCCCAGTTTGTGCCCATTCCTGTAAAATGGTTGCAGAGCACTTGCAGGAGATTCAGCAGTATCATCATCCAAATTTAAAAATTAAAAGGCTTAAGATTGGAACTTATTCCTAATGAGGCAGAAAATCTGGGCAATGCTGAAGACTGACCTAGCCCTCCAAGTTCTGCACCTGCATCCTTACCATCAACAGGTTGATTTCTAGAAGTACATTGTAGTGGAATAATCTTCCATGCTAAATATAATTTTGAATCTTGCATGAGACTTCAGAAATCTTAGTGATTCTGCTGAGGTCTTGTGGTAGCATACTAGCATGGGCTTTTTTGAAAGATGTATGTATTGAGGGGCTTTGTGGATTCTTTCTGGCCTCATGGGAAAGTACGTGTGTGTCTTTGCAAATGAATGAACAATAAAATCTCAGCTGTACAAAGCAGTGGCGAGGAACAATACTGCATTTCTCCCTAGGGAAGGACTACATGCTTTTTCTTTCTTTTTTTCTCTAATTTCTATAGGTTTGCAAATGCCTGTAAGCCCCATGAGTTCCTACTACTGCCTTTCTTAGCAACTGGCTTACCACTGAAGAAACCTGTGGCAGGAAGTGTTAGCTGAGTTGTAATGAATCCCCAATGGCACAAATGACATATGCCACCATTTTCAGCATGTTTTTTTACACTGGGGAGAAAACAGCTGTCAAAAGCACTTCTGAAAAGTAATTCTCCATCTGAGATTCCTGGGTTACAGGTAGCTGGTCAAAACAGTTTCCCGATAAAAAAATTTCTTTGTGTGAGACACACACTCTCTACCTGTTTCCTGAGACTTGTCCACAGTTTACTGAACTCCCTGCACACAAATTATTAACAAAACTATCATGACATTTCTCTTATTAGCTGATGCTAGCAATATATGGTCCCTAAAGCTCAGCGCACAGCAGAAGCAAAGCCATTTTCACATGTCGGTTTATTGCAGACTATAGGCCAGTTTGCCTTCCTCCTTAACCATCACCACAACTATTTAATACTTTGCATGTGAACTGCATCCTGGGACCTCATGATGTATGGACACACGCAGTGGTTGCTGCCTTTGATGATCACACCTTCCTGCTTCCCCTTTCCTGTGCTGCGGGCAATGGCTCACATGGCATCTTGCCCAGGGAGCTGGATGCATGTGGAGGCTGCTGTGCCTGCCAAGCCTCAAAACATGTTTGAAAGGAGAGCAGGAGAGCCAGCCAGCACGCTGGGGTCTGTGGGCAGAGGTGGGCAAGCCAAAGGGGAAACAACCACCAGTGTGAGCCTGAGCTGTGTTCCTGAAAAGGTGCACGTGATAGTGCAGGGGCTGTGTTATATAAAAAGGTTTCTGTTTGTGTTAAGAAGAGGACAACATATGGCTTGGTAATTGCCTTCAAATCACTCTTGACTTGGCAGGGTTTAGCTAAACCAAATCAGTCTTTTGGAGGTTAGGCCAAGAGCTACTTAAATTTCACAGGCCATGTTGCATTTCGTATGATACCTATTTATAAAACCCTAGCTACATTTGTAAAGTTAGCATAGGAACAAAACTTTTGGAGAACAACCAACATTACAGGAGTCATCTGTGTCCCTCCCCCCCTTTAAACTCAGACCACAATTTCAGCAAGTTTCTTAGTTCAGTGCGCGCCTGAAATAAAACTCCAAAGTTGAAGGCCTCCAAACTTTTGTTGGTGCTGCCTAACATCCAGGCTGACATTTGCAGTATTTTACTTAATGAGAGAAGCCAAATTCTGAATTTTTTACCAACAAGATGTAGGATTTCTGAAGCGATGCTATTTCATGTTAGCCTACTGGGCTGCAGAGTTTGCTCTGTAATTATTCGATTCAAACTTGTCCTTGTGTACTTGGTATAAAAGAGAGAAACACTTATTTATTCATCCAAACCCATTCTCATCTACAGGCTAGAAGTTGTGTGCAGAGATGAATGCTGTTACCAGAGATATCGAGCTGAAGTCATTGCTCTCAAAAGATCTGACCAAGCAGTTATGTTTTAGACTGGGGTTTATGTACACATCATGCTTTTCCTAGCCACATTTGTCTGCTCTGTTTTCTTATTATAGTGGTGAGGTGAAATGTATAAGCATTCTGCCTTTGTGAGTACTTCACAGAACAAGACAGTAGGATTTTTGCATATCCCAGTTTGCTGTCTGCCTGCAATAACAAAAGCACAGGGCAGTGAGGGAGGAAAACTGCTTATGTGCATGCACTTGCTGTCATTAAAAAAGTCGAGCAAGGGCTTCCTGCAGTAACTAGAACTTGAAAAAACAAATAAACCATAAATCTGTTTAAAAATCAGCCCTGCAAGCTCATGCTCTTTCTGCAAACTGCTTGTTAGATCCTCAATGAACCCACTGAACAGCTTTTGGATTTTATGTGCTGTGGCCCCTCTTCTAGGAAAAGGCAATTGAGATGACTCTTTATAGCTCGTCAGATGGCTGCGTGATTTTCTGTTCAATAGACACAATGCCCACCCCAGCTTCCAGATGTCACCTCTATGATGCCATCAGCATCTGCATCTGATCTTTTTGAAGTCTATATGAGTTTTATCACTCAAATTCTCTGCTGAAAGGATCAGCTCTCTCAAGAACCAGAGACTAGAAGGGGAATAGATTGCCTTCCCAATTCGCCATCAAAAACAACAGGAAATAATTAGCTCCTGACAGCTTTGAACAGTTCAATAACTAGGCTGATTTGTTATTACTGCTGCTATTCCTCCAAAAAGAGCACTTTGCCTCTTGCACCTTTATCCCTCTTCTTTGTGTAGTTGAGTAAGTAAGCAAATGAGGAAAATAAGCCTTAAGTATGAATGCCTGATCTTCAGTGTCAATAGTACTGGTAGCACATATTTATCTACTGCATTGTGTTGGCATTTATCCATTAGAGAGCATTAAGGAAGAGAACCATGCAAGCCCGGGGAATACTAACTCCGCAGGCAGCCAGACCTGCTCAGCCACGAGACAGGCAATGGCAATTACAGAGCTGCCTCAGGTGAGGAGCACTCTTTTAACTGAGCTCCCTGTGCCCCGTGTGCTGCTTCACACGGACTTCCAGACATTTGGCATCTCTTCATCATGCCCGTGCAGCTGGTAGCTGTTAAAACAGGGATGCAATGGCCTTTCTTTCTGTGACCTTTTGGGCATCTTGTCCCCCAGCTCCTCTTTCCCGTGATTATGTCTGAAACCCAAAGCTAAGCTGTCTATGATATCTCCAAAGCACCTCTTGTCTTGTCACCTGACGTTCAGTGGAAGGACTTCCCCAATATCTCCAGCAGAGAAGGAATAGATGTGTGCATGATGGAAAGAATACCAACTGATTTCTGAGGTTTTGCAGCCTCAGGAATTTGTCCCTCACTAAATAGAGTCATATTCTCAGCTGCAGAGCTTACATGAACCCTCAGCCACACTGGCTAATGCAAATTTCCTCTAGCCCAATGCCCTTCCTGCCCAATAGATCTCAATGCATATGAATAGCTAATGTATTCCACAGGAGCAGACACAGGAAAATAATTTAAACACTAGCAAGGACTCCAAAGAAAGAAATACAGCCAACAGGGCAGCAATTCAGACCTCATTCTTCTGTTCTCCAGCACTGCATGCTCACCCCTAAGTTTACCCACCATCCCACATGCACCTCATAAGGCCAGAAGGGACGGGACTTCTTTCAACTCTCTTTTTATTCTAATTTAGTATGAATTGTTTTCATTCTTTTTTTTTTTTCCTTGCTGGAACATTGCTCTAGCATAATACAGCCATATGCAAATCTATACCTTGTTATTTAAAGTTTTCATTTAGGGAAGAGTGTGTGGAAATATTCACTATTGCTCCACAATCTCAATTTTTAAGTTAGTATTTTATTACGGGTTAGGAGAACAGGGTGCCTTTAAAAATCATTTTACATTTCCCAGTCTTGCTGACTTGCTGAGTTTTCCAGCCCGAGATCTGATGAATCAATATTTCATTATTATTACTAGCACCTACAAAAACATAATTAGAGTGCTAAATATTATTTCAATGCTTTGAAAATCTCATATCAGTTTCAATCATCTGCCAGCTCATGAGAAGGAGGTGGTGACTTATGGGGAGAGCAGAAAAAGCAGCAAATTTCTCAGAGTAGCTTGAAACGATTCACGGGAGAGCACTAGTGGGAATTGCAGGGCTCACAAATGATGATCAATAGACAATTTTGAGAGTGGAGTCTTTTGTGCAGCCACGAGATATCTACATCAGCTGTGGGAGTGCTCTGTCTGTGAGGCCATGAAGCAGAGTGTGAAGATTGGATCATGGGCTGAAAACAGTGCGAAGCCCCTTGGATGGATCCTGTGGACAGACTGTACCAGTAAGCAGAAAGGACAGGCAGTGTAGAGCTTGCTGTGTTCAGAAACTAGCTTGGACTTGCTAGATAGGTAGGCTAGATTTGAGACATACAAAGAAAGTGTGCTGATGGCCCAGTGTGCTTTTGCAGCCATATTTGGCCAGCCTGCAGAAGCTGAACTCCCAAAGATTTTCAAAAATATTGCTGAAAGATTTTGCAAGGGCTACAGACCTATTTCTCAGATATTTGTCCCTTTTGAATGTTTGAATACCTGGAAAAATGCTACCATTCAGTGCTGCTTTGAGACTTAACTGCAGTCTGTTGGAGCCACTGCAGCCAACGTGTTGGAGCTAGTGTTTGCTTTGGTTATTATAATCTCTGACTTGCATACATGAAACAGTGTGAGCTGTTTGTGAGTTTAATTTCCCCCGCTGTTTCCACATGCCTGCAGATGAGTGGGATGGTGGCCTCCTTTCCACATTGCTGGAAAGGAGATGGCAATCCTTCTTCCCTCGGCTCACTGTAAACCGACACTGTGTGAAAAGCCTCCCCACCAGCATGAAGCAGCCCTCAGTGCATTAAATTAAGAGACTGGCCCTAAACAGGCAGTGCTGACCTTTCCATGCTCTCATACTGTCCTGCCTTTAAGAAACATGCCTCTTCCCCTTTCTCTACCTTTCTTTCCTAATCTTTGTAGTTTCTTCCTCCCTAAGCAGCTTTTTACAGGTGGGTTGAGGTGATGAGTGCTACTGTCTACTCCAGATCCAGCTTCTCTGAGTCAGGCACAGGAGCTTCAGGCAAAGGTTTAGCTTCCTATAAAAAAATATTTATTCTAGAAGTGCTGCATTAGGAACTGTGGATTTTCTCTTTTCCAAAGTTGATGGTTAATATAGAAATTTTTGTGTTTTGTGGTTTGTTTTTTTTTTTAGCTTTGGAGAGAAAATGCCCAGGAAGTTTTGGTTTTGGCTCTGGAGCCTGAATCTTCCTAATCCTACACCACAGGTCCTCAAATATGTTGTCAGGCTTAAATGTTAATTTCAGATAGCAGCAAACTGTGGCAGGGCCTCGTTTGGATTCCTGAGCGTGGGACTATCTGACTTAGCAGACTTTACAGAGAGGAAAGAAGTACCCTAATCACCGAGACCAGACCAGCGGATTGGAGCTGCCTTGCAGACAGCTGGCTGCGGGATGGAAATGTTTTCTAGAAGTAGTATATAAATGTTATAAGAACAGAGCTGCACCAAAAATTATTGACTATTTATGAAAGTTGAAGGAAATTTCCATACCAGAACCCAGGAATAAGCAACTAGAGACCCCAAAGTCAGCCTGGGAGTTTTTGGAAGCATCAAGGAGGGAAGGCTGAGCACCTGCTTGTCCCTACTGTAGCCCTGTGTAGTGCAGCACAGCAATCAGCAAGGGTTGATCTCACCCCAGCAGCATTGCTCTGCCAATGAGCCAGCAAGGGCAGGCTTCATGTGCCAGCACACTCAAACTAGGGATTTTTGTGCATGTTTGGTTAGTGGCAACACTGCAGTGATACGCTGACTTATCTCTGCAGTACGGATGTATTCTAAATTACTACCCAACTTGAAGCAGCATCCCTAGAAATGAAGGGATGCTCTGGCTCATGAACAATGCTTCGAGTGATCCCCTGCTTGCTGCAATTTTAAAATGCTTAGTCTTTGAAATATTGGCTATCATTCTAGATTTTTATATGGGAAAAAAATATAAGGTTGACTTGTTTGTTTTTTTAGGAAAGTTCAGATTTCTGGTCTGTCAGCCTTGCAAGAGTCCCCTGAATAAACTCAAGACATCATTACCTACACGGGTTTTTTTTCGAAGGATGGGTAGAAGACAAACAAGACATTTCCAGGGTTCCTCCAGAACTGCTGTTTCTATAGGCTGTAATTGTTATTTTAATAGGCGTCCTACCAAGACATTCTCTTTTAAAACAGACCTTTTCCTTCTCTTAACAAATAGGCTCCTGTCAAACACTAATCCAGGCACTTTTGAGAACTGAGATGGTGGCTGGTATTAATGACTAAACACTTCTGACTGCATCCTAGTGCTTTGTTCCTCATAGAATCTTTTCCCAAACTGTAAAATGGGATGCCAGATTTAGTTTCTAAAGCCAGAAGAATAACAGTAATAGACAGTAAATGGGTGTGAGTTGTCACATACACCAGCATTACAGAGTTAGTGTTATGTCTCAATTAGCAGCGGGCTTGAAAATCAGTGGGAACAGACAGCATTTTTCCTGGTTTCTGTTGCAGTTCTTGAGCTGTACAGAAACTGAAAAAAGATTATGTTTACTGGTGAGGACAGAAACCTGGGACCATAGTGCGGCCATGTCCCTGACCTGCCTGCTCGGTGTTTCTGGATACTTCCATGCCTCAGTTTATCCCTATGCACGTAGCTGAAGCCTAACACTTAGGTAGCTCACAGAGGCTAAGCCATGCCTGGTTCCTGATGGGAAAAGCCAGTGCAATTCTCTGGACCACAGATGTTAGTTGCGTGCAAAGCATGACTGCCTCTGGGTATTGCTAAAATTAACTGATGGTCCAGCTTCTGCTGGTCCTGTTTTGCATGCGTAGGAGTATGTAAGCCCCAAGACTACAGAAATTAGCTGGAGTTTTACCACTGATTTCCAGGGGAACAGAATTATATTTTCTCAGTTGTGATCTGTTTTCCAAAGTACGCAACGATCTCATTCACCTGCTGTCTAAGACGATGCAACAGCTACCAGAGGTTACAGGGAAAGTGAAATAAGTCAACAGTTCATCAGTTCAACCTTGTACAGAGCATTGGAAAAGACCTTCAGAAGTGTGGGGGGGATGCTCTAACTCATGTGGTGCTGGTCCTTTAAAGTACCTGAAACACATTTTCGTACAGCTTACATAGACAAACTGCTACACATAAAGATGACATAACCTCCTCTATAACTGAATCATCTGATGTCATTTTAATATTGGTACAAGACTTGAAGTCAGTGAAGTCATCAGGTACTAAGAAAATATGCACCTCATTTGAGAACAATATCTAAATAGGCTTCCATTGAATCAGGGTTCGTAGATATTTTTTAAACATTTCAATATTTAGTTACTTTTAATCACAGACATACTTCAAAAACTTTTATCAGCCGTGTAGCATTTCCATCGGCTAAATTCCAATTATATCAGTTAGGGAATTAACAGTCACTCTGTATAATGCATTTCATAATTTCTATACTTCCCTTTTATTCTCTGATGTGTTCAGTAAGCCACAGACTAAAATGCCTTTCCTTTGAGAAGCACATGCATATCACTGGCAAAGCTGGTGAAAGGGCCTCTAACATCTGAACAGTTCACTTACATAATTTGAAAAAAAAATCTGAATGGCTGAAGTTAATAGTGGTGCAAATAAAGCTAATCCCCCAAAATATATTTAATTATGTCATATTTAGGTCTGGTTATGCTTGTTTATTTGACACTTATCTGAGATATTGAAGATTTATTTGTCAGAACATAAAGCAATGAGATAAACAGGGAGTTGTTATGCCTTGCCTATACACGTATCCTCTTTTATGCACTTTTAAATGCATTAATAAACTCAAAGGTAAGCAGAGTAAGCACCACTGTACATCTTCCACTTCTGACATGCTACCAATATGACCCCAGGATCAAGAGAAGTGATTATATTAATAGAAATAAGGAACATGGACTAGTGATCTGTGGTGGAGTGGAGCAGTCACTCTGAAGTCTAACAGTCTGGATTTGTCCTCACTTAACCCAATTCTAATTAGGCACACTAGAAATAACTGTCCAAATTATTCTTAAGCTTATCCACTTTACAGCTTTGTGTAAAAACTAACACCAAGTCAAAAAATAGCATATTTTCAGTTTTTCAGTGCTAAACTGAGAGCTGAACAGACCTCACATAAAAAAATTCTTTTAGCAGAGAAGGTTTCATCCACAACTCAAAACGTCAAAGGAAAGGTACCCAGAGCCTTTGTTACATCCTTTGTACACTGCCTTTGAACTACCTGTATTTACAAGACCACTGTAAATATATAGCGTACTGGTAGCATCAGTCGAGGCTGAAAAGTAACATGACATTTGTGCCTGGTGAATATATGTTGTACCTGAGGCTGGGAGGGAGGTGCAAACCCATCCACACTGGCTTTGCACAACTGCTTTCATTTACCGGCTCAGGGACATGAATGCACTAGCCATCTCCCCATCTGACCTAGCTGGGAACCAGGCATCAGCATACAGCCATTTCAGCGTGTAGCCATAAAAAGCCCTACAGGATCCTTCTCTGATGCTGCACCCAGTCACAGGGGTATCACTGCACAGAAATCACCAAACTCCTGGTCACACCAAGGTGGTGCAGAGGCACTGCACTGGGCTAGGTGGGGACCTACCTAGTTATTAGCCCAGTTGTTAGCCAGTGCTGTTCCAGAAGTAGTCCAGCTCTGGACTGGCCCTGGAAACAGATTCGTTGGATTCATGCTGCACTGTAGCTAATGTAAATCTTGCTAGGCACGATTTGGCTCTGTAAAGAACTACCTTAGTGTCTCTTTTGCTGTTGCACAGTTAATCCACAAGGCAGATAATTCAGCCCTGCCTGAAATTTGACCATACGTACAAATTAAAAAAACTGGCAGGAAGTATCATTTTCCAACTATTTTAGCACATGACATATAATTGATCTTTGCTGAAATTTTTCCACAGATATCAACATCATTACGATGTCACTCCAGTTGGTAAATATACAGTCCAGTTAAATGTCCAGCTGGGATATCTACATACCTCCACTTACCATCCTAAAGACCTGTGCTTTATTGCTGTTTGGAAAAACTAAATTACATTTTAGGGGAAAATAAAATGGTTACATTTCCACCAATTTTCTTTGTAACTATCTCTCATTGTATTATCACCTCTTTTTACAACCTATTCGTGTCAGCTTGCACAGCATGAAGAAAGCAAATGAGTACTGCCAATAAAATACGCCAGCTTATCTGGTACAGTCCTAAATCTTCCTCAGCTTTCAGAGCAGTTCATCTTCCAGCTCATAAGGAAAAGGAAAAGTAACTCTTTTCTCATATGAGAGGCCCAAAGTATGTTCTTCCCTTAGAATGAAAAATCACACACTCATTACTATCTCACTGTTTTCTCACTGTTGGTGACTGTACTCTTAGGCCATTGGAACATAAAATGATACCTTTGCCTGTGATAAGGTGCAGCGATGTTAACAACACCCCAATAACAACAGAGAAAGCAGAGCATTCATATGCATCATAAAAAGTAACATTAAGTTAGAGATTTGGGGTTTAAAGGGATTGGAAAGTTAGTAAGAGTAGTACTTCACATTTCTATCTATAAGCAGAAAAGCATTTTAAAAAAAACCCAACCCTAAATGAGCATCATTATCCACAATGTTGCTGATATATAGACAAAGATATACAATGACTACAAGGTCACAAAACAAGTTAATTGGAATCAAGGAAAGAGCGCTAGAGAATTCTGATGCAGTAATCCAGCACATGGTTTGAACTCTTTAGACAGTTTGAAAAGCAATCAGTACATTTGAGATACTGATTTTGGTTATTTTGATTTAATTTTTTGAGGGCAATATCTTGAAAGAAGAAAGATGCTGCAAGGAAATTAACACCTTGGTACAACGCTTTACAAACATATGTTAGGTAATTCCTTGCTTTGAATATGAATTCAGATACATCAATTAGATTTAAGTTCTCTTCTGGGTATTTTCAACACATTGAGTTTAGGCATAATTGGATTTTTTACCCCTGAAACACTTAATCAAGGCTAAATCAAAGAAAAACTTCCCTTTCAGAAAAAACCTGTAAAATACAAAGAGAATACTTCTCTATTTGCAAAAGATCTGCCAGCTTTATTAAGTTTCCTTCATTTAGAGACTTACTTGTTTTTTCTTTTATCCAATTAATGCATTAAATCACTTTGATGTGTTGCTTTTTAAATACACAATATCTGCAGTTATATAAAGTACTAGACACATCAGCACCATTCATTCTCCCAAAATGAGATAACACTGCACTCATCTCAACAAGAGAGATGATTTTAAGGTGAGCTGATTATTCTCCCAGTGTTTAAACAAACCTTTCATCAGTTTTAGAGTTACACTGCTGAAGTTTTTTCTTCCCTATAGAGCAATGATTTCTGTCATCAAGTTGCATGAGTCAAAGAGACCCTGAGTAAAAATGGAGAGCAAGTCTTGTAAGATGAGCATATTTGAGAAGTGTAATCCTTTTCTTCCATCTTACACGTATTTTCCAATAACTTCCAATGCAGAAAAAGCTAACATATGTGAAATCTGAGTGCAATCTTGTTATAAGTAAGCTCTCTTCTCCCCACCCTTGCACACCCAAAGGTGGATATTTATGGAACTTGCTATGCACCTGATAGAAGTGGCAGCATTCTCATGAAAACTGTAGACAAAAATAAGATGTGACTAGAATATTCAGCAACAAGCCCTTAAAAATGAGCTAATCAGTATTTATGCAAGATAGCCAACAAATCTTACCTATGAGAATAAGAATTATTTCTTATTATTGCTAATAAAAATCTGGTCACTTTGGAAAAAAGCATATTCACATATTTCATCTCTAATCTTTAAGCATGTTGCATGGAAGGACTGTCATCATTATCAATGTCTGTATTTCATGGGCAAAAGATCAAAGGCATTAGAGACTTAGGTATGATTATAGACTAGACTGCTATCAAAAAGAAACCCAAACAAACTCAGAACTAAGCTCGGTCCCAGCCCAGTCGCCAGTGCTGTCTTTGCCTCTAAAAAGCCAAGTCACAGCCTGCTCAGCCCAACAGAGCACAGCCAAGTCACATCTCTGAGGGAAACAATACAAAGGACTTATCTCAAAAAAAACCCCTTGCCACAAACATTAATCTCTGTGTCTGTATTGGTATATTTGAGATCAGTATAATTCCCAGATTTAGGTGGATGCACTAAGGATAGCGTAACCTATTTGTATGTAAAGCTGGTGAGTTTTATTGTCATACAGAGCCTATGTAAATACATGCTAACTCAGATTTTTACTGATACAACTACACAGGACACACACATACAGACTCCACAACCCATCTCTAGCAAACACGGTTATAAAAACTCAAAAATCGAATGAGCTGCTCAACCTGTGTGTATCACCTATTGGGAGCTGCTGTTCTGTCGAGGTGGTACAGCTCGGAGAAACTGTTGTATGTCATTGCCATGGCAACGCGGGATGCGGCTTCCAGGCATGACGCAATCTGATAGCCCAACTGCTCTGTGAACTCTTGTTCTGCCTGGAACTAAAAGCCATGCTGAGAAGGATTAGTACTTTCATTTCTTCAACTGCATGGTTGAAGAAATGAAATGGGAAAAGCTGGGACAGCCTTAATACTTCATGAGAGGCTTTAGCCTTAAGTAAAACCTCTAGCTAAGGTTATATGAAAGGTTTGAGCAGGAATATTGGACGTTTCCCAATGAATCTGAAAAAGATGTATCTCTAGAGTTATACAATTTCTGTCACAGGCTATGGGTAAGTCTTTTAAAAAAAAAAAAAACCAAAGATGTATATGAAAACCAGCATCTTTTTTACGCTAATAAAATGTATTTTGAAATCTTTTTCTGTCTGTCTGAGATATGCTTCCCTCTTTTGTAAGCTCTTTTGTGCATTCTGTACTTGATGTATTTGAAAAATAAACTTGCTTTATGAGTGGCTCTCAGCTTGTGTCAGCACTTTCACAGTGTAAACATAGAAAGCTTTACATTAATGTAGATTACAGTTAAATAAAAGTGTCTTTCTCAAACCTCCAAGTATGCCTTTTTTCATTAACTACATGAATCTTAATGAGAGCAGAATCACTATGTAAAACAACAATAAGAATGAACTGAGCCATCCCAGTGACTCTTGTTGCTTCCCACCCTCTTTTTCGATTGAGCCTTGTTTGAGTTGACATGGTCTTATAGTTGAGCAATCCAAATACACTGCCGCATTTAGGGCTTGGCAATTACACAAAGTTAGCGTAGTGTAAAGCACTAGCCACTGTATCCGTCCCTTGTAATTTCTAAATTACAGAGTTAATCTTTAGGGATTTTTGTGATTTCAGCTTGTTTAGAAATGCCTGTCAACAGCAGGAGCAGTTTCTACACATTCCTCCAGTTGCTTATTGACCTTTACAGATTTTGTTTTTACAATAACATTTTCTTTTCAGATTTGGTTTCTGTTCTACCACCATCATCAGGTTAATGGGAAAAAATAATAATATCCTTCCTTTAGCAATTACACAGCTTCCTACTATGTCAATCCCTTTGTTATTTTCTAAACAAATGCACAACGTTTTTCTTCATTATTTCTCCATTTACCACAAGCTGTGTCACAGGTCCTAACACTTTTCTTGGAGTGATTTGCTACCTCCTTCATTTCTGTTAATTTTGAATCAGCACTCATAAATGTAGGTCTATAATCCTTGGATGCTTATCTTTTGGTTTCTTGTAATTTCATCACATTTCTTTACTGTGGCTTGTTCTGAACCAAAATTGGTAACTAATTCATTCCTGGGATGTCAATGCCGTGAACATTAACACGCACAGAGTCCCCTTAACACCTCCTTTGCCAGTATAAGATAGTTCAGCTGAACCCAGGGGGTGCAATGTGCTATTGGGAGAACAACGCCTGTGCAGGGCTGGGCACAACCTGTTTTACATGATTGGGGCAGAGGCGTAAGTCTCTTTGAGATGTCAAAATACTGGTCTGCTGGACAGTAAACTACATGGGATGAAAAGCATGTTACATGCTCCTCCTACCTCATGTTACATGTGTGAAGAGTATTTAAACTCCTTTTAAAATTTGTATTTCTAATGTTAGATATAGAAATCTCCCAGGAATTTCTTGCGGGTGTTTACCAAAATGGCAGCTTTTGCAGAGCTCATCCAGATACGCTCTGTTTTGAAATTCTTACGTGAAAATGTATTTCTCATTAAGAATTCAACTGTCAGCGTGGTACTTTTTATATCCCTCAGTCATCTCTTCATAGGTCATACAACATTTCTCGCAGGAAAAAAAATGAGGGTTTCAGGAAGCTAAGTATCTTCTCCAACCAAATGTGGAATAAATGGATTTTCACTTTGATTGTCTTCAGTGCTGTGGCCATAAAAGCTTGGCAGCAGCTTTTATATATAAATTCTAAATCACTCACCTCTTTCATCAAAGGCTAGAGCACCCAGTCATCTATACATGGCCATTTGTTGCCTCTCTTTTACCTGATTTTAGCCTGTTCTCCCTTCTGTCGCTCTCTCCTTGTCACTTCAAAAGCAGCATCTCAAAGCATTTGGGAATGTGGCTTTTCTGAAGTGACATCTCAGAGTTGAGAGACACTTGTGAATATAGCTAAAAGTTACCACTTCACTACTGAGTTCAGTCTCTAATTTCTCTGCAGGCAATGCTGTCTGTAAACCGACAAGTGGTTTGAATTCTCCTTGACAGAAGGGTCTAGAGATGTAACAGCCCAGAGTCACAGCAGCTCTTATTGGCCAAAGTAACGCTATTATAAAGAACCAGATAAAACAAACGTTCAAGAAACAACCTACCTCACCTACTTCGCATAGTTTGTTTATATTATACAATTTATGACACAAACTGCAATTTTAAGAACAGGAGATACTATTTTTTTTTTCCATAGGATTGTGTTAGCACAGTACCTAAACTGCTGTTAGAAATCCAGCTTTTGCTTTCTGCCTGACTGGATCTTTATCTGGGCAAGTCCCACATTGATGTAAAACATGCTTTTGCAATTAATCTCTCTCTCTTTTTTTTTTTTTTTTAAGAAAAAAACCCCTGAAAATTACCAATTTGCTTCCTATCTTGTCAGCTCCACGAGTAGATCAAAGGATGATTGTTAATATGAAGAGTTGGGTGCTCTATAAACAAAAATTCTTTCTTCATTACTGTTTTCCGATACTCAAGAGACTATTCTAATAGTGTCATGGAACATTCATTTTAGTTGTCGAGCACAGACTTTTTGAGATGGCTGCAACAAAATGGTGTAGAAGGAATGGCCTCCATTAATTTTATAAGAAAATCCTTTAATGAAAGTCAGGATCAACCAAGGTCATAGGAAGATTAATTTAAGATAATGTTGAAATGTGGAAGCACAAAAATGAAAAAATGTAATGTGATCAAAGGGTTGTGACATAACTCTTTTTAAGTTAAAATCATGTAAGACCTAATGAAGAACACAGCAAACATCACAGTTAAAGAGGCTACACCTAATGAAATGTCATACATCTAGAACTGAGAGCGCAGTAAATACAACATTCATGTTTATACATGAGGGTTGTTTGACTGATCCATCAGCACCACATATACAACCAAGAGTTCAGAAGAGTATTCGGCATAATGGCAGTCTCATCATCAAGCATTTTTAACAGCTTAATAATCTGCTCTCTTCTGTGGTACATGCCTTGATTCAAGTGCCAAGGACGATGCCTGTTTACATTACCAAATTATATTTGTTTGACACAAACTGGGTGGGTACTTGGGCAATCAAAGTTAAACCAACCTCTATTGTGAACGCAATTGCTAAATTAAATTTACTTTTTAAACATAAATTAGAAATGATTCTCCCCTGTATTGACTGACCCATCTAAAAATTGCCCATTACTTAATATATTATGACTATGCCTTTAAAACAACAAATAAAAAGGAAAAGAATTCAGTAGAGAGAAAATATGATCACGATGCAGCTAGACAGGTGGAAGAGTATGAAGCAGCAAATCTGACTGCTGGATGAGAGATTATTCTCCAAAGTGTCTGTATTCAGGTCAGTGAAGGTGATATGCCTAGTTAATTGGTGAATAGAGCACAGCACTGAGATCAATGAAAAACATTGATAACAGATGAGAACATAGTTGGTGCTCCACACATTTAGTGTAGCAAAACTGATATGCTTATGCAAGAGATTATATGATACAGTTGCCTGTGATTGTAGGGGGACTGAATTCAATGGCCCAGAGGTCTCTTCCAGTTCTACACTCCTGAAAAATGGTACAGGTATTTTAATTAAAAGAAGAGATGTAATCTGTGATACAGCATCAGGACTCTGGTCATTTCAATGGGTGGTCACTATTTTGCTTCTCATTAAGAGGAAATTGTCAAATAATTTAATTTTTTGTCCCTAGTATGTAGCAAGTCTTCAGGTTTGGTCCTTATTATGCAAAAATATGCAGAAAACTATATTTTTGTATATGAACCTCTTAAGAGTCTCTCTTAGAGTCTCTCCATTATGGATGGATATGTTCTTTTAAATGCTATAATACTGTATGGTTTATACTTCTAAAAAATAACTCTTGAACAATCTGCTTTTATGTTAAGAATCCTGAATTCCTGGAACAGTAGAAACCGTTTGTACAGCTACAGAATATGTCAAATGCAGAACAGCACGTTCACAACCCTTTTAAGGTGGACACTGAATTTCGCTTTATAAATGTGTACAAATGCTACTGATCAAGATCTGTAGGACCTATTGCATTATAGATAATAAATAATAAGTTAATAGTCATCTTAATGAGGGGAAAAAGGAATTATCTGAGAAGGAGTAGTAAAGAGGGAGCAACGTTCATTATAAATACCGCATGATATTACTGTAAAAAGATAAGGACGATGAGAGGATTAGGACTAATGGTCCTACAAATGAACTCTTGTGATCATTTCCTGGAATATCCTCTCAGTTTGACACCACCGCCTGGGATGCAGAAGGATAGTGTCTAAGCAAATAAAATTATTCACCTCTCTCGTGCATATTCACTCCTAGCCTCTTGCGAGGCCACTCGTATCTGTGAGGCGTGGTCAGGTCAGCACCTCTGCAACGTGCTGGCCGAAACAGTTTCTGAGAGCTGCACTATCAGCCTCCTGATACACAGGCTCCTTCTCACGCTTCTCACCCTAAAGCCTTACCTGTTGCTATCCTAAACATTCACTTTAATATACACTCCAACACTGACTCTTCATTAACCACCATCTACACCTCTCCTCTGATAAACCCAGCAATTTACTCATTATTCCAAACCAACAAAAAACCTTGCACCATCCTGAAAGTTATTGCATCTCTAACTGAGAAAACGGAGAAAAACTGGTAGCACCATTACAGAGACAACTAGCTCTGTGTGTTTTTAATATGCATTTTCATGCTTTGGGAGCCATTCTGGGGCATAGAATTTTAAAGTAAAATAAAAATGTGAGTTTTATCTAAATAAGTTTTCTACAGTGTAACAGAAGGTTGAAAACATAATGATTTAACTTAATTTAGTATAATTGCAAAAGGAAGGCGATGCTTAATTCTAATCATGTGGATGAAAGTAAGTGCCAGTACTGTCAGGAGAAGTTTACAGTGCCAACAACATGGAACAAATTCATCCCTCTGCTTGGGAGGAAGGGGTGAACCTGCTTTCTTCCACCACTAGGATAACACCCCTGATTTTGAGTGAATAATAGCAGATTTACACTGCTGTGCCTGAGATCAGAATCTGGCTTGTAATAAAGCTTCGATGTGTTTCAGGAGTGAAGACGCTTCTTCAGTGACTTTAAGATAAAGCACACATTTTAGAGCTTTATTCAGGCAGGTTTCATTCAGGCTGAGTTTCAAAGAACCTGAATGACAAAGTGCTAGAAGGTGACTTTCTATCAAAGAGCACACTGTTATCTCTTACTCTCATATAATAATATGCCATGAAGCAGCAGGGATTATGGACCATTTCTCTCAGTATCCTCTCTGCCTTTTCACATGAGTAGGGATGGCAGGTGGAGGCCATGAAGACTGGGTCTTCCCCATCTTCACTCTCCCACCCTTTCCTCCCTTGACAGCCCATGGTTCACCAGGATGCTGAAAACCTGAAGAAGACCTTTTGCCACAGCAAGCGCCCTGGCATTGACGCCTCCCAAAACAGCTGTGATGGGCTGTTTTGGGAGCCGGTATGATACGCCAGCTCCAGGGTCTCTTCTGGAGAGGCAAAATCATGGTGGTGGGACATGGATGTTTGAGAGCAAGAGGGGAATGGAGTGAGCACAATGGGCAAGGAGCAGTGCCTGGGATGGACAGGAAGGACCCTGCTGCCTGAAAGCCTCTCCCACCTCGGGAAGGAAACTTTAACACTGGTTTAACTTCCCATGTGCAGATCAAAGGACAAAATCAAGCTCACAATTATTTTTCTTTTCCTTTTGAAGACATTTTTCTCCCTACCCCTCAGCTCCCATAAGGCAAAACTATCCATTTCTGTTAAGGTAGCGAAGTGGCATCTAGGTGTCAGCTTTCTGGCATCTGTTAAACCGTAACCATAAAGAAGGGCTTGTGAGAGACACTAACTGTTCTTGATGTCAAGTCTTCCCACAATGGGGAACTGCTTTTAAATCATTTCTCTGAAGAATAAAATAGAATAGTTTCATGATAATTGTTTTATTTCCATGGAGAAGTGAAGGAAAAGCTGTAGGGCTTATATTCTTTACCATGACAGCGTGAGGATGCACATGAGGATTCCTGTTTCTGTTTTCACTGATTTTAATTTTTCTTTCTCAGTTCTTTTAATTTTGCTTTTTGTTGCCCTCCCTGTTTCTCTGTAAATTCTGGGATTTCTTTTCCTTCTTGGAGCTTTACTGCAAGCTCTCTGCTCTCAACTCCTCTCCATGCTCCTTCTTCCTCCGTGCCGCTCACTCACAGCTTGTTAAACGCGCTCTCTCCCATTGACCTCTCTGGTGCAGCAATAGCTGGTCACAACCCTTTGTAGACAATGGCCAATTCTCTCTTTCAGTGTGAAGCGTTCAAGCCAAGACTCAAGGATAGCCATTTTCAGAGAGGGTCAGCAATTCTAAGGCAAAACAGAAGCTGTCTCTTAGAGACAACTATACTGCGCCCGAAGACAAAAAAGCATTTGTTGATCAGCATCTATCTATTTTGATCCAATCTCCCATCACACCTTTGGGGAAAGGTGGGAGAACCCTAACAAGGATGAGCAAATAGGCAGAACAAAATCATATGCACACTGATAAGATGAACTGGTATTTGAAAGGTGTGCCTGCAAAAATGAGGGATAAATGCTCCTGTAACAGAACAGGTGATTGGTAGAAGCACTACTATGATCCCAGCAGAAGAGGCACATTCTATGTCAAACACTTTAATAGATTTTTTTGATAATACCTTCCTAAAAAAGGGTTTCTTCTGATTCCTTTTTTTTTTTATGGATTACAGTACTTTGCCTTTGCCGGGTATGACTCATATGCACAAAAATGTGTTTATCACAAATGAAACACATTTTCAGATTTATATGCTGAGGTAGCCAAAACATAGAGCTTTTGACTTTTAAAGTTTTAAAGTATTTCTAATGATGACAGAAAGGTCTGATGTGCTTGAAGACATGAGGCTCATCACCAAGGCTCAGGTGAAGGCATAACAAACCAATTTTCCTCCATGACTGGGTCACCCTGTACTGAGGTGCAGAGGTCTGGTTACATACACACCAGTGAGCATGTATCCATAGGACCAACGCTGGAAATGGCATTTCTTCTGCATTGTGTGGCCACATAAACATCAATTCATGCTTTAGTAGAAGAATGTCATATCACTTGGAAATCATTGTAATATCTTTGCAACTTATACTGGAAACTGGAAGGTATAAAAGGGAAGTATTACCCTATACCGCCCTGGTGCATCTACTTTTCCCAGAGTATCCACTACTGGCCAGCATGAAAAGCAGGATGTTGGGCCAAATACCCTGCTGTTACTCCAGCTGGGAAAGCAAATTTTATATCAAACATTTAAGATATTTTGACAATAATTCCTGCTCAGGTGGCGTCTGGGCTGTCTGATCATATATTCATATCACAGTAGAGAATTCAAGTATACTAAGCTTTATACACAGAATTGATTATCAAACACATAGTACAATGAAAAATAATGCCTGGTAGGAGAGTAAGAAGATGTCTTCCACCTTCATGAGCTACCACACCTGAGCTGGTGTGTTTGGTGCACCAACATTTCTAGCAATACTCACTCACAGCCTCACTCGATGTGAGCGGAGACAAACTGAGAACCTTGGTATTTAAGAGCCATGGTCAGTCCCATGAAAGAGCCTGGGGGCATGTGGGACTTTACTATTTAAATGAAAATGGGAAGAAGAAATGAATTGGAGAAGAAAACGTTCAAGAGCTCATTACTGTGCACTGTGCCCCTGTCAAGGACGGTCTGCACATTGTCTCCTGGAGGCACACAGCAACAAAAACTTTCTCTTTGCTTTCAGGGCAGCTACAGGCAACACAGCATCTTATGCTGTGGACTGCTGTGGCTATCACCAAGTCTTGGCAAAGGAAGCATACGAGTATCAAGTACTGTAATGCTGAACTAGCAGATTACACCAAAGGATCTAAGTTTTCTTGTGCTGTCTCTCCTTTTATTTATTTCTTTCCTGCTTGTTATCACAACTATGCCATAGAGAGTTTTCTTTGGAACATTCTTCTAAACACAATAAGACAGCATACATTCTTTATCCTAATGGAATAGTGTGTGAGGTACCCACCATATCTCACTTCCTCTGAGTAACTTCAGGAGAGAACAGAGTGAGATAAAACCAGGCTACATTTTTCTAGTCAGAAAGTGGTGAAACCTCACACAATGCAACACTCGTGTGGATGAGGCCACAAAAGTAGGAGCTTCAGGAGCTAGAAAAACTTTTGTTTTCTCCTGTGCTACTGAGTCATTGTAGGAACTGGGTCCAGGTACTTAAAGATCAATCAGCACACAAATTGAAGAGCAATGAGCAATTAAGACAACTTGTTAGGAAGGGCTGTGAGATCTTTACTATCTCTACAGAGATGACGTAAAGTTACCTCTGTATAAAAATGGTCATGTACTTTCTATGTCTCAGCCTCCCAGTTTATTTTTATACTTATGAATGACTGTAAACCCCTATGACTTTTTAGTAAAAGGAACTACACACATGTAAAATATTATTTGTGGAAGTGAACTGTCACCACTTAGAATCTGACTTCTTTACATATCAGCAACAAGGGATTTTTATACAGGTTCCACCATATAAGGGGCAGAAAGCACTAGTAACTAACTGTAAATTAACACTACCATTATTTTGTTGGTATGAAAGCAGCAGCAAACATGCTTCTTCAGTTTAGTTTTGAATCCTGAGCAGAGCACATATTTCACACAGTAATAGGGAGTAACTTCTACGGACAGGGAACATAATTACAATGTCCTAGCTCCCAATGGCTGAAGGTTGTAAAGGATAATATATAGCACCTGCTGAATCTGCAGAAGAATAAAAACACAATAAAGAGCTCCCTATCAGCACACTCCTCCTTTTTCAGAGGGACTTTCCAGTAGGCATACAGGCAGGTGTTTTAGATGGTTACATCACTGCAGCTGGTTTGACACAGATATTTGATGGCTGTGATGACAGAACAGGAGGTGATGGGAACAGACTATCCCCTCAGGTTTTAAAATCCAGCAATGCAAAAGCTAGGAAAGTTTTGAGTTACCCCTTCCTTTTGTGCAGTCCTCTTACTGTGATCTAAGGGATAGCTACCACCTATCCCATAAAGATTCCTGGATTTCTGGGGTGCAGGACTATAAAAGCAAATGATGCAATGATACCCACACTTCCACAAACTCCTCACTTCTCTTTCCCAGAACCTCTTTATATTGCATCTTCTGAACAAGAAACACGAAGACAAGAGTGTCGTCTTCTGTCATTCAGGAGCTGCAGAGCTCTGAAGACAGAGGCACAGCGCTTCCAGTTGGCCCAGTCACAGATGGTGAACAATTATGAACTGACCAAGCTCCGTCATTCAGCCTTCTGCAAACCTCCTCAGATGTTCTAGATTTGTAGAGTATTGCAGAAAGCTGGTGTCATATTTAAGCTTTGCTTTTAGATGCACTTGATTCCAACAATGTGATGGGGAACCTTAATTAGAGAGAAAGTCACTGTTCCTCACTCCTCTTCAGGTTGCATGTTAGATTACAGCATTGTTAAAATACAAAATGCTGGATTGTATCTGACTGCATAGCATTACAGGGTGATGCCAAGTTACCTTTTGGAGTTTCTGTCAAGAAGCTGACTCTGAAGGTGAAAAATCCTTGGATGAAAGGGAACTCTGCCCTGAAGGTCCTGTCCCTGCAGAGGCTCTGCTCACCAACGTTTCACTACACTCACTGTCACCTTCTGGACTCATCATGGCTTCTGCTGTCATGATTCACAGAGATTGGTACGATCATTCCAATAACTTTGGACAACCTCATGAGCATTCCTGAAGATTTAAGCCAGGACCTTGGGAGCAGACTCAGACAGAAAGCACGTGCAGCACAGAAGTGCCATGGCTCTGTGCTCCCATCAGTGCAGGTTTCTCAGCAGATGACCAAGTCAAGAGTGAAGCAATCCATATCCAATTAGTATGCTTGAATCAATCCAGACCCCAAGAGTTCCTAAATCTTTACTAACTTCCAGCAATCTTTACTTTCTATTATCTAGGACAGGCTTTTATAACTTATGTCATCTCCGTCATCAGAAAAGCACTCTAGCTGCAATAATTTTTCACACTGTACATCACTGCAATTTATTTATTTGACTGGAAAGGAAAGGATAACTGAGAAAGAGAGCTTTTATTGTGATGTGCTCTCTATTGCAATGCTTCTCACATCCATGCCCATTTGTATTCCATCACCTCTGGGTTACGAGCATTTCTGTCAATGGGGATTGTCATGGCTGTAAAGACTTAACTCCTAATATCTTCAGATTAAAGAATTTTTCCCAGGCACTTTTTTTTTTTGTTGTTTCACATTTTTATAAGGCATAACAGTTAGGGGGTTTAGAGGTTCAGTGATCACCCACTGTCAATCTTATTTGCTTGTTTTCTTTGCCAAGAAGGCACTAGAACGTATTTAACCTGAGCCCCTCTGCAAGATGAACTTTCTTTTCTCTACTGAATGTTTTCTTGTCTCTTCTCTAGAGTGAAACTTGGCACCAATTTCATGAGAGGCAGAGCTGAGCCCTAAACCCCAATCTCCTTTAGGACTGTTCATATAATGATATAGGTATTCAGGATACAGATTCAGATGATCAAAGTGTCCTGAGAAAGCCACCAGCTCTCACTGCTTCCTTCAGCAGTTTTAACCATGGGAATATTGGCTAAAAGTTCTTTATGGTAGATTTGATTAATGTTGGGATGAAAAATAATTTCCTTTTTATAGTAGGGAGACTGATGAGATCAAGAGTACTTCGTTCCATAGGCATCTGGATATGCACCTTTGTACAACCTACTTCCCCAGCATCAAATTCTGACTTCACCTGGGCCAAAGAAAGGCCAGATGTCAGAAAGTATATCTCACTGTCCCAGAACATGGAGCTGGGGCAGGAGGGGAAAGTCACAGATGGTTGGCAAGGTCAAATCAAATAAGATTTACATAAATAAAGAAGTTTGTGGAGGGTCAGGAAAAAAGTATGAGAGGAGAAAACCAAAGAAATTAGAAGGGTGACGGGGAAAAGATGGTAAGGTCAGGTTAGAAATATCTTTCCAGATGAGAGCGGTTTTCTTTCTACCTAGCCAGTACAGTTTTCAGCTAACCCTACTGTCAATGCTTTGTTTTCTACAAAATAATGGACAGTCACTAATACTTGGGTATGCTCTGTATATAAACACGGAAGGCTACCACAAGAATCAGCTTCCTCTTTATGCTACAGTATAATACAATCAGAAGACTGTCGCAACAGTGACAGAATAGACCTGTCTCTGAAATTTTTATCTAGTGCTAGAAGCGAAGACACATGGGTCTGGAATGCACTATATAAATGTGGAAGCAATGACAGAGGAACAGCTGGGATGTTCTTATTTAAAAAAAAAAAAAAAAGTAAATTCTGCTGACCGTACTCTTTCCTTGACTCTATGGGCTACAATCAGCTCTGTTATAGTGATATCATTCACAACAAACTTGATTTAAACTGGTTGCATTGCAGCAACCGGGAATACTATATGGCCTTTAATGTTCTTAAGCTTATTTTGCAGTGAGAGCATGATGGTGTCTGTACAGGCATTTGCTGCTGAAATGGGAAATAGGTGGGCTGTTTGCTGAGTCTGTCAGCTGGAACACTGACAATCGCTACTTGGACTCCTTCAATGTAAATATAATTTTCTCAGACTTCAATACTCTGGGTCTGATTCTTCTTTAATATTAGTATACATTAATCTGCTTCATTCTTCTTATATTTTATTTACATCACAACAAGAAAACAAGGCTGTCCTTTATGTTTGACCATAGAATGTATTTACGCAGCTTGTAGAAAGCGATGGTGAGAAATTTTCAAAGCACCACCATTTTATTTCTATCTTTGTTTTCCCCTCCTCCTTTACAGAGGTCCAATGTGTCAGTGCTGCGCCCTGAGAAAATGTGTATTTGCAAGCAAAGTCCCGTGCAGTTTTCATTTCGTAGTGAGAATAAACGTCAAAAGTCTCACTTCATTTCTTAAATCAGATTTTCACTGTTAAAGCCCACTTTAAACAATGTTGTACTTAATAATCACACAATCAATAGACAATGCTACTAGTTAGACGTGTGTGTTTCCTTTGGGCTAAGTTTGCTCATTTCCTTTCCTCTAGAAACTTTTCTGCCTGTGAATCTTCAATCCAGTTTCTCTAAATGTGTCCAGTTAAGTTATGAAATCTAATTTGTTCCTGTTCAGTATTAGACTCCCATGCTTTCTGATTATGTACATACACATCTGGAAATCAGCCTGATTTGGTTTAGTTTCTAAAACTGCAGCTGCATTCTCTTGGTTTATAACTACGGTCAATGTGAATTAGGCATCTGGAATCTTTCTGTCACTCAAACTATTTTAACTCTATTTATTTTGAATATCTCTCATTGACATTTCTGCTTGTCTGATGGTTCGCAAGATGTTTGTTTTCTTTTTCATATTCCCACAGTGCAATTGTGTCACTTTCCATGAAGCACACTGTTTACTACTGTCAAATTTTCTACCTGTACAAAAGCAGTAATGGGATCTGCATGCAGTGTTAAAGTTCCATTTTTGCTCCTCTCCAGTGGTAGCAGAATTTTATACCATAACTCCGAGCGTTTAGGGCTATGAAAATTAATCTAAAAATATTGTAACAAGTCTGGCAAGTAACATTTGAGGGTTTTATAAGTACTCCACACAACATGCTTTCTAAGCACAGACTAAAATGTAATGCCTCTTGCATTGGGTAAGTGTTATAATATTTACCCAGTTTGTTTTCTATGAGGGAAGCTTTTAAAGTTATTCTTTTCTTGCTGAAAATCATATTTGTAATACAAAGAAACTATTACCTTAAATTGGAGAGAAAATGCAGGAGTCCAGTAAATACAGTAATTTTTCAAAAGCATCCATAGGCATTATTAAGCAGCCACAAAAATAACACCGGCCACATTTTCTGGAGAGGATCCATACTACTCACAACTTCTCACAGCCATCCTTCTGCCTCCTACTTGCCCTACTTTTGTGCTATGGAGCCACCTTATCTCAGTGAATATTTAAAGAAGCAGTTTCCACCAGAGCGCACTTCCCTGCTGCCCCACGAATCACCTGGCACAGGTCACTATGAAGAAACATGGGCCCCTTCCTCGCTCCCCTGCCTTCACCCCACACATGCACAGACGGAAGCTTCTCCCACCCCTGAGCAGCAAGTTCTGCTGAGGAATGTTAAAGCAGAGCTGCGGTGTCAGACTGAATGGCCATTCCATACCAGGCTCTTTCCAAGAAGCACATTTGTAGTACAATTAAAGGAGTGCCTTCCTCCCTCCTCCTCCTCCCCCACTTGGTCTTGTAGTATCCAAACGTGAACTTCTTCCCTAGATAAACAAACACTCATACCGACAGGTATACTTCTGGCCTTTAAGGAATTTATTCTTGTGCCTTTTTTTAGGATTTTCAGTTTTACCTGTCAGTTGCACTCAGTACTGGCTGGCATTTTTTTTCACATGTATCATGGGTGGCACATTATCTAAGACACATGTTTTTCAACCCACTTACCTAATTCCAGCCATACAGGCAGAAGCTGCTTTATTAGCAGTATTTATACAACTCATTTGCAACAAACATTTTTTTAAGTTTTTTTTTTTTTTTTTTTTTTTTTCTGAGCAGTAGTATTGGCATGAGGTTCTGATTTCAGGTGAAACAACCACTGCCCACTACAGCCCCTCTGTTCCTCTGCTAGTCAAACAGTCAAAGCAAGCAAAGCAAAACAAGCCAGTCAGACATTATCAGAGAGAATGGTGATTAGAACAAACAACAATACAGGGGAAAAATGCATGGCTATTCAGAAACCGTCTTTTGGGGACTGAAGAGCAGATATGGAACCATTTTTCACTAGGTTCACGAGAAAATGTCAGCACACAGATGCTACTGTACTGTCAGATTGCATCTTAATTTGGCCAAAGGGGACCCAGGCAGTCACCCCTCACAGACAAATTTTAAAGGCCCATTACAAATCTGATTTATTGGTTGCTAAGAATCTCCCTGCTATGGTCTGCAGGTTTTGCATGACATAGAGCTGAAATCCAGCTACAGATAAATGTATGCTTTTCTATATGATTTAAATCCATCTGAATTCAGTATTTCTTGGACATTGGTCCAGGCTCCCCCCTGTTTGCCCACCCCCTTTCCTCCTAATACCTTAAGGCAGTTTACTTCAGGATGAAGCAGAGCATTAACCTGCACAAAATTGCTAATTTGTATATAACTCTCTTGCTGCCATTAAAAAAAAGAAAAAAAAGCAAATGCCTTTTGTTCTAAAAAGGCAGGGAAAAATTTTCAGGAACAAAAGAAATGCATCTGCCCAGCAAGAGAAATGAGAAATTGCTGCGATTTGTTTTAGATGTTCAGGCATGCTGGTGTAACAACAACCATGCAAATAAAAATGTTAATTTGCTTCTGTCTTCCAACCTTTTTAAAAATCCTGTTGGCTTTTTCCTCAAAAAAGAAAAAAAAAATCACATTCCTTGCCTTCAGTGAAAAGCCAACAATCATAAGAGTGAAATGCATTTGGAATTGCTGAAGAAACACCATTCAAACTTGCTTTACTTGAACTGCCCATTGTTACGATTCAGACAATGTACAACAACAATCACAGCTCAACTTCTAACCATGCCTGCATCGCAAGAAATTCAAAGTCAACAGCTCTTTTTATTTCCATAAACACCACAATCAAAGCCTTCATTTGCAGTTTTCCTGGCAAAATCCTAACAGCATCGGAACAGTCATCTGACAATTTGTGAAAGAAGCATGCAGTTCATCTTAAAGCATGGTGTTTCGTACAGGAACTATACTAAACAAAGACAACATCACAAGCAACACAAAAATCGCGCAAAGCAAGTCCGACTCAGCCCAAGTTTGGATTCAACATCTGGCGGAACACAGTAGTGCCTCTGATTTTGATTTTGTTTTGTGGGATTAAAACCCATCTAATCTCTTTAACTGACCCCATCTCAGGTCCCTGCTATACTGCTTTACAAATCAAGAGAGAGAGAGAGAGAGAGAAAAAGGCAAGAAAGAGAGGCAGAGTCTTATCCCACCTTTCCATGGCTCTCAGCCCGTCTGTCTTCGCATGATCTGCAAACCACCTGTACTGATCCAGCCCATTCTGGGGGCAGAAAATATCTCCCCGGTAGATGTAGTCTCAGCTGTGCTTTGATTTTTCGGCACGAATGTCTAGAATCTTCTGCTTAAACCAGACACAGCAACACAAAACTGCAGCTGAGCTCTTTTGTTTTCCCTCCTCTCCGGGGCTGAAGCAGCGGCACTCCCGGCGCTCCCGCTCCTGTCCCCACCCCCGGCGGCCGCCGGGGCGGTCGGTCCCCCCCAGCCCCCGGCAGCCACCACCTACCCCAGCCCTACCCAGCACCTTCCCAGATTTTTCAGTGAAAGGGGCAGCTTTAGGTGGCGGTCAGGTGATTTTCCTGTTAAAAACAGAAAGGATGCTCGGGGATGGAGCGCATGAATCCGTGGTGGTTTTCAAACTAGCCATTTACATTACAAAGCAGGGGGAAAAATATAGCTCTGAGGAGATCATTAGGCATTCTTCTGCTTTCCAGTTCTCCTCTTGCAATCCACAAAAGCAGGCACAGTGGAAAGATATGTAATTAAACTTTTCAGTGGTAATAATCACACATAGTTTGTATACCATGACACTCCTAAATATTTAAAAATAGGGGCTTATTCCTAAATAAACATAATTATTTTTCATATTTTCATAGATGCTATGCTAGTTCTGTAAGTCCCTTTACAGCTTCTTCCCAACTGTATTTTTTTTACAATATGATATTTAAATATTTATGCTGAAGTCATATTTAATATCTCAACAGCAAATGGACCATACCCAACTGAAAGCAATTATTAGTTCTTTATTCAAATTATTACATTGTAATTCAAAATATCTTTGACACAAGGGCCATTACGTGTAAACCTGACTTTCTGAATTGTAGCTTATCCAATGGCCCCATTCCCTGGGATTACCCTGATTAAAGCTACCATACTGTGCAGGGCTTTGGAGCTTAGACTCTAAAAGACTGAAAGAATGAAACTGTAGCCCCAGATTCTGTGAGAGTCCTAGTTATTGCCAAGTTTTCAGAAATACCCAAATATTTTTGCAAAAGTTAGATTTACTTGCAAACAATGTTGCAAGCAAATCTTATAAGAAACAAAGACTGTAAGTCTTGATAAAATACTGAATTCTTAATGCCAGTTGTCATTAAATTTATTGAGACCAGAATTTCACCCAACATATCTCCTTTGTATTCATTATAAAATGTTAGCAAACAAGAAACATTTGCAAAACTAGGCACAAAGGGTAAAGTGGGTATCCACATTTAATCAGTCTTTCTGAGAAACTTTAAATGTGTAGATGTAATATATCACCTGTTCCAGAACAAATCTAAGCCCACCCTCCTATGACCATATTCTTAAAGACTCAAGTTAAAGCCAGAAACCCTACTCATTCATCTATCATCCAGCACAGGCACCTCTAATGCTTCCCAGTGTTTCCAACAACATAATAAATAATCATTCACCCATCTCATATTAACTGCAGATCTGTCCACAGACCACACATCAGTCCCTCTGGCACTACACACAGAACACAAATTTCCACTTTTTGCTTTCCATACTATCACTCTTATGATGTAAGGTAATTCTTTTGATAAGCACACAAAGGAGCAACCTGAATTTGTTTTAGGATTCTGAGGAAAAAGAGCTATACGAGATGCCACGGATTATCTGCACTGTATTACTGGGCGATCTCTACGAGATCCATACTACCAACTCTCTTTATCTTGGTCTGATTTTCAGAGACTTAAGGTCTTTAACTCTGACACATCCTTGTTAGTGATGCTGTAGTAGGAGTGCTTCACATCATTCCTATCATAGCCAAAGTTTCTGCCATAGTCCATGAGCTTTCGTCAGAAGCCAATACTGAGTCCAAGGGGCTGGTGAAATTCCCATAACTATAATATATGAAGTTCTTTCAAACCAGTCTTCCTAGGAAAAAAAAGGAAAAAAAAAGAAAAAAATCACAGGAGTTTTGCTTGTGCTAGTTTCCATTTAATTATATGTTGAAAAAGTTCAGAAGTGGGACTCTTGTCATGCCAAGGTGAGCATATCCTTGTAGAAAAATACTTAATGCCTTGCACACTTAACACTTGAACAACTTTATGATGATCCCAACAATGAAGGCCACAGGAACCAACAGAAGGCAGAAGAACCAGACAATTCCACTTCGATCATCTAAGTTTCTGGATGTAAGTGGAATTCTGCAGTTTTTTGGGACTCTCTATATCCACATGTAGTTACTCTATTAATAGCTTTTTCCCTTCACTCTCCTGAAGCAACAATAGTGAAAGAAGGGTAATGACATATGTTGGCTAGAATGGGTCAAATAAAAGAGAATCAGCTGAGAAAATCATCTGAAGAGGCAGGCAGGGACAGCCAAATTATATTTCTTACTCTAATTTCTTTTGAACTCGTAACACAGAATTGCATACATATTGGTGTTTTCTAACTTGGATATCAGCAACAGTCTTTCATTGCTATAAAGTTAACATAAAACTTGTTTTTAGGAAAGCAATAGGACTAAACTATCATTGCTGAAAAGGCAGATAGACACCATTATCCTGCCAGTCACTTATAGTAGTTACAATACTGTGTAAATCATGGGGCTGCTCCACAAAATTTCCAGCCTAAAGTCAACTACTAGCATGCAGTTGTGTCACTCTGCATGCAGGACTCCCATTGAATGTGATGGGTTTCTTGGTGAGCAAGAGGATCACATCTTACGTATGCTTATTACAGCTACCAAAAATGTTCAGTTTAGTAAAACAGAGCATACTCCAGATTTTCAACAATGAAATGCTGTCTCAAAAGACAGTAATTTAATTTCTAAGAAATAAAGCAATGATTTTAGACCTGCCATAAAGCCTTTTATAATGTCTGGACTGCCATACAAATTGACAGGAACAAGACATTCTGAATTTACGTGTTGATGCAGTAATAAGTACAGGGTATATGTATAAATACACATAGATATATAGATATATATACACCTACATATATACATAATTAAGCAAAAACATATAATAAATATGGATGAAAATATGTCTCAACCATGCAGATAACAATTATGTTTTGGAAATAGCGTGCAGTAATACTTATCAAAATAAAAATCTGCACGAACTGATACTTTACTCAAGAAGTAAATACAGTATTTTTAATCATTAAGTCTATCACCTGTAATCCTTTGAGAGGAATTTGAAAGTTTCCTGGCAGAATCACTATTTTTAAACTACACTCTTTTAAAAATTAGAGCTTTAATGTGAACAACAACACATACATAATGAAATTATTGAGGCATGACGAAAATAAATTAATGGTCTACTTTGTTATAGAAATGGTCTCAATATTTGCAATGTTAATTTCAAACCAGTAAAAACATGCATACATCAACATAAAGTAACAATAAAAATCCCTATTTTATATGTAATACATACAAGCCTTAAGGCTGGATTTATTCCTAAAAGAAGTCATAGAAGTAGGTTGCATTTTTTTTCAGTTCATTTATATGCAAGTCAAAAAGGTACATGCTTAAAAATGAAACTATGTCCAATTGGTAGGAAAAATGACGTCATGTAAGTGTATTTATGAAGTCTTTTTGAATTTGTGCGCAAATAGGCATGAATGCTTTCCTTTTCCATTACTCTTCAGATGCAGAATTTGCAAGCCTGTGTTTCAAAAGTAATGCTAAAGGAGATAAAACACTCTTAACTTCAGATCCTTTACATCAATATTCCTGATGAGTGAAAATATCCAAGTGCATACAAGTTACACATGTAATTTATACAATAGAGAAAACTACTATAAAATCAGCACTAACAGTATTTTAAGGATGTTGCACCTTCAGAAATACTGTAATTTATAATCACTAAGGTTAACAATTTTGGGATTAATTTGGTTTGGGTTTTGGATGTACCTACAGTCCTTTGTGCTCATAGGAGAAAGATTGCCAGGAGGAAAGAGAAAGGAAGGCTGAGGCAGAGATGTGGTCCTATTCCAGCGACATTATAAATAAGCCATTTGCCATGTGGGGGCTGTGACCCATGCTAGAGATAGCATTGAATGCAGGCCTCTCTGTGGAATGAATTAGTCATTATCTTTGACTTTAAAACAGACATAAAGAACTGAGAGATGATGAGCAAGGCTAATACAAATATCCTTTGGAGCTCCTGGCATTTTCCTGGAAAATTATGGGAAACCACAGGAAGAGATTATGGAAACTTTCTCTTCTTCAAAAAACAGATGAAAGATAAAAATAGAAGAAATGAAATTCCTTGGAGAGTGAGGAGGAAATTCACCATCCAGCCTGCTAGAATGTCCATGCTGTTTTTTCCTTATGGGAGTGATATGGGAGTGACATCAGCTCTTGGACACCACTAAAGAAACTGCTTGAGCAAAACGGAAATTGAATGGATAGATACCATTCAACAGTAATGTCAACAGCAGACCCTTATTTGCTGCTTCAGAAGACTGTGCTACAGGAAACCTCTTAACAACATAAAAATGAAGGTTTGGACTGCGTGTAGTCACCGAAATATCTCATAGCTCTTTTTGCGAAGCAGGAATTCAATACCAATATCCTGACTAGAATCTAGAGCCAGGATAAATGTTTTGCTGACCCAGACTGAAGAGAGAAAGATTTTATTCTTTACTTTGGCATATATAGACATGTGTACACGTGTGTGTATATGCATGTGCGTGATCATTGCTCTGGGTAATTCCTATCAGTTTCAAAAAAGGAAAATAGGATGTATCCCTCAGAGTAACACAATAGAGTTAAAAAAAAAAGATATATAAATAACTGACTTTTGTATCTAGCTGTTTTCAGTGCTGCTGTTAATCTCTACATACGCATCGCATTCCATCCATGAAATGGCAGTCATTCCCTTGTACAAAATTTATAGAGGGTTCAATTCTATTCAATACAATTCAATTTGTAGAGGGTTTGGGGGATGGAATGTGTAACTTTCAGCCAAACTTTTACAAAAGCTCTTGCCAGCTCATTTGCCAACCTGTTCTGAGGTGTATGTTTCAGAGAAGACCAAATGTCTTCATCTAACTGCTAAGCTCAGTGGTCTTACTAACTGGCAGAAACAGGTGGGTAGTGATGGAAGAAAAACACATTAAAATGTCTGGTTTATTTTTTGGAGGATATTAATTTAACTTTCTTGGGATAGTGCAACTATCTGAGATTGTACTGATTGTACTGATTGTACTGATTGTTCCCTGAGATTGTACTGATGTCTGTACAGGCCCATGATGAGAAGGAGAAGATAATTATAGTCCTCTCCAGACAGTGTGTTCATTAAGTGTGCTATTTTGGATAAGTAAGTTTTTAATTGGTTTCCAGTGCCTGTAAGGAGGATGGCCTATGGTAGTATGGCAGTGAGGATCCATGCCCCTACCGCTTTCCCCTGTTGGAATTCAATAAAGTTTAATTGGATTACAATGGGGGTAGCCACAAGATGTCAATTACTGGTATATTCACAGTGTGGACCTCTTCTTTCAGTGGCACTTGATTGACTCACTCTGCACACATGTCTTATTACAGGACCTCTTCCCCTTCTTCCCAGAGAATAAGTATTGTACAAAGATGCCGTACTCTTCATTAAACAGCACCATAATCACACAACTCTTGTGGCACTGCCTATAAAAATTAAAGCTCTACCTGCTCTGAGTCTACAGCATGTGACCTACTTTATTTAAAGCTACTTCTGGAATGTCCTTCTGCATCTGTGACTTTGCCCATGTGTTGATCGTCTCCTTTCCCAGAACTCGGAAAAGCTATCGGTTTATGAATTATATGCAAAACTATTCTTTGTCCAAGGGGAAAATAGATATATTTTTGTTTGTTCATATGAGAAAATGGATAGAATAGTTTGGAAAGAATCTTCCTAGGTTTCAACTGGTTAAGGTATGTGAAATAATTAAATAAAAAGAATCCCTTAACCTATCTTTCTGATTGTTTCCTAGTCCTCTTTTATCTGATTGAAGATCTGAAACTGTAAAGACACCAAATGCTTTTGTTAAAAACACTTAGCATGTTACAAAACAAATTAACTAAATCCATTAAAACTGGCCAAAGAATTGGCCAAGTCTCCTTTAAAATAAAGCATATTTTGATGAAATATAATTTTCAATAAAAAAATAATATTTTTGTGTTTGTTCTTTCCTCTGTTAAATAGTCAAGCATAACAAGTTTTGATTTGTAAAACTTTTTCATGAAGAAAAATAATTTAGTTATTTGTCCTCTAAAGGACAACTAAGGTGTAAATCTGAAAAATCACAGTGGTTGTATCAACATTAAAAATGACATGACTCTGTTTTTACGCCAATATTATCTCACCCTGATTTAAGAAGAGCTAAACTACACATTAGCAAACATTCCTTAATTCTGTGTGCAATACTAATTCTACCACTACTAGGAATGAAACAGAAAGAACAAGAAAATGTAAATTTGCAGGAGGAATACATGTAATATTATAAGAGAACAAGGCTCTTGACTGGGACTTCTTACACCAGTGTTACTGCACTGTGCTTCCAAGTTATTTAATCTTTACTCATCTGCATATTTGCTCAGCACTCACTAATGTCTATATATGAAACAAAACTCTTTTAAAACACCTCTCAAAATTTTAATTACAAATTTTGCATTAATATCATGCTAATAACATAATAAAAAAATAAAATTGCTAAGCATGGAGTCTATTAATTTCTTTTAGTTTCCATTCATCATTATTATTAAAAATGCTATTTATTTATTTATTTATTATTTATTTTCTGTCCTAATAAAAGGACTTACAAAAGAATGTAAAATCCAGTTTGGTACATATACTTTTTTTACGTACGTTGTTTAAATGAGTTATATTTATATGGGGATGCTACAGTACATCTGCAAAAGAAAATGGAAGTCTTATACTATTTGCACAAATAAAGAACTCCACAGTTTGCTAGTTACAGAATGGTAGCACATTCACTATTGTAACTCTTATGGTTACTGACCAAAGACTATAATTTTCCACTGAGGCCAACAAGAATTTTACTGAGGAGAGGCTGATTTTAAATTTAAATGGGCTTGTTCTGGAGCAACCTAACAATTTGAAATTATTACACATTCATTCTCCACCCCCCTCCCCTCCCCACCCCCAATGTCATATCGGAGGAGGAGGTAAGCATTTTCTATACTATTGCTCTTCCACTCTAAAACTCCCAATGTGGGGAACTCATTGGGACCTCTACAGGCTAGGAGTTTAAACTGAAATTCTAGATTTTTTGTTTGTTTAGTCAGTAGCTCCTACTAACAAAATCCATAATGAGATTCCTCAAAATATAGATACATAAAATGTATCTATTTCTAAGTATGGGGTATGATAGACCCTTGGTAGACCAGACAGGTTTTAAGTTATTTTAAATCACCTTTCTTGTTGTATTTTCAGTATTTTAGCTATGTGTGGTAACATTTGCCGGTGAATATAAATGTGCTAGTATTATTATTAATAGCATTTAATCCATCTTTGTATTCATATGCTCTTTTATAATACATTGTTTTGCACATTATATACATTTTAAAACAGTCTGAAGAATTAGATATCATTTGCTATATGAACACATAAACCTGATATTTCAATTTTGTATTTAAATCAATTATTGGATAGTTGTGTAAAAAACTGTCAGACTTTTCTGGTACCATTTTGATTTTTTCTTTCTAGAAGAGTTTGCCTAAAAAAAAGCCTTGTATTCATAGTGTACATAGTAATATTCCATCTAGTCATTAATAGTCAAACACACACACAATGGCACATCTGACATAGGCAGCTGAGTTGGGAATTGAAACCATAATAATTAACAATAGATTTCCTGATCTCACCATGACAAGTAAATGAAACACTCTGCAGTGTGCTTGCCCACTGCAAGAGGGAATTAACTCAGTATGAAAAGCAGAATGGAAGCATATCACTGATTAGATCTAATGCACAAGGAATGCAACAATGGGAAGCTTGTGTCAGCAGAACGCATCAAACTCTTTTCTGAATATTGTGTGTGAGCATGCAAAAACACGCACATACATATTGCCTCTAAGAACCATAGTGAAATAGCACAAGATACACAAAACACAATCCCAACTCCAATAAATAAATAAATAAATAGATAGATAAAATTATTTTATGTTCTTACTTCCTATAAACAATTTAATCTAATTTTTATATTTCTTCAGTAATTTTGGTCTCACTGACTTCAGGTTCCCTATTCAAACGCCCCCCTGCGTCAGGCCGCTGCTGAAGCTGGCCGTCCCTCTCTGTTCAGCACCTTGGAGAGCAGCAGCAGCCGGCGCAGCCCTCCCGCCGCTGCGCGCGGCCCTTGGACTGCGGCAATAAACAGCACTTTGCGCCCTCATTTTACATAAATTATCATCCTCTCTTCCTCTCTATGTCTCTTACGACTGCTCCATCTTTCCTTTCCCCATCCTCAAATTGTCTTTTTTTTTTATAGTGACATTTACTGTTGCAGCAACTTTCCCATTTGTCAGAAACAAAATGTTCTTCCTCTCTTTCTTCAAACTCACTGCGTTTTTTGTTTTTTTTTTGTAAGGCTGCCTTATATTTAATGCTGACAGTATCATCATGGAACATGCAATAAAATTATTGTATCAAGCATTACAGCTTTGTTGTTTTAAAATGTATCTGAGTCAAATATACTGCATTCTTTTACACTGTGTACTGTTACAAAACTTACTTTATAATAACTCTGAATCAGAAATTGTTGTGATTATAATCATATAAATTGATACACTACAGCCATAAAAATACATCTGTAGTTACTAATCTTCTTTCATGTATTAAAACACATCTGAATGATTCAGATTCTCCTCAAAGCTTGCAAGACCAGTTAAAGCTTGAAACTGTAACTAAAAACCTGATTCTGCAAAAACTTACAAAGGTGAATAATTCCAGTCAGTTCACTGGAAGTGTTCACCTGTACAAAGCCACATGCTATGTCCTTGCAGGATCTGTCCCTAAATGATTTCATTAAGGCTTAGAGTTTAATTAACTCCCAGACAGATATAAATCAAGAATGATTCCCAAAAGTCAGTACAGATTCATTGGTGTAACTCAGTGAAAAATTTTATGTTGGTTTCTTAAGGAAAAATAGGTTTCTGTGATGGTATTATGAGAGGGAAGCAAGAAGGGAGGAGAGGAGGATGCAGGTATGATATATATATATATATATATATATATATATGCATTTGTCTGTGCGTCCTTCAGTCTCCCCTACTAAGCTTGAGCACAACGGCCAATTTCAGACAATTTTTATAGTGTAATTAACATCTTCAAGCTATCAAGCTTTTACATGTTTTGTGAAGATAGAAAAGGGTAGGAGAAATAAGGAAAGGCTGAATAAAGAGTTCATTCTGGAGCGCAACCACAGGATTCATAAGAGACCAGTTTTGTGGATTTGGCTACATGGAAGCATTCTTTCTTTTTAAAAGCTGGGAGAGTTCTGAAAATATATTTCACATCTCTCTTAATACTGTGGCTTTTCTACATGGAATTCAGAGTGCATCCTCAGTGATGGCCTCCCCATCAGAATAAGAATCAGAAGTAGCCTCTCCTTCTTCACAACAAAGAAAACACCCATGCAATGTGCTTCAGAAGATTCAGACACAAAAAAACATCCTCAAATGAAAACAGTCAAACTGTTGAAATATTGTGAAGAACTGCTTATATTGAAATGCTGTGAAGAACAGGTTATACTGGCTCCAAGACACCTTCTACCAGAAATTCACTTCCAGTCATAGCGTTTCTCAATACACAGTAGGAAAATGAGGCATTATAAAATGGGAGGTCTGAAAGGTAAAGCCCATGTATTTTCAAAAAACAGGGACATGTATCCTTTAGACAAGAAGGAGGAAGTCTAAGTCACATACAAAAGCAGTCACATTCAAACACCATCAATTGAGCTCAGAACTCAATTTAGGTAACTTATAGGTCACTACATAACCTGGCAAACTGTGGATGAAGAACAATCCGTCTGGCTCCAATCAGTCCCTGAAGACAGACTTCATAGGTCTGAGGTGAATGTTAGATTCTACAAAGCACACTGGGCTGAAGAAGCAGCTCTTTCTTGGGGGGATCTCACAATGGCACAATAAATAACATTTCACCTCTAATGGCTCTTGTTTTTTCCTAGCACAAATAAAAATGTTTTCTCTGTGAGTGTTTCTGATGACTTGACTATGATGGAGATCACAACTTACCCATAACCCACTAGAAGTGCTATTTTCTATAAGGATTCTAGAATTAAGCAGCCCCACATTTGGCAGAAGAAGCTTGACAAGTAAAGATTTTAAATGAAATCTGTGAATTCAAGTGTGCTTATGTTTAGCTGCAATACCAGATACAAAGATCTGTAAATAACACCCACTACCTTTTCCCCCCTGCCCCTGGCATATTTCAAAAAATAATAATAATTATTTATCTGTATTTCTGCTAATCTGAGCTGAAAGTTATGACTGGTAATGGCTAGTGAATGGTATCAATAAGAAGACCTAGAGAGTTAAGATTTCCTAGGTCTGATATCCTACGCAATGGGAACACTAGAAACAGTTAAAATACAGATGAACACTTGCAGTTGCTATATGTAAAACTCAGAAATAATACTAAAAGCTCAATCTTTAATGATACCTTAGGTGGAAATTTTATCTAATTTACAATTATGAGTGTCAGGCCTTCATCCAGTTGTCAGACTCAACACCAAGAGCCTAATCATGTTTTTTTCTTCTACTGTATTTTTCTTTATTCTGTGGAACACCTTCGCACATGAAGAAAAACCCATTATTGACATACATGTCAAGATTTCTAATATCACGTTTACTTCACTGCACCTGTTCTCCACTGAAAAGAAAAATTCTCGTGAACAAAGGTTACATATACCAAAATTCAGTGCATATTAATTCAACCCTTCAAGTATTGAATGCTAACTTACTTTCTGATACGAAATTTGACAAAATCATTTTTGAGCACTAACTTTTGAGTATTGTTGCTAAAAAATCTGTATAGCCTAGCAAGCACAAAATACAAACAGAATATTGTATTGCAAATCTTTCTGGCTTGCTACTCCATTAAAATATGATACAGAAGGACTTTTCATTGTAACAAAAGAGTAGGACAAGAGTAATTTATCTATGGCTACTCCTAAATGAGAGCTGAAACCTTGGCTAGATTATAGATCTTGACTGCTGGTCTCATGTTTCCTAAAGGATTCATAAGGGGAGTTGTAGATTTTTGTCTTGCAAATAAGTCTCATCTCTTTCCAGTGATGGTACAGGTGGCAGTTTTCATATATAGAATATTAAGGGTATTTTTAACTGTGAATAAAGAACAATAGTTATTCATCAGCACTGGGATGTCCTGCAAATGCTACATTGAGCTTTTGGCGTTCTTTTTCTGCTAGTCAATTTTTTTTATGTTATAGCAAAATATTCTATTTTACAGATAGTCTTAAATAAGGAAGAGTTGTTTAATCAATACAGTGATCTTATTGCCAGTAGAGTAGCCTATTGAATATTATTGGTATTTCATCACAACAGGAAAAACAGATGATTGAAATGTGGAGAACTCATTTCTTTCAAACCAGGCTACAGTCAGATAAAGTGTATTCTGAACTGAAAATTAGATAATGAATAGCTGGATTGCTTCTGTCCTCTCTTTCAGAAGGTCAAGCAGGATATATTGGGAGGAACTTCTTTCCTGTTTAGGGCATGGTTAAAACTGTCATCTATGCGGCTCATTTCATGAGGTAAGTATCCCAGAGGGAAGGAAGAGAGTCGTCAGAGATGAGTGATCAGCTGGACCATCGCTTCGAGGAGTAGTGACTGAAAGTAGCGCAATGACTCCTCTTTGAAAATTATGGATCTGTGTGTAGAAGATATGCGCCTGTCTCATCATTCTGTGGCTACAATTTTCAAAGAATACTTCTATCTCACTGAATTGCAATGGAAAATCCATGAGACAAACCATAAGAAAAAAGCTCTTCAACTATCTACTAGTATACTATAAAATCATGTGATATAATTCTTGTTCACATCCTGGATAGGTTCTTTTCATTTGCTTTCTTCAGAACCCTATTTTCATTCAAATCTGATCACCATGCATACTTCTATTGTAAAATGTACTGATATTACTAATTTAATGTTAGCTGAGCCACACAAGGTAATTTGCATTTAGGGGGCAGAGGTTATTTTACTAGATTTATAAATGAAAGAATAAAAGCATGACATGACTCAGTAAAAAGGCCTTGCTACTTCAGGACCTATAGATTATAATCAATAACACTGTGGAATCATTCTTCCTTGAGAAAAAAAAAATATATATACATATATTGAATAGGCACAATCATTCCTTAGGGTCTGTCACAATTTCCAGACACAGTTCTCTTGGCATAATTGCTCTTTCTTGTTTTTCATTCCCTGACCCTAAAGTCCAACTCTCTCTCTTTCCGGAGTATTACCAATGGATTAACAATTTTGAAAGCCAGCCAAGCTAACACTGGCGGTGGTGACAGTAGATTTTGGTCTTTTCTTGGAACACTGAATTGTGCAGTTAGTTAGACTAATTTGAGAGGTGACGAGATAATCTAATGATCTGCAGTCTAGTATAGTTTCTCATATCAATACCCACTCTGGAAAGAGAAGAGGAATAAAAACTTGTTCCTGTCAGAAATACAGGAAATTCCTCTTTCAGGAAATAGTTAAAAATTTGTGCATACAAAAAACTATAAATCTATCAAGTAAGATGACTGTATCTTTAGATAGCCACATCTCAAAGCAGAGCACTTACGCCTCAACACCCCAATAGCTGAAGTACTGATAGCATAAAAAAGAGGAACATTCCCCCACAAAAAATAAATTCAGATGCTGGGATTACAATAACTACCCAAAGTTAAACAAATATAAAATAAAATAGACATTTGGACCTTGGTTAAGAATTGCACAGCAGAAAAGACAACAGAATTAAGCATGCCTGGAAGTAATATAGCTTACATAATTACAGGAGAAAAAAAATCAAAGAAATAAAAAATGTTCATGTACCATGAAACTTGTGCTTCAGCAAATATGAGATCGATGGATTATATAGCTTTCGAAGGCTTTCATTTACAGTTAAATCCTAACTGAAACACCAGAGCATTAAAGTCAGAAAAATCTCAAGGTTAGCATTTTTTTCAATGAACAAAGTATTAAAAGTACTCCCTAAGTGAGCACTTCTTTTGTTATATAAATCCCTGTTCACTGAACCGATTTCCTGTTAGTAGACTGAACCATGGATTAGGTACATTTGATTTGAAGAATGTCACTAATGAAACAAATCATCAGGAAAGGAAAGAGAATTTTAAAGTGTGCTTAGTGCACTGCAGGGTCATAGCGATGAGGTTTTGTAGAGCAGGGTAGAAACTCAATGGAAAAAAAAAAGAGGAAAATGTGAATGTATAAAATGCAGCTTTGGAAAGCTGTACCCTCTGAAAGAGACACTTAGAACCAAGGTAGCTGATGAAATATAAATGTCAACAACCATTACAGCTTAATGCAAGTGATACATTTGTAATACAAAGTTATAAAGAAGTGTGGCTGTAGTTGAAGTCAGTCTGGGTTAATGGAGACTGTATGTTCCTACAATTAAGATCAAACAATTGGAAGTCAGGGGGGGAAGTCAGGGTCAGCAGGCTTCCACTGCTAATGTTGTCATTAAATTGGTGTAATTTTAAGCAAGTCATGACACAATGCCTCAGTTTACCTCTTTATGAAACCAGAATGCTAATTAACCTGTGCTGCAGGTTTTAATTATGCTCATAAAGTACATGGGATCATTGTAGGAAACATTATATGCATATGAATTTTTATGAGCATAACATCTGTATCAACAGTTCTTTGAATAATAAGAAAAGACATGAAATCTACAGGATTGCAGGTGTAAAGAAGAAGGCATTTTTTTTCCATCATTGTATAGTAAATTACACATAATTAGAAAAAGCAAAACTGAGATAAAATGGGACAACTTTGTAATTGTGCTGAGAATCCAACCCTCATCATCCCAAATGTAATAATCTGTAGCTTTAGGACATTTTTCTGATATTTGTCTGGAAGATAGTCAAGGTTATGCACCAAAGCTGAAAGTCCACTGTTCATACAAATTACATTGCTTATCACTGTGTGGCACAAACACAAACCATGATTGGCTCCTTGTTTCTATGCCAAATGTTAGCTTTAATTATAACATTTGCATTATCATCAGGACAAAATAGTTCAGCAAATTATTTTACCATTTAACATGAAACCTTTTATATGTTTCAAAATACTGTTATATATGTTCTTCGCTGGAGACAGTCACGCTGAAGAGGCAGATGCATCCTCAGCACCTTTCTAAAGCGTCCTTCTTGCATTCCTCACATCGTGAGATATTTGTATGTGTGGTGCCTTCGACTCACCCAACAGTCCCAATTCAGTTTTAAAGTCTCGTTTTGTTTTGTTTTCTTTTAGTTTGGGTTATTTTGTGGGAGTTTTGGTTGGTTTTTTTTCTGTTGGTTGTTGTTGTTGTTGCAGGGGGTGATTCTGTGTTTCAGTTAGGTTTTCAGACAATATCCCTGCATGGCAGAAATCAGATAGAAATCTATATCCTCCTACATTAAGAAATCACATTCTCTAACAAAAAACTTTGTTAATGCACATTTAAGACTCTCACTAGTATCTCTTACGGAGCATCAATTCATAAAAATTAAACCTTCTGAAAAGCATAAAATAAAGAATTACAGTACATGACAGCTCAGTCTAACTCACTCCAGTTCTACCTCTGAAGCTTGCAAAAGCCACTGGGAATATCTGTGACAGCCCATCTCCAAAAGCAGCACATGACAGGGCAGAGTGGTAAAAAGATACAGTGAGTAAAGTGGAAAAAAAAATAGTGTTTCTGTGGGATAGGTGAAGTGTTTTTTCCGTGATTCTTTTATATTATTTGCAAAAACAGAATGCAGAATATATATGGCAGGCCACTGATAAGCAAAGGCAGAGCTAATGTTAATTTTATATTTCCTCATTTCCCACAGTTTGAATTTGACAGGTCAAGACACTGGTGGTTAGCTTGTGAAACAGGCTACAGAGGGAAATTTATAGATCTGTAGGTAACTTGTATATATTTCAATTCATTTGTTGGACTACTTTCCATAAACTGTATTTCATTTATGTGAGGTTTTGTAGGTGCTAAAATATAAGAGCAAAACCATTTTTATACAAGACTTGATTTAGATGGCAATAACTATTGTAAAAGTTGAAAGCTGAGATGCTGCTGCAATTAGGCAAAGGGAAGTATCTTTTTCTACTCCTGACCATATTACTACAGTGGAAGGGTAATAATCATTCCCATCATTCCCATCATTGGATGCTGGAGTTACTAAGAGAGATGGATTATTAGTTTTTCTCAAAACTAAATGGCATCAGTGTCTGTGGGTTACACTACTTCAAAGTACAAAAAAAGAAGGCAGATGTTTTACAGATCTCTCCTTTTGGAAGAATATGTACAGGGCTACTGTTTCCCAACTGCAGGCTCCTTGCAGAGGTTTCTTAATGATCAGCAGAGAGCTGGCTGGAAAAGGAGTGTGCTGAGTTGCTAGTTCTTTGTGAAAGAATGTGCTCAGTCCCTGAACATGGAAGAGTGAAACGCTTATTAGTTAAGTTGTAATCTGACCTGGGTATTATGGAATGGTGTAATATATAAATGCTACTTGATTTTTTTTCCCCTTGTGTTTAGGACTGAAATGCTTATCTTCTTTTTATGTGATTTCACATGCCCACCCCTGGTCACCCCTAAATCATTGCAGTTACCTTTTTAATTATAGCTAAAAGAAAAAAAAGAAAAAAAAATCATCAGACATAATATAGACAAAGGTTGGGTGAGAAAGTTCTGGTCAGAATTAAAAATAAATTAGCAAAATGTATAGCATTTAAGTAGCAGACAATTGTTATTTTTATGAAAGCTACATAAAAATGTTTCATCCTATAGACTTTTCCTAAAGACAGATAGTGCAGAAGTACTGTAGTCTTGAAAGGAGAGATAAAAACTACGAAAAATGTGTTGGGGGGAACAGAGCAAAAGATGCGTTCTCACTGTTGTCGCTTTCTGCTGTCAGATGAAAGGACATGTGGCAGACTCAGGAGGAGATAGTTTTTCTAAGAAAAAAGGCAGACAATTTTGAAAACTGGTTTTGTCATAATAACAACTTGCCAAGTGTTAGTCTTTTAGAAAGTCAGCTCCGAGTTCATTTTTCCCGACTTCTGCTGGATTTTGGGGAAAGATTATTTAGAATAAATAATATCCTTCAAATTGAAACACATTATCTGGGCTTTAAACCACATTGAACTTGAGATGGAGAACTGCAAATCATTGTGGGCTTCCTGAATAATAGAGAAATTTAGATAAGTCTACACCTACTCAAGAGGTATGCATACTGTTAGAAGAAGTACCTAGTCCACAGGAATTTTAGAAGAAGAAATTAAACCATTTGAGTTTATCTGAAGAGGTCTTCAAGCACAGTATTTGGATTACTATATTCAGAAAACTGCAAGTTGATTTGAAATGGAAATATGTGTCTTTAGAGTAAAAGGACCGTGCAGATGGTCTTGGATGACTGAGAAACAAAACGAGCACTAGCACAAAATGAGCACAAACTGTTCATTTTATGAGTTGTCATGGAGAGAATTATGAATGGAAAATATTCTTACACACTAATGAAGGCAGGAGAGCCCTGAAAGCTGCATTAATTATACTGTAACTGCCTTACTCCAGTATGGACAATTTCTTGTACAGTATTTCTTATTTCAAGTGCTGACAAACTACCTTGTAAAATTTGATGCAAACACATCAGTTTCCTGAAGAGCAAAACAAAACATTTAGATTGGATGGAAGAAACTAGCTATTTAAAGAAAGTTTGGGCATTCATAGAAGATTACTTCAGCAAAAGTCAACATGCCAAACGTGAGAAAAGGTCAGAAAGGACAGGAGTGCTGCATTTCATTTTCATTTCTAGGCAGGAGACTAAAGCAGAAGCAGAATCACTGTGTTTCTTTCTGTAAACCCAAAGCTGGATAGGTAATGCAGAGTATGTTAACAAATATAACTACTGGTAAGAATGACCAGCTGATCATAGTTTGGGGGGTAAGGTGAACCAGCAGTTGAGGTATGATATCAGCATGATATACTGACTGATGAGCATTCGGTGACTGAATAAGTTGCTAAAGTTGCCATGAAGTAAATTCCTTCATTTAATAGTTTATCCGATAGAAAGGAAGATTGTGAAAGCAACATAACGTGTCACATTTCCAAATATATCATTAGAGGACTTGCAGTGCTTGTGAAGAGGGAAAAGCTAATACCATCGACATCGGGAACAGGATTTTCAAAAGTACCTCCAGAACTGGGAAGGAAAATGCCACAGGAAGCCAACCTTTGAGGTGCTCTGTTACCCAACCACTGCAACAAAAAGTGAACAATCAATGACCTATTTAAGTACTTAAGTACATGAGATACCATTTTAAATCAGGAACCTTCAGGATCCATTACAATCAGTAGGAAATGATGACGTAAAATTGAATATAGCAGCTTATGTTTGAGAAGATGCTAAAATTAAGGAAAATAAAAAAATCACTGCATTCCAGTCACCAGCTGAGAGTACCAAAATTGCACTTTTGATGGTCATGTAAATTTGAAGCTGTTCTTCACCTCCTGCTAACGCAGTCACTCTGCTGGAAAGACAGTAGAAGCAGAGGCAAAAAAAGATTCTCACTTGATGGCTAAAATACACCCGTTGGTAAGCAGCATAATGCTGGTTCCAGAGGTAGTTCCCCCATATAAATTGGTTTTACAGATTTTGAGATCAGGTCAGTTTAAGGCAAATTCCCTTCAGACTGTCACAGCCTATAGTCATAATTTGTTGAGAACATTGATGGATACACAAAGAAAAACCCAGCATCTATTTTAATTAATGATGATCTGATAATGACATCAAAAGTGCTGTGAAAGCAGACGTGTATGCCAGGAACATGCACTTTTTCTTTAATAGAATCAATTCACTGAAAGGTTTGGTGCTCCAAGACTAGCGTAATATGCAATATAGTGTTATTTCTGAATAAGGAGAAATGTTTGATTTTCTTACTCTTCAAGCATCTCCAGAGGCAGTTTATTTCTCTAGCTAAACTCTAGCAAAGTCACATATATAATAAAATTAACATTCATGGCCAGCGCTCGCCTCTTTCTGCATCATTTTCTTCAGCTATTTTATTGTCTGAAGACTCAGTACTTGCTTTCTTTCTCACCCTGTGTATAAAAGGTTTGTTATTTTCAGTGTCTGCATCAAAAGAGAGGTAAGAGATGTTAGATGCATACATGTGCTACACAGACAATGTGGCCTGAATTTAGTCTCAATATTTGTAGAACATTTCTTGTTCACAAAAGAAAACTTTTTTTTTTCTTTTGGCAGCCCTTAGTTTTCATGGCAAGTAGCCAGCCAGCAACAAGTAGTGGGTGTTACTGGATAAACCCATCAGGACCAGCTGCCTTATTTATGTTTATATTTGCAATAAGGTCCTGTTCTGTAATATGAAAAAATGAAAATTCCTTTTCTTATGCTTCTAGTTAATGTAAGAAGTTTAAATAATTATATACTCAAATGCAGAAATGTAAATATTAGTGAGATAACTAAGCTATTGATTTTTAAGTTCTCCCTTATTACATTTCATGCAACAAAATTATTTCTCTTTTGTGTAAGTTTTTTTTGCACTAATTCTTTGCAAGAATTTACATATAATTTCCAATATTTTCTTATAAAGTTCTTTAAAACCTGTCTGCTTATATTTAATTCCGAGCCAGTATATGTCACCTTGAATTTGTGGTTTGTTGGGAGAAGGAGGCAGGTGTTTAGTTTTTAGTTTGTATTTTTAAATCAGGAAGTCTACTAATAAGGCGCTCTCACGTACTATGTGATCAAGGTCTCTTTAGCTGGTTTTTGAAGTGTTGAGCTATAACACTTTCCACTGACCTTAGCTGGAACTATAGATGCTCAATTTGGTTTGAAAATATAGACTTACAGTTTTGCAAAAAAAAAAAAAATTAAGCATTTGTTGCCAGTAGGTGATTTTGCAAATGTGCCTAGCAGTTCATACCACCACAAAATGAGTAAAGCACAACAGGTTTGAATGGTTCCTCACATAGTTCCCCCAGACTGGTTCCTGTCTGGTAGGAGATGACCGCTTGATGAATCGGAAGGGCACCTCAGTTTCCATGCCAATTCTATAAAGTTCACTCTCCTCATATTACCAATCCACATGGGTGACAATGACTGTGAATTATCTTGTATGATTCTATTTTAAGAGTAATAACTGACATTAAGGAATTAAGATTTAATTTTTGCTCTAATATCTTTGTTAACAACTGTAGAAATTGTCCCTTCAAGCAACTTCTACTAGAAAAATAAATGGACAACATTTACAGACATTAACATTCTTTAAAGAAAAATCATTACAATAATAATAGTGCATTAAAATATCATGACTCTATTAATGTTAGGCTTCCAATTTTTAAAGGGATCTACACTTTAGTGAAATAATTCCAGCCACATGACTCAAAGAAAGATCCATTTCCAGAACACAAATGAATGCACAACAACACTACACTGCTATTTAAAATTGGGAGAAATATTTCAGGTAGAAATGACTGCACTCCAGTCTTAGCTTTCTTACAGAATTTACTACAGGACAATGGCAAAGGCAGGTAAATGCTGGAAACTTGTTTCTGCAGCATTCTGAATGCTTATTTTTGGTGATAATTAATCCAGTTCTATGTTCCTTTTCATCCACGTAACATTCCCATCATGCTTGAGGTTCCCTCCAAAACAAAGTCTTTTTTCCTCCAGTGTATTTAACCACTTAAAAATCTCACTTTTATACAAAAGTTTCTAAGTGTCATAATTTGGAATTAAAAAGCTGCAATGTTTAGTTTCAAAAAAGTTGAAAGAAAACATTCCCCTTCCCTCTTCATAGGTCATCAAAGAGGTTAAAGCAAAGTTCTCATGGAGTTTGACACCTAAACTGCATTTTTCAGGAAACATCCTATTCCTCACAAAAAAAGTGATCAATAGCTAAGCCTATTATTACCACTGCCTTGACACTGCCTTGTGCTATGTAGGTACACATTTAAATGGAAAAGGAAAAACAAAAAGATTTTGTGCTGTTACAGTTTTATTCCTATACTTAAAGATTTGTGTATTTTTCTAAAACATACACAAATTTAAAAACACATATTTTTAACTCACATACACAAATTTAAAAAATACATATTTAAAAAACTTAAACTTCTCAACTGAAACATTTGAAAAACTGTAAGCAAAATAATACCAAACTGCTCTGAACTGCTCTCCTCCATCAAAGGTTTGTTTCATTTTGTTCACAAAATCCATTGTTTCTGAGAAGTGTTCTAATTAACAGCTTAGCTACAGTTATAAAATATTTTCCATGCGACTTACTTTTCTCTGGTACAAGACAGATAAGGAAATAAATAGATTTGCTCTCCCAGAATTGCAGTTAACCCTTTTAAGTCAGCTGATTCATTCCAAAGCAATTTCCCTTGATATACTTAGTACTTTATCCAACAAAAGAAAAACAGAACAACTTCACTGGAACATTAATAAAGGTTTTCCTTCTAGCTACCATTCTAATTAATCACACAATCAATAATGAAATATTTCTAACCTCATTTGTAACACAATATAGATCTAGTTACTTTACTTCAAAGAGAATATTTCTCATCTCAGTAAAATTTACAACAGATATCCATAAAGTCAATCTAATGGGAACATTTCAAAGGAGTCTTGTTTCCATGTGAGAAGTATGACTGCCTAAACTGCTATTCTTTTCAACATTATTGTATGGTGTCAAGTGATTTATACAGTGAAAGGTAATCACTCTATAAATAAATGAAAGATAATTGAGGATATATTTGCAGCAGGAAAAAAGTCTTACAATTTGCAGCTGTATAGCTGTGCCCGCATACCTGGTTTGTTCCTGAAATCTTGTTCTTTGATTTCTACCTACAGTCTCACATTGAGAGATAGAGCTGTTTATGCCAATGGAAAGCAAATTTTCCATGGAACCATAGAATGGTTTGGGTTGGAAGGGACATTTAAAGGTCATCTAGTCCAACCCTCTCTCTTTCTCCATTACTTATGCCAGTTCAATATACTGATCTGGCCCAAAACTGACCAAGGTACTTTTACAGGAATAATTCTGGGCCAGATCCGCTTCCCAAACTTGCTCACAAGTCACACAAGTCCCCATGCCAGCACAAAGGTGCAGGCACTCCTTAAGATATGACTACTGTAAATTTAAACTTAGTTGCTTAACCTACCCAAAAAATAAGTCCATTCTGTATTGCACCAGCATGTCTATACAAGCATGGTACAAATTTCACAGCATCCTGCTAAGCAAGGTGCTTTTTTTACTTCGCTATCACCATGCACATTCCAGATTTAACTTGAAGGCTGGACTTTGAGCAGCTTATCACAACTCTTTGAGACAGCAGTTCAACCAGTTTTCAGTCCATCTCACTATCCATTTATCTAGCCCATACTTCATCAATTAATCTGTGAGGATATTACAGGAGACAGTGTTGAAAGCCTTACTAAAGTCAAGATAAACATCATCTCCTGCTCTCCTCTCATCCACCAAGCTAGTTATTTCATTGTACAAAGGCATGATTGGACATGATTTCCGCTTCATAAATCCATGCTGACTATTCCCAATCACCTTCTTGTTCTTAATATATTTAGTAATGGCTTCCAAGATTATTCCTCCATCACCTTTGCAAGGACTGAGGTGAGGCTGACCAGCCTGCAGTTCCCTGGATCCTCCTCCTTGCCCTTCTTAGACATAGGAGTAACATTTTCTTTCTTCCAGTCCCCAGGAACCTTTCCTGACAGCCATGACCTTTCAAATATAACCAGGAGTGGCCTCACAGTGACACTGGCCAGCTCCCTCAGCACTTGTGGGTACATCCCATCAGGTCCCATGGACTCTTCTATTTTCTGTCTGTTTAAATGTTCCCTTACCTGATCCTCCTTCACCAAGGGTAAGTCTTCCTTTCTCCAAACTTTCCTACTGGTCTCAGAAACCTAGAACTGCTGAAGGTCAGTCTTACCAGTAAAGACCAAGGCAAAGAAGGCACCGAGTACCTCATCCTTTCCCACATCCTTCATCACTAGGTATGCTGAACCATTCAGCAGTAGGACACATTTTCCCTAGTTTTGTTTTAGCTACTGATGTACATGTAGAAGCCTTCTTGTTGCTCTTCATGTCCCTCACCAGATTAAACTCCAAGTGGGCTTTGACAGTTCTAACCCTGTTTCTGCGTGCTTGGACAGTGTCTCAGTGTTCCTCCCAGGTCACATGTCCCTGCTTTCACTAGTAAATACTATACTTTCAATGCATACTAAGCTCACTTGCACAGTTAGTTACGTTTTGTGTGTATATATACTTTAATTCTATTTAGGAATTTGGAGTTTACCACAATTTTTTATGATGTTGAAAACACTGTTGTTTTGAAATCCACTCTCTTGGACAGTTATATATTTCTAAAAAATAATAATTGCAAAATTCATAACTCATTATAATTACCAAGCTAATTCTAACTACAAAGAAAAATGCCTCATTGCCAAATCATGGTTTTCCTTCATCCAATATAATCATTTGATTAGACATTCTGTTCCATATTTCCCTAATGATTTTATTTTTTTCCTCTGGAGACTGAATTTTTAGTCTTGTTTTTGAGATGAATGTCGTAGCTCATAAAGAATCAACTTACTGCTAGCTTGTTCATAGATACTGATAATAAAATGGGGGAAACATCAAGGATGATTTATTATACCACAAGCAGTGAAGAAAAAAAAATAACCTTGTCAATTGTGCTCATTTATTTTTATTTAAATGAATGTGATAATGTCCTCCTTCTCCATCTTTTGCAAAGAATGTTCATTTGCAGCTGATTTCTCAACAATACTGCATCATACAAAGGAATGAAATGACATTTCTGAATGCAGAGTTGGTAGACTGAATATGCATTGGTGTCTGCAACTTAACTGGTCTTAAAACACCTGCATGCTATATGACTAGACACCACTAATAGTCCTCTTTAAGCACCTTTTAAAGTGTGATGTACACTATTTGGAGAAGGTAAATTGTTGGGGATTGATAGGCAGAAACAGTATGTGTCAGCAGGAGAGATGCAACTCTGTGGGGAGCAGTGCAGCACAGCACAGCACATCTCCCTCTGTCCAGTGTGTTGCTTTGGGCATCAACCTCTACTGTCATTCTCTGTGGTTTTCAAAGGAAAAGTGCTCAGGATTTCTACTGACCTCTGTGGGCAGTGACTGCAGCCATGCTTTTTCCCACGTGTGTGCAATCCTTCTCTGGACGGACCAAGGCTTCACAGGCTCATTGTCTATTTGTTGCACAAAGAGGCAACAGGATCTAGATCACTTTCTCACATCTGCAATGTCTCTGTAGGTCTTGGAACAGTTTTTAGAAAAGCCAAAACAACCCTCCAAAATGAACATTGTTTTCCTTACTAAATTCAGCCAACGTGAATTAGCAGTAGTTATAAAAATACATAATAGATTTACACTTCAAGAACAGAAGGCATTTATTTCTGTTCTTGCACATTATAGTCAAAATGAAATAAAATATTGGGTAAATAACTTTTTATCTTTAATTTTTTTCCAGAAAAGTAGATTTACATATGGGACCTATTTCTATTTTTGATGGTTTGCAAGATACTGCAGTGACCTCTAAGACCAAAGCAAAACCACTGCCTGTTTAGCAGAAACCTTGTCTTTCAGGATCTGAAGGTGGCCCTTCCTGTCCTGTCATCCAGAAATACCAGTCTCGGAAGGAAACTGGTTGTGTTAGTCCTTGGAAATTCTCTGATAATGAGCAAAACATTAACGGTACAAGGGAGAAAAGGGGACATCTGAGAGGGTTATAGGTTTGACCCTTAAAGTGTGGTCAGTGTGAGGGTGCCAGATCTGCTGCCACATGGCATGGTGGTGGCTATGAATGCTGCTCACATTTCTAGATGAGCTGCATTCCTCCTTTCTCATGCTTCTAACAGACATCTGGAGAATGAATAGGAAGAAGGAGATGAGACTGAAGTCTTTGCCAAGCTTGGAAGCTCTCTTTGCCTGAATTGTCATTGGTGTAATAGGACATCAAGAGCCTACAATGAAGATGACAGACTATTGTCTGTTTTTAGAGACGAAGTGGCAGAAACTGCCAAGAGTGAGTCCCTTGTGTGCCTGTATGTGTAAGGTGAGAAAAAAGAGAGCCTGGAAGAAAAGCTTTATTTAGAAGCAGCATGCTGCTTGCAGGCTTATTGCTACTGGGATCTTTTGTGCTGTGAGATTTTAAAAGGAACGTTAATACCTTTTTTTAAAAAAAATAATTTTCTTCCACATTCTTAAGCCTGACAGTACTTTATGAACGGAGACAATGAACTGCACACTTCCCAGTAGAGGGCACATTGCTTTCTTGTGGATTAGGGGAACAACACAAACTGCTCACAAAAAAGATAACTGATTAATTAGATATAGGACTGAATTCTTCCTAGCAGAATTTCAGAATAAATTTACAGAGGACATAGATTTCAATCTTTAGCATTCCTTAAGTAGTGCATTGCAAAGATTTTTCAGCTCAACTTTCACACAGAACTGGCACTGTTTATCTATAAACAACAAAGATAAATACTTCAGAGACTCTGAGATGTGATGAATATGATATTAGATTGGTCAAGGCAAATAGTTCTCAATTAATGAAACTTCCACTGCAAACAATGGGAAATCAGTAGGGAAAATGCTTGCAAGATCAAGATCAATCTCTGTGCTCCAAATCAGATTAAGGAAGATTTGAAGTAGCTTTAGGCTCTGAAAAGATAAGGATTCAGAACCTATCCTTAAGTACTCATTTGTGAATACTGGCCCTCATTTTTTAAGTTTTAAATATGAAGAAAAAACTATATTGATGAACTTCATATGAAAAAGAACGGGCAATTTAAAGGAATATTAAGGGGTATATCTTGCCTGGTTTACATTAAGGAGCACTTCACTTGGAATCCAACAGAAATTGATATGTCAATTTGCAGAATAGATAAGGGATTCATTTTGTCTAATTTTAGTGACAGAAATGCTAGTTGTCAAATCTAAGCTAATCACCTAGACTGCCTTACAAAAAGAGACAGGAACGTCCACAGGGCAATGTATTCCACTTACCTTTAATACGTATCTTAGGGTAGATGAATTAGCCTCTGGCAGCACCTATCTCTTTCTGCCAACTGTTAGGAAAACCTAGGCAACTATCTCAGGTTTATAGGCTTAGTTGATTATTGCACCTTATTTGTGAAGTATTCTTACTGCACCTCAGGAAAGAAAGATGTTTCCAGATAGATGACTGAGAAATCTGAAGTTTTATTTATTTATTTATTATGTATTTGTCCATATACTTATTTTCAAGGAATCAAAGAGGCATTTGGTACACAGAGCTTCAGCATGTTCTCAAAATGAGCACGTCACTGAGACCTAAAAGGCATCTTTGATGCTCATACTTACAAAAGAACAACAATGTTCTGTCATGTTACTTCCAAATATACATGTGCTTGCAAAAATACACAGAGACATACAGACTTTTGAAAATGCTTAGCCACTTAACACCCAAGGTTTTCAGCCATGAAACCCTGTTAGGTATTTACATTTTACTGGGTGCTCAAATACCATCACAATTGCTTTTAAAGATGTTTGAAAATCTGGACTGTTCACAAGTCATGGATTGCACAGGCGTCTACATCTATTGTGTGTGTTTATATATCCTCTAGCACCAAAGTAATTGAATGATTCATGAAAGTCAACAGTAAGTTCTGACATCATTGGAACTAATAAAACATGATTTCTTATAGAAGTGTCTTGTGACTGATTGACCTTGATGTCCAACTGAAACATTTATAAATCTGCGGAAATCTAATTATTTAATTAATTTGAGTCTTCTACTCCTGTCACATTCAGTTAAAATACACCAAGTTCAAAAGTTTTTAGAGGGAACATGCAGACATGCACAGGCAGTGGGGATCTGTGATCCTTGCCTCCCACGCAAATGATGCTACAAAGAAAAAGCTCTGCTATACTTGCCTAAAGTTTGAGCCATTCAACCTAAAGCTCTAATTGATTACCACAATTAAAACAATGAGCATGCAGTAAATATATCTGAAACAGGTCTTTTCACCTTCCTTTGCACTCTACAGGTAAAAGTTATAACAGAAAAGAGTAGAGGTCCAGGCAAATGTCAGGGGAAACAAATGGAAATGCAAAAGCAAAAATAAGACCACAGCTGCAAAAGTGGTCTGCTCTGGGACTCCCACAAATAATGGCATTATTTACCCCTGTCTGTAGCAGTTATGTCAACTTAACCAATAGTAAAAGAAGAAATTCACCAGAAAGCAAAGAAACGTAAACATATGGGTCAAAAAAAAAAAAAATCCTTTTAGGGAAAAATATTTTTCAGTCTTTTCACACACAAAGTCAAAAAAGACTCTTCCAAGTATAAAGACAGTTTAAATGACAAGTTTCTTATTTGTCCTCTCACATCTGCAGAATTACTGTGCTTGCCCATACAAACTGAAGAAAGGTGATGTCGAGTTCATATGAACTTAGAAGTGGCTGATACAAGGGGTGTCCAAATCCTCTGTCAGAAAACGATTCTATGATTCTAAAGAGGGCTTCATTGCAGCGTATGAGTAACTGAGTATGTGAGAAGTGTCCTCACTCAGCTTCCCTGAATAGGGCATTTTCAGGTACTAAAGCTACCTCTGAGGTACACAGCATCATAACCACGCAGCCTCCTAAATGAACAAAGCTTTTCTCAGCATTTCTCAGGTCACGTACTAAAAACCAGTCACTGGTGATCCATGGGGTATCATTCTGTGTCTTTTTCAAATAGACGTAACAGGTAATATCTGGCCAGAAAAATCCCCAAAGTAGAATTATGTGAGAGTAACTGATGTGAAAGTGATGGACAGTCACCAAGCTGTATGGGAAAGCTCAGTGTCCACTGTGTCTGTATTTTATTGTTGTAACCCGGGCTTATAGATCTATCTCAATTGCAATCTCAGCTGTAGAAAGTTATAAAGTGTTACGCTAATGGGTAAGATGGAATTCTGATAGAAAGAGCATGAGAAGGCAACAAACCTCTGGGTGAAAGCAAACATAAAGGACAGATGATGAAATGCAAGGATTGCTAGGATCTTCACCAACAAACGAGAATAAACAACATCAGAAATCTGTGCCCTGAAAGAAGGATATCAGAAATGAGGCTTAAGGATGAATAAAATAAATTCCAGTCTCTCTCTCTCCCCGCCCCCCCTCCTTTTTTTTTTAATTTCAAAAGAAAGACTTAAGGATTCCTGGGGTAATCCTTTGGCAAAGACCAGTGAGTCTCTGTTGTGGTCTAGAAACTCTGCCCTTTGCTAGTGAGCCCTGATCACTAGGACATCTAGAAAAGCACAGTCACAAGGATTTCTGATTTGTACCAGGGCACCAACAAAATCCTACCCGACACACAGGAGATTTTGCTCCATTTTCCCTTCTGCCCTCCTGACTACCTCCTTATTTTTCCTCTCTTTACCCATCTCTCTCTCAATTTCACAGTGACTCTGAGCCTCAGTACACTTCACGGCACCGGCCAAACAGGCTGCGGCAGCTCCTGCAGAGAAGGAAAGCAACTTGCCTGATGGTGTCTCAAGCCATGAAATAATCAAAAATAAAGGGGTGGTTGTGGAGGACAGATTGCAGTAGTTGTTGACTACAGCTGTGGGTACCACACTAGAGTGTCTGTCATAGCCATTTATACTGAGAATATGTTCTGCTCTTTCTACTATGGTTTGCTTTGACAAATTTGGAAAAATAGCCATTAATCACACTTGTCCACTCAAAATTCAGAGACAGGACTATTCTATTCTGACTTATATTTGTCATTTTGGTAAAAAAAGCAATTCTAACCAATGTCTTCAGCCTGAAAAAGATGTTTTAATAATTTTTGCATGGATTTGTTTTGCTTATGCATCCTGATTTCAATTTCAAATTCTTTTTTTTGCTTTCACCCCACATAGCTTTGGCATGGGACTAAATTGACTAAGGTCTCTGTACTCAAACACAGAAGCTATTTAAATGTTGAGTTTTGTATGTGGTAGGGTCAAACTCTTTGTTGGCATATTTCTGTTGTCTTGGGTGGAGTTATATTACAGATATGGTCAACTCAGTCTAAATGAAATACAGTATTATCATATTATCTTGGCTCTGTATTCAAATAAATTCAAATAAATTCAACCAGCAGCTAGGAAACTGGTCAGCATTATACATATAAAAAATATGCCCCCTCAACTTTCAGGAGTTATTCAGTGCAATGCTCTTTAAAAATAAAATACAGTATGCATTTATATAGCTCCAGTATATCCCTCAATCATCAGACAAGTTTTATTTTTCACTAACAGTCATGCAATGACTGATGACTTTCACACTGGCTTGTGGGGTGTGAATGATAGCAAAGTTGGATAAGAAGAGTTCAAAAAAGTGCAGAAAGTAAAGGATCAAATTATCTGGTAGCAAATCCCTACTTGGCTCCATGGACTTTGCTGCCAGACAGCTTTGCTACATACACAGTTTGAAATATAACCCTGTAGGAAATGGGATCAGCATAAAATCAAATTACAGATAGATGCTGATGGATACCTCTCCTATAATCAGGTAATGTTCAAACAGGCTATTATGCCAAAAATATACAAAATCACAAATACATGTCCGTGAACACACTTCAGAACATTTTGTTTCTCTTCCTTTTATGACTCCAGATGGACAATGCAGAATAAACAGAAACTGGATGAAAGAAGATGGCCTCACTGTTTAAATATGAGAATTAATTAATTGAAAGTAACGACTGATCATTCAAACCTCCAGCTGAAAAGTCTGTACAGTTATTTGCAGAAAAGACAATCTAACTATAAGAATACTGCCATATCTTCTGTTATCACAAAGCTTTAGGTAGGTTTTTACACTTTTTTTTCGATCATATGACAGCAAGCACGCTTTTGAATAAAAATTACTGTAGTTCAAGATAATACCTATTCAACAAGATGTCTGTTCACTACCACTGAAAGAAACCCAGGTTTAAAAAAGAGATTGAAACCAGCTGGTTTTCCCAGTTTATAAAAAGCACAAGTGGAGATTAACTTTGGTAAGTGCTCACAGCAAGATTTGTTTTGGCTGTTTAAGTAAATTAGATTTAAAATATCATTCAGTTTTTCATTTAAAACTCGGGAATGCTAACTAAACTAACAACCACTTTTTAGAGATATTTAATTGTACTCCAAATGGTCAAATAATTAAGGACTTAATGTTGTAATACAGTTTATTCTCAACTTAAACCATGAACCTATTATCTGTTCACTCAGAAAGAAAATAGAACAGACAAAAGCACTCCAGCAGCTCTGCTATACATTAGAAACTGCAGCGCTTACATTAGTTTTGTATCTTAATTACCAAAGATATCATTAGCTTTGTAGACTGGGACACTTCTCTTTTATTGCTGCTGTAATTTTATTTGTCAGGCACCGGCTTTCGTTGCAGGATAAACTGCTGTGTATTTTAAAATTTTGCTGTTAGTAACTTGCTTCATTGAATCTCTTTCTTTTTCCTACTTATAAGATTAAAAGCAGTTAGAGTGCACATGAATGCACGACAAGACTTTGTGGAGGTCAGTCACAGCTGTGGCACTGGAGAGTGGGGGACAGATGCAGTCTCAGAGTGGTGGGTTTTGGTGAGACCGAGATGTTTCCCTCAGGCCTATTTTTAGGATACTAACTATGGAGCTCATAAAGAAATATTAAGTAAAGTGCTCCTTTCTCTCTCTGTCTGGGAGAAAACCATAGGGCCAATTACACTGGTATGCTAATTGCCCACTGGAAATGAAATTGTTCAAACCATATCCTCCCTCTATAATCTAGGAATATAGAAAAAGGGAAAAGATGGAAAAACACTAGAGGAGAGTAGTAAGGACTATGAAAACTCTGCAAAAGATGCCAATTCACCTTTACAGCCATCTCCAAAGACAGTCTCTGAAGCAGAGTCCCAGGAGAGAGACCCTTTCAAGTCAGTTTGTCTTTTCATGTAGCCAGATGACACATGTGGACAAACCTTGTTAACATGATTTCCTCCATGCTTCAGACAGGGACATTTTCTTTAAAATCAGAAGCGAAATCAACCTTGCTTCTACATTAATCATGTGGGAAGAAGGCTGCCTGCAATGAATAAATCCCATCCATCCGCATAAAAAAAGGTACTTTCTTCCAGGATGAGATTTATTCATCTAATTTCTTTAAGCCCTTGAAAAGATTAGCTCATGAGCTTACAGCTCCACCATGGTGCCTCAACCTTGATTGTGTGATAATGACGGCTTTAGCATTCAGTACGTTCATGTTTAATATAAGCAGAGAAAACTGCAGGCAGTTTACCAACTTATCCTACTGGCTTCAATCTCCTTAAATATATCTCTAGATATATAAATCTAAATTCATATATGTGAATACTCAAAGAAAGGAAGAGTTATGAATCAAACAATTCCCCAACTCTGTCTATTACATTATGGACATGGCCAAAGTTCAGACCCTAAAAAAAATTTAATATACATAGGATACATGAAATATTTCAAAGCTTACACAGACTGAGGAAAATTAAGAGAAAAATAATGCTGAGTTCTTCCTCTACTCAAGCCTCTTTTTTTCATACTGGGTAACTTGTGCAGCTGCAATGACATCCCCTTTGACTCCTTAGCACCACCTCCTAGACTGAGTTTCAGTCATGGATCAACTCATCCATTTACCACTTGCTCAACCTTGTCATCGGTCTGCTTTGTTTCTTTTTCTATGTCTCACTGGATGCATTTTGTCTCCTTCAGAATCATTCATCTTCTCCATGTCTTTCTGCTCAGTACCTTGTAAGCCCATGATCTATCAGTGTCCATTACTTCTTTACCACTTCTAACCTCATTTTTGCATGTTTTCTCCTTTAGCAGCTCAGGTTTCTTTGTCCACCTACGACAAAACAACCTTTACTCCATTAACTTCTGCTATGATCCCTCTTCCACATTCAAATTGTCTCTCTTGATCTTTCTAAAAGTAGAAGACTGCTAAAACTCTTGTAATCTTGTGAAACAAGACCAGAAACAAAACAAAAAATAACATTTTAGGCTGTTTTTGTTTCAGGTGATTGAAGAATGATGTTTGAATGCTATGCACACACATATTGTAGGTAAGCCTAAAAACTCGGATGATGGAGAGATATACTGGAAATAGGTATCCTCCTTATCCAGTCTATGCAGTTGTTGTCTGACTGAGGCATTTAATCATTGAGAAGGAAATTTTCTTTTAGAAAATGTCTAATAAAGCAAGAACACAAAACTGCATAGCCTGAAGGTTGTACTACTGGTAAGCCTGAGCTTGACCAGGATTACTCATTCCTGTCTGCCACATGAAACTCTTTACTTCACGTTTTGGTCCATAGTGTAAAACATCATATTTGTGCAATGTGAATCAGTCAACCTTAATATCAGCATTTATAGCCAAAGATAATGAAAAATACAGAATCTGGCATTTACTATAATTGTACCTTTTCCTAAAAAAGCAAGAAATATGTTATCTTAAGTTGAAAAAATCGGCTATTAACCACATTGAGACAATTGCTTTTTTTTTATTTTCCAATCATATTAACATTTGCAAGATTAAATACAGTTCATTTGCTTAGGATAAATCTAAATCTTGTCACATTAAGACTTTATTATCTCAGTGCATTCTGGAGCAGCATCCTGTCACATGTCAAACAATTTGTACTTGCAAATACCATATTTTTAACATTTACATATGGATCTTAACTTGCATGACTCAGACACAAAATATATGTACATACTTATATGTAAAATAGGTATGTAATTTAGTCTATGCATGAAATGTAATCCTGAGTTCCCCAATGGGTCTTCTCTGATGTCTGCACCATCTCTGCAATAACACAGGTAGAGGAGTCTGTGGAACTACCACATTTGACATATTTATCATGTGAAAAGTAGAGGCTCATCTGTTTGCTGTATGGGGCAGGCTGTGATACTAACCTGTGGACACAGCATGTTGTCTTAAGTAGCGCACCTTTACACTGCAATTTTCTCTTCCGTGAATGCGTGCCAGACACAGCTGGTCACCCATGCAAGATCAGCCAACCAGCTGCTTCTCACACCTGGGACCATAAAATGAGAAAAGGGCTACAGTCCTGAACTATAAATGCATGAGAAAGGACTTAATTATGGAACTGTGGAAATCAGTTGTTCACTCAGTGCTTGACATTTGAATATGCCATTTCCAACTCCACGAACTGAGCAGTCTCCCATACCATTGCAATTCCCGGTCAGAGCTTCCCAGAAAAATCCAGGCACTACATGGAAGAATATGGGCAAGTCAGTGGGAGGATTTGTTTCTATCACTAGGCCTCTGATGTCAGATAATACTAAAAGTAAAGGCAAATGAATGCATTAAGCAATCCCATAAGTCTAAAAAAAATTATCTTGATTCCTGGCTAAAGCACTGTCCTTTCCTCTCCAAAGTACCTGTGTGCAGGGAGCTACTGGCATATTCCTTACATATCAGTACATATATTTCTCCTTGGAATTGGCTGTATTTTGGGCATGGGAAAATTATTCCAGAGAAGCTACATCTTGAGCCTGATGAAGTAGAACACTACCATCTTCTTGCTTAGAGGACTCATTACCATTTTATGCTTTGTAGGTACACTATCTAGCTAAAGATATAACATAACAAACAACTAATCAAAGTTCTAGGATAACAAAAAATAGCAGACCTTGCATAAAAAAGATGGAAAGCCCAGTGCATTAAATTTACTCCATCACTCATGTGTACTATGTACTATCCTGAGACTTAGGCTATTCATCCAGTACAACAGAATTCATCTAATGTGTTCCTGATTTCACTGGTCACCTAGTAAGCCCTGCTACTGGTCACCTGACCAATGAAAAGCTGATTCAGTGGACCCTGTCTGACAGTCTGGAAGACTTGTATGGCTTAGATGAAGTTTCAAGATGTCCCAGGTGCCCCCATGCCCCAAGAAGCATAGGGTTGTAAGGGCCATCATACAGCTATCTATAGAAATGCACACAAGAAATTTATGACTTGCTCAAGATCTCACTACGTGTCTGGCATTACAGATTAGGAGCTAAGGGCTGCTCTAAATGCTACTGCTGTAAATCCAGGGTGGTCAAGACCATTTGACCTCATATTTCTACACTCTCACTCCTCTCCTTTTGCTGCTTGACAAGCAGTCTATCAAGAAAACGTTGTTTTTCTGTTTTTTTCCACAGCAGGCTTTTACTAACTGACTTATACTGGGATTTTTAGAAGTGGTCTAAAGTAGGTAGTCAACCCCTATGAAAAGCTAACACTAGAGGAGTGCAGAACTCAGTGTTGCTGGATCCACACAATATTAGTGTCCTGGTTTCGGCTGGGATGGAGTTGGTTTTCTTCGTGGTAGCCGGTATGGGGCTGTGTTTTGGGTTTAGGTTGAGAACAATGTCAATGATACACTGATGTTTTGGTTCTTGTTAAGTAGTGCTAAGTACTTGCTAAGTGGTGCTCACACTGGTCAAGGACTTTTCAGCTTCCCATGCTCTGCCAGGGGCATGGGAGGCTGGGAGGGGCACAGCTGGGGCAGCTGACTCAGACTGGGCGGGGGCTATTCCATACCATGTGACATCATGCTCAGTATATAAGCAGGGGAGTTGGCCGGGGAGGGGTTCGGTTGCTGCTTGGGGGATGTGCTGGGCATCGGTCGGCGGGTGGTGAGCAATTGTACAGTGTACCGCTTGCTTTGTATTACTACTGTTCTATTTTTTATTTTACTTTAGTTATTAAACTGTTTTTATCTCAACCCACGAGTTTTCCCCTTTTGCCCTTCCGATCCTCTCCCCCATCCCGCCGGTGGGGGGGGTGAGCGAGCGGCTGCGTGGTGCTTAGTTGCTGGCTGGGGTTAAACCACGACAATTAGTCATTACAGAAAATGAGAGATACATTGTTCTGAGAATAATGAATCTTGGCATTTTCTTTTTTTATCCATATATTCTTTCTCCTCCCAGAAACATTGTCTCTTTTTCTGTCTCTAAGCTTCCCTTCATCTTGTGACCAGCATTTTGTCCTTCCAGTGATCACAGCTGTCCCAAACAGTGCAAAAACAGACACAAAAAAGCAACAGAACATGGATGAAAAACAGAATGTTCTCTGTGTCCTGATGTACTTGTTAAGCAGTAGAGATTGCACAGAAGAGAAGTTTTTTGTTGCATTCGTTAAATATAACCCAGGGCTGTTTGTGCATACTCTCCTTGAAAGCCAAAAGCAAACCAAGAAGGAAGGAAAGGACTCTTCTTTCAAGCACCCTTCAGAATAAAAAGAACTGCTCCTGTTATTTCTCTAATGAACTGATGACTTCATTATACAGATCTGGTAATCATGTAGATGTTGAAAGGTAGCTACATCTATTCTTATCTTCTTTGTCAATCTAATGGACCAAAAAAGCTTAAAATGTCTATAACCAGTCTAAGTGGCTGACACACGCACTACTGGATGTTTGTGCCACAACGATAAGTACATAGAGCAGAATATGGTATCACACACATATATTTAACTGGTCAAATACAAACTGGCTCAGATATCAGAATGAACATCACCATACCTACTGGTGCATTTTGCCTGGGTGAACGAGGCTTGCAGCATAGCAGAGTGTATTAGTAGAGGCAAAAGGCCATGGTCGTGCAAATTAGCATGGCTATTTCTACAATTAATTGCATTTTGGCACAATCTCCAGAAATCCTCACTTCAGGATTATTTAGGGGTAGCAGAAGTACTTACAAGAATTAGCCTCCCCCTAAAAAAACCACCACACTACACAGTTGTTTTCATCTTCAGCAAAATGTATGAGCTTGATTTTCTTCCTCTTTACTTTGATTTTATACAGAATTATTTGAGCTGCCATAAAGAATCAGACCAATTATCCATCTAATCCACTATCACTTCTTTGACAGAGGCCACCACCCTATACTTCAAATGAAGGTGAAAGGAACTCTTCAGCTGACAATTATGAAACAATCAACCCACAGGCAAAAAAATGTCATTAGTTAATGGTTTGCCCTAAACTCAGAAATCTATGGGTTTGTATCCCTTCTAAAAAGAACATGCTTTATCTGACATGACTATGGATATTCTTCATAGTCACATGTATCTCTTGGTGGTTTTTTTTAATACTTTCAAATTCTGAGTCTCAATTTATTCACAGACAAATTCAACATTATGCAAAGGAAAGGACAACAGAAAATAATTAAGCATGTTGTCATTCAGTACTAGTGACTATTTTCAATTTTAGTGACTATTCCCTTTGTTTGGTATAAAGATGAAAGATAAAATAGGGGCCATGATTACGTTACCAGTATTTCTAATGTATTACATCCTACTATTACATCTTACTTGTCTTATATACAAGTTAGTTTCAGACTTCTCAAGCTCTCTACATACCTTTCAAGGTCTTTTCTGCTCCTATTTATTTTGCTCTCCAAATTCTTTCCATTTCTTTTCTTAAATGAGGTGATTAAAATTTAGCACATGAAACTTAAACTGATAAGATGATACTGAATACTATCCATGCTATTCTCTACTTGGTCTTTGAACTCTTTAACATCATTGTCTATTTGAAAGCTCTTGTGCACTGAACAGAGTTATTAAAAAACCTCCCTGAAATGGTACCTTGGTCCTCAGTAGGAAAAAGTCCAATATCTTTAGGTCCAGTGAGGTATATGGATAATTCAAGGATATATTTTAATATTCTTTATTTTTTATTTGCTGTCTTCAAAGTTATTCTGCTATCACGCTAACTGTGTAATGAAGGCTCATTAAGTCTCTCAGAAGCTAAGCATGCCTAAGCCTTAACTACTGTGATTTAATTTGGAAACCCCTCTACTCTGCTGCTCTTCACCTTTCCTGGGGAGTTTTTGAAAAATTCTGCTCAAAGAGCATGACACGCATTGTCAAATCAAACGAATTGTCAAATCAAACAAAATCACTGTTTCTGTAACTTCTTGATGCAGAAGTTGTGTGGTGTTGAAACAGGTATATAACCTCAGGCTCAGCACTCTAATATAGCACCTTGCCACCTGGACCACAGCTGACTGGTGGTCAGGGTCACGGGCACAGGGAATAGAGGATGGATTGTGTCTACTCATGCAAAGATACCCAAATCAGTGTGGTTTTAGTGGAATTATTCCTGATTTACAGTATACCAATCTAAGTATCAGGGTGTCTAGTAGAATTTAAGCATCTGATTGTAAAGCTTGTATTTTTTGATTAAAAATATATACATATAGTTGTGTCAATCAGATTTCTGTCACAAAATGTCAATGAAATTCTTTTGGCTTGAAAGTCCTCATAGAAAGGAGAAACTCAAGGCTTATGAAAATTGCAAGTTAAAAGAAAGCAGTAACACACTTCTGGATATATATTGTGATTTCAGGAGCATGGGTCTGATCCAAAATTCACTGATGTTGTGAACAGTCTCCTTTGACTCCTGTGAGTTTTGCACCAACTTCCAGGCATGTATCTTTTCAGGCATGTTGTATTTCTCTTCTTTTGTCATATTTTTGCAACATTGAATATCTATTACCACCTGTAGTTATTTGAAGACAGGTACGTTTACATTTGCTCAGCAGAATATAAGGATTCAGATACATTCTGCCACCCTTTAAGATTAATATGTTAACTTCAATAATAACCTTTCAATATTAGAAATTCACACTAAGACTACTTAAAGTTACAATCATAAAAAAGGAGAAACAAATCAGGGAAAAGTATCACCTCTGAGTTGTCAGCTCCAGTGTGACTTAGGGTTTGCAAAACAGTCTCTGATGTAATTCGTAGGCAATAAGATCTACTGAAATCTAAAGGCAGAGAACTTCTAGGAGAAAGGTAAAGCTTTCTTTTGCTTGACAAGACAGCTGGTGCAGAAATTCAGAGAGCAGTTAGGAAATACTGAACAAACATTACTTTCTTATAATGGCCAAAATGTATTTTCATTTCCACTTCATTTTGTATGTTTAATACACTATGATTTTTAATCTACTGTTCATGCGTTCTAATCATGTCAGATGTGTGGGCGTCCTGTAATTCTTTATGAATAATAAGGAATGCAAACAGTGCTGTCTTCACACTCACAGTTGACTGCACTCTGTTGGCTCCCCATCAGCACCTAATTTATCAGCTACTAATTTTCAGAGAGATAATGTTTAATGCTAGAGGAATATCTTTGTGCACATAACATTACATTGCTGAGGGAGAATGTTAGAAGCATCTGACCAATTACACATGCTCCAAGATGACAGTCTTATTTGGTGGAGTTAATTTTCTAAATTTCACTCATCTTATTTATTAAGACTGTTTATTAAATGTCAGCTGGAACTAATAATGATTTTTGCAATCTCACAAAATATTCAGTTATCTCTCAGTTAATACAGAAATTCCTTCATTGAAGGAATTATATATTGAAGTGTGAATGGCAACAGGCCACTGTGATGAAGATCACAAAAATAAATGCCTAATATAATCTGAAATTATTATTAACCTATGCATAAATCTCATATGAAAACAATTCATAAAACTAATAGTAGCATCATCAAAATGACTGAGATGTATTGCATATGTCACTATTTTCCATTTCCTTCCTTCCCTACATCACATAGACATTTCTGCAGAGTTAAATTGGAATCTAAGTTTACCTTCTTTGAGAAAATTGATTTAAAACTTTTGGTGCAATAAACAAATGTTTATGTTTGCAGTTTTTTAGATTTTAGAATGGATGAAGAGTAACATAATTAAATATAAGTTTCATATTGTCAATAAGCTTCCACCTCTGTTCATAAGGACTTTGCCATCCAGCTTGTTTCATATATAAGTAGCACGTCCTCACAGAAAATAAATTTTGAAATAACTTAGGGAGTTACACAACCTAATCATTCAGATTGCATTAGCAAGTTTCTGTGTTCATAGATATGGACCCTGGAGGAAATTTGATATACAATTCAGCTCTACATTTATTTGTTTGGATGTCATATTCTAAGTCACTACTCTAATTTTATTACATGTCTTATTAGAAATTAGCTTTTCAGGTTAGGAATTTTCTATGCTTGGATAGCAAACAGAAAAATAGATCTTTAAATCTTACTGGAACTTTGAAATAACTATCACTCTTCAAGTGTCCAGTTATTCATACTTCTGCTGACACTGACTGCACTATCAAAAATGAAAACTAGAATTTGTCAGTCCATGAACTGTGAAAAGCCTTGTCTAATATTTAAATTCTTTTAAACTGCTCGTAGAAGCATAAGAAAACTATTTTAACCTTGACCTTATAAGATCTAAGTCTTTCAATGATGTGGCAAAAATGTTGATTTCTCATAAAAAAGCATGAAACTTCTGGAAAGTCATAAATTGCATTGAAATTGTTTTCCCATATACACAGGAAATCTTTTCTGTCAAAAGCATTGGGGAAAATCCTATATTTAATGAATTTAAAAGCCATTTTGGAGGGCAAGGGGTTTCAAATGATGAGCAATATGCCTGGTCTGTTCCTAAGTCTTGCACTAACTTTCTGTGTGACCTCAGGAAATTTATGTGACTTATTACATTATCAGGTTTACATCTCCATGAAGACATCCTGATTTACATCTTTTCACAGTATTTTGAGTTCTGTAGAAGAAAATATTCTATAAATATTTAAAAAATATTATTTAAGCCTTATCTGTAGAGATGAAGAAACTCGGGTAAAAGCAAAAAAATTTCTGATATTAAGAACGGCTAGCAATTTACCATTTTTGCTATTTTTGTTTTCGTAGAAGTTTTGTGGGGTTTGTTTTTGTTTTTGTTTTTTTTCCAATAGAACAGCAGTTTTTAGGGAACTGAAACATACTGGAGGAAAATAGGACCTCAGAAATAATTATCAATATGTACAGCATAGTATTTGAAGATTCTTTCTAGCCTTCTTATGAATAGATAGCAAAAGGAAAATTAATTAAACAGTATTCAGGGAAAACATACAATAGTATTCTGTGACGTGATGCATCTTTCGCATTATTGGAAAACATCGCAGTGATGCTTTGCACTCTAGTGAAAATTGTTGGCTACTAGTTTGTTTTGACATAAGAACCTTTTATCAAACCCAGCTTGTTCATCATGTCATCTTTTCTATTATGGTCAAAGAGAGGATGATATTTCCCATACCCTCTTTGATGTCAGTACTCAATTGTGCACTTGTCTAAACTCTGCCTGGATGCTGCCAATCCATGGACTGTTAGTCTTGAGGTTTTTGCAAGAGTCACGTACTATATGAAGCCCATCCTTTGTGTAACTTATCTGCAGAGAAATTATGCAAAGCTTATAGTACCTTTTTTCCTAAGCTTTTCCTGAGTAAAGCATGCCATTTCTGTCTAGTCTGTAACGGTTTTGTTACATAAACCAAGTCACTGACAAAATCTGATGTCAAATTCTATTCACTGGGGATTGTTTATAGCCAAAAGATCAGAATGACTTTCAACCAGTTTTGTCAGGACTGAATGTCTGGCCTCCCTTACAGAGTTATGCTAGGTTCACTACCACTTTTTCATGCTATTATCATTCCAAAAGATTTACTGTTGAGCTTTCTTTCCAAAAAGTATGAACAGCACTGGCATTTTAATTTTGTTCTTTGTACTACAAACATAAACAGAAACTTTAATATGGTATCACTAAAAATGAATTTATGTTGTTCCATATTTCAGTTGATTTCAAATGATACACTTGCAAGTATTTTTCATTCTGTATTTAGTCATGATAGAAAGCCAGAAAATTGGGTTTTTTTTCTGACTAACTTCCAGTTTATAGTACTGGTCATGTCACATCAATTTACATCATTTCTTGTTAATTTGTAACAGCCTCTTATGCCAAGGAATGCATTATAGAATAATTAAATTGTAAGAGAGACTGAAGAGAGAGGTTTGGCGGAGGTATTTTCTGTATGCATACCTTGTCTGTGGAACACACTAATTAAACAGATCAAACTACTGGGCAGAATGTCATTAATGTTTGAAAAAAAGCTATTGTTTACTCCCCACTGAGAAATATGGCTATAATAAAATGCAAACAGTAAAATCTCTGCTGTTACAATTTAATGATGAGTACAGATATTTTTAAAACATCATTGTCTTGGCTTTTAAGCTTCACTTCTTTGCGTACCTGGTTTTGCTTCAGTGGAAGACACTGAATGGATTATTCAAGTATTAGAGACACAAATTCATCACTTCAGGGATGAATAGAAATTGTAAATTTCAATGGATCAACTTGGTCTTTTTTTAAAGTGCAAATTTTCAGGCATTTTTAAATGTGTACTCAAGCTTCAGTAACTAAAAAGTACTTTTCCTTATAACTCTGCGGAAAAAAGATCTTGATTGTACAACACAGATCTTGGACTATTTTAAGGTCCATTTGATTCTTCTCACAGGTATGTTTTTAGAGTGCATTTTAATCTGAAAGCTACTTTAAAAAGTTGTGGCTCTTTCTGTACCAAGTGATGGAACCCAGTATACCATGTATATTGGGGATTTTACATGATTTTCTAAGTGACTGACGAATATATTTGGTCATTGTGTTTCTATTAAACATGAACAGTTGATTTAGTTAAAGAAGATACGGATGAATGGTGCTCGACCAACGAAATTTTCACCTAAGCAAAACTAGTTGGATGAGGCTGTAAGCATACAGAGTGAATAATTATGACCAAAAAAAAAAAGCTATAAATTTAGCTCTAATCTTTAAGTTATATATAAGGCATCCCAAATTGCCATCTTTATAATTACCTTAAAAATGGATATGCTAGTCTCATTTCTTAGATTGCTAGAAGGTATGAAATTTGGTTATATAGAAAGATAAATTAATGACAATTTAGACAGAAATGGAATAGTTAGGAAGTCTTTAGCAGATCTCCTTGAAAAGAGATTTTGAGTGAACAGGTATCAGCGACTTTCATTTTGCTATCATTTCACATGGGCATGGCTCCATAAACTCCTGCAGGCAGATCCCCTTGGACAGTAACACAGGTACAGACGCTCTTTGGCCAGTGGTTTTGCTCTCCTCCAGTTTGTTTTGTTACTCAGTATGCCATAGCTAAGGGTCAGAATTTACACTGATTTCAGAGACACCTCCAAAAACCACTGCTAACACTTTCATCCAGTTCTGATGTTACATTAATGAGTGGGAGAGTAATTTCACCCAGCTGGCTTTTTAGGGAGCACATGCACGCATCTGCACATGCAAATATAAATATATGTATGTATCTGAACAAACAGCCTGATGGAGTCTAGTCCTTCAAGGGAAATGGTGAATTTTAAATAGTTATTCTTATGTATAATACAGTTTTGCAAGACTTACAGTAGTATAAGTTATACTTCACATGGACTTTTCTGGTCTTCGTTGAAAGAAAAACTGAGTTATGAATATGCAAGTCTAATGGAATGTACTCATCCATTTTAAAGTGTTTTAAAAATTTTATTCTAAAATGTTGGAATACCTAATAAAAAACTTATGGGAAATAGATGGTTCCTTCCTGTTGGCTTCCATACTGGCATCCACACTTCTTCACAACCTAATTAATTAGTAATGATAATGTGAAATTACATTTCTTATTGACTCCTAATTCAGTTACTAAATCTTCTTCAGCAGTAATTTTCTGCTTGAAAAATTTACTGCTTTCTGTGTACCTTGGCTAGTGAAAGACCTTGAATTTTAGGAAAGAACAGAGCTCATACCCTTTATTAATACTGAGAAATATGGAAATATATAACCTTATATCATTTAAGTGAGAAGTCTATTTTCATTTCTATTCATATTGCAACTAATTTCATTCTGGGAGATAAAAAATGTAAGTTTTCATACTCTTCTGCACTTAGAAATGTGTAAGTCAGAAAATGGAAAACACTTTCAGGCAATATACTTGCGTATTCTAACAATGGAGAGTAATTCCTTTAGCACAACTATCTATGGTTGACTCAAAAACTGCTGAAATTCAAGGGACAGGCTTCTGATGACTTCAAAAGGTTTCAAAGGTTTTTGAACAGGCCCCCTAGTGTCTCATCCACTCTAATTTTTAACACCCCAAGCAATAAAACTCCCTCTAGTTTTCTTTAATTAGCTCACACAGTAATTTTGTGAATTATTTTAAATACAGAATCTATTTTACAACCTTGCCAATTTCACAGTTACTTGTATAGAGATCTCCTATTAGTGCATTCTCAGAGAATTTCATCTTTTTTTGAATCAATTCAGAATGCCTTTTCTTCCAGATGTAATCTCAATTTCCGCAATCACAAGGATAGCTCTTTTATAACTTAGGAAACTTTTTGATGCATGTTTGTGTGACTGTGTTATACCAGTAGATATCTAGACCATTAATATTTCATTTGACTTGGATATCTTGTACTTTAAAGAATCTGGGAAGTAGGTTTTTTTCCTCTTTTTCCAGCAGAGGTAATGTTTTGCAGTAGATGTTTCTAGTGCTTCTATTCAAAACAAAACAAACCAAAACCCACCTCATTTGTCAAAACACAGTTTGCTGGAGTTGTGATTATTTTTGACATACTGTTGACATATCATTGCTACTTCCTTGTATGGAATATTGACAATATATTGTCATTGACATTCCAGCAATAAGACACATCACCCAAAATTTATATTTGGCCATTTGGTCTCCCTACAGTGTAATCTGCATTATCTTTGAATTCATACTCAGAGGTACTGATTAAAACAGTGTATTGCAAACATCTTAACCTCCCTAGTGCTTTGCACTTTTGGTAATGGTACCCTACTTTTTATATTGAGACATATAAATACATCAAATTGTCCAAAAATAATTTTTCAGTACAAAATAAGATATGAGAAATACAGTTAACTCTTCTCCTAGGTGCAATACTAAGTATGTTAATCAAAACACTGCAAAGGCATTTTATCATCTTAGACTGACAGGAAGGATAACTCTTTTATAGCCATTCAGTTACAATGTCTTTACTACAGTCAATCACGAATTCAACACCAACTAAACTGAACTGACAATCTGCACTTTAAAGATGACTAGATTCTTCCTGACTATGAATGACAAATTTTCTCACACAAGTAAGCAGTATTTCTTTAACATCCATGTTCAAAGCTATTGTTTGAGGTGATAGATTAAAAAATGCTAGAAAGAGTTCTGCCTCTTATAGTCTCACATCCTTAGTGGACCTACATAAGGGGTGGTTCACAGGGGCATCTCTTTTTATGTTTGGTGTATTTAATCCTTCACTCATTTTATGATTTGTGTTAAGATTTTAGACGCATGACACCCATCACACGTAATACCACGCCAAGATTTAGTAAGATGTTTGTGGTGTAGCTGTTGATGTTCAAGAGTCATAGTTTTCTTATTGTAATATCTGACTTTCAGAGCCACATTTGATTTGCTTAAAAAGCATAGGCATGACTTAAAATCTTCAATGGTGTCTATTCAAGCCCAAAATTATAACTTCATTACACAAAATAAGTTAGAAATCACAGGATATTTTTTCTAGATGTCCTTAAGAAAAATAAATCAGTTTGAAAACACAAGGAAAAATATTATCGGTTTTGTATCTTATTTTTTAAAACAGTGATTTATTTCTTAACAAAAGCCCCCAAAAGTTAATATGCTGTCTTAAATTGTTATTTGATTTGAACTGATCTAAACGGGTAAAGCTTTCATGGCCTTATTGGAATCTTCTCAAAAAGACAGGTGTATTTCTGAAAAAGAATTCTCAGCCCTCATCTCCTTCCTATATGATTGAGACATGATTGAGATAGCTTTTCCATCTTCCAATAACTCCGGTAATATTTACACATGTATATAATGCAATATAGATAAGAATACTTTACCCTGAATTGGAGATTTTTCTATTGACACTCCTTTCCTCACTCACTTAAAAAAGTCTCTAAGATTATTCAAACTCCCATCAAGTCTGGAGGAAGCTTGTGGTGATTCAAACAAGATCCCTTCACTTCATGAACAAAAGTATCACCTTTTCATTTCTATTCATTAAAATACCATTGACATACCAGATATAAACTCACTGCTTAGAAAGAAAGAAATCACAGTTGCTTTCACCACTGAATATAGAAGCTAGAAGATATGTTATGTATAATTGATGGTGGTTTACAGAAAAAGATTCACTTTTTAGCCATCAAAACTTCTCAAGAAGTACTTAATACCAGTACTTAAAGGGGAGCTACAAAGAAGATGGAGACTCCCTTTTTATAAGGAGTCACATGGTGAGGACAAGGGGTAACGGGTACAAGTTACTCCCAGGGAGATTCCGATTGGACACGAGAGGTAAATTTTTCACAATGAGAACAGTCAATCATTGGAATAATCTCCCCAGGGAAGTGGTTGACTCTGCTATGCTGAACATGTTTAAGACTCAGCTGGACATGGTGCTGGGCCATCTTGTCTAGATTGTGCTAGAAAGGTTGAACCAGATGATCCCTGAGGTCCCTTCCAACCTGGTATTCTATGATTCTACGAAGAAACATCCTGACTGCCACCTTTTTGACACTATTGGCTTCTTCTAGATGACTGACACATAGAGTCCAATGAGATGCTGAGAAGATACACTCTTAATCAGTGCTCTTAATGGCTTCACAAAACAGAAGTTGTTCATGTGTTCTTTATTAACAGATCTCTTATGTGAGATGCTCCATTTACATATGTATTTTAAATATGTCAGGTTCAACTTCAGAAGAAAATCAAGTTTTTTTTAAAAAAAGTTACAAACGAGATCAAAATAGCTGTAATATTAGGTGTTCTACACAAACTATGACTGCCTTCAGAGTAAAATGGTCAATATACTGTTGTACTGTTTTCTGATCAGTAACTGTGAATTTTTATTAATAGGGTTTTTTTTGTGTGTGTGTGTGTCTTTTTTTGTGTGTGTGTGTGTCTTTTTTTTTTTTTTTTTACTGTCAGGACAGAGAAGTAGCTGTTCCTCATGTCCTATCCTCATCTATAACAGAAATGGGGAATCTAGCTTGCAGAAATTCACAGGCATATACCACCTTGTGAAAACAGCCTCTCAGTCTTTGATATTCATTGCCTTCACTGCACCAACTTGTCATTTAGGTTGTGCCAATACACATACTGGAATGCTTTGCCTCCATACCAGCCACTCATGATTCTTCAGTTATCTTTGGAGATTCCAGCATATATGGCACAGCATTTTACCCATCTATCTGGTCCTCAACACATCTCATTAAAATCTGGTGCTCTGCTTACACTGGGTCTGGTACAAGAGGCCAGGAAGTCCCAGGATACTTGAACACTGTGAACAATTCTCCAAGAACACGGCTCATCTCATGGCCTAGCCTACTTTGAGAAAGTTTAACCTACTTTGGAAAAGGTAAGACTCTTGCTTTGGTGGTGTTGTTTTAATAAGGAAGAGATTGGAATCTAGGGACCCAAAATAAACATGGTTGCTTACCTAGAAGAAAACCTTTTGAGAAGCTATGTTCTGCAAAAAACCAACACTTGTGAGGATATAGCTAAACATTATGTGACTGCCAATCCACTATACAGTCTTTTACTGAAAGCCATGGAGCTAATGAGTTACCTCTACTGACACTTGGCTTGCAAACCACAATCTCAAAACTACAGCACAGTCACTTGTACTCAGTCAAAATGTTATGATGCTATTTTGTGTCCTTGACAGCTTTAACATCACAATGATACACTACAGTAGCTCTGCTAAGAGTAGCTCCTATTTTTAAAGCCTTTATAGTAAACAGTAAAACAAAATCCTGAAGAAAATACTAAAAAAGCAAACAGTCTACTTAGCAGGAATCTGTAATTTCAAAATAGTACACAATGAGATTAATATCATAAGACAAACTGATGACACGCAAATGACAAAAGCAGATCTTCAATTTCTGCAGTGAATTACATGCAGTTGTATGTATTCGAGCCACAACTGTATATGCCCCACGCTGCATCTTATTGGTAGTCTGCAAAAAGGCCATTTGCCACACAGGAAGAGATCTGCTCAGATGGAACCCCAAATATTTACTTAAAACAACTGGGCCGATGACAATAAGCATTTCACAACAGCAAGCTCCAAACATTCAAAGGAAAATAGATCATTGTGTATGTTTTATGTAAATACCATATTTTGATCCATGTACAAGAACTCTCCCACATAAAACTGGGAAAATGTCCAGAAGATGAGCACAGTATCATCTGTAGTGTGGTATTGTGAGAAGTACACAACTCGGGTACAGATACAAAAGCTTAGGACAGTTTTGGGGAACTGATAGCTAGGGATGCACCCTAACATACTCAAAACTAGTCATCAGGTGAAAGCAAAGAATAAGCAATCTGTAGTCATCTATCAAAATAAGCTGCATTCCTATGTGTTGTTCTACATTCAAATTTTTTTGTTCTATTTTTATATAATTTTCAAAAACATCTAAAGACTTTTTGTTTGTTAAAAAATTCATACCAGAAGATATTTTTATCTTTACTATGGTGTTCAGTGGGGCATATAAAATATGGAAATATAAAGCCTCCACAAAATATTCCTGTACTTTAAAAATAATACATCAAATTAAGACTCTTCATAAACTTCTGCTATTTAGCCTTTGAAACATAGACCAGCAAAAGCTGTAGGTAATAGTGAGAAAATGAAGGCAGAACATAGCAGATGATATTTGAATTACTCCATGTCTGAATTACTAACAGGCAACAACTCATGTTTTCTGAAAAAAATGAAAACATTACTTGCTGACAGAACAGTGTTTTATACTTTGACCCTCCTACATGTAACAAACGATGCAACTGATTTGCCATAATTTAGGCAATAATTTAGATCTAAAAGTCAAATCTATTACTCTGAGCCAGTCACTGTAGGTTCTCTCCATTGTTGTCAAAAAGAAACAAGCACCTCCAAAAGATAATACGTTTCATCCTAAAATAGCTTCTAAAGTAGGCCAGATTATTTATCTTTCAGCTATGCCTATTTATTCCATTTACTGGAAAGGAAGCCTGTGTGACTAGCATGAAATTAGACAACTCACTTTAAGAGGACTGAAGTTACATAAATTAAAGCTGTTCAAATGATCTGTCTTTCACTTTAGGACTGGCATGAGAATACATGCATTTAATACTGTATTTGTTTTTATATCTGTAAGAATTTTTAGACAGCAGGTAAACATTAATGTGATACCTCATCACAGTCTATACAGTAATGCACAGATTCCTTACCTGGGTTAAATACATTGATCAAGTTAATGTTGAGCCTGAACGCAAGGTCTATTAAAAAAACTTCTCATTGGCTCAAAGTCCATTACGTTCAGTTAAACATTCATTCGCCATCATGTTGGTTATTCTCCTAGCTTAAATTTTTCCTCATCTCTCAGCAAGGAGAAATTTGAAGTCTCTCCACTAAAAGCTTTAAGAGTGTTCTATAGCCTTTATTCCTCAAGGGCCCATGGGAAGAGAGATCAAACTCCTCCTAAAGAAAAATCTATGGCACCCTAATGGAGTCTGGGCTACCAGGTGAATATTGTCTTCATAGCATGGCTCTGCAAAAGTGGTCATAAAACCCAAATACATTGGCAGATGTCAGGTACCATAGTTTTCTGTGCTATGTCAAACAATTTATTCTTTTTTTTCTTTTAAGCTAACATTTCTATATTGATTTTCTGCAAAACTCAAACTCTCTTCATTATTTTTCTCCATCTATCTTTTCCTTCTTTCTGTAATTTCTCTATAAAATTTTTCTTCTTTGTCTTGCATTTAATAATTTTTTTTCCTGGAATTGTCTTCAGACTTTCTGCTTGTTCTCTTTGCCCAGTCTTTTCTAAGAGTGGGTCATTCCCCAAATTCTTAACACGGTATATAACCTATTCACCTCCCAGGCCAACAGCACCAGGCAGAAACCAGACATATGTTAGAAGCCACAGGTTTTCAGGTCCTGGAGGTTACCTACAATGCTCTCCCCACCTCTCCTCTTCTTCTCTCCTCTTCTTTCAATTAAGCCCATATATTATATTAGTACACTAACTATCCTGTACCTGGGAGTTTTCTACACCGTAACTGTATTTAGTGACTACTTAAGCTGTATTTCAAAAGTCTATTCAGGCACACATCATCTTCAGGTGTAATTTCTGAAGATTTATGCTGGTGATATTTCTGCAGCAGCTAGCAGTGTTGTAGGAGCAGAGAAACAGGCCTGGGAAGCATTTATAAGGCTTGGCAGTTTCCAAAGGACAACTGAATATGCATCTAAAGCAGCTTCCAACCCTCTAAGCTTGTCCAGTCATACAGGATTTTCATCTCTCTCCATTTCCACCCACGATTAAGTCTTCCATGGGCAGAATAATTTCTACAATGAATGGATGTATTTAACTGATTTTCATCTGATGTTCTTGTCTTCCAGGCTGATAGGGTCTCCTGCCTCTCATGTAAAAAATGTAAACCCACTCAGACTGGAAGAAAATGGCACAGGCAGTTGGATTTCAGTTGTTCCAACTGTATGATGCACTCCGGGTATTTGTGGAGGCAAAACACTTTCTGATGCTCAAAATTATTTTCATTTATGGTCAAATAAAGAAAACTGCCCTAGGCAAGAAGTGATTTCATTCAACCTGGCTTTGCAAAGGGCAAAAACCCCTTAGTCTTCTAAGTTTTCCTGCAGGAGAAAAGAAGCTGCTTTTTTGAGATTCTGTTGTGCAACATTTCAAGGGGAGATGATGGTTATCGTATTGGTATTAATCATTTAAGGCTAATTGTACCTTTAAAATGTACAGCACAAGGCTAGATTGACATCTAAATGAAAACATAGATCACTGGTCTTGCAGCAAGATGATTCCTCTGGTGAATGGGTTAAACTGTCGCTGTCAGTTTGAATACAATTAGTACAACTGATATGCAAAGAATTGCTCTGTCAGGAAATGTCACTGTCATTGAGCACTGTTCCCAGGCTGCCTTCAGTTTTCTGTCTGGCTCAGAAAATTTTAATAACAGGTCAGAATTCAAATGCAAAAATTTAACCAAAGTGCATAGCTCCTCCCCACCTTCTATTTAAATTTTCATTTTCTGCTTTGTGCTTCACATAATTTTTTGGTTACCAGGAAACTATTCTTAACTGCCCATTTTCTGGTTTCCTTAACTCTTCCTCTCTTGTTCTCCTTAATTGAAACTAACAGTTTTTGTTGACATTTCTTATACAACTTGGTCTTTCGATTATTTTTTAAAATAACTCACTAAAAATCCCCACAAAAAATGGAAGACAAGTACAGAGGCAGAAATAATTAGTATTTGTAGAACACCACTGAATATCTATTCACTGTAACGCCCACCCACACCCTGCGATCATGTCTTTTCCCACCCTTTCTTTACTGCAGTTTCCCGAAGGTTGATTTTGGTGCTAATCTTTTTTTCCCTCTACATTTTCCTGCTCTGTGCACGATGCATTTTAGGATCTTGTACCTCTGTACTAACTCCTCCAGATTCTCCTTTGTATTTCGGAGGAAACTTTCACCTTTTCAATGCCTTTCTGATATTTTCCCAACAGGTCCCAGATTCCTGCTGGCCCTGCGTGTGATGCTCTGTGAAAAGCCTCTGACAGAGTTTGCACACTTGCAAGGAATATGCAACTAAGCAGATGTTTCAGATTAGCTCTGCAAGGCTGGTGGTCAGGGAATAATACTTTCGGGAGCAAAAGTGCTCTCAGGCAACTGGGGTGGGCATGGGTCAAGGGGAAGGTGGGAAGTGCCTGTTCCTAGAGTCAGGCTCTTTTATGACCCAATGAAGAAGGCAGGGAGAAATGCTGTTATGATGGTAGGTAAATAACTACTAGGGTAAGGAAATGGGTGATCATTATGGCCTCTCGGCTTGACCTATCTGGGAACTGTCTGCTGGCTGGAGTGCCGTTGAGTGACTTGTGGATGGCAGTGCCAGAGGACAAGCCATGAGCTTCTCTGAGTCCCTTTCTCCACTAGCCTGCCCTTGCTAAAAAGCATCATTTTCTATCCGTGGTACTGTCCCTCATCACCCAGATCCCCCAGGAGGCTCAGAAAGGGGCTGACTTGCAGCTTCTTCAGCATTTGCCACCCAGCTGCCCTTGCAGATGGGAAGGGCAATTGCCACCTTTCCTGTCAGCCTCATGGGGGGTTTTCTGATCTACCTGGGCTGAGAGTGCAGCTGAGCTGCCTGTCAGCCAGGGTGCTGACCCCGCCAGACTTATCTCTCCTCCTGCCTTGACGCTGCCTTATATAACCATTGAGAAACCTGAACTTGTCAGTTCCCATCTCCTCCCTCTTCCCACCACTGCATGCAAAGACATTTCTTCCTATGTGACTCAAGCACACATGTTTACTAGTGTCTTTAAATCCATGCTATTGTCAGTTTGTTGCTAAATTACAGACTCTGAGCCTTCAGCCAGAATCCTGCTTCAAGTATGGACTAAATTCCCTCTCTTTAGGGAATAATGTCACAGTGCGATGAGTAACCCCACTTTAACTCACCTCCTGGTATGCTAAGGTAAGTCTGTGTGCAAGCGCTTTTAGCTGAAGGTAAATTAGCTTTCTTACATTCAACTTAACTCATTCTTGTAATAATCAATAGAATTCTTTTCATGCTGACTTCTACCAAAAAATGTGATTACTAACTTTATTTCAGCATGTGCCCCTGCATACCATACAGCAGTCCTGAGAACCATCCCTTTTCTGTCTCCACTCATCAAAACACTTCTCTCATGATTCTCTTCTGCTCAAATCTCTTCAATCTGTCTTTACTCAGGAAGTTTAAAGTTCACTTAATGTTCACTATGACCATTAGCTGCTTTTTGTTTGAGAGCCCCTGACATCCAGTGAACCACACAGTGAACTGAGGGACTGGTTATAGCAATGTAATGCCATCTAATTTAAAAATATGCTGCATAAGCAGGGTCTAAAATTTCAACTTTAATTCGCTAAAATACGTATCTCCAAATCTTTTGGCTGTGAAGGTAACACTAAACATGTGAACACAATGTCCTCCTAGACATACCGACTTCTTGAAACAAGATGACTCAGAGGCAAGCAGACTGTCCTAATCATTTTGGTAAAAATGTATATCAAAACTGATACTTTCACTTCCACTATTGCTATAACACATCATTTTGTGGAACGATACAACTGATCCCTTGTAAAATGGATGTAATGGTAGATAATGGGGCATGACCTAGGAAAACTAGCTGCTGTCAAAATCCTCAGAAGCTGGGGAATGAGATAATCCTTCTCCCCAAAATAACAAAAAATGTTTCCCCTTTCTCAAGATGAGATAGAAAATTCATTCTTTCCTCAATATTAAATGCTTCAGTAACCTCTAGATGTGTGAAATACATGTCCTTCATGCCAAAAGTCCCAGCTGTCCACTAATCTCTTGCCAATATCTCTTTTTTAAATACGCTGCCATACTCATATGGAAAGTGCTAAAATGTACAGTATAATACAATATATACATACTGTCTATAATTATGTGCTGTAGGCTAATTTTTATGAAACAATTAAGTGCTCACGTCTCTTTTCTTTCTTTCTTTCTTTCTATTACCTTTTTTCTACATTTCACCAGATCAGTGAAATTTGAGCTAAATCAGATAACTAACTGTGCTAAATGTTAAATGAAATACATATAAGCCAGTCATTCCTATATAATATTGAATCCAAATATTTTTATTCATGAAGTGTCGTGAAATTTCACTACAAGAAGAGGGTGAAATTTTCAAATTCAGTTTTCTTGTTCAGATAAAGGCCTCCAAAGTAGTTGTCAACAGAGAAAAAAGCACCACTGTTTTTTTTTTTTTTTAAAGTATGTATTTTTCCTCAGCTTTGAGTGTAGTGTTTAATAAGAAAACCTTCTAGTTCTACCCTATTCATCATTCAGTCAGTGGCAGGTAAGTAAATTAAGAGCAAACTCATATCCCTAAACTGATTTTCTCAATAAAATTATAGGCCTTGATGCCTTTTCAGCATGTGAGTCCTTGGACTAAGTAAAAAGTATTAATGTTATTACATGAATTAGTTTTGAAACAATTATTCTTACAAATAGTAAAGATTAGATACTAAAAGGTAATTGAGTTTATGGAAGTCATATCTCCAGTTTTCAAATAACTTCACTAATTAACATAATTAATTCTGCATGTTCTGAATGTTGTCTTATTTTTGTATAATCCATTTTTATGTAGTAAGGTGCCCAGAGGCTTTTACTAGTGGATTGCTATGAATCAAACCATCTTATTAACAATGTTCTTATTTTCAGGACAATCACCTAAGATCATAAACAAATTTTTCTTTCCTTTTGAAGAAGAATATAATTATTCCATAAATGAATTCTCAATCTTTTTGATAGTCTTAGATTTTGCATGCTAATATTCTTATAGATAATTCAAAACCTGCAGATCGATTTGTTTAAGTGCAACAACCACTCCAGTCTAGGACAAAGAAAATATGATTGCTTTAAATCTCATACATGCGGCTTCCCATGGGAGTGGAATACAGATGAGCTGCAAATGAAACACTCTCATCACCACACTGCCCAAAGCAATTTTCCAGTATGCCCCCTCCCCTCAGGACACATTTTACTCCACCTTTACTATGTTTATAACATGATTTACATGTTAATGAGAAGTGACAGGGACTAAGTAATTAGAAGCAAGACTGTAGCTTGTCATGCATTTTAAATACTGTACACTGCAATTCTGGAATAAATATTCAGCCTCTTTCCTCATTTTCTTCTTAATTAGAAAACACAATCAATTTAGTCTTTATAACTCCAGTATACCTTCCATAGGTAACTAATAGAAAAGAAATGCATTGTTACAATAAGCACGTGTGATGAGCCCTAGTTCTCTTATATTTGGTCATTCTTCTTATTAAACTCTGTTTATTAAGCTTGGACAATACAGTGAGAGCAACATAAAACCTAGAAAAGAAACAGTCCTTTCACTGAGGCTTTGACCATGATTATGCAAAGCAACAATGGTTTGCACTGGATGGATTTGCTGCACACATGTGCAGCTGTGTGTCTTACTTGGGTAATTGTGTGGGTAAGAACTTTGTGTTGACTGTGGAGAACGTCTCTGCCCTGGGGCTATCAAGGCCCTACAACAAGGTCTGAAGGCATCTGTGTTTGGACAGAATGGAGTTCTGACAATGTTTAGGGAGAAAAGTGAAGAAACAGGACTGCCAACAACCCCTGTGTACAGAATGTAGGGAGTGGGAACTGCCTAAGAGTACAGCCATTTCCATGGTAGGGATGTAAGTGGTGCCAAGCAACCACAGTCTCTTTCACCTTCTCCATCTCCTTCCACACCCCTCCTCTGCATGCAGTGAGTTTTCTCATTCCAAGTTTTTCTCACGTGGTTCCCTTTGTAAGATCAAGACCTTGGTAAATAATGCGTACCGTTTCAATACTAATTGTCTATGGTGATGAGTGAATTAAGTTTCAGAATACACTTCTGAAGTATGAACACATTACCATCCTAATTATTCAGGTCAGGAAAAAACTCAGAGTAAAAAAGTAACTTGCTTCAAAGTATTTTAATTGAAAAAAACATATTCATTCTCCTTGCAGAAATTCACAGTTCTTTGTGCCAAATATATAACAAAGTTTAAAGACCTCTGAAGCTATATCTGTTGAGTTTACATTACCATTCTATGCATTTTGCTTTCCAAAATTAAATGTTTGCAGGATGTCATACCTACGTGGTGCTTTTTTAGTAAGATATGCTGAAGTAAACAGGATGCATATTTACTAAGCCTTATTTCATTCCTGAAAACAATTGCAATGGGTGCACAGATAATGGAGATTTCTTGGTAAAGAAGTGACAAAAATGGAGCCTGTAACTATTAGTTATGTGGTGATAGGTATAGTACCCCTTCTCTGAATAAGAAGTACTTTCTATTAGTCCCTTTTACAGTCCATGACTGCCTGGTAAACTCTGTTCATCCCTCAAGGATTTTTAGATTTTCAGATGCTTACATAGCACTAAGAAATCTAAGCATTCTCTAGCGGCACACTATGCTATAACTGCTATACATGCGAGGTCTTTACAACCATTACCATGAAAAGGATCTTGTTGATACAGGATTCGAGAACTAATCATGCGCATACTACAAAGATTGAAGTGTAAGTAGATTTTGCCCAGTTTGAAGTGCTAAGAGACTACAATGATATATGCAAAATACAAACTAGTGCAAAAAGTTTACTTACATTTATCTTTCCAAAGAAATACGTTCACATCTTTTCTCTCAGTAAGACAACTTATACTCTAGTTATCATCATACATTTGAATGTCCAATGATTAAAATATTTAAAGATGAACATTAGTGTCAATCTGAGAGCTACCCAAAGGTAAACATAACAAGGCAGTAATTAATTGTTTTTTTTGTTAGCAGTTTTCATGGGAATGCAACCTTAACAGCTCAGCTTGAGATATTTGTCTCCCTCATTTACAAAATATGCAAAATAATTAATTAAAAAGGGACAGCCAAGCTATTTCCAGTTCCATATTACACATACCAAATATATATGGAAATAAAGAGCCAGAACCTAACAGTGAAAGGTAACTAGGTAGTACAGAATTTTCTTGTAATTCCCTCTGAACTCAGCTAGCCAGATAAGTGTAAATTGCAGTCTGTCTAGCCATTGAATGAGGGAAGATAAAAGATGAATTATTCCTTTGAACTCATCTTTGACAGGTGAAGTGCTGGCAGTATTGTGAGACAGACTTTCTCATCTTATTAAAAAAAATTAATAAGCCAACTTGACCATCTTTTACATATTGTATTGCTACTACTGTATCTGAAGGAGTGTAAAGGTGATAGAAAAATGTCCCTCAGAATAATCTGTTTGGTAATTTAGTTTTAAGAAGAAAGAAGGAAGAGTTTGAAATGCAGACCTTGTAATGGGGCAAAATAAGATAGTTCTGGAAGCTGAAGCAAGTATACTCAACAAACAAAGGTGGATTTACACAGTATCAGTGAAGGAGCATTTCTATAAATTAACCCAAGGCCTATGTCTCATAATTCACTTGACAGTTTATCAGCCCTGAAAATGAATTCAGGCAATTTAGATGAAGGATGGAGGCAGTGGCTTCAAAGCACTATGAGGCAGCTCAGAAATATTCCTTGAGCTTAAGCTTTTTGTGTTCTAAAGGTTAATGGTCCCCAATCATGCCTTCCACTGGGTTTTATTAGTGTAAAAACCAGCCTGCAAGATACTCTGGGTGCAGCCTGAGAAAGGTAAATAGCATGAAAGATAGTTGTTTTCAAATCAAGTTATCTTGTTATGTTTGGCTAAGGGAGGATGAATTTACGAGTCTTCAAATCCACCCTGAGGAACAACCGGGACTATGGGAAAAATCATACATTGTAGATGAGCTTTTACTACTGTTTGCTAAGTCCTGTCAGTATCTAAACAAGATTATATTTGGAACAAGACTTTTGAAACATGCAGTAGATATGAATGTGTCTCTAACCGCACCCTAATACCAAAGAATCTGGCATATGGTCATTTAAAATTAGCTAAAAGTATTTTCAAATATTATACTTAGGCTTGATCCTCTCTGCAGACATTTGCAGTTTTGGAGCAAGAGACCACAAACATATCTTTTGCAAATTGAGCAGCTACACGCACAAAGAACTCTTTTGTTTGCAATGTAGTTTTTCATATACACAAGAACTCAAAAAGAGGATTCTTTAATTCATATCTTCCCAGAGTTAAAGGGACAGATCTCACTTTTGTGAGATAAAATTCTGTCAGTAAAAGACAGGTTTATTGACTGTAAGCAAAGCTGACAGAATGTTTCTGTTATCTTTTTTTCTTTAGTTCCCATCAGGTTATGAGAAAGACTGTCTCAAACAGGAAACACAGACTGAGTAGCCTGATAAACAGGAGAATGATAGTAAGCAATATGACTTTTGTTGATACATAAAATTCTTAAATATTTATTGTAATGACCTGGATTTTCCTCTTCTGTTTTTATTTTTATTTCTGGCTATCATGAAGTGGTGGTCTTTTTGCATAAGTTTCTACTCTACAGCAAAATTCTGTTTAGAATTTCACATGGTTAGAGTAGTCTTTATTCCTCCTCCAAATGGCTTTATAGTATTTCTATGCCCTATTAAACTGCCTTATGCCACGCTGAGAGAGTGCATGAAATGATTCCTGGATGTGCTGTGGGTTAAAAGATGTAATATTGTATCATATGGCATTGTGAGCGTCACTGCATGGTTCTGTCATACAAGTCATAAAAGTTACTGCATTTAATCTGATGAGTTATTCTTCCGGGCCCAGTAGTTCTGTCCAGCTTTGGGGAAAAGTTCCCTGTGTTCATTGCTGTGCAGAAAACTGTACATACTGGAGGGAGCTATTGCAAGCATCAAAGATGATCACTTGTTGCCTTGGTCTTCCAGCTACAGTGAGATCATCAGGAAGAAACTCAGAGAGTCAGGTTGGACTGAGATCCCTGAAAGTGAAGATTTAACTGTCCTGGGCTTGTAAGAACTGGTATGGAAGGACTAGTGGGGCAAAAGCGAACCTAAAGAAATCTCAACAAATTAGAATTATGCCTACACTCACCACTACTCTTTTTTACTGCAGTAAAATGATTTCCAGGGTCGTAGATATCTTTTACCTTTCTTCAGAAGGGCAGTAGTAGTACTGCCAATATCATTATAAGCTCTTAGCTTTCATTTCAGCTTCACATGTTATCTATTGTATAAAACACAAAGAATGCCAAGGAAACGGCAGGTTTTCCATGTATTTTAGACAGCTGAAAAAGTTGATGTACCTTAACCTTTTAAAATGTACCTAGACTTAGTATTGCTGTAATGGGGGGAAGTATTGAATTCTTTGATTTTAATCACGGTATCTATTTTAAACCAACACTCCTAGAAGCTTCCTGATAACAAAATAGACCAACAAAACCAACACTGTGAAGTACCATTTAAAATATATATACCCATCTTCCTTCTTGTAAAGTTAAACTCCTGGCCTAGGTCCTTGAGCGTGCACATCTAATCAGAGAGAAGGGTTGAACACTTCTTCAGCTAAATAATAGGCCTGCCACTTCTAAATTTTTAATCCAGTTAAGTTTTCATCATCCTCTGATAATCTCCATAATGTCTTGTGATATGAATTTTGACTATATATTTCAGACTTCATACCGTAAATAAATACTAGTAATTTCACAGTAGACAACAGAGGTTATTGCTTGAGGATGTTTTTCTTCTTGCTGTAAAAACATGTTATGTAAATGATTAGAGCATTACAATGGTTCTATTTTCTTTACAAATGAGAAGGAACATATTGAAGTAACACAAAACTGATGAAATGATTCACTTACTCTCCTAAAACAGGATAAACAAAATTCAAAGAGATTAATACATATGATATGTCATAAGTGAAAAGAGAGCTGCAATTTCTCTAACTTTATTAGAAATAAAAAACCCCTGCAATACTTTTCCAGTACTAAAATAGTCCTTATCTTTTCACTTCTTCACAGAAACTGCTACTAGTTATTTAGTCATAAATTTTTGTATGGCCCAAGGGAACCACTGTGATCAGCTAGTCTGACCTCCTCTATAATCTTTTCAACAAATTTTCCATCCTAGGAAATGTGTGCACAGAATTGCACGGAACAGAATATAATTCTTTTTTTTTTTTCAAGTTCCTTTCATACCCAAGGTATTTCAAAGCACTTTACATAGTAATAAATCAAAAGCTGATCAAGCAAGCAGCTTGCAGAAAAAAATACAGCACTGCTTCAACGGACTACCAACCTTTAGTGCTCCATTGGAACTGATTACAAATCTCAGAGATAGAGATGATTCAGAACTTCAAAAAGAATAGAGGTGAACTCCTTAACCAACTGTAAAATTTAGCATACATTTAACCTCTGACATAGTTTAAAGCCTTGCAGAAAACACATTTAATACATATTTTTCCCTTATTTGACTTCTTAGAATAATCCATACTTTTTACAGAACACTAAGTTTTATTTCAGTGACTGAAAAGGAAGAAATTTTAATTTTTTAATACAGCAAAGAATGTAAGTGCATACTGAGATAACCAAACAGGAATAAAAGAGAAAAAAATTTGAAATTTACTTCAAATTAGCTAGAAGAAAATAATATTGTGTTTAATCCAGAGACAGTGAAAATGGCATATCACTGCACTATCATGAAAGAATACGAAGCATTATTTCTAAAGTACTATGAAATGTTTAGATATGTAATTCTGTGATTACCTGGAATATTGAAATCACCCAATGCATTGCATTTTTCACATAAAACTTTAACATTTGCATAGTGCAAAAATATATAAATGCAATGGTTTATTATTTTTTATTTTATTACGTAATGTTTTTGTAGTTAAAACAGTAGATATGAATTATGAAATATATAGTTTATGCCAAAGTCTCTTACAAACTCTTCACTTGTCTTAATTCAGAAGTACCCTAGATACTAACCTCTAACATAGAAGCAATCTTGAACACTTCTAATTGGTTACAGACTCTGTTATTGTGTTTGACTTGGCCCCCATCTTCCAGGAATGTAAATGGGACATCAGACCAGCATACAACTTTTACATAATCTCACTTGATGCATCAGCACTCGGGAGCTCCAGCTAGTCCTGAAAGCTACCCTGTGCGTTCTCAGTCCTGTGGAGTACACACAAGCACACCTGCCTCCATGCTCACTTGGAGATGTCTGAATTAAGTGCAAGGTTCAGTACTTACCTACAGGATAAACCATGATTTTCCTTTCTTTAACATAAGTGTAAAAATGCATGGTTGTTAGCAAAAACACCCAGACATACACAGAACAACCCGAAAGCTCAGCTGATCTATTGGACAAAGCGTCTAGAAAATCCTTTATTATTTCTATTACTGATGTTGGCATAGCTACCAATTAATAAAAGCTCCAGGCTCTAAGAAAATACAGGCCTTTCACAGGACTATATGCTAGATTAATCTGACCTTTTCAATAGCATGGCCCATACAGGATTTCATACAGTAAATCCTGTATCAATTGTATGTCTCCTTGACCTAGAGAATATTCCTTAGAAAAACATGAAGGGAACAATTTGCTTTGAGATTAGGAAACCTGAACACAGGTGTCTACACTTAAGCTAGGTATTTTAACTACCATTACATTCAACAGAAATCGATTCAACACAGCAAAAGACTCTACAAAGAGTCTGAACAATCAACTGTACAATCCGCTGTCCTTCTTCTTCAGAGTGAGCTGGAGAGCTATCTACTCTCCTTCATTTTCCTTTGGGTCTGTCTACGTCCAGTCCCCAGCTATAGCTTTTGTTATGTCTTTGTCTTTTAAAGTGTTTCTGCGCTCAGAAACTACTTTTTCCATAAATACCTCTTCCTTAAGCACTTACTTGCATGATCAAGTCAGCTCTTAATTTCTCTTTTGTTACACTAAATATGTTCAGATGGTTTGGATTTTGTGGCAGGTTTTCTAGAATTTGAATCAGTCTTACTGTTATTTTCTGAATACTTTCCAAATATGCAGGTTTTATTGAACAGAATACATCTTTTACTTCTTTCATGAAACTTCTTTTCTCTTAGACTAGTGAAAACTCAAAATTATGCTTTCCAAGTAACTCCAGATGACAACTATCACATGCTTTAAAAAAAGTGCAGTGGCATAAAGAAGCACAGTTCAGTCTATCTTGTTTCAGTAGCTTACAAACCTCATTAAACTGTTTTTCCTTTTTCATATTAAAGGCATAGACTGAGACAGCAAGTTCAGACATATATCTTTAACTTTACACATATAGTTAATTTCAACACTTTCAAAAGGGCCACTCATGCCCTGACCTCAGCAGGTACACAAACCTAGTGTAAGCATATAGTTTTGAACCACCAGCAAAATCAAATCAAAACTCAATTGCATTCTCAGTATTTGGTATTTCATTGCTTACATATATGTTTAGGAGTGTTGAGTCTATCCTAAAACCTTCTGGCACTCAAAATTTAGGCTAAAAAATTTCAGTTAGCCCCTTCCATAAAAGACAGGAGCTTTAAATTCCCCAAATGACCACCAGCCCGGATTGAGTGAACTAGGTCAGACAGGTGATTACTCTGCTGGCAGGTTTCTCACCGCTACTGAATTTTCATGAAGAAACAAGGCAAAATAGAAAGAAAGAAAGCTAGAAGAGAGATTTTCATTGATAGAGTTTAAGCTGTAAATTTTAGAAAGTTTCACTGCTTTGAGCTGAAGAATGGAAAAAAGCTCTCAGATATCTAATGGAATTATTTAGTTAGTATGGAAAAGAAATAATTAATGCAATCTGTTCATTTGGCTCAAACACAAAAACATGAAAGGTAATAAATTATAATAGTTGAAGAGGTTACCAAGAGAAACCCATGAAACAATATTAAATCAAGTTAGGTCAAAATAGCACAAATCTTATAAATCATGCTTTTTGTAAATGTGGCTAATATTTCAAGGAAAGCTCTTTAAAGTTCTTGTGGGTAGGTTGATTAAATTTTTTGTTAGAAGAAGAAATGCAAAGTTTAAGATTGAAAACAATGTTCATGCTCGAATGTTATACTGCATATCAGTTGCCTTTCTGTTTTCTTGCAATTTTTAGTCCAAGAGTTTGTAACTGAAAGCCAAAAGGCACAAAGTCATAAACAACTTGTAAATACATAGTTCCTTTAGAGCAAAGCATCAATTAATGAAATAAATGTGCTGTCTCTGCTTAGGATCTAGTGAAGTGTTCTGCCATGAATATTATCACTTTGTAAGTGAATTCATCAAAAATAATAGTGCAGCAGCAGTTCAGAAGAGTATATCCTATGTATTTTCTCATTGGGCTAGTTAACACATCTGTTTAATAATCACCATTAACTACACATGAACACAGATTTCATTTGGTGACACTCTTGTGAGACAAAGTAGGTCAGCCAAAAGAGAGATAAACATTTTGTAAAATACTTGCTCTTACTTAATGGAACCAAAGATATTTTCTATGAGTGTACCAATAAGGACACTCTATGTAGATGCTGAAAAAAAATCCCTTCTAAAACTATAAAAGTAGAAAACTACAAGGCTGAGAAAAAATGAACATTCACAAGAATGTCTGCTGGCTCTCAAGAAATGAAGGATGTTGCTGTGGGCATTTTCATCCTCCTCATCCGTCAAATTCACCAAGTATGTCTAATCAGATCTCTCTGCTTTCTGATGGTAGAGTGGCTATATAATGTTTGACTAAATATATGTCATTGAGATGTCCTGACTAGTCTTTTCGTCTAAGTTCAACCGAGTCATTTTGCTCATGGGACTTCTATCATCTGGCCACATAAGGTATTGCTACCGTATTATCCTATTGGATCAGTGAGCACAGGTAATTTGACAGCTCTAATGAGTTACATACACGCAGTCCTGAAAATTCAATAGAATTTCTATTTTAATTCATTCAAAGAAAAGGTCAGTTTACATATTCTGTCACACTGCTGCATAAGAAGTGTATAGGACGTAATGACTAAAGGCCAGTTCCTTCAGTCATTAAACATACAGCACTTGTGTTGTTGTAAATTCCACAGTTAAAAATATATATTTATGAAAATTTTCCTATGGTATCTATTTCCTATGAACCACCTTGCTGGGGGAAACATCAAACATTTTCTTATAATTTTCCTCTAAGCATTTATTATTTAAAGTTAATAAGCCTTACTTTGATAGAAACAGATTTTGTGTTCACTAGGGCACCAGCATAATTCCTGGAGACCTGAAGGCACAGAATTCTCAGGGACAGCAAATATACTGATATCCAGACAAAGAATATATATCCAAAAATATTTTCTCGTTCTGTGAATCTATACTTTTGAAAAAGTACAGTTTCTTCTTTAGGATTTAGAGAACTTCTTTGAAGAACCGTAATTTTCGTTATATGTCAGAGAGAAAGAACTAGAATTTTCTTATTTTGAAAACATGAAAAAAAGGTTGGTGACATATTCTCGTTCATAAATGGACCTCTATGCCCCAAACAGTAAATTACTCTATGGCATCATTGACTGAAACTCTGACTGTGTTAGAAAGTATTGATGCCTGTTACTGGACAATTTCTAATTAATTTTGTGTATTTCAAACCACTACAGAACAGAGTGACAGATGGAAATGGCCCGGTGGTAGGATGGAAAAAAAATATGTTTGCACATATAGCTCCAGCACGGCTGATCAGGGGCGAATACTGTACAACAACACAGGTACACAGGGAGGTTTTCGCAGGAGCTATTTCAGTGCATTTGGATCTAAGTCAGTAATATTAATATCCTAGTCCTATGTTTTCTAAATATTCTATTCTTGTATCCACAAAACCCCAAGCTGTGAAATATTTTTGTAGTAAACACTGTGCAAAGAAGACATTCAGAACTGAGTTATATGAAAAGAACTTTCTAGTAAATGGTTAGAGCAGCAGTTTGAAAACAAAAGAAGATTGTGAAAAACAAGTGTTCTAAAACACAGTAAGAAAAGCCTTGTTTTTAAATCCACAACAGCTTATCATGTAAACCTGTATTCAGTGTCCTCTCCACAGGTTTTTGAAAAGGGAAAATGTCACTATAAACTGACCTTTTCCTGAAGCATTTGCTAAAACTTTACAAATGTCAAAACAGCAGTTCAAAATGAAGACAGCATCATCAGGAAGCAAAACTCCAAGGGTAGTTGTGCATGTAATTTAACAAAGTAACTGAAGGAATGAACTCCGGTTTTACTTCCACTTGCAAGGCCCCCTTCAAACTAATAGTCTTCCAGCTAAATATGAGAGTAAAATGTAGCCAATATATTTTTCCAACTTGTAACGTTCAACAGCTTTCCTGGCATTAAAAGCTGTTCAAAAAAATAATGAGAAAAGCAAACTAATAAGATTTAATTGCCACTGAATAATATGCAGCACCAAATACCATGATGAAATTTCAGGGCAATCAGACAATAGTACACGTTGTCCAGATTTTTTCTCCTTTTTCATCTTCTATTGTAAACCCTTTCGCCTTTCGTATCACAGTCAGTATTAATACATTTCTCTGTCACTACAGTAAATGAATCCTCATTTTGTTTTTGAATGGGTATTCACCGTGCATCAGGAAGACCTGTCAGTTGCAGTGGAAGACTAGAAAAACAAAAATGTGTAGAAGTACTACTTAATTTTTTATCCAATCTTGTTTTCTCAAAATTGCATGACCCTAGGATGATGCCTAAGATTATAGGTTTCTTCTATTTAACTATCAAAATGTCAGAGAGCTAGAATGGAGAGCAATATAACTGTATTTGAACCTAACAAAAATGCCATTGCCTTTGGGATTACTGGGTAGCTTTGAAAAAGAACTGTCATGAGAGATCCTTACAAATGTCTTTGACGGAATGAATCAAACAAAAAAACTCAGTGTTAATCCTAACCTCATTCTTTTGGATACTTGTCCATCTCCTGCCTTTCATATTTGTTGTCACATGCATGAGCCTCACCAGACATTATGACCACATGTTCTTCAGAGTTACTGCAGAAAATAAACCCATATGACCTCATTCATGAAAGCCTCTAAAATCACTGAAGTTTATCAATTCACTTAAGATGCAGGAACGAACAACATGAATGAAAGCCAAGCAACCACAAAGTCACAGTGACTGAAGCTTGTAGTAGTCTCAGAATTATTAACTCTAATATTAGTAAGTAGAAGCACATATGCAAATGTTTTTATGCAATGAGTTTGAGGAAGATACTATTTAAGAGCATTTATTCCAATATCATTCCAAAATATTCATTTACTACAGAGGTGTAACTAGTAAAGTAAAATACCAAATACCTAGAATTACTTTATCCGTACAGATTTTTGAGGACCATTGGAGGTAAAATTAAGTATACACGGAATATCAGTGAAGATTTTGTGAATATGGTGGATGCACAGGTTTGACTGCTGAGTTTTTTCTAATAATCCTAAGAAAATAATTTCTACAAAATGTTTATATATCCCATAATTTTAATCATCCAGCCTTTTAATTGGACCTAACACTTTAGACAAATTACTGACTTGCAGAAAAACTTCCTGAAGTTGCTAGGTTGAAAAAATGTTGGAGAAAGCCAAATATGACCTCCAAGTTAATGGAGATCATGAAATCAAATAATTTCTTGTTATGGAAATTTAGAGGTTAGGTTGATAAAATACAGACTGATGGGGACTGATAAATCCTCACAGTATAACATAAAGATATCCAAGCTGGTAAATGAATGCATTCTATTAGAAATATATCTTATACAAAAGTGTGAAGCACTGGAAATCTGTAGAGAATCAGACTGAGTTGGATAATCAAGAAACACACTAGATGCTATATCCTGTTTGAAGAATTATGCCTGCTGCACAGCTTTATGGTTGTCTAGAATCCATTAAAGTGCATTTAGCTGGAAGTGAAACAATATTTTTCAGTGTTCAAATGTGGCAGTTTTGAGTGTGAGAGAGAAGACAATTTAGGAACCTCTGAAACACTTGTTGGCATAATAGCAGCGATCCATCCTCCCTAAAGCAGCAGTTGATGTTTTCTTTTTCTCCTCCATTTAAGTAGCAAAGTCCTCAGATGAGCTTTTGTTAAGCCCTGGTTTTGCAATGGCTGGGTTTGCACGTCTTGAGTCCTAGGATTTTTTTGAGGCTCACCTGTTCTGCACAATGCTTCGTCCCCTTAATTCATGCATTATAAGGCATTTCCTCTGCCTCGTAAACAAAGTGGGAGTTTGTCTCCATAGAAACAACAAAAAACCAGGAGCCGTTCCTGTTTCCACTAGTGTGAGGCCCCGTTTTGCTTCCTTAGGAAAAGCATAAGGATCCCACATCGTGCCCTCTGTGGAGGGGATGCAAGACCAGTACTTGCCCAGATCAAGTCTAATTCTCTTAACTTTAACTTGAATCATAAACTGATCCTGCTACTCCTATGTTTATTGGGATGTAAGCCACAAATTTTGTATTTCATAATTACACTTATTATCCCATCACCATAATACAGCTTTTGGCTCCAACTAACATTTTAATATCACTGCACTTTATTCAGAACTGGACCCTTTCACATTATTTCTTTGGCCAAGTAATAAAATTATTCAATAATGTCAAAATTCAGCACAAAAAAAAGTGTAAAACAATCAGGTTACCATATTATATAGAAGCTGACCTAAATAGAAGGAACGGTCATTTTTATATCACAGTTTAGTTTTCATTTTCTTTTCCCTTTCTCTGCCCATACTATACATATGAAAAATTAATTTCTGTTTGATGTAGCTTCACTAGTATTGCAGTACAGCAAACTCTGAATACTTTAACTGCTTTGAATCCTCAGCATTCACCACTTGTTTCACATAGTGATAGTCTGTTAGTGAAGACTAACACACTGACTGAAGTTCTTAATTCAAGTCCCTAATAGGTATGATATTTAGCAACTAGTAAAACTTTTTTTTAAAAATTATCATTAATTTGCACTATGAACTCCTTATCTGAGGGCTTCTACCTATGACCAAAGCTCTGTATTCTGCCCTGTTCTTTCCCATATGCACTCAATCTGTGCGCATCTTGTTACATAAGACAGACATAAAATTATTGGTACAACTCTACAATAATCTGACTGTTGCATTCATTAGAAACACAGGTATTCTCAGCATATTCATCAGCAAGTGACCTGTGAAAAAGTACAAAGAAAAGAAAGAAGGGACATCCTTAAGCGTTTGCATATGGAATGTTACAGTACACTTTGCAAATTCCATATTTTTCTTTGATTTTCATGAAATAGTTATTTTGGTAATGAGCATTAAGCTTATTCTCAAAATGTGCTAATGGAGCATCATTCCCAGTCACATATCTTTCCATGTTAACTCTTCCATTGTTTTTAATATCATTCTCCCTTTAGTTTTTATGTGTTTTCCTTGCAATCAATATTCATTCATTTCTTACTCACTGGTACTATAACTTATCTGAATTCATTATAATGTCTGTCCTGTTGAGATCTGTTTTTCTGAAAGTTTACACTTTATTACTCAGCTGAATGGTTTCATTGACTTCAGAGGACAAAGAGTACTGGTGATTAATAAGTACTCAACACAAACCCCAGGTGCAGAAAATCACTCCACTTATCACTATTTTCTGCCTTTCACACTTTTAAAAAATTTCCTGAACTTTTATGAGCTCTCTTTGTTATGCTCTTTACAGAGGGGAAAAAAAAAAGGACAGTCCAAAATAAAAAAGCAGGTCACATCTCAACAAGTCTAAGCCTCAGAACTTGAACTGAGACTCAGGGATAGAAATGGGATGCAGAGAAAGAATTCTGCTCTTTTTAGGCCTCAAATGAATGAAAAGGATACTTGAATCAAAATCTCTTAGTTGATTCACGTGTTCTTTGAGTCACTGTACCAGACTAGCCTTGACTAAGTTGTAAATCTCGGCAAACCAGAAGCTTCGCAGAGACATTCCTGGTCACACAATTCATCACCTTGGTTGACTTAAGGGCCCTCATGAAATACAACAAAATCTCCTGCCTCAAGACTTCACATATCATCTATAGAACCACAAAAAAAGCTGGCATCATCTTCAGCAGATTCCCTAACTAGACAGGAGCATGAAAAATGTAAAATCTACCTGCCTATCAGAGTTATATAGCTTTTCTTTTCAAACAACAGAGAATGAAATAAAACAAAAACTTCTACTCCAGAAAGTAGAAAACACTCTGTGTGCTACAGATTTTACTTTTACTGGATAAATTAGGATAATCATGTCAAGAGTATACAAAGCTCTACTTCTTTCAATATTACATCATGAATATAGGTCCTGTTGTCAATTACTTCATCACCATCCTTCAATTACAGATGAAGAATTGAGTTTGTGACTTCTAAGAAATTTGTAATAAAGAGAGTGTAGTTTGAAAGTATATCATGATGTGTATAACATCCATACACAAATGCTTCCTCATAGCAACTACTGTTCTCAGTAATAAAGAATGTGATCAAATCACAAACAGCAGCATCACCAGTAAAATATTGAAAAAAAATCATAGCAAGAGTTTCCTGTTCAATTTTTTTCTGTATCATGGAAATGTCGAATAGTGTTTTGTTTTGTTTTGTTTTTCCCAAATAACTGGTTTCTCAGTTGCCTTCATCTGATCTTAAATGAACTCCTCATGGTTACAAAAACTCACACTATATGTCAATGAGACCATGTCAATGTTCACTTTTGAGATAATGCTCTAATCTCCACTGATAGTCAATGGAATAAGTATCTCTACAATACATGTTTAATAAGCAGAGCCTAAAGTGACTAGTGCTTGTGTTGCTGGCCACATCATAGTTGTTGGAAGTTCAGTGGGATGAATGTCACTCTATAATTTATGGCTGTACTGTGACAGATATTAAGATCAGGAGATAAGAATGTAATCGAGGTCATGGATGGACAGGATACTTTAGTGTTTAGGACACAGACCTAGGAATGGGGAGATACTGCTTCAACTTCCCATTTTGCTCTTTTGCAGTCTTGGCCAAGTTATCTAACTGCTTTGAGTGAGGTTCAGCTTAATTAATCATTTTCTCTGTAGACATCTCAGCTAGTTATCCAGACTCCCTGTGAGGTTAATAGGACAAGATGATTCATACCCTCAATACCCATTTCTCTCTGAGGGCTACAACAGGAGTCTAGCAACTAGTTCAAATGTAAAATTTGCATTATAAATGTACAAAGGTAGGTGAGAGGAATCTTGTTCTGTGTCACAGATCTGGCTAGACTAGAGACACTGGATATAAAAGAGTTTCTATTTTATCTGAATTTGAAAGCAACACTTAAAAGTCACTTCAAAACACAGGAGAAAACTAAAAAAAAAAAAATACTTTGAAACATGCTAGACCCACTAACCATTATTTCCTTAACCATTTCCTAATGGTGTGCCTAAGTTCCTAATTGAATAATGGGGCCAACTACACTTTCTTGCTTGCAAAGGTGCTGTAATTTTACACAATAAAAATTGTGAAGTACCTAGATAACATGATAATGGGATCATATAAGTACCTGAGACAGATGTTGTATACGGGACTACCTGTATATGATCTTATAAAGATGCTGAATGGCCTCAAAATGGAATGAAATAATTCCCCTGTGCTATATCATTATCCTGAGGCTGAACATAATAAGAACTTAAGTTCAGAAATGAAAATTTTAAATCTTTTATATTCATGTTTTTGCTTTTTGCCTAGGCATGAGTGTCCCCTATATAGTTTGCATATACAGGTCTAGAAAATTCACTGTGTATTTATCATCTTCTTTCACCAAGCAAACATTTGGGAACAAGCAGATTGACAAGCAGATAAAGTGAATGGAATAACAGCTATTTTTACAAATGCCCTTTTGCCCTTCATGATTAATTGATCAAATGCTGATTTTCTTCTTCCTACTTTATATATAGGAAATTTGTACACCTCTTTATGCTGCTTGGTTGAACCAGTTAGCAGAGGTTAAGGATTACTGAATTCTTTCTCATCTGTTATTTAAGAGAGTAATCCCATTTCTCATGGAAAAAAATAAGTGCTTACACTAATGGTTGAAGACATGTACTTAACATCAGCTAGAGCTTCTGGAACATCATGCTAATGCATTACCCATCAGTGGTACTTATCATAGAATCATAGAATTGTTTAGGTTGGAAAAGACCTTTAAGATCATCAAGGCCAACCGTTGATCTAGCACTGCCAGGTCCACCACTAAACCATGTCCCTAAGCACCACATCTACATGTCTTTTAAATACCTCCAGGGATGGGGACTCAACCACTCCCTTGGGCAGCCTGTTCCAATGCTTGACAACCCTTTCAGTGAAGAAATTTTTCCTAATATCCAATGTAAACCTCCCCTGGCACAACTTGAGGCCATTTCCTCTTGTCCTATCACTTGTTACTTGGGAGAAGAGACCAACACCCATTTTGCTACAACTTCCTTTCAGGTCTCCCCTGAGCCTCCTTTTCTGCAGGTTAAACAACTGCAGTTCCCACAGCCACTCCTCATAAGACTTACGGACCTATGGGGCTTCAGTGGCTCTATCAATTTTGTTTATTTAAGGGTTTGTAGGGAGCAGATATGCCTTCTGGATTTTCTACTTGAGCAGGTACATGGCTCAAGGCATCATAAGCACTATAAAATTATCTTGCAGTTTTAGTGCATCGTGCTGGCTCAAGTTGTGTAGGGGAGTATTCACAGAAGGAAGTGAAGATTAAGCATGGCTGGGGTTGATGCCAAATGCCAAGAGCTGCTTCAGAGCTACTGGTTGGAACATCCAGTCTAAACTCTGTAAGTGAGGTCAGCAGATCACAGGCCAAACTGTTACTTAATCAGGAAATGAGCTCAGTCACATTTATGTACAACAATCACAAAGGTTTATATGCCATGCCAGACAAGAGCTTGGTTTCTGTCTCATTTTGGACTTCAGAAAGAGAAGAATTCAGGATCTTCTCTTTGTTCAGCATGTCAGTTATCTTCTGATACAGAACATTCAATGAATATTATGTTACAAATATAAATGTAGAAAACAAAACCCCTTCAAGTTAGTAATCATATATTTAATATAAAACTATAATGTTGATTAATACATTGGATTTTGTTTCTGCTTCAGTGACAAATCAAATTACTTGCTAAGAGCAGCAGCTTTAAAAACAGCCTATTGCATATTTTCCAATAAATCAGATTCAGCCATCCCGCTGTCTGTATCATTGGCATCAACTGCATATTAGGTATAGCATAATCTATTAATTAGTAACATTCCAAACAACTCAAAATAGTAATAATTTTAAAAACACCTCAACGTTTTCTTCAAATATAGCATATTGACATACTGACAAAATTCATTGAGAAATCTATCATTCCTGAGATCCAGTCCTAACACTGTATATCACAGAAGTAATAACCAAAAAAAAGTAATCTACTATTTCAGTGTCTGTCCTTTGACATCTGTCCTGTCACGCATTTGCACTGGAAACATAAACACTAACTCTCATTTCAACATGCAGAATATAAAATGCTCCATATACAGCAGAGACCCTGCAAGCTTGCTGAACTGTAAGCAACCATGTGAAATCTTTAATACAAATCCATAAATCAATGTACAAAGCTTCACCTGGTTGCTTATCATTAGTTCCTACTTAAATGGAAATGTGCTTTAAATAATTTAACAGAGATCAAATTACCTTCCTGTCTTGTACATGTGGCCCTCTACACATTTCCTTTAATATTGTATGATGTGCCCTGCATTTACTTTAGGAAATTATTATCCATTCCATCACTTAGAGTAACACAGTAACAATCCAAACCAATTTCTAACATGCTAAATGAGAAATATTTTAGATGCCAGCAGTAGCAGGAAAACTAGAAACATAAACTGGCAATCTATTTGCACAGACTCATCTGGCACTGTATATACAGAAAAGTGTTTACCACAAAAAATTTAAAAGCTTCCTATGCAATTGGTGGAAATGTCAACAAAAGGGAAATGTTCTCTAGAAAATGCAAGGGCCACACAAACAATCTTGCATCGTTACAGCACTCCTCCCACAAAGAACAATTCATTTATGAACAATTCATGAAAATAAGTCCTTACACCTTTTCTGGTCTGTTTTTTCCCTATCATCCTGCTCACTATATACTGCTTTCTTATCTCTGTCAATACCAATTAGAATTGATAGTGCATAGCGTCTTGGAGGAGGCACTGAATTCAATACTAGATGAAGTCCTTTTCTTACAGAATAAACCTGCTTATTTGATCAAAAAGATGCAATGGGAATGTTTGGTGCTCATTAATTGTCTCTAGACATAGATCAGAAAACAAAGAGAAACAATCAGCAAAAAGTATCCTGAAATGAACTACAAAAGTAAATACACACAAGATATAGTGTGTCAAGGGTCTACAACTATTATCATTTAGCATTTGTACTTCAGCAGCTAGAGATATCTGTCAAGACTGGTGGATAAATATGCATTACAGTTTTTTATTTTTGAAACTGTTTTTCTAAACAAAGCAAGCTATCCTGCTTTGCCATCCTGAATGATCAGAGAATAGAAAACCCAACCTGAGACTAACGTGTCATGGCACAAGTTTGCTGAAGGGTCATATTCTGACTGTCCACTTTATGCCTAATTTAGACATGTAATACATAAAATGAAATATCTAGCATTAGTGTAATCATTCAGGGAGCCTAAGTGATGTTCTTGAGTCTGAGACCACCGCAGAACTCTGGTGAAGGACTCCAACCTCACTGAGGCATCTATTTCTCCCCCTTGATTGTAGACACATTTAAAGGAGGATTTAATGCATTTAACACATTTAATGGAGAATACATTGAATAGGAGGATACTCTACAGGAACCTAATACAAACCACTAAGCACAGGGAATTTATGAACAGGCACCAGGCACACAGCCTGGAGCCTCAGAGATATCTTCTGGTTACAATTCAGAATAGGAGGGTACTTAACAGGAATGGTTAACAGCATGGTTATTACTAACCATAGCTGCAAATCTTACCTACTTCTGTATCTGGAAATCAACACATATTCTGAGAGCCCATGAAGTAAAGAGTAAACATGAAGTTCATTCCTCCTTATTTTTTGGCAGGTTTAGCTATGGCATCCTCAGGACATCCTGAATTGACCTCTGGAATGCATGGCTTCATTTCCTCCTAAGTTTTGTGCTACATCTTAGAATTAGCATTTTAGACTAATTCCTAGGGAAGCAGGATCTGCATCATCCAAACTCAGCAAGAGATTTGAGTGAAGAAAAAGACTACATTTCATAACTATATTTCATTTGGTTATAATGTTCTTCAAAAGTTATACTCTACTGCAATTACAAAATATTATTGGTAAAAATTATATGAATACCTGCACCTTTTTGCCTCTTGGTTTTGCAGATGCTAAAGAATAGCTTTGCATTGACTTTAATGGCATTAAAGACCAGGCTTTACATAAGTATGTAATCAAAATAAACTCAGTTTTCTGAAACTTCCTTTATTAACAATCATTTCTAGATGACACATAATGATTTCCTTTCAAAAAACGCTACTACCTAATTATAATGGAAAGCTAAGTCAAATTTCATCTGAAAAAGACAGTACTGTATGGCACTTCATGAAGATGGAGGATTAGCTGGCTAATATGCCAATCCTTCTGCAACTTTAATTCTAGAAATTCACATAAGCAGAGCAGAGGCAACTGTACTGTGCTTCAGTAGTCATGGCTGAGGCACTTGCCAAGTCCACAGCGGATGCTGGGTTAGACTTTTGCTCTGTTTCACAGCTGTGCATGGAGTCTGAAATGCTGCCACTGGAAATACTAACACATCATATGTGCAGGGATGTTTGTCCTTTCTATGAGAATCAATACTCCTTAAAACCATATTATTCAATCAATTTTCATGTGAGATCTTCATACTGAATACCCCAACCTATGCACACATATTTTGAAAAAGCTTTAAAAAATCTTCAGTGATGTCAGCAGGTTTTGCATTTTTTAAACGTTTCTTTATCTTTTATAGAAGCCCACAGAATACCGCAATGTGTAGAAATAGCAAAATGTCTCAATGCAGTGTAGGAGCAGAACTAAAGTTATTTGATGAAGACAGACCCAGGAAGGATCTTAAGTTCAAGTTGCAACAGAGAAATGTTACAACTATTTCATGCACTCACTGACTTTTAACAGTTCAGAAGAAACAAGAAACGATTTCTCTAAGAAACCTATTTAGTGATCAACCTACATGGTGACATTTTATCCCTAAGGACAACAAGAAAAGGAAATCAGTAAATGACAGAATGATGACTGAGTGAAGGCATCAAGCCTTACAAAAAATGAAACATTGATACACCAACTAAAAGTATATTCAGGCTACTAAAGGTCAAAAAAAAAAAAAAAGAAAGAAAAAAAGAGAGTGAGTTCCTTCCTTTTTGGGTCCTTACATAGAAAGGCAGCTTCATATAAGATTTTTTTTTTTTTTGGTGACTGCTATGTCTTAGGATTGTAAACTGTTCCACTCTTCACCAAAGGACATGTACCAGTCATTCTAAGAGAGACTGCTATCTGCCACTATGTCACATAATTGTGACATCTTACAAGATTCACAAAATAAATACAAAATTCTAATTTTTTGTTCTGGCCACATTTCAAATAAATGGCCAATGGTACATGATCTGTAATATTTCTGAACTATTAGAACTGTGATATTGTTATTGGCAATCCATCCCTTACATTTGGCATATGTTGTATGTGAATTATTACCACAGGATAGAATGGAAGGGGAAGGGGAAGGGGAAAGGGGAAGGGGAAGGGGAAGGGAAGGGAATGAGCCAACAGATATGAACTCACTAAATAATAAATGGGACATATGAGGTAGGTACTTTCCTTTACACATGATATATGACATAAATACATTTTACACTTTGTCTTGTATTTGCGATGCTACTCTTTTCTGCAATCCCAGGTCACCTGCCATGTACTGTATTAGAGTTCCCTCTACTGGCTGAGTTCTTGAAGCTGTTCCTTAAGAATTTGCTAAGTAAACTTTTACTTTACTTTTACTCACTCTGTTTACTTATTTGAAGTTCTTACACTGAAAAATGAAAGCCTTCTCTTGGTGACATATTGAACCACAAGACCAACCCACATATACACAGCCACAGATTTCCCTGGTCAATTGTCTTAGAAGGAATATGTTGTTCAGTTCGCTAATAATGCAGCGTTCAATACAAGAAGTATTGAACAGGGAACATATTTACTCCACAACAGAAGCTTAGGAAGATTCTATAATCTGAAAGCCTCAGGGAAATGTGAGGATTTGAAATGGAAATAGTATTATAATGTCAATGATATATAGGTTGCATATGCACAGATAATTGCTTAGTCAACAATTTAGAAAGTTGTATTGGCTTTAGTCATTGCACAAGAATTCACTGGGATGAAGGAGGATTCAAAATCTGACTTCCTTAAAGAACTCTGCAAGTTTAATTAGGACTAGTCAAGACCTTTACTGCATTCTAATAAGAAGGGGGATTTCTTGGCCATGGTACTTTGCAGCTGCTGTTTAAAATTTCAGATCCTCTGCTACCACTCATCTCTTTCATCTTTAGTAGCAATACACTTTCAGAACATATTGTGACAATTGTTTTTCTGGAACTCAAAATAAAGAGCGAGCCAGATGCCAGTCACAAGCTTTGCAGGATTCATCACTTCCTGAATCACAGTTGATTATGCCTGAAGATGGTGGATGAGTTACTAAAATTCTTGGAGTTTCACCTGGTACCTGAATGTTCATAGCACAGAAATACAGGAACATGCTTATAATTTTCAAAGGCATATGGGGACCACTGCCACACCACCAGGAAAAATCCACTTACTAAACAGTGACAAAGGAAATATCCTGCTTTGAATATTAACTACTGGAAAATTGTAAAATGCCAAGCAGTCATAAGGTCCTTTCTAATTTCATTCTGATGCTAACTTATCATACAGCACTGAAATCCACAATGAAGTCTAAACTAGGCTCAACTTCTATTTCATATACTAGTTGAGATCTACTGCCTCGTCTTTGGGAGCTTGAATATCACTGCTTAATTTTAGGGCTTTATGTACTTTCACATCCAAATCCTCCATAGGAGGACATTCACACAGTTTGAATGTCAAGTATCTATGCGGAGGAGCAGAGGGTAAGAAGGAGCTGTGTAGAAATTACAGGTCAGCTAGGAAAGAGTTGCACAGCATCAATGAGGCTGTGTATTTCCTACAGTCTTAATGAAGAAAGGATAGATCACTAGAGTTGCACACATTCAGATTTTACCCCAGACTGAATTTTCTTTTAAAAGAAACACCTCCTCTTTAAAGTTTTAGCAAAGATGAAGTATTAACTGGCTTTTATAGGGTTAAATTACATGCTGCAACAGATTCCCAAATCCATTTGAACTGTATGTTCAAACAATGCCAATGCAACATGCTACGCTGGTACCTGCCATTGAGTCATTCTTTCCTGACTAGTTATGTCACAGGTGAGAGTCTGGATCTTAAGAATATTTAATGAAGATATTATGTAGGGCTTTGCATTTTTAAGATCTTAAATTCAGTCCTTGTTGATAGCATGGTCTGTATACCTTACACACAACCAGATATCTTTTACAAAATAACCCTCTTAAGACTTTGTCCTTGAAAACCATTTAAGAATATTTTCCATGTACCTGTATGTGGTTTCACTAATGTCAATAGGACAACTCATGGATTTAAGCTAAATCTCCATTCAACTGCTTCTGCTGCATCAGGGCCTTAACTAGTTTTTTAAGGATTGATGTATTTTGGTGCTGTCAATTCAGTAAACTTGCACAAGATTAAATTATACTTAAAAGTAACCAGGCAGTTTCATATATTATCTGTTTTTAGATAGGTACAAAGACAAACAGATTATTCAGTGTCATCACATGCATTAAAATAAGGCTGACTGACCTGAGTTATGAGTATGCAGTCCTTCATGAGCCAAGGTGACAGAATATAGAGATAGCTGGAGTGTTTGAAACATATTATGGAATAGAGGTAAGAAAGGATAAAGCAAAAAGAAACTATGAGGCTGGAAGGATAGGAGCCAGGCCAGGGCCCAGTTCAGCAAACCCATCTATAAAGCACTCATTCTGCATACAAGCCATCTACTACTGAGATGATGACACCAAATGATCCAGTTGATCTGTAACGAAAATGAATAGCCCAGAAGAATGGAATGACCTACATGTTAGTTAAACTTTTTGTTTTCATCTGGAAAATTGAAGTCACTGAGATTTTCTTTAAATTAAAAAAAAAAATAAAGGTATGGAATAACCTTGCCTGCCCCTCTTAGACTCATTTGTATTTCAGAAAGTCCCTGAAACACGTTTAAATGTAACAGAACATTTTTGATAATTAGGAGGTCAGTGTACCTTCTCACACAATAGAATTCTGCACCCTTGGATTCGTGCTCCTTGTCAATTGTAAATGTAAAAAATGCAAGGTTTTAGCTAAACAAGCAGAAAAAGTGAAAAGACAGGCAGCCAGATGACAGCATCAAACAACTGCCTTTGCTATGAAACTGCTGACCTGGGCCTCCAATAACATGACAGTGGTAAAAACAAAAAGGTGCTATATGCTTTGTAGTATTAAGGATAATGGTAGGAAGTTCATGATACCAAAGTGTGCAGAATGAAGGGCAGAAAAGGTTTTACAGTACTACCGACAAAATACAAGAAGTCTGGTTTTGGTTGACCTTAACATTAGTATAGCATGATATGAATTAAACAACCCAATGTTAATCTTATCTGCTGAATTAATTTTGTTCAGATATGCCTATCCTTCCAGGTGGATTTAAATTCACACAGTCCTCTAAAGAAACACTCGCTTTAACATTAAAACAAAAATGCCTTATGCCTAATTCATCTTGATGCTTAGGTTTCTCAAATGAAACTATTGCCTAAAGCTAATGTTTGCTGTACGTGATAATGGCAAAAAAAGGACCAGAGAAAAAGCAGGGAGGCACATATAAGCTGAATTTTCTTATATATGGGTTCAGACATGTTAGTGTAAACATTTAAGTAGTGGAACATTTGAAAAAAATTTGAAATTGAATGGCTGCACCAAACACCCAACTTCATTGCAGTCGCTCCTGACCTGTAGTGGAGAGTCCCAAAACATTTGGCATCTCATACATGCATTGCCTTTGATGCCAATGGCTGTGGGAGAAGGGATTATAGCTGCTTTGAAATCCCTCTCTCTCCTGGCAAATCTATGTTGAATATAACCACAAAGAGTAAAAATAATTAAATGGAAATTTTAGCATTGTATGAAACATGAATATTTTTGAGATCCATTCAAAACAGGTGGAGATATATGGCTTTCTGTACTACCAGTATGACTTTCCACCTCCTAAATTAAATATAATACTGCACAGTCCTCAAAAAGCTATTCTTTTTCAGTATGCATTTCTAGAGAATCATTATGATGCATCATATACTGGGTTTCAATTAGATAGAGATGTGCTAATAAAGTACTGTATTATCATTTCATAGAACAACCAGGTTTTGCTAATTTGTTTCCCACCAAACTTCCTAGCTTTAATTAGCAAGAGGAAAATATCCATTCAATCTGATTAAAGATCCCCAGGTACACTCATGTCCGTCTGAGGAGGTTCTTGTGAAGATTATGATAATGAGTAATTACCTTAGGCTAAAAGCTGTTTTATTCCATTGTCTGGAATGAAGAACTTGAACTGATTCCTCTCAGGAAAAAAAAAGGATGTAATATTAAACTATATTCAAATTCTGTTTGGATTGTAAAATTTACCTCTGCATTTTCTCTCTATTGATTTTTTTAAAAAAACTCTTTTCCATGACATATGCTTATACCATGTATATGGTGGATGGCAGAACCTCTCTCCTGCTTAAGACTGACAGTGATGGTCTCCCTGGAAGTATTCACTTTTGTATTCACCACTGTAGTGGTTTTTTTTTTCTTTCCTTTTTTTTTTTTTTCTTTTTCTTTTACAGGCTGCACCTCTTTGATAGGTACTGACATTTTTGACCTACATCTAAAAGGAAAGAAATTACAACTGCACCCTTAACTGCTTAGGAAACATGAATACATTTCTCAGATGTTAATTTTAGTGGCACTGAGCTCTCATGCTAAGTCAGATGCTTGATTTAAGGTTTCATAGAACCAAGAAGTAGAGTCATAAAAAGCCACTTTCAGCTGACCTTATTTTTTTCTCAAAGACTTTTAATCCCTCATTACTAAGAACGAGAAGATGAAAGAAGCCCTCACAGAAGCAAGGCTTGCCAGCTAACACATCCCACGGAGGAAAGGACAGCCTGGGCAGCACATGGGTTGCCTACACACAGGCTGAAGGACAGATGCACACCATGGTCAGTCCCGGTGTCTTGCCTATACAGACTGGAGATCAACAGTTCCCTTCTAGGTTATACTCTTGGGCCTCCTTCCCACAAAAAAAAAAAAACAAACAAAAAACAAAACCAAAGAAGATGGGGGAGGGATGTGTGCTTGCCTGGGCCTTACCCTATTGTGGTATTTTGACAGGACTAAGTTCCTATCTAGATTTAGGAATGCCAAAATTGTCACCAGTCTACTGGTCTAGACAAAATCTGAGTGCCACTCATAATCCTATTTTTGTTTTTAAAAGGGAATAATCTCCTTCATCTTCTTGGCAGTGGTGGCCAGGATGCTGGAAGGAGTGTGAGAGTGTGTGTGTCTGTGTTTGTGTGTAACCAGAGAGAAAGAGCAGACAAAAGGTATTATCCAAAGTGCCCTTCTCATAGACATTCACTGTGGTGGCACGAAGAGTTACTCCCTAGCTCTTGCATGCCTTGTTTCGATTAACCTCATAACTGGTTCCATGATTTCTTATTACCATAGAAAAATGGATCAGGATTCATCCTTAAGGAAAATATCTAACAAATGTTCTAAGTAAAAACAAGATCTGTGGACAACATTGCCCTGTTAATTTTTAATGAATTTTGCATATCATGCCAATTGAAATTATGCTTGCATGCACAGCATGTGTTAGGTAGGATAGAGGTGGAGAAAGAGTTGGATGAGAGGAAGTGGGGAGAGACTTGGTTCTTTAAACTACTTGCTTCCAGACACTTCAGCTCTTTGAAACTGTAAAATATATCTAAAGTGGGTAAGGAGTCATTAAAGACATATACTCTCTGTTGCAGTGTGCAAGCACTATATACATTAGCATATTTTCTCAAGCAATCTGTTATCCATGGGACAGATGGAAACAAATTTCCTATGGACAGATCCACCTTCTCTTTGCATTGGTTCTGCATTTAGTTCTGCTTTAAAGGGCAAGCTTGTATTTCAATGTTATCAGGTCACTATCAATGTCACCTAGCTTTGCATCAGGATAAAAAATGTTCATTACTGAAACTGCTGTTTCTCCAAATGAAAATATCCCTCCTGTAGAGGTAACCTGCTGTGTCTAGTTTTCTTGAGAGCAGAGAGGCTGCTGAAAAGTCTGCTCTATCCACAAAGGCACTTTCTGAGCATCAACAGCTAAACTCTTGTTCATGGTGCTGAGTTGTTTGATCACAAATAAGTGCCCACAACAACCTTGCTGCAGGGTTCAGGATGTCTGTGAGACTCAATACGAAAATCCTTCCGCAGAAAGGCATTTTTAATGAGTTGTTATTACTACAGGATTTTAATTTTCCTGAGGTGGAATGCTGGTGTATCAGCTTCGATGAAGCTGACATCTGTGGTTATTCTGATTCATTTGGAGTGGAGTCATGTCTGTGTTCGCCAAAATCCACAGCTGTTTTAGTCAAAGTAAAACCTCCTGTGGAAGACTGGCATTTGCAGGTCCAGTTATTCAGTCAAGTGGAGATAGGCCTTTTCAAAGTCTTTCAGGCAGATCCCTATAAACACAGAAAACCAAAAAGCTATCCTGTCACTGACACAGTGAAAGCTAACTTACTGCACAACAAATGTATCCATGGAGTCACACTTTCTACCCCCTAAAATCTTGTGCTGATTGGTTTTCTTCTGATGCAAAGGTTATCTCTTATCAGTCAGACATTCTTTCCAAATAAAAACAATCCAGTGGAAGTTCTGGACGCTCAGCTAAAACCATTTTTTTGAAAGAAACAAAGTTTTCCCACCTAAGGTGGTGAAGAAGAGGGAAGAGAACAGATCTGAGTAAAGACACTGTCAGAGGCATTATATCCAAAGAACTATGCAAGAAGCCCTGCTTTGTTCTCTGAAGTGACCTTCACTGCCTGCTGGTACCAGACTATAACAAAACAGCATCTCACTTGGGAAAAAGAATTGGTGATTGCCACAGCAATAAACCCCTTGCAATCAAGCTGTGAGGAACTACAAGATATCTAGCAACCTCCTGGCTTCCAGGAAGCGCTCCTCTCCAGCAGGAGGAGTCATTTGTAGCTGCTGAATTTTAGGACTCTTTTAAGGAACTTTGTCTCTGAATCTTATCTTCATTGAGTTAAAGTGTTTCCCTGGACAGAGAATGGTGGTAGTTTTGGCAAGACAGTTCCCTTCAACTCACTGGAGGTAATTAGAAATCTATTGAGGTAAACTGGGTACCTGCCATGTAAAATGGAATGGGAACCTCATTAAAAAGCTTCTTCTAAAATAAGCAGTCTAATTATAACCATTGAATAAAGACAATGGGAAAAAACAAAAACAATGCCTCAGGTAATTACCCAGAGACTTCTCATAATCTCCTTGCACCTGTGGTTTTGTGGCTCTTTGGATCAGGGATTTTTACTGTACAGACTATGTACATGTACAGAAAAAACCCTCAACCAACAGCTGCAGCTTGGACTGTTGTTCTATTCTATCATCACCTTACTGAAATATAGTTTTAGCAGAGGGGGTTTTGTTTGGCTTGGTTAGGTTTTTGGGTTTTATTTTGTTTTGTTTGTTACAATTGGGGCCTTTTTCACTTTTTTACAGGAATACTGAACTCTTCCTTAGCAATTTTCTAACAAGGGCCAGTATGCAAAGTTACTCAGGATGCAAGAGAAGAGATGGAGAAGAGCAGAAGGCCTTAGCTTCCCCAAATGGACCATTAGTGGTTATCAGACGGCATGTTAAGCAAGTTCATGTCCTCCATAAACTTCATGGGTCGGGTAGCAAATTGGCTTTGAGTGCAGCTTGGGCTATGCAGGTCACTTTGAACTAAAATTTCTGTGGTTCAATAGTCTCAGCTGGCGTCTCCAATGGCAAACATATTTTCTTGTATAGGAAAAGGAAAACATGTAGACATACAGAAATTTTTAGAATATTTCATTCAATATACACACAGTGAAAAGCAAAAGGAGAGAAATGATGAATGTAATAAGTACTCTGAAGACACAGTATGACACATAATTATTTTTTCACCAAATAGTTTTTTTTAACCATTCTAAAAATAGCATTTTTCTTTACTCTTTTGCATTAATAAAGATCAAATGACAAGCAATCTGTGTGAATGAATTACCAGAAGGTATTGCAGTAGTCATGAAGCAATGTGTTCTGCAGGAAACAAGTAGTTCTAAGGATGTCCAGATACAGCAGACCAATTGGGTATGCAAAAAACATAATTAAAATTAGCAATAATTCCTTAGGCCATTTCCTCTTAAGTAAATATTCTGCATCTTTCAAATTCCTATATGATCTACTCTGACACTTTTGGAAGGGTTGCTCTTTTTAACAGATTTCAGCCTAGCCCCAAAATAAACGTTTAATAAAAGAACATTTTTAATGGAACAGTTCATTTCGTCTTCTAGTGGAGTCTGTTAAAAACACATTCAGTTTAAAAACAAATAAAACGACATTATTGAAGGCTTCTCTTTAGGAATTAAGATTTTCCATTAATTTTTCTTTCAAAAAAGCTCTGTAATTATTCCATTGGCTTTAATGAAGGTATTGTTTGTACAAATCTGATTTTTTTTCCAATTGCTCACAAGTTTTATTCTTCTCTACCACTTGTTTTTTTCTGCTTTACTTTATGCACAGTAATTATGGTAGTATTGGATCTGGTGTTTTCTTAAAGATGGTAGGCACCAGTCTGCATAACTTATTTTACGATTTGAATACAAAAAGCCTCAGACATGCAAACTGTCTGCTGGCATCAATATTCTGTCATGTTTCATCTAGAAAAGGGCAAGGCACTGCTATTCACTTTAACTATAGAGGAACTGTTCATCTCACATCTCTCTAGCCAAGTCTGACCAGGGTAATCAAGGGAGCACTTTTGCAATTAAAACACTTTAACTTAAGAGACATTTAAAAAGGAGAAACATAAAAAGCATTACATTCCACAATTCTGCACTCCAGAAATTTCTAGAACACAGTGGCTTTAAATACAATTTTTGTAAAAATAATGCTGGGACAAATGCTGTTTGTATGCATTGATTTTAGGTTTTGTTATACGGGCTATTTAAGAATTACTGAGAAAAGGAAGAGACAGTTACCACATGTAATTGCACCTCTGAATAGGGCTTTCTCACAGGTAGCTGAAAGGAGAATTCAAGCTGTTAAAAGCTCTCTAGAAATGTCATAGGTGCACAAAAAAAAAGGAAAAAAGTGAAGTATTCTCGGAGGGGTACCATGTCTTTCTGTGGGGAAAAAGCATCTAAAATTGCAGGAGTACATCTGAAGAGGACACAGACACTGAAACCTCCCTTCATGGTAGCGCTGAGGCCAGACCAAAGAGTGGGTCTGTGTATTTTTGTAAAGAATCCTGCCCTACCAGCACACCATGGAGTGCCCATATCCGCTCCTCCTGATTATCTTCTCCCCTGATAATATCACTGCTTCTGTGACCCCATTTCCCTTAAACGCAGCTTCATGCTCTTTTTGGTGAAGAAGAAGATTCACTTTTCTAATTAGTATACATCTTGGTAATACTTGTGAGTTGAGGAAGACAAAAAGGACCAGGAAGCCTTGAAAACATGATTAAATGTCATGCCCCACTACTGGAAACATGGGAAATTGCAAACAAAAGACTTCACCATACATTTTTGTTCAAGTAGGCTATAACTTTGCAGAAATGCAAGAACAAAAAATGATGTCAACATGTCAGAAAAAAAGACATTTTAACATCTCAAAGCTGTCAACCATTTTGTTCAACGTTTTTCTAAGGGCAGCAACTGAAAATGATAAATGACTCAGTATAGCTATTCTTAGAGCTTATTTAAGTTCTCTTAAATTAAGAGAAAGTAACTAGGGCCCCACTGAAAACAGTGTCTTCCTTTCCACAAGGATGTGTTTCTGTTCTTGCCTTCCTGACCATTTGTTTAGGCACTTGCTCACTTGTGACATTTCTATCACTATGATTAACTAAACTTTAAGGTGAGTTCTCATTTCTCACATAATTTTTAATTCTTCCCCCATTTCCTTGACATCCCTATTTTTAAAAATGAGGTGACAGAAAGGAAGTTTTCCTTGTGATTCATCATAAAGAGAAGTTAATTATTTTATGGATACTATTCCTCACACTCAATTATTGTTACTTAATGGACCAAGGCCTGCATTTTTATTAGGAGTAAGTCAATACTAGTTTTTCTTCCAGTGTACTCTAGAAATAGGTGTTCTAAGTCACTTAAGGCATGACAGAATTGCTTTTTTACCTTGGGACTGCTCTGATACAGAGTACTGAAACCGTTCATGATTCAACACAATCATCTCTTTGCTATCCTGCAACACGGCACCCTTGATATCCTTCCTCCGATTAGTGTGCAACTGGGGTACTAGGGAGCATGTATCCTTTTGATCTGGGATTTTTATACACATAGGCACAGCTACATAGGTATCTGCACTAAGAAATTTTATTTCTTTACAACAAGAGCCTCTTGGCTTAGTACTGCTTTTTCATAGTTTAATCTCTCGCTGCTGTTCACTTTGTAGTCAAAGGTTATCTCACACACGTAGGTTGCTCACTAGACCCATTGCAGGAATGCTCATTTCATCATGATCTTCCAGTGCATCCATTTTTAGCCCACCTGCTTTGTTTCAAGTCTAGGTGACACACTAATGGAAAGCCAAGAAAAGATATACCATCATATCACAAGGACTGGGAGAACTGTTTGACATGCAGTTATCTCAGATAATGCCCTAATCACACTTCTAAGTTGCTTTCTCTCTCAAGTAGATTAACTTAATTTTGCACGTTTGTCTTTTTTTCTTCAGCATTTACCTATCATCTCATTGCTTTTACTGAACATGCATTCAACTTCAAACTGTCCTGCTGCCTATTCAGTTTATATTTATTTTTCACTTTCCTGGTGACAGGATTATCTTTCTTACACATCTAGTAGACATGTTTCTCTGACCTGAAAGAGCCAAAGTTGCTGTCAAAATCCAGCTCCTCATTCAAATAAGCCCCACAACCTTGCCAATTTCCTCTGTCAGGAGCTCTGTTCCACTTCAGCTAAGGCTCAGAGCAGAAAGTAGAATACTATTTTTCTTGCAATTACTTTCAAGGTCAGTAATGGGGTCATCAGTAATTAACATCTAGAACATTTTTGACCATTTCTGTTTTTATTAAAACAGAGAAATATGACATCCTTCTGCTTCAGGGTGGGTTACATGTTGTTACATATTAAAAATCAGAAGACTAACACCCACTACTTCTAAACTAGGTGGAAATCATCAACTTTTGCTTTTAGAATGAGAGCTGCTGCTTACTGCCTTTCACCCTTCCAGTGTCCTGAAAAGAACATGACACAGTAGCACATCTTTCATTTCTGCCTGATGGATAAATTTTAATTAACGTTGAAATTAAAAAAAGAAAAAAAGTCAACTATAATAAGAGTATTTATTTATTTTGTAAGAACTAATTAAAATAATACAAAATTGCAACCTACTTTAAATTTTGTAATTCCTTTTTTGCTATAAACACTTTGTTTACAGCAGTAAACCAATTGATACTTAACCACCACTTAAACCATGGCAATACCTAACCATTTGGTCATTATTGTTCTGCTCTGAACTTCATGAGATGAAAGGATAAACTAAATGTATAGATTTGGTTAGCTGGTAATATCTACTTCATCTATTTTTTGAACATGAATGAAAAATAAAACAGAATAGTACTAAAATGTAGTTACATTTCTGAAACTCAAGCCAGTGTTGCTGATTCACATTAGCCATCTCACATTTTTGGCACTTCTGAATGTTAGGCCAGAACAATTAATCTCATTGTATTCACAAACCTATACAATGCAGCCCTAGCAAATAATTTAATTTAAAGAAAAAAGAATTATTCTTTCCAATTATGAAATTAAAAATCATCTTGTAACTAAAGAAATTAAAAAATCTTTCCAGTTTCTGTGGATCGCTAGTTCAACAAGGAGAAGTTCTGAGGAACAACCCCATGCACCAATATATGCTGGGGGACACCCAGCCAGAAAGTAGCTTGGCAGAAAAGGACCTGGAGGTCCTGGTGCACACCAAGTTGAACATAGAATCATAGAATATCCTGAGTTGGAAGGGACCCACAAGGACCATTGAGTCCAACTCTTGTCCCTGCACAGGACAACCCCCAAAATCATACCATATGTCTGAGGTCATTGTCCAATTGTTTCTTGGATGTTGTCAGGCTTGGCGCCATGCAGTAAAGAAGGTGAATGGTATCCTGGGCTGCATTATACAAAGTTTTGCCAGCAAGTCAATGGAGGTGATCCTTCCCCACTACAGCACTGGTGAGGCCACACCTGGAGTACCATGTCCAGTTCTGGGCTCCCCAGTACGTGAGAGACATGGACATAATAGAGAGAGTTCAACAAAGGGCCATGAGGATGATGAAGGGATTGGAGCCTCTCTTTTGAAGAAGGACTGAGAGAGCTGGAACTGTTCAGCCTGGAGAGGAGAAGGCTCAGGGGGATCTCATCAATGTCTATACATACGTGAAGGGAGGGTGCACAGAGGACAGAGCCAGGCTCTTTCCAGTGGTGCCCAGGGACAGGACCAGAGGCAATGGGCACAAACTGAAACACAGGAGGTTTCCTCTGAACTTAAGGAAACACCTTTTTACTGTGAGGGTGACCGAGCACTGGCACAGGTTGCCCTGAGAGGTTGTGCAGTCTCCATCTTTGGAGATATTCAAAAGCCATCTGGGCACGGTCCTGGGCAACTGGTTCTAGATGGCCCTGCTTGAGCAAGGGGGTTGGACTAAATGACCTCCGCAGGTCACTTCCAACCTCAGCCATTCTGTGATTCTGTGATTACCGATTGCAAGTAAAGATGAATTTCTCATTTTCTCTGATCAGTTGTTCTAATAGCAGATCTTCAGTGGCAAACTGCCCTCATTGTTAGGAGGTAGCATTTTATTTCCAATCTGAATATTTCAAATTTTTATTTCCAGCAGTTGGATCTTGAACTACTTTTTTGCCACAGACACAAAGATGGGTTATTCAGGTTTCTCTCCAGGAAAAGAGAAAACTAATTAGTGTTATTACTGATTCTGAAATGCTCATATAATAAATCTGTTCCCTGACTGTGTTCACTAGCACACAGATGCCAGCCACCACACTGAACAGATGAATGACCAATCATCTTTTTATTTTCTTCCTTGGAAACAGTGAAAATTACCGAGAAAAGTGAATGTTGCTAAGTTTTTTCCAAAGAGATTATTTTGAAATGACTCCTAAATTGAAATCATAAGCAGAAGTAATTTGAGATTGCTTCAGTTGTGCTATAAAAGATTCCAAACAGGGGTAATTTTACATCTTTCAGGTTCAGAGATCTAAAGAATGGGCCTCCCAGTGTGGTGACATTTTCCACACACTATATGAGGACTGAGGGTAACAATGGAGTGATTCCTTCCTCTCTGTTATTACACTGCAACTTGTCAAGCAATTATCTCTGACAGATGCACAAAGCAGAAAGATCACACCCTTCCGTACTCCTAGTACTGAGGTTATGATGAAAAACAAAATCTAAAATACACAGAGACAAGACAGAGACAATATGACACCAGGTTGTAATTCACTCATGAACACTTTTTAGCTGGCTCTAACATTTTTTAAGGCCCACTGAAATATTGTTGAATTAAAAGCATTCTCAATAGATTCCTTTGCCATGACAACAGCTTGGAGGAGGTTTCAGAACAATTTTATGATACAATTTTTGTGCTGTGCCATATTATTTTCATGCAATTGTGGAGCGTGCTGCAAGAAAAACATTAAAGTGCTTGCATCTTTATGGTATAGTGTGTGGCAATAACAATCACCTGGTTTTGTGTTGGTCTCGGCTGCATGCTAGAAGTGACCTTGATTCTGCTCTACAGTCTTTGATTTCAGATGTGTAACTCACATCATGGCCAGTTAGCCAAGAGTAAAAAGTTCATAGCAGACCCAATTGCCTAAATGCCCTCAAAAACAAATGGGTTCTTTTATAGAAAACAATGCTGTATTTAAATGCAAGTTGACAAAAAGTCCCCAAATCATGGAACTTCTTACCTGTGAAAAGTATGAACAATTTTCCTATGTGGCAACACAGAAGCAATTGGACCATTGTATTTGTTTTCTGTATTTGAAAGGACAAATGTTACATATATTTGTCCTATGCCTCTACAACAACACATCTTTAGCAAGTTCTTGAAGAAATCACATAAATGTTCTTGCAGCAAACTCTGTAGGCATCCTGCCTCACACTTATGCAAGAGGAAGGGGTGTTCCACACACATCAGGAAGTGATCTATAACTTGATGACCTAGTCTTTGGATATTTTGTATGTTTAGTAATTACATGATCCAGTCCATACCAGGATGGCATTTTTAATCATTGAAAATATTAGGAAAAGTGAGCAGAGTTTGTTGTTGTTATTTAAACAAATAAGCACCTTGAGATAAAGCTGTGTTTTCTTTTTCTGTGCTCTGAAGTCTTCTTCTGCACCTGCACATTTGATAAATGGATGACGCCAGGCAATTTACTCGCTAGTCTAAGAGAAGTTTTGCATACTATCCAAACTTTTTTTTTTTTACTACCGACTCTATCCAGTGATATAGATTAACAGGATGTCACCATGTTTGACAGTCAAGGAAAAATGATGTTCTAAGATTTTTTATTATGAGCATATTTCATCAATATTTTATTTGTGGCTCACAGCAAACTAATTCTGAGTTACAGTATGTGCTCTTTTAAAATTATCAGAAATGCTATGAAGCTGTCAAGCTTCAGCTGCTTGATTTGAGGGAAGTGTTAAGTCATTATTTTAACTGTACTGTCAGTATAGAGCTCTTCCTGTTGTATGGGACAAAAAAAATAAGAAACAGAAAAACTTAATCAGACTGCAAGAGTCCATAAAACTAAGACATCAAAACTTTAGAACTGCATGTTTAGAAATAGTAGCATCTGCTGTGATATATACAATTTTTAAGACTTCCTATGAAAAATGTGCAAATTATACATACATTTCTGGCTTGCATCCAAAATCAAAAAGATGAGCCATATATATCAAATCCAAAAGGCTGGAAAACCATGTAGAAATCAGCTCTGGTCCTCTTCAAAATTCGAGTCCAAATATTGAAATGCCAAAGGTTCTCTTGTCTACCAAGGCTCAGTTTCCAAATTTGTTCAGATCACCTTGTATTTGACCCATTCCCTACACAGCACCTGTCCCCAGTTAATATAGGAGAACAAGGGGGCTTCTGTGGGGTGCTTGCATGGCCAACCCTTGGCAAAATGGCCTGGGTAACCAGGGCTGTTAAGAACATCTAAGCAGATGTTTTCTGAAAATTACATTAAAGAGGAAGATGATCATTAGCTTGGTTAAACAGTAATGAAGAGTTATAAGGAGACTTTCAAAACAAGGAAGGCATCAGCTTTAAAGAAGTGTAAAAGAAATACGGAAATTCATAACACTGGGGAGAGACCTGGGAGTGGGGACAGCAGCAGGCAAAACTGGGTTTGTCACTGACAGCAGTTGCCCCATGGCATCATGAACTGCCTTCCCATGTGGCACAGTGGCAAACCCGCACCCCACTAGAGAAGTGACAGTGTAGGGCACAGCACCCGTGGACCCACACCGGGGTGTGCCTGGGACCTCATGGGGGTGGTCACTGCTCGATCCTGTATAGTTCACTGATTGCCAGAAAATTGCATGCTGCTAACAAATGAATAAACTGCTTTGATCCTGACTTGGTTTGAACTACATGAACTGACCAAGTTTTCCCTATGACAGGCATGTATAGGATCCCATCTGCCCATCTTAGCCATCTCAACTTTGCCTAAATTTTAGGCACTTAGTGAACTGGTTTTCCTGAGTGCCTTAATGAGCTATATAGTGAATAGAAAGAGGTAAGTGCCTTTAAAAGTCTCCCTGTCTAATTTAGGTGCAGGTACTCATGTGGATATGATCTTCCTCTGGGGGTCCTCAAAGATATGTACAACTTACCCTTGTCTATATGAGCTACCTTTGCCTTATGTCTTGACTAGATGTCCATATGACTGAGATTATAGTTAGGTACATGTGAAACTGGACTGGGTTTTCGCCTAAGGTTAGGTGAGGTGAATGAAGACATTGAGACCAATGTAGAGAACTGTAACGTCTAACATAATTCTAATCCTACAATTTTATCCAGCTGGAAGTTGCCCAATATCTTCAACAGCTACTGATTTCAGTGCAATAGATGGCTTGAATTTTAAACAAAGGTTTTATTTTTGAGGCATTTGCTTCCTGTGAACAACTTAGAAGGCATCAAAAAAGGCATTGACAAATATAAAAATTGTACGTATAGTTTGCTGACGAACACCTTCATAGACAAAGACATGCGCGTTACATTTGATGCTGTACCTGCTCTCTCACCTCTTACATTTCAGTCTGTACATAGGAATTTTTACAAGGATGTTGTTAAGTCCCGAGACACCGGAGATCTTTTTCAGAAAACCTGACAGGCCCTTAATTATACATGTCCTGGAGGACACTGGTACAATACCAATTTTGTTTCCTTGGTTACTAACTCATGTAATCATAATGTATATATTCTACCACAGCATTATTATGACATGCCAAAGAAAGCATGTCATTATTCAGGCTGGCAAACACTTAATAAAAACCAGCTATACATGACTTCAGATTATTTAAATTATATCAAGCATTCTCCTTTCATTTGACTTAAAGAAAATGGCAACAGTAAATCACAGAATGCATACGAACTAAATTAGGATTATATTCATTTTTTGGCAGTGTTATCTTTAGAATCAGCTGTATAGAGTGGTATTTCAGAAGCACTCATAAGTGTCAATGTCTTGTTGTGACTACTGTATGAACACAAAAAAGATTCAGTTGGCCAGAAGTAGCTTGATAGATCCTTGACCTCTTCACTAGGAAAGGAAAAAATGTCTCATAGTCATAATGAAAATATTTGCAACCTCAAGCTTTCATTATCATATAATAAAATACTTCACTTACTTCAGCTTTCCCCCCTGTTCATTTCTACCTCATTGTAAAAGGATGATAACTGTTATTTTACTTGCGTGTGACAAACAGACTTTGTTGATGCCTGTTTAGCTATAGGGTGTTTTCTGAGGTCCAGAATGGATGTCTACAAAGAGCACACCTCAGAAAAGCCAGAATTAAAGGGAAAGTTTACTCTGAGTTTTATAGCTTCGTAACTTTATCACATTTTGTAAAATAAGGTAAGGGGATAAGTATGATCCACAGAGTTTGAATGGATGTGTGTCAGAGCAGACAAACTCCATTAGTTCCTACTGCAGGCAGAGTTTCACTTTCCATTGAATAAGAGTCAACAGACAACAGCACTACTGATGACAGCATTTTCCAGTTTTTTACACCTCATTTGGGGCAAGGGGAGTGGTGGTGAGTTGTTCACCTGCTGAGAAGTCAGCCACAAAATAGCTCCATCTGCTCTCTGGCTGCATTTGGCAGTGCTGAATGCAGTTCAGTATTTGTTCTTTTTTTTAATGACTTCCATTTATTTTCCAAAGGTTTTCCTTTATCCCTCTTTGGAATTAAGTTAGAACCAGTTGAAGATCACTTACCTATAAAATATACAAAAGATTTTCTATAAAATGTTGGATGCAAAAATCACTACAAGTGGGGCACCACTGGGATCCCATTGCTGCAGGGTTTCTTTTGTCTGTCCAAACTCACCTCAGTGAAAAAAGTCCTGAAGAAGAATCAATTGTAATGCAGTTTCCTTCATATATACTTCAAAGAGAATTTAGCTTTCTTGATAATTTGGCAGATAAAAAAATTTAAGTTTTGAAAAAACTATCTTTGTCAAAGGGCTTTTTGACAGCCAAAGAATTTAAAATACCTGCTGAAGGAAAAGATGAAAAATTTACCAAGCAAAAGTGAAATTAGCATCATGAATGCAAGGGGTGAATTAACAGAGTAGTGACCCTGGGGGGGGAATTCATCCCCTCCAACTTTATGTGCCTAGACATCTGTGTCTAAGATGCTTACTTAGCCTACGTGTATAGTTGGTGAAAAGAAATGAGCACTTTTTTCCAAGGTAGATGTCAGAATAGATCAAATGCATTGTTTGGAATACACTCACAAATAAAACAAAACAAACCCACCACTGTACAGTGGTGCAGCCTTGCAGCCTTGTTGCTTAAAAGTGAGATCAAGGGAACATTAATGTTCCTACCACTACTTAATGGGATGTGACCAAAGAAATATTTTGGTACTGAAGGAAGCAGTGTTCACTGATAGATTTGGAATCCCACAATGATGGTTTTGGGGAAAGGACTATGGCAGTAGTAAGCAAAATATAAAGAAAAAAAGTCCTAGTAGTTTCTGATATGACAATGACACTAAGACGACAGGCTGTGAAAATGGTATTCATGCCAAGTTTAAAGCTGGTAATAAATAAATTCCACATATATTAACATTTACATAGAAGAGAGATTCTTGTAAGGAAATCTGCTCATTAGATGTTTGCATTATCTTAGTTGTGTGATTTGGAAGAAAATTTTTATTACCTGAAAAGACTAGTTCCTCATGTGAGGTGCAGCAATCAGATCAATGTGGCATGCTTGTACCAGGTGGAAAATATAACAGCTTTTAACTCTGCCTATATTGACATGATTACACTATGACTTAGACTGGATGCTCCTTAAAGCAACGAAGGGATAACTTTGGGCTCCTGCAGGAATGAGGGAAAGTCTGTGAGGGAGGGGGAAAAGACCATAAGGGAAATAAGAAGATAATAGTATGTATATTTTCCAGCTTGGAAAGTGAGAAGGGAAATTACACTTCTCTTTCTGTGCATAAATGTAGATCTGCAATGATAGCAGCTGTCACTGCCATTCATGGGTGGTAACGGAGCCAACTAGTCTGGAAATTCCTGCCTAACTGAGTAGCTTTCTGAATCTATATGAAAGACACACACAGTTTAAAGCCCATTAGAAGGCTCCCTGGATAGCTTTTTAAGTATTTTTGAATGTTTTCCTTTGAAAGACTTGCATAAATCAAGACATTATTTTTATTATTGAGAATGTTCTGTAATCATTGAGCAATTCTCAAGTCTCAAGTCAGACAAACACACAAAAAGTCAGTCAATAAGAAAGTTAAAATGAGGATAAAAGCATAAATAGATGTGGCATTGCTGATTTTCTAGACTGATTTTCTTAGTAAAAATCCATGATGCAACAATACTTTAAAAACTTACTATTCAAAGATACAGAAATTTAGCAGAATGGTTTCATGTCCACAATTGAGATGCACAAGCAATGCTGCCACTCTCTCATAAGAGAGAATGTAAAATTTCCTGTGAATACATTCTGCAATCAAGCCCTTTTCTTGATGGGTCTGCCTTTTTGCACTTAGGGAGGAGGTTAGCAACCACTTTGTGCCAACCTAAAGTCTTCCCAAAAGTACTAATGACAAGTTAGTGTTTTTGATGGCAGAAGCATATATAAATATGGTCAAAACTGTAACCAATATAGAAATGATTTTTTATAAATATAATAAGCAAGATTTTTAATTTTCAATAACCAGAAACAGAGCGATAGAGATGGAAACGAACAAGTTTTACTAGTGACCATTCCCTATAATCAAAAAAAGTAATTATTTTGGATTATATACACTCCATGGATGATTGCTGCTCAATGACCTAAAGGGCCTTAAAGTACTATGTCACCCTACCAGTAATTCCTAAAGAGAATCACTAGTTTAAATTGTGTTGAGAGGTTTGCATCTGAAAACCTAGGAGTAAATATCTAACTCGGTATCGCCAATGAAACATTCTTTATTTTTCTTGAGTTCTGGGTAAAAAGGTTTCTATACAAAATAACAGAAGCTTCATGCTATTAACTATCAAGGCACTTATCTCCTTCTGTATCATTACATTGATATATTTTTCTTTTTTGGCAATGACAATCTTTGTGCAAACAACCTTTTGGAGGTCTGAGAATACTTATGCGATTTTTTTGATGACTGCAGCCACATTCCTTTTACCACACATGATTTGTTTAAACAGAATCTGTGGTTGAAGCTACTTCTATTTTGTAAAATGCCTCTTTCCTCCAGGAGACTTGGTGCATTGGGTGGGTGACCACATGCACTTCTGTACTGATGAGATAACATCAAATAGTAGAAGTGTTGTGTTTTATCTGCTTTGTAGAGCTCATTGCTCATAAAACATGTACAGTTATATTCTGAATTAATGTCCACACACACACACACACACACTAGAGGGATTGGGAGGAGAGTAGGATAAACAAAATTTCTCCTCTGGTATCAGGGAAGGTTTAACTTACCACTCATTTTTTTTTCTGGGTACCAAACTGTGCTATACAAACTACCCTTTCAATTTTGGATTGATACATTTTTATCTTCATCTCTAAAGGCTCTTCTTCACTAGAAACAGTTGATGTGGGAATGAAAAGGTGTTTGTGCTTATGAATACTCCCTCATTCTGCAATATGCCCTCCACTCCATTCACTAGGTTTGTTATATTTTTATTTTACTTAAGATACTTCTAAATCAACAACTGTCTGTAAATAACTGCTTGCATAGCACTTTGTACATGGAGATCCTTTACACTATGATTAAATAAACAAACTAATAAAAATCTAATAGATAGAAAAATAAAAAAGTCACCATGCTCTGAAATGAATTAAAAAGTGAAATGAAAGAAATAAATTAACTGCCATTATAACATTTTTTAACTTTAAGAAGTTGCTGCACCTGCGAGATGTTATCATAATTTTTTTTCTAGCTTTCCTCTAGCTTCAGTGAAAACAAAGTCACATTTATCCTTTTTCTTCTCCCTAATGAGTATCCCACTGATTATCCTAACCTGAAGAGGTACTTGTTTTTAATAGAAGCTGCCAAAACATAGAAGTACATACATGTCTATTGCTTCCTCTATTTCTCACTTATGCCACACACACACACAAAATTACAGTAGTGACTACATTTAGAATAATTGACCATAATTCTCTCTCAGCATATAAACAGCCAACTCAGAGAGCAACTTACACTTCTGATATGATAATAATGGCTTTATATCATGGATTAACATCAGCACTGTTTTGTTGTCTGGTATGAACTTATGACAATCACAAAACTATGAATTAGATTTGAGGAAAAGCTTTTTTTAAGAAGGGCTGAGATATATTCCCCCTTCCCTCAGAGTTTGTATAGTTAAAGTTCTATCTTTATAGGGTTAAAATATCAATGGAATGATCTATATCCAGGTTTAAACAAAATAATGACATAGTTCCTTTCTTTAAGTATTTCTTACACAAAGATGTACTTTTTAGTAATTAAATTCAATAACCCACGACTTCACTGGAACTTAAGCATATACTGAAATGTTTTGCTAATCTGGACTAAAACTTAAACTCTTATCAAGACGAATCCCAGTCCTGTCAATGATGCTATGGCACACAAACACGTAACTGAAGATGAATGGCTGTATCACATATGGTATAGGAATGAATAGCTGGAAAGAAATTCCTTTTGTCATGAAGTTCAGTTTACAGTTACAGGGAAAATACAAAGTAGCCTCTTTCATAAATGTAAAATGAGTTTCTTTTTGCTCCCTTAAAACCAAAACCCATCAGATTTTCAAAAGTGCCATTAATTTCCAGCCGTAACGGATTCATATTCAGTTTATACCCATTTCTTTAACCTCTTTTATCTTAATTTTTTTCTTTTTTCCACTTTGGTATTCATTCCTGAACCTATCTATAGCGGGTGAATAAAACCCCTCTTATGTATCGATCTTTACTTCGCTAAATTAATTAAGCTAAGTTATTTCAGTAAGACAGGTACTTAGCTCTGCTGAGCAGCTTCGTATGTCTTCTGAGCGCTTCTTCCCATTTACATCTTTCTTGCAATTTCATATTTAAATTCTTCAGATATTCTGATATGGAGGTAATCTACTCCCCTACATCCCAAGTCAAGTTCTTGTTTTTGCTTCTATCTCAGATTTAATAAATTGCATTTAAAAAAAAAAAAAACAAACCACAAAAAACCCCAAACCCAATAAATTTACACACTTTCTTATTAGTCATTCTTCCTCCACATCTAGGTTCTGAATGATCCTTACTGAACATTTTTTTAGTCTGGAGTATAGCTAATCCTTACCTCCCCCTCCTAATGGAAACCTCATCTTCTTTCCTTATTTCATTTCTATTTATGTGGTCAAAGACTTTACTATTTTATTTAGTTCTCTGGAAAGTCTAATTCATCTTTATTTTCCTCAAGCTTACTTTCCAACCTCTAGAACAGAGCTTACTTTCTTGGCTGACAAATGTCTCTGTTCCTTGTAGACTCTTCACTTACGCCTAATATTTTTTTTAGGGTAGTTAAAGATTAAATCTTACTCTGATTTGCTTTTGCCTGAAAGAAAATTCTGGATGGTTTTACATATTCATCTTACAAAAGCTCCAACCCCGTGGCTATGAAATTTCCCAAGTTAACTGACTTAGTATAGCTCGTTATTTTGCCAGAAAGAACACCTTTGAATAAAATCTGTAAATAATAAAAGTATACACTTTAATATGTGAACATACATGTACTTCTTTTTGTGCTTATTTGTCAAAGCCTCCTTCAAACTGGTTTTGCTTTCTTCGTGTTCAACTGAGTCATACACTCTTATCTTTTATTATCAAAGGATAAAATAAACTGGAAAAAATGAAAGGCAAACTTTCTTTGTGGAAGTGAATGACATTTTTCTTACCCCATTGATCAAAACACTGAGTGTTTACTCAGTGTTTACTGAGTGGAAATCTATTAGACATTATCTGACAATGGATGTTTGGAGCTTAATTCACATATATGTGGTACACCATTGAAATGATGCTTCACATTTTTCTTAGCTGTTACTTTCTCCTATAAAAATGTCTATGGTATAAATGTGTAATTGAAGGCCTTGATATCTGAGTCACTAACTGTGTTAGCTATAATGCTTTTTGTTCCATAGCCCAACTGGAGATGTTTTTACCTAGAGAATAAGCATTATTTTTCAACATGGATTACCAAAAAGAAACAGGACTGTTTCTTGTCCACAGAAGTTGTGCTTGAATGTGCAAGTGACAATAACTAGATACTTAACAAAACAGTTCTCAGGGGGATGAACAGAGTAGGCCATAACACTTCTAACAGTTTTATTAACCTCTGTTTACATAGTTAAAATTATAAATAAGAAATTTAATGAATAATAATCAGATACTCTCAGCTGCAGTAGAAATGTGCTAAGGCCTATAATGAACTTACAATCAGCAAATTTAATTGCAAATCTTTAACTCAGAATTGAATAACAGATATATGAACTGGACTTCTACCTCAAAGGTACTGCAGAATTTCCATTTAACTGGACTTCTATTAGCTGAAACTAATATTGAGCTATAGATTATTCATGGACCTAGATCTGTATTTAAAGTCCCATATTTGGAGAGCAAGTCTAAAAATTTTTTTTTTCTTTTTATCTTTTTTCACCATCCTTACATGAAAAATAATCAAAATCAATTAACTCGTGCAGGCCTAAAATACCTTCTTCTCCAAGACTAAGTCTTCAAGACATAAGGGTACCATGAAGTTAAAGAGATTACTCATATAAGGAATGTTTTAGCATTTTTCCCAATAAATGTCCTCCCTCTTGATAGGTATGAGATAATTTGTTTATTAACCATGACCATGAAAACAAACCCCATGTTCTTAGATAAAAAATAAAACTCCCAGTCCTCCTAGAATATTATGAAGTCTTACAAATTTAGGGTTTAAGAAAAACACCCTGCTCAAGGATTCCAGTGCACATGTACTGTGACTTATACTAAAACATATAGTGAGGAATTGTTACAGAGAGAGGGTGGAAACAAAACCTAAAAGGAGTGCGTGTAGTAATATGTCATTATTTGAAATCTACCTGGGGATTTTTTTTTTTGGTCTGAGTAAGTTTTTAGAGTTTGATTTTGACAATACTGACTAGATATATTTAACTCGATAGCATGTTCCACTTCACATTACGCTTGGTGATATGAAATCACGTTATGAATCTTCATTAATCTGCCATCACAAGAAACCTACAAAGGCTATTATTTCTCTTGTTTTGTATATGAATAAAATGAATTTGCAGCAAAAGTTTAGTGACCTTATTAAGTTCACACAGGAATGAACGGAAATCCTAAAATGAAGCAAATACCTTTTTCACCCTAAATAACTTTCACCTCTAACCACAGGTTGACCTTAATTTCTTACAGCACATACAGCTGGATTCAGCATAAAATCCTGTGAAGCTTGGTCAAGTTTGTATTTCATTTTGGGCATTTGAGATTAGCACATCTCAATCTGCTCCTGTTTTAACTACCTTTCTTGCAAGCAAACTGATGTTTGCATCTTGCCAATAACAGAAACCATCAGATTCATGATCACTCATTCAAACATGTTTAAATTAAGTTAAATTAAACATGTTTAAATCATCTCACTATCCATTAATTTGAATACCCTTGGTATGGCAGTGTTATTCTGTGACTAAAATGCACATAAAAATACCTTTTCAAAAACATTCTTCTACTGGGCCTTCTGACATGTCACTAACAGGAAGCTGTTCAAGCTCCTCACTATCACTTGTGAAGGTAAGATTAAAAATTACTTATTGAAAAAAAAATTCTCAGTAATAAACCAAGAAACTATTCACATGTACACTCTTTTATTTTGGTCAAATGCTAATATATTGAAGCAAGAAAAATAGAGACACACATAATAGAACCAAAGGTGAGTGCCAAGTAATAAATAAATTCAACACTGATTTTATTGTAAATATTCAGCTAATCTAGAAAGCTTTAACTCTCTAAAGATAAAATAAACTAAATATAGACTTTTACTCTGTAGCAGCAGTGTGTAAGGTTCTCCTTTACTGCAAAAGTTTGGTCAAAACCATCTCATCTCTCATAAGGAACATCTTATTTCCCACTCCATTCCCTCCTGCAGACTTTGGAGTCCTTCCTGATTCCTCACAAGAGGTGTATGGAACCTGAACATGTCTGAGCATCTCTGACTGTAAGACAGTCCATGGACATTTCTTGGTAAGGAACATCGTGTAGTACCATGTGGAGAAAATTCCTTGAAGGCTCAGTTCACAATATCATTTAGACAAAAACTTTTCTCATTTTAAACAGCATATCATTGCAATGCATTTCTGAGCTCCCCCAGCATCCCCAATGCATTTCAAGTGATTCTGATTTTACCAGAAACCCTGGAGAAATGTTTGAGATTTAAAGAGCATGATCTACCTTAACTGACAGCAGAAAATAATATTGTTCTTTTCCTTTACCATAGTTCCACTCTATTTTTCTAAAGAATGCTACTGGCTTCCCCAGTCTGTTGGGGCACAAAGATCATGAACTAGTTCTCTCACATTTTATTAATTATTTCATAAGCTCACATAAGCTTTACACAGCTACTGTAGATAAACAACATAATCTCAGTTTTATGAACACTGGGCTAGACATGCTCTAAGCAAGCTGCTTCTTTTTCAGAATCTTTCCATATCTTTGTTTTCTGTATCACTCCAGACTGTTAGCTGCAACTGCCAACACATATTTTATCATTGTTCTTTCCTCCAACAATGTCAGAATGATTGCATAAAACTAATAAGAGAATTGAAAAAACTGTAAATCTATGTGCAGAAAGTCTCCCTGATAAGGCCAACTAAAATTTGTCTTTTAATATTTAAAGTGATACTGGGTTTTCTACTAAGAAATTGTTTCAATGTTCACATTTACTGATAGCTGTAGTTACTTTACATTAAAAAGAATTTGAAAAGTCTTTTTTTCTAGAGTACTGTTTAGTGTTGCCAGTACTATAAGCAAGAACAAAGGAACATAAAAATCTAAATTTCTTTTTTTTTCCTCCCCTAAAAATTTTGTTGTTTCCTCCAAGAAAAAAAAATGTTGTATGACGATCTCTACTCTATAAGTTATGACAGAAGAACATTATTACACTTGTAAACCATAGCACTCAAAAATTGGAAAATGTCATAGTTTAGCAGTTGTTTTAATTCATCTCCTTTTGGATTTCTATTATAATGCAATCTTTAATGATCCTGTCACACAGTATTTTCCCCACAGGTTTGCCACTTCAATCAGTCTTGTGAAAATTATACCCTCTTTCTTTCATTTACCTTAGAGAACCTCATGCCCACCTCCTCCACCTACCCTCGTGCCGTCTCTGAACCCATGATCACAAGACTCCGCAGGCTCGTCTCACTCTCTTCTGATTCTTAGTTCTCATGCAGAAAATCAAGATAAACAAGCGCAAGTGTACACAAGCTCAACCTGCCTGCAGTTTGGGCAGGAACCTGGAGAGCAATGTTAGTAGGGCACCATACCTCATACACCAGCTGAGGAGCGCTGTACTACCCTTGGCTGATGCCTGTGCTAGTGCTGCAACCTCCCAGACCACCCCATTAGATCACATTCAGCCAGTCCTTCCACAGGAAGCTCATGTCTTATCAACATACCTGCACGTGTCAGGCACTCTTTGGGCAGCTGCCATCTCTCAACAAGGCTTTTTTTTCCTACAATCCCTATCCTGAATTGGTCCAGGCTGGGGATGTCTGTCACCTTCTCTGCTCTTTCTGTTTTGAAGTCTTTGTCCTGTATCTGCCCTACTTCTGATTGTTCAATGCCATCTTTCCTCCTCACCTTGTTTGCTCATTGCTGTCATCTACAGCCAAGCCATAGACCAGCTCCATTAGCCACCTTCCTGGATTGCTCTTCTCACTTCTCTTTTCTGTATTTCTCAACCTGTCACATTCATCCAGCTGACTGCAACAGCCGTGCTGCAACGTATTTTCTACCCCTCATGTTCGTTTTAATCTAAAAGGTATAATTCAACCTTTCCACTGACCAAAAGGCTGGTTGTTTACACAGCTTCTGACGTTCCAGAAGGAGGTCAGATCTCAAAGGTTGAATCTCCTCTCCATCATCTCATCATCCACCACTGCTAACTCTATTTTTTTTCACTTCTCTTTTTCCCTGCCTCTATCCCTAGTTAGGTCTTCTTTACCAAACTGTTGTTCTGGCTCACTCTCACCTGTTTCTTTTGACCTTGCTTGTGCTGTGGTGAAAATCCCTGGAACAGCCTGAATTCCTTCTCTGCAAAAGTCACTCCTAGTCCAAAAACCATCAATGAAGTAATCGAATCCTATGACTTATATTTGCTCCACAAAACCTCTTGGTTTATTCACTGATTTCTTCAGAAGAATGATAAGATAAAACATGATCTTCCTCCTCTTGTCATAAAAATATACTGTCTCCCTCCAACATCTACTGTTCTTTCTTTCAAAGAAATGAATACCTTTTGCCTATGTGAACAGTCCTAGCCCACGGTCTTACTGCTCTGCCCCTGTTCAGAGAGGCACATGTGGGCTAAAATAGCCCCAATCAAAAATCACATTTATGAAAATGAGACCACACAGAACTGCAGTTTTTCACCCTGCCTTTAACTGAGATTGGTGCACCTGGGTTTAGCAGTGAAGCCTGCACCAATTTTGTAAAAGGCATAGTAGGTAGATCCTCAATTACAGCTGCATTCAGGCATGCTATTGCTTATAATAGTGTTTAAGCTACAACATGACATTTATTTTCAGAGGTAAAGATTAAAGAAAAAAAATGAGGGGAAGTGACAGAAATGACCTTGGCAAAGGTATCCCTTCCCAAGCAGCAATTACGACAATCAGCACTTCGTTGTGCTGCCAAATTAGCCTGCAAAAGTGAATTCTTTCAAAAACATAAACATAAATGAAAACAGTTTTCTTAATTTGAACTTTAGTGTGAGTTTTTTGTTTTGCTTTGTTTTTTAACCATGGAATTGACAATAACAACGTATTATTTAAAGAAAACAACAAAGCTCCTGCTTTTCACATTTGCAACCTTTTACAGTTCTATGATTAAACTTTTACCTAATTTCTTTTGTAATTCTGGAGAACAAAGCAATTTACAAGTCTCTATAGAAGAATGCTACAAAACTACCAATTTAATTATTTTGATATTGCAGGAACACATTTAGCTCAGCAATGATCAGAGCTATTTGTGCCAATCTATATCAGTAAAATCAGGAGAGCTGTTGGCATTCAGTAATCATTTGGAAATGGAACTTGATGTTTCCTGGCTATCATAACAAGGTTAAAGCCTGAGACAGTGTTAATCTCCCAAACTACCCAACAGTAAAGAAGTTATACTGATTGACATCAGTGGAGAATTGGTTGCTGGTATATATTCAGAATAACAGAAAGTCTTAAGAGTACTAACTTAAAATTCATTGTACAGAATAAGTTCCAAAACAGGATGAGAAGAGTTCTAGCTGCAGACCTAATTCAGCTATTAAATCAGTAAGGTACAGCTTTTGACACACTCCAAGTCCCCTGTTCCACCAAAGTCCTTGTGAGTATTACACTTTAGACCTTGGTCTCACCGGATGCTGTGTGTGGCTCACCAAGGACATATGGATCCCTTCACATCTGCAATCCATGTAGGCATTGTGTTCTCTCTACATGTAGGAATACAATAACTGCAGGCAGTATGAATAGGCAACAACATATATCATAATTAATATAACATTTATATAGATTCAAACACCAGGGGATAAACAGAAAATTCACCCTTTTTAGAAAGAAATAGAATTGTGATGCATGTTTTAGTTGTCATGCACTGAATTTTCATTTGAATAATACGATAGAGGAGAAAAAAATAAAACAGATGAAACTGAAAAGAAAATTAAGAAGTCAAGAAGTGGTTTATTTAGTTGCCAACGCCTTTTCTTTGCATTTATGTAAAATAGGCTGTTTCCTCAAATTACCAAACAACTCTAATAATAATTATTTTTACTTTTATGGCATTTCTCATCTGAAATATCTTGCAGAATCAATAAACAATACACAACAGCAGCATTATATCCAGTCAACACCATTATTGCAGCACTACTGTATTCATGATAGAGTGAACTACAGAGAACAAAATCCTTGCCTCTGTGGATGGCAAACAAGCCCAGATTCTTAGCAGAGTGATATTGGTGCTCATGCTGCCTTCAGAGAATGAACAGACAAGTTATGCTCATGTATTTCTGCCCTTGATGAGTGAACCCACGTAGTTAGAGTAGATTCTGATTATATATATTCATCTCGTCCCTACACTATTGCAGAACTCATTTGTGGAGCTGCAGAGTGACGGGAAGGTGAGCTTGAACTCCCTTTACTGCTAGTCTCTCCCACACTATAGGACTGTGGCTGTTTTCTTCTGCTCAAGCTTTTTAGTGACACAGAAAGAGGAGTAGTATAAGGCCCAAATTTAACAAAGCAGCTGGCCAGGATCATGAATCTAACCAAGGACAATGAGACGTAACCCAAACTCTGACTCCCAATCTTTTAAATAATCCTACACAGAACAAGAAAAAAAAAAAACAACCTACATGTGTGCTAAGGGACATATTTTTAAAGTTCTGCGGTTGCTTTGGTATAATAGCTGCAGAACAATATTTGGCAAGATGATGTGATATTCTTCAGCTCCCAGAGTGAAAACTGGGCTATATCATTCAGAATCATACTTTCATCTCAAACTTGACAGCACATGTCATTGGAAAATAAGCTTGGAAGTACACTTCTGTGAGAGACTCATGGAGCAGTGGAGACAAAGCTAATGGAACATTTAACTATGTCATACGTTTTTATAAGCGGAGATGAAGGGAAAAAAATCCCTTCCCATCAGGCTACAGGGTCGCTATTTTCTATTCATCTCTATGTGGTTTTTCTAGCACAGACACAGCCATCACCTTGAAAGGGGTAGGACTGTGTGTTGTTGCCACTGGCCACCCTATATTGGCCAAGGAAATTGCTCTTTAAGTGTTCCCACATTTTCTGTGGTCTCTCTTTGGTGTAAGAGAGGAGAACTGGGGTATGAAGGGAGACTACAGCACTGTATGGAGTACTGTATAGAGACACACGTTTCCCTGTCTGTCACGCACTGCAGTTCTGCGCGGTACTGTTGGAACGAGGACAGTACACAACTCATGGGGAACACAGCGGCTCTGCACAGTGATGTACATACATGGTATGAACCAAAATACAGACCAACCCATATTAAATGTTCCTCTCGCTTTCTAGAAAATCCCCCTTTTCTCCTCCTTCCGTGTTGTTATGGCACTAAATTAGAAGTGGTTTCTATAAGCACATATTTAACATCTACGATAGAGTACCTACTAGGAAGGAAAGACATTTTCAACCTCATGCCATGATCCTGCACCAGAACAGAAGTGGACTAGAAGAACACAGCGCCAGAGCACTGCAGAGCCTCCTGTCCATGACTTTTGGAATAATCAGGTTGAGAGTCTAGTTTCCATAATTACTCATGGCTTTCTTATTTCTATATAACTCTTATACCTTTATTAATCCTTCTGGCCAGCAGCATGAAGTGCTTTGAGTTAAATGGACCTGACAACATTGATCTGTTTAAGCTTTAACTTTGAAGGATTGTTAGTGTTGTGCAGATCACAACTTTATAGGTGCTACATGGTATCACATAATGAAAGAAAATTAAGCTGCTATAAACATCACTGTATTGTCTGGGGAAGTGGTGCATTATTTTACAAGATGCAGAAAGTTAAGGCCTGTAGTAATTTAGTAAAATTCTACCTGAGAACTAATTTAATTCTTACTACAACTCAATGAAAGTTCATGATGATATTTCACTCGAGCAGTAAAAACTGCACTTCAAGTTATGATTGCGCCTCTGTACATTTCCTATGTAACTTTGCTTATGTTCTTACCTAATAGGTTAAAATGATCCCTCAAATGACTTAGGTTTTTTTTTCAATGCCTAAGCCAGCCTAAGGTGGTAGTGTTCTTCCTTTTAAGATCAGTTACAGCAGAAATGGGGAAAAAAATAGTAATCACTTCAGAAAAGGCTTCAAGAAATGAAACACAGTGTTTAGCCTTTTTTTTTTTAAACTGCATGTATTTTTTTAACTGGATTTAAGGTCATTTTCACTCTAAAACAATGGTCTGGTTTCAGACTGAGTATTAAAAATATCAAAAAGTTGTGGAGAACTTTCAATGTATCACACAATCCTTTATAAATTTATCTTCAGAAGTTACCCAGGTGTTCCCTCCACCACCCAAATGGCTTCATAGGCAACTTCCACGTGGTCTAATCCTGTGTCATGTACCCTGAGACCTAGTAGGTCATTCAAGTCACTCGATGGGAGGATAAGAGGTGCATTTTTTGCTCAGAGCTTACTGTCTCTCCAAAACCATAATTATTTTCTTAAAATTTAGCTTTTGTCCAGTGTTTGGTAACTGTTTATGAACACAGACATTTCCAAAGCAGAGTAAAAGACCAGTTACTGTACTTTACGTTGCAGTCCATGCCATAACGTGTCCTTAACGACGACATCAATGCTGTGAGCCTCAGGAAGCTCTTGCTCAAGTCAGGAAGACTTCTGCCTTTCTACGAGAGCATGATCTGGCCTCTGGCCATAATGCATTTAAACGCACACCTTTATCAACCCCTCCATGTTTCCAAACTCAGTGAAAATTACCATTAGAAGGCTGCAATGACTAATGAGCTGTAAGGAATTTATAAGGGGAGTTTTGCTTTTTAAAAATGAAAGTGATATATGTGGTACATAAATGTTTAATGTCCTTTTACTGAGCTTCACCCATGACCTTGAAAGGCAATGCTGTAAGGGTTGTTCCTTCAGTACAAAACATTGCAACCTTATTTCTAGAATTTCAGTTAGAATCTTCAAAATTTTGAAGTCCTTGACCTAAAGTTACCAAAAGAAGATACATCATTGCCACAGAGTTATGGAAATGTTGGTATATATGCACACTGCTCACTGCATGAAACCCTTATTGAAAAATGACAACATCACTTCCAAGGTCTGTACTGAGCTAAAGGACAAAGCCGCACTTCAAGTTTCCCCCATGATGTGTCTGCATTTCAGGCCACTCCACTGTCTGATGGACAAAAAATATCAGGCACAAGGAGCAAAGACATTTGTTTTTATAATAAACCCTTCTGCTTTATCTTTTCCATTTTCCTTTATGCTCATCTTCTTTTAAGGTTCCTTCTTTTGTAGAAGAGAGAACTTAAATCTATAACCTTTTTTAAAAAAACAAACCTTTAATCTTTATTCAGAATTCTCTTTTATGATGCTAATGGAGGATTATACAAGAACTAACATTTTCTTATGTTTATTATTGTTGCTCAAGTCTTCCACATTTAATAAAAGAGGGACAAAGAGAGACAGTATAATTGCATCTTGCAGAATCCTTCTCTTTTCTTTTAGACGTTACTGCTTTTTCAGAACTTTTAAAAGAATGGCAGTAAAATAGGAACTACTTAACAGAAATAAATTCTTTAAACCATAGAGATTGGATATTTTCCTCAACTTAGTAGGCAAAAAAAGCTCTTAGAAACACAGTGCCTCATGGACTTCAAATATTTTTTGGAAAAAATGGAAGCTAGTTGAAGCATGGTCACCACTAAATCCCTCAGATATCCTGGCCTTTCTTCCACTTCTTTTCCCCAGTTCAGAATGAACAGCTCTGATCCAGGCCAGAAATAATCTTGCATCTTACTCAGAAGAGTCTGAAAAGTAAAAATCTCTACAAAAGCCCACCAGACGTATCAGAGTTGGGAGATGCAAATTGAGGATAATGACAGGAAAGAACAGGAGTAATTAAATGCTCTCTTTTTGTGAAGATGATGAAAGGAAGGGTTTTTCTCCAAAATTCATCACTCTTTTCCAGGACATGGCATTACAAAGTACAAAACCAGAATGACAACTATTCTCTGACAGCTTTAAAATCCAGATTACTAAATTGCTTCTAGCTCTAATTGCCATGTTTCTGAGTCAGTACAATTTTAACTGTGTATTTAAATAGTAGTGAGTTGGTGCCCAAATCTTGACACAAGTACGGATGCATTTGCATTGTAGATAAAAGTGACTGATGATCTCATGGCAATTTTTGAAGCACTATAGGAAATTATTTTTGAGGCACACAAAGATAAACTAAAGATTAGATAATATATATTATAGCTAACCTCATTCTACATGATGCACAGGGGGAAAACACCTGCCCCATAGCCTTTGGTAATCAATGGGGAACTCTACGTTATTTCACGTATTCCTTGAATGAAACCCTGAACAGTAAAACGACTCACTACTCAGCTGTACATTTCACCATCTCCTCACACGACTTAGAAGGAAAGACGAGAAAGAGAGAAATATGAAACCTGCATGATTTTTATCCTATCCTTGAGAAGCAGCTGTACTAGATTATCTAGAGGACATAAACCTTGAGGTATGTTTGGGAAAGAGCCTTGTTTATTGTATGGACTAGACTTACAACGTTCCACCACCTAAGCATTAGCTTTGGTGTATGCCACCTTCTCCAACCTGTGTAAAACCTACAGCCTCAAGTCATAAGATTCCTTTCCCTGCCCAGTTGCTGAAGGCTTGGAGTCAGACACCAAACCACCAGCTTGCTGAGCGAGGAGTCAGCCAGAGTTTAGTAATATGGAGTCAACAACATGGGGTGTTTCTCTCTTCTCTCCACCAGCAATGTTTTCAAACAAAAGCAATGACTTCTACTTTGCTTTGTATGGTACCTGATTTATTTTATGTGAACATCTAGAAAACATACTCCTTGGGGGACCCAAATGTTTACCTTAATAGAATCAATCCTGACATGAGCCAGGACATTCACGTGACTGCTCAGAGCAATGTTATAGGTCCTTCAGTACTGGTACTGATGAAAACTTAAGCAACTACGAATTTTATCTCTCTGTAAGGTTAGATGGCAAAACAACATGGATTTTAATGACCACAGATCTAGGCAAGAACCAAAAATCTACCTAAACCTACCTATGTCCCTCTGTGATTCTAACCCCAAGGTTCTTTACATTGCTATGGAAATATAAAGTAACTGGAGAATGAAGAAGAATGATGACTTTAGGCACCTATAGCAGTTTTTGACATACAAGCAACTACCTCCTATTTCATTCTGTTCAGACACATGAAAACTTGGCACTGTAAGCTGCATGTACTACCAAGATGTTGTTTTAGGTGCAACAATACTAGCTTCTTCACAGCAGTATTCTGGTAGTGTTGGCCACTAAGCGAATTTGATGTGCCAACTCAGACACCATTGAAGAATTTGAATGCTTTTAACCTATTTTTAACTTACTCTAGCACCTCCTAAATTTCAGTAGTGTATTAGCGTCATCTTCTCTAATCAAAGATTTTCTTTTCTGCCTGTAGTTCAAAAATATTTTTTGATTTTTTATTTTCATCTGAAAAATGTAATCACGTGCCATATTATTCTAAGTTATTCTGATTAGATAACACTACAAGATGAAATTAACATACAAAATATAATCTTCTGCTTTACACTTCTTAAATCATACAAAGCTATTCATAGCAAGAAAATAAGAATGATTAAGTACTGATGTTGACAATATATAGGTACATGGGTTTAATAAGGAATGATAAAATGTGCACTCCACAGACCTGGTATAGCCAAGTACATTCCAATTAGTGCAAGACTAATTCTTTGCCAAAAGCTGTAAAATAACTGGAAGTGCCTCATAATGCTTTAGATTACCCGCACGCATATGCATGAAATGATTTTGCGATCTTTTGCAAATAAATTGTTTGTATTCAGACATGAAAAATAGAAACAAAGTATGCAGCCAGCTGGGCCTCATCAGCTGCAATTGAGCAAAGCATGGGGCAACCAGGAGAAGCTGCACAATGATGGCAGACTGAGGGGCTTTGCACAAAATTGTGCTAACTTTTGGGGCTTTGCACCAACTTGCACCAACTTTGCACAACTTGAGGTTTTGCACCGATTTGTGCTAAGTTTTGTATAATTGCAACTATTAACTGAGAATGTCAACAACTGTATAATAGCACTGTATAGGGATGCATTCCTGATATCCTCTTTTTCCTAGTCACTCCCTCTGGCAGGGTAAAAGAGGGAAGCCTTTTTTATTATATGAGACTGCACAGAACAGAACAGCTACACAGAGATTTACAGAGGATTTGCACAGATAGAATGAAAAAGCAGTAGCCCAGCTCTGCACTGCATGTGGTATCCAAAACAGCGAAGGGAAAAGAACTGCTACACCAGCAATGCAAGCCCAGTCAGGAAACGTAGGTAGTGCTGATAACCTTCCACAAGCAAACAGAATTTGCAGAGGCTCAGAATCGCTCAACATTTGATGTATTTTAGTGGAAGACAATGCAGAACATCTCTAAAGGAAAATGAGATTTTTTACAGATGCTGCTACTACTACCAGGAAACCTTGTGTAAAAACAGCTTCTGGAAGAAAATCTTGCAAAATCACCATTTAGAATGCCACCAGAGTTTACATTTTTTCAATGAATTAAAGGTCATTAAATGACAGGCTATTCTCTGGATTCTAAGAGCTCTTCAAGAAGTACAGTGCAATGTGCATTTGTCAATTAAATTGTGTCCTGTGAAACAAGTGAATTGTAGCAGGACAGAGCTCTACTGCATAATTCCTGACACACCTGTGATCAAACTCTCCAGGAAATGCTCCACAAGTACTGCAGAGGAAAAAAAAAAAAAAGGGATTCTATTTTTGCAAGAAGGGATAGGGTGCTTTCAACTTAGAGCTTGAAAAAAAATGACATTTCTGTGGTTCTCTAAGATTAACAAATGCCAAACAACAGGTCAAGCATCCAGTCAAGTCAGTACCAATATGAGTTGAAGAACTCATAGCAGTACCAATACGAGTTGAAAAAGAAAGCTTATCAGTCAATCAAAACCAAAAACGGGAATCAGAAAATACAGATGACTTGAAATGAGTGGTGGTGTGCATTTTGTCGTTAGCAAAAGGCCACTAGAACGCAGGTAGAGACTGCACCATCAGCAGCCTAGAGTGAATTTTATTTCCTATACATAAAATGATCCACTATTTTTATGAACAATGTGAAAATATCTTAGCAACATATCACATGTAATACTGATTATTTTCAACAAACATACAAACGAAATACTTTGATAAAATAATGGCACATGTAATTTATTATTATAAAATTTAATACTAAAAATATCTAGTCTCTAACTGGAAAGCACATGATTTTCTAGATCCTTTTATATATGTCCATGCCAACCTTTTAAAATTCAAAGACAAGAATTTTAAAGCTGAAATTACAACACTGTTCTGCATTTAAATCCAGATCGCTGCTTTCATTTGAAATACAATCTGGAACCTCTGCACTATTATAATTTTTTTTAAAACCAAAATATATTTCTACCATCTCCCCAGTAAGAACATTCCCCTATTCAGAATCATTGACATAAATTTGACAGAATGATTTGAATAATCCATATTAGATTGATAGCTAGTCAAGAGGTTGATGTGTTAATAACAGTAATACATTGGAAAAAAGAAAAGTGCATTGGGTAGAATCAAAACCTGGAGATACAGGAGAAATATGAAGTTGTGACAAACTGTCATGGGACAAAAACAGGACAGTGGTACCCTCTAGATAAAGGGAAATAAAAAGGAAAGGACTTGCAGAAAAGAGTTTTCCTCATAACAGTTTTCCAGCAGTAAATTATAAATTAATCTCATCCCTACTGGTGAAACCAAAGCTTTATCCACTCTTCAGGTGTTAAAAAACACCTCTTTAATCTTCATTCTCTACTTTTTTCCTCAAAAGGATTTATTCTAGCTAGGCTACATTTGAATCTAAAACATGGTGCCACTAGAGGTACTGGTCAATTGACCTTGGCTTGTCATGCACAGAAGGTTTGAAATTCTTTCTTTTTCCATAAGACCCAGAAAATATGAGGGGTACCTTAATCTGTAAAGGTGGGGGCATGACAAAAATCTCAAAGCTTGAAAAAAAGCTTTAAAGTAGTCTCAGTTGTATAATCTCATTAATGCAATGTAGATGTGACCTTTTTAAAGGAAGGGAGCAGTGGCACAGAGCATGGTGTCCAAACAAATCAGCAAGGAACTGGGCTCCAGTTAGTGAGGAGGCTACTGAACTGCAGGTGCATTTCAGAGACATAGAGGTGAGCAGTCTGGTTATTTGGTGAACCCGAACTAGGCCAACTGCTTAACAATTTACATAAATTGCTCAATATGCACCAGATGATCTATTCACAAGGAAGTCCATCCTCACTACCACTGATTTTCTTTTGTTGTGATTGTAGAAAAAAGCCCCAGAAGAGAAAGACAAAAGCACATCCTGCCAAAATTGATATTGGACCTTTTTATTCAATGATGCAAATATGGATTTAGTAGCTTAATTTGGGCATCCAATTCTGAACATTGATTCTTTTACACAACTGTGTTTCTTTTCTTGCTCTTGTTCTGAAATTCTAAGAGTAGCTGTTGGTGCTCCATGTTCACGTTGTTCTTCAGATGAAAATCACCAAGTAAAGTAGAGATTATCCACCGTCTTTTCTACAGACTGAGACTAGACAGAGTGAATTGAGTGAATTTTAAAAAGAAAAAAGGCTTTAAATGATACTAACAAAGACAACAAAGCCAAAGCTCATCCAAAGACATGAAAAGTTCCAAAATTAAGAAGCTTTTTGAGGCAATTTCAGTCCAAGCAGTTCTAACATTCCCAGGTGAACTGCAATACTCATGCTTTGTCGCAAAATTTGTACAATCTGGCAAGCGCTTCTGCCTTTACATAAAGTACCTCAGTTTCCCTCAAGAAAAAAAACCAAAAATTTTTTGACTTATTTGACTGTAGATGGAGTCTAAATTTATCTAGCGGGTATATTTTAAAATCTTTTAATATCACGGAGGCAATTCAAAAAGATCACGTAGTAAATTAAAAATGGTTTAGAAGTCATAGGAATGTTTACATTCAATAATGCTGCAACTTCTGTTAATCATATTTGTAATTTTCATAATTTCAAAGATAGCTCTGTTATTTCAGGAAAAAGGTCAATAGTACATCTAAGACCTTCAGGCTGGAAAAGCTTACTGTCATAGGGAGATATAGTCCCTACCCAAACTTCAAGCTGCTTTAGGCGAGTCAAGAGCTATGACTTGTATTTGTAGAAGTAGTTAATTGTGGCCTCTTCTACTATTTGCTGTTCTTCTTCTACAGAGACAAGGTACTTTATCAGATTTATGCTATTGCCCCTCTAGTTTCCTGCTACTTCTCAAGTAATCAATAAGATTAGTGCTATCATCAAAATTCATTTAAAACTGTCACTATCCTTTATCCTTTTGGTATCATGTGAATTAGAGAACTCATTTTGCAACACTAGATAGCCTCCTCAAAGTTAAATGAAAAATGGATCAATTCTTGGGGGCAATCAGCACAAATATTGTAACTAAACTTCTCATCTGGCATTATGCATGTGTTAGATCACATATAAATAATTACAGACAGATATGATTAGCAACCCAGGCTGCTTGCCAGAGACATTAGTCTTTAAATCACATGCTGGTTAACATCACTTAAGGAAGACAGGTGATATTCTTTTGTAGGAAAACTGCTTAAAAAGGGTCAGGTGTGCAATTTCAGAACTTTTTCCTGCTTTTTTTCACTGTAAAAGCTTCTAGTGACTTTAGTGGTATTATCTCTCCAGTTGGCAGTGCATCAGGTTACCTGTTATACAAGTAATTTATATTGGCACGGAAGTATTAAAAAAAATTACTTATTTTGGATGATTTGATTTTGAAAATGGGAAAGAAAAGCACGGTGTTTAAGGGAGGGAATAAAGGAGTGGAAAGAATGGGAATAGGGGGGCAGAATTAGCAGTCTCCCTTTCTTGTAAATGTGATCTGGGTGCAAGGACCTCAGAGAAGCACAAGCTGTTGTAACTGTACAGCCTATGAAATCGCCCTAATGTCTTCATACGATCTTTTATGGGACATTCAAGCTATTAGGATTCAGAGAAACAGGTCAGTTTATCGTGTGCATTTCCAGGAGCTAATTATGAATACTACATGTAGCAGTGGAAAAGAAAGCAAGGTCCATGAGCACCAGTTTAACCAACACTCCACCTCATGCAAGTCAACTCGGGCACTGTCTGTGCTGCGGGTTTGTCAACTATTCTTTGCCTCTTCTATTTAGGCTGTCAGTTATTTGAAGCAGTGACCTCCTCATCATCTTCTGGTACACATGGCTGTGCTGCATATAGCACAGTGGGGCCCTCATCTCACGTAATTACGTGATTTGGTTTAATTTTGCTTGAGATACAAAAAAAGCTGAATACGCTTGCCGATGATCCTGCTTTAAGTACATCTTGGAGGTGTGCTCCATTAGATACACAACAAGAAGAACATTTCCCTAGAGCTCTGCATTGCTCTATTCTGAGCCATCAAAGTCAAGTCTAAGCAATAACTAACACTTGTCTGAAAGAATAAAGTAGTCATTAAAGTTAGGTACTGTTATTTCCAGTGATGCGGACATTTCTTGGCAGTATTGTGCGCTAAGCACAGGTTATTTTATCCTAAGAATAGTTTCATGACGTCAACTGGCAGATCTTTTAACTGACAATATCTGGACTTTCTAATTTGTTTCTTTTAAGAACAAAGCTGTGCACTGAATTTCCACTCTTGAAAGATACTTTTGACACTGAACAAACTTATAAGAAAAATAGATGAAACCACTGGCGAGTCTTTTTCACACATTCCTCTTTGAATGTTCTTGGCTATATAATTTTTAGAAGAGGGACAAAGTATTTTACAATGCAATTTGAAAGGCCTTATATTTGTCCAAATACAGATTAGTCAAGTATATCTTGCATCCTTATTTAGAGCAGCAGAACTACACATACAGAGGTTCTGAATGGTATGTACCCTCACCCAGTATATATTTATTTCCCACTTGACTTCTGCCACTCTTTCCTCACCTTTAAATTCAGAAACTTCAGATGAAAACCTGGGTATGTAATAATTTCCTTCAGTATTTACTCAATATTGTCATTCCCTTGTTATAGTGACTAATATAAAAGGTATTAGAATGAATACAAACTGCTGTTCTATGATAATGCCTATTAGGTCCAACGCCAGGCAGGAGGGGCAGGAGAGGAAAGTCTCATCATAACTCAGTATATACACACCCAGAGGTGCCTTACTTCTTCTGATTGGTACCCGTGAAGAAGACTGAATGACTATGGTTTCCTAATGTAATACACCTCTCTGCCAGAGGGAAAGACCCTTATTGTTTTGGAGATGGAGATTTCTCCAGGGCTGAAAGCGTGGAGTGAATTCCCCAGAGGCTGTGTCCTCACCACCCTGCAGCAATTTCTGCTTCAGGTCGAAACACATTTTATTGACTTCAGTCTCTCAAAAAAAACCAAACCCAAACCAAAACTAATGGCACTTACCTTTGCCATATATGACAAACAAAAGCAAGTCCAGCAAAAAAAGAAAGAAAAAAAAAATCACTGCATACACTTTCTCTTCTGGGAAGAGGACTAGACAATAAACAGAAGCCCTTTGTAATATATGAGACTTCAACAGTACATAGACAATACTGCAGCATGTAGGTTAAACATATTTATACATAGACCAGATTATACTAGAATAGAACAAAACCATGTTTGAAAATGAGGCTCTTATTTAAAGTCGCTCAGAATGACCCAAGAATCTAATTATTCACAGAAGATGGATAAAAATAATAAATCACAGCAGAAAGGAAGGATATTAAGTGTTGATAGGTTTCATATTTGCAGTTTAGTGTGTGACCTATATTCACCTAACACAGAGCAATCATAATGCCAATAGGCAAACTAAGCAAAAGAAGGAATTATTATCACTATTCCATATGTGGGGAACTATAGCACATAATGACTGCATTTCTTGCCTGTGGTCACTCACATATAGTATGTGGCTGAGTCACAGACTGAACCTTTTTTCCTGTGTTGCTAACAAATGTCTTAAATAAACCATCCTTCCTCCAAGTCTTCTGTGCTCATAGTAGTACTGCATTATCCAGTGCAATAATCCTGAGCCACACACCCAGTCCTCTCCCTTCTTTCATCATTGTTGTTTTTCTAAATGCAAACACTAGGAAGGAAACTTCCTCATCCCCATGACTTTTTTTTTTTTAAATTATTTCACATTGTCACTTCTGATATGTGGGCAGTGGAAGATGCACTACTGGGCTGCATCCTCCAGTGGTGTAAATCAGTGCAGTGGGACAGAGTAATTCACCTGAGCTACTGTCAATCTGAGGTTATATCCCAGAAGATATAAACAGGAATCTCTTCAAATTAATGGATGATTTTTTACTTCTATGAATCAGCTTGTTATTGTTTGACTTTTTCCAATGCTGTTTAATCACAGTGTCTTCCACTATCACTTCATATTCCCTGTCTGGGAACAAAGCATACAGACTCTATTTTCAACCACAGCTCCACTACTTTGCCAGTTCTTAAAGAAACAGAATTTGCAATTGCTTGGAAGGACGTATCAGAGGAGACAGGTCTGACCATGACTGTCACTACCAAAACTGCTTTCCTGTCACGTACTCTCCCCAAAGCTTTTATTCTTGTGATGACATAAAGTTAGAGCTATCTCTTCTCACATTAGTGAAGGCTGGAAAGCTGCTTGCCCACATGGCAACAGCAGTTTGCTGACAGCACTACCAAGCACAAGGTGCAGCATGACTAATTTGTTGTCTGCCTATAGCATTCACAGTCCTAGATGTGTTTTGTGGCCTTTCTCCAGATCGCTGGACTTGGACAGAGAGTGTCAGATACTGCTTACCTGTGTTTAACAACTACCACTTCTTACCGTGGCTATTTTTCTGTATTGGAGGACAACCTCAATGGTTAGTGCTCCTAAATAACTTCAGGAATAAGTTTAGGGTATGAAAACTATGCTAAAAACCCCATACAACAGAAAAAGAGGAAGAAAATGCATGAGACAAACTTCAGTCAGGTCTTCTGAACTTGGAGACCTGTGAACATTTCTTTCCCCCAAAACTGCATTTTGTCTTTTTTTTTTTTTTTTCCCTCTGAGATGCTCAGCATATTTCTCATCTGTATTACTTTTGGTTTCCCAGCACTTGAAGTCCAGTCCTCCTGCTTGCATTAAAACAAGACCTGTGCCCTGACAGAAGGGCACGGCCCAGTCCTCCTTCTAAAAAGTGCATATTTTCTTTTATACTATTTGCAATACTGTATCTTTAAAGAAGTTGCAGTTTCTTGACCTTGTCTGTTGAAAGCTTTATTGCTTTCTAACTCAGCTTCAAATTAACAGAACTTTTTCTTCATTTTCTTGTTTATGTATCAGTTTCATTACTGCTGTCACACAGCTCTGGGGACAGAGCTAGTTAATGGCTGCATCTTGACTGCTGCAAATACAATCGCACGTTCTGCCCTGGGATATATGCGTGTAATTCCTGTTGACAATGCAGTGAAAATCAATTTCATATGGCACTGAGAACTGCAACCACTTATGGAAGGCAGCATTTGACTCTTAGGGTTACACGGTCATTTCTAATTTGGCAGAAAGTGGCATTGCATTATTAAAAATAGAGAAATGCAAGGATCACAAACCCAGCCAATTCATCCCATCCAGAGGGCCCACAGTTTCTGAGGGCAGAATTGATCCATTATCCTCATGTCACGCTTTTCTGGCCCATCCATCCTTTGGTGCACACAGGGATGTGCACTTGTATAATGTACAATTCAAATTCTTATCCAATAAATACGGGCTTACCTGTTCTAACTACACTTGGCTTATCTTGATTTAAAACATGTATGGATTTAGTTCTCTGCTTCCTAGTTTCACAGAGAATACTCACTCAATTCATGAAGTGAAAGATGTCTTAGTCTGACCTGGAAGGCTGAGAAACCAGTGGTCATGCCCACTGCACTGCTAGGGCCAGTGCTGTCAGTCTGAACAAAAAGCAAAGAACAGTAAAAACTCAAGGTCAAGGACTCTTATAAAGGTTCTCCTGGTTTCACTGGCAATTATACCTCTATAACTGATGAAAGATTGTAGGTGCATTTTTAAAGGGAAAAGGTTGCCACCTATTTTTCAGATTTTTTTTTCCTCTTTATGTTACAACCTTGTCATTGGAAATAAAGGCTATGTTGAATGCAGTTGGCTTTCTCCATTTTTCTGCACAAGAATTTGACCAAATTGAGTACTGCTTTTGCTGTGTTGGCATCCATTGCAAGATTTGTTATAAGTACATGCTTAGTCTGTACTCATTAAGTGAGCTTGTGGGCAATGATATAGTCAGTTAAATATTGCTGCTGCATACTAAAGAAATCTCCCTACCAGTTGTAAAGTACACTGTTTGGACAGCTAACCATTACTCTTAGCCTATGTACAGAGTTAAAAAAAAAACAAACAAAAAAACCCACAACTGCACAAACCAGAAAATTTTGAATACCAGCACCCTTGAAAAGTAAGTTCATGATTCAAAAATTACTTAAGTTATATGAAAAAAAGAAAACAGTTGAGAACATTTTCTCTCCTAAATATGAATGCTAGAGATAGAATAAAATGGCATTAAAAAAGATTCACCTCAATTATGATTGAGGGGAAATCTGAGTTGCAATCTATGCCATGGTGTCCTTTTCATTTACCTGATTATGGAAACTTCTTTAGCTAACCACATATTACCCTGTCTGCATTTGTTAATTTCTTTATTTTAAAATACCCACATTTCAGGAGGGCTACTTTCATAAGATTTTCAAGAAAATTTCAAAGAAAATATGCCACTCAGGCACTATTTTTTTTTTATTTTTTTCTACCACCACTATTGAAGAGAGTCTTCCACTCTATCCAGGAACAAGCCTGCTTACCTAGCAATTCAGCAGCTGTCATCTGCAGCATTATACTATTTTTCAAAATCTGGTTCTTACTTAATTAAAGCTGCTCAATATGTAATAGAATAATGACCTAAGAATCTAACCACATAAAATGACACAGAAGGTGGATAAGTCACAGCAGAAAGGAAAGGTAATATTAAGTGCTTATAGGTTCCAAATTGTGGTCTTTGTGGTTGTAGTGCTACATTTTGAATGATAAATTTCCTTCTGTGAGTACTGTACTCACTTGACAAATGAGAACACTTTATTATTGCCTTGATTAAAAGCAAAACAAAACCAAAAACTACTCATCATACTCATACTGCCAACAGACAGTATCTGTTACATGTGTGCAGTAGTTGCAATATTCTTGGGCTTGCTTTCTTTTTAATCTGGATCTCCGTCATTAACAGCACTCAAAACATCTTTGTACTTGCATTTGCACTTCAGCTGTGATATTTCTGAGCACCTTCAGACAAACCTAATTCGTCGTAAATCTCACATAAATGTAATGGTTTTGATTTTCTGCACACAGGTAATAATTTTTTAATGTTTTTCTCCACCTTCCTTTCTAATCAGGGATGATTGGAACTCCTGAAATGAAGACTTTATATGTATTTATCTTCAGGTTCCAAAAGAAAAGGGAAATACTTGTGCATCTTTTCTTGGTGGAGCTTCTCAAAGCTCCATTCTTTAATGTAATGAAAGAAAAAAACAGTACCGTAGGGTTCAAAACAATACAGCTTTCAAAGATCATCCACTCATTACCATATAAATAGCACAGTCACTTTACTCAGCATACTTTCCTCTGCCTATCATTCCAGTGTCAAGCCTGCAAGTTCAAAGGTGCACCCTTTTTTTGCCAAAACCAGAAGCTCTATTTTTTTTGTCTACTAAGCAATTATTTTATGAGGGAAGAATAATGGAACTTGAGTCCCTTTTAGATGATATATTGTCTGTCAGCCCAGTAGATCTGTTCTGAAAGGCATGGTCCTGACAGTTGGACATGGCTTATGTTACTCTGCTTAATTTCATGTCTACTGCAGAAATAGGTGAATAATGTCAATAGCTACAAAAATTATTTTAGAGGTTTCAGAATATTTCAGATATAGATACCATTGACATATGCGACAACAAAAGAACACGTATGCAAGACAATACGAACTTTCGTTGCCATGCCTGCTGCACCAAACAACAAAATTTCCTAGTTTATGTGTTTCCTCTGTTGCCCTATTGCATTCTAAACCCCATGGCATTATTATGTAAAGCATAACACTGTGAAATATGAGGCAGATCAAACTCTCTCTGTTGGACATCAATTTAACCAGCCCAGAAAAGTGCTTTTTTCTTTTAATTTGTTCTTTTTAAAACTGCAGCAGAAAAATATTATTATTCTAGAGTGACACTTTATGAGAACTACAACTTAGAAAACACCATGCAGCTTCAGAAATTAATTCAGCATTAGACAGTTCAGTTTCTCCATAATAACGTGGAAGACATGAACCAAGCCACAGATCTATTTACAGGAAGACTACTTCATCTACAGTCCCTCTCTCCATGCCTTGCAAATGGCCTCAGCAGCATTAATTCAGATAGTCTGTTGCCACTAAGAAAACACATTTGTTCATCTCCACCCTACTCACATGGCACTGTGCGGAGGTAGAGATTGTCTCTTATGATCTGCTGGAGCTCATGGTCTACCGAACCTTTCTGGAACCGTAAATTGAGGTAGTGACGAAGGTCCTTATCAACAATGCCTCCTGTCAAGGAAAAGACAAATGAAAGCATGATTTAAAAATATATTGCTTTGATGGAAGCAATGAATCACTTTAAAGTCTCAGTGGCTCATTTTCCTTCATGTTTCTGTCACAATGGATGACAGAAGCGCAAAGAGCTTTCTGGTTAAGGCATGCAGTTAGTATAATATTACTCGGTATCAATAATTGTAAAGGTTAAAACAGTTAAGGACAACTAACTGGCTAAATCTGTACAGTTCAGAAAATACATATAGGATTATAGACAGAGCTGTCAATTTTTTTTCTGCAAAAACTGGAACACATCGTTATTATATAACTACCTAAATATATATCTAAATAATACATTATTAGGTATTATGTTCCCCATGACCTTGTACCAATTTCCCACCTGTTTATTAAACGAAAAAATCTTCATTCAAAATGTCTCTAACGTCCAGTGTTTTCAGTCCAAGTGTAACCAGAATAAAATGCAGCTGTACATAATGATCATATAAATATTACATAAATATCTTTTGTGTTATTTATTTCTAATAGCACTTACAACTGAAGAAGATACTATAGCAAATGAGGGTACATATTTAATTTCCACCACTGAAAAGAGTCATTAGTAATAAAACATCTCAGCATAACACTGCAAATATGGAAAAAAATTGAGTTAAAACCCCTGTATTTGCCACTATTACTATAACTTTAGGACAAAACAACTTAAAAGTATTTTTTAGCCACTGACTGGTGTATCATGTTCCACTATTAAAGGCATACCTATAAATTTAACCCACCATGATTAATAAACAGTTCCCAATATAGTTCCTCTCCACTTCTGTTAACCCGGAGTATGGATCATGTTTATAATTATGGAAAAAAGTCTATAAATAAATGCATTTCTTCCTTCTCTGAAATTCTGACATAAGAAAAATATAGAAAATCATTACCACACTGAGTTCTGACATAAATTCCTGAGATGAAGAAAAATTGCAAGCAGATAGATCCCTAACTTGTTGCTTCACACATTCGACCTTAAAATGTTTTTTGAAATGGCATTTGCTATTGAACCCTCTGTGAAAAGCTTTATTGCCTTGGACTATATAAAGATTTTCTTGTAAAAAGGAACAAATAACATTCCTACCTAATTATTTGAAAGTCACTGCAGAGGACAAATGGCTATAAATTAAAATATATTTCTCCTTACAGCTATTCCTATTTATCTGCCAATTACAAGTCCATAATCTTATTATTGCTGCTATTTGTCAATAACTTCAAAACCTTTTGTTCCAGGTTTATAAAAAGCTTATATATAACTTCTGTCATCTTTAGCTAAAGGTAAAAAAACAGCAGACAAAAAAAAAAAAAAGCCCCAACTCACAACAGACACAAAGAAATACCTGTGTGCCCAGTTCCCAGAGGCTGAGAACTTCCATACAGATCGCTGTTATTCCAGGATCGCAGCTGAGCCACTTAGTCTACTACTTTGGTACCACTAACTCTGTTTCTAGCAATGGGGTCTGTTTGCAGACAAGACCATCCTTACTCCTGCTAATTTCTTATAACATTTCAGAGGAGGCAAGGGCTAGAGGAGGCTGCAGAGAGATGCTCTGCTCCTGATCAGAATCAGCTGTCCTTTCTGATCGGCTGCAGAGAGTAAAGGTCCTACAGCTCTTGCTCTTCTCTCTCTAATATACAGAACATGCCCAGTGATGCAGATGCTTTCTGGCAGCCTGAGAAAATGCCAGCTCGAGAACAACAGCTGTAGCCTGCCCACTGACATAAACCTGAATCATTCAACTTATGACATAAGTAAGTTTAGGAACCTACACAGATTTCTGACCCTCAAAGCGCATTTTTTATTTACAGCCTTTTGCTTCAAACACAGCCATTAACTTCACCATGTTTTAACGAATGCACTAAAACCTCCTAAGCACTTCATAAAAAGAGTCATGTGATATTTTTGGCAAATTGCACATTCCAAACTGGAGTATAAAAATGTGTATTTACAAGAAGAGATACCTACAGCCTTGTATTTGTTACATACAGATTCGAAAGCAGAAGTTTGTAACAGAAATAAAACCTGTATGTGTACAAACATAAGGGAAACATATTAATTTTTTCTTAATATCTGAGTATGTACTGTAACATTAGGAAAGTCTATTTTAAAGAGCAACCAGATGACCTACAGACAGCACATGTACAATTGACAAATTTCCCTCTTCAAAAGTCATTCTGTTTTCCGACCTAAATGATGTTTTTCAATTCTTTGGGCATAAGCTACTTTTTTTTTTAATCTGGTATAACAATGATTGTACATGCTGGTAAGTGTAAAAAACAAAATAGTCTGAGAGTCCTGAAGAGTAGATGCAATATTTTTAATTCATCCTTCCAATTGTCATTCTTCTGCTTTTCTCCCCTGAAAAGATTTGCTGTTTTACCTGATGCTTATCAAAAGCATACTTCACTCCAGATGTGCTTTCCAGGTATTTATAATACCTGAGCTTTTGAGCAGCCTGATCCTTTTAAAGTGCAAGCAGAACAAAATCTTGAGTGTGCTAGTATGGGGCCATAAGACTTTTTGCAAGAAACTATAGTGAATCGCAAGAATGTAAACCAGCCTTGATTTAGCAGCAGTGAATTAGATCTTGTGTTACAGACTATAACAGTCAGCTGCCCCGGCTGTGCCCCCTCCCAGCCTCCCGTGCCCCTGGCAGAGCATGGGAAGCTGAAAGGTCCTTGACCAGTGTGAGTACCACTTAGCAAGTGCTTAGCACTACTTAACAAGAACCAAAACATCAGTGTATCATCGACATTGTTCTCAACCTAGACCCAAAACACAGCCCCATACCGGCTACCAGGAAGAAAACCAACTCCATCCCAGCCGAAACCAGGACAGTAATTGAAAAGATTTTAAACATAAAAAAATATTAACTGCCACATCCCCTCTTCTCTCAGAGTTTTTTCCTCAGATGGTACTCTCAGGAGAACAGCAACGTTCCCCTCTCCCGAGGGCTCCACCTAACCCATGGACCATAACAAAGTTTGTGAACAAAGAGGTAAAATATGTCCACCAGACTTTTTTTTCCTTTTTTTTTCCACAAGTCCAGTAACATTTTATTGTAATAAAATTAAAAAAATATATCCTTAAGATATAAAAGAAAGCATGATGATTACAATTACTCATATGAATTGCTAGCAATTGTAGTACAAGCAACACTTTTTATACAAATTAAGTATCTCTTATCTTAGTATTTGATTAATGAAGATATCATGCATTTAACGTTTCAGAACCAGTATGAGATGATTTGCTTTAATACTTTCTTTAACTGGCAAGAGTAACCAAAAAAATAATTTTTAAGAGAGAATATGAAAATTCCAGGTAATATCAAAACTCTCGGTTGGATTTCATAAGGATTCATTATTAAAATACAGCCTGCAGCTAAGCCTATTATTTAAAGGAAATTATTCTCAACAAACCTATCTAGTGCTCAGACGAGTATAAAGATGAATTTTGGCATTTCACTAATCATCATATATTGAGCATATTCAACCCTGGAAGTTCCTTCAGGTTTCTATGTAAAATATGTAATCACTATAACAGTAGACTAAAAACAGTAAAACAAAACTTTAGTAAATTATAAGAAGCATGGCTTAGATTCCAGTCATCAGCTGAAGACTACACTTTTTATTTTTAAAGCCTTTCTATCCCTAGGTTGAACTCTGTGGGTCTTCTTTGAACTTCTGCCTGCCTTCCACGACTACCTTCAGCAGAGTCTGCCATCAGACTTATCTGCAAAGTCTCAAACCATCAGGATTGAGCTATCATCACTGTGGAACGTGTGGTAAGATAAAGTATGATGAAGAGCCAAGAGGGAATTATGGAAGAAAATTAGACTCCTCAGGAAGGAAATTAATTTTTTTCATACTTGGGACTATTCCAATAAATTCAATTTCATGATCCTTTACTGGAGATCTAAACAAATTTCAAGAGTAAAGCCTTTGGAAAAATGTACAACTTGGAGTTCTTATATGTGCCATATATAATAAAAAAACATTTTAAGATTTAGTTTATTGACAGAGAAATGGCCTTCTCTTTTATAGCCTACTATTTTGTAGTCTTTCCTTTTCTCTTTGTGTATTGATTATACTACTAACCTTTTTGCTTATTGATCTTTATATTATATATCATATACATATATATTGTATTTATCACACACACACTTACATTTCCATCCTTAGATATAGCCTTTTATTTCTCCCCTCCTAGCATTTTAAATTCACAGATTTAAAATACAGGAGTGTAGGCCTTACAAGATAAATTGCAGAGGGATGGTACTATATACGGAATATAGACTGTATTAAAAAAAACCAACAAAACCTAGCCAGGTAATGGATAATTTTCTCCACAACAGGTCCCTGAGCATTCATATAGAATCACAGAATATCTCAAGTTGGAAGGGACCCTTAAGGATCATCGAGTCCAACTCCCTGCTCCTCACAGGACTACCTAAAACTAAATTACATCAATATCACATCAATATTTGGATGTATGTCTCTGTAAAAATATATAATTCCCTAATCTCTGTAGGCAATGTATTTCACCTGCTCTCCTCAGACCAGGAGACAGGCTGAGGTTTGCATACTCTTTGATCTTCACAGTGGAGAAAGTTTCCACTTTCTCTGTTGCAGGGAATGGAGGTATCCTCACTGCCTAAGGACAAGCTGGGCTCATTTCACCACTGTCTTACACCTGCCCTTGTGGTACCTTCTACTGGGGCAGTCTGAGTAAGGACTAGATCAAGAGGACACCCTGCAGCAGCAATAAGATGAGACCAGAAACACCAGGGGTAGACTGATTCTTGGAATAATGTGAAAGTGTATCATGCCCTGGATTTATTTTCTTAGTTTTGTGGCTAACCTTAAGCCTCTGTTTGAAATATAAGACCCAAGTGTGCACTGTGCCGGAAGAAAAATGTGGTTTGTAATGATAGGGGGAGATTGTGTCAGCAGGAGAGTCAGCTGAGCCAAACACATCTGCATTTGGTACCTTGTCTCAGATTACTGAACTTCAGCTCTTATTAAAATAGCAGATCTCCAGTCCTCGTGTCTACAGAAACAGCCTTCCATTGTGAAAGCCAGTTGCAGCATCTTCTAGAGTCTGCTGGCAGCATGCAACATTGACTTTAGTAAAACTCCCAAGTTAACCTCAGAGAACTGCCATTTAACTAGTAAAACAATTTTGTAGCACTGCTATTTCGAGGTACTTTGTTTTTTTCTCTTCAGTTAATTAACCACTCAGCACAGCTCCTGACTGTAGTTTCTGGGAAACACCATGATTTAACTGGTTGGTGAAAAAAAGTCAAGCTGTACTTTGTGTAACAGAGAGGCCAGTTTGTGGCACTCTGCTTTCAGAATACTTACGTTTCATTCAGTGTTCTAATTAGTAGGTGTATAAAGTAAAAATGATGTTTGAATACTGCTGCTGCTTCTCTACAAAGGCTGGCTGGAAAAGAAGTGCCTTTTACTCTAGTTTTGAAATTCACTAAAGCAACATTTCCTAATTATGAAACAGAACTGTTTGTAGGTGCCTTCAGTATATCATTGACTTGACTGATAACTTACACATAAACATTAATGATCGCTACTGAGATATTTAAAAGACTGTAATTGTTCCTACAAGACTTACTACAAGGGAAATAATTACCTTTACAGATGTTTTTGACAAACACTAAATTGTAAGGGATTATACATTTACTTACCAAGTGAGAATGTCAAAAATGACACTAAGCCTGCGCAGTCATGTAGAGCCCAGCAATATCTGCAAGAGACTTCTCCTCTTGAAATCTGAACATATTTACAGAAGTCTTACTTCAAATACTACCTGGCATTCAGATGCTCCCACTCATAGAAATCTCCTTTTATTTGGACAAAGGGTATCACAACAGAGCTCAAAACTTGTTAAGGCCAATGTTTGTTACATGACCTACCTCCCAGATACAGCTCCCAAAGAAAACGATAGAAAGCTCCCAACTGACTTCAACAAGAACAGTTGGAAAAGGGAAATAAAATATCTTATTGGTATTCTTCTAAAGACAAAACCTCTTTGAAAATTGATGGCACATAAAGCTGAAAACTCATAGAATAAGTTTAACCAGAGATTGACTGTAGCATACTAAAACATTTGAACAGAACTAATAAAGTTGATTTTAGCATCAGAAAAACATTTATATTGTTTTTGGGCTGGATATATTGCCAGGAAGCTGTTTTGAATTCTAGGAAAATCCACATTAGCCACAAACGTCCAATAGACAAGTTAATCAAGGGGAAAAAAAAACCTCATAAAGATGAAAGAATTTTATTTTTTAATCAAACTATAGGAGAATATTTTTTTGCGTATATACTTGGAAAAAAAAACCCCGTGCTTCTCTGTGTGCTGCTTACTGACATGCTCATTAGTAAAAAAACACATTTACAAATTGACTTCTCTGGAAAAGCTCAAATGCAGCATTAATCTCTGATACATAATAATAGCGATAATGTGGGGCTCATTCATTCTGGCTGGGTACGAATTATGCCTCACTGCGTCAGTTTAATTGTCTGTGCTGTAAGGTTGAGTCACCTCACACTGAAACCCTGCAGCCTCTCTTGGGGTCATCTGGTGGAGCAGCAACTTTCATGTCCAGAACACCTGCAAGAAGGGCACGTTCAGACAGTATTCCTCAGGAACCAACCACACACATCTTACTTGTACCCAGATCCACCTCTGCTCTCTACATCCAGAGCTTTTAAAGTCCTCTCTGTGCTTCCCTCTGGGCTGCCTGCTCCTAAAAGCCTATGCTGAGAGTTACATAGATAGATTGTTGGTCTTCAAGAAGAATCTATTACAAGTTTTATTATTCAAGCAAAAGTAGACCTTAAAAGAATATGTTCAAAATTGTCTTACTGTGGACAAATATTCTCCTGTCCTTGCTTTGCGATGGGTAAAACCATCTCCTCTTAAAAGCAGACAGCAACTGCTCCTCACCTTTAATGGAAAAGTTACTGTTCTGTTTAATACTCTTTTTCCATGAATACAGCAATACCACTGTTCATCTACTAGGGACACAAATGTTCTTTTTCTCTAATACTCTTTCAGCTTTATCTTCTTTGTGGAAGACAACTGTGATGGAACTTTGAGGTTTGACATGTATTTGAATAAAATATGAAAGACTGGATAGGAATAGTAGCAGAGTTTTACCAGACTTGAATTATTTGAAAGATATTCTACTTAAATCATAGCTGTACAATTTTAATTGCTTGAGATAGAGACTTATTTTCCTTACTTCTGGAAATAATATTGCCATATTAATAGGCTGTGAATTGTGTGCTGACGTTTTGCAAAAAGAGAAAGATTAATCTGGGTAAAAAAGTCCCAGTAACACACAATTTATGAGGGAAGCAAGCTCACAGAGGCTACCATTGTAAGAGTTCTAATAATAGCTACAAAATATGATTTAGGTTGGTATCTGAATCATGGGAGCCCAGTTTTTTAAAATCTTTGCAGCATCTCAGTCTGAACCCATAATGTGCCGTGAAAAATTACTACCATAATACATTACTTCCTGGCTTTCTAATAGCTTGTTGCATAAATAGCAGAACACTATTTTGCAGACTTTATACTCATGAAACTTATCAAGTGAAAACTCAACATGCAATAGATAAACTGAGCTTTGAAAGTAGAGTTCACAAAATTATTGCTAATCTCTGAGATTGAATTGCATATATGTTATCAAATGCATATCCTTCACCCAAAAACCTACTTTACTGAATCAAGTGTCATGGCATTCATATCAAGTCGAAGCAAGAGTAAATCGCCAAGAAAAATTAAAACAGGAGGTGCTTTACAGCTATTTTTCAGTAATGGGAAATTAAGACAACACAAAACATGCAAATAAGCCTGAGGTCAAGAAGGTGTCCTCCAGCATTATACACAACACAATACTCAGAACACTTAACTGACATTGTCCCCTCTGTTTCATTTCTGTGTGATGCTCCTTTCAGCTTGAAGTCCATAGTGATACCATCTTCCAGCTATCGCACAAGTTAAACAGGGTTGTGCCCAGTCAGTAACTGAATAGAAAATTTCTCAGCACACGAAACCAAAATGAAAGCCATGTTGGAAATTGAGCAAGTGACACTCTTCTTTCTAAGTCAAGAGTGGGCAAGTGCCTCAGCATGTTGAGGCCACAGGACCAGTGGATGCACTATATAGTCCTTGTAGGATAGTGTTGAAGTGGTGATACATGCTACATGCTAAGAAACCTGCATTTCAGACAAGGCAGAAGAGCAGATGAAGCCTGTGGAGTGTTTGGGATTGTCTGGAACAAAAGTTGCAGTACTAATTGAACAGGTCATTATTAGGCTTAAAAACAAATTAATCAAGAAATAACTAGACTAGCAGTGGACAAAATATTTAGAGCTTTACAAAAAGACTGCACTTAATCCCCTGAGAAGTGCAGCAGACATATTTCTAAGGCTACATATTATTCAGGTTTTCATTTTGCACTGGCTTGGGAATTAGAACCTTTCACCAAAAAGCAGGTTTTTTTCCCTGTCTGGGAGGTTCATTCTCTCTAAGGCATCCAGGATGGTTAAATATTACATAGGTAATTACTGTCAGAAAAAAACTCCTCTGATAAAAAGTATATTAAAAGTTGGAAATAGTACACAATTTCACTATAAAACTAATTTTTAAAAAAGCTAGATATAGCTAGAAAAATCTATAACAAAATAAGCATTTACTATTTAAAATGACTGCATAACAAGGCGTAAGTAATCCTATGTTCTTTCTTGAAGACATCTAAAACCTCATCATTCTTTGTTTGTGAAGTCTTATAAAGTGATTAACAATCTTACAAGAATAATTAATAAATCTAAGTTTGGGAAAGAAAAGCAAAGGTACAAATAAGCAAGTGGTTTGCTTGGTTTTGAAGTAACGTTGAAAAAAGTACTAATTTGCCAGTGAAGCATCTTTTATCGTGACAAACTTATTAGCTATTGTAGCACAACAGCATGACATATAGTATCTGTTACCTTAATATAAAACCCATTCAAAGTATTTTCTGGCACAATCTATCACACTAGGCAAGCTTCCAAGATATACAATAAAACCACAATCAAAGCAGTGTAAATTTTGGTAAAATGTTGAGTCGTACTTCAATATGAAAAATTAAAACGAAGTTGTTGAGGCCTCAATAGCACTGTGCAGCACCATGCATCGGGTCTGCTACAGAACGTCTCTAGAACAACTTTGATATTTTACCCTACTTATGTGTTAATCAAATCCAGCAATATTGTCATAAAACCACTCAGATACAGGTACCAGGACATTTCAGATCAGAGGAACTATTGCTCTGGGTCAAGGTCTGGGACATTATGCTTAGTAGTCTGTCTCTGGCAAGCATTTTGCCAAGGCAAAGGAAAAACCAAAGTGCCCATCAGAGCCTGGGTGCTCCGGCTGCTGCAATGTGGCAGGGCAGACATCCTCTCTAATTCTGCCTCTGAATCACACTCACTGAGGATACAATTACTATATGCTCCCTCTTTTTTCCACATATAAAAAGGAAAGTCTTCCTACTTATTTCAGAGAGAAGATAGCAGGATAAAATTCAAGCAAACAAATAACTAAACACCAAATACAATAGTGAGATTTGTAGATGACCAAACAAATTATTTCCACGTACTTAGTGCCGACAGTGCTTTCTATGCAGTAACAATACCATTCTTCACTTCTAGACAGGGACGCAGACTGCATGAACTCATGTCTCTGTATCAATCAACAACAGCAGATCACCAGCATGCAAAGACAAGGTAGTTTCAAATTAGCTTGTTCTCAAAAAAGCGACAAAAATAGGTTTGATTTTTTAAATCAAATATGAAAGTCTTTGTAATGTCACTCAATAAGCACTTTCAAATTACTGTATGTTGCTAAGCCCAGCCAATAAAGCAATGTCTTTAGGCAATCAAAGGTACCTTTTGTGTAGTATGGTACTTTAGCATAAAAGACAGCACTTGGTTTTGAAGCACTGAACCAGCTGCTCAGTATGCGAAGAAGCTGTTATGTTCTGGGACAGTCTCAGTTGGTTAGCTGAGTCCCCTTGTGTTGATTTAATTAGCACTGCTGGAAAATGTAAATGACCGAAAGAGACACTGTGTATTGCGCAAAATTACATTGTGCAAAATATGTGTGCTTACATAATATGTTTCAACAAAGAAATAAAATGCTCTTGTTCCCAGGAGCTCTAGGCAGGCAGATGGTGGGTACTCCACCAAGATCATGCACTTTGCCTGCAGAGAAGCGATGCCCTCAACCTCTAGGGAAGAGACTGCTGCTGCATTTCTGTAATACCCCAGTTTGCTGATCCACAGAACAAAACACAGGATTACAGCTGGACTAAAATTGCTCACCCTGCATCCCCAGAAGCAGGAAGGTGTCACAACAGGGGACAAAAATGAGACGACAGAGTTCTACATTCTCTTTTTTACCCTGCAGGCACATTGTCCCCATGGCTATGAGCTACTGGACTAAAATCAATACAGTCTGGAGTTCAGAAGAATGCTTAGTTGTTTCATACAGAATTTATTACATTTTCACAGTTGTTAATTAAAAGAGAAAACTAGTGGGCTAAAATCATGGGACAATAAAGAATTTGGCAAGCCACTGAGGTGTGGATTAATAGCTACACATTTCCATCTTTATCTGTGCGTGTTAAGGTCAGTATTAGTGTGCATATGGTACAAACCCATAAAAGTGCCTCAGATATGAATATTGTCAAGGAGGATGTGCCTGTAATTTCACCTGCCTTTCTCTGTTGAGATTTTGATGCACATCTCATAAAATATTAGATCCGTATTTTCCCAATGCCATTTCCTTCTTCTACTGCTATAGATACTATAAGTAAGTTTTACACCATATAAGAAATGCCAGCAGTGAATTTGCCTTTTTTCTCTTTTTTTTTCTTTTTTTTTTTATTTTACATCTTGACAGTATTAAACTAGCATGCAGAAGTAATAGAGAGATTTATATTTTTGAATCAGGAAGCTAGTAAAACTTTTTTGTTTCTATAAGACTGCAGTAAAAAAGGAAATTAAAATAATACAGGGCCAGAGTCTTGGATCCTTATACAGCTATGGTAAAGAAAAACTTCTGTTCATCTCATGGATTTTCTTCGACACGCATAAAGACTGAAAGGGAACAGAAGAACTTCAGCAGTCAGCTTTAATTATTTTACCCATATCCATTTTAAAACGCTACTGTGAGGCCTTCTGGGACACATAGTGGTGGACTTGAGCTCATATGCAGAACAATGCTAGTGTTCAAGTCAGATTGTTTACTCATCCTATACTAATAAGCTCAAATAAGGCTTATGCCAGAGTGGGTCTGCATTCAGATTTTGGGGTATAAGGTAACAGAGCAGAGCAAACAGAGATGCACCCAGGGGGTTATATGTACGGACTCTGCAAGCCTCTCTGTTGCTTCAGGAGGACAGATGAAGGAGGATGATAACACAGGAAGAGACAACGACTTTTCTATGCATATTTCATGCAATAAACCATATCATTCACTGTACTTTAGGAAGGAGCTTTTTGTTTCAGAAGTCCCTCCAGACTAAAATGTGCTAAGTGTTTGATTTGAATGTTGAGGTTGCTTTCTGAAGGCTCCTTGAGCTGCCAAGTGATCCCCCAAAATCATAAGTTAGTTTACATGACAGAAGAACTGAAAGACTGCATCAGACTTACTCTGTCTGAAGTTCTCAGAAGCTGCATGGATATCTGAAAAGATGATGTGGCTTGGGGATCAATATTAATAGCATGTCCTACCTATTGACCTTTCATATATTAGCAGTTCTGATAAGGAGTTAGTTATGTTTTGGCCTGAAACATGTTGGACATATTAATACATGAAGAATCTTGCACAAAAATTTGCACTGACACTAGTATTAATTAGCTTGGTGAGCTAGCCTGAATAATTTAAATCTTTGAGACTTAAGTTCACAAAAATCTGATCCACTGCTTAAGGGCATGAAATGTATAAATAGACCCTGTCTAGAACTGCTTTCTTTTTCTTCCTTTTGCTCTTTAACCTTTCCCTACTTCTCAATATCTTTCCTTTTACCTTGAATACCAGTTTCCTTCTAGCATTTCCTTATACTCTTTTTCTTCCCCTGTTACGCTCTCTTGCCTTTGCCACCTCCCCTCTCTCTTTTTGATGCTCTCAATACCTGTTTACTTTCTGGCGTGACAGCTTAAGTCTGCCATAAGGTGGTGAGTGCTGGAGTGAGCACCAGCCCTGCCAGTCATACTGAGTCCGCCCCAGAGGAAGCAATCTCTGAAGGGCCAAAGCTCTCAATGTCCCAAACAAGCAAGCAAGTGCAAGTATTAGACAGGTTTTTATATATCTGCATGAATCTTATGAACAGGTCCTTATACCGGTTTAATACAATAGATGTCAGAGCTAAGGAAATACCTTATAAAAAAGGCAAGATCTATATGTTCCTATACCAGTGTAGTACAAGCCAACCAGCCTGAAGGCTTTCAGACTCTATATTGAGGGGAAAAAAAATGCTTTTGCTTGCAATTAGAGAACATCATAAATGAAATACCATTTAGAGCTCCTGTTAATGATCAAATATTTTTTGCAGAAATATCTAAAGCAAGTTGCAATAGCGTTAGCATGCCATTTTAACTCAGATTCAGGACTAGCTTTCTGCATCAAAATAGTGAACTCCTGAGAGGGAATATTTAGAGCTGAGGAACTCTCTTGTTTTAACTGAAAAGGTTAGGGAAGTGCAAATCATGTTTGCCCCAGCAAAAAAACCCAAAACATTTCAAGAAGTTTCTAAATGTGTAATGTTGGTTGAAGCTTGGAGCAAATCATCAGAAAGACTGGCTGGCTGTTTCAAGACAGACTTCAGTTCAAGCTATGATCTTATTTATGAGGTGAGTTCAGAGGTATTCCACAAAGGCATCTGATTTTTGGTGTTTTAATTAAACAAATGGAGGAGAGACATTTCAAAGAAAATTGAGTAGTCTCTACTGTACTGCAGTCTGCAGGCATCTTTCTAATCAGCAAAAGACCAAAGACGTAAGGAAAAAAGGATCTGGTTTTTGTTCTTAAGCAACACATAAAAGATGTACTAATTCACCAGTTGTCAAGGAAGAGCTGGCAGATGCCCTAATTCAGAAAGGGAATAGTCAATGTATGGAGTTAACAGTTTCTTTGGTTGGGGATATTTCAACAATAAAGGAAATGCTGTACATCAAGGAAAACCTAACATCTGAGGATACTGCCAGCATTGTAGTATCTCCTAAAAATTATCAACTATTATTGCATGCTTTTGTGAATGGTTAAAGAGAGGATATATCTATATTAGCAAATAGTGCGGTGCAATGGCAGCAGACTAGTAGAGTGACTGGTTGAGTACCTAACATCCAGGCTGTACATGCTTTAGGGGTGTTACTTAGTACTTGTTCTAGTCTAATCTCATGGACTTAGTGACCACTCATAGCTGGTCACTTCCTGGCTTATCTTCACCCAAAACAAACCCAGTCCACATCCTTTGAGACTGATCTGCAGGATGAACTAAAAAGCAACAAAGTAGGGACCATCGGGATATTTACTTCAGAATAACATTCCTGATCTGAACTAAAATGCTAATGCATATGCATCCACATTTGCTTTCTTGCTTATTGCCATTGGTACACTGAACTCTGAAGAAAAAAAATTTGCAATGACCGTAGATTTCACCTCCTCATCCAACAGCTGTGCAGATGTAATGTATAATGTGCGTATACATACTTCACAGAGTGTTTTGACAAAGCAGTGACTAAAATAGGTTTTGATTATATTATAACTTTTTCAGTAACAGTTCAAAGGAATATAGATTATGATCATTATACAAGTTTGATTAATTTGTGCTGGGAATAAATCACTTTCCATTAATAAATTAGAATTGTTCTGGTGGTAATAATATAAAACTAATTTCTCATTGCAAGTAGGTTTCTTCTGTTATAAATTCTTTCTCTTCATGCTATACTAATATATACTATGCCTCTTGTTTTTGCTTCTGTTCTTCAGGCAACACATAAAGGTTATCTGTTGCCCTAACAAGTACCTGAAGAGATACTCAATACTATTGTTACTTTCAGGTTGATTATTATTATTATTATTAATCCATGTATTAATTTGTGCCCAAAACAGAATACCACAAGGGGAAAAAGGATGTATTTTGGGATAGCAGCCAACTACTACACCACAAACAAGAAAAACATTACTGAAAAATACTGGATATTATAATTTATTCAGAGTTTCAGATTCCAAGTAGCCAGGCTGCCAAAGGCTACTGAAACAATGATTGGGTTAGAAAAATGTCATTGAGCAATTTGTATGTCTGTAAACATGGAACTGAGCATGAGACAGACTTAGTATCACTTTTTTTTTATTTTATGTTTTAAGGCAAATTACATTTTCTGAATTTCTGCCTCACAAATGTGGGATATTTAAAAGCATCACACAGAGAAACCAGATCTATCATTTGATGGCTGCATATTTGGAAAGATAAAAAACTGCTCCAAAGATGGGCAAAGGCATGCAGTTATATTTTAAGATTACACATATTAATGCTTGATGTTCAAGGTCAGAAAAAAAACATTAGATCATTTAGTCTGACATCCCACAGGCTGCAGGACATGCTATTTCAGCCAGTGACCGCTGTATTAAGCCTATTAATTTATGTTGCTACAGCACTTTCCAGAAAGGTCTACAGGATTGAAGATGAGAAAAGATGGAGATCCTCCCCTATTTCTTTGGTAGTTTCATTGGCCTTACTTTTAAAAAATTATGCCTTAATTTTAATTTGAATGTCTCTGACTTCCGTTTCCAGTCCCTGGCTAGAGTATCTTTCTTTCCCTGCAACAATGAAATACCTGGAACAGCTCCATGAAAAAAATGTGTACATTGTAAATCAAACCGCTTTCTTTTTCTTTTTTTCTTTTTCCTGTTATTGTTGAGTTGAACAAACCAAGGGACTGAATTTCTCTGCTTTTACATCTCTTGGATGTTTTTCCCTGCAGCTGATTTCTAATTTGTCTACATCATGTCTATAACAAAAGGGAGCAGAGCTGCACACAGACTCCCCACTGACTACCAAGAGCCACAGTGTGCCTGTGACTGTACCACCACTGAAGTTGCAAGGAGTTTAATGCCTCTTTACAGGAACCAACTGAAATTAACTCTTAGCTCTTCTGAAAAGCCCCCTATTTTTTCACACTGCCTATAGAACGCTGTATATTTAAGTGTTTTTCAGTATCAGAACAAGAAAACTTTCAATGGTAATGCTCTTCCAACTGGCAGTCACAGGACTCGGAAAAAGAGAAGATCCAAGGCAACTATTTAGGGAAGGGAAAATCTTGAAAAATTTCAATACAAGGTAGGAAATGTTTTATTGACACCATCAATCACGCTGTTCAATGGCACAGGTGACCAATAAGAGATATGCTCTAAGGAGCTATTTGAAAAGAGAAAGGTATTTACTGTGATTTCAAAGTCAGGCACTAAAATAGGAGGTGGATGTCTATATATTTTTTCTGATCTGGGCCTAGAAAACTTCAGCATCGCAGGATAAAAATGAAGGAGAAAAGCTGGAGTAAGATAAAACAAACAGAAAAATGTTTGTAAGAAGTAAGAATAAAGTCTTAAACATTATTTCCTCTATGAAAACTGGACTTGCATGTTTCTGCACAAATATCTCTGAAAAGTCTAGTTTCCATTTACTCATATATTTCCAGGATTTTCACCTACTTGCCTGAAGTTTATAGGTACTGATATCCCTAAATGGTGAAGTTTTTTATGATGCAAAACAAACTCCATATTTTACAGCACAAAGATACTATGGTAGAGTCACATTTGTCGTTATTACTGAAAAAGTATTTCCTTAAATCTTTTAAATCTATGAAAATAAAAACCTGCAGTTTAGTGAGAAAATAGGTGTTTTGGCATGTGCTAATCCCTCAGATTCCCCACCCCTTGGTTTCTTTTCTAGTAGATATTTGCACAAATTTAGAATGAATATAAAAATATTTCAAATCTTACTCACTTTAAATTGTACATATAATGGGAAGGCCAATAGAAAATCAGCTCTTCTTTTTTAACAGTTCTGCTATTATTAGCCATATGTAATAATAGAGACAGAACTGAGGTTGCAGAAAAAAAATACATGACATTGTACAATATTAAGTGATAAACTGTAAGCAATCATATCATTAAGGAATATCAGAATATATATGTGCACAAGGGACAGAGTTAACACTATTCATTCAACCTTAACTGGCATTTCACTGCCTCTGAAGGCTTAATTGTCTAACATTAACATTCTTCTTACACTCCAGGGATGTACTTTATACCACTCTTTTTGCTAAGGCAAATGTTATTGTAGTTAGGTGGTTCCCACCTCCCGAAAACACTCTGTAGATAGTTCAATAGCTGCTATGCTTAAAGAGGAAAATACATATTGCTGATGAGTAGAACAAAATAGTGAGAAAATTATTCTAATGAACACAAGATACGTCCTGAAATTTCCAAACTCCTTTTGGCACACCACAGAAGGCAGGACACCACTCTGTTAACAAGATTATATTAGACATTCTACTTAACATATGATTCTTCTAAATAAAGTATAATTTCATTTTCATATCTCTGTTTCTGCAGATCTAAGTCCCTCAGAAAAGGAAGATATAGCAGTCAGTGTCCACAGAAGCAGATCATTGATTATCCAACATGATAATTCTTAGTTTTTAATCAATTTCTCTCAGCCTACAGTAACAATAAGCTTTCTCTGCTTTTCCTAGACCATGGTCTAAATTATGGCACATGCCTATAATGATGATGCATCACTCACACCTTTACCATAACCAAGATCTTTTCCATAATCAAGCTCTTCTAGGAGCAAGAGGAGCTCTGGTGTCTTCCTGCATCTGAAAGACTGCTGACCTGGCCAATTAAAGTGCCGCTTTTCTGAATTGGTCCTATGGCATAACAGGACATGTAAAATTAATGATACTCTAGCCTGGGCAGATTTTTCCTATAGCTATGTTTTTTTTATCTTGTTTGTAAGCACTGCAGTTAAAAGTTTTCATCACTCAAGGCCTTAAGATACCTTCCTTCAGCATCCAGAAGTCTCACTGCTTTCAAAATGTCTTGGCTTGCATAAACAGGTACGATCCTTTCTGGCTAGTATGTTAATTTTTACGTTCCAAACCAGATACAACACAAAATGCTCTTTGCTGTAAATACTTTTCTGCATTTTAAAGAAAGGCATTTTGGCTGGTCCTTTCTCCAAGAAATATGAACTACCGTTCCCTTTGAAAAGCTTATAAGAGAGAGAGGCTTTTTGACTTTTTGAGTCTGTTTCTCAACCAGGAATTTTTGTTTGTTTGTTTCCAGTGCTGGTGTGGTTAAGAAAAGAAGTACCAAATTTCATTGGCAGCTGGTTTTTTTAAAAATCTCAAGAAGGAAAGCAGTAAGTATGGCTTGCTTGCTTTAATTATTTAAAAATGTTGCAGGCATTATTTTAAAAGCAATCTAAGTTTGGATTATAAATGGTATTATTATTCAGTAACATTCTTCCATTTATTACAATGTCATATATTCCTTCAAAAATTACTTTGGAAGATGCTTTTCTTGAAACAAACCATTCCTTTACAACATATTTTCATTAAAAGACACAGAACATCAGTGAAACATGTAACCGGCTTCTTAAAAATAGGATTTCACATATTGCAGTGCTGTAGTTGGTGTTGGTCTTTGAAAACAATTGTTTAAACAGGAGTTCCTGGAATGGGGCCAGATTTGTTACAGGCGCCATGTCTGCTGCTGGTGAGTGTGTTAGAGGTAGAAGAGACGTGCTGAAAATCAATGGAACTTCCTTTACCTCACAGTAGTATGAATGACTTTTCTCTGCAAGAACGAAGAGCTAACAAGTGATAAAAGCCTATAAAAAGACCAATATAGCTCTTTATTCAATATTAAGACTATCTTAAAAATGTTAGATGCACCAGAAAGCTGAAGTATCCAGTAAAGTACATATGCTTTTAAAATAAAACCTTGTTCTCTTTCCCCTGTATATTAGGTGGTCAAAAAACTACTTGTATTCTACGTGTTGAAGGTCAATTAGAATAATGCTGTCCTCCCGTCCATAGAATGAAATCAGTTTAAGTACGCACCTCCTGGGCTGTCTAATAAGTTCCTGCTGAGGTCCTATCTGAGAAGATCATTCACCAGCCTCTGCATTTGAAACCACCATTTAAAAGCAATTTGTAAAACCAGCATGTTTATGAAGTTGCATTCTGGACCATGCAACTGCTAAATTTACTGTGTTTGGAAATTATAATTCTACACATACCTACAGAAAATGGGTAAGATCAAATTTCACAGATAATCTGCTCTGCTTCATAACATGTGATTTGCACATGAACATCTTTGCAGCAAAATATCTCAACGGTGTTTTCACATCAGTAGGTTTCAGCTGCAGCATGCTACACTTTTAACAAAAAGAAAATTGTTGCATTGTTACAGAAAGACACTTTAAAATGTTTTGATGAGTCTCAGAAAAGTCTTGGGGATTCCTTCCAATAGGATTTTTACCATACCTACAGAAATACAATCTTTGGTTTTCTTTAAGGCAATCACTTTACAATCTCATAGATTCAACTGTATAAAAGTAGAGGTATTAGGCTCTTAGCACTTATTCTCATCAATCGGTTTGCTTCTCCCCATACTCTTTTCTCCCAACGTAAGACAGCATTGTAACTCTTACACTGCATAATCCTGCTATAAATACCACATTTATAAAACAGGGGAATGACAGTTACAGAGAAAAGGTATTATCTCACTAAATCAAATTCTTTTATTCTACTTGTTATCCATTTGTTTTTGTCCCCACTTTTTACACTTCTCATCTTTCACTTTGTATTAATAGTAGAAAAAACAGAACTCTATGTGGCTCTATTATTTGTGAAGGTATAAATTTCGGACTCCTCTCAAAATCCCTTTAGGACAGTTACAAAACTGAAGGCACATATTTTTTGATGCAAAAGAAGACACCTGTGTCTAATTTTCTGAAGTTACAAACTCCAAACAGGCCACGGAGGCAGAGAATGGCCAATGCCTGGCTGCTCTCTGTGGCTGTGGGGCACCACCGAGGCTATTGGCAATTCTTACAGAGGTCCTTATTCCTCATCCTTTTTTCACTACCATACACTACTTGCTTTCATTCTCTTTTAGCTTTTGATTTCTTAAAGGCCTCCTTGATGTCCTTTTGAATTGTCAGGGAATTAATGCTACAGACATTGGAAAAGGAAAATGAAAATTGAAAACAACCCAAACCACTGAAGCTGAGGGATTCATGACTCTTGCAGCCCCATTCATCTTCCATTCTTCACTTACTGGGTGTAAATTAAGTGGTAACATGGAACAAATACAAGTCATCTTTAGCTATCTAAGAGTCAGACATCCAGTCTGAACTAGTCATCTGGTCTCCCTCTGCAGTAAATACAGTGAGATGAGTACCATCGTCCAATAATGAAACAGATGTCTGAGAGGGGAGAATGAATGTTTTGGACAGCCTATTTCTTTCCAATGTCAACAGAGGGGCTAAAATTTATATGCCTGATTTTACACGCTTAAATTGAGAGGAGTCATCCTGTCCAGCACCTCTGCAGCACACAGTGGAGCACAAGGAGACCGAAGCTCGATGAAGCTACAGCAGCACAAAGCTGTGCTCATGCTGCAAGTCCTGCTTCCCAGCAAGGCTGATTTGCTTGGGCACAACACAGTGCTGTGACAGTGGTATATTACTTCCTCTGCCTGGACTAGGCTAACTGCAGCTATGCAGGGTGAATGTACGCTGCGTGGCTGCAGACATGCTCTTAGACAGGATAAAAGAGAAGTGGGATGTGAAAGACCAATAAGGAGAAAAAGAAAAAAAGATTTTATCCTAGGCTAACACAGGAAAATGTGACACTAGCATTTAGAAACCAAAGTGTCTCATAAGACTGCCCACAGGAAGTTTTTGTTCTCCTCACTTCCAAACTTTCTACCAACAGCCTCACCACTCCTTCCAACACACTTCCTCCCCCTCCCCGCCAAGATTTTGACATAATTTGCCAAACTATCAACGAAAATTTTGCCAAAGTATCCATCAAGCTTCATTTAAAATTTCTTTTTAGAATACCATATGGGAAGTGAATAAGCTGTTAAAGTTCTTCTTGTGTTGTACTGAGAATATCACTTTGATTCCTTACCTGACTTAGGATACAACAGTGATGAAGTGACATAGAAACTGGGATCTTTTAATTCATTCTTTTCAGGAATCTATTGAAATGTTAAACCTACTTACGCCACATTATATAGCAATGTGACCAAAATCAGAATTTGATCCTGTATCTGTATGGGTTAGTCTTCCAAAAGGTTTAATTGAAGAAACTGAAAGCAAAAAAGTATTGATGTCAACAGATGTGCTATTTTCCAAAGAGCATTAGGAACATTCAATAAAGCAGACATATGTATGCACTTTATCCTATAAAAAAATAATATTAAAAATTGTCTCTAGAGTAAAGACTCAAGGGTTACTTGAGAATCCATTAGAAGCTCTTTCGGAGGGGTGGAAAGTGAGATATTAGAAGAAATAAAATATGCATGAGTTCTAGTAAGTCATCTTTTCAGTTCCTTAACTTCTAACCTCTTCTGCAAACCTTAAACCCTGTTATTTTTCTACAGAAGTTTCTGGCAGAAAGAATGACTTTCAAATCAAGGTGTTCTGCACTAGAACCATTAGCTGGTAGCATTTTTTTTTAAATGTTTCTGTAGTGACCCATGTATGGTTCAATCACTGTTCTTTGTCTTTTACTGCAAAACTATTTTTGCAGTATGTTTCTGGCAGGAGTATGGTGATTTAGATGACACAGTACAAGTTAATATTACAAACTTCAGTTCACGGTCTGTTGCACCAGGAAGACCTATTAAGATTACTGTACATATCAGCACAGAGAAAATAACTTGTTGAAGTCTTACTAAAATCCTTGGCTGATTTGTTGCTTTCTACTTTCTGAATAGTCAAACACGCACAACACCCATATCCTTAGATTTGAACCATTTATGGCCACATAGGATGACCTGTCCAGTGCTTTAACTACATTATAATCCTTTCTTTCAACAAGTACTTACCATGTGAAACATCTTAAACTGAATGTTCTAAAAAAAAAAAATCTTAATTTCTAAAGCACAAGCACAAAACACTGACAAATGGAAGACCTTCCTTAAATTGCCAAAAAAGAAGTGACTGCTTGCAAAGAATTTCCAAGTCAGACAGAAATACATGAGACTATGCATTAATGGATAAAACACAGGTTCCTGTGAACGAAGCTAAAACACAGCAATTCCACATCTGACTGATTCATGCTAACATCACTTGACCTTTCTCTTGTTGTCCCTTTTTTCTAATTGATGGTACCAGAATGAGAACATATATATCTCACACTATATCTTAAACTATCAAAGAACTATGGTAAACTGTGTACGAGTCCTTATTCATTTTGTAACTGCATATTATGTGCTTTGAGCTCAATCTGAAAAAAAAAGATTTAACATACTTCAGTGTGTTGTACTTTAGGTACACAAAAAACCCAACTGAGATTCCCAAAGCAACACCCTCAGCTGGGAAGCATTTGCTTCATGGTTTGAAAATTTCTCAGACGCATACATTTGGTTCATGACCAGTGTGGCTATGGCTGAGCAGAAGGAGCCTGAGATCCTAAACAAACTACATCTGGATCTAGAAATTAGATGAGTATAAAAATCCCTTGCTCAGGTGTACCTAATACCCTCCTTCATCCTTCACGTTTTAGAGATTAAAATAATGACTGCTTGAAGTAGTTCTCCCTTCTTATACTTCATGGAGAGAATTTGGTTGTTCAACTCTGTCTTCAGATTCCCCTCTTGGAATCAGAGGCCTAAAATATGGAAACTACTGTTCTTAACCTGCAAGTACTTAAATCCTTTAATGAATCTGATTCAAACCAAGTCTAATCAAGCTTGCTCTTGCAAAAGGAAGATAGTCCTATTGAGATTTTTCAGTAACTTGTCATGTTGCATCTGTAAGTCCTTCAACTTCAACCACCTGTTTATGAACTACTCCCCTTCCTCCCCCTGTCCCCAACACTGCCAACAGGCTAATTCTATTCCAGAGCTATGTTTCCACAACTAATTGGCTCCCAACACAAACCAACAGACATTCCTCACCATTACCTTAGCATTAATAAGAAGGACCAAGGTTTCTAGTTCTGTTGCTTGCTCAAATTTCTACCAATCATTTTTCCTGAAAGGAAGGTCCACTTGATAGGATTCCTCAATCCTCCTCAGAAGCTATTCTGCTGACAATATTTTATTTTCAAAAGTTTGTGCAGAGCTGGAAAGGTCGCATTTGAATTCCAGCACAAAGAGCCATGAACTCACACAACGGGTTGTCTGCATCCAGGACAGCCACTTTGTCGACTCTTTACCAAAAATAATTCCACTGAAGTCAGCCAAACTGCACAGATGCTGCATATGTAGGTAACAAGAACTGGCAAATATGGGTATTGCCTATGAGTCTGTACCTTTCAAAAAGAAAAACTCAGGTAGGTACCGTGGGATACTCCCAAGTTGGTAACATAACTGGGCAATACAGCATGAAGCCCTCAAAAGGAGGACTTTTTCGCAGACATTTTCAGAAGCAATCAAGTCAGGACTCACTCTAGCAATTCTTTAAGATTTAAAAAACTTCCTGTGAATTTTCTTGGTAGCAGTAAGTTGTGCAGAAGCAGATAACTTTCAGGCTGAGATCTTTAATCATGATTTTTAATCACCAGATGAGCTGCCGTCTAAAAGAAGGAATTTGTGATTTTTTCTTCTGAATCAGGTATTTTTAATAACAATGCTGAAACACATATGAAAGATTTATCTAGGCATTTTTTTATCATTTAAAATCAATTTTGTAACTAAAAAGCAAAGAAAATGACCTATTTTCAAAAATAGTAAAATAAAAATATTCATTCATCTTGTGCATGAATAAAAGTGTACCTAGAGGGAGCATGTAGAATTAAAAACCAGGTGGTATTAAAATGCAATTAAGAAACCATAATTATACATTACACAGAGACACAAAGACAAGGGATAGCTTAGTATCTCAGCTGTGGAACAGCCGTTGAGAGTAAATGAACTGAATTTAGACTCCCCCTTACAACACATTGAAGCCACAGTCTTTTGTAGAGGTATGTAATTACTGAAGATCTAAGCAGCTGCTCAGAAAAGTTAAAAAGCTGATATTGGCTAAGAAGTTTATTCACAGTTCTGGATGGCAGTCCTTTAGCTTTTCTCAAGAGATAGTTTCAGTTTTCTCTGCGTATCTGAGTCAAAAGACTTCTGAGATGGGTATAAGAGCCAATTCTAAGGACTGTTTATTAGAGCTATAATAAACTGAAATCAGTCTGGATGTTGCAAAGACCAATTCATTTCCCTCTTCTTCACCAGCCACCACCAAAGTCCAGGCCTCGCTGTAGGGCACTGACTGACCACGCTCCCTGCATGGGCACAAAGCCTACGGTAGAAAAGGAAAATTTGCGCAAGAAGAGGTTTGACACACAGTAACAGCTCTTTGCTGTCTTCCTAGAAACAAACTGGATTTCCATCTGGATCTATACTGGGAACAGACACATTTAAACGGTGAAGTAACACTTATTCCACATGCCACCAATTGCAGTTGTTCCAATGCAAAATGGTGTGTTCAGTCTACTTTAATAACTCTCTATCTGTTGGTTGTTGGGTTTTGTTTTTGTTTTGTTTTGTTTGTTTTTAATTTATTGGCTTGGTTTCAGGAACTGTAAGAACAGCAAAATCTTGAATGAACATACCTGAGCTATTTGGAAGTTCCAAGAGACATTTTAGAGAGGCATACTTCCCCCTGGGAAAAAAAATATACTCACTTTGCAATGTTCTAACAACAGTACAGATATATTTCTGCTAGCAATGTGTCCATCCAAACTGAGAGATGTTTGTGTATTTATATACATGAATAAACTCTCATGATTCCCAATAAGAATATTTATAGTTTCCACATTATACGTGTTCTTAAGCTACTTGCTTGCCTAAGAATATGGTAATTTCTTCTTCAGTTATAGATTAATTTAGAGAAGAGTGGTGTGTACAACAATTCTCACCAAGACAGAAGTTCAGGTAAGACCATAACACTACTGTGGAAGCTAACATTGTAATAAAATACAATGGCAGCTTATTTTGTCTCTGTTTTGTAAATAAAGTTTTGACCTAATTCTCTAAAATCCAATGTGAAATAATTATTTGTACTTTAACAAGTCTGCTAACAAAAATGATAAAATTGATTTGACAACCGGATATTCTTGTGGTGTGCTGTTGACTCATGTGTCCTCTAATCTGAGTCACAGGCCAACATTTTGTCATTGTTCTTTAGACAGAAAAAAAAAATAGTTACACACAGTAAATGTTCAGGTCTTAACTATACATATACTATTATTTAGAGCTAAGTTTAATCAGCTTCATATTTTCTAAATTTCCATTGGAATACAATGTTTAGTGTGAAAAAGATTCATTTTTCTTCAGTGCAGAGAGGGACTCAAAGTACTTTTTCAGAAGGCAATAAAGCTTAACGTAGTTAAAACCCACTGGACAGCCAATGGTGTCTTTCAGTATGGCTCAGTAAGTTATATGGTCTGTGTTACGAATACTAAAATGTTTGCCCTAATAGGTCCCAAAGCAGTAAGAAAAATTGTCTTTTTTCTGTACAGCTTCATAACACTCGCTAGCAAAATATGATGGTTCAGCGATGGTTCGTTGTAAACTATGGTTACAAAGATTTGTGCAGCCTGAAATTAGTGCCAACTAATGAAGACCTATTTTTCCATGCTCTGTCATGCAAAGTGAGATGCTTGAGCTTCAGAAGGGTAAAGCCCTGCATGTGCTGTGTGCTGAGGTTTTGTGTCAAGGACAGGAAGCCTCATGCTGAGGGCAGAAAAGCCCTTGCAGACCCACCAGTGCACACAGAGGTGGGCATGCTGCTTTCCCACATGAGCAGCTTGAAGCGTTGAGACACACCATTCAGCTCGTCTGCTGAGAGCTACCTATGGGTCTGGCTTGGCCCTTGGCCGTTTAATAGGACACCAGCAATGATGCTCTCTTCGGACAAAGCACATCTCATGACCAATTTAACAAGAATTAAAGAAGTTTATACATTCAGATGTTACAAACGTTCCATAATGAGCATCACAGGTAAGAAATGCAATCATCTCCCCCACACCTCCACATCCTGCTCTTTAGTTCACTTTTTAATGCACATAATCAAAATGATTTCTGATAAAAATAGAAAATCATCACAAATTACAAATGCTCCTAGACAGAAAAATGCTTCTAGACAGAAAAATGCTTCTAGACAGAATCCATTTATTTTCTTTTTTAATTTTTTTTATGGATGCTCTACAGAATCTATATAGTAGCTTCGCCAAGACACTCTAAGGAATGATTTTTTTTTTCTTTTTGTGTATCTATTATTGCAGCATATTCATATTCAACAAAAATAAAAAAAAATAATGTAGATTTCCTTTCAGAAGTCAATAAATGGGGGGGTCCATTTAGTCCAATGAACTCCTGGCTGTAGGTAGTCTAGATGCTTCAAAGAAAAGTTCAATAAAGACGGCATAGATATTATAAGATTGACTGACTTCATGTCTGCCTAAATTGCATAGTTGCATACTAATTGGTAATTGCATACTTCACACACTGAAGCATGATAAGTTCCGATTCCTTTTGAAAATAAATTAAAAAATAGTAGGATAATTCTGCATTTTTAACCAAAAAGAAGCCTGTTAATTAAAAAAAAAAGGGCTTAAAATTTACATTATTCAATTACTGATGAATCTGAAAGTTCTAGCTTCATCTTCAGTGTTATCCTTGATCCTACCTGGGTTCATTTACTGTTGTTTAGTTCATTCCACCCATAAATGAAAGCATCTAATTTAACACTTGTATGACAATAAAATGCACATTTTTATTATGATAAATATTGGCATTAAAAAATTCAATGGTAATGTCTGCTTATGAAAGCACACTCCTTCACACAGCAAACTGGCTAATAAAGAAAGAACAGTGACAGCATTTAAAAATGATGTGCTACTTCGTTAGTCCATTCATTCATTTCATCCATTAAATAAAGGTCAAAAATCAGCAAGAAGTAATAAGTAAGGAATTATTTCCAGTGTCTGGCCAAATTCTGGTTTTGGTTAGGTGATTCCTATTCATTTTCTGTTCTACAGTGTAGTGTCAATCACTGCTCATCAGCTGCTTGTTCTCAGGTGGCACATGAACTCATTGTTTGTTTACACAACACATATGGATCGTTCAAAATGAAAAGTTCTACGTAATTGTAAGGTCTTACTATCAAGCATATTCTAGACTGAACCCAGTAAAATTATGCTATTGTTTGGTCAACGTGCCTTGGAAGTGCCTGGGTTTATTTTTGCGTTTTTTTAAGATATAGCATCAGCACTGTCCTATAGGATATAGTGTCCTCTTTCATTTACTTTGAGGGTAGACTATATCCCTGAGAGATGAACCAGATCTCACACAGCATACTAAGTAATGAAAAGAATATGAGGAAGGAGCAGATGCTGAGATGTCTTTTGCTCCTTGAAAAAGTAATTTGCACATATGTATATTCTATTTCCATTTATTTTAATAACCTTCAGACTTTCAGCTGAGATTGAAATGCTTCCCCGAGCTGACAGAAGGTATGTCCTCTATGGTTCAAGAGGTCTAGTCATATAGGGATAAGGCTGGAAAAGTTCAGTGTGATTCAGCACTAAAGGAATGAAGGAACACACAGATTTTTCCCTTTTCCCACTTAGAATCCACAGTGATGAATGAGGCTGATGGTATGGACAATGCTGAGAAGAGTTGGATGCCACAAAAAAAAAAAGGGATTTGCAACAGATACGCTGCATGTGAAATTACACAAGGTAAGGAATAGGAAACCACAACCTCAAACTCCAACCTGTACTCTGCAATGTACAGGAACCTCGTCCAGGCATGGAGGCACCTGGTCCAACCTTTGCAGTTATGTGCATGAACCCTGTCTTTCAGAAGCCATGCAGAATACTCTCCTTCAAAACATGGCTGAAGAAAATGGTGATTGTTGTTCCAGTGTTACTTCTCTGCCTTTCAGCTTTTAAGAAATGTGCTCAGAAATGTGTTAGGAGACCTGCGTTCAAATCCCTCTTCTGCAGAAGGTGATTCAAACACATCCAAATTCAGCCCAACTAACACAGTATGCCAAACGCAAGCCTGTAGGGTATTCTAGGAGGGGCTTCAAGTAACTTTAAATCATTCCTGGTTTCCATTTTGCATAAATATTTGCTGAGTAAAAGACAGATTCAGCACAAAGCTTTGTTTTAGGGCATTTATCTGTGATGGTAGTTCTGGCTTCCAGTCCTCATTGTATCTTTTTGTTCAGCATTTACTAAAAGCAGAACTCGTGTTCCTCAGTGGTATGGCTAATTAACTACGACAACCACATTCTTCTTCTTTTTTATGTTACCATTCATTAATGTTCTTTCTTTTAAGCTAGCGGATCTTAATTGTTTAGGCCAAGTGGAGCAGCCCTTATGAAAGGAATTTAGAATGAATCCCTCATCACAGAATTGCTGTTGGCCTAATTATTCTCCTACACAGAAAATGGAGACATTTACTTATGAGGTAGTTATACAGACTTCCCTTACAGTAAATGAGGAGAAATGAGCATTTTTTAGACATGATTCATCTCATCCCAAAGCAGCTGTTTAGTATATACACACTAACCGCACTCTACAAATGCCTGCAGACATCTAAAATTAGGTGAACCTAATCACACCATAATTACCGTATACTGCCTCTACAGTCAACAAAAGAAATAGGCAACTTTATCAGGCAAATCAGTAAGATCTGAATTTCCATCTGGAACTGCCCCGCTCTGTTTCCACTGACATAGTGGGGAGTTAATGCACTTCAGAAACAACTGTAGGTAGGTGCGATCAAACGAGCTATAAGCCTCCAAGCGTAGGGAGCCTCAAAAGTCAGTTTTCTGTCTGGGCCTGTCAAGTAGACACTAGATGGCCCTTAACTGTTTACCTGCTTTTGCAATCTAGTCCCCAGCATGTGAGCAAGGGTGAAATGGCAACTTCAAAATGAAAAAAGCTGGGAGTTTAATTTTTCTTTTTTTCTTTTCTAGAGAACAAAAATACACTAAGGTTACTTCCTACTATAATACAAAGCACACGAGTCATTTTACAATGCATTTAAAAACAAAATACCCACTGATCCCACTGCTGAAGAACTTAACATCAAGAGTAATAAAGTCTTCAAAATACTCATGGTTGTTGCTACATTTCAAGTAGATTTCATTGAGTTACTAAATAAAAAAAATGAGCTCATTTCTAATGGGATCCTTTGGAATTGTAAGGCTCCAGGACAGCAAGATGAATTCCTTGGAGATGAACCAGGAAGACTGAAACTAAAATTATCTAACTGAACAGATTTATTTTTGTGAACAGGGGATGCAAAATCGTAGATACTGAAAACTGCTCACAGATTGATAGTTTTGGTTTGGACATAGCAGTGAGCCACTGATTGATCTGAGCTTATTAAAAACAGAAGGAAATTCAAGGCTGTTTCTACAAAAATTTCTAGTTGGCTCTCTATCTTGTTCCTAACAGTAACAGATGCTTCAGAAAAAGGTGCAAGAATCCCATATCATACATATGTGTGGTGATCTACTCTCTACATTTGATCAATATCTATTTCTAACAGTAGAGATTAGTATAAGCCTTGAGGTGTACATCTTCACAGCCTTTTAAAAACATTGAAATTAATTATGATTAAATATTCTGAAGATCAATACATAATTTTTCACATTATTAGGTCTGCAATTCCAACATACATTTATTATTAATTCCCTTTCTAAAAAATTCAATCTCAGCCTTTTTCACACTTCTTTTACATTAGAATTTCTTCCTAATAGCCCCTGATCATTTATATCGCTTTTCTGTGAAATCCTTCTTGTTTAGTTACACTCTTTTTGAAAGGAAGTGATCAGTACTGAGTCAATTCTCTTCAGAGTATTAACCATTCTCTTCCTTATTTGATCTAATTTTGTTTGGTTTGCTGTCAGTTGCAGGTGACGCAAAGGTTTTCACTTGCCTATGAACAATGCCATTTTGGGGTGGATTTGGGGTAGCCGATTTAAAACTATGTAAAATGTATTAAGTGCATAAGTATTTCAGAAGTGGACCTAGTAAAAGATACTGTAACTCATTCTTTGCTTAAAAAAATAAGAAAGAAAACAAGAAAATGGTATTATTTTTAGTTTGTATTTTTCTATTGCTTTTCTAAGTATGCCTTTTTTATGTATTTATTATTAGCATCTCCTTTTACCTTTGCAAAGAGGCATGATAATTGTTTTATTATCAAATTACATATTCCAAACATATTTATGATACTGTGATTGTGGCAATGTAACTATCAATTTTTTTAACAATTTGTTTTAAAGAAAAAGTTATTTTTTTAATAATGAAATATTTCTGAGGGGTAAAGAAAGTGGATTGTTTTGCTGTCATTTAGGTATTTTTTCTATTAAAAAAACTAATCTTATTCTCATTACTACAGAAAAATAAGTGAAATATTTTCTTGCTGCATTTCTTAATTAGCAAGGGCATGAAATATTGCTTATCATAGTTACAGTGTTTTGTCTTGCTCAATAAATTTTTCCATCAACCATATTCAGTATAAATTCTCTGAACACAGCCATAAAAACTTTTAATAATACAGTTTGGAGGATTTGAACTGCTTTATTATTTGAACTGCTATGACCACAGAAATAAAGACAAATTCACAACGTGGCTTTTTAACAGAGGACTTTGGCTGTTCCTGTAGCGCAGTTCAGCTCCGTTATTTTGATATTTTATATTGTCCACATATGTTTAAACTGGGGTTTATGTATGTACTCAGAAACACAGCTGTGAAAAAGCAAAGCTGACATATCCGATATTAAAGAATACTGCAAAATCTATAAAGAAGTCACTGTACGACAAACTGCCTGGATACCATATGATGAAATATTTGTCCGTAACAGTAACTGGCTTTAACCCAAGGTTTGCTGGACTGGATGTGCTTTGTCAGGATAACAGTATTTTGCCCCTTCTCAGTGCTTTGGCAGTTTGGTCAGTAACAACCTGCACATCCTCTTGAGCTGGTGCTGATAACAAGGGTTATCAAGTAACATCTGTAAACAACAGGGATCTATAATCCCACGGATCTCCTTGCTGACCTTTGTTAAAGCTTCCCACCTATTCAAGCTGAAAAGCTTTCCAGTTGTGCAGCAGTCTAACCAGCCCTTGCTGCTTTTGTCCAAAGGCTCTTGCTGCACTGTCCAAGCAGCATTGCAATGAAGAGTGACAGAATTCCACATCTATTTCCAAATTCAAAGAGGTCAAGATTCAAACAGAAAAACTGCTGCATTTATTGTTCAGACCCAACAATTTCCCATATACCACAGTGTATCCACACCTGAACAAGAGATCGCACAGCCTAACCCACCTACCGCCCTGAACTCTGGGTGGGAGGCAGTCCTGTTAAAGTGTTGTATTTTAAATTCGATGCAGTGCCTTGCAATAGCAAGAATATCAAGTCTTTTAAGAGCTTTTATATGTAATTAATGAGGTACAGCAATACCTTAGCCAACAGTTTGCCTTCCTATTTACATCTCTACACTGGGATTAAGATTGAAAGGATTTTTCTCTCAAAATAGTCTTAAATCTTTCTTTTTCATTATCCTGCAGCACCTCTGGTTTAACAAATCTTTCTTTTTTGTATTATCTCTCTCCCAGCCTTACTATTTTATAGTTGTCTGTGCTGCACAACTTTCCATTGGTACCAACTCAGGTCTTTGAAAGAGCTAAGTTTTTTTCTTTTTGATTGCATTGTTTATGTTTTTCAGAAGTGACTGCCTAATTTTGCCATGAAACAAGAAATAAACTCTCTTTTAGACAGAGGATGAAAAAAGATGCATAACAGTTGAAAAGACTGCAAGTGTCATAGTGACCAACAAAAAAGTTAAATGTGATTTTGAAAAAACAGAAGCTGTAAGTGGCAATATTCTACTCATGGATTTTTATTTCTTCCACATGAACACGAAAACTTAAAAGTATATTTAATAATATAAAACAAATTAAAAGAGAAATTCCTTTATCTGTTTGAAGGGGGTTTCTTGGTTTTGTGCCCGTTGGCCTTTTGGTAAGTGACTGGCGACTTACAACCAAGTTAAAATAGAGCAAATCTTTGCTATTTTTCCCTCCGTTAATATACAGTAGGATTTTCCAAATTCCATTAAGGCGTTCTTACATCCTTCCTGCTGCTGGCATATCTCCTACATTAAAGATGCCAACCTACTTATGAAACAGCCATCAATTTTTACACCTTCAAAGCCCTTTGGACAGAAGAGTAACGTTAGACTCCAAGAAGCACTAACAGCATGTAGCAAGTGTGTTTTGAAGGACACAACATTACACAGGGGAAAGATTTTGAAAGATCTATTATTTGAAAGGTTTTCTTTCATAGTATATGTTCAGCATATTACACAAAACACTGGCGGTACTTGTCTAGGTGTGAAGGCAGAAGGCACCACATCCTGCAAGTATGCTGCCAGTGCCTGTTAGCGGCACTCAGGGAGCACTCGAAGTGACACCAGGCTCACCGCATCCTCAGATGACATTGCCAGAAAAGAACATATTTCTGAGGCTCAGCAAGGCTGATTGTGAAATCCTGGCACGCCGAACTCAACAGGGATTTTAACACCAGCTGAATGGATCTGAGATTTTTACCTTAGTTTTTCGTCATTCTTATTTATATTTTAAAAAAATATTATTTATGATATAATACATGATGCATATATGTGAAGTCACTGAGGCAAGCAGCTCCAGTGCCAGCATGACCAGCAGCGGTGTGCTCCAGTGGGGTGCACGGGGGAGGTTCCCGAAGTGGGGAAACCTCAGGGGAGCCAAGAGAGACACCAGGAGCCCGCAGCTCGCGCCACAGCAGCTGAGGGGACCTGGGTGGGGCCAGGAGCAAGGGCGGCCAAGCCCCTCACGACATATAAAAGAAGTGCTTAGGGAGTGCTGGCGACCAGGAGCACCGCCAACAGGGTGGGCAACAGGGCATGGCGCAACACAGCAGTTTGCATGGCAGTTTGCACGGAAGGGCATGCAGGAAGGGCGCTGAAGCTCTGCCAGCTCGACCAGGGAGCAACGGTCTCCACCCAGCAGAAAGCCATAGCATCTCTAAGCTCTGCACCCACCATGGTGACGCAGCTTCCCAGACAGAGCTCCGGCGGGAACCCACTGCCACCCAGGTGCCAGGCTGTGGGCTGTGCCCTGCTCTTACGGCAGTGCGGGAGGGCAGCAGTGAGCACCCCTTTGGGTGCCCACTTTGCTTAGTGACAGCGCTCCGGGAGGAGGAGTAGGCTGAGGAGAATCAGGGAGCGTGAGAGAGAGAGAGATTACTGGAATTGCACCCTGCCTTCCCTCAGACGGGTCCAACAGGCAGAGAGGACCCATGATACGGAGGATTCCCTATCCTCTCTCCACCCTGCTGAACACAGCGACTTCAGGGACAGGGGACAATGGCGACAAGTTCCTGCCCGGCGCAGCAGGCGCGTCTCCTCCGTGACTGCCCAACCTTCCCAGGTGCCCTTGCATAACAGGTACGAGGCTCTGCAGGTGGAACCGAACAATGACGAGACAATGGTTCATCTAGCTTGGAGGTGTTGCCAAGGTTGAGCTGGCCTACACCCTGTGTCAAAACTGCTTCCATAAAGATAAAAAGCTGGGTCATTGTCATAGAAGACTCCCTTCTGAGGGGAACTTTGGAGGAAGGGGCAGGCAGCTCAGGAGGACTACAAGGATGTCGTGAGGTTACGCAGGGAGAAAATTAGAAGGGCCAAAGCCCAACTAAAACTTAATCTGGCTACTGTCATAAAAGACAATAAAAAGTGTTTCTATAAATCCCCGGAGGTACTTAAAAGACATACAGATATGGTGCTTAGGGACATGGTGTAGTGGTGGACTTGGCAGTGCTAGGTTAATTGTTGGACTTGATGATCTTAAAGGTCTTTTCCAACCTAAACGATCCTATGAATATACGATTTTAGTCTTAAATTAAATTTTGGCTTAAACATAGTAGTGCTGTATTATACATATTGAAAAATTATAAGTAAAACACAGTATGCCTAAGAAATTGCTTTTATTTTTATCCATTTAAACAGTACCTTCAGTCATCTATAGTGAAAGCTACAGCCTACCTAAAAAAAATTATTTACACATTTGTAAAACTAGCATATAGTTTCTAAACAGGAAGCCATTTACAAATTGTTGCAATACTGCAGTACAGATGATCATTTAGGTAAAAGAAATTCCAAAGACCAAAAGACGGTCCTCAAAGAATAGGAAACCTGGCATCTGCTTTTTCATAAATCTGCTATAAAGCATGCCATGGAACCAGGAAAGCAATTATATCATAAATCTAGTACCTGAGGTCTCTGAATATATTTCCTACTGGATGTCACCTCCTAAACTATTGAGAATTGAATGATATGTCATATGCAATTTCAAAGTAATTTCTTACAAATATATAATAAAGTCTAGAATTTGACCTAAAACCTCAATGCAATGCTCATTTAGGCATTCACAGAATACCTGTTTCCTGGACTGATACCTTGGCCGATACTTACCTAAGAAAATAAATGTGATGAAAATATAAAAAAAATCATTATAAGCCATCTCCAAAAAGTGCATAAAATTTAAATGATATAGAAATACAGCTAATGCATTATAGATGAATGCAGATAAACACAAACCAAGCAATATTTTATTCAGACTTCAGTATTCTGTTGATTAAGGAAAAACATCCTGCTGTGGTTCAAAGGTGAAGCCATGACTCACTTATCATGATTTTTCCTACTGGAGTATTTTAGCAGTCTCTATAGCTGAAGACCACAGAAGCACTGAACATGTTTGCATATAGGGCACTGCCAAACAGCAGCTACAATTGATCTATTCAAACAGTTTGCTGTCCAAAATATACTGATGGGTAAATAAATATGAAACTCAAGAAACACCCTATCTCCCATACTAGACAGCAGTTACTTGATGGTAATTTTTGCAGCACTGCAGGAATGCTTATTCATTTTCGGAATCTTGCTGGATGAGCTGAATGAACATCAAGTGCACTTACAGTCAGACCTCACTGCTTTCTGAAATAATAATAATTCAGAGATGTTCAGGTTTTGCTTGTGACCACTGTCTTAGAAGAGCTCAAAGTTCACTTGTGTATAAACCAGAATCCCCTTGTCATTTTTTATAGATTTTGCTGACAACAGGAAAGTTCAAATGGCTAAGAGCAAGGCAAGAAACAGATTCCATAAGACAGCTTTAAATGTTAGTCAAGTATAAGAGATTGCTTCTATACTTTAAGAACTCATTACTGTCCCTTCCATGAAAACAGTTTTTCACTAAACCACAGCATAACCAGAGAAATAAGAATTTTAGCGGTATAGTTATTCTTCTAAGGTGACTAAAGCCTTATTTATATAAACGTGCAGGTTTTACAATCAGTTGTTCTGGACAATCAAAAAGAAAACATAACCTGTTAGATTAGTTTCACATTTTACACAGATGTTTGACAAGTTGCAAAGTAATAGACTTTATTTCATTACGTTGTACTCAGCACATCAAATACTGGAACATTGCCCTGCTGCTTTGTACCATGAACTGAGACGTTTTACAGTAATGACAAGCGGGGTCTTAATCACTGTTTTGGTTAGAATACTTACACGTTTCAGTAAATGTACTTTCACATTTTGCCATTTATTATCACTTCTAAGTTCTACACAATTGCCATGGTATTTATCAGTGCCAAGCAATTTCATTTGTTTTACAGGTGACTTCTCTCAAAGTGGTTTTCCTATGCAAGTGCTAGGTGGAGCTGGATAGCCATGTCCCTCCTGCCACGCCAGACTGCAGTCTTGTCTCTGCTAGCAAGCTTTTAATCTTGACAATAATAAAAGTTATGCAAGAGAAGAGTCAGACATTTTTATTTCTGTGGCAACTAATATATCAGACACGCTGAACACCAACTGTGAGAATGTGAATAAAACTGCTCCACAGAGAGACTGGTCCATAGCAGTTAACAGCAAAGAATCCTATCCTGGGTTTTCTACGCAGAAAATACTAAGGATGCCTCCCTGCACTGCAGGATCCTTAGGGTAAAAGACTGTTAAATTAATGTAGCTCCAATCCTAATGTACTTGAGACCTCTTCAGTGGTTTTAAGGAGAGAAATAATGTGCAAAGCTCTGGCAGAGATTAAATGGAGGAGGAAGTAGCTATTTCTGCACTACATGTGACTTTCCCATGGGAAGTCATTCCCACCCCACTTTGGCACCAGTGAGACTACAGCTGGAGCCCTGGAGTACGTCCTGGCTTGGGCTCCCCGGTACGAGACAGGCATTCACACACTGGAGCAAGTCCAGTGAGGGACACCAAGGCGATCTGAGAGCTGAAGCCCTGACGTGTGTATCAAGAACTGTGACAAAGCACAGCACATTTGCGACTTTTCTTCTCCCCTCCTGACAGCATATAATAGATGCTGTTTGTTATTAGGCACTTGGAAGGTGCATTTCCCTGAAACACATGTGATTTTTATGCTATTTTTAATACCATTTGCTTTTAAAATATGACTAACAATGTATCTTTCCTTTACCATACTGCCTTCTCTTTGTGGATTATCCATCAGAAGTTTTGTTTTCCAGCACCCTGTGAGATACCGAAGTATTCATTATTATCCACAATTCTCAAAGAAGAAAGTTTAAGTGACTTGCTCAGGGCAGTAAAGAAGTTGTTAGAGACTGAGGGGCAGAACACAGATCTTGTTATTTTAACCCATAGCCAATCTTCCAGTATAAAAAATAGTCCTGTTATACTGAGCCAAGACCTCATGCTAACAGGCCACTGATTTTTTTTTTAAATAATAATGTACTGTTGTGCTTGTAGTAAGAACCAACCAATTTATAACAAAGTACAGAGAGACTATTAAACCCGCACAGCAAAAAGAACATAACCACAGAGAAAACTATGTTTGTTTTTAATGACTTTCCATGAAGATTATGTAGGGCATCGGAGCTGACCTCCCTTGGTGGCAGAGAGTAACACAGGAAAGATTTTGAAAGAAATGGGTCTGGACCGTTTGATCCGCTTGAAGTATTTACTTCAATGTTTCAGAGCACACCTAAATAGATTATCCATTACTTAAAATATAAAAATTAATTGAAATAAAGAGTTTAATGTCTGTTTACATCAGGCTTCAAACTCAAGAGTCATGGATAGAGAAACTCTGAATAAGAGTCTAATAATCACAGAAAGATCACACTTTACCCAGTGCTTGAAGGAGAGGTACCCCACGACCTTTCTGCATAGATGTAAAAATACAACAAAACAAAACAAAAATGTCTTTAAAAAATAAATTTGAGCATTCCAGTCCAAAGGATAAGGCACTGGACTGCTACCTGTAGCAGGACATGAAGAACTGATACTTGGGAAGTGGGCTACCTAGACCATAATCCATCTCTTCCAAAAGGCAATGCTCTTGTGCTTTTCTGCTGCTGACGTCATAGTAGGCCAGTTATTATATTTATCAAATTGTGCTTTTTGTACAATCCCATATACATCAGTATGAGATACAGAGAAAAATAGAGGTTCTGCTCTTCTACAATAAGAAATAATTTCCAGCACTAATAGTTTTAAAACTTGATTTTGGTGATCCTCCTAACTCATCTGAATAAAGGCAATGGGAAAAAAAATAGAGACAGAAAAAAGCTAATGTAGTTGCTTCGGTGTAATGTTATTCCTCTTATTTGAAGCAATTTTCAGATACGTTTCCTTTCTGTGATAACTAGTAAGAGCAGCAAGTGTTGAAGATGATACTCACTTTGCACAAGGGATCCATTAAGAAATGCTGTAACATTATACCAAGTGACTGAAGATACTCACTGTATTGTAATCCTTCATTTTCAAGATACCTTTCTTTTTTTATTCCCAGAGTTATTGACTGCTGCTCTCACACTGTTGTGCTACAGAAGGATGAAACTTAAAGCAAACAACTTTGAAAACCAGCACAGTAGATGTAATATACTCCTATCTTTTTTAATTCCATCCTCACTCTTTCTCTTCTTATAAGCCCTATTCAATACAGTAAAAGACAGGGGACTTCCATGGAAGGTAAGAGGGTTTAAGATACTGGAAAGAGGAGTAGAAACATCAAGATTCAAATATCAAAGACTGAGCAAACCACTCTAATCTCTATGTGATTGAGGATGTAGGCAAATGATTGAACAAGGTCAAGTCACAGTGGTGAATAAAGTCACCTCAGAGCAGCCAAGGAAGTATCACCAGTTGGAAGGACTTTCCTGCCTTTCTAGTTGTCATGGTTCAATCCCAGTTGGCAACTAAGCCCCACACAGATGCTTGCTCATTCCCCCCCTCTGATGGGATGGGGGAGAGAATTAGAAGAGTAAAAATGAGAAAATTCATGGGTTGAGATAAAGACAGTTTAAGAGGTAAAGCAAAAGCCGCGTGCGCAAGCAAAGCAAATCAAGGGATTCATTCACTACTTCCCATGAGCAGGCAGGTGTTCAGCCATCTCCAGGAAAGCAGGGCTCCATCACGTAATGGTTACTTGGGAAGACAAATGCCATCACTCCAAATGTCCCCCCCTTCCTCCTTCTTCCCCCAGCTTTATACACCGAGCATAATGTCATATAATATGGAATATCCCTTTGGTCAGCTGTCCCAGCTGTGTCCCCTCCCAACTTCTTGTGCACCCCCAACCTACTCGCTGGTGGGGTGGTGTGAGAAGCAGAAAAGGCATTGACACTGCGTAAGCACTGCTCAGCAGTAATGAAAGCTTCCCTGTATTATCAACACTGTTTTCAGCACAAATCCAAAACACAGCCCCATACTAGCCACTATGGAGAAAATTAACTCTATCCCAGACAAAACCAGCACACTGGTGAAGGATGATGAAGCAAATTAATATAACCTTATGACTGAACAGGCAAAAATACATGCATTGTTCTGCAGCTGCTCAGCATTAATTCATTATACATTGTAAGTCATTTGCTTTCAAACATCCATCTTCATCTTTTAGTTGCCACCACCAATCCTCTCTTGTCTTATGTATCCAGACTACAAGGTCTTCTGGGAAGAACTGCCTCCTACCATGCACTTTTGCAATTCATAGGAAAATGCGGTGTCTGGTTACTTTGTGGAATTCTAGCTGCTGGTGAAATCAAAAATAAATTAAAGAAAAAGAAAAAAAAAGTAGAATACTGCTTCATATTTACTAATATTTTTCCTGCCTGCATTTTTCACGTGTATTCTGTTGTGTTTTCATGGGGTGGCAAGAAACCTTTATCTCAAAGACAGCTTTCTTGTTTGCAAATATTACTCTTGGATTCATATTTTCTGGTTAGTCCATAAAAGCAAACATCTATTTTGCACAGGACTCATCCCTATCCATCATTTGAATAGGTGCAAGTGACAGCATTCAGACACAAAAAATAACTCTAATGCATTTGTAACCATAGCTCTGGTGAGTTCTGCATTCATGACACATCTCTACTATAATTCATTGCTTAATAAAACACTTTGAGCTATAGTACATGAAAAGCACTAAATAATCTGTAACAGAATACAAACTGAACAATCTTATATTTAAAGATTAATGTTTCTTCCAGCTGAATAACTGTCTTATGAAATTATCTGTGTTCCTGTGCAGTGGCTGTGTTTAGATTGTGTGAATTAAAAATAGGGAGAAAAGGTTAATATGGCAACATTTTGCTTTGTAACTATTTACCTGCTCTCTACACATGCTCAATGGGGAAATAATGCATGAATTTTGAAAGTCCTTAATTTCACTGATCCTCTGCTAGAACTAGTTTTAATTTTGATGCTTTTTTTTCTCCAACTGCTTAACATTTCTTTAGCTTGTTTATTACAATATTTTTATACTAGATTATCCCTATTACCTCAAGAGAGGCCATGTAAGTTTGCCTATACAGTGAAAGAAACTGCAAGGTTAAAAGCAAGTGTAGGATAGGATAGCCTATGAGGGACAGAGGTGAAAAGCACATTCACTTCTGCCATCCCTGTAAGAAGCTCAGGCAGTTTCAAGAAAATTCATAACCATTCGAATGACAGTTGCTGAAAGAAACACTGACCCAGACCTCCCATTGAAATTCCACAAAATGTCAGATGTAGGAAGGAAATCATTCTACCACTTTTGTCCCCAAAACGTCAACAGAAGTGAGACCAGCTCCTTTGCTATTTTACTCTTCAATATCAAAGAAACATTAAATCCAAACTAACCTTGTAAATTATTAGGCCTCACAACCTGCAGCCCTTGTGTGTTGATATACAAGAAAGGTTGATGGCAGGGAGAGTTCACAGCTTCTGGGTTTTGAAGTGGGGTAGCCCAAGGTGTTCTCCATCCAGTACAAATGTGGAATAGTCAAGACTCTCTGAAAACCCCCAACTCTCCCCAAGTTCATTGGCAATGGCAGGAAGAAGACATCCCAGGGTTAAAGCAAGGAGATGCACAATGAGACACATTCTACAAACCAGCTCCTGTTCGAGGGCCGCATCTATTCCTTTGAAGTCTTTTATATTATATAAACGTCCACAAACATGCAAAAGGATTGCTATTCTAATCACATACACACAAGTTGGCACCCAGGAATATTAAGAACAATTTAATAAACATTGTCAGCAGCCTGAAATTATCAATGGAATCACAGAGGCAAAATGCAAGCCAACATATACAACGCAGTTCCTAATATCAGCAGTGATTTCAGGCTTTATTGTTAACTCAAATTAAATTGGGTATTGTCTTTCCAGTTTCCAAATAACAAAATATTTTGATTTTTCTATTAAGTTCCAAATGCACTGAATAGGCATATACAACCTGCATTATTCTCTACTACTGCAGTACCAGCAATTGTGGCAACTGAAAGCACAGCATTATGCTATGCCGTGTAGGATGCCTGCATCAGAAAAAGGCTCAGCTCTGAAAAGCTTAAAACCTTCACAAAACTGCAAGAGGGACAGCAAAGAAGGTGAAATGAGCAACACAGCCTTGGGATTAAAAGAAGCATCTGTGCAAAGATGTGACCATGGGACAGTAGTGCTTCTGACATTTGCAGGCAGTGCACTCACTAATCAGCTGGGTCTTCTTTTCTTACATTATTCAATAACACAGTTCAGTACTGAATGTCTGTTAGCAATTGCTTTCACTTTTAGTCACAAGGAATTTTCACTGACAATGACATAGGGATGCAGAAAACGCATTCCCATTCAGACCTTTTACTCAGATCCTTCTCTAAGTACCTGTGAATGATTTTAGTGTATTTGTGCTAGAGGGATTTAAAGCAAGGCATTTACCAAGATCTGCATTTGTCCTATACACATTGCACTACAAGTGGAAATGATCTATGGTAGCATTCAGACTCAGAACCCTGTGGCTTAACAGTTTTATATTACTGAGAACTTGCCTTTGGCTGTCCGAGCTTAAAAATCAATTCGCTACTTTAAACTTTATGCTGCTGATGTCAGTTTTTATTGTTGAACTCAAGAAACTGAAAACTTCAGAGAACAAGATCATGAAAAATTTCTTCCCATTTACCACAATTTAAAGCAAAAGGTGACCAGAGTCTCCAGTTTATCTTTGCACTTGTACAGTCTAATTTCTTGTAAGGATCTTGTCACTGCAGGATCTCAACTTCATGATGAGCAGAACAACATTTGAATCTCCAGATAAAGGGTTTGGCGCTCACATGCTCTGTTCACATCCTTTTCCACTTTAACAAACTCCTAATACCTCTCTCTGTTTTCATTTTTATGACTGATTTTTATAGATCAATTTCTGCTCTCAGCTATGCTTACTACTGGAGTTAGTGGTTTATAGTGACATAATCGAGATCAGATTTTACTTCAATGCCTATGATGCCATTTTCTTAAACAAAAAAGATTGTACTTCTGCATCTATGGTTCCTAAATAATTCTTGGCGACATGTTGATACTGGATCTGATTTTCTTAATGTCTTATTCTCCTTTGCATCTCAGAACCAAGATACAGATTGCATATACCTGCCTGAAATGTCAAAGCATGTAATGAAAAACCATTCATCTCTACCTGGGATCCACTGCCTCCTTTTCCTCATTCCTTCAACAGAGAAGATGACTTAGCCACATCACCCAGTGACATAAATAAGCAGGAAAACAAAGTTTTTCCCTCTTTATCCAGACCCTAGGTTCATGCTGTTCCCCTCAGAGCCTATCAGACATCACCACTTCTCCATACACACTCAGTCAAGCCCCGATCAAGAGCCCCTCCAAGCCATACACAGGGTTTTCTTATTTGCCTAGGCCTTTTCCAATCAGTACAACTGCCTTTTCTCATGCTAACACTGCCAGGCAATCAAAGGGCACATTATCACTGTTTTGGTGCGAGAGGACAGAGAACATTTTTGCTAAGTGACAGCATTTTCACCATTTGCTGGCAACCAGCAGACTAGATCTGGCCTGAAGCCCATGCTGCTGAAAAGGCCTGGCTTATACTTTTCAGTTTTCATGGTAATAAACTGAAATGGCTATGCATTACAAACAGATACTTCGTGAGATCCTTTCCATTAGTCCATTTTTATTTATGTTTTCTTCTATAGGCAGGGTTTTAATTTAAGTTTCCTTCCATTAGTAAACTTATCTCTTTGCCCCCATACCTGTATTTATGCAGTAGATGATTTTGTGTTTATCTTAATGTTTTCTGTCATTCTAAATTGATTGCCTCGATGACTGTGCCATTTGTTGTCTTAAATTAAAGCTCTGAAAATGTCAGTGTGTAAGCTACGTCTTAGGTTTACTTGTATCAGCCCATAGAGCTGTTCCTCAGATTCTTGTTTTCTTAAATGTGTTTGAATGGAACTATAAAACAAGCCTCCTGCAAGAACTTGTAGGTCAGTGAGTGGTTATTGCTTCAGTGGGAGCAATCACACAGCATCACAGAATCTGTCAGATGGACAGTGTTAATTCTTTGGTGTTTGGCTGGTAATTACAGAGCACAGGAAAATGCCTCTTAACCTAGAGGCAGAAATGGAAAGGGCAGTAACTACAGTCATTGACACATTAAAATAGCAACTCACTGGTACCCCAAACAAGTCGGCGGTGCGATTAGTGTTCCCAAAGTCAATACTTGCCAGCAGTTATTGAAGCATGTGTTGTGAGATCCTGTGGAAAGTCAGAATAAGGAGTAGCTGCATTCATTCAGATACTGCTGCTCAATTTATTGAATTGCAACTCCTCCTTTTCCTGTTCCAAGAGGCACAAAACCCTATTTCCCTCTGTGCAGGCTCTGCAGCAGGAATGGTTCTGCAATATTGATCTTGAAGAATCCATTTGAGAACTCCTAATTGTGGTTTTGCACTCAAGAACAGGACTTTTTGAATGACAAATTCTTTTGTTTCTACCACAGTTCCTAAGCTGGGGAGGAGAGGCAGAAGCAACCACCCTTCTGCAGATGGGGAAGTGCTTCACCTGTTTGATCATAGAATCATAGAATGCTTTGGGATGGAAGGGACCTTTAAAGGTCATCTAGTCCATCCCTCCTGCAATCTTCAACTAGATCAGGTTGCTCAGAGCCCCATCCAGCCTGGCCTTGAATGTTTCCAAGGATGGGGCATCTACCACCTCTCTGGGCAACCTGTTCCAGTGTTTCACTACCCTCATTGTAAAAAAAATTTCTTCCTTGATGACAGGTTATTTCCAGGAGATGTTTTCAGATCCTCGCAACCAACTTCTCTTCCCCTTTCAAGTGTAAGGCTTAGAAAGACGAGCATAATTTCTGTCTATCCAATTGTTTCACCTTACAATAGCAGGAGACACACCTGTAGGAATGGGATGATGGGAGAACTTTGGGGCAAGTCAAAGGCAAGAGCTGGGTGGGCTCTGGTTAGGACCACAGCACACGCACACAGCCGACTCAGTGGCCAGTTCTATTCTCAGTGTAAAGCCGTTATGTGTATTGGAAAAACACAAGCTTTTTTTTCTTATTTTTCTAAGTAACAACCCTTTTCCTCATCACTCCCACAACTACATCACCAGGAAGTTTATTCATGTCCTGAAGAGCTTTAAGGACACTGTTATTTGATAAGGTGCATTTAGAGCACATCCGATTATAATCTGCTGCAAAGTCAGAAGCTACTAGAAATCTGTCATGTAATCGCAAAGTCATATACAATTAACTGCTTCAATTGTAATGCTACTGTTTTTGTGATAGTCCTGGAAAGTTTACTTTAAACTAGTATGACAGAAGATGTTTCTCACATTACTACCAGCTGTTACGGAAACTTTCGAACTATGCTTAAAATAAAAATTGAAATGAAATATTCTTGTTTTCCATTCCGACATATTGCTGAAATTGGTTAAACAGTAAAAGAAATGGATGGTTGATATTGTGATTAAGAACTGGAGAAAAACAGCAAGAGGGAATGTCACTTTCTGACTACCCTTGGATAGCAGGTAAGAATTCTTAGGTAAGAATTCTCAGCACATATTAAAGTCAGATTTTTTAAAAAGCTTTCCTTTATGAGATTTACGTAGTAAGATTTTTCAGATAAATTCAGCAGTACGGATGCTTGATTTTCAGCCTCCCAATGAAACACCTGGCCTAACAAAGGCATAAGAAGCTTTACATCTCTAAGCCCCTGACCGAGTTAGGCAATGATCACAGAGTTACCATATGGCTGATGTTAAAAGGAAATATTGAGTAGTTACTGGTTCAGCGATCACCACTTATCCTGTGCTCTGACTGAGACAAGAATTTTGTGGAGAAAACCAGGGTTTGGGGGGCATTGAGGAAGAAAGAAGGAGGTAGCAAACTGTAAGCAATTTTCTGTATTTAAAAAAAAAAAAATTAAAAGAAAAATTCTTATGGTCCTATTCTGGGACATGACCCAGACTAAGATAGTTTGGTCGTGCAGAAAGAGCAGTGGCTGGCAGGAAGAGGACGTTCTTTCTATGTGGGCTTACCACCCAGAGAGGAACACAAGGCCAATTTCAGGCAGAGGCAAAATAAATAGATGTCCACAGTGGCAAACTGTCCTAGTAAGAGATGTCCATGCTGCCAGCTCTCCTCAATGGCATGGTCCTGAGGCAATGGCCTTGCTGCTATTACTGCCACCAACAGCAGGGCTGAGCACATGGGAGAGGACATTGGAAACAGATGGAGGTGTTCCCACTCCCACCCCACACCACAGCAGCCAGAGCGCACTACTTTTTTTTCTTCTACTTAGGGCAAAAATACTCACTTTTGCTTAAAATGCCAAGCAGCATTGAGCTGGTTCTGATGCGGAACGTTTTTCATTACAAAGCAGTGCAGCAGCAGTACAAATAACAAATCCAGGCTTCCGGGCTGGCAGTAAGCCTGCCCTATCAGCAGCGCACAATTTTGTCACATCATCCCTGGCTTTTCCTTGCCCCTTGCATCCCTTACCCCAGGTTTGTGAGTCTTCTAGCCTTACTCAAATTAAACTTCTTCAGCACTTACTCTGTTTTGACTCCTGTTTTTCTCTTCCACCTCTGCTGAACCTTTCCTTTCATCCTATCTTGCAGAAATTCTTCCAGTTTCCATTGTGACTTCTGCCACATCTCCTCCTGCCTTCACTGCTGTCCGCCAAATCCCAACCACCTTTTCCCCACAAACTCTGTGCTCCCAAATGGCTGAAGTCTGAAAACATTATTAAAGTTTCAGCAACAAAAAGCAGTTCTGTAATAGGCAGCACTGGGCCAAACCTGACCCATGTGCACCTGAACCCAAAGCACAGACAATTAATATTTCGCTGCTTTTGACTTAATTGCTAATTTAATTCAAAAATATATATTGTCTAAACTTTACTAACCTGTAACCCCTTCTTCCTTTATATCAACTAATCCCTTTACTCCCACCAGAGCCTGCTGAATAAGTATCTCTTAAGCTTATTTGAACCTCTAGACATTAATCTTCTGAACTTTCACCAATAATTGCAGGATTTTATAATAAATCATATATCCATGACTTAAATTCTTGACAATACTTTCTTAAAATACACCGTGGAAGGGAGAATATCACTGGGTTTCCATTCTTGAAAACAGGCATACTTGTGGCTGCTGCTCTAAGTTTTCTTGTTAATTTTAATTGATTATCAGTTAATTTACAATTCTGGTTTTTTTATATAAGCTATAAGTCAAAAGCTGCAGCTCGAATCATGAATGTGACAGACATCATGTTCTTTTCTGTGTGCCAAAACAATCTGACTCTCAGATATCCTGCAAACAAGCCTAATGCAGATTTTTTTTCCAGTGGACAAAGGTCAGATTTTATTACAAAATAAAAAAAGGAATTGTTGTTCAAACTAATAGCTACCTTTTCTCCTGACTGCTATCTCCTAAATTCTGTTAATGCTAATGAGTTGCATGCATTTATTAAAGAGGTAATATATCTACCTCTATAAATAGATTTACATAATGGGACTATGCTTTGGCTTTAAGTACTTTGCTGGAATGGAGCCAAAGTCATAAACCCCATCACCTTCTCTAGCACAATATGAAATTCAAGCTTGTCATTCTCACCTTGAAGACCTCACTGACTGCTACAGCTCCTTACATATTTGTTCCCAGTGTTGCCTTCTTATGCCATTGATTTATAAGTACAAACCCAGAGCATGCCCAACAATAGTTCCTGCACCAAGCTTATTCAGTTTAACTATTTGGGGGCCTCGTACAGTAGAAAGCACTCTGAGACGACTAGGGTATTCATAAAAAAACATTAGGTACAGCTCATGATGACATTTAGAAAAACATGCACAGCTCTGATCTTTAAATAGCAGACTAACATCTTGGGAACAAAGTGGATTACAAAGCAAACTAGAATGGAAATTCAACAGAAAATTCTCACAGGGAATTGTATAAACTGCTCTTAAAGCTGCCTGCAAACATAATACTTCAGAAGGTATAGATGACTGACTTGAAAATCTTCTGAAGCCTCAAAATAAGGATTTAATTTAGGAAAAACATATCTAAAGCGAAGACATTTTTATCAGTGGATAATGTGTAAGAGACTGGATAATCAAGTTTCCAGCAGTATGGCTACTGCCACTGTCTTTGATTGGATAGCAATAGGGATGTGAGCCATGCCACCAGCTCCAGGGACCAGAGAACAGACTTAAATTTATGTTAGTAACTAGAATAGAAATAGTCTTTGAGCTTCACTCTGAATGTCACGTAGGACTTCTTCAACTTGTAATCAATTAATCAATTGGAATTATTTCTATTCTACTGAGAAGAATATGGCTCAATGCTATTAGGAAAGTGCCTTTACCGAAGAACTTGATTAACAGCAGAAAAGGTTTCTACAGCTTTAGTCCTATATTTTATTATTGTGGATACCATCCCAATAAGCCCTACAAACTCAATCATTTACTCTTAAGTTAAGAACTATGTAGATGTCCCATGTATTATATTTAATACTAGCTTTTTCCTTCTTTTATCCTCACAGCTGTGTAGTATCAGATTTTTTTTTATAAAGCTGTAAAAGTATTGAAAAAATGTAACCTCAGTACAATCAATCACTTCATCTTTTACTTCATTCTCAAGTTGGCAGTAAGCTGTTCTGACACCACACTGAGTTGCTTTTTCAAAAAGATTTTGCACAGTACAAAATATGTGCACAACATATAAAAATATGGTAAAGAAACATCAAAAAATGTCATATAGACCCAATGACACTATCTGATCTAAAAAAAATATGAACAGTTAATGTTAAATTCCCGATTTTATTAGATAATGAAATACCTTCTAGCAACAGGAAAAAAGACTGATCCCAAGGAGCGCTGCGGAGTGCACATATCACCAGTATCATTTACATCTTTAAAATGGATTAGAGTGGATTAGAGAACTCACAAAAGAAAAGAAGCTGGTAGCTTATTCACTTCTGTAAGTTATTCAGCACTGGAACAGCCTGTAAGTCTTAACAGGAGAAATGAAATTGCGGTGTGTACTTGTGCTGAATAACTGCAGTGAAATACAATCTCTGATTATGAATGGGTTTTACAGGATTCATCTTTTCTGATTCCGAAGCTTAAATTGAAATGACCAAGAGGCAACAAGGCTATCAATTCCAGAATATCCTTTCTCACTGCCAATGGCACCCCAAGCCCATTAAAATCTAATGGACTCTCACCATTCACTTCAGTAGCAGTGGATCACATCCTTAACAGAATGAAAACAGTTTTTTTCAGGAGTAACAGACACTGAATAGACAATAACATGTAATTACAGGTTTGAAAGATGTATATCTTGTATTTCTCTCAAAGCACTTACATTGTGTCTTCAAAAAATACAAAAAACCTCCTTTTTAAATACATCTTTGATTTTGTCACACGTAACAAATGTGTCTGTCATGTCACACTATGACTGAATTCAGTATACCCATAGAAAAGCCCTGTAACAGAAGGCAAAGGTTAGCTCTTAAAAAGGGAAAGAACATGTTGTACATTTGTATTCACAGGAAATATGGTTGGTTTTTTTTTTCTTTTTCCAAAGGCAGCAATTTCAGTCACTTGAAAGCATTACAAAAATATGTCACATACTATTCCAAACAGTGGCACCTTTATCCTGAAAATTAATCCATCATGAACAATCTTGATGTGCATAAATCTTTCCTTAGCACATCAACAATGCATCGATTTTCTCATTCAAAGATAATGTATTCATCCAATAAAAATCATTAAGGGGTTTTAGTCTAGTCTAATACTGCTATGTTTTTCTACTTAAAAATGAAAAAAATTTGTAAAATGGATCTGCTTTTTCTTTTGAAGTTTGCTACTTAGTGCTTTGATCCACTTTTCCCCAAATTTTCCTCCAAATATATTCAATATCTCTACCTCTTCCTTCACAAGCCCCATGTTGCAGCTCTAGAAAAGGTAAGGTGAAAGGAACAATCAATCTTGACCAGTACATCCTGATTCTGTTCCTTTAGTCATTCATCTTGCAGACATTTTTGACTTGCGTTCAATATCTGAATTTGTTCATTCAGCACCCACAGTCTCTAAAATTCCCAATATTTTTAACTCTTTATTGACATTATTTTTTAAAGAAAAATATAAAATATATATTACACATAACAGTTGCCTTATCCAAGCTGCTCTCCCGGAGACTTGGAACAACAGAAAGGCAAGAATTATTTTTATGAGAAAGGATTATCTTCCACCATTTGTGCTGTCCCTATTTACATAGAATCTCCAAGGGAACATGGGCAAAAGAAAATTGTAAGTGGATTGGTAGATTCATAGTAAAACCTATTCCTCAATTAAGCAATCCCATTTTTTATATTTCATGAAGTTAATTTAAACAAATGTAAAAGTGAAGTTAACATCTCCGTTGAGGAATTCCAACTATTAGATCTACTAAAAGTCTACAGAAGCTAGTTTACTGAACAAGACGTCAGGCATAGTTTTACAATTAAAAACTAGTTTTGCTCAGAATGCTCAGAAGCATTTCCTAGCCACCAGCTATCCACATGATTTTTTTTTCCCATCCCATGAATATTTGAGTACTTATGCTCACAGATCACATCCTCTTTGTCCTTCAGGCTTCCAGGTAGCAATAACAAATCTTACCAAAGTATTGGCAGTTTCCCTCTTCTGTTGATTGGGAAAGTTTTCTACACTAGAAGTGCTGAACCCTCAGGAAGTCAGAGCAGCATCAATTCATGTTTGGAAGATTATCTTTATAGCAATAAATATGTAGCAATTTATTTCTGAAGCTTCAAATCACTCAGGGCAATCTTTACACTTGAAAGTGCAAACAAGTCCTAAGCCCCAGCAGTTTGAATAGGGCATAAAAAACCCTGAATAAGGATATTCTACAAGCTTCAATAACCAAATTAATCTCAAGACCTTTTAAATTCAAGGATTTAATTTAATGGATTTCAACAGGTTTGTTTTGTCTGTTTCTGTCAGAAACAAAATGTCAAAAAAACCTAGGCATTTCATCTGAAGGCTAATAATGTTTTATTACGGAAAGATCTTTGCCCTCCAAAGGCAGAAGAACATTCCCGTGGCTGTTATTAATTCTGGGAAATCATACCCTGCCCAACCACGAAGGCAGTGGTGATGCTTGGTGCCACTGGCGTGGGGCTGGGGCTCACCATCCGGCTGGATCACTGCAGCGCTGGAGCCAACAGCTCTTGGGCATTTGCCACTGCTACACAGCTCCTTTACACTGGTGTCAAAGGTCTCCCCATTTCCACAGCAAGATTTTTACGGACAAATCAATTAATTAACTACTGGCAGAAGGTTTTCAATTTACTATATTCCTTCAGAAAGTGACCCAGGCATGACTAACTCCGATCACCCCACTTAACTCTCTGAACCAAGCTGAAAAGAAGGAGCCTACACTGCAGAGGCCTCTGAAAGAGCTTTTATGAATGTGCATGTGGTCCAAACAGAATCTCCCATCAACAGGAAGATGGAAAAGCAGGTGGTACCATGTAGGAGATCTAGGTATTAAAAAAAAAAAAAAACCTCAATATTTTTTACACAAGTCTGATAGACCCGAGGAGAACTTAGGTATTAAAATAATAATTCACCAAACGTTAAGACAAGCAGATAATCCTAAAAGAAATTTCCCTTTTCCTCTTTGATGCAGGTGTGTGCTGTTACAAAGCACTAATAAGCAGTTTCTACTTCACCTGCAAGTTTGCAGGTGGCTGCAACAAATACCTGCAGGTTGGAGATCTGTGTTTCAACCTGCAGAGCTCTCTGGGATGTGTTACAATGAAGAGCACTATAATATATCTTTATTATTACAGATACTGAAACTCTTTCTAGTCTCTGGACATTCACAAAATACTGTCTTTGTCTTACAGATCTTTTAAACAAACTGCTGTAATTCCCACTCCAGGGAAATGCTGTCAAATGCCAAGAGGATGCATGCACTCACAAACACCCACTGTCTTTCTCTAATTGAAATGAAAAATATTAACACAGCACCTCTACCATTAAAAACCTGCACTAAAAACCACACACACTTGTTTCTAGAACAACTTCCAATCTGCCCTGAGCTGCTCTTTGAACAAATCTCTATCACTGTGATTTTATTTCAGCACATAAATGGAATCAGCTACACTTCACCGAGTTCCTTTTTTCTCCCCGCCCCCCCCCCTTTTTTTTCTTTTAGATAATGGAACTGTCTCAAATTAATAGGCTGGTTTCAATAGCTTATGAGTTCTGTCTACCCTTTAAATACAGAAGCACATTCTTTGCAGTTTAAATTTGTTTGCTCCTAGTATATACACGCTTCCAAAAACTCATATACAAATAGAAATAGTACACTTCTATTCCAAATAGCACTTAAAGTTAATGGTCTTTTGCTACTGCACCCATTTACAATGTCAAATATAATACTCAAAATCTGATTAACAAGCTGTGCTTCCAGCACTCCACTTGGATGTTCAATATAACTTCTATTCTTATTAAACCTAGCAGCATTTGCTCTTCATTCCAGTTCATTCATAGTCAATGCAAATGAAAGAAAAAATTAAATTTTAATTAAGAAGAAGTGATTAAGGTTTGCTTAAGAATGACACGAGATGGTCACAGTCCATTTGTTTTGTACATTCTTGATGGCTACAGACTTAAACATGCATCCTCATTTGATTTAACAACATGACGACGAAGCTTTATCAAAAATTATGTAGAAAGAATGTTCATGAGATTGTTCCAAGCATAAAAAAATACAAAGAAAATGAAATATATCAGATAAATATAACCTATAAATACTATATATAAATATATAAATTAAACTAAAATGAATTTATCTGGGTGGTAAAGCCAAGTACAATGGAACCATACCATATATAAGCACTAAATTCTGAAATGTGTTGTAGGCAAGAAGCATTCTGCATTTATGTCATCAGGCATGCAAAGATGCACTACATACAAGTACTAACCCAGACCATGTCTAAAGCACTGAGTGGCCACACACTTGAACCAGAGGTGTTAAGGCATGATGCAACAGACCTTTTCAGGTTGCAAACCCTTACAGTAAACTGGCAATAGCTTCAAATGTGAATGGACACGTAGAGATTTGGCTATAAAAGAACCAAAGCTAACTTTGAGCAAAAAGAACTAGGCACCTTCATTCTCCCTTAAAACAAACTCTCCCTCAGGCTACAACTCAAGCAAGCAAGCACGGACTCATAAGAAGATCTGTGGACATTACCTGGTCTCTCTAGGTACGTCCATAGGTTTCATACATACAAGCGTAACTAAGGATGAGCAGAATACAAAATTACATTCTAATTAATGCAAACCCACTGTCACACTTAGATATAAAGCACCATGACAATACAAGCCAGAATCACAGCCTCCCTCATGAAATGGAAAGAACAAGAGAGCAGGAAAAATCAGCAGGGCCCTACACATCACACACGACGGTGACACAAGTAGCTGTTAGGTGATTGCTTGCAGCATATCTTGTAAAATTATCTACATAAAGATAAATATATGTGTAAAAAAACCCCTGGTTATTGGAGCATTAAAAGAAGCATTAAATTGCTTTAATGGTTCCTCCAAGTGCCTAGCACACTTTTGGGGGCCATAAAAATAATAAATAATAATAATATTGGCAAGAGCAGGTGAGGTATTGCTCATTTCTCACTGCCACTAACCTCCCCACTAAACACAACTGTGTTTACAAGACAGAAATATGCCATCTAATGACAGAATAACCTACCGTGTGACCACTGGATAAAATAAAGGAGAAAAAAGATTCATGCACACCTCAAGTCAGAAAATAATTTGCTGTATAAACTGCATTGCCAAAGCTTATCAAGTGCTACAAACCTACATTTCACAAGCATTTCCCTTCCTTACAGAAATGCAAATTATATGTTTCACCAGAAACATATAACCTGCATGTTAGAACTGTACAGGGCCTGTATCATTTCAATCACGTCCCACATATAGTAGGATGTCTATATATATATTTCGTGCAACTACGAATATCTTGTTCATATGCCTATCGATCTCCTTAAGTTCCCATGAATCAGGAACCTAAAAGATCCCATTCCTTCAAATGTAGTGGCTTATGAAATCCCATTTACCTTGCACAGCTTCTCTTTCATCTATAGCAGCCTCACCTACCTAACAGTTGCTTCCACTGGTGAAACACAAAACAAAACAAATCCTATTTTGCTAGGAGTCAGATGTCAACCTTTGTGGAAAATAATCATGATAATTTGTTTTGTTTGGGTTTTTTCCTCTTTTTTTTTTAAATTTAGCTACTCCAAAAAACCAAAATTACACAGTTTTTACTTTTTTTTTTTTAAGTCCTGCAAACAGTAGTAACTCTAGTGGAATATGGGTTAGAATAGGACCATTTCAAGTCATTTGCTGAAATGTCAGCAATGGATGCCTATGTCATTTGCTGAAAAGTGAAAACATTACCTTGCTTTGATTACTAGTCATAAAAGTAGGAAACAAGTAAATGGCTGTGTTTATACTTTCTTTAACTGAATGTGAAAATCTTGTGGATAGGTACCAAAGTCATACACCATCTATGAATGCCCATCCACATATTGGCAACTGAGAAAAAAAGCATATAATTTAGTCTCAAATATGGGTCCCACAGCATGAGCTTGACTGTTTCATTAGCTCCCAACAGCTTACAGAGATGCTAGAGGAACAAGGCCTGCTGAGAAATCTCTGAGCTGTCTTACCCATGCATGCTGAAGCACTGACTTGACACCACACAGTTTATTTGAACGCTAAAATCTCCAGGACTTTCTCTTGAGAATTCTGTTACGAACGTAGTAATGAAAGATCTTTTGTGTCTTATTTGGGTGAAGTAGGTAATTATCTACTAATAAAGGCATGATGTCGTGTGAACTACCTTTGCATGTGATCAGTAGATCTGCTGCCTCTGAAGTTGATCAAAGGATTGGCACAACATTCAACTGAAGCAAGAAAAGATCCGTGGTGTGTGTGTCAGAAGGTAGATGTTCAACTCTTGTCTTGCTCCATAAAGTATGCATTCGTATGCGCCCTATATTAATGTCTATGTGAAAGCAGTCTGAAGTAATGCAACAGTTCTCTAGACAGAGATATAATTTGATGTTTAAGGATTAAAGCACATGAAGTATAAAGGCATGCATCAGCATTTTTTGAGATAAACACACAATCATAATGGACTCTATTGACTGAAAATGCAATTATGGGTTCAAACAGTTTCAGCTAGACATTGTCTATGACTAATCTTTAATAGCTATAAGCATTTTCTTAGTTACCACTTTGAAAAGACATTCAAATTTCTAATGAATAATACTGGAAATGATCTGACCTCAGAAAAAACACAGCAGAATATGCAATTATGTGCTTTGCAGCTCAAGACACTGTAGGTGTAACAAAACATATATAATTCCATAAGCACGTGCTTATGAAGACAGTCTGAGCGACTGTGGTTTTTTTAGCCCCAAGAAGAGGAGGCTTCAGGGGTAACTACTGCAGCCTGCCAATACCTAACAAAAGGGTCACCAAGAAGATAGACCCAGGCTCTCTACTGAGGTGCAGAAGAGAGATGATGGGCATAACCCTGAAGGATCCTACTGGGTATAAGAAAAAAATAAAATCACTGTGAGGGTAATTAAGCACTGGAACAGGTTTCCCAGAGGCTGCGGGATCTCCGTCCTTGGAGGTTTCCAAGCCCCATTTGGACAAAGCCCTGAGCAACCTGCTCTGAATTCAGTGTTGCTTCTGCTTTGAGCAGATGGCCTCCTGAGATCCTTCCCACCTGGGTGAATATATGCTGCTATAATTACTTGATGAAGTTAAAGTTTTCAGTTAAGAACTGTAACCTGTTCAAGGGCTGACCAAAATAATACACTTAAATGAGAAAAGTGCAGGTATGGTTTTTCTCTCCTGCCTTTAACAAAAGCAAAATAAAATAATATGTAGTGAAAATAACTGTTTTCTAATGTTATTTATAATGAATGTATTTCAAGCTCACGAACAGTTAAGGCTAAAGCTATGGTACCAACCAGAAACATTTTTTGGTAGACAACCCAATCTAAACGTATGTAAGACCCAAAGCAAATCTGGTTAAATTAAACTTTTTCAGTTTTCTACTGACAGGATGTTTGCATATTGGACTCAGGTCTACCTCCATTTAAGTCACTGACAAAAGTTTCATTGACTTAATGGGAACAGATTGGGCCCTCATGACTGAACCATTTTTCATTAATCTTAAAATAAATGGAAAAGAGACACATCTGCTAATCTAAATGTATGATTCAGAAACTGTAGCCCTGGAGACCTCCAAGCATCTCAGACAATGCAGAAGCCATGAAGAAGCAGCTCTGCTCAGCACATTGTTTATTTGTTGACTCATCCTTAGGTCTTGAATTCAGGGACACATACACTGAACACTAGTTCGTGGAGGTTTGGCTCTGATTACAAGGCCTGAGTTCAGAACATAGTTGGCTAAATGTGACATAAAGTCAGTCCTTCAGGTGCTACCATTCCATGCCCACAGTTTTAAACTCCTAGTATTCTCATGTTCACCCAAGTCCTTTCTGGATAAAATACTGCCAATGACTGAAATAGTCTGGGACAGAGAAAGTGTGCTCACTATTCAGTTCATACACTTAAGTGCTGATATATTTGTCTGCCAGCCCTGAAGAGCTGGCTCAAAAGTGAGGATATGATTTTCAGGTAATTACCTGGGAAGATTTACTTCATATGATTTGAGTACTTTTGATAATTTTCAACACTAGGTACAGATTGTTTTGTTCCATACACCTTTTCTTATATCTTTCACTGGGTCAGAGAGGGTGAGAAAATGAATCACTTCAAATATTTAGGGTAAAGCACACTGCTTCATGACATTCAATTTTTGGCATAATCCATCATGATTTTTTTCCTGGAAGCCCAAGACTACGCAGCAGGAATGACCACTTGGTCATCAAGGTCTTAGTTATAGTACCAACACAAGGAGCCTCTGTTCACTTGAGTCCCAGCCTGATTAAGTTTAGTATCCACTCCCTGCGAAAAGGAGCTGCAACCTCACTTCTGCTGTGGGTTTGAACCAGGAATGGATACATTCAGTCGCTGCAGGACTTGTGCCTGCTTAACTAGAGGCAGAGTCAGAAAGTCCTCAGTCCACAGTACCTTTACTTCGAAACCTCCTGTAGAGATAAAAGATATTTGCCAGGAGGAGGGAGATGTCTTAGGAGGCCAGAGCTTATAAAGACAAATTAATAGTCTAGCTTCCAAGCCCGGCATTATTTGGAACTAACATTGATTTAAGAAAATTTTGCAAAACTACTCTTGCTGCAAAACCCACTAGTCTTCCTTCTCAATGCTTATTTTGAGAAATTTGCAGCCCAATTCAGATCCAAGCCAGCTCAGAATTTAAGTATCATCACATCCATTGCTTTAAAGTTTCTTTAAAATTTTACGGATTATGTTAACAGTGTCTAGTTACATATTATGGATCTGGATTTGTTAAAAAATGCAAAGGTTATAGAGTAATAGCATTGGTTCTCATCTACCCTGCAAATATTTTTAATGAAAATATTATCCTTTTTGTTCTTCCCCCTGCCTCAAAATTTTAAAGATTCCTATTCCCATGATGTTCTCCTTTTATCTTTCCATAATGGTAATAACATACTTACTGCTTGAGATGGCTTTTGTAGCTCCAGCTGCACTTCAGCATTTAATCAACTATAAAAGCCATTTATTGCTTCATAGACTCAATCTCCAGGAACATTATCACTTAACTATATGGTTGCCCAAAGCAACAAAAGGAAAGCTGTCTATACAGTACATATACGCCCCATTCATCTTTTTGTGTAGTACTGGTATCCAAGAGTAAATTATGGCTATTTTGTATCACTAGTAATGTACCTTTACAAAATCAGTGAAAGGACATGCATATACTATGCTCACACTAAAACTATTTTTAGGGAAAACCACCAGCTGGTAACTTCAGCTCCCAAATTATTAAAAAAAAAAATAAAAGAAAGCATCCTGGATGTTTTATAAGGCATAGAAACCAGAATGACACTATCCCAATGCTCACTGCTGAGCCAAAAATAGGGAATGTTTCTCTCTCATCTGCATCATTTTGCATTTTTCAATACTGAACATCCTGTCCTCTGCCATTGGATTTCTCATTTATTCAGTGTAGCTCTTCAAGTTGGCCTTTGTCTTTGCTATACAGAATAATTTACTATCATCAGCAAGTTTTACCATCATTTTCCAGATGATTCATGACCAGGTTGAAAAACAAATTATTTTAAAACTCTACCAATGAACACCCTCTAATATGAAAATCATTATTCCTGTCCTGTTTCCTGACTGTTTCTAACCAACGCAAGCATGTTCCCCTCTTTTCTTCTTCTTCTCTTATCTTATTCTTCTATCACCTTCCCTACTGCCACCTTGACTTGAGGCAGATCCTCTGCTTCTGTAAAGAACAGTTCCAGCATAACAACCTGCCTAGGCTCCTTCCAAGTGAAGGTGGCTACAACAACAAAAAAAATCAGTTAATTACCCCGTTAGTCTTAACATCCTTGAATACTCCTTTAACTCCTACAGAATAAGGCCTCTAGAACACAAAGGCTGTATCCTGTACCCCTTCCCCATTCACATCTTCGAGGACCTCGGAAGTGCAATCTTATGGCATATTCCAAATACCGTTTGCCCCTGCAAAAGACAAGCATAGCCTTCGCTTCTCTTCCTTGTGCACTTTTCTTCCTCATGCATACTATGAGTCATAAACCGTTTTATACTAATGAAATAACCTGACTTGTACTAAATAATTAACTATTTGATCCTTTTGGGACCTCTAAGTCCAAATGTAAAATTTCAGTTCTCTTGAATGTTAGAAAAATGAAAGTTTCTCTCTAAAGAAATCAGAAGGAAGTCCTGTAGCACTCTAACTCAGTTTTGGCTTACCCAAATCTGATCATATTCCTGTTGGTAACTTTTCAGAAGATGTTGGGTAAAGCTTTCACTGAATCACCCACTGAATCTCAGTGATCTAAAAAAAAAAAAAAAAAACTCTTCAATTTCAGCTTTTGACAAAAGAGTGAAGGAAGGCTAAAACATCCACTTGACGCACAACACCTTTAAGTCATGTTTGGTCTTTTCTCTACAAAACTTTCCTTTATTTCTAGAGCTGATTAAGTGCAATGCAGTGTTGACTCTTTGTGGAAAAACTGTGAATAGTCTTATAAATCCAATTACTTATTTGGACCATTTAGAATTCTATAAACATTAGGATTTATATGAATATTTTTCAGAATAATTAACCCTCAGATCAAAACAGCCAAAAGAAGAAAGACAAACTCAATATATTTCACTTATTGTTACACACAGCGGTAGTGTGGTTTGGTTGGTTGGTTGTTTTGAAGGGGGTGTTGGTGGTGTTTGGTTTTTTTTTTCTTTTAATATTTGTAAAGCATTTCAGTCCTGCTCCTTCCATAACTGCACTAAAAATGATATATAAACTGAAGGGAATCACTTTCCCTATTGCTGAAGTTCACTGTGATAAAAGGCAACAAATGTTGAATAATGCAAATCAATACCTGAGGACAGGCCAAAAAAAAGGCAAAATTCATTTACAAAGGCATCCCAGGACATGGGATATTTGTATGTCTACATCAGGAAAGTCTCCGAATTCAATGGACGTGCTACAGAGCATCTAAACAATACTATAATAACGAGAAGTGCAAAGAGTGTGCATGTGCATCAAATTGTTCATCTCCAAGAGAACAGAGATTCCTATTAAGAAGCTAGAAAAAAAACATTTTTGCAAGCATCAGGAGGAATCAGACTCCCCTTCCTTGTTGCTGTACTCACCCAGCTGATGTCACTCCTCTGTTGAGAAGGCTGATGGGGGAGGAGTGAGGCAGGAAAGGCAAGGCCTGAGCACATTTCAGCTACGTGCTCCCCTTTGATCCACTCCTGACTGTCACAACATGGGACAGGATCCAGTCCCACCTGAAAGCTCTGTGGCTTTCCTATGTTAATTTATTTCAAAATAAGTTCAAATTTTATAAACTCAGTGCATGCTTCCTCACCTAAGGCAGAGTACTCTCTGTACCGACTGTGCATCTCAGTTCAACACAATAAGGTGTTGTAAGTAAGGTGTATAGACAGATAGATAGTAAGGTATATAGTTTTAGCACACTCTCCCCCCAAAATAATTCTTCTTCAAAACTGGAGAAGACTAGACTCTACATAGAATCATAGAATCGTTAAGGTTGGAAAAGACCCTTAAGATTATCAAGTCCAACTGTTAACCTAGCACTGCCAAGTCCACCACTAAACCATGTCCTCAAGCACCACATCTACCCGTCTTTTAAATACCTCCAGGGATGGGGACTCAACCACTTCCCTGGGCAGCCTGTTCCGGTGCCTGACTACCCTTTCAGTGAAGAAGTTTTTCCTAATGTCCAAACTAAACCTCCCCTGGTGCAGCTTGAGGCCGTTTCCTCTCATCCTATCGCTAGTTACTTGGCAGAAGAGACCGACCCCCAACTCGCTACAACCTCCTTTCAGGACATACTTAGTGCAATATAGCAAGAAATTAGCAAAAAGCCTAGGACACACATCACTGTGTTAAATAGTCACTTATGTCCATGAACTAATAGAGTATAAGAGGCAATGACTACTTCAGCACCAGGTAAAGTCACATTTCCAAGCCATGGAAGCAGGTTGGGAGATCCTTGCTTGGAGCTCTTGCTGAGGTCACTCCACATAAACCTGTTACTACAGTGTGTTGTACACAACAAAGACTATTACTCCTAGTACTGACAGATTTTCAGGCTCCTTAAGGGATTAGGCTCAGAAGATCTATGTTCTATTAGTGTCCTTACAAACTTTCACAGTCTACAGCTAGTTAATGAAGGCAACAATAATAATGGACCTGCTCCAACTCCTACTATAAAGATAATGGGAATTTTTTCATAGGTTTTATGGACCAAGGTTTGAATTAGGACTAATGCAGTTTTCTTGCAGCAAACATTACAGCCAGTCTTTCTTCAGCTTCCTGCGATGATTTACAGCACATAAGTTTCATCACTGAGTAGGAAGTGGCAAAAAAGGGATTTTCACATTGATACTAACAGATACTCCCTAGTCATTCAAGCTTTCCTGACCATACTATACCAAAGTGGGGCAGAAAGAGTTGTAGCAGAGAAAAAGCAATCAGAAGAGATAAATATCTGACATACACATAGGGCTGGGCAACTGAAAAACATATGGTATGCATCAGCAAAGCAAAGGGAAGGAGATTGGAGCATGAGTAAGGGTAGGGTATATTCTGGATCTAGGATAAGGAGATTTGAGAGGGAATAGATAAGGGTATGTGGAGAGATAAAAACATGCATGAAAGCAGGAAAGATTATGAAGAACACAAAGCTGACTGGGCACAGGAAACAATGTAGAACTGGAATGTGAAAATCAGGACTGTGAAATATTTCAGGGGATTACAGAGCCAAGGGAGGTGCAACATAATGATAAAAATAATGACAGGGAAAGAGAAAGGAAGGGAGAAACCAAGACTTTGTGCATTTAATTTGTGCATGTAATTAATTTTGAATTAATTTCAAGGTAAGCAGGCAAGAATTTTGCTGTTTTCTGCAGCTCTTGTCCACAGCCAGAAGCACCGATATCTATTTTATGAGGAATAGCAAAGATTTGTTTTAAATTTTCAAAATATATCAGCTGAATTACTTGATATTTACATATACCAGATTAACCATGTCAACAAATGATCAGCTCCACTAACATATTTGCAAAATCTTAAATAATGTTGCTAAACACACAATAAGCAGCAAAAATCTTCAGTGGGAGCTAGAGAAGACAATATTCTTATTACCCATCTTGTTGGACCTATACAAGTTATGCCAAATATGGATTTTGTCTATGATTTCCATGTCCCTTAAAATTTAAATGCAAACAAAAGTAAGTGTAGAGACCCCTGTTTAAGTTACATGTTGGGCACACGCTTCCAACTTGATGAATCATGAGCTGCTCCTGGCATGTAACTCAGTGCAGGTTAACTAGTGAGGTTCACATCTTCTGCATTAGCTTAGGTAACAGGACGAGTAATGGGAGTCCAGACTAGGTCATTTTCTCCAAGAATTAATAACTTTAAATACGAGAAATTGAGTGAAGGCACATCTCCATGTTTAACTTCTGCACTACACTACTCATATAGTGTTATCACAATAGAGGCATGGCTGAGGTCAAATTACATTTGAGCAAATTTCTGTGAATATTTTCTTTGCATTTTTCCCAGTACTTTTTTGAATAGAAGGAAACTTGTAGATAGCTGTAGATAAAAACCTGTGGATAGAAGCCAACTTTCTACTATTACAACTGCAGTCAGTAATAAAAGAAAAATGCTAGCTACTGCAAATGCTTAATACTACTTTCTCATCCAAACAGAAATCATGAAACAGTAGACTTTTAAAAAGGTGCTTGACTGAAGTACTGAATGAAGTAAGTCTAAGTGGGGAAAAAAGGATAAAATTGTTAGCATTGGGGTGCACACATGCTTTCCTCATGAAACTGTCTTTATATTTCTAACCTATTATGCAAAAAATGTCTCTGAAAAAATAGGGTTTTCAAAAGCTATGACAATCCTCCACAACTTCTGGGAAGAAAGACCGTGACAATGTATTCACAGAAAATATAACTGCATCAGAGAAACAAACTCCAGTATGTATGGCCTAATTTAATCTCACTCACAGATATGAAAATATTTTCTTTTATAGTTCCCAGTTCTCACTACTTGAACAGAATCAGGTAGCTTATGCAAACAGATTTAATCATCTTATATGTGAGAGTAAAAGGGAGGGAAATTTAAGGGATGCTATAAAACAGACCTTAAGACTACAGTATTAGTTTTATTAGAGAATGCATTTTGATTTCCATTACATTTCTCTGAGTTTACTGCAAGATCTTTGAGTTATAGACTTCACCAAAAACACGTCCTGGCGTTTCCATTGCTAATGTTGAAAACCAAAATCTTTACTGAAGCTTTTAGTGATTTTTCAGATTGTGAGGACTAGGGGAGATCTTTGGTGGCCAGGGACTTCAGCTGGGAATTGAAGCTGAAGTCTCCCACTCTCAGCTCCCCATACGGAAGAGGAGGACATCAGCTCTATTTTTCTCTCTGGGCTGAAAGCCCGCCACCTAGTTACCAAGGTTAAACAAGTGGTTGCTTGTCAGCTCAAGCCACCACATGTGTGTTTATAGCCAGCTGTGAACAGGAGGTTTCGCTAAGGTTTAAACTAACACACTGTATCTTCCTTTAGCCATGAAAGCAGATTAGCTAATGTGTCTTGCTACTTATTTCCAGATGACAAGAAGAGTACATGCAGTAACAATTTCTCAGATGAGGGGGTTCTCAGATGAAGGAGAAGCTACCTTGATCATTTGCCATTTCATGAACATACCCTTATTATAGGCATACAGAGCCTCAAATAACAGATTCTTCTCACCCGATCCTCTGAACAACAATATTTTAGCCTTTCTGCCATTCTGTTCCTTTATAAAATGAGAACTGCCTTCTCTCAAGGGGATTAGAGCTGACACTCACTAAAACGGCTGTAATGATGAGTTGGATAGTTCTTCCTAGCAATAATGAAAAATAAGTTGTACATGACATTTTCAACCTTCTTTGAACTTCCTGCAATTAACACATTAACATTTTAAATTCTAATATTTTAACAGCTGCATAGGGATCTCCTCTGCATTGTGAGAAAATTGTGGCGCTCTGCAAGGAGTGAGTGCCAATATTTGCTATGTTCCTATTCAGAATTCCCAGGACCTTCCAAACTGGTTCAAAAGGTACAGCAAAAATAATTCTGCACATCTGTCTCTTCCTTTGCAGCCTCTCCCTGTCCACTCAAAACGGTTCTGCCACCCAGATATTACACACTATTTGCTGGCATCAGACCAGTCACAAGACTTTCCATGACTTCTTTCTAGTGCAAAAGGCAGAAAATTGACATTGTGTAGTGTGGTTTCATGACCTTCACTCCTCATCTAGACCCTGAGAATAAGTTCTGGATTTTGTTGTTGTTGTTGTTGATCCAAAGCATTTGAAATGTATGCACTCAAGCCTGGTTGAGAAGATTTCATCTGACAGAGATTTGAATGAAAGACGGCATAGCTCCTTTAGACACTAAACACAGCTTATGCCCCAGTAATCCTCTGAATTCAATGAGCTTGAGATGAGTTTGGCTCTCCCAATATCTCAGCACCCACAGCTGCTGCAGTGCACTCCTACATTCAATGCACTGAACTCTCCTGCACAAAGGGGCACATTGCCTCTGCAGGAAGGCTGTGGGCACGAGATTCAAGATGTGGGTCTAAGAGCCCATATTTAGGCTCCTAAAACTTAGTATTATCTATATATAACCACATACATAAAACTACCCTAAACATCACATGTTCTGAAAGTATTCCCTTCCAAATAGCTTCCAGAGGGTCAGTACTTCTGCATGGAAAAACAAACAAACCCCACCAAACAAACAAGCAAACAACCCTCCCCCAAAAAGGGGCAGTATGATGCAGGCAGAATGAGATGTAATAAAAACAGCAAAGTATCCGAGATCCACCTCTCACTGCAAGACTGTTGTGCTAACTTAGAGCGCAGGGGCAGTTTTTTCTTGCCTACCAAAACTAAGATATCTGGGGCTATTTTAGATAGTTCTTGGACACCTGGCCACCAAGCTGCCCATCCAGAACAGCACAGGTCTCCATTAGCTCCTGTGCCGTATCAATGTACCCTTGCAGATGCCTCAGATATCCCAGGACATCTAAAATGACATTACGTGTCCATATTCATGCAGTAGAGTCCTGGTCCAGATGTCATGTCCTGGCTATTTACTGATCTCTTAGTTTACAGAATTATTCAGGTTGTTTTAACTCCTCTCCCCAAATATCAATCTGTCTCAACATAAGCTACTCCTGTGTGTCATTTCCTTCAAACAAATAGAATAAACTCCTTTTATAATTGCAGCAATCTGTCTCAACTCTGCAACAGAAAAAATAACTAGCATCCTAGTGCATATCCACTTCTGAAAAGCAGCAACACTGAGTCAGACTGAACAATGGGTTTATAAAACAGAACAGAACAATTATAGTAGAGGGTGAGAAAAGACAACATATTGTATGCAAGACAATACAATAAGATATGCTTTGCGTAAGTTATTTATTCCCATTCAGCTTATTCCAATTCTGTTTTAACAGTATTTCCATATGTATAAACCCCGAGAAAACCTAAACCAACAAAATGTGAACAAATCCGTCCAGTGAAAATCCCAAGATTTTATTGGGTCCAATGCTGATTTGAATATAATGAGACACTTCTCAGAAGAAAACAAAGTCTGATTTAAGAAAAATATTAAGTAAAGGAGGAAATAGATCAATGAGAGCAACATCTCTGATAGAGCAGTATTATCATTTCCTAACTGGTCAAAACCATATCAAAACAACAAAATGGAAGACTACGGTTAATTTGAGAAAAGTATAGTCGAGTTACTACTCCACAGGGATCTGCCCTAGTATTAAATTCCATTTCAGCTCTAGATTACGTTTCTGCTGTTTATTCTGAAAGGCAGAATAAACTCAGACAACACTTTATCTGCATTGCAACTTGCTCCAAGTCAAGCCCTTTGTTATGCTCAAACGAGCAATGGACAGGCTATCACTGCTCTCTGACAGCACTTTCCCCAGGCTGGTCTAATAATTAAAAATAAATCCAACTGTACCATGACAGTATTTACACAACATTAGTCACTGGAAAAGCTTTGGTGACCGTCATCTTTTCTTTTAATATTACATTTTAAAATGCATGCTTGTGACTTCTGTGGAATCCCGTCAAGAGGGAAAACAATGTAATTAAGACATTGCAGGAAGCACCTACCAACAGAACCATTCAGAATACAGTGCTGGCAAACCAATGGTACTAGAAATATATTTGAAGGCCAAGGAAACGTAGTTGGCTCCAAATCTGTAGGTACTAAACTTAGACAGGGACTAGGTTTTTCTTGTTGTGTCCTCAGGGCCTATTCTCTCCTCTGCACTTTCCTACGACATTCATTTTCACCAGTCCTTGACTACCTACCAATGCCTAAGATCCATCACCTACAAAGTAGGACGCCTAAAGGGAGATTTAACAGTAGTTTATGCAGCATTAAAACATGGCAGTTAAAAAAAAAAAAAAAAGCTTTGATCTGAGATTGAAGCAATGCTTATTTCATTAATGTCTGTTTCCCTGTTCCTTAGCTGTTTCTTGGTCATACTCTTTTCCTCCTGCTCATCACAAGGGTCAAAGCAATTTGTTGAGGGAGTCTAGAGGTCACATGAAAAATAGTATTCATTCAAAACACAGAGCATACAAAGTTATCTTTCTCTAAGACCTTGGAGTTTTTTTTCTGGGACCCTTTATCTTCAATTCATTTTTATTCTGCATGGTAAGAATAAGCACACAGGAAGGCTTGGGTTGTTTTTCTTAATATAGTGTTTCACTCCATAATGATTTCCTTTAAGCATATTTCAGGTGTTCTAATTCATTAAATTTGAGCTATTCTCAAACAAACTAAAACAAACATAGGGAACTGTGAATAGCTAAAATTTAAACACCGCTTTCAATGCAAACAAAACCACTGATATTAGCAAACCTAACCCACTTATTTCCTGACTTGTCTTCTGTTTTCAAATTAACAGCAATTAATAACAATGCATAGCTTGAATTTTTCTCCCAGATTGGTGTTTAAAGAAGGTTTCCTTTTAAGGTATATTATCCTTCACCCACTACTTTCTCTCTGCTGTCTAATTTCTTTACTCTTCTATCTCAGGACTGGAGCTAATGAGATCAGGCTGACCTGGCTGCCCAGGGAGGTGGCAGATTTGCCCCCTCTCGTACACCCTTCCCCTGTAGAACGTGACACACCATTGCAGGCACCCCAGAGGGTCACTCACTAGCAGCGCTCTCCTGCCTTCTCTTTTCCTAGCAAGCAACAACAATACAAGCACTTCTGTGGCTCTACAGATCAAGAAGACATATGTAAAAACTTTCATATCATATAATCGTGGATCTACCCACCATCTTTCAAATTAGAAATTTCCACTTCCAGTAATAAATGTTAATGAAATAAGAGACTCATAGTGATACTATTCAGGTATTTAAGATAGAAAGATGAAGAAGAAAGGACAACTACACAGATAGCAGATAGTTTCCATCACTATACGCTTTCCATACATAGAAAATTATGGATGGGTGTATATTCTTCATTCAACATTACTCTTCTTCCTTACCTAAAAAATAGGAATCGTCAGAAGCAGCAAGGACCTGGGTAATAGAACAGAGAGTAAATTTTCAGAAGGGCACCAAGCTGGGAGGAACCACCAGTACCCTGAAGAGCATAATTAAATCTTGACAAATTTGAAATACACTTTAAAAAAATATGCTGCTACTCACGATGATCACGGGGGGTGGGGACAGGAGACTATGTGGGAAAATGAATTGTAATGAGGAACAGAGTTCGTTATATATTTTCTTAAGGATGAGAAACAACTGGTTTGATAGTACAAAAGGACCCATGGATTTCAATGGTTCCACCATCCACCGGCCAAATATGTCAACTGTCTCAGGCTGTTGTAGAAAGGGCAAACATCCTAGTAGGAGGTGAGCATCAGACATATCTCTTTTCAGTCCATTCAGCCCAGGTAACCTGTCACAACTGTGATCAGCATTAGTCAGTATCTGCTACAGTACATTAAGGTCTTAGGGACTCAAAAGAGTAGCTTTTCCTCCCTACCAAATAAACGTCTGCACCTCAAGGGCCAGGCTCTGATTTCCAGCTTAAAGACTTGAAAAGCTTCGAAGTTAAGAGGGCTCAGATAGGGAGAAGCCCTTAGGAAAGCCTGTTTTGAAAAATTTGCATCTATTTCAGAACTGCAACTCTAAATTGTTGTAGCAGTCTCTCTGCTGGCTGGCAGAAAGTATGACTGGTGTATGTCCATACATCAATAGAGATGCTAAGCACTGGACAGAGTCCACATGGCAACAGTAAGAATAAACAGAAGGATGGGGGGGAACCCCAAACCAACAATCAATCAGGATAGTTTAGTCTAAAAATAAGATGACTAATGAAGAGACAGAACACGAAAACAGTCTTCAATTACTCAAAAGGCTGCTGCCAAGTGTAAGAAAGTAATGATTGCTAGAGATTATTAGCAAATGATAGACCCAACATCTAAGAATGATTAATATGAGATTAGTAGAAAGCTCACTTGAAAATTTCCTCTGATGCAAGCCAAACAGCATGGTGTAGCTGTTTCTGAATTGGTTTTGTTCCTCTCTGCCATACACCCTTTGAATGTTCAATGCAGCTTCAGGGTTTTTTGGGGCTTCTTAATTATTATTTTTGGTATTGTTTCATGACTAGGAAAGCTCTCACACAACAGCACAGAGGCTGTAAAAGCAATGTAAGAACTTCATGCTTTGACTTTCAGGAATGTCCAGTTAAGACTACCAAAAATTCAGCCATTACTTTCCCACAGTTCAGTAAAAACTGTATTTTATTTCTTAGTTGAAATGTCACAACATTTATAAAACAAAGAGAGTAAGAAAAAGCATGCCCATATTTTTTTTATATCTTTGGCAGATTTCTACCATGATTCATGGTTTATTTGTGCTCAGGACTTTCAAATGACATTTGAAGTCCAAAAACTTTATGATGGAATGAAGAGTATCAAATGGAATATTTAAAGGGAATTTATACAATACCACAGACATTAGAAAAAAATGTTCTTTATGCAAATCAGACAACAGGATAAGGAGATCGTCTTTTAAGCAGATACTGTACTACATTTTTATTAAATACTGTATTAATTTGTTGAGACTATTAGGGAAATGAATCAAATGAATTTAAAACAAGTGTTAATTTTTATATTCAAATAAATATTTCATGCAGCTTTGACTAGTCTTATATAACCATTGATTGTTTTCAGGCAGGTTACAATCAGAAGAACTGGGTGGGGAATCACTGAATGGTTGAGGTTGGTAGGGACCTCCAGATATTCTCCCATCCAGTCCCCCTGCTCCAAGCATGGTCACCTAGAACGGGCTGCTCTGGGTCATGTCCAGCTTTTGAGTATCTCTGAAAACTGTGACTCCACAACCTCTCTGAGCTACCTGTGTCAAGTGTTCATCCACACCATCAGTTTTAAAAAAAAAGTTAGTTCTTATGTATAAATGGACTTTCCTACATGTTAATTTGTGCCTGTTGTCTCTGTTTTGTCACTGAGCGGTCTGACTCTACCCTCCCATCAGATATTCATACACATAGATAAGATCCCATTGATCACTCTTTCAGTGAATTTCTATTGAGAGGAGGATATAAATCCCTGCTTTCAAGAGGGATGTTATGGAAATCAGTTCTAGTCAATGCATGAGGTCAGGGCCAGCACTTAGCCTGCTCTATCTATACCAAAGAATCAAAGTACAAGTGGCACACTACAGTAAAAATAAAGCCCTTTCTAGGTCCCCGAATATGAGAAAAATACAACTGGTATAAACCTGTGGTTTGTTCAGGCTGGCAGGCATAGCTACACATCACAAAATGTACAAGCTAGTAATCAGAGGTGGCTGTGAACATGATATATTCATTGCAACAGTGCTGTAGATGAGCACACGGGAACACAGGAAATTCAGTAAGGACACTTCTGCTAATCTCAAACGCTAGTCTTAGTGAAATTAGTGGCAAAATTCCCACTAACATCACTGGGACCAAAATTTGGACTCAAGCCAGGCAGCTGGGAATAATGAACAGTATGAGGGAAAGTTCAGATATAAGAGTCTGGACTTCACAGTAACGTCCTACTGTTCTCAAATCTCTGCTCTAAGGGAGTCAACTCCACTGAATCCACTGGAAAGTGAATTGGTACCCATCATCTTCCCCTCTTTCTTTAATGCTGGAGTATTTATGGATTTGTCCCCCAAATATCCCATAGCCCACCTTCCTTCCTTCCTTCACTTTGCAAAAGACTCCTCACCTCTGCCGGTAGTATATCAGCATCCTGCAATATCTGTACATGAGGGAGTAGGATTTCTTTTTGAAGAGTAATGAAAGCAGTGAATTTCAGTTTAATGTCTGCTAAGTCTGTCTGGGGTACACATCCAGCCTGCTCTTTCAGGGCAATGGATTTGACAATGAATAGGTTTCCAGAGGTTTAATAAAAATCCTGTTTCTAATATCCTAAATTACCTGGAGGCACTGAGACTGATAAACTGAGCTTAGGTTGTGATTATGAGACTTTGTCTTGATTTTCTAACATCCTTTGCCTGTGGTCAAGTTGTTAATTCTGACCATTCTGTCTCATAACTTAAAGCTACTCCCAAAAAAACTGTCATTATACTTGGAGTCAGAAAACTGAGGAATGCTCTGAAAATACTTTCATGATGTTATTTTAAAGCTATTATCAAAGACAAACCAGCTATTGCAGGTTACCTGCTGCAGAGGTTTTAAACTGTAGCTCTTTGCTGCCCTCTGTAGATACAAGCAAAAACTGAAAATTCAGGACACTGACAATTGAATTGCATTTCATTTCTAACTTTTACACCCTGACTTATTCACTAAAGGGCATGGAATATTACATATTACATTGTTTTCAGTACATTAAATAATCTCAAGCACTAGATTTCATTCTCCCCTCCCCAAAAGACACATTTACCTAGGTCTGGTTGTACAAGACTGATACTGAGGTCAGACAGAAGAGCATCAAATCTCTGTGGTGCAATGAGCTGTAGAAGGTGAGAATTCCATGGACAAATCCAAACTTGAGATCTTCTCTTTTAGTTTTGTTCTAGTGCTCGCAGCATTTCAGTATTAAAATGTGAATTTTGGAAAAGGCAAAGGAAAAAGAGGAGTTCACATGAAATAAAGGACAGTTGTAAAGTTTTCCTGAAAATATTCCTCTCCATACATACCCTTCTCCTTTTTACTTTAATCCCAGTGCTGACAGCAACTCCCTTCATTGCCTTGGGCAAATACAATACTTACTGTATCACTGGGGTGTTGTGCAATTATCATTTGTAAGGCACTTTGAAGCTGGAAAGTGCTAAGTATTATTATTATTACAGATGAAAGGCCTGTTGAAGCAAATATGCAAAACTACTCTTATCTTAAAACTTAACATAAAAGTCTGAAATCCTGTAGGAATAAGCACTTTATAGACAGCCTTTCATTGCAACTCTTCTAGTCTTTGTGAAAACTGCCAAGGAAACAGCCGCTTTTCTACAACTCAGACTGAATGCAAATAACTATTGAAGGGATCAAATGGTGACTTATCCTTCCTTTTTCCTAAATCTCACACAGTTCCTGGACAGAAAAAAAACCCATGTCCCATACTTCTAAGTACACCTGCCATAGCAAGTATTGTCATAGTAAGTATTAGTGAATATTTAACTGCATCACAGAGAATTTACTGACACGTAGAAATACCAACCAAGTGGACACAGAAGGACTAGAGCAACTTTCTGTCGGACTGTTTGCTAGACCAAATCCTCTGCATGGTGAGAACCGGTATTATATGAGAGACTGCATGTAATCTGATTTCTCTTCCCAACTCCGGCGCAATCATCCTTGGCAGCCTTGACTATGTTACCTCAGGATCTTGAATTCTGCTTCCCACTGCTAATGTGAGAGAGTGATAACAGAGTATTTCTAGAGATGCTACACAGCATACAGCAGAACAACAGGGCACACCTCTTCACATCAGCTGATAGAGTTGGGGGTGAGGACAACTCCCAACAGGCACAAAAGCACTACTTCACTATACTTAAAGGTAAACTGCTGTTGTTACTTGTAGATTCTGTGATTTAATTCATAGCTTATTTTCTTCTTTAGCTGAACGGTTGCTCAGTTTTGCATAATTTGCAAACAGCTTTAGCTGGTTGCACTGTAGATGAGAATAACACTTTTCTCAATGGTCAGTTTTGACTTAACGCATGGGAGCACTTCCATGATGCAAACACAAATATCCTATAGCACCACTGGAGTTTCCCAAGTGAGAAGTCCCAGAAATACTGAACATCTGCTATCTGCACACAAAGTCCTCCAATAAATATTTTCTTGCTGTTTGTAAGGCAAAAAGAGGAGTTCTAACTTTTCTATGAATAGAGTTTTCAGTGCTCCTTTCTGTTCACCTGAAGCTTAAGCAGGGAAGCACCTGAAACTTGAACACTGCAGCCTGGTGTTATAGCAAAGAACTTCAATGGGAAAAGTGATCAAGAACTCACTATGCTATTGAACTTCTCAATTTTTTTTTTTTTTTTTTTTGCCATTTGACTGCAGTTATAACAAAAATGAAGTACAGAACCAAGACACATGAAGCTCTTTTATCTTTAAGGGGTCAGTTAAAGAAAATAAACATCTATACAGAAAAAGCTCCCTATTGTGTTGCAATAGAGTGAATGTCCTATTTATATAAGATGTATGAAGTGTTAACAGGCAGCAACTATCGCAATAAAATCCTAAAATTTCCTAAAACTTATCTCTATTTCAGAAAAATTAAGGCATACACTTGATCATACACTAACCCAGTAGAGGACCTAAAACCCCTGAGAATATGAGGAAGCAGGAAGGTAATTTTGCATTAACACAATGTTCCAACATTGTCATAGGAGTGAAAATTTTATTTGAAAATATCAAAAAGGTCTTTCTGAAGTTGTATTTATCAGTGAGGCTCAAAAGACTGTTTATGTTCTACAATGCAGATTAATTGTTATTATAAAAATATCCTGATAAAAATAATAATTGTATCGTAATAAAACCCTTCAACCTTACTCAAAGCCCATTTGATTTATTTTTTCTTCCAAGCCAAAATATTGCAACCTCAACAAGCAAGGATGCTTTATTTCCCCTTTAAATATCAAATATACTCATACAAAATACTTCATTTTCTCAAAACAGAATTTTACAGTACAGAATATTTCCAACAGAACTTCTGGTCAGATAGAACAATAATATGAAGAATGAAAACGTGGCACAATAAAAACATCTGAGAGTTGCTTATAACAGAGTAAAAGCTGCTACTAACAGAGCTGTCCACCATTATTACCTTAACACAGCTACTTAAGCAGCAAGTAGTTAATACCTTCATTTGTGTTAAAACAAGCAAAGACTTTTAAAGAACAGTTAATCAAGATGTTCACCACTCTTACATGAATCAGCACCACAGCTTATCTTGATCTGCTTTTGTCAAAACACTGCCTCCTGCAGCCACAGTAGTTCCACCCCCCACCCCCCTTTTCTACCAGGTCTGTACAAGAATATATTCTTCAAGCAGAAAGTTTTTTTAACAGAAGGGAATGTGGAAGAGAAAAATATGACTAGAAGAAACACTTAAGTAGAAAATTCAATATCATATCCAGTACACCCCTCCTAGCCAGGGAAGATGATACCCAAATATGCTATTTTCCAGTGGCTTTTTGTTTAGTTGCAGATCTTGCATTTAATTTCACAGAAGAAATTCTTCTGGATTTCCAGCTTTTACAAGTCATTGCCAAGTCTCATCATGAACAGTCAAGACTGTGATTCTTTTGGATTATGTTAGGCACAGTGTTAATCATAAAATCTTAAAAATTACACTTAAATTGATTCACCTACCTAAAGTCAATGGTATAGTTTGGAAAATGTGAATTCCTGCCTCAATAAGGGTATTAACAGTGGTAGTGAATACACAAGTAAACAAGACAGTAATAGGCAGTTAGCTGTTTGTTTTCAATATTCGAACTCTTCCTATTTTTAGTATAGAATAAGACAGGGTGAGCATCTCAGCCTTGCTCTCACCTCTTCTGCCATTCAATAGAGGCTCAAGGATAGTAATTTCTTCACCCTTGGCTACATTTCCTGGTCTGGCAAGCCAAATAAAATCCCCAAACAAGGGATTATTTTGCCAGTGATCGGTAAAAAGTTTCATCTTTTTTTTTTTTTTTTTTTATCTCAGACATTAAAACTTTCCTACTCATACTGCTTGATTCCACATACATGAAGAAGACAAAGAATCCTGTGGTCAATGGACATAAGCAAGCATTCTCTGGGACTAATTCATACGACATTGAAACTGCCTGTAGCTCTCGTATCTCTTATTTAAGGCTCCAAATATTGCTAATATAGTAAAGTTTCAGTCATAGGAAACTTTCAGCTTTTCTAATATGAAGTAAGCCATCAGGCTAAATATTATTAATCAACCATTTCACTCACACAAATTCAGTCTGGTGGCACTGACAAATAAAACAAACTGAATTTGGACATGCTCTTACCCAGTCAGCTGGATGTCCTTCTGACAACAGCACTTTTAATGATAATTAACTGCTTTCTGTACATGTCACCCACTGTTCCCCAGTCATCACTTAATAACCCACGATCAGATGAAGAAAGAAGGAGGAACTGTCTGTATGTAGGGCATGTGCACTCTGAAGGTGGTGAGAACAAATGGCTATTAAATCTATTTCTGGAACAATAGTGCTTTTTCAAGAAAACAGACTCTTGTAGCCTTCTGCACAGCACCAGAAAAACAGCCCCTGGAGCCACAAGTGCAAACGCACAGAGCATTGAAACTTTTCACAGGGCGTGTGTACCCTCAGTGCGACGGGCAATGCTGGCAGGAAACCTCTTTGATTACAAGTCCATCTGAAGAAGAAAATGTGGAGTTACACATCTCTTGCCACATAGGTGTTAGAATTGTTTAGTGCTTCGCTGAACGATGGGGTTGATCTTGGGAAACGGTAACTTATTACTTGACACTTGGATTTTTCTTTGGTTTCTGAGGGATAGAATTTCTAAATTCTTAACCTCATGCAAGTCTATTGCTATGATACGTGCTCTTAAAACTTAATCCAATGCATGAGACTGAATCCTGCAGAATTCAGCAGACTTTTCCTCAAACTGCCTTTACTTTGAACCATGTTGCTCCTGGCAGTCGTACAGGAAAACAAAGAGCTTTCTGCCCCTTCTCACCAGTGGGCTAATTACTCACTGCACATATCACAGGGCTCAGTCCTCTTTACAAACCTATCTCAAATAGAGTAGTTCCACAATCCCTCTATTATAAATATTTTAAAAAGATAAATTTATACATTAAATGTATAAAAGATACTTTATAAAAGACATTTTTCTTAAGAAACATTCTTGCTACCACTGAGGCAGGGTAGCCGTAGTGCTAATTAACACAATTCACTCACTGTTATCTACAAGATTAAAAATAATATCAAACACTCCTGCCAAAGACTTAACAGAAACAATAGTTTCTAACAATAGTTATTCTAAACTTCTGGAATACCACTGAACAAGAATGTAAGCGTGAAGGAAAACTACAATTAGAGCTTTCTAAAACCGTATCTTAACATCATACTGTTGTATGATGCCTCATGCTTATTGCCTTTCCACAAAACAAACAAACAAACCAAAAAAACCTGTTAAGAAATGGGTAGAGCCTTTTTAAAAAAGATTTCGCCCCACCTGCAAACTGAACTGTACCAGCCTATCGGATGCTTTTCAGTACCGGGTTTGATCTTATTTTGAAACCAACACAGGAGTACTTATATCATCATTATGAAACTGTATACTTGCAGAGACACACAGAGAAATCTAATTTGTAAAATTCTTGTGGGAATCAGATAAACCAGTCTGAGTTGAAAATACAATCTTTCAGACTTTCATTTTCTATTAATTTCAAGCTTTTCAAGGCTGATTACTCAACCAAGAAAAGGAAATGGAAGAGTGGTTTTTCTTGCTTTAATTTTATAACATTTCCAGGGAAAAATACTCAATCTCTCCTGCACTTTTAATACTTTTTTTTTTTTAGAAAATAATAATAATTATAATACTATAAAGCTCCCTCTGAAGAAAAAAAGCCTCAGAAAAGATAGTGTTTAGATCCTTAGCATATGCCTAGCACAGCCATGGAAAACATTATGAGGTAAGATTAAACAGGACACTTTGAAACTCCTTATCATAATGATAAAATATGGTTAGCTGCATCCGTAGTCATTTGGTGAATAGAGATTACTAGCCATTAATGCAGAGTTTAATAGACCACTTGAAATACCTGGAAATTTCAATCATCAGATACCAGTTAGTCAAGGATGCAGCCCATTATAAATAGAAGGCTGGATTTACCTCTCTGGTAGCGCTTCTCCTTTCACTCTAATGTAGCCACACCAAGCTGTGCTCATGGAGGCTGTTACACTATAATCTCCCCTGACCTGGAATCATTCTTATTCTAAACTCATTTCCAGAGAGCTCCAGAAAGGCAGACGCTAGACAATACATCTCCAGCAATCACTGTGTGTAAGTACCACCCTTCAATGGGGGCTAGTTTTTCAAAGCAGAGGCAGCCAGCCCAGCCCAGAGTCAGTACTGCTCAATTTTCACTCCTGATCCTCATGTCAATCTGGATCCAAGTTCTAGGTCTCTTTCAGCATTGTCCTCTGCCTTGTTCAAAGCTGTCCCTACTCTTCTTGCCTGACTCCACTTGTTGCATGGATGTTTTGTTTGCCTGACTCCTGGTTCTACCTCACTTCCCCTTCAGCAAGTCTTTTGATCCCTGCTACCTCATTATCCTAGGAACATGCTCAAAACCTAAACTTTAGGTCTGGCTGTAAATAGCCCCATCATTAGAGTTTCACTGGCTAAGAGTACTTGGCTGAAAAAATGTTCAGTATATTACAAGAGCACTAATAATTGCAGTCTATAAAGAATTTTGATACAGTTAAATCCAGCTTGATGCAATGGGATATTTTTGACTTAGTAAGCACTATCAAAGTTACAATTGCTAGGAGAGCCAAGAACTATGAAACATTTCTCTGGAAAGAGACTTTGTCTAAGAAGTACTGGCTTTAAATAAACTGACCTTTGAAATGTTCCTTCCCAACAGAAGTTTCAGTAGGGAACAGCCAGAACAGCATTTTTCTCTCTGTTTTTCAAAAGATGGCCCTGCTTGTTTAGGACTACATGGCGATGGGGTAGTTTTAGATCTGAAGGAATCCCAATGGTTTAGAAACTTTGTGGTCTTTCTGTGGCAGCTCTAAGACAGAATAAGAAAAATTACCTCCTTTTTGTGCATGTGTCATATAACTCACCTAGAGGGATACAGCATTCCCTAAGTGTTTCCTAAGCCTTATTATTCATCCTCTCAGTGTTATTTCCCATGTTTCCCTGGAGAGAATTAAAGAAGAAAGTCTCAAATTATTTTGGACCTGATTCTCTGAAATGTTGAGCCTAATGTAGCTATTGAAGCCTGCTTCTTACATCTGCTCCTGCTGGCTTGAGTAATTATAGAAGGTTCACATGGAGAATCATCATGATCTTACAGGCTGCCCCTTATAACCCCTACCATGACGTAAAACCTATTTCTTAGACATTTATTTCCTTGAACTGTCTTCTCAAGCCAGTGAAGTCATTAAGATCCGAAATTCCAGTGCAGTACTCTAACCAGCAAAACCCTACAGATGCTTTTAAGAATTAATACTCAAAGCAACTATTCCTTTTAAAAATAACTCCAAACTAAGGCTTCATCTAAAAAGTGCACACTGAGCATCACTTTACCTATTGGATGCACTCCATAGGGCTGTGTTAATTGTTATAGAGCTAACTATAGGCCCTCTCCCTGATAAAGCAAATTCAGAAAATAAATCTCCATTATAGTCTCTGCTTCTCAAAGACCAAAAGGCATCAGCAGAGCGCTCTTACAAAACTCATGGTTTGGGGGGGTCAGTGTGAGCTAGAACCCCTTAATATTTGCATTTGCCAGTGCGGACGACTTTAGGCTAAGAATTGCTCCAAGACATTAGTGTAATTACAAATGCAAATAAAATTATGCACCTGTGTACAAATACCAGAAAGATGGTATAACATATTAGGAATGGACTTAAAAATTTATTAGAGCAAATGCTCAGAAAATAACATTATGGCATTGACTTCTAAGATGGAATCAATAGAATATTTTGCACAGTTAAATATCTTCTCCAATTTAAATTTTATGTTGTGTCTTCAAAACTAATTAGGCTGTGTTACAGTCTGATGATTTGCCAAATTATCCTTTCTAAAACAAAAGTAGTTTTTGACTAACAGAGGCAAAGGAAATCTGCAGCTACTGCATTTATTTTCATTTTTATAGCGTAGTATATCCAGGGCTCCACCTCAGTAAAACCATTTAAGCGTATTTATAAATTCATAGACATGAGAAGCCCCTACCAAATCACTTCAACATAATGGCTTTTCCATTGACTTACCTGAGACTGGGAAGTCACTTAATGAGCGTACTCGTGTGTGACAAGTAACATATATGCTCAAGTTTTTGCTACCATGCTACAAATCTCCCTACATTAAAAAAAAACAAACCAAAAACCCCATATGCTCATAATTCCCAGGGGAAGAAAACAGCAGTGTCAGATCAGCATATAGTGGAAATAAGCCAATAGAGGTCAGCAGTACATAACAGAAATATCTTCTTAACACCAGCCATGTCAACTATACTTACCTACGGTCATTAAAAAAAAAAAATCTTAGCTGATATTTGGTGGAAATTTTCCTGCCAAAAATGGAATATTTTTTCATAATGAAAGGTGTTTTCCTATTTTGAAGACCTTCAGTATTTCAGAACTCACAATACACATAGCACAGCTTCAAAATTTTGCTAACCTCACTTTGCTAATCTCTTGTACTGTCGTTCCTTGGATGTTGGCCACGTAAGAGTTAAATTTCTAGTTACATACCTGAGAATTTCACTGCAAGAGGGCTTAGACTTGAATAAACAAAAAGTAACTCAGACAGTCCAGGCTGTCATCTTCTTTACTTTAGCAAGTAATGTTTTTCAACCAGACAAATTTGGTTTTTACTTCTTTGGTAAAGGTATGTATTTATCTACATTTCTAATTATACCAGTGTCATAAATTAGATTATTTTTTAATTGAAATTCAATATATCTATATTCTTCACTTCATTTCCCATCAGGCATGGTTGCTTCTTGTGGATAAGGTCTTGGATACACACCTGAACTCTCACACAGGTTTAGAGATTTTTTTTTTTTTTTAATATTTTTGAGGAAAAATATAATTTCAAAATAATAGGAGATTGTTATGAACAACAGACATTCTGCTTCAATTCAACTTTAATGGCTATTTATGTCCTATAAAGAAGAAAATGTGGATAGACAAACCCCTTTAAATGGATATCTACTTGAGTAATATTACATTCTAGTTGTCCAAACAAGTGGCTGCATGCTGTATGGCAATCATGGATTACAGTTAACTAAAGCAGTATTAAGTTCAGAAAGTAACAAAGGCAGCATGAAAAGCAACCGCTTAAATCAAAACCTTTAAAAAAGGCACAGAACTAATTACTTTTTTCAGCAGGAAAGATTGTTAAAAACTAATTTGCCACCTGCTGTCACAGAACAAGTCTCGATCATCTTAGTAATGAAGTAGTCAGATATTTGACTGTACAAGTTAGAGCATATTTTAACTTGATGAGGGATAAGACTACACAATGAAGCAAATGCAGAAGGAAAGCTTGCTGCTTCATAATGTATTAAATACACATTCCTTGTACCTATTAATGTTCTCGAAATAAAGCAGGGCATGTTTATTTTAAAAGCAGGATCCAAGAGACATTGTAACACTTTTTAAATATTTTTTTTCCTTTTAAAACAATGAATTTTGTTAAGTCTTTCCTCTGTATATCAGCTTATATGTGAATTTAGAATAATGAAATCCTACAGGTTTCAGCAGATATCATTACATGCATTACACTCACTGATCTCCTGAATGAACACCAGCTTCCACAGAAACAATGGCTGTTGTTTCCAAAGCAGCCCAAGGAATTAATGGAATTTCTTCCATTAATTTTCAGTCCACATGCCCTAGGAGACTTTGAAATTGAAACATTTCTCCCTTTAACTTTCAGAGTGCAAAGACATAGTTGGAAAGATTATCGTCATGCTGTATGTGCATTCGTCTCATCTCCAAGGATTTAATTCACTAATAAAACAGCTCTGCAGCTTGTGGCCTAAAGTAAACTACAGACCTGACAGTGGAGTATGAATCAAGATCAAAGTGACATTAGGCCTTGATCGTTAATGCTTTCCTTCCATTTTACATAAAATGTACTGCCACAACTGAGTCATGAGAAGGATCATTTCTAGGTTGATTCTCTCCAGCTCAGAGATGGGAGGACAGGCTTTACTCTCATATTTTATGTACCTGTAACTTCGACCTCATGCCTAATTTACCCTATCATCAGATTAGAATCAGAGCCACGGAGTACAGTCTTTCCGTAATGGAGCTATAATGACAGTCATTTTGGAATACATTAATAATTACGAACTGAAACCTGCAGCCCTCATCCAGATGAAAACTTGCACTAACTTTGGTGATTGATTTCACTAGTAGTTTTAGCTAAGCAAAGATTGTAAGTTTGGGTGTTATAGTACAAAACCTTTCATTTTAAAATTTTATACAGGCAAAAGAATTCAGCTATACATAAAAACACCCCAAATTTTTCATAAACAAACATCCTTTACTTATTAGTAGGAGTCCTGGTTACCTGTGCTTACAGTGGTAAGTACTACAGCCATTTAATCTAGGCTATATTAAATCAAATAGGTGCTAAAAATAATTACATTCAGTTACTGAATTTGAACTAGACAGCTGTTCTCTAGCATCTAGCATATTACTGCTCATTTCTTTCAGATTTGGAGAATAACTTTATTTTCTGGGGAGGAAAAAAACAAACAAACAAACCCAAAACTAAAAGCTTATAACTCCCTGGTAGCCAGCAGAGTAAACTTTTTGAGGTTTTGTTGTTTGTTCATTTGTTTTTTTCCAGAAAATCTTTCACTGTCTGCTGTTAAATTTTGTCAGCCTATCAGTAGGGAACTGACATTTAAAATTCTATTTTTTTCCAGAGTGTTTAATTTACCTAATTGTTTTATTAAATATGAAAACATTATTGAGATACTGACTTCTTATTTATGAGGTACAGCCTCCTCTCATGAACTTTATTACATGTCTAAACTGTTTATAGATCAAATTTCTGACAACTCAAAAATGGAAGTTGTTCTGGGAGAAAAGCAACTGTTTAAGGCAGTTACACTGCCGAAGCCATATATGTGATTATTAAAAGAATCTGTGGCAGTATTTATATAAGAGATGCAGCAATATGTACTAGATTTTGCCTAAGGCATTTCAGTTCAGCTTCTCAGATGATTTTGAATCATGAAGGTATATCTACTGACCCAAACATCTGAAAAGCAGAAATACAGTATAGTTTGCTTTTGTAAGAGTTCAGAATCAAATTTTATGTTTTCTCAAATAAATACGCTTTCAGTGATATTGCAGTGTTTCAGTACATTTTTCCATGTGGAATCTGTATCCAAACAGCTCATCCAGGCATAGACCTGGCATCAACCAGTTTTGTTCAAAATAATACTTATAAAGAAATGTCCTTTGAAATTATTCTCATAGCCAGTTAGAACATACATAGCCAGTTAGCTAGAAACAAACCAACAAGTTTTATGTCACACTGCTAGTACACCTGGACCTCTATTGTTTTTATTAATAAGATAATTTTATTTAAAACTATTGTAATGAACAGCAAACATCTTACTTCATAATAAAAAGAAGCGACAGAATATCCTACGTCATTATATATCACGTAAACTCTGCTTCTGCAGAGTCTGCATTTTCTCTCCTGTAATACAGTCAAAGAAAGTGATTCAATATTGAGGAGAAAAAAAATAATATGTTTGGTATTAGGATTTTTTTTTAAGTTAAATATAAGGGAGAGGCAAATTTTATAACTTGACAAAAGCTCTTGGGAAGTTACACAGACGGCTTGTTTTTGTTTGAAATTAATTTTCCATAACTATTAAAGCTTGAATCAAAAGCATTTTTAAAATTCAAACCTAAACCTTAATGTTTCACAGTTAAAACATATCATAAATATCATAGCATAGGCTCCTGACCTCACAGGTCTTCACTAAAATAATTTTTTTTACTTGAAGTCACTGTCAAATAATCATGTAAAGTGTGTATGTATCTATCTCTACACATCACGGTGGCTTTGTAATAAATTCTCATATTCACTAACTAATCACAGGAAAGAAACTCAGATTTATTTTTGCCAAAAATATATATTTCTTAGGCATGCTGTGACCTACTTCAAAAGTGCTTTAAATGTTTATTTTGGAAGTTTCATAGAAGACATCTACAATCTATAGAGGTCTCCTTCCATTTCAACACATTCAATGAAAGCCAGTGTTTTCCAAAAGAAATAAAAATTTAGGCTTTTCAATATGAACAGCTACCCAAACTGTCCAAATAAGTGACTTAGTTTTCCAAATTGCCAGGACCTCATGCTTTCCAACAAAATTAACAAAAAATAATTTAGAACCTGTCTTGCTCTGTTGTGTTTTTCAATGGTCTAATTTAAGCACCTTAATTACATTAAAATTTCTGCCAAGAGAGTCTATGAACTGGAGTTACACAAAAAAAAGAGAATGAAAAAACCATACTGCACAATCAGAAAGCATAAAAAAAAGGTTCAAATGAGAAAATAACCTTAGGAAGACCCAGTAAGAACAGGTTCATCACAAACTTTCTCAGACTGTACAAGTTTGTCCTATCCTGTGCTAAATTTTCACACCCAAATGCATTCAGATAACTCTTTCAACCCCGTTTCTGCCTCAGTCTACGATCACAAACCACAAGCTGTAGTTACAAAACCTTCTCATTTCTTGCACGTAGGTCAGCTGCTTCCTTCCAGTTATCCTTCAGTTATCCCTCAAACATCCATCCTCACTTACCCACCAGATCCCCTGACAGGCTCAGGTAATTCAAAAGCTCATCAGCAAGATCCCAGAGAGCTAAGGTCTGCATCACAAACTAACCTCAGTGTACTCTCAGTCTAAGGAAGAACCAGTTGGAACTCTAAGCAAACACACTATCAAGGCACAACAAGATGCTGTGGTCAGAAAACGTAGAACAGGACGTTCTGGTTGATGTTGCTGAAGGTACAGTTCAAGGGATTGCCTGGACTTGGCAAAAGGAAGATTGTGTCCAGTTGTTGATCTAGTAGAACTGGTCTGATCTGGTGGAAGAGACCGCTGCTAGAAAGGTAGCGGTACCTGCACAACAGTGTGTCCCCCACAGCTTGGTTTTCCCATCATGGAATTCCCAAAGGAAAATGAGCTCTTTCAAGGGAACACTTTGAATGTCTTTCCTACAGAAAGATTCAACTTTGTTTCATGAATAACCCAAAATGAAAAGAGGACAGATATCCCACTAATTAGATACTTTCACCTCTTCTGATCTGCTGCTTATTTTCACTGCCTCGTATATACTCTTTTATCCTGCAAAATCAGACAAAGGTGTATTAAATTTGCTGGTACTGCCCAAGGATTTCTGTGCCCTTAACTGCAACCAGCACAGAACCTAAGCTGGAAAGACCACAGAACCAAGAGTCTGAAACAACACCAAAGACATCCTTAAAATTACTTCTCATAAATCTAGATCTCTGTGGAGTAGGTTGTCTACATCAGAAATTTTTTTTTTTTTTTAGGATTAATTTCAAAAATACATACATGCAACAAAAACAGTCACAAGATGTAGACAAAAACATCTCTATTGGGTCAGCATCTTTTATCTGACAGCAGCAATTAAGAACAGGGGGAGTATAAAGCAATATTGCTATAGTGTACCTCCTAGAGTCTGGCAACCCACTGCTTAGGGACTTTGTAAACTGGAAATTGCATTTGAGAGATGGTAATAGGTCTCTTTTTGTTTCTTTTAATGAACCTGTCCAATCACATTGCAGCTCATTTCTACTCTTGACATGTATGATGCTCCATAGCAGCCAGTTCTACAATTTAATTCCACAATTTAATTCTGCAGAACTTAATTTTGAAGTTCTACATGAAGTACTGCATGAAGTACTTAATTTGTTTTCTTTTGCTAAATGCCTAATAATTTTAAACTGTGACTCTGTACCGATTTTTATGGGGGAGTTGTTTTCCTTTCTATCTATTCATTCTTTTGTAAACCTCTACTGTACCTTACCTTAATCATCTCTTTGTTAAACTGAAGGCAAAGACATTCCTCCACAAATCAGGAGATACAATAGCATTATGGCTCTCAAAGGTCTTTGTGTTCTGCCCGAGAACCTTTTTTGCTCAGGATGCTGTTATAGCTTCCTTCAAAAAAAGCCTGTCATCACTGACTGCCTTTCCTCTTCAGTTTAGACCACAGAATTAGTGGATGATTTCAGACTATTCAGGAAGAGTTCCCCAAAGAAGTATCAGAGAGGACGCTGTATCACTGCTCTGGAAAACCTATTCTGGAATGCACATTTGTTTTATTTTTATTACCTACAATATATGAACTGTTTTCATACCTCCCAAAGACAGTTTTGGTCAATGCTTAATTTCATTTCCAAATACAAGTGAAAACTGTAGTCTGCACTCTGTCTTCATTTACACTGACAATTAGGCGTGCCCTCTTCACACTAGTTCTTTTTTCCAGGTCAAAAGGAAGGCATAAACAAGAGGGTCTAAAATCCTCTGTACATAATGCACTTTTGATGCATGTCCATTCAAGTCAACAAGACTAAGAAAAAGGGTTTTCTTATGCTTTGTTTTAAAATAACAGGCTCCTGGCTACTACCCACTCAAAAGACATCAATTTTTTGTCAAGAAGTAGGAATTGAACAATTTCTTTCTAAAAGCTTCTGATTTCCCTTTCCTAAGCTTCCATTCTGTTTTGAGAAGAGAGAGGTATTCCTGATGCCTTGGCTTACTACAACAAGGTGCTCTTTGAGACCTTTGTGGTCCCTGCAAGTGAAGACCTCCCTCTACAGCACAGGGATCCAGCTCCCAGCACAGTGACAAGCAAAGGAGATAGAGAAAAACATGGAATAGAAAACAGGCTGAAAACACTAAAGGCAGAAAGATGAAATTAGGTTTTTTTTGAGGAAGAACATTTATAGAGAACCAAAGAGCTAGGTGGTCTTTTTACACATATATATGCAGATACAGTGAAACAAACACATCAAACTGTTGTATTAAATGTAGTATCTTGAGACCACCTGGACTACAAGAGCAAAGTTTTCAGGGAGAAGTAACATCTGTTACTAGACACAGTTGGAAAAGTTGCGTGCCCAAAAGCACATATATTACCTCTAACTATGTAAGTTGGTCTTGATTCACAAAGTGCTCCCAGATGAACACAAAAACCCTATGTTGGGAAGTCCTTCCTACACGTTCAGAGCCACAGGGATGTTGTGGCAGTGACTTGTATTCCCTTCTCGCACCCCAGGCTCTTTCCAGCCATGGCTGTTCACACCTCCAGTTCTTCTAGCCTGATGCCACTTGTCCGCAAACCCTTTTCTTTTCTAACAGCAAGCAGTGACCCTTTGATATATTTTCTCCATTTACTCAGTTTCCTCAGAAGGGTGTTCTTACTGGGGATCCCCTGTACCTAACAACCCTTCCCGTGGCACTGCACGCTGACCAGTAAAGAACAAGTAGGAAAACTAATCTGGAAATACAAGCCAAGCAAAGTTTAGCAGGAACATAAAAAATGTTCCAAAACAGATTTTCCTGGAGATGTGATATTTTTGTTTGCAGTCACAATTTTAACAGAGCTTTGTTGAAATACTTTTATGGCTCACCCTTAAACAAGGAGTCCTAGTCTTTAAATAGACCTTTTTGACGTGAAAACTTGATAAAGGTCATAAAGTTTGGGTATAATGAACTGCAGAGAGTCTAAATTCCTGGAAACATTCAAGGTCAGGTTGGATGGGGCTCTGAGCAACCTGGTCTACTTAAAGACCTTAAAAACCTGCTCGTTTCAGGGGGCTGGGACTAGATGACATTTAAAGGTCCCTTCCAATCCAAACCATTCTATGATTCCATAAACACTGTTCACAAAACACACAGTTACAAATTTACTAAGTTCAGGCCTTCTCCCCACTGTTCTGTCTAGTTCTAATATTTAGCTGCTACTTCATAGAATCATAGAATCGTTAAGGTTGGAAAGGACATCTGAGATCATCAATTATTTGCAACTAAGTTAACTAAGCAACTGCTTAACTAAGTTAACTGCTTAGTTAACAGCAATTTAGAAGACACAGCTTCCTTATTAACATCTGTTAATATCAACTAAAATCCCAGATATGTTACACCAAGGCCACTTATATAATGCAGTCCCCAGCACACAGGACTTTTTTGGACTTAACAGCTATGGAATAATTGTTATTAGTTTGCTACAATCATATCTATGGAAGCATAAAGACTTAAAGACATCAAATATGTTACAAAATAATACTTAGAAACATCAAATATGTCGCAAATTCTGGAAGAAGTGTGTGGGAGTGGAGAGATGAGAGTTGGATGATGGAGGTTTAGAGGGAACTGAACTCCAGCTGTCATATCATTGGCCACTGGCAAGAGCCTTCAGGCCAGAGCTACAAAAACAGAGACTCTAAAGCCATTTACATACCTGAACCTTTTGCAACTCGGCACTTCTGAACCCACAATTTGCTGAAGAGGATTATACCCCTCTTCCAGCCCTGGTGGAGAGGATCTCTCTTTTTGTAGTGAAGCCCTGCAATGTGAGTCCAGGTCATGAGCTGGGCTATGGAGCGTTACTGGACCTGAGAATCCACTATCGCCTTACAGAGCTGAGTGCTGGATTTGAATTGCTAAGAGCATATGTGCTTATATGGCTTTAGTCTCTGCAGAACAGACACTCACAGAACATAGTAAATACAAGGCCTGAGAAACATCATTTATCTCCTCTTCCTCCTCCTCTACAAATAAATTACAAGTAATAAAAAATTACAAGTAATAAAAATCAATATTATTTTGCTTAGATTTTTTTCTCTCCCCTTGCATTGCCACAGCATTGTTTTTCAGACACCTACAGGAGGGTATATCCACATTTTGATTTTAAGGAATCCCATAGTCTCAAAGGTGAATGAATCCTAATGGAGTAGAAAGATCTACATAATCCTTGCTTGCAGAGCAGCATCATTCATAACACAGAAATTTCTATTGTAATTTTCTTCTTGACATGCTATAGCCTAACTTCAAATTTCTTGAATTCACAGAGGGCTTTTGTTTTGTTTTTACCATAACTACTTATTTGAACTTTGGCTATTTTTTTTTCTTAACATTTACTCTAGTACGTCATGCTCTGTTTGAGAGGAGTAATTGGTTCATTCCTTTAGGGGAAAAGCAAAACACAAACAAATACAATATTTGCACATAAAGCACACACACGTTTTTGCTTTAAAACAAAAATAAATAGTTTTTACATCTTCTAAATATTAAAACCACAAAGTCTGCCCTGGTGAATATACTGTGAATTGTTTTAGATTTATGGCATTATTATACCATATTTTAATAGTGTTTCCTACCAACCTAGTCAGAAAGCTTAGCTACACTAAGTAAATAATATTAACTACTGCAAGGAAAGAAAATGCTGTTCTGGTTAAGGCAGTGGACTAAGATTAATAAGGTCTTAAATTCCAGATTCTGTCACAGTCTTCCTATGTGACATTGGAAAAAATATATCTTCATGCCCTGCCTTTAACTCCCTTCTATAAAACAGAAAAGTAAGAACTATAAAACTGTTTGGCAGAGCAACGTTCTGGTTTTGTGCTGAATCACTGCCTAGTATAATGGGGCCATAATTTTGGTTAGGGCTTATCTGCCATACTATAATAATTAATAAATCATAGTAATCTGTGCCTTCATGAATAAAAATATCTGGATGAAGACCAAAGGGCTCCACTGCCTTATTTAAGAAACAGAGGTAAAAGCGTGTCATATTAATACCAAGAAATGCAAGAAGCATGAGTACCAGCCCAAGGACGAGGGAAGGCAGTGCCAAGAACTACCTACCTCAAATGTTGAGAATTTCAGTCAGGTCACTAAGATACCTGTATTCCTTCCCACTACCATTGCCTGCTGAAAGGCAGGGTTTTGCCATGCAACGAAGGAGTGACTGCATGGCTGAGGGGCGTGTGCACACACACACGCTCTCAGTTAACCATCATCCCAACTCCATCCAACCCCGCGGCCCCACCGACACCTCTGGGGCAGCAGCAGCAATTCAGCTTGGCACTTCTGCACAGGCTGGTGGCCAGCCCTGAACTGCGATCCACACCATTGCTTAGTGTTTCCTCCATTTCCTGCACCATTTCAAAGCAGTTTCTACTAAAACTGATACCCTCATTCCTCAGAGGTTTACTTAAGAGTATGAAACGTTATTTTTAAAATTCACCAATTGCTTGTAGGTGCAGTCTATAGGCACTGTGTAGAATCAGTGTGTGGTGCGGTTGGTTTTGGTTTTAATGTAGAGGGGGAAAAACTAATCAAATAAAATTAGTCTCGGACAAAATCTTGGGCATGTTTTGCACCTGGTTTACTCTCCATAAAATGGTAGATGAATCACTGTACATGTTTTCAATATTAATGTTTGCTTATGGATTTACGTTTCCAGGTAAAATTGTACCGAACAGCTGCCATATATAAGATACCACATCTGCTGTGGAGGAAAAAGACTGATAGCCATTTTTTTTTTCTTTCCTATGTGATTTATTAGTCTCACACAATCTAGGGGGAGAAAAGACTAATGGATCTGAGTGCCATAGATTATATTTGTTAAGTAATTTTTCAGAAGTGCTTAAATACTCACAAGAGTTCATAAAAGCTTCAGAAAAGATAATAACACTCCAAAGTATTAAAAGACGCAAGAGCACTAGCAGTGGAATGTACACAGAGCAATTAATTAATTGCTCTGCACTTTTTTTTGCTGTTCCTTCTAGCAGAATCTCTAACAGTAGCCAGGATGAGTACAGTAATTAATCTTTTTTATCATCTGAGATAAGCGTGATTACTGGGCACACCTTTTAAGTGGAAATCTCGTCTGACATCCTGCTCTTAATTATTCACAGTCATGATTAAAGTTTATCATAAAAACAGAAGAAAAGAATACTTGCACAATACAGATTTACAAAATTCCACTCGGTAAAGGGACAAAACCCAAAGACCATCAGTAAGACCTTAGTCACAACATCCTCTGCGTAAAGTCAGCCAAAAGTGGGAAGGAACTAAAAGTTAGATCTGAAAGTATTCAAGGCACTGCTGAAGAAACAAGACTCATTGGATGTTGCTTCTAGCCACGCAGAAGGTAGCAAACATCTCTCTTATGCATTACAGAAGCTAAGAGACTAAAATGAAAACATTTGGGAATGCAGTTCACCGAGATATATTTGACATAACTCTATGTTTTAATGAGTTATTTTTAAAGTCAGGTGGTTTGACAGACCATCACGTAATTGCACAAGTGAATCACAAGTAAATGACTTTTCGAATCACTCACTGAAAAACATAGTCCAACTCTAATTTACTAGTTGTGTCATTTATTTGGATTATTGTATCATTTATTTTGACAACTGTAAATTAATTTTCGACATGAATGTAAAGAAAACGATCATACAGAATGCTTGATGGCATGTTTTCTAAGATGAGCATAGCTGTGTCATGGCAGCCTTGGCTATCACATTTTTGCTAGTGCTTAATGGAGTGGAGTACAATGAAATTTCAAACTACTTCAATTTAAACCCAGTAACTTATGAAAAGCCATTCACTATTCAACAACAGTTAAAGACCTCCCACAGTCCTCTCTAAGTTTTCTTCTAGGAATACAAATGTTATTTTATCCTGAATAAGAAGTAAGCAAGCCACGGTTATGCAAAACGACTGAAATAAAAGCAGCTTAAGACAACCCTAAGAGGTATCGTCTTAGTTTTTCTGATTTACCTGTCACAGTATAATAATACAGCTTGTAACTTAAAGCAATAAAAGTGAAACAAAAAACTGAGAGCTTGATTCTGCAGCTTATTAATGTGATTTAAATGGAATGACTTGCAAGAATCAGCATGTGGAAAAGATTTCCAAGCCTAAGTAAGCTCTCTTGGTAAATACTTTACTAAACCTTATGATGATACCTAGAGATTGGTCAATGGCAAAACTGTACATGTGTTTATTGAACTTATTTCTTACCAGAAACAGATAGTCAGGTGACTAATTTTCAATAAATTCACTTCTAAATTATGACTGTCTTAGTAATATGGGTCTGAGTTTGAATGCAGCACTGACTGCCCCCCCCATACTGACAGCTTCCCACTCCTGAACTGCTGTGCTCATTTCTATCATTTAAATGTAATTAGAAAAAAAAAAACCTATCATGCCCCAACTATCATAGAGTTCTCCACAATTCACAATACTATAAGGAAACTAAAAAAAGGCATAACAAATCCAGACAAAACCCACTATCTCACCTCTCTAAAAAAGTGGTAACAATAATTAACAAAAACTACAGTTCAGGCATACCAAGGAAAATTAGAACTGACTATTCTGACCAACAAGTAACACCAAATTAGTTTTCCAGACAAGCTCAGATGATTTGTACAATACCAGGCAGAGAAAATAAGATCAGAATAATAGACTGTGTTTTGTTAGAAGCCATGAATACAAAATTATACATTTGGCTTCTCATAATGCCATCTTTGGAATAAGTATTAATAATAATATCAGACACTATACCATACTAGTCCCAGCAAAAAGATTTTGAATGTAGGTGAAGCTAAGCATAAAGGATGAATGTCTATAGCCATTAGGAAACATTTTCAGGAAACTATTCTTAACAGCGCTATTAAGGGGTGTTCTGGTATGGCACAGCAATACACTTTCCCACTCATTTAGAATAAGTATGGAAGCATTTGTACTTCAGCAGTGCAAAGATGCCCTACTTAGAATTGAAAATCCACTGCATTAAGTAATAAGTGTACAAAGTGAAAGATGTTAGGATGGTAAAAAGTGCATTTTGTTCCAAATCATCTCTTTAACCTCAGATTAAAAAACAAAAGTGAAGGAAAAGCACAGGAAAACACAATGATGCTATAGTTCTGCAGTTAATCCTTCAACAGTGCACTGTAGTTATTCCAAACACATGATGATTTGAAACAAATCAGGGCACCATAATCCTATACTTTAATTTAGAAGGCATGAATGTGTCGGCAAAGGAACTGGTAACAAGGAGGCTGATAAAGAAATAAATGTAGCAAGCCCACGTGAAAAATAAGAACGTACATGAGAGTACAAAAACACTTCATGTTGACTGACTGTTGGTTCTGTGATAGAATAAGTACAAGGACAACTCTACCTGTCTCTTTCTGAAATTATCAGCCATTCTCCCTTGCTCTCTGATGGCCACTTGGCCTGTAGTTCATGGTCCTTGGTTTAATTCAAACAGCTGGCTTCACAGAATCAATAGAATAAATCAGAGTGCACATTCATCCATCTATGAAGACAGTTCACTCTGTTCTCTCTGCTTGGAACAATATTTAGATGACTATATAAGGAAATTAAGAGAATTGTTTATGATGGCACTGGGAGCACACAGCCAATGCTGGTTTGTAATGGGATTAGATCTAATAAGCCAAGGCTGTGACAGACATGTCTCCCCAACATACTTAAGAGAGTTATTGTTGCTCCTTCTAGTTGCTCAGGCAGTTGCTCTAAGTACACCACTCCTTGGGACGGTGAGTGTCTTTTACATTTTCTAGTAAAATAACAGAAAAAAGAAAGTTGCAAATGAATGACTGCATTTAAGCTGCATTTAGGTTAAATCCTTTTTCATTTAATCACCGTTTCAAAAAATTCTCATATCTATTCACATAGATATGTGAATTTCCTCATTTTAAAAGTTGCCACTTTTCCAGAGTATTTTATCTTAATTATTTGTTGAGCTCATGTTAAACTCACAGATTATTTCTATTTCCACAAAAATCAATTTAGGAAGAAACTCCCATTTTCCAAACAAGAGGAAAAAAATGCCATTTTCAACTGGCATTTCCTCATCTCTCAAAACTGTGTTAGTAGTCATTGTTAGAAGTTTATCCATTATGCTTTATGAAAATCTTACAAAACTATGATGCCAGATTAGTTTACGTGTGTCATCCTTAAATTTGCCTTTCTTTTGACTGATAACTGATTTCTAAGCTTCACTCTTTATTATCAGAACCTAAGGCAACATTTTCTGTTTTCATTACAGAGGTATCAAACACTTGATATGAAATATCAAAGCATAAATCTGCTAATACAGATTTCAGTGAAAACTCGGAATGAATATTCAGGCCTGCATTTGTGCTATACGTTCTTTTATCCACCTGTTAGAAAAACAGAGAGGCCAGGAGTTTCTTTGAGACTTGATCAGGCATTCGTACACTTCAGTGAGTCAACTATTATAGCTGCATTTCTGCAGATTTGGTAACACTGACATAACTTTGTTTCCCGAAATAAAGACATGAACCTATTATTTTACTGAACTGTATGTGAAATAAATTATTTATTTTTCTACTTAGGGCAGTTTATGTTTTGAGCATGGAGAAGCAGTTCAGCATCAGGGTGCTTCCTCCTGCCTGCCAGCACATGGCCTGGGAAGAAGCTGCAGAGACCAGCCACAATAGCTACTCTACGGTGGGCCTTTAGACACCCAAAAAATTGTCCTCAGTCTTCCCAAGACCTTCTCTACAGTAAACTACTGCTCTATCTTTCCTTTTCTCTGTTCCCTCAGCAGCTTCATCTGCTTCTTCCCGCCTGGATGGCCCTGTTCCCCGGGCACGACGTGGGGAAGGGGCAATTGCTGAGCACTGCCATCTCCAGCCACAGCAAACCCCGTCCCTGCCAAATGCACATTCAGTATTTCCACTTGCTTTTGGGCCTGAAAACTGAGCCAAGTAGTTCTGTCTGTGCCATCAAAAGATTTCACCAAAGTGAAGAAGTGGAAAACGGAGTGGAGGATTTGGAGAAGTGGGTTCTGGGAGGAAAAAGGGGAAGACAAAGTAGAGGCAGGGAAGGATTGTTAAATTAGTGTTTTCGCTTTCTAAGAGTACTGTTTTCATGCAGTAATCAGGCAAATGAGAGGATATTTTATCTGTGTAGCCAGAGATGATCATACAAGGTTATAAACATGTTTGGGCTAAGAAATTCTCCTGATTAGTCAATGCAATAAAAAGGAGAAAAACTAATCTATGCAAATTAAAACACTCAACAGAGCCTCTGTAATATCCAAAGCTGCTTAGTCAGGCTTCAGAAAGACAATACACATTATACGGCTGACACAAAGCAGCACAGTTGGGAACTGGCTGTTGGGAGCTAAATGCTACCTGTAGGATTTGGTACCTTTGCTGCATGTCACCTGATGCAAAGTCTTAACAGCATATTCTGGTAATACACTTGGCCGCTGCCAGCCATCCTAGCAAAGACAAGTTAAGAGTCTTTGTTAGGAAAACTAGGTATTTGTTCTCTTCTAGTTTTAGAAGACATAGCTGCAACACGAGCAGGATTTTGGCCCTTAAAACTGAAGATATTGTTAGTATACAGTTGAACTTATTATTTCTAAAGGCATCTTTGAATAAGATAGATACACACCATTTTGAAGAATGACTAAATACTGGAGAATCTACTGGAACATCAAGCAAATGCTATTATGTACTCCACTGTGGAAACTGAACTACTGCCCTGGTTAAGGAGCTCAAATACTTTTACATCTATTCAGGCACATAGGATTAATTAACAAGTTTTATTTTAAATGCTTTGCTGAAGTTTTCTTAGGTTATTTGTGTAATCAATCTTGTCACGTTATTCTGGTTTTTCATATTCCTAGGATTATTGTTAATGGTAAAAAAGTAACTGGCAGATTTTAGGAATTAGGAATGCCCAGATTCGAACAGAAGAAAGCAACAATGTTAAACAGAACCACTGGGATTTGACAGAAAAAAAGATGATCAGAACAGTTTGAGCAACAGGGGATCCTGACCTGCTAGACCCTAAGGCTGTGTGACACACAAGTATGGGATGTCTTCACCAAAATGAAACTCTGGTAACTTTCTTTTACTTAAACTTACTAAGCATTCTTTTTCAGATTAAATTCGTTTTGAGTAGCTTAGGGAAAAACAAAATAAACAAAAAAATCCAACCCACAAAACATTTAAGCTTACAGAAAAGAATAGACCTTTAATGGAGTTGTAATATGTTCTACATTGTCTTCCTATGGTAACAATAGTTTCAATTATACGTAAAGTACAGCTGCTATAGTTGATGACAGACTGTGCTTAAATTGTCAGGTAAGTCAATCCACTACACTTTGCATATTCCAAGTTAGCACAGTGTTTGGCTTCCTTTGGGCTAGAGTGATAGGGGTCTTCACCAATTTATAAATCAATTTTTATTTGGCCAAATATAACCTAAGTTACTCAAAACTGTATAAATAAGCACAGGCTACCCAATTAATAGCAGCTACTAAAGCAGTTTACATATTAATGACTATTTTGGAAGCAACAGGACTTCATATGACCCTGAAAGTGAACACTTAAGCGTTCAATGACTAATCAGTAAGTTAACTGTTAAATTGAACATCGCTTTAAATGGTTATTTTACTCCAGTAGAAATAATCTTCCTGCTGGTCCTTTAGAAAAGTAAACTACATAAATAATATCTGGATTAGAAGTATTCAGTTGCTCTTTGTGAAAGGAAAACAGGTATATAAAAATGTCTGATTCCAGTGAAATGGATCATTTCTTTTTTGAAACCATTCCTCCCACTACACAATGTCCATTCGGTGAGCAAGCTGTAACCAGCAGAGCTCCTTGTAATATTTCTTTGAAAAGCACATTTCTGGCTACTTTGTTAACAGAGAAAACAAACACTGTATGGCATGAGAACTAATTTAATAGCAGGAAGATACATCTTGAATGACAAAACATTTAGGAGTTGTATTACCAGTGTGTTTAATGAGCTGTACTTAGAGTCTGAAAGTCGGAAAAAAGTTAGAGCAAACATCATGACATAAAATATTAAGTGAACACATTACACTTATCTTTCAAGGGGTTATAAAGGATCAAATTTAAGCTGTTTACTACACCCATAAAAAAAATCCTCTAAAAATATCAGGGACTGTGCAACAATTTTTCAGACACTGATCTATAAACTATCAGTTCATCTGAAGTAACTTGTTAGAAACACCCGTTACTCCTTGTAACACAACTATTGCTATTGTAGATTAGCACAAAAAGCCACAGCATCTGCAACCTCTGAGCTCCTAAAAGAAAACCTTGCAAAAACATATTGTAAAAACTGGTATCTCCATTGGCTCAGCAAAAGGTGGAGGAAAAATCATGGCTGACCAAGCTGCTGTTATCCTGGCTGCTGTTTCCCCATTCCTCTCTACCTCTGCTGGTAAGTTTGTGGTACCTGCCTCTCCTGTGCTTTCTGATGCTAATACTGCAAAGGCAATTAGCAGGAGAGGTATCTCCTCCTGTCTTTGCTGTGCCTCGTTTAGCTGAGGAGTTTCTCTTCAGCAGGCAGGTAGAACAGCCTATCAGTGACAGGAGAAGGTAAAGCTGGTATCTCTAGAGCTCTCCAGGTTTAGCTACAGGCTGAGTCAAATTTGCATGAGGCTTTAGGAAGCCTGTTCAAGACAGAGATATTCAACTTTTATTTTCTCTTGCATATTTACAGCTGGACCAGCAAAGAAGAAGAAAAAAAAAAATCAGGAAGGGGGCAAGTTCTATCTGGATGAGGGAATGAACAGTGCAGTAACAATGGTGGTGGAGAATATAAATTATTCCATGGAGTAAAGACAACGGCCAACTCAATATGTTGTAGAAGGACTTAAGACACTGAGTGGTAAGAAAGACAATGTCAAATATAAATGAAAGTGAAGTGATACATGTGAGGAAAAAAAAAATGTATGCTGTGCTTGGCTCTGAAATAGTCATCACCACTGAGGAATGAGATCTCAAAGTTATGATTTCAGAGAAAGAAACACAACAAACACATCAACTGTTAAGAAGTACTGGGAGAATGAATGCAAAGCCCACTAGGAAAGGAACATGTTTACATGTTCGATAAATATAGTAATTCAAACCGAAATAAAGCAAATTAGGAAATATTACAGAACAGGACACAGACTGTATACGCTGGGATTCCTGAACCTGGAAAAAATAAAGCTGGAGTGGGACAGGAAAGAAATCTAAGAAATCTGGAATGGTATGGAGCAGATGAATAGGTAATGCTTGTTTGCTGCCTTCCTATACAAGGATTAAGGGGCATCAAAAGATGGTATGCAATGACAGATTTGAACAGAAGATATTTCTCCACACATCTTGCTGTTAAGCTATGTTATTCCCTCCCACAGAACTTGCAATGCTTACCTCGGTTTACAAAATGACTGGGCAAATTTATGGAAGAAAATTCCACTGACAGTAATTGAATATCATCTCCTGTAACTTATGAAAACTATGAGTTGTGATGTGCTGGAAGCAAAGTATTCTGGAGAAGTATCACCACCTGATTATCATACCCTCAGACACTTTCTTAAACACCTGTGGCAGCCACCACCAAGGACAGGGGCAGATCTTAGGTCTGGGCTTAGTACAGCCAAAATCAGGTTACTCAAGTAGGAATGACCTACTTGCATTCCTTGTTCAATAAATGTGGTAACTGAGTCTCTTTTTAGACCACAGCAAGACTGTAGCTGAACTTGCACTGAAAAGAACAAGTAGTGTTTCTGCAACTGGAATACTGACAAACTGGAACTAGGGGACGCTTGCATGGTCATACAAACCAAACCTGAAATCACCACGGGAAGCCATGCAACACTCTGTCCAGTGCAGGACTCTTGACTTGATACAAAAATCACACTGAACAAAATTAATTGTAAACCCTAAACTAAACCTTAGTTACTGCACTGTTCTCTCAGAAGAATATTTGATAGCTGTCCACAAATGAGGGTAGCTGTCCAACAATCCCTGTTTATTTATGGCAAATTGTTTCAACTACCTGCCAACTTCTTTTCCATGGATGAGGACTGAAGCATCTTACTTGGATATGCATGCTGGACATGCCTGTAATTAAATAACAACAGTTCAGCATAGCAAACTGCATCTAGCTTGGGGCATGGAGGGGATCTCAGATCTTTAACTGTATGGGCTGCAGTTTATTAAAAAAAATTAAAAATACTCATTTACCTAATTAAGCTCTTGATCTGTCCTTGCCTTCTGCCTCTTTGGGCTCTCCCTGCCCATATGCTTTAGCCTGGAAGCAGAGGGTTGAGGAGCTGCCAGATCCTGAGGGATCAGAGCTCTGGGACCCACACACCCCCTCTTCCCCCGTGGTCTGCCAGGGCCCAGTGCACAGCCAGCTCCGGAGCTTGCCGACACCACTGCCTGAGCATATTCCACGTGCAAATGTTTAAACCATCCACTGGCAGGCTGCAACACAACCATCGCTCACATCCAAGCTAGCAGAAGCACTGGAGCAGCACAGGGCTTGCTACAAAAGCCCGCCAGCTTGTCCATCTGGCTGCAAGCACTGGAGGTCCATGTGAACAAATCAGGGGGCTGTGTCCTCCATTTCAGCAACACTACCATAAAGGTATGTCCAAGCATGTGTTTTTTAGGGGGAAATGCTTCCGTTGTGCCAGAGACTGAGGGGGGAGAAACAAACAAAAAAAACCCAAAACCCCACAAACAAAAAAAAACCCAATCAGATCACACCTTGATTGCCTGTGCTTAATTCTGGCTGTCGTATTAAATATCACAAGTTAGAGGCAATGCTGATAAAGTCATGACAGCAATTGTTTCTATTGCGGTAGCACCTCAAGGCATTCACATAAAATCAAGCATCTCAATTTTGCATAGTGTAGAAGAAAAAGAAAAACTGCAGAGAGGCCAGAAAAGAATCACAGGAGCCACAAGATGACCTGGGAAGTGAAACAAAAAAAAAATTGTTTTAAATACATAGGCAATTCAGCTAAACAACAGCTCATAAAGGGTCTTGGAAACAGTTTTGTAAGGGACAAAAGCTACTGAAAGAGATGCTTTACATTAGCCCACGGATGTGCAATTAACTGAGTAAAAGGAAGACTGAAGCTGAGCTCAGAAGTTATCTTCACAGCTTTCTTAAATTGTGAAATAATTCCTCGAGGAAAGTTCTGGGAACTCTACCAGTTCTGGGATCTTTAAAAAACTACAGGGGACATAATCCTAGAAACAGTATTTTAAGAGGAATTTTTACCAGCAGAGCATTTCCATTAATTGCTTTTAGCCTTTTATTTATTAAAACTCAAAATTGCTGGGGTTGTCCAGAAAGTTACTTTTTCATGGTGCCTTCCCTGAAAGCAAAAATTTTTGCAAGCTTCAGTGATATTAGTGCCACAAGATTACCAATTTATTTGAGAAAATTTACATACAATGCCCAACATTTCTTAAACATCAACTGCCACAGACACCAGTTTACCCCAACTCTGTATCATATTTGCTTATTGCTTTAATTCCCCATTTAGCCTCTTAAAGCTCAGTTTCCTCTTATTTCAAATCTTATATTTTTTTTTCTTTATCTTTCTGTTGCTCTTTTATTCCAGTTTTTCTACCATGCCCTTAGTCTCTATTACTTTCTCTTTTCTTGTCCTCTCCTCTGCTCCATAATACCAAATACTGCTCCATTTTGTATTTTTTCATCATTGTTGTCACACATGCTCCACCAGAATTCACCTTTTAGATTCTCTGCTGTTTTTCCCCCCCCCCTCCCATCTGCCCTTTCTTTTTTCAGTTATTCTCCAGTCTTCGTGGCTCCCTTTTTTCTTTAAATGCAATATTTGCATTTGGTTATGCAACACAAAGCAATATCATAGCTCAAACAATTTTATACAAACACAGTTCTCCTTATGGCTGTCCTTTCTTGTGGCTTCTGTTCAGATAGTATGCTATATTTTGTTCAATTTTGTTTAAATGCCACAAGGACAGGACTAGGAATAGCTTTGTCATTTTAAGACTCCAGAAAGCAAATTGAAAGGGAATAAAACGTTTCAGTAGGAAACAAGATGGCTTTTTAACTGTCACCTGTCAGAAAATAAAAATGAATAAAAATAGAGTCTAAAAATAGGCTTAAAGGTCAGCTACCAAGGATATTCTTATAAGAAATTGTTATCTTTTTTACTTCTAGCAGATAAGTTATGAAGAGAAGAGATTTCCCCTCACCCATTCCATCTTTCCACCACATGCATTTTTTATTTTTATCTTGACCGGAGATGTATTGATAGAAAAACCCATGCTTCTTCAAAAAGCAGTTTCTTTCTCTAAAGATTTTGGTCATTAATCCTCCATAAGCATTGTCTCTTAACACACCATCTTTTTGTTGTCATGCAGTCATTGCAGGTACCTGAGAATTTAATACAGATGACAAGCAAAAAACATAGTCCACTTTTTTGGAGATGATATTTTTCCCTAGAACAGGATCAGCACATTTCTGGCTCTTTTTGAGCACCAAAATGACATTAAAAATGCTTGCAACAGAGGGAGGTTAGAACATCATCAGAATACAAAATAGTTTAATTTCTCCTTGGCACATGGAGCAAATCTTCCTATTTCAATGGCTTTAGTTGCATCTGCACAGAGAGATGCTGAGAGAAGCTTGGGCGGCCCTGGCTGGATGCAAGAGGCAGCTAGGAGTTGGACTCAGTGTGCCACGATGCTGTCTTTCAGCTGCTGCACCCTCCGCTCGTGTTACATTCGCACACTTGAGCACTAGTTTAGCCATTTCATTTCCCTACTCAGAATAAAGATGATGAGAGGAAAAGCTGCTGGTTCCTCTTTCTTTCAAATGCTCAACCAGGATTACTCAACAGCCCATCTCTGATCAGCCAAAATAGCATAAACTGTGCAATTTTTAAAATCATAGCACATTACAACTACTTGACATTTTTTAATGCATACAGGGATAGCTAAAATAATAGCATCCTAAAAGGAGAAGATATATAATAAAAGTAAAATGAGGCAAGAACAAAGACTAGTTAGTTCCTCTTCAAAAGAAAACAGAGGAAAGCAAGAATCTCATATTAACACTGATTTTCACACACTGATTTTGGGTCTCCTTTCTATGCCATTCTCTGATTAGTAACAGAGACAAGCATAATATTTCAAAAACACCCAGGTGCATTTACTTAGCTGCTGTGCTTTAGAGGGCTCTTCAATTAAAGAAGAGACTAGCCTCAGGCAAGTGCCTCAAGAAATACTTTCTAATAGATGCTCAGCCCTATATCTTAGCTTGTAAAATTAAGTAGCTGTCGAAACAGATTAACCGTCATACAGAAAAGAAATACATACACAGTGGCACTGGGAAGACAAATTACTAAACAAATTTGATGCCTAGATAACTCTCCATTTTTAATTCAATTATTTATGCAGTTCAGTGCCTTTATTTAAATGGCAAATACCAGGTTCTACTTTCTTAACACTATTTGCAAATAAGAAATGAAATAATTTTGTGTAAACCCTATCTCCTCCAGCAAAGCCAAAGGTAGAAGATACGGAAGGGGTATGTTGCAAAGAAAAACACCATAAGCATTTACAGTGTCTGGAATAAAAATAGACAACTACTATAACAGATTACTTAAAAGCATCTTTGTACAGGATCCGAGCACTTCTAACAGACCTAAATTTTTACTGTTGTCCTTACCCATTGTATCTAATGAGCAGCAGCAATTATAGCACGGCAGAGATAGCAAAACATTTTCCTGCTATAACCCCAGGAGCTAAGTGGTCCTGAGCTGTGACACAAGTGTTGGTACACCTATGTGTATGAGAAGGAAATTTTTCATTCACCACTTTCTATATGCTACAATATTGTGTGATAATCACATCTTGCACTATTCTTGATGGATTTGCAGGTCACGGGTGACTTAGATGTTTGTTTTAACTGGAACAGTGGAAGAAAAGATGTCACTCATGTTCAGTGAAGCTAGGGACTTAGCATGTAACATTCCTGCAGATATAATTACATCAAAGCTGGGTAAAATTAAGAAGTAAAGCCTTTAAATAGAGCTTCTAAGGCTCCAAAAGTCCTATTAGTATTTTGCTTAGTTTTTTAAAATGCAAAGTTCTCAGCAAAATCTGAAGATAGGACAAGTTTTAAAAAAGGAACAGAATTCTCTCAAATGATCATTTAGTTTCAAAACCAGACCTAGATGACCTATGTCATAAGGCAACATACTTCTGGGATCATAAGACAGATGACACCACCACCACTTCCCTCTTCCCCAGTCTTCATGAAATTTTGATTCTCTCCTCCAAATCTGTGCCCCAAATAATGCATTTCTGTCTTCTATGCAAGGAGGAGTCACTGATTCATTGTATGTCCAGTAGGTTTCATGACCTTTTCTTCTAAGTTTCTTGTAAATTTGAAGCGGCCAGATGATGTTGGAGCTGGAAGTGTCATTGATTCTATCCTGAGAAATGCACTCAAAGAGAAGCTGGTGGAGACTGTACTTCTTTCTGCATGTACTTACCAGCCTTATTTGTTATCAAGGAAATATATGCTGCAAAAGTTCCCTTGTTTAATATCTTTAATATGAGAGCATTGTGATGGATTCTGAAAATAAGTTCCAGGTTGAGGTCAACAGCAGTCCCAGAAGAATATGAATTTTTTGTTGCCCACTGTAAATCTCAGTCTAATGAAACAGAAATCAATATTGAAATCCAATAAAATTACTCTAGGTAGCAATATATGACTGGCTGGCTCTGTGCTTATTTGCCTATATATTTGAGTTGTTTCTACATTTAAAGAATAGAGACAGAACTGGTAAAGGCTTTTCTCTTTTGTGTTCTGCTGAACTAGTGAAATCACTCAAGGTTAATACAATCAGATGATTGATAAAGTTCTTGATGGATGGGACTGCAGTGACACTGAAAAATCTGGTGCTCATTTGATTAAGAGATATTTCTGCATCCAGCACAATTAAGGGAGGTACAGATATGAATATGGTAGTAGCTGCAAGAAGAAATGGCTTCATACATTTCTAAGCCACTACAAAAGACATCTGAATTGAGACAAATACTGGTAGAGAGATCATCTTTCTTCTTTTGATAAAGAAGGTCAACTCAAGGGACAGCATTCATAGACTATGTCAGAGCTGTGAAATCCAGGAACATTCCTGGGGTGGCATTTGCCTGTGAATTTCTTCCCTGTTGAAAGGAACCGAAAGGCATGGAGGATAGGGCAACATGCTCTGTGGAGATCAGTGCATACTGTGAAAGGAACCTACCCACAGGCTGGAACAAGACTCCCAAGATGCTGTGGGCATACCTTTTTAAGAACTTTTAAAGACAATATAAAGTTAAAAGGTGCCTTTTGGCTTGAATTTATTAACTGAGCTATAAGTCAAATAAGCATTTTAAAAAATAAGCTTTTATCTTTTTTCCTAGAAAAATCTACAAACAATAGGAGTAAAGTTTACAAACATCAGAACCAATGTTAGAAACAAAGATATGTTCCAAAAGAAACAATGCAGAAGACATTTCACTATGCTGTTTGCAGCTCTATTACTTGCTCCCTGTGCAAGTGTGAATTTTCCTAGAACCAGATCAGACACAGAAACAAAACAGAAGTTGTTGATGGGGTTGTTTTGTTTTCCTCTACATTTGCTACACTTTTATTTACAAAAGTCAGAACAAGAAAAGTAAATATTGTCTAGGTTGACCGAGCAAACATATTTCGCTTGGGAAAGGGGGGGGGGGGGGGGGTGGGGGAAGGGGAAAGGGGAGAGATCATTTCAAGTAAGCAGAGTTTTCTTATTCTTTACTGTAACAATATAAGGAGAATTATCAAAAGCGGATTTTCATAGCACCATCAACTCCAGGAAGCAAAATATAATTACTCTTTAAATACGAACAGCTCAGAATTAAGAATTGTGTGTTCTTATTTACCTCTGGCCATTGAAAAAGTCACCTGTCACCAGGTGACCATTATAAATAATTTGGGAAATGCACTTATTAATGTTTTCAGAACACCATGGCATTTTAACAAGCAGATCCCATTACAGAACATATGATTTCCCCACTTTCATTTTGTAAGAGCACTTATGATCTTAATGTTTATCCTTGAAAGGAAAAATAAATATTTATTACATTTACTGAGTAAATTTGTGGTTATGGCTATTAGGAGGACTTTTCCAAAATACAAGTATCATTCTGGGTCTCATCCAAGAAGGTTTCCAACTCAACAAATGATCATAATAATCAATGCTTTACTTTAGGACAAATCAGAAAGTATGCATTACCTACATGGACTTATAGCTAACACTGCCAGAAGGGTTTCTGAGGGGATGCACTAACTTTTAAAGCAGAGTCTCTTCCCTTAATAGGCTAAACATAGGCCTATTTAAAAGGACAATTTTAATGGACATAAGAAAAAAATGCATTTAATGCAGCAAAAGGACTAAGACATCCAAGTACAAAGATACTAGACAATATATTCACATTATTGCTTTGACTGCAACAGGAGAATAAGCCAGGCTTGTTAGCTTCACTATAAGTTCGTGATAGTGACCACCGTTTCATGCAGGTATCTATTCTGAGTTGTTATGAACTAAGAGCTGAATTTGATTACTTAAATCTCACTAATGAAGAAAGTATGCTGAAAATCCTGCTCTCATGCTAATCAGCACTGGGAGCCAGAACCTTCTCAGCAAAAAGGCATGAATATTACTGCTGCTGCTGCTTCTTTCCTGTATTTTATCTGGCTCTGGAGAGCTAAGTGAAGATATATAGCAGCAACCTTTCCAATCTGCGAGACACCATTTATCACCTGTTCAGATGAGTTCCGACACTTGAAGAGACCACAAGGTATTTTATAACTGGTACCAGGTACCACAAAGAAGGACATCAAGTTGACTTACAATGCATGAGGACATTCTGGGGGCAGGTTTTTCTCTGCACTATTGGCCCTGTAAGCCTTGGTGTAAGTTTTCTCCTTCGTACTGCTACCTAGTCCAAGAACGATGCTGATTTTTTTCAGCTGCAATGGGCTATTATATATCTTCCAATTTCTTCATGCAAAGCCTGCCAGGCACACTGGCTATCATAGAGGGAACAAAGCAGTTATTCATGAGAGATGACAATGGTCTTTTGAGATTCAGGGGATATTACACCTTCTCTATTAGATACCCAGTTCCCAAATTATGTCATTTCACTATTCCTGATAACACATGGCTAAGGATCATTTGTCAGCTAAATAGGTAAATCCCTTAAAAATGGATGAAATTTAGGAACTTGACTTCTGCCAGTAGGGTAATATGATGCAGTATAGAGGAATTACTGGAGAGGATTAACACGAACACCAATTTACTGAAGCATACTTGTAAATGAAATTATGGGTTCCCAGATGGTTTCCCTAAGAGCTATAGTTTTGTTTCTGACACAGACGTGTCTTTAATGACTATCTTCAGTTAAGATCCTTCCAAGATCAGCTTCTACTAAAACAGGCTGCATATTCCATCCAGACTTCCTACTATAGCACTTACTACACCAGGTCTGTTTTTTATCACAAATCATGATATTGCATAAAACAGCATATAGTTATTTTTCTGTCTCTGGAGGGAATGATGATCAGCAGATCATGTTTCTATCTTCTATTTTTTTAAACACTGATTTTAATATTTCTATAACCTGGGGAGACTTTTACCTATTTAGAAATATTTTTTCAGCTCAAATGAAAATTATTTATATTGGGCAAAGAAAAGCTAACATCTTAAATTAATAAAACCACTTGTATACTGCAGGAAATGTGGACAGTGAATGGGCATTTAACAGCAGCACCTCCTTTGGAGGTATTTATAGACAGAATCTTGGTTTGCTTTTCATGGCTTTATTCAAAGACTCTCAAAGATCCTACATTGTCATGATCCAACATCCATATTGCACGGCTTCTACTCCAATGGCGTCTTTGTAGCAAGACTCTTGTACGGCTCCACAAGTCTCCCTCTCTGGACAATGCCCATTTCCCTCCTTTTGTCTGAAGCTATAGTCAGCTGTCTGTTCCCAGATTGAAAGCTCCTGGCTAATTGTAAGGACAAACTCCAGGAAGGGGGGGTTAGGAGCCATACAGCTTGCTCTAAGGTCTGGAGCTATTCCAGAAACCGCTTGCAAAGTGATACTCCCTCTTGGTTTGCTTTGGGGACTGCTTCAGACTTGCCACTCAACACATATTCCCCTCTGTGGATTCTGACAGAAAGAAAAAAAAGGCTCACAAACAACTATGATTGATTCTGGTTAGCCTCAAGCTTTCTGCAAAATTTTCTGCTCTGGCACTAAGAGCTGGGATTTGCCAGAGCATCTAATTTCAGTGCCTATATATCACTTTCAAAGATAAACCTCTGCAATGGAAGAGGGGACATGGAAGACTATGCACAACATGCTGACACAGCTGTATCTCACTCCTACTAAAGTGGTTTGGTTTTTTATTTAAAAAGAGTAGAAATCATAAATTGAGCACCAGTGTTGGATCACTTGTGAAAGCAAGGGCACAACGTTACATGACATTTCAGGCTTTTATCTTCATCGGTATTAGGTTGATGCCAAAAGTTTGGTTTTGAGGGGTTTTTTAGTGTACAGACATGGAAGCTGAAATTACATCTTTGATTTGCAGTCTGGGAAACGTTAACATGAAAAAGAACAAACACCTCCAAGTTAAAAACAAGGAAGAAACCCTATTCAGAGAGTCATGTATATCATGAGTACAGAATACTAACAAATTTCATAGCCTCACAAAATACAGGGAAAACTATGTGTGTCTGGGAGACGGAGCAGACAGAAGGGTAGGCTAGTAAATACATGTAAGCAAGAGGCCGCTTTTTCTGTATCAGGTCTTCTCCCTTTAGTCATGGGAAGAGAGGAGCAGGAATTAAAAAAAATTGTAATCTGCAGCAGCAGTGCTACTGATACAGACATAAGGGCACAGAAACTCACAGTGGTACTGGTACTTTGTGGAAACAGTGAGATACTATTTTAGTTTTTCATGAGTGGCAAGAAAGCCTTTTTTTCCTTCAGTTCCAGCTTCCCAAGCAACATGAAAAACAGAAGTGGCTATAGCTTTTCTGGAACAGCTATACTCATAGTCCTCTTAAGTACACATTCACAGTACTTGAAATTCCGCCCGGAGGAATAACTACTCATACATAAATGCTGCCATTTAATCTCCTAATTCAGGTAGGTGGCTTTTCTCCCTGAAGAACAAAAAAAAATAAATAAAAAAAAAATCTTTTGAGTGCATACATACCTCTTGGGAAATCAGCTCAGATCTGTGCCTTGTTCTTTCTTCTTTAGTCTCCATCATTCATTGGGAGGGCAGAAGGGGAACTGAAGGCCAAAAGATTATCCCTCCCTACTGAATTGCAAAAGTAAGAAAAAAACGGTGCTAAGAGATCATCTTTTAGACCACATGCCCTCTTTATATGTACTTTGTGGAATCTGTCCCTATGATTCTCTTGTGGAAAGATGAGCAAAACTGAACTCAGATGTTTCCAGGTGTCTACAGCTGCCTCAGCTTTCCAACAAACAGGACTTCGTTTTCCTCTGAACTCCCTTTGATCCCAGGAAATGGTTCAAAATCAAGACACAAAACCTCTCATCAGAGATATCAGGACAGATCTCCTGAGAAGCCTGGTATGAAGAAGGAAGGCAGCTCTAAACTCTGGGACTGCATACTCAAGCTTGAGTACAGAAAATTGAGTTTTTCAACCAGATGAATGACTGCCAAGACAGCTGTAAGGACACAGGTGTCTCTCCCCTGTCCCACTGGCAGTAATCTGTTTAGGGAAAGGAAGCAGGGAATGGGGAACCTTTCACACCTGGGCCAACAGCTACAATATTGTGTGCCACTTGTGGCCAAAGCAACTCTGTGCGGTATGAAAAGCTACTCAGCAACACAAGGAAGAATGACTGAAGTAGATATTTTTTGCTTTTTCTTCTGGCTTTCTCCTCCATTTGAAACCAGTACTGCCAGCATCAAGGCAGAAAGACTCGGCAAAAAGCAAAAGCTAGACTTGGATGACTAATCTAAATTATTATTCAAAAGTGTCAAATGAGAAGGTTTTGGAGCTGATCCATTGGGTGTTTATAAAGCACAGAGAGCGCCTTCATCAACACTTTCCTAATGGCAGTGATTGATGTTTCTGATCCATCTTTCTCTTTACTGTCACTGCTCACACTGCATCACTCCAACCATGAAGTATGCCAAATTGTTCCTTTTAAACAGACTGTAAACCTTCATGCACCAAAGAACAGCATGTGTTACCGAAGATTACAGGTTTTATACAAATACTAAGTAAAATATACACTATATGCATCAAGCTATGCTGAAAGGAACCAGTGCAGTTCAACTACAGTAATTACCTCTCCAATGGCTCCGAGGCCAAAAGGTCCCCTATTTTTACACTACTTGAACACTCTAAGCTTCCACAAAAGCTATACTATTAACCTTTAATGAATTCAAATATCATAGGAAAGAATGCCTGCTTCACTGTGAGATGATTTTACAGGAAACTTTGTTAACTTATTCAGAATTGGGAATATCCTTTACCTATCGTATACCTCTACACTGAATATAAGAACATAACATAAGAAGTGCTCTGGCTTAGTACAGACGTTCTTACAAAGATCCACCTAGCCCAAGATCCTGTCTCTAACAGGCGCCAAGATGGGATATAGAAAGAACGGTGTCAAAATAGTGTAACACTGTACTTGCCTAGCGTACTCTGTATTTCAAAACAGTTTGCAGCTGAGGGAATTCCTGACCCACAGTTCATATCCCTTTTAACCCTTGTAAATTAATACCCACCACGTCCTGTGATAAGAGTGCTATCTCTTAGCAAATATGCATTATGAACAGCAACTGAAAAAAAACCAAACAAAAAAACAAAACCAAAAACTAAGTCTCCCATCAGCTAATATGTGCAGTCAATGCACAGAACACTTTATCAGGCTTTCTGGAGCACCATAAATGCTTTGTCATTGTGTTCCTCAGTGGTCCTCGCCTGTGTAAGGTGAAAGACGGGAACAGCACATTACTACCTAGCATAATTATTTCAGCGTGTTAAATTTTTAAAGACATCTTGTACATATCATATTTCCAGAGCCAAAACAAAACTAGGTAAGAGGAGTGATGCAATATTATCTACCATATCTATCATAAAAAGAAAATTAGAATAACAAATTACATTACCCAAGCTTGTAACAAATAACTTCTCTCTTTCCCAAGAACTGCCATGTGTTGTAACAATGAAGGCTGACGAACTACAGCAATGAAAAACCAGAAGAGAGTTGTGTGCACAAATTAACATCCATCCTCTGCCATGCTGGAAATGCTCATCCTAACATCAGCACCAAAGACTGGAGGTGTAAGAGTCGATCATCCTGCTCATGATACACACTCCTCTGGAAAAAACACTGCCTGTATCTCCCACACTGGCCACGTTATGCAGCTTTTGCATAGGTCTGCTCTAGGCAATAAAGCAGATCCATGGTCTCAGTGCAGCAAAACGTCCCTGTCCTGAGGTCTGACAGGGATTCTGCAGGGGGAAAAAGCCCTTGAACAAGAAGCAGACTAGGCAGAGCAGGCAGATTAATGTTACCTTCCCCCCATGCCACCATCTAATCTCTTCATGGGTTCTTATAATCTGACATGGTTTCCTTTGAGGACAGGGAAATTAACTGAATGATCTCTGAACAAACACGAGACCAAAGAAATTCAGAGCCAGCAGGACAGCCCCCTGTCAGAGCCACCAACACGAAAGGACTGCCCACACCCAAATCTCTAATTGATGACCATTCTATAATTAGAATGTTTTAGCCAAACGATGCGGTTCTTGAACTCTGTTCCCAGTGGGATTCAAAAGGAAATCATGCCCATCAGTTCAGTGTGCCAGCAAGGAGGCAAAGAGGAATAAATCAACAGCCAAACTTTACTATCACACACAGTTTAGGGCCACAATGCAGTGGAGTGAGATAGGATAAAGGAATGAATAGATGAAAAAGGACACATTGTAGAGTAACACCTAGAATAATTTGGAGAACACTGAATGAAGATGCAGATGTCTCCAGTGATGAGAAGGATTTCAATAAGAGAATAACAAAGTTATTCTCTTTGCAACTCAAAACTAGTGACAAAGTATATTTGGAATATACTTAGAACTGGAAAGGTCAGTTTGGTATCTTTTTAAACCAGCTGTTGACATTATTATGTTAGAACTATTAGACTACTTAATGTATTATGTTTTTAATCCAGTTGATTTATTTTCACCACTCTTGTTTTACTTTTTGCACTATAATGTAATTTATGGACTTTTTTTTTGTTAGACAACCTGAAAGACATAAAGCAGACTTCCATTAAGTGCACTGGGATGTCCCTGCTTTTCAGAGCACAGATTTTCATCTCTCAGATCGAATTCTCCCAGCCAGTTTCTGCCTTGTAGTCCAATGAGGCCAGTCAACTCTTTCTGAAACCAGGATTTCAGACACTATTGGTTTGTTTTTCTGTTGCTCAGGAAGAAGCATAGACCGTGTCTGATGTCCTGTTCCGTGCAATAAATGACAGACAAGATACCGTTCTACTTAAGCACAGCACTATTAAGGAAGAGACTAACCAGGGCTTTTCATAATACAAGCTCTTTAAGTCTATGAGATGAATCACAGAGTTCAATAAAGCGAGACAGAACACTTCCAATAATTCCATATCTTAGGTTTTAGGAGACACTATGGGGCTCATAGTAGGAACAGGTACTAATTTAAAATGGCTAGATTAAGGTTTTTCTCCCCATTGTTTTAGTCAGTGTTTCTATATTTAGAAATTAGTGATGTATACAAATTAGAATGATGCTATTAAGACAAACACACAGTTTAAGGAGATAGCAGAAATTATCTCAAAGTTGCAATTAAACCTTTTGCAAATAAACATTCATACCTGAAAAGGCACTGAAACGCATTCTTCAACTTTCAATATAAGTTGAAGTGAATAGGCTTAGCACTCAGCTGTTCTGAGAGAGCAAGAGCACATAAACCACTTCTATCCAAACTCAGCTGGAATCCAGCTGTGTGCTGTTATTCGAGCAGCAAAAAGAAAATCTCCAGTCCACCTACAGCACGCTCGTTGCCAGAGCTACCGAAGGGACTACAGCCATATATCTGCACGAGATTGCTCACTTAGATCTCTTCTAAAGCCTGCTCTTCTCTGAAACGTTACTGTACAATGTTATGAGAGTCTATAATTGCTTCAAAGAAAAGAGACAGTTACAAGACTGTGCTTATTTGTAAGCCAGTGGGCACGTTTACTTGTCAATAATTTCCATAACGGGTAAAACGATGTTGTACAGAGTTGGCCTCAGTTCCTAAAACTCATCTTAAGCTTTTGTGGTGCATGGTTTGCAAGTGCTGGGACAGCTAATGGCTCTGTTTTTTCCAGCATTAATACTGCCTGTTATGTTACATTTCTGTTAGCACTGGCAGAAATTAAGATGTCAGTTTGCAAATGTAGTGCCTGGGTGTGCTCATGGCCCCTAATGCCCCTGCCTGCCCCCGTGACTCCCCCTGCCTTGCCCACAGCCCAGGGCCCCATTCCAGTCTCCAGGGCCATCAGTCCCTGCCCCAGCAAGGCCATAGGATGCCGTCTCCAGTCCTGCCTGACCATGAGCCCTGCCAAACCAGGCATGCCTGTCCTGGCCCACCCCTGTCCCCGCAGCTTTGCCCGTCCACCCCGGGCTGGGTCTGACCCCAGCTCCCCTCACCAGGCCTGATCCTGACCCCCCACGCACTGTTCCCGGACCCCCGACCCCAGGGAACCCCCGACAGTAAATGCTGCAGTTTTTTCTATATACTACATTTTGAAAGTGCGTAAGTAATCCACATGTGAAGAACCTCATGTTTGAGCATGAGAGCCCAGAACTACAAGTCCACATCTAAAACTGAGACTCTCTGATTTCCTCTCTTCTTCAGTTCCCCCATAGGTGAAAGAGCAACAGCTTCCTACTAGCCAAAAAGAGCATGGGGCAATGACCTGATCTGCTTCCAAACACTTTTGTTTGACAACAAGCAAGAATGCTCCAAACCAACTGCTAAATTTAAGAGTTATATGTCGTAGGATGCTGTGATTGATTATTTGACCTTTCCTCTGGTCACCTCACCAATAAGCAAACCCCATGTTGTCTATTATTTTACTGTTTTAGTATAGTATTTTAATTTGTAAAAAAAAAAAATTTCAATAGCTGATTATTTTTCATTAATACTTTTAAAAAAAATACATCTTGCAGCATGTACTAAAAAGAGCATTCATGAGAGCTCACCAGCAAGGCAGAAACTGCCCAGACTCTTTACCAAGATGACTCCAGAAACAGCTACTTATAAAAGAAAGTTTTTAATGAAGAGGGTAGTTAACATCATAGAATAACAAGTCTTAACTCAATTCTTAATCCTAAAGGTATTTTAATTACACTTGACTAAAACATTTTCCAGACCAAAACAATTACTCGCAATATCACCTCCTTCTTTTACACACTATGCAGACAGTTATGGTGGGAACAGCTCCACTATTCTGGCAGAGAAGAGTGAGGAAATCTTGAGTTTAAGAAAAGATTAACATCCTTAATTTCAGTCTTTGCATTTAAAGAAATATTTTTAAAATTAGGGGTCCAAAAGATCTCTCTTTTATCTACTTTCTTCATTTACATTTTCCTTTTTAAAAATACAGCATTAAGCTCCTGAAGGAAAAAAAAAAAAAAAAGAAAAAAATCACTAACCTGAGCAGGATCACAGAGATGGAAGGATCTGAACAGGAGTCCTCAAATACTGCTCAAGAAATATCCCTGCACTGGCAAGGTCATTGCTGTTTCATGGCCGGGACTCTGCTGACTGGACATTGCTAAAACCACCCAGTAGCAGCCTCGTATTCTGAGGAAAACAAACACTTAAAAAATACCAGGTCCACTGAGCACATTTTCTCTTTTGATATGTTTGGGATTTTAGCTGAAGTTCTCATAAAGGAAGTGTAATGCAGTCTCTTCTGCTTTCTCTCTCCCCTCAGATTTTTCCAGTGAAAATCAATGCTCATGAAAGCTGCAGGATGAGAACTTCAGAGACTAAAGGCCTCTAATTATCTAGAAAAGCACAAAAATCTATCCTCCCCCATTCAACCCCAGCAATGCCTCAACCCCTCTTTGCAAGGATCACCTCCCTAGGAAACAAAAAAAGAAATCAGTTCAAGGAAACAGTTTGACCTTGCGCTTTCTGCTAAGCCTCTCCCAGTGATGCTAATTATTGCCAAACCTGACGAATCTCCTCACGGCAGTGTCACCTAGCTGTTAGAAAATACACTAGGATCCAAGTCACGGGAAAGTGGTCACTGCAATGAACAGCTCATACACCAGGGGTCTGGGTACAATACAGTCTAAAATCACTTTGCTCTGAACTAAAAACAACAACAAAATATTTTAAAGCTTAGATTGATCTTTTTCTCCCCCGCCCCACCAGCACAAATGATTTCTATTGATTGAGAAAGAAAAATTGCTTAACAAAAAGCAAGGAAGCATTCTACAACAACAGAGTCCCCAGACGAGAAGTCCAGAAATGTCATCAAGTTTTATCCTCTGGTGGGATCTGAAACTCGAATGCAGAGCCTTAAAAATACATATTGAATATACTAAAATGAAACACCAAACCTAGGCATTTTGATTTTAAATTATTTCACTCAAGTTAGACCAGAATAGAAATCATCTGAGAAGGCTACATTGAAAAAGCACATGCATTGACTTTGGCTGCTGCTAACTCAGTTCCAGAGTTTTAAATATGCGTATCTACTATAATAACTTAAAATTGACAGTTTCCAGGAATTTCTCACACTTCAGACAAATGCCTGCTATTTAAACATGTAGCCAGATGCAGTCACCAGGACTGCTAAGAAACTTTATCCGGACAGGTGGAGAAGGGAGGTAAATTTACAGTATTGATATTTAGATGAGTCGAATCTAGAATAGATTTCAACCAGTGTTACAATATAATAAAGCTATAATTTAGATGTACAAACTGATGTAAAATCATACATTACTGTGATATCCTTGGTTAGTGTACCTGTTGACAAAGTATCTTCAACATAATTAGGGTAAAAATGACTTAAGTTTCCAATTCTACCCGTCTGGCTTATACGTCATTATGAAAATGAAGCGCTGAAGTTTGTATGGAAACATACCAAAAGGAAAGTCTGATAATATTGCATGGATGAGCCTTTTCATTACCAAGAAGGAGTGGTTAAAACCTAAGCCACTAAAAAATTCAAAATTTTTTTTTAAAAAAAAAAAAAAAAGAGTAAACCTGAACTTTGCTCAGAGGCAAAGCAGTGCTATTAGATTAGCAGCTGATGAGTTGCACCTTCAGTTGTACTGCTTGATTAACAATACTTCACTGAAGACTTTAACCTGGATTCGTGCCAAGGTTTTAACCTTCACAGAGACTTCTCCTCCCCCTGACCTATCCAGGTTTAGAGATGCTATCAAATCACTGAGTCATACCTTAGAAATCACTTCTCACATCAATCAAGGCTGTGAGCCATCTACTTTGAAGGGAAGATACTGGCACAAATCACTAGTATTCAGAGTCTGTACAATACCCTTCCTAAAATTCCTCTCATCTCCCCAGGGAGAAACAAGTACTTCTGCAGCAGACAGTAGATTGACTAATCCTAAAGCACTAATGTGCACAAAAAAAAAAAAAAAAAAAAGAAGAAACCACACAAACCCAAAAAAACAAACCACCCCAAAAACCCACAACCAAAAAAAAAAACCCAAAATACCCACCAAAAAAGCAACCAAAGCAGAAGCCCATCCCTACATATACACACAGATCAGTGCTGTTCCTTTACGCCACCACAGCTTTACAATGGTGCTGCTGCATTAATCTAATACTAACAAAAATTGCACAATAGCTAATGCTAACAACATCCAAACATAAATGATACATGTACAGCACAGAAAAGCTTTGATTGCTATGTATACTAAAAATGAAGCATACACAACAGAAAGATAAATCCAGTAGCTTTATCTGCACTACCGAAGTCCTAAACAGGAGTTAATAAGCCTGTGAAAAACCTTGAAAAGCCGCAGGAAGATAACACAACACTGTTATTCAGATTTTACACACAGGTGAAAAATATATTTAATACTCAATATTTTAAGCAGTGTAGACCTTGGATGGGCTGACCAATTTCACAGTTGAGAGCCATCTATGCAGTGATTTGTACTCCTGGCACAGACTCAAGCTATCTCTGATCATCAATTACCTGGGCAAAGAAAACATATTTAGAATAAGAATTAATATTTTTTTCCTAGGTTTGCCTTGAGTCATCTTAAGGCACACTTCCACAGTCTATATATATTGATATGTACTGATTCACTCTTGAATCATCAGTTTAGCAGAGAACAGTGTTTGGAATGGAGTTGCAACATAGAACATATGCAAACTAAATGGGTATGGGGCTGTAAAAGCAAGAGGGCATAATACATTAAAAAAACTACAGTAGCTTACAGCAACTTCAGCTATATCTTAATACACATTGAAAACCTTACAGAATGCCATAATTAAGTGATAGCCTTCCATGTGTATGTGCTATGTCATTCTTGACTGTACAACCATCTGCAAACTCTCCTGCAAGACCTTTGCCCATTTTAATGCAAAAGATAGATAGCAATGCTCATTCAACAAACAGATCCTTAAAATCTGCTTTTCTCCTCAGTGTTTAATGCGTGACCATATGCTTTAGTGCGCTCCATTCAAATATGCTCTGTAAACAGAATGATTAATTTTCTTGTGGAATTTTTTGAGTGTTCCTTGATATAGTACCTAACAACATAATAAATACTAGTTTATTTTCACAAGACTCCTTATAGGAAGGGAATCATATTATCTGCACTTTTCACATGAAGAAATCTAAGACAGAAAGAGCTTAAAATAGCACATATTTAGTGATTCGGTGCCCAGTTAGCAAAGAAAACAATATGATACTTTCCAGAACTCTTCACATTACTTGGACTTTACATATCCAAAGCATTCAACTTCTCTGTCAGTTTTGAGTGCTCAGCATGCCTGCAACTGAGATCCCAGCTTCCCTTTCTGTGAAAAATCAGATTTAAACAAGATGATTAACACAATATAGGAGTTCTGTGGCACCAGCATTGTTATAATCCAGTGCTTCAGAGCAGCACTGAACTGCTTCAAACAGAAGACAATCCCTTCTCTTCATATTCTCCTGCTTAATTCGCTCAATACCTTCCAGTTTCTCCATTAAATGAAGCAGGGTCATAAAAATAATCCATGGTGAATCACAGGAACCCTGAATCTCATTGTTTTCTATGTAAAAAAAGTTTTTCCGGTGATTTTGGACTTCCCTGGCTGTAACTGTTCTCAGTCCCCCAATTTCCTTCTCTCCCTATATGCAGGAACCCTTCTGCCACTGATGCATCTAGTGGCATCATAGCAAATAAGCAAGTGGGCAAACCCATCTGCTTGGCATTTCAGGCAGAAAGAGAAGATTAACTCTGTATTACATGCATTATAAGTAAGAAGATGATCATGAAGGTTTTATTGCAAGTGTACCAACATCTACACATACCCAGGCATCTGCTGGCAGGCAAGCACAGCTCGCTGTGTCACCACCACCTTGACACTGGGCCACTCCACAGTCAAACTCCAGATTGACTCCCCCACGAGACAACACAAGAGCACCTGGACTTGTCCTCGTGGCCAGCAGCACTGGGGGGGGGGCTTTACTCCCTGCTCCGAAGCAGTGGCAGGGTTGGTAATCAACTGGCTGTGTGATATGAAATGCATAAGCAGTCTGGGGACTTCAGGACAGGCATCCCCTTCCTCACCAGAATGCCCTGATCTTGCACCCTGAGCTGCATAGCAGCCAGCTTCAACAGACAGCTGGAGAAATAGGAGAGTGATGCTCCTCACCCTGACAAGGTAACCCACAGCTTTGCCGTCCGAAACACTGGTTCGAATCCTTTTACGTGGGAAGCTTTGATCAATAAACTGCTATAAACACTGAAGGACACTGGCACCTCATGCTCATCTCTACCATTTCTAACCATGTTCATCGTGTCTACCTTGATGAGTCTATTTGCAGCTCCACAGCCCACAGTGATCTCCTGCTGTCCGTTTTGGAGACGGGCAGGGATTTCAAACACTCCCTCAGGCCTGGGAGCCAGCGAACAGAAAACAAAAGTGGTTTCTTAGCTCCAGACGCAGCTTTCCAGATCAGCAACCAGAGCTGCTTCATTCTTCTCCAGGACTACCAAGGAAGCCCAGGAAACAGACCTCATTGGGGATTCTGCTTTGTTGGGGAGTTGTCCTGGAATTAAGCCATGTATGAACTATAGAATTATTTAGGTTGGAAAAGACCTTCAAGATAATGGAGTCCAACTGTTAACCTAGCACTGCCAAGTCCACCACTAAACCACGTCCCTAAGCACCACATCTACACGTTTTTAAATACCTCCAGGAATGGGGACTCAACCACTTCCCTGGCCAGCCTGTTCCAGTGCCTGACTACCCTTTCAGTAAAGAAATTTTTCCTAATATCCAACCTAAACCTCCCCTGCGCAACTTGAGGCCATTTCCTCTCATCCTATCACTTGTTACTTGGAAGAAGAGACCGACCCCCACCCTCACTACAACCTCCTCCTTTGAAGCAGTTGTAGAGAGCAATAAGGTCTCCCCTCAGCCTCCTCTTCTCCAGACTCAACAACCCCAGCTCCCTCAGCCGCTCCTCACAAGACTTGTGCTCTAGACCCTTCACCAGCTTCGTTGCCCTTCTCTGGACACGCTCCAGCACCTCGATGTCCTTCTTGTAGTGAGGGGCCCAAAACTGAACACAGTACTCGAGGTGCGGCCTCACCAGTGACGAGTACACGGGGGCGATCACTTCCCTAATCCTGCTAGCCACACTATTCCTGATACAAGCCAGGATGCCACTGGCCCTCTTGGCCACCTGGGCACACTGCTGGCTCATGTTCAGGCAGCTGTCAACCAACATCCCCAGGTCCTTTTCAGCCAGGCAGCTCTCCAGCCACTCTCCCCCAAGCCTGTAGCATTGCATGGGGTTGTTATGACTGAAGTGCAGGACCCAGCACTGAGCCTTGTTGAACCTCATACAGTTGGCCTCGGCCCATCGATCCAGCCTGTCCAGGTCCCAGATCGGTGCCCAGGTTCTGCTTGAGGGTTTTTTTTTCCTGAAATCAAGTGAAGTCTTTATAGTCCTCTTAAAATAAACCTGATGCATTACCTGTGTGTTTCTGTACGGTACATTTATTTCACCAGTGATGTTTAAATTCCCATTGAGTTTTATAGGCAAGCTCCCAGCAGCATGAAGAAACAAAATTGGATCTTTGGATTTATATTTCAATCTGGCTGCTGACAGAGTGGTCACCTCCTTGACCCTGAACTTTAAATTAAATCCTAGTCACATTAACAAAGTCATCTAAAAGGTTACCAAACTATGCTGTAAGGGAACAAAAGTTTATGCTCCAGAGCACAGTTCTGCCCAGGAGATGGACATGGAAGCAAGTTTCATATTTCAGGGTAACCTGTGGGTGAAACCCTACCTTGGCTGAAGTAATCAAGACCTTTGCCATAGATTTCAGTGAAACCAGGGTGTAACCTTAAAAGGAAAAAACCCCACCCAACCCAGACCACAATGAGAGAGATTAAATCTCCAGCAGGAGAGCCCTCAAAGTTCTCTGCACACAGGCAGACAGAAACATTTTGTGCTTGCCTTCGTCACTGCTTCAAGCTCACTTGAACAACCCAAGCAGTTGAATTTCTTAAATTCCTAAAGTGTTTTCTTATGTTGAGAGATTTTGTTCTTTATTGTTTTTTTTTTCTTAAAAACTTGAATTATTTCTATTGCAGTCATCCTTTTGATCTCTGCGTTATTGTTGCTGACACTGTTCAAACTACTCCCAACATTTATCTGCTTTCTTAGAAGCCAAAGAAGGAAATTTGTTCCTACCAAATAAAAAAAAAAAGAGCATTCCTCACAGTCATGTTTTAGTATGAGATTTCAAAACTAACATTAATTGAACAACACCTGTTCGTACAAGCTGAAGAACTGATCTCATTAGATTTAAAAAGCTAAAGAAAAACAGGATAAAGTTATCAAGACAAACTCCAATCCCAAAATAGCCGAATTACACATATCCGGTCCTGGCTTTCCTCTCTGAACAATCACAGAGTTTGAAGGATAAAAAAAAGCCTAAAAGAGTTCCAGATATTGTCTCAATTATTTCCAATTTTTTCATTGGTAAGAACTCAGAAACGTGATAAAATAATATGATCTTATTATTGATCATGTTTTTCTTCAGTTTGACATTAAGGAAGGGAATTATTTGATTTCTCTTTTGTATTGCTTGTTTCCACTGCTCGGTTTGGATCTTTCTGTCATCTCTGTTTTCCCAACAGTAGATGGCACCAGTAATGTCTATATTCATTATAATACCAAGGGGTTCTGTTGTTGTTTTTAATATCCATGGTTATATTTTCCTGACTACATTCTATGGGTTTCCTTAATAATTTACCATTACAAAATTCTGCTTGTGAAAGTCACTTAATTTATTGGTATGTGCTTCATTTAACTATATGCTAATTATTCAAGTGTTTGGGATAACACTTCCTAAAACTATAGCTTGATACAATGCCAAAACAGTAATTTTCTGTGTTAACTTTAATTACTCCACTGAAATTGCATTAATTCAATAACTGCAACTTGGATTTTTAATTACTTTCCTGAAATTGCATTAATTTAATAACTGCTAGCAATATTCTTGTTTTCAAAGAAGAAATTATTTTTACCACATAACTCAATTTAAAATGTTTCACAACCATCTTAGCTCAGGATATACATTTACAATGCAGAAACCATTTGTCTATGGCAGCAGCTCTGCTGGTGTTTAGGCCTATGCTATATTTTACCCTTATACTCATCTACAAGTTCATACTTTTTTTTGTGTTGTTCAGGCCTAAGCTTAATTATAAAAACACAATTGCATCAGATTTTTTTTTAATATAGATACATGCAAATACATGTATATATACACACACACTTTTACGCAAGAAAACAATTACACCAAGAAATGAGCTCTGATTGCCAGATGCAGAAACATTCTTTGTTTCTCAATGCCAACCCCCACCCCCACCACCTCCACCCCCCAAAAAATAATCCATAACAAACCAACCTTAAAATCTCCATTATGGATACATATATTCAGCTGATCACTAGAAGTTCCCTTCATATTCTGTGGGGATATGCAAACGCTTTTAGGATGTATTTTAGTTGACTACATTTGGTCAGATGAATCCCACCTTTACTTTCATACTGTTAAAAAGAAATTTATGATTAATTTAGAAAATGCATTATTAATTTTGGAAATACTTTCATTCTACTGGAAACAAAATTCTAAATTTGGGTTACTACATACATACATATGTATATTTCAACATAAATTGCAAGTGACCCTAAGAGAATGACCACAAACAGAAAAGGTGGAAAGGACATGATTCTTTGGAATCATGATTTCAAAATTCACCATGATAAAACTCTCCTGTGCATTGGGTAAAAGCATCACTAATCCAAAAGGAAAGAGCGTTGCTCATGACCTACACTCCGCATGGATTGATGACCTATTGAGTTCAGAGATCAATTTGCTTCCTGTGACTCAAGAACATGTACAGCAGGCATTTACAGTGCTCCGATCAATGGTTTCCTTTCTCTACAAGCCACAATATCCGATATGCATACGAAGTTAATGTTCATCCCCACTCCCACCCTAAACTAATGATCCCCAAGTTTCTGTTGGTGCAAGAATGACCCAAGTCCAGGTCTTCATGTGAAGAATCTGCCACCCCCACAGAGAAGAGAAAACTATGTTTCCAACAGTCGTGGCCACTGAGATACTACAAACATAAGTATGACAGAGAAATAGATAAAAGGAAGCCGAATGCCACAGCTGTGAAGCTCATGAGGTTTTCAAAGCTTGCATAGACCAGAAGTTATAGTAGATGTTTTCTGTTTGTTATTGGCCTATGCCTTCTGGGGAAAGGAAGCAGAAGAAAAAACATTTGATGTTTTATTTTAAAACATTAAGAATGAGGAGAGCACAGGGACAGTGTGTAACAAGTTATTGAATCTTACTGATGAGTATCTCTGAACTTGTATTTCAGCGCACTCCAACATGCTGACCCTAAAGTCAGGAGAATGCATTGAAGTCGCTTGTGGCTGTACTGCTCTCAAAATTAAATTAACAGAAATCCATCTTACATCCAGAAAAAGACTGCTTTAAACACCGAGTGATTTGCAGTGAATCTGAAAAATAATCAGAGGTATTAATGTATAGTCTATATCCAATTGGTGTTTCAGGTATTGACTGGGCAAGAAGGATGGCTTTGGTTGCCAGCGATCTGCTGCAGCCGGGCTGCAGGAACTGGCTGAGCACATACTTTGTGGCACACTGCGGGGTGGCATGGGCAGCCCCCTTCCCCCTCATCCCCTCTTTTCTGTTCAGATCACGGCTACCCCTAGCCCTGCATCTGGCAGATCACAAATGTGTTGACATTTTTACATTTCCCATTTGGAACAGACTAAAGTTTTTTTTTTGCTGTTTTGGTTTGGGTTTGGTTTTAATATAAATGGACTTTCAAGCTAATCAAGTCTCCATTGTTATGACCCCTCCTGGGATACTCCACAAAACAGTACCATTGGAGATCTTTCTGCTTCCATCTTATACCCTATTTGTAGTCCCTCATTTCAATAACAGAAATTTTTAGGATCGTTCTGCTTTTATTCCCCAGACAAAACCAAAAAGAAAATAAAACCAATCAAGAAGCCAAGCACAAATGCAAATTTGATGCATTCAATATAATTCAGTACATCTAACTTCAAGCTGCAATTTCCTCCGAATTTAAAAAAGGGAACGTGAAATTTTCCAGCTTTTTAGAATTGCAACAATATAAAAAGAAGTGAAATCAAGATCAGTAAAAGCTGGAAAGGTCTGCCTAATACTTGCAATTCATTACAAATGAATTGTCATGTTTGCTGCAATCTTTTAATCAAATCCTCCTCTACCTCTTAACAGGTTCCTTATAATTCTACATGTAAAGAAAAAAAATCATCTCCCATCTCTCTCACTGCTTCTATAACAAAATTGCCAAAATTAATATAAATTTGAACATTACAATCTCTACTTTGTTTCAATATTATCATACACGGAACTTGTAACAAAAATATGGTAAGTACAGAAATGCTGTGTTATTAAAACAGTACAATCACAGCCTTCACATGGTTAGAAGCTCTTAATATTCTACATGTTTTCTATTCTTCCCATTCTGGCATGACAATTATTGGTGAAATCACAAGTATCTGCTAGAATAAGCAGGTATAATTAAGAGCTATAATTAAAGTACTCCAAATCAATCTCACTGTAAGTGTAGATATATCCCCTACACTCCAGTTTCTAGATTTCAGTATAATCTTGGGTTAAATGTTAAGTGAAGAATGAATAGTGTTTAACCAACAGAAGACTTGGGTGGATCATAGTAACGCTTGAAATAAATACATGGAAGTTGCCGCTACAAATAAAAGAATCTCTTCTCTTCTAGAAAATGACCTTCAACTGCAGTAATGCAGATTCAGGTTAGAGAGCTGGAAAAAAAAACACCTCTGGTATAAGAGAGGCACCAGAACGGACTGCCTGGAAGACTATGGAATTTCCATTACTGAAAATCTTTAAGAAAGAGCCAGATAAACATCTGTCAGGAAGTACGTAGGTATAGTTGATCCTGCCTCCAGATAAGAGAGGAGCTACATGAACTCTCAAGTTCCCAGGCAACCCGTTCCTTATTTTATTTCTAAGTAACAGAGATAATAAAAACAAAAATAGTAAATACTGTAATGATAATGTAACTATTTCTCACTTCTAAATTATTTTGGCAGAAACTTCTGGCATGTTTTCACTGAAGAATTCAAAAGTCACCAGATTTGTTTTGGCCCCCCGCCCCCCCCCCCCAAGAAAAAACCCTCAAAACCCCAATAAACTCTTATAATTAATTTTTCTACAATAATTATTACCAGTTAACATTTTAAGTCATAAATACTATTTTTAGAAGGTAACTGCTATGCTTCAAGCCAAAATCAAGTAGATAAAGCAATCACACTTTATTTTATAGATTTTTGACATTAACATAACAGTCCTCTTTAATGGCAAAAAGCTAGCGAGAGATCTCATTTTACAGTTAATTTTACCTAACAGACCAGAGCTTTGTAGCTTGAATGATCTAATATTCATCAAAATAAAGTACTGTTTTTCCTGTTTCTTTGCCAAAGAACGTATACATGTGCACATGCACTCATACCACTAGATGGTTTACACTACGTGCGCTAACCGAGATGCTGCTATTTGCTAAGTGTTAGTCCTCACACTGAATTTTGTGGGGGTATGCACATTGCTGGTTTGTCCCTGGTGCTCTTTACCTTATCACCAATATGAGTGGAAACAGAGCATCTGCTTTCTAGCGTTACAGCCTGGTAATAAGTTTAAGTATGTGAAAAGTCCCATTGAGTAAACACTACTTGTGTTTATGTAAGTTAGGCATACACACAAGAATCCTGGTGGATCACAACCTCTATGAAGTACATTTGAGAATGTATCTTCTTACATTTGTCTGTAGCAAAAATATAAGGCTAAGGAGTGAAATCCTTCAATTATTTACACATTTAAACTATTTCTCTTTGGTCACCTGGCACTATCTTAGACCTTCATCACCCTCTCTCTGCAGGAGTGAACAGTATCACTTTATTTACTTTTTATCATGCAGCTGTCATCTGCATTTATGTGGAAAATCCTCCATTTCTACTCCCAATATATAATTTAAAGCATCATCAAAAACATCACGCAAGAACAAAAAACATTTGCTGATGTGGAATGTCTGTGGGGTTTGTGTATTTAGACTCTTCCCAACATTCCTTTTTGTATTTTTTTCCCTCTCCTATTTCACTGATTTCAAGCAGCTTTTTTTTTTTTTTCCAAGGCAATCATTTACACACTTTATTTCCTATTCTTGATAACATTAAAATCTTTATTCCCCTTCCCCTCCTCCAAAAAGGGGAAAGCAAGCCACAACAACCGTGCCAAATTTCAGAGGAATTTGGAGACTTCTTAAAATTTAATTTCACAGATATTTGCTTAAATTCATCTGTCCAAGCCAGGTGTAGACTGGAGGAAATCACCAGAATTGCTTAGATGCAGTCAGACTTCCATTCCACAGTCAAAATCTTTTATTTAATTTGGGTGGGGGGTAAATCTCATCACCAGTTAATCCTTTAATTTCCCTTTTACCCCAGGGAACCTGGTTACTTGTTTCAGTTTAGTATGATACATATTGATAAGTTTGTGAAGTGCGTTCTTCTCTTACACCAACTTCAATTTTTAAGATTTAGGATTATCCTTCTAGACCTAGCCCTTTCAGCAAAGGTTTTACTGTGACTACCTGACCTCAACTCTTTCCTGCTCTCAGCCACAATTGAATTCATACAGCCAGGCTGAAGCTTTTTCTGCCTTACACAAATAACCTAGAGAAAGCATCTGAAACTTGGAGGGCAACAATAGCAGCGATGGTTTTTCTCATCCTCTTGTAACACAGTGTAAATGCAGCATTACTCCTGACACCGAATTAATTCTTCAGGGAAATTACTAAATCTTAAAGCACATAGAAATTAAAACAACATCCATTATGCATCCTATTGATTACCATAGCTCCAAAAAAATCAAGATTCTCAGATTACTTTATTTCCTACAACATCTTTGCTCACAAGATGATAAGAGGGTACCTTCATCAAAGCGACTCTGATTGAGGAATCCATTTCAGAGCCTTGCCGTGTACTACATTTAAAAGAAATTTCTTTGAGTGACCACCTAAATGACAATCTTGGGTTCTTATTTAAGCAAGTAGTTACAAACACTTGAAGAGATTTACATCAGAATTTTATAACTAGGCTCTAATGTTTTTGTTATCATAGTATAGTTAATGCAACCCTCAAATATCCTAAATATATTGTCACATTTTTGCCAAGTTTTGGGGAAATCTACTCAGTGAGAAGCTGTATCTGTATTTGACATCAGCAAAGACGTTCATTTGATTGTTCTCAACAATTCCCATTGAATTCAACAGTTCATCTATTGTGTTTCTGCAGGCTTACAGAAAGGAATTAGCCAGGATATGAACTTTCTGCTTGCATAGAAGTCACTTTTTAATTTCCAGATCAAGACATGAGATATTTCAGTTGTGACTTTTCATTCAAGAGTATTACACATTTTGACCAACCTGTGGCTGCTATCTCAGCAAGACAAACCTCCCACTGCGTATCAGGTTCAGAGCACGCTGCCACTCGTGCAGCGCGCAGTTAGGATGGCTGCTTGCGACAGTCTACTGCTGTGTCTTCCCGTGAGCCACATAAAATGCTTTGCATGCCAGATATACTTCCCTGGCTCTAGCCTGGCTTCCTTGGGATGAGGCAACCCAAAAGAAAATGATAAAGGAAAATAAGGGATGTCTACATGAAGGATTTGGGAAATATGGAGAAAAAAAACTAAAAAAGCTCAAACTCTGTTTTCATAGAGCTTTACTCCACCTCACCCATGGGGATCTTTGTGCAACTGCAAAGGAAGTAAAACTGGAGCCAAAACTTGAAGAGCTGAGGCTGCCTAAGTGAGAGATTGATTATGTTAATGTTTTTCTAAGTAGTTCTGATATGAGAGCAGATAATAGTGCTTTTGCTTCCCTGAAGCACAACAGATTCAGTTGGTTCGGTCCTACAACTCTTACTCAGGAATGATTTCCCATTGAGTCAGTGGGAGCCATGTCTGATTTGGACTCCAGGATTTTAATCTAACAACACATTTGTATTCAGTGCACAAAGGGAATCTGGAGTCAATTAAATTTGTAAAACAAAAATGGACCAACACTGAGGAAGATCCAACAGCTCAGTCATGCCTGGCAGTCTGCCCCTCCAGAAGCATGTGACCTAATTACAATTCTAATAAAATAAAGCATGAATATTTCATTATGAGGCACTTAAAAAAATAACAAAAAGAACACAAAAAGCACACATATTCCTGCTGAAAGCAGTTGTGCTCCTCTAGCTTGCCTTGTTTTATATTTAACGTCTCCCAGCCCAACTTTCTTGAGAAAGGGCAAGATCAGAATTGTAGAGACCATGGTAACACTGTCAGACTGATGCCTTCATTTCATTACAAAGCTTATGTGCAGCTTTTATTTTTGGAAAGCAGTTTGTGCCTTTTAAAACTTATTGTGAGCAAATATACATTATTCACAATTAAAATTTCAAAGAAAGTAAACACTTTGAATGAAAGCCATTTTCTGAAGTACTGGGCAGTCAAATAATGAACTATTTTGCTAACTTAAAAAAGTGTTAGCATAAAGTAGGAAAAAACCCTAAAGTTGCTTATTTACGCTTTTCTCAGTGAGCAAAATACAAACTGTTAACTAACATCATGACTGTTTACAGTTATCCCCATAGAATTGCTTCATTCTTCATCACTTCTTCTTAGACATGGAAAGTATAAAGCAATCCCTCATTCAGAATAGAGTGCTTTCAAATTTTCTGTGAAAAAGTATTTTTAGAAGAAATTTATTCTACATTTATATGCCAAGTTCTTCAAAACAACTTCAGATTATATATTGGTAGACCTTAACTCATCGGAAGAGAAGAGCTCAGCAGCACTGTTGCAGCTTTCGGTTAATCAGAAACACCACTGGGAGGAGGAACAAGCCTGCTGAATGTTAATGCCTCAGCCCCGGAGAAATGTGCGGCCCCTCTCCAGAAGGCTTTGCTACATGGAGCTCACTGCCTCAACGGAGCACAGGGGCTGCGGAGAATTAAGGACTGGAACAACAATATCAAAGATGTTCAGTGCTTCACGTGTGCATGTAACATCTTGTACATGTGTTTCACTGGAAACAGCTGAGCACACATCCACCGGATTAGGGCCAGCGCTAGCAATCAGCAAGCAGACAAGCGTGGGCAGCAAAAGAAACGGTGGCTCCCTTTGCCTGACTAGGGCACCTGGAAATGTCAAACAGAGACCTCTGTCAACACATCGTACTCCTGCGCTCTCGCCAGCCAAGACAGAGGATGAGACAAGGGCAAAGCAGTACAATTCAGACAGACCTGACAAAACAGACCAGCACATATCCTGATACACACATCCCAATGCGTTCAGACAGTGCCCATCAGTGGAAATCACCCTGCAAAGCCAACGTAAATGCCAGAGAAGGATCAACAGCTCCACTCATAAGTGCAAAGTGCATTTTGAAAAAGCCAAATGCACTTGATTCAGTTGGCACAGAAGAGACTGTGGTACAGAGTGATAGACTGTAGGAGTTTGGTGCTATTTGTTGTTCCTTGACTAAGATGTTACCCAAAACAGAGGAAGGAAAAAAATGTCTGAAGACCAACATTTTGGTTTAGAGCTATACAAGCATGGGGGACTTCTCTTTATTACAGAATTCAGAAATATACCAGAAGTCCTATAAATATATTTCCCTGACTACATTTTATTAAAAGCAAAGAAATAAAATTTTGATGAAGTTTTAAAAAGCTTTTGCCACTCTCCTCTTCTTTCTGCTTGTCTAATGTGCGAGTCTATTAAAGCTTCAGTGACAATGCTTCCAACCCAGTTATAGAATGACACAGAAATAGGCCTAGCAATAAATCCAGCCTTTACAGATAAGGATGCACTGAAAGGACAATTTCTTACAAATCTGACATTTTCCTGTTGTTATTGGGGTAGTCAGCTTACACCCACCATCAATGAATAGAAGTTAGCGATTCTAATGTCCTCTACTATGATGTATTAGTCAGTAAGCAAGTTAAAAAAAAATTGCTTTTCCTTTTGGAAAAAGGCAAAAGCAAGACAGATATTAACCAACAAAGTTGCACTTTTGAGAATTACAAAGTCAAATCTATTACCTTCAGGAACACTCCAGAAAGTATTCATTACTATAGAGTTGGGTTGGGGTTTTTTTTTAATCTCTTCTCTCCTTCTATGCATTTAATATCTTAATGTTCCCTGCATTTGCCTTGTCAAATGGGACATCTTTAAACTAAGTACACTAGAATTGTATCTGTACTGCATATATGTGCATATATGTGTGTGGAAACATGTGTGTGCCAAAATAAGGTTTTTTCTATATGGCATCACATGCCCTAGAAAAGGCCCTTTTCCAGTCACTTCAGCAGGACAACGTACCTTGAGAGCTACAGCCCAAGTTCTGCAGCAGTCTCCTGCTGCGAGGATGGGAGAGTAGGCATGCAGACCCAAATGCTGTGCACATCTGCCAAAGTCTGCCTCGAACATGTAATTCGGTGATTTCTGGTTGTTCTTTCTGCGTCCTGAAACCTGTCTGCATGAATATGGTGTCATCTGTTTACAAGTCTGGAAGCAAGCTGGCTTTTTCTTAAAAAATGAACACACACAAACGTGTTCTCCTCAGGTAATGATTTACTTGCTAGTGGGCTCAAAATTTATTCTATAGATAAGTCTTAATACCTTCATCCTGGCAAAGCCCATCTTAGTAGAAGTAAAAATAGCAAGAGAGGACATGTGAGGCACGCTTTCCCTTTCCTCATTGCTGAAATAATTTTTCTTCTAGATTAAAAATCTGCAATATTTTACAGCCTCCTATAGGGTACGTACAGTCACTAAGGAGTACTATCCAGTTATAAATTTTGCGTAGCAGGCTCAGTAGCTGCACTTGAAAATAGCCTTGATTATTATCCTTGTGGTAAATAACGCCATTCGTAGCATCTCTGTTGTGCATCATGCAGCCAAATGAAATTGCAGACGACTTATTTCTGTTTCTGCAGTAGTTCACTGAAATCGTAGTCCTGTTCAAGGGTTGTCTTTAAACTAATTTTGCTTATCATCTGCTATTACAAGAGTGCTCCAAATCCACAGAGTTTCATCACACTCCAGTGTACCTTAGGAAGGGAAAGATACTATTCAACCTCTTAGTCTAATGTTACCCCTGGTTTAAAGTCTCTTCAAACAACTCACTGGAATTGGGCAAACGTTGCCATGGGCAATCGGCACACAGAAAAGTCCGGAAAAGCCCTGAAGAATCAGAGCTCTACTGGACTTGTTTTTTAATCCACTCTGTGGTAACAGAGGATGGTAAAACACCACCAGGTCTCCAATTACCTACATCATGAAGAAAATAGCAGTGAAGATGTATTTTACATCTTCAAACTCGGTGACTTGTCCTCTCTTCACTGACCTTACAGTGTCTCCTTGTCAAGTTATTGTATGCAGACATCGGATTTCTGCCCCCCTCCCCTTTTTTATCTCTTGCATTTTCCTCTCTTCAACTTGAATGGCCTACTAGCTGTAACAGAAGGCATCAACCACTCTCTCTATTGCACTTACTTAAAATGGCCTGAAAATGCTGGACTCCAAACTTCTTATGTCAGAAAAGCTGGAGATTTGTAGCTTTTTGGCTTTGTCCCTGGTGCAAATACTCAAGGAATACTCACCATAGAGTAACATTTCCACAAAGCAGCCTCTACACACTGCTACCTGTATGTAAACAAAACTGACTCTCATAGTCCAAAATTTAAGTCTCTGATAAGGACACCTCAGATGCAATGATTAATAAACACTGTTTAAAAATAAAAAGTGGAGAGCCCAAAACGTCTATCAGGGAGTCTTCTTTTTAAATTAAAGACTTACCAAAACACTAAAATTGGATACTTGGTCAAAATATTCTAATTCAAGCGACCTGGGGTTTGCTGAGAAGAAACTAAAAATCTCACTGATGCTTTCAAAAGTAACAGCCCCCCTTTGTTTATGTTTAGCGCACATCCCTGCTATATCACTATGTTGTTCCCTCTTTTACATGAAAAAAAAAACCCAACAAACCCAAAAAAACAGCCACCACCAAGGAGTGCCACCCCACCCCCCCAAAAAAAAACCAACCCCAAGAAAAACCAACAACCAAACACAAAAAACAAAACAGGAAAGAGCAGGGGGCTCTTAATCTGTTCTTTGAGGTGCACCACATGTAAACTTCAAATCATCAACTTCAAATCTATGGTTGGACTCGATGATCTTAACGGTCTTTTCTAACCGAAATAATTCTATGACTCCACGTACTTAATATATGCTAAACAGCCATTTCTATAATAGATAATAGCACATAATCATTACTCCCTGGAGAAGAGTGGGTCAAGTGTTCTGCTACCTACTGGCTTATAGACCATTTATACATTTTTACAGTGAGAGTAAGATGATACCACAATGATCTGGTCTCATTTCATGGCTGTAAATGACTGCACAAAGTTCAAGGTAGCAAAGTGCCAGTTACTTTTACTTTGGGATCAAAAGATTCACAAATCCAGATGCCATAAGGTCATCCACAAAGTTTTTCTCTCCTAGATGATTTTACTTGAGCGACAGCAGACTCAATCAGGATAAATGCCTTCAAAATAAAGGCAATCTGAAAGCACTAAATCCACAGGTAATTCACAAATGCCAAATCTCTCTTTCCACTTCACTATTATGAGGCTGCAAAATTGGATAATAATGAAATTATTTTATATGTCTTCTTGTTTTCGCCCTCCTTTGCCATTTTTGATAACTAGATTGTGACGTAAGACTTTGCAGGACAGGAATAAGAAAACTGGTAGAAATTACTCATTTTTCTATCTGTCTGTGTGTGTTTATTGCCTGGGATTGACAGCCATGGTTTTCTCCTTGAATTTTTAGGTAAAATCTAAGATGAAAGGGAGTGATAGGAGAAGGGACACACTTGGAATGCCTTAATTATGGAAAAATAGAGTATATTAGTTATTAATTGGGCTCAACACTGGACATGACACCTTTCATAGTCCTTCCCAGGCACCTCTACCAGAGGAACAAAAGCCACAGACTATCACACGTTCTGTGCATCAAGTTCCTTCTCACCTAGTTGGCTGGCCTCACCAGCCACTGAGCAAGAGCTTTAATGCGGAAAACCACTACTGACATCAGTGCACATTCTCAGGATTCCCTGTTATTCTTTAGAACCTACCCAGAGCCACTGCTTAAAACAGTACAAGTGACGGAGGCGTCTTAGAAGAGGAGCTGCCACACAACCTTCACCGTCTCCCAAAACCTGTAACTGGTCCAGGCACACATGGACCCCCAGGAACTTGTGAGGGTATGATCTCCTTGGCACTATGACACATCCATCCATTCTACTATCAGATGAACAATGCTTTCTTCACTGACCTCAATACTGGCACATGTACAGGACACAATGAAGTTAAAGACCTATAAACTGAACTATTTCTTTTAATGATAATGTTGCTGACTTGAACTGGGAGTGGAAAGACCATCCTGACCTCTGTAAAGGTTCCCCACACCCAAAAAGGTGTTCAGCAACATGGAAAAAGACAATTGATTTGTAAAGAATTGTTGGCTGCCCTCATCCTGTTCTGACCATCTTGTCAAATCCATAAAACACAAGCCACCATCAGTCACATCCAGCACCTTTCCTGTGGTCATGCCCTTTGTTTTACTAAGGATTTAAAGAGAAAAATGCACATTAATTGCTTCTTTTGCATCATTCTCTCTCAATTGCTATTTCTGCCTATGCCTTTTGCATCTTTCTATACCTGGAATTGTCCTTTTCCTCACATACTCTACTTTCTCCTGCCTTCCTCTCTTCCTGCCTTCTTGCAGTAAAATCCCTTCTGAAACTAAGGTCTTTCACAAAGTTGAAAATAGGCACTCTTATTATTTTCTAATTGCTTTTCATCCTCCTCTTCCATTTATCTCTACATCACCTCAAACTTGCATTATGTCTAAACATGGGAGTTCTCCATGATAACTTCTGACCATCTGCACTATGCTTGTTTAAGAGGTTATCCTCCATCCCACCCCTTGCTTCCATCGCCACAACCATTTGCATTTACCACAGAATGTTACAAAGTGCAACACTACATTTTTAGAAGAAAGTGCAACCTATCTGTTGACAATTAGAATATGATCAGTAAAATCCCTCCACTCCTCCTATACAGGCAGTAAGTAGCTAACACTATGGAACATAAGGGCTTGAATTCATATTAAAAAATAAAATTAAAAAAGCAAACCAAAAATATTTCAAACTAGTTTTCATAACTGTTTATTTTGGCTGAGGTCTCAACAGTATGAAAAATATCCCACTCACATTCAGATGACAGCCTGGACAGCCACATCATTATCATTTTGTGGAATGGAATAGAATTGATAAATAGTTCAGGGGCGGGGGGGGGGGGGGGGGATCATGTCAGCCTTGCATGTAATTCGGCTTATTTTCCCAGACAGATTTACTTAGGCATTACCCACAGTGGTAAAATAAAAATCCACATCCCAGAGGAGTTTCATAAAAAACGTCAGCAGTGAACTACTGAAATCGAACTTTCATGGCAGGTTTCAGGATTATACTGATTGTGGAAGAATATGAGTGAACATAAGTTTTGCCCTTAACAGGTCATGTAAACACAGTGAAGACCTGTTAAAGTGTACTAGCTGTAAATACCGTGTTTAAACCACAAACTCCTGGACAGCTGATCTTTCTTTTATAAATGAGTGAAAGATCTCGCCATGCAATCCTCTGAATTCCTGATTGGTAAATGTTAAAATTCACTTTAAAGCATTCTGGAAGAATAGTACAAAATTCACTCTTAGCTAAAGATCATTTTAGCTGCTACATCTTACAGACTACAAAAATCTGCAAGTAAAAATTTAAAAAAAGGCCCAAAATAAAAAACAAAAAAAACCCCTCCAAAAAATCTGCAGAACCATCTGAATTCATGCGGAGACTGGCCCACCATCCTTAAAACATAAGACATTTGCTGGAGTTTGGCACGCGAACAAAACAAACACAAGTCTGGCAGAAGTAGCCCACTTGGGAGAATAAAGAATAAAATATGATTGCTCATTCTGGTAGAGGTGTGGAGAGGAAGGGTTATAGCATGTGAATTTTGGAACTGACCCACAGAGTTGAGTAAAAATGAAAACATTTGGAGACATGAAATGAAACACATTAAAATAAATAAGAGAAAGATATGCTCAAGTTAAATTGGATTCTGTTAAGTGAGAAAGCTACTCCCATCTGGCCCAATGATGGAAAGATGTCTATGTATCTATTTAAGATTCATAGTTCAAAATAATGAAGAGAGAGTCAAGTGATTGAGCTATGTCCCTTTCCTCAATTTAATCAATTTGAAAGCGAATGTAAGAAAGCATTACCCAGTAGTGTACATAGCGTAAATCTGTATGCAATTTGAAAACTGAGAAAGGTCAAAATTAAACCTAAAATTTTAAAACATCCAAATTTGCTAGAGATCAATATTATTAGATTCTTCAAAAATGTATGCTGGATATCCCATAAATACTGCCTCAATCACATTGGTTCAAGAAAAAAAAATAGGTAGAGGAAAAAAAAAATTCCAGTTCAGTAAGGTGTTTGAGCACATCAATAAGCAAAAGTCACGGTATCTCTTTTGATGGAAGGATAGGCAGAAAATACAATTAATGTAGCCCAGATATATCCAAAACCCTCAGATTTTCCCCTGTAGTTTCCTCTTAGCCTAATCAGTGTTTCTTTCTCCCCATTATCAGCACCTGAATAGGTGACTGTGGGTAGTATGAACTACAAGACTGTCATTCATGAACTTTCTATACTACCAATCTATTTGTAAAATTACTATTGACCTCAATTCTGGAAAGACTGAAGGATATGCTGTATTCTCAATGTTCAATGGAATTTATGAAGATGCTATTGATCACTCTCTTATATAGGAGTCTACAGGCAAAAGGGTGCTTAATTTGGAAAAAAACCCATGCTTTACTACTACTGTAAGAATGGGAAGGTGTTACAGAAACGTCTACAAAATTTAATACAGGTGCCTTTACAGCCATGAGCTGTACTAGATTCTACAGTACATACTAGACCTTTAACCTGCACTAGAGAGCGCTTGTTCACTGACTTATATTTTTCACTTAAACAAATTTTTTTTTTTTTTTAATAAATGAAAACCATCATCCAAATTTAAAATGAGCTGTAAAAGAGTAATTACTATTTTTGAGCAACTAGGGACAAAAATAGTTTTGGTAAGTATAAAACAATTTAAATCACATTTTTCCTTAAGAACAGCTCTCTCTCTGAGCATATTTCTAATGGAAAGATAATTTAAGTAAATTTCTTCCAAGCAAGAATTCTAATTGCTCAGTTTACACAAGCTTTTGGTTACCATCTCTCAAGAGATTTATACCTTTACTAAGTACATATTCTCAAGTTTAAATATGCTTGCTAATTTACTCTGTTTATACCTCTTTTTTGAATTCAGGCTACTGTAAATGAAACAATACAAAACAAGGAAAAACTTTTCATGTGTGGCTTTGAAATCCAGTCCCAAAGGAAACAATACTAAAAAGAGTAACAAATTTTTAATGTTACACGGAACAGAGTAGCAAGTAAAATATTTCAGCAATGGAAAGGGTTATTTTTAATTGAAAGAAATTAGCAACCACTGGGCAAGACACAAAACAGCATCAGAAAAGACAATCAAAGGAGGTGCATTAAAGGTGACTGACCAAAGTGTTACAAAGCCATGCAGTGTTGCTGTGTGGCCAAGCAAATAATCCTGAATATTTGGCATACATAACCACAAAAAGTGCCAACCTAGACAGATGAAGCTAATAACACGATGAAAGAAAAGGCTTCTCTCTCCCTGGTCTCCTGTGTGCCTTGTTTTGTCACAGAAGTGGCAGGGGTATTATAATGAATATTGGTTCAGTTACTATATGGGGGGAAAAAAAAAAAAACCAAACAAAAACCCACACCACCACCAAAAAAACCCCTCACCAATCCAACCCAAAAATGCCACTATTCTTTCTACACCACCAGGGCCTGGAAGAAAACAGGTCTCCACATATTTGAAGGAGAAAAAGCCCTAAGAAAAATCTCGTTCTCAGAAGCCTTCTGCTCTTACCAACACCCCAATCACTAGCTCATTGCAGGAAAAAGAAAACTGTGCATGTCCCTGCCTTTTTTTTTTTTTTTTTTTAATTACTTCATGCCCATAGCATTTAGTAGAAATACTACTACTAATAATAATGTTTGTTGTTTGCTGTGGTTAGAGCGATACGCAATTGTACTAATTTAATGTTGCTTCCTACAGAGAGTTTTCATATTTTTTTATTTAACAGAAAAAATTAGCACTAAACCATTTTAGTCCCTTTTATACTATATGCTGCAGCAAAATCACTGCATGCGAACATGAGTTCTCCATTCTGGAAACATTAGATACAAGCCCTTGCAAAGGAAACAAAGGCAGAAATTCAGTCTAGACTCTGGTCTATGATTATCTGGAAGCTAGAGTAAAGTACACTTTGGCTTGAAATAATAAACTGATTGGAAACAAAGCATTAGAATAGCTGGTGATAAGGAGGTTCATTGGCATTGCTCTGTAAAGAAACTTGTGTTCTGCATAAGCATTAAGGGTGGTTTTAGCTAATGCACATCATTAAACTGAGCAAATGAAATCAGAAATTACACATCTCCAAAGTAAAATTTGGAGTTAAACAACACTCAAGTGACTAATACGTAAACATATATATGTAAGTATTTAAGCCCATGCAAACTGCTAAGAAAATTAGGGACACAAAATATTTGGCAACAGGGCCAAGGAATGCTGTCTTTCATCCTGCCAATGATGCACCAGTAAATGCTCAACACAAAAAAAAAGGCAGCAGCTGTCTCCTCTTGTGACCAATGCCCTGGCAGATCCTCTACTGGTTTGGACTGATGCTAAACTACCAATTTTGCAGTCTGCATCTCTTATCCTTCCATGCCCAACCTCCAAGTTCTTTGTGGGGTATCAAACAAGATCTTCGTGTGGCACCAGCCAAGATCTGGACAGAGTTAATTAAGCTTCACCAGCATTAAGACCTTGATAAAGGCAGAAGAGTAGCAATAGAGCTCGGGATGGTCACAATAAAAAACAGCTAAGCCACAAGCATTGCTGACACATTGTAAGAGGAAAGCAGTTACCATGCTATAACACAGGCCACTTCCATCACCTTATTGATAGAGTATCCTCCTTTCAGAAATTTGCTTTGGGTAAAGGAAGATGGGTCAACTCCTTTGAAGAAAAGTCAGTATACATGAACCGCATTCTTCAAGAAACCTGGCTGTTTGGTGATATTATCACAGGTTCCCAATAGAGAATACATTTCTTTTGCCCTAAGAAAGTATATTAGCATTGGGGGATACAGTGAATAGATTTTTATAATCTTTTGGTGTAATTTTTAATAATGTTTTTATCACTAGTTCATTAATTTGTTGGTCTAGATTAAAGTACATCAATTTAGACATTTAAACCCTTTTATGCTAAAGGTTTTCTCTCAGTTTTATATATACATTTATATTTGACAACATAAAAGAGCACACAAATGTTTCCCAAAACCACATGTGAGCAGGCATCTAAGATGTGAAGTCCTTACAGCACTCCTTTCTGGGCACACAGGATGGCCAGCACATGGCTAGTTTCCTAGGGTATCTGCAGACCACAGTTTCTTCCTCCAACAGATAAAAAGCTCTTCTGATCCCAAGCAACCAAAACCAATTCTGACATATTAGTTTTTATTCTGAAGCTTTTTAGAATTAATATTCCAATATTCTTTGAACATTTCAGAGGAGATTTAAACCTCAGCAGCAAAAGAAAGGTTTGAGAAGTACTTTGCTTCATGGCTAGTTAATGGCACACTCTGTACATAACGATGCTCTATTATATTTTCATTTTAAAAGCAATTTTTAAGTACATTTATGGGACCATAATTTCACAAAGACATTGGTTTTAAATATGTGTTTTATTAAACATTTAGAAGATGACAATCAATCAAGCTTAAGAAACTTGTGTTCTCCTATCTCACTTCAAGGGCCACCTCATGTCAGCACTGAAATCAGTAAACAAATGCAAATTTTAATTTGTATCTTTGTAGCACTTTACAATACTATACCTGTATATTCTAAAATATGAGTGAAGTGACAGAAAAAGGAAATTTTAAGTAGATTTTAGATTTGTTAAAAAAATCTCTTTGATTCTCTAATCAATGCTGTATTTCGACTGCTATGTACATATCAATGAAATTGTCAGAATACCATCTAGATATGATTACCCTAACTTTTTAATGTTTGCTGATTGATTTCAGTACAGAAATGCAAAATACAGCCTTTAAAAGAAAAGTAATCCAGAAATACACCAATCATCAAGCAGCCAAAAACCAAGTAAGCTTCAGAAAGGCATTACCTAGAATTGGCAATACAGCATCATCCAGATACATATAATCTGGCTCCAAACAAGCCAGCTGTAGATTTGAAAGATAAAAGCCACTCAGGTGAGAGCTAGACCCTGCATACAACGTGGGAATACACATCTGGAGCTGGGAACTATTCCCAATTTTTTATAACATGTCAGGAGGAAAGCTGGGCTGGCAGAGTCTACCAAGGTCCTCTTTCTTTCCTCGGGGGGATGGAGGGGCAAAAAAAAAAGCTAACTCCCCCAACAGTTTGTAGGCAACGTATTTGCTATGGCATTAGATGTCCTGCAAAGTAAACCAAGTCCAGAGCTTAGACAGGGCCACCAACATAAATTAGTTCTGCCACAGCCCAGCATTAACACCACTGCCTTGTCTCCAGCTTTGGAGCTACTGCTTCTGTGCTGCACTGCTCTGTAGCGTTTAGATGCATCATTCATCGGAAAAAGCAAGGAGACAGCTCCACATTTCTCCTACTAGGATGAAAAGAAGTTTCGCTCCACTTCCTCCAGACAATGCTTGATATCAAAGGTTTCATAACTGCCTTCTTAGGAGCTTTTGTAGCACCTCAGCTCTAACTGCAAGTGAAACAGCTATTTCATAACACATTTTCCATACCCACATATATTCCCTCCTTACCCCCACTTTTTCTGGAACACAGCAGTGTGCATTAAAACTAAGGAATGCATCTCCTCTTTGAACTTTTGTGTTTTCTAGCTCTTCATCCACAAAAAAATTCAAGCGGGCAATAAACTTTTCCCCCTCCATGCCATTACTCGTAATGGTAATCTGTTCAAGAAATTGTCTGCTGCTGCTGAAATCGCAATAACCAGCTCATTTGCAGCAAGGCAGTCATACTCAAACATAAAATGCAGTAGAATGCAACCTCTTGAGACAGTACTATATTAAAGTTACTAATAAAGGCCCCAACTCTTTTTCCATTAGAAGTACAGTGACTCTTTCCACTCAATTCAATGCAATTTGGATTGGGCCTAAGCTACTCCTTTTAAACATAAGGTCAAAGTTTCATCATGTGCCCTGGGAGAAGCCTAGTAATTCTGTCCTGGGTCTCCTTTCTGTTGGGCATTAACTGATTTTACATTCTATTAATCTCAAAAGAATTCAGCTGTATGGTTATAAGAAACCACTTTTCTTAAGAAAAATAAAGAACACATTATAATCAGAAAAAGAGTAAGCAACTATAGAAAGCTGTATGGTCTTGAATCTTTACTTGATTTACTTGTCTTGGCCAGCATAAAGTAAATTAAAACCTGTATGCAAGTTCAGCAATTTATGGCTCTTTCTTTCCCCTTTGCTTCGAAGCACAAAAGAAAGCTATTAGAAAGGAGGAAAAAAAACCAAAAAACACCACAATACACTATCAAAATTTTTGCTGAAGTGCTGCAACATCATGCTATTTTTCTTCAGAAAATTTCTGTCAAAGCCAAGAAGTCATCGCTTAGTGTGGAAATCAGGCACTGCTATACTTTGGCTATTCTGCCTTCCAGAATGGTATTGTTCAATTGACACTCAGAAGGAAGATGAGTCAAACCCCAGACATTCTTGCTTCAGAGCTGGAACTCCTACGCAAGGTGTAGATGAACCTGCACAGAACAGCAGGGAAAGGGAGATAACTTCTGCCTTGAGTTAGAGAGGCTACCTATGACTGTTGACCTACTCAACCACGCATGGGCCAAAAGTACAATGATGTTGATGCATAAAGGGAAAAGCATACTTCCAGAAGTCATAAAATGGCTTTCTTTCCTAAGCTAACAGGCAAGTCACAAAGGAGCTATTTGTTAAATGCTCACTTTGCTTTCCTATGTTTTCATTTCAACCATATTGAGCTGTGCCAATCAGCTTCAACCTAGTGGGTCAGGGCGCAGAAGTTATTTCAGCAGGTTCAGGTTCTGCTGACACACCATCTGATTTTCACTTTTGCCAGACAATTTTTTTTTTTTTTTTTTACACAAAGAATATTTGCAAGAAAGGAAAAAATAAAAGGCCAAATTATCTCCTTTCTGGATTATATAGAAAGAGAGAAAATGTCTTAAACTTATCAGGGTCTATGAAGGTGTTTCTATGTTACAGAAACCCAAAATGTTTACATAGAGGAAGAGATGTAAAGTATGAATATGAAGATGTAGGGTAGTAATGACAAAGCATTTGGGTGGGGGAAAAACCACAAGAACAACCCATGTATTTACAGAGAGAGAAAAAGGAAAAAAAAAAGAGGAGGTGACAATTTGTCCTTGCTGGGTGACTACAGAAGGAATGCTAAATTTATATGAAAGTAATTCTTGTCTTATAGAGGATACCAACAGGCCAAGAAAGCACTGAGCAACTGCAGCAGTGTTCCAAATAAAACTGGAGATACTGGAGGTTCCCATACCTTGGACTTCAGGCAAAAGAATGAAGGCAAACACATAGTATCCACTTATAGTGGACATAATGCAGGACCTCCTAAGAGAACTAAATCAGTAGATGCACAATTCCTCTCTTCTTTTTTAAACCTTGGAAACTTGTAAATTCTGCTGCAAAAAGCTCCAAGCGTCTCCAGTGACACCAAGGACAACCTGTTGGCTCATCTCTAATTGCAGCTGGTAAGTTTAGAATCATAGAAGTCCTGAGTTGGAACGGACCCACAAGGATCATCAAGTCCAACTCCTGTCCCTGCATAGGACAACCCCAAAATTCACACCATATGTCTGAGGGCATTGTCCATATGCTTCTTGAATATTGTCAGGCTTGGCACCGTGACTGCCTCCCTGAGGAGCCTGTTCCAGCGCTCCACCACCCTCTGGGGGAAGAGCCTTTTCCTAATATCCAACCTAAACCTCCCCTGGCATATCTTCCTGCTGTTCCCTTGGGTTCTAGTTTAGTTGGAAGTTACAGAAAGTTTAGTTAGAAGTTATAGAAAAACAATTTCAGGAAAGTGTTTTAATAGAAATTTATCTAATCAACATAAGGATTTTCCACAATGCAAAACAAAAGGGAAGGTGGTCTAGCCAAAAAACACGGGGGAAAAGGTTATCACAAGAATCTTGGCTTTAAGGGGTAGCCAACATAACTGAATGACTGGGAAGCTCTGCATCAGCGTGTGCAAGTATTGTTGGGGGACACTGGATGCATCTAAATTAGCAATTTAATGCACTGAAGGCATTCATTTTATAGCAAAAAGTTTGCCTTGCATCTATACTCAGTGTCACGTAGTTTGTACTCAAGCACACCTCTAGCATACTTGAAGTACTTTATCTCCTGGTAGAACTCAGGTTGAAATCACATAGGAGATGGCATGCAGAACACCCAGGCTGTCTCTCTCCTTTACCATATTAAGGCCATCCCACCCAGTCCTTCTACCCTATCATGTTTTTCTCCAGCTGCAGTATACTCTTTTCATGCAATCCAGCTCCTCACTGGATCTCACTTTTTTGTCATGACATTCCTTCAAGGCCACCAGTTCAGCCCCATTCCTTTGCTCAGCCGAAATTCCCTTCTGTGATCCTCATCTTATCTCAGTCCTGCTCCCACTCTTGGTTAGCCCATGCAGACAAACACAATTTACTTACCACTTAACTAACAACCACTCTCACCCATCTGCCCAACTCCTATCTCTTCTGAAGCTTAATCCTCAATGTTTAATTCATATTGATGTGCTAACTGATCTTAACAGGATGCTCACTAGAAAACATGACAGGCAAATTCCTTGATCGCAGTTCCTCTGGTTGTACTGGTTTGACCTGTCCAACTTAGAGCAGCAATTTCAAGGAAAGTCCTATCTTGAGGGAGGCAAACATCCAATACACATGTAATCTTTTGGAAATGTAGCTGCTAAAAAATCTAATAAGACTTGACCAAGAATGTGTGAAATGCAATTTTTCAAATGTTTATAACTTTGCCAAATGTGGGTGGATTTTTACAGGCATAGTAAACCAGCATATCCATGCTATGAACTTGAAATCTCCACACAGAGAAAACCTAGATCTTCAGAAAGAAAATGTACCCAGACTTTTAATGTCAACAAATCAAACTAATATTGCAAAGATGTTCACTGAAAGTTTGCCAGTTCCATCCAAACAGTAAACTGACAAGCTAAGAGTTTCAAGTATTAGTACAAAAATGAGCCCCAACCCCACAGAATACAAAACTTCCACTATCCTTAGCTGTAAACTTGAAAATTCTCTATTCAAGGTACTGCAAAAGGCTTTGCAATTTTTTTACCCTTGAAGAAGCAAAATTACAATACATTTTAATGCCAAACACAAACCTCACCAGCCCCACCACACAATCTAGTACCCTGAAAATTACACGGCTGGCTTTAAGAAAGGCCTGTGATTTTATCTCGTCTTCTTCACCTGTTGCTGCACATTATTTCCCACCATCATGGGGACTAGCATCTTACCACTTTTACATTACACCTGAAATTTTCCCAGTAAATATTTGCTTCACAGAGCTGGGGGCTTTAATTAAGCAACAAATATTTGTAACAACTGAAACAAAACATGAAGGTGGTTTGCTTCATACTATCTTACGAGGATGCTCTGGTGGACCAAAAACTATGTAACTTGAAGGCACTTATTTACCCCCATATAGTGAATGCTAAAATTTGGAGACTGGATGAAAATTGTAGAGCAAATGAAGTTTAAGAGGGAAAGCGATCACATCACAATAAGGCCTTCAGGACAGACTACAATAGTTTAATGTTTTAGGATGCCTTGCTAGGCATTGAAGAAAGGTGTTTGAAGTTATCTGTGCTATGGATCATGTGTGGAAAACAAGCTCAGAGGAACAAAGGAAACTCAAGACAGTGCAGCCACAGCGTGGCATGGATAGTGTGGCATCAAATAACTTGGCAAAAATACACAGTACCTAATACAAAAGTAAAGAGGAAGAAATGAAAGAAGAGTCACAGATATTTGATGAGACAGGCAATACAGCCACACTGAGGTGTAACTTCAGCATTTCATACTTAAAAGCAGCCACAAGTCCTACAGTGAGAGCACAAATGGGTTTTCTACAAGTCCTCTGAGCTCTCCTTTGGACAACAGTAGTCACAAAGGTTGTGTGCCCTCCTTGGCTGGATAACCCCAGATACAACCACCATGCTAATATTTCTGTAAGTTGTCCCTGTTGTAAAAGCTTTTGCTACTTACTAATGAATCCTACTGGAGGTCATCATTTAGAGAGGAAACAGGCTCTAGAAAAGGAGTGGAATTCTTTAAAGCATCAAGACTTGTTGATGTACAAGTGACAGATCAACAAAGTCTTTGCCATTTACTGGCCCCACTAATAAGAAATGTCTACCATAAAGGACTCCTCCATATATGAAGTCCACCTCTCTAGCATAAGCAGTGCTGTGTTGCAAAATCCCTGGATCAAAAGAACAAGTCCAGGCACACTAACAGAATGAGTTTCCATTTGAACAATATTGCAGACACACTGACTATGTTAAAGGTCAAACAGGCCTGCTGTGTAAATAAGATTGATTATCTTGTTGGGTTCATGTTTTCTAATTAGATAATCCCAATGATTTATACTTTCCTATTAATTTCCTATTAAATATATTTTTACTGAGCAAACCGCTTGCACAAATGCAAAGCAAGCCTACAAGTTTGCAAGCAACTGGCATCCTTCCTGAGCATCAACCCTCACTGAAGCTGCTCCTTCTTATAAGAAGGAATGACCAAAATCCAAATCACTCCATTTCTCATATATGCAGTTCCTATGACTGCTAGCCAAGCCCATAGGCCATTTGACTGCAATTTTTTTCTAACTATTGAGAGCATAAATTCTGATCTTCAGTACTGTCCAGGTAAAAGCAACAGATCTTAAAAATATTTCTGGAAAAAGGACATGCAAGATTTGTGCAAATAATCTGGACAAGCTCAGGTCTCTGCAGACTAACATTAAGTTAAAGATATGCCAAACTTAGGAGAGAGACCAGTGAGAATAACTGTTAGTAAACCACTGAAAAGGTTCAGTTGAGCTTTGATGGCAAAAGATTTATTATGATCAATTATAGTGAAAACTGCAGGCATTTATGCCAAGTTTTATAACCATAACAGCAGCAGCTGGCTAGGGAGCAATTAGTTAAGTAGAGGTAAACCCAGGGCAAATGCTCTCTCCAGTCCTGTCTTTTGTACACTGTTGTACAATAACAATTTTAATGCACAAATCCAACTTCTCTGTTTATGAATTAGAGTCCTGTCTTTGCCAGTCTTTCACTCCATGTGCTGCTGATCTTATATTCACCGCTACTGAGCACAGCCTGCATCAGAGGATATCTGGCTGCATTCCTAGTACATTGTACCAACAAATATTAACTCCTCTAACTCCCACAAAATAACTCTGCATGAATTGTTTATATGTTAATATGTTTATGACTAGCATTTATGAGAAATTAGGCTTTATTCTATAAAGTCCTGATATCAGACTAGAAAAATTAAGATGAAGTAGCATTCTGCCAGTTAGAGCAACCGGTTAATTTCATTTAAAGTGAACTCTCAGCATATTTTTTTTAGTCAAGAGCTATAAGATGACTGTGATGAGAAGGTGTATTTCCTGGCATTAACTGTTTTGACATATATTTGATTATCTCTAGCTACAGAACTATGCTGTTAAATGACAAAATAGGCAAACCTTAACCTTTGTCTGTCTACAAGACCTTGCCTCCCTTTAACAGTTTTTTTTGGTAGGCTAGATTTCCCTCAAAGCACTTCTACACAAGGTGTGATTTGAAGTAAATTCTTTGCCTGACTTGAAATAAGAAAAAAAAAATTAAAATAATTAAAAAAAAAATCACAAGTTAGTACTGAAGTTGAAATCAGAGTATCTTATTAGGAATGAAGTGCCATTTGGTCAGCTGAAACAAGTGACTAGGTCACTGTGAAGAGGGAATGCACCTTCCTAGTCACTTGCTGCTTGCTTTCCAGAGGAACAAAGGTTATATCTTCAAAATAAACCTACTCTTTAAAACTGCAGCATTTAGGACAACTGGTGCTCAAGCAACCCCTTTCAGCAAGGGGATAAGGCATGTGAGAATTTGCAGAAGCTGGGCACAGCTCACACAGGGTGAAAGGCAGTCCAAGTTTGTGATTCTGTGTATTTATTTGTCATTCCCAGGGCCAATGGTGAAAGCCAATTCATAAAATAACATGATTAATTTATAACTAAACATTCTGTTCCAATGGTGGAAACGGAGGCAGAACATAAGAGCACGAGATGAACAAAGTCGCTGCTAGCAAACATTTGATGGCAAGGTTCTTCCTTAGCTACTTCACAGTCTCCGGGAGCTTATGTGGCACCGTAAGGCCTCCATCGAGAACTGTTTTCTCTTGGAGCTTACCTTGACTGCACATCTACCCTGCCTTGGTCATCAGAGATGGCTACTGGGCCTCTCAAAGCAGCTGCTCCAGGGAAATACCTTCTTTTATAGAAAGACCTCATTGCTGTTAGCTTGTCTCTTATAAGAGCTTGTATCTTCATCCCCTGTAATGAAATTTTTGGAAAGTATTGGAGGAGACTACAACAGCAGCTACATTTAACTCCAAAGACACTGGAAATACTATGCTAGACTTCTACTTCCTCATGCATTCCTTATTGCTTTCTACAACTACCTGAAAGGAGATTGTAGCAAGGTGGGGGTTGGTCTCTTCTCCCAAGTAACAAGTGATAGGACAAGAAGAAATGGCCTCAAGTTGCACCAGGGGAGGTTTACATTGGATATTAGGAAAAATTTCTTCAATGAAAGGGTTGTCAAGCATTGGAACAGGCTGCCCAGGGGAGTGGTGGACTCACCATCCCCAGAGGTACTTAAAAGATGTGTAGATGTGGTGCTTAGGGCCATGGTTTAGTGGTGGAGTTGGCAGTGCTAGGTTAACAGTCAGACTTGATGATCTTAAAGGTCTTTTCCAACCTAAACAATTCTATGATTTTTGCCTCACACAACCCCTCCTTTTAACTACAGTTGGTCAACCCCAATGACACAAAGCAGAACCTGCTCCTTTCTGCAACTCAGTTTCTGTGATTCCTTGATAACTGACCCATGAGGTACATCATAAGGTAAAAAAAAACCAAACAAAACACCACAAAACAAAACAGACAAAAATTTTCATTACACCAATTACCAACACTGAACAGATTCTTATCTTACAGTTCAGTGTCCTACAAGTCTCAGAGCATTACAATGACAGTCTCAACTGGGCAACACAGAAAGTTTCATCTGATAAATCAAATGCCAGTCAAGCCTACAAGAACAGCAACTGTTACTTTGTAAGGAGACAAAGACAATGGCATCATAAATCCAGGGGAATTTTATTGATCAAACCCTTCCAAGAAAACCACTTGTCACTATTAGCTATATAATACAGGGTCATCCATCAGAAAGAGACTGTTTGGCCAATTCCTTATCCCTATTCTCTAGTTAAACTACTTAGATTAAGATGTACAATAGCTATTCAGATCAGGTAATAATAAACAACAAGCTATTTATTAAAAAAAAAAACAACAAAAAATTATGTGGCCTAAAGTGTATTCAGAATTATGGTATTTAACAATATCATTAGACAGCAGTTGATAATTCTGGCCACCTGTGCCCTGGAAAAGCAAAAGTTAATAGTACAATTAATTTTCTTTAAACTAGCGTAATGTAAGGTTCACATAAGACCTTGAAAACGGTAAAAATACTATGAATTGTATTGGTAAGTAAAAAAGAAAAGGCCATGCGCTTACTTTGAGACATTTAAGCAACTTGGCTTCCTTTTAGCAGCAAAAAGTGAGATTAATCTTTTTCAACTCTAGAAAGCTAAAATTCAGGTATCTAAATCAAAGCTGGTCACTCTGCTTTCACCTACTCATCACTAGAGAGAATCAGGCACTTCTAAAGGGTTATCTGTTAGATCTGCCTTAACTTCTCACATTAGCATATTCAGGGGCTGAGGTGGAGAAGACAGACAAAACAGGTTGAACAGGGAGGCACCTAATTCAGTTAGTACAAACAGGGAGAAGATAGAGGTGCACCTTTAATATTATTCTTCAGAAAGTCTTAGGCATTCTCTTCTATACGCAGGTTTCGTACATCAGCACCTGCTCTAAAACCAGACACTCAACAATCTCCTTTCAAGAAAGTCCAGGAGTCATCATTTTATTTTAAATCATAGCTAGTTGCCCCAGTTTTATCCAACAGTTTCTCAGAGCATTATGTGGGCAAGCACTACAGCTAACTTCAAATGTAATAATTTCCTCATTTCAAGGGACTCAAATCCCTCTTTTACAAGCATTCCCTAAGCGTTGTGGTATAGACAAGTCTCCACCAGGAACTCCCTCAGTTGCAAGTGCTCCTCCAGAGTGGGCATACTTTGTGAACTGCTGGACCAAGAAGAAAGCAGCAAGCTTAGGCTTGAGTCTGGGGCCATTTACATAGGACACTTGGGTGAAAATGGGAAGGTTGGGTTTGCAGCCTCCTCAAGGGCTGTTTGATGCACCAGCAACTAAAAATCAGAAGTAGGAAATATAACTGGACTCTAAGACTCCCCAGTCACAAGTGAACAACCTATCTGCTATTTTAATTGCTCTTTTTCTGATTCACTTTGATTTTTCCACAAGTCTATGACAAATGAATCCCATTGAACAAGATACAATAGGAGTGTCCCTCCACCTTTCCCCCTTCTTAACCCACTCTACTTTACAAAGTCAAGTAGCTATTTGAATCTCCTCCACCTGAAACGTGAGTACTGAAGTAGTGTTCCAATCCCTGAATTACTATGTGAAAAGGAGAGGTAAGAGGATCACCTACTCCTTCAGCTCTGTTTTAAAACAAAGTGGTAGTCTCCACATACCCTTCCGTGGAAACCAATCTGGTGGAGATCTCCAAGAGCCTATATTGAACAAAGGCTGTCAGACAATGACTTGCTCAGGACTCATGACCAGTCCTACTGGAAAGTTGAGACACCTCTCCTGTGAATAACAATAGAAGAAGCCTGGAGAAAGATAGCTTTGTAGTTACAGTTCTGTAACTGTCACATTCCTATATAAATATCTTTACACGTTATTCATGTAGCCATTTTGTTCCCTTGCTCTGGAATGGCTTTATTTGTAGAGTTTCATCAACTGTTGGTTGCACCCTTACATGAAATCTGACGGTTTGGTATGTATAGTTTGCATTTCAGTTTTAAAGAGAAAACATTTCAGCTGCTGTCTAGAGTAGAACTTCACAGGCATCTCGACTGGCTTTTTAATAAGATATTCTACTGTTAAAAAGACGACAGCAAAACAAGAAAACATTTCCTGCTTAAATAAAGTCAAACGTATACTGCTGTAGATTAACAGGTATTGCAAACTGAGGTTATATAATAACCAGCCAGGTATTAAATAATCCTTCTTGTAATAACCATAAAGATATTTACAAACTAAAACTGAACTGTAGTTAGCACCGTTTCATAACATTTCTGTGAAACAAAAAAGTTAGACAAAATTTTATTGTCTTCTTCAGAAAAAGGCCTGTTCTCACTGGAAATAACTGTAGACTATTCTTCACTGAATCAGATCCCAACAGACAAGGAACAGTCTTGCAAAATTTGTGTCAGAGACTAAAGTTCAGGACACTAGTGAAGACACCAAGATCATAGCTATCTCAGTACTTCCCAGCACCTCAGATATCAAATACCTTGTGAGCACATGGCTTCAAGGTTACATCGAAATTTTGGGTGCAGAGCCAGTCAACTCCAAATATCTTTACTGACCCAGGACTAGAAATGTGTTCCTCTTTCCCTTCCTTAATATTTCCTTAATAGTGATCCATCTACAGAGAGATTTCACATGAAGAAAGCCTGCCAGGAACATTGCACAGAAGTTTTCCAACTCAATTTAAAACTCAAAGCAAATTAATCCTCAGCCAAGGAGTTCCTGCCCTTCCCTCACCACCTGCTGCTGCTGTACCCGTGCACTCCACTTCAGAGTACCAGCGCTTCACACCAGTGTCTAGGACTTACCGCATGAGTATCGTGCCATTTTCAAGAAAAGGAAACAATGTGACCTAAATTATGTTTTCATGCACATGTAGCTTTCAGTAGCTTTTAGGTTAGCCAACAAAAAAAAAAAAATCAGAGTTTGTCTAGCACTAACTTTTTGGAATCAACAAATATCACCGGTGCACAGCCTGCCACAAGCCTTTGAGAAGGCCTGCACCATGACCGACTAACGCCAAAGGACATGAAACTAAACATCAGGTCTCTCAAATATTATGAAAATAAATTTTTTAAGAACAAAGCAAACCAAACAGTCATCTAAAAAGAGGTAAATAATTTCAATTAATGTGTTTCCATCTTTTCCTGTTTACTTCCATCATAACAACTACATTTTCAGCTTTTTGAAGGCCCAGCAACAGCCCCAGCTTTACTACTATGTCAGTTTAGGACTTGGTCCAAAGGCAGCTTTGAGGAGAATCCTTTCCAAGTGCATTGGAAGTGTTTCTCAGTGAAACAGATTTTCTTCTCCACAGTCTCCCAAAGAATCACATTTTTGATCATGAAAATTCTCTTCATAGCAAAAGGACCATGATACTTGTAAGATGAAAAACACATACATCCCAGTCCTCCATGAAATGCAGGCTGACTACAAATCCTCCCAGACTTTACAGAGCTTCAGAATAACATAAATTCTGTATTACAGATTCCAGTTTTGTGCATTGCCATTGGGTAGCTAAAAAAGCAAGAGGTGAAAGCAACAGCAGAAATCAAGGGGAATACTACTCCAAAATGAAAAGAAAAAAAAAAACCCACCCAAAAACAGTGGCTCAAAAAAATCTGTTCAACCAGCATGAGCAGAGACAACCTTGGAGAGCTGACAGGTTGCAAAGCAGATTGCCGGCACTGTGTTTTGACTTGACAGAGGATAGGAATGACAATTGTGACACAACATTCTCCCTGCAAATACTGCAAGCAAGGGTAAGTGACTTTAAAACAGACTTTAGCAAGTCTCAAGGTGTAGTCGAGTCAGGCAGCGAGGCAGGGATATGTTCAATATATTCTGAAGCCTCAATCCTCTAAAAATCATTTTATTTTACTTTTAAAAGTCATAAAGAAAGCTTCCCCCAGATACTCACCGAAAGGTGGGCTTCTCTGTACGAAGATGGTTGCCTACATGTGCCGCGCAGCATAGTAATTTATTTGAAAGTTTCAGTCATAAAGAACTTCATTTCACCCTCTCTATTCCATTTCATGAGGAGTGCTTTCTGTTTCCCTCTAATCACTAAAAGTGTACAACGTTTAAAATTAGAAAAATCACCTGACATTTTAGCCAATCATGACAACAAAATAAAGCAGCTGGAATTAAGCTGTTGCAGCATGCACACATCATCTTAATAACATGCTCTTAACATGTTAGGACCTCATTTAAATGCCATGTTAATGAACAAAAGTCTAAAATTCATTTTGTCCACTTAATCAACCCACATATGTAAAGCAGCTGTGAGAGTGTACAAGCTGGCACGTTATCGCAGTTTGAATCAGGGAAGTGTGATGGTTTCAAAGCACATTCATTCATTAAAGTACGTACACGGTAAGTACATGGAAAGGGAAGAGGACTGGGACACCCCATACTTCCAAATGAAGCTTTATGACAATACAAACTACAATGCCTTCATGATCCATAGGCTCTCTTATCACAGTGACTCTAAAGCCACAGTCTATGCTTCTAAGTCTGCTCCCAGTTGGTTCTCCAAGCCTCAAGTGCTGGTCTTCACCCTGCTCGGACAACTACTTTAATTGCAGCAGAACTACCCAGCCTCACAACCTGAGTGACGCATCATCTTCACCTTGAAGAGGTTTCCCCCCATCCCATTTCAGTCTAGAACATTCACATATTCAGATACAAATTAGCCTTTTAAATCAAGATTTATTCCCCTTACACCAAAAACATTAAGTAAAAGCTGGTATAAGTCACCTCATCATAGTATTTAAGTATTTCTACAGCCAACTTGGGATTGTTTCCAGGATGAAATTAAAGACAAATTTTGTACTATCCTAGAATATTTTGATTTTCTACATGGAGGATAAAGCCAAATTTAAAAAGGGAGGGGGGGGCGGGAAACATCCAGTGGATAGAAAGTGACAAACACATAAACAAACTGACATTAATGAAAATTCCCACAAGTCCTTAAATTCATACACAAAGTATGTGGCAATAATATATTTTATTATGCTAGTTTATGCACTCATCACCTTAATTTGTGAAATATTTACATCCAGTTCAAAGTTGCAGGACCACAGTTTTTTCACAGAAGAATCAAATGCCATTTTACAATATTCCCCCCCCCCCCCAGGTAAATCAAAAAAATTGAAGTTCAGTGAACACATTCTTGAAGCCTCTCAAATAAAAGCAGATCTTCTATAAAATACACAAAGGCAACATGGAAAGCAAATTAAGATACAGCTACAGAGAGAGAGATATAATAAAAGCAACAACAGATAATGCTCTCTGTACCTATTGCCAAAGATGATAAAGCAGAAGTTTGGTGGGAATCCTCTGCCAGACCTAAATATTAAGACCCTTAAAAGGAACAGCAATGCCTCAGGAGGAAAATCGTGATTATACATGCATATTTTGGGGCAGGGGGAGGCGGGGAGGAAGGCAAGAAAAACTAAATGAGCTCAGAAAACAAGCAGCACACCCAGCAACAATCAAACTGCCTCTCAATGGGCACAGCATACTAATACCAGTAGCAGTATCACAGCTGATATCATGAAAGCGCTGACAAGAGAACACAGCCCCGAATTTTTATTGTAGAAAACATTGTGAACATACAATATGCTTGTGACCCTCATGACCTCAGAAGGAAGTCTGTGGCCAGCTTAAAGAGAAGAAAAAAAGCTGGTTTTCTTTTCTCACCCTGTCTGGCAAGGTAAACGCTTTCAGAAACCATGAAGACTACATTAAAAAGGGATGAACACTTGAAAGGACAGCTTTGCAAGAGAAATATTAAGGAGAAAGACTGACATGGGGTACAGCACTGAATTAACGCCCTGAGAGAAGCAGTGACAGCGCTGAGGAAGGCAGCGCTTAGAGACGCTACACAGAGAGTATTTCTTTAGATATAAAGAAAAGTTCTGGGAGACGCAAGAGAAACAACTAGCTTCACAATAGGCTTTTAAGGAACCCACACCAGAAAGAAGCTTTTCAATAACCCACTTGGAAAGTGCTTTTTTTTTTTTTTTTGCAATAATGCATAAAAAGTATTATAGAGAGCTAAGTATCATTTATATTATTCAAGTATATCTATGGAGAACAGCTGAACCATTTTACTTGGGATAGGGCAGCTCCACATGCGAAAGCAAGTCCAATCAAGAAAAGTAACAATTTAAGACTAAAGACAGTGTATGGCAAGTAGAAATCTCAATGTCTAGATTATTTTGAGTAAAGATATAGTATCGAGATTTATTTGAATATACAATGTGTGCATGCTTTCTATGCTATCTATTACAGTCTATTACTGATCAGTTTTAGAGATCTCCTTTGAGTGTGCATTACTGGTCTGATGAGTCAATCCGGTTTCTTCAGAGGGTTAATCTGTCACTTACATAGATAATGAAGGGATTTTAAATGGGAATTTTATTGACCTAGTTACTAATAAAAGTCTTAGTGCTGCAAATGTACATGGTACTTTATAAACAACATGTGTTCCAGTCTGATGGTACTGAAAGAGATAAATAAATTTAGAAGACTTTTATAGAAGTTGAATTATTTGTTAGATATGGAGCAATGTTTGTGCAGAAGATTCAGTCAATCTTTCCTAGTTATTAGATCATTGCTTCAGTACAAAGGTCTACAAAGATTGCAAAGTCTCTAGCAGCCATTTTCTGTTGCACACATGCAGTCTATTTTCTTAACATTTTCATAAACTTTCTGTTGTGGGGAAAAATAGTTTAAGGAATTTATTTGAACATTTGTGAGCAGAATAACCTAATCACTTCCATTGCATAAGTTCCGTTCCTATTTCATGTATTGTTTGCATTTCTTTTTTCCAGTTCTTTACTTAAAGTATCACAAACAAGTTTGTTATTCCTAAAGGACTGGAGTAAATTCAGTTTGACATATTCCACAGAAGCCTTTTATTTATCATTAAAGTTTTATTTGCTGTAGTGTTATGAGCACTACACAATAGTGTTGTTTGTCATCTGGCACAACTTAAAACAGAATAAGAAGATGTTATATTGCTGCTAAGGAACACCATCATTTACCTTTTCATAATTACAAAAATATGATACACATATTCAGTGAATACGAGAAACCTCAAACCAACCAAAAAGATTAATTACAGTGACATAAGAGAAATGTAATTAAAAATTGTACCCCTTTACCAACATGTTCTATATGAAAGTAAAAATAAATTAAAAATAGCCAGTTCGACCTGGTTACCAAAGTTCTCAGATTCACAAGAACATTCTGCAGTTCTCCCTAAAACACACAGTAAAACAAAGTTCATGAAATTATTCCACTTCATAGAATGGACATTACTTGTGTCTCTGGGGGAAATATGTTTCTAGAATAGAATAGCTTCATTTTAAATCAATATTTCAGAGTCAACAACTAGACTATGTTACACACATATATAAACACTGAGATGTAAGGAAGCTTTGCACTTCCTTGAAAATTTTAAATCGGTACTTTCTGGCTTATAAACTATTCACAGTGGAAATATTCCAGCTGTAATGCTCAGTGATCAAACATTCAATTTCTGTATGTCAGCTGTATGCACTACTTCATGTTATATACAGCAGCAATTCCTGGGAGTGGATAGTTTTGGCTTAGAAAGACATGCAAGTTTATTTGATAGGCTGATGGAGTATAAACATAGCATCTTTTAAAGGAAGTCTCCTCAGATCTCATATTATAGGACACACAGTATGCAACAGCTCAGTCCCAGAACATTACTGCCACCTACCAAAAATGATAACTTCTTGTAAGTGCTTTGTGTACAATAAGTATGTGCTACCTATCAGAAGGTGATCAAATAACTAAAATAATCAGTAATGGCCCTTCTGGTCATGGGGACATTGATTCCAGGGTACCGGTAGCAGCACCAGGACACGTATGCGGAAGTCTGCTGATTCTTCGTCCAGTTCTAGTGGATAAACACTGGGTAAGTGGAATATACAGATTTCCATCATTGCAATTGGAAGGTAAAATAACTATTTGCAGACAATTGTATAATTGTGTGCTTTACATAGATATAATCCATATATTTAGTCTCAAAGCCAGACCTACCATACTGCCTCCACAGCAGCAGCCTGGTGTTGGTGAGAAAACTAATATGTGTACTGAGGAATCTAGCCATTCAATTTAATTTCAGCCCCTAGCCATGTTCTTCACTTTGACTAGTGCTGAAAAAACATTCTTCTCTCTAAAATGTCAAGGTTATACTACTGGACAGATGTTCCTGGAGCTCTGTCAATGACTTTGATAGAGCATTGGACAATCGTCTTAAATGTATGCAAGTAACACCAAATCATTTCTGAAAGATGATAAAAGGGTTATGAAAGAAATCATAGAATCATTAACGTTGGGAAAGACCCTTAAGATCATCGAGTCCAACCGTTAACCTAGCACTGCCAAGCCCACCACTAAACAGTCAACGCGAGCACTCCGAACTATTGTTAACAGTTCACCTTTAGGCTTTGAAAAATCCTGTATTTAGCACACATTTAAAGGATACTTGGGTGAGATGCAGTCAGAAACACTATTGCTGTATTAACATTTAACAAGTTCTATCTTTTCATATGCACACTTATTGAATAACTTAATTAATGAAACTTAATTTTAATTTTTCAGTAGGCTTCTCCAAGTGCAGTTGAATTTTATCTTGTTTATATTCTCAAGTTACTGAAGGTATGTATTGGTTTATACTGAAAAATAATCATCAATAGAGTCAAAGTTAAAAATAATCTGCTTATGAAACATTTTGGTAATTTTCACCATTTTTAAATATCTGTTTAAGTAGTTTATGTAATTGATTCTCAAATTTATTTGCAATTTAAAGACCTGATCAAGCATTGCACATCAAAAGATGGAGAATGTAGAAGCAGCAAAGCAGTAGCAAGAGATGCAACTGTGGCTTGAGAAACACTAAAATCTCCAACTGTGACAAAGCAAAGTTTCAAACATTAGAATTTTTTTTTTTAATCATGCTGTGTTCCATGTAAACTGTACTGAAGTAAGCAAATTCAGTGGATTAAGCTGCCACATGATATTTAGGGATGTTGAAGTTTATGCTGCTCTTTAAGTGCTGATGTATTGTAGGAAGAAAATAAACAGTATTTCATACCATAAGTTTCTCAGCCAAGGCGTATTATACATTCAACAAGGACTGCAATAATTATAAGATGTACCCAGGAACACACTCCATTCTTTATGAGATGTCACACAACAACAGATTTAAGAGTGAACAGGTACTTTACTGAACAGGTTTTGCAGGAAGACCAATGCAATTAAGAATATTTTTTTTTTATTATTTGTTGCATAGTAATGTCCTTAGGCCTCAGAAAGATCAGGAAACTTTCAGTACAGGACTTTCTTACAAGGTAAGAACTGTTTCCTGCTCTGAAGATCTTTTAGTCCAACTGAACAGAGATAGATAAGAACATTTAAGGACAGTGAATAAAAGAAAAATGTCTCTGTTCCTTAAGCACCACAAATTCGTTAACACACATTACACAAAAACACTATGAAAAGGAGATGGATTTCTCCAAGTCTGTTATGTACCACAATAATGGAACTGTCTTTCCCATCTTTAAGCAAAAATTGCATAGAATTAAAAATACAATGTCTCGAAGAAAGAAAAAGGGAAAAAAAAGAGAAAAAAAAAAACCACAAGACAAATCAGAGGCACTAACACTAGGTCTCAGCAAAAAGGGAATTACTACAACCTAGCATCATTCCAGGAGCATGATTCCCCTGGCATTGACTTCAATGAGACAAATCCCTTTCCATTCAGAGCTCTAGTATGGAGAGATGGGTGTATGCATGCAAAGGAGTCTGTGTAGAGTAAATCAAATATGTCAAAGTACATATTTAAGAATTCATGGGCTTTTCATGATTGGAGTTATAGAACACAGACTACGTTTCAACTCCTCAAGTGGCTCGAATGTGACTTGAGTTTTAACTAGCTGTAGACTTTTCTAGCCCATCCTTCAACACACAAAAGTAATGATTTAAAGTCTTTTCACCAATCAAATCTTTACACCATATTAAAAAGTCTGTTAAAAAAAAAGAGAAACAGCAACCTCAAAAAAAAAAAAAGAGTGTAAGAAGATATCATGCTTAGTTCTTTGAAATGCTTTTAATTATATTCCAGTTCCTGAAGTACAGGCTGAACACAGGGAGAAAAAAAAAATCGTAAACTAATGACAACTATCTAATCCTTTCCTTGGAAACTGAGTTATGCACAGGGTTTGAATATTACAGATTCATAATCATATTTGTCTCCAAATTGATGGCAGCACTTCCAAGTGAGGTATCAAAAGGTACTTACGCCTTCTGCTGCTTCCCCACCACAGACCAGATCAGACACTAAAGTCCTCTTCGAATGTTCTGACACCAAGAACACCTCCAAGATGTGCAGACTCTAATCAAAGAATCTAACTCTAAGAATTAAATTTACTTATTGGAAGAGTGGCAGAGACCTGTCTGCTTCTCTTTCATGTCCTATGACAGCTACTGCTACTCAACATAGAGAGAGGCATTTCCCTGGCTGTGACGCATCAAGGGAATCATAAGGGGGATCGGGACCACTCCTGCAGAGTTATCTGGTGAAGAGGAGTCCAAACAGTTACAAGCCAATAGGATGTGCATTATGATCTCAGGTAAATAATTAAAAAGCAGCTTGTAGCAGGTAGGGATAAGAGAAATAGACAACCCTCAGAACAGAATTTTTCTTAAGTGTACCGTTCCTGAATGAGATCTAATTAAAATCCATGTAACCTATAAATCAAAGTTATGATCCTTCAACTACAATCAGACCATTACTTACTTCTCTGACTAGTCTCCATAAACATAGTTTCCAGAATGAGATACTGAGTGAAGAATTTGATGTACTGCCTCTCTACGCAGGGCTCAACTTCAGTTGAGCCTGTAATATTAATACACACATCTACAGATCAAAAAACTTCCCATTACTTTTACTATTAGGGGAGAAATTTTCTTCCTCCATTTAAAAAAAAAAAAAAAGTAATGATTACAGCACTTATGCCTCAGCATTGATTTTTGTACACTTTGTTAAAAACAGAAGTTGAATTTACTTGCAAGCATGTCCTTAAAATAATTAAAATTAGATGTATTCATAATCCAAGTAGGAATAACTGACTTATGAACTATTTAAGATGATTTCTTGATGTAGGTTGCATACATCTCCAAAACAACAAGTCCCTTGACTACCATGGAAAAAAGAACAAAACTTTCTCTTCATAAAAGACAGTAACATAGAACAGGATATTCCCTTTCTGGCTAAGCTTCAAGATGTTTCGGATTTTTTTCGTTTCAATATTTATACTATTTTTAAATCATCAGCAAAGACAACTTTTATTACCTTACCTATTCCAATTAATCCTTCCCTAAACAGAGCAATGCTTAGACACTCTTGGCAAACTTTTACATGCATTTCATCAAATATATATGGGTAACTACTTACTGTAGTAAGTGCCAGCAATCTCATCTGCCAGTACACTACCACAAAAAAATAACATTTTTCAACTTGCATGAAATTACATACCTTTCCAAAACAGTGTGCCTCCTAGCACAAGTTTTGCATCTCCTCTCTCCCTCCATCCAAAAATACAGGTTAATCGATTCCACACCCTCCAGCCCTAAGTCCTTCCTACAGCTCCACTGCTCACAAGTTAACTCCACCAGTACCAACCCCACCAGAACCCACTCCGCAGCCTCTGCTCTTTCACAGACATCCACACACATCTCTTCCCCCATCTGCCCCAGGATGTTCCCTCTTTACCTGGCAAATTTCAGGAGCGCTTTACCTCCTCCAGTTTCAACAGAGAGCAGGAGACATAGAGGGTCAGAAGGACTAGAAAGTGATACAGCCAACAAAGGAATTAGCTCTTTAGCCAACTCCACTAACACAAGGTTCACTAATTAATTAGTTACCTACACCTTTGTGCATACTGACTGAGAGAGGAAACAGCAGCTGGCACCCTGATCAGCCTCCCACCCAGGACGTACGATAACAGAAAGGCCAACCATCAGCCAAGGTGTTTGCTTTACACCCCAATTAAGGTGTTAATGAAGGTAGGTAGGCTGCAAACTCTATCAATTCATTACCCCAAGTTTGCTTTCAACTATCATATGACCTTCCTATATGCCACGTTCAGAAGGCCAGCTTAAAACTTACACTGCCATTTGCAAAATATCTATTTCTATTAAAGGGAAAACCAAGAGTAGCTTTTTGTCTGAGCCGGGAGGTGAGCCTATAAAGTCCACTTGACTTTCTAGATAGTGATTCACTGTCTGCTTTCCAGAAAAATCTGAACTCATTTGGCACTTCCCCAGTTAGTCTGAAAGTTCCTTGCATGCTTAAATTTAATCACCCAAGTATGTGATGATTTGATGATACTGGCATTCCTATATTTGCAACTTGGCACAGCATTTTATGCTGCCAGATATTCCCTGAATAGCCACTCCTGGGCTATCCTGAGCATTCTGTGAAGCAGGGCAGCTACCCCAAGCAGCCAGAGGTGAGTGAGGCAGCCCTAAGGGAGAGCACACAGGAGGAAGGCTGGCTTTAGCCTATTACTTTGGGCACACAGCATCGGTGAAAAGTGGGAGATCTAGGCTTTGCTTCTTAGACCAGCTTGAGGTTTTTTTACAACAATAATATAATGTAAAACACACAAAAGTTCCAGGGAGCAATGACTATAACCTTAATTCATACAGAATTGCAGGGCTCCGCATTGTCAGTAATCTTAAAATCACTATTAGCTCTCTTTTCCTTGTTCCTTTTCATGGGTTCCTTAAAAGTCCATAGATCCCTATGGTTTGAAAAACATCCTCATTAAAATGCTTAAGGTGGTTGCTGGCACGCTACTACCCACTGCCGAAAAGGGCTGGGCAGACTGGATGCCAAATGCATTTCTCGAACATTTGCTATTGTTTCCTTCTATTTTCAGTGAAGGTGGTTGGTACTTAATCCGATCGAGTAATTCTCTCAAGGTGCTAAAAAACCCCATGCAGTCAAAGCAGAGTAATGAATATTTAAATGAGGCAGGCTGGATCCTGTAGATCTTCAGAAGTGCCTCTGTTGAATGCATAGGGGAAAAAACAAAATTATGCTAGGCAGACTGAACTGCTCACTGTGGAACTGGGCATTTACTCTCCTTGTGAAGCAGCTGGTTATTTAAAATAGCAGACTGGATTCTGAATTGCATTAGGGAATAAACAGATTCATCAATGACTCATTTAAAAGAACATTTTAAAAACATTTAAAACCCCAAAACTTCAAAATGAAAATAAAGTATAATCTCTTAAGGTAAGCAGGTATCAAAATGTGGGAAGTCTGAATACAAAGTGATTTACTGTAATAAAAAAATAGGATTCACATCAGATCTGTCAGGCTCTTTTGGCAAGTGAGATATCTAAGATGAAATCATTATACAGGAAAATCAAATCATTGTATCTGCTAACTGATGAAAATCATTCAAACATTGCATAAATTAATCATTACTTTAGTGCTGAAGGCGGCTTTTTTTTTATGCATTACAGGAACAGAATTTTACTGATTAATTGTCAGAGGAGACAGAAAGCATTTCCTGCCTGAGATGATCTGGAAAAAAATGAAAGTCATTTTATCAAGACCTTTATATTAATGAAACAGGAAAAGGTATGCATGTGACAAACAAAAATATCCTGCTGGCCTAGGGAAAAAAAATGTCTAAAGGACAAGTTAAATGCTATGATGTCTGGGGTTAAAAAAAAATTTCTCCTATAAAGCTTGTAGTTGTATAACTTGCGTACTGACAGAGAGTAACACGGTTTTGTGAAGCATTTGGAAGTGGTTGTTGCAAGATGTTGAACGAGGTGAATGGTTGAGCTGGTGCTCTGTGGCAGTGGTTGCTGATCTTGGAGTTGTGACTGAGTGTCAGGCAGTTTCAGCAACTGTCCCGCCTCCAAAATGCTAAATAGGAGGGAGGTCTGGCTATCAAAAGGTTATGGGTACATGTGTGTGAAGAGAGAGGGGAGGATGAAGAGGAGGTATTCTGATACGTAATCAGTGGAAAACCATTGTACTAATGATAAAGGAATCAGCTGATTTTATCAGCTACCCAGATTCCACCTAGTTGCCTTGATATTTTGCCATTAGCGATAGCCTCATTCACTTCAGGCATCCTAGGACAAACCCAGCTGAGAAGGGAGCAGAACAGGGAAGGATGGTGCAGTGGTCCTGCAGCTCTGCAGGAGAGGTATGCCATGTGCCGGTATGGAACAGGAATTGGTACAAGGCAGAGAAAGGAAAGCACCTCTTAAGTCTGACCTTGCTGGCAGTGTGGACCAGGTGGGTGGATGAGTCAGACTGAAAGGGAGCTTTGTGTAAGCTGAACATAGCAGCTTTCCATCTGCTGGCAGTGCTTTCACATTCACAATTTTTCTAGGTACCTCATGGAAGATGATGCACTCAGGAGTCTGTGTGCTATAAAATGAATTTTGCAAGCACACAAAAAAGCTATCAGTTTATTTACAAGTATTTCTGTTCCTCCTCTCCCCTTAATTTTAGGCTTTGTGCATATTTTGGTCCTTTGGGCACAGCTGTTTGGTTTCCCTCTGTAGTCAGTTCCTTCAGTTGCTCATCGGGCTCTCCAAGGGCACAAGCACATCAAACCAGCCTGCCCTGAGTTTTGCTCTGCCATGGAGAGACTGAGCTAGATGATTTAAAGATAATGCCAAAATCTCTACCAAGAGCAGTCTCTGCAGTGGTGATACGTGAATGCAGATGTATGGGGGATGGCCCCACAGCAGCTCCAGGCAGTCCATCATGCAACATGGTGTCGTAGTTTAACTCTAGCCAGCAACTAAGCACCACACAGCTGCTCACTCCCTCCCCCGCAGGGATGGGGGGGAGAATCAGAAGGGTAAAAATGAGAAAACTTGTCAGTTGAGATAAAGACAGTTTAATAGGTAAAGCAAAAGCCACACACACAAGCAAAGCAAAACAAGGGATTCGTTCACTCCTTCCCATCGGCAGGCAGGTGTTCAGCCATCTCCAGGAAAGCAGGGCTCCATCACGCGTAACGGTTACTTGGGAAGACAAACACCATCACTCCAAACGTCCCCCCCTTCCTTCTTCTTCCCCCAGTTTTATATGCTGAGCATGATGTCAGACCGTATGGAATAGCCCTACGGCCAGTCTGGGTCAGCTGTCCCAGCTGTGTCCCCTCCCAGCTTCTTGTGCACCCCCAGCCTCCTCGCTGGTGGGGTGGGGTGAGAAGCAGAAAAGGCCTTGACTCTGTGTAAGCACTGCTCAGCAATAACTAAAACATCCCTGTGTTATCAACACTGTTTTCAGCACAAATCCAAAACATAGCCCCACACTAGGTGCTATCAAGAAAATTAACTCTATCCCAGACAAAACCAGCAGGCATGGTTCCAGCTCTGCAGCTCCCCACAGCACACCACACTGAGCCTTGCAGCCACCTTTGGAGCTTTAGAGCCTGCACCTAGCAAAGTTGATGGCAATGCGGCCTTTCACAGCAATGAGTGAACGATCAAACCCTGGCACAGTGAGGAGAAGCAGGGGAAAAAATCTTAAAAAGAAATAGGAAAACTGGCAGGGGGGTTATTAGCAGGTGTTGTAATTTATTCTCTTTCTAACTCTGTTTTTAAAATGGATTAGATTTCCAACTGATGACGTTCTTTTAACCCAAATTGGCAAAACAGACCACCAGCTGTGGGAAAAGAACTTACGAGTAGAAAACATCTAAAATATTTATAATGATATTTTTGTATTTAAGGACCAACAAAATAATGTGAATAAAATGTAAACAGTACGTGACTCCATTAACATAAAACATTCAGCTTTTGCCATATGCTGCACTAAAATAAGGGTAGTGTATGTTTTTCTGTCTAAAATTTATAAAACACCATTTCCCTATCATTTAGTAGTATGAATTTACTCACAGAAGTTACTAAATAATGATAGCATTTTATTCAAGTATGGGTCAGATCCAGAAAGGGCTGAAGACAAGAGCTGTGATCCAGGCTGGTTTTCTCAGTTCCCAGCAGCTGCTGCTTCTCCAAGTCCCTGAAGGTCTGCAACCTGCCCGGCTGAGAGCTGCCCAGCTGACTGGGCAGATGCTCTTCCCCTTGCATTGCACTGGGTCCTGAGCTGAATGGGCATGCTGAAGTTCTCTACAAGACTTGTGCAAGAATGCTCTTCAGTGTTGGATTCAGGCAATATGAGAAATTTCCCAAATCATAGAGCATCACAGTCTCTGTTAGGGATGAAAAGTTTGGAAATGTGCATGGAAATTATTTCACCAGCTGAGAAAAAAACCTGTTAGCCTCTGATCTATGCAAGAGAACCCTCTCCTGGGATAAAGATGACTTTGGACTGAACTCCCTCCTTAGCCTGAGGCAAATGAAAGCCACATTTGCCAAGAGAGTGTGTGAACTGGCAGGCTGCAGGCCAGCCTAGGCGGACAAATATCCTTGTGCTGTCCTGGGCAGGAAACCAAGCGTCGTGGGGACACAGGAACCTAAGGCATGGAAGAACAGGCTCTACTTGAGCAATTAGGGAAATCACCTAGAAGGGTCAGTCTTGATCCATGGTGCCTGGTCTCAGCATAGTTTCATTATTTTAACCAGTGACTATTTCATGTGAAATCCCTATGTCTGCACAGCTCACCAGTGGATACCAGGGCACCAGGCTGCAGGGTCAGGCTCTGTTTTGCTCCCTCAGTTCAATCCCGTTCCTGTGGAACTGTTTGTTGGGCTGAGCAGAGCATGCACAGGAGCAGGCGCCCACCTGCACTAGCCTGGCACATGGTGGTTGAAGTTCTCACCTGGGAGACACGTAAGTGAGTGGAGGCTGCAGAAGGCAGCTATCCTACTTCCCAGGAGGTGTTGTCATGTTACTCCTATTTCTTTAAAAAGACAGCAGTGGGTTCTGCTCAGTTGTTCCCGAAAAAAAATCTGGAAGTGGTTAGTACAGGGAGAGGACTCCAAACTCTGCTCTCTCCATGGATGGAGGCATCCCACTGCCAGATCAAATGACAGAGATTAGCTCTTGCCATGGGGTAGGAGTTCAGATACTCTTCTCATACCCTCTCTAACAGCTAACTTGTGGTGACTTCTCACTCAGCCTCAGGTTTTCAAGTTGCCTCTGACCTTCCAGTTTTCCCCATTCAGTTTCCTGGAGCTTAGGCACCCAGTTCTCACTGCAGCATTTTCAGTGGGTCGTTATGTCTGTAGCAACCGCCGACATACCAGCCTGTAGATGTATCTTTTATAAGCCCTAGCCCTAAATCTATTCAGTAACAACTTTCTGAAATATATAATGTTTTCATTGAACTGTTTTAATGTGGTTATGGCCTTCATGTAAATAAAATACTTTTCTGTTCCTTTCCTCTATGGAACAAATTAGATTTTTTTTTATCATCTCATTACAACATCTGTTCAGCAGAGTCAAGTCCAATACAGTTCTGAGGTCAGTTCCTGCAGCCTGAGAAAACAGAAAATGGTATTATCCTAATTTAGCAATGATAAAGTGCTGAGGCCAGCAGTTCATGTTCAGAATTCCCTGACATGCTCAAAATTCTTTGATTTTAGATAGTTCCAGAGCCAAGAAACAATGTCCTTCTGTAGAGGGGAATTCAAATAGAGTGGAAATAATTTGGTTTTGGAGGACTTATGATAGCACGAAGGCAACTGAGGGGCTTAGTGCAGGATCAGTTTCATCTACAACCTTAAGACGTCATTTAGGCTCTTACCTTGCAAATAATTATGTACGTGCTGAACTTTAATTATGCAGCTGTGAAAGGAGCCACATAAACAATATGCTGGAAGCCTGGTAACATTCAATACCAAAAAATTGTTAATGATGTGAGGAAAAAGCTATACATTCATGAGCACCATCTACTGGCATATTCCCTATTAGCTCATAATTAGCTTATAGGCGAACATCTCACAGAATCACAGAATGGCTGAGGTTGGAAGGGACCTTCTGGAGGTCATCTTGTCTAAGCCCTCTCCTCAAGCAGGGTCACCTAGAGCAGATTGCCCAGGACTATCTCCAGATGGCTTTTGAATATCTCCAAGGATGAGAGATATCTCAAAAGATATTTTGAGAGGATCTCTCAAAAGAACATGTGTATACCAAGACCAATGCACCATGTGGGATTATTCATTTGTTTACAGTTAAAAATATACACACACACACATTTCAAGTAGGGTGTATGGTTAGAAGACAGTACTGTGTCCTGTTGCTCAGCTCCTTTATGCTAACTTAATAAAGGCATGAGGCAGAGATTCAGATCCAGAGCACGTATCTAGATTTAGGTATCTACATATAACCTGGGCCCCGAGTTTGCCTAAAAGGTTTCCAGCAACACTTGGGATGTTTTTGGATATCCTTCCTGTGCTCCCAAGAGCGCAGGAGCTCCATTGCCCTGTGTTCTACCATCCTCCTCTCCTGGATGTGCTGTGCCACAGACTACACTACATCTCGCATGGCGCTAGGGGTATATGTTTAGGCAAATTTTTGAGTACTCAGAATTTTGATACATGAAGAAGAATTTCTTTTTAATAAGATTAGAAACTGCAGAAGCAGTAATTTTAACTTTCAAAAAAATTTCCATAGGCTGGAATGTTCCTGCCTCAGAAAAAAACTTAGTAATAAACAACACTAAAAACAAGTTTTCAAGGTGAAACCAATGTACAGAAAAAAATTGGATCCATTAAAGCCAATGGCAAAATTTCCTTTCAGTTTAACAATGCTAGGGTTTTTTTTTTTTCAAAAAGTTTTTCAAGTCCCACCTTATAAGCACGCATTGAGATTTTATTGCATATTGAAGTGTATGTTCTATGAAACTGGCCTAAGTCTACCCAAAAGACATCATTTTGAAGTCCTAATGCTCTGAAAATAATGCAGTTGTTCTTTGTGTTTGAATGTTGAAGGGCATTAGCGCACACAATTATAACTTTGACTGTTTGAACACTCAGCAGTGTGCTCAGGCAAACAGCTGCACTTTAGACCAGTGCTACCTTTGCTTACTACAGGCAGAATAACTCCACTGACCCCGCAGAAGTTACATTGAAACAATTATAGGCACTTTCTGGCATATGTGGTTATCTAAAACATTTTCTTCCTTGTGTTTGTAACAGCTAATACATCAACAAAATCAAAGCGAGCGAGCTATGCACTGTTTAAAATACTGGACTAACATATATTAACAATTTCTTGCCTTTCTATATATCATTTTAAGATGCTGCGATTCCTACGACTTGCATGATTTCACCACACTACAGCATGGGTGTATCTCAAGTATTCAGAGATACGTTTATCCTCTACCCAAATACCTACCAATTTCAACTAGAATACGAGTATGTACTCACTAAGGTTCATACTGCTTTACAATGAACCTCATTAGTTCATTAAACAGTCTGGTTAATTCATCCATGTTTTTATAAATCCTTTAATCAAATAAATCAAAAACTGCATAATAAATAATACCATTGCAATCTAATTTCTGGTCAAAATTCTCTACAATGTACAAATCAAATATGGCCAAAGTGGTTACAAGTTATGAGCAACTTGTGGAAAGACATTTATTCGTCTCTCCAGTCCTCAGGTTTGTACAATTTTTTTATGAATTATATTTTCAGTGCCTTGAGTGCTACTCTAACAAATGACAAAGAAAGTTGAGGACAATCTAAAAATGGATACAGACTTTCTTCCCTGTTTGAAAACTCTTTGTGAAAAGGCAAATTATCCTTTCCTGGAAATCTGCTATTAGTTTGCCCAAAAGCAGAATGTTAATTTAAAATATTATCCTGCCAAGAAGAAAACACATCTCAGAAAAAATAGATTTGCAAGTTTAATTAATGCATGATTATACTGGCTTCTTAGAAATCAAGATTAAGTATATATCTGAGGCTTTCTGTGCAATTAGAATTTAGAAACTTATCATCATAATTTTTTTATACATAGGCAAACTGCCTTCAACAAGGTTTTGCTTTATTGTTTCACTGTGGAAAACCATGAGGGTTTGTTTGTTTGTTTGTTTGTTTTAAATCTCCAGTAGCAGCTGTATTATTTCCAAGTACGTCACCTCATCACTGGACAAGGCATTGTTCTTCCCATAAGACCATAAGCACCATCATGGATGTGATACTGCATGAGCAAGTGTGGAAAAGCCTGATGGCTTTTCTTATCTGAAAGTCAAGAAACTGAATAAAGATTAAGTTTCCAAAGAGAAGAGCCGTTCATCATTTTCAGCCAACTTTAAGCTTTGATTCCTATATTTATACAGTTCATTACTTTTTCACAAGAAGCAAAATGTTCTTGTTCCATGGCTGAATCAAGCTTTTGAGAATTTAGCAGCATATGTATTAATCATTGCATTCTCTTCATTTTTTAAAAGAGAATATGTAATACAAAGGAAGACAACAAGTTTTATTCTCCAAGAAACAGCAACAGCTCAGCTTCACAACATTAACTTTGACAAATATTCATGAAACCATAACTTACCGGGTCCAAAAAAGGAAATAGCTTATTTGAATTCATTTTCACAACTATTCTCATTAATCTCTTCTCATGTAGGCTCATATTTTAAACACAAAAGAATTCCTTGCTTCCATTTCCTATGTTTTTTTAGCTTCATGCTTTCTCAGAACAGCTGTGCCCAACTTCATATTTAGGCAAACATTTTCTTCACACTATTTTCCAGCTACTCTTCTGTTAGTTTACAGAAATGTGTGCTATTAGACATAGAGGGTGCACTTTCTGAAAGCACTTATGAGAGTCAGGATCTTGGTTTTCATTGAATTTCTATTGCAGATGTGATTTGACCTTCTTAGGTCCCTTCAAAACCAGTTGTTTTACAGAATGAGAAAACCTGTTCTTCTTTACAATGTCACTTAGTCTGCAAGTTATTAATTTTAACTTCTGATGGATTTAATATAATCATCAGAATTTTCCTTATTACAAAACCTATTGTATAATACAATGTAATTTGCAATTAATGCAATGGAATCTTATGTCAGTCTAGAAATCAGAACTGCTAGATAGGTTTCTGTTTCTGCATATGCCACTGCTTTGCTGCACTATTTCCTTACATTCTCTGTGGGTCAATTTACTCAACTGTAAAATAAATATAAAAAAATGTAATTATAAAAAATACTTTCTTCAAAGTTTTTGGATATATTTGCACAAAATTTGGAGCACCCAGACAGAATAAGGCAGGCTATCATTCTGCAGATATTTAACCTGAACTAATGTTACACAGTCTTTCAAGAACACCTCTCTTTCAAAATGAACTCTTGATGTTTTCCTCCCTTTGCAAAGTATTTTCTTCTTTGCAAATATTTTATGGTCCTTCAGAACAACTTAGCCTAGGGAAAAAAAAGAACATTATTCTTTGCACAAAATCTATGGATCTGACTGTGAAAAAGGGGTTTCTCCCGGTAGCATATGCAAATCTGAAAATCTGTAAAATTGATCTTGCCTTGCAGAATTTGGTGAAAATCTGAGCTCCTAGAAAACATATTATAAGAAAACTGTCCAATGTGACAGAACTGCAGAATCAGAGCATGGATGAGGTTGGCATGCACCTCTGGAGACCATCTTGTCCAGCCCCCTTCTCAGAGAAGAGCTGGCCAAAGCAGGTTGCTAAGGGCTGTGTCCAGGTGGGCTTTGCATATCTCCAAGGATGGATACTCCACAAACTCTCTGGGCAACCTGTCCCAGTGTCTGTCCACCCTAACAGTAGAAGTGTTTTTTTCTGATGTTTAAATGGAATTTCCTATTTCAGTCTGTGCCCATTGCCTCTTGTCCTGTCACTGGGCTCCACTGGGAAGAGTCTGGCTCTGTCTTCTCTACACCCTCCCTTCATGCAGTGCTAAGATCCACCTGACCCTTCTCTTCTGCAGGCTGAACAGTCCCAGCTCCCTCAGCCTCTCCTCATGTAAGAGATGCTCCAAGCCCTTCTGTGTTTCAGTGGCCCTTCCCCGGACTTGCTGTATTCAGTCCATGTCCTTTTTGTACTGGGCAGCCCAGCTCTGGCCACGGCATATGCCAATATAATGTACTTGTTCCTAAAAAGCAGATCTTCTTAAGTGGTTTGAAATAGTACGGTTATATCTTCATTTATCCTCTTCAAATGAATTTTCATTAAAAGCTTTGTCTTTTACCACCCTTTTACAGACGAAACACCTTGTAAAAATCAATGAGCGTTTAAGGTGTGGATCAATGCTATAATATGGCATTTAGTCTTTATGTGAGAACAAACTTCTCTAATTGGCTACTCATTTAGTCTTAGAATGTCCTCCTGGCAGGCTTGGTTAATGCAGACTCTCTGTCCTTTATATTTGTACATTATATTCTTTGACTTTTTGAACAGTTTTCTCCCTGCTGCCTCCTCAGCTTTGCTCATTGCACCTAATTCAATGACACTTCAAGGCAATAATGAAAAATATTATTGTGGATTTAATATTTAACACCTTATCTTAGAATTGTTCTATATGGAAAATTCAGATTGAGTCCACGGGTATTGTGGGATCAGACTGACAGCAGGCTATTTAACCTTGTGGTAAGGAAAATATTGCTAGGAAAGGATTTAGATAAGAAAGAAATTGCAAGCTAAAAAATATTTGACTCAAAATGTAAAAAAGAATGCACAATAACAACAGACCCTCTAAAAATCCCTAACTACATTCTAAACAATGATGGTTAACCCAGTAGGGAAAGGACTGTAAGTTTCAATCAGTTTAGACTAAACATTTCTTACATTAACTTTCATTGTGCTCTGTGCTCCTCATGTATAATATCATGCTGGTTCCACAGATAATTAACTGGTAAATATTTTTTTTTTTGCATGCAAACTATCTTCTTTCTAAATAAAGCTCCATTTCTCTCTCTACCAATTTGGTGGTGAAAACACCAATATTAAGAACAGTTTACATATCTTTCAAGAATCTTAGGAAAATCATACACATTTAAAAAAATACTTCTGAAAGACTGCTAACTGAAAAATCAAAGGCCACATTGTTTTATTTCTGACTGGTACAGAAGGAATAATGAGGCCATAAAACTACAAGAAGATCCAAAATAAAACTGGAGAGACAGCAAGTCCCAATTCCACAAGTCCATGGGAATTCTTCAGGCAGACGATGATCTGTTTGTCCTCAAGGTAGAGAAAAAGTCTGAGTTTACTCGCACAAAGGCTGCTCTCTTATATAAAGTATATCTCCTGCATATGGGGATGGATAGGTAAGTATTTCCTGCGGATGAAATCAGCAGCTCTCTGATAGAACTGATTAAATCCTCTTGCAGCAAGTGGGAAATTTATTAAAAGTTATTTACTTCAATTATGGATGCACCTATACATATTAAGTACTGGGGACTCATATAGGAAAAAAGATTAAAGCCAATGATTTTACAATCATATTAACTATATGGTAGGACGTAATTAATAGAAACCACAAATACTTGTGAAAAGAGTACAGCAGGAGAGAGTTACGATTAGCTTCATAAGCAGCCAATAGATGCTAGCAGCTGCTTAACTCTGTGAATGCGTGGTAGCATGCTGGGAAATCCTGAGGAAGGATTTGAATGAGGACAACATAGCAGCTAGGCAAACATTTGTCAATGAAACAGTGCTTTCAGTAAAAGTTATTCCATTTATTTCTTTTCTTCCCTCAGGCAGTGGAGTTTTGGGTGTGCAGCAAAGGGATACTTAATAGGTCTCTGATTGAATCAGCAACGTTTGCCTCAACTAAGAACAGGTGCTGCATGTTACCTTCTGTGATGTGTGCCAGAGTATTGGACAAACACGGGGCATATGTTTCATAAATAAGCAATAGGCATAGAGCAAATATATTTGCAATATGCTGTAGTCACCACGTACTGAGGATATCATGAGATTTCATGATAGAAGTGTTTTGACAGGGCAGGAAAATAAAAGTATTAAAATTTTAAGCTCAAAAATAAAAAGAAATCAGATATGACATAACAGAAAATTTTATATGGTTTGGGAATTGATGCAGCACGCAGTAAGATTTTCTGTAAAAAAAGAACCCTCCAAATCTCAGGATACCAAATGATGCAGGTATAAACAACAGCAACTTTGTCTGAATTTGGGTTTCAAGTGTTATCAGACACCCAGCACCACTATCAAGGCAGAAAATTCAAAATAATTATGAGTATCCTAGGGTTGGGCTGTTTAAATTTGTTTACTTTTGAAGTCTTCCCGTTATTATCAATATCTGTTTACAGAAAGACAGCTACAGCATGCTATGAAACAGTTGGCTAGATTCTTCTTCAGCTCAGTGCTCAACACCAAGCATCTTTTTTGAAAGCATATGTGGGCAACACTGAAAAGATTGACCTCAGTTCTCCAGAAAACATAGATGTGTACAAAGATGAACTATGAAAAATACTTTTTTTAATATCCTTTCCAGTTTCTATTACTGGAAATCAGTCTAGCTGGAGATTGCTAGAGATATGAAATCATACAATATTTGGAAGTCTACTTTTTAAACTAGGATTAAGACAGAAAAAGCCAGAAAAAATAAAATTGGCTTGTGATGTACAGCAGGTCATACAACATGATCAAATGGTCCACATTAGCTCTAAACCTCTTATCACTGTTAGTATAAAGATCATTCCTGACTTGTCTCAAGCATTTATCTTAAGATGTAAAGCATCCATTTGGGCAATGTGTCTTCTCTTAAATCTCCTAGTGAAGTTGTCCATGCTTTTTTAAGCAAAATCTGATCCTGTCCACACTTTTCCTCCTGTAACCAGCAAGGTGGATGAGCTAGAGAATGAAGACTGCCTCTTAGGATAGGCACTGCTGTAGACCCACACAGAGATGAGATGACATATCGTTAGTCCAAGAATGACAAACGAAGCAGGAAACTGTTTACAGCAAGAGGTATGCATCCATATCCAACCACCAGATAAGTAGAGACGGAATGGCTAAGTCAACAGTCTGAACTTCGATGGGACACAGTCATAAAAAGTGTTCCAGGTGTTGAATGGTCCTGGAGCAGGAATGGAAAATAACCAAACAGGATCGGCAGGGAACCAGACTGTGCAATCAGATAGGGTCAAAGGATCAAGAATAAGTAAGATAAGCTGAATCAATACACAGGTCTGACCCAGGAGAGTCAGGAGGATGTATAAGAGCAGCACAGATGGATCAGTGGGTCAACCAAATGAAAGATGCGTTGAGGCAGAAGCAAAAAGCAGCACACGCTAAAAGTAGGAGAAACCACAAAGGACTATTAGGCCACCAACCTCAAATGGGAGATGAAGACTTAATTCCTAGAGCAGGCTATTTACTATGGTCACACAGAATCAGCTTATTTTCACAAATAGCGCAATAACTGAAATGATTGCTAACAGGGAAGAAGTAGTAACCTGTGTGAAAGCTGACAGAGGAAACTCCAGCTAAGAAATCGGAAGAGCTACGAAAAGGCACTACGAAGTCCCAGCCTCTCACCAAATGAAAACAGTGTTAGTGAAAACTGCAGCCTCTCTGTAAGTAGCATCTCTTAAATAAACAGTTTGCCCTTGCAGACACAGAAAGTGCTCATGTTGCCACCCAGCACGTTCTCAGGGAACATCTTGCATAGCTCAACTACAACTTCCTCAGGTTTAAAAACAATACAGACAAACATATCTCCATCAATAGCAATTTTTTTTCCATATGATAAATGGTGTATAGGAAGGCAAACTCAATAGTAACACTGATGTCAAAGAAAACACTGTACTTCCTGATTATACCCTTATTTATGAGTTTAGGTTGAAATAATACCTTTAATTAAAACTATTAAAACCTCAAATCAGGGTTGTGGTGCTGCATAAATGAACATCACGATTACAGTTACTGGAGAGTTGCCAGTATTCAAAAGCATCAGAAGTCTGATGATCTTTTTTTTTTCTTTGAGAGAGAATTAGTCTACTACACTGCACACAGCAAAAATCCAAAGCACTCATAGAGTAGCACATCCTCAAAAACTGTTACAACAGACCTCAATATTTAAATTATCACTTGCAGTGTTGAGCAATTAAAACTGCCATGTATTTCTATTTCAGCTGCCTGTGAGTCAAAAGAGCACCGTCACATGGCATACTGCGTCTGCCAAAATGAATGCAAATCTTTATTCATGCTGGGTACGTCTCCACTAGACGTCAACGGAGGAGGATTTCCTCACCTATACCTTCTGTGCTCCTTGAGTCTTTCAAGTATTTTTCAGATGCTTTCTTACTACCCAATGCTTTTCCATTACCCAACACAGAGTTATCAACACTACTGCAGTCTCGCTGCAGTTCTCTTCAACATATTGGTACAGACAGATATTAGCTTTGCACCTGGCTCACAGGGGAATTGATGGGATCCTGGCATCAGTGTTGTTTAGAGATGAACTACAACTGACTCAGCTGAAGGCAGGATTTTACCTAAGGTGGCTAAATGGCTCCCAATTTATTAAGTTCTTAGAGTTAAGAAAATCTTCTGGATGAAGTGTATCAGAATATCCTTAAATAAGTCACTGAAAACAATCTTGTCTACTATTTACAAAGGAACCATTAAGAGCTGCAATAGCTGCTCAAGAGCTGTGCTAACTAATTAATACTCCCAGTGCCTTTGTGGGGGAGATCGTTACCCCCGTTCATTTCAGCACTGGAAAACAGAAATATAATCTAAGTGACAGCTAGTAATGGTGAAGAATGATTCAAAGACGACTTTGTGGACAGGCAGGTCTAGAAGACTAAATTTACAAAACATTAATGTTTGTTAAATACGTTCTATGTTATCTTTAAGGTCTTGTTCCACAGGTTTTCCATAAATTGAATGCAGTATTTCTGGATCTAAACTGTTGTCTGAAGTAAAGAAAGCTTTGATCAGCACAACGATAGCAGCAGGGTCCTAAGACTGAATATTCTGCCCTCTGATGAAACCATGTTCTCCCAGCCACCAACAGCCCCCAGTTCTGTGATGACCAGATTGTGGCTGAGCCATGCAGCTGTGTTTCCTGTGTAACGCTAAGGGTACAGACAGGGAAATTAAGAGGGCTGGCAACAGTCTGCAAGCCCTGAAATTCTGAAAGTCACTGATCATGCCAGGAAGTTGCATAGAGCCAGTCTACATTAATAAGCTACCATTGGTTTAAGTTAGATGTCTTTATTTCACTTACTGGTCATTTCTGCGATATCCAAAATGGCAGGAATAATAACAGGCTAAGTTCTCTCCTTGTGGTGTAATTCCATTACAATAATGGCAATAGACTATTTGGCCCAGTAAATGAAAATATGTGATTTTAATATATAAGCTATCTTTGTGGACTTAAAGTAAATCTTCCATAGTGGAGAAGAAATGGAGCTTTCAAAACCATGCAAGTAACGTACCAAAGTGCCATCAAACAAATGAAATAAGCCACAGACAGGTCTTCCTCAGAGATTACTCCTTTTTTTGCCTCTGCAGCTTATGCTCTATGCTTCATGAAATATTGTTATTATAAAAGAAATTTAGAAGGGAGTTGTGTGTTTGTTTTAGCATGATTTTTAAAAATTATTCCCAACACCTCAGTTACAGAATATTATTCAGTCAAGGGGTTGTTCCCTTCTGTCAATGCTCTGGTTCAACTCTGACAAGACAAACATCCAAGCTTTAACATTTATTAATTTTATTTTCTATTGCTTCGAAGGAAGAAAAAGTGAAGAAGCAAAGAAGACAAAAAATAACAGCACAGTGTATGATGCAACACAATAACTAAACAGTGTTAAATGTCATTAGCATTCTGGAAATATTTGTGGTCTTTCATACTCATAAAAAAATGAGTCTACATAAGCAAGATTTCCTCTCCAGAACAATGCCTTTGATTTAGCAGGGAAATGGTCACAAATGTGACATTAAAGTGGAATTAACTTTTTTTTGATCAAGATTCATGTCCAAAACTTGCAGTTCAATACCACAAGCATAGTCCTCCCTTACACAACAAATAATATAATTTTCTGATGATTCCAGTGAAAACTGTTGATCAACCAGAATGTTTACTCCACAATTTCAAAGCATGTCTGAAGGTCATACAGTTGTTCACTGCCATAGATTTAAACAAATCAGCTCAAATATCATTAACAGAAAGCCAGGCACAGAGTCAGAGCAACAGATGCACTATAAATTCTTGGAAAACCAATACAAAAGGAATTTACAATGCAAAGGAAAGGTAAAGAGCAGGATTACCTGGGGGACAATAAGAATCTAACAAATGAAGGAATAAATAGTGTTTATTGCCAAAGGTGTAAGTCTGAAGATCTTAAGCAAAAAGCGATTATTCAGAAACAACTGAGAAAATAGGAGATGGTGTAAATCTTTCGCAAATAGGGGAGTTCATTTTGTGGCAAGAAATAACATGTAAAAAAAGAGTGAGATAAGTGTTTGGTACAGTCAGAGGAGCTAACAAATGAACTGAAAGAAAGATTATGGTAAGGGAATGGTGAGGTCATAAGCGGCACAGCTGGCATGAGAAGAGATGCGAAAGAAATGAGTGGAAATAGAAACAAAGGAAGCAAATAAATATATTAATGAAACTCAGAAAGTTTATTACAATGTTTTTTTCCCTGCAAATCTTTTCCCAGAATACATGGTTTCATTTTCATTAGATGTTACAATGAAAAATATTGACTTTTTGTCACAGAAAACAGACCTTTCCCTTAAACAGCATTTCCTCACAATTTTCTGATGGTCCTTACGGAAAACTATTGCCAGCCTCATGATACATCTGTTCTACTATCTTGCTGACAAAGATGTACACATATAAACTTTAAGTCAGCTTAGGTACCAGTAACAGCTGTGGGACTGTGTGATTCAACGCAGACTATCAAATCCATCTGAAATACTGTGTGACACCATGGCTCCAAGCATCAAGGTCTGCATTGCCACAAATATCCATACTAATTTAGGATTTACTTGTGTAGGACAAGTCAGGCTCTACACTGGGACTACATTTGGGTTTGCAGTTTGGCTTGAGTGATTTGCTCCAGATTTCTAAGAGCTTGAAGAGCTGCACCATTTCTTTGCATCCTGCTGACTGACCTAAACTCTTTCTTAGCAGGCTTCATCAGGACCAGCAGGACAACTGAGTAAGAGGTGCTAGTGAAACAAGAAAAGTTTGAGCTATGAGATTTTGCAGATATGAAGAAAGCAAAAGGACAAGCCAGTGGATGAGAGTCCACCGGAGTGAAGTCAAGGACCAGAAGGATCTAAGGCTAGGACAGTGGCTTTAGGGAAACAAAGCTACAGAGCAGGGACGGAGGGAATGGAAGGCTCTTTCCAGATCTTGCAAATATTGCCTTTAAAGAAGAGGTTCCTATGACATCCTTTACAAAAGGATAAAAAAAAATTCAGATCAACTGGGATTTATCGAAAGTATTAAACTCATTTTACTCAAAACATAAAATAATCAGTAGATTGGAACAGTTTTCTGCCAAGCCCCTCTACTGGAAAAGCTAATAAATAACCTACTGTGTTACAAATCTCTCATCCTCCACAATATTTTACATCAGGAATCACTGCTAATAAAGTGGGAAGAAATAACATCTATTTTCAGAGAAGCTATTATCAGAGCGGAATACTCAGTATAATTTAAATGTTAAAACAAAAAAAAAAAAACAGAAAAGGACTTTAAAATAAAGGAATCTGAGCCAAATGTCTCCAGCCTGAGACAACAATTAATCTCAAGAGAATATATACTGTCAGTCTCTTGAATTCTTCCCCAGTCTGCTTTTACTCTGTACTGAGTAGCGTAAAAAGAAGGAAATTGAAACCTCTGCCTTCTGGGATGAATAGATATGGACAAAATACATTGCCTCCTAAAGCATTAAGCAACTTCAACATTCAATAAACACATGAGTGAAACAATACAAATGAAAGAGCCCAACCAATTACTCAGTAGGAAGAGGACTAAGTCTTGCTTGGCTCTGGCAGCTTTTAGTCGACACGGTGATATAAAGCAAATATAAAACTCCCGTAATAATCCCATGATGCTTCTCCAGACCCTAAAAATCATTAGCAATTACTGTTATTATTATTTGATCAGTATTTTGGGATAGCAACTGAGATCAAGGCCTCTTCATGCTAGACATATAGAGCAAGAAACTAATTAAAAAGTGACCTGCTCTCTTGTTCTCTGTAAGAAGGATTTTTCAACCCAGCATACCTGTAGGTAGGGTTTTAGAGTTTCCATGTGGGAAGGTGGAGCCCTCATAGTCTCCATATGGAGACTATGCAATGATACTTCAACACCAAGAAACCTAGCAACTATAGCTAATTTGAAACAGTCATTAATTTCAGTACCTTGCTAGTATAGGATCAAGAGCATGGAGAACTGAAGGTTAAACCCAGAACTGAGGATCAAACCCAGAACTGAGGATCGAGCCTCAAAAAGTCAAGCATTGCTATTGTGACTTTTCTGCACCCAAATAAATTCCTACAATAAGCCTGTGTAATACTGACTACACCTCTAGTAACTAAATCCAGAGAACGTTTTCAGGTATTAGCAATACTGCCCGAGGTCATTCATGTGATCTAGAGGACTCCTTTGGAATTAGAAATCTAGCAGCCAGGCTTGTTTAGCCATTCAAACAGTGTGAAATAGCCAGAAGGTGTGATTTCTTTAGATTAATAAAGAATAACCCAAAGGACTCTGAAGTCAAAGCACTACTAAAGAACCAGTCAAAGCTTTCAGCACTTCATCTCATCAGACTTTTGACAGTATGTCCTGAGAGAGACTATTTTATCTTCAAAGTGACACAGACTGTTAAGTTTTGTTCACTGAACCAGGAATCTGGTGTGGAACCAACTGCAGTCACATTACCAATACTGAAATCCATTTTAAATACTGACAGGATTATACTGACCCTCAAAGGGCACAATATCTTTCAAGTATTTTTTTTGCTTTCCATCAGAGGAGACATTTCTGAATAACTAAAACTATATGTGCCAAGGCTCTATTGTAAATCCTCTGACTTAAATAAGCTCTGACTAGTTATAGACCTGACCCTAGAGTTACTTCCCTCCCATACATGGTTTATTTACAATTACAGGTAAAACAATGTCAAGGGAGCTTTTTGCCTAAAAAAACCCCATGAAAATCATGTCACGTCCCACTTCTACAACTGTCTTTTCCTCCCCATCAGTCTGTGAATGCTTTCTCCCTCATTTTATAGCCTATGTCTCCCTCCCTCAATATTGTGGTTGTAGGACAGCCCTGTGTCCTAGTGATGGTGGAGAATGTTGCCACAGAAAAATGCCCCAAATTTTCCTTTCCTCCTTGGCTGGTATGTAGTGGAATCATTGCAAAGCAGAGCATGTTCCACTTCTATTACAGAGGCTTTTATCCTGTGCTTGTCAGTAAATAAAGTACAAATTAACAATGGGCCCTGACCGATGCCATAATAAGTGATTTACAAATTTTAATTGAATGTTATAGCATCCCTGAGAGCTCAATTCAAGATTTTTTTTTAACAACTCTGGCCTTAATTCAGTAATGTAATTAAACAAATTAAAGCTTTAAAGCCTAAAAGTTTAAGCTAAAATCAATGAGTACCCACACACATAAAACTATGCACATGCATAAGTAACTTACTGAACTACAGTCTTCACAAGGGAGAAATAAGGACCTTTGTTAAAAGTTGCAAATGCCCTATACTTCAGAAAATGAGATCTGTATTATTCAAAATTCAACATTCATCAGCATCATTGACTACTTATAAAGCATAAGCCTTAAATATTTCTATGAAAATAATGCATTTATCACTCTCAACCAGGGTATATGATTAATCAAACATAAACTGAGTATCTTGCTTGCTTAAATTTTGGACAGTGAATAAAGTGCTGACTCCCATCACTCATTACATTTGTTTGTCTGAGAGATGCTTAGTATGAGACAATGAATGTCCTTCTTTAGTTATTTTCCAAAATGCCTATTATGGCGATATTCTACGTACAAAACAAAGACATCAGAATTACCTCAATAATTGCAGAAAATGTATCTTCATCTCTTTCACTTTATCATTTCAGCTGCCTTTAATAATTTGTTTATTAATATTTTTTCACTACGCTTTTTTTTCACATCATACTAATAACAATCATCTTAAATAATTCAGCTTATTTTATCAGATTTGTCCAAAAGGCATGTCCTCTGTCCTTGCCAATTCAGAGTCACCTGGGTTTCTTCCCCTAGGGATGCCAGCATGACCTTCTGAGGCTCTGCCCTTCATCCAAGAGCAATGAGAAATGCCATCCCAGGACCACCTCTGGCTATTGCCTTGGTGCTGAGGTGGAGTGAGTAGCAGTAAGTGAGCATGTGCATGCTGGGGACATGGTTCTTGGCTTGTGTTTTATCACTTAACCTCATTCTACATAGCAGTAACTTCTCATTCAAAAGCAAGGCTTCTCATTTTTTTAAGTCATATTCTTGCCTTTTGTTTTAGACAAGCTGCCCTTCTATCCCAGAAAACTCAGTTTCTAATCAGCAGAAAAAAAAGAATGAGGGATGAGGAGTAAAGCAGCACACCATACTAGACTACCCTAAAAATGCTGTATAGATTGTCTCCTTTAATGAATAATGAATCACAAGTACAAGTCTATTTGGAAATTCTCCAGTAGGTCATTCCCATACCCTCAATGACAATACTACTGGGATAAGAAGTTACAGCCAACAATGTCATGGAGATCAAAACAGCCTTAAATAATGTTGACTTCTGTATTTTCAGCTCAGACATCAGCTTCTGAATGAATTGGCACTGAGCAAGAAATAGACCTGTTTCAGGATACCGCATCTTCTGTGGGCAAACAACTTATTCAATAAAAAAACTCAAATAACACCACTTTAGCCAAATTCTGCATGAAATACCTCAAAACTATGAGACCATAACAAAAATTATAACCCTGTAAATGAACAGCCCTTGTTCTTATCATCTGTGACATAGTAATGAATGTACCTCATAAAAGATTTTTTCATGCAGGAGAAGCAAATGAATCTGAAAGGTTAGCAACAATTTTAGGGGAGCATTAAAATTTATGCAATCATGCCAAGTCTTAAAAGATGACCTGACCATTTGCTTGCTTGTATAATTCTTCCGTGGGAATCTTTAAAAAACTTGCACCTCTTCTAGGCGTCAGTAAACAAAATCCCCCTACAGTCCTACTTTTCATAGAATCATAGAATCATCAAGGTTGGAAAAGACCCTTAAGATCATCGAGTCCAACCGTTCCTCACCTGCCCCATGTCAATTGACTTGAGCCATCAGTATACATTTTTATGAAACAACTTAAGCCGTTGAATTCTACCTAATCCACGTGGATAAGACTATCAGTATATCACTTGGGTAATGAGAAGCTGGGAACGCTTTGAGAAACAGGATTTCTGGTCTGTCAATCACAAGGTGTTTTGTACAACGTCCATTCAGACCCTCTCCATCACATTGCCCAGTCTGTGCTGGGAGATCTGAGCTCTCAAGGTCCGCAGGATGAGTACTGGGGTTGCAGCCCTCGAAATGGATAAAGATTGAATCACTGATTCTTTGGTGTTACCGTGACATCCACTGAACAGTTACTTGGACTGCTTTTGTTAAAAAGTGGTTTCGTTTAGGATATATAACATCACCTTTTTCTATCTAGATATCTGTCTTTGACTTGCTGGTATTTCTGACACACGTATTAGTCTACTGTGAACTAAGGAAGACAGGAATTTATATGAAGTAGGCTGAAAATGTTGCTGGCAAAATAATAACAGTTGGTAAGAATTTAAATTACAAAGTTGCTCCGTTTATATATCATCTCAACATGCCATGACCAATGGAAGATTTCTCAGCCTTAAATTAATGGTTTTAAATATCTTTCTTTAACATAAAAAACCTTTAAAGTCTGTGGGCTTTTTCTCCCTTCACTTTCAGAGGTTAGATAATAAGAAGAGATCTAAATAAGGCCATCTCCGTCTTTTAGCCAGATAATGCCTTTTAAAGCTTGTGTGGCATAAAGAACACTGGCAATGGAGCTGCATTATATTAAATCATCCATTGACAACATACAGAATACATTTGAAGATAATGAATCCTATCTTATGATCCTACAGAGAAGCCGTGCTTTCACATCCTTTTCTATTTAGACAATATCGTTCCATGCCATCAAAATAAATAAATTTACTCACATACATGAATTATGTATTAAACTTCTTAGGCTGATTTGCACATAAAGAAAGAAAATTATGGTTTAAGCCAACAGTATAAATTGCCTTTTTTGAGGTTTTATACTAAGCTCTAGAGATTTATCACTCAAAAAGTGGTTCTTTTGGTCATATTTATTGACCCTAAACTAGAAAAAATAACTCTCTTTTAAAGAGTTTTTACCTCTTAGTAATTTGAGCAGCAACATAAAATGGCAAAGTTCCTTCTCTTTGTCCTTTTTTTGTGTAATGCTAGCTATCTTTGTCCTGTGCTCTGGTGAGGTAAGGAAATATTTATCTGTTCTGATTATCCACTGTTGAATAAAATTGTAAATCTGGTGCTGGAAATTTACTAGTGTGCTTATCAATGATCTGCATATTTTACAATCTATACAGCTGATGTAAGCATGCTCAGAAGTGAGAAGGAACAATTTCCATCTGTATTTAAAGGATTCTCCATGTACAGTGTCACTGCACAGAGAAAAGGCAGTTGTCTCTGTGGTTCTGTGCTCCTTTCCCACACCACTCAGAGATACCACATCAAGGTCACAGAAGAGTGAAAAAAGATGGAAATATGGACTTGAAGATAATTTTTTTCTAGTCTAAACCTTCCCCAAAACCCCATAAAATTTGCAAATAGTTATATGTGCAAATCCTTTTGCAGTCTTGGAGTCACAGCTCCTATATTTCAAATGGCATGAGTATGGAAATAAACCAAAGCTCAGTGCTGACCATGTGGCACAAGCAGGTGTGGTGCATGATACCTGGTGAAACACCTCTGGATCTTGAATAATTTTCTCATCTGCAGAGGCAAGAGCAATCCAGTCTCATAGGAACAATTTGAAGAAAACCTACTGACAAGAACCTCTCCTTCCTCTCCCTTGTTCCATCACCATTTCTACTCCTTCTCATTGTTCTTGTCTCTCCACTGATATTTAATCACACAAAGCTAACTGGGGCTACATTATACTCAGACTTCATTATTTTATTTAAGTTCTCAACAGTATGTTTTCTGGTGGTATCAGCTGACATTGCATTGTCCCAGCTAATTATTCATCTTTTATACGTCATTGTATTTCATCAGTTTATTGCCTGTACATTATACTACTCAGTCACACAAGGTGGTGATCACTCTGGGAGGACCAAACCAAAGCTTAAGTCCATGTTCTGCTTTCAGAATCCAGTCAGTCTTACCAAGTCTTGGGCTGGATTTGTGTAAAATCTAGTGTTTCACAATTTCTCCCAGTCATTGGGTAAATTCTTGGGTTACAGATTTTGAGTTTTGATAAAAAAGGATGATTTTTTTCACAATGTGCTCATAAAACAGAAAGTTCTGCTTTCCACCAAGTTATCCTCATTAAAATGCAGTTCCTGGGAACAACTTATTTACTTCTTTTTGGATATCGGCCTAGGTCTCTGGCAGTTTCTGCATCCCTTTATGCAGACTCTGTTGCAAAGATGTAACTCAGCCATCTGAACATTTAATTCTTTCCATCTATGTGGTATATTATTTTCACAAATATTGCACAGTTGCCATTAATGAACTTTGGAGGTTTTCTGGAGTCCTTATGGATTCACAAAGGTAATTAAGAGAGACTGCAAGGTGCTAGATATTTAAATCAAATATGAAGAATAGAAAAGCTTATTCCAAAAAGCTTCTACCCTTCAAGGCTGAATATTATGCATTAGCTTTTCAAAATACAGACACACTAATAAATTACGCAGGTTTATCACTGTTAGTATTTCTGCCTTTTTTGTTCTTACTTTAATACTAAAACAAGAGGACTGTGAAAATTCTTTACTTTGAACAGAGGTCACCAAGCTCAAAAGGTTGAGACACAGAGTGCAAGACAGACACAATCTAGTTGTGTCTAGATTCCATTGTTACATTCTGATGATGCTGTATTTCTTCAAATAGATTTAAATGATGCATAAAATTTCCTAAAATGAAAAATGAAAGCAAACAGAATTTAAAGGTTTTTGACATAAATAGTTTTTATCTTTTTCAAAAACAGGTCATGCTACTTTGCTTTCAAATGCAATTTTCCAAATAAACTATTATCAGTTGTTCAAAATGCAAAATGGAACTGGTTTTAATTTTATATGTCATATCATGTACGTAACAAGACACTACATCAGGTCAGATTAAATCCAGTAATGTAAGGTAAGCATCAATAATAAAGAAGAATGATATCACCTACGGCTGTTTGTAATTATATTCTGTACCAGGTGCTCTGTTTCCTAAGTGTTCCAAATAGTCTTTCCCAGCAAAATTTAAGAGTAAATTTGTATTTCTCTGCACAAATTCCCCAAAATCAAGGCAGGAGTTTACCACCTCATTTCTTAAGTACATCAAGCATGACTAGCCAAGTATGAACAGTGAAAACTCCTCAAGTTCAGAACACTCTTGTGGTTTTTCAGTGTTACAGTAGGAAAGTGTCAGAACTACAGTCAGACTTTTCATGGGGCTTTGAATCTGAGAGATCAAGGTGTCAAAAATAACTATTACAAGGATTTTATATACCTTAACTACACAGGACCAGATTTCCCTTAATGTAGACTCATACCACCCGTTTAGCAACCGAGAATCTCATATAACATGAAAACAAGAATAGTAAATTCCAGATTGCTGAAGAAGAACACTGTTAAAGCTAAATTAAACAAGAAGTCAACGAGGGGATAAATTTTGCCATAAATGAGGGCAAATCTGGAATAGGCATTTTTGGAATTTGATTTTTTTACATGGGAGCAAATTGAAAGCAGGATATTAGAATCATAGAATCGTTTAGGTTGGAAAAGACTTTTAAGATCATCAAGTCTAACCGTTAAAATTAAATGGCAAAAAGACCATAAAGCACACCTCCTATCTATATGGGTTTTTTGGATTGTAAGAAATTTCTGTGCATTGTGCATTCTTCCCACTGCTGTGCACTGCATTGTAATATGACCATTAATTTTTCTTTATCCTAGTGAGGCCTATATTTCTGTGCTTGTAAAGCTCTGTGGCTTGTGAAGTGCTTTGAGCTGAAATGTATTATATTAATGCAATCATCATTCTTATAATGATGGACATTCTCAGAGTACTTCCTTTTATCTAGATTAATATGGTATGACAGCCAAATTGAGTTCAGTAATGATAGAAATATCATATTTTTTGCATTTGTTAGACATCAGCTGATGTCAATGTGCAATACTGAACTAAAGTGGGCACTGAGAAAACTTTCACTCTTCCTCTTGCACTAGAGTCCCCAGGCACCTTGGAGGATGCCTTCAACACTTCCCTTGGGAACTCTGTGCAAGCTTCTGGCTTTGGAAGATTCAGAGCATAGAAGGTTGCAGGCTTTCAACATACTGACTGCATTAGTAAGATAACTTCTTCCTGCTCTTTCCTGCTCTGGGGTTTTTGACAAAACAGTAAAGATAAATGGAAGCTCCCTTTCCTTTCCATAAAGTCTCAAAAGCAAAAGAACCACAAGCCCATGGACCTGAGTCTTTTATTATTATCACGTTCCACGGAGTGGTGGGGTGAATTAGTGGAACTGGTTTATTCCCATCCATTGTAAAACCGTCTCCATCAGCTTCCATTTCCTGCTGTGCTTGTGTCCAAGGAGCAAGGATGACCAAGAAACTTCATACTGCTCAAAATTTTAATAAAAAATTGAAAACGCATGTTTTCCAAATTTAGAGTAGATTCTACTGAGCACTACAGGAACGAAGTCTTTACTCTGTCATATACTTGACTAATGAAATGAAGCCTAAGCAACCATGTTGCTTGCCCAACTATCCATCAAGCCTTTTCAAATACCTTTCAGCCTACCAGTGAATTTTAGTCAAATTTGAGATGATATTGTATTTCTGAAAGGCTTGTTCACACTGCATAGAAAACATAATCCATATTAATGCCAAGTTTGAAAGGCTGCTCAACTACTTTCTCTGACAATAATGAAAATACATGGGAGAAAGCCATTATGAACACCTGAACTACACAAAAAAAAGGTTTTAATTAAAACTTGCACGTTATTAAACATGCAATAATTGAAATATAAGAGAAAATTACATGGTACACTAGGCTTTGTAAGTTCTCTCACTCTTTTAAAGACTGTTCTTGGTTTTATTCTGCCCTCATTCAGACAAACCTGAACTCTCCTATGAAATTAATATTTAGAAGAACAAGGAAGATGATGAAAAGAGAAGAAAAATTTCCACATATTGAGTGGGTTTAACCTCTGTAAATTATTAGCTATGGCCACTGACTAATGGAGGGAGCAATGGGTCACCAGTCTCCCTTACTCAGTAACTGTTAGATAAAGTTAGGCAAGAAGGACAAGGATCTTAGGAACTGGGAATGTACTAAGGCTACAAAAGAAAAGATTATGGTATTTCTGATACCATCCTAAGTCCAGATCTGGCTTACAACCTGCGTGCTGAACCATTCTGTTCTTATAAACTGTGGATGAGATTCAATCAATAACTAAGAGTAAAATCAAGATAGGAGAGAAATTACACTACAGGTGGGGAAGACAGAAATACATATATAAGCTTATATGAAAATAGTGCTATTAATTTGAAAATAATAGGTCTTAGACTAACTGTATAAAACTTAGGTGCTTTATTTATATACAAGCAGAAAAATTCCACAGGGATGTGTGACAATTAATACTTGCCTATGTACACTTCATACTCTGAAAACTCAAGGCTGAAACATGATTAGATATGGCTAATAGACATAGAGTGTACCTTGTGTATGTGTGTTCATTGCAAGTTCTGCTGTCTCCTTGTTGAGTTCTCCAGATTAATTTCCCTAGAGGAAAGAAAAACCCAACTAAACCCTGCCTTTTTTTGGTACAATTTTCCCTTCTATCTCTGTGTCTCTCTGTTGAGCCTAGGAAGAAGGGCTGATGAATGAAGAATCGGAGCTGAGGCTAGACACGTAACACCACAGCTGAGTTCTGGAAATGATGGTGGGAATGGGATAAGACACTGTTCAGGCACCGCACGTGCTACTTTGGAGATAAGCCATCAATGACACACACTGGAAAGACCCACAGCATCTTTGTGTCTGTGTGGTACCTTTGTTCAGCACTGCTGCTGCAGTGACACCGTGACTGCTGCAATGACTGCTGTGGCAACAGTGGATGACAGAATGGCTATCCCTGGTCAGAAAAAAAGTCATGAAACTATTTCTGGAATTTTTGTAGCTACAGGGTTTGTAATAATGGGTTTGTATTATAAGACACATTGTGGACTGACAATGGCATAGAGGTGATAGCAAAATTTTGTTTTGTAGACAAAGCTTCAAAGGCAAGAAGCCAGATTCATGATCATCATACAGATCAGAGACCAGAAAATCTAGTAAAGAGTCCCTGCTGGTCTGAGGAGTTCTGGGGAAAGGTGTAAAAGGTAAGGAGCCCCAACCTGCAGAGTCTTAAGGACACAACAGACTCCTGGAGCTTCATGTTCCCTGAGAGAATTTTGATGATGATAAAGCACAGTCTTCAGAGCAGTAGGCTGAACTGCGAGCTGCTATTGCAAGGACTTTGCTTCCGATCCTGGTAATAAACCAAAGTGAAAAGTTTCCCCTAGTCTTAGAGGAAGAGAAACTGATTGCTCAGTCAAGGCTGATTGCTTTTTGTTGTTGCTGTTTTTCCAATGTTTTCTTTTTCCTTTGCCACTGCAGAACTCCCGAAGGCATACAAACTCCCAGGAGACTCAGCTGTAGGATTAGGTTAATTTTTAATACCTGGTGAAGGCATGTCTGGTGCAGATGACAAGAAATGTCAAGAACTTCTGCTGCTTATGATGCAAACAGCTAAGTCCATGTCACCAATTTTTTTATAGCTAGCATGACTTCTGCCAGAGGCTCTCTAACAACAAAACCTGAAAGTATGTGGGGAAACACTACCAGTAGTTTCTGCTCTCTTTTCTAGTATGTGAAAAGGCATTAGACTCAATATTAGTCTCAGAAGTGGCATTCTTCAGTATGTGAAATGCAGTCTCCTTTATAGTCCTGCCAACATTAGAAGCAATGGGTGGAATGCATCTCCTCTTGACATGTTTTATGATGAATAAATTTAAATGAATTATGAAAGTGACCATAATCAGATAATCTTCCTGTTCACTCACAGAAATACTTGTTTCATGGGGGAAAGCATGGACTAAATACATAAACCACCCTATAGCCTCTTGTTTTTCTTTAAAAATACATTCCTTTTTTATTGAGCTTTACACTCCAGTTTCTACATGCTTTCATTAATTTATAGAACTTACTAGGCATCCTCTTAAAATACTGCTTCACTGAGCTTCTGATATGTTAAACAGTATAATTTATCATTGTCGAGCATGCGGAATTTTGGACATACTATCTCCAATGTAATCTCCATTTTTACATGATTCTTCTTTTAATAAGAATTTATAATCTCTTTGCCCATAAAAAAACACAGCTCAACAAAAATATGTCAGAGATTATTCCGCTATGTCGCTCAGCAGAGCTTCTGGAAAGACAAATTGCTTTGCCTGTTGCAGGTACAGTTCTAACTCCTTAGGAACTGATGGAAAATTCAGGGAACTAATCAAAAAACCGAGTGTTTCCCTCTTAAAGTCCCTGACTATGCCTATACAGCTGTGAATGAGCAGCCACGAAGAGTGGCTCCTGCCTGTTAACTCCTGGGTGTCTTGGGACCATTAGGGATTTTATGCTCCAGGCACACCTGCCCACATGCTCTGGATCTACCTGGCAGATTGGTCAGCTGGAAGGAAGCCCTGGGTAGACTCAGAGCCAGGGATACTGCTTCAAGAGCTGCTGCCTAAACCCAGCAAAACACATGAGTCATGGAAATATGAAGGGAGCGGGCAGGAGTCTGAGACACTCTGATACACAGAGCCTGCACAGGCTTCTGCATACGTCTGTGTTTACGCCTAAGTGAAAAGCTTGTATCATCCAAATGCTAACCCACATCTTCAGTAATGAAGCAGATACATAAATGATGAACAAAATTATAAAGCAATATGACTCCCACAAGAGAAAAAAAACATTTTCCTATTCCTTTGTGCTGTACATTAGCATGCATATGTACTGTCAAACACATACAGGAGTATAATTCTGTTAAAAATGTGCATCCTGTTCCTAAATTCAGATGGGCTTTGTGACCTCTTCTGGTATGGAGTTCCAAAGCCCGAGATCTATTGCAGAAGATGTCCTAGCCCTCCTCCTACCCTGTCTGGACTGATTCGACTCCACTATAACACAGTTTCTCTCCAAGTGCCTGCAGCACATTGATAAAAGTGGGTTTGAGCTACAATGGCAGTTTTTTACTGGTGTGACTGAAGGTGTGGGCACATGTAATTCGTCTGACATTTCTATTATGGGGCTGATAGTACCTTACAGTGCAGCAGCTATTTGCTACATAATCATGAGTCAACTCTCATTGACTCGGTGAGTACAGATTATCATTTGCTCAGAAAGAAATCACCTTCTTTCAACAGCTGCAGAATTCTCACAGTAGCTTTTGACCTAAAAAGGTGTATTTGTCCCCATCTTCCTATGCCAGAGTGCACATGGCAATGATGAACAGGATATATTTCTTTCCAACACACTTTTCAAACTACCGTAATTAGTATCCATAAAAAGGACTAAAGTAGCAATTAACTAAATAATGCATGTTGCTCATCAAAAAAATATAAGTTTTCTAAAAGCGACTCAAATTAAAGTCTTTTCACCACGTATTTTATCATCCTGCAGGTTACTCTTCCATCAAGCAAGAAATCAGCATGTACTACCCCAGATACGTAACTTTCCTGTTGAGAGTTAGAGCACTATCTTATACAGTGATATCTGACCACTCAAATACTGCTCAGCTTTACTCTGCTAAATGGCTTATGGGTTGTCTTGATTAATTCATGCCAGGTCCATCTAGTTAATTCAGTGCTTTCAATTTCATTAAAGTTCCTGGAAGCTAAGGGTGCTCAGCACCTTGAGAACATTGCTCAGCTGGATCAAACCCTTCTAATTTTCTGCTAAAGTAACAATAATGGTCTGGATCCCTGCTGGTTTTGTTAACATTGCATACATGTGCCACCAGACTCAAAGCTGGAGTCACTGAGTTTTATTAAGAACATTTGGAAGCAGACTGATGAAAACAAGCTCTTCTGCTCCATCTCTTGTAGGAGAGATGTATCTGACAACACTTCTTATGTAAAATATAAGCTATAAGGCTTTATGTTGCTAATTTATAGATGGGATATTTTGAATTAATATGGGCACTACAGATGAAGCACAACTCCTGGTATCAAATTGCTGAGGTACCGTAGCCTATTTCCATCACTTCAAGAACTGGTTCAATTCTTATAGTCATGCCAACAATTGAATACTCATACTGCAGGAGATGAAGTACTAGGAAAACACAAAATTCAGCTGAATTACAAGGGGATTGTGGTATGTTATACACAGGGATTAACCATCAATAACAATACTAGCAACAAGAGAAAGGAAAAGATGCTTGGCATAGAGCTCTTTTTGAAGCTTTATCCCACGATGACTCCCAGAGGCAAAGGGTGTGGTGCATCATGGGTTGAGAGCTACAGGGAATACAGTATTGAGTCCACCCGTTTGTTCACACTCTGATTTTGCACAGATTCTAAAGGATACTGCTGGTTGGACTTGATGATCTCAGAGGTCTTTTCCAACCTTAATGATTCTATGATTATATGAGTAACAGGAGAAAGGCAAAAATGGCCCTGCTCCACATTGCCCCCTCTCCCAACAGGACAATTCAAACCCAAAGGATCAACATCCATGCCTGAATATTCACCCTGACTCTGGCAACACTGTCTGTCCTCATTTCACATCTGGTGAAACCTCCTCCATGAACAGCAGCATAAAGAGTGAGGGATTCTCTTTATGGCTAATATGACTCCGTCAAGAGCTATATTTAGGGACGTACTAGAAGAAATGCTGATCTATCGTGGCATCAGCCTTGATATGGCTCTGACCCTTATGTATCACAGAAGCTGAGTGTTTTGGGTGCTATTTACAGAGCATGGAAAGATGGACAGACATTCAGCCTGAAACAGTCAGTTAAATTCTTGACTGTCTGGGGCTTCTCGAGGGACCCAGCTGAGGTATAAATGATTCCCTCCTTAAATCCAATTGCAAATACAGTGTAGGCAGGAGGTAAGTGCTTATCTCCTCATAACAGGAATCCAGGAAGCTTTCAGGCTAGGAAAGGAGATGCTTACTAGGTTGTGCAGTCCTGGAAAGTAAATTTGCTGGATTGCTGTCTGTGTTGGTGGGTTTTTAGCCTCTAAGGATTTTAGTGCACTGGATTTTATTTTGAGTCCTAGCATCTGAACCCCAGCCAGTTCTTTAAGGTTGAGGAAACGAAATCCCCTGACAGAGGGAAGGGGTGACCTCAATCAAATTAAGATTCAGTAAACCTGAGATGAGTTTTTCAATTTAAACTTACAGTTCAGATAACTCCATTTATGCTTATTCATCCCAATTTAATTTCTAGACCAGAAAAACTCTAGCTAATCGCACCCAGCACACAAAACAAGTATTTCTGATAGTATTATTCTGTTTCATATTCTGCAGTTCTTGTACTATACCAATCTATATTTCTATATTATCATTCTAAGGACAGAAATACGCCTTCCAGCAAATCTTTCCAATTTCATATAGAAATCTGTTCTCCTGTTACAAAATAATTATATTTACAACTTCTCCCACTGAACAAGAAAAGGTCCAGCATTACAAATACATCAAGTTCCACTGCTCAGATACAAAAAAAATCTCTGTGCAGGGAGTTTTACACAACTATGAGTTAAAGAAGTGTGTCCTTTATATAATAAGCTTAATTCTGCTCCTTTATAAAAAAGAAAAAGAAAGGAACATATACCAGAAAGTAAGAAATTTCGTAACTGAAAAGAAATCAAACATCATGTGCCCAAGGCACTCCCTCCATATGGAAAGGCATCAAGGCTTCCCAAAAGGCTGTCTTCTCCATTTAATTCTGAAAGGCCATGAAATACATGCACTAATGCAAGTAACATTCTTGTTCGAGTTCAAGACACATGAAAACATGGCATATAGACATCCACACTTAACCAATAAAACTACAATCATGCTAGTTACAGTCCAGATATACTTGTTTCCAGTAACAGAATTTGTAATGGGTTAAAAAAAGCACCTCAAAATTTAACAAAAATACATTTAATGCAGGCTCTGTGATTATATAAATGCACAGGTATGCTACTCAGCAAAGAAAATACCAAAGGGGAAAAAAATATGCCATTTATCTTTTTCAATGTTCAGTTACGCTCTCCCTTGAGAAAAGTCTCAGTAGCTGCCTGGTATTTGTTTAAAGTCACTGAATTAGTAATAGGAATTGCCATACTTACTAATCAGCCTTTCCAAGAGGAAAATACATTAGAACAGAAATCTTGAGTAGATTAGTGCAGAGAACATTGACTCAATACAGTGACCAACCCCTCCAGTCCCTTTTTTTGGGCATCAGTACCCTGGGCAAGCTGCAGAGCCTGCGCCCGCCGGGGGAGAGGCCGGCAGGGCCACGCGGGCCAGGGCGGCAGCGTGGGCAGGCTGAGACACACGGGGTCTGCGCAGCAGCACACGAGGCTCTGGGGAATGGGGGCACTGAAGGGAGCCAGGGGATCACAACGCTCGGGATGACCGGGGGCTATGAATTTTCTTCTTTGAGAGAAGAAGAGATGGTGAGAGGAGTCTCCGGTCTCCAAGAGATAACTAGCACCAGTGACTCAGCTGCAAGCTAGAAAATGTTAAGCACAGAAAGAAACAGAAAGCCATAATCATTCATATGATATCTCAAAAGGAAATACCAGAGAAGCTTTAAAGCTTTTCCTACCCTGTAAGCAAAGCAAAAGCTCCTTCAGCCTCTATCACAAGTATTTCCAGGACACCTGCAGCGTCAGTCTTTTGGCACCAACATAAGTATCCATCCCATTGCACATATAGTGACAGCATGAGTGTGCAAATACCGAAGACCAAAGGCCTGATCTTGAGAGGTGTAAGTCTTTTCCCACCGACAGCAAAGGAACTTGAAAGTACTCAGCACCTGATAGCATCAGGGTCACTGAGCAGTGAGATGGAAGTTTTGCCTCTGAGTGTATCCTAGGTAAGATCTCCCACAGAGCCTTACCTTTGGACAGCTTTTCCTTTTTAGCACAAATGAAGGATCTTCTATAGTGCTCTTTATGGATGTGTTTTAAAAGTAAATATAACTCAGTACCTGAGGCAGCTCCCACTTCATGCTGTGCCTTGAGGCTGCCTAAGGTGGGTTTAGTTGGGGCATCTAAAAGAAGGGAAAATCTTTCTCACTTTTTTAAGTATTCTGATTTATAGAGTCTGATTAAGATTCTATTATAGTTCATAAACTTCTTACAAACTAGAGCTATAAACCCCTTGCTCCCTAATTCCTCATGATTGCAGCTGAACTACCTTGTATGGAAATTTCCAGACAGAATATTTAACCAGCAAATTATCAGAACTGTTGTGGTAAATTATCTGAACCATATTTAGGTACTTCCCAAAGGGCACTTACAAACCCAGGCAAAAACAGTAGGTCCAGACTATTGTATTACGGAATACAATGAGACTGTAGGAATTGTAACCTACAAGTTAGTTTTTGGTTTGCATGTACCAGTGCCCAGGACTGGTTTTTGTCCCTTTTTTCCCCTTCTGAGTCTAGATTTTGATTAGAAAAATTAGCTGTAAAGAACAGTCATTAGCTCTGTAAAATATCACTATCCCTATATTTAGGCCCAAGATTTTTTGCTATTTTCATGGTAATTATCTTGTACAAATTTGGCCACAATTTTTTCCTTCTCTTCTGAAAAAAACTATTGGTCTGGTACTATAGCCACACTACACAAAGACCTCAGAGTTGGCCCCCTACCAATGTTTTCAGTAAGTACATTTTTATAATCATCTATAAAAACCAAGTAAGTATTTGGACACTCTTACATTTAAGAAGACATTAATAAGGAAGGCTCTGCATAAACACTCAACAGTTATTAATAGTCTGTCCTCAAAACTCCCTTTGTCAAGTACAGAAGTCCTACTACCCACTCTCTACAGGCAGGCAGTTTGATAAATCCAAGTGAACAAGCCACAGAAACCCTATTTAACTGCACAGCCTCCTGAGATCTCACAGGGATCTTGCTTTACACCAGGAAACCAAAACAGCATTAGAGGTCTCTAGACTGCACACGTCTAAAGTTGCCACCATGCTGCCTCAGCAGAATTAACCAGTGCCTATGCTGGCAATAATTCAGACTCATATGCTTACATCCCCACAGGTGTGTAATTTGTTAGCTTGCTCTGAGGTTACCTACTATGCCCCAAAGGTTCCATGCTCAGTCCAGTTGAAAAGACAGAGCCACTTTCTTTCAAAGGAAGAAAAGACTTGGCCACTACCCATCTTTAATATATAGGCAAGTATTAAATATTTAGCATAAAGTAAAGTTTAAGGCATTCAACCAGAAACTGGAAGAGTTGGGTCTAACTGAACACCTTGAGAATGTGAAGTTGACATCCTCCCCCATCCCAGCTGAAGCTCTTTAGGCTCCACTTTGGCCTAAGCACCTCATGATTGTTCTCGAAACTTAAAGACTCATTACTGTAAACTGTCATTTTGCCTTACAAAATCTGACACAGAAAAGGTAATGAAACCTACTATCTATCTAATTCTCTAAAATTTCTACCACCCTTACTAAACCTGAATTATTAAAGAGTCCAATAAAACATCAGGGGTGAACTGCCTGGACCTGTGCTGTGCTGGTAGGTACAACCTCCCAAGGACCTTAGGGGAGAGCTCCAGGTTACAATTGCCCACTTGTGTCTACATTACTGACCTTGTGTTCTGCGTCTCAGTACTACATCAAAGAGGGGAGACTTTCAGGAATCCCAGATACTCCACAATTCAGTGTACTCCACCCAGCTCTCTTAGCATCTGCCTCTCTCACAGGTAATCACATCATTCACCAAGAAGGGCTCAGTTTGTTGGTGTCCTCCTGCCTTCACACTGATCTTGCTGCATTACTGTGCCGTGACAGGTTAATACTTGCAAGGTTCAGTAAAAGCAGGAGGGAGCTAAAGGCTCCAAGGAGGGCCAGGCAAATGGAAAAACGCAATCATCAGCATTGCCGTGACAGGCACTGGGTTTATTTTAAGGGCTTCTAAACTCTTACATTGTCAGCAGATCTGTCAGGCTTGCAAGGCCATTGCTGTACTAATTGTAATTCCCCACTGAAGATGTGCAAAGCCAAGAGATGCAGTAACCAGCAAGGGTCCAAATGTGATATATTTTCCCCTTCAACGCTACTGGAGGAAATACATGATCATTATGATAAGGTATATAAACCCACCACATGCTCAGACTTCAGAAATCTCCACGGTAATGTACTAACTCCACAGGTAAAACCATGTACTTCTTACACCCGATCAGAGCTCCAGCATGTACCTCCTGGGACACGCTGGTACCTTGTTCCTGCCACAGAACAGAAACTCCCAGTGGAAGTACTTGCCTTCGTCACTGGCAAAGCTATCTATTCTCTAATGCCACAAGCAACATGTATGATCCTTTCCAGTGACCACAGTGCCGAAGAGTTTCAGTCATCAGCTTCTGCTGAATGGCATTGCCCGTGAGATGGTCTTGATGCAAATATGTGCAAAGACAATGGGGAGCCCTTAAAAATCCTGCTGGGGCTGTCTGAGGATGAAGTACTCCAGTCCTTGCCCAGCAGCAACCCTGGACACAGCTCTAGCAACACAGCACCTGCAAATGAGGGTGATCTGCAAAGCCTCCTGTCCACCACCAAGATCCCCCTATGCCAGCATGGTACATCAGCTTTTTTTTGCAAGTTCAGGCTCACCTGTTTTTCCAATCCTTTCAAACTCCTGTTTTGGTCTTTTAAACAGTTCTTCCCATTTTTTCACATTTGTCTTTCTGATACAGACAGATACAGACTATCACTGTCTGGAGGAGACCTGGAGATAACAGACTGTTCTTCCTCTAACTGCCATGAAAATGGACAGCAGCTTTGTTAAGAGTTAACCAATGTCAAAGTTCTCTATGTCTGCTCATCCAAAGCATTTTTTTTTAATGTAGAAAAATCTTTGTTTGAACTCTGTAGCTATAACTTAGGGAAGCTTGATCCATCCCAAGGGTTGTGGGGAACTACAGAATTGCTCAGCACTCAACATAAGGAGAAGCAGTAAATGTCCCAGATGCCTGCCAAGTCCACAGGTTTGCCCAGAAAATACCAGTCACGCATTTGCCAACATTTGCCTCTTTCCTCAGTACAGCAGCTTTGCTGTGGAGTCAGGTCCCCCCAGTCCATGCCACATTCCCCATTTGTTTCTGTAAGAAACCAGCAGTTCATCCCAAAACTGTCCCCCAACCCTGGGACAAGTGGCATTTAAACTCCACAGGACGGCTGAGGCAGCCATAAAGCCAAGAGTCTTCCCAAAGGACACTGATTACAGAGAACAGTCACATACTGTACAGTGCAAAAAACCTTTATTTGTTATCGCATTTGTTTTCTGGTTTGACAAGTGCAAGGCAACTGTATTAACCTTATATAGAAAAGCCGCTGGCAAGGAGTAGACCTGAAAGCCAACCAATATTTTACTCCGTGGATTACCTACCACAATGGGACGCTGATAAGCAAAAAGAGAAGGCATTGCAAAATGCTGTTCTTGTTGCAGCCAGCACACTCAGAGTCCACAAGTAGAATTATCCCATACATAATTTTTCATACAGGCTACCCTTGTTCACTAGGACCAGATGAGATCAGGCACAGTCCTGCCACACGAGACTGGGAAACTGGCCATCCTTAGTGAGAGAGGCCTTCAGTTCAGACAAATTACTTGCACCAAGGGGCTCTCTTTGGGCTTTATCCCTCTGGCTGATGACAGAGAAAGAGAACAAAAATATTCCACGCTGTTAGAGGGCAATCTGATAAAAAGATATACCTATAGCACCAACATACGTCTGTTGAAATGCACTAAAAATATGAAGATTTCTAGTCTTCTCTGCCCTATAATAATGGTCCGTGAGTCTGTCCACTTCCTCATTAGATTAGAATGTCTTCAACTTTAATTAGAATTACCAGTCTGTGACAGGGCAACTCCTCCAAATGCTGAAGCCAAAGGCAACAACAACAACAACAAACATTAAAAAAGAGAGAATACTGTGACCTTCCGTCCCACCAAAGGCTATGAACATTGCACTACCAGTATTGATGAGTTTGCAGGTGCCCCCTCCAAAGCTGCATCACCCATCGACCCAGCTATTTGAGTGGACATCCTAGACTTGAGAATACAAAAGCTCACAAGTGAGCCAGCAGACCAGGCACCGTAAACACTTTCTCTGCTTGGAAGTGGTGTGGGAAGCTTGGCTGTCTCCACACAATAGGTGGTTATGGAGTTTCCCAGGAAACTGGCAGTCAAGCTCTCATGTCTGGAGTGAGAAATGCCAGGAATTCCTCATGCCCCACTAGGTTCTTCTATCTTAGGGGTTTGCAGCTGCCCCAAACCTCCACTCCACACGGTCCTGCTGCAGCTATGCTTCTTCCTCATCCACCCTCTTGGTAAGCTGTGTTATGGCCTGGTGGCAATCATACAGGTCTACTGGAGCCAGGAGACCTGGAATGTTACACAGTTGGTGTGCCCTCTGCAGCCTGGACTTCTGCTGGAGAGGCAGTAGGAGACATGGAGATCCATTGCACCAAGCCACTTTGCCTGATGACTCTGTGAAGAAAGCAAGGAACAAGGCTGTCACGCCTAACTGACTGTTCTGACCAGAGATGGGTCAGACTCTCGCACAGGCAGTAGCTGAGCAGATACGTTTTCTTCTAGACAGTCTGAACAACCTGCTCTTCCTCTGAGCAAAATAACTTGTAAGGTGCTAGGTCCAGATCATGCAAAAGACCCAGTTCTCTGAGCCCAGCTTGTCCCTGTCCCTGCCTTGCTTTATGTGACTACAGCCTCAGAGCTGTTCCCTTTAAAATTACCTAAAGGTACCTCAACTTATCCTCCTTCTCCCAGAAACATGAGACCCAAAACCAGACTCACCAATGTCCAAATCCTGCTTGCTGTCCAGTAGGATCAAAGCAGAACTTTCTTCCACAGGATCTGGGCTGGGTGCCCAGAACAAGCCCTCCTCCACATCAGCTGGCAGATGTGTATAATTCAGTCAGAGGGCTCATAGCCAGCTGTCAACTGGTGATGGCCTGAAGACGAATAGTTGAGTCCTGTCTGTGAGCTGGGGCCTGCTGGCAGAAGGAGGAAGAGGAGGACTGTCCCAATGCAAAGACTTTCAGGCATAAGTGGTGCTTGCTTCAGGATGAGGATCATGCCAAGAAAGATCTGACAGTGTTTCTGGAGAGAGGTTGGTCTCTCACACTGGTGGCACGATCTTGACTAGTGCATGCCTCAGTGCACTGCAAACTTACCAAAGGTGAGAGAAGGACATACCAGCTGTTTCACTTCTGTCCTCTCCAGAGAGCTGAGAGTTGTTCTTCTCCACATAGAGAAGCATGAACTGAATGGCAAAACCAGTGAGTTCTATAAAACCTTATACTCAGTGTAGAAGCAGGTACCATCCATGAACAAGGGCGGCTGTACTTAACCATGCTGTAACCTCCTCCAGCTTTTCTGCCCTAATGTAGCACTGGTGACCAATCTGCTGGAATATTCCCAGGCAATGAATTCATTACAAAAGTGAGGCTTTGGCAAAGTTATGGTGCCATGTGAAGAATAGACACAGGTGTCCTCTGGGAACAGTTGACACTGTGCCAAGCAAAGTCTTGAAGAAGACCAACAAGAGAATGTAAAGACACGGGGGGAGGGTGATGGCATCAGTCTTTCAGCCTCATACAAATCAGACTCTTCCAGGCAATTTTGGACATTCAAACCACCTACTTGGTCCTCAGAGATCACTCATGGCACTCTAGCTGGGACTTCCAATAGCTCAGAGAGTTTGGCTAATCAGAGGTTTTGGGTCTTAAAGGCAACTCTGCAGCTTTCTTGCAGAACAGGGTAGACAGAGCCATTGCTCTATGTTCTGTACAAACCCACACCAGGGGCATGTCCCATCCCTGCAGTGCTTGTACACCATTTGAATTCCTGTATACAACTGCCAGAATCTGAGACTGTTTTCGTGAACTTCTGCTTCTATTTCTGATTTTTTTAAATGGCTAATCGCAGCTGTCTTTGTTGCTGAATGAACATTTACTGCCTCGTTGTAGCTTTTAGAAATAGATTTATCATGCAAATGCTAGTAGAATGGCAAGTATAACTGAAATAATGGGTAGTACTGTAATACCCTTCCCTAAGAGGTATTGTGCCATAGTTGGTCAAAACAGTCCAAAAATAGAGTGATTGTTCTCAAAATCAGTAGCACACCCAATACGCGTTGCTCATCTCTCATCACAAGGGACGCTTCTGTTTTGTACAGCTGGACTCTTTCTTGTCTAGATTTGACTGGTCACATGCTACGTTAAGCTAGTGTATTTTTGGGAAATTTTTTTGTGTGTTTATTTGTATCATTAATTTTGTCATATTTTTCTACTATTTATATTTATCTAAAATACCTATCATACCAAATTATATCAGTCACCTCTATCACCTGAATCCTGCTTTCAGTAGTAACCAAAGTGGATTTTTAGAGGAAAGCAATTAAAAAAATATATGTCTAGGTACTACTGCAATGCAGGTGCAGAGAGAACAGTGGGAATTCTCTCCAGACACCATCCACATAGTCAGATTACACAGCAACTAATTGGCTGCTCTTTCATTACCTTGAATTGCTAAATATTTTCCTTATGTTTTACAGAATATAAACCCATCTCTTGAAGCGCAAACACAATGCCTCTTTGGATGACTTCATACTGCAATGGGTTTCATTTGATGGGACTAAAAGCTGCTGAGCCTTATACAGCTCTGAGAAACCGAGAACTCTCAGGATCCTCCGGGATGTGAATCTTAGAGAGGAAGGGGTGGGCATTTTTCTTCACACACTGGCTTGCTTTCCTGTTACTGAGTATGAGTTTGTTCTCATTTCACAAGATGAAAAAAAGAAGAAACTGAAAAGTTCAATATATACAGGAAGACTTCACATTTTTGCTTTCCATGCTAAAAAAATAAACATATACAAAAAGAAACCAGACCTGAGGAAGAATCTGTGTGCCCACAGTATGGCTAACACTTTTTTTTTTTTAAATAGGTATAATAATTATCTCACAATCTCCCCCTAAAAATTCTGCCTCTCGTATAACTTTGGATAATCACAAACTACAACAATTCTACTATTACAAAAGGCATTTTTTTTTTCCTTTCACAGAAAAAGTGTATGCCAATCCTTTCACCATTAGAGCCTCTTTCCCCTCAGAGGCACCAATACAACGGCGCAGATGCTGCCCATTAATTTTTTTGGTAATTCGAACTTCTTCTTGAAATATCAAATTTATCCATTAGGTCTAACAGTGTATTTCAATTTTTTAACCTGGCAGATGGAAATATCTAACTAATTCTCAGAATAATTAAAAAATGTGAGCGTTTTTGTGTTTACTGTTTCCAAAGTTTGTTTGCTGCTCTCTAAAATAAAAAAAATACAATGAGGAACTAAAAGCGTGGAACAGCCAAACACACTGTGCCTGAAGTTAAGTGAGGGAATCCACTTTGATGGGAGCAGGAAGAGTCCCTACAGGTAAGAGAAGTGAGAACAAGCTTTTAACTCTACCAAATTTCCCACGTGTTGCCGCAAAACTAGATCCCACTTGCCAGTGATCCAGGGGCAAGATACCTGCTGCACAGCAGAACATTAAAAGAACTTTTTACTCTGTATAGGTGCTGAACTATGCAGCTGTGATTGCTTAAACATGGATTGCACAATGTAGGACTTATCCATTGAAGGAGAAACCACAGAGGGTGCCCAAGTAGAAATAAATTCATTTCATCTGCCTCATTGTTTTTATATTTAAGCCAACATCAATAGATTTAAAACAAACTATACAGTCCTTCTTATTTTTAAATTATTTTAAATATATTAGAGTAAGATAAAGATTGTATATGAATAAATTACCATGTATTAAAAACCAAACTACATCAGCTAACTTTCACAGAAATGCAGAATGAAATCCAAGAAACGAAACTTTGGATATAAAAACCTTCTAATTAAGGACCAGTTCTCAAATATTATATGTATCCTTAGCTCCCATGACTTTCCTAAAATGCTGGGTGTTCAGATTAGGAGTATATTCTTTTGATGCACTGACATACCAAATTTAAATTTGATAAGCATTTTTGGCTGGAGACAGCCTTCATGAGTAGATTTATTTTTTCTTTCAAAAAGAATGCTTTGAAGTGCTGCTAATAAATTAGCCATTTAGAAAACTGCATGTTAGAAATAGCGTAGATAATTAGCCATCCCTTTTAGCATCCTACCACTGTTATCATCTATGCAACTTCTGATATATAGTCAAGGATAAACTACTGAATTACAAACTGTAATTAAACAGTTATATTAACATTCCAAAATGAATATATGTTATGAAATAAAGATTCAGTCACAGGAAAAAAAGCCTAAATCAACCAGGGCTAAACCAACCAGGTGCATTCCAGTTGAAAAGAAAATAAATGGGGACACTCCACACCCACACAGGGCAGGTTCTGAGCTCATTTTTAAACACTTCACAGTTCTATATATAGAAGACTACCAGCAAAAAAGTATTTTATGGTGTCATGGAAGGAAGGAGTTTTACTAAGTAGTCCTGCTGTTCAGATATCATTATGGCCTGTACCACACTGCTTGCACAAAACCCCCCTGAGATCAAGGCCCCATAATGGTAGCTGCTGTGTGAAGAAAAAGCCTGTATCTTAAGGAGCTTATCATCTAAGTAGACAGACTATAATCAGTATGGGGTGAACTCAGTCTGTACAGAATTTAAGCTATTTCATTTTTTTTTAAAAGCTATGTTACCCACAAAAAAGATGTGGGCATGAAACTGGACCTGAATCTCAGCGTCCAGTCAATTATTCATGTGCTTTCAGTTTGCAGTACGCAGTATAAAACATCACTTTGTCCTGTAAGCCTCAATTTTCCTAAAATTGTAAGTTCCTTCTATTCTGCTTATTTCCCACAGTGAAAGACACTATATTCCAAAATCTGACCTAATATAAGCCTGTGCACTAAGCAGTACAGAGCAGACTTACAAAAGAACTCACAGTTGCTGAAAATGAAGAAAATTCAGAACTGCTCATATCCATAATTCTTTGTGCCACACGGGGATCATTTGGTGCTTAAACAGTAATTACAACTTTGAAGTAAGAACTTAATTACTTGCTATAACATTATTTACATAAGCATGGCATGCCTGGTAAACTGCGCAACTATGTGTTGAAATATGGGCAGTGATTTCTCCACGCCAAAAGCTCACCAAGCAGCCGTGCCAGTGGCTGTCCTCCCATGGAAAGTGGCTTTTGTGCCATTTCTAGAGCTTTGTTTACATAAAAACCCAACAATGGCAAACGTACAGAATGCTCGACGTGCTTACTGTAAGCCTCAATCCAGGTACGGAATGCTAATAGGAGTCATGTGCTGGCCCCAGGCTGATTATTTACCAAATTCAGGAGATATCAGCCAGAGATCAAGACTAATGCACCACTCCGGCCAGTTCCCCAGCGTTCCTACTGGACCACATCAAATGTCAGCAGATTATGATTCATCATAGCTTCATTCAGTAATGACTTTCCATGTAAAACCAGAGGAATGTGAAAGATTACTAATACATTTGGCCACCGATGGCCAAGGTTCTGCATAACTCTTCATCTGACCTTACAATCAAGAGAGCAAGTCACCACAGTGAATGGTGGCATGACCTCAGTTCACATGGAAGTCACAGAATGAGAGAAGTGGAGCCAACTGTAATTTTGACATTTCTCAAAGGAAAAAGGATTGTTGAATGTTTTAACTTCAATTGCATAAGGCAAAAAATATTCACTAATCAGAATTAAATTTTGCAATCCTTGCTAACACTAAAAAAGGCTTCATCTTAAACGTATTACAGCCGGATACTTCATTGGGGATATGCTAAATAATAATAATTTTAAAAAAAAGACACAAGAATCCCAGATTTAGGTTTCCCATAGATATTGTGTTAATTCTGTCTGCATAATCCATGACAAATTAGGTTCGGCAAATTCTGACCTACCCCCAAATCTCAAAAGAGCAACCACCTACCATGCACAATTTAGTAAAACATTCTTCTTATGTTGATTTATATATAGAGCAGTGGGTTGGATGGTCTTAAACATTTAAGTTCAGGCTTTTGATAAGTTCATATACCAAACAAATTATTTAACTGCCTGAAATAAATGATTCAGAATTAAATGGTCTCAACTGGGATGACGCCCCCATTGTGTGTGATAAACAGCAGTAGAAGACAATTTTAACTCCAAAGACTTCACTCTTTAAAGGCAAAATTAAAGAAAAGCACAAAATGTGAAAGCAGACCAGCCTGTATTCACAGTCATATAATTTCAGAAGTGCTGTGTAGAGTGTTTTCTCACCGTATAAGCGGGCCTGGCATCTGGGGTGAGGGTACCTACTTAGAAGGTAGCAAATGAGGTTTTAGATTTCATCAGGGAGAAGAGAATTTGCAACTTGGGCCTTCCACTTCCTGGCCAAGGGATCTAGTCATTTGGCTATTACATATAAATAGCATAAGCTGGTGTGTGTATATATATATACACACACGTGTGCAAACACACACATATATATATAAATGCCACCCTTCTTTAGGCATCTTTTAAAAGGCAGAGCATGCCACCTGTATCCAAAACAGCTAAGTAAAGAGGTGGCTCCTGCCTCTCGACTGTCTACTCACATCATACATGTAGGAGAGGGGCAGGTTTCAGCAGCAGGAGGCTATGCTGAGGACAGCAGAGGCATCTCCCACCCTGCAGAAGATAGGGTGCTGTGCATTCTTCTCTGAGGTTCCTAACTCTCCCCTCACAATGCAGATGGTAAATTTAGGGCTGTAAACTTCATTCTCAAGGACCGGTAGACCCAAGACAATAAAATAGAGTACTGTCAAACTCCTTTCAGAAGGAGAAAGCAGGGAAATAAGAACAATCAGCCACTTCCTAGCAGGGCTCTGCTGAGGCAATTTTGCATCTTATCTGAAAAGTCAGGGGAAAAAAACCCACACTCTCTGAAGCCCTGGTTATTTATACTTTATGTTTACTCTTTGCTCAGTAGAATAAGTGTGCAGAGTACTACTGTGATAAGACATAAAAATGTTGCTTGTTATACTGACATGCACTCTAGTAAAAACTTTACAAATGTAAATAATGCTGCTAAACTTCTCTTATTTATGTTTCTAAGCCACTGTATTCCTATCTGCCATATCATTCTTCATGCCCTAAGCACCTTCTTGATAGTCTGCTTCTTAAATTGCTTTTTATAGATTAAACAACTTTTCCCAGCAAATCACATCCTCTCGGTATGTAAGCCATGCAAATGAAGCCAAAGGGGAGCGGTGTGCAAATCAGCTGAAGGAGCAGGTCATTAGAGATTCCAGTTTTGCAACACCAGGTTCACACTGTCATCTCCTGCCACTATGCCCCATGTCTGACCAACCCCTTCCCACGTCTCCCCCTGGGATATCTCTCCACATGTCCTCTTTGCCCTCTGCAAATCCCCACTATTCTTCACATCTCTCTCCCCACTACCACCTGTCTCCCCATATATTCTTCCCAGTACTCCTCCCATTTGACCCGATTTTCCCTTCTTCATCCCTTCAGTCCTACCTTAATGCCTCTTACCTGCCCATTCTTACTCCCTGTGGGTGGCAGATCCACTTACTTGTTCCCTGAACTACTATCCTCCCTTGTGTCCCCTTCTATATTATCTGATCTTGACATGCTTGGCTACAGGAAGGTAATCTGGACCTACTCTCTGCATGGTTGACCACCCAGTTGGCCAGCCAGAAGGTGTATCTATGCGAGTTACCAGATCAGATCACACACTGTCTCCCAGGTGCTGGTGGCTAAAAAACGTGCCGTATGCTTGTATGTTGTGTAAAGCTGCCCTAGATGATCAGACACAAGCTACTGACTTCTTTTAGGGAAGAAGGAAGCTCAAAGCATCCTGCATTATCCAACTAAGACCAAGCTTGACCCGCTGAGGCCAAAGTCTCAGACCCCACCAGCCTACTGCAAGAACTACAGTATGGATTTCCTGAGCGGTCTGAGAGCTGTATTCCCTTCTCTTGGGTGAGTGGTTATGGCCAGACCAACCCTGTCCTTTTGGGAAGAAGACAGAGCTTGCCATTTTTTTTCCTCTCTACCAACTGTGGAATTTGGGTGGAATACGGCAAACTAACTGCTTCACTACCCTCTCAAAATTGTCAGAGGGAAACTGTGATTAGGAGCCCTACCTAAGCTTGTTGACTTATTGATTGTTTAAACTCCTAACATTATTTTGTCTTCCTTTCCCACCACACCTCACAAAATTTGCCTAAAAGTGGCATAAATCACTGCTAATGACTGGGTTACAAACAAAGGGCACCACTTAGTAATGACATAATTCTGTTTTCTAAGTTTTTGGATGGGGTTAGATGCCTGTTAATATGGGATTATTTTTTTCACTGCAAAGAAATGTTAGGTATTTGACCTCTGCCTTTTTTCCCACTGCAATTGTCAGAATGGTTACTTTTACACGTAATACTTACGACTTTAAAAGTAACTCGGTATGATACACACACACATTCTGGAGCATGCAAGTAAGGAGACAAGGTCCAGTTTCACAATTCACAGCTCCTTTCATGCAGATTTATTGCCTAATTGGGCATAAATCCTATTGTTCTCGGTCTCTTACAATAAGAAGCTATATAGTTATACTAACTGGTGGATAAGAAACAGTGATCAGAAACAGTGGTGATGATCACTGCATGGACAACGAGGTGAATATTCAAACAGTGCTCAGAAGCGTTATTAGCATCTCATTCTGCCTTCATAAGATCATTAGTGGAATACTGGGCTCGACTTTGGTGTCTGTGTTTTAAGCAGATGTTGATAAATTATAAAGACTTCAAAAGGAGCTACAGAAACAACTGGAAAGATGGAAAATGGATATTACTGCATAAAGTTCAGGTGTGTAGTTTACACATAGAAGGTTAAGAAGCAATTTAGTCGTCCTCTCCACATATATCTATGAGGATATTTTTGATACTAGAGAGTTCTTTAATTTTCATTCAAATGCCTAAGAAAGTTCAACAACTGGAAGCTGGAGGTAGAAACATATACTAGAAATAAAGAAGTTTTTTTAAGAGTTTGAATAATTAACCGTGGAACACTTCACCTATCATGAATTTCTCGTCACTTAAGGACCTTAAATCAAGATGGTGCATATTTCTAAAAGATAAGCTTGAGCTAAGAAAAAAAAAAAAACAAAAAACAACAAAACCAAAACTTACAGCCTTCATGAAAAAAACCCATCTATTAAAATTACATGGTGAGTATGAGGTGGGATCAAGTGTGTGATGGTAATAGTCCTGCCTAGACTAAAAAGCTATGAATCCTTAGATGAGACATACCACAAGATGTAATCCAAGAAAGGCCAGACTCAGCTGAACTTCCACTGATAAATCCACAAGTCTAGAATCAGTGCCTCTACAACTCTGGGTGCGATACTACACAATCACCTAATGCATTATTGAATAAAAGTAACCTTCACAGAAGAATGAATATTGTTACAGTACATACTATACAAGTCCTGGAAAAAACATGCAAAGAAAATGAGAACGTAATTTAAATGTGTCTCTAAAATCATGTAATTGGTCAGAAAAATAAAAGCTGTTCTGTTAAAGGTGGACCATATATTTCCTGTACATTTTTTAAAGGGGCGGAGAAGAATCACCCACTCCAGTAGCTTATTCATCCCAGACTCAAGCAACCATTTTCATCTCTTCCAAGACAGTCAAGAGCAGTTGGCTAGAACAGAACAAGCAGGTTTTGCGGCCAGCTTCCTTAAAAGCATGGGAAGTCACTTGCAATGATCTCTCTCTGCCAGTTAATGTCACTTTGCAGCCTTAGGCTCCTAGCAAATTGGTCACTGTAGCAGAGACGTCCAGGCAACTCTGATTGTGAGAATATTTGTCTCAATCTACTGCCTGACATAATGCCATGCTCTGTTCTGTACAGTACACAGAAGGTCATGATTACCTCCTTTTCCTTGCTAGATGTTCCCATAAAACATATCACCACCACAGTGAAGGCTCATACTTTGATACTGTCCTCAGGATGTCTGACCGTACCTGCCGACCTCCCCTCCCCATCACTTGCGAGGGGAGAGGGTTTGTGCAAAAGACGCAGTCATGCATTAGCTGGAAGCGGATCACAAACACAAACCAGGATGTCCGCTGACTTTACCACATTCTGAGCCAAAGGCAACACCAAGCTTAGTTTTAGCTTTCCCACAATAACCTCTTAGCATGCCTTGGAGAACCCCACAAAAATATCATAGAATCATAGAATCGTTAAGGTTGGAAAAGATCCTTAAGATCATTGAGTCCAACCGTTAACCTATCACTGCCAAATAACCTACCACTGCCAGCAGGTCTAGAAAGTAGAGAGCAAGTGGCTGAGTATTGCCACCCTTTCCCAGATGTATGGGGGAGGTGTTCAGATGATAACTCAAAACCTTCACCTCCTTCTCCTCCAAGTACAAAGGATTCTCTTTTGAGCCATCCTGCTCTAACATAAACTTACAGCAACATGTATATAGCTTAAAAAAAACAAAACCAACAACAGAAGTCTTACCAAAATACAGCACTGCAGGCATGATTCTTCCCTGGGGAGAGGATGAAAGAGCAACATGTGACAGATGTTTGTCATGTCATTTTATATAGTATTCAAATGCACTCAGAAACAATAGTGATGAGAATGGTATAAAAACCTAAACAGACCAGACTGAAACAAAGTGTTACGAAAATAACACTTGAATAAGAACAAAAGGAATTAAATATAGAAAGACCAAGAAAGTGTTTTTAGGAAGCTCTGTTGATTTTTTATGTCAATTTAAAAAAAGAATAAAGTCTCTTTTAAGGACTCTCTCAAATCCCAAATTTGTCTCCATTATCTGCTGACTCAGAGACTTCACAAGACACTCTGGCTGAGAAACTGCAGGGGTTGCTTCCGACATAATATAGTACTGATGTACCGCTGAAGGATGTACCACCACCATGAAACAGAGCATCCTCTTAGCCTGCAGTGTTTCTAGCTATTCTCTTATGCTCCATATTTCCTCCCTGCATCCAAAACCTCATTTTCCCTTATGTAAGACTCCTTTCTATACTAGTTTTATAAACAATCAGATAAAAAGAATAAATAAATTATCCTCTGGGAAAGTGGCTGAGCAGTGAAATGTCAGAGTGTAATGGATACCTGATCATATAGGCATAAATTTCAACTATGAAGTGTAAAGTGAAGCAAGACACTCTAATAATTCATTCACTTTTATAAATATGTATGAAGGCAACTTAAAAAATTGTTCACCCAGTCTGGGCAGTATGTATTTTAGCATGCAAACTAGTGCACAGTGGTTGCACATGCTCCTGTAGGGAAGACAGCACAGATTCTTTGATTTTTCAGGCTGCTGCTATTCACTAAAAGACAGTGAAAGCATCATTCTTCAGTCTGAACTGGGTATTGGTTTTCCATTCTAGTCCTGAGATGCTGAACTCTTTCTTCAAACATAAGCTGTTAAGCTAAACAAAGAAAAAACCTGTATAGTTTTTTTTATTTCTGTTCAGGTATTTGGATTCTGCAATAATTACATTAGAAGGTATCTCCAAACAGTTTCAGATACTCCTACCGCAAGTGATAAGAAAACAAAATTAAAATGCAGTTTACGTGCAGCTGCTAGAAGACAAAACAACTATCTGCCACCATAAACTTTTCTTCCTCACAGAGGCTCAACATCCATGAAACTTCACTCTCTCCAGTAGTCTGTGCTTTTGATCTCAGCATAAGAACTATTTTCCACAACCCGTTCCCAAGTTTAAATATGTACTTCCACCAATTTCCCCATTTCTGCAAATGTAACAAAGTTTTACAACGTAAGTAAAAGTTTTACATACAGCATTAAAGAGTTGTCCCTTCCTAAGGTGGTGGGACATAGCACGGGGAAGAACAGGACAGAAAAACATGTAGCCAGCTAAAGGACTGAGGTGGATTCATGGTCTGGCCAAGGTGTGCAGAGGCAGAGAAACCAGCTGGTCCAAACCAAACCCCTATGCACCCATCCCGTTGTTCAAAGGGGTCTGGAGGGAGGAAGGCACTGGGGAGAGGGACTACATTTCCCGAGTTGGTGAACTCCTGAACATCACAGCTACTACAAAATCTACTACAACAATTTTGCAGAACAGAAAGTAGGCATTCTTCCTTCAGTAAGAGATTCACACATAGGGAAACAAACCAAACAACCAAACAAAAATAAAACCAAACCCCTCATCAGTGATAATTAGGGGGTAGTACTGTTCCAACCAACTCATCAAAAAGCTGGAAGCCAGCTGAGTAACAACTTTTTCCCTTCTCCTGCATCCATACATCCTCAGCGAACAAGCTGAAGAAAGGAAAGGACACCCAGTCAAACCACTGAAGAAGAGAACCCCTCTGGTTTTAAAAGAGGAGCTCGACTCCACTTTTCTTTAATCCATTTAGGAATTAGAACTGGTTGATCCACATTCTTACATTTAATCATGAACATATTTAGGTTAGAACAAAATAAAGGCTTCCCATTCATAATCCCATATTAACACACACTGGAGAATATCCGGAAAAGTCTGGGAGTGTATAAAGATGAAGCTGGCAAGTAAAGTTTTCCTAAGTGCCTAAACCACCTGAAAATCCTACTAGCTGCTTTTACACCTTTCAGCGCCAATCTTTAAATATAGGGCTGATGGTCCTTGGTCAAGTAATCAAGGATCACAAGATCATACCCTGATTTTGTAGCACTTCCTTAAGCTCCAAGGGGATTATCTGTTCCAGTTACTGCCCAAAGTGATTAAGTCACATGATTCTGAGCACATCACAAATAAGAGACCAAATCTGCTTTTCTTCTGTACAAAACATTTTCACAGCATGTGAACCAATACAACACGTAAATGAGGTAAATTTTATCCTCAGTGGTCAGACAGGAGTATAGAGAAAGGGAGATCAATTTATTCTTTTACCATCCAGTAAAAAAACACCAAAACCAAGGCATATATGCAGTCTTTGCTTCTGTGTTCTCATTATTGAAACTCACTTGAAATATACTTTCTAAAAAGTGCCCTTTAAAATTGATATAGATTTTTTAAACTCAAGTAATTTTAAGATTGTCAAAGTTAAAGAGAATTCTTCTGGGAAAAAATTCTGCAGATGAAGTTTGAATTTCTTGCAAAATTCTACCATGGAGTTTTAAACGTAGATAATAATTTGGACTCTGACAGGCCTTTGGCAATACTTCCCTATTTTATTCTTATGCATTCAAATCTAGCTATTCATTTATTGCAGTTAACAGGGTAATTTTACTTTTCTCCTCCATTGCTTTTACATTGTTTGAGTGAATACTAATGCATATAGAGCTTTTGAGGAGTCATCTATGACCAAACAAAAGAAAGAATCTTACAGCCTGGATCAGACCAACAAAATAAAATAAAATAAAATAAAATTAAAAAAATAAAATAAAATAAAATAAAATAGCATTGAGCTACAGGGAGACAATGATTTATTGGGTCATCTTATTATGCTACTGAAGGATCTAAATTTTGTTCTTCCCCCCCACAAATATCCCTCATTAAAAACAGATTTAGCTAATTTAAATTAATCTCTTTCTTTTTCCCCTAGAAAAGGATGCAGCCACTGAAACACAAACCTACTCTTTGGGCTGTGATGACAACTTTTACATATTTACTTTTCACAGACTATTCCTGGTCATTCCAGAAACACAATATAAATCTATTCATTTCTTTAAAAAAATACTTATCTTTGTGTATCAGGTTGTCAAATGCAGCCTAGAGTGCTGGCGAGTACCTGTTACTGGAAATTGCAGTAAATTTATATAACCACTGCCATTGATGCCTCCCAACCCTATCATATTTACCAGTAATCTGCTCTTTTACAAGAGCGCCACAAAGTTTTTGAATTCTTATGGTAACGGGGACATGCAGAAATTTTGCATTAATGACTGCAGGAGATAGAGACAGAGCAACTTTACCATATACGCATTACAAAGCCTATTAAAAGTTCCTTAGACGAAAAGCTGGACATGAGCCAGCATAGTGCACTCGCAGCCCAGAAGGCCAGCCGTATCCTGGGTTGCAACAAAAGAAGTGTGGCCAGCAGGTTGAGGGAGGTGATTCTGTCCCTCTACTCCACTCTGGTGAGACCCCACCTGGAGTCCTGCATCCAGCTCTGGGGTCCTCAGCACAGGAAGGACATGGACCTGTTGGAGTGGGTCCAGAGGAGGGCCCCAAAAATGATCAGAGGGATGGAACACCTCTGCTATGAGGAAAGGCTGAAAGAGCTGGGGTTGTTCAGCCTGGAGAAGAGAAGGCTGCAGGGAGACCTTATTGTGGCCTTTCAGTACTTAAAGGGAGCCTACAAGAAAGATGGGGACAGACTTTTTAGCAAGGCCTGTAGCGATAGGATAAGGGGTAATAGTTTTAAACTAAAAGAGGGTAGATTCAGACTGGATAGAAGGAAGAAATTTTTTAGGATGAGGGTAGTGAAACACTGGAACAGGTTGTCCAGAGAGGTGGTAGATGCCCCATCCTTGGAAACATTCAAGGCCAGGCTGGATGGGGCTCTGAGCAACCTGATCTGGTTGTAGATGTCCTTGCCAATTGCAGGGGCGATGGACTAGATGACCTTTGGGGGTCCCTTCCACCCCAAAGCATTCTATGATTCTGTGAATCCTGTAAGGTACGCCAGATACACCTCAGCAACACCGTTCTCCCCAGCATACTCAGCACGTGCAGCCCAGGGCTCCCCAGACCTGCCACCCTGGGCACTGTCCATATCTGACGTACCTCACTCTGGGTAGTGACCTACACAAAAAATGTTTTTCTGTTTCATTCCAAATGCCCACAGAGCAGAATCCACAGCACGAAAGCCACCAGTGGACCTTCCCAGCCAGAGGTGAGCTGCTTTGTTTGTGGTATGAAGAAATTCACACTGATCCTTTGTAAATGCAGCATTACAGGTACTTTCCAACTTACCACTTCTCAAGTATATTTACCCTGGGAAAATCAACATGTTTTACTAAGAGCAAAAACACATGAATACACCATGGTCATTCAATTATTTCTGGGGGATGTATGCCACTCCTATTAAAAAAAAAAAACACAAATCCTCACTTCCTCTTGACATTATCCAGTTATTTGTTTCTTCCACAAAGATAAAAACTAATCCATTAGCATCTTTGAGATGTATGGCTACTTCCTTTTCCCTTTCTGTAAACACTGATGCTTATTTTATATGTGTATACAACAAAGAAATAGGACACAATGTTTCCTCCCATTGAATAAGGTACGCTGCAGAAATGAAGATTCATGTATTACTGAGTGGAATTAGCACCAAATGTAATGAACTGGTAAGACAGTCAGATGGCTCTTTTAAATATAAATTAGTGAACGAAATCATGCAGTACAGGGCAGCAGAAAACAGAATCACTAACTGCCCTACCAGTTTTAGTTCGTACACTGGAACCCCAGAGAACAAAAGACAGTTGTGATGCTGACTGAGGTCAAGTTGCATTTATTGTCAATACATGACAAGCTTTGGCCTCAATCCCCAGTGATCATCAGTGCTTGATAGTCCCACAGCTCTCTCGAGGTCCCCCCGGATCATAAAATCATTTGAGGAAACCAATGCTGTACTAACCAAGTATTGAAACCTTATTCTCTTAGAGGAAGTTTCAAAAGGACTATTGTATTTCAGTGATTTTCTACTCCCTTATGTCCTTTTAAAATCCCAGTCTTGACATGCTTTTCTGTAGGTCTACACACTGTCATCTCCACACAGACACTGCTTGTAGTATCCCAATACTGCATGTTCTACATAAGAACTTATGGGTTTTTTAACATTCTATGGTCTGGGCTGCCCAAAATTGTAATATGATTTTTAAAAAACATTAGATGTTCATTAGATTAGATTTTTAAAAAACATTAGATGTTAAAAAACATTAGATGTTCATACTTCCTAATGAGATTAATGATGATTCAGAGAAGCTATGAAAACCAGCTTCATTTCACCTCAACTCCAGCACTCCACTTTAACAGATGGATTTAGACCTTTGATACCAGGGCCTACTATCCAAAAATGTCAAGCACCCATAATTCTAATATTCAGTACAAGCTAGAATTGTTCAACATTTAATAAAAACAAATAGATTAAAACAATTTAAAAAAAATCAAAATACTCCCAATTTCTCAGGTGAATCTCAGGTAGGACTGTCAAAAAGTATTTTCAGCTTCAAATGGCCTTTGATAAATTTGGTTAGGTACAAATCTTAATTATTACATAGGTTACTCTTGCATTTATTATATATAGAAAAATTATTTGTCTTTCATTATAGGTAAACCTGATACTAATTGTAACTACACTATGAATTAACCTGTAGTAGAGCTTATTATTACTGTTAAACTTAAGGGTTTATATTAGAACACATTAGAAAGCTCCCATCTGAGAAATTTATAATTAAATTATAAAAATATTCTTAAGGCTTATATAGCTGCTTGGCAAAATCTACCTATTTACCTGCATCACAGCTGATGGGGGATTTTTAAAACCCAAATCTGACAAGAGAGTTTGAATTTTGCTCAGAATGCAAAAAAATTACACATTAATGCCTTGTCGCCAGACAATGTGATCGTGATACCAACCTTAAGCAAACGCTTCACCTACAAACTAATTTTTCAGTCACTGCGATGCAGCCACCTGACTTTGATTTTCTTTTCCAGTTCTTAAGTCAGCTGTGGTGCAATACTGATCCTTTCTGAACACAGGTTTGCACGGTAACTGACCATATAGTGCTGAAAAACATAAAAATGTATTTCTAGAATTTATGTATTGGCCAAGAGCTTGACCTGAGGAAGTACAACTGGACTTCATAGTATCATCCATCTCTATTGCTTTGGGGGCAGCAGATTACACAAAAGTAAAGATGACAAAAACTTACAATACTGGTTCTTGGTTTATATGTGAATGACATGTATATTTGATGGGTTAAGATATTTGTAGTTGTGTGGAAAGATGGAATCAATGATCACTTCAAGCCAGAGTTCAGCTTTTCATGCTCCAGAAAACTGAACAACAAATCCTTCCCCCACAACTCCTCATACTGGACATTATGATAAATAATAAAACAGAAATATAAAACAAAAATATGGAGTGCCTAAAAGCTAATGTTCTGGTAGATAACAGTTTGCTATGCATCCAAGCCAAATATTTTGGTCCTTTTTACTCAAAATAGGGAATTCAACCTAACTTTTGGGGATAAATTTAAAAAAAAAATTTAGAAAATACCTATCTTCGGGAAACTCAGCTATTGCCCCTGTAAATGGAGTAATGCGAGCCTCTGGTACCTTAAACCACAAAGAACAAAGCACAGCATATCATGTTTTCAGTTTTGTCCATGAATCCAGAGCAATTCCACAGCAGATTTAATCAGAGTTTACAATGTCTTAACTGACAGCAGATTTTGTCCCCAAACTGTAGGTAAAAATCTCCAAATAGAAATAATCTATTTCAGCCTGTTTACATCTCATATTTATTCAGGCAGGTGAATTATTTTCCTTTAAAAGAATTGTTCTTTCAAGACTATTCAAATAAACTAACCATAGTTTTGTTAAATCAGTTTGAGGCGAAAGAAAAAAAGACGACACCCTATCTTACCTGACATCTGAGAACAATAAACAACCCCAGACCTGTAGAATGTAGAATACCTAACAAGCTACCTAACAAATCCCAAACAGTTTGAAAGTGCATAAAAGAATCAATATCTTCAGAAAAAAATGCTGAAATTCAATATCTTTAATATAAAACAGAATGATCAAAGGAGTAAGTTATATTTATTTTCTTTCCAAAACCACCTTCATTTGGAATCAAGTTTAAAACTTGGTTGGGAAGTGGGGTCTTACATTTTTCTTGCCTTATCCTGTATGCACCTAGTGCTCCCAAATGTTACTGAAATATTGCAACCAGCTTGTAGGATTTGGGCAATTAAAATCCAGCAAACACAGATCAAGAGTTAAATCTAGTTACCTTTAGTATTGACTCTGGGACCAGGATTTTTGTAACTCTCTTCACTTTCAATGCTGCCTCTACAACAAACAGAAGAATGCCCAACAAGTGTGAATTTGGATGAAAATGAAGTGCAAAAGCTCAGAAAAGTAAGAAATATAATGCAGAAAGTATATTCCTTATATAAAGAAATAAAATAGACAAAACACAGAATGACAAAAATGTAGAAGAAGAATAACAACAGAGATGTATTTTTGGCCAGGTGTCTTCCAAAGTGTTCACATACCCTCAGGAGAAAAATCTAGTGCAAAGATAATAATCACAACATTATTAACTACTAGAGTTCTGTTGGAAAATAAGGAATTAAATTGTCTGGAACTACCCCAGAGCCCAAACATTTGGCCATAGGTATTAAATAAATGCTTAAATAAAACCTTCAGCACACACACATGCTACCCTGGTGAAAGAAGGGTAATGGACTTGGTGAGCATCCTCCTTACCTCTCCCAGCTAGCAAAGAGAAACTATCCCTCTGGAAAAGTAATAATAGCAGAAAAGACACTTCTCAGCTAAGGGAAAAGCCCTTATTTGCCATGCAGCTAAAAAAAGGAAGAAAGACACAGTAAAAAAGATCACTGTCTTGATTAAAGTATTGTATCAAAACTGATATGGGAAACATCTTGAGCCAGTGCATTACATAGAGAGAAAAAGAACAAAAAAACCAAATACACCCTTGAACTAAAAAAAAAAAAATTATAATTTACCTCTTATTTACACAAGATCTGAATCAGCTTTCAGAGTTTAGTTTTCAAGGATCAGGCCAATATTGAATAATTACCAATTACATGTCTCTAAGTCATATTAGTGTGTGACCCTTACTACTATTGTAGACAAATGCACCACAATTATTAATGGACTTGCCCTCAGAACATCCTTCTGTGGAACAGACCTATTATTAGTTTAATACTCTATATGATTCTATTGTCATTGGGGATTTTACTATCATAGGGGAACTAAGGCAGGGAGACTAAGAAATTTATTTAAGGTTTCTAGAGAACCAGGCAGAGCCCAGATCTTCTGACGTGCCGTTGCCTAATCTACTTAAATATCTTAAAATCTACGTCACCGCACATTTCAAACGCCTCATTGAAAATACTGAAACTATATGTAGATTTGTCACTTTAAAACAGGTAACAAACACGATACCAACATTAGTGTATCTCAGCACTGTGTCAAATGAGATACATCATAAACCGCTGTTCTTTTGTCATGACTACAACATACAGATCCCTTTACATATACAGTGCATATAAATAACTCCATAAAGTGAGCTTTCAAAAAGTGATGTACTGGTCTGTCTTAGTATGGCAAGGCGTGGTTATGCAGCCTACCTCCAACCCTTCCTCCATCCACCCAGGTATCGCCACCAAAGCCCCCAGGCGGCTCCGGCGCTGCTCTCCCCTCCCAGCAGCAGCCACCCCTGCCCAGCCCACGCTGACCCCCCAAGCAGAAGCACCTTCGTTCCCATCAGCCGACTGTGTGGCTGATGAGCTGCAGCAGAGACATCTCCAGTCTCCACCAGCTGCAAGCTAAACACTGCTGTCAGGTTTTTAAAGCATCGCATCACCCGTAATGGATTAATACTGGTTTTAAATTATGGAATCTCCCAACCCTCTTCTGCATGCTATAAATTTTTATTTTAACTTCCCTTCTGATTGTTATTTTTTCTCTTAGGGTTTGGTTTTGGTTTGGGTTTGTTTTTTTTTTTTTGGAGGGGACTGTTTATACCTTTACTCTTTGAGACAGTATCTTTATCAATATTGAGCTCCTCAGGAACTACATCCATTAAACGCCATGGACAGCAACAACATAATACTGCATATATTGAGTGTTCTGGCATTTGAGCTATAGAATAAAACACACATTTAAAACACAGAGTAGAAGTGTGAAAAGAGCCAAGTGCTCCAACATCTTTGAAACACGGTGAGATTATGCACATAATTCTTTTCAAATCACAGGACCGAAGACTGTGATACAGAAGAGTGTTTATCTGATCAATGCTGAACATATTCCTGCGTACCAGTAAGGACCCAACACATGGGATTGGGGAGTTGCTCTGGATGTTTTGATGTAGTACAGAAAAACTGAACCTCTTCCGCTAATTAAATTTAAAAAGTATGCCCTAAATCAGAAAACAATCACAAAAAGAGAACATTGTACATACATAACATGCTTAACAAAACTTGGATGAAATACATTTTGGGTTTTATTCAGAAATCCTTGATTCTGTTGGTTTAAATAAAATTCATAATATTACTTTAACTTAGCCACTTATGCATTAAACATAGTTTCTCCAAAGGTTTTTGTTATACAGATTCACAAAAATTGGGAGGCAAATAAAATTTTTTTTAGACCAAGTACATTTATTTCCTCTGCTGAGCTGAACTATATTGTATGATGAAGAACAACAAACAGCTTTAACGAGCTGTTAAGATGAGACTTTTCAACTAATATCCGTACATCAATTCTGGCTCGCAAGGCACCATGGAGGAGCCTGCCAAGAGCCCTGGCCTCTGCCCCGCTCCCAAAGCCCACGGGACGTGCAGCCTCGCAGGGGGGAGCGGCACAGCAAAGAGCTCATCAGTGGGTAAGCCCTCGGGGTCAGCAAGGCGGCTGACTTGATGCTAAGCCAAAGCCTCAGCACTGGGCTCCAGCAGCGGGTATATGCGACAGAGCCAGGTCAGGGCAGCACTTCTCTGCAATACTCAGCATGAAGCCCTTGGCGGATTTTCCCTCTTTAGGTGCCAATCTGACTGGAAGGGATGTCGGAGGAAAGGGGAGAGGGGAGGGAAGCAAAGTTCCTCTCTGGAGATGGGCAGCAAGAACAGTGGAGAGGCAGTTGTCCCAGGGCTAAAAGCACAACTCCCCTCCATCTCCCATGGTTTCCACAAGCACAAGGGGCTGGAATTGTCTCCCTGGGGAGAGCAACCTCCCTCCCTTCTCCCACAGGATGAAAGGCTCATACCTTCCCCTCTGTAGTCAGGGTCAGGGCACCAGCTCCAGGCCTCGTCCATCTCCTAGGCTGGGCTGTAGCACAGCCCTTCCCGTGCATCAGAGCCAGGGTGGGGAAGGCAGGTGTCTCCATTTCCCAGTGAAACCTCCCAGCTCTTACTGGGATTAGATGCTGTCCTTCTTAAAAAACAACTGAAGAGTCCTATGCTAGGATATGTAATCCGAAAAGATGGAAATTCTCATGCAGTAGCACCAGCACTGCAGACTGGCAAATCTTTGTAGGCTGTTAAGCAACAATTACTCAGCACTGTCTTCCACTCCTACCTCTTTTTTTCCTCTTTCCTCACTTTGCTGGCCAGATTATTCTTTATATTTATAATAAAGACAAAGAAATACTTTGCAAACCTTTCTGAAAAACAAGACAATCCAAAATTTCCTTGTTTCATAAACAGTTCTAAGACAGAAACAAATTACAGGCATTGCTTGCGGACAGCTTCAGTAAGAAAAACTCCATTACAAAGCTTTAAAACACAGCTCTAACACATGGAAATGCAAGATCTACAAACAGTCGATTGGCAATTCTCCTACAACAGAAAGGCAAAATATTCCACACTGTACTGTGAACTTGATAATACTGATATGGAATTGCCCTGAGTAGTTGATATTGGCACATGAAAATAAAGCAAAGCTCAGCAAGACACATGAAATTCATGCATTTCCAATGTAATTCCAACAAGTAGAGCATAAATCAGCATGGGCATGTAATTCTTGGCTGTCTTGTTTGACATAAGTGAAGCAGAAATTATGTGTTGTTGCAGGTGCTTTGCAAGCAAACATGACGCCCAGCTGATTGTTAACAGACGAACTTTCTTCAAAGGAAAATGAGCTGAAGGAAGATCTCCAAGCTGACTAATAAAAAACCCCAGGTGGAAGTAGTTATGACCATCCCTGGGCTGGAGCAGTCAGAGGCTATTGCATTATGTTAGGATGGCACTGGAAACAGGCTGCTCCAAGGGGAACAAGGAGCAGGCTCCAGCAGGCTCGTGAAGCATTTCTGGGGATGGCAGCCACTTCCAGCTGGGCCAGTCGCTGGGCTGCTCAGCACGGGCAGCTCCATTTGGCTCAGACCTCGGAACAAATGTCTATCTCACCCAGAAAGCTACAGAACACCTGCAATTCATGCTCTCTGAGAAATCTGCAGTTTCTAGCCCCTCAAAGCCAAATTCTAAAGTTATATGACCTATAATATTGTTAATCAAACTGATTATTTCATTTTCCAAATGTAAGGGTTTCTTGTTTCTCATACAAAGCCTCAAATGAGTAAAATACCTTATAGGACTTAAAGATGGAGCCTCTCTGCTACAAGTCCCTTTTACTTTTGAAGATATGTTTTACATAAAATTCAAAGCATTCCGAGCAGTCAAACAGCCCTTGCAGTGTGTGGGTTAGAGCAGCAAGGGGGAAAAAATGGGTCAGAAAAAAATCTGACATTTGTAAAGTCATGTCTACTTTATAATAAAATTTAACCATTTGATTTAGAAAACAATTACTGCAAATTCAACAGATATGGTCTTCGTAACAGAAAATATAAAAAAGTAGATCTAAAATATAAAGAGGGATCCTTGACTTGCAGACCTGCGTGAACCTTGTTGGTTGGGGTTTTTTTTCCCTCTCTTTGCTGCTGCCCCTCTGAAAAACTCCTGTGTAAATCATGCATTGCAGGTCCACCCTCCCTAACTGCAGGCTGTTTTCAGGAGACAGCAGTATTTGTAGCTGCCAGCCCAAGGGGAAAAAAAAAATTTAAAAAGGCTATAGAGACACAGAGGCTAGGCTGTTCCTGGATTTGATCAGAAATTGCCTCTCAGCAGTGACACACAACACTGTTTTCAGGCAAAACATGAATAAACATGTGCATAAACTTTTGACTCTGAGCAATGCCACACTAGTTCTGTGATCCATCAGATCTTAGAAGATAAACATGACGAGATGTGGTTGGCTTTTGCTAGGTAGGCTTCCAAATAGGAACCTAAAAGCTGCGACTGGTTGGTGACTGAGTAGATGGCACTCTTCTCGCTGTGCATAACCCGTGTCCAGCAATGTGGCAGGAAGCGCTTGCTCTCAAGTTAGACAGATATAACTAAGCTGAGAAAGACTGGTCAGAAAATAAGGATTCTGCTTCAAAAAAAATTTTGAAGGGTTGGCATTTGGTTTTATTTTGTGCTTTTAAAAAATCAAATAGAGGAGAAAGAAGGAAATCTTTCAAATATTAGTTGAGGAATTCCTACCCAAGTGTAGTGCTCCACCAAGGGTCACTGGAGATTACTGTACAGAGCTGCTCCACAGGATGGTCCCTCAAGTCAGTTTAGGAGCACATTCAGGTTACCTGCTTGCAAGTGTGTATTTGGGGACAGCTTTATGGTGCCCCATCTGACACTCCCTGAAGGAAAGCTCAGGCCCCCCACCACCGAGATAGCTATCCACTACTCACTCGTCTGTTTTGGGATGTGGTTGGGCCCAGCACTCTGTGCAGCCTCAGCTACCCCATCCTTCTGATGACAGTGGGAGACACACACATACCTAAGAAAAAACTCAGTATTCTCCAGCGCAGGATGACCCCAGCACCCTTCAAACACGGGTATTTCCATCTCCTGCTACGAGGACACCCGGTATGCCTGAACAGCCCGATCGCTGGCTGAATTAAAGACAGCAAGGAGCTGGTGATGGTCCTGGGAGGAGAACGATCCCAGTGCTATTCTGTCAAGTACAGTTTGGACCTTTTCTTTACAAGAGTATGGATTGTTAACTCTGATGCCTGAGACAAAGTCCTGCTCATCTCACCTATTCCCTGGTGACATTGGCTGCACACAACATTACACATTTTCTGTACCAAATTTTTGCGTGGTATCGCCATGCACTGCGAACCAGCTGCCCTTTTTCAGGCTAGAGACATCAGCTTGTCAAGGTTTCCTTTGCCGTTAGTCCTACAAATGATTGTACCTGTAAAAAACCTTGATGAATTAATAATGCAAACACAAAGCAACAGCATGCTCATGATCAGCTTCAGGACCAAAGTCCTATCAGACTAACTACATAACAAAGGGTGCTATACAGCAAACAGTACTACCTGGTTGTCAAAAGGAGACATGAGATTTTTCATCAGCCCAGGTGTCCATAATGTGCTGCACTGGCTTGTGCCAGTTTTATTTAAAGCACCTAGAAGTATTGTGGTACATAAAAGGGGATTAAAAAAATGATTGCAGAACCTCAGCTGGATGTAATCCTTAAGGTTACACAACTCCTTTCTCCTGAAAAACAAGGGTGGATTCATCAAGACCTAAGTTTCATTGCTTGTACAAGGTAAAATCCTACTCTGCTCTCTCACTGATTGTCTCTTTAACTCTACACAAGCCACAGGCATGGAAAGAGGAGAACCTTCTAGATGGAGACCTTCTACAGGATCCTCAGAGCAAAACGTACTCCACCAGCTCAGGCAGGCATTCCTCACACCAGGTAAATTCTAGGGAGTCCCCCCGCCCTTTCCTTCATGCCAGCCTCTCCAAGGGGAGTGGGAGGGAATAGTTTCCAGCGAGAAATGAGAAACCGATGCCAAAGCGAAGGGGGTGAAAGCACAAAGAGGCACCAACAGCTCTCCACAGACAGACGAAAATACCAAGCCACAAAGTATCACCTTTGGTGTAACTGCAACTGAAATGGCCTTAATGGAGCCCTGCCTAGGATTACTATGTGACCTCATAAAGCCAAGACAGCCTCACTTCTCCGTGATTCCTCAGTAATTTGGAGGGCTGTCATCTGGCAACTCTAAACCCTAGCCCTAACTTTTTGCAAGTTGAGCTATATCTAGGATTCTGCCAATAAACCCACCCAATCTGGGTCAAAAGATGGCAACATCAGGGCTCTAAAAGATGCCACCATCCACCGAAGCCAATCTGAAGCCCCCCAGCATTTTGAAAAGTGAGAGGTTCCCACTGGATTTTTAATCAGTATTTTGTATGTGTCGCTTGGCAAGCCAAACTTTGCCTGTGCTAACATTTTTTAGGACTCCCCGTATTTCCAAAAACAAATGAAAAGTTTTTTAAAACAAAAAGAAAAGGGGAAAAAGAAAACCACACCCCCCAAAAACCCAGGCAAATTATTTCTAATTTGCCACTTGTCAGGCAGCAGCTTTAACAGGCCAGAAAAATTTTAATAAATGTATCATACAGTGTGATGTACCTACATGTCCAATTAGCACTGCAAACAAACATAAATATCTCATTAAAATATATAAATGTATATTGATTTGGTTTCCTACGCTTTACCACTTCCAATATATTTCTGAAAGGCATTTTATTTTAGGAGACAACACTCCACCACACTCTCTCCTCTGTACAGACCTTTGCACACTTGTGCTTCTTTGTTATTGACAAAGCTTCTGCTTTACACGAGGTTTGTCATGGAGTTTAAAATAAATACCTACAAAAATATTTTACTCAAGAAATCAATAGAAATCCTCATTGAACAGGAGAGGGGGGTTTTTTTGCAGGTTTCGCCTTCACTTGGACGCAGTACTGCTTGCATAGACTTTTCAATTACATTGCAGGGTTCTTCACTCTGCTATTGATTGATCTGAGATTTTTGGCAAGTCATTTCACCTCCATGCGGTTCCATCTCTTCCTACCTATCCGCTGTGTCTAATTAGCCTTTATAAACCCTTTGGGGCAGCGACTGTTTCTCACTGCCAGCTTGTAGTACCTGTCTCCATGGGGTCTGATTTCAGTTGTCTTGATACACTAATAATAACATTCAGGTTTTAAGAGATTAATTTTTTCAATAATAAAGAACTAAGCAATTGCATTGGAGAAATACAGTGCCAGTTCTATTGGTAAACCATACATATTTACATAGATCCTTTTTTCCTAAAAAGCTAGGCAGGCTTTAAATAACATTAAAAAAAAACATAAAAAGACAGTACACGTGATGAAAATATAATCACTAAGACTGTGAAACTCAGCAATTTCCCAAGAGATTTTAAGAACAGTATCTCATAGTCAGAAGACCAAAGATGCAAGGAAGTTTTACGCTGTTCCAGCTTCCCTCCCCACACTGAAATTCACTGAGGTCAGTGAGGACACCAAGGGTAACTCCCTGTTGGGGGTGTCTGAATAAGCTCTTTTTGTAAAGGATTTTTAGAATCTGGAAGCTATTCAGATAGTTTAATAACAAGAGTAATATTAGTGCCTAGAAGGATACATGTGAAGACTTCTGTTTTAATGTCTCAGCTGCAAATCTCTCTCCCAGCAGCAGCATCCTCACTAGCTGGCCAATAATGTGCAGATACAGAGGGAGGAATTCTGCAGCTCACTGCAACCAGTTCCTACAGCAATTGGTAAGAAACTTGCTGACTACTTACTAGAAATATACTTAATACCAACCTGGGAGAACACTATTGGATCCCAATTGGATCTGTTACATTTCCTAAAAGACACTGATACTGCTCTGTTCACATGCAGGAGGTGCTTTCTCAGGTATGCAAAAAAAAAAAAAAAATCTTCAGTTTCTCCAACATTTACATCCAGAAACATTAATTTTATTACCCTTAAAACACACACACGGACATGAATCCCTATGAAGGCAAAGCAGCTGTTATACTTCTTCCAGTCAGATTAACTGTACACAAACCCCTACAATATTTCACATGTATTTAAAGGAGACATTTTTAAATTTTATGGGTTCATCTGTTCTGAAGGGTATTTCAGTACACAAGTACCATAGGCATAACATAAAAATGCAACATAAATATGAATCCAGAAGACCTTTTAATTAATGTATTAATTACTGACTTCTAATTAAGAAAACACAACATCGTGATTTTATTGTATTTTCCAACAAAACCTCCAGTGCTGTGATGCATTCTCTTCCTGAAATCTTTTATGCTATTTTTACTGGAAAATGACCAAATAGACTGAGTGTTGAAAAAGCTCTTTTTACGGGCTTATCAGAAATTCCAGTAATTTTTCTGGAAGTTTACAGGGGGAAAATGTTCTTCCACAAGTAAATGGAGCAGATAAAAAGAAAAATTAAATTGTTCAGGAAATTTATGCTCCGTATACAGTATAGCTAACGTTTTTGAACAGACTTCACTAGCAGTAGCTGTAATGGAAAGACCATAAGACAACAGACCAGTGCTACCAATAGCAGAAGCTCCACATCAGTCATAACTGGGTATTTTATCTTAAATCATATTGCTCAACTTTTATGCACTTTACAGATTCTATCACCAAGATTGAAATATTGTCAATTTGAGTTACAGATCCTATGTTAAAATGATACAGAATATTTCAAATAACTATTACCAGGAAAGTCATTATGGCTAACTCCGAATTTAATGTGAATACGTACTTACATTACCATAGAAACTAAAGACTCCCAACTTGAAATTGTCATGCTAGTTGCTATAACAAAAAGGCAATTCCTCTCACCGAAAGGTTTCAGACTTTATGCATGAGACAACAGGCAGATCTAACAAACCCACATGGAAGGAGAACACAGAAATACCAGCAAAAACAACCACTGTCAATATAATGAACAGGAGTCACAGCACATCACCTAATATTGTCAACTGCAGAGTAGGCATCTCAGTGGAACTCAACTTCAAGGAGAGTTTTGCAAAGGATAATGTAGTGGCTGTGTAGGACATTTGGGGGGTAACTGCACTTCACCTAAGCAAAGTCCATGATAGTTTAAATTGAAAAGGTGTTCAACTCCTGCCCCAATCTGCTACAAGAGTTAAGCAGCTGCTACCTTTCCCACTCCACAGGATTGCACTTCAGTGATGGGAGCACACAGAACCATAGAACCATAGAACGGTTTGGGTTGGAAGGGACCTTAAAGATCATCTAGTTGTAACCCCCCTGCCTTGGGCAGGGACACCTTTCACCAGACCAGGTTGCTAGGTGCTCTACTAGCTTATTAAGTCTGCAACAGGACTCTGCAATACTTGGAAACATAAAATGCTGTTCTTATAAAAATACAAGGACAGAGAATTAAAATATAATGGGATTAATCCTTGTTTATACTAGCATACCATTTTGGAAGCATAAGAGAGGCTTATGTGACATTTATTAATGCAGATTTAGCACACAGAAGGACTTAGTAAGGAAATAACAGAAACTAACATAGCCATTTCATTTAATACTAAAGAACCAGCCATGTGAATTAACATGTTAGAAACTATTCAGTATCACTCATACGAGTTACAAAAAGGACCCTTCCTCAGTTTTCAATCTGAGTTTAAAATCAAGCAAACAAAAAATGTGTGTCTTGTAAGAACTTACATGTGAAACAGATGTCCTGGAATGAGACTGATGCCCTAATTTTATTCCCTTTCAGCTTCTGTAGCACGAGTTAGGTGTGGCTTTATAAAACAGATATATTTTATCGGAAATATGTGGATTAATTCATGATTGCTGGAAACAAAGCCGGAAGTATTTTTTTAATTAAAAAAAACCCAAACGTAAAATGTGCAATTTAATAAAAAATATTCCACATTTCATTTTGACAAACACAAGGACAATGTGAGATACAAAGATACCAAGATTAAATAGGTAAGTAATAAAAGATGACTTGTACCTGTTTCCAGGAAGGATTTCCACTCTGGAATACTAACGTTACATTAACATAACTACACAGTTTACTTGCTAGTAAGTAAACAGTATACTGTAAGTATAGAAAATTTTGCTCATTATATTCCTACTATTTTTTTCCAGTTTTTCTGCTATTCATGGAGAATCTATCAGCACTACTCATAACTATAAAATCTATTTCTAGTTTGTTTTTTTTTTCTCCTGCATACTGAGGACACAATATTTCTTCTGAGTTTTTAAAAACAAACAAACAAACTCACTATGACTCTGCAGATAGTAAATTATCTCAATTTTGTCCTCAGCGTCTGACCTAACAGACTTCCAAAGGAAAACCCTGGCCCCCAGTGTGATAATCTGGGGACTCTGTGAACAATTTAATAATTCTGGATAATTCAATGAAATGACTGCCATCACTGGCTATAGAGACCACCGTATGTTGTCAAGGCTGTGTCACGTATCTCCCAGACCAAGGACAATGGGAGATTGTTATACCAAGATTGCTCCCATCAGAACAGGAATGATCTGGAATCACGGAATGCCAAAATTCTAGGTCAAAACAAGTTTCTGCATGCTTTCTGAAGTAAATTTGAGCATAGAGAGTAGAAATATCTTACTGGCAGAATAAACTAGTTGGTGCTAATGACCTGAAAGACGCACTACTTGAAAGGGTCAAGGTGAATTCCAGGGACACCGGAAACCCTGAACAAAGATGCTTCAGTAGCAGAAAAGCTGTGGGAGCAGGAAAGAAAGGACATTGGCGGCAGGTAAGGCTCCATGGTTTGTAAGAAAGAAAAGGTATATAGGGGGATCAGTACACTGATCTAAACCAAGGATGATTCAACAGACTCAGAAAAATGTGATATAGAAAAGTAAGGAGGCATTATTTCACCTATGGATTTTTTCTGGCAGTGGACATAGCCACAACTGTTTTGTCTGCAAACCATAAAACACAGGTGTGCTTGTTTTTTTCTTCCATTTTCACATGGTCTTGAACACATGTTCAAGGCTGGAGGTCTGAAAAGAAAGGCGCAGAAGTTACTTAGTGTTTGTGGGCCAGCACTACTTCTGAGGGTCAATGACACCACAATTATTTTGGTACCAGAGACGGAGGATGAAGAAAGTGAGCCAGGGAGGTCAAGGTGCCACCTCAGCAGCAAGGGACCCAGCATGCAGTTCCAGCGTGATGGCAACTAAACACTACCTGGTAAATCTCCATTTTTGTAGGACTGTCACACACATACAAAAGTCATCCTACACAAATACGTGTCATCCAACACAAATACGTGTTTCTCCCCCATTTCTCAGGGGGCACCACTGTTTCACCCTACTTTGGTGAGAACTTGGGACAGAAACAGATGCATTAAGTACAACTTGTGATGTCAGCTAAAGAAGAAGGAATACAATTTTTTCATTGGAATGAGTCAATGGTGGATATTTTAGAGGGTCAGCTTTAGCCCAGCATGAGATTTCAACATATTCTGAGGAACTAAGACAGACCTAGGAAACACACGTTCCCTGTGCTGATTTTCCCTGTGCTGGAGAATCTCCTCAGGGCTGTACAGTCTCTCTTGAATATGACAGAACATGTGATTTCTAAAACCAGTAGTATTTTAGTTTAATAATCTCTCTGAATTTTTTTTCCTGGGACTTTCTCTCCCACATTTTACTTTCTCCATTTTGTTCCTTATCTTACTTTCTTCGTCTTGAGTTCATGCATTGTGGAAATAATCAACGACATCCAGAAGAAACATCTGAAGCTGATAAGCAGAGTGAAACAGCATTATTCATATATTACTAATCATAACCTATATATGAATGAGAAGACACCTGGAAGTGCTGTGTTGACAGCAACATACTTTTTGATTAAGCTGTCTGGATCCTAGCAATCTGCATGTGCTGACTGATAGTTCAGAAATAATGCATTTGTGGTTCATTTACAGACTGTAAAAAGGGTAAATACATGGCAGATATAAACAAACAACAGCCTTCTGTCAACTAAGCTTCTAGTGAAGAGTCCAAATTATGGATAGGAGGTTTGAATAAATGAGGCTTTTTAGGCTAGTGTTAAAAGACCGTTCAAACCATAAGTACTGTTTTAGAGATTATCAATTACCAATGAGAATTTTTGTCCAGTTTAGGAATGTTAGATGAAGTTCCTTTTTGTTAAAGCCCTTCGCTCTCTTCCTTTTCTCTTGCTTCTGCCTGCTATTCCATTTTCCACTGTGGTAGCTTCAGCCTACAGTCAGAAAGCTATACAAATGGCCAGCAAGACTATTACACCTTCTTACTAGGTAGATTTCCATGCGGTTGAAAGAAAGCTGATTTGTAATAAATTAGGTGTGCTGAAGAGATATTGTTGGGATCACAGCCCCTGTGATTTTAGAAAATTCAATTAAGGTCAGCATTGCAATGACATTCAGCACAAAACCCAAAGATAGGCACTTTGCTACTGAAATCAGTACCTTCAAACCCTGCACTATAGGCTGCACCTGCTTGGGTAGGCTTCTAATCAATCTTATTCCAAAGTTTATGATGATTTTATTTCCTGCTGCAGAATACTGTGCCATACTGCACATTGCTTGGCCACCAGAGTGAACGGGTTCATTGTAACTATCATATATATATATATGCCTCAAAAGTTGTATGAAAAATGTTCTAGATTAGTCCTGTAGCCCATAAATTATTACTATATATTATTGTGTAGCAATACTACACGAAGTCTTACACATTCTCAACCTACAGATAAAAAGTCCTACCCATAGCTCTCAAAAAAAATACATACAGATGTGTATGTATACTCATATATTTATAAACACATATTATATGTATGGAAGAAAAAAAAATTACTTCCAGAATGTTAACACAGTCAAGCAATAGCACTATGTTCTTTGACCTTTGCCTTGATGCTCTCCACCAAAAGTTTCCCTTTCTTTTTATTTGTTTATACCACTATGAGGAAGAGAAGAACAAGAAACATCTGCTTCTACAACTACTGCAGCACTCTCCTCTCCATCACCCTTTCTAAATCACATTTATGACCACCTTCTCACATAAATCCCTTCTGAAGGAGCACTTTTTCCATGTATACACCACTTCTTGTATACAAAAAATGTAGATGAATAATTTATCAACTCTTTCATGTCATGAAAGGAGCTCCTCATCTATAAAGAGCGAGAAGATCACGAACACTGAAAGCAAAAGCTCAGAATCCATATCTTTCATGAAATGCTGAATTAATGCAGGTGAGGGTATAGGATGCATAAAATAAGTCAGATGCAATTTTACCCCCTCATACCAGTACTTTCCTTTGATGTCAACAGTATCAACAGATGGACAAGTGTTAGTGTGAGATGAACTTTACCATATGTGACTCAATAGAACTAAGCAGAGCACTCTCAATTATTTCATTTCTTCAAGGAAATGATGCACTAACAAAGTCATGACCCCATCTTTTAATGACACATTTGTAATTCTCCGAGAAGGAAAAAGACTGATGAATATAATTCTATTGCCAGTGAACACACAGAGTTCCTGACATGAAACATCACAATCTCTCTGGAGGAGCTGAAGAATAAATCACCAGCTACATGAGTCAGAAGTCAGCTTCAATGGTCTTTAAATTAAGATGGACAAGCATAAGAATGACATAAAGTAATGGTAAAAGAGAACTCTGAATTTAATTTCTAGAGTTAGTACAATCCTAAGGAGCACAAGTTAGGAAAAAGGAGTAGGTGTGAAGTACAGTTTATTTTCAAAGAATATCTTTGCATTATATACCAGAAGTGCAACCTTGCAGGTTTTCATAGTTCTTTGGGTTTGGTTTTTGCAAGACACTTGTGATTTTTTTTTATTTGGGAAAATCAGGCAGCTTCCTATTGTAAAATATTGTTTTTTATATTAGTGAAGAAAATTTTATCCAACATTCACATCTTGGAAGATAGTATATATTGATACCCAGGAAGAAAAAACACAAAAAGACCATCTGTATGCACAGAGTATTTTAATGAACAGAGTATTTTAATAGCAGAGAATTACTGATGAATTTAAATAACCAAAGAAATTTCTTAAAAACATAACTATACATAGGAAAATGTGCATGAAAAAGTCTGTAGGAAAACAGTAACATTTTAACCAGATGACATGGTATTTACATGTGCAGGGTAAAACTTTGGAAAACCAAAACGTTCCTGTACTTCTCTGTCAAAAGGCTTGTCACAGACTTTTAAAGGAAAAAAAAGTTAACTGCAAGCCAGGTTTTAATTGCAAAACTCATGGATGAACTCATTAAGAGGAAAAAAAAGAACAAAACAAAAAAACCCCAAACTGCTACAAGCAAGACTACTAAATCCCTGAGCCACAAATCACTGGGTGCTGGGACAGTACTGTCCTGTCCCTTTACTCCTCACTGGGAACCGCTGTCGCCAGTACCAGAAATAGGACGTGGAGGATGCAGACCTGCAGTCTGCCCGAACACGGCCACTCTTGTATCCATCCTAAAGAGGATCCAAATCTTCTCCTGACTGGGAAAGCACTTGCAAACATGCCCAAGTCCATCTATAGTCAGTAAAACATTTTTGCAGGTAATTACTCCTAACTAGATTAGAATGAGAAAGTAAAATTGGTTTTAAGTCCTTGCTTGCATTATATATACTAAATGCCTTTTTGCATAAGGATCTAAAACATTATGGGTTGAAGCTTAAAGTCTGATGGTTTAGAGTCAAATCAGAGACACTAGAAACTGTCAATAAAAAGTATCAATGTTATTCAGTTCAACTGCTAGTTTCATATGGTCATACAATTAAATACTTCTAAAATTGAATTAAATTGCTCAGTTAGTCAGATCACCTGATTACTTAGTATGTCCAAACCATTTTCCTTGAGGAAGAGATGTGTCAGACAGCAGCTCCTGGACAAAACCTGCTGCAATGCTCCTGAGTTGTGAAATCCATGTTTTCAGACCGTTCGTTGGGATTCTGCTGAGTGCATCTTTGGAAGTTTTTAACTCTATGCAAAGAATAAAAATCATGGTTTATGCAGTACAGCTGAGTGGGCTGTTCCTACAACTCTTCATACTAAAAGCAAAGCTGTATTGGAGTCTGTGCACATCATGGACCTGTGTTGCCTACTGATGGGAATTACTGGAGAAAGATACTGTGGATCTGAGGCAGCAGTGATGAACAGAGAGAGAACTGGAGACAACACTGCTCCTCACATGACTCTTCCCATGTGATTACTTATCCAAATTAGGATGCCTTTCCTTAACACATTGCTACTTTTACAACTGCGCATCTGTGCATCTGTGGGAAGAAGATAGTACTTAATCTAGAATGTTATGCATGTAAAAACAATCACATTTGAAATTCAGAAGTATTTCTTTCAGAAACAGTAAGGCTCTTCTCTTCATCAGAGTGAGCAGAAGGTCAGAATATGTAACATTTGCAAATGTGCACGACTAATTTGACTGCAGTGCAAAATTCTCCCATTGAAAGGGTATATATTCAAAAAAGCATAGGACTTTACAGAGAAAATCCAGTCATCTTCACTTGATGTCAAGGATAGCTTTGCCATTGACTTCATCTGGGCCAAGATTTCACCCCATGTGTTTTAAGAGAATCTCTGTGATTCTGCCAACAGTAGCACAGTAAGTGGCTCACAAAAAAACCTAATAAAAAAATCCAAACAAACAGGAAACAGCCTCCAAGGAATACTTCTCTGCGAACTCTTCCAACTAGGATTAAAAAATAATAATAATACTGGTTCTTACAATCTTTTCTCCCCATGCAAAACCAGATAATATTTCCTGCATTTAAACCTCATTTATTGGGTATCATACTTAGGAGAGTTCTATGTCGGATCATATCATGGAAGTGCTAATTAGTTTCTCATGTTTACTCCTCCTGATGATATACAGCAACTCCTACATTATATGATTGTTATTTCTAAGTTAATATTTTTAGCTCAAGATGTTCAGCTCACGTAAAACAGCAATATTCCATCGGACTTGTTTTAAAGAAGTATTTCACCTCATAATGTGACAAAAGATGAAGTATTTCATTATTTTGAAGAGGGGGGTGTTTAATCAAACACAACACAATGAAAAATCATGAAAGCACCTTTATTTGCTGTACTTCAAAACAGCTAATTCCCATAAACTGAATTAGCCATTCCCTGATTTCATCTACAAGTGAATTTTCACTGCTGAATTATCAAAACTTTCAAACAAGAGTAATACTCACAGTCTCTTAAGCATCACGTTATAAATAGTTGTGCCCTACCTCCACATTTCTCCCTCCGACTTCATTCCTAGGCAGCAGTGAAGAAGCAGCTACAGTCACGTGGTGCATTCAAGGTCACGCTATTCTAATTTACAGAGATATCATTGATAAATTATGCGGAAACAATGATAATGGAGTCATTAACCTTGTTCCAGCACACTAAAGGTGTTTTATAATTAAAAGGAGAACAAAAGTTACAAAAACATATAAAGATTTTATTGCCCAGCTTTTTCTCTCCTACACACTGCTGCCAAGTACTGTTGGGGAATAGGAATTTGTTACTGTGAGTAGTGTAGATGCCTGCTGTCTGTGCTCTGTAACCAAGCGGTGCAGGGATTAGTCTGAATTACACTGAAGGAGGAGTCAGGTGGTAAAATACACAAACCATTGACCGTTTTTTTTAAAAATAGGAAGTTGGATCCAGAAGGCCTCTCCCTTTGGCAAAGTAAAGGATGCTGGAGCGCAAGAAAGATCATTCCAGCCATAAAGTCTTTCTCAGTCCAAGAATCTATGCAGAACTGTCATTTCCAAACACGCAGTCATCTGGCCAGTGCTTTGAGGACTCGCATCAAAAGTGTAGTGTGTTAACATACTGAAGTGAAACTCCTCAGAGATAAATATATAAAAACTAGGCAGAATTTAGAATTCATCCTCATGTCTCATTCAAGAAACTTGCAGTAATCCACGGACTAAAAGCCTGACTAATGTCCCTAATTCATGTATGACAGATATCTTTATTAAGGGTGCACACATTAATGAATCACTGGTGATTGCTTTGACTTAAAGAGAAATATTAGAAAAACAGTGAAGAGGTGGGACAGAGACTGTTTCATGTAGTAAATGAACATAACAAATTGGCATTACTGTAAATCATCTACAGGATTTCTGCAAAGGAAAAAGTAAGAATTTAAATAACTTAACAGACAATGTACCCTCTTCTTCTTGACACTTCCACTGCTGCTTCTTTTTGAACCCCGTCACAGTAAGACCACTCACACTAAAATTATTACTAAAGGGAGGAAACTACAGAGCAGGTTTTCTGGAGTTCAGGTGCCCAGAGATGACACCCTACTGCAAGACAGAATCCATTACACTCCTTTCTAATCTTCACTTACCACATAAACTATTGTGTCTCCCTGCGTTGCCTGACTATCAAGATATGATCTACAACATATTGCACAACTTACCCAAAAGGACAAATAGAAAAATCCCAGATCATATCTTTATTTAGAGGTTTGACCTTACGTAGATAACCGAATATATCATAAAGTACATTCTGAAGGCCTGAGTGAAAGTCAGATTCCTTCTACTCATTCTGCCGTGTTTGGATAAACTTATAATTGGCATATCTTTCAAGCATTCAGAAGTATCACAAATGCCACTTTAAACAATAAACCGCCAATTACAATGAGGAAGTGTCCAAGGCCAGGCTGGATGGGGCTTTGAGCAACCTGGTCTAGAGGAAGGTGTCCCTGCCCATGGCAGGGGGGTTGGGACCAGATGATCTTTGAGGTCCCTTCCAACCCAAACCATTCTATGATATGATTCAATGATATAAATTACAAATTATACCAAATGTCAGAAGAACTCTCCTGTATGTCCTCTGAGCAAAGGCTGCTGGTTATAGCTACAGAGCACAAGCGCCTTTGATGCACGGCATCTAAAACCTCCCCACCGCAGAAATCCCCAAGTTTTCAAAGGCTGAGCTTACTGCCTGGCTGAAATGCATACTTTAACAATACGCGTACAGCCGCTGCACCATCCATGCCCAAGGAGCACCTACAGACTCGGTTCCGAGAGCAGCTCACAGCTCCTGTGCTTCAGAAATGCTGCCGGGGTAGCAGAAATCTCCTTACAAGCGTTCAGCTGCAGTTAGCCCAACTCAGCATAGTTTAAAGAGGACAGAAACAAACATGTAAACAGCATCTGTGGCGTCTCTTCTCTACTGACTTTCCTGGAAATGCATTAACCTATTACAGTACTTCAAAAATAAATAAGAGAAATAGAGGAGAGGCAAAAGTAGACCGTTCTCTCCCAAAAGTTTCTGCTTCTCCCCTCCCACTTTTTCCGAGCTCCCCGCTCCCTAGGATTAGGCGATCGTTTTCACCAGGGATCAAATGAATGACTTTACCGCTAATGACACTTAAGAGATGCTAAAGCCGCCCTCCAGGCCACCGGGGACCGGGCGCGCAGCGGCCAGCCCCTGCCCCCAAGCCAAGGCGCCGGGAGCGAAGCAACGCCAAGGGCGAGCCCCGCTCCGCCGCCGCACCCCGCCGCTCCTCCGGCCCCACCGGCGGCGGCGGCAGCCGGAGGGGCGGCCGGGGCGGCCGGGCGGGGATGGCGGGGCGGGGGTGCTGCCCGGCGGCGCCGGGGCCCGCGCCCCCTCCCGCGGCATGGCGAAGCGCTGTCACTGACGCACATTTAATTCGCCCGGCTGCGGGCACCGCGCAGCGCCGCTCGCATCCTCCCCCCGCCGGCGGGGAGGGGGGCGGCTCCGGCGGGGAGGGGGAAAGTCAAACTGCAGCAACAAAGTTGTTCCCCCCCCGCCCCGCTCCCCCCGGACCCTGCCCCGGCTGCCGGGGCGGGGGGGCCGTCCCCGCCTTACCTTGCTTGACGCACTTGAGCCGGATGGGGTCCTTGCAGTGCTTGATCACGGCCAGCACATCCCTGATGGTGAGCCCGGCCACGGGGGTCTCGTTCACCTCCAGCAGCAGCTCCTCCGGCACTAACTTGCTGCCGCCCTCATAGGCCACCTTGCCGGGCTTCACCTCCCCCAGGTAGGGGAACTGCCCGTTCTCGGCGCCCCCCTTCAGCTCGAAGCCCAGCTGCCCCTCCGGGTTCCTCACGATCACGATCTCGTGGACTCGGCTCGTCCAGTGGCTTTTCTTCTTCAAGCCCTTGGACATTGCCGTGGGGATGCTCTGCCCGACTCCCTCCCTGGATTCCGTGCTTCTTCCCTCCCTCCCTCTCTTCCCCCCCCCGTCCCCGGGGCAGCCGGGCTCCTCCGGGGCAGGCTCGGGGCGGGCGGGGAGCGGCCGCCGCTGCTGCCGGCCGGCGGGAGGGAGGGCGCGGCGGCCCCGCGGGGCTCGGGAGCTGGGTCGGGGAGCGCCTCTCTGCCCTCTCCGCCCGGCTTTAGCTGATATCCATGGCAGCCGCGGCGGCCGGGACCCTGCCTGTGCGTGGATGTACTAGTTGTAGAGAAACTGGCAGCGGGGAGGGAGGGAGGAGGGAGGGCGGAGGGAGGGGACGGCGGCGGCGGGGGGAGGAGGAGGAGGAGGGCTGTCGGTCTCGGTGCCGGAGCGAGGCGGGCGCTGCCTCGCCGCTCCCGCCTCGCCTGACCCGGTAGTGAAGGCCGAGAGAGAGGCTGCCTGGCACGGCCGGCAGAAGGCGGAGAGCGGCCCGGGCGGCGGCGGGGGGGCACGGCAGCCGGCGGGGAGAGCGGCGGCCCCCGGCCCGCCCCCCCCCCCCTGCCGCCGCCCGGCCCCCGCCCAGAGGGGGCGCCCGGGGGCAGCAAGATGGCGCGGGGGGCCCGGCCGCCGCCGCTGCCCCTCGCTGGCTGCTCGGGCGCCTCCCGGCCGGCCTCCCCCTCCGTCCCGCGGCGGCGGGGCGGTCCGGCAGCCTCCCGAGCGTACGGAGGGTGGCAGCCGCATCGGTGGTCTGCTGGGGTGTGGGAAGTCTGCCCGAGGTGGGGAGGAGGAGGGATGCTGTGGTCCAGGAGCTCTGCTCATGGCAGGGCAGGACCCTGGCTTCGAGTTGTGGCCAGAAAAAGACAAGACAGCCCTTCGCTTCGCGGATCTCAATGTTACGAAGGTTCGCAGAGTGGTTTCCCTCCGTTCGGAGGTCTCACGCTTCAGGTTATTGAATTGTACAGGGGCATAATTTTTAATGCTGGTTACTGTGGCCACAGGAGGCGGGAGCTAATAGCTCAGATGGGTGTTACACCTGAAGAGGTTATAACGAAGAGAGGGGTGGCAGTTTTTTCTGTAAAATCTACTTACCGTCACCGGCCAGATGTTCACCACCATCACTCAGGTGGCCGTCTGCTCCTTGGCCTTAAACCCCAAATGACCTTGGTGGCCCAAGACCGACATTTCCAACCTCCAGAGCTTCGCTCTGCCCAGGCACTGGGATGCATTTTGTTCAGCAGGTGATATTGTAACCCACTCCTCCCCAGGGCTCTCCTTTAATTAATTCTATCACATGCCTAAAACGTGTGCCAGCAGTGGAGTGTAGCAGTTGGCATGTCTTTCTGAGAAGCTTGCCTTGCCTAAAAAAACAGTTTCCATCTGAAGGGGAGATTGGCAAAACACAGGCAGAGCAACCTCCTGACTTTAAGAAGCGTAGTTTTTGTGCCTGCAGGATATAGGAGAGCTGGATACGTGAAGGCAAGGGTCTGCAGATGGGGTACTGAATGGGGGAAGGCGGGAGAAATGTAGCATGTGTTACAGCACGTGATTTAAAGCTGGTCAGATATTTTTGAAATTTCAATTAAAGTGACTCCGCAATGAATTTTTTCACAAATTGTATTGCTGTTTTCCCTTTAGGTTCCTATGGAAACAGGCCTTTATGCGATCATGCTTGGCTGTGTCTCCTTCACTTCTCCAATAACTTTTGAAGCTGTTGGGCAGTTTCGCCCAAATCTATCTCAAATATAATTAAGTTATTTCATGAAAATAGGCAGCTGGGTAGGGCTGAGAGATCCTGTAAATGTCCCAAAGGCTGTAACATGAACTTGCCTCTTATTAAACAGTGATTCACATGGTTGAGAGACCATATAAATGTCTTGGTAATGAGAAAAGTTTCAATTACAGCTCATTATCAGCCTCAGTATAAGTCTGTGGGAAACCAGAGTTCTTCAGTTCATGTTCTCCCAGAATTACTTGTTTAATGTCCTCATGCACTCGGAGGTGGAATGGGCACATGCAGGGGGGAAGAAAGCAATGAGAAAATTACCAAAGTCTGCATCCTGCAAGTCATTTCACCTGCTTCGCTGTGTGGGTCTGGCCAGTGGTGCAAAGCTCTGTACGTGAGGGGCTTCACAAAAGTCAGAGTAAAGAATAAAACAAACAAAACCAAGACCCCACAAAACTGGAAATAAGCGATCCATAAGCATGGACAGCTGAACATGGGAGGGGAACTGGAAAAGTACTTTGACTGGAAGATGCTAAGAGGTTTTCACTGGTGGGGCAAGGATTACAGTAGTGGTCTCCTTTTCCAAAGACCATCAGGAGTGTCCTGCTGCCACTAGGAGCAGGGTCTCTGGTCTGGACAGAAATGGACTGAGACACTTGGAAAGAGAGCAAGAGAGTCAGTAGGTTTGTTTCTCTCTCTAGCCCTGCCCTTGCATTTTATCTTACTTTTTAGTTCAAAAGTGGGGTAGGAAGCAAATGGCTAAAAAGAGGAATTACAAGACATAACATCTTGTTATCCTTCAGTTTCCCAAATATTTCCATAGTCACTTCTTTGCTGAGTCCTCTGGTCTGCTAAAGCCTACTCTACTAAAGTGATCATCATTTCTTAATTTAGAGTTTATAGTCATTCTGCTAGTATAGTATTGCAATTGTTGACTTGTCTGATAATTAAAAGTAAATTTCTAAATAACTTCATGTTTACCACAATATATGTACAACAAAAACACAGCTTTTAAAAATATGTCAGGAGATATGTGTCATTAATACTTGAAATATTCATAGGAGATGGGGGAAGGGAATCCTGTGAGTGCTATTTTTCTATTTCTTAGGGGTGTCCAATAATTTATTGAGAATTTTTTAAGTGCCCATTACCAGTTTAAGTCAGATGACATTAACACTAGGTAGTAGGTGGATGCCTGACTAAATAATTTGTGGCACAAACTCCCATTTTAAAGGGTGTACAAGTCAGAGCATTTCTGATTTAACACGGGTTGTGGACAAATCAAGCTGAATGAGCTCTTCACCTCTTAACTGTTTTAGATAGTTGTATTCATCTAAAATAATACCATGTAGAGCTGATGGAGGTGGTGGTCCAGAGGGAGATCAATTACAGCTGCGTTAACTTTGCCTTCTGAAGGTGGGCAGCAGCGTGAGCCAGACCCCAGCGCAGGCATCCGCGGTTTGGCAGAGAGGTGGGGGCTATATCGAAGAAGCCTTAGCAGTTTTCCCAAAGCAGAGCTGCGTGTTAGTTGATCTTCACACCAGGAAAGGATGGCCGTTGTCAAGTTTAGAGAAGAACCAACGGTGAGTGGAATGGCAGGTCATACCTGTTAAGATGAGGATAGAGTGAAGGATATTGCAATTGAAGGATGATGGAGGGATATGGCATTTCTCTGCAGCATTCTCTGGTAGTGGGGATAAAGTTTTAGAGTTTGGGGTTGACTGTATGGATAAAGTCTTGCCATCATGTCATCACTCGTTTATGTTCTCGGGGTTTAGGGCAGTAAGGACACAGATGGAAATGCATAGTTTGCTTTGGTCTTCTATTTGAAAATATATTGTAAGGAAATTAAACCTCATATAAGGTCCTTTTGCAGCAGCTATACTCTTTCAGATAACTTTGTTTCATATTTACGGTGATAGCCGGGTAGCTATAAAACAAGATTATATTTGTCACTGACAGAGAAAGTGTCCCAGCACGTGGCTGAGGGGGCGAGTTTGCAGATTTTCTGCCTGGCCCCCAAAGAGCCTGAAAAGGACTTTGTGTCTTGCCAAGATCTTTCTGTGAGTCCCTTCCATTGAGTTTCATCTCAGGAGAGCATGAACTGGTCCTGAGTGTGGATGTAAGGGTATCTAACACAAGGGATTTCCTATAGGTAAAAGTAACAGCAGCACATAATGAAACACGTTCACCAAATATAACACAAATGCCTTTTATTATTCCTTTAAATCTGGTACACAGGAACCAGTAAGTCACTGTACTTTTGGGAGTAAAGTTGAGCACATGAGTAAGCTGAAGTGTAAGACTTCAGTAAATAAATGTATTTTGTAGCTGGAAAGTAATCCTTCCTACTGTAACGCTACACATTCAGTAAAAAAAGTAACTGAATTCTGTCTGTATTTTCAGTATGCAACATTTTTGGATAAGTGAATTCCTCAAGTAGAAAATTATGTATTGCATGTGCCAAAGGGGAAAAAAGGAAAATACATCCATTACCTACTATTATTTATGCAGGAATGGAGTTCTCTCCCTTGTAATTGTGTTTGTAACATTGGACTTGAACTCAGAAGATGTTAAATTTCCTTCTTCGGCACATGTTTCCTGTGTGACTGGATGCTAACTCCATGACATTACCATCTCTTATTTTTTCCATTTTAGCACGGGCGTAATCCCTCTTTTCTCTCACAGTTTTCTATTTAGCATGTCAGCTACCTGACAACCTTATTCTTACGTGGGGCTTCTTGACACTACAACCTAGCTCCACCACAGGACATATATTCATCTAGGAGTTGGGCGGAATTCAGATGTTTAAATCCAAATTCACAAAAATTTTGCCTATGCCTTTAGTTGTCTGAGAAGATTTTAATAGCTAACCTTCCCACCAGAAGAGCTCCAGAGTGTCTTAGCTGCTTTCACTGTCTTCTGCTGGGAGTTTTAAATGTTCTCCTTGGGATTCTGAAAATATTCTGTCTCCTTTATTTCTTTGGTTAAAAAATTGCAAATTCCTAGCCTTTGCAGTTGCAAATTTCACCAAAAAGTCACTAGAAATTTGTTATGATATTTACTACTGCCACTCACATCTTTTATGAGCCTAGTTTTACTAGTATGAGCCTTGTATTATTACTAATATAATCTTTTTTAATTTTCTGGCTTCAGATTTTGAGAACTTTTGCTTCAGAAGGGCTAAAACCTCAGGCTATTTATCTAAAACCTCTTTTCCCAAGACCTCCCCATTCTGAAAGCTTTGATAAAAAAAAAATACATGTTTTATTTTACTACAAAGCCGAAGGATTTTGTTGTTTGGGGTTTTTTTTAAGTCTTTTACCAAAGCCTTCCATAGTTTTGGCCATCAGGGCTTCAAAATATACTGTTATTTAATTGTAGGCTTCAAAATTTTGTAAAACATATATCTAATTAGAATGGAAAGTAATGGAAACACTCAGCTTTCTCAACCCATTAGAGGATTTCTGTTGTGGCAATAGCTCTTGCAGAGAGCAAATCTGATCGCTTCTGGATGTGATGAAAATAGTCTCCATGCCTGTGCCGAAAAATAAATGCAGCCTTTGGGAGTGAAGGAGAAATTAAAGACAGGAGTTCATCTAAGTAGTATAGTTTACAATGAGTTGATAAGATTGCAGGAGGCATTTTGTTTTCTCCTGATCATCTCCGTATTGGTGTTTGTTTTCAATGTGATCTTTTCCAGTTTCCTTTCTCTCTTTTCTTATCAGACCTCGGTATTATATACTTCCTGTGCTGCTCTTGCTAGCTGCTCATGAGTTGATTAAGGTGAGATACAGAAAACTTGTTGGAGGTCAAAAACTTCCCCAGGGACAAAGTTCTGGGAGACAAGCTGTCAAAATAAATTCGGTAAGAGCCATTAAAATAAACAAATGATGGCCTCTTTCCACAGAAATGCAAGTTTAAATTGCATCCCAGTAAATACCCACAGTAGGAGACAGAATAAGACAGAAACAAAACCACACAGAACACCCTATCAGAAAATAATCCTTTAAATTTGGCCTGACACTAGAAAGATAGCAAACCTACAAATATCTGTTACTGCGAACGGCAAGAGAAGTGTGAGGCTCGCACAGTGAATTACTGCTGCTGAGATCCTCGCAGCACACAGGGCCGTGGTGGCTGGGATTCTGAAAAGTACCAACCGAAGTGGCCGGGTAGCTGCCTGGGTTTGGAATGATGACTTCTTCACCACCATGGCACTGGTTTGTGCCCTCGCTAGCTTAAATTATCCTGTACCCACTGGTAAGCCTCATTGGATAGCACTAGGGTATTACTGCATTGAATAATGTGGATTAGCCTATATCTTTCACTGAATTTGAATTTCTGGTATCTTCACTTCCCATTATAATCTTTAGTATTCAATGATTTATTTCACAATTAAAATACCTATAAAAAATTGGTTATCGCTCTTACATAATGATATCTTAGATTAACAAACTACAAAAGACCTATTCTCTGAATTCTTTTTTCCTGTTGCATTTTCATGTTCCTTGGATTAGACTGAAATGAGGCTTTCCTCTTTCATGTCTATAATCAATTTCATTTTACGTTTCATATGAACTAACAGTGCTGCTGAGATTGATCTCACAGCGTAGCTGGGAAAGAAGATGAATATTTTATGAACTTATAAAAGATAAAATGAAAGCATATTATTCTAGGGATGTATTGTTCATGTTCCACGAAAAATTGTGACAGCATGTCCATTCAGAAGCTTATTTGCACACCTCTCTCATCTCTTTGAGAGGAATCACCTTTCCATGTCAAAATTCTTGTGCTTAATGTGATTGCAAAGACTTTTTGTCATGAAAATTAACAAATACTTCTGAAATTAGAAGTAGCATATTTTCACACAGACATCACCATGGAAATTTATAAAAGGTTGTATGTTTTGTAGATATATTTCCATAAGTATTAAAGCATGATGCAGTGAAGAGTTTAGAGAAAATGGCTCTAAAATAATACCTGCACAAACTCACCCAATGCTTGTCAGTGCCCAGAGGCCAAGCATGAGCAAAGCTGTATAGGAAAGATTTACACCTCAGTCAATTTAGCGCTTCCGTGCAAGTGGTGCCGAAGCACTGAACTGGCCAAATTCTTAACTTTTTTACCTTAGTAAGCCTGAAGCTTTAGGGAACTTAGTTGGGTGAGGATGATGTCTTATTTCCATTGCTTTACCAAGCTTTTAAATTCAACAGAGTTGCTGACTTGTGCTGCCCCATGACAGCTGGAGGGACAGGGCATCCCCTGCCCGGTCAGAGGCTGCTGAGGACCAGGATCCAGCTAGTCTCGACTCCGTGCTATAGATGCTTTTCACAACTGCAAAACCATTCAGATTGCTTCCAAAAGCTGGTTGTACTGAAAGATTATCTAGTGATGGATGCATGTTTAGGTAAAAGTATCATCACACTGAGGTTAGTGGCAAAAATGTTTTTGAATTACCAGGGCTTTCATTCCAGAGTGATATATAAATACTCCAAAAACTTGAATACTAGGGTGAACTTAGAGGCTGATAGTCCCGTCTCTCTGCCCTACACCCAGAGCGTGTGTGGTCCAGGTGATGTGACATAAAGGCATTTGTGCCACTATGCATGTGCACAGCGTCCTCATAAAAACTCATCACCGAGCTTTTATTCAGTTGTGTTTATATAGTTCTGGAATTGGTGCATGCATGCTTAAAAGCACGTGATGGACTTTGCATTGGAATTGGTATGATAAACAAAAGTGCATTCAAGGAGGCTGAATTACTCCTTGTGTATTGTAATATTGTGCATATTTGGCGTTATTCTCAGAGTATGGCTTCATGCTCAGTCATGCTAATGGTTGTGCATTAGACTTAATAAGAACATTTCTGCACAGGTGCTTCCATCAATAGTGGCTCACAGAATAGAACTGCACTGTGTTGCCAGGTCACTAATGCTGAAGGTCTGTTCTCGGATGACTTTTTCAGAAAAGAGAAGCTTCAGCTGATACAATGACCCAAATCTAATGATTTGAAGACAGAAGACTCAATTAAGATTTCAATTCAAGGTTTTTGCTCCTGTAAATTGTAGGTCAAGCCCACAGTCTCCAGGAATATTTGAGGCTCAACCACAGAACCCCAGCTTATCTCAGGGAAAGCTCTCAGATAGGCACTTGCACTGAATTTGAAGAAAGAAGTGTGCCCCACCCTCACAAAGCAAGACAGGCACAATTTAGTTCTTACTGCACTCAGTTGAGAGATTTGTGTTGAACACATAGAATATAAAAATAGATTTTAAAAATTTCAAAAATCAAATTATTCTGATTTTGTCTTTGGAAATGTATTTGCTTGTGCTGGGAGGAAAAGATAGTGTACTTTATCACTGCCTTGTTATACGATAGCTGGAAATGAAAGAAATACTGTGTTTGCTAGACTGGCATAGGTGTTGAATTTTTTATCACTATTCAAAGGGGAAAAGGTTCTGACTACCTGACTGTGTAGTTAGAAACACACATGAAAAAGAAACACTGCATGAGCAATTAGATTATTTTGGAAATTTCCTGAAGATTATTTAATTAATCTGAGATACTTCATTCAAGGACAAGCATGTTGGTTTCTTTCTACCTAAATCATGTTGGAGCTCTCGTAACCTTCATAAGATGATGGTATTTTGTTCTCATAAGCATTCTTTATTTGCAAGTCTTGTTCTTTCTTGTCATAGCCAGGGTCTAGGTTGCTGTATCTGAAGACAGTAATGCTTATTCTTTTGTCCCATTCAGCTAATGATGTATGAGGGCCACAAAAATGATCAGAGGGGTGGAACACCTCTGCTATGAGGAAAGGCTGAAAGAGCTGGGGTTGTTCAGCCTAGAGAAAAGAAGGAGACCTTATTGCGACCTTTCAATACTTAAACGGGACTTATAAGAAAGATGGGGACAGACTTTTTAGCAGGGCCTGTTGCGATAGGACAAGGGGTAATGGTTTTAAACTAAAAGAGGGTAGATTCAGACTGGATAGAAGGAAGAAATTTTTTAGGATGAGGGTAGTGAAACACTGGAACAGGTTGCCCAGAGAGGTGGTAGATGCCCCATCCCTGGAAACATTCAAGGCCAGGCTGGATGGGGCTCTGAGCAACCTGATCTATTTGAAGACATTCCTGCCAATTGCAGGGGTGATGGACTAGATGACCTTTAAAGGTCCCTTCCATCCCAAAGCATTCTATGATTCTATGATTCTATGAATTGGTGCCTCCAATCCACAGTTCTGCTGCTGCAACTTGATGTCCTTCACTCCATTGTTTTTCACCCCAAAGTGAATAATGAGGTAGTGGAAGAAGCATGAACATACCATCAGATAAATAAAGAGAGTAACACCACGTGTTGAGATTTTAAAATGAGTTTTTTAATAGGGTGGAGAGGAAGAGGAAAAGAACTACTGCCATCAGAAAGAACTTTAAAAAGAATCAAATTACTTCCCCAAGACATTGCGATGTATATTGATTTGGGATGTGTCTTGTTTTTGCTTTAGCCTTCAAATTGAATTATATTTTAGGCAGATAATGTTACTTGCATTTCTTGTAGGACTCCTGCTGTCATCATGAGCTTTGTGCTATGCAAGTACATCATAAGAGATGGCTTATGCTCTGAACAGTTTATAATCCAGATATCATGGGTAATATGGGTAAAAGCAGGCAGGATCACATAACTCCAAGATCACTTTCTGAGCATATAACAGAAGTTGAGGGTGTTTGAACACTAGAACAGGTTGTGCAGAGAGGCTGTGGAGTCTCCATCTTTGCAGGCACTTAAACCCCAATGGGACTCAGCCCTGAGCAACCTGCTCTACTTGACCCTGCTCTGAGCATGGGGTTGGACTAGGTGATCTCCAGAGGTCCTGTCCAACCTCAACAATTCAACGATTCTGTGTGATTGTGTTAGGAGCAGAGTCAACCGGACCTACGTCTCTGGAGTCTTACGACATAACTGTTCATTGAACCACATCATCTTTGCCATAAAGTTGTACAAAACCAATATTGTTATGGATGGAGACCAGTTCTGCAATTATTAGATTGAGTAGTACTTCTTCATACCAATTGTCCCATTGACTTATATATTAAATTGACTTCTGAGCACCTCTTGACCTGAAGGTTAAGCTGTTAATATGCAATTCAATTTAAAAATTAATTGGCACTATTAAGACACTTCTTCTAAACCCAGATTAATATCCCTCTTAATTTCCAGACCTAGGAACCCTGAATGAATTAATAATGTATTAACTGGGTTAATATATTGGTATTCCTAGAGTAGTAAATGGGTGCAACTGATATTAGTTCAGCTGGTCTCAGATTGGAACCGGTCTCTCCCAGTGATGAGAGAAAATGGCAAATTATTCATTTGACAGGATTTTGTCTCTTGTGGGATACACTTTAGAAAAGAGTGCTGGAAATAGACTAAAATGTTGCATCATCCTACGCAGATAAACTAATAATGATTTTTTTTTTATTTCTTTACAGGAGGTCTCAGTAGGCGAAACCAAATTTTCAGTAGGCCCCACATAGTGCTGTATTTAATGTCTGACTTAAATGTCGTGTATGCATTTTTACATGTCAATGGAAAAAATCTTCTGCCTTTGCTGCTTGCACTTAAAAAATGAGTGCTGCACTGGCAGCTGTTTCCCTGCATTACTGGTATGAGAAAAAGTGTGACCTACTCAATTAACAAGATTATTTTCTCAAGTACTTCAGCGTTTTCCTGATATTGCTCCTTCAGTTTTGGTATTTAGTAACCTCAGGATGCTCTTCTCTCAAAAAATACACAGGTTTCCACCTGCAGATTTTGTGTATGCACTGATCTTTCTAAAGCAGACCTGAACACTGTCCTACCTTGGCTCCTACTAACGTCCATCTGTCTTAGCATTGTCTTCAAAACAAATAAAGTTAGATTTTTTTTTAAATCCTTTTTGTATATGAAAAAATACTCAAAGTTATTGCTTTTGGATTGTACTGTTGCAAAATCTAAGACATTCATTTTTAAAGTAATATCTTCTGAAGTTTGCCAGTTTATTTTTTAAAACATTAAATCCACAGCAAACAAAGGATTAGACTAGATTTTTCACAGTGTTTTTATTACAGAGACTTTCTGAAGAACATGTTTTCAGTCATTGCAAAAGAGTAAGAAGTCACCTTGTTTCTTAGACAGCAGTAGCCAAACTGATAAGAAATAGGTCAAAGTTGAACCTTTTCAAGGTTGGTTTGGTCTTTACACATTTAAGGAAAAGAAGTAAATTTTGTGATTTAGAAATAGCAAGTCTATTCCAGCCAAAAAGAGCAAGTAAAGTCATTTACACTCCTTCTTGGTGTAAATATGATAGTATTTAACTCCATTGCATTGATTTGTGTAGCATATATGTTATAATTAATTATCAAAACAAATTCTGTGGTAATACTAACAGAGTCACTTTAATCCTAGTGGGAAAGAGAGTTAAAAATTAAACTTGAATTTCTGTTCTTAATGTTTTATTTTGAACTTCAGTTTTCTACTATATGTACATATTTCCCTGTTTACCTTTAGTTTGACATTTATGTGTTATATTTGAGTAGTTATAAGATTAATTTGTCATTTGAAAAGTGGATGATTTTCTAGGATAATTGCTGGACATGTAGAAGGCAACAGACTTTTTTTTTAAGATTCTAGACATTATGATTCAAGCAGCAATTTTAACTGTTATGAGTGCTTACTCTTTAGGAGCTTACTCCTTTTTGCAAAACTATGGCACTTGACAGTATTTGTTACTACTAACACTTGGCTTTCTGCAGTGATCAGAGGACGGTAGTAGGCAGGTGTTACGCTGTGACTGCAACTTACCAGGAAAAACTTGCTCCTTATCCTAGCCCTTATTCTTCCATCTGCTTACTTCACTCACTGTTGTGTCTGGCTATAATCCAGATTTGTAAACTCTTTTGGGGACTTGGATTTTTTTCTGTTCCATACTTCTAGAAGACTTAACACAGAGAGCGCAATAATTATCTATGCTTGTAAGACTGAAGGGCAAATATTGTACTTATTTGGGTTAACAAACAAAAATTTTAAAAAAGGGATTGGTGTATCTAATACACCAGGCTAAATTAGTAAAGAAATTTAGCCATTTATCATCACAGGATCTTGGCGTTGGTGAATTGAATTTTATCGACCTTTTTTAGTTAAGAGTATTGCAACTGTTAACTGTTAACTTAAACTTCTCTTCTAAATTAATCAATGAGGTAATCTTTGGGTAAAATCAAAGTATAGTTAATACTTTTTAAAATAACCTGCATTTTTTCAGGTTTGTTTCATTGTTTCACATTTGGTTTGCGGGTATTTTTTCCCAGAGGTATTAACAATTACTGTAGCCTGTTGTAAAACTGTGATTTATGGTAATGTAAAACAATAAAAATGGATTTAGATTCTGAATGCACACATTTTTAAATATGCATTGAACTTTAAACAAATAACCAGTTTCTTTACTTTAGGGGGATAACGCATTAAAGGAGTACAAAATTCCTGCGGATGTTTCTAAGATCAGTGCCATAAATACTTACGTTGACATAGAAAATGACATTGATATGGCCTTTAAGAAGCAAAGGGGGAGAGAATTTGAAATTATGTCTGAGGTGTACAAAATTAATTAAAAGATACTTTATCTACAGAGTTCACAAACTTTTCTCAGGCTCTCCTTCATTTTCTTCAGATGAGCTCTGCAATAGTTCTGTACTTACATTTCCTGGCATTATTCTTAGTTTCACCTTACCTCGCAAATTTTACAAGTACAGATGAAGTTTCAACTAGTACAATGAATTATGAATACCTTATTCCATTTTTATTAGCACAGTAATGAACATCTGATGCTCAAGTGTTTAAACTTAAACAAATGAAATATTTCTGAATCTACGGGCCACACACTTGGGAAAGAATCAGCTGGACAGAATGCTGTCCCCATGGACCGCTCTTTGTAGAATACCCTTCTCTATTGTGTTGTTGTTTATTTATTATCCTTTTAATACATTATTGCACTCAAACAAGATGTACTTATATAACAGGACAGAAAAATAATTTGTGGAGTAGTAGATGGAAGTTAAAACACACTGCTCTCTATGTTAGACAATATTTAGTTAGAAACCTAAGAGAAAACTCACGGAAAATGTAATTTTCCCTATTTTTTTCCTTGTCCTAATCTTTTCTGTTTCTTTTCTGTACATGGCGTATTTAATCAGATCCATCAGCCTGAAGATTCCTGCATCTTTAGATATCCCTTGTTGGAAGAAATTAATGTAAATTTAGCCAAGCACCGATTTGAGCAGGGAATTATCTTAAAACTGGCTTTGAATGACAGTCATGTTTGACTTTTTTCTTACTTAGAAATATTAATATACCTGTCATACTAAAAAGCTTTTGACAGTGAATTAGAAATCAACCTGTTTCTCAAGGGGGGCACTTTAATTACCTATATACACAAAAGTGAGAAAACAATAACGTAATTATTATTTAGAAAAAATTATTACTATTGTGTCCAAATACAAGTTAGCATAATACTTCAATCATTTCTGATTATTTCCAAGATCTGTTAACAAATGTGTACATGCAAACATGATCAAATCTGTACTATGACATATGGTGCAATGTTTTTAACGGAACATGGTAATTAGATGACTGAAAGAGATGCAGATTGATACTTGATAATATTATTAGGAAGCGGATTTGCTTTCCTTACTGTGTGCCTCCTGTCTTCTCTGAAGTGTTGGATATAAGATTCAGGACCATTTCTGTAAGGTGCTGGTGTTCATTCTTCCTGGTCAAATGAATAGGTGTTAAATTTAGTTTTGGTGTCTGAAGCTTTCTTTGCTAACCATATAAAAAGCTGGGTCTACCCAGCGAAGTCCACCCTATCCAGACTCCTCAAGCACCTTTGGCAAGGCTCACAGAAATAGCTGAGCTGTCAACAGACAGGAAGTGGGTGGAATCACTTGGCTATGGGGTTTTAAGTCCCTTCTGAACATTCGGTGTTACGTCAGACCGGTGAGATCTCCCCCTGCTCGGTAGCTCTCAAACAAGAGGGTCCTACCAGCACCCTCAATCACATGGCTTAGCCAAGGCTGTCTCAGGAGCACCAGGGGAGAAGCAGAAACTCTCTGGTCTGCAGGAGCTGGGTGGAAGCCTGCAGTGGGAAAAGGGTGTCCACTCAGGGAACAACCACAGCACTGCAAGAGATCCCAGGAGCAATACGGGAAGAGCAATGGTGAGGCAGGGCTCAGTCAGAGCAGGTAGTAAGACTCACAGGTATATTGTCTACAATGTCTCTCTTCACACTTACAGACTCATCAAAATATTTTGGGGTTTTGCAGGTCAAGCATTTCCTTTCACCTCTTTTGAAGGGTTCCTGAGTCCCTGTTCCTACTTGGGGATAACTGGTGAGAAAATGGAGCTCCAGAATCATACACGGCCTCTGCCTTTGCAAAAGGAAGCATGGTAACCTACCTACCGGTAGTCCAGGCAGGTTTCATTAGAAGTTGTAAAATGCTTTGAAAATTATACTTACTAGATACTATTCCTTTATTATTGTGCTCTATTCCTGCACAGCTAGATACATGTGGGTGAAATATGGACATATATTTGTCTCTGTGTAGGAACTATAAGTCTTAAAATTAAAGTGTATAACAGGTTATGTTCAGAGAAATTGACATTAGTAGCTGCAAGAAGCATATACATAATTCTTTATAAATATAAATTCTACTTTTCTTAATACCCATAGAAGTCTGCTGTACTGTGGGCAAGACTCCAAATGCTATATTTCTGTAGAGCAGCTACTGAAATCAGCTATTGTTCATTTAAAGTATTATTTGGAAACCAGGTTTTCATGGAAATATGGAAAACTTAATTGGGAAAAAAAATTTAAATCCATATACCTTGTAAAATATTGTAACGAATCCAAATCCTGCAGATAGCAGACAGCATGGCTGTGGTGAAACTTTCAAACAGGACTGAACAGGTGGGGTCCAAAGTCCCCAGTTAGGATTCTAAATAATCACCTTGATTTCTAAAAACTCCTGCAGAAGAGAATAATTGGTTGATTGGTACTAGACCTGGGTAAACATCTCTCAAAGGTACATTACACTTCTTTCGGATGTAAGACTCCAGAAGGATTTGGGTCTTGCAGCATTATAGTGTTGCAGGAGTCAACTTTGAGCAGTCAGGGGAAGCTTGGAGCTATATGCCTGGATATGTATAAATTATACGTTGATAATTAGATGTCTGTGTAGTGTATAGGAAGAATTAGGTGCCCAAGAAAGACATCCACTAACGTCTTCAATATGAGCATGAAAATTGTTACGGCACTCTTATGCCCCATCTCCTGTTAAAACTGTAAGAAAGGACATTTATCTGCACAAGCCATGTTTTATATCTAATTTTTCCAACATCTAATGGTTAGTCTTCATTCAGTAAGTGAAAAACCTGGGATCGACTCCCTTTGACAGCCTGATGACATGGTACCTGCATTTCTCAATTTCTCATGATGCAGCTTTTTTAGTTTACTAAGGGTAAAACTCTTTGTATTCAGGGGAGAGGAAGCATCACATTTTGCCACCTGGTTAGAGCGCTAGCTTTGGGTAGAGAGCACACATTAAGTATTGTACTGCCTGTATTAAACAGTACTTGGAGCAAGGGCTGAAATTTATGTAACTTCCCCGCAGGAATTGATCACCTTTATGTTTGTAACATATATATCATATCACACATAATCTCTGTCTTTGGTTTCGTCAAGTGGCTGTTTCTATGTCATGCACAGTGGAACAGGTTGAAGGACTGAGAAGTTCCAATAGCCTTGTGTTTAAAAGCATTAACATTGAAAACATGTGGCAGGTTCAAAGCTCTGTGGACAGAAAAAAGGTTTTTTTCTTGTTCATCACACAAACACTGTGCTAGCTGCTAGGTAAGAGGGAGGTGTTGTTATCAGCTGTCAGTTCTGAGGACCAAAAGGTGGGTATGCTTTGCTATTAGAGCTGTTTGTAGGAAAAAGGTGATGGAAAACCTAGTATATGACTTTCAACAAGGGCTAGACGTGGAGCTGGAAAGGGGATCACAAGAAGGAATGAGTGTACCCTGCCTAAACTTGCTCCTAGTTAGACTAGCAGTTGAGATCTAATCAAGTTCAATAGTAACTGCAAATTCTTTCCAGCTGGTTTTGTATGGCACGTACACGGATGGACAGATCAGGGCACTGTTCGAAGGAAGACCTGGAGGAGGGCTAAAGGCGTAGGAATGAAAAAAGAAATCCTCACTGAACGAAAACTGTGTGGGTGGGTGTGAGAGGGGAGGGGAAATTTTGGGGGGGGATGTTCATTTTTCAACCTTGTTTTGTAACTAGACAGAAAAGTCCGTTTTTTTTTTTTTTTTAGAACAGTCAGTCTAATTTTCACTCATGATAGGAGGACATGCATGAAATCATTTTAATGAGCAGTTGCTTAAAGGAAACATAATCAGGGAGATTAGGGTTTTCTGTACTTTTTCAGCTTTTTATGTCTGTATCTACATGTGCGACAATTTTCAAGAATTAATAATTTAGTTTCAAAAATGCTTTGGGCTTTTCAAGTAATTCTTTTTCTAAGCACTGATGTAGCCACATATTTTTCTGTTCATGGTTCAGAAATAGGATTTGCTTCCCTGTTTTTTATCTGTCGAAGTCAGTAGAAATCATAAGGTATTTATGACATAGTAACCAACTTACTGCTCTGCGAAACACAGTGTTGAAAATGTGCGTGTAAAATGTTCCGCTGTTTCATGACTTCCTAGAGCTCTCTGCATGGAACACATCCACGTAGTATTTTGAGAGCTTTAGCTCTATATCTCTATTTACCTCAATATAGAAATATTTAAGGAAAAGTTATTAAAATTACTGAACTGATGTCTCCAAGTCTAATGATGGTTTAGGCCATTGTTATAGTGACTGGCTGAGCTGAAAGGAAAACACAGGACCATTTTGAAGAATCTGAACACCAACCTAGAACATCCCAATCAGAACAGAAATACCATGGAAGAGCAGGTTTTTATTCTTAAAATAATGACATTAATATTTGGAATATGTTAGAATTCTTCCCATATTTTTGTTATTGCCATCAATAGTTTCAGCCTAGCCAAATCAGCCATTCCTAAAAAAGAACAAAGGCACATAGTAAATTCCTGACCAAGAGCACAAACATCTGCTACTCAGTTGCAAGTAGAGTAGGCTGACCTGAAGGACAAAATGCTGGAAATAGGGAATAAGGGTCCGGAAGCTGCCATTATGAACAAAGATAATTAGAAGACCATATGAAACCACGGTGGACTGGATACTGGAAATTTAGAATAAAGCCTAGTGCAAAGTACTTAATGAAATGAAATTTTTCTTTTTAGTCTTCCCCAGGAAGTATCAAACAGTTATTTTAGCTATGTTTTAATCTTTCTGCTTTTATCCTCTTTCTTCTTTTCCTTTTATCGCAAAAAAATTCTTTAAAAAGTACTGATAGAAGCAGAGAAGTCAAAGTTCATGCTTAGAAATAAGGGCAGGTGGAGGAGTGTCCGCTTTTCACTGCTGCAAAGAGTTTTCAGAAAATGTCGCCCATGCGTGTGCTTGTTTACACTCTGCAAATGGTAAGGCATTTCTCAGACGAATGCAGCAAGCAGCGTTTCTGAAAGCAATCAGGAAATTCTTGCTGATGTGGGAGTTGCCAGCACTCTCCCAAGCTAATGAAAAACCCGAGATCAGAATTAAATGCAAAAGAAAAGTGTCTGCTAATTGATTTTTATTATGTATGGAATAGGAAGGGTTAGAGGTAGAGCTGTGGCTCCCTCCTGAAAGGCCGGACACTCCTGGTGCTCCGGCTGCCGGTGCATTATTATCAGCTCCCGGCTACAGGGAACCATCTTCAGCCTTCCTTGCAGTAATTGCTGTTCTGGTGTCTCCTGCGCTCACAATTTGCTGCTTATTCTCCTCACTCACTCCTTGATTTTCTTTTCAGTTTCTGCTCGGGCGATTTGCTGTAGGTTTGCACACCCAGCCGAGGGAAGCATGGCTGCTGTCACTAGTGCTGCTGCTGGCATGCCGAATGCTGCAGTGCACGGAGTGAGGACTTTCTACGCTGCAGGCATAACTGAGAGCAATTTATGCTTGCAGAGGGGATGTCATCGCACACATCCTACAAACATTTCTGCTTGGGCGTGTTTCTAGTAATTTAGTTATGAGCCTTGACCTCTGGTTCTCTGGGAGGGAGGTACCTTTGCTGCCCAGCCGCAAGAGCTGGGATGATGCTGAGTATTCTGGAGTGCCATCTGCTGGCACTGTGTCCTCTTGCTCTTTACATGAGGAATGATGCCCCTGTGACAAGAGATGTACGGGGTAAGTACCAGTAAGCGTGAACTATCAGGACACTGTAAACTGCTCTGCCGAAGGGCAGGGATTAAGCTATCACGATAATCAATGATCCATAATTGCCTTCCAGTCCTCCTCCTTCCCACTACAGCAAGAGCAAGCAAGGCAGACCGGAGACACCGGGGCCTGCATTTTGCCTGACTTTATATTATAAACATTAGTTACGTTAGCATTATAAGCATTGCAAGTCTGTACTTTTCCCAGACATTTCTGTTTGACATGACACGTTTACAAACAGTTTGGTTGCTCCTGCTTTGTTCAGAGCTCTGATTTGAAGGGATTGAATCTATATTTCCTTTCCATTTCTATGGAAACAGCTAACCCTCTTCTAATATAGCTGTTTTGTAGCTGCTGGGCCTGATTCCCTTCTCATGTGGGCTGTTTTTTAAGCCAGTACTATGCTGTCGATCCCACCTGAGTTATTTGAAGCTGACAATTATAATTGAGAGCATTCAGATCTGCTGCTCTCCCAGCACATTACAATGAAAAGGACTTATGTGCAAAATGTAAGCAGGTTTGGAGCAGATATTGTAAAACAGCTCTTACCATCCATCATTTTATTTTGATAGCCCTAGTTCTAACTCCAGAGCTAGAACAGCCACAAATTTCCATTATATGTCTCACACCGGCCTGCCAACTGTGAAGAATCAGCTTTTTTGTGTTCATTAGGAATATGGAGTTAGATCTGGTTTTCTTCCAAAAGCTTCAGAATACAGGATCAGAATTATGTTTGGGTTTGAGTTTTTTTCCCATTTGTGTTAAAACACATAAATGTTATGTGTTTCAAAAGTAAAAGATGTTCATGATTGTCCATCCTCTTATGCGCTGGCCTGGAACAGAAGCAGGAGAGGTCATTGGTATGTACACCTGACTGTGGGAGAATTTGTTCTTTGGTTTAATACTATGTGCCTTCCTCAGAAAAACACAGTACTTTCTCTTGGGGCTTACCATCTTTATTACATTTGATGCTGAAGTGAGGCTGATGTCAAATGGGTTTGATCCTCATATCAGGCAGTTGTGGCCCCTGGGGATATCCTGAATGATGCACAGAGAGCTGGCTGGTCATATTATAATAACACCTTTCATGTTTCTAACGAGTGAAACCACATGAAAAGTTAGGCAAAAGGTGAGTACTTCCCTAAAATGGATTTTCTGTATTATTTGGTCATTCAGAGACTGGATAGAAAGATATCCCACGCAGCTGTGTAATAGTCAGAGTGGGAGTGACCCCTGCCTCCGTAGGCTTCTTGCAGCTCATCATCTCCTGCTGTCCCTGGTTCAGAGGACTTGTGCTCATTTCTCCTGAGCTGGCGACAGCAGCTAGCGAGGCTGCACGCATTTAGCTCTTGGGAACTCCTCTTCCTCTTGCTGTGGCTGTGAAAAGAGCTGAAATGTGTACGCATGAGGCAGGCTTTGTATTTCACTGTGGCTGGCACCATGGGGCAAATTATTTTTGAGTTATATTTGCATGGTTCCCTGATGGGTTAAGTAGACACTTTGGTTCTTGTTGATTCTTGCTCTCCTGAATTGAATCAACCTATGGGCCAGTTCTTCTCTGTGCTACTTTCATTTTATGGTAGTAAATATATTTGCTAATTTACCAGTCACAGTAGCTTAAAAACAGGGCAGTATTATGGAAAATCTGTTCTTGACCTGTGGCTTATAATATTTTGTCTGAAGAGCTAAAATATACATAACACTAAAAAGAGACTGTTTATATGCTAAATAAACCAAAGGCAAAAATAAGAACAAAATATTTAAACATCTACTGGACCGTATGAAATATATATCATTTCAGATTTTCAGCTAAATTATACCATAGAGATACTGACAAATCCATTCTTAGAGGGTAAAATTTTGGGTTGTGGTAATATGACCAAAGAAAAAATGTGGTAGGTGGCAATCTATGCCTTATCCAGCTTGGGGAAGCGGGGGTGGTGTTCGGTTTTGTTGGGTTTGGGGTTGTTTTGTTTATTTATTTATTTACCTTTTTTAAAATTATTATTTATTTATTTATTATAGTGTCCCTAGAGTACTGTCATATTCACTTCGGATAAGGTTGATATTTGCATCAGGCAGCTTTGAAACTCTCAGCATAAAACCACTTATTAATGAAACAAATGTGCCTGATGTTATGCTCTCTGTTGTTATTCACATGGAGGTTTTGGGTCTGAATGAGCTCATCTTCCTAGCTGGGGGGTACTCTTTAAACAGGCATTTGCCTGGGAAAATATGCAGAGGCGCATTCAGACCATCTGCTTTTCTGATTAAACCGACATGGGAGATTCACGCCGTGGGCCAGGTAGCAGGGGCACAGTTTACATATTGCAATGTGTACGGCTCCTCTGAGGCCGCAGGAGGAGGAAGAGAGTTGCTGTGCATGGACCCTAGTAGAAAGTCGCAGTCAGCAGGACTTCTTTGAGTGCAAGGCCGTGGTCAGGGCGTTGCAGTCCCAGCTACCGCCCAGGGATGCAGGCTGGCCTGCTGTACCTCGCCGTGCTTATTCATACAGCATAAATGGCAGATGCTGGCTTGGCTGGCGGCTCATGGTGCCAGTGTCAGGCATGCATCGTGGTGATGTCCTGGGAGGGGCAGTACGGAAATTATCAGGTGTAAATTAGGTTATTCTTTAAGTTAATTTCATCATTGTTTCAACATCATAGGGGCATGCCCTAGTAGCACTGCAGTTTTGGACTCTGGAAAGTGGGCAACCTTTTCCTTGCTGGGGAGAAAAAAAATCCAGGCACTTGTGTGACACCAAGTTTCTCTTGCAAAGGCTGGGTCAAACACAAACACATCAGGCTTGAATCCGTGACCATATATATCCCAAGTGCACTTGTGTTGGTGCTATGATGATAAAATATAAAAGCGGCGCAAGACAACTTCCAATAAAAGGTTATCACTGCAATTCAGAAAAATTGTAAGTGTTTAGAGATTTAGAAATCCATTTCTAAGGTCTATAAGTCTTTCTGCCTTGAGCCTATCTTTTCCATGTTATCTCAGTTTCTTAATTGTAGTTCAGGTTTAGTGCTAGGATGTTAACAGTACATGGAGGGACCAGTAAAATCTCTCACAGTACTGACCATTTCTTGGTTTTAAGCTGTATAAGACTGCCTGTATTATTTGAATGCCTGTCCTTTGTTTTTACTTTGCAGAAATGAGGAAGAACTCTTTCTCTTTAGGGTAGCATAAATATAGGTCATATGAGTTTTAGTGCCAGCAGTTTTCTGGCCATTGCAAGGGCCCACCCCATAGGTGAGAGTCTCAGTTTCTCCTGTCATTGCACATGATCATTTTTTTAGGTTTTTGGTTCCTTAAAGTGAAAGGTCTTAAGTCAAATACAGTGGGATGTTTAGTGCATAGTGGTACAGAGGATAGAGGGGACATCCTTGTGCACCGTTCTGGCCTTAGTGGCAACAACACGCTTGCCTGAGATTATGCAGGACTGGGCTCAGCGACCCGTGTTGTCTCTTCCACTGTTAGTTAAGCTGCCATATAATTTCAGGAACTGAAATGTAATATAGCACAGTGATTCCCATGCTGTGATGTGTGAACTACTTGCACCTGCAAGGCAAAGAAAAGCTCAGTGGTACGGAGAGTTGTGACTGTGGACGTGGTCCTTTGCTTCGGATGGTCTGGGAGTCTGTGGCTGATTGACAGGGAACCTTGGATAAATACAAAAGCTGCATGTGATTCTTTAGGCCAGATCCTGAGTTCTCATAAATTGCCAGGATCCTCAGGATGTGACCCTTTGTCATCTGTATAAATAATGTGTAAATATATGGAAGATATATCCATAGTTGGTCTAAATCTGCCTACATCTTAAATAACCTAATAATAGCCTAGTGTTCATGCATCACACAGCTTCAGAAATCAAACAATCAGCAGTGAGGAGACAGAGTTAAGCTTGAAAACACAATTGCATGTGTTCTTTCTATAGAGCCTTTCTGTCTAGCATTATAAATAATTGCTTACTATCAGTTAATATCTAATTTAATGCAAAATGGAACTTCTTATGCATGCTGGCATAGAACAACGTTCAGTGTACCTCTGTGATTTCACTGGTTTGTAGGAGTAAAGGCATGATTTCATCTTGTTTAGATAACAAAAGGTGATGTAGCTCAGTTATAATGGTTAATCACCAGAGCTCAGGGGAGGCTGCACCCTCTGAGCACCAGAGCCTGGATCTGCAGTGAGGAGTTGGTTTGATGCATGACATTTCCAGGAGATCTAGAACTCATCTGACTTTGAGAGAGATCTCTCCGAGTGACTTCCTCCTTTTCTTCCAAATATGTCCAGACTTTGGTGAATTCCCAGACTAGGGTCTTCATTGTGTCACTGTGGATCCATGTTAGGAATGTGTTTCTTATGTCTACTTTCTTCCTTTTAGTCTTTGCCAATTTTTTTTTCTCTTCATAATTTGAACAAGACAGACAGACCATTATGCAAAAGCTTACTTGGAAAAATAAAATGCCTTGAACTAGTACAGCTGCTTTGCTGTAAATAAAATTAAATATACTGGGGTTTTAACCTAGCTGTTTCATTAGGTTAGATTTGGAATAGCCTCACTAGATACAAGCCCAGTGCATGATATCCCTGAATAACTTATGTTTTATGCATATTTCAGTTCTTGTGAGCAGAAGAATGCAGGAACAGTTTGTTATGAATGTAATTATTTATAAATTACAACTTCAGGCACACAGAAGATAGGCACTCCACTGTATATAAGCAGTGCAAACACTGAGAGAAACAGAGATAGACCTGCAGCAATGTGTTACATCTGAATATCCCAGAGATCTGAGAGATTGTGGTCTGCTTAGATCTAAAATCTTGAAGAACTGTGTGATATGAAACAATAACGACTTTTCACTTTTTAGTCACTTTTCAAAAATAAATGTTTTTGATACATGATTTTTTCTTCTTTGTCCAGAACATATGAAATAATTTTGCATACATAATAATCAGGCATAACTGAGACGTCTGGCATTTTGAAATGGATTCTGATTCCTGCCAAAGCAGGAAATCATGAGTAAAACAATTAATAAATGCCATTCCTCACTTTCTAGCACAATAAAAGGAAAACAAATTAAGACAAACTGTATAAGCTTTTGAATGCGTATATCTGTGTGGCAAAATGTAGCATAAAGATCCTATCTGTTCTGTCTGCAGTGTTTTAACTAAATGAAGAGTGTCAACTTTTCTTTAGAAAAATAAATACAGATTGCACAAAAATAAGATGAAAATAGATGGCTTCATCTGTAGAGTTTCTTGCTTCTTGATTTAAAGAGTGATGATAAGAGGTAATGAAAGCTTGTTGGAGTTTTTCACTTAAGCTGGGACACACTGAGACTGACTCACAGTTTGAAGCTTGTCCAGCATTTGTCGCTGACCCACTCCTCTCAGACGCACGGGGTGAAATTCAAAGGTTCCAACATTTTGGGACTGGGGGACTTGGAGGGGTGTGAGAAGACTGAGATCTAGAGTACACCTGTTGAGCTTTATTGCACATGCAGTCAGAACTATTCCTCAAAATTCAAGAGAGCAGATATTGCCCATGGGATTATGACCTTTACCCTGATGTTCAGGTTTTCTACGTTTACACCAGGAATAAACTAAAATAAATATATTTACTTCACATTGCCTGGGGCCCAAATGGTCTAAAAATATTGAAGCTCACTGCTTCATCTCAGCAGTGAGTTTATTTCACCAGAAACAGCATTATTTTTATAGAACACAAAAATATTTTATGTACTTATGAGTAACAGTTTGTTATTAAAAAGCCATCCTCAGCTCTTCTCCAAACTATGTAGCCTCATGCGTGGAAAAACAATTATCATCAACTAAAACCTTGAAACAGTTTCCTTCCAGCTTTTAAAACACACTTTGAAAAGCTCTGAGGAATGAAAAAAAAAATCCAGTTACTAGCCAAGCATGGAACAAAAATTTTAGTTTGAGTATCAGTGACATACAGTGTCAGTAGTCCCTGAGCTCTCATAATCAGGTATCTAGTACAGCAGAGACAACCCCACTCAATACTACATAATACTTCAAGAATTTTCCTTCTAGACCTGACCAAGCCCTTAAGAAAGTACAAGACCTTGAAGGCTCTCAGCATCTTTGCCTCTTGGACTCCAGGCATAGGGCATCAATTCCTGGAAAAGTCAGCCTTTCATTAGCAGGAGGCTGACAGGGTGCTGCTTGCTTGTCCAACTTTATTATTCATTCTCCAGAATACGCCCAATCTCTTTGTTATTTTTCTTTCATTGCTTGTTCCTCCTGGAGCCTAAAGGCATGACATTCAGAGAGCACTTTTTTTTATATCCCTGCTTACAGTCTCAGTGGCTGCCTTCCCTACCTGCTGGTGAGGGCCCAGTATGGCTTTTCAGAACATAGCGTGTTTCAGCAGCATGTTTTTCTTTGGTTTTCTTACTCATTTCAGACTGGTACAGATGGATGAAGAAAAAGTCCTCTAAAAAAAGAAAAAAAGTATTGTGATAAAGCATAGGGAATCAGGTTAACAGGATGGTCAATGTAGGAGGGTCCTTAGGCAAATTCCTTATGCTATGAATGACCTTCAAGTTCACATACTCATTTTAGGGGTCTCTGATGTGAGAAATCTTGGACATGGTGTCCAAGGAAGCCAAATGCTGTTTTCTTTAGCTGAAAGCGATGGAAGGTTCAGACGCATAGCATTTTTCAATGAAGTAAGAGGTAAGTGAAACTGATTGCCCAAGTTTTACTACATTCAGATTAGAGGAACAATTTTGACTTTACCTCTCTGTACCTGAGTTTTCCAATCAAAAAGGGATCTTTCTTTGTCCTGCATGAGTGGTCTAAGGCTGAATGTGCTCATTTGTGTGACATGCATTTCTAAGCAGCTGCAAGTCAGGAGCGGCATTTTTACTTCTCTGTGCCAACCCTTCAATAGCTTTGCAAATATGAAAAGAGGGTTGTGGTCTGCTTGTGTGGTATTGTTACGCATTTCGTTCATGTTACATTTCAAGCAACATTGAACATAAACATTTTTTACATATTTTTGTCAGTAATTTTTCCTTGTGGTAAATTCTTAGACTCTGACATATTTTGAGCTTGCCTTCAGCAATCTGTACACATGTTTCTTATTAGGATCTCCCTTCTTACATCATTTATTATAACACTGTTTTGCCAAATGTTTGAATTAGGAAAGGCATGCCATTTTGATGTTATTCAGGGATTCTTGCAGGGAAGTAAGGTAAGATATAGATGATACTCTGTTTTGAGCCCATAAGCACAGACGTTTCTGATTAGGGTTTTCAGCAGCTTATAAAACCAAATGGGATTTGATAGAAGCTAGCTATAAAGGAAGTTTTGCAAAACTTCTTAGAAATATTTGAATCCTTAATTTGTATGTATTCCCAGCTGAAGTTTCATTGTGTAGGGAAATGAATATGGGGAGCTGTTGCATAACCAGCAAACTCCAATTCTGATTTCAGAGAAACATAATAAAGTGAAAATAAATTACATGGTAATAATTGTTTTGGACTGCCAGGCTAGTGCAACTTCCAGGGAGAAAAACAAAAGCTCTGATTCACCATGATATTACTCCATTTTTATACTGATTTATCTGTATTGCATTCAAGGAAAAACACTGGCAAAAAAATAGAATAAGGGCAAAGATGACTCAGGTCCCCACAGTAGTGGTTTATTTCTTATTATAACAAAGCACATATGAAGAACCTATAAAAAAAATGAGTGCACCTCATTCACTTGACATTTTCCAGTGATAAAGTCACCATCCATCTGAACATATTTACTTTTTAATATATGGTAGGCGGTTCAATTGTACCCATCAGCACAATATCTGGATAACAGTGTCCCACAGTGAGGCAGGAAAATTTTATTACTCCATTACGGACTGAGGCAGAGAAAGACTTAGAGACTTCTTCAAATTCAGGCAAGAGGAGTAAGGTATAGATGAGAATGGAAACCATATCTGCTGTTTCCCAATCTAGTGCCTTAACACAGGGTTTGCCTCGTTTCTTAAAAATGGCCTTCCCCCATACATACGGGACCAATGGACCACTGCTTCTCCCTGTTCATCTAAGCACATCGCAGTTATTCATTCATTTTAATGTATATGTCTTCCATGAGCCGCATACTAGTTCTTTGCAGTGCCCACCATGAAAAACTACCCATGTTAAGAAGTCTAGCCTTAATTCAGGCTTGCTTATTCTGTGCCTATGCTATAAAGAACAGTCAGAACAGATGAATAAAGATGAAAGGGAATGACAAGGCTTCTCAGTTTGCTTGCTTTGTGCATTGCCAGGGTTTTCTCTGCCATTACCCGTCCTGCCCTGCTAGTCAGACTCAATGACTGCTCAAGGAGTAGAAGCAGAGTGAGATCCCTCATTCTGGAAGGTGTAGTGCTTGAAGCTGTGTTTTGTAAGTGTCTAAAACTATTATTTTGTTAATCATGTCACTATTCGTTGAACGTTTAGCACAGACAAGTTTTTATTAGTGTTTCCATGTTCCAGCTTCCACATGCTTTATTTCCCTTTCCAAACAGGAGGTATTCAGCCCCATCTAGCTCTGCATGCCCGCTATATCCTTTCCAATGCCAGTTGCTAACTACCAGTTACATACAGGTGTGACCCACCCAATAAAACAAATCCAGCTCTCCTATCCTGAGGCAGATCTCTCAGCTGGTCCTCTTTCCATCCTTCTCTCTCCAGAGAAGTCTACTAAGAGCAGCAGGGACATCCAGCAGTGTGGGAAACTGTGCCCAAAACAACTCCTGATGAGATCTTCAAAAGGAGAATATTTTAGAGGAAAAGGAGTGTGAAATGTCAGATGAGGAAAGAAATACATAAGATGATCATTGGGAGAAATTAATAGATATGTCTCTCACGGCACATCTTACCAATTAAAGATGTTGTCTTGTTGTTGTACCTTCTCTTTATGGAGAGTCTGATATTGGTATTGAAGATTAAACAAGTGCTGGTTTTGGAAAGGCTCAGATTTTCAATCTGTTCACGCAATAATATTTATTTGCTCTGCTGACAGAGAATATTGAAAAGAGATACCTCTATTTTCAGACCTGTGTACAGATGATGTCCCCAAAACTTTTTGCTAAATTATCAAATTCCAGAACATACTTTGCTTTGGCTGTTTCTGTCCAGAGGATCACTTTGCAGTTACAGTCTGTCACCATACTAGAAATACATTGACTTTTGCCATTATTCCCATGAAGAGGAATACAACAATATCATTAATAAAAAAAAAAAAGTCATTATTCTTACAGCTTCCCAGAGCTTTGTGTCTAATCTGGTCCAGCTGTTGTCAAAACCTGTATGTTATGTGATATTGAGTGTTTTGTCGATTTATAAAAAAAATTAGCAGGAGAAGGCTAGGGGACCATGGAGGCATCCCTAGGGGAGTCCAGCGGAAGGTCTGCCCTTGTGCCAGGGAGGCAGGGAGCCCCCAGGAACTTCTCAGCAGCAAAATCACTGTTCGTTCTCTTCACAGCAAAGTTAACGAGGGAATCGGTTTCACTGAGCAGCTGCCGCATCCAGGGAGCTCCTGGTTTGGCATAAAGTTTGTACTGATTTGCTGCTTCATTTGATTCTGACTAAAATTGCATTTCTGGAAAAATAAGTCTGCAAACTGGAAACTTGTTTTCTATCCAAATTTACTCTGTATTTTTTGAAAATTTAGGCTTTTCAGGTCCTTAAGTAGGGTTACAATTATGCAATAACATAGGTAGCCAAATATGAAAACATAACTAACTAAATAATAAATTGCTATAGTTTACAAGAAAAGCCAGTACCACAAATCTACAAATAGGATACACATCAAAAGTCTGGGTATTAAAAATAATCATCGTTTTGGGAATTTCTGAGTCTCTTTTCTGGGCCCGTACATTTCCAAACTTTCCAGTAAGATTGTAAGGAGTAGGAAATTTCTATTTAAAAAAAGAAAGAAAAAAAAAACCCCACATTTCCTGAGGATTTAGGAAAAATGCCAAATGTTGTGAGGTTGTGATAAAGGCATGGGTGTTAGCAACATCAAGAGCAAGAATAACTTTCTGCAAGCATTGCAAACACTGCTGTTCTGACAAAAGCAATGTGATATATCTTGAGGAATAGCCCCTGTTACTACACTCACATGCTGCACTGACGTTTCTAAAATTTCCTGATTTGCATTGTGCCCACTGTTTCTACACACTACTTGCTTTGTACCTCATTGTTTTCAATTGTGCAAAGTAAAATTATCCACGTGCAAAATAGAATTTAACTATATGGTACAAACAAATGCTATATAATGTTGCTTATACATGTACGTAGAAATTGCATTAGCACTTTATAAACTGGCAGGCATGATAAAATATATAATAAGCAAATAATGATTGTGTATTGTGTGTTTCTCAGGTACCAGTGATCAGATGTAGAAATTGAACCACTGCTGAAGATGTCTTACACCCAAGCTAGGCTTTGCCATCTATATTTTACAATACTAATACTTAAAATGGGCATTCCTAATGTTTGATTTATGAGGAAATATGGCACATAATCCAATAGCATGTGCCTGGTCCCAGCTCTGCTGGAACTTTAATCAGTACAAATCTGGTGCCTGTGTGTGGATGAGCTGTCTCCTTTCAGTGTGGTGTCTGCATCTAGGTAGGTCCTTGTCCTAGAGCAACATATATTAGCCAGAAAGAAAATAACCTTCAGAAAAAGGACCTGTACCCATGCCCAGGACATGGTGCGGTTCTTCAAGGCTTTTCCATTGTCTTCTCCAGCCTCGTCACTAAAGAGTAAACTGACAAGTATAATTATTCTGGAAGATCAACTATGGTTTAATTTGTTTTGAAGCAATTTAGCATTGCGAACATTATTCTGAAAGAATAAGGTCTGGAAATGGATATTCACGTAGAGAAGCTACTCTGCAATAGTAGTCGCAGATCAGCTTATTTCCTGGTAGTAGCTATGGCAGTTAGCATCCCTGGTCAGAAAAGACTCACCCTATGAACAAGTATTACCTGAACTTTCTTAGTGAGTCATATAGCAGCCAGACAGCCCTTGACTGGGTACCTCACGCTGCCGATCCCTTATGAAATTGTTTATTGGAAGAGCCCACAATTTGTTGCTTATTTTTTGTGGAAGCTTTTGGGAATAGGAACCTAACTCTCATTTGCATGCCCTTATTTGGCTTTCTATGGAAATCTCCAAACAATGCTGTATTGTATTTATGTGTCTACAGTTGGAGCCTGCACTTTCTCTTCAATGCAGCTCAGGAAACCATATATTGTATAACTAGTAATAAGTCATTTCCTAGACAAAATTATAAGTCAGGCCCTGCTAGGTGGATCCCAGAATTCTATAGCTTTCTATTTATCTAGAAAGCTAAACATGAAATGTTATATGTTGCAGAACTTTCTATAAACCTATTAATGCAACGGTCTACATACATTTCCCATTATTCCAAAAGTAAACTCCTTCAGGGCCAAACTTGGCTCATATACCTAAGTAAGAATCTTCATGGAAGCAGCCTAATCTTTTTACAGTCCAGCCTCATGGGAAAAGCTCAGCTGAAGTCAATGGGAAAGACTCAGCCTGTTGGCATCAGTTGGAGGTATGTGGATCCATCTCACAGATATGAGAGAAATTCTAATTCTACCCAGGCACATAAGATTATCAAACTAAGCTGTTGGTTAAAGAAATGTGAGTGTTTTCAATTGTAGTGCTAAAAGGTGAAAATTACTTTAATAAACACAATTCGTATTTTATATCTGAAGGTTTGCTTCACTACTTGGACATTTTAGTAATGGACTTGATGCTAGAGACCATAATAGTGTGGACAATGAAGGGAATACAATCCTTACACTTCTTTTGAAAATGTATCATACTTTCAAGTGTTTTTGATATCGTTTCCAAAAAAACATTACTTGTGAAATTCATCCTTGAAAATGACAGCACAGTTGAGCATTTCTTTGCTGAAATGTTAATATTCTTTAGCAACTAGGCAACTGGCATATCTTGGATCTCTCCAAGTAGGAATTTGTTTACTTTTTTAGCAAGTAATGTAGTCATTAACAACAATCTTGGATATGCAATCAGCAGGAACTTGTATCTTCTGCTGCCTTATTAATGCACATTATTATTCACAGCCTTCTGCAGATCTAAAATACTACTGTCTTTTGAAAACTTAAAACCTATGAGGAAAATGTTAATGCATAGTCTAAGAAATAAACATTGAGGTCTGAGGACCTAAGATTCTGCATTGTCCTGTATTTTGCATCAGTGTCATCTTATACAGTGGGTGTGTAACACTAATGTTGATATTGAGCAATATTTCGCAAGTATTCTGAATTTACTTTTTAGAAACCTTCATGGTAAATCCAAGTGCAAGTGGGAATCAGACCCTTGAAACTTCTGTTATAGAACCGAAGGACAAGATACCCACCCAAGTTACACACCCAGTGAGAAAATACAGTTCATTAGGACTGTATAGATGCAGTTAAGATTAAGATGGAATTATTTTAACAGCTACTTTAAAATAATAGATACTTAATAATAGATGGTTTAAAATCTGTTGATAAAAATCTGTATCTGCACAGATGACTGGCAAAACATGTTTTGCCATTTAAGACTTCTCTCAACTAGAAGGAGAAAATGAACTTTTATTTGTTGCTTTCATAGGTGAGTGGTTTGTCTGTTAGACTAATAAATAAATGGGGATGAGGAGAAAGGTAAAAAGTTATTGGCAGCTTTTCTGCATTTTTCTTTTTCTTTTGAAGAGGACAACCTGTTGTTGTGTGTTGATGTGGTCTGAGAAACTTGTTGTGTTCAAGCTTCCCAGGGAATAAAACAAAGCAGCTCCTATCTCTCGATCACAGTGTGACACACTGGAAGCCAGGTACTGAGGTGCTTAGCAGACTGGTGGTAGTTCAAGATAGGCCCAAAGTAAACCAGCATCTGCAGAAATATAAGGTAGAATAATGAAGTGTAGGTGTCTCCTGGACTTCACTCAGCTCTTCTGTTATTTTCAAATTTACATTGTTTTGCATTCAATACCTATGTTTTGCCTTTGCCATGCTGAGGTGGCCAAGCCTGTCACTGGCTCTGCACCTTGGTTCCTCTTTCCTCCTAATAGCACGTGGTGACCCCTCAATAACAAAAGTGCCTGTAGTTCACCTGATTTTATGTGTCTCATTCTAGGTGGCTGCAAATCTTTTGTTGTGCACAGCAACCCACTCAACCTGGTTAGAAGTCATCTAGTCAACTTTAGAAATTTAAAAATTATCTGTTTGTTCTAAACTATCTGTGGAAAGTGGTAGGTGCCTTGAAGGGCTAATTCATTCCTCTCAGACAGAAGGAGGATGACATGAATGCTGACCTCTCTCCACCTACAAAGTGAATCTAGATGACCAGGTTAGGCTGGATACCTAACTTTAGATGGCTAAACATAACATAAATATCACCTCTATTCGGGAATCTTATCCCTTAAAGACAATATTTCTAATGGCTCAAGAGTCACTTCTCTTCAAACTCAAGAGAAAAAGATAATTCTTCAGGATTATCCATTTTTCTTAGATGCTTTTACTTCTCTCTAAAGGTAGCTATAGCTTAGGGTTTTAGCTACATGCTGACATAAAGATCGAAGTCTGCAAATTATAGCATTATTTGGATTCTTTAAAGCTTTAGCCAAAGCAGTGGATTTACATGGCTTGTTATTCTGTTTTTCAGGTGCTTTCCAGAATTCCTCTGAAAAAAAGATATTACCAGATTTTGGCTTATTCTTTTATCATCCAGGTGTGGGGAAGTTATAATGACCCTAAATCCTACATTATAATTGGAAGTATCAGCAAATGAAAAACCTTTTTCTTCATTATCCCAGGTGTCTATAGCATTTGATATTTAGAAAATGTAGCTGACTATAGAAAGTGAAATAATTTGTCATTTTATAGTTTCAGAAATCTTTAGATACCATTGTGAGCCATTTTCAATTTACTAAGAGACTGAAGTTATGTTCTCCACATAAAATTGGTAACAACTGCGACAGTGATAGTGGATTTTCTGCCTCTTTCTTCTCCCATCTGTCTGTCTCCCTCTACCCCCATAATGAACCAGCTGGTCATTAAAATTTGCAGCCAAGTAGAGAAGGAGTAAATTACTGCCCTCTGCTATGGGAAAGGCAAATACACCCGCAAGTTGGTTGATCAGCATGCATGGCTGTCAATCCATGTGTCCCAAACTCAGAAGCAGACAATGCATGTGCTACCACCTACCCTGAGAAGTTGCTAGGGATGCTGAGGGGGAACTTGGAATACAATGTACTTGTTCAGAGAAAAAGGGGCATGTGAGATACTTATCTACAAGAACTAGCCCTCTACTACTCACATTGTTTCTATCTTGATAGTAAAAATGAGGGATAAGAAACAGAGCAGCCAGAAATAAAGAACTGTTGGTTCTTATGTACTTGAAGCTGTGATGCAGAGTGTACGTGAGCACATAATGTTATACACCTGAGAACCAGGAATCAGAGATGAAAATATGTATTACATACTAAAAGGCAATGTATCGTATTAAATAGAGAAGTGAGGTGAGAATTTTTATTTAAGAAGTCTCTACTCTGTTTGTCTTTACCATTTTGAAGGGAATCAGAATGTGGAACTAAATTGCTATGGCAGCAGAGTATAAATAAAAGCAGATAACAGTACACTACAGGCATGATCAAGAGTTCAGCTGCAGAAAGCAGACAAGACCAGCTTGCCTCTGCCATGTATTTTAGTTTTATAGCAAGACAGGTTAGGAGATCTCAAACCTCATGTTTGACTGGTTATCCCTTTTGTGTCAAAATAACCTCGTCACTGAGAGCCATGACATCTTATTTGCCCTAGCTTCCGATACGGGCCAGATTTTGTATTCCTGGAGAGGATAAGAGTATACATAGTTATTCAACAATAAGACAAAATGGCATGCACAATCATATGTGCAGTTCCTCTTCTGGACAGTAGTCAGGTTAGCTAAAACATTTCATCTGGTCCTATGCTGGAGCCATAGGCATTGATGGGAAACTCTCAGGAGTTACTACGGTCTTCAGGGTATCACAGGATCTCTGGCATGGAAGACGTCCTGAAGATACTTGTACACTATACTCTGTTGTGCTTTGCCATCTTCTTTCTAGAACAAGAGCTTTCAAGTTTCTCAAGGTCAGTCACTTGTTCTTTTAAGTCCCTGTCTACTGAAGTGGCTGCAGACTTGGAAGGTGGAGGAGTCTTCAGAGGTTCCTCTCTGAAGAGTTTATCTTATAACGAGAATACAGATTTAGGAAAGAAACTAGAAGAGACTGTTTGAACTAAAATCCTTCTAGCATCTGTGACCTTAACATTTCTAGAGACTAAATTTATGGCTGCTGGCCTCAGTCTGGCTAACCACTAATTCTTTCATTGTCCTAGAGTTGCATGTCCTCTTCTACCAATGGAAAATACTGCTGTATTCCTTCATCTCAAGGACCTCAGCTTAGAGGAAGACAGTGTTTTTTTCCACAAGTCATAATATCACAAAACACATTCTTCTATCAATTCTGTACATTAGTGCTTATAAGGATGAAAGTATCCATGGCAATAAAGATAAAAGTGCAAGGGAAATTGGACTTCATTGACAGCATAATTTCCATAGTGATCATGCCCCAACAAGATCTATAGAGATAAATATCAGATACTCCATTGTTTTGTTTACTGTATTTTTTTTGTTAAATAAAGCCCAGAGGGAACGAAGGGAAGGAATAGAGTCTTGAAAACTTAAAGACAAATAATCAGTTATTATCAATATATATTCTAAAAAAGAAATGCTTTCATGGAATGACCGATAGGTCTGCAAAACTGTCTTCCAAATGTTAATCTGTCAAACTGATTCTGTCACTGCAAGTCTGGAATGCTCATGTGTTGTGTTTTCTTTTTGCCTTTGTCTACCATGAATCACAGGTATTAAAGATGAACAAAACCAATTACAATAATCTGCTTCATCTCAAGTCACATCAGGGTTGTTTCTTGCAATGTTTTATTTCATATTTTTTCTAGTGTGCTTGTACCTATCCTTGGACATGGAGTTTCTATTATTTCCCTTTAGAGACTATTCCACAGTCCAATAGGTCTTATCATTATTAAGACTTTTTTTCCTCATATTCAGCCTGAACTATTCTGTTTGTATCTTTTTTTTATTGCCTTGTGACATGTCTCCCTCCTTGATATTAATGCATCTCAACTGTTTAGAGATAGTTATCATATCTCCTCTTCTTGATTTTCATTTAACACACATTTGAATGTGATATATATTAAGTGCAAAAAATGTATCATAGAAGAACATGAGATTTTAAACTGAGGAGGAATCGTCTTAGCTCAGCTAGAGCTAAGAGACCTTTGGTACTTGTAGTGGAAGATAATTTAGCTCTTTAAAGTAATTAATGTGATGTTATTAGTCCTTTTAGCCAATGCAGCTACATTATTATGGTGTGGTATATACATAAACAATATTTAATCTTATTTTTCTTGCATAGAACTTTCTCGTAAAAGGAACAGCTTTGCTTGAAGGATTTGCTCTGAAGATTTATACACTTCTAAACATTTTAGACTTAATACTCAAAAGTGTGTTTGCTGTAATTGTTCTTTATGATAAATCTTTCAGCATTTATGCAGTGTTCTTTTTCAAACATCTTTGTACAATTTATTTATCTTAATATATTAAGCCTGAAAGCATTTTTCTGTGTGAGAATTTTAAAATTATTAGATTAGAGGCTTCCACTGATAGAAAAGGGAAGCTGAGGCACAGGGGAGAAAATTATTTCCTCATAGGCACACATTGAGTCAATGACAAATTTGGGATTGGAGCATAAAATGCTTAGATTAATGTTCACGTATATGTTCATGTATATGAGAGAGAAGTTAACAATGGAATCTCTGTCTTTAATTTTCAAGGCTACTTCTGAAATCATTCTTTGTTACACGAACAATGGAAGCTTTATATGTATTTATCTGAGATCTTTGCATAGTCAAAAATGGTCTTCCCAGCACCCTACCAGAGTGCCAAACTTCTGAATTGCAATCCCACCTTTACCTATGATGTTCATTTGTGTAATTTCTCTCTTTGGGCCAGAGTAAAATCACTGGACGTCAGGTGCCCCAGGTGACAGCCTTGCTGTCCAGCTAGGACAGTGCTGAGCGGACTTTCAAGCTGGAATCTGCCCATCATCCAGCCTTCCTCTAGGTGGGACCTGCAGGCTCAGTGAGAAGAAACCCTCCAGCAACTCAGAAGGGCATTTGCGAATTAGCGCTTTGCCCTTGCAAGCAGTGTGGACACAACTACTTTCAGTCACGTGGCAAAGAAATGTTGGGAACGTAATTGGGTTTGCCTGGCAAAGACTACTGTCTAGATAAATTCATCTACTGTGCTTAGATGCTTCTGTAAATCCCAGTGAGTCTTCAGCATCATAAGGTGCTCAGATACCTCTGTAAATCCATTGCTTTGTGCAGCTCTTCCCTTAGGGTACTGTAAAAAAACAGCTTATTGTCAGTGGACACTATTTGAAGATGGCCTATGGAAATGAAAAACATTAGCAGGGCACAAGATTACCTTACAGCATCAAAATGTTACTGATTCAAAACCAGATAAGCAGTTCCCACTGTGAGAAACCTCCACAGATAGGTTACAATTTCTAAATCATATTCTGACCACAACCTACTATGTACAGTGGAGAGCTAATTAACAATAATTATTATTATAGAAGTGTAGTGTTAAGCAAGAATCTGTCTGCTTTGTTGTCAGAAAGGTTATACCCCTGGCATTTTCAATGCAGAGCCTTTTCATCTTGTTATTTGCCTTTCATTTCCTGCTCACAGTACGACATGCTAAGCTCAGTGTTTCTGATGTGCTAGGAGCACTCTGAGAATATTCAGTCCTTTGGCATCTTGTTTTGCCCCTCAGTCCTAACCGCAGAGGTATATATTACCCCAGGAGGTATTGCCAGGAGCCTGTTACCACTCAATTTTAGTATAAAGCACAGTGTTAAATTATGTTCTAAATAGTTCTGAAGAATAGCTATTATCGATGGACTCAGGTTAAGTAATTTGTATGTTATGTTCATGCCAGATGGGATACAAGAACCTGTTGGGTGACAGCACTTTATTAGTAGGAGAGAAAAGATGCCGTGTATGTAAACATTGTTGGTGTCTGAAGGCATTGCAAGGCTTCACAGAATGTATGTAGGTGGGATTGTTGATTGGGGATACAATGATGTCAAGTGAAAGATAATCAAAAAGAATCTTTCCTAATGATAACTACAGAAAGAACAGATAAATTTAGCTGAGTACACTCAGACACTATAGGAACAGGACGGGGGAGAGAGAGACTGTCCTGAAAATTAAAAACTTGTGGATTAAAGAGGAATTGGGTTTCACCTGGGGTCAGTGCTGTGACTCTTGTGATGGACTTCCAGGGTTTTAATGCATGGGTTTGACATCAGTTCCAGGAGTTTGCTCTCCATTTGATCTGATTACAATAACATCCATTTCTGGTATGAATTCATGCCCTACATTCTCCATCTCAGCTCAGCTGGGGGATGGAGGAGTGGGTGGTTCTGGGGGATGTGGAGCAAGTTATTCTTTTCCTTCAGGCTTCTAAACTGCACCAGTACTGCTCTATGATGTGGGCATTTCCTCCTATACTCTCTCATCCTTGTTTCCCAGACTCGGTTAGGTACTAGCACAATTCTCTATGTGTAGGTTGGTTGGCTACCACCAACATACAGTCAGTCCTTGTCAATTCTAGTGCATCGGGAATGGATGAGAAAAAAAGATTTTTGCTGGCACTGCATAGTGCACGGCTCCTTTACTTCAACCTATTCCTCACCTCACAGAGAGTTCAAGTTAGAAATGTTAGTATGGCCATTTTGGTTGCTTTGTAGGTTGAATAGGAAAGAGCTCTATCTATTAGAGAATAATTCTTGTTCGGCTAAGAATCCATTAGAAAACAGATCTTAAAACTTTGTGACAATACTGATATGAAAATTGAAGTAACAGGCTTGTTAAAGAAAACAAAATAAAGAATCCCATCTGCTTTCCTGGGACTAGTCACTGCTTTGATTATATAATATTACACATTGGGCTCGCTCGTCTTTTAATTCACAAGCTGGAGGTAATGGAAAAATGGCATGCAGAAAAGTGTGCCAAAAGAAGCAAGCACAAATAGTGTTACAATAATACCAAAACCCTCTCAAGGACCAGGGCCCTATTTTCTTGTCCCCATGCAAACTGAAATCAGCTAAGGGTGTGAGACTGCATGTCTGGAGTAGTTGCAGCTAACTTTACACACCTCGCTCAGGAGCCTCCATGAGAAGTACAGTTGTAGCATCTTTCTTCTGCCAGAGGAGAAGGATGGGCACTGCTGGGGAGACTCAACCCACCCCAGCTGTGAATGGCTCTTGGGAGTTGCTTGTCTTTCTCCATTGATTTTACAGGAACTGAGGACAAGTACCTCACTTATATTAGGTGTCTAAAAATAGGTGTGATGAATCTGAGCTGAAGAGTCAAATGGGCAACTCGGACAAATCATCTGGAAGGATGAGGTAGCAAAATGGTCAGAACTAGCAGACATAAATGTCAGTGTCTGCTTGCAGCCTGAGATGATCTGTAGGCTTTTTGGAAGGTTTTGTGAAGAGTGCTAGACAATATCTTGGAGAGCGGATGGCTCAGGGAGTCTGTGGAGTCCAATGAAGAGGAGCAAGACATCGTGAGTTCAAGGACAGAAGGCATATTCTGTATTTAGGAAGTGATTTTCCTGTGGCAAGGATTTGAACCAAACAAGCACAAAAGAATTACAACAGCATGAAACCATGAATTCTTCTCTGCTGATTAATTAGCATTTATCCCGTTCTCTTTTTGAATCACTATGTTAATGGTCTCACAAGTGCTGAACCGGAAAGATTTTTTGTGTTGTTCTAACTACTCTACCTGTAAGACTTGAGAACCAAAGTGACTCTGTCATTTGCAGAAAATAGAACCAGTTCAGGGAGAGCGGTGGCACAATGGAAGTTCACAGAAAATGAAACTCAGTTTGGAGCTGTCTTCGAAATACAACGCCAAGTTCCTGAGTTGCTAACACAACTGGAGTCAATGGACTTGCTGAGTTCACCCAAATTAATTCTGATGTATTTTGGTATGACATCAAACCCAGGTCTCATGGGTCTGACAGAATTAAAATGTTTCCAGTTAGCTCAGTATCATTTTGAATCATTAACTCTGAGATGTAATAAAGACCTAATGATACCACTCTTAACTGTTTCATTTTGGACTGTTTTAAAGTGAAAAAGAGCTACTGTTCTTGGGTGGACTGGCAAGCGACGGGTGAGTACCAGATGTGGTTAGAATAAAGATGAGTCTGCTAAAATAATAATGCTTGAAGTTCCATTTAAAAGTATTTCAAGACATAGCTGCCCAAAGGGGTGAAAAGATTCCTTTTTCAGTTATAAATTTCTCATTCTTACTTCCCTGGAGTATCATAGGAGTGATGGAGAACATAATATAGCAATTAGGTTCTGCAGCTAAATTCCTCAGCAGAGATGTGTATTGTAGCAGGCAAAAAAACCCTGTGTTTTTCTATAGTTGTAAAAAAAAACTATAGAAAACTACTGACAAAACCTTGTCTAGGCTATGGATGATCCCTATGATGTTTTATACAAGAAATAGTGGAAGAAATGCATATAAAGCAGCGAGAATTGCCTTCCAATTTCTGCTTACCTGGAACATCCTTCAGTATTTTACCTCAGTTCAGCAGATCTTGACCCATGTTAGTCTGAGGAGCCACCACTTCAGGGTAATATATTTTTAAAGCTTTTTTAAAAAATATTGTCAGTTGTTTGTCATGTTATGCAGGTGGCAAGAAGAATTACATTTAATTATGTAAATCAAATCTTGCAATTTGGTTGATAAGGGAAGTATCTGATACAGCAACTGCTTTGAGAGTCTTGCCTAATTGTTGTGTCAATCTGACTTGTTTGTTGAGGCAGCCGACTTCATCCCACTAAGACATTTTGTATCTGTTTTCAATTGCCAATTTCTTAGCTGTATCTCATGGGGGAAAAAAGCCCTTTTTAAAACATGAACCACATTCTGGATGTGAGTTGATTAATTCAGATGAATGGCATTATGGAAAGTTAAGAAAAAATGAGCTCTGACTGACAAAACTTAATAAGATTACTACTTGAACATGCCAGCATTCTTCAGTTCTTTCTGATTTCTATTTCCTTTTGGAAGAAGACTAGAAGAAAAAATGAAAAATATCAAAGGCAAGTAAACCCAGATTTGTCACAAAGGATTATTTTGCTTTTATTTGGGACTTTAAAAATTACAGTTTTAATAATATAAAATTCTGGCTTTCCTTTCACCTGACCATTTCATTTCAAGGTTACAGTGTAACATTTTCTGAATATCATGAAATAATAGCCAAGATTCTGTGAAGCAGTTAACCCAAAGTAAAGTGTGAGAGGCACTGAAACAATGAAGCCTTCATTTTGAAATAGGTGGTTTGTGAATATTCTTGACAGGAATTAGTTAAGATTTAGTAAAAATGTCTCTGGGTGTCTGGGCTTCTAGTTAAAGTTGAAAGCATAACAAAGTGGGAATTTGATCACTCTTTCTTGTGTTCATTAAATCCTGTATTTCCTATGTAGGCATTGCTTCCCCAACAGAATTTGCTCTTATAAATGAGCTGCTATTATGCCCTCTATTCTTAAACTGTCGACAGGTTCCTGTAAAGTACAGTGGCCATAAAATGTGTGCTCTGCTGCTACGGGAATACAGCATCATTCTGACATAATGGTAAGAGTACTGGTAACTTTGCCTAGTATTGATCCCAATAAAGAGGTTTGATCCCAATAAACTCTCTGGTAGTATTTCTTTAGACTATCACTACACATCATCTTTTCATTCATAGAAAGAATAGAGGTTGCAAAATACTCGTTTAAGTCCTCCTCTTCTTTGGAGATTTCAAAAAAGCATTATTTCCATAAAAGAAGGATATGATAGGTTAATACCTTTATGCTTGTCATGTATTAAAATGCTGTAAAAACATTTGTCTTTAGAGCAATATACTGTATTTTTTCTATCTAAATGAAGTTATGCTCATAAGCCGGTTTTCAGAAGGGAGGCACTAATCTTCCTTGCTTTTTGACCAAATTGACTCATACATTTGTGTTCCTAGAAATGTCTCTTTTGTAATAGACAGTCAGTGAACCCTAACAGCCTTGAGACTACCAGCTAAATTGATGGTGTGTGACCAGGAAAGGGTGCTGCAGAGAAAAAAATGAAAAGAAGAAGACATCTGAAAGTTGCATATTTCAGTTCAATAGTTCACTTTTATTAGCATTGTATTTTAATATGTACTTGACTAGCCAGGCATTTATTTTCTCACGGAAAGCTCACATAAGGACAGAAATGGATGAAAGATTAGAGCTGATCTTCAAAGAAACTGACACAATATTAACATATGAATGGAAATCTAATCCATATTTTAGATCACTGAAGAAAACAAGTAAATGTGAAGTGCTTGAATGATAATGGGCTCCAAAAAATACATTCATGCAGCCCAAGAAGAAACTGGAAATGGACAGCAAATGTTTAGGATTAAAAGATGGTTGAAAAACAAAAAGTGATATTCCATCTTTTCCTAGATAGTCACACTTAGGACAAGTCCAAACTAAAATCCTGATTCTTCTGGTTCGACTTTAGACATAGGAAGAACATCACGAGAGCAAAAATTTTACTGATTTGGGATGGCAAATATCTTACAAGGTAAGCCTGCAGAATTTGGCCATCATCAAATACAAACCTATATAACTTAGGTCTAAACTTTGAAGACTCATCTGAAACTTAAATCTGATCTGAACGCAATCACTGCCCATCTATCTATAATAAATATAATGAAAACAGACAAGAAAACTTTATCCCACACAAACTGTCCATACAGTTCAGCAGTGACCTATTACCACTGCAGCACAACAGAAGTGTCTAATAGGATTAAAGTCAACATCATTGGCACTGAGAAAAGGTCATCTAGAACCTGAACATGGCCGATAAGCACTGTGACCCATCCATTTATGTGTTTTGTACTGTTGCCAATTACTATGACATCTGAACAAATTCCTCGGACAATAGATTGGCACTAAAACAAAACCTATGCTGGAGATGTTAAGTTTCTGGCTTTTTGCCTGCTCCACATTACTGAAAATTTTTCATGCAGTTGGATTCAGGGAAATTTAGGAAAAGGAAGGTTATAACTTCCTTTTAAGTATTTTTCTGGGGAAAAAATTATTGTAGAAATTTTATGGAGCATTGTCTTTTGATTGTCAGACTCTGGTTTTATCCAAGCCCAGCTGAGGACTTCTCTCCTAGCTAAAGAATGCTCCAGCATGCTTCATAAGCCATTTTTCCTGAAAGAAATAGTGAAATAATAATTTATCTGCTACCCAGCTCTTCGTTACATAAAGAATAAATTAACAATTGGGCAATGACTGGAAAATATTAGATTTTGGGTTGTTTAGTATTTATTTTTTCAAAGCATACTTGTTTAACCAAGAGCAAAACTAAGGCCTGAAGTATAACTTTATTCTGTGAAAAAGGAATTAACTGGCAATTCTTTCAGTGTGACTGAAAGTAAGGACTATTTTTTCTGAGTAATTTCATTTGCAAATCAGATACGGTGTTACAGGAATCAGCGAAGATACTCTGATTTTAAAACAGCAAAAAATTGAGAGAAACCTGGCCCCATAGGACCAGATTTATATCAACATTTCCAGACTACAAAGGAACTTCCAGGACTTCCTACTGACATAGGAGGCAGAATTAAGGTCTAAGAACCACAGTCTGTTCCTGGACTGTTTTTCCCAGGCTGAACCGAGCCAAGCTGTGTGGGAAGGGGTATCCCTGTGTCACAGGGAAATGAGGATGAGCTGCTCCTGTTGGGGAGAAGGTGACATCTCCCTTAGGTCTCTAGTTAATCTTAGTACCGAGTTATTAATCCTTACACAAGATGAAGTGGTAATACACTCTCAAATTTCCTTTTTCAATTTAAATAAAATGTCATATTTGTCAGAAGAACCAGGCTGAAGTGTTTATCCCTGAACCTATAGGAGAAAGAAGCTGATGGGAGGATTTTAAATAGCATTTGAGGACTTGGGGGTGTTGGTTGATGAGAAGCTCAACATGATCCAGCAATGTGCACTTGCAGCCCAGAAGGCCAACTATATCCTGGGCTGCATCAAAAGAACCGTGACCAGCAGGTCGAGGGAGGTGATTCTCCCCCTCTACTCTGCTCTCGTGAGACCACACTTGGAGTACTGCGTTCAGCTCTGGAGCACCCAACATAAGGACATGGACCTGTTGGAGCGAGTCCAGAGGAGGGCCACAAAGATGATCGGAGGGCTGGAGCACCTCTCCTGTGAGGACAGGCTGAGAGAGTTGTGGTTGTTCAGCCTGGAGAAGCGAAAGCTCCAGGGAGACCTTATAGCAGCCTTCCAGTACCTGAAGGGGGCCTACAAGAAAGCTGGAGAGGGACTTTTTACAAGGGCAGGTAGCGATAGGACAAGGGGTAATGGCTTTAAACTGAAAGAGGGTAGATTTAGATTAGATGTAGGGAAGAAATTCTTCACTCTGAGGGTGGTGAGGCACTGGACCAGGTTGCCCAGAAAAGTTGTGAATGCCCCATCCCTAGAAGTGTTCAAGGCCAGGTTGGATGGGGCTTTGACCAGCGTGGTCTAGTGGAAGGTGTCCCTGCCCATGGCAGGGGGTTGGAATCAGATGATCTTTAAGGTCCCTTCCAACTGAAACCATTCTATGATTCTATGATTCTATGATTTATCCTGGCCATAGGCAGAAATGTTGACCTTACAAAGACTAACCCCATACAAGCTGATGATATATAAAAAAACCAGTTCAGAGTCCAGAGGTCACCACTCTGCTTAGCTGCAAGGATTTCAGTGGCTTTATGTGCAATAAGACTGGAGTAACAGTGGAGGATGAAGCTCTCCGGAGGGGACTTGCAGCATTACATCGAAGGGAATACCTGCTTAGAAAAGTATTGCAGTTTAAGCAATGATAAATATCAAAAGAAAGGAAACAGCCTAAAAATATAATTGGAAGAAGTGGGGTGCGTTCATCCCTGGTATTTGACTGCCCTCCAAACAGCCAGTGCCTGTTCAGAGCTGCAGCAGCTTCTGCTGGGGCTGGGGGTCAGTGTGGAGGAGACACAGGACAAGGCTGAGGCCTGGGACAAAACAAAAATGCACATGCATCATTTTAAGCATATATACATACCCCTATTAAAGAAAGAAATAAAACACTTGTAGGCTTGATTCAATGGCACTGCTCATATATTGAAGCTACTCATGTGCTTAAATGACTTCCCTGTACTGAGGTCTGAACCTGACAGGTCATGAGGGAGTGAAATTTTTTGTCATCACTTGACAGTTTTGTGATCCGTAAGAACAAAGCCTAATAGGCTCAGAGAAGTTTGCAGTGGACGGGTACCCTTCTCAGAAAGGTACCAACACATTTAGCCACCTTCAAAGAATCACAGAATGGTTGAGGTTGGAAGGGACCTCTGGAGGTCACCTGGTCCAACCACCCTGCTCAAGCAGGGCTGCCTTATGGAAAGCCACATCACGCCATCCAAAACCTGAGCAGGCAGGTCAGCTGGGGTATGTCCCTTAGATCATGGCAGAAAGGCATTTTTGGAGTCGTGCATGAAAAGCTGCTTTATGGCTGTTTTCATTTTTCTGGGTGTAGAAAAAGTTTGCTGATTTAGCATTTTCCCCAAACACTAAATTCAATTAAAAGAATAGAACCAGCAACAAATAATTCAAGATCAGTATTTATTCCCTAAATTTGTGTTGTCTGTAATAAGAAGAATCATCCTTTTAGTTTTCTCTACAGTTTTCTTAAACTTTTTATAAAGCAATCTGGGCATAGTCATAAGAATCTATTATCAGGCTCATTCCCTTGTGCATGTTATTGCTAGTTTATTTTCCATCTTGCAAATGTTCAGAAATGTCAGTTTTCAATAAAATCTTCTTAGCTGGAAATTGGAATTCAGTTATGGCAATGCACTCCTAAGTCAAAAAGTGAACCAAACAATTTTCACTGCGCTATCTCTGCTCAGTCACAGTCTTACAGTTTTGGATTTTAGCACCAAAAAAAATGAGCTGTGAATAAGAGACCTTTGCCTACTGTTCATCTTCTAAATTATCTGAAATATTTAACTACAAAATTGCTTTTGTCCCCTTTCCCTAGTACAATATTGTTTGAGATTCAGTCACCTGAATACCTGATACGTCCATATTTTCTGTTTGACATTTTGCTCTATGAATATCGGATAGGATTTTCTTATTATAATGGTTTGAACTTTAGAGAAACAGTGATATATAAACAAATCTTCTGATTATTTTTCACAATTTCCAGCAGCATGAGAATTGAAATGTAAATGAGTGGCTCTCCCAGCTGAAAGAAGAGAACATTTACCACTGTGCCTCTTAGAACAGACCTGTGGGAACTTCCCTGCAGGAATTAAAAAGACAGTTCACATATATTAAAGCAGAACAAATGAGAGAAATAAGAAAGACAAGGTTCAGGAGATAAGAATAACAATCCTGCAACCGTAGGTGATTTGCATTTAAATATCAGAAGCTAGAGTGAGCAAATAAGAAAAAAATTCCTGATTTTTTTTCCCTATGGTTAGTGTCGAACAGTGTAAATATAAATGACGAGATGGATTTTTAACATCGTATATACACAGGAGAAAATGCAGCAGTACAAATAAGTATTTGAAAATTCCTTTAACCGGTATTGGATCATGCACTTTGACATATAGGTTGTAAACTCTCCTCTGGTCAAAACCGCTGTTTACCTGAATTTATTCCATAGCCCTTATTCCAAAGAAATTGTACGAAGAAATAATGGATTAATGAACACACACACACACACACAAAGCTTGTTAATGCAAGGTTGAATTCTACCATATATTGTACAAGCTATATGTGTGTGAAAAATTAGAAGAATTTGCATTGTGTCCTATTGGGCCTATATAAAAGCTCATAAAATTACTAGATAAAGTGTGCACACACAGCTTTTTGAATGTACATTTCCAATTCTTGGAATGGGATTTCCCACCCTGACATTCTAACTTGCCCTATTTATACTTCCGTCCTTACGTTATTCATCCTTGCATCCGTACAAAACACAGAGCTTTCGGTCTATGCACTAAAGTTAATTGGGCCAGGATTTTCCACAGGTCGTTTGCTCCTCAAGCACAAGTTATGTGTAGAATCATTTTGCCACTCTCTTAGAGCCTGATGCTTAACATGGTACAATCAGTTTATCTGTGGAAGTATCTATTTACCATGTTTAATCAATCAAATAAAGATATGTTAATGACTTTGCTTTTCACAGTGGAGTTGTGTTGATCACTCTTCTCATAACAGTAAGCAAGCAGCTGCTTTAGTGCTGTTTTGACTTAAAATGAAATTTTGTTTTGCCTTCTAATTCTGACCTTGGGTAAGAGTTAAACTCAATGTATAATAAAGTCTTTTACTGGACACTTTATAATTTCAGAGATTATTTTTTAACCTTTACCTGAAACAGTTTGGTGGGTAACTATTCCATCCATGAGATTGGAAATCATGCAGGTTTCGTTCCCGCCCTGCCTTCTGATCTGCTGAGTGACTACATGAGTCACTCAGGTTCTAAATTGCATCTCTTGTTACTGATTTGAATGTTGTTTCGCCACAGAGTAAATCCTATTGAGTCCGAAAGAGCTACAGCCGGGGAATAATAAACCCCTACTGAGACTACACGTGCAGATAATTCAGATGATTGAAATATAAATGCTAGTATCTAACTTCAGACAACTTCGACAGTTTCTGGCTATCTGCAAAGCAAATGCAATAACAGATCAGGTATGAAAATTGAATTTTGATTGGTTAGTGAATTCCTTGAAACCGTTTTGTTTTTTTTTTTTTTAATAGGAAAGAAGTGGGAGAGCTTTGCATCAGAAATTTCTCTCTTATCTAATTCCATTCTCAGCTATTCTCATATATGTTCATATAGTCTCATAAATGTTCATAATAGAAATTTCCAGTATTTCCGATGATCCCCAAACGAGGCTGAGATGGGTTACCTAGCTCATTGGTGTAAGACAGAAATCTAATTCTCCCTGTGGCTTCTCCTAAATTTGGATAAAGAGTCATAGTCTGAGCATATGAATCTGGAAGAGTAACCTCTGTAGCTGAGGAAAGCACCCAACTGTTCTCTCCATGTTGTGCTGGTTACAGATTGAAACCTTTCCTGGCGTATTTTAGAACAACAGACAGTTTACTTTAAAGAACATTGTGGAAAATGGGCTCTGGGCTGGCTGGCTTTACCTTTCCCTCTTTATTCTCACCTATAACAAAGATTTCCCTCTGTAATAAACATCCTTTATTTGCCTAGCAGAGACTGGGGATCTGGGCAACGTGTTTCAGTACACGTGGGATTAGGTGCATCTTTTTAATTGTGATGAACATCAGGATTTATTGTTGCTCTAGAAGAATATTGACCTTGGCATCTCCTCAGTTGATTTTTAACTCCTGGGTCAATAAATCTGGATATTCACTTATTCAGAAATCAATATCAACTTAATTGTTATGGGCAGGACATAATGTAAAAATTTTTGGAGGCTGATAATTGGGTATTTGTTACTAAATACTATGGAGAATAGGTATCTCATAGTAAATACCTGATGCAGTGGCGACAAAAATTATCTCATGGTCATAAAATTTTTGTATATGGAACCACTAGTTGTGTTTGAGTAGAAAAAATGCTAAAAAATGGACACCAATCAGCAGTACATGTTTGGGATTTGGTTCTTTTCTTTCTTCGATTTGTTTAGATCAGTAGTAGCAGAAATTATTTCAGTGAATTAGGAACAAAACCAAATTTCCAATTCCCATTAAAAATGATTACATGGTAATTAAATGAGCACATATAACCAATATTTCAAGGGAGCACAAGTACTTCTTTTGTCTGTCTGCCTGGAAATCTGTTAAGCATTAAGCACATTCTGAAAGTGCTTTGGTTTTGGTTTTGTTTTTAATCTTTGTGTATTCATCACATACCAGGCACACTAAAGGCATTGATCCACATCTGTAGATAACACAGTAAGGCTAATAACAACTAATAACAATATCCTTTTTGCCTTCTGGTGTAACATGATGCCATGGTGCTAGCCACAAGGAAAGAAGTGGGATCTGAGCTGCCAGCTCTGGCTACTCCCATACTCTTAACAAGGAAGTACGATCTCCTGGCTGATGAAGTGCACTTCAGCTGTGCTGGATCTACATGAGATAGCTACAGCACATCACCTGCCCAGCTACCTTCAGAAATGGAGGAGCACTGGGCTGCGATACAAAGATAGTTCTTCACACTGAGCATTTAATTTTCTCCTTCAGACCCAGTATTGCATTTTTTTCCTCCTCTTTGACACTGAGGCTCCCCATGGGAATAGCATGGACACCCTCATGACTAATGACTTGAATAAAAGGGAAGTATTATATATTTTCCAATTTCTGCTCATCAATATAAATTCACTTAAAGGTCTGCTTCTTGGAAATGTCTTTCAGTTAGGCTGCTTTTAACATGCCGTAAACATAACCATGCCCACTGTGAGACTGGTGGAGATTTGAGTACATCACTGTGACCAGCAAGACCTCAGTAGGGTCTGCTTGGTTCTTCTGGAGAGCAGCTCTGTGCAGCAGTGCCAGACTCATCCCTAATGAACAACAGAACCCAGCACTCCCATTAGGAGTAACAAAAACATCATTTGCCCTGCACAGAAACAGAGAAGAATGGCAACGGTTGCATCTGTTTTCATTTGGGCACTCATATGTGTCCTGCTGTTTGGCACTCTTTCTCTTAACTTCTTGTGTAGTCCTATGATGGATAGGAAATAAAAATGGAGAGGGAAGAACTCTTCCAGGGCTAGAATCACTGCCTGTGTGATGGTCAGATACCTGATATATTACCATATATTAGTAACTCCTACACAGTAGAAAAACATCAGTCCTTGTACGGCTTTTGCACCAGTTTCATGGGTTAGCAGCACTCAGGATGAAGATACAAACAGTTAAACAGGTGGCAACAGGCTGCTTCAAGAAGAAACAAAGATTTTGTTATATATAGATAAGCTAATATAGATATTAAGACACATAAACATTGCTTTTATAAATAGAAATCAATTAGTCTTCTGAGATGCCTAGCTTTATTAATTAGTATGATGGACATATGAGTATGCCTGCATGTAAATAATTTACTTTTGAGATTATGAGACATTTCTGAATTCAGACTGTGTCGATGCCAAACATATAACAATACTGGCCAAGTCATGCTCTGACAGCACTGTGACCCTAATGGTGCGATTAATGCTGAAGTGATGTAAATGTGAGGTCTAACGAATAAAACAGGGTATTTCAAGGATCGTGCCAAAATACACAGGTAGTTAGAGCTCACAAGTGAAAATGTACCTAACATGGCTGTGGAGGTAAAACAGCATGACTGAGAGACAGGTTTTCCTGCAGTTCTTTTTTTCAAAGATAAATTCTCTGATATCTATTGTTCCTATCCAGACAATAGGGCTTTGAGTATAAAGGAAATAATCTTTATAATGGGTTTTTCTCCTTTAAGCCTTAGTTTTAGTGAAATTTAGTCTACTTAAATCTTGCCTAAATTTAAATTAAGGACATGTCAAATCCCTGAAAAAGTCAACAGCAACCTAGTATGCCTATTCTCCAAGAATATTGCCCCCATAGGTGCTTATAATCATATCATGCCCTTCTGTTTAGCCTGAATGTTCCCTGGATGCCTAAGTGTAGTTCTTCAGTTGCATGGAGTAGTAGGAGTGAGATGAGCTCCCATATCCTGCCTGAGGGTGCTTTGTAGCCAGATGGACACCCATCTCTGGCAAAATTCCCAGAGGAAGGGCCAACGTTAAAATGGTGAGCACTACAATTAGTAATGATGGTCCCCCCTCCCCTGCCTTTTTATTTTGTTGCAAAACAGTTTCATAATTAAGAGCTGTCCACCAAGATCTTGGGTTCTGTGCCTGTGCTTCAGGGAGCCTTGAACTTATGTTACAGGGTATTTCATGTTTCATTTCTGTTTTGCAAAAATACAATATTCTTATAATAACTCTGACAGCTTTCTGTGACTGTTTGCTGAGATGAACTTAATTAAAGAATTGGTATTTACCTGCGTTATCATTAATAGTCAACAGGAGTAAAAAGCTTATGCAGCATGATAAAGAAAAAGCAAGGTGGCTGCTTTGAAGAATAGGGAGGGCAAATTTCCTTCATCAGCCTCTAATTAGTTGAGCAAATGTAGTTTGTGAGGACCTGGCAGGCATTTTAAGAGAAGGTAGAACAATAAGCAATGGCTAAAATGGCATCAGTTATCTGATGGGGTTAAAAAAAAAAAGAATGGCACTGAATGTGTTATAATTACCAGATGTGGTGGCACTTAATGAAATTGCCCTTGCACATCTGAAGCCATGTTTCCAGTGCCTGATGCATAACACCTGGGATCACAATGTTCCTGCTCTTCTCCCTCTCATTACACTCACCTGCTTAGTAATGGTGGGGAGCAGAAACCTTTTGGTACCTGGCTGGTATGGTATTCCTGCAGATGGATGTAATTACATCTGCTCATTTTGGACATGATGCCTAACAATGCTACAACTATATTTGTTTAAATCTGACATTTTAATTTTATGAGGGCAAAGCGTTCTTGCATTCCAACTGGCAGCACGGTGCGTCCAGGGCATTTCTTCAGCTGGCCAATGTGGGAATGGCATGTTCTGCTAGCTCTGACACCGGAGCGAGTTTGTCTGCAGCAGTAGGGAAGTTCACAGTTACTTGGGAGCTGAGCAACTCACACTGCCTTAGGTCTGCCACAGAATTGTCATTTATGATACAAAACTTTCATTATATTTACAGGGCTGAATTCAGATTTTGTTATATAAACAGAATTCCTGTTTTCGGCAAATCTATTCAAACAGGAAGAGCAGGTACCCAGTTGCCTGATCTCCTTCTAGACATTTAGGTCCTACTTTCTTGCCTGGCAGTGGTTTGGCTTTAACAGAAGGGGGACAAAGCAAGCTGATGCAAGAGACTACCTGTGCTCCTGGAATTGAAAGGGTTAAAACCCACAAGAACAAGAAAGATGATGTAAATACCTTAGTCACTCAATTAGATCAGCAGACACCCTGTTGTGATTTAAGGATGTTGTGAATACCTTGTTAGACTTGAGGGCAGTCTGATGTGATTTAGAGAGTAGCTAGAAGAACAGTTATAAGATAAGGGGGGCTCCGGGATAATTTCTTTACAGACAACTCGGCCTTGGGAGAACAGATGCACGGAACCAGGAAGATAGGAAGAAACAGAAGAATGGCAACAACAGTCTTGAAGGACAACATCTACGTGATCCTAGGACTGAGTTTGCGCAGAAGCAAAGGTCAATCAGCGAACACAGTGAGGAAGACTACAAGCCTTCATCTGAAGACCCCCAAAGACCACCACAAGAGATGACTGCGCATGCAAATCAGATATTTACATATGTTAATAAGTTCCTGGAAATCTCATGTTTATGCATAGCAATTCTCAGAAATCCTATGAATATGTATGATTGTATAGTATATATTCTCTAAAAGTTCAGTAATTCGTTGGAGCACTTATGGTGGAGAATCCCCAGTGCTGCCCAGCGCTGCAATAAAGAATACCTGCTTAATAGTAACTTCGTTGCTATTGAGTTTCATTTCAGGGACTCTCTGAGTACTCCGTTTCTCCCTTGGGGAGATTCGGACTGTGAGAAGCATCCATAGATTTTTGTATCAGAATAATATTTAGTGTTGTGGATTCAGGATTTTCACTTCTTGAGTCACTGCTTTAATTGCTGGACTAAAATGCAAAAGACAAAGAGCAGCAGTCCTGGTCCATTAGGTTCTCAGCCTTAGAAGAGGGCTGAGTAGTCTGGATGAACAAACTTTATATTTCTTACCTATTCCTTGTACTCTGCATGGGCACTTCACTTCAGGCCAAGTGACTTTCCCTCTGCAGGTTTTCAGCAGCACTAATGAGAGCACAGAAATCTGAGGCAGATATTTTAGGCATCATGGGCTGCCCCCAGAGCCAAGTGTTTACAGTTTTGGTGAGATAATACTTATGTTAGGAACTTCTGTGGGCGAGCAGGATTCTGCTTGGAAGGGATGTGACCAGCAAGCTCATACATATGTGTACCTCCCAGGAAGAAAATCCTTAATCAGATTTTAAGGAGGACATCCCCTTACAGGACCCTGATGATGAGACAGTCATGCAGCCACCAAGTTGGAGCTCTGCATTTCTCTCCTGACAGCACAGAAAGCAGATAGGACTCAGGAAATGGTATCTCCCAATCCTCAAAATCACCTGCTCTGCTGAAGCTTGCTGGGAGCACTCATGCAGGAGTGGTTGGGTACTGCTGGGATGTTTCTGTTTAAAACAACGGTGTCAATATTCTGCTCTGGTTTGCATATAGTTCTCACCACTGTACTACTAAAGCCTTTTGAAAGTGCTGTAAGCAACATGATTTTCTACCATCATGTGCAGTTCTTTTCTTTCCCCAATGAGGAACTTTGCATGTGTCTTTGTAGATTATTTAATAAATAATATGCATACTGTGCAATCTGTGCTTGGAAACAATGCTGAAGGTCTGTTTAGAAGGAAAAAAAAGAGTGGGGTTTCTGATAGTTCCATTGAATGGTTGTGCTGTGGTCTGAGCTTGCCTCTGGAGGTCCTGCCTTCCCAAGCGGTGAGCGTGCACTGGGCAGCTCCAGCCAGTGTCCCCAGCAGCAGGACTATATGGTGCATTCCCTCCCAAAGCCTGGAACGTGCAAGGCTAATTTTGCTGTGTTGAGCACATTAGGAATAGCTTCAACGGGAGCAAAACACTTTGCAGTTATTCCTAAACAAGATTCTCTCTCTAGGTTTAAGTATGGAAGATGCCTGCATTCTGGAAACAGCCTTTCACAGGGTGGTCTGTCAGGAATAATAATACCTGGTGAAAGCTGAACTTCTCAAGGAGCAAAATGTTGAAATGACAGGTTTAACAACAGAGGAAGTGTTGAAAAAACACAATGTTTCAACACCTTTTCTGTCACCATCCTGAGTACCTGGCATGCGAAGATAACAGCTGTTTCCGAGACATTTATGAAGATCTTTGGTTGTAGTCTTCCCTTATGGAGGAGTGAAAAGAGTGTGATAGTGGCAGTTTTTAAATTTGTAGTGAAATCTGTTCTTGTGAAAAGCACCTGATCAGCAGGAGATGCACATCTCTTTTAGGAAGACAGTAGGGTTTTGTTGCTGAGGCAACAGTGGTACATGGGAAATGTAGATTCAACTTTTGACTCCAGTGAAGATTTTCTGTGTATCCTTAGGATCAGTTAGGCATTGACTCAGTAAAGCAACTTGATTTTCTGATTATGTGATTGATAGTACGTGTTTAAAGACGCGGTCAAATGAGGATGTTTTTTCTGTCCACATACTGTCATGAATGAGCGGTTAGGCCACTTAAAGAGTCACCGTCATAGTTCAGGATGGGCGGGGGGAAGCACCGCCACACATACTTTGTCTGTTTTGTTTGTAAGCCATGTAAGCTTCTCAGGACCAGAACTGCCTCTCACTGTGTGTTTGTGCAAATGCCTAAAACAAAACAGGTCTGTGGTCAGGTCCCCAGATGTTATCATAACACACAAATTAACAGTGGTGGTAAAAACACACAAAGCTCATTCAAGCTAATAGAAAAAACACTTTGTCCTTTTAAGTGTTTTTTTTTTCCTTTGAAAAGCCAAATTCTGTGATGAAAACTCCACTGAATATAAGTTCAAACAAAATTTAATGCCTAGATTGTCAGCAGATCCATTGTATCAGGCCCTGCTGCTGCCCAGGCTTTGCCTGTCATGGCTTGGAGCAGTCATGTGCTTGAGGGGGTTGGAAGTTGTGTTTCCATGGTTATGTAGCTCCCGACTTTCTTTTAATAACCCAGACAAGATTTGTTAATGTACACTACTGATAATGGGATGTTATAGAAAAACATAACTCCCATGGGCTTTGGATTTTGTTCTGCACTGTGCAAAGAAGAAACATCAGGTGAAAAAATAGCAACAATTCATCCACACAAGCTAGGAGCTACTCAAAAACAGCAAAATGGGGCTCTTATGCCATTGCTTGTGAACAGCTCAAAAGTCAAAGCACAATGCATCTGCTACTGTTGTAAATGAACCTATCCCACTCTAGAGTTTACCTTTGGTGGCAAATTCGTGAAGAGCATCATGATCTAGGAAGAGTTACTATTGCAGTCAATAGTCTATTCGTTGACTGCAATTGCATCACATTTCTAATAAAAAATGGACACTATACCTATGAATAATATGTTGAGAGAGGCTTTTATTCATCTTCTGCATGAGGGTGTGTCAAGATCCTTATTTTCCCTGGTCAATTGAACAGTAATTGATGTTAATGATCAGAACATGAAGTTACCAATATGGCTCTCAGGGCTTTTAAAAGTAGTGCTGCAGGGTGAGTCACTCAATGTTAATATCAATTATCTTTTCTATGCTAAAAGGGCAGTTACAAAGGAAATAAATTGGCTTTGTGCATACACTGAGGTCTGCAATTTGTTGAGGAAAGATGTATTCTCAAGATCTGAAAATCTATTTTAAAATAAGGGATAAAAACAAATTCATACAAACAAGTTAGCAACTTTTATGATTCCAGATTAGAAATATTCTTGGATGAGAAGCCTTAAAGAACATGAAAATACATTCCAAAAAAGTAACATTGAAAAAATGAACACAGTACCTGCCAAAGTTCATGATAGCTGATGGCAAAAATGGAATTGGGAAGATCTGGTTTGTTCTATCAATGCCATACATTCCCTCCTGATCTTCAGGATGTCAGTTACGTGAAAATGTTCACACTTTTCACCTTGATTTTCCAGAGGAACTGAAAAAAGTATAACTTAAGCTAGGGTTGTTCAGCAACCTCAAGAATCAAACCTTACCTTTACATGGAGTTAGAAATCATATTTTGAAAATTACTTCATGCATCTGATTTTAGATAGACTCATTTGATTTTATTACCTATGTGACTGAAGTTTCTCTAATAATGATGAGTAATGATGGGCAATAATGGGTCATTTTCAAGTGTAACAATTTTTTTTTCCACAGTGCATTGCAGTGTTTGTATACAAGGAGTTACAGAAGTGCACAATAGTATTTGATCTCATAATCGTTTCAAATTACTTTATCATAACATTAAGGGAATTCAGGAAATGCAGATCCAGCTCCTCTTTTAGGATTCAATTTGATTAGACACTTGAGGAAGAGCCTAATTTATAGCCTATATGCTGTATCATTAAAATTAGTGGGTTTAATGATAGCCTTAAGTATTAGTGACCATCCATAGCAATTATAGGAGTGATGCAAATACTCGAATTCACGTTTTGGCTTGTGAAGAATGTACCATATTAAACTCATATTTTAGTAGTGATAAAAAATGACCATTATCAGAGCCTGGTTTAAAAGTTGCTGAAACTGTTTTCAGTAGAAGTGGAAATGTTTTCATTATGTTGAGCAGATTAAAGGATGTAGATCTTCAAATGCTAATTCATAGATAGCTACTCATGACTCATAATCTCGTCTTAAAATTTTTTAAAGTAAGATTATCCTTTCACTGAAAGACAAACTAGAGTTAACAGTGTTCAAATGTGATCAGTGAAAATGTTTAAGAACTTTCTTAGAATGATTACAGTTTATTAGTCTTCAGCACAAAAAGGAAATCAGTATTCTGATCCAGTCTACCTGGACTTTAGTAAGGCCTTTGACACTGTCTCCCACAGCATTCTGGAGAACCTGACTGCTCACGGCTTGGATAAGTGCACTCTCCACTGGGTTAAAAACTGGCTGGACGGCTGAGCCCAGAGAGTAGTGGTGAATGGAGTCAAATCCAGTTGGCGGCCGTCACAAGTGGTGTTCCCCAGGGCTCAGTACTGGGGCCCGTTCTGTTTAATATCTTTATCAATGATGTGAATGAGGGGATCGAGTGCACCCTCAGTAAGTTTGCAGATGACACCAAGTTGGGTGGAAGTGTCGATCTGCTGGAGGGTAGGAAGGCTCTACAGAGGGACCTGGACAGGCTAGGTCAATGAGCCGGGGCCAACTGTATGAGGTTCAACAAGGCCAAGTGCCAGTCCTGCACTTTGGTCACAACAACCCCAGGCAATGCTACAGGCTTGGGGGAGAGTGGCTGGAGAGTTGCCTGGCTGAAAAGGACCTGGGGGTGATGGTTGACAGCCACCTGAACATGAGCCAGCAGTGTGCCCAGGTGGCAAAGAAGGCTAATGGCATCCTGGCTTGTATCAGGAATAGTGTGGCCAGCAGGACCAGGGAGGTGATAGTGCCCCTGTATTTGGCACTGGTGAGGCCACACCTCGAGTACTGTGTCCAGTTTTGGGCCCCTCACTACAAGAAGGACATCGAGGTGCTGGAGCGTGTCCAAAGAAGGGCAACGAAGCTGGTGAAGGGTCTGGAGCACAAGTCTTATGAGGAGCAGCTGAGGGAGCTGGGGTTGTTGAGTCTGGAGAAGAGGAGGCTGAGGGGAGACCTTATGGCTCTCTACAACTACCTGAAAGGAGGTTGTAGTGAGGGTGGGTGTCGGTCTCTTCTTCCAAGTAACAAGTGATAGGACAAGAAGAAATGGCCTCAAGCTGCGCCAGGAGAGGTTTAGGTTGAATATTAGGAAAGACTTCTTCACCAAAAGGGTTATCAGGCCCTGGAAGAGGCTGCCCAGGGAAGTGGTTGAGTCCCCATGCCTGGAGGTATTTAAAAGATGGGTAGATGTGGTGCTTAAGGACATGGTTTAGTGGTGGACTTGGCAGTGGTAGGTTAACGGTTGGACTCAATGATCTTAAAGATCTTTTCCAACCTTAACAATTCTATGATTCTATGATTCTTATTTGTGTGGTACTGAGACATTGCACATCATGTGTAAATATCTCATTTATCATTTTAATACCTGCTACTTCCAGACCTATATGCCATCTGACTGTACAGAATTTAAAAACAATGTCTCAAGCTAGGATAGGACCTTTGCTAGTTTTCTGTGATCCAGGGATGCCAAACCAATAATTGTGTACTTAAAACAGTCACATTTTAATCAATCTCAGTTGTGCAGTTGTGAAGCCTTAACTATACTACAACATTATTTCCCCAAATGATAAAATTCTGCTTGAAAGGAATTTTGAATTTGTAAAGTTTCTGTTTCTGATTGTGTTTGCTGGCTTTAAGAGTGCTAAAATGATCATCTAAAATGAAGAAGTGGTTACTGCCATGCTACATGACAAGGATGCTACCAAATGTGACAACATCTTCTGAAGATAGGATGGGTCAAGAGTTAAGGAAAGGAATAAGGGCATCTCTAGACTGCAGTTTCAGATAGATAAATAGATACATGGAGGAAAGTAATTGCTTTTGAGTCCAACCACTAATGTCCATTCCTTCTAGAAGAAAAGATGGAAATTATGTCTGGGGCAGATACATAGCTAGATTATACATGTGGTGATTTAAGATTTATTCCGGTCTGAGACCCTGAAAGAAGGATTACCCTAAAAAGTGAATGTGGGGTTGAAGACAAACAGGCACATGGCAGCTGCAGAGAAGGGTACTGCAGAGGAGATGCTTGAGCTGGCATGTGGGTTCCCCATCAAGCCTCACTAATGTGCTCCTGCTGAATGGAATTCATTGATGTGATAGATTTGATCCTGGGAGAAACCTTCCCTTTCCTTGTCTCTGAAAGTCAAGTTGGAGTTGGTAAATCTCACAAACGAAAATATATATCTGTTATAGTTTCAACAGGTTGAGCAGAATTTATTCCCCACCTCAGACTATTTGCAGTCTTGAATTCAGGTTGTTCTCGTAAGAGACAGAGCTTGCAGATGTGAGTCCTGTCATGGTGTGGGTGGAATTGGACCTGGTTCTTATCCAGTCATAAAACCACATAACCAAAAAATAATCTTTATTTTTCCTGGGTTATCACCTAGTTGCAGGGCTTGGTGCACACATATGAATGTTTTCCCAGGGACAAGGTTGCAGAAGGAACATGTGGCTGTGGTGGGGGGATGAGTGGGACTGCCCTGTTCAGAAGGGCAAAGTATGGGAAGCCATTTCTACCCTTTGCACTTTAAGAGAAGGTAAGAAGGGCTTTACCAGCTCGGATCTAAGTGCCACATGGCCCAGTGCAATATTTGCAGTGGCAGACAATTCTTAATTTCTTGGACATGCATCAGAGCTAGGGCAGCATATGGTCTCTCAAGTCTAGTGATTTTTGATTCAGATACTTCATGGACTCCACACTGAAGGGGGACTGCTGGCACATGTCTGTTAGGACCAAGTAGAGAGTAGCTCTGGTTGCAGCTGAGATAGCTATCCAAGTAAGGAGCTTGTAAGGTGCTCTGGGATCAGATGGGATTTATGAGATACCCCTATCTCCTGTGGGTCCTATTACATTTAGGTGGCTCTTTGCTGACACAATTCTTATTATTGGCACTGCTTTGAATTTCTCCAAGGATAAGGAGCCAAAGAACATAAACGTTAGGACATTACAGTACTCAGTGCTACAGTGACTATTTTATTTTATTTTATTTTTCCCTGGAACAAGCTGTACCCATAATGAAACATCTTAAACCTGATAATAAATATCCTGTTTCATGACATAGGCATTAGTTACTTCTTCAAATGAGCAGGTTTTGAAGTCCAAGTACTGAGATCTAGTTCTAAATCAAAAGGTAACACTCACCTCTTTGAAGGGGACCAGAAGTAGACTAATGAGTGACGAGGACATAATTTACTAAGAGAGAAATATTATTTGAGCTGCTCTGAGAGAAGAAACATTCTCTAAGGCCAAATTCACCCAAGCTTTTAAGTACCGATCAACACTGAAGAATTGTGTTCAATGAGACATTTCACATGCTTAAATTGAGATTTTTTTTAATTACCTAGTTGAGCTGGAGTCAAGAATACTTTGCAATCAATAGCATAATGAAGAGTTTAAGAGAAGCATAAGAAATGTTTTTTGCTACTCAAGGAGAATCTTGAACAACAGATGAAGAAACCAATGTAAAGTCCTGAAATCCAAAGAGAACATGGTGTAAATTACAGTCTGGAAGAAATTATATGAACTTGAAAAAGAAATTTATTTGTTTTTAATTGAGACAAATTTATGGATATTTCAGAACCAATAAACATCAATTTGTAAAATAATGATTTACTCATCTCAGTCACAATAGACTTAATCAAGCTGTTCAGAGAGCTCATGCAGTTCATAAAGCTCTGTTCTTTCTCTCCTGAAAAAGCTGATTCTAGGATGTTTACCAAAGAGAAGGTATTGAAAAATGTCAAGAATATTTCATGTAGAAATATAATAAAAATATATGATACACAATTGTCCTGGTTTCAGCTGGGATAGAGTTAATTTTCTTCTTAGTAGCTGGTGTAGTGCTGTGTTTTGGATTTAGGATGAGAATAATGTTGATAACACACTGATGTTTTGGTTCTTGCTGAGTAGTGCTTACACTAAGTCAAGGACTTTTCAGCTTCCCATGCTCTGCCAGGTGCACAAGAAGCTGGGAGGGAGCACAGCCAGGACAGCTGACCCAGACTGGCCCAAGGGCTATTCCATACCGTATGGCGTCATGCTCAGTACATAAACTGGGGGAAGAAGAAGGAAGGCGGGGGACGTTCGGTGTGATGGTGTTTGTCTTCCCGAGTAACCATTATGCATGATGGAGCCCTGCTTTCCTGGAGATGGCTGAACACCTCCTTGCTGATGGGAAGTGATGAATGAATTCCTTGTTTTGCTTTGCTTGTGTGCGCGGCTTTTTCTTTGCCTATTAAACTGTCTTTATCTCAACCCATGAGTTTTCTCACTTTTACTCTTCTGATTCTCTCTCCCATCGCACCAGGGGGGAGTGAGTGAGCGGCTTTGTGGTGCTTAGTTGCCAGCTGGGGTTAAACCATGACAACAATTTCACAATTTTTTTTTAATCTTAACAAATTCCAAAAGCAATTTCTCTAAACAATTTAAAAAATCTGGTTCAGCAAAAATAAGGAAGAAAATCTCTAATTTTGTTAGTCTTTATTTTGTAAAAAGATGGAAATCTGAAGTTCATTAAACCCCACAATTTCTTCTGGTTATGTTTTCCTGTAGAAAACACTTCTCCTATAACAAGGTGTTATTCAATATAAAAGCAATTTAAGCATCTTCCCCCTCCCAGCTATATAAAACCATTAATGACCCTTATATCTCTACATAATATCCCTATCTTAGCTATGCAAAATGATTTCTTTCATGGCACAGTGATCTCCCCTCATTCTGAGAGACCACAACTATCCATGGCCCCTTTGGTGTTTTATAGGTAATACTGGCAAACTGAGAGCTATCTTTGATACAAAACAAATCTGGATGGAAATTTTAAATTAGTCATTGTCAGCTGTTTAATTGCTTAATATATGCATGTTGATTTGAAAGCTGATTATGTAGGTTTATATGTGTCTCCAATATTTGTGCCTCCAGGTTTGATCTTTATCACTTGTGGTTGTTCTACATATGCATAATCTAACTGAATGATTTTGGTTTACATTCTGGGTAGTTTCTCATTTAAAAAGAGATACAAAGATATTATTTCACAAATAACATAACTTATTTTGGCTGTGGCTCCGCTCCATCACCAGGGTCACTGCTCTGTTCACAGAGCAGTTGCTGTTCACAAACTGGTAAACAAGTGCAACTGAGGAGGAGGTGGTGTTACACTCAAAATTTTGTTTATGGGCAAAGAGGAAACACACTACATATATGTAAACCCAAGAATTTATTGTTAGTATAATGGAAATCTTAACAGTCTAATTAAAGTATCATTATTACTCTGAATCTATTTGTTACATTAAACAGAGAGTAATAATGCAATTAGAGTACTTCTATACAGAAAAACTCTCAATAATAGTAATAATACAATTAAAATATTAACACACAGTTCTTAGTTTTCTATGCTTTTCTTGGGGAATGCTCACCTTTGCATTTATCCTCTGAACTTATAGCCAGCAGCTTTGTGCTGCTGGAGAGAATAAGACCGTAAGCTGTCAGCCTCCAGACTCCTTTGCTGGGAAGAATCCAATGTTGATGTTGCTCATTTCTTCCTCCTTACTCTATCCATTTTTATACATATACTAACACACATTTGCACCTTTCCCTTTGTTCATTTTTCCGCAGCTCCATGTCACATCCAGACTTACTATCCATGGTGCTCTTTATGTTAGATGCGATTGTTTTCTTCTTTTTGTTACCATTAAAATGAGCTTTGTCCTATCCAGGTCTGCATTGCTGTGCCTGTTGGTGAGTGGTTTATAGCCATGGGCACCCCTGTGCCAGCCTCTGTCCCATCTCTTGTCATCCCAGACTTACACTTGTCTATGCTGCATCTGCCTCTCCACCTCTCAAGGTCTCTGCTATTGTAGCAGGCTTGCATTTCTTTACACAACATCATTGTGTTAGTGTTGTAAATATCTCATTCTACACAGAATAGTTGCTCATTACAGCTATCTGTATAAAATCATCGTTGTACCGCACAAAGATAAGCAAAAGTAGAACAAATTAGCCATAGACACCTTAGAGCTGCAGGCAGGTCAAGAAAAGTTCAGGCAGAGCAGACCTGGCAAGCCTCAGTCCTTATGGCCTCTAACAGCGATGGCAATGCTGTATTGCAGGGCTGTGGGGTTACAGTGGTGAGGAAGGAGTGAATGGAGAAGCTGTTGCGTTAGGGGCTGTTGAAGCCACCTCTGTGCAAGAGAAAATTTCCACAGCAGTTTCATTTTAAGTCTAAGATTATCTGTTATAAACCAGCTTGTTTTTAAATCTATCTGTCACAAAACCTCGTAGATGCTCTGTAATAATGTAGGTGCTAGTGATTTTGCATCACCTCATACAGACTGAATATGTCCTAATTTCTTAGTAGAAAAGCATTGGAAAAGGTGTAAATTCGTTGGCCAGGCAGTCTGAATAGCTTCTTTCAAAGCTCTCTCCCTCTGAGATGCACATTCCCACTCTCTCTTGTGACAGCACTAGCAGTTGCCCAGCCAACAAAAGCAGGGACCTAATCCAGCTGATCCCACCAAGGTGAGGGACTCAACTGAATCAAGTCCTTGACCTTGCTTCCAGCTCAGTTACAAAAGGTTGGGTGATCACAGACAAGGTAGTTGGAATAATTCACCAGGTTCAGGGGCAGTGATGGGACTGCTTGTTCTGGCAGGTTCTTAAACTGCTATGGCACTCCACCTAAAGCTTAACAAGAAGCTATTGAGGATGGCTTTTTGGCTACCACACTATCTACCTGGAAGCTTATGGGCATTTTTAGCTGAGTCTCTTTACCCTGTATATGTTGTGCAGATATAAATACACAGCTATGTCTCCTTTCACTGTTTCTTTCCTCTTTTTTTCAGGACATGACATATTAAAGCTGGCTTGAGGCCTGTTAGCAGCAGATCAAAATATAGTAGCTAGATGAGGGAATAACTAATCTTGTCTAAAAATAGCATGTCAGTTCAAAAATGCTAAAAAAAAAGTGCTGGATGAACTTTGCATTAACTAGGGCTTCTACATAGCACAAATCAAAGGCAAATGCAATATGAAATGTGGGCATTAAAAAATGCTCCGGGCTCTATGCTAAAAATAAATTATCTTTTTAAGATATAACTGTATATGGATGCTATTTTGAACCACAGTGTAAGTGCTATGGGAATATTACTCAAAAGTCACGCTGCCATGTAGAGAATCAAATATTCTTTAAATGGCTCTAGTGGTCTAAGCAAAGGACTAATGTGTGAGGAAGGCACATCTCCAAGCAAGGTGATTCTGAGTCAGCAGCTCACTGAGTCTTAAACACTAAGAAAAAACACAGTCCTGTGCTCCCTCATGGATGACTGTTGGGTGTAATATACAGCATATGGGAGAGGCTGAACTTCAAAAAGAAGAATACCATTAAGACTGTCTATTATTTCCTTTAGAGACTGGAAATGTGAAGTATAGCTATTAGCAAATGTAATGCGGAGTTGTGGTTTGCATCCAAACTTTTCTGTGGTAAAAGCACTTCAGTTCTCACTCTTTCATTAACAAATGCAAGGGGCACATTTCAAATACACTGCATTAAAAAAACCTACTGTCTTAACAACCCTGGCAATGATGGGTCAATGTACCAGTATTGTTCTCTTCTGTCCAGTATCCTACTTTAGGAGATAGTTACATGAGATGCAGTTTTTGGTGGTGAAGCTGGCTTTGAATGTTCCTGTTCCCCTCTGTTAAAGCCAGATTTGACTATTTATCATGCCTCCCTGGCACAAGCAGCTGTGTTTTCAGTTGTGCCAGTTTAACTATTTGTGGTGGTGTACTGTAGACAAGTGCATGGAAATTTGGCTTAAAAAAACCCCAACAAACCTTTTATTCTTGGTGTGCTGCCTTTGACCAGATCCCTTTCATGAGCTTCAGCCATGGGCCGTTGCCCTGGCACAGTTGTCCTATACTGTTCTGAAAATGGAGTAACCAATGGCAGGATTTCAATCATATTCAGCAAATGCTTCCTTCTTTCCTTTTAATTATTTCAGAAATAACATATTTCACTTCAGCTGGGATTTGTGTATGCTTATTTTACCAGTAAATTTGGTGTGGTGAAAGAATTTTTAATATAATCAAAAGCAACAATGAAATCAAGCCAGTGGCAAAATACTCATGGATTAAATAAGCTTGGGCTTCCACTAGACGTTAGCTCTGTATTATTATTATTATCATCATCACCATCATCTATTCTAAACTCTTGAATAATACATGCCATGAGGCTTTCCTGAATAAATTTTCTTGAATTAAATATTCCTTTTATAAAAGAAAGAAAAAAAAAACCAAACAAAACCCAACAACCTAACAATATACCTAACAATAATCTTGTTAGGTTATCTCAGTGGTTAATTATCCCTCTTCTTAAAATTCTCACCTTCTTTTATTTCTGAATCTGAACTTCCCTTGCTTCAATTTGCAGTCACTGGATCTTCTTTTATCTTTATCTACAAGGTTGATGAGCCAGCTACAATCAGATTGTTACCCAAATTAGAATTTACAGCCCATAATGAAATCATTTTTTTTAAACTCAATGGATTCAAACCTTTGAAGATTTCATTGCAGGCAATGTTTTTCAATCCTTCAATCATCTTGAACCCTCTCCATTCTTTAGTTCTTCTTCAATCCTATATGGCAGGAATATACATAATATTCTAGTAACAGCGATACTGCTGCTAAACCACTGATATAATGTCTCTACACAAATCCAGTATTTTCTCCTTATATATCAGGGAATCACATTAGTCCTTTCACCCAATGCACTCTTGAAGACGATCAGATGGTTGGTTAACAATGATTGCTCCTGTCTAACTTGCTGTTACTTGTAGGGCCAGGAAGACGCAACATTTTCTGCCTCTGCAACTTGCTCTCTGCTTTCTCTGAGAGCACAACAGCATCCCATGAACCAGGTCCAAACTGGAGAATTCCTGAAGAGCCATCCTGCACTATACAAGTACTATTATCTATAAAACTTTGTTTCAAAGTATGATATCTTGAAGAAGAGAGAAAAGAGAAGAGAAATTGGAGAAAAGAGGAGAGAAGGAAGAAAGAAATCAAGGCAGTTGAACAAGAGCTATATATGTGCCACTTCATAAACCGACACAGGGAGATTATATACCTTCCCTGTACCTTCTCTTTGATTCCTTTATACACTGCAGACTGCAGGTTGCCTAATATATTCCAAGCAATAGTAAGCATGACTATCTCTAGACTTCATTTCTACACTTCTTTTGACTATTTGAAAAACCAAAGAGAACATAAATCTTTACCTTCTCAAACTCTTCTCAAATGTCTCACATAGAGTAGCAACAGGAGTTACTACTTGCTTATGTTCCCTTCTACTCTTCCAGTCCAATGTGGAATAAATAGACCTCAACACTCAAATGCAGAGTAGGAGTAACGTATTTTGTAATTATCTGAAATCCATTAGCATTTCCATTTTCTAGGCCTAAAACTGCTGTATTTAAATCCTGGCAGGTTGTTTTGGTATGTCCTTCTGCTTTGAGGACAAGTCAGTTTTTAATGCCATGGTATATGACTATCGAGCTCCTGGGAGTAGCCTGCTTCAGCCACTGGGATCAGGTACTAGCTGTTTCATTCTGCTGCCTTCCACTGCTAATGAACTTGGCCTTGGGTTTGAAATAGAAGTGACAGACAGATATGACTGAAGAGGCTATGGAAGGCTTGCATTTTCCATTTCGAAGACAGTTTTTCTTCTTCACTTGGCTAGTGGTGTTGTATTACATATTACTTAGTGCAATCATTCTGGGTTTCCCCATACGAGTTATTCCAGGCCTGGTCTAGGCTCTACTCCTTGGACTGTTCGTATACTTGACATCATACATTCACTGGATTAAAAATCAGAGGTCTGTGGAGTAGAGTCGTAGGTTTCTGCCTTTCTAGGTGAAAGCCCTAGCTATCAACCCGCCTTCTCTAGATTTATTCCTGACTGTACAACATCCTAGTTTCAACAGAACAGAGTATATCCTGACTCAGTGTACGCAGCCTGGTAAGGCAAATAGAGCCTTGAAATCTGGTAAAATTTTATTTCATCTACTAGAATAATTTTTTAATGCTTATGTTAGCCCAGGTGACTTGGTCAGATTTCAGTGGTTTGCACAAAATATGACAGAACCATGACCTGTTTTTTAACTTGAAGTTCAATTATTTCTCTCTGCCAAAATGAAGTCCAGCATAGGGTTCTTCTATACAGGAGTGTAACAATCTTGTGCTCCATCGGGTGTATTGGCATATATTAGGCAGCAAAGAGGTCAGATTAGTCAAGAAAGATGTCATCCTGGAAATGAGCAGTGTCAGAGCTTCATGTGCTTGGGAATTAAACCTGAGGCATTATGGAGCTTTGGCAATTGCAGAGTTAGGCAGCATTTAAGTGCAGAATTCTCAAAATCATGGATTTGAAGCTGTGCTCTTAAATCCTATCTAAATCCATGTTCAGAACCTACATCCATTGTGGGGCCAAGACCTTGGCTGTTAAAGCCTCACAGAAAATTACTGGGTCTTTGGTATAAGTCAAATGGGATTTTAGTCCCCAGCCCTAAAAGCACAGATCATCTTTGAAAACAGGATCTATTCTCTTCTGTGACTGCTGCTTTGAAAACAAACAATAAAATAATTATTATACTTGTATGTATAAAGCAATTTTATTTCAACTTTTCAATAAATTCCTGTTAAAGATGTGCAAGGGGATTAAAAATCTGTCTAACTCTGACAACAATTAAGCATATATAATATCAGTGCTGTAGAATTACATGCAAAAATTACTAGTGATATGCTGTATTACAATTAGGCATTAGAATTAGTACAATCCGTGATCTAGCATGCATGGAGAGGGAAGTAATAGTAAATCAGGCACATCAGTAACTGGGAAAATTTCAACTTGCTTTATTCAGTAGAATAAAATTTGTGCTTGATTAACCATGAAGCTGGGAATTATAGAAAAAGTTAATTCTAGGATTGCAGGGCTCAAGCAGCAGAGGACAGCAAATATTGCATAATCAGCGTGATTTTTCATGAATAGAGCTTCTTCCAAGATGTGAACAGAGGTTTTAGAAGGGAGAATACTCTCAATATTATATATGAACCGTGTTTTGGCAGGAAATCTTCAGTAAGTTATATTTTAAGTGAGTGAAGTCAAAATATTTTGGAAGTGTTAAAAGAGATGAGTGCAGTAATGTATATTATAAATGAAGATGATGCAGAGAGAAGAAAGAACAAAGACGGGTGAATGAAAAAACTCACAGGTCGTGTTATCCATGAGTGCTGATCAGATGAGCACCACCTAGAATAGGTGCTAACTGGGTACATATTGGGGTGAAGACTGACCCAGGAAGGAAGATGGGTACAAACGAAACCCAAAATCATGGAACAAATGAAGAAAGAAAAAAATACAAGTGAAGAATTTTCACGAATGAGGGAGAGATCGGGATCAGACAGAGCTGAGCAAGGGAAGAAAGGGAGTAGTCCTACAAGAAAAGAAAGTAGGACAACAGAAAACAAAAATGAAAGCACTGTTCTTGAGTGCTGTGAGGAATATACACAGTGAAAGATTGTTTATCTAGCTACCAGACTGGACATGTACAGAGCAAAGACACTGACACACACTAATGCAATGCAACAAAACAAAACATTACTAGTGAATGAAGCAAAACGGGATATTACAAGGGTGTCAGAAATATGGCAGAAAAGAAGTTTGACTAAAACACAGGGTAAGAATTATTCAGGAAAGGTAGGAATAAAGATACACTTGATAGGTGGTTTTGCATATTAATCATACAACAAACTGGAGGGGTAAGTGATAACACAGGTAAAACAGAATTTCTCTGGTTCAGATTGCTTTGGGGATGGCAATATTAAGAGTCTGCAATAGGCCTCCAGGATAGGATCCATTAAGATAAGATTTCTGTAGAAGAGAGAGAAATACCGGGTGCAGATTTAGCTCTAACTGTGACTGTCAGTGTAGTAACTTATGGCAACCCATAAGACAGAGAAGGATCATTTGTGGTAAAGAGACCAGATATGGGAAACCAGACCGAAACAGATAGTAATGAGAGGCCTGATTAATCAAAGCAATCAAAGGGTTAACAATCTGAGCATACTCATAGGTGCTTAGTTGTAAGTGCAACTGGAGGCCACAGCCTCCAGCTGAACTTCCACTTTTTGGAGAGCTGCATGCAGTGGTGGTTGTTCAGCCTGGAAGCTGCCATTGACACAGTTCTCAACAAACAGCTTGGATAAAAGGAAACGTAGTTACCGCTCAGTGTGGGCTGAGTTCATGTCTGGAGAAGTTAGAGAACAGGCTGGTAGGAGAAGCATGGTCTCAAAGGGAAGGTGGGCACCAGCATCTGTCATCTCCCCTGTAGTTTTTAGAAAATGAGTGATGAATGTGCCTGTCCATTTTAGGTGGAAGCAAAGTTCCTATGCTTAGTTTATAAGGAAAGAATAAAGTGCATTGCATAGTACTGGAAAGAACTAGTACATAAAGTTTCAAATTTGGCAGCAAGAAATTTTATTGAATCTGTCATACTGGGGATGGTACAGCAGCAAGAACAGCATTACAATAATGATATCTGAGAAGGAAAAATGTAATCTTGAAAACTAGAGATCTGCCAGTTTGACCTAAGTATAATGAAAAGCTTTTGAACAAATTTAGAAGAGAAGAATAATTAAGACATGGAGATAAATGGAAAATGGGATTAAATGCAATATTGTTTTGTGAAATCAGATCAGTCCAAACTAGTTTGCCATATTTCATTTAAGAGGTGCCTAATTTTCTAGAAAGAGAAAGTACAGTGAATCTCATCTGCTGGGATTTCAGTGGAATGTTTGTAATTTCCAGGCCAGCTAAGAAATACATTGCATGCCCAGCCTCCTATTTAAACAGGTATTTCTGAGTAGAATGAAACCCAGATCAGACTTGTTTAGGACTGTGCATAATATGTTAAGAGTTGACCATAAGTAAAAGCCAATTTGAAATCCAATTTTTAACCAATTATTCATTTATTTTGAAGTTATTACTTCTTATTCTTATTTCATACATTAAGGAATGTCATGCTAGATAATGTCAGAAACCTTATTAAAATCAAGCTATACCACGTATTTTTCTTTTGTGCTTATCTAATAAGTTATTTAATGAAACTAAAGTGATTTCATATTAATTTTCTTGACAAAATCATATTGGTTGTTGTTTATCATCTCATTATCTTTTGGACACTCACAAATTGAACCTTTAATAAGTTTTCCAGTGTATTTCAAGATTTGAAACTAGGCTGATTAGATCTGTATTTCACTGAGTCCTCTTTTCTCTGCATTAGTAGAGAGAGAGAATTTGGTAGTCCTTTTCCAGTCCTCAAGATATTATCTGTCTGTCATGACTTCTTAAAGATAGTGATCAGAGCTTATTTTGTCTATTTCCTTAATCATCCAAGGATGAATTACATCTGGCCATGCCTACTTGAATACATCCATGTCAGCTAAATATTCTGTAAGCTGTTTTTCTTAGTCTGACTCGTATTCTGATTTCCTTGAAAAAATATTTTAGTTATGTCTGTTAAAAATTAACTTTTTTTTTTTTTGTAAGGACCAGAGCAGAGAAAGCATGGAAGTTTTATGCTGCTTTGAATCATCTGTGTTCTTCCAATTTAATGTGTACTGCCAATGCAATGTACAATTTCATATATAATTTGCCATATATATCCTTCATGATCTAGCTTTAAAAGCAACTGCTATGCTCTCCTGTGGCTCTCGAAAGGTTTCAATAGTTAAAACAAATCATGTCCTCTGAAAATCTAACCTTATATGTGACTATTGTTTTTTATATCCTCTAATTAGTCAGTTTGTTCTACAGTTACGCTACCTGCCAAGTGTTGTGCGGGTATTTGCATTTGAAAGTAAGAAGTATTTCAGAAAAAAATATTTTCTCTGTGACAAATATGAACAGGCAGGAGGAAATTATTTGGCTTGTGTTTGTTGCTTTGTCAGTGGCATATCTTCGTTGGATTTGCTTGGCAGGTAGTGCAGCATTTTTGATTGCTGCATTAGTCTCCCTCACTCTAACATCCTCTGATGCAGCATGAACTGGCTGCTTACTCCATACAAATTTGCATTTCACTATTGTAGCCAGCTCCACAAGTACTGATTACTGAGGCTAAGGTAAATTAGATCAAAAGAGGTTTTCTAAATACAATTCTTTTAATACATCAATGCCTACTCCATTTTTTTCCTGGGGTTTATATTGTGAGCTTTCCTGCTTTATTTTGTGAATTTTCAAGTGCACTATTTCTGTGCATATTGCCTTTTAGAAATTAACCTTGGCTTTCTCCCATGTGTTGAAATTCAGCATCATAGATCTTGATTTATCCTAGGTGACAATCATGAAGAGTTTGGAGGCACTGCACAATCATGTAAAGTGTTAAGTTTCTGCAGCTGAGTGTTGCAGTTCAATAGCTCATCACTCTTCACCATTTTACATCCTGTAGCTGTACTATGAAACTTCTATTTTCACATTATTTGCAAATCACAGTCACTTGCAAATGTTCAAAAATGCAGATGTACTCACTCCTGTGTGTCTCTCCTGTCTAGATGCCTTAGCCACATCTATGACAACTGTGGAGATGCTATTTGTACTCAGATTTCCTAACAAAGATCTTTCACCAGAAGATTAAGCAGGTGGTGCTTGTAATTTACGTTAATTTAGAAGAGACATTTCCAAAAGACAGATGATAGAATAGTATCAGACTTGCAAATGTAAATCTTCAACAGCTAACAATGGAACAGGAGTGGTTTTCAACCTTTTCCAAATAAGATGTCATTTCCTGCATATAGAAACAGAGCATATATGCAGTACGTGCACCAAGATGGGTGATTTAAGTCGTAGTGATTTTAAGTATCATTTAAATCAACAAGCATTAATTTAAATAATGTTTATCCTTTTTCCTAAGATATTCTGCAAAATAAAGTCTGTTCTAATTAGCTGATATAATCTGATAAATTTAATGAAGCTATTTGCTCAGCAAAAGATGCATGTCTGCTACATATTTGTCCAAGCTGTTATAAAACTACGTGCATTTATTGTGTTTTTTAGTACTTACAGTTTTATTATACTGGAAATCAATTAATAGTGAATTCATTATTTAGTGGATAATTTATCTTTTTAATTATTATTTGTGTGAAGTTGCATTTGAATGGAAATTCAGTTTAATTGACACTCGTTTAAAAATGAACCAAACCGGTATTTTTATAATGTTTATTGGGGAAATAAAACTATAGAAATTGCAAAAAAAAAAGGTTCCTCAAAACAAGTTTTAATGCAAAATTAATTAATGTATTAAATGAAGAAAGTATTAACCATCACTAGTCCATTGATTATTTTTGCTTACTATGTTCTTCAAGTTTTTAAAATGGGTAAGTCTCATAATTTCACGCCTCATCATTACTCACAAACTGAAACTGGAAAATGATCTTTCTTCCTTTTTCAACATGCTCTGGATCTCACAGCTTTGCTTCAGCTCAGCATTAAAATAAATTAGTCAAATAAATTGAGATGAAAAATACTCTTGGGCATCTTCATGAAACACAACTGTTGTCCAAAATTAGCTTAGCAACTTCAATAGACTATGGTTTTCGTTTTTTAACCAATAAATCCTAGCTCTTCATGCTCTGATTTTGTTTAAACTGTGATGGAAAACTTGCACTGCTTAATTGAATGTAAATGATGTTAAGGGGCCATTAAAGAGTCAGAATGTAAATTATATTTTCTTTTAAAGGAAAAAATATTTCATATACATTTGAGAATATGCATCTTATAAAATGACTCTTCATCTGCAGTGATCTAATAATACAAACACAGGTATATACTGTGCATGTATGTACCTGTATAAATAATCACTGGCTATTTATGCTTTTATGGTACAATTTAAAAGAAGTTATTCTATTCAATAGCTACTACATTCCTTGAAAAGTAGCCTCTTCACTGGATTTGCGTAATCAGCTGACAATATTTTAGGAATTTTGCCAGAATGCCAGATGATCAAAGAAAACCTGTGATGTTCATTTTATGTTATATAGCTTACCTTGTCCCACAGAAACCATTGGAAAGGGAACGTGGGACATTGCTGTAAAGAAGATCTACGGTGACTGACAGGATATGAAGGTCCAGGAGTAGCACCTAATCTAGGTATGGAAAACAAGGGAGGAGATCAGTCGTAGTAAAAGCGAGGGCAAGACAGCTACTTATTTGTGGAAGAGTGGACAGTTGTGGGAAATAGAATTGTAGTTAGGAAAAGAAACTGAAATGCACAACCAAAGGGACAAAAAGAACAGCAATGGGAAGGGGTAGAAAGGGAATGTGTATGTTGGAGGTTAGAAAATTGAAAGGAGATCCTGTGGTAGGCAGTGGACTTCATCTGTGGAATCAGTCGAGTATGTGACAGTCTTGCAAAATTATAGATATATTCAGGTAAGAAAAATCATTCTCCTATTCAACACATGGGCCTCTGCAGTAGGAGACATCTCGCCTAAATTTGAGATGACTATAGTGTAGCTTTCTGTATCTGAGGTAATTATGTAGACTCCTTTTATGGTCACCTGAAGCAACCAGGCATTTTGGTTACAACCCATCTTGTACGTGTCTCAAATGATCATCTGTGTAGCATGTTGAAAATATTTTTCTGTTGACTGCAAAAAAAGTCCAGACAACTAAGTCAGGTATAGGCACACTGTAAACATCTAAAGTTAAACAAAAAGGATCTCATATCCTGTTGATAAGACTTCCAGCTGGGCAGGGATTGATTCCAAAATCTATTCGGCCAAAGTGTCCAATCCCTTGTATCATTGTTTAAACTTCTGTGGCACATGTGAAGTGCTATTGTACTGAAGGATATCTTCAATGTCTGCTGAATTCTCAGGTGCTTAATTTCAGGTACACAAGTTTGAAAACATTCTCTCACTGGTTGCCCCCTTGCTACAACACAGGTCCAAGTGTGTTGCTTTCCGATTCTAGAATCCCATTACATTCTTTGCACAGAACCATCTTATCTTTCCACCTTATCTTGACTTCTTTGTTTTAGTTGGAATAATAATTTTTTTAGTCACTGACAAATGAAACAACCTTGTCTCCAGACATTACAGATAGCTTTGTGTAATGTTTTGTAATCTAGGAGTGCAAATTCTGTTAACAAGCAAGCAGGTTTTTGTGGAACTGCATATATTTCTTGTACAGTTTATGGGATGTACTAGATAAATACTTGCAATTAGACGAAACAGCTTTATTCTGTCATGAATAGTGTTAGGATCTCATTGATTACAAAGTAGGCACTATCTTTTGCAAATCATAAACACATAAGAACATAGGTCCTATCATTTCTGTCCTGGCAAATGGTCCTTCTAGACCATTGATTCCAACAGTAGCCATAAACAGACTTCTAGGGAAGAATCAGGAAAGAAGCAGCTGTATGAGGACAAGGTTATTCCTGATGCTTTCCTCTCAGTGGACTTCCTGAGCCTCTTCAAGTTGGTCTGTTATTAAGCCCTAATGGGATGTCTCTTCCAGAATTTCATGCAGTCTCCCCTTGGATATGTAAACATTCTGCATGCAGAACAGCCTTTGACAAGTAGTAACACAGCTCCACTGCCCGTTGTGTAAAGAATCACCTCCTCTTGTTTTTAAAATGCTCCCACTAGCTTCATTTTATGGCCTCTAGTTTTGTTATTGGTGTTGAGGATTGATGAAGACTGATTACTTTTTATTGATTGAATTATTGTTGAGCAGTCCATCCCTCTCCTTATTCTCCACGATCATAATGATTTTGTAGATCTCTGTCAAACCTCTTACATCATATATTTTCAAACTGAAGGGTGCGGCATGGGTGAGTTGTGAATTTATATAGCAGTAAAGTAGTGCTTTCTTCTTTGTTCTCTATTGCTTGTCCAACATGTTCCTAACATGAGCTTAATTTTTTTTTTTTAAACCCCTGTTGAGCCCAGAGCTGATATTTTCATAGAACTAGCTATCATACCCCAAGTTTTCACTCCCAAGAAGTAAAAGCCAGCTCAGAATAAACCGCTTTGTCTGAAGCTACAACTGTTTTTCAGCATGGGTATCACTTTACACTTGTCTGCCCTAAATTTCATCTGGCATTTTATTGTCCAATCAGTCTTGTCTGTTCTTCTGCAACACTTCACAGCTGGCTCTCATCTTACTACCTTTAATAACTTTGTACCATCAGCAAACCTTATAATTGATTACTCTCTTTTCTAGGTCATTTATGAATATATTAATCAGCATAGGTCCCAGAACAGATCCTTATAGAATCCACTACTGACATCCCTGATCTGTAAGAACTATTTATTTACTCCTTTTCCCAGTTTTCTATATTTTATTGAATATTTTATACATGCTGGGACCTTCTCTCTTAATGGATTGCTTTTCAGTTTCCTTTAAAAACTCTTTGTAAATCAGAATAGATTAAATCAATCAAATAATTATTATTCACAGAATTATTGACCCCTTCAGAACCCTCTAAGACACTTGTAAAGCAAGACTTCCCCTTAAAGAAGCAATGCTGACTTTTTAATCAGACATATTTATCCACAGGTCTACTAATACATCTTTTACATGTAGTTATACCACAATCTTTTCCACAGTTATTTTGCTTTCAAACACATTCTCTGTGGGCATCCTTGCCCCATTTCTCCTTGCCCCCAAGAAAAGACTTTCATGTAGGAATGCCCATGCAAAGAATCCGTTTGTCTTCTTCAATGGACTTGTCTTTCCTGAGCTTTCCTTTATACTTTGGGCTCCAGCAGGTTTCTTCTTTGAAGCATCATCCCAAACATTGGACTTCTCCCACCATTGTATTTTAAAAGCTCCCTCACAACCTTCTTGATTTTAAATGCCAGCTGGTTTGTTCCCTTATGGTTCATCTCTCCTGTTCAGACTGCCTCTATTCACAACAAACCTGGAGTCATTTCGTCTTTCCATCATCTTCTCATCAAGCATTTTCTTCCCTTTTGCCTTGTCCTGTTGGGGTCGTAGGTGATTCAGGTTCCTTATGTCTGCCACATTTGTGATGAGCAAAAAGCAAGTCATTAGATAATCATCTTCGAGGTAGCAAGCACATCTATCTTTTTTTCCTGATGATTACATCTTCTACTCCTACCAACCTTTCCCCTCCTTCCAGTTTGGGTTCCTGATTTCAGAGGAACATCCTTAGTGCTGGATGCTACATTGATATTATCTAATGGAGAAAACTTGTCACTGAGATCTTTTTTTACCTTTTCCAGCTTCTATGGTATTTCTGAACCTCTCCTTAATGAACAGCTCCACCTCTCAGTTTGCTTTTTAGGTAGGACTTATGCCTCTTTGAAGATGAGATGGCTCCAACATGTCCCTGAAAGAGCCGTTAATGAATTTTCCTGTCGCTCTCAGTTCCTGTAATTCAACCTTCCAGGTCTCATGGGCTCGAATTCTCTCTCTGAAGCTTTCGTGTTGCTGATACTATTCCTGTATGCCACTTTCCCACAGGGAAGATACTCATTTGACATGTCATAGAGTAAACTGGGAAACTGTTTCCCTTTTGGCTGAGTTTCCCCTTCGTTTCTTCTCCACATGAATGCAAAGGTGACTTCCAAAGCTGTTCTGTATGTCCACGTGATCTAACTCACCTCACTTCCTATCATATTTCCTTAATACAAAAGTTACAAAGCATGAACAAGTATTGTAACAGTAACTGCTGTAGTAAATATGAGGTTTATGTTTATAAAGTAACAACTGGGAAAATAATTTCTTTGGCTTTATATGCTTTTCTTTAATGATCAGAATGACATTTAAGCCCTTTAGGGGATGGGAAAAAAATTACAGTCTTACATCATCTGAATTTTAAAAGATGTTCTTAAAGTCAATTTCTGGAAAAACAAAATGTTTTAAAAGGGCAACTTCTCATCTCATATAAATTCTTAAAATTCCAAGAAAATCCAGTGTCACATAAGAATTTTCCATATGTATTCCCCCAAAAAGAAAGATTTAAAAAATATTCTAGGCAATCTGTATGCAGAAAATAGAATGATGCTGTTTTGTATGTCATTCTCTGGGATTGACATTAAACACAAATTCCTTCAGTGTTTCTCTCAACTTGTAACAACTAACAAAATACCAAAGGAAGATAAGACTGTCTTGACAACCCTGCATCTGCAGACTGTCCTTCCTAAGACAGTGCATGGGAATATTAAAAAAATACTACCAAGGGTACAAGACAGTGTTGTTCAATACTGAAACTACGGTGGCTCTAGAAGGTACAAAACATAATTAGTGTAAGGTGGTATAAACGGTCCAACTTTGGGGTTCTAGGACTGTAGGCTAAAGATGTAAGATGAGGACTAAACCCCAGAACTGTTGTTTTCTCTTTGGAAAGTCAGTATTTCATGTGAGCCAGTGAATCATGAGTGAGACTCAGTGCTTCTATTTGCAAAATAACTGAAATTTTAAAAACATAATTGTTCATCAAGATGTCTTGCTTGGCATTCAGATCTTGGTTTTCATTTGGCAGATCTTGATTTTGAAGTCTAAGCCAATCTGAAATATGGACAAATATCCAAATCATAGTGAGGCATGTATTTTTAAATGTTTCATGTCAAAAGAGTCAGTTTAGTTTATACGTATAGCATTGGGGGGGGGGGGGAAATGTCCTTTGCTTTTTTGTGCAGTTTCAGCACCTTGAAAATACTGCCCTGCTGTGTGCTGGCATCTTATGAATTTTATTATTGCACATGATTTTTCTCTAGACTGGTTAATCTGCAAACAACTATGTGATTTCCTACAACTGTTTAGGAGCAGATTGAAGTAAGAGTAACTCCAACATCTGCTATGTAAGAATCATCTTAAAATCAATAAAAACGAAAGCTGCCATTATGCAGTAACATGGATAGATCTGTTTTATTTGAAACTGTGCAGCAGAAATTGGCGCCTTGCTGTGAAGTAGCTACTGAAGGGAGCCATGAATAGAGAGGGGCATATGACATTCCAATTACTTCATATGGCAGAGGTTAAATCTACAACTCTTTTACCTGGATACCTGAACAAGAATCTCTAATAGTAGCAGCAGCAATACCCTTCCTCACTGCGTATTTAAAGGTTGTTCCACAAGTTGCTTTTACAGGCACAGGTACAAATGCATCAACTCCGTTTTGTGTTGACCAGCCTTCCTAGCAGCTGGTTTGTGGGAGTTGTCACAGAATCACAGAATGGTTGAGGTTGGAAGGGGCCTCTGGAAGTCATCTTGCCCAAACCCCTGCTCAAGCTGGGCCACCTAGAGCCAGCTGCTCAGGACCTTGTCCAGACAGCATTTTAATATCTACAAGGAGGGAGACTTCACAACCTCTCTAGGTGACCTGTTCCACCTGGAGTTTCTACCTGGAGTTTTCTACCTAGTGTTGTTTCTTGATCATTTGGGATATAAATTTATTTTGTTTTTGTTTGTAAACAAAGCATATCCCTTGAGATGTCAGCATGTTACTGTTATGATGGGAATGAAAATGAAAGAGAGAAGTGGTCCCAGCCAGTGCCCTTCATGTCCTGCACTGATTAGATGGCTTGCAGACCAGAACTACCATGTACTAGATTGGCTTGAAGCAGATATGCAACTCTGGGCATCTGCACTGCTGTGCATTAGCTCATCATGTATGGTTTGGTACCTGCAGTGGCAATTGGAAGAAAAGAGCACAAGGTGAATGAAGATGCCACTTAACTGAATGAATATTAGGCAACATATGACAACACATTCCATAGAGAACACGGGTTTTCTGGAATAACCTGACATCTGTAGCAAGAAGTGTCTGATTTCCAAACAGTATTCATGAAAGCTTTTTAACTTTCCATCTCTTCATTAAAATGCTTTACTATAGGCCAAGCCACAGAGGACTAATATGTAATTAGGAGGCAGCTATACAATTTCGGACTGCTGTCCTTTGGTAAGCGGCAAAGTGCTTGTCTAAGCGAGAGAGAGTCCGACCCAGTGGCACAGACTTCCTCACATGTGTGTTGGCAGGAAAGGTTTATACAGAAAGACCTATTTTCTAGAGTGCATGTTAGTTGCCAAAAGCTCTGTTAAAAGAATGCTTCACTGAACAAATTGGGTTTAAAACGTGTATGTGATTTGTCAAAATTATAAACTGCGGGGGTGATATTCAGCTGACTCTGTGTAGCTGTCTATTGTAGAAGGCTATATTTGATCTAGTTGCTCCTGGCTCCCTTTGCAGCCAATAAAGAGAAACAGGCACTTTTAGATCATGACTCATCTGCACTTAAAGTAGATGCCATTTATGCCCTAATACAGAAATGCCTGTAATTGGCTATAAGAAGAGTTGAGTTTGACTGCCTGAGATGTAGACATGTAAAATGAGGTGAGATGATTCCCATCCTGAGGCACTGTTGTTCCAGCATGACTGTTCCCACAATACAGTCACAAATAGGAGATGTGTAATTCAATAGAGAAAATGTGTGATTGATACTTCCTCTGTTAGTGCTGCAAAGCTATAGATGTTAGGAAGCACGTGTCATTTGTTAAAGGAGGTCAGTTAATGACTAACCAGCAAGAAACAAATAACCAAGGAAAGATCTGTAAGAGTACAGTGAATACATAATTTGACAGAAACCATGCTGGGTAATGTGCATTATTTTTACATGACAGTCCACTGCAACACAGCAATGCTAATACAGCTGAATTTCCCTTACTTTGGGCTTTATTCTACTCTTATAGCACTCTTACACACATGTAACTGCATGGGTTTCAATGAAATTACTCCTGGTTTAGGCAGTGTACATGACAGTGGCATTAGTCTTCTATTGCAATTTGCTTCTGTTCAATCTATTTGTTCTTAGTAAAAAAGATTTCTTGTCAGTTCCTGCAATGCAGTTTTGTGCTATGTTTTGCAAAATTATTTCTGCGTTAGTATTTCCAGTGAAACATTGTCACTAATACTTCTTTGTTTTATTACTGAAAATTTACATTCCCCTTTTGATCTCCTAAATATCTGCTTCCACAATTTAAAAATCCTACGCTTTTGCTCTTGAATCTTTATCTTCATCTACTTTGTTCTTCCTGTGCTCTGCAGATTGACATGACTGACTCAGATGCCTTGATACTATGGAGACTCAGATATTATGGTAATGAGCATGATAGGTACATTAGACTCCAAGAAGGACTTCAGGGTCATCACAGATAATTACCTTAACATGAGCTGTTTGCAGTGATGTGACTAAAAGGGATAATGTGAACTTCAGAATTACATTAAGGGAAAGATATATCAAGCAGTGGTAGGAAAATAATCTAAGGTTTGTGTGCGTGCATGTGCATCTTCACCTGAAGCATTGCTTATGGGGCAAAGCTGGAGGCAGACCAGCATGGCTCTGTCAGTGCTCTAGTGAGTTGCAGGGAATCCATGTCCTAAGATGTGCTGCAAGTGTAAAGCAATCACACATTTGTGATCAAGGTGATTATCAGAGTTTGGAAGAACATTTTCCCTTGGATTGGACAGATTACTTTGGACTGTGGCTTGAATTTTTTTTTTTTTTAAATTCGGCTTTTGCAGTGTGAGGTAAGGGATATTCAGTCGTATTTTGTCTACTCAGTGTCCTGACTCTAAACAGCTCTCAGACTCTAATGGCCCATCGCTCTTTCCCTCTCCCCTTGTTCTCACTTGCAGGACTGAGGGGCTGGGATTTTACAATCCATACGAGGTGTCTAGATAAAGCTGAGTTTCAAGTGATAATAGGCAGTCAGCCTAGATGGCCTCATTGTTTCTTCTCTTCTTAATGGATGTGTCCATGCTGGAGGGAGGTGTGCTCTGCCTCATGTCCCATAGCCTTAGTCCCCACGCGGTGGTTACCACTGTACATATTTTCCTCAGTTTTCTTTGGAAGCAAACCTGTCGGGTAGGCAGAAAGGCATTCCATACATTTTGATAGATTGTCTAGATAAGCAACCTGGAAAGAAGGGCTGTGCAGCAGGGACTCGGCTAGTTTCTAGGGAAGATTTACATTTAGCCTGCTACATGTAGTCTGTAAACTACTCTAGTAACTCCTAGGAGAGGATCCATAAGAGCCTGACCTTCTGTTTGTGTATGAGTGTGACAAGTAAAATGATGTCCCCAAGTAGTCTGACAGAAAATTCTTTACTTTCTGCCACTAATATATGCGCTCACCAAAAGGCCTAATATCATGCCCGTAATTCTGAATACAGGCAGCACCAGAAAAACCCTACGAGTTCAGGAAACTGTGTCTGAATTCATGCTGCAATGTTGGATGATTCACGTTCACCCAACTATACTCTAGCTAAACTCTAGGCTGGAAAACTGTTTTGCATTCTCGTTGTCTTTAATTAAATGCTCAGTATTTGCCCCTTTAGTACAGAGAGGATGAGTATGGTATTCATTTTGCAGAACAGAGCACTGATTTAATGAAACACATGAAATCAATCAAAAACTTTCCCCAGGTTTCCCAAGACCGCCAATCAGGAACAGAGAGAAACAGAAGCAGCATTCCTAGCTCCTGGTGTAAAAGATTTTGACAATTGTATGATATTTCTTTGAACTTATGTCTGAACTTCCTTAAAAGTAGTTTAATGACAGAGGAAATTATTTATATTAAGCTTGCAAATAGGGGCTAGAGAGGGAATCTGCCTAGTATGTGACCTCAAAGATTAACACTATAGCATTATCAGCAGATCACAGAGTAGGAAAAAATCAGATAAATGTTTTAAATGGGAAGTCATGTCAGACTAACACCAAGGACTTTAACAAATGAAACTTTCTTGTTAACAAACTGACATTATTGTATTTAAAGGTCAGCTGACAAAAGGGTATGACTCCCAGGCAATTTCTCACAGGCTGTGAGCAGTACCTCCCTGGGGAGACACTGACCTTTTCCAGGGGAGGAGCTATCAAGGCTGATAAAAGTCAGTCATTTCTAAAAGAAATATAACAATAATTATGCACTGAACTAGGAGTGGACTTCTAATAGCTGCATGGTTATTCTAGGGCAGAAGAGACATTACGGAGTCCATCGGTTCCCTTCTTCTGCACGTTTCCCATGGTGGCTGCATGCTAATGGATGCACTGACGGAAGCAGCTTGCTGGAGCTCAGATGAGAAATGCTCTTGCGACAGAAGCTGGGCAATAAGCCCTTTCCAGGTAACATTGCTATTTCAGGAGTTTTTGAAGATGACTTATCCCCATCTGGTTACAATGGATTTTCTTGCAGCTTCCTTGACTTCAGTAAATTAAACCAATTCTGCATCAGCTGAGAACTGAAACTCATTGCCTTGAAATAACATTAAGATGAAATTCTCTTTTGCAGCCTCCATTTGGGCAGATCTGTTAATAAGAGTGTTAGCTGAATCATAGAATCATAGAATCATTTAGGTTGGAAAAGACCCTTAAGTTCATCAAATCCAATCATTAACCTAGCACTGCCAAGTCCACTACTAAACCATGTCTCTAAGCACGACATCTACCTGTCTTTTAAATACCTCTGGGGATAGGGACTCAACCACTTCCCTGAGCAGCCTGTTCCAATGCTTCATAACCCTTTCAGTGAAGACATTTTTCCTAATATCCAGACTAAACCTCCCCTGGCACAACTTGAGGCCATTTCCTCTTGCCCTATTGCTTGTTATTTGGGAGAAGAGACCAGCCCCCACGAATGACTGCAAGCTCCTTGCACCAAACAAATAGTTTCTTGGATGCCACACTAAGCCTGACACAGCTAAAGTCAGATATACTAACAACCACAGAAAACTGCCTGAGATCCATGTAACGTATTCAAACATTCCTGTACCTAGATGCACAGCGATCACAAGTACAGAGTAACTATGTCTGACAAAAGGGTAATACAGAGCAGAAGCCAAAGAAGGTATCAGGTCACGTACACTGTTAATTACAAATATACCCTCACTTCAGAAGTGCATCTGTGGTATGCCAGCTATGTGTTAGGTCTCCTATTTGTCAGAGATGGTACTTGCACAAATTGTCAATAAATATCTCATGTAGCAGAGCTCAGTGAATACTGTAACAATATATTTGCTTTTGAAAACCAAGTTCAGTCTAACTATATTCAAAATAAGATATGGAAGAACACTGAAAAATGTTTTAAAACAAAGGTTTTAAAAGTGTGAGGTTATTTGTATTTGCTCAATGCTTTTCTAGCAAGGGAGCTGCTGTATAGCATTACAGAGCACACTGGGCTACACTGCATCATCATTATGGAAAAACTCCCATCATTCTCAGGGTATGCACTCTAATTCAGCTGTAAATTATTGGATTTGACACTGGAATCACTTGTGGGAAATTCTGCAACCTGAACTATGCAGGAAGGCATAAATGATCATAATAATCTTTTTTTGGCCTTCAAATTTATGAACCTATGTTCATTGCAGACTGCTTTTTCCCTGCCAGGGATACATCTTTTACTCTGAGTCTATAATTCTGCAGGGGAAAACAGCATTGCAGTGAGATTTTATCCTGCTTTCTACCTACTGAAGTCCAGTTCTTCCTGCAGTTAAATGAAAACAGAGTTGAAATCCACTGAGCTACCTATGAGACAAAATAATCCCAGTGATAATAAAATGAGGTCCTCTGTGTTTAAAAGAGCCTGTAATTTGACCATTTCAATTATCAAATTAGGCTGTACACTGAGACACAAAAGCTCGAGAGAAGTTCTCCATGTACAGCTACCAGAAACTCGTCACCTGTATTCGTTGTGCTGCAGAGACTAAAGAGAGACCCTCAATTTCCTGCATGAGCAACTGGTGAGGTTCTGTTCTGTCTGATAAATGATACTGCCTGTGTTTAAAGACTCTGGTTGAGACTGTTTTGGCATTTAGACTCGTGAAACAACTGGTGACAAATGCATGGCTGGAGGCCCTTGTATTAGTCTGGAGTCACCGAGCAACTGAGCAGCATTAACAGTCACTGAGAAAGCAGCTGCACTCTGACGTCCTTACCTGAGCCAGATGTATCTCTGTGATGGGGGAGGATTGCTGGAAACTTTATTCTAGTGTTGTCAGCTATATGTAGAAGCCTGTTGCCTCTCTGAGTCTGCTGATCATCCTATTAGGAACACCGTGGCATTATCCATGAGTGCTGTTTCCTGATACCTCCTCTGCTGAAACCTTCATCTTAGCTCATCCATCACATCACTCATCTAGTTGAGACTCACCTTGCTGACCCAAGCATATTTAAACCACTTCTTGCTGCTTTTATGCTATACTAGTAATACAGGCTATATCATCCACCTCATTAGTCATCGCCAGTGACTTCACACGCAATTCAGGAATCTGGTGCAAATTACTCAATGATCTTCTAGCTATTATCTTCTAGCTATCAGTAAAGCAAACCATCTGAAACTTCTACCAAATTCAAAGGAAGTGAGTGTCCAGCAGCTACTAAAAATTACAGCTCTTGATTTTAAAGGCAAACTTACTTCCTAGTCCTATTACTCCACTGTCTTTACCCTTTTTCCTATCATTAGTCATCTTTTCTGGTCAATCCTAGTTCCCTAATTTTTGAGCAGGGCAATTCCTCCGTGGCATGCCTACCACATGAGAGAGACCTCCTTGTTCTTTAATTTCATGGTTTTGTTGCAAATATTCTACTTCAGTGTGACTTTTCTATTTGAGTTTATAACTGCATTGTGCACTCTAGAACATTTTGAAGATCCTGTTTGTGTCAATGACAATACTCATCTGAAAATTATGTTAAATAGGAGGCCTACTATGCAAGAAAGAAGATCTGCTTATAAAAACTGTCACAAGACATTTGCATGTTGTACAGGCTACAGGCATACATTGGTGCACTTGCAGAGCTCATTCCTATGCTATGTTGTGTTAAGTGGTCTGTCATCCCCTCTGCTGCTAGAGTGCTGCCTGTAAAAAATATCCGACTGGAGTTTTCACATTCACAATTCCCACCTTTTGGGTAAGCAATGGAAGATCAATTTACTGTCATTCTTCTTCCTCTTGTACTTGCCTACTTAGAAACAAATCCACCTAGAGGTGTTACTGCAGAAAGTGTAACACGTCTTTCTTTTTGCAGAATATCAATGAATCACAATTCTCTTCCAAACCTGCATGACTTCAGGTGAGGCAGATTGAGGAGAGAACTGCAAGCGAAAATAATGGGCCTGTGCCACTAAAACGAGTACATTTTACCATTGATTTCAGTAGATACAGAAATTCACGCCTAGATTCTTTTTGCATCTTTTAACAGAACTGACTCATCTCCCTCCTTTTATGCATTGCAGCTGTATCAGTGGTGTTTCAAATGTCACAATTAGTTTTAAACAAATAGTGTATAAATGTTGGTCCAAAAATCTGTATGCTTCATATATGATAACGGGGAGTTACTACTAATGTTGATGCCTTCACAACCCATGGCAAACCCCTAACGTGTATATATCTACTTTTAGATATACAAGGACAAAATAAGTCCATCATCCATATGTTCTTTTCAGCAATCTAGGAAGCCTGTATGAAATTACATGTTTAAAAATTCATAACTTTTCAAGTTGTTGCTATCCTTTTTTCATATATCTCAGTAAAAACTACAGAAAAGCCAAGACTTAAACTTTATGTTTAAGGGTTTTTTTTTCTTGCTGTGGAGATCATTCTACTAAATTATATCAGCAAGCTGTGCCTACATATTCAAAATGTTTATAGTAAGCTCAACCAATTTTGCTTAAGGGTCTAAAAACACTTCTCTTTGGGTTGAGAGCAAATTAGGGCACAATTTCAGAAAATGGGATTTTTCAACATATCACTGTGAGCACTTAAAAATACGGATGATTCACAAAACAAGAGACTTTTCATACTTAGCTACAATCATTGCTATTACTTTCTTTAGAAATGTATATTCATTTTCTCTAGCTGTCGAAAACATAAAGCTATATGTGTAGAAAATATTCCCCCTGCCTGGGAAAGGAGATCTTTTCAGTTGAGTTCCTAATTGGCTTCATTTGTGCAACCTGAATATTTTGACAAGGGCATGTGTTCTTTCTGTTCTGTTCTACTCTATTGTATTCTTCTCTACTCTGCTCTACTCTACGATACTCCATCCCCACTATCATCATTCATGAATGCCTTAATCTGGAGACGATTAAATGCTAAAATAAGAAACAAAAGAATCTTTTTTTTTTTTTTTCCTAAGTGTTTCCTCTGCTAGACTGTTGAGCTTGGTTTTGTCTTGAACAGATGGCTCCAGAATAACTGGAAATTGTTTAGTGGCCACAATTTAGGCATTTAAAATGGAAATGTTATTGTGGATCATTTGAGAATTTTGGGTTCTCCTATGCTGGAAAACATGCATTAATCAATTTTATTGATATAAGAATATTAGAATTCAATGTAATTCCTTACTTTAGTGTTCGTTTGGACTGTTAGATTTCAGTGAATCAGTTTGGTTGAGGAATGGATCCATTTGGATTAGGATCCTGCCCTGATACAAGTTCTCTCCATATTAGGTTCTTTGAAACAGCAAGGAGATGTATCAGTAACACTTTTTCCTCTTTCTGATTAGCCACTGTAAATCACCACTATTGCAGACAGAGATAGCTCTTGTCATGATCAGCAAAAATATATTAGCTGTTCTTAAGTCTGAGAGACAAGTTGCCTGTAATTTGTATAAAGGTGGGGCTCATCCAGATCATACTCTTCTCCCAGATTTGATTAAGTTGGCACACAGCTCTTTTCTGAATACAGAAGTCTTTAATTACTTCAGTTACTGGGCTGCAGTTGAATGATCTTGCTTATTATAGCATGCAGTGGTTCCTTGCAAGATTGTATTGGTTTTACAATTTAAGCAAGGGCAGGTGCAGGATTGCTTTAGATTACCTGAGGTTAGGAAGATGCTGATTTGCATAGCTTCAGGGCTGTTGGAATCCTTTGGGAAGTGAAAGCAATTTTCTTTTATTTACTCTCAGTTCTACAGTTCCATCTGCCTCTTATTCTCACTGGGTCAGCCTTTCCCTTTTCTAATATTTATGTCAGGATGTTGCACCAGAACTACACAGATAGATTTCACTTGGGCTCTTGAAAGGATAGCATCAAAGTCTTGCAAATTCAAAATTTTGTCTCTTCTTCTGGCAGAAAGCAGTTGACAAATCTAATTCTTCTGTTTCTTCAGAAGAAGAAAAATGAAATTTTCTTTTTATTTTCTGTCAGCATTTTCTATCTATTCTTGTCCTTGACCCTTTTTTGCCTCACTGGTTTTCACATTTACCACCCTTTTCTCATTTACTACCATCCAACACAAAAAACTTTTCCCAAGTTACTTTTTGCCCATTGCTCCCACTTTTGCTGCATCTGTATCCATATTTAGTGTTTCTGATAGTTACCCAGGTAACGAGGTTGCAACCTTACATAGTACTGCTATGTTTCTTGGGCACTAGTGGTCTTATAAGTCTCTGCTTCCTAAAGGTCCCCCTTATTCCCCCACCAATTATCTGTGAAGTCTGTCTGTTTCTCACATACCTCCTCCTTATCCTTTTCTAAAATCTAGCTATTCCTCACCGTGCTGTTACTTTTGTCAGCTTCTCACGTTATTTGTTAAACCCAATATTTTTCTCATGTCTTGTCCAGCAGTTTCTCACGTCCTGTTCAGTTAACTTAACCTCAGGCCAGTACCTAGTCAGCAGCCCAGTCATCCGCCTGCAACCCTAACACTCCTATGCTTGCAGGTCATGTCCCAAGAAGATGCACCACTCCATCTCTGTGCTACTGAGCCCAAGCAGGCCTCCTGTGGCACCCTCAACACAGGCTGCACAGATCAGGGCAGGTCCCTGACTCTAAGGGGTTTGACCTGTGCAGGGTGTGCGGGGATGCAGTACGACTTCTCACCATTGCCAGCACCAACACTTCAGAGGCAAAACAGCATGTACATAGTGGGGCACTTCCACTCCGTAATGCTCCTGTTAGAGTACCACTGCATACTAGACCTGTCTGCTCCTCTGGCTTCACTTCATGCGACCTCTGCTCTGCTCCCATGGACTGAACACCCACTAGTTGGGTATTGCTCACTTTTGTTTGAAAATATTCTTGTCTGTGTGCTGAGAGCCTGCGGGAAGCAAAGCCAAGCACAGTAAATGAGGGTGATGAGATTAGCTAGAGAACTGCACTTTCGATCTGAACTAAATGCAAATGCAGACACACTAGCATCATAATAACAAATAAGCTTAATAACCTATCTCTGCACCTGGTCTTTCTTGAATACAGGCAATGAGAACTACATATAGAATTTCACTTGATGTCTTACTTACGTTACAATGGCATCAGGGATTTATTATTTTTCCCCAAGAGACAGCATGTATATCCTAGGACTGGGACCACTCCTGTGGTCACATAGCACAGTGTTCTCAAGATCAGTTGGACTGGCCAGATCCTTCTCTTCACTGTAGAGATGGTTCTAATTAGACACAACTGAGTACCCGTGTCAATGTTAAGAATTAAAGATGGAGAGGTGAAGCTGTGCAGATGATTATGTTGATCTACAAAAGGAAGCTGCACAGACAGTGATAAAATTAACATACCTGAGTAAGTGCCAAGAGGAATTAGGAGCAACAGGTTATCTTTAGTGCTTACGTTGCTAAGATGCAACCTAAGTGCTTAGGTTGTTGAAAAACATTTTAAAAGATCAATGGTAGGGAATGGTAACCTCTATCCAGATTGGTATTTCCCCCTCAAGCATGACTAGGTGTCATTTTCCATAAGTCATTTCCTTTTCCTATCAGAATTCATTTGCTAACTCCCACGCAGTCAGGCTTTACCAACTGTTTTCCATAAAGCACAATATTTGAACACCAAATAGAAAGAAACCCCTACTATAGTTAAATTTTCCTATAAAAATTGTTTCTTACTGAGATATCAGGCAAGCCTCAGACAATGTGTTCTTTGGTTAACACAGATTACGTTTTATCCCATTTTTTATTTATCTGCATGTTTTAAATTATTTTTTCTTCCAAAAATTTGTTCTAAAGTCTTGCATAATATTAAGGTCAGAAAAAAGTGATTTTGTAGCTATTGATATTTCTTTTTCCTGTGGCATATGGTTTCTATTTTCATTATTCATAAAGATGCACTTCTGGCATTTACATTTTCTCAAAAATATTTTATACTTTATGCTGAATTTTGCCCAGGTTTTTTTTTTTTTTTTTAGGTATTGTGCAGTGGAGATTGCTCAGTCCTCCTAAAATGCTAAACGTTTTTACTTCCACCTCAGATGAAAAATTTGCCATCCTGCTCTTAGATTTTCAATGACTTTTTCAGAATTTATTTGACATATCTGTTCTAGTTCAATATTATTTTAAAAATTTATTTCTTTTTCTTATATTACACCCTATTTCTTTTTTCCTCTGTGTCTTTATATTTATATGGATAAAACCCATTCTGTTTATTTATTAGTTCTTATTTCCTATAATCCTTTTCAAGATCTTCCTGAGCATTCCCTTAGACAAGTCTCACTTTATCAGTATCACTTTATTTCTAACACCTTAAATATAGAATCACAGTGCTGAAAGGGACCTTGAGAGGTCATTTAGTTCATCTTCCTGTCCCAAACCAATACCACTGTGACATGGTTGTCTAACCTGTTCTTAAAGATCTCCAGTTACAGAGGTTATCCTACTTCTTCGAGTCCAGTATTTCACTATCATTTCTATCAAAATACTTTCTGCTGTTTAATTTTAATGTTTCTTGTTTGAATTTAAGTCGATTACTGCTTGCATTTTTCACCAATAACATGAACAATAGATTGTTTCTTTCCTCTTTGCAGCAACCTTTTGCAGTTTTGAGTAATTATTGAGGTGCCTCTCAGCTGTCTCTTCCTCTGGCCAGCCAGTCCCATTGTTTTTCCCAGGGTCAACCTGTGTGCATGACTACAGATTTGTCTCATTACTCTTCTCAGATTGTCCAACTAATTCTTACCATGCCTGAGCCCAAGAATATCCATCAGCTGAGGCTTCTGGGGTATTGTTTCAAGTACTTTGGAAACGGTATTCCTGCTTGTAGCTCCTAGATGGTATTTGTCTTTTTTTGCAACAGCAATGCTTGATTGATTCAGGTTCAGTTTGTAATCTTCTCTAAGCTATATACCCCTGCAGAACTACTCCCTAATCAGTTGTACCCTTCCTATATTTTTGTAGATGATTACTCATGCTCTATATTCAGTATCTTGCTCTTTTTCCCATTTTGTAGGACAGCCTTATGCTGTCCTTATGCTATCTTCTTCAGGTAATCTCCTGAATTATCAAGATTGTTTGAATTGTGGGTGAATGCACTTGCAGTTCCATCCAGGATGGTATCATTAGCAAATGTAAGAAATATGCTTAATTCCATCCTTCAAGTCATTCTTGAAAAATATCAATTAGTTTCAATCCACAATAGACTTTTTCAGAACCCCATGCAATAAACCCTTTCATTTTCACAATGAACCTTTGATAACTACTCTGTCAATCACTTGTTTCAATAAAACATTTTTCTATTTTTGTAGGCTCTGTTAGATGTGGAATCCTTTCCCACAGTGTTATTCTCTTTGATAGTCTTAGCACTTAGGACTTCAAGAAGTTCCAGGCTGAATGATCTGAATTCCTTCCTTCTAACTAGCTTTTTGGTTTTGTTTTTTCTTTTTTTTTCATTTATTTATCATTGACATCAAAATCTTTGTTTTATGGAACTACAATTGTTTATGCTTCTACTCTGTGTTCCACTACAGAATTAGACAAGAGACTTTTCACAGCATCACAGGATGCATTTGTTCAAATAAAACAAAGAGAAGTCATAGCTGGGAGAACTCGAGAAGAAGGGTGAACACCAGCTTAAAGATGAGAGCACACAGCAGTAGAAGCAAAGCATATAGGCTATTCATTGCCTTTACACACTTGTTAAAATAAGTTGATTATTCTTATGTTTGCAGATCTGTATTTGCAAAAATTATTTGCTGTCATCTGCAACTCGTGAAGATTATTTCTTGCATTTTATTTGATGATAACTAACATCATTCATGATTTTTGGAAAATGTAGTGATGAATGAAAAATATAATTTCTTTTACTATCAATTTTTTTAAAGACCTTGGTCGGCTGTGCATTATTTCTAGTCTCCTTCCTTTTGCTTTGTCTGATGTTTTTGAAGTGATTGCCTTTCAGCTACAGGCTCATTTGCGTAGCAATTTTCTTACAGGGAAATTTAATGTGGCTTCAAAGCACAACACGGTAGCAGAATAGTCAAGGTCTCAAGTGACCTACTGATGCTGAAGTCAAGTTTAAGCATTGTACTTATATCCCTGGACCTTTACACCCCTTTTGAGGGTCTGCATTCTGGGTTTTATCCAGCCTTTTTAGGAGTATTTGTTTCTAGATCACCATCCTGAATCAAGTCTTTTCATATGTTACAGGAAATTTCTGTTTACAGCCACCCAACAAAATGCAACAATCTTTACAGCTATGCTTCAGTAAACAACTGCACTCCCTAGAAGGTTATTTTGATTCTCAAGTCCAATGCAATTCTTTTTCCAATTTGTCTCTTTATTTTTACAGTGCAATATATTTACAGTTAATGCAGATGATGTAAAGATTTGATATTGTCTGGCTCTTCTGCATCACTCCAGCTGGGTTTGCACAGTTCAGTCAAGGTTGGCCATATGACTAGCTCTGAATTGATTTGTAATAACTATGCATTGTATTTTTACATTACACCTACTAGGAAATATTTTTTCACTTAAATTTAGAATAGATTCTACAACATCTCTCTTATGACTCAAAATTATGACCTTTAGATTTAATGGTTCCTTTCTGCTCCATCATTAATTCAGTCTTTTCCAGCTCAGGCAGATACTTGAACACTTCATGGTTTCAAACTCACCAGATTTGTCTACTGAACTCTACTATTTAATACATTACCAGATTATTTTGTTCAAATTTCTCTCATCAAATTTTGAATAATTTTGTTGTTAGTTTTCAAGCTAAAGTGAAAATCCACATCAGTGCTTCTTGTCCCACTTATCTTTTATGGCATTGTCATTATTTTTTTTTAAATTTTTGACAGTCAACATGGTGCCAGTTAATTTCAAGGGACCCTTTGACTTTTGCTCCATCATATATTTTCAATTTTTCTACTTTCTTTCCAGAAAATGCTGAAAATCCTGATGTTTAACCAACAAAGGATAGGGGAGTTATTTATTTTAAGCAAACCACAAATAATTGTTTCTGGAGAAAGAAGGAAGTAGTATTTTCCAGAAAAAAACCAAACCTAAAACATATTCACTTTATGAATTTTTGCCTTGCTTTAGTCCACGTGTTTATTTTAATTTCTCTGAAACATACTTCTGAGCTACACTCACAGATTCATAAATTTTATGTACAGATTTAGCCATAATGATCATGTAGTCTGCTTTCTTCCATAACATGAGGCATAAAATTTATCCTAGGAATTCTTATGAGAAGCCCAGGACTTGTGCTTGAAAGGCATATCTGTCAACCAATTGATTTGATCAGTACAAAAGATTCTCTTTGGGACTCTGGAGAAAGTGTTTAACTCTGATACACATCTAAGCCTTTGAAAAGATCATCCTTCCACCCTCCAAGTGTATGAGATGACAGGCAAAATTTCTTCAGGCTAAGTCATAGTAAAGAAGCTGGCATATAAAAGCATATATTAAAGGCATATAATGTAAACATATTTTCCCTGGAGGTTGTATATTGTTTTGTCCTTAAAGTTTGTTGGGATTTTGAATGCCATTATATAGATTGAAAAGACTGAATTACATTGTCCGATTAAAGTAATATAAAATACTAGCTCAAAATAGTGACTATACAGCAAATGGTGGCATAAACCCTGAAGGAAAAAGGTTTTTTTTCTTTATAATATAATGGAAGCCACTTCTATGACATCTATTAAATATAAAAATCCATCAGATGTTCACAAATCTAATTTAAAATGGCAAAATGGAAACATTTGTAAATATCTTTTTCACACAATCATAAGGTTTCTCCTACTGTTGACTGACATGTACAAATTAATACAAAATACTTTTTTCTCCCATTTTAAATTTAGAATACTATAAAAAATTAGCCTAAAAATATTAAACAGAATCATGTTATTTTTCATGCATATGTGATTTTATTGCTAACTATTCTGTATTGGCTGATGAAGCTAACTTCTCTCTGGGCCATGGAATTGGCTTTATTTGTCTGGGGTGGGTGGGTTGGTGCGTTTCACCATTTGCATCCTTGAACACAAGTCCCAGCATTGCTTAATATACTAGCCACAATATCTTTTCTCTTCCCCTAACTCTGGCTGCCTTGTAAATGTTGCTTTTGTGGAAGAAAGTGTCTCTGACTGGAGAGTGCTTTGTGTTCAATTTAAGTCCACTTCTGAGAATTTCTTTAATGCTGAAGTGACTATAACAATTTAATCCACTGGTGACATGACGGTGTTTCTGCTCCACTTTGAACTTAAATCTCTCATTTTTTTTTAAGATGAGAATCCCATTAATAGTAGCAGTAAATAATTGCACAAGATCTCTCCCTGGGCCTCTCTAACCATTGGAAAGTGAGGGAAAGCCTTCCTTCAACATGAGGGATGACAATAAGACTGAATCAGTAAGCTGACCCTTCCCTTATCAGGAGATCATTTCGCACTGGAGGTTATCTGGACAGAACTAATTCAGTCTGAGAATACAAGTATTCCCATCCTCTTACCCTTAATTGTCCAATTAGTAAATCATATTCCTTTTAGGATCAGGCACTGTACTGTTCAAATCTGAAGAGCCACTATCCTCAGAGTGATTTGAGAACTTTTCATTCCCTGTGAAAAATCCAAGGGAATAGTGAATTACAAATCAACTGTCGCCAAAACTCTCAACTCATGAGTGACATTGTCGACAGAAACTTTGCCACTTGATCTGCTTCTTTCCTCCATCAAAATTCTGTCTTTATTTTTAAAGCTCAGTAGACATGAACAATTTTAAATAGTGAGCAACAGGCAGATTTTTCTAACCCACTCTGAATTTAAATCCCTCATATTGCTTTTAAGACATTAATGAAACCAGAAATAATAGCAATAGACAATTGTGCACTAGCACAAGTTCATGGTGGCACATGTAGGGTGCCATATTGTAAGCAATGGATAACAAGGTGATCTGGTCCTCTATGGTCAAGTCTGGCCCCTGCTATAGAGGGTGGGTTGCCATGTTTGTTAAGACAAAATAAGCAGTTATAGGCAAAACTTTTTTTTTTTTTTGCTTTGGTTTGGTTTGGTCTGGGTTTTTTTCTCTTTTTATTATTACTTTGCAGGATGTAGTGTGCAAGAGGCTTTTGCAGTTTTTTTTTTTGAGCAATGCCATGTGTTGATGAAGGATGAGGTAGTTCAAGCTGTGTGTTCTTGATGTTGGATATGTCTAATTTTAAAGACGTTTATTAAATATTTAGTTTGCATTAGGGTTACAAAAGCCATGATAAATCTACATTATTTGTGAGGAGGATACTGATGGACAGATGCTTTACTTTCCCTGCCATAAGAGAAACAATATCTTTTTCTAAGCATGACACTCCAACATGTCCCCTGTGCTACAGGTTATCTGTAAACCAGAACATTTTCAGATGGTAAGACCAGTGAAGGAGAAGCCAAGGGACTTCTTACAAATCAATAACAATAACCAGCAATCCTACTAAAATTGTAATAGAAAGTTTTTGTGGTAGTTGAAGTTTTATTCTGGCCATCTGGAAACACTCTACTTCTTTCAGTATTTAGACATCAAATAAACTTTTATCTTCCAAGCATTATAAAAGGGAATGTAAGTGAGACAAAAATAATATAGCGTCACCATTACTAATGATAGCATTTGATAAGAAGACTCATTATTACCCAGAGCAGTAATTAAAGTAATGTTAGAACTATCAAAACCAAACCTATAAGGGGATTAGTTTTGTTTGGTCTAAGAAAGAGAGATATAAAGGGAAAATCATAATAACGGTATTGTGATTTGTCAAAGGTTATAAGAGAGGAGACTAAGCTATTTTTCTACATGCCTAAAGTAAGCAGGAAAGTGAATTAACTTTTGGCAGAGAAGAATTTAAATTAAATATTAGGAAACACTTTCTAATCATTGTGAAAGTGATCTATTTAAGTTCATAGAAGGCTGCAAAATCTCTTTACAGGCTTTTAAAAACATATCAAACAAGGACTCATTCATGAGCAACACAAGGTACTGGATTAGATCATCTCTAGCACTTCCTTTTATATTTTCTGTCTAACCCTCCATTTCAAGATTATTCCTTAGAAGAGTCTTTCCTTCATCATGATTGTAGCAGTTGTGATCAGTGAATACACTGTACACAAGTGGATTCTTTAAGAAATTTACCATTTTTCTGTGTTGTCTGTTAAAATTTGTATGCATCCAGTATGCTCCAGACTGTCAAACATGAGGGGGCTGGCTATATTATGTCTGCTGTACTTTCCATTTCAACAACTTGAAGGGCAAAAGTCTTCAGGCTGTTGCTGACAGCAGATTTCTAATGAGGACTGAGTATTACAGTGTCTTGCAAAGAATCGTATTTAAGGGCACAGAGAGGAATGAGCTCCCTGTTCACAAGTGGTCAGTAAAATCTCCTATTTCCCAGTCTTCCTTTCACCTTGCCTATTTGTACTCTTTTTGGATGCACATAAGAATGGCTGACAGTATTTAAATACATAAATGATTTTTCTGCCATCCTTTCTGTCCCACCTCTGCTTTTAAAAATATGAATTCCATAACTTCATTTTTCTTCTGAAGTTTTAAGCCTAGAAACCCAGGAGAATTTTGACTTTTTTTTTCTCTTCATGAAAACACACATATGTAGTTCAAAGTTTGTGAGCAAGATTCCCAGCAAAAGGTAAAATAAAACTGTCTTCTGTCCCAGTCATTCTAGCATAGCCAGGAGTTAATTAATATTGATAGAAAAAATGTCCAAAAATAGATGTATTTTTTGAATTACTGTATAATAAGCCATGATGAGAGCAAGAGAATCTCAAGTATTCTTCAAAAATCAATATGATAAGAAGTATTTGCCAGGAGAGGTTTTACAAAAAGATCCAAATGATCTGTAGTGTAACCTCATAAAAGTGTTTCATATTTTAGTGTAGCAATGTACTGCAATGTTACTCCCAGAAAATGTCCCCTTCTAAATACTAAAATATTAGACCATTGAATCAAGAACTATTTTATGACTCGTATACAGTTTACTGCATGTGCAAGCTACAATGAGAATAGCAGGAGGTTTTGTTGCAATTTATTTTTTGAGGAATTCATTGATATAGAATTACATGATATGGAAAACAGCAACATACAAGTTTATTCTTTCTTCTGGCTGTAGTCTACGTTGTCTTTGTAAGATCTTACACTCAATTCTGGAAATGCATGCAGTACACATATAGAGGTAATTCCAATCTATAAGAGAAATGTATGCCTGCATATCACCCTCAAATAAGTTTTGATTCTTAGGCTATATTAATTTATTATTATATTGTGATTACAGGAACTAGCATCTCAATTCTCTTGAGATGTCCATATGATTTTACCCAAAGCACAAAAAATAGCTCTTGCTTTGTGAAGCTTTTCCATATGCAAAGTTGGAGACGTGGAGGAGTATTCATGCTGTCGAAATGAAGGCACCCATCTAAGCAAATACACAAACCTATTAAACAATAAGCCCTTGGGGCTACTATACAGTGAATGCAGTCTCTGCACAGTGTCAGACCAGTTGTACATTGTGACTTGTAGCAGAGGATTAGTGAGTCAGATGTTTTTCAAAAAACATATTTTACTAGTAACACTACACATGAGCCCTGGACATGTGTAGATTTCCGGATACATGGTAGTCCTTGATAAAATATCTGGCCCCTGAGCCCACCAGCCCCTGCTGACATTTCTTCAGTAATGTTAGGCTGTTTACCAAGAATAAGGGAGGCCTGTAGCTGGAAACATGAGATCCTCTAAATCCACTTGGACCTAGGGAAAGCCTGCTAGGTAACTATATCAGTTCTGTAATTTCTGTTATCCCATGGGACTGTACTAATTGCTGTGCTACAGAGTTAACAGCATCATCAGGAAGAGTGGGGAACATTCCTACCCCTGACTGCGGGCGCTGGTGCCCCACTTCCCAAACAGGGTTCTAGGGGCAAAGGCCTCCTCCAGGTCTATTTTAAAGGGAAGCAGCTGGAGCTACAATTTTAGAGAAAAAAAGTCTTTACAGAGTCCCCTGGGGAACGCAGGTAATGCTCCAATGAGCCTCCAGTCCTGCTCCCAGCTGGGTGGGAGTTTGGCACCCAGATTCTGGCACTGATGTGACCCTGGACATGCATAAAAACAGAAATTCAAGTGCCTAGGAACCTTCAGAGTAAGATGGACATGTACATGTTGATTTAAATGCTCCTATAGTGGGTGGTCAACATGAAAGATTTCCTTCAATCAGAGTTTTTGATTAGACATTTCCATCCTGCCCAGCTTTGAGCAATTTGTCCAGTCCAGGAACTCAAGATCTTGCATGGTTTTTTACATATGCAGTTGGCCCTGAGTGAAAATGAGTATACTGTATTTTCAGAATGGCATGCCTGAGCAAATGGTATAATCTCCTTTGCTGCTTCTGTGATAGGAATGTCCCCACCAAGGGAATGAGTTTTTTAAAGCAATACTTTTTACTGCTCATTTTATCAGTTTAGTAACTACTGAATCCCAGGACAACCTAATGTCAGTTAGAAAGTTGAGGATTATCTCAAGCATACTGTATAGTAGATATAAAAAAATTCTTACATTTACCTCAACAAAAGGATCCTATCATCTCTTCCATTTAACTTTATGTGCACTCTTAACTTTTCATTCATTTCATGTTCTGAATGATTCAGTGAATATTGTCCTTGTCTTCTCTTCCTCTGTTTTCATTTCTCTGATAAGTGTTTTCAGCTGTTGCTTATTTAGGTTATTAGAAATGTCCTGTTAGAGATTCAAAACTATCAGCTGCCAGATCAATAGTTGTGCTGTGTGCTATGGTACCAGTTATTTTCCCCTCTCCAGATAACTTGCCTTCTCATAAGCTGGTCTATGCATCTTATATCTATGTCAATGGAAAAAGAGTGTCTGAAAGCTGAGTTGCTGAATACTGAACTAATTAGCAGAACTTCTGCTGTTAAAATTAGATATTAGCCAAGCTGGTTTGCAAATATGTTCGACAAATTTCAGCTGAACATAGAGCTCTAGCACTTAGCTTTAGTTGTTTAGATTTAGATACATATTCTCAGATTATTATCTCTGTACTTGGTGGTATATGCATCAAGGTCATCTAAACCCACTTTTGCAGTTGCTCCAGACAGAGGTCTGCCTGGAGCTAGTGAATTTTTAGAGCAAAAGATTAACCTATGCCATTTGTACGTGTCCAGTCGCTTGTTATGGAATGCACTACTGTAACCTCTTTGGGTACAAGGGGATATAGCATGTAGCAGATGGTATCTAAATGGTTTAGGCTTTTTCTCCCATTTGGAAAGTAACAGTCTTGCACAATATTCACTAGTGGGCACTTTCTGAAAGTCCAGTTATATTAACTCTACTGACCTGTCAAATTTGGAGTTTGATTAATTTTGCCAATTTAAAATTCTTGTTGCAGCTCCACCTGGTATGTTTCATTTCTCTAATAAGATGATGTTTAGAATTGATTCATGCTGTGAAAAAAAGTTGTATTTCACTCCAAAGTCATTTCTTTAAGGGGAAAGTGAATCTTTTAGTGTTTTTGGCTGGTGAGGTGCCTTGAAATCATTTTGAAGCTTAAGCATTAGGAGCTCAGGACCAGATCCAAAAGTTGAGGTATAAGAGGAGCATTTGAACTAGATAGTGTTAAAGCTGGCAGGAAATTACTGTCCGCAGGTCTCAAACACAGTAACCGTGCATGCTCCCAGCTCAAAGCAGCATAAGTCTCCACTGATGGCTTGTTGAACCTGAGTAATAGTTGAACTTTATTGCTTATTTACATGGATATATTTTCCTGTAGAAACAAACTGTTCTAGTAGAGCTGATGAAACTTAGTTTTCTACAGCTTTGTAGCCTACGTACTAGACCTACCAAAGGTCTCTAGATCCTCCTGCCCTAAGTCCTCTGCTTCCTACAGGCTTTCCCAATAGCCCAAATTTCTTCCTCAGTTCATTACCTATGGCCTTCCTGAGAAGAAGTTGAGATAAGGCTATGGCACCATCATTTGCATCTGCAGTACTAGAATATGAAAATAGCTCTGTGTGTGTCTTAAAATTTAGGAGGTCGAACTGGCTTCCAGGCTAATAGTAAGAGTTGTAAAATGCAAACAATTAAATTTAAAATTAAAATTAGCATGACTAAAGGATTTCGTTTGCAGAACAGGATTTTAGCATGTAATTTGGCATTTGACTCACAGCAAAGACGACAGGTTACAGACTCGAGAATAATAAAAACTGCCTCTGGAATTAATTTTCTTTTACATCTTGTTGAAACACATTAGACATACATTATTTATCATTGTATTGGTCTCATCTTAACAAACTCCAAAGCCTTGACCCAGTCACGTTCTTGACTCTGATTAGACTGCAGCAGGAGATAATTATTCCAGGAACATCTCTGTGGTGGGGTTTCACAGCTGTTGCAATCTGCTAGAACAACTGAGTTAACATAAACATTGACAATAAATAAAACCAAGGGATCTCCATGTTTTACCATTTCTTGCCAGCAGATACTCCAGAGAACTGAGAAAAGGCAAGCACTCATAGACTACTTTCTCCAAGACTGCTTTGGTATCTGCACACAAATACAAGCAAACTGACTCTAGTGTGGAATGAGAGGTAAGGAGATTTCTGAGATCCCCTTGAGAAGAAATTCATCCTGCTTCCAGAACTTGCCTGTGCCAGGAACAAAATCGGGTTCTGCTTAAACTCAGTTTACACGACTTAACCACTTTCTAGTGGGAGCAGAACTATTACAGGTGCTGACATAAAGTGGTCTGAATGGCCAAAAAAGGATACCACTGCCACAGTTTGCAAAAATGGCTCTGGACTGTCTCTGCTAATGCTGGGAGAGGGTCATGACTCTGGGACCCCTTCCCAGCCAAGCATCAAAGATGAAAAGTAGAGGTGGCTTCTACAATTGAAACATAACAGTTCAGTATTCAATTTCAGCTTAACTTCAGTTAGGAAAAAAACAAGCAGGAGAAAGAATAATAATAGTCATATTATAAACCCTAAATCTCATTTTCAGCAAATATAAATTTCTTACAGGAATACAGAAGAAATGTATACTTTTTATTAAAAGAGACAAGATGTGAATGATGAGAAGGGGTTTTCTCTTCACTCTGTTACATCAGTTTTGCTCTGGAGTAACTCCATGGACTCAGTGGCATCCAGCTGACAGACAGGGTCGAGAATCAGGCTTTGCGTTAATGAGCTCTCATGGGCTTGCCTGGTGAGAAAGTAATTTTTGGAACAAAAACATGAGATATCTGAATACACACAATATTCTCTCCATTCCGCTGTTCCACTTGGAGCTGGGTCTAACGTACACAAGGTGACAGCTAGCAAAACTTTGTAAAGAGGCTTCAGAACATGACTACCAGGAAAGTCAAGTGACTTATCTGGCTAAAAACTAATCATAGAATCAGAGAATAATTTATTTTCATCTACTGAACTACTGTTATCCCTATTCCTGATGGAGCTCAAAGAATAAGTCATATTCTGAAAAATTTAGTATGAGAATTAAGTTTTTATTTTATTTTAAAAATGGAATTTGCTGAATTCCTGACTGAATCCAAGATGACACTTTTTACCCTCTTTCCCAGATTTTGAAGGTGCGCATTTGGCTCGTTTCTAAGAATATAATCTCTTTCATCAGATGCTAAGGAATGACAGTATAAATAGGAATCTATCACACACCAAGGAGTAGATGGAATTTGATATTTTGGTGATAGGTAAACAGTTGGATGAAGAAGAATATCCTTCCTTCCTTTCTCCCTAGTATCTTCTGGATCACTCCTCATGCTCTGAGGAAGGAAAAAAACATTGGAACAGAAGAAGGTCTATGAGGAGATTAGAATAGAATAGAATAGAATAGAATAGAATAGAATAGAATAGAATAGAACAGAACAGAACAGAATAGAACAGAACAGCATAGCATAGCATAGCATGGAATGGAATGGAATGGAATGGAATGGAATGGAATGGAATATTTCAGTTGGAAGGGACCTACAACGATCATCTAGTCCAACTGCCTGAGCACTTCAGAGCTGACCAAAAGTTCAAGTATATTATTAAGGGCATCATCCACAGGCCTCTTAAAGACTGACAGGCTTGGGGCATTGACCACCTCTCTAGGAAGCCTGTTCCAGCATTTGACCACCCTCTCTGTAAAGAAATGCTTCCTACTGTCAAGTTTAAGCCTCCCCTGATGCAGCTTTGAACCATTCCCACATGTCCTATCACTGGATACCAGGGAGAAGAGCTCAGCACCTCCCTTTCCACTTCCCCTCCTGAGGAAGTTGTAGAGAGTAATGATATGCATCATTTCACTGGCATTGGCCTTCCTGGTGTGGACCAGGTTGCCCACACAGTTCTCTTCTCTGTTTCCATCACTGTTAATGCAGGAGGAATAGGAGCCTGCTGCCATCTTGTTCTAACTTCATCAGGACCCAGCCCTGTTCCTTTTAAAGCCAATGACAAAAGGTGCACATCTCATTTGCTCTCAAAGACACTTTATAAAGTTCTGTACATAAAAAGGACCTGGGTGCCCCTAACATTTAGGTACAAATATCTTTTGCAGTCACCAGCTCTGTGTTTTGTCTCAATAAAGTTTCTAAGGGTCCCTCATAAAGCAGTGTATGAGTGGACAATGTTTTGACACATATCTTAATTAAAGATAAGTAATTTCCCAATGGGGGAAAAAAAAAAAGACTATGCCAATAATTTCCATCTAATAAGAATTTCACTGAGCTTTAACATACAATGTTTGTAAGAAGAGAAACTTCCTTTGACAGTCTGTGTATAAAAATGCTTCTTTAATAAAATGTCATAAAACTGTCCCAAATGGGAGATTACAAGACACTGGCTTGCAAAAAAACCCATTAACTGCCTTTAAAAATTTCCCTTTTAATAGCTTAAATCTGGCTATTATAGACCCTTTTGATGCTCAACTCTGTAAAATAGCCTAAAGGAACTGCTCTTTTTATTATTTCAAATAAGAGAAAAATTAACGTTGCAAAGTGTTAGTCACCACAAAATTTGTTATCAGTTCTGAAGGTTTGGTCTGCTGGATGTGATCCAAAATTTTAATGTCAATAAGCATTTTCCCACTGATTTCACCATCTTCTGGATCTGAACATTTGTAGACTCCATGGATGGTTTTTTGCTGTTGCTAATCATGACAATAGTTTTCTAGCTCTTTTTTTTACAAATGCCTCTGCTCAGTGCTGAATTTTTAAGGAGAAATAGATGATGAAGTAAATGCAACCCCAGAAAACATTGGCTCAAAAATCCAATGTTCTGTGGAATGGCATCATACATAGTCCAAGCTCCAAAATTACACTAGCTTAACCTAAGCTGTAGAGTTAAATGGGGAACACTGAAATCTGTATGTGAACAAGTATTCTAGTCCAATACTGGTTTTATTTCTTTTTTGGTATAAATTGATTCAGAATATTTAAACTAGATTCAATTAATCCAAAATAATAATGTTCACACAAAAAAATCACACTTATTTAATTAAACTGGTTAAACAGATACGATTTTCTTAACTATCTTAGTTAAACAAAAGTAAAAGGAAGGAGGAAGAAACTCTCCTTAAGTCCTGTTCAGGCAATAGAAACACTGTTATGGATGCAAGACAGTTTAGGATCAGACCCCAAAGGGCTATCAGCAGTGCCTCCACCTCAGGAAATGATCGATGCAATTTTTTGCATTCCAGAAGATTTAAAGATATTTTGAAAGTAATACGCATGCCCTTTCTAGTCCAAGTCAGGTTTTTAAACCAGAGTAACTTGCCACTGGCAAGCTATGTTCTGTTGGAAAAGGGCTGTGAAACATCCTCATGCATCCCCTGCCAAATGCATGTGAATGTTGACACAAAAGCATGAAACACATCCAAATGCTGTATTGCCAAGCACAAAGATATTAACTCCCAAACTCCAAATCTTCTCTTTTCCTGCCTACTGTTAGACTCAACAGGGCCATGTAGGCAAGATTCGTGCTTGTGATATCACATAAATTACCAGGAAGGAAAAATGACAAAGATGATTTTGCTCCCCCAGCAGTGCACATCAGCTGATTGTTTTTTACCTGCTCGTCCTTTTTTTATAGCAGGGAATGGAGTATTGCTGGTACAAGTGGTGATCTATCTACCTCAGTTCTCTTAAATATAAAAATATCACATTTCTTCCAAGGTACCTCTGAATTGCAAATAGTGGGAAGGTGGAAAAATATTCTGGGAAAATCATTATGTGCTTGCCCCTCTCCCATATGCCCAGGGCATTTGTTTTGGCTAGTGTCAGCCTCAGGATGCCAGGCTGGGTGGACTTTTGTTCTTATCTTATAGCACATATATATGTCCTTATATAGGACATATCCACTTGCTATTATGTTTTTACTGAAGTGCTTCTGTAAGCTTTCTGCTGGTAGACATTTTCCTTACCCAAAGCATGCAGCAAAGCTAACAACAGGCATTTTTAAGTTGCTTTGTGTTGTAAAAATATAATTAATGCAAATATTTCATGGGTTGGAGCATCTGGCTTTCTGTGTGCATTTGTATACTCATTCTTGAACTTGACTGTGGTCTTCAGAGTGAAGTCAAAATCAGGTCAAATGTATTTATGGATATTTCAGTTTTCCAATGTGTAAGCACTGTCTTTGTTAAGAATCACAGACACATACAAAATAGAAAAAGTATAATTTATAGTATTATGAACAGTTTTTTCTGAACAGTTTGACCAAATAATGACTGAATGACTTGGAAATTTAATTTCATGAACTTTTTCCTATGCAGCTTTCAAGCAAATAACATGACCAAGATTTTTCAGTGTTCTTTATGGAAAAGATTAAAGTAATATGTAAAAGAAATTTAAGTTCATTGTAATTTCTTTCACTCATTGTCATTTCATCTCAGATATCCAAGCTCCAGAGGATTTAAAGTTTTATTTTGTGTAAAAGTTTTCTAATAGATCCTTAGGGCCACATGCCATCCCTCTCTTCACAATCTCCAATTCATAAATTTTGAGTTTTAAGTGTATTCTGAACTTGATCAAATGAATAGCCTTGCTCTGTCATACCAGGGTAACTGAAAGTAGAGCTTAAACAAGCAAATGTCAGCCCTGAATCTGCATTAACGAGGTAACATCAGAATATTTTAATTCAGTCTTTCATTCCAAGAATAGGGTATTGATACAAAGTAAGAGACAAAAGGAGGGTTTTGTTGGTGGGTTGTTTTTTTTTTTTTCAAATAACAACAACAATATCAGGCACCAACCCTGGCTTAGCAAGAGTTGAATAAAATGGAACAAATACACCTGAAACAAGAAACAAAAATACGTTCATAAGAAATGTATACAAGCTGAGAACAAACCAGACCTGTCCATACTGTATGAATGAATACAATGTCCTTCTTTATACACAGTTAAATACAGTAACCAAAAAATACCAAACAAAAATCCATTTCTATGCTTGTGTCAATATGATGGTGCTATAGTAAACTAATTTGCTAATTTGAATCCCAGCTGGAGACTTCCACTTAGCTCCTGGAGGAGTACATGGCTTATTGAAATGACTGAGATACATACCAGTGACAGCAAAAGACTCCCAGGACTTTATTACTCCCCCATCTCATGAAAGTTAGGAATTAGGCTCACTGTCATCATCACTTTCCAACTGAGAATTAAAAAGGTGATGGTCTGAAACCCCAGCCACCTTGAAAATTAAGTCTTTTATTGATTGTTGCAAGAGCTCTCCAGGTGGGAATTTCAGACAGCCTTAGAGATTTGTCGTGGTTTAACCCCAGCCAGCAACTAAGCACCACGCAGCCGCTCGCTCACTCCCCCCTTGGGATGGGGAAGAGAATCAGAAGGGTAAAAGGGAGAGAACTCGTGGGTTGAGATAAGAACAGTTTAATAAGTGAAGTAAAATAAAATAGAACAGTTAAATAGGTAAAGCAAAAGCTGCGCATGCAAACAAGGCAAAACAAGGAATTAATTCACTACTTCCCATTGGCAGGCAGGTGTTCGGCCATCCCCAGGAAAGCAGGGCTCCGTCACGCGTAACGGTTACATGGGGAGACAAACGCCATCACGCCAGATGTCCCCCCGTTCCTTCTTCTTCCCCCAGCTTATATACTGAGCATGACGTCACGTGGTATGGAATAACTCTTTGGCCAGTCTGGGTCAGCGCCCCTGGCTGTGCTCCCTCCCAGCCCCCCCGTGCACCGGGCAGAGCACGGGAAGCTGAAAAGTCCTTGACCAATGCAAGCGCTACTTAGCGACTATTTAGCGGTACTTAGCATCGACATTGTTCTCAATCTAAACCCAAAACACAGCCCCATACCGGCTACCAGGAAGAAAATTAACTCTATCCCAGCTGAAACCAGGACAAGATTCCACTGGGCAGCTCCTGCTGTGCCAAGTCCAATTTATTTACTTAAATCTACTGATAGATGTCATGGGTGGAGTGCCACAGAGATTCTTGCTGCAAGATCAATTAAATTGTATGTGGATAAAACATGTAAATAGTCAATAGCAAATGTTCCTGCAGATGCAGAAATGGTCACATAGGACATCTCTTTGGTAAGGTATTTCAGAGATGTTTTGTATATAGTTGAGACAATCAATAACAATTTGTTACACATGTGCTGAAGTGGTCATGTACAACCACAGGCCAGATAGATTATATGAAATGAGCAGAACAGCAAATTAGGAAATCTCACTCTATTCAGCTGAAGATGCTGCTGTGAGAACCCTTGCAACAGAGACTCCTCTCACCACCAGACCGCCACAATTCCCTGTGCCCTGTGCATGACCCTATACCAAAATCCAAATAAATTAATTTCTACAAAAAGAATTCTGTCTCTGAGTGTCTGTGCAACACCAGCACCCAGGTGATGGAACTTGATGACAAGACAGAATATAGATTTTTCATAGTAAGCGAGTAGTAAAGAAAAGTAGCACTCTATCTGAGTACTCTTCAGAATGTCGAGACTGAGATTCACAAGAACAGTCCAGTGCTAGATCATGCTTCCCGCAGAGGTTGCACAGTCTCCTTCCATGAAGGTTTTTAAGATGCAGCTGGATAAAGCCCTGAGCAGCCGGATCTGACTTCAGAGCTGACCCTGCAGGAGGCTGGACTAGAGACCTCCTGGTATACTCCCACCTGAATTTTCATACGGTCCTGCAATCAGAATATGACAGAAACAAAACATGAGGTTTACATTTGTATCAGAGGTGAAAGCTCCACACAGAAGTAAAATGGAGACTCCTTAAAATAAAGGTGCTCTGAATTCTGCTGCTCAATGACAGTATGCAGAAGGGAAAGAGCAGCAGACAATGACTGAACTCTTTGCGACACCTATAGGCACCTGAATGACCAACAAAAGGCCAAATCCTACAAGCTGAAAGAGAGCAACAGTTCAAAAATATGAGAAGACAAGACAGTCCTCAGCAAGGAGTGCTGGAGATGGAATACTTGCTTTTTAGGAAGCAGTTATCAGATGATTTGATATGAGCTTGTTTATTAGGGAGCCATGGGCAGATGTCTTTTTGAAAATGGTTTCTGACTGCAGAAGGAAACACAGTGGCTGTAAATGATGCACATGAAGTATTTAGAAATGAAAAGGAGAAAAGGGAGCAAGTTTTCAGAGAGGCAAGAATGTGGGAGAGGCTCAGGTCACTTGGAAAGGAAGATTCTGTGTAGATGGAAAGGAGTAAGAGAAGGGATTATGGGATTAAATGGAGGGAGGAGGGAAGAAAAATAGGAAACACTTTACTATGCCCCTCACCAGAGCATCTAGGCATCTAGTCAAGGTTGTTTCACAGGAGTAAGAGTCTAATGTCTTTGTAGAACATCATAAAAGTCCTTTGACTTCGTATAGACTTTTCATTCACATTAAGAATGCTGATTATATTTAGGTATTGACTTAAAATACAAAAGAGTTCCCAACAGTGCCTGGGATAAATTTCAAGTCTGTTTTATAGCCTTAGCTGTACTAAAGCCAAAAGAGGATATTAGAAAAGAGCTAATTATAATTATTACTCTGAGAGACAATGATAATACCAAAGGCATTTCAATGTTCATCCATTTCAGAGGACCTCATAAAGTTCAGGAAAAAGTCTGACTCAGTTCATAATGGGAAGCCTTTTCAAAAGTACCAAAGTGGTTTTGGAACCTGAGTGACTTAGGTCCCCTGTACACCCAGAGGAAGAACAGGCTCAAAGGACACATCAGTCATCCTTATAGAGCATGGATGGGTGCATTAGGAACCTGGGAATAAACATTTGTTATTATTTTACAGAGTATTAATATTTATTCTAGCCATCACTTGCTTCTGTGAACAATAGTTTAGATAGACACAGAATTGATTTGTGCTGGACTACAGTAATTTATTCTTGTAAGGAATACCATGCAACCCTCAAGAAAACTGAGACTGTGACACAATTCAGTGGTCTGCAAATAGGAAGTACATTGTACCTGTGATTCAGGAGGTCTAGGGCACCAGGTTTATTCCCTGAGCAGTGTGGCCCTAGATACACTGATTTTCAGTGTCTTTTCCTGTGCTCCCCTTTCTCTTTCTACGCTTTTTCACAGGTGTCTTCAAAGTCTACGCCTCCTTCAGTGGGGGAAGGAGAAGAGAAGGAGGGATAGTGCTTGAAGATTTTCTGGGAGCATGCAAAAAAGCCTTGCTTCTTCTGCCAAATCCTCTGCTCTGTTCCCATCCAAGCCTTTCCCCCATGATATTTTTCATCTTCCCCTGAGGAAAGGGAAGGAGGGAGGATGGGGACCCTGCACTTTTGAGAACCTGGTGAACTGGAAGCTTATTATCTCGGAGCACACATCCACGAGTCACCAAGACATGTGCATTCCACTTTGGTATATCTAGACTGGCAGGGAAATAGAATATTTTCTGCTCAGTACCACCTGTACAATAAATTTCTAGAGATCAGTGTGTGCTCCAGACAAGTGTAAAAGCTTTCAGTAACAGCTTTTTTTCAGAAGAGATACTCATAACAGCAGCATTGCCTAGAATTACAGTGGTCTGTCCTGGGCGGATGGAGAAAGAAGCAAGAGGAACCTAAGAACCAACATAACGATTTGTCCTATGTGCTCATTAATGTGAAATACTTGAATGCAATGGAGACAGGAGCAACATTAAATCATCATAATCTGAAGTCAGACAAAGAGGTAACGCACAGGGAGGCCTGAGTCAAATCTTATTTGCATCAGTGTTTTTAGCAGTGAATTATTTTCACCTTCAGCAGATTTTTTTCTGATTTACAGAATGAAAATTTGAAAAAGTGGATATTAGCCATTTCTTCTTCATTCTTAATTCTGAATTCATTTCAGCACTTCAGTCAAATACGTCTGTGATTTTTGTGGAGCAAAAGTCACAAATTATCTAAGTATTTGCTTCTCTGGATAAAGCATTTTAAACTGTTCTCCACAAGCTATTTTCCACCTTGAAGGGGCACTGATCAAAGTAATTGAATAGACACCAAAGCAAGCATTACTGTGACTAGTTCCATGAAGTGGTTTCATATATTACCTGTGCAGAAGTTGTTTTTTTTAAACACTGAGGGTTGAAAAATATCCCCCTGTAAGTAGCATTTACTATGTACAAAAATTCTTCTCCAGTGCTTCCTAATGCAAAGAAAAACATTTTTCTGTAACAGCCGCATAGTAACTAGCAAGATAGTATATGGGATATAGGATAGCATCAGAACATATTACAGCGAGTCTGACAGAAGACAGACTTAGGCTCATGGTTCTGTCAGTCTAATTTTGGACATCTTTTAATTAAGGTGATGATTATGACTAGCTTTCCAGAGACATTACCAGACAAGTAAAGATATTGAAATTGTATATTAAGTTCTCATGAGAGATCTCATGAGTTTTACTGGCAGTGTGTGTTTCGGTAATCCAAGCCTGTTACAGTACCAACTCAAACATTCATCTTTCTGGTTTTCATTTGAATTTTCCAAGTGGGTTACATCCCATGTAGACATGTGGGATTTTAGAAAGTTCACACACAAAATGTTATTCAAAAGCGCTGTAATGGATCGGCTGGCATGCATGGGTGCATTTGTACGCACACGTGCTCGTACACGTAGCTGTGTGTGCATACCATTGTCATCTGCTGGGTGGCATCAAAACTGCCCACATTTATACAAAAGATCAAGCAAATAATCACTTTCCTTTAGCATAAAAGGGTTGAAGTTCAAAATTTTCCTGGTATGAAGCATCTATCCAACATGTGTAAGTGGTTTCTGTGCCAGCAGGTTTTAAGACTCTGGAAGATATGTGAGCCAGAAAAGTTGTCCTACAACTTGTTGAGGAAATTTGGTCAGATCTGTTGAGCAAGAGCTTATTTACGAGTTTCAAGTAGTTTCTGTGTGCAAATTTTGTTGCAAACCAAACTCTCCAAGGCTAGCGCAATCTTGCATAAAATAGTTTCCTTTTCTAGTCCTAAAATAAACTGTTCCTTTCCACAAATACAACAGCATTACTTGCTTGACGGGCAAGATACTCAGCTTCTCTGAATCTGCATGTCTCTGTGGAGTTTAACAAGATGCAACCATGTATAAAAGCTGAGAATCTGTTCTGTGAACAGCAGTCTGGCAGAAATCTGTATTTGTATCTTCTTATCTTCTTGGCACAGCCTGAATGAGGGAAAATTAAAAAACTCATGAAACGAGTCTTACTCTTCATGGTGACCAGATTGGTTGGGAATGCTATTTGAGTTTTATAGGTTTTTATAGTTTTATAGATCATTTAAGACATATCAGTTCAGCTGCATGGAGTTGTCACTCAGCCCCCAGCATAAAGTGCAAGCTACTTCCCGAACTCCCTATCTTCCTTTCAATTACTTTTATTTTTAATTAAATCAAACAGGCCCTAAGAAGGGACTTCAGACTTAACCTTTGCTGTCTTGAGAGGCAATGCCATTATCTTTGCGATGTCCAGAGTGAATCAAAGGAGTTTCTCTGTTTCCCTCTGTTCGGCTGTTCCTGGTTAAAAGGATACTTTTGATTTATGATTTGAGGTGAAGAACATTGTTCTTTTTATGTATATCTGCTCAGTTCTTTGATAAATGGCACTTAAGATTTTATTGTTTACCAGTTAGTGACCTGATGTGTGTTTATTTTTAAGTCCTTTAAGCTTCATGACCATTATTTTTTATTTAGACACATTTTCCCTTGTCCCTTTGTTTCACCTGCCTTTAATAGACTGCTATCATTATCTTTAAATGGATGTCAGATGTGCTCCTCTCTACAGGAAAAGTGCTTTTAATCTTCATTGCACTTTGCAACCTCTAGCTCTTTCTTATCCATCCTTCAAAGACAACAATACTGAGTGACTGCAAGGCTCATGTCTCTTTTAAGGGCACTGATGGTCTCTGTATCCTCAGTTAGGATGTTTTTTCATGCTTGTATCATCCCTTCCAGCTGAAAAATTGACAAATTGACAAGATAAGAATTTATAAGAACCGTGGTGTTTTAACAGGCCTTTTATCTGTTACATTCTATAATCCCTGTGGAGTTTCAGAAATGGTTGGGCTGTGATGAAGCACGCCTAGGCAGAAACTGAATAACCAAATGTTCCGAGTTCTGTTCTAGCATCCACTATGTAAAACTGTGCATCTTTTCATCCACATAAAATGAAAAACTTTTGCCTGAGAGCTGGTTGGTATTCTCTTGATCTAGAGAGCTCCACAAATATCACAGGATTTGAAGGGTTCTGACCTTTGAGTCCACTTCACAAGCACTTACTAAGCTAGGAGATGCAAATGTATCCAGAAATCCAGTAAGTGTTAAAGGATGTGACCCGTAAGAAACATTGTGTTCCCTTTCAGTGTTACAATGCTTTATACATTCAGGCTAAGCAATGGGATGAAATATAGGATTATTAGAGGATTAATCCCTTGTCATGGTTTAGCCCCAGTAGGCAGCTCAGCCCCACACAGCCTCTCACTCACTCCGCCCACAGCGGGATGGGGGAGAGAATTGAAGGGCAAAAGTTAGAAAACTCATGGGATGAAATAGACAGTTTAACAGGTAAAGCAAAAGCTGCCTGTGCCAGCAAGGTAAAATGAGGAATTCATTCACTACTTCCCATCAGCAGGCAGGTGTTCAGCCATCCTCAGGAAAGCAGGGCTCCATCACACGTAATGGTTACTTGGGAAGACAAACACTATAACTCTGAATACCCTCCCCCCCCCCCCCCCCCTTCTTCTTTCCCCAGCTTTTATTGCTGAGCACAACATCATATGGTATGGGATATCCCTCTGGTAAATTGGGGTTGGCTGTCCCAGCTGTGTCCCCTCCCAACCTATTGTGAACCCCCAGCCTCCTCACTGGTAGGGCAGTGTGAGAAGCAGAAAAGGTCTTGATGCTCTGTAAGCACTGCTCAGCAAAAGCTAGAACTAGTGTGTTATCAACACTGTTTTCATCACAGATCCAAAACATAGCACCTACAAGCTACTATGAAGAAAATTAACTCTATTTCAGCCAAAACCCAAATCACTCAGGGATTCTCTGATACTGAGTGCATTCAGACCAACAAAGACTTCCAAATGCACTGGTCAGGTGCTTGATAGATCTGTGTTGGCTGGCCAGCAGCGCCAAACAGGTCATGCAGGTATGCATGTGTGGGGATGGCAGGGTGTGGTGTCTTGCTGCTGGAAGGCCAAAAGAGACAAAGGATGCATAGGTGCTGCTGTGTGCCAGGCCACCTCTCTGACTGCCTTCATAACTGAGAAGGTGAGGTGGACTCTGTCTTTGGAAGAGCCTGTGTTTGTGGTCTTTGCTTTGACTTCTGTTGTTCCTACCCATCACTTTTATGTCAGACTCTACTATGTACAGATTAGTAAATGAGAAGGCTAAATGCTGTACTGCTTTTGTGGAGATTTCTAAGATACACTGTTGCATCTTCACCCTTCCTTGGTGCTTTGGTATCAATTACCTTGTCATATGGGAAGGCTGGACCAAAAACCACACACACACAGAGTGATTGCTCTTTATAATACTGATTTCCTTAACCCAGTGATGTAGTTCGAGATAACACTTCACACATGACTGCTGAGTTGCAGTGGCAGAATGTGGGAAATAGTAAATCAAACAATGGTGCTCTTTCTCTGCTGGAGGTGATAGAGGAACTACTGCAGATTTGCAATAGCATTGATCAGGTGCAGCACCTTTAACCAGGCAAGACAGGGCTGGAGCACTTCCTCTGTGCTTGCCTTCGTCTCATTCTGGCAGGAGGCATGACTGGTTTTTATCAGCTCATTACTGGCTTTGCTTCTTCACCCAGTATGGGATATATTTCGTGCTGGAAATATGTTCTTCATTCTCTTTGCTATGCTCTAAAACTGGTTCTATCCAGCTCCCCAGGAAACATTTCTTTAGGGACCAGATGCCAACCGCCTCTCATTTGTGTTTATATCCCGGGCATTCTCTTGTATCATCCTGTGCCTATGTTCTAAAGGATCTCTGCCGTCATCTAGCACTTGCACTCTCATGGGTCCTTGCTGTGGTCTGATGGGGTACAGGGGCACTGAGCATAGCCTGAGAACACGTGGCTGTGGGATGCACAATGGTGGACCTCAGGTCTTCACACAGGTGTAGGACCTCATGCTAGATCATCCAGAATATCTAATGTGGCAACCTACAGGGTGACAGCTCTAGGATTTCTCCTGCAGCATAGGTGCTATGACAAATTCTGGGTTTCAAAACCATGGCACAATTAGATGACCAAGGCATCTGGCCTGAAAGCTGCAGCATAGGTTGTTCTTTAGCACAGTGTCAAGAAGTCAGGAAGACCGTAACTGCACTAGTATAGGAAACACCCACAGCAGAGCAGCTAATAGTGTAATGAAAGTATGATCCAACCTCATTCAGCTGGGAGTCACACCTAGCCCAGCGTTCACCATCAAGACTATGTTGAAGAAGTCAAACTACAGAAAGAAGCAATTCTCCTGCATTCTTTCCTCTGATTTCTTAATGTTTCCAGCAACGTTGCTCATTCCCTGCAATTTCTACATTTCCCCAGTGCTTCAAAACTCTGACCTTTCCTTTGCAGAAATACATTTTTAAAATTCAATACCTGGTCTTACAATCATAGTAAATAAATTTTTCAGCTTGTTTTTACTTTAAAAGTACAATCTGCATTGACAAGAGATGACTTAGTAGTTTTAACCCAAGTGCTCAAAGGAATAAGTTAATGTGGAAAAACATAAATTCTTTAATTCTTTCAGTCTGGAAATCTGCTCAGCCTGCAATTTTCTGACTGGTTTTCTCTGGCTGTTAAATTGATAAGATGATTATGTTATGATTTTATAAATAATGTGTGTTGAGAAAGGGATGTAATTCAGGTGGAAAATGGAAGCTCAGAGATTTACTGGGAGGCAGAAGCTTCTTGGAGAACAGTTGCATTGTAAACCTGGGAGGAGAAACCTGTCTTCTGAAAGAGGTTTGGCTGTTCAAAAAGGAATAGATTAGATTTGGCATTCCTGCAGATTTAAGAGAGCACAGGACTGCCGAGATCTGCACTTCCATTTTCATCTCACTCTGTCTGTTGCTTAGTTTAGAAGAATACATCACGCTCACAAACATGATTCTTGGTTCTCTCTCCACAAACATTTTGAGTACCTTTTTCAGATTTTATTTGTTTCTGTGTCCCTAATAATAAATGTGAGGTTTCTTTTAAGCCTGGGAATGAGCTTCAGTATCAGCTGGTTTCTGTGCTGCTTAGTAAAGAGTGAGACAGTACACAAGTCTTAATGCTCTGCTGGATTTCCTCCAAAATGGCACTATGATTACTTTTTTTATTTTCTGGTAGATGCTGGAGAACATATTATTATCCTTCCATAGTGGTGCCTTGCTGCATCTGTTCTTGTTGTTCCCATTGTTCTTATAACAAGCTATATTTTAACTTAGTGAAGAAAAGGAAGAAAGCAAGCACAAAATAATGCAAGAAGCTAAAAGAAGTTCAGCAGATTATAACATTATCATCTGTCCATTGTGAAGGACAGTATGAGACCATTTTACCTTGAAGTTGGCTTGGAGGCAGAATAGTCATGATTTCACTTTGGAATTAAAACTCTGTCTCTAAAGAAGTATATGAGAATTTTTCCACGGGATCAGTCTTTGTTCCAGATCTTAGGGAAGGGAACAAACTACATCGAGCCTCCTAATAGCAGTCTGAATCCTGTGATGTACAAGTACCTCGGTACTTCTGATGTCTAAGGGATATGTTACAAAGGTACCGTTTCCATGCATTGCAGTTGATTTCAGTGCCTATCATCTGGAGGAGCTGAGGAATTTGCTTCACTATTCTTGTGGTTTGAAAGTTTTTTCTTAATATCTGACCTGGGGGACCATTTGTTGGTCAAAAAGACCATTTGTTGTCAATTAAGCTGATTTGTTCTTTGCATCTTCCCAGTGACCGAAGAGAACAGATGATGGATCACCTTCCAATTTCTAACACTCTGCTGTATCCTGTAAAGCTGTTACCATGTCTCCTTTCAGTCTTTTCTTTTCCAGGTAATATTCAGCCTTTTTCAGTTTGCGACTCTTAAAGATTTTCCAGTGAATGTACTAACCCTTGCATGGTACCTTGAACACTGCTTTGGGCAGGTTCTATTTTTCTTAGCTGCCTTTTGACCTCTGAGAATGTGTCCACAAACCCTTGCACATCTGAGGACCACAAACGGTGAAGCAAACTTTCTTGGACCCTGAATCATCAACCCCTTTATGCAGAACATATTCCCTACCATTTTATCTGCATACAATATTTTTATATCTTAGAAACATTTTATCTTTTGTTGCCTTCCTCTAGCCTTTCTCCAAGTTATTAATATTTTTCTTAAAAAGTAGGTGATGAGCTAGATGGAGAATCCAAGCTACACTCATCAGTGCAAAATACAGCTTGATAATTATTCCTGATAAATTATTACCAAGTGTGAGATCTGCTTTTGCAAGCAGATCTAACTGCTTACTTGTATTTTATTGTGTTTCCAGTAAAACCCTTGGGTCCTTTTATGACATATTGTTGTTTAGAGAGGGACTTATAATTTCATATTATCATTTTCTTTCAGCTGAGAAGCTCTTTAGGGTTGGGAATAAAGCCTATGTTTTGCTTTGTTTTTTCATGACTGAGGACACTGAGCCTTCCTGAAGTTTCTTATGTAATGCCACCAGCAATACCAGCATGCAGCCCTTGAAAGAGGCTCATTCAAACTGAGGGTATTAAATAAGAGAAAAAGCTCAGGCACATGGTAATGCAGAACATTTCTGTCTTGAAATTTTAGCCAGTAACAACGTTGTTTGAGGTTTAATTTTATGGTTTAAAAAGCCACAAAATCTCTCATGTGAGTATAGACAGGTATTACACAGTTGTTAATTTTATTTACATTTACTTACCCAAACAAAGGATGACCTTGTTGGTTTACAAGAAAAACAGATTTGAACACATGAAAACACTGGGGATATGTGGCTGCAAGATTTAAAAAATACCATTTGATTTTTTGCTTCCTTGAAATGTCTGGCTTTGGGAGACTTTTCAATCAATAAGAGTCCCAGGACCTTAAAGAGGCAATCAGTAGTTTTCATGAGGAATATTTAATTAACAGGTCCTTCCTCACATCTGACTTATCTTTCTTATCAGGGCTTAAAACCTGAAGGGAAGAAATGTAACTTGGGGTTTACTTTATTATCAAAGCAAATTTTGCTGCTTAACACTAATGATTTAGGATCAATTGAAAATTACACTCTTTTTTTTTTTTCCCTAAAACCAGAGAGGTTAAATGACTGAAATATACATCAAAAACTAAGCTAGACAAACTGTGTGTAAGAATATAAATTTTGTCCTAAGCCAGAAGAATCAAATTAGCTATTATAAATTTAGCACTTCCGTAAAGATCTGCTATCAGATTTACAGTGCAAAATAAATGTTCATAAAGAAGATTATTCATCCAGTTTTGAAACCCAAAAATAAAAATTAAAATTAAATGAACCTAAACCATACATTGATTACAGTATTGTTTCTACCCCTCTTAATTTACTTTTGTAAACCTAGGGTTCTTAAGACAGGACTGTTATTTCAGGGGGGAAAGTTACCTCTTCTGTGCTACTTTTAAGTTTTATGAAAGCCATGGTTCTGGAGGGCAAAGTGGGGGGTTCTTCAGTGCTAAGACCTGTGCAGGGTAAACAGGACCCCAAAGACCTTTTTGCACACCTTAAAGTACTGGATGCACTGGTGTAGGGGATGTATAATGAATTGGGTCCCACGGTAATCTCTTCTCATGGTGGCTTCATGTTCTAATAGCACATTTGCTCTGCAGTTCAAAGGTGTCACAGCAGGTCATGTAGACCTACAGGAATTATCTTTAATCAGCTTTGGTGTTAATGGTAGTATATCTCCAGCAGCACAGAGCTAAGTCTGGGCTAAGCTGGTCAGTAATGACCTAGAGTCCAGGACCTTGCAGGTGCCCTGAACCCTATTCCATAGCTACATTATTCACCTGAACTTACTAAGCGAAACACAGCTTGGGTGTGTGCAATACAAAGATTCTGAAAATTAAGTGTGTTTATGTGTACAGAAAAAGAAAGGATTTGATCCATATCTCATATATGTTAGATTAAGGTATCATTTATGATTTCTTTTCTTTAAAGAAAAAAAAAAGTAAAAGAAAAACACATGCCAGCCCCCTCATTGTCAGGTACCAATGTTCAAGCAAGTGAATTGCTTCCCAAGGAGCAACACTTCCTTTTAAATTTTCATTTTATAATGAAGAGATGAACCTTTTGGCTTGTTAAGAAAATCTTTTTTGCCATTAAAGTTTGCCTAATATTCTAAAGTGAACTCAGGGGAAGAGGCTGGATCTGAAGTGATTTTACTTCTCTGGGGGCAATGAATCCAAACAGAGCATCATTGCAATGTTTGTGCCAAAAATCTGAGAGAAGCTGGGGATCCTTGGGTATCACTTCCTATCACAATGCAAGAAACAACTGTCAAATGAAGAGAGAGGGTATAAAGCTCTTCTTGATACACATGATTCTGTATGTTTCAGGCAAATGTTCAGAAATGGGAAGACAGTGGCAAATTCCATATCAGTATAACATGGTAATAGGAGCTGCAGTCACATCTTTTGTGGCAGTTCAGATATCCCTTTTGAGATGCAGCATATAGTCTTGTGATTTAATTACAAATGTGTATGGCCCTGTTGCCTTAAGCTTTTGTTTTATCAATTGCTTGAGTGGAAATCACTACTATTTTGATTTGACTATCTTGCATCCACTTTGTATGTCTTGTAAATCACTAAAAAATTTGGGGTAATGCAGCATAAGACCCAGGGATTTTATTTTATTTTTTCACTGCACCACTTTTGTGACAATTATTTGGATGAATTAAAACAGAGCTTTCCCAAAGACAATGAAATGCTCAATGTGGCTGCCTGACAAGGTCATGCATAGAGTAATAATTTGCATGAAGCTGGAAGAAGTACATGCCTTTCTAGGGCATAAACAAGCTTTGAGAATGCCAGAAATTATACAAGCAAAATAATTATAACTTGAATCAAACCAGCTTGCTTCTTTTAACCTTCCCACAGATTCAGCTAATTTATTAAACTCTGGGCACTGCAGTCAGAGCTCCAAAGAGCTTTTTTGTTCCATTTTGCTGCACTCTACTGCATGAACAATCAGGGAATGTAGCAGTGCCCTTGATTCATTTTACAAATCACAGACCTGTAGTATTTGACTATCTTGTCAGCACACATGATGTGGATAGGAACCGCAGTACAGGCTGGGGGATGAAGGGATTGAGAGCAACCCTGCGGAGAAGGACTTGAGGGTACTGGTGGATGAAAAGCTGGACATGAGCCAGCAATGTGTGCTCGAAGCCCAGAAAGCCAACTGTATCCTGGGCTGTATCACAAGAAGTGTGGCCAGCAGGTTGAGGGAGGGGATTCTGCCCCTCTACTCTGCTCTGGTGAGACCCCACCTGGAGTATTGTGTCCAGTTCTGGAGTGCTCAGCACAGGAAGGACGTGGACCTGTTGGAGTGGGTCCAGAGGAGGGCCACAAAAATGATCAGAGGGATGGAACACCTCTGCTATGAGGAAAGACTGAGAGAGTCGGGGTTGTTCAGCCTGGAGAAGGCTCTGAGAAGACCTTATTGCAGCCTTTCATTACTTAAAGGGGGCTTATGAGAAAGATGGGGAGAGACTTTTTAGCAGGGCCTGTTGTGGTAGGATAAGGGGTAATGGTTTTAAACTAAAAGAGGGTAGGTTTAGACTAGATAGAAGGAAGAAATTTTTACAATGAGGGTGGTGAAACACTGGAACAGGTTGCCCAGAGAGGTGGCAGATGCCCCATCTCTGGAAACGTTCCAGGTCAGGTTGGATGGGGCTCTGAGCAACCTGATCTAGTTGAAGATATCCCTGCCAATTGCAGGGGATTTGGACTAGATGACCTTTAAAGGTTCCTTCCAACCCAAACTATTCTATGATTCTATTATTATTATTCTTAACATAGGAAAGTAAACATAAACCAAATTTGTAACAGTTAAAGGCACTGAAAATACTTCATCTGACCCTGGCATGATACTGCAGCAAATATTATGTGTGGGTGGCAAAAAAATATTGTTCTATTTTCTGGTAGAATATGATAATGAATTAGATGCTAGGGTGGTATTTTGATGACCATGGACCTATGGCTAACTCTGCCCTATAACTTATTAAATGATTTTTTTATACTTTTTTTATTTATTTACACATCCCTGAATTAGAAAAATCAAATTATATGGCATGGTTGTAAAATCCATGCCATGATTATAGCTGATAATGTTATAGGTATATCCTTCACAGATAGTCCTGCCCAATTTAACTTATACATCAACCTGGTGAAATGTTGGCCAAATCTGTAAAAAAAATGTTGTCTCTGAACTGGCATGGTGGATGAGACTTACTGCAACATGCTTCTGTGCTAGTGAAATAATGTGTGTCTTGGATAATTTGCTTAATATACAATCTGTTTGGGCTGGGTGGTAGTGAACTACTGTAGTGACCTGACTCTACCCTGACATCTGGGAGGCCATGATGTCTGGGAGAAGGATTAACTTCAGGTTCCTATGAGGTTCTGAATGCCTCATATGGTATACATACAACTCTTGAAAATTTTGATGGCCTAGATCAGATAGTTGTCAGAATAGTGCCTCTAACCCTCTGTCATGTAGATAAAACTTAGGGAATCTCTAACAAGGTCTTGCACTGAATAAACATACCTTAGGTTAGGCCGGGTGGATAGGCAAGGTATTGAAACTATGTCCTGGCACCGCGGGAAGTATGTGATGGTGCTGGATGAAATGCAGAATTCCATACCTGAGCATTGACTTTACAGAGAGTTGGGTTTATTATTAATAAATTTATTTTCTTAAAAAATGTAAAGTTGTTCCATTAAACTTAGAGAGAAAATGTTCTGCGTACACATGTAGGCAGGGGAGAGAAATTATGGAAGAGAAAGCATGATTACCTCTCCTACCCAGCAGAGACAAAGGCTGAAGCATTCACCCATTAAAATAGTTCTGTGGTACAAAGGAGATTAACTTGAAATCTCTTGTCAATAGACATATACATGCAGGAAAGCAATTTAGTGTGTCCTCATTTGCTAGCCTATTGAATTAGGCAGGGAATTTTGGCATTCACTGAGAGCAAGTAAATACTTTTCATGGCCTGATGAGACTAGATTATTGATCAGTTAGACACATTTGTCTATAAAACAATGGTCCCAATCCTTTTGCTGAGACAGATGAATTTAACGTGAACATGCAGAATCAAGTCAGAAATGTGACGATCTGTCAACTTGATGGTGAGTTCTTTTCAGTTCAGGTTTTGATTGGCAAAGCAAGATATGTAGGGTGGCCAAAGAAGTACAGATCCCTTGCACATGAAAGGTCATCAAGGGCATGTTTCCAGTATGTTCTGCTAGGGAGCACAGAGAGATCTGTGAAACACAATGGTAGCACTTTGCTCCAGAGCTGGCTGGGGAACAGTGATTAAAAACCCTGTTGTGAATAAAATCATGGTGGTTGATTCTCTGACACTTAGAAATATTTCATTTGTTGATTGCAAATAAATATACATGTGGCTGATGTTTTTTCTTAGGAGTATTTATGGATCTGAAAACATAAAGAATTTTACTTAAAAAATATATTTGAAAATTCACATCAGAAAAGTGTTAGTGATAATTTGATATTATTTTTAATCTCATTATTTTGAGTATTCTTTTTCAGAGAGAGAGATTGACATTAAGTAAAAATGACTTTTCACTTTTGGCTTCCTTGCCTAAAGATTGATTGATGACATTTCCAACCGATTACTTTAAATCTTCTCAAAGAAACATTGCCCTCTGCACATTGCAAATATACTGTACGTGCATAGATCTAAATTTTCTGGACATCCACATATTTGCTAAAACTTCTACCACATTCCAGGCAGCATTTGTGTGAGCAATTGCCAAGCTTGAACTGTATGCTTAAAAGACAATCTGACTTCATATGCAAACATTTCATGGAGATTTTTGTCCTATCTAAATGTATATATATTTATATACTTTCAAGAATCCATTTATATATGTATATATATTCCTGAAAGTCAGCATGAGTATGTAGGCTTGTGTGCATGCATCACTTTGATAAGCTGAACATACTCTATGGAGAACATAATTCTCCTGGTAGAGACACAGTAATTGTAATAGAGGGTATAGAAGGTCAGTATAAGATTTAACATTTTGTATGAGTCAGCTTCAGCTGCTGTTCTCCAAATAAAGGAGAGCTTGTAACTGCTCTGTCCTATTAGCAATTGGGGAGAATCCCTGTTACCCTTTTGCTCAGTAAGTTATTGAATCTCCTGAAAGAGTGTGATTTACTCCTCTCTTGTTGCTCGCTCGTTATTCATGGCTGCTTGGATCCCACCCATCCTCTCTGCACACCATTGTGCAGGGGCTGAGGGGCGGAAGCTCCCAGACAGAAGCAGAACAGGCTGGGGGGCACCAGGGCAGCCCCAGCCTCGGGCACTGGGCACCTCCCTGGGGGTGGGACACTGGCCCACAAGTGGGCCTGACTCAGCACAGCCCATGGCCAGGCAGGACAGGGCTGTGGTGGGGCTGGAACGTGTCCTACAGCCTCAGTGGGGTGGGGACTGACAGCTCTAGGGGCTGGAATTGGGTCCTGGGCTGTGGGTGGGGTGAGGGGAGCCCCAGGGGTGGACAGGGATATTAGGGCCCGTGAGTGCATTCTGGCGCCGACAGAAAATATGGCAGCCATTTTGGGGCAGTACCTGCTGCCCGTTTTCTGTGGAAATCCTAGAGCTGCATGACAACACAAAAGAAGTTTCTCAAGTTCTTACATGACCTGAAATAAGAATCTTGTTCTGAGCAAGAACATTGCTGGAGTAGGAGCAAACCCAGTGGGAAATGCATTGCTATTTCTCCTATATAGCTGATTGAAAAGAAATCATACTCCCAAAATCTATTGGTCCCCCCATTACCTGATCAAGCTCCCCCTGAGTTTTCCCTATTGCTCATCTGAAGGTGACTCTCCTAACATAAGCGTTAAAATTTATTGACTTGATCTTACGATTCTTTGGCAGACAAAGCTTCTGCTAAATTCAGCTACTGTTACTTTATTATTATCTACTAAAATGAGCCTCATCTGTTACTCTATCTGCATGTTCAATTTATGCATATGACAAATACTCCAGAGGTTTTTAATATCACCTTTTAAAAACACTTTTATCTACTTACCACTGCTTCCCGCTTTGGAAAAACCTGAATTTTCAGCGAGCCAAACAGACTCAGGTTTTCTTTGTGTGAGGATTCTCAGGGCCATTAATCCAAATTAAAATATGAATTTAAAGAAGATGAATGTTATTCAATCCTTGATTGGGCATCCTTATTCAGAATTTAAGTGGCCGCAATTTGCTTTCACTTATTTCAGCTTGAAAGTAAATTAAACTACTCACACAAGTTTAATGCCATTTAACTAACAAATGTTCAATCCAAGTTCACATTAACTTTTAGAGTGTCTGTGTTTCAACAAACTGTGGCTTGCAGGTAATACTTTTCATAGATACAAGATGACTTTACAATAGAAAAATTTCTTAGTTGAATTTTGGTGCTTCAGTCATAAAAGAAATGTACAGTTAGCTCTTCTTGGAAATAGAATATATTTCCGGTAAGACTGATTTACTAACTGAATGCCTGAGTGAAAGAACATCCATGTGATTTTCCAAATAAAAAAAAGGAAATTCCAAGTCTATATTTAGAAACTCCTGTTCCAACACCTGTTCTTCCATTCATAGAAACATAGAATCATAGAATCATTTAGGTTGGAAAAGACCTTTAAGATCATTGGGTCCAACTGTTGACCTAGCACTGCCAAGTCCACCACTAAACCATTGCCCTAAGCACCACATCTACATGCCTTTTAAATACCTCTGTGGATGGTAACTCCACCACTTCCCTGGGCAGTCTGTTCCAGCGCTTGACTACTCTTTCGCTGAAGAAATTTTTCCTAGTATCCAATCTAAACCTCCCCTGGCACAACTTGAGGCCATTTCCTAACATTCCACATTTGCTAACCTCCAGTTAACTGGGACCTCCCCGGTTAGGCAGGAGTGCTGATAGATGATAAAAAGTGGCTTGGTGAGCACTTGCGCCAGTTCCCTCAGTACCCTTGGGTGGATCTGATCTGGTACCATAGACTTGTGTGTGTCTACATGGTGTAGCAGGTCACTAACCATTTCCCCTTGGATTATGGGGGCTTCATTGTGCTCCCCGTCGCTGTCTTCCAGCTCAGGGGGCTGGGTACCCCCAGAACAACTGGTCTTACTCTTAAAGACTGAGACAAAGAAGGCATTAAGTACCTCAGCCTTTTCCTCGCCCTCTGTCACTGTGTTTCCTCCCACATCCAAGAAAGGATGGAGATTCCCCTTAGCCCTCCTTTTGTTGCTAATGTAGTTATAGAAACATTTTTTATTGTCTTTTATGGCAGTAGCCAGATTAAGTTCTAGTTCGGCTTTGGCCCTTCTAATTTTTTCCCTGCGTAACCTCACGACATCCTTGTAGTCCTCCTGAGTTGCCTGCCCCTTCCTCCAAGAGTCATAAACTCTCCTTTTTCCAAAAGAGTTCCAGCCAAAGCTCTCTGTTCAGTCAGGCTGGTCTTCTTCCCAGCCAACTCGTCTTTCAGCACATGGGGACGGCCTGCTCCTGTGCCTTTACGATTTCCTTCTTGAAGAATGCCCAGCCTTCCTGGACTCCTTTGCCCTTCAGGACTGCCTCCCAAGGGACTCTGTCAACCAGGCTTCTAAACAGGGCAAAGTCTGCCCTCCAAAAGTCCAAGGTGGCAGTTCTGCTGACCCCCCCTCCTTACTTCTCCAAGAATCGAAAACTATCATTTCATGATCGCTATACCCAAGACGGCCTCCAGCTGTCACATCACCCACAAGTCCTCCTCTGTTTGCAAACAACAGGTCCAGTGGGGTGCCTTCCCTAGCTGGCTCCCTCACCAGCTGTGTCAGGAAGTTATCTTCCACACACTCCAGCAACCTCCTAGACTGTTTCCTCTGCTGTATTGTATTTCCAGCAAGCATCTGGTAAGTTGATGTCCCCCATGAGAACAAGGGCAAGAGATTGTGAGACTTCTCCCAGCTGCTTATAGAATATTTTGTCTGTCTCTTCATCCTGGTTGAGTGGTCTATAACAGACTCACACCATGATATCTGCCTGTTGGCCTTCCCCCTGATTCTTACCCGTAAACACTCAACCCTATTGTCACCATCGTTAAACTCTAGACAATCAAAACAATCCCTAATGTACAAGGCTATGCCACTGCCTCTCCTTCCTTGCCTATCCCTTCTGAAGAGTTTATAGCCATCCGTTGCAGCACTCCAGTTGTGCAATTCATCTCACCATGTTTCCGTGATAGCAACTATGTCACAGTTTTCCTGCTGCACAATGGCTTCCAGCTCCTCCTGTTTGCTGCCCATGCTGCATGCATTGGTGTAGATGCACTTCAGTTGGGCTACTGATCCCACCACCTTTTTGAGGGGAGAAGCCCTAATTCCTACATAACCATTCTCAGGTGCTTCTGTGGTTTCTAACACATCCATAACCCTTGCGTCTTTGCTGCTGCATGGATCTCCATCCCCTGCCTCCACTGAGATGGCAGACCAAAGGACCTCACTAGCACACCATCCCTCAAACATTGGCTTGCTGCCCCCAGGCTTATCTCTAGCAAGCCTGGTTTTATCCCTTTCCCCCTTCAAATCTAGTTCAAAGCTCCTTCAATGAGTCCTGCTAACTCCTGTGCAAAGATCCTTTTCCCCCTTTGAGACAGGTGTACCTCGTCTGCATCAGCAGGCCTGGTGTCATGTAGACCGTCCCATGATGAAAAAACCCAAAATTTTACCAGTGACACCAGGCTCGGAGCCAGGTATTGATCTGCTGGCTCTTTCTGTGTCTTCCCTGATCATTCCCTGCAACTGGAAGGATAGAGGAGAACACTACTTGTGTTCCTGATCCCTTAACCAATTGTCCAAAGGCCCTGAAGTGTTTCTTGATTGCCCTCGGACTACTTGTTGCAACTTCATCGCTGCCTACCTGAAAAATCAATAATGGATAGTAATCTGAGGGCCATACCAGGGTAGGAAGCTTTCTCTTCACATCTTTAACCCAGGTCCCAGGGAGGTAGCAGACTTCCCTAAGAAGTGGGTCCAGTCTGCATATTGGGACTTCTGTTCCCTTCAGAAGGGAGTCTTCTATGACAATGGCCCAGCTTTTTTTCTTTATGGAAGCAGTTTTGATGCAGGGTGTAGGCCAGCTCAACCTTGGCGACACCTCCAAGCTAGATGAACCATTGCCTTGTCATTGTTCGGTTCCACCTGCAGAGCCTCGTACCTGTTATGCAAGGGCACCTGGGAAGGCTGGGCAGTCACGGAGGACACGCGCCTGCTGCGCCGGGCAGGAACTTGTCGCCATTGTCCCCTGTCCCTGAAGTCGCTGTGTTCAGCAGGGTGGAGAGAGGATAGGGAATCCTCCGTATCATGGGTCCTCTCTGCCTGTTGGGACTGTCCCAGGGAAGGCAGGGTGCAATTCCAGTAATCTCTCTCTCTGCCGCCCTCCAGTACTGCCGTAAGAGCAGGGCACAGCCCGCAGCCTGGCACCTGGGTGGCAGTGGGTTCCCGCCGGAGCTCTGTCTGGGAAGCTGCGTCACCATGGTGGGTGCAGAGCTTAGAGATGCCATGGCTTTCTGCTGGGTGGAGACCGTTGCTCCCTGGTCGAGCTGGCAGAGCTTCAGCGCCCTTCCTGCATGCCCTTCTGTGTGAACTGCCATGCAAACTGCTGTGTTGCGCCATGCCCTGTTGCCCGCCCTGTTGGCGGTGCTCCTGGTCGCCAGCACTCCCTAAGCACTTCTTTTATACGTTGTGAGGGGCTTAGCCGCCCTTGCTCCTGGCCCTGCCCAGGTCTCCTCAGCTGCTGTGGCGCGAGCTGCGGGCTCCTGGTGGCTCTCTCGGCTCCCCTGAGGCCCCCCTGGTTCGGGAAACTCCCCTGTGCACCGTGCTGGAGCGCTCTGCTGCTGATCATGCTGGCCCCGAAGCTGCTCACCTTGGCAACTCAGTTCCTTCTGTTTTAGCCTGATTTTGAATATCTTAAGTTTTTTTATTTTGTTTCACTCCCTATAGTGTCACACAAGCAGACAGGAAGAAAGGGTACTTACTGGATCCCTGCTATTTAAAATGAGCTAGCCTCTGAGAAGCTCTATGCAGTTCTTTACTCTTTTCAAGGACTATTCCTATTTAAAGGATACAATAGCTCAGACATTACACATTTATATATGTATAAATTTCACTCTTTTTCCTCAGCATGATGCATTTCTCTGTTTGGCAAACTATATAATGTTACCCTTAGAAACTCTGTGAAATTCAGCATAGATAAATTTCATGTAATTTTAGTGGACCAAAAGTGTACATGAGGGGGTTATTTTCTGCAGAAGCAGACAAGAAAGCTGAAATGAACTTGAAAGTGATATGGGCCCTTGGCATCATGAAAGAAAATGAAACGAGATGTTTAAATTGTTCCCTCCTGAATTGCTGGGTGTCATGCTTGGGTCAATAAAGCTCATGCCTGAGTTTTTTACAGCAGCCATGAATTTATGATTAGCTCAGCAATGAAGTAGAGAGAAAGATTTTGTGTGTCTGAGCAAGAGGGTGTTCAGTTTCAGATCCCTTCAACCATCCACCCCTCTAGGCCCTGGAAGGAGACAGACCACCACTTGAATTGCACTCTGTGACCTGATACTTTAATGAGAGGGGCACTTCCCTTGGTTTTATTTTGGTCAATTCTTGCTTTGATATGGGTGGCACATATTTCAGTTCCACTTAGGAGACCAGCAAGAGCAAAGAGTGTTATGGAAGTGAGTCTTGCAAAGCACTTCCCATCTCTGTATTTTAGCTGGCTTTCTCAAAGAAAATATTTTATTATGTCTCTAGATTATGAACAAAAGATCTATAATATGCTTGTCAGTAACCAGTTTCAGGTGGCTTCTCATGGAAGGGGCTGCCTGTGCCTTATCTGTCCATAGAGCATCATTAGGAGCACAGGACTCGGAGTCCATTGCCTCAGTCAACCTTGGAGTGCAAAGTCATGATGATGCTTGGGATGGGCTCAGATTCATGATTAACTGAGCATGTAGATACATTGTGGACTGAGCTCAGGACTGTAACTTGCATGCTCCTGACTGAGCTCGCTTTCCCTCAGTAGGAGCTCGCATGGTGGGAATTCACTGGGGAAAGCACACAGAAAAAAAGATGGGTTTTGGCATGACCTTCAGCTCAAACTTTTGTAGACTCATAACTTCTTGAACACAATATAGTCATGTGGACTATCTGACATATAACCCAAAAAGTGTAATGAGTTAACATCCATGATTAGGGCTGAGATTTTCACAGGTCTCACCAGCAAATAGTTGTTAGATCCTATCTGAACATCAAAGGAATCCACATGCTTAACCTGTTCAGCCACCTCAGCCAAGCCTCTGAAAAAAGGTAGGGTGAGTCTAAGTTCATTTCAATTTGTTAAAAAAAAAAAAAAAGTTTAGTGAAATATACAGTTCAGGTGCACCTCTGGTACTTGAGTGATATCACATTATAAGGTAAGAATTATTACAGCATGGGACTTGATAACGTAAAGACCAAGCGGTGAAGTGACTGTCCTACCATAATGGACTAATAACAGCAACAGGCAGGAATTAACCAGGCAGCTTAACACCATCAGTGGTCTGCATCTGCTACTCCACAGCTGTAAAGATGGTATCTCACACCTCACCAGTTTATCAGTGTAGCTTCTTTCTTATTCCTTTGTGCAAATGTTGGGGACTAGAGCAAAGCTGCTATGCACAGGCAAGAAATAAGTACTTTCTTCTGGACTAAAGACATGTGCCACAGGTTTGCTTCTGTCACATGAATGAATGGGGACCAAGTGCTTCTGTGTTTCCCTTCAGCTCTTTGTAGTGGGGATGTGTAGGAAGCTTGGAGAGAGACCCAGAAGCAGAACCCCAGTTTTCTCCATATTTTACAATCACTGCACTGCTTCCCTCTGATAATCCACGTAGGGATTTCCTGTTGTGTTTTTAATTTGTATGATGGGGAGATTTTATCCCCTGCCTATTGTATTTAGTGTTGTTTACAATAGGGAAAGAAAAGATCAAACCACCAGTGAAGACTGTGTTGCTGTGATCAGGATTCAAAGCAGAAATAATGATGCATCATAAGCCTAATTACTAGTTTTTAATTATAGCACAGAAGAAATGTTTTCCCTAAATAAGCTGATTCCTAGAGCTTTACCTTGCTTGAAGGTTGAACTTTGTGACAGTGCCAAAGAAAACAATTTGCCAAAGATCAATCTGATTTTGAATTGCACAGTCTATCCTGTTGTAATTACAACATTTGTGCAGACATATTATAGTGCTCAAAAAGTACATCGTTTATGTTTCCAGAAGCAGAACAGAACAAACTTTGAAATCATGGAAGCATAGAATGGTTTGGGTTAGAAGGGACCTTAAAGATCACCTGGTTTCAACTGCCCTGCCATGGGCAAGGACACCTTCCACTAGATTAGGTTGCTCAAAGCCCCATCCAACCTGGCCTTGAACACTTCTAGGGATGGGGCATCCACAACTTCTCTGGGCAACCTGTTCCAGTATCTCACCACTGTCATTGTAAAAAATGTCTTCCTTCTATCCAATCTAAATCCAGCTTCTTTCAGTTTAAAACCGTTGGCCCTTGTCCTGTCACTACAGGCCTTGGTAAAAGTCTCTCTCCATCTTTCTTATAAGCCCCTTTTATATACTGAAAGGCCACAATAAGTTCTCTCCAGAGCCTTCCCGTCTCCAGGCTGAACAAGCCCAGCTCTCACAGAGAGGTGCTCCATCCCTCTGATCATTTTTGTGGCCCTCCTCTGGACCTGCTCCAACAAGTCCATGTCTTTCTTGTACTGGGGACTCCAGAATTGGATGAAGTACTCCAGGTGGGGTCTCACAAGAGCAGAGTAGAGGGGCAGAATCACCTCGCTTGACCTGCTGGCCACACTTCTTGTGATGCAGTCCAGGATACAGTTGGCTTTCTGGGCTGCAAGTGCACATTGTTGGTTTGTATCCAATTTTTCATCCACCAGTATTCCCAAGTCCTTCTCTGCAGGACTTTTCTCAACCTATTCACCCTGCCATCTGTATCAATATTGGGGTTTGCCCTGATCCATGTGCAGGACCTTGCACTTGGCGTTGTTGAACTTCATAAGGTTTGCATTTGGCTACTCCTCAAGCCTACCGAAGTCCCTTTGGATGGCATCCCTTCCCTGAAGCGAATCAACTGCACCACTCAGCTTGGTGTCATCTGCAAACTTGCTGAGGGTGCACTTGATCCTACTGTCTATGCCATTGATGAAGATATTAAATAGTTTTGGTCCCAGTACAGACCCTTGAGGGGCACCACTTGTTATTGGTTTCCACTTGGACATTGAGCCATTGACTGTAACTCTTTGGGTGCAGCCATCCAGCCAATTCCTTATCCATCTAACAGTACATCTGTGAAACTCCTACCTTTCCAATTTAGCAGCAACAATGTTGTGGGGGACCGTATCAAAGGCCTTAGAGAAGTCCAGGTAGAAGACATCCATAGCTCTTCCCTTGTCCAATGATGCAGTCACTCCACTGTAGAAAGCCACTAGAAATGCTGATCTCTGTTTACCTCTTCAATTGTTCTACCCCTAACTAACAATAAAAGAAAGTGGAGGAGAATATCCCCTTCAGGGAATACTCTTTTACAACACAGAGAAACAAGAGAGGTGGTGAGGTGGCAGAGGGTTAGACTATGATTTTTCTGACCCAGTTCCTCTCTACAGCCAATGGGAGTTGAGTGCCTTAATTTGTCTTTGAAAATACCAGTATTAGAGGAAAGCTATCACTGAAAGTTATTTCTGTCTGATGGAATTTCATTAATCTGTAGGAGAACAGTTTCAATTGACTTTCTAGAGGTTCGCTTCTTTTGCCCATCAGAACACTTGCATGGGAAATCAGTGTGAAAAGGAGCAGTCTGCCGTACCTGCGTATAAAGCCTTACTGTTATGACCACAGAGTAGAAGGTACGATTTTTAAACCACCAGTATTCCAGTGAAAGAGTTAGTGTAGACACTCTTACAAATCACCATGAGATGTTTTTTAGCAGTAGCATTTCATCAAATGAGAAAAGGCTATACTTTTGTTTTGATATAACTCTATCTATCCTAGAAGCCAGTTTTACTGTTTTAAATATATCAGAAAAGTTCAAAACCCCAAATATTATTAATCAGACTTATAACAGAAGTGAAGGCAGAAATACCTCTGAACATATTTTCTTAGGTGTGTGACTTTCTGCCTGATAGATAGGTTGGAACAGTTAAAAACTCTATTGCTTGTGTTCTGAGTTGTCTGGACAAGAGCTGTCTCCGTTCTTGAAGTCAAAGAGCTACATTAGGGTGTCAGTATCCTGAAGTACCTTCCCCTGTTACCATGGCTAAATGCCTTCTAGATCAGAGCTGATTTGCATCTAGCCATGAGTAAAGCTTTCGCTGTATGAGCCCCATGCAAACATCCCACATCATTCCTTAAAGTGTATCCACAGCCCAGTGCTGAAGTATCATCACCTCTTCATCTCTGCTTGACAGACTGGTTTTGATCATGGTCACACAGGGAGTATACAGCAGAAGTATGCCCCAAGCCCATCCTTCCTCCCAGAGGTTCTCACACTATGAGAAAACACAGCTATGCTGCTTTGCAAGGCTGCATGGGAAAATGTATCTCTGCTGTACCTGTCCTGAGTATCAGCAGACTATCACATAATGCCAGGCTGCCATCCTGCATAAGTTCAAGAAATATTACAGAAATTTCACTTAAAAACATTACAAGAAATCCATGTGGTTTGCATAACTGCTAATAACAGTCATTCCAGTTCTGGTGACAGTGCTCTTTGTATGTGACAAGAAAAAATTGGCTAAAGATGTGTGACAGCTGCTTGAGAACTCATTCAAACTGACAAAGCTCTTGAAGTAACGGCCTGTGTACACAGTGGTGAAGAGATTCACTGCAAAAGCAATCACTTTTGATTGTAAGAATTTCAGTGGCTCATGATTTCATTTTGCACTGAGTCAGATTTTCTTAAATCAAGAGCACATTACAGTTTAGGCTATAAAGGTATTTCAAGTCTATCCCAGTTTTTCAGCCAAAACGTTTTCTGGCAAAGTTCTTTCTCTAGTTACAATATTCTTCTAAAAAGTAAACAAAAACCTATATACAAATTGTAAATGACTTCATCTTTCTCACCTATCCTTTATACTTAGTCCATCTGCCTAAGCCCTGATACTGGAATTCTTACACTTATCTAAGGTGGCCAGATGCACATGGCACAGAATTTTAATGAAAGATTGATGCCTAAGAGTATTTCTACATTGCTTTTCCTTTACACAACAAATTTTTCATTTGCTCTCTCCAAGACAGAGAGGAATGTTGTTGCCTCATTATGTCATTCAGCAATGTCTGTCTGCTCTACCCAAGATGCCAGGTGGATTTTGCAGTTTGAACTTCATGTTCCCACAGTATGTGACCTACCTGTGTTTGCTAGAGTTCATCTACAGGGTCAGTAGTCATATCTTTAACTGCAGTACTGATAATAATAAGGTCTTTAAGACTTGTTTCAAAAACTTTGATGTGGGTTTAATTATTGCTAATAGACTGTGAAGTGTTCTTGGTGAAGTTCAGGAACTTTGAACTTGGAATCTCTGGAACAAAAACATAAAGTAATATTGCTTTGGGCTCTTATTCAGATTAGCATAGAGTTGAATTATCTATAAATCAGGAGCAGAGAGGGATACTCTGCAGAGTAACAGATACTCTGCATTTATTTTTGTGATTAATCACAGCAAAAGTGCTAGTGATTTTAGGAAATACAGAGATGTACACATACAAACTAATAGGTGGAGAAAATCTTGGGAACAGTAGAGACTGACATGTGCCAATCAATACATAAAACTTCATAACTAGCAATAAAAAAGAAGTAGTCAAATGCAATGGTGAGATGTAACAGATGGATCATAGAAGTATTAGTGATTGTTCAAGATGCTGGAGAAAACCTGTCTAAAATATTACAGATTTTTCTGGTTACTTTTAAAAAAGTTGAATCAAAATCCAGATCAGAAACATAACAGCTACTGGGATGATCAATAGAATGGAGAGCCTTTTTATAAAAAGTTAATAAAAAAGCTTTACTTGTTTAGTCTGTCAGATGAAGTCTCAGAGAGGATATGACTGCTCTATAAAGATCCTTGACGGGTAAGCATCAGGAAGGGAAAAACTATTTATGGTAAAGGACAGTGCTGACACAAGAATAAATGCATATAAACTAGCTATGAATGCAATTAGGCTGGATATGAGGAGATTTTTAACCATGAGAGAAACAAAATTCTGGAGCAGACTTCCAATTAGAAGAGTAAGGGTATAAAACCTAATTGACTTTAAGATAGAGCCATATTGGTTTATCAAAAGAATAATACAATATGTGTTATTAATGACTAGGCTTCAGGAGTCAGTCTTGTGTTCCCTTATTGTTATGCATAGGCATATGTGTGATTTACAAACTGTGTAGAGCACTAATGTTTCTTTCTGCATTTTAAAAATTTTAAAGTCATTATCCACATGTAATTTTAATCCATTACTACTATGTCTGTACAGTACCTTTCAAACTGAGTAGGATTCATTTTGACACAGTAAAAGTGATTAGTCATCAAAATAGTTTTATAAAATAACTAACCAAATGGAATGATGTGACTAGCACATTATCACCTTCCATTTGAAAGTCAAAGCTCACCTGTCACAACAGAGGAAACTGCAACACACAGAGACAGGAAAATTTGAGCTACAGAAACCATCATCCGATCAATGTTATGGTGAAAGACTAGATATTCATATTCAATTAATATGTAACACCCTTTCCCCTCCACTAAAAATATTTTGGATGCTAAAAAATCAGAGCACAGAAATCCCTTGTAGAATTAACAATAATGTTCTGAATATACATAATGACAAGTAAATAAACATTTTTTCCTGAAATCTGTGATAATTAGGTGGATAGTTGAGGAGGTAGGAAGGTTGAGACTAAATTTAATAAACAATCTGATGTGCTTTTCTATCAACAAGGGATCAGCTATGATGTGCATCTTTGACCTTGTAGAAATAGGTTTCCATGTTTCTGTTTATTATATATGTATTGAAATCTAAGATTAATCAAGAATTCTACCTTTAAAGCTTTTAACTAATCTCTAAATTTTTCTGAAAGAAAAAAACACACCTTCAGTGTTGCTATCTTCATTGTTCTTCCTCTGATTGTCACCTCAGTAATCCTACTTCATTACAGAAAGTAAAAAAAAAGTCATTATTGGAACTTATCTGGATTTCACACTTAACTGTGTAGTTGAGAAAATTACACAGATCTGCAGTTCTTGTTATGCATAGGCATATGTGTGATTTACAAACTGTGTAAAACACTAATGTTTCTTTCTGCATTTTAAAAATTTTAAAGTCATTATCCACATGTAATTTTAATCCATTACTACTATGTCTGTATGGTACCTTTCAAACTGAGTAAGATTTATTCTGATTTAATTTAATTTTAATTTAATTTAAATTACAATAAAAATTTCAATACGAAATCTCTATGGGCTTTAATAGACCTGTAATTACAGCTGTTGTCTACACAGACTCAAATAAACAAAAAAAAACAGGTATAAGTAAAGGCTTCAGTCATCCAGCCAATAAGGAAAAGCAACAGAAGAAACTCTACTTTGCCTCTCCTTCTGACCAAAACTGCAAGCTTTCCCCCAGAGCTGTCAGATCAATAACTTCTGCATGCATGAGAAGATTCGCAGCAGCTCTGTGAGATCAGTTCCATGCTTCATGGGAAATGCCCTTCTGATGATGCCCTTTCCCTTAAAATAAAAGGCGATCAGTTTGATCAGTCTCTCAGTTAATCTCACCCCTGTAAGTACATCCAAAGGAAATAAAGTGTTCTTCAAACAGGTGTGTTCTGTGCTATCAAGAAATGCATGGCTCACAGCTCCACACCTTGAAAACAGTTGGAAGACCATGAGGCAGCTAGCATGGGCTTTGCAGGCAAAAGCATGCTGGACTCTCTTTGTATGCCTCAATGCAGTTTTTCCAGCATCATGGTATTGTGGTGGAGCCTCATGTTTTGGTAGTCTCATTTGAAGGTGTCCACGGCTGAGATAAAGATAGCAAGGTCACATCTAAAATGAGTACTTGCCTGTTACCTGTGTCAAAATAGCAAAATGGACTCTGTACCCAGATCAATGAACAGCATGTGCCAAGGGACAGTGTCTAAAGCCATGCTTGGTATGCATCTTCCTGTATTTAAGAAGGGCCACAAGCTTTAAGTCAAAGAGGTTGGGATCGCATCACCATTTTCTTTGCTTCTCCCAATATACTCAAGAGCGTTTCAGCCAGTTCTCTAATTCTTGCCCATCTCTTGTATGGACATTGGCTGAGGCCTGATCCACATCAATGAAATGGGGTGGAACATACAATTATGTTGAATGTAGACTTTATAGCAAATGCTGCACCCTAGGGTTGCTGTGTGGCCCTCATAGTCACAATGAGTAAAGGAGCAGCTGAGTTACCCTAGCATCATTTCTCCTTGGCTGATGAGACTATTGTTTGAAACCTCAGTGTATTTACAAGCTTGTTGAGATCAAGAGTGATGCTGTGATTCAGAGTTTTTACAGAAACTGTGGTTTCAAAAAGCTTTAGTACTTTGTATTCATTATCTCATTTTCCATATCATTAACTGTTTCTCAACTGCCTTTTTCTTTTCATAGAATCGTAGAATGGTTTGAGTTGGAAGGGACCTTAAAGATCATCTGGTTCCAACCCCCTGCCATGGTCAGGGACACCTTCCACTACACCAGGTTGCTCAAAGCCCCATCCAATCTGGCCTTGAACACTTCCAGGGATGGGGCATCCACAGCTTCTCTGGGCAACCTGTTCCAGTGCCTCACCACCCTCAGAGTGAAGAATTTCTTCCCTACATCTAATCCAAATCTACCCTCTTTCAGTTTAAAGCCATTACCCCTTGTCCTGTCACTACATGGCCTTGTAAAAAGTCCCTCTCCAGCTTTCTTGTAGGCCCCCTTCAGGTACTGGAAGGCTGCTATAAGGTCTCCCTGGAGCTTTTGCTTCTCCAGGCTGAACAACCGCAATTCTCTCAGCCTGTCCTCACAGGGGAGGTGCTCCAGCTCTCTGATCATCTTTGTGGCCCTCCTCTGGACTCACTCCAACAGGTCCATGTCCTTCTTATGTTGGGTGCTCCAGAGCTGAACGCAGTACTCCGGGTGTGGTCTCACGAGAGCAGAGCAGAGAGGGAGAATCACCTCCCTCGACCTGCTGGTCATGGTTCTTTTGATGCAGCCCAGGATATGGTTGGCTTTCTGGGCTTGCAAGAGCACATTGCTGGGTCATGTTGAGCTTCTCACTAACCAACACCCCCAAGTCCTTCTCCTCAGGGCTGCTCTCAATCCATTCTCTGTCCAGGCTGTATTTGTGCTTGGGATTACCCTGACCCATGTGCAGGACCTTGCACTTGGCCTTGTTGAACTTCATGAGGTTCACACGGGCCCACTTCTCCAGCCTGTCAAGGTCTCTCTGGAAGGCATCCCTTCCCTCCAGCATGTCAACCGCATGACACAGCTTGGTGTCATCAGCAAACTTGCTGAGAGTGCACTCAATCCCACTGTCCGTGTCGCCGACAAAGACGTTGCACAGTGCCGGTCCCAGTGCTGGCCCCTGAGGAATGCCACTTGTCACTTGTCTCCGCTTGGACATTGAGCCATTGACTGCAACTCTTTGAGTGCGACCATCCAGCCAATTCCTTATCCACTGGGTGGTCTATCCATTGAATCCATGTCTCTCCAATTTAGAGACAAGGATGTCGTGGGACAGTGTCAAATGCTTTGCACAAGTCCAGGTAGATTATGTCAGCTGCTCTTCCCTTATCCACCAATGCTGTAACCCCATCATAGAAGGCCACCAAATTCATCAGGCACGATTTGCCCTTAGTGAATCCATATTGGCTGTCACCAATCACCTCCTTATTTTCCATGTGCCTTAGAATAGTTTCCAGGAGGATCCCCGTGTCTTCCTTTTTTCCCTTTTAAAAAATGAGTGTTATGTTTCCCCTTTTCCAGTCAGTGGGGACTTCACCAGACTGCCACAACTTCTCAAATATGATGGATAGTGGCTTAGCAACTTCATCCACCAGTTTCCTAAGGGTCTGCAGATGCATCTCATCAGGCCCCATAGACTTGTGCACCTTCAGGTTCCTTAGATGGTCTTGAACCTCATCTTCTCCTACAGTGGGTGGTTCTTCATTCTCCCAGTCCCTGCCTTTGCCTTCTGAGATTTGGGTGGTGTGGCCTGAGCACTTGCCAGTGAAGACAGAGGTAAAAAAGTCGTTGAGTACCTCAGCCTTCTCTATATCCTGGGTAACCAGGTCTCCCATTTACCTCTGGAGAGTGCCCACATTTTCCCTAGTCTTCCTTTTATCACCAATGTACCTATAGAAGCTTTTCTTGTTGCCCTTGACATCCCTGGCCAGATTTAATTCTATCAGGGCTTTAGCTTTCTTAACCTGATCCTGGACAATTTCTCTGTATTCCTCCCAGGCTACCTGTCCTTGCTTCCACCCTCTGTAATCTTCCTTTTTGTGTTTGAGTTTGTCCAGGAGTTTGTCCTGTAAATTATCTGATAAAACTGTAGGAGTGCTGGTAACTACCTCCATTGTGTGAAAGCCTAAAAGAACAGCACATTATACTTTAATTCTTGTCTTAGCTGAGGATTCAGCAGCACTAGCTTCATTAATAGATTCTGTACCTGGTGTCACTCACACAGTCTTGGTGTCTGAATGTGTTTTTGTTTTTAATCAAAATAGACTTGTGATTGGTGCTAATTTATTGATGAGATTAAGACTCAAAAAGCATTGTAGAGATAGATACAATAAATTAAAGCTGATTTTAAAGATGATTTAATCAAGATGGGTCCAATTTTAAGACTGTGTTCTCTTTTCACAGTTGAAAGCTTCACTGATTGCATTAAAATGGCTTTAGACATGTGGTGTCAGATCAGACAGAGTCACAAATATACCAGTTTTCTCCATCAGAAAACACATTTCATGAAATTTTCAGGACATCATTCATTATATATTTCCTTTTGGTGGCTCCTTGAAATGTTCCACTTCAGACACTGAAAACACAATCAAGATCACGTAATCTCAGAAGTATTTGCTTCCTAAATGTACAGTCGCTGATTGTGCCCCAAATAATGGGAATATTAGTTTTATTTATTGATATGGTCCTAAGCTGTGTAAGTAAAGTTATAAATGCCACTGAAAACCACTGACATGAGGGAAGGTAGAAATCCATTGCTATTCTACAAACCCTAAATTCTAAACATTTAAGTTGTCTTGCTGTGCCCCAGATTGAATACTTTTTTATAATTTCAGTCTTGAGGAATTTAGTGGGTTGAAGCAGAGTAGCTGCTTTTGTAAAACATTAGAGGCAGTGTTTTATATCAACAGAAGAGTCCTTTTTTTCATTGTGTATAACTGCCACATGTTTCTACTTCCCTGAAGAAGACATTGCCCATGCATCGACATGGCCAACATTTTATATTATGGACTTTCTTCCAACACTTTGTGCAGGTCAATCAAAAGCAGATGAAATTCTAAGCATTTCTAGCTGCCTTTGATTAAACATTATTTCATATTTCTCAGCAGTTTGTAAGATCAAGAACATAGAGCACCAAAGCTGACTGTGGCATGAAGAATCAGAAATGGCCATAATGTAAGACACCATGGAAGGTTTTTCTGCCTCAAGACCCTTCTGGAATCTACAGTCATTTGAATCTTCTATAACAGTGTAAGAATGAATCATGAGTTGGTTTTGCTGCATGTCAAGGACTTCTGGTCTAGTTATTAAGGTCTGTAGATAGCTGATCTCCAGTATGTAATAGATAAAATACATCCCTCTCCTCTTGAAAAATAACATCAGTTACAGTATTGATTTCCATCCAGTACTGTTGTATTGATAAAACACAATGTTTCCAAACAAGCTCTGCTATGCTCTAATTGGTGTATGGAACCAAAATCTTTGAATTAGAGTTCATTAAAGCCAGTCAGTTGTTTCTGAACTGCAATAATGAAAGTTTATTTTTTAAAAAGACTATTTACATTCCTGTCTCAGACTCAGTAGGGCAATAATCCCACACATGTTGAAGCCTCCACATATTGAGCACAAGATTAATAGTAATGACTTTATTCTAGCACCAGATTATCTCTGCTAATACTCAGAAGTCTTCTGAATTACAGTTCATGCTGTGCCACAACAGAGACGCTTCATTGCTGTTCTGGATAAGGATCATCCTCTTCATAGATTTCAGCATGGCAGGCTGAAGATATTAGCTGATTCCCATACCTTGCCTGGTATGGTATGATTTTGGTTATGTATCTGTAAACTGACTGTAGACACTCCTTTCCTTCAGAAGTGGTTGTTAAATAGCAGGTTGTTGGCTTTTGGTTCTTTTGTGGTTTTTTTTAGTCTTCTTAAAACCTACGTTGCTTTGGCATCAAAATTGTCACCAAGTAATAAGAAATCCTTAGGGAATGACAATGATCACAGTGCCGCTTGTGCCGATCAAAACCACATGCATGAAATTCAGCTATAAACCAAGACATTTAAATCTAAGCATGTATATGTAGATGTCTATATGACAGCTATGGCATCTAAGCTCCCTTAGAGACCTACTCAATTCTGGGAACAGAGCTCATACAGCAGTTTATCTTACATGGACAGTGGTACCTAGGGCTTGATTCTGTTGTCCAAATACAGGCAGAAGGGTGCCGGGTTCCTCTATCGTGTCTGCCACCACTGTGTGGATGTCTCAGATACCCCAGGGTATCTCATCATTAGACACTTATGTTTAGGCAGCTGAATACCACTGACAGTGGCTGGTCTGCTTTTATAACCGTCCTGGTCACTAGTGCTATCATAAGCATAGAAATTGTCCAGGTGAAACTGTTCAGAGCTGGAGTCTTTAGAAATCTCAGAGATAATATCTATGAAAAGCCATTATTGAACTATATCAGAACATGCCATATTATTCAGCAGAAATGTGCTTTGGGAAACAAAAGATACCCTTGTATCTTCTTAAGCGCAGAAGGATATTTATATTCTTATGTAAGGATTAAGATGGGAGAAATGGGAGGAGGGGGGGAGAGAGAGAGAATGGAGGAGGTGGAGTGAGAAGGAAGGAAAAAAAGAAAAACAGAATGGAAGCAAAAGTGACTAAGAATTACTCAGATGACTCTACAGGAAAATGAAGTTTCTTTTCCTCCTCCTTTTTAGGTAGGTTGTGATTGTTCACTAAATATTTTAGGTAGATAGATTGTGCTAGAGTTTGTTCTTGTTCTTCCAGCTCTAACTTGGAGTTGCAAAAATAATGCTCGGAGCCATAAAAAAGTCTGCAAATGGTCACATATACAATGATTGCCATGGACCACTTATTTTGTTGCATGCACAAAAGCTAAGCTCTGAGGAGAGAACCTGGCCTTAAATGCAATATCCTGATCCCACTGCAATCAGTTGTGAATCTCCTGCGGATTTCATTTGGAACAGGATTTGACCTTGAGAAAATATCTCTGTATGAAAAAAACATCCATCACTTAATACAGTGTTCTGGGGTATTTTATTTGAAAGATATGTGCTGTATTCATACGCCCCAAAAAGAAAAGTCAACATTTTTTGCTTGGCATAGTGTTTCAAATGCATATCCACATGGGAAAAAACACTTAGGAGCTGTGAATCACATTTTGAGTCAAAGCCTTTAAAAGGTGGGGGAAGGCTGAGCCTTCCTGGACCTGCTGCTAGCAGGTCTCTTATTTCTGTAAAGTGTAATCAGTTGTGGCACCAGCAGCACGAGAGCCGGATGTCGGTGCTGGCAAAGGAGTTCCTGTTGTGCCTTACGGCTGGCTAAGCATCTGAATGGCAAAAGAGATCCTTTTGCTTTAAATATCAAACATTTATTTTAAACTTTAAACATGGAAGCTATTCTTCTGAGAAAGGTATTAAAACTGGTAGAAGCATGGTTTATCATCTGTCACTGGGGAATCATGTTACTTTCCTGTAGTATGGTCCGTTCAGGACAAATAAGAATGCTTTGCTATTTCAGTTCTTTGTGAAGCAATTTTTTAGGGCCATCAATTACTTTGCATGAAATACTGGATGGCCAAAGGCGAACCACAAAAAGAAATCAAGGGGCTGAGGGGCAGGATTTGAAGAAGGATTTAGAAAGGGAAATCTGTGTTTTAACTTAAAAGGTGATGAAACATTAATCCAATTTATAAATCTTTGATGAGTGGACTTTTGAGGTAGAGAAGGAGTCTTCAGGACAGTGCTCAGCAGAACAGCTGAGAACAAATAGAGTTGTGCAGAGAAGGACAGGGGTGTGGATAAAACATGAAAAAGGAAAACTTCCTTTGAGTGAGAAGAATTGGTCTATAGAATAGTCTCCAATGACAGCCACAGAGATACTACTATTTTGAACTCCTTATTAATGTTATTTTATATTACAGTAGTGAGCAGGCTCTAAACGAGACCAAGGTCTTATTCTGAGCCATAGCTGAGAGCAACATATGTCGTAACATAATCCCTGCCTTGGAAATCTAATGAGATTGATAAGGCAGATAAAAAATGAGAAAAAAAAGTAAAGGCAGCAGAACTTTGCTAAGGTTGCAACCCCAGTCAGTGATGGATTTATTTATTTATTACTAATTTATCTAATGAGATAAAACCATGACACATGGACTTTAAAATTATAGCTGTGCACTAAGAGGAGATGAGCTGAACAACCCTTTCATCTGAAAAACTCTCCCATTTGCTTTAATTATCTCGCATGAACAAGCAGAGAAAAGTCCCTCTAGTGAGGATTGTATCACTCCAGTCAACGCACTGCAATAACCTCCAGTTTTATGTAGATTATCATGCCTTTAATAAGTGTACACTTATTTGGGAAGATCTTATGATGCTTAAAAATATTTAGGAGGCCTGGGAAGCCTTAATAGTCCTGCATATCCCTGTGAGAAAGGCTCTGTCTGGCAGGGGTGCCATGTTTGACAATCAGAATTACCAGAAAACAGAAGATTTACATACTGACTCTGGGCTCTTAGAAAGAGTATTTTTGTCAACAAATGTATTTTACCACATATCAGCAAATGCTACAGACATTCCTAGTTTTCTGTTAATGACAAAGTGCTGGACCACAGCCTTAGCAGTACCCAATAAATTGTATAAATGCAGTTTTTACATGCTGGAAGAAGATGCATTAAGTAATACACTTCACATTTTGCTGATTTTTTGCACTCATTAGTGAGATGAGATAAAATAATATTTAAGAAAAGATTTGCACAGAAGAGAAATAGTGTTAGCAGGCTTATATATCCCTCTGGCAGAATAGTGGAATAGCAGGATATATTTTTATGCACAAAAATATTGTGCAATTTATTTTAAAAAATGATTACACATATGCTTAACTTTATGTAGGTAAGTAGTTCTTGTTGGGCTTGGTTTTCATTTCCTTTTCTTTACGTTTTACCCCCTTTTTCTCTCTTTTCTGTGTCTAATTTTCCATTTGTCTTCTCTGTCCTTTCTAAGAGTATTTCTTCCCTTCACCTTCCTTCTGCCTTTCGTGGCTTGCCTATGTATGGTTCTTCCCAGTAACCAGGAAAGGAAATCTGCACAACAGAGAATCAATGAGTTTTAAATGAAACGAGGTGCTGTTGTGGCATTCATCACACATTTACATGCCTATAATATACTTCTACAAAAAAATAAACCTAAAAATCTGTGTTCTATAAAATCACCTTTGAGGTTTTAAGACAGCCGAAGATACCCAACAAACATATTGGAAGAATGAAACCCTTAAATATAGATAAATTATCTTTCAGTAGGATTGTCTTGAGTTTCTTGGGTACACAAAACCTATGCTTTCTGCTTTCCTTTTCTCACTGTATTTCCCTTCTTTTATTTGACTGCAACTCCTGAAATGTGCTAGGCATTGTGCAGATACAGAGGCAAACATTCTGCCACAATGTATGTGCAGTCTAAACAGATGAGAGAGAGAAAAGCAACACTTCGGGTAAACCCTTGTCAATATTTCCTTCCTTCTCCCAAAGGATTTCCCCTGACTGTCCTTTCTCTCCAAGTGCAAAATGTCTCTGGACAGATGTTTAAGGGTATTTTGCTCTCCTTCACCTCAGATTACAATCTGGCAGATACCTGTTCAGCAAGACTCAGTGGGAGAGGACAAACAGTCAGGTGGGAACTGGCACACTAATGCTTCTGCTAAAAGGTAGGGACTTACCCACCCTTCTCTTCTATACTCCTCCCTCACTGTTTCCTATCCTCATGACCACATTCATCCATTGCTTACATTCTTCCATTTCTCAAAGCACCTGCTGATTTGCTGTTTTTCCCTTTCCTCCTTTTTTTAGCTTTTGCACCTGACATAAAGCCATTTTGTTTACACTTTTGATAACTTTTTCTTTCCTCCTTTCTCTAGCTGAACGCTTTGCTGATGCTGGTGAATCTTGCAGCACCTTTTCTCAGAGGAGACCATGATTCTGCCTGAGAAGACATGGACATCCCTGCAGTTTGGCAGCTGACAGCAACCACAGCATGTGCTGTCTGCCTAAGCTGTCTCCGGTTCTGATTCGGGGCTACATTTAGCAGTGATCATTTTTTGGTAATTGTAATTTAGTCTTTTAAAAATCACGTGGCATTAGTAATCATAAGTTCTAGTCTTTTCTTTCCCTTCCAGTGCTTGTGGCTTTAGCTTTAACATTTTCCAGCTCTTCATGTGACAAAGAAATATTCACATTATGAAAAATTTAAAGTCACAGGAGAAGTAGGACTTTCAGGAAAATCTCCAAAAGCTACAAAACTGCATGATAAGACCCAAGGAGCTGGCGACACAGAGCAGGGTGTAGAAGAATCAGCAGCCAATACTGCAGCTCCAGCTGCATGCACTTGAGGGCTGGAGCTCAGGGAGATTAATCCCTTGTGAGAAACACATGCCCTTTATACCTCCCGTGAGTGGTTGGGCTTAATAAGAGATATTGACATCTCTAAAAAGACAGCATATGTACAGAAAGCAAGTTAAAGAGCGCTCACATGCCTGTGCATAAGGGTTGCAGCTGATATGCCTGAAGTACCTTAAGTCCAGCTGGCTTAGATATCAATAGCAGAATACTCACAGCAACACAATCTTTGGCAAACAGTTACATAGCTGCACCGAAGCATCAGGCATCATTGCTCTTGGTACCTAAGACAGCTAACTTAGAGCTAATTATCTCTCTCTGTGCTATAGTCACACTCTGGCTGAAAGAAGTCATCCATCAGAAGATGCTTGGTATGTCACACAAATCTTCAGTGGACTATTCAAAATGCCACTCGCTGTTCTACCAGACACCTGCTCCTCCTCACTGATCTGAACTAGGATCCATGGGCATCAGGGAGGCTGAGGTGGGACACCCTTCTCCCCCACCCCTCTGTCTGTGTTTAGGATGGAAATTCCACATTGGTGATGTATGCTTCATGGGGCACTGGTGTGCAAACCTGTGAGAGGGAACACTGTGGGAGGACTGGTGGCAATTCCAGTACAGCATCCTTTGCACTGTAGCTGTGCAGAAATTGTCCTTTCCGTGTTGCTCACCAAAATGCAGAAAACTTGTAAAATATGCTGCTGTCTCAAGATTATTTATGTGCAAACTCAGAAGGAATGTGACGAGCTCCACTGGGAAAGAGCAAAACTAGGTAAACAGGCAACACCACTGGAGATGAAATTGAACTTTGACAAGTGCAATATAATGCACATTGAAAGGAATGATTTAAGTTATAAGTACACACAGATGGTTCCTGAATTAGCTGCAGTCTCATGTAATAAAGAATTGGATTTTGCAGCCAACAGCTCCCAGTCTGCTCAGAGAATGGTCAGAGCTACTGTGAAAGCAGAAAAGTTGTGGCAGTGAATGGCTGCAGATACTTAAATCCTAGACATAGCTGGAATATTAACAGAAGACCATCATGGCTCAAGAACAAATGACAAATATGACTCATTAGAACTGAGAGATCACCTTTAAGCAAAAATCCATTCAAATCAATAATCAGAAATAAAACCAGAGCAGAGAACGTATGAAAATAGTTTCTACCATGCAGCACATGCATAACTAAAGGTGTGTGCTTCCCTTCTGAAATCATAGGTTTCTTTTTATAAGTGCTTCAAATCTGCAAGGTTAATCTGTAGCAAAGTGTGACTAATAGCCTTCAAACAGGAATAATTAGACAAAATAATAGTAAGCTTCACCATAGGTCATTATTTGAAAAATAAATTACAACCCCACCACATCTAAATTCCCTCACTAGTGCATTTACTACCCAGTAATTCTCAAGTAAGCTGAGTTAATGTTCCAATAAAACATTCAGGGACAGTGAAGCTGAAAAGCATACACAGCACAAAGCATTTTTTAAACAGTCAAAAATGGTATTGCATACAATTAAAAATGGGACATGTAATTTAACTGTACATACAGATATGGTATCTGGTAGCAGAAACCTGTATCTGTACAGCTAAAGTCCATGAAGGCCAAAAAATCATCAGTAACACTATTTGGCATGGCAGCTCCATGCTATTGTGCATGGAAATGAGCTTCATTGGCAAAGTTATGTGGTGCTTTTTCAGTAATCTCGCATTTTGATGTCATCATGGTGTTACTTCTCAGGAGCCTCAATGGACTTGCTTTGGTATTTTAATGAGAATGTATATTAGGATAGCTATCTGCTTACCTAGAAATAACTATGCATGCTGCTTTCTGCCCATCACAATAGTGCCTTCATTCCTTCACTTTTGCAGTAAAACTTCTTTCCAATGTAATCTCAAGGAACAGTGATTTTGTATTAACTTAAATGGAGCCTGCTAAATATATATGAATACTGTTCTGCCTCCCTAGGACTGTGTGTTAATCACAGCATGACTGCAAATATATCTCAAGAAATAAAAATATAAAGTTGCATGTTATAAAATAGATGGGGAGAAAAATGCTGCTATCCTTTACTACATCTTTACTATGTTCTTCATACTGTATATCAGCTGGCAAAACTTGCATAAACCAGATAGTTGAAAATAATGTGAGCCTGAATATATCATTTTATTAATTAATGCACATACACATAAAAAAAAGAGACATGTTCAAAACCAAGATATTGTTAAAACCACCGTTCAGCTCAATGTACTTTCTTACCGGCAAGCTCATCGATTCGAGAGCTCGAGTACACTATTGCTTTCAACATTTCCCACCCTTTTAAATTCCTACACTTCCCTGCCCTATTTAAAAAAAGTCGTGGGACAGAAAATGTGGTTTGCAGCCCTGCAGGTCACCAGGGCCAGGGTAAGCCAAAGAGGAGAGGGAGTTGCTGGGTGGTGGGAGTCCTACAGGGAATGTCTGAGCAGCCACTTCTCACCCATGCCTGGGCAATGATAAACACAGGGTAGGTTTCTGTAACTAACACAAAAAGGCACAGTCTGGCTCACAAAATTAGTCCTTAACTTGAACAGTTGCAACTTGACTTTGGAAATAGGATTTTTGAGTAAATGAATTCTGATGGGCTTTGGAAGAAAACTAAGTGAGCAGAAACTTTTTTTGCAAGCCCTGTTCTTGGGAGGGTTTTGCCTCTATAGCAGGTCAGCACATAGTCACCATGCTGGGGGGTTATACAGGGTGACTATATCCCAGTGCAATGTTGTCAATATGAAACTATAACTAACAAAGCAGCAGAGAAACACAGCCCATGTATTTGGTTGCTCTCACATTCCTGGTGTGTAATGGCCAAATGCAAACAGGCAGCCGTTCATTTTCCCTGTGCTCAGAGCCAGGTGACTGCAGGACTGCTCTGATCTGGTGGCCATGGGCTGCACGGGTGTCCAGCTGTGTGTCTAAATGGTTTCTGGACCAGAGCTGGTTTGTGCTGCCCTTGGCGGTGAATGCAGACACTATCATGGTACCATCAGTGCCTGCCTCAGTCTCTCACTTCTCTTTTACCAGTACAAATGTGGAAAGGCCACAGTGTACTCCCTTCTGAACCTTGGTCACCAAATACTCTGTCATCTGAAGTTAGTTTTTCCTGGTTCATAGCCTTGTCTTACTGCTTTTGCGTTACCTTCATCCCTCCCAGAGAGAAGGGAGAGTCAGCAATGATCCCACTTGCTACATTTGAAACCGCAGTGCTACAGCAAAGAAACATCCCCCAAGTGCTACAGCATTCCCAGGCTAGGGCCACGCATAGCCTGGTCCCAGAGGTTAATTCTGTTTGTTAAATGAGGTGTTACAAAGGAGCAAAATGTATTATCTGACACAGCAAAAAATAAAGTGAGCTTTTCCAAAGTTAAATGATATAAACTGGGGACTATATGTATTAAACACACAGATGGGTCTATGAGGAACTGCAGGACAGAGGGTTTTGACAACCTGTATAAATGCTTTCATCTAGAAATGAGATCCTGTGACTGAATATAGCTGGCTGAGCATAAAATCTCAGCAGCTGCAGCACTTGCAGAGGCACTTAAAGGAAAAACATCATATCTGAATGAGAAAACTGCCTAAAACAGAGTTACCTATATAAGCTAGAACATGACAGTCTGGGGGAAAAAATGGAAACCTAAACCAACTCAACACAATGCCACTAAAAATACAATTTAGTCTGTGTTTTAGATGAATAAATGCAACAATTTTCTTCATAGCAGCTAGTATGGGGCTATGTTTTGCATTTGTGCTGAAAACAATGTTGATAATACAGGGATGTTTTCATTATTGCTGAGCAGTGCTTACACAGAGCCAAGGCCTTTCCTGCTTTTCATCCCACCCCACCAGTGAGGAGGCTGGGGGTGCACAAGAAGTTGGGAGGGAGCAGAGCCAGAACAGTTCACCCAAACTGGCCAAAGGGATATTCCATACCATATGACATCATGCTCAGCATATAAAGCTGGGGGAAGAAGGAGGAAGGGAGGGATGTTTGTAGTGATGGCGTTTGTCTTCCCAAGTAGCTGTCACGTGTGATGGAGCCCTGCTTTCCTGGAGATGGCTGAACACCTGCCTGCTGATGGGAAGTAGTGAATGAATTCCTTGCTGTGCTTTGCTTGTGTGGGCAGCTTTTGCTTTACCTATTAAACTGTCTTTATCTCAACTCATGAGTTTTCTCTTTTACCCTTCCGATTCTCTCCCCCATCCCACCAGGGGGGAGTGAGCGAGCGCCTGTGTGGTGCTTAGTTGCTGGCTGGGGTTAAACCACGACACAAGTTTAAAGGAAGCTACATCAAGGCTGATGTGAGAAAAGGAGATTGAGTTCCTGTTTGGTGTGATTGGTTTATATGATTACTGTTGTTGTTTTTTTTTTTTGTGGATTATCTCTGAGGATGGAAAGGTTTGCCTGAATCCCATGGCATGAAAATGCTGTGTGCAGTTCAGAGCTGCCCACAGGTATGTGGCTGAGATACCTTTACTTGTTTCTGTAAATGCACCGTTAGAAATATGCACTGCCGAGATTGTTCTGTTTACTGCCTTTCAATAGGGCTGTGCAAGTCCTCAAAAAAATGTTCATAATAATAAGAAAGCCATCTCTATGTGGTGTGGAGAAAAAAAATCTTACCCTCTTCTGCTTCTGTTGGTAACCCTGGATTTTGTTCTCTGGATGCTCCCAGATTATTGCCTTTAGTACTGATATCATTTAATACACTCAGGCTACCAGCAGATCTTGGTTCTTTACATGCCAAGTCAAATAAATTCAGCTACTATGCCCAGAAGATAAAACTACTTGTACATTTGTCATCAAATAGCACTCCTGGGATCCATTAATAGGGAATATGATTCTCTTCTCCATTAATGCTGAAGGGCTTATTAGAAATTGAACTCATAGAGTAGCAGACACAGGACTTTTCCTTTGAAAAAGAAAGTTTATTACTAAGACTTTCACATTAGAAGCTAAAAGTATTTATAACGTACTTTGGACTCACTCTCTTATAAAGTTTTCCTGAAATGCTGACACAGAACATCTCATCCAGAATCGCAATATAGCTAATCTTATATTATATTATATGGTATTATATTATATTATGTTATATTATATTATATTATATTATATTATATTATATTATATTATATTAATTCTATTCTATATTATATTATATTATATTATATTATATTATATTATATTAGCTAAACTTATATAAATATATAAATATATATTGTGATATATTAAGTATATATAATATATTTTTATATAAATATAAATAAAGTTATATTAGCTAAACTTAGCTAATAGAATAGCATTCACTCTTTTTTTTTTAGAAGATGAGTTTTAATTGCTGATTATTTTTTGATTTCCTTTTTCACCTGATATTATTTATGTTTTGAATTCTGTTACATTTTTATGAAGTTGTTAGGGGTTTTTTTCCTGCTTTAGTTCCACTAAGCTGAAAAGATGACCTTATATCAAATATGAGTATTGTGTTAAAAAGATATCTGTCAAATAATTTCAGGATTTATTTCTGATGCTAGAAATTGAACAAAAAAAACCCCAAAGCACTAACTTCAGGATAGATTTAACATTTACGGTATTTTTGAAATGTAATCAAGAAGTTTCAGTACATAAAAATGGGAAGACAACCTCAGAATTTTACAAGCAGTTCATCAAAATGCTGAGACAAAAAGTCCCAACACTATTGTATGTGACATACTATAAAGATGTGAAGCAGAACAGTTGATACGCACTCACAAAAATGAGAGGACTTTTAACAAAGGTTATAGAAGTCTCACATAGAATAGAGAGTGAACTTGAATAATGGCAATGATAACACATTCCCAACAAAGCCAGGACAGTAATCGGATAGAGCAGTGGCTTTTAAAGGTAATACCATTTATGAGTTTAGCTGAATGGCCTGAAGTTGAATATCTGGCGTTGCTGATATTAGTTGAATTCAGCTTCTTGCAGGATTATCACGGATCTGACTGGTAGATATAGAAAAAACAATATTTATCATGTGAAAAAAAAATTAACGAGGTGATTGACTTGAACAGCTGAGTTCTGCTGTAAGGTTCAAGAAAACGGTCCATGTGGAAATGTAATGACTCTGGGACTCCAGTTGACCCCAAACTGAGATGCTGTAGTTCTTTCCAAGGTGCTGGTTTAGAAGGGGCCAATGGACTTTGTATGCTGCAATATCTGTGAGTAGCCTTTTAGTAGCTCTGTGAAGTTCTGATATCCTAGTGAAACCATGAGAAGCCTCTTCTATAGTACCTTACACACATACGAACAATATTTTTGTTATCAAAGTCTGGGAGTTAAGAGTCCCTATGTGTAATGTTGCAGTTTCATTTCCCTTGTTCTTTCTTGAATTCTTATTATTTTTACAGTACACTATTTCAGGGGAGGCAGCTAGTATTGTAAATATTCCATATATATGTCCACACTCTTGCTTTTTTACAAAGTCTTTATATTGTTGTTGTGGTTTAACCCCAGCTGGCAACTAAGCACCACACAGCTACTCCCTCACTGCCCCCCAGTGGGATGCGGGAGAGAATTGGAAGAATAAAAGTGAGAATGCTTATGGGTTGAGACAAGAACAGTTTAATAATTGAAATAAAATATGATAATAGTATAGTAATAGTAATAGTAATAGTAATAGTAATAGTAATAGTAATAATAGTAATGAAAAGGAAAATAACAAAAAGAGAGAAATAAAACTTAGGAAAAACAAGTGATGCAACCACTCACCACCTGCTGACCAACGCCCAGCCCATCCCCGAGCAGCGATCACTGCCCCCTGGCCAACTCCCCCCAGCTTATATACTGAGCATGACATCATATGGTATGGAATATCCCTTTGGCCAGTTTGGGTTAGGTGTCCTGGCTCTGCTCCCTCCCAGCTTCTTGCGCACCTCCTCTCTGGCAGAGTGTGGGAAGCTGAAAAGTCCTTGACTTAGTATAAACACTGCTTAGCAACAACTAAAACATCAGTGTGTTATCACATTATTCTCATGCTAAATCCAAAACACAGCACTATACCAGCTACTCAGAAGAAAATTAACTCTATCCCAGCTGAAACCAGGACAGTATCCACCCCTTATTCTATAACATCTACGTCATGCCCAGGTCCCATACGTTCAAACACATTTCAATTAATCACCACCGCTTTTCCTGTCTTTTAATATATACACACAGACATCATTCCCTTGGTCTATGGGCCATCCCTCTAAAATGTCCGTTGAGTTCATTTAGTCCATGACTTTGGGTTCCATCTGTCATAATAGTCTTTCAGGGCAGGAGAGATGGTGTGTGGTGTTGGATTGTTGCATGCTGAAGTCAGTTCTGGTTCGATCACCGTTGCACTTTGCTTGGTTTCATCAAAGTTCATTCTTCGTTAGTCTAGGTGATTCTTACTGTAATACCATTGATAAGGCATATAACAACTATAGTAGTAATGACATATAGTATTATGTAGCAATTAACATCATGCAGTTCAAATCATTGGCTGTTCTCACCCAAAATCAAATCCCCTTGCCATACACATCAGACTTCCCAATCCCCCTGCATTACCCACCAAGTGCACCCAGGTCCTTGAGCAAAAGCAATCCCATGAATGGGTTTGCCTTTGCCCGAGGCAGGAATAACCCAGACTGTCTTCCCCAGCATATTTTTCATGTGCACTACAGGGACTTTATCCCCTTCTACAGTATGTAAAAGTTTTGACTGGGCAGGGCCAGCTCGACTGGAAGATTTCCCCCAAAGGTGGCCTTTCCTAAATGTGTATCCCAATGTTTGAATGTCCCACCACCCATTGCTCTCACTGTACTCTTTAACAGTCCATTGTATCATCTGATTTTCCTGGGGGCTGGTGCATCATAGGGGATGTGATATACCCACTCTATGCCATGCACTTTGGCCCAGGTGTCTATGAGGTTGTTTCAGAAATGAGTCCTGTTGACTGACTCAGTTCTTTCTGGGATGCCATGTCACCCCAGGACTTGCTTTTCAAGGCCCAGGATAGTGTTCCAGGCAGTGGCATGGGGCACAGGATATGTTTCCAGCCATCCAGTGGTTGCTTCCACCATTGTAAGCACACGGCGCTTGCCTTGGCGGATTTGTAGGAGTGTGATATAATCAATCTGTCAGACCTCCCCATATTTATATTTCAGCCGTCATCCTCCGTACCACAGAGGCTTGAGCGACTTGGCTTGCTTGATTGCAGTTCATGTTTCACATCCATGGATAACCTGTGCAATAGTGTCCACTTTTCTCAGTCAGCAATGTCTGTAGCTAGCTGGATGGCCTTCAATTCTGCAAATTGGCTCGATTCACCTTCTCCTTCAGCAGTTTCTACAACTTGTTGTATAGGAGTCTATACAGCAGCTTTCCATCTCTGATGCTTTCCTACAATACGACAGGATCCATCAGTGAACAGAGCATATTGTTTCTCATTTTCTGATAGTTTACTGTACAGTGGGGTCTCCTCAGCACATATCACCTCCTCCTCTGGCGATATTCCGAAGTCTTTCCATTCTGGCCAGTCCATGATCACTTCCAAGATTCCTGGGTGACTGGGGTTTCCTATTTGAGCCCGTTGTGTGATCAGTGCGACCCACTTACTCTACATAGCATCAGTTGCATGATGTGTGGAGGGGATCCTCCCTTTGAACATCCAGGCCAGTACTGGCAGTCGGAGTGCCAAGAGGATCTGTGCTTGAGTACCAACCACTTCTGAAACAGCTTGAACCCCTTCATATGCTGCCAATTTCTCTTTTTCAGTTGGAGTATAGTGGGCCTTGGATTGTCTGTATCCCCAGCTCCAAAATCCTAGGGGTCAACCTCGAGTCTCCCCTGGTGCTTTCTTCCAGAGGCTCCAGGTAGGGCCGTTCTCCCCGGCTGTGGTGTAGAACACATTTTTTACATCTTGTCCTGCCCAGACTGGCCCAAGGGCTACAGCATGAACTGTCATCTTCTGTTTAATTTGTTCAAAGGCTTGTCATTGCTCATGGCCCCATTTGAAATTGTTCTTCTTCCAGGTCACTCGATAGAGAGGGCTTACAATCAGACTGTAATTTGGAATATGCATTCTCCAAAAACCCACAATGCCTAAGAAAGCTTGTGCTTCCTTTTTACTAGTTGGTGGAGACATGGCTGTTATTTTGCTGATCACATCCATTAGGATGTGATGACATTCATCTTACTATTTTATTGCTAAAAAGTGGACCTCCTGTGTAGGTCCCTTGACCTTTTATGGCAAAACCATCCTTCAGAAGGATTTGGACTATTTTCTTCCCTTTCTGAAAAACTTCTGCTGTGTTGCCCCACACAATGATGTCATCAATATACTGCAGATGTTCTGGAGCTTCACCCTGTTCCAATGCAGTCTGGATCAGACCATGGTAAATGGTGGGACTGTGTTTCCATTCCTGTGTCGGTTGAATTGTTCACATTATTTACTGTCTTACGTCTTGAAAAAGGATTATTTACATGATCAGAACATTAGTATCAAAATATGCATCTTTTACAGGAAAAAAAATGTGTTGCCATGTATATCAAAGATTTGTATGTAAGGTCTGAGATCCTGAACACATAGATAGATGTACTTATAGGAATTCTTTAAGCAGTAATAAAGACAACTGCCATAGCAGGGATCCTCTATAGACAAATTTGTTGTGAAGATGAGGTAGATAGTTTTCTGTGAGTAGGCAGCGAAATCAGACACAATACAAGTTATAATGGCATTGGGGTCCTTGAACAAAACAGAAGTCTGTTGAGGAAGGAAATCCTCAAGACTAAGGCTGTCTGTCTCATCCCCACATTGTGAAGGCATCATTAACGCAGAGCATTACTATCCAAAGCAAATCTATATAAAAAGGAATATGAGCTACTAGGTAGCTCTCTTAAGAAGATGATAGTATAGGCACAACCACAAACTACGCAAATGCAGAGGATGAAAAGCAGTAAGAGATTGCTGTGGCAGTACAGGAAGGAAGTCTAGAGATGGGCAAATTAAGCCAAGTTGCTAGGGACAGATAAGTAGAGATAAGCATCCGTGGACAATAGCAGAAAGCACAAAAAAATACAAAATGAGGTATGACTTGCAAGGGGCGTTAAGATGGACAAGAAAACATTCTGTAAGTGCCTTAAGAGACAAAGGAAGAACCCAGGGAAGAGTTGGTCTGCTACCGAGTGGGGAAGATAAACACATCAATGTATTGAGGTGGCACAAGTGTTTCTTTTAACAGCAGTCTTCACAAAACAAAGTCAGCTGTGGTCAGACAGCTGACACAATTAGGATAGAAAAAAAATGTAAACTCAAGCTGTATGAAAAAATAGATTAAAGAGTACTTACATATAGTAAACATTTGAAATTGTTGAGTATTTATCTGAACTGTGAGACGTTAAATGGGAGACATCACAATCAGTAAGGTTTCACACACTAAGTCTTAGTTCTTTTTCAAATGCAGCAAAAGGAAAACCAAAGTATTATTTAACCATTATTTTAACTTCAGCATGTGGAAAAATACAGGATCACATTAAAAAGCTATGTCTTTTTCTGTAGAATATGGCAAGGCAAGTAGCAGCCATGCATGACTTTATGAAGACAAGTCATGTCTGGCCATGAATGCTTTGTGGACATCTCAGAGAGGATTTAGTAGAACAAAGTTGATCAAAAGTTCAAACAACTTCTATAAAAGAAGACGATTAATAGAGTAGAACAATTAGATTGGAAAAGAGATGATTTAGGCAGTTTGGATAAAAGTCTATAAATTCCTGAAGAAAGTGAATAGGAATTGATTATTCACTCTTTTACACGATCCAACAACAGCAGGGCAGCCAAGAAAATAATGTGTAATAGGTTTAAAACAATAAAAGGAAAGCCTTTTTCAGAGAGTACATCACTGAACTGTGGAACATATTGACATAATGCACTGTGGAGACCAAATGGGATCAGTTAAATTAATGGAGGGTTTACCTATCAGTGACTACTAAACATAATGAATAGTAAGGAAAGTTGTAGAGAGTCTAGAGGGGGAAAACAAACATGACCAGGGCTCTTGAAAAACTGACCTAAGAAGAAAAATTGGAGAAATTAGTGTTGTTCATGCTGCTGTTCCTCTTGTTATGTAATACAGAAGAAACACCTGATAGGAGGTGCGATTACCTCAGATAACCCTCCTTAATATGGTATTTTTCAAATAGTTTCTTCGTCCTTCTAGTTCACTGATAAGTACAATACTGGACTCAATACAGAGTCACGATGGATTTTGCTATGATTTTTTTTAATTTTTACAATTTATTTTCTATTTCCTATCCAGTTTTTCATCCATGAAAAATTCTTTGCCTTTTATTTTAAAGATATTTTTCTGATGATTTAAGTACATTATCTTGTTGACTCCTCTTTATCTAGCACTTTAGTCATTTGTTATTAAGTTGCTTCTCATTAAAAAAATATTGGTGTTATATTTTTGTATCATTCATATATTTTATCAGCTTCTTTTAACATGTGAGTATGAAGAACTCATAACTGTCTAGGATACACTGCACATACTTAGCTCTTCACCTCTATAGGAAGTAGAAAAAGTATGAGAGAAATAGATAGCAATGTAAGAATCATAGATCCAGGACACATAACCTTCAAGGAGATGCTGAATAAAGTAGAACTGTTTAGCATAATGGAGATATAAAGGAGATGCAGTAAAAAATTGAGAGATTCTGGTAACACTCTTTATATATATGAAGAGCTGCTGCAAAGAAGAAAGTTGTTCTGCATGTCCCTGAACAATAAGAATAATATGTAGGTTGGGTGTTAGGGGAAGGGTTTTCTTGGCAATAGAGCAAAAGAGTGGAATACATTGCTTGCAGAGGTTCAGACTTTTCTACCTTTGGAGATGTGTTTGGGAGCAGGTTAGACTCACTGCTGCTGGAGGGGGCACAGGGTCGCTCCTGAGGATCTCTCTGGGATTCTGTATGCAAAAGTCATTAAAGCTTCCCAGCAGCCTTCCTTCAATAAGCCCTGGGGGAGTACTGGGAAATCTTTTACTCTTCCTTTAGGAAAAAAAAATCTTACTTTTTTGCTAGCCTTCTGGCTATTCTCTTTTTTAGAGGAAAGAGGTAACACTGCTAAATGATCACATGGGTCATGACCCTCTTTCTGTAAAAGTTAATAGGATTTTTGTTTCTTCAGAGAAAGTTGGACCAGAAGCTGAGGTAGCAAGTTTTGAACTTACAGCTACGATAAGCAGTGAACACTATCTAAAAGAAAAGCTGGAATGAATGTGAAGGTCAAGTGGGCAGATTAAAATCAAATGCATTCCCCTTGTTCTTTTTGTTTCTGGTCCTACAACATGTTCTACTGTTCCTTTTGTTGTGCTGCCTCAGCTTTCTTGAAAAATTGGGAAGATCAGAGTTCAGTGGTGCCTTTGGCAGCAGGACAGGTGCTTTCCAGCCAGATCAACCTGGGAGCAGGGATAGTACCCCTGGATTAAGAGAGCATTAGATGCTGTTGGGCAGCGTGCTGTGCTTTTCATTAGACATAGGAAGTTTAAAGCTTTATCTATTGATTTTGGAAATGGTTCAAAAGAAGAACTCATTAATCATAAACATTCCTTCTTTTCTGACTCTAATTCATAAAATGTTTTTAGTAATATGTGTCATGAATTAATCAGTGTCCAATCCTATTTATTATTAATAAAGATGAGGATTATTTTTGTAACAGCAGGCTCATTATTACGTTACTTGATATGAATTTCCAATGTAGTCTTGTCAGAAGCAGCAAGTAGTCCTGAAGATCTTTTCCTAAGTCATGGTTGTGAAGACACATTTCAGTTAAAATTTTATCTTTTTAACAAGTACCATTCTTCTAATGATTAAAGTAGGCAGTGACTGCAGCTGGTGTTCTGATAAGATTTTGAATAAGGTGACCAAATCACCTGGAAGAATATACTTTTCAGTCTCATTTCCAGATCAAAATTCAAAATGTATAGCATGAAAAGTCCAGAAAAGCTAGGATATTTTTTAGAGTTCTTAAATTTCACTTTTGCACATACAGAAGTTAGAGGTTTGAAGCATCCCAAGATACTGCAAGGAAGACTGTTGTAAATTTTTCAGGTGAGACCTGATTCTATGTTGCTGTAACAAACATTCAAACAGTTCAAAATTGAGATTTGTGAAGCTGCCATTCTAAAAAGTAACTCAGTATAATATTTCACACTGACTTAGAGCATTTGCTAAGGAAGGAACAGTAGAATCGCTTTGCTGCAGCAAATAGATATGCAAACTACTGTGTAAACTTCATGCAGATATATATTTTAAGCTGCAGTCAGCATTTAATTCCAAACTTGCCATTTGTTTGAATTTGGCAGTTGAGTGAATGCCTCCAGTGTCTTGGAAATCCACATTCTTGAAATACAGGAGATACACGCTATTAAATTGGTCACTCTAAAAGAGACACATCTCCTTTCCTGTATACACCTGCAACATCAATATCCACAGACACCTACTCATCTAGGTTTCCCTTACAGATGGTGGAGAAAAACAGGCCAACTTGTCAATTGGGTCTTTGGACCTAAGCAGGATCATTTATGTCACATTAATCTAGTCTGTCCTCAGGAATATCCATCAGTAGAGCTTCCACAACCTCCTCAACTGATGAGTGCTTCACCTGTTTTAGCATTAAATATTTTCATTACACCTAGCCTTAATATCTCATACTTCAGTTTAAGCACATAATTTCCTGTCAAACATAGCTTCTTGGGGGCTAAAGACTAACAGTCCAAAATACAAACCTACAGGCATGAGTAGAAGTGGGAACTTCATCAAAGAGCAAGTGCAGTGGGTGCCAGCTGTACCCAAAGGTCTGTGTTGCAATGTAAACATTTCCAGCCTGCTTCTAGTGTGTGTGTATACATGGAAGTGCTGTGACCTTAATTCTGCAAGGTTTTGCATAGAATACCAAAAACCCCCACATTTTTTCTTCAGGACTAATTCAGAGGCCGACTGCACAAGTTGGGATAAATGCTTAATAGAATTCTCTGTGACACAAAATCTGTGCCCACCCCTTGTGTATGTGGCTCACCTTGAGGAAAGGGACTGGGCAGAGATGACCAAAGAAGTTCATAAATATGTGGACTTGTGCTACAGACCTCAGTATGGTGACGAGGCACTTTTAGTGATGTGTAAGTGTCCCACTTGTGCTGCTTGGTTCTTACTAATGCAAGATCAATACCTCTTTCTTCTATGTGTCTTGTGCTCCTCAACTTTTATCTTGTATTTGCATGCAGTGTTTTGATTTCTGGACTCTTCAGCTAAAAAAAAAAATGCTTTTATGGCTATAATGAATCACAATCACATGAGCAGCCTTATGGGAACAGACTATTAAAATAAAACAGCATTATTATGAAAATATGGGGATGTTAATAACAAGAAATACTAATTATCTGCAGTATATTCACTAAGTGTTGACCAGAAATTTTGGCAAATAAATCACTCAAGCCATAAGATGTGGTGGTTTTCACCAGTTGTCACAGTTTCCATTATATTTGTATCTCAAACAATAGCATTTATTAATAAGCAGTCAAAATATTATTCTCCTTGAAAAGTATGCAGAATGACTGTCAGGTAAGACATGCCTAATGGCTCTCTTACTGGCTCAGTAAGCTCAAATTCAAGGCCTTTGACAGTACTGTAAGGCTTTCCCTTAACTTCACTAGATACCAGAAGAGATGGACACAAATAAATGCTTCTGCATCCTTTGAGTCAGCTTCAAAATAAATGCACTGATATTGGAGAGCTGCCTACCAAAATAATGGTCACAACAGCAGCAGAGACAGTTAATCAACTCTGAAATCCTGTCTTGAAACATAAACTGCTAAAAAAAAAGTCTGAAAAGCAACTACTAACAACAGTTTCTGAGTCTCTCTGCTTGTTTGTTTTTTAATATAGTACATTACATCATTTGGTGAAATGCAGAAAGTGAGCAAGGAAGTGATAATTCTCAGAAGTGAACAGAGCTCAGCAATTAATCCAGGACAGCCATAAAGAAATAACAAAAAGATTAAATAAAAAGTTGCCCTAAGTATTGGTCTCACTCTTCCAAGCTGTGCAGGTTTTCCAGTCTATTAAATAAATGTGAGGTTGAGACAACGCACTGCTGCCAGGACCTCTGGTGTCTCTATCCTTCCTGGGGACGAGAGGGAGCAAAGCCTTCCAAAATGCTGCACGGTGTCCGCAGCACGCCTGAGGCAAGGTAGCAGTTGTGCTGTTAACCAGCTCTGGAGTGCTTGTTTGACACCGCTTCCCCGATCTTTGTTGAATAACCTACTGAAGGACTAAGAGGAGCTGAGTAGATGTTTCAAACTCTGCACCATGTACCTGTTTTCATGTCTTCAATGCTGATAAATATGAATCATTGCTTCCCAAATGTATGCCTACATAAGCGTACAGCTGAATGGACGTATGCAACACAGAATACCTGTTAGTTACTAAGAGAATAAATACACAGTAGAAGCATGTCTGCAGTGAAGACAGCAAGCATTATGTTAGTTGGAGCCCAGAGGGCAAAGTGGAGCTGTAAAGCCACTTGTGGTTGTGTGAGTCTAACAGTGGGCACAGTCTGAACCTGAGGCCATGGAGTGTGCAGTGACAATGGGCCATTACTGCAGCTGATATCCACCTATGTGACATCAGTTGACTTCAGTCAAGCCAGGCCAGTTTGTATCAGCTAAGGATTTAGCTAAGAAGTGGTTTTCTGCATCACTCACTATTTCAGCAACTGATATCAACTGTGGGTTTTTTTCTGCTCTGTCTCTGAACTCTTTCATTGCACACATGGCAGCAATATGATCACTTTGCTCTCACTGCTAGGTATGGCTGAGGTATGACTGAGGACTGGTGGCACCTTTTATCATTGCTCCAACTGTCTAAGCTAGGAGCAGTAGCTGACCATAACCCACTGCAGAACACTGTAACTCATCAGCTCTGAAGAAGAGTTTAGACTGGCAAGCAGCCATCACCTAAGTTTGGGAAGATGATCAAGACTCCGAAGATAGGATTTTATCTTTTCTTTGGGGAATAAATTTTATTATTCACCTCTTCCAGCTATTTGGTGGGAATAAGAAAAGATGTCAAGTCAGTAATAAAAGAAAAATAAAGTATTACTGAACACATGCTTATTCCTGGTAATATTGTGTCATTTATTTTAAAAACCAGGGGACTCATTTATAGTTGGTTTAAATTAGTAGAACCACAGGACTGACTCAGCCCTCATTAAAATGAATGGGAGTCTTTCTATGAACTTCACTGGAGGCTGAATCAGGCTATTAGGTGGTATATATAGTCCTTTTGAAAGAATCAGAAAGAAAATGGTTCAAATTCCTTTCACTGCATGTTCTTAAACAATTTACCTATTACTTTAATGCAATGGGTCAATGCATCAAAGGGAAGTATTTTTGTGAAAGCATGAGCAATTTAAGGATTGCAGTGTATTAGATGAACTAAGTGGAAAATTACTGTAGTAATCGCAGTGAAATCAAACCTGGTAAGAAGACTCACATGCTATTTCTCATTTCTAATATAGACTTGTTATTCAATGTCGGTAAAGCTGTTCCTCATCTCCGTTGCATTAGCTGGGAAACACTGACAGTGGTAGCTAATAATTTACTTCAGAGATATATAAAATTTAAAGTTTGCAGAAGGTTATGAAGATTTGTGAAGGAATATTTCACCAAGCTGTGTGGTGCAGTCGACACACTGGAGGGAAGGGATGCCTTCCAGGGGGACCTTGACAGGCTGGAGAAGTGGGCCCGTGTGAACCTCATGAAGTTCAACAAGGCCAAGTGCAAGGTCCTGCACATGGGTCAGGGTAATCCCAAGCACAAATACAGCCTGGACAGAGAATGGATTGAGAGCAGCCCTGAGGAGAAGGACTTGGGGGTGTTGGTTAGTGAGAAGCTCAACATGACCCAGCAATGTGCTCTTGCAAGCCCAGAAAGCCAACCATATCCTGGGCTGCATCAAAAGAACCATGACCAGCAGGTCGAGGGAGGTGATTCTCCCCCTCTACTCTGCTCTCGTGAGACCACACTTGGAGTACTGTGTTCAGCTCTGGAGCACCCAACATAAGAAGGACATGGACCTGTTGGAGTGAGTCCAGAGGAGGGCCACAAAGATGATCAGAGAGCTGGAGCACCTCTCCTGTGAGGACAGGCTGAGAGAGTTGCAGTTGTTCAGCCTGGAGAAGCAAAAGCTCCAGGGAGACCTTATAGCAGCCTTCCAGTACCTGAAGGGGGCCTACAAGAAAGCTGGAGAGGGACTTTTTACAAGGCCATGTAGTGACAGGACAAGGGGTAATGGCTTTAAACTGAAAGAGGGTAGATTTGGATTAGATGTAGGGAAGAAATTCTTCACTCTGAGGGTGGTGAGGCACTGGACCAGGTTGCCCAGAGAAGCTGTGGATGCCCCATCCCTGGAAGTGTTCAAGGCCAGGTTGGATGGGGCTTTGACCAGCGTGGTCTAGTGGAAGGTGTCCCTGCCCATGGCAGGGGGTTGGAATCAAATGATCTTTAAGGTCCCTTCCAACTGAAACCATTCTATGATTCTATGATCTTATGACAAAGACACTGTACTTAGCTGTGCTGATTTATTTCATCAGTCCTTAGCACACAGGTTTCTGGACCAAGGTCAGAAAAGTCAATGGTCCACAAGGCTTTCTTTCTACCTTTGTGCCATTTGCATGGCTCACCCATTTCCAGGCTTCTGGTGGTGCTAAGAATTACTCTAAATGATTGTCTTCCACCTCTTCTTTATACTTGTTCACAGGGTATTCTTTCTTGAGACTGAAACTAGGAGTCATATGTCAATGTCGTATGTCATTAGGAGTCAAAATCTCATATAAAAGACCCTTATCTCAAGAGATTTACAGTTGAGAAGGCTCAAGAAAAATAAATGTTTCTAGGGCATGATTCATCCCTTCCTAAAATAGTTGTCCAAGACAGACATTCAAAGTGCCTATTTCTCTCTGTTGACTAGGGAGGTGGGGCCGACTAGTTCAGATTTAAGCATTGCAGAGGTCTAAAGTTAAGTAAGATGAAGTTACACCTTTCTGCACCTATCTCTTTTCAAGATATCCTTGCTGAATCTGTAAGCTAGATGAATGTTAGGTTCCTTCTTTAAATTAAGAGCTAATTAATTGTTCAAGCAAGGGGAAGCTTCATTATCACTGAGTGAACTGAGAAAGACATTTGCCCTCAGAACTATGTGTTTATGCCTCAACAGTTGTTGCTTGTGCTTTGTACATAACAGCCAGTGTCTCATCTGGAGTTACTTAGGACTGCATTGTGCTCATTGTGCACCTTTCATGTGTGTTTTTAATAACTGAGACCCTTCTGACGATCCTCAGAGAATGGTGCAGCTGCTAATGCCAGAAATGTAGAAGTTTTCTTCTCCTTTCCTATTTTTATTGCTAAATTTAGGTTAGAAAATTTGCTTATTGTCCAAAGAATATTAAAAAACTCATCCTATGAGTTAATAAAACCAAAGGACTTGAAAGGAGGTAATATTGACATGCGTTTTTGGAACCGTATCAGAGTCTGTCACAGCTAAGTTCAGCCAAATAATTTGCTCTCTTTGTTTGCACTAGTAATTGTAGAAAAAGGAATTCTTATATTATTCAGGTGTGTCTTCCTGCATAGAATTTTGGCAGCCTTTCTGACATATTCTTATACATGTGCCCACACACATGCTCACTGTCATACCATGTGTGTGAGAAACTGCTGGCACCAGCATCAGCTGCCTCTTGTGCTGCAGTCGCTGAACCAGCAGCTCAGAGATGTGTCTCTCTTTCCCTCTCTGCCTTATTGCTGTTCTCAATTATGTCACTTCATAACAGCTCAAAACTTTTTGTCTTATAGACTCCTGCTCCAGGAAACTCTGATTTCTTGATGGTCAGGGTGCTTATAATGTGTTATTGCTTAGTTTCCTGAGGTCTATGTTGCTAAATTCACACGAAAACCCCTAAAAATATTTTTTAAAGAAATAATCAATAAGAAATAATAAGGTTTGGAAAGTGTAATTCTGAGAATTGAATAGTTTGTTTTATGTATTGCGGATATGTGATATAGTTTGATCTAATGTGGCCTTTGGGACAGTAAAGGTTAAGAAAAAAATGATGGGAGCTGTGTCAGAGAAAGCAAGTACATGTCCAGACACATCATTAAAGAGAAGTTGTATCCAAGTATCATATTACTCTCTATGAGTCTTTGTCCCTCACATTCTCCTCTATTAAGCCCATCTTTTTATGTTGCTATAAAGGAGTAAGGTTCAATAAATCCAAATTAGCTAATCTATATATATTTCATTTTCTGCAGGGCTTTTTATTATTATTTTTCTTTGTTCTATACCAGCAAAATATGCTGGAACAGCAGACAAGAATTTCCAGTTGTTCATCAAAATTCCTTTTGATTTCTGCCTCTTTCTTAATTTCTTTTGGAAGAGGCAGGAAAGAAATAGGCTTTCCATGGAAAAGCTGCATTTGATTGCAGCCAGGCTACAGCATCAGATATTTTTCATGAACAAGTATCTCCTTTACGATATTTTTTAAAACTTCATTAAAGTCACATGCAACACACATCCTTCAGTAAATCTGAAATCACTTGTTTGGGATTTAGGATACTTTGATTTCTAATTCCAGCTCTGTCACTAGCCTTGACAAAACCATTTGACTGCTTTGTACCGGTATTTATCTGCCCATTAACTGTCTTTTCTGCTTAGACTGTAAACTCTTTTTAACTACCTATTTTAATAAGTTGCTTTACAGAGCCTGTGTCTGTTCCTTTTGGATAAGCAATATGCCCTCTATGATGACTGTACTCCTATTTCTTCTTGCCCTAGTTTGATGTAGGCTCTAGCTACGTAAATTAAAAGAGATTTCAGCAGTTTCTGTGGGTATTGCTTATGCTGCTGGTGGCTGCTGGTGTGGATTCACACAGGTATTCTTTGTCAGGGCTCACACCACGCTGATTCCTCATCAAAGACCATCCTCTTTCCAAGTGGTTTCTCGGGACTTTTGGGTATTAGAAATCCGGGTGAAGTGATGCTATGAAAATATACTTGAATATACACATGGATAAGCAAAGGCTCAATTCAGATTTTATGAGAGTTATCAAAAATCCTTTCATTGAGTATAGTGGGTTTTAGGAAAGGGGCATTGAGTGAAAATAAGAAATGTGGTAAGTTTCTTATATAAGTTAATCATCTAAGTTCTGTGGAAACAGTGGGAGTGTGTCTAATAATGAAGCTTGATTTTACTTCTTTGCCACAGCTTTTCACTTCCAGTATTAATTTCAAGAAAATTGTTAGTTTCACATTGCAATCATCCACATTGATTTGAAACTTAATGGCCTATTTCTCCATGGTAAAAACTCTGTGGCAATTGTTTTAAGCATTCATTTACTGAGCATATCACAGAGAAACAGAACAAGAAATGAAAATTCTCAGGAATAAGTGGTTAGATGATCAATTACTGTTTGTTGATGGGGAATGAGAGAGGATCAGAACATTATGTGAAAGTCTTCTTTTCAGTGCATCAGGGAGAAAGATGATTTGTTTATTGTCATGTGTGTTTTCCATAAGTACTGAATCTATTTTCCAAACATGACAAGATTAAAAAAAGAAATGAGGTAGGCTGTGAAAGGGAAAGAGTTTTAAACCACAAATATGAGTATTGTTTATGGATGCCTAAGACCACCTAGTTCTTTATTTGCTCTTTCAGTCCTATGCCCTCTGGAACAAAAAATTAAAACTGATTGACTTACCTAATTCTCTCCTCAATGGAATTTTGACTCGTAAATCATACCTATGTTTTTAGAAATTCTACCCTATATTATCCCCTATTTTAATTTTTGTATATATTTTTTATTATGCAAAAAAATGAAAATCGATCGACTTGCATGGTTTGTTTAACTACATTATTATTGTTGCTTTTTGCATAGCTAACAAATAGACTAGAGGGACGCAGAAAAGAAAAAGGGAAAATTTCCATACTCAGTTTACTGTCAAGAGACAATAAGCAAGACTTGTATTGCATATTTCAACTTTCTGTCCTCATGAACTCCAGCTCATTTCATGGCCACGCAGACAGCTAGCTTGGTCTAGCAGCTCTCCTTCCTGTTGGTAAAGCCTGTTTCCAGGGTCTTAGTCCCCAGAACTTTTATGGAGATCTTGGAACTTTAAGTGATTTATATGTGGTTACATTTGAAATCCACTTAACAACTGATAAGAGAAAAATTAGGGAAAATGAGACAGGATGAAATGATATGTCTGCGGGAGGATAAGAACTAGGACCATAAAAAAAAGAATCCAAAGAATCCAGAATCCGCTGAGCCTCAAATGTTGCCTAATATTATCTGCTTTGTCTGCTTTTTCTAGCAGTCCCTGATACATTTGTGGTTTGAAGTTTTAGAGAATACCCCTCAATTTGAAAGCAAAGTTATTGAAATGAGGAAATGGACACTGAGGTCTCAGTTCCTCAGGGAACTGACCTTTCCCATTCTAAAACATAAGAGTATAGCTGCCTCACTAAAATGTTCAGTAATGATGTACCAAATTTAAACATTTCCTCCCGGTTTTAGAAAACCCTTGTCCATTACTGCACAAATCCAAGACTGCACAAATGCTTTTGGAGTTTGACTTGAGAGGATATTTTGTTCCTGTCATTTTATGTGCGTAAAACGCAAGAGTTTTTTTGACAGAGGATGCACCTTTGAATGTGTTTGTGTAGCCCAAAGAAATACTAATCTTGAGTGAAACTTCCAGCTAGTCAGTAGTGTTATAGCATTCAATAGCCATAATAGCACAAGACATTTTGAAAATTATGTTCATGGGTTAAATTTCCTCTTAAAAGATGTTACCCAGTAGTACTTATGAGGTATTTAATAATACGTACCCAAGCTATAATTTTGCCCTCCAAAATTATTAGTTTTGAGTAGCACGGAGGGTGAGGGAAGAGGTTGAAAAAACAATTCACTTAATTTCCTCTGATCTATCTGGATGAAACTAATGTCTTTGAAGATTCTTCACAGACAAAATAAAGCAAAACAGCCTAAAAGCCCAGAAAGAGTGTCTGACACCCACCCACTTTGGAGCAGCAGGAAGGAGGATTACTGCTCGGAGCTTGTCATAGCTGCCTCCGACGTCTCAAGTTTCAGATTCCTGCCTTCCCCTTCCCCGCTGCAGAGACAAGGGTTTGAACCACAAAAATATTGTAGGGTAAGGCTCTTTTTTCCTGTGGCTGATAAAGAGTTTCAGGGTGAAATCCAATAACTCTCCTTTGTGAAAGCTGTGTAGAAGTTATAATGTTGCTTTGCCAAGCTTTTTGGAAAATCAGGAGCAGCTCAATACTACAGGCACATTCCACAGTTGATGTTCATGGGCTGGCAATTCTGTTAAAAGGAGTATTGAATCCAAAGAATGTGTTCCCCATTCCACCATATTCTGCTCATGTAATAGAGAGCAGAATCTAGTCCAAATCTTCTCAATATTCATATAAGTAGATTAGTTCACAGTGAAGGACTTACCTAAGAATTATATTAAAGCTATAGCAACCCCAAATAATAGATGGAACATGTAATCAGTCACACAGCGCATGGGAAACCTGTTTAAATCAGAAAAGTGGTACAATCTTTTATTAAAAACTGCAGCAGAGCATAAATACTCTTCCAGATGAAAGAGAAAAATGAACATGTCTTAAATAATTGATATCTTAATAATCTTCAGGGAGCAACAAATAGTTCTTTATCATATACCTACATTACACATCACTCTCTAACAAATGTAGAAGTCTCTTTAGGGCTGCCCTGTGAGCTAAGAGGGTATGTAACTGCTGACTACATTGGCTGCTCTTAATATGTCCAATTTCTTGAAATAATTGCAGTTTTGGAGACTTCAGTGGAGTTGATCAGCTTTCAAATGCTTTATAGGCATAATAAGACACATTTTTTCACCTATAACTTTACCCAATTTGTCCTACTTGTATATATAATTATTACTGTTGATAAATTACAATATTACCAAAGCTGAATATAAAGTGGAATCTATGATTCCATTGCCTTCAATAGCTGTGGTGATTAATTTATCGACATGGTGGGTTGTGGGTGGTTTTTTTATTAAATGCTTAGACAAAAGGTAGAGCTCTTATGTACAAAACTTATTGACAGCAAATATAATGCATACGTGAAGTATGAAATGTACTTTCAGTTGAGTTATCCTGAAAACAATCTTATGGCATATACGATATGGAAAAGTAAAATGTTAGTTTCATAAATGAATTTCTATATGCTTAAATATATAAAGGAATCATTATTATTTCCATCAATCTCATACATTGGGATATATTATGGTTCAAAGGAGACAGAGCTCATTACTGATTTTTTAAATAAAACATTTCAGAGTATATCATTCTGCTCTCTCTTACTGTTTTAGCCTGCTCTAATTTAGAAAAAAACAAATGTTGAAATATAAATGTTTCTGTGGAATGAAAATTCTCTTTTCTGATTAGCCGTAGTTTTTGAACTATTGGTAAGTTCTCATTATTTTAGGGGGTTCTGTGAAAACTGGGATCATCATATCCTCCTCCATCATTAAAATACAAATTTATTTCTTGTCATTTGTATGTGATTGTATTATAGAATGTCGACAGTTCAGAAACTGTCGAGTTCCTGCTTGACTATTGTAGGCCACTTGGTAATTTGTATATGTAATTGCTGAGGAACCCTCTAACTTCTGGTTTTTATCTCTTTCTCAAAGTTGGCTTTCAAAAGTGTCACTGGGAAACTTAACAGAAAAGAAAAAAAAGTAAAGAGGATTTTCCCAAGTATATTTCCACAATAGTTTTGGAATTTTCTATCATAGCAAACGTTATTCTGTGAAACTATTACTAATGAGGCCTCATTTCCAGCACATTTAAATCTTGCTATATAAACTTATGTAACTTCAAGTTCATACCACAGTTCCTTCCGTGGTTGGTGTGTTAATAAAATGTAGTTTCTAGGATATCTCAAGTAGGGATGAGCTCACACTGTACTTCATATACTTTATATACTTTGCATACAGCCTGTCCCCTTTATTTTCATAAAGCCTTTAAGAACTTAGTGTCTTTGAGGGTTTTTATTTTTTTTATCATTAGCTGAAGTTTCCAACAGTTATCAATAGCCTTTACATGGCCCAGCGAGCAGGCAGACAACCATGTATTCAGAGCATTATGGCTCTGTTCTGCAGGAAACCAGGCTAACAAACAGCCAAATAGACCCTTCTCTGCAGAATGGTGATTCTGCATTCCCCCTCTCCTTTTCTTCAGGAGCTTTTACATCTATATTATTCCATAAACCCTAAACCAAGGGCAGCACCCTGTCTGACTGCTGTGGGAATAGGGCAGAAGTGGGACTTGTGTCAGCAGATTGCAACCTTGGACCCTATTCTCTTCCTTTTGCCAGTCCTGTGATCATAATGGGTAATTTTGTGTGATTTCATGTCAGCTGCCCTGTCTGGTGTACAGAGATAGTTGGTCATTCACATGTAAGGGAGAAGGCTAGCACCATTTAATCTGTTATTGTCTTCAGAGATTCAGCACTGCGTGCTTCAGAAGAAGACCTAGTTCTGCTTTTGTAGCTGTCTCCTATTAATGACAGCACTGTAATGTGCTCCATAGTAGTTAGCAAGGCTCAAAGTGCATTGTAGAATGATCTGGCTTTGAAAGATTCTTTTTTCCTTTAGTTATCTGTTATATTACCTATAGTACTAATAGAGAGAAAAATCAGTTTATAATTAATCAGGTCTTCCAAAATATCCACTACACAAACCCTTCTTGTTAAGGAGTTTATGTTTTCACCGCTTGTTCGAATGTGTGCCATTTCAACATTTAAGATATTCCATCACTTGACTATCAGAATAGAAATTATCAGTTAGTTCCTTTGAATCTAGAGTGCATGCATTTCTTTGATTCCTAATACTGTGAATGCGGAAAGGCAGTAATGATCTGGATGTCCCTATAACTATATATCTCAGTGAAAAGCCCTTTATGGCAACCTGTGACGGATAAGGTAACAATAAACTTTTCAGCCTGGAAAGAGTACGGAGTTCTTTGTTGCAAATATTAACTTTTTTCTTTCCTTCTTTCACACTTGACAACTCTATTTCATATATTTTCTTATTAGGGAGTACATCAATGCTGTACATAAATAATTAATATGTCATTTTAATAATTCAATATAGAAAATCCAATATAAATATTTAGAATTAATGCTCCTACTTTTCAATGTAACACACACTTGTGTATTGCAGAATATTAGGAAAACTTAATATTCTGATGTTTACTTGAGGAAGGACTTTTAGTATTTTATTATCCGTTAAAGCTGAAAAAATAAGAAAAATTGAAGATGGTGTAATAGTTGTAGCAAACTAATCCTAATGTTCTACCACAGGAGTTTCAGAAGCACTTCATTAATTATAATTAGCAAATGGAAGATGCACTTAAATCAGAAGAATGTAAAAAAAAAGGTGTTAGTGAGTGTTAGTGAGCTGCGGTTATGGAGAGAATGCTGACACTGGGTTTTCAGCTGGAAGTTTGGTTAGAGTCGGCTGAAGAAATGAGAATGAAAACTTCCCCCAGGTGAGCCACCAGGATATTTTGCACCTTTGGGCTAGGATTTTATATTGCAGCTACTGTGATGTGGATAACAGGAAGGGTCTATATTTAGTTTATATTAGCCTGGGAGCTTGGCCATCGGTACGCAGCCAGGAAAGCTGATGTGCTCTCCTTTGAATTATTTCACCATAAATAATAGAGTACATGAGTCCAGTGCTCATCAACAGCAACGAGGTTGGGAAGGAATTCTGACAAGTCCAGGCTGATGGTGGCTAAACAGGTTTTCTGCCTTTGCCATTAAAAAAATGAACCTTGAGTGCTATGCTGCATGATTTGGGATGCCAGTAGGTGCCAGTGAGTGCTCAGGAAGACAACACAGAGGTGCAGGCTGGTGGGCAAAGGCCAGGCTTTCCTCTTTGGAAGGTGCAAGGGACTCTGATTCTACGTAGACCACATTTCCTCCCCTGCTTTTTGTGCCCAAGAATCCAAAACTGGACCAATGCAAATTAGTGTTGCCTGAATGTGATATACAGTGTTTTTCAACATCCGTACGTTGGACACAGGAATTAGACCTCAGGGTAAGTATGTGATTAGGAGAGTAAGGTGCATGATTATGAGCAGAGTGGTCTGAAGATCAGTTGAACTTCAGTGTCAATGTCAGCCTTTGCCACTCTGCCCAAAGTAAAAACTTTCAATCTGTCTATAGTATTTTATATGCAGTTGGAAAGCATAAGGAATATGGTCATTTGCAATAACAATAATAAAGCCTCACTTCATCCATTAGAAAAAATTTGGATTAAAGAAACCTGAATGTTAATAGGTTGAGTGATACTCCAAATCTATAATGACTACAGCAACTGAATGAGACTTAATTGTCCACTTTAATTGTATTACCTCTCAGGCAGCAAGCCTGCAGATACTAGGAACAGCAAATGGAACTATGAAAATCATAAACATTTTACTCTGAATTTTTTTCCACATCTAGCTTGCTTCAAAATTCAAGATCTAACACTTCATGTACCTATATAAAACACAGCTTTATTTGTTACATTTTAAGACTGCAGCACAATTTATTTAGCTGTGATCTTTCAGCACTTCCTAGTTATTATGTGTTTGTGCTGTCTCTAGGCAGGGCATGATGCTGCAATATACCATTTTGGTAATTAAAAGAACAGCATTTTCCCCTTTCAATTGGCACTGATAATAAACCACTACATAGTGTATGGTGGTAGTAGAAGTATCACCTTTTAGATTTGTCACAAACTGTAAATCTTGACTTTATGATTACTAAGGAGACTTTTCATGGGTTGCAAAACTCTGTTCGATCTTAGCTTCTGGATTTGTGATTCAGCCTAGGTCCATCTGCTAGGCTTCTCTCTTTTTTTGTCTTCATTTATTTCAACAAGTAATATGTGATCTTTTCTTGCTTCTTGGACCTTTTCTTCTTTTTCAATAAATTTTCATTTGCCTTTACCTGAGTTATTTCCTACCTACTGTCTGAATCCTACTTCTCTTTCAATATCGAAAGTGATCAGAACTTTGCATTTTAACACAGATGATAAGAAAAATCCTGGGAGATTTTAGGGGTGACCTAAGGCAGGAAGCAGGTTCTTCACAAGTCTGACATTTGCAGAATGTATGATTTTGGCTATCTTATTGCCTGAGGAATATGGTTAATAGGCTATGTATAACAAAAAAAGGCACATCAGAGGAAAAACTCATCAGTTAGTCTCTCTCAGGTAAGAACAACAGCCAAAAGAAATGACAAAACCCCCTGATGATTCTGGAGTAATAGGAAGAGTCTGAATATGAGACAAAAGACTATCTTGTATGTAAGATCAGGCTTAATGAATCAAGGTATTTCATATGAGCAGGTTGTTTGAAGGAGATTAGACACACCATATAGGATCTGGAAAAGTAGAAAAATCAACTTATAATCAGAACTCTGGAGGAAATTGTGTAGACACCAACTATATTTTTCTCTGAGAGCTTCACTCTCAAGATTAGACTAAAAGTTAAAAATGCTTAAATTCTCATTGAAAATTATTGGAATTACATGGACAGAAAAAATCTAATGACTAGAGAAATTTGATGTGCCAGTATTGAAGCAATTAAAAGAAGTCAGCATGTTTTGTACATGTAGTCAGATATGAAGGAAACTGAAGAAGCAAATTATTTAAGCATATGTGGGAAAAAAGAAGACACTTCTTAGTAGAGCATGGGGAAAGGGCCCAGAAGAGTGAATGGAACTGGCGATTTAGGATTAAGTTTAGAAGGCTGATAACAAGCAGCTGCGGAGATGAATCCACTCTTGAGTCAAGAGTGTACAATCTGCATATTAATTGCTAAATACAAGTTTGTAAGTGTTGGAATTTCCTATCATTTCTTTTTTAACCTGCTGTAGGTTTTTTCATATCTGTTTCAAAAATGCCAGAAAATAGCTAAAAAATAGATAAAAAGCAAGCACCATAATATATGCCCTTGTTTTATGTCTTATATAATGACAAAGCACTCCAGTATTGTGCCTTCAGCTTTGACAAATATTTTTATTGCAACATAGCTTACATGAAAATTCAACTAGATGTTATGGGAACTTCATCTTCAGTTTCATCCCACCATATCAAATATCTTCGCAAAGTCAATGAAGGAGAAAATTATTTCGCTACAGAAAGATTTTAAAAATCCTCGTGGATGGAAGAAGTTATGCACTTCTGCGATATATAAAAACACTTCTTTAAATGACCAGTTTTTAATCTTTTTGTCCTTCAATTTTCTTTTCAGGCACAAAGATATGTGAATCTCGACTAGAGTTATTTGATAGTCATGACCTCACCATGTGTTCAGAGTAAATCATGGGAACGCTGCTTGGAATGTAAATGTTGTCCAGCTGGCCAGGCATCTCACCCAGCCTTCCTTTATGGTTTAATTCTTTGCTAAGCTTTGCTTTCATGTTCATTTCTTTCACCACATTTTGTGCAAACTGACATCCTCCTGATGCTGTTTCATTCGGACAGGAAACCAAAATTTTCACTTGTTAATATTGTTACTGCTGCTGTTATTAACAACACTGTAATTGTTGTTTAATGATACCAGTAATTAATTCACACATAATCAAGCTGTGCAGGACACTGTGCAAGTATTTGGGCACAATAACATTTTATATATCAGAAAAGCTTGTAAAATTCCCAGCTGCCTGGAACCTCAGAGTTTTGGATGCATTCTTTAGACAAGAAAAAAAAAAAAACAAAAACATTGCTGTAACAATATTTTTTCCCTCCTTCTAGACCTGCAAAGAATGATTGCCTGGCTGCTTGTGCCATATAGAAGGGTTCAGCAAAAGCTCATTGTTTCCCTGTACAGTACATGTAGAGGCTTATTTATCCTTTTCATAGGATACAAGTTTACAGTGGGATTGTGAGTTCTATTCCTCCCCCATGTCACTGTTATGATGCCAATTGCCATTACCTGCTAGAAAAGAGAAAAACAATTTTCCCTCTACTGCCAGACCTGGGAGTGAGGGGTTTTCTTACGTTTCATCTCAGCGATCGCACTGAGTAGCTGGGTGTATATAATGTGTTGGTACTGTTGTAGTTTCATCATAGAGATTTTCAGTCAGTAAGGGATTTCTTTAGCTCACAGAACCAGTATCAGGATGAGGAGAAGGCGTTACTTGAAGGAAGTAGGGAATAGAGTTTATGCACCTGTATAGCTAATGCAACCGCTCTGTAGATCTTTTTTCTTGTGTCCTCAATGTCATGTGGAGCACAGAAGATGTTTGAATAGGGATACTGCAAGGAGATCAAAAGTTTAGATTGGTTAAACTTGGTCTCTTTGAGTATATCCCCACTTATAAAAAACAAAACAAAACAAAACAGAGGGTGATCTCAAGAGCTGGACCCTTCATCATCCAGCTTGTTAGCTTAATCTCCAGTTGTTTTGTAATATTTACTCTAACCCCATGAAACTATCTTCGTAGAAGAACTGGATATTTTGACTATTTCCTGCTAAGTCTAAAAGACAATTATGATGTTCTCCATTTCCAGTTCATCTCCATAAAAAACATGCAGGGCAGCTGATGCACTGCATGGAAATTTCAGCAACATCCTCCTGTGTGGCTGCATTGTCACGTCACAAACAAAACTCTGAATTCTCTTTCCTTCTGTCCAGACAGCTCTATTACTTAAGCTAAAACAGATGTAGACCTTTGCATTGCTGCTCTCCTATTCTTTAGATTGAGAAAAAGTCAAGGCATAAGGGAATATGAGTTCTTTTTTGATTGAATTTAACAAGCACTTTTTATGAAGAACTAATACAAGTAACACTGGCATATTCAGAAAAGAATGCTTTACAGCATTTTTTGAGAAGTTTCAAGCAGAGGAGACTCCATGTAATCAACATGAAGAAGCCCTAGCAATTCACTGGACATAGAATTTTTTTAATTAACATTTAAGATAAGTTTTTCACCCCTCATATGCTAGCCTGGACTGTACAAAATGTAAACCAACATTGCCCCCCTCAGAAAATCCTGACAGTATTAAAACACTTAAAGAAACAGAGAGTTGTTAAAGTAACTTTTGAAAGCAGTCACTACTAAATGCTAGCAGCCATGCACTGAGCAAATGGTATATCACACCATCAAGCAGAAATGGCAGAATGTGTATATAATGTGTCACCTGCACTTATGGCCCAATGTTGATGGGTACAAAGGAGTAGGAATTTCTACAGAAGTTATATCAAGGATTGATAATGGTACCAATTCATTTTTGTCCAGCTTCCAGTTCATAAAGTGCTTGTTGTTAATCTTTGCTTTGTTTGTTAAATTCCTTTAATCAGCCTCATTTACCCTTTTGTTGAAGTTCTGTCGAATGAGAGCAGCAAGTAGCCCTACACTTCTGCCATCGTATTGAGAGGGCTTCCACAGAAGGCACTTTCCAGTGGTTATGCCAACCTTTTCCTCTGTTTCACATTTCTTTCCCTTCACTGGTCATCTTCTGTGTTATGAGCTAAATTGTCAATCTAGATAAACTGAATATCTCCATTCATTTCAGCTCAGGTACATTAACTTATATCCTCTACAGAGCTGTGCCCAGGCTAGCATTTACAGACCTGGTGCAAAACCTCTTTCTTGTGTGAGACTGTTACCTTGTTTTTCTTTGCTTCTGGAGTTGTCTTGTTCAGTATTGAATGCTGCTGATCCATTACAGTTTATTCTTGTCCAAGCATGTCTGTTATGGTAAATATGATGCATGATTACTCTGCTTTGTTTTTTGCAGGCACTGATCTCATTATGAAGACGACAAGCTACTGCTTCATGATGACATTATTAAATGAGAACATAATGGCAAGAGTAGTTAGTCATGTCACACTGTAAAGAGAGAACTAGAGGAAAAGTTGTGCTAAGCAGTGACTATGAATGATTAAATATTTACCATATCATGAGCAGGAACACAATATTTCTGGTGCTGGGACTTACTGCTTAAAGAAAAAAAAAAATTTTTGGTACAGCAAAAATATTGTCCTGCCAAAGGACTTGTATTGCTCTACTTCTTAAATAAATGTAACATTTAAAATTATCTCATAGTGGAGCGTAAAAATAAAATAATCTTGCTTCAATCACAAGAATAATTACAATACCAGGAAAAAAATTCTCTTTTCAAGCACTACATTTATTCTATGATACATTAAAGTGTCATTGGAGCCAGCACTCCCTCGGTTCTAATCTGGTCAGAAGTGTGTTGATTTGAAAAGGATCATCCTTATTGTTGAGAAGAAAAATGCCAAGGACTCAGATAATAGTGAATTGATGTAACTTGAGCCAAAAAGTCAGAGTAATGCTGATTTCAGAGTACATTAAAAATAATGAAAATAGATTTAATTTTAAATGGACAAATAAGACAAACATAAAGTATGAAATCCATTAAAAATAAAATACACAGTCATTGTGCATTTTTTATATTTTTTTAAACTTTCCAGAAACAAACAAGTTGATTATTAAAAGGGATTAAGTGTATTTAAACTGGTCATCCACCAAAGCAAACCAAGGCACACTTCTTAACTGTATCCTTTGAGTCCACTCATATCTATACCAAGAACAAAAGACACTGCATTGCTACAGAGAACTTTGAAAACATAAACTATGAACTGTTCTTGTTGAACAGCTTTTAGCCCTCTCAAATAGAGACAACTTCTCTTGATATATCCAATCTAAATGACCTTTCCACCTGCAAGATTTGTAGTTTTGAACCCGGATCTGCAGCCCAGAAGGAAAATGTGCTCATCAGAGTGGCTTTACTGTGCCCCAGGCAGAGGTTAACACATGCTGCAGACACGCATGATCTGTGTCAATAAATATTCAGGGTAGTTTCAGCCCCTACAACATCCTTTTGTTAGGATGGTATGCTAATGGCTTCCCCCATAAGCGTGAATGTCAGCAAAATCTTGAGAAAAAAAAATCAGAAACATTTTCCAGCACTATGCCGACTGACCTATATGCTGCAATGAGGCACTTCACAACATAGATGACAGAAGTGATAAGTACAGAGCAGCTCTGTTGCAACACAGTAAACAGATAGCATTTCTTGCAGTAGGGAAGACTCCCATTCCTGCAGTCAGAGCCCCACAGACACCATGCAACCTTTGCTGGATGACATGGTGGAAGATGCAGCAGCCAAGGCAGAGCTGGAATCATCAGTGAAGCAAAGCTGGAAGGAAGCTCAGCAGCCCAGCCCAGCTCTTCTCTGTGCACAAGGCAGGGCCAGGTAACCTACCCTTTCCCTCCATCCCCTAGATGGCTGGCTAGAATATTTTTCAAGAACTTCAAATAACAATGATCCAACAGTACTCATAAGAACGCTGCTGTGCTAAACTATATTCTCACTATTCAAAATTTTTTTCTAGATTGTTAGTTTAAGTCTCCCTTGTCCTCATTTAAACCTGTTACTTATTGCCCAACTGGCAGCAGATATTTAGGATGGTTTGTTTTCTTCCCCTTTAAGGTCACTTTTAAGTATTTGAAGATTCTTATTGTATAGATATACAATACGATATGACTTTTTTTCTCAAGATTAAATAATGACAGTTCAGCTACTATTTATGAGGATTTTTATAAGGAGCGGCTGAGGGAGCTGGGGTTGTTGAGTCTGGAGAAGAGGAAGCTGAGGGGAGACCCTATTGCTCTCTACAACTACCTGAGAAGATGTTGTAGCAAGGTGGGTATCAGTCTCTTCTCCCAAGTAACAAGGGATAAGACAAGAGGAAATGGCCTCAAGTTGCACCAGGGGAGGTTTAGGTTGGATATTAGGAAAAATTCCTTCAGTGAAAGGGTAGTCAGGCACTGGAACAGGCTGCCCAGGGAAGTGGTTGAGTCCCCATCCCTGGAGGTATTTAAAAGACGGGTAGATGTGGTGCTTAGGGACGTGGTTTACTGGTGGACTTGGCAGTGCTAGGTTAACGGTTGGACTCGATGATCTTAAGGGTCTTTTCCAACCCAGATGATTCTATGATTCTATGATTTGTCTGTGGGTTATATATCCAAGAGCTGTAAATATTCACCTTGTTCTCCTCTAGTCTTTATCCAAGCAGTCTACACTTGAACTGTATGTCCAAAATTAAGCACAGGACTCCAGCTAAACAAAGCAAGAAAATCACTTCATATGACAGGTCTGTTTCAGATTGAAGTATAATGTTTGACTTCTTTTGCAACATCAAAGCTATTAGAGAGAAAGCTACTGGAGAGAAATCTGCTCTTCAGTTTGGGATTCACTATTACATCCCAACTTGATACTGCAGAACTTCTACGTTGATTAATAATTTCACATCCTGTATTTCTGCTGTTGCTCATTCTTCTCAAAGTATAGCACTTTGTTTTGAATTGCATCTTGGTTTTCCAAACTATTTCTTCAATTTGTTAGTCATTTCAACTGCCTTACAACATACTTGCAGTCCCTTTAAACTGGATAATGTTTAAAAATTGAATAAACTCACTCTCTTCCGTCATCAAAGTCATTAATGAAAATATCAAATAGTATCAGACCCATAATAGAACCATGAGGCATGTCATTTTATACATTTTCCATTTTGTCAGCACACTGATTGTTATTCATCCAGTACTGTTATCTGACCCATTTGCACTGACCTTGTGTTAGTTTCCTCTAGTCAACACCTTCCTACCTTGCTTAAGTGATAATATGTAATAAGATCTCTGAATCTTCTGCCTCTGCTTTAAGCAGACTGAAAAATTTATTTATGACTTTAGCAGGCAGTCTTCTTCAGACAGGTGTGTTCTTGCTTTACTGAGGAAAATACAGAAGCCTCATGAGTTATGGCTTGATATGAAAACTAAAGTACAAGACTGCTGTACACCTTGGGCTGTGATACTGGTGTTAGTGAAGGGTTAAAGAGACCAGAGGCAAGTCACATATGTTTTCAACATCACCATTGTAGTCATCTGACTCAGCATATAGAAGGAGATGTCAAGCACACCACAAGTCTTGTGCACCCTAAAGTGTCATCAGACGTGAACTTGCATTTTTTTAATATGTTGCACAAAGAAGAAATCTGTTCCTCTACACAGAGACCTAAAAATGGCTACTGCGATTAGATCAGACAGATGTCTTTCACTGACTTAGTTCAGACCTAGTTATTCTTCTCATCCAGAATTTATCTATTATTGTCAGTAAAATAATGAAAAATCAGTGCAACATGGATAAGAAATTAAGTTCAAGAAAAAAAAAGCCTATATATTCACATGCACATCGATTGAAATGGTATTGGTGTAGACAACATTGTTTTCTAGGATTTTAATTTTTGCACTGGTGTGTTTGCAATAATGAGGTACTATTAAGAATTTTTTCTTCTCCAATGTTTTTAAAGAGACAAGTAAGTTTTAAAAATTAAAGAAAAAAAGAAAACAGTAAAGAAAAAAAATAAAGAAAATGAAATAAAAGGTACCTTAAGAACTTGTTGTAGCTCTGTGTAGAGAAACCTTAACAATAGCATTCCTTTTCATGATACTGCTTGTGCTGTATTTAGATCAGATGGACTATTTTACAAATGAATTCTGTTAGAGTCCCAAGCTACAAAACCGACGGCAGAAATTCAGGTCATCCATTGTGCAGTGCACATATATGACCACCCAAATGAAAGTATAAGTGACAGATGTTGTAGGATGTCAAAACAATGATCTGAACCTTTCCTGCAGTAAAAATATCACTAGACAAGACATGCATACTTCTAATTCTAACGCTGAAAGACGGTAGTAGTGGATACTTTAGTTTTGCTCAACAGAGCTTTAGAAATGTGATTGCCCAACAGTGCACAGTATTCCCTTGTCGTAAACAAAGCAACAGAAAATAAGAAGGTTTATCCTTAAAGACTGTAAAACACTTTTTCCAAGGCTCTGAAGTCCTCTCAGTTAAGGTGGGAATGGAGCTGGACACAGATTTAGCACATCAGCTACCAGAATACTTCAACAGGTGAACAGGATTGGGAAACAAGGAAAAATGTGAATAGATTAACAAAGGCAAGATTAGCATAGGATTTTCTCCTAGGTGTAATTTTGCATTCATTACTGTAATGACCAATGCCGTCACAGTGATTGTGATTGTACTAGAAAGCATGTTCAGTAAATAGTTCAGCTTTGAAACACTAGAACACACTCAGAGTACATGACAACCAATTCAACGGACACACAGGAGGATGCTAAGCATCAGCTACAAAATTTTATTTTTCAGTTACCAGCTTCAGATAACTTACATCCAATAACGTTTAGAGAGATAGCCAAGGAGCTCTCTGGCTCCTTCATGCTGATTTTCATCAGGTCTTGGAACACCAAGGGTCTGGACCACTGAAAGAAGGCAAAAGCTGCAGCACTGTAAACAGGGGGTTAGAGGCATGATCTCAACTATCAGTCCTAAACACAATAATGTTATAACTGTCAAAATACAATTAAAAAACTACTTAAAAGGAAGTGATGTACAATTTTTTAAAATGAATTTGTTACTTCTTTTTAAGTTAGGGTTAACAAAAGGACTAGTTTGAAAACTTAGACTTCTGTGAAGTATTTAAACTGAGATTGATAACCATTTTCACTGAGAACCCAGAATCTAGCTAAAATAGTTTAAAAGCAAGGCAACTGCTATGTCTCAACATGCCACTGTAAGTTGGGTCTTTATCAGGGTCTTGTAGAGATTGGTGCTTGACTTCATATATTGTACACTGTATTGCTGACCTGGAAGAAAATCTAGAATTGCTGCTGACAAAGTTCACAGAAGAAACAAGTAATGAGAATGGTAAGTCATGGTGAGGATATGTTACAGAAAGAAATGAATCACAATCATTACTTGATAAATCAGGCTGCAAACAATTAATTTGGGCTTCAATAAAATCAACTGTAAAATTACCCATTTAGGAAGGAAGAATACAGAACCTGATTACAGCATGGGGAGCTCTATCTACATTAAAAATGGCTTTGAAAAAGGCATACTGAGACTACAGTGATAATCAGTTGAACATTGGCTCCAGTACAATTATTTGGCGAAAGGGCTAATGAAATCTTGGTTGTGTATATAGCAGTTTATCAAAAAGAAAGTTACAAACAGGGATCCAATCACCTTTTTAAATATCTACATGTGGAACAGAAATCTGATAACAAGGAGACACCTTTGTTCCACAGAGACATGTGTAAGAAGATACAAATGCTTGAAATTAAACCTAAAGTCTAGTCAATAAATAGAGCACAGATTATTAACAGCAAAGGACATTAATCATTAGTACAGTTTAACAAGAGCCGTGGTAGATAGCTTCTCCATCACTGGAAATTTAAAAATTACTGGCTACTCCCCTGGTTTCTACTGCAAGCAGGAGTTAATCAGGAAAATTAAATTCATTGTTTTATGAGGACATTCAGATTATAATGGTCTTGTCTGTCTTTGCCATGTACAAATATATAACACAACTTTATAACTGCAAAACAGGCTATCATTATACTCTAGACCTTTATTTCAATACTAGACTTTGAGACCTCTGTACTCTCTTGTACAAAGAGGCAACCATTTTGCATTCAGCTCATACAACTGAACAGTATAAAAAAAGATTTTACTTTGATTTTGTCTTGTTTTGATGTTCTATTGATGTAATGCAAACATGGCTGTGACTAAAGTATCTCTATTCTTAATGGGAAAATGTATCTTCCTATTGAAATACTAGAGTTCAATGATGGACTTTGCTCTCAAATTTATACATAAATGTACAGGCATTACACAAAATATTCATAATGAACCTTTGAAAACATACATACCGATGTTTTAGTCAGGGCTGTGAAAAAGAGTAGTTATTTTAAAGTTTTTTACATACAAGAGGAGCAGCTGGTAAAAGTTTCCGTGTATTGTCTTCCCTGTGCAAACATCTGGGATCTTTCTTGTTAATAATATTAATGCTGTATTAAACTAGTGTGTCTATTCAGAATATGATCCTGTTGTTAGCTAGCTAGTTATCTATGGTAGTAATCTATAGTAAGTGATACTAGAGCTATAATAAGGGTTGGGATAAATGAATTAGAAGAATTGCACTGTCAGCAGCACCACCCATTCATAAGCATGTTTTTGGCAACTTTGAAAAAAAATCTCCTATACTCTCAGAAAGTTTTCTTATAGGGTAGACTGGTTTCTGACTTGTGCTGCTGATCATTGCTAAGCTTAGTTATGGCTAAGAGATATTTTCACTCTACCTATGAGATTTATGTCTATGCTAGGTAAGATGAGTTACTAGTGTGGTGCCATGAGAAGAAGAGAACCCATATAATTAACCTTTCAGAAAAGGAATGAGTGAACCAGTCCTTAGGAGTTTGCTTTCATGGTCCATAATGCCAGCAACCTCAATGGAAAACTCCTTTCAAGGGGCAAACAACTTGCATAATTCAGTAATTGCCTTATGCTAGTTCCAGCTCAAGCCTCAAAGAAAGCAAAAGAGGTAGTAAAATTTGATTAGCTTGTCCCTGAATGCATTACAAATACAGACTGCTATCATCCAGAATGCATATCACACAAATATCACCCAGAGTATACCACCTGGTTTCATCAAGTTACCTTTGTTATCATTTGAAACATGCAGCTCATTTTAGACAGTAGAGGATATTTTAGAGTGTATCAGCAAATTAATGCTAGAAGATGATTTTTAGTAAATTGAAAATTTATAAGACCTTTTAATTATGAAAGAAAAAGATAGCTACCATGCTAACAGATAAATACTTGTGCAGTCTGCCAGAAGCTGCCTGAATATATGTAAATATATGATAATTAGCCAGTATGGTACAACACTTTCAAGAGGTAGTAAGGCATTTTTTCATCTGATTAAGCAGTGAATATGCAATAGTAAAAGGTCAATTCAATGTGAGTCTGTCACATGATGTTCTAATAGCATCATGCCGATTTAAGTGGGTAGGCATCATTTAAAGTAGAAACTCATTTTCTCGGTCATCATTTTCCGTAATGTCTCACAACACAAGAGGCACATTCAGGGAGCAGAAAGAAATGTAAGACATGACTTCAAGGCAGTTTTCATTTCAGACACAGTGAAATACTGAGAAAAGTCTGATCAGACACTTTCAGTCTCTGTGCTGACAGCCTGAGTGACCTTGGAATAGCACAGGGTGAAGTGTACGTAACGGAAGGCTATATGGTAAAATGCACTTCCCTTTGAGTTTGTATTTCATAATTAAATATTATTACTTCCATTTTGTAGGTGAGGAAGCTTAGGCAAGTTAACAACATGGTTACATTCACCCAATGCCTTAACAAGGCTAAAAAACAATGAAAAAACTTGACTTCCAGTATCTGCCTAAGACTGCATGATTCTGATATCTCAGTATCTCCTGTCCTTTATCTGCAACTTGCATAGAAACTACCTTACTTCTCCCTGCACGAAAGGGATATTTTCTTCAGTGTAGCTGTTATATAGTATACAGGTGTAGTTTGAAACCAAGGGTCGGATGAACGAGAGCCACACTTACATTAACCTCTTTACCTTCCTTTGCAAGGCTGGTGCTGATCCCAGTGACCAGGATTTACGTCTGCCTCCTTTATTTTTAATTAGTGTTACACCAAGTTCCACTTCTTGCTCTATTTTCTGTTTCCTTCTCCATCCTATTTCCCCGTTACCACTACCCACCCTCTTTCTATTCCTATTTGCCAGGGCAAATATGGAAAATGGTTCTGGGACTGCATCCGAGAGCATCAGGAAGCCCTTTCAGTCTTCTCTACCTGTAGATACATTTCCCAGAGTTGCTTTCCAGGAACTGCCAGGCCTATGCTAATGTACCCCTATTGCTATGTCTTCAGCTCCTTTGGAGTCTGTTCTTGCCGTTAAAATTCTAGCCAGATAGTTCCTATAGTGAGATATATATTGGAAAGTCATTGTTCATATCAGCAGTTTTCACAGGGATGGGCTTAAACATGTAACTTCTGTCTTCTGGAATCAGGGTGTTAATAAAAATAAAGCACATTTTACACATCACGCTCAAACTGGGTATAAGAGAGTTACAGTGAAGTGCTATGCAGTTGGCTACACCGTTAAGCTGAGCTCTGTGTATATGTGCAATGCAGTAGCACAGTTCTAATGAGAAACTCCCTGAAAGTTATTACGGAGAAGCAAAGTATTGCTATGCAGTTTTATTGCCAGATCATGGAATTCATCTTCTCTCTCTTGGCTTGAGCTAAGAACACAGTAGAAGAAGCCAAAAAAACCCTTCTCATTGCAGCAATGTCTTTGAAATGGCTTTCTTACCTTGAAGGTTTGCTGCTTTAACTCTTTTAATCTATTTCTACACCTGTCTGATTTAGGAGATCCACATGCATGGATCTGTCCCACCTGTACAGGATTTTTTCCTCCCATACCTCCCCCAGCACAGCACACGCTGGCCAGTTGCCAGCTCCGTTAGCTGACTTGGTCACTGCAGTATGTGATTTGCATTGGCGATTCTGCAGTATGAAGAAAATTTAAGAGCAGAACAGCAGCACTCAGATAACTGCTGGGGCAGTCATGGCTGTTGCTCTGACAATTTAGAGTTAACCACTTTGGTTTTGTTTCTTAAGATGCTGTCACACAATGGAAATCAACATCTTTGTCTGCAGTGGCAACTGAGAGGGGACAAGGGGGAGGCTGGCAGGAGATGCAGCTGATGAAGAGCCCAAAACGAAGAAAGAAAAATATGGCAAAATTGGTAGGGACGAAAGGATGCAGATGCTGCTGTTTTGATTAATGAAGGAAAAGCTGTTAGAGATGCTCTAGTCAAAGATTGCTGAACAATCTCCAACAAATCACATACTCAGCAACCTAGTAGGTCTAGTGTGAGTGCGACAGGCACAGCTTCTCTTCTGTTGGCCTGCATAAAAGGAATTGCAGGGTAAAAGGGCAATAAATAGCCAACGTTGCTCTGCTCAGGTAACTGATAACTGACACCACCCTCTACCTCATTTCTTCACCTTGGGATAGGGCTTGGGGGATGTCTACGTCTTTGGCAGTGCGGGTGCTGTGTCCTCCTAAGGACTATACATAGATACTCTGAATTCCTGTCCTCCTGACTCGTGTGTTCTGGAGCAAGAAATGGAATCTCAGTGTTTCAGTCTCCCCCACATCATTATCATTACCATGGTTTATTGGAATGTACACATCATTCACAGAGGTACTGTGGCAGATCATTAATTAATATTTGAGCAGAACTCTGGTAATATCCAATGTTATCTAAATAATAAACTTTTACTTGACATTCCAACAGAAATAAGAGGGACAAACAACATAAGGAATTCTCTGTAGCAAGAATCTCCTTCATGAGCAAAGTATCCCTTTTCGTAAGCACTACAGCTGTGGCCAGATAATCAGCTACTGTAATTAAGTACATGGTGATTTATACCAGGAAAGAATCTGGCCCAAATATTTTTCTTTTGAGGATAATTTGCTAAGAAAAAATGGATCCCTTATGCAACACTTAGTTTGCTCCACGTTCCCTAAAACCCTTACAATATCTCTGCTTTCCCAGCGCATCCCCTAAAGTACCCTCAGCTTCCACCCATGATCTCTGTTTACCAGCTGTCAGACTTGAACCTACAGATGTGTTGACGGATGAGCTGATATAGATGTCTGTAACACTACCTAATAATCCTGATTTTCCACTGTAGGGTGCTGATTTGGATTTTTCTCCTCCATAGAGCTACCACTTCCAATGAAATTTATGACATTGTAGTTCTTTTGGACCGTAGGCCCCAAGTCAGATCTGGTTGAAATCGGCCAATTGGTTCAAAAATTCTCAGGAATTGACAGATGTGTTGGCAAGATACAGATAGACAGGCACTTTTTAGGAACATCAATCCCTTGTGGTACTTCCTGGTATATCATGGAAAAGGAATGAGGATTCTCATTTTTCTGAAAGCTAATTTTTATCAAGAGTTCTGCTAAATTTTTATTTATGTAATTTTTACTGAAACAGAGAGTCTGACTAAGCCCTCTTCCCACCTTAGACAGCACAATGTGAATTAGAGGTTTCTTGCACACCCAGTAGTTCTCTGATTAATCCCAGAGCACTCCTCCAAAACAGGAAAGTGCACTTAAGACAGACACGCACAATGGGGAAAATAATTTTTAACAGAAACTTTCCAGTCTTTTTTTATTCATCACATAAGAGAAAAGAAGAATCTAACTTTTTTTTTTCTTTATAGGTCACCTTTACATTTGCATCCATAAATTAGAAAAATGCTGTGATACAGCTAATAATCCTTAGGGAATTCATGCACTGCTGGAGATTTTCCCCCACAAAAATGAGTCCTTGGAATGATAAATACTTTTATTAATGAGATATAAGGAAAAAGTAAATTATTTTTTCTGTATCTGTACAATTAGGTTGGCTGAGCTGCCTGGATTAGATCCATGTGGGAGTTAGCACAATGCCCAAAAGACAACAAAAAGAGGAAAATGTCCATAGCATGAACTAGAGCAGCTTAAATTTGTTCCAAAACAAGATGCTCAGCTCACAGCGTGATGGTAGATAAACTAAGGGGTTGATCCTGTGATGTACTGAATATTTCAGTGTGCTAGCATGCTGAGGATTCTGGAGGAAATATAGTTGACCTCTGTGGCTGGCTATGAAAAATTACATTTCTGTGGATTCTCTGCTTCGAAATTACTCTGTCACTCTAATCAGACTGGTCAGAAAAGCCTCTTCCAGTACACAGGCTTATTCTCTGCTGGAGGAAAGGACCCTCACAGCTTCTATTGAGCTAATAAACGTACTTTCAGCAACTGACTGAAAGAGGTTTTGAAGCGAGCTTTGTTTCAGCAACTAATAGCAGATCATCTTTAATTTGTGTGATATGGGTCTGTGTTTATATATGATGATTCTGCTTTCACTACCATAAGTTGCGTACGCACAACTGAACAAGCTTGCTGAAGTGCATCAATCCAACAAGTTTTGCATTGCACCTCCTGTTGTTCTTTTCATCCATTGATGCTACTGATGTTTGACTCCTGCTTTATGAGGTTATCTGGTGTTATTCCAGCCGGACTTGTCCACTGAAACAATAACCTGTATCACGTTAGTCTCTCTAGCACACAACACAGAGCCCCCAGCTTATACTACAGAACCACTGCTTTGGCACTTGGCAACTTTGGCAGCACCAACACTATGTTGAGATCTTTGAAATGAAACCCAAAAGAGGTTAGGGCCTCAGTGTCACTAAGTGGTGCCCAGTTGGAGCCCTGGCTATGCAGAGTGACACAGAGAGATAGTGTGTCTTGGGGAGGGAGCAGCCCAGAGCAGTGCAGATGTGAGCAGTTCTGTGCTACTTGACCAAGGAAAACTTCTAGGTGAAAATGCCTTTAACAGCAGACATAGCGCAACTTTCCTTATCTGGAGTACAACTTCACTGCCTTTTCCTTTAAGTAAAGCCTGATCATGGGTTTAAGGGTAGGTTGTTGGATCATCAGGGTGTGAAGTGTTATGTGAAGCTTGAGGCCAGAGTTATCACAACTGTGTCAATGCAGCGAAATGTAGTTTCAGAGGAGGAGGTTCTCTTAGCATAGTCAAGAGCTTGTGTAAAGTTTGTGTAAGGCCAAGAAGAACAAGTTCCTCAGCACCCTGTTGCCAACCAGTACCAAGGACAGTCGTGAAGCAGAAGGAAGCCCCAAAGTCTTTTGCGGTGTGCAGCAGGAGGCTGGAGCCTGTGTTGGAGACATGAGTAGTGCCCTGATGCTCCTCCTCCTCTGCTCTGTCAAGCCAAAATTCACTCAGGCAGAGAGCTTCACCTTGTAGCCATGGTATTCTTCTGGCCCTGAAATTTGCTGCTTTTCTGAAACTTGTACTGTAGCCAAGAGAAGTTTTCGTACAGGCAAAAGCTGAGAATATGGGCCCAAGGCTACATATACATATTTGTTATCCATCCAAGAGTTATAATTGAAGTGGACATTCTGGCAACGTGATAATGATCTGATTACATTTTTTATCACTGTTTCTCAGAGTATCCAAAAGGCCCAGAAATGTAAAATTTATCTCCTCCCTCCACATTCCACTGCAAAGCCTGCCAAGGTCTGTAAGCCCCTGCGTGCCATTTCTGAGGGCTTGTTGTGGGAAGCTTCTTTGTTATCTCTGCCTTATGCCTGGGCCAAGAGATCTCCTGGCTATTAGCCTAAAACAGACTCAGTGAATAGCAGATTTCTCTAAGCTTGCCAGGTACCCATTTAATGTCTGGTGCAGCCTTGTAACCTATCAAGACTTGCCTAAGGCATATGTTACAGATGGGTTATTTGTATGTGAAAAATGAAAGGACAACATTTTAACCATATGTTGTAGGTTGTCAGTGATGTTCTAGGTGACGAGACCAAGAGCAAAAGGGAATTAAATAGGGAAAACATATAAAAATAGTTTGCATTAGTGCAAGAGGACTATGAATATAAGTGTGTTCTACATTGACTATATTACTGTTTTGATAGCTTGGATTGGTTAGCATCATTTCACCTTACACCAAATCTCCATTTTTGATAGAAAATGTAAATTGGATTCCTCAAAGTTTTATTTCTTTTCAAGTTTGTATATTTGAAGTATGTGCAAATAGCAGGATTTTACTGCACTTCATTTTATAGTTCTCATTGAATAAAATAAGTGTATTTAATTTTCCCATCTTCAAAAAAGCAAAATAGGGGCAAAAAAGCATTCAAGTGAGATGAAAATAAACCTGAAAAGATCTTAGGGCACACTCAGGAATCTTATGATTTTAGACCCATTACTTTTAATCACAAGCTCAGCATTTTATAAATTTAAAATTACATTTTTCTTGCTTATCTGATAAAGCAAACTCAAATATGGGGGGGGGAACATTTATTTGAGATAGAATTGGAATTCTATGCTTTTTTTATCAGCACATTGCCAGAGGGAATACAAAATACCTGATAATCCATTTCCTGTTACAGTGAATTTTTTTATGATAGTGACATTTTCATCTTTCTATATACAGGTGATCGGATTTTCCTGTTATCTGTCTCATATTTTAATGGGAGGTTATAGCACTCCGTGGGACAGGGATGCAGGCTTCCAGCTTTGGCTTCCTCACTAGCCCTGCTGCTGGCTCACTGCGAACAGGGACAGGGACATCAACCCTGGATTCAGAAGCATTGAGCAGTGCAGGGAGAGCTTAAATCTGCACAGCAAGCCTTGCCCAGTACTGCTCCTCAGCTTTTCCTTAGCTAAACCCTGCCAACGGCTACATATAAATGAACTCTATTAATTCCAGATCCAAGTTGGCATATTTGCAAGGTATTGCACACTCTGCTGGTTACTAGCTCTGCCCTGTGCTACCTTAAATATCTGTACACTGCTCCACTGCATGAAATAGATTTGGCCTTAGTGACTGTGATTGATAAACTTCATTTGACGTGTCTCAGGTCATTTGCTTCTGGAACTGGGATTAGACAGATTTGCTTTGCAGGTGTGAGTCAAAGCACAAATGTCCATAAAATCAGGACTTTCAAAAGGGAGGCTGCAGCAAAGCTGTTCTTGCTGTATTAATAGCCTGCATTCAGACACCTGCAAATTCTTTATCTACTCATGTGCTGAAATTTTCCATCCCTGGGATCATCCCTTGAAAATCAATATTTTGGAAAGTCTGAGGAAAACAAAATTTATGTTCCAAAAATTAGTATCTGGAAATGAGATAGCCCTTTGGAAAACAGTAGTAGCACTGTGCCTCACCAATGCGTAGGCTGGAACATCCAGTACATAATCCCATGTCTTTCTGATTGTCAGAAATGAGGGTCCAGATTTAGACACCACATTTAGGTATTACAGAGTTGGTGCCTACATGTGTGATAGGTTTAGACAATTATTGACAATAGAAATCTAATAAGCATAGTGAATCCAGAGAGCTTTTCAGCTTCCCAATGTAGGTGTCTGTTCTCAGAGAAGGAAAATGACTTTCTAGTGGCAATATTCAGCTGCCAAAACATCAGTGTCTAGCATCAGTTACATGCTGTGGGCTAACCTGCGAGTCCTCCTGCTGCTGCTGCAGCAAGGCACTGGTCTCCCTCTGGGGTGGGGTCATACAGCCCAGCCCTGCAGAGATGTATGACATCCTCTGGGGCATCTCAAATGGCGTTAGATATCCATATTTAGGCAACCAAGTCCTGTCTCATTGATTGCGTCAACTAGATCTTCATTAGCTGTACTGAGGGCTAATAAATCTGACTGGTCTGTAACCGCCTATACTGTAGACACTTAAAAAATTTAGGTGGAGCTGCTTACCACTCTGGTTTCATATGTACTTCTCATGAGTGTATATCAGCTGTAGTCAAAGCAGCACGGCAATCAGAAATCTTGCTGTGTCCGACAGCTGCCCAGCAATAGTGAGTGATGCTGGCTGGGAGTTACTGCTGGTACACTGTGACTGAATCATTCATCTTAATCTTTGCTAAGTTGAACAGAGGCTGCAGAACGTGTATGATATTTCATCAGATTTCTCTAATACTGTGTACAAGTGCAGTGAGGGTTTTTTTTTTCAAGCCTTGTTTTCCTGTGGGTTTAAGACAGCACAGCTGAGGGCTGTGTCACTTCTCAGCAAGACCGATTAGTCTGTATGGAGCACTTCCCTGAGATGGACACGCTGCTCCCAGCTCTGAATGATAACTTGGGCATGCCTTGCTGGATAGACAGCCCTACATGTCTATGCATCCTAAGACTATATTAGCCGCTACATCACACTGAGAACATATGCCTTATTGATAATCAAAATGTTTTTCTTATTCACTGCCTTCTAAAATTCAATTCTTCCTCCTGCAGGTGTGATTGAAATGTGAATTTGCAGCTGAAAATGTCTTATGAATGAACTTATTTTGCTCTACAGAACTGCCCTGACATTACTTATCAGGTTCCCATACAGGGCCATTAAGGGTATTGCTGGACCGACGTCTAAAATGCTAACACCATTTCCTGAAGCAAAGGGGTTTTCATTGGAGGTCTGATGTCCATTTCTTTAGCAGGCAGGACTCTGTTTAACTTATAAAAGCTGACAGCAGCTCTGAGTTGGGAAGACTGATTCTTGCTTCTTTATTCTTTAATTAACCTATCCTCTGCTGCACTGTCTAGTTAATATTAATGTGTTCTCCTTGAGCTCCGCTACTTACCCATCACACTATGTGATCTTCCGTTGCCAAACAATTAAAATATCCCTTTCTCTTTTTTTTTCTTTTAATTAACTTACTGACTACATTTTATGAGATGGAGGTATTTTATTTTACAAAATCTAAGTATTCAAATTTATTAATGTGGTGAAAGTGAGCAAATATTTAGAATACAAAAAGCGTTTCTGTGTTTGTTCACATAGAAAACCCAAATATTTTCTTAGCTCTAAAATGAATTAATAGCAATTGGATGGTTTGCCTTCTGCTACTTACACTAAATGTTTCTGACAGATGAGTGAAAATTGCAGAGAAACCATATGCTTTACTTTAAAATGATAGTTTATGGAAAAGCAGCCAACTTCATCAAAATTCTAATCTGAGTCAAACTTTTTCTAAATTTTTTTCTAAAAAAAATAACAAAGGTATCCTCAAAATTTTCTATTTACATTGAATGTTTTACCAAAAACAGATATTTTAAAAAATGTTACAGAAAATTCAGAAAGAATAAAAAATCCATTTCAATCATCATAGAATGAAAAGAACTTTCAAATTTAAAATTTTCTATATCCAAAAAGGCTGTTTATTCAAGGTATGCCTAAATGTTTGCTGTGAGTTGTACCTTGCCTTTGTAGTGCACTACACTCAAAAGGAAGTGTTTAGTCATCATAAATAAATTAAAAATCCAAATATTTCTTGTAACTGAATACATTTGACAATCTACCTAGAAAGACTGAAAAATCTTTAAAACTTTATTGGAAATGAAATTAATTTTGAATGCGTAGATGCATAAAAAAGCAAAAAGAATAAACCTGATGATCTAAAACTTCTTTTTATATAACACATTAGTAAAAATATTTTTATTCTTAATCTCATGCTCCAGTCGCACTGAATAAATACATAATCTGACCATGAAAGTGAAGCTGAATCTATTAGAGTTTTGGTGGAATAATGTTTTTGTTTAATGGCTATTGAGTTTATGACAATTTTATACCTTGTAAATAAATAAATCAATGTCAAATTTTTAGTTCTGTGAAACTAGATATTAAAGCAAAATATGAATTACATGCCAATCAAAGTATATTGCCAGCTTTAGAAAACAGAGCACAGGCACAGCATAAGACAAAAGCTAGTAGGGTCCAATAAGTTTATTAACTGGCTTAGAGCTGCAGTTCCACGTCTGTCACCTGAAGAAATCATCGCCAGTCTGCACAGTGCAGGCACTGAAATGCTGGCAGTCTGAAAGGACATGTATATAATAGCACATTCAATATCTGCTGTTATTGTAATGTCAGACAATGCACTGTCTTTAGGCACTTGCCACTTGCAAAAGCACTCTACCTGAGCACTAAACCCTAGGGAAATGAATAACTGAATAACTTGTTCTTGCTGTATTGTGTTAGACACACTGATGACAACCATTTGCAGCAGTTAAATGAAGTTCAACCTGTGATGACTCTGGTTTTAATCTCAGCGTATAACAAATCCAGTTTCTTTATAACAAAGATTCAATAAAAAAGGTGATTTTTGAACTTTAAATTTCATTTACTGCTAGGCAGAAGCTGAGGTGGAAGCTGAGACCTGTTCACACAGGGTTTACCAACAGCAGGTCACTGAATGAATGACAGGTAGTTTACAACCTGGTGGTTTGCAACCTGATTGATCAGGAAATAGAACTCTCCCTTCCAGAGTAGTTCATTTTTAGTTTTGCCATCTCACCGTTCTGAGCTATATTATACTCTGTGCATCTTCGCAAAGCCAGTGGAGTTACTCTAGGGATTCATCAGTTCATCTCTGTCCATGAGACTGAGGAGGCGAAATGAAATATGAAATGTGAAATATGAAACATGAAATATGAAATGTGAAATGTGAAATATGACTTTTCCCGCTGATTTTTCTATGAATAGAATCAAGCTCCTATTTTATTATATAATTCAATAATAACCGGGTGAGTTGATTTCTACCTGTGATACTCAGTAATCATCAGTAATCCTGTCATGAAAAGTGCTTATTATGGTATCTTTTGCCTGCAGTCTGGTGAGCATTTGCATTCAGCTTGGCTATACTTTTCCCCTTGCTCATAATTAATTGTCTGTGCACTATAGTCCATTAAAGATGTGTGAGACTTCGATACCCAGCTTGGATCTCATATTATATTAGCACTGGACTGGTTGTACCTTACAGGGCAAAGAAAGTAAGTGCTTGGTTTACAGATAATTGAACTGCTTATCATCATCATAACTGATTCATATAAGTTGCTGCAGAAAGCAATTAAATAGTGCAGTAATATGAAGGGTGTGATTTTGGATGAACTTTTAATTCTAGTTGGCAGTGTCCTAAATCTGAATGAAGTTCTAGGGTTAACTGCGCCTTCCTACTTCCATTCTCAAAGCACTCTTTCCAAGTGAGACACTCACCCCTAGATGGGATGGAAGTCTGTCATCTATCTCACATCCAAACACCCAAATCACAGGACTTTTCACCACTATTTGAGATTTCACCACAGGCACCAGCTGCCTTGGCTCCTTGGCATTCGTGTAACGGTCAGGCTAAAGGGCAACCCTTTGGATCAAGGTATAACTCATGTATTTATATCACAAAAGGGAAAAAAAATGAAGACAAAAGAAAATCTCTGCACAGCTGAATTTCATCCATCCCTTGGAAATCTTGGAAACCTCCTCTTTGACCCACTTGTTCCTCTGAGACCTGGGGCAGAGCATAGGAGACATTCTTCAAGCTCTCAGGCTAATTCTCAGATGTTGACCATGCACTGCCTGGTGTAACCTGCGTTGCATATCCCTTCTCAGTTTAGACTAATTGTATTGAGGCTATTGTAAAGCCCCTGGCTTCTTGAGAGCTGAATCTGGAATATGTAATAATATGAAATAGTTTGGTACAAGCTTAACATTCTCTACCTGACACTGTTTTAAAACAGGACTTACTTGTGCCAAGGTGATTAATATATTTACATACACAACCAGAGACTTCAGCAGTTACCAGAGCTGTCCAACTGCAACAGCAAAAGCCATCCAAATACAGACAAAAGGCAGAAACATGTAGAACTGAGAGCAAACTTATTCACAGTCTTAAACAGACCAGTAGGCTCATATACCAGATGTTACCATCAATTCAATCAAGCCGGCTGATTGGATTGCTCAGTTTTAATAGGTGAAGTACTGTAGTAGATGTATTTGCCTGAAGTACGTTTACTCTGAAGAATACTGAAGAATATTGTTCTTCACCAGTTTACTGTGAAAGTCACTAAATGGCTATTTTAAATTCCATTGACTCTAATCAGTAACATTGCTTTGAAGGTTGCCATTGTGAAAGCTGTTTTCTCTTAACAATTTGCCGATAAGAAACAAGACAGCAAACTGATTGCAAACTCAGATACCTGTAAAATATTTTTATACGGTATATCTTTTACTCTTTCCAACTATTTCTACCCATTTTAATGATAAGTAAGCTTTATTCCTGTCTTTTCTGGAGACTTTGGGAAGACTCTTGCAAGTCATAACAAATGACACTTCAAACAAATCACCATTATCAAAAGATTTGTTTGTTTGGGAAGAAGACAGCACAGAGAAGACAAAGGAGAAAAAAATCATTTTTCAATGAATCCTCTATTTCCAAGTATTTCACAACTACCATTAAAGATATTTGTTGTCTCTATGAAGTCTGTCCACATACATTTTTCAGTTTTGCCTTGAACTTAGTGAAATCTGTTCATCTTCTTTCTTGTGATTTGTTTTTAAAATTTTTGAAAATGTTTGCAATGGCTATGCAATTGTATTGTTCCAATCTGTTGAAAACTGGCCTAAAAAATATCATCTCATTGTGCAAAAACCATTGCCAAATCACAGAGTCTGGATCTTAAAACAGTGTCTGCTAGTTTGGACCGCACTTCCCTTTAGACATGAAGTATTACCTCAGACCACCATAATTTTACTGAATGCAAACTGAAGCTATAATCACTGATAGTCATGAGGTGTACCACACGATAAGGTTATATTTTTTCTTGTAAACTCTCAAGACAGCTGATAAATGTTCACCTGTATTCATTTGTATCCACAGGTCAGCATTTGCCTAGAACTGGGTAGACAGCATACAGATCTATCTACCAGCTATCTACCAACCTAATGTGTATCATCCTTTAAATATAATGTCACAGGTATCATTTGCACTAAACACTGTTCTTTGCAAGTCAAGTACCCATCCAAAAATTGTGTTGAAGTTGTCTGTATGTAAAGCTTTTCAGTTTGCACTTGATTCCTTCTCCACTGTCATTTGGAGGCATCTACAAGTATTTGTGTTGTTTCTTGTAGCAGATAAGTGATTCTGGTAGTTTTTGTTTTAAAGACTGAAATGTTGCACCGGAGCCGTATTGATTTGCTTATTTTAGATAGGATCTGATAGAGCTCAGGAACATAATCTCTTTTAGCTCTTTTTGAAGAGACATTTTGTAAGCAGACTTACAAGAAAAAAATGGAAGAGGCAGTTGCAGTGAGTGGTGGCTATGCTGAAGTTCTGTTTCTGAAGGCATTGGAAACCAATCTAGCCAACAAAATTGCACAACTTGTTTATGAAAAATATCCACACTACACAACTCTTACACGTTCTCCATAGGGGCCTAATTAGGATAAAGGGCAAATAAAAAACGAAATGTGCTGATCTTGCCTTGCAGCCTAGGAAGACTTCAAGTGCAGGTTATGAAAACAAGTGGGAATATTGGGACAGAAGATCTTCACTGAGACACTCTGTTCTGAATCATAGCACACTAATTTGTAACTACCAAGTTCAGTGGCTCATCCTCCAAGAATTTCAAGAAAATTCTGAAGAGGAGATATAGGGGTAAAAGAGAGGTTATCTGTGATCACACAAAAAATAAATTTATTAATGACAACAGTTTTTGAGACTTGCTAATGGTGTAATAAATAGGGCCAAACTGCAAGCTAGTCTAAACTGGACTCAAATCAGTGGTCCATCACTATGTGTGACAGTGAGATATTTCAGAGCAAGACACAAATCTCCCCACATCTAATTTTGAAATAACATATATAACTAGAAGACATCTTCCTAACCCACTAATTTTGGAACATGTTAGTCTGTGACTTTCTCCATAATGTTTGTAAATTGATGGAAGAAGCCAGGAACTGGTCATCACATTTCTGCCTGAGATTTCCTGGACTGAAATACAGGCGCACGTGTTGCACAGATGCCTTCTGTGTGAGAGTGAGCCAGATGTGCTCTAAACCTGCTAAACTCACAGTGCAAAACCAGATCAATTGTAAATTCTGTACAAATGGTCCAAATCTTGTTCCCCTATTTAAAGAACATTTCCATGAGAGAGAGGCTGTTGCGCCTGCTAGTCCCATCCAGGAGTCAGGACTTCACTCAACCATCACTTCCCTCCAGATCTCCTCTGGCAAGATAATTGCTCTGTGTCTGTTCTGAGGCAGACTGACAGCTAGCTCTCTAACTGTGATCAAGCAGAGAAATCAAGATGGTGTGGAATAAAGCTTTCCTTACCTCTTCCTTTCTCAGACATGCTGGCAATGTGGCAGGGCTTTGAGGATTACTCCTACACGATGAATGAGGCAGGAGCACCTGCCCACAGTTCAGCAGCTTACACGTTCTGATTCCTCTGTGAAAGTGCTTAATCCGGACTTCAATGGACTGTATTTTAATGCCAGAATATTCACATTTCTCCCATTTTACTTTCTGAAGCAAATATCACCAGGGACAATATTCTTATTTTTCATTTCAGTGGCTAAATCACTTAAAATCCTTTGACAGACTTTGTCAAAGCAGAGGCGTCCACAAAATAATTTGAAGAGACCTTAATAAGAAACTAAATGGAAACTATGGGATATAATTGTATTGTTCACAAAAGATAACATCAAGTATCCATTTTACACAAAGCAACCAGGAAATGATTAGCTAGATTCTGACACTGCAATAGTGCTACTTAATCTGGTAAGTAGCTACTTCAAAAGAAATGCAAATAAGTTTAGAGATCTCAGTGTAAAAAGATGTGACAGTATTTGAACTCCACTCAACTTGTGTAATTTTTTGATAATATGGATCAATAAATGATAATGATAATTTTCTTATAAATCATTGTTTAATCAGTATTTTGGCTCTTTGAAGAAAAGCAGATCAATCCCAAGATCAACATGTGAGTTTAAGCAAGTAGGGGAATATATTGGTCATTTAAAACCTATACTGATGAAATTAACGATTTATAATGAACCATAAAAATCTCTGTTTGGAATATTAACTAAAGGAATATGGCTTTACTTTGTGCATTATCCCAGAACCTACTTTAACAAAAAATATGCCAGTGATCTGTCAGATGTCATAGTCATGTCTTCAGCATTACTAAGGAAGTCCTACACAGGAGTCAATATAGACTTTGGACAGTATTATCGTTTCTTGATTTGGGATATGTCGAGGGGCTAAAGCTAAGGAATACTGTCTCTATCCAAGACTAAGACCTCCAAATACCTCTCATGAACCTCTCTGATAGCTGAAAGATTATGCATAGCTATTGAGACAGCTTGGATTTAAGAACTGGATTTGCGTGGACTCGGTTGTCTTTTGGGGGATAACTATTGTTTAGTATTGATTCTACAGAAAATTTGGCTTCCAACTTTATCTGCTCTGGATTTCACCTGAGGTAGGTGCCTGAACTGACTGATGTCAACTTCCCTCCCTGAGTGATATAACTCTACATAAGAAGTTCATGGCACCTTTTTATCTGTAGATATGACTAAGGTGCCATATTTTCTCTTAGCTATTCTGTCTGACTTTTGTATGTCAGATTTTCATTATATTCTGGATCCGTTGTCTAGGTTATGACACACAGTTATAACAAAAATCTTTGTTGGCAGCCTATCTTGTAATAACCAGGCACTTTCACATTAATTGCAGAACATAACACTGGAGATGTTCAAGAAGGGTCAAAAGGTTTTGAGACAACTGGAGAGTACCTAATTTTCAGACTTGATTGTTCAAGTTTAAGTTCTTCAATCTGTGTATAGGAACTGCAATATAAATGGCTTTGTTTTCAAAGGAATTGATACAACCACCTTGGAATCTCCTTTCAGAAGGAGTCCACCCATGTTTGTGTGTGAGGTTTAGGTGTGTATCTCTGACAACTCTGATGAAAGCTTATTTTGGCAGACTAACTTGGACCATAGAGATGCTTTCCTTAAGTCATAAATATTATATCAGATCTAATGAGCTTCATGTGAAAACAGCAAAACACATCTGTTTGCCTTCCTCTTCCCACAACGACACTAACAATAAATAGCACATCCTCACTCCTTCCACATCTCAATACAAACTGTGAATATGGGACTCTGCTTCCCACTGATCAATGAGAAGGGAAGAAACTTTGTGAAAAATTCACCTGCCTATGTTCCCTGGCACTTCCCAACCATATAGCATGCACCTGAAAATGAAGGTGACTGGTCCAGCATAGCTATGGTATACCTAGTGATTATATTTCAGCCAGCATGGCTCTATTTCTCCTTAGAACCCAAAGGAATTGCTGTGACATAAATTGCTATGTACAACATTGAGGAACTTCTCCATATCGATCAATCTAAGCGCAATTTATGTGCAAGAACCATGAAATGAAGCTAACTTATTCTGGCACCTAATAAGTGAATGAGATGACATTTTTCTCTGATTGAAAGCCCACAACTCTTTAATTATAGAGCATTGGGCCAAACCCATCTTCATTTCATGCATTTTTAGGTTAACCATAATGGGTTTTCTTGTTCTTATTTGGATTAAATTTTCGGCTTGCTTCTCCATTCTGAACCCCTTGCAAAGACTTTAACAACTGATCTGCCAGCACAAACATCAGTCTTGGTTACCTCTCCAAAAGCATGGCGGAAAATAGCCTGGCATCCTTCTGATAGGGGGGAGGCTTGATGTTGCTAACTGAAAGGGAGAGTAAATGATTCAAATTATTTGTTATATCATCTCAATTTCTAAATCTCAGAGTCTAGCTGTAGGTGATATGCTAACATGTGTGGATGGTATTATTTGTATTGCTACTCTTCTTCTCCAAAAAAGTTTTCAGATGCAGAGAATAGTCTGGGTCTTCAGAGACAGTTCCTAAATTATTCAGGTAATTTGTTGTTCTGCCAATTACCTTGGTATTTCTAGAAGTCCTTGCATAAATCAGTAAGTAAAAAGACCCCAAAAATCAATTTTTCCACTACCCATGACAACATCATTCAATGAATTTCCCTGCTTATTGGGTCCGCAGAATGTCTCTCCCTGACAAGCCATCAGTATCACACCAGCCATTTTACCACGTTGACAGCCTTGCTTCCACTGTAGAAGAGGGGACATTGAATGAATCAAAACAATTGGGAAGTGTGACAATGGCATCACTCCGTCAAGAAGATATAGTTTGGAGGGCATAACTGAGGTGATATGTTTTAGTCATCAGGGTAGCAACATGTTTGTTGACAAGAACATGTTATGTTAGCCAGAAAAACATGTTCTTTACTGCAGGTCAGATTATACTGAAGTGTGAAATGGTGCAAATTAAAGATGGACCACTCATCTTTAATAATTAGTATCCTAATTTAAAAGCAGAAGTTTGCTATAGTTCTAACAGCATTTTCCCTTTCTTTTTTCTTCTTTTTCCTTTTTGCATTGCTTTTACAGTTCTTATTATTGGAAAGTACCTGGCTTCTCATGAGCAATATTGACTCATTTTTTTATTCCCTTAGGAAGGGGCTAACATTTCATCTAGAAACAGTTTAGAAAGGAAGTAAATCTTCCATTGGATTTTTGGATGGGTTTACTTACACAATTAAAAATAAATGAAAACATTCAGAGTCCAATTTGAAGTCTGCTTTTAATAAAATGCACAGAGGTCCATACTGGCAGCTTCTGTTAATACTAATGGAAGTTATTAGGTATGTCTTCCCCAGGTGTTGATGGGAGAATTTCCTGCTCATTTGCAAAGTAGGTGGAAGTGAATGATCCTCCTGTGATATAGCTTCTGGAAATGTGAATTAGGTATGGCCATGAACATTATGAAGAAAAATGAAAAAGGCTGTTTCCAGAGAATGCTGTGGAAAGGTGGTAGAAGTTAGAAAATCAATGTATGTGGCAGCATACTAGATCAAAAAATGACCTTGGCTGATATTTGCGTTGCAGCAGGTGTTGACTTTGATAAATGGCTCTTGTAAATCAGGGGGAATGTTGTACCATCCCATCAGATAAAAAAGTTTAAGTGCTCCTGATGAACTTTATAAATGCCAGCTAGCAGATGCACTTGGGGGCTATTAACATTCGTACACTTTATTATACAAATGAAACACAGAAGTCAAATTGGTAGAACTTCTGATGCCCAGAGAGGAACACCAGCCTCCACTGCCTGCTGAAGGAAGACATATGTCTGACATATCATTAATAAGAACAAGCTTAAATAAATTGTACATGAATTGGCAGAGGAATTTTGAAGGTAATTTTGTGTATTGTCAGTAGAGTTGTGTGAATGATTTGTGTGCAGCTATTCAGCAAGTCTTGTTCCCCATTTTCTCACAGGTTTTCAGGCACTTGATTTGCTTTTTAGTAATTTATTCATGTAGAGGTTTATTCATTTTACCAAAACAGAAGTGCATACGTGCTATGTTGTATTGCTGCTATGACCTGATTTCCCAGCTGATTCAGCTTGTATTATGCCTCTGTCCTCGCTAGCTCAATATTGCTGTGGGAAAGCATAGCAGGTTATCTGGGCGTTTGCTTCTTCATAGATCGATTCATGTTTTCAGAATCTGATAAATCAGAATGAAATTTAAAATCTTTCTTCTTTACTTATATATTTGGCTATGGCCAAAATATCACTGCTAGAAAATATATATAAATTTACATTAATTTTATGTATAATGGTGGAACCATACTTTAAATCCTCTGTTGTTTACTGGGGAGATTTACACTTGCCCGATATTCACACTATAGCTGAACTCTTTAAGACTGATTACCTGCAATGTACTATAAAAGATAAAAAATTAAGATCATACTTATCCATAAAGTCCTACAAGTTAACTGACAAATTCAGAGCTGCTGTTAGTTGTTCTCATCCAGAAAGAACCAGCTTGCAAGGAAAGTAAAGGACAATTTGGTAAGTTTTTAATGGACGTAACAGGAAACTTCTATCTTAAGGAGGAACTAGAACTAGAATAATTTGAATGGAAATAACTTCACAAATTAGGATTTCAAAGCATCTGAGATACTGTGGAACAAACATGACTAAGGTAATTGTTTAGCCATGCCGACAATGCAAACTGTTCTGCAACTTTAAGGCATGGAATCAAGAAGACACCAAATTGTTTCAAAATCACTTTGTCACTAATCATCCCAACAGGAGACAGCACATGTATGATCTTGACCCTCCTGACAGTGGTATCACAGAAGCAATTTGCCTTGGTACTTGCTATAATGACTTCTCCCCATCTTGTTGGAAATATTCCATCTCTTGAATATTTTATATTTTTACAATGGGTATTTATATTACTTAATAAATATGGAAACCAGAGTCTATATTTCAGAAGATTCTACTCTTTTTGTTCATGCCTTACAGACTTCTCTATTTTCTTGCAAATTGGAACAGCATTGAAAATGCCCATTCATATTACAGTCCTTGTATACAGACTTCCTCTGTGCAAAAACTCTTAAAACAAAATTCTGATTTGGAAAGCCTTCAGGATTCTCCATTTCAGAGTCATAAAGAGCCTTCACTTCCCACCTAGGCAGCAATGAAACAGTAAGAGATTTAGAAGAATAGGGAAATATTTGAGCACAGTGAGAGCTTAAAGCTCTGTTTATCAAGAGATGCTTCTTTTCATATAGCTTTACTGAATCTTACATTTGAATTTCATTTCAAGCTCATGCTTATAAATTGAGATGTGTAACACATGTACATACATGATGGTATCACGACATGTGAGTGTCATGGTTAAGGATTTCTGTCAGGAAAACTTGAGGATGAACTAGGATCATAAAGCTGGCAGAGAGATAAAGAAATACAAATTACTTAAGAAAATGAAACTTCTAGTTAGGCCATAATGCTTGGGTTTTGGTCATATATGAAAGATTTTGTTTTTATTAAAGAACATAAGCCGTATGAGTCTGATGTATATTGCATGGATAAGTCAAGTACAAATCAATATATCAGAGTAAACCGCTTCAAAATTTCCTGGGCGCTGAAAGAAATGATGGCTGTGCCGTCAAACTAGATGAGAACGTATTTGAGATCCTTACATGTAATGCATGAGGCAAATGCATATCTTTAGTTAAGGATGGACAAAAACCCCAAAGTTGAAAATCTTCGGCTTAGGCACAGAGAAGTTCATGCAATTATTTCTCTTATCTTCTGCTTGTATGTTCATATTGTTAAATTTTGCTTTGAATTTCAAGCTCTAACAATTCTTCCACCTCAATACCTGAAATTCACTTGCATCTGATTAGTTTCACATGGGGTTTATGTCAACATAAATGTGGCCTGCATTTGTTGCAAGGATTGACAGTACCAGGTTATGTTCCAAGTAGGCAGTAAGACTCCCAGATGCTGGTTACCCAGCGCCTGACACATCCTTTGTGTTGTCTCTTCACTTCAACAAGCTTTTCCTTGTGATCATGCAGAAACAAAGTATGGCTCAGCACAATAAATCAAACCAGATCAGGAGTTACAGCTCATCTTTATCAGATCACAATGCCAATGAAAACTAAAATGCTGCAGTGAAACAGTAGTACTGCATGTGAATGCAGCACTGCAAAGCAAATAAATATGATGCTGGTTTTTTTCTGTGATGAATACTATAATACCTACTTGTCTGGCCTGGAACCCTTTCTCTGACACTGGACAGCATCAGTTCTAAAATGCATAAAACCAGGTCAAATAACTCCTAGCCTCTAGTAATTTATATCTCAAGGATTTCGAGGTGCCTTTTGTATTTAATAGTTCTCAGTGGGTTTCTCCTTTACCTTTGCCTAATGGTTTTCTAAACAGGTGAAAATGTTTAGTAGCCAACAACATAGGTGAAAAAAATTTACCACATTTATTACACAAAGAAAAATATAGCAATGTAATCCAGCAGCAGTAGAGCTACTGCACTCATGAATGACACTGGTTGCTAAATCTGCACTACGTGAACATGGGTATCTCCTTTGGGGATTCGGAGCTGTGTCCACTTTCTAGGTCTTAAGGAGTAAATTCAGGGTGAATTCTTTCTTTACTAAGAAGAAGAAAAAGAAAAAAAAAGAAGAGGCAGAGCCAGTTTACACCTGATGCTCTGCATCCCTGCTGTGGCCATATGCATCTACAGTTCAAGCAAACAACTTTACATAATCATCTGTTTGATCTGAATCCACTTCCTTCATGTAACTGGAAAGTTTCCTTACTATTGAACTACAAAAATAATGTTTCTTCTTGGCAGTGTTATAGTCTGTACAAAACACATCAACATTCAGCTAAAGCAGGCTCTGCAGTGCAGGGATGTCCAGTGAGGGCCGTAAACCAGGAACTGGAATATGTTTCTTAATTTTGCTGTCTTGGCCAAGAGTTGGAGAGCAAATGATTCACAGCAACTGCAGAGCATTAATAAATGCTTCCATTAACTGATGCGGGGCACCCTGGGTTAGCCCACAGACAGACATTGCAGTTAAAGAAGAAAGCAACACAGTTGACAGCAGCAATTTCAGCAATTGGACTGTTGCTGGAAAAATTAATAGAGACAGACAGGTAAGATTTGCAAAATAAAATTAAGCAAATTAAAGCTTTAGGAAACTTTGTTGAGATGGCTGAATAATGGGAGTGTTTATTTTGCACTCCAAAGGTGCCAAGGGCTCCTACCAGAGCACAGATTGCTCTCTGGGGAGAGATGCCAGGCACAGCGGGACACAGCACAGCCCGGGGTGGAGCTGGCAGGGGCACTGCCCAGCGTGCCACCGGTGGTGCCGGGCACGTATGGCACCGCGGGAGCTCCGTCCCCTGCACACACAGTGGCCGCTGTGCCCGACTGCCTCATAACAAAATGTTTTCTCATTGCTTGGTGATTGGCTAGTTGACACTTTTTGAAACCAAATGATTGGCTCCCTGTTTCTGTTTTGCCAGCAAGTGTTCCTATACAAAAAATACAAATTTACATATACACATATATATTTCTCTTTCAATATATAAACATATATATTTTTATATTATCTATATTCTTGTATATTTTATATAAAGATATATAGAAAAGCATGTAGAAATATGCATAAATATATATTTATATATACACAGCTGCATATTAAATATATATACATATATATAGCACCTATATTTGAACATATATAAATTAAATATATATATATCCTTAAAAGTGTAGCTAAGTAATGAAAACCAACTTCCTTAATAAGAGTAAATTAAATGAGTAATTAAATTTTAATGTGAATAGAAAGTAAATAAAATCAAACGGCAGGTGCAGGGCCCCCAACTCCAAAGGCTGCTGGAGAAGCCCTCACATCTCTGGGGTGGGGGAGGGTGACGAGGGTGGGGGGGGTATCAAATGCAGGGGTGGAGATGGACCCGAACATGATGAAAAATGACCCAGGTCTATGGACCTGTCCCAGGAGGCCACCAAGGGGCAACCCTGGGCCAAGGCAGAGCAGATCCCAGCCTTGAGAGGCCCCTGCTGGCCCCTGCCCCACAGGACCCTGCAGTGCTCCTGAGGCAGCCTTGGGGCTCTGCTCTGGGCTGCCCAGCATGGGCAACGTGGAAATCTAGGACAAAATGACAACAGCAGAAGCATGTGTGTGGGGACAGTAAGGAAAAGCCCCAAGAGGATCCCCAGAAGAGACCATGTGAACCTGAAGAACTGTCTGATGAACGCGTGAATCATAAACTGCACTTCCAGGGAAGTTTCACGTGGTGGGATCCCTCTGCCATGGCTGGGGAGAGCTTACAGCACCTGTGAGACTGTTATGGGGTGCAGCCCTTGGGCCAGTGATGACCTTGTAGAGAGCTTCAAAACTCTGGGGCAGACTGACAGAAGAGGGAGAAGACGACATTTGTGACGTCAGGCTCCTGGTGGGCAGGAGTCATTAGAGAGGCTGGTGAAGGCCATCGTGGGGCAGCCAAGGTCAGAATGCCTCCCCAGCCTGCTGGGGCTTTGCCAGTCCCTGTCTGCCCCACAGCACATTCTGCTTCTACCGAAACCCTCTCCTGTGCTGGGGAGGACCAAGGGCATCCACTTTTGAGCTCCTCCCCACACCTACTGGGTTCTTCTTAGGAGCATGCTGGTTTGCGATATGTCTCATTGTACTCTTCAGGCGCTGAGGGTGATTAATCTTTCTACCTTGTCCCACTGCTGTGAGTCATTAGGATTTAGTCACTGTCTCTACTTCATACCTGTTTGTTCAGAGAAATTGCAGGTAGATGTGTGCTAGGATCTTGACAATGTGCTATTGGAGGCCTCAGCAGCACATGTAATTTTTGTAGCCCTTTTCCTTCTGGTATTTTGCATGCATGTGTTCACATTCTCTCTTCACTAATATCAATATAAACATTTTTCCTACAATTTTCCACAGCCTTCGGAGATTCCCAGGCTTCTATTTCCCAAAAACATTGTATGCACTTTGGTATCTGCTGGCAAAAAATGACTACGTAAGGTTGATTCCTAAGTTTTCTTCTCAAAAGTCACCAGACCTGTAGTGCTGCTCCTCAAAATATGGCTGTATATTATGGTAAACTTTCCATTTTTCTGGTGCAGAATTACAAATTAATATTGCAATTAATTTCCTTCTATGCAATCATTTTGTTTATAAATTCTATCTGATCCTGTCTTCATAAATATCTATTTTATTGCATTCTCATGAGCTTTATGGTGAGTGCCTCCCTGCTTTCTCGGTGTACATTACATTATCCCTTCTTATCCAAGAAAAATTGGAAAAAAGGTTTGAGAGGAAGGGGAAGAGCAGGAAGAAAGAAATCTGTTGAGTAATGGAAAAAAATATTTCTTTCACTTTTAAATAATATTCTAAATAATCTTTCCCCAAGTTTTAATACTCTTTCATTAACTCTCGTGCTACATATTATCAAGGGCTACCTCACTGGCTAATCAGAAATTTATTGGTTATAATAGAGATGTCATTTGACATCAGATGTACATGTTGATCTATGTTCAAATGTCACATTTATAGTTGGAAGCAGCAATTGACTCTCTCTGGAGATTAGCAGTGTACTATTCAATGCCAGATGATATGAAATTTAGTTCTACAAATCTGTTGTTATGAGAAAGTTGAGGACAACTGAGCTGTGCAAGAATCAGGCAGACATTTTTAATGAGTTCATATTAGTAAGAAGAAACTTATTTTCTGCACACGATTCCATCCTGGAGCTTGTCTCATACAATGTTAAACACTGAAACATGACTTTAAAAACTACACAAGTTTTGTGTCTTCAGTCTCACATTCTGTTAGTAACAGCTGGAAAAATAATATTTCATAATATGAAAAAAGAAACTGTTCCAATACTTTATCATTAGACTAATTAAATAATTTGGAAAGCTGCTTCAGAGTCATTAGAATGATCATTAAAATCTGCTAATAAGTGTGCTCAAAGACAGATTCATTCATTAAAGAGCAACCTATGCAGGCCTTTGCATTGGTTAGGGTTGTTGTCCTCCATAACAGCCCTGGCGTGGCATCCAGCTCCAGATACTAGAGTTGGCACAAAGGTAAAATAAATAAATAGCTAAAATGTATTCCATTTGACTCTGCATGTCCCTACTACATCTCTTGCATCCTGACAGACTGGAAGAAAGCTTGAAAGCAGTGATATTTGCCAGACCAATAAGAAAATTCCATTTTGCAGGATTGTGGCACCTCTGTACAATTTTACGAATCAGGTACACAGATAAAGGAAAATACTGTCCCGAGACATCAATTTGACAAGACTAATGCAAAGTTTCTTGTTTCCTTACTGACCTCACATATGTTCTTCTGCTGTTGTCATTTTGTCCTGGATTTCCACTTTGACAGGCCCGTGTTGCCCATGCAGGGCAGGCCCAAGCAGATCCCCGACGCTGCCCCAGCAGCACCACAGCGTCCTGTTTGTGGCCTCCCCCCATACATACATGGTATAATACACATATATAAGAATATATGTATAAGGTGTATCTATGTATAAATAAATAAAATACATATTTATGCATATTTGTACACTTTTTTCTGTATATATTTATATAGACAAGGGCAAATAAGTATGTATGTCTAAAGCAACGTATCTTTAGATAGGAGAAATTCTCAATGCAAAGGAAAGGGGCGGCTAACCAAAGGGTGCTCTTCAATCATGTGGGTGTGTTGGTTCAAAAACTAGCAGACAGCCAGTCACAGAGCAGTATGAGAACACATGGGTTATGATGACATAAATGGCACCCATGAGCTCATGGTGGGCGGGGCTTGCTGCCCTGAGGTAGTTCTGGGTATAGTGGGTGGGGCATCTGGTCCTGCCAGCCAATCACAGGCCTGCCTGAGAGCACCTGGGCATGACGTGTTACAAAATGGTGCCCCAGGGCAGGAAGAGGTGGGGTGAACAGACCATGTGACTGGCAGACGGGTGGGACTTCTCCTGGTGGACTTCTCCTGGTAGACTTCTCCTTGCAGCTGTGCCACTGCTCTGGGGCTGACATGTCCCATCGTGCTGCAGCCACCACATGGGAGGAGGCCGGTCAGCACCCAGAGAGTGATGGGACCTCAGGGGAGAGCAACGGGTGGCAGGAGCTGCCAGTCTGGGGCACCCGCAGGGTGGCCAAGCTCTCCTCACCCACCTGCCCCAGTGGCTTCTCCATGGCCTGGTCCCTCCTCCATTTGCATACCCCTCCTCAAGAGGACTCTGCTGTGTCCAACGGCACCCCTCTGGAGGACCATGCCCCTCCAGCCATGGTAAGCAGGGGTAAGAAAGAGGCAGCCCAGCTCCCTGCGGCACAGCCCCAGCCTCCCTCCTGTGAGGGTGCGGCAGCGCTGCCTCCCGAGGCTCCTGTGCAGCCAGGTGTTTTTCTGAGCAGCCGAGAGGAGGAGGCTGTCCTCCAGACAGCGGGCGCTACTAGCCGCTCTGTTGAGTCACCATGCATAAATAAAATAACTTTTTTGACTCCTTTTTACTCGAGATGGAAAGTATCAGAGATCAAACTATTTCCAAGAAGATTCTCTATAACTGAATGTTCTTCTTTAGCAATTTCTGTTTAAAAGAATTATAATGGGCTTAAGCACCAAGTTTGTTCTTTTCTGAAAAAAAAAATACTAAATTTGGACAAGACAATTCTTTTCGTTGACGAGTGCAGTGTCCACCCTGCTGCCTTCACGATTCCAACTCTGTCCTCGCACTGAGTGGAAAACACCCCTGTCCCATAGCTGCAAGAACACAGCTTCCTCTTCTTCCGTCGGAGCACAGGGTATGCTGCTAGCTGGTACTGGGCCAGCGAGACGCATTCACTCCCGCAGGCTACGCCTGTGCATCTGGCGCCATGTTCTGTGGGTCTCTCCATTCACTCCCATGTTGCCACCCTTTTTCTTCCCATGTCACAGTTCTTGGAATTGTTTCAAGTCTTCTCAGCTTTGTGCTTTGCATCTACTGCACAAATGGCTTTATGCCAGGTAAAAACAAGAGAAGCTACATCAAGCATCCCTGTATGCATGAACTGCGTATTTTGCCACTGGAAGGGAACAAATCTTGTTTCTCACACTCAGAACCATCAGTTGGAAATTCTCTAAATCCAGACTTCTAAAGTTGCCAGACCACACAAGGTGACATTTCTTAAAAAGTCGAATATATTTCTTGATTAAGAAACCAAGTTTAGAGCTTCCTGCCTATCATGGTCCTTGAGAGTGATTTTAGGAAGTCACATAGGTGCTCTGTAACTTATTCTTTTATACATTGGGGATACAGCTTTCCCTTGACAATTAAGATTTTCAGTCTCAGAGGACTAGGGTATCTTACTAGGGGGCTATAAAACACCCTATAGAATGGATGTTCATAATCAATTGGGATTTCTAGGTGCTGCAACAGATATAAAGAAGAATTGCGATACATTGTACTCTGGGATCAAATTGTATAAAGGAGAAGAATTATAGCACAATCCCTCTGTTGTAACAGTTCACATCTGTCTATGCTCTGAAAGCAGAGAAAACTATGAATCATTGTCTGAGGTGAGCAAAGTCACCTATGTTTGCTTTGTTCAAAAAGAAAAATAAACCCCACACATGAGGACACACTGATAATTAGTGTTTTGGGAATCTGTAGAAATTCTGTTAGCAGAAGACAATTTCTGTGCAAAACAGAAAAGTAGTAACATTTCTCTTGCAATGGTGCTCAGAAGAAGGGTGAGTGGGTTGTGTAGTTATGTACTCCAGAATACCTAAAAATGATGGTGGGCTATAAGAACTGGGACACAGGCAAGGAGAATAAGTCCTGTCCTTACCAAGACAATATGTGTTAGCTAACAGAAGTTCGCATCCTAGTATAGACAGAACAATTTCTGGTGTCTATATACACCCACTCACAAGCTTAACATTGGGCAGTGCCTAAAGTTTACCCTAGCCTCACTTCTGTCGAGTAGCAGCATAACCAACAAGTACTGCTACTAAGACAACAGCATACAGCTTCCTCAAGGTAGACGTGGCTTAAAAATGCAATGATGTGAGGTGTTCACCATCCCTGACATAAACTGGAATACAGAATTTCTGTAGCTTGGGAGACTGGGCTTTGTTCACCTTTTAAACCTTCTGTAATTGGGACTAGTGTTAGATAATGAAGTTATCCAGACTGAGGAACTCCTCAGCACTTTTTTTTTTTAGAATAGGAAGAATGAGAGCTGCTGGGGATCAGCTGTGAATGTGCTATTGATTTCTCTCCTACTGTTACCATGAATGAGAAATGCCTTGTAAAGCATCTAGGTGGAAATCAGAGCTTTTCCAGCAAAGTGCAACAGCACCACCAGAATGCTTCCAGCATGAGGGAGGGTATGTTCTGCCAGGGATGGTTTTTGGTCAACTACACCAGTACACTGATACAGACCTTTGTACTTTTCAGCCTTACCTAGACTAAATCACTGGATTTGTAGTCAGTAGTATTAATCATGCTATATGAATGCCACCGTAGGTGTGCTGCCAAGCCACAGATGAGTAGCATTTGTCTGCAGTGGCACGTGGCAGTCGTCCACGCCAGGCTTCTCATTTGGCAGCATCAGGCAGCATCAGACAGGCTGTATTTGCTTGGGAATTCCCATGAGGCAGCAAAGCAGATGGGAGATAGTTAAGCTGTGCAGCACTTAAGTTTGAGCTGTGCCTGTTATCAAGCATCTTGGAGTATTTCCAATTTGAAGTGGTCTTTTGGGACATTTAGGGGAGGATGGGGTTGTGTTTTCCTTAAATAGTCGAAGATTTCATGGGGAATAAACAGCTCATTTTGTGACCTGCACTACCTTTTCAGCCTCTTAGCAAACAAAGGTATAGGTATCCAAAGTTTTGGACACTGCTCCAAGTGATTTTATCATTTCAAGGGAATATGTTGAAATAAGAAATAAAATTAGTCTTGTACTATTCCAGTATGTTTCAAAATCAGAAATGTAACATGCTTTTAGCTTTAAAGACAGAGCTCTACATCAAATTTGTATGACTGCTGAACTACATTTGTTGAGCTTTAGCATAATTTTTCCTCAGTACTCACCTTAATATAGCATATGATGCTTTTGGCAGTGTAATTGTACTAGACTGCTTAAAAAATCATTCATCTTGCCCTATTACCTGTACCAGATCAAAGAAGGGCATTAACTAACCAGATGTTGCTACATATATTTGCATCTGTTTGTGAATCTGTTTACTTCAGACTATTTTAAAGAAACACTAAGTAAAATAGCGTCATTGTGGAAACAGAGAAATGGGAATAATACAGCATTACACTTTTATTGTTAAGAGATTTAACTAAATAACTGTGAGCAAATCTACTTTAAAAATATGAAGTCTGTGCCTAAAAACCAAATTGTTTCTTACTCACATCCTCTTCAAAAAAAGCACATCAAAATTTATTCTCTGCACTGTTGCTACTTATATACTCAGCTATAATATTAGGTTAGTGTTTAATAGCATGCATAGCTATGAAAGTGTTTCCAATTCCCATTTGAATGTGTTAAAGAAATCTAAAGGTTACAGTACAGTACCCTGGGCCTCACTGTGCTTTAAAAAGTCAAAGTAAAAGGGTTTTAAATTTTACAGAAGAAATGATTCAGTAATCCCATTTTAGTTGTATTTTTTTAAATTACAGATTAAAATATATTATGGTTAAAATGTAGCGGTTTCAATAAAATGTAAAGTATATGAAAGTCTGTGTAATTGTACACACATGAATAGGAAGACACTTTACCTCCTTTGGCTCTGCAGCTCTAACAGAATTCAGGGATTATTTCCATGAGAATGAAAAAATGATGATAAGAAGTAGCTGCTTTTGAATGAAACCCTGTCTATTTACAGAAATTCCAGACAAAACCCTATTTCTGCCAACACAGCAGGAATAAAAACAAGAAGCTTCTCCCCTCCATGTGGTTCCCAGGCTCCTTCCAGGCAGTGCCAAGGATGCTCTTTTCACTCTCTCCATGCCAAAAATGCCTATACAGGAGCATCATAGCTTTTCAGATTTGTTGTGTTTTGGTTTTATATTTTTCCTGCTGTCTTTTTGCCTCTGCCTCTAACAGAAACACACAGCCATAATCTCATCAGTCCCCTCTCTCCATTAGCACAAACCATGAGGACACTTAATTACCCCCCTCCTTCAGATTGAACTAAAAAATGTTTCAGCAAAACAATGGATTAGTATTCCTGTGTGAATTCTGCCACATTTTTTTTTCCTCACATTTCTAGTGGTTTTAAATGAATCAGCCCCTAACATTTTGCTCTTTCTGGCTACTGCTGCCTCATCTTTAGAGCTAGAGGAAAAGTCTTGATTGTTGTCACCATCCTGCCAGTGAACCTCAACACTGAATCTTATCATAAGAAGCAGGTTTTGTTCTACCAGATGTTAATTGGGACCATACTTGTCGCCTTGTCATCAGTGCTCTTTGAAGACCACAGGAAACCTGAACAACCCCCTGGAAGTGTCTTTTACTCTCCCAAGAAATGGAAAATTGGACAACTTCTTTCCTAGTGTGGGTCTCTCAGGTCATTGCTCAAAATAAAGAATGACTCCAAGTTGGCATCAGATTAATCCAAGATGATATCTGCAATTTGGAATATTATATTGCTTACTTAACACTCATTTCAGGGATTCTGGAGGTCCATCACTTTTTTTCCATATGTAGTTTTAAATTTCAAGGAAATAAATAGAGATTGTTCTTTTTAGGCAAAACTGGATTATGCATTTAAATTTTATTTCCTTCTGATGCAGCTCGTCGGAACTGGGCAGGAGATGGATTTGAGAAATGATGGAGTTTCAGATTAATCGTCAATGTTTATCTTGCTGCAACAGGATCATCTAGAGTCACTTCCTGGGTTTGAAACCCATGGGATCTGTAATTAAACATTGATAGTAAGAAATGACTGTATAGAAGGTATTTCATGTCCTACACATAAAATGGAATTTAACTGCTACAGGATGAGTTTTGTAATGTTGCACTGTAGCAAGCAGGAACTCTTCAGTTCTGCCCTCAAAAGCCTGAACGTATAACAACCTTTTTCCTATGAGAATGAATTGGCAGCCTGAACGACTGGAAAAATACATTTAAGGAATGTCCTAAGAAAATTTGTTTTCCCCATTACATCAAAAAATGGCTTTACTTGGAAAGATTCTGCAGTGCGGAAAAATGTGGGAGGAATCAGAGTATGAAAAAAATTCTCCACCAGAAAGGAATGGATTAACAGAATTGATCAGAAGTGTTACAAGGGTTTTGTTTTGTTCATTGGTTTGTTTTTTTCAGGTGGCTTTTATTTGTCAAAACTGAAACTTTTACAAATCTATGGAAAGTGTAATCCACAATGCATTTTGCTCTCAAAATTTTACAGAATTAATTATTTCAGCAGTATTTCAAAGATGACAAAAATTTCCATTTTAAGATTTGAAAGGCAGATTTATTTTCTATGTGGTAGAGTGAAAAAAATCAAAATTATCAGAACTGAAATATTTAGAAACCAATCTAATGTTTCAACTGCTCTACAGTCAAGCCTTCTTGAGGGTTTGACTAATATAAATGTATGCAATTTTTATTTGTCATCCCTTTTTGCAATAATTATTTTCTAATGTCTTGAAAATTTTAATGAGTTGGAAAGCTATTTCACACTCACATCTGTTAATCAACTCAGTTATTCTTACTTTTTGGAAATGAGTGATTGTCTCATGTATCTCAACTGTGTTATGTAGGCCAGAGAGAGTCAACTAATCCTATGAACCTAAAAAGAAGGAAAAAGCATCAGAATACATTAAAATTAATTTATCCTTAATTTTGTATTATAAAAAAGCTGTGCTTTACTTTTATGCAGTCTGATTGTCTATTTTATTCCATATGTACTTACTGTTGATATTAGATAAAATACTCTGCTGTAAGAAAGCTAATCCCCTGTTTTCAAGAGGGATGTTGGGCTTTCTGGAGTTAATTTCTATTTGCTAAACCACAAACATACTGCTAAACATGAAATATTTCTAGGTACCAAGAACAGTTAAACTTATTCTTTTTTATTATACTATTATTGCTAATCTGTGTTCCTGTGTTAATCTATATTCCAGTCTATGTTGGAATTTACATGAGTCCAATCCTGTTGCAAAAAGCAAGCTCTGGTAATGAGTGCAGAAATGTTCCCTCGTTTGAAATATAATGTATCTCAAGAATTACAATGCCAGAATCGTGCTAAGTGCACATGTTCTACCACTTCTTAACTGTTGTGAGTCACTTTTGAGTGGTTCATTGCAGAAATATATGTGTAATTTTCAGTAGATGGAAATACCACTGCCATGTTACATAAATTAAAAATAGTTCAGAATTCAGATCTGAATAGGACATGTTGGCTTCCTATACATTTACTGATAGAATTTATGTTTTCCTGTAAAGCATATTGGAGTAATCAAGGAAGAGCTCTAAATGTATTAGGTATTATCCATCCAAAATTACGTAAAGGAAGTACTAGAGTAGCACAATAAAAAAGTCTTAAATCACAGGGCAGCAACATAAAGGTTGCTTATATTAACGTTGTATCCTTATGTATGTTTTCCAGATAGTTTCTGATTATGTCATGGAAGTAATAAGATATAGCATTTCTATATTTACCTTATTGTAATAAGGTAAATAAGGTAAGGAAATTCTTCATCAAGGTTTTATTCTGCTTAAATTTAGCTATTTTTTTAAAGTATTTTTCATGGGAAGTTTTACTCTTTCTGTCAATGACACATATTTTTTGAAGAGAACATATTGAGTGAAACTTTCCGTGCAAAATTTTTTGCAATCATTTATTCTACGAATGCGGAGAAGAAGCTTTCTTTAATTTTCTGATTATTACTTGTTACAAATAAAAAATGGAAGTAAAGTAGCCATATAATTATGAATATTCATTTGATTGAGCCAAACTATATTCCTGTACAATAGTTCTCACGTAATTTAGTATCTTTTCATATATTTCCATACTTTTAAAGTTTATTTTATCTTCCTAATTACTAAAAGTACTTTTTTGCAAAGTAAAGGGGAAAAATGTTAGGCAATGAAAAGCCTAAGAGACTAATTATGCATTGTCCACACACGCTTAAATGCACATACCTGCTTAGTCTTTTCAACATTAACAGAATAACTGACATATATTATCTTAACTGTTAATATGTTAAATTATTCATAGGTTTAAATATTTTCAGCATTGGGCCATGATCTGTTAAATGACATGAGTCTCTAGATACTTGGTCTTTTTTGTTCTTTGAATTTGATATGTCGTGTCCATAAATACAGCTCCCAGGTTTCTTTAGCATATTCTGGCACAGAGTTTTACCAGACTGTCTCTTTCGATTTTTCATCTTGTAATTCATATTAAATTGCACTGAATAATGCAAACTTATAGACTTCTGTTGCAAACTGACTAAAAGTCTATCAAAATCTGAACTGTCTGATGTAATCAAAATTTCCTTGCTAAATCTAATTCCCTCCCAAAGCTATTTATACATTTGTTAATGCCTCACTTTGTGTTACACTAGCTAAGTCACTCTGCATTATGGTTGTGTAGTGTAACTTGTCATAAATGTCATAAGCAGGTGTGACATAGTGGAAAGCAATGACTGGAACACAATATTCTAAAAAGTTGTCCTAAAACACTATGCAAGAAAATTCCTACCATTTTTTTTTCTTCAGTACGTATATATATTTAATGCGCAGTACTTACGGAATCTGTTGAAAATTAATGAAGAAGGCCTCCTTTTGATTGCTGATATGAAGATCATCAGATACAAGCAGAGTTTCAGGCCTGGCTTACAGGGTGAAAGCTGTAAAACTAAGTCAGTTCATGTATGATGTATTAGTCCATGTATTTTTACTGCTATAGGCCTGCTAGTAAATGTGTTGGATCTTACACTGATTCAGCTTATTTCACATCACAGACTGGAAGACATGTACCTGTATAAACCCTTGTATGCTGGTGTAGCAGGATTTGTCCTTACATGTATCATAACTCTTAAAGCAACAAAATTTCTTATTACAGGCAAGTTTTATTTGAATGTGATCTTTTGTGTATATGTTATGTTACATGACAATGATGTCATAGATGTCTTTGCATAATCATCTGCATTGTCACAGAGTTGTAAATGAATTTCCATTTACTTTTATTGTAATTCATTTAATTAAAATTAATTCATCTGAAAAAAGTTCTGAAACTCATGGTATGGCCTGAAGCAATGTAATTCCCCACATTGATGATTCTGGGGCACCTTAAACCCAGCAGGAAGATGCCTGCATGAAATAAACATCTCTGTAGTCCTTGACTCCTTGACCTTCGTTCATAGCTTGCCAAGGGTAGAATAGCACACTGTTGTGATTGTGTCTGTTATGAACAGGGCAGTTTTCACTAGGAAAACAGGTTGAGGTTATTAGGTAAGGAACATCCTGGTTTTAGTAATAATTACTTTCAGACACTATTAATTTAAATAGCATACAGAATAAAGACCTTCATTTTTACAAGATATTTCTAAATGAAACGGTTTTCATAGCTGTATAAAATGCACTGGTATTGCTTTAAAGGTATTTTCTTATTGAATGGGACCTTAGAAGAAATTTTAAAAAGGAGTTGCGCACTGTTTTGCAAAATGCAGTTGTTGTTCATATCTTAAAACTGAATACCTAAAAGACTTGGCTATGTTAGGATAGAAAAGCAACTTAACTATTTCACGTGGAAGGTGTTCATTACCGGTCACAGACTGAGACAGAGACAGTAAATTATTTTTGGCATAGCTGATAATAGATACATAATTGGATCAATTGAGTAATACAATGTGATTGCAAAATATGAGAAAAATGAAAGGGCATATCATCCTATCAATACAATAAACTTAAAATTATGAAAAATTATAAACTATACATCTAACTGCTATTGTCTGATTACACTGATTATAGCAACCAGTTCAGACCATGAGTAATACCTTTTTGTTGCTTAAATGCAAAAGCTTTTACATTGGTTTTTAGGAGATCTAAACGGGAAATGTTTTAGCGTAAAACATTTTGGTACAACACAACCAGTTAATATCCAGTTGTGAAGGTATCTGATATATTTTTTTAATTTCAGAAATGTTAGAGCAACAAGAAATTTTAATTAGCCATAGGATTAAGAGTTGCTTAAAATAAGGTGATGTCATGTGACAATCCAGTACTACTCTTTGTACCACATTTTCCCTCAATAAACATTTTAGCCCTCTGGAGTGAGAGAAAGGAAGAGACAGGTTGAGAGCCACAAAAGATATGTTGCTGCCTGGAAGATATTGTTAATATAGATAAAACATCATTAAACAGGCTACATGAAGTATGCAATGCTCTTCTTCTGCAGATAAAATAGCTGCTATATTTATCAGCATTCTCTAGTGTTTTAAGATTTCTTAGTTAAGTCAGTGCTTATAAAAGGCGCAAGACTGACAGCACAAGAATATGAAGTCCTTTGTCTGTCTCCTGGAAAAGTACTGAGTAGGCAGCAAAGTCCTGGTTCTCTTTTCCTTTAAAATTATTTGTCATTTGTGTCACTACTGAACTTACTGCGTGATTTGCCTTTGATTGACAACAATAATTCCAGGAGTATATGCCTCTCTGCACTGTAGTACCATTATATATCAAATGAGCATGGAAGGCAACATTGAAAGAGAAAAAGTGCCTGGCTTCTGTAGCTATTCCATGGCTTCCAGCACTGGACCATAGAAAGAACCTGATGTTCTGGGGAATGCACTGAGCAAGCACAAATCGGTTCCCCATCCCATGGGCGGTGAGGGGATGCTGGCACTTGAGTGTGATACAGGGCCACGCACGGGGGCCCTGGAGCTGGGATGTCTGGACAGGCAGCATGACAGGCAGGTTGCTGGATGTCTGGAAATCCAGCAGAATGTTTACCAAAATGGAGTAGAAGAGTTGGTGGCAGTACAGTAGCTAGAGATGCCATTCAGTCCTTGGACTCTATCCAGATACTTCCTCTGGGTGCTACTGCACCCACAGTTTCGTCATGTGGATGTTTCTCTCCAAGGAAATGGACTGAAACTGCAAAGGGATCCCATAGAGCAGGAAAGAGATGATAACAGTCCCCATTGCCTATGCCAAAAGCTTAATAGGCATCTTAAATGTTTCTACGATAGATGCTGATCTCCCGCCAGCTGGTGCATAGAGTGCGGTGTATGCCAGCTGGGCTGGGTGCAACAGAGAGTTACATCCCAGCATATATATTTCTTACCCACTTCATGGTATTTTGTCTCAACTGCCAACGTTTCTGGAGTAGAGGATTCATCTGCCAGCATCCCTGCTCCTCTGTGTGGTGTGAAGAAAAGATTCACACTCTTGTTAATATTCTAATTTCACACTCCAGAAGCACATTCTTGTCACTAGTGATGCCCAAAAGGTTAAAAGCAATTGTGAGGAGGTGTGGAGGTTTTGTTTCAAACCTATAGAGAACAATGCCAAATTCAGGAAAAGGGGAGTGAGTGAAAAGCGTGCGGCTGTGGATTAGCCAATGCCAAAAGTGATGGGTTCCAGATGTCAACCAAACCCTATAGATACTTAGAGTGAAGCAGATGGCAAATTTCAATACATTCTGCATTATGAGGAATGTGCTTTTTTTTAATGAGTTGCTAAAATCTGCAGTGAAAAATCGCAATAAGCAAATAAATCATCTGCCTGGATTGTCTGTCACCAAAGCAGTAGGAATGATTTGGCTGCACACTGAAGCAGCACAGTAGTTGTTGCAAACCTGTTGATATTTTTTTAAAGAGTTCAGAATGGACCACATGTCTTAAAAGTTCAACTAAGCTTGAATGAAATCCCAAGACGTAAACTACACTTAGACAGAATTTTCTTGCCTGAGGGACTCTTCAACATTCCGATTGCTCCTGCAGCCTCTGACACTGTTCCATCTGCTCCATCTGTTGTCGTCCAGTTAACACTGGGGGAGGTTAAAGCTGTGCTCTAGTCTACTAAAAGTGCTTTTATAACCTGATTATAAGACCAGTCATAGAACTACATGCAGCAGAATGGTCCTTCTGTGTTATAAGCAGCAGAAAAGCAATTCTTCTCTCTTTTTTTTCTTTTTTTTTTTTTTTTAAGTAGTTGCTCCCTGAACCTCTCTGCCTGTCAGGTGGCTAATGAAGATCATGACATGGTCTGAAAGCATAAAGCTTTCTCTTATTGCTGGGAGTAATATCAGCTGAGGTAGTGACCACTCTTTCTTTTCTCTCTGATTCTTCAACATAACCAAGCCACTCTCTAGCACTCTGTTTGTTTCTTGTGAAAGGGGCATGGAGAGGAAAAGTCTTGCTCTGGTTTCTCCTTTATAATGTTTCATTCAGATTTGGACTAAAGACAGATGATTCAGATTCAGGGATTAATTTTTTTGAAGGCAGAGTTAAAGCATTGGCACCCCATCCCTCTCTGTTTCATCTGGGGTGTGATCTGCTGTCCTTATCACTGCTGACCCACTTCTGCAGGACTTACCTCCCTAGGACACTGGTTTAGCTCATGAAAAGACTGTCCAAAACCAGTGCAAAATAGTGCAAAAAATAAGGTCTGGACCTGCTGTTCCTGGAAGCTCCCAATGGGCAGTGTGCTGAGATAGTTTAACCTCCTGGCACAGAGACAACCTCGGCTTTAAAAATATTACTTCTGTTTTTTATAATAATCCCTAAAGCCTTTGGATCCCCAGCTCTGTGCCAAAAGGTCTGAACAGTCACTGCCAGTACAATCATTATACAGCCACATCCATGCAACCCATCAGACCAATGCTTCCTCCATCCATTGCAGAAACGGAGGGAGGGGTGTGATACAAACCAATATACTGTAAGCATCTGATAATACTTCAATACTATGATGTGCGTAAATGATCTTTTCACAGCTGATCCTAAACACTTTGACAAACACTGAGCTTCTGTAAACTCTTCTGTAAAGTTAAGGTATACTTTCACTATACTTTTCTGAACCCACAGACAGTTCAGTTCCTTCTCTCACTTAGCCAGAAATATCCTTTCCACCTGATAGCTTTCATTACAGCAGCCAAAGAAAAAAAAAAAAGAAAAAAAAAAGAAAAAATTGGTTTTGTCTCTATATATGTCCTAACCTGCTTTTAAAGGCTCTGAAGCAGTGATGGAATGAGCAAGTGGGAAAAAAAAGTTAATTGAAGGGTGGGTTTTTAAGCCACTGGTTTAGTTGCCCATTATCCTGCATGAAAGCATACTTGAGTCTCTTTTTAATGCTATTGCAAAAATTTAACTCTAGAAAGGAAAACAACTTTTAGTTACTCCAGACTGGCATGGGTGTGATTACAGTGAATTGGAAAATATGTGAAAAAGAAAATTTTTCTCTTATGAAATATCTTACCCTGAAGAAATTTAATGAGTGACTGAAGGTTCATGCAAAGATACATTCAGGAGCTTTGCATGAGTCTGCAGTCTTAGGAACAGATAGCTGAGAGGGAGTAATCACAGATATGAGTACATATTAAGACTAACTTCATGATGCCAAAAGTTTAAGTGAGATTAGAATCAGTCCCTTTAACTTTGAAGCAGAGACCAGCATTTTGCTGAAGAGTTTTGCATCGGCCATATAGACTTATACCTGAATAAAAATCCACATATGTTATCTAACTCTTCAGGAGGAAGCATAGATATGTGATAAAAGCAGAGCTACAGTACTACAGACTGCTAAATGCATTCCCTAAATCTGGAGGATTTTAGTTCACAAGAAAAAGTCTTTGCATTCCAAGTAAATGAGATCCTGCAGCACTGTAGGAAATGGCTTTAATTGAAAAGTCACATTCCTTGCCTCTCATGTAAATAAATCATGATACTTGAATTTTGTCATGGCCTTTGTCTAGCTTGAGGCCAACACCAGTCCAAGGTAATGCTGTGAAGGTTAGAAATAACACAGCGGAGGCAACTCTCACATTAATGCAGTCTGTAACACTGTAGGTAAGACAGGGGTATCTCAAGCTGGGACAGGGATTTTACTTCACACCTAGCTGATCTGGATTGAAATACATGTGTGTTTATGGATGCTTGAAACATGAGCTAGTGCCCTATATCAAATGAAGCCATTTAAAAAGCTGGCAGAAGCCATAGCAGATTGCTATGATATATCCAAATGTTTTAAGAACAGGTAAAGTGGCCCAAAAGAAATGAACCACATTATCTTAAGAACATTAATACAGCAAAAGATAAATGCAGTGGTAATGCTGTATTTGATTGGGAGTAAATTTTCAGTAGGATATAGCAAGCTAGAAGAAGAAAAATTGACCTTCTTAGCTAAACTAAAAATATGTTAAAGCAGTGCTTATTATTTCTCATTGAATTGCATTTTAAAATGCAATCAGTTACAAAAACCTCACCTGCTCCTAGTGAAGGTAATGGTGATGTTTCTGTTGTCCTCAGTATTTTCTCACTCTATTAAAAAAACAGCCTGTAACTCTCCCATCGCTTAAGAAAACAAGGATTAATGTCTTAAAATTATCATTGTACCAAGAAAAATATTGTTATTATTTACTGCTTGCATTACATTAAGAAGTTCCACAATGTGTTAGGTGCTGTACAAAGGCAGCAAAATACATTCCCAATATGAAAAAAGCCCTTACAGTTTAAGAGAAGAAGCAAAGTAGGGAGTAGAACAGAATTTTTTTTAATCATTCTCTGAAAACATGGAAGAAGATATCTAAACTCCCACAGAAACTCTCCTTTATCATTACAGCTGTTTTACTATTTGCTATGTAGATGTGTCCTTGGTGGTACCACGGGGAAATATATGATTTTGCCATATCTCCAATCCCCAAATATCCTTAATACGTTAGGGGAAATTATTAATAAAGTTACACTTTGAAGCTTCTGTATTACATTTATAAGAGGGAGTTACTTAATCTACTGTATCAGACTAGTTTATACATTGGAAAATGTCATGCTTTGCATAGTCAGAGTTACATTTTGTCTTTAAATCCTCATGGCTATATGTTTACTTAAGCATTTTACTTAAAGAAGTACTTACAAAAGTTTATGTTACTTTTCCCAAGAGCATGAACTATCCTATCAAGTCATGATTTGTTTTGCTTAACTTTATAAAATTTAGGCATGTAGCCTAAATCAGTACTCTGATATTCCTTTATAGCCAATGGATAAATGCTGATTCAAGCATGTTTCTCCATGCGTTATGGAAAGTATTTTAGATGAACTGCTCACACTGGCACCTAACTTTCACATAACGAAATATAAATTAGTATCATCTATGATTACTAGTGTAAAATCCTGTGTTTGGTTGAAAAACGGGAAGCCTTCTGCTATAAAAGGACATCAGCCACAGGGAACTAGTTCAAATAGCAAACAATCCCCTTGAACCTAAGAAACACAGCTGTCTGAATTTCTGGAATCAGAAATTATTTCCCTGAGGAACTCTCAATAAGCAGCATTTCCCCAATCATAAGCACTGAGTCTATGTGTGAAAGAACAAGAACTTTATTATGGAAATTAGAAAAACTACATGAATGATAACTAAAATACACTCCATGGTAACTTTGTCAGCAGCCCATAATTGCAGTTCCTTTCCATTCTGGTGATCATGTAACAGGCAAGTTTTTTTACAGTACACCAACCAGAGCCACTGACACAAAACCTGTATGCAAGTATGCACCCTACACCTACAGGGCTGCACCTCTATCCTCACCGGTCTTTAGTGACAGAAAGTCCTACATACTCCAGGACTTGCAATGCCTACCCTCAGTTCCAGATCGTAAAAAATTCAGTGGCCTGCAACACAAGTCAATCCATGTTTGAACGGAATTTCACTAAAAAAAAACTCGCAGAAAAAAATTAAATCATTATGTCTCAAGGCAACAAGGTTACCACCTAGACAAAGCTACCCCTGAGCCTACTTAAAAGGGGCTAGCCCTGATCAGCAAAAATATTTTTCACTCTTCATCAATTTGCTTAAGGCTATGGTTAACTCCTTGGGTTGGATGCATTTAGCAGTAGGGATGCAACCTAAGCCTATTAAACCCTGCACACGGTTTTTGGGTAGTATATATCAGCATCCCGAGGTGCAGGCAGACAGATCTGTCTTCAATTCTTTACACTGTGCTGCCCAGCAGTATTACTTTTACTGTTTGACTACATAAAAAGGCTGCAGAATTCAACAAGTGATGCTGCTCATTTTCCATTGAAGGCTCATTTTGACAGTCAGAATCCTCTACAGATGTGAATCAATAGCATACAGGACTTTTAGGCGGAGATGATAACAATGTACTGCTTCTCAAAAGCAAAAATAATTCTCTTTGTCTCTTATTTCAATTATGTTGCCTAATCAGTTCTGAATTTCTCACTGTTTATGATAAACCCCAAAGTGGGTTAGAAATGATCTGGAAGAAAACTCCTCAAAATAAGCTCCTTTTGGAAGCTATTCAAAGTCTCTCACCCATACTGGGATGTGGCAGAAAGCGCCTGCTATCTGGAGTTCTAACTAAGAGGAGCTATGGTGAAGAAAAACTCTCATGAACATGGGGGTTTTTTACTGAAAAATGCTGTTTCAAAAACACTGGGATGTTTTGGATAAAACATTTAATTTCAATGAAATTTTAAACTGCGTTTTAGATAGCATTTAATTTTCTTTATTTTTGTTTCAATTCTATTTTTAGTTTGTTTTCTTTTCAACATTATGTTTTAATTGCACCGAAACTTTAATGTTTAAAATTTTTAAAAGATTCATTTTGAACTGTATGATTGCATGTTACATTTGCAGTGACAACATGAACCATCTTGACACCAACAAAATAAAGCTTTCTGATGAATTGTAGAATTTTCTAAAATTAAATGGTTTTGAATTCTTCCTCATAAATTTAGAAATGGATGTACTCCACTGGGTTTTAGGAGAAATATGAAAATGTCAGAGTCTTTCACTGGAAGAAAAATTGTTAACAATGATCTTAATAGGCAGAGAAAGCAGTTTGGTATCTGTCCACCCACGGGTGGGAGTCTATTACCTTGCAGAGCACACTGCATCTCAGCCTTAGGCAGAGGAGAATTGAGTTGCCTTGCTGAAATCAGGGTTGTCCAATACACCAGCGTCCCAGTGCACATTCTTGTCACTCACCACTTATCTGTAACCAGAAGGAGGTTTAATACAGTGTAAGTAAAAAATACGGCATCTTCTTTGGCATCTAGCCAGATCGGGAAGACTGAAGAGAGGTGAGGTTCATATGTAAGCTATGACTAAGAACCTCTCCCTTCTGCCATAGGAATAGGAATCATTTTAGAAACATAATCAAAACAGTTAAATGCTAGAGAGTTTTTGGAGGATATTCAGCTCTGTGGTTGAGGTACCTTATTATGCTCAAAGCTGTCCCCTAGGTTTTACAAACCATGTAGACACAACACAAAAAGGGGTAGCCATGGGGAAGTACTTTTGGGATGGGAGTCTGAGACACAGGGAGATGGAGGCTATATATGAAGTTTCTTGCAGTAAGAGGAACTGTCACAACTCCTCTCAGAAGAAGCTGAGGGGAACAGACAGCCCTACAGCCCCAAGTACCATGGCATGGGAACGATCCTCACTGCAGCAGGTATGTATACATCTGGGCACTAAGGTTGTCCTTGGGCTCAAGGACAGTGTAACTGCAGGTCGTTAAGTCTGCTGTATAGACTGATGAGGCATCAGGAATGCTGCACTACACCTTCTCTTAACCGGTTTTAGCCAGAAAAGGTATTTCTCAGTTTCTGTGATAATGCATTTTATGTTGCTACTATGTGCAGGAAAATTCCTGCTTGGCTCCACCCCAGAGAAGGCAGCATTTCAGACAAGTGGTCCCCATGGCATACTAAGTCTGATGGTTTGTAAAGTGCTCTGGAATCCCTTCAGGGAAGAAAGTGGATATTTAAATGGAAAATGGTTATTATTTCTCCCATCTTTCCTGTTCGATCTCATGCAAGCCTTTTGAAACAAAAAAAATTTCATAAATCTCCATTAAAATAAAGTCTAAGCTTCTTCTAAAATGTTTCTTCTGCTGCTTGGTCACTTTAAGCAAGAAAAAAAAGTTATATTTTCTCAAAATAAAGTGCACTCTCTTCACAATTCTTATTGTCCCTGCCTGAAAGTCCTACTAATCTTAAAGTAAAGCACATTGGGGATCCATAAAACTTCAAGGAATATAATGTATTTCAGAAATACAGTTCATAAGCTCTGTTTTATTGAAAAGCAATATTTGTAAGCACAAGATCATTCTATCCATGCACATCACTCCTAAATCCCTCTGGCACTCGCAACAAAATTCAAGGGAAGAATCCAAAAGTCTGGGCAAAGGACAGGCATCAGCCTAGGACTGAACTCTGCCATGACTTCAGCAGCACAGAATTATTGCAGTTCTTTTTGCTTCTATTCCTGCAACTCAGTGGTCCAATTTATGTCATGTATTTTAAGACTACCAGCAGAAGGAAGTTTTTCTTTTAGTTTTAGTGAAAATTTCTAGCAAAATACAACAACAACTGCATAGATACAAGCCATTGTTATGCTGTAAAATTGTGCAGACTGTAAAGATGACTATCAATTCTGTCTACTGGTTATATTATGGGAAAAGGCTGGCAAATCAAAAACATTTCATTGCAAGGTTGGTCCATAGAAATATTCCTTCACTGAGCAGTGAGGCTTCTCCTGTCCTTTGAGGTCCACAGTAGATAAAGACCCTCTGTAAGTATAAAGCCACTTCTACTGAATTCATTTTTAAATAAAACCCCTGAGAATGATTTCTGCCCCATTTGAAGTACCACTGGAGAATGTGCTAAAGAGGTTCAGGAAGAGGCTGGTCCTCTCTCGACTTCAGTGCTAAGGTTTTATTCTCTTCTGCTTTGGTCCTTTGAAATACGACATGTTGTGGCATGGCCTGAGGAAGGTACAGCCTGGTCTCTTGCTGATCCTCTTTGTGAACCCATACGGGTGGAAAGTGATGCTGAGAAAATTTTGCTTTCATGGGGAAGTTTCACAGAAGCAAAGAGAGAACAGAGATCTCTAGCTGGAGCTGTCAAACCACGCTTTTGAATTCTGCAGCAGGAACACTCTGGCAAGTGTAGGACTACTATTAACCATCAAAGGATACAGACTCTTCTGAAGCATAGTAAGAGTACCTAACTCTACAGCCCCCATCACCATCAGTGCCACAGGCTGCCTTCATACCATGGCAGCATGTGTGATCTCTAAACCCCAGAACATTAAGCAGCAATTAGCAAAGTATGTTGTCTACTTAAGGATGCAATCCTTTTTCTATTTAATTGCAGGACTCCTACTGAATCCAGTACTGAGTTTTGAATTGTGACGGAAATAACCATTACAGAAAAAGTAGTCATTTCTTCCTGGAAGTTTAATCAGCTCAGTCATAATTACGGTACATCTGTTGTTACTAGATTATTTGCTAACACAGACGTGCATGCACGCACTCTGATAAAATAAGCACATGCTGGCATTTCTCTGAGATGTTGACAGAAAGGCAATACGTGCAGGCTGAGGCATGAGGCATGCTCCTCTCCTAACTATATTGTTGTTTTAGCTCCCTGAATTATCAAGGACTGAGAACACAGTAGGTCAAAACCACAGGTCATTTAGCCTTATGGCTGCTCTGATTTAGAATGTTTTTTTAATGCTTCATTGCAGAAACAAAAGGAAATTCCTGCAATAGTGCTGAACTGGCCACTGTGTATCATTTTGTCCATTCAAAATGCTGATTTAATTCAAGCCTTATATGTAGAGTGCTATTTGATGAATTTTATTCCTATATACATCATCCTAAAGCTATTGCTCTGTCTTTAATTTGCAGTGAGTAGGCAGATTACTTTTTATTATTTACTCTAAGTCATAGATTTTTATTAGCAGATGCCAAAGAACGGCTGGTTTTCTTTGTGCTTTACACAAACACTGAAACAATTCAACATGGAAATTCAATCAAAACACAATTTCACCATGAAAACATCTCTAACGTTACATTGAGCTTATATTCTTCAATGATTGTATTATATACTATAAATAGACAACAACCTACAGATCAGTAATAGTATTTGTGGGAATCCTTAGATATTCTGTATCTAATTCTGAATGCCTGTGAGGTAGTACCTTGCATTGTATGTCAGGCTTCCTAAAGCCAACAATACTGAATTTGAGCAAAAAAATTGTTTGAGACAAAACATTAAGCACCACAGATTTGTTGTAACTGTTCCCTGCAACTCATTTCTGAATAGCACTTCCAGTCAGGAGCCTAAGGATGCCAATTTAGACTCAACAGAATGCTAAAGGAGTGACTAGAAAATTGCAAACCACTCATCAATCTGCTGTGCTTGCTTTCCCACTGAAACCATATTCCAGATTCTGCATATGCTCATAACTTAAAATAGACCTGGAAATGGTAAAATACTGCAAGTCCAGTGATGAATATATCCCCAGGTGTGTTCAGATCATCTGAACATTTCTGTTTACAAAGCAGTCAGCAGCATTGTTTAACAAAATATAAATCAGTGTTGCCTTTCCCCTTGATAACTGTAAAAAGACAAAGCATGTTTTGTACAATCACCATAATCACAAGTTTATTACTTATGGAAAATAAATACTTGGCCTATGCTTGGCACTGATCCCTTTCCAAGGTGATAAAGGGTAAAGCTACTTAAGGGATTGATCTACTAGACAGAAAATCAGCTCTTGCCTACATGCCAGGAGAAGTTCTGTTAGCAAAATTCTGCACATCCTATTTGGAGGCAATGATTCAGAATTAAAGCTGCATAAATAATAGAGGATTCATTGTGGGATAAATCTGCATGTTTTGCTTGACTTCAGAATAAAGGATGAAATGCTTCATTTATGGGCTATTTAACCTTTCTCATAAACCTTTTTTTTGTAATTGTTGTCAATTTAAAATTCAAAAATGTTTCCAAAAAAAGTTAACCATTTCATAAATGTAAAAAAAAAAATTCTTACATGAAAATTCATTTTAACATTTTTCATTTTCCATCATTTAAATAGAATCTCTCTACTGAAGTATTCAAAATAGTATTTCTGCTGAATGCATTATTTGGTGGAGAAAAAATAGTCATGTAGTCTTTTTAATTCATTGCTGGCAAAACGCTTACATTTGAAGAGAAGCTAAGGAGATCACAGTGGGTTTTTTTTTCTTCTACTTAGCTTTTACAGATCTGTGATTGCTTAAACTGGCTCAGTTCACCTGGGTTATGACTGGATGGCACAGCGTGGGTGCCTGAGCCTGTCTGGACTCTCAGAGGCGTGACTGTATTGTTGTTACAAGACATTTCCATGGAGCCCCATCATTAACTGCTGGTGGCAGGGCTGTGACTGATTTTCAAACAGCAGGCCAACACAGGCAACTCATCTGGGAGCTGAAGAGTGGTTGATAAGTTGGGTCAGAGGAACAATGTTTGAGCCCAAATATATAAGCACTTCTGATTAAATCTAGCTGTAAGAGTACAAGAACTGTCCCCAGGCATAATTGCATTAGGTCTTTTCTAGCTGTAGAACTAGCTAGGGGTACCACTCTCATTTGTACCTGTGTAATTTCATTGCTTTCCTGAGTGATAGTTTATACAGCTGCAGCAGAAAACAAAAAAATGATGTTAGAGGAGCCTGATTTTTCCTGAGACTATTTTTGTGCTTTGCCTAGTATATCTTTAATTTGCAAAATGCTAGTATTCCACCATGTTCAGCATTAGTGTTTTTCACAGCCTAATGAATTATGCTTTGACACACATCCCGATAACTGTCCAACACATCATCTTTCCTCTTTATATCCCATTACTCCTAATTACTGTTTTATGCATCGCACTAAATAAATATTCAACATCATTGTGAGTTTATAAGCCAATTAATTTTACACATTACTGCCAACACTTTTTTTTACTCAAACTATATATGTTTTTAACTTTTAACCTTTATGTTATAATTTAACCTTTCAGCTGCTAGAGCAATTTTGCTGCTTTACTGTGAATACTCTCTAATTTTACCATAGTTTTCTGGTAATGATGGATACAATCATGGCACTTCAGATGTGAAGATACTAGAATTGCCTAGGGAAGGTGTGTGGCTTGTTGCTTTACCATGTGGTGCCTTTGTCTAGAATTGATAATTTTTGTGTGTCCTGGTAGCACTGCAATCTCTCTGCCTGATTTCCTGCTGACTTTGGATTTTTTTCTATCCATTTTACACTGGTGGCCATTGAGTGAGCAGCCTGACAAACACATCAGGGAATGTGTTTGTTGTTTCTGTATGTATGATCTGAATGTATTTCTGTTACTTGCATGTCAAGCCACTGCATGAGCATTTGAAGTATTAAAGACCAACAGAAAGGATAAGATAATGGAGACATCATTCAACATAACATATCATGTTCTCTCCTAGCCTGCTGTAGGACTTCAGACTTTCCTAATACAATGCAATCAATAACAAATTTTATACCTGCATTTATACCTGAACATAAGCAATAAGATGAGAGTGTAAAGTGTGATACAGAAAGCTGGATTTTGAAAGTTCACTGAAACCAGCTGAGTTCTTTAATACAAAAGAGCTGAACACTTGTTCAAGTCCAATGCTATACAGGAAATGAATCAATTTTTTATCCAGACCAATTAAGTTCCTGAGACACTCTTAAAATTGCTTAATATTTAATAACATTAACATTTCATTTATGGAATATTTATATCAATATACATATTTACATTAATGATATTTAACAGTTATTAAATAACTACTGAACAATTATTTGTACAGCTGGTAGGTAAAGATAGTTACTTTAATAGCCTGGGACTTCTCCTGTGAAGGAGCAAGCTATGGAGCTTAGTGCATTATTGCTCCCACAGCAGAGGTACGCTGTAAAAAGTGCACTTTATTGCTGCAAGAAATCTTGTTGACCAAATGTAGAATGCAGGTTTCATTAAAGTCAGAAATGAAACTCCTAACAGCAGGTCCTGGGTAGCATCCTCTGTGAATTGTTATTGATCCTGGATACCCCATAACCATCTACATCTCTGGATAGGCTGTCATGTACAAGTCATTTTCAGTTACTGGGATCTAAATCTGTTCTGCAAGTAAATTAAATGAGAGCTAGTGGTCTGGTTTATCAATTATTTGTCATCTAAAAAGTACAAGCATCATTGCTAAAGACACTTCTGGATAAGGCACAGGGTGGGCTCAAGGTGTTTTGTCAGTCCCTGTGGACAGGGAGATTGAGGAGAGCCACGTGGGAGGGGAGCGGGTGCAGTGTTTCGAGGAGGAGACCCTGGCAGCCCCAAGCACAGGGGTTTTCTCTGGCCTGCAGAGGCTTGCCATTTTTCCAGTGGAGCTGTGAGCCCTAAAGGGTGAAACCCATGGACAGTAGTTCTGCTTTCCATAGCTACTTTTTGTAAACCCCTTAGTAATCATTCACAGATATTCTGGAGTTCAGAGACCACAGTTAAAAAAAAAAAAAAACAACAAAAGCCTGAGGCTGATGCAGCCAACTGTTGAAAGCAAGATGGCTTGGAGTAGAGCTAGAGATGCAGCTGCAAACCACACAGCCCTGCACAAGAGATGGGCATCAGCCCAGCGGCTGGGATGCTGAAGCTCGTTAGGAGGGTCCTTGGGCCCCTCTTGGCTGCCACCTCTCCATCCTCCCCATTTCACACTCACAGGACGTACCAGGGCAAGGGGGCTTCCACAGGTCTGCTTTCTCAAGGCTTGTGTGTTGTCTAGGGTACACTGCTGTCAGCAGTAGAAAACAAAATTACAATCATGATGGGAAAACTCCACTCCTTGTTGTCCAAAGAAACTTGGCTAAGGAGGCAGGCTGCACCTCTTCCCCTGCCGAAGCAGGGCATGCCTTCACAGAAGATGGAGGAGTAAATCATAAGCTCTCAAGAACAACTCCTGTTATCTGCATTTGCAGTGTCTGGTACCTCAGAGTCCTGCTCAGTGGCTGCAGCAGTTCAGTGTTAATACAAAAATTATGAAGAAGTGGGGGCTAGCTTGGATAAGCATAGGTAATTTTGGGTAGTGGGACCATATTCAGCTTATGTCTACAAGAAGGTTTTCTGACAGGCCACTGTGACGAAATGTTAATCAGCATATTTGTTTCTATAATATTTGCAAAAGCATCCCCAAGGTTTCTGCTTTATTGACCTGCCATTTCTAGCATCCAATGCAAATCAAGACTAATGGTTGTATTAATAGAAACTGAGTTCAGGATAATATGATATATTCACTGAATTTCTACGTAGTAATTAATTGATGTCTTTTGGTAATAGACCTTATATATTTTAATGTCCTCAGCTGTTATCCATCATTGGCCTATATATTTTCTTAATATGAGATGTACCAGTTGTTAGAAATTTTTCTGTATTTGTACAGGCTATGTCAATTCTAAAAATAATATGGCCAGTGTTCCCCATGGTGTGGTGTTAGTTGTCTGTATCTTTGACAAAAAATTAGAAATGTTACACATTTAAGCAGATTCATAAGCCCAATAATATCATCATATTCAGAATAAAAACAGAACTCCCAATGGTAATTTGAGTAACGATGACTAGGTGGCTGATTGATATATTAGTTAATTATGTGAGCCTGGCCATGGCATGACTAATTAGCAGCTCATCATTTAAACTCTTAAAATCTAATTCTTTGTACTTTCTCTATTCAGTTAGCTAAAGAATTTGGAGAGGAAATTCTGCATGAATGGTCATGAATAATAGCAAGAACTGTCTTCCAATTAAAAAGTCTGTAACCGACTGAATTTGACAGATATCAATCAAGCAGTGGTAGCTCTTTTCTAGCAATTTTTTTCCTCATTGGTCTTCGGACATGTTAAATTTACATTAAATCCATGCAAGTAATAAACTGGAATAAATTATGACAGACCAAGAAAAGAGTTAATGAAATATTAGTGAAGGCTTAACAAAACTATGGATATGCACCTGTGTGCCTCTAATAGTGTGTCTACAAAGTGACGCTGTTGCAAAAAACAGTAAGAATTATACATTAGATCAAAATTATTATTCCGTGTTATCTTCCCAGCTTCCGCGCAAGCTCAGAGCTATACGCAGAAACACAGAAGAGACCAGTGTATCTGAGACCTGCTTATGATTTTGGTCACTGATGCTAATGCTCCTCTGGAAGCAGAATAGAGTGGCCACAGTGATGGACAGATGGCAGGGACAGCAGCAATTGGCAAGATGATGAAAGGAAGGGTATGTCCTGGCATCCTCTGGCTGCAATGCTGATGTCCTACATACTGAAACATTGTCAAGCACAAATACTCTTGAATGAATTGGCATTGACTCAAGAAGTCCAAAACCAATTCAAAACAAAGATGAAAATATATTGAAGTTTAGTTTGTCCTTTTTTTTTTCCTGATTTCTTTCAAAACTTTGCTTTCTTTTCAAAATAGATGTAACTTCTCTTAAGGATAAAAAATTTACAGAAGATTATATGAAACCTTAGGAAAAAGAATGGTATCAACCTAAACTATTTATTTTCTCCCCAGGTTGAGCCACTGAACTATAAAATCCATTATTTTCAGAGATCTAGTACTATAATGGGGCACACGGAAAAACAAAGAGAATATTTTTTAAGTTCTCTCTGTGTCTGAAATGTCTTGAAAGTCAGGTACTGGCAAGGAAATGAAGCATGTCTCTTCCAATGTCTCTGCACCTTCCTGCCAGGGTGCTTGATAAAGCACCAATAAACATAATTGCCTTTGCATATCACTGATACAAAACCCAAAAAATATGTGCCCAAGTATGGCTTCCACTTTCCTGTGAGTTACTTATGCGTTCTTCATTGCTCTGTGTGCTATATAATCAGGAGCTGCATCTTGGAATTCACAGCAACTCTCATCTATGCGCTGAACATTTATGGGATTTATTGTCATTTTTATAGATATGGTAAGTAAATATAAATTGAGAAAGTATCATAAAATATAAAACTCATCAGCAGATGCTGATTAAGGAGAATTATTATATAAGCCTTATATATTTTTCCATTTAAAGTTTAGCTTTTCTGGTTTATTAGAAAAGGCTTCATATAGGAAAGGTATGACACAGCAAATATAAAATGGAAAGGCAGAGAGTGGGGCACTGGAAGTGGCTGATATAGACCAAGTAGATTGCTTCATAGGGGCAGTCCTACCTCACCAGCTGTGAAGGCTGCATCTGCAATGTGCTACAGGTCCCCCCCTCAAGGGATACCTAAGATACCAAGATTTGTGAACATCAGTGAAAACATATACTTTGCAAGACCTTTACATCAGACCGTTGTTCATAAGAAAAGAAGAATCAAAGAGTAATATTGCAAGAGATTATGTGATTTGACCTACTGTACAACGAATAGCACTTTTATTATAGTGAGACTCTGTGGCCAGGCTCATTGGCTATGCTCACTTTCAGCAGTCAAGAAATTAAACTTTGACTAATTCTACTTCGACTTCTTATACTGCTTTGCTGGATCATCCTGCAACGTGTCAGGAGCTGAAGGGTACAGCAGACCCTCACACAGTATAGGAGATCATGGAGACATTCAGAAGACAGAATGGGAGATGCTTTTGAGGACATAAGGCTTTGTGGTCAGGGCTAAAGGGACTTACTTGGATGAATCCTACTAGCATAGATATATTTTGCAGTTGCATTTATTCACCATGTTTTCTTATTGCAAATACCAGCGTTCAAAGATGAACAGATCAGGGAAGATGTTGCTTCCTGAACTGTCTCATTTTCAGTGCTGAACGCTTGTTTCATACCTTCACCTGCTAAACAGGTGGGGACTGAGGAAGGCTGTCTGTGAATCAAAATGAGAAGCGGGATATGGGGACAGAATATTCATGCAACAAATTCCTGTTCCCCAAGCTTTGGCCCTGTGAGCTGAGCTACTGCAGAACGTGTGCAGCCTTTGCAGTCAACTGCAAAAGAGCTAATGACTGTGTTGCCAGACAGAGCCTGTATTTCTGCAGCTGAAGTTGTAAGCTATGGCTGTTACAGGCAGTGGGTTTGCTGCATTAGGAGCTACACATTCAGCTATAAAAGTAACCTAATTGCTGTTGGACAGAAGCGTTAAATACACAGTGAGTTCATTTCTTGCAGAACCGAATAATTGCCATGTGCAGTTTTATACTTACAGGGTCAAATTTTGCTGTGTTAAAATTATACAGTTCAAAAGTGATTGGCTTTCTTCTAACACAGAGCAATTTGGCTCCGGCAGAGGATAACATAACCGGCAACACTCTACTGCAGCACTGACCCAACTGCAGTATTTCTTGATTATTGGTCAGTATAAATCTACAGTTGAGAGCTTGATCCAAAGCCATGTTTCTGTCACTGGTTCCAATAGGCACTGACTCACGACCTAAAAAAGATATCCGTGGTGAAAAACCAGAGAGCAGAACATATGTCCTACACAATACAGCTGACTATTTCTGTGCTCAGCAGCTGATAGTCTAGGGCTGCAATATTGATTTGTGTTACTGTATTTTATAGCTAGTATGTTACAAGATTAATTTTGTGCTACTCAGCATCTGCTTTCTCCTTGGGAAGTTTTGTAAAGAATTCTGCTGACTATAAAGAATTGACTTTTTCTGGTTTTTTTTGCAAACCAGCAAAACAGATCCTTTATACCCTGCCCTTCCAAAGTATAGCATGACAGATACTGTTAAGATGATTATACTATATACTTATATGTGCTTCTGTGCTCACAGGCTAACAGCTAAAGTCGTATTAGTACAGGTCAGCATCCTTGTTCAGTCTTTCTTCTCTCACTTCCAGCCAACATTACTGTGATAGATTATTATTCTGCTAGGGTAGGCTTTGGCTCCTGTCCAAAAAAATGATATAAATCTATACCCTTTTACAGATGAATATTATTTTCTTCTTGTATTTACTCGTACTTTAAACGGGAAATAACAGCGACTGGCTACGGGTAAAAGGGTGGAGATTCAGTTCAATAAATAAATGTATAAATAGCTCAATAATAAAAAATGTGTGGCATTACCATGAATAAAATTTGCCCAGAGGGAATTTGATGATTTAGGTGTCTATAAGTATCAGTGAAGTGATATCTAATACTGATATCTAATATCTTATCACTGAATCAATATAGGCAACATTTTGAGTACCTCTGATTTGGCTGTGCCTCCCTCTGGGGGTCATTTAGGAGCAGGTGGTATGTGATGGATGGCAGGCAATGTAATGGGTCTTTACACAGCTTAACACCAGCCACTGCAACGGGCAGGACTCATTTCAGAGAAGGGGAGAAGTAAGTTGCATCGTTTCAAGGCCTGCCATAAATTCTTTTCGTTTTCATCAAAGGGAAAAAGCTGTGACCCCCTTTGTTTCTGGACAGAGCAGTTTTGTGCTGGCTTTCAGTGAGACTGAGCTTCACTGCACTGTGTGGTTCTGTATGCCTTTGTGCCTGCGCTATGCAGCAGGACATAAAACTCATCCTCTTCAGCTTAGCTGCTGAATTAAAAGCAATAGAGATGTGAATAGTACATGCTCGGTCAAAATAAGAAGTGAGGAAATGAAAGCATGGGTGCTCCTCCAAGTTTAACCCAGGGTGTGTCTCAGAGGCTGGGGCAATGACTGATGCTTTTTAAGAATCCTTGAATATATTTCCCGTGAAGGTCCTTATGTAGGTATTTCCTCTACCTTGCTTCAAAGTTGTTCTTATTTTTATAGCAGCAAAATCCCTGTTTTTTTCTTTAGGGAGCACCACATTGTGGTAGGGCTGAGAGAAGGGCAAAATTATGGTGTCAAAGGTTACAAAGGCTAAATCAGATCATCTCTGAATGTATACTATCACGCTCGAGGTTTCTGCAGTAGAAGCATGATGGCTTACGCCCAGTGAAGTTCTGTCCCTTTTAGCTGGGAAAGTGGATGGGATGGATCCATAGGACTGGATGACAAATTTTCAGGTGAGTTTTCTTTAGGAATCTGAAAGCAGGAAGGTTTTAGTCCAGAGAAAACAGAATAACTGCTCTTCTCCATCACGAATCTGTGTCCTTCCCACAGCATACGCTGTACACCATGGCACAGAGGACAATTCAATAAAGTTAGCAGTGTGTGAACGAAATTGTCAGGGCCCTTATCTCAAATGACCAAAATGTACACGTAAGTAATCCTTCAACCCCAGACATTGTAAATAAAAAAAGGTCAAGAAGCCTTGGCAAAGGATCTGTGGCAATGTGCTATGATCTGGGTAAAGGCTGCTGTAAATCACTTTGTCTGACAATCACTCACAAGCAGAGGTGGTTTAAAATCACTAAGACAAGAGTAACCTTGGGAAAGCAGCCTGCAAACAACCAGTAGATGGTGGTAAGTCTTGGGAGAGGAGTACAATATGTTTATTACCTCACCATAAATGAACATGGTACTGCAGAGATAAATAGAACAGTTCAGTTCTCCTAGAGTGTTTTTCTGAGTTTTTATCAGTGTTATTTTCTTGTAATCACTTAACTTTCCAAATCATGAAGGTAAACAGATGCATGCTCTCTGACCTTAGATGTCTAAAAGTTAGTGTCTCAGTCTGAACCAGCCTCTGTGGGTTCCAGGGTATGCCGTTCTAGAGGGCAATTCATCTGACAAATGTAGCTGAACTGACCCTTTTCTGTGTGAACACTTTGAATACAGATCAGACTTCAGTCCAGATCAAGACTTATAAATTAAGGTGTCTGTAATGCAGGTGTCTACATGTGAACTAGCTATGGCAGGTCCAATGCTAGTCCTTAGAAGTGAATTCAGTACATCCAGTGGAGCCACAAGAGAGGTTCAGTTCACCCCAAAGTAGACATCTCTCGATCAGACACCTAAGTAGTTTTCTAAGCCTCATTGATTTCATTGGCCAACTCTCCATTGACTGCAATGGAAACTTGGGCACTTAGCTCAGCTGTGTACATCTAAAGTGAAATTCAAGTGTCTAAAAAATGGGCACCTGGTGTTTTCTGAGATGTCCTAGGTTGTCCAAAATATCCACATATGAATGTGAGGAGGACAAGTGGTTTGCAGAAGACCTGTCTCCTTCTGGAGGGGCAATAAGAAACCATGTGGAAAAACCTGCTACACCTCAGATAGCAGCAGACGCTAACATTTAGGCAACTGAATTGTCCCCCTTTTTGTAGGCACCTGACTTCATACAAACATGAACTGAATCCAATCCCTGACTGCTTGCGTTAGAACAAAGCAATACCACCTGTTGTATATTTGTCCTCTTCAGTCTGTGATATCTACAGGCCTTACATCTTGCAAAACCTAAGTCTTTTTTGTGGGGTTAATCCCTATTTCTGTATAACTTCCATTTTTAAAATTGCTGAAGCCTTTCAGCTGGCACTGAGAGGGCCCCATTGGATTTTCTCATGTGGGAGGCCAGGGCTACTGCATTCTTCTCTGTCATTTATCATCAACAGAGTGAGATGCATTGCTCTGGCATTCAAATTTTTATAAACTTATCTACAAGGCTTACAATTACTGCAGGCTCTGTTAGAACTCATCTAAAATGACAATGATCTTCCCTAATCCATGCTGTGTATCTCCTTTTTGTTGCATTTATCATTCACTCCATGTATAAACCTCCTGCAGACATGTAGGGAACAAATATGCAGTGTGTAACAGAAGATAAGTTCAAATATGTAATTTCAAAAACTTAAAACAGCAGGATCCTTGAATTAACATGAAAGAAGATTCAGTATCAGAAGAAAAGAAAATTGAAACACATGGTGATGGAGCACACTTTTTATTGTTTGGGGTTTTTTGAAAATATATTTGTTTGATAGTTCCCAGATCTATTCCGGGTCAGGACTCTCAGTGTGCTTATCATTATGGAAACAGTCTGAACAGAAAGCGTGTACTATTAAGCATAGTGAATTACCTTCTTCCACTCAACTGCCATGGTTTAACCCCAGCCAGCAACTAAGCACCACGCAGCCACTCGCTCACCCCCAAACCAGTGGGATGGAGGAAGAGGATCGGAAGGGCAAAAGGGGAAAACTCGTGGGTTGAGATAAGAACAGTTTAATAACTAAAGTAAAATAAAAATAGAACAGTAGTAATAGTAATAATAACAATAATAATAATAACAAATAATAATAGTACAATAGTAATACAAAGCAAGCGGTACACTGTACAATTGCTCACCACCCGCCAACCGATGCCCAGCACGTCCCCCAAGCACCGATCGTAGCACTCCCCCCCCGTCCAACTCCCCTGCTTATATACTGAGCATGACGCCATACAGTATGGAATAGCCCTTTGGCCAGTCTGGGTCAGCTGCCCCGGCTGTGCCCCCTCCCAGCTTCTTGTGCACCTGGCAGAGCATGGGAAGCTGAAAGGTCCTTGACCAGTGTGAGCGCCACTTAGCAAGTACTTAGCACTACTTAGCAAGAACCAAAACATCAGTGTATCATCGACATTGTTCTCAACCTAAACCCAAAACACAGCCCCATACCGGCTACCAAGAAGAAAATTAACTCTATCCCAGATGAAACCAGGACATCAACTTAGCAGCATTAGGATGCAGCAGTAAACTTTAGAGGGATTGTACAGTAGATGAGGAGCCGGACCTACAAAGGTGTCAATGGAACAAACTCCACAGGTTCCAGCACTTTTGGAGAAGACTTGATTATGCATTTGAAAGACTAGATATCAGCACTCAGTGTGACTTGCAATCTCACAATAAAATTGGAGAATAGGTTGCTAAGACCAGCTCTCCCAGTAAGTACTAATGTTGCTTTCTGAACGATAGTTCTCAATTACATCAGTAATTACCTGTAATTATGAAGGCCATAGCCATAAGGTCAAATAATGAGATGCTTGTTCTGTATTCTGACAAAGTCATCTAATTTCAGGAAGCCATTTAGCCTTTGGTCCATAGACTAGAAAAACAAATGTTAGTAAAAACATTGCAGAATATCTTTTTATCTTAACTCTAGGTTTGTTTCCTTTGATATCAATGTTAGCAGTTAATAATGAGACAGGTATAAATTACATTTTAAAATACTGGGTTTGATGTACAGAGGTGGGACAAACTGGTACTTAGGCTGAGCACTGCTGGCAATTATATATAACCTTGTTTTAACCCTAATTTTATCCATTATAAAATGTAGCATCAGTGTGGAGACAATAAATCACTTATAGATAGTAGAAAGGTTCATTTATCTTTGTAGAGTTGCTGTACACGAGCCTCATCTGAGCAAAACGCTAAGTTATTGCCATGAAAGTGGATTTTTGGGCACTTGTGAAAGAAGGCTTGCACAAAATGTTTCCTTTTGAAGATACTACTTTTTACATATCTTTATTTACTCTTGCTCATGATTTTTCAAGCACACATTGCTCTGCTTTTAATAAAAATAATGTATTTCAGCAAGGAATGTGATACCAGATGCAGAAGGCAGTGTACAATAGGTGCAAGCATGATGTTGTAGACAGAGCATTCCTCCAAGATTTAGAATACTCCCGGGTGTAGTGCTTGCCCCATGCACTAGTTAATTTTTGAATGCATGGGACACTGGGTGAAGAGCACTGACAGCAAACAGAACTTAATTCTGCCTATCCATAATGGTGTGGCCAGTTACAGTCGCAGAAAAGGAAAGGTTATTTTGGAAAATGGAGCTGTCTAGGACACTTGATAAACCCTGTGGACTATCATGTATCTACTCTTCTCATACCACTTACCTCCATTATTGCTGTTTTCACTCCCGCAGCCCTCCTGGCCCATCTCCTCATCACTGGCCTCACCAGAGCCTGTCCCCAGCAATCCTTCCTGTAGACTCTCAGGCCCTGTGCCACAATCAGCCATATATGCTCCCTACACCATGGCCTCCAGTTTTATTCTCTCCCTGGACATCTGAAGATGGCTGAGGTCACTGACGATGTGTAGTATCCTCTGAAGTTTGCGGTCTTGTCAGGCAATTAAGGGTAAGGTAATTAGGTGGACTGAAGCCCATGGCAAAGTAACTCTTAGTTCTTTCAATTTCAGTGAGTATTTTGGAATGAAGGGATGCTTCTCTGACACTTTACACCCTATATTTGTTGGGTATCCTTTTTTTTATTTTCAGGTTTGCTTTTTCTTCTCTCCGATACTGCTTTTCTCTGTAACCATCAGGGCTGGTTTGCACCAGAGATTTACCTAACTGGTTCATTATCGGTGCCTACATACCGTGTCCCTGACTTAAGCCGCAGGCAAGAGGAATAATTAAAGAGTGCTTGAGACTCTTCAGATTGCATTTGGGTCTGTGTCTATAGCTACAGGGAACACTTCCAGCAGTCCAGAGACACCAGGACGCATGTGGGTGTCACTCATTGCCCACCCAGATTACTCTGCCTGGCTAAGAGGTTAGCATGCAGGCAGATGGGGAGTTCACTGCCTGGTTTGTGACACAGGGCAGAGTGGCGGCTGCTGCAGAAAGAAGTCGGACAAAGCTGGGCTCTGCCAGGGAACCAGCATTTTGCACATGGGAACTTCTTTGCTCTGAACCTGAGTCTGGTATGTGCTGAATGAGCAGGTTTAGTTGCTTCTGTGCAGTGGGTTTGCGGTCCCCGCTTGTACTTATTTGTCTGGCTAATTTGTGTGTTTTCATCTGTTGGTTCCTTGTTATTCAGATTTGTTTGTTAATTGTAAGGATTTTTGTTTCAGACATATTGCAGTAAAAGAGAAGCTCTCTAGTGGAACGCAGCAGCTGTTTAACAGTTTGTATCAGCAGTACACAACCAGCAATGATGCAAGGTGAAGAAAAATATTCTGCTCAAAAACTTGGGACAACAGAATAAAAATATACTACCTGAGGCTGTAGAAAGCCCAACTTTCTGAAAACTATGGTAGGATCTCTAAAGGTCCCTCAATGAGTCATGGTTTTACAGAGATAAGAGGAGGTGCCTCTTGGAAATATATGCCAGAACTGACCTTGGGCCGCAGCATGGTGTATGAGATCCAGAGTCACAGATCATAAAAATAAAATTACCAAGGTTTTTCTCTTGAGGGTCCTCATCTGAGCATAGCAGGATCCTGCTTTGTTTGTGGAAAACTGTCAAGATTGGAGTTTGCAATGGTTTACTTTAATTTCCTCTGCACACAGTATAATCGCTGAAATAACTGAGCTAGCTACAATTATTGGCCATGCAATTTCATGCATCCATGAAAATTTATTGAAGTACAAATCCTTGCATTTGCTCTAATTTGTGCTAATGAAAGAGCTTGGCACATTTGCTAGTAAGTCTTATGAAGAAGAAGATTCAGAGGGAATTCAGAAGGAATCACTGTAATGATTTCAAATTAGAATAATAAATTTGACTTTATCACATTAAAATTAATAAAACTGTTGTTAATGATTTGATTTTCCACTGCTATGCACCTAGTGTGGAATATAAAGATGGATCTTTTTTTCAAGAAGTTTCTGGCAATCCACAGTTGGAACTTTTGATCAAAGCAAAGCTATAGATTTATGTCTCAGCGTATTTCTTATTAAGAAATTTGACTCTGAAGGAATTATTAGAAACGTTAAGAAAGTGTGGGTTACAGAAACAGAAAGGCTATCCATCTGCAGAATGATAACAAAATTTAATGAATATTTGGTTTGCAATTTAACTTATGATCTGATTAATGATACAGAGTTATGTTTTTCCTCCAGATGACAGTATAATCAGAAAAGCGATAAAGGTGTCTATTGTACTAGTGGTATGGATGTAATATCTTTATTTTTCATACCTAAATACTACGTTTGCCTGAAGACCAAAGATATTGTTCCTGAGTTGGTTGAAGCTGGTCTACAAGGAACATACACATTATGCTTAGCCATGGAAAATCATCTGTTTGTCCTTCTTTGTGTTGTACATCACTGTAGTGAAAATCACTTGAAAGCAAAAGCTTTCAAATGTGTTTTTTCTTTGTGTCTTCACAAACATAGTAAATTTCCACATGAATGAGGAGAGAAGAAGCTGAGAAGTACAAAACACTTCAACCGATGAAATTCAGCTGCATTGTATCCTCCCGCAGCAGAATGACCCAACTCGTTCAGCAGAGGTGAAAATCACAAGACCATGCATTGCAGGAAGGGCCATTGAGGGCACTGGACTAAGGTACGGCTCTCAGTGGTGCTGCTAACTCTGGCTTGAAGTTGCACCCAATAGTAAAATAGTGTCAGGATAACTGCAAAAATTATTCTGATTGCAATCACAAGACAAATTGAACAGTCTTGCTTTGGTACTAGGTGGGAAGGTATAGGAGGATGGGTGGCTATAGGATTGCCTTTAGGAAATAGGCTGAAGACGATGGAAAGCCATTTCTTGGCATTGGACAGCCAGGCTCATGTCAGGATTCCTGGAAAAAAAGACTGCCTGGGTGCCTTTAGTAACAATTAATGTTCAGATGGAGTATATAATGGCAATAAATCATTTACAGTGAGAGTTACCATACAATTGATTTCACCTCCTATGAGAAACTGATTTGCAACACCGAGGTGTTCCCCATTTTCACAGAATCATAGAATCATTTAGGTTGGAAAAGATCTTTAAGATCTTCAAGTCCAACCGATAACCTAGCACTGCCAAGTCCACCACTAAACCATGGCCCTAAGCACCACATCTACACATCTTTTTAATACCTCCAGGGATGGGGACTCAACCACTTCCCTGGGCAGCCTGTTCCAGTGCCTGACTACTCTTTCAGTAAAGAAATTTTTCCTAATATCCAACCTAAACCTGCCCTGGCACAACTTGAGGCCATTTCCTCTCGTCCTATCGCTTGTTATCTGGGAGAAGAGACCAACCCCCACCTCACTACAGTCTCCTTTCAGGTAGCTGTAGAGAGCAATAAGGTCTCCCCTGAGCCTGTTTTTCTCCAGGCTAAACAACCCCAGTTCCCTCAGCCGCTCCTCATGAGACTTGTTCTCTAGACCCTTCACCAACCTCGTTGCCCTTCTCTGGACACGCTCCAGCACCTCGATGTCCTTCTTGTAGTGAGGGGCCCAAAACTGAACACAGTGTTTGAGGTGCGGCCTCACCAGTACCGAGTACAGGGGCACTATCACCTCCCTGGTCCTGCTGGCCACACTATTCCTGATACAAGCCAGGATGCTATTGGCCTGCTTGGCCACCTGGGCACACTGCTGGCTCATGTTCAGCCTGCTGTCAACCAACACCCCCAGGTCCTTTTCAGCCAGGCAGCTCTCCAGCCACTCCTCCCCAAGCCTGTAGCGTTGCCTGGGGTTGTTGTGACCCAAGTGCAGGACCCAGCACTTGGCCTTGTTGAACCTCATACAGTTGGCCCCGGCCCATCGATCCAGCCTGTCCAGGTCCCTCTGCAGGGCCTTCCTACCCTCCAGCAGATCAACACTCCCACCCAACTTGGTGTCATCTGCAAACTTACTGAGGGTGCACTCGATCCCCTCGTCCAGGTCATTGATAAAGTTATTAAACAGAACTGGCCCCAATACTGAGCCCTGGGGAACACCACTCGTGACCGACTGCCAACTGGATTTAACTCCATTCACCACAACTCTTTGGGCTTGGCCATCCAGCCAGTTTTTTACCCAGCGAAGAGCACGCCCGTCCAAGCCATGAGCAGCCAGTTTCTCCAGGAGAATGCTGTGGGAAACAGTGTCAAAGGCTTTACTAAAATCCTGGCAGACAACATCCACAGCCTTTCCCTCATCCACTAAGCTGGTCACCTTATCATAGAAGGAGATGAGGTTATTCAAGCAGGACCTGCCTTTCATAAACCCATGCTGACTGGGCCTGATTGCCTGGTTGTCCTGTATGTGCTGCGTGATGGCACTCAGGATGATCTGCTCCATGACCTTCCCCAGCACCGACGGCAGACTGCAGGCCTGTAGTTCCCCGGATCCTCCTTCCGACCCTTCTTGTAGATGGGCGTCACATTTGCTAACCCCCAGTTGACTGGGACCTTTTGTAGGAGGCAGCATAGTAACACACATGTATTTCAGTGACAAATGTATTACACACATGTAGGATGACAAATGTCATGGCCATGCTTTTAATGGTTCTGCAGACAGCTACAAAGCTGCTCAAGCAGCTGCCTAAGCTCTTATTCTCTTTTCAGTTCATTTTGTTCTCACCGGAGAACAAAATGCTTAAAATAATAGATACAACCTGATTGCAATATAAGGTTGAAATTAATTTTAATTGTTTAATGGATCTGTTTTGAAAAACTGGGCTGAGGATTCTTTTTCTGATAATTGCATCTCAACAATCTCTTACAACAAAATGAATCAACTGTCTTTAGTTCATATTGAAATTCAAAAAAATTTATATATCCTATAGTATAGTTCAATATTGGTCACAATGGCCATGTCAAAAGCATGCACTTCTTCTTGTTATGGTTTACTCCCAATAGAAAAGAAAGAGGGAGAATGAAAGGAATTGTTCCCACCCAGCACTCCTCTTGGGGTACTCCTGTTACAGCTTATGCCATAACCTGGGTCTTGCCCTCCTGGCAGGAGAATAAGATGAGTTGATGGAAGGTGGTTGTCCCATTCTTCTGGACCTGGGGACACACAATAAGCCTCATCCTCCACAGTTCAGCAGCACAAGGCTCCCAAATTAGCCCCATATTGGCGCCCAGAGGACAGAATAGATTGCATCCATTTTTCATGGATGTGTAATGTGAACTCCAACAGGAAAAGCAGACTTTCTCAGCTCCAACTTTCCAGGAGGTCCAACCCTAAAGATGTTGTTGCTATAATTGTCTTACCCCATTTGATGTTTTCAAGAAGACTGAGCAATGATCACTTACAGTATCAACAAACCAATGTGTTTATCAATATGTGACTTAGACATCCAATTTCACATATTTCATTTGCAAATTGTTCCCTGAAGATTTTATTTACTTTTTAATAAAATCCCTCAGATTTATAGAAAATCAATTCTCTGTCATCTAAATGTTGTCTTATAGCTCAGCATGCCCTCAATTTATTTTTGTAGTGCTCCCTATTAATAAGGATGTATATTAGAAATAGCTGTAAAAATATATGCTGTGCTTTTTTGCTGGAGAGAGCCTTAGAGAAGTTTGATGAAATTATATTTAAAGTGAGCTCTAAATTTTAAATTAAAATAAACAAAAATTAACTTGTCAGAGTTGTCATGTATGCAAGAAATTAGTTTGAGTAATAAAAGAAGACTTTAAGCCAACTTTTTCTTATTCTCTTTTTTTTTTTTTTTTTTGTTATAAATGCTCCCTGCCTTGAGTCAATGGAATTAGTGGACTACAGTTTACGATAGGTAGTTGTGTATTTCAGAAGAGACTGATGTGAATAAGAATAATGACTGCAAGCCTTGTATGAAGAATCCTTAAGAATGATCTGCAAAAGAGAAGAGCAATTTTGTGGACTTCAAGCTAATGAGTTGTGCTACTATAAACGCTAATGAAAGAGCAGAGTGACATTACGAGGATGGAAAGGCCATGTTAAACAATAGTAGTGGAACATGTAATTGGACAATTTTGGGTTTGGTGGAAGTCATTGTTATTGAAAATCAATTATTAAAATGAACATTTATTTTTGAGCGTTGGAGTTTATCTGACAAGTTACAATCTTCAATTGATATTGGTTTCCTTTTCCATATTCCCAGCTACTAAAACCAGAGGGATGCCTCTTCATCTCTTTTTCTGTAACCTCCACTTACAATTTCTGATAAGTTTTAGCATCTCCAACTCCCCAGAAGAGGGGAAGAGAGGTGTTATGGGAGAGAGAAAAGAGATGATGGCCAGTCTGGAATTGACTAGAAATATTTTTGGGGGAAGCAACAGAGAGAAGAGGGTGAACTAAATAGGCAAGAAAGTATGGCCATTGAACGTGGAGGAGAGAAGTAGTCTTAGAAAAATCACATCTGTCAGCTTTCACCAATTAAAACTGAATCTAACTAAACCAAGTTATAAAAGATACCTCCCTTATAAAAATCATTGTATTGTATGACATTATTTTAATAAATAAGATAATTTTTGGAATTTAAAATATTTAGCTCCAGTAAATCCTGTATTTCAAAGTATACTATATGCGAAAGGAGAAGTAGAACCTGAATGTTGTCCTCATTTTTAACAATTTAACAATAAAATTGGTATCTAAAGCCAGCTCCTGCAGGTAAGGGCAAGTACTAACAGGACAAACTGTCTCTCCCCTCAACCATTTATCCACAAGCAAATGTATACAAGTAAAAGAGAAACACAACTATTAGTCAAAACATAACAATAGTGCTGTATTAAAACCCCACCTCCATGTGTCTAGCTATGAAAGGGAAGTCTTTTGCAAATGGAAATTTGCACACCACAAAATGGAAATAATGAAATTTGAATGACGATAGAAATGGAACAAAGCAAGAATAGCTATGTTATTGATAGTGATAAGGAAAGCTGTGTTATGCCTTGACAGACCTTGGCCATCTTGATAACAGACGAGAAGTATCTATGTAAAATCCTAGCAATGGTCCAAAAGTATTTATAGTCCAGATAAATTATTTAGACTGTACTTAGAACTCCATAGGAAAAGTACAAAATAAGTATATTGCCAACCTGTGCAAAATGGCTGACTGATGATCAAATCTTAAAATGTGAACCGATGTTGTGATAGATTAATCATGGCCATGAAGTATGAAGGAGCTCAAATGGGAATGCTCTGACAGTCCATAATAAATCAACCAAGAGCTATATGCAGAGCAAGTAAATAAACTTAGAACCAAATGTAGAGCACATGAGTCAGGCACAGAAGCAGACCACCAAATAATATAAATAAATAGGGAAATTGTAAGAAAGCTGTATTAAATTGTTACAAAAACAAATGCAGAAATACAAAGACAGGAGTTAAATAAAATGAAAAATAAAATGTGAGCACTATTGCCAGTTTAAGAAAGGCAAAAATATTTCCAAGTGCTTCATCTGGGAGAAGATACTGACAACTATTATGCATGGGGAGGTAGCTACATCCCTGCGGCATGGGCACAGCAGTCAGGCAAGGATGGCCAACAACAGCATTTGGCCACTAGAAAAGAGAATGTGCAGTCAGCAAGACGGGACTTGAATGGACCAGCAGAACAGTCAACGGCAACCCAGAGCCCAGATGGGAGACAGCAGGGTCAGACTGGGATCACAGATCCTTTGAACAGCGAGAAAGAGTATGGTGAGTATATCTAGAACTGGATAAATATGAAATTCTGATTATTTGTGGAAATACTAGGATACAGGCCCTGGAAAGGCATAATCATTACAAAACTAAGTAAAGATAATAAATCAATTCAGAAACACTATAACAAATCTCAAAACCTCAAAGTATCTTCCATAAATCACAGATATTTGCAAACTCTGAGGCATTGATTGACCAAAGAATGAAACAACCATGGTTTCTTCAATGTGATGCATTTATCCCATATGTCAGAGAACTAGTGACCTATTCTAAAATACTTATGATGTGGATGAGAAGGTAAAGATAAAAATGATGACACAGGGGCAAGAGATGAGGTGCCCTCCTATGAAAGGGACAGCCTCCAGTTTTTGCCTCAGTGACACTAACATGGATGGAATAAAGGTAGACCCAAATTGAAAGAAATGTCTTGCAGTGACGTTTCTGCATGAAAAGTTCAACCAGCTCTTTCAGGAGCAGGAAGCCATTCAAGTAGAACATGACTATAAATCACTGGAGGGCATTTCTTAAAAACCACTACAAGCTGCTCCAAAGTGCTTTCAGCCCACGCTCTAAGAGAGCAGCACTATTATTTTAGACATATGCTGCAAGAAAGGGACTGCAATTACTGACAACTTATCCAGGGAAGAATTGTAGCATTAAAGAAAAGACAAGTGAATAAGAATATGAAATTGTAATCCTTTCAGAAATATAAAAAACGTGAGAACACTGAGATCATTGGACAATGACTTTTCATGTCGCTTTTAAGAAAAGGTCTGGAGAGAATCATATGAAGTGCATAAGGCAAACAAATATTCATAACAGGTTTCCCTCAGGCTGTTTGGTCCCACAAAAAGAAGCCCCCTACTCCTTCTGAAGTGTGCCAGAAAGACTGACATGAGATGAGTATCCAAGAACACGTCAAACTGTACATTGCAATCAAACTGTAATGTCCAGGCTATTGAAAAAAGAAATGGTCCATTCCAGAATACAGGCCTGTACCTGGACAGCTTAGGCACCCTGTGTATCAGCAAACAGCCCTGAAGATCTCTGAGATCTGGTGAGCAGATGTGATACATGTAGGAGAAAGCCAGGCAAGCCACAAAAGCAAAACTAAAAATGTACAGCTCTCCTCACGGTCCATGGAATGAAGGGAAAATAGATCTCATGATCACAAACCACTCATTATAGTAGACTGATTTCTTGACTGCCTCAGTGACAGATGAAGCAATGAGATTTTTAAGTACATTTGTTATCACAAAGTAGTATTTAAGACAATGGCAGAAATGAAAATAGGAACCATGCAGGGTCAGATGAAATATTCATCTAATTCCTACTCTGGTAGGGTCAAGAAGAAAAGTTTGGGGATGAGTAAAAGAGCAGGTCAAGCACAGAGGTAATTCATCAAAATGTCCCTTCACTTTAATATGGCTTGGAACTTTCTAAACCAGAAGTGTTGTTTTTATTAGCCTCCAAAGAATTTTTCTTTCCATACATTTTTCTTTATAACTGGAAGATGCAGTCATTACCTTTCATTATGCAGCATGCCTGTGTGTATTTCAAGTGCATTATATCTTCATTTTTCCATCTTCTTTTCTTTTGAAAGCTCTTTCAGTACTTCAGTGTTTTCTCTGGTAACTGCTGTTGGTCTTATGTGAACTTTCTCATGTGTACTCAAACCGTTCTTGAAGTACAGTGACCCATACTGACACTATATTTCATATGAGGCTTCACTAATGTGGCATAGACCAGAAGATTAACCCAATACGTTTTACAGGTGAAATGTGCATTTCTCAGAAACTCAGAATAGCACAGAGGCAGAACAGTTGGAGTTTTGCTGGTTATGATGTTGTTTCTGTGAGAATGAAAGCATATTTATTTCTCTTGTGCCAAGGTATTGCAGGGATGCTATCCAAAGCAGGGTTGATTTCACTGGTGGTTATACTTCTGCTGTCTTTTATCTACTTATAGTGAAGAAAGTAGTTCCTGCATAGTTCAAAGCACCACCAACATTGTAAATTCATTCCTTACTTATCTGTGACTGTTATAAGCTGTCTATTAAATAAGGCATGAACACTGGAAATTTAGCATTTATATGTCAATATAATAGACAGCTAAGAAATATCCTGTATGAAAAGAAATTTTTTGTACATCAGTGAAGAACAATGAGCTAATGAGTCATGGATGTCCCGCGTGAAATGCCTTAAGCCTATTATAAGGCTTATCCCATTCTAACCCCAAATTATCTCACTAGGTCCAACTGTGGGAAAGGGAGAGATGTATGCATATTCTTCGTCTTAGAAGAATTTTCCATCTGCATGATGCATAAGTGGGTTTGCTGGGAAAAGAGAAGAAAAAAAAATAATCTAATTTGTAGCTGTAGCATTCACAGAAGCAATTCATTTTCTCAGTGCACTGCTCATTTCTCCTGCAGCAGAAAGCATGTGCAGCCCTGTATGATGCTGTGCAGTCCTCATGAAGGACCAAGACACTTCACTGATCCTTTTGTTAGGGGATCGTCACAGTTTTGGAAGTCCTTTAAATTTAACAGGTAAACATGTCATCCATGTTGCTTCCTCTTTGTCCTGCTGTGGAGGCAAAAAGAAGTCCAGGTTGGCTCTGGGAAAATTATCCCAGCAGAGCAGCGTTGAAGTGCACAGCTTTCCACTCCTCCTTACAGCCTGTGGACTTGTCCTGCTTTACTCTGGGAGCTGGTGCAAAGTCTGGGATATAAAAATACGGGACAAAGCCCCCCAGTCTTACCCTGAGTCTTCAAGGAGACAGAGAATCTGGGTTTCACTGGCAATTTTTATCATGTCCTGCTATGTATCTGGTTTCACCTACACTTTCCTACAAATTTCACTCCAGGCATTAAGACTGCCATTCAAGAGCACCTCTGCTTAACCACCCTAATCACCCCAATATCATCCTGCAAGGCCTGTTAGCCTGCAGCCTTACAGACTCACTGGTACCTCTGTGCTGGCTCCCCTCAACACTCAGCAGTTAGCTGGAAAGCAACAGCAGCAAGCAGTGGAGCAGCTGGTGGCATCTTCTAGCCCTTAACCAGGTCACTCTCAAGACCCAAATCATGATCCAACCATGGGTAACAGGGATTTGCAGCCAAAACTCTTCCTCAGGTCCTGAAGACATTGCTGCTGGACAGTGAACTGGCTTGGGGGATGACAGAAATTATGAGAAGATTTCTGCAGTGCAGAAGGAAATTGGTTTGACTTTTGAAGTTCCTCATCAAAGGAACCTGAAGTACTTTCAGTGTTTAATGCCTTAACAGCTTCATATTAGCTTCTCTAAGTGTTAAGTACTGCAGAAACATGAATACTTTTCTCATCAGTTTTGCCATGACTGCAGTTCTTATGAAGGCATTAGTATCTCTTAGCAATTAAAGTGAATTATACATTTCCACAGCATTTTTTGTTTTGACCCTACTTATTTTTTTCAGATGGGGATATCTTTAGTTGTATATATTCCCTGAAAATGCAGCTTTTGATAACACATTAATAAGCATATAAAAGTCCAATTAACATAAGAAAACTCACAAATAAATTGGAATTACCTCTTCCCAGGTTTCTGAATCTTTGAATGTGCTTTTCACCTGTGGCTCTTACCACAGTTGACAAGTATATTTGTGTGGGCAAGCTGGAGATCACAGAATGGAATCCCGTGTTTATGATACAAAATCTGCAGATGTAGAAAAGTATTGGACTCCTGAATTAAATGTTCACGTTTCAAAAAAATAGTTCTATTTTAACACAAATGCAATTTTGAATTTCAGAACCTTCTAACATTTATGTTTCTTACAATGAAAAAATTAATGTTAATACAGAGATTTTTTATTCTTTTTTTTTTTCCCAATTGCCCATGAAGTCTTACACTTGGTCCTTCTAGCTGTGATGTTAAAAATATTTTTTTTCAGGTTGGCTTCCCAGGACCTGGCAGAAAATGAGGCACACAGCTTTAAACAAGCAGGAATCATTTACAGACAAATTCCACTTTACTGTCAAAGGTGAACAGAGAAACTCCATGACTCTGACGATGTGAAATACCTGTGAACATCTGCATGCAGTTAAGCAAGAGAAGTAGAAGGGGGACTTCCTCTTTTGTTTATTCAAGAAATTCACTGTGTCTGTTTTATTCACCAGCAGTTTAAGAATGCAGAATAATTGTCACTTGCTTTCCTTGGTGGACTCAGCTGATGAAATAAAAGCAACTAAAGCGATTGCTTACATGCGCATTGGTCTGTATTGCCTTCAACTATCATGCTAATGCATTTATAGAAAAAGAAGGCAGAGGGAAGGGATCTATTTTTGCCACAGTTGCTGCTCTCTCTAAGCTTTTGATTCATCTGTAAGGAAGATGTCTGAGTCTGTTTCCATTTTACATTTCCTGGGACCTTGTGGAAGTCTGACAAGGGGCTCCTCTCTACAAGGAGGGGACAGAAATGCTCCTGCACAAGGCAGGTATCCATTGCACCCTTCCACCTTTCTAAGGGGTTCTCAGGGATGAGCTGGACCCTACTAAAACACCTCCACCCACTGGGAAAGGATGGCTTAAATGGTGACTAAGAAAAACTGGGGTCCCAAAATTAAAGCAATCATCATTCCCTGGGGATGTGCTGATTCAAAGCAATGGTTTCCTTTCGTTGCATCTGCACAGAATCTCATCTTCCTGCACACAGCTCTGATCGCTCTGCTGCTCACTCACCTTGAACTTCATGTCCCTTTTTCCTCTCCCTTAGCCCTGGCACATTTTTCTCACCTCAGAAAAAAGCATCTATGCCTTCTTCTAGGGATTTAATCTCTCATATCATCCAGAAGGTTCCCCATCCTCTTCATAGCTAAACTGATGTCTGAAATACTCACACCTGGATCACAGATGGGTGTCTAGGAGTTCCCCATTAGTTCTTCAGTCTTCTTCTAAGTCTGTCTATACAGTGGCTGTTGGGCTGGAAACTTCTCAGGGCAAGCATCTGCTTTTCCTGCATGTCAGGGAAATGTTTATCACTTCATAATCTCACAACCGAACAACAGACAACCATGTCTGTGTACCTCTGTGTAGTTAGCCACATATTGAAGCTTCTCCTGACACATCTGGACTCCTGAAAGCACTGCAGAGCAAGGTCCTTGCTTTTGAAGCAGAGATAGACATGGGAGAGGGGTGGCAAACTCACATGCCAAGGAATGGGGAGGAAATTCTGTAAAGTATACTCATGAGGTTGGGTTTTCATATTGAATGCCACCCGAATGCATTGCACAGAGAAATTTTAGACTAAGGAAGGAAATACACAGGAATAGGGCAATAACCCAAAGCAGAAAATTTAATAACCACATTATCTATAAAAATCCTCCAATAAAACCATCACTAAGGCTTCATTCATTTCAGCTGGGACCTTTCTAGTAACAGCAAGTTTCACCCCTCAGAGAACATCTGAGGGAATCCAGCTCTGGCCTTATACACAAGGGCACCTGTACCAGAAACACCTTCATGCCCAGTTAGGTTATTTATTAAAACAGTAAAATAAATAGCCCATCCCAGGATATTTAGGTGCTTCAGTGAAGCTTCCTGTAGAGTCTGAGGAATGAGAGGCACTTCCAGAGAGCGGTTCCCCACATATTAGGCTCTGAGGAGCCAAGGGATGCATTGCTTCTGGTGGGGATGCCTCAGCTAAACTGGACTAATTTGGGCCTATGTGCCCAATCAAAAATAAATTACCATAATTAAAAATGTAAATATTATTGAAGACCTCTCTTCACATTTACACATACATAGTGTAAATCTACGGCATATTTACATCAATGTAATTTTTGTGATACAGAGCCTTGTACACATATTCTAAATCCAATAAATTAGTGGCCCTCTCAGAATAAATTCTTTCCCAAGCAACATAAACAGAAAATGGTACCCATTCTTCTGAATACAAACCTTAGCTTGTATTATCAGAGCTTTTCTAAGCTTTTACAAAAACTTTGATGGACTTTTGCAAGATCTTGGATCAAACAATCTACACTCAGCAAATAGTGATGTAAGTTTTCAGGATACTTCTGTGTTGAGCGCCACACCACACCAAAGTCTGAAACAAGCACATTTTCCTGAACCATCACTTTAAGTGATTCCAGGCTGAATGAAAGACCCAGCCTTCACAGCCACAGTTTGTAAGAGTTAAATATTGTCTGTGGGTTAAACACAAAGGGAAATAGAATAGATGCTGACTAATAGTTTACACTTGCATCGTTCCAAAAGCAGCAAGAGAAACTAAGCTATAATAACATATTTGTTGTAAATTCTTTGCTCAGCTCTTTGCTGACATTTGCCTATGCTATTAATTTTTTTTTCATTGTAACTGGAAAAAAAAGATAAAAAAATTCTCTGCACTTCATATCTAGTATAGGTCACTGGTCTATTTAATAGAAAATTACAGAGTAAGGCAGGGTAGAAAAGTTAGATAAGTGACTCTGTAGTAAGTACCATGGTGCTTTGATGCTTCCAGCTCTGTCCCTCTTGATATCTTCAACAAATCTCATTTAAAATTATCATGGCAGCAGCATTTCTTTGTGGAATGTAGGTATAAAGTACCAGGTTGCTCTCGATCACAAGCACATATCCATTCCAGCATCACTGTCACTCATATTTCACAGAGTTGTATTGCCTTTTCTCTGACTGCCTTGGCAAGTGAGTAAAGCTAAAGCTACCTGTCTTGGACATCTTATCAACTAAAGCGTGAAGCTCTTAGTTACCATGATGAATGAAGCCTTGTCACTGTCTGTATCATTTAGAAAATACAGCCGACCCTCTGCGCTATCCTTACTCATCAGGTGTAATTGCTAAGTGACTAAAATCAGAAACTAAATCCTACATTTATGTGCATGTATATATATAACTCTTTTACAGTCAAGAGTTCTCCAGCTTTTGTCAAGTTTATTGCTCTATGAAAATTTCTTGCCTTTGTTAGAAGGTATAGTGAGTCCTTAATAAATAATCTTTATTTTTCTTTTTACTTCTAGGGAGTGATCTCCAAAGAGCAGTGACACTGTAGCAACATTTTCATCCCCTATTAAAGCCACCAGCCAGGCATCTAAAAAAGGAGTCCAATTTTTTAGCCACTCATGAAAATATTGAAGTTCAAAGGATTGCACAAATGAATAAGAATTAATTATACAAGGAAGGGAGAAAAGTCTGGATCTCAAATTCAGGCTTAATACAGCTGAAGAAAGCCCAAAGAAGACAGAGCAGTTCACAGAAAAACTGCTACCAGGAACATCTCCTCCCTCCTCCCCACCTCACCTCCCAAAACCCCACTGCTGTCAGTGACACTGGATTCTTTATCTAATTTGCCCTGCTTGCTTTCTTCCATCGCTATTGCAGCCAGGCAAGTATTTCTGAAGCCAAATATCTGATGAGACTGTCATGGGCAAGAATAACATTTGAGCTGTGTAAAGCTAAAGAATCAGGAAAGAATCTGCACCCTAAGGAAAGTTTGTTATTGCGGCTTGCACACAGCTGGAAAATCCCATCCCTCTAGTAGCTAAAACAATTTAATTAGCCCTAACTTGAGCTGCTCTGTTATTACACTGGTCCTCGACGAAACTGTTTCACAGCATTTTCCCTTCAGTGTTTACTTTAGGGCATTACTGTTAGGAGGAGTATTTTTAAAGCATTTAGGGTCAGCTGCCTGTTCCTCCTCTTCAGCCTTTGAGGAATGCTGAGCAAGTTGTTCTTATCTGTTAAACTCATATTATTGCCTCTGGGTTACAGCAGTTCCTGTGTAAACTAACAGATCCCACTTAGGCAAATCAGGCTTATATTTTACACATGGCCGTCAGATCTAATGAGGCAGCAAAACAAATCTGCCAAAATGCAATTTTCATTAAAAAATCTGTCTGCCATCATAAGCTCGTCCTTGAGGAAATTGGTGGGCCTAGGGAAGAACCATCAGGATTTTCATCTCCAGGTCACTGGTGCTGCTTGTGCCATCATCCAGCTGCTCCCTGGTAATGTTGGTCCAACACTCCCTGCAACAGGTGGTCAGGCCAAAATCACCAGGAAACTGCTAATGACAGCCTCAGCACACAGATTAAAGAATTAGCCTCTCCACCAAAATAGTCAGCCCACCAGGTTAGAGTTCAAATTGATTAGGAAGAAGTTGAGAAGAGACCTGGATAAAATTCTTCTGTGGATATAGAGGGGATTTTAGTTTCCAAATATTGTTAATTTAACTCCTTTTACTTAGCACATGGCTACTTTCATATGCACAAACTCAGAAATGTTTATTGATGTCAGTTTGTTCTGCACTTCAGCAATATACATAATTAAGCCACAAGACTGCTTTGAGCTTCCCCATCCTTTTTTTCCTGTCAAAGCTATAATACTGAATAAGAACCAGTTTAGTCGGTGCCAAGGAAGGTCATGGAGCAGATCACCTTGAATGCGGCGCGTACAGGACAACCAGGCAATCAGGCCCAGTCAGCATGGGTTTATGAAAGGCAGGTCCTGCTTGAATAACCTCATCTCCTTCTATGACAAGGTGACACACTTAGTGGATGAGGGAAAGGCTGTGGATGTTGTCTGCCAGGATTTTAGTAAAGCCTTTGACACCGTTTCCCACAGCATTCTCCTGGAGAAACTAGCTGCTCATGGCTTGGATGGGCATGCTCTTCGCTGGGTAAAAACTGGCTGGATGGCCAAGCCCAAAGAGTTGTGGTAAATGGAGTAAAATCCAGTTGGCGGTCGGTCACGAGTGGTGTTCCCCAGGGCTCAGTACTGGGGCCCGTTCTGTTTAATAACTTTATCAATGACCTGGACGAGGGGATCGAGTGCACCCTCAGTAAGTTTGCAGATGACACCAAGTTGGGTGGGAGTGTTGATCTGCTGGAGGGTAGGAAGGCCCTACAGAGGGATCTGGACAGGCTGGATTGTTGGGCCAAGGCCAGCTGTATGAGATTCAACAAGGCTCAGTGCCAGGTCCTGCACTTGGGTCACAACAACCCCAGGCAACGCTACAGGCTTGGGGAGGAGTGGCTGGAGAGCTGCCTGGCTGAAAAGGACCTGGGGGTGTTGGTTGACAGCAGGCTGAACATGAGCCAGCAGTGTGCCCAGGTGGCCAAGCAGGCCAATAGCATCCTGGCTCGTATCAGAAATAGTGTGGGCAGCAGGACTAGGGAAGTGATCATCCCCCTGTACTCAGCGCTGGTGAGGCCACACCTCAAATACTGTGTTCAGTTTTGGGCCCCTCACTACAAGAAGGACATCGAGGTGCTGGAGCATGTCCAGAGAAGGGCAACGAAGCTGGTGAAGGGTCTGGAGCACAAGTCTTATGAGGAGCAGCTGAGGGAGCTGGGGTTGTTGAGTCTGGAGAAGAGGAGGCTGAGGGGAGACCTTATTGCTCTCTACAACTACCTGAAAGGAGGCTGTAGCGAGGTGCAGGTCGGTCTCTTCTCCCAAGTAACAAGTGATAGGACGAGAGGAAATGGCCTCAAGTTGTGCCAGGGCAGGTTTAGGTTGGATATTAGGAAAAATTTCTTTACTGAAAGAGTAGTCAGGCACTGGAACAGGCTGCCCAGGGAAGTGGTGGAGTCCCCATGCCTGGAGGTATTTAAAAGACGTGTAGATGTGGTGCTTAGGGCCATGGTTTAGTGGTGGACTTGGCAGTGCTAGGTTAACGGTAGGACTTGATGATCTTAAGGGTCTTTTCCAACCTGAACAATTCTATGATTTTACAATTCTAATATATTTTGAGAAAACCATAATTTCTCAGAAGCAACCAACTCTAATGCTGTATTTGCTTTTGAGTGAAAGGACAATAACAGATGAAATCCACTAAAAAATTATTTTGGTAAAAGCTATTTGAGCCTCTGAGGTTCACAAAATGCATTTGTAAGCTGAGCCACTCCCAGCTCAGCCATATGGAAGCTGAATGACTCTCTAGGTCCTTCCTGTAGTTTTATTAAAGCTTTTGTAAAGTCAGGAGCTTACGCAGAGACTGAATGTGAATTCAGAGTGCACTCTATCAAGCTGTTTGCCTTCGGTATTTGAAAGATGCATATGCCCCATTTTAGAGAACTAAAACCTGGGTGTGAGATATTGCAATTTGGATTGTTCCTCTTCAAATCTTATTTAAATGATAACCAATACCATATAACCAGGAACGAAAATAGAGGCAGAAGAAAAGGCAACAATCTCCTCCCTGCTGTCCCTGGAGGTGCAGGAACTGTGATGCACTGTGCTGTGTTGCTTCATCTCTGATCACATCTTTTGTACCAGTAATCAATGTGGACACCTCCCTGAAAGCCTTTGCCTGTACCTTGGCAAATCCTCCTCTTTCTGGATCTGTGGCTCAAACTCCTCTTTGCCACATGGAGTATCACAAAAAGAGTAGAGGAAAGTCCTTTTCCTGATGTAGCTGCTTCTTTATTCTCTCCGCTGCTTCCCAGTGGGGCAGGGCATACACAGCCACATTTGTAGTCCAAATTCTCCCTTTCTTAGAGACACTCCACTACCTTTAATCTTTACCCAGTGATCACCCCCACACCATGCAAGATGTTGTTCATGCTGATTTTGTGTTGGCTGTGGGGGAACAAACAAATGGTAGCCAACCAGGCACACAGTTGGAAAGCCATAGCCAAATGATGCTCGATTCCCTAGGAAATCTCCTGGGAATTTTATGAACCAGCAAGATGAGTTTATTGTAGTCTAGTACTTGAGACCATGTGGCTGAGATGCTTCTGAAACAGTCTGAGAGTAAATTTATCATCTCATATGGAAAAATGGTCACAGTCAGTCAAAATACACTGCACCTAGTGGTATTCCTAACAAAGCCATAACAAGGCAGTGAATGGCCTACTTTGTTCAGCTTAGTTGTCTGTAAAGTACTTTGGTATTTTGAGAGGAAATGCAGTGCATTGGCCCTAAAATGGTATGTGTGATCTGATTTAGCAGAGCACATAAATCACTTTTGGCAGTATAAGTTCGCACCACAATAACATCATAGGAAATGGGATTTTTGTTTTTAAAAGTAGAGTTAAAAGATGAGCTGAGCAATTAATAAAGGTTATAGCTCCAGATGGGCTGAATATCAGTGTCAAGCACTCAATATATAGCCACCCATGGTAATTTATTTATGGGGCAGCTGAAATTACCTAAACTTGGGCCTTGGATACCAGTTTAACTACATGCTTAAGTCTTTCGTAGCACCCAGCAACTGACATTTTCAATTGAGTCTTTCCAATACAAGAATGGACAGACTTCTTCCTCCATTATATTTACTAAAAAGGTCAGGGAAATAGGCACAGTGTGAGGTTTTCAATAGGCTTTTTGCAAAGATAAGAGAAAGGAACATAACATAGGTCGTCACTCTTTTTCCCTGTAACCTGGGCATGGAGGTAGTCAAGAGACAGATAATTCAAACATTACCAATTCCCAGACAGAACCTGGAAACTAGAATTAAGGCTGGAAACAGTCCTGAGCCATCAATCTTTGAATGCAACCAGTATCCAAGGACTCTACTTTCCAGGATATTTGCATTTTTCATCCATCTAGGCTCCATCTTTTTATTAAACTGCTAGTTAAAATTTTCTTATTATTGATGAATGTTAGCAGATATTAGTAGATACAACAATACAAGAGCATCATGTTGATGGGTGACAACATTTTTTCAATATTGAGTATATATGATACAAAATGAAATGAATGTGTTTTTTTCTGCAGAGGAGAAGAAGAGGAATAAGAGTTATTAAGACCATTTATTTCAAAAGGTCTGCAATGGAAACTGAAACTGCTCAGTGCCATATTTCAGAGACCTTGATGGACCATATTCTTCTAAAATTCCATGTTGAAACATAATTGTTCACAAACATTATTACTTTACTGCATTTTGTAAGATAGCTATTTCTGCCATTCTGCTCAGTCTGGCAGTCTTTCACTGGTTGGGACCTGCAAGATGTTGGTTTGGGAATTGAAATTATTATGATGCTGCTTCTTTGTTGTTAGGGCATATAGTCAATACTGAAGCTCAGAAAAGCACTAGTGATAACCCATATTTTGACAGATTGTCAATAATCCTGGTGTTATGATCAAAAGGGTTGTAGTAGGACTTATAACCTGTGTCAGGCAAACAGAGAGATTGACCTTATTGAGAGTAGGGTAAAAAAAATCAGTTAACTTTTATTGCCAGGAAATACACTGAAGACAACAGATTGCTTGGCAAAAACACACTAAAAACGGTAAAGCGAACAGATCTTCTGAAGTGTACAGTCAACAGGTTATTAATGGGAGAAGTAATTAGTCATTAGATATTGTGTTTTCCCACCTGGTCACTTTCAAAGCAAAGTGAAAATAGAATCTTCAGAGATTTATTAAATATTTCATCTTAACTGTTTTGTCTGTCTTTCACCTCCACTATCACATCCCACGAGTCTATAAGGAATACACACAGCAAAGCTTTATTAAAAAAATGATCCATGTTTTGTACTTGTATATTAATATTTAAGCCAATTTCAGCCAGCACTGAAGAGACATCAGCCCAAGTGGACAGGACATCAGCAGTTAAAAATATCTCACAGGAACCAGGGGATGCATGGAAGCAAGGTATAGGAATAACTGAAAATCTTCTATATACAAATTATTTTATGTTACGTTTGCATCCACACCTGCCCTCGTGCACCTCAGGGTGGAAAATTCTTCTTTGATTTTCATGAAGGATGAACTTGGAGTCAGTTTGGAGCCAGCGCTATTCCATGGTGGGCACCGGGGAGGGGATTTGAGTTTAGGCTCCTCAAGGCACCAGCGCGCCTAACAGCTCCTCACAAGTGCTTGTTTGTTTTCCTTGCCTCCATAGAGCATGGCCTTTTGAATCATGCTCCTGTGGTCTTTTGAATCACAGCTTAATTAAGATGTCTAAGTAGCCTGAGTAGACAGTACAAATAATACATTATACCCCGCCATAATGCCTCAGAATATTACAGCAATTTAATTATACTTCACCCCACCCTTGTTAAACTTAGCTAAAAATAATCTTGCTTTCATTAATAAGGGAATCTGCATGGAGTTTTTGTGTCTGGCTGAGGGCTTTTTTGTGATGAACAGTGTGTGATACTTAAGGTATCATTCTATTTCAGTAAAGTGCTTGAAAGGCATAGTAATTAGTCAAACAGAAATCACATAAAAGGAAATTAAATAACAAACAAACAGAACAGATATCTCATGGCAGCACTATTAAGAAACTGTTTCTTACATGAGAAAAAGGTCATGTAAAAAGAAAATGTGAACCCAGGCTGGATCAAGGTGTTTTCAGTGGAGACAAGGAAGCATCAATGACAATGTCCAAGACACTAAGAAAACCTTTTATAGAATATTGTGTAACACTTGGATCAGGTTGATTTGAGGGAAAAAAAATCATTAATATTTGGAAAAGTGCAGCGAAATGCTGCTAGGGAGATCAGAATCTGTCTTGCAAGAGTAGGCTTAAAGGCAATTATTTGTTAATCTTAGGGAAAAAAAAGTCATAGTGCAGCATGATTTTGCTCTGTAAATATTCTAAGAACAAACAGAAAAGGGGAAGAATAAGGATTTAAGCTATAAAACAAAGCCAGCCCTCTTGGAAGATCACTGAAGATGGGGTCTGATGCTCTACATTGTGTCCTCTAGCTGAAAAAAAAGTAATCAGCTCAAATATTTCTGACAGGAGTGTTGCCTAACCCTGCTGCATTCAGGAGAAAGCCAGGCAGGCAAATTGCCAGGGCCACTTCAGTCTTCCTGGGCAGGGAACCAAACTGCATGCAGACAGCACACCCAACAGATTCCTCTGTGTCATCATTTTCTTCCAGAAAGCCCGCTTTCTGCAAAATGTTGCAAGCTTTAATTTTTGTAAGCAGGCTTTTTATTTTAAAATATGATACATAAATTTAGTGTCTTATTGCTTCAGAAGACCATTAAGAAGTTTTGTCAGCAATTTACTGTGGAAGAGGTAGAAGAGAAAATCCACCTGTCAGGTGCAAACTTCTTTTTTAGGATGATAGGCTGAAATCAGTAATCTCAATTTATACTGAAAACTTATGGGGCTCAGACAGACTCAACTGAAGCTTACTAAAACCGACAACTATTATTATGCACAGCTCCCTGCGATACACAGATTAGCTCTCATTGGCCTTGGAATACCCCACTGTGTGCAGAAACCTGCTGCTTATGTAGAACTAAAATTATATGATCTATCAGATCCTTCTGCGTAATTATACTTCAGATGATTGCACTGAAAGAGAAATCATAGAGAGGCAGAATAGTATTTTTATGTGCAATTATAACTACGTGATGTCATCCACTGCAAAACATATAGTATCCATGTAAAAGGCAGGGCTAGACAAAGGGTATAAAAATACTTTGTAAAGTTGTACAAGTAAAAGAAAATTGCCAGGCTTCTGGCAGGAGTATACCCTATTCATTATTTGTCATACTGAAGTATCTTTAAGTCTGTCAGTAGAAATATTTGTAAATCCTGAAAGCTCCGTGAAGCTGAGCATAAACCATTATTCACTCAGATATCTGAGCTGCAAATTCTGTATTGGTCATCTATCCTCATTGCTTAAAAAAATGTTATTTTTCCAACAGAAATTTTAAGGAAATTGAAGAAAAAAAATCTCTTCTTATTCTGGTGGCCATTCACAGACCAATGTGGCTGATTGCCACAAGAAAAACTGGTCTGTTTGCTGCAATTTCTTTCAATTTGTGTCTCCAAACAGAGCCAAAGGGCTGCGTTAGTGCAAGGCTGTCACTACCCCTTTGTTTGCACCGGAGTGGGAGCTGTAAATTCCCTTCTTCTTCCCCTCTACCTCTGCTCAACAACCGTGGTGCTAAAAGGCCTAAATCTGTGTTCACTACAGTGCACTGCAACAGAGCCATACCTAATGTAACACATGTAGGTACTAGAAAGAGCTCGTTTAATGAAATGCAATTTACTTGATTTCTTTGTGTGAGCCAGAACACAGATGAATTGGATTAGGCACCCTCCATTAGCCTGACTGTTATATCTGATATGTCATTTTACATGACCAAGGGGTCCCTTGTAGCAAAGCCTTGATAATCCCAGGCACCCAGCAGGCAGATTTAGACACTGCGTGATTCCGGGCTGCCCTGTGACAGCAGGGGACATTGGCAGGCTGTGCCGCCGTTGTCCTGCTGGTGGCATTGTGGACATGTGGATGGATACCAGGTTAGTATGGGGCATTCTACTTGGTCTCCTGAAGAATAAACATCATTTTGTCTTGAAGGAAATGCCTGCCTTCAAACAAAACATCATGCTGAATGACTCTTAACCCTGACTAGAGCAGCAGAAAGAAAGTTGAAGGGTTTCCTTGCTGGGCTCACCACAGGCAAGCTGATGGGCACTCCACTCAGCTCTTCTGTCTTACCCCAGTTTTGGGTTACTTGAAATCCTCTCTTTTCCCATGGACATGCTGAAGTTTTTCAGGACAATGAGTTTACTGGTGTGTTTTCTGTTCTTGATGTTTATTTGAGTCTCTCTGATTTGCATCCACAGATTGCATAACGGTTTTGAATTTTGTGTACTTTTAAAGAACTTCATCATGAACTTCGCATGTTATAAACTGACCTCTGAAAGCCACAGAAATACATTCAGAAATAGGATCAGATTTCATGAGCCTAGAAGAGACACTTCGCACAAGTCTTTAAAAGGAAAACACTACCAACAAAAGTAAAGTAATTTAAGTATGGCTCTGAATGTTCTGGGACAGGAATGTGTTAGAAACAATGTTCCGTAAAGGAAACCATTTATGCGAAAGCACAATCTTTGATCCTGCTTATACAGGAGCTTTCTGGAAAATGGAAATGCAGGAAACCTTGCAATTGAACAAATATTTGAGATTGATGGCACATTTCAGAATCAATAATTTAATCATTCTGTCATCCTTGGCTGAATTTCCTCTCTACCTCTAATAACACTAATGCTGATTCACAATATGCAAGAGGCAGCAGAGCAGACTTTGTCAGTAGGAGGACTATGCAATCAAGTCCTAGGAGTGATGCTTGTCTGAATTTTAGTTCTTTAACCTGGGAATACTACACAGGATCAAAACCAGATCAGCCTTAGTCCTGAGTCTTCAAGATATGAATTTTCTACATTTGCTGGAGCAAATGCAATTTCATCAGCTGTATCCAGGGCTGAATCTCTCAGTGTCATTACAGCTGCAGAGAGAAAATTTTTAGATGTGGATCTTTAGGTCTACAGGAAATGTAAAAACAGAAACTATAATAAATTCCTCCCCTATGAATTGTTTGTGAACATGAAAAATAAGCCTTGTAAAGACTTTGATAACTCACGTGCCTAGTCTTTTTACATCTAGCAAAATTACTTATGGAATTCCCCCACACAGTGCCCTACCTCAGGAAACAAACATCACACCCTACAATTTAAAATGATCCCACAAGTATAAAAAAAATCCAATTTTCATTAAAAAAGTAACAGTCACAATTTTTAACCCAGCTCTTCCATCTGTCTGTAGTGTCCCATAATCACTGGGCTGCTAATCACTGGGACTCCTACTTTTCTCTTGCTGAAATTTAAATCTTTTCACATAAACTGGAAGCACTTAATTAGAAGAGCTCAAACAACCCACCTGTGCTGAATACCTTAATGTTGCTGTTTAGAGTATTGGCTATGAGACAGGGAATTACTCCTTACCTGAAAGAAAGCGGAGGAGTTTGAACTTGGCTTTCTTAATCCTTTGGAAACGTGAGGCTCCAAACTGAAAGGAGACACCCCAAATACCTCCTTATCCTGGTTTTTGGAAGTAGCCTTTTTTTTTTTCAAGTTTCCAGGTACTTTTGTCAAATGCTTGAAAATGAAACCATTTGTTTGAGACTGAATTAAGCTTTATTCATCCAGAAATATGTATGTTCATCCTCCAGAACATAATTGAAAAAATTTCAATTGGCTGAAATTTATTTGAATTTTACAGTTTGGCTCAATGCAGTAAACCAAGATAACCTTATTTTACTGTGTTCTTATTGGTATCTCACTGCTTATAGGGAGTAAAAGAGCATTGCAGTGGATGAAGCTTACAACTGATGACGCAGGGAAGAGATGGCAAGAGGAAGCTGAGGCACTGAAGGACAGAGTGGCTCACACAGCTGAATTGGAAAGAGGGCTGAAGAAAGAAGCCATTTTTCTTCATTCCTATTCTAGCATCTTTCTCGACAGAAAATATTAAAAACTTTGCCTCCTCTACTGGAGGAGTGGGCACCCCTGAAAGCAGTGAGTGGATCAGAATCAAAAAATATCAGAACCATTTTTCAGAGGAAAAGTGCTGTTTAGGCCCTCGGCTGTTTAAGTCTAAAACATATCTATAAAACGTATTTTTCTTTTTCAGTCATTGTTATAATCTTTTGGAGAAATATGCATCTCTAACAAAAGACTTCCATTATAACTTAAGTCTGTTAAAGTCTCCAAAACTTTTACCTGTGACAGCTACAGTTGCTCTCATGCTTGACTATCAAGTGTCAGAAATAAGACTTTACAATATGTTTGTGGGTTTTTGTTTTTTTTTTAATGGCAGAGCAGGCTAGCTAGTCCTTTTGTGTGATGTACGGTTAGAGAAACTAGTAAAGTATTATGAAACTGTGGAAGCAGTAATCAAGAATGACTCGTAGTCATTTTATCTTTTTTCCTGTATTAAGTGCTAGAATCACCAAACAACAGAGATTCAAAGGCGTTCATCAGCCATCTCAAACATCACTTAATTTACATGAAAATCTGGCTGTTTACACAGATGTATTGGGAGAGGAGTGATTAATGCTAGTAAGCTAGGCAGGTAATTTAATTAGCTGGTAAGAATTCTGTCTTGAAATGTCTCATTAATTTGTTGTGAGCAGCTATCTCCAAAGTCTATCTATTAACGCTACAAAAGAGTATATTCAAATGTGACACACATGCAGAACCCAAGACAGTTACAGCTAGAAAACTGCTTTCAATAACTCAATTGGAGCTGGAAAATGCTTTTATTTAGTCCTTTGCATTCCAGTGTGTTTAGTATCTTTTAGGTACCATCAATTCAGCAGAGAGCAAGAGACGAGCAGCTCCTGAGGGGTCACCACTGAGCAGGGGTGTAGGAAGGAACCTTGGATGTGCTGCAGGACACACACAAAGACCTCCTCCTGCCTCCAAAGTCATTTGTGAAAATAAATTCATCACAGTGATGCCAAAAAGACCCTACTGCAGAAGGCAAGTGTGTTGACAGGTAGAGAGAAGAGGACAGATTTTTCCTCATAGTTTGAGATTCCCAAGAGGCCAGCAAAGAGCCAGCAGACCCCTTCCTCAGACCTGATCTATTCCCTGCACCAAAACTACTTCTCTGTGCCTTAGCTTCATAACAGACAGGTATTGAGATGATAGGGTCACCCAGCTGACAGCTCACTCTTACTCTGTTTTTTCCCTTCCTTCTACGTTACTGTAATAGCCGGAAACTATTTTGCTGTTTCACCCCTTGGAGGAACAACACTTTGAGTATCAGGAAAAAGTGAGAAAAAAGCTCTATGATGGGCTGCTTTAAGTGAGCTAAGCTTCTTCTGAAAGGAAAACAACATATTTTGACCTAACAAAAACAGCTTTAACAGATCAAGGGATTTATAGACTTAGGCTACATCAAAATTGTTAGGCAGATAGCTGCTGCGGTGGAAAGCAGCGCTCCCTCCAGCCTACGCACCAGCCTTCCTCTCTGCGGGAAGAAGCAGGATGGAGTGGGGTGATGTCTGCCCCAGACACACCTGGATGCGGCCACGTGCCAGAAGGCATGTGCAGGTATCACGGTTAAGCTGTCATTTCCAGGAGTAATTCAGACAGCTTCAGAGGGATGTTACGAGGTACTGCAACTCCTTCTGAGCATCTAGCTGGGTTCCAAGGCTGTCCCTGCTCCCTCCCTTGGCAGCGCCAGGGGCAGTGTGGCCCAGGCACATGGCTGGGTGGTGACGCTCTCTCCTGCACAGCAGGAACCAACTTCTTGCAAGCTCTGCCATGAGCCACAGACAAGCTCGGGAGGCAGCTAAGCTCCATCTAATCCTGCGAAGAGTCTGGTCTGCCATGCCAGGGGACATTGACTGGGACAAGACAAAGCAGTTATAACTGTCTGGTATTAAAAATCTGATCTAATGGTGGCCCATTAATTAAGGAACTAAATCAGCAGAAACAGAGCTAGGTCTGATCTTCTCTCAGCCCGAGGGGTTTCAATGATCTGACTTTTGCGACTCCTACAAATCTATCATTACATATGACCTATCTCTTCTGTAGCTGGTAAGTGTTCTCCCACTAGGTTACCCTTCAGACTCAATGTCCAGAATTAACCCAGCCAGGAAAAATTCTATTAACTGCAGAAACCTGCCTATGGCACCAAGCTCCACATATCCAACAAGCACCAGTAGGACATTGGGTCTGGAAACCAAGACACCATCCACTTTATATAGGATCAGTTAGAAACACTTCTGGCTGATTTAGGAAGTGCTTCACTCCATCCTGACCTGGACCTTTGATGAGAAAGACATAGTCCAGTAGAGGACTTCCCAGTCACAGACACTCCAGAGAACACCCAACTTCCATCACCACTAACATCACGCACAGCCAGGGAAACAGCTCGGACTGCCCAGACTGACAGCGGTAGGAGCATCAAACATAAAATTAAAATATAACTCTCTCCTGTGCAACCGCTGTTACAGCACAAGGTGTTGCAGTAGTAGAAGATGGTACTCATAGAAATAGTTGGGAAACCCAGTTCAGACCAGCCTTGCTCCCAAGTGGAAACACAGCACAGATGATTGATCTCATGGCAAGGAGGAGGGATGAGGTGCCAGCACAGATCCTGGGGGCTGGGAACAGGGTAGGTGCTTCTTTCTGAGAAGTATAAAAAGGGATGCTCGAGATTACATCAACCACAGACAATCATGCCTCCAGCAATTATACATTTTATGGCTGAATTCCCCTCTCAATTGCCTCAGGCTGTTACATATACAGCTAAATAGAATAATTTGGCTGTCTCATATTACAGAGGCACGTATAACAGAGTTTAGTGCAAAGGCAGATGTGCCATATTATATAATAACTATTTTATCTGACAGGTTAATACAGCCAAAACTGTCCACTCCTCCACCACACACATATGCAGGAAGGGGGGGATCCTGATGATGTTAATCTTTGCTAATAGAGCTACAGCACAAGTAACTTAAATTCACAACACTGAGGCTAGATACACCTTCGTTACTTCTCCATCTGTGTAAGTTTTGAGCAAAGCTCATTGGTGCTATGAAAAATCCTTGAGTTGAAGTCATGCTGACAATTTCTCACAATTGCTATGTCCTGTCTTAGGAAGCCAAGGGCTGCCTCTGTTCTGCAGTAATTGTGCATTTGGGTGGAACCGTACAGCAGCTCCAAGGGTCTGTGCTATGGCCCTTCATTACATACATAAGTATTTTTTTCTGTATGACCTAGAGTCATAGTCTAATCTAAGTCTGTGGGACCAAAAACACTCAGAAAAAAAAAATAAATCAGGGAAAAGATAATACTTAGTGAGCCAAGAAAGTGTCTGTGACCTTCTGGAATAATTTATGAAGTCCAACACAAAGGTTAAGCGCTCTGGGAGTGTCTGACTACTGGAAAAATACCGAGGTCCTTAGAACTGGCTGCTCTTTTCACTCCTTTCCCTCACAATGACTACATCAGCTTTGGATGCCCAGCACCGCCCAGGCTTAGCTCTGCTCTAGGCAGGTGAGTAGCTCTGCTCATAAAATGGGATGAACTGTACATATTACTATTTGAAGCCAGTTTTCTTTTCCTCTCTCCCCAGCAATGATAGACAGAAAGTAAAATTTTGCTGAGTAAATCTAACGATGTTGGAATTCAGGTGAATAGAGATGCACTATATTTTAGAAACAAGGAGAAAATGTACTTTCCTTTTAAAAACTTATTTGGGGGGAGGAATACAACCAACTAGAAAGCAGGAAGCGTGTTACATTTCAGAGCCAAAAGAGCAGGTATCTATGACTGGGATATGACATAGTGGCAGTTGCAGCATGGTCCACATGTCAGGACCGGGGGCACAACTGGTGCTCCAAGGCTGGGATGGGGGATGTCCTCCCCACCCAGACCATGCAGGCAGAGAGCTGCCACAGAGGGCACCACCACTCTGATGTCCCCACTGCTCCACCTCACAGAGCTGTGGTCAACTGGGAAAGGACAGAGCAAGGCCAAGCTGGTGTTGGCAGAGTCAGGCTCTGGGCAGGGACCCAGAGCAAGGCTGTGACCCTGTGGTAGGATGTAGTGCCGTGTCAGGCTGTCTGTGCTCCAGCACTGGAGTTTTTGGGGCCCCAATGGCTGTCTTGTGATCCCTCTTTTCCATTCCCCTAGCACTGCCCTAGACCAGTTTTCTTCTATGGGGGAAAGGGAAAAACAGGGAAGGAATTATGCCTTTTGAGTTTTTCTAAATCTCCTAAGACTACTGATGTTTAATGACTTGCTGCACATAAAATTTTATTTATACATACACTTCAGTCCTAAAGTGCTTGTGATAGGTGGCATTTAAACTGCAACAAAAGCAGTCATGTACTTAAACCAGAAAACCATCAAGAAGCAGTAGAAAACCACTACAGAAGATTACTTAGAAGAGGGGTATGGGTGAATGGGGTGAAGGGGTATCTACACACTCAAGCAGACAGGCATATGCCCATTTATAAATACATCCATAGCCTGCTCAGTTAAGCAAACAATCTGTGGCATGATTTTTATTCTGGCAAGAAATCTCTAGAATCATCTGTAACCTGGAGACCTGGAATTGAGGCTGAAAGAGTGCAGATACTCAAGGGAACGAGAGATGGGACACATGCCTGGAGTGCAACAACTCTATAGCACTAATCACAAGGGAGGCTGTGGCCATCAGGCCTTTCACACATCCATATTTCTTGGGACCAGGTTACAACATGCTTCTTCAGTACTATGCAGCTAGTACTGCATGCTTCAGATAACTGCAATAAATGTACCATTCATTAAGTGATGCCTCCCAATATCCTGACTTGCCTCGCTAATTTTCAACAAAGGGTCTGAATTCTCCTGGGCTGCATTTTACACCTTGGCAAAGCGATGCACCCTGGTAAAACAGGAAGGGATCATGGTCTGGTGGCACTTTTACAGTCAGTTTTGCAGTAAACAATGTCCTGAGAGCCAACTGGCTTTAATGCCCATTCATATACTGCATAATGCGAAAGGCTTCCTCAGCAGACACAGAGGGTTCAGAGACAGCTATCAGCCCTGCCTCTTCACATCATACCTGCAAGTGCATCTCTACAATTTCATGGCTCTCACAAGGTTTCCAGAAACGCACAATTATCACCAGTCCAAAATAGGTCGGCTAATGATGCATCTCAGAGAAAACAGGCAAGAACAACTGGTCTTAGCTGTGATGGTTCTGTAGTAGATGGAAAAATTAAAAAGCACTGAAAAATAATTTCCAGCTGGGATCTTCAAAGGATCCCAAGGGGTTTAGGTGCTTGTGTCTCATTTAAATTCAATAACTGGTTGGAGTTACTTTGAAAATCTCAGTCTTAATCATTGAGGTACTGCTGTGAAAACTCTCAGAGTAAAGTGCTGGTGAGTAAAAGATCCATTTTACCACAGCTTTTTTTCAGAATAGAATTATCCTGCAATGACAGTGATTAATAATCATGAGCTAGTAATTAAAAGTGTATTTATAGAAAACACAAGGACAAAAATGATGACTAGGGAAACAGTATGATGAACTGACCCTTCTCACTTCAAAGAATGTTAAGAGTGCAGCAGACTGCATTCACTCCAAGTTAAATATCTAACTACAGATTTCTGCTCATCCTGAAAGCTGTAATGAGAAGATTGCATATCTAAGAACTGAGAAAGCTAAGCAACTACCCTTCTTGGGGGTTTCTACAGGAAAGAGTTAAATTTAATTCATAGAAAAATGAGGAAGTGCTGCCTCTGCTTTCCATGTCAGCAAGTCTTTCAGGGCTCTTTATTTACTGGAGGACAGAAAATCACTTTGTAAAAGACCCCAGAAAGGCATAGAGACACTCTTTTTAGATGGAGCCGCTTCTATCATTTCTGCAGGATGAGGTAGATCCTCCTCCCATCCCCTCACATCAGAGACATCATTCTAGTACCCGCCTTCCTCAGCCCCAGCCCCCATAGCCAGCCCGAGGAAGCAGGTTTGCACGTGTTTCTGTATGGGACAATGCAGCTACTGGTCGTAGCTGCCTGGGTGGTTCGTGCATTTGGTGGAAAGACATACTGGTTCACCTGACCCACTAAAGGTGTTGCTGTGGTGTGCTATAGGATGGAGCAGGCTAGAGGAGAGAACAGACCGGAGACACACACAGCTACTAAATTCTCTCAATTCGCCCATTATTTCAGAGGATAACGTGTAGGAATAATGCCAAAATCTTCCTTGGCAAATGCAACAAGCACGTACTGCACTTCAGAGCCAGGGAAGGCTATGGGGTTATGTATAGCTACTTTTCAAGTGACTTGCTGATCCCTGGACACCCACGCCTGGGCTGAGGGAAAGTATCTCCTCGGGAGAATGGAGCAGGTGCCCCGTCGGCCCTTCTGGTCAATGCTCTGGGCAGGGGGCCTGAAGAGGACACATGGTTTGGCTGCACATGAGGAAAGAATCAGAGCCAATACTGATAGATTTATTCACTGACAAGGCAACTTTTGCAGGAAGGAATTCAAACTCTGCCATTACGGGAATGCCATTTTGGGGGAAGCACAACACCACCATGTGCACTTCTGGTATCCCACTGCCAATTAGAAATGATGGCCAAGGCACAGCCCACCTCATAAGCTGCTGTGTGTGGCTCAGTGCCAAGCACAGCAGCTGACACGATGCTCCTGTCCTCCCATGGACAGGGTACAGTTAGGAATGAGACATATGTCTCCTGTCTTTCTTTGGAGTCAGGGTTGAGAAAGGTCGGGTTTATTTGACCTCCCCAGGGCCTTTTAGTTCCATCTCTAGTTCTCCTCTTCCACTACAAGCCATCACCAGCAGGAAGGTCAGCTGTGGGGGTGACCAGAGAGCTGTGCCAGCTTGGCAAGAACCCACTACATTGCTTTTCTTTCCAACACTCGCTGACCGACCTGGCTGCCAAGCCCTCCTAGCACGCAGCTACAGATTTTCAGCATAATGATGGTGCCAGCCAGAAACTGTCCTCTCCAGCTCCTCCCCTCCCATTGTAAGCATGGTCCCACATACCACAGAGGACACAGTTGCCCATCAACCTTCAAAGCTACGGCAAGGAGGAAGCAAGTGACTCATAGCACATGTTAGATGGCATATCCTGAAGAGTCATTGTAACACAGATATGTGATAGATGTCTTTGTGTGGCTGAGATGTTCCTTGCTGACTGGCTGACACCAATCTCTTGTTGCTCAGGCAGTGCCAGGCGGACATAGCGGAAGAGATGTTTTTTGTGTATGATGGTGCAGGATAAGTAGCACGGGGATCTTTCCCAGTAGTAGACTCTCTGGAGCAGTGTCAGAGAAGAGAAGGAAGCAGAGCCATGTCTGCCTCTGAAGCAGCAGCAGTTAATCTATAAGCAGCTCACAGAAATAAACAGATTTATGCAGACACAAAGGGACTTACTAATGGCCAGACCTGGGCAAACAGCCACTGAGAAGCATGAGGTATGGGGTCAAGTGAGTGAAGTAGTCCATAGCATTGAGGCATTACTGGTGATCAGAAATCATTAAGAGTTGGAGAGAGCTGAGTTTTGTAGCTGTAGCTGTCCTCTGCTGAAGTTCACCCTCTCTGTCCACCAAGGGTGTCACCTGTGGAGCCTGTCCCTGCTGCCTGGAGTAAGCCAGGTTGCTATGGGTAGAGAGGAAAGCTGTGGAGGCTGTCTCGTAGAGGATTTGCCAACTCTGCTGACCACAGTGGAGCAACAGCTGAAGCCAGACTGGAACCACCCACGAGCACTGGGGAGAGGCTGTGAGAACCTGGCAGAGGTCTCTGCAAAGGTGGGGGACTGGCCACTGCAGGCAGTTATTGTTTCTTGGTTTATGTCCTTTAGTGCCAGCCTCCCTGGGTGGCTTCTAGATATTGATGTATTGCCTTCCAGTGTGGCACCACACCAGGGAAACCATGTCTGTGTGAGCAAGTTTGCATGGGTCATTTCTGGACACCACAAGTAGATAAAGTGTTCTCCTTTCTCAGCAGGAGGATATGCACCCAGCTAGTGATGGTCGTTAGTCCATCCCTGCACTGGAAGGCTATCAGTTAATCACATGCCCTGGCTGCTCGTGAGTGTTAGAGGTCAGGCTGTCTCAGAGGAGGCTGCCCAGGAATTCATGGCTTTGATATTACACTTGCCTTGTCAGGAAGAGCTAGGAAGCTGGGTAAGGTCTCTGCATAGTCTCACCTTCCCGTCATTCACTCTTTCAGATGGAGAATGGAGACAGCATGCATGGACATAAACCCCGTGGCATCCCTTAAATTCCCCTTTCTGGCCTTATATCTTTGCATGTCTGGGGATCAAAATACAAGTGCACAGTGCAGGTGTTACACAGATTCATTTTGTGTGTGCCGAGATATATTGCTGCCAAACATGGGGATGTCTAAAGCAGTAGTAGCTATCTATTTGAAGTCAGGAATCGTGCTGGGATTGCTGTGCAGGCTACTCCACCTAGAAAGTAAGTAAACCACAGACCTGATAAGCTTTGTATTACCTTTGTAAAACTTGAACAAGGCCCTAGGGGTGTTTTCTTATGTTAGTGTATTTAAGATTAATAAACCTGGATGTGGTGTACAGTTCAGAGATTTGGGGGGGAAATCCTATGTTTGCCAGGAAAGATAAATGAAATAAATATTTTGTGAGATAAATATTTTACAAAAGAAATAAAAATAAAATATAAATTCAGAATTAGTATCTTAACATTTATGCTGGAATGACTCTGAGGCCTCTGACATTTCATTTCCCTTGCCTTTGAGCAACATGATTAATTTAAATAGACAAATAAAGAACCAAATGGTAAATCACAATTCCTTTGAAGTTTAGAGCTAAGTCTGCTGAATCAGTATTAAGCTGTTCCTGCATTTCAATTAACTCTTTGAGAAACCACTGCTTCGTGGAGACCTTCTGTAATTACTGATGTGAATGAGTGGAATTCCAGAGGTGATGAAGACCTTTTAGTTAATTGATTTTGAGGCTCCAGCTAGACAGGCCATGCAAAAAAGGAGAACATATCCCTGGAAGTGTTGATAAGTAGCTTAATCTTCAAGGCTTTCTGGTTTTATTTTTAAAAAGGAAGCAATGAAGAAGAATGTTTGTTCTCAGAGCTCTTTTGAGGAGCAGCTTCTGTAGCTGAAACAAATGTGTTAGTAGCTAAAAATAAAATCAATGACCTCAGCAGCCTCCTCTAGATGTAATCCTAAAACAGCGCTGACCTGAGTCTTTTTATTTGCAGATTCTTAATTATATGAAGACTGTTTCTTCCTTATTCTGCCATCAGTGTAATGAAGCAAAGTAATTTGCAACCTCTTTTCTATAGTGGATTAGGTTCTTTTTTTTTTAAACTGGGGAGACAACAGTTTGAGAGACAACTTACAGTTATGAATGATCTTGCTGATGGAATACCAGAACATATTTTATCGTGTGGCAAGAGCACTTATCTCCTTCTATGAAATCAAGCATGGACAAGAGCAAGGTTCATACGCCCTCCGGGGCACTTGAGTTTTATTGTTTCTAAGTATGCTGGCAGTGTACTGAAGCATTTACTAATATACTACAGCATACATTGTTAATATTTTTTATAGCACCTTCTCTCTCTTTCTTATTTCCATACCTTCCTAAAGTAAAAGGTGATACAATTTCAGCAGAGCTTAAAGTACAAATCTTCACAAGTTCATTGGGATGTAGATAACTGGGATTTTCACAACATGGTTACTAAATTCTCAAATCTTGTATATATACACCAAATCTTCTATATTTGTGAGACGGAGGAACTTTCACAAATCAGTAATTCCAAGCAACAAACATCGTTGGGAATATTATTCATACTTAGATAAAGTTGGAGTAGATTGGTTGCTCCTTCTGTGCTTTGATGGACTGTTGGAGATGGTGTTGCTGAAATCACCAAATAAATTTATACTGTGTTTTGGCAGAACTGCTTCCTTGGGCTCTAGGCCCAGCACTATCAGTATTCACCTGCAGAGCTCTTACAATTTCATTGTTCTGAGCCTTACCACACTTCTCTATATAGCTAGCATAATACCTTCCCTTCTCAAGACAGTCAGCTCTTAAAATTGATGGTTTTAATGGCTTGGTCAGTCAGCTCACACACAGACCCGTAGGGTACCCTGCCTGCAGGACACGTACGTCTCGAGTATTCTCATACTCAAGGCTGTCCCCTGTGGTATTAGACACGTACGTTTGGGCGACTGAGCTGAGTCCCTGATGTCAGCTTCAGGGTGAGCTGAATCGCTTTCCAGCTTCCACTGAATGGTCCAGATTGCTGCTGCCCTGCTCATACACATGTGAATCCGCTCGGTGCTACATGTCCGAATTCAGAGCTGGATCCTCCTTGCATCTTCAGTTGCTTTCATGTGCACCACCTCCCTGGTTAGCTTTAGTTTTTCCACTCTTGCTTACTCTTCTCCTCCTTCTAGAGTTCTTTGGAGTGGCATTTTGTTTTGGAGAAGAAAAACTTTTATGTTGAAACTGGAATACAAGAACTTACAAATTCTGTTTTGCCCAAGCAATTCTTCTATGAAAAAGTTTTATCAGACTTTCTCCAACAGTTTTAGTAAAAAGCATAAAATACTGTTATGATCTCCTGCTTTGTCAGCCAGTCAATACTAACTTGCTTCTTAAAGATGAAACTATTAATGATGTGGTGAAAAAGATAAAATTTAGGGTATTTTTTGAGAGAAAGCTATGGTTTGATTTATTTTGTAATTCATTGTAATGAACTGGTTATCTTACTTCTCAATGAATTAAAGTGACTAAAATTTTTATCACAACAGTTTCTCAAGATCAGTGATAAATAATGTTATTAGACTTAATATTCCAGCCTCATTTGCTTTTCACACAGAAATTCATAACAGCCAATAAGCCATGGCTATTTAATAACATTGTGCTAAAGCTGTAAACACTATATTTATAAAGCTGACATGTAATAAAAAAGGACAAAAAACCTCTTGTAACAGAAGAAGATTCCAGCCAGACTCAATAAATGCTTAGTTTGGGCTCTTTATACTGGAAAACTGTGAAAAAATCATAACATTTAAAAAAAAAAAAGCATTTGCTGTTTTGATGAAAAGGGAAAATGAATAATAATTGTTTCTTTCTTTCCCTTTGTGTCCTTGCTCTCTCCCTCCCACCTACTTCCCTCTCTAGGGGGGCAGGAGAGAGGGTCAAGAGGGGAGAGAAGAAGATGAGAAAGAAAGAAAAAACTGAATCACTTCCAAAAAGGTAATGTTTCCAAACCTAAAATTTGTGAATTAATTTATAGAAATAAAAGAAATATATATTCTGAGCCTGCAAATGTAAATTATCTCCTCCTTTTTGTCTGTGAGTTTTTATTTCAATATTCTGATGTGTTCCAGCTTCTACTTGCTTGGATATCAGTTAATTACTGGCCCATTAAGTACTTCATACCATGGTCAGATTTGTTCTTTTATTGAGTAATCTGTTCAATAACTGGAGAAAGTTCAGATGATGCAAATTAATTTTATTATCATAGCACTACCAATTCAGATCCTTTACCGGGAAGAAAAGAGCATGAGGAAATATGAAGCGTAACTTCCAGTTCCTTACCAATCTTCCTGCCCCATTTCCCTCCTGGGTTCACAGACCACAGTTTTATGTACCCATCTGCTTCTAACTCTTTCAGGATCTGACTTTTATAGAAAGCTCTTGTTACAAGGCTAGAAACATCCTAAAGCTCTGACTCAAACCAGAGCTGCTCTCCCAAGAAAATACCAGTTCCAGGAAGGGAAATTTCCTTTGTCTCTTTTAGGGCTGGCTCTTGCTTAGAGACACCTGAAACACCACTGTCAACACACTGAATGTGCCTGTATTAGCAAGGACTGGTCCACTGACCTTGATAACACCGATGAGCAGAGGCATCCATCTGGCCATGCAGCCACAACAATTTTTCACAACATGTGAACCTGAGTGCTGCAAAAGGCAGTATTAAAGGCAGGCAGGAGGCGAAGACTCCTTGTTCCTTCCCCAAAACAAGCTGCTACTGCAATGCCCACAGGCCCAGCACTCTTTATTTTAGCAGGGCTCAGGCAAAAGCCTGCAGAGACATCGGTTCTCCACAGCTCCGTCATGAGCAGGGCAACAGAGGTTTCAGGGAAGGTCAAGGAGATGGATGAAAACATAACAACCATAAAGTATGTAAGGTTCCTAATGCCTTCCAAATCTCATTAATATATTTTAAATTGTGTGGAGTGGTTTGAGTTTATATATGATTTGATTTTTTATGATCAGTGTCCACATAAGGAATCCCCAAACTGCAGTAACTAAGATTTGCCCTGGAATTACAAACTTTCAAGTTTCGCTGAAAATGCCTTTTCAGCAATACCAGCTATATACCTATAGTTATTTTTCACTGATTTGTTTAGTTGAGTATAATTAGAATGCAATTTCAGACTCAGTTTATTGGGTTGACTGGAAGCTGCATGGCTTTCCAGTACACATGGAGCTTTCCCAGATTTCATTTTACCATTTTCATACCCAAAGGCCACTTTGCTGCCAATTTAGTTGGGTGGCTTTATAAAATAATCCCATCAATATATTCAGACTGGAATAAGAAGGCACACATTGACCTTTTTCCCAGTACCTCTGGGCTATTGTTATTATGCTAAAGATCTGCTGGTCGATAAAAAAGCTTAATAAGGTGAGCCTTTCTAAATGGAAACAAGACAGACAGTGCAGTCAGTCCCCGTCTCCAGTTTCACAGCAATATAAATATAATCTGCTCTCCTTATCACCTTTCTTCCCTCTCTTTTAGAAGGGACTTCAGTGCTTTTCTGTTCTACCTCCTTTAAGTGGCTAGTGTGAATCTCTGCTCAACTAATTTCAGGTGTACAGAATGAAAATAGCTCAATCCTACCCCATAGATCCTCTGCTGCCAGAAGTGATTGATTCTGGTGATACAAGAAAGTTTGAATTCTCAGAAATGTTTGTGAAAGATGTAATTTCTTACTTATTTTCTTTTTCTTCTTTCTTAGTTCTTTTGCCTTTGAAAATCGGTGCAGACCTATACTGTTTTCCTATTAAAAAAAAAAAAGAAGAAGAAAAAAAACCTCTGAAAAATCAAAATCCTTGAAAAATGAAAGCAATTGTCATTGACATAATTTTCACTCATTTTGACCAGCTCTAGTTACAATACAGTATAGTACATAGCATTCTGAGATGAAATAAATGACCTGCTTGAAGTTCACATTTATCTGTTCATTTATTTCAACGCTATTTAAGTAGATTATCTGACCTAGATAAACTATATAGGTTCGTTGCATAACATAGGTATGATGAAAGAACAGGTTTATGAGAATACTTTTCATTAATATATCAAGAGATTAAAAGGGCCAGAGCTAAGAAATATAATGTTCCAAAGAGCATAGAAAAAGAGAAAATAGGAAAAAAAAGAGCTATTCGAGTAGATGGCAACAGGTCACGTATTAAAACTTCAAAAGAGCTGGCCACAAGGGAAATTAAGAGAAACATTTCAGAGAGCATATGATTAAGATGTGGATAGAAGCACTGCAGTCAGCAGTGGAAGCTGTGCTCCTGCTTCTCATTTGACTTATATCAGCCTCATTCCAACAGTACTAGGTCATCATCAGACAAAAATGAAAATTTGACTGCAGTGGACTCCTCTTTTTCTGAAACGATGAGAAATTAAGGGGGCCTGGACACAAAGCATAAATTCCCATTTGTATTGCACAGTGCCTTAGCCAAATTCTCAACACCACTTTTAGAAATATGGACTTCAACCGCTACTTGTGGTTTCCCTTTGTTTCCCTGCTCAAGAGACACAGTTTCCATCCATAGTGGTGGCTGCAGGTTCTGCCCCCAGGTATCTCCTCCAGCTGATCCCATGGACAACTGAGGGTGGGGCATGTATGGGGGAGCAATATAGCATTTATATGGTCAATGGCAAAGAGCTGTAGAAAATCCCTGGAAGGGAATAAATGGCTTCCCCCAGAAGAATCCTCAGAAAACTCAAGGCAACGGAAGGAAAAGGCTACAGTTCTGCCCTGGCAGGATGCCATTTATCCCAGGAAGGACAAGACCAGTGGCAGCACTGGTTCTTTTGCTCAGCCTCTCTCTAACATTGAAAAGCTGTTCATTGTATATTTTTTGATTCCTCTATGTTTAAAACAATACCCTTACATCAGATCCAGTCAATCTTAAGAGCCAGTCATGCCTTGGTTCAGACTTATGCTTCCCTGAAGAACATCACCTTGGCCCACCAAAACAAAAAAAAAAAAACCAATGAACACAAAATGAAAAATCCCCAAATATTTATATTTACCCTCATATTCAAATATTTTAATTTGTTCAAGTCCTTCGAACTGCTGAGTACACCAACAAAGGGAGGCACCTAATAATAAACTCCATGGTTTTCCTCTAAAGTAATAAAGAAGGCAGATTTATTTGCTGTTTTGAGTTGGCTAGGATTCTGCTGAAGTTTGGGCATCTGTTTATCTTATTTTCTTCTCCTTTATCCTCCTTTCTCCCTCTCCCTCCCTCCCTGCAGCCAAGTCACTGATGCTAGTTTCTGAAGTCCTCCTGCCAGAAGCTTGCCCATCTGTTCAGCAATGTCTTCTTGTAATGATGTTGGCACTAATTTTTTCTGCAGGTTTTTTTTTTTTTTTCTTAATGGTGTTCATCAGAAATGTGCAATCTTTGAATCAGAGCCCACTTCACATCAGAGTGATAACTTGTTTGAGTAAAGCTCTGGGAGGCAGAGCCTCTTAATTTTGCATTAACAAGCACTTCAGTTTTATTTCAGCCGAGATGGGCAGTGGGAAAGCAGACCTGAGTCACCTCTTAGCTGATTGTATTTTTAACTTCCGTATGCATTAAACAGGGAAAGGTTTACTTCAAAATACTTCTAAGAACAGAAAGAGTGAACTGCTGAAGTCAATTAAATCAGGTTATTCAACATGTTGTAATGGACTGACAGTGACTCATTTTTAAGCACAATGCTCTTACATGCTTTGACTACCACAGTGCTGACCGAAGCTGTACCTTTCTCAAAGGAATACAGCAATAAATACAGCAGGCGAGTATAGACAGCCTTGCTCTCCCTTCAGTCTGAGATAGGTACATTATTTTCCCTTCCACTTTTTAGGAGGCTGAGGAATTCATGGTTTGTGGGGCACATTTTCCTCCCACTATACTAATATAAATCAGAGGGACTCCATTTTAACTAATCGATTTTCAGTGAGTCTGCATAAGTGGTACATCACAAGGTCTACACCTTTTTCATCCTTTCTATTTTGCAGCTCATAATTTTCAACAAAAATTAACAAATAGCTGCTAATATTACTTTATATATTTAGCATATGCTATTCTATAGCTCTTTCCACAAATCATACACCACCCTTCAGGAGGAATTTAAATAAATACTAATACATAAGAAGTGAGATCTATAGGTTAGCTGGGTAAGAACTATGTCTTCTAAACTCGGAAGACATACACTGCTATCTAGTGGCAACAACAGGAAGTCTTAATACAGCAGCCCATAACCACACATCGTCTAAAATATAGGAACTTCTTTTTATTTGTTGCTCCTTTTTTAATACAGAGTAGCAATAGGGCACAATCAGTGCCCTGTCAGTGTTTCTGATGTCATCCTACAACAGTCAGTGTACGTAACTGGATGTAGGCTCTGCATTTTAATTATTTTTATGATTCTTTTGTGAAAAATGATTGCAGCATTTTAAAGGCTGAAATGTTTTTATAAAATATGAAAAACCAAAATGCTAATATATATTTAAGAAATTTAATTAGAAACAAATATTCTTGAGAGAAACTAAACCAAAAGGTCTAAAGCAAGACTCTATTGTACATTTTTCAAAAATGGCTAAAATAACACCTGTAAAATCATCTGAGTTCAATTTTGTAAGACTATAGGTCAACTAAATATTTTCCCATATTTTGCAATTGTTTCTGATGATAAATTTTGAGAACACTTAGGAGACTGACTTGTAAAAGGATAGTTTAGTTGGTTTTCAGGACCTGAAAATGGCTAAAGAAATTTTTCATGTCCTAATTCAGCCAGAAGTCTAAGGAGCAACGTTTATTTCCAGCTCTCTAGCAACTGGTATGTTGATTTGTCATTCTCTGCTTTATCAGAGGGGATACTTGCCAGCAGGAACAGCAAAAAGGACCCTGGGTTTGTATTCCAACCTATGCATCCTGCTGCCTGTAATGAAAAGTCATATTACTTATCTGATGTCCAAGGCTGGAGACATCAGTTGAAGGTGTTGTGGAGTTAATCTCCCTAATGTTTCTTGAAGAAGCTCTCAGGATCTGATGACTGCTGGTGTTTGATGAATAGCTTTGGCAGTTTGCAAAATTCATTTTATTATATGGCTTATGAAAGATAAATCCTTCTTGTTGTAACCTGTGGACAACAAGCCCTATGCTGAGAGACAGTTTAAATGAATTTATACAGATCTTACATATGGTCCTGAAATGAAGCTGTGTCTGGAGGGAGCTAATTAAGCGAGGGTCACCAGGCGGTAACTCCTATTTCCCTTTATAGTCAATGGAGATAAATTTATGCTCCCCAGAAGGAAGGTAGAGGCAGAAATTTGTTTGACCTGTTTCAAGTAACTGCTCTGGGCTGAGATGAATCACAGCCAGGAGCATCCATTTCATTGCATTGCTTATAGAGAGACCAGGCAAGCTCAGCTTAGAGATGAGGTTTGCCCAAAGGAAACATGCTGAGGACCTCAGTGCTGAGAAAAGCGATCAGTCATGGTTCAGATCTTGGATGCTGAGCAGAGACATGCCCTCACAGGTGGGACATCCATCCAGATAGTACAACTGGAGCCCTACAGTCTGGTTGTACAAAAGCAGCGTGCAACGAGTGAGGTAAGAGAGATGCTGTTTCAGTGATGAGCCTGCTCTGGTGATTCACTCTTCGGAATTTGGACATGAGAAAGTGCGAGTCATGCTTAGCTCGCTGAGAACCATTTATGCATTTGTGTAATGGAACTGCATATTATCCAAGGAATGAGGCAGTTTATCAAGTTTTATAGGCAGGAAACTCTATAAATGAACCACAGTGGCTTAAAAGCAGCAGAAAGATCTGTTTTGAAGCTACTTTTCCTCTTTTTTGTCCTTGCAATAGCCATTCACAAAATAAATTATCAAGATTTCAAAGAACAAAACGCAGTAATAACACAGAAAAATAGATGCAAAACAAATTAAATAGATGTAGAAGTAGTTTCTCAAATTTGAATCCTTCTTTTACCAATCAACAAAGAGGATTAGAGATTGACTACTGACTGTGACACAAAGGGCAGGAAAAGAAACAGGACATGTCCTAAACCCCTACATAAATGATCATGGATGAATTTTGTTAGCATATAGTACAGAGAAATCAAAGCACCATTGTTAACATTAGAGTCCTGTAGGAAGGTTTATCTCACCTACTTCAGAAGTCTATAAATTAGGTGTATATTCTAAATTACTTCCCTATGATTTTTCTTTAGTCAGTGGAGAAGGACAGGCACCTTCAAAGATGACCAGGATTAGCAGATACCGTTTGTTAAGGGCTCTTAAAATCACTTTCTAGAAGTGCCCATCTCTCTCCCCTGCCTACAAAGAGCCAAGACAAGTAGCTGTCCTTGTATTTCCATGAGCAAACACTGCTGCAGGAAGAGGTGCTCTGGCCTTTCTTGAACTACCGGCAATTTGGTTTTGGGCCACATGAGAAACTACCAGGGTCAGAACTTTAAAAAAAATAGGCTAGTTTTAACCTGAATCCCTTCTGTAAACCAGATCACCATGGCTAATCTGCACCAGCATCAGAGAGGGGAAAACACAGAGGTAGGCAGGAGTGACCAGTTTCAGGAGAACTGCTCAGACATTAATGCTCAGCAGATACTGCAGCAAAGTGGAACCTCGTGATGACTACAGGCAATTTAACTGAAATTTTCGATGATTCCTTGTTGCAAGATTTTTAGCACAAGTATGCTGTTTCATTTGTGTCCATGTACGATGCCTGTCTTTCACAATGGGATTCCTGGCTAAGTTGTACCTGGCATATGCTAGCCTGGTTGTTTGGAGTGCTATTGGGAGGGGATTGGTTATCACACTGAAGTGCACAGCAGTGCATACAGAACAGATCCTACAGCAGGGAAAATAGACAACAACAACATCAGATCTTTTGCAGATAGGTTTCAATGCATGCACGGTGGATTTATTCAGTGACAGCCTATGTTCACATGTTTATTTTACAAAAGAGTTTTCAACAGCTCATCCTAAACCCACCTCTAATCTTCTGAGTAACAGAGCATTTTTCAGACTTTTGGATGCAAGAATCACACATACGTTAAAGACCTCAAATGTTTATTGATCTTAAACTTAACAGTTCTGGGTTTAAGGATTTCATTTGGAGTTTACTGAGTACTAAATTTAATCTGGAGTGTATTTTCACAGAAAATACTCCTTTAAACATCCGCCTTGTTATCTCAATTGTAATTAAAAGGATTTAGGATCAGTATTCTTTAAATACGCAAACAAGCTGATAGGTAGGCTTTTGTCTGGTTTTACAACACGCTACTCTAATCCTGCATTTCTGAGTCAGCTATGACATTCTGCAATTCATCCTGAGGCAGAACTTCATAAAGGCTGTTAATGTTTGCACTGTTGAACAAATACTCTAAGATACTTGAAATCCCAAAATCTCATCTGCGCGTTCCAGTGCAGTGTATACAGAGTAATTATGTCAACACTGTTGTATCCCACGTGAATAGCAAGGAGACAATTTTCATTTATCAGGGTAGAAATATGGGTCCACAAAAATCAAAATTATCCAGAGATGTGTTATTGTATTGTGCTATAAGGCAGTGTCAGGATGCCAGAAAGCCCAAGGACTCTGACATTTGCAGGCTTTTCAGTGCCACAGTGGTGTGTAGACCCCAGCTGCCTGGTCAATCTGCCCATTTCCTTGATGGTTCAGCAACCCGGATCTGAGATAATGGCAAATAACAGAAAGAAACAAAGGAAAGGCTAACGCTGGGCCCCAAATACATCACAGCAAATTTCAATTCAGATACTCAGACTACTCTGAGAAAGCTGCTTTGGTGTTCTGGTGCAGCTACCCATATTTTATTTGGAAGTAGATGTCTTTTGCAAATAATATAGGGAAACACGCTCTTCTGACATCTGTTTGACAAGTTTTGAGACCGATTATCAGCCATAGCTGGTGAGGGCTGTGTGCAGCTGAGGATAGAAGGCAAAAAGAAGCCTTTTGCAATTTTTTGAGGGTACTTTGGAAGGACCCAATGTGAAACAGAGACACACACTGTCTACCCCCAGGGCTGGACAGATAGCTACAGAGTGCCAGGAAAAAGTGATTCATGGGCCCCTTTCCTCCCTTGCTCTAAATGAGGGGTCCTCAGTTTTTGTTTTCTTTTTATTCTGCAATTTCAGACAGATACCCATACTTATATGCCTCTCCAAATAAACATTTACAGCTGTCACTAAAGGACAACAGGAGAGAAAAATATTCTGCTTCCAAATACGACTGTTGCTAAAGTAAACACACGAAAGAGGGCAAGTCCCAAAAGACTGATACTTTATGGCTCAGTCTTAAAGTAAATATCATAAAATACAAAGGGTGTTAAAAGCTTGTTGGATGTTTCCTGTCTTAGTGTGGCTCTCTCTTGAGATAACTCTTCCAACAGCACCCATTTTTGCATGAAATAGAAAAACTTGTTTATGCCTATTTCCACACTCACTTTTAAGCACAGTTAACACTTCTTTAAGAGTTTTTCTTCAATCAAAATAGCACCTCTCCAGCACTTCTAACTTCTGAATACCTATGTGGTGGTGAATGGAGGCAAATCCAGTTGGCGACCCGTCACGAGTGGTGTTCCCCAGGGCTCAGTGTTGGGACCGGTCCTGTTTAATATCTTTAACGATGATCTGGATGAGGGGATTGAGTGCACCCTCAGTAAGTTTGCAGATGACACCACGTTGGGTGGGAGTGTCGATCTGCTGGAGGGTAGGAAGGCCCTGCAGAGGGACCTGGACAGGCTGGATCATTGGGCCAAGGCCAACTGTATGAGGTTCAACAAGGCCAAGTGCCGGGTCCTGCACTTGGGTCACAACAACCCCAGGCAACGCTACAGGCTTGGGGAGGAGTGGCTGGAGAGCTGCCTGGCTGAAAAGGACCTGGGGGTGTTGGTTGACAGCAGGCTGAACATGAGCCAGCAGTGTGCTCAGGTGGCCAAGAGGGCCAATGGCATCCTGGCTTGTATCAGGAATAGTGTGGCCAGCAGGACCAGGGAGGTGATAGTGCCCCTGTACTCGGTACTGGTGAGGCCGCACCTCGAGTACTGTGTCCAGTTTTGGGCCCCTCACTTCAAGAAGGACATCGAGGTGCTGGAGCATGTCCAAAGAAGGGCAACAAGGTTGGTGAACGGTCTGGAGCACAAGTCTCATGAGGAGTGGATGAGGGAGCTGGGGTTGTTGAGTCTGGAGGAGGCTGAGGGGAGACCTTATCGCTCTCTACAACTACCCCTGAGGTGGGGGTCGGTCTCTTCTCCCCAGTAACAAGTGATAGGACGAGAGGAAATGGCCTCAAGCTGCGTCAGGGAAAGTTTAGGTTGGATATTAGGAAAAACTTCTTTACTGAAAGAGTAGTCAGGCACTGGAACAGGCTGTCCAGGGAAGTGGTTGAGTCCTCATCCCTGGAGGTATTTAAAAGATGGGTAGATGTGGTGTTTGAGGACATGTTTTAGTGGTGGACTTGGCAGTGGTAGGTTAATGGTTGGACCTGATGATCTTCAGGGTCTTTTCCAAGCTTAACAATTCTATGATTCTATGATTCTATAAAATCAGTGTTTTGATGGGGCAGGGGGTTGTGCTCAATTCGGCAAATAAAAAAAGAAAACTGAATTTTATTAATGTAGTGTACTGAAGGGAAAGGTGTGCTTTGAGTGATCAAGATCCTTCAGTTCAGGGCATCTGTGAAAATCTTGTATAAGAAGATGAGTGGTTTTCCAAGACATGCCTGTGAGTTTAACATAAAGAGTTGTTATATACATATTATATATACACATGGCAATATAAATAGTCCATTATTTATAGTAAGATTTGTACTCTGCATTTAAGGAGGAATTCAGTTGAACTTTCAGACTTCCCTCTTTTCTATCTCCCCTAAATAAATTGATCCAACTGAACTTCCCATGCTACATTTCATTCCTGTAACCAGAGGCGTTTTTTTTTTTTTCTCCTCCTACCTCTGCAAAAGTTCATTTAAAAGCAAATGCAAGCCACAAAAAAAAGGACTGAAAAGTGTTTCAGAAATTGCCGTCTTGCCTGCTCTGCTGATTTTTATTTCTTTTCCATAACTCAACATGTCTCGAAAATGTTCTTATTCTTGTTTTGCTGTGGGATTTCAAAGCCATAGGGATTGAATGAATAAGGAAAGCAGTGCCACATAAGCTGATAGTTTTGCATGTATACACAAACACTTAAACATTAGTAAATACACATTTCTTCTCAGCTAGCGTTTCTATTAAATTGTGTATTAGTTTATTATAAGGAGGGCAGGCTTACAAGCAAGTAATGACAGAGAGCTTTTAAATATATAAAAGATGTATAGTAATCCTGGTTTACTTCATCATCTATATAGCCACTATTGAGGTAAGACAGAGCTCAGGGGCATTTTGAGGATCCCAGCTGCAGGGGCTCAGCTCAACTCTCTATGATGTGAGCAAGCAGGAGACAGTGTGAGGGCTTAAAGACACATACCTGCTACAGGTGCCTACTTGAAAACTGGTGGATGAGGAGATTTTGGGTTTCTTTCTTCCTTCTGGGAGGCAGGATTTAGTGTACACTAACAAAGAGTGCCAAGATTACAGCTACAGCTTGGGATTGGTGCTTTCTCATTCAAAAGGAGCTGCTAGATCCCAAATATTTTCTGCTTTGCCTATTTATAGCAATCTTGTGCTGCCTCTAGTAATTGCAGAGTAAATTGGGAACTGCAGATGTGATGTTTGGAAAAGCATGGTACAGGGGATGAACAAACAGGCCATATAATGTCTAACTTTGTCACAGCTTGAGACTTTCAATGCCCAAATAAATTCTTGGTCTTCTGACTGCTTTTCCTTATGCAGCATAATCCAGTCTTTCTTTGTATTCTCTGCTGCTCAGCATTTTAAGTTGGCTTTTCATAAAGCTTGCGTATTAAGAATTCATAGGCAATTCTACTCATGAAAAATTATTCCTTTTAAAGCACAGAGGGCAAAGGCAACTTTTTCCAAGGTTGCTGGCTGTTAGAAAGATGGCCATTAAAATAAAACAATTCTGCTGTAAAACCATTTTTTAAACTAACACCAATTCTTTAAAACTACTACTCTTACCAGAATTGTGAGTTTGATGACTGAGGCCTAAAATAAGACAAAAGAAGGATGCTCAGACCTTAAGAAGGACTGAAGTCCAGATTGACAACATATAGTAAAGATAGAGGGTGATTAATGGAAGAAACTAATAAGCAGACCTAAGGGTGACTGAGCCCCAGGACTTGATACCTGAGTACAATGGATCTGTGAGGGAAGCTATAGTTTATCACCAACTACCTCAGGAGTCCCTTCCCTAAAAGAAGGCGGCATTATTATTGCTGAACTTTGGGGATACAATAGTTCTTTAAAGTTAAGTTTTATTCACATTGCTAAAAACGGAATTGCTACTGGGATCCTGCTAGCAGGGGATGAGGTAAAATTTGCTTCTGAAGCCAGGATGGTCCTTTCTGCCCTGAAGGGAAAGCAAACGTTTCCTGCTTGCTTGCATAGACTTCTCCAAGTCTCACAATCAGGCAGGTTGTTTCTCTCACTGTCCTTTCTCTCTCTGCACAAGAATTTCTCATCTCCTCCATCCAGACAGGTTTGAGATAGGCCTAGTTGGTTACTGCTGTTCTGGAGATCATGGAGCACCAATTTTGTTTCATTTTAGATCAACAGGTGATCTATGTGTAAGGAAAAGTGACTGGCACTGAATTTTGTTCCCCCATCACTGTATTCTTTTTGCGTGCTTGCAAAGGGCACAGGCAAGATGCACACATCTTTAATTACTTTTATAGGTAAAAATACTTTTATAGGTATATACACAGAGACATAGCTAAACTTTTCTCCTTTTTCTGGGTAGAGAGCATCATTCTATACTTTACGCAATTCAGACTGTTTCCTAATCATGAATATAACTATTAATTAATTGTGACATCTCTTTCTAGCCTTATATAGGCAGAGATTTACCAGGGAAAAATTAGGGACTTTATTCACCTGTTATTGCTGGCTGGATCAGTATGTATTTTTGCACAAAAAGTGATGAGGTTGTAGGTGCAAAACACTCTTTTTTTATTCCTTGTACCTTATATCTCTCATATCCCCCATACACTAATATGAAATTAATATTTTACAGAAGAATGTGTATTTTGTTCTCTACTAAGACACCCTTGTTGATTTGCTAACTTTTTGCCATATAGTTTTCTAAACATACGACCTACAGAGATAAATGTGCATTTCATAACTTGGAATTCATATTAAATATTCTGTATAAATACTGAACAAAAAAAAAGCTGCTCTGCATATTTCAGAACAGAACATGAAAGAAAATTGTAATAATAATGCAAAATAAGAAGTATAATGTTTTGTTCAAGGCTGTATAATCAAGTGGCATTTTATAGCTGAGATTTCATTTCGTTTGTGCAGACAATGAACGTTTGTGACATTTTCACTAGACTTGACAATGTGGCCATTTTAACAGCAGAGGTAATTAGAGAAGAGTTAAAATACTGAGAACAAATACTGTTGCAAAAAATCCCACTCTCTACTGTAGTTAATGGGAAGCCTGCTAAATGGCACTGCAGAGGTGTTGTGAAATCATAGCATTAATTTGTAACAAATTATTCCCACTGGAAACTGTATTTTAAGACAGAAAACATTAAGTGTTCAGTCAGGAGGAGTTCAGGAGTTCTTTGAGAACTACTTTGCATTGCGTGGAACCTGAGGTTCAAGACCCAATAAAAGATGTGAGCTACAATGGAAACATTTAATTTCCCTTTTGAACAGTCTTAACCATGGCAGAAAACTTTTTTCCTAGATTCTTGAAGGAACAGATATTTCAGCAACAGAAAGGTCATTTCTTATGAAAAGAACAGTCAGTTTTCTCTACTTTGTGAGACCAAAACCAAGAGACAGCATTCTACAAAAAAATCACTGGAAAAGTCTACAGGTATAAAGACATATATAGACTTTTCCACTCTGTAGTCTACAGGGATAGCTGAAATACTATCCCTGTCTATAAGATTGACAAGAAAAAGAAATTTATCAAGAAATACTAGTGATGCAAGATGAATGTAGTGATCTAAGTTCAAAGGATTTCTATGATTGTATCTACTTCTAAGTAATTGATTTTCCAAGGTTCGATGTTTGATCAAATTTGGATAGAAAATAGAAAACTATTTAAATCTTGAAATTATAATAATTGCATATTTAAGAGAATCTTAGACTCAAGTTATATTTCAAATATAAGCATCTAATTTCAGCAATGAAATAGATATTACTTATATTGTTAACAGGTAGTCAGGAGTGACTACATGGCTCCAGGCATGAGGGTAAAGGGCATGGAGGCCCAGGTGGTGTTTCCTTGGTGCTGCTGGTGAAGGGGAAGTGCTTGTGAAGGAGCAGATGGTCCTGCAAATCAATACTGAGTTGTGCAACTGGTGTCATCAACAGGGATTTGGTTTTTAAAAAAACAGGATCCTTTCTGAGGATTGAGGACTGCTAGGGAGGGACAGGATCCACCTGACAAAGTAGGGCAAAAGAGTGTTTGCCAACAGGCTGGCCAACCTGGTGAGGTAAGCTTTAAACTAGAAATTATGAGGAATGGAAATAACACCCCATGGTTAAGGGAGGTAGCAGTGAACAGGGGTGGAAAGCAAAGGGTGCAAGGTGGCAGGGATACGAGACACCTCAGAATCAATAAAAAGGGTAAAGAGACATCAACTTTAAGAGTGTACAAAGACCTGCAACCTGGGGAAGAAGCAGGAGGAACTAGAGCTCCTCATGGAGTCACAAAACCAGAACACTGTTGGAATAACTGAGACGTTGGGACAGCTTGCAGAACTGGAGGGAGCAACAGGATGGATGAAAACCCTTCAGGAAAGACAGGCAGGGAAGATAAGGAGGAGGAGCAGCTTGGATGTACAGAGTTCTCCTGTTTACAGGTGTCATGAAATCATTGATTTGCAGAAACAGAGTAAACATCCTTATTGGGAACTTTTACAAGTCTGTGTTAATCTTAACAAAGTTAAAACATCAATAAAATAAGTAACTATTTTTGTATGAGGTCTGCTATTAATAAAGTCTGGTCTAAGTTAGACTTTATTTATAAATGCAATCCTTTAATTTTTGGGAGAGAGGAGAGACAGGAAAAGTTGAACAATAAATCCTCTTTAGGATTCATATTTGTCAGCATGAGTTAAAATAGTTTTCTGAGGATTTTTTTTTATATTTTATTTCAAAATGTATTCAGGAAGTTGATAAAATTTAGTCACCTGTGTTAATTCACACCCAATTCTGGACTATGTCTCCTCGCCCACTGAATTTTATCTGAGCCTTTTGGAGAAAGATTTGCCACTTTAGATGGATTTTTATGGGAGCTTAAGATCAATCATTTGCTTTCATTTGGAAATCCTAAAGTCAGTCCGTCTTTAAAGGAATATGCACAATGATGCCATGCTGTGAATGAATAACCAGACAAACAAAAATGAGGACTGGATATTTGTGTGTAGTTCCATCCTCGCTCACCAGGCTCTCCTCGCTCACCAGATGGCCCTGCCACACCTGCGTCCACCTTTGCTAAGGGTGCCCTTAGCCCCTCCCCAACTGACAATGCAACAGCGCAGGGGTTGAAACTGTCATGGATACAGTCTTTCCACAATGCTTTCTGACTTCTCATCAGTTCACATAGTGGTGCCAGTGACTGAGAAAACCTAGAAACAGGCCATTTCTTGGGAAGAAGTGTACATAATTTCCTTAGCATCTTGGATCTTGAATGGTTTTCCTTTCTGTGTGGTTCTTTTTTTAGCCAGCACCACACTGTTCTTGGGAAGGTGTAATTTCACCAGCAACACTTAGCTAGCCCTCTCCAGTAAGACAAGAGCCATTATGGTAAGGGGGAAGATCACTGGAGTTTTGGCATATATTTCAGAGGTTTAAATGAAAAAAATGTTTGGCAAACCACTCAGGAAATATGTTCCTTCCATTCAATCCCACAAGCAGAAAACATCAAAATAAAACTACATAGACTAAAATAATACACCTTCATTCTTTTTCTCAGTTTCATTCTCTGGCTTATGGACAAAACACAGCTGTTTCTGAGATGCTAAACAAAAGACAGCTCTGTTATAACTAAATATATTCCAGATGGGAGTGTCTCCATGCACAAAATCCCACACTTAGCGCATGATTTTGCAAGGACTTCTTTCAGAGATGCTGTTATTTCAGAAGGGTTTATCACTGGGCTTTACAGCAGCTCCCTACATCCTTCAAAATTAGGTGCAATGCATCAATGCACCAATGCAAGACCTACGGCCTTGTTCCTGCAGCCCAATGAGTCTCAAAAAGCTATGTGTGGTAGGGGGCTCTGCTTGGCTACAGTGAAGCGTCAAGTCCTCTGTCTGCTCTGAAAATCATAACAGAGTAAAACGTTGGAAGATGCTGTGTAATTAAAACCTTCAACAGAGACAAAAGACTAATTATTTTGATCTTTAACAAAATAATACAAATCTTGAACATTAAGAAACTTTCCAAACCGGACAATACTTACAAAAAATGAGCTGGCTAGTTCATCCCAACGAACTTTCAGTTTACATTGAACATGTAGCTACTTTTCTAGAAAATTACTATATGCCTCCTAGGAAGAATTGTCTGCCTGAACAATATACAGTTCACAGCACAGTAAGAAGATGCAAATTTGAGAAGTAAAAACATAAAACAAAAACAGTAGTCCACCACTAGGTGGCAAAATGGTGTTTTCAAAGTACTAACACCGGGATCCAGGTTCACTGACATTGTTTTTAGGAACCTTGCTTGCCAAAACAGGGATGGTTAGAAATAAATAGTGCATTGTAATGTTGCAGCGTGTTTCCATTTGCTGGAAAACCACCGTCGGTCTGTAGCCTTACTTCACACTGTTACTGATAGGATTTCTCTTACTGCGTAGCTGGTCTGGCAGAAGTCAGTAGCCAATATCTGCTCATTTGCATGCCCAGCTTTCCAGTTTTATTTCCATTTGACATAACAAGTTTGATGAGACGACTGGTACTAATCACTCACAGCCATAGGCTTGCAGACTACAAACCTTTCTTACATTTTGTCTAGTCTTGCTCAGTTTAAAATAGGAACCACTCTGACCTCAGTAGAATTGTGCAAGTATGAAACAGGTGAGATGGAGAGAAGAGTCAGATTGCATTTGTAGGTAGAGCCTAGGTAACATTTTAAAGATGCTGTGAAACAAAATATAGAAAGTTTTGGTACTACCAGATAGATAATGCAGATTTCCTCTAAAACTGGGATGGGATGAGGTGCTTTGAGCTGCTGAGCAGCCTCACCTCCGCGGGCTCTGAATCATCCAGCACTCCACAGAAAGAGGCCTGTAATGTGCAAAGAGTGCAAACACTACACTGCAGGACAGCGATAAAAAGACTCTAGTATCTAATCTGAAACTCAGATCAAAAAAGGCACCATGGGACATCCTTGAATACCGCTAAGACCATGGGACTTACCACTGCTTATTACTCCTTCCTCTTGGCTTCCAGTTGCTGTGACGATGGAGTAACTTTTTCTCTGCAGACTGTTGTCCAGCCAACACCAATATGTTCCCATCTGTTCCTTTACAGCGTGCCCCACCCACTTCATATTTGTCTATTTTCTTCTTCTCAGTCTGTACTGGTCTTGAATCACTCCTTTATCTGTTCCACAAACTGAATTTGCCCTTATAAACCTGCCTTAGCTGCAGAGCACCTGGCTTTCTAAAAGAATACTGAGATTTAACAGACCTATAGACTGCAGAATAACCTGCAAAGGGAAAACTGTACTAAAACTGTCACAAACCAAACAGAGGCCAAGTACAGTTTTCTTTGCCTCTGAACCTTTTTTCATTCCCCAAGAAGTTAATATTTAAAGAAAACAGCAAGATTTGAATTTGCTCCAGCCTGCGGGATGTTCCCTGCCTGTTGGTGAGATGACGGGCATGCAGCAGCTGGTACTAACCAGTCCCAGTCCCAAACGCAACTTCAGTGTCAGGCAGTAAAAACCCTCTGACATCTTGTCTAAATGATTTCCATTCTGCTGTACCCTGTCAAATCAACATGGTATGCTCAAACAAGAAAATAAAATTAAGAGTATGCTTTAAATGTGCTGTGATCCCAGTGGGCATCCCACAAGAAACACCCTCTGCTCTGCACTGCAGCCTTCCCAGTGACTTCTATCGGTGCTATGTACACACATCCAGGGTCACATCCCACAATTATTTCATGAAGTAATAAAATTAGGTCATTAACGGATGGACAAATTAAATGCTGAAAATCAGGAATATGAAATCAAGGTGAAATGGCTAGAAAATGGAAAAAAAACCCACCTCTGTAAATACTTCTTCTGCACCTACTGATTCAAATCAGTTATTGAAAGACTGTAATTTTGAAAATTCTCACCAAGATATCATAAATATATTGTTGGCTGACATTTGTGCCTTTGGTTTATACTATGAATCTCTCATAATAAACTTTTTAATTAATATTTGATTCTGTAATTATAGTCTTCAGGGGAAAATTCACTTTCTATTTGCAATAGAAGACAGCTGATATTTTGGAGTGGGGCCTGTACATTGGACTGAGGATGTATGTTCTGTTACTGACCAGCAAGTATGATGCACTGTCCCCATTTTAATTTGAGGTAAAGCCTCATTCACAGACCATTTTGAACAAACCATTAATGAATCCAAAGGTAACACTCAACGATTTTTTCTTTTTTTTTCCTTATATTTTTGGATTTAATTCCAAGGCTTAAATATACATTTACACAGCAGAGAAGCAAGATTCATGTTTGGTCTTCTTGTGACGAAAAGTCAGAGGACAGGACACAGATAAATGCACATAATTTCTGCAGCAATACAAAAGATGTTATAGAGTCCATAGTTCAAATTCAATACACATCCAAAATTCTTTCCAAGAAGACAAAGAGAGTTTACATGATTGTGGTATGGTAGGTAAATTATTTTCAGCATATTTGCCACACTTGCCAGTATATTTCTGCCAGTATGTTTCTGAGAAACAAACTGGAAAGCAACCCAAACATTGATAAAACTTAACTAGCCCCAGGCAGGCTGTGCCCCAGGAACAGAGGAACTGATGTTATTTATGGAGTACTCACATTACAGAAAATCAAGGGAATAAGGGTGCAATAAAGACTGCACTGACAGATGCAGAGCTAAATCAGTCAATATTATTGTACATAATTAGGCTAAAAAGTCACATTTGTAGTCTAGTAGAAAAGCCTCTTAATTAGGACATGCTAACAGAAAGTCTATTCTCCCTTGAGTGGGCATACTGAATAAAAGACTATTTTTTTTAAAAAGTCTGGGATATAAAAATGTAAATGAAATAAAGTACTGACCTTCCTAAAAATGATATTAATTATATTACAACTTAGCCTGATATTTTCCTTTTTCTTCTAATCCCAATCAGGCCCTGTCTTTAGAAGGGCTGGAGACCAAAAATGCGGGTTCCTCTCTTATTTAGCATCTGACCTAACATCAGCTGACCTCTTGGTGCCAGCAGAACATATGTTCATTACGCTGAAATTACATTAATAACAGAAAACTGTGGTTGTGATATACTCTGGGCACTTTGCTGTCTGATATAACACACCGTGGTTATCGCTAGGTGATTTTTGTAGAAGTTGTCCGAGTTTTGGCCCCCTGTCAGAGCAGATCTACAGAACCCAGGCACGATTTAGCTGCCAGTGGTCACCGGAGCCTCAGAGGTGACAAGGTTCCAGCTCCTGCTGCCAAAACTGGAGCTGTCAGGCTGACAGCAACCATAGGCAGTTTTGAGCAAAACCAATTAGTACAGAGCTGCTCAGAGAGAGTAAGAAAGAATCCTGAGGTCACAAATCCAGTAAGCAGCGGAGCTGAGACCCAGCAATAACTAGTTCACAGCAGCCTAAAAGCTTCCCCTTAGGCTATACTGCATTTTGTGTGTGCCATAATGCGTCACGCTTCGGCACAGTAGTGGACAACTTGGTTGCCCTTCTAACAGCACATCAGCTAGTACAGACTTCCCATGCTGTCTGAAAGTGATTCATAGTCTGAATTATCACAACAAATCACTTTAATAGATATAATCATGTTTATAACTAAATGCACATAGCTAATGTAACACTGCATGTGAAGACAAAATATTGTCCCTTAGTGTTTTATTAAACAGTTGAATGCTTTCAAAAATTGAAATGTCAGAATATGTGATATTGCACCATTTCATAGTTATTTTGGAGCAGAAGTTAATATTTATTCATTTAAAATAAGTCAAATTTGTACTTAGACATAGCACAGACACAGCATTTCTTACAAAATTGATAAAAATCATAAGCTATGGCAGCTGTCGGTTTGTCCCAAACAGCAAGGTCACATGCAGAACCTTTTGCTGATCATGTTAGTTTACTGTAAATCCAACACACCTTTCAGGCCACACCTTGTCCACATAGTTTTTGTGAAGGTGTTTGGGCTGCAGCCTGTTACAACGCAATGGTTGGATTCCTCCTCCCTGTGACTGAAGGGGACCATTATCAAAAGAATAAATGTTAACTCAGATACTGAGGATGAAAACTATCAGAAGAATTTGATCTATTCACACACTTCTGTACTAACTAGAATTGCTTTGAGCAAATGAGCTTTTTTATAGAGCTTGCCAAACATGATTTGTTTGACCAAACTATTTTATGTTTATAGAGGAAGTCAATGACCTATAAATATAATGTATGAGAAACGAAAGTCTAGCAGTCTTGAATTTTCCATTCTACTGTTGGTAGTATCCCAGACTAGGCACCTCTCACGCTTTTGGTACAAACATACAAAACTGATACAAAATTTACAACATTGACAGCCTGATACATTGGGCATCTTGAATTTATTTTATTACCATAGTTTGCTTGTGGAGTTGACACTCCCTGAAATCACAGGCCTATGCATTCACATGCATTCGCGCAAACCCCAAAAGCCTGGTCCCTGGCCACCACACAGCTGCAGCCTGTACATTTCCACAGTTCTGGTGCAGACCTGGAGTGTTCACACAGCCTCATCTGGGACGTCTCAGGATTCAATCATGTCTCCTGCTCCAAGTCCTGGCAGCTAATACTGTTCTTTGAGGGTACATGAAAATATGGGATTGAGTCACCTACTCTAGCTGTATTAATAGTTTTCATGCTATTTCAGATGAGCAGTAAGGTTCAATCAGCACTCCATTCATTTCTCTGAGAACTCCTTTTCCTCCCTGTGGGGCCACAAGCTTGAACAATGCAGCCACAATGAAATAAAGACTATGTTCTTAATTTAAAAAATGTATCTATATATGCTTCATGTAAGCACTTAGTTCACAGAAGAAACACAACATTTTTTAGACTGTAAAGCTGAAACATTTCTTTGGGCATGCTGTCAAGATCATCTATTTGAACTAGTGTCAGCCACTGTTAGAAGCTACACAATATGCCAGTTGTTTCCATTCGGTAGTTTACTGTGCATTATAAATAAGAATGCATAAAAGAAGAAAGGATGCAATTGTGTTTCATCTTGGACAGTTAAATGGAATGAACTATTTCTGTTTTCAAATTTCTCTTTACATTTTTTATATTATGGAATTATTTTGCTCAGAGCTTTCCATCAAAATACATAGCTCCAAAATCACAGTTGGCATAAATCAGTATTGCTGTACTTACACCAGTGGAATTCTGTTTATTTGTGCAGCTGATAAACTGCTCACAGAGTTAATGTGCCTAGACATTGGCATCCATAGCTCGGCGCCATTAAAATATTCTAGAACATTACCAGTGCATATAAATAAAACTAAAAACCACTGTGACATTAGCTAATTTTGAGTTTGTTTTTTTTTTTTTCCAGTGGAAACACAAGAATTTCAACACACAAGGTAATGTCTCCACTTCTGGGGTGTACTGTGGCATTTTGTACCAAAGCTTCAACTTTGATACACACTACAGTACAAACTCATGTATAATACTTTACTACAATGACATGCAGATCTGTAGTTTTACTACTTCTATTGTTTTACTTGTTAGCTTCTATGCAGTCCTATATTTCAGCTTCCTTCACTGAAGTACGTTTTCAATCAATTTTCCTGTCACTCAGGTCAGGTGGGATTCATGTCTCCAAGCTCTTATCATCTGAAAAGTGGCATAATCGAGGCTAGTCATATAGGCTTCCTTTGTAATCAGTGTGGAGGGACTGATCAATCTAGGGGGTGACTCACCTAATCCCAAAATGGTTGAATACAATAGGAGACAAACTGTCTTTCAGAAGTTTCTATCTTTCCCATTGCTTACATGGAGGTAACACCAACTAGATAAATTGCTTGGATTAGATATCTAATTTTCAGATAGCTAAAATGAGAAGGAAAAAAAATCTTATTTAGTGATGGGAGCACAGTTTGGACATAGTTGATGTACCTTTAACCACTGTGGCAGCACAGATGCCAGCATGCACTGCAAAGCCATCCTAGGTTAACACATGGCCAGTCCTGCGGTGCTCTCTCTGGACTCCTGTGGTACCAAGAACAGGTCAAGTAACTCAGTGCTAGCCATGTGCTGCTGCAATGTCCAGTGAGCCACCCAGGAGCAGAGGTCAGAGAGATGGAAAGTGCAGGCTGAGATAGACAGGTGGCGGTTGGAGAAAAGTGGTAGTCCTGTTCCACATCAGGGTTCACTGAACTGTGCACATCTAGCTTTCATGGTCCTGGGGGAATTTGAAGATTCTTTACATTTCTCTATATACAGAATTCTACAATGCATGTTCACATCTGTTACATGTCAGTATGTTGTAAAACAAACTTTGAGTAATATAGCTCTTCTTGATGCTTTTTGCATTAAAATGAAGATGCATTAGCAGTAAGAGTCCAGGCTTCCCAGTTATGATCCCTCCTATTTTTTTCTCCATAACCTAATCATACCCACTTGCTCTCTGCCACCATTTATGACAGCAATTAAACTGAATAGCTCATAAGTTTCTCTGGTAAACAGTATTTGTTGGATCTAGTCATGTCAGCATACTACTGTCCTCAGCAGTCACTATAGTTTCTTTGCAGTAGGTTATTGCATCTGCAATAGGAGGAGCAAAAGTTAATGTATGTCAGCTTCTCAACTGCTATAGTTCACTGCCAGCCAGGTTTGATTAGAAGGATACTAGGTCACAACAGGGAAAAAAATGAGCTGAACACAATCATCTTCTAACCATGGCTCTGTCAGCTGCATTTGAAAATTGTTAAAAGATTTGTATTATTTTACAGAACAGTAATGAGGAACTCAAATGAACTCAGAAAACTCAGGCTATATGCTAATAAAAAGGACAAAGCTAATTTCTTGCAAATAACAGCAAACATTAACAAAGTTGTCATGCTGATTAGCTACGGTTTGGGTGAATAGCTGGGACAGAGGAGATGTGTAGAATTTAGGGCTCTAGCAAAAAAAACCTTCAACCTTTCCATCCTCCTCCTCCTCCCCACCCCTCCCCAAAAGACCCTCCTCCTTTTCTGGGACATGAGACATGGCCAGTGACAGAATCAGAACCAGGACGTGAATCTGAGGAAACGCAGCATAAAACTGCACAAGTGAATGACAAAAAGCCATCTGACTGAAAAGGGAAGAGTCACTAAAGGAAGAGTATTTACAATCTGGCTCTGCAACAACAGATGTGAAGCCAGACCAGGTACACAGAAAGACTATTGGAAGGTAACATTTGCAGTCAAGAGTTTTCCTTTCCCACCATTAAAATATTTCTGTTGTTCAATAGTAAATAATATAATGTAGGCAGGAGCTACATACAGAACAGAGATATGGTAAGAAAAACCAGATTATACTTTTGTTATATTTGATTCTAATTGACAGAAGAACAATGACAGGCACTTCTCCAGTATTTCATAACTTGTTGAGAAGCAGAACTAATGAGGTTTTCTGGAATCAATAGTGGCAGTCAACAGCACTAGCCCCTTTTGGGCATGTTTTTCACACTAACCATGGTAACAGCGTTAAGCGTTTCCATTAACGTAAGTCTATGTCACTTGCCATACTATGCATTATTTAATGACCTTTCTCAGACATGTAATTGCTTTTTAAAACCAGCAGGTGATTTGTAAGATTGTTTGATTGTATCCCTTGGAGTTGGCTCATCATACCAGCCCAGCTTTTTGCTGTTTTTAAGAGCACAGGAAGAAATGAACTGGCTAAATAGAGGGCAAGTGTTCACACAATGCCCAGACTGGAAACCTAGAGGGATTTCATAGTAATCTGATGCTCAGAGACTGCAATAATATAAATGACCAGTTCAAAGCCATAGAAACAACTGTAGAGTTTAGTGAAAGATTGTCTGTTAGCGTCTCACTTTCAACAGATCATTTCCTGATGTTTTTCCCTGATTGATTCAATGGCTTTATCAGTTTTTAGTGACAGTATTTGATTTCTACATCCTTTTCAAAGTTTCAATATAAAATCAGAAGCTTTTTGTCAGACTTGGTTGTCATCCCTCATTCCTTCTTCTCAGCTGTGACTGTTTATTTATTGAATTTATTCCACCTACCCTCTAGCTATTAGCTATATATTGTCTCCATAGCAATCCCTCTCTTCTCCTCAGCACAGAAGCAAAAGGAGAGGCTTGGTAATTGTGATTTTAGATGCAAGGTGTCATTTGAATTCTTCCAGGACTGCAAACAGCAGGGGATATGGCATTTCTGACACTTTTGGATAGCATCACTGTGTACATTATTTTTTCCATATTCATGTTTCATCAACCATTTGCAAATTTTCATTTAACTTGACTTACTTTAACATTGGCTTTGCTCATATTTTATAACCATTAACAATATGAACTTAATAATACTGTGTTCTTCTCATCAGGCTGCTTTCATCATGCAATTTTACATTTACACTACAAGTCTTAAGAGGCCTTTACAAATTATCCTTCCCATAATGTGAGGGGAAATCACTTGGTTAAACTCCCAAGATAACAGGTGAATAGGACTTTTTCTCCCACAAACCTTTGCTATATCTTTTCTATCATTTTGGCTTTTTTAACAACAAAACAGTATTGCTAATATCAATAAAGTTCACTTTCTCTCCACAGCCGACAACAGTTAGTATACATCATTTTCCTTGAACTGTCCACAACTAATTTCATACTTATGAGAAAGAATAAATTTTTGTATGTGTATGTTAAGAACATCATCCAAGGGACTGGATGTTCTCTTTCTGCTTCATCCAAGTTTCTGCTTCCATGTTCTAACAGCCTTTGTGTGCTAACAAAAATGGCACCCTACATTTAGAGTTTATTACAAAGAACTAAGCTGAGTAATGTACACATTTACCACTGACTGCAATGGTGCTAGACAGCAGCTGAAACATAGCAATGATATCTATGTCACCATGAAGTCTTTTTTATTTTATATTATTATTTATAGAGTGAATTAAGTGCAGATGGTTCTTTAGAGCATGGTGAGCTTTAGGCTATACCTTGGATAGTTTGCTGTCTAGCATGAGCCTTAATGAAACATTATTTAGAAACATGGCAGTAGGGGCAGACAGGTTTATATATAATAATGGGGTGGAGCAACTAGGCCAAAGAGGGTTGACAGACAGAAAATTGATAGAAAAAGTAGTTACATTTAGTATGGAAAAAGCAAGCTATGCCTCAAAAAAGGTCAGTGAAGTATAACATTTTCCAACTAGGAAGAACCACAGGGGAAATTTAAATGGAGGCTAATGACCCACAGTGAAGTTCGGTCAGCATCGTAAGACCTACTTTTGAAAAACACAGCAAAGGCTTCTGTGTTATTAAACAGTGTACATATTTCTCAAAGTCTATACACGTTCATTCACCCAAACTAAATGGAAAGGATTAAATATTTGTAAGCTTGCACTTTTTCTTTGCCTTAAGGTGAATAAAGCCCACTATCAGATACTCTGTACAGCAAGAACATAGAATCATGGAATAGTTTGGGTTGGAAGGGACCTTTAAAGGTCATTTAGTCCAACCCCCCTGCAATGAGCAGGGACATCTTCAACTAGATCAGGTTGCTCAGAGCCCCATCCAGCCTGGCCTTGAAGGTTTCCAGAGATGGGGTATCTACCACCTCTCTGGGCAACCTGTTCCAGTGTTTTACCACCCTTATTGTAAAAAATTTCTTCCTTATATCTAGTCTGAATCTACCCTCTTTTAGTTAAAAACCATTGCCCCTTGTCCTGTTGCTACAGGTCCTGCTAAAAAGTTTGGCCCATTTTTCTTATAAGCCCCCTTTAAGTACTGAAAGGCTGCAGTAAGGTCTCCCCAGAGCCTCCTCTTCTCCAGGCTGAACAACCCCAGCTCTCTCAGCCTTTCCTCATAGCAGAGGTGTTCCATCCCTCTGATCATTTTTGTGGCCTCCTCTGGACCAGCTCCAACAGGTCCATGTCCTTCCTGTGCTGAGGACCCCAGAGCTGGACGCAGTACTGCAGGTGGGGTCTCACCAGAGCAGAGTAGAGGGGCAGAATCACCTCCCTCAACCTGCTTGCCATGCCTCTTTTGATGCAGCCCAGGACACAGTTGGCTTTCTGGGCTGCGAGCACACATTGCCAGCTCTTGTCCAGCATTTCATCCACCAAAACCCACAGTCCTTCTCCTCAGGGCTGCTCTCAGTCCCTCCATCCCTCAGCCTGTATTGATACTGATGGTTGCCCTGACCCAGGTGCAGGACCCTGCACTTGGCCTCGTTGAACCTCATGAGGTTCACATGGGCCCACTTCTCCAGCTTGTCCAGGTCCCTCTGGATGGCATCCCATCCCTCAGGTGTGTCAACCACACCGCTCAGCTTGGTGTCGTCTGCAAACTTGCTGAGGGTGCACTCGATCCCACTATGTCATTGATGAAGATATTAAACAGTACTGGTCCCGATACAGACCCCTAAGGGACAACACTTGTCACCAGTCTCCATCTGGACTTTGAGCTGTTGACCACTACCCTCTGGATGTGACCATCCAGCCAATTCCTCATCCACCAAACAGTCCACCCATCAAGTCCAAATCTCTGCATTATCTGAAGTTCACTGCAATTCTTTAAATATTCATTATAAATTCAGTGGGATCAATATAAGGTTCTAAATAAGATCTTTATATCCTTTCTGTTGAAAAGTACTAAGTTTGGAGGAAACCTTGCTTTTCTCTCTGTATCTTTCAGTTTATTCTCACACAAGTTCTACCAAATTTTATGAGATTTCGGTATATTATAGTTGGAAATGTCTTTATTAATCAATGAGTATATTAAAATTAAAGAAGGAATGATTAATCTGTCAGGCTCTTGCCTACTTGTTGTCAACCAGTGCTTGATTGCTTTATGACTTCTTTATATGTTTTTGGCAATGAACTGATTCAATACTACTTTCATAATGAACACATTTCCTACTGTCAAGGACCTGTCATTCCACAATTCTACACTGATATGCAGAGATGATGCACTGGTTCAGTTAAGGACCAGGTACTAGGGTTCTGCAAAATGATGTAGCTTTACTTATTTATGTTGTTTCCCTAGCCAAGAGCCCATGAGGAGGAAATGAACTTCGAAGAGCAGAAAGAGTGTCTGGAAACAAGCCACCTTTAACAAGAAGACCAAATTATGGTTTATATTTGCTGTTATTTAATAGTAAGGAAGGCTCCATGGAAGAGTTAAAGCTTAAATCTTTGCATATTTACTATGTTAAGAGAGGGAAGTATTTTGGAATAATTCCCTACCTAACTAGGCTTTGGAAAAAAGCTCTGACAAAAAACAGCCTCAAGAGATTAGTTAGTATCAAATTCAGGACAATCATGTTGGTAACAGGCAGTGATTGACAACTTAAGTTATAAAAATATTTCTTATTAAACAACACTTGTTCAATGTTCAGTATTGTTTTGAATCAAATTTAATTTTCTCTCGTCTCAGATTCAGCCTTTTGTATACTTGTTCCACAGATTGACAGTATAAATCTTGACAAAAAGATGCAACCAAAACTAGCTAGCCTCAAAGCAGAAAAAAATGCATGACAAGTAATAGAGGCCTTTTTTATGATTTAGCATAAAAAACCTGCTTCTCTATAAAATTCACCACTGTAATTCAGTTTATACATATTAAAAGCAGGAACCTAAGGGCAGATATGGAAATCTTGTTTTTAACGCAGCTTATAATTCACTTCTTCACTACTACAAAGTATTTTTGCGGATATAAGAAGGTTTAAGGAGGAAAAAAAGGGATCGGAGTGAATAATAGAATATTGTGTTTAGTCACACAAAATCAAGATACTAATATTTGCAACACCAGCTTGTATAAACAAACCATTTACTAGCCTCACTTACAAAAAAAGTTTCCTCATTGATTTGTTTTTACATGATCGTCCATTACAGTATTTTGGAATATTTACTGGGGAACATTAGGGGCCAGTTATTCTGAAAGAAGGGATACCACAGAAGGTTAATTAACTTGAAATGATATTACAATTCCTGTATGTCAGTAGTTAACATTCTTGGTCTCATCCTGGAAGTGAATGAGAGAATGCAAAGGAAGACCATAAAGTATCCTTAATATCAACAGATTTCTCTTCAGGATACAGTGAAAAAATGATAGTAGAGATGATAGCAAAGAAACGTGTGCTATAGCTTCCCTGCAGAAGATTTATATATATATATATATATATATATAAATAAGGCTTTTTAGTGTACTTTATTTTTATATATAGATACATATATCTGTTTGTAAAGCCTTTGGCTTTTACAGTATAAATTAAGTACACTGAAATGCCACAATTCCATGTAGTTTAAGACCTTAATTGGGAGAAGAGAAAATTCACACTGCTGCAATGTGGTGTTTACTGATGCAAGTGTATTTTTTCAGATATATTGTTGACATTTTTCTGCAAAATTACTGCTTTGGCATGAGAAAGAGCAAATAAGCATAAAAGTACTAAGCAACATTTTTTGCAGTGGAAAAAGCAGGAAGAAAAGCAGAGGTGGCAGGACGCTATCAGTGAGATAAATTACTTGGATTTGTGAATTCTGGAATTCTAAATTAGTAACTAAATTAGTCTATAGCTATTTTAGAGGCATAGTAAAATATTTCTAAATAAAAATACATGTATTCCATATAGATCAGTAGCATATATGATGACTAATCTGTAGTTTCATAAACCGTTTACAATATATCGCAGATGTTTTTGCAAACGGGTGTGTCAAAGTTTGAAGACCTCCCAGATTTCTTATTTCAGCCTTTTCCAGTCTTCCTATTAGTATTTAGCTTTCAGCCTACAAATAGGTATTTCTAAATTTGAATATTATTAATTAGAAAATTGATCAGCATACTGAAAATGAAAGCTTTTTTGTCTGTCTTTTTTTTGGTTTCAACTTTGCTAAATGTGATTCTCATTTTGCACAATGCCGAACATTTCTGTGTTGGCTGATCATGACCCATCTGCATTATGTAACTGTCAAAAGCCTGTCTTGGCCTTGGATCATGTTGAAAGCAACTATTGTACAGAGGGTCACTTGCCATTTTTATGTAATTGTCCAGAGAATGTCCCAGTTCACATTTAAATGACTCTATGATACAAAATTTCTCCCAGCATTCAATCAGGCTTTTGTCTGGCTCTGAATAGATCCTATTAAAAAGCAGAAATGTATGAATAGAGAGATACCCCACTGCCTGCTTCAACCCACTAGAAGCTGTAACATGCTTGTGAATAAACAATATATATACATATATAAAGAGGAAGTTAAAATGAAAAAGTTTGGTGTGAAAAATAACATTTATATTTGAATAGGCTAGGCTGGTGTGGCCAAGTCAGCACTGTAACACCTATTCCTGAGACAATTGCCATGTTTCTGATACCTTTATTGTTCCTCGTCCCTGAAATCTGGGTTGTTTGCTCTCTTATTATGGCCTTAACTAGGGCATAGCAAGCTCATTACTGGTTTTTTTGTAGTGTGCACACTAGTAGAGGGTGTCTGGGTCACACGACGCTTTCAAACCATGCTGAGGAGCCAGAGGAGCTGGGGAGCCAATTCTGCAGTTTAAGCAAGGTACTGCAGTACGCCCGACCTTATAAGCCCTCCATGAAGCACAGTAATGCAGAGCCCTGTTAGGTCAGAAATTGCCATGCTCCTGACCACTGCACAGTGAGGGCATTCCCTGTGTAAAATCAACTCCCTATCAGTGCTGGTCACAGCGTCCTTTCTCTCTGTAATCTCCACAGTCAAGTCACATATTCGCATCACATGTTCACCCATGACGCCGTAACTGGAAAGCACTATCTGTTCTCTCCGCAGTTCTCGTTGTCATATTTATCAATTACGTATACTATCCTGTTTAGCTATCAGATGAAAGACTGAAAAGTCGGACTACTCTGCGCCATAATATAACTACAAAGGTGATTTTTTAATGCTAACACTAGCTTCTCTTTTCCACCAGTCACCAAGATCTGAAACTTTAGTAAGTAAGAATCAAAATTCAGCAGCCAGATCCAGTAAAAAGCTTGGTAAACTTGGTAGATAGACCTGTACTGCATACTCACATTCCCATACTTCTCTTTTCCAACGGCTTTTAGGTGATTTTTAATCAGTAACATAACTCAGGCCTTGAACTCTAACTGTAAGGCCTAGCAGCCGTTAGGCTAGTGATGAGCTAAAAAGGAGTTCAAAGGAACATGAAAGTTGCCAGGTATCTCCACCACGTTTCATAATGAATTAAAAAGTTCCTTTTATTCAAGCTACAGAATTCTGTATCACAGCTATCTGTGGCAAGTCACACAGCTTTAGTTTAACTAAGGGACAATCATGCTGTTTTGAGAATCAGCTTCACTTGTGGGATCTTCCGCAAGATCACACTGAGGCAATACGTAATCTCTAATTATAAGAGATTGGCTACAGTTCATTCCTAGATTATTTTATCATAGGTATACTGACGTTAAGGAAGTATAAAAAGTGGATTATCTAGTTTGATTTTCCATCTATCACTGACCCTTAAATTATATATGTGTTGTTTGAGAAAGAAAGTTTCAACGATCTCCTCAGTGCATTGCCAGGCATGAGGCGACTGTACTGAACCCACGCCTTCGTCTTGGTAAAACACAGATGTGCCATGCCTTCTGAGGAGACTGTCCAAGCCGCTGCGAGACACAGTGCAGCCAGCTCCTTCTGTTGCTGCTCACGTTCCTCATCCTTTTTATTAGAGAATTCTCCCTGGGCATTTTTATGATGATTTATACATTGACTGTAGGTTGTCAACTTCCCTTTTTTGGTGTGTCCACACTAGCTCTGCAAATAGTATTTCAATATTGGTCTCATTAAACCTTCAAGAAGAGGTAAAATTGCCTCTTCATACACTTATTCTTTGTTTAGCTATATAAACATCTTTTTTTCCCCCCCAAGGTCCAGTATTACAATCATTCTAGGTCATTCTGTATAACTGCCTTAGCCTCATCATTATTTAATGTTTTGTTGGCCTGCGTGTCATATGCAAGTTTTATCAGATATAGTATGATAATTAATTCAAAGTTATCAAGCACAGTGTTGAACAGAACAGAAATAAGTCCTGTTTTCTGCAGAACCCTTCTACAAATCCCATCTATCGGTGAAAATCTGGACATAATATTCAGATAAATGTCACAAATGACAAAAATACATATCTATATAAAGATACAAAATTTAAATATATTTTAAAAATCTGCCAGCTCACTTCTCTTAAATCCTTCTAAAATCTGAATCATTGATAAAGCATATTGCTGCATTTTCAATCTGAATGTCATGGAATACTTCGTCAAAAACCTTACAGGTTTTCATCAAAAAATTAAGATTTATATTTGGAAAATAAAATTCAGTAAAATGTTGATTGGAATTGATTTTATTCCTACCTTTTAATTCATAAGGAATTTAATTGTATATCTGTTCTCTGTTATTTTGTCGCAGGCTGACCAGCGTACTTTAGCAGGGCACATCTTGGCAGCACTATTTCAATGTTAATATTGTATTTATTTTTTTATAATATTTCTGTAGGTATCTTCTCATTACTACTTTTTAATAGACTATACAAAAACATCAGATCCGTTTTTGTAGGAACAGAAACTTGTTGTAGTAACCTACTGTTTATACATTAATTGAACATACTTCAGAATATCTCTGGAAATGAAAAAGCACAATATAGCCCAAACCCAACTTTGCCTGGCAAAAATAAGGGGTGTGATGGGACTTACGCTTACTTTGCTCCAATATGCAAAGAAAGCGCAGATCTGTGAGAGAGAAGGCTTAAGATGAAGGAAACATATGAAATGGGTCAGTTTAGAACTTATGAGAATGCTATAAGGTTTTCGGGTTTTTTTGTTTATGGTTTGGTTTTTTGTTTGGTAGCTTTGTTGTTTTGTTCTGTTTTTGTAAAAATGCAGTTTGTGGATTCCAAACTGTTTTGCTCACCACCTATCTGGTTTCAGTTCTGAGGAAAAACTGCCCATTGCTTGCAGGTCTGCTCTGAAACCAGAGCCTCAGGCTCCAGCCCAGCCCACCCATGGGAGACCGGGGGACTGCTGTGAGCCTCAGGGAGTGGAAACTTGTGAACTGCAGCTATTCATTGACATCATAATTCTTATCCATCAGCAAAGGAGCTGCTAAGAATTGTAATGGTTTCTCAACTGACAAGTTTCAGTGAGCCCTGCAAGCCTCTGAGTTTTCAGATAAGATAAGTGATAAGATAGTGGTAAGCAGAGCTGCAAGCCCATCTGCCCAGCAAGTGCCTGTCCATAGCCTACCTGCCTTGCCACACCCGAGGGAAGTGCAGCTCTCGAGTCACACCAGGAAGCACACCATCATGATGGCATTTAAACCATTGCCACATCTTCCTTTTTTTCAAGGCTTTCTGTCCTGCAGATAATGACCCATTCTGGGTGCGAGCACCGTACCTGCTTGTACCTGATCACCTCCATTGGTGATCAGCTCCTGATTACTGTATCTGTACTGTATTACTCTGCTCCAGCTGGAGCTCACTGCTTGTCTGGACTTCACAGTTTGCCTAGAACTTTTTCTGATGATAGTTCTTGTTTGCAACTGGGTCCTACTAATTTAGGGGATAGTTTGACTTCTGACTCCCTTGTCTCTAATTCCATTTTCAGCTTTTTTAACCAGCAAAGTACCTTGTGGACCACTTCGCACTGCTGACCTGGATTGCCTGACCTTGGACTGAGTTTCTGTTAAAGCTCTAATCATTAGGACAACGGTCATTCTGCACACAGCCTTAGCATTCTGCAGTAACAAACAGTACTCAGTCTTTCCTGTTTAAATTCCTGATAGCTCTTTCTCATCTAAAAACATTTCCTGTTTTTGTTCCCTTAGACAGTTTTATCAATACGTAGTTTTCTTAATCTGGGTTCCTCAAATTCTTGCAGCAAATGCTCACAACTCAGTTTTATAGTTCTGCTTCAGTTAAGGAAATATCTAGATCTTCCAAATGCCTCTCATGAGAGAAGTTGAAAACAGCATCTACTTTCTTGGGAATAAAGCCTAGATTTACCAGCCAAAACTCAACGTGATGGAATAAACTGCATAGAATCGTCTGACAGATTATTCAGTCAGGTGATCTCATGACACAGACACGGAAGAATTATTTTTGCATACTGGAGAGGAGAAGAAATTATTTTGTTAAGCAAGGTTTTTATTTCTGGATTCTTTTACTGCTTTCTTCAACACTGTGGTATCCAAAGTTACAATCAAGTCTTACAGACAGCATTCTTCTTTCATTACAGTGGATCTAGGATTTGGTATTAATAATGTTGACAGTATTTAGCTAATATATATTATTTCTATTGCTAACCATAAATATTTTAACACAAAATATTACTGCAAATATTTTTTTTGTTATTTAGCAAATAGATTTTATGCCTGTTTCAACATTGCATTCTTTAAAAAAACATTGTTTGTGTTACTTGACTTTATTCTGTTAACACAATTGATTCTACAAACTTTATTCAAGAAAAAAAAATCTGTCAGAATTCTCCTCTGGTACATGTGATTTTTTTTTTTTTGTGAGATTTAAACAGATCAACAGAATACTCCAAGGCAAAACTTCTTAGCTTTCAAAAGGAAGATTATATTCAAAATGCAATTTATAATACCAGGCACCATTAGACATAATGCATTATTCAGCTAAACACCATAATGGTATTCAATTCACTATGAAAATTAAAAATTAATAACTTTGCAACCATTGATTTTCTGTATTCTGCACAGATATTGAGAAAAGTGAACTGGTCTACTTGAAAAAAAGTAGCAGCCCGTTATTACTACAAGCTTCAAGGACATTGAACATGTAAACAAACAATAGAATGAAAAACATTACCCAGGCAACTTGGACTAATTTGATATTTATATAAAAGTGAAGCAAATGCCAAGGCAAACAAAGGAGCACTGAAATATAACCAACTACAGGTTTACTTGTTCCTGTTGGGAAGATGAAGGGAGAAGCATTAGAAACCGCTATTTCCTGTAATGAAGCTAATATCTGTTTTGCACTGAGTAATTATTCATTCCATATAAATCAACAAAATACAACCCATCTTGCCGCTGCATTAGAGAATATCCTGCATATTTATCCGCATCTCCATGATGACAGGAAGTGTTCTGCTTTTTTCAGGCAATGGAAGGAGCAACTTAAATGAGAAAATTACTCAGTCCACAGAAATACAAAATTTTGAATGGAGATGGAAATTAACTTAGCTATTATGATTTCAAGGCCTAAACTACGAGTATATGTTTCCTCCCAAATGGTTTAGGATCAGATTTTATACAAAAAGTTATTATTACTTTCTTCATTTACCCAGTAAAACCAATGCTTTTGCAACACAGTGACAGTGTAATCTGTCTAACTACATAAGACTTAATTTTGAAAGATGCTGAGCACCCTGGCTGTAGATCAGGAATGCACTTAAACACATGTATAACTTGAAGCACTTGAGCAGTTCCAAAAGAGAAATTCTGGCTGTACTGAAGTACAGTAACGGTAAAGTAATAGCAATGGTAACATTTCCATTGACTTCAGTATAGCCAGGATTTGAACCGTGAACTTTGTTGCTACTAATAAACTGCTTTAAGCTATTTTTTTTGATAGAGGTAATATCTTTTATTTAGATCCACCGGTGTAGCTAGGACAAGCTTTAGGGCACACAAGCCCTTCTTCAGAAGCAGCAGAGTTCAAAGCTAAGTACAAGCTAAGAGTAAAAGCAAGCATAGATGTAAATACATCTGAATTGAATTTGAGACCTTGTATGACTGAGAATGAACAGGAACTTTTTGAAGATTCAGCACATGCGTAAACATAAAACCATGGCAAAGGCCTTCCTTCAGACCTGCTTGATGTTGTTGATCAGTAATAATTACTAAAAGAAGATAGGCAGTTTTATTACTTTGTTCATTCTCCATCTCTTGTAATGAAAAGAATCCTACAGAGTCACAGTAATAGAATCCCAAGGTCTAGTATTAAACTTTATGCCATCGTGCCTGGGGAAGAGAAGGGCAAACGCACTTTGATATATATTTCAAAGTTATTTTACTTGATATTGTTCAGTACTCACAGTTATGCAACATTCTCAAATGGAAAGACTACTGCCATAACCCATACATAAATGTTTGCAAAAATAAAAAGGACCACTTATTGAGAAATTATTTTTCATTTACATGTAATTTTCTGGAATATCTCATTTAGCATAACATCTTACATAGTTGTTTCACTCACTATACTTTTACAGATCTTGAATAAAGATGTTTATATTAAATTCATTTAAAAAGACACCAACATATGATGATCTAGCATTGCAAGAGTAAACATTATACTAATGGATATTTTTGCATAAACACTGATGTTTACTTCCTACAATTCAAAATCGAAAGTCACTACAAAAAAGATTTACTAAAGCTTTACACAAATAGAATGATATCCACCCTATAATTTCTTCTGACAACTGCACACAAATGTACATATTCACGTAACTAATTTTTACTCACATGCAATAACACTTATAAACACAACACTTAGTGGTTCACAGTGCTGTTTCACACTTACTGTGAAAGAATTTAAATTCCTACAAAGGAACAAATAATAATATATAAATATTAATAATATATAATAATATTAATTTATTATTAATTTATTATTATATTTAATAATAATAAATAATAAGATATAAATAATAATATAACTGCCCAGACCACATCCCAAAGAGGCATGTATTTCATAATATCACATGTTTATCTGATTTTTTTTGTGGTTTATTTTACGTATAATATGTTTTCGCTATGAGTATACTAAAGGCATAATGTTCTGAAGTTCTAGAGGATTTTGTGCTGGCCTCTTAGCACTATGGAAACAAATGTCTATCTGTTTGTGCCTCTCTCTTGCTCTCTCTCTTACAAATTAATATAACCTTTATTAATAGCATGTTCAGTTTTTCAATGTGTTCTTCTTTTGTTTATTTATACTATGAAGTCCATATCATGATGAGTTCATTTGCAGCTCAGGGTTAGAATGGACAACAAATTCTTGTTTCTTTTGCCGTAACTATTCAGAATTAAATCTAAGAAGATAATCTTTCAGAAACATGCAGACTGCACAAAAAGAAATCCGCCTTGCTGAACATTTGATCCAAGCTCTATCATATTCTAGCAGAGGACTTATCTACAGTGTTTTGAACATTGAAATAATCAACTTACAGTCTCGTGCAACTTGTTGGAAACCTGATCTTTTGGAAAGGTTAACATACTATGAATTAAATGTCAAATTCCCTTCTGCCCCATTGCTGAGCCTTCTCCTAGCAAAATACATGCAGTCCACCTTCAAGGACCTCTGGATTACACTGTATGCATACACAAAGCTGATTCTCTTCCCACATTAGTGTAATTAGCACTGCCTTCATTAAAATTAGCAGAATCCTCACTGTATATTTCAGGCCAGCAGTGAATACTAGATCATGCATAGCATATGACATACGTCTCCTCTCCCTCCAAACAGCACCATCCTCACACAATATACACCTTGGAATCTCCCAAGGCACCGACAATAATTGCTTGCATCCATATTAACAGTATTAGTGTTAATATGCTATCGAATTACAGCTTAATCAATTCAGTATTGCTCAGCTACGGCATTAGGAAATTTTAAAACTGAACTTGTTTGTGGTTCCAAGAAAAATTTCATTTCGAATTAAACATACAAAATCTCTTACTCAGAAAGGCCCTTCACAGAGGTGTTGCACGTGACATCTGAAGCCTGCCCTGTCATTAGTGACATTGCTGAACAAGGATATTATCATAGCTAATTAACATCTAAAGTATCCACTATCTATTAATTAACCACACTAATGTGAGAGGAGAATCAGCTTTGTGAGTGCATACAGTGTAATCCAGGAATCCTTGAAGGTGGATTGCACGTATTTTGCCAGGAGAAGACTCAGCAATGGGGCAGAGGAGCATTTGACATTTAATTCATATAGTGGATTTGTATTTGCTAACTACTTTTGATGTCTCTTTTACCATTTGTTCATCTGTTTAAATTTCAAATAGTGTAATACAGCTTCTTACCATTGGTAATGATTTAGATATCGTGCCACATGGGACTATGGCATCACATGGGAGGCCCCTAGTTAATCTGGAAAAAAATGGGGGTTACTAGAACTTTAAAAAAGTCAAGAGATGGCTAAAGGCAAAACTGCAATATACACGCATTTAAAGTGAAGCAGTAGTATGGAAGAAGATACTTTGCATTGAATCTTGGTAACATTTTGTTTTCTTATCATGAAAATAAATTAAATAAATTAGATAAAATTTTATTTTAGCTTAGGCATTGAGATATAATTACGCATATAGTTACATGCTTTATTCAGAAACTATTTTACCTTGGTCTATTCACTTTTCCAAAGATAGAAATTGAAATTCTTTCCCACTATCCTCTATTTCTTTCATAACAATTATATTCAATTTCTCATATGTGATTTTGTGTACTGTGTCTAGTTAAAGACAAGAGCAGGTAAGGTGGCTGAATCAGATGATCTAAATTAAAATCTGAAAAACAGCAAAATAGGTGAAGGCTGATCGTTATCCCCACACAACACTGTATATTCCACACCAAACACAAGAAATTTTATCTATTAAGCCGATGCAATAGCAGCTAAAGATAATTTTACAGAAAAGTGAGCCCAAGAGCGGGTGATGAGGACTCAAAAGCAGGTCATATCAAACAACAGCTCTTTGTTGTTAAAGCAAGCAAAACAACAAAATCTCTTGAAATAATCCTCTCTCAGGAACGAGGCTGCAAAACACGTACACAGCTTCTGAGCAATCTCCCAACTTGTCAGATGAAGACAAAACCTGTATAATTCTAACTATAGGGATGAAATACACTGTCTTATATAGCCATACTGCTGTGAAGCAACTCTGACCAGTGCGTTAGAGCAAACACACTCCTGACATTTTGGAATAAAACTGATAGATGGTGTACTGCACAAATACAGACTCTATTTAACTATTTAACTATAGTTTCTTTTACTACACAATACAGTATTTTAGATTATAAGAAAATACTTTAGGACACCAGAAATGAACCTCTGCCACCATGTACAGATGTATCCTAGCTCTGGATGTAGATTCAGGCCTCCACTACTGTACAACTTAGAATCATAGAATCATAGAATTATTAAGCTTGGAAAAGACCCTGAAGATCATCAAGTCCAACTGTTAACCTAGCACTGCCAAGTCCACCACTGAACCATGTCCTCAAGCACCACGTCTACCTGTCTTTTAAATACCTCCAGGGATGGGGACTCAACCACTTCCCTGGGCAGCCTGTTCCAGTGCCTGACTGCCCTTTTGGTGAAGAAGTTTCTCCTAATATCCAATGTAAACCTGCCCTGTGACAACTTGAGGCCGTTTCCTCTTGTCCTATTGCTTGCTACTTGGGAGAAGAGACCGACACCCACCTCACTACAACCTCCTTTCAGGTAGTTGTAGAGAGCAATAAGGTCTCCCCTCAGCCTCCTCTTCTCCAGACTCAACAACCCCAGCTCCCTCAGCCACTCCTCATAAGACTTCTTCTCTAGACCCTTCACCAACCTTGTTGCCCTTCTCTGGACACGCTCCAGCACCTCGATGTCCTTCTTGTAGTGAGGGGCCCAAAAATGAACACAGTATTTGAGGTGTGGCCTCACCAGTGCTGAGTACAGGGGCACTATCACCTCCCTGGTCCTGCAGGCCACACTATTCCTGATACAAGCCAGGATGCCATTGGCCCTCTTGGCCACCTGGGCACACTGCTGGCTCATGTTCAGCCAGCTGTCAACCATCACCCCCAGGTCCTTTTCAGCCAGGCAGCTCTCCAGCCACTCCTCCCCAAGCCTGTAGCGTTGCCTGGGGTTGTTGTGACCCAAGTGCAGGACCTGGCACTGAGCCTTGTTGAACCTCATACAGTTGGCCCTGGCCCAACAATCCAGCCTGTCCAGGTCCCTCTGCAGGGCCTTCCTACCCTCCAGCAGATCAACATTTCCACCCAACTTGGTGTCATCTGCAAACTTACTGAGGGTGCACTCAATCCCCTCATCCAGATCATCAATAAAGATATTGAACAGGACCAGCCCCAATACTGAGCCTTGGGGAACACCACTCGTGACCGGTCGCCAACTGGATTTGGCTCCATTCACCACAATTCTCTGGGCTCGGCCATCCAGCCAGTTTTTAACCCAGTGCAGAGTGCACTTATCCAAGCCGTGAACAGCCAGCTTCACTTCAACTTAACATCATGTAAGACATTACTTGTTGTAAAGCACTGCTCTGACAAACTTTGTTCTGAATATTGGGAGTTTCTTGGCCACAATAGTGAGCACAATCATTCTTCAGCCTTCTTGAGCACTGTAAAAAGAGTATTCATTATTCCATGATCCTGAGAGCTTTTATTGATGTGAAGCAACTATAAAATATAATCATTTATCACCTAGGCCACTATTCTGTAAGTAAACTAAACAACTGACATTGTTGAACAGAGTTGAAAAGATCTTTTATTATTTCAAAGGAGACTGCATAAGGAAATAATATTGGTGAATCGTATGTAACCTGTAATGAGTATTTCTTCTGCTCCTGTAAAATTAAAAATCAATACAAATTGCCTGCAAATTTCAACACAAGTAACATATATGTCAGAGAGAACATATGCAAGCAGATCTTCAGGAGTAGCCCTGTTTTTGGTAAGGTTGTCCATGTACAAAAAGGTACACCTTATCCACAGGATTGTAACAGGAAAAAGGTAGTAGAAAAGTCCCTAATTATGAAATAAAGTGTTTTTAAGACAAATAGGACTAAAAAGAGAATTAAATCTGTTTATATTTAAGACCAGCTAAACGTGTAAAAAAGCAGACACTATACAGTTCTGTTTTCCTGCTACAGGGTGATAAAAAGAAAAGTAACTCAGGCCTATTTCACCCTTTATACCTATGGGTGTAGTGGCAGTGTTAAAAGGGCAAGAAGGGCAGAGACAGAATCATAGCAGACACTCTTAGTCAAAAGTATAAAAATGTGTGTGCTAGGGCACATGGTTAAATGGAACAAAATCCATGCAAAGTTGGAGTGTCCTACCTGTAGTATCTCCATCCTTATAACATCTACCTCTCTCATTATCACATACTTCCATCTGCCATAATCTCTGTGTCCTGGTTTGGGTTGGGATAGAGTTAATTTTCTTCCTAGTAGCTGGTATAGTGCTGTGTTTTGGATTTAGTATGAGAATAATGCTGATAACACACTGATGTTTTAGTTGTTGCTAAGCAGTGCTTACACCAGCCAAGGACTTTTCAGCTTCCCGTGCTCTGCCAGGTGCACAAGAAGCTGGGAGGGAGCACAGCCAGGACAGCTGACCCAGACTGGCCAAAGGGCTATTCCATACCATATGGCGTCATGCCCAGTATATAAACTGGGAGGAGCTGGCCAGGGGGCAGGGATCGCTGCTCAGGGACGGGCTGGGCATTGGCCAGCGGGTCATGAGCAATTGCATTGTGCATCACTTGTTTTGCATATTCTTTTATCATTATTATTTCCTCTTCCTCTTCTGTCCTGTTAAACTGTCTTTATCTCAACCCACAGGTTTTACTTTTTTTTCTGCTTCTCTCCCCCACCCCACTGGGAGGTGGAGGGTGAGCGAGCGTCTGTGTGGTGCTTAGTTGCCGACTGGGGTTAAAGCACACTGCTTACCACTTTCTTATCCTTTAATCTGCACACTTTCACTTGCCAATATCCAAACCACGTGTTGTTTATCTCAGAAATCATTCTTTATCCTTTATTTCCAAACCAGAAAACTATCCCTAAGCTTATTAGTTTTCCTCTCCCCTCACTCCATTCTTTCCTGAGCAGCAGTCTACATCACTACCTCTGCCGCTTTGTCACAGGAGACACCAGGAACCCTAAACCAAGACTAAGTTCCCATATGTGAGCTGAACTGTTTTCTAAAAAGTCTTATCCCGTGGTACCAGTGTGGAAGGCTGCACAAGCGAACACAAAATGGGCTGCATACATGAACCACTCAGGAGGGCAAATGGCTGGTGGCAGAGAAGTGAGTCAGACCTCTTGGCTGCCCAGCCATTCTCCATAGTGGTAGCACAACAAAGATGGCCAAATAAAACATCTCAGAGGTCTTATGAAGTGTTGAGTTAATGTTGTTTGGGGTTTCTTTAAGAAAGGATTTTATACTATACTTTGCTAGGGTTGAGTGCATGCTTACCAACCAGAAAATGTTGAAATTGTTTAAGTCACAGTTTAAGTGAGCATTATCTACTTAATTTTACATCATTACTTATGCTTTGTTCAGCATTGGCATTCAAAGACCCCTGTAAAGAAGAAAATCTAACACATCAATAAAAACTGAACATTTGATGCACTTTTCCTTCAAGATTGTTTTACAGAAAAAAACTTTTAATTTATCAAGTATAGTAATAGCTAAGTCTGTCTTAGTCTTTGTACTTTAACACTAAAACACCTCCTGTACTGTAAAATTCTTGCTCTTTTCGAGCTCATTCTGAGGGCAGAAATTCCTGAGATCCTATAGAAACAAAAAATCCTACAGACTCACTGGGGAAGATGAACGTTAATTTAACAGATTTGCCTGGTAGACCCTTGTGTCTATGAGATGTTTTGACTGATCCTGAGATTCAGTTTTCTCTCATGTGCAGGCTGTTTAGTTGAGAAATTCTATGACATCTACTTTGTCTCAAACTGAGTGTGCTCAGAAGTTGGGGGGGGGAGCGGTGGATACAAAGTCACGCAGAAGCTCAGCTGATCCTGCTGTGAGCAGGAGGTTGGCCGGGATGATCTCCTGAGGTCCCTTCCAACCCGAATTCTTCTGTGATCCTATTATAAGGTAATAGGATCTTTCTTTGGCAATCCAAACAGCTCAACATGTGCATGGTGGGGAAAGAGTTGGAGACATTGCATCCAGTTTTCTTAGGGGTTTGACGTTAAAGAACAAAACAAGGAACAAAACAACCCATCGATAGGATGTGGGTACGCAGACAGCCCTACGCTTGAGCTCTGAGAAAGTACGCCAGCCACATGAAGGGAAAGTTGACTGAGTCGTTTTGAGCCGTGGGGTGGGAGCGGTTTTTTTGGCTTTCTTTTCGTGGGGGAAAAAAATACTGCTGCCTGGTGCATCTCAGGAGGGCAGAAAGCTCCGCTGCTGCCCCAGGCCGCCTCCAGGCCCCCTCCCGGCCCCCTCCCGAGGGGCCGATCGCCCCGCAGCCCCCAGGCACCCAGCGCCGCGGCGGGGGCTGGACCCCGCGGCCCTCTGACGGGTGTCGGCAGGGAAGCGGCGGGCAGCGAACACAAGGCAGGCGGGGGCGCCGGTAGCCGACGGCGACCGAGGCGGCCCCCAGGCGGGGCCGTGACTGAGGAGCACGGGTCCGGCTCCCCGCCACGCCTCAGGCGCCCCCGCCTCGGGAGCCGCCCCGCGGCCCGGTGCGGCCCCGCCCGGCGACGGAACCTCCCGCACAGAACCGTTTAAATTCGAGCCCTCAGCGGCTTCCCCCGCGCCGCTGGCAGGTGCCCGGGCCTCGCGCGCGATGGCGTCACACAGGCGCTGCCCACCGCTGCCTCCCGCGCCCGTTTTCAACCTCATTCGCGTTACGGCTCCGCTGCGCGCCCCCGCCGCCAACGGCTCGCTGATGGCGTGCGCACGCGCAGCCGCCCCGCCCCTCCCGCCGTGCACGCGATCGCCCCCTCCCCTCCCCTCCGCGCCGCCGTGTGGGCGGTGCGCGCGACCGCTCGCCTCCGGAGGGGCGGGGGCGGCGCGGCGCGGCGGGAGCAGCAGCCTCTCGGCCGGCGGCAGCGGCCCCGGTGCCTGGCCTCCGCCTCAGCCCCTCCGCCTTCTCCCTCTCCGCCTTCCCCTGCGGACGGCTTCAGGCCAGCCTCCTCCCCGGCCCCCCGTTTTCTTCCTCTCCGCTTGCTTGCGTGTGAGGTAGACTCGGCGTGCGGTGCCTACGCCGCCGTTGCGTTGCAGGTGAGGGAGGGGGAGAAGGAGAAAGAGAGCGGGGAGGCGCCCACTCCCCCTCCCTCCTCAGCGCCTTTCCGGCGGCCCCGGGCGCCAAACCCCGCCGCTCCCTTGCTTCTCTTCCCCCGGCGGAGTAAAACAGCCCCCTTCCCAGGATGGGCTGCACGCTGAGCGCCGAGGACAAGGCGGCGGTGGAGAGGAGCAAGATGATCGACAGGAACCTGCGGGAGGATGGCGAGAAAGCGGCCAGGGAGGTCAAGCTGCTCCTCTTAGGTAAGGGCTCCCGTGAGGTAAGGGTCCCCTCGAAGTAACCCCCCCAGCGCCCCGAGGCGAGGTGCCCGCTCGCCTCCCGGCCCTGAGGTGAGGGCCCCTGTGCAGGCGAGGGCGGGGCAGGTGCCCGCCGAGCCAGCCGGCGGCTAACGGGCACCCGAGGGGCGCTGAGGAGAGGGCCCCGCTCCCGGGCGGGGGCGCGGCTGGGCGGCGGGGTGCCGCCCTCGGGTAGGGCGGCGGAGGGAACGGCGCTCTGCCGTGGTGGGCTGTGTGCTCAGGGCCCCTCGAAAGTTTTCGGGGTGAGGGGAGGCGCAGCAGCCTGATAACGCAGGTGGGCGCCTCGGCTTCTTTCGGGGTTAGAGGCAAGGCTGTACTGGGGAAACGGCACGGCGTAGTTTGTCCCGGGGCCCTGACTTCCACGTGAAGGGGATAACATCTCAAAACTTTTGACGTGGATTCTACGTACCTCTGCTCAGAGGAAGGATATTTTAGGTTGGAGGATGTTTGCTCTTAATGCTTCTTGTAGACTCGAACGCCTCCTAAACTGTTGCTGTAAGAATAAAGTTCACAAAGCATCGAAGGAACAAAAGGCAAAGCACTATTTAACTTTTTTGCATTGCTTTTTTTTTGTGGAAGTTGCTTGTGTTGCTGGAATCTTACAACGGGAAGTACAATCTTGATGGGGGTTCTAAATCTATAATACAGTGACTCATATAATATGCTATTATGCCTTCTTGAGTTTTGCTCACAAGTACTTGAAGCTAGCTTTTTTGTATATTTTAAGCTTGTGTATAAAGATAAGTAAAACAAGATTATTTTAAAAAATTACTATATAAGAAAAAAAGGAAGCGAGTGTTTTAATTAGAAATACCTTTGTGCAGGACTAAAACTACTGTACAATGTGCGGACAGCTGAATGCTGTGAGATTTTAATTGTATTAATGTTACAGGGAGTTTTGCTGTATAGCTAAACCAGCCTGGATTCTTCTAATCCAGAGTTAAAAAGCTGTTGAGTTGCAGTTTCCTTGTGCTGCCCTTCCCCTCCCAGAGCTACAGTTTCAGGCAAACTTTTTAAACGACTGACCAATTTCTCACACCCCTCGACACTGATTTTGCTAGATTCCTTGTCTACAGTGCTCTATGCACTACAAACATTGTAGTAGACCTCTTAAATAACTCATTTCTGTTGCTATATACTAAAATAGCTCCAGAAAGGTACAGGAAACTTAAGCACTTTCACGTGTAGATGAAGAGGTGAAACAAACCTAGTATGGGAAAAACAGATGTCCTAAAATGTGTTTATGGATTTAGAATTTCACTTGTGAGAGAAACAATTAAAGCTTTTCTTCTTGGTTTGTTTTCCAGAAATTGTTAGGCTTTTGGTTGGTACTGTGCCTAGTCCTGTACACCTTTGGAATCCTCAGATTGTTGCACAGAAAGGTTGTTCTGTATGTGATCGATAGCAGTACTGCAAAAGATGTTACCATCTTTTTTGAAGGTGGAGAAGTAATGCTTTATATGTCTTCTGGCAAGCCATTTAAAATGACTTTTCAGTATTTTGCTGTTCTGTATGGAAGTTTTAGCACATGTAGTTTGGTAGTTGTCTTCATATGTTTCATCATATTCTGTGGATACGGATAAAATCCACACCTATAGAAAGATGCTTTAAACTTGAGAATGAATGTTGTCACTATTTTCAGTTGTTTAATGCTCTTATGTATGAAGTCCCGTGTTATGAGCTTTTATTTTTAAATTTTATAAATTCTATGTGTCTAATACAGAAGAGTTTTTGAGGTAAGTATGTTTTTCTGCTGGAATCTCGTGAAATCTTAGGATATGGAACAAATGCTCAAATACATGTGTTTTCTCATAGTGCTCTGAGCAGTAGCTCAGTTGGTTTAATATTTCCCCCTCCCCTATTAAAAAGAGGTGTGAAAACTAGCAGGCAAACTTCTTTTAGGATCTGTGTTTGAATCATTATTTAAACAAAAATTACCTAAATGTTTACTGAACTCAGAATGAGGTTTTGTATATACACTCATGGATGCATTTGGTATTTCACATGTCTTGGAATGGAAGTTTTTCTGTTACTTTTCCTTGCAACTGTGTCAGATGTCTTAAATGTTATGCGAATGCTTTATCTGATGGCAAAACTATTTAAAGTTACTTCCACTATAGTCACTTTCTTCTCACTGCTCACTTTCCCAATTGCTTGTTCAGCCCATATGTCATAGTTTATCATCTACTCGGTTGTACTCCTACACCTATTTATGGGTTTGTTCTGTTAAAAAGATACTGAAATAAAAGGAAAAGTACAAATTGTGGTCTGCTGCCAGGAAAATACAATGTGTGAGAGGCATCTAAAATACCTTGCTTATGTAGAAAAAGAGCATGTAGCTGTATACCTGTTGACCCAATGAGACAGACTGATTCCAGCATCTATAAAAACTATATTTTTGTGTGGTGAATAGAGAATCCTACTGAAGCTTGAGCTAGAATGCTCAATTGAGGGAAGATGTGTTTATAAAATCAGTCTATTTCTAGCCTTTAAATTTAATTTATTCCATTATATGCTTTTCTAAAGGTTTTTCGAAAACAGGAAATTGCAGTGATTTAATTAAAAGAGATAGATAACAGCTGTACCTAAACTATGACTTTGTGAACAATATCACTGATCCATGTTAGATTTATATTTTGTTGTCCTGTCTCTAGGAAGAAGCAGACATATTTAAGTTGTGCAAAATTTGGCCTGGATTATCTAGCTTCTTTCATCATATCTGTAAGCTGGTGCATCATTTTGTACAAATTTGACTGCAGGTCATTTGGAATAAAAATACTGGATTCTGAACATTATTCGTGTATAAGAGTATTTTAGCCTTGTAATTCTATCCACTTCAATGTGCTATCCTAACAGCACGAGAACCTTTTCTGGAAAATTTCTGAGAGCTATCCTCATTATTACAAGTAAGCTGACTTTGAGCATATATCTAGTTTGTAAGCCAAATGGAAAATGCTTGTTTATACATGAAATTTGGTGATTTTCTTTTTTAAATCATTAAATAAATTGGCTTCTTTCATTTAAAATTGTTTTCAATCAATGTGTGACAAAGAAATACTTAAATTTCATGGGAACTCAATAAAAAATACAAGTGCAGTCTAGTATATTGTCCAACACTAAAAATTTAACATACAAAAGTACTTTTCCTTAAGCACTTTAATATTTGTGTCAAGTTGACAATTCCTAAACTTCTGTTTCCTAATTGTTTGAAGTAATATTTTGTTTTATTGGTTTTTTTTGTTGTTGTTGTTTCTTAGAGATAAGCTCATATGCATAGTGTGAGCGAGATTTTTGAAAAGCAATGTGTATTTTGGCTGGCTTCCAAGTAGAGAAAGCAGTAGACCCAAGTTGATTTTCTTTATAATCGTTCCTCATCTTAAATTTTGGTGTTCAACAAATAAAAATTCCGGTGATGCTTGCAGAATGAACATAATTCTGCTCATGTTGGGAGATGGTGGTTCTGTGTGACCCGTCTGTGTGCTGCATTAATATACATGTGATCCAGATCAGGTGTGGATTTGCAAGTACATTTCTGTTGAATTAGCTAAAGCATGTAAGACTGAATTTATGCCAACTACAGGAGAACAGGCGGTACCTCATTTAGTAGAAAGCCTTCTGGTATGAGGTTAACTCATCAGGTTTTATGAATACATTCAAACTGGCAGCATGAGTTTATAGGATTAGCGCTTTGTCTTGTGGATTATCACATTCTTCACCTAATATAGCAAATTCACTGTTCTGGTTCTTGGTATATTGAACGAAAAAGGCAATAGATAGGTCTTAAACATTCTTTAGGAGTAGATCCTGAGATCCAGGAGGTCACAGACCATATATTTGACAACTGTATTTATCTATCTTCTTTCTGGATAATCATGTTTGCAGATTTAAGTTCAATGGATACCTTTATGCTCACAGAATCATAGAATTCTTAAGGTTGGAAAAGACCCTTAAGATCATAGAGTTCAACCGTTAACCTACCACTGCCAAGTCCACCACTAAACCACGTCCCTAAGCACCACATCTACCCATCTTTTAAATACCTCCAGGGATGGGGACTCAACCACTTCCCTGGGCAGCCTCTTCCAGTGCCTGACTACCCTTTCGCTGAAGAAATTTTTCCTAATATCCAATGTAAACCTCCCCTGTGACAACTTGAGGCCATTTACTCTTGTCCTATTACTTGCTACTTGGGAGAAGAGACCGACCCCCACCTCTCTACAGCCTCCTTTCAGGTGGTTGTAGAGAGCAATAAGGTCTCCCCTCAGCCTCCTCTTCTCCAGACTCAACAACCCCAGCTCCCTCAGCCGCTCCTCGTAAGACTTCTTCTCTAGACCCTTCACCAACCTCGTTGCCCTTCTTTGGACATGCTCCAGCACCTTGATGTCCTCCTTGTAGTGAGGGCAAACTGGACACAGTACTCGAAGTGTGACCTCACCAGTGCCGAATACAGGGGCACTATCACCTCCTTAGTCCTGCAGGCCACGCTATTCCTGATACAAGCCAGGATGCCATTGGCCCTCTTGGCCACCTGGGCACACTGCTGGCTCATGTTCAGCCAGCTGTCAACCAACACCCCCAGGTCCTTTTCAGCCAGGCAGCTTCCTCCCCAAGCCTGTAGCATTGCCTGGGGTTGTTGTGACCCAAGTGCAGGACCCTGCACTGAGCCTTGTTGAACCTCATGCTCATGATCAACAGAGCCGCTTTTCCATTCCTGAATAGATCCTTGTGATTCGTACTGGAACATTGGTATGTCACATTCTTAAAGATACCTGGTTTTTAACTTAAGCCAGGGTACTGCTCTTAATCTTTTTCATTGCAGTTCTTCCTGTTCCCTAAGGCAGTAACTAGAACAATTCTATTCAGTTGTTCTTCTAAATCTTCACATCTCAGGCGTCTTTTCTAGCTGCTTTTCTTTTGTTACAGACCAGTATCTTTCTGCCTGCTCAGTCAACTGACTCCCACTGCATACTCATCTTCTCAACAGCATCATCCTCGCAGTCCTTGGCAATACCTGCCTTCCTCCAGACCTGACTGCACATTGGACTAAAAAAATATGTATATATGCTGTTTGTACCATTATTTCTCTTGCCTTTTTTCCAGAATATTCTCTTTCTCCACACTTGCAGACAAAAAATACTTTAGAAGTCTGAACTTACGGGAGCTCTCAAAAAAGCCTTGTTTTCGCAAACAAGTATTGTACATTTCAGAGATGTTGACTTCATCTTTATAAATTATGCCAGCCTAGTCTAAAACATTTCTGACAAAATATTTCCTGTCTCACCTTCAGATACAACTATCTATAGGTATTTACAAAGTTCACCTCTTATTTAAAAGCTGTTTTGGGTTGGTTTTTTTTTGCTTGTTGGTCTTGTCTGTCTGCCCTGCCTCCCCCCGCCCCGACTTTTTGCCTATCTGCTTGGGTTTAGCAGGAGCTCTGAACTAGGAGCTCTCTTGTGTTTTAACGTGGTACAGTTGGACTCTGGCAATCAGGATGTTCTTTACGTGGACTTCTATATCAGACTCTGTAGTTAAGTCAATGCAGTGCTCAAGCCTTTGTACTAAATATAACAATAATTTCAAAGAACAAAGTCAAAATTACTAGATTCCCATAGTGTAATAATCTCCCTTGCTTTTGTGAAAGGAGGCTCATGGATGTACAGAAAATACAGCCATTCAGCTAAGGTTGTGTTTGTATAATTGCAATTTGTGTTCTTTTATGCTTGTCTCTTTCTATTTGAATGTTGATGTAATAATTTACACCATAATATTGGTCTTTAATGTGTGTATAGAGTTCTTCACTACAATACAAATTAGTGATTTCAGGTCATCTGTTGAATTATTATTTGAAATCTTCATTTTGGAAGTTTCTTTATAAAATCACTCTTTATGATTGTATCATGATTTTAATTCTTTAACATTCTTAGGAAAAAAAATTACTTCAGCACATGTTGTTTTAGAAAGGGCTAAAGAGAAACTATGTTTTGTACTATATCATGATACCAGTAATGTTGACTTTGCTTTTTTGTCTCCTGATTAAAAAGTGTAGTTATGGATATATCTAAAAAATACTTTAATTAATCTTTTGCATCAGGCACTAAGGCTTTTTTAATATTTTAAGAGTTAGAAAATATTTTAAGCTTAAAAAATGATTTTCCTTCAAGTTGTCTTTTAAAAACAGTGTAATGCTGCTTCCCCCACCCAATTAGAGACCAAAAAAGCTCTGGTAAGGTACTTTTTGGTAAGCCGTTACCTCCTAGCATCAGTGGTGCCTCAAGACTACACATAAGTTCTGTAATACACTGACTTAGTTAATTTCTTCCTACTTTTTCTGGCAGCACAGTTTATTGTATCATCATTGTGTTGGTATGAGAGTTTACTTCAGTCCTATAGATCGTATTACTGAAATGATCGTGTATTTAAGCTAACCTCCTTTTGTGAAGTTATTTTTAACTCACTTAAGAACTAAAGTTTACAGTATAGCTCCTTGCATAGTTGTGTTGGCACAAATTGAACTTGGGCTTTGTGCTATAAAGAGTTAGGCTGTGCTGATTTACATAATCATATTGCCAAAGTGGATTGTTCTTTTGCTGCCACATTTTACCCCTTAGTTGTTTTGGTCCTCTGAGAAGGAAGAATTGAGTAGCTGCAGATCCTAAAGTCTGGCTAAATATTTTGAAACCAAGCCATGAGTCCAGCTTCAGAGGGCATGAAATTCTCAAGTCAGTTTTGCTGCTGAGCTTGATGGATGTCTGCAGTGTTTCCTGTAATATGCTATCTGGCAAATCTCTAGGTAGAAAACTGGAAGTAGAAAAGAGGTATTTAAGATGTTCTGTTAAGTGTGAAGTTTTTCTGCCATGGAAATGCTGAAATAAAGATCTGAACTGACTTGATAATTAGCTATTAAAAGGTTTTTTTCCCAAGATGTGTATAGGAGAACCTGTATTGATGAAAACTTGCTATTCTGAGGTTGAGTCTTAGTCATTGTCCAGCTTTACTGAGGTCAGCTGTTCTATTTATTGCCCTTGTTTGCTCAGTGTCCTACTGTTACGTCAGGCTTTGTGTAAATTACTGTTTTGTTGTTCTGTAAATGGAACTTAGTTGGCTTCACCTGGGAGATTCGGTATCCAAAAAGTATTTAAGTTGGTAAGGTACATAGAGAGCAGTTGGAAAAATCAGAACTTTGAACTTGTGAGAGCAAGAAGTTTTGAGTGCACTATTTGGAAAAATGCAGAGATTTTGAAGTGGCTCAACTTAGTGACATTTCTGAGTGGAAGGATAATTAAGATATTGAAATTTATTAGACGATTAAGACAAAAATAAACTGCTGAGGCACTTTTGTGTACTAGGAATGTATGCTTTTGCAATAAAAGATTTAAACTCATCACTTCTTAATGCTAAACATATTTTGTTTTTCTTGTCCATTGAGTAGGAGCAGATAAGACAAAATAAGATTTCTTAATGAGAATCAGGGTGGGAAATGGAGGGATGATATGATGTCATAGACTAATTATCCATGTTTGTGACTGCTCATAACACTTTCACAGTATAGCTGTACGAAGTGTTAGAGTTGGGGATTTGGAAGATGTTTCCCATCATCGTGTCTTTGCCCTTGGAATTTGCAAAGCTGTGGAGCCAGCTTCAAAGTCTCTGGAACTATCTATAGCTTGAATATGTAACAGGAGGTAAAGTATCGTGTATCTTTTTATGCTGTCCCAGCAAAATGACCTAAAAAATCACCTAGTGTCACCGATACCCGTGTGCATTATTCCTTGGTTTGAAAGTATGTTCAGGTCAAATCTTGACTTTCCATTTCATTTTGGTTTAATTGATGGCTAGCTCCTTCCTTGAAAACCATATTTCTGTGTAATTTTTAAAAATTTTTCTTGATATCATTCTTTCAGGATCTCAACTGACAGGGGTAATCGACATAGAGCATTTAAGAACCAAATCTTTAAATAAGAGATTTGTTGTTAAACATATGATAGGCAGATAAATTGCTTTCCTATCCTGGCTTTGGTAATTGAAGGGTCATTGAAGCTCTGAATAACACAATTTCTTGTATGTTTAGGTATCAACTTAATAAATCCAGTAGCAGTGTTGACATAGATCTATATTTTTACATGGGCACTATGTATTTATATTTAGAGATGCATGTAAACTACAATATTATATGTACCTATATAAATTGATATTGAAATTAGAAAATACTTTTTGTAAAGCTACTTATTTAATCAACACCATTCGAATATACAATGCTTCAATTTATGAAATAAACTGTACCTCATTACTTTTTCATATATGCTTTTTAGAAATGTAGTATTGCATTTGAAGTGTGTAATATACTTAGCAAAGGTACCTGATTAAATCTTTAGTGCAATATAACAGTATCTAGGCAACCAGAATGGACAGGAAGTCTTTACAATAATTGCTCTAAACAGATTGCTTTTAAAGAAGAAATCAATGTACTGTAATGAAAATTCCCGTTGAAACTGTGAAGCAGGTTTATAATTCTTAATATCTTCTAGAATTTAATATGGTCTGTTTCTTGAAATGAAAATACTGTTGGAATCAAATGGCTACCTGTATCGCATCTTCCCTTTGCAAAATTGATAAAATAATTTCTTGCATACAACTATATGTTGTTTTTTTACATGGATGAAGCTATTGTAGTTGTTTGGCTCCTAATATGAGTTGTTACCCATCATGATCATAAGGACATTCTGAATCTCTGGGGTTTTTTTAATAGTTTCCAGTAAAACTCAAGAGGTTCTTGCCTGCTTTCTAAATCCGTATCAGAATGCTGGAAATAAGCAGTGCATGTTGTCTAATAAGCAGTTGAGCCATTCTAGAAGCTCAGTGTTGCTAAAAAGGAGAGTGTTCTTGCAGCATCTGGCTGAATGGTTTTTCCCTCTCCCTGGCACTTTTAAATGCTTAATTCAGTTTTGTGCTGGTTTAATACTTAAATTGGCTGTCCTGTTTGGCGTTAGTTTGCTGCTGCAGTGGTAAATTTAACTGGTATTTCATAATGGTCTGGTGAGGACCTGAATAAAAGCATGATGAGGAGCAGAGATACATGCCTTATGCAGATGGAGTACTGGAAATGCATGGCAGCAGGTGGAGGGGAAAATGGGTGCAGAATAGGATTCTTTCACTTTCTGCATTTCTGTATCACAGTTTACTGTAGAATCTGATTAGGAGTAATGTGAAATTGTGTTCACCTGCGAGGTCCAGTTGATAGACATGTTAAGTGGGTTTTGAATAGAGTTTATTTTAAAACCTCATTGCTGGAATGGCAGATAGCGCCAGTCTTTCTCAAGGTGTGTGTTGATTAGGGCACTTGATTGAAAAATGGAGGTAGGAGTTTGTTTTTGTTCCAGATCCAAGGAGTCTCAGGCTTAGGTTTCCTTATGCTATTCTAACTTATAGGTCATAGGCTTGACTAGGAAGAACCTTCTTCTACCTAGTACTTCGTGAGGAATGCAAGATGGTAGTGGACAAGAAGCATAACTGCCCGCTCAGTGTCCAAACAGTAGAGAGGAGGATGGACACATTAGTCTCCAGTTAAAACAGTAAAGTTGTACCAATATTATAAACAGAATACAGTGTGAATGTAGTATTAGAATGCAATTTTAAAACTTGCTATGACTGGAGATAAATGTCTCGCAATAACAAAATTGGGAGTAAACAAGACAATTGTCTTGAGTATTTATAGATTTTATTTAATTAAATGTTATTTTGAATGTTGGTTGATTTCGGAATCTACCAGAGATGTACTGTACAAAGGTGGACTGAAAATAAGCTGCTAAGTCTCATTTAAGTGTTGTCTGTGTTCTTGATGCAGGAAATATTTCTTGAAGTGTTTTGAAAGTGGATTTCTCAGCTGTATGCAGATTCAGTTACTGATCCTTAATAAATCCGGTAAACTCTTAGCAAAACCATTATGTGCTTTCTAAAGCTCTTAAAGACACTGACAGGGATCCCTTCTAATATGCTTTAGTGCCTCAGTGTTTGCTAGCAAAGGCTGTAATTTAATTCCTAGATGAGAGACTGCTTAGGTTATTTTCTGTCTTCTGTTCTGGAACATAGGACCTTTTGGGGTTGGGTTAGATTAGATCAGGCTTTGACAACATACTTGTTTGAAGCCTAACAAGCTGCTATTTATGTAGGTAGCTATCTTATTCCTTGCTTCTGGGCTTGTTGGGTGCAACTGCCTATTTGAATGGGTTGAAATTTTTATATACTTCAAAACTTTCTCAGTTTAATTTGAGACCAGTTAAATACAAAGTCTGTTTAAACAACAACAACAAAAAGCCAGATTTTTGTTTTAGTACTGTTAACCACAAATAATATTCTGTGTGTAGGTAGCTTTGTGTGGAAAATGCATGTGTATGTAACAAAAGAATATGGTTGAGTATACACTTGAATTTTCTTCCCTGGTTCAAATACAAATAAGAGTTCTGAAAATGTTCGCTTTTGAAAAAAGATCAGTTGGGATAGCTAGATCTTTTCATTCAACATTTCAATCTGTGTCACTTTGTAAGTCCTTACAATTTTTTGGTGGAGGTGGAGACCTTTTTGTAGTGAATTTAGGTCAACTATCAATATGCTTATTCTCCTTATTTTTGTGGATCTTAGTCCTCAAGCTACAGGATGAAAAACACTCTTAAGTTAGGCGTGGGTGAAGACTGAGAATTTATGTGAGCTAAAGTGTATTGCACTGCTTTTACAATAATGGGCTAACTTTTAGTGTAACTGCATTTGCCCTGGTATAAACTTTGACAGTACCCATTTATCATATTTGCAAATAATGCCTTGGTGTTACATGACAAGTAGAGCTTTGAATAAAATCAGTTGAGATTTACATGAGATCTTTTTCCTATTTTGAATAGGAACGTACGCACTTTGCTTTCTGATTTTCCCAACCCTTTTTACAGATACATAGTAACATGAGGTAGCAGGAACTGTCGGATCTGTCACAATTGTAGATAATACAACAGTAGTGTTGTTCTGAATTGCCAGTGGAGCCTGAGATGAAAATATGCTGTGAATTCCAAGTTCTTTTGTTGTATCTCTCCGCCAGAATAACCTGCATAAAGTATGCCTCTGTTGCAGTGGGGAATTGTTTGTAAAGTATCTTTGATTGTGATTAATGATAGTCTGCTTAGTAGCAGAAGTTCTCCCTGGTATCTCAGTCACTGAACCTACCATCTTTGCGCACCTTATTTATAACTTAGTGAACAGTAAAAGGCCATGAAGGCCAACCACACTGTCAAGAAAAATGTCAGGGCACTCTGGATTTCTAGAAGTCTATTAGATATGTATTTGGATGTCTGGATGAGGCATGCTGTACTCTGTTGGCAGAAATTGGCAGTAACTGTCTTGGTAAACATTGTAAGAGCAAAGGAGGTGGTCTTCTCTGTTGGAGCCCTCAGCATTTATCTCGTGTAGTGTGGTCATATACAACATCCACTCAAACTCATGTTCCAGAAGGTCTTTAATCATGTTCTCCCATACCATGATTTCAAATTATGTAGCGATTGTTTCTAAGCATACTACTATGTATGGAAGAAGATAACCACTTTAGATTTTTTTTAACAAATTTAAATCTTATTTTAATTTTGAAGAGAACATCAGTTATTTGCTATTAGTGAAGTTCCATTAGAAACACTAACAAGTTTCTGCACTTTGAATTTTGAGGAGATTTTCAAATGTTTTAGAGGATAACAGCGTAGAGGCTGGCCTTTGATACATTTAAGTAGTCAACTGATAATCTCACCAACCTGCTGTCAGCGTTGACATGTTAGATAAACCTGGAGCCACAAATGTTTTAGCTGCTGGTGGTGTGGCATATAGTTGTCAGGCAACAAGCATGACTACTATGTGGTCTTCATCTCTAAATGTGCATCCATTCCCTTATTTAATTTCTGGCTTAAGAGGTTTATTTCCAAACCTTTGAGTCTCAGCTTGTCATGGTCCTATGGGGTTTGGCACCTCACACAAAGAAAGCTATGCCTATATCTTAATTGAAGAAAATGCTTCAGATTTTAAAACACAATGGCACTGTCCTTCTGTAAGGCAATGATACTGTTTTCTAAGAGATCTCTTGTACATCTTCAACAGATATGTCTTTTTTAAGTAGGTTCAATTCCAAGGTACCCTATTTCCTTTTGAATGCTTCACAGAGTTTCTGAAATATGACACTTGGGATTGTCATGGTGCTCTCCTTTACGGTGAGAGAATGAGTCCACAATATGGTTATGGTATAAGTGATGCACATAATGATAAAAGGCTTCCTACTGTATATCAGTAGCTGTACAGCCAGTAGTTTGAAACAGTTGAGGAATATAAATATAAGAACCATTTTGAAGAGCTAGGTATGATTTGTATTCAAAAGCTGCATGCATTCAAGTGTGTTGTACATAAAATTGCACATAAAAAATTTCTGCTAAGGTGTCTGCTTATCACATGCATCAAATTCTAAGCAAAAAGAAGATTTCATAAAACCTTTGTCATAAAAAGATATTAAGCACTAGTAGAAAATTTGAAATAGCTGGAAACTCAATTCATACTTCTAAAGATAAAGTTGTGAATAAAAGTTACCTTAAGGTTTGCAAAATGGAGTGTGTGCTCTGCTTGTTTCACCATAAGCTTTATGTTTTAGAATTCATTGAGTTCCAGAGGTTATATTGAATATAAAACCATACTTTTGCTTTGTTGTTTCAATACTAAACTAATTAATACAGTCTTTGTCACTTGCTTATGTGTTTACTATAGTAATAGCCTAGGTATCTAAGAAACTTAAAGCAGTTTATTGGAGGTCTAGGCCTGAATAAACACACAGGATGCTAATGTGAGTTAATATGCGATTGCTTCTTGAGGTAACGTTTTATATTAACGGTTTTCTTAAATGATGTTTTATATATAATATATTGACTATTTTGTTGTGTACTGTTAATTTCAAACATCTACTAAGAGCAATACCGAAGACCTAGGAAAGAAATGATTAGTTGTAATTAATTCTTGATTTGTTAGGGAATTTCCAAAAGTGACAGTGGCTTATAGGTTTAAATGGTGCTGCTTCTGTAGAACTAAGCCAGCATGCAGCTACTGAAACCTTGAGAATTATGTCAGATCTTCTATCTGAGTCAGTGTCATAATTTTAGAATCTGTCACTCCTGTGGTTTCAACCAGTGATGTAATCTGGGATTCACACTCTATTACTACATCGCTAAGTTACTGAAATATTTTCTTCCAGATATTATTCACACAGCTTCTTTCTTAACTCATTCAAAGTTTCCTGGCATGTTCAAATTCCAGTAGCTATGGAAATTCCAAGACTAATGCCACCTTATAAGTAATGAGTACTGTCAACCTTTGGTTGACTATATGAAAACAGTTGGGAAGGGGAAAAGGAACATAAACTGTTGGTGGCAGCAGCCGCCTCAGAATTAGAAGAATACGAGATGGCGGTAGATAAAAGCATAACTGCTGGGTGGCTTCAAAAAGGGGGAGTAGGGGCACAAGACAAAAGAAAAAAATTTTGCAGGGAGATAGAGCGGTGTGGGTGTTGGTGTCAAACAATGTTTCATTTAGTTGTCAACTTGTCTAGTGGATGTGTAGCAACAAATTTCCACCATTTGTGGGTTTCTTGTACTAGCATTGATGTATTTTGAATATAGTAACAATGATTAGCAGCTTGAATTCTAATTTAAGTCTCATGTCTGGTAATATGTCATGAGGTGATAAATTTAAGAGATTATACTTCCAAGCTATCTGCTTGCCATGTGCTTTTGGAAGAGATTACTGGCCCCGTAGCAGAAACAGTAGAAATCACTGGGCATTTAGCTTGCGCTGTGACCAGTGGCAGCTGAGGAACAGGCACCACTCATCTTGTGCCTTCTACTGTGAAATACTAACATCTGACAGAAGGAGAGTTGTGGGGAGAGGACTTTACAGTAGGTGAATCCCACAATTTACTAGTCAGTGTGTTTTATTTTAAATTTCGCATGTGTCTCTATGTTTAAGTTAATCTGGTGCAAGTCTCCTGTTCTACAGTCTGAAAAGCTGACAAGCATCCATTGAAAGTTCTATATTAATTACTGTTGTCCACGCTTGAACTCTCTTCTGGCAACATACAAGACTATTCTACTTGTTTGCAGGTTCTGTTCCTTTGTCCGACTTAGTTGGTGGTTCAAAGCCAGCCCCATTCTACTCATCAGTTTTTATCTAACTCTTCTGTTAAACTAGGGTTGTTTCCCTAAAATTTACTCTACAATTTTTTCTGTGTTAGTGTTGCGAGGAGTATATTTGTGCTATTAGGAATTGTTGTACTTGGCAGTTGGTTTCCTCCAAAGAGGGATACTGTGAACTTGAAGTTTGCATTGCTTTTTATTTTGGTATTTGATTAGTTTCTTCAGTAAGCAATTAGCAAATGCTTAACAAGTTAGAAATGTTACTATTAAGATCTCAGCACTTACAAAGAGCAGTTTCTGTGCTTGGGTGCATAAAACATTTGTTCCAGAAATTTGTAGTTCTGGAACGCTTGCCATGTAGGCAGGGTGTGGGATAATAAATCACAAGACACTATGAGTATTTTAAAGCAACATTTTTGCTGACCTGTTATTTTTAATCATTATAAAATACTTATTTCAATTCTTTTTAAACACAGACCTGCTCCATTTGGAAAGTAAAAGAACATTGAGTCTGTCTAAAATGATGTTTGCTACAATTTCATAGTAGTGAGTTGTAGGATCATTGAATCATTTAGGTTGGAAAAGACCCTTAAAATCATCAAGTCCAACCAAGTCTGTCTTTTTAATATTTTTTAGTAAGTTCTTGTGTAACTGGCCAAATAGCAGCTTGGAGAATCAAATATTGTTTTAGCTGCTTAAATTTATTTGAGCTTTGCTAGCCCTACTCAGTTCCTTCAGAGCACTGTACATAAGGTTGATCTGTTAAATAGTTTTTTGGTTGGTTTTTGGAACGTGAAGATGCTTTGATTTTTCTCGCTATTTCCAAAGTCAAAAGTTGGCTTTGAAAGAAAAAATATAATACAAATTTAGCCTCTCTTATTTAGCTGAGCTTCAGATTGACTGTGCCATGGATGGTGCAGCAGGGTTGGTCATAGGCCTGGGCTTATGTGCTAGGTATGAATTCACTGAGTGCTATCATAACTCATGCTGGATCCAGGTAAACAATTGCTTTGGATAGCATCAATACTAGCTGTGGAAGTATTGACATGTTAACTAAACTTTGAGGCAGAAGACCCTTCAGATTTTAGTAGAATCTATGGGGGAAAACGTGGTTCTGCTGTTTCCTGTGTTAAATTGTCCTGATTAAGTTGGACATGCTTTGCTTCCACACTTAGTCTGTATAATGAAGTATGAGGACCTACCTGCTTTCTGGCAAGCAGGTGTAATAAGAGTATTAGTTGAACTTGTATTCCTACTGAACTATGTAAATAAAAGTTTTAAAATTATGTGCTTTAAATTGGATTTTCATAGGATGTGTTGCTCTATTTCTTTTTTTTTTTGTGAGGAGCGCACGAAGGACACAAAGAGTGCAAGAGAGATGAAAATACTTACCAGTTATTAAAACTTTCTTTTGTCAAAGTGATGACCTAACAGTTAGCTTAGACTTTCATTTAAAACTAAGCAAACAAAAGATGCCCACCATTCTTTCAAATTCAGAACTGATACACTGCTGTTTTTCTAGTCTGAGCAGAACTGTCATGGCTTTTTATTAATATTTTTATTATACATAAATAGTAACTGAGACAATAAAACTGTTCAAATTATTGGTAGTAGTGAAGCTGAAATTAAGTATCACACTTAAGTAGCAGGCAATAAATAGCACCCTTTACTAGATGATTGAGGAATATACAATCAAGTCGGTCTAAATTTGGGTAGGGTTTGGTTGTGACAGTACAGCTAGCTCTGACATTTTATATGCAGCTGTCGCATGAAATATTTAATGCTGCTTGCTCCTGTCTAAAACTTTCTAAAACAGATTTAGTTCTCATTTTGTTGTATGGACAACTTATTCACACTGAGATAAAGGAGGAAATTTTACAAATGCATCCATCAGAAAACCTGGCTGAGCTCTGCATTCAGGAGTGCAAAAATAATGAATCTCCTTTCAGTATGGGACAGTGAGTAAGGTGTAATTTTCTTACATACTTTGCAAAGATTATTAGGCAAGCTGCAGTCATTTTAGCATGCAGTTAAAGAAAAAACCCAAACCAAACACAGCTGTTTCTATTTTCCATTAAATAAAATAGGGGAATGCATCTTCCAGGAACTCACTGTTGATGTTAGGTACTCTGTAAGAAATGACTTAATTTTTCTTCATATGTATTATGTGTGTTTGTGGTTATGTTGCCGAGAGGGCTTTTATGAGAATTCTAGGTATTTGGTACATGTGAATTTTAACACCATAGAGAAACACGTATCTGACTCAGGAAAAAATGAGTAGAAAGTGTATTACAAAAGAATTAAATTTTGATACTGTGGCTAGCTCTGACGCTGACCTGGTCGGTTAGTCAAATGTGACAAATTTTTTACAGAAAGAGCACTTCACAAGGTTATGTAAATTAAATGCTGTAGTAATATTTCTTAATATCTCCAAGATTGCTGTTGAATGCAGGGGCATATACTTTCTTCAGATTGCTTGAATAAAAATATTAACCCAAAGCACACTATAGTAATTTCATTAATAAAGCTAATCTTTAAACTTTTGTCACCTATTTGTGCTTAAGTGCATAATTAGGTATTTACAGATTAAGTCTTAATTTGGTTTATATATGCTTCAGGTGTCACAGTAACAAATTACTTTTGTACTGATGTCTGTTTTCTGTTCATATTAATATACTGATATTGAACTTCCATGGCAGCTCAGAGTCTGAGAACTATTGCTACTCTATAAAGAAACTTGCAGATTTATAAAAAATAAGTCTTTTACTTGGATATTAGCTAAAGATGGCATTAAGCAATCTTAGATTGATGTTGACAGGCCTACTCTGTTCCTTAGCTACTTAATTCTGCAGCACACTAGCTCCTGTTGGTGCTAACACTCATTCTGCTGTGTGTTGGAGGAAGGGAAGTCTAGCCGCCTCAGCAGGAGTGCTGGGGAGGAGGTGGGACAACTTTTGGCAGCCAGTCTTAAATTGGCTTGAGCCTGTCATGAAGCTACATATTTGGTTTAATAGGATGAATATCCCAAAGGCATCACTATACAGTAGTCAAAGTATAGAAATATTCTGTTATACTGACATTAAATAATATTTTAAATTAGAAGAAACCTTTAGAGGTCATCTAGCTCAACCCTTGGCTCAAAGCCAGGCTAACATCAAAATAAATAAGGTTGCTCAGAGCCTTGTCCAGTTGAATCTTGAAGATCTCCAAGGCTGAGTTTCTACTTCCTCTGTGCACAATTAGTTCCAGTGCTTAACCTCTTCCATGGGGATAGGTTCCCTGCCCTGTCTTATATCTCTGTGAAACTACCTGTACTGCAGCTTCTTGATTGCCTCACATCTTTTTGTCGTGTACCTCTGAGAAGTTTGCTTCTGTCTTCAGCTGTCTTAAGTGGGTTTCATGGAGAGGACAGCAATTAGACACACAGCCCACCTCACCACCCCCCAGCCCTCAGTAGTCTTTCCAGGATTAAAAAGCCCAGTTCCACATAGCTTTTCCTTCTATGCCATGTGCACCAGCCCCCTAATCAACTCAGTGATCTTCTACTGTTTTTTGTCTAGTTTATCAGTATCTCATTTTCTGGGCACTAAGGGAGGAAACAGTACACAGTGCTCAGAGGCAGCATCATGAATGCTGACTGCTGGGAGGAACACCTTCTTTTGACTTGACTGCAGATTTTCCAGTGCAGCCAGTAGTAGCTGTTGGCTGGGGTCAACCCAAACACCCATACAGCTGCTTGATCAGTCATCTCCCTTGGCAGATGTTTGGCCACTTCCTGGAAAGGAGGACCTCACCTTGCATAATGGTTGCATGGGAAGAATCATAGAATCATTTAGGTTGGAAAAGACCCTTAAGATCAAGTCCAGCTGTTAACCTGGCACTGCCAAGTCCACCACTAAACCATGTTCTCAAGCACCACGTCTACACATCTTTTAAATACCTCCAGGGATGGGGACTCAACCACTTCCCTGGGCAGCCTGTTCCAGTGCCTGACTACCCTTTCGCTGAAGAAATTTTTCCTAATATCCAATGTAAACCTGCCCTGTGACAACTTGAGGCCGTTTCCTCTTGTCCTATCACTTGTTACTTAGGAGAAGAGACCAACCCCCACCTCACTACAACCTCCTTTCAGGTGGTTGTAGAGAGCAATAAGGTCTCCCCTGAGCCTGTTTTTCTCCAGGCTAAACAACCCCTGTTCCCTCAGCCGCTCCTCATAAGACTTGTGCTCTAGAGCCTTCACCATGAACACCGTTCCAAAGGTTATGACAAAGAAAGGTTAAGACAAACACCATAACCACAAATGTCCACCCTTCTTCCTTCTTTCCTGAGCTTTTACAGCTGCGCATGGCATCATATGATATGGAATATCCCTCTGGTCAACTTGGATCAGTTCTCCTGTCTATGTCCCTTCTCAACCTTTTGTCCACCACCAGCCTACTCGCTAGGCGTGAGGACAGGGTGGAAAAGAGAAAAAGCCTTGATGCAGTGCATGCACTTTTCAGCAATAGCAAAAACACTGCTGTGTTATCAACACTGATTTAGCCACAAATCCAAAGCACAGCACCATATGGGCTGCTGTGAAGAAAGTTAGCTCCATCCTAGCCAGACCCAGTGCAGCAGCCCGTTTTGTGGTTGACCTTCATCGCCACAAGGGCCACAGCTGACTCTTCAGGTTGTTGATCCCCACAGTTGCTTTCTGCAAGATTGTTCCCTAACCTGTTAGTACCAAGTCTTTGTTGTTCCATGGATTATTCTGTGCCACTTGCAGGACTTCACATTTGTCTCTGTTCACTGTCATGACATTCTTGTCAGCTCAGTTCTTTAGCTAGTTGAGGACCCTCTGAGTAGCACCTCTGTTTTCCAACACTTTGTGACCACTTTGTGGCCTCTCAGGCTGATGTCACGTGCAGATTTGATGTGGGTGCATTCCATCCTGGATTTCAGGTCATTGATGATGTTAAACCGTATTAGCCCAGTATCATCCCTGAAGATTGCCTCTTCTAACTGGCTTCCAGTTAGATTTTAAACTGTTGACCACAAGTCCGGCTGTCTAGGCAGTTTTTCAGGCACCTTGAGGTTGGTATTTATCCAATTTGGTGCAAGGATGCTATGGAAGGTGGCATCAGAAACCTTATTAGAGTCAATGACATCCATTGGTGTCCTTCATCCCCAAAACCAGCTGTTTCCTCACGAAAAGTTACCAAGTTAGGTGCAGCTTGCACTTTGTAAATCCATGCTGGCAATTCCCAGTCACCTTCTTCTCATACGTGTGCCTGGAAATGACTTCCAGGAGTATTTGCTGTATTGTTAGTCTGAGGATCAAGGTGAGGCTGACTGTCTCATAATGCCTCAGATTCCCCTTCTTGCCGTTTTTTGAAGATGAATAAATACAGCCTTTATCAGTGGCTTCCTGTGGTCACAGTGACCTCCTCTAAAGAAGAGTTTTCTTTGGTTGTATTGGAATTGGACAACTGCTGATGTTTGCATTAGAAACACCTGTAGATTGTGTGAAGATTATACTCACTTCTGCAAAACCATATTGAGAAAGAAGAAATGTAAGAGGGAGAATTCAGCACAAGTCACAGACAAACTAGGAGTGTGCTGTCTAAAGGGATTAGATCACAGCTCTAAGAGTTCCATAATTTTTTCAGAGAAAGAAGCAGACTAAAGAAAGTGGTGGTAAAGTAAACTAAGGTTGTTGAAACAGCAAAAACTGCATTTTGGTTCCCCCCCCCCCCCCCCCCCCCCCCGTCTGCTGACAGTGGTACTAATTGTTTTTGTAAGCTTTGTATTTTAACATAGCATGCTTTTTTTTTTTTTATTTGTTAAGCATTGAGAATGGTATCAAGCATGCCTGGCAAACCTCCTGCAGTCTGTTCCAACAAAAAGTAATCTGACTGTGTTGGTTTATTCTTGCAAGGGCCAAAAGATGGTTGCAAGGACTAGAACCCTGAAGAGTTTGAAGATGTTGCTTTGCATCACTGAACACCATTAATACTGTGTGAAGAACTTATAAAGGAGGTTTTTGGTTAAGTGTTGATTAAAAAGGCAGTTAGAGGAATTGAGCTTCAGAGCCCTTTGAAGTTGAACAACTGATCATCTCTTTGCGTTAGAAATACCAGCAGACTGTGTAAAGATTATGCTCACTTTTGTAAAAAGCGAAGCAAGGACTTTTTAGAGCTGAATGATTTGTTCTTAAAATGTCTTGATCTTGAAACTTCCAGCTCAAGACAATTACATTTTGATATTAAAAAATAATTTGTAACAAATGTACTTTTAACTATTGAAGGTTTTAATATTTGTTACGTATTTGAAGTATAGAAACTAAATGTCTTTTCAAAGATTAATAAAAGTCTACTCTAATGGATTTTTATACATTTGTTTTTCAGGAGCTGGTGAATCAGGGAAAAGCACAATTGTCAAACAAATGAAGTAAGTATAGTGAAATACTATAACAGAGAAATATTTTTTTATTTGAATAGAGAATTTATTTTTTTTTCCTTCCATAGGATTATCCATGAAGCTGGTTATTCAGAAGAAGAATGTAAACAGTACAAAGCTGTTGTCTACAGTAACACCATTCAGTCCATTATTGCTATCATTAGAGCAATGGGGAGGTTGAAGATAGACTTTGGTGATCCAACCAGGGCTGTGAGTATTGAAGTACACACACAGATATACAGCTGAAATATCTATTAATTTTCAATTTTTGTCCGTTACTATTTCCTGAAAAAATGTCTTAATATCCAAAAATCTTCTTTGTAGGATACAAAGTTTGATTGAAAACTAAATGCCATTGGTCTTTACATGGCAAGGTGACTTACAGAGTAATCAGAGAGAAGTAAACATCTGAGTCTTAGGGAGTTTTTGAAAAACATTAAACTATGCAGTCATGTCTCTTCATTTGTATGGACTTGTGGGCTGTTGTGTGTTCTGTAAGTCATTTAAGTTAGACATCTTCACATTCCTTAAAAAACACAGCTTAAATAGGTAGGCATCCAGCTACTGTCTGCACTTCTCTGTTAGGTCATTGGCACAGCAGTGCCTAAAACATTTCCAGCCTCTGGATTGATTTCATGTATTGAAATAAGTATGTAAAGTAGTCAGAGGGATATTTTGTCATAATTAAGTTCTTTCTGTCATGTTAAGGTTGAATTACATTTTGGGAGGAGAGGGGGGTCTTAAAAAATAAGAAACAGTATGTAAATTCTTCATGACAAAGTCTTGTGTTCAAGATCTTATTGCTTAAAAAGCAATTTATAAATATTAGAGAGTATACCTTCAGTGACCTTGTGAAATGCATTATGTATGGTTGTCATAAGGAAGACAAACGTTCATAAGATTACATAAAATGGGTCATAAAGTTGTATTTGAAGTCTAAATCTGATTGGCAGTTGTGAATTATTAGTTAATTTTCATTTTGTGCTTTGATAGTCATTATTTTATGTACATATGTTAATTCTACCTGAAACTTCTTCAGTTGTAAGCATAGCTAGTAAAAGCTTTGTTTTCATTGGTTATTCCTTTCTACGTTTGTTCTCATGTTTGCTGTTGTCTTCCCTTAAGACCAAAGTTTTCCAGGGCAGCAACAACATCTTGTCGCATGTTAGTTCAGTATTTGTGCAATGGAGTCCTCTCTGGAGTCTGGCAGTTAATGTTGGAAAGAGGCAGATGGTAGACTCATGTTACTAAATACATAGTAAGAAAAGATGGAGGAGGAGTAGATTTAGGTGTTAGCAGATAAAATGACTAACAAGAAGATTTTGAGGGCTATTTTATATATGTTATCAATTTGAAGTCATCTGAGTTTCTCAGCTTCAGAGAGCTATATAAATGATGAGGCAAACTTTTGTCAGGGATAATCTTAAAATAGCTGTCCATCACTTTGCACTTAGGCAGGTCTTTGTGGTCCAAATTCTTTTTTTCAGAGCAACACTGCTATGGAACGTCAGTACTAGATTTTTGCCAATTGTAAAGTCAGAAATGGAAAAAGGAATTCAGAGCTTGTGTTATACATCAGTCTCACTTTAAAAAAAAAAAAAGTATGGTTACTCCTCAATTATTATAGTATAACCTTTTTAATTTTATGCTATTTCATTGTAATTTTGTTGGGTTTTGGGGGGAAAAAAAAAAGCTCAAAAATTGTAACTCCTGATGAAAACTGTTACGTTCAGACTCTTTTCCTTAAATTTCTGAGGGGAATTTCTGAGGATTTTGCTCTAAATGGGGTAAGATTATTTGGAAAATTATATACTTGTATTTCTGTCATAAGACTAATGGTAAAGCAGTGAGTTGATGATTTTCTTTTTTTAAAGCTATTGAATCAAGGGAGCACAGAGTACACCAGCAGCTTCAGTAATGGTCAGTCTCAAGACTGGTGTGTCTTCCTTTGTCCGACAGGACATTTCAGTACTAAAGTAGAAACTATGTTTTGAGAGACATTTAGTGAATGTGCTTTAAAGGACTATGGACCACTTTCTGAATGTGAAATTTGCTGTAATTAGCTAGAGAGATGGTTAAATTAGTTTCTTTACATTATCTCATTTATGAAATCTGATATAAAGATGGTGACACCTAGAGAGGAAGCTGACTCATTCCAGTATAATTAAAGGAAAATATTTAGCATTGGTTAATAACGAAAGTAGGACTTGATCATTGCATACTACCTCACTTGTGGTGTCTGTAGTACTTGCCATCCTTAGAAAAGGGAGTATGAGGGTAACAGAGACCACTTTTTATTTTAATGTTTGGGCTTTTAAAAAGCTGAAATTGATTCTCTTGTTCCACCTCCCCTTTCCGTTCCCCCCCCATTAGAGCATGTAGAGATTAGAGCTATCTGAAACAGAGTAAATTTTGTATGTTTGAAAGTCAGACCATGTTCGGTATAAAATGGCGTGATCATTCATGACAAAATTGACTGTCAGTTTCTAAGCTGTTTCCATCACGTGTCTTAATGTATTGGTTCTTCTTCAAGATCTGCTGCTTCTATGAGTTGTAGGTCCTTGGCATTTGCATCCACAAACAATATTCAAGACCAGAATTGTCATTCAGGTTTTCTTTTATGCAGGCATATTGTTAAAACTACAGTCCGTGAGATCTGACTGTCCAATCCTTTGATCTTTACTGCTTTGGGGTTTTTTATGTAATTATTAGTGCATTGAATTTTTATAGATGTCCACAGTTTGTCCTGTGCATGTACAGTAACCAGTATTCTGTTAATTTGTTTGAGAAATGTTCATTTTTAGATTTGTAACTACTCTAGCTTTCAAAAGACTTTTTGAACTATATATCAGAAACCTGTTGTTGATATGTCTACATATGGATATATATAAATCTCTTCAAGTTTGCCTTGAGTTGACTGAACTGCAAGCTTTATGTTTTCAAGCTGTGAATATCAGTATTACTCAATCCATCTGTAAACAGTGTCCCTGTTAGCTGTCATAATCTTTGATTATTTAAGTCTACAGCGGACAATATCTTTAGAACAATCACTGCTTTCTGTGCTTATCGTGAAATTTTTTTTTTCCACAGCTTATTGTTTCAACAGGAAAGGTGACAGAACCGGATTTTTCTACAGATTTGCATCTGTATCTTATTACTGTTTTGTGAGAATAACCTTATATGTTGCTTTTTTTAATCCTCTTCTTTCTTGTAATACTTTCAGTTCCCAGCTGATATGCCTAAGTCTCTCCTTTATACTTCCTCCTTTCCAGTATCATCTGTTTTCTTTCTTTTAATTATTGGACAAACAGTACATGCTGTGGGTAGTAGTTACAAGCCACAAGTATGCTGATTTTTCTGGCTGACATAACTTGGCATTAGATCACATACAGCTAATAACCAAGGTCAAGCAGCTACCCACAGGAGGGTACTAATGTGGATCTCTTTCCTCTACCCAGCTGCTATCTTCTTTTTCCAATGCCTTACAGGTCTAACATTTTTAAGTTTCTTTCCTCAGTAAAGTTGGATAAAAGTAGCCAACTGGTCAAATTCTGTTAAAGGAGACTGGTGGATTGATATCCTGTACTCCATTAGCCTCACTCTCAAAGGCAGTCATTATATATAGTCTTAAAATCCAACATTTGCTCTCGTAAAAATCTTGATGTTTGCTTGATATTACATTACCAAGAAATCTTGGTCTCTATAGAATAATTAAGGTAATGGATATTTGTAACTGATTTATCTGGAAAGGTTTTAAGAAGTACTTTTCTATTTCCTGATGCATGATTTGGGAAGAAATGATCATTTGTCACTTTCAAACAAAGTTGTTTTTTGAAGCTTAAGTGATCAATGTTTTTTCTTCAGTCAATCAATATACATCAGCATTTCTGAAGGTTCTAGTATGCATTGTAACCATTCTATTCACTTTGTGGTATTTGATAAGTAAATAAGGTTAACTTTAGACTCGAGCACAAAATATGTTACTACTTCTGTTTATAGAAGCTTAGTTCAAGTTATAAACAGATCAGAAGAAGCTTTATCAGCTTATGAGAAATTTGGTTTGGTCTTTTTCTGTTGTTCAAAAATGCGGGAATTAATATCCCATGCAGAACACTAAAACCAATTGTTTTCCTTCACGTTTTTTTGTTTGTTTTCGTGCATGTTTACCAGGTTAAGACAGTAACTCATTTGCTGAATATAGTTCTTAGTTGATAATACTTCTGTTGTATCTCTCAATGTTTGTCTCTCCACTTTCTGGTTACATCCTAAAGGATGATGCTCGTCAACTCTTTGTGTTAGCTGGAGCAGCAGAAGAAGGATTTATGACTGCGGAGCTTGCTGGAGTTATCAAGAGACTGTGGAAAGACAGTGGAGTTCAAGCTTGTTTCAACAGATCTAGAGAATACCAGCTTAATGACTCTGCTGCCTAGTAAGTACTATGTGACAAACAAGATTCTCTTTGTCTTTTAAGGAATAGCTAAAGGAATATAAGGGAAGCCTCATCTTTTGAGGAATTCTGCTCCCATGTAGATGGAAAATTTAGAAATATCTGGACAAAGATATTGTCTACGTGGGTCAATGCTTCAACTAGGCTTCAAGGTTGGAAAGGAAGAGGTGTGGTATAATTATGAAATTGAGTCACATTTTGACCAGTTGTTTCATCCTCTTGAGGAAGACAAAAATTGCTTTAAGGTGCTTTAATAGCATTTTTATTACAAAAACATGACTCAAGTACCTGTTCAGTATCTGAACATGTCCAGGAAACTTGATTACGTGATGTGAATCTGTATTACCAAGGATACTACTTTCATGTTTGTGATAGAGTTTCTCCTGTGGTTCAACACTGCTACATTTTCGTTGTTAATTAACGGTCTCTGTTAGAAATGTGTTGAGCAAAGGTAACAATCAGGATGTGTCTTCTATGCTAGGGTACTTAATTAAAAAAATAAAATAGTAAGGAATCAAGGGTGTGAGAAATAAGATGTGATGGCAGCAAGTAATGGTAAGTCAGTCAAGGAAAGGAGTCCATCGGGGGAGAGGTAAGATGGTAAAAAATGGCATAACAGTGATACTGGCCATATAGGGAAATTTTTTAAAGCTTTATCATTCTTAATTAATTTGTAGTGTTTGAAGTTGGTGTTCAGTTTCCTTAAAATAGGGCACTTCTGTTCTTTAGAATAACTGTACATAAATAAACAACATGCAGGTGAGGTAACTGAGAAGATTACAGCTGGAGTGCTGTAATTACAGGCATGCTGAATGAATAGAAATGTGATCAAATTGCATTGAAATAACGCGGATAATTTCAGCATGATTGTTACTTGTTTGCTGAAGTTGTTCTAAGGGTACAGAGGGTAGATGGCAACAAGCTGAGCTCATGATGACAGATCTCTTGACTTAAGAGACAGCCCTTGCATAAACTTTCTTCAATATGGAGCATTTCCTTTGGAGGATCACTTTCTTCTGGTAGCCTCCTCTGTTCTATTTTGTTGTTTTAGATACCTCTGCCTCCAATTTCATAAGAAAACTGTTCTTATAGCCATACAATTGTATCCTTAAAATTGCTAACTTCTGGTTACACTGAAAGAACATAATGCCTTCCCTTTTTACTATGGGAAAAGCACAAATAAGATTTGTATGGTTTTTAGAAATGCTGGGCTGCTTGGCCTGCATCGCAAGAATTTTGGCAATGAAAGTATACTATTGTAAATAATGTGTGCAATTAGAAATGCTCAATAGAAAGTTAATTGTTATGTATTAAGCATTTTCTTAAACACATTAATTCTCGCCAAAACACCAAGTTGTTCTTTTCATACCTATTATCAAATCCAGGGTAATTTTGGGCTTTGGTTATAGTTCAAAGTAACTTGTATGTAGTTCAGTAGGTTACAAAGATGAAGGTGTTCTTCTAGTTAGTGCAAATAACATTGGTGTATGTGGAACCATATTTGCATTTTGGGTTTTCAAAAGAAGAATTCTTTGTAGTGGAGTCAATTGCATAAGTTTTCTTTCTTCTAGAATGAAATATCTTTGTGTCTCTAAAGCGTATTTCAAAAAACCTTGGAAAATTGAGGGGAATAATGTGTCTTGTTTTTTGTCTTACCTCAGAGAAAGCTATTTTATAAACGTCAGGCACAATATAATGAATGGACCTAGAAGTTCTGTAATTCTTTGTGATTATCTTGTTACTATTTTATGAATAACTGAAAGCAGTATTTATTTTTACCTTCAGTTACTTGAATGACTTGGACAGGATAGCACAAACCAGCTACATTCCAACCCAACAGGACGTTCTCAGGACCAGAGTGAAAACTACAGGAATAGTGGAAACTCACTTTACTTTCAAAGATCTTCATTTTAAGTATGTAAATCATGCTGCATGTTCATCTGTCTGTTACAGTTTCTGTAAAGTTCTAGAAGATGGACTTTCGATGATGCAATGTAACAAATTTGTCTAACCACAACTTTGACGACTCCCCCCCCCCCCCCCCGCCTTTTTCTGAAAAAAAATTCCTCACACTTGGCTCAATTTTCTGACAGGATGTGGGAGTCATTGGAACTCCTGTAATAACTCAGAATAAATATGCAGATATTAAGTAATAAGTGCTTTGGGTTTATTGGAAGCTTTTTGTAAAGATATTTTATATGTAAATTAAATCTCAAAGTATTCCATTTTTTGCCATGTTAAATAGCTGTTCTCTCAGATTCTTCCCTTTAAATTCAGTTGGAGAGCTGGAGGATTATAAATGTCTGCTAGTGTTGTATGAAAGAGTAAATCCATTTTCCTGAAGAACTGAATTCAAATATGTTGTACTTTAAGGTAGTACTTTATTTAGTGATGAAAGAATGTGACTTGTTTCCTGTGGCGTGGAATTTACAAAATAAATGTTGATATTCTGAACATTTTATACCCAAAGATGTTCATGATGAAAGCATAGGATAGTATAAATGTAATAATATTCTACCTCCTACTGATCAGGAAGAATAAGAAAGCTCACTAAAACTCACATTGCATCTGCATTTAGATTGTGCAGAGATTGTTGTCAGCATGTCTATACAATATATTTGTTTAGTATCTTCATGGAAAATTTTTTTTTTCATGTAAATGCATAGCAAGTACTGTAATATGGATGCTTCAGGGCCATCAGTACTGTGGAAATATATTTTGTTTCTTTGTTTTAGGGGTTAAGTATGCAAAATTCGTATTCATCCATAAAATAATAGCTGGTAAACGGGAATGAATCTCTTGCAAACCTAAGGAGAGTAGTCCTTAGCCAAGCCTCAAGAGAAGTCTTCAGTATTCTGAGGAGCTATTTGCTCACTCACTTTCTAATGTTTCTTGTTCAGTTCCCTATTGTAGATGGGTTTAAATTCTTCTACACTCTCAATGAATTAGTATGCAGGTAGCTACTTCCAGTCTGTACTGATTATTAGGACTGTTATAAGGACCATATGATTACCGTCCTATAAAGTTCATTATAAGGACCATATGATTACACTTCTATAAAATGTGTAACTTTAAGACAGGCCTTTGGAAGTATTTAGCTGTAATGTTGTACATTTAAACACTTGTACAGCAGGTGTTTATAAAGTTTAGCTGCCTTAGGAGATAGGCTTAATGAGTTATTGGAAGGGCTTGAAGTATAGTCTTACGTAACATTGAAAAGAACTCTTAAGATGAACTAAAGGCATAAAAGGCTTGATTTATACCAAGGTGAGGGTACATAAACATGACTAGCTGTGCAATATTGTGTACTTCATTTTTTTTTTAAATTATCTGTTCTTTCCTGTTCTTCTCTGTGTGTTTAGATTCTTTGAGGTTAAGCCTCATTTCAGCCTTCTCTATGAAGTGCTTAGCATAGCTTTGATTATTGATTCAATCTAAAATGCAAATAGCAAGTCATCTTCATCCTGTTTCTATAGACTATTTCAGAAGTTGAGTCTGATTATTTACTGCTTTTGTCTTCAAAGAACACCTTATTTTGTAGAAATGTTCTTCTGATAATTTAACAAATTCTTATGGACATTCAGGTTTTAGTACAAAATTATAAAGCATTAGCTTTAGAATTGACAGAAGTAATGACTAAAATTTAAGGTATTAATTATTAAGGTATGCAAGTGTGAAATATCTTCCTATGGGTACAGCTATCACTAATTATTTGAGAAATAAGTAGGAGCAGGTGGCTGACTTGCATTTATATAGGGTGATATCCAGAGACTTCCCCTCAAAGATATCTCTGAAGGTAAGGAACACTTCTAAGGAATCCTTTTTTCATTTTTAAATTCTAACAGGAGTAATCTTTAAAATGTTTTTAAAATGGCATTATTCCATTGTGGAACATTAAACGAGCAATGAGTATTGTGACTTGCATGATAGCATACCCAAGTAGAAGACCTCGTTAAAGGTTATGATATTTCTGACAGTTTTTGATCAGAAAGCCAAGGGTCTTTGGTTTTTGTCTAATTTGTTTCCTTCTCTATTTATTTTTACTGTGTTTTTTTTAAAATAAAAATCTAGCAACTCAGGACACTTGAAGATTTCTAAAAATAACAACTGTAATTGAATCCCTTCTACTGCAATTTACCTAGTCATGTAGTACACTAACATTAAATCGGTAGGGTTTTTTTTATCTACCTGCTCCCCCGCAATCTTACAGCCCAGGGAAAACAGGAAAGGGGAATAATAAAAAATTTGTCTCCTTTAGTAAGTGTGTAATATGTGAGACTTTCCAGGTATGTATCATTTTTGTAAAGACTCACCCTGCCTCAAAAAAATATTTGTCAAATTCAGAGTCTTTCACAAGGCTGAGGACTGGAATGAACAACCTGTTTAACCTTAAAAGAAGTGAAAGCAGTCATAATAAATATCTGGTGTCCTTTTGGCCCATATCACATTTTGTATGGCTACTGAAATCATGTTCTTTGCTTAAATGGTCTGAAAGAAGCAGAACATAGCAAATCTGGCGACACTAGCTTTCAAAAACATATTATGATAATGAAAGGACCTTGCGTAAGTCCTTAAGTTTGCACATTGCAGATAAACCATTCAGAAAGCTACCCATTAAATATAGCTAAGTAACATAGCTTAGTAGGGTGATGACTGGAGAAGTGTCTTTAATGCTTTATATTTAGTGCAGTGAAGTAATTTGTCTTAATGTGGCATAGTCACCTTGTAATCTCATTGGAGAAGTCTGTTTTCTTTAAGTAATGGAAAGTCATTAAAGCATTTCTCTAATACCTTCATTCTTTAGATAAGGGGTGTAGATTCAGCTGTTACAAACTTCAATTCTTTCAACACTGCCTTGTATTTCTTTTTAGTTCACTGTAGACTCAGGCTTACCTTGCATAAACAAAATATGGTTATTTCGAGTAGTCAAACCATGGACAGTACTATGAATTTTAGCACCTGAGACAAGTGATTAAAAGATGGGCTTCCACACAACCCTGTGTTCACACCCTCCCATATTGGAAGGTGGAATCTCTAAATCATTCTTTCAAAATGTTTTAAAATTTATCTGCAGATTAAGCAACTTCTATGAGTGTTTCAGTCTTCTGGGACTGTGACCTAAGAGGCCTCAGTATGACTTTGAACAGGGCAGATGGAAAGCTTATGAACCTTAAGACCACTCTGTTCAGAATGGCTAGTTTTTCTGAAAGATACTTGCAGCCTTATCTTTTCTTAAGAATTTTGTGTGGCAAATAGTTGGGTTTGTTTTTTTTTTTTTCCTGTATGCCTGTATTTCTCTGTTCTGATATCATACAGAGAAGAATCTTCATTATGTAAAACAGTCCATCAGGTTCTTATTACTTGCTGTTGAGGTGTTCACTTTGAAACTGGTGCCAAAACTTCATCCAGCACTAGATTTTACTATATAAAAATTTCAAAGATGAGTGTGAAAAGCTGGTTTGCATAAAGAACTGGGAGTTTGTTAGGTGCACCGTTAGAAGGACAACCCCAAAAAGAGACAAGCATCACTGGTGAAATACACCACTGGCAGAGAGGCTATTCTGAACTGAAGCAAACATTTCTGGCTAAAATCAATATCTGCAAATACAAACTGGAAATTACACTTCTTTATGTTCTAGAAGTTGTCTTCTGCATTTTCCCTCCATTCCCAGGATATGTGCTGGCAACATAGTCTGAACAAGCCAAAATCATACAATGCCTTTTGTGCAGCCCTATTTTCTTTACATATTTTTGCTGTCCTTTGAAAGAATACTTTTTACTACAGTTTTTTTATTAATACAGGAAGTTGTGCCATGTTTTCTTATACCTCTCAGTTACCATTAGTAGTAATATTTTTGCATTGAGCAGTGCCATAAGATATTACTGAAATAGGTGAGATCCATGCAGATTGATATTAACAGCACTGCCATCAGTATAAAGCATTTAATTTCTCATGTTTGTTAGAAGCTGGTGTCCACAAAAAATGAGCAATTTTCGTGTTCAGTTTCTCAGTTAATTTTTGTCTTGTATTCTGTTCTGTCCTATAAAGAATGAGATTTGTTGGTGTTCAACCCTGCATGCCCTCCTGTCTACCAAAAGCCCTCAGTGTGATAGCCTGATATAATTCTGAATGATTTTAGGCCATGCTGGAATATCTTTACAAAAATTATAACTATGCATCTTAACAATTGTTGTTCTGGTCTGGATTTCTCTTCCTGTTTGTACCGAAATAAGGCTTTCATAGTAGAACTGGTCATTCTACTACTTACAGCAAAGAGGATGGACATGTAGGAACTGGTCTGCCCTCTGTTCTTTCTCTTCTCTCTTCCTTCTCCCATTTGAACATTTTTATACCTACTGAATTCTAAGTTCTTTTTTTGTGACAATGTAGAAAAAAGTTAAAATTATTTGTGAAAACCCCTGAAAACAAAAGTCAGCAGGAAAAATTAAATTTTTGCATGATAGAATATTGGCTAACATAGCAAGCGAAATAATATGTGACATATTTGCATTGTTTTGAAGCTGCAAGTCATCTCAAGAATTTGAGACCACAGACTACTTTTTCTGTGATAGGAAAGAGAGAGGTGGAAAAAGTCTGTGTTCCCTCTCTTTGAGAAGATCCTACAATGTATATATCACTTCATTTCAGGATACCACTGTTGGTCTGCTTTTTATTTTTTTTTTTTATTGGTGTTGGGTGTCCTGTGTGTCCCCCCCCACCCTTCCTAATGATGTCTAATGAAAGTTCTGTCTTTCAGAGTGGCTGTAACCCATAGTAGTTAGTAAATGGCCATTTAAAGCATTTAGATAGCAGAGAAAAGCAAATCCATTCACATCGTGCTAATTTGCTGATCCTCTGCTGTTAAGTTCTGGAATCTGGTCTTTTCCTATTGCTCTATTTCTGCTAAGCTATGAATTCAAAAGAAACAGTTCAATTCAAGAATTCAAAAGCTCAGTTTTCGCACTTAACTGCATTTCCAAAAAATGCAGTTATTAGAGGGAAAATGATTGTTCTTATTATGTTAGGCTTATTTTGTCTTTTAAGAGAATTTTGAAAATAATTTTAGCATCTCTTAAAAAAATCCCATTTATACGTGGACAGTTGAAAAATAGATCAAGTTGCAATTTGGTTTAGGAGAGAGAGGAGCTGAAACTCATCAGGATTTAGAGATTCCAGATTAAATTTGAAAAACTGAAAATTAGATTTTATATATTTATATTCAGAATACTAAAACAACGACAATAAAGTCAGTGTTACTTGTATCCAGCTTCCTTAGTATTGCATTATTTCCAAGTATTAAAACAGACACAGCTCTGCTCTTAAAGAATCTTACATTGTTGATCAATACTTTTTATTATTTTAGACTTTTTTTATTCATTTGGACTAAAGGTTGAATAACATTTTCATCTGTTTACATTTACTAAAGCTAACTGTATTTTCATTTTTTTATAGATGACAATTAACTTTGTTAATGAAATAGTATTGTAAATAATGTTTTGTTTAGCTTTCATCTCACACTTTCTCACATTTTGTAAAATGTTGTATAGGAAGGTTTTTAAGGCTTCTTTTTTAATTTTTAAAATTTTGTGATCAGATTTACACAGCTGATACTTTCAGATTTTATTGGTTAACATTCAGAAAGCTAGAAGTTCCAAAGTTCATTCCCTGCTTTGCGCTTCTGTTTTGCAGAATGTTTGATGTTGGAGGCCAAAGATCAGAGCGGAAGAAGTGGATTCATTGTTTTGAGGGTGTTACAGCAATTATTTTTTGTGTGGCATTAAGTGATTATGACTTGGTCTTGGCTGAAGATGAGGAAATGGCAAGTACCTTAATGTTGAAAAAAGGAATAGCTGTTGGATAGAAACTAAATAAGTTTGAAAAGAAAGCTATAAATACATCTTGTAGAGTATTACTGCTTCCTAAGATGTATGGGTTTTGTGTAAAAGGTCTCAAAGAAATGGTGATAGAATTCATGCTTTCAGGTTTCAAAGTATTTCGTCATTCTCAGAAGGAATACTATGAGACAAGTATTCTTTTCAGCTACATTCTTTCATGTTTTAAAGGACGCATAAATTAATGAGGATATATTGTCAGTAACACACATTTTAGTCTCTATGGATGCTAGAAGTATATAATGAGAAATTGCTTGACTTATCTGTTCCTACTTTACCGCATGTTTTGTTTTCCTTTCCTTCCTCAGTGTTCCGTATTTGTTTCTTTCTGAATGTGTTTCTCTGATCTCTTTCCTTAGCTGCAGAAATTTTGCTCTTCCTTCTCCCTTCCAGCCCCCTCCACTCCTTCTCCTCTTTCAAGGTGTGACTCCTCCCATATCAGTGTGCACAGAGTGCATGCTTTTTACTATCTGACTGGTTGAAAATTATGCTTATCTGTTGTGTGTGCATCATTAGCAAACTTCTGTGCTCTTCCTCATGTTCTGCAACTTCTTATAAAATATAGTTTGGGGAGGAAAGAGAAATAAAACCCCTTTCAAGTCAAATGTAGTCAAAGATCATAGCTAGCATCCTGCTACTTAAATGACTGGAGCTTGGCCAGAGTACTTACATGTTGGATAATTTTTCTACAGAGTTAAAAATTAGGGTAAGAGGATGAAAACCTGCTCACTTGATTCTCTGGTTCTATTGAACTTTTTTTTTGTTTTTAAATGCTAGAGTCTCAGCTATGTGCAGAATTTAATTTTCAATTTCCAGGAGATCTAATCAGTATAAGACAAATTCAGGCAACTCAGCAACTCTTGTAGAATATCTGTACTGCAAAATGTCAAAACACACCAAAAATTTCTAAAATACTAAACAGCTTAAGCCTGAAAATGAGAAGAAAAAAAAAAAAGAAAAACTAGTTGCTTAAACCCTACTCATGAAAGTGTTCGCTGTAGTGGTCTTGGCCTCTCTGTATTTCCCTGTGTTAAAATGTGATTCTGTATGCTAGAAACTGTTTTGTAACTTATTTGGTTCATTTGTAACTAATCAAAAATACGTATCCTGATTTTACTACTGAAGTCTGATAAAATACAACAAGGTGTTGTTTTTTTTTTTCCAAATACAGAATCGGATGCATGAAAGCATGAAATTGTTTGACAGTATCTGCAACAATAAATGGTTCACAGACACTTCTATTATTCTCTTCCTGAACAAGAAAGATCTTTTTGAAGAAAAAATCAAAAGGAGTCCTCTCACTATTTGCTACCCTGAATATGCAGGTATTGGAGGGGGGCGTGCAGGTGTCAAGTAATTTTTGGTTAAATTACCTCATTTTTGATGCACAAATCAGGAGGAGTTTAATGACTCTACATGTCTAAAATATTTACATTAAATAAAGTTTAAGATGGGGGTGTGTGTTTTTATGTATCACAAATAAAATAGTGCTAAGTCAGATTCATCTTTTTAACCAGAAATAGTGCTGGTCCACTGGTAGCATTTACATGTTACTGCTGCAACTCTTTTCAGGCTAATTTATTTGGCCCTTTTTTTTTTTTCTAATGTCCTCCTATTTTTGTACTTAGGTGTAATTTTTTCACTAGCAGGAATCCCAGAGAATACATGAGAGTTTATTTGAACAGGGAGTGTATGTACATGTTAGAAGTAGGTGGCTTATTCAGGAAATACATAGCAAAAGAGGATGATTTCATTTAACAAATCTTAGCATTTTTACGTTTCATTTTCATTGTAACTTCAGACTATTCCATTGTACAGAAAATAGCACGTTGGAAGTAAAAGGCTTGTGGGAAAAATCCAAACCTTTTAAAAACATAAAAATTGAAAATTAATAACTTGAATGAAGGAAACAAAATATCCTAATCTAGGGAACAGTGATGGGTCATTAATGACTTGCTCTGTCTGCCACTAAAGTAAATGGAAAGACTTCCTGCAGCTGGAATTGAATTGACTCGTTAGTTCTTATTCTTAAAAATGTGTCCAAAAGGTTTCCTTCAAGATTTTTTTATGGTGTCTTAAAGCAATGGCTGTGGAATTACTCCACTTCAGGTTTAGGCTAACTTTTCCAAAGAACCACTTCCTTCAAAGATATACTATGTATCTTGTTGTTTCTCAGTCTGAAAACTGCTTACTGAGCAATTTTCTCCTTCTAGGATCAAACACTTACGAAGAAGCAGCTGCTTATATTCAATGTCAGTTTGAAGATCTGAACAAGAGAAAAGACACAAAGGAAATCTACACTCACTTCACATGTGCCACAGACACAAAAAATGTGCAGTTTGTTTTCGATGCTGTAACTGATGTCATTATTAAAAATAACCTTAAAGACTGTGGCCTCTTCTGAGAACAGACGAAAGGTTGTTAAATGGTAAATTACATGCCTGAAAACAGGATTTAGGCACATGGAATATGCCCATGCTATGTAAAACCTGCATAGATATACTTAATTCTCTTTCATTTTATTTCTAGGTTTGGAGAACGACTTCGCACAATTCTAATCCGATTCTTTTCAAGGTGAAAGAAATACAAAATACATTGTGCTGAATGATAGATCAGTACTGTACTTGCCTGTTTTAACAGCTTTATTTATGTTTGTCTTGTAAATTTAAGTAACTAGTTAACACTGAGATGTCAATTGATTGTATGTAAACTTATAATTGTAGTAATGTATTTGTATAAACGTTGAACGGAATATTTTAGTAACTTGGTGTCCTCTAAAATTTCCATGTTTTATGAAGATACTCTTAGAGGAGACAGACACTTTTTGCCTTTGGATTATTTAAACATCTTGTAAAATTAAATTTTCTTTTCATCTTAAGGGTGCATGCTGCGTTATTCTTTACTTTTGTTGGTAATACTGTATATGGCGTTAGCTTTTTTGATATTTAAACAGCCTCTTACACCTGCTCAGATTTAAAGAAACTTAACCAATAAAACTTGTTTTTGCCTTAAGTTTTGAAAAAAATCTTTTTATAAATTTAAGATAAATGCAAAGATTATTTTTTAAATTTAAATGAAATCCACAGTTTATTAAATCTGGACTTGCAGTCTTTGCAGTGCAAATGTGGCAAAACTGAGAAATTGAATTTTAAGGTTCAACTATCATTGAAGCTGATGGAAATGCAAAAAGGAAGTTAAAACCATTCATACCAATAAAAAGTATGAAACTGTGGTCTTTACTCAATGGAGTGAATGGCAAAATTGCCTTTGGGGTTTTTTGTAGACCATTAACAAAGGCTAGACTTAAGAGTAATATTTTTTTCTGCTTACTTAAGAAGTAAAGTCATGTTCTCCTTAAACTTTTTGCTATTTTCTGGTAATAAAACTAGTTTGATAATTTAATAACCGTAGAAATATTAGGTTCTCCAAAAGACATGGCACAGTGGCTTCACAGATTAAAGCAATTTCCTGTTGCGTATAAAAAGAATCTTCGGTATTTTGATAGGGTGTTTTAGTGACTTGCAAATGCTGGTTCTTTCATTTCCTCTTTAATTATAATTAAAGTCTCTCAATTTTTTAAATAATAAGTTAAAGAACATGGTTTTCTTCTAGTTATGCTTTCATTATGTGATTTGCTGTCTTAGGTACATATCATCCATTGCCTTATGGGTAGTGCCAAAACTGATTTTTTTATACAGATTTAAAATGAATACGCTTCTATTTGTAAATAAATTCATGGATGGTTGTCTTAAATGTATGTCATCTAGAAAACGTACCAAACTTGGAAACATGATTTTCTATAATTGTTGAAATATTTCAGGCAGCTACAGCACACCATGAGTTCTTTGAGAAGTAAATAAGTCTTTGAACCTGTTGCTATTTTTCTATAATATCTTAGCATTTATGTTCTTAGATATGTTCAACCAAAATATTTAAGTCATTGTTCTGTTATTTAATTTTTGATTGTGTATGTGTTTCATTTAGGCCTCAGATAGCTTGAGTAAAACTTACCTGCACTTCTCGTTCTTTAATGCTTCCTTTGTTAGGTACAGAATTGCTAAATGTGTTTCAAATGAAAGATTAGAAAGAAGATAACTTATTACTGGAGGTTGTTAAATATATTCATACATTATGAGCTCTTTCAGCAGTTATGGTAAGCAATCTGTATATCCTGGGCTGCTTTTAATTGTGCTTTACAGTTCTGGATACATGACTGATTTTAATCTCATTGAACTACTTTGTGGAAGTTGTATTTACACCTACGTTCAAGTTGGTTTTTTGTACTTAATGTAAAACAAAAATTGGGATTAATCAAATTACATAAATAAATCTAAATTTTGTGCCTTGCTTGAAAGAAATGTTTTTCATTAAATGTGCTGATGGAAATCTTTTTGCATCCATCCTGTGGAGATAACTAGGTAATAAAAATGAGAAGATACCAAGTCAAGAGTAAATTCAAAAACTTTATGCAAGAAACAGTAAAATGAAAATGAGCATAAACTGATGATTACTGATTAATTCCTAAATATTTTTCCTTTACCATTGTTCCTAACACCTTCAGCTGGAGAATTTTTGGAATTTCATAACTGGTGTTTTCTGAAGGATTTACATCTTAACACAGAACAAAATTGTGAAATGCTTTTGCTTGCTCATCCAGGCAGATGAGCTTGTCTTTTCTGACTTGATGAGTGGACAGCAGATATATTTCCTTATAGATGCTTTGTACTGGTTGATCAGTCTTTGTCCTGAGATGAAGGTTGTCAGATGAATGTTGTAGGTAAAGTTACAGGAGGATTTACATGCAGTAGTGGGAACCACACACTTAGTTTTCAGTGCAGTTGTAATAAGGCTCCACTCTGTTCTGTCAGGAGGCTGCTGCTCAGTCAGAGCACTGCAGAAAATGGAGGAAATCCTGCAGGTCCTCCACTGTCTGAGAAGGACAGTCTTGTCCCTCAGCAATCTGAGCCTCCGTTCTCTTCCAGTTCTCCATTCCTTTAATTTTTTCATGTAAAGTATCCAGGCAAACTGCTTTTTCTAGCTTTACATAAGGAAGCTCCCTCTACTAGCTTAGATATTCCTTCAGATTATTTTAAATATTCTACATTTAGTATATGTAGGGAATTATAACCTTATGGAGGCTTCTCCAGCCCCTGTGATCTTGTGACTGTATTGTCTGTGGTTGAAGTCTCTCAGTAAAATGCAGCCATCATTAAACATGTAGTTATTTTTAAGGGGCGTAACTGGGAGGAAGTGTGGTTTGGAAAATTTGGTATTTGGCTTCGTGATGCTACCTGTTGAATTTGGAGGAAGTTTGATGTTAAATGTTAGTAACATCTTAGTAACTAAAACAGGGTCCAGGATCATGGCATGGGAACAGCGTAGCATTTGCTGGATTGCAGTTTCTGTTTCCGTGTACGCAATTAGCAGATTCATGATTTAAATTCTACATAAAACCTCAGGGAGCAAAAGAGATCAGTCTGCAGCATGCTGAACAGCATGATGGCTAGTATGCATTTAGAAATGGGGAAAATGAAAGGACAAGTTTCTGTTCCAAATCAAGCAAAAAGGAAACCCTACCAAGATACTGGCTATCCTACTGTGTTGGATGTCTCTTGAAGTTATTATACTTCATGTTAATAACTAAGAGCCTGTGGGTCAAAGAGTAATGCCGGGGTTGTAATCTTCAAATCCTTGACTATTTCATTTTGAAAAAAGGGTAGAAGGTGGAACAAGAAGCTGAAAGCAGCTCATCCTCAACTAATTCATAGCCTGTGAGAGGGTGTGTTCACAGGCTACAAATGGGGAAGATGAGACTGGTGAAAGAGTAACTTAATTACCAGTGATTAGCGATATCAGTGCTTGTAGTTTTTGCAAAAATTTAGGTTTTTTTGCACTCTGAAGAACAGGAATATTAAAATTTCAGTTGTATAGGTGCAGGAAAACCTTTTCCAGCTCTGTCTCTGAATTTCCTGCAGAGAAGCTGCCTTGACATAGGGGAATCTAGGAGCAGAATTTCAATCAGTTATGTTTCCAAGTCATGAAAATATGCTGTATTTAAAAATGGCTGAGTTAAAATGCATTTATCAAACTTTTTACCCATAGCATATTTAGGAGCAGTGCTTTTCAAAGTTGGTCATGGTGCCAGATAAGGTGTTTCTGGTTGGCTTGCTTTGCATGTGGTTTCTTTTTTTGTGGTGGTGGGAAGGCTTTATGACTGCTACCTGACACAGCAGAGATCAGGGTTATTGAGCAGTTTTATTTTAGTAATAAATTGCTTGGACTAAGGCATATTTCAGATTATTTTTAAAAATGCAGTCAATGGGTTGAGATCCATATGGGATAGTGTAGTGCTATACTGGTTTTGGTCATACTCCCTTCTGGATTTTAGGAAAGGAAAAAGTGGAGCCCACAGTGTAGAAATATAGTTCTATAGTAGGACTTTATTTCTGTAGTGCAATGCCTCAATTCCGAAAGGGATTTCAGAGCAGCTGTTACAGAAGAAAGATGTATGTATGCAGGGATGTACTGATCAGAATGTGCTATCTGAAATTTGACTCTCTTAATTGCAACGGAACAAAGGATGTTTAAGACCAAATATGTTTTCAGTGGAAGTCACTGCAGGTTCACAGAACAAGCTGTTCCCAGCTAACTTCTTTATTGTCCCTCCTTCTCTGTCCTTCCACTAATAGAGAAGTTTGGGAAGAGGTGGTGTCACTGTGCTTCCCCACTCACAGGCTGTGCTATTGTGTAGACATCTAAGGAATGGGTACCTTCAGTCCTGCGGAATACACTGATCTTTAATTTCTTTTGCAGATAAAGAACATACAGATGTCTGTATCTAATGTAAGATGATGATGATTATTATTATTAAAGTAATGTAAGAATATGCAGACTGATTAGAGAATAAATAAGTGTACTTAGAATGGCATGTGTTTATATTGAAAAGCATGAAGAAAAGTCTAGGAAATGAGGAACTTGAGCAGGTGAAGCTTTTCAGTTATGTAGCTTACAGTTCCAGAGTGATACACAGTCTGATCAGAAGTCCTTACAGTATAACGCAGAGCACATCTCAGATACCTCATACAAATAAGTGTCTTCATTTCTACAAAATCAGAATGCACTTTGAGACTGTACAGTACAAATGGCTGAGTGGGAGACACATTTCAAATAGATACCAAGATACTTCCAGAAGGGTTTGGCCATTTGTCAAAATAAAGTAGCAGTGATCTAAACTAAAACAAATGAATAATTCATCAGTTTTGCACATAAGCTCAAAGGTGTAACAATTTACCTCAGGAACCATAATGTCTTACTCTGACAAAAATACGCTGAAGTATAGTCACAAATTCTTAGTCTTTGTTCCAGTGTAGTGATTCTCTTAACAATGTGATAAAAACCCCTGCAAAATCTATTCTAAAAATCCTGTGAAACTAAGTCATCCTGAGAATGTTACATAGTTCTGATTGAAAAAGGCTAATACTTGTCCTGTATGCCAGGATTTTTTTGGTAATTAAAACAAAGATGTATCTATTCCTGTTTTGATTCCATAAATCACAAACTTAAAATACTTCGTCTAGCTTTCATTGAGAGCTTTGTTATTAAAACAAAGACAATTTTCCAATGAGAATAGTATTAACTTTCACTTGATATAAATTGCCAAAGCTTAAATTTCTTTAATAGGAATTATTGGTGGATTCATTAAAATATATGAAAATCAGAAGTTATCAACTGCATAATTTAGCATATGAAACTGAACAACAACCAGAAAAAGCATATCCAAATTACATTCAGTGACTTTATTGTAGCAAACATATTTGAACATGTGCTCAAGATGTGATTTTTTTCCTGTGTATTATGTCTTAAAATACCTGTAAGTCAGGAAGGATAGTTCATCATCCAGTTTCTAATGATGATCTTTCTACTATTTTTAATCTTTAACAAAAATATGGTTTTAATCCTTCATACTTCTAGAAATGCTATTGTAAAAAAAAAAAGTATAATTTGTTAGATACTGCACATGGAGATTTGAGTACGTTTGATCAAATTCTGAAGTTGTTGGTTGTAGGTTCTGCCAGTATCTTTCATAGCCAAGTTATGTTGGTTTGGCTTAAATGTCATGGTTTGCCTTGTTTTTCTACTTACAACTTAATTCTTTATAAAATTCTCAGTCTTTGGCCTTCTGACTCTATTTAAGGGATGGAAGAAAGTCATAAACTATATCATCTACTGAGACAAAAAGAACACTTTCAAGATGTTTGTAGTCAGTCAGGCATATGAGATTGATGTTCTGGGAAAGCTCTAAAGAAAATACTCTGTGATGAACGTCACAGCTGTGTCCAACATTTGAAGAAAGCAACTTTAGGAGAGCGATGTGGCATAAAGTTGTTTTTGGTATGTTCTTGTATGTTCTTCTTGTCTGCAGCTCTGATTGTGAGGAGATACAGTGAGGTATGTGCAGTCGCTCAGCTACTTACCCCTATTCCAGGTGAGGCTGTTAGATGTTTGTGTATTAAGGGCCCAGGCAGCCTCATCTTACAAATATTGAGGAAAAGGGTTGTGAGCTACTTGGTGAAAAGAAATAGGTCAGAGGCACCCTGATTCTCCTGGGGAGGAGAGAGGGACCGCTCCCCAGAGGATTGGGTAGAGATGGAGGGGGAGGGAGGTGGCTGCCTTTCTGATGTCTACTAAGTTTGTATTTGCTGTCAGGGTTTAATACAATTTTACATGAAGAGATGATGTATTTGGGTGCTGCTAGAAGAAAGTTGTTGGTTTATTGTACACTTAATCTTGAAACATCTTGTCCTATCCAGATTTTCAGCCCTCGAAGATCTATCTTCCTCTAGTTAAAAGCCATGCCAGAAAGAATAAAATGCTAATATAGCTGCAGAGTAATAGTTTGTTAGTCTTGAGTAAGTTTTTTCTTCAAAACCAGAATTTTTAGTGTTGTAGAGTTTCAAAGATGATCTAAAAGATAAATCCCGAGGCTGTTAAATGAGTTTTATAGTGTTTTAAATATTAAAGTGCAGATATAGGCACAAGCTATTTCATTTCACTTCATTTTTTCCCAGTAAATCTGTGAAAGGAAGATTAATGGAGCGAAGTGCTCCGTGTGAGCCTTCCTGAGACCAGTGCTGAAATACAGTGCTTCCATAGGCTGTAAGAGCAGCAGAATGAAGCATTTCTATCTTCCATGGAATTGCAGCAAAGAACTGATAGTGCTTCCTGATAGCTCTAGTGTTTTAATCCAGTACATTGATAGTTGACATCCTTGATGAAGAGATAAAAAATATTAAAGTAGTATCAGTGATATAGGACCCTAAACTACCAGAGCACAAGTGTTAGGGTCCTTTGAGGCCAAACTGTGATGACTGCTGTAGAAGGGTTGTTTACGTAAACTGACTTTCAATGAAAGCTTTAAAAGGAGTTGACTGTTTCATCACTTTCAAAAGGACTTCAGAAAGCAATGAGCAGTTCTGTTAGAAGTGGTATAATTTGCCTCACTTTAATGTTCAGCATCTCAAGTGAGTTAAAACAGTCAAGTGATTGCCTATCAGCTGGCATGTGGTAATGAGTATGTTTTCTTAGCCTTTGACAAATGCAATGTAGTTCAGTTTATTGAAAACACAATGAAACTTGTACATCTAAGAAGTAAGGAAGACATGATCACTAAGGAAATAATTTGCAAAATTAAAATTATGCAGATTAGGTAACCAAGGCTTGCATTCTTCCGATGACACTTACACACATGATCACATTATGTCAGCATTTCAGAAACTCATTTATAAAGTAGATCTGTGCCAGGTTTTTGGAGATATCACGTCTTATTGTCATACTATATACAGAACTGAGGGGATGATGGCACTAATAGTATTTTCTGTAATCTAGTTGCAAGGCTATTGAGCTGGCAACTGGGATGCTAAGGTTCAAACTCAGTCTCATGTTTTAAATACATTTGGCCTGCTCAAATCTGAGAAAAGTGCCCTGATGAATGGGGTAGTAAATACTCTGAAATGGTTATTTTTACCTTGTACTGTTAAATTTATTTCACTTTACGTAATACTGACTTCTCATTTCTGCAAGGGCTAGAATCTGTATGTACCAGTTACCAATCCTAATCATTCATTCTTTTGCAACAAATGTGTGTGTCTCATATGAAGTAAAATAAGTTCAACAGAAGATCTCAGAATTAGACCTTTACTCAGAGCCTTGCTCTGAACCAAAGCAGGTGCTGAACTCATTTGCCTGTGCCCTAGCCTGCTGTATTATGTTGTGAGACTGCAGCTATGTCCCTCCTTTTCACCTTTGAATGGTAACAAAATCATCCTTTTAGACCTTTTTTCCAGTTACCATCTTATTTATAATAGTTTACAATGTCTAATTCAATTTGAAATTAATTTATCAATTATTTTTTGAACTACCAGCAAACAGGAAAAACTTAGAGAGCTCACGTAAGACTGATCTAGTCTAGCTGTTTGTTAAGCTGGCTGGATTCAGGCTGATGAGACGTTCTGTACAATGCATGTTTTTTTAGTCCTTCATTCTTGTAATTCTTTCCTGCATCAGTTTCCGTTTCTCCTTGTGTATCTTGAATTGCAAAGCTATTTATAAGTGAAAACGGTTTAAAAGTGGAAAGCTTTTTTTTAAAAAAAAAAAAAATTTCTTTTTGGTAGGATGGATGGGGAAAGAATACAAAATGAGTGTTTTACCAAAAAAATCAGTTTGAATCATCTTAACAAGCTTCAAAATTTTCCATTCCTAAAGTGTAAATATTACTTGAGAGGTTTGTATTACTAGACGATTTAATAAACTTTATTTTTAAAAATGCAGATGGAAAGACAGAAGAATATATTATCATAGGCTGAAATAACAAAACCCCGTTCTGCCTCCATGCTGTTTCTGGTCAGACTAGAATAATTAGTGGATGACTTCCATTAAGGCACGATGTTATTAAGCCAGGGAGATAGACAAAAATGAGAATACTGTGTTCATTCTGGAAGAATTCATGTAGCATATTGAGGAAAGGCCATCAATGAATAGAACAGACTAATCTAGGTTGGAAAGGACCCTTAAGATCATCAAGTCCAACTGTTAACCTAGCACTGCCAAGTCCACCACTAAACCACGTCCCTAAGCACCACATCTACCCATCTTTTAAATACCTCCAGGGATGGGGACTCAACCACTTCCCTGGGCAGCCTGTTCCAGTGCCTGACTACCCTTTCGCTGAAGAAATTTTTCCTAATATCCAATGTAAACCTGCCCTGTGACAACTTGAGGCCATTTCCTCATGTCCTATCTCTTCTTACTTGGGAGAAGAGACCGGCCCCCACCTCACTACAACCTCCTTTCAGGTGGTTGTAGAGAGCAATAAGGTCTCCCCTCAGCCTCCTCTTCTCCAGACTCAGCAACCCCAGCTCCCTCAGCCGCTCCTCGTAAGACTTCTTCTCTAGACCCTTCACCAACCTCGTTGCCCTTCTCTGGACACGCTCCAGCACCTCGATGTCCTTCTTGTAGTGAGGGGCCCAAAACTGAACACAGTATTTGAGGTGCAGCCTCACCAGTGCCGAATACAGGGGCACTATCACCTCCCTGGTCCTGCTGGCCACACTATTCCTGATACAAGCCAGGATGCCATTGGCCCTCTTGGCCACCTGGGCACACTGCTGGCTCATGTTTAGGCAGCTGTCAACCATCACCCCCAGGTCCTTTTCAGCCAGGCTGCTTTCCAGCCACTCCTCCCCAAGCCTGTAGCGTTGCCTGGGGTCGTTATGACCGAAGTGCAGGACCCAGCACTGAGCCTTGTTGAACCTCATACAGTTGGCCTTGGCCCATCGATCCAGCCTGTCCAGGTCCCTCTGTAGAGCCTTCCTACCCTCCAGCAGATCGACACTCCCACCCAACTTGGTGTCATCTGCAAACTTACTGACGGTGCACTTGCTCCCCTCATGAAACAGGACTGCAGGAGTTTAACTGGACAGCAGAACATTTCAAATTTCTGAATGAAGGCATGCAGCTTCCTTACAAGGTATTTGTCCCATGCCTGATTTGATTTTGACTAAAGAGTACTGCTAAAGCATTTCTTTGCCTCATTGCCAACCAGAATTCTGCTCTAGAACCATTAGTCTTTGACTACTGGGTTCAGAAAGAGATTCCTAGGAAGTCAGTTTTCTTCTTTGCTTTAACTCTCTTAACTCCTTAGGAACATCTATGTTTTAAGGCAGATCTTTCTTATGAACTGTATTCTGGAAAGCAAAATAGTACAGTTAATGTGTCTATACAGGTTTCTGTGCTTTAAGCACGCAAATTGATGTTTACAGCTTTTCATAACACCAAACCAAGGTACTTTGTTAGCCATTGTATCAGCAGAGCTCTTCACTTGTATTCTAAGTAGGTGCCCGGTGGTACTGCATTCTGCCTCTGCACTGAATTCTTTGAGAGAAATGATGTGAGAAGCATGGTGAGAAGCTACCATCATTTACCTTCCTTTATCTATTAATCTTTAAAATCTGATTTATTTTTTTTATTGCTGTCAAACAACATGAACGAGATGCCACAGAGCACGATAATCATGAAACAGCATAATCAACATGTGTTTTGAGTCACAAAGATGAATTTGCTTCTAATGCCAAAGGCTGTAGATAATGGAGGAGTAAGAGCCAAATGACAGAACTCAATACTCCGGTGGGGTATTTGAATAGTTTTGCTCAATGGATCTTTGCTTTAGATCTCAGCTGGCTGCTGCTCATTGGAGGCTCTTCAGCTCGAGAGGCAGGCAGTTAGTTTTGTGGCCTTGGTTGTTTGTAATGCTTTGAAAAAATTTCATGCTGTCTTTGTTGCAAAGTGTTCCATCATAACTCTGCCTCTCTTCCGGAGCCATGATCTTATGCAATATATGGAAAATGCCTCAAATAACTATCCTTCTATAGCTCTATTCTCATTACCCTATTATGGGTTTAAATATTTCATGGTTTTTTTTTCCTTCTGTGGTTTTTTTTTTTATTCTTCTCTTTTGTTGCTCTCTTTTCCATGGTCTGTAGCACTACAGCTGTGCTAAAGATATTGAAGGAAAAAAAAACCCCACAGGTACTTACAGTCTTGGTCATACATTGATTATTGTGGACCACAATGATTAAATGTTTCCTTGACAGTTTAGAAATGTCATGCATGTTTTCTTTTTCTGTTTTGGGACTCCACTTGAAGGCTTGAGTGCTTTTTCAAATTACTTTTTAGTGTAGGCTGCCTGAAATCTCTCTGTAGTCTAACTTGGGCCATTAGCTCATGAAACAGACTTCAGTAAAAGCTGAGAAGTTTAATGAAGTTGTGAGCCAGTGTACCTTTCTACTTACTTACAAGTTTTTTTTTCCCCTCTAGTTATTTATCTATGGCTACAATAAATGCACTTGCCAAGTAATGCATTGATTTAGGGGGATTTTTATTAGCAGAGGGAGGTAACAGGAAAGGCAGTGAATGGATCTTGGGGAAGAGGAAGCAGCTGGGGATGCCAGTGGCTGTGGGATTTGTTATAGCTGAAAAATAAGACTTTAACATCTCTGCTGTGAATGCTATTTTTAATGTTCTGGAGAGGAAGCAGATGGAAAGAGACTGTCAGATCTGTACAACATGAAAAGATAAAGAATAAGCCCTTTTAAAGCAATATATAAACCTTACAGGTAGATCTCTCTTCTGTAACTGTCTCCATATGATGATCATATGGACGTACATGCAGCCTCTGGCTGTCTTCCATGCAGCTCCTGAACTCCATGCCCTGTGTACGATCAAAGAAGGTTTGGGCATGTGTTTCTGAGCACTTGCTGCGTTGTGTTTTTAAGTGCTTTGTGCACGACTATCAACTATATCATGTGTGGCTTTACAGGGGCTGGCACTTCTAAAAATGCAGTTCTCAGTCACTGTTACCCTGCTTCTGGAAAAAGAGAACTCCGGACTGGCTGCTGTTTTAATGCTGGTAGTCACAGCTGGTCAGTCTGATCCAAGGCAGTGGAGTGAAGTATGAAACCATGCTGAATTAGGGATGAAGCCGTGATGGTACAAGAGGATTTAGAGAACTGCCAAAACCAGACTTTCTAAATCTTTCCCATTTAAAGTGAAAAAACTCATCCTGAATTGGAAGTTGCCTTATTTCCTAGACAAATTCCCTTTTGTAACCAAGAATGCAAAATCCTTTTGGCTTTGTTTCCATTAGATGATCATTTGAGGTGAACTATCTGGAATAGCATTTCGTGGAAATAAGAAATGGGTAAGACTCAATTCCCCACAGTTAATCGGGACACATAAGTCATTCCACAAAGTGAATTGCAGCCTAAGGAGCCTCCAGTATGTGCAGATGACATCATGATTTACCAGTTGGGTAAGATTTTACTGCAGTAAATAAGCTTGAGAGATTAGCCTGGTCTTGAGAGGGATATGAATCCTCTTTAGAAAAAACCCACAAACATCAGAACACTTACCATACACTCAAAAAAACAGCATCAGAGGTAGGGAATTTCTCTCCAGACACTAGCAAAAGTTACTGGTACTAGAATACAACAGTAAAATGTACCTGACAGTGCTGCTCATTGCTTTGCTGCCAACACAGACAGGAGTTTTGTGTTCAACATTGTCTGTCCCACACAACTGAATTCTGCTTCCACTAAGGTTAGAGGATGATCGGCTAACAAAATGCTGACTTACCTGTGATGACCACAAAGCCCCATGCAGGCTAGGCAGTCAGGTGAACAATTACCTTCTAACATGGCAGTACCTTTAATGGATGTTGTCTGATGGATAAAAGCAGTACTTTTTAGCAAGACATTTGGTATCCCGCAGGCATTTAAGACGGTCTTTGTTTAGTCTGATGCAATTAGATCCAAATGCTGTTATAAACAATAGCATCATATAATAATTAGCAACAAGACTTCCCGTAGTAATACTATGTTTTAATGAATCTAAATAGTTCTACTGTATACTTTAAAATGCCACTTTTAGTCTGAATTCAATTGCTTTTTATTTGTTATGTATGAGTATATAAAGAATACCATGTACAGTACAGGCGAGGATGGTTCTTGTACCTGTACAACGTGCTGTTTTGTGTTTAAGATGTTTTCTGTAAGAACAAACTGGAAGTTCTTTTCCACTAATGGGAATGCCATGGGCTATTACTCTATTACTGAAAACAAAGGCCAAAACTGATTTCAGTCAAAGACCATTTCCTGGCATACCTAATTCATTACAATAAATTCCTTGCTCTAAGTCGCATGTGGTGTCTGTGGCAGAACAAGTAAATATGAGATAATCATATTCAGCCTTACTCTTTAGGATGTCTCCCAGCCTGCACTGTTACCCCCTCAGCCATCTCCAAGACCTGGTTCTCTGGGCTGCAGTGATGTAATACAGACAACCCATTTAGTACTTAATTATCCTTATGGCCTAGAAAGGTACTGAGCCTTTCTTTAAAGGCATGGATTAGAAAAGTAGTCTAAACTTTCCAAAGAGACAGGGTAAAACACTACTTTAGAAATTAGGTATATAACCTTTTTCTTGGAAACTGTATGTTTATGTCCTTTTAGAAAGCATGTTTACCTGAACCTTATCTTAGTCTGTTTTATCATGTTTTCTCTGCCATAAAAAATAGCTGACTTCAGAGTGGGATTAACTTCTCGGAAATATATTCCATAGCTTCTCTTCACATTTTGTGTGCTTCTCAAATCCAGTTGTAAGATAGTAAATGTTATGTACTAACACTGTTTACAATACGATCTGTCAGCAGTCCTATTAAAGTAAAACTGAACCTCTTTTCAAGGATTCATAAAAACTTGATACTAAAACCAGTTTGTAGCTGAAACGGAAATTGCCAGACCTGTTCCAGCCTGACGTGCTTCTTACATCCATTAGAGAAAAACAGAACAGTGCAAACATACCTTGAGTGTAGAAAGAAGCTGAGGAAGGTTGTATCTATACTAACTTTAATAGGCATTATGGAGTGCATCTAAGTCCTTCTCCCAGGTGTTGCAGACTGGCTTGTGACCATACTGTTCTGTCCTCCTGTGCTCTACAGTGGCTGTAGCATGGTTCAACTGCAGCACAAACTGTTGCATCTTCTGGAACGTGTCTCTAGTGTTCCCCATGCTCGTGGATCACTTGTCTCACACACACCTTGGCTATACCAGTTAGTGAGTGCAGACCAAGAGAAGCAGATTTGTTGAAGTAAAGTGTCTGTTGCTGAAGGTGCAATGCCCAAGCTCTGCGTGTTTCAGGGGATTTTACTCTGAACCAGCTGGAATCTGCTCTTTTGGACTAAGTGCCCCTTAGCAGCTGGAACGTGGTAGGTGCACACCTGGTTCAGATGTTGCAGGACTTGTCTACAGTTGGAACCAGTGAGGGTGACTGGGAAATTTGCTTTGGAAGCACATTCCTGATCAAAACTAAATCTAATGTAGACACACCTTATGCTGTTCACTCTATGTAAGAGCCTATGCACAGATGCTCAGCCGCTGTGTATCACTGGTATAGAAGCAGGCAGCAACCTGTCTACAGTTACCATGCCCAGTGCTCTTATTTCTGCTGAAGGGGCATACAGTCTCCTGGGAACACATTCCTCTGGAAGAGAGCCTTACCATCGCCCTCTGGATCCTGGAAATCCTTCATGTGCGCTGGTCAGTGAGGAATCAATTCAAAGTAAGTTGACCATCTGCTGGTCGCCTAAGGTTGTGATGCCATATTTCACTTTCAGTGTAGTTTGGTCCATAACGGTTGCATACCTGAGGTTAATCAGTAGTGGTGGTGTCATCAGGGATCTCCCAGCTGAAAATGAGTACACATCCCTGTATGCAGCTTTCATAATTACGATTGTGCTAACTAATAATTATCATTCTATCGTTTTACAGGCCCTGTGAACCATTATGGAAGACCAGTGGTTTCTGTGAGTCTGTGCAGCAACAGCTTACATCAAAACTTCGCTTTTATACCTCAGCTATTTTCCACTGAAGATATATTTCTTCTCCTCAAAGAAAACCTCATCCTCAAGGGTACCAGTATATGAATCCATGCTCTTCGTTACAATTCAGCTCTACCAGGAAACCAAGAGGCTCAAGAACTTCCTTTGAGAGGGTCCTAACTCCTCGGTGTTGACATGCAGTATGTTTTCTGCCATCTCACTAAGGAGAAGGATGCTGTGGGACAGCCTCTCTGCCAGGACTGCAAAGTGCTTGAAATCACTGTGCAGGGAACAGAGAGCTGTGAGCTGGGGCATATCCCAGTGAATTGTTCAGCAGGGCAGGGATCAGCAGGCTCAGCCTCATCCCAGGCTGCCTTTCTCCAAACCTCTCTGCCTCCTTTCTAGCACAACTAGACCTTGCATTCATCTGTATTGTTTCTGTTTCCCTGCCTAAAGCACTGATCTCTTCTCCATAGCACAAGTATGCTATATGCGCAAAATGTCCTGTAGCGTATAAGGGCACTTATAAGGACACTTGTATAATACAAGGCATAAGCAGTATGTTGCTTTTTATTCAGACCATTTAATCCTCATAAAGGTCATCCCTATTCTACAGGGCTAGGAAAATTTTTATGAAAAACTCTCAGGCATGTATGCTGGATGGCTGCTCTTTAGCCATCACCAAACCTCTACAGGCTTCTGGGCATTCCTCCTTACTGCTGCCAGCCTTTTATCTATGGAGATAAAGTGTTCCTCCATAATATCTCTCCTGTGTAGCAGCCTGGATTTCTGTATCAACCCTTCTACGTGGGCTGCCTTCTTGGCAAAAAGCTTGCTGTTTGGAAGAGTAGGAGCAGAAAAGGCTCCCAACAAAACATTGGAACAAACAATTTTTTAAGATTTATTTTTACAATTTTGGTAAGGATCCAGCCAGCCTGTGTGTGGGGAAGAGACTGGGAAGAGATTGCCAACTGTCTTGGTGGCAGCCTACTTGGCCTCTGCCAGGGCAGCTGCTTCCTGGACACCTGCTATTCCTCGAGGGCCAGAGAAGTGTCCTGCCATGGGGTCTTCTGGTGTTGGAGGCTCAGATTAGGAAACATGACCAAGGAACTTCTCTTTTCTTGGTATCCATGACCTTCCTTCACATGCAGCCCATGAGACAATCTGCTTTGCTGTTGTTCCTTCTTCTCTTGTTTGCAACACGTTGACAATCAGCCTGCTGTTGGATGACCCACGCTGAATTGTGTGTGGCAGCCTGGGAACAGATGAGACTAAATTCCCAGATGTTTTTGTGGTGAGGGACTGTTTTAGTCTTAGTCTGAACACACTGTTGCCCAGATCTGTGCATAGCTTACTGGGACCTCAAAAGCAGAGCTTTTAGTAAGAATCTTCAGTTTGATGATCATACCAGAAAAAGACTTCTTGAAGAAGGGCCTTTACTGAGATGACTTACTAACACCCTAAACATCCTTTAGTGTGGAGAAGGAGTGGATGGCAGTGCCCTGTGTTCAGTCTGGATCTCTCTGGTAGTAACCTGGAATGAGCTTTCCTGTAACTGTAGGAAACAGCAGATGAGATGGGAGTGTTGGTCTGGGTCTGCTGTGGGAAGGGTTTGATGCTAATGGTCCATCCCTGTTTTTCCCTTGTTGCCTGCTCTGGAGGGATTGGATTGATTCCTTTGCGCTGTTGCAAGGATTTGCTCCATCATTAATTACAATAGCCACATCATCCTTTGGGGAGACATCCTCTTCTGCTGGCAGTTGCTCTTAGTCTTGCTGCTTCTCAGCCAGATCTGGGACTGTGATCTGCTATGTGTATCAGACTATGTGATCTGCTGCTCTTCTTGGTGGTGAAATACCTGGAGTGGGCACTGCAGGAAAATCTGCTGATGTTCCTTCTCCTGAGGAGGTCAACATTTGGGATCTGTACCATGGACAGGCTGTCCTGATAGAGGACAAGCAGCCTTAGTGGAGTGGTCTTGTGGAAGAAGGTGGAGTGTGGAGGGTAGAGAAGATGGGAATGGGATAGTAATCAAGGCTTCTTCCGTACTGGATGATATGTGTTTTGTGATGTCCATCTCCTAGGTGTCAACAGCTACTTGCTTTCAAACCCTACCATAAGTCCCCAGTGTGCAGCCCGTGTTGGCACTTCCTCCTGCCCCACGCAAGCACAAAGCAAAGCAACGCAGCAGGGCTGTTTCTGTGTTTTGCCTTACCATAAAGGATCTGGGGGTGAATTGTTTATGATTGAGGCAGAAGGATGGGTGATGATCTTGTATTTAAGGCCTTCTATGGCCTCAGTGCCCTCATGGGTAGTGAGTCCGTACAGTTATAGAATATGGAATACTTAGGATTTCCCAAATCCAAGGAAAGCAACATGGAGGTGTGGATTCTGGTACTCTGGGTTCTGCCAAAACAGCAAACCTGAGGATCTGCAGCTTCTGTCCTTGACTCGATTGAAGAAATATTGTTTTAGAACTGACTGGGGTGAAGAAAAATCCAGTGAGACAGTGCAGAATTCCTATCAGGAATTTTATGGCGTTAATACGGTAGAAGAGATGCTGTTGGCATGGGAAGAAAAGGAAAGGGGCAGGGTTGTTGCTGGAGGTTTCTGAAGTCAAATCTTCTGACGGTCTGTATCTCTACCACAGGACTCGATTGCATGGTCTTAATTTTGTAATGTTTTTATAACTGTAGATGTGAATCATTCTGTTTGGAAAAATAAGCTGTGACCTCAATTTGTCTTCTTACCATTTTTTTTTTGTTTAAATTAAAATGGTAAAAAAAGAACATAAGATGATTATATTGTTCTTTCCAGTCTTTTGTGCTTGATTGCATTATATAAATCCACCACTGTAGTCTGTTTAACTTTGTTCTTCAGTACCAAAAACCCAGTTGGATCAATGAGATTTAGCAATTGTACTGTTTGCTTATAGATCTGCTCACTGGTAGAAACATTTAAGGATGTTGCTAAAAATAAGCATCCTCTTCCTGCAAGGCTGTGAACACAGACTGTAAAATGCATCTTTAAGGGAGGTACGCAAAGTAACAGGAAACCAGCTCAGTCTTATTTCAGTTTACTAGTGCTTGGTCATGAGGTCACCTTTCTAAAGCAAGGGTTTGGTCCTGAGAACAGAAGCAGTAATTTTCTTTGTTCCACAATCCTAAGCTTGAATGCAGTGATCTCTGGTTAGCTATCTGGCTGAGCCAATATGCAGTTAAGAATAGGAAGGCAGGGTCGTTTGAGCTTTCTTCTGGGGCACCTATTGTCCTCTCGGAAAAAAGTATATAAATTCATAGACGCTTTTCCTTAAGTGATAAAGCAGTGATAAAACTAATGTATTTAATGTTGTGTTCCTTATGCCAATACAGTTAATAAAATTGTGGTTTTGCAGGTCCTTATTCCCTTCATTTCTCCAGTTTGTGAAATCACCTGATAATGTGAGTGACACAAGTTAGCACTTAATTTGGGCTGTCAGAATTCTTGTTTGTTGCTTAAAAATGGCAAAACCAACCAACCAACAACAACAAAAAGAAGAATTACTCTATTGTCCCAATAAAGGAAGTGCAGTTCAATTAAGTACTGTCCTATTTTCTAGAAAACAATGGTAATGGTTTTAGCAGATGAAACATTTTTTCTTTTTAAGTGCCTTTACTCAAGCTAAAGGTATTGGTTTCAAATGAAACTTGTAACCCATGAGCCTATTTAAAGCGGTAACTTTAAGAGCCAGCGGTTATTTTTATGTTAGGAGAAAGATTTGCAATTATAACCTATATTCCAAATTTAGGTCTGTTTAGGTTAGGTCTGTTTGCATGTGTTAATGGCTGCACACTAGACTCCCAAAACCAAGTCTAAACACAGAAGTGATTACATTTCAGTGCTGAAGAATCCCATGTCTTTTCTTGCTTCCTTTTTTCAAGTGATAGAAATTTTTGTTAGTGTTTAAAGAGTTTGGTGTTCATGTGGACTTTGGCACTAAGAGGAGGGATTGTCCTCATTGCATTAATAATTTTCAGCCACCTTTTGCATTGTGCTTTTCAACACTTTTGTGAAGTGCTCTACCTTAGTGCAAACATTTCATCAAGATTCATATGAATGGCATCCTTAAATTCTTTATAAATAAATATATGTTACATTTCTTATGTTACAGAAATTATTCATAGTGCAGTGTTACAGAATTTATTCACATGAATATATTAATATTCATTCAAAGTGCTTTATTAAAAGAAATCAATAGAGTTATTCCCTTCCTATGAGTGGGAAACTGAAGGAGAAGAGAGTGAAAAGAGTCACTGGGGCAACACATCAGCCTACTGTTAACATCAGAAAGTTTGGCCTGCTCCTAGAATTCTGTTTCAATGCATCCCATACCACCCGCATAGGTGGTATATGTACCTACCGCATACATAGGGTGAACCCAACATTCATAGGCAAAAATAATATGTTCAAATATTAAGGGCTGTCACTGTCCTACTCAAAAGACAAAAGTCCTGTAGATTATGGCAAGTTTGCAGGGCAAAAAGGCAAAATCTGAAGTTCCTGTGTGTGTGACTCCCTCTTTAGAAGGGCTTACATCCGTATTTCATATTTTGGATATTTGTGCGGTTCATGAAGTTACCTGTGTCCTCTCATGTTGAATGTGGTCAGGTGTCATTATATGTAATATTATTTCCTTTCTGACTTGAAAAGAAGTAGATAGTGAAGCTCTGACTTTGTTCTGCCTAACACTAGGACTCTAAGAGTTTCTGGATGTCTGACGCCAGCTCTATTCATTTTGTTTAATAAACTACATTGGCCCTGAGTGTCAAAAGCAAATGAACATCTATTCTTTTAGAAACTGCAAGAATGAAAGAGATGAAGAATTTCCCAGGGTTTCAGTGTTCAGGTCTGAAACAGTGGAATAATGAGTATCCAGTGAAGGCCCCTTTATGCTCATAGATCTGAGTTGCACATGCTATTAACATAGGGTGCTTTCAGTTACGTTACTGAGACTGATTCAACATTTGGGATTCGGGATCCAATAATCTCAAAGTGAAGAATATTCCAGCCTAATGCTTTCAGCTACATTCAAAGGTGATGCAAATACACGTCCTCTTCGCTGTCAGGAATCCTTACTACTTTTAGGTAGGATTGCTTATAATTATGTCCTCAAATATTATATTGCTGTTTTCAGATGAGTCCAAGGAGGGATATCGCATGACTAAATCATGTAACTAAATAGTTATCACAGCCAAAGTCTAGCAAGAAGGGTGCCCAACAACATATTTCTATTGCTTGAACAATGCAAGCGGGTGGTCTTCTGACTGTTTCTTTCCTAAAGACAACACTGTCTTGAAAGCAATAGGAAACCACTTATCTGTTGGGAGAGGACTAAAATGATTTTTTTTTTCATCTTAAGAGTAATACAAAACCCAAAATCTTTTAAAATGTTGCAAGACTTTCAGTAAAGGGGGATTCTAGCTAAACAACCTCAAAATTGCATTGCTAATTATGACAGATCTATGAGGTGTTATATTTTTTTTAAAGGTGAGTATATCAAATCACAGACAGAGTTTTGAGAACTTTTCGTCTTCTATTTCCTGAGAAAACAGAGATGATCTAGGAGAGAGGGAAAGACAGCCAGTAGACAGCTCTTGTACCTACCGATGCTTTTTGATCTGGCTGAGCTTGTACACAGACAGTTCCATTAACAGCTCAGGCAAAGTGCTACAAGCTATAAAGAAATCAGCTGAATAACATACAGCTTTTGTGTGTACTACCTAGGTTTGCTGTATATATACTTGACAGTCTCTTTGGGCTGCAATGTGTAACAGTAAGGGAGGTGAGGATAAAATGAGGAAATGGCCTTCCAAGATCTCTTTGACATGTTATCTGGAGTTGAAAGTACAACAAATAATGTTCAAATCATTAAATTATTCATAATGAACAAGCTCAATGGCTTTCAACGTAAAAACCCAGGCATACAGGGATACCTTTGTTCTCCAATAAACAACTTTAAGGCCTGATGTTAAGCCTACTAATGCTATTCAGAAGACCTGAATTGACTTCTGTATGCTTTGGATGTAACACTTTATAAACAGAATAATTCAGAGGTGATGAATCCCTTTTCTTTTAGGAAAATAAATACAGAAGCCACTCATGAAACATTCACATATGTGACCAGGGACTTAAATATTCCTCATGATTTGATTTCCGTCAGGAAGTAGAGAGAAATAGACACTGAACAGACAAAGCCATTACAAGAATCATTCCCTGGTGTTTAAGCTCAATCATCAACAGATTTGGAACTGTGATATAAGTGACCTTTGAAAAACATGAACTACTATGAGAATATGCCATTTTTAAGACACATCTCAATGTTATAGGAAAGATGGAGATTACGTCAGTAGCCAAGAGACACATTTTCCATTTAAAGCTTAACATTTTAGGAAGGCAAATTGTCTATTACCAGTGGAGACAGATTTTTATGCCTACACTGACTGCTATATTCTTGTTGTTTTATTTCATTCTGTCCATACAAAGGAAGCGTAATCAGTTTTTTTCAGCAGAGTTTATAGCTGCTTTCATCTTCGGGGCAGTATAAAGCAGGTAGGGTATGTTAATGAATCTGGACCTATACTTTAACAAGGTAAAAATAAGTATTCTAGGCAAATATTTATTATGCTTGGCAATCAGCAATAAGAGACACAACTTCTAAAGTCAACACCTTTTTCTTTGTGCAACTGATCTTTTGTTTTTTGAAACCTAGATTTGCAGCTGCTTATGTCTGTGGGTGAGGGGGAAAAAAAAGCAAAAATCAAATGCTCTTTGGAGTATTCTAGATAAGACATTCCCTAAAATTGGCATATTTGCCAATTTTGACATTTCAGGCTTTTGTGAATGCCTTCTTTCTCCTTTCTCCAATCAATATTCCATTTCACAGCAACAACAAACACATGGCAGAAGCAAAACGGCACAACTGTACCAATGAATGCAACAAGGGAAATTGAACACTCTTTTTTTCTTATCTGCTGTAGTTCTTCACAACAGACTTCCTTTCTGCTTTGAGTACTCCACACACCTGTACAACAATGTCTATTTTAAAAATTCTTCAAAGTAACAGTGTGGAATATGGAGCTGCTCACTTTGCTGGAGGTGAGAGAAATGGCACTAAAGATGACTGGGAGAGTTACAAGCAACAAAGGTTGTCCTGTAGATCTAACCATACTGTTCCTCTCGATGCCCCTGGGACAACACAGGCTCTTGCAATAAGCCAAGACGTCTCCCTAATGTGGGTGATGTTACAGAGGAAATAATTTCTTCCCTTGTCCTCTGTTTTGTGGAAGGGAGAGTCTGGTGGACTAGGGGGTAGAATCCAACCCTTTCTGCCTTTCCAGGCTTTTTATTATGTAGAGAGTCTCCAACAAACAGAGCTGCTGTAAGAGAACAGGCTGCCTTTGGCTCTGCTGGGTGGCCCTACTTGTGCACGTCAGAGCTTTGGGAAGCTGAGGGAGGATGTTGCCTGGAGCATGGTAGGGTGCTTTGAAAGCACCCCAGGGCCATGGGTCTGCACCTCCCCTTCTTCTGGGCTCCTCCAAGCTAGATTTAACATAATGATGAGCCTTTTCTCCTGCCACTCTGTCAGCAGTTCTCACAGATGATTATCCACAGACAATCCCATTATTGTTGTAATTTATTATGAATTACAGAAGCCTAGCGTGCCTGATTAACAGCATGGGCAGCAGTAGAGTTACCAGAAACAAATATTGAGAAGTCTCTTGGCACTGCACGTTTGCTTGGCATGGTAATATCGGTTACAGGCTGCACATAGAAAGTTTGGAGTGAGAAGTTTGGAGTTTCCCAACTAGGAAGGCTGAAAAAGTCATGCTGTGATGCTAATGCACAGGTGGCAGGTAGTGAAGGTTAGTGAGTTGTTACATTTTTCTTTGGTTTAAATCAATTTGATCTCGGAAACACTATTTAAATGTGATTGTGATGCTGACAGCTTGCTTTCTGGGGAGGTATGTACAATTGTGCGGAATTATTGGTGTATATTGTAGCAAGGGAATAAAATTACAGATTTAAACTTTATGCTCATCATTGTGGGTCTTTTAAGTACATGGAGAGCCAAGTTTCTCAGCCAGGTAATTTGGTCTGGTTACATTAAATAATTGTATATTTATTGGGTTCCATAAACCAAGAATTTGGCTGAAAATCCATTGTCGCATTGAGTCTTGCAATACAATATTGTCTGTGTGTTGTAATTTAAAATAACAGGCAGTGAAAGAAAGGCAGTGGAGAGGGTATTGTCACTGAGTCATGAATAAATGGTTGAAAATAATACAATCTATAGTGGGCTTAATGGTTCTTGGTTTCTTGCCTGCCAGAAATCTTTCTTGGCACATGATTTTCTTGGTTTTGCAGCATCTATCAGAGCTGGCTCTGGAGCAGTTTAAACATAGCATACTGAAGTGTGTTTTACAAGATCATTTGTAATATTGCCTTACTGCCCTGCTTCAGGAGGAGGAACGCTAGACCTCTTCCCGGCTTTGTGAAATGATGCTGCAAAGTACGTGTGACTGTTGATAGCTAAAATCTACTTCTGGATTTCAATCTTCATTGCACGTGAAGAATGCAGCCTGCTCTAAAGGCAGGGAGGAATTAAAGTGTTAAAGCATATAGAGAGAATATGATTTAGTGAATTAGTCAGAAACTGAAGTACTGGGTATTTTTGCAAAATAACAATGAGTCAAGGAGTTGGCTGAGACAGAATAGAAACTGGCCTTTCACATATCCACATGCAGTCAGTGGAGCAGCTTAGCTAACAGAAGTTACCACTGTCAGCTGAGCTATGGGATTAACCATGTGTGTGCTCCCAGTCAAGGGTAAATGCAAAGTCAACTTTCACGGTGTTTTCAGTTAATACACTTTGCTTTACAATGGCATCGGTGTAGCACAGCGTCATCTTACCTGGCTCTGCAGACAAGTGGTGACACACTAATGTCCCATTTTTATAGTGTTTGCTCTGGTAGCAAGTATTGCAAATTCCTTAAAAACCTACCTGAAATTTCTCGCTTTTATCTGAAAATTTATAAATAAAAGATATGAACTGGATATGTGAATGTCCGCTCAGGGATCTCTATGTATTAGGAAAGTATATTTTAAAATGTCTTAAATGTTTTTCCTCCTTTTTCTCCAAATTTCTAAATGTTAATGTACAAAAAAGTTTCAGTTAGCTTTAAATGTCTTTGGGGAGTCCTCTCTCTCCTAGGGTTTTTATGATTCAGCATGCAATTTTATACAAAAGTGTTCTTGAAGCATTTTGAAAGCTTCCCTGTGAATTATTTCTGGCCTTCTGGTATTTTATGAAGCATCATATTTTGCAATTGAAATATTTTTAGCATGATTTTAGTACGTCTGATTTTACAAAATCATAGAGAGCGTCTCTTGAAACAGATGGAAAAAGTGATAAACAGCTGAAAGGGAGGCTGGAAATAAAATGGACAAGTTACGAGTGATATTCTGTGTTGGACCCCCTTCTATTAACTTTATCTCCTTTGATCTCAGACTCTTTCTGTGCAGAAAAGTCGAAGCTCTTTTTTTTTTTTTTTCTTTTTTTTGGGGAGGGGGTGGGGACTGAGGAGGGGAGGGAACATCCTTTGGGACTTATGTTTCAGGAATTCATCAGCAGCAGAAAGCAGAAAGAAAAATCTTTTCTGACTTGGTTATTTCATAATTTGGCATTATTATAAGTTTCTTCCAACCTCCTCTAAAATATTAATTACTCTTGCCATAGTCCTGGCAGCGTGATTCTCTGTATGACTATCTTTGTTTTTTCCCCTACTTACAGCTGCTTTCAGATGCGTTTAATGACAGTAATTTACTGAAATAGACTCACTGAATTTGTTCAGGAGACAAAAATAACACTCTAGACTCTTTTCTGTGCCCCCAAAACACAAATCCAGGGGTGAATCTGAGTCCTGGAAGAAACCATTCAACCTCTCTCCCCAACCAACTGTGAGCCCTTGCTTGTACACCAGATTGCCATCATGCATTTTTTTTTTTTCTGAAAGGAAGGATTTCTGCCTGCTGTATATATTTGCTTCCTCAACATCTGGGTTGTGCGGACATGATGTGCACATCACGGTGCTGCCTGGGCTCCAGGGAGCGGGGCTGTGCGTGGGCCTGGCACTTGTAGACACCGCAGTCTGATCCGTGACAGAGTCCCAGAGCAAACCACAGGGCTGGGGTACGAGGCTCGGCCCATCTAGCGGGCAACACTGGAGAGGTCAGGGGAGTTTGTGCTTCACTCTTCACAAAAGATGTGTTAGGATTAAAATTCCAGCCCCGTAATTTCTCTCTAATAGTGTTTTTCCTCCCACTGAAGTAAATGAAAAGAGGATCAGTCCCAATGACAATAATTATTTCCCAATGATGGAAATGGGCACAGCAGGAAAGTACTCTTGCAACAAAGATTGTAACGCGTGAAGAAGCCGGTATTTTTGGTTGCTGAGGGACTGCTTTAGTCCTTAGCCCCCCCAAAGGCCAGGGCCATCCGTCATGCTCTGTCACTGCAGACAGCTGGTGCACAGCAGGCGCCAGCTTTTTTGCTGTAGGCTTTTGTGTTGCTTTAAGATTTTTGTAATTGAATATGAAGCAGCAGCTAAGTATAATACAAACTCGACAGGATGTTTTCTCAGTAAATCAGCGTAGTTCCATCGGCTTAATTTATATTAGTTAGCCCACTGGTGTGCTGGGATCCTTGCTAGGCGTGCTGACCAATGTTGTTTCACTGCTCTTTTACACCACTGTGTGTGTAATCTCTTGATTCTTGCTTTGGGCTGAGGCTACAGAACTTATTCAAGGTTATGGTGCATCTTGCATGTTTTCAAAGTAGTGTTTTTCATGGTGTTTCTTGGTGTTATGATAATCCAAATAATAATAATAATAATGAAAAAAGTTCCAGGGTAAATTGTAAGTTGGAGAGGCATGATGTAGTGATTGAAGCCTGGTGTTTGTCAGGCTTCCAGGCGGGGGGTGTGAGCCCTGCCGAGGAGCTGCAGGTTAGGGGGTTGCCTGCTGTGATCTCTTGGTCCTTCAGACAGGGCTGTAGCCTGATTTGCTCCATACAGAGGTAAAGATGTTTGCCTTAGATGATCCTACTAGTTTGAGCAGGTTTGGCTGAAATTTGCCCTAAAAGTACCTTCTGCTTGTTCTCCTCTGCTGCAGAAGTGGTTTCATTTTAGTGAAGGTACATAAATGTATACCCAAGAAACAGCTACGAAACAAAATGGTCTAATATTTATTACAGTGGGTGGCTCAATGATTCCTGCCAGCATAATCACAGAAGTTAGTGTCATAAATAAAATCATGGTGTCACTAGAACTGAGCTTTGCATAAGTCTGATATTTGACTGACTGTAGTATTTTCCAAAGAAAGCGGTTATACAACCTCCCCATGTTCTTTTAACATATACACATCTATAATATTTTAACCAAATGTAGGATAAAATGTGTCCTAAGGATTTTCAGATTTAGTTTACTTTGACTTTTTTTTTTTTTTAAATAATCTTTGGTGGGGAGGGTCGTAGTGAGAAGCATTTGGTCTGTTCTACATTTCTTGGTTAGTTATGCTGGTTTTATAATTTTTTATCAGAAAGTGTAAGACTGTTGTCTGTCTTTATACTTAGACCGTATCTGATCACCCATGCTATGGTGCTGTTCTTACTGTGGCAAAGCATACAGAGGTTTGAGCAATATAGCGAGTATCTCGCTCCAAGGCTCCTTGTCTCTCCTTAGCATCTCTTACCCCATATTGCATTAGTCAGCCACTGTCAGGAAAAGGCCTAAGTTATGTTCAAGAATTTGTGTTACTGGGCCAATTTCACATCTGCTATAAGCCTGATGACAGTAGGAATTAATTGAAAGGCAGTGTTTTCTATATTCCCCTAACTGGGGTCACATAGTTGCATGGAGCTTGTCTCATATGGTTTTAACTTTTTTCACAAGACAGGCACATGATGGAGCAAATATTTCAGTAGGGTAAAACAGCGTGATGCTGGATGGTTTTCCTTAGTAGCTGTGTCCATGACTGAGGTCAGTGTCCTAGCTTTCTAATTGCTGAACGCTTTGGTCAGGACCAGCCACCCTTCTTGCTGGCACCAGAGCACCCTTCTCCGCCTCTGCCTGGAGATGGCTCTGGAGGCTGAGCATCCCCTGACCACTGGAGCCATGCTCCCACCATCTGCTTGGACTGTATGGAAGATAAACCAGTGCAGGATTATTCTGCTGATGTATTACAGTGGATATTTTATGACTGACATCAGTGCATTTCATTGTAAATTCTGAATATGCTGTGTTTATGCTGGAGTAGTTTATAGGGCTAAACAGGCAGGAATAAAGTTGAAGATCCAGAAGCGTGCCCAACCAGGAAATGGTGAAGACGGATACTAGAGAAAAGTCTAAAACCAGTCTCTCACCCAGTGATAGGATTTGGACTTTTGAACTTGATTTTAATGGATCAAGGAGTCCTCTCTTTCTTGTTTTCTTCTGTATCTGCAACTTTTTTTGAAGATAAACAGGGACATTGAAACTCTGAAATGCTTTTAATGTATTTTTGTTGGATGAGAACTTTCAGTCACTGCACAAAGTGAGTCTGATGATACCCCCCGACACCATCCAGTGTGTCCTCCCTCAGTAACAGGGCAATAAAAGTAAGTAGCTGCTACCATGAACCTCCACCCCAGTTTCTGCTGGGGGTAGGGCACTTTGCACTTTGTTTTCACTATTTCTTGTTTCATAAGTCTTTGTTTTCTTTCTAATAAACCTGAAGTACTGGATGCTTTCACTTCATATTGAAATGAGTGGAGGAATGGGCATTTGAATCATAGCCTGGTTTCAATTTGAGAGGAATGTAATGAGACTATAAAAAGAAGAGAACTGCAGTGTATGTAATCCACATAAGGCATTTTGCTAGAAGTGAGACATCGTTACTAAAGCCTGCTTATGTCGTTTTGATTTTTCTGAATACATTATGAAAAGGATAACACTGTCGTGACACGGTGTCTGGTGGCCTTTATATTATTTTACTGAGCAATTACTTTACGGCTACTATTCAGCCCCCCAGATTATATAGTTTCCCATATTATTCTCAATGTGATTCAGATTATTTGTTCACTGAAAACACTGTACTAACACTATAGAAATATAAATGATGCATCCTGCCTTAGATCCTGATTAAGCAAGGTGGCTGGTGGATGTAGCCATGATTGTTTTTGACATGTTGAACCTTTCAATTTCTATAAGATTTTGGTCATCTGCTTTGTGCAGACTTTTTGTTTTTTTCCTGTACAACTTGTTGCCTTTAAACAATAATTGTGTAAATTTAAAGCATACATTTGTTTTTCACTATGAAAAAAAAAAAGACAGCCACGGCTAAGCTTAGGTCAGACACAAATTAGAAACTAATTTATCATGATAGCCTTTAGAAGAAACAGTTGTTGAAGAAATGTTTGAATGCTTATATAAAGAGGGGAGAGATTTTAGATTACAGCAGTCTTCCTGCGAGCTGCAGATGTGTTTTCCTTCAGAAGACGTTCTGTAATTGTAAAGGTGTATAATTTCAGAGGATGTCACAGTTGTCATGGCAATTGCATTAATATTGCATGGGCATAAAGCGTGCAATAACATCATGTCAGTTCCTCCTGCCCTCAGGCTACCACAAGTTACTCATTTTTTCCTTTAAAATTGTGTTAATTTTTCCCTATGAACATTCCCATTCCAAATATCAGCTAAAGTATCTTTTTAATTGTTCACTCTTAATTCGCATAGATAAGTTGCCTCTGTATTTGTTGTAGGAAGGGAATTCTATAAACTTAAATGCATGATTTAGTTGCATTGCCCAACAAACACTGGGAGAAAGGAGGAGTAGTGGCTATGGTAAAAGCTGCAACTTAAAATTAGGATGTGATTTTATCTGCTACATTTATGTCTTTTACCCTCATATTTTGGTTGTTTTTCTGTCTCAGGTTGGAACTTGCCCCTTCTTGAGTCAATGAAAGTTTGGCTACTGGTAATCAGGCAAACCTCCATGTTATCTTTAACGATGCATGAAAACAGCCACAGGATAACAAAAATAATAAGAACCAGAAAACCACAGAAATTCCCAGTGGTTCAGACTGTGTTGCTATTGCCTGTGTTTTGCTAGGTCTGCCAGAGCTGAGGAAAGTTGAAGTTTGTGGGATAGGAAAGGTCATGGAGGTACCTTGCTCCCCCTTTCTCTTCACTTGACATCAGTGGGCTTTACTAAAACTCATAAGGATGCAAGAGGTGTTATGGCTGCTGTTTCCTGTATATATTGGGTCTCATCGAAAGTGGAAAATGCCATGTTTACTCAAACAGCTAATCCCAAAAGCATGCGTCTCTCTCATGTACACCTGCACTGCCTGTGCGGGGGTGAATCCGGTCTTACAACGTTTTGATAAAATCCATTTTGAAACCGCAGCTGCTGCAGCATTCAGCTCCCTGCTTGCCAAGCACTGTTTGTCTGAGTCAATAACCTTCTGCTCCTCTGCCTGCACTAGCTGTCTTTGATTTGGATGTTCATTTTAGGACTTCAAAGCCCTAAATAAAGCCTATCTGTCCAAGCATATGTTTGTTAAGTGGCTCAGGCAGATTAATTTCTCTCCTGTTTCCATATGGTTACTACTCTGGCACCCCCAGTGGCTGTAGCAGTGTCAGTAGAGCAAAGGGAGAGAGGCTGTCTTTTAAGATACATTTACACTTTATATAGGGGCAGTGCGTTGTCTGTACTCCTTCAAGGAAAATGTCCCTTGACCAAATTTCATGCCTGTGCCATGGCCAAGCTGATACACCCAGCATCTCAGAGGGGTTTGTTAGGTGTGTCTTTTCAATATTTGTAAATAAAAGGCTATTTTTCAGCATGTAGCATGCTGTGTCCACCTAGAATATGTTGTGTAAACTTGTTTTTATCTTTTCCTTATGCCCCGGTTGCTTTCCTCACAGCTTGAACCCTCTGGTAGGGAAGTGAGTGTGCCTGGCTGGCCGTCACCTTTCAAAGCGTGCGCTCTTGTACTTGCCTCCTCCTTCCTCTCCATAAGCTGGACTTTGCTGTCCTTCAGGCTCTGTTTCTCCTCAGCTCATTGAGAAGTTAGCAGCTGTCTGCTCATGGTAGTTTTATAGCGCATTACATTCATACTTTTTGATACAGGCAGAACTTGCCTGCAGTTTGGTACAGGCAGTTATCTGTTGGATAGAGTCATAAATACTTCAGTTAGAGCTACAGGTGTAATGCCTTAGATAATGAAGAATGGGAAGTTGTAATCAATTAACTCCTGAGAGCCTTATAATTAACACTCTTAGTGGGATGACATTTTTCTTCAAACTGTTTGAAGCACTAAATCCAAAGCGCAGCACTAGAGACCTAGGAGGGCCCATCAGCGAAGCTGTCACATGCATTAAACCAGGAGCAGAAAGCCTTTGCACAGCAAGCACCGTAGTATTTAGGAACATGCACTAGCTGTGCTCCAGATCACTTACTCGGGATTAAAATTCAACCTTGCAGCCTTCTTTTTCAGCACCTGAAATATTTCAGTTACTTTTATTTTCTGTTCTCTTTCTACTTAAGGTAAATCAAGTTTATTTTTTCAGTGCTAGCTTATGATTCGCAGTTAATGGGAAGGTGGAGCAGGGCCAACAATCCATTTGATTGAGAAGATCTGTTCTGCTGGGGTTTTTGTGAGGAAATGAAAAACATGAACTGCAATAAATTTGCTTATTAAAGAAGCATTAAAGATTCTGTTGTAAAATAGGATTCTTCATGATATTTTTTTCTTGAGTCAGTTAAGTCTTGTATTTCTAGAATTAAGAAAGAGATTGATTAAGTTTAGCCAAGGATTTTTAATTGGTAGTACTATAAAACAAAAGGAACACATGGTCTACAAACACAGGTCAACTTCACTGGTTTCAGTGGCATTACAACGGGTATGCACAGATCTTCCCTTATTCTTTGCAAGGGCCATGGGGTTTTTAATATCTCTGTAAAACCAGAAAATTTAAAACCCCTTTAACTAAGTCTTTCAGGGAATTTCTGGCATTATTAGAAGTGGAAAACATCAGAAATCAGAGAAGATCTAGGTGTCCCTAGAAGATACACCGTTCTGCTGTGCAGAGTTATGCCCTGCTGACATCCTTCATAGGGACTGACTGCCCAAGAATAAAGTCAGAGGCACTGCTGTCACTTTGGCATAGACTAGTAGAGCTTTCATGAAGTACATCCAAAATATATTGAAAGCTTCAATGCAAATGCTGTTCTCGAGCACATTTCCTGGAAGGCCTAAGGGCAACCACAGCCCTCTACTTCATTATTAATTCCTCTCGATATTTCTTATTGCTGAATGATGGACACAAACTGCAGCATGGACAGCAGCCTGAAGGCCGCTGAAAATCCATCCTTGCCATCCTAACAGTCCTTTCTTGCACAGCATAGACAGAGGTCGCATAAATCTCTGTTTAAAAATATGATAGTGCTGCTGCTTTTAAAGTGTGGCTTATTTCCTTTCAACATAGTTTCCGTACAGCTGTGATCATGTTTAATATTTTAACAAAAATTCTTTTGACGATACTGTCTGATATTTCTCACTCTGAGAGGGCAATAACATTCAAGGTTAACTAACCTTAGCTGTACTCTTGGTGAGTTTTATTCCCGATACCATTCCTGTAGGGACTGCAAGTGTGTATGAAAAGTAACCATTTTATCAATATCAAGCATGTTAAGGAAAGACAACCCCATTGTTTGAAAAATGAGTCAGTTTTGATACTGATGTGGCAAGTCTCTGTGTGTTAAATGGGCAGCTCACAGAAATACCTGTATCAGTGTGTCCAAGGTCCAATTTGATTTCCCTGTAATCAATAGTAAATGCCCTACTTGCTGTGAACAGATTTAAAACCTTGGCTGTAATTACTTTACCCCATCCTGTAAATAAAGTCAATCTGTCCTAATCTAAATTCTAATTAAATTCTATCTTCACCGAAAGGGTTGTCAAGAACTGGACCAGGCTGTCCAGGGAAGTGGTTGAGTCCCCATCCCTGGAGGTATTTAAAAGATGTGTAGATGTGGTGCTTAGGGACATGGTTTAGTGGTGGACTTGGCAGTGCTAGGTTAACGGTTGGACTCGATGGTCTTAAAGGTCTTTTCCAACCTAAACGATTCTAAATACTTCCAGAACTTTCTGTGTACTCCCTACTTGGCACTTTATCTCTATCCATCTACATAACTCTGCCTCAAAATACTTCTCTTTGGTTGTCTGATCAGCAAAGGGCTAACACTGCTTTGGTTCATCTCCACAAAACTAGCGTTTCCATTGCAGGGGTTAGTGGTCTGTGGTGCATGGGTCTAGGGAGGGCTGAAGTAGCAGGGTCATGGAAACATCACTATGGGTGAAGTTTAAAACAAAAATAAATCCAGAATCATATTAAAATGTCTTTGCTTTCCTTTCTACATAGCTGAAGTACAACTGGAAAAGGATGTTTTCCTCTTTCTCTCTGTATAAATGTAAACTAATGAAAAATTTGTAACAAATTCTTAACCTTTGACAAAAAAACTGCTGTGTATTGATGAATAAATTGATTTAATTTCCCCAGAGGGAGCCATAGGCTCAACATTATCTGCTGGGGCAGCACTGCAGCAGAAGGTGATGCTGTGTGGTAGTTTATGTGTAATGAGATTTTTTTTTAAGCTACTATTTTATTGCTTACTCTCTTGAATAATGCTTCCCTTACTATGACCCTGGATCAAGGTAATCTGCAAAATTATAAGAGGACTGCTGTGGTTCACAGCCTGCACTGCACTGCAGTGGAGTAGACCTAATGAATTTCTGCCTGGTACCCTGTGCTTTGATGCAGAGACAGTGTCTCTCACCTTTTATACATCCTCCTGACATGTAATGGGATTTGCATTGGGCATTGCCACTGGAGTGGTGACCCAGCTGGAGAGGAGGGATGTTGGAAAGCCACTGACACAGACTGTCCGGCAGCACAGACACGTGGGACCAGATCCAGGGGTTGCCTTATTAAGTCCCTTCAGTTGTCTCTTCTGTGAATTGCTATCATTCTTCCCATGGAGAAAAGACACATTGTCAAACTTGGCAGAGCGTGAAAACCTTACTCATACATGCTTGCTTTGGCTCTGATAGCCAGCACGTGGAAAGGGTCAAAGTCCTGAAGTAATGGTTGAGCGAGCTGAGCCGATAGAAGGCAAAGATGTGCATCTTCCTCTGTCCTGCGCAGGGAGCCTGTAATATAGGTTGCAAGTAAAACTGTGCAAAATCCCTCCCACAAAGTGTTTTCCAAGATAGCGACTGGGATATCTGCTGTTCGAAGGGGTGCCTGCGATGCAGCTTTCTTGAAGAGGTGGGACAGCCGAGTTTCGAGGAGAGATACTGTGCTAGAAGTGAACAGAGGAAGCAATGTTCTGCTTTGCACTCCAGCCAGCAATAATCTCTTTCCCTGCTGAATACTGCATTTTTCCTTTATAAAAACATTAATCTGCAGGGTATTGGGACATGGTCAGATCCTGCCAAGAACAAATTGTTAAGTAGTTGCTGTGCTCATTGCTTCTTAAAGCTGTAACTGGTGCTTTTCATTTTGCAAAATAAGTATCATGGGGCAAAAATGTATTGGCTGTGACGTTATAGCTATTTCCCAGAAAAATTAATTCTAAACTGAGAGACTCGGAAACAAAATAGTTCTTAGAAGGCTCTGTTTGTTTAGCAGCTGTTGTTTATATATGAAACAAAGGAAATTTGGTTAAAATTGTATGATATGCCCTTACATTTCAAAAAAGGACCCCCTTTAAAGTCTCTATTTTCAGTTGGCTTTAGGTCACGCTCCAATGCATGAGTTTCAGACTGAGAAGGAAGGGATCATACCTTCACAGCAGCCCACCCTCCGACTTGTCAAACTCAAACTGCACCATCCAGGCAGCACAGCAGCAATTCCTCTGCTTGAACCGTGCCCTCTGCTTTCTCTGGGACATCCAACAACATTCAGCACTTCAAATTCCCACCTCTGGGACCTTGTGGCTATCCAACCTTCCTAAAGTACATGAGAGAAAGAAAGTTTCAAATAGGCATGTGCACAAGCTGATCATCCTACTTAAAGACACTTTCTGGAAATGCCAAAAAACCCCATGCCAGGCATCTGTCTAGGGCATTTCCAGAAGGTGCCTCTATTCATTCCATGGGGCAGACCTAAAAACCATCACATGTACAAACACGCTTGCTCAAATCAATTGTCCGTTTTCGCAAATAAGGATCTATTGTAGCATAATAGGTTTCAATAAAAATTATAGCAATATATGCAATAATTTTACAAAGGAGAAATCTGGAAATGCAGTTTGCACCAGTCTGAGGTTTAGTATAAGCTGACACAAGTCTTACCAAGATCAGTAAGAGTTATGGTCTTCTATAGCAAGATCACCTTGTCCTTGATCTTTACTGACATTTTTATGCTCTGTCACAACCTAAAAATGGAAATATTGTCAAATACTATATCAGCTCATCAGACAGCTTATTTTTTTTCCCCCACGTAGTTAGTTATTAAAGCTGTTGCCAGTCACTGTAATGGAAGCTGTGTCAGACTGCTTGTATTCCCAAGTTACTCACAATTTGGGAATGTATATGTGTGTCTTCTTGTAATGACAAATACTGCTAGTGTGCTGGTGATAAATTCTGCAGTCATTTCAATAGGATTTTTGCTGTAATTTATAAGCATTTGTAAGGCTGAGACAGCAGAAGGCATCATAGGAAATCTAATTCTTAGGGCACCTGTCTGCAAAAAGAGGAGGATGGTTGCAACTTCACTTACAAGACTGGAATACTTTGACCCCTTTTGTGTTTGGCTATATGAACTTTCCAGTAATTCTAGTGTATTGAGAAAATGCTGGGTTTAATGACAAATGAGTTAATAAATCCTTTCCTTAGGCTTTTAGTTGGCTTCCACAAGAGAGAGATCTTTAATTTAATATGTCATTGACCACTCTCAGGTATGAGGTTACCTCCACAAATCTTTTCATACTGTCACCTCTTGGTTGGTTATTAAATTGGTGCTGTCTACAAATTTATTTGGTTGTAAATTATTTGGTAATTATTGAGAAGTTCCTTTCACCCTATCTGTTGTCTTCAGGTGGCTGTTGGGAAGCAAAATGGAAATGGATAATTTATTTTTCACGGTAATTTAAAAGTGCTTGTGAATAAGTGGAATATAAAAGAAATTACTATGTTCAATATCTGAATTTTGTTTTCGGTGTTACTGTAAAATAAGGCAAGCTTTCTGGACTAGGCGTTATTGATAATTTTTTCATAAATCAGACTTCTAAAAATTGTTATATTTATGTTAAAAAATAACCTGATGAGAAATTTTATCTATAATCAACTTAAATAATTAATCGGTACACCAGTCCCATTTCTTTTATCCTGAATTTGGAAATGAATTTAGGCCGAAATTCCCTCAAAATATGTTTGCCTCCAGAAAACATCTTCAACTTCCAATGTTTGCAACCAACTAGCAGCACTGCCCTTGAGCTATTGACTTTGGTGCAGCAAACAGGAACGGTATTTCTGGTTTTCATTCTCTGGAAATACTGTTAGTGCCACAGGACACTGAGCACACTGAGGTCCTGCAGCTTGGCTCACAAGGTCTTTGTATGAGGAGCTAGAAGTTGTTGGTGTGAACAGAAGGGTATCTAAGCTGGAGACGGTATGGAGCATTTATCTGTGGAGTTCACAGCAGCACTAACATGATGCTAAGATGGAGCTCACCTACTGCACTTCAGAGCAGATGCCGCACTGCAGGATCTGCTCCCTTTACTCTCCCCTGCATTTGTGTTTCTTGCCTGAGGAAGGTAACCCCTCCTAACAACCAATCGTCCTCTAATAAACTTAAGTCATCCAGGTTTCATTATTTTTATGCTTTTTGGTCACATTTTTAGTATTGCTAGGCAGGGATCATTTACATGATGGCATCAAGGACAGAATCAGGAGCATTAAGTAACTCACCAGCAGCAAACAAGTATCACAAGCACGGTGAAACATAAAACAGATTGCTGTATATTGATTTTAAAACAAGGTACTTGAAATGAGTAGAACCTAAAGGGAGGAAACGTGGTGCACCACAGCTCAGCAATTATTTACTAACTGAAGTAATCAGTGTTCTCACTAACTTCTGGAACCTATTTAATCATGTGAGTATCAGTACATCTGCTATCGATCATTCGTTAATGACCGCAAAGATATTAGGGAATTATTTGTCATTGTGTTTCCCCTCCTCCTCCCCCTTTTTATATTTTATTCTTCCAAAAGGCATCACTTCTGTCCCATTGATTTCAGGGTAGTAAAACCTGAGCCTTTATTTAGGATTTCTGTCAGTGTTGCTGGCAATTTTTACACAGAACAGTCATGGCTGCAGGGTCTGGCCCTGTAACATTATGTTAGCGAGATATATTTTCATATTAATCATAATTACCATTTAAATTTCTGTTTTAATGCATGTCCAAAGCCCTGACAGTTGGCCAACACATGGAATGGAGCCAAAGCCAACAAACTGAAGCGGGAAGATGCTGGCAAATAAAACCGAGGGCGCCATTTGCAGATTCTTGCCCTTTCCTACCCTCTTTTCTTCCTCCCATGCTGCTAAAAAATACGAGCATGTTAATTAAAAGGAACAAATGATGCAGTAACTAAATCATCACACTGCTCATCCTACATATGGCGAGGCACTTCGTATATGTAGCAGAAGTCGATTTCTGGATTTAGTGCACTTCCAGGTTTTTTTTTTGCCAAAGGGCCTGTCTTCATGAGAAGCTCCTTCTTCTTCTGGGATGGGGAGTGACACCAGCCAAAACTACTGGCTGGGGTAAACACTCCCTGACCCTGCAGGAACCAGGCTGCTTAGTTATTCCCTGCCTAGTGTTAATGCTTGATGACAACCTCCTATCCCACAGTTGAAAGAGGATGAAATCTCAAAGCTTTGGATTGATTCTACTTTGCTTCTGTGTAGGGATTCCTATATGGGACATACTTGCATGGGACCTTCCTTTCTGTAATGTAGCTGACTGGTTTTGAAGTCCCATGAGGCCCATAGTTATGCTTCTTCTTGGTAAACAGAAGTTCTCAGTGCCAACAGATTTCCCAGTTTTCATCATGGTTCAGCTGCTTTTTCTTTTTTAAAATAGGCCTGGAAAAATAAACCAGTGCATTTAAACCAAATTCTGAGTCAAGAGAAACAATGCAATGTGTTTTATGTTTCCAGCTGGAAGCTGGAGTAGGACTCTTAATTCTTTTTGCATTTATATAGTTCACTATTTAAATACAGAAAAAAATTCAAAGAAATGTCTCTCTGTTCTCCCTTACAAAATCTCTCTCCACTGTGGAAGCAAGGTGTAAAGTGTGTAAATAATTGGTGCAAATGACAGGACCAGAATAATTAATGTTTGGGAACGGGGTGTGAGAGTGATATGTAGATATCCACCAGAATGAGGTCTGAAACTCAAAGGCCAATGTTTTATCAGACATAAACTGTTATAGACCCATGAGTTGCCTGGAGTATACTGTATTGTTGTTGTTTAAAGATACATAGCTGTTGGAATATGATACTGTTTTCAGTGAAAATTATACTCAAAGTCATATTTAGAGTCTATATTGACACCCTGTTCTTCTCCTGCTTCCTACAGCAAAGGAAATCCTACAGCATTGACAAAGTGGGATACTATTTTTTTGTGTAAGCCTAAATTCTCCTTCTCCATCCCCCCACCCCTCCTGGCCCCAGATACACTAGTGATGCTCCAGTATCTATCCTGAGCAAACCCTCTGCACGGTACCAAATGGCCGCTTAACGTGTTTCCACAGTCACTAGGGTTATACTAATGCAAACCTGCAAACATATTCTTTCAACCAAGATATTTCTCACAGAAGAGAACAAAGATACTGTTGTTGGTATCTGTGAAACATAAATTTCCCATCAACTTCTACTTTGTTGATAGGTTACCTTAACATTTCTAAGATGCCAGTGCCTCTGGGTAGATCACTGTGTACTTGTTGCAACAACTGAGTGGACATTTCATTGCTGGGGATGGTAAAATGTAGAAACTTGAGAAGTGATGCTAGACAAAGATGATTTTCAGTGTGCTATTTTTATTTATTCGAACCTGCCCTTAAATCTTAAGTTTTCATTTTTGCTAGACAGAATATTCCTTATTGAAATGCATATATATTTCTTAGTCTGAAGTATGCTAAAAGCTGAGCTGATTTCAACCCTTTTGTGGCTGTTCTAGGTCCATGGCAATTGAAGGCTTATGTGCAAAGAGGGTTAAGTTTAGAGAATTATGTCAGTCACTGGGTAAGATCAGGCTTTAAAGTAGGCACAGATCTATCCCTCTCTTTGCTGATAGGATTTCTCAGACCATATGAATGAACATCATAAATTTCTCTTATTCCTCCCTGTTAGATGTGGCAGTTAAGGCTAAGACCTGGAGCTTATGAAAGAGAAAGCACAAGCTGCTTCTGCTAAGCTGTGTGTTTGGAGATGGAAGTAGTTAACCTGAGGGTTTAGCTGCACTGTCAGCTAATCTATACGAAGTTCATTTCAGTTTCATTTAGAGCTTAGCCACAACTTCCATACACTCTCCTTACCCAATCCATTATCACAGCACTAAGGTTCCTGCAGTCGGTATATTGCAGTTTACTTTTGACTAGGTTAATTTTTAGCCAGATCAGTTCTAGTCATACAGACATAGTCCTCTGTTGAGGGCTTGTCTATTTTTCCCCGCACTGAGTTTAAAAAAATAAGAAAAAGGACAGCAATAGGGTTAATGCTTTAAGGTTAGGGTATAGTTAAATAACTTTAAATAGAGTTCTTGGCCATTGTATGACTTTGCTTTAGATTTCATTTCATGTTCTGAAAACCTGGAGGATTTGCACATGGAACACTCCAGTACAGTTCAATAAGGATGTGAACATGTTCCTCCACTCATTTTATAATAGAATTAGATTTTACATGTGGAAAATATCGTTTTCTTTAATTCTATAAACATCTCGATTAAAACCAATGTCCCTAATTAATTGCTAAAGATTCACAGAACATCTCTAATAAAGTAAGCAAACAAACCATCCAAAAGAGATTTCCAGACACTCAGTCTCTGCGCTGCCTGTTGAACCCAAGCTGCTAGGTCTACATCCCAGCCATTTGATCTCCTCGCTTTCTGCTATTGCTTCTCAAAGAAGTATCAAGTAGACAATATATATTTGTTTTAACAGAAGTATATCACTTATTCATGGTCTACTAGAAGTTGCTCTGGAGGAGGAATAAGTACTCAGGACCTATCCACAAAGCACTGAGAATTTTAACATTGATTCCCAGCTTTCACAGGGGCATATACTTAGAAACTACTTGAAAACATTATCTCTTTTTTTTTTTTTTCTGACAGCCTAAGACAGTTCTGACACAGTCCAAATACTGTAATTCTGTCCACTCTTTCACCCCATTCTCCTCTATCAGTCTTTTTTTCCATTCTTCTTTTCCTGTCTTTTCCCACCTTTTTCCCTTTGCTTGTTTCATTCTGTTTTTTCCCACCTGATGCTCAGCAGACCATGTGTGGCAGTGGAAGGATTATTCAGTAGTGGCTCTGTGGAATTAGGAAGCATTTCAAAGTGTTAGAAAGCTGGGAAAAACAGCATGAAACTTCTATAGGAGGGGAAGATAGATGTAGCAAAGTTTAGGAAATGTTAAGAATCCCCCTTAGGGATGTAAGGACTGTAAATCCTGTTCTAAATATTAATGAGCATTGGAAAACAGGGAAGTCAACACTGAATGGCTTTGTGGTGAGGACTAAGACTGCAGATTTACATTTTTTGACCTGTTTTTCTAAGTAGTAGATGTTGTGTGATGATTGAGTTTGTTTGTAGGATCTGCATTTCCCCTTTTCCTTTCTCCCCAAAATTTTTTGATCTGCTGGTTTTAACCAAATTCAACAGGAGTGTGGGTGTCTCAGGTGTTCCCACAAGTTTCATGAAAATATTTAGCTGGGTACAGGAACCACCAGCATTCAAACATTTTCAAAAGTGGGTAGATGCCCACTTTTTGCTGAGGCTATATGGGTGCCACCATTCCCACCTTCCTTAGCTGTAGTGAATAAATATGCAATTCCCTTTCTATGCTTAATGCATCAGTGTGCAGGCTCATGATTAAGAGAACTGAAATGCTTATGATTAAGAGAACTTAAATGAAGTGCACTTCTTTTACACAAACATAGGCATCGTGAGTGATTCTGTTAGTATTTCCACCCTAATAAAATCATAAAAACAGCACCAAGTTTGACAGAATGGTCCAAAAGACTATAACCAGTTTCAGGATTTCAGAACTTTTCCATAATTTTTCTAGTGAGAAGGAAGGTTGAATCTGCATGTTTTGTTTATATTTAGAGCCACAGCTCTTATGTCTTTTCTCATGCCTTCAGGATCTACACATCACCTGCAGGAACTATTAGATGAAATCCTCGGACCTTGGTATGAAAACAAATAGTTCTGCTGTTAGCATGCTTCAAACTCATTTCAATGCACTTGTTTTCTCTGAGGTCTATGTCCGCAGGGAATACTGCTGGATGTCACTGTCCTGCTGCACAGCCCTAAAAATGCACGTCTAACATCTGAACTTTGTGTTTTATTCTGGTCCTTCCTCTTTAATCTGTAAAATGCTCATTATACTGTCATATTCAGCCCAGAAAGTAATAATTCCTCTTCCATGGATGGCACTCCTTGAGAGCAGTACTGAAACTACTTAATAGAAGTACTAGGTCATCCGGGCTATAAGCCTGACATCTTCTATCACTTTGGTTTTCACTTTTCTGCTCTGCTCCTTTCCTGATGAGCTGCTGATAAAGTAAATTTGTCACAGGTTTACGGGACTCCATTAATTTTTTTCCGTGGGGCAAAAAAAGTAAATATTCTCAGGTACCAAAAATATGCTCCTCTCAGAAGTTTCATCTTGACTAGGATTATCCTATTGGGCAAATTCAGCAAAATAAATTCACCACAGATGTTGCACACTGGTTTCAACAGTTGTGTTTTCAATGACATTACTTAAAATTACTTTTCAAAGATCTTTCCTCCAAACCTCTCCTTTGTTACAGCTTAGAGGGCTGTGGTTCCACGCAGCTTCTCTGGAGGGGAAGGTGGCAAAACTTGTGAATGCATCTTCCTTTCTGCTGTTGGATATTGCTTTTTCTCAGCTTTCCTGTAGGACTTCCACAGCTTCTAACAGCTCCTGTCCAGCACAAAAACCCAGGTAAGGTGGGGGGCGGGGGAGGGAGGAATGCATCCTCTTTTTATATATCAATTACTCTGGAGAAACCTGGCCAAACCCATTAAACCCAAGCCCCTTGACTGAAGAATGTCCTGAATTTCAGTGTTTCCAAGGAGTGAATTCTACACCACACAACAAATATGCAACCCAACGGCAGCACTGAGCTGGCTTCCCTGGCTCATGCAGGGCGTCCTCCTTTGGCTGTGATTAGCAGAACGGATTCCAACTCCCTGTGTCATTCATTCATCTCTTACGTTTCATCCCGTCCCGTTCACCTCTTAAAATGCTTTACTACACTGAACTTTACCTCCTGTTTATATGTCCCTCCTTTTAAGCCAGCTGTGAATTTCCGAGCTGATTGAACTCTTGCTGGGAGGTAACTGTGTATTGTTTTCTTGATCAGCAAGGTCTCTCACAGACCAGCTTGTCTTACCAGGAAAAAATCTGCAAAATATTCACAGCAGATTTAGCTCAAGCCACAGACTGGCTTGAACACAAAAGGCATTATGAAAAGAGAGATGTTTACTCTGTCTTCCCCTGGACTGTAAATAATGCCATCCAGCTCCACTGGATGAAAGCATGGCTTCAGAGCTTGTAGTAGCTATGAGCTTTACAAATGCAACCATGAAATTCTTCATGTACAAAGTCAAATGTATTGATTGTCTCACAACCTGAGTGGTTTTTGTCAGCAGGCATCCTCTTGCGCAGGCCTGAGGAAGCAAAGCGTTTCTCTGTATCTGAAGTGGTACTTTTCTGTGACTATTTTTAGAGACCTGAGGGTGGACTTTTTTTTCTTTCTCAAATGAAGTTTAAGAGTGCCTCACTGAGTTTTGACTGTTTGTTTTTTTCTTTATGTCTCTTCAGTTATCATTACTCCAGGATGATTCACGTTGCTTTCTAAATGCATATGTTTGGATGCCTATTGTGGAGAGCTTAGCAACTGCATCACACTGAAAAGCTTGTGCTGGCTGAGGCACGGTTGACGCTTAACCTTTACTCCTCTCTGTCAGGAAAAAGGTCATTGCTATGAGCTCATGACTGAGCAATGTTCTGCAACGTTTGATTATTCTGCTTTCTACCCCTGCCTTCCTCCTCCCACCATCTTTTCTTTTCCTCGTCAATGTAATATTTCTTTAACCTTGTTACCTGTTGTCCTTCAACCAAGGTTTTGCAGTGTTGACAGTCATACAGTGAGGCAGCGTAGTTATATCAACAGAACCTTTACTCTTGGCCACTAGTTCTTCATTTTAATTACGTATCCAGAGTCATGTGCCAGACTTTCCATTGCTGCCCCTCCAATATATTTCACTGAATTGTCATTGATTAAACTGAATAGACAGACTTCAAAACTCAGGACTTAAATCCCAAGCCTTGCCTACAAGTCACTCTGACAGTGATGTGGCCTAGATTCACTTCATCCTAATAGACTTTGGTCATGTCCTTTATTCATTACATACAGGCACCTTCTTGATTTTCTTCTTAAACCAGCAAGCTAAAATAATTTCAGACAGAATATGTTTCATTTCTAACAACTTTGAATGACAAATGATTTCCGGAAATTTCAAAAAATGAAACAGGAAAGAAAGGAAGAATTTACCTTTTTAAAACTAGGTCTGCCATCAGTGTATACTTGTCAGTCTGCTCAAAAGCAAAGATAAATAATAACGCAGAAAGGAAAGCTACTTGTCAGATTTTAAGCACAAGCAAAATCATGGACTGACAAACTGCAAAAAGCTTCAAACTTTGTTTTTAGAAAAAAGGTCTTTTAGAAAACAAATTTCTACCACAATTTATGCAGCTAAAGAATAAAAGCGGTGTAGTGGGACAAATGGAAAAGGTAGGCATGATTAAATGGGTATTACTGGAAACAGAGGCCCAACGTTTCACTTGATTTGCGTAGGAATTATGAGTAATAATAAGTGCTTCAAGGAAAGCTTCACATACTGTGTGCTTAGAAACCGAATTTACAGTATGTATTCTTCAAGTAATTACATACAGACACTTTCTGCGGCAAAGCCTGGAGACTTTTTGGCCAGCATACTCTTTAAGCCATTGAGGTTGTGGTCCTGGAGCTTTCAGCACTCGCTTCTCTTCAGCTGCCCTCAGTGGCCGTTTGGCAGATGCTAGAGCTCCCAGCTGCTCTCATTCACACCACCGGAAAAAACACTATATTATCTTTATCTACCTTCATCATCTACTTTAGATTATTGTACTACTTTGCTAGATCATTGTGATCAGGTTTATTCTCTTTGCCCATTGGTGGCTTAGCAGAGCATTAAAAACATCCTTGAGATGAGTCCAAACCATTGTTGCAGGTAAGGCTCTACCAGCTTACAACGAACAGTCTCAGTGCTTCAACTGCATGTGAGAATCCCCATCACAAAACTAAAAGCTTTCCTTTCAAACTCTTTGCTTTCCTAATCTGTTAGTATATGAATTCAAGGCTCCACATCTGCAAGCCCAAAGGTCAGCACTGAGCCTGGGAGATTTGTTTCTCTAAACCAGTCCCTGGAAGAACCTACCTCAGCAGGCATGAGTTCCCTCCATGGAAGATCTTTCATCTTACTGAAATCACGAATGGCAAAATAACGGAGGGTTATAAAATTTGGAAGATGCTAGCTGGGTAAGAACCAATATCAGCATCAAACTTAGTGATTTATGTGCAAAAACATCACTTCATTTATAAAAGGAGGGGGGTCTTCACAACTCACAGTAAACACAAGAAAGTAAATATAAAATTAGGCACTGGATATTAAAAATGTGTTTATAAAGAAATATGTACAATTTTCATGGATATCACAAAGTATAATTCTGGTTATTTTCTGAACAGAGCACAGTGAATGACAGCAATTGAAATTTAAGCAGTAAAACCAGCAATGACACATTAAGAACATTTTGTAGCTTTGTCTTCTGTTTCAAAATGGAATTACTGAAATTGTTTATAATGAGACTAGAAATCACAGACCTGCTGCTCCTGCTCTTAATTACAGCCTGAAAGTTGGGCAGTGTTCCGAGCTAAATTTGTCTGAGGAAGGTGAATCCTTGCAATTAACAGAGCTAATTGCACTGGAATAATGCAAAATCTGCTGATTTGCATATGGTAGCACACGCGATGGCTCAATATGAGTGTTACCCTCACGTCTCTTAGTATAGTTAACTCAACTCTTAGTATAGTTAACACAAATGCCAAAAAGAAAAAATTGACTGGATTAAAATCATGAGACTTTTACAAGCAAAAAAACTTGTTCTTTTTCTCCCTGTTTTAAGATTAGTGATACTGAGCTCACTTTGTAGAAAATAAAGACCAAACTTAAATGAAATCTGAGGATGTCTTCTAATTAGTGCTTGGTGGGAAAGGTTTTTTGGTTTGGTTTTTTTTTTGCTTCTGAACAAGGCAGACAGGATGCAGACTCCACTCCAGCCCAGGTGTCCTGACGGCCGGGTTACCCACTGCGCCTGAATAAATCTCTGCCTCTCTGCTCGCTGATCTCCCTCTTTCTTCCTTCCCCCTCTTCCTCGTTCTGTTCTATCCCTAATCACATGTTTCCGCAAACTATTCTTTCTACACGCATTAAGTGTCACAAGATTATCTGGTTTAAGGTCATGAGACTTCAAGTTCTGCTTTTTTTCCTATTTTTAATGGGCCTGCTAGAATTCCCCCTGTTAAGTTTAACTCTGCTGAGTAAAATAGATGGGTTCAGTATTGGTCAGACCTCAAATCTCAAGTGAAGCTGGTGATGAAATACAGCATTAAAAACCAATTGCTCCAGTGAAGCCCTAGAAGCAAAACTCCAGTGCTTGCAACCCCACACTCCTCCATCCCTGCAGGGTTTGAAGCACAGCTCCTTTTTATTCCTTCTTCTGAACTGAACCACAGATTTGAGTGGAATCATTGCTTGGACTAGGTGAGCCCGATGGAGCTGAAGGCTAATGCTTTCAGCCTCGTCTTAACCAACCTGATAGCTTCATACTTTTTCACATTTAGATTGAAGTTGCTGAATTGTGGCAATTAAGTCCCATGTGCTAAATTTAATTATATCCCGTAATGAGAAAACAGACCACCATCATGGTAAGACCCCTATGTTTGTTGTTGGTTCGGGTAATATTTGGTAAAGTTATTAACACGTGTAACAGTCTCGTAAGGACAGGTTAGCCAAGACAACTGAAAATAGCAGTAAATTTAGCAGTCGGGGTCTGTCTGTATCATACAGTGATTTCTGAAATGTCCCCAAGCTCCCTGTGCCCCAGCTGGGCCTGGAGCTACATGTTAGCCCTGTTGGTCCTCTTAGTCCTGCTGCAAGACCGGACTCCGGTGCAACAGCTCCGGTGCAGCTCTTCATGCACGTAACTGAACGGCCTTTGTGGCTCTGCAGCACTGTGCTGCCCAGGCCCCTCAGCCTGCTGAGACCCTCCTTCACAAATCCCTATCCCAGGCTCCCCAAGCAGGACAAATATGCCCTTATTTAAAAATGTAGTGGAATTCAAAAGTTTGAATTGGCAGTTTTAGTCAGGATTTTTTCTTATTAGTAAAAGAACAATACCTCTCCTTCCTCCTCTAAATCCACTTGTGCAGCTCTGTTTCTGTTAGTGGGTCTGAGCTGCTCCATGCCACCCGTGGGTAAGGTCTGTAATCAGGCCGATAAGAAAATGTGATGTTTGCAAGACAGTGCCTCCACCTGGGTTTGAAATTACTTATCTTTCACATTTTCTTTACAAATCTTCTGATTCTGCCTATTGATGTTTAGCACTAATATTGCTGAAGTGTGTGCGAATAAACTACCCTGCAGCAGGCTATAATAAGTGTTATTACTGAAATATAGTTATGCATTCTTCTGTACTAAAAAGATGGTTCAGGATTTCCATTGGCAAATCTCATTAGATTTAATTTGTCAGTGTAAATCAAGACACATCTTTTGATGCAGTAGAGTATATAATTATATCATAATATATAAATTATAGAGGTTATTAAAAAAAAGCAACAAACACGACAACTCTTGCCAACCCATACAGTGCTACGTGAGACACTGCACGGTTGATGGACCAGATCATTAACCGGTGTTGCTCAGAAGGCAGCTATTGATTAGATTTCACTGATGACTGTTACTGAAGTGGTCTGACATAAACTCGAGATTCCTTGCGCAGCCTTTGATAAGTGCCTCTGTTTAGAGTTCAGGACCACACATGGTTTGTTTGCTTTTTTTTAAACTGATATCGCTGTTAATAAAACCCAGTATTGTGTCCTTGCTATAATTTATTACCTTGTCTTTCCTTCACTTTGTTCTCTTATCTTGTATATTTGAGTTCCTCACTTCTAATAGTGAAGAGAATAGCCTGCAGTGTGAACAGTCCTGTTTATCTTCATAATAGAATTAGTAACCAGATATATCAGCTAGATAAACTTGTCTAGCAGAAAAAAGACAACCCACTTTCTTAACCATCCAGGGAAATTGTCACTGGATCCTGCAATGATCCTGGATGAGATCTTATCTCGAGATTGTTTGCGTACTACCCTGATGCTCCAAGAGCTCACTCAGAGCAAACATGCCATCCAGGAAGCGGAGGGAGAGCAGGGAATTCGTGCCAAGCCTCAAATATTTGCTCTGAGACAGCCCTCGTCAGCTGCTACCACAGGCAGCAAAGGGGCCAGGCATGGAAAAGCTGCGATTCAGGCTTGGCAACCAGATTATGGGACTGTCATGCATTTTTCAGAGGTGGCCACAAATATTTATTTTCTTGCTAGGGCAGTGGCTTGAGGGTAAATTTACTCAAGACTTCTTAAAAACCTCTTTTCCTAACTTTTGCAGTTAGATGATTTTCAAGGAAATTTAAAAGAAAAGTGACTTGAAGTCTCCCACAGCCGAGCAAGCACAATAAATATGGCAGAGTAAAGATGACCAGCCTGAGACACGCAGCCACTCCACAACCCCTGCTTCAGAAAGCAGCTGCTGAGCACAAAGCTCCCTGAAATGGAGGTGGAAATTTCTCTTCTGCCAGAGCATCCATCCTCCAGAGCATCCCAGAAGAAGCCACAAAAGGTCTCCTCATACGTGGTACGTCTGGGAAGTGTGGAGATCAGCTCCTGGTAAGAACGTCACCGCTCTGAGCTAAGCAGTTTCTGCGTGCAGGTCAGAAACCTCTTTTCTCTACCCACGCGTCCATTTTGTGGGCAGTGTTTTTATTAACATCAGCGCAGCAAGCATAAACACAGGTTTCATGGAAATTTGATGATCCTGATAAAATTACTCAGCACAGAAGATAAGCAGCAGCGCATTCCGGTTGGTTCTATCTACCTACCATTTCCTTTTCCTTTGACTGTAAAAAATGTGACTGGAAAGGAAAGAAAATTCCACAGAATACTGACCTTGCAGCCATAACAACACATTTTGATGAAAAAATGGAACATTTTGATTAGAAAATGCCACATGGTACTCTGAGGCAGGCCATGACCATGCTTTGTAGAAGGAATGAAACCCTCCCCACCATGCTTCCAGCTCCTGGCATCCTGCTCTTCTGCACCAGGAGAGGTCTGACCCTGCTGGCACCAAAAATGTGAGAGGTCCAAACTGCCATCCCCACAAAGCACCACATCAGCATTTCTGAGTTTTAAGAGTATGGCCTATTATTCGATTTTAAGTTTTATGGAAAGCAGTCACTTTTTAAATAGAAAGAACTTGGTTTATTTAAAGAGTAGATTTCATATTTCTTTTGATTGATAGGTAAATTTTGGATGAGCACCAGTCTTAGTTACCTGTGGATAGTAAAAAACCATTGAAATTTTGTAGGAGTGAAGGTGCTGATGCTGCAATTTAGATCACGTTCCAATGAGGGTAATCACAAAGTGTATATCAACACTCCTCTGCTACCTTATCTTTGAAGATTTCTTTGCAGCTCTTTTAATGGGTGTGTGCTGGTGACCAGCACAGTGCCATGTCTCTTAGTGAAAGGAGTTTGTTTTTCGGCAGAGGAGTTATTCAGCAAAGCATGTTTTGAATGTAAAACACTTACATAATAATCAGATTTCACTTTATTATTATGGAATATTAGATTTTTCTTGGATTGGGATAAAGTTATCAAGCTAGACGTATGAATCTAATTTAACCTGGTAGCTAAATGCAGAGAAAATATCAGGTACCAAATCCTGCTTGGACGTACAGCTTTGCAAAGCTTCAGTCATGAAGCTGTATTTCAGAGTAGACTTTGGCTTAAAGATGGTAGGCTTTTTTAGGGGGGAAAGAGAAGTTTCTGGCTATTGTTTTTTTAAGACTCTCAATGTGGAATTCTACAGTGAAAAGCAGATTAATCAAGTCAAATAATTTTCTTCTGCTGTGCAAAGGATTTACTCATTGATTCAGCCCTCCTCTTACTCCCATGACATATGAAGTAAATTGGAGGAGGCAATAACCCTATTAACAAATAAAATATATAGGGGATGGTCCCTTTAAGTAAAGGATGGTTTACTACCTTAATAAGAGCCATGGTGTGATGCTTCTGCCCTTGAGCACTCTTTTCCTTCTTTGATGTCTCCTATCTATTTATAAAGTGCTCTGAGATTGCAAGGATGAAGCACCCTGTATAAAGTACAAGGTCTTTGTTTGTCTGTATCAAAATAAGCCAAGATAATTTATGTTTTAAAAAGAGAGGGAAAGAATTCAGCAAAGAAATCAGCTTGCCATGTTTTGTTGTAAGATCTGAGAAAAACTTCTGATAAAGCTGATACATTTTTCCATTACAACCTAAATCACACACATAGCTTCAGAAAGCTTCATCTGGTTTTCTACTCAGAGCAAATGAACCTGAAAAATTATAAACTAAAACTTAACAATAAAAAAAAATCCCAGAAAGTTGAAATGGATGCAGAGTTCTGGGCTCTAGGCTGTAATTACAGTCTAATTCAGGCAAACTGCAATTATACATAAATAACAAGTTGAAGTAGCACTGCCCTGTGGAGATGAAGCACTGAAACCAATCTCTGTTTTAAGGGAAACCTGCTATGCCAAGGTGGAATATAAACCATAAAAAATGTTTGGTCTGTGCAGCAGGCTTTATTTTATTAAGCCTGTTGAAAGTGATACACCAACAATGTCTAAAGCAACGGTTCTTTTAGTGTGTATTATGGATTTTTAATTTTAAGGAGCAAATCAAGAGCATGGAAGATAACTCCAGAATTGGTCCTCTACCACATGACTTTTCAATGCCATTTTTGAGGCTTTTGGTTTGTATTTCTAGACTAGACCTACTAAACTTATGATGCCCAGACCCTCGTTGGCTGAGGAAAGCTACAGAGTTTATGAATCCTATGAGAGCTGGCAGGAGTCCTGGTTTGGCTGTGCTTCTGATCAGGCTCTCAACCCCCGCACGTGTCACTGAGTTTGGGAGGTCAGATGCTCTCCACTGGGTGCAGTAAGTCCTCAGCAGGGGTCTCATGCTGAAGACCATCCCATGCTGGACTGGGTAACATGGGGCATCTGCCTGCCCAAGCGTGCAATGCACCTCATCCTTTCCAACTCATTGTATTCACTGACAACCGGCAGGACAATTTGGGCAGTCCAGCTGCAGATGACTTCAAATACCCGAGCTAAACAGTCCCCATTCAGCAAAGCTGCCAAGTGCATCCTTAATTGCCCTGCTGAATTACAAGCAAGTTCTGCTGTCGCATTCATTTGTACACCTAGGTCAATGAGACTGTCACGCTGACTGTCATGTTGGGTTAGAAAGAGAAGATTAAAAATGAGACCTTTTTTTCTTGTCTCATGTAGCTAAGAGCTTTTCCAGTTCCTTTATACTTAGCAGTTTGTGAGCTGTTTGAGACTGGCTGCTTCTAACAAATCCAGTTAGCTGATTGTCTGTTGAAAAAACCACAAAAGGGGAAAAAACACCACCCTAATAAATACTAAAGATTTTGAAAAAAAAAAGTTGTATTGTCATTCTTTGTATTTAAAATTTTGAGGCTTGATTAGCCATTAGCCATCAGCCATCTAGCTGAACTATACATTACATCAAATAGCAGAAAATCATTGGACATGGTGCTCATTTATTCTCACCTAACCCTGGGCTCTGTGTGAGCACGGCTATTGTTATTTCATACATGGCAGATATTTGATATGGTGTGTGCCCTCTGTGCTGGTTTTGGCTGGGATAGAGTTAATTTTCTTCATAATAGCTAGTATGGCGCTGTGTTTTGGATTGTGCTGAAAACAGTGTTGATAATACAGGGATGTTTTTGTTATTGCTGAGCAGTGCTTACACAGAGTCAAGGCTGGGGTTAAACCAGGACAGCTGTTATTGTGACTCTGTAAAGCTTCTGAGGATTAACAAAGGCCGGAGAAATGTGCTGCCTGAAACATCAAACACAAAAGAGGAGAAAAGGTAAAATATTGGAAAAATAGACACATTTATACCTAAAGCTCTCATGGAATCAGATAATGTAGGCTCAATTTCTGATTCCACTACCAGCTTTTTTATGTGACCTTGGGCAAATCATTTAACTTTTCTCTCTCCATTTTCTCTTCTGTAAAACTGACACCATGCTTTGCTGAAAGGAAGGGGAAAGGGACAGGTTTTGGCCTTATTTCCGCACAGAGATCATCTCATGTGGACAATGGAAATATGAATTAATTTCTTTTAAGGAAAATAATTTATGTGTTCCTCCTGAACTAGTCATAAAATAGGCAGTGCCTAAAGTTTCCTTCTTTTTGTTATATATCTCATATCTGAATAAAATAGGATGTACTGAAAACCAGCTGCCTACACCCCCCAAACCCAGGCACACAAATGACAGCAGACATTTGACCTCTTGAAGCATAAAAAATAAACATTCTACTGTTTTTTTTCGCCATTAAATTGCTAGCGTTTTTTTCGAGAAGAATTGCCTTTGGCAAAAGATTCATTTGTTGCAAATTTTCAGAAACTATGGCAGAAGCCTGCATTTTAGCTTTCTGTTTATTGGATCTGAACAAAGTCTTACACATTTCAACAGCAGCTATAAAACAAATTGAGAAGATTAAGGTATATCTCTTGTCACCAAGCAGCCTTTTGCTAGCCCTCCCTTGGGCTGACAGCACTTTTAAACATTTATATGGCCTAGAATTTATATCCTAACTGTGTGCAAGTAAAAAATTACCCTAGTTGGTATCAAAAAGCCTTAGTGGATGTGTTATTTTGGAAATCAGTTATTTAGTTTCATGCTGAACTGAAATCACATGTTCTGCCGTGAAGAACTGCTTCTGTTTCACTGTTTACATACCGTGAATAAATGTTTGGAACTCTCCTTCCTGTGAGCAAAGCCCAAAAGGAAAAGTTTGGCCACTCTTTACAGAAAGCAGGCGAGATCTGGTCCTGCATGCTGGCTCCCGGGGCTCCTGAAGAGCCGAGCTCTGGCCTGGCCCCCGTCCCGCTGTGGTCTGGGAGAAGGTTTTGTGCCTTCATTCTTGAATGCTATGCAGATGTTGTGGGTCCTCCTCTGCAAACACATGGGATACCGCATTAGCTGGGGGACTGTCATGACAAACGGGCATTTCCACATATAAAATAAGGACACAAATTCTTCAGCAAATTATTCTGGATTGCTCCATATGGCGAGAGCTGTAACCTCCTTCCTGCAAATGTATTTCAGAAATACTGAGAATCTGACCTGCAAAAGAAAAAAATGCCTCTAAGTAGAAATAAATTTATGATAAAACAAAACAAGGGCATGTTGAGCTCTTGTAACATGGTTATCTGGAATGTCTGTGGAAAAAGCACAGGATTATATCATTATCTAATATTGCATATACATAAAGAAGTTGAATTAAGGTTCTCTGAGTCTTTACCTTATTTCTATCGCTTCCTAACTTTTCTGTATTTCATTTGGCATCTTCAGTTGTGTCCTTAGGACTCTTCATAAGTCACACATAAAGTATCTGGATAGCATATGCTCTCTGAATGAACAGATTTTTAAAACATGATTATTCATAGTTGTATGAGTAAATCCCCCTTCTCAAACATCAGTATGTACAAAAATCACAGTCATCTGAGTACCCACAGGAAAGGAACTGAAATGACATGAAATGGAAAAATTATACTTTATCTCACATTTCATAAGCTCATTCATTCTATCTGCAACTTCTTATTTGTGAACCTCAGGCCTGTCTAAATACCTACTAATTCAGAGAAAGCACAGTTCCCCTGTTTTCACAACACTGATAAAGACAAACAGATATTTTTATGTGTTCATTGCAATAAAAATATACTCCAATTTTTTTTAAATAATGATTTGATATCCCCTTTCTTTCCAAGAGTTCTGGCCTTTCAATGCATCCCTGTAGTTTTTAGCGTTATGCACTGATGTGACACGAGGATAAGGCTGAACTGAAGGCTTTTATCCTAGGAAAATGCAGCAGGTATATGTTCTTTTCTTTCCTGATACCGTTTTTTCTTCCTTTCACATTTAAGTGACAAGCCCTGAGGAATACTTAAGGTAATATACATTATGACTTGCACACAGCATGCTGACCTATTTTTAAACACACTCTATTTTTTTTTTTTAGTAGACAAATCCCTTGATTTTTTTCATGTAAAGTTTGCATCCAGGCCAAGGATATGGCAGCACTCAGTGATTCAGGCTTATGAGTTATTCTGCCACGTTCTGCCTTGTTAAATTCACACACACCACATCATCTTCCTGATCTCATTTACCTCTTAAGAAGCCAGTGCCTGAAGCAAAGGAGATTTAGTTTTAAAGCAGTTGTTTTGGCTTAGTATGTTTAAAGCTATTGAATAAATAGGTCCCTCTGTAAAAGGGCTTGTGTCCCTGCAGCTATGGTTTGGGACATAGATAGTACCAGAAAGCATTATACTGTACTGTAACAGCAAGTAGGCAACCTTTGACAAAAACACGAAAATTGAAAATTTTATGAACATTGCTCATAAAGAAAAAAAAAAGGTTTTTTTTTTTTAAAGCAGCAAATATGCAGGAATGGCACAGACATGATGGTTTCTTGAAGCCTATGAGTCTAAATATAGACATGGGCTGCAGCAGAGGTCTGTTGCCCCGAAGTGTAGAAGGTCCACTATGGGACTTGGAAATTTTTGAAGAAATGCATTGCACACATTTGGCCAGAGAATGCTTGCTTACATGGACAAGGTGTTCAACAGTGTGGCTGGTTGAAAGGGGACCTGTACAAATGGATAGGCAGGTGGGGAGCACTTAAATGCAGGTGTAACTGCAAAAGAAATAACGTACTTCAAAATAGCTCAGATGCCATACAGCTTACTTCCCTCTCTCAAAACTTGGGTCTCTGAAGCAACTGGAGGACTAAAGGCTTCTAGCTCCACCAGTAGGATTTCATCAGTCCAGAGGCATGGGTATGTGTATAAAAAACAGGTACAGAAAAGGTGGTGTCCACAGACATAGCTTATTTATATGAAAACACATGTTGCTGACTCCGTGTGATACCAATACTACTCCTCAGCTCAAAGGAGACTGAGATAGGTCTAACCCTCCTTCCAGAGCTGCTTATTAGATGTTTGTATAATCATGTGAATCAATCTTCCTTCCTTCCTTATTTCCTTCCTTCCTTCCTTTCCTTCCTTCCTTCCTTCCTTCTCTCGTTCTTTCTTTCTGTCTTTCTTGCTTCCTCTCTCACTTTCTCTCTTTCTCTTTCTCTCTTTCTCTCTTTCCTCCTCTCCTTCTGTCTTTCTCTTTTTTCCTTCTCTCTCTCTGCCCCTTTCTCTTCCACAACCACACATTTTGATTTGTCTTCTGAGTTTCTAGGCCCTTCTGTATGTTCATGAAAGCCAGGTCATTTTCATTACAAAAAAGGAAGAATGAAGTCACATGTCTTGCAATGTGAGTCACAGGAACTGAGGCTAAAAAGCTAGTGAAACGGTTTCATAGAATCATAGAATCATAGAATTGTTAAGGTTGGAAAAGACCCTTAGGATCATCAGGTCCAAACATTAAGCTACTACTGCCAAGTCCACCACTAAACCATGTCCTCAAGCACCACATCTACCCGTCTTTTAAATACCTCCAGGGATGGGGACTCAACCACTTCCCTGGGCAGCCTGTTCCAGTGCCTGACTACTCTTTCAGTGAAGAAGTTTTTCCTAATATCCAACCTAAACCTCCCCTGGAGCAGCTTGAAGCCATTTCCTCTCATCCTATCGCTTGTTACTGGGGAGAAGAGACCAACACCCACCTCTCTACAACCTCCTTTCAGGCAGTTGTAGAGGGCAATAAGGTCTCCCCTCAGCCTCCTCTTCTCCAAACTAAACAACCCCAGCTCCCTCAGCCGCTCCTCATGAGACTTGTTCTCTAGACCCTTCACCAACCTTGTTGCCCTTCTCTGGACACGCTCCAGCACCTCGATGTCCTTCTTGAAGTGAGGGGCCCAAAACTGAACACAGTATTCGAGGTGCGGCCTCACCAGTGCCGAATACAGGGGCACTATCACCTCCCTGGTCCTGCTGGCCACGCTATTCCTGATACAAGCCAGGATGCCATTGGCCCTCTTGGCCACCTGGGCACACTGCTGGCTCATGTTCAGCCAGCTGTCAACCATCACCCCCAGGTCCTTTTCAGCCAGGCTGCTTTCCAGCCACTCCTCCCCAAGCCTGTAGCGTTGCCTGGGGTTGTTATGACCGAAGTGCAGGACCCAGCACTTGGCCTTGTTGAACCTCATACAGTTGGCCCCGACCCAACAATCCAGCCTGTCCAGGTCCCTCTGCAGGGCCTTCCTACCCTCCAGCAGATCGACACTCCCACCCAACTTGGTGTCATCTGCAAACTTACTGAGGGTGCACTCAATCCCCTCATCCAGATCATCGATAAAGATATTGAACAGGACCGGTCCCAACACTGAGCCTTGGGGAACACCACTCGTGACCGGTCGCCAACTGGATTTGGCTCCATTCACCACCACTCTCTGGGCTCGGCCATCCAGCCAGTTTTTAACCCAGTGCAGAGTGCACTTGTCCAAGCCGTGAGCAGCCAGCTTCTGCAGGAGAATGCTGTGGGAAACGGTGTCAAAGGCCTTACTGAGGTCCAAGTAGACAACATCCACAGCCTTCCCCTCATCCACTAAGTGGGTCACCTTGTCATAGAAGGAGACCAGGTTAGTGAAGCAGGACCTGCCTTTCATAAACCCATGCTGGCTGAGCCTGATCCCCCGGTTGTCCCGCACATGCCGCATAATGGCACTCAAGATGATCTGTTCCATGACCTTCCCCGGCACCGAGGTCAGGCTGACAGGCCTGTAGTTCCCCGGATCCTCCTTCCGACCCTTCTTGTAGATGGGTGTCACATTAGCTAACTTCCAGTCATCTGGGACCTCCCCGGTTGACCAGGACTGCTGGTAAATGATGGAGAGTGGCTTGGCAAGCTCCTCCACCAGCTCCCTCAGTATCCTCGGGTGGATCCCGTCTGGCCCCATTGACTTGTGGGCATCCAGGTGGAGGAGCAGGTCGGTGACTGCCACCTCTTCGACAGCTGGGACTACATTCTGCGTCCTATCTCCATCTCCCAGCTCAGGGGCATGAAAACCTCAAGGATGATCAGCCCGACTATTAAAGACTGAGGCAAAGAAGGCATTAAGTACCTCAGCCTTCTCCTCATCCTTCGTGGCAATGTTTCCCTTTGCATCCAAGAAAGGAGGGAGATTCTCCTTAGCCCTCCTTTTGTCGCTGATATACTTGTAGAAACATTTTTTGTTGTCCTTGACAGCAGTGGCCAGTTTAAGTTCTAGCTGGGCCTTCGCCTTTCTAATCTTTTCCCTGCATATCCTCACCACATCCTTGTAGTCCCCCTGAGTCACCTGCCCCTTCTTCCAAAGGTGGTAGGTTCTCCTTTTCTTCCTGAGCTCCAGACAGAGCTCTCTGTTCAGCCAGGCCGGTCTTCTCCCCCGCCTGCTCGACTTGCGGCACATGGGGACAGCCTGCTCCTGTGCCTTTAAGACTTCCCTCTTGAATAACATCCAGCCTTCCTGGACTCCCTTGCCCTTCAGGACTGCCTCCCAAGGGACTCTGTTAACCAAACTCCTAAACAGGCCAAAGTCTGCCCTTCTGAAGTTTAGGGTTGTGGTTTTGCTGGCCCCCCCCCTCACTTCTCCAAAAATCGAAAACTCTACCATTTCATGGTCGCTGTGCCCAAGACAGCCTCCGACCACCACATCACCCACCAGGCCTTCTGTGTTCGTGAACAGCAGGTCCAGCGGGGCACCTCCCCTGGTTGGCTCGCTTACCAGCTGCGTCAGGAAGTTATCCTCCACGCACTCCAGGAACCTCCTAGACTGCTTTCTCTCTGCCGTGTTGTATTTCCAGCAGATATCTGGTAAGTTGAAGTCTCCCACAAGAACAAGGGTTAGAGACTCTGAGACTTCAGCCAGCCGCTTGTAAAAAACTTCATCTGCTTCCTCATCCTGGTTGGGTGGTCTATAACAGACTCCCACCAGGATATCTCCCTTGTTGGCCTTTCCCCTGATCTTTACCCATAAGCACTTAACCTTGTCGTTACCTTTGTTAAGCTCAAGACAGTCAAAACACTCTCTGACGTACAAGGCTACCCCGCCACCTCGCCTTCCTTGTCTGTCCCTTCTAAAGAGCTTGTAGCCATCCATTGCAGCACTCCAGTTGTGCGAGTCGTCCCACCATGTTTCCGTAATGGCAACCACGTCATAGTTTCCCTGCCGCGCAATGGCTTCCAGCTCCTCCTGCTTATTGCCCAAGCTGCGTGCATTGGTGTAAATGCACTTGAGCTGGGCTATCGATCTCTTCTCCGACACAGGCGGAGAAGGTTTGTCCAGTTTAAGGGACAAATCCAGAACTACAAATTGGTGTGACTCTCCCTAGTGAATCCAATTTATACACATGGTTGCCATTAGTTGTAAAATCCAAATAAAATTACGTGATGTTTTGAACAAGGTCCTTGAGGGTACAGGAAAAGTCCAGAATCTACTTCTAAAAATCACACACTGAAAAACAACTCTCTTCTGGTAGACATGTAAAGTCGCTTACTGTTAATTATTATTTTACCTACATTTTTGACCTGCCTGAAGTACTAATACATTTGAATTATTACTCCACATTCATGATTTCCATTTATTTCTGTTGCTATTTCTGGTGCTTGGTGCCTAAAACTTAGATATATTTTTGTGGTTTAAATCTTACAGGTATTCACTGCTTCCCCGTAACCAATAATTGTGAGAAACACTGACTCAAAGCTTTTGTATTCCTACTCACTCTGTACATCGTTTGATTTTAGTTTAAGGGAGTTTAACCTAACAGTACAAGCTGAGGTAACACTCCTGTAACAAAATATACCTTGGCCACCTCCATACCCATCATATGGCTATGGGAATAATCTGAAAGCAAAGTTTCTATGACTAAGCAGAAATTACGGGCAACAGCAGGCTTCATCACTGAAGGATGGATGTATAGGTTCAGTGTCCCGCCAAAACCACAGGGATGGAGTTCACCAAAGTGTACTTCATGTGCATTTTTCCGGTATCTGATCATTATTAGATACATGTCACGTGTGAAAGCGCCCTGGGTCTAGGCTCAGAGGGGAGATCGGAGCGGCTTTGGCCACAATCAGCATTCACAAAGTGTTTGCCATCATGAACTCCTAGGCCTTTATATTTTCACCGTTACAGCTTAGAGAGAGTTGGGGTTGTTTAGCCTGGAGAAGAGCAGGCTCTGGGGAGACCTTATTATGGCCCTTCAATACTTAAAGGGGGCTTATAGGAAAGATGGGAACAGACTTTTTAGTAGGGCCTGTAGTGATAGAAGAAAGGGTAATGGTATTAAACTAAAAGAAGGTGGATTTAGACTAGATATAAGGAAGAAATTTTTTACAATAAGGGTGGTGAAACACTGGAACAGGTTGCCCAGAGAGGTGGCAGATGCCCCATCTCTGGAAACATTCAAGGTCAGGTTGGATGAGGCTCTGAGCAACCTGATCTAGTTGAAGATGTCCCTGCTCATTGCAGGGCGGTTGGACTAGGTGGCCTTTAAAGGTCCCTTCCAACCCAAACCATTCTATGATTCTATGATTTGTCCCTTTGGCAGTGTTTCTATTGCCATGCACACAAACACGCTTTGCCAAGTCCTAGCAGCACCTGCCTTGCTGGCTACTACCATCTACACACAGAACCACAGAGACAGCCTCCTCTCTGCTTTTAGCTGCTAAGTCAGGAGTATGTTTCACTCCCCTGCCCCCAAAACCATCCAAACTGCTGTGAATTAATGCTAGGGCTTGCTTTTTATGGCTGTTGGTGAACAAGAAACTCTTCTGAGAAAGAGGATGGTAGAAGTCACTGAACCTTAGTCCTTCTGGCGGAGGCAGATGCTTGTAGTACATGCTGTGGTGCCTCAGGAGGGCACATGTAAGCCACATCCCTCCCAGCCAGTCCCTGGCAGGTCCTTTCTTTGCTCCCTGGGTCTCCTCATGCCAGGACACCCTTCTCTTAGAAATTACTGGGTCTGGGCAAAGTGAAAAGGTAGGCTTTGTGGAAATCCCACTAGTCAACTTTGGATTTCTCTAGGTGTGCTGTATCCTTAAACCCCACAAGTGTTCTAGCACAAAATGCTGGCACACTCTGGCATTTCTTGACTGGACTGAGGCAACCCCTCAGACCACCCTAATCTAGTGCAGACTAATTCACAGATTTGGGGAGAAGAATGAACTGCATGACCTCAAATCTAATTCCATCCTTCCGTGCACTGTTTTCATAAAAACAGTTTTGGTGGGTTGACCCTGGCTGGATGCCAGGTGTCCACCAAAGCCACTCTACCACTCCCCTCCTCAGCTGGACAGGGGAGAGAAAATATAACAAAAGGCTCGTGGGTCGAGATAAGGGCAGGGAGAGATCACTCACCAATTATTGTCACGGGCAAAACAGACTTGGCTTGGGGGAATTGGTTTAATTTATTACCAATCAAATCAGAGTAAGGTAATGAGAAAATAAAACCTAAATCTTAAAACATCTTCCCCTCATCCCTCCCTTCTTCCCAGGCTTAACTTCACTCCTGATTTTCTCTACCTCCTCCCCTCCAGCATCGCAGGGGGACGGGGAATGGGGGTTGTGGTCCGTTCATCACACGTTGTCTCTGCCGCTCCTTCCTCCTCAGGGGAGGACTCCTCACACTCTTCCCCTGCTCCAGCATGGGGTCTCTCCCACGGGAGACAGTCCTCCACGAAATTCTCCATCGTGAGTCCTTCCCACGGACTGCAGTTCTTCAGGAACTGCTCCAGCGTGGGTCCCTTCCACAGGGTGCAGTCCTTCAGGAACAGACTGCTCCAGTGTGGGTCCCCCACGGGGTCACAAGTCCTGTCAGCAAACCTGCTCCAGCGCGGGCTTCCCATGGTGTCACAGCCTCCTTCAGGCAGCCATCTGCTCCATTGTGGGGTCCTCCACAGGCTGCAGGTGGATCTCTGCTCCAGTGTTAACCTCCATGGGCTGCAGGGGGACAGCCTGCCTCACCATGGTCTTCACCACGGGCTGCAGGGGAATCTCTGCTCCAGTGCCCGAAGCACCTTCTCCCCGTCCTTCCTCCCTGGCCTTGGTGTCTGCAGAGTTGTTCCTCTCACATATTCTCACTCTTCTCTCCAGCTGCAATTGCGCAGTTCTTTTTTTCCCCCTTCCTAAATGTATTATCATATGGTGTTACCACCATCACTGACGGGTTCAGCCTTGGCCAGCAGTGGGTCCATCTTGGAGCTGGCTGGCACTGGCTCTATCGGACACGGGAAGTTTCCAGCAGCTTTTCACAGAAGCCACCCCCTGTAGCCCCCCCCCCCCGCCCGCTACCAAAATCCTGCTACACAAACCCAATGCAACAGTGTGTGATTCATGGAATATTGCCTACATATTTTCTTTTGCAGCAACTCATTCTGCGGCCGCTTATGGAAGTTGTTTCCGCCTAAGACTTGCTTTCATGGCAGTGAATTTTCTGTTTTCATTGACCAACCCTTTATTTGTGGTCTTCTAATGCCCATCCATTACGTAAGCCAGTTTTACAAGCTAAAACACAAGCTCTTCATGAGCCAGCATCCACTTTTACACAATGGAACAATGAAAAAATGGATGTATGTTTATTACTGCATTGATGATCCGTCTTGAAGATTCTTCCACATTAAGCTCAGTACAACATAGGGTCTTTTATTGAAGCTCAGCTTTATTGCCTTTTGCATTTCTTGTAACCATTACTTCTGTTAAAGGAAAGAAGAAAGTGATGAGACCATCTGTATAAGAGCATTTAGGAAAACATCTCTGGGGATGTCACTATTGCTTTGAGATTAAAAAATAACCAGACGGGGAACCAGAATGTTTCCTATTCATACAGTGTTTCATCACCATTTCATTCTGTGAGTCTCACAGTTCCCAAAATCTCCACTCTCAGGGATCACTAATTGCAAACTTGTTAGTGATAAAATTAATTTATTGCATTTCAAGAGTGTTTCCAGAAGCTGAAAAGTGTCTTGGCCCTTATATAGTTTTTATTTGTGCTCTTTTCCATTTTTTTTTCAGATTTTTGACCCAAAGATGATTATTTAAATAAATGAGTGCCTTTAAGAGATATGACATTCTTAATTATGTAGTAAATTATATTGAGACAAGATTAATGTTAATAAGATAATGATAATGAGAAGCTATTATTTATTTATTCTAAAGGTGCAAAAGTATAAATTAAATTTTATTTGAAGGTATTAATTAATGATTCTGCTACTGTTGCTAATACTGAGCCTACGAGATAGAATATTATGTCAACGCAGTGCATGGGAAGTGATTCAATTAAAAGTATAAAATATTTATGTCTCCAGGCTGTGAGCTGTCACTGTAGGTTAGAAATAAAACATGAAGTTTTGAGACTGATAATTTTAACCTAGAGAATTTTGCACAGAGATCTTTGTCCTTTTCCACAGCGTCCATTTTTCAGCATGTTTTCTGATGACTGCATCAAGAATGTAAACACAAATGTGAAGGTGGGCATGAGTAAACATGAGAGTAGGCTCCTCTTTTACAGAAAGACACTTCCCAAACCAGCAAACATATCAGCAACATCTTACAGCTTTGATTTTGTTAGTTTTTTAAGTAAATGGCAGCTAGTGACCAACTAGTGAGACGATCCAGCAGTGGTACTCTGGGGAAGATGACGAAACAACACTCATGATGGCAGAAGATCTTCAGTTGTGGAGCAGGTTACTACAATTACTTTGACCTCTTCCGTATAGCACACCAAGATGAAAACTCACGACTCAAGGAAACATGATTTCTTTCACAGCATTGTATGAAGGCAGCCACAACACAGGGATCAGCTCTGTCCCCAGCACTATCCTAAATGTGGTTGCTTTGGCGTGTATCAATTGAAACGAGGGCAGGCCTGGGAAGGAAAAGACAGAGAAGAGGATTATTTTACTCACAGACCTGTAACAGTAGCCATTAAAATTACTAGGGCTCTTCAAATCTCTGACAAAGTCAGTGGAAAGACACTCTTTTTTTGAGAAGGACTCTTGTGGGTATTGGGTTGGTCTTTGTGCATGCAAAGGGAGTCAGTGCCCCTCAAGACATGACCTAGGGAATCAGGTTAATCAAGACTTATAGCACTTCAGTATTTCAAAGGCACCTATTGCTATTTTCAAATTTTATGGAGTCCAGATTCTTAAAGATTAAGGTATTCTAAGTATTTTGCAGATTACAGTTTAAAGAATAAGTCTTATCCTGATTTGTAAAAAAGTATGGATAACACATACTTCATTCACACACCTGGCCTTTTTCAGAAGCCACTTTATGAGCTCACTTGCAATATAGTTGTGGTGTGTTTATAAAAATACATGTGGTACATGTATCTGTGCTGAAGCCTTCAGTTATGCATTTACATGCACCAGTGAAGTGTGAAATCTTTGTCATCGACATCAACAGTAGACTCTCGCAGCTTACTTGGGATTCAGGCTTTCCTTTACTAATGCCTATGAGTGATGCTGAGCCTGTTGCAATGTACCTGTACAAACACGGATGGTTGTACACACAAAATATATGATTCTTCACAGGCCTTTTCAGTCTCACTTGCAAATTCTGTCATAGTGCACAGTGGCTGAGAAAGATAGCCAAAATGCAGTTGTTACTGTTTGCACCTCATGGTTTTGTTACTGGGGCAACTGGGGACCTTTGCTATGGAAATGTTGCTTTCAGACTTGGAGATATTGGCAGTGCTACACAGACTTATTTTGATTATTAAATCATTTTTAAAGATACAACTGGAATTAATGGTCATGCTTTGAGAAAGGACGGGAATACTTTGTTTGATGTAAACAGCTAGACTAACTATGGCAGCAGATTAGCAGCAGAGTCACAAAATGGAAATAAAACAAACTTCCAAGCCTTTTGACATAAATAAGATTAACAGTCAGAAGGGAGAAAATCTCCTTTAGTAATGTGCTGGACCATGATTTCAAATCCAAATGTATGTCTTGAAAGTTACTGATCCTGAAAGACAATGTGGACATTAAAAGAACCTGCAGAGTGCCAGCTACATAAAGACCTGCCAAATCTTTCACGATCTTGTCTATTTTATAATGCTTCCTTCCCCATTTTGTTTGGTCTGATACTGACTTCTAATACACCATGATGGGTTAAGAACCAAATCTCAAATCTCAGCTTCTCTCTGATGTGCTATGACTGTGTGACAGAACAGGAACAGCAGCTTCAGAGCATCAAAACAAGAGTCCTAACTTGCTGATATCACAGAGGTCCAGACAGACCTCCTGCTGTCCTACTTCAGCCGTTGTTAGAGGTCTGCAAAGGGCCATGTGCCAGCAGTCAGACATAGCAGAACCATATGTGGTCCTGCCAGGTTCTTACTTTACTCCCAAAGTCTTTTCCAGGGAGCTGCCTGACTTGGGACCCCCAGTGCAGTTCTCTGTTGATAACTGCTGTTACCCCAGCTGCTACCCACAGGGGCTTTTCCTCCCCTATTTGAGGAATGAATTATTCGGTAGAGAGGAATGAAGAGAGGTGAGGGCTTCCACATTATTTTCCATGCCCTTTCCTCAAAATGTTCCCACAACAAAGGTGACTTATGCTTAAATGCTGATCCTGTCCTAAGCTGCTGTTCAAACTGAGCTCAGGTAAATCACAGGTGTTTGATGGGAGAGGATAAAATAATGAGTCATCTCATCTAAAATTATTATGAAGAGGAACGTAATTAGTATCCCCTTCCTCTAGTTGTCTTCAGCATGGCTGCTTCCATCAGAGCTACTCGCCCTTGGAGCTCCTGTTAAAACCAAAGGAGAAAAATAGGCACCTTTATAGCAAGCCACTTGGCCTATTTTATCTATATTAGGCTGCTCCAAAAGGGGAGTGGGAGGCGATAGTGCCCCTGTACTCAGCACTGGTGAGGCTGCACCTCGAGTGCTGTGTTCAATTTTGGGCCACTCACTACAAGAAGGACATCGAGGTGCTGGAGCATGTCCAAAGAAGGGCAGTGAAGTTGGTGAAGGGTCTAGAGAACAAGTCTTATGAGGAGCAGCTGAGGGAACAGGGGTTGTTGAGTCTGGAGAAGAGGAGGCTGAGGGGAGACCTTATTGCCCTCTACAACTACCTGAAAGGAGGTTGTAGTGAGGTGCGGGTTGGTCTCTTCTCCCAAGTAAGAAGAGATAGGACGAGAGGAAATGGCCTCAAGCTGCTCCAGGGGAGGTTTAGGTTGGATATTAGGAAAAACTTCTTCACTGAAAAGGTAGTCAGGCACTGGAACAGGCTGCCCAGGGAAGTGGTTGAATCTCCATCCCTGGAGGTATTTAAAAGACGGGTAGACGTGGTGCTTGAGGACATGGTTTAGTGGTGGACTTGGCAGTGCTAGGTTAACAGTTGGACTCGATGATCTTAAGGGTCTTTTCCAACCTTAATGTTTCTGTGATTCTATGAAAAGTGCCTCTTTCCCTCCATGAGATAAACAGCCTAAATGACTGGCATTATGCTGGGGATGCCTGCATTTAATGAGATGAATTCCACTGCTTCTGACATTTTTTGGACACGTAATGAAGAGCCTCCTGATGGAGCACAGACACCAGTACCTGTTTGTCACCCACACTGCTGTGAAGCATCATGAGGGGGCAGTGGAAGGAAGTGATCACTCCCGATGCTATTTCTGGCCCCAAAATGCATGCCTTACTTGGAAAATGGCAGCGGGATTTTTATCTGAGTAAGGATGCGTAGGGAGAGGGAAGAGTCAGCCAGTTATGGATAAACAAAGGATTTGTATCCCTGTTGGCATCAGTCTGACATCTCTCACCTTCTCCTATGTTTACCAGAAAACCACACATGCAGAGAAGTAAAAAAGCATAGAGTATTTAAAACGTTGCATGAAAATAAACTAAACGGTTATGAGAACTTGTCAGAAACATGGTTTCCAGAGTTAAGATACCTGTTGGTACCTATTCTTATCTATAGCTGATGCTGTTCTCTGAAGTACCAAAGTTTACTGTTTCTCACTAGGTTGTCTCTCATATTTGCTAGTTACTTACCAACAAAATCCAGCTTCTGACTGTAAGAAACATAGGAAAAAAATGTTTCCTCAAGTCTTTGTTATGCAGCTCAGAAGCTGGGTCCCAGCTGCATGTGAAACATTACCTCCAGGCTGGGCACAACCCATTTTTTGTGGGAGGCTTTGTAATTTGTTTTGGGAACCAGATATGAGAGACCCCGCCACCTCTTTGTAGGCGGGGATTTTCCTGGGGTTTAGGTGACCTGCTGAAAAGTACTTCTAGGTTTTGTTTTGCCCAGTGTAAAAAGTGCTCTAGAGACTGCAGAGTATTGCTCCATTACCTAATTAATATTTAATAAGTAATATTAAGTGGAGTATTTCTCATGAAAGATTGAGAAAGAATCACTCCCGTAGTTTGCTTGCAGGGACAAGCCCCTAATGTTAGTGCTCCTGGTTCCCAGAGGCTTTGACCCTAGGTTGCCACAGCCAGAGGGAATGCTCTTAGCATGCTGAAATCAATATGTTTTAATAAAATGCCAATTTTCAGAGAAAATTTTTTTTTCCAAAATTTTTCAACCAGCCCCATATTCTGGTTCCACTAATGGGCCACTGTGGCTCAAGTGTATTTTGCATTCAGTGGAAAATGCCTCCTGGGTTTAAAATGAGGGATTCAAAAATAAGAAGGTGAAATAGCAGCTTGAAAAAGATGATGTTTTGCAATGACCTTTCTTTTTAGTGTCCTGAAAATTGCAGCCAAAACGTAACTTGGCGGAGAAATACATGACTGGCTGATTGATCGATAGCCCGAAGACAGCTTTTTCCCAAGTTAATTCATTCAGACAGATTCTTCAGGGAATTCTTAAACACTGTGAAAGTTCCCAGGAGGTAAATTGGATGGATGAATCTTCAAATGTTAGTCACATTAAAATGATCTAGTTTAAATTTGTCCTCTGTCTTGTACTTGCTGTAATTGCCTACAGACAGTAAATTGGATGCCATATCTGAACATTGGTGCGGTGCATCTCTTTTATGCAGATAACAGTGCTTATACGGAGCAGATAGCATGGGAAACTCAGTCTGTGGATTGAACACCCACGTGCCAAGACTAGAAGCACAGAGATTAATTTAATATGAGTTGTGACAGTAAATTAATGACAGCAGGGTTATTGTTCTGTTTCACATGTAGGAATTCTTGGCCTGCTACCAAAGGAAGAATAAATATTCAGGCAGAAGCAGCTGAAAAAGGAAGCGGTTGTATTTTGTCATTCCTGACTCCCTCAGCATGTAAATGCAAAAGGGGAGAATCCTCCAGCTCCCTCTCGGAGATGCTGAGTTCTGCTCCGATAGCACCTCTCGCTCCGGGCTGGGGCAGCTAACGGGCGCAGGCAAGAGCCGCGCTAGAGGAGCAACAAGGGAGTTCAAACACTCAAACCCAAGATGTGCTCAGTGGTGGAGACAGGCAGGATGAGTTAGCCGAATCAAAAAGTTTCTCAGATCAGATGAACCAAACCACTAAGAATGAAATCTAACTGGAAACGTGTCTAACAGGAAAACACAAATTGAAGCAAGATAGTTATTTTCAAGTAATTCTGTGTGTGGACCAGCCATAGGTAGACAGTCATGATAAAACAGCTGGAATCTCTGAATCTCAGAGGTAGTCCCCCATTTAGAGAAGTTGTTTGGCTCTGGTCCTTCAGCTTCTCTAATGCACCAGAGGGGAATAAAACCTCGCCACATTCAGCTGAAGTCTTGTGCAATCCTCAAGGAACTGGCGAGATGAGCTTCACCAAACCAGGAGAGCAAAGTGAGATGATGTGGGACTTGGCAGGGTACTGGTGGCTGAAAATAAAGCCCCTAAAACTGATGTTAATGTTTCGATCAGCTCCTGTGGTATTTGCATTAGGCTTTTAGCAGGAGAGAGTTGCTCTCTGTGTTGTATCTTAGGACATAAGAGTGCTAATCCTAGTGCTTTGTTCAGGGAATTCAAGTGACTAATAAGGGACTTAAAATATTGGATTAAAAGATCTGTAGAGATTATTTTCATCATTGTACATGTAAGTTTAAAAAGGATGTTGTAATTTCAGGTAAATCCCCACTTGTATTTTCCTTAAGTCTCAGCATAACCTGTGGAGGAGAACAGAGCTGGAAAGCTTTATCATAAGGGATCCCAAGCAAACGGGCATCTTCTCCCTCCTCTGGGCAGTCCCCTGGGGCTCACTGTCAGAAGTGAGCCCACTGGCTGTTTTTTTCAGTGTCCCTTTAATGCATGCAAGCTTTTCCTCAGTGTGCACAGACTTGTCAGCCTGGAAAGCAGAGAAGTTGAGGGATGGGAAAGGACACAGTGAGCCTAATGCAGGAACCAAATTTAAGCGCTAAGTCTTAAATTTGCCTCCTCACAGCCTTGGCCGCAGCAGAGGGTGGGCAGCAGTGACTTCAGTCCTGGTATAAGCATTTAATTTCCATGTGTTCTCACAGGAAGAATTTTGTTCTTCAGCAGGTGTCCAGAAGGAGGCCTGGTTCACCTACATTATGCACCCATTTCACTGAGGGTGTAGTGAACCAATGTGAAACATAAGATGCGATATTGAGTCAGCATTCTTCCGAAAGCAGGCATGTAATGGGGAGAGTTGGCTTTAAAAAATTGTGTACCCTGCTGTCATTTCTGTAGCTGCCTGGGAGACATTGCTATTTGAGGGGGCTTGGACCCACACTTGCCCTCTTTTAGAGCAGCGCCCTAACAAGCAGGGCGATGTGCAAAAACTATTCACAGCCATCCCAATCTGCCACAAAAGTTAACAGTGGTCAAAACAATAGTTACTCACTTGAAGGGAAATGTAAGCGCAGGTTAGGTAGCTATCTTGTATCCAACTTTTGTGTACCCAGCTCAGAATCACAACACTGTTCGCTAGGTAGCAGATACCTCTCAAAACCACCAATTCCAGTGCAATTTGGGGTAAGCAGGGGAACATCTAATAAGCTTAGCTGCCTACAGACTCAGCTGTTTTCTCAGTCTTCTTTCCAATATCCCCTTTGTAACATATCCAACAAGCCTTGATTTAAGCTTTTTCATAAACTATATTATATTTTTGTCTGATTTTTCTCACAAAAAGAAGTCAAATTTAGTGATGGTAATGATAATTCTTTTTGAGATTCTGATAGTTTGGCCCCTGAATTTCAAAATGGATAGGAAAGTAGATATTGCTGGCCTATATGATGTACAAGATAAATAAAAAAAGATTGTCACGCAACCTGCAGTTGAGATTTATCACAATTTGTGTTTCTTTGCAGTTCATGAATACCACACTTCTGATATGAAAGACCTATTAATTTCCTTTCTGTTTTTACCTAGCAGTAACATTCAAGCTGTGATCAAGTAACCTTCATTCTTCTTGTTCAAATATCCATTAATATGGAATATGCTACTCAAGATATTTGAACTGATTCCCAAAACTACCTGTATATTTGAAAATGCTTGTGACTATAATACAGTACTAAAATCCAAATAAACAGTTCCTACGGCAACTACTGTTTACATGTGGAAATCATCTGTCACGAACAATCCATTCAGTGATGCCTGAATCAGATATTAGTAAGAATTACAGCATTTTCTATTACATTAATTTAAAATCCTAATTCTTTCTCACTAAGGCTAAGATCACACTAGGTGGACTATTACCAGTCTGTTGCCTTGCTGAGGTGCATTTAAAAGACCATACATGTTTTAGCAAGGATGCTGACAATTCATTCTAATAGCATTTGGCAATTTATAATTGCTATGTTCTGTCTGAAGACCTTCTGTCATATTCATATAATTTCTATCAGAGATTTCCAAACAAAATGAATCATAAAGAGCCATAATTAATTGGAAGAAAGCCAGATATCTAAACCAAACACTACCATTAGCATCTCCAGAAAGTCCAAAATAGCCTCCAGAGATGTCACTGTCACAATGAAAAAGCTTTCAAAACAGTATGAAGATGTATTCTACATGTTAATGGAATGATTCTGCACAGTCCAAGACCTTGAGAGCTATATTTAGAATACCATTTTGTGAAACTAAGGTGACTACATCACTGCTGCTAGCTGTGTAACAGCTGCCTCTAATTTAAGGACTAGATCATGGCACACTTTGTTTGCCCAAAGTGCAAAGGAAATCCAAAATACCACCTTAACCCAGCTGAAAGCTCCAGCCTAGGAGGGCAACATGAAGGAAGGAGGTTTCACTCAACCACCATTTGCTGTCATCTCTATGTATGTGGGAAGGTGTAAAGAGTGTGGAAATTCAGTAGTCAGTATAGCAGCTAATTTGAGTGTGCAAACATTAGGGTACACTGTAAAGCCTATAATCAACCTTACCATATTTTTCTTTTGTCTATCTGAATTATGGGAAAGGGCATGTACCTTGGATAAGCACATAAGCATGTTACTGGTAGTAATTCAGGAAAAAACCTATTAGTAATCGAGAGAATATCTCACAGGAAAAAAAAACACAGGAAAACAGCACAGATGGATAAATGAGATGGAGGGTCCTATTTGAGACATCTTTAATTGAATTAAACGTGCTTCATCAGTAACTTTTCCAATCAATAATTGTACTGAAAATATACATAGTTCATCTTTTAATATAACAGGCCAAATTTCTACTTCATCAGCAAGAGCTGTAAGCAGCAAGTTATGGCTTCCTTGTTCTTTGCCCAGCGTTGGCTTGTGAGCTCGTTAGGGCACTCTAGGCACCGCTCCTAAGTGCATCTGCTGGCTGGAGTCCCCAGTGGAAAATTTAGAGCTGTGGGTTAGCTAAGTGCACAATTTTCTCACCACATTTTCTCTCTGCCCCTCCTTGTGCCTGACAGTGACCCTGCCATTAGAGGAGATAGGAGGGAAGGGTAAAAATTAGCTTAACCTGTTATATGCGTAAGTGAAACTGTATATTATTGGCTTACTTGTAAGCTCTTTAGGGTAAAAGACTCTTAGTCTTTTTTATAGTGTATTTTATTAATTCAGATAAATTAATGATTTTGTAATATAAATAATTAGGAGCCTGATTCTGTGGGTAATGGAGAGAAAGCTTTATGTGCACTGCCCTGTATTGCAAAGTAGGTGCCAACCAGACTGTTCAATACCAGTAATCAGTGAACTAGAACATTCAGGTCTATCTATCTCCTTAATTTTGGAGGCTAGCATTGTCGCCTACTTCTATACTTTCTGTCAAATCAGATAATCCTTCAGGTCTGAGCTTTGAAAGGCTGAGAGTCTTCTGTGAGCATGTGCCCTACGCAACGTCATATTAAAATCTATGTTTCTATCAACAATATACTTACTATAAGTGGGTCTTGTAAAGAGGCGCTTTCATGCCATGTTTTTTCCGTTCTGAAAACTTTAACAATATTGGCTATATTGAATAAAAGGGGGTGAAAGGAGAAAGAGCTTTATTAGGAGTGCACATACTGCTTGATAGAAATCTGAATTAAATGGATATTTTATACTCAGTAAGATTGAATCTGAAATTTCTCCCAGACTCTGTATGTGCCTAGAGGAATTTAAGATATATTTAAGCTACTGACAGAAAATAGGTTACTCCTCTCAGTTTTCTGATATACCAAAAAAAAATAAAGTTCTGTGGAACATCTGCCTGCAGATATTTAATTTCATATAGCATGGCATAGAAAGAATTGCATATAACTGACTGGCTAAAGAGGAAAGACAGGTGAATACAGGAGAGCTGTGAAGTGAAACATCCTGTCCCTGACGAACTGAAAATCTACAAGTCTGTGTTAACCTATAGGTGCGAACATTTCTCCTCGAATGCAAAGTGGAAGCCCTCGTGGCAATCAAGAGCAATCCTAGAGGAGATTGAGAAGAAATGCCTATTATTACCATTGTCAGGAAATGTAACGAAGCACTCCCCATTAAAATGGGATGCTAGTCTGAAATGTAAGCATGCTAACCATCAAGCAGTAAGATTAGCTGGAACAATGGATTTGTGGATGAGTCGTGCTGATTAGCAGGCCTATAAACAAAGGTTCTTTTAAAGGTCTATTTTGCTTCTGTGCCACTGTTAAGTTCTCATACAGAAATAAAAGGAATGCAGTGAAAATCAAAGGAGATTTTAAAATTTCTAAAATCAGTGTTTCATCTATTTCTGTACAGCTTTCAAGATACATTGGTTTGATAATGCAGGTACTAAAAGCAACACAACTTTACATCAATCAGCTGCTCCAAGGGAAGAGCTACTTACTATGTGTTCACTTGCTCTGCACGCAGTAATTCACCTCCTCATCAGGCTCAGCCTCCTCGGTTTCCCCATCACCTCTTCCTTACTGTTTCTGTGCCTGCACCCTGCATGCAATAACACCAGCCCGCTGCAGGAAAGCTGTTGCTTCCCTTCCAGGCACAATTCTCATACAACAGAATATGTATGATTAATCCATATGCTGTGATCCAATCCTTTTCAATTCAAAATAAAAAAAAAATTCAGGGTAGGTAGGTGGACAAGCTTCCTTCAGCAGCTTCAAGGGTGATTGACTAACTAACCTGGATGAACTTGAAGATTTCTGTCAGAGTCCACTAGCTCCACCTGCCCTGATCTCTAACCTCTTTAGTGCAATCCTAAGCCATTGCCCTCCTCATTGCCAGCAGGAAAGCCACATGAAGACAACGGATTTGCTCACATTCATTCCCACCCATTGATGTGCTTTCTTCTTGTTAGTAAATTAAAAGTGGTTAAAATAACTACTGGTTTCTGTGAGAAGTGCTTAACTTCTATGTTGCAAAAATTAGAAGGAAATATATCGCATTTACCTGCTGCATTTATCTTGGCTGATAATACTGCCTTTTGTACCCTGTTCTTTGGAAACCACACAGTTGGTGATATTGCCACATCTAGTTCACTAATATGTTGGCACTGGAGCTGCCTTCCAATAAACAGCTGGGAGATGATTCTGTGAAAGGTGTTTGGGAGTTGTTAAGTCTGGAGGTAAGCCTCCGAACATGCAGATATCCCAATATGATTAGGAACCTTAATGTCTTTAGTTGGATCAATGCATTCGATGGACCAGATGGACACGGTGCTGGTTGTGAATAGCTATTGCTTTATGGCTTAGCGGCACAACCAGAGCAACATCCTCTATTATTAAGATGATTAGGAAACAGTTTTTTTTTGAATGATACCTGATAAAAGATAACAGGAGTAAAGAGATCCATAGATGGTATTTGATAACTGAATGGATGGATGGTCAGGAAGTTCAGCAAGACATGCAGAAAGCTGGAAGCTTCTACATCTGTTATTTACTGCTCACTGCAGACTCATGGTATGGACAAGCAGTTTCTCCAGGATAAGCCTTTTCCATGATGGTTGGCTGATGGAGGTATAGGTAGAATCTGGATGTCTGTCGGCTAAAATCAGACCACACTAGAGATCTTGTTAGGAAGTAAGTACCCTTCTTCCCAGAACTGTAATCTTGGAGCATGAATGTGTGAAAAACTGCTCACTTAGGGTTGCATCAAGCAGGGACCTACTTACAGAGTTACTGCTAGAAAGCTGTCAGATGAGAGCTAAGTGGTCTGTACTCTTTCCTTGTGTTAGCAGGGATAGCTGAGCACATGAAGACTGAGAACAGATTACCTTGCCTGTCTCAAATCTAATACGCATCTCTCTCTCTCTTTCCTTAGGCCTAAGATGGCATAAAGTGTAACTCACCCAAAGAAATAACTTCTTTAATTTTTAGAGATTTGGAATGTATCTTTGTATCTTAACACAGAAAGGGATCTCTGAGAGGGAACTGAGAATTAGTATCTCTGTCCATGGAGTACATAATATTGCTGAGAAATGCAGTGGAATGTGGAGGCATCTGTGGGCTGAGCAATTATTTTCCACTAGCACAAAAACCGAAACTTCTGTGATGTATATTACACTGCTGCCTTCCATCTTCATTTACTTGTTTTGCTTAGGGATCTTCAGGACGGCTGCCTTGAAACTATGGCTACACTGATATCTCCTGCCAGAGTGAAAAACCCTGTTGTGTCTGAAAAGATTTGCCTTTTCCAATGAGGAATTGTGCTGAAATGGGTTATCTTTCAAACCCAGGAAATGTTACAGGATATCTGCTGATTTCATCTTGCTTTGCTCCAGGTGATTTTGCTTAGGCAATGAAAACATTTAGACTGTGACCTTTCCCCTCTCTAGTATTTCTTGGTGTTTTTTTTTATTTTAGTTTTCTGATAAGAATAAAAGGTCCCCACACCTTTGTAGGAAGATGGGAAGTAACAGTTTAAACCCTGCTCTTGCCAATAGAAACAGAAGAGATTGAGATCTTATTCTCCTTATCTCTAGCAGGCTGCTTTGCATCTGGACTAGAGTAAAATGAAATAATCAGCATCATATGTCATCTTATCCCCTATCTGAAACAGATAAAGAACGATAAAGCAGCTGTACTCCTGCCCTGAAAGAGGAATTCAGCTCTTCAAATGGCCTTTTACCTAATGTTTTGGTATACCTTGCTCCTAATAGTGCATATACCACAGCTTGAAATTCTGGAAGAGACTGAAGACTATGTATTAACCAGCCTTTGATAAAAATTCTCACACAGGTCCTGCTATTGATACATCAAAGAGCCAAAATAACATGCCAGGAACTATTTGATGGCAGTAGCTCTTCAATGATTAGGAGAAAATGTTAAATACATTGGGTAAAAACACATCTGGTAGGAAGACATCAGTAAGTCACACTCATGAAAGTCTTTTTTCAATAGAAGAATATAATATAGATGTAGAGCCTAAGTGAAATGTCACTAGAACTATGATCTCTGTCTTCTGTGGCATCATTCATGTCATTGTAGATATTCAAGTGAAGTGTATGCTTCGCTTCATTTTTCCTTTCTTTTCATCTACAAAGGGAAAAAAACCCCACTAACTAAAAAACTCAGTTCTGTCAATGAGATATAAAGTGTGCAAGCCCTTGTACTCTGAGACCCAAATGTATCAGACTGCAAAGTGAATTCACCTTTGGAAATCCAATTTAAATTTAAATTGAGGTCAAGTGTTACCATTTCAATATGCAATAGTAGTATTGTTTTCAATTGGAGTCTGCTAATCACTCTGTGAAGAGTTATAACAGGACTTTACAAATTAAACTGGTCATAAAAAAAAAGAAAGCTTTTCTGCTTTTTTTGCCAGTAGAGACCAGTTTGGAACTTAGCTGAATAGTCACACTAGCCCTTCTTAGTGTTTTATTTTTGCTATTTTTATTTTTGTAGTTTGGAGGTCATGGAAAATATGAATGTGAAAAAATTCCATTATGATGTACTCTACAATTGAGTCAAAAAAGAGCACTGGATTCTGGGAAATGCACCACAACAGAAAACAAACTCTATAAGGCTGTTATTTATCTTATAAAACTATGTAACAAGCAGCTACCTACATATGAAAATATATTTTCTGTTTTCTCAGATAAAGTAATTAGTGTTTAATGTATACACATTTATACATATGAAAAGTTTAATGTGTATATGTATACACAAAAGTTAATGAAAAGCCCAGAACCAACTGGGCAAGTATGGCAGGTATCACTTTGCATTAGACTTTGCTCCTTGTGCTTTTTTGACTTGCCATTAGATCAATTCCTTGTCCAGAAACATTGTGTCTCATATCAGTAAGCAGGGGAATGGCATGATGGAAGAGCATCAACATCAAGCAGCAGAGGTTTCACCAGCACAGCAGAAGAGCCTCAGGCATAGAACATTTTAGAACCTGACATTAATAGCCAAAGTCTTATTCATTGATTTTTGGCCTATAGAAAGGACAGCAGAGCCACTGATTCCTGTGGGGTATCTGCTCTGAGAAGGGCCAAACTTAACACGGTTGGTTCCATTGACTGTACCAGGCTTCACGTTGGGAAGCAGAACAGCTATTCTGGGTCAGACCAACCTCTATCTAAACTAGAAGCTTGTCTCAATACTGTAATTTTAACCTTGAGATAAGCTCAAAGAAGAGCTATAGAGGACAACAGCAGGATCAACATAGCTCACAGCATGCTTTCTTCCAACCTTTCATACTTGGAGGTGGAGTGCTCTCCTAATGAAGTAGATCACCTAACAGATTGGATCCTCTCTCAGATTTTGATTGTTTCAGGCTATTTTTTAAAATCGTACCTAAGGATATTGTTTTTCACAAAACCATATGAATATTTTGACTTGTTAGGTATATTTTTTATATACAGTTGCAGTTGATCATGCTCCCCCAATCCACACAACAAGCAAAAGCCGATTTGAGATCGGGAAGCTGTCTGAATACAGTTCATTTGCTGAGGAGTGTGACCTAATTAGCCATGCTGAAGGGGAATTTTACTAGCTGAGGAATGGTGTTTATTATGACAGTCCAGAATACAGAGGACCCGCTTCTCCCTTTCACCTGTCCTCACCCAACCACAGGGATGTCTGTTGTGTGATTTTTGATCTCTGAAACACCCTGCATGTCTTTACTTCTTTTACATCATTTGAATGTTCCACCTTTTATTTTCAATTAATGTCTTGCTAGTTTTGGGGGTGCTTCTGACTGATTTTCCCTCTTTCTTATAAAACAGGCAGAGCAGAAGTTTTTACTTTGCCATCTGTAACCTGTAATTTTCTGTGTGCGTGTGTTTGCGTGTGCAGTTTGGAGGTCATGGAAAATATGAATGCAAAAAAATTCTATTATGATGTACTTTCTTTTATTCATCGTGTTCCTTCAGTAGCCAATATCCCACTCTTTATACACAAGTTATTTTGGAAAGAATACTTTCCCAGAATTCTGACACAGAATTATGACTCTGTTATGTGTTAAGGACAACAATAATCACCTAACAGAGGATTTATCTTTTTAAGTGCACTGAAATAAAGTAAGGCTGGATCACTTTTTCTGTCTCCATTGTTATTTTCTCAACTTTCAAGTAGATTTAAACAAAACAGACAAACACACAAAAAATTCCTTCACTCACAAAAAAGCTTTCAAATTTCTTGAAGAAAGCAGGAAATAATTTATGAAAGTCCTTGACGCCTACAAAACCAGAGAGGCCTTTGGGACTTCAGATGACTGAAATTCTGATAACTGAAATGGAAAGACAGAGGTCAGACCTTGAGATCTGCAGAAGCTTGGAAGGAATTTGGTTGCTAGGAAGTCATATATTTTTAAATTTACTATATAAAAATATTTTGAAAGGATTTCAAAGAATTGTATATAAAATATTTTCTTAATTTACACGGTTATTTTTATTATATGCCCTGCTTTTATTAATTTGAAATGATAATGTCAGTTGCTTTCTATCTTGCAAATGTAAAGTTATGCAGTTTAACCTCTATGCTACTACGTTACTGTCACATCAGAGATTATGCCTGCAAATGCCTATTCATCCATGTTTGTACATGTGGGTCATCCCATCGAAATTAATGGGAAAGTTTCTGGATATGTAAAGTTTGTCACCCCTTTGAACTTTCTTCAGAAATCTATTTGCTTTATCACTTTTTTATACTGGAGGCTAAGGAGAGTACCCTGCTATCAGCAAATCTGGAGTAAATCCAAAATAAATCTCCTAAATCCACTGGAATCATCTGGGATTTACACCAGAGTGTACAGGGAATGGCAGCACTTCACTAATGCCGTGGCAGGAGCAGCCCATATGCAGTGCTGCAAAGAGCACAGGGAAAAGACAGGCGCAAACATGGGCAGTTGGGTGGGTAGCAGGTCCCCTGGGTCTGGGCTGTGCCTCCAGCACAACCCCAGGTCCACTCATGATGAGAAAAGGCAGCAGACTGTGCACGCAGCATCTTCCACTTAAGGAGAATACCGCAACAGCAAAATCCCCTGCTAAACTGCATGAAAATAAAACCATGAATAGACTTGAAATATTTTGATACAAGGTCGGTTTCACATTTTTCCTTCTACAGTCTGGCTGTAAAATGACATCAGCAATCAGCTCAGACTTTATAGCTGTACATTTGTCACCATGCCCAGAATGCTCCTCTAAGGCAGTGCAGTTCGTGTGATACAAACAAGGTCCCCAAGGTAGGACGGGTGGCTATCTGTCCAGAGCACCTTCCTAGTGATTCCATTTATAAATTTACATTCTTATGATTGAGGAGAGGAAAAATAGGATCACATCCTAAAAACTGCCCTGAGAAAGAGTCCAGCTGACAGTAACAGAGAGAAAAATTTGCAGTGATCTAATATTCCTATTATGTTATGATTATCTGCAGAGCTCTGGCTCTGCAGTCTTTCTCTCTTTCTCTTGCTCTAATCTATGTGGGCATTTCTATTATGCCTGTCAGCACAGCATCTGAATGCCTTCCAAGCAAGAAGAAATACTACCTCTTTTTTCCCCCCATCAGCAAAATATGGACTTTATCTCAGCTAGCATGGAGTCTTCTAAAAATGTCAGTGTGCTGAGAAGGAGAGCATGGAGATTTATGATAGATACAACACCTCATTCTCCAGTCTGTTTTCTGGCCTGTTTATGCATTGCCTTGGGTCTCTGTGACAATGAAAACAAGCTGATGACTGTGGTATTAATAGGGTATTTATATAAGGAATTGTTCTTTAAGTATAGCGACAAGGTTAAGTGAGATGTAGCAACTCAAGAAGTGCTTTCTATAAGCTGGGTAACTCCTCCCAGAAGAGCAACATCTGCTTTATTTATATTGCAAAGGGCACTTAAATGTAAGACACTTAGCGATGTTACTTGCAGTACTAGGTCTGTCTTCTATATGGTTTTGTCATACACGGTCTCTGTAGAAAGACACAGACCTACCAAAAGCCACAAAGTCACTGTGTAACAGATGCTTTAGTTGTGGTTTCCATGATGTAAAACTCATAAAAAGATGCTCACAGCAAGTTATGCTGTTTTAATGAGGCTTTAATTCAAGTTTCAACTCAGTCAGCCCCTGTTCTCTGCTGACCAAGGAAGCAGAGTAGAGCCCTCACACCCCCATTCACATTTCAAAATGAATGAACCTATTGAAAACCCTTTGTTTGCATTTTCACTGAATAGAGGGAGAGACAGAGAGGTAATGTGTAAAGGTCCTTATAATTTTATGAACATTTATTTTACCTTCATTCTTCATATTAGTAATTCAAGCTGTCATACAGTATACTTCAAGAATGAGACAGGAAGAAGCTTGTTCACTTCTTTGTGTGGTTTTTTTTTTTTTTTCCCTCTCAGAACAGTCCTTTGAAATCTTATTTGCATTGAAAATACTTATTGAAAAGCTGAGTCTCATGTCAGGATTCCTATTCTACTCAGAGGATGTAATTTTGCTTTGTAAATTGGTCTCTCATCTTGAATGAGGAAATAAGCATCCTGGTGGATGCCAATTAGATGAACTTTTGTATCCCAAGTAGAACTGCTGAGAGCAATTTTGATGGACTGATTTTGCATTTGAATATGCTTTCAACTGGATCTAAAACACATTGTAAAATCGGATTGATCTCTCCAGAGTTTCTCCAATGAAAAAGATTCCAGTAATGTTTAGACATTTTATTTGGACAGATTCAGAGCAAGACATTTTGATTTCTGTTTAGTTCCTAAGGCTTTTTTTTTTTTTTTTTTAACTACCTAAATATCATATCTTAAAAAGTCAGTGTGAAAATATTTCAATTTTGCCAAAAGTAAACACTGAGAATGACTCCAGCTTTTTTATTTGTGTGCTTTTGAGCTTTATCTTCAAGGAAAAATCTGGAACACTGATTCCTATCAGAATCAAGTCAAACATTGAAATCCAGAAATTCTTTTGAAATGCAACTTCCATTCTCACAGCTCATCTGTAGAGGGAAATGCACTGGTTGCTTAAAAGGTTTCCAGCTGCAATAGTCTAAATCAGGAATTTAAAAACATTTTTGAGAGACATCGCCTTTGGTAATGGCAGCACTGGGTATAATCACTGACAGGAATAGCACTGATTACTGGTATCAGTCAAAAGCACTTCCAGCTCAGACTGTCTGTCTATCATTTAGAGCCAGCTTCCATACCCTTAATGTTATATGTAGTGCCTCCAGAACTGCTGGGATTTGTACCGGGGTTTCTGGTTTACTACAGTGTGTACGAACCTGGACTTTCACTGCTTCCTCACATCCGAGGCTGATGTTAAGGGCATTCTAAGTAGGTTCAGGGAAACTATTTTTCAGGAGGAGGTGTCCATCACCATCCTTCCACGAGCAGGCAGGATTGTTGTCCACTTTTAAAACCTGTTCCACTGCATCCTAAACCTCCAAGGCTCCAGTGAAAGCACGTAATTACTCCATCTTGTCTTTGGACAAATGACATACCAGTCTTTTGCTGTAAAAATACTTTTCTCTCAGCTCCACAGAGCTACAGACTGGTGTTACTGATGTACTGTAATTCTTGTTCATCTGGACTCGCACACATAACAGCAAATCTTTTTGGAAGCAACTGTCAGGGAAGATCAAAGGTGCTGGACTTCCTATAAAACCACACATGAATTGTTAATTCTGAGTTTAAAAGATCAGATTCAGCAGCAGTGGGCATTGCAGCATGAGGACAGGCACTGGCCAGTGCTCTGTGATAAGGGATCACACCAAGTGGCTGAACAGAGCTTACCCAAGAAATCACTCTTATGTAGTTCCTGAAGTCTAAAATAAAATCTTGTATCAGTGAGAGGCATTGAGTCCAGCATTTCAGGCTAAAAAGCAATCACTAAAGGAAAGACAGCTCAGTGAACATATAGACAATCTCTTATTCTTTAAAGTAGCAATGGTAAAAGTTACTGTGCTCCACTGAAACAGAGGGAGAGCGAGCAGGAGATGCCTCTCTCCCTTCTTTTATCAGCAGTCTACTCTACATCAAGGACATTTTTCTAAGGATTTCCCAGCATGGCTAACCTTATCCCAATGCTAGACCTGATGGCAGCCCTGGTGAAGACATTTGGCTACTACTGTTGTTTTATGTAACCCTGATCAGAATAAATGCAACTGAATCAGTTATTTAAAATTAGCAATCAGAGGCTGAGCTGGAGGAGCTGTTCTGCGGGAAGCCTTCTCCTGCGGCAGGCTGCAAAGAGCAGCTAAGGGACTGCTCTGCAACCCAGAGTCTCCCGAGCGCGGCCATCCTCAGGTGGCTGCCGTGTCCCCCACAGGCTCAGTTCCCAGCCCCAGCACCCCTTCACTGATGGAGTTTGCAAGAGACAGTGAGCAACACCAGCCCTGAGGCGTTGTGCTGCTTCCACTGCTTCTTACAGCACCTGGGTGCACTCAGGAGAATTGGGAAGGAAGAAGAAATGTCCTTCCTAGCTTTTTGCCGTTTCTTTTGAACAGAGCTATTTTTTCAGTCACCGCCTTTACAATTCCCTCATGCTCCTGTGCTGTGCACTGTTTCTTTGTAGCCAAAAGGAGGCTGAATTTACCAGATGATGTCTGTTCAGCCATGAAGCCTGTATCATGGGGAATGTTTCTGCGGACAGCTGATGTAATGACAGGGAACCTTTGTCGGGCATGGAAGGGACGAAGGAGGGAGAGCTGTGTCACCTTGACATCTCAAAAGGCTATCAGTTTCCAGGAATAAAGATCACCCTTAACCCATCCACACCCTCCCAGCCATCAGATCCCACCGCCCCAGACCCATCTCCCACAAAACCCTGGGCTGTATTGCTCTGTGAAGGTGAACCCCACATCTTTCACAGTCTTTACATAAAGATGCACACAAAGGCAGGCCTGTGTTTATAATGGCAGCTAGACAAACTCATAAACAATACCTCTCATAATGGCCCAAGTTCATATGAAATCCTAGTCTTCAGGGAGCTGGAGGATAAACATGAATCTGCATTGTTCTTTGCAAATGCTGAAGAGCAGAGCCTTAAATAGAAAGTTCTACAGCAAATGACGGCTTTGTCTATTTAAATGCCTGCCCCACAATTTTGGGGGATAAACTTTGTCTCTTTATTATAGGTTACTAGAAGCACAAGAAACACTTCGCTACAGCTAAGAAAAGCCTTCAAGTCATTATGCATTTAAAGCTTCATGTTGTTCATGATGCTGGGTTAGCAGCTTCCTAACTGCTGTAATTTTTGTAGCTGCAGAAAATGGCATGTTATAGTTCAGAACTGTTTGGGAGAAAATAACTATTGCATACAGATGGAGGGGTTGGGATTTTTTACCCCCAGGAGGGCTCTCTGAAATGGAATATATCAAATGCAACCCATAAACTTTTCATATTCTCGTATAAAGATGCTTGCATGTATGCACACATGCACGTTTTGGCACACTGCTTTGTTCTGACTTATGTCCAGTGACAGCGCTTCATCTTGTAGGCCAAGTTTGCTTTAGCTATTTCTTTCCCAGACAGAGCTGGCCTAACACCTTCACCTCACTTCTATTCAGCTAGCCTGTGGAGAGGTCACAGTTAGAAGTATAGTTTCCAGAGACTCTCTGAATAACCAGTGCCATGGTGCAGTCACCTTCAGAAACATTATCCAGGTCATCTTGCTCCTAGGAAATCTGGAACATGGCAAAAGAAAAAAAAAAATCCTTAGCAGGAGGTTCAAAAGCCTTTGGATTGCTTGGCACAAGGTGTGTGGGAAAACACCAGCCTAATCCTCCGCTTGAGCTTCTATTTAGTGGTGGTCAGCTGGTGTTGCTGACCTGGGCCCCTCCTCAGACAACACAAAAGGTTACCTGGCAAGTGTTTGTACAGTGCTTTGGAAGCATGAAATGGAGATTTGATGCAGTCCCGCTGACGGCTGCAGGCTTGTCTGGAAGAAAGTGAAGGCAAAATCTGCCCTTGTTACATTGCATGTTTTTTCCCCTCATCATACAAAATTGCCGAAGGGCAATTGTTTCACTGCAATTCACTTTCCTCAGAGGAAGAAAGCGAAGCTAATGAACCCGGGAAAGGAAAACTCAGTGTTAGCAATACAGAATCTCTCTTATTCATGAGGAACCCTCTGTTTCAGCCTGCCAGATTGAACAGTCATTATTAATCTCATTTCACAGCATTGATTACATTAACATTATTCTATTGTACAATACTATATAACACTGAAACCTTGAGGAGATAGAAGCTAAACAGTGAGGCTAACAAGAAGAAACCATTACTCCACAAGCTAAAAAAGTCTGACCTGTGGCTGCTGCAACTTGAGTAGGAAAGATCCACTTCCTAATAAACTATTCAGAGAGAGAGAGAAAGAGAGAGAACAGGCTGAACCTTTTACAAGATGCTAAGTGCAAGTTTTTTCTTGGCTAACATTTTTTCAGTCATGACAGCTCTCAGTCAATTCCAGATGAAAGCAGCTGCTTCCCTAGAATGGGCTGCAGCTTTCCTGACTCCTCTCTCTTGGCCTCATGTCTGTCAGAATTTGATATACAAACTTTCACTAAAAAGCATATGTAAGCCTTTTTTTTGGTTATGAAAATATTCTTGCAATAATCCTTAAAGCTACCACATGTTCCATTGCCTCAGAAATGTGTTCTCTGTAATACCTTTTTTCAATATTCTCTTTAGAACTACTCAATGTGTGGCTTTTTTACTTATTTTGATTGTATATGTAAGTTCCATGATATGTTGCTGTTCTCTGTCATTAGGTGGATTTTATTTGATTTTAGCATTCAATTAACATTAAGAAAATGGAAACATTGAGGCACATTCTGACTTTTGGCACTTTTGCTTATTTTCACAAATGCTATACGCTGTTCTTGTTGCAGAACCCATTTACAAAGCAAGTAACATTTCAGGGCTGAATTGTATCACGTGCTGAGTACTTCCAGAAAAGGGCTCGAGTCCTTTCACAAAGGGACCTGGGTAGCAAGGTCTTTCTTGGTATTAGATTCTCCTTCAAAGAGGTGTCTGGGTTCCCACTTATGTTTAGAAAAGTCAATGTCTCTGCAGCAAAACCTCCTCTACAGGATTTCCTATTGACTGCACTGAGCTCCCTCTGCAGCATGCTGGCTCTGGCTTGCTGAACTCTTCCCTCTCACTTTGTAGGGAACTTCACCACTGTACTCAGGGGGGAGAATTTTGCTTCGAGCTGTTTGTCTGTGTCTAAATCACTCTGCCCTGCATAAACTGTGGGGCAGATGCATTTCCCAGCACCCAGGTCTGGATGTCTGCCTGAGGTACCTGTTGCAATGAGAGCCACCACCTTATTTTGGGTGCTTAAGAACTGAGAAATCTAAAAGCAAAGGCAATCTTTGAATATGTACTTTAAAATCAGTGAGTCTGTTTGCATTTTGCTTTCTGCCTCCTACTCCTTCACAATCCATCTGTTGGACCTGTACCAGCAGTCAGAACCACATGACTTGCACTACAGGATGAAATGACTTTAAATGGCAACGTGGCACTAGTACAGCATTAACATCTCAGCAGCAGACAGTGTGAGATTAATGTCACAATTAGCAAGTGGATGTTTGATATCTTAACCTCAAGGATTCATTGCACTTGTAAATCTGTAGGGGCTCAGTTGGGTGCTTGATTATTACAGATCAGAGAGATAATGTAAACAGGCATTTACTGGGGCCTGGTGGAACCAGAAGGTTTCTGTTTGCATAAACAGTCTTTTTAAAAGGTAGAAATCTTGTTATAATATAAACACCAAGGTATATGTATATAAACATTGTTTTATGGAAGAAAATTTAATAAACCTTAATTCAGTAAACAGAAGCTAAAAGCAACTCCATATTAAATACTGAAAGGGGAAAGCAGCAGCTCCTTCATACTTGTGAGCTCAGGGGTGATAAGTTTAAGCAAATACTCTGGGCAGAATTCCTCACTGTTCCTGTCAACCTAAAGAAAAATATAAATGAGAACAGCAAAATACTGAGCACTATCACTTGTGCAGACCCTGAGCTGGGAGGACTAAGGCATAGCAAGCAGACCTGATTTTGAGTGGGCTTTCTGGATGCCACCTGTAAGTTAGCGCCCGCAGGCCCCACTGCGTACCTAAACCAAACAAAACCCACTTAGATCTTGCAGGGTCTAGACCTTCATGATGGGGGTACTACTGCTCTCTGCTGGTGCAAAGTCAGACTTAGTAAAACACTGCTGAATGCAAACCAACTCTGAGAAATTGAATGCTGCTGCCTAGAGCTATGCACAGAATGGGCCTTCCCCACCAGGGAAGATTCTGAGATTTTCAACATTTGCCTTTGTTTCTGTTTTTAACAGATGCTGGTAGCTCTTCATACGTGAAAAGGGAAATAGTTGGGATCTATCAAAATATTTTATTTCAACAAAACAAACAATTTTCTCTGAACTTTGAAACTTTTCAGTTATAACATGCAAAATTAAAAAATATAAAAATGGTTTTGAAAGGGAGAAAATGGGTGTTATTTAGTCTGAAAATGTACCTGTCCTTCATTTAATTCCCTTTCCTTTGAGCCTGGCCGCTTTCACTTTGTTTCTCTAGTTCCTGTCCTGTGAAGCCCCCAAATTGTTGTACAAGTATTTTCAATGCCTCATGGGGCTTTTCAGAGGGAGATTTATTTAGAATTTCAAATTACTTACAGTATGAAAAACACTGGCTGTAAATGAGCTCTAAAATAAATGATAGTTTGTTTATTCCAAAGAAGAGCTGTAATGTATTTTATTAAGATCTAGCTGCCATTTTACTTTCATGTAATTTCTCCTTACAGTCTCTATTAAACTAATGGCTTCTCTCTTTTCAATGGAAGAAATCCTGTTTTTTCTAACTGTTCTCTATTCTAAGCACTGAATTGAAGCACATTAGATTAAACAACAAGACACATTATTCAGCAGGGTCATTACTGATCCCATGTGTCATGCTTTAACCCCAGCTGGCAACTAAGAACCACACAACTGCCAGCTAGCTCACACCCCCCCAGTGGGATGGGGGAGAGAATCAGAAGGGTAAAAATGAGAAAACTTATGGGTTGAGATAAAGACAGTTTAAGAGGTAAAGCAAAAGACATGCACACAAGCAAAGCAAATCAAGGAATTCATTCACTGTTTCCCATAGCAGGCAGGTGTTCAGCCATCTCCAGGAAAGCAGGGCTCCATCACGCGTAACGGTTACTTGGGAAGACAAACGCCATCACTCCAAACGTCCCCCCGTTCCTTCTTCTTCCCCCAGCTTTCTATGCTGAGCATGACGTCATCTGCTCTGGGATATTCCTTTGGTCAGCTGGGGTCAGCTGTCCCAGCTGTGTCCTCTCCCAGCTTCTTGTGCACCCCCAGCCTCCTCGCTGGTGGGGTGGGGTGAGAAGCAGAAAAGGCCTTGGCTCTGTGTAAGCACTGCTCAGCAGTAACTAAAACATCCCTGTGTTATCAACACTGTTTTCAGCACAAATCCAAAACACAGCACTATACCAGCTACTAGGAGTAAAATTAACTCTATCCCAGCTGAAACCAGCACACCATGTAAAATTAAAATAAGGAAAGAGGGAAGAAAATAAACTTAAGATATTGACACACACACATACACATAAAAATTCAGTGGAAATTCTCAAAGAGCCAACATATAAACTAACTGCTAATTGCTGTTCTATTACTAATACAATATATAGTGAACATCAATTTTAAGCAGAACTCCTAAACAAGGTTTGCATTGGCTTTCCAATAATAGCACAATACAGGAGAAAAAAGTTATCAGATCAAACTAAGCACAAGTTAAAAATATCCCCTATAGTACATCATGTTATTGATGTTAAGCAGAACAATCCACTAACTTTTAATTCCTGGTGAGCTCTGATCAAAACTCAGTGGCATGATGTGATCCACCTATAACTACACTGGGTGTAGCTCACAAAGCAACTAACCGCCTATTTTATAGGAAAAAATACACTTAAGAGAGACATTAAGGTTTCATTTTTTACAAATCTCTATTCATAATAGGAATGAACATGATGTCCCCTTAAGCTGCAGCTCTTTAGCACAGCTTCAATCAATGCACACAACTTGTAAAAATATCCTCAGCTCTACTACGTTCTTTCCCTTCATAAACAGAATAGAGTCAGTAAGTCCATCTCATTCCTCTCCACACATTCTGCTATCACAAAACCAGCCACTGAACAGTGCTGCTAGGTAGCAAATTGTAGTTTTGTATCTTTTGAGTAAGATCCCATATGAATGTATCTCCTGGCTGTATAATTTCATTTTACAGCTTCTTGCTGCTATGTGGACAGGATTTGAACCCATGGGTAAACATAGTGCTTTTGATCAATGCGTGTTCAGCATGTAAGTGCCCTTGGATCTTAGGTCTCCGATGATCCTCCTATGTGCTTCTTCAGAATTTATGCTTTGTTTTTAATGAGCTGTACCAAGGATAAGAAGCTTTCACTATGCTCATCATCAGAGTCTCACTGTCCCGTGATTTATACGCCACTCACATGCTTTTAAAATGTTATAGAAAAGGGCTGTATTTATGGCAGGTTTTCTACAATGTTATAGAAAGTGGTTTTAAGACATGTAACATATCTTATAGATGCACATTATAAGGAGGGTATATTATCTTTTCTGAGTGCCTTGCAACCTTCATTGACACTAATAAGACTTACATGTCCCAGTGGACGAAAGAATGGACTGTGGAGTCTTTAATTCAATTTATTAGAATGAGTGGCTGACTCAGAGACAAGAAGGAGCATGACCTTTCCATATCAGTCATTTGCTCCTAGGGCCAATGTAGAAAAACTCCGTGTAATCCCCAGGGAGAAAAATATTCTTTGGGTGTTTCTTGAGTGGCCTTTCTGGTCATTTTGGCCCCAGTACAGTGGCTCTACAGTACAGCAGTTTCACTTGCTTAAACAGTTCTTTTCACGTTCTCAGTGACTGATGTTTTTTCTAAATCAGGGCCTTAGGAAGTGTTTCATCTTCAAAGACAAAGCAGTGCAAAAGTAAGTACATCATAGGATGACTTGTTTCCTTCTCTAAGACTTTGCTTATTGCCAGTCCTCAAGGGAAGAGTTAAGATTTCTTTTTCCTCTCATGATAAAAGGAGTCAAACATTGGAGCAGGTTGCCCAGAGAAGTTGTGGATGCCCCATTCCTGGAAGTGTTCAAGGTCAGATTGGACAGGGCTTTGAGCAACCTGGTCTAGTGAAAGATGTCCCTGCCCATGGCAAGGGGGGTGGAACTAGCTGATCTTTAAAGGTCCCTTCCAATCCAAACCATTCTATGATTCTATGGTCCTTAATCCCTCTGGATGCTTCCTGGGATTAGATGGAGGAAAACAGAAGAATGAATGGGGATGCAGTAAAAGCAAACATTTAGTTAAAAGAGAAAAGAGGAAGACAACTGACAGAAACCTAGGAAAAGGAAATCTGGAATGCATGTAGAGACACCTTGTCACTGAAGTGGTCCATATCCCAGAGAAGACCTCACGGATGTTTCACTTGTAACTTTTGAATTTCAGAAAAGGTGAAAGTAGTCAAAGTCTAGTCTATTTCTTGAAATTGTAGGGACAACACTATTAGTAATCAATCAGACATAAAAAATAAAACCCTAGTGTCCTTGCCTATATAGACACCCTCTTAGCAATGTTTAAGGTTGATGCACAGTGCTTCATGCCCTTTATGTAAGAGAGGGACACACCATCAGTACAAGTTCGATGCATGAACAAAATTATCTCACGCAGCCAATCGAGCTGGATTTGCAGTGCTACAGAAAGCAAAGCCACTCTGCGAGGTTTTGGATGCCAGTTTCAAATTAAAGTAAAGACGGGTCATTCAAACATTCATGGACTATCAAAGCCCCATGTACAATATTGTAACCATGGTACAAACTAAAACCAACTTAATGGCAATGCACTGAAAGCTGGCAGCTTTTGAGCATTCCTTCTGTTGGTTAATGCTGCCTGTTGAAGTGTTTGCAAAGTAAGCAAAGGCAATAGCGTTCTTTACAACAAATCCTTTCTTTTCTCTCTTGCTGTCTTCAAGAGTCCATAACCACAATGAATGCTGAAGAAACTTAGGAAATGGAATATATAGAATCAGAACTGTAGTTCTTGAAATAAGAAGCTCAAAGAGAGTTACAAACAGGTGTTGATGTCAAACGCAGCAAATCTTTTGTCATCTTATCCCACTGGAGTGCATGCATCCCTGGAGGTCATCTAAAGCACAAGGGCAGGGGTGAGATTACCAGTTTGATACCACTACTACCCCAGAGTACTTCCCTATGCCACATATGCTGTGCTTAAGCATCTTGTTATGGGCAAAGAAAGGACCACATCTTATACCGGAAGCCAAAATTTTGTTGTTAATCTAATTTAAAGATGTGACTGTATAACCAAAATACAGAAAACAGTTAATGTTAGTTAGTTTAAATGCAGTTTAAATTTTCCACATTAAAAGAATACACCTCATCAACAATATTATAGTTAAAAGTTGCAATCAAAACCTCCTCCTAGTATCTAATGCTTTTTCTCTGGTGCTACATTTACCTCTCCACTGCTCCTCTAGCTACTCATGCTGATGGGTTTTGTGTGAGGGAAAAGGTGTGACAGCAAGCTGTCCTCCTGAGGTATTTGCTGGGAGGAGTATGATGTTCATGGTAGGGTTTTTTCTCCTCTTTGCTAGGAGGAGCATGATGTTGAGGTTGATGGCTGCTTCCTCCTTGCTCTAGGGTCTACTTGGGCCCATTTTTATATGTTTGTTAACATGCTCTACACCCTGACTTTTCTTCCTTGGTCCACAACTCTTACGTTGCACTTAACTTTACTATTTGTGGTAGGGTTTATATGCATAAGACACTTTTCTTTTTTATTATGCCTACAACTGGTTTTACCCAGCTCCTAGGTTTGCAGTGCCCCACTGGGGAGTTACTGATAGCCCTGGGGCCTCTCGTATTATCCTGTGCTCAAACCTTTACAGCCACCACTGTCGCATGTAACTTTACTTCTTTATGCTTCATCATTAGTTTCGGGTCACAGATAGTTCGTTCTGCACAGCCGAATTACTTGTTATTCCTATTGATATAAGAACTTTTAACAACAGACATTACACCAATTATACAAAGCTAAGCAAAACTAAAAGAAAAAAGGTAAGAGCCACCTGCTCATTAGACAGTTGCTGATGCAGATAAACAAGCTGAAACAAAGCTCCAAGCTAGTGAAGACTAGTCCAGACAAAACCTGACAAGCCCTCCGGCCTGTGTTAACACAAAGCCTGTGGCTTGTTACCAGCAACAGCAATACCACATTTACTAATGCATGGGGCTACACAGAGCACTCTTAACTGAGAAGGAGAAGAGATTCCAAGGGATCTGGTAAGAGATTCCAAGAGATCCAGTCCCTTTTCTACTATTTAATGATTAATTTTACATCTTTGAAATGCACAGTACTTGGACTGAAAGGGTGACATCTGACAATAGGATTAAGGTTTGGACAAGACAGTTTTGAGAAACCTAAATTCTCAATGCATCATTGAGAACCCTGAGAAAAAGGAAAAGGGCTCATCTTGGTTTAAAGTTCTACTTTACCTTCTGTCATTTACTTCTCAAGGACTGGACCTGATTTCTAGCCTAGGGTAGATTTAAAACTAGGAGTAGGGCTAGAATTTGGGAAAGTGCAGGCTGAGGAGCCCAGGTTCCTGCTGCACCTTGGAGGTCCCCTGAAGCTGGGAAGAGAACTCACACCATTTTATTCAAAACTATTTTTCCTTAACCCCTTCTTGACTCCTGTCTCATGCCTACCTTTACATTTTGAGACGAGGTAGGACCAAGATCAGGGTTACAATTAGGGTTTTGGAAAGTACAGGCTCATGAGCCCAGGTTCCTGCTGCAACCTGGAGGTCCTTGAGTGTACAGAATAGGTTTCAAACTGCTTAAGACACCTTTCCTTCATCATTCTCTGCTCGTGGGATCAACTTCATTTCTAGCTAAGGCAAAAATTGCAGTTAGTGTTAGGGACTGGGAAAGTTGTTTTCTGTTATTTGGTGCCTTTTTGATAGAAAGTGCAGACACATCCCTGTGAAGATTTTTGGAAACTTTTGGCTGTCTTTTCTCTGGAAGCCATGTTTCATGTTTCCATCTGGTCTCCAGGATTTCTTTCCCTTGTGAATAATAACCCATTTTCAACAAAAATGGGAAGATGGTTTTTCTGTATGTACATGGAGAGAAAAGTATAAAAAGTCAACCATGTATGAAAAACACATGACAGGTATCACGGTCTTCCCTCTTCCTCCCCCCAAACACAGCCTGTCACCGTAGTCCTCCTCACGCCTCACTTGTTGGCCCTCCCTGGGGACTCAGGCACAGCCGGGGTGACCGCAGGCCTGCGGCAGGGTCAGGCGTCAGTGCCGGGTGCGCACCAGTGCAGGCCTGGCACCGCCAGCCACGGTCTGGTGCCTGAATTTAGATGCTCAGTGACTCCGCAAGGTAAATTCGGAGATATTTAATGAATTTAAAGGGTTAGCAGGCCTTGAGGAGAGAGTGATTCAGCTCGCCATCTGGGGTGATCCAGGCCGAGCGGGATATAGATGACCTGGATTACACCCGAGGTAGTACGGGGAACACGGCAGGTTCCCTTAAAAAAACGAACACGAAGATGAACACCTCGCCTGCAGGACAGCGGGCTCCCTCTCCCTGCCTCCCTCACCCAACCCAGCTCTGTGGCTGCGTGCGGGAAGCAACCAGAGGGAGCTCCCAGCCCGCCCTCCCGCCGCGGCCCGGCCGGCCGAGCCCGCTCGGCCCCTGCCGGCGGCGGGGGGCCCTTGGGCGCGGCGGTGCCACGGCGGCCCCTGGCGGCCGCGCCTGGCGCCGCTGCGGGCCGCCGGCCGGGCGGGAGCCGGCGGGCGGCCCCAGGGGAGGCCGGGCGGCCCTGAGGCGCGGCCCTGGGCCGCCCACCCGCCCGCTCCTGCCGGGTCGGGACTATTCGGGATCTAGCCGCCGGTTTTGATCGGCCTGTCCCCAGCAGATCCCCGCAGCGCACTCCGCGCCCCGGAGTGCTGGTTTTGCTGGGAGCTGGAGCTGCCGGCTGGGCTGCGGGACCTCCCCGGCACTGTCCTGCCCACAGGGCTTGGCCCTCCAGCGCCTTGGGGATCCCGGTGCCATCGCCCACAGCCCTTTCTCTTGGAGGATCACCAAGCCTACAGCTCACTCCTCTCGCTGGTTTGCCAGAAACTCAGGCAAACTTAGGCTGGCCTAACAACTTAAGCATGAGTAGGAAACCCAATCTGTACAGTCTTACCTGTGTTAACTTTCAGGCTACAGTGTAAAGTCCATCTGGTTTCTTAGGCATTTGAAGAATACTTTTGAGAGATGTGTTTGCTCATGGATTTGTTTCTTAAAGATCTTGGCTTTTATTATGCCATCAGGGATCCAGAAATTAATGCCACCATAGTTCAAATTATTCATTTTAAATTAGATTTATTGCTGGAAATGAATCCAGAAACTTTGTCACTGGAAATCCATTATTTTCAATACAAACAGGGAATGAATCAAGTGAAGCACTACAGATCAGGCAGCAAAATCCAGACCGTGCAAAACGTAGTTTAGCTCTCCCTTTCCCACTTCTGCTGGGAGACCTGCGGGCACCGATGACCTTGCTCATGTGGGCAGTGTGCAGGGCTCTCTGTTCAGTGACCAAGTTGCCTGTTCCAGTGTTTTCAATAGTTAGATTAACCAGAACACAGTGAGTGTATGGTAAAAATCAGATTGAAATGTGTTTTTAAAAAAAGAAAAAAAACAGAAGGAAACATTTTGTCAGTGATCAGATTTCAAAAGTGAGTGTTGTTTCATGACCAAATTTCAAAATTCAGTTGAATGTACTTAGAAATCCCATTCAGTTTAATATCGTTAAATATTTTCTGTAGTTATAGTCACAGTAAATGAGGAGGAGTTAAAGAGGCGCAGTTCTTCATTAGCAAGTTCTTTGCATGGAGATGGATCTCTGTGCCAAAGTCGCAAGGATATGTTTTTGCCATGAGGACTGGTGGGTTTACATCTGCTCTTGCACTGCTGACTGTTGGAGTCACAGGGCACTGGAGAAGCTGTCCAGCAGCAGGACTATTAATTATTATTAAAAAAAATCTCATCTTTAATTGTTAAAAAAAAATGTTTCGAATTGCCTTTATGGCCTATGCAGGAACTGACAGTTACTATAATATTTTTTTCTGCCTTAGGGATTCAAAAAACTTGCCTCCATTTTACTGTGCTTTTTTTTTTCCAAACTGGATAGCAGCATTTGTGAATTTTATACATGTGCAGTTTTTATGTACATGTCCCTCAGCTATTCTAACAAAAGGGTATAATTAAACATTCAGATTTGCACTGCTCTTTGTCATACACCAGTTAAGTCTGGGGGGTTTGCCTTTGTTGAATTAATGGTATGTTATTTTTAGTTGTGTATGTAACATGAAACCAAAAGAGTACTGAATGGAAATTATCTATTGATATTGTTTAATGCTATAGCTTTCTTAAGGCTTCAAATATAAATAAAAGTAAGTTATCTGTTATATATTATCTTTTTTTTTTCTCCCATCACTAGAAAACACAGGATACTGAGGTGTCCCCAGTTTCCAGAGAAGTGCTCATTACCTTCAAATCATATTGATTAAAATAGGAAGTTCCCTTTGGTTCCAGCTGGCATCTCTGTGGAACAGGAACATTTTTCTCAACCTTCTTGTGACCTACAGAAAGTTAGTGTTGGTCTGCAATGCTCAGGCTATACCCAAGGCTACAGCTGACAGCTAATGAAAGCCTAATTGATATAGTTTCTTCCCTAGAGTGTTTTGTTTCAGTCAGCACACAGGATGAAGAGAGCAAAGTGGACTGAGATGAAGTCAGGCTGTGAGCAAGGGAATGAATGGCTAGAAAAGCCCACAGTCTTTCAGATTTTCTTTGATTATTATGTCTGTGACTGCATCAAATACAAACTTGACATTCTGGGTGTCCGTGGCACATGTCAGGTGAGAATATATCTCTTTGTCTGCTTTCCTTGTGTTCAAGTCTAGGAATTGTCTCTTGATGTAATTTCCAGCATCTTCAAATGTATTGAGTCCTAGTGGAGAGAACAGTAAAAGAAAGAGAAGACACATTTCAACCGGTACTTCCCCACAGCTCCTAAGAAACAAGAATTCTTTTTTTGTTTTTTTTTGTTTTTTCCTTTCTTTCTTTTTTTTTTTAAAGGGAATTAACTTCATGCATTAGGTATAAAAATTTTGTATCTAAACTGCTCACCTAAATTTAAATTTCAATGCCTAACCAGAAGTCCTTATTTCTGAAGTGAAATATTCTTAAGTAAGTCAGTGTGAAACAGTTAAGGACCTGAGAGAGAGAGCAGAAAGTGAGAGAAACAGAAGAAAAAAGAAAAGAGCATAAATTCAAAGGGAATTGGGTAGATAGACAAAATTGGTGGGAAGGACAAAAATGACGAGATAAAGAAATTAAGAAAGAAAAAGGGAAAAATTCAGATGCTTATGTATTCAGTCATAATTTCTTCATGCAGCTTTTCTGCCCGATGAGACTCCTGGAGGCAGGCTGCTGCTGAGAGCCCTTGCTGACTCCCATCCTGTCTGAAGCCTCCGGCAGTGTAAAGTGGCGTAGCTCCACTGAGTCTAGTACATAATGTTTGATTATCCCTGTGAAGCACTGAGGAATTTTGGGTTGCTGTGTTGATGTGTCCTGAGAAAGGGAGTGAGGGAGCTGGTTTTCAGGAAGTGCACAAAACCCATCTTCTAATAATAATATTGCTTTAAGTATGTTTCATTCTGGACACTCCCTATCCCAAATACATTAGATTAATAATAAAATACCATCAGATTTTGGTTTTTCTCTGGCACTTTCCGACATAGCCTCATATATTCTCTTGTATCAGCTGGGAACAGCTGCTGTTTTTTATTTCCAGTAGACACTACTGTGACATATAAAAAGAGGCAGACTTCCTTTATGGAATGGGTTTTCAAAATAAGGACAAAAAACTTGGATTCAGTTGTGGTGTGTGTGAGCAATAAGCCACTGACTTGTACTGAAATATTGTCTGGGTTCATCACACCACACTTCAGCCATCTGAAACTTCTAGTTCTCTGAGCTTCCTCTACCGCCAATGGAGAGAAATAAGCACCTCCAGAAAGAGGTGACCCCACCGAAGGATAAGCATCATAAGTACGGGAGTTGAATTGTATTCTGGCCATGTCTGTCCCATACCATTCTTTTAAGAGAAAGGCTAGATGCTTAGATAAGATGCTTAGTATTTAAATGGTTATATATAGGTGACCTGAGTCAAAGTCTCAGTCTTTAATGCACGGCCTACACTAATCATCTGAATGTATTTTCTTCTGAAAACCCCAAACTTACCATTATACTCAGGAAAGCAGATATTCAGGTGAACTTTTGTTATTTTCTCTTGAAAGAGGTCTTTTTTGTTTAGAAACAACACAATGGAAGTGGTTGCAAAGCACTTGTGGTTGCAGATGCTGTTGAACAGCTGAAGGCTTTCATGCATCCTGTTCTGTTGAGATGCAAAAGGTAAACATGAGAGACTGACAAATCTCATCCCCATATGTCATTTTTACTGTAATGTTCTTTACTGGCAAGAGCCAGTACAGCATAATAGCCTTTAAATGGTTATCAGGGAACAGGAATAGTTCTGATATGCCATCAAAGAGTACATTAAAACTTAGCAGCAAAAAGGGTTGTTTGTCTCTTCTGACTCACCACTTCTTTATCTTCCACCAGAACCATGTCATAGGCACTGAGTGCAGCACAGAATATGATGCAAGTAACTCCCTCAAAGCAATGAATCCACTTTTTTCTCTCTGATCGCTGTCCACCCACATCAAACATCCTTTGCAGAAAAAATAACATATGTACAATGTAAAGCACTAACTAGTAAGGACGTAGTCATGCTGTTAATGTGCAGAGTGCAACTGGAGATGAATGACAATGAAATATCCAGCTTTTCCAAACATTGGCCTGTTTCTATCCCAACAGGTCAAGGAGCACTATGTATTACTTACAGCTTTGTAGTGGCCATAAAATGAAACATAAAGGCTTAAATACCTGCATATAGGAAATACATTCAGTACTCTCAGGTGGCACTCCGTCTTGAGGAAGTGGGGCTCTGCATAAAAGCTCAGTGCAGGACTAAGCCCTGCAGGCAAGGATTTATTCAGGACAGAGTTCATACAAGAAACATTGACAAAAGACCCTCAAATCCACAGTCATTTGTTACTTCATAGTTTTGCCTGTAGCAAACTGACACATAGATCAATAAGGCATACGACTGGAAGCTGGTCCTGGGTTAACCCACTGGTTATGTTTAATTGGCTGGTGTAGGTCTATATTTAGTCATCTATTCATTGCCCTGGCGCGATCAGCTGTATAACCTGCAGCATATGTCTGTGGGGGGGGGGGGTCTCTGCCCCATCAGTCTCATTAGTTGCTGTTTAAGCAGCAGTTCCTGGGGAGCAGGGATCCCTTCATTTGTAGAGAGGACAATGCCGGGCTGTCCTCCTCTGCATTAATTTCCTTCAGTTTTTGCCAGAAATTACTACCTTTGGGTAGAGTCATATGAACTTTTTATGGACTCTTTATATGGGGTCCAAAGCCAACTGAGCATAGAATCATAGAATCAGAATCATAGAATCGTTGAGGTTGGAAAGGACCTCTGAAATCATCGAGTCCAACCTGTTAACCTAGCTGCATACCTAGTTGCGACCTAGTTAGGGCCCTAGGTAGGGACCAACTGAGATGGAGCTGCCGTCAAAGCTACCATTGTTCTGCTTAGCACTGGCTTTCAAAATTCCCACTTTCATTTGCAGTTCCTCAGTGATAAGGGATAGGGCTTTCTTTTCACTATTTTCCTGACATAAAAGGTGCCAAACTTGAACATTTTTCAAGTGCATTAGAAAGGAGAAAAAATGTGTAAAAAATGAAATTTATCCTACCCTTACTTTTTCTGTTTCTTTGTGTGCATGATGACTTTTCCCTGTGCTGCCTATTGTTGAACTTAAAACTGTAAAACCTAATCCCTAATGTTGCATTATCCTTTCGTTCAAGAAAATGCATTATATTTTACTTTCTGGATGTATGTCCTGCAGTATCTGAAAATTAAACACAACTCAATTTTTATAGCAATGAAAATATTGGAATTCAGTATGAAAAAATCATGTCAGTAATAAAGAGAGCAAGAATAATTTGTTACTGAGACACTATTTTTTGCAGTATATTGATCCTCTGTTTTCTTCACCATCAGCGATGCAGCTGATGGAAACAAGGGTTATTGTTTATCATTTTTCATCCTGCTTAGAAGAAATGAAACCCTTCCCAATGCTCATGATGAACTGTTTCTGCAGCTGAGGAGTAATGAGAGAAAATTATTTTTTTTCTAGTACATTTCATCTCTTTGTCTGATCATTGGGTGTCTATAAATGTGAATTATGAGGAAATCAGGAAGCTGTTGTGGAGCAAGATTTTGATAACAGTAATGGCATTCTCCCAAGCATATCTTCACTGAGTTCAGTATGCCTACTGATGAGCGAGGTCAGTATGAATAAAGCATCTTGACTTTTGGCTGTGATTAGTGCCCAAAAGTCACCTGCCATTACGTGTCTTCCTTGACTTGTGGTATGTAACTCTGAAATCAGGGTTATGGGGGGGAAAAAAGCTTCAAAGTTTAGTCTGCAGTAAAGTTTCGCAAACATATGTAATCATATGATTCCGTATTCAGTTCCTGCAAGCTTTTAGCATATGGCCCTGTGAATATTCATGAGAAGTCAGTTAAAACAGGACAAGATCAAGGCCAGAGGCAATGCTTAGGGGCAGTTTTTGTTGTACTAACCTTAATTTGCTTAGCTCTTCTCATGTCAGCCCAGAACTTAACATGTGCACATGTAAAACTGAAGTCCCTCTGTGAGTGGTAGAAAATGTATTTCTGAGGTGATCTTTTGCTTTTACCAAGACAGTCTAAGAAAACTTAGCTGCAGATATGGGACTAGCTGTATATTCATTTGTCCTAATGGTACATATAGCGAGACCTGAAGACTAAAATAAAACTTGCCTGATTTCAGTCAAACTCTTCCTAGCACATAAATGGAAACGACAACAGGAGAAGACCTGTGACCTTCTTTTAAAAATATTTAAGTGTGTTCTGAGCTCTGGAAATTGAAGTCAACATTAGTGAAATAAACTGAAGAGCACAAGAAAGCTAAATTACACTAAACTAGCAAGATAACCACTAAGAAGATAGAAAATAACAAGAGATGTTGTCTGTGCAACTGTAATGCTGTTCCCTGGAGCCATACTGGGATTTAGACTTTTACTGCACAGATACAAAATGTTTTCTGCCTCGTTCAGTTCAGAAGAGGGACAAGTGTTTAGTGAATGAGGCATCTGTTCATGTTTTCTTTTTATCCACGTATGGCTTGTGACCCCAAGCCTCATCTGAGTACATCAACCAAAACTCTCTGAATATGGAAGTGTTCCTCTCTTTATAGATGTTTCTATGGTACTTATCAAACTAAGTACAGAGTCATCAGGATCCCCCAGCTGTTTTGCCCTGCTCTGGCAATGCAAAGTAGCAGTAACTGGCTGGTTAAGATGGATTTATAGCTGCTCTGCATCCCTATAGCAGCTCAAAACCCTCAGGCTATTTTGTAGTGTTTTTACCTCATACTACTTAAGTGCCTAAAACTACCAATGAATTTATTCACATAACACTACTGTGGTGCATAGCAGAAAGGCTAAGCACAGTGGGTTTTTGTGTTTGTCGTGGCATTAGGAGCCTTCCTCTTGTTTACAGACACTCAGGTAACTTAATTCTCAGTTGTGTTGCATTTTGGTTGTACCTAGACACCAATTCTGATATTCTAATCTCAGGACTGGTAGCATTCATGTCAAAGAGGGTTTGCATTCTGATGATTTCTTTCTCCATCCTGTTTTTGTTTTTATTTCTTACATAAACTGTGGTTGTGACTGAAGGTGCTCAGATTTCCAGTGTACAAAGCTGTCTGGAAGTATGCTAATCAGAGAAAAAGAAGATAATGTCTATGATATTGCACCGTAGCATTTGTGGGTAAGTGCTGAATTTTCATGAGTGGTCAGTGTATTAATAGGTGTTAATAATTTATTTGTAGGGCCTCTACTTCAGAATCTTATTTTGTATATGTAATCTCCATTGTGTCAAAGCATGTGTGGTAGCATAGATGGTTTGGGGGACATTTAATTGCTACATGAGAAAAAAAGAAACCCAATGAAAAATGTAAAAGTTACAGTCCTGGTGCTTTATCCTTCTGTCTGTCTCTACAGACAGTTTCTTGTCTAGACTACAGTCCTCAATATGCACTCCAGCCTTTAAATTAAGAATTAAATGGAATTCAGTCCGTAGAGAAAAGCATTGTAGAACACTGAAACTATCATAATTCATTGAAATACATTTTCATGTGGAATTAGATGTTTTTAGTTGATTCACCAAGCATAACAAAATCTCAAGTAGCTGAAAGTGTCAATTATTTTCAGTCAGATTTCTCAGAGACATTATTTTCAAGATTTTTTTCTGAACATTTTGCTTTTCATCTTAAATGAGCATGAAGGCATGCATGCTAATACTGAAATTTCCCATGGGACAGGAATTATTGTCTTTTTGCCAACTGTAATGCATTCCAGTGTTAAGAGCAGTTATTTCTATTCTCAAAAGAAGAGAGTGAAAGGTTGAGAGTGCATGCAAATTAGTAGTCATCAAATGTTTTGCATGCTGTTAAGGACATTTAGGTAGGCAAATTTCATAAATGTCACAAACAATTATTCAAATGGCAGGATACAAATAATGCTTTTTAGACACTTACATATGTAAAAATGTCCTTTTAGAACCTGATATTCTGCGATCTCTTAATGATCCATTATATGCTTAAAATTGGAGTACTGGTACTAAAATATCTTGCTTTTTTGGCTGTTTCAAAATATGAAATAAGAGTGGATTCAAGGATATCACAATGGGATTACCAATATTATAATAGGTCAATACCTTTGAAAAAAAAAATACTTAAGAAAGATAAAACCACAGAAAACTGTCAAATATGGCTTTCGTACCTGAAGTTCAAATCCTTGAAAGAAAACTGAGTCTCTATAATCCCAGTTGTTTTCACTCGGGAGCGCAGAACATCTTGCTCACTGGGCACATAGTCTGGCATTGCTAACCTATCCAAATCGTTGAGGTAACTAAGGAGAGTAAAAAGAAATGATGATTGGTGAATTCAAAAGGTGAAATGAACATTACATAATCACTTCATATTGATCTGCTTTTAAAAATTTTATGTAAAGTACACATTTAAGTACAATACTATTGGTTTTTATACAATCTCGATCCACAATCCAGAACCTTTCTTTTTTTCTTTTTTTTTTCTTGTATATAAAAGTGTGATTTAGTTGTATATAATAAACATCTTGCTGAGAATTTCAGTTCAGCAAAATCCTCATTTTCCTCAGGGATGCTAAAAAACCACCTTGTCAGGAAAGCAGTTTTGTCCATTTGCTTTCAGCAAGTGGGAATTGCCACCAAGGGGGAAGAACAGCAAGGATCTTTCAGAAGCAGATTAACTAGAAGTTATTGCAGCCTATCAATCAGACCCGTTGTAACGGTATCTTCCTTCCTAAGTGAAAGGGAGGATGCAATATTTTGGAGGAATTCACATTTAGGGGCTGTTTTACCTGCAGACCAATCAGTTTACAAGAGGAAGGTACATGGTAATTTAAAAAAAAATTGTATTTTGTAATCAAAAACAGAAACTTCAATGAAGCTGAGGACCCCCTAGGTTAGTATTCTCACACCCCGCTGGCAAAGAGTGGATTATCTGGTTTTATATCTGGCATACAGAGGGAAAATCTGCATGAAAGGAAAAGCCAAACCAGATCTTTGAAGATTGTTCTTGTCCTACCACCAACCCTTCTCCTGTCTTTTCCAGGGGCATGCAGCTTCTCAAAATGGCTTGACAGAGCCTATGAATCCTACTAGCTGGTCTACGAACCTGTGTAAAGAGGTTATGAATTGACAAAAGGAAAAGAAGAGGTGATGTCTGGGTGGCTTCCTACCTTTTAACTACTAATATTCAAATACAGAACAAAGCCAAAAGCAAGAAGCCACATACAATAGTTGAAGCATTTTCAAGCTTTTGGTGTCCCAGTTGGCACCTTTCCATTTGTAGCCTCTTGTCTCTGACAAACAAAACACAGTCTCTCTAATGTTTATTAGGCTTCATGCTTGTTTTTTTTTTTTCCTAACACAAAGTCTGCCCAGCATGAAGTTCTGCTGTTTGGTTTAACCAGACAACTACCAAAACAAACTTCACAGCTCATCGTCCTTGTCTGCAATATTTAATACATCTGTAAGTAAAAAAATAAAATAAAATAAGAAAAAATAAAACAAAATAAATTTTAAAAAAGCTAGAATCTTCCATATGGAGATTTGTAAGTAATGCTTGGAAATGGGATTTTCGTATTTTAAGTAAGTTGAATAGACTGAATCTGCTTAGCAAGGAGTGCTGAAATTGATCTGAGTAATTCAATGTTTGCCCATTATTTGAGTCCAGGAAACAATCTGTTTTAAACAATTTTTTAAAAAAATGCAATATAGCTCTGGTTCTCTGAGTAGGGCCTGAGGCAAACTCATCTCAGCTCACCTTTGTGGAAGGCAGAAGCAAAAGACATTTTGCAATTTTTTGCAATTTATAAAGCATGTAAGCACTAAAATAAACACTTGTATATGAAATTCATTATAAAGATCTGATAGTTCTTAGTCACAAATACCTAAATTCAATTCAACACAGCCAATTGTAATTGCATAAAAAATGCGACCAAGGTAATTATCTCGTTAATGGAGCAAGAGAGGCTTCTTCAGATTCTTCCCAGAGCTGTAGGCAGCTCCCAGGGGACATTCTGCAGGCCAGCTCTCCACTGGCAAAAGAGGGAACACAAACTATTAGGTTAGTCTAAATGACTGATCTTTCCTTGGCTTGAATTAGGTGACACAAATCCTACCCTGACAGGCAAATGACTGAGCAAGCAAGAAGTGCCATGTATGACTGGTAGCTGTACAATGATATTTAAGGTCACAATTTAGAATCCTGTTTTTGCCCCTTCCTTACCCATCACTCCATCTTAATACATGATTAATTCCAGGTGAGTCTAAGGAAGAAATTCCAGCCAAATTTGACATACAGGGCATTTTCTATTATTCAGAAGATCTCATTTTTTTTTTAATTAAAACACACAGAGGAAAGGCAGTGATCAAACTTATTAGCATGAATTAATAATGAAAAGACTCAGAGAAGATAACCTCAGAAAGTCAGAGTTTACACAGTATAAATCAATACTCTGTGTAGGAGCTGATTCACAGGAGTGAGAAACAGGGTTTTGGTTTTAAAAGAAATTGAAATGTAGCATTAGATGGTTGATTGACTCTAGCTGGTTTTGAACTGATCATTAGAAGCCCAGCAGCAAGGGCAAAAATTAAGTTGATTTTAATGGTTCAGAGCCAAAGGCTAGATTTTCAAAAGTATCAGGTCCCAACAGATGAACACAGAGGATTAGCAGGATTTTTGGAAGTGTTCAAGCAGATGAAAAACATATCACTGTTGTTTTTAATGTAACTCTAGCAATAAATAGTGATTATTGGCTCCTTTACAGTCTGTACTAGCTCCCTTAAATACTGAAACCTATTGCAGGTTAAAACATGACACAGCCCATAACACTGAGAGGGAATTACTTTAGACTGTCCTATCTTCTTTTTGGGCAACAAAAGCTAATCTGCCAGGTATAGTGAAAACACTAGAATGTTAGCTGGTAAACAGGTAATTTTTTTTTTCCTGCATTAGGGTTGTATGTTTGTTTGTTTGTTTGTTTTAAATTTCAAGAAGTGTTTTTCCTTTTAAATATGATGACTGACTTGTTATTGGCTTTTAGTGCTGGGAACTGCAGTGTGGCCTGTCAGAAAGGATATGTTAGGAAACAAAAGATTGCTCTGTACTATTCCTATAGAAAGACAGGGCTGCCATAAAATACTGCCAAATCAGGCACAAATCAACACAGGCAATATTTTCTTTGTTTAGGTATCTTGCAGAAAGGTCTTCATTCTTGTTTTGAAGATATAAAGAGATGAAGAATTTTTAATATTTTCACGTATATCTCTTCTACTATCTACAGTTATGAGCTATTACTGCCTTCAGTTTGCCGGCTCCTGGCCCAGACTCGATCACGCAGTCCCTGTAGAAGGGACACCCAACACCTCTGCAGGTGCCCTCAGCCTGTAGGAGGAGCTGCAGGAGCAGAGAAACCTCCAGCTGCAGATCTTGGAAGACGGACCTCAGCTGGAGCAACCCTCTGCCCCAGGTCTAGAGTCAGACTTACGCACTCTAGGAAAACTCCAGCCCAGGTGACACCTCCCTTCAGGATCTTGTATGATCTTAGGGAGAAAACAGCAGAGCAGGACCACTCAAGCCTGCAAGAACAGCTGTAGAAGCAACCAAACCAGGGACTCCTGAAAAGTCTAAGCTTATTGATTGTATCTAAACTAGGAGATGTACCCCAGCTGAACGCTGACCCTTCGTGGAGCTGAGCAGCCCCAGTCCCCTGCTTATGTGCCTGCCACCTCCCAAGCCGCACAAAGGGAACTGGGGCTGTCAGGTTGGAGAGTGGCTGCAGCACCGCTGGCCAAGACCAGCTGGACACTGAGATGGTAACGGCCCAGGGAACAGCCATCCATGCAGCCAGATTAGTTTAGAGGAAACTTTTTATAGCTTTCTCCAGACTTATATTTAGCAGCTTGAAATTTATACATTCAAAGTACAACTCCAGGTAAAACCTAAGCTGTTTCAATTCATCTTTTCCCTCATTTTGTCAATCTTAGAATTATCTAGAGAGAGAAAATAGACTTTTTTTTTTACAGTTTACACAATCTCACAGAAACAAACTTTTCCTTGTTTTCACGTTTCCTTCAGTCAAACATTTCTAATATATTATAAACATTAGCAAAAAAAACTCATTCTTTTTCAGGTTAATGAGAAATAATTTTCGTAGACTATTCTGCACGAGGAAGGGTTCTTGTTGCAAGCCTTCCTGCACTGTCCATTACGGTAATGGCCAGCTGTGTGTCACCTACTAGGCGGCCGAGTCATTGAGCTGGTACTCCGCTGCCCTTGCGAAGCAGGCCTGGGTCCCGCCATCGCTCCACAGTTGTTTGATGAGTTCAACCAATTCAGAAGACATGTCGCCATCCTCCAGAGTTGTTGCCATGGCACACAGCTTCCTTTCATCTTCCTAAAGAGAAATTTCAGTAAATATTGTGCAAGCACACTATGCCCCTCCACCTCCTTGAAGACGTGCTTAGTTTGCAATGAGTTGCAAGGGCAAAATTTCTCATTTTCACTGTGCTCACCTGTGTAGGTAGGCATCCTTTTACAAGTTCACTTCCCTTTAGTTAGTGCCAAGGTTAGACTTAAATCATGATACACAGAGTTTTCCTCTTTTTATTGTTTTGTTTTGTTCATATAAGGGCTCAGTTTCATCTTACCATAGATGTTCACAAAAGGTCCAACTTGGAAGGAAGGCTTTTATTGTAAGAGAATGGTGGCGTATCAAAAACTAAATTAAAAAGGATATTTAATGCTTAAACATATTATAACTACATCAAAGCAGAACTATATAGCTAAATATATTTTTTAATGTATTTGGAAGAAAAATTTTCTAGCTTTAGGCCACAGTGAGAAATGTGGCAAAGTGAATATAACTAGTGAATGCATTTCCCATATGTTTTTTTTTATGTGGGGAAGAAGAAACCTGTAATTGAATAAAATCCCAAATATTTTAAATGTATTATTCTGTAATTTCTTCCTTTTGCAGTCAATCCAAAAAGACTTCAAGTAATCTATTACGTTAAAAATATTTCTTTTCAGTGGTTAACAGCTTAGGAATGTACTGTAAATAAAAAGCATGATTAAAATAGGGTCATTTGATACACTGTCACAGCAGTGGATAATTATAGCATATAATTCCTTCCTAGCCGTATAAGTAGACAACTGAAGTGACTTGCAATCAATAGTTGCAAAAGTATAAATGGATCCTGAGAGACACTGTTTTGGCAGGCAGTATGTTTTATTCAAAAATAGAAAACATCTTCACAATAATTTGTAACAAATTTATTTTAGAAATGTAGTATATCTTTATGTTTCAGTAGAAATTGCAGTTTATGGAAGCTTTGTAAAAGTCAGAGACTGATAAAAAATAAAACACTGCAGGTTTTCTAAAATATTGCAGAAATTGAGTTACTAGGGAGAAAAAGAAAAAAAATGGGGAAATAACCACTGGAGAATTGCCTTCATTTGAAAGAGGAAGGAGGACAGCCATACAATTGCCCTTCTACATTAACCAACACCATTTACACCCCCATCCTCTTGCTCAGGTCCAGGATGAGCAGAACTGAGTCATGCTATCTCGTGTGTGCCCCTCATTTGTCTCCAGGGCTACTCTCCAAGGAGCACACTTGCTCAGCTTCAAGATAAGAGTTGGAATGTTCTCTTCCTCAAGATATCACATATCATTTAATGATTATAGCTAACCTCCTACAAGGTTGGATTTGTTGGTTGAATAGCCTACAACGAGAAGCCTTGAGCTCAGGCCCTCCAGGTATACGGTAAATGTTCACGAATTATTGTGCAAAAGGTGGCACCTGTGGATTTTGACGTTTACGTAAAACAGGACAATAAGGGCAGATTGAGTTTATCATAACCTTGATTTATATAATGTTTTGTTTCTCTCTGGCATTTAGACAGACTTCAGATGATTTTCATATTAAAAATAGATTGCAATGGTACTTTAGGAAGAGAAAAAAATACCTCTCTCCCCAGAACAGATGTTGTTCAAAATTACGTGCTGAGGCATTTTCAGGACCACTAAGAGATATTTGCAGGCAGTCCTGGAACATGGATAAACAGATTGCTTTTGGGCCCAAGATAAGCCCAGTCTTTGAGCTAAAGAACTTTAAGCAGCTAAATCTGGACCAGAACAAAGTCCAGCTGAAATCAAAGCTTATATCAAAACAACGCAAGATTATAAATGGCTTATGATTTTACAGAAAATGTAAACTAAGTTTGTTTTTGGAAGAAATGGGAAATGTTTAGTGGCGATTGAAATAAATGTGACCAAAATTTCTGTTTTCTTTAAAACTCACATCCTGGTTGCTCTTATGTGGTTCTGGGGGAAAAGAAGGCAGGCACTGCAAAAATTTTATACAGATATATTCAACTGTATTCCTAGAGGCCTATTCTGCCAATGACAGTAAGAGTGGACTTTATAAATGATAAACTTACAAAAGCTGTATTTTCTGTATTTGGTTATATATAATGCTAAGAAATGAACTGGGCTATTTAACAAAAAATTTCAATGCCCAGTTCCCCAGGCTGTGAAATCTCTTGAAAATAATGTCTATCAAACTGGCATGGATGATTGATAAAAGATGAGTGAACATGTATAAACCTCTCGGAAAGTTTAGCAGGGCTGAAAAAAGAGGCTGAAGTACCGGGGCACAGGCAGAACATATCTAAATTACAGATGGCAAACAGAGTCTGGACCATGTAGTGGATATTAGAGGCTGAGCAAGAACTTGTGGCTAGGTGCTGCAAGGTTCAGCTGTCTTAGGCCATGTAGACTGGTAGATGGGTCCTTACGCAGTACACGTGCCTATCACAATTGAGGAGACAGGCCAAGGTGCAGCACATTCACACAGGCCTATTTTCTGTCTGCTGCTTTTGGGCACCGTTACATTTATTTGAATGACTTGCATTCATGGACCCTTAAAAGAATACAGGAAGAAAACATTTAGTTTCTATTTTGTCAAATGAGTGTATGAGCTTCAGTAACCTCTGAAGCATTTGTTTATCATTTTTTGGGTCAAAGTACCACATGTCATTGTAATGAAATGTAGACTTCTGGAACAAGAAAAGCTCTTTGAGATATGCGGATGTAATTCCCTCTAAGATAAACCTCTAGGGAATGGGCAGAATTTGCCAAAACTGGAACCAGCTGATATTCTGACAGACCTTTGAGAAATTCTCAGCAAGGTCTGAATTACAGGCAATAGACTAAATTTCACAGAGAAGAACAGTGTGTGTTTTTCCTTTACTTCTGTCCCTGAAAATTCAGCGTGATTGCCAGAAGATAGCAGCGCTTCTTACTGTGGCTTTTTCTGTGTGTGCTTGCTCATGGGATTGCTAACCATGTCAGGAAGGTCAGACTCCACTTTTCTGCAGTGCCAATGGGCCAGTGCTGCACCCGTACAACGGGAAGGTCTCTGCTCCAGGAGCAATGCCAAACTGAAATATTCCCAACTTGTCTAGATGACCCTTCCTTACATGGCTGAGCCCCAAGGTTTGTTCATAAAAGGGAAATATTTATTACATTTCCCAATAGCAATAAATGACTAAGCAGCTAAGAAAAGTTTCTTTTTTATTCTTTCTTACGTCTTTGCAAGTTGAACATTTCTTTTGTAACCAACAAAATGGCAGTTTATGCAAAGGTTAGGCCTCAGGCATCAGTCTTGAGAAAATAAAAATAATTAAGGACATCTTGTTACATATAACTCAAAGAGTACTTAGTTTCCACTGTCATAAAGCAAATACTGAACCCTCTGTGTTCTACTAGTCTCTACTATTATATTACAAAAAAAAAGTATTCTAATGCCAATTTCAAGAGAAAGGGTGTCATACTCACAATTCTAGCTGCGTTTTCATAACTGATTCCTAACTTAGTCATTGCTTTCACGATAGACAGGATAGACTGCACTACGTTACTGTAAATGACAGGTCTGAACTCCATGCGTTCCTGGTAGGTGAAACCATCTTTATGGATGATCCTGGTGCAAAAATAGAAAACAAAAGGTTTATGGGATGCATTGAAAAAAAAGAAAGTATTGAAAAGTTGCATCAGATGCTTTTGTGCTCAGTGTGAGAAAGAACTGAATCCATCTGGCCCTTGGAAAAGCATTTATCAATGGTTGATCTGTCTGTTCTGCTGGAACCGCAGTTTCTGCAACTATATGAGGTTAAATTTAAGAGGCTAGGTTTTGACTTCCCAGTCTGAGTGAATAGGTATTGGTTTTTTGCCTTGTTGGTCAATATAAGGTAATGTATGAATCCAGAACAAGACCCAGGCCCATTCCTGTGGATACAGGGCAAGATGCATAGCTGTACTTAGATCCCAAATCTTTTATTATTGGAATCTACAATGTTAGTCGTGGGCTGTCACATTGCTTGTTTAATCATTCTCATTTTTATCCAGAATCTTACCTAGAGTAGAAAAATTATTGCAAAAAATATTTCTACACTGTGAGGTACTTCCTTAAGGAAACAAAAAAAAATCTTTAATATTTCTTTGTACATCAGGTACAATTTCTAGTTATTAAAAGGTGTTACCGTTATTATCTACAGACTTTGGGGACATATATATTACTCCAGAGGATTTGGCCTGTATTCCAGAGAACAAAGAACCTTAGCAGTTAAATTCAATTAATCTAATTCTGACAGAGGGATTATAATTTCATAATCCTCCTTGGCTGGAGAATGGCATGTGGTTAAAGTTCTCCAAGATCAGTGTGCAGATTATATCATGACTCAGAGACATCTTTTTCCATGAGCTGTGAAAAGGGATGAAAACTTTACCCGTTTTGGTGTAGCGTACTCTCACTGAACAGGTACCAAACTGCTTTGGCTGCTGCTGGAACCAAGGTTCTATTCTTCCTCACCTCAGTTGTTCAGAGATGAAGGACAGGTTATTAAATAAGTAATTTCTGAGGTTTTGGGTTTGTTCTTTCCCTCTCTCTTGCCAGAAATATAGTCTGAACAGAGCTATACAAGCAGAAAGGGGTGATGTGAAAGGATCTGACAGGTTATCCCAAAATGAGTATAGGTGTGTGGCTTGGGGATACTTTCCTTTCAAGGGGAGAAGTCAGCCCTGTCAGAAAATAATTCACTTACACACACAGACACAAAACCCAGATCACAACTGAATGTCTCTTAACATCTCCCTGACTTATGGGTGTCAGAAAATACAAAAGTTGCATTCTTGTGTCTGTAGGAGTAGCATCTGGAGGAAAAAAGGGTTCCCTAAATGTTTCCCCAATCACTTCTAGACCAGGCAAATCTATAAACTCTGTTTTGAAGCTTTGGTTTTTTGAATGCTGTTTTCATCATGAATTCAAGCAAATCTGCAAGATTCAAAGGAATCCTATTGAACTTGGGAGAAAGAAAAAGGGGAGCTGTGTTATGCAGCCTGGTATACTAGTGAACCTTTTTTTGCCATCCTCTGAAATATCCATGCATCCCCATGTCAACACAGTGATTTGAATGAAATAATAAGACTTGTTCAGAGGGGAGGCTTTTTCACTTGGTGGAGTCTAATGTAGCTCCATGGTAGTGCACTGGATAGCCTGGATTGCTGCTTGGGGATGGCCTAAGCAATGTCCTGTGTGGGAAGTGCCACGAAGCCCAGAGCTCCCCACTGGTGTAGGTGCCCTCCCTTAATGGGCCAGATCACCTTTAACAGCTTTAATTGCAGCTGCCATCAATGTTGAACCTTGCACTGGTACTTAAGCATATTCTTCTCATTCTTACCCTTGGTATCTGTGAAAGCAGTAGCTTTTCTATAAATAATGGCATGAAATACATAGAAACTCAAACCCCATGAAGTACATGAACTTGGTGTGTCTCACAGAGGTGTCCCTAACAGGATTTCTGGAGAAGATGGATGTTTTGCCCGTGGCTGCAAAAATCTAGGATGAGAGAGAAGGAAAGGCCCTAACAGTCCACAAATGGCTATTTTATATGCTGTTTTCATGCTTTCCCTTTGAAGAACAAAGGGAGGAAGAAAATATAAGATTCTGAAATAAAACTAGATTCTGTAATTACAGAAAGAAAACTTGTTTTTGCTTGAGGCTTTTCATGGGTTTTGCTGTTTGTTTTTCTTTTTAAATAATACATTTATGTCCTCTGGCAGAAGGTACGTTAGCCAGCCTGTTAAATCAGTAGTGAATTTTGCTGCTTTTATTAAAGATCTGTCATTCTTAAGGAAGGGTTGTAAAACAGGCTGACATCTTGTATGGCCAGAAGGGGCATTTTAGCAAATGGAAAATTTTGTTCCCTGATCCTCCTTGAAAAAAAAAAACAACCTTTAAAATATAAATGCAGGATGCTGAAGGCATGAGGTGTTAGGCTACCAGTCATAATATCTAAATTATGTTTCTATTGAAGGAAAAAAGTTAGTCTCTTGTTTTCTTTCACACAAGGATGGCTTCTCACCAGATAGGTGGAGTTGATTCAGGCTCAACAAGAATGATGAGTTACCAAATATTTCATCTCCTCCTTTTCATTTGCTGAATTATTTATAGTGGGTTTGTACTGCTAACTTAGGGCATAGCACAGAAATACTCAACTTGCTTTTAAAAAAGTTAGATCACACATTCGAAATGATCTAGTCAGAAGCACAGAGCTCCAGAGAAGCTTATTTTTTTTTCCTTTTTAGTTATCCCACTTAACCGTCCTAGCCTATTTAGGGCATTGCAGCATATCTTTATTTTGAGCATCAGAAAATATTGTGCAAAACTTAGTGGAAGGATTTAACTTTGGTTGAAATATTCAGTCTGGAAAGAATGAGGTTTATGAATTAGAAAATTATATTAATAGGAGTAAAATTACCCTGATTTTGGTGGAAAATTGTATTTTCAGCAAAATTTTTTCTTTTGTAAGCAGCTATCAGTCTTCTCTAGAAAATGTTATGCTTCACTGAAAAAATTAATAACTGAATTTTTTTTAACTGAAAAATTTCCCTTTTTTTAAAAAAAAGTCCTTGGTCGTGACAGAAAGATGACATTTTATATGAAAAATGATAATTTTCATGAACAGTTTTCTTGTAAAATAATTCATATTTGTGATCAGCTTGGCAGCTCATAAATGCACAGGGCTTTAAAGATAACTCTTAGCTTTGCAGCTTTTTGCCCCCTCCTTGAAGCTGTTAAGGGTTATCAGCCTTCTTAAAGTGCTAATTTTTTTCTGCATTTAGACAGGTCTGGGAAGCAGTCCTGGACGCTGTCTATGAAAATAAGGCTAGATACAACAGCAGTGTTTTAGCAGGTTACACAATGACGGAGGATTTTTGCTGCCTGTGTAAGTATGATCTCTCGAACTCAGGTGGATTATCTATTTAAACCAGATACATGATTAGTATTTTGGCTACCCTTAAAAGAATAACATGAATGAATTTAGTTTTAGCCTGTTTTGCTATATGTGAAAATATTGTGATAGTAAATTGTAAATGGACGGACACACACACAAATTTGACCTTCCTCTGAAGCCTGGGGAAATAAAGCTACTGACTTCAATCTGTGTGGCACCATGTGCACATCTACAAGTATTCTTGTAGTAGATTTATGGTGCAGTCACAAGATCTTCCTAACCAGATACTCGGTCCAAATTTGAACAGGGATTTCTGCATTTGAGCTTGTTTTTTTCCAGCTTGATTTCTGTATGAAAACTTTTTGGGGTGATACTTTCCTTCCTAAAAGCAGTTCTTATGACTCTCCCTACCCATGCTAGATGATGGGTAGCAGCTGCTCACTATGTAGGCTGGCAGCTAAATATGTTCTCACCTGGCCTGTGGGAGACCTGAGAACAATCTTTCTGACCTCTGGCAGGAGCTGGAGTAAGTCTGTGGAGACCAAGAATGATCTACAGAGCACAGTTTGGGGGGAAAAAAAAAACCAACAACAGAAAACAACAAAACCTTGCATATGTGAATACTTCAATATTTTCTCTTGCAGCACAGTGAAATGAAATGAAATTAGTAGGGACCAAATTAAAATTGAACAAAGGGAGATGATTCACATCATATGTAATTAAAGTGTGGAACAACTTGCTGTAGAATATTGGTGATGTTATTAGTTTACTTTGGTTCAAAAAGTTTCAGGAGAAACGTGGGCATGAATTAACTGAGGGCTATTAAACACAGTGATACCATCTCTGGTTCAGGATGGTGCCTGAGTCACAGATCATCAGATACTGTCAGGGTATCCAGCGTATTACTGTGTGTTTGCTTATCTGGTTTGACGATCCTCTGGAAACATCCCTCTACTGCAGGAGACAGGATACTAGGCTAGGTGGATCTGCCACGGCTGGTTGTCTTATGCATTCATGTTCTCACTACAGTACTGTAACTCCTACCAAAGCTGGTGAAGAAGCTTCCCTGGTCCTCACTGAGGAGCTGGACCAGAGCATGATTTGATCAGACAGATTTGATTACCAATCCAGCTGTGTGTCATAGTCATTTTGTATTTTTCTTTATGTGGTTGAATGAGAACTTGATTTGAATGATGTTTCTTTGCATTTTATTCAAATAAGCATAAATATTGTAATAAGACATTAGCTAGATAGCTTATACTACAAATACCAGATTCAACAGCCGATATGAATATTCATATACTTACTTCATTTGCTTTACAATCGTGCTCTTTCCTGACTCTCCAGCACCTGCAGAATGGGAATGTTAAGAAGATGTGATTGATACATGAATAAGTAGCAAGTATTAAAAATAACTCTCTGAACATAGAATTTTGTATCTATGAAGAGACATAGAGATGTTTTAGATCCCGATTGTACTAACTATAGCCCTCCCTAATGTCCATTCAGACTTAAAAAGAATGAAATCTTGGTAAAAGTATTAACTCTTAAAAGGAAAGGGACATTTGAAAAGAAAGGACCATTCAGTCAATTAAGAGAAAAATATAGACATTTTAATTATCAAGGAAATAAAATATGCGTCATATTTTGATTTCATCCCCAGCACATGGGCAGAAAGACATGAACAAACTACAACTTCTGACACTGTCTCTTCATTATGTGATTTGTAGCTGCTCATTTAATGTATATCATGACTTTTTGTAAGCCAAACCATGCAGTTCCATGCTCTTCAACCAGCCTTTTTGAGCAACTGGAAAAACAGAGCATGGAGACTTTCATGTGGTCTAGCTCATGTTGTGCTGGCAGGACATGAGCAAATGTCTTGACAGTGGTGTTTTGCCAGTTCCTCTGCCCCGTGGTCTGCTATGAAGTAGTGTGGAAGTGGGAAACCTGCAGAGCAACGCAACAGATCCAGCTTGGGAATGATTCTGCAGGAAATCCCCATAGCTGGCGGGGAGGTACAGGCATTTGCTTGCACAGGCAGTTGCAGAACTAGGGCATAGATTTGGTCAGATTATGTACAATTAATTTGGCCTTCTTATCTCATGCAAAGTGAGTAATCACAATGCAAACTTTCTCCATTGGAAATCAGTGCGAGTGACTACCATCAGTGGTGAGGCTTGGCAAGAACTGCCAATCAAGAGCCAGATTTTGAAAGCACATGAAGAGAGGATTTAATTTTGACTGCGAATCCATGGGACAGGATTCCTCACTGCTTTTCTTTTTGCAGATTATCATTTACCTCACTGGATGGTGTCAAATGCTTTTGACAAAAGAGGAAATGTGGGGCATAGCTATTTTAACTGAGGGCATCTCAGTGAATGGAACAAACTGATTATAGACTTTCCAAACAGATTTTGTAAAGCTAATAACATTTAAATGACAGGGATTAATTTACACAAATGAATCACAACAGACAGCAAACCATACGCAAAGCATTTTCTAAAACTCATTATGTGAACGGCAGAAAGTGCGAGAGAAAAAGGAGCCTATGCAAAATGGGCTGATGCTGCCATCTGCCCCAGTTTGGAAAAAATGCAAATTTGCCATAGATCATGTATTATTCCTTCAATGCCCTTCTGAAGAACTTGGTAAAGCCCTGTCAGCAAGGTGGCGTTTGCTACACTTTTTGTAGGGAAGAGAGCAGGCTGTGCTGAGAATTCATACATTCACCTCATGGAAAGATGCCGGGAAGCATAATATACAAATGAACCTCTCTTCCAGATCTGAAAGGCAAAGTTAAAATAGAGTGGGAGGCATAATTTATGTCTTTTGGGTGCATTTTTCTACCTCTACTCATCTTTAATTTATGATCCAGTAATGCCGTTGTCTAAACAACAGATGACTCTCAGACTTCAGCTTCACTCTGGAGTACCTCATTAGTTGTAGCAGCATTTGCACGCCAGGAAATGGGTCAGAAACAATTTGCTTTGCACCTGCTTCCTTTCTTCCTTCCCTCTCCTGTGCAGCCTGCTCCTCTGGCCAGGGCCCCGGGATGGGAGAGCAAGGAGAGGGCTGTGTTTCCACCCGCCGCAGTAGCCTTCTGCTCGCAGAAACAGCAGCAAGAGTGCATCGCGATAGCCCTTATGTGACTGCACAGGGATCTGACGGCAGCTTCCCTTTAGGAGGCAGTGAAAAGGTCAACTATAATCGAGCCCAGATTTTCTGAATCAAAGACGAGAACTTAGGCCAAACTTAGTCCTGTCCTGAAGCTTGGAAAGTTTAATTGCTTTTTGAAAAACTCTCTGTCACTGTGAAGATTTATAGCTCAGCCTGATAGGGACCAGGGATAATATGCCAAAGCCTGTATTTTGCATTTCACATGTTTAAGATCTCGCTTTTTCAAATTTACCTCTGATTTCTCTACCTCTGATGGGATGCCAAGTTTCCTTAAGATGGATAAAGACACAGAAAATAAAGGCACAGAAATCTCAGTCAATGCCTGAAACTCTGGCCCTGCTCCTGGGAGATGAAAGATGTCTCCACTGCCAGTAAGGTCAATGGAAGTTTGCTCCTATACTTCTTCCCAGAGATCACTTTCCCCATGCCCTGGGCATTCCAACAGCCACCTTCAGCATGGTGCTGTACACCCAGCAGTCTGGCAGACTGTAACCTGCCTCTCTTCTTGTTTTGGATATTTCAAACTGTACCCTGCCACGTCCCAAACCCATTATGTTTCTGGGCACACTGGGGCTGCAGAGGAGACTCAAGAAGTTCTGTGCGGCGCGGCTGCAGGCACCAAGCCACAAAGGAGCCATTCCTCAGCAGCCTGACGTGAACTGCCCCACTGCTCTGGGGCTGCCTGACCTCTTCCCTGCAGGCCACCAAGGCATATAGACAGAGCAGAAATAGAGAAAAAATTGGAGGTGGCTTGAAAGCCAGTGAGAATCTCTCAAATTCAAAGGAGAACAGAACCCAGGACCTCAGCTGTAACTTGACATTACTGGTTTTCTAAGCAGAATTTGTTTGAATAGTTGTGGAAACTGGAGAGAGTACAAGCCCTTTTCAAGGTTAGCATCTGCTGAGCTGTGGAAGAAGGTTCTTTTTATATATTAAGCTGCTTTTGTGACTCAAAGCAAGAGCTATTATCTCTTTACAGTTATTATTTATGTGGAAGTAAAGGTTTGGTTTAGGAAAGTTTCCAGAAGTAAAGATAAGAAAATTAAAAAACCTACTGCCTGAATATTTTGTTTGAAACCTGTCACAAAAGCCACTGATAATGACATAAAACAGCAAAAAGCACAAAACGAAAATCTTCACATTAAAATCAGAAAAGGTTTCATACCTCTGCCTGAGCCTTGTCTGTGCCATTCAGAGCCCTGGAACTAGGGTGGAAATTGTATCTTCCTGGTCCTTTTACCAAACTTAACAAACCTTCTCCATGGGAGAAAGAAACTAGAGAAAAGATCTAAGATCTAACACTCTTGAGAGAATAAGGTCCTTAAATGCTGCCCCACCCCCAAAAAAAGAAAATCAGTGTATTCCAGTCAATGGCATTATTGGGCCATCTTTGTGCTCAAAGTCTTTCCTTCCAGTGCAGGTGTTAATAACAGGAACTTAAACCTGACTTCAGTACTATGGTAACTGATTCATTTAACTGGGTTTAAATGTCTACACTGTAAAGTTCTGCATTCAGGCTACTTATCAGAGACCTCTTATAGTCAGTGGAGAAAAATATTTGCTACTAAAACTAAAACAAACAAACAAACAAACAGCTTCAATTTTTTGTCACCCTGAAGCAGATGTTTAAATTAAATTGGGTGAGTCATGCCCTAAAAGTGAGTATTTCTCAGTAAAAAGCTAAGGATGACCAGCTCAAATGAGGGTGAGTTTTGTCCTGCCACTGAAAAATGTAGACAATGAGGCCATAGAGGAATACTTTGAAAAGAAATAAGTTCAAAGTTTAATGATACTTAAACTGAAGTTAAGTTCTTATTTCTGTGAAACATCACCATGAGCATCAGCTGTTTTGGCCGCGTTTCAAATGTGTGCTGTACTTTGCACACAAATAGATTGCAAGCTGGCCTCCTACAAAGCATATAAACTGCATGTGATGTAGCAGGCAAGATATGGCCCTGGTACAATGGAAATAAAACTGTCACCTTGGAGTTTGTTCCAGCCTCATAAAACAATCTGAGTTTTTGGAAGTAGAAATATGTAGAGACTATGTTTGTGGACAAGGTTAGGGGGCGGGATGGCCTTAACAACATAGGAACACGTGGCACAGAGGACTTAGTCCTCCTGGCTCCCGGACAATTTCTGAAGAATGGCAGAAAGTGACATCATTTTCGGCCTCCCCCAGCTTATATGTGCTGGTTTTATGTGCATGTCATATAAACTGTAAATTATCACCTCAACACAGATAATGTGTTTGCCCAGGTCATGGAACTTAACATAAACAAATGCGGTGTCTGGTTTCTGGATATGATTTCGTTTTTGTAAAGGGACCTATTGGAGGATACAGAGACACCAGACTAGATGTTAAATAATCCTCTCAGGAAATGGTCAGAATACTTTTTTTTTTTTTGCAGTTTAAGGGTAAGAGCATAATGATCACGCTGAAAAACTTATGATATACATATCCATTTTTTTCTGAGTATTTTCTACCAATGTGCCTACTGCAAAAGAAACAGTGGTGACATCTGGTCCATAATAGAGGCAACATATGGTCTGAATGAAGAGAAACCCAGGACTAGGGTAGGACTAGGCTGGTTGGCTTGAATGGAGCTGCCCTTGATTCATGAAGTGTAAAATTTGACTCATTTCTGAGATCACCTCAGAGGTACGGAAAGATAATGGGCCCAGATCTGAACGTAGTAGATTTACTCCTCTCCTATCTGGCCATTTCACTGGTTGACTGTGGAAGGGGCTATGTGGTGTCCCTTATAGCCGTTGCTTCAGCAGCTGTGATTCCAGGTGTTCAAGAGACACTTTCACTCTAGCTGTGTAATAGGCTCAAAACAGACTCATGTTTTATTCACCTCTTGCTTTTTTAAGAACAAGAAAATTCAAGCTGTTAAGTCTATATTTTTTTTTCCCCAACATGTTTTTTACCAAGTCCTTGGTTCCCTGTGATTTGTCATAATAGTTCTCAGGAGAAAAAATCTTCCAAAATATTACCCACTAACAAATTTGAATCTTTATCATGTGTGACATGAATAAAGGAAGATATTCTAGAAATATACACTGTAAAGAAGACTTCAGCAAAAGTATTTCAGATTCTGATGATCATCTTGCCTCATGAAAAGAGTGCTTGTATAGTCGATGGAACTGAAATATGTTCAGATTTGAAGTGAATGAACTAGAAGTCTTTTTCACATAGCTTGCAAATAATCTCAAAGCATTTTATTAAAGTTATCTTGAGAATGTGATATTAATAGTGGCAGAAAAAGACTGATTGTATACATTGGGAAACATTAAAAACTCATGTTCTTAATACTAAATACATACATGTGTTCTGGGAGGGGTAATTTAGTTTGTGTCCTAGTGTAAGACAGCCTCCAGCACTACTGCCAAGACATGAAGGCTTGAAGATCAAAATATATCATGAAACTGCTTATCTTATAAATTCCTCTTTATCTTATAAATACGTCTTTATCCTATAAATTCCTCTTAAAGGATTTCTTACCTCTTCCTCATGTATCAATGTTGGATAAGGTCAGAGACAGGATGCTGGAGTAGATGGACCCTGATTCTAACCTGATATGCCAATTCCTTTTTGTAAGAGTATATAGAAAGTATTGAAACTTTATGAAAATTTAAATGAAAATATTATTCTGTTTTTTGACCAACTCAAGCTTGTCTCAGTAGGGGCCATATTTTATATTAATGTGGCACAGAAAATCTTCCTATTCTCCACTGGACTGAAAAGCTTTGTAAACCACAATCTGAATACTGATGCTACATAAAGTGTATCAAACTGCTACTTTGCTATTATTATTTGAGAAACCTGCATGGTTATGTTTTTCTCTTATTTCTGTACTAATAATAATAGTTAGATTCTCAGCAGGTATGAACAGGCTTTTTGCATAAGATACAAAACAGCAGAGTTAAGCGGATTTACTTTATCGAAGAGATCTAGCTAAGTCTGAATAAATGTCAGTTTAAAAGCATTTGTAAGCATTGTGGTTACAATGGAGAAAAAATAGAAACATTTAAATGATCAAAGGCTGTTTTTCTATTCATTTGGTGAAACCAATGTAAACTGTCATAGCAGGCATCATACTGCAAGACGAAAAGTATTAAGATGGTGGCAGTGTTATTGTGCTCTTGGATATTTTGTGCAGGCTACGCAGTACCACGGAAAAAAAGAGAGAAGAATAAAGCTGTATCAAGAAAAAAATAATTTTTCTTTTGCCATTACACCCGCTGGCTGTTAATAAATTGATCATAGTGGAGATTAGAAGTAGTAGTCTGTGAGAATATTCATCTGTATTCATCTCATTTCATTACCTTCCATTCCACTCTCCACAATATCATTTTTATACATTGAAAAAAGCCCTTCTAAGTCACTTTCTGCTTCTGTAAAAAATGAAGTGCAACAGTTTGGAAAATAAACAATATCAATACCTTGTGACACCTATGGATTTTCTATGTAACCAGTTACGTCACTTAATCCTGCAAATGAATGCATATAGATCCATGAAAAAAAGAAAAAAAAAGTCTGTGCTACATTCTGTGTAAATAAGCATCATAACATTTATTCTAAAAGTAGATACTCATTTCTCAAATCTTTTTAAAGTCAAGGATTTATAGTATTTAAAATTGAATACATGCAGTGACATGCCCATTTCCAGCCTGTTCCTTCTGACTTAATTGGTTGCTTCATGAGTGTTCTCAACTAGAAAACCTTTTGTGCATGTATTACAGGATTGTCTTCTTCAAATAAAATAGTGAGAGGTGGGAAGTTCACCATACTGAAATGTAATTCCAGAACAAAATAACCCCTCAGTGGAAAAGCATTATGAACAATTTCCATTCTATTTACCCAACAGCAGTAGTTTGACTGTCCTGGCTTCCCTCTCTGCATCTGCCTGGAGTTTCTTTTCCAATTCCCTGGATCTCCTGGCCGACTCCTTGCTCTCAGAACTGGCTCCACTGCCCATCTTGAGGTGTTAAAAATCCTCTGTTTGTCCAGCTGATTTGCTTCTTATCAGACTAGTTGCTTTAATTCAGAAGAAGGACAACAGCCTATGCTTCAAGAAAATTTAAAAATCCCATTCAACCTCTGTGTTCAGTCTTCAGATCAAACGGTCCCTTTTCACCTGTCACATGATCTGGAGATGCTACAGTCAAGGATTTACATAGGGACATAAAAACTACGGTTATGATCTCATAGAATTAAAATGAACCATTCAAGAGCAAAACCAAGGTCCCGATAGATCTCTGTCCTTCTTCAGACAGGTTCTAGCTTCACATGCTTCAAAGAAATGTGCAGAATATCTTGAAACAATAAAATTGAGAATAACTCAGCTCAAGGAAAAAATTTTCAGCTTGTGAATCAGTGTTGGTGCCCTGCAGCAAAAAAAGGTTTATGTGTCTTTGAAGCATTTGCATAATTTATTTTTCATCTTTTTCAGTGGTCATAGCTCTAAATATATGTATTCTTTAAAAATGACAGATAAGACATATTTTGTTTTGAATTATTAATTAACATGCAGAATGTTTGCTGCATTTTCATGTTATGGCAAGTGCATTTATTTTCTTGTAATGGTAATAGGCAATTTACTGCAATTTGTAACATCTTTGGGATACTTTTGTGCAGCCATTTCTTGATAAATGTCAAAGTCTTTTCCATTATTCTATGATGTTATTAGCAGTTATCAGTTTTGGCTGAAAGCACCACAACCTTTTTGTGTGAGAAAGGACACAGGTCAGATTCTCCCTACTGATGTAATAATTTCATCTCAGTTTCTTCATAGTACAATAGTAATATAGAAGTATTTTGTGCAATACGGTGGAAATATTACTTGGCATGTCGTGTCAGCAGTATATCGAGAATACTCTACTGTAATATTGTGGTAGTGGGTAAAAGCAGAATTACTGTCAGGACTAAAAGATCCAAAATACTTTCTTTTTGGCCCCTTCTCTTCAGATTAAGAATTTCAATAAAATAAATATTATTATTGTGCAATACTATAATTAATTGTAATATTATGTGTATTCATTTTATAAAGTATTTCAATTATATAAAACATGCAAACATAAAAATGATATTACAATTTTAAAATTATTGACTAGTAATAGTCAACAACACTCTGACTTTACAGTATGTAAGCTTATAAGCTTTAGTCTGGAAATAATGTTGAAGGGAAATATGAGCATACAGATCAGTTTGAGTGATGTTAGACATATTTGAGGTCAGAGGATAAATGAGGAAGAGGGCTAGAGGCAAAGCATTTAACTTATCCTGTCCTACAGAAAAGCAACTTTCCCACAGCAGAAGTAGGTGGACTCCAAATGTTACAGAAAGGTGACTGGTACTGGATGGGGCAGATGGGAGTGAGAGGAATAAAGATCATCAGTGGTACTAATGAGTTGTGTGCCATTAGAGCAGGAGAGAGCTGTCTTCTGAGAAAAGACAGGTCCTTTGCTATCCTCATCCCTTTCAATGTGAGTGTCTTCTCAGACTTAAAATTAAGACCACACACTGCAATAAAGATCTGAAGTTGTGCTTTTTCGGTATATGCTTCTCAATCAGTGGAAGAGGAAGCCCTGTTTTCAGTCTCTTTGCACTGCTTTGCCAGAAATGAATAATCAGTCTTCTTAACAGGTGATTTTTTGCATATACATTTACAATGCAACAAAATACTGTTTTGTTAAGCCTATATTCTTACTTTGATTATTCTTTAAAATAGGCCAGAATAAGGTCTTTATGCAGCCATAGTAACAACTGGTTTGTTTAAAAAATGAAAATAAGCAGCTTCAGAAGTGTGATATGAGTGCCAGGTGTCTGTTTATCAGAACCATAGGCAAGTACAGTGCTCCTATGGATTTCAGTGGGTTTGAAAAGTAAGTCTGAGCATTTCTGAACACTAACTGAATTTACAGATTGACTGATACAGTCACAAATCATGGAGAACATCATCATCTCCAGATTAAGGGCCCATTTTACTACTGAGTTGTTCCAGGCATATATTAGTATAACTCTACTCATTTTGCATTTAATTTTTATAGTATCAAGCTGGAATAGTGTAATGGTAAACTAGGTCCTATTCAGTTACACCAGAAGAAAATAAGTGTAAATAAATCAAGACAGAAAGCTTTACATCATTTTTCCTAGATGGAAAGCAATGGAAAATCAAGTGTGCATCCCATAGCATGGGTTTCCTACCATCCTCTGTTGCTATTATGACTACATACAGGAAATGGCTTTAAATAAGTAGGTGTCTGATACAAGCAGGCTGTAAACAGAAAAAAGAAATAAAGATACAAACAATTACTTCATAAACATACCATATCTGTAACATCTTATCCATTTTATTTGCTCACTTCTGCCTTCAAACCCTTAACTAAATAGTTTACTGAAAAAACAACAATCTGTTTCTATTTCTCAGGAGAACCAAAGCAGATTTAGGAGAATGAACAGGATTCTGTTCTGCTTCGGACATCATCATCATCATCATCATCATCATCATCATCATCATCAGTGACTGTATTCTGATTGAGGATCTCGCTGATGATGATCAAGCCAGAAGCAATAGACACTGCCTTACAGGGTTCAGTTGAATCTAAAATGTCTTGTGATATCTTTTCTCCACCTCTTCTAAGTGCAATAATAAAAATATTACCTCTCCCTGCCTCTCTTCTATTGTATCAGTCACGTATATTTGATATGGAAGCCTTTGAAAGACAGTAAGTCTGGAAAATGTTCCCGTGAAATACAGTCACATTTTGTAAATAATATTAACTTTACGGTTTTGGAGTTGTTCCTAGTGACGCACTCTAGGTGGTGCTGATAATATAGAGTGTGCACTAAAGGCATTCTGTAGCTAGTAAGAATTATAAGAGACTTTCTGAAAGACTCTTCCAAATTATATGTTCAGAAGTCATGGATTTGTGATTCTGGATTCCAATTCCAAATTTTTATTTTGGAATTTATATTAAAGGTGTACTGGTTTGGGATTTTTGTTTGGCAAATAATATAGATTGGTCTGTTAATAGAGTCTTTCAATTAACTTGGGATTTTGTTTTCAGTTTCTTCTGAAACTACTATGCTCTTCCCAGTTAAAGAAAGAGGGATAGCTTAGGGAATTCACACCTTCTAAGTTTTTCTCTCCTATTCTCTTTCCAGGTCTCTGCATTTACACACTGTTCAGACTGGAGTCTGTTCATCTTTTCCATGTTTCACTCTAACTAATGTTTTCCCTTTTCCCTGATGAAATTTGGAGGAATGACATTGATGAAAAAGGAGGAAGTTTTAGTAAGAATAGAATTCTCTAAATTTAGCAACTTTCAATACATTTCCTTCAGTATGCTCCTGAATAAAGGAAGCCTAAAAAATCTTCAGTACAATGCCTGTTACAATCATAGGAAACCCTTCAGCTTTTCCGGTTGGCATCTGAATTGCTTTTGATGCACAAGAAGAAACAAAACAACTCCAAATTACTCTGTTGCACATTGGCAACATTTTAGTGGAAAAAGAAAAGCTTCTCTTACACCCTGAACATTGACAAGCCCATCTAGACTTCTGTAACTACTGATGTGCAGAGATACCTGCTGAATGACAGATACTCTAGAGACATAACGAAGCAGGTACAGAGACTCTATATGCTGCCAGTCAGCACTGGTATTAGCTTGGATCCATGGCAAGCTGCATTAACATGGCACAAAGCCAGGGCTTTTGAAACCTGTTAAGACTCAAGGTTTATTACCTCTGGCACTTGGCTACAGTCATGGGGCTGAAATGTTTATGGATCTGAGGTACTATGTCCACATAGGGCTGTGTTTCACTATGTGATGTTTACAGTTTGGATTGTCATCTGCCTTGCACAGTGTAGGCATACCCATATTGCTTGACTACTGTAAGTAGTATACCAGATGGATGTTAATCCTTCTGTGAGCTTTTCATCTCTCAGACTCTCAAGAACATAAGATGGACCTGGAAGAGGCTGCTAGGGTTGACTTCAGAACTGGCCATCTAGCCTAGTAGTAAAGTGTAACAGCTGGAGAATCTTTGGGTAGTAGATTGGCCATGGATGGCTTCTCAAGCTATCTCCTTTTGCCACTCTGATGCTCTTCCAAGGTATTGTGACTTAGTCACAAAACTGAAACTGTTGAAGCGTGAGTGTTTTGTGAAGCCCACGAAAAATTGTCCGGATAAGTATCTAGCTCCTCTTAAGTATCATATCCATACATCTTAAGCCAAAGGGAAAATGTATCAATCTCAACACCAGCTGTACTATGGCACTGAGATATCTGACATAGACCAAGTAAATGTGACAATCATCAAACTGGTGTTACCAGCCAGCTTCATACTACTGTAAATGTTTATAGAAATGACAGTAAGAGACTGAATTACTTCTGTTATTCATCATTTTGTCTCCATGATGGAAGCAGACCTTCCAGTGTCACTGGCAGCAGGTTCTCCAGGTTCTCTGGTCTTCCCTGTAGCACTACTGCCATCTGTTCTGCCAATGCACATATCTGACGCGCTCACTATTGTTGACTCAGGGGTAGTCAGAGCTTGGACTTCCTCAGTTTCCTACTGGGGAATCCAGACACACTCCTTTGGACACACTATCTGTAAAAATTTTGCCACAAGATCCAATGGATCCTCTGTTCACTTATCTTATATGTATAAGATAAGGTGGCTTAATCAGAAAACCCCCTCTGGACTGTTTGCCCTCTCAGCAGGGGAACATATTGAAATTCATGGTTGCAGATCAAGTTCACAGGTCAATCTCCTGTGTTCTATGCTGGATGAACAGTAGTTCTGTTTGTGAGTGTGCACAATTATAAAGTGGGATCCATTGAGTTTATTGACAGAAAAGGTTGAGATGTTATGGGATGGAGGTCCGTTTACGCTTCAGATACCTATGCTGGAGGAGTCAAAACAGAATACATTGACATGAAAGTCAGGTGATACCTGAGATATATCATTCACCAGCAAGGATGGCTCATCTTTTCCTAATCCCCGCTTCTCCAGACACACTCGTAAGTGGTCTTTTACTGAAATGATTTTATATTAAAATATAGAGGTTCCTTAAGAAAGAGGCATTGCAGAGTGTCATGTCAAACTCTTTGAGGCCTTAGGAACTCATAGACCAGCTTCATAAATTAAAGTTAAGGTAAAACTAGTTGAGATTTCTCTAATAAAATAATAGAACTATTTAGGTTGGAAGGGATCTCCAGAGGTCTCTAGTCCAACCCTCAGCTCAAAGCAGAGATAAGTTTAAAGTTAAACTTTCTCAGGACTTTGCATTGCTAAATTATGAAGTATCCAAAGACGAAAATTTCACAGCCTCTCCAGGTAGCCTGTTCCAATGCTTAAACACTCAGTGTGAAGAATTTTTTCCATTTCTCTGGTTGGAATTTCCTTTGGTGGAACATGTGACTCTTGACTCTTTTTTTCAGGAAAGTTTAGCTCTGTCAGCTCCCCTTTTTCTTAGTGGAAGACTACAGTTAGATCCTCTCCTTAGCCATGCTGAGCAAATCCAGCACCATCTTCCTCATGTGCTTCAGCGTTCTAATCTTCTTCATTGGCTCATGACAATCTCTTTTTTTTTATTAGTGGTCTAAAACCTAGAAACATTTCTCTGGATGTGCCCTCAAGAGCTCAGTGGAGGCATTCCCTTGACCTGATGGCTGTATTCTTAACGCAGCCCAGTATATGGCTGGCCTTGCCTAAGGGTATGTTGCTATTCATACTCAACTTACTGCCCACCATTCAAGTCCTTTTCTGCAAACCCACTTTCTCTCTGGTCAGCTCCCAGCCCATAATGTTTCATGGAGTTATTCTGGTCCAGATGCAGGAGTCTGCATTTGCCTTGAGCTTCATGAGGTTCATGTTGGCCCATTCCTCTGGCTTACTGAGGTCTGTCTGAAAGGCAGCCCTGCCCCGTAGCATACCAACCACTAATAAGCACTGTCCAAAGTTTATGTTAAGTAAGTTAACCCAGAACAGTATGCAAGCATACTTGAAATCCAGTGTTTGGGCAATAGAACTATTTGATACTGTAAAAAGTTAACAAGTTACTTGAGTTTTTTCAAGCACAATTGAAAGCATATCCTCATAAAAACAGATGAGCATTTGACTCAGAGCAACTCAAGTATATGATCTAGCAATTCCTTAATATTATTCCCATTATGTACTCATTGTGAAGCCTTTTCTGTATGCATTGCATGCTTCCACAGTGGTTTAAATATTATATTATATGAAATATAAGTTCTTGTAGTCCTGGTGCCTGTAATCATCTGTGTTTACTTCAGATTCCATTTATTGATGAATCCTACTGTTTATCCTCTAGCTTCAATTAAACCAAAAATCAGATCTACATAGCTCTCCTCATGATTTTTCAGAAATTAAAATAACTCTAACATAGCTGTTTCAGAAGGGTCACATAACTGAACTTAGTGTTCTAGATATCACCCCAGATGTTTGTGTGGTGAACTATCATCTAAATTTTCCATGCTATGGAAAAAAGCCTTATTAAAGTAAGAATAACTAATATACTGATAATTGGTAAAAAAATGATGTGGTTAACATCAGCTGAGACACTTTATGTCTATTTATCAATACTTCACATTTTTGTGCTCTTTTTTCATACTATCTCCACATTTTGATAAAAGAAGAATATTTGGCAGATTTAATATCCATGTTAACTGTATTCATGTGGGAATATCATTGGATATCATTGTGGGGTCTTCAGCTCTGTGGCTTCCTTTATGAGCAATATTATTCTTAAACCTTAGGTTCCTGAATTTTTCCATCTGAAAGCAAAAAAAACACTCTTAAGTTTTTCATGAGGAAGAAATATTGTGTCTGTGAAACACATTCAAAAGTTAAGAATACATTGATAGCTTACTTAAGTTGAAAATTTTGCCTTTTTTCCTCAAACTATTAAAAAATATAAAATTTGGATTCTTTTCTTTTTATTTGCTCTGCTCCTTCCTAATATTTCTGTTTCCTTTTTCTGCACTGGGTATAAATAAGTGAGTGAAGTCTAAGATTTTTGGGTTTCCCCCTCCCCCAATTTGTCATCTCCTATCTAGGAAACATTACCAAATAGCAGAAGAAAAAAGGAAATCTTGTCCCTTAGCTCTATAGTAATATCACAGTAATGACACGGTAACATTGGCAAAGCCATTTAGTTATATAAGAAAGGGAAAAGGAATGGTGTAGTCATTCATTTTCACTGCTTAGAGAGGTGAAAAGAAAAGGAAGTAGAAGAAGGAAAGAAACATTACAAAAGTCAAGAGGAAATATTTTTAAAATAATAAAGAGTTGTTACATTTTGTCAAACAGATTTTTTGCCAACATATTGACACATGCAATAATTCTATTCCCTTTCTGTGAAAATCTCAAACTCGCTATGAGATATGTGAACTGTACTAGCTTCAGTACCCTCATTATCCTCGGTTCTGTATTTGCAACACATGCTGATGCAATGGAATATGTGACATTGTGTCAGCAAAGATTATTGAGCACTGGGTGGGGGCTCACTGGCTGAGTATCGGTCCAGATAAGACTCACATAATTTTGGCAAGCTTACCAATACTTCAGCTGAACATAGTCTGTGTTCTCAGTGAACCTATGCCAATTTTGTGACAGTAGATGTATGGCTGAACTACTGTGTTCAGATTAAGAACTCTTTATTCCAAAAGTTTGAAACTTGATGTATAGATTTGGCTCACCAGTGAAAAAGCAACATCCAGTGCAAAGCTATAAAAGAAGCCCAAACCCTTCAGTCTCTCCTGAACCAATACTCTGACTCCAGACCACGCTTATGGGATGTCTGTGATATATTTGAAAGAGCTGTGAACTGCACTGAGCACTACTGATTTCCCCTGATTTCTCACATGAGGACAGCAAATATCTCAGGGTCTGACCTTTCTACAAAGATTAACAAATGATCTCTCTGCTATGGTGAGTTTAAATTTTCTCCTGGCTTATTGCTGATTCACCCAAGAAAATTAAAAAGAACAGTCAGAATGTAATGCATTATAATGAATAAATGATTTGAGGTCTTTGAACTGATTCACATGTATTTTCCACTGGAGTGTCTGACACTCTTTCCTGCTGACTCCTGCAAGAGGCGCATCTCTTTTTTTTTTTTTTTTTTGGGGGGGAGGGAGAAAAAAAGAATCTTAGCAAGAAAATGGGTGATGCCTGCTATCTCTGCTAAAAGGATTTAGTTTCTAATACCAGGTGAAGAGTCAACATAGTACATTTAAAAAAAAAAAAAGCTTAAAACAATGGGGAAATATTTTGTCAACATCCCACTCTGAACATTTCCAATTCCCAGTCCACCCATATATTAAGACCTGCCAAGTCCCACAGTGCCTTGCACAGCCAGAAATGAATGAAGAATAAAAGCAAACACAATTCTGATTTGACTTGTAGAACTCTGTGACTAACAAACATTTTAACCTTTCCTTTTGATGTCAAACTAACATGCAGGAAAAAATATGGAAAGGGTGAAAAGACATTTTTCCCAGCAGACTAGCATTCCTTCCCTTTTATCTGGCAGACTTGTTCGAGCTAAGCCAGCCTGTGATTGCAGTCCCTTCAGCAGAACATGAGCAGCTCTGTATTGTAACACAGCTGTGTAGTGGCTGGATAAAATTTGATTTCTGAATGCTGAAAAGGACGTAAGTAGGTAGCTTCAGAGCTTAGAGACATTTCCAAGATGTCATCTGAATTGAACTATGCTGTGTGGAGTGTGTCCACAAAATTTCTTTTCTATAAGAGCTGTTACCGTATTGTAATAATCCCTATAGAAAAGACTGTAGAAGAAATTATTCTGCTGCTGAGATAATGCACTGCATCTGAAGAGATCTCTTTTATTCTGTATGGATTCTTATACTACATACTTATGGAAGCTGGCTAACATCTGCTGCACGATATTTGTTCTTTCATTCACACTCCAGGCCATAATAATAACTAAATAACACCCTTATTTTGGTAGGTTTTTAGAGAGGATGGTGGTGGTAAATTTTTTAAAGATACATTTCACTGTAACTCAGTGTTAGACCTGATTAATTCAAAGAGTGGAGCGTGGCAGCAAAATGTGGTAAGGCAAAAGAGAGAGAGAGAGAAATATCCTGAAATACAGTGAGACAGTGGCATGACCTATCTCATCCTGACCCATGCAACATGTGGAGGAAGTACTGGGAATTTTCACTCTTTGGAGATTGTAAGCAATAATGATGTTTTTAGTATTCTTCCATTCTGGTTATAAAGCAGTGTTCTAATTAATACAACTCTAGCTGACACTTCACCTAGAAAAATATATATTGTCTTTGGAAGAATTCAAGGGAAAACGGAAATTATCTCATTCTTCTCGGCTCCCACTCCCCTTTAAAAGGAACTTAAAAGCTGAGCATTTCTTCCTGAGCTAGGCTGGCCTCCACCCCAAAAATGTTCTGTTCTTAGAGAGGGAAGGAAAAACAAAAACAAGATGGTTTTACTACTCACCTGAATGGAATGAGCACAGATCAGACTCCCTGGGTATTTGGGAAAGGAGATCCTAAGCACATATGTTAAGAACTCCACCCACATACAATAAGTCGATGGGAAAAAAAGTAAATGTCTGCATCCTCAGGTCTCATAAGAAATGAGGTCAGGACTTAGGTGCAAAGGAAATGGAAGAGCCTACAAGACTAGCCAGATGATTTCTGAATGCCAATAATGTCTAACTGTTGTTCAATAACAGATCACAGCTGGGAGTGGGTCTCCATCTTCAATGCCTAAAAGGAAGTGTGAACCTCATTTGGTAATTATAGAATAACATGTTGAGGTGGGGAACGCCTCTGTACCTTCAGGCACCACATTAGTTTATGCCTTCAAGAGTGATGTTTTTGTTCCTCAAAACCACACGATCATTTCCAGAATTAAATATTATCCTTCCAGTTTTATTTGCAAAGCTGTAACTTTAAATAGAATTGCTTTCTAGTCTCCTGAGGTCTCGTCCTCTTGGCGTCTACAGATGCTTTGTGCAAATGTCTCTCTCCCTAATTTCTTCTCTTTCCAGCATTTATCATGTCTCAAAGTTGGCTTTATGCGAGTCTGCCACTAACTGAAGTGCAGAACAGAATCTGCCCGTTCTTTGGACAGTGACTGTGTTTTCCCATTTGCTCATTTGAGTATTTTTCTCATCAGAGATTCTGTAAGGTAAGGCTGCAGCTATTTAAGTCTGTGGGATGACTTGAGTTAGCCCATGTTATAGTGTCCCATGTCCCAGATGTTTTGTTTGTTCTGGCAATTGATTTCATGTTTTCATATTTATTGTTAAATCTGTTGTGGCAGTACTTTCATGGGTGCAGTGTGAGATTTCCTCCAGAAGTCATTGTAATGCCGATCCCTTATTTTAAAGTGTTGTGCAGCTGGCAAGCTGTGTTACTGATATTCCACACAGCTCTGTCAGGCTCTTTATTTATCTGCATGCCCTCTGCTGCTCCAGAGTCACCCTGATGGAAAGTCATCTCTGGGTGGAAGTGTTGGCCAGATGCCATGCAGTGCCCTGTGTGATTCCAGCTCCATGGAGGGGGGGCGTCACATACCAGTCATGGTCCTGCTGGCTGAGCAGTCATGCCTCATGCTTCAGTGTGGTGCTCTGCTTGGGTCTTAGATTTCATTTGTGCCTGCTCAGTTTTAAGTCCCTCTGAACTGCAGACACTGCAGGGCTGGACTCCAGCAGTTGCGATCAAACTCCTCGTATATATATGTTAAACCGCATATTCTGTTCAGATTTCCACTTCATAGTTAAACCATTCCCTTCATATATAGCTTAGCAATGCAGGTTGCTTTTCCAGATGACCAGCTCTCCTGGATTATCTTGTGGCATGTGACAGAAAGGAATAAGTCTTCTCACTCAGTATTTGCCCCCTACCCTCAGTTATCTGTTGAATTTATAGGCAGCAGCTATATTAGTAAATTCAAGAATGCCTGGCAATTATTCTGGAACTGGATTGTCTGTGCTTGTAAATTGTTAGGGTAGTCCCAGTAAAGAATTTGGTGTGTTTATGACAATCCCTGGACAATTCATAGACTTGGCTTGCCAAAGAAAATTGGCACAACTGAAGGCAGATTACTTACAACCTGTTTGGTTTGAAGGCTGTGACAATTTATTAATAGACTTGAGGTGGACAGTGATAATTGTTCTTGGTTACTGTAGGTGCAAGCCATATGTTCTGAAGCTGACATGATATAAAGGACAAAGTGTTTGCAAGCTGTCACATGCCAGCTTGACTCTCAAAGCCTTATTCTGCATTACACCTTCTTGTGCTTCCTAAGTTAGCCTTAGAGTGTGAGAACAGGCTGAGGTGGCTTCTATGCCCACAATATACACAAATCTGCAACATCAGAGATGGGAGTTTTGCTTACAGCAGGAAGAACCACTTAGATCACAGGTGTGATCTAAACTTTAGAGAAAGCCTTTCCAGTCTGTGATGCGATAATAACATAATATTATTGTATTGCTTTGTTTCTTTATGTCAGGATTCTGGCTGCCGAGATGCTTTAGCTTCCTGGATTTTTTAACCTTTATTATAGCCATCTCTTCTCTCTCCCTATCTGCTGAAATCCCTGGAATTAAGAGTGCCTTTAGCATAGTAATAGGCTTAGAAAACAAAAAAGGTCAGTAGAAGCATTATTTGTCTTGTGGCTTCATTCATATCTTCAACTGTTAGGGCAAATTAGTCAATAAATGGCAGACAAACACTTTCAAGAATGTACTTATCTTCAGATGGCTGCAGCATCCTACTTATTTTACAGTACAATCTATGCTGATCCATGTGTGCGAGGAAGCCAATACCTGTGTCCCATAGGAACACAAAGAGTATTTAGCAAAGCTGTCCTTTCAGTGCTGTCCAGGCATCTTGTAGCTCCCTTACACTCCTGCTGCAACCCTAAGCACTATCAAGCAAGAAGAGGAGCAGCCCATTTTCCTAGTTTGCCCACCAGTTTATTTCCTAATATCCTTCTCTGAGCTGTGGGGAATGCTCAAGGTTAACATCTGGAAAAGTGCTGACTTCAGAAGTGAACAAGCAATGATGAGCTCCCTGCTACTCTGTTGAAATTATTAGTCTGCCTCTGGTCCATGATTGCATCAGTATCCTCACCTAGCATTTTTTGGTCAAGGTGCTGATCGGCCACCTGCTCAGCATCCTCCCCATATCATCCTCTTGGAGCACATAAGAGTAAATTGTGAAAATGTCTTGCCACTTCCAAGATCCAAGACTGAGGAGAGTTTTTGGGAGAAGAACACCAAATAACAAAGGAAAATAGGTGATAAATAATTTTTAATAGAGAACTATAGTGTGGGCAATACTGTCCTTTTCCTCTCTTTTTTTTTGTATATCAAAGATGTCACAGTGGCCAAAGGTAAAAATGTCATGAGCTGTGTGAGAACTGTAAGAGTAGGAGGAAGAGATGCAACTTTTAAAAGATTCCCGAGAGACATGCCCAAAGACAGAAGAGGATATTTTTCTGACATGTGTGTACTTTGGGAAATGGTCATCACGTTCCCCGGGGGCATTTCTAATTATGTGACACTATGCGAAAAAGAACTGAAAGATCCTCTTAAATTATCGCCATTTGATAGCCCAAGATGCCATTTTGAGCATCCTTTTTGCACAAGTTTGTATCTATGAAAACAAAACAATGTTTGTAGATTATATCATATTCTTTTAAAAGTGCACATTTGTGTAGAGGCAACAAAAATAAATATGAATATATATAAATAAAAATTTATTGTTCACTTTTATGCTGTGTGTTCTTTATTGATAATTCATTAGAATCGTGAATGCTTAATAGAACTACCTTCTGTCACTGCTGGTACAATGTTGAAATGTATTTATTGACATTAGTTGCAACTGTCTGCAGATGCCTACAGTGTACAAGTCTACATCTGGACTAGTCACCTTCTGTCCTTTTCATAGGCAATGAAAAATAATAGGCATTTCCAGAGTTCAGTTTCCTCTCACACTTGCAGCATATAGTATAGAGGCCTCATCTTTTGCTGCTAAAAGTCTTCAGCAAGAATGCTAAAATCTTTTTTATCTCCATCTGCAGTGCTCTCACTGTTATTCTCACAAAGGTTCTTCTGAGCATGGTTCCCATCAGCATATCTTTTGCATCAGAACCCTCCAACTTTTTTTCACTGCTCCAAATTCAGCAATTCTCCAGGGAGAATTTGCATAGTGTCCTTCTCCCATGCAAGTATCTGGTGAAAGATTTCTTTACCACAGAAGCTAAGGACGAACTGTTTTTCTCAAAGTCATTGGACAAATGACAATGTCATCAATGTCCGGAGAGACTCCGAGAGCCAAAGTTCAGTTTCTCATTATAGGAAAACACTGTGTAAAGATCTTGAAGTTAGGAGCCTTTCCAGGCTTCAGTGCATGAACATTTGACTTGTTACTGGAGGTTTCTTGCAGTGGTTAGTGGCAGTCGCTCTGGAGACATCCTGATAAACTCCGAGACCTGCTGGACAAAAGGTCCACGTGAATCTCATGAGTGGCTCAAAAAAAGTTTGGAAAACTGACAGAAAGTTGGAAAATGGCCAAAGCTAGTGATAATTTCCGACGCACTGGAATAGGAGAGACAAGATGAAATAATTTTATTGATAGAAACACATATTTCATTAAACTAGTCCAGTGTTTGGTCTATGAACACAAAATGAGGAAACGGTGATCAAGAGCAATGGGAGACAGGGAGTGTCCCTATGATGACAGCCATGCATCTTTGTGTTGACAAGAGTTCTTTTGTGTGTAGGGTGGTTGGGTTTTTTCCCTATTCTGCATGCAAGATAACGCATTTAATTTCACTTTACTCGATTAATTGTGTAGTCTAACCATTCATCTTGGTGTCACTTCTGAAAGGACATTTTTATGTCAGAGGTTATATCTAATTAATAATTAGGAATGAAATCCATCTCTGGAATAATTTCTACCTGCTTCATTGGCCTGTAGTCTGAATATTAAAACATTCGTTCAGAACTCACGCCTTTCAAAATGGAAAAAAAACAAACCAAAACAACAGAAATAATACAGAACTGTTTTCACTAGCAGAAAAAGAAACATTAATGAACTTTACAGGCTAACAAAATTGTCTGCTGTGTGTCAGACTACACAGACTTACAATCCACTATAGAAAAACATCTGTTTTACTACAGGCCAAGTTCTGAATTGTTTTGAGTCTGTGTGGGTGTACATGGAAATTATATGGAAAAAAAACCTAGAGACATAGCTCTAGGGGCAGGAAAATGTTGAAAGCCTCAGTTCTACATATATACTAAGGGAAAGAAGAAAGTGGATATACAGACATCTTCTGAATAGATGCCTGTCTTAGAGTTGCAGATTTGTCGTAACAGGCATACCTGAAAGGGATTGTAGCTGATAATATCCAAGTCAACATAGTCAAGGAGAGTTCTTCCCAGAGATAACGTTACACTGCTGAAATACAAGAGGCATTTCATACGAGACAGTGCTCAGTTCCATCGTCTCCTTAGAGCCAAGTGCAGAAGCTCATAATGGAGGCAAAAGTCTAGAATAGCCTTCTTTCTCCTTATTACATATTTTCTGATTGAAAATGTCAGGGGCATTCTAGACAAAAGCGTTGTATACATTCACCTTACCACTTTGTAAGTAAACACCAGGTGAATGTAATGGGCAACAGATCTCCACTATGCCCTAATTTTTACAAAAAATATACAGCAAAATTGTTTTGATGTATTTGTCTAATATAATATATGCAATCTGAAAGTATGACCATGAAAATTCTTTTATTTGTAATAGTTTTGACAGCTTAGATGTGTTTTTCTATTATTTATTAATAAAGAATATACAAGAGGGTTATGGTGTTTAAGTAACAAAGCAAAGACAAGTTGCATTAAGCATTAGGAAAAAATGAGCTTATGGAAATAATGGTCATAGTGAAAAAAAAAATCACATTTCTTTTTAAGTTTGGAAAATAGACTAACGAGGAAATGAAGTGTGGAAGTGGTCATGCTAGCCTAAAAATACCAAATATGCATTTTGAGGAGAATGGAGATCAGATGTTCAGGTCAGGGGAAAAAAAAAAAAGATAGTCACAATTTATAACAAAGAAGGTTTCTATTAGATCTTATGAAAACCTTCTAGCTGTACTGGTAATTAAGCACTGGGACAAGCTATATATAAAGGTTATGGAAATCCCTTTGTTTTGTAGGAACAAATAGAATTAATTTCTACCAGGGACTGTTATGGCACACTAAATCGAGCCATATTTAACCCAGAGAGACAGAATGGAACTGCTTTTGATGTCCCATGTACTCCTACATTTCATTACTTGTGGTGTCTTTATAAGAATTAGGGCAAATCTGAAGATTTTGTTTCAACATGATTTCTATCCTCATTCAAGTGAATCCTAGTGTGCCTTTACATGTATTTAGCTTGCTCAGTAACCTCTTCTTCCTCAAATAGTCTTTTTGGCTACTTGCAAAGATCCTCACTCTAGTTTCCCTTTCCTTCCTGAATGTTACACTGAAATATTGTACCACATGCCTTAATGATATATGCCAGATTAAATCATAGCTGTTTACTTACTTTAAGGAAAATTACAAGGATTTCAGAAACTTTTTTTAGGCTGAGGATTTTTCCTACAGCCTCCAATCATGTGGTCATGCATTGCTTTTAACTGGACTCCAGGGCTCAAAGGGGAGTTCAGAGTGAACAAAACAGCATCAAAGAAATAGAAAGCTGTGTATGAAATTCACCCAGAATAATTGAGAAGTGCCTAGTTACCTCAGTATGCAATTGTTGATCTGATCCAGATTCAAAATGCAGACTCTGACCATCTGAATTAGCCACCCTAGTGTGTAGGAGGGTTTGCCTGGACTTGTGAGGCAAGTCAGAGCACTGAAGTTGGCCACAAAGGTTCGTGGTACAATCAATGGTAGGAGGCCTTCACCTCCACGAGAGATGTTGAACTCTCCGAAGAGGTGCTGAGTGTAAAATTTAGCTTAGCCTTTTTCACCAAGAACAGAAGATGGTAAGAAGGCGATCATAAAGTAAGATGGCTCTGTAAGCTAGTGGTTAGGTACTCAGTAGTGAATAGGCACTCAAGAATATATATTTTTTTCTTTTTAGCTAGTACTCACCAGCTGGTAAAAACAGCAGAAGAGTTTTCTCCCTTCTTTTTTGAAAGTCCAGCTCACCTTTTCAGTTCTGAATTGAGATGAGAGTTAGGTGGGAACCTCTATGGCTGCTCTGATCCAGATATTTCAAGGACCTTATGGCATAAGTCTCTAAGACTTCAAAACAGCTATTAAGGTAAGGAAATGGTTTCTGTCTGTTTCCTTCTTTTGTTGAGCCTTTAATAAAGAACTTGAACATTGCTTAGGTGGTGACAAAAAACACAGGTAGTGGGCTGAAACCTCCTCTTATTTATGGCTATGTTTTGTATTTCCTAATCTTCCTTCCCTCCCATCTCCAATTGTTTCATTAATTGATGACAATTTGTAAGAGCCTGGAGAGAGTTTTGCAAGAATGGAGCTGTTCAAACAAGATTTCAGGGAAGTCCTATGTCTCGTGTTATGCAGGCAGTCAGAAAAGATAATCACAGTGCAGCACTAGCTTTGTCAGTTATGGACTGGTTTGTATTGCATTTCTGCTCAGCTCTAAACAGAAAAAGACCTGATACCCACTTGGTGCATTTAAGTGCTATGGTAGCACCAGGCACAAAAACATCGTTAGTGATGTATGACTGGGTCCCTAACGGCTCACGGAAAGTAGAAGCTGGTTCCTTACATTGATGGCAACTAACTGATTAGCAAGAAATTTATAAGCAGAAATGCATGCTTTGCTTCCAAAAAAGCTTTCAGAAATTCTGTTGACAGTGCTTATGAAGCATATTGCTGTACATTTCTACCAAGCCTCGCATGCTGGTCTCATGAATCAGCACCTTTTGCTGTCTTGTTTCTTCACAAGGGTATAGATGCAGTAGAAATGCATATATCCCTTTGTTCTAATTTTTTGTGTATTGCTTCCTTTCTTATATCTTTTCCTCAGCTTCTGTCTCTTAATTTCATGGCACTACACCCCAGAAGGGGAGGAATCCAAAGCTAAACCAGGACTGGAAAAGGGGCTTCCTGGAGCCCTGTACTAATGCTGGATCTGAAATGGGGGAACTCGTGCTTATGAGCATCCAGCTACCACTGAATGCTGCAACTACCTTGCAGGTAGGTCTGTCTTAGAGCCTCTGATGTGGCCAAACAGAAGTGGAAAAAGGGAGGAAGATGGAGAACAAGTCAGTCCACCCTCTCTGGGCTGTGGCTCCCTCAGCAGCCCCGCTTAACTGGGATTCTTTTATTATGAAGAAGGGGCAGCAGTACAGATAAAAGAGTTTTAGCCTACAGTACCCTTTCATGGCTGACAGAGAGTGCTAACCACCTCCTGTTCATCTCAATTACCCAAACCACAGCAGTCCCATCTCACTTCCGTCTTGACCATTAGTGCTGCCCATTCAAATGATTATAACATTGAAGTAATCAGCAAAAACTATGTGATAATCAGAAAATTCCGAATCTTCTTCAAGCTCAGTCTGATCCCATGGGTTTGATGTTTATCTGTGTCCAGCTAGACCAAATTCAAAAAATATAAGTCAAATTACGTGATGTAATTCAGTCCCAGTAGAAACCTTTTCCCCTTGCTCCTCTGCCAGATTATGCTGTTGAGGGCTTCAGGGGAGTTGGATTAAACTCATAAAAGGTATTGAAAAAGAGACTGCTGTGGAACATGCCAACTTTTTTTGTACATCACTTATCTTCACAGGGACTCAGAATAAAAATCAAGCCCAATATTTTGGTGCGTTTTGTTAGGCAGTCAAATTAGGAGGAGGCTGCTCTGCAGCAGGTATTCCACTAGAGAGCTCCAGTGCAGCAGCAGAATTTGGGATGCTATCGTCATCTTGGTTGTGGGTTCTCCATATCCTCCTTAGTGGCTTGTTCAGATGAACTCAGTATGGGGCCCTCCCAATCAGGGACAATGATGAGGAGAAAGGTTATATATGACTAAATTCTTGGGAGGACACACTGTGCAGGTCCTCCTAAGACCTTCCAGAGTTTATGCTTGAATAACATGAAGACTATGTATGCCCATACCTCAAGCCACAAGCCACCACCCCACCCACCCAACCCCAAACTTATAAAGGTTGTCTCTCTCTCTCTCTCTCTCTTTCTGGAGGCTACAAAACCTTTTTCTTCCCCCATTTTGCCTCTGAGGTTTTTGCTTAGACATGAGATTAGAAACAAAAACCAAAAAGGATATTTTTTTAAAGCTGAAATCAGAATTTTTTACTGGACTTTATAACATAGCTGACTGAAGCTAAAAGTTTAAAGGAAAAAACAAATGCATCGTTGATCTAAAATAAAAATACTGATAAACTAAGTCCACACACTTCATAGTAAGAAAGAAAGAGATGCGGAAGCAATTTCTGTATGCAGACTGAGAAGGAGGTTTTAAAATCCCCAAGCCTAGTTGTTTCACTTGTTTGGAAAAGTACTGAAACAGAGTTAGACACACAAACACATCTATATTAAATACATTTATAAAGAAAGTTTTCTGTTAGGGTGAGTTTTAGAAGTAGTGTTCTAAGGAAGAGAAGAGCTATGTCCTCTAACAAACATTAAATTAAATGAAAAGTCTGAAACTACCCTTAGGCAGGCAAGGGTAATATAATCCTCTAGGGAAGATTTCAGAGAAAAGCAGGTTGCACTGTCCCCCTCCTCCTGCTGTGCTGCATCTTCCCTTGTACATGTTATATAAAGCATAAAGGAAGAGCTCTGAGATTAAACCTCAGATCCTAGGATTCATCTTTGTTTATTCTGGAGGCACAAATATTTTTTCTTAGGATTGTCTCACAATGACTTCCTAGACCCTAGACTTACCTGGCACAGCAATTCTCCACCTTGAATATATGCAACAGAGGCAGGTCAAACCTTGGAGCTAACACCGAATTTTGCTACTTCAAGAAGTGGACCTGGGGGGTGGATGGAGGTTGGCTGGGGCTGAGCAACGGCCACTAGAAGGAGGGAAGAGGAAGCTGGTGGGAAAATGTGTGGAGCTGGGCTTGCTGCTTCTGCTACCTCCCAGCAGACAGGGAAAGAAAGGATGGTGCCTGGTGCCTGAGAGGAGCTCCTCTTCCTCCTCTCTCCAGCACTATGCACCAGGCCACTCACCACAGAAAGAAAAGCCATCTTTGCAAGGCTGCAGTATCATAAACAAGGGGAGGGGAAAAGGACAGCTGTTTTTTTTCTATATCTGCTTTCCTAAGCAACTGTCTACATTGCCCATGACTACATCAATCATCTATAGGAACAAGTTAATATTATTGTGCACATTAACTGCGATTGCCTAGCCTTCTTGTTAGAGAGAAGAACAAGGCAATCTAGCTTCTTAGAACAACATTAACAGAAATGACTGTGGGCAGCTACTCAAGCTATCATTTACTTATCTCAAGTACAATCTATTTCTGGCAAGACAAAGCTCAGTGTGAGCTAATTTACCTTTCTTTATCTCAATAACATGTTTATTGGTATTAGTCCAATCTGATGAGAGTTTTCTTTTCAGAAACTCATCAGGTGTTTCTATAAAAACTGCAAACCATTGTGCTGCTTCATTTGGAACATTTAGTATTGTGAAGTCCCTGTCTAGAGCTTGTTCCTGCTACACCTCTTTTCAGTGTCTGTCTCCCAAAACACCAATCCATCTCTTCTCCTTTCTTGGCCGTGCAAGTGCTCTTCTTCTGGACTTCAGGTTCAAGCTCTGAGTTTGAGATTTGCATGTATTATAAGAAAGGGATATAAGGGTTCACAGAGATAAAATATAAGGTTTATTGGGATATGTTATGGTTAGGGTTTTTTAGATGCTTTCTGAATACTGAGACAGTGGCTGCTGTGATTCTTATGCTTTGGCATTTCATAGTCGTATTTGACAGCACTCCTACACAAAAAAAGTACAATTGCAATCTAAAATATACAAAACAGTGATCAACATGAAACTTCTGTTTGAAAACTGGTATTCCTGTGACCTCTGTCTGTAATGCAAACAAAAATTCCAAGTCAGGAAAGTAAAGTCTGAAAAGATCCAGAAAGAAAACTTAGAAGTGCTTTGCTAAAGTTGAAAAATAGGAGCCTGGTCCTGACTTTTGAATTACAGTTATACTGGTATTATTCTACTGACTCTAGGGAATTTATTCCAAATCTGCCCTGTATCAGTGTAGAATATCCTTCTGTGTACTTAACTGTAAAGGACAGGAAAATCAATGGGGTTGCTGGGGGTCTGCAATACCAAAGCTGCACGAGCAGCAAAGGGTACTTAATTACTCTTAATATGCTTATGTATATGTAATGAACACACTCACAAAGTACTCGGTTGTGTCTATCTTCTCCCTCATGCTTTGTAACTATAAGAGTGAATTTGAGAAATTTATTACACTATAGGTGGATATAAAGGGGTGTAAGTTCGGATAGTAATTACTTTACTATGGCATGGTGAGCAGATCGTTCTTTGTAGTAAATTCTTGCTATCACATGATCTCACTGAGAGTGTTTCAGAGGAGCAGTTATTCTGGTATCCCTGCATTTCCCACAGCTATGGCTCAGCAAAACTCGGGCATGTTACTAGAGCACAGGTCCTTCCCCCAATTGCTCAGTGATTAGATTCCACTTCCTGCTTACTTAACTCGAGAATGTGATTATCCTTCAAGATGTAGGAAGGCTCAAATTTAGACACAGCTGGAAACTCCATGATTTTTTTTTTCCCCCAGTAAAACAACAGGGACAAACTGTTTATACAAATATCAGCACGCTGTTCCTGGCAGCACTACACAAAATGTAGCTGGCTGGCTGGCAGTTCTGTACTGCTCCCAGAGGCACAGCTGGAGACTTAGTAAAGAAAACCTGTTTCTACCAAGCAGTACAGAGAAAGCAAGCTGCTTTAATGGCCACAGCAGCCACCTATCATGTTTTCTTTAAAGATAATAAGAACAGTTCCATTTTGTGAGGAGAATTTCAGTCCAGAGTTCCTTTAAAATAATTCTTAATGTAGAATAAAGGCTACTTGTGCAATTGCTGGATTACACTTTTCAAAACCTCTGACTCAGCAGTAAGTCCATGTTATGTTCTCCACAGTTCCTCATGCAAACAGTTCTTACTGGCTATGACCCACCACAGCCAGTAGAAAATTCACAAATCTTGGGGTCTGTGAGCAGCCTTTGCTAATTGCAGAAGGTCACAGAAGAAGATTATCATGCTTGGGGGACTGAAGAACTGAGTTCTTTAGCCTCACACATTTGGTATTAAATCATCCACTTAAGAAACTTTGATATAGAGTATTTCAATCCATGTAGCAGCACATAATCAACTCTGTCCTTTTGAATGCAAAGGGGGTTTTCTGGCCATGTTCCATTACTGCATACAAAATATCTAAAGACAAACCTTTGAGTACTCTAATCTACATGTGTCACTTTGAAATGCAAACAGTGCACTGGATTAATAATTTAAAGGAACTGTTCATAGCAGCTGATAATTTTCTGCTGTAACAGAACACTAGGAAAATGCTGATGCTACAAAATGAAATGCTCTCCTGTTAGCTAGCAAGTGGGTGAACAGCCGGGCTTACTGAGCAGGGCGCCTTCAGGCTGTTCAGCTTGCTGGCTGCCCCACTCTCAGCCCAGCTTTTTCTTGCAGCAGTTCAAGTCCATTTCTCCCATAGCATATTTTCCAGAAATGGACTATATATACATTTAATTTTTTTATATATATATATATTTAATCATTCACTTCAATAATGAAAAATGTATTATAAGTTTGTACTTCTAAATACATGATTTTGACCAAAAGTATTGCACACACACTTTTTACAGTATCCTGTCAAACAAATCTCAAAATTCCATGCAATACATGCAGCTATTGACAAACAATAATAAACCAATTATCTTTCTTTTTTGTTCTTGATGAACATGAAACATAATTCACACCCCTTACTTGGCAGACACACACATATAAAAGACTGTTATAAAATATTCCATAATAGAATGTAAATACCTTTTTTTCCACATAAATGGTCTCACTTTTCTTGATCAAGACTGAAGTGCCATTTATATGACTAAGTAATAAAGGTCATGTAAAAATAATAAGCAACATTCAAAGTGCACCTTATTGCTTGCCAGTTCCCCTATTCCTGATAAGCTTAGTTAAATATTTATAAAGTTTTATTTGAAATTCTCCTTGCTGGATTATTTTTTCTGATCTGAGATAAAACACAGGGACAGCTAGCATGTTCTCTGTGCCACTGTAAAATTTAGCGCTACCTATTTTTTCTTCATGTAGCTCTATGTTTAGTGTAATCACAGTCAAAGAGGTGGGGGAGCACTGGTCTCACAGCAAAGGGAGGGAGCTTGGAGATTTGATGTCAATTCTGGTCCCAGCTGTTTGGTCTCTGGACCAAGAGGTCCTGGTTGAAGCTGAGGCACCCTGGTGAGCCTGAGCTGTGATTAACCAACCAACTGACCCCCTGGCATATTGGAAGCCACAGAATTTAATGTCATTACTCTTGAAAATAGCAGAGTAATTTGGGCTTCACTAGAACATATTTGGTTTTCACTAAAATGTGTGTATCTTCAAATGTGGGTTGCTGGATTAGAGCAGAAGTGAAAGTCCAGTGACATCTGGAGTTGACATGCCTTTGGCTACGAGCCAGTTTTTAAGCAACTTGGTGCAAGTGCACCAGTGACTGATAATCAGCTTTTTTGGCTGAAGGTTGGCTCTAAGACAGGGCTAGTTTACAGCTAAAGACTGAGGCGATACTTTATCTAAGGCATGAACATTAAACAGTGACAAGTGAATGATAATGAAATTATGAAAACATGTGGAGGCAAATTTAGCTAGCAACTATATACCACTCAGTTCAACTAAAATAAATGTGTAGCCATACATCGCTACCCACAAAGTGGAGAATATGTTGTAAAACACTGGCACTCTTCTCGAATCAATAAGAGAAAGGAAGAGCATTAGAAACACGAAATCTGATTCCACAAAGCTCTGAGTGGCTTTCATTACTTTCTCGCATGCATTGTTGTAGCATGGGCAGTAGTAAAGTTGTCAGACTGGGTATGCTGTGTGCTTACCAGCAAGAGCTTCTGTTGGAGCAACATCAAGTTGCAAGTTTTTAGTCTGTCAGCATAATCATAATCCCTTTCTAACACATTCCTGACAGAATTAGATGTGCCTAAAGTGAAAGGCATCATAGGCTTCAAAGTCTGAATTGAAGTGTGGGCAGATAGCATCAAAATTAGTGCAGAAGTCCTGATCACAAACTCATGTCCCCGTGGGAGGTTTTTGTTGGGAGGGGAAGATAGCATTGTGCAAACTATCCAAGAAATCTTTAGATCCTGTTGGTGAAAATTTTCTCATATAAATGTTAGAGAAGCCAGACAGGTCTATGTTAGGAAAATTTCATTCCCTAACTATTGTACAAATTAGTCTTTATAGTATGAAATTGTATTAGCTTTCTTAAGACATATACAGTTTACATCGAATACTGCATAGACATGGTTAAGTCAGCATAACTAAAGGACCCCCAGCTCATTGCAAGGAGGAGGGCAGCCGCCACTCTGAAGATAAGGACCTATATTTCTCAGAATCTTAAAGCCAACCAAAATAACAACAGCACCTCCAACACGTCTGTGAAACCCTCCCATTATCTGGCATCATAGATAATTAACTGTAGCAAGACCAACTCCAGGGACATCTAGATCAGGAAAGAAGCAGATGGATGATGACACCATAGAGTAATAGTTGCTTTTCAAAATATTAGTATGTGTGTGTTAAGTAGTGAGTGGTCAAGTCATGTACCTGAACACCTGAAAGGTATAAGAACCATGTGTAAAACTGCATTTGGTGTGCCCCAATTTGAATGGGACACCTCATGCACATGAATAAAGACTTACTCTTGTAGTTCTGTAATTTGCATCCTCGGTCAGCATGGGCTAGTTGTGAAATTTTCATCACATCTATTTGACTTTCTGCCCACAAAAAAACTGGTGGTAAATGTGGTTGTAGATGGTAGTCTGCACTGTAGTGACCATGAGATAGTTGAGTTCAAGATTCAGAGGAAGGTGAGGAAGAGAAGCAGCAGAGTTAGGACTGTGGACCTCAGAACAATTAACTTCGGCTTATTTAGGGAACTTCCAAGCAGAATCCCCTCAGAGGCTGCCACGAGGGGAAAATGCACTCCAGAGAGCTGTCTAGCTTTTAAAGAAAACTTACTGAAAGCTCAAGAACATCCCCCCATACCCCCATTTTATAGAAAGAGGAAGAATTTTGGCAGTATTCCAGCTTGGCAGAAAAAGGAACTTCTTAATGAACTAGTATGTAGAAAGCATAGAAGTGGAAACAAGGACAGCAATATATCTGAGTGTTCCTCAGGCATTTAGTGAAAACATCAGAAAAGTCAAAGCTCGGCTGGAGCTAAAACTAGCTAGGGTTTCTACAAGCATGGCAGTAGCAAAAGAAACTTTAGAGACAATGTGTTTTCACAGATGAATGGGAGAGTGAATTTGGTGGCAGATGGTACTGAAAAGGCTGAAGTACCCATTGAAATTGTTGCTCCAATCACCACAAAGACTGCTCCCAGATCACTGCCTATAGGAGACTGGGAAGGAGGCTAGACAACAGTGGGGATGCAACAAATTAAAAACTACTTAAGAAAGATGAGTGTATTCACAACCATGGGCTAGATGGTATTCACGGAAGTGTGATTGCAGGATGAATGTCTGTTATCTACAAAAATGTCATAGTGATTGGAGGAAGTCCCTGACTGGAAAAAGGTTAATATCATGCTCATCTTTAACAGTGGCAAAAGGGAGGCTCCAGGCCAGAAAGGTTGGTCAACCTCATCTCAGACTGGTCATCATGTACTTCTGCAATCCATTTACAAGCACTGGAAAGACAAGAAAGTCCTTCAGGAACAGGAAGCACAAATTTACCAAGGACAGGTCATTCTTGACCAGACTGACCACCTTATATGATGAAATGGCTGGCTATGAGGACAAGGGGAGAGCAGTGGATATCAGATAGCTTAACTTTTATAAGGCTTTTGACACCATTTTCCACAGCCTTCCCAGCTGTAAACTGAGGAAGCATGCGTTGGATGAAGTGTGCATTAGATGGGCTGAAAACTGTTGGGCTCAAATTATAGTAATCAATGGCTTGATATCTAGTTGGAAGCTGATAACAAGTACTCCAGGGGTCAATACTGGGACTGATATTGTTGAATATCAGCAGCAGCATCTAAAACGATGAGACCACATCTGCAGAAAATTTATAGGTGACATTAAAATTGGGTAAGGTGATTGACATGTTGACAGCCAAGATTCAGTCCAGAGGGATTTTGAGAAGCTTGAAGACTGGGCCAGCAGAAACTTTATGAAGTTCAACAAGAAGCCTAAAGTTCTGTGCCTAGGGCAGGGTAACACCAGGCATTATCACAGGCTGCAAACTGACCTGTTGAGCTGCAAACTTGCTGAGAAGGCTATGGTGGACTCCAAGTTGAATATAAGCCAACAGTGTGCTCTCATTGTAGATAAGACAAACTGCTTATTGAATAAGAAACATGTCATTATTACCCTCTGCATGGTGCTGGTGTGGATGCACATTAAATATTCTGTACAGTTTGGGGCCATCTCACTCAGTCTAGAAACTGGAAAGAATCCATCCAACCGCTAACTGATTAGGGGCCTAGAGAATATGACTTGTGAGGAGAGTTTGAGGTTGATGGGCTTATTTAATCTAGCAAAGAGGAGGCTAAGGGGCAATGTAAGTGCAGTCTAAAACTACTTCAGAGGATATCACTCTCTACAACTACCTGAAAGGAGGTTGTAGCGAGGTGGGGGTTGGTCTCTTCTCCCAGGTAGCAAGCAACACGATGAGAAGAAATGGCCTCAAGTTGTGCCAGGGGAGATTTAGATTAGATATTAGGAAAAATGTTTTCACGGAGAGTGGTTAGGCATTGGAACAGACTGCCCAGGGAAGCGGTGCAATCACAGTCCCAGGAAGTGTTCAAAAACCATGTGGATGTGGTGCTTAGGGACATGGTTTAGAGGTGGACCAGGCAGTTTTAGGTTAATGGTTGGACTCAGTGATCTCAGAGGTCTCTTCCACCATTAATGATTCTATGATTCTATGATTCCATTGTAAATCGAAAGCCAAAATCTTCTCAATAGTGTCAGATGTATAATAAGAGAAAAGAGCCAAAGGATGAAAATTTTTGAACATTAGGAAAAGCTTCTTTACTTAGTGAGGGTGAATAATGCAGCCTTGATGGCTCTGTGGAGAATCTGTCCTTGGAGGTTTTCAAGGGATAGCTAATCAAAGCTCTAGCTGATGTAATATAGCATTGATGAAACTCTTGGTTTAAGCAGGAAGTTGGACCTGAGGCTTCTGGACATACCCCTTCCAGCTAACGTTTCTTTGATTAGCTTCTGTTGTGGACCTACATTCTGTTCAAGTTCAGGTGAACGTGTATTTACTTGGTCTGTCTAAAGATGTCACACTGAAGAAAAGGAGTAGGAATTCACTTCAGGTGGTAGGAGATTGTCCACTGACTTGTATTTGACTTCAGCTTGCCACTGTCTTATGCATTTTGCAATGTGATCTGAGAACACACTATACTGCATACAAATGCAAGAGTCAAACAGTAGTGAGAAGGTACTATAAGTTCGTAGTGGGAACCTCTCCCTGTTTAAACCTATGACAGTTTCACAGGCCTAATGGTTGTGGGAAAAAAAAAAGTCCAAGATGCACTAGATACAGTGTGATCTGATTATAATTCTTTTGCCTGTTGCTAGCAAACAAATATTAAGCCATACACTTCATGATCAAGCAATGCAGTTGTGTGATTATGCAGTACTAGTTGCTCAGATCTCTTCTGTGTCTACATAATCCCGTGTGTTCTTTCAAAACTATAAATGAGAAGAAAATATTTCTCATCTGGTTTCATGCCACTGTAGTTAAGGAGGTGGGGAGTATTACCAGTAATAATTAAGCTTAGATGACACTGTAATATATACTATTAGCAACTCAATCCTATCCTCTAGTTCAGTCTTTTGTTTTTTTGAGCACTCTTGTAAGTTGCTCTGATTTATACTTTCACTTATTTTGTTTTATTTTATTTTATTTTATTTTATTTTATTTTATTTTATATTTTATTTTATTTTTATTTTATTTTATATTTTATTTTATGTTTTTACAATAAACCCTCTTGCTGTGCAGGTAACAGTTTCGGGGGCTGTCATTTTTACTATATCAAACTTTGACTCTGGCTCATGCAGCTGTATTTCACCTGACAGAAATTATTGCTGAGTCAGTTCGATCTTGAATTCCAACACACTTGGCCTGAGCACTTTGAGCTGGTAGATTAACCATGGCAGCATGAGCAGGAGTTTGGCCTTGTGAAAATGATCCTTCAGACAGTCTTCTACAACATATATAGATAGGTATGACTTTTTTTGTTCCCTGGGTGGAGATAGGAAACAGGTGGTGATACTTCAGATCCAAATCTCTTTCTAAATCTGATCCTTAGCTCTGCAACAAAATATTGCCCTTTATATGATCTGTGATAAAACTACAGTTTAATCAATAGTGAGTGATGAAGTTGTATTTAAAATGAGTTGTCAGAACACAGGTATCCTTCCAGGAGTTGTCTAGAAACTCCTTATTGATTTTGTTTGACTCTCAAGAAGCCCTACAAGTATCTATATTATGTTGCAAACCTAACTATGAGGATGGGGTTAACTTGCCTGTCCAGCTGCCGGAGGCCATGTTTAGATATTTGGTGTAAATATTAGATATGCATTTAAACTAATTAAGCAGCTCTTACACTCTTACCATCCTATGTGTTCCCTCTGTTTGTACTGCTTGAAGTTCGCTGTATTAGGGAACATATCCAGCTGGAAACTAACCCAGGAAAAAAGGGTTTGGTTGTAATGACCCAGCAGAAGTGACAGATCAAGGGCTGAGAACTACCTGGTGACAGATGAGGAATGCTTAAAATAACACAGCCAATTGAGAAATGAATGCTCAAGTCTTCTTTTTGTATGTACGTGCTGAACTAGTTTTCTAGCAGATCTTCTGTTACAAAAGAGACACTTCAATGTCCTCCTCCCTGTGCAGAAACAGTAAGCTGTACATCTGCTGAAGGGACACTCTCATCACTCAGGAATGGTGTTCAAGCTGGCCATCTGACATAAATTGTCTCACCATTTAATTAACAAATGTGTGGCCATCACCATCTAAACGCTTTTAACACACGGCTGCACTGCATATAGCCACATGCCTCTTAGATCCTTCGTGCTGTGGCCTCTTTACATCTATTATCCCTTAGACTTTGTATTTAGAAGTCAACATTCTTAATTTATTCCCTTCAAAGAAACTGGTTATTTTTAAAAGCACTTACAATTTCTCCACTGAGCCTTCAGGTGAATAGATGATAATAGTAATTAATTAAGCATGCTCTTTCTAAAGATCTCCCAGAAGGTTACAAAAGCTTTTAAGAAATTAGTCCTTAGAACATCACTGTGATTTGGGGGAAGATCTATTATCTGTTTTTCTGATTAAGAATATTAAACTTATAGAATAAATCTCTTGTACAAGGTCCAGGAACAAATTCTGACTGAGTACAGATTTGGAGTTTCATCAGAAGCAATGAGTTTAACCATTTGGTGTTCATATCAATAGAAAAAAACTCACCCAGACTTTAGTTGGGCTGACTTTGTATTTTGACCATAACTTCTTAGAAAACTAGAATCCTAGATAAAGACTTGGAAAGATGCATTCAAGTCCTTCTCTGCAGACTATAGTCTTGCTCTTTGACTACAGAATTGTGCAATGCACAAAGCTGTAGGATTGTGCAAAGGGCAACAAAGGTAATCCTTTTTTAGGGTGGTTCTTCCATCAAGCCCTGAATTCAGGTGAGTTTTGAGTGAGTCTGTAACAGTATATGGGGAGCATGTTCCTCATGAGAAGATTCTGACTGCAAGGTGATCTTCTGTAAATGTGTGTTTAGGGATTTAGAAAGGTTTGATCTCCTTGTATGCTGCCAGGAATGTACTGTAGAACAAGCTTTCTGGATTTGCAAACACTTAAATGGCTCCTGAAGTGAGAAGACTTTTCTTTGGTTAAACAAGAACACTGAGCAGACTGAACAGCTGAGGAAAGGAGGAGACACTGAGGTAAGGTGAAGGGACCCGGTAGTCCTCTTCTTCACCACTATTTCATCCAGCCAAGGCTCAGATATGAAAGTGCATGGCCCCAACTAAGTTTAACTGGGTAGGCACTGTTTGAGGGTGGGGAAGGAGCAGTAAAGGAGAAATAAGTAGTAAAGGATGTCTGGTCAGTTCTCTAGAGAGACAGAGGACTGTGAACTTAGAACTACAGCAAACAACTAGCGTAAGTTTATCTATCTTATTCAACAGAATAACTGCACTTCACCTTCAAGAGGACTATAAATACTATAGTAAAGAGGATTGCAATGCAAAATCCTACTAAACTACAGAAATTATCTGAAAATTTTAAAAATCAGTAAAGTGTAATATTTATGAAGATTTTAAGTATCTCAATATGGCTCAATAATCTGAGACTTCTACACAGAAGTTAAAAAAACCCACAACCAAACAAACCCAAACCCACCCTTCTTCTGGGATGTTTTAAGAACAAGGTTGTATTACAAAGGAATTAGTATACTTTTTATGTGGCATTACTGAAGCTAGGAAGACTGTAAGTAGGATAAGAAGAATGCAGACAAACTGGAGAAAGTCCAGAGGAGAGCCCAAGATGATATGAGAACAGATGATCACTATGGAAAGGCTGAATATACTTTATTTGGTCAAGAAGACTAAGAAAGGCATAAAAGTATGGTACTATATAATGTAGTAAAGAGGATGGTGACCAGTTTTTCTCCATGTCAACTGAAGGAAAAAAAAGGAAATAAGCCTAATTATGAGCAAAGGAGATTCAGGGTGGATATTTGCAATAATATCTGATGATGCACTTCTGTTTAAAAAAATAACAATTTCCAATAAAAAAGTAACTAATATACAGAAAATATTTAGAAAAAAATAGGATAGAAATGGAAATAAATTACTGTTTGTTGCTAGTTTACAAATTGCTTTAAAAAAACCCTCTACTTATAAATAATAAAAAGTATGTGCAAGAAAAAGGAGCATGTTGCACGACAATAATTCATTGGCATTGCAAGACACTAAGAAAATAAATTAAGGTTTTCACAGGACAGGAATATTGATGATGGAGTAGAAAATATTGATAAGAAGTCTTTTCTTTCTGCAGTCATGGGCTGCTGTCCTGAGCATGATGAGGAAGAACACCAAACAATAACAATTTGCCAAAAAAGGAAGAGAATTTACACTGAGTTTGGAGTGATCCCAAAGAAAGAAATTGGGCTGAAAGCTGGAAGCCAACACAGGGCTTTGGAAGTGGCAAAAAGTTAAGGGAGCTACCAAGGGTGCGGTCTAGTGTTCTCAGCTTCGGCACTTGCACTGCACCTACTTTTAGGCAGCTGCTGATAACAGTCCTTTACAGGTGTCTGTGTAGACTGAAGATGACCTAAAAGGGACTGTCTGCCTGAGTTTACATCTATTTATTAGGCAGACTAGAGCCCATTCATGCTGAGCATCTCAGATGTCTAGTCTCAAATATCAAGACCATGTAGAAAGGTAGAAAGAAATTGAAGTTTGAGTGCCAAAACTATGATTTCATTGAGGCATCAAGATATTTGGTTAGAAAAAATGCAAAGCTAGAATATCTATATGGAAAGATATAGTCTTCTTATATTAACACAGATTATTTTCTCTACAGACTGTGTATTTTCTGGAAGGGCGCTGTATATCTATATCTTTTATGGCCTTCTCCAAGGGTAGAACCTGAGGGAATCTTAATTGTCCACAAAATTGTTTGAAAATAATAGACCATGACATAGCCCAGCAAGTTCTCAGAGTGTGCTGGAAACAAGTTTTTCTTTCAAATAGCTGAGCAAGTGACTAAATGGACAGTACAATTTACCTCTGTTGAAAAACATGTTCCCTGCGAACACAGAGATAAAATGCCATCAGCATAACAACTCCTCAAAACATTATACTGCTTACTCAGTGAGGTCATTGTATTATTGCTATTTTATTGCTTCAGGGACTTAAAAATGATAGGCAAGACAATTTAGATCTCTGATTTGTGAAAGAAGTTGGAATAGTAGAGTGTAGATTGAAGACTGTAAAACTTAGTTTTCCACCAACTCAGGAAACTGCTGGATTTAGTCTTACAGTATAGTATAATAGAAAAACTATTAATTACCAAATGACAGTCTTAAAGGCATAATAACAAACCACTTAAAGGGAAAGAGAGATAAGAATCACAGTAAAAGAGCACTATAACTGCATTGGGACCTCTTAAATAACAGGGCAGGGTGGGACAGTGAGATAAGCATGATCTGGCTTGTGATTTTGGTTTCAAACTGATAGTTAAGGCTTAACTGGTGATGGGAACTTAAACTCTTCTTGCAGAGATAATTAAATCTACAATCGCCACATCCTGCGTGGGTACTCAGATCACTTACATAGACACCCCTACACGCATGTTTATGAGGAAAAGTACTTAAGGTGGATTAGCGTTGAATTAATTTTAGGTGATCTGTAGATGTTCACACAAATCCAAGACTTTTCAGGATCTCAGTGTGTGACAGACAGGCACATATTCATCTTGGGCAAGGCAGCTGTGCTTCTAAACTGAAGGAGTTTAGCTTCTGGCATACCAACGTGTTCCAGCAGGGCAAGCAGGTTGCTACACATCCTCCTATATGTGACTGTATAACAGTTTTATTCCTCCCTGTGTAGTAATTCAGACCACGTAAAGAGTCACACTAGATGACACTGGTGTGAAAACAGCGTAATTCATTTTATTGTCTTTGTCCATCAGAGTCTAATTAGCTGTTGTGCACAAGTGCCAGAGGGGATTTGTTCTTCTCTGGGTCTGTAAAGGTTAAATACGACTACTAGCCCCCATTGTGTACTTTCTGCCATGGCCCATCTGGCTGAAACTAGGCATACCTTGATCCCTAAAAGCAATTTCTGCTTGATTTTAAGCTTATATTCTTTTTGCGGTTAAGCCAGGATGTCTAAATGATCAACTCTGAGTGAAGGATTTCCTTGACTGTGTCTGTAAGTAGTTTTGTATGTAAGTGACCGTTCAGTGGTGGCTTTCCTGTCACAAATCATGTACTCATAATGTACAAGCTATCTTTGTGCCTTTTCTGATACTTCCTCTTACAATTTGTTCTTTGTTCATTTACCCTAGAGATCATTTTGCTGGAGCAGATTTCCTTATATGTGCTTCTAAAGCTTAACCTTAAATCTGGCTCCTGAGGATCCCCAGCTCTCCATGATGTAGTTGATACAGCTTCTCTCCTGTGCCTCAAGTATTTGTGATATTGTAAATCACATTTGGAAAGTCACAGATAGATTCAGTCTTTTCTAGTGACTTAGGAGAAAGTCTATGTGTCCTGAAAATAGGACTTGGATGCAGCTTAAGCCATGCTGCGTGCTTTCTGTATTTTAAATGTTGTAATTACTATTATTTTTTAACTTTGGTAGCTAAGTCCCATGTTTGTGAACAGCACAGGTGAAGCACTCAAGTCACCAGTGCACAGAATTTAACTTGTTTTATCTATTTGGCCTAGCAGAAACTATGGGATGCTCCATAACCACCATTTTAAAACAGGTGGAGAAAAATAATGTACATTGGTTGTGATTTGAAGTAGTTAGGGGGATCATAAATATGATAGTTTTTTTATATAGGTAATAGAAGATAACTTATTATGAAACAGAAAAGTTTTACACAGTGGCTATGTCAAGCCAGTCAAGTTTTCTGACCTTCCCCAAAATACAGCAGTTTTGTTTATGAATACCAGTCAATTTTATGCAAAAATACTTTCGCCTGTCAAAGTAGAATCAGTGTCATTGTTGCTGGAGTTAGGAGGTGTTCGGCCTCTGTGGTTATAAAGTGACCCTTGATTTACTGCAACTTTCTTTTTTAAAACTCTGTGGCAGAATGACAAACATCCCAGTCAGTGTAGAAAAACAATTCTGTCAAAGCTAACACATGGCTGCTAAAATGCTGGCGTTTATTCAGTTACTAGCATGAATTCTGAGGTGTGGTCTTGAGATAACTGGAAACTTTTAAGTTCATCCCAGGAACGATTTATAATGATTCGCATCGTTAGACTACCTGTTAAGTCTCCCAGTGTGAACCTAATTTTAGGGAATATCAGGAGTGAGCCAGTAAAACTCCGTGTGTGTTACAGCATCATTCTGTCAAATAAGTGATGACTGAGGCACAGGGAGGAGGGGTCAAAGAGGCTGGATATTTTACTGGGGTTTGAGTACAAAGGTTCTTCGGGCTGGGCAAGATTCTTTGTCTTCGTCACTCAGAGCCTTGCACTCGCCTCTGTTCCTTTTTCTTTGCACCTCATGCTTGTTGGGGTTGTGAAGTTTCCAGAAGATGTTTCAGTTTTGTTTCCCTTCCCCTGCCCATTTGAACACAGGGAGATGCTTCCAAGCGTGAGGTGGGAGAGGAATGGTGGAGCGTCACTTCTCACAGAGGCAGGTCAATGCAGCACACAGGATGGGGGACTGCTGTAAATCCTGAAACTAAACCAGGAGAAGGTCTGTGGAGGTCTGCAGTTGTTTTTTTTTTTATCAGGATCCTGAGGGCACCAATAGGCCTTACTGTCCCTGTTCACCCCCTCCTCCCCCACCCTGCGCGTGGCCCAGGTCCCCATTCCAGCCCAGCCCGGCGTGGTCAGCCCCTGCCCCAGCCCATGGGGAGCTGTTGACCTGCACTGCTGCAAGATTTTGATTATTTTCTTTATCTCTCTTGAATCTGCATACTTTAAATAGCTGGAACTTTATGAAAGAGTCATTGCATACAAGAGGGTTTAGGGATGCCACCTCCTTGTAAAAAGTAACACAGGTGATTATTGCGTTCTTCCAAGGCTTTCAGTGTTAAACACTGCCTTAGAAGGTGCCAGGTTGCAGGTTGCCATTTCTACCTTTAGCTGTAGGCATTGGTACAGCTTATGAAACACACAAAAGAAAAAACACCCAAATTAAAACAAAAACAAAAACAAAAACCCCAACGAAACAGTGGGAGTTTTCACCACTGTCCTGAAAAAGAGCTGAATCAGGATTGCAGATTCTGTACTATTTGCCAAGATGATGCTTTGAACATGGTGAAGGTCCAGAATATGCAGCCTGAGTAATGTGGAATATTTGGTCCACACCCTGCAATTCTGGATTAGGAAGCATTGTGTTAATCAAACCATATTTTGTGCAATGTTCTTACTAGGAATATTTATGGGTTTTTTCTTAATGTATAATTATAATAAGTACTTAATTACTGGGAATACACTGATTTTTCTTTTTAGTATATTTTGTAAGAACAGTTTAGTTCATGCATGCTTTAAGAAAAAAAACCTGGATCTTGTGTTCCATCTCTGTGAAGGAAAAGAAGCAGGTTTCAGCACTGGAGTAAATGAAGTGGAAAACTCTAAAAAGGAATAATAAGATGAGTCCCTCATATAGGCAAAAAGATCCCAGTGGCTCTTCTGCTTGGTGAAGTCACAGAGTAAGAGCCCTGGCCTGATTGCCAAATGTTACAATATTTCATCCTTACATACATGCACAGTATTCATTCTCTGCTCTAGTTCCAGTCACTCCACTTCTTATACCTACGTATACATTTATCCCCAGTGCTAGCATGAGGAAGGAAATTACACCCAAGAGGATTCGGGGCCCAAATCCAGACAGTTAGTGGATTCAGTGAGGTTAGTCACTTCAGTTCCCCGCTACAGTTTATAGAAAGCAGAAGAGGACTAAAGTCCCAAAGATCTGAATTTCTTCTCCAGCTTCCTGACTTTCTCCAAAGAGCAGAGGGGGAGATTAATTTAGCTAAGCTACGGATGCCTGGGGTACCTTTAACCACTATTTAGACATCACAAGCACCCTAAAAAATTTCATTCACCTCAGGCGTCTAGGATTCTGTTGATACTGGCAAATAAGAAGGGTTCAGAACCAAGTGACCACCGAGGCCAAGTGGCACAGATTATCCTATATCCACAGTGCTAAGGCTAGTTGGAGTGTTTCAAAACAGTCAAGGAACTGTTGCACTGAGAAGAGCTAAACATATACAGTCAGTGCTCACACTCACTGTTCAGCCTACCCTTACTTTTCTGTATAGACATACTGGTCTATGGTCTTGGTGCCTGAATTTCTTCTGTCAGAATACATACTCAAATTGCTGAGATATAAGGTGGAGTCTTAAGCTTGGTGAATCAGGTAGGAGAAAACCATCAATACCTGATCTTTTCGGTATCCCTTGAGCAGCACTATGACAAAAGACCGTCTGTTACTCAGAGGTAGGTAGGGAAGTGTGAATTGATTCAAATCTTGAAATGGGGGTGATCTTGACTACAATCCCACTTAGGAGCAACAACTGCCCATGAAGGAGTCCATCTCCATAGTTGAGAGTTCATGGTTAAGCATCCTATGTTGAACGAGGCATGTATCTAACCTACACTCCCTTTCTTCTGCCTTTCTTGCTTGGATAAGTTATGCAGCTGTTCCCTTGTTTGTGCTTTATATGACGGACACAAAGTTCATGCTAGGAACTACATGAGATGTTAAAAATTAATTTGGAGCATTGCAACACTTAAGTGTGTTATGGAGGTTTGGAGTTGAGCAACTTGCAAATGTCACTCAGGAAATCTGTGGAAAAGCTGCAATTTAATTGGAACTCCCACGGTATAGTGAAGCCTAATTCCCTGTTCCCTCTCCTCAAACTGAGCCAAATCTGTACTTTCTTATGTACCTCACACTGGCATTCTCTTCTTTCTGTAGTGCTTCTTCCAGTCTTTGACCCTTCAGGTACTTGTTTGATATTTCTGGGATCAGATTAAGAATCAAAGTATTGGGCACCAGGTAGCTCAAAGGCAAGAGGATGGCAAGTGGGAGAAGATATTCTAGTGGGAAAAGTCCGGAGGATATTTTGTGTAGCCAGGGTCTGAAAGAGCTTCTGGTGATCCTGTCACCACCTTTCATTATTAATGGCCATGCTACATTTATAGCATCCTTCCCATCAGAGATTGAAATAGCAGTCAGTTGCCTTGGCCAGAAATCCGGAGATACTTTTTGGGAATTCAGAGCAATTCAATGAGGTCAGTGAACATAAGTAACAAACATCATACCAGAAAGAAGGCAAAGAGGACAAGGGGATTACTACTCCACTACAAAAGAGAATAAGGAAAATATTAGGAAAACATGCTATTGTGGAGAAAAATAATAAGAATTACTTTGGAGAAAGACAGATTTCTTTGTAGAAAGAAACCTAAAAATTGGGAGATGATAGATAAAGACAATAGGAATGGCTATTAGTAAGAGAGAATCATCAAATCGAATAATTTACGTTGGAAAAGACCTTTAATACCATCAAGTCCTTAACCTAATGTTAACCTAGCACTGCCAAGTCCACCACTAAACCATGTCCCTAAGCACCACATCTACATGTCTTTTAAATACCTCCAGGGATGGGGACTCAACCACTTCCCTGGGCAGCCTGTTCCAGTGCTTGACAACCCTTTTGGTGAAGAATTTTTCCTAATATCCAATCTAAACCTCCCCTGGTGCAACTTGAGGCCATTTCATCTTGTCCTGTCCCTTGCTACTTGAGAGAAGAGACTGACCCCCACCTGGCTACAACCTCCGTTCAGGTAGTTGTAGAGAGCAATAAGGTCTCCCCTCAGCCTCCTCTTCTCCAGGCTAAACAACCCCTGTTCCCTCAGCCGCTCCTCATAAGACTTGTGCTCCAGACCCTTCACCAGCTTCATTGCCCTTCTTTGGACACACTCCAGCACCTCAATGTCTTCTTGTAGTGAGGTGCCCAAAATTGAACACAGTATTTGAGGTGTGGCCTCACCAGCGCTGAGTACGGGGGGACGATCACTTCCCTAGGCCTGATGGCCACACTATTTAGAAAACTACACTATTAGAGAAAACTAATAGCGGGGTACAGAAAGAGAACTATTAGTCATATAGAAGAAGGATCTATTTTAAATCAAATTAAAGTCCTTTTGACTTTTAAAGGGTTAAATAACAGTAGAAAAGAGAACAACAAATTGGAAAAAAAGTTGATGGGGATTATTTGTGAATATTAATGGCTCATTTGAAGGTTACCAGAATATTTCCTGAATACTTCACTCATTTTTGTAGGATTTTTCTCTTCCCCTTCTAAGAAAATCTAAATAGGAAATAAAATTTAAAATTCATCACAAAAGCCACACTCTTAGACACTTGAGACTCTTGACTAATTGTATTTGTGAGTCCCTCTGAAAAAAAAAACCCTGTAGCAGTGAAAAACTTAACTTTACTATTAAGTGTCCCATGTGGCTCTGTTTTGTAATTCAGAATCAAATGAGATATTCAAGCAAGTAGCATATTCAACTTTCATTCAGTTGTCTTCATGAAGAAACTCTTTGTGACTCCTTTAATTAATCCACTCAGTTTGAATACACTTGTCACAGTCTCTAGGGGTAGAGATTCATTATCCACTACATACATGAAAAGAGGCACACCTACACAACAAATAAACATTGGAGTGCCAAACAGCTAGCAGCAATCGGAACATCTGCATACAAGACCTACCCTGCCAAATATTTGTATTTCATAATTTTCCTTAGTCAAACTACTCTTCAGATGACCCCAAAGTGAAATGACTTGAAATGACAGAAGGATGCCTGCAGAAGAAACAAGTTCTCTGCAGTGGAACAAGTGAGCAAAAGAGACAAAAAAATTTCATAAAGGTCATCTTGCTATCAACTTTCTCCTGTTTACCCCTAGAACTGCTGCTCTGTTCTGCTAAACTGTGACTTTTACTTGTCATAACTGGGAGAGGAGAAACTGAGAAACAGAAAGCTCTTTTTCCTCAGTTTAATTTCAGTGGCCAGGATTGAATCAATCAGATGTAAAGTCAGACTCCTTGGTATTACATGAAATATCTAATTTTCATAAGGTTGTAAAAACAAAGGAAAAAGATCAAACTAAAAGTCCATCTAGCCTAGTATCCCGAACACTGGCAAATGGGAAATGCCTACAGAACAGTATAAGAAGAGAGATTTCTCTTGATGATGCCCCAGCCTATAGCAGGCTGTAGCGTACTGACAAAGAGCTTTTTGTACTAAATAGCTTTAAACAGATTTTTTTTCAAGAATCCTTTTCTGTTACTTTCTGAACCAAAGTAAATTAATAGCAGCAAGTAATTCTGTAGCTTAACTGTGTAAAGACACGCGTCCTTTTGTTTTGCGTCTATTTTTACCTCTTTTTGTTTTTGTTTTTGTTTTTTTTCTGCTGTTGTTTTTTACTCCACTTTAAGGCATAATAGGTTTCATTCCCTTATTGGAAGAAAGAACAATTCACTTTTGTCATGCTACTTTCTGAACTCTGTCATGTCTTACCTCAGCAGTCTTATTTGCAGGATAAAGAATTCAATACCGTTCCCAACATTATGTTTGCTTTTCTGACTGTTATTCAGAGGACATTCTCATGGAACTGCCCATTCTGCCCAAAATCTCTCATCACTCAGATTCCTGACTGATAACAGCTCAATTCCAGCGATTTTAGGACTGTTTTCTTCTATATACATCACTTCACTTATATTTTCAGAAAAATTATTGCATAGTCGTTTAATATCATAAGACTCAGTTGTCATATCCTACCTGAAAAAGTTTTTATTATCACTAAATTTGTCAATTCATTATTCCTCCTCTTTGCCTAATCTTTAAAATTTTGCTGACCTCCATGAGCCCCAGCACAAATCTCTGCGGAATTCCCCTGCTGATCTCCCAGCTTTGTTAAAATCATTAAAAAGCCTGATTACTTCCTCTTGCTGTCTGTTGCCTATCTTTTGTGCAGTTCTTCATTTAAGGATTTTCCTTCTCATGCTTTGCTACTTTGGTTTCTTCAGGAACATTTGGTGGGTGATTGTATTGAACAATTTTTTCAAACTGAAGTGACTACATGCACAGGTTTTCCTGTGTCCACTTTTGCTCGCTTCTTCAAAGAAAACTCTGAGGCATGACTTTCCTTGACAAAGGGGAGGCCTTTATTAAATCGTCCCTGGTATTTACTTACTTCCTTGAGTTATGATAGAACAGAGTTCACATCATCTCCCAGCTTCAAATTAACAAAGACATTTTCTGAGTACTAAGTAAGATTGGTATCAGATTACTGGGTTAGATACTTGCATATGGACCTGGAAGACTGGATATTCAAAAACATAGTCAACCTTCTGAAAAAAATTCAAACCATTTAACAATTATAATAAAGTTCCTCTCAACTTCAGCTACTTAAATTTTAGGTAAGAAGCTAAGAAGAAGAAACATAAGTAGTCCCAGAGGCAGTTCTTCATATTCTGACATAGGACTGGATTATAAATGAGATTTTGATGCTTTCAGGCTCCAGAACAGGCTGTAAGAGTGGGATTCATTACGGTGGGATATTCACCTTAGTGAATGGGATGAACCTAAGCCCAGGTGCCAGGTTATTGTGCTCTTGGCAAAAGTAGTTTTCTTTTGGGTAGGAATCTGGTGGTTAAGGATGTAATGTTAGAGACTGGAGATCAAAGTTCAGATTCTTTCTTAGCCTGTCCCATTTCACTCCTTTGCTGTTCAAAACACCATGCTGTAGAACAGCAGAGGGGAAGCTGGGACTTAACATCATACAGCAAAGTCATAATATTCCGACGACAAGAATCCAAGATTTTAGAATAGCTGTGAAGAAATTCACCTTGGCAGAAGAAGACATGTTTACTAACAGGAGATGACTGCCTATTTTTACTGCCTTATCAAAACTTTCCCGGTTTCGCATTGCTGTGGGTTTCCTTCCCTCTTAAGTTTTCTGTGCAGCCCTTCCCTTTCACATCTTTACTCACAGCAGCTGTCTTCTTTGGCTGTAAAACCATTGTGCTTACATGTTAAGGTTAAGGATTCTTGTATTTTTTTGATGACAGTTTTATTAAGGTTCATGCTTGTGTGTCTATGTTAATCTAATAGTGGTAAAGTGCAGTAATTGCCAGTTGAATTTGTTATACCTTGCTTTATAGCTGGGCTTCTCCTCTGCACCTTTTCCTCTTTCCTTCCTCCCTTCTACCTGCCTGTCTGGACTGCTGCCCAGCAGCATTTACTATGGGTTGAAATGTGCCCTGGATTGCACTTTTGCAGAAAATTACTCATCTCCACCAGGAAACTGAGAACCTGGCAGATGCCACCAACCAGAAGAGCTCTGCTTAGTGATTCTAATTGCAGCTCTAAAGTTATGGTTTGTTTCTTCTGCATGTTTTCAGTTGTTGGTAAAATTACTATAATCATTGTATCTCATTGATTTAAAATAGAATAATATTATCTTAATCCTCTACCTGTATAATTTGGACTGAATTCTAAACAATGGATTAATCCTCTACTGTTTTGATTTATTTCTAAGACCAGAACTATTAAAGATAAATGTTCCAGAGCTTTTCTGCACTGTATTTTTAACACCTTCTACTCCACATAAAGCAGAATAAGCTAAAAACTCTTTACAATGACATGCAATACTGTAGGATAACACCTTACCTGTCTTGGCTCAGAGAGAGAATTTTTCTGTTAATCATTTGTGATCATGTTTTTTCCAGACTATGTTTCAATTCTGTGAGACTTTGAACACTTTTTGTATTGTATCCTTTTCCAACACTATTGCATCCTTTCTCAGATAAACTGTTTCCAGAGAGGATTTCAGGACGTTGCCTTACAATTGATCTTTTAAATAAATAAGGTGAGGTTTTGTTTAAGTGTATTACTTTGACATTCTGATTGAATTGGAGAAATCTCAATCAGTTACTCACTGCACTAGGTTTTGGACTTCTTATTGTGGATTGAAGTTTCTGCCCCAAGCAAAAATAAGATATTTTGCTACACACAAGGGATATATTGGTATATTTCTCAAAAGGTGATTGCATTTATTCCATGAGCTTTAGTCTATACAAACAGGGTTTATGGGCTTACTTGGATTTTGGTTTATATAATTTAGCATAGAAATCACAACTTAGACACCCCAAATAAAAAATTTCATTTCAGCAGTTGCCCATAGCTCTTGCTGAAGTAATAAAGTGCCTAGCTTCTCTTTACCAATCAAACCTGAATACAGAACAGACTCTTCAAGCACAGGGCATGTAACTGAGCTTTCAGCTTTCTTCAAACATAAAGTACAGAGAATGGCAAAGTGCCAGTTGTCACATCCACCTCCCATCTCCTTAACTCATATGTATTCAGAAGTCACCCCAGCTGCAGATAAACAAAACTCAAACTGTGTTGGAGCACCCTGTTAGCATTAATTCTTCATGCTGAGTATGAGAGAGAAATAATCTATTAAGTCAGTTTTTGTTCCTATCTGCTCGGCCTCACTTGCTTCAGTGGTTTCTTCATCACAGCTATCAGGAAAATTATCATTTAAAGTAGGTGTGTCAAAGTAGAAGGGAAGGAAGGACGGGATTTGCAGTCATCTGTCAGAGCTGTCAGTTCAGCCCAACTTTTATATTTAGTTGAAGGCATGACTTGGGATTTGAGGAGAAATGGTTTACACAATGTGGAAACTTTGGAGCGTAATAACATATTTAACGCTGTTGGGCAGTTCAGATAAGCCTTATTTTGATTAAACGAACACAATAGGAGAGTTTGAAAAAAATAATGACAGTGGCATGTCATGAAAAACAGATACTCCTGGAAGCTCTCGTGATGTGAAAAAATGAGTATAACTTCAAAATTCTGTTCATTCCCTTGTCCCCTAGCAAAACACCTGCATGAAAACATGCATGTATCTATTTATCATGCATGGATGCAAACTAATCTTTTCAAGACAGTTGCAAACACTTGTATTATCATGAAAATTAGTATGAACTGCCTTGTGATGATACATCTATAAATACATTTGCTTAATTAAAGAATATAGTAAATACTTCTTGAAAGCAGTTTTATTGCTATTAGAAGAGCTTTTTCCACATACAAACAGCCTACACTGAAGATGGTTGATTTCAGCTACTGCATTTATAGGTTTGTTTTTCCATCAAGCTTTCAGCTGCTGTTGAATTATTCTTCTCAAATAGGTCTATATTAAATCACCTACATGGTTTGAAGTAATTACTGATTTAGGCAGCAATTGCAAGTGACAGAATTTCTAATTGCAAAAGATTATGCAAAAATAATGATGGATTAGTTTGCATCTAGAAATAGGCAATGCACAAAGAAACAATTGAGAAATCCTTCCTCACACTTCATGTCATCTTAACGACTGAGACAAGGTCAGGCCTGTCTGCTTCATGATTAAAGGCTGCCTTCCTCATTTTTTTCCTGTAACTCTGTGCAGAGAAACCCTGTGACACTGCGGAATCAGCAACAGAACATTTTCCTCATAAGCAATGTTTTTTAATTGGATTTCATTCACTTACTTTTATTCAGAACATTTTAAAAGAATAACTGTTTCCTTAGATGCTGTTGAAATAATTGCAATCTCCAGTTACTTTTTCAGTTAGATTATTGCCAGAAATCAGGGCAAGGTTAGAAGAATCACAAATGCTAATCCATCAAAACAAGGCTGTTTATAGAACATATATTATAACAATTTCCTGCATTTGTGTGTTCTAATCATTGTGTGATTGGAAATCTGTAGAAATAGAGGTTCATTTTCAAGGACTTTCAGAAGTGGTGTCCGAAAGTCTTCTGATTAAAAACAACCAAAGGTTGAAACACAGAACCCCCACTGAAATATAACAGATATTCAGTGAAATCAAAGGATGGAATCTGCCTCTTCAGACACTTTATGGAAGTCTGTAAAAATGTACTTTAAGTAAACATATATGTCTTATTTAAGAACTGCTAAGACAGCACTGACTCTTGTAATTTCTTTTTAATTTCTTTACAAACAAACTGTAAAAACTGGATTCCTTTCTGTGTATAGGTCTCAAATTATTACTCCTCTGTTAGAGCTATCGAGAAGAGGAAATCTTGTTTAAAATTATCTGCTCTCAAGAGTTATGCAATAATAATATATTTCAATGTTTAAAATGTAATTACTAGAGTTCCCACAAACATTGATAACGTCTTGCAAAAATTCGCAATTTTCAACACACGCAACCCCACCACACCCCCCAGGAATAATAAGTTAACCTTGCTAGAATTAGGAGACTGGTTTCACTGCAAAAATTTTTTTTCTCCAGTTTTTTGCTATAGCTATAATAGCTAGAAACTTTTTTTCAGAAATGAAAGCTGAAATACTCATACTAGCATGTGACTATAAATAGGAGTTTAACCATGCCAAACATTGTAAGATCCGCAGTAAAATCATAAGCCTATTGGCTAATGCCGATTTCATAAAAGTCAGTTACCTAAAGTATTTCTGTTGGTTTACTCTTTCATATGTCCACAATAATATTTTTATTTTTGTTTTTTTTTGCTGTATTGGGTTTATGTGGCAAGGTTATTGTAGCTGGAGGGGCGAGGCTGCAAGGGGTGGCTTCTCTGAGAAGCTGCTAGAAGCTGTCCCCATGTCCGACAGAGCCAGTTGCAGCTGGCTGCAAGATGGACCTGTTGCTGGCCAAGGCAAAGCCAATCAGTGACATTGGTAGTGCCTCTGTGATAACATATTTAAGAAAGGGTAAAAAAAAAAAAAATCTGTGCAACAGCTGTGAGAGAGAGGAGTGAGATTATGTAAAAGAAACAACTCTGCAGACACGGAGGTCAGTGAAGAAGGAGGGGGAGGAGGTGCTTCAGGCACCGGAGCAGAGATTCCCCTGCAGCCCATGCTGAAGACCATGGCAAGGCAGGCTATCCCTCTGCAGCCCATGGAGGTCCACAGTGGAGCAAATATCCACCTGCAGCCTGTGGAGGACCCCATGCCACAGCAGGTGGATGCACCCAAAGGAGGCTGCAACTCTGTGGAGAGCCCAAGCTGAAGCAGGCTCCTGGCAGGACCTGTGACCCCATGGAGAGGAGCCCAGGCTGGAGCAGGTTTCCTGGCAGGACTTGTGGCCCTGCAGGGGACCGACGCTGGAGCAGTCTGTTCATGAAGGACTGCACCCTGTGGAAAGGACCCATGCTGGAGCAGTTTGTGAAGAACTGCAGCCCGTGGGAAGGACTAACATTGGAGAAGTTCATGAAGGACTGCATCCCATGGGAGGGACCGCACAATGGAGCAGGGGAAGAATGTGAGGAGAAGGAGTGGCAGAGATTACATGCTATGAATGGACCACAACCCCCATTCGCCATCCCCCTGGGCCACTCAGGGGGAGTAGGTAGAAGAGATGGGAGTGAAGTTGAGCCTGGGAAGAAGGGGAGGGGGAGAAGTTGGTTTTAGATTTGTTCTTATTTCTCATTATCCTACTCTGTTTAATTGGCAATAAATTAAATTATTTTCCCTAAGATCAGTCTGTTTTGTCCGTGACAATAATTGGTAAGTGGTCTCCATGTCCTTATCTCAACCCATGAACTCTTCATTGTATTTTCTTCCGCTGCCCAGTTGAGGGAGGGGAGTGATAAAGCAACTTGGTGGGCACCTGGCAGCTAGCCAAGGTCAACCCACCACACTTGCTTAGCTTTTTATTTTCTTTATTACTTTTAGTATCTCTTTTGAAACTTTACTTTTCTCCTAATTTCCTTCCACAACATAGTCATGCTTGAGGATTGTTAGTCTATTTGCTGTCAAGTCCCTTGAGGCTGTCCAGATAGCACTTAAGTCTCGTTCTCCCTTATTAACATCAGAGTTTCCTTTACCCTTTTACATACTCTTTGGAGTTGAAAATTGCCTCCCAGCTTTCCTACAATTAGGTATTGTTTAGACGTGCCTGGAACAAAACGATTAAAAATGAAAAGAGAAGCCAAGTATCTTTGGGCTACTGGCCTTTGAATAGTCATTCTTGGCACTTATTGAAGTATGACTTGTGCAACATCAAGACCTGTCTCAATCCCAATATGTTTCTTGCTCTTGACTTTTTACTTTCCAGCATACCAGCTGCTATTCTTCCCACAATTTCTGCCAGAGCCATTAGAGACCCAAAGTGCATGTGTGGTTCCAAGTCCTCACAAAGTGCAAGAAGCATTCTTGTGACATTTTGTTCAGTATCTTCCTAATTTAACAAGGATCAGTGTCTATTACAGCTGCCCAGTAGGGCAGATAGTCTTCGAGCACAAGATACAGACATTTCCATTCTTCACACTGGAGTCTGCATTCTGACCCTGATAATAATGCAAATATCAGAGGATTTTTGAACACACGTTGTCATTTGGGGTTCTCATTAATTAGAAAGTCTGCATATTCCGTAAAGGAAAAGTTCATTCAGAAGTTTAAGCTTGCAAACTTTGAAATAAAAGAATGTTTATTCTAGATATAAATAGATTAAATTCTTAATGCTGGTTAATTCACAGGGGAACACTGCCTCAAGGAAGCAAGAACGGTCCAGACACTCATATACTTTGTTAAAGGAGCCTTTTTTTCAGAAATATAATGACCAGATCAAGTGAAGCTTATAGCTTCTATATAAAAGCTTAAAGGATAAAAGTCATAAATAGTAAATTCACATATTAAGATGTTAATGTTAATGGTATTCTCTGAGGATATACCTGTGGCACGATTTTTAATGTATTTTGAGTGGCTTTATTTTTTTAGAGTATGTCTTCTACAGAGTTTAGCTTCAGATGCAAAGGCTGGGGAGCTGGGCATGAGCTAATCAATGAGATCTCTATGAAAAATTCAGTTTTCTTGAATTTGACATTGCTTTCTCATTTTTCACAGGAAAAAAAAAAAAAGTAGGTTCTAGTTCTTTGGGACATCAGTCTGTTGCCTGAATTGTGATATCATGCCTTCTTTCATCTAGCAGTGTACATGACTTGTGCTTGCTAAAGTAGAAAGGAACTGTTTGTCAGTCCTTTGGAAAGCCTATGGCTTTATTTGCTGCATCTTCCTATGCCCTTGAAGATATATTTTGTAAATCAAGAACACCCAGACAGAGATGTTCCAAGAAATGATGTGCTGAAACACACATGGGATATAGTGGAAGTCAATGCTCGTTCAAAAGACATAAGGCACGCTCAACCTTACCTTTTCATCAAAAGGTGTTTTACAAATATGGCACTTGTGTTTGGAAAATACAAATGAGAGGCCAAAGAAATGAAAGCTAATTAAAGTCTGCTGAGATGAAAAACAAACATTAAGGATCTTTCCAGTAGGAGAAGGGCTAAGCACTGTTAAGAGTCCTGCTGGGAACACTCCAGCTGACTCTGGTGGGCAAAATTCTGGGTTATGTGGCTAAAAAAATGACAGAAAGACTTTTCACTTCTGTTTTAAGAGACAGCAGAGAACTATCCACTGGAGCAATCTAGATCTGAGACTTATATTTTTTGATGATTAAAAACAATTGCTATTTGGCAAGATTGAAATAATCTAATATTAATATATAATTTTAATATAATTTTAATATAATTAACATAATTATTAATAAGCAACAATAATTATTTATAATTAGTATATCAATATTAATATAATAATACAGTGTAGACACTGTATAAATAAAAATGCCATTTCCATTTTTTAAGTAACCAGCAATTTTTTATTTTAAAATTTTTTTGGCAATGCTAATCTCTCTGTTTTGGGAAACATGGTAATTTCAACTAAAAGGGATCTGATTTTCCAAAGGACAAATAGCAGTCTTCATAAATCAGCTGTGTAAATTTGAAACCATCCAGCATAATTTGTGACTTCTGAGAATAACATTTTTAGGATTCATGTACATTAGGATATTGCAGTGTCTTGTTTACAGAAATAAAGCAGAGGTGCTGTTTTCAGCCATGCTGAGACTTAAAGAAAATACATGGAAATATATGGCCTTTATCTCTGAAAAACTGAATAATACCACAGAACTTCTGATTTTCCACTGCCTTATATTTATGTAACTTCATTACTTTGCTGATGTAAATTTTTTTGGATTCCTGTGATCTGTCACTTTGTCTGGCTCCTATTTCTGAATGGCTCCGATATGTCCAGGCTCAGTTGGAGAAAAGGACAATTGCTGTCACCAGTTCTGGGCATGTAGGCAGCAGGCCTTTGCAACTGGCCTGGGAAAAATTCCTACTCTGACATTTTGCTTTGAGACACAGGAGTTTCCAGTCTCACCACCTAGACTCAGCACCGATGCCAGCTCTCCCAGCTTCCCCACAGGCTCTGTGGGGATTTGCTGTGAACGCTCAATTACCTGAGTAAATCCAACAGGGGTGGGTTGTCATTAAACAAAGAGCTACAACACTTTGTAGTTTCTCAGTTCAGACTAACTTTTAACTATTGAACATACATAGAAAGTATTAACACTCTATAAATTTCTCTTTACATTTTTATTTGTGACTTTAGAGACTGTTAGGCTCTCTATTAACAAAAAGCAGGTAGAACACTACTTTGAAGGGCTCTGAATCTTTATAAACTCTATAAAAGTCCATTTCTTATGTCAGAGACTGAGCCACTGAACTCTTCAGGAGCTATTTTGATTTTTCATTTTTAAAAAATAGTCTTGCTATCCTGCTGTTTTACTTGAAGTGTCAATTACTCATGCAATGTACAGTGAAGACAAGCTCAATGCTGTTGAAGTTTCTGAACAGAAATGCAACATACTGTAGTATCTCCCATCTTCTCTTGTTGTTAGAGATGCCATACAGAAAGCCATAGGTGTCAAATATTTGTCAGTGAAATACTTTTTCATTAATACCACTCAGCATTGCATGGTGTGTCTAGATTAGCATGCTCCTTGCTAAACCTTAATGCTGAACTAATTTATGTCTTAATATCTAATTAATTGAGCCATAATTATTTAATTCATATGATGGCTCCTTTATGTGCCTTTAAAACTGCTTGAAGAAAACCACTGATTGGGATTCCATCAGCACTTCATGAGGCTTAAACTTCATGCATTGCAAGCACAGAGTGTTTGACAAGTTTTAATTGTTAATTAATTGTGTATTTGTCCTGGTTTCAGCTGGGATGGAGTTGGTTTTCTTCCTGGTAGCCGGTATGGGGCTGTGTTTTGGGTTTAGGTTGAGAACAATGTCGCTGATACACTGACGTTTTGGTTCTTGTTAAGTAGTGCTAAGTACTTGCTAAGTGGTGCTCACACTGGTCAAGGACCTTTCAGCTTCCCATGCTCTGCCAGGGGCACGGGAGGCTGGGAGGGGGCACAGCCGGGGCAGCTGACTCAGACTGGGCGGGGGCTATTCCATACGACGTGACGTCATGCTCAGTATATAAGCAGGGGAGTTGGCCAGGGAGGGGTTCGATCGGTGCTTGGGGGACGTGCTGGGCATCGGTCGGCGGGTGGTGAGCAATTGTACAGTGTACCGCTTGCTTTGTATTACTACTGTTCTATTTTTATTTTACTTTAGTTATTAAACTGTTTTTATCTCAACCCATGAGTTTTCCCCTTTTGCCCTTCCGATCCTCTCCCCCATCCCACTGGTGGGGGGGTGAGCGAGCGGCTGTGTGGTGCTTAGTTGCTGGCTGGGGTTAAACCACGGCAGTATTAAATTAATTTTTAGTAATTACAATATGGTGGAGTAAAGAATATAAGAATAAATGAGAATAAAAAACTTAATGAATCAGATAGAGTAGAACAATTTCATGTTGTGATTATTTAATAAAAAGTCATATGAGCTCTTTGAACTATGATGAAATTCACACTGAGCAAAACCCAGGAACAATGCCTACAGGCTGTTTGAATTCAAGTTATGTCACTGTATCAAGTCTCACTGACTACAGTCACTTTTTCAGGATGAAACTCTCCCCATAGCAAGTCAATCTCAGAATCAAATAAGTCCAAATTACAAAAGGGGGATGAGACCAGGTCAGCTGAAGCTTATACTACCATTTTATTTGTTACTCTTCCCTTCTAATGCCTCATGAAGTTGAATACAGGTTATTTCTGAAATCCTGAAAATCCTTCAGGATCTTTGGAGTGCATCTTTGCATGCCTTTTTGCGGGTATTATATTGAATAATACTCCTTTTTTTTTTTTTTTTTTGCTTAGGGAAAAAGAAAAAACTTTTTTCACAGTGGGAAATATTCTGAGCTAAATTTTTGCAGAGCAATAGACACTCATGGTAGGTAGGTTATGAGAACTACTTTTAATTTATCATATAGTAAGGATGAGAGGACTCAAGTCCTAGAAAGGCATGTTTTTCTCTGTAGATAATGAAGGGATTCTGGGTAGACATTCAGATGTCTACAATGTGGACAACTAAATGTGGAAAGATGAATCCTACCCAGAATGGCAGTTCATTTCTTTTGCTCCACAAAATGCAGATTGATTCAGAATGCACTAAAGATTTTTCAGAAAAAAAATGCTTTGGTCTGCTGCATGATTTTTGTTGGTTTGTGGGGTTTTTTAATTAAGATCTGTTAACTTTTAGTCCTGAAAAAATTTACTGAAGTTCACACACAGGAAACAATGCACTAGCTCAGTTCTCCTAGGATGCTTGAGGGCTGCACATCACCTTCATTACAGGGAAAAACAACAGCATGAAGATTTCCTGCAGTAAGGTGGAAGATGTCACGTATGTAGTTAAAGACAGGTTTATGCTGGATTTTGATCCTTAGAGTTGTAAGGTCCAAACAAGGTATGTTTTCAGGTGATCCAGAAAGATCTGAAAGTGAAATCAGGTGACGTTTTGACACAACACATTTGCATTGGGTCTATACTTTGGAACTTGGTCTAGTCCTGTCTATAGAATGTGCACTGGGCACATGCCTGGTGCATAATGTGAATTAAACATGAAGTATCAAAATGGTATTTAGAGGAGGCATAGTTCTAAAAGTGGAAACTGTTCATGGATTAATTTCATCATAAGAAAAGGAAGGCTACATAGAAATACAGTAGCCACATTAAAGAGGCCTGTAGCACCTCAGAAAGCACCTCAGTTTAAGCAATACACTAAGCATGGCGACATGCCAAAGAAATAGGTCCATATTACTGCCCCATTCTTCAGGTGAGGAACCTGAATGGTATGAAAAGTATGGCTTGGTTAAGGCTGTGTGGGGAATCATAACACAATTTCAAAGGTCTATGTAGGCACAAATACCAACCACATGCATTTCAGTGAGACACACATGGAAGTTTCCAAGGAAAAGGTGGTATTTTTCAGGGTGTTTGCATGATGGAAAATGGCAATAGGCAAGGTTGCAAGAGGCAAAAGAGCTCAGCTACACACTGAGTTTCAGAAGACATTCTTTGAAATTGAAACAAGGCACCTGCATGTGTGTTCATGTGCACATGCAAGCATGTATAAATGCTTAAATATTTCTTGAGTCAGGATGGACTATTACTGCCCTTAGAGAAGAGAGCCTTCACGTTTTACTTGGGCATAGGAAAATCAAATATACACAGGAAGATACGTTCTCATGTTTACTATCCAAGAAAAGAAGACCCTCTCAAGCTTCACCAATTCATGAGGCAACATATGCCTGTCATGCCAAGATGAAGATTCTTATTACATGCAGATGAAGAAACAAAATACCGGGATCTGCTGTCTCCAAATGCCAAAGCAGTTGTCTTTTACTAGGTATTTTATAAGCCTAATGGATGAGAGCTGTCTGCTGGGAAACCTGTTGGGAGGCCATGAAAAATCATCTCCACTGCAGTTGTTTCTGTCTGTTATAAACAGATTCGTACACATTACTTTAATGTGCATACAGACACTATTTAGGCATGTGTACATTAGAATCACAGACACATTAAAACTATAGACAGAGGCATGGTAGGTAAACTGACAGGTATCAGCTGATAGATGTCCATGGTGTTTGATCAAGATACTGGCATGCTCCCTTGGATACACGGAGTTTGGAAAATACAGTGTTCAGCAAGACCTAGAATGTGTAACTGTTGTTAAAACAGTTCTCACACCCAGAAGTTCAGTGGAAAAAAAACTTCCCTATTACGTGAAGGTGCAACGCTGAGATGAGCATTTCAGTCTGCACATCCCAGAGGTACTGTTCTGGTATGGTCAAGATTTATCCTCTGAGTGGCAGTGGGCAGACAGCCTGATGGCAAGGCTGAGGGAAAGGGGGAGAAGTCTGTGTTAGAGTCTGGCAGCTGAGAAAAGGAATTGTAAAAGAAAGACTGGCTAGAAAACCACTAACAGAGCAGAGTGCAACATGGAAGAAATGGTTGCCAGAATCTGGAGGAACTAAGCATTTGTATGTCTGTAATCCTGTGGCTGTTACTACCCAGAAAGTCTTGGGAGTGTCCTGCTGAATCCTCTCCAATACCATTTTGGGAAGCTGATAAGTGACTATTGTTACTTTTTACCTAAAACACAGAAGCCCGAGTATAATTAAATAGAGGGTGTGCACTCGGCCACAAACATGCCTGAGGTGTTTCATGTTGTGATGGCATGTTTACAATTCTGTAATCTTTAGCCTATGTAATTTTAAGGACTGTTTTTAAACACTAAGCACTAACGAGTGCCCTGACTTCTCAAAGCATAAGAAAGAGGTGAAGGATACATCCCATTTCCTTTCTAGATGTTGTGGAGTAGAGGGAAGGGCACGGAGCTGGTTTTGGTAGTCCAATATGCCTGCTCTGCCACGGAACCTGTCTGACCCTGCATTCAGAGAAGTCTGAGTTGTTCCCAGCCTCATCTCAGATCCCCTCTCAGTTCTGGCACAGGTAAGTAGAGGATGAGGTTTACTTTTCCTTACCTAGCACATCTGCTTCTTTGTGTATGGGTGAAGCTGCTCAATATTCATTTTCTTAGGAGTGGGAGGACTTCAAAAAGAGTTCTGAATGACAGCTGGGCAGGGAAAAGATAATGGGCAGGAATACCATGGGCTTTATTGTTCTGAGGCTTTAGGAAGGAACACAAAACAGAACATATTACAGGATTAAGTTACCAAACTTAAAATATTTATAACCAAAGAGCACTGATAAATCTGGGTTGCAGTTGCAACCAGCTTTTTGATTAACTGGTAGTGTGAGGTTATATACCAGGACTTCAGGCAGAGGGAGGAGAAGGGAAGTAGGAGAAGAAAGAAAAAAGTATCAGGGGAGATTTGGGGAAACATAAATGTTAATGGCAGGGAACAAGGACAGAACTGATCGAAAGCTGTAAATTCTGGAAGTGGGGAAAAAAAACTAGAGGATAATCCAATGGGGGGAGGAGACAGACCAGAGGAGAAGCTTAGTGGAGGAGTGTCTCCTGAGATGATAGGGTGGAAGGTGGAAGAAATATACAGAGAGCTGGAGGAGGGAGGAGATTCTTGGGGAAGGAAACAGGAGTAAAAGGAAGCACATGTAGAAAGGAGGTCTGGCAACAAACTGGAGGCTGCAGCTGTGAAAGCCACACAGGAATCAATCATCAACAGGACTCCAAGAAAACCAAAGGTAGAACAACAGCATTTACATAAAACAATAGGTCAGAAAATATCCAGATTAATGGAAATTTCAGGAATATTCTCGTTTCCTTCCTTTCCCTTGTTGCTTCATTTTCTGACTAACTTTAGAAAAGGAGAAACTTCATAGAAAGCCAGGCAAAGAGGTTTATGCCATGGGATGCCTCTTGAGTTAGTACGTGTGGGACATAGCTTTCTAGCTCCTGCCATACTGACTCACCTCGGGGTCCTGTTAACCCTCTGGGACAGCTTTTATCTTAATTATGAAAAGCCTTGGCAGACAAGCTGCTCAGTGTTGCTATTTGCTGTAACTGTCTGGAAGGAGGTGCCTCAATCTACCATTCAAATAAATAAAAAAAATAATACAGTGCTCAAAACTTTAATACTTTAATAGTTTTTAAAAAGTATTTTAAACAGTTCATCGCTGCTATCATAAAAGGATCTAGCAAGGATCCAAAAGGACCAGAGGAAGCAGTAGCACTGCCACTTGGCTTAGACAACAAAGTTCTGAACCAAAGCCTGTGGAAATTATTAGAAAGAGTCCCATGAATTTGAACAACTGTATTCACAGCTGTGATCCCTCATTCTGACCTGTCTCTGTGCTTTGTGTAAATAAGTATAATAAGCCCAAATCTGAAGAATTATCTCTAGTATGAAACTGCTTACCTGGCTTCCAGTGTGTTGTGAGGATTAACTGGGATTAGACTGTGTTTGCAAAGAGTTAGTGCAAAGACCAGTCAATTAGGCTTGCCCTGGATTGGCAACAGGGACCAGATGCATTGCCTCCAAGTGCCGGGCTATTGCAGAGGCTAAAGAGATCTGAGGTAGAGGCTGGTGTTGAAACGATTTCTTAAAGCTGGTCTTTTTTGCAAAGCATAAGTGTGAAAGAGTATTATCTTTGTCTCAGAGGTCTTATAATTCCTTATCACTTGAGACAGCTCAGCTACCAAGGAGTTTAAAAGGTCTCTGCAACTTTCTCTTTCTCTTTGTGGCTGATGAAAGATCTACTGACTCGTAGGGCACTGGGCAGCCAGGGTTGCTATAGGGTTGCTACAGCAACTTGATTTTTCTGTGAATAAGGAGCTAACTTAGCAGGCTCTTCTGCAGCTCTCCAGTTCCTGGTGGCAAGAGTAGTGAGAGCAGCTCTCCCTCCATACAGGTAAGTGACCCTCCTCCTGGACTAAATGCAGTTTCTCAGCACACAGTTGGACATTGTATTCGTTTCTTGTGAGCGTACTATTGTACTTGACTGTTTATAACTCTAAGAAGAGCCCATTCACTAAAATTTAGAAAGAGTAAATATACTGATAATCAAATTATTTCACTTGCATATGAATATCTTGATAATATTTAATATATTTCTAGTATTTCACTGTACATTGCAATTAAAATGAATGTATTCATATTTTAAACTGTAACAAGTGTATATAATCATTTGTCTGTGAATCATTATCTTATATATAGAAGTCTATTATATAAAGGATTATATACATTTATCATAAAAATAAATATGAATGAAAAGAAATATCAAGTATATGGCTCATCATAAAATGTATGTTTTATAAGCGTGTTATAAATGAACATCTGAAAATACTGTGGTAATTATTAATTCTAGGAAAAGGCATATATGTGCATTTCTGTGTAGATTTAAAATTATAATTCATGTCCAGTAAAGATGCTGATGTAACATACCTTAAATTAATTTTGATATGTCAGTCCTGAGATCAACTCAATAAATATAGCATAGTCATGTAACTACTAATAACTTGTGCTGTTTTAGTGATCTGATTCTCTTTGAGACCTGATACAATAACTATGTTATTAACTCCGTGATTTATTTTTTTTTACTTGGCAAAAATGTCATATTCATAAAAAATGTGTAGTCTGTAGTTGTCTGCTTTTGGGGATTTTTTTCTGTCCTCAAGTTATACTTCAGAAGCATTTATATAATTGGTACAGCCAGGAAAATGATCAGAAATGTAGGGTTTTTCAGTTAAATTGTTATATTTTGGAACTACATTTTGTGTAACTGATAGTTATATGCATATTTCTGTAACATGGTTTCATCTGAAAGAATAATGCCATATCTTAGTCTCAGAAAATGACATAATCTGAGAAGTTCAGGGTATCTATTAGTTGCCTGCTTCATTTACTGCTAGTGCACAGAAATCACCACTAGTACTTTTTCTACTACTCTGTTCCTCATAGTTATTAATGTTTCTTAATATGCAATTAATACTACGCAAATATTCCTAATCTCTCAAGACCTCCAGCTGCTGCCAAGGTATCTTTTGTGGCAAGGGTGGTTTTATTTTTCAGTTGGGTTTTTGTGTGTGTGTTTTACACTTTCACAGTAGTAATTAAATACCTTCTCAAGAAAAATATGAAAAAAGAAAAATTCCTCTTTTGTCATGCACACAAGAGTAGCACACTAGCACTTAGAATAAAGGAGAGAAAAAGCATCCTTTGATATAAGAAAATTTGTATAATAAAGTGTTTGTATAATAAAGTAGTTTAAATAAAGCCTAGCTCACCAGATCTGCAGGGAAAGGCTATAAAAGGTGAAAAACTCCATGACAGTCTGCACACATTTTCTTGAAACTCTGAGTATTGCTTCCTCACCCAGACTGGTAGGCAAGACCCACATGGTCTGTACCTCCACTGCCAGCTGGAGGGGACAATCTGCCCCAGGACATGGGGCTGGTTAAGTAAAGCTTTCTTCTTTTGCTGACCTGATTAAGAGAAGGTTTTTTTCTGGCAGTCGGCTCATGGTTTGGCTTTAATACCTTGTGTTTGAGGCTGAACTGAAATCCCGGGGAAGATCTTCTGCATGTTGCTCAGACCAAGGACATGTCTCCAGGTCTGGAACATGTGAATTGAAAGAAAAGGTTGTCAATTATTTGACAGGTCTCCAACTCTTGAGAAGTCACCAAAAAGTTGACCTTAAACTTACCTCTTCATTGACTGGAAAAATCCCCTGTATGTATGTTGTTCTTAATTATTACACAGACAAAATTATGGTGAAGCTGGTAGGCAAAAGCTAACGTAAGGACTGCACAGTCATTCATCAAAGCCACTGCCATTGTCTGTTTGGGATGATTCACTGTGGTGACTATTTCTCAACCAGGTATTGCACCAGTGAAGGAGTTTTGAATTACTCCATTATTCTGTGACTTCTGAGCCAAGGAGAAGAGTTTTGCAAGAAGTGGAATATATCCAAGTAGGGACAAGATTTATTAAATTTCTCTCGACTTTCAAAAGACGTCTGCTTTCAAAATTTTTCTCCCATGCCATTGGAGCCTCCTCTCTGTGCCCTCCTTAGGTTTCAGTGAGAAACGTCTCTAGCATTTATAGACTGACCCAGCCCTTTAGGTAACAGATTTTTATGGCTCTCTGCTGCTTCAGACTCCCAAAGAAGACTAAGTTATTCTATTACAGTTTCTGTATTGTGTATGAAGTTCCTTCCTATCTACGTTCTGAGTGACTCTCACATGAACCCACAGGCGTGGAAGAATCAAAGTTGGCTCTATCCCTGCCTGTCTTGTGCTTTCTTCACCTCATTCCCCTGCTAAAATAATTTGAAAATAATTTTTAAAAGTGACTTTGAAGACTGAGAAAGGCAACAGTTTATGCATGCCATAGTCAGTGAAGAAGAACTCAGAATCAATATTTCTGGGGAAAAAATGAACTGAAGCAGCTGCTGGGTCTTCCATCATCCTTTTTTCCTTTAAAGAACCTAGTTACAATATGACAGAGAAACTCATCACTGGCAGGAGCCAAATATATCACACTGTTTCCACTGTACTGCTGCCAAGTTGGCTTGAGCCAATGGGATTTCAGGATGTTTTCCGTATCATTAGAACACATTGAGAATCACAAGGGACAGCACCTTATGTCCTAACACTTCGCAGAGCTGGGAAAACTACAGTTGGGAGTCATTAGTGGGAAATGAAGGAGCTACACAGCAGTTTTGAATGAGTCTTCCAAGTTCTTGTGATGGGAAATCAGGTATTAATGCATGTTTGGGAAGATATTTTTTCAGGGGGTTGAAGACTGCTTTATATGAATGGTTGGAGTATACCTCAGGGCATACACTGGAAAGATTTGAAAGCCAACACATCTGCAGTAAAAGTCTGTGGTGCAAAGTGCACAAAAAAATGCCACACCACCTCTGCAATCTTTGGCCAAACTTTCCATTAATGTCAGGTGGTAAATATTCTACAGTTTTCTCATTGCATTTTCTTCTTGCTTCACAACTTGTTTGCACTTACCAGAACCTTGTATAGCTGTCCTGGTATTGTCAGTGCGGTGCACTGACAAGGGGAGGCACTGAAAGACCTTTCTGGGGAGTTTGAGTGGAATTGTTTTAACATTAACCTTCTAAAGGTTAGATTTCTAAATGAGTCGTTTAGATCCTCTATAGTCAAAGGAGAGACATCAGTACTTCCAAAGGATATGATACATCCTTGCCTAAGATAAGCATTTAAGGTAGATGGGATGAGTCCATGGAAGTGCTCATACCTCTCCATTGAGAGGAAAGGAAACCAATTCATCTTCCTTAGGCCAGATGCCTACTTTTTACCGGATAAATTTATTTGCAACAAATATTTGTGGTTAACTTCAAACAAGAAAATAATTATTGCAATTAAATTGTCTTTCTTTTCTTTTAGGTCCTTAGAGATAAGATATTAAAAGCAAACCTGAAACAACTGAAATGTCTTGATACTCCCTTCTTTTAAAGTCAGGTGACTACTCCTGCCATATGACTCTGTTCTTTACCATGGCTTTTGGAAAGTTAGGTGGTAGAAAATAGCAGTCACAGTGAAAGTACACGAAACAAAGAGAGCGAACATATCATTTAAGAAAAAATGATTAGTTCTATATCAATATTCTTATAATTTTGGTGTTATATATTCAAGTTCTTTATAGGCAGTACTTGAAGGTAGGCCATGTTCACTCTAGGGGAGGCTCTTACGCAACAGAAGTGAAGTAAATTGTTGCAGCTGGTCTGGGTGGATAGCTCATGTGCTGCTTCTTATGTATTATTATATGATGGGGTGATACACAGCAGGTTTTCATATCCATAGGAAATCAAACTGCCTTTCATGAATACAAAATTTCACTCCCTATAAAGGAACACTTCCTAGTATCTCCAAAATACGCGGAGGGACAGAAGTCTCGTCCAGCTGGTGGCATATTGCACATTTTCTTCTGTAGATGATTCATATTCCTCGTTCTCCTCCTCAGTAGAACTAAGTGCACATGAGTGAACATGAGTGAGTTGAATCAGAAAGAGTTTACTTGGGGACAGGAGCCACATGTTCTTACTTTTTGTGGTTTTTTTGAATGCTTTAAATCTTTCACTCCTGAGCAAGATACAACCCTTCTTGTGGGACTTAATAACTGTGGAGAAGGCAGAGAGGACCACTGAGTGGTGGCAACAGGATTTTGGGTAGGGAGTGTATAAGCCACATAAGATGATGCTAATAGAGGAAGCTGGATAAACAATAAATCTGCTTTTACTTGCCATAGAAAGGAGGTAAACATAATTCCTCACACCTTTATTTCAAAATAGGAAGAGTACTCAAAAGATTATAGAAAATCATGTTTTGAATGCTGAGAACATTAACCTCACCTTCTGCCCCAGGGCTTGGCACTTTATCTGACAACTAGAAGGGGTTTTTTTTTGTTTGTTTGTTTGGTTGGTTGGTTGGTTGGGTTTTTTTTTGTTAAAGATTAGTGTCCTCTGAAAAATTCAGAGGGTGCAAAAGTACAGAAAGGAGTTTCCTAGCGTTTTCTAATCTGCTTGCTAACCTCAGCCACATCTCCACACCTGACAAGTGATTAATGTTAAGATGTAGTTTTTAGAAGTTTTGTAATAGGCAAGTGAAGAAAAACCTGAGAGTGCCATGACTGTGGAAACATGGGAATATAAAATCATTCTGTGCTGTACTGTACATCAGAGAATTCCCACAGGAATGTGGGAATGTTTATGTAAGCATCCTCAAAATTTAAATTATATGTACTGTAAAGGTATGTCATCCCCTGATGGAAGGGATTTTTTTTTTAAAAAAGGGAGGTATTGAGTGTTTAGGAATCTCAGGGCATATAGAAAGATGATAACTCTCCTCATTTTTTCCCTCTGTATTTAGAAGGCACCCCAAAGAAAGTGATTTCCAAAAGGCCCCGCTATAAGATGTCTAGAAAAGCCAGGAATCACACTCATCTCTTCAGCATTTTCTTGTCAGTAGTATGTTTATTGCAGGAAATGTGGGTGGACTTCACTTGTAGTTAATAACTGCATTTATTTTTTTCTGCTTCCTGTGGTTTTGTGTATCTTCATCAAGCATGTGAGTGTCATTTACACTATTTCTCTTTCTCAACAGTTTCTCCTTGTAGGGTGGTTTGTTTGTGGTTGCACCACTGGGGACTCCAATGAAGTACATAATTTTTTGCCTTTTCTGTCATCACTTTGTATTTTCTCCCCTATAACTTCTGAACTCTAATATGAAGCTAGAAAACACAGAAGGACCATTAAGTACTTATGCTTTGGTTCGGTTTGTTTTCAAGAAACAGAAATGACTGATATCCAAAAGTGCACAACTTCTCTCTTAGCTTCATATCCTTTCATCTGGTTTTTGCAGTTGAACCTGGCAGTCCTCCACTGCCTGCTAGAAGAGATATTGCTTATATAGGACAATAATAGGATATCGTAAGTCACAAAATTAGCTGATACAACTCAGCATGTATATGTTAAAAACTGAGCTTCATTTCATCTGCTTTAGGGCCTTTAGGATTCCAACAAAAAGACAGCAGTAGATATTTTCCTCCCTTATGAATGGTGCATACTGAATCCCATACAACGCAAACGGAGAAGATGAGCATGGTAGGGAACATCTCCATGGGCAAGTGTGAGCAACTGGAATTACTTCCTCTTAGAAGAGACAAATCAGCAGTGAAGAAGGCAGTGCGACCTGGGAGGAAAGCTGGGGAATCCCAAACAAGAGCATCTTCAGGAGAGCATCATACAAATAGATGTCCAACAGAAATAATTAATGATAAAATTCATAAAAGTAGTGTATGGGAACCATAGTGTGGAGGACTGCTTCTTTCAGTGGTTAAACTCCACTCTTTAATTAGAGAATAGAGGAAAGCAAATTTACTGCTTTTTTCGAAGATATGAAACTGGAGTTAGTCAGGGTCACCAGTTTTCCCTGGCAGTGAGCCGTGTACAAAGACTGACTTACAGGTTGCTTTCAAATGACCAGGCTCACTTTCACTCTTGCTTTTACTACAAGGAGACAAAACCTCACATTCATTAATCTTCATCCACCTTAGATTTACTTGGCAGAAGTAGATTAGAAGAAGGGAGCTTCTTCCACAAAAGCTTAACTTTCAAATAGGGCAATATAAAAAACAGAACAGTAAACAATCAGTCAAAACACATAGCAAATGCTAAACAGGTGGATCACAAACTATTCAGTGCTATACCCTGAAAGTCTGGGGCTGCGAATCTTTTTTTAGGAATATTTTCTCTCTTATAATTAAATAAGACAAATACAAATCACTTCCTCTTGCTGCTGCCAAAAGAATCCTTTAAAACAATCCATTCATTTAATTCACCTGGGATGAGGAGGTATTTAAAAAATATTTGTGCAAAAGCTTGCCAGAACAATTATTGTTAATTATTAGTAGACACTGTGCTGGGGTGACACTGCAGTCTACACAGATGTTAGTGTAAAAATAGCTGATTTTTAGATAAATTAAGAAAAAGAAGCTTCTGGGATGAAGTTCATTGAACTTGCAGTAAAAGAGGAAGAGCTTTAGCACTTCGTGAGGAAATGTGGTAATCCTTTTAAAAATATTCTGACATTTTCAGATTTTTTATTACTTGAAAATATACTGTTACTATGATTAGTGTGCAAAGGTGTTTAGCCTATATTTTGACAGAGAATGACTGCAATAGTAAGGCTTTATTTATACAGCAGAGCATGCTATGTAGCAAAGAATATTTGAAAATATTCTGTATCTTAAAGAAGTTGTCAGGACCTGGTTAGTCATAACTTGCTAATATGAGCAGTTTTAAAGCAAATGGATATTAGAGAAGAAGTGACCAGGAACCAAATAAGTTACCCTTTTGTGTCCTTGACCTTTGACTCGCTTGGATCAAAGTTTGACAAAGATTGCAGCTGCCAAGTATATTACCACGAGATGTAGGTAGTGGCTTTTAGTCAGACTGTAAAAATAACGCACCCCCTGCCCGCCCACCCCACCCCCCACCCTCCAAGCACCAATACAACTCAACTTTTTCTTCTGGCAAAAAGATAAAGAGGGAACTGACGTCTCTTGGAATATATAAACACTCCCTTGGAGTTTACAGGCTATGTGCTTGGTGGGGAGATTTAGCTGCTTGCCTTCTCGTAACTTGATGCAAGTCATGTGTTAAGTACTTGTACATTCAGCTGAAAAGTCAGTTGCCCTTATTCAAGGTGAGTCATATGATACAACATATAAAATCAGAATGTTTTCCTCAGAAATACTTTTAAAATCAGTTGGTGGAAAGCTCTTGAAAATATTTAGTTGTAATATAAAATAAAATTAGAGGATTTTGCAAAGCTGTTTGCAAGAAACAGTGGAATTTTACATGTATTAGTATGAGAAATGCTTCGTTACTATGTTAGCAATGGTATTTTATGTTCAGTATTGCTGGCTTTCCCAATGGCATTCTGTCTTGATATTTAATATTCTTGAAACTATAGTTATGGAGTAATGTGAATTTATAAGAAATGCATCTTTTTAAAGTGATGTTTGTAGCATTTACTGTTACAGATAAAAAACTCAAAACTATAATTTCTAAGTATGTCAAAGATTAAAAAAAAAAAAAGGCAGAAATAACCTCTTCCCTGTAAATGTATCTCTTAATAATTTCAGGATTCTTAATCCCACCATCTGACCTTGGAGAAACTGGAATTATGTTTAAAGAAACACCGTGGGTTTGGGTTGAAACTCTTATAGGAATTTTCAAAACCCATTTTAATTTTCACTATACACACACTTCTTCCCTATGTAGCTGCTCTCATTTGGGGCAATAAATCTGATTCTCTGTCAGAATTGAAGTAATGTCATGTCAAGCAATGTTTAAAAATTACTATTAGAGCTGGAGAAATCATTAACAAAATACCGATAATATTCTTTGATTTTTATAATCTTATACAGCAGTATAAGTTAAGTAGGGAAGAAAAAGTTTAATGATATTTTGCATCTCTCCTAATATTCAGTTGCTTATAAATTGTTTTTTCAGAGATTTGAATGGATCATTCCCATTGCTAATATTCTATTAAGGACATTTGAAACAATATTAAAAAGTACATACCCAACACTCTAGAATGTGGTGAATATTCTTATTAATGCTGTAGTCCAATCTAAGTTTAATTGATACTATAGTCTCATAGACAACATCTAATTTTGTTATGGTACTTTCTATTCTGCTTAAGGTAAATTATTTTCTCTTGAACATGAATTCGCAGACACAAGTGCATTCTTATTGGAAATTTGTACTTTAATCTTCGTATTTTACATTCAGTTGTGATAGATGAGAATAGCTTGTTGACTTCTATGTGAAATTGAGTGCTATGTTGTGAGTGCTCTTCATTGCAGTTGTGTAATGGATAATTTGAATTGCATAAATTGAGATACGTCTAGACTGCTATTGCATTGTGTTTGGTGGGAGAAGGGTGAATATTTTACAATTTGCAAAACCTTGGAATAGACACAAGTTATTAGCAACCAGTTGCTTTCTAGATGTTTATTGCTAGTGCTCATGAGAGATACCTAGTCTGCCTAACATAACAAAAATCCATTGGAACAACTTGTAGAAACAGATGGAAATGTATTTTGGTGGAAGGTGTATATCTGTTGAATTTGAAAAGCTTCAGTATGTAAGCCTAGGAAAAAAGTCTGACAATGTCTAAAAGCCCTGTTTAAACATTTATGGAAGAGATAATTTCCATTTTTAATTCTAAAATGTGTATTTCCACACTTAAAAAAAAATCTGCTAGAATAGATAGCATTGGGGAAAAAAATCAACTTCAAATATGTTCTTTTCAGAATTTGATTTCATTGAGAATTTCTGCTTCTCCTTAGGTTTGTTACAATGTGTAACAGCAGTTAGATTTTTAAATCGCCACATCACTTATCCAATGAGTTGCACAGTAGTATTACAGTTCTGCTTTTCCCAGACTAAAGATCCTGATCTGAATATATCTACGAAGATAGGAGAGTTGGTCGTAGTGATTTTCACTTAAAAGTTCTTCAGGTCTAATGAATTTCTAACTTGAGTTTGCTTTGAAGTTTGCTGTTACCCACATTATGCATCATAGAATCATAGAATCATAGAATTGTTAAGATTGGAAAAGGCCCTTAAGATCATCGAGTCCAACCGTTAACCTAGCACTGCCAAGTCCACCACTAAACCATGTCCTCAAGCACCACATCTACCCGTCTTTTAAATACCTCCAGGGACTCAAACACTTCCCTGAGCAGCCTGTTCCAGTGCCTGACTATCTTTTCAGTGAAGATGTTTTTCCTAATATCCAACCTAAACCTCTCCTGGCGCAGCTTGAGGCCATTTCCTCTCATCCTGTCACTTGTTACTTGGGAGAAGAGACCGACCCCCACCTCAGGGGTAGTTGTAGAGAGCAATAAGGTCTCCCCTCAGCCTCCTCTTCTCCAAACTAAACAACCCCAGGTCCCTCAGCCGCTCCTCGTAAGACTTATTCTCTAGACCCTTCACCAACCTTGTTGTCCTTCTTTGGACTCACTCCAGCACCTCGATGTCCTTCTTGTAGTGAGGGACCCAAAAGTGGACACAGTATTTGAGGTGCAGCCTCACGAGTGCTGAATACAGGGGCACTATCACCTCCCTGGTCCTGCTGGCCATGCTATTCCTGATACAAGCCAGGATGCCATTGGCCCTCTTGGCCACCTGAGCACACTGCTGGCTCATGTTCAGGTGGCTGTCAACCATCACCCCCAGGTCCCTTTCAGCCAGGCTGCTTTCCAGCCACTCCTCCCCAAGCCTGTAGTGTTGCATGGGATTGTTGTGACCGAAGTGCAGGACCCGGCACTTGGCCTTGTTGAACCTCATACAGTTGGCCCTGGCCCAACAATCCAGCCTGTCCAGGTCCCTCTGCAGGGCCTTCCTACCCTCCAGCAGATCAACATTTCCACCCAACTTGGTGTCATCTGCAAACTTACTGAGGGTGCACTCAATCCCCTCATCCAGATCATCGATAGAGATATTAAACAGGACCGGTCCCAACACTGAGCCCTGAGGAACACCACTCGTGACTGGTCGCCAACTGGATTTGGCTCCATTCACCACCACTCTCTGGGCTCGGCCATCCAGCCAGTTTTTAACCCAGCGCAGAGTGCACTTATCCAAGCTGTGAGCAGCCAGCTTCTGCAGGGGAATGCTGTGGGAGACGGTGTCAAAGGCCTTACTAAAGTCCAAGTAGACAACATCCACAGCCTTCCCCTCATCCACTATATCAAAGAGCCTTTAATAACTTGGTGTTTTTATAATTGTCATCTTTCAGTTATATTTGTGAAAAGTGCAACAGGTTGCATGAAACATTTGGGAAAATAGATTTTTTTTCTTGATGTTACCTGTTGAGTTTCTTATTGTTGTGTGCAAAGGCACAGAGTAACAGAGCTGGTAGAGAGGAAAGCAACTAAGTAAACCTGTGGTTCAAATAAGGTGCATGTCCTCCAGCAGAAAAGCCAGGTTTACAGCTGTAAAGAGATTCTTCTCAGTCCCTAGCCAAAGTAAAAAACTTTAGCAAAATCTGGCTTCTTTCTTGGTCCCTTGTATGTGCAGGTAAAGCAATCAAAGGGTAAAGTTTTAATGTGGGAACCACAAGGAATCACCTGGTGGCAGGTGGTTGGACAGGCTGACTTTTATAGGAAGGGTATTTTTCTGAGATTGCAAGTAGCCTTTTGGTCATTCTACATGGAAGTATCCAAGGAGAAATTATTAAAATACCAAATGAGCTCAAATGTACAGAAATAGTCATTGATATTGTCAAGGGACCCATAAACTGCTGCTAGTGCAAGAGCAAGCAAAAGGTGGGTTTCCAATGCAGATACAAGGAGTAGTTTGGGCTCAGGTACAGATATGTTATGATCGTGACTTTGGTAGGACATGGGAGGACGCATCATTATCCTGCTGACCATGGTACCTTATATGTCAGTGCATGCTGTATGTGTCTTTTTTTTTAATAAAAGGATCTTATAACTGTGTTTACAAAAATAGAAGACATGCTATTCCTACACCTGCTTTACTCTTTAGAAATCCACGAAGATTTTTCAACCCTTTAATCCTCATGAGTAAACTGGGAGTTCAGGTTGAGTTGTTCTCCTACTCCATCTTTCTATTTTCCTTTGCTCTCTGTTTGGCCTTGTATGCATAATTAACTCTGCAACTCATACCTGCTTTAAAATTGATTTAGAGATGATCACAACATGTTAACAAATGGAAATTGGTAAGAATAAAAAGGATATGGACAATCTAAAATAGAAAACAGCAGACTTTCTATTAGCTGGAGGTCTAAAGCAAATAACAAACTTGCAAATTCTGTGGATGTGATTAGTTCCTGAGCAAGAATAAATTACAAATTAGGCAGCTCTTTGTCTCAGTTACTCATAAACAGTTACAAATGGGAAAAAATATCACTGGGAGCTTATGTTTTACCATATGTCTCAGCACTGGTATCATTCTGATTTGCTTTACAACACCTTTCACTAGGGGCCAGATCTGAAGATATGTTAGCACATATTACCAGCAACTGTTGTTTTCCAATGACTGATTGCAGACATGTTTTTTTCTGAGACTGAATGATCTTGAACTATAAGGTGTTACATTTTTCAAAGATCAAAATCTAGACTCACTTTAAGAAGTCTGCCTTTCTGTAAGGCAATTGAGATTGATGAAACTAGGTGATGGTAAGGATGCAGCTCCAAAAGGAAAATCCAGTCATGCTTTCGTCATGAAGTTGCTGAAATGAAGTTTTATCCCTTCAGTAGTAGACTGTGGGCTGACAGAGATCTGGAAAGACAGGCTTCTAGTAGGTGCCTCCCATTAGATGGTGCCATTGCCATCAAGGTGCTGATGGACCTTGAGGACTTCCTTACTGGCATAATGCAGAAGCAGTCTGGGTAGCTCACACTAGTGGTGTAAACTCTTGGTTTTACCTGGAGTGGGAGCCACGGGCATTGCAGGCTGTGACAAAAGCAGAGGGATATAGCTTCCTCCTTTGTCACAGAGAGATTTTAGAGGAGGTGCTTGCCTCAGGAAGAGTGTCAGCTGAATAATAATTTTGTCAGTTTGCCCTAATGCAACAGAGCCAAAAAAAAAAAAAAGACTAATGAAAGAACTTACTGGTCTTCTAGAGAATTGGAATAAAAAAAGATAAAGATCTGTAACAAGTGACTAGCTCGCCAAAAGTACATGCAACTCTTTTTTTTTTTTTTTTTTTTTTTTTTGGCACTGTCACTGTCTGGCTGGTTTTGATATTTTATCTTCCTACCTGCTTCACGTCACGCACTTTGTACTTTGAGCTTTGGAATGAGATTTTTGTTCACTCTCTCCTTATGTTAGCAGCTTCTCTCAGGAAGATCAGTGAGTCTATTGGGACCAAGAAGTGAGAAAAAACCATCAAGCCTTACAGCAAGGATTTTTTTCATTGTCTGTCTGCACCTTGACAAAGGAGAGGAATGGGCTGCAACAGAAACTGTGGGCTTCTCACTGGGGCCATCATCGGTGCTGTGCTGGCTATCTTCGGAGGAGTTCTGATACCTGTTGGAGATAAACTTATAGGCAAAGCAATAAAAAAGGTACAAATTTTTTCTTTTTTTTTTTTTTCCAATCTATATGGTTTGTGGTTATTGAATAGTCATTATTTCCAAATCTTGTGTTCTGTTTCTGCTTTTTTCTTTTTATTTTTCTTTATTAAACTTAGTTTTTGTAATATTTGCAATCCCGACTTCCCTGGGAATAGATGCTGCAGCAATATTTTTTTAATATATTAATTATCTTGTCACATTTACTTGTTTGCTGTCTTTCAAGCTTCACGTGAGAAGCCAAAATATTGTTTTCAAGATGTGTTTTCAGTAATGTAATTTAAAGTAAGCATTTTTTATTTTTATTTTAATTATGTTTGTTTCTAGTTTCTTTATTTTTTCCCCAAGATGATCCACTTACTTACTAATTTTTCTGCATTTTTTTCTTATTTTAGTAATCACTCCATGCACTTATATTTACAGTATGTAAATAATCTAAACAAACTTCCGATGCAGAGTCTAAGCCTACACTTACATGCATTCAGCTCACATTCTGTGACTACATGATCCAAGCCAATGTGCTCCACAAGACTACAGGATCTGATCATGTACATCTCCTTGATTCAAGGAATGTGAAAAGTAATTGAAGTAGAGTGTTGTAGACCTGGCAGACACTTTTTTTTTCCTGTTTTTTAGATGATTTTATTTCTTTAAAAATCCAGTTTTGTCTTTAAAGAAAAATGAAAAGTTAATTTGTTAAATCTTCAGTGAAAAGAGTGTATAACTGAGGGTCTAAATCATGGAGTAATCTGGAGTGAAAGACCATGGAAGCTCTGGGGTGTTCCCCATGGAGACATGGAGTTGCCTTGTGGTCACTTCAGCCAAGGTGGGCTCTCCTACCGTTAAAAATCTAGAAACCTTAAGGTCTTTGGCTTATGGTTAGTCCTCGTAATGATCTGCTGTGGTGCTGAAGACTGTGGAGATCTTGGAGATACTTATTCAAAGGCCCTTCTGGAAGACTGCCCTTAACTCAACAGCTATTGAAGTCAGTTGAGGAGGTGGATATATGAACTGTCAGGAAATGTTAAACTGTCTGTTGAAGCCCTGTCTAGATTCTACCATCACTTTTTTAAAAAATTGAAAAAAATGGCTCCAACATACCATTTTATTTTTGTCAGCAAACTCAGAGAAAACATAACTGTAGAGGCATTTTCCAATTCTTATTGTATTTTTCATGAAATTTTCAAATTTATGGAGAATAAAAAAATAATTCTCCCTAGAAAATGTCTCACCCACCTTGCAACATCTTACAAAAACATTCATACTCTCTATATTTGCAAATAATTTTAATTGATTGACATATTGAGGAAATGGCAGGTTTTCTAGAAAGCACATAGTTTTAAAAATGTTTATCTCCTTACATTAAATATTTACTTTGAGTTAATCCAGAGTGTTGTCTTATGCCATTAAGTATTTTCAAAGCAAATTACATGTTAGCAGTGTTATGTGTTCATCTGTTTACTTATAATAATGAACCAGTTATACAGCATGGTTTGCAAATGTCTACATATGAAATTATACCTACGTGAGTTCTTAGTTGTAAAGTATTAGAGTAATTTTTTCCTCAACTTCTTTATAATTTTCTGCATTGTGATCATGTTTCAGATGCTTGTACCTATTTCAAGGCAGCCTGTTTGATATATATATAAAAAGGAAAATCTGTGCTAGTATTAATGTAAAACATAACAAAGTAAATTTGTAGAGGCTTTATTTATTTAAGTAAATGGATACTTTTTTCCTAAGCACAAGTCATACTAGATTATTTTTTTCCTATTTATCATGCTGACTATTTTGTGAGACCATGAGACTCTAAGACAATTCCTTTTCAGAAAAGATATGCCAAGGTGCAACATCTGAAATAGGTCATCAGTTCAGCAGATGCTTGAGGGACTTGAATCTGACTAATTCTGATTTACCCATATTGATGAAAGGGCTAGTAAGAAAAACAAATATTTGTTATTCGCTGCAGTTATATTTAAGATAAATATAGAGCTGACTGCAAAGGAAACAGGTTTGCTGGACAGAGCATACTGAAAATACATTTTTTTCTGAAATCTTTCACTTTTGGAAATGCCACTTTTTAAGGAAATGTTTGGTAGAAACAGCTTAGTTTCAATGACAGTTTTATTTGGAGTGTCTCAAGAATAAAGACTCTGGGACAGGAAAAAAACTAATGAGCGAGATGTTCTCTCAGATATGGCCTGTAAGCATTTATATTTACATTTGGACTCATATGAGGCAAAGCCTGAAGTTAGGTTCTCACCCACTGGGTGAAGACAAATGTCAAATGTCAAAAAAAAAAAAAAAAAGGAAAAACTGTTTCAGATATCACCATTATAAGCAAAATCGTGACTTAAATTCTGCACAGTCCAAAGCTTGAAAAAAGACCCCTAGTTGTTCCTCTGCCTATCCTATCTCAGAGTAAATCCTAGTTCTTTGTGCAAGTTGACAGCAACACAGTAAGACTGAATCTATATTTCTATTAGAAATGAATTTTACTATAAAATGTTATTGCTGGATTAGAGAAACAAATGTTGAATACATTTTTTCTCCTGAATGACTAGTTTTAGGACACTTCATACTATAACAAGTCAAATTGTCATAGATTAACTTGTTATGAAGATTTAGTCAAATCACATTATCATCAATTTACTCTCAAGCAAGTCCAGTTGAGCTTCGTAGCATCTCCCAATAAACAGGGACAAGTTTAATTTCAAAAATCAATGCAATCAATAATTCTTACCATTCTTGTTCTGCTAGCAGCAGCATCTTTGCAGCTTACCAAACCCTAACAGCCTCATTTCTTCTTTATTGCAGTCATTCAGAGATTAGCCTGAGTAAACACTGCAGGACGTATTTTGCTGGAAGGCTGTATACTGTTGTTGCAGCAAAGCGAAAGCATCTGCAAGTGTATAGACAATCTCAGATGCCCTTAGAAACTTGACAGAGACTCTCAGGGTATAGGCTGTTATCTCCCAGCAGGCAGGTACTGTTCTCCACCCATGAACAGTCCATGGGTGGACAACCCAAACAAAGTCCATGTAACACCAAGATGTCACCTCTTCATGTGTTCCAGTTCATTAACATACATCTGTGCTTTAGCACAAAACACATTGCTATCTTCTCTAACCCCAGACTGCTCTACCTTTGTCTCAGATCTTTTTGGGATAAGCTGTTTCTACCCCTGCCTCCAGCAGGTTTAAAGACTTTCAACATTACATACATTATCTTTATAGAGGCTCTTTTAAGAAACTGTCACTTGAAGAGCACACTCAAAATGACACCACCAGCAGCATCTTGGCAGGGATCCACTGAACAAGATTAGTACTAAGCTATTTTAGTTCTGATACTATTCAGGGAAAGGAGACTTCCCCCTTAAAAGGTGCATTTGATTTCAGTACTGAAGGGCAAAAATCCTAGTTCCCCCAAACACTGAATCTATCCAGAGGGGAGGGATGCCTTTCCATTAAGGCCTTAGGGGTTTAGAAAACTGTCATTGGTAAGTTAGGAGTGAAACATGGAAGTTTCGGAGTTCTTTACAAAAAGTATTTTGTTTGAGGCTATCAAAATATACCTTTTTAATTGACTCCACACATTTCGGTTGCACATTGTCACGTCTATTATCATTATTATTAGACATTATCATGTCTAACATTAAAATCAAAAGGAAAGGTGAATTCAAAACAACAAATCAGAATGCTTGCATCTAATATTGTTGAAAGGAGATATTTTGACATGGCTCAATTACTACTTTTTGCCTTTTCCTCCCTTAAAACAATATTATTTATTTAGGCAAAATTCCCATCATTTCAGTTATGATAAAATTGGGTTTTTTTCAGCTGATCAGCTTTTTTTTTCCAGCTAGGTCTAACCACTCAAACCCATTGGTAGCTAATTCATTTGCCAGAAAAATCTTTATCACCACTTCTCTAAGAGCTTTTGCTTTCTACCTGAGTGCATGAGCTCAGGAGGTTAACAGAAGCCACATAATGTTACTTAATATATTTAATTCATGATGAATTGATAATACAGGATGGTGTATGATTTGCCACAATACCTCAGTGCTGCTCTCTTTCTGTAGAGTCCTCAGGGTTAGTCTCTGCTATTTTTAGAAATAAAGCTATCAATTTTAGCTATTATTATGTTTAGCCATCTGTCTCTCTACATATCTGTTATCTATGATTGGCCAGATTATATCTCCTGAGTTACTGGAGGCATAGGAAACACTTCTAATTTAAAATTGTGTTTGTGACATTCACATGCTAATTCTTTATCTAAACTAATGAAGCTGAAGCAACTGCTGGCTCTCAGCAGAAAGTAAGTGATCTAATCACACATATTCCAGCATTATCAATGATAAACTTGATTGGCTTGCATAATTTTTTATGACCAAGGACTGAAAAAGGACTAAAAGTTTTGATCCAACAAAGCCTGAATAGAAAGGCTAATAATAAGCTGATAATCATCACGTAAAAAAGTAATAAATGGCTATTTGTACTTTCAGTTGCAAAATGGAAGAAGATAATTTGCTTTCCTGGAACTTAACTTACTCAGTTTTACACAATTGTATTGTTCGTTTCCTCCAGCTTACACATGCAGCTCAAGACATACAACACATAAAGAATAAACTAGTAACAATTTTGTTACAGCCTAAAGTATTCATGGCATCTCTCAGTTCCCAGAAAATGGCATCTTTTGTCCACCTGGCCAGATCTTTTGTCAAGATAGCAACTTTGTCTTACATTTCATATTTCTTCATCAGAAATCATGATGGCTGAATTTAGTGTAAAGCAACAAAGTACAGCAAGCTTCTGTTGCTGACTGCTTAGCATTTCTTGAATTTATGTATTGCCAGTTGACCCTCCACAAGTGGGGGAAAATTGTGTCAGAAACAAAAGGGATTAAAGTTCCTATTGATTTAACTCAGTCTTGCACAGTTAGGTCATGAGATGAACTTGGTTGTGTAGCAATTCCATACTGTATAGCTACTTTTGTTAACAATAGTTAACTATTGCATAAGACATTAACGCTGATGTAGGTTGAGTGGGGAGTTGAGAAATGTTTCATATTATGAATTGCAAATTAGTAGTTTCCCAGATTACCCTACCTTTCATAATATCACAAAGCATGGTAGTGTTACTAGCGGAATATACAAGTGACCAGCCATAGAGAGGGGTAATACTTAGGGCTGGCCTCACCAGTGATCAGACAGCCAAAACCCAAGGGCTTGCTGGTGTGAGGAAATTAGTTTTATTAAATGAAGACATGAATAAAGACAGAGCTCTAAATTTTCTTCCACTTTAACCCACCATTTGCACTCTTGAACTATGTGCCAGAGAATCGTACACACCTCCTTTGTGGGAGAAATGTTATTAACAATAATGACTGAATGCCACCAAAAATAACAGTCTTGCTCCCTTCCTCCCACTCCCTCTTTTGTCCTGCTGCTTCCCTTGTTTTAACTCTGGTTCTCATCTGATCCTTTCCCCTACCCACACCACAGAGCCAAGTGGCTCACTGGTAGAAAGGTAACCCAGCAAAAACAAAACAAAAAAAGAAATAATCTTCTTCCAGTCCAACAGAGAGAAACAGCTCCCTGAGGAATGAGACCTGGCACAAAGGAAGGGGGAGGCACATGGATCAGGTACTAGGGGCTGCGGGAGCTGTCTTGTCCCTTTGGCCGTAGCACTGTCAGGTTGGATCAGCTGTCCCCTTGAAGCATCCCCCTTGAAGCATCCCCCAAGAGTGTTCACAGTGGCATTAGCACAGAGTAAATGGTGGGCTGCAAATCCACACAGTAACTTGTTGTGACCTGGCTGTCCCATGTCCTCAGGTCCCAGGGACCTCTTCGTACAATGCCCAAAGTAATTTTTCTCTATTGGCATTTCCTGAGAGTCACGGTGGACACACTAGTTATTCCTGCATGAAAAATAAAGGAGAGCCACCCCACCTCTTTAGGTGGACAGCAAATTTGTTTTAGATTGATAAGAAAGTACATAGTATAGTAAAGTGCAGTAAGAGGCAGTACAGAAAGTACATGAAAAGGCTCATCACATAGCCTACAGTCTCAGTTTTCACAAAAAGTTGTCCTGGTTGTACTAAAAAGCTGGTATAAAGTCCCACACACTCTTAGCTTTCCCTGCAGTAGCAGAGAGAGGATTAGAGGCCTAAATCCACCCTTTGGAAAAAAAAAAGATCATTATATGGAGAAAGCTGTGAGGAAGCATGTTCCTTATATTCTTCCAAGTCAACACAAAGTCATAAGACGTGATCATTGCAGAATAAACATTTTTCAAAGTGCCCAAAATGTCTAAAGCTAGAGGCAGGCTGGGGACTATTTCTGTGCCTCTCAAGGATGGGAGAAGTCCTATGGCTCAGGCACTCGGAGCAACCTCTCCAGTGGCAGGGGAGTTCACATATCATTCTGTGCTATTATAACCCCTAGCAAAGGGTTATAGGGAGGAATGGATGGAAGGGAAAAGTTAAAGCTTTTAAGAAGCAAGTAACACTACTTTAAAAGCTGTCATCACAAGGTTGAAACTTCTCTATTCATTTCTGTGCTTGTGTGCCTTTGACTCCTAGAGAGATTAGTTTGTCTTCTTGACCATATAGTTGCCAGGAATCCTCAACCATTTCCCTGTCCCAGTTACACAGAGGCAGGAGGTCAAATCCTAGCATCTGCCCCCATCCCAGGACCCTGCTAAGTACAGATCACAGACTCTGAGCGGACCAAGCTGCTCATTTCTTTAGCCTGCTTCAGCCTGCTTCTCCCAGATCCTTTGAGCAATTCTCTGTGGAAACTGAAAAGGTGATTTCCAAATCATATAAGCATTTCTCTCTTCACCAAGGAGATGGTCTGCCCCATGCTGGATCACAGCTCTGATAGACTCTTTGGCCTCCTGAGGTTCACAAAACAAGGCTGAAGAGAATTTTAGCTCTTGGATTTGAGTGCAAGACCTCAAGCTGATAACACATTTGCTGTGGCAAGGTTTCCTTCCCCTCTCACACAAGTTTACGTAAATTATAGCAGATATTCAGACAGCAAGCCCAGTGCTTTACACTACCAGCAAGGCATTTGCAACTCCATCACACAGGCTTTCCAGAGGCAAAGCCTTGCCTGTGTTATGAGTTCTCCAAGACATGGTATTTGTTTCTAACTGCAGTGGCTCTTAATTGGTAGTATTCTTTTTTATTGATGGTGCTTGCTAAGCAAACTCTAGAGGCAGAAAATTAAGGTAGAAGGAAAATCTAGCAACTAGTAATTTAAAATGTCTTTTCTTGCTATCTGGAGGGATTCCAGCCTTTTGCTTCCTGGGACTTTGTGAGCTGTGCAAATTAGCTAATTAATATTGCACAACTCTCATAAAAAAAACATTTTATATGTTGGAGCCAGGCAGCCTGGATTTTTCTTCTTATTGAAAAAAACTTTTCTAAATTCTTACCACCAAGGGGAAAAACATTATCCCAGGACTTTGTGAAAATCATATAGAAAAAGACCTGATGTAGACCAGACAGAGCAGGCGTTCCCCTGACAATCCAGGAAACATACCTTCAAACTCTCCTTCTCACTGTGCTGTCCCAAGGTCTGAATAGGCATTTACTGTATCATAGCTGAGTGCCACAGACAGAAAGCTGTTGGTTACCCTAGAATGGTTCCTGATGTCCTGTCTTGTCCTTATATCCACATCTTTCTCTCATTCCCTGTACCCAGGAAACCTTACTAACAAAATGTTAGCAAAACTGGAGAGATTTCTTAGAAAGTCTCAGTTTTGGTGACAAGTTTTCTGACAAAAAAAAAAAAACACCAGTCCTGCAAGAACACTATTTGCTTTCTCTGGGTGCAAAATTACTTAGTGCCTGAGTAATGCTCAGAGATAACTCTTGTTCCTCCCCTGGGCTATTTACAGTGTATGAAAAGTAGTTTGTGAATTCTAAAAACTGCTGGGTATCATTCAGTCATTCAAATATTTTCTTTTTACAAATAATCAATGGATTTGGCAAGTATTTGGGAACTACAGCAATGCCTGACCACAGCAGTAGGAAAGTTTTTCTGCTGGCTACAGTAGCAATTATATCAGCTTTGTGGTCACTTATTTTAAGGGGACTCACTTTTGCTCTCACTGAGCAGGAATGGTAGGCTGCCTTCAAATGTTGGCCAAAACTGTGTGCTGTATGCCTCATATTGATGATAAAATAGTTTTGTTTTTTCTGTTTGTTTGGGAATCTTCTACAATCATCTGCAGCTTGTCACTCATTTTTTGTGGTTAATTTTAGCTTTGATTTTTGTCCTTTTAGGATGCTGTCATTGCAAATGGTACAATTGCTTTTGAAAATTGGCTTGTGCCAGGAAGTACAGTTTACAGGCAATTTTGGATTTTCGATGTGCAAAATCCTTCAGAGGTATTAGAACAAGGAGCACGTCCAAGACTTGAACAAAGAGGACCTTACACATACAGGTAAACAAAGACCTCTGAATATGTGACATCATATCAGAAGTTTTGTTAAAGTTAGAGAAAGTTCTGCTGAGTTAAAATTTGTTTTTGAAAGTCCAGCGTCATATTTTAGTCAGACTTGACAAAAATGCCTAAATTGCAGCTACACACAGCAATCACAAACACTTTCTGTATAGAGTCTCACATTGGGAAAGCGCATATAGAAACAGGTAATTGGGTGTGAAGCTGTTTGCTCTTGTGAAAAATGATTGCTCATTAGCAAGGTGCTTGCCACAACAACACACAGGCGCGGTGTCATTTGTTGCTGTTCAGTTTTTGCCAGCCTTTTACATAGAAGAAAATATGCCAGATGCCCAAAACCCAAGAGTTTATCTTATCACCCATGTATCACTCACATTTATTTTAATAATATGTTTTGATTCTTTGTTCCTTTATGATTTATTCTTAATCTGTAGCTTTTCCTTTTTCAGTTTTTCCTCTGAAAAACATTCCTTTTTCTGAATAAACTAGCTAGGGCCTAGATGCAGCAGTCCATCCCCATTCAGGGAAGCTTTTAATCATTTGCTTAATTTTAACCGTGATGTTGATGTAGGACTAGTTGTTGCTTCCTGAGTCATTAAGCCCAATACCCAGCTATCAGTGGCACCATTATTATGAAATTGCTTCCCTAAAATGAACAGATATTTCTTTCTTGATATCTTTGGGGATGTATATTGTATTCGCAAGATGGTTTTGCATTGCAGCATCTACAGCTGAGGTGCTTTGATGCCTAAAAGGTTATTTTTTTCTCATTGGAAATAGAGAACTCTTGGTTCATAGAGTACCTGGGAAGACATAGGAAATGGTTACACAGGAATCAGGAAACTAACCAGTTAAGAAATACTGCAGAAGGTCAATTCCCGGTAACAGAAATGTTTTACTCTGATGGTGGTGATGGTGCCTATTTTCTCAGGGACAAATCTCTGCCAGAAGCCTAGATGAGACTATGTAAGAAATGATGGCTATAGCTCTTCTCACTGCTGTGGTCATGCTTACCTGGGATATTGGATCTACCTGACTCACTGTGACACTGAGTCTCTCTCTCTCAATCTCCCTTTAAATATTTTATTATTTATTACAGTGTAGAACAACTGTCCTTGAAACGCAACTGTCCCCGCAATTCAGTTGGGAAACCTTGTTTTAGGTCTTTTGTTTCCAGTTAAAAGTAACATTAATTAGAAAAAAAATCTCCCAACTTTCAGGTAGGTGCTCTACACATTAGGCTATTAATTAAAACGACATGCTCGCAAACCAATCTTGAGAAGGCAAGATCCAGCTGCATTTGGGGTAAGGCCCACCTGCACTGGCTACGTCTGTACCATGGAGAAATGCTCTCTGAACGTTTTGGTCCCCTCACGACCAGGCTGGAAGATCTGATGGAGTACCCTGAAAATCCCTTCTGGGATGGAGCTGGGACAAGCTTTGTGGACCCACAGCATAGACTAAGTCATATGATGCCTGCTGGATGCTGCCCCCACAGAGGGGTCAGCAGGAGGACGGGGACTTGAAGAGCTGACCTAAAGCTAGGACTGCAGCAGCTCAGAGATTTGTACCTTAGTGATCTGCTGACAGAGCATGCTTGAGAGGCTTATGAGAATCTCAGTGGAGCTGGAAGACTGCTTATAATTCTCCACATGCAAATGAAATATTATCAAAGTGACTCCTATTATGGATTTAACCTGTAATCTGTTTTGTTGCAACACAGGCCTATAAAATAAAAACTTAAGAGTGTTTCTTAACCATTCTGAGTCATCCTCTTCTAATTTCATGCAGCCATGAGAAAGCTTAGAAAAAAATGTGATGAAACATAATTAGTTTAAAGCAAAATATAAAAAGATACAAGGTCCATTACTGAAATAAAAATTAAAAAAAGAAATATTTGTTTTCATTTTCGTATCAAGAAAAAAAATCGGTTAGGCACTAAGGGAATATTTCCAAAAGAAAAATATTTTACTGAAAATGGAATTTTTACATATATTCACATGAAAAGTTTAGAATCCTTTCAGTGGTTATAAAATGTTCAACATTAATCTACAAAAATGTTCATCAACTTTTCAAAAAATTTCAGTCAGGCATGATTATGTGCTGTCTTGAAAATCAAATGTTAAAAATATTCTATGTTTTTATTTTATATTTCAAGGGTGCGATATTTACCCAAAGAAAATATCACGGAAAACTCTGATGGCACAATATCCTACATGTTGCCTAACGTTGCTCATTTTGAACCTGATATGTCTGTTGGGACAGAAAATGATACCATCACGTGCCTCAACCTTGCTGTTGTGGTAAGTAAAGAAACAAAACCATAATGTCCACATTCAAATGTTGAGATACTGGAGGAAACAGGGGAGAAGTTAGCATTAGTAATACTGAAACTGCCACAGGATAGATTTCCTCTCTATGAACTCAGATGACATGAGTGTCAGCTACACTGAGGATAGCTTTATTACTGTATTTTAAAAAAAAAAGTAAAATTCTGAGGACATATTGCATATATATTAAGATTCCCTTATATTCCCAGGGTAATCTTAATGGTAAATGAAAATTGACTTGTTCCTGTCAATGGAAGCAAAGTCATCAGTCTGGATGGGATGTATCCAAAAGCATCCTCCTATTCAATTTTAGTGTGGGAATGAATCAAGAGTTTGTGGATGGATTCTCTTTCTGTGTGAGGTACAGCATGAACAGTACAAGTCGGATTTGCCATACTCTTTCCATAATATCCTCAGTCCTGCTTTGCAGGGGAGGCTGTATTAAATCCCGTGCTTGGTGTATGCATGGCCTTGCTGCCCCAGCTGCTTGCTCCCCATGGTGGTCCTCAGCACCACTGCAATGGCATCCCCTGAGCTCTCCTGTCCTACTGAGACCTTAGTCCTTCAAAGAATAGCACAGGGGTCCCCACCTAGAGTAGTGCCAGAACCTTTTCAGTCCAGATGTTTTTGTGTTGTCACAGGCTGAGAATGTTTGCCTTTGACTAACATTTACAGTTTTTATATTCATATTCAGCCCTGGTTGTGTTGCCCGATTGTCTTGCTCTAACTCTGTGGTGTATGCGTGAGAGTGTTCAGGATCACTGCGAGAGGGTGGCTTCTAGGGGTAGAGTGAAGAGACGCTTGGTGTTAACACAATATAGAATCATAGAATCAGTCAGAATCATAGAAGAACCCATGTTGGAAGGGACCTCAAAAGATCATCTGATACAATCTTTTCTGAGAAAGGGAGCCTAGATGAGTGTTGCGGTTTAAGTCCAGCCAGCAACTAAGCACGACAGAGCTGCTCGCTCACTCTCCCCTGGTGGGATGGGGGAGATAATTGGAAGAGTAAAAATGAGAAAACTTATGGGTTGAGATAAAGACAGTTTACTAGGTAAAGCAAAGGACACGCACACAAGCAAAGCAAATCAAGGAATTCATTCACTGCTTCCCATTGGCAGGCAGGTGTTCAGCCATCTCCAGGAAAGCAGGGCTTCATCACGCGTAACGGTTACTTGGGAAGACAAATGCCATAACTCTGAACGTCCCTCCTTTCCTCCTTCTTCCCCCAGCTTTCTATGCTGAGCATGACGTCATATTGCATGGAATATCCCTTTGGTCAGTTGGGGTCAGCTGTCCCAGCTGTGTCCCCTCCCAGCTTCTTGTGCACCCCCAGCCTCCTCGCTGGTGGGGTGGGGTGAGAGGCAGAAAAGGACTTAACGCTGTGTAAGCACTGCTCAGCAGTAACGAAAGCATCCCTGTATTATCAACACTGTTTTCAGCAGAAATCCAAAACATAGCCCCATACTGGCTACTATGAAGAAAATTAACTCTACTCCAGCCAAAGCCATCACAATGAGATTTTCTAGAACCCTGTCCAACTGCACCTTGAAAACCTTCAGTGATGGAGACTCTACAACATTCCAGTGATTGACTGTTCTCACTGTAAAAAATTTATTTCTTCTATTACCATGAAACCTTTCCTGGTGCAACTTGTACCCATTGCCCCTTGTCTTCTCTGTGTTGCTCCTTGTGAAGAAAGAGCCTCCATCCTCTTTCTAGCTGCCTTATAAGTACTGGAATATTGTGATGAAGTCCACCTGAGCCTTCTTTTCTCTAGGGAGAAAAGACCTAATAAATAAAGGCAAATTACCTTATTCAGACCAGATATATTCTGCCTGTGTCCTAATTTAGGCCAGCATCTCTCTTTCAGAAAGCTGTTCTTTTTTTCTGTACTCAGAGTCCTTCATGTCACAGTATTAACTAACACTGCTCAACTCCCACACTTTGGACCACATAGCTCTTTATGGGTCTAAGCACAGGCTCATGCCTGGAAGCAGCCGTGTCAGGGGAGATTGGAACAGAGGTCCAAGGCCCATTTTGCTGTTCAGAAACAAACTGGTGTAAGCCCAAATTCCCAGAGATGCTCGGCCTATCTCGTTTGACAGCACTGACTTCAATCCAGTAGAGCCCAGCTTTTATATCAAACTTTGTCGTCAAAATACTCACAGGGGAATTCAGAGAGATGTTTTTCACACTTTCTTAACCCTGAGGGGATTGAACCCACATCTTCTATGTCTCATAATCTTGTCATATCCATGCTTTCTGCTTACTCTGTGTTCAAGTTCAGACAAAAGCAAAAGATTCATGGAGTTGAAGAGAGCAGGAAATAAGAGCAAAAGAGACTCTTCCATTGCTATCCCCATAGCACTGAGTACAAAGAGGTGGTCTACTAAAGGGCTGAGCACTTGCTCTAAGAGAATGACTTGTTTTTACACAGATTTACTTATCAAAATTGTTACGATGTCCTGCTTCACCAGACAGGCCAACATAGATCATTTCTGTTTGCTCTCCACAAGCTATTCAGTGCCTTTAGGGACTTGACTTTGTGTTTATGCCTCTGGGAATCATTCATTACAATTACTACTGGTAAATCTGCATTATTCTTCATTGAATTAGGAAAAGTTCTCCATTATTTAGAATTAAAGTTGTTCAGAAAGGACTTGTTTGTTGCAAATATGTATTCTTTCTAAGTAAAGAAATAATAGAGATTCAGCATTTGGTCAGTTTTATGCAGGATACAGTTGTATTGCTTCTAGCATAACAGCAAATCTAAACCAATTATCTAAGCCAATAATTAACAAGGCTTGTATATTTTTACTTACATGTTTATAGCGCGAGTGAATCTGAAGTATGTGATATATGGAGATGACAGAGAAGAGACAGAAAACCAAAAGTGGTACAACCCATGTTATACAGATAGGGATTTGAGATTAGTACTTGGAGCTATTCAAAAGCCGTCTGGCCATGGTCCTGGGCAACTGGCTCTTGGTGCCCCTGCTTGAGCAGGGAGGTTGGACCAGGTGACCTTCAGAGGTCCCTTCCAACCTCAACTGTTCTGTGATTCTGTCATTAGGGATGATCTAGTGAACTCATGTAAGCAGTAAAGACAAATTGTCTGCCTTGGTGTAAGTTATGCCCAGTAACTGTTTTGTTAAGGAGTCTCAGTTTTAAGTAGAAACTTGAGTTACAGTGAGCTGCAACTCTGGAAACTGGCTTTGCCAGAGATTTCTTGGAGTCAGTCTCTGTGTTTTTGATCCAAAGCACATGCAGAATTTTATGCTAAACATTAATTTTATTGCTGTTGTAGGCTGCACCTGCCTTGCATACAAACACTTTTATACAACTACTATTAAATACTTGGATTAAAAGTTCTAAGTCACAGATGCTGCAGAACAGAACAGTGAAAGAAATACTGTGGGGATACAAAGATCCCTTCTTAAACAAGATCCCCTTCCCCGTGGACCCAGTTGTGGGAGTCTTCTACCCGGTAAGTGAAACCAATAAGGAGGCAAAGCCTTCAGTTATTATCCTGTGAATAAAAATTAAGGCAGCTGCTCTGAGGAAGAAAAATGTGACAATGCTACAATCTGGTTCAGTACTTCTAACTGTTATTCCTTCTTCTTGTGACTGTTACAGTATAATGGGACATTCGACGGACCTTACAAAGTCTACACTGGGAAAGAAGATATTAAAAAAACAGCAATAATTGAAAGCTATAAAAACAAAAGGTATCATAGCATTGTATAATTAAAAACCATACATATTTTCAAGGTATGGCTTTTAAGGCTTGATTTACTAAGAGCTATAGATAATGGAAAATCTTCAACAATTCAAGGAAAGCTGGACCAAGCCCTGGGCTTAGCAAAACCACCTCTCTCTTTCAGCTATTCATGATTCTGTTAGGAGCTTGGATTTAAGACAATTATTGATTCTCTGATACAAGTAGTTCTGTTTCGCATACTTAAGTAGCTAGATCCCTTTTATCCTATTCTAATGCATCATATAGTTTATCTGAATAAATGAATGAACATCTCTATCCTCTAACTTTCCTAATGGATCAGGCTTATACTGGAGCAGTTATATTTAGCAATGCTGGTAACGAAATGGATTACATGGTATAATATACTGCATACAGCGTGACTTTTTTTTTTTTATCTTAAAGGAATCTTTCATACTGGGAAGGTCACTGTGATTTGGTTAATGGCACAGGTGAGCCTATTAAAGCTTTTTAAAACTTCAACACATTTCTTGATATTGCAAGAGAATAACGAGATACAGTATTTAATTCCCCTGAGCTTTGGCAGTTCTGTATTCTGTATATTAAATGTTTATATAAATATTAATGTATACATACTACTACTATTATACATGCATATGTGTGTATCTATTATAATATATATATATATTATATGTTATTGTATGTTATTTTATATATACATGTACACACGCCCTCTTCAGCTAGAGTAGATGTGGAAAAGAAAGAAAAGAATCCAGCTCTCTGTTTATACTTATTATCTTTATGGTAAAATGTAACTAAGATTCTTTTTCTTTGCTATAGCACTTGAAAATTATCTTTGCATTCTAATAATGTACATTCATTCACAGTGTTGAAAACAAAATTTAATGCACCAGAACAGACAGAAAATTTTTTTACTGAGCTATGAAAAGAAATTGAGGTGACAAGGGAGAAGGCTGTCAGACAGGTGGTTTGGAGGCCACTAGCAAGTGAAAAGGGGTGAAGAAGTAGTTTAGTTTGGGATGAATAAACTAGAGAGGAATATTTTTTAATTTGCTTTTGGAATGCATATGAAAACAGTTGAGTTGTTTAAGAGACATTTGCTCAAGATGATATTTTTCTTCTTGATGAGTGAAAACTTCACTGTGAGGACACCAGAATCTGTTGAGCTGAGGCTGGCAGATGTCATGGTGGAGGCTTTTGCAGGGAGATGTAGGCCTTCAGTGAGCAAGTATCAAAACAAGCAGGTTTTTGGGTTGGGGTTTTTTTTTTCCCTTTTCTGTGCTGCTTTACCTGGCATAGATCATTTTTCTTATAACCCAGAGCACATAGCAAGTTATTTTGAAGTATTTCAAATACATCTCAAGAATCTGACTTTCCAAAAGTCTGTGAATCAGGAAAGATTAGTTCCTTTTTAAACAACGTAATTAATTTTGTAAGAGGCAATATTTTCTTAGGTTCTGGGACTTTCCTTCTTTCTTGTGGAGCCTGAACCCTTTTTTCCCAGGGTCAGCTTTTTGTTTTTTCTTCTTCCACAGCTGATGGAATAAACACACTCAGCTAACTAGACTAAGTGCTCCAGTACAGTGAAAATGAGGAGCTTTTCCTTGTTAGCAAAGGTTATCGCACAGTTTACAAGAGCGTTCAGTGCGACTGCTCAGGAGAGACCATGTGTTTAGAGAAGCGGCAGGTTTAAAAAATCTTGTAAGTAAGTGTGAGAATTCCTTCTTATCCTGTAAGCTTTCACACCAAAGCACAGCATGTATAGTATAAGCAAATATCTACATAAAAATATTAAGCAATATTCTTGTATGGGACTGGAAATGAGTCCATGTTTGCAAGCTCTGCAAGACTGCCAAGATTTAGAAATAGAGTGTGTGTCTAGGATGATCTTGGATCTTCTTTAAGAAAAAGTGCTGCTGTCAGCAGTGGGCAAGTGGCAGTATGTAACTTAGCTTTCTCGCTCTTGCCAACTAGATTCAAAGATATCACAGATGTTTTCAATCCCTTGGTTATGGCTGCTGACTAAGAAACTAAACAGAAATTGTAGCAGGAAATAACAAATGTACTGGTTAAAGGTTTGTTACAACACCTTGTTTGGGAAAATGGCAGAGTCCTCTTACTTAACTCTGGATGCTTGCAATGCAGAAATATGCATCTGACTTGGCTGTCTGTGTTCTTTTTATAACGAGTGGAGAAAAAGACATCACCAAAGTGCTATTCCTCTGACCTATTTTGCATGTCTACCATGGGGTGAGATGGGTTGTGCCCTAGAAGTGCTTCCTTCTCTCCATTAGCTATAGAGAGGATCTCAGCTTACAAAGAGGTTCGCTTGAGCAGTCTTTGGTGAAAAAAGTTTTAGCGCCGATTATTAAATAGGCAGTTTTGAAGTCTAAAGCTGTGTTTCTTTTAAGTGTTGAGTGCCATAACTGCAGGTGAACTACGCATCTCTAGAAAGGTTTAAGTCTTTAGACTGCATAAACCTTGAAGCAATGGCAACAGGTATTGGGATTTGTATTATGAAGGATTGTTTTTTGTATCCTGTTTTTAATGGGCTTGATCATATAGCTTCACATCTGTGGAAAAAAAAATAGCTGCCATAATTTGGCTTGCTTTCAAAAACAATGCAATCATCTTACCTGTGGAGTGCCTGTCACTGTGCAATAGCTTATATAAATATTTTCCCCAGAAATGACTCATTTTATTTACCTTTTTCACAGCTTTATAGGAAAGTAACAGCTGAGTATTGAGCTAGAAATTTAATCATGTCTTCTAAGTGGAATTACTTTCAAGCTCTTATTTTATTTTATTCACAGATGGTGCATCATTCCCACCATTTGTTAAGAAGGATCAGATACTGCGCTTCTTCTCCTCTGATATTTGCAGGTAGGCTGGTCCCTTCCTGCTGTGCACACACACCTGCCGGTGCCACCCGAGTGCTCTTTCGTTTCAGAGGGCAGATGCAGTGGCTCTGCTTGGGCTCAGGTCACCGAGGCAGTTCAGCATAAATGTTTCACCTAGACACAAGTAAATTTGTGAGCTGTCCTCATGATTCAGAACCTGATTCTACCACTTTCATTTATGTCAAGTAGCAAGCTCTTTATGGTGTATTTTATTTCAGCCAGATGTATAGTTCGGGAATATCTGACACAGTTGTGAGCTCTTACAGATCTATGAAAGACACCGTGGGCCACAGGGTTCAAAGTTTTGAACTTCTCCTAAAATCAGGACCCAGCCTATAATCTGCTGCCTTTGGTCTGAGAAGGCAATAGGTACAGCAGGGGCCAGATAGGCCCATCTTTGGCATTTCTGCAGAACATCATCTACGCAGAGCAGGATTTACTGTCATCTACTAAATACTCAAAATTGTTTTCTCACAGGATATTTTTACGTATTTTATTTATGTGTATTTACAAACAAACAAACCTGCTTAATACATCCCATACTGATGGCTTTTCAGCCTGCTGCTTCTGCTGTGGCTATCCAGTGTCCCCGAGTTCTTCGATGGGATCACTGAAAGCAATGTTAAAAGATTTAAAGTGCATCACAGTGTATTTACTTTGGGAGGTCTGACCCCTTTGTTTATTTTGCTGCCTGGAAACAGCTGCTTCCTTTTAACTAGGTTTAAAGTGGGCCATTTGCTTTGCAGACTGTTTGTTTTTAAAGATCGGTGGTTTTACATGAAGTTAAAGTTCTTTTTTTTTTGTGAAGTATTTGTATCCCCAAACTGGAAAGCATTTCACAAGTCATGGAAAAGGGAATTCTATGCATAGGAGAAATGATAAAATTATTTTGATTGATTGCACACAGTTTGAGAGATCCCTCTGGCCATTTAATTCTCACAATTAATGAACAATGAAGGACAGTAGCAATCACCCAAAGGTCATGCTGAAATGGGATGATGGAAAATGGTTCTGTCCATGTTGCAAAACCCAGAACCCTTCTTTTGTTTGGCTGCAATACAAAATGTTGCTGTCCTGGTTACATTACTGTGTAACAACCGTATCTCCCTATCAGTTGATCATGTGTCAGCGAAAACAAGTTTAAGTGGTATTCTGATTCATATGTAATGGAATAAGGTTATATGCAGAATGTTGCCTGCATCATAAAGCTTAGATTAGTATCATCAGGTCAGCAGAAAACTATAGCAGAACTGGTTTATATTAATAAGTATCTCTACTGTAGTCCAAAAACTTTCAAAAATTTCATAATAACAGTCGATGTAGAAGTGTGTAGGGAAAAGAGCTCTTAATTAATTTGTTAGTTTTGTGTATATTATTTATTAGTAGTGTTAGTATTTTTGTCTATCTTTTTGTGTATTGGCATGCTCAGCTCTGAGCCTGTACATCCTTTTGTGAAACTGTGGAATACTCTCCATTACAGAGGAACACCTCTACAAACTGCTGAACAGTGTGAAGGGAGGCTGGGCATTGGCTTTCTGGAGTGCTTGTTTCTTTTAAGAGAGAGACAGTTGGGGGATCCTTAGTGAGTGGTGCCATGAATTCAGATTTTTAATCCAAATAACTGAAACATATTTCTCCTTGTTTATATTCAGATCAATCTATGGAGCTTTCCAGGGCAAACAGGACGTGAAGGGAATCTCACTCTATCGTTTCGCAGTTCCTCGTGAAGCATTTGCATCACCTGCTGAAGTCAAAGATAATTATTGCTTCTGTACAGATGAAGTCATATCAAAGAACTGCACAATAGCTGGAGTCCTAGACATTAGTGCCTGCAAAGGAGGTATAGTAATGACACAGTACTGCCAAACAAGCCATTTAACTGTGGAGAAAGCACATGTCCTGTAGCTGAGGTGTTACTCTTAAGATCCAGGACATTTGTGTTTGTCTGTGAATTCTTCCACACATTGCCTGTGAGAACCTTCACTTCTCTTTAGTCTCATTTCCAAAAATAAGGACTATAGTATTTCTGTATTTTGCATAGTGCTGTGCAATATCGTGATACTACAGATTGTATACTGAAACTGCAAGAATGCATGTATAGAAAGAAAAGAAGAGGATTCTATAGGCACTGTATAAAAGCCAGAGATAGTCTCAGTGCTTGTATTTGTGAAAATTCACACACACACAGTGTGTGTGTGTGTGTACACAACTATATACACATGCAGAGACTGAGAGACACTATTGGCTAAGGTTAGCATTAGTTTAATAAAATAAATATATACAGAGTCTGCATTTGGTGCAGAGTGGACAGCATGGGTTCCCGTCAGGCTTGCTTTCTACTAAAACAAGATCATGAGGGTGGGGGGAAACAGTGACAGTCAGGTCCTCACCTCAGCGTGAAACTGGGAGCACTGCCAGCTCCACAGTGTGGACACAGGCGAGCAGGATTTATAACTACAATTTCTTTCACCATGCAAATTTTCCTCATGACAGTAGAATCACAGAAATGCTCAAATTTTGGGGGGCAGGTGGGACTATTAACATTTTTATTAGGATTGCGTGTCTATATAAAACGCTGTGTTTGCATGGAAAATGGCCTCAGAAGATGAGCACTGAAACAAGGCTTAATGATTGAGGTGAATTTGTTTTTTCAAATAGGAAAACCGGTATTTATCTCTCTTCCACATTTTCTTCATGCAAGTGATTCTGTATTGCACGATGTTGAAGGCCTGAGCCCAAATGAGAAGGAGCACGAGACGTTTCTAGATGTTGAGCCTGTAAGTCCAAATATTTAATAACTGTAACTCAGTAAACTTGCAATGTTTAAATTTAATTGTAGTAGAGTAGGCCTTTTACCAGAGGGCCGAGCAGAAGATACAATATTTTCACGCTTGCTTTTGCAAGATCTACTCACAAAAGTGTTATGGTTTTAGCAGGGGAAATTTAGAGGAGAACTTTGTCTCATTCTGACCTTCAAAGTTTGGAAAATAAGTTTTGATTTTTCCTTATTGGGAATGTGAGATTAAATAGATTCTGCAAATGTTGAAATATGCTATAGCTTTTCCATGACCTTCAAGTACTTTGAGAAAATTTTTTCTATGAAAGTTCTTCTGTTCCCTCTATACTTATTTTTTTTTCATTTTCTATAACTAGCCATTTTTGTATAATTACTATCTCAATTGAAATTAAATAAATATAGATCAGTTTATTTCCAAGAAAATTGCTAGAAGTCTGAACAGACTAGTCTAGAACAGACCTGATACAGTCTTCATGACTCAGATTGTCCAACAGAGCTCTCAAACTGAATGAATTTATGACAGCTCTGATTTTGATTGCCTCCAATTTTACCTCTACTTCTGTTCCAGCAATTCAGATTCTTAACTTTAAGTGTATTTACCAAAGTTTTCTGAATTGTGTGATGAATTCTAAGGTTTCAAAATTTTATTTTGCTTTGAATTTGGATGAAAACATTAAATTCAGGATTTTTCGCTACAAGATTTTTAGTCATATAATTTGACAGTTAAGCTATGTAACTTCAATGGGGAGATCTAAAGTTAAATCTTTGTTTCATCTTATTTGGAACAGAGACATCAACCAGAATTTCCTAAATCTGATATGAAATTTTCAAGAATCACACTCTGTCTTGTTTCTGTGGAGGACAGAGGGGAAAAAAAGGAGATGAAGAAAAGATCTGACCTTTGTTTTGATATATTTGTTCTGTTGGTGGTAGGTTAACGGTTGGACCTGATGATCCTAAGGGTCTTTTCCAACCTTAACAATTCTATGATTCTATGATTCTATGATTGATTCTATGATTTGAAATGTTTGTTTTCAGCCCTATGCAAGTTAAACACCCTTCTTATTGAAAAAGAAAATTTAGCTAATTTCTAGTGGGGAAAAACACCTAAACCATATTTTTATATGAAATATTTCATGGCTGATTTAGTATTTTTAATCTTTTTTTTGTCTTTGGTTTTAACTGCAAATTACAAAAGTAACTATGGCAAAGCCACAAAATCAGAACTTCTATAAGAAATTAGAGGCCCTTAGAAACATTAAAATTTCATAAAAATGGAATCCTTCAAAACGTAAGGACAAAATAATACCAAAGTTCTTTTTGACACAGTCCATATTCTAGGCTTAGGCATCCAATTCCAAAATTTAAATTAATATGGTTTTTTTTTCTGGTTTTAGATCACTGGTTTTACACTACAATTTGCTAAAAGGCTGCAAGTAAACCTCCTTGTGAAGCCTGCACCAAAAATTGAGTAAGTACTACTTCATTATTTTGGTTTTAAAGACTTTTTTTCAAGAGGACTGATTAGTCTACGAGAGTGTCAGTAGAAATGTCTGGGAAAAGAAGGAATAAAAATACTTTCTGAAAGCCTTTTTGTCTTTCTTGCAAAAATTTCAGTCATGACTTTTCAGAGAACATAAATTTCAGCAAAAGAGAAAGCCTTCTTGAGCAAGGCACTGCCCAAGTATTTTAACACACATTTGATTTCCCCACAGAAGCTTACAAGGCAACATGGTCTTAAAAATAACATTCTTACAAAACCCAAATGGGGGCCAAGAGGATGAACTAGAAGGCAAAATGTAACTTCTGTAATAAATAAAATGAGAGAGAGAATTTATGTATGCTCTGTCACTAGATGGATTTTATCACATGGATTGATGGGTCTCTAGCTGTTTCTTTTTTGTTCATTGCCCCAAATGTACATGTACAGACGTGTATTTCGGGATCCTGTACATCTGGCAGGTGAACACCACACAGATCTTCAGACCCTCCCACTAACACCTAGCTGTGTCCAGCCTTTCTTCTTTCTGACTACCCACATATGGAAGACTATATAGAAAGACATGTTTGCCTGATATGTAAAATGGCTGTTATTAATTGTAGGCTTATTTTTTTTCAGTCCAAAACTATACTGAAAATGTATATCTGGAAGGTAGAAATGTAGTTAGAGGAGAAGAAAAATGTTTAAGTAGAGACTGGGCTTATGCACCAAGTTAAGGTAACATGTTGTATTTATTTTCTCATTTCAGAGCCTTATCAAAAGTTAAAAACCCTTACATTTTTCCTCTTCTTTGGCTAAATGAGGTTAGTATATTTTCTGTCTATTAATCTTCACTGTTTAAAAAAAGAAAAAAAGAAAGAAAAAGACCTAGCTTTTTTTTTTGCCTTGAATTGGGCAATTAAACTCATGCTGTGATTTACACATGCCAAGAATATATTCAGCAAGTGAGGGCTTGCATACTTACCTTTCACTGACATTTTTTTTTCACTGTTTCAGTCTGCTGTTATTGGGGATGCAAAAGCAGAAATGTTCAGAAATAAAGTCACCGGTCGGATCCAGATGCTGAGTGTGCTGCAGATGGCGTTGATGATCGCAGGTTCTGTGCTGTTCCTCGCATTCATGGGTTCCTATTTCATATGCAGATCAAAGAAATTAAAATAAGTAAGTAAGCACTAACAGCTCAGTCCTTAGCAGTAACTTTTCCTCAGGGTTTCAAGAAGTTCAGAATCATTACCTATTTAGCTGTTCCTATTTTTTAAGTGCTAGTAAATTCAGCAGTTGTTCTGTGGGAAATCCAGATAATTTAGCTAATGTTTTCAAATTCTCTTCCCAGCCTTAATCTTTCAGGATGCTCTCAACACACCCAGAGAGGGTATTGGGAACTATATCAGAAGACCAACATTTTTTTTATTCCAAAACACAACATGATTGTTGTGAGTTTATGAAAATAGACGTTTTATCCAAGACTGCTAAACTGTTCAGAAGTGCCCTCTAGTACTTCTTTGGGACAGAGGCCACACAGCTGCAGATTCCTGTGCTCTTCCAGGACATACCCCTGTCTGGGGTTCAGAGAACCCACTGTAAATGATATTTTTTATTGAGTGTTGGATAGGGTTTCTCACTTCTTTCTCTCAGTTGTGCATCAGTCTCATGTTAGCCTAAACATCTCCTGAACATATCTAGCCCACTGAGACTAAATATACTCCCACCATGGGTAGAATAACTAAGTGGTGGATTAATGCACTGACATCTAGGGAAACAAACACATTTTTTGAGTGATTTAAAAGAAGTGCAGAGACATGAATGTTATGGTGAAAAGTATGCTGTAGTAAAGAGACATTTTTAAGAAGACAACTTACCTCACCACATGCTGAATTCTGATTTTATTTCACTACAGGTAACAAAAGACTTCAGAGGTAGGCAATGTTTAATTGAAATTTCAGCCAAGCAGCATGTTAAAATTCAGAGACAAAAGGTATGATATAAGGCACAGTCAGTCCACATGCTATGGAATTCAAAATGCTTTTCCATTTTGAGAAGACCAACTCACTAACCCAAATAAGCTGATGTTTCCAAAGGTCCACACTTCTGACATCACTAAAGAGGCCAGCATGGAAACTATGCTTTCAAATGACTTTGATTATTAGAACCTTGTTGCAAATTTTAAATGACATTCAAGCAGACTGAAGTTGAGATGCAGTTGGATTTTAGACCATCTTCTGCCATGTATGCAGTTTGCTACTTTTTTTCTTCTGGGATTTGCAAGACAAATGCAAGCCATTTGCTGATGTTCTGTCTCTGAGCACGGGCTGGGAATGACAACACCTTTGAGCTCATGCTGTGCTCTAGATGCTCTCATTGCAATGTTTCTTTCTGTTCCTTCAAGGAATGGAAGCTGCTGCAATAGAACTGCTCTCTGTCCTCTATTCAGGGATGTGAATTGCATTGAATGTGAAGTTTATTATGTAAAGTTACTAACTGTAATACATGAAGTTAATAAAAGACTTACTAAAATACATGGTTTATACATTTTTTACGGAGATGGCTCATATGTTGATATGATGGCTCATTCATATGTTGATGGAGCTCAATAACATTTAGCTTCACAGCTGTTTAGCAGTCTGAGCTACTCCCTAACTCCAGCCTGCTCCACTGCTCTTATTGTTGCCTCCTGTGTGCTTTTCTTTCTGACTGTTGCTTCAACACTAGCCTCTACTCTGCCCTAACCCCACTTTGCCCAAGGCCTCCCTTAGGGAATGATCTCATGTCACCTTTAAGGTCAAGACAAAATATTCCAGAATGTTCCAGACACAGGAAGGACTGAGATAATGATCTGATCAAACATCAGAGGGTTCCACTTCCTTGCTATAGAAGAACATAAATGAAAACAGGTAGCCCCAGTTCTTTACTGATAAACCATCTGTCACAAGGAAATTTGTGCAACGATTCATTTAAGGACGTGCATCAGCCTGTAGACAGGTAGCAAACACTACCATCTGCATAAATGGTTTATTTTTCATTTAATCTGAATGCCATATCTTAGAAATGAGAGTCAGTGGGGCAGATATTGAGTGTTGTGGGGTCTCTCCTTTTCCCATGGACTCACTGAATTCAGAACAAAAGCCTAAGTTCATAATTTTCAAAGATTTCTTCCTGGATCTTTTGTCCCCTTAAATAAGAGTTGCAAAGAAAAAGGAAGATCAAAAATGGCCAGCCTCTCATAGCTTGGTGCTTGGAAATAGTGCTAAAATGGACTTTAAATGAGAAAGATTTATCTTGCTAGTAAAGGACAATATCTTTTGCCAGGTATCTTTAGTAAGGGGTTTTCACCCTTTGGAAATATGGGGAAAACCGCAACAGACTAAAATGCTGTTATTTCAATCCCATGTTCCTTGTGGGCAAAGTTGTGTAGCTATCAACAGACCTGATGAATCACAGAAATCCTCAGAGATTATTCTTGAAGGCAAGGTCTGTGTGGTACACAGCTACACACTCTTTTTCTAGCCGTGAGCTGGAAATGCAAAGTAACAGGGCAGGAGATGTGAAGGAGGCATGGCACTCAAGGGAAACTCTGCCCTCACTTAGAGAGCTGATGCATTTGATTAGTCATGGTGCTTGCTAGTCAATGAAAAATAAGACCTTTCTCTCATCTCTACATTATTGCTGGTGTCATATGTGATGCTCTGTTCTCATATTAGTCTGGGGACAGTTTGACAGAATTGAAGGCATCCCTAGAGTCCTATGGCCTGATCAAAAAAGTATGAGGACCACTAAAGTCATTAAGTCACCTTTTCCTCTGAAACATGCACAGCTCTGCTGTAGTTCAAGATCTGACACAAAGGTTTTATAATAAAACTAGTCTTTTGTGCCAGAATCTAAAAGTGAGATCTTTTCACCTAAGGAACAACAACAATGCTCCTGTTTTTGATATACTAGCATTTCAGCTTCATTTTCTTTGGCTTCAAGTCCATTGTCAGCAAGTTAGCGTTTTCTCTACTAGTGTTGTTTAGTGCTATGTGGTGCTCCAGCAGCAGTGATCCAGCAAGTCAGGCCATGAATGTCTCAGGGCCCAATTCTGCGTGCACACAAATACCTTTGTTCATATGTATAATCTCATTGATCTCAATGCAGGTTTGGACTTTTAAACTATGTTCAGCACCTAGACTGCACTTGAATTATAATTAGTAGTTATTTTGTCCAAAGCATCGGTTACAGTTATTGTTAATTCGTGTTATTAAGGCTAAAGTTAAGTATTTACATTTGTTCCAACAGTGCAGGATAAACATTTATTAGAAATGTTAATGAACTGCAATACAAATAAAATAAAGCTCAAACTCTTCTTTGCGAGATCCTTATGTCTAATTGTAAATAAAGTCTTCTGTGTTGGATAATGAACTCCTTGTCTTTCTTTTCTTGGTATTTCGGGTGTGTTTTCTTTTCCTAGAGACTGATTTTATAAACTGATGAATAAGCAAGCTTATGGCTAACCTTGTTATGTCATTGTACTCTGGCACATCACAGCTGCTTAGAAGTGCATATCGCATTTCATGTTGCCGCAATATATATTATAAATACCAGTGACATACAACATTTATGCTCTGGATTACAAAAAGGAGGAGACTTTGTGGGCAGAGCTGAGCACCAGCATGTCTAAACTGAAGCAATTCTAAAAAAATCCCAGGAAACCAAGCTCAGAGAGAGACCTGCTTTCAACTACCTTGAGCTGGAGATGTTGGCAGGATAGTGTTAGCACATCCAGCAGCACATTACAACATCCTTTGCTGGCTCTGCTGGCCCAGCAGGTCGGGTGGGAGGGGAGCCTGACTACCTCTCGCCTCACGTTCCCCACCCACCTCAGGTCCTTATAGGTGAAAACCGCTGGTAAAAATCAGATCTGACCCAAGATCTGACAGCCCATATACTTACACCCCAGAGCAGGTGTGCCAGCTTTTGATCTCTAACTGTAATTATGCTTTCAAAGCCTTTCTTAAAACCTGTTCTTCCCACCTAGGCTACCAGTGTCAAGGTAATGCAACAGGCTACTACACCCTGAAAAATAATTGAGGTTTTCTCTCTTCTTTTAACTGTGAGACTAGGCAAGGACTTATTTTATTCATGGGTGTACACGTCAATAGTATTTAAAAAATAATAAATTTAATGACTAATAAAATATGTTTACAGCTTTTTTTTTCAGTAGCGATATAAAATCAAAAACCAAAGAGGCAAATGACTCACACTTACCAAATGCAAATTGCATCTATAAATAGATGCTATTAATTTTCTATTCTCTGTTCCCTCTTTGCATACCAGATATCCTGATGCTTTGTGGTCGCACCCTCTCCCAGCAGTACCCAAAAGAGCCAGGGACTTAAAGCCCACCCAGCCAGCACCAGGATGCGACCTTTCTCAGCTCTACTGTGTAAGAGAAACCAAATGCTTTGCAGCAGGCGCCACCCAAAGGGCATACGGTTTTTCACAAGTTTTCCTGCTTCATTCAGCATAGTCAGTCAAAAATAATGCTGGCTAAAATTCATTGTTGCTTCCTCTGCCAGCTGACATCACCAGAAAATAATTACATCACTTTAAAAGCAGCGTGAGAAAAAACACATCCTAAGTATCTGCTGAATGACATATTGTCGGATGCAGCAGTAAGACAGAAATTTTGATGCCCATTAATATTCTGGAGTGTTTTGCCAAGGCAAGGCTTTCCCTTGAGTTTTGTGAATTGGTGTTTTACGAAATACGTGCTTGATGTAACCAGGCTCACCCATGTTTTTCAGGACTCTATTTCTTGCCCAGCATCATTTGTGTAACACCAAGGACTTGTGGACAAATCAAGACTTACATATAGGCATGTCTGTGCTCTTTTATGTGTCTTAAGTTTTGGATGCACCTTAAACACATTTGCAATTTCAGCCCCACTAGAATATTTCTGTGTAGGACTGGGAAAGTTGCATTTTTGCCCTTACTTTTTCCTGATAATTTTTCCAAATGGAAAGCCCATATATGTGAATGATTCTAAAGGTAAATTTCTCCACTGATACTTTCTTTCATGATAGGAGCTAAAACATTATTGGCACCTCAAACCAGCAGTGGAAGGTAAAAGCCTGCTGGAGGTGCAGGTACTTTTGGGTACTGACATATAAATCCAGACGTGTCCTGTGTTTTTACTACAAATGTGGAAGCATATCCCTCTCTGTGCATTCGCTCTACAGGTGTAACTATTTATCTTTGCACTGGTCAAACACAGGGTCTGCTTTGCGAAATCAGAAGTTATCACTACAATTAATGCACGCGGACACGCACACAGACACAGACACACACACACTGACTGTGATGTGGCAGCAGCTGCATTTTATTCTGCAGTCTTGATAACTAACAGCCTGGTTGTCTTCAGCAGGATAAATTGAAGAACACTATTGACATTCACGGACTCACACTGACAGAAAACAAGGACAAAAGGAGAACCAGGACCCTCTAATTATTTCTATTTTTTTCTATGAGCAATAGGAAAAAGCACTAAGAAAGAACTTTTGGCAAAGCATATGCTTTAATTCAATGACAAGTCAGTGCAGTTAAGAAGTTAATTCAGGAAATCTATTCCAGTCTCCATCTAATCTTCCAGGCAGCAGACAGAGACTTCCCTGAACACCCAGGAGCATCACCCACTTTGCTGAATGGATGTACATACGTATCTCCTGTGTAAGAACATTTGGCACTTAGTACAATCCTGAAGGAGCCATATCTGAGAGATGTACACAATGTTTCTAGCAGTAAAAATAAGTTAATGACTAGAGGTATCAGCCAGAATGTGGAATATGTGGGTTCCAAAAGTCCCTATTTTTATGTGAATGCATTTAGATTACACTAATTCAGATGAAGAGAGTATGCTATGATTCAGGTTATTCATTCAAATGAACCTGAAGTCCTAGAGGAAGGTGATTGCTAATCCACAAAGATGAAGGACATCTTGGCTCTACTTTGCATACTGGCTGAGAGACAGAGGACTCTTTTTATGCTGGTTTTAATTCTTATTGGGTTAAAACCAGAAGCAGTGAAAAAATCAAGGACCAGAAACTCTTGCTTTCCCTTTCTAGCGAGGTGCAAGAACTATAACACAAGTGCTAAATGCATCTTCGCCTTAAGGAAGGAGGAAGATGGATCACTTCTTGGAGTTTAGATGATCTATTTCTTAGCACACAACCTTTATGAATCCAGATGAAGAGCCAGATTTTACCCTGTGTTTCACCTGCATTCCTTCCTGGGGCCAAGCACCGCTTAGGCATTGCAGCACCAACTATCCAAACATTTAAGTAGTTCTGTTTAATGCTGCTTTGACCCTGAAGGGGCTGCTCTGTCTGGAATATCCGAGTGAAGAGGCTGGAGGTCCCTGAAGTCTGGTCAAGTTTTACACAAAGATAAGAAAGGCAAGTCTGCACAGATGGTTTAGCACGGCAATGCCTCATACCCCTGTGGAAAACTTTCAAGAGTGTATTTAGATCACAGTCATCTGCTAAGAGTGCCAGTCCTGCAATCTGTGCTTCATGGCTTCATGAGCATGAGAGTGGTCAGTGGCTCTGGCTATAGTGGTGGAGGGCAGATCACACCACGTCAAAGATAGCAGGTGATAGCTGTTATTCAGTAATATCTAATATCTGTTTATTTACAAATAGCTGAAAATTGAATCTTATTAAAATTCTCCCATTTGACTGAGACAGAACAAGTCAAACATGAGTTTAAACCAGTTGTGGCTGTATTGCCTTAAACTAATACATTTGACTTTGCATTTCAACCTCTCTGATGTAGCACACACAGGAGGCAGTTTAAGCAGCTATCTCTGATCAATCAGATCTGAGCTGAGACCTGTTAAATGGTTTTATGAATGTTTAAATCTTTGACTTAAATCTTAACTAATCTTTGGTTAAATTGACTTATTCCATCTTCATCTGAAAGAGACCAGAAGTTCTCACTATTGCACAAAGGATGATGAAATAGGTTTACAGGCACAAAGATTTATTTGTGGAGTCCGTAACTCATGGTATACTGCAATTGTAACAGTAACTCTTCCATTTGGGCAAAACAAAAACCAAACAAATATACAAGGGAAGGAAGGGGAAAACAGAGAAGGAAAAAAAAAAAGGGAATGTGCTCCTAAGTTGACAACCCAGATGAGAAGTGACAGGGGTCCCTCCAGATGAGCAACCTCTCCAGGGCATCCTCTCCAGTGAAGCATTGCCTGCAAATACCATTTTCAAAGTAACTGCAGTTACATCTTGATCTTGCCATTGCTTTCCCTGCCTCATTGTGCTAATAGAGTTGACTGGCACATGCTTCAATCAAGAACAGATTTTGCAGCTTTAATTGGCTGCTGAGCCTTGTGTGTGTACATTACTGGGATATCTTAATTGTCTGTCTGAACAACTCTTACCTACTATGCTCTACTTGCTCTCTAATATATGGCTTTAAACTAAAAATTATGAAGTGGGGAATAAAATGTAGAGGGAGGAAGGGCAATTCACATGGCAATGGCAATGACTTTCAACAAAACCCAACTGAACATCCATAACAGCAATTTCTGAGTGCCCCCATGCAAGGCAATGAGGATAAGAGCACTCTGGAAGACCAGGACAGGGAGAACAGCTGCAGACGGCTATAAAGTGAAAGGCAGGCTGCAGTGTTGCACAAGAAGAACTACAAGGCTGAACACAGCATGCCCCGGGCATTGCACGGGTTGGAGCACTAGAAACACCATCTCACTCGTGAGTTTGCCCACCAGCCCCCAAGCTGTTCACTGCTGATACGCTACCAAGTGTGGGTGTGTGCCATACACACATGCAAGCAAACCAGGAAAAGAAGGAATGCTGTGAACAGTCTCAGTTGCTTAACTGTATAATTGCAATATATCTCAGGACACCTAATTTTTTTATTACCAGCTAGTTCAGGAAGGCTGGGGTCTCCCATAGAGTCCATACCATACCACTCGTCCCTCATGGATATCTCAAATGTCCCAGAGCATGTCATGTGAGAAGTCTTGCTAGATCATTCTATAATCTCTTTCCATAGCTGCATTTTTCATGACTGGGTTATTTGACACAGTTTCTAGGCTGAAAACAGGGCAGAAAGAGAGGTAATGATTACAGGAGGCCACAAAAGTCATGTAGGAGGCTAGATACCAAGACTTTTCGGCTAACTTTGGCAGAGTCCCTCTGAGACAGCTGGCCTTTGCGTATCCTCATCTCAGGTATGCAATCCTCCCTTGCCGAGCAGCCAAGTTACCTTATTCATAAATATGGGACTAGATACTTAAAACTTAAATCCTTTGCTGTTCTTGCTTCACACCTGAGCCCTTTCATGGAACCTCCCCCTAAAGCTCTTTGTAGGCAGAAGAGAGACATGAATGAAGAGAATACCCAGCTAAATAATTTAAGAGCAAATTTCTATTAACTCCTCTTGCTAATCTCTTCCAAGCTTTTTTTACAGCCACTTCTCAGATGTTCCAAAATAGTGTTTAGGAAGAAATGCTCACTTGCAGCCTGAAACCCTTAATGGCACTTAAGTTTCACTTAAGAGGAAACACTGTGCAAGGCTTACCTTCAGCTTGTCCTTTCTGTATTTACAGGGGGCACACAGAGCTCTTCCCTGGGTTCTCCTACACCCAGGAAAGGAAAATGGAAAGGGTGAGAGCTTCAAATATCTCTTGCTGTTCCCTCATAACATTGATTCTTGCTCCTTTAGAAAAGGAGGGATGAGACTGGAGATTTCTATTAAGAATTTCCTGCTGCCATTACATAATAACCCTCCAACTGAACATTTTTGAAAACCCGCCTTACTTGTATACGTATCTAGTGCTGTGCATCTTAACTTCCAGGCCTCACCACGCAGTTTCTGCTATGTACACTAGATGGCAATGCAATATCTAGGCTGACAGTCCCAAGGTCTCCAAATCTCCTGTCCAGGGCGGTTCACCCTGCACCGGGGTTTGGGTGGATACACTTGGACGTAGTGAGACTTCTGCTGAGGCCCCTTTCTTCACATTAATCTGGACCATAAAATAAGCATTGCATCACCACCCTTCACAGCTTGGTAGTGTTGCAACAGTTACCTAATTCGTTCATATATGTTAGTGTATGGCCTCCACAAGAAATAGATATTATAGAGAATTTTTTTTTTACGAAGTCGCATTTCAGCTCATGAAGAAATGGTGAAATATTTGAACTCGGAGAGATCACATACTCTCAGGCCTGTGAACAACGTAAAAGATGCTCCACTTGCTGTTTGCCAGCTGCTGCAGACCCTGGTGCTTGCTCAGAGAGCCATGAAGAACATGAGAAAGTATGTGTTGTGGTTTAACCCCAGTCAGCAACTAAGCACCACACAGCTGCTTGGTCACTCTCCCCTGCCTACAGTGGGATGGGGGAGAGAATCAGAAAAAAAAAGTAAAACCTGCGGGTTGAGATAAAAACAGTTTAATAGGACAGCAGAGGAAGAAAAAAAATAATGATAAAAACATATATAAAACAAGTGATGCAGATGACAGGTAGGTCAAGTCTAGCTGAGATTATAGTAAGACCACTATTCAGCTGTGGCCATTATTTATGGAAATACAATATTTATCCATGTGTATTTGTTGTCTTTAATCATAACGTATGTATAGTTCCTGGAGTTATGAAGATTGGATAACCGTCTATCTTTTATTTAGAAAATCAAACTTATAAAGAAAAGTGTGATATGTATATTTGTATGTATGTTTTTATATACAATTACTGACCAAAAGAGACACATTGGAGTCTGTGCCTGATGAGTCTATGATCTCTCATCCCAGTGACATGACATCCTAATACCTAGGTGAAAGCACTTCTCGTAATACTCAAGAGACCCTTTACAATGATGGATGATCAGTTTATTTTTCAAAATCAAACAGCTTCAATTATATGGACAGAGAGTCAGAACTAGACTCTAAGTTATTCCTCAGAGAACTAAGGACCAAGATGTTACATCAGAAGTTATTTGTATTGCTAAACAGACAAGGTGCCAAATGCTGGGCTTGATCAAGTTTCCCTCTCTGTTTCTATTTACAACGTGCATGTGTGGATGTCCTGAAGATATGGTTTCTGTTGACTGGCCTACATCTGGTATAATGAAGATATTAGATGTAAGTGTGTCCAACCATCACTGTATGTTATGGAAGTTTCTGGTTACAATTTTAGGATGAGAATTTCATCCTAAATTTTACAGTCATTTGGTATAAAATTTCTCTTATGGCCTTTTCATATATATAATTACCAAATCAGTCTTTTCATATATTTTAAATAAGAAATCTCTACCTTTGACTACTGACTGCAATTTTTTTTTTGGCACACCTGCCTTTCACTGAAGAAAAATGAATTTTAAATAGCTTTACCCATACAAACTGAACTTGGCATGGACATGATCCTGCGGGGAGCTGGTACTGTAGTGAAGGCTTTTGTGTATTTTAAATGTTGATTTAGAAACTTGTATCTATTACTCAAATTAGCTCTGCAAATGAACTTTGCTGTAAGTCTTGCCTGATTGAAGCTCAGTGCATGGTAGCTTGGTGTCCCTGCTGAAGACTAAGCCTTCATGCTGAGTGCCTGAAGGGCAGGGAGAGTGTTTCCAGGTCTGAGGAGGTGGTGGAGGCGTGTTAAAATGACAGATATGCAACGTGTATTAAACTTTCTCCGTTACTGGTTTTGCCAAAAAAGATTTCATAGGCAGCTGCCATTGCATGAATTCATCTCCAGCTGCTGACTCACCAGGGAGCACATGCAGCTGCTGATATATAAAATATTGCCTTTCGCTACTTCTGCCCCTGTCGGTCTGCTTCCTCCAGCCCTTGGCAGTGGCCACTGATGGTTCGTCCAGGCAGACTGTCAACTAGCAAACATGCAAAAAGCTGTATTGTGAAGCAGACAGTTGCTGTGCACGACATCATTACCACAAACCCACATAAATAAGAACAAAAAAATAAAATTGCACCACCTGATAAGGCTGGAACTCTCCATTACATCATCTGCAAACACATCCATTAGACTGTATGCTGCATCACACCCTCCTCACCCATTTCTTCTGCCTTGATAACCACCCACTGCTTCAATAATGACTGTTTTCCAACTCCATGCACAACTTTACGTGAAACTCCCAACAACTCAGGGTGGTAAAGTCAGATAACTGGCAGTGAGGCAACAGAAATGCATTTGAGAAGATAACATGTACCATGGCCCTTCAGCTGCACGTGGCCCCACACTCTTGACCAACTTTCCCATCATAACTCAGCAAAGTGAAAGTGAGTGCATGCTGTGCTTTAACCCCAGTTGGCAACTAAGTACCACAGAGCCGCTTGCTCACCTTCCACCTCCCAGTGGGATGGGGGAGAGAATCGGAAAAACAAGTAAAACCTGTGGGTTGAGATAAAGACAGTTTAATAAGACAGCAGAGGAAGAGATAATAATAATAATAATAATAATAATAATAATAATGATGATGATGATGATGATGATGATGATGATTAAAAATATGCAAAACAAGTGATGCACAAGACAATTGCTCACCACCCACTGGCCGATGCCCAGCCCATCCCTGAGCAGTGATCCCTGCCCCCTGGCCAACTCCCCCAGTTTATGTACTGAGCATGACACCATACGGTATGGAATAGCCCTTTGGCCAGTCTGGGTCAGCTGTCCTGGCTGTGCCCCCTTCCAGCTTCTTGTGCACCTGGCAGAGCATGGGAAGCTGAAAAGTCCTTGACTTAGTGTAAGCACTGCTTAGCAACGACTAAAACATCAGTGTGTTATCAGCATTATTCTCATCCTAAATCCAAACCACAGCACTATACCAGCTACTAGGAAGAAAATTAACTCTATCCCAGATGAAACCAGGACAGCGCAATATGGGAAAAGATGTACAAACATGTGTTGGACATACTCTATTTTTTTTCCTGCATAACTCAGCCCTGTATACAAGACTGATAATGTCTCTAAGTACCCACCAGCCCCTTTGCTTGAACAACTCCATGCTTCAGTGCAAAAAATGCATGTCAAGGACTTTTCCATTAATACACATGGAGTATTAATGATTTACTCAGTGTGTGCCAACAGTTTGCTCAGCGCGCAGGGCAACATGTCGGTGCAGAGACCTGAAGAGCCTGAGGCCAGGAGGCCTCAATGCGCTGGTGGCCTGACAGGGCCTGGCCCTCCATTGGGGAAGGGCACAGGCATTTTCAGGTGCCAGAGATTTCTGAGCTTTACAGGATTAGGAAGAAGATTTGAAAAGAGTCATGGATTTCTTGGCAGGATTGAGGAATTTTATAACTGTAATATCATAGGATAAAAACCTTTTACTCATTTTCCAGGCCACAGTCCCAGCTCTTGGTGGTCATAGAAGGGCCTCAGACCTGCACTTCCCTCAGGCAGCAGTCCTGTCTTCCAGAACTTAAACCTTCACATACAGGGCATTTAAAACCCAAATGTTCAGAGATCTGATCACTGAAATACTGCATACACCGATAACTCCTATTAATTTCAGTGGGTCTTAAATAACAATTAGTCAGCTAACCCTGGATCTTGGGCCCAAGGCTCAGGTTGCTCTATTTGTAAAGAGCCCTGAAAATGTGACCCCAGGGTGATCGACCATAAGGCCTACCGATACCCGCCTAACCAAAAAAGCAACTGATAAATATAACCCAAAGCTAGACTATAACAGATGCCATTTAAATAGTACAGGTTTGGATTGCAAACCATGAGTGAGCTACTGCAAATGATGACCTGGTCTGCTTTCAAACAGGTGGCTCACCCCAGCTCCCACAAATTCAATGGAAATCTTTCCATTAATGCAGTCAATCTCAGTTCGAAACATTTTGCCTTAATGAAAGGTTTCTTGCAAATAAAAAATCGTCTGCTTTGTCTCATTTCTGTGTTCAGAGATTGACTGTTGAAAACCAGAATGTATGAAAGCAGCAAGCATTTAGTGAAGTTCCAAATAATGCCTCCCAATAAGTTTTTGCTCTTTCTTGTATGCATTTTTCTACTGAAAATCAGTGGCTTGTAGTCAAAAGTTAATAAATGTACCAGCTTTCAGCATCTGGAGAAACATAGTCCAAAATAAATTGTATGCTTTACATATTGTTTAGCTCTGGTGTGGTCACTTGATTCCTGAGGAATGAACACATTCTCTGTGTGTAGGACCAACTCTTCACCCTAAGAATGCAATCTAGCAAACACCAGCTGTTTAAGGTTTTAGCCAACAGAACAGGAGGAAAAAAATAAAATAAAAAAAGCTAGAAAGCTGTATTTACAGCTGCATTAGCACTTAATACCATGAATTTCTTTCAGACTCAGAACAAAACTGACCTTTAAGAGTAGCAAACTTGGAATATAAATGCAAAACATGACCTGATTATGAAAGCTCTGACATGAAGCAGGTTTTATTCTTACAGTGCTTGTCAAGCCCTCGGCTTGGAACTGCAAAGCTCTTTGGTTGCCATGCTTTTCCAGGCAGACGATAAATCTGCCTGCTTTGTGCAGTTTGATATGACAGCATGGCTCGTGCAATTCTTTTAAGCAATGAAAATATGCCTGAGACCACAAGATTGTGTCACAGATAAAGGAGCTCCCACTTGCACTGTTTTTTTCACAGCGATGCTGAGGGTATTGAAATGCTCCTGGTTCATGCACATATGGTCACTTATTGATTGGCTCTGTAGATCCAGTTACAGCAAATGACATTATACACCCTCCTCCCTAATTACTTAATGAAATCCCCTTGGGCTGCAACAATTTCCATATCAAAGTGGGTGGTTCATGCATAAATATAATGACTGGAGCTGAAGCAATCCTTTTAAAAGCAGAAGCATAAGGCCAAAGGCCATTTCCTACAATTAAATTAGATAATTTAAAATCAAGTTGGATCAGGTGGGTTGCTGTGGTCATAGAGGTGTGCTGGGCAGTCTGAGTTACTCTGGCAGAAAGAACATCAGGGTTGTACATCTCTTCTGCTTGTGGTGGTCTGGAAGCTGGAAAGGGTGGAGGAGACAGTTCCTGGGAGCAGCTTCCCAGCAGCACAGAGAGGTCGATGGCCATCCAGGTATATCCACCGGAGTCAAGCAACTCAGTCCTCACTGCAGCCTTTCAACCATTCTGCCCTGTGACTCCTTCTGCCTCTTATCTGCCTTGCTGACCTAGATGGAGGCCATCACTTACGTATTTGAACAGGGTCAAGAGCAAAGGACTGCTGCTCTGACCTGTGGCCTGTAAGCGCTGTTACAATGCAATATGGAGGAGGTTGATACTCTTCAGTTAGACTGCGTTGCCTTTCACCGAAAGCCGAGGGAAGAGGGGAATGAACCTAGGGCACTTGTTGTGCGCATGTCCCAGTGCATGCCCCTGAGTGAGCTGGCACGTATGAAGTCTTTCAGCTGATCCACGGTGTTGGTGTCACTGCTCTTCCTCCCTTCCAATGCCTGACTCTTCAGTCATCCCAGGAGACAGCTGTGCTGAGGCTTATCTCACTTAGTGTTACGTGTCCTTACCATAGGTATTATACCAGCACATTACACTCTTTTTCTAGTTAATGGGCAAAAAGAGGCATTTGTGAGTCATGATTCCCCTAAGCTTAAGGCTTGTGATGAGATATACCACAAATGACAAAGGCTTATTTCTAACCTTTTGACCAAGGAATTGGAAGAAGTAGCTCATATGAATGCCTCCCTTCTTGATATTTGGTGTATTTAGAGCTTCGCAGCACTCGAGAGGTTTTGGGTTGTATTTCAGAGTTAACCTTTCACGTTGCTATGTGTGCCATGGGATCTAGCTTCAGGAGAACTGTCTCTGCAATACGTTGCATCTGGCTCTGGATGCCTAAATCAAAACTCCCACCTGACCTAAATGACATTTCCTGGCCACAATCAGCTAAGCTTCATCTGCCCATATGTGAGCACACCAGTTACCTAAGATCTTGGGAGTTTTGAGGATTTCCACAGCAGATTATTCCGATTACAAAGCATGAGCCTGTAGTTGTTCTCAAACTATGTGTAACCCCAGTTAAATGCATCCAGAGAAAGACCCCTGCCCTCCTGCCTTTTCAGTCCCAGGTCATGGGGCTAACTCAAATGCCAATCCTTCCCCAACCAGAAGATATTTTAATCTGCTTCTCTCAACAAACTTGAGGCTAGCTCCCTCATTGCATCTTGGCCAGGGGTATCTAAGTCTCTCTTGCTGAGGTTGGTTGGCTTTGCATGGAAAAGAGAAGAAAGGAAAAAAGAAATCTCACAAGCCTCAATAATGCAGTGCTCAGGACTGTCACCTGGCAGAGAAACCAACACTCTGCTCTCTTTGACCATTGAACCTCCCTTTTGTACATATTGCACTGAAAATCCAGCCCAGAGCCTCTGTCTAATGCCTACTACATGGGGCAGCCCAAAGCTGTGGCCTGAGACTTGCTCAGCATCTCTCTTGCTCAAGAAGGAGGACTGACATAAGCAAATCCTATGCGAATGAATCAGTGAGTTCTGCATTCATGTGACAGGTCCTTCTGCAATAATTTGAAACTTACTCCTCCAGAAAGTGTGTCAATGTTTATTTGAAAACCCTTTGACCTTACAGAGGTATTGTTTTTCTCAGTAGATAGGCCAATAAACAGCTGCATCAATATTTACCTTAACAGAAAAGTGTTTTCTCTGTATCAGTTCTCTTCTTTTTTTTGTGTTTTCTCCAGCCCATGGGCTGCAAAAAAAATCTCTTTGTTTCTTCAGTTTTCAGATTGGAGGGAAAAGGGAACTTCCTGCTATTTTGCAAACATGCAACCACATTCATGGCAATGGCTGAGCTGCAATCAGCTTTCTTGTGTTGCTGGAAGTTGCTGTGCATTAGTAGGCATGCTGCTCCTGCAGGCTTTACAGCAGTCAGCTAGCACATATCAGCAAAGGTCCAACTCATCTTCCCAAGATTAGTTATAAAATACCAGCAACTGTTTGTTTACAAGCAGCATATGAGGACTGTATTGGTACATATTGAGTTTATTTGCTATAACTCACTTTTCAGCGGTTCAATCCTTTTTTTATCTTTGTGAAAAGGCCAGTATGCAGTTTGAGGTCAGTGGTGATAAGAAAAGTTGAAAATATTGGAGGTTAAATGTCCTCTGAGACTTACATTTTCATTTCAGCTGTTGCTGTGCGTGTGTAGCTGTCCACAGAATACAGTGTGAGATCTGGGATGACATATTCATTTTGAATTGCGACCAATTTTCTGACCAGCCAAATGAAAATATAAATTCAGGCTGTGCTGAACTGTCTCTGCAGCTCTCCCATATTAATTGCATCACATGTTTCTTCGAGCTGGTGGACCCAAGTGAGTTACAAAGAAACAAACAAACAAAGAAAAACACAGAACCACCTTGCAAAGACAGCTAGGGAGACCAAGGGTCAAGATTTGTGGCAGCAAGGAAAATTAAACTGCACAACTGGTACAAATTCCTATATCAAGGAAGACAGCCTTCAGAGATACAAAGCACTGGTATACTGCCAAGCAGCTGTAGTCTATGGCAATGGAAGAGATTCTTAAATTTTTTTTTTTTTTAAATTTCTATCCTTAAAATCAACTCAATATTTAGTTAATGAGGCACTGTTAATAGTTTTTGGTCCAGGGCTGGACTGTAGAACTGGCTCATTTTACAATTTTTAAGTGCGGAGGCACACTGCAAAACCAAGTTTTAAGTACTCTCCGATCAACAGTAAAGAGAATATGAGCTAGATGCTCATTAATGCAATGCAGAAGCGTATTCTAGCACCACCTAGCCAACTTCAGAGGCAACTTCGAGTCAGCAAACAGGCCCTGACTGCCACGTATGATCAAACCGGCAATTAACCGTGTCGATATAGTTGGTGGACTACACAGCATGGTTACAGGACATCCAGGGTTGCAGTGTCATGCACGTCTCCCAGTTTGGTTCAAGGCTGCATCAACCCCTGAAAAAACATGTTTTTTTTCTATAAGATAGAAGTACCAGTGAAGAAACTGGTTAGCTGTCTTATTTATTACTCAGTGTGGAGGAAATAATCCAATTATTTGGGGATATGAGTGGTTTGGGGTATGGAGATGATGGAGAAGAATAAAATTTTCACAGTTATGGCTGAGATTTGTCAAATAAAATCAACAGCAGGGTGCATTTTAATTTCTCTTTTACTGCATAATGGCAGAATCTGTAGGGGATTATTTATTTCTGATTTTGGTTTTGTTTTTTTTTTCTAAATACTATGGAGCCCATTTTTCTCTGGTTATTTATTTTTTTAAAATATACCTTCTGAATAATTTCTCATTACTTTGTGTTTGCAATAGCCTGACTTTGTATATGGTTACTATGGCCATAGTAACCTAAAATAAATAACACAGAAAATAAAGTGTTCTTCTCAGTGACTTGGAATGAATTGATGGAGAAAGGATATAGAGCACCCACGATCAGGTGGTGAGAAAGATTTCAAATGCAGAAGATCCTGGACACAGGAAAAAGGAGGCTGAGCATGATTCTCAGACAGCCAAATCCCGCAGGTCTTATTCAGCCCTCACTCATCCAAGCTGAGTAACTAACATCAGTAGGAGTTTTCACTTGGAACCTGGCTTAAGGAACCGAGAAAGGGAGTACATTGGACTGGGCTGCAATTTAATATGTCTTCAAGGAAATATTTGCTGGATCTTTCCTAGGATCTGGGGATGGGAATTGCTAGATGATGCATGTGTTAGCCAAGGAGTTTATGACATTGCAAAAGACTCAAGGTATTTTAGCATGAACTGTCTTGACTTGAATTCTGGTTCTTTCATGAATTATATATTTCCTGCTCTTTTCCAGTAGCTAAATTTCAAGTTCAAGGTATAATGTATCTAAAGGACTGTCTTGTTTAGTGAAATACAGGTGTGCAGCATGCAGAAAGCATTACAGAAACTATTCTCCCATCTTACAGCTGAAAGCGGTCACTACCAAGCATTATTTGCAAATCAGAGCTTTCCTGGTTATTGCACCAACCTTCCCAGTGAAGTGTCCTTCTTTAGGATGCCGATAAGTCCCAAAGCTGCCTTTGTGCAACTTAGTGCTTTGTCCTGGTAAAGGGACTTAAAATAATGGCCTAGACCCAATGGTTGCTTTGCAAAATTCTGGTGATGAAAAGCAGCTGTGAACTGACTTAATCAACCAGTTAAATGGTGTTTATGACTGTTTCAGCTTTCTGGGACAGCACAGAGTAGCTGGAGTGAACCAAAGGAGAGGCTCAGAGTTGCCAGTCCGAGGCAAAGGAAGGAGAACTGCAACATCTCCTCCTCTTCCCACACTGACAAGTAAGGCAAAACGTGGTGTAAATGGGGCCGGGGGGATGCAGCATCTGGTATGGCATGACACTGTCTGCCACACTCGGCTCCGCCTTCACAGCCAGTAACAGCTCAGTCAACAGCAGTTACTTCAGAGGTTTCCCTCACAGTGAGATTTATTCTTGGCATCCAAACCTGAATGCTCTCAATGCAGGAAGACTTGTACCATTTCCAAGATTTCTGCTGGCTGACTTTACAGTTGGCTGAAGGATGCAGGGGAAGTTTCTGTTCAGCTTATATGGTTTTCGCCATCGTGTCGTTAGCTCCTTTCAAAATAACAGCTTGCCTTCTTGACAGGAATGAATAAACTGGCAAGGCAATTTTTTCTTTGTTAATCTCTAACTGATCTCCAGCAACACTAGAAAATGAACCGTCTCTAACTCCATTTAGGGCTCTTTGGCCAGTGTGTACCGCACCACAACAGCCCCCGTGCCGGGAGACGACTAGCATGCTCCAGAGGGCCAGGTGGTTACCAAATGGCAGCAAACATTGTTCCCTACTTCTGGAGCCCTGGATAATCCACCAGGCATGTTATTCTCTGCTTTAACCATTTCCTGATAGAAAGCTCCAGACATCGCTAGGTGGAGGACACAGCATGGGACAGATCCATACATAGGACCAATCCATATATAGGTAAATATCATAAATCTTTCTAATACTTAGAAATCTTGGAAAGGGAAAAAATCTTGTGAGTTCCTTTTGTCCTGTATATGTGAAGGAGGCATTTGGATTTGTTGCTGTGATAATAAAGGTGATCTTCCTTTTCCATGGCAAAGGCCTTTGATCTTTCCCCCCAAAAGAAAACAGTCTTAAGAACATTTTATTGTGCTCGTGGTTTTGGATAGCTTGGACTAATTCTTTTGATTATTGGTCTTTCTGAGTTACAGAATAATTTCTCCTACAGGTAATTTAACTGAATGTATTTTTCACTGGCAGTCTGTCAAATAGATCTGTATAATATAATCTATTGATATTTTTTGTCTCCATCCTTTATCTCAAGTTCCTCAACGAGGAGCTAGGGTACTTGTATTGTCAGGCATGAAATAAAGAATAGTCTGCAATATGAATATAGTGCTGAAAAAAACAGAACAAAACATTACCCAAATGTCTTTTGAGTGTGAACATAGACATTCAACTAAGTAGTCTGGTTCTGATGTTTGTTCTTAAGGTCAAAAGGCTGCAAACATCTTGGAGGTATGTCTTTATATTTCGTTTGTTAACTGACACTACAAAGCAGACAAGCTTGATGAAGTCAGTAATGTGCGGCATCTTTTGAAGATTATAATAGGTAATATATTTCAGGGAATTGGAGTGAACGGGGTTTGTAATTAAAACAGCTAAATTGAAGTAGCCCCCCTGGGAGTACTAGCCTGAGTTCAGCTGAGAAAAGGAAAGGGAATAAAGAAAAGTCCATACAGAAAAGGAGGAGTAGAACCCTAAAGGAAGAAGAGCTTCTGAAAAAGGAAATGGTTGAATTTTTAACAAAAATTGAGGGGGGCATAAAAGCTCTTGAAAGGGCCCAACTGAATCCTTGTTGTGAGCAGTGAAAGGACATAAACCTTGGTGAGCTTTGACTTTTGGGAGAATTGGACCTTCAAGGCTGAAAGAATCATATTTTTCCATCATATAACAACATAGAATCATAGAATCATAGAATCGTTAAGGTTGGAAAAGACCCTTAAGATCATCGAGTCCAACCATTAACCTAGCACTGCCAAGTCCACCACTAAACCATGTCCTCAAGCACCACATCTACCCGTCTTTTAAATACCTCCAGGGACGGGGACTCAACCACTTCCCTGGGCAGCCTGGTCCAGTGCCTGACTACTCTTTCAGTGAAGAAGTTTTTCCTAATGTCCAACCTAAACTTTCCCTGGCGCAGCTTGAGGCCATTTCCTCTCGTCCTATCACTTGTTACTTGGAAGAAGAGACCGACCCCCACCTTGCTACAACCTCCTTTCAGGTAGTTGTAGAGAGTGATAAGGTCTCCCCTCAGCCTCCTCTTCTCCAAACTAAACAACCCCAGCTCCCTCAGCTGCTCCTTGTAAGACTTGTGCTCTAGACCCTTCACCAACCTTGTTGCCCTTCTTTGGACACGCTCCAGCACCTCGATGTCCTTCTTGAAGTGATGGGCCCAAAAGTGGACACAGTACTCAAGGTGTGGCCTCACCAGTGCCAAGTACAGGGGCACTATCACCTCCCTGGTCCTGCTGGCCACACTATTCCTGATACAAGCCAGGATGCTGTTGGCCCTCTTGGCCACCTGGGCACACTGCTGGCTCATGTTCAGCCTGCTGTCAACCAACACCCCCAGGTCCTTTTCAGCCAGGCAGCTCTCCAGCCACTCGTCTCCAAGCCTGTAGCGTTGCATGGGATTGTTGTGACCGAAGTGCAGGACCCGTCACTTGGCCTTGTTGAACCTCATACAGTTGGCCCCCGCCCAACAATCCAGCCTGTTCAGGTCCCTCTGTAGAGCCTTCCTACCCTCCAGCAGATCAACACTCCCACCCAACCTGGTGTCATCTGCAAACTTACTGAGGCTGCACTCAATCCCCTCATCCAGATCATCAATAAAGATATTAAACAGGACCGGCCCCAACACTGAGCCCTGAGGAACACCACTCGTGACTGGTCGCCAACTGGATTTGGCTCCATTCACCACCACTCTCTGGGCTCGGCCATCCAGCCAGTTTTTAACCCAGCGCAGAGTGCACTTATCCAAGCTGTGAGCAGCCAGCTTCTGCAGGGGAATGATGTGGGAGACAGTGTCAAAGGCCTTACTAAAGTCCAAGTAGACAACAAAGTTCAAGTAGACAACAGTAGCAAGTCAATGTTCACAGTGTTCATGTAAGGACCATGGCATGTTGCATTGCTCTGGTTTTTTTCTGGGGTCCTGTTCCTCTCTATTTGTCATTTTGAGCAAAGTCTTAAAAATGTTGTAAGTTTTTTTCCAAATATGGTATCAATTGCTGAAATGATTTAGGCAGATATCATAGATAATACTATATGTAATACTATTTTTACTGAGGTCTTATTAGACAAAAGGCCTGAAAGGATGCCCTGGACATTATGTCCTAAGATGTCAACTTGAAAGGAAGTATAAACCCTATGTTTCTTAGGGACTTTTGAAATGGAGACAGAGAGAGCAGATACTGGAAAAAGAACTACTCCAAAGAGCCAAGGAACAACAACTATCCAAGAGCTGTGAACCTAAGGTTAAGTAAATGTATTTTTGCTTACTCTTTCCCCCTGCTACATGTTGCTGTACAAGTTGCTCAGCTAGAAAACAGTTTTTCTTATTGATTCTCATTTCCCACATACAACAATACTGGCCATTTTTTATTTGCTTTTTTAAAAATCCTTTGAAAAAGTTTTAGGGTTTTTTAAAATGTTGGATATTTTGAAATCCCTTGGCCTGAACTGCCTTGAATGTGGAGCTCAGCAAACATTCAGGTTTGTTTATAAGGCTGGCATTCAAATCAGGAGTAATGAAGCTGATACAATGCTAAGAATACATGAATGCTGTTTGCTCTGTAAAGCTGTATATAGAATCCAATAATGAGTCCTGGGATACAGGACAGTCTATCACTGTAAAGTAATTATTTGTTGACTGCTGAGCCAGCTGTGTTGAATTTGCCTCTTGGAGTGTTCAGAATGCCAAAGCATCTTTAAACCTCAGTCTTTAGTTTAGATTAGACATGTTAAATGACAGCACATTTTTTATTTCTTACACTGTGCTAGTCTCCTGATGCTAAAAGGAAATTCTTGTTGAGATAGTGAAGGAGAAGGTAAGTTAGGAAGGGGTGCGATTAGAAGAAAGTGCTTTTGTCAACCAATTACTTGTCTTTTAAAATGCTCTGAGAGACGGTAACTGCTCTACCCACAAGCTACTGATGTCTTGGGACCCTGACGTCTGATTCTGCCCATGTTGAAACAAGAAAAGGACATACACTAAAGTTAAAGGAAGCTAAATGCATCAGCAAATACTGTGTGAAAAGAAAAGTTCCTCTTTATGCAGGTAGTTGTATGTATGCATGTATCTATCTGGAACCTGCTGATGAGTATCTGTGTGTAGTTCTACTTGGACTCATATCACATGAAGTCACTTCTTCCCAGACCACCTTGGGGTGCATGAGAAGGGCTTAGAAAGCCAGCTGCAGTGCAAAGGATAAAGAAATATTGGTCTCCTGAGACCTAGTCCATTGCTTTAGGCAAAAGCCATAATGCCTCAACCTGCATTTATGGCCTGCCCCACAGAATTACAGCTGCTGACTTAATTCTGGAGGCAACAATTAGTTTCAGAGGCAACTATTATCCTGTAGCATTGGAAGCCACCTCATTGTTAGCGGTGCCTCCTGTGCCGGCAACATTTTTCGCTGGTCCCCTCTGGGTTTCTGTGGCTGCATAGAGGAGGCTGCACTTGACACTGCTCTGTCCCGCAGGGATCCTACATGGGCACATGCATTGCAACAGGCTGTGTAAGTGCATGGGTTTTGCATCCTGCTTTCACTTAAAGAGAGACCTTAGAAAAAGCAGTAGCTCCCAGATAGAAAAAAAAATTCCAACAGACATTTGAAAGGCAAAGGAGAAAGCTCAGATTTTTGAAGATCTTGCATTTGATGTCCTGAGGAAGTCCCATGTCTTCTTTTGTCACTGCTCAGAGCTAAGGAATCAAAGCAATAAGTGTTGAACCACGCTGTAACCCTGCAGGAGTGGGGGGAAAAGACAAGGAGGAGAAGATCAGCAAAAGACAACTGAGTAGGATTTAAAGACAGAGGATCAGATCTGGGAAAGGTTTCTCAGAGTGTAAAACTCTGTAAATGCCCAGCTTTTTTTGAGCTTAATCCAGACATTTCCTACAGCACATGGGAGTGCTCGAAACCTCAGCTTATGACCCAAACTGGCCTGAGTGCTGAGCAGGTAACTATCCAGTGTCAGCACATCTAGGAACCAGCCAGTACGGAAATCCTGGAGTGAGGTAATCTTATCCACTCACACCTCATAAAGCCTTGCAGGAACCTATCTATCTGGGAAATCAAAATCTGGGTTTAACGATCCAGAACCTTGTTGTGAAGGTCAGTATTTGTGACATTTAATTTTTAATTATTATCCCAAAGAACTGAGGAGGCCCTATGCTTTCTTGTTAAAACCCATCTGGAAAAACAGATGATAAGAAGAGCAATAGTAACACTGCTTGGATGATAGATTCAGGAGAAAGGAGCATACTGTAGGTGTCGGGCAGGTTATTTCACTCCAAGGACAAGCCAGGAAATGGGAGAGAGCTGCGGCTCCCTGCAGCGCAGCCCCACCAGCCTGCCTCCCCTGCAGAGCTGCTTGGAGAATGCCTAGAGTCCCAACTGAAAAAAAGCTGAACAACAGAATTTGTTTCATCTGCAGAATTTCACAGAATACGCTTGATTTTTTGTTTGTTTGGTTTTTTCTGTTTTTTTTTTTCCTAGTAAAATAAAAGCAGAAAGCACTTACACTTCACTCCCCTTTTTTAAAGTTGGACATTTCTGATTGACTTTATACTTCTAGTAGAAAACCAGGTTGGTTTTTTTTTTTTATTTACACTGAATAAATGTTAACCTGTTTATAGGCAGGATCTTTACATGGGGTCATTTCTGAAAGAATTAATTTCCGACTCTTCGTGTACTCCTCCAAATCTCTGTGACTGAGTGTTCAGCGCAGAGCAGGGCTCAGAACTGAGCAGCTGTAATACCTGATGCTGCAAGTATTTTCTTCAAGTTGTTTAAGAAAGTCTATGGGATTGCTTTTCAGATTAAAAAAAAAAAAAAAGTTCCTTATTTTTAACACACATCTATAGAGGGGAAAACAACACATTTTTAAGTTGTTGCAACACACTTTATTTTGTCAGGCAAATAGTATATTTTAGATATTCAATTAAATAGCACTATGTTAAACTACATTTTGTTCTTTCTTACACACTATATAATGCATATTCACTGTAATGACAGTTTCATCATGCTAGGAACATACCTACACTTTTAAAAACAAGTTTTTCTTAATAAAACACGCATATCTACAGTAACAACAACTGCAAAGAACACATTGTTAGGTCAAGATTTCAGCAAACTTTACAAACTACACAAAATAAAAATAGCCAAAAAAATATCAGTACAAGGTGAAGTTCTTAGCAGAGAACATATCTTTACATTTGGTGAAGTTATGCCTAGAAGTCATTTTGCTTTTGTATTTTTTAAGGAATAAAATTATATACATTATTTAGTAATCCTCAAAATAGGAAGTATTAAATAGCACAAACAATATTACAGTCTTAAGTTTTGGTGTTACCTACAGTAGAGGGGCTACTTTAAACAAATAAAAATTGCAGTTTGTCTATTCTGTACATTTAGGGCCAAACCCTCAGCTGGTATAAACCACAGTAGCTAAATGGAGAGCAAGGAAGTTACATTAGTTTATACCAGCTGGGCATCTGGCTCCTGACTACTCTATACATGGGGGAAGGCTGCTAAAGCATGGAAGCTTGGACCAGTTACGCACTGACAGAAGCTTATTCTATATATGCTGAAGTTTTCATGCAGCAGGAAAAATGTTAGTTTAAGTATAATCCCTTAAACAGTCATACCATAATAATGGTATATGAAGCAGCTTTAAAAATATTATTTTATAATCATATGAAACTCTAAGCTATGCTGATTGTTTTAACGGAATCCCTTATTGCCAATATTCTATTAGAAAACAGTGTAACTATAATTTCTGAGGCCTAATGGGGGCCTGTTAAAATATCACTGTACCTAACCACTTAAAGGGTAAATTGTACCCTTAAATACCTATTAATCACTGTATTCCATCTGGAAGCAATTATGATCCTCACAATAGACATTAATATCACACTAACTCTGCAGTGGATCTGCTGGGGAAATAGGAAGGGCATGGCAGCATACAGAGTATATGCACTAATGTCATTCCAGGAGGTAGTTTCATTCTGTGGCACTCAATTTTTGGTTTGTCACTTACACACTTCAGAAGTCAGTCATCCTCAGAAAAAAAAAAAAAGTAGTTTGCTACAGCGAAAGTCAGCTGTAAAAAAAAAATCTTATTTTCCCTTACCCATCTCATTTTTCTTTTTTTTTTTTTCTCCAGGGTCTGCTTTGCCAGCTCTTGAGGCCAGATCCAAGCTCACTGAAGTCAAAGAGAAAGTTTCCCAATGGTTTCCATAAGAAGGACCTTAGATACCAGTGGCTACATATTGCAGAAATATGCATTTAGGCCTTAATTAAGGAAAGCACTTAACAATATATGAGCAGGCTGGCACTGCCATCCCCTTTGAAGCAAGCAGTAAGCACACAAATTAGATTCAAAGAGCTCCCACCAGTATCAAAGGGTCTTAGAGCCAGTGCTTAAGTGGTTTGATCAATCAGGGCCCATTTCCCAGCTATTCTGCATCAGGTGGTGATAAAGTGACACATCTAACTGATACCAGGTAAATACCAGAGTCACCTCCATTGCACTGGATTTTAATTCACACTGGCACAAACCCAGAGGTGTTTTCCTACGCCCTGTAGAGTTACTCCCAGAGTATTCTAATAGAAGCAGAATCAAAATAATGCCCAAAGAGTTTCAACAAAGACCCATTAAAATGTTTAAAACTATATTTTAAAATACAGTATCCATCTGTTACTAGCCGGGACTAACAACTTTTAAAAAATATTTTTTCATATCTTCTCTGGGTTCAGGAATTATTTTCACTCAAATTTTTTTTCCAGAAATTTACCTTTTTTTTTTTTTTTGAGCTGAACATAGCTCAATTTTGAGCCGAACATTAGTTTATATTTTTGTGTACTATCATAAAACATCATGGAATAAACCACAGTTTATCTAAGGTACTCATACATATTTAATCCCTATTATCTATCACCTTTGAACAGACCCAGTGGCTTCCGGAACACTCTTACATAGTAAAATGAGGAAGATTTGTCACTATTTTTTGGCATTAGTGTTGCTCAAAAAAAAAAGTGATAGCTTTTCCCAGGATGGCTTGATGCACATTTACCCAATTTTCAACTAAACATACTTCATTAGACCTGACAGCTGCTTCTTGAACAAAAATATTTGTTTAAACATGCCTCTCAAGTTGTTAAACTTTTTGGATTTTGACCCAAACCCATTTTTCAGTTTTATTTTTCCCTCATTCTTTTTTTTTCCTTTTCTTTTTCTGATCTTGTTTTCAGCAGAAAACTGAAAATAAGAGGAAATTGTGAAAATAACATTGAAAAGAAAAAGGGTGCAAAAACTGGAAAATGAAAATGGTTTAATTTAAAAATTCTAGTTAAAATATTTGCAACTTTGAGAAAGCAGTTGAAAAAATCATGTTTTAAAATTTTCAGAGACACTCATGACTTGTTTCCACATTGCAGACCATATCCAATTTAATCATGGAACAGATTAAAGATAATCTATGTTTTTCATTTCTGGGTAAACACTATACAGTATACCCACATTCAGTCCTTTGAAAAAAATTGGAGTGTAATTCTTTGAAAAATAGCTAAAACACCTATGTCACTTAGGTGTTTTTCAAAATTGTATGTATAATGAACATTCTCATGTTAGCTTTGTGCCACTTATAAAGCTATGTAGTGTTATAGGACATCCTATTTTAATAAAAATCAATATGAGCAGAGATATTTTAAGTTACATTCCAGAACTCATGAATTTATTACAACTCATACTATGCACAATAATCAGTGTTTCTTCTGATAAAGTATAATCTTTTTTTTTTGTTTTTCTTCTACTCGTTCCTTCATTTGACCTCTGAATGAATGAAACATTTCTACTATACTTTACTTGCTTCCTATCAGCATGCATTCACATGATTTGAACAATGAGTGAAAGCTGTAAACCCAATATTGAACAGTAAACAAGAAGAAACTCATGTTCTTAAATGCAGTGCAAGGAAATCTTAGTACCATCCTACTTTGAGTGTGCATCTTAACCCAGATTCTTTCACTGCCAGTCTGGTTGGTACAGTTTCAGAGTTGCAAGATAATGCATTGATTTTGTAAAAATTTCTATTCAACTGTAATTAAATACTGAGATGTTAAATGTGAATCTGGTTTAAGATGAATACTCAGTTCTGCTTCTAGGACAGAGCCCAACCTAGTGTCAGTATGAATCTAGGAAAGAAAATGCTCTGCATTATTTTCTTTAGTTAAGTTACACTGCATTTTATGGGGAGGAGGATCTTTTCTGAGGCTTGTTGGATTTTCATTTAATTTTTCATCAGATTTGCTCAAATTTGTTCTCAATAGACAAATATAAGCCCCCTACAGTAAGGACAAAGATATCTATTACTACAAAATAAAATTAAGATCCAGGTAATTGATTCCTTCTATTTCTACTTTTCCTGCTATTGATAAGGGCCTTTAGCTTGCTGTAGTCCCCTCTCATCTTCTGGGATTCTTCCCTCTGCTGACCTAGCTGTCTACTGTCTTTGCAGTACTGGTTAATCATCTGCATTTCTGAGTGGCTGAAAGCTCCCACAAAGTCCTTTGGGTGGAACTGCAGCGCTCGTACCGAGCTGGCCCAGGTCCAAGGGGACCACTTGTCAGTCATGAAGGCCACCATCTCTGAATCCAACACTTTGAAATTGATCTTTGCTAAGGTCTGCTTGAAGCTGTTCTCTGTTGCGATGCAGTGGTAAAGCCCCCGGTCGCTGTCTTGGACAGAGCGAATGAGGAGTCCTTGCTCAGTAGCTATGATCCTCTCATTCAGCTTGACCTAAAGGGCAAAAAGGCAGAAGGAACTTTTTAGGGAATGTTATGGGACAACACAGTATTGGACCTCTTGGTAAGTCTCCCTTCAAACACCTCCTTCTTTCTTAAAGGGTTTCTTAAGGGTACTATATTTTGCTTTATCACATCTCCCTGAGACCACTGTTATTGCTACTGTTAGGAGAGAACTTACCTCAAGGTAGGTAAGGGTCACTAAAGAAAATCACTTCAATATTTTTATTCATTATGTTACAATAGATTTGATCAGGTTGAAGACAAAGATGCAAATCTGGAGACTGCATGAAAGAAGAGTTTTCATAATGTTCAAATAGCAGAGCTGAGGAAATTAACTTTTATTTGCCAGGGTTACACCCCCGAGAATGTCTCTTCCAGCATCAGAGATTGCTGCTGAGATTCGATGGAAGAAAGGTGCAGAACTGGGGGTTGATCTGTCATTGAACACAAGGTGGCTTATTTTGACTTTAAGCAGGTTCCTGCGCTAACTTCTGAAGAACTCTATCTGCATGGCAGAGTCTATAGCCTGGTACAAAAGTTTTCATCGCACTGGCCTCAGCTGGGACTTGGCTCATTGGAAACCAAGAGCAATTTTTCTGCTCTCCTATTTCCTTTCTGGCTTCAGACTCTGGACAGTCCCAAGAGATGGTCACATCATCTGAAGGAAACAAGTTACCACAGCTTGTTGAGTTATCATCTGATTATAAATGACTGTGCACATGTCCCTTTGCATATCAGCTGTGAAGTAAAAATCTCCAATTTAACCCATTATGAAAGAATACCAGTGCTGGTATTTTTAGGAATGATTTTTCTATTTTGCCACTGCACTTTGCATTATGTCTGAGTCTCTTGGGAATTCATTTATTTATTATGCTATTCTATTATTGTAAACTTTTGTAGACATTGTGGAGGTAAGATTTTCAGAAATCTGAGAGCTGGAAATGTAATTAACCCTTTGATTGCTTTAGTTTGTTTGTTCTTCTTTAAAACTGCATTGATTCTAATACAGTTATTGAACATAAGAACAAAAAAGGGAGATGTTCTGCTGAAGCAAAGGGTTAAATAACTGCACCTAGATTGCCAGGACATGGCTTGAGTCTTTGAAGAGTACATGAGAAAAACAGCATGAAAGACTCAGTGAAAGGCTTGTAAGTCCTCTCTGATTTTGGAAAATGGCCTGATATGAGAATAATGCTTTTAAGTATTTATAATCTATCAACAGACACCATATTACTTAATATTTCCTTTCAAAAGGTGTTCCTTTTTGTTCATATAGTAACTGCCTTGGATTTGAAATTCATTTTTTCCCCTTTTATATTACTTAAGGAAGGCACATTCCCCATAAACAATCATACCGTGTATTACAGTGCTGAAACTTGAGAGCCTTAGAGAGTGCAGCAATGGAAAATGTGATTGCACCATGGTGGGGAAATGCTTTTGTCAATACGCATTCTTAGCCTGGACTAGTTTCTTGCTAAAGAAACCTTTCACATTTCTCCCACTTTTGCCTTTTATCTCTTCAATAGCACAGAAGGGCTACCGTATGCTGACTTCTTCCCGAACCTTATACAGGTTATTGCTTTTATGCCGATTTCCTCAGATCAATAAGAAGTCCTAAGTGCTGCAAACCTTCAGTTCGCAATTAGTAAGGTGTGAAGGAAAAATTCATTAACTAGTTCCCTGACTTCAGGGGCTGACAGGAATTTTCTGATAGCTGTTCTGGTCCGACAGAAATCACTGAGGCTGAGGAGTGAAGTCTCAGCTATACTGAAGAGTCTGCCCTTATTTATATGAGTAAAGTGCTGGTCACTGTCCTGCATCCACACAAATTATCCAGCTTCACTGTAGCCAGACTGCGTGATGAAAACACAAACACTCCGTCTCCTTGGTCCGGGGAGCGGACGAGATGTTGACTGAGGTCCCTTCCAGAGCTGCTGCTCACATTACTCACCTCTTTCCTCCTGTCATTGTCTTTCTGTAGCAGCCATTTAATAGAAGCCTGAGGAGATTTGGGTGTGCATTCGAGAAAGGTAGTGTTGTTTTTTACTCCATACTGAACTATTTCTGCAGCGTTTCTGTATGCTAGAAAGAAAAAGAAAACAGGTCAGGCTACTGTGAATGGTGACTTGATATAGAAAGCAAGTAACTGTTTGCAATACAGGTAAAATGTTTCCAATAAAGGTAAAATGAAATATATCTGATCCTGATATTGGCCAATAATAAGTAATTTAGTGCACAAAATTTTCAAAGAAATGAAATGAAATGTGAAGAAGCACATCGAGTTCCAAATACTAGTGTTTTCAATGCGACATGGTCTGTTCTGAGAAAGTAGGATACCTGTGGGCTGGTAAGCTCTGCTGATGGGATAACTGAGCTCAGGGATATTGTTCCCTGAAATGATCTCATTCTCTACTGCTACAAGAACACCTGTCTAGAACTAGCCAAAGGAGAATGAAGCATTTAATATATTTCTTCACACTTCACAGTTTACGAGTTGGGGGAATATGGTTGTATGACTCAAAATACAACAGTGTGCCCTGAAGAAGGCTCCGGCTACTCCAGCTGCGTGCAGTATCACAGGGAGGCGAGAGAGGGCAGACAAGGCTCCCACTCCTCCGCTGCTCTTACAAAGCAAGGAAAGGACTTGGCTCATAATTCTGAAAGGCAATGAATATGTAGACAGGCCAGCAACAAAGAGCAGGACAGATTTATAACACTCCAGCAACACCTGGGCAAGTGCTGAGCGTATGTCATCGCTTAGACTTGTTGTGCCCCTTTATAGTCTTGATAGATGAACAATTGGCAGCTACCAATAGGAACTTTTAGATGCTCATTGCTTGGCCCAAATCATAATATATGTCCTGAAAACAATACACGTCCAGATTTAAAAGCTTACATCATACATAAAATACAATTTTTTTTTTTGTTAAAAAGGAGCAATGTATACAAAATAGTATGAGAAATGCAAATACCTAGAGGTCGACATGTCTAAAATCAGACTCTGTTTTTGCACAGTCCTAAGACTGGTTTTCCTCAGACTCTATCTCCCATTCTTTTCAGCTTCTTTCATCAACTGATATGTGAAATTGGAATCTATTCTACTACAGGAAGGAGAGGACTTTGCTTGGTTTTAGTCCTTCAAAGTTTTTAGCACATTTATGAGGTTGTACCAAAATAAATTTTAACTTTTAGGAGAATAATGTGCAAATATTTTGCACTCAAAGACCATAAGCTAGGAAAGAGCTTATCTGTGGGCTGACCTGTCTGTAGCTGTGAAACAGTGGGAATCCAAGCTGTAACACATTTTTGGTTTTATGTACACTGGAACTAGGTGTACTACAGAAATGCATTTTTATCCGTTTATGTGATTAATATATATCTAACTTCTTACCTAGTCCATAATACTACTACTTATACATGCTAAGTAAAAGATTGAGAGAATACAAATGCATTTCTCTAATGGCCATAAGGGCTAACACAAGCATAACAATATTAAACAGAACATTTGAAAAGCAATCATACAGGTCCCTTAGTTCTTGATGATCTATTTAAAAATTGCAATATGCCAAAAATGTTGAGTTTATACATGCTGAGAGGTCTAAGGCATGCAACCTATCATGTTTAAAGACTTTGTTTCAAGATTATGGTTCCCTATGAACTTGGAAGATTTCTTGCTATTGCCTGACTCTCTGCTATTTTGTCCTTTAGGTAGATTTCATTTTTTCCCCAAACATAGTAGTTTTGCTATAAATGGCTTTACTTATATTTTGAAAGAGTCTAAGTTGCTGTTTCTTTTTATCTTTTTTTCCACTGGGGAAACAAATGCCATCTACCTATGCTATATCCCACTGCTGTCACCAAAACATCCTTTAAAGCTGCTAAAATACATAAACCTATAAATACATCCACATTAAAAAAAAAGGTTGGTAAACAAGAAACCTGTTTCACAAGACTGTCAAGGTTTAAACATTTATTTCCCCTCAGACCAGAAAGGAGACAGTTGACATTCTCACATTTTCCACATCAAAAGAGGAGACACCCACTCTTGGGACAGACAACGGGTGGGTGGTCACAGTGCATGCCTGCAAGGTAGGACAGGCAGCTCAAGTTACTTCACGATTCAGAGCCTAAGCTTTAATATGGATCTCTCAGAGTTCAGGTGCATACTCCAATGGTGGGGTCATCTTTTGCAATTACCTGTTTAAGCTCTTCAGCTTCATATAAATGATCTAATAATGAGTCATGGGGAAAGACCCGCTGGCGCTGTAGATTGGCAGCTAGAGCAGGATTAGCCACATTTGGGCTGAGGGATCTACACCCAACTGACTGTTGTGGTTTGTTTTGATCTGGGAGATTCTTCCAAGACCCAGTGGAGACCATTTCAGTGGAATTATTATTAGCTGAGCATTTCACATGTAACTCTTAAAGCATTGTTCTTTTACTCAAAAAATTCAATAAAAAATTTACAATCAGGTCTATTATTAAGTCTCCAGATAGTACAGATGAGAATGCACTTCCAAATGCAGGCTCAGAAACAGAGGTGAAAGGAGCATAATTCTCTAATGTCTGTCCTTGGTTTGATGGCATACATTGCCACAGCCTCACTCAGACATGCGTAGGGTTGAGGATGATTAAGCTGCCTTTATGTATGTGTCTACTCTTACTATTAAGTAAGTAATATTTCACTAGTGTCCATCAATCTGGAGAAAGTGGTAGCTGGGAGGGCAGAGCATTGGCTCCCCTGTCCACCTGCACCATGCCAGGCTGACTAAACAGTTGCACAGCTGGAAATAAGGGACTTCGTAAAGAGATTTGGAATGGTTTATTTTGCCATGTAAAGGGAGAAAGAAATAATCATAACTCACAAGACAGGTTGAGCACCTGCTGTTTGCTGAAAGATGTGCTCCAAAACACAATATGGCCTCAAATATGCACAACAATTCTGAGGTCCAAGACTTAAACGCACAAAGAGGAATTAATAAAGACTGAACAGATTTAGAAGTAGAACAACCCTCAAATTAACTGTGCCCATTTCTAGTTAACACTGTCAGCTTCTCATTTCACGTGTGCTGAACTATGTATTTCATGGTTCATCATTTTATCATATATATGCAAGTTTCATGTAATTGTAAGGAAAGATGTTAAAATCAAATCAAAACAAAACTCAGACGTGGAAAATAATTATGCTTTACCAGTAAACCACACAGATAATGTGAGTTACGATGAATCACATAAAGGAGAGCCACGCATTCTTTATATAGCATGAGGATCTCTAAATTACAGTACCTTTCAGGTTGAAACCTCGGCACTGAGTCAGAGGGTTTCCATGTCTCACGTCTTGCCTACGACTCCTCCTGAAATATTTTTTAAAAACAAAATGTCATTCCAAGATAGCTACACTGCAAATAAACACTTTCTTTATTTGTGGGTTTGGTTTTTTTTTACTAAATCAACTGTTAGGGATAGTTCATGACCTACTGTGAGTGTGCTTTATTCTTGGCAAGCTTCCTAGAGTGAAGATACTGTTTAAGTGAATAATCTGTTTCCTGAAGTTTATAAAATGGTTGTACTCTTGGTAGGTAAAGTAGTTTTGCAATGGAGGTATAGAGAAGTAAGGGCTAGCATAAAACAGACACACATTCACTGTTGCAAGACTAACATTCAAAGCCAGAACCCCCAGCTGGAACTCTCCATAAAGGCAAGCACCTGAGAATGAGATGCATAAGAGTCGCAGTGCTCATATCCAATGCATCAGCAGAAAATTATAATACAGGGCATGTTCCCCCCTTGATTTTGGCAGGCACCTTATTTTTGGTGCGTATAGCCACCTTGGTAGCAGAGTGACTGAAGTGTTCATCCAGAATTGGTAGAGAGCTATGATTCAGTTCTGTCCTCTACTTGTATGTGACTATTTCCAAAAGACACCCAAACTCACCAAGTCTCAGAATACTTCTAAACGAGACTTTGTTATATTATTTGGATGCTAGATGCAAAATCACGATTCTGTAGCAAACTAGCTAGGGAGCTTACTGGGACTGGGAATACTGGCATTTCAGTCCTCCTCGGCTAGGAGGTCATAGCTCACAGAATTCAGTGCGTGAAAATCTGGTACCTGAATTTTTTTATTCTTAAGATATGTTATTTTGTTTGCTGAATATTCTGTAAGTTAGTTCAATATTTATCAAATTAAAAAAAATACATTGGTGATAGACAGTTGCAAATGGATGTTGCTGGGATATGTAACAGCTGTATTCTGAACCATGCACTAATGACTCGTGAGATCAGAAACCATAAAAATCCCCTGGAGCTCCAGTACCTCTGAGTGAAGGGTGATGCCTCTGTGGTCACATTATACCAGGTACTGCACAAACACCCAGAGACAGTGTTTATAATCCTGTGTCATCTGATCCTTCACTGTATTGTTTTAAAAGGAAACATTTGAAAGGCGATGTTTCAAAGGAGTCATTTCTGACATTCCAAGTATATTTTTGATGTTTACCATCAAAAATATTTCATCTTATGCCTTGGGATCTTCACCTTTGTGAACTATTTATGTGAGTCAAAGGACACAATGAAGAATTTCTGAGTGAATTTCAGGATTCCTGTGCTACTGTGAGCTGTCCACACTGTCAGAAATGGCATGCCACTTGCCTTAAGCAGTTCTGAGAATGTAAACTTACAGTTTGATATTTATAAAAAAAAGGCTGAGAAGGTGGTGTTTAGAAAATAAAGATAATACTGTCAGGTGTTTTGAGGTAAATCAATGTTGGATGAGGAATCACAGTAATCCATGGGAGACAGAAGTGTCAAAAGAAGCAAATAGCAAATGTGTCCAGCAGATACTACTGTCTAGACGATGGGATTTGGCTCTAATTACCAGTGTTTTCTCCTTCATAATCTCTCTTGTTAGATAAACGGACAACTCATTTCCTTCACATATGAAAAACAGATTTTTTTTTCCATACAGTTTTAGGTGTTTATTTTGGTTTGATATAAAAAGCAAATTGCAAACAAAATGTCAGCATGAAAGCAAGCCCAAGTGGAAATAACCCTGGGTGTATATAATGGGGATGGCAAGGAATCCACTGGAAATTGCTCAGACTGGGTATACCTGACTGCTCATTATATCTTTCAGCAACTATGTTAGTGTAGGAGTTAGGTGGCCTGAGACTCATGGATTTTTCTTTTCTTTCCTCCCCCCCATCTTCTGACCTTTGTTCCATGGAAGAAAACAAACAGTTTGCAGACTGGAGGCTGAATACACTGAGTGAAAGCAGTAAAAACCCCTGGTACTTTACCAATTGCTACGTGGCCATGTTGGGCTTTACCTTTTAATTTGAAATAAGAAATGAATCAAGAAAATTTTGCAATAACAAAAGTAATTGTCTTTAATCCCAGGGGATGACATTGCCATTAGCTGGTTGGGTCACTGGAGCAGAGCCAAGCTTTGCCTGTTTCTGTCTACTGTTTCCCTCCATGTAGGTACGGGAGTGAAGCCCATTAACTCTATCTGGTCTTCTGCAGCTGCAGCTCAGGTGCAGGGAGTGATCACAGTGGCACAGAGTGGGTAAAGCTCTGGCATACATCTAGAAGGTTTGTCTCCTCTGCAGTAATACCTCATTGTGTATTCTGTAGCTTTGTTTGTATATGAAGTGAAATCTTAGTAATACAAGAGCTCACTACAGCCTCCTGCTATTAAATATTTCCCTTGGGAGGAGGAAAGAGGCTTCTGTTTTGCATAAGAATTATGAGATGGACTATTAGCTCTGTTGTAAATTAAAGAGAAATTGCTTTCCCTGTCTGCTTTAATAAATCTCATGTCAAAAACCCCAAATCTGAAGGCATTACATGGAAATCACATTTGCCTGAAATTTCCCTGGAAATAATTCTTCATGCTTAGGAGTAAATGAGGAACAAAAAAAAAAAAATTACTTTATTCCTCAGACAGCCCAAGAGATATTTGGCTGTATTTAGGGCTATCATAACTACATCCATAGTGAGCAACTGAATTTAAACAAAGGGAACAAATGTTTCACTGATTTTGTGTGCATGAGACAGAAGGATTAATATTTATGATTAGGAATGTGTTGTTTTTTTTTTTTCTTTTTCAGTCCATGACTTTAAATATGAAAAGGCAAGCTCTTTAGCATACACTCTTGCAGCATACACTCCTAGGTGATGAACAATGCCAAGCACAATAGCTACGGAGGGAGGTGGTGTTTGTACATGCTCCTGAAAGGAATGATATCCCACTTTTCCATCACATTACAACACCCCAGGCTACCTAGCAGAACAAAAGCCTTCTTTCCTTGCAGACTTCACTGGGCTGCTTAATACTGCTCACCTCTTCCCTGTGGGATAAAACCTGGAGCAGGAGTTGCCATCCCAGGCGCAGTACGGATCTCGGGCTAGGCAGCAGTCAGCGCAGGCGGTCCCATAGATGTGGCAGCGATGCAAGGATACCTGGGTGACCCCTTCGTCTGAGCTCACGTACAACTGTTGCTGTAGAAGGAAATGGAAAGATTTATTTCAGATGTGGAGGAGCTTCACCTGAGACTTGGCTAACACACCTAAAAACCTTTCAATTAATTTTGGAATTAACTCAAGACCAAGAGGGCAGCCACTAATATATATGAAGCCAAGATAAACAGAAATTGCCCAGGTGAACAGGCCTATAATATTTCCACCTTCCTGTTAGAAAATACTTAGAAACACTGGGGATTGTTAAACTTTTTTGGACATTGAGTGTCATTGTTCTGTTCTGGGGCAGACAGGCTGAGTTAATATTGCTCAGATTTGAGAACTTGGTTCTTATTCAGTGAGGATTATTGGCTCAAGCCTTTGAACTAAGTATTTTCTCTGCATATAGTCACTTTAATAAATATTATGCAGAGTTCCTAGTTGGATTCTCCAGTGTAGAGATTTCCAAGACATAAAACCTAGAGATTATGTTGAGGCTTAGGGCCAGATTCTGATAGCCTTATATACCTGGAAAAATAAGCCAACAGAACTTTTATAATAAATGAGAGCTTTTGCAAAAGAAGTTCAAAGTGAATAGGTCATCACCGAAATCTGGGCCAAAATGACTGCTTTACTCAGAAACAATTAATCAATTATTCTTAAAATATAAATTAATATTGAACAAAAACCTTGAAACTCCCCTGATCTTTTTGTCAGAAAACTAAAAAATTACACTTAATTCAATTTAGTGAATAACATTTACTTATTAGTAGTTTTGTAAAATATTGAGCAACATATTGCTTGCAAAATCATGGAATATATATTTTTAGTTTTGGTGTTTAACATTTAAGCAGAAATCCTCTCAGTTGTTTTCATCATTCTTATTGTCATTGTTATTACTAATAAACAAACATGCACAATCGCACCATGGACTGAACAGCCCCAACACTGCCTTTTTGCATTGACCAGAGTTCCAAGGGAAAATCTTTATCTAGGACTTGTAGAAAAAATAGGGAGGACAAATTTTGTCTTTTAGTACTTTTTTTTCCTTACTTGTCAAACAAAACAACAAAAAAATTTACACTTTCAGGGAATTAGAAAAGATACGTAATGAATAGAAATTGTTTTATCTTAGTGGCTCTGGGACATATAAACAGCTCATGCAAACTTCAGTCAAGTTTCTCCATATTCATTATGGAAAATCTCCTGCCTATATTTAGTGTGCTGCACAACAGTGGGTATTCTAACATCTTTAAGTCAATTTATTTCTCAATTAATAAACACTAAGTAAGCATTCCACTTTTCTTTACCTTTTTAGATGAAATCTTCATTGTTGTTATAGGAGAATTACTCTGAAAGACAAAATTCCAAACCACAATTACAAGGACTCTCTAGTTAATACTGTCCCAACATTAAAATTTAAAATTCATAAAACATTAGTCCTATCTAAGAAAACTATAAGTTTTCATATCTTGGAAAGGCATCACTCACTCCTACTAATTTTTTGCTATTTTCAGAACTAAACAAATGACATAAATACAAGTAATGTTTCACAAAATGCATTGGCTAAACTCAACTGCATTATTATTACTCATATGCATCAACAAGTTTTTGTACACTTCTAATTAACCTGCACCTGTGTTACTTCAGCAATAAAGGAGCAATGTGTTCTGAAGCCATTACTCTCACTTTGTAATAAGAAACAATGTTTTTTCTTTGACGATGATGATTGATAAAGAAAAATCATACAATAACTCGTGTATTTACCACAGGATCCAGATAAGAATATGTCATATTTCTCCTACACGTTATCTACAGTGCATATAGTTTGGTTACCATCCAACATATTATTTCAGGTTATCAATGACTAGAATATTAAAAATGGCATGTGTGTTTTTGAATGTTTCTTTCCCAGCAACAGTACTGTATACTACTGTGTCATCACTGCATTCTATTATTGTCTGTGTCCAAACCAAATGTTAAAGAGCTGGAAAAGGAATTATCACATTCATTGCCTTAAGCAAGTGAAGCAATTCATTATTCTCATCCATACAAATGATAAAATTGATGGTAATAAAAAATGTTCAGCATTTTTTTAAGATTTAGCATTTGCTCAGTCACAAAGGAAAGCCATAGCAGTGGGCCAGGATTAATTGCAGTGGACTACAAGCAGAGCAAGGAGGCCAGGACTAGGAAATCTGGCTGCAAATCATGTGAATTGGCAAAGGTTTGAAGGAGTTTAGAGGTGCTGTAGTATTCCATTAACTGTCTGGAGACTCAAGGTCAAATGGATCTGATTCCACATTCTCCTTTCCTTGCTTATATTCCAGAAAGGAATCAGTGCATTGCTTACTCTCGATACTTACTAGCACACAACCAGTGACCTCATTCCTGCTTTATTGCAGAGACTCATCAAAATACTGCCATGCTGCCTGCACAGACTGCAACGGCAGAGGTTACAATATCATGATTTTGAGGGTTCAAGATAAAAAAGTCTGTGCACAGAGGCCCAGAAACTAGGTTTAGGGTCAGGATTCCTCTGGGCCCACCTATATGCTTGATGTATTAATTTACCTTTCAGTAAACTGAATTAGTAATACTTGGGTGAAGGGTACTTTTAGGTAATATTACTCCCATATATCTTCTTTAAAGGGAAGTCTTCAACAAAAAAGTCTAGGAAGACTAATTATGCCTTTATGAGGGTTAACACAGAGTGTATTCCTTTTCTTAATGAAATTGTTAATGCTGCCTGTCTAGATAAAAAAGCTTAAATTTTCCCTTTTGTATACCCTCAATGAAATACAGAAAAGCCTATGACAAAACCCTTAACTAAGTTTATAGATGCATACTACCATTTGTCCCAGGACTACTTGTTTTAAAGAATAGCCCATTCAAAAATTTGAAAGGGATTTTTCAACATGAGGGGGAACATATTCTTTAGGTTATTACAAGCTGCTACCTGCCAGAGTGACTGACAGAGGTTATTCCCTTATTTTTCCCTGGAGTTGTTTGTGTTTCTTTTCAGCTTATGTTGTGTTAAGCTTGTAGCTTTCTTGACTCCAGAGGCATGTGGCTTTGAAGAACTGGAGTTAAGCAAAACCAACACTAGTTTGCTTCCATTCTGCAGCTCAGAATCAGGAAGATTATCAGATAATCAAAGAAGTACAAAAATCTTAGATTCCATCTGTAAATAGTGACAGTCTCAATACATGATGCCAATGATAAAAGTTGCCTTCTGGCAGCCACTATAACATGACCTCGTAAAAATGTGGTTATCAAAATCCTTCTATCCAGTATAACAACAAAAAAAATAAGCAAATATAGGGGAAAAAAGGGACTTAAGCTAGCTACAGCCTTCCTAACAGTGGACATATTCCTCTTTGGGTGGGTATGAAGCTGACAGTATGCACATTTACTTGATCTTTTATCAAGTCAGTTGCCCTTGCCAAAGTCTCTTAGAACAAAGTGTTTGTGTGAACATACACATTGGAAGAATAAAAGTAGGAGCAAGCCAAACCTGAAAAACCTCCAGCTCTTCTAAAATTAGTTCTCCACTTGCAGAGAAGTTGGTGGGTAGGACAACAACTTTTTGTACGGTTCCTTGGTCTGGAAAAGATGAGAAAAAGTGAGACCATGTGACAGAGAGAGAGAGAAAGAAAAAAGCAGATGAACCATTATCAATTATGAAGACAAACCATCAAAGCATGACATAGAGAAAGGTAAGAAATGTTCAGTAATTTCTAGGGTTTGGGGTCAGAAAGAACCATGAGATGATTCCTTGTATAGGAATACTATATATAGTATTCCTCTCATATATGAACATGAAGAAGTCATGGTAAGATTGGAGTTACTACCATTACTGTTACCATTCTACCCAAAAAGATCAATCAAAATCAGTATCTTTTGTACTAGTTGCTGTACAGACACACAGACAGAGGCAGTATCTATCCTAATGATCTTAAAGTAAAAACACAGCAATATAAACAAGTAAAAGACAGATACTGCGGTATTTAATGTATATTCATATTCATTAACAAAACATAATGACAACTGATGACATGAAAGGTAAACCTTCCAAAGAATAACTCTACCTACACCTGAACAAAGTAAGATGAAAGGTTTTTTTTTCAGGAAAGTCAAACAATAATCAAGTCTGTTACGCATTGGTAGGAGTTAATATTTTGGTCCATAAGGAAAAAAGGAAAACCAAGGTGAAGATATTGTAGCTACACTATCATGGCTGCCCTCTCAAAATACAGTTCTAAGCCTTCCAAATCCACTCAGATCAAAGGAGTAAGAAGGATGGGGCAATGGCAGTGTTTTTGCAGGGTAGATGTGATGAGTGAGACCAAAGGGATATTTGTGATTAGTTTTCCAAATTTGTTATGTGGAAAGAATATATGAGATGGAGCGGTCCATCTGTGAAGGCTCTTAAAGGGTGAGACAGCCACTGAAGTATTTCTGATGTGGTAGAAAAGGCAGACTGTGGGAGAATAAGGACAAGCATTTTTACTTGGAAAAAGCACAGCACATAGAATTCCTGTTGCCTGAAAGGCTGGAAATTAGTCTAAGTAGAATAAATTTATTTGCCTAATATTGATTCTGAGGAATGAGACCACATGGTATAGATTCTGTTTGGCCTTCAAATGTTTTATGAGCATTATAGACTTGTGTCGTTAGTAAAACATTAGTATAGCACAATATAGGTAAGTATCTACGTGTATTTTTATGAATTTGTGACCAAGGAAAGGAAATCTCAGCTTCCTGTTTGGCAATTCATGATGTCAACAATGTAAACTGAAAAAGGGCAATTTTGCTTTTGCTTTGAAGGTCAATGACTGAATTCCATAGCTGGAGCTGCAGGGCAAGTTGGTTACAGTAATAATTTACATCTTCTTATTTCCCCAGAGGAAGCCAGCAAATAATAATATATTTTATTTAAAAAAATAAGGTTTAAAGCCAGAATATTGATATGTAATGACCTGACCACACACAGAGAGCACATTGCAGTATTTTGTCATTTAAAAAAAAAAGGAAAAGAGAAATTGAAAGCTGACAAGACTTAAAAATGTGTAGCTATCAATTGTACATGCTCAGGGCACGTTAGGCATGAATTTTTCATGAGAATTTTCTATGGAGAACATTTATTCTCATTATACAATGGCACGATAAACCAGTTCCTTCCAAAGAAACTTTACTGAAACTAAATCTTGTGATAGCACAGCTGTGGTCTAGACTGGGTGCCAGTATTAGCAAAGCTATGAGAGCCTGAGATAGATTTACTAACTGCCAGGACCCACTGAAGCTTTAAACTGCTGCAGATGCATCCCTCATTGGAGCTAAGGAGAAGCAAGTGCGTGTGCATGTGTGTGTGTGCGTATTTCTGCTGCTACTAAAGGGAATAACCCACTCACAAATATACATGGCTTAAGCCCAGCCTACCTCTGCTTCTAGGCATCCTTTTATCAGTCCTCTCTCTAACATTAAACTATACCATACAAAATACTGTATCAGAAGTGCAGGAAGGAGTTGCAGCCTTTTGTGTTTTTTCTTAGCTGCCTGCAAAGTGTCAAATACCTGTAACCCTGACATACAGGGCACTAAGCATGTTGACAGTGACCTTACCTGCAAAGGAATGTGAGGCTGCTGAGCCTCTGAAGAACCGGTTTATTTCAATGATCCATTAGCACATGCCACACATTTAAAATTCCTAAATTGTCTTTGGTCCTCAAACATTGCCCCAAACTGAAATCAGAACCTGAGGGGAGATTTTATCCTGGGCATTGGCACAGAAAATACTGATAATGCCTGACGCCAAGTCCTTGTGTCCTGATAAACTTTCCTATTTGAAAACTAGGTTCCTATCTGCCTTTTTGTCACACCCCAACAAAATACACAGAGTTAAGGACTGTTTACCTTGGTATTCATTCCCTATGACTCAATATTTTACCATCCACTTTGACTCGTTATTGTACCATGAGGGACAGATCATTGCAGAAAGGAATGTTCCATTGTTTTAAAGGAATTAGTAAACTTAATACAACATTTAAAATAAATATTCATGTTAGGGAAAGTAGGCAATAAAAAGCTATTCATTAAATGAAACCACTTAAAGCAAGGAATTCCAATAGTCTCTACATATATATACAATAATTCCAACAATACATGGCTTGCAGGCTATAGCCCTCCACCCCTTCTAAAGATAGTTTTTCCACTGTTTCTCAGCCTGTTCCTTAATAAATGAAAAGCAAATATTTGTGCCCAGAAACCACTTCTTATTCCTTTCTCAGTAGTACTGATGTCTCCACTATAAGCACAGCAGCTGACAAATCAAGCACTTATACATGTACATGTCAGAAAGCTTATGGTACATTTGAGTTTTGCTTATTTCCTTTAATGGCAAGGCAGCAAACTAACTTCCCTGGATCAGAAGGAAGGCTGGAAAGGATGCAGCACTATGCAGTGCAGGAGATAGATGCAAAGTAGCAGTGCCTGAGCTGTTTCCTAGTGTATTTCATAACAGATAATCTTTTGTGTTGTAAGTCAGGCATAAGAGATCATCAAACAAGTATAAGTCAATTTTTTTTTATGTTTAGGTCAATGTATGAAATTATAAGCTAATTCTGTAAAAATCATAAAAGTGAACAGGATGGTTTCCTTTGCCGTTTACTTGTTACTTCCAGAAATCCACTTGCAAACAGTTCTACACTTTTATGATTTCACATAGTCATGGAAAAAGCTATTGTGTCTCCAGAATATCAATCCACCACTAGAATGTATGATGTGAAGAGGTAGATTTATGCTCACCACTTCCCTGACTTTTCACCGGGAGCTGTTTGCAGGCTCACCTCAGCCCAGCAGCCTGTGAGTTAAGGGCAGACAGACAAGCGAGAAGGAATCTCCCTCAAGCTGACGGCAAGAGGACAAGGGTGACTCATGATGACTGCTTTTCTGTTTCAAACCTGCTTGAACAACTGCAGTCTCCCAGCTTGATACGGAAGACAATGTTACTGAGACTGTGCTCCCTCTGAGAGGATGGAGAAAGAGAGAACAGCAAGGGAGGAAAATTCTAACATTCTGCAGGCTAAAAAATGGTGTAGAAAGTATGCAGAGGGGGAAATAAATGGAGAAAGAAGGCAGTGCAATAAATGGTCCAAGGAAGGAAGGGAGACAAATAAGAATAACACCTTCCTTGAAATGTAGGGCATGATTCTGTCTGGTATTAATCAGCTAAGCTTCATTGATACCAGTTGGATGATGTCCGATTACACTAATTCCTGGTCTGGCTGACCATAGGCAATGGAAAAGGCAAAGCTTAATGAACAGCAATGAAAAATACACGGATGTTTGGCTGGAATCTGTACTCCAGAAGCTGAATTTGCAGGTCCAAGTTTAAATCTCGTTCTCTGAATTTCTACTACCTTTTCTTTCCCCAGCCCTGGGTGAACACTGCAGTTGTCAGTACTGTGAGCCTCAAGGAGAGTCAGGACCAATCCACCCCTGAGCCACATCACATGCACAAATTGAACAACAAATAAAAACCCTGACTTTTCCACATCATAAAAAAATGACTGCAATGGACACCAACTGCTACCCTGCCAGGAGTTTCACAGAGAGGCCTCCTGCAGTAATCCCCCTCCCTGATGCATCTGACATTGCTGGAGACCCTCTGGAAACTTTCCTCTCTGTTGTACCTGTCAGCCTGATGGCAGCTTAATTATTTTTGGTCTCTAATTTGAGTTGAACCTGATGCAAACAAACAATATTACGAAGAAAAAAGCAAGTAAAGAGCTTGCAGAATGCTTAAAATCCCTCTGTTTGAGAAAATGTTCAGGCTCAGCAGAGCACCTGAGGTGGTGGCAGGTCAGCAGTCAGGGCTGAGAGCCAGGTCCCCACACTCTCTGCTGTCTTTAGGTGTCTGCTGTAAGTCAGGGCTCCCACCACAGCCACCTAACTTTGTGCTTTGGTTCACTCATCTGTCGGTTGTAATTTTTTTTCCAACTCATAGTATTGCTGTGAAACTTTGTAAAGTCATTTCAAGCTGCATCAAAGAACAAAAAGGTAGATACAAATGTCTAATGAGCTCACACTTGAGAGCAAAACTTTCACATAGGCCCAGCTCAGTCCGTCTTCTGGGACACACTGTGATCTTGTTTCAACAAAAAGTGAACGGGGAAAATAAAACTGGCAGAGGAATGCCCTCTTAGCTTACATATCTTCTTAAAAGGCTGTGAAAAAGCATTGGATGAGTTGGTCAATGAAAGGTTTTGAGTGACTCAGGCAGGATGACCAAGAGGAAGAAGGAAACTGTCTGCTGCCTGTTGTGCCACTGTTGTGCAACATCATCTTCCCAAGCTCACAGACACGAAGCTGCAGCCAGCGAGTCTGTGGGAGGCAAGCTTGCTCTTCTGACCAGATTATCTCTCTCCGTTAGAATCTGTAGCTTATTACATGATTTTGGCTATTGCGTTACTGGAGGCTACCGTTGTCAGCAAGGGTTAGTTTTCCAAAAAGACAGCCATCATGTAACACGATGAAAACACATATTACAACCTTATGAAGGCACTTACTGCATCCAGACTTTAAAAACAAGTGTTGCATCAGAAAAGAAAAGATAATAAGAAACATCTATCAACCTCATGCCACATCAGGTGCATGTGGCCCACATTAATCATCTGAATAAGCCACACTAAAGTCTGAAGTGCCTTTTCACGACAGTAAGTTAGATCTCTTTACACAAAAACATACCCTATCTTGATAGCAAGGAGCTGAAAAAAATCTTATTGGTGCGCATGGCTGTTTAATGTACCCAAGTTTGACCCAGACATTTAAATATTTTCATAACACCAAGAGCAATAAAAAAACCCATGCATAATCTTACGGTTGTGCAATCTGCGTGTACTTTGACCAAAGCCTTTCGTACTGCAAGCAGTAGGTGGCATGCTTAAAAAATAAATATTAATCTCAGGAAAATGTTCTCATGCTGTTTTACTGCTGTTCTTATAAGTCAGATGGAAAACAATCTACCAAAGTATAAACAGAAAATGTTGCAAGCTTGGGTTCTTTAGATATAACTGAAATGAGTAAAGTAATTACAGTAAAACCCTAAGGTGAATCGAAAACTTCAGGACTGAGTCCTGGCCTACCACAGAAATGGGATAATTGAAGAACTCTAACCCTAAATTCGTGAACTGAATATGTTATTACTCATTGCATAGGGAAAAAGTATCATTAGCACCACCCTTGTCAAATATGCAAATGAGTGATTACATTATATCCAAGTAAATTATCCCTCAGGTTTCTGTTTGGGAAGATGAGGTATACGCATTCTTCTCTTGCAGCACTGCTCTCTACCACTAAAGACTTGCTCCTTGCTCTAAATCAGCTCATTTCAGAGGAGGGTGAAGAGATCCCTTTGCGTGGACTTAACAAAACTAGCAAGTTTTGTTAAGTGCTTTGGGAGTCTTCAGGTTGAAAAGCATAGGGAAAATAGGAGATAGTTATCATTTGAAAAGCGGGTGGAATGCTGTGAGAACAATGTCTGTCCCTGGGATTTATTTTGTTGGCTATGTAGGCGAGGGAGAAAAGCAACATATTAACCCTTGGCATGGACCAGCCCCTGTGAGCTCGGCACTTTTGTCTGGGGGTGCAAAGGAAACACTACATTTAGTTCACATTAATGTGAAAAAGTGACACAGCTGCCTATACCCTCCCATGCCATGGCTACATGATGAAAACCGCTGGGGTTCTTGGAGCTTTATACTTCTGTTATTCTTCACTTTCATTCAGGAACTGATTTATTACTGAGGCTATAGAGGAGGAAGAGAGGAAAAGCTAAACATTTTGTGTGCTCTGCATCTGGCAAGACATAAAACACTCCAATTTCAAGCATGAGACAGGTCACTGACAGTGACAGACATGGCTGGCAACATCTCAGTTCAGCAGCAGTAACTCGTCATCCAAGCTGAGTGTAATTGTCACCAGGTGTCAAGTCCCATTGTCTGCGGCTGTGGGGCTCCAGGCTCCCAAGGAAATTATCACATGATATTCTCCTATACAATGTGGTTTTTGCATTTGCTGGGATGAACTGACACCAAAGCAAATCCCTTCTGCATTCCTTTTGACAGTTAATATCTCTATCGAATCCTCCTGAGTCTCACAGAAAGCAGAGAATAAAGAACACAAGTTTCTCCTCTCAGTGGCTGAAACTTGATCACTTTTATTTAAAAGGGCTGAGAAATGCAGTAACTTACATTGCACCAATTTCTTTTGAGGAAGACCTTGGAAGCCATTAATGTCCTGTACCCTACTCAGGAAGAATAATGCCTCCCCTCCAACTCACTAGAAAGCAGACAATGATCCTCGCCTCCAGTGTAATGCAAAAGATAAAGCAATGAATATAAAGTTTCAAGAGCTGCAATTTACGTATTTGTCCCATAATGGACCCTGTGCTGATACACCAAAGAGGTTTAACAAAATGTAAGGACAAGCTGAGGTACATTAATGTTTTTAACAAATCACAGGTGTACGTGTGAGGCCACTCCCATCACCTAAAACCAGTCAGAAGCTAATCAAAGTATAAAACGAAATGAACTGTATTTATCTCTTGCAGAATTATGGAAATGCTAAATATCAATATTGTGCATTTTCATGCAAATTTCAAATTTTCAATACATTTCCAGTTGTTGTGGTTTAAACCCAGTTGGCAGCTAAGCACCACACAGCCACTTGCTCACCCTCCACCTCCCAGTGGGATGGGGGAAAGAATAAGAAAAAAACCTAAAACCTGTGGATTGAGATAAAGCCAGTTTAACAGGACAGCAGAGGAAGAGATGATGATGATAATAATAATAATGATGATGATGATGATTAAAAATATGCAAAACAAGTGATGCACAAGACAATTGCTCACCACCCACTGGCCAATGCCCAGCCCATCCCTGAGCAGCGATCCCTGCCCCCTGGCCAACTCCCCCAGTTTATGTACTGAGCATGACACCATACGGTATGGAATAGCCCTTTGGCCAGTCTGGGTCAGCTGTCCTGGCTGTGCCCCCTTCCAGCTTCTTGTGCACCTGGCAGAGCACGGGAAGCTGAAAAGTCCTTGACTGGTATAAGCACTGCTTAGCAACAACTAAAACATCAGTGTGTTATCAGCATTATTCTCATCCTAAATCCAAACCACAGCACTATACCAGCTACTAGGAAGAAAATTAACTTCATCCCAGCCAAAACCAGGACATCAGTATTAACTATCACTGCTACATTAAGAATCCTATATTGGTTGAAAACTTGTATGTCTTATCTTTCCCACTAATTTTTAGTAGAATTTTCCTCCAATTAACAGTACATGTTTGCAGAGCATTTTAAAACAATGGCACCACTATATAAAAAAATGCATAGAACGTTCATTTGAAAGATGCCTACCAAGCCTACCAAGCTATTACTCTGGCTAAACATAGTGATTTGGCAAGGAATAAAGCTAATAGAAAACCAAACCTCTTCTTTTACTTAGAGTTCTTGTGGAGTTGTATAAAAATAGTAAGGACAACATCTACTAACATTTACGATATTTCTACAGCAGTGTACAAAGACTCTTTTCTTTATTGCTGTAGGAAGGGAGGAAAATAACCCTAAAGGGTCCCAAAGTCAAGAATTGTAGCTGCATTAATTAAACTAAAAAGAAAATGTCGTTATATGTTAGGGAGGTGGGGGGAAAAACCCACCTCAAGAAGAAAGCCCTGTCCTAATTAGCTTAATTTGGTAATTTCCAATGACACTGCAAGTAGGATCAAAGAGATCTTCAAGAACACCTTAAAATTCATTTATCAACTGCCAACCAAGAAAACAAAAATATTCAGATCAAAACTTGATGAAATTCCTAACGAAATTCATTACCTGGAACTTGTTCTACCCTTGCTATGCCTTATAGTATACTAAGCATTCACAGTACAGTAGATGGTGACCTGGTGAAGGTTTGACACAAGATCATGAATGAGTCGTTCCTGTTTTCCTCTTTCCCTTCATTGAACCACAGCACTCTGTAGGCTGGAAGGGGCCTCTAGAAGTCATCTAGTCCAATCCCCCACTCAACGCAGGCCCAATTAGATCAGGTTGCTTGGGGCCATGTCGTGCTGGGTTTTGAATCCTTTGAGTCTCCAAGGATGAATTCACAACCTCTCTGGGCCCTTGTTCCAATGTTTGATCACGCTGACTATGAAAACCTTTTCCTTTGTATCTAATTGCAATGTCTCACATTGCAGCTTGTGTCCATTGCCTCTCACCCTGACACCGTGCACCTTGAGAAGAGTCCAGATCTGTTTTTTCCCCATTAGATAGTTGCACCCTCCCATCAGATAGCTGTCAACAGCAATAAGGTCTCCCCTTAGCTTTCTCTGAATAAACTCAATTCTCTCAGCCTCTTCTCATACATCACATGCTACAGTCCCTCAGCTGATCTTATTCCAGAAGTCAATGTTTTCCTTGCACTGGGGAGCCCACCACTGGACACGGTACTCCTGACAGGAGCTGAACACAGGGGAAGAATCCCTTCCAGCAACCTGCTGGCTGGATACACTTCTGCTAATACAGCACAGTATGTAGCTAGCCTCCTTCAGCACAAGGGCACCCTGCTGATTTTGATAGTTGGGGAGGTTTTTCTAAGAAGAGTGAAGAAAGTTCCTTTTAATCCTGCCCCTATAGAAGCCTGACATTCTTGTGAGATTCTTTAGCACCAGCTACCTAAATCTATTATAACAGGATGGTTATTCCCAGCCCCATGTGAGTTTGCTGGCAGACACGGTTATTCTACAAGCAGAAAACAACAAGGACCCCAACAATATGTGAACCATAAAAGCAATGCAAGCCATCTCTGTAATTATTTTCCGATGTTCAGAGATATATTTGTTCTCCTGGAGTTCTTTTCATTTGTTCTACTTGAAACCATCTGTAGTAAAAAAGATTAGCCTTTGTGCCTATCAACCTATAATGCCCTGTTAAGCCAGCAGGAGTTTCAGATGTGAATGAATCCTAGGGTCTAGCCAGAGTACCACTCTGCTTGTCTGCTTCAATCAGAAGAGTATGACTCATATCTGAATATTTTAAAAAATCAATATTGATCAGTACAAGAATCACTTGACCTGTTCCCTGCAGACTTCAGAAGCGCAACACCAGATTCAAATTTGATGTAACTAAAAACAGAATGTACGTTATATTAGACAGAAATTATTTTAGAATACTTGGATCAAATTCTCTATGTCCACTACTGCTAGGACTCCAACCATTTGTTTCTTTTTCTCTGCTAAATACTTCCATATTTTCACTTCTTTTTTGTGGAGTTGTTATTTCTGCCTGTGTTACATTCTGATCAGATCGTGTTTTTCTTCAGAAGTAGCTTACACGGCATATATTAAATAATGATGACGAGAGTATACAAAACAATACAAAGCCAGATTTTGGTATTTTTACTCATGTTAGAGAGCATCAAATTCTAATGTGGAATCATGTTGCAGACAAACCGTAGTCAAGAGAAGTATTATAATTTAGATCAAATACAATATACACTAGTGTCGATTTCTGTCTCAAATAAAATTCATATCAATACATTGTATCTCTTGCACATAATTAACATCTATAGGAAACATAAAAATGCACAGAAAGTGAAAAGAGAATAATTTATGGATTTCTATAGACATTTTTGTAGATAGCACATATGTTTAAACAAACACTTTTGAAAGCTACAAATTGTACAGATTGGAGTTGATTGAAATTATAATTCAATGGAGGAAAACAACTGTTGCTTAGTCTGTCTTACCTGTTCCAAGAAACAAGACATGATATCTCCCATCAGCAGCATTCACTCGATCCACAGCAATCTTTGTATACTTGTAGTCAGCTCCTATCCGGATGATTAATGGCCTCTTGTGTATTGGGTAAATGGGATTAAACATCAAAGGGTGATTCCTGATGAAGGTCACAACATCGTCTGGAAACTCTTTGGTTGTCCGCATATTAGGTGTGAAGGCTCCTCCTGGACACTGTGAGAAACATGCATAGCAATGCTTAACAATACTTACCATCTTTCAGAGAGTTTTCATCTCCAAGTCATTTACAAATATTGACAGATTGTTGACGAAGTAAGTTCCCGAAAGAGCACTTCAGACTCTGACTGAAAGTAATTATGTTCCAGTAACGGGAATGAAGTGCTTGAACAGCTATGCTTTGAACTCCCTCAATTCAGATAAAGCAAACACAAACATATTTTTGCATTTTCAAAACCCAGCTTGATGGCAAAGATCCATACTTCTGAACCTATTTCCACATTCTTTATGCTTCTAAACTGCCTGTTGATAAAAAAAATCCAAGTGATTGGCATGGGAAGATACCAAACTTTCACAGTTATAGATTTAGTACAAAGGCAAAAGGTAAAATTTGATATTAACTGTAGTTTGGCCAATATCCTTCTAGTCTTTATGTTGATTATGAGATGGTGAAAGGGTCTGTGACTCATCTTCATTTGAAAAAACAATAATATGGAGTTGATGAGGGGGTCCCATGACGACTCATTTATATCTGAGAAGACTGACCATTCACAGGATCTTGTCTACACTTTCCCTTATGCCCGAGAAATAACAGAGGTCCATGAATATTCTGGATGCTTCCTTACATGTAATGAAGAACCATCCAAATAATCAGCCCTGAGGCATTCTGGACCTCATGAGGAAATAAAAGCAATCTTAGAAATCTCAAGTGTTTACTGGGAGTGAAACCAAAAGAAGACTGTGGGAAGAAATCAGGAGCTATGTCAGTAACTGGTACAATGTTCTGGATGTACCTATGTTAATTTACATGACTTTTTTTCAGCCACTGTTACCACACTTCTTATTGCTGCTCCTGAGCTTTCATTTTACCCGTTACCAGATTTCTGAGCTGTGAAACTCTCCTCAAAGTATTGGAGCTATTCAGAAATATTTCAACACAATATTTTTCCAGTTGGAAAATGTTGATTTGTTCAATACGAAGCATTTCATGGAAACTTGTTTATTTTGATGAGGACCATTCTTACATCTAGGATGGAATTTCTGGTCAAAACCACAGACACAAAAATAGCTAGTAACTTAGGGAGACATTTACCTCACCTGACTTCTACTGTCTCAAAGTCAGGCATTTATTCTTAGTCAGCCATCTAGGTTTCTTCTGTAGTCAGTAATTCAGACTAGATGCCCTGCTTTTAGATGGCTAAAATTACATAAAATGAATCATACTCTGAGAGACTAGGAAACTCGCTGGGGATATATGAGTCATGTGTCCAACCTACCTGATGCAAGCAAATGTTAGAATCTGGGTCTTCACCTCCCAGGGGATCCCTCTAACCACCAGGCAGGAGTGCCTGTTTTACCCTCACTGCTAAAAGCTATTCCATCTTGTGCACATAATAAACTATTCATCGGGAAATACCAGGAACAAGGTAGAGAGGGGACTGCAGCCTAACCCCAGGCTTTAGAATAATCTTCTGGCTCAATTAGGATTTAATTATTTATACAAAATAGAACAGCTCTGGTAGGAATTCTTTAAAAGAAATTGCTCTGGCATCAGTTACCTACAGAAAGAAGAACCAGAACTCAGCTCAGATATGGGTCTCTCTTCCCATCTGACATCCTTGACAATTGATTCTTCTGGACTCTTAATTATCCTGAGGGTTTTTGTTTGGTTCTCATTAGAAATGACACTACATGCTAGTCCTCTAAGTCCTCAGAAAATTGAATTCTGATTATCTTGTTTGCTTTACTCCTTCCCTCTGTGGCACTTCCATCCACAGTCTTCCAGGAAATGTATGGAGCTATCTGCTAAGATTAGCAACAAATGCTGAAAAAAGAACTGTCTTCATGAATTTGTAAGCTATTAGCAAGATTATTCTACTTGGTAGTGATCTGCCAGACCCCAGTTCCTCTCCAAAGGGATTCTGTTTCACAAGCAGTTCAAATTAAACTTTCCTGTTCCTCACAGCTCAGTTAAAAGACTTTCTGTGATACTTTCTATCCTTCCATTCTTGACTTGGAGATCATAAGACCTTTGTCTGCAACTTCCTGCAAAAATGTCTGTGCTATGGTTCACCCCAGCATGACCCTAAAAACTTACATTATATCGTTGTTCTGAGCAAAGCCTTAGCAAACATCTTTAATCAATTAATTCCTTTGCTATCTTCCTTATAAACCAATGACAAGCAAAAGATGTTACTGAAGAACCCTATAAGCTCTCCCTTTCCTGGAGGGATTGAATGTGTATCCTTCACACCTCATTCAAGGACTTGGCTACATGATAATTATGTTCACAGTTCATCACCATGCAGTTAGATTGTAGAGAAACAGAATTCTTTAATTTACAGCATATTCCCCAACATGCTGTAGGTACAAAAACTATTTCTGTAAACTCTGAAAAATGGAAACTATCCTCAAACATCACCGAATTTAGTAGCAAGATGCCAATTATGTAATTTTTTTTCCTTTCTTTTTCCATAAGTAAGTTTTGCTTGTGCAGAAATAAGAAACCATTGGTATTTAGTGAAGGGCAGCCAAACACTGTGGAGTTGATTATGGCCAAATGAACGTATTGCTTTATTTAATCCTATTGAAGCTATACCAAAGCCTTTTCATTGTTTATCCAATGTACTGTGACACAATGAACATTCATTTCTGTCCAGAGGTTTAGTATGAATATCTCTTTAGGCAACTGTAAAGTAGGATTTTCCATGTCATATAAAAAGGCATGCCTGTCTAGTCCAGCATCCCAGAAGTTGCAAAAAACCTGTGTTCCAGAGGAAAGAGCCTCATGCCCCATAATCTGCAACCATGGCTATTCAAAGTTAACCCTTTGAACACAAATTCTGAGCAGCAAAAAAATCCCCATGTCCTGATTTTTATAGATGTTTTGACATAAGTGAAAAATAGACTTTGTGGTATGCATTTAAAATTGGAACTTTTTGGCAGTAAAATATAGAAGCAAAGCCAAACAAGTCCCAGCTTAGAAAATACACCTTTAAGATACTGTGTTGTGGCTGAATTGTGAGGAAGCACAGAAAAGCCAGCGATCAGAAAAACAGCAATGATCATCTTAAAAGAATCTCTTCTGGCTTTATTTTTTGTGTGAGCTATGATCTAAGAATTTAGCTTCAAATTCAGAGCTCATCGGCACATCTGAAAAATGTATATAATTTCTGTCACCAGGTTAAATCCAAACCTGAATTTTCTTTTTCCCTTTCCTTTGTGCTGCCCAATTTCTTTAGGCCCATCTGGAATACCTCATAAGCCTCCACGAGGCGAACCAAGAATAACATGGCAGTGGTTGAGGAAACACATACAAATACAATATTCTGAAGTAGCACGAAGCTCTGAAATATGACTAATCACAAGACCATGAAACTTCCTGTTTAAATGGGCCATTTATTTTCTTTTTTTGTAAAGTTTAAGCTTAAAGCCTCAGTGAACTTAGGAGACTAGAGCTGCATGAATTAATTGCAAAGAAGGAATAATGCTAGCATTAGACCTTAGTGGAATATCAGGTATTGATTAGCTAATTCTAGAGATCTGGGAACATGAAGTCCTAAATCTTACAGCCAGTAATAACTGCACTAAAATGTCACGAAGAATTGTGTGAACAGGGAGAGCTATTCCATGTATCTGTGCATTAGTGTATAGGAGAGAAAGAAAGAGAAAGAACAAGACCTACAGCACAAAGATGAACATGAACGAAACAGTGATATGGTTAAAGGTTCTTGCAGTGACTTGCAAAATTAAAATAAAATTTAATTTCCTGTGATAAATGGAAATGCAATAAAGTGTTCATCTAAAAAATTATAACTACATCATTGAGAGATGATTTATCATTCTGTGCATACTTATTTAATTCTGATACTTAAGAAATTTTACAATGACTTCATAGGAGTCAACAAAATTTGCTTCATTTAGCAAATATCGATTTAGAGAAGATTCTAGAGAAAGTTCATATATTCTTCATTAAAACTGGAAATATTAGACTTCATACTTCTGCTAAATCTAAATTAAGTGTAGTGCCAATAAGTAAACAAATAAATAAAGACAAAACTGCATCAACAGCAATTTTTATACACCATAAAGGTGAAAAGAAAAAAAAATAACAATTTTATTTAAAAATTTTCATGGGACATTTTTTTAAAACTTGGAAACAGAGCTAGCTCTAATGGTGTACAGAATTTATTGGACGATTACTACTACCCCTGTTACAGCGAGAGGAAGTCCTGAAAAATTTTCAAGGCACACAAAAAGCATTCTTAACAAGGAGGACTGCTATGAACTGATTGGCATGAAAACTCATCTATTTCTAGGTTTCTCATCTAAGATTCAGTACCTGACAGGGTATTAGACCTAGTCAAACGACAAGTCTCAGAAACCTTGCTCTCCTAGTACATCTCCCAGGCATCCCAGTAGAGCTGCAAAACTTTAGAGGACTATGGAAAATTTATACAGACTGAAGACAGACTTACAGACATTTGGATCCAGATTGTAGAACACAGCGCTGTCTTTGTACGCTTATTTATTTAGCTATCTTTTGCTCAAACATACACACAAAATGTAAATGTACATGTAAACAATATGACTGTCATCTAATGAAATAATTCTTACTGCCTTTTGAGCAGAAAGAGCAAGAGCGATTAACATTTTGCATGACTTTTAATTCTCTAGAAGATTTCCAGATACTACGTGATTTGTATGGCAAGCTGAGAAGCAAATAAAATCGTTCTGAACTGTAACTAAGTTTCATAGACACATGCAGTCCATTCTCCCAGAATAAATAATATTTATTTATGTATTAAACATAGACAAGTAATTGGCAAGCCTGCATAAACATCTTTGTACTTACGGTGCCAGGACGCGGGTACGGAATTCTGCCCTGATATGGAATCAGCTGGTGGTTTGGGCCCTCCTTGTGTGCAAATGGCCCATTGAACACCGTCTGGATGTCGGATAGATGATACACACACACGGCTGAGCCTTTAAATATGGAGCTGGAAGACAACAGGAAAAAGTTAGTATTGCAATCTACCAACTTTTTTATAGCTTTTCCATCATTTTGCATGGTCCAATAGTGAAAGATACCTCTGAAAGAATATATTTAATACAATTTAATGCTTCTATAGCATGGATTTAATACATTTAAAATCAACTAATTTAGCTTCTCCACATACACCATTACTCTTTAAGACCCAGCACCTTTTTGAACAGTGAACTGAAAAAAGAGGGAGGAAGGTAGAATAAGAAAATTTCCTACTGGTAGAATAAGAAAATTTCCTAATGTTGAATATAAAAGAAATACAATCTGGCCCCAGTTAAATCAATGGCAAAAATATTGCTGACTTCAGTGAGACAAGAGTTTTATAAACTTTGTACTGCCAAGCTCAGCACAGGTTTCCAGAACTCCCTACCAGTATATTAACCACAAGACCTCCATGAGCTTCCTAAAATACATAGCTAAAATGTTAATCAAAACATCCAGTGCAATTACAATTGGTTAGATTATTACAATCAGTTGCCAGCTTTTCCAAGCAAAATGGGGACAGGTTGTGGCTGTAAAGGAATTACTCCTATACAGTCCTCAAACACAGCCACAAAACTGGTTTTACAAAGACCCCTTCAAAAGAGTTGAAGTTTGAGGCTTCCTGAGGAGAACCCAGGGGATCACCTATGAGAAGGGCATGTGTTTCCATTGCTCTGGGTCCAGAAATGGTCTCATATGTCTCCTCAGCCAGCACGAGCCCTGAATGGCCTCCATCATCCCATGATGATGGAGGGCACTAGGGGAATAATTTCCAGAGTGATGCTAAGGCTGACTGGAGTGAATTAACTCCCCCCTTTTTTTTTCTCTCACTGCATATAAGGTTTGGGATATTTATCTTAACAAAGTGGAAAATCCAGACAGTCTGAAATCTGCCTGATGTTAACTGTAGGATGAAGATAATCTAAGTAACCCTCTGTTTTCAACTGAAAAAGAAAAAAACCTGAAAACATTACACATAGTGTCCAAACAAGCAAAGTGTAATCCACCTTGCTCTCAGCTATATATGGATTGGCAGGAGGAATCTTTTAGATGGATTATGGTATTTGTGAAAATTTTAGTAGGTATTAATAGGTTTTAATAAATTTATTTAATCTTTCCAAATGTTTTATGTTAGATTTACAGCAGATTATGCCACCAAAATAATTTGCTTCAATATTACTTGTTTTCCTTCTGTATGGCTTAGATAAAAGTACTAATAGTTGTTATTTGGTGAGATGTTTCTCTCTTGCTACTGTTACAAGTTGGAAGTCTACAGAGGTGACGGTAAAGGAACTGCTAAGGAGTAAAAATCATTGATTGCTGTATTTAACTAGGTAACACATCCAATCTATAGTCAAACAAAGAGAAGGAAAGCATAGACCATGTGGTTCATGATAACAGAAACGCCTGAGTGTAAAAACTTCAACAGAGAGAGAAAACAGCTTGAGAGCCAGGAAAAAGTGAAGTTTTCTCTTTGTTGTCACCTTATATGGTCCTGTGATTCAAACCTCATATCCATTGCAGGAATACCAGGAGAATTAGGTAAAAGTGTTTCTAGTTCAGGCATGTTGCATCCACAACCTAATCATAAGTGTGGTTTTACTGCTAAACATAACCTCAGCATTTTCTCTTTTTGTGCAGTAGGAATCATAAAATGTAGACAGCACCAGATGTTTACAAGTTATGGGATTCTTTTTTTCCCAATTAAATATCATAAAATCATATTTTCTTGGCTAGGTCACACATTTGAGAAAGCAGATCCCTGGATCCACATGAAAAAAGACAGAAAAGTATATCGGGAAAAAATATTTTTTCATGCAAGGATTTTTTTACTAGAAATTGCCATTAAAGGAATTACTAGTAATAAGTTAAATAATTTGCTACTTTGATCAAATAAATTAAATAAAATAAAAAATAAGGAAAAAACCCTCTTTGAAGTTAAGTAATAACAGCTAAACAATACAGGATAGTGTATCAGAAATCAGTAAGCAGTAACTATTTCTACTCTGTATACTAACACTGTGTGATGAGGGAAAGAGAAAAGTGGAAAAAAGAAAAAGAAAGGTAGAGACAGCAGAATCTGTTGGTCCACCTGTCAGTCTACCTTTGTGGAGAGTTTCTGCACAGTAAGCCACATGTAGTACTTCCACTGCCCTTGGGAGCTCACTGAATGCTTTCTAAACTGGACAGTAAGTGAGTACTACTGACTGATAACAGGGAGCTTAAGGCTGCAAGGAGGTGATCAAATGGGATATAAGCTTGTCTTTTTGTAGCCAACTGAAGCTGACATGGGTTATTTGCCATCTGTGCGATCATCTGCCAGCTGAGAGACTGGAAATGATTTGTATGAATTCATGTAAGAATTCCCAGTTTGATCCTTCAGGGTTCTGGATGTCCTTCAGGAGGTGTTAATTGCTCTCAGATGCCGCATGAGTTCACTGCATTGAAGTCGTCTAGCTTTCTGCTGCTGGATGGTAACAAGTGGCCCTCCATGGAAATGTTTTCCCAGTGCCAGCTGACACTACGTCAGGGAGCAGTTTGCTCCAAGCAGCATAGCTCTAACATGGATACCACCAGTAATGATACTGAGATTGTCACTCCTGCATGCAAATGGTGGCCACAGCAGACATACAAAATTGCACAGAACAGCCTTTACCACAAACCATCACTTTCAGTTTTCATATAGAAAATTGGGCAGTTCAGAAAGGTAATTTTTTCCAAATCTCCCCATTTACCTTGACGTTGTAAAAATTCCATACACAAGCGTTGTTCTGGGGTTATCTGTCTCTAAAAGAAACACATCCTCTGTAAGAAAGAAAAGGAAAAAGAAAAAACATTTTTAATACTAATAAAGACTTTATTTTCCAGTTTAATTTATTACTTTATTCCTGCTGAAATCAACAGTAGTTTTGTCTCAGACTTGAATGGGAAAAAGCAGACTTATTGTATGAATGGACCATATGCATAAATCTAGCATTTGAACATTCAGAATCAGCTTGGAAATTAACTCCTCACCATCTAGCCTTATGAAGACAGAAGGCAAAGATTTTCAAATATGTTCGGGATCCATGTCGTACATTTCTCTCCGTTGGATCTCATTTCAGCAGGTTGTTCAACAGTAGGCAAACATTTAAGTTGCAGTAGGTCAAAGGCAGAGTTCCCATAGACGGATGTAACGCAAAGCAGGACAATTAGGTGTTTTACTGTCCAGTACACACTCTAGATACCCTCACTAGCTCATTTTCAACATGATATGAATGACACACAGTTTTGCAGTGAAGACACTGAGAGATGTAAACCTCCCAGCTTCTGTTGTGTAGGGATTTATTGACTGCGCTATGCAAAACTGTACCTACTCACTGAACTGAATTTGCCCACCTTTACCTCTGATCTGTTGATTTTTCTTACACTTCAGTGAAAAATACTTTAATCTCTGACAGTTTCTCCTTATAAATGTTTTTAATAACTATCATCAAGCTACCTCTTGAACTTATTTTACAACACACAAAAAGACTGAACTGTTTGAGCTTTTATCATAAAATATGTTCTTCAGCTTTCCATTAATTTATGTCACTCCTTCATTAACCCTCTGAAATTTTTAAACATTCTGTTAAATATGTCAAAACCAAAAGACTTCACCATGGACTGGTAGTGTTACACTTCTGCACTATACATGAATTTCCAGCTGCGGTTGTATTCTTACTCTTTGCTACAGGATTGTGCTGGGAGCCCAGGACGAGAACATTGTCTCCTATTCTGTATGGTCCTCCATTTTGTCATACAGAAAACTAAAAGCAGTTATCCTACTGCTTTGTTGAAGAGGAGTGGGCTGGTAAATCACAGCTCTGAAAAATTAGTTGCTGTGGCAGTGCTAGGAGACACTGGCAACTTCTGAAAGTCAGTCCTCCAAGCACCTTGCATATTCTGAGTTACAGCAAGTTAGGATCTGCTCCTAGGCCCATCAGGTTCCATTGAAACCTTGAACCAAAGCAAGTATTTGTAAAGCATGAAGTCAAAAGGACTCCAAACCCCATTTGCTATGATAAGAATCAGGAATAATGACGGAGAAAAGAGAGAGAGATTACAATGGAGAGAAGGTCCATCAGATGCAGCCCCAGTGTGGGACCCATTAGCTATTTATATTATTTATATTTATATTTATATTTATATTTATATTTATTTATACTGATACACAGACCAGATCTTCCAATACCTGAATTTAGAACTATAACTTTGTATGTCACAACTGTGGACGATATAGAACTTGAAACTTTCTGATAATGTTGTTTGGCACTTATGTATCAAGATATGGATCTATTAATTCCTTATACAGCTTGTGACTGCTGTATAGATTATTGACTGAATATTTATTCATAGTATTATTGCTATTGCCAGTAACAGGATTTATTAGTATTATCTTGAACTATCAAATTGAGGCCTCTACCCAGTGACCAAAAACTAAAAACTGTATTGCGGAAAAGCTGTATGTTACAGAGTGGTATAAGAAACAGTTTCAAAGAAATGTATATTAAAAAACCTCTATCATAATCCTAACTAGGAGCAAAATAACAGTAAACTTCATTTATATGTTCCCTTCCAAATATTAATTCTTTACATATATAATTCCTCTACAGTCAAGATTAGTTACCTTTATTTCAAAGATAATGATAATTACCCAGAGAGCTTTATGAAGAATTTTTTTATTTCCTGTCATAAAACTGCAAGGGGAATTTTGTATTAATTTCTACAGGGTCAAGGTTTTGCTGTCAACAAACTGACTAAGGAGCTGTATGAACATCAATAATTAAATATGCACAGGGTGCAGGATTTAGATAAAACTTTTAAGGCATTTTCTTGCCATACCTAATTCATCAAAGTACGTTTCTGTTCCATCTTCATCCATTACTGAGCATACAAGTCTTGCTTTCAAGAATGTTGTCCACTTGTTCACGAGACTACGCTGACCACCTGTGTCATTCTGGAAAGGAATATTATTTTCAGAAAAAAAATACAACACAGCTAACATTTTCCTGGGTTTTCCCACATTTTCCTCAGGTTAATTTGACTCATCATCTAGACAATTATGCTGGTATATTCAATATAAAAAATAGAGAAGCCTAAACCAAATCCCCTCATCTAAACACTCCAGATACAGGAAAAACAAGAACCAGTTTTCTGAGCAGATTTTCTGTTCTGGGCTAGCAGGCTTGGGAGGGTTGGGCAGTAGATTTTGTGCAGCAGCAGTGTGTGTAGGTATGATTGGAAAGGACTGTGGAGGTCTGTAGTGCTCACTGACACCTAGTGTGGAGAAGTCCATGATACCTCTAAAAGGTCTAATAGTCCTGTGGAGGGATGTTTCTCCTTGTCCTGACAGCCTTTAGCTGCATTTTACCTAGTAAGCCATGCTGGCCCATGAGATGGATCCTCTGATCTAAATTCAGAAATGATGGCTAGCATGAGTCAAGCTAGTTTTGCGCTGTTGCAAGTCCTGCTAGCTTGGTCCAGAGCTGGCTTGGTCACAGCTCGCTCAAGGATCTCTCCATCTCTCACCAGTGCAAGGTGGAATCAGTACTGCTAAACCAGATGGTGGAGGTCCTGCCTCATTCTGCTCATGAACACTTTAGGTAAGAGCAGTATCTTCCAAACTGCATAGCACAATGTCACCCAAAGAAAGGGGAAAAGGAAATGTAGAAGCTAGACAAATGTAATTTCGCTGAAATGCTGTGCATGTTTCACTGGTGCTCCTGGAGCTGCTAATCAGACTTTTTGGGTGACCCATAAGGGGTCTTTTGTGGGGGTCTCTCTTGGCACCATTGTACTACTATATTTGGCCAGTCTCAAAGGTGTTGATATATGATGGTATACAAGTATACAAATATGACTGGCTCAGATTTATTTTCATTAGCTTTGGGATTCTGTCACTGACTTCGGTGTAAGTCTAAACAGGCTGAGGCCTTTCAGAAATCGTCTGGGCTTCATTATAACAGTAACAATAACAAATACAGCTATAATTGTGTGAAATGTCTCCTTGCAAAATACCCAAAAAGGCCTTTGGGAACTCCCACAAAAATATAGAAAACAGAGATTATAAAAGAGATCACATGCCTCATCATATTGCTAGAGAAGGAGTTTAACACAATCCCAAACATGCCCACACACCCATGCACAACAACGTCGCAAAGCATCAAATTCTAAAGAAGACCCAGATTAAAGACAAGGAATACACAAACGTTCCTGAACCTTTCCAAAAGAAGGAATGAGAAGGCTAGCAGTAGTTGTGCATTTATAATTTTGCTTTCATAAAAAAAAAAATCCAGTTCATCAGAGATATTAATAGCTGCTTCAATCATTTTTCATCGACACTTGATTATAGATACGAAAAGGGAAACAGAGACAATGGGGAGCGCTGCGATCGTAAATTAATTACGGCACAGAAGTAGCTATAACTCCTGAATTTAATTTTCCTGTGCATGTTTTTAAAGTTAGGCTCACACATACATCAGTGCAAGAACTCAGAAAGGGCAGATATTGTAAAAAAGAAAACAACATTTGAAAGCTAAATCAACCCATTTAAAAGCTTGGCTCTGATATTTCCAATGGGTTTCAAAGATTTTGAGTGTGTTTGTGTGTATGTGTGTGTGTGTGAAAGACTTCACTGTCTTATAAGTCAGTTTTTCTAAGCAAAGAATGCACCTCATTCATGCAAAGGATAGCAAGTTTGGAAATTCAACACTGGTAACTATTCTGAGTCAGTCAGAGAAATACACAAATTCCTGAATCTCTAAATTTCCATATCATTATAGGTATAGCCAGATATATGTAACATGTTCAGATCCTAGCTGTGTGTTCAGTAACAGCTCTTCTTAATTATGAATGTGGACGCTGAAACAGGAAATTTGTTTCAAATATAAATCAAAGGCTTTTCAATCATTTAGTCTTTTAGCTTGTCATGTCACGCTAGCAGCTTGTCCCAACAACCTGGCAAACAAAATAGTTCTTACTGGGCATATTCTTGCAATCATTGAATGAATTTGCTTTGTGCTGCCGCTGTTGTCTGTGAGTCTCTCTTTGAAGAAGAAGTAGATTTTGGCATCGTTGGGGTCAGTGCCATCTGGGATAACATGAGCATCCACAAAAATAGGCTCTGAAATGAAACAGTATACCAAAAAGATGAACCCAAAAGATGTATCAGTGTAAGCAAATAATGATTTGACAGTTACTGACTGCTTCAAGGAAATGCTATAATATGCATATTGAGGTACTGCTGTGGCAGGTTAGGCTATATGCTCTAGCCTCATGTGTGGCTATACCAGATATTACCAGGTAAATGGCTTCTTACTGGCAGCCTTAAGCTTCTGTGTCCTCACATTTTATCCCACAGCAGATTTTTAGAAAAGCAATTAAAATACAGAAGCAATAGTATTAGATTACTGCAGAGATTCAAAGACTTGGAGGAAGAACAGGGAAGAATCAATGTGTTATCAGGGGCACTTAAGGAAAGACTTAAGCCAAGAGTTAAGTGTTTGCACTCAGAAATTAGTTTTCCTACTGTGTTTTGATAATCAATTTCTTTCCACTGAAATAAATGGCCATAATTGTCACTGACTTCTCTGATAATGGGACTCTCTTCTGCACACATTTTGAATGCAAGTGGTGGGGAGTCTTCTGCACAGAGGTGGATCAGCCTGAATTAACTGAAGTTGGTAATTCACTAGAAAAAAACTTAGAATCAAGCGCTCTAATTTAAGGCAATGTCTGATGCATTAGAGGTGGAGAAGGCACGTCCCTAGAAGTCAGATTGTCTGACCACTCGCCATGTAAAAGGTTTTCATACACTTTCCCTTGAACAGTTTGGTTCAGCCTTAATGCAAAAAAGGCCATCAGGTAGGGTGGCTTAAGAGGTTGGCTCATGCAATGAACCCTTTATATCTGTGCATTGTCTACAATATATATTTACACACATTTTTTCATGTTTCAACCTCATAAATTAAATTCAGAGAAAAGCTCTTTAAAAGACAAGCTCTTTATTTTAAACAAAACAAGGCAGAATCTCTGTGAAACCCATTAAAAGCTCTGGTAAAACAAAGGCATCTCACCACTCAACCACTTGGAGTTGTGCTGGTCAGTTCGCACTGCATTCCTCCTGGTCAGACTCCGAAAAATGGCTGCATCCGTCCCCATGAAATCAATATACATTCCTGAAAAAAGCTCTTCATCTGCAAAGAATTGAAATGGAGGGGAAAAAGCAAATGCATTGTTGCGGCTTTTGGGAAATTTGTTTTTATGGATCTATTTTTATTTTAAACTTGTCAGCTCTTTATTTACACAGGAGTCTATACAGATAAATATTGGGTCATGGGAATGGTGTTTCCCTCTGATTTACAAAGACACAATCTAGAATGCACCAGAATCATCAGATTTTTCATTAAGACTTTAGGGAACTGCATAATTAAATGCAACAGCAGAACTGCATATGTGGTGAACCTTTCTTTGTTATGAAGTTTAGTTGCTCAAATTTCACTGCTAAGGATCACTGGAAAATCAGGCTAGTGTTATCAAAAAAGAATCAGATTCAATTTTTTAAGTACATCCTTCAAAAAGGTTTTTTTGTTATGGGAGCAGACAAAATGACTGGGCTGAATTTATTGCTGGTGCAAACTGGCCCAACATCTATTGCAGTCAAAGGATCAGTGCCAATTTTTACCAACAGTATTGTCAAGGCTGCCCCAGGCAGCCTCAAGCTGACTTCAGTATTGCAGAGGCCAGACAATCATATTATTGAACTTTACACAGAGTAATACGGAACAACAATTGTCCCCTTTTATGTACTTGATTCTAAGTACAGGGTAATTATGCTTGAACAGAATTAGACATGCAACTCTTATATTAACAGAACTATGAACTTCTGCTCCCTGTGCAGGGTTGAAAACAGTCCATCAGTCAGGATGTGTATCTGTGTTTGTGTAAGTCTGTGTGTGTGCATAAATATACATATATATAATTATAATTATAATTACATATACTATCATATTCTGCTCCGTGAATAACCAAGCAATTTTCACTGACTAATGACAATGAAACCCTAGAGCAGAAAACAGTAGCTAAAATAAACTCTAACTCTCAGAGTGGGAGTGGTGGCTGAATACATTCCAGTACAGCTGGGTCCTTTGATTGATGTTTTTGTCTGAATTCCTGGACTACCCAGAGAGTGTGGTCAAGCTGGCAAGAGTCACAGGCTCAGAAGCGCTTGAGGCTATTTTTATGCTCTATGTGTGTGTGTGTGTGCGCGCGCGCGCATCAATATGGAACACTATTGGCTCATGAGAGAATTAAAACTCTGGGGATTTTGTTTTTCCGCTGCTGGCTAGAGCCTGAATTGAACCCCTGCAGAGCAGCCAGCAGCCACGCTTCTGCTCTCATCTCTCCCAGTGATGACAAGATTCATACACAGGGGATTTAAACAATGCATTTGCTGCATGTTCATGAAGCATTTACTTCCTGAGCATGTCTTGACAGAATGATGTTAGATCTATACTGATTTATAACTGATTTTGTATATTGGCCTCATTGCCTCATTGAATAATAATTCTTATTATGAAAGAAATTGGCTGAAAGAGATCAGGCTTATCGTTCTCACTAAACATTACGTACAGTTCCATGCACACACACTAACAATAGTACTACACTATGTAATTTTAATCCTATTACATATCAACACTATTAGTTATGTCTTAAGCATTCCTAGCGTCTACTTGCTAATCATGTATCAGATGATATCCGTCAGCTCCACTTCCTTTTGGTTAAAATCTTAAATTCCACACAGCACTTGGTCTGCACAGCACAACTAGTTCACACAACTTCTCTTTGTTATTGGGGGAATTACTGAATTGATGAGGTATGTCTGCTTTTATAAATATCTGAGAGTCTTGGTGGGGAGAGAGACATGCATCCTGCATATTAGTTATGCCAAGTTTCTTCAAAGGACATTTTTCATTGCTTTGATGCAAAAGTGTCTTTGCACAATGGCAAATTGTACCAAGTTCAAATTTGTTTTTATAGCATCACTTTCCTCTGAAGGGTGAATCAGCTTTGCTGATGTATTCTAGGCTGGTGATGCCCAAAATTGTCAAGAAATTGCAGCTATATTTAAAAATGGTTCTTTTGTTGTGGAAGAGTTACCCAGTCTGGCAGTATTTCCTATCTTCTGAAGTGAGGGGAAGGAATTCCTCCTGCAGAAGAATGCTCAAAGGAGAGTCCAGTACATGGGCTCTGTCCTTGCATTTTAACTCAAGCTGTGATTTACAAAATCCTCCCTTTTCCGGCATGGATATTGAGGCTGAATGCATTCAAGCTTAATGTTTTTGAAGTGACTGGACTTTGTAGTAACAGGGAGAAAGTATAAAACTCAATCTGTGGAACTCTTTTGAAAAAGAATATGACCTTTGTGGAATAATTTAAACTTTGTAGATGAATTATGTCATGAAAGATAAGTGAAACACTAGGGAAAGTCTCATCAGTCACATAACTGAGAGATCAAGGAAGATAACGTAAAGTCTACTAAGATGAACAAAGCTGCCATAGATCCATTGTAGAAAAAAGTCAGCTTACTGTACATAGAGTAATTCAGAAACAATGTACTTTAATGGTGTTTCATAAAATTCAGAAGGAACAAGGAAAGGAAACTTTATTTTTTAATGACAATTGATTCACTTAATAATGCTGGAAGAGCAATGAGTAGCAGTGGATTAATCCATCACTGACTTTGAACAAACATTTTCTTTACACAGTGAGTGTCTGTAAACACTGACCATAGATCACTGATAAGATAAAGATATAAGTGCAGCCAAGGTTCAGAGAAGTACATAGGTAGCATTTGCCTGTCTTCTAAAGGTGCTTCAGTTCATATCTCTGAATGAAATTACTTGTCCTTTGTACTAAATATATTTGCAATGAGGAATCGAAAAAAAAAGTTAGTTTATATTTTGAACAGGTCATGTAGGATAGACTATATGACACTTCCCTTAAGCTCCATGACACTCAAACTTTAAAGGAAATACCTGGCACTATATGTAATTGCCATTGATTTCAGTGGAAGCCAAATAGCAGAAACACCGCACATTGTTCCCTTGTAAACCTTGGGTGAAATACGCAGTACCTGTGTTCATGAAGTTGCATTTGCTAAGAAAGCCTGAAAAAGCTGTGCAACTGCTGTTCCCTTCACATCCAAAAACATAGCAAGGAGTAGGCACATGTTGAAAAATCAAGGCTTTGGCACTAGAAGTCTGTGAACATGCTGCAAACGTGAAAGGTCAGCTTACACTAAGTATATATAGCATGCCTCCCGGTTGGGGGGAAAAAAAAAAAAAAGAGTTTCTTTTACTGATGACTTAGGTTGCACAAAGCATATGTCCCCTTTGAGTTTTCACTTAGGTGTGCAATAGGCACCGCAGTAATTCTTTGTACGGGGTATATCTCACAGTCACTGAGTACAGTCACCACCAATTCACAAGAATATTTGAGGTATGTCAGTTGTATCGCTTTCTGGCCCTTCACATGGAAGAAAATTGCAAAATTGGTTGGGTATAAAGGCAATTGAAGAATGCAGAGCCTTGCAATAGCTGGTGGACTCTACAGCAGAGATGACAACAAAAATGAAATTCAAAGTAACTAAAGTCTTCAGGCTTTCTTTCCCTGGCTACTCTGAGATTTTACAAATAATTAAATGAGACACAAGTGCTGTCTAGGATGAACAAGGTCAGAAGCTGTTCAAACACAAAATGCTAGACAGGGTAATGCAAAGTTGAAACTAACCCTGGGAAAAAATGTGTAAGCTGGAAAAGGGACAATCTTTTGTTTTCTGTTTCCCTCTGTCTCCCTTTCAACAGCTTATTTCTGCATTTCATTTGTACATCCACCTTTAGCTTCATCTAAACCTTGAAACAAGGATGGACCCAACCCTTCTGACCATCAGCCAAACACAAGGTACTGCTCTTTGGAGGTTGAATTCTCTCATTTCAGGCATCCTATCAATCCACACCATGCATGATCATATAGGTTTAGACCTCAGCAACTTGGAGTATTTTTACTTACTGATCATAACAGACACCGTGTTCACATTAGGATTGAAAGAACAGCGTCCCTTTCCTGATTCACACTTGGAGTCGATCTTGAAGATTTGTTCCTGCAATGTAGATTTGTGTGTCACTTCTCATTTCAGAAACCATCAGACATAAAGTGATTTTTATGCTTGGCCGTTTCCAACAATGCTCAGCACTGCTGGGCACTTTTGCTGTACTATCAGCAGTTTAGGTTTCCTATTCAGAATTTCATCACCTTTTTAGACAGCTTTTTCACTGATACCCAGTTATTTTCAAGACTCTTGTTATAAATTCAAGACACTGAAATAAAGAATTTTTCCCTCTAGCTCAGTTATGCTTTGGAGAAGTTGACTGATCTCTGCAATAACATCTGTGGAGATTACTTCTGTGTTTTTGAAGTTATTAATCCTTTACTTGCTGAATACATGGTGATACTTATGCTAGTCTAGGACATTATAATAAAGCTACTAGAACAATAATACATATTAAATAAAATTCTCTTATGAAAACTGTCATTTGGTGATAGTATAAATCATTTGCTCTTTACTGAGCTATCAGACCTCCAAAAATCCCCTAAATCATAGTTATTTTCTTCAATAGCATCTTTTGGATTATGTGTAGAGCTCCAATTCCATAGTGATAGATGATTTATCAGTATTTCCTGCCATAGCCTGAAATTTCTTGGAAATATTTTGCTGTTTAGGAATCTTGGTATGGGGCTTTGTTTATATTTTACGTGATTTATAGATAGGAAGTACATTTGGCAAAGTAGAAGCAACCTGTGCTACAGCTTGAAACACAAACAGTCTGAATATCTTTAGAAAATTTGCCCATCTTGGTGCACCTCTTCACTTCTTTGTTCCCAGCAATACTGAAGAGCACAGTATGCTGAGCAAGAAGGGTCCAAGTCTGTTCTTAAAAACTTCAGTCAGTAATGGCAGAGATATTGATCCATAGCACATGGACTTGCATACCATTGTATACCAAACAAACAACTCGTTCCTAGCCTCCTATAACAAACTTCTAATCTTTAAGGCCAAAAGACACAATTGCAAGGAAAAAAACACCCAAACTTAAAACATTTCTGTTTCAACAGAAAAAGGTAGCTGACAAAAATTCCAAAGAAAGGCTTCTGTGATGTAGATGCCAATGTATTAGTTATTTGACTAAGGACAGTAACTCTTTTTATTCCCTTTAACAATTAATGTAAACCACAGGGGAATGGAGATGCCACACAGATCACTGAGCAGCCATTTGGCAATAGTGAATTGGAGACTGCCAACCTGAAATGCTCAGCTACAGCAGGAAGTTTTCATATCCATTATCCCCTATATCTTTTCCCCCTCTTCTGTTTTGCCTAATTTAATCACAGAGAGCTTATCTGTTGTTTCAGTAGTAAGGTCTCTAAACAATGTTAAAACATAAGTATGAAATTTCTAGTATGATCTTGTTTTTTTTTTTGTTGTTGTTTTACATCTAGATTAATATGCAGCTTGATGTTAATCCATATTTACTATATTACACTGCTATTTACCAATGCAAAATGCCCATTACTGCACTATTAAACTAGCTCCAGGATTACACTCAATTTTAATATATATTAAACTACTTTTTAGTCTATAATTAATTCACATAGTGATTATATTTCCTTCTGTTTGCATTTACTTTGACATTAGAATAAATTTGGGTGACTAAGAGAGTCATTACCAAAGTATCAAGTGTGCCAAGCAAGAAAATTAATTATTTTTTAACCTCTGTTTCAGGGAAAAGGGCAACATTCTGCCTCATCAATGAAACTGCCTTTTTTGTGAGATTGTGTGGAATCCTGGAGACAAAAGAGCTAAACAGGCCCACTTCTTATGATTGTTGGATATGACTCTTACTGTCAGGCTTTGTAGCTTCTAGAGAAAAACAGATGTGCTTTCTAAAATACCCATTTTGCATGTGCAAAAGCAGCCTTCTGTGCATGGAAAACTGTACTAAATTAAAGGTGAAATGATAAAAGCAGAGAAAAAAATGAATTCTCACTAGTCCTATCAGCACTACATAGTTCTTCATTCTGCTCTATTAATTAGTCATGCACTGATATATGCAATGAGTTCAGAAGGAAATGCTTGGTTTTACACTGTTATGCTGTTGTTGGCCTGTACAGTAATGGCTTTGAGCATGCGATGCCTACAGTCAAGTGTCTGACAGACTCCAGACGTCTGAAACAGCAGTTTATTTAATCAATTGATCATAGGCATGTAGCTATACAGACAGGCTAAGTGAAGTCAGTTCTGCTCTTCCAAGACACGAATCTTTATTTTTAACTTAAGAAATTTAACATCTTGCATCATCTGGAGATGCCATTTCCTGCCCTCCTCCTCCCACCCCCAACCTCATTTACAAAAACCCTAAAATAATGAGATTTAGAGTTCTCCGGGCTACAATGCTACTACTTAAGCTGATAAAGGAATACTGCGTTAATTACAGACAAATAAGATCACTTTCCATGTTTTAAATAATTCATCAAGAAATAGGATAATGCTAAGGGAAGCTGACCTCAGTTTCAAAATACATCAAAGTAAGTTAATGCAGGCTCTGTTAACCAGAAGGATGGATTTACTTATTCAGTTCTGCTTGCTTGTGCTTTTAACTCGAGGCCTATGAACCTCTACTTTTAGATAATTCGTTAGGACTGAAGGTGCAGTGATTCAGACCACATACTCTGTTATGGAGACTGGAGCCAGGTAGGGATCTACCAAAAGTCACTGAGATCATCCCATGCAAACCTACCTGGAGAAACAATGATTTATCACCTCCCTGGCAACCTCTGCAGTAGTCTTGGGTCTTGGCCAGAATTCCCATCCCACTGCCAATGAAATGAGTGATGAATTTCCCAGTCTTTTCCCTAGGAGCCAGCCCAGCTTTTAAAGCTGCCCTCACATGGCAAAACTCCAGGTAGCACACTCTGATCTTCCTTCCCAACACATCTGCTTCCACATTGTACAGGAAAATATACTGCACGCCCCTGTGCCTGCAGACATGAATCTGACCCAAAAGCTACTGAGGTGCTGGGTCTCGGTTAAGTGCTTTTCTTTCTCCTTCTGGTTGCTTAATTTATTACCTATTAGATTTGCACATAAACAAACATTTCACTTTCAAATCAGGAAACTTGGACAATATACTTATGAAACATCTGGTACTTTGTGTATTGAAAATATACAGTGAAACCAAATATAGAAAAACTGGAGACCTATCTAGAGAAAATATTATTTACACCCTGGAAGATCCCACAGTGATGAGAAAACTTACTGACTTCATCCCAGCAGAATCTACTGGGGCAAAACTTCTGCAGTAGATGAAAGTTACCTGTACTGGAGTTGCATCTAGTGGGTATTAAGCTGAAGTCCAGCAAATCTTCACATACCTGAATAGTTACCCCACTTAAGGGCTTCTCCCAGGAATCAGTAACACATGGAAGTTATAAAAAAGTGGACCGCATATTTTACTTTTTATCTAACTAGCTATTTCCTTTCAAGTATTTCTTGGCAATTTATCCAATAAATAGTAGGAATGAATTCACCAGACAATGTCAAATAAAAAGTAGTAGCAAATGTAGTCCAGCATTTCGTTATGACTGGAATTTTGGACAAACATCATATCTGAGGCATGGCTTTTGATCATAGCTTTGTTTCTTGCTGGTAACAGGTCAGAAAACTATGGATCTTTGTTCTTTTTCTATTTAATGTGAGTGAAGGAACCTATTCAGATCATTGAATTTTGCATTTTCAAAATGTTGAGTTTTGTGTAACACGAGTAAGATCCACCACAAATGAGCATATAAAATGAAAAGAGACTTACCTCCGACCTGCGGCCTCTGTTGACATACACGCACACAGGGCTGAAGGCACCACTGCCGCAGACGTACAGGTGTGTGCGATTATACGACTGTATCACACGCACAAAATTCCCACAGCCGTGCTGCAGGGAAAACAGAAAAAAATAATTTCACATTGACAAATGTTATTAGATGTTGGGAACTCTAGGGAACAGACATGGTTTATAATTTTAATAGTATCATGAAAACCGCTACTGAGTTTGGTAGTCTCTGGATTTGAACAGCTGTAGACTTCTGTTTTCTTTTCATGCCATTTTGCCTAGTCTGGGAACTGGGCATTGATAGAGCACTAGAAAGGAGTTACAGAGGAGTGCATGTAACTTTCCTATCTCCACACAGCAATCTAATTTTCATCCACAGACTTCTCTGTACCTTGCATGGGAAGAAGCAGGGCCTCTGCAGGAAAACAAGAAGTAACCTTATGAAGTTTCCTTAGGGACATCTCCAGAACAGTCTCTTTTTTCCCTTAATTTTTTCATCATAGCTAGAGATAATTAAAAAACAAAGCAAGCCCAAATCTCAGATCCCTTTATTTGTATAAAAAAATTCTTTCCAAAACATTAAAACTCTGAACAACACAAAGCAAGTTTGCAGTGAATTGTTGCTTCATATTGAAAATCAATGGTAACATCTTCAAATCAGCATGAAAATTAAAGCAGAATGTTAAGTGCCACACAGTTTCACACCATCAGATTTATAGTTTTCTCCTTCCAGCACACCCCTTTCTCTCTTGTTCTTTCCTTTTTTGACTATGATCAACTGTTAATGCACTTTAGGTTGAAAATAGGATTTTTTTCTGAATATTTTTCTTACTGAGATCCCAGAACTGCCTTCATATTCGGTCATCCAAACCTTCACCAAAGACAGCAAGAACTGCATGTGTTTTGTGAGCACAGGATTGGAAACTGTCATCAGTCATCTTCATGAAAATCAGTAGAGTTAATCCTTGTTCAGCAGACTATGAAGTTTATTTATATTGAAAGGCATTCACATTTTTGGTTCAGCAGGAGCCGGTACCGTACTACAACATCTGAAAACTGGCGCATACTTTCAGGTAGTTCAGAGTTCATAGAAGGAGTTTCTCTACACGGAACACTGAATGTCCTCAGTTAAGTGTTAGCTCTAGCTATATCAGAAAAATCCTTTAACCCAGTCAAAATATATTGTTTCTCTAAAGTTGAGGGCTGCTCCTAAATGTTTCCATTTTCTCATATCCAGCTATCTTAGTTTGGCTCAAAAATGGCTTTAGTAATGTCTTGCTATCAAAATCCTGTTTTTCTCAGCAGTACTACCAATCCACATTACAGCAGTGGAAAGGGAAGGACAGGTGAAGGTATACCACTAGCTTATATATGCCTTCTTTTTTTTGCTGTTTGCAGAAAACTTATCTAGAAGACTCCTAGATAAAGGATTACATGCTGAGAAATCTCAGAATGAAAGTCTTCAGGGATCAGGACCAGGAAGCAATGTCTGCATGAACAGTAGTGGGTACGTGGCACTTGGTACTCTGCTTCAGTACCATGCCATGCACTTTCCAAAGTGTCTATGGCAAGAACACAGGGGTGGTTAGATGAACAGCTCTTCTTTAAGGACAGCCTTCTGGGGTAACTATTGGACACATACTGTGTCTTCATGTCTCTTCACTGATGATTTACAGACAAGTAACGCAAGTTGGCTTAATACCAACATTCTTGTATTTTAATGCTGTCCGGCAGGAAGACCATTTTATGATCTTCTCTGAGCCTTTGTCCATCTCTCTAGTGTTGAACCACTGAACTCCATTTGCAATTTGCTACATGATTAACCTGGGTACTGCACTGTGACTCCATAACCCAACATGGCAAGAAATTGTTATTTCAGAATATATTCTGTAAGACTGTCATTCAAGAGCACCTATGCTTCCATTTATTTCCCTTTCCTTGTGCTTTTAAATCAGTCTGGTCTGAGGTGACATGAGATAGTTGTCTTTAGGATGGATGTTTGTCAAAGGCAGTGGCTAACCTGTAGATATTCTCACACTATCAGTGCTTCTCTTGGAGCGGATACCAAAACTCCCTCAGTAGCAGTGTCTGGGGAACTGCCTTACTGTGGACATCTATGCCCTGGGATCTCATCACCGTAAATGGAGAGAAATAGATGTCATACTAATGTAAGCATTCAAGTTAGACTGGTGAACATATTATTTAGAGGTGATAATTTCTTTTCAGTAACAAAAAAGGCAGCCAAAGATGACAAATTTAGACACCAATGTTTGTCTAATGGTAGGGCAAATGAACACCTTCCCCCCCGCCCCCCCCCCCCCAAATCTCCTTGGAAAAGAATTTGCTGATTGAATAGAGTCTTTTACTGGCTGCTCCAAGTCTATCTATTCCTCTTTTACCATGTTATAATCACTATTCTCTGACAGGCCAAATGTTATCATGCATTTACTCACTCCCCCCCCCCCCCGCTTTTTTTTTCATTCGAAAGTCTTAATTCTTCTGAATCCATTCTCTGCTTCTCCCATTATTATCAGGAATGAAAGTCACAAGAATGCTGTTAAAATAGAAGTATAAATTTTAAGTTGCAAACAGTGATTTAGCATTGGGTTCTCTTTTTCTCATTATTTCGGTGAGCTTTCAATAAGACATATCATTGATTTTAGTGGGAGCAGCAGCTGCTCTTCCGTACCATTTTTTCTCTTTTAAATTCTTGAGGACAAATACTCAGAAACTTAATGTAAACTTCTATTTTTGGAACTTAAGTTTTCTTCTGCAATGCACAGCTGGGACTAAAAAAATCAGTTAAAGTTGACGCACATGGACATTCTTAATTAACTATGTTACAGGATATTAGCCGTACCCACAATTAAAATGTTGTAAAAACAGAGATTCTATCCAGAAATCTGTCCACTAACGCAGCAACATTTGGGTACTTCAATATGATTAAAAGCTAGTAAAGTCTCCCCACCAAATATCCAAGACTAAAAGTTCTCTGGAGAGTCCAGTACTTAGTGGTGTCTTAGGGTTTTTTTCCCATGGATCACATCTTTTGCGTACTACTTTCTGCTTAGAGTATCATCTACGTTTTTCCTATTTTTGCCCTAGAAGAGTAACATGATATGTTGGAAACATGACTAAGACTAATGAACTTTTGTATTTCAAAGAAAAGAAAATTCCTTAACCAGTCCATCACACGTTGTTGATGCAGTCAACATGGTAACTAGGGTCAACATTAACCACTGTTAACAAAGCTATAGGTTTTTTTTTCACATATAGTGCAACTTAACAGGCCACTAGCTGTAGAATTTACTGCACACTGCAGTAACCAGGACAATGTAAAGATGTACAGAAAAACAGGACATTCAATAGGAAAAATACTTGTTTTTCACTATCATAGCTATCAGGAAAGAAAGCAGATAAGCTGCCATACCAACCATAATATAGTTATTCGTAAAGAATCATTCTGCTGCTCTGCAGCAATATAGTGAATTACTCTCCACAGTTTTGAAAAAGCAATATTACAGCAACATTCCACTAGACCAGCCTTCTGGTTTTCTTACATTCATCAGCGTTTGCAATAGATTTTCAAAGTAAAGCCCACACATATTTTTCTTACAAAATTGACTCAGGTGAATTATTGTAACATTGCAGTAACTGAATTGCATGTCATCTGTAGGCTTAGTTAACAATACAAAATGTGTAGCTAAAATAAATAGTAATATTAGGCATGATATAGAGAACTTTGAAATAAATAACAGTTTTTATACTAAATTCAGTGGATTTCTGCATTAATTCTGTTGTTTCTGAAATGAAAAGTGATATTTATATACACCTGCTTATGTCCTTCAATCACTTCATTAATTATGATCCTAGATATATGCTGAGGAGTATGTTCCAAAGATGATTATACCTAATGTGAAGGCTTCTGATTTCCATAGTTTTTTGCTCAAACAAAAATATAAGCAAAATTTCATTGTTTTTTTCTTAAAAATTTAGTAGTGAGAAATTGCAGTTTTCTAGCTCAGATTAGATTCTGAATTCTAATGCTGAAGTTAGAAATTCTAATGCAGTTAGAAAACAGCTATACCTAAAGAGCTAAAAAGAAAACCAGGATAAAGACCTTCAGGTGTTGCTGAACTGGTAAAAAGTCAAAAAGTGACTGAATAGAATTGAAATGTGACTTTCTGCTTTTTGTTTTACAATTTAGCTGTCTTCTGTTAATAAAATCTAGGCATATACAGACTGTTAGTTCAAATTAGTTTAGGAAGATAACCATATTAATATATGATTCTGCCAAAGACAGGATCTGCTGTATTGTACCACTCACGGGGGCTTTCAAAATACCTCATTTCTATCTATTATCTATAAAGAGTATATAGGGAAGTTACCATCTGATTTAGGTCCTTTGGAAGGTGTCTGCATTTAGATGGGAGAATAATCAGCTGTGGTGCAAAATGACTCACCACAACTGCTCCACGGTCTCTGTTTCCTGTGGTTCCAGAGATCATCTTTACCTCTTTCTAGGAAAGCATACTGGTTTCCAGATACTTATTTGGGCATTGTTTTGTGGAAGCAATGGAAAGAAGTGTTTGGGGTGTTCCTGAGCCTGGGGTCTTCAGGCTGCAGACAGTGGGTACCACCTGCCTGTAGAGTCTGCTCCTGGGGTGAGCAGACAGCCAGAGCGCTTGCCCACACTGAACAGATGATTCGGCATCATCCCCAGGACATATCTGGAAAAGTACTGTTACCTAGTATGACTAGTAACAAGGAAAAAAGGCAAGGAAGTGGACAACGCATTTCTTTTTCCATCTGTCAAAGTCTGAAGGTGCATTCTATTTACATAGCTTGTTTTTTCATAATTCCACTTTATCATTTGGCCTGCAGAGCATTTAAAAAGCAAACCAAACACTTCTTTCATTTTGTTTTTGGCTGTACTCAAGGTGCTCTTACTTTATTGCCAAGTATGTAATTTGTGTGTGTGTGTGTGCACGTGGATTATAACTTACCGTAGGATCTTTGCCAGCCATTTTGCACTCTTCAACCTTGTTTGCTGATGCTGGCCAGAAAATCTGTAAGGAAAGAAATATCTTTTAGGTAACATATTTATTGCATAATTTATTTTTTAATGATAACCAAAAAGCATTTCACTGCCTAACTTACACTAATAAGTTAATATTTTGATATCTTTTACACCTTAATTATAAGGCAAAAAAGGATTTTCATTGCTAAAAGAAAACACCTTTCTGTCTAGCGTGCAGTAAGCAAAATAAAGGCCCAGGTGTTCGGCTGATATAAACTAATTTTATTAAATATTTTTAAGATTAATCAATTTATTTAAACTTCTTTCTTCTAAATAAGAGATATTTTCATAATTATATAAATTACTGTCCATCTTTATATTTTTGTTTCTACTGAACTTCTAGCCATTGTTCACACTAGCAACCAGAAGACTAAAATATTGAAAGAAGTGTTCTTGTAAAAATTTTTCAGTTTTAACAGTAAATGTGTGGATATCTTATGATAAAACCTACTTAAAAATCTTAAGATTTCAGGCTGATTTATTAATTTCTTTCCAAGCTATCTTGCACTACAGACAGTTTTCTGACAAACACCTCAATGTCTCAATGTTTATCTGATCTATACTCAAACTCTAATGTTTTCGAGCTTCTTCCATGATTTATTTTGTTTTTGAAATAGAAGACATCCATTAGAAATCTCTCCCCAGAAATTTAATAGGTGACAGAGCCTGATAACATTTAGCCTCAAGATAACATAAATTATAGTATTAAAAGATCTCTGTATATATATATACACATACATATACATATGCAGAGAGTTGTAGGTATGTATGCATATGTATATAGGGTTTCTGTAGAGGCATAGATTAGCAAAGTGAATCTGTTATAAAAGCAAATAAACAAACGAAAGAACATGTGGAATTACAGAGATTAATTCTGAGCCTAATACTGGCTGATCACATTTGCTGCCAGAAAATTTTTCGTGTTTTTGCTTTCTGTTGATTTTTTTTTATTCTTGTTTTTCCAGGCCTAAACAGACTGTTGAAATGCCTCATAGCTTTATACTACAGAATATATTTCACACGACAGAGGCCTTCCTATCTAATCAAACTCCACACAGAATTAAAAGCTACCTGCTAAGGGAAGGCTGAAGCGTGCCGTGCAGGAGCACAGCAGCTCCCAGACAAGGGTGGCCAGATCACGGGTGAGATGGGAATTAGCAAAAAGGTCACACAAGCTATTTCAGATCAGAGACGGCAGCCCCATTTCAGAGGAAGATTTCTGTACCATTATGAGGAGGAAGGACGTGTTCACGCCATAATGAGAGGCATTTAATTTGAATGTGTAAGTTAAAGTTAGCCTCCCCGGACTCCCTGCACAATCAATTCAGGTAGACAGGCATGTCCAGAGGGTGATTCAGAGCAAAGCCTAATTTAAGCGCTTTTAATCACCCTCCAGTGGGGCCTCTCTCTCTCTGCTGACACATTAAAAGCCTTGCCTCTTAAGGAAGGCATTTAGCTTCGCTGCTGCAAGCTGGATATCTCTGCCCCTCGATACTCCTGAGGTACAGTAATAAAGCCCATAGATTAAAGGATCAGATTAATTTGGCAGAACAAGGTCTATATGGTACACTTTAAGGTAGTATTGTATCTGTGATAATCTAAAGATAGGCAAGGCAAAGTCTACAGAGAGGTAATATCTTAACAGTCAGGCTTCTGGGCACACAAGTGCTTGTGCAGGCCACTTATTTTAAAAGCAGAGAAGCTGTATTTGAACTGGCTCTGGAAACAAAAGAGGAATCTGTGAAAGTAGTTTAAACATTTGATAAATCAATTCTTTTCATATGCAGGCTGCCTGCTACAGTTTGGGGAGGTGGGACACTAAGGGTCCTTAGAACATGGCATCTTGATAAGTAAGAAAAAAAGCCAGAAAAGAGGTGGCATCAAGAGGGAGATGAGGGTCATAGTGTCCAAAAAACCCCAAACAGGAGGTCTCTCAGCTACCCAACTGAAGGGCAAGGGCTGACACAGACATAACAAAAGATTGGAAAATAGTTCGGCGATTAGGCTTCAGAGTACCAAAAAAAAAAATAGTTGAACATTAAAGGCAACTCTGTTCCTGTTGTTTTTTTCCCCTATGGCCTGAAAATGATTGCATATTCTTCCTTACAGGCTTCTTTTAAAAGTGCATCTCTGAATTATCTTAAATCTTGGAGAGGAGTTGAAACCATCAACCCATACAAATTTTCCTTCTCAGGCCAAGCCATCCTGAATGTCACTTCAAAATGAGTAAACAGGTCAGTTTTTAAACAGTGTTTGAGGAGCAGCCATGCTAATATTTTGTTCATCTTGTATTACATATAAATCAAGGACTAACAGTTCAATAAGGTGTGTGCCTGGACTTTTGCCTACTGCACAATAATGAAATACACATTTTTTGCCTTAAAAAGAAAGGCAAAGTAAAGCAACCTTGGATTCTCAAAATAAATCTTGAACTTACACTGAGAGGGTCCTGGCTTATATTATTAATATTCAAAGACAGAATATGATCTTTGCTGCCCACGTAGATCCGATCCTGATCTTCATCCATGAATAATATCCTGTAATCCAGGGGACTGTGGGATATTCTGTGATATTCGGAGGTCTTAGTTTCTTGCAGCTCTGAAATAGTAAAGACAACAAGGTTCAGTTGGCTTTCTCGCTTCGTAACTGCGTGCGTTTCTAAATAAAGGCATCTTTGAACACAAGTGGGGTCAATAAGAGAAGAAAAACCCTCATCAGACACTTGGTAATAATGTAATGGCTGAGTTAAAACAAATTTCCCTTTCCCAGTTTGAATGTAACTTTTTTATACATTAAGTAGCTAGACATATCTCATAAAAATCAGGCATTGCTGTTATTCATTCATCTAATTAATTCTTATTTTAATGGATATGATTATTTACAGCTTTGGCTTTTAAGGAAGATCATATATTAAATTAATCAATGTGTTCAATACATTTTGAAGTTTATGACAGCAGAAAATCCACAAGATCAATGAAAACTACATAAGAACAGTTTACTTTCTTTTCCTAATGGGGGGCTTCAATAAGAATAGGTTTTTATCATTTTCAAGGTCAAATTTTTTTTTTAGTTCTTCATCACCATGCACGACTTATTTAAAATAAAAAAAATATGTACTCAGTCAAGCCTAAATGTGTCCATTTATTCAGTTGTTTGTTTATGGGCTTTGGATCAAACTATCAAAACTGTAGAACTAGCTCTTTTTTTTTCCACATAAAACTTTCTTCAATGAAGTGAAGTGAAAAATGTCCTTTGATCTCAGCAATGCAGGATCAGGCCTGTTACAGGAATAGCACAAGCATCTGCAATATAAGTATTACTTGCTGTCCTTGAGAAAGCTCAGCCTTCCTGTCTTTGCTTGGCCGATATATTTTGACGCCCACTCAGATTATTTTTCTTTTCAGTCATAACAGAAGGGATATTTCTCAAGAGCTGAGAATGGAAAAACAAAACTTTAATAATCAATTTCTCCTTATTCAAATATTTAACATATAATTATGCTTTCTTACCTCATGAGCATTATTATTGGATTGTGTTCCCTGTGACTCTAAAACAGTGGCAAATACACAGTACATACGAAAATGAAGCCCTCCTACAATGTTTATTCATAAATCTAAGAACCAAGTCCACATCCTTTTTGCAAACCATTTGGAACAATATGGCTTGTCACTGTTGCTAAAGCCTAGCTTTTGCTAAAAGCAAAGGTTTTGCTCATTACTTCCCTATAGAAAACAGTAGCTGTCTTATCCAAAAGTAATCATCTATGCCTTTTAGATGACTAGATTAACGTGGGCTAATGATATTTTGGAAAAAAAACCTCTCAAAACAAAAATATTTTTGGATATTTGCTCTGTTAAAAAACAAAAAAAGTGTGCCTCAAGCATGCATTTTCTGTAAAATACATATTTAGCTGGAAGCATAATTTTTTTCTTTGAAAATTACTTGGAGAGCAACTTTTGACAAGCTGTTGGCAACATACAGGCAAAGGCTGCAGTCTTAGGACTTATACCTGTCTACTAGAAATCTAATGACTGAAAGAACACTTATCAGAATATGATTTGCATTGATAAATATGATACATAGCTCCACTTAATTTTTATCATGACTGTTAAATGGTTTCATAGGAAGATGAAAAGTATTTTCAATTACTGAAGGATACGATATTTTGATTCACTTAGATGTGTGGCAGCTTTCAGGAGCTAAGGGTTGCCAACATGCATTTATTATGGTAATATTAAAAAAATTAACAAATAATATTTCTATTTTATATGTCCCTCAACAAAAGATATAAATACAATCAAGATTTACAGTCTGCACCTAAAAGCTTAAACTGAAACAATACTCATTAAATATATATGAAAATTGTCCACATCATTTTCAGAAGTCTTTCTTCAGTGCTTGAAAAATCAATTGTTTTATTTTATTTAAAAAAACCACCTCCCTCTAAGCTTTTAGCTAGGATTTTTCAAAGGCACCCAGGAGACTCACCATCACAGTGCCATTAAAATACAGTCCCTTTGCCCTCTCTGAAATTCTCAGACTAACGTTTCATAACAAGCCTGAGAAGCTAGCGCTCATCCCTTTTCCTGGTGGCCTTATTAACTTTACTGTAATATTTGGCAGCTGTAAGGTGAAACTTAACCTTCTCATAACTGTATATTTGATATCCTAGGAAAGCACATATAAACTGGGAGAGGCAGCAGTTTCCTGCACTACACTGGGTAAATGTGAGCACAGTGATTGCCCCTCCTTACTGCTTCAGTGACTGACAACAATTGACAAAAAATAAGGCATGACCAACATAAAAGATGATCAAGATCATGATGATTGTTTTTAAGCAAGAGACAAAAATAGAGATATTTGATTTCCACAACTTTCATTTATTAGAATCCATTATTTTCCTGGATTTTTAACCTCTTTGCAATGGTATTATTCTTTCTAAGGCACCTGAAGGGTAATCTGTCTCCCTCAAGCTGCTTGATGAGGAGAATACCTTATGACATGCCAGTAGACTACTGAAACTCAACGCCATTCATAAGAGGGAAGAAAAACCCTGAAACAAATACTCTCATACAGATTTATTAGTTTTCTTTCTTTCAGTGCTGAAGCTTACAGTTTATTAGCCTCTTAGGGCTATGGGGAGGGCATTTATAATTAATCAAATTTCCTTCCATTTATAAAATTCACCACACAATCACCCAAGAAAATTTGATTTTTTAAAGATTTACAATATGAGTGTTGTTACTTGGAAAGAGCGGTGGCTGGAAAGATGCTTTTCATCTCCAAAAGGTTTTGTAAAAAAATGATGTAAACATTTACTGACCTCCAAAGCAAATTCTATTCCATGCTTTGGGAATTTATCCAAATGTTCAAGGCACTAAACCCTGTATGGAGAATGATGTTGCAGACAGCTCTCTGTGAATATTAACAATTTTGTTTGGTAATTAAAAAAAAGATTATAATATATTCCACGTGCAAATAACTGTCATCTTTAATGATACAAGAATAATCTTTGTTCGCCCTTTTTCATCACTTAGTGAACTTAGTTTTGGCTTTCCTCAATGATAAAGCCAATACCTACTTGATTCCTAGTGTGAGAAATCTGATCTTAGAGGACAGGTTATATAGCTCTTGTCCCTTTTAATGAAAAACAAAAGCTTCTCCCCAGAACCATTATTATTATTATTATTATTATTATTATTATTATTATTATTATTATTATTGAATAGCACATTTTGGAGATCCCAATGACTGGAATTTTTCTCTGTTCACAGTGTACAGCTTACTGACAATTAGGCAGTTTAACACCTACTCTTTAATTATCCTTCTAATCCACCACAAAAGTTAATGCAAGTATTATTTTTAAAAAAGTTGTGTTCTTGCAGGAGAAATAACAAAATATTTGTGTAATATCCATTATTAACATTATAAAAGCCTTTGTGACACTCAAAACTCATTGTGTTGGCCAGAACAAAATAAATTACAGCTATCAGAGACTGGAAATCCAGGAAGGTGGAGATATCTCCCCTGTTGACAAACACAGCCTGTTATACCAAAATTGTCCAACCTGCATATGGGTATATGAGTTAGATCCACACATCAGGTATCCCTCTGAACATCTTATTTAATCACTCAACATCAACCTTTCATCACTCCTTAATCCAAATTCACTGGTGTCACAATGCTGAATACACAGCCTGACTTTCCTAATATAAGGTATATAATAATCCCTAATATGTAAAATAAGACCTCAATATAAGTTACTTCCTCAGTAGACATCTTATACTAATATAGATGTTTGATACATATGTTACTGAAACTAATACAATTTTTTAGCAGGACCTTCCCAAAATAAGACTATTTCCTATTCACAGGCCCACATAACCACTTGTTACTGAAAAGTTCAATATAATAAATAAATTATATTGCAGAGTTCGGTAAGCTACAGCTGTGGTATGCAAGCATCCCCAGTCCAAGTTCAAAGCACTGAGTTTATCCACAGATAAGCTGTGGATAAACTACGGTACATGAAAGAGTACACACAGTCATCTCTGCATTATACCATCCCTGGGTTTCCAGCCTGGCAGGGCTTCTTTCAGCAAATCTAGTATGTTCTGTCAAGCTTTTAATTTAGGATCCCCTGTGGTAAAGTACAAGAAATAATATCTTTTCCTCCTCTTTCCTGCTGGCATAAGGATTCAGTCTCAGAAGGTTGTTTATGGGGAAGTTCAGAGCAGAGGCAGAGATTTGGTGTATGTGCCTCAAAAAAAGCAGGGAGTAAAGCACAGCAATCCAGTTTCATACACAGCACCACAGTGAAGGGGAGAAACACAGCTTTCCAGAAGGATGGGCTACATCTCACCAGGGAACCTCTGCTGCCCAAATTGGCCTGGATTTTATGTAGACTTAGTGATTTGGAAGTCAGCAATATAATGCTGTTTTCTTTTATTCCCTTATTGGGGTATGGGGTCCACAAACAACAGGCCCTGTATATGCCCAGCAGTAGGCTTGACAATATTAGCTTCCAGTTAAGGAGACTGTAAGACTCTCTTAAGCCTCATGAAACCTTCAGTTTGTGCCAACAAATATGCCAGCCCATGCCAAATGTGAAAGTGCAATGTAAAATCTCACTTTCTAGGAGCTGGAATGAAACCAGTTTTCTTTTTTTTTCCTCCCCTCCCCCCCCCCCCCGAATAAATATGTAAGTGGAATGATGGTTTTGCTTATAGCATAAAATGGAAATGGTACCCTTTTAGTCACAGGTCACTTTTGAACAGGTGAAGAAGTAATTTGCACATATAAATTTAGAGAGAGACTGTACATAATATTGCTAACATTGAAAGGAATGGTTATATATTTTAAAAATGTGAGTGGAATCAGAGGTATCTGCAAAACTACAAAAAATAATTTTGAAAATTTCTTCAGCCAGAAGAAAAGCTCTGTTTTATTTTAGTTTAAATATTTTCCTTTCTACTTTGTGTTGACTAACTTCTGTTTTGTACCTTACTAGTAGAAATGACTGGAAAAGATGTAGTTAAAAGGTATCAGATCTCATAAGAACCTAATAATTTTAACTGTAGTTTTATTGGCCTTATTTCTGATTTTTTAGTGTAAAGACATGGAAGAAATAAATGTATTATTTTTATAGTTTACATAGTACCTGTGGAAAAAGTATGCAATTTATAATACTGCTTTTCAACTCTGTGAGGATACAATGTGACTATTTGTTTCATTTTATGTATGGAAAGAGAACAAGGAAAGTCTGAAATATTTCCTTTCAAAACTTCAGAACAAGTCACCTTTGCACTGTTGATATTCCTTTTCTTTGAAGAAACCTGCATTGATTCCTTCCAGTTAAGGGGGTGAGATAAGAGAGCTGTTAAAGCATTTTGCCATTGCTCATGCAGTGTTCAAACTAAAACCCAACCCTCAGCCAGCTCTCAAGTGAAGCTGATTATAAATGGGTACACAGTCATTTGGCCAAAGAGCCATAAGCAGCCAGATGTGCTACTAGTCAGTCCCTTGTGTGCCTTAACCACACGGGGCCCAAAAAGCTCAGGTGGACCTTTGACCTTTTCTTTATCTCTTTATCTCTTCTTCACGCATGAGAAGTCTTTGCACTTCTTTTAATGCTGTTAGAATGAAATTTGGCTTTTTGTATAAGGAGGTAATAGGTTTATAAGGACTGGAAATCACAGATGTGCACACTTGCTAGCTTCTGAATCTGTCTGAAAGGGTTTTAATTACATTTTTATTAAAAAAAAAAAGAGTGATTGAGAGGGGAGAAAATAGATTTACAAGTGCTCATAAAATCACAGGCTAACTAATTAACAAGATCACTTGGAGGGCAGGGAGGAAGGGAATTCAGACAGTACAGGCTGAAACAGGAGCCCTCTTTGCCCAGAGCTAAAATGTATAATTTGCTAGAAGGAAACTTAATTGCTGTATTTGGAATGAGAGTAAATAACACAGAAATGTCAACGATATCTAAATATAAATATACACCTTGAATACTTGTTGGTATATTTGCTAAATGAGTTGAAAATGGAATTTAAACATCACTGGATTCAAATAGTGCAGTCTTTTATAAATAGGAATAATAGCACCAAGGTGAAGTCTTTGGAGAATCAGGCCCAGAGGTAGCTCTAGCACGTCTGAAGAACAATCTGTCACCTTGAGCAGCTCAACATACACATTAGGAGCAGTAAAACACTCAATAGCTCTTTGTGAAGGGGACCATGTGTTGATAGGAAAAGACATACCAGTTAATAGTTGACCTTAAGCAGAGCGTTCACATATGTCAGTAGATGAGTCCTTTTTTTACAATTCACAAGACACACAGACGTTCTAAAACCCTGGTAACTCATAGACTTTAAAAAGATCACAATGGAGTATTAAGTGGCTTTTGATGTTGGGGCTTTTTAAAAGTTTCACTGAAAGGGGAATCACTCATGACAGAGTGCTGTTTATTAAAATTATCAAAAACTATCAGAGAATTTTTCATCTTTGATTTGCTGCTTTGAAGAATGAAGAAGGAGGGGCGGATCCACTGAGGTGTGGGCAGCTGCCAGTTTTGTGCTGGAGGAATGTGTTTTCTAAGCAAAGGCAAACACACAATGGAAGTCACTTACGTGTGTGTAGCAAAATGTATTAACGTGGCTCTGTGGCACATTCATCAACCCAACATACCCTAGAAGGTTAAGTGCATTTTTATTGAAGCTTTACATTATGAAGAACAGACACTATTAAAATGCTGATTTTTTTTGACTTACACAGATATTGTCATGATGAAATCATAACACATTCCACAATAGAAGCCCCACTCCGAAACAAAGAGGAAAAATATGTAAACTTTTTCCAAATTGCAGTTGCATAGCTATTCCAAGTCTTGCCAAATATTCCAGTATTGAGATTCCTTCATTGAGAATTATGCAAGACCACCCACACCCTCCAGCCAGCCAGTCTTGCTAGGCTGTAGACACTTCTTGGCATAATTTTCAGATTATTCCTCCACTTACCTCGCTGTATACCTGGAATAATTCCTCTGAAGTCTGTATAGGTATTTCAGTAAAGACATTGAAAAGTGGGCTTCTTTTTTTTTAATAAGTAGTGTGCAGTTATAATTTTACTGGTCATCAAGTTTATCCCTTTATATAATTGCAATATGTGGGTTTTATTTCAGAAGATGTCACAAATACTGCCACTCTACAGAACTTTCCAGAAGAAGATATTTGATATTTCAAATATTACCTTGCTCATTTCTGCCCATTATTAACCTGTCCAGGCTTTATTCTCATTTTTGGTCCCAAAACCAAAGAGACAACTTTGGCAAGTGTGGAGAGCCATAAAGACAGCGTGCAGCTGAGTTAGTTACGTCAGATGGGAGCATCTTCTCCACGTCTGTGTATAAAGAGCTTGTGTATAACAGCTCTGCAGTGTGCAAACTGCTCTCCAAGAGTTGTAAGCTGCATACTTCAAAGTCTGCACAGTTAGACAGAGTGTACACTTTTGTTTCTTCCCAACAGACATGGAGATGGTCATTGCCACATTGCCTAAGGCTGCACAAGTTCAACCCGTCTCACTAGCCTGGGTGCACACAGTGGCTTTGCCATTGGCGCTCAAGATGATGTTTTTGTTTTCCAGAGGCAGGAACGAGAGGCTTTTGGTTGCCAAGTATGACATTATTTTTGAAATGGAGCAAGAAAAAAAGCCACACCCGTGGAGAAGTCAGACAAATTCCACATTATTTTACTTCTTCTGGGAGCAGTATATCTTTTCATTGTAATCTCTTGTGTTTTCTATCTTGGTCTTTTTTTCTAGTGGACCAGCAATCATGTCATTGGAGGAATGGCTGTGCTTCCTTCTGCAATGCTCAATCACACAGAGAAAGTTCCAAGTAGTCATTCAGACTAACTGGCCAACTGAAGCCCTTACTGTATGCAGACACCAAAACTCTTTGATCAAAATTTAAAGAAAGAGATGCGAAATGGAAGAAAATGAATTATTGTAAATGTCTGTCTGAAAAAATGAATTAAAACTGAAGCTGGTGCTATTCTCCAAGTCAGAACTGGGCAACAACATGAGACTTGTGAGCTATTCTCCCAATTCCTTCATCTTCATCCCGTTTACCACTAGTGGGTTGACCTCTGGGAGGAGGACGAGGTCTGAGTGGACTTCTCATTAGTTTTGCATCTCATTCAGGCTGTTACTTTTGTTATAAAAGCAAACCTTTTTAGGCTTAGGTTTGAGTACCTGCCTATTGACTCCCCACAAACCGATGTGGCAAATGATGTCAGCTGGGACAGTTTTGAATATTGCGGAGGGAGAGAGAGGAGCAGGGAGAATGTAAGGTTGAGTGAAAGGTAGGTTGTTTTACTGCTAGAATTGTCTTTCTTTGCAAGTTTACCTTTCTGTTTCAGTGTAAGAGTGTACTTTGCATGTTTACTGAGGTAGCCTGTAGACAGTGAAGACAATTTGCCCTTTGCAAAATTGACAGTCAGCTACTCCCCAAATGTGCAGTTTTGAGGTGTTAATACATTTTCATTGATGTACCAACAACCGTGCCTCTGAACTGTAGTGCAGAACTACTAAATGTTGCAAAACAATCAACACCTTAAGTAATGAAAGTATGATAGTAGTCCCTTAACTTCTTTTCTGACTGAAAAAGCTCTTCACATCAACTCATATGCACAGTCTTTCTTTTTCTCTCTGAGCATACTGCTGCTAAGCTGCAAAATTACTCTTGTTGCCAGAGCTAATAAAAACTCATTGAGAAAACACAGCTCAACCACTGAAATATTTAATTATGGTTTCTGTAATAAAGTAAGAACCCACTTCACTGTGGTGAGGCAGAGGAACCCTTTTCATTATATTCCTTTCTCTCCTTCAAAGAGCAACCTCCCCAGAGATTCAGCCAATCTGTGTATATCTAGGATTGGCATTACTGCCCTTGCTGCAGTAATCCTTGCCTTTATTGATGTTACCAACTTTAGCTGCAATTTTAGCCATGCCATGTTATCCACAGATCTCCTTGAAACATATTGGTCCTTTCTTCGGCAGTCATCCCTACTCTGTATAAAAAAGGGCAACTTAGTATATGCAGGCTTGGTTACAGTTTCATTATTATTATTATCATTTTAATCAAATTAGGATTAGCTATCAGGCAAACATCAGGCATAAAGAGATCAAGCTAAATCCCAAGTACTTAGCTTTTATTCATTCTTCAGTAAAATAATGTAAAATTTACTCAGCCATGAGCTGAAGAAGGCTTGGAGGGCAGTATTTCACATTCAAAAGAATTTCATTAATAAATTCATATCAATGGCTTGGTGAATTAAAGGGTGGTATTTTTAGACAGACAATTCTGAATACAGAGAGATGCTCATAAAAGAAGCTAAGTTGTCTATAGCAAAAATAAGGAAACAGGTATGCGGGGTGGTGGGTATCACTGCTGGTGATGGGTAAACTACTGCTTCCTTTTTTAGTGTGTTTTCTTGTTTCCCACCAGTATCAGTATGTCAGTATGCATATACCTGGTGTCTATAGACTCTTGTCTATATATCAGATAATAATCTCTATATACCAAATCTAGTAAGTTAGCAAGCTCTGCTTTACATCTGGGAAGGATAAAAGAAACACTTATTCTCGCTCCACTATGTGAGAAAACAAAGCAGCTGGAGGTCAACAAATGGCATCCCCCCTTCAGTGAACCTTCAGTGAACCCCTAGTCCAACATGATGCCAGAAAGGTCATTATATTGGAGATAACGAACTTTACCAAAAGAGACAGCCACACTTGATTCCACAGTTCTTTCACAACTGTATTTATCCAAATCTCCTCTTGTTATTTCTATTTCTAGAATAGAAATATTAGAATAGTAGAATACTTCTCCACAATATTCTTCATTCCTTTTCCTGTATTTCTTTGTTGTTCTGTATGGTTAAATTACCCCTTGTAGCTTAATTTGGGCTCTTTGATTAAATTTGATTTTGCATCCAAGAGGCCACCCAGCCTTTTGCACTGACAGGAAGCAAGCTGCTTTCTGGACGTGGGTGTTTGGGATGCCTCCTGAAGCCAAGGAAAGTTTGGTTTGTGAGAACAGCAAAGGTCAAGCCTATCCTTAAATGTTTTCCTGTTTTTTTTTTCCCTTGAAATACATTTTTCTGGTATATTAAATGCATTCACTCCCATCAGAGGAATAGCCATGTGGTTTCATCAGATTGCACATTAAGATTTTTTTTTTTTTTCCAAATTACTGTAATACCACAACCTGCTTCACTGGACACAGGGTCTGGCCACATCCCCCAGAGGACTTCAGAGGTTGGACGCAACTGGAAATTATTTATTTCGTCATCAATGTTTACTGCTTGTGTTGTTGAACACCTATGACTGTTATGAATATTTTCAGTATTAAATTAATTAAGACTTAGGGTTTTTTTTAATGTCAACTTCAAAAACAAAATACTTCCAAGCATGTGCTGGAAGTATTCAATGCTTCCAAGCATTGAATATGATTTTATTTAAGCTTACTTTATTATGTATGGATTTGGAAGCTGGAAGTGGGTCTGTCACTGTTAGGCGTAATTTTTGAGATGTGGCTCAGTGGGAGTAGGGGTGCTGTGCTCAAGCCCCGCAGGGAGATGTGTTCAGTGGGTAGCATTCTTGCTGTTTAAACACACAGGACGTAAACATATTTCACTCTTTTTCGCACCATGAAGACTGACACAAAGAGTGAATTTAGGAGCACATTCCAGAGCTGCATGCTACCATCAATCTTCAAGTGATCACCAGCTGGTATTTGGGTGCACAATAAAAGTCATGTTTAGTGGGCTGAGCATAGCCTGGTGGATTAGAGTCCACTCAACTCTAAATCCTATTCTGCTGGTATTTTGCTTTTTGACTTAAGACATGTCACATAAACTCTCTGAGTTACATATGTAAAGTGGAGGTAACAGTTTGGTATTTATTTGACTGGGTTGTTTGTGGGTTGCACCTGGTAATGTACAAAAAAGGCTTTGAAATTAAAATGAAATAGCTGGAGGAAGTTATTTCAAGTGTGTTTCACATGCAAAAAGAGATATTTTTTTGTTTGTTTGTTTTAAGTCCAGACTCTTCAGACTTAACAAGCTCAGCCAGAACTCTGGTTTGGATTTAAGAGACAACTTTTATGCTTTTCTGTTTAGATTTCATCTGAACGGGAAGCCATTTAAATAAATAAACTTTCTGCAGTCACTCCGTGTTTAAACTAGACTTGCCGTATTTATTCGGAAGGATGACCATCTAGTATGTGGCCAAAAGAAGGAAAAAAAGTATAATAATTGCCTCTCTTGCATGTCCACAGATATAAAAAAAAATTAGATAAAACCTACTTGTTTATATTCAACTCTCAGTTATGAAGCATCTCATGATTACAACAGTACCGCTTTTAGATAATGGTAGGCTCTAACAGAAGTGAGCTATTAGTTCATTTGGACATACTGAACATCAGCAAAGAGAAAAAGGAAGAGAAATCATTGCTTCCAGGTAAAAGGCAGAAGAGTCAAGAAGAGTAACGTACACTGCTAAAGTACTACATGGACCTCTTACAGGTTCAGCATAGAAATAGCAGGTTCAAGGAAGGAAGGACTTGAACAGCAGTCCAAAACTGAAGGGTATTTAGATTCCTGACAGATTAAAATTGGCAGACTGCAGGTATAGGATAGGAAGTGGTAGTGGACAGTATGGGATGGAAGTCAACCACAGTCAACCACTTATCTCTGTGGCAAACTATTAATTGCAGCAGAGGATGATGCAAGTGCCCTCAATATATGACTCTGTGTCCTTGATCCTGAAACAAAATAAAAATTGCACTAACTTTAAAGGCAAAATTCACACATTGTGTCCTTTGTTTATGCCCTGTACTCATATCCTGGAAGCACAAGCAAAATAAAGTGGCTATTCATTTAAAGAATAATGTACAAATATGTAGAACAAAGGAGATTTGTTTCATGATCAGAACAGGGAACTATAAGTCAGAACTCCTGGGCACTTGCTCTCTGACCTTGAACAAATCTCTCACCCTCCATTTATGTCAGTTTAACCATCTGCTATATGTTTATAACAATGCTTACCTGTCTTTCAGAATTACTATCAAGTTCAACTAATGTATGTTTGCAAAAAAAAAAAAAACCCAAACCAAAGGAAAGGCATTTTTATGTTCAAGGTATTATTCTAATTCATGTTCCTGCTAACCATTTAGGCTTATTGCATAATACATTTAAATCACTCCATTTTACAGGTACACATGCTTCAGTGTTTCTGTGTCATATAAAGCAATGCCACTTAATGCACAATCCATTTCAGCTCCATTAAATAGATAATGCCATGAATTCTATTGTAGTCAAAAGGAAATCTCTACCATGTGATTGTGACAGAGTAAATAGAGACAGTTCTGAGTAGCTTTTAATCAAAATTTGTTTACTAAAGGCATGTTAACTTCTCTAGATTTGCCCATGAGGAGGAATGCCAAACAGTGACCTTTTGAACTCTTAGCTTGAATGCAAAATATTTTTAACAGGTTTAAGTCTTTTCGGTGGTGTTTATTTATTAGGGCTTTCGCTATTATATAACACATATTTTGACTAGTTCCCTTAAATAGCTTCACCTTCATAGCAGTTCACTGTAAACTTCAACTGTTTATCAGTTATGAAAAACTAAAAGCAATTCTAATAACTTTGTTAAACTTATCTCTCATAGCTGCTCCTCTTCCTTGGCTCTGTTTACTATTCAATGCTGGGTTATTGGGTGGTTTACTGGCACTGAAGTTCCTAGAAACAGGGGTCTCTTGCATCAGATATATATTGAGTATAAAATAAATAATTTCAACTTTATTTTATGTATTTTTGGTGGCAATCCATTGTAAAGCCTAAATATTATCCACTGAAGACAATACAATCTAGAGATACCTATCTTTCTCATTTGTGCTACAAAAGTTATCAAATCTACTCTTTCTATGGGAATATCATTAGCCTGAGAATTACAACACTTTACACAACCCTGGGTTTTATTGTCACTGACCAGAAGTCTGTTGACCTCATTTTCCACTGCATTGCACCAAGTGTGCACCAACACCAATAAAATCAACAGAGAACCACTGGCATAAAATATGGTTAAAACATTAGGAATCAATTCTTAGCTCTCCAACCAACTGTCAGAAATGCAGTCTCCAAATTTATCAAATTTACCAGTTGTCTGCGAGTAAAATTTCAAAAATTGTTGAAATGTGAGCTCATGGTGAAAAATGACCTAGAAGTTCAGATGCTTGGGCTCTACTCCTGGTATTACTACTAATATAGAGTTCAGACAATCATTCTTAAAAATGTGATTCTCAGCTTTGCAATGCCTGTCAGAGTCTCCTTCTTGTATAGCAACCTTGAGGCAGAACTGAGGAGAGCACAAGTATCCAGCTTCTTGCAGGAATATTTTCAGGCACTGGCCTTCTGCCTCTTTTTACGGCTACCACAGACCATTTGGTGCAGGTTGGTAAGGCCTGACCATGCATATCAGGCTTACCAAAGAATTTAGGCAGAGAAATGATTTTGTTCTGCATGCCAATAAACCTTAGGCAGCCACCTCCTTCGCCAACCCAATGCAAAGAGAAACACTGTGTTGGGCATGCCCAGTGGTACAGTTTTTGTCTATGAAAATTTCTGATTATTAGCTAGGCTGGATTTTCCTGAATTAATATTCTGAATTTAGGCTCTTAATTCCCACCTAGATGTCAGTTTAGGTGCCTAACTGGTGTATTGAATATGTTCCTGGTTATATGTCCTTGCTATACTGTACTTCCTTTACTCTAACTTTGGGCATGTTGTAACTACTGTCATCTCTTCTACAGGTAAACTCAGTACAGCAATGCCACTTTATATTCCAAAATATGACGACCAAAAGAATTCTCCAATACCTGTTGATTTCATAACAAAGAAAACCTTCTGGAGCCTGACGAAATATGTTTTCCCTTTTGTATTTCATTCTCTTTTACATGTGCCATACTCAAATGATCATGCAGATATGATACTGCTATGCTCAAAAGTCTAATTCCTGAGCCGAACCGCAGGAGGCAAAGTGGGCTGTCCCGGACTTGTCATTGCCTGTCAGATGATCTGTTCCTTTATCATATCAAATCAATGCATGGTAGTCCAGAAATAGAACGATTAATGATTTACAACTTGTAAGATAAAGTACACACAAAGAAATTAATCCATCAGTGTTCCTCATACCGAATGAAACAGTCACAAATCCTGCACTGCCAGAAAATACATCATCTTCTTCAGGCTTAAAACATGACAAGACAACAAGGGCAGTGTATTTTAGACTTGGATATGAGAAAAAGGAAATCTTCACAATCAATGACTATTCTGGCGAGAAACATTCTCCTGAAGGATGGAGAAATAAAGTCATCATTTTCAGGTGCTTTCTGAAATGAAGGACAGTGACACAAGAACCTAACTCATCCACACTGACATAGTTTTGTCTTTTGTCATTGATTTCAACATTCTTCTGCAGGTTCCTGTTTGGTGTTTTTTTGTCATTTTTTTGTTGGTTTGTCTGGGTTTTTTTGTTTTTGTTGTTTTTTTTTTTTCTCTAAAGATTAGAAAAGAAGCCTGGATGATTAACTCAGACTAGATATCTAACATGTAGATGACAACTTTGCCTCACCTTGTACCTCAAGGGACAAGTATAACAGTGACAGTAAAAAAATAATCTGAAAACAGTTAACTAAGGGTTTTATTTATTTGTTTCAATGGTTGATGTTAGGCCATTGAAATAAAAAAGATCTAATTCTTTAGAAATATATTGAAATGTAACTGCATCAAAAACCTCCAAGCAGGACAAAAATCACACAGACAGGAGTGTGGTAAATTAACTTGTTGGATTTATCATCTTAGAAAGCAAGTGACACATGAGGAGAGGAAGGAAGGGAAGACAATAAAATATCTGCAATTTGAATACATTTACAAGCGTTTCCTGGTAACATTAAATGCTACCTAATATCCCTCTGCCCCTCACACACTAAGACAATTCAAATGAAAGGTCCTGAAAACACTATTTATAGAAGCAATCAGAATGTGACTTTACACCGATGCAAAAAAATAATCACGTGAATAAATGTTTGCAAGTTCGGTCAGGCTGCATGTTACTGATATTTAGATGCCATTCACAAAGAACACTCTGCAGATCATACAATTAATACAGCTTTTCTCCTTCAGTTCAGCTTTCCTCTCTCCAGCTCTCTAATAAGGCAAAGGACTGTTATTTTAACTAGTATGAGCTTGTGTGCATCAACTGAGATGAGAGATAGTCCAGGTCCAAGTGTGAACTATAGTACACTTACAGACATCGATTAACATTTATTTTTTAAAATTATAAAATGCAGTTGCAAAAATTGACAATTTTTGTGCTGTGCCTTGGCCCCAAAATTATTCATATCCTGCAAAAATTCTGCTTCAAGTAGCTGACACCAAAAGTCCATTTAGTTGTTCAAATATGATATTTTAACTATCTGACAAGGTTATTTATAATCATTGTATTATTTTAATTAAAATAAGACCTATCAATTACATTAATTTATCGTGGTAGTGTGTGGATGTGTGCCTAACAAGTGAATATAGAGTGTAATTTGTTTGAACTGTTTTTTCTGCTGTAATGATACTGTTACTCAGGAGACATTAGTACTTGGCTACATTTAATTGAACAAAGGAAACTATGTCAATAGCCTTGGGAAAAACATTCTAATCAGCAATGAGCAAGTATTTAAACAAGCTTGACTCTGTACTGAAAAAAAAAATAAAAATAGAAAAGGCATAAAATAACTACTGATGATTAAGATATGAGGACATAAAAAATATGCATTACCACTCTGGAATAGACAATGTACTAAAATATTCCCAGAATCTCATCTCTGTTGCTATATGTCAAGGTAAAAAGCACTTAATTATTGTGGGTGTGTATGTCAGAATACCACACTGTGAAAAGGGACATGTTATTTCTGATTCCATTTCATGACACAGGAGACTATGCTCTTACATCTTTTGTTTCATTTTGTGAATTCATTAACTTGACGCATTTTTGCCTATGTCTTGCCTCTAAAATTATAGTGAGTAGTTGCTGAAAGCCACTTGACTTGGCTTTTAGCTGGTATTACCCAGGCTTTTCTTATTGAAAAAACACATATTTCTAGTGACAAGGACCTTTTAGATTAACTTGAGCACTCTACTGGCCAGCTGAATAACTGTGGGTGCACCATTTCACTTGTCTATTTCTCCTTCTAGCATTGGTCTGTCTTGTTCATTTAGATTATAAACTCCTCAAGATGGGGCCACAGACAGCTTCTGAACCTCTGTGCAGAAGGGCAGGGACAGCATATTACATAATTTCAGTTTATTGCAATAACAATGCAAAAAATATTTATAGTGGCTTAAATAATTTGGGAAGGGGTTCATACAAACGCCTCCTCTTTTTTAATTAGTTTTTAAACAGTGCTTTTGACTGAAAGATTTTAGGTTCCTAATTTGCATTTTGAACAGTGTCAGAGCAATATTCTTACTGGAAACTTTCCTTCAGGTTGCCTCCTGTCTGCTTCACTCTGTTGGGAGATCCAGGATAAATACGTTATCATTGCTATTGAGTCACTCAACCACATTAACAACTCAAACCAAAGCCAAATCCTCTGTGGCGGTTAGGATTACAAACAAGCTAAGCATCGTCTTCTGGAGCAAATAAACAGGCAAGAAACACACAGGAAAGTGATATGTAACAATTGCCTTTGAATATTAAACAAGGCAGGTCAGTAGAAGGCCAAAAATATTTTGTATGGCAGCACAAACCACATACACAAAGTCAGGATTGCCATTAAGTTACAACAGACCTGAAAACATTATAGGAGGAGGAAAAGCAAGGGTATTCTTCCAAAAAACAATAGTTCCATCACCCTTTCTGATTCAGCAAATAGATAAGCAATTAAGAGGGGGCTCAGCAGGTCCATTTTAAGGATTCCAGTTTATCTGAGGGTAGGGACATGGCTTGCACTAATCTTTCTTTTCCATTAATAAAGTCAAATCCCAAGAAGATGTGAGTTTGTCCATCCACTGATTGGGCAGGCTTTGGAAAGTCCTACAGTCTGCTGCAGGCATCTAGTTTGAAATGCTGAATTTAGGAGCCCACTTTCTAGAAGCTCTGTATATTCTCACTGAGAGAGAAAAATTATAGGGTTAAACAGAGGAGGGGACTAGCTTAGATTCTCTGAAGCTCCTTCTGAAGGAACCTAACTTGATTTATTGAGTTGAAACTGGGCCTAAAGAGATGAGGCTCTAACTCCAATTTACAAATCATTCTCAGTTTACTTGATCTGCATAAGGGCACATCTAATGGTGTCAGTTCCCCAGGAGATCTCAAAATAGGTGGAAAGTATACCTCCTTGAATGAAAGTTCATGGACGTTTTTCAAAACACTAGGCCCATAGGTCAGTGGTTATGTATGTTTTCTTGCAAGTATTTTAAAATGCTGCAATGTCGTGCATATCTCTTACAGGAATCATTAGCAACATGAGAGTAACAAATTGTAACTTTAATTAATAAACCCTACATCTTCCTTTCATGTCATTCCAAAGAGATGACACTTTCAGAGCTGATACAGCCTCTGTAGATCTTTACCCCTGCACTCACTCCTTTTAAAATCAATGGGATTCACAAGATTTCAGTGAAAGATTGGTGGCTATATTTTCAGTAGGACAGGGCTAAAAGGTTGAAATAAACCAGGAACTTTAAAGATTTCAAACAGGGTACAAGAAGAAATAGGGGCATATTTTCATCTGCTCCAGTAATATGGTCTACTCCAATGAAGTATTTAAGCACTTAGAGTTTAACTGAAAACTTACAAGTTCCACTATGATTTCTCAAGAATGCAAGCTAAGCATCTTTAAATGCTCTGTTGGACCAGTCTTTAATTTCAGGTAAAAAAGAAAGTGAAGACAGACACTCACATATGAGGGAAAAGAAAGAAAACAAGCAAGGAAATGAAAATATTGCATTAGTTATTACAAATGGGAATAGTGATGTCAGTGTTTTAAATTACACAGCAGTGTCTTACTGAAAGATAGGAAGCTAAACTTCAGCTGGAAGTTGTAAATAAACACTGGGCTGCCACAATTATGTATTGCTATCCCAGCAGAGGAAATAATCAACAAAAATAAGGGTTATGGGGGGAAAAAAAAAAAAGAGAGTAAGAAAAGGAGAAAATACCATTCTAGAAGTAAGATTGCCAATACAGCTGAAAATTGTTTTGCACGCTGTTTTCTTCCTCCTGCCTCTATGCAATCTTGCTTGGATGCATTTAAGAACAGCCATTTTCAAGAGTCCTTCAAGGTTAAGGAAACAAAGAGGGATGATGGAGAGATACTCCTCATATGCCCAAGATGCTAACATATCTATCTGATAATTTATTTGTTAGATAGTATTAATTTACTTCAGATTCAAAGCAAAATTGGAACTCTCTGCGCAACACAGACATAAGGCAATCTCTGTCAGAAACAGTTGCACCTTTATAAACAAGTCAAAGAAGAGAAATCATAAATATAAAGAGTGAAAGTGACCTGCCAAAAGCCATCCAAAACCATAGCTGAGAGGAGTACTTACTGCCAAGGCCTACTTTGATGTCCTGTAAGATCAAGGGTAGCATCTTGGCCTCTCCTTAAGCGAAGGGAGAAATCATTTGGGAACAGTCATCCCCAAGGAGGCTGCATGCGGCACAGCCAGGATCCCTTCTCAGAGCCCCAGTGCAAGCTGGCTCCTCTGAAGCCTTTCCAATGTCCTTGGAGGGATCAAGTACTCTGGCTGTGTACTTGCATGGGTAGCAAATAAACAGCACATGCTTGAGGAGAAAAATGCGGAACCCCCTACTTTAAACAGCCATTAACGGTTTGTGGCTTAACTAAAAATAACAATGGCTGGAAACACAATCTGAATTTGTTTTTTCTTTATGGGTTCAAATTATGCTGTGCAGTGACCAGGACATTTCATGAGATTCAGTCCAAAGAGGTTGAAATTTTACTGTCCTGGGAGGATAGGTTGGCTGTATATCCCCGGGAAACCTGTCAGAAGGAAGTTGGCTTTTATAAAGCCCACGCTAATACACTTCACTCCCAGCCTCCTACATTACAGAAAATTGAGCTAAGACATCACTCAGCCCATCTGCCTTTCTTACCTCCTAAACATGCTTCCCTTGTGTTTTAATGGTATACCTTTCACTTGGTTAACAGATAATAATAATGTTTGAGGAACAAGGGAAAGTTTGATGTGGGCAAAAAGCAGTATCTTTTCTCTTGTAAACTTAAAGAAGAAAATCTGCCCAAACACAGATATTCTACAGAGAAATAAGCACGCAATCTACCAACCCACTTTTCAGCACGCAATAGCCTCCAAGCACAGCATGTGAAACGGCAAAGGCTTGTTACTTCCACACCTTATCACTGACATCGAAGTCCATTAACAACTCTTAAGTTTTCTGACTTGTCTTATTTGACATTTGTTACTCTTGCTGTACTTAATGTCCACTGAATATATACGAAGCTGTTTGTTACTTCTGTTTCCTATTAGCAAAGGATTTATGTCACTGCATTAGTATGCTATTACAATCAATAAACTCATCACCACCCTGAAAACAAAAACAACAGGGAGAATAGGAAGAAAAGAAAAAGAAAACCCAGATGCACATCCGGAGAGAAAAAAGTTCTAAAGTTCCCTAAAAAAATATATATTTTGGCCATGTATGTATATCTTGGCGAGTCAGTGTCCCAAATGCAAAATGTAAGGGCTTTGGCCCAAAAAGTAGAAGAATTTTTGAAACAGCCATTGACACATCCAATAGCAGAGATGTGCCTCAAAGAAAATTCAGAGAGCGAAGAAGAATGTGTGTTTGCCCCTGTGTGCTCAGAGGGAAGCAGCAGGATATGCTGGTCTCCAGTTAACCCTGCCATCCTCTTTCACATAATCAAAGAAAGGTGCAAATTTTCATTATTCTTATAAATATCACTGCCTCGAGGAATATTACACAAGTCAAAAGTTCAGAGAAATCATTTTTTTAACAAACAAACAAATACACTTGGCAGAGAAAGAGAAGTGTTCGGAGCAATCTGAATAGCGAGACAAATACAATCATTTTTGCCAAACATTGGCCTACACTGATAGGAATGAGCAGAAGCGTGACTAAATCTAATTCAAGACTATTTCTGCTAAAGGAGATCACGAGTTGAATATTTAAGAAAACAAAGTTACTGGTACTGCAAAGATCATAAAGCAATCGTGGAAACTGGCAAATTATTTCTGTCTCATAATGAGAACAGAATAGAAGATGACTCAATCTCTGTGAAATAAAACAATAAAACTTTCTCCATTCCTCCGAAATGAGGCCAGTTACTAAGATTCAAAGAAATTTGGTAATTTCTTCCTTGAAATCTTATTGTGAATGTTGATTCCCACTATTCTTCTATGGCTCAGCTAGAAGAAGAAGAGCTGAACTCTCATGGGAAATGTGGTAGCACCTCCAGTTTGTTCGGAACAGGAGTTGTTTGATATTTCCTGAAGTTCTGTAATTTTCAGAGTTATTTTTTCAGAGTCTTTCCTCTGACATGAACTGAAGCATGATTTCAGACAAAGAGATAGTCAATTATCAACACTGAGTTTTGCACAGGGCTTGGTCCAAGCCCATTAGAGACCTCCCAAGTTTTTGTTCCTGAGCACACCAGGCTCCACATGCAGGGTCGTGTGAACAGTTACATCCCCCGCATCAGGGCACTTGCAGAGGGCGGGCAGGGCATGCCGGCCAGGGGCTGAAGCCAAGGACTTCTGCAAGGGAGCATGCTCTCCAGAAAGTGCTCCTGAGCCCTCTTCCTGGGGTGCAATACCCTGGTCTCTCTGATCTGCAGTTTTCCTGGTGCAGCCGGACAGTCAGCAGATCCTGGCACACATGTCGCTCCAGAGGCAGAAGAAAGCCATGACATGGAAGGAATTGATGTGAGGGAGACCATAGGATTGAATCTTCTATATAAAGCACACGACTTATCAGGTATAGTATTAGTGGCAATAGAAAAACTTTATAGATAAAATAGAAATGCAATAGAAAATGTTGTTTTCAACAGGTCAGGGAGAAAGTGAACCGATGCACGCTTTGTCAAACAAGGTGACCCTAAAGACAGGCAGAAGAAGTAGGTCTGAGAAAGGACTGAGTACAGACAGAATGAAAGCTGGCCTTCAAACTTCGTGTGTTTATCAGCAGCAAACTAAATGCTGACTTTATTGAAGCTCTCCCCATTTCTGTAACTGACTGAGCTGTAAAAATAGGCCACATAATAATGAGGTTTTTGATAATGTTTCCCAGCACAAATGTTTCACAGAAGCTTCATTTGTTGCCTAACACTGCATAGGGAAACCATAAATACTAGTTAGAAATATATAGGTCTTTATGGACTCATAATACAGTTGTATCTGTTACAACTAGGATTAAGCTGTATACAGCTAGACCTGCAGGCTAAATAATAGCAGGTTTAATTAATTTGTTAAAGCCATATAAAGTATTCAGCTTTCTAAGTACAACAATTCTATTCATCCAGGCTGACTGAATACCAATAATTGCCTAACAGCAAATCTAGCTATGAGACAATGCAAGCATTCAAATAGCAAAAATTACATGTAGCAATTAGTTAATATGGTAAAACTAATAAAGCAAGTGCTCATAGTGCAAAAAAAAACCCAGGATAGAAAATAGTATATATAATAATAAAATGGATGTATTATTGTACTTGGTAAATAAACATTTTATTTCTCAAAATTATTTCCTTCTCCCTCCAGGGAAGCACACAGCCTCACAGCCGGTGTCCAGGAAGAGCTCTAATCCTGCTTGCTACATACATCCAGGGAAAAAGCAATGGAATTGACTGGCTTAATTTTGAGAGGTTTTCATCTTGAGTAGGAATGGCCTATTTGACCAGACTGAAGTACCTTTCTGTGACCAGATCAGCTGCTTCAGCATGAAACTTAGTAACCTTTCTTTTGAATTTCATTTAGGAGAAGAATAGGATGTGAAATATTCATATGGATACTAGTAATTTATTTTTAATATGTTCCATAAGGAAATCTGGTAGAAGGCAAGAAATTGGACCATTGTCTCCAAAGAATCAGGTTAGTGCTCTCAATCTCCTTACATGCCATTTTGAGTATTAGATTTACAAATTTAGGTCATGTATACAAAGCAATTTAAAAAATAGTAACCAACATTTATGTTGCAGCAGGTAATAAAACAATAACATGCAGTAACACTACCCCAAGGATACCAAACCACTTTAATTAAGTCTTAAAACATAGCCTGGAGAAGAATGAACACAGTACAGAGAACACATCTCTCAACAACCAGCTCCAGGTTAAAGGGAATAGCTGTTTCAGAGCATATAGTAAACAACATTCAAGCTTGGGGATAAGAATAAAAGTGAATACTGAAGCCAAACAAAGATGCAGATGGTAGGTCAAACACAAAAGTCAGAGCCTTATATTTTACACAGCTATATATGGGCTCACACTCTGTGTCTGAGTCTTCAAACTCTAGTAACCTGACTTCTGTTTAACATTTCACCTAAAGGATAGCACCTCCAACAGCACAAAGCCATCAAACTTTATTCTGGCTCTTCTGATTTAGGAGATGGTCAACCCCTGAATCACCAGACAAACTGCAGCAGCAGCTGGGTGTGCTTGGGTGCGGATCCAGCTCCAATCAACTCCACAGCCTCAAGAGCTGGCAGGATCCTTGTGCGAACCAGAGCAGCTGCAAAACCTAGGTGGAGTGATGTCTCAGGCTGCCTGTAATGCACATTAATTTGCTAAGTGTGGAAAAATATACTGTGCAATATTTACAGTTCAAAATCTAACAAAGCTATGTTTTGACATTGAAGACAGAGTTCTGTGGCTTTTGAGTATCTACTTGGAAACTTGTCAGTAATACTGGTTTATAGTTCATGTCATCCTCTACCTATCCAGATTCAGATACATAACGATACCCAGGTATAAAGATTTGGAAAACCTTCGCTAGTGCTCTTAACAGTACTTGCCAAGGCTGAAAATAAGCATTACAGAGATCAATCTTCATGATGAACACTAATTAGCTGGCAAAATACTTAGGAAAACATGTATGCTACAAATAAGCAAAAGGAACATTTTTTTCCCGCAGAAAAAAAACAAAAAAAACATGTTAAAAGGAAAATGCTTTCCCTGTCAATGGATTAATTTTAACATGTTAATGCTCTGGACATTCAGATTTTTCTACTGCTTGGATTTGTAAGAGGTACATTGGCTGCATAGCATTCAGGCCAAAATGTATGTTTATAAGCTGACAGTGCAGCAGATAGAATCATAGAATCATAGAATTGTTAAGGTTGGAAAAGACCCTTAGGATCATCAGGTCCAACCGTTAACCTACCACTGCCAAGTCCACCACTAAACCATGTCCTCAAGCACCACTTCTACCCGTCTTTTAAATACCTCCAGGGATGGGGACTCAGCCACTTCCCTGGGCAGCCTGTTCCAATGCCTGACTACCCTTTCAGTGAAGAAGTTTTTCCTAATGTCCAACCTGAACTTTCCCTGGTGCAGCTTGAGGCCATTTCCTCTTGTCCTGTCCCTTGTTACTTGGGAGAAGAGACTGGCCCCCACCTCACTACAACCTCCTTTCAGGTAGTTGTAGAGAGTGATAAGGTCTCCCCTCAGCCTCCTCTTCTCCAAACTAAACAACCCCAGCTCCCTCAGCCGCTCCTCCTAAGACTTGTTCTCTAGACCCTTCACCAACCTCGTTGCCCTTCTTTGGACATGCTCCAGCACCTCGATGTCCTTCTTGAAGTGAGGGGCCCAAAACTGGACACAGTACTCGAGGTGCGGCCTCACCAGTGCCGAATACAGGGGCACTATCACCTCCCTGGTCCTGCTGGCCACGCTATTCCTGATACAAGCCAGGATGCCATTGGCCCTCTTGGCCACCTGGGCACACTGCTGGCTCATGTTCAGGTGGCTGTCAACCATCACCCTCAGGTCCTTTTCAGCCAGGCTGCTTTCCAGCCACTCCTCCCCAAGCCTGTAGCGTTGCCTGGGGTTGTTGTGACCGAAGTGCAGGACCCGGCACTTGGCCTTGTTGAACCTCATACAGTTGGCCCCGGCCCAACGATCCAGCCTGTCCAGGTCCCTCTGCAGGGCCTTCCTACCCTCCAGCAGATCGACACTCCCACCCAACTTGGTGTCATCTGCAAACTTACTGAGGGTGCTCTCAATCCCCTCATCCAGATCATCGATAAAGATATTGAACAGGACCGGCCCCAACACTGAGCCCTGGGGAACACCACTCGTGACTGGTCGCCAACTGGATTTGGCTCCATTCACCATCACTCTCTGGGCTCGGCCGTCCAGCCAGTTTTTAACCCAGCACAGAGTGCACTTGTCCAAGCTGTGAGCAGCCAGCTTCTGCAGGAGAATGCTGTGGGAGGTGGTGTCAAAGGCCTTACTGAAGTCCAAGTAGACAACATCCACAGCCTTCCCCTCATCCACTAAGCGGGTCACCTTGTCATAGAAGGAGACCAGGTTAGTGAAGCAGGACCTGCCTTTCATAAACCCATGCTGGCTGAGCCTGATCCCCCTGTTGTCCCGCACATGCCGCATAATGGCACTCAGCATGATCTGTTCCATGACCGTCCCTGGCACCGAGGTCAGGCTGACAGGCCTGTAGTTCCCCGGATCCTCCTTCCGACCCTTCTTGTAGATGGGTGTCACATTAGCTAACTTGCAGTCATCTGGGACCTCCCCGGTTGACCAGGACTGCTGATAAATGATGGAGAGTGGCTTGGCAAGCTCCTCCGCCAGCTCCCTCAGTATCCTTGGGTGGATCCCATCTGGCCCCACAGACTTGTGGGTATCCAGGTGGAGGAGCAGGTTGGTGACTGCCATCTCTTCGACAACTGGGACTACATTCTGTGTCCTATCTCCATCTCCCAGCTCAGGGGCATGAAAACCTTGAGGATGATCAGTCCGACTATTAAAGACTGAGGCAAAGAAGGCATTAAGTACCTCAGCCTTCTCCTCATCCTTCGTGGCCAAGATTCCCTCCGCATCCAACAAAGGAGGGAGACTCTCTTTAGCCCTCCTTTTGTCGCTAATATATTTGTAGAAACATTTTTTGTTATCTTTGACAGCGGTGGCCAGTTTAAGTTCCAGCTGGGCCAGATGATCAAGCACAACTTTGGGCAGAAGAGTTTTAAATGGTGTAACCTGGGCATGCGGACACAGATTTCTATTTCATTGGCATGATCTATAACCATTAACAAATATCTGGTGCTTCTCACGCTCAAAATAAAAGTCGAATCCTCAGAAAGTCAGAGGCCTGGATATTTGGAAAACATTTTTTGGTCTTTTAATGTTGTAGTTCAGTAAAACAAAGCCCACTCATCACCCTTGAAAAATGTCATGTCCTTGAAAACCTTTTTAAACCACCCTTTGGAAACAATGATGACAGAGAAGTAGCATATTTGTTATTATTCACTGCTCCTTTGTAAGGGAGAATTCGACCAAAAATAGCATGTTAAGCCTCCATAGCTACCGAGCACAGAGAACCCACAATAATCTTGTGAATATTTGTTATTTCTCAGTGTCAGCAAAAAAAGACAAGCAAACAAACAAAGAGAAGCTAAGAAGTCTATTCTACATTTGACTGCATTGTGAATATATTCTGTATTTGTGTGTTGAACTTCTTTAAAACTTAACCAACACTGAGGAATACTGAATGATTTAATGGACATGTGATTTTTTTCTCATGTGCATGTTACTGACCAAAGCTGTGTTGCCTGGTGGTAAAATCAAGTATAATATCCCCCATAGAAACAGAAAATCTAATTGTCACCTGCCAATCCTCACTGATAGTCACAATACTTGCTAATTAACTACACAGAAAAGGTCAAGGAAGGAGGCATCGGAAATGAGATTCCTGTGGTGAAGTCCTACGTACAACTCGGTTTGACCAAAACAACTTACATCTGGACAAAATTAGCACTCATACTGCAGATTCTTTGAACTCTGAGATAGTGGCCAAAGTGGCTTGGATGCAAATATATGTATGTGTGTATATATAAACACAGACACACACGACTCAAAAAGACTGCCAACCAAGTTTTCTGTAGGGCCAGTCACCAAGACATATGAGAATCTGTGTCACATCTGTTAATGTTACACTTGGTACTTAAACCATAGGCAGAGAAAAAGCACATAACGTGATTAAGTGGAAGATGCATGCATGGGAAAAAAAAAGAAAAAAGGATACTGTCATCTTTGAGGGCACATTAAACAGTGAAGAGTACTGAGCTTTCAGATGTAAAACACATGGCTAAGGCTTGTAATTTACAATACAAGAGTCTAAAAATGTAAAGAATCTCATTATACCAGCCAGGTTAAACATTTAAATTCCAAGATGGAAAATTTTTCTGTTGCTAGTTTTCTTCAGAGCTTTGACTTCTGTTAACTCCTGTATCCCCATCCTGACTCAGTTAGAATTGCCAGGACCACATATATCAAGTGAGAGAAAAGATTTAAGTATGTTCTCAAAGCAGCTTTCCACCATTTACACTAATATTCTCTCACTGATTTTAAAATTTGCTGGTTGACAAGGCCTAGAACTTTAAATAAACGCTAAATATAAAAGACTATGTCTTCACTATCAATGGAATAAAGCCAGAACAATGTAACATTACTGCAAAACTGGCACAGTTTCATAGTAACTCTATATAGCTTTCTAAATTCAAAATTTAGGTTTGCAACCAGCAAAAGACTTACTGTTGAAATGCTTGAACACATTTGTCGCTCCCCATAAAAGTGTGCAAAGGAAGGACATATGCGACACGTGCTCAGATTTCTTGTTTCCATACCCTTTCTTCAAAATATTCTTGCAAAATATGCCACCAACAGCATGATGCCAAGTGCCTTAAGGGTCACACTGGGCTTGCTTCACAGGACTACAATGATTATATCATGGTGGCGTTGACATGCAGCCATGTCCAAACAGCTGCTAAAAAGATGACAGGATACCATCTGTCAGGAAAAACCATGCCCAGCTGCTGTCTAATCTGAAGATTACTTTGCTGACATGATGCAGATGGCATGAAAAGCTGCATTACCAGGTTAGTTAACCAAGTCAAAAAAATCCAATGTTACAATAGGAAAAGCCTTTCTGCAGCTATAACAATGAGGTCTGAAGAAAATGGTGTTCACGCCATGGCACAGCAGAAGGCACTACAATCCACCAGACAGAAAATGAAAGCTAACAAGATACTAAAAGATCTGACAGCCTCCGCTGTAAGGCTGCTAACACTCTCTGCCAGGATAATTTGTTCTTATAAACAAATCACATCTGTCCTCTAAGTTTATCCTCCTCTAAGGCCCCTCATGACACAGGGGCGTACCACAGACCTCTGAGCATGGAAACCAGAGGGTCCCTCTGTCCAGGTAGCTGCCAGCAGGCACCTCTGGCTTTGGCCCACAGAGCAAAGGTAATTCTGTGAGACAACAGATCTCACCCAAAATGCAAGAGAGAATATTCCCATAGGTAGTTTCGTCACCCAGGTGAGCAAGGAAAAGGTGTTTGTTTTCTGGAACATCAGCTTTATCCCTCTTACTATCAAACTGGATTTAATTTTCTTCATTGCTTTGCCTATTAAGGAAATTGGTAGCACCTCCAAGGACTTCAAAGAGCACAGTTAGCTGACATTAACAAGCCCACTGCTTTTCTTTCTGCTGCTTCCAAGGAAAGAATGCTTGCTGTAAGCAAAAAGATGCTAAAGTATCCCTTTCAATATGTTTATAGCTTTACATTACTATGATCTTGTTTTCTTTGTGATTCACATTGCATGTCTGCTGAATGGAATAAATTATACAGATTTCATTGCTGTAACGTGAAAAGTATGAGAGGAATTTTCCATCTAAAAGGTTTAGCAATAGAACTGACTTTCAGTAAGATTTGTCCTGTCAGGCCATAATTGCTTCTGAGAGCCCCACCCTCTAGTACTTTCAATAAAAAAGATAATGTCATTCATAATACTGTATTTCACAAATATGTATGGTCCTGTAGTCTCTGCCAAAATTCATAAAATAAAAAAGATAGGAAGCAATGCCAAATGCAGAAAAGGAACTTTGTTTTAATCGTGTACTTAGTTTACAATTAGCAAACACAGTAATTCCATTTAAGGTTACAAACTGAGGATGCAGAACTCATAAAGAAGAGTGCAGCTAGTAAAGAAGCTGGATGAGTAATGTCTTCTTTTCATGCTTTTTCATTTTTTAAGGAAGAGGTTTTAAATAACAAGGAATGCAGGGACAGTATTAAAACAGTTGCTCTACAATTAGTAATTTTTTAGAATGTTTTCTCTACTTGCTATTTTGGTAGGTTTATATGAAATACTAATTAAATAAACTGTAAACTGTCTCTCTCTTCCAATACACTCTGTGTAGCTCTAAATGACTTGTGCATGAGTATACAAGAACTTGCATGATTAGTAATCAGCAAAGTGAAGATTTAGGAGCTGGAATTCCCTTTAGATGTTTATTTAAAGCATAACTAGATACACCTTAAGATGAAAGTAAATAATGGAAATTAATCCTTGATTATGAACTCTGTGAACTGCACTGACCCAGAGTTTGCACTACTGAATCCCTGTTTAAGTGACTCAGACTGAGTCCAGGCATACACAATAATAAACGCTGTTCTTGTTCTGTCTTACATGCCTATAGCTACCATAATACCTGTCAGATTTGTAAGTGCCTTTATTCTCATAGTATATCTGTGATGTAGCATCAATGCTGATCCACTTACGGGAAATTACAGACAGAGCACTAAGGTACGTGCTCAAAGCATCACAGAAAAGCAGTTAAGGAGTAGGGAGGTGAACCTCTATCTGCAGGAGGCACCACAGCTGCTTGGTCAGCCTTCTGCCAAAGCATATCCAGGCAAAATTGGCAGAAATGTAATTTTGCTTCCTTACACATTAAAACCTTGATCAGGGTATGTAACACATTCAGAGAAGCAGAGGGGGTGCTGTATCATGCCCATGCCTCTGTCTAAAGGAGTAATGTAGGTTCTCTTGAACTTGGACAATTGAGATGACTTCTCTGTGCTTCAGTTTACCTATCAGATAATGTCCCCTGCAAAGCTTTTGATGCCTCTTTCTCTAAAAACATTATTAAAATGCCAAATATTGTTATTGTTGCTACCATTCAAGTTTTTGAGTCAGCAGAACAGGTCTGAATATCTTACAAACAACCACTGTGTTGAAATTCTTTACATACTTTTGGAGTGTAGGCTGGATAAATCCCTGTAAACGTAATGGTTTGTTTCACTCTTCTTTATAGAAACTGGAAAATTTTCAGCTACTTGGGGGAAAATGCATTTTATATTTTCCAAAACAGTGTTTTCCTTTTGAGAGTAAATATGAAATCGTAAAACATATAATAAACTTTCCCCTATGTTTTTCATAAAAACTAGAGCTATTGCTTCATTCAAATAATAAATGCATGCTGCTAGTGCTGCTAGTCTCAGTGAAAGCTCTCCTTTCTTTTCTAACACTGCTGTACTAACAACAAAATCTACCAAGAGTGAGAAACCGCACTGCCCACCCAGCATTCACTGCAGCAAAGTCCAGACAGTATTGGTTGTTGTCTCTACAATATCCTAAACACAGGAGTGAAGAGCTGCCAGTAGCCATTCCTTTTTTTTTTTTCTTTTTTTTTTCCCCCTCTGCATTTTACAAAGAAGCAGCAGTTCCAAGAACAACTCTCTGGCAGGGTGCTGTACATGCTGACTTGGAAACTCATCTCTGATTCTAATCCAAACCAGCAGGCTGTGAAGAAAACCATAGTCGCTCAAGTGCAGCAAACATTTCTCCCCCCTCGCCCCCGTCTACTGAGACATTGTGTCATCAAAGATTTTATTGTCTCAGCAGGTGGGGGTTACGTACCTTGCAGATACCAACGTTTTCAATTACAAGCCAAACACGATGCATTGGTTTTTAAAGGGACAACATTTTGTTAAATGGTATGAAAAGCGTTCTGTACAGTTACAGAGCTATATCAAGTCATTTAGATAGCAGAGGGATCAGTGTGGCAGAGCAGGAGCACATCTGCAGTCACAGCTATATCTTAAGAAGATTTCCTCCCATGCTATAGAACAGAACAGTTATGCACACAAATGTTGAAGACATATCTGATTCAAACCCACTGTAATTAAAACAATTATGAAACCTTAAGACCATTGCTGCCATCCAGTAAATCAGCTTCAAATACTTGCACAACCAGAAGATCAGCTCTGTGTCAGTACGTGCCCGTTGTACCACCTCCTTTCACATTCTGCATTACTGCCAAGTAATTTTCCCTTCCAAAATATTATGTTGATATTTTAAATACTATGTTGATAAACTTTTGTACATATCTCTGCACTTAAAAGTCAACAAGATAGAAGGTATCTCCTATCCTATCCCTAAGAGTATAGTGTGCAGTATGTCATTATGTTTTGATGCTTATGCTGTTTTTAAAAGCATAAACACATCTGGAAGTGCAAGGCCTGTACCCTGTTGCATTTCTGGTGCAACAACCATTTCTGATATAATCTAGAAATCTTTAATTATTGATGGGAAAACGTGGTGTTTTCCTGGAGCACTGGAGAGGACTGAGATATCAAAACCGATGCTGCTTAAATAGCTGAACGCTAGCAATATAGAAGCCCCTGCATTATAGTCTCTCCCTTTTCCTCCATATGGGTAACTTCAGTCTAGCACCTACATTCAGAATTGCAAACGTAGTCTGGAGCTTCCCTATATTTCAGTGCTTTTTAGAGGTACACTTGATTCTCAGTTCCAGGGATGCATCCTGGAACAAAAATGTACGTAAGGCTCATAATGTTGTCTGAACTAAGGCTGTTCAAGTAGCTATAGCAGTTTCAGACAGTCAAATACATATGTTCCTACTAGGCCCCTAATATTTAATCATGGAAATATTAAGTGATTTTACAGCTGGAATCCCACCAGAAAGTAGATACTGTATGCATTCAGCACATTAAGTATTCATCGTTCCTTGTGGGAGTACCTGATAAGAAATGCTAACAGGCAAGTGGATTTGGCATAGTGTGAGGGAAAGGCTGACCTTCACAAAAATGTGATTGATGGAAAAAAACCCCAACATGATGCATTTACAGCTTACATTGGGGATGCCTCCCCTTTCTGCAGATCCAGCAGTGTTTTTACATCATTAATGTTTTAACCAGACACAGCATTTACCTTACGCTTCTACTAGCCAAACCCACCTCATTATTATTAGTTCCCTGTGGCCTTTATTACTCTTTATCAGCATAATGAATCACATCAATCCAACATGACAAATGCATCTAGCTTCCAGTTCTGCTGTGCTTACCTCAGGTGTGGCAGCATGGAGGGGTCAGTCCAAGTAAAACATTCATGTTGAACCTCAAATAAAAAATAAAACCCAACTACAAACCATCAAAAGACCAAGTCCTGACCTCAGCCAGATGCTCTCACATCCTTCCTGTCCTTCCTTGAAAAAAAATATCGCTGCTCAATGAGGGATGGTGGCTCATCTTGGCTCATTCTTTCAAAATCAGCGTCATCAGTTATTTATTCACTCCTCTGCATCTCTGTGTGCAATATCACTAATTCAGACCAATCTTGGCCTAAAAAATTGCATACAGGTGCAGTAATACTTCCTTCCATGCAAATATATTTTGTGTGTATGTGAATTAGATTGGCTAAATGCCTCGTGCAGTATTTATCTTCAAAGCTAGGCAGATTTAGGCTGGCTCAGTTCTTGGGAGGGAGGTCACTTGGGCACTATTTGCAGACATAAAGAAGTCATATTCAAGCAGTTGGTAAATATCAACCCAACTTCTATGCCCCTTCAAGACAAATTCACCGAATCAAGTAATTAATTTTTTATTGTATGTCCATAAGGTTGATGCAAATGTGTAGTTAATTTCAGAAATGGTAAATATTAGAGATATAGCCTATTCCAGAAACTTGTTGTATAGTAACATTGCTTCCAGTTAGTACTGACTTTTGTAGAGGTGAAGCCCTTTGAGATACTACCAAAATGACACTACAGCTGTTATAGTAAGAAAGAATTATTTTCCTGGATTTCATTTTTCATAATTCGTTTGTTTGATTGTTTGTTTGAGGACCTGGTACACAGAGGCAAAAACTTACTTTCACATGTATAGACCACACCGGCAGTGGAAGAGTTTTCTGGTGTAGCTCTAGTTAACTAGCTATTGCAATAACCACATTTAAGGTTGAAAGGGATGAATAACACAAAGTTAAGCTATTTCTCTTCCAGACTGAAAATGTGATCAATCCGTTTAATTTATTGTCCACTTTACAGAAGAGCATATTCATTATGAAGCAAAGTGAGGCTACTCATTTACTCATTTGCAGAATACTGAAAGTACACCAGGAATCCTACTCGGTTTAGGAAGGATGATAGAAACCACAGGACTTCATGAACTTCAGCTTAAGTCAGGGTGCAAAATTTCCATTTCCTCCTTTAGTATATTGCTTTTTAACCATCTAGCAGCTGGTCTTTAAATATACTGCCCTCTCTTCCTCTCCTGCCTTGTGTCACTGCATCTTTATTCACCCTCAAAGCCCTGCTGCTGCATCCTCACCAGCCTTCGCTTTCTTCCTTTTCCCTCAGGGTGCTGGCATCTGCTGCAGCCATACCGAAGCCTTTGCCTAAAGTGCCCAGAGAGCTTACAAGCCTGGAGTCTGCTCCACACTATGCCTCACTTCCAATATTGAAGGTGGACTGGCACACTTTTACAAATGTGTGTGCAGGAGTTCAATATTCATGTTCATTTAATATTGATGACCAAAGCCAGTCAAGAAGCAGCGAGCAGCGATTAAAGGTGAGCAAACACTTGAAATCACAAAGAATGCTCTAATGCACAAAATCAAGTTACAAAACCACAAAAACCAATAGAATTGCCTGGTAGAACTTACTGGCAGTAACAAAATTTACATTTTTCCTTTCTGGTATATATGGTTCATTCCAATAGCTCAAGTTGTATTTTCTTTGGGCATACTATACTGCTCTGTTTAAATTTCTGGCTCAGTTAAAGTCAGGGTAAGAACATGGGACATCCCTAGAGGGATTCCAGAAATGTTAATAGACATCTTCAGTACAGGAAACTCAACTCAGCACAGTATGATATGGAAAAAAAAAAAAAAAAAAGAAGGGAAAAAATTATGAAAGCTGAATGAAAACTGCGGGAAATGCCAGGCTTGTAACACTGTGCACCACAACACAAACCATGGCATCACTCATAGATGGCAGTCATCCCAGAGCCCTATCAGGAAATATGCAATTTTGCAAAAGGAACTGAAAAGTGAATTTTGGAGCCACCTTTAGTTCATTAAAAATCTCTCTTATTTCCACTGAAGTTGGTGGCGAAATATTGTCTGATTTTATGGATCTGAGATAGTAGGTTTAGATTTGCTCATTTTCACTTTGAAAAGGGATCCATATTAAAGACAAAAATTATGACCACTAATACATTTTTGGAGGAAAGGTCTCATTTTTAAGTTTGTGTAGATGCTCACTTCTAGACATTTCACTTTTTAATAAGCAGTCCATACAGCCCTAGCATAGACTGTGGTGGAGGGACCATGAAAATGAGATAACTTTTATAACACATATATTATGGAAATATATGGAATACATGGAATATATGGAAATGTATGGAATATATCGGTATTATTTATTTCCAATATATGGAAAATATGTAATTCATCAGCATCAAACACCAACATCTTGTCCTCCTACAAAACTAGTGGAGAAATAACAGTTTTCATTAAAAAAATGTTAGAGGTTATGGATTGCTGCCAATTACTTGACTAATTTATATTTCAGCAAAGGCAATAAATGCATGTTTTATTTATTATACCACTCACATGAAAGGTATGTAATGGACCGAATCCAAATGGAGAACCAGAGTTGGGAAGGATCACAATGTTATTATACCATCCTGCTAAGTTGAAGAAGGATTAATATATGTAGATATGATTATAATGTTTTTTTCTGATAAATGTGTAATTCTCTGGGGGTCATCACTCCTATTCTTCCAACACAACCTGCTTAAGTCTGCACACTTAAAGTTTCTCCTATGAATCCCTATTGCAAATTAAGTCAGTAACTCCCTGCCTTGTCCTCCGTGGATGTGGGGAACAACTGATAACCCCTGTGGCTATAACAGTTTTGAAGACTGTTATCAAGTTCCCGTCTCCCACACTATGAGTCTTCTCCTTTCCAGACTAAACAAACCCAGTTATTTCAAGCTTTCCTTGCAGGTCATATCTTTTATACCTCTTATCAGTCCTGTTGTGCTCCTCCAGACTCCCTTCACTTTGCCTACATCTTTGCTAAGTGTGGTGACCAAAACTGCACTCATCAGTGTGCAGCAGAACAATTGCCTCCTGTGCCTGAAATGGACATTTTCATGAATTTATCTGACACACATGTTATTACTTACTCAGTTTGCAAGGTAGTACACCTAACTCCAGTTCTGTGATGTTGCTGCCCATTTTTTTTCCATTTTTCATTTAATTTCTTCTCCTTAATTGCACCCACAGACTTTGCAGTTCTTCTTATTGAATTTCAATTTATTGATTTCAGACCATTTTTCAATTTGGTGAGATTATTTTGAGCTCTGACCTTATCCTCTAAAAATCTTGAAACTCCTCTCAGTTTGGTGTCATGTTCAAATGTGGCAATTCTATTCCATCATCCAAGCTACTGCTGAAAATGTGTAATAGAAATAGATTCCAGACAGACACTTTACAATCACTCTAGAGAAGTCTTTCCAGCTTGACAGCAAAACCGTATTCTTAAATTATCTTCCACCCACTAAGCATATATTAAATTAATCTAGACCTTAATTCCATAGTTTGCTTTAATGAATTTGAAATGGAGCAATGTTAAATCAAGCTGTAATAGATGCACTTCCTCACATCCATAAAAGCAGACACTATCACAGAAGGAATTTGGATCAGACTAAAATCTACTTTAGTCCTTAAAAATCTACTTTGTTTGATTCTATTCACCTCATTATCCTTTCAATGCACTTAAACTGACTGTTACAGGATTTTGGTTAATTTGGGAGTTTTTTTGGTTACAGTATTATTGACAAGTCTGTACTTTTTTAAACTGCCTGTTTACATCTTCACAAAGACCAGCCTCACCTTTGCTGATGCACCATGCTCTGATCCACTTGGACATTACCACCCTCCAAGGACTCTTGAAAAGACTCATTAATGCTGCACTTAGCAAGTAAGAAAGAGAGTCACCTATTATGTGATTAAAAATGAAGACACAAGTCTACAGTGTTAAACTTTGGTAACAGGAGCCTGGCATTGTTTGGGCTGGTGCCAGGTAGCACTTTCCCAACCAGATATTGAGGTTGGGTGCAGTACAGAAATAGCCAGGGATGATTCCCAGCAAATGCTTTGGATGCAGACGATCTCTTTTGGAGGCAAATATAATTTTTAGTGAAGGCCTGGGCTGTTTCATGCCCCATGATATCAGTACCCAGGAAAGTCCTAGAAAATCATATTCACTAGTACAAACATAGCCTTGGAACTGAAGGATTCCTTATGCTTTCCTTAAATTTGTCTAGGATAAACTTAATCAGCCTCTCACACTTGAAAATATCTAGCTGGTCTAAATATCCTTTAACTTGTTCTTCTTGTATTATGGTCAGTGTTTCTCTCTTCCTCCCCACTAAAATAAACTGTTAAACTTGTAACCACAGTATGTTTATTTGCTCTCTTTTCAGTCAGCTAGAGATTTGTGCTTTTCTTTTGCATTTTCTACTCATATCACGACCTGCAGGATAAAAAAAGTTTGCAGCACTTGCATAATTCAGAATCAGGCTTACAGTAAATCATCAACCTGCTCTAAAGTAACACTTTTGAATAAGAGCAGTTCCTCCATTCTTCACTGACTCATCAATTAACAAGTAGTGTTTCTAGGCCAAAGTTAGGTTTTAGTGGATTTATTATTAAAACATACGTTTCAAGATAGTTTTGAAACTTCTATTTCAGTTTGCTTAAAAGCACTGCAACACAAAAAGAAAGCAAGGATCTCTGATACTAGCATTCATTTGCACTCATGGTCAATTTATTTGTAGAACTTTCCTAAATCACATGGTTAATCAGATTTTTCTAGTAGTTTAGTAGTCAGAAATGACCACTCTATCAGAGTCTTATACGGTTTGTAGATTTTACAAAGGTTACCCAACACTTTTGTTTTCAATTGCTTAACTGAAATTGTTTGGGCTAAATTTTTCCATTTTGGCTGTCTGCCTTGGGCTGAAACCCTGGAAATTTTCAGCTCCACATTTCTCCTCTTCTAAAAAAGGAGGCTAGGGATAATAGATCATCTTGATCATGCTAATATAAACAACTTTTCATACAAAAGGCTTGAGCATCCCTTCAATGACTGTTCTGAAATGTTACAAGGAAGTGTCCTCTCCTGTCTTGTGGAAAAAGCACCCATGTGTGCCCAAAATGTGCACCTTTGAGAAACAATAATTTGCCTGTGCCCAGCAGAGACATATTCCAGCCTGGACCAATTGCTGCATGTCAGGGCAAGACACCAGACCAAAGACAAAGAAACTTGTCTCAGATGAACCCTTTCCACAACCTCAGTCTTACACCCTTTCTGCCCTTCCAACACAAGGTCAGGTAGGATATGAAGGTAGCCACTTCAACCAAATACAATGGGTAACACCAGGAGGGAGGCTGGCCTATGGTCTCAAGTGACTTCTCCTCTATCTTTGGTCAACAAGGGTCATCTCACTGCTTTTGCTACTTAAGTAGCAGAGGATTGAATGACCTCAAAATCAAATAAGGCTTATGATTTTTGTGAGCAGTAGGATGATGGTAGAATTTCGGCAGAAGAGGAAGGAGGCACTTAGAGTGCTTTTTAAAACACTGTTGTGAAGTTTTTTATTCACACTGCAAATTCAAGCACTCAGAAGATGGAAACTCCCTGAATAAAACCTAATTTGTCCTCTATGTTATTGTGAATTTTAATATTATGAATTATAGCGTGTTTCTTAATTACATCAGCACGTTTTTCCTTAGTACTCCAATTGATTCATTCAGTGCATGGAATATTGAATAACCTTGAAGTAATTAAATATTTTTTCATCTTCATTCCTCAGTGATAGGAATTATTCAACCTCTTTTGAAGACAATATTTTTCATTCCTCTGGGGTTTTTCAATGCTGCTGAGTGATGTATCTGAGTGCCTTTAGAAATTTTAACTAAATTATTATTATAACATTTCTATTAACTTATAGATGGGGAACTGAATTTAAGAAAAATTGGGGTATGCAACTGAAGATATATTTCTTTGTAGACTTTAATATTACATAGCACTTTATATGTCCAGTTGTATGTTGCTTGTTATCAAGCCTCAAGTTTAAATATTTGTCACTTCTGCAATCAAACGAGAATCTTATCCCTGCTGAAAGCACTTTGTGACCAGCTGAAAACACTACTTAATTGACTGGTCTAGCATTGTCAATGAAAACTGTGGAACAGATAAGAAGAGGACTCAATTCCCTCAGAAGTGTTGAGTTTAAATTTTTCTCTTCCACTTTGTACTTCTGCAAATAAATGACAAGAGAGATCCACAGCCAGGAATCATATCTCAGGCCCTGATTAATTCCAAAGATGGAGGTAGTCTACAAAAAAATGGCTTGATAATTCACAATACATTATCACAAAGCAGCTGAGTTAAATTTAGGCTGGCTATTTTCTAGCCTTCTAGTTATTGACTTGACCCTCCAGTAATACTCTCTTCACATGGCTGGGTTTTGGAAGAGTTTTTCAATGAGTCTAATTCTCACTCGTGTTCACTCATCAGTTCTATTTCCAGGCTGATGTGAAGGGGGAGCTCTGTGAATAGCTGACCTAATATACTGAAAGGCTTCAAATTTCACATGCACTTATGCTTTCTGATTTTTGATAATATAGTTTGTCAGTTTTTCACTTTTTATCCAACCTGGGATCCTATCAGAAAATGCCAACAGGCTCCCTTTGAGACAAGAGCCTCCACAGCAACATTTAGGTCATGGGAAGCTTTCAACTGACTTCAACGGACAGTGGATCAGATTTTAAAAAGATGCCAAAAGTGGGTGTTCCTCTGCATTTCACAGGGCTATGAGTGCTTCAGATCACTGTTGAGACAACAGGCAACACACAATTGTGTACACTGAATTGTGACAACATGGGGCTTAGTCTGCCAGGCTGATGTGTGTATGTAGGAGTTCTTGACCTACTCATACATTGCAAGAGAGATTCCACGGCTCAGAGCTAAGGTAACCAAAACCTTTGAAGTAGGCTATAAACATACATAGTGCACAAATAACCTGGTGGTTTTGTTTCTTGCTAGAGGAAATTTTCAGTGTATTTATAATGTCCTTTGATGCTCCCTGTAAATTTGCAAACAAGAGGCCACATGTCCTTTCGATGAAACTTCAGTTGTAAATATATGTAAAACAAGCTGCTGGAAGAGTTTGGAAGAGTTTGAAATAAACAAACAGAAAGAGTTACACATACACCACCAAAACACGGCTTAGTTACATTTTAAAAGCTCAACAAGGCAAGCCTTGGCTCCCACAAGTTATAAAGGGTTGTTTAAATAGCTCTTTTTAACTAGTTATTTAAACTAAGAACACCATGTCTGAACAGGAGATTAAGATATACACTGGCTATGTGTTTCAGCACTTTTTAAACAAACCCCCACAAGCTATGCACATTAGAATTAAACAGACACAATTAGGAATGACGGCCCTTTCTCTTGCATGTAATTTCACTCATTTCTAGAGCTGAACTCTAACAAAATCTAATGTGTGGATCTGAAATATTCAGACATGTTATTTTACCCTAAATAATGGAAAAGGACTGGAAAGGACTGTCTCAAGACCTCTTGTTGTAATAGATGGAAGCAAATCTAGAGAGGCAACTTATCTTGACAAGGTACTGACAGAAATGAGAAGTAGGTTCTGTAAAATGGGCTATGTACTACCCGCTAACTGAGAATCTAAATAGATGCCAGCGTACCCTGGAAGTCTGGATACCTTGTTGGTCAATATTCATGATTAGAGGACAGAAATCTTGCTTGACTTGATGAGTGTGTATTTTCTAGCCAAAAGCCCGCTCTTGTCCTTGCTAACTAGAACACGTACTTCAGGTGAAAAAATACATTATGGTTGGCCCAAGCAACAGAAAGAAATGAGACTCTGAGCATTACCATATAGCATATGAAAAGAAAGGAAAACTGTACATGTCTTTAACAACGTACATGTCTGCAGCTTCTTTTGTACTTGGTATTGAAGACCGCTTTCCACTGCTCTGAAAGAGGAAGAGTTTTTTACCTCCTCTGAAAGACACTAGGGTACAAAGTATTCGCAGCAGTGGTTGAAATAACCCTTCTGTGGAAGCACGCAGGATGTCACTAGAGGCACTGTGAATGGCTTTCCAATGGCACACAGCATAAATATAGTTTGTTTCAACAGATTTTGATCCATATGAGATGTCATCATTGTTCTCCACAACAAACCACAAAAAATATCAAGGTAAGATTCTTTTAAAAATCCCCTTTATTTTAGGCCTTTCATTTAGGCTTTCTTTTTTCAAAGCATACATAAATCCAGGGCTTGATGATTTGTGGGTATTTGTGTAAAAATCTATCCAAATTTCATACACATATTTACAACTTTTGTTTTCTGCAGATTTCTTCCAGCTTATCCAAGTCCAGAGGGGTTGATGCTTGTGCAAGAAAAAGCCCCAGTTTAAGCTATGCTGTTTTACACTGGCTCATAGGGTAGTGTCAGTCTACTCCACAAATATGAAAACATCTTGCAGAAAAAAAATCTCAGACTAGTGTACTGAATGTATTCCTTGGTAGGATCTCCAGTGTAGCAACTACAGCCAGCCTGCTCTTCAGTGAACAAATTACCATTTTGATTAGCTTTTACAAACATTCATCTTTTGCTGCCCCAAACATTTGAATGAGACTAGGCAACCCTTTCATCTAAATGAGTTGCTGTTGCATGGTGTACCATTAGCTTAGATAAACCTGCTGCTGTAAGCATCCATTACCACAGCCTGGTAGTGACATATTGATTTTCAAGCTGGAACTACTTCCCTTGAGACTAGAGAGCATATGGCTGTTTGTTAGACCTGCTGGGTAAAACATGTTGATGGCTAAAAGGAAAAAGATGGAAAAAGTAGGTGTGAGTCTTTGTGATTTTTTTTTTAATTATTACAATTCTTAAAATAATAATAATGATTCAGTCCTAGTAACTGCCTTTTTTTGGACCAAATTAACTTCAATCTGGGTCTTCTGCTGTGTTTATTACACAGATAGAAAATTATGAGCACTGGAGTTACAATCAATAGTGATATCAAGTTGAAACTATTAGATTTTGAGCTAAAACAAAGTATTGAAAGGCAGCACCAAGGACTATTGATATATATGCGACTGAGATCATAATTAAACACCTGTTGTGTAGAGCCTGGCCAGACAGCCGGACAGCCATGCAATCTGTAGGAATCCTTCTATGAAATGCTTAACAGGCTTTATGTTTGAACATAAAGAAAGCTGGTTTAGCTCACACCAAAGGTCTACACAGTGTCTACCCCAAAATAGCTATAGGGGTAGAATATAATGGAAATGATTTTTCAAATGAGATTCCATCTTTTCCCCATAAAATGCCTCCACACATGTATAGGTCAGTCTTTGGTGTATCTAATTTCTATGTTTAGCAATATAACAAGTCAGATTTATTGAAACGTTTTAGGCTGAACATGTAAAATAAATTATATTAAGTGGCAAAGTCGAACATTTCAAAGAGATTTCAACTAAGGCACTTAGAAGAGTCTAACTCTTAACCTCCTAACTTTTGACACATTGATGAGACACAACTCCCTCCCTGAATACACTCAGAAACTTTGCTCTATGCTGAACAGTAAGTAGTGTCCCGTTCATGGCAGATACCCAAAATATATAAAGAAAATAAAAACTTAAAAGAATTAGGTGAATGATCAGGAAACAATATTTACAAATTGTAGCCTACAGGCAAAGGTTTCATCATTCAAGCTGTCAAGTCATGCATTGGCTCCATGGATGCAAGCTCCAGTCTTCTCAGCTATAAGTACATTGGAGCTTTACTAGCTAGTGAAAACAGTGCTCACTACAGGCTTCAAAGCACTTTTGGCAACTTTAAAAACAATACAAAGAGAGAAAGCAAAAATACAGTTATCAAGCAGAAAATGTGAAGAGCCTTTTCCTATATGGTACACACCAACAGACTAGGCTGTGGTCTGTAGTGATTAAAGTGCCACATGGTCCCAGCTCAGAAGATCACATGATCAGAAAAAACATTTAGAATTTATTAGGTAGTTCTGTTTTAGTAATGATTAAGGACAGTTAAATGGGTAAAGTGACCCCTGAAAGGAACAGGAGCTCACACATGACCACTGTAGGGAAGTGTTTCTTTTTCCATCCCTCAATGTACATTTGCAGCACAGGAGATTCTCACAGTAAACTGCTTTGCTTCCATACTCATCTTTTCTTCAGGAATTAGCAGCCTGGACCAATTGCAATCCAATCTAGTCCCACTAATACTTTTAATATTTAGACTGAAAACCATTTTTACCCGAAGACTCCCCCAAATCTTTTTACTTGTGTGTTCTAGACAAAGACCTGCTTATACTGGAAAACAGAATAAATTAACAAAAGAAAAACTGCAGTCATTTATGTTTTAGAGACCCAAATATTAGACACAGAATAAAAATACATATATTGGATGTGGGTTTGTACAGGTGGACAGATCACAAATCACTACTCTAAGATGCTTTACAAGTTCTGCTCCAGGTAGCGTTCACTTCAAGTTTTCAACAGTTGCAGAAGCAAAACATTGCATCACATTGTTTTAGTGATTTTACTGATTTAATGATTTCAAAGCTTCCACTTCATGGGCACAGAGAAGTGGAGGCAGCAAAAGCAGTACCCAGTACTAGAGGGTAGGCACAAAGGTGGGAGGCAGAGCAGGCACAGGTACAGTGAAAGAGCAGCACACATTGAGCCCCTCGCAGGTTCCAAAGTGCACGGGAGGAGAGGCAAAAACCTGTTGTGAGAAGACAGCAGAAACTGTTTTGTTCCTCACAACTCTCTTCCCCCATAAATCTCTTCAAAATACTCCTGTAATACCAAATCATAAAACAATTATATTTCCGGACTGTTACATGAATGCTAAATCCCCTGAGAAGAAAATGAGTCCCTTGTGGGAAATACTTAGGAGCATTACAGAAGGAAAAGGTGGAACACTTGAAGCAACAGGGAATTTTTATTCATCTTGAACATGATTTAATGGATATGGTTCTTCCTTCCTTGGGAGCCAATAAGTGGCCCACTGAGGTTAACTAAATTAGACTCCATGACAGACTAACCAAAGCTTTTCACTAATCCTTTTCTGAAAAAGGAAAAAAAAAAAAGAAAAAAAGAAAAAAAGAAATCCCACTTTAATTCAGCTCAGCACTTTCCTGGCTGGTCTGCTCATTCTGAAGCAGAGTCCACTTCTGCCTTCCTCCCGCCATCATTCCCCACTCTTCCTCTCCAGCCTCTTCTCATCCTTCCACCACCACTGCTGAGCAGAACCTGCCACTGCAGCACACTCACCAGTGGGGCTAAATGCTCGCTCAGCCCATATTGTTCCAGGACATATCACAAGTCTCTAATCCCTAGAAAAACTATATTCTTAAAAGCTCTCCTTTATTAGAAACTTGAAAATGTATTTTAATCACTTTTAACAAATGGCAAGAGTTCCTAATGAGCAGAACTAATTTCTGGACATGAGGCAACTGAATCAAATTAACCTGCAGTTGTAAGCTTGATCCACTTGATTCAGTTTAAGACTGTCAAACTAGGTTTTATTAACACTGTCAGACCAGTGGGTTAGAAAGCAAGCACTCAAGAGCTCAGTGCCTCCTGAACTTTACCTAACTACTTCTGACACATCTTTAACTGCAAAGTTCAGAGACTTCCAAAAATACACTGCGTGAGAAGCAGCTGCCCGCTGGCAGTGGCATCTCCGGCCAGGATGCTGCTTTGCACTGCACCATGGGCACGGGGGAATGGCCGTGACCCCGGAGCAGCTTGCAGGGCAGCTCTGCTATCTGGGCAAAAAGTCAAGAGAGCTCAGCCCTGGCATGGGCAGTGGCACCACAGAGCAGTGCTGGGAGTCGTGCCCTGCCGCAGCAGCCAGTGGGATGCCGTGCTGCTCTCACGGGGACACAGAGAGTGGGCAGGGATGGTCAGATTTATCCCCACATTCACTGCCCCAGTGAAATCGAATTCCCTGTTCGGACACGGGTATGTGTAAAGTGTGGGAAGCAAAGGATGAAACCAGCCTCGGGAAGACTGATTATTACAGCTGCTGTAGCATTATTAGACAAAACTCTGTATTTAATTTTGGAAAGTAATAATGGACAGAGGCATGAGAGAAAATGACATAAAATGCAACTGAAGATTAGAATGATTGATTTCCCCTATCTTATTTTCAGTTCTGATGTCTAATCCACATTGTAACATGATGGTAGTCTTGTTTTCCTACAAATCTTACAGATCTTCATGCCATTTCTGTAGCTTACGCAGAGGCTCTCCCACGTAGAGCCTCCTGATATGCTGAGTATTGCACAATGTTCTCATCCAGTTTTTTGGCTTTTATGCAAAAACTCTTCACAGTAGGTAATGAAAAACTGCTTTAAAATCCAAGGACAAATTCTAACTATTCCAATGAAAATATAAGCATTTTGGATTTTATTTAATACTTGTTCTAATGCTTCTTCCAAATTTTTTCATACCTTCAAGGAAGTGATAAAACTAATGGGCTCAAAAAGCACAGCCTACATTCATTTACTCTACTTAAAGAACAGCAGCATTAAATTAATTAAACATCATTAATTAAACACTATTCCCTATTGCATACCTAAACACTTCTTCACTTTAAACCTGCCTGCTGCATGGCACACAGACATTTAACCATAAAGAAAGCAAACAAACAAACCAGAAAATCTTCTTTTTTTGCATATACCATATAACTGATTTCACAATCCTTTGAAACCTATGCAAGCTAAAACTTCCTTCAGGCATCTTATGCACCTAAAATGAAAAAAAAATACAACCAACCATATAAGTCTAATTTATTTTGTTAGTTTGATTTACCTGGGTCCTATTTTGCAAGGATACATTTGCTAGAAAAACATATCTTAAGCATTAGAGAAAACACAAGCTCTTTCTGAGCCCGTTCACTCCCAAAAGCGCTTGTTTCTCTCTACCCCTTTTAACTCCAGCTCAAAGAACTGACGGATCAGCTAAACTTTTTCTTCTTAAGAGTGCAAATTTCTCAGCAGTGCAACTTCTTTTTGGTTGCATAGTAAACAACAGGCATAAGGAGATGATTTTACATGCATATTGCACAACAGCAGTAAAGATTCCACTGCTAAACTACATTTTCATCTACTTTCCATCACTATCTTCTTTCTGGGCATGCAGAGAGGATGAGTAAATGTGGAGGCTGCTTTCTATGAAATATGTCTTGATACCATAGGAGAGGCCAAGGAGGCAGCAGATTTCTAAGTTGTGTGATAAGGAGTGCTGTCACCGGTGACAATTGTCTGAGTAAACATTACACCAAGCCTGAGGCTCACACCAAACTTCAGACCTAAATATCCTTGTTGGTTAAGTAAGAGGCTGTTCAGAGAACAAGTCTGTAGGGCCAAGTCAAAACCCTGCTTTTGAAGGAAGCCCTCAGCAGAACAGACATACCCATACACATGAGGAATATACAGAGAAAGGATTCAAAGTTGGCAGCAAGTCCCTGTTATGAACAAATCTGATAAAATCTGCTTTCACTGGAATATTCTAACACCAGTAACAATACTGACAATATCAAGTCACAGAGTGAGAAACATGTAACTGGTTCCTACATGAGGTCCCTATTCCAATATCACAGCACCGTATCTGGACCTCTCTGCTTCTTGTCTGCATACACCAAGAACAGCAGACTGCCTTGAGAACTAAAAGCAGAGTCATGAAGTGCTGTGGGGAGAAGAACGGAGACAAATCCCTGAGATGAAAGCAGCCTAATGCAACACCGCTGCCTGCTCTTACCAGCAAGCCAACTTAGCAAGGGTCTCCCCCATTACACCTGCCAAGGTAATCCTATCTCGGGCATCAGTAAGGAAATTTCTTGAGTGACCTTCAGGTGCGTGACTTCAGGTATCATCTCCTTTTGTAGGTAAAACCTGAGATTTCCATCTCCAGTCAAACTGAATGGCAAAATCTAAGATGAATTAGTCTGAAAATCTCTGGAACAACATAGCCTCTAATTCATGCTTCTGTCCTACCACACATGTGGTCTTTAGAGGGCAAGAATAGACATGTGCCTGAATATATTAAAAAGCTGAGAGTGCAGCCCTATGCATTTGTACAGCTGGTGAGTCAATGGCAAAATGACAAGCTTCAGGAAACAGTGTGCACATAAGCATGTAAATAGAGTTGTCCAACGTCTTGGCTCTATTACTTCACTACTGCTGTGCCACTCGTGATATGTTAGGGTGCCTACGGACTTGGCTCACTGTATTTTTACTATTTCAAATCTAATACCTTAATACACAATTAGGAAGGTGATGCATATTCACTGACTTCAAGGGAGTTAGTCTGGATTTGCACACGTTAAATTACCATTAGAACAATGGAAGCATATGCACCTGCAAGAAATAAATTAAAAATGCACTGAATTTTATTTAGCACTACTTTGAACCCTACCTGGAGGAATCCCATCATAGAACAGCCCTTTACCACCCTGAGATTATCCATGGAATAATGAACTCCCTTGCTAAGCTCTTCAGTATTAGTAATGTGAAGGAAAACTGGCATGAGTTCGGAACACTCTGAGTATTCAAGAGACTGAAGAGACCGAATTACGAAGGAAGATCAAGAAAACATGAACAAACAAACAAACCAAAGCATGGCCAGCAAGGCCAAAAAATGATTGTAAAGCAACATAACAACAGTTCTGTGTGAGTGCTCTGTGTTCAGACGGGATAGGATTAGGATGGTGCACAAAAGTATAATTCACTGTTACAAAGAGTTACAAAATAGAAAACAAAGGCTCATAGTTAGAAAATAATTCTTCTTCCTGAAATAACAGCTCAGAAGAAAGTTTCTGTGCTTAGGACATTCATTACTGAACAAGAGAAAGCACTACAAATATGTGCTGGAGCAAACACTTTTTCACTAAAATGAGGTGGATTAGAGGAGTTAAAGATTTCTAATATTTCTGATTTTCAAGATTCCTACATTTGTAAGACACGTCTTTTCATTAAGACTGGATTTAAATATTAATTGGGTCTATTTCTATTTCTATTCAGAGGTCCCACAATGAAATTTTGTGCCTATGTATAGGTGTGTGCATACGTAGACAAAGGGATAGAGAAGTGTGTGTACATGTGTACATATTAGGAAAAGAGAGATATTTAGGTATCTTTCTTACCTGAGGCAAAAATTATAAAGTGTTCTGAATTCACAAGTATCTTGAATAGATATCTATCCTGTTGCTTGAGGGAATGAGACATAAAACCTCCAAGAAACAAGCAAAGTTAATGAAACTGTGCCAAATTCTCTGCTGGAGTAATTTCATTAGAGGTAACTGCAGCTGCCCCCACATACATAGCTGAGAAGGCTACTTGAATGACGAAGAGAGAAGAGGGAGTCAGCCTAAGTGTGTGGTTTCAAATTGTATTTTTCACTGTCAGCACAAATTGTAATTGCAACATAGGGCAATTTTTATTAATTACGCACTTCAGAATTAGCTTATAAGTATGTATTGCCCTGCATTTCACGGTTTTTAAATGAGTGTCTTCAGGATTGTTCTGATACATGTATTGACTACAAAGTATGTTTTATATTGAAGAAATGTACTATTTTCACCCTGACTTGTTTTATCCGGTTTTTTCCCTTTACTTGTGTAAAAATAATTTATAAAACAACTAAATTCATAGTCTTCATCATTTTATAGTTGCTTTTGGTGCAGCAGTTTCCTTCAAGTCATAAAGCAAGTTGTTCTTACAAAGCACGAAACAACAATTTAATTAACCTTATTAAAGTTTTAAAGGAGATATTCACCAGGGCTTAAATCCATTCCAGAACACAGGCACCTCTGTATGTCTGTATGCAGCACTTGGGGATCACTAGCATATAGAAATGACAGATTTGTTCACTCATAACAGCAAGAACCTAAAACCTCCAAGCACAGGAGTATCTTATGGTGACATACACAAAATTAACTCAGTTCTGGCATCTGTGAGCCAGCCTGAAGTCAGGCCAAAGTGGCAGCAGCTTTTCAAAATTAGATGTTTCCCTCCAATCAGCCTTGGAGATGCAACCCAACAGTTAATCTCTGAGGCTTAATCTGTGCAGAAGACAGTCAAAGAGAAGACTTTGGGGACAGATGGCTGATGACCCCCTTCAGCAGGCTACAGGAATCATCTGGTGGATGCGAAGAATGGAACAGCAGCTGGCCACAGCTCTGGTCTTCCACCATCCCAAAGGCTGCTTCTAATGGACAGTTTCTCTGTTTTACAGAGCTACCAGTTGATATAAAATAAATTTGCAATTATTAAAACAAGAAACTGCAGGTAGGACTGAGATATAATCTACTGCTTTTTATGCTTCTCAGTCTAGTTCAGTTCATTCTGAATTAATTTTTGTGTATAGTGGCAGAGCTTAAAGAGAGGAGTGAAAAGTACACTTCATGGATTACCTTACCTTACGCCTCCTACTTAAAACAGTTATTTAGGAAACATGGCCTGGAATTGAAACTTCTGCCTCTTTGCTTCTAAATTAAGATGGAAATTGAAACACTTTTTTCTCAGTCTTTATTATATACAATGCAGAAAAAGTAATCTCTACTCAGCTCTCTGAGTGCAAACTATACAAACATTTCTCTTTAGGCAATGACCCTCCATGTGGATTCCAGGCTGATGGAGGTACCTCACTGCAGACCTGAATAAGACAATTAAATATCAAGGTTTGTGTCCTATTCCTGTCCTCAGCAATTCTCCCCTAGCTACTCCCAGGAAATGTTTAAAGAAGCATGATGATTTTTGGCAGCATTTGTTCATTTGACAGGGTTGCTTCAGCTCCCAGTCTGCGGTGACTAACTCTCCCCATGGGCTCAAGGGCAAGCACAGTCACCTAACACAGGCTTTGAATACCATCCAGGAGCCAGGCACATAATGTTTTTGTCAGACATTTCAGCACGTTATTGCTTTGTTGTATTAGCCCTCACTTTGTAATATTGTTGTGCATTCCAGCATATGACATATAGCAAGTAGCATCATTCATTGGTAAATTGTCTGTTGAAGATCATCCAGTATAAATTAATAAAAAGTTTTCAGGTATTAATGTTAGAGACCTTTGTACATGATTGTGCCACTGCATGTTAGCCATTATATAGTTCGCTAGTGGAGTGAGAACAACTGAAGTTCTCAAATCACAGCTCATTAGTTACTGCAGGTATCTGTCACTCAACTGCAATGATCCATCCTTTATCCTAGAGCTAGCAAGGCCTGGGAAAGTGTGTAACTATGAGGATGCTTGGGTGAGAATTTAATGTTGCTACAGAAAGCTAATCCAATCTACCCAGACATAAAATGCATTCATTCTTGTTGCTTTTAAGGTGAGCTACTAGTGCATCTACCTAAGAATACTTTGAACAGATATTCTTGTTCCAGTTCTTGTTTCTTGCTCTAAGGTAAATACATTACAGGCATATTTTTGTTTATTTAATGCGAGATATGTGTGCTTCCGCTGCCTGCTTAAGTGCATTAAAAAAGCCATGGTATGTGGCTACCAGGGTTATACGGTATGTAAACCAGACTGTGAAAAGTGACTGTATTCCTACCCAATGGTTAAAGGCACAAAAGAACCATGGGAACCTCGCTCTAGCCTTTATTTTTGGCTTTAGTAAAACAAACCCTAATTCTTTATTTGTCAAATTACTATCTGTTACAGTTTGAACTTTCCTTAAGCTTTACTCTCCTAATGAAGTTTAATCTGCCTCTGGCTTGAAGCAAAAGAGCATTGTGTGTTCGTGTGTAGGCAGTGTGAATGTGGTTTTGCAGAAAGGAAGTCTTCTGAATGTTAGGGGCTAAAATCAATGGAAAATGGAAGCCAGCCTATTGCCCTTGTTTTTCCAGCTGTCAAATTTTACTCTAATAAAGTAGATAGTATTTCTTTACAACCCCATTACTTTTTCCTAAGCAAACTGACAATACCATTCACTGTTCTGTGAATGCAATCTCCATAATTTATGCTATTCTTCTGTGAGAAATACTCTGAACAGTTGTGTGTAGAAAAAGGAACCTTTCAGCAATGTGTTCAGAGGCCCAAACATCTTTTCTACTTTATTTTACTTTTTAACTTGGGCAGGCGACTAGATACAGAAGGGAGCAAATATGAATCAAATTGGAGGAGACAGTAAGTGTGAAGAATTGTCAGAGCAATGCACATTTTAGCCTGGCAAAATAGTACACAGTCTCTTAAGAAGCTTAGAAATAAATAACAATAGATTTTATAGAAAGAGAAGGACATTAAAGAGATCAGCTCTATGAAATCCTTCTATAATTATACTATTTGAAAGGCAGCCAAATTGCGGATGGGGGAAGGGTGCAGAAAGCAGGAACTCCTTCGCTACGTGAGACAATCTGTGATTTCACATAGGCTCTTCATCTATTAAGCTTGTATCTACACAGCAGATCATCAGCTTTCTGACCCATGGTTTTATAATGTGTGAAAATTTCTCAAATGTGTTGCACTGGTTAAGATTCAGCAGGTGTAGCTACTAACAGGAGTAAACATCAGAGTAGGAAGAAAAACTTTGGAGCTATAGAAATTTGAATTTGTATTTGTAGAGAATACAATTACCCCCTCAGTACTTATATGGTCGTCATAACTCAGGTATTTGCAAGTCTCAGAGTCACTAATAGATTTTATTTTTCCAACACCCCTGTGAATAAAGAGGCAGCATTAGCACAAATGGCCACATAGGTACTAGCAGTATTAAAAAGTTTATAAACTTTTATAGGTATCTCATGTTTCTTATGAAACCTTGTTGAGATTGTTTTCATTAAAGACACTCTGTAGCTGAGCATTTTGTTCTTCTTTTAATTTTGAAAAATCTTTATTTGATTTTGACACTGCATAATCAAACTCAAACTGGTAAGGCCGACATTTGGATTTTACTTTTTCCCTTCCTTTAAAGATTTGAGATGCTGGGAGAAATGATCCTACTCTCAGTCTGTTTCAGAAGAATCTTATTATTATCATCATAATGGAAAAAAGGCAGCTTTAATCAGTTAGGTATGACATATTTAATTGACTGCAGGAGAGACAGTAATGAATTATTGCTTCCCATCCACCCCCATATTATTCCCACTGACTAACAGAAGCGTTAGCACTGCTCTGCTGAAAAAGCAAGTATTTTGCTTTTGATTTCACCTTCTCTTCTGAACTGTAGTGCAACATTCCCTCAATTAGGAAAATTAAATATTCTTAAATGTGAAAATATTAACTAACTGTATGACACAGCACAATTAGAGAGAAGGACTGTTTCTTTAACCTTTGTCTGAACTTGTAAATTACTGATTTCTTTTTGTGGTAGTTGCTTGACATGCCTTATTTCAGTTGCTGCCACTTGTCATAAGATGGCAAAATACACAAAAATTTTTCATTCTGCTTCCACCAGACAAACCTCAACAAAAAGCTTGGGTGCAGTTGTGTGGGGTAGTGGCTAAAGAGAAAAGAAGGAAAAAACAAACCTGCAAAACAACTCTGTCTCTATAAATAATACAAAGTGGCAATTACTGGCATGGGCAGTGAAGAAGGGACAGCAGCATTTACCCTTTTCATCATTGCCAGGGGAGCAGCCAGGCCTGTCCTGGGATGTGTTAAGTGCCACCCTGTTAATGCATCCCCACTTCCATGGACTTTGAAACGTCTGAACTGGATAAATGCTTCATGCTGAAGTTGGGACATAAAAAAAAAAAAATTGTAAAAAAATGTCAAAAAAGAGAAACTCATTCTAACCCTTTTTGTTTTCATTCTAACTTTCATTAGGAAGTTGAATACTCTCTTACAGTGAAAAAAAATCATTGAACACGGTCATGTATCACTTTGTTCATAAACACCTTCTTTTAGGGATTAAATGTAGATTTCTAATTGAAATACTGAACCCATTGGAAAATATGATCATGATCCAAAGCTCAGTAACATCAGTGGACTTCAGAAGAATTTATGTTTTGTTCTGTTTTTTTCCCCCAGAAAATGAAATGTCTTTGTAGTTGTTGTTTCCTTTTGTTTTGCCAAAACCAAATGGAAACATGTAAGGCAGAGAAAGACTGCTGCAGTGCAAGCTATATGCTGTGGATAAACCTCTGCGGACCATTTTAAAATTAAAATGCATCTGCTCAAAGTGTATGGAGACACAGACATGAATACAGATTTTTTTTTAAATTTGTACCATAAGTTTTGTAACACAAAGTTCTGTAACACAATCTTACTTTAATTTGTGTGTAACATCTGTAAAATTGGACTCGGAATAAAAGCTGGAAGAAACAGCCTTTCCATGTCCTTTTTCTCCTTAAGAGTTTCCTTTGTTTTTGACATTTTGGCTTGCTTCTTTCTGAGGTCTCATTCTATCTAGACTGCCCTGGTTATGCTGGAGTAGCAGTTTGCAGTTGTTGCAACCCTGACTTACCAGTAAAGAAAAAAAAAATCATAATTAAAAAAACTTGCAAGACTTATTCTTGCATTCTGGATCACTGTTGCATGCTGCTATCTAGCCAAAATCACACCAAGGGCCTATGCCCTCTTCCCAGTGCTAAATACTAGGGCAGAATGTCAGGTGGGATATGTACATGGAAGTAAAAATTCTTAATCCTGTAACATCATTTACATTAATTATGGTCTACAAGCAGAGCAGCACTAAATCTGTTATTCCCTTTACCTTGCTTTCAGCCTCTATTTTCACGTGCAGGAGGAGACAAGGCAGAGAAGGTGTGGCAGCTGGGCAAACAGAGGCAGCATATTTTACTATGAACTGTGACCCCCAAATCCTAAGCAATATTTGTGGAAAAGAACAATTGCTTTATCCAAGAACAATCTTGTTGGTATTTTCTATCAATAAAGAAATCATCAAAGGATTTTTTTTCCCTAACGTAATTTAGAAGGAAAAGAGTTTTGTTTGTTCTTCAAAAAATATCTTCATCTCGTCTAGTCTTTTTTATCATTGGCATTTATTATAGTAGATAACAGCTGCTGAGAGCCTTCAGTCACAGAGCTTTTGAAGGCTGATGGAAGCATCAAGCTAATATTTTCAATGGCTCTGGGATCTGAACCCATATCCTCAGGATTAAGGCAGATCAAATGAAAATGAATACCTCTTTACTGACAAAATCCACCTATCGTTTACCACACCGAGAATGAATTTGTCTGCACAAAGTAGAGTCTAAAGCACTGAATTGAGATCTTTTCTATCTTATTATTCATATACAAGCTATTTTGCTCCTATTTTGGTATTACCAAAATGACACAATGCTTTGGCTTCCCCTAGTGACAAGAGTTAATGCCCAAAATGTAAATTAATAGGGAACTGGTAATGGATACACAGGCTTTTCCTTTTAAACTGCTTATATGAATTGAGTTATGGTCAGGAATCAAAAGGCATCCTCAGAAAGCTACAGGGAAACTTCTTTCAAAATGGCTGGCAGGTGAGTTCCTCATGATATCATGATATCCAGCCTCAAGAAAACAACTGCCATGGGACACAACACTCACATTTGTTCACACTCTGTGGAAAAAAAACTCAATAGTTGACTCTAACCCCCCTGGACTGAATGAAATCCCCCTTTTTCTTCCCAGACTGGACACTGAAACAACTTAATAGTCATTAAGTACATACACAGACAGATATATGGTCCTGATTCTGATCTTAGTCAGTTTTAAAGTGGCTGAATGATGAACTATGTTAATATGAATGGAGTCAGACTCTGTTCATATTATATGCAGAGATGAGCCTGAAGAGGGGAGAAGCGATGGTGAGCAGTAACTGAAGTGAGCAGCTCACCATTAGAATGGAAGAATCACTTTCGAAGACTAAAAATAAGCCAAAGAACAAATAAGGTCTCTGGAGCACATGGCAGGCATGGAGAGATGAGGGAACTAGGTTTGCTCAGTTTTAAGAAGCAAAGAAAGAGGGGGAAATCTTATTGCTGTGTACAATGACCTACTGGGAGGCTACTGGGACATTGACATTGAAAGGTGGGATTTTCACCCTTGGAGTTATTCAATCAATCAGACCTGCTTTGAGCAGGATGTTGGCTGGAGGCCCCTTCCAACCCACGTGATTCTGTGATTCTACGGAAGACAGGAAAAATATAGTCAGTAAGAGACCATTACAGCCTTTCAGAGAGGTTAAAGAAAGTTTCCCTAAGTCTGTACAGCCTAACAATCAATACACTTTTAATGACTTTTTCAAATATTCAAAATAATACAGTATCAATCACAGGACTGAAAAGAATGAGTTCAGAAGCACGTATCATATGACTAGCTTTTTGTATGCTGGTTGTGCATGCATGTGTGTGTGTATGTGCATTTACCATTAGAGAACAGAGCTCAAGCTTGCAAACTCAGACACTGAAAAGAAAGAAAATACCATAGCTTGGGCAAATTTAGGATGATACGCATATGAAACAGGATGTGGCCAGGTAGTTTAGAATTTTTTACTCTGGACTTTGCCATTTTAATATCATTTTTGCAAACTTTATTTGCTATACATCTGCCATACATCAGATAACATAAAACTTGCCCAGAACTAGACATATATACCTCCACAAACACAGTATGTACCGTAGAAGTCTGCTTTATCTGTTCTATGTAACATTATACACATGTACAGATACAAACTTTGAAAACAAACTAGAACCAGATGTCACCACAAGTAAAGATCTAACATCTGTTCCGAGACCAAATGTATACTGTGAAATTTGGTCAGAAATGTCACTTATTTAATTTAAACTTAGTTTTAATTTGGTATTAAAGGAGTTCAATAGAATTTTAAAAATAAATAAAAAAATTCTGCACCTGTAAATTTAGTCATTCTGCACACTCCATCATAATGTGTAGTGATTTACTCACCATATTATGAATGAGGTCAGTTTAACAACAAGAAGGCAATCTCTTTTTCTTAAACAAGAGAACAAAGGAGATTATGCACAGAAAATACTGGTAGAATCATCTGACATTGCTTTCATATCATTTCATGTAATGCTGCATTATCTAGGATTTCTGCCATTCCTTAGAAGAGGAATTTTTGTATTTTACTGTGCAGCTACAGACAGACCATGTTTTTCCCTTCCACACCAGGGAAATCTATTGCATTAAACTGTAAGAAAACAATTTACACAACATACAAAGTTTCAAGCTTGGAAACCCACACTTAGGCACAATAATTTGCAGTAGGCATCTAAATAAAAATTCCTGATGTTGAGTGTTTATAGCTTCCATTGTGAACACAGGCTGCCAGACCATTTGGGTCAGATTTCTGACCTTTTTGAGAAAAGTTAACTTTCTTCTTCAGAACTGCTTTAGTGGATAAGCTATGCCGGAAACACTGCCAAAATAGACACCAACATCTTAATACTCACATCTGCTGATCGCTGATAAAATCACAGAACCACAAAGCACCCAGGTTGGAAAGGACATCTGAAGGTTATGTCGGCAAAAATCCTGCTCAAAACAGGGCTAGCTACTGAGGTGAGATGGGTTTGCACAGAACCTCGTCTAGCTGTTCTAATACCTGGAGTGATGGAGAGTCCATTGCTTCCCTGTACAACCTGTTTCAATGTCTCACTATGCTCATGGTGAAAAAAATAAAAAGAAAGGAAAAAAGTCCTACCATCTAAACAGAATTTCTATTGCTAAAACTTGAGACTTTTGCCTTTTGTCCTGTCACAGTGCACTTCTGAGAAGCGTCTGGCTCTGTCCTCTCTGTGCTCTCCCCATCAAACAGTTGAAGACAGCCACAAGATGCCCCTTAGCCCTCCCTTCTCCAGGCTGAAGAAACTCAGCTGTCTCAGCCTCTCCTTGTCTGCCACATGCTCCAGCACCCCTAACAGCTTAGTGGCCCTTCAGTGGGCTTCTTCCATTTTGCCAGCACCTCTTATGCTGGGAGGGCCCAAAACTTGATACAGCAATCTCTTTCCCTGATCTCCTCTCCACAAATCAAAACAAAGAAATTGGCATGATTGCAGAAAACTTTAACATATAAATGACACAGTAGGCTAGAACCATGGTCAATTCCTGTGTAGAAAATTAATATTTTGCCTCCTAACTGAGCGTAAAGAGAATACACACGTGTACTTTCTTCAACATGAGAAGATCTGGTATCAGATCTGAAGTCAACTTCAAAGGAGCTGGAGATTACCTCTAGAGCAGACATTATGGCTGAATGTTGTCATACAATGTGAGCTGGGGTGGAGTAACTTCATCCCAACTCCGTTGTGCCTTTTAGTAATCTCCACAAGACCCTTTCACCTCTTGCTGACTGCTATATCACCCCCACACTCTCCACAGAGAAACAGTTGCTTTCTTGAAAGGGCCTTTTAGAGAAAAAATGTCCCACAATCTGCTATTTCTCTCTCACACATTTCCACATAGGACTCATACCTATCAACCAAGAATTAGACACACTTTGAACAAAACTCATTTTCAGCTGCTCAGCAAACAGGTTGGGGCTATCACAGAGCAGGAAAAATAAGCAAAGGGAACAGTAAACAGTGAGTGGCCACCTTGTTTATTCAGAGTGCTGTGGTTTATTGATGTTACACACAATCTCAAGTTTAGTTGATCTTAGATGTTAGATGTTTTCTCTCACATCCAACCTGTTCTGAAAGAGAGTTTTCTCCGGCTGGCTAGGGAAGCTTTCAACAGCCATAAGCAAGCCATAAACCCCTCCCAATGGCATTGTCCTCTCATGTGTAGAGAGAGAATAACCTTAAAGCAAAGGTCCTTCACAGTCACCACACAGAGTGAAAAGAAAAAACTCATCTTCTTGCCTGTTGGACAAGTCCAGGTAGACTTCTTTCACTTCTTTAAGCACAAGATAAGAGAGGAACTGAGCATACAAGGAGAAGGACAGGCTGCCTCATAACCAGCATTCAATGCCTGACTCCAATACCAATACCAATACTAATACCAATACCAGTACCAAAATACCAATACCAATAAAAACACACTCAATAGAAGCACAAATATAATAATAATAATGGAGAGGGATTTCATCACTGTACCACAGTGCTGCATGTTATCTGGAGTGCTCTTACGAGGGAAAGTTCTTTGGCAATTACATCCTGAGAATTTGGAATGAAATGCATCTTTTTTGAAATAGCAAATGGAAATTAAGTCATCATCTGTGGCACATTCCTGTATCTGCAAACAAATCCAACTCAAGAAAGGTTGTGTTTTAAAAAAAAAAATAATTGAAATATTTAATTGTATTAGACCACACACACCCCCCAGACACATCTATGTAAATTACCACAGTAGGTATGAAACCTGCCCGAGTATTGATTCAGCTGGCACAACCTTCCTCTATAAAAGGCTCTTCAGAGCTCCTGCATCAGGGTGGTCTGCTCTCCCCAGCTGCTGGGGAGATGTTGAATTCCTGTGCTTGCCCCTCTCCCCCAGTGCCTGCTTCTTTTGAAGTGGACACAGCCGCAGCTTTAACTAGTCCAGTCGCATATATACACACAAATGCATCAAGACTCATGTTCTTTCTCTTCTATTAGCACCATGCTAGTGCTTCATGAACTCACTGCTAATCTCCAGGTTGCTGGAGCTGGAGGAAGAATTCATTGGCTAAGGAAGCACATACTGTCCAAGCAAAGATGCTCCTGTGTCATGAAGGAAAAGATGGGACCAGATAAAAAACTGGTTTTGTTGGATCTGACTGGTGGGGCAAACCATGCTGGCCAAGTTTGTAAGTCTTCTCCTTGCTTCACTTTCTGAACAGTGTTAGTGCAGATAGTGGTATACCTGACCACATCTGAAAGTTTCAGATTATTTTTGCAATTTTATGCAGTTTTGCCACTTCAGGAACACACATTTTCAGCTGCCTGTGTGAGCTTAAGAACACATTTACCTAGTTCAGGAAACAGTAGAGAAGGAGCTTGAAGAAACATCCAGTGAAATAAAAATCATGGACATTTGATTCTTCTCCTACTTTACTTTTGAAAATAATGTTTGAAAAAGTCTTCTGTTTGCAAGTATCCATAAGAAAAACAAGGTTTCTACTGGAGAAATGAATGTCTGACACATTTTAAAGGGACTTATCAAAGCTATGAAGACGGTAAGTTATTAAATCAGAGGGAATGGCTTTACAGGAATATTCATTTTCATATTTTATAGCCATGTATGCACAGCTTTATTTCCCTAGCGCAAACCACAATAAAACACCTCATGAGGGCTTTAAACTCTTTTGTCTTTGCTGTAGGTTTGTCTGCTTTAGGAAAAAAAAAATGATGGTGCATTATTTTCAACAGTGGCAGGAAGTGGGTTTTTAGCCGAATCAGCTTAAAAAATTCCAGCTGTGTTCACGTTGAAGCCATCAAAAAGTCTAAACCCAGGATCAGCTCTCCATGCCAACTAAATCCTTTTCAGGCCTCAAAAAGTAAATTTTTGAAAAAATGCCAAGGCTCTCCTTGAAAATAACATCTTAATTGGTTGATATTAAGAAATCAGAAAGTGTCATTCTGAAGATGCAAGTGCTCACATTTTTGTATACTAATTTGATATCATGCCTTGTAAGAGCACTCAACATATTAACACAGAGACTATCTCAGAAAACTGCAATGACAGGCATGTAGGCTGGTTATTTCAGACAAGGAGGAATTTCTAAGAACTGTAGAAACTAAATGTGTTACAAACTACCCTGTGCTGTTGAAATGCACCAGAAAGGCCAAAGAAGTGTGTGACAGTGTTTGCCCCAAGGAAAACATCGTGCTTCATTCCCTGGCTGGCTATGGCTCAGTAGAGGAAAAGGAAACTCTACTCGTCTTCTGAGATCAATAGGTGTTTCAAAGGAGCTTCTGTATGAGTTTTAGGTTCACAGCTAGTAAAATGTTTGGGATCAAAAAGCAGAAAACGCAGGCGTACATATTGGTGTATGTACGATACAGTGTTTCAAATACACATGCCTTTTTGCATAAAAAAATAAATTACTGCAGGATTATGAATACATCTATCCTACTATCTTTCCCTCTTTGCTTCCTCTTACACTATTAATTTTTGTGTGCATATATACCATGATATTTATCTTCTCCTTCTGCTGTTCGAAACTTTGCATTCTTGGCCTGTTACATGAGAAGGAAAGAAAATGAACCTTGTCATTCCCAGCCATTGAACTGAATGAGCAATCAGACACTTGCCTCACATATTTCCCTTATCCCTGTAAATCTAACTCTGCAGCTCCTTTAAGCTGGGAGACTGAGCGATATAACCTGATTTATACAGATGTTAAAAGAAGCCAAATATTTGCCCAATATAATTGATTCTGAGCTGACAGAAATTGATTTATTCTGCATAACTCGAAGCTTTTAAAAGCAAATGTATTTTTCATTAAGAATGGTAAAGGGAAATGGTATTAAGCAAAAGAAAAAAATTCTAAGAAATAACAACAAATGATCAGAAAAACAGGTGACTGAGAAAGCCTATTACTCTAAGGGAAGGATTTACAAGACCTTGTTTTTTTCCGTTGCATTTGCAAAGCGATATAGGAACTATGAAATTGCAAAGGAAATACTAAAAGGAGACAATAGTTGAGACAACAGATAGCTGAAAGTGACTTTTAATATGTCACACATTTACCGTGTAATTCTAAAGCAAAGTACTTTTTCTTCATTTCAGAATGCCAGTCTGACCCTCTTAATGGCTGAAAGTGATGCCTTTAATTAAAGAATTCGGCTTCAGCTTAATTTTGGGGTTTGGGTTTGTTTTTTTTTTTTAATAAAATTAACTGCCAAGACACATTTTTTTCCCATTAAGCAACTTGGCAATCCAGGGTGATTGTGATGTCTCCTCATCCACATTCTAGAAGATAATATTTGTGAGGCAATCATTTATCCCAGAGCAGTGAGTAAGATTAAGCAGAACAGTTCAAAAGTCTGGGTATTCATTCCAAACTATTTCTAAATGTTGCATTTCATGAAATCATATTTGCATTTGATATTTGTACTAGAAATAAAAACTTCTCATAAAAATAGGATGTTTTAAATGAAGTATTTACTCAAAGCCCCCAAATAAAAATAAAAAAAAAAAAACCAAAAGCAAAGCCATTCTTTCTTCCCCATGATTTCCGATGTCATTAAAAATGTCATATCACACTCCTGAGATGGTGGCCAAACTGAGTGACCAAATTAAGAATTAAGACCTCAGCCCTGAAAGGTGCTCATAGACCAAACTCTGAGCTTGTGGTGATTTGAGGGCATTCACACACCAAGTCTGAAATCCATTTTCTCTCCTGAACAACACACAGCGTTCCTAATAGACCCTGCATTTCTTGGCACTCCCTGATTGAACTCACTGGAATTGCGTACTCGTGAAATGCTGTTCCAGAGATTTTTCTATCAAGATGGTGTGATGGGGGGCTCCAGAAAAAAAGGGTTTTTTTTCAGATAATGATGAAATGCCATGGGCTACAGTTTCTTGTAGACAAGATGTAAGATGGTAGCAGGACATTTCTTCAAAATGTTGTCTCCTGTTCATACCACTGTCTTGGAATATAAAATAATTATTTTAAGATCATTAGTTAAAAATATTTATACTGTGTTTCTGAAAATAACCTAGGTATAATCTAGAGTATTAATTGTGGTAATCGAGGAGCCTTTGTAGCATTCACTTTTACATAACTGATTTGCTGGGTGAGAGTAGCAGTTGGGAATATCCCAAATACTAACTGCTGTCCAAAGGGACAGGAAACATAACCTCCATCAACCTTATCCACACAAGAAGCAGGAGGCTCTTCCTTAAGGAGAAGTAGTTAGCCTTATATTCACAAGGATAAGAAGAAAAACTAAATTCTCTAAAGGGCATGATAGTCCCAGCTCCAGAGTGGTTTCATGTGAGAGGCAAAGCTATCACTCCTTATCTTCCTTCTGCTGTGATACCAGAGACAGCTTCAGTAAACCAGTAAGCAGGATTTCTGCTTCCAGGAAGAAGCCATATCAATGGCGGATGAAGTAATGATGCAAATGCAATTGTACCAAGTTTGCATTGAATAAGGATGAAGATATGAAGGGAAGGGAGGAGGGATAGGTGGTGTAAACCCTCCATTAATCACCTTCGTTCACTTCATTACTGGAAATATGCACTTATCTTGATTTGCACACTTCACAGTAAGATAGAAGATCCAACATCACACTGATTCACACAGGTAATAGAATATTTGTCACTCCTCAGTTGCATCCCTGAGACCCCAACTCTGTAATCAGATGAACAAGGGAAAACACACCAGCCTTCTTTTAACCTGGTGTCTGCTGCAGCCATTGCCGTCTGAATGTAAGATGAGATGAGAAGGCACACTGTGAATCAGCAAACTGTGTCCCTATGACAAAGGCCTTTCCCGGAGAAAGAGCGCCTAGTCTTTTTATTAAGGAGTGTTATTGAGAACACTGAAAGTCAGCACCAAAAAGAACAAAATACACATGTTGAGGAAACAGCCAGTTCAAATGACAGGATAAGGTCTTGGTCTATGTATTTATTCATGGCAGGATCTCAGTCAACGCACTTCAATAAAATGAGTAATTATTGTGAGTCACGTCACTAATTACATCTGATACACAAAAAGGCTGTGCTGCACTACATATCAAAGTGCACTGTGAACTCATCCAGTATGGAAATGGCTCACAGAGGAGCTCTTGTTACTGGTACTCCAACAGTCCTGAAAAAGAGAGGGTATTAGAAATGTCTATGCCATTTTTCTCTCATCGCATTTTTTTTAAACATAAAAGAAGATGTGTTGTACAATAATGGCAATATAACTGCCTATGTAGGGACTTCAGCCTTTGCCTTGGACAGGCAACACAAGGGAGAATTGTAATGAGAGAGCAGTGGAATTGGCCAAGATAAGCTGCTTTCTTCTATGACAAGTAGAGAGAGCTAAGATGTGTCGAATCTGTCAAAATGTTCTAAGATAAAGTTTGATTTTTCCATACCAAAATAAAAATAAATCAGATGGTTCAGATACAGGTCAAATTGACTGACTTGGGGAACAGAAAGAGATTAAAGGAAGTAATCTCTTAGATAACAGATCTACTTTTTGTCGTGCAAGAAACACTCAAGTCTTCTCAAATTTTGTAAAATTTGGATGAGTTCTTCATCCAAGAGTAGAATTAAATTTATAAGCTTTTCCTCTAAATTTGGGGCCTGATAATTAACTACCTCGAAGACCATGTACTTATTTGTGCTTTCCCATGAGGGTACCTCTTGTAGTAACTTCAGAGAACAAGCAAAGAATGACCAAACATCACCTGTGACTTCAGCTTTATTGCATGATCATTTTCATAACTGAAGTCACAGCACATGGCACAATCTAACTTTAAATGCAGAAACAATACATGAAATTCTCCTCTCCTGTATGCTCATGTCAACAATAATGACAGCGAAGCCAAGTCAGTGACACTGCCACTGAACAAGAGCGAGGTGAAAACAAGCAGGTTCAATGTCATTTGGCAGGTAGGACCTCTGCCCATGGAACTCTAGAAAGAATACTGAGCTTTTTACATAATGCTTCCTTTAATATCTGTTTGAATTTTTATTTTTTTTTTACATTTAACTCATAGCCTATTCAAGTAATGCAATTTCTATACAAGTAAGAGTTATTGCACTATGTCTGTTTATTTTAACAACAGAGAAAAAAGAAAGACAAAGCAAGAAAAAAATTCCATATACAGAGTAGGTAAAGTCTAAAAATGACCCCCAAAGACTTCAATTTGTAAATTAGGTATTTGTCTTTAAGATCAATGAAAGTTGTAAATTTGACTGAATGTAAAAATACCAACTTCACTACTAAAGATAAGAAAGAATTTTCTTTTAGTTGACAGTATTCAAAAGTGACTTAAGTTTTTAGATCTCCAGAGCGAGACAGTTGAAGGGGAAGAACTTTCACATGGTTGGTGTTCAACGCTTTATAAATTAGTATTATTTAAGGTCTATGAAGCTGTGAAAGACACGAATCAGTTAGTTTTGAGAAAATCTGACCCACAATTTGCTGAAAATTATGCAACTATATAAACACTCAAGAGATTTCTGTATGAGTTCTGCATATAAACAAAAATAAAATCATGGTTCTCTTTTCTCTCTCTCTTTTTCTTTTGTCCTTTTCTTTTTTTTCTCTTTTTCTTTTTCTTTAAATGCTTTACCTCTACTTCATTTTGCAAGTAGCTTTCATTCCATGGACACCACCAAAGACCCAATCAACTATTTGAGCATAAACCGTTGCCTACTAGACTGTCATCAGCACAAAGTCTCCCAAATAATAAATGAACTTTTTATTAACTGTGGTAACATTAACATTACAATGAGGGATTGTTTAAAAACAAGTTGTACTGCTGTTGCTCAAGAGCTCAAAGAAAATGGTTCTCAGTTCCTTTATTTTTCCTTGAGGGTAACCACAGGGGTTGCATTAAATCTTTTAAAATATGTTGACAGTTGAATAAGTGCTGCTGTTGCTCTGGTGACATTTTATGCTTTTTAATTGTCATTAATGAAGCTGACTGATACTTTCTTAAAAGTGCTTTACGTGTTCTAGTAATTTTATGACAAAAAGAGGAACAAAACCGTCTGCAAATTAGCCTTGATCCACTTCTCATATGGAATTTTCACTGGAGACAATGGGAGAATCTGCATGGGAAATATCTGCTTGACCAGACATTTTAGGTAGGAATGCATGAAATGTTCCCAGGAAATAGTGAAATTATCACTTTGTTGTGCACCTCCATATAAATGTAAAGCTCAAAGATTTGTTTGAGTGTATTTTCAAAAATGAGTACTGGAACTGCTTTGACTGATTCAGAATCTGATGTTAAAATGGTATGGCCCAACATTTTAGGGTTGCAATAAAACCCAAAACATAAATGTGAGTTGGAATGAAATGAAAGTCTGACACTACCCTGGAGTCTAATAACTCCTTATTTTGATAATACTCCCACTGGATTTGAGAAAGGTTTTACCCCTGTAAAGACTGAAGGATATGGCTCCCAATTATCTGTTCAGGAACATGCAGTAACAAGGAGGAATGCATGCAGCTTGAGAAACAGCAGGCACTATACTTGATTGTTCAAAAACAGATAAGGTAAGTCTTCTGCTATGGGGAGAAAATAAACTATGGTACTTTAAATTATGATGGGTGATTTAAGTAGATTAAGGAAGATCTATTCTGGGGACAAGGAGCCAGAAAAGGTAAGAGGAGGGGGGATGGTATACTAATAGTGTAGGGAGGTGCGTCAAGTCCTTTGCTTCCCCCATCCCAGGTTCCCTGGCTCTTACATGCTCCGTGGTAACACAGTAGATGATTTCCTAACGCTACTGCAGCTGCTGCACCACAGCTTTCACATCTTTGCAATTTCAGAACTAGAAAACGCTGGAGCCACCTTTATCTGTGGCGGCTCTTCAAGTGCCGATGTTGTACAAATACTGGTGGTCCAAGCCATCACAGTTGAACAGGACAACTAGGTTATGACAAATCATCCCAAGCAAACTGAGAACCCCTTCATCTGACTCTCTGTAGGCCTAGTGCCATGTATATCCACATACACCTGTGCAAAGCATGCAGTTCAGCTCCAGCCTGGCCTTTTCTTTCATCCGAGTAAATGATTATACAAGGCGCAAAGCAATAGAAATTGGGCCTCGGCGTTCTGTACGGCACTGCAATTTTCAAGACGCTCAGGGTGCAGACAGCAGTAAGTCCCACACTCACGTCAGGCCCACAGTTAACAATCTCAGCTAAGTCATGAACTACATTTTAATTAGACAAGGGGCCAGGCTTTTTATTTCAAAAATAGAAACTAGGGTTGCAGTCCTTCATCCATTGAAGTTAATTGCAAAATCCCTATTATCAGGCTCTTGAGGTATTACCCAGGCTTACTTTTTAATTACATTTGATTCTTAATGAAGTAGATGGCAAAGTGAAAAGCAGCCCATGATTCAAACGATTCGCATTTTTATCTTTCCTGATGAACAACAGAATAGGTCAAGATACTTGCTGGATTTTCCCATGAGAAATGCTGCGAAGTGAATAAGCTCAATTGACTTGATCCTGAAGGAGCAGGTTAGCTTTGAAAAGCATCACTCATTTTCTCCTCCTGTATAGATTCTACCCCCAAAACTTATGCAATGTAATTATAGACACCAAGACAAATCCAATTCAGAACTTGAAAAATATCATGTAAGTATCCTAAGCTTGAATGACTTGTCTTTGTTGTCTAATGTCATTTAAAACATAAGGAGTCCTAATTATAGTTTTATTTTCAAATGATGCACTTCAAAAGAGTGACAATTCTCCACAAAAACTGACAACTTCTCAGGGCATGGAGACAGCCAATAACTTCATATTTCTAGATGACTTAAAAACAATAAGCTATGAGGAAACTTATGCAGAAAGAGTATGTTATCACACTTGGCAAGAAAACAATACAAAGTTTCACCTTTTCCTCCTATATCAGTACCCATGTAAATACATGAAGATTTATAGAACAGACATTCATTCTACAGGTGGGGCCATTACCTTGTAAATACACAACCTGCAAACTCTTTTCACATAATGAAAGCTGTTTCTTACCATCTGGAAATCAGGCTTAAAAATAAAATTACTGTTTTTACATTCTATGAAAAGCTCAGCCCTTTATTTCAGACATTACTTGTCATATTATAAAATGCATAACTAATTTCTTACTTTTATGGCTTTGAAAGATCCACTAAAAATCAAGGACTTTTTAAAATGCAATATTCTTTTAAAGGTTGAATGTTGAGATAAGTATTAGAGAAAGTAAAATGTTCATTTTAAGAGAATCAGATAGTATTGCAAGGCCCTGGTGACAGTTACTTTCCCCTAACTTTCACTTAGGCTAGACACTCCCAGTTATACCCATTCAAAGCATCACTTCAAAAATCAAGGAGAGGACACAAGGCATGCAACTACCGTACATGACATTGCAGAAGCGAGCTGTAATCGAGGCAGCCCAGCAGGGTTAGAGTCAGGAACCAAAATGCTGAGGTCATGTCCCCAGCACTGGCGCAGCCTGGCAGAGCTCTTGGGGTCCAAGAACTTCACCAGAGGAAGGGGTTGCTGTGACATAAAGCTGTCATAACCCCTTTTAAATGAAGGAGGGATAACCTCCTTTCAGAGAGGGACAGAGAAACTATGGTTTCAATTCACCCAGCCATTATTTTGTCTAAATACCTAGGTTTGGGTTTTTTTTGGGGGTGGTTCTGTGTTTCAGACTTGCAGGATACCTGTGATGAGCCAAGTAACAAAACACAAATCTCTTGAGTCCAGGTTAAAACCCCTCATTATGATTCTTTCCCATTCACAAAGTTGAATACTGCAAAGCCTGAACACTTCTTACTTCATGCTCATGCCAGAGATCAGGGAAAACCCAGATTACTTTCAAGGCCACCATGGACACAATGTGGAAATCTGAATCAGCCTGTTTTGCATAACTGTGACAAACCTGCAGGTGTAATACACAACCACAACCAAACTTGCTTCTGTGTTGAGTTGTGTTGAATCAGTACCATCTACATTAAGTCAGTGTTACTTAAGCAAGGCAAAGAAATTCCCTAGTACTTCTTCGTTGGCAGTTCCCTCTTGGAATGCAATTTCTACTATTGCTTTTACTGGAATCATGCCAGTTTACACCTATTAAGTACTGCGCTCATAAGTTTAGGGCCCTATACTCTACAATGTACAATATCTTGTAATTGTTCAGTCTGCTGGTTGGTATTTGTGGAAGGTCTATCTTGGCTGGTATCCTTCCAGATGTCTCTCAGACTCAAGGGTACATAGTTATGATCACTGCAGCAAATAGCCATTTGAGATACTTACTAGCTATGATTATTTTTAAAGTGATCCTTTAAAGACTATTCAGAGTACACAGTATATTCCCATGGCAGGACATGGCAGTTGCAGGGCATCCCTGCGCTTGTGAACCAACAAACCATCCTAAAGCAGACAGTATCGGTGCAGGGAGTAGCAAGTCCTCATGACGCAAAGACAATTGCAGAAAAGGCAGAAGGCTGAAGAAAGCCAGTGCCCCTATTACTTAGTGACAGACAACTTCTGTTCAAATTTAACAGAACCAGTAAGCCCAAAGAACACACATATTCTGAAGTAGTGGCTAAAATCAGCATTTAAGAGAGGGATTAATACTGGAAGAATAATCTTTCTTACTATTTAAGTAATACTGAGGTAATTGAAGTAATAAGGTACTGCTCATCACTTCAGAAGTAAATGCACCTTTCTTTTGAAAATAATAGTTTTGATTGCTTGCTTACAGTATGCAGGCATCAGTGATTGCTACATGCTCTGTACATCTGACACATTGTACAAAGTGCACAAGGAATGATATTTTGTCAAAGGACTCTGTGTCTTGCTAACTATCTTGGTAAACCTTCAGGCAGCCTGATTTTCAGAGTATAAAGTGTCTCAGTTGGGCATCAAATGAAAGCAACTCAAATCATTAATAACTTCCACTACGTGCCATGTGCCTCGTGCTATCACCTTTCCAAAACAAAGTTAAGGATAAGAAAGAAAACCTTTAGTTGTTAGTAAGTCATAATAACTTTCAAAATACAGAGAAGGTATTATTAATTATGTACCTATAGTTATAGTAGCAATGAACTTCAGGTAAAAATGAAGTTTAGGCTGACAGGTACCTTAGCAACACAAACCAAAAATAATAATTGTGGATGCAGATCAACACGTCAATTTCAACTCAGTTATTGAATTTAAAGGGAAGAAGAAAATGTTCAATCATAACATTTGCTTAAGAATGTTTATCTTCTTTCTTACCATTGAATGTTAAAAACACTCTTGCTTGAGGCTGGGAAGATCCTTTTACACTGCTAAAGTAAATAAATATCCCAATCAACACATGCAGTGCAAGAAATGCCATCTCTTCAGATTTGCAACTTAATATCCAAGAAACGAAACCTGAAAGACAGAGATATCACGTTACTGTTGTTATACAATTTTGTGGAGCAAAAACAACACTACAGGAAGATCTGTGTTAGAAAGCTCTTCCAGCTGAAGCCATAATATATGATAATGTGAAAAAGGTACAGCACTTCTGTTTTTTCTTGGTAGATCTGAAAATGGTGTTCTCCAGTGGTCTCCTGTGCTGGCACAAAAGGAGCTCTCTGCCTGTTAGTATGACCCAACAGAGCCTGAGTTTTGGCTAAGGCAGACTACAGCATTAGATTCAGTTTATTTAAATAAGGACAATTCCACCTGCTGGAAAAATAATTATACTAAATGTCAAGGCAGAGCAAAGCAAGGACAGGAGATAAAGTTTCATGAATAAAAAGCTGGCTGATATTTTTAGACTTCTCTCCTTACTTTAAAACATATTTGATCTCCCTCTCATGTTTTTTTGGTGGGGCAGGTTTGGGTTGTTGTTTGGTTGGTTTTTTTCTGCTAACATTTGAAATCAAAGGTGCTTGGAAATGAGCTTTAAGTTTTAGTATGTTGAGTTCTCTAATAGCCCCCTGGATCTTTTTTTAAGATGAAATCCTGACTATGTGCGTCACTAATTTCAAAACCATTGAAACCAAAAGTATTTCAACATGCTTGAAACTGTTAGTCAACATTTGCTTTTTGGGCCAGCTGCTTTCGGGATACTTACCTGCTCTCATAGACTTCTACAGAGCACTAAGAATACCCAGCGTTGGACAGTGCATTACACTTGATACTTCTGCTACTCCTCCTGCACATCTGCTGAATCTGCATTCATTTTATAGGGTTTAGCTTTTGAGAAGACTGAGCTCCTCAGAGAATCAAAAAACATCCCAAAACAAATCTGCAGCTTTTCTTAGCTCAGGTAGGGCTTGAGCTCACTGGAATCAGCGGTACTTTCCTATCAATTCCAATGGACTTTGAACCAGACCCATAAAACCCAGCAGACCTTAGAAGCTGAATATTGCATATGTATAATGCTCCTGAACTGCATCTCTCCAAAAATTGTGAAATCCAAATTTAATTTAACCTACGATAACAACTTTGTTCTTCATCTCAGCTGCAAAAGCGAAAATAAAACACACCCTCATTTTAGGCCCATTCTACTTCCCTGCTTACATATATTTTTTTCTTTTTGGCATCAACAGCCCTTCTACTGGACACCACTTATTGGTTAATCAGGTGATACATTTGGTTCTATGGTAACTGGAAGCACTTTGAAGGATACAACCCCTACAGCTGGAAGATAGCATTAAAGGCTACACCTTTATTTCATGAAGAGTTTTGTTGCCTGTGCAATCATCTTACACTTCTTTATCTCAGCTCTGCTCTAGCACTACAGTCCCTCCAGTGGAAGCCAGTATTTCTACATGCTTGTTCATTCGGTCCCTCTGAGATTCACACCTGTCCTAAAAGAAACGGCTGTAACCACCACAGCATGGCAGGAACCAGCTGTCAGACAGGGATGACTTTAGGTCAACACCAATTTGGGCTGGATCCACACCACTGACTTAGTGGTAAAAGCCCTGTATCTCATTTCTACCTCTGTCATTCCCCATCCACTCACTGTAAATCGTTTTGAAAGGCTTCTCTCTGCATGAGAACTTCAAACTAAGTTGGGGGTGGGATGGAGAGCATGCGAGCAAGCGCACAGCTCTGTAGCCCACAGTCTAAACTCTCCTTCATGATTTGCTCTGGAGTACTCAGAAATGCATGAAGATCAAGTAATGGTACAATTCTGCTAATTGACAAAAACACCAGTATTAGAAATTTGCCAGCTACAGATTTGGTCTACAGGAGAAACATATCCATTCTGGCCCACTTCCAAATCATCTCTAAGGGTCTGTTAACTAATAAAATGATAGTTGCAGGAGTTTTCGCCAAGAATAATTTTTAAACAGGCTGCAAGAACTCTTATATTAATGCTGCTTTGTAGGCTTTAAATTTAAAAGCTTGTGACTAGTCCATGGGATATGCTTTAACTTACCCCTCTTCTAAGAGAGAAATGCCATTAAATCCTGATAAAATTTCTATGTCAAGCCAAAACAAATAGCCAATCATACTGAACATGTGATTTAACAGATGCAATGGGATTAGTATATTACAGTAGTAGCACTATGCTTTCTTTGCAATAGAGATAAAAAGTCAGAGGAACAAGTGTGTGGCTTTCTCTCTTCCCTTAAATGATATTGTAGGAAATAATAACAAAAAAAAACCCTTTCAGCACTCTTTCCCTCCCACTCTCATGCCTCCTGCCAATTCTAGTGCAATCAGTTGCAGGAGTGAAACATTGCTACATTTCATTGCTCAAATTGCAGATCTTCACTGTTAACACAGGAGTGACAGGCAAGTATAAAATTCAAATTCTGAGCTGCATGGTTCCTACCCAGCTGTTAGACACATAAATAATAAATGCATATGGTGCCAAAAAGGTACCTCAGGGTGTCTGACATGTGAGTTACCTGATGGAAATAGGTTTCATTTCAGAGATTTACATACCTGGTAACTGAACACAAACTCATTGCAGGTTTGACTCTCGGTTTGGGCTTATATCCCAGTTCTGAATTTATCTCAGTAAGTCATGATACTATATTCAGCATGTCCTGTGCACATGATCTCTGCTGACAACCCACAGACCTAAAACCTTGTAAGTGCTTTAAAAGAATCTTTTAGGACAGACAAAAAGCAATGTCTAATTACATTTCTGCTCTTATGCCCTATTCTAACTGTAAACACACTGGCAACCGCTACTAAAGTGAAGTGGTAAAGTTTTCCTGCCACGGAGGTCGCTTTCAACATGCTGTATTGCTTTCAGAAAGTATTATATAGCTTTGCTGTAAAGTGCTGTGCAGGTGTCATCCGCTACAGGCTGAGTCCTACCCTTAAATCCTGTAAGGAAAATCATTCAGCAGAAGAAAGGAAAGAAAGAAAGGGAAAAAAAACAACCCCGCCAAACACAGACTATGCTAATCTGGAAAATATTGCTTTAACTATCTGTGAACAGTAGGAAAATTCAACCATCAAACACATTTCACATCTATTACAGCAAAGAAAGAGAACTTTCATTTATGCTTACCCAGCTATTGGAGGAACCAGTAATACAGATCTCTATCTGGTTTCTATCAGTTTATGGGCTCCACTCCTGTTACCAGAACATTTTAATTCCAAACCTGGCTCATTGTGGGGGGAAGAATAAAAAAATAAAGAAAAGTCTCTCTTCCCGGTGGCTGCAAAGGTACTCGCGGCTCCTTTGTAAAATAATCCTTATAGCCGGACTCCTAAGGCACCAGGAGCGCTTCTCCCCAGCCCTCAATTAAGCACCTAGGAGTGAATGGAAAGTGGCCGGGCGGTGACGGTGAAGGCTTTGGTTTCCAGTTACAGGCGCTGCCCTGCCCTCGCCGCCGCCGCGCTAGCGAGGCGAGGCACCGCGGCCTCCGGTGCATCATTAGCTGAGCAAATAGGGGCTGGAGCTCATAAATAATGGCGAGGCCACACCCCGCCGAGCGCCGCGGCCGCCGGGCCCGGCTCGGCCCGGCCCGCCCCAGGCAGCGCGGAGCCGCCGGCTCCGCTCGGCAGCGCGGAGCGCCCGCGGGCGCGCAGGGCGCAGCCTGCCCGCGCAGGACTTCGCTGCGCGGGGTAGGGGGGCACAAAACAACAGAAGCCTTTTTAGGGGAACAGCCCCCCCTCGGCTTAGTCCCGAGGGGGGTTCAGCGGCAGGTAGCCTTCGACCCCATCCACGCAGTTTGCGCGCCCGCAGGGCTCGCTGGAAGAGCGAGGGAAACTCGCCAGGAAAGTTTCTGTCCCCTCCGTGCGGGGCGTCCCGGGGCTCCGAGCGCGCCCCGACGGCAGCGCCGGGGCTGGCGGCCAAGCCCGGGGGGAGGCGGCGGTGCCGGGCGGGGAGCGGGGTCCCGGGGCAGAGCCGCCCCGCGGCGAGCCGGGCCCCGGGCTGGGAGCGGGCCCGGGCGGAGCCGAGCCCCCGCGGAGCGGCCGCGGGTGGAGGGGTTCCGGGAGAGCGGGCAGCTTTCGGGGGAGGCCGGTAGAGGTCACTGTGAAGAGAGGGAAAGAGCCAGGGCTGTGGTGAGGAGGGAAGCAGGTCACATCCAGTCCCGGTCAGAGGGGTTTCATTTTTTTTTTTTCCCCTCGATTTGAAACTTTAAAAGAAAATGAGTGACGAAGAGTAAGAAAGGAGCGCTAGAGCGGTAGTTGGATTTCTAGTTCAGTCTCCTGATTGCTCCAGGAGTTTTACCACAAGCTTTGAGAAGCTCTGTTGCAGTTTAGGGGACTAGGAGCTGCATTTGCTCAAGCTCATTTTTTCCCTGAGATGCTGAGCTATTAGTTGTTGCAGACTTTCCCGTTTTGGTGAGATTTGTGCTCTCATGGAAGTCGGATAGCTTTGAAAATTTTACCCAAGTTGTCTTGAAAATGTGAACTGCAGCATAGCTCCATTAAAGCCACTAGAATTTTCCAAACAACAGTATTTGGGTTCTGGGTTAGGTTTTCCTAAGTTGTCTTGCAAGCATATTCTGTTCAAGTCTGGCCTGCTAGATGCAAACTTCTTTTGAATCAAGATTTCCGCTTTTGCAGGGAGATGCGGTCTCTGATCCAGCTGAGGCGGTGCAGGTTGCATGGCAGGGTACCGTAACAGCAGTACTTCGAAGAAGCGCATCTCATGATATTCTTGCAGCCGTGTGCCACAGGCAGAAGTATGTTAACAAGTAAACAAGTACCCACAATGAATCAGTGCACATGCTTAAGTTACAATTTTGTTTGCAGCTATTACACTCTCTGGCCATACTAACCAAAGCAGTCAACATTACTAATGCATTATAGCCAGAGAGCAGGGAGTAGCCTGAATACAGTGCCCTCACTAAACAAATTTTGTCTATACATGTGGATGTCTTTATGGCCTGTGTCTATAGGCTACTTTGTGTAAAAGCTCATCTGCGTGAGTTAGGGTCACACATATTTCAAAAACAGTGTCTCCCCCAGGCTTCAGTGCCAGCCTAGCAAAGTTAGTGCTTTCTTCAAGCAAGAAATTCCAGTATTATAAGGCACTTACAATCCCAGAGAACACAAAAGTATGGGATGCTCCTTCCTCTGAAATGAAACGTCAGATTTGCAACTGATGCCAGAAAAGAAATGGGTTCAGGATTTTGGAAAGCTTGACCCACTTCACATCATATCTTGAGGATGAACTAGCTGATGCCGTCAGATGAACGAAACTCTCCAGATCATGAGTCCTTAAAAATATTGATGCTCTTCCAGTTCTCCTCCTTAACACAAATAAGGTATGCAGAAATGCGTGAACATTTGCTGTCCTAGAGAGCAGTTAAACTCTCAGAAGAAGCCACCGGAGAGCTTGTTGTCTCAATGGGCAGGCAGTGTGGCTGTGAACATGATGCTGCTTATCCTTGAAAGGTGGTGATGTTCAAAAGCCTCAGTCTGACAGCAGCACCCTGGCAAAAGGAGAAGTCACTTGTCTGCTTTGGAAAATCCCCACAACTAAGTGCAATTAGAGATCACCACACCAAGCAACAGCAGTGAATCAGCTAATTCAGTATTCTCCCTCTTGCCGTGGTCTACGCAGGGTGATTCAGAGGAGAGTGCACAGAAAACCACAAAGCAAATATGAAATAACTTCTTTTTAGGAGATTTTTGGGAGATGTGTAATGGGTGGCTATACAGTTAAAGAAAAAGGAGAATGTTACCATGAAATACAAACACTAAAAATTATGATGATTCTAACTGTCCTCCCAAAATATTTATGCCTTAATTAAAAAAAAAAAGTATGATGATTCTACTTTTTATTCCTAAAATTCAGAATAGTAATCTAGGTAAGGTTACAAACACATGCTCCTAATAGTATAGCATTAGAAAAAGACAACAAAAAGAATATGCTCAAGCATGAATCAACATCAGCATTAGTTAAAGTCACTTGTGTTTGTCAGTGCTTTTGTATGTATGGACACTGGGGAGCCATCTGGCTCTCTGCATTTCTTTTTCACATGTGCTAGCTACATCAGAGATAAAAAGGTAAAATGGAACACTGAGGAAAATTATGGGGCTTTCCGACACTCCCTCAAGGACTTTGGGTTTATAAAATAGCAAATGAACTACAAAGAGACAAATGCAAAACTTTAATCTGTGAGATACCATCGCACTCGTGTATCTGTTAGGCAAAGCAACAGTATGCTAATTTTAAAAACAAAAAGCAAATTGAAACAAGAATAAGCATGCCATATTGATTTATTTGTATTTAACGTGCATATGTGCAGGTCAGAGCATGATAATTAACTTTAAAAAGCAGTTTGAACTTCACAGCTGGGCTGAGTGAAATGGTTAAAGTTTTACTTCAGATGTTTTGTAATAGCATGTATTAGCTTCAAGCGAAACTCATGGAATGGAAATTACTTCTCCAAACTATGAGGTGGGGTTTCAATATTTACTGGCATGAATCAGCCCCGTGAGTGAAATGAAAAGTATGCAAGACACTTGCTTTCCAGGCTGTGTGTTTTACAGCCTAACAGAGGGATGAGGACAAATAAGTTGGACTCTTCTTTGCAGCTGATTTTTAGTCATTCCTATATTACATAAAGCATACAAGGTGTTATACAGTTTGCTTCTAGTTCTGTTTTGGAGCGTGTGAGGTTTATAACTAAGTGCAGTTACTCCAGGTCGCATCACATGTGTCAGGACAGTCAGGCCCTCGCTCGCAGCTTCGAGTCGGAGCAGTTCTGACTCCTGCGGTGTGATCTGAGCCGGCAAACCCTCATGGCCAAAGCAAACAGACGCTGATTTTGTTGTATCTGTGCACGGTGTTTGCTTCTTACCCAAACAAATCATCCTAATGGACCCAGGCCTCGCTTTAGACCTAAACACTAACTGAAGCCAGCAACGAGAAAGACAAGAGTGGATTTGGGCATTTACTTAACATTTTGTTTTGGGGTTTGGCTTTTGTGTTTTGTTTTGTTTCTCCCCACTTAGATTTTAAGCTCCTGAAAAAGTGAACAGATTATAGGAGGCAGTGAGACCAGAAGGAACACAAATTTAAAAGAGGGAAGACACAGAAAAGAAACTAAGATAGATGAAGATGGCAGAGAAGGAAGACAGGAACCTCCTGAGACACAGTTGGTTGGTTAAAGACAGCACAGTGGAAGAGAATCAAATAATTTCACTGGATTGGCAACAGCTAGCCATTAAGAAGATCAGCAGGCTCAATAATCGGTTTCTGCTTTGAACACAAGCACAGACTTATAATTCAGACAAGATCAAATGCTAGCTATTAGAAAGAAGAATGTAGTAAAAACATGATAAAGTGACCACCAAATCTAATCCATTCTTCCTTAAAAATCAAACAAATCACGTATACAGTAGGTGTCCAGATTCCAAGTGATGAGAGAAAATGCTATTAACTTATGTTTCCTCTGTCCTCATTTATGAGTGTCAAATCACCTTATAGAAATGCAAGGTCATTAGGTAATCCAATTAGTTCATTGTTGTTTATTTTCGTTCTTACAGTTAAAAGAACTGGGGAAAGTGTGAAATATATCAGCAGTTTATTGTGGGAAAGCTATTAGGTGTTTGTTTTGAAGGTGTGCTAATATGGATAGCAATTTATATTCTTTTTCACAACAAATAGTCCAAAAATTCAAGAGACAGTAAAGATAAAGCTACTGTTAATACCACTGTGTGATCAGAGATGCCGTAAGGTCCTTGGACATAGTGTGCCCTAACTTGTCAACGGGCTTATTCAGGTGGGTCAAATAAGGACTGCTCATGAAGAGTGAGGCTTCATCACCAAGGTCAAAGCCTTATAAAACTGTTGGCATGTAACTAACAATGAGTTGTCAAACTGAATTCATCAGTTTGCTTTTTACTACTTAAGGTTCTGTGAAAGTCCATTTGCAGGAGACAATTTGTCTTTTCACAGCTTAAGAAAAATCAGGTGCTTAGTAACAGGATCAGTGTGACCACATTACTGAAGCACTAATACCTGTATGGGAACAGAGGAAAACATTATGCTAGTAATTTGATAAAAGTCCAGTTGTCTCCAGTCAAATAGACCCAGCTCTGGATGGCTTCCCTGGAAGTCAGTGAGCCAGCCCTTCATAGTGACCTCTGTCATTAAACAGACTGTGATTTCTGTAAGGTCATCATCAAATAAGTACTTCTGTGTCTGTACAAAAGATGTAAGCTGATTCCTGGTATGCTACCAGGCCTTCATGCCTCCCCTTTTCAGTGAGGCAATCACATTATTGCTGTTCCTAGGAGAAATACTGTTTTGGTCAGATTTTCCACCTTTTAGCCACTATGACTAAATGAGGTCAGTGATATAACCAGAGTCACTGTGCTTGCACAAAGCTGGGTTTCAGTTTTTAACAAATCAAACAAGTCATCATTATTTTGCAAGTTGATTAGTAAGAATATGTATTAGGAAGACTTGAATGAAAAGGGGTGGGTCGTTGACGCACCAAGTATGGCTTCAGGCCAAGCAGGCTATAAATACAAGACAGCACAAGTGCATAGAGGATGCAACAATGTGTAATCTGTGTATTGGAAGTACTTGGAATGAAGGTCCTATAGTGCAAGGAGCTCTAAAAACACAGAGGGAAGTAAAGCAGGAGTGGTTATGGAGAAGCTTTTTACCCAAACAGACGAATAGAGATAGGAGGGGAGGGGAAAAGATTACTGCAAGATAGAGGGGGGCAGCGACATATCCCTAGACGTCATGGCCGTTTCCAGCCTGACATGCCACTCTCCAGCCTGGTGCGTGATCCATTGCTACATGCTACAGGGCTCACAGCATTCAAGGGAGTCCTCTCACTCTGTTGGAAGGAGGTTTTGGAAAGGTAACTTTTTGCCATTGATTCAGCTACTTCGGTGTTTATAGAGCATTATATGAATCACTGATTTAAAAAAAAAAAAAAAAGAAGGCATATGATTTTTTCCCATTCATCTTAGGTTTGAAACACACTCCTAGAAGCCTGATTATATAAAACTATCCACCCCCAATCTGGTCCCAGATAGTATATCAGCACAGTCCTATTTTCCACCGTCCTTCATCTTCAAATGAAGAATAACGACTGCATACCTTGCAGTCTTCGATTTGTTTTGTTCTCTGTAAGTACAGACTAAGCTTCACTGATGGTATTTGTCAGCTAATTGCTCACTGCATATTGTTTGCATTCTGCAAGCTGTTACTTTAGAAGAGGAGCAGAAGGACCATGCTGCATATGCCTTGTCCTTCCCTAAACATGCCCTGTTGGCCAATGTCCCTATTACTTTCCCTAAGAAAGTTTTTCTCATGCAGAAGAAATAAAAGTTAATGGACTTGTGTCTCCAGATGAAAGAAGAAAAAAAATAATTAAAAAGGCCATAATTTAAACTATGCATGCTGAGCGGAGCATTGACTGAAGCAATCTGAATAATGCTCACTGTCCCCTGGAGATGCCAAGGATCTGTGAGTATGGACCAGAGGACACTGAGGAATGGAACAGGCCCCAGACATGTGTCCTGTGCTACTCATCAAGCATGATCCTTTTGCATTACATCCTAGCTATCACTGGAGTTGGGATTTTAAACTAGATCTCTCAAGTGACCCACTATGACCACTATGACTATTCTTACCTTTTCTTTAGGAAACTGAAGTAGCAGTGGCAATTTTAATGTAAATCCAAAGTACCCTATAATTCCCCCAAGGTGGAAAACATTGAGATGCTATAGGATTCAAGTCCCAACTCTTTACCATAGTATTATAGTATTAGTATAGTATTATTAAGGAGGACATTCTTGCTTCCAGCAAAGTGTTCTTTTCCATGGCTTAAAGAGGCTGTCGCATTGTCTGCTATGAACCAAGGTTTGTCTCTGGAATCAGCATGGTACAGATGGTTTTGTACTGATGTCTTAGCTGTAATAGTGATCATTTTAGTGCTTTGTTATATAGATACCACTGCATTCTTCTAAGGTCCTAAAGAAGATAAAATTGAAGCTCTGGTCTTTATTGTGTTCTGTGCTGTATTCTTGATCGTGTGAACTATCTTCTTCCTTTGTCACAGATATTCATACAGTGCCTCTGACTGCTCCTGATTCATGGGGACAGCAGCCTCTGCTTTCCTTTTTTCACTGTCAGTGCAATAGATGTTTTGAAAGGCTCTTAAAAATGCTTTTTGCGATATATTAAGTTATCATATTTCAGTCATCAAAACCCTTCTTGAAAGCCACCCCATTGTATTCATTAGAATGTGTTGCGTAAGAAAGCATGAGCAAACACTTGGCCTGGATAATGAAAGCCTATGAAGTCAATGTATGTTCAGTGGGGTTTAAGAGAGTCTGCTGACTTCTTTGTACATTTTTTGGGCTTCAGGACAATCAGGATATGGGTTAATTTAAAATAACATTAAGTCATCAGCTTAAAATCAAATTTTATTAGTTAAGAAAGGACTGAGAAGCAGTCATAGGATCTGACCTACATATTTATTGGCTATTATGGATTAAAAATGTGCTTTATGCCTATTATTTTATTAATGGCCCACCCAAAGTTAGCACAGGCTTCATGGAAGCATCTGATGCACAAGAAATAAGCATCACATAACCTAACATTGTGAATTAAGTCTCAGAATTTTCTATCATACTGAAAAGTTTCTGTTGCTTTAGCTTGGTTCTTGGCTTCTTATTGAAAGAACTACAATTTAAGTCTACATTTAATTTTTTCTCGAACAACATAAACACGCCACTAAATATTTATCTTTTTTTTATCTGACTCTCTCCAGAACATCTGTTAATTGAATCTTTATTTGAACCTATTAGCAGTAGTTTGTTTTAAGCCAAGAAGGCAAAAAAAATCTATAGTTTGGATGGCAGCCAGAATACAGTATCTTCTCCAAAATTACACCTTTATAAATTAAAATCAATTTATTCATTGTCAATTATTCAAAGTCAATTAGGAGGAAGAAAAGGCAAAATAAAAACACAGAACAGATACAAAATGTTTCTTAAGAATGTTATTATTTGCTATTTTGCTACTGCTAACATTTAAGACACTTAACTTGTTCTAATTCATACAAATTTATCTTAATGTACTTCCAAAGTATTGTGAAATTGGAGATAAACATTTTCAGTAATATTTCACCACAGTCTTGCCTGTTTATTCCTTACAGTTTACTTATATTATAAACACTTCCAGAAATCAGTTAAATCCTTTGTTGTCAATATCAGTAAATATAAGCATAATATACGCTTGCTCTTTCCTTTATATACATTCATTGTAATTTAGCAATTGGCAAAGAACACTCATCAAAATGTTCTAAAAATGAGTTCCTTATCCTAATTGTTAAAAAAATGCTTTTAAGACTGGATTTTCCTCTCAAATATCCCAGAAGTGTAGGAAGTATGAAGAAAAAAAATGTTAGAATAACTTGTTATGACTGTAATATCAGGCACAGCATATTTTTCTTTGTCATTATTTTTTCCTTCCAGGATAAGTGTTTTTTTCTGAACATAAATTAATAATGTAAATCATCTTAGACCAGATAAATTTGGGGGAATCCCTAGATTTTGCCATAAGAGGGCATTATTCATGCACTTAGAATAGAAAATGCATCTCAACATAAGCACATATGTTTTAAGAAATGGCAATTCTCTGCACTCATGCACCAAAGGATTAAAAAATATGAATACTTCTGTAATTAGGAATACCTTAAATGAGTTACTGGGACAGGCATAGTTCACTGTCTTGTGCTTTCTTACTGGATAGTCTGAAAATACAAGGGAAGACCAAAGAAGAGGCGAAGTACTACTTTTGCAGTTTAGAAATTACCACAGAAGAAGACAAAGCCAGAAGCTGGTGGTTTGACCTATGGACACAATTCAGAAAATATGCCTAGGCAGAGTTAACATTAAGCACTTGCTTACGCTCTCCATGTGAATGGAAGTTAAAGATACATTCACGTGCTTCCCTTGAAACAAGCAGCAAGACAGCAAAAATGAGACTCTTGAAGCCTTATTACGAAAAAAAGACTTGAAAAAAAGTAGAGCCTGTGTGGGACAAAGGACATGAATTCTTAAGTTCCTGCTGTGAATCAACAAAAAAAGAAAAAAAGAAGAGCTTAAACCTGAGCCTCTAACATTTTTTATGAGTGATGTAGGTTGTGAGAATGGGAGGAATACAGAGATGTGTCGTGTCAAAATATGGACCTGAGAAACCTTTGGGATGGAAAAGAGTTGTTTCTTCTCCCCTCCCCAGCATAAAATTCAGAGTAGAAGTTAGATCCCAAAACATGCTGTAATGACTTCTGCTAATGTCGGTGAATGTTGGATTGTTTCCCGGAAAGATAGAAAATTCTTCATTCTGGAACAAGAAAAGTTGTTAAGAAAAAAATATGTGCTATGTGGGGCTTTCAGAGCCCTGAAAGACTGTTACCACGTAAGCTGGAGTTCTGCTCTTCATGAACAGAGACAGACTCAGGACCACACATACTGGGTGTCTTGGGCAGTGATTGTATGCCTGTTCTATCAGGTATTGCAAATGTCTCGAGGCAAGTATTTGGTTGCATCATCCTTGTCCACCCCAATGAGCAATGGTTTCTTTTAATTCTGAGTCTCTCAGAACATCATTTTCTGACTTAATATTATTTAGCATATAACAAGGATGTATTTTATTGTCCTGTTTCCCAGAATTATGTAATTTATCACATGGTCTCTACCTCTAAATCAGTTTCACTAACAACTATAGAGAAAAACAATTTGACAAGCAGAATACAAATTGCTTTCAGATATGTTTTGGATATTCTCCAGCTTGTCAGATCTTTTTTTCCATTGGCATATACTAGAAAAGCGCAGAGATCCAGCAGTAATCTGTTATTTGCGGAAATTGGTAGTTGAAATGAAGAGCAGAATTTGGTAATTTTGTCATCTGGATAGTTTTATGAAGAATTATCAGTAAATATTAAATGAATTCTGTAGGGGAAAGATTTATAGTCTTTGAATTTCAACCCACTTCATCATTGCATGGACATTACATTAAGAGTTGAAAAGCCACTGCTACAGCTGGCACAAAAAAATATTGTTCTGGTGAAGCCAGTAAGTCCACTGATTTATGAACTGACAAATAATTTCTGTTAACACCTGCGTGTCTTTATAAGAACTAGATACATTCCCTAAGGCAATGATACCTCAGTATCTGTATTGGAATCCCTGCCATTAAAAATGGAAATCATATCCATGAAATTCTGCATCTACAACCTCAGATTTTTCACCTTCCTTCTGCTTTGGGAAGAATGCCAGGATTTTTGTTGAATTCATCAAGTAACAAATATTTGAAATGATGGACTACAGCTGGGCTAAATTCCAACATACAAACTGGTATCTTTATTGCGAACAGGTTAAAATCAGACAGCTCCATGACTGGCAGCTTTTGGGAGTGCTACGTTTGCTCCGCTTGTGGAATGACTTGTGGAACCACTTGTATGGATTCACATATATGCCTGAACAAAATCATACAATATTTATTTGTCAAACACACTGGCTACTGCTCCTCCAAAATTCTTCCTGTCTTTCTGTAATTTTTTTTGGCCTCCATTATTATTGCTGTGATTATAATTATTACCTACATGCTTGGAGATCTGAAGCAATAGATGTTTGCAGTTACATGTAAATAACTGGAAAATTATAGTCACTAACAGGGAATTATTCTGATCACTGTTGGCCTTTTTAGGTGCAACGAAGTGTTATAGCTGCTGGAAAGGCAGGCATTTCCATCCAAAGCATCTAACACATGCTTAGGACTCAGCTGGAGATGGGCGTGCAATAGTGTCTGTACCTACTTGGGAGCCTTCTGCCAGGCAATTTTCTCCTTTTTATTACAAGCAGGCTTAGGTTATCTTTTAATAATAACAGTAATAATAAAAAGACAGTGTACATCCTCTGTTGTTTTAGTTCTCTCTTTAGCACAAAGATTATGCATCCTGGGAACACACATTAGGTGCAGGTTTCAAGGTTTTCCAGTATTTTTCCAGTACCTTTAAACACACAACTGCTCCATGAAGTGTTATTTTAGGCAGTTCATTAGAACTGTTTTGAAAACAGGCAGGGTAGTCACATATGAAAGACCTATTAGTTTTCCTCTCTTAGAAGAAAATATCTGTTATCACTTCAAGAGTCATTGACTTCCATAGGCCAGCAGGTACACTTTCCTTCTGTCTCTTTTGTGGCATCACCCTGAAGGAAAGCTACAGCCTTCTATGTGCTTCAAACTGGTACTCAAGTGTCCCATTCTCTTATTTCTGCCTGTTTTTTGGGACAATATTTATTCTGCCTAGTCAAAAACCAAATGAGATTATAAAAAAGTATTTTCTATACACTGCTGTAGGTTTTGGATCAAAGCCAACCAACCAAACAAACAAATTTTTTTTTTCCCCAGCTAAAACCTGAAATAAATGCAGAACTTTACGTTTCTTCCATGATCTTGATGGTTAATTCCTGTGTGTCAGAACCTCACACCCATTCCTATGTGCCTTAACGTCACATCCCACAGAAAAGGAAGCAAGAAGACTCCCTCACCACATTCTTTCTCTAGCTTCTTTATTTGAGTAGGAAACTTTTCAGAAAGGATCTGTTTCTCAGTGTGTTCTTCACCTAATGCTATATTGCCTTTAGGTGGATTCTTAAAACTAATCCATTATGACTCAAAGCAAAGACTGGAGAGCTTTTAAGAAGTAATGCCAAAACATACCTGTGCTTTTGATGTTGTACAAATCTACTTTGTCTGAGGTAATGTCACACATTTTCTGTATTTGTATGAGACGAAGTTAGCAACCTGGCTAAATCTGAAAGGAGTGTCTGCAGAAAAAAGAACATTACCAAAAGTATTTTCTGTCATCATTCAGACTCTCTGTGAGCAAAGAACAATCCTGATATGCAAAAAAAAAATCTTTTTAAAGTGCAAATGAATATTTGTGAGCCACCTCAAACAGCCTCAGGACTTACTGCTGCTTATCTTCATCTTTGGGTAATGACGGGTTAAAATATTTTTGAATAATGAGGTCATTATCAAAAATCAAGTCTATTCATAAAAGGTGCATGAAAAGAAAATGGGGCTCCAGTTGTTGAATACATTTTTCATTCCGAATAGTTTGTCAGACTCTATTTACATCTTAGAGAGAATGTTGATTTCCTAGTTGGTTTTAAAATACACGTTCACTTTGTAAATATTTAAAGATGTTAATTTTCTTTTCCTATCGTAGAAACTGATTTTTGACAATAATCTTTTAAAAGCATCTTTGTTAGTGAAGAGGTATTTTGGCCCTCACTGCTGACTACTTCACACCTTGTTTGGTGGTTTACACAGGTGCGAGGTAATGTAAATTGCAATCAAAAGAGAATGATTTAATTTTTAATTTTATTTTTATGTTCCCTTTGCACAGTTGCAATAAGTGAAAAACATGTGATTTCCATATATGACGTTAATAATTTCTAATGGCACAGGAAGACAGACTTTGTACACAGATCAGCTGCTTTCAGTGAGCAGATGCCCCCCTGCAGACAGTCTAAATAAAAGTAATTTTTATATAGGATGTTCTAGTATGAGGGAAACAAACAAAAATTAATTTTGGATTTTTTTTATCACTTAGATTCCTTTTGGGGGTTATAGTATCTCAGCTGGTATTAGTAAAAAATAAACTGCAAATAATAGCACTGAAGGGAATTCAGAGTAAAAAGTTCACTTTCTGCAAAAAATCACAAACATAACGTCTAATTATCATCATAAGCTCTAGAGAAGTTAGAAATAAAGTATGTTTTACTAGCATTTACAGATTTAAAAAGCACATCAAGATAAAATGACCAATAAAACCTCTATTTTTTAATCTTTAGTACCAAAATAAAATTTGAAATTGAAATCCTTTGGTATTTAATGTATACAGAAAATCCCAGACACTAAAACATTCATTCTTATAATACTGTTTCATCTCCCTGTTCTTTAAAGTCTACATTTTCTTTAGAAATTTCTCTCTGAGGATGAAACAAAATCTTCCAAGCTATCAAAGCTGGTGCGCTAGGTCAGGAAACCTGTATTCTATAGCAAATAGCTGAAAATGTTTTCTCATTCTTCGTATCTGCCTAAACTGTAGATTTTATCAGAGCATCTCAGAAAAATTAGGCTATCATCTGTTGGGGAAGAGGGTACTTAAATGAAAAAAATTATACTATATATTATATCATCATATCATATCATATTAAAATATGTAATATATAATATAATCCCAGTCATAAAGGAGTGCATGTGTTTCATTGTAAATTATATTCATGTTAGTGCAGCATTGCTCACCTGCAGTCACTGGAACTGTCTCTTGTTGACCGTTTTGTCACCTGAAAAATCATAGAATCACAGAATCATAGAATCATTTAGGTTGGAAAAGACCTTTAAGATCATCAAGTCCAACCATTAACCTAGCGCTAAACCACAGAATCACAGAATGATTTAGGTTTGCAGCAATTTAATCTCATTCAATCCCCTCTCAAAGTAGGACTAACTCTGAGTTAAATCCAACCTCAAAGTGAGATCACATTGCTCCTTATACCATCAGGTCTTGAAAATCTCCAAGGACTGATATTCTACAACCTCCCTGAGCAGCCTGCTGCTGTGCATAGGCGCTCTCAAAGCAAAGAATTTTTCCTCCTGTCAAAGTGGAGTTTCCTTAGATCGGTTCTGGTCCAGCCTTTACTTGATCACCCCCTGTTCTTTCACTGTGCTTCTGCAAGGAGAATCTGCCTCTGTCTTTACAACTTCCTTTTATGTAGTTGAGACTGCTATTTGATCCCCCTTTGTCTGTCCTGTTTTCTAGTTCTGTTTGCTCTTCCTTGCCTTTAAGCCAGGAGTTGGATGTCAAACTTCAGTTGATTCTGGGCATGGGCTAGAGGCCATGAAGTAAAGCTGAGGACAGGCTGTGGGGCAGGGGGAAAACAAGGTTTTCTCTTCCATATACACACAGCAAGTGGGTATTTCTGCATCCACAACTAAGCGGGCATGGAGCAGGAGAGAAAGAGCCAACTCAGTTGCCCAGTCTGTGCACAAAAGGACAGCTGCAGCAGACAGTTAAACTTTCTGAGATTCATTTTTAAATGGAAAATTCAAGAATCAATGTTGGTTTCAAGAACCATTTGTACCAGATGAAACTGCCTCAGCACATCCTTGATCTGAGCAATGATATATATTTGAATTTATATTGAGAGCTGTAATTTATAGCAGAAGAGTATGTATGAGTAGTCTATGAATGAATACCTCACTGGCAATCTGACCAACTTTGTGTAAGGGAAGTGAACTGATGAATATATACCATATGTTTAGATTGTGTAAGTGGAGGCAATCCTCAGTGACTTCAGAGAAGCTGTCCTTGTTTACACCAGCTAGGAGCTAGCCTCGTGCATATAATTTGCAGCTGAATAAATGCAGATGTTAGCATTATACAAAGCTTACAGAGTTTCAGGTTACTTTTGTTAAACAAGGCATCTAGCCCGCAAGTTTGGATTTGGCAGCGTTGTGCTGCACTGCTGTCTGAGAAGAGACGTAGGTTTGGAAGTGAACGTGGCATTTTTGAGCCTTTGGAAAAAACAAATGTTCATATATCCTAACTGTACAAGAAGTCTTCCAAGGCAGAGAAAATAAGGAAGTGAAAAGGAGGATATATGGAACCTGAAACAGTGAAATATGAGAGGATAATGTGTGTACCTGAAACCTTGCACCATGCACACCTGTCTTTTGCCAAAATACATGAGTAACTACACCACCTACAGCACTGGTATATTAAGGATGCACTAGTTTTCCAAAAGAAAATTGAGTTTTCAAGTTTGTGTTCAGGTATTTACACCCATCATAGAAAATACTGGGCTTCCTGCAGATACTGACATTATTGAATGACAGATGCCCATGATAAAATCCTGATTTGTGATGAATGACTCCATCAATCTCCCTGAAGTCAGTGGGAGGGCTCACATAGTCTCAGTGCTGCACAGCAAGGAAAGAGTTGTAAGGACCAAACCTTTAGTTACTTAACAGCACTGGCAAGATTTTAAAGCCCATGAGGGCATGCTAATTTGGCATGAGAGAAATAGTTGTCATGATGATATATTTTATTTCATTAGGAGAATATACAGTGTATTAAACTTGGCAGACTTTTTCAGCAGTGTTTGCAAACAAATCTGGGATAAACAGAAAATGAATGATACTGCTGACAACAATCTAACTAGGCAAGTGTCTTTTGGTACAAACTAACACGTACAAAATTTGCTGTTGCTACGTCTATACTGTAGCACCCATGAATGGTTTCCTATTTCCATGCAAAGGACAGTTGGGTACTTGGCATAAAAGGCAGGCAGTGTGTGTCTGATTGTGTGCCAGCTTGAATGACTGATGGATCAGAATCCCAAGGCTCGTTGTAACTTCAGGAGAAAGTAGGTGAAGATACAGCCTTTACTTTCTTTACTCTCATGTATATGCTGATCAGGATAGTATCATTGCTTGAAGATTATATGACTCATTCTCTGCTGTTTGTTTGCTATTTCTCATGTTTATTTATCAGGGATATCTGTATATGCAATCAACTCAATCATAAAGCTCATAAAGAATCAACATTCAATTTTGTTTCAATATATTGTGAGATTAAAGTTGTAGTTCTGGCTTTATGATTCTGCATACAGTGATTAAATAAAAGTCAGTTTAGAAAAATCCTAAGGCCCGTATTCTGCAGAAGGTTAGAGTAGCTTGGCAGGGTGAATCCTCCAGGCCTTTTGTTCCTTGAACGTCCTGGCCTAAAAGTTTATTATGCGGGAAATAATTATTCCAGAACGTGAGAGACCTTGGCACTGACATGTTAACTTGACTGGGGGAAAACAATCTCTCAAGCAGTCAACAGATTTTTTCCGCAATATCATGTGCTTCTCTTCCCGCTTTCTCCTCTGTTTTCTGTAAGGTTTGCTCAACCATTTATGCACTGGAATAAATTCACTGGGTTGGTGAGATTCACTAATGAAGATAAAGACAACCAGATCTGCAAAGCATTTTATGGTTTCTGTCTACTTTTCCTGCTAATAGGAGTTCACTTCCAGCCTGAGTTACAGGGTTATAGACAGATCTGAATGCCAAGCAGGGACATGCTGTATTCATTTGTGTTTTTAAATAATTGCAGTGTCTTTGACTTGGTTGCTTTGACTGTAGCTTCCTGTGCTGGTAGCCAGCACACCATGCAATTGGTATAAGTCCCTCTCTTTGATCTTCTGCTCAAACTGCACCTTATTCTGGCTTTCCATCTAAAGCTAGCTATCCAACCTGGCATCCTTGCTCTTTCTTACAGTACTTTAAAAGCAGTCACCCCCAATCAAAATGCTTGCTTTAACAAGGAACATGTCAATTGCTCTTTGCAGCTATTTTATTTTTACAATACTCTGAACCTTTTCCTCCTTCATCTATATTTTGCCTCTTCACATTTCATGTTCTCAGGACTATATTCTCTGTCCCTGAAAAAAAGTCTTTACACTATGTATTATAATAGTTACAGAATTACTTGTAAAAGTAGAAAGTATATCACTGATATCCCTTTAAGTGGTCAGGTATCCATCCTGGGTTCCTTTAAAACCAAAGTGAACCAACAGAACCTAATGAGAAATGATAACATTGCATACACTATGCATGGGAACAGGAATTCCTGCCAAAAGCTCTTGTTGGGGCTTTGGAAGGACTATATCAAGAGGAACTAAAAGCAGGGCAGTGAAATATTCAGATAGTTCAGGTCTTATCTCCATTCTCTCTTACCATTTACCCTTTCTCCTCAATTCTAGTTCATATAAGAAAGAACAAGACCAACATCTCTGGGAAGCACCATAAAATTATGCCTCCATTACTTAAAAAGAAAACAATGTGAGCACGAAATGGGAGATACTGGCACTGTGGCTGCTGTTTGGTGCAATGTAGTGTTGAATTCAGGTATAGTGTTTCAGTGGTGGGTTAGAAAGTTTCTGGAATAAGTACATATTTTAACTAACAAAGAAGCCAATATTTGCAGCACATAGGAAGCCAGTGACTACCAAAGTGGTTCTGCAACACCCAGAAGATTAGTCATATCAAAACATCCTGTGCCTTGTTAATGTGGCAGTGTGGCTGTTTTACTACAGTTTTTTAGCACAAAACCAGGCACTTCAAACTTTTTGATTGAATTCCTAAGCCTCTCTCCCAATTTTTCACAGAGCTCTTGTTTCAACAATGAACTTGCAAGAATTTCAAAATGCTCAGAGTGCTGTTGTTTTCCTCAGATGTTTTCCTCTTTGTCTCAAGACAAAGAGGTAGAAATTTGCTCTTGGGACTTTTTATAGAAAATACATCTAGGGCAGTTGTAAATGTGGATGCCACATAACTGTACAAATTTATCATAGAAACCTACCATTTACCAGCCCTTATTCATAGGGGAGTCTAACGCTGCCTTATCCTCTTCAAAATACCACACCTGAATACAGCCAGGCCTGATTACTCCAGTATCAGAGCTGCTGTAGTTGGTAACTTTTGTCAGCTGAATGTCTCTCATCACTGAAACATGGCAGATAAATTCAACAATGAAAGCTCTACTATATAGTCATGTAGTTATTATCAGAACTACTTAGCACATCACTACTTTGGATAAAGTCTCACAGGTTTAAAATACACTGAACTAGTTTTATAATTCTTTTAACCTCACTGATACAATAGTTCTACAGAAACATGAGCTCAGAGTGTGGCAGTGGTCAAAAATGCAAATAAAATATAAGGAATTGTTAGGAAAGTAATAGAAAGACAAAGAAAACCCCATAATTAAGCTAGTGTATGATTCTTTATTTCATAATCTGTGTACTTTACTAACTCAAAAGAAAGGAACATGGGCAAGAAAGTCAAACGAAGATATAGAGCAGCTTTCATACAAGCAACAACTGAGTAGGTTGGACCTCCTCAGCTTACAGAAGAGAAAGCTTAGGGGTACAATAAAGATCTGCAAAATAATGAGTGCCATAGAGAGGGTAGATAAGGATCTATTCATTTTTTTTCCAGTCCAAGATCCATCAGATGGTCCCCCTCTACTATCATCTAGTAGTAGAGAATTTCAAAACAAACAGAAAGAAGTGATTCTTCATGCAACAGGTTTTATGACTGTAGAGCTCTTTGCCAAAAGATGCTTTGTTTCCAAAGCATTTATATGGGTTAACAGACAGATTGGACAAGTGTTTAGAAAATAAATCTGAAAGTAGCTGGAGGCAAACTGAATATTATGGGTGAAATATCATACATGCTTGCTCTGATCCTCTTTTTCCTTATATGTCCACAAGTGGACACTTCTGGAGACATTACTGGGCTAGATGGACCCTCAAAGCAGTATGGCTGGTTTTATATGTGAAAACTATCACAAAAGATGTGTCTTAGAAGTACTTACCTTACATCAAAGAATGTGGGTTTCCCAGTTGTCTGGAATTTAGAGAAAAAGAGGAGGTGCAAATTGCGGGTAATATTTTGTGTTTAAACATGTGTGCCCAGAAAGTTTTCCACATGGAAAATCTGTAAGGGGATCACTTTTCTTGCATTTCATTTTGTTTTCTTAAGAGGACCAATTTAATGTGGAAGTCTAGCATAATATGCCTGGGGATATTGACTCATACAGCAGACAGACATATAGGAGCTCTGAAAATGAGGAACAATGAGTAAGTCTTCTTCAAACTTCGTAATTAAATTGATCTTACTCTCTTCTGGTAGCTTGATGATGATCCATAAAGCTGGATGAGACATAAAGCTGATCATTTGCCATTATTAAGTACCCCATAATTTATTTAAGGTCTGATCTCGAGAAGTGAAAACACTCCTGTAACATCTGAAGAGTTGCAAAATTGCAGGGCTTAGCACTTATCCAAATTGGTGATTAGCAAGTACAGAGCTGTTAGCCCTATGGTCCTTGGCAAATTACAACTAAGTGAAAGTACTGTTTATAGTGGTGCCTACATTTCCCTCTGGTTTTATAGGGATACAATATTTTTCAAGCCTCCTCTCAAAAAAGTAATGTGCTGACTAAGTCAGAATGATTCATGTTTCATACCCTATGTGTGGATGTATTCCAATAAAACAGAAATCCTGAGAATGATTGAATGAAAGTACTGCAGAAATGAGCTCTGCTAGATAACTATTAAGTGTAATGCACTGGCTTCATATAAGGGATCCAAACATAAAGCAATTTTTTGTCATGTATCTAATACATAGACAGATAAACAGACTCCACTGAATGGCTTAAAAACATAGCCAGTGACAATAGATATTGTGTATTTTGAGTATGGAAAAATAAGAACAACTTTTAATAAAAAATGCTTCGACCTTCCATAAAAATGCTTCATGAGCTTTTGGTGAGGGAATGTCAGAACGAAGAGCACTTATGAAGGAATAGGAATCCTCACAGCAAAATGAAGATCACCTATTGAACTTTCCTATAATTAAAGGAGAAAAAGAATTAAATCACCTTTTTTCCCTATGTACTGGCAGATTTTTTCTATACGCTTATAAAAGGATGTATAAAATTTGCAGATGATGTGATATATCTCCCCTATTGCCAGCTCTGAGCATCTTGACTGTAGACAGTGCAGTCAACAAATTCAATAGGATAATATCAGTTTACTCCTGATGAAGTCTAGGTATGATTTTTGGATCCTCCATAATCTGTCTGGATCATGGACACAGACATATATTTCACATGACATCTGGATAACTTAAAAAAGCTCTTCTGGATGAAATACTGCTGTGATATAGTAAAATACTAGGAGATGGCTTCAGTTATTAAAAAAATGTACCCTTTTTTAGAAGTCATCTCTGGAATCCTTTGACTACCAAAATAAGTTCTAAGATCTTTCAGGCCAAAATCTCTCAGCAAGCCCAGATGCTGGCCTAATCATTGCATCAAAGATAGAGGGATGAATGTGGCTTTCTACTGGTGCAGGAGAAGAGGGCTTGCCTGTGCGGGCTGCGAGAGCAGCCCAGCAGCTTTCCCCTGTCTGACTCAGCACATGTTTCCATGGCAGTCTGGGCTCCAATGCGGGGAATGCTGGGGGGTGAACAAAAAGGAGCAGTTTTACATTACCCTCTTACTCCACTGCTGTTGACTAACTCTTACATTCCTCACGTCTATGTGTTGGCAGCAAGTATTGATATAGATTTGAACTTTCAAGCTTGAGTTGTTTTTATTAACAGAGTTCTCTGTACCAGGCAGCTCAGGGTGGGGAAAAAAAGAAAAGAAAAAAAAAAAAATTCTACATAGTCAATTCCCACCTGTCTGGCAGAAAGGCAAAAGATTTCAAGATGTTTTTTCATATATTGTGTGCTTGACCATGTGAATTCTCCAAAATATTTGGCAGCAACCTGTGGATTGCCTAAACCCTGTTTCTGCTTGGTGGTTGTGTTTGGTTCACTGTGACAAATCACAACAATATCTTGAAGCATAAACGCTATTGGTAGTTCCAGTGTTTTATTTTGCTAAGGATTTAATTCGCACCGAATGCCCTTCTATTCCAGAAATCGATTAGTAATTCTAGTGAATCCCCAACTACGTGACCTGTGCTTCTGTCTGATTAATACAGAACAAAATGTTATCTCTTTATACTATACTTCTGCAGCAGTTTATGATTGTGAGCATAGTTTGATTGAGTTGGGTTGATATGAATAAACTATGTAATACTTGACATTCTTTTGTTGGCATTAGATTGTTATGTTCTTATGTCTTTGAGATGGTAATTTCAGTATTGTCCAAGAAGAGTGACTTACATTTCTACTTTTTTTTATAAACAAAATGTTTTTTTTTTATATAAGTTGGCATAGCATGGCCATTATTCTCAGTAACATTGCACAGGTGTACCTGAGGGTGTACTATGAAGGCAATGGGGTTGTACAGGTGTAAACAAAGGAAAAATATAAGGGCAATAGAGGAAGAGAAATGTGTCTGCAGAATATTTATGAATATTAGTAATGCACAAATGATGAAGAGCATAGATTAAACATGCAGGACATTAGCTGACTCTGGGGACAAAAGAGGGAGAAATAGCTGGGAAATTTGATTTGGCTACGATGAAGACCTTCACAAGTTAAAATAAAATAAAATTGAATTTTTAAATAAAAATAGTAATTAAAAATCAAATTGAATATCTGAAGCATTGGTATCTGCTCAGGTTAAAAAGAGTACTGATTGTTATGTCAGCAATGTATTCTAAATTGTTTGCTCCCTGAACTTGTGACAGCATATTTATTTGTAGTCAGTAACACAGTTTCCAACAAAAAGGAGTGAGATTTTTGAACTCTTTTAGCTAGCAGATCTGTTACTTGTATAAAGGTTGCTGGGGTTGTCTCCCCTCCTTTCCTAGTACAATAATTGCATTTGTTTAAAAGCTACACAGAACTTCAAAAACTCACATGCCAAACAAAATGTAAATGGTTCTGTGACCCTGTTAACCCACTTAAGCTGACGTCTGTTATTACCAGCTCTGCTTATGCTTAAGGGGAATTGCTGCTTTTTTTCCTCTGCAAACAGTTGTTGCATCTTGGGTCAAGCCAGTTGTTCAAGGTCCAAATAAAGAGGAAGCCTGATTTTATGGTATGAGTCACTGAGCTTATGATGCAAGTGGTGTCTTTTTGTTTGGGCTGGGAATTTTGAAGGGTAAATGAGTGAGCACAGCATCAAACTCTGTATCCAGTAAACGCATGGGGATACTGGCCGTGACACACATAGGAAAGACCAGTGACATCTATGCTGAAACTTTCCACTGATAATCTAAACTGGAAAAATGCCATGCTGTTTTTTCTAATAGTATATAAGATCACAATAGGTTTCCGTTACTGTGCTGAACTTTGTCATGTCAGCTAAGTTTAATGAATATTAATCAGACTTGAAAAAAAATTAGAAGTGCTTTAATGTTTTGGTATTCCCATTTTGCATTTTATCTGCTTTTTGGGATATAGTACATCAATTTTTATCCAAAACACAGATGTGAAATTCTTAGTGTCATTACAAACTCTTAAAATTGTAATGTTTTATTTTTCGTATTTCTGCTTTTTCCTTTTTCCTGTGTGAGATAGAAACCATGATGAGAACTGTAATCCTTTGTCAACTGCTATCTTCTACTTTTGGATTGATGATTTAGCTGAAAGTTAGGTTTTTCAAAAGGAATGTAGACACGCAGAGCTGCCACTAAGGCACTTAATGGGATTTTCAAAAGTTTCTGACCTACTCTGATTTCACTGGGAGATAGGACCATCCTGCTAGGCATCTGTCGGCCACCAGGCATTGATTTGTTTCTGCATAACACTGCCAAAAATGTGTTATAAACCTGGCCTTTGATCCTAACTACTGTAAGTATTTAATCTCATTATATTTATACACTATTTCACATGGAGTCTGGATCAAATCTCTCTCTTGGGAACCTATTATTTAATTTATTCTTCATATTTCTGTATTTTTCCTCCATGTGCTTTTTCCTGGGTCGTTAGTGACTACTGAGCCTGCTAACAAGTCTAGGTCAAATCCCATAAAAGTATCTTCTTTCTCTCTCTGACTCTAATTGCCCTTTTGCCTTACCCTTTCCAGATAAGTGTTAAGGGAAGATGATAAGAGTGATCCTTCGGGCCCTTCCCAGAAGAGGAAGACCAAAAGCTAACATGTTAAGTCACCTTAACCTCACCAAGGAGTAGGCAGAAGAGCTCATCTGGGCATTTTTCAGAGGACCAAGTCAAGAAATGCTCTAGCATCTGAGGAATTGCACCTGCATCTGGTGATCATGTGCAGGTGACAAAGATCAGGTCTTCCTGCCTCTCTGCCCACATACCCGCTCTACCTACTTGACACTAGTATATCCACCTCTAAGCAGATTGCAAAAGAGAAAGAGTCTTCTTTAAAAGAGAGGCATGGACTTCTACCTCCTCTCCTCCCTGCAGTTCTGCTAGTCAGGGATGTGCTCAGAAACACTTTGCCTCTGCCCTCGCAAAGCCTGTCCGAGGCCGCCTTCTCCCATGGAGGTAGGCTGTGCTTCCCAGTATCTGCAGCTTTACTGGGGAAGCGCTACCGTAGACATGTAATGCTGTTCTTGTGGCATTTTTCTCTTTATTTTCCCTTGGAGTCGCGCATACCGATTGCTCCAATCAAAGCTAACCTTTAATCTTTGCAATTTCTAATTCATTATATGCAAATATATGCTAAAGTCTACAAAGTTTGCTTGAATCACTGTGCTGCTTCCTTCACAGAAGGTGATGGTAGGGTGATTAAGGGTGAGGAAAGGGTGCTGATATGGAATTTTTTCTCTTATTGCAAAGCAGCTGACAAGACAGCAGAGGTTCTTCTGGCTCTTTTGAAATACCCAGCTGTGAGCAGCCAGTTCAGATTCACTCAGCAGTGATCTGGGCATATTTTCTTTCTCATGGCTATATCCCAGAAATCATAAGAACTGGAATGTGGTGTTTTTGTCACACATACAATGTGTACTAACTATTGCTAGGCTGCTTTGAGCTACTTAGTGGCACCAATGTACCACAGAAAGGAAGAAAAGAAAAAAAAAAAAGCCCTCTGCTACAATTCATGTTTTGTTACAAGAAGTAATTTCAAAATATAACTTTGGGACTAAATCCTGAAGGTTCTCCATACTTTTACTGACATGCCCAGGACCCTGATTTTTCATGGGCATTCAATATCTAAAGTCCTTCCTCAGCTCATTGTTGATAAATACTAGAAAAGGTGTGTCTGCCTCCCAACATCTTCAGCAGCGAGCTCAGTATCTCATAGGATTAAACCATAAGTCAAACTGTCTTAATAACTTAATCAAACCATAAGTCAAACTCCTTAATAACTATGTATTATTATTCAAGTGGAGGAAGCTACAAGAAGAATGAAAAAATAGCACTGAGATGTATGCAAGTTGTAATGCACAGTGGCAGAAAGGAGGAACCCTTACGGTTGAAAATAAAACAAAAAGTTCAAGTCTTTTCTTTTTGACCTGATAGTTCTTTTCTTAATTTCATTCCTGGCTGCTTTTTACCTTTTAGCATCATTGTAAATAATCTTCAGCATTCTTCTGTTCTCAGTATTTACATCAATGTGATTTGTCAATGATATGCTAATTTTCTTTAGCATTAAGACTAAGTACAAGTTGGCCTAATTTCCAAGATAAGCACTAGTCAAAGCCTCTGAACATTAACATGTAGAATTGTTGTTAGAATCTGTTACAGAGGACAGCTAGTGTAAAAGTACAGAACTGTCCAAGCAAGGATTCCTGATTATGAAGAATTCACGGTAGGAAATAAAGTAGTCACTCTCCAGCTAGGTTATAAAGACAATCCGTAATAGTTCAGTAGAGTAGCTGGATCTAAATCATTGCAGACTTACTAAGTGTCTTGCAATGGTGTTGTCTTTTGTTTGTGTTGTTTAGAAAACTATTGCCAAGTCAAAGGTCTGGAGCTTATTATAATTGTGCATATGATATATGCAATAAAAAATAGCTGATTGAAATCTTAACCAAAAACAAGAAGCAAAAACTGCCTTGATGATCACAGACATAACAAGAAATAACAAGCAACTCTTTGTGTAGCCAGTGTCTTTGAAAATGACTTTTTAGATTTATCATTACCCTTTTACACAAGGTTGTGAGTCGCTAAATTTTTTTCTTAAGAAATTGCCTTTAGAAACAGTCATTGTTCCAACAAAGAAATCTTTCAGATATACTCTGTGCCTTTGATGGATATTTAAGCTTTTTCCTCCAGGGGTGACAAAAGAGAAATAGTGTTGATTCCACTTTTTATAAATGTTCCTTTTTACAATGTGTAGTATATATAGTTCTAATGATGCGTACTTGCAAACCTGGCAAGACAACTAAGGCAATGTATTTATAAAGCATGGTCCAAAATCTCAGGTTTATTTAAAAAAAAAAAAAGTTAAAAATAAGTTTTCACAGCAACTGTGAGAGAGGACAATTTAAGAAAATAGGGGTAAAGTAAGTTAAAAAAACATTTTAAATCCCACTAGTTGTTTTTTGTTTTACCCTACTCCTGGTAATTCCTGAGGTTTAAAAGTGTATTTTTTATTTTCAAGATTTTTCCTCAGTATTTGCAGATCGCTGTGGATAATAAATTATGCCCAGCAGTGGATGGAATTCCATTTTGCTTGGAAGTATTAGTGATAAATCTTGATATAATTTTTAGAAAATTTGGAAAGGTTATTTGTAAGGTATTACAACTTCAAACCCCTTCAACTTGATCAGAAAATAGAACCCTTATTATTTGACATCAAATTGCTATATTAAACAAGTTTATTATCTTATGAATCAAATGACTAACTTTTGAACCCATAATAACCTTTTTAATTGATGCAAGGACATAAAGAATATAATGACCAATTCTTGCAGTAAATCTTTTGTACTCAGCTATTGCACTGATTTTAATTGTCTGTTTCTGAGAGCAAAACCTGCAGTCACAAGTGATAGCTGCCTTATTGAGTTAGGCCCCAATGAGCTACATTTAACATAGAATCATAGAATCGTAGAATCGTAGAATCATAGAATCATAGAATTGTAGAATGGATTGAGTTGGAAGGGACCTTATAGACCATCTGTTTCCAACCCCCCCCCTGCCGTGGGCAGAGACACCTTCTACTAGATCAGGCTGCTCAAAGCCCCATCCAACCTGACCTTGAACACTTTCATGGATGGGACATCCACAACCTCTCTGGTCAACCTGTTCCAATGTCTCACCATTCTCATTGTAAAAAATTTCTTCCTTATGTCCAGTCTAAATCAGTTTAAAACCATTGTGCCCTGTCCTGCCACTACAGACCCTGGTAAAAAGTCTCTCTCCATCTTTCTTATAAGCCCCCTTTATATATTAAAAGGCTGCATTAAGGTCTCCCCAGAACTTTCTCATCTCCAGTCTGAACAACCTCAACTGTCTCAGCCTTCTTTGTAGGAGAGGTGTTCCTCTGATCGTTCCTCTTCGATCATTTTTGTGGCCCTCATCTGGACCTGCTCCAACAGGTCCATGTCTTTCCTGTACTGAGGGCTCTAGAGCTGGATGCAGTACTGCAGGTGGGGTCTCACCAAAGCAAAGTACAGGGGCAGAATCACCTCCCTCAACCTGCTTGCCATGTTTGGGGGTTTTTTTATGCAGCCCAGGAAACTATTGGCTTACTGGGCTGCAAGTGCACATTGCTGGCTCATGTCCAATTTTTTGATCAACCAGTATCCCCAAGTCCTTCTCTGCAGGGCTGTTCTCAATCCCTTCATCTGCCATTCTGTAGTGATATTGAGGATTGCCCTAACCCAGGTACAGGATCTTGAACTTGGCTTTGTTGAACTTCATGAGGCTCACCTGGGCCCACTCCTCAAGCCTGTCAAGGTCCCTCTGGGTGGCATCCCTTCCCTGAAGCGTGTCAACTGCAATACTCAGCTCGGCATCTCTGCAAATTTGCTGAGGGTGCACTTGATCCCACTGTCTATGTCATTGATGAAGATATTAAATATTTTTGTTCCCAGTACGGACCCTTGAGGGACACCACTTGTTACTCATCTCCATTTGGACATAGAGCCATTGACTGCAACTCTTTGGATCCAGCCAATTCCTTATCCATCTAATAGTCCATTCATCAAAGCCGTATCTCTCCAATTTAGAATTAAGAATGTTGTGGAGAACCATATCAAAGGCCATACAGAAGTCCAGGTAGACATCAGTTGCTTTTCCCTTGTCCACTGATGCAGTCAGTCCATTGTAGAGAGCCATTAGATTAGTCAGGCATGATTTGCCCTTTATGAAGCCATGTTGGCTGTCTTTAATCACTCCCCTGTGTTCCATATGCTTCAACATAAGTTCCAGGAGAAACTGTTCCATTATATTACCGGGCACTGAGGTAAGGCTGACAGATCAGTAGTTCCCAGGGTCCTCCTTGTTACCCTTTTGAGGTAATGGATGAAGTTACATTCGCCTCAGAGCTAAATAGCAATTTCTCTTCTAAATGTTTTCCAAACCTACCAATGCAAAGATGAATCCATCTGTTTCAATCAGCCAAAGTGGCATTTTTGTCCAGTGGCACTTCCAAAAGGTAATGGAAAGCCAACTACTTAATTCAGGAGAGTTTTAAGTTCCTGTTTTAAGGGAAGAATAGATTTTTCATCTTGCCTCCACCATTCAGAGCAGAAGGGAAACATCAGTTTTATGTTTAGCCTCTCTGCCTTTGAAAACAGGTGCTTTCTCTGAGCACCTGCAGGTGACTTCTGACTTTGCCAATTCTGTCATTTTCACACTGCTTTCTTAAGTTCTGAACTTGGAAAAAAGGTGAGATGGTTTTCGTTACAATTTTATGGACTGTGCAACTTTTCTCAGTTACAGGATTTTTTGGTGGTGGTTTGGGGGTTTTTTTAGTCTTTGTGAAACAATGACACATCAGTTTCAAGATAATTTTTTCCATAAAATATTTTACTTAAAAACAGATTAAATGGGTTTGACTATGGTCACATTTTTATGTTAAAAGAAAACTCTGAGGAAGAAAGAATTCCTATAATTTTAAATTTGACCAATTTTAATCCAGCAGACTAATGCAAATCTAATTTGTATTACTAAAAAATTACAAATGCACATGCAGGAGAAATTAGTCCTTAGTTATGTTGCTAAATACAATTTTTGTTCTCCAAAATTATAATCTTAGTGTTGTAAAATAACACAGTAAGTAAGGCAAGGGGCAATGAATAACATCATGTGCATTTTAATACATTTGCCTAGATGATAAACAGTTTGCTTTAATCTTTCCAGTAAGATAAGTCTTGTTTTTCTTCTCCCATACATGTACCACATATCTTGGCTGACTTCAAGAGAGTTACTATACCATTAGAAAAGCATGTGGTTCCTAGCATGGGTTTGGCATTTGGCTCAGGCAAGTTTTGGAGGGGATTACTGTTCATGTGTACCAATGTTATGAGAACATAAGGTAAGAAATGCTAAATATGAAATCAGAGTGAAAACATAAAGATTTGTTCCATATTATCTGTCTACTATTCTAATAGTGCCGTCTTCCTGTGTGATTATTTTTTAACTGCAAAGATGTATAACAAATTTTTAGATCCTTTGATAAACATTAGGTTCTTCTACTCGTTTTCTGTCCTTTGGAAGATGGTCTTAATAAAATTTCTATTCATTCACAGTTACTAAAGCTAGCATAGCTTTTACACAAGACAAGCAAGAATAATGTGTTTCTTCCAGAGGTATGATTTTGTTTGTCTTTGTCTTGGTAATATTGCTAATGTTTTTTTTTTCTATGAATTTAGTTTAAATTGGCTGGAAAATTTAAAGCTGAAACCAAGAAGTTGACCTGAAATTCATTAAAAATACACATAAAATCTGTTTATTATAAATTCTGACATTACAGGGAATGAAAATGAATTCACAACATTGAGACACACAAAACTAAATTGTTAACAGATTTTCCTTCCTACCTGAAAGAAATAAAATTGTAGTGTTCATGTGGGAGAAATATGGAGCCAAATACATATGCGCATTGCCTTGCTTTTCTTTCCCCTCCCGCCAAGTATTTTCTCCTTCTTTTCACAGCTGGCTGACCTAATGGAGGCTCAAAGGCTAATGTAGGAATCGTACCCTGAAGGATTAGCTGTGCCATTTCGCACTGGCTCTGTGCACGGGGAAGCGCAGCTCCATACCTCTCTGAAAGGCAAACTTCTTGCACAGCTCTCTGTGTACTGTGTCATCAAACAAGCCACACCAGGGCTTTTTTTTTTTTTTTTCCCTCCAGAATATTCAGCTTCCTTTCCTTTTTTAGGCAGTGAATGTGTAGGAAGTGGGGTGAGCTTCTAGCCTGAGCCACTCCCTTCCTCTTTTAGGCCATGCAGCTGTGCATTTGCTTTTATGAACACGTGCAGATAGAGTTGAACTTGTTTTGTCTGCACTCCAGGGTAGGTGGATGTGAGCCAACTCCAATCTATCAGTGAGCTGGCTCTGTTAGCATAGCACTGTACTGAACCTGCTGAGCTCTGCTGAGACTCTGCAGTTATCGCTGAGGTGCAACGACACACTCATGCATCTTCATAGTTTAAGAGACTGGACAAGGGTTGGGTCTGGCCAAATCCAAATCTCCATAGTGTGTGTATGGCTGTACTTTCAATCCTTGTCTACATCTTTATCCTACTGTTGCACAAGGGGGAAAAAAAATGGAAATGAAGAGAAGCCTCCTATACATACTTTCATTTCCTTGCTATTTAAACTTCAAGCAGTAGGGGGTCGATCTAGCCCTAAAATAGCTATGAGAGAAATTAAGGACTGTTTGTGCTTATTTAATCAAGGGAAAATTGTCTGTGTTTGATTTCATTTGACATTAGTTTTGTCTTTAACTGATAATAACTTAGAATAGACAAATTTAATCAAGCTCCTTTAGATTATTCAGGTTGTGTCTCATGGATATATATGGTGGTTTAGATATTTAGTGCAGATGTCAACAGCTATGCTTTAGGTGAGTGTCTACACTGTGGTATCTGATGCTGTAATTAAGCCCCCCTCCTTCTGAGATTAATAAACCTATAAAGAATAGATGTCAGACAAAAGCATACTGTTAGAAAGGGGAACTAATTGTACTGTAATTATATCAATAACACCTAGAAGTGCCAGATAACAGTCAGATGACATCTTGTTTAAAGACATATGTGGGGTAATATGGGGAAGAATGTGAATTTGTTTAAGATTTGTGAAGGCACATAGTCATTTTGTGTTACAAAAAACCCCAACAAAAGTGTGCATCATCTATATATCATCCTAAATAAAGTTAAGTTGAAAGAATGAACTATCTTGATCCACAGTACCAGACAAAACCAAAGTAATTCCCCCAAATGATTGGTGGGATTTGGGACAGGAAAATTAGGTAAGTCTGTAAAGCTGTCAGTTAATTTTCCTCCTTTATTCTGAAGAGAACATGCTCCTGGGCTGCTCCAATAAACAACATAGATGAAACTGCCCCGGATTCGGCTCCCTTTGTGCTACATAGCCTTTTCATAATACCCCAGCAAGCCTCCATCCCTACATGCTTCCAGAAACACAGCTCTAATGTCATTTCACACACTTTACTGAAAAAAACCACACATATATTAACTACGTATTTAGAGAACAGAAGGAACATATGGAGCCAGAGATGCAAGTGTCTCTCCAGTGCTGTGTAGTGTGGTTCCACCAGTGTGCTTTAAGGAAAGTATTAGCATGCTCACAAGCCACTCTGCATCATTTGGCTTGGGGAATAAGGGATGGCTGCCTGGCAGAAGCATTTAGCACAGTAAGTGCAGCAGTAATATATTTAAGATGGAGCTGTAAAAAACACCTTTAATTCAGGTTATTCCATTCTGGCTACCTGTATTTAGAAATGGAACTCTAAACTTCAGAAGAACTGAATCTCTGAAATCTCATTTGGCCCAGCCAAAAACTGATGTACTATGAAATATAAGTCTCAAGGGAAGCTTTGGATGTCAAGCATCTGCCTAAGAAGTAGCACATTTCAGCAACTGAATGTCAAACGAAAGCTGGAAACAGTATGTAGAAGTGTGAACACACATCTGTGGATCTGTAAATACTTTATTCCTTGAAAAATGTAATGCCGTTAGTCCCAAAGCACTTCAGACCCCGAGTTTACTAACTGTTTTCTTCTGGAAAAAGTCAGGGCCAGATTTGAAAGCAGGGTGACGGAGGCAGTGTGTTGCATGCTTTCTCTTTTATAGTCTGGACAAGCCATTCATCCACCACTCCCAGGTACTTCCACTCTCCTACAGAAATTTGAACAGGGATTTTCAGTCTTTCAGAAAAAATCCCTTATCCTTTATGCTGCTGACTTTCTTGAGCTGGTTCTTCTGCCTCTCACGTTTCAACTGTTTCATTTTGAACAGAATGCAAAACCAAGGAGAATTGTTTGTTTGCTTAAACATTACTACATTCCTTCAGAATGGTTTATCTTTCTAAATATTTCATAATTTGTATAAGATAAAATGTGTCAGAAGAAGACATTAATAACACTGAATGACAGAATCCCCGTGATCTAGCAGTTGTGGCATTTTCCTGGAAGGTAGGAAATGTAGCTCAGCACTCAAAAGAAAAAATTAGTCTGAGTCACCCTTGTAAATGTAATGGAGATCCAAGTGAAATATTTACTTCAGCCCAAACTTTCCCTCCCCCCCCGCTTTTAAACAAACAAAAGTAATCCTGTTTCAGACTTAATTTTAAAGGAGGGAGAGGACTGGCTTGTCAGTTGACAGAAAAAAAGCAACAATTACAAAATCCATCTGAAGGGAAAGGCCTTATTGAGACAGGGTGGAAATATAAGCATTGGTCTGTTTAGATTTAACCCACCTAAAAATTGGGATGATTGGTTTTGATACTTGCTCACAGTCTGCTGCAACTTACTGATATTTTTTTCTTAATTACATTTGCAAGTTATTGTCCAATTGGAATATATTAAAAAATCACTCAGTAGAGCTATGGATGGCGTCCTCACTTCACTAAGGTCGGTGAAAATACATCATTGGGATCAAGTTTCATCCGATAAAGACAGACTACTCAAACTGAAGCTGATTTAGACTATACAGCTTGGCTGGAAATTGTTTATACATACTATACATTGCAGAGCAATGTGGAGATTTCAAAGCTGTCATTAAGTTAGTAGGCTCAGTCTTGCTACAGTGACACAGAAGCCAACACATATGTTGGTGTCTGAGCAAGTAATGCAGATAGCCTGAATGGGATTTATCTTAACAGCTGCTCCTTCCTACCCAACACCTGAGATACTTAGCGAAGGTCTGTTTGTAATCTTTGAAGAATAGAAACTTAGGGAACAATTAATCTCCTCATAAAGTAAAAAGCTAATGTAAGTCAGATGACCTGCACCCTACCTGTTTATTTCTATTGACTATGTAGAAAGGGTGACTAGATCAGATGTAGCAAACTACTATATACCTGCAAAGATATATGGGATGAATATCACTGTCTTTGTCCTTGACCTTGTCCTTGTCTCCCATGCATCTGTGAGATTTTTAGCTCTTTGTTGCTTACAGCTGATCCAAAAAATACCTCGAGCATGTCTTTCTTCAGGCTGTTTTTCCAATTGTTTTCTTATGCATCTGTCCTGGTTTCAGCTGGGATAGAGTTAATTTTCTTCCCAGTAGCTGGTATAGTGCTGCGTTTTGGATTTAGGATGAGAATAATGCTGATAACACACTGATGTTTTAGTTGTTGCTAAGCAGTGCTTACACCAGCCAAGGACTTTTCAGCTTCCCATGCTCTGCCAGGTGCACAAGAAGCTGGGAGGGGGCACAGCCAGGACAGCTGACCCAGACTGGTCAAAGGGCTATTCCATACTGTATGGCATCATGCTCAGTACATAACCTGGGGGAGTTGGCCAGGGGGCAGGGATTGCTGCTCGGGGACAGGCTGGGTATCAGTTGGTGGGTGGTGAGTGGTTGCATCACTTGTTTTTCCTGGGTTTTGTTCCTCTCTGTCTCTTTTTTTTTGTTATTGTTTTCCTTTTCACTACATTATCATTATTATCATTATTTTATTTTATTTATTTCAAGTATTAAACTGTTGTTATCTCAACCCGCGAGTTTTCTCACTTTTGCCCTTCCTATTCTCTCCCCCATCCCACCAGGGGGTGGGGAGGGTGAGCAAGCAGCTGTGTGGTTGCTGGCTGGGGTTAAACCATGACAGGATCTTTCAGAGGTGGAAATAGGCAAAATCATATCTATTTTAAAGAAAACTAAGAACATTCCAAGCTTTTATAAATTTTCTTGGGTTTGGTTTGGAAATAAAGAAGGAAGGGGAATGGTTGGTAAATGGACCCTTAATTGTTTTTTCCACATGCTTCACCACTCTGAATGAACTGGAGTGCAGAACAGGAGTGTCAGTTCAGCACAGTGGCATACCTCTCTGTACGTGTTATTAGAAATCATAAGGCTGTAAAACTTCATTAATTTTAATAAATGGGAGATTGCAAGAAAGACAGTGCAATGCCGAAAGGGAAAGGATTTCATTTCTGATTGCATCTTCCTTCTTTAAAAGCAAAAAGAAGATCAATAGTGTATCCTTGTAGTTGGTACAGTTCTTTCCAGTGTGATTGGTAGGAAACAAAACTTTAAGGATTTTTAATTAAAAAAAAAAATCTCAAAGTTAAGATGGCTTTTAGCACTTTATAAGAACTCTTTGGGCCTTTTGTGTCTGCCAAAACCTCTTAGAAATTTCCCAAGAGAGGACTGTATCATGTAGTTTCCAAGACTTAACAATGTTAACTATCCTGCAACTTCTGGCTAGCAATGAAAAATACATTAAAATAAAAAATAAAAATTACATGAATTTTTAAAAATTTAGTTTGGGGTTAGATTGGCCAATAAGATGAATATCATTATAAATTATTAATTTTCCATTACTCTATTTATAATGCTGTTGGATTTCCAGTGACTTTTTTTTACTTTTTCTCTGAAGGCATTTACTGTATTTGGGATTTTTTAAAATAATAACAGCTATGTTCCCTTGCATCAATCGTTCCTATACAGTTCAAGTTTAGATCCAGATTTGAATCCAGACTTGAGGAAATCCTACATCAGAGGAGTCTGAAGTACTCGTACTTGGTACAAAAAATGGAGAACATCATAGTTGTGAGATTGTCCCCTGAAAAACCTGACATGTGATGAACAGTATCCCAGAACTACTTGGTGTAGTGAATCCAATCTAGGCTGTGTCTCATACTCCAGTGTGAAGAGTCTAATGTAAAATACTTTACTCCTGGAGCTTCTTAAATCTCTGAAGCAGTTAAAGATTAGGACTATGAGTTTTGTGTTATATGTTTAAGTGGTGAAATAAAGAATACAACCTTAAAGTCTGAGTTACAGATTTTCTGTTCCTTTGGTCTGAGCATAATTACAGAATATCTGCTTTACTCAAAGAGTTCAAGAAGCAAAACCTAATTTTCCTTTTCCCCTTAAATGTAGGAATTCATTTGGATGATTATACTTAATTTTACTTTTATGACTAAAAACACCGGTAGGTTGTCATTCTCAATTTAGATTCAAATACAGAGAACTTCGGATATAAAACTGAACTGCACCCAAACTCTATTTTTTTAACTGAATCTCAATTCCAAATTCTTAGATTTTTGTCTTCCAATAAAATTAATGAAAGACATATGAAAATATGTTAAAGGAGAAGAGTATTCATGCTGAGCTGAATATGAAAGCAGTTGGGAAACCTATAGGCTCAATTCCAACTGAAAGATCTTCCAAATTCTGTCTGAGCAAGTAGAGTTTGAGACAGATATGGGATTTCCAGACCTCGAAATGTGTATTTATGTACCAGGGGATAACAGAGTTAAGACGGTGAAGAGGAGTAAAAAAATCAGTTGTTACAGGAAGAAAACGATCATTTTACACTACACATTCTTTGTTCAGTGGTCCGTACAACACCGCAGAAGCTGCCTATAGACTTGGCAGTGGAGGAGGAGACTAATACAAGATCTATGTTATGCTCAGAGGAGAGGAAATTATAGAGACATTAAAAATAAAAAAATCCTCCAAATAACCAAGTGCCAGGATGTGAAGTAATAAATATTTGGTACAGCTCAAGAAGAGTAACAGGGTTTTAATCCATGCCAGTGTGATATGGAAAGCCTGTTTGAAACTCTGCTCAGTCATGGTATCAGGCTGCAGAACCTCATCACTGGAACAGAGTTCAAGGGTTCAATGTTTTCAAGATTGTATGGGATGTTATAATGACACAGCAGCTCTTTTCCCGTCTGCCATATATGGACACTGCAGTTTTGCGGTGAGAATGCTTTTTGGCAGAATAATGTAATTCATATCCACAGTAGATTATTGTAAACCATATAGACAGCTTTTGTGAAGAGTTTCATTGTCCACTTGAGAAACAAATCTGGAATACCAATACAAACGATACATTTCATGTTTTTTGAATGTATAGAAAAGTGTGAAAATAACACATGGATGGACACTGTAAGTGAGAAGAGAGGAAGGGGAAATACTTTCCACAATAGTAGAGCTGTAAAAGTCCAGGGAGTAGAAAGGTGATTGGTTCACACAGCTACAATATAGACAAGGCTGGCTATAGACTCTTTTTAATGATGCTAGGTAATGGACATGCCTACTATGTCTTTAACAACATAAGGGAGAAATAAAGTGTTGCCAATATTGTTGAAGTGGTTTTGTACCATGGCGTGTTTGAATTTGAAATTTCAAGTGAGTTGCCGGAGCTTCTGTGTCTCATTCACACTGCACAACTAAGAGGTACAGGGTTTCATAGATCAGAGTACAGATAAGACACAGTGTTAAGCATTGAAAGGGGGAATTTAAATAAACTAAAAAATGAAATTACTTGGGTTTGTAGAAGTGTTCTTAGAAAACAATATTCCATCTCCAGCCTGTGGTTTGACTAGTTTGTCAAACTTTCAATGACATTCTGAGTTCAAGCCACAAATTTGTATTTGTAAACAGATTCACTTGTATGTAATGTGTGCTAATGGAAGAAAGACAATGTGTCCAGGCCTTTGTTTTCTCCTTTGCAGAAAACATGTTTTCCTGATCAACAACAGAATACTTATATATTGTTTTATACAAAATTAGTGGCACTTTTCTGCATAAACATGCATATATGGATGTAAAAATAGTTTCAAATATGTACGTGTATATGTATACGCATATGTATATATGCACACATATATGTGAATGTGTACGTATATGTGTATTTGTGTACATGTATATATGTATGTGCATGCACACACACATATATACAAATATATTTTTATATATGTATACATGCATGCACACACACACATTTAAATGATTTTTTGCTGTTATTCTGCATTTCCATAATGAGAAATCTATTTCACAGTGTGTGAAGCTACTATATTTGGAGAAAACAGATTGCTGTAACTAAGCTAATTCATTAGGGTTATTTATTTATTTATTTATGTATTTAGAGATCCAGTCCTGTTTCTGTTGATTCCCTTTTACCACTGACTTTATGTGTGACAAGAGTGAACACTAAAGTCTCATTGAAGGTCCAATGAAACTGATGAAAATCAATTGCAACATTTTTGTGTTGCTTTAGAAGGACATGAATGGACATGTCATTACTAAACAAATTGGTTTACTAGAAGTAAATAAAAGTTACTTTAATACAAGGACAATCTTGATGCAAAAATAAATGGTTATAAACTGCAAATGAATTCAAAGAGTCTGGAAAGCAAAAAGGTTCTACCCACTAAAAAGATGTTTTGGAGCATCGGTACATAGAAAAATTAGGATTATAAGTGGTTTTAGGATGGTGCTGGACAAAATTACTAAGGACATATGATATGACTGCAAGTGCTAACAGTAGACTGGATTTGGTGCCCTTGGTCTGTTTCTCATAGTTTATCTGTAACTGTTGTTTATGTTGTAATTCTTAGGGAGACACAAATCTTGAAAATTTTTAGTCAGCTCTACTTTTGGAGCTTCACAAAGGATGGACTGGTTGAGATTTCTTAAACTTCTGCCTTCAGACAGAAGTGGAAGGCAAGAACAGCTGTTCTGAACAATTATTCTAGTTAGAATAAAATGATCGGAATTAATCAATGAGAAGGGATCCAGTAAATGACAGTTTTAGTGGCAGCTATTTTTCAGATTTGTTCTTGTATATATCAGAACAAACCGCCATTTTGAAATAAACTAAGAAATATCCTACAATTTTTCAATGTTTGTGGCTTTACTTATTTTTTAAACAGATCCATCCACATTATTAAAAACTGGTCATAGTTCAGCAGCATAATTGACTTAGGAACTACATATAGATAATATATATCACTGATTTGAAATACTTGGTGCTTGAACTTGATAGTGCTAAATTGATGTTGCTAAATTCTTATGTGTTTAGCATTTGCCAGAATGCATTAAACTAAAACACATTGCTATCATTCTCATATTTTGGCTTCAGCAAGCTGACATTTTTTTCTAGTTCAGGTCTTATAACTATACTGGTTCGAACTAGTCCCAATGCTTTTTTTGAGCACCAGTAAGCATTTGATAATGAACTCTCCAGGGCCAATACATTTATGACTTAACCATAATTTTCAACCTGAGAAGTCACAAAACCAAAGGTTTTGGTGGCTTGTGCTCATGTTTATTTGAATCACTTTCATCTAAAAGTTGAACTGCAAATCTTATGAGAACAGGCTCTCTTGAGCTTTCCAAGACTGGTCCTCAATCCAGTTTGGAAATTATTCAAAAATAGCTTTATTTTCATTATTTCACCACTTACTTTCTGTTCTCTTCCTATGTCAGAACTTGATAATGCAGACCAAAGGTGGAAATGATAAAAGGTCAGGAACTTTTATAGAAATGAAATTCCCATTTTAGGCAGCTGAGGTTTATTGTCTGAGTTTGAGGCATTATTATTATTATTATTATTATTGTTGTTGTTGGTTGTTGTTATTGTTATTGTTATTTTTATTATTACTAACATTATTATTCCTGCTTTAATTAAACTGGAGAATATTTGTAGGAATTGTTGAATGAACATAATTACTGCCAAAATTTGGTCCTAGTGCATATTCAGTTCTATTAGATTCCTTTGAAATGGACTATCAGTGGCAATGTGTTGAAGCATGTCTTTTCCCGAATAGGCTTTTCATAAATACTGTTCATAGAATCATAGAATCATAGAATTGTTTAGGTTGGAAAAGACCTTTAAGATCATCAAGTCCAACCGTTAACCAGCACTGCCAAGTCCACCACTAAACCATGTCCCCAAGCACCATATCTACCCATCTTTTAAATACCTCCAGGGATGGGGGCTCAGCCACTTCCCTGGGCAGCCTGTTCCAGTGCTTGACAACTGTTGCGGTGAAGAAATTTTATATTACTGATTAATGTGTGTGGTACATGTTTGCATCAATTACTAGTTAAACTGCAATTTGTATCAGAACTGTAACTTTTTACACAAGGCTTCATTTCCTTGCTGTTCATTTTCTTATGGCATAATTGTAAAATCTAGTGAGTATTTTATTACAGGAATGTGTTCCCTCCTAGAGTTTGACAAACGCCTCAGTTTATTTCTGAACAAGGCTCTACTGTTTGACTACTAGCTTTATATCTGATATAATGGTTTATAACTATGGTACCTGACATATATCATGTTAACTAACATGGAGCTTTTTTATTAAATATATGCAGCTTGACAAAGCTAGAGGCCGTCCCACATATGGCAGCTTCAAAACAGCATATCCTTATTGTCTACCTTCCATCTCTGTCTGGGCAAAACTCTCAGTCCACAAAGGTTTCAGTGCCACAATTTACTACAAGTCACTGAGATATAAACAAATTATTAAAATGAGGCATATGTGTCATTTAAGAGAACAAGAGAAGGGCAATCTGTATTCATCCCCCTGCAAGAAGAAAAGGCTGTTTTATTTTGAAAGGAATGCAAGGCATCAGGAATCATTTGCTATTTACTAGAGCTGTAGCTATAAAATATCACACACTGTCAAAAGCTAGGCTTTTTAAATAATTCCAGTGGCAAGCTCTGAGGTCAAGGTCTAGAGTAATTGCCCAAGTAACACAACTAATAGCTACAGAAACTAGGCATCTAGGTTGTAAACCAGCAAGGAAATTAAGAATAACCAATGTGGCTGAGACTAGGGCATCTCTGAAGGTTACTTACTGAGCAAGACATCATCCTCAGCTACCCAATATGACATACTAAGAACAGACATTTTTTCTGAACTTCCCCTTCCCCTTTTAGCCTAAACATCTTTATTCAGGTCAGGTCTTATATGGGAAATCTATTTCACTTTAAAAAGCTATAGGGAAAAAAAATAGAAATAGTTTGAAAATCAGGTAGTGCTCCACAGATTTCTTTTCCTGCAGACTGTTGCCAGGATGCTGTCATTCTTCTGGATCCCTAAGTCCTGCATCACTGGTTGTGTAGTGGCACAGCTTCAACAGATCAGAAAAGGATTCTTCCCAAAATTCCATGTATCTTCATTCTCTATTATCACCAAAGCTCAAATATTCTCAACAGCATGTCTGTTAGAACACTCTTCAGAAAATATCAGGATTGGTTTGGATTCCCTCAGGTTGGAGAGGGAATTGAACTCAGATTTCTCACTTTTAAAAATTAATTTACTTACTACATTGCTATGATGCAAATAATGGGAGGAAGGTCACTATCACAGTGGAACAGAGTGAAAGCAATGCTTTGTGCTGAAACCTGTATTTGGAGGCACTCATAATGAACCATATTTCTTCATGGACATGTAGATTTGGATATTTCTTTTGCTTGGCCCTGAACTGCAGTTGGACTTTAAACAAGAGCTCCATAACCCAGGACGCTTCTGTGCTGGCAAGGGTGGGTAGGAAACGTGGAAGATGAATCAGAAAGTGTTTGACAAGCATAGAGTGCAGAGCTAAAGTATGGATTTTATGGGTTATAGTACTGAACTGAGGAGCATACCTTTTACTGAAACTCTGTCTTAGGTGTTGAATTAGGCACTCTAGGTCCTTTCCTACAAAACTATCAGGTTTTGCCAATAACTGCAGTTTAACTCTATAAACTATAGAATTTAACTCTATATCTGGTGATGAATTATTGTCCTTACAGCTAAAATCAGACTACTTTAGTAGCCTTCAGTCATTGTATTAAAATAGTTTGATGAACTAAGACAATAAATCTTCTGTATTAGCATATGTACATAAACATGGTGTTATATAGTACGTACAGAGATTTGCTTTGGACATACTCATTCCAGCATGAGAAGAAGGGTGAAACACTACAAAGGCAACCTTGATGTTTCAGTAATTTGCAGATCATTGCTTTCACAATAGCTGAAATACAGCAATGGTATAAAATAATTTATTATTATGCCAAGTTTTCTTGGAGAGAAGAAAAGAGACCAGTAACAAAATACTGAAACTGAGAGAAATACTTGAATCTTTAAACACCTACCTAACTTACAAACTTAAAGTCAAGTGCTAATATTTGTGTGAAATGAGTTGCCTTTGATTACAAAGATGCTACTAAGTAGGGCAAAGTTTGCAGTCAGAGATAATTTTTTACTAGAAAAGGTGTCATCACTGGGGGGAAAAAAGGTTGAGAACGATTGCTCTGGGTTTTATTTAATTCAATGGGATAGAAAGGCAGTGGAGCAGAAGGGAAAGATAACAAAGCCATTAGACTTGTCTTGTGGTACAGAAAGAGAGAGGAGAAAGAGCAAGGGAGGAGAAAGTATTTTTAAAAATTCAGTGTCATTTATTTTGCATTTGATCTTCTAAAATTTGCTCTTGGTCATTAACCACCCTTCATAGCAGTGTGTGCTACACCCTGTGGGAATGAGCTGAAATCACAGCCACTGATTTCAGTGGGCTTTGTTGGCACAATTATATCATTTTGTTGTCTACATCATGATAACTTCTTTCAGGAAGAAAGACAGACACAGAAAATCTTGCAGAAAGGGTTCTCTGCATCATTTTGTTTTGGGAGCTCATAATTCCATGGGATGGTGAGTGGCATTTCTCATTGTGGTTCAGTTGTGAGTGATATGAAATGAAGTAAAACACACCAGTCTGATATGACTATTTCTGTATCTAATTCCTTCAATTTTTGGGGAGGTAATTCCAGTATCTTTTTCCAGCTGAATCGTAAGGGTGCCTAAAGAAAGGTGCCAGAGATGAGCTTTTATTTTGGGAAAAATATTTATTTTCCCCATATCCTAATAAACCCAGTCATGTAAAAGAGACTGCAGGTGCTGCTCACCCTGTTCTCTTCAAAGGTTGGACTTAACCCAGGTCAAAATTTTGGCTCCATGAAGTCAGTGAGAAAACTCCCAGTGACTCCACTGAGGTCAGGAAGGGTAACATTAGATAATTGTCACTATGCTGTCTTCGCTATTGTCTCAATAAAATAGGTAAAAAATGGTTCTAACTCAGGTTTACAGATGTACGGTCTTCAAGCCCAAAAAGTTGTTGAATGAAAGCCGAGACACATGTTCTTTAAATGACTGTAGTGTGTTTGGGATATAGTTAAGTTACAGGGTGTGTACAGCAGGGAAAAACACTGTGTAGATTAAGAATTGTTTACCCTGCAAATCCTAGGCAACAGCCCCCATTTTTAGAGTTATATGTGAGTGATACAGGATTTCTCAGAACTAACAAGATGAAAATCAAACAATAGCAAGAAGATATGTAAACAAGTATTATAAACATGTACCTATAAGTTGTAAGGATTTTTTTTGTTCTCATTTATTTGGATGGATAAATTACCATTTACATTATCATTTCACTAAAGGAGAATAGAGATCCTAACTGTGTTGGCAGCTGAACCAGGTAAGGAGTAGCCAAGCAAAGAAGGAGGAAATAGAGACAAAGAAATGTGGCTAAAAGTCATGGGGTGTCTAGGTCAGCATCATACAGACAGTCAGGGACAAAACAGAACCAGTGCTGAGGATTAAGGCTGATGTATCCTAGAGCATATGCAGATGTTAACATACAAAGAAATTGAATTCTTACAGTACTGTACATTGACCTATACACTACCTATGAAGTGGTGCCATTTTTCCAAAGCAAAGCTATTAGACATTTAATTCAAACAACACAGATCGGCTGAAGTTAAAATAAATGGGGTTTTGAATGTATAGGCAGGTATTTAGCAGGCAGTTTTCTGACTGGGCAAATTTGAAATGATCACAAAAGATACCTGATTTGACATTAATTTTAGGATTCCTGGTCCTGCTTCTGTTGATGAATGATGGTTTTCAGCTACCCAGAGGTTTGGTCTCATAAGAAGACAGACTTTTGATGAAAAATAATCCAACAATCCAATCTTAATCTGAGCCATTGAAAGCATAGGATTATATTAAATAGCCCTTAAGGGAAACAAAAGCAAAAGAAAGATCTTTTTATGTAGCAGTTTGGAGTAAGAATATCCCTTTAGAAAAATGCAGTTTACATAGAAAAAAGACACAGCTAATTTCTCAAATAACAAGCAAGACAGAAAATGCAGAAATTAAATTTCTTAAAGGAATTGCTACAAGAAATCTATGTACTATCTGTGCATTAGACCAGAACAATTTGTGTGTGGTCATCTGAATGCAAAAAAAAACCCCTGCAGATCTAATTGAAAGAAGGGGAATTTGGCCCACAGAGTCACTGTTTACCAGTCAAAATAGAGACTTAACAAAATATAGACTTGTCTTTATTCTAATTTGTAGTTTTGGAGTAAATCAAGGAGTGCTCTGTTTAGATTAGTTTTTGCTGAATGCCCCTGTTTACTTGAACTAAGTGCTGCTCAAGAAACAGAAGAAGACATAGACCAGACATTCTGTAATTTAAACAGTCTGATAACAGAAAACATGCTGTATGCTAAGGGGAAGTGTCTGTTGATTTTGCTTTACTTTTCATTCATTTACTAATTTAAATAGATTGTAAGCCACCTGCATAAATTTGAGCATATTTGACTAAGAGTTGGCCAAAGACCAGAATAGCAGCAGAAGCAGCTCAAGAGAGGGAAAGTCCTGTTGTAGAACTAGAAATAAGATGAACTTTAGCAGTACAAATGAACCCATGAAGACCTGCAGACTAAGAAAAATGAAGTTCATGACACAGGAACTGTTTAATCAGGAATTATACATAAGTGCTGTGCTGAATTAAAGCATAAGGCATAGGGCACAGATGCAGGCATCTACAAGTAGGGTAGCATGGTGCCCTGAAGAGTGTCAGCCTGGCCCCCAAAACGAGCCGAAATCCTGAATGAAGCTCACTGACTCTCCAGTCACTGCATGGAGAGAATCAGAAATATCAGGAAGATGACCCAAAACTTGCACTTAAACAGAAATATATTTAGCACAGAGCTGTATCTGCACTCTTGCTTCATCTCTGGAAGATCCAGATCCACACTTCTGTGTCTGCTCAGCACACAGGGGCCCAAATCCTCTGATAGTTTATATGGTAAAGGCAATGTTTAGAACAGAATTCATCCTACCTGCTGAAAGTGAAAGATCAAAACGTAGACAAAACCAGACAGCCTATGAGAAAGTGTGACTCTGTACTTGGTGTTTAAGGTGCTGAACTTGGTAGTTTAACTCAGTACAAAACTTTCGTAGTTATGGTACTGCACTGACCTGGGCTGCAATCCCAGATGTTGGGACTGCAGCCTGGAAGGAGACATGCATTCCGCCCGCACCCTGCGATAGCGCAAACATTAGCAGAGGGACTGTGTTTTTGCGAGGTTAATGCCTTACCACAGGAATACAATCTGTTTCCCATCAGCCTCTCCAACCTCTTCTCCCTCCACCAGTGAATCCCAGAGCAATTTCAGCAGTAGGCATGTGGAGTGTGCTTCCTTCCCTGAACCACAGAGTGATTAGGGCACTCTGCTGAGACATATGGGTTTGAATCCCTATAAGCAGGTTAAAATATTATTACAGTCCTTTTTCATCCAAGTCCTGGGGTTGAAAGCCAAAAGTAACATCAAAGCAGTATCGTTTCCTTCCTATGCTTAGCAAAAGTTTTAGTAACATGATGGGTATACAGTGCTCATACAGCCCTCAGTTTGATCTTGTTGCCAGTATGGGAGATGTATGCTAATTGTAGTGAATTCGGTTGTCTGTCACTCAAAATGACTTATTTTGAGTATGATGGAAGAAAAAATTATCCCTTGGGAATTCCTTGCCTTGCTTCTTTTCTGAATGGATTGTATAATAAATAATTTTACTCAGTGTTGTCCCAGATTAGGAGACAAAATCCTTTCTTCTTTTCGGGACACACAACACCCTCCAGGCGCTTTCCACCCCCCTGCCCTGACCTCCGTTTTTGAAAGGTTTTTCTACTTGTACTGAACTCTCTGTGTTAATACTCTCCCTGTTACAGCACACTGGTGGAACGTACAGTCCTGTCCCAGATACAAATGTTTGGCACAGTGTTCCCAGCTTGGAATCGACTGTTTATGACTTTCCTCAGCAGCACGACAGTGCTCTGTGATTAAATACATTCAGATTTCTCTTTGTCCTACTTCAGTTTATATTGACCAAAAATATGACATTTAAATTCACCTACTTGGAACCTCACCAAAATGAATCATCACTATTTTGTTTGAAGTCATGGCTCTGGGAACATATCAGTATATTCTTAAGAAAACAAAGCTACAATGAGATATAAATAATAGGCGAGAATCTTTATACAGGCAAAGTGAAGGTAGAATCTAAGAGGAGTACAATACTGGGCCAATATTGTGTCCATGTGCTGGAAAAGAATTTTCATTTGTTACCAACAAACTTAAGTGCAACAAGATTATTCTTAAGAGTTGTGTGAATTTGGTCACCCTGAAGGTAATTTGCTGTAAAATATGATTTAAATCAGTTCAGCTCTATTCACAGACTAATATTTCCAAATAGTTTTGTATAGTAAAAGATGGAGAGAAGGAGAAAAGGGAAAGGAAGGGCTAGGAAAGGAAGAAAATCACCTTTATTCTGTAAATCAGACTTCAAAATGGTCACAGTATTCCTAAATTTGTGTGACAATATTCCATGGATAGATGGTTTCCGTTTTCTCAGGAAGGTTTCTATCCACCATGTTACAGTGTATACAGCAGTGGAGCTGACATAGTTTTTTCTTTTTTGTATTGAGTATTTAAATACTCAGTAGAACACAGAAATAAGTAGCCTAATGATTCTGTTACTTGACAGTTGTTTGGACACTGATACAGTGTGTGGGAATCTGGCTTCCTTCCTTTAGTTTAGGGAAATGTGTGTGTTTCTACAAAGTACAACTGTAGCAAAGGAAAACATTTTCAATCAATGAAAATTTTCCTGAAAAAACAAAAATGTTTCTGTAGAGGTTACTGTAGGAGAATCATAAAGTGACCGTTCTTCAGCTACGTAACGCAGAGTACCATAGAACAGGCTGCCCTGTAAATAAGCACCAGCTGCTATCTATTCTTCTACATTAATGATAAACTTTGTAAGGACAAAGTGTGATATCATCAAGTCCCAAAATCTTGTTATGTCCATTTTGTGCTGGTTTCAGGTCAAGTTCTGGTTTATTTAGACGCAGTTCATTTGACTAGGCTCATAAGATGAATCTTTCACAACTTTTTTTCTAAAGCATTTGAGATTCAGCATTGAGAGGCAAAGGCACAAGCATGATCTAGCAGTGAAAGACTGAAAACCAGGGCATCTAGGCTCAGATTTCAAGGGTTTATGATTTGCAGACATTCCTCCCTGGGAAATATTCCAAGGTGAGCATTGAAAAGTTAGCTGTCACACTCCTGAAAGACCTGTCCCTTGTTTCTGGTTCCAAGCTTCATCTGACTGCTGTTAAAAGTTTAATTTGAAAACCTGGTCATTTGCTAGTTCTCTTCTGCAATGCAAATTATTGAAGTGCGCCAAAAAACCCTTAGAGAATTGCTATTTACAAAATGTTTCTTTTACTATGGCAGTTTCTGTAGAAGCAAAATACCACAATGAATAATTTATTGACTTTTAAAATTGATATTAAAATTAGGCTGATATAAAAAATAGGTTTACTGTGGAACAGGAACACCTGCAAGAAGATCCAATAACAAAGAACTGCCGTGGCTAGGAAGCCTATTTGAAAGTCTGTACAAGTCTTGCAGTGTCTCAGGATAGACAGAAGAAGCCTGTTTCACACTAAGACTGTTTAAGATCTAGTCTCAGGTTTCAGTTCCTGCCTGTCCTGCTCCACAGGCCAGTGATGGTCTGATCCGAATGGCAGAGTGATCCCAGTGAAAGGAACTGTTACCGAGGGCTGGATCTCCTCAGGTTAGCATCTCCACCGCCGGCCATACAGTCCAGCTGCCTTTTCTCGTCTTCGTCTTGAGCTGTTTCCCACCTGGTAGCACAACAGAACCCGGCAGCACTTTGGAGGGTGTGCGGCTGCTCGTGACCCCTTCCTGGAAAGTTAAATATGTCCTCCTGGAAAAGCTAAGAGACATTCCTGTATGTTAGTAAGAGAAGAAAAAAGAAAACACACCACCTATCTTATTGACTTCCTGGGCAAATGCTATAATCAATAGATTATTACAAGGACAAAGCAATTCTTTTGACGTGTTCCTGGGCCAATACATCAGGGAAAAGAAAAAAAAAATAAAAAGAATAAACATCTGCCAGTAGGGAGAGTGTGCTGACAGAGACACCTCATTGTGGCTCTGGGATTTAAAAAATACTCATCTGCCTCCACCTTTTGTGTTTTACCTTGCTCTGGGTAACTACAAGACAGTGTTAAGTTGGAAATCTCATGGTGCTCACTGTTTTGGCTCTCACTGCGTGGCACCAAAGTCTCCACACCCAGCACAGAGGGATTCCAGGTGTCTAAAACAAGGTTTCTTACTCCATTTCAAGGGGCTAGAGTCCTATCTGGGCTTGACCCTTGAATCTTTTTCTTTTTTTTTTCCCTATTAGAGTTTACAGAGGTAGAAATTTTGACCTGTCAAGAAGTAGATTCTGCAGAGCAAGAGAAAGTGATACAGCTATCAACTTCATGACAAATGACAGTGATTATATCTTAGCAGGACATCTGTGACTAATTTATGGCATCACAGGTGCACAGATGGCAGGGGCAAGTAAAGCAGTTCGGTAGGGAAAGGACCTGTAGCAGTCTCTCCGTAGGGACTTCCAATGTTAAGTGATTAGGGAAAGGAAAAATTACACAGACTGTAATGATAATTGGTTTTTATATCAAAATAAGAAAATGCTTCATAAAATACAGGAAGGAAGGAGGGAAGGCAGGAAGGCAGGAAGGGAGGAAGGAAGGAAGGGAGGGAGGGAGGAAGGGAGGAAGGAAGGAAGGAAGGAAGGAGGGAAGGAAGGAAGAAAAATTAAACTATAAATGAAAAGTATTTTTATCTTTAAACTACCACATTGGGTTTTTTTTGTTTAAAATGTTTTTAAAAGGCAAAGAGGTATTTTCAGTGAAAATATTTTCTTCCACTATAATAGCCAGTAGGAAAACATTGAACAGCTGTAACAGCTATAATATAATCCACCCTGTAGCAAGCAAAATATGTACTTGAAATGAACATTGGACAGCGAGTGCAGCCTGACCCAGTTCAGCAGGGTCACCTATATGAACTAAGGTCAAAACTCCTCTTCCGTGATTTTACAACAGGTTAGCAGTATCTTCAAGAGTAAGTCTGCCTGCCTGCTTGTGACATGGAATAAGCTGATTGAATTTGGTCCATTAATGGAAGGATGTCAAACAGCTATGTCTGATCTTTGGTCTGATTCAAGCCCATCAAAGCAAGGAGCTTTGATGAGTGGCCAAGGAGCCACTCAAGCCTAACTCCACCAGTGGGACAGTGAAGAAAGCATCATGTCTGGCTGCCTCTGACTTCTCAGGCAAGGACCCATTGATATTTGGGGGTAATGTTGGGAGAGTCTTTGAATGACTCACATTTTTGGTTCTGTGAGACCTTAATGATTCTGCTGTAATGCTTCTAGGCCCATCAATGCGTGTTTTCCTCAGTGGTAAAACCTGCATAATATTAATAGAAAAAGTGAGAAATTGGGTGCTAATACTTGCTCTATTCTGGAATCTAGAAAACTAAATTTCTGATTTCATTATCTGAAATATATGCTTAATAAGAAGAGCTTTAGTCTTGCTTAAATGCTAGATTTAAAACAGATAAATGCTGAAAGATGGATGTTGTCCTATAATTTTTAAATTCTATACATTGACTTTGTTAAAAGATGATACAGTTTTGTTCGTATAGGCATTTAAAATTCAAATATTTAATATTATTAATTTATATGACTGAAAGTTTAGTCAATAGTACTGTAAAAAGAACTCTCAAGGCAACAAAACCCAAAAATTTTTGAAAAAGACAGTTTCATCAGTATCCTTTCAGTCGTCTGCTGCATTGGTTTATTTATTTTTCTTTTATCACTGAATTTGCTTGGAAGAGTGAGAACGCTTATTTATAAATAATTTTCTTAAGCACTCCTCAGTATGTCTCCCAGATCCCTAAGGATGAATTAGAAACAGATTTCATATACAACATGACCATAGTGACTAGTAAAAGTAATGACAATTGTCATTGTTACTTCTTTTTGTTGTTTACTGGCCAGAAAAAACATTTATTCAAACAAATAATCAAAACCTAAATTAATTCCGTTAGCTTATATTGTGCCCAGAAAACTGGATTGCCACTGAGGGCACAGGATTCAAGAAAGCTCTGTCTCATAGTCCCAGAAAAGAAATTTGTTTATAGGTTTCCCTGTAATGGCCATCTCAGTAGATTAAACTAGTCCAAAATATGACAGCTTTATCACAGAATCAGTGTGTGTCTCTAAACAGGGGAGTTAATAAGGAGTAGGTATTCTTCTTTAACTTCCCTCCATAGCCAAACTCTAGATCATAATCCTGCAATAAGATTCACACAGACCGGCCCAATTTCATGCTTATGAATTTAACCAGCATTATCACTTTCCGTTGTAAAAAAAATCATGTTCCTCTTCTAAAATCATGATTGGCCCATTAGTCAATAAATGCATGTAAAACACAACAACAAAAAAACCCACCACCCCCTTCTGAAATATTTTTATTTATCTATAGGTTTTAAATTTTATTTTTATATTTCCCTACTTTTCACAATTAGGAAAAATTGAAAGATTTTTTAAAAAATGAAATTGAAGAAGTCATCCTAATATAATCTGTTGTTTCAAAAAATTGAGGCACCAATAAAAATATGTTGAGTGATCTTAAACATAGAATGGTTATTGTCATTGCCACATGAAAATATAAACATCAAAAGAACAGATTATAAAACAGAGAAACAGGGATTCAATTTTTTGAGCTTGGAAATGCAAAAAGAACATCATAGGCATTAACATCTTTGCTCTGCTTTAGTGAAAATGTTATTAGTTCACTCTGATGTTATTATCTGTTTCCTTTTGCATATAGAAAGCTCCTTTTCTTGGAGTTTCTTTTTGGTGCTTTTCTATTGTCTGATTTGAGGGGTCTGTGGTTAAGGTAAATATTGGTTCTTGCTCTTTGACCAGCTGAGCTTCTCTGATTTAGTCAGAAAACAGGTAAAAAACATTATTTTTACTCTTGGTAGTAGATGATCTGGTTGCAATGTTGATTTTTCAGAGATGGATGAATGCCACAGAAAAATACCTTTTTACGGAGAGGATTCAGGGAGCTCTAGAGATGGTATTTAGGCAGATGATCTCCGTTTGAGTAACATTTCCCCCAGGGTGTGGGCTTGTCCAGGAAAAAAATTGCTTTCCTGATAATAAGCCTTTGGACATTCTCCTAGGTAGTGCAACTAATTCATATGATACATTTGTATGCCGTTACAATCAAATTCAGATATATTAACCTACTTTTAAAAAAAAATGTTGTCTTTTAAAGTTCCACTCCTAAGCCTGCAGTTAAAATTAATTTCATTATCCTTTCTGCTGTGGCACATAGAATCTCTTATCTCCAGGGTCATTTTTTCATTGCAAAAGTATTTGAAAATATTATTTGTTATAAACTAACAAATAGAAAATAAACAGTGTGATTTCAAATTTAATCTCCAGGTACTTTTGAAAGAAACCTAAAACAAATGCATCTCTAATGTAATATTTTCCTTATTTACATTGGAAACAGCTTTAGGTGGATGAGGTCTGCCAGTGATGTACATATGAGAAAGTGGTATTTCCCTACGTATGGATCATGTTATACTAAACAATAAATATGACTGTGAAGATTAGAATAGCAGCTTTATAAATATACAGAAGAGGTAGTAGACTCACTAGCAATGATCTGCTTGTGCTTATTCAATTTTCCTGCTGGAGTGGAAAAAGAAAGGAGAAAAAGTCTTCTACCTGCCGAGAACCGATAAATATGGCATTTGTTGCATAAGCACATACTCAGTTACATCTTGACCTGGGTAGACTGCTAGTCATAAACCACATATTTAGTTCCTTTCTCTGTCTTCTTCCCAAATTATAGGTTAACAAATAATAATTTTGACCTGTGGACTGTATGCTATCTGCTTTCATTGTTGCCTCACTCTTCTTTCTCTGTGCTGCTTCAGTGGTCCGTGTTTCAAAAGCATACTCTCCTCTGCTCCATTATTTTTCTACAGGATGTCTCAAAAAATAGTTCTAATGCAAATTGTCTTGTAAAAACATATTTACATACATAATTTTCAGTTTTTATACCAGCAATACAGAGGAAAAATTGTTTTCACAGTTTGTAAAAAATGAATAAATAGTGATTGTGAAATGTCAACACAAATTCCTAGGGTTGCAACATGAATTCTGGACCTGCATGGCAAAAATAAAGAAAAGGATACATTTGGATCACTTTATGTGTCTCTTTCATCTGCAAATCTTAGAGAAATAGAGGTAAGAAGGAGAGGAGAATAGAGGCATTCAGGAGATACAGACAAAGAAGTTAAAAAATGAAAATTAGTACTTGACAAAAATGAAAGACAGAAAGTAAAGTCTGAAATTAATGTTGGGTCACTCCTCCATTTCTGTCAAGCTTACCCTAGTGGTGTTTTTTCTTATTTATGCCGAACCTGACTTTGTATTTGGGCATTAAAGTAAGTGCTGTAAGCTCAGCTCTGAATTTATATAGGCCACAAAATTCAAATTAGAATTCAGCCTATCCTGATGTTTGTGTTTCTTGACATTTGAAAGAACGGACCTTGAAAACTCACTGCTCAAACTGGAGCTTTCTTAATTTGGCTGTCAGAACAAAAATGAGTTTTTTTCACGCTACAGAGCATTACTAAAGCTCTACTTTAAACTTCACATTTGCCTAAATTAATGCAGTTGAGGGGTGTGGTTGTACTTAGTGCAGTTGGGGAGAAGGGACTACAGAACAGAAGTTTTCTCCTCTTCTCTAAGGTCAGTGAGGGTTGAATCAACCCATATGCAACAAAAAGCAATACTCATCTGTTGGCACTGATTTTTTTTTTTTTTTCCCTGGACCGGATGATTTAATGAATCAGCTGTAAAAACTTTCATATTCCTCTTCCCTGTTGTTGACCATGAATTGCTTCTGACATGCACTTGATAAATATAGCACAAAGTGTTGGCATATTGTAAACCAGATCAGGGGCAGTTGAGACAACAAACATTCCCTACATTGTGAATTCCAGTTGTGTGGAGCAACCACTTTCAGGGTTGAGGGGTTATTCCTCACTGCCCAAATGATGGATGGAAGATATCAAACAGGTGAAGTGTCTTTGTACAATGACTCAAGTAGAGCATGACAAACAAACGAGTATTTTGTATTTAATATCATCTCCATTAAAAAACAGAAAAAGAAAAAAAAATGTAGCTTTGACATTTAGGGAAGTGGAAGTCAATGCTCATAGCAGCTTAATTTCTTTGGGTAGTAAGTTTCTAGGATAGCTTAATGGCTTAATTAATGTTGTCTGTCATTGTGGGTTGCAGTTGTTTAAAAGCATCCAGATTAATTTGGATGGACGGGTTTTATTATGGTTAGAAATTGAAATAAATGGTTGCAATGCTCTGAACATAGAAGTAGTGACAGGTAGTAGGGAAAAGGTGATGAGTGAAGAAGACAAAAAAGAAAGTCAGAAACAAGTGCCCCATAGAGAAAGACACACAGACCAGAAAAGTGAAGGGAAGAACCAGATGATGGTAGCAAGGACTAGAACTATGAGAATGAGCTCAAGCAATGGGATTTGTTAGTTGGTTGCTTCTGATTATTTACTTTTTAAAACAGAACAATTTTTTTTTTACTAAAATTAGCTAGTTTAGGATTTAGCCCAGAGACTAGAGCCAGTTGTGGTCTAAATTAAGACAAGTTACAGAGCAAAAGGGCAAGTGTGAAAGCTGGTAACAGAGCAATTAAGGCAACTTTTTTATAGAAGTGTACTTGTCACAGGAAAAAATCAACAGCACAGTTCACAGGAAGCCGTGTTACTTTTCTTCAGTTTAAGGAAATAAAAAAAACCAAAACCAGTTATGTTTGCCTGTTTTTATGGATCCATATTCCAATAGTTATATATTCCCAAGGCAGCATTCAGACAAAGAGAAAGCAGGAAGTTCCTTAGACAGGTAGAGGTGGGAAAAACAAGGCTTCATGTTTCTGGGAGAAGAGGCTGTCTGGGAATATCTAAGGTATAAGGAAAAAGATGTGGGTAAAGTGAAGGCAACCTGTTTTCTTCTCAGCACCTTTCTCCTGACTGCTAAAGCTAGAGCTACGCTGGTACAGCTATGGCTATGTTATGACAGATTTGGTTGCTTCCCTTCAGCTCTGGCAAGAAGGGAAGAGGCAAAGGCAAGCATTGAGCTTAGCCAGGCACATGGGAAGCACGATTTCAGTTGCTTGTTACTGTAGCCAACACCTTCTCTTGGTCGTTTCGCCAAGTCACAAAATTGAATGTTAATGCCATACAGATTAAAACAAAATCCTGTGGGACAGTAGTACATTTTTACTGATGCTGGTGATAAACACTGAGCCAGGACTGTGATAAACAGCTAGCCAGGACTGTATCTTACAGTTAAAATTTTATGTTACTGCTGTCAGTGGAAACAATAACGAAAACATCATCATTGCTGAAGTTTCATTGAGGGAAGTACTTGAATTTTGTTTCTTTTCCTCCAACTGCTAATAATAACAAAATGTCACAACAGAATTGCCAAATGTATATCTTTTAAAAAGCCATCAGGAAGTGGGCTCAGAAATAAATTGCTATGTGATTTAAAAAAAATAAAAAATCCACCCAACTGGTGCAGAAGAGAGAAAAAAAAAATGTGTGTCAAGATCTCTGTAAGACTGTCTTGGCAAATAAGGAAAAATTCTGGATTCATTTTTCCTCTGAATGGATAAAGAAGCAGCATTCCATTTCAGAGACCCACCCTTTTGAGATATTCCGTATATATCTGATCTTTTCTGCTATATATGAATATAATGAATTTAGATAATGGAGGCATTTGCTTTCACTTCTTACTGCCTCTACCTCCAGAAGACAATTATCCAAGTTTTAAGAAGATGACTGGTCTTTGCCTGGGAAGCAATCCAGCCTTCCAGTGTTTTCAATTCTGTGAGATCTTTCTTTATATGTTTCTGTTGTGGGTTCTTTGTTATTTCTGATTTATTTTTTCATCCAAGATAAAAGAAGGGAGATAAGAGTTTATATCTGGAAGCAGAGCATCGCAGGGAACAAACCCAGTAAAAATTCTAATTAGCCAACTAAAACTAAAAGGATTTCTTCTTTCTGGGTACAAAAGACCTGAGAGAAGTCTGGTTTACTAAAACACAGGTATCAATAATATTATTAAAAGAGTAACATTCAAGTGTTATTATTGAATACTTACTATATGTTATAAAAAGATAGATAATAACATGGAAGAAGTAAGACATTAGAATAAATTAGTTAGTAAATCAGTGATCAAGCAAAAGGACACATCTTTCCGGGCCAGCAAATAACACCAAGGACTGTGATGTCATATTGTTTTTAACCAGAAATCAGAGTTTGCCCATTTCCCACCAACCACCTATACATACATATATACACATGCGCTACATGCATTCAGACAGACAGATTTACTTCTCTAAGGTGCATTGTCCTCCCAGTGAGGGCTGATGCCCACTGCCTGTTTGCTGCCTGACTCTGCATCCAGAGAGTTTTGAACCTTGGGGTTTATTTTCAGAATTTTTGGAGGACACCAAGAGTCTGAGTCTGAGTCAACTTTTCCTAAGATATGGCATATTCAAAGTCTGAAGAAAAAATGTTCAAATTCTGTGGCAAGAAATGGAGCAGTCTTGGTTGTTTTCTGGTGAGTTCTAGTTGGTTTTGGCAGTTCCTCTACTAATAAATCAAATGGGTGAATGACTGTTCTCGCTCTGAGACCAATTGTCAAGACACAGACTGCATTTATGTGCTAAACTCTTATTACCAAAGCCATGGTGGCTGCATCAGGGTGGCTGCCCCTTTGGGCATGGTCGTTGGTATGAGCTAATCTCCAAAACTTGCCCTTACACTGTAAGACATCATGCTAGTTGGTCCAGGCCAAAAACAAGTCAGGGATAATGCTAGTAAGTTAGTAATATAGATGATGATACAACTAAGCTGTAGTTTCATGCTAAAATAATTCTACTAAATGAAGTCATAATCATCTTTATTTTCATTGGGTTTAGTGATGAGAGTCACCAGAATAGGGATCCTAGATGAGCAGTGCAGAGAAGATGCCTTTTCTGGTGTCTGAAGGTCATCCTGCTGACAATGACTTGGGTATGGGCATAGAAGTGATAAAGCACCAATTGATTTTATTTTTTCTAACTTTTAACAGTTAATTTTCTGGCAAAACCACAGCTTTCTTACTCGAGTCTTAATAACTTAAGTCTTAATAACTGACACCCACTGCCTGGGTGTCAGTGCCTTTTTATAACACTCCATCAAAAAGAGCATTAGTTAATGGGGGATAATTCTGTTTTTAAAAAATTGATCTCTACACTGAATAAGATTAATAAGGAGCTGGATTTACTAGAGAGCAAACAAACAAACAAAACCAATCAAAATAAATCTTTTCTCCCCTCCAGCAGTCTTCTATTTACCTGTGTTTTATTTACCTATGTACCTTTTGTCAACCAAGATTACTGAGAGTGATGACTGAACCTATAAAGATATGTACTGCGGCCTCAGCTGGGGTAAGAATGTAAAATTTATATGCATGCCCTGGCACTTATCTGAGCTATGGAAAACCTCTTTTTCAAGTGCAACTGGACCAGGAAAACTTTTTGATATTATTTTTAATACTACGTCATTTCTGGTTGGGCTAGACATGTTTTCTTAGGATACCAAAACATGAGAAAGAAGAGCACTGAAGCAGTCAAGGCAGCACTCAGTGAAAGGAAAGTGTGCTGTGTGTTCCCCAATTTCACAAGAAAAAACCCTTGAAGAACTCTGTGAAATGGGCATAGCTGGTCAGGGAAGTAGAGGTAAGCTCAGTTCTGAATGTTACCTTCAAAAAGTAACTTTACATTGTGCTTCTACTGCAGGTAACACAACACAAATTACTCTCCCAGAAAATAATGCCCAAGCCATAACAATATTGCACAGGATTTTGAAAAGGAGCTTCCTAAGGAGAGCAGAGCAGAAAGTCACATTTTGTTTTAACTCAGTGGAAAAGTTCAAGTTTCCTATGACAGTAAGCTGGAACAGAATTTTGGCCAGAGGTTCTCAGAAACTGTAGAACAGAAAATATTTCATTTTAATGCAAAAAAGAAACAATGCTTGTATACTACTGTAAGGAAATAAACAGGGATGAATTATCACTCTAAGAAGGTATCATTAGTTAGTACCATCCCATCCAAGGACCCAAGGTCTGCATAGATATTTCTCCACACCCCTGTTCAATAACACCATCTTTTCCTGGGTGAACTAATGGAACAGCTGTGCAAGAACAAAAGGCAGAAAAATATGGGTTAAAAAAACCCCAAGAATGCAAAACACCCTCTCAAGACCCCAAACAGGTTTTGCATTCGACCCAGCCTGGAGAGCCAGCAGACAGAGAGCCAGCACATTACGGGAGAAAGGGAAGATGCAATGACATAGAAGGAATGTGGAAACTTGAAAACAGACTTGGCACCGAGTGAATAGCTGAAACTGATGACCAAATGATGGATGGGTAATATAAAGTGACACTGAACAGACAAAATTATTTCCCTGGGGAGCAGGCCTTTTTGGGTAAACCATCAGGATATTTGCCTGTAATCTATTTTTGCATGTGATTCTACAATTAATGATTTCATCCTGAGGCATCTGCACCAATTTGTGAGGCCTTTTCATGCAAGTGAAGGGCTTTCTATGTAGATTTCATATAACTATCTTGTTTTTTTTCCTTCTCCTGATGTTGACACCACATTAAGAGCTAAGTCTTTCTTATTACACAGAGGTGGACAAAGGATGTCTTGCAGGTTTCAGCTTCTGTATCGTTAAAGTTATCTATTCTTACAAATAGAACACCACAGCCTATATATTGAAAGCATTTTAAAAAAGGTTGTTTTCTTGTTTATGTGGATTGTATAAGCAGAGGAGGCCAGGAGGGTCTAGAAAGAAAAGGTTTTCCAATCAGACATTGCTTCCCTAAATATTTTGAAGTCCAAAGCTATTGTTAAAATACAGTAACTTTTAAAAACTGTGCCTGCACGTAACCCCTGAATTTCCAACCTTTTCACAGAGTTTTTCACAAGACATAAGCTTTGAATGTGGTTTTGGACATGATTATTCAGTCCAAAGCATTAACTTTTTGTGTTAGAGGGACTGTCTTTTTGAAAGTGAAACTGCCTAGACATAAAACTGTATGGTGAATCCTTTATGAAACAAATATTTTTGCAGAAGGCACAGAGAACCTGCATTATGGCAGTTCAGTGTGGAGCAGCACTCCAAAGGAAGGTGCTGGGTATCTGTATGCACAGAAACACATTTTTATCTAGAGTTGTCTGTTTCCATTGAAGGGCATTTTGGAGCAAATACTGTCATTTAGAAAACAAACTAAGAGATTATATTAGTCTCTTGGATACTTCATTTATCTCTCCTATAAATTAGATTTAATATTAACTTGGTAAATTAAAAAATATGTTAAACACATAAAATATCTGTCCGTACTAGGCCTTTTAAACCACATCATGCATAGAGCTCAAATTATAGTAGCTGCCATAAAAAAAACTTTAAAGTAGAGATTCAGCAATTATATCCTTCTCAGAGACAGGAAGATGATATAGCAGATACTCTTGGGTGGCATTGCTGAGAAATGCTGACTTTGTAATGGTGATTGTTGTGCATGCAGAGATGTAGTGGAGCACAATTAGAAATGCTATGCAGAATTTAAGAAGAGGGAGAAGAAGCTGACAGCCAGGCAGGACATTCTGGCCACCAGATATGTTATCCTGAGGAATTACTTAGTGATGCTTGAACATCTGTTGTACTCTCTTGTTGTATTTTGTTATGCATTTGATTGTAATCTCTTGGAGTCATGTATTGCAATTTATGCGATGTACCATGCTGTTACTCTAGACTCAGACTTCTTACTAATTCTGCTGCAAGAAGAAATAGTGTTACTAATGCAGACCGAAGGTGTACTGCCTCATTTCAATGATGCTGCATGCAGGTTACCCGGGGCAGTCAGTGGCTTACCTGCAAATATGTAGTAGATACAGATTTACTGGGACTCTGGCACTGGAAGAGCTCAGGCTCCTGGCCCCAAAGGAGGGGAGGGGAATGGACTACTGCTGTTACCTAGATAGGGGCCCCATCATGCCCCTGCTCCAGCCATGCCCCAGGCTTGCTGGCAGAAGGGCATTTTAGCAAAACTTCTCATGAGAGAAATGGACTCAACCCATAGCTCGGTCAGTGGCATAATTTATGAAAGCTAGTGGAGGTGCAATCCATAAGAGCTACTCTTCCATATATTACATAGTTTAATGTTAGCAGGCAAGGTGCAGAGGAACCCGAAACTATACATGAGTTCAAAATGATTAGGTATACAATGATATTTTTATTATTAAACACAGAGATGCAGTCTATGGCAATGTATCGGAGCAGTTACATGAATGCTCTTTTCTTATACTTTCATAGGTGTCCACCATTTGTTAAATGAACCTTTGGCCCCATATTATACAGTTGCTCTTCCATAGTCATATAAGGTCATATAAAAGGCTAGCTGGATTATCCAACCTATTTTCTTGGCAATATAGGTTTGTTTTCGAAACTTGCGTACTGTGTTGAGTCTCATTTAAAGACAACAGGGCTTTCATGATTTCTCATAGCTATAAATTAGTCATTTAATACATTTATTCTTTGTCTTTGTCAAAAAGGCAAATCCATGTTTTTTTTCTGGTTCCCAACTTAGTAGATTTATCGCATGCTCTTACATCCAGTTCTCACATTGAACTTGTAGTGAACTGATGGTTAATCTTGTCTTTCTCCCCCATCATACCCACACGCTCATTTGAAACTCCATAACTTCAAGACTTAAGAGCATGTATATAAAACTATACGTACACAGCTGCAGAGATCAGCAGGAGTAGCCATACACTCGGGCCAGCAAGGAAGAGAAGGGGAATAAAATCTTTTTTCTCTTTATCCATGAGAATGTAGCAGCTTAGCCTTCTGATGATTTGTTTAACCTCTCTTGATGAAAACTAGTTTTTATGTATGTATAAGAAAAAGGAAGAAAAATAGAAGTCCACATAAGCTTTGTGAATCCAAGAGGATAATTTTTCCTTAGGCTTTACTACTGCAGCTGTTTTTTTGCACTAGAACTTTTACACATGCTGATTTGTGGCCTTGCAATTTGGGCATCACAACTTTTCTAATCTGACTACAAAGATGCTGATGAGACATGTTTCTGATTGCAAACAGTATTAGACTTGTCTTTGAAAGACCAGATAATAAAACTATAATGTTCTTTCTTGTCTATATAACAAAGGCATGATTTATTACTTTATCTATTTCCTGTTATTATCAATTTTTGTCAGTATAAACAAAATAAAAATTAACATAATTATTATCTGCAAAGCACTTAGGGATTGTCAAAATGTTTGCTGTTATGAGGAGTATTTCCAGCCACTATTTCTAGATCTTACCCTAAGTGTTGAGCAATGTATAGTTGCTGATATGAAAAAAATCCCCATGCATTAACGTAGCAATTCTGTTATATTGCAAACAGACATAACTTTCTGCGTGGGTCTGTGAAAAAAAATCAGATTAGGAGAGATTTGGAGTCCAAGTTTCCAGCTCAAACTTTTATCCTCTCTTGAGAGAGGGAGAGGTCATTACTCAGAAGCAGCGCTTGTAACAACATGAAGTTTTGTATGTCACAGGCCTTTAGTTAGTATGAAGTCACGAGGAAAAAATGTGTATTCAGTTTGCCTGGCTTTCTCCAAATTACTACAGAGAGCAGCAGGTGCTGCATGTAACATGCACAAAATTAGTCGTATGGCTGAATCCAAGCAGCAGATTGCAGACTCGAGGAACATGGTGATCAGGACCCATTGCTCTCCATTTGTCAGCCAGTGTACAAGTGCACAAAAGTTCCTAGCACTGATTTTTCAACTTTAACCTTTTCAGCAGCCAGAACAACAGCATACCATCCCTGATGATGCTTCTAATGTTCTAGGTGCTAGGTAACAGGTCTGTGGTCTCCCTTCTTGGCCTATGCAGTCTCAGCCATGCTAACCAAGATGCTGGTTACCAGCCTCACAGTACCACATGCAGTGATTGAAGCTTCAGCACTGTATGTTCCCCAAAGGGCATGTTCACTCTCACGTATATTGAAAGGCAGCCTACCCTGCATATTTGTTTTGCAATCTATTCACTCATGGGTCTTTTTCTGATCATGATTTATGGAGGGCTTGTAGACAATGAGCCACCGTTTCAAGGAAGGTGGGCTATGGATACAAGTTTATTCCTCATGATCCTCTTATTCTCATGTGTCTACACTGGTATCAATGTGAACCAAATTATTTCTCCACAAGGCTGTTGTTTTTCTTTCCAAGACTGTGAGGATATTAAAGTTCAGAGTCTTGAAAAAGTGAGTTATTAACGTATTTCCTTAAGCAGAAAAAACATTCAGAAACATTCTGGACTTCATGTGGCTTCTATGGAAAGCATAAAGGTCAAGCTATTGCTCACAGAAGACTTATTATCGTAATAGTCTGGCTTCAGCAGCAAAGCAAGTTTAAAATAGTTCTTTATTCAGGCTGGAGTTATTTTTAACCTGGATCATTTAAGTAATCCAAATTGCAGCACAGCCATACAAACAGTTGCATCAGTTGGATCAACTGGAAGGGTCTGATATGAAAATGGGAACAAGCATCTGGAGGTAGAAAAGAGAGGGGCTTACATTGATTTTGTCTCCAAAGCCATTATGAAACAATAACCAGAGATTATTAAGTGGATCTCTATTTACCTAAAATGAGCAAGACAGACGTGTTCCAACTAAGTACACAAGAGCTCCAAAAGTCTCTTCAAAGGAAGTTCCTGGTTCCCAAACTGTAAAGCAGTTATAGTTCAGGCTTTTGGAAATTACTCTTGAGTGGATTTGACCACACTGGATGATTTTGTTATAGGACTGTCCTGCAATGCCTATTTACATAGCACAGCTTCCACACAGAGAGGTGCTTGTTGCCTTAAGATCAATGCTCAAATGGACAAATATTCAGAGAGGAGACAATAGTAGCTAACATTACAATAGTAAAAAAATTTGTTTTGCAAAGACAGTGGTGTCATATGGATCCTCTTTGCACTTCAGATACTCCACAGACTAAAGATTTCTGCATCATCAGTAGAGCTGTGAACCTAAAGAAATCACTTGGAATCACTCAGTGTCCAAGAATTTCCTTGGAGAAGAGCACAAAGGAAATGGTAAAGGGAAAACTGTAACAGAGCATGAGAACAGATGAGGAAATAGGAACCTGTGTGACCTACACAGAAAAAGATATGTGGAAAACTAATTTTTTCTCTTAAAAGAGACTAGGAATCTAGGGCAATTGTTTACATGGGGGTTCTGTGTACCACAAGTGTTTTTCTTCTGGATAAAGCATATTAAAGAACCTCAGTTTACCTGCTAATGTAACTTGTAATTTCTGCTGTGGACACATGTGCTGTGCTCCAGAGACACCAAACAAATCAAGTCAGTAGGGCACAGAGCACCACACTGTGCATCCCAGAACCATGTCAGCTTAGTCCCAAAATAGTAGTACCACATGAGAGCAATGTTCTTCCTGAATTAATAAATGATGACTCTTGTTATCGTAGAAACAGTGTCACGTGTATATTACTCCTTGTTTGAGAGCTGCCATAATCATTTCTGGATTACTTTCTCTGTAACACACCACTTTATGTTGTAAATATGTATATAAATTGTAAGAATAAAGGAAATCCTGTAAAATATCAAGACCTGAGTACTGAAATAAAATTTTGGCATGTTAAAGCATCCATATAATTTTCAACCTATTTTATGCATTACTTACGATGTTACTATGTTGATTCAGGATTGCTTAGTTTTTCTCCACAACAGTCATCTTGTTTTCAGTGCAGAATTTTTTTTTTTTTTAAATAACTGAAAAATTTTCAGAGAACAGACTGAGATAAGCATGAGGGGAAAAAAGCTCACTTAAGCTTTTTGACTTTTCAAAGTACTAAAACTTACATTCAGGTGTATAAGTAATAATTACCAAATCATCTTTTTCCAGCTTTAAGAATACAAGGGAATAGTAAGAAAAATCTCTGGAGATCTGACAAAGGAGACGTGAGAGAAATATAAATGAAAAATAAATGAAACAGATCATTTTATAGTGTTAATGATGTGTAGCTATGAAATCCTAGGTTGAATCACCAGAACTACAGCATATTTTTCCTGCCTAACCCCTGGTGAAATATTTAAAAACATTTTACTGGTATAAATGTGAGTCAGTAGTTTCTGTGAAGTCTTGAGTACTGTTACAAAAACAGCTGAATGTTCTTTCTGGGTTCCCAAGAAGGAGTTTCAAGTAACCCCTTTATAATCCTGAAGAGTTTTCAAAAAAAGAAAAAAAAAAAAAAGCTCAGCAAAACAAACTAATCATCTCATGCAATTAAACACATTTCTCCCTGAACTGCTCCCTCACAGGCACAGTTGGTTGAGGTCACATTTGCTAACAGTCCTTCTATTTGAGATCTGTATGTGGAAGGTGTTGGGTACTCCACTCTGTTCACTAGCTGCCAAAGTCTATAGTCTATAGCTGCTATAGTCTACATAGTCTGTATATATATTTAAAATATTTACAATGCGATTATTGGGATCAAGTGATAGACACACCTAAAGTTGAAAATAAGCAAATTTATGAAGTCACAAATCTCAGAAGTCTTAGGGCTGTCATTTCCCTCACTATATCTCTTTGGGAAGTGCTTTGAGGAGCTCTTGGTCAAATGCTATTATGAACTGTCTATCCTACTTCTGATACACTTTGTCTGCATGGGGTGTTTATTGGGAAGGGAGTAAAGAATATAACTTGGTGGTGGTGCAGAAGGAAAACTGTGCCGTGATAGTGAGCAGCCTGTTCGCTATTACAATGCTGCAATCCCTGATCGCACTGCGGGACAATGCTAGTGCACTCCACACACAAATGTAATCCAGAACATGTGCAAACCAAACTAGCTAGAATGGCATTAGCTGGCATTTTGTGCTTTTGTGGCAGATTTTTACTGGCTGTGTGAGAACAGATGCTCCCTGGTCCAGCGCACAGCTCCCCAGTTAATCCTTCAAAATGTTTTGAACAAAACTGAACCAGCAGAATGAGTTTATACTGGATCAGTGCTTTGTGGCATGTGGCCATGGAGTTTTGGATCTCATAGAAAGAGCCCTAAAGCCAAATTTTGTGTCTTGTTGAACTATAGCCCAGGTAAACATGAAAATAATTTTTGTTCCATAGTACCAGATACTGCCATGCTGAATGGTTTACTAATGGGACATATGTGGTCTCTGTAATATAGACACATAGAATTTTTCTTTAAAACAGGGTCAAATTATTGCAGAAGAAAATTTGACTTTTTTTTCCTCTTTTTTTTCTTTCTATTTAGGTTACTGGGGAATAGTGCTAACCTCATGCTTCTTGTCTCACACCCCATGCTTGTATTCATTCAGGGATATTGCCTGTATCTGTTCTTCATGAGCAAAATTCCAGAGGGATGCAGCACTTTCTCTCCCTGTTCCTTTCCTCAACCCTGAATACTGGTCCTAGGAAAAGAAACTACCCAGAAAAACCTGAGTCCTTATCCACAGCGCAATGCTGCTCATACTGCTTTATTTGTTCCTAAAAGCAGACTACTTCTTCCTTGTAAAAAGTGGTGTTATGACAGAGGAACAAATGGAAACTGTAGCACTCTCTCCAGCTCTCATTCTTCTTCTGCGTGAACATAACTGACTTAGGGTTTCAATCTAAATGTATCCTGAAATAATAATGTACCATTACAGTCATGTTATACAACTGGTAGCACCAAGAAACATGATTCTTATTTTTTTTCCCCTCAAGAAACTACCTTTACTTAACTATAATGAGACTCGGGAGTCTTTTAAAGGGGAATACATTGATAAGATAAATTTGTGCATGAGACAAAAATATTAAACATGAATGACACATAATAAAAGCATCAAGTCTATTGTTTATATCCTAATTAATCACATTTTAACAGCAACTGAGAACCTCAGTACACTGAGATAGGTTAATGAATACCAAGGGACAAATGAAGATTTCTGTGATGCAGAAGTAGTACTAGCACTTCAATTAAAGAATGTCTGGTTTCTTACTAGCACAAGGAAGCACAGATTTTTTCCTCAAATCTTTTCTTCTTAATCTCCAATTCACTGGAGGCAGCAATTCACTGGGGGCCTGATCCAGTTCCACTGCAGTCAGTAGAAAAGACTCTGACTGGGATTTGGATCAAGTCCTTACTAACACTACAGGGTGGGGTTAACAATGTAAAAAGCTATCGTTTCCAGATCTGACTATCTAAGACCAGATGTGCAAGGCAGGAAACTGTATGATTAGATTCAAACAATAAATAAAAAAGGAGTTGCCCTTGTTTAGAAGCATTTTCCACTAGTGCAGATTTTCTAACCATGACAACATACTGCAGGATTCAGTATTAAGTCATTGAGTGGCTGAACCTCTATCCAGTGAAGCCTACTGAATCTTTGGGGAGTCAGGATTAGCTGAAAGAACAAATGTAAGAGATGGCTTCATGTCCAGCTAAAGCCAACAAAGGTTTTAATGCTGAACTTTCTTCTGGTTTTCATTTTCTGCATTTTGAGTCACTTATTTGAATCTCCTGTTGCAGGATCCTTTTAACTGTGATAGTGTGTTTCCAGTTAATAGAAGTAGGCATTGTTTGAAACAAGACATATTCCTTGAAAACAGCTTGGCCTTGCCTTTCCTTCTCTCCTCTCCTTCCTTGCCTCTCTCCCCCTTCCTTTCTTCTTTACCTCCTCTTCCTCCCCTCCTTTCCTCCCTTCCCCCCTTCCTTCCCTCCCTCCCTTCTTCTAACTCTTCCATGTAAAAACCACCACCAACAAAACCCAAAAGAAAAAAACCCAAAACACCACAAACCAAGCCCAAGTGGTCTGCATATGACAGTCTTAGATATTGCAGCAATTCCCACATCATGGTGGTTACTGAAATGAGCACACTGTGGGCCCCTTCTCTCTTTTACACCTTGTATAATAAGAGTTGCCTGTCTAAAATGGGTTGGAAATACTGTAATTCTGATTTGCAGCTTTTTTTTTGCAATCACTGTTGCAATTTTTTCCACTGAGACAAGTGTCTAAAGGAACTGGAAGGCAAATCTGCAATTTTTTAACTTCATGCACGCTTCACATGTATGAAGGGAAATTGTGATGCTGTGACTTTTGAGGTCATTTACCGTTGCAAAACATCCAATCACATGTGCAATGCAGGGTGAGAGAGGGAGTTATGAGGTTACTCATAACTGGATCAGCCCCCAGAACCTAATAAAATATTTGGGCAGCATTTTCAGGATAAAGGGCCCTGTGCTAATACGTCTTTAAAACTGAAAGTTTTCACAACTGTGAGTAATTGGATTAGTGTCTGGAAGCAGCCACCATGAAGAAGGTGCCTGAATAGGAGCTGAAGTTAGAGTCTTAGACATACTTAAAACTCTAAATTTACCAGTCACTACTTTCCCATTTATTATCGCTGTACAAGAATGTAAGGATTTATACGTTAGTACAAAGGTGGACATTGTCCTGTTCTCATTTCCATTCATTTCTCTGTCAAGGAGGAAATAACCTGCACCTGGAGTGCAAACCTCCCCTGCTACTCCAAGAGCAGTTAGACAGAACAAACCACAACTGTTATAAATCCCAAGGCAGATGCTGTGAAAGCTTCTCTCTCCCTTGCCACTAGTATCATGTTTATTACTATAATTAAAAGAGCTATATACTCTGGCAATAGTAAGTGAAGGATAAGGTTAGATGCTATTTTTTTCTCCTCCACAGAGGAACATGTTATAGGAACATGACTTTCCCAACAAGAAAATCAGCCAATTTTATTGTGCCTAAAAAGGTAGGTTTAAAAAGAAAGTAGCAGCATTCCTAAATAATATATGGAACTAATACGGTACAGAAGGCAGAAGATGGGTTTCTAGGCTGTAGTTCAAAACCACTGCAGAATCTGTATGCACGGGAGGAATCGACTCTTCAACTTGATGGAGGTCAGCCTGTTCCGGCTGAGGTCATTCTGATTAGTTTGGGCAGCTACCGAGCCAGCTGGTAAACAGATGCTTTCTTATAAATTGATAGTTTAGCATAAATTAGGCCAAATGCTTTGATTGTGGTTGATACAAGAAATCTGATAAATACAGCCTTGTATTTTCTTTACTTTTCTGTTCGAAATTTTTAGGCAGCAAAAATATAGTATTATACTTAATAATAAGTAAGTTGACAACATATAAAAATAATGAACTGAAAATGTGCAAAAGATTTGTCTGAGCTACACCATCCCACCGTCACTACTGTAGTCATTTTTGTGGGTCTTTGTAACAACCCTGGGGGAAAAGTGCCCTTTTTGATTATATTGCAGTAATTCCCTGAGGCACCAAGGGGGTCCTGGGGGTATTCCTTCCTACCAGGTGTTATGTGTATCTGACTATGAGACAGACATTCTTTTGAAATTTTTGCAAGGAAATCTCAATATCTGCTGTAAAAGCTGCTTTTGCCCTTCTGGAAGGACACAGAATGGGCTCCCAGAATGGGCTCCCATCACTCAGAATCAGTCTCAACATTTAGTTCAGAAGGTGTTTAACACCATGTACCAAACTGTCTTTCAGGAAGATGGTGAAACTGTACATGTATGGGCTTTCCCTAGAGATAGATGGGCAGCAATTCTTTTCTTTTTCATTCCCTTTTCCCCTCCCCACATCTTGTTATTTGAGGGGGAGGAGGTTGGGGGCAGAGGGGTTGTTGTTTGATTTGTTTTTTCATGGAACTTATTCAAGCTTGGCCTTAATTAGATTGTCTCAGAAAATTTACAGTCCCTGGTAGTCACCAGTCGTTGGCTGTTAAGCAAACACAGCCACGGATACGCTGAGCTGGATTCTTCTGTCGCTTCCTATATTCCCACTTTCTCCACTCGCCTAGTGGCATATCACTGATTTACACCAGTGCAGATAAGATCCATCTGTTGGCTTCACAGACACACACCAGTTGTTTCTCTTGTTAAATGATACCTTCGTGAATTGTCATTTCTGTAGGCATCTTGTCCCAAAGTAATGAAAGCAGGGGGTGTAGTGGCAGGGAGGGACAGGACAGGGACAGAAGAGAGGATCTGTACAAGTACCACAGGTCTGCAGAACAAAACCACCTGTTGGTAGAAGTCTCAGATCAGCTCAAGTTTTCAGTGAGCAGGAGTGCTGCAGTTGCTTAGTTTTAAGCTCGTCAGAAGATACCAAAGGTGAAGATTAATGCTGGGTTTCTTTCCTTTAAGTCACAACTACCAACATCTTATGAAACAGAAACTGCTGAGCACAACAGCATGTTGCTGATATTAGATGCATCTAGTAGCTTATAGATGCTGCTAGCACACATAGCCAGCATGGTTCACAATTCTGTTACAAACTTTGGCCTATGAATATGTCATCTACAGCATAGAAACATCAAACTATAATGTATGCAGATGCATGTGCCTGGGCTAAGGCACAAGTTAAATGCTGAAATGGATGTGAAAGCCTACTTCATTTCATCACTTTTGGAACCACAATACAGAATAAAATTTAACTATCTGGTCACCTGTCAGCAGATATTTTTATGCTGTATGTAATATAAGGAAATATCAAATTTTGTCACAGACAGGTGAAGCATTTTGTGTGTAAGTTAACAGGACCTAGACATGCTTCGCAACACTGCTAACCTGGATATGAGATGGTGAAAAAGCTGCAATTATCTAGTAAAAAATAAGCACTTGTAGTAAAGGAAACTTTTTCTTAAAACTTTAGGTTAACATGTATATTTAGAGAATGGAGAAGAGGCGGTTAACAGAAATGTTATAAACTATGGAGAAATTCATTGCAACTGAGAAATGACTGGAAATTGAAAACACTCTCTTAGGCTTTAGTCAGCAGATGTCCTGCCATTTGGGTTCAGGGCTGTTCATGCTCTCAAATCAAAATCACATGAGGCGTTTGGGAAGCAGAGTTTTCAGATCGCTTCCCCCTGCGATCTGTCAGAAGTTTTCCATTAAGAAATAACACCCTGGACTGAATCTTGTTAAGAACATGATTCTGATCTCAGCCCTTCCCCCTCTCTCTAATAAATGACCTTTCATAAGGATTTCTTCACTACTGATTGTCTGTTCTTTTCTTCCTCCAGATAATTTTTTATCTTCACTGTAAATTTTTTTGTCTGCCTGTTCCCCCAAAACAGACTTTAAAGGGGTAACTTCCCTAGAGAATTCACCACTCTTCCAGAATGACATTTAGGTTCAAGAAAATTTTTTTCCCTCCATGCTCCAGCCCCAAACCTGTGGGTTTTTCATTTACCAGGAGCTGTGCTTCCAAAGACCTACCTTCAGCCTCTGGGCATCTCTTCAGGGGGTGCCTCTTCAAAGCCTTTGCAAAGCTTCCCCACCGAAGCTGCCAATGATGCTTGGGAGTGTGTGGCCCTGGGACATGCTGGTATCACTCCTGAAGCTGTGCCCCCCAATTCAGCTGGTTATGCAATCACCAGAGGACTGATGCAGGGCTGCCTCTTGACTTTCTGCTTTTTGGGAACAACTCAGGCACAACACGTGTCTTTCACAGGTATGTACTTTCCCAGTAAAAAGGCCATAAATTGGGCAACACTTGCAATTTGACTCTTGGTGTGATAGACACAGCTGGGATCTATACACACAGAGGAACTAAATATGGAGCCTTTGCTGGAGGAAGCTACTTCCCCATTTTACTTCCTGATCTTGTGTATCTCATCTGTATGACTGGGAGATTGTTAGACCAAGAACATATATAACACTTGGGTTCCTGAGTGACAGAAAAGGGATTAACCCTGCCATGAAAGTGTATCGTACTGCCAAGAAGCATGAGGAAAGGCTTAAACAGTCAGTGTATGAGACGACCATCTCCCTCACAGTCATATCTGAGCTCCAGGCCTGCAAAGGCAGCAAGGACTGTGTGTGCTGCACCACCACTCTGAGAGCCTCACTCCTTGGGCTAAGGCCAAAAGTCCCTATCATTTGACTTACCTGACTGGGGTCCAGGGACTGGAATGCACTGGATTTAAGGATTCTAACTTCTTTTAAAAGTTCTTTCTTCTTCCTTGATAGTAGCTGTATCCCTTTGGATTACACTCTGTTATGCCTAGGAATGGTTTCTGAACACATCCTAAACCATGGGTAAAGATGGTTTTTTTCATTCTTTCCACATTGCCAGTCTTTCTCACATAGACCTACCACAATGTGTCCTGCGCTGTGTAATCAAACATTGAAAAGAAGACCAGTGTAACACAGCTCAGCTTTGTGGTTCACCACATAAATGAATCTGAATCATTGTGCCAAAGCAAACCCTGGTCTCAACCCCCGGTTGATATGCTGAGATCTGCAGTGCCTAAACGAAAGTATTTATATCAAAAAATCAATAAGCCTCAACCAATTACTTCAAATGAAGCTCAGGATGAGGGATAATCTCAGGACAGTAAAATAACAGATACTGATGGCATCAAAGCAACCATCTAAACCAGTCGTGTTTAGTTTGCTTCTGTTGGTGGTTCATTTTGGAGTGCTTGGCTGTCTGAAAGCTTCAGAGATACCCCTGAATCCTAACCCTGAATGGGAAAAATCGCATATCTCCACAGCTGCATTCTGATCTTGCTCTGGTTTAGATTATGTTTATTATTAAAAAATCCCTCATGCTTTTTATTATTTTCATATGTTGTTTATGAAGGGTTAACAGCTGATTATTATCTGTGATACAATGCAAGCGATGTATTGCAAATGGTTATAAGCACATCTGTAGAAGATACAGAAAGTTACAACGTACCTATTGATCTGCTTGATGTGGCAATTGACTGTGGCGTTTATTAAAGTGGTTATCATTACTTACCACGAAAAAATATAGCACAGAGCGTGGACAAAGGGCAAAGAAACTCCTGCAGTTTTAAGGCCAGTGCATGAACTTCCCTGCCATCTTTCCTTATGCAGTGAAGCCTGGTTTAACTTTTCCAGTGGGCCTGATGCTCTGCTCACAGTCATGCCTATCCCACAGTTTTCTGCTTGTTTTGCAGATGTTTGCCAGGGTAATCTCTGTGCTCTAGTGTGCAGTGGCTGTAAAGGTGAGATGCAAGGCTAAACGTCTCTTGGGTCATATTCACATATAATGCCACTGAATATGAGACTGTTTCAGATTAATATCGGCTGCTACATAAGGTTTCCAGAGCCTGACTTCTGGGAGATGGAGGGGGCTCAGTCGCACACAAATATGTGGTCTGAATACAGCTCCCTACTCAGCTTCCTTTCATGTTAGAAGGACCTTGGAGTTGAAAGCCCTGGAGAATAGCTCATTCATTTCTTAACTAATAGTTTAGTAAGAGGGCAGCGTATGGCCCTCTCAGCCTCTGTGTTGAGAAGCAAAGCACAGAAAGTAACTTGTTCCTTCCTTAACTATGAGCACACTGAATGTTTAAGGAAATTGACCTATTCGTGGTAGAAACTGAGTCTATAATTTGAAAGAAGATTAATTTTTTATGCTAGAATATATCAGAAAGGAAATTAGTTAAAGTAAGATCCAGGTATTCCAATAAGGAAAGAATTAATTACAGATTTTAACAGAGCTGATGATTTCTAATTCTGGATCAAGTTATAAGCTTCAGTATATGTCAGCCAATGAGAAAAAAACCTTTTTTGTCATCATAGCTGATATATGTTGTCCTGAATTGCCTACAAAATATTGATAGAAATTGTCTGTGTAAAGAAGGCAGAACATACAGTTTTTTGCTTTGTCATTGAACATTTGTAATTTATAGACATAGTAGAGCTCTGCAATGAAATGTAAATGGAGCTATAAACATATGCATAATCTTTGGTAAGGCGAATGAGGTTCACTGAATGTCCTGCACTTTTCAAAACTTCCCCAAAACCTTGTTATCCTCAGGGTAAGATAAACTTTAGCCATTAATATAACAATTATAGATGCAATAGATACATAACACTTTTACTAGTTAAAGTACAGTTTTAAAAAATGTTTTCCAGGAGAGTTTTACATATAGGTAAATGTAAGAGTCCTCCTTAATATTTTAAATTCTCATTTTGCATTTCTGTATTTTTTTTCCTTAGTTTCTGATGGCTTCCTAGTTTTCACCTGTTGGTAAAAAGTAACGAAACACTAAAAGACACCATCTAATCTTTCGGCTCAATTGGATAGAGTCTATAACTTTGACTCTGGAATTATGTTTGGCTGTAAGAGTATAAGCAAGCCCCGAATGAGTAACGTAACATTTCAGTTATCAGCGTTCCTTACATAGCTTTCTTTTCACCTTTCTTCCTTTGTTGCAATAAGGCTTGTAAGTAGTTGGTCCAGGCTGCTTTAGATGATCAGAGCCACCTATAAAAAGATGAGTGATCAAGCTGTGTGGCCTAGAACAAAGGTATACCATGTAGAATATTAAGGATTATTCTGTTCATTTTATTCATGTGTGTGGTCCTGCATATTTCTTGCCCATTGTTTACATTATACAGAATATTTTTTCTGGTTACTCAGAATACGATATAGATATAGTACCTCTGTCCTATTTAACTAAGCAAGGTTTGCTTTCAGCCATAAAGTCTTCACTACTGACTAGGAATAGGATCAAACTACGAATAGGTGAATGGGTGTTTCTAGTGGAAGAACCATTTAGTTTAAAACATTTGAGGGGAATGATTTATTGTAAACATTTGTGTATTTATATGTGGACTTGTAGTTGATGCCGATTACCTCAAGGGAAGGTTTTCATGAAGTTTTATTCAGGAAAATCCATATGTTTTGGTACTAGCAGAAGGAATAAAATGACACATTTAATCTATTTTAGTGAAATAAACATTCTTGCATCTCTTTTTATATAAATTATTCTGTTCCATTTTACACGCATATTGTTTCCCATGAAAAAAGTGACCCCATGAGTTCTTCATTGAAGCAGTATTCCTAGTGATTGAAAATAAAAGAACAGACGTATTCCATCTGCCTACTTATCTGTCTGTCTGTGTGCGTGTGGATGTATGTATCTATCCTCACTTTCAAGCCTGTCTATTCCCATACTTTTAAGCCTTTTATCAGATAGTTTCCCATCCAAAAAAGTGGTGGGTTTGGATTGGGATTTTTTTGCTTTAATTTTATGTTTGGTCAGCTTCCATTACATGACTTTGTCTTCTTCTTGTTGTTTCTGCTCTTTCTTCCTCTTACAAAAGTACCACCCCTATGTGTTGCTATTCATTCCCAGGTAAGACCCCTCTGCCCCATTACCTCAGTTTTTGACACTCGTTTATTGATATAGGAGCTATAAATATATTTTGTCATAGAGTGATTGTCTTATTCTCCTTAGAAAACACATTTCACATAATGTCAGGTTATTTTCACATATTATCTTCCCTTCAGCTTAGTCTTGTTCTTTCAGGAAAACACTTCATTGTCCACATCTGTCAGATGCCTCCAAATCCCTATTAATACCATTGTGCTGCATCTCTTCACCACCTTAAAGCTCTTAGCTGTTAAAAGAGTCTTTCTGAGGCTTTAATTTTCCTTATAGTCTTCTGCCCCAGTCCTCCATTCAAATTATATCCTGTGCCAAGAAAAAATACTATCTGCTTCAGACGTACTCCTGGCAAGCCATAAGGCTCTTCTTCACTGAACTGATTGGAAGTAAATTGCCTTATACGTGGTCTTGTAGCATGCAAACCTGAGGCCAATCTAGCAAGGTGAGGAAGAGCTGCAGGGTCTCCTCATTGCAGAGTAGTGTAATGGACACAGCATGTTCTTATTTTGGCAATATCCTTGCACCACCACTGTGGATATCTGCCCCTTGCCTATTCCTTTAATGGCACCTCTGTAGGAGTCTTCTCCCATGAAATTCATTACAGGATTGCGGCTTTTCTCAGAGCCTCGTAGTGAAAGACTGTTGGACTGAGAACTTAAAGACCTTAGCAAAAAGATTCCACCCTTTATAGCCCTGAAAATGCATTTAAAACAGACCAGATGTGTTCCCAAATATAAAGATGAGTGAGGAATAAGAGCTTGTTTGATTCTTGATACAGACATTCATTTTTAATTGAGACTAGTGATTTGTTCTAATTAAAAAGCTGTAATTCCATCATGATTTGTTTGGGCCACGGTGATTTTCTCTATTTGACAGGATCATTTATAATAATTAAATTAAATAATTTCCAAATTAAACAGCCATAAGAGGAGAGAAAGCGTGTTAATATTTTTTCTGAAAGAAAGACTGAAATGAACCATGGCATTATCCTGATTCTAGTACAGCAGTTTCAATTTTCAAACTCCTATTCTTTCCCTCCCTCATGGTTTAAAATGTAGTATGAAAGAAATAGAAACAAAAAGAAAATGGGAAAGGATATATTGCTCTGAGTATTCTGTGCAAACAAAAGAGTAACAGCAAAATACAAGGCCATTTATTTTATCTGTTTGTTAATTTCAAGCTATTTAGAAAAATGTTGTTCTGCCAAAACCCTGAGTGCACATACAAAACCTTTTGTAATAAATCTTGTGACTTAAAGCCAACTTCCATATACTGTGGAGAAAATAAACCTGTTGTGAAAGACCTTACAAGAACAACCACTGTGCAATATGTGTCCTCAGGTGTGTATACTGCTTCTAGGGTAATCAGCAGAAGAAACATGTGCATCCCTTCTTTTATCTCACTGGATCTCCGTAGAGATTTATGAATCATCAGGGTTAAAGAACAAATTCTAAAACCTATCAAAATCCCCCAAATACCTGCTGGTGCAAACTAGGATATTGTCTAGTTTCAGGTTTGTTCCTGGAAAAGTTAATATTGCCCTAAATTGTATAGGGAGGTGAATTAAGTGTGTATATATGGGTGTAATGTGAAACAATGGCTCTTACATCTGTTTCTCGCACATACCCATCCCAGGATATTCTTTTTCAGGTTTCTCTGACCCTACAATTTCTCTTCAAGCAAATGGGCAAAAAAGATTTGGAATGAGAGGAGTCTCAACTCCATCTCAAAAGACACTACTCGCTAGCAAAATGGAACCAATGACTAAAAGTGCTGTAATTTCCTGTTAATGCAGTTCAGGGCAGGAATGATATAGCAAGTTTATTTCTTTAAGGCAAAACAAGCATATAGGTCACCATTAGTGCAGTGCAATATGTGCATTACCAGAGTCAAGGACTTCACCTCAAGCCATGGGGAAACTATTGGGCCCTAACTTCATTGAGATTTATCCTGGAAGACGATGTGATCGTTCACAGTGGCAAAAGTTTTGGCTGTTAGTTTTAACTTAGCTCTTGAGCCCATTTAATTTATTTCTATTTTAATCTAGAATTGCATTTTTACAGGGAAATTAATATGGGTCTTTTGTAAAGCAGGTGGTTTCTTGAATAGGCCTTCTCATTTTTAAGTATGAGGAAAGAAATAAGACTTCCGTGGTCTCCAGACAAATGAGACTTAGGGGTTGTAAGTCTTTGACTTCCAAGTTGACCTTTCGTTACTGCTGAGTTGCTGTCAGCCATGCAAGACTTGACAGAACAAAAGTGGGATTAGATTTCAGAGACATTAACCACCATATTCTGTGGTCCAAACTCTTTAGTGCATGACCTGAGAAGTAATTCTAGCTTGCCGCCACACATGGCAATATGTAGATCCTAAAATCAAGCTTATTAAAATATTTAAATAAACAAGACAGAGAAGATGAAAAAGTAGAGACAAATGAGCAGCAGCTAACAGAAGCTGGGCTTGGCAGCTATGTCCCCTTCAGAAACTGATTATATGGATGTTTCCATCTCTTAAAAAAGGCTTTACTATAAAACAGTCAAACACCAAAAGAATGAAATGGAATGAAGGAAATTAGTATGTATGCTTAGAAAGTAAAAAAAAAGCTTTAATGACTTGGGCTGTGGTTAAAACAGACATGTTCTGTGGAGATTTCATCTACTTTAATTTCCTGTTCTACCTGGGTGTGATCTGTCCCCGAGTTCTGCAATACAAGATCTGAAATCCAATGTGAATTCTCATTCTCCTTTGAGCACTGAAAGGTTTTGAAATTAAGAAAAAGCTTAATGGGTTTGAGGGCTCAGTTAGAAGAAATCAGAATTTTTCTTTGGTCTGGAAATCCCCAAGAAGGAGATTGCATCCATGGGCTGCAGATGTGATTCCAGGCATCCATGTTCTCATTCTCCAGTCCTTACTGAAGCAAAGACACAGAAATGCAAAGACACAGGGGAAAAAAAAAAAAAAAAGAAAAAAAAGAAGAAACAGAAGGCAAAGAAGAAAAGGCTAATCTGTTTTTTCCTAAAAGCTCTGCAGGAAGGAGATAGACCCAAGTAAAAATCTAAATTTCTCCCTAATCTCTGGGAGATTTGGGTATAGTTCTGAAAGCCTTTACATTTAAGAAATGAGATCTAGGTTTCAAATCTGAATTTCTTATTTTGGACAAACATCTAGTCAGAAGTCTACATTTGATTTTTGCCTTGGATGAAAATGTAGCTTAGCTGATCCAGTAAAAGTATTCTCTCATTTTCCACTTCAACAATGAAAACACCTTATTGCTCTGTCTTTTTGCTGTATGAAACTCAGCATCAGAAAGTATGCTTTTCCAAAGAATTAAATAGACTCTCATAGAAGATTAAGAGAATTTTGAAGCTTCTAGTAATCGATTGAAAGAGCTGAAGCCACATGCCACTAAGTACAGAACTGGTGCGAGTTCATACTGCTGCTTCAAATTTGTTCAAAATATTTTGATAGGGTAATTTTGTCCTGGCAGACTCGGGATCAGATCAAGTATCATCTGTTCTCCTGCAGCTACACAAAAGCAGCCCAAGCACCATATGGTGTGCTCTGGCACGGCACGCATGCCACAACTGAAACACGATCACACGCTCACACCAGACCTAGATCAGATTTCTGTTGCTTTTTAGTGCATAGATCAAGTATCAATGAATATGGAACCGCTAATTATTTGCCATGGTTTTAGAAGAAATACTCCACTATTAGTACCAAATATTGGGCTTAATGCTGGGAGACGCTGAGTTCTCTTCTATCTTACTGGGGTTGTCAGTTGGGTTGCTGGTGAGCAGAGGAGTGGCAGAGTCACTGAGGGACACACTGTGTTAGGGAGGGCTTAACTAAGGCACAGCTTAGCTGTGGCCACAGCTACACATCTGCTACCGTGAAAAGCCTACCCACTTTCTGGACCTTCAGTTAAGCGAGATCTTTCAGTTGCTGTTGCAAAGCTATTATTTGCACAGATATATGCACACACACACAGGGCACTGGTGTTTTCTTAGAACTTTCTGGCCAATGTCCAATTAATCTTTACCTGCAAAATCTATATTTAGAAACTGCTTTCACTGTGACCTTTCTTCAGAAAATGTATTTTTTTCCCATATAAGTAGGATTCGTTAAATAAGTAATGCATAATGATGCTCACAGTATTAAGGTAAAATAGTTTAAAAAGGGTTTTTTTTGGTACTTTCTGCATCTCCTGTTCCACTTCCACGTATACAAAAAAGCATCTATATATTTCTAGCTGCAGCTTCATTCAGTTCATAAAAGGAGATAAAGAAAAAAGGATAAACAAATGTTAGATGTATATAATAAACCAGACTCTTCTGATACTTTATCTCTGGTATAACTTTGGGAAAAAGAAAAAAAAGAGAAAAAAATTTGAGAAGTTCATTGTCAATTTCAAACTTTTAAAACTTCTTTTTCTGGAAAAAAAAATGGGTTTTTTTGAGATTTCTAACAAAGCAAAAGAGTAAAAGATGAATTTTAAATGTGTTAAAACATTCTGTTTTGTGAAAACCAAATGTTTTGCTTCCATTTCCAGCTTTTAAAAGCATCTTGAATTTCTAAAAAACTAAAAGGCAATTCTGAGATAGAAAATTATCTCAAATGGATCTGTTTTTAAAATATCGAAACATCGGTTTATGTCTTAACAAGATGAATATATATTTACAAAGCAATTCCATAATGCTGAGCGTACATTTTTTTCCTAGAAAAGATTTATGCATCCAACTCTAATCAGTTCACACCTGCGTAAAATGAGTGTAAGCAGATGTATAATGCTTCTGTTATAATGTGGTATGGCTTCCACTCACAGGGGAAATCCTGGCTCCAGCAACGTCAAAGAGAGTTTCTCAAACTCATTTCTTCACACCTAGTTCATGTTTCATCTTTAAGAATCAGTGATTTCACACTAGTCTAAATGTTGCTACTCTTACTGGTACAATTGCCAGATCACTCACATTAAATATGCTTAGTATCACAACAATTCAGATTTTTTACTTTATCAAGGGCCAAAATAATGGTTCATGCCCTAGATATTTCCTGTCTAGACTACTATATTGGGTTTTTGGACAGATTTCCTACTTTTTCCATTGTTATTTTCAAGGCAAAATGTACAAAATTCTATAGCTTGTTTCTTACTTTTCTAAGCTCTCAAGAAGATGATTGGCTTGTTTTCTTGGCTCGTAGTATTAGAAAACTATACCCCTGGTGAGGAATCAATCCTTTATTTATATTTGAATTGTGATTACATGAGAAAGCAGGAACTGATTCTGTGGGTTAATCTACAATAGAGTCCCCTTTAGATAACGGCAAACTTACAGCAGTGGCCTCTGAAGTATCCTATTTATTGCGCTCCAATGAAAGATGACAACAGCCTGCATTCAGTGACTCAGTAGAGACACTGAGAGGTCAAATATACAGGTGGGTTTCATTCATTACTTTATTCTGAACATATTAAAGTTAGCTGTCCCATCTAAATTTACCATATCTTCTCTGCCAGCATCTCCAGATAATTTATCTAAATTATCTCGGATGCCTGTCTTGATAGTCCATAAATGGCCTTTTTAGGAAACCTGTTTCAGTGTACTGAGGGATCTCTGAACCTAAATAAGGCTACATCAGATGCTTAACTTTTAGATAGCTAAATTAGATTGGAAGAATCCTGTCTCTCCTTTTCTGCTGGATACCTTGTAATTTGTCAAGGATGTGTAAGAACTGTGGTGACTGTCCATGGAATGGTAAATATGGATATTTTTAGAGTAGCTGAACAGGTCATTAAGTGATTAATAAGCCATCATCTGTTATTTTTAGTTGCAGTTTGAGCTTGATCAAATTTATTATAACATTCAATAATTCTAGTCCAACCTTTGTTTCAATATCTTGTACTCTATCATTTGATTGAGTGATCAGTCAGAATCCATAGCATACATTTTACTGAATCAATTTTCATTTTTCATTTTTTCCTATGAACAGTGACTTATTCCATGTATTTCTTTAATATGTTCGTCCATGCACAACTTTCTATCTATTGTCTGAATTGGAAAATTGTGACCCAAGAGTTACTCATTGATGCCACATTGTTGTTTCTTTTGTACTTGGGGCATAGACAGCTTCACTGCTTGTGTGATTTTGTAACCTTTGAGATTTCAGCTGAGTGACTTTGTTCTTCTGTAATAATGAATTTTGTTTTATTGAGTTTCGTATTTAACATGGTTTTATACAGGGAATGCTATTCATGCATGTTTCCCAACCAGTACTCCAACAAAGCTCAAGTGTTCTGTTGATCTCATTGTGAACAGTTTTTAACAAAGATTTTTGGAAGCTTTCCAATAAAAATGCAACAGAAGCAGACAGGGAGAGGTTAGGCAAACAGTGCTGCATTATTCATGGACACATATAATACTGTCCTCAGGAAAGGCTAAAGAAATATAATTGCTCAAAGGGAATATTTATGGGGAAAAACAGTAATAAACATAAGTAAATGTTTCAGAATCATCTTTAGTTTGAAGAAATGATGAGGACCAATGCCATCCCTGGTCTATAAGATTTGACTCACTACAAAACTTCCCAGGTTTCAACAGTATGTGAACCAAATGCTCTTTCAAAAACACTTGAAGATGTTTTTAGAAATCTCCAGTTTTATCCTAAATCTTTGCAAATATCAGCAAATACAGAGTGAGGGTGGTATTGATTGCGTACGGTGTCGGCTATGCATGTTTTATTATTCTATGTTGTTGAAGGCTATTCTGATGAATGTTGTGTAGACTGTAGAGTCTAAACCTCAGTGTTATATGCTGTCTTCTTCTACTCCTGTCTTCTTTCAGAGAGTATTTATTTACCATGGCCAGATCTACAAGCAAAAAATTTCCATGTTCTTTTCTCTGTGAAGATATTCTAGGCAGCCAGCCAATTCCTCATTCTCTATATTGGGATAGATGAGAGTGTACATGGGCCTGTTTGTCATCTCACAGCTGATGCATGCTTCCTTAGAGAACAGGACTGGGTAGAGCTAGAGCAGCCTCTGGGCTGTGCTAACAAAAAAGCAGATGGCCTTAAGGAGCCTGTGACTGATTCCAGCCTCTTTTAAAAATCTTGATGCTCAGGGAAAAAAAGAGCAAACATTTTTAATTTGGTGTGAAGGATTTGTTCCTTCTTTATCATACCGTTCACTCATGTGCAAACATCAGATGTTTCATCAGATACTGAATTTTGTACAGAGAAAACCCAAAAATGCTTTTCTTTTTATTTCTTTTTTTTTTTCCCCAGTTACCTTGCTTTGGTCTTTAATGTGAATCCATGAGATATTGAATCTTTGTAGCATGGATACAAATGTCGTTGTTGCAGATGGAAGCACTCTTCTATTAAAACAAGCCTGATTAATTTTGCTAATGCTCTAGTTCTGTTAAAGACTCCCTTTTCTCAAAGAGAGGCATCAAAGTTGAAAGCTGGGCTACCAGGTAATTGAGATTTTTTCCAGTGGGCTCATCACTAGTTAAATATTAATAACATCTGAGCCAATATGCTTTGAGTATATACTGGATTTGCCTCCTTAGTCTACATCATGTTTGAATCCCAATTTTCCCATGGTCCTAGCACCAATAAAGAATAGTTATTTATCAGAGTTTGTTTTTCAGTTCAAGTTTTGTTTTTCCAGCACTGGTATGCATGCATTAGTAATATGTGCTATATTTATATTTCCCCTATAATATTAAATTTCAAATGCATTTTTACCATCCCATTTCTTCACCCTCTCTCAATATAGAAGACCCTATAGTATTGCTTCACTCAGCTGCTCTGCTTTTTTAACTGTAGATCTAAATACATGGCAGTTGTAACAAGTATATTTGTGTACCTAATTTTAAACTTGCTGAGTGAAAATCACTAAAATTGATTTGGAAATTAATGCCTTTAGAAGCTGCAATACCACAACTTTACTTGCCATCAGTTAGTGGAAGTTTAATAGTGCTGCCCACAAAAAAGCTATGAGATCTCATACTTTTGCTAAAACTATTACTGAACTTTCAAAACTAGCCACTGTAAAAAAGGGGGGTTTGGTTGGGTTGTGGGGTGGGGTTTTTTTGGTTTTTTGGTTTGTTTTTTTTTTTTTGTCTAGACATTGCCTAATACAAAGAAGAGAGTTAAAAATTATAAACATATTGGCATTTCATTTCAATGCTTATGAAGTGAGATGATTTCATACAAGAATGAAACAAAGTCATGCTCTCAGCAGACATATGGAAATATAAGTGTGTGTCTACACCACACACTTATCCCTAGGCTAGTATCAGTCTCCTCTGTCAGGATGTTGCACGACATCAATGTGCTGTTGCCAGATCAGAATTGCCTCCCTGGCTTCAGTGTCGCAGCACACGCCGTGCTAGTACTGAAGGCAGAGAAGGATGGTTAGAAACTCTTTCAGTAACAGAGGTAAATCTGTTCTCTTCCTTTGGGATGGAAAAGGGGCAAAAGGAGGCAGAGGATGTCAGGAGAGAGGTCGGGGCTATGGGTGGCTTTTCCTTTCCTCTTTTTCTGAAATCTTGGGCAACTACCTAATTTGTCCAAAGCTGACACTTTAGGTATGTCTTCTAATGCCAGTAAGGCTGAATAATTTCTCTAGTGAATTTTGTTGTTGCTGTTGTGTTTTAAGGGGTGTAGCATCATCCACAGCAGGATTAGACCTTGGGAAATGAGCTGTACTCTTAAAAGCAATTTTCCACAGCTAAAAGTTTGAAATGAGAGCTTGTCTGATGACTTCATCCTTGTCTTTTCCCCCCAAAACCTCACAAGACCCCCAGACTTTAAACTCGGGCCAGGCTCTCTCCAAGGTCCCCTAATTTAATGTGATGTCATCACAGACTCAAGAAAGGATCTCTCGACTTGAGCTGATCAGCTATCCATTCAAATTACTTCCCCAGGCAAAACTGAATGCTGCCTGGGTGAATGTCTGGAGGGAAGTCTCAGAAGCATGTATGATTTATATGTTTTAGCTAACCAACTCCAACAAGCCACTCTCTTTACGGTACTTAGGGAAGCCTGCACAAAATGAAGCTGGAATTGGTAAAGGTACTGGAGAGGAGAGAAAGTGAAGCTCTCTGAGGGCATACAAATAAGTATTACATACATCCTGAATTCCTTTATTTCATATTCTATATTGATCACAAGTATGAATAAAAAGTAAACATGCTCATTCCACACAAAAAAACCCTTTATGAACTCATTCAGATGTTTCAAGATATACACAGAAAAATGCTGCAAAAGAAGGAAAGATGCACCTTGTAAAGATGTAATTATGCATGTTTCTGTACAATACACATTCATTTTCTGTGCATTTCTTATTATGTAGAATGAATTAAGATAGGTGGCGCAGGAAAAAGAGCCACTGTTGAAAAGGTAAATGGGAAGCAGTAGCTTCAGGGAGGGGGAGCTGAAGGAGGAAGGAAAAATAACATGCTGAGCAAGAGTGAAAAGCATGCTCCAAGCACAAAATGTCACAAGGCATAGGTAGCTTACTTCAGAAACAGGCAATACTATAACCTCACGTCACTCTGTTAGCTAAATTAGCCTAATCTGTCTAACAGTGAACACATTTTCAAAAAAATTACTGGTGTGTGCTTGAGCTTTACATAGCTGCAAAGAAATTGGCAAATTGGCCATATACTGTGTGCTTAGTAAAAGGATTCAAAATCAGGAAAGGAACCACAGACTCTAATTTCAGCTGCTTGTGAGGTCTTTCAGGGTAATGTATGCCAATCAATAATTAGAGTAACTGACAAAAGCTATGCATGGTGAATACAGTACAGGCAGATATTAATGTACACTGATTGGCTGCAATTTGTGTGCAGGATGATCATTAAAATAAGGCAAATGTAGCAGTGAGGCATTTGAAAGGAGCAGAACATTTTAGTATTTTCAAAGTACACCTCCTTTAGTCAATGGAAAAAGACAACTATGTCCAGAAAGCAATTCGCCTCACTTTAGAGAGAGGGTGAATTGCTTTTTGGAGTGCATTGCTCTCTCTCTCTTCTCACTTGCTGTAGAAAGATCCTAGCTAACTGGTAGAGAATATACCCTACAATTTTAGAGAAATTTATAACGGAGTTTAATAACTGTTCTCCTGAACCTGTTCCATTCAGATAAGTGTGGACACAGTTTAACAGTATGTAGAAAAAGCTATCACATGTAGAACTTATATTTTGCACACTGTTGCAAATGTTTATTCACATTTTTTTCTGAAATAATGCAAGCATCTAAATCCATACTTACTCAATGGTATTATTTTTTTTTTCCAGAAGTCCTTGGACTCTAGTACTGTAACTTTTCTTACAACCTTAGAACTACTTAGAACAGGAGAATCTGTCTTGTGACTCCAATATATATTCTGATACTTTTGTATTGATAAACAGGCTAAAGTTTATGGATATTGAGTTTCAGTACTAAGCCTAACATAATATTTATTGTTTTTCTTTATTTTTTTCTGTAGACAAGGGGTTTTCTATTTGTGCTTTTTGAGGTTTTTTTATTATAACTAAAAGTAACACTATATGAAATTTACAACAAATCAATCAAAACACAGACTTTCCAAATCCTCAAATATCCTCTGAGATAGTGTATGGGAGAGAGGTAAATATGTAATAGTTTATTCAGAAAAACTGTAAAACCCTGTGTGTGTACAACCAAATAATTCAAAATCTGTCCTAACAAGGAAGAATTGGTACAAAAAAGCAGTAGCAAGATGCAGATAGACCTTTAAAAGATTCACAAACTCGTCAGTCATGATCCCAACTGGTCTTCAAAACCAAAGTTGATTATTTTTCATCCAAAAAAAGCAAAAAATATCAACAGGATGAGACAGTTAAATGTTTCTGACTTTTATATAACCACAGAAGAACAGATGAGACTGAAGGAGCTGATGGCTGCAAACCCTGTTCTAAATAGCTCCCTACATTTAATCCAAGGAGGTCTGCATACAACTTATAGTATAACAAGCCTTCTATTATTAAACAGTTTGTTCCCCTTTCCTTTCCTTACTGCTCAGACCTTATGCAAGTAATAGTTTCTGAAAAAAGGCTACTTTTAAACACTGTAATTCATTGGTATTCTTTGACACTTTAAACCAAAGCTCAAATATTTCATAAGTAAACAAAATCTATTAATGTTGATTTTTACAAGCATATATATTGCTATCTCATTTGATTATCTTTCTGGTAGCTACATTTAATTCTGAATTTTTTTAAAGGCAGTCCTGCTGAGAGGGCTTGATATGGCATAAAGTAGACAGTCAGATGTCACCATCATAAAAGATGTATTCTGAACTCCCACTACCTTTTAGCTGCAGATTGCAGCCTGAAGGTTATCACAGCAGGGACAGGAGAACTTGACTGGTTGGTTTGTACTTTTCGTACAGTTGCAATCTCATATCTTGCATGATACAGGCTGCAGAATATCTCCCTGCAAATTCTGTATCAAATTCATATGTATTTTACTGAAACAAAATATATCTTTTTGAAAACTATCCAGTCTCAAATTAATTTTTCAAATGAAAAAGATAGTTATAGAATCATAGTAGAATATCTCAAGTTGGAAGGGACCCATAAACATCATTGAGTTACAAAATGTAAAGGAACGTGACCCTTGTCTCTTTGCTGCAAATGTGAAAGTAGGATAAGTTACACAGTCTTGGTTAGAAATGCTCTTCGGTGAGTTGATAACACAGTCCAGGTTGTAATTCATGGATGAGGCAAGGGAAGTAACAAGGCAGTTATTTGGGAGTCTAGGTTGCTGATATTTCTTTTCTCATTCATGTGACATAATGGTTCATACTCCAGAGACGTAGTTACAGGTCAGTCCACTCCACAGCTTTCATAGCTGTTTCCTGACATTTAACATTAGGCCAGTGGATCCACTAAGTGATCTAAAACCAGAGTCAAATAACCACAAATTCTTAGAGAAGAGGTGCAATTGCCACAGTTAAAAACAAACAAACAAATAAATAAATAAACTGTTAATACTGATCAGACTTAGAGTTAACTTTGTTTTTAGATATAGCTTTATGTTGCTAGTATATTTACTACGAAATAGCCAAGAAAAAACACATTTTATGACCACTAAAAAGGCATTGGTAAGACTGCCTCTTGTAGTTCTCTACATCCGGAAAAGTAACATAAAGTTGAAAAAGAAAAGCACAAATGTAATGCCTTGTTAACAACAAATTACTGAGTCTGCCTTTTCCTATGACTTCCATATACTTCTGAAGAGGTAATAAAAATGGTGAAAGGGGCCCCACACATTTTTTTTTAAAAGGAGACCTGTATGAATACATGCACATAAACATCTTCCATACCTCATTTTAAAAAGCAAGTACAGTAGCATTCTGAAAGAGTTAGGAACAATTTCTGGTATAGAATTAATGTTTGTGGTGCTTTTATTTAAAGAGATACTGGAAAAAAATAAGAAATGTATTTCCATTGCTTTTGAATCATTTTCTTCCCCTCCATCCCCCCACTATTAGAGACAGAAACCAAATGACCCTGTAAAATAGAACGATGGAAGCAAAAGGCATTTAAATTATACTATAAAATGGTGGAGAGTTTCCAAGACCTTATATGTCTACCCTTTCCGAACTTATCAGAGCACTAGTCAAATTTTGGTGTCTGATCCATTGTTTGCTGTCCTGTATTTTAAGTGGCTGGACTGCCTAGATTCCAGGAAAGGAAAATGAGGAAAACCATCCAAGACATTAAAACTTTATGAGGTTTGAGTCAATTAATTGTCTTTTTATGTTCTCTGCTACTAAATTGTTTGTTTATCAGAGAGCAAAAATGATAATGTTGGCTAATGGGATTAGAATACAATTAAACCAACAAGCACATGAAATTCAATATACAAGCAATAACGAAAACTATCATTTTTACATTGATTTGTGCATGCAAAACACACTTTAAACTGACCTGATGTGAAATTTGTCATGGGTAGATACCAACAGTGATAGCTGATGAATTTTCTTCTAAGAAGTCACATGATTAAAATAAAGCTGCCAGAAAACTGCAGAAGGAAAGTCCCAAATTTTCATTCATTCATCTGCAGACCTTTCTGGGGGTGTTAAAGGGCTGGAGCTCCCATGATAAAAACTACTCTCAGTGCTGTCACATGAATACTCATCACTGCCATTCATAGCTTGGCTGCATCTTTGTCCATCACCCTCTCATGGAAGGTATCCATCATCTTACAGGCTAGATGGGGCTCTGAGCAACCTGATCTAGTTGAAGATGTCCCTGCCAATTGCAGGGGGGATGGACTAGATGACTTTTAAGGTCCCTTCCATCCCAAAACATTCTATCGTTCTATGATTCTATGATCTTCATGAATTAGGTTCATATTTCCTTTGCAAATAGCTGTGAACAAGGAAACATAAGAATGATGGTATCAGGTCAGAAGAACTATTCATCTAACCCAGTATTCTGCCTCCAGCGATGGACATAAGCTAAAACCTAGGCAAGGGTAGGAACAGGGCAACTGTATATGAAAGCTTTTCCATATTCTCCCAGCTTGTAGCTGTTTTCAGCTCAGTGAATTTTCTGAGATAGATGTAGTTTAGTTATCCTCATTGATTTTTTTTCCATGAACTTTTCCAGTCAGTCCTATAAATTTTTAGCATGCACACCATCCTTTGGAGAGATTTACACATCTGCTATCCACTGCGTGAAGTGTCACCTTCTTTTCTGTTCGTTTATTTTACACTTGATCCCTCCCAACTTCACCTGTACTACCTTGTTTTTATCCTGGAAGACAATGAACAGTCTATCCCTAACCTCCTTTTCCCTCACATTCGTTATTGTGTAGACTTCTGCTGTACCTTCCAAGTCATCGCTTTTCCAGATGGAAAGGGTCCTAGAATATTTACAGAACCATTCCACACCACTGAACACCCTTGTTGCCCTTCTCTGCACCTTTTCCAATTGTATTAATATCATTTTGGAGATATGGAGATTAGATATACAGTTTCCAAGATAAATGTATAGAGTGTTTCCTGTTTTGTTCTCTAGTTCCTTCCCAATAATTCCTAATACTGCTTGTTTTTTTTTAACTTCTAGTGAGCTTTGAGCTGAAGTTTTCATGACTCTATCAATAATAACCCCAGCTTGTCACAACCTGTGTTGCAATGGTCAGCACAGAGCCCATCCTCTTATATGTGATGTTGGAATTCTTTTTCCCTGAGTGCATTATTCTATGTTTATCCATTTTGAATTCCATCTTTCGTTTTATTACCTTATAGCTCAGTCTCATGAAGTCCTTTTGCAAGGGTTTACAGCCATTCCTCATCTCTACTAAGTTATTAGTTTAACAATCATTGTAAAATCTCTCACCTTACTGATCACCCCCTTGTTTAGGTCAGTTATTTGTAAGATAAACACCACAAGTCTCAGTAGAGCTCCCTGCAGAACTGCACTGGAGTCCCTCTGTTGCAACATCTGGCCGTGTATTTCAGCTTTATGTTTTCTATCTTTTTAGCTAATGATTTACCTACGCAAGGATGTTCGTTCTTATGCTTTGCTTCTTGTTTCCTTAGATGCTAATGCTGAGAGGCTTTGTCAAAAGCCTTTGGAAATCCAAGCAGAACTGTATCAGCAACACATCTTTGATCCCATGCTTTTGTTGACTCTTTTAAGGTATTCTATGAGATAGAGACAGTACATCCTTTTGTAAAAGCCATGTTGATGCTTCCTAAGCAGACTATATATAAAGGTATCTGCAGATTCTTTTCTTTATTAGTGTTTCTAGTAATTTGGTACAAGCAAATGTAGTACTTGGAGGACTGTATCCTTCAGAACTGCCCTGGAACCATCCTTAAAGTTTTTGCCACTTTCTAGTCATCATATATCATGGCAATTTTTACAAGAGATTACACATTACTATTAGCATTTCAGCTATCTCATCCTTTAGAGTGCCCATAGAATTCTTGGGTGATTACCAAGCTCTGGTTCTAGCATTTTCTTGTTGATTTTGTTTATATATCCCATACTCTGTGGTCAGTTAAATTTTAGGCGGATGCTCTGAGTAATCTCCCACAATGAAAGGTTCTGGTTTAACTAGTTCCTTCCACAGTGATCCCCAATTGGTTTTTTTAATGTGATTTTGCCTAATCATCATTGGCTCTACAGACTCTCTTGATGGCTTCCTGGTTTTGATCAATTTGAAAAAAAGGTTTTTTTTTTTTTTGCTAGTTTTCCTTCAATCTCTTTTTTCCCCTGTCTTATTGTGTTTCCCTTTGTGGTCAGGTAGATAAAAGTTTCAGCATTACCCTAATGTAAGACAGATGATTTTTTTTTCTAAATTTAATATCTCATTTTTAATTTTCATTTATAAATTTATTATATATCTAAACTCAGAAATATATTGAATATGAAGTGGCTTATGATTCTGCTCTACCTTATTTTGTATGTGTTTTCCGACCCCTCAAAAAGAATATGTACACACATTTTAACCTGTAACAGATGGAATGTAAGGAATGAATAATGAGCATCTTCACTGGCATAAATCAACTTTATTCTGTTCAATGAAAGGTCCACCTCTTCCAGTATCTTATGTTTAACAGTGCCACTATCAGTGTTCTGGAAAGAATAAAAGAACAGTGAAAGCATAGGCTGAAATTTCCCGGGGCCACGGAGCCTCTGACAGCATCTGATTTGGTCACTTCCTCATATGAAATTTGTCCCATGTTTGATAGTCACCAGAGTCCTTGCTTCTCTGTGAGTTTGTCTAATACCTCTTGGAACCCAGCTATATATCTGAGCTTCACAATATCCCAAGGCAATTAGTTGTCTGATTTATTTACTTATCTTGTTAAAAGTACCTTTTAAAGGGATACTATGACATCTGATAATTTTATTGTTATTACCTTCTGTCATGTTTTGAGGAAAAGGGAATAAATTGTTCTGGTTCTGTATGTGGTTACTCAAAAAAATGCATAACATTGACTTCCATGCGTAAAATTGTTGCCTTTCAATTAAGATTAACCACAGTTATCTTGATAAACAGGCTACAAGTAAGCATGAATAAAATGCCTTTTTTTTTTAATTCCACTGACATGTATTCAACTTACCTAAAGTTCAACCAGCAGTTTGGAAGAACTTTGTCTTTAGCTGAAAGAGAAAGAAAACTCATCTGACTAAAAAAAATTCTGTTTTGGAAGAAGCTGTTGTAACCAGCTGCTAAGATGATTACAGCCCAAAGTGCATCCACCACCCATGAATATTTTAAATACACTGAAGAGTTTTGGTTTTTAAACACATTTCTTATTTTCGTTTCCTTTAGTCCTTGAGGCATTCAAAATATTTGAAGATACTGAAATAAATCATGATCAAATTATCTAGAACTTGTTTTAATTGTTATGTATTTATATTAAATTTTTTAGGAAAAAGAAATTTTAAGCCCTAGAATCACTTTTTTAATATAAAATTTACTGCTGTACACAACATTCCTTTGTCATAATGATGGACGTATATCATGTTTAATATTTCTGCAGTATAATTCTCCCCCAGTGAATTCTTTGGAACATTTACAATTTTCTGTCTTCAGATAAACAAGTCTAGTTCCTAATGAAGCAAAGGACCACACTTAAAATTGGCTAAATTACCACCAAGAAAGATTTATCTCATAAATGCAGCTCTTTTACTCAGTTCATGAGTCTCCCTCAAACAATTCTTTCAAACTTGCAGTTGACACAAAGACCTAAATACTGATTCTGTGAGGGTTTATTTGTAAAAGTTTTATTACTTGCAGCCTGAGTTAGCCTCTTTGATTTTCCTTTAAACTCCATCTGTATTTGAAAATAAAATAGTCTAGGGTTCATTCTTTGGCCCTCAGGCACCAAATGTCCATAATATATGTCCGTACCACTAAACTCTCTTCCTCTGCTAGACAGAGCACCCTTATACATGCTGTCTGTTGGGAGCAGCCCTGTTCTCAGCACTATCTGGGAGGATAATAGCTGACACAAGCCAAAACCATGCCACAGGGCATGTTCACCAGCATGCAGTACCACATACCAGTGTTTGAACCTAGAATCCTGCCCTGTTTACTTTATTATTGTAAATGCAACCCTCGAATAATTAATGATATATAAAGGAGTTTTATACTTCAGAGCTGAAGTGTTGTTTTCAAACTATTTATTTAGACTGTTGAAGTTCATCATGTGGCTTGACATCAGCAAAGGACAAGCCAAGCCACATGGTATTGCTTATTCTCCTTGACAGGTTTTTTCTGAACAAAGAATAATTAGTAGAAGAGATAGCTGGGAGGAAAAAAAAAAAAAAAAGAAAAAAAAGAGTCAGTGACCTCTTCAGTTCTCCTTTCACTGAAACAGAAACATTTTAAAATCCTTTAACCTGGTCTATTCAAATAAAAATAATCAGTGTTAGTTATGCATAGGAATTTACCTCTTCACACAAGAATTATGATTCTGTAATAATAAAAACAAGCCAGTTTTCCATATATCAAAAGGGAGAAAAAGGTCTTTGTGCAAAATGTTCATGAATATTATATAAAAGAACAAGCAGCAATGACAGTGTACAGCTTCTCAAGATCTGAAGATTTTTGAAGACTACTTTTAAGCTTATATATCCAAATCTAACTCTTAATGTGGAAGGTCAGAGTAGTACGAATCAAACTGGAGTTAAAGCTCTGTAAAATTTCTATGCATGTGTTTGCCCATTGACGCATGTGTTAATGTACTGATTACTTTTAAAGTGACATAGCACTGTACTGAATGAAAAAGAAGAACCACGCATGAACAACACCAGACAATTTCTGTTTCACAATACTGTGATGTGATGCATTATCCTTCCTACGTCTAGTGGGCACCAACGTACACAGGGTCAGAGCTAGTTTTCAGCAACAGAGGAACTCTTTATGTTTACCCCCAAGGAGGATCTAAAATGACACTTGCTGTTATTGCAGGTCCGTAGTAGCACAAAGTAAGCAGGAAATAGTAGCTTTGGAGAATAAAAGGAGCCTGGTGGGAGGCTACGCTCACCCTGGCTAACAACAGGTTTCATGATAGCTTTAATTGCAAAGCAGACAAATAATAAAGGGGAAACATCAAAGGCAGGATTCACCATGCAAAGAAAAATATCTAAAACTAAATGCCTATGTATAGATATTTGCATGCAAATTAGACATCTCAGTTCCTGTTACAGATAGAGGGAATATTGACAGGGATGACTCAGTTTCCAGCACACAGATGGCTACTGCTAGTAGAGATGCTCCAAGCCTGGCTTGTTGTGCCTGGCCTCCAGTTGCTGCTGCAGAGGGGCAAGGGCTGCTGTAGGGCTCCTGTGTGCCCCTCCTGTGCAGCTGTACTGGATGTTGAGAATGAGCAAAATGTCACTGGCTGCCAGTGCCCAGGCAAGCAAGTCAAGCCCCTTGTCAATAGAGTCAGTCAGGTCTGGAGAGCTACAGCCAGTCAGATGCAGGACTCTTTCTGGGTGAACTGAGTAGTTCTCTAGCCTCCATGGTGGGCAGACTTAGGGTCAGCTATAACATCAAATTCACATATAAATAAACACACCTTCATGTGTCTGAATCTGGACCTGAACCTGACCCTGAAGATCTTTTTCAAGGTGCCCACACACAGATACCTCCTGCTGTTTGAGATGCTTTAGCAAGCTTGGGACTTCCATGTAACGTAGTCTATGGGAAACCTCTGGCTTTTTGGAGCAGCAGTCGAACTTCAACAAAGATACCACAGGACATCTTATATGTGAGCAATGACCTGAACCTGAAATGTCTGGAAGTTAAGAAACTTTTAGAAGAAGCTGTGTGTTGTACCAAATCTTTGACAGGTCATTGTATCTCTCTGTTCTCCCCTTGGCAATGTGTTTTTCTCCCTGGACCCAATGTATCCTTCCTAATCTCCATTTCTTCACATTTCCCCTTGCAGGATCTGCAGATTTCCTCATGACCCAGACCCAGTCTCTCACCCTGTTTTGCACCAGCATCTCTCAGAGCCTGAGTGAGCTCCTTTAAAATGAGTTTCAGAAGAATTTTCTTTGTGGATGTGGTACACTTTGCGCAGTGGATGTGCACTACTGTAATGACGTGTTTCAAGGCTTCTTCACATCACAGGCACCCAGGGACACATCGTCTTCTACTTCAGTCCTGAAGAAATATTTGAAATGGCAGTATCAGTAAAGTTCAATGAGATGATACACTTCCAGAACATGCTGAGATCTTGAAATGAAATTTTGTACTGGAAATTAAACTATTTTCTTTAAAGAAAAGAAAAAGAAGAGGAATAAAAATGCTACATTGCTTTCAGACTTCAGTATGAGTTTGAGCTGATAATTCATTTTTCTAAATCACGTGCTCTCCTAGTGTACAACAGTATAAGTTTTTCCCAAAAAAGTCAATAACTTAAGTTGTTTTGTAAATACAGCACTGAAACATAAGAAAGAAGATGTTATAGACCAACTGGACATAAGAGGAAAGAAAAACCTCTTGTTCCAAATTTGGACTAGGAGAGATTACTTACTCTTGGCAAATGAGTACTCTAGAAATAGAAACAAGATCTCCAAAATCAAACCATGACAGGAAGGTTTGAGATGTCTACTGTCACCTATTTTTCATATGAAAACACAACAATCAGAAGGTTCATCATGACCCTAATCCTGGAATAAAATGGGAAAAAAGGAGAGAAAGGTAAATCACCCATTCCAATTTCCCATACTACTGCTTATTATCCTTTTTCAAGTATTCAGTGGCAGCAAATCCCTTCTATCAGGCCACCCGACCTCCTGTGTTTAAATGTAAATGTTGTTAAAAGTGACTTTCTAAGAGGTGAATTGAGGAAAAAGCTCTACACTAAGAAAAAGTTACTCTTTTACATAACTGAAAATGCTGTATAGCTACTATTCAAATTCAAATAAGGAAAGTAATTTCTTTTCAGAAGCAAAACTTGGACAATCTGTAAATTTGGAAGTGATGACAGAATTGTATGGAATATGATAGTGATTTCTGGCTGACAAATGAAAAATGATATACAGTAAAAAGCAGCATTGCAAGCACTAGCTGTATCATTAGGAAAAAAGCATCAATTCAAGGTTAAACTATCTTCTGAAACATGAATATTACTTTTGACCCTTCTGTTCTAACCTTTAAAAATGTATTTTCAGAGAAGCTGCTGCTTTCTGCATTGCAAGACCTTATTTAGAAATAAAAGCAAGTACAAAAAAGTTTAAAATAATTAAATGCATTAGACACTAAAGCAAATCTGTTTGGTTTTTTATAATCTCTACTACATTTACAGTACAAAGAAAACATTCCAGTGAGTGAATGCTCCCTTCTCCAGCTTTCTAATCTGCAGTTTTGCTGAAGCTAAATCAAGTACTATTTTGATATGGAAACTAAAATAAGTGTTAGTGAGATCTGTACTTAACGAAAAATGTGTTATAAATGAGTTGCAGTGCCTTTTCCAACTGCTAATTTAAAGGCAATTGTCACAATGCAGAGTGTATTCTATGTTATGAAAAAATATTTGGGTAAAGACAGATGCAACAGCTGTGACATTTTATGCATGTCTAGATTGTTTGGATTCTTTAGAATAGTCCTCAATAAAATGGTACTGCTGCTGCCATAATCCTTATATGACAATCCATAGTACTGAAAGCCAGGCCACATTCTTTGTTTTCTTTTTAAAGCTATTGGATAAAATCTTGGCTCCAGTAGAGTCAAGTCAAAATAAAAATTACTATGGACCTGAAATGGGCCCAGGTTTCTCTCATGAGCAAAAAATAAATCCAGTTTTACTTGAACATCCACATTTGATTCAGCATTTTAATTTCTGTTAATTACCTCTACAAATTAAAGTGCACTGTGTGTTTTATCAAACTAACACATCCATTCCCTTAGGTACTTTATAGATTTTTTTTTTAACATTGCAGGCAGGAAAAGCCTGTTGATCGATGTTATGCTAAACATTTTGTTTGTATGTGTGTACTCACATGATGGCAGTGTTTCTTGCATTTTGTACTACTTTAACATAAATATTATTACTCTCATTCTATAGCAAGAGTAAAAACAGAAATTAATTTGTTTAAAGTATGGCACAAAGTTGTAATTTGTGGAGATTTTGTGGGTAAAAAAGTCTACATTTCTGTAGATTCTGATTATTCTATAACCTTGCATTCAAGTTGTATGCATGAGCTAATAGTTGGCACAGAATCACAATAACTGTATTAAATTATAAATATGTTCTCAATATTTTAGGTTACACATGGAAAAATTATTGAGTCTGCGGACTGGATGCTTCAGACGTTTATTAATTGAATATGGGTTATTTGTTTGAATCAGTTCCAAGTTAGTAATAATAACCAAAACGTTAATAATCCCTAATGGCTGTGTAGGAGACTTACTGGAAATCAGTTGACTGCTTCAGTCCCCATTGTAGCACAGAACTTTCCCTTACACTTGACAAAGCTGCCATCAATATCTAGGCAATTGCCACCAACGCTGGTTATGCCATTGGAAAGGTCAAGGAGGGAGCAGTTATTGAAGGTGCTGAACTACAATTTACAGTTTGTCTGTTAGTGTTGCAAAATATTTCAAGGAAGTTTACCCTTTAAACAGCAAGAAAAATTAAAATCTCTCCAGAGCTAACAATTTAATTTAGTTTTTGGTGTTCGTTCGTGTTTGGAAGAAACAAGCAATATAAGGATTTATCCTCCGCTAACAAGATGCTTCTCAAAAGAAGGTTATAGCTGGCTCCTGTAGGTACGTGTGTTCTACCTCAGTCCTGTAGGTGCTGAGGACACACCTGATTAGTTGGGCACTTTTACACATACTAGGGTTTCAGAGGATGAGCAGTCATAGTTAAACAAGAATCTTGTTCTTCTTCCACAAGAATTGTTTGCAAATAAGTATTGAGGTTTTTTTCTAAAGCCATATGCAAATGTAATAACAATAGTCATTTCACTGGCCACAGATGTCAATAAGGTTTTCACTGGAATGAGTCAATCCTGAGCTTGGCTTTACATTTTGGTCATCCGGGCTTAGATGCAAATACATTTAGTGCAGGAAAATGCAAAGGGGAGAAAAATGACAGGTGTTCTTTCCAAGAATAGATTTATTGATTTATGCTTGAAAGTCAGGCAGCTGCCAATGATCTTGCTTGGTTATTAGTTTCAACAGCATTTATTTACCTGGCATAACACTTAAAATCCAAAATAATTTACAAACTTCCCTGATTTACATAAAGTACCTTAACAAATGTTCAGGTTGATAGACTTTAGCACACCCGTCTCAGCCCTCATTATAGAACTGCAGATTTGTAACATTTCAAATTTTTTATTCAAAATAATTTTATGTAATGTATTTTGCGTGGGTAGGCAGAAAAAAAATATGTAGTTTTTGCCCAAAGAAAATGTGTTCAATGAATGGCATTCATTGCCAGGAACAGCATCTTGAAATTGCTCATGCAGGGGGCATCCATTTTGTTGCATAAATGAACTACAAAAAATGTGACTCGTGTCATTTCTGTTATGTAAACATTGCATTTAGCCAGTTATACTGTGCTGATTAGGTATCTGTGGCTAAATGAACACATTCAGAAAAAGAAAAACATTTATGTGTTTGATGGCATCCTGTTTTTTGTCTCTGATTCAGTCTTTGGTCTGCCAAAAATACTAGAGATAGCAATGGAATTTGGACTGCATTCTGATTATAGCTATCAGGACAAATCTGAGCTGTATTCATTCCAGTTCAGGGAATATAAATACCCTTCATTTTAATGGGTGCTTTTCTAGCCTAATCTCCTTGGAAAATCAAGAAAAAAAAAGGGATTTTTTTAGAAACAAAATCCATAGCCATTTGTTATTGGAATATCACCAAAATGAGTATTTGGATTGGAACTTGATTGGACAAACTGTGTGATGGACAGACCAGTGGGAAAGGAAAGGGGGCAGGTGAAGAGCCATTGTTGGAGAAAGCAGGCACTAACCCCAAAAGAAATGGAAATTTGGAAAGACACCCACCATATCTGAAATCACATCCTACCACAGAAATCAATTACGGTGTCTATTTTTATTCCTTAAATGCACAGTCCAAACCCCACTTTTTTCTGAACCTCTGTGAAAGGGAAAAATAATATCCCAATTTGACATCTTTCCAATATTTAAATTTTCAGACATTTGTTTGAGTCTCAGAAGTTTCTCTTCTGCTCCTTTTGACTGCTATGTAAAGGCACAGTAAAGTATAGGTGAGTGTATGGAATCAGTGACATAGAGGAGTCCTTGAAAAAAGGCATAGAACAATCATCACAGGCCACCAAGTAAACCATTTCAGTGCATTTACTACTTCATAAAAATAAGGGGCATGTTTAAAAGTAAGGACAGACAGCTCTGTTTCCTTATAATTCTTTCAGCTGATTTCCTGACCTGAAGGTAAAATTCCATTGAGCTCCCTTGGAAAGAAATAACTCTTTCCATCTCTAGGATAGGGGAAAAAAATAAGCATTGTGATTAAACTGATAAATGAGAACTGTCTGTGGGCAGGATAATTTGCATTTGAATCCATACTTGCTCCAAGAGTAAATTTGAAGGAATTTTTGTTTGATTGTTTCTCAATTATTTAACCCTTTCTCACAGTCTCATCCAAGCAGCAACACCAGACTGAATAGTTATAGAAGACATTTGGCTTCTTCAGGATCTGTTATTGCACTGGTAAATCACAGGGCTTCCTTATAAATAAGAAAAGAATGTGAAAGAAAAAATGTTGGATTGTTATTATCAGTGCAAGAACATGAGATTCACCTTTTTCATGGCTTAGGGTTGCTTCTGGTGTTTCAATGACCTTACAAATTCTCTCACCCCACCGAGTTTTGAGTGTCATGGTAGGTAGCACTGTGCCAGTCCTGCAGTTGTGCAGTTTAGTTCACAGTTTTCACTGCTGTAGTAAGTCAAAGTACATATAAATGTTTATGTACTGGCAAAGTACTTAAGAATAAAAATAACAGCGTGCAGTAGGCAGGCAGCCATACTATAAACTTAACTTTGTACCTTTCTTTCTGCTGTCACTTTACATTTTTCTTTCTTCTCTTGGCATCCCTGGCAAAATGCCATTTCTTTCTCACTTACTCTTGTTATATGTCAGGCTCTCTAAACATTGCAATCTATTTGAAGGCTATATTGGTAGGTCAAATTTAGTGGCATACCACTGTAATAATGTTAACAGGGCATTGGAGTCGTTAGATGTTGCTAGAGCATTTTACAGTTATGTGGTGATGTAGTATTAAAATGATTGAACACAGCTTACTTAGCTGATGTGTTCTGGTGATGCGGGGGCAGGGACAGAAACATCTTTTTCAATAGGAGATTGTTTCCTAATGTGGCTGATCATGCCCAATACTTGTACTTTTTGATCACTGTCTGTGGCCAGGTAGATCAAGGACATAATATTGTCCCATGGAGGGGTTTCTCCAAATAACTGTGTTCCTCTCTTGTACATAAGTTAATTATCTATCCATTACAGTCCATTTCTTATACATGCCATATATTGTCATTCATTATTTACATTTTTTAGAATGATTATAAGACCATTAAAGCCATTGATTTTGAATCTGGATAATCTTAAAATATTCTAATAAAGAGCACTTCATAACTACGTGAACAATCAAAGACTATTCTGTTTGTTTGTTTGTTTAGCTGGGCTTTGAAAGAAACAGGAATGTGATTGATATCATATGGGCTTGTCGTCCTCTTGCATGAGAAGGATTTGTTCTAACGAATACTCAGCTGTAATTTTTGGCTGTTGAGATACACTTTGAAATACACTGATTGCCAAAATAAAAGCAAATAATGTAGACTCTTACAAAACAAGTTCTGGTCCACTCTCAAACAGGGAACTTCTTTTATGATGAAATTGCTTTAGAAAAAGAACCACCACAAAACACAAAGTTCTGCTAAAATAGATTGTAAATATATTTTGAGTGAATCAATACATTATTGGCAGTTTGAGTCTTAGCAAGGAGAAACATCTGAACTTTAGAAAAAAATTGCTGTAAAGAACCTATATAGAAATATACCTCTGACTCTGCATCCCTTTTTTTTGTTTGCACATGCTCTGGTTGAACAAAATCCTTAAAATTAATGCATAGACACTTTGTGGATCTTCTGAGAGACTACACATTTTCTTTACAGAAAAAAAATCCTCTGTTGATGACTCCAGTAGAGCATAAAATTATACCATAGATTATTTTTTTTGTCATTCAACACACTTTTTTGCTGTTTGTGGAACTAGAGTAATTGTAGGTGCTCAGCTCAGTGTGGCTTAATTTGAAGGTGAGCCAGTGCTCTGTGTTTGAACTCCTTTAGCTTGTGGGTGGCATTAGTCTCCCATTTCTAGCTAGTGTTAGTGACATAAGTAGCACATAACATTTGGAAAGTGGCACAGTTCTGATCAGCCATATTTTTAAGGGGAGAGTCTTGCTTCATTTGGGGAGGATTGCTGGATGATAATCCCGAATGGATAAGGACAGTTTCCTGAAACCTTTAATCAAGCATCTCAAGCTCAAACAAAGTGGATTTTTCAGCTCCCTGCCCTTGAGCGTTCCCAGCTCAGAAACAAAACTATTTCAGATCTTTTTATGGCACCTAGTTTTCCCCCTTAGGTTCCTACCAACTTCACCAAGAGCTCTGACCTGTAAGTCGGACATTGGACTGCTTAGTTCTGAGTGCTGGATTATTTTTATCAAGTGCAACACCTAACGCATGTAGTTTCCTTAACTTTCCAAGAAGAATGAGCTACATTTCAGGCTTGGTATCATTCAGCAGTATCTGCTGTGTGGCACTGTTGCAGAGATGTGCATATGGAACAGGGAATAGAGAGCATATTCTCCAAAGCTCATCCAAATGCTTGACATCTTTCAACCCTGAGTGATGGTGTGTTGAGTGGGCAGCACTTGCCCAATTACACATCCCTAGCACAAGAAACATCCCCAGGGATTGATATTCTCTTTTCCTTTACATATTGGATTCTTTTTAGGCCTGCTCTGTTAAAAAGTACACCATATGGCAGGGAAGAGCATGGTCTCCTAACTGCTAAAATGCTTCTTGATATTCAGCCTAGGCTTTCCTTTGCTCATTTTCGTAAGTAACAAGAGTGTGCTTTGGCTTTAAAGTATCAAAACATGTACCACACTATAAAGGGAAAATGGGGCAGACAGGGAACATAAAATGCCACTTGTTAGTGGTTTCTTATATCACTGACATTAATTGGACTCAAGAGTCAGGTAAATGTGAGGAATATATTCCTTAAATAGCCATAGCCTTGTTTCTTAGCCAGGATTCTTTTTAATTCCAGGTTCAGGATTATTTTTTAAATGAAATATTCAGATTCAAGTAAATATTTTTTTCTTTTAGTAAGCCTAAAAATCTTTTTTGAACAGTGGCCATTGTTCATGGATCACAGCTGTGGACTTTATCTTACTTTCTTTTAAGACTTTACCTTGAATGGAAATAAAATCAAGTTCCAGAAACTGGAACAAAATGGAATAGTTTAAGTGATAATGACCATGAAGACAAAATGATATGATCTGGGGAACAGTTCCAGCACAGTAAAGCCAGAGCAGTTTCCATTTCCACTATTTTACCATATAATCAATTCATAGTAACAATAATGGAATTTGGCCCAGTGTGTTAGTGACAAAATCACATTGTAAATAGGCTAGATAAGCATATGATTTCTTTGGTCTTGTCTTCTTTGCTCCATTTGATCTTGCATTCCTTTCCTTCTTCAGTTCCTTCCATAACTCATGCAGGGACCTTAACTCAAGGCTCTTGTTTACTCATTTCTTGGTGAATTTGCTAACAAGCCACTTTGCCATATAAGAGACAATGGCAGTGTCAATCTCGTTTGCCCCATTTATGCTATACATTACTATTTTTTATGTATATTTAGGAATTTTAGTTTGATTTAGTTCAAACCATATAATCAAAAATAATATTACATCTGCCTAGATGATGTTTTTATAGCATGAGACTAGGATTAAATATTGCAGTCTATTGGAAGAAGGCCTCAGATTGAACTGCATTGAGAACTGTATCCTGATTTTATCAAAAAAGTGATCTAGCTAGTTTACTCTAAAAAATATCTTAGCAAATAACTAACATTCATGAAATGCTGATGATCAAAAATGAATACAGCACTGATATTTTGGTATTTTGGAGGGAAACTACATATAGTATCCTCATCTTGAATAATCTTCTGAAGAAGATAGGAATCTTTTAACAAGGAAAGTTAAAAAAGAAGGGACAAGTAGCTATGTCCAGAGAGGTGGTGGATGCCCCATCCTTGGAAACATTCAAGGCCAGGCTGGATGGGGCTCTGAGCAACCTGATCTAGTTGAAGATGTCCCTGCCAGTTGCAGGGGGGTTGGACTAGATGACCTTTAAAGGTCCCTTCCATCACAAAGCATTCTATGATTCTATGATTCCAGGATTCTATTATAGTAGTTCAGCAGCATCTCTTAAGGACAAACCTCTATTCTGGATCCCTAGACTAAAGTACACAGCAAGTACTAGGAAATTCAGTATTTGTCACAGACAATATGGTTGTCATAGACTTTGATTTTTAGCAACTCTACCTTTCTTTGATGAGTTGACAGAACAGCAGGAATCTCTATTGACTGAGAGAAAAGCCGCCTCCCTTGATCTCCATCACCCTGGACTGGGACCAGGGCTCAGAATCTGGCAGCTGGACAAACCATGAAAAACACCTACAAAACCTCACTCTGTTAAGAGAGAAGAAAACTTTGTTTATTTCAGCTCCAAGCATTATTCTTTGGCCAAGTCTCCAGGACATGCTATAAAGGGTTGCTTTAGCTGCAGCTGGACTTTGTGTGGAGGAAATATAATGCGATACACCCTAAAAGTCAGGAGCCATCAGATCTTTGAGGACATATGTTACAGATTGCATACATTGTAGCATTGAGAGAGTAAATAATATATATTACCTGTGCTGTTATATAAAGCTGGACTTTATGTAAGGTTAACCATATTGTTGGCTTTGCATAAAGTAGTGTGAGTATCCAGTATAACGTGCTGTACATAATGCAGACCTTAAGCATATTATCTGGGTCAGAGATACCAAGGAACCAGTGATACTCCTCGTTCTTGTGATATGTTACAGTGCAGGTAGATTATACCTGCAAAACAAGCCTACAGATTCAGTAGAAACTGTAGATCAGCCAGGAATCAGTTACCAACTGGTTACACTTTTGGTTTTTTCTGGATTCCTTACATCATTAATGATTCATCTGCTCCGGTTAACAAAGCTTGACCGTGCATGGAACTGTTGGCAATAGTTTTAATGGGCTTCAGTTATCTGAGCCAGTTAGCCAGAAGTGTTATTAAATGTTTGCAGACTACTCATCTCTTCATAGGAGATAAAATATTTAACCTTTTCCCTTGTAAATACAAACAAATTATGAAGATGAAAGACATACTACTGTCTGCTTTTATGGTACTGCATAGGATTTTACAAACTATTCTCTATAGGTCTGCTTTTCTTCTAATTATTAAGTTGCAGAAATCACCCTAGGTAAAGAAATAATCTGAACCAAGCCAAATACCATAAGAATTTATCTTGAATGAACAATATTGAGAAAATCAAAAAGAGAAAATTATGTTCAAATGATTAGCAAGGACTACAAAAGCACTGGCCTTAAGATTGGCACTCCAAAGCAGATATGTTGAGCAAGCAATATAAATACGTCCAACACTAGGTCTGGGAAATATTTTGTACTTCCACAAAATCCCTTTATCATTGTAAACCAGACACGTCACTTGGGACTTGGCTTACTTGTCTGTACCTGAATTAGACCCAGCCTAACTCAGCCTACCGCTCATGAATTCAAGACAAGACCAAATTTTTTTTTTATCAATTCTTGACAAAACAGCTTTATTATCTGCGTATCTAGAAATATAATTGCAAAATGTAGCATTTTCAGCTCTGACAGGTGTGTTTTCCGTAATGGCAGTGTTCAAAATGTGTAAAAAATAAAAAGTCATAAAAGCAGCACTTGTAACATGTAAGTGTAGATCAACTTTCAGACTAGTCACCTTTTTTATTTATTATTTGTAATGGCTGAGAAACTTCTATAAATAAAAGAATAGCTAGGAAACATTTCCTTTAACAAGCTGCACTTTAAACAACTGTATCTGTTACAAGAGACTGAGAGAAAAACAGCGTCTATTTTCCATCAATAGCATCTATAACAGGAATGTAGTTTGTTTAGCTAGGCTTAGATGCAGGATATTGAGAGACATTATTCAGTTTACACTACTTTGTCTCATGCAGCAGAAAGTTTTCCTCCATTCAGAGAACCACTACCAGAAATAACGATTATTCAAATCTTATTTAAGCTTTACTTTGAAGATTTAAGTGAGACTAAAATATACATTTTTGCAGGTGTCTGTGCTGACTAAATTAAGCCTAATAAGCTTTATTTTGTATTTATCAACATATTCCCACCATTGCTATAGTATTGATCTGACTTTCTGGCTTTTTTTCTGACTCTCTCCTTCTGCACTTCACCTGCTTACTGTTCACCGATGCATCTGGCAGTGGCCAGAAAGAAGGTCTGTCTCTGTGCTACAGCTGTGAGGTGACCCATGTTCCACTCAAACCAACAAAGCCCAAAAATGAAAGAGGCAATGTCTTTTTGTTCCACACTCAAAGTACTGCTTTGTGCTAAGGAAAAATGGCAAGAGAGAGATCTGTGGCAACACCAGCAAGTAAACAGTAGTAACAGCATAATCAAAGGAGGAGGGAATTTATCTGAGGTCAGTCATATGCAGCTGAACATAAAGAGCAAAGGAATTGAGTCATTGAGCTCACATTAAGCAATTCACTGAAAATGATTCAGGATTAGCTATGTGTATGCTTCTTGCATACACTTCCTGAATAATGATCCTAGGACTTTTTAGGCCTCATTAATACACAGTGACTGCATTTGCTTAGTCAAAGTGGAACTGGGCCAGATTATAAATGTTAGTCACAAAGGAAAACTCTCCCTCCATTGTGTAATCCCACCCAAGTATCAGGGGATATATGTACCAGTGACTGATGTGAGCAGCGAACAGTCATTCTGTCTGGGGCTGTACTCGGTCTGCTTTCCTCATGTGGAGGGCCATCTGCATAGAAAAAATGTTTCATTTCAATTTAATTAGTTAAGAAAAATGTCACTTGGTATGAGTAAAAATGGCAGAATTCACACCACAATTATTAGCAGTCCTTGGCTTGATTTCTTTGCCTTCACTAATTTTTTTATTATTTTATGAATTCAAAAGAACTAGTTGTTGAAAAGCATGCAAAGAATTGTACCGTTGCTGCATTGAGATATTAATTTCTTCTGTTTTATATTTACTCCCTTAAAGACACTTCAAAATACCAAATTTCATAGACTCAATATGTAGTAAATCTAAAAGGAAAGATCAAGGAATGTAATTACTCTTCCTTTGAAGCTCAATTTTTATTGTTATTCATGAAATGAACAGGTGGACTATAAAACATGTGATATCATTAGTTAATTTTCTATTTTAAAAATTTTAACCTAATGATTTGATACAGTAAATGATGTTTTTAACAGATTTACTGGACCAGAGACCATAATTAGGGAATGAGAAGGCTTCAGGTCATCTAGTTATGTGCCAAAGACTGATTGCTCCTTGCAGTATATGTTGGATGCACTAGGGAAAAGGGAGAGAGCAGAAAGATTCAAACAGAAGAAGCATAAGGATATTAGCCAGTCAGGACTTCATTTCTCAAGGTCACTGAACAGGACATTATAATAACATATACGCAATCTGTAAAAAGAGTTTGCATACTTTTTTTACAATGAACTGAAAAGAAAGGCTGTAACTTAAAGACATTATGAATTAGGAAATGGGAAAGCAGGTAAATAAAAAGTTGTGTTTTGATCATGTGGATGTTGACCAGATGATTGATGGCAAGAACAAAAAAACTTCCCCGTATTATTGACCTACTACATTGTATCCTGTGAGTTTACAGTTTTGCTTTTATTGAATAAATTAATTTTATGTGGCATTTCCTCACAATCCAAACAAAATGCAACAAAAGTAAATTAAATATCACTTTTATTTAGTAAGCTTCCTACAATAATATTAAAACAAGAGGCTGGATTTGGAATGAGAATTCCAAGCATGTTTTATAAACTTGAGGATTTAGATAACAATATGACTTTCTAACTCATTTTTTCTTATTAGTAACAAGAAAAAATAATACATTTTAATAGAAGACAAATCCACTTTATTGAGCACAGAATATAATGTGAGCTTCCAAACTACACTCATACTTTAAAGTTACTTTATTTATATGCATTACACAAATCCTATTGATATAATGCATGAGGACCTCAGATTCTCCCTGCTTACTTGACTTATTATCTAGGTGACATCTGGGGCATTGATTTTCTAAAAGATTACATTTTTCTGTCCAGTTCGCACTGTTCATATTATCATGCCAAATTTTATCTTTACATGTAGGTGAGTGATTTCAGCAAGAGACATCTGAATGACTCAAAGGATTTCCTCTCAGGCATGCAAGTGCTTTTTTCTTAAACTTTCCCTCATGAAATAAATAAATAAATAAAAAATTGACTTATACAACTATCTTTATAATTTCATATTGGGAGACAAATGTTTCTTCTAACAGAAGTTATCTTGAAGTAAAAATGCAATTATTTGACTAGTTTTGATAAATCCTTCAGCATAGCCCTTTCTTGAAACCAAGTGCTCTGCTGAGATACACATTTCAGCGCATTTGTCAGATCATGTTAGAAGTGTTACGACATGACACGAAAAAGGAAGACCTGATAAATTCATAGTTCTAATCAGAGTCTCTGAGAGATTAAAATTAAATCTACACATTCACAAAATATGAGTTCCTTCATGTTTCCATTTAGCAGCATTTCTCATTAGTTAAATCTTGTTTCTTCAGTAGATGAACCAGAAAACAGAGTTCTCTTTCTCTAGCTAATGAAAATATACAGATGGGGAAAATACACAGTTGATGTGTGCTCACCCGGTGTTTGAAATATGATGAAGTTCGTAACAGAAACCCTCAAACTTCCATCAAACAAGCTAAGGTAATAGATACACCAACTGTGTTGATACTAAAATGGCTGAAACATCATAATTCTTTTTATAGGTCTCATGGCTTGAAGTCTACCAAAAGTAAACATCAAATCTATCTTGAGTAGGTTACCTCAGCTGCCTCCCTGTAAAAGAGGAGCCATTAGATTCTCCTTTAATGTTTGCAGAACTTGAGAACATGTAACAGAATTCCCTCTTGTCCAACAACTAACCTCCACGATTTCTCCAATTTCTTCAAGAATTTTTAATAGACTTTTTCTCTTCAGATGTTAAATGTGCTCATTGAGTTTGAAGGATTGACCTATTCACCCTTGGCCATTTTAGGTGTAAGAAAACTTCTGTAGGCCAAACCTATAAAAGGATCTGAAGAAAAGTAACAGTTAAATTTCTTTTGCAAACAAGACTTTGCTGAAGATACTGCGCAAGAGCTGTTGGAATTTTTCTTTCCAGTATATGTCAAATTCAGTTTATTAGAAACAAAAAATAAAAGCAATAGGAAAAACAACAGAGAAACATCTACCTTTTTTTTTTGGCTCATTGGTGTGTGTATATATATATACCCCCTAAATATATAGAGGGTATAAATCCAAGATTTTGGTATTGGGACAGGGAAGCGCTGCAAGGGTTGCAGTCTTTAAATGTTTGTCTTCCTTCTTTTCCTATATCTGCATTCAGCAATTAAATGTTTAGGTTATGTTAATTGGCAATAAATTAACTTAAATTCCACAATTTGAGTCTGTTTTGCTTGTGACAGTAACTGGGGGTGATTTCACTGTCTTTATTTTGACCCACAACTCTCTCTGTTGTTCTTATTTTCTCCCCCAACCAACTGAGGGGGTGGAGTGAGAAAGTGGCTGTGTGGGTGCTCAGCTGCTTGCTGGGGCCAACTTACCACAGTCCTTTAAGTTATTTGATCTTTTATCATTTAATATCAATTTTCCATCTTCATTTCTATCAACCAGCTTGCTTTGTCTCCTGTGTCATACAGCAGCATTCTTATTGGACACAAAGACTGAAAGGTTATTACTAGATCTTATCAAAATATTTTAAACTTTACCAATCCTGACTTTGATCTATGGTCTTTTTTGTTTGTTTTCTGGCTCTCATTTAATATGACTGAAGAAACACTTGCCGTTAGTTTTTATTCCTCTATAATGAATCATTTCACTGCGCTTCCTGATCTCTCATGTGTAGCATTCTTTACTCACTCCTAATATCCTTCTTGAGATGATTCATGGAGTTATGCCTGGAGCCCTTCTCTCAGTTCTGTCCACCTTGCTTGCAGTGGTAACTCCAGACCGTTTGTGAGTGTTTGCTTTAGAGAAATTACAAACCTTATCCACTCTTAAATCTTTGAGTGTCTTCGCCCAGTTTACTTACCTTACTGTCTTCCTAGTTCATTAGAACTTTAAACCTTATTTGATAATGTTACCTGATTTTTTTTAATCTTTCCCTTACACTTAAGTTTGAATTACATCTGAAATACCTTATTGAGAAGTGATTGATTATAAGTTATTATAAGCTGAAATCAGTTTATTTTGTACATTATGTTTGTTTTTGTTTTGAAAGAATCTCATACTTTATGGGAAAAAAAAATAACCAGATAATTATTTGATGAAGAAATCTCAATGGCAAAATTAAGGAATACCAAGGAATACTGTATAAGTAAAAATTTCTTCTCCAACCCATTTCTTGAATTAATGTCTCCTGTAATTAAGCAATTCCCTGTAGTATTAATTATCAATTGTATTGAAGAGTGTTTCACTAACCAGGCCATACTAGCAGTCAGACCAGCATTCTCTCTCTCTAAATAATCTGCTTAAATATTGCGATTAAAGTTCAGTGATCCAAATATCCTAGTCAACACTGTGCAATTTCACTTTTTTTTCATTTATTTTCAGCAAGTAAGACAATTGTGTCATAGTCTATTTTCACTATATATATAAAACGTGTGGCAGAATTAATGAGAGATACTGAATATATTAAATAGAATTTCTAGTCTTCTTGTGAAAAAAAAATCATTTGACTAATTGGTGTAAATTATCAACATTTAATATAGGAATTATTGTGCTGCTTGAATTGTCTATTCCATTTTAACATATCCTTGTCACAGGAAAATAAGCAGTACCCTACATCTGCAAAAAATAAAAGGGATGTATCAGTCACAGCCTGAATATGTCTAATATGGAGGTTGGCAGTAATGTATATGAAAAGCCAATGGCTGGTTTTAAACAAGTATTCATTGAAACTTAACAGATACAGTTTTCCAAAAGAATCATCAAAACTCTGTAAACCATACATGTTTTCAATAAACATTTGAAATGTAATTATTCTACAATAAGTATCCTATTAAAGTTAGAGTTATATTTAATAACAGTTGCTGCATAGTTCATACAGACTAAAACAAATGGCTAGTATAAACAGATTTGCCAAAGATCAACGGTTATGAAGGAGATATGTATACTATATATATATATGTGAATTCATATTTATATAGATACAGTTCCTTCATGTATGCATATATATAGGCTGAATATTTCCTCCATGCTTTCACGTTTCCATCATTATATACATATATATATTTCCTTTCTCATACATGCATACATTTATATCATGCAATGCTTCAATCAAATTTTTTAAAGTACATGCTTTTAAAATAAAATTTCTATATTAATCTGCCTTTTAAATCCAAATTTAATTCACTTTTAAGACATCGCAATTTTAATACAGATTTCACACCAAGTCCAGTATATTAGAAACACAGGGTAAAATCATTTCCCTATAGACTATAGAAGTTTATCTATAAACTATAGACATTTGCAGTTAAATGAATGTAAATATCTTCTCTTCTTTTGACCATAGTTTCCCTAAGATCTCTTTGCAGTCTGTGGTGAAAAATAGATCATTTTAGGGTGTTTCAGTTGAGCTGTCTTAGTATTCAGCAGACTGTTTCCACAAACTTCCTATTGTACTCCACTGACTAGAAAAGGAGCCTACAGTAATTAGTTCAGATATAAATGTGTGCATTACAAGCCCATGACTTAGATTCATAGCTCCTACAGTCAGGAAATCATATATTTAATGTGTCTCTGTCTGCACTGCTAATCTATTTTTACAGAGTAGTCACAAAATAAATTGAAATTTTGAGTTCTGTAGGCCAAAAAAAATTGGTCTATACCAAAATATATACCAATCCATCTCTGAAACACATCCTGAAAACAGTGTATTTTGCATTCAGTTACAATATTTTTTTATAATCTGAAAGATTTCATTCTGATTGTGAATTTATACAAAATAAATGTCAGTCATTTTGAAATAATAATTTTGAAATAATAGGAAAAATAAAATAGAAACCACATCACTATTAATCTTATTTTTTGTCAAAAGTATTTTTATCATATGGACATGTCTTGATGAGAGAAGACTTTATCAAATTGGTGTTTCTGCAAGAAAAAAATCCTGGAAAATTTCCAGCCAGTGCTTTGTCCAGAGTAAAACATACCTTATTATTAAGGGGAAGATAGGTTAGACCTCATTTTGCATTACAAGGAATAGATTTATGATATTTCAAAAGTTTATCAGTCTGATAATGCAACTTTGATTTTATTAAATTTGTGCTCTAAATGCTGTATGTTGAGCACTGGCGTGTCTCAATCATACTTGATATGAAACTTTATTGTCACAATAGCCTCATTATTTTTAGCGACATTGCATGCAATGAGGAGATAGGATTTGTCCACTGGAAAACACTGGGAGATGGCTTCATGTCGAATATTTATGCAACCACAGTGTGTTAGAAGTCTAGATGGACTATCCTGGCTGAGATATAATCATTTCCCTGAAGTGAACCCTAACCATAAATCTGGCAGACATACCAGTATCTTCTTACTCATCTCAAATTCCCAGCAGGACCTATGCTGAGTTTATCTGGCTCTACAGTTTCAGTCTGGCATGAAGTATGAAGTGAAAGTCAGAAAGAATGTAAGAGCTGAATGTGATCTGACTGAATCAAGTTTAGAAGGCACTTATTGCCAGCATCCAACTTAAAAAAAAAAAAAAAAAGAGAGAGAGGAAAAAAAAGACATTAAGGATTGAAATCTGCTATATAGCAGGGTCTACATGGAAGATAAGCCCCAGAACTTGGGAGAGTGTTACTGGAGGACCAAGATTCAGGACCAAGACGGGAACAAGATCAAAGGTGAAAAAAAAAACCAACCAAACAAAAAAAACCTCGCTAATGAAGAAAGGTTCTGATTTTTTTCCCCACATCAAATCCAAACCTAGTTTCTCCTCAATTTTAACCCCTTTGCCATTGCACAACTGCATACTTTTATGGGAAAAAGGTAAACAACTTAATATGAGACTATTCTACCCTTTTAACTTGGAGTTATCCTGCTAAGAAAAAGCATATTAGACCAAATAAGTTTGTAGAGGTGCAACACGGAGATCTTAAACAGTCAACCTCCCCAAACCATAAATTTACCATAAATGAGAACCTTTAAGATCACTGGAAAAATCCGACAACCTGGCAAGCTTCAATCTGAGCTTTGGGTCAGAGACAGCTAAATGTTAGTCACTCTCCATATTCCACAGAATATTTAATGTGGATTATAAGAGACTTTATACTGAAATTATAAAGGTATGGCTTTATAAGGTAATCTCTTTAAAGATTAATACATACAATACTAGTGGTGTGTTCTGTTGCTTCCAAACAGATAATCTCAGTGCAGTATAATGTTAAATATTGTAAGAAAGAAGTGTATGTTTTTATAGTGAGCTGTCTGGAAAAGGGAAAAGACCAACTAAACCATGAATCTCTAAATGTATTCTCTTTGGACAAAAGAGTCATATTCCATTTCCACTCCTGAATTGTTTCTACAAGTTTCCTTATGTTCAATGTTGTTGTATAACTTTTTTAGTTTCTTTCAAACTAATTATGAAATCAAAGAGGTATGCAGAGGGTTACTACCAGGTACCGCTTAAAAGAATTCCCTCAGGTCTTGCCATACAGTCAAAAGTAATTGCATCTTAATGAGTTACCACTCATCAGCTGTGCAATAGGAGCTGAATGTGCATATTCTTCACTCACCTGAGGTTTGAAATAAGGAGTATTTAATCTAAATTATGCCCATTACCATCTCAAGTTAATGTGTTTTACTTTGCAATTTGGAAAGCCTATAAGCATAAACAGTCAATACATGAGAATATACTACAAAGATTCACGATGCTCAGCATCAAAAGGTTTTATGAAAAGCCCAGAACTGCACAAAAAGGCTAGGAAGGTTTCCTTTAGAAAGTTCATATAAATTATTCTTTACTGAATAATAATGCAAAATGCGACCATGGTTAATTTATCCAAGTTTCAGTAAAATTGCCTTCTGCAATTCTAATTACTTCCTTTCTGGAGAAGAAAAGTAGTAAGACACAAAGGATAGTTTATTAAGTTTCAAGGTAATACATTTGCCTTGAAATGGTTAAACACTGAAAGAGGCATATATTAAAGTAAATCACTTTTACTAAAATAAAATTTCTGTATGCCTGAAGATTGACATGATCCTAATAACATGAAAAAATGAACAGAAAATATGACAAGGGGAAACTGTACTTTAGTACTAAAATGAAGAAATATAGGGGCTGAGAACCTTGACTTTCAAGAAATTATGTAATTTCAGAGTGGCTTTTCTGCTTTAAAGGTTCATATAGTGTACATTTCTTCTTCTTATGGATAAACTATGTCAAGGACTTTAAGAAATGCCAGAAAAGTTAACTAAGTTTTCTGTTAGTAAGAAAAAAATCATATCTGTGACTTCTTGTATGTTCAAACTTGTACTTTCTATTCAGTGTGCCATGAATCATTGCATACACTATTTTCTAGCCTGATCATAAGATCCAACCTTAGATTTAATTAGTATCAATAATTATTTCCATTTCCCTTAAAAACGGTTAAAAAAGTGAATTATTGTGTCATATTTCAGCAAAAATTTGCAGATGTTTCAGTACTTTGGCTGTCTTTGGTACAAAAGTACCAAAATGGGTTTAGATATTTGTGGAACATTATTATTTGGTTATTTTAGAATTCTGTTTCTAAGAAAATCCCATAGAAAAATTGTTTTTTAAAATCTTAATTACTGTTAAATTATTTCTTTAACCAGCTATACAACACATGCAAAATGAGATAAACTTCAGGTACTCTCTGATGATGTGTAAGGCCAGACTATACTTTCATAGTACCTGTAATATTTAAAGGCTGTTACACTTTCTGGAATTAACATACTTCTAGGGAACTTTTATGGCTTCAAACAACTGATTTTTTTCAAATCGTGGTCTTACTCAACAGCCTTCTGATTTTGTAAAACAATTTTCCCTTTTACTTGTGATAAAATCCTCCCATGCTAAATAAAACCTGAGCTCTATCATAGATGCAAAGATAGCTACCTGTAATATAATACTATTAGAAATTCTGCTATTGTGGAAACTGACATACACCAGTATCAGGCCTTTCAGGAGTTTTGTTACCATTCGAATCTTCTAAAATTGAAAGCTGAGCATTAAAAATCATTTCAGTCATAACCAAGGCATGATCAGTGGGAAGAAATGCTTTCTATTTTTTATTCAGTTTGGGTTTTATTCAAAACCTTACTTGAGAAGTTTTTCAAAGCCAAAATAAACATTAACTATGAAAAGTAAGCTGGCTTCCAGTTGCTTTGAAGGACTCTCTGTGGTTTTTCTTTTCCCCACTTATGCCAGCCTTCACATAAATTATTTGATGTCTTGTGTCCAGGCACTGTAACTCTTTGTTTGATTGGCTGTGAAGTGATTTACAACTATGTAACAAGGCTTCACCTATATGACTGTGGCAGTGATAATAATACTAAGAAAAAACACTCTCCGTTTTTTGTTTGTTTATGTGTTTGTTTATTTGTTTGTTTCTGAGTTTTCTATATGCATATCAGAATCAATATCAGTAAATTTCTTGTGATCATGGGTAGCTCTTAACCTAAGCAGGTCGCCACCTGTGATTCAGCCATCTCCCACACTAGAAGCCCTGCCTTTCTTGGATGTTGAAAGCAAGGAATTAGAATACAAAATCTGCAAATTAGTCCAGAACTTTGGATGATGAATTCAGATCATAGCCCCAGGTTAAAGATCCGAGGGCATGCTCAGCTCTAGAGACTCTGCATCTTCATCTTTCCTTTTCCATTTTGACTCCCAGTTTATGATTCTCCTTAACTGTTCTTTGACACACGCCTCCTAACTCCCTCACTTGTCTCCACATCCAGCCTTAGCCCAGCAGAGACCGTGGTTAGCCTGCAATAAATGAAGAAAATCTAGTGGAGATTGACAAGAAAGGTAGTAAGAATGAAAACTTGACTCATAAGAAAAAGCTGAAAGAACACAGAATTTTTTAGACCAAAGTAGCAAATAAGACAGCCATCAGTAATTCCTTATGCCCATTTTGAGTAGGGCAAGAAATAATAACTTCCTCTATAGCAAGGAAGGATTACTCTGTATCTTAATGCAACTTCTTTTCTGGTGAAGTGATAGGTAAAGATAGAAACGCATTCTCTAGGAAGCTATGGAATCCCTGCAATAGGAAGGGTTTAAGAAGTTGGACCAATGGGGATGGTCTAGATGTATCAGATCTCAGGAAAGAGAGAGATGGCTTGCTGTATTTCTAGGACTTTATGTCAATGCAATTAATTTGTTTTACTAAATTCTGTGGAAGCAGATTTTTCTGAAGCTGGCACAAATGAGAAAAGAATTATAACATTGTTTATGGTTACTGAGTTGATATTTGCATAAAAATAGATGGAAGAGATCATGAATACCAATATCAGCTATATTCAGTTTTCTCCACTTTTGACCTTGTCAAAGCACAGAATCCCTTAAGAAAACAGATGAAGTTTACACTTTTGACTTCCAACATATGCAAAAGAATTGTTTATCATTTACATGTAAGGGTTCCTATTACAAATTTTGAACTTTGATAGATGATGTGTTCATCATCCAAATTCATTTTAGCTTGCATATCTATTAAGTCAGATGGTTTAATGTTGATATCAGAATGACAAAGTCCCTGGAAGAAAGGAAAGTATTATGCACAGTTTAATTCTTGTAGGGAATTGAGAGCATGATAAATTCCATTCCTATGTGTCTGTTTTAATAACTGTTGATAATGCAGATAACAAATGTAATAACTTTGGGAAACTGGAAAATGGAGAGGAGAAAGAAAGAAAAGCAAACCAGTTTTTTCTCAAACAAAGTGCTTTAGGTGCTTTTATTCAAACATGAGAGCATTTACATTAACTTCAAAGAAGTTAATTTGCTTTGAAACTTAAGCATACGCTTTGGTGGATCCTGGGTCTATGATACATTCTGTTCAATTGACTTAAAATATAAAAAAAGTAGGATGACATGAAACTTAGACTCCAGCATTTTTGTGAATTAACGTTATTCCCACAGCAAGATCTAGTGACACTTATGTAGAAGGAAAGCACTGTTCAGTTGACGTGAAAGTATCAAGGCATCACCTCTAAGGAGAAATGGTGATAATTAATTTCAGATCAGCCACTTATGTAGGGCTTTTCAGTCAGACTAAATCTCAAGCCTGACCACTTCTGAATACTCACTGCACAGAGATAGGTAAATATTCTTGTTGTAAAAGCACATTTTGCCACTACACACTTGTTAGGAGTTTTTTCCACCTCAGTTTCAATAGTTTGCTCTGGCCCTCCAGTCCAGCTCTCCTATTCAATCTCCTAATCCTTCTAGATGTAGTCAGGTATAATACCTCTCCCTTATTGGTAAATTCTCATTGTCATCCCATCTCTTTGGTCACTTCAATATTCCCCTTGCACACTTGTCCTCTCCACTTTCCTTAGCTCCTTCTCATTTTCTTGTTCCAGGCTTTAGTTCTTTGTGTTGTGTGATGTGGAAGGAAGAACATCACATTTCTCAACTCTTTTGCACTGTTCTAGACCATGGCAGGCACCTCGGTGCCTCCACATTATTCTCTGCATGAGATGTTCCTCATGGGTTGTGTCTGGGCTCTGATGTAGCCTCTATGTTTTGTTTAGCACTACTGCAATTAGGATTATACTTGTGACTATCTAATGGGCCTTAAAGGACCCTTGCAAAAAGTTCAATATGAAATCATAGTATCCACAGATGACTCAAAAATGTGATGCATTTATGATCTATAAAACATTAATAAAAATATTTGTGTTGATATTCTACTTCTTGTGTCACTAGGTTTCCAGATAGATTTTTTTCAGGTCAGTGCTTGATCTATGAATCTGCATACTGAAGCAATCAGAAAATGTTTCTTTTAAAACTTAATATACCTGTTTATAATCATTTACAGCTGAATATGTTGTGACAAAAATGGGCTTTAAGTCCTCAGTGAAATATTGCAGAGCCAAATGGCTACGGAAAAATGAGTCATATTTTGTTTTAGCTCCCACATCATCAGTGGATCTGAACAAAGTTTCAGCTGAAGGACCATATTCTGCTCTCAGTTTTATACTTCCGTGCTTACAGAAGTTTAAACTACAGGCAGAAATTGAAGACAAGAAGGTGTTCCCAGTAGACTTGGTTTGACAGAGTCTTTAATGCTTGCGTTAATGTATAAGTCAGAAAGAAATCAAAGCAGCTCTCATAGTTTCCAGGACTGACACTTAGGAAATACCTAAGAAAACTTTCTCTGCAGTTCCTGAGAGACAATAAATACAGAGCCTCATAATGCAGATTTTACAGAGCTGTTTTCTGAGTAGAAGCATGCTGGGGTTTTGCCTTTACAGTAGGGCAGGGATTGTGTTATTTGTCAGTAGTTTATTTGCCAGCAATACAGTTAAATCATTCATGAATTTTAAAAAAAAAACATTTGGATGGACCCATGCAAAAAACATCAGCAGTTATCTGTTCCTCAATAAGAGTTCTACTACTGTCATATTGAAGCAGTATCTCACTTACCTATGGTGTTAGAGATGCATACTCTTTCCTTAGTTTAAGGAAAGTTGTATCCGTTTATCTTCCACTATGCAGAAAAAAAACTTCAGCCTTTACATGATAGGCTATCTCAGAAAAAGACAGGGTGCTACTTTGCACATGAATATCTTAACCACTGAGCAGGGAAATCAGTCCTACTTTCTGATTTTGGCTTAAAATATCAAAGTAATTATTTTACATACATATATAAAAAAAAGAGATTTTCTACCTTATTGGTATTGACACCCAATACGTCTTTGGCAAGCAAATGGAATAAACTTGCTGGATTCAGAACAAGGATCTGAATCAAACTGTCAGTAGCTGTTCAAGTATGTGATGCAACAGTTGCAAGAAGGATACATTGCATTTTCCTAATGTCTGGAGAATGTCTGTGGAATTTCTTCCAAAGAAGAGAACTGAATTCTAGCTTTCCATGCTCTCTGCAAGTAGGCTGGTCAGGAAACAGGAAAAGGACAATCGCAGTCCCACTGTTTTTGTGAATAGGAAACTCTCTACTTTCATTTTTACTGTTTTTCTTCAAAAAGATTCTTTTTTTTTTTTTCGTTTTCCTGGAGGAAAGAAGCATTTAATTGAATGAAAACAAAATAAATATTTAGTTTCATATTTTATTATACTGTTTTTTTCATCCCATTTTTCAGATCAGTGGTTGAATTTAAAAATTCTTTACCTAATATACAGTGCTAAGGAATCTGAAAAATGAGTACCTTATTTATGAGATATAACATATACCAAGATAGAATCTCGTTTACAGAGGACAAGTAATTAACAAGATAAGATGAATCAAAACAGTCAGAGGGCCATTGGTGTGTAGGTCAACCTTCTGTCCCAGGACAACGAAGTTAATTTAGAAACACTTTCAGTGTAAAGCATTGTTTGTGATTTAGGTGTCCATATGTGACAAACCCTATATTTACTGTACAAAACCTATATTTTATGTACTAAGTACACAAAACTACATTTATTTAGTGAACAAAGAATGTATCTTGTAGGTGTAGCATGTGTTTTTATTTATCTGTAAAGGTATCTGCAGGGAAACAGAAAGCAGAATTATAGTATGTGCCTCAGAAACATTTTTCTGTCCTTGCATGAAATCTAGCTTAGTAACTTTTCTGCACCTCAGTTCCCTGAGATGACTGCAAAATCCACTTTCACAAAAGTATTATGTGTGTTCCGGAACTTGTTTAAAATAACATCTTTTTCAAGTCACCATGTACAGGATCAGCAAAAATTATTCACTGGCTAGACGTCAGGCTTTATCAAAGCATTCTGTGAATGCAGTTGTTGGGAATAAAAAATGCCATCATAAAGATGAACTGCATGCAAATATAAACGCCATCTGAGATGACACCTGGGACTGAATCCTGGTCCTTCACAAGTGGACACTGAGCAATTACAGTTTGAAATAAGCCTTGTTAATAGGTATTGCAGCATACTTATACGCAGATCAGGTACAGAGCAAGCACTGTGGCACATTGATTTTGCATGTATATGCATGCAGTATTGTCCTTCAGTCTTGTCATAGAATTATAGAATCAATCATAGAATCATAGAATCATAGAATAGTTTGGGTAGGACGGGACCTTTAAAGGTCATCTAGTCCAACCCCCCTGCAATGAGCAGGGGCATCTTCAACTAGATCAGGTTGCTCAGAGCTCCTTCCAACCTGACCTTGAACACTTCCAGGGATGAGGCATCTACCATCTCTCTGGGCAACCTGTTCCAGTGTTTCACCACCCTCATTGTAAAAAAATGCTTCCTTCTATCTAGTCTGAATCTACCCTCTTTTAGTTTAAAACCATTACCCCTTGTCCTATTGCAACAGGTCTTATTAAAAAGTCTGTCCGCATCTTTCTTATAAGCCCCTTTTAAGTACTGAAAGACTGCAATAAGGTGTCCCCAGAGCTTTCTCTTCTCCAGGCTGAACAACCTCAACTCTCTCAGCCTTTCCTCATAGGAGAGGTGTTCAATCCCTCTGATCATTTTTGTGGCCCTCCTCTGGACCTGCTCCAACAGGTCCATGTCTTTCCTGTACTGTGGGCTCTAGAGCTGGACGCAGTACTCTAGGTGGGGTCTCACCAGAGCGGAGTAGAGGGGCAGAATCACCTCCCTCGACCTGCTGGCCACGCTTCCTGTCATGCATCCTGGGATACGGTTGGCCTTCTAGGCTGCAAGCACACATTGCCAGCTCATGTCCAGCTTTTTGTCCTTCTGACCCACACGCGGATGTCACAGTAATGAAATCCCTGCCCCCTAACAATTAACATGCTGTCACATATCATTAAAATATTTTTCAAGAAGGGTTGGAGTATTCTTCATATGCATATTACTGCTTATTTTGCTTTGGCCTATTATCATCTCAGCCATAGCATACATAGCTGTAACACGGCACTACCGGAAATTCAATATTGCTTCTCCCAGTTTGAACTAGGTTTATGCAATTTTTTAAAATAATATGCTCTAATTCAGCTAATTAATTAACTATCAGGTAAATATATTCAAATTAGCTTTACATCTCAGTTGAGCCCAAATTGTCAGCTAATAACTGGATTAACAACTTTAATCCATAACTGGATTAAATGACATTTCTAGCTCCTTTAATGACTCCATATAATAGCCAAGATACTTTTGGTCTTCAGGCTACCCTCAGGGCTAGTCAAGAAGTGGAGGACGTCCAAGAGCATTAATTCAGACAGAAACTGCAGTGATCCTATTATGGGGGAATGTGCTGCTAGAAGGACTGAACACTACTTTTTTCTCCATCTCACAATGTGAATAGGATAAATAAGACTAGATGAAGAAATCACTCAAACCTACAGAAAAGCAATTTCCACATAATTTTTGTGGGGACGTCTTTCCAGATGCCCTTCTTTTCTCAAGCAATGATGATGATGAATTTTCAAGGCAGGCTTTTAAACCTATGCTTTCTTGCTTCTCTTCACCTGGACTTCTCCCACTGACTTAATAAACTCATCAAAATTAATGCAGTGCCAAATGATTTATTTTATAAAAAACTTAAGAGTTACCTTAATGATCAGCTAATGAACAGCTACTTAAGTGATATAGTTACCTTTCATTTAAAATCTTCCTACTCCTCAAAAATTTTACAGTACACAAAAGAGGTGAATCACCAGTTATTTCTTTGGGCATGCTGTTCCTTAAGGTCAAAACTTTATCATTTGACCTTTTTAAGCACAGAATAAGAGAAGTTCCATTTTGAAGTCTAGAATAGTTAAACAAGAAATACTACAGCACTTCATAGAGTAAGAAAAAGATGGAAACTGGAAAGGGGCATTAGATCACCATTTTTATTTATTTATTTTATTAATCCAAGATTGTTATTTATGGATACAAACCCTTGGAAAGAAGGAGGCACCCAGTGGAATCTGAGGTATTTTCAGCTTGATAAACTTCAATACCTGTCACAATAGAAAGCGTGTAGTGAAATGCTATTTTTCTGGTTGCATGTTGATTCTTAAGCATAAACTAGCTTTTTTGTAATCAGTTTAAGATATGCAATCAGTGAAAAACACCACAGACTACAGTTTCACACTTGCTAAAGTTATTATTCACTCATATAGTGAAGCCATCTACAGGAAATTTTGTGGAAGCTGTACAAGGTACCTCTAATATCAGCTGAAGAAGCGTAGCAATGCAATTTAGACAGAAAATGCTGTATGTGCCAGTGTACCTATGTGTGTTAATAGCACCTGTATGAAAGTGCCAAACTATCATAAAAGGTTTCTTGTTTGCGGCTTTAATACCCCTTCAGATCTATGGCAGCACATGGATTTCCAGATATTAAACATGTCTTTTATAATCTGTATTTAACTAGAAGCTCAAAACTTTTGGTGGTTTTCAAATGTGGATCTCAAAAGCCACTCAGTTCATTTGAGACTGAACTACTGTAATACAGTCAATATGATATTGCCTCTTATGCCATTGTCAACCTCACACATGACTGGAGTTGCAGTGACCCCTAAATTATAGATAGGTGTGATTATCATGACAGATATGTCATTAACAAATCATTAGATACAATAAAACCATAATGGTGTAGGTCTCAGATTCTTGCAGAGGTGGGTTTTGTTATTTGTCTGTCCGTTTTTTATTCTGTGAGTACATCAGAACAAGAACTGTTGGCTTTAGGATTATTCTGACCATTTTGTGCTCTCTTAAGCCTTTCCAGGGATAGGGATAGCAGAGAATAAATAGAGAGAGAAACAGTATTGGCAGTATTTTCTTTTGGACATTAGTTAAGTCCAGCAATTTTGCATTGCTATTACAATTGCATCCATGTTTCCAGATCTCCAGATGGAACTGCCTCTCCTCCACCCGTTGCTATGGAGTTCTGCCTGTTTTACTCCATTATTTGCAAAAGGGAAATCAGGACCAGGAGTTCTAAAAATCTTCAGGAGATTTCTAACACATAGGAAAGTGCTTTCTTGCCTCTGTAAGAGCTCATATTTTCACAGAAAGTAAAACACATTGCCAGCAAGTAAACATACATTTTGGCAAGTCTGAATAGGACAGTCTAAACATGCAGTGCTCACAAACCAGCCAAATTCCAAACTTGTAAGGTTCAAATAGGCTAGAGAATATTTATGGCAAGTTACACAGTCCAGTTTCAAATAACACAAGACATTACTTCCACTATAATCCCATATATATCTCTCACCACCAGGCAAAAATGACAAATTACATTAGTTTTCTTATAACTAAGAATCTTGGTGCATCTTTTATGAGTGTTTCTTTCTCAACCTGTAATCAAGAAGCTAGCAAGTAACTTCAGCTCTTTAAGATAACCTTGTCCATTGCATTCAACCTCCAAAAATTATCTTTCATTATTTCTGAAGGTATTGTCCTAGACTGGTCTGGTTTCTGGTTTAGACCCTAGTTGTTTTTGGCTAGATTAATCTGGCAGCAAACATCCTGATCACAAAATAGCCTTTTATCACAGCCAGTATAGGCTAAGTTCGTACCTATATATTGGAAATTAGGTCTTCTACCCATTTATGCTTCTGTGACTGTTACAATATAACCTATATGTACACCATGTTATTTACCTCTTTGCATATGTTAAAACAGATTGTTTTTTTTTTTTCTTTTTAAATGGGAATTATTTTCTTCACATTTTCCAAAATAAGTTGGTTTTGTGAGCTACTTAATAAGATCAAACTTTCAGGCTATGACCACTACACAAAACTTATGTGTAGTGAAATACCTTTATGTTCAACAGAAAGATTTTTAAATTCCCTGAGAAAACAAAAAGCTTTACATGTTGGAAGTGGTCTTTAGACTATAATTTCTAGAGATCCCTGCCCTAGAGAGTTGAGGCATCAACAGATTGCTACATGATCCTAGGAGTTTTAGGAAGGTAACTCCTTCATAAAAAATGATCTCATCAGCTTTTTATGAGGGTAACAACAGGCATCTTGGTGTCAAGCAAGTGTTAGATAGGAGCTACTCTAGAAGAATATTCTGAGCATTGATAAGCACAGTTTTATGAGAATGGCAGGTGAGGTGGGCCAGCATAGCAATATAATGATATGAGGCCTTGCTAGTTTTTTCTGTGTGATTTCACAGTCTACTTTGTAACGATTGTTGAGGAATATTTATTTTACAACTACAGTGTATGAAAGCATCAGGAATGAAGGTATAACACGTATTGTCAAGACCTGTGTCCTGGTTTTGGCTGGGATGGAGTTGGTTTTCTTCCTGGTAGCTGGTATGGGGCTGTGTTTTGGGTCTAGGTTGAGAACAATGTCGCTGATACACTGACGTTTTGGTTCTTGTTAAGTAGTGCTAAGTACTTGCTAAGTGGTGCTCACACTGGTCAAGGACTTTTCAGCTTCCCATGCTCTGCCAGGGGCACGGGAGGCTGGGAGGGGGCACAGCCGGGGCAGCTGACTCAGACTGGGCGGGGGCTATTCCATACGACGTGATGTCATGCTCAGTATATAAGCAGGGGAGTTGGCCGGGGAGGGGTTCGATCGCTGCTTGGGGGACGTGCTGGGCATCGGTCGGCGGGTGGTGAGCAATTGTACAGTGTACCGCTTGCTTTGTATTACTACTGTTCTGTTTTTTATTTTACTTTAGTTATTAAACTGTTTTTTATCTCAACCCACGAGTTTTTCCCCTTTTGCCCTTCCGATCCTCTTCCCCATCCCGCCGGTGGGGGGGGTGAGTGAGCGGCTGCGTGGTGCTTAGCTGCTGGCTGGGGTTAAACCACGACAACCTGTCAAAAACATACCTAGAAGATAATGCAGCAAATTAGATTCTGCCTCCTTTTTCCATGCAGTTGAAAACATTGTTTTTCAAAGGCTGGCATACCAGGACAAAGGGCTGCACAAGCTGGAAGAGTCTGTAAGCAACTGGTTTACTGGGTACCAGCTTGGAAGGCAGGTAAATATCTCACAATCTGAAAATGTGCAGTCTGCTTAAGGGGTTTTGAGTTAGGGTTTTCTTCTAAATACATGTTATTTAAGTTAAAGGAAGCTGTGTGGCCAAAGGGAGCAGACTGAAGGGTTTGAAGTTAAGCCAGATGTGTTCAGATAATGATCCTTGCTACCATGACCCAGATTTAGCAAAGAATTGTGTGATTCTGTACTAAGCCAAGTAATACCTAATAGCCAGAAACTCGAGAGGGGTGCACTCAAGGAAGTAAGGAAAGGTCATAGATGCAATTTGCCTTGTAACTGTGGGTTCAAGCATTGAAGCAGAGGTAAAAGCATGAGCTTTTTGTGTTAAATCCTATTCTGAGAGCTATGTCAGTATCCTATGCTTTTTATTTTGTTACAGAAGATGGAAATCAAGCATCCAATACTGTATTATGCAATGAAATAGAAGCGTTTGTGTTTTTTGTTTTGTTTTGGTTTTGTTGTTGTTTTTTTTGTTTTTAAATCCAGAAAATTATGTCTGGAGCTCCTCTTTATTAAAAAGTCTATTCTGAACTGAAAATAAGGAAAATATTTTTTAACAGCAAAGACAATTTCCCACTGACAGTGCATATTTGAAGATTTTCCATCACTTTCACATCTAGAATTAAAACTGGATGTCTTTCTAATAGATAGCTCAGACTACCGTTATAGATCATGTACAAAATTATTGGTTGATTTTTTTCAGACTTGATGATCTGAAGGCACCCCCTGCCTTCAAACATCATGAATCTTTTAAACAGAGCTGTATTAATACTGATATATAGATGGACTTAAAAATGAATTGAATAAACTCTTGCAGTAAGGGTAATACATAAAAAAGGTAGCTGGCTGATGTATGTGATAGATTTTCTCTCTAAAACTCTTTTTTATTCAGCAGGGGTATGTAAATGACAAGAGTTGATTTTGTTGACGTGGAGTCATAGCTGACTGGAAGGTTGTCTGATAAAAAAAATGGAGGAATCAATTAAAGTTTCAGCTATTTAGCAGAGCAGTCAATACATAATTCCTGGCAAAAAAGCACTGCTGGCTGGAAAATGTGTCTTAGGCATGACAGTTAGCTCCCATTTCTTGTAAGGAAAGATGACTTCTGTCATTTACAGTCTTGTAATAACAAACTTCATTGTTTGTTCTGGAAAACTCTGAGCATAAGTAAACCTACTGTAACTACTTTATACATAATCTTGTTCCACTGAGTTCCGTGGTTAATTACACATTTATTTAGGCACAATCGTTGCTCAAGTGGTTAACAATGACCCTTCATCAACCAGGATGCTGCAGTTTGCAGTGTTTAGTTTTTGAAGGTAGGTACAGATCTTCACACAAATCGGTCTCCCCTCATCTGGAATGGGGTGGCTCTTCCATTTTATTCCTGAGGCAATGATAATGTCTCACAAGCCCGAAGTCAGAGAACCTGTAAATCAGCAGCACTCAAAAATGCAAAAATATTTTGATTTGCTGGGACTACAGTAGGACTTACTGACTTTGCTGTCATAGACTATAGCAGGGTAATATTCAATTATAATACATGACAGGTAGACATGTATACAAATATAGACAAAAATTTAGATAGATATGTACTGGATTTATACAGGGCATGCTGGCTGTTGATCACAGAGTTCAGTTCAAGTAATTGGTTTCAATCAGTTAACTTTTTAAAGAAATTACTCCTAATTATAAGTGTAACTGAGAAGAATCTGTTTTACTGATTGCTATTTTTAAGCCCTCATTAGTGATATAAAATGTTGAAGTTAAATAACTTGGGAATTGACAAATAATTTGGCAGAAGTTCCCTCTCTCCCAAAAATTCTAAGCCAGTCCAGAATGTGTAAAAGATTGGCACATACTACCCTCCATGTTTTACGAATATTTCCAGTATCATGCTGAAAGTAGAGGCTAAAAAATTTAAACAATGTGAGACACATTGCACATACATATCACATAAAGATATTTTGCTGAATGTACTTACTGCACTTTTAAAACTCCCTTAATAGAAGCTACAAGAGAAATAAAATTCTGTGAAAATAAATACACAAAATCTTTTAAGGTCCCACAGTATTATCTGCTTCACTGCTTTTCATTGGAGGCATCTCTTGAGCGAGGGTGACCTTGCTGGGCTGCTGAATACACAGGTATGCCCTAATGGTCCCCTGACAGAAGCAACATTGAAGAGCAGTGCTTGCACAGCAGGTTTGTAAAGGACCAGCAACACAGCTTATGATTAAAGATCAAGAACCAGGTTTCTAGCCTTTCCAGTAATCATCAAAATATACCAACTTTACCCTGAGAAAGTGGGAATGTAGCTATATTTTCAGTCATGAAGCTCATTTGTGTGTATGGAATAATATCTCCGTATGTTCTCCCTCATCCAGATCAGTATGAATTCCAGGAGAAATTCCAAGAAATCTGGAAACTGTATAGGGCCACTGTAAACCAAGGACTTTAGATGCCAAGAAGCTTCAATCTTGTCCAGATCCATACCACACCCTACATATGCGTTGTGTCTAAATACTGCAATGTAGGCCTAAATATACTTTTTAAGGAGTTGCATATGTCCTTTGGAACAGAACATTCTATTATCTATTCCTCCATCCCTGCCATGCTGACCAATAGCTGTCGATGGTATGAAGAGAGAAATAAAGAATAAATTCAAAGAAGAGCTCTCTATTTTTACAAACAAATCAAGAAAGGCATCACATCTTAGTAAGTAACAAAGAAAAAAAATGTTGTTCACAAACTTCTACTTCAAACTGTATTCATTACTCATTTTAATTCAAACCATCAGCAATATTTTACTGGTTCAGCATCATGACTTTTATTTTTTAGAATTGTCCCATATGGCTTATTCTACACTGTATAACATCACGCAAATTCTGATAGTACCAAGAATGAATGGCAAGATAAACAGCACTCCAATAGTTTACTGTAGAAAAGGGACGTGAAGGGTGGATCTACTATTCTCATTTTAATCAGAATCAGTATCACATTTTTTAAGAAAATCTCCTGGCTGTCTCAATCATAGTGCTGTGGTTGGCAACATAGAGTGGCCTCAAAACATGAAAACTGGATTCCTTTCAGAGCAAGAGAATCCAGAAGAGAAACTTCTTAAAGATGCCTAATGTGCTCCAATCAGCATGTTGAGTGCATGAGACCAGACGAAGTATTCTGAAATATAACCCTTGAAATGCATGTGGTGTGGACACTGCATCATCAGCACCAACAATACTCTGTAAAACCTTCGTGTTGAACTGCTCTAGTCACTAATGTAGGCATAGCCACATGGACAAAAATAATCTCCATGATTTAAGTGCTATCTAAATTGCATGGAAGATGCAAAGCAGGGCTTGATGTCCTGTTCATCTGATTGTCCAGAGTAGGGAACTGGCCACCTGACTACAGGAATCCTTTCTTCCAGTGTCCCTATTGCTATGAAGTCATTCCACAGAGGTCTCTCCAGGTCTCATTCAGAATAGACTACTCCATAAAGTGCTAGCAAGACACCCTCTGGAGGAAGTTCACAGTGGAACAGATGTAGAAAGTACTACTAGCTTGAAATGGAGATCTGGTTCTACCAGCTAAAGCTGAAATATTTTAGTCACCTTCTAAAACCAAAAGCTGAGTGAAGACATGATTTATGAAAGGACTAAGAGTATAATTCAGTAAACCTGCCTGTAAATAAATTTAGCTAGACAGCAGAAGACAGGGTCTACATGTCAGAAGAATGTGCCCCAGGAACATTCTTTTTACAGTGGACAGTTTATGCTGAAGTTTGATATTAGTTTATACGTACAATTATATGATATTATCAATAAAATAAGTATTGAGAGCCCATATTCCCAGTTTCTATGTACCCAAATATACCTCTACATAGGCTGGCATACAATTCTTCGAAACATCAGTTTGTTTAATTAGGGTAGAATCTCACAGCACAACTCCAGCAATGTCATCACTTCTTACGTGGCAATTCTTTCCTTTATAACACTTCTTCTATCTCATCAGAGATATTCTTCTCTTTCATCAGAAAGACTAACAATTGGGTTTTTCCCAATTTAAGAGAATGAAACGGCCTATGTGACAGCATAGAGTGTCTATTGTCTGTTTATTAAGTGCAAAGAATCCCAACACATTTCCAGAATCTGACCGTTTATATCACATTCTAAAGTGATTTTGTCTATTGCTATTTTTATAGCTCAACTATTTCCACATGTGTTTCACGTCAAGTGTGTGAGTGTCCCTTTTGAAACTGAGTATATGTACTATGAGTAAGAACAAGACCCAAATGTTTATAAGACCAAGATCCCTGGCTGATGTAAATCAACATAACTACAGTGGTTTCAGTGTAAAACCCTGTTAGCCAAGACTATTATTGCTTGAATAGAAAGTAATTTCTTTCAATTCTACATCTTTTCTAGTAATCTAACTAAGCTTATTTGACATAAACAAAAAATACCAATCCAATTTCTATACATAAGTGGTATGCAAACAAAAAGCATGGAAGTATTTCCATATTTTCCAAAAATGTGTTATTTCATGGAAAAATTGCCTTGGTAATTGCGTTATAGAACTGGATGATTTTAGGACAAATTCATTCAAATCTTTATAACTTTTCTTTTGTTAATGTCTAAAATGTGTTTTAAACTCCATTTTACACAGAAGAAATCAATCACGGTAAGTGAGCATGAAAAAAGTAGTCTAATATTTTATTTCTGACTGTATATTTTTGCTTGATAACTAGGAAGTGTCCTTTCTGTAGCTAATTCTTTGTTATTTCAGTTAGTCAACAAACAGTGGAATTATATAAAAAAGTTCCAATTTAAAAAAAAGTCACGCCTCATAAAAACTCCTGGGGCCTGTACTGTTCTGACTTATACCCCATGCAGCCTCATTGAAGGCAAGTGCGTATGGACTTTTAAAAAGTATTTTCTTATCATGATGAGGCATATGTGCATCCAAAATGTACTGGCGATGCGGTTTAAAATCTGTGTTGCATTAGGAGGAAACTAAATGTTTTACATTACATATCATGCTTGCATCCTATTAATAGGCACTATAGATTCAGATGTATTTTTAGATTAAGACTTTTTGGCACAGTTTGTCAAACAGCTCATTGCATCTGAAATGAATCCTAATATAATGCTAACAAGGATAAGAAAAAGCTGAGGCAGATTAGAGTGGATGAAATTCTCTGCTGTCTTGTGGCTACTTAGGCCCAACTTTTGTTGAATGATATGCACATCTTCACTCAATATGAATGTTTTAAGACACCAAATTACTAAATATACAACATTATTTGATGTTATATCAAATATAATGTACTCTTGGGGGTTCTGTCCTTTTATATTTATTTGCTTGAATAGTTCTTTCTTACATTTCTTAGTTACTATAACCAGCTGAAAGATTAATATAAAATTTAGTAGCATTTGTACAATTTCATAAAATAATTCTCATCTAAAAGGTGCCTAAAACAGAATAGGAACTTCACATTGCTAGCATTTCTTCTTCCTGGAGTTAATACAAACAGATATAAATTAAGTCCTTTTTTGAAAATCTCCCTTGTTAATTATAAAGAAGTTTGATAAAAGATCTACTGAAACTGACTATGACAGCTAAATATAAAAAGCAAAGGCAGTAAGTCCAACAAACTAAACACAGTTAAAAGTGAAAGTTTGTAATTTAAAATATCTTACAAGTTTTGTATGTTCATAAGCATCAATCAGAACTAGAACAACATCTTGTTCAGAAATATTTTAGAAATATTTTCTGTGAAATGGAAAACTTGGATAATTCTTGGCTTTTTTGTGTGCTTGTATTGTGGTAGCACTCAAATGTAAACCGTTTTCTGCACAAGCAGAAAAACTGGGGAGACAGTCCTGCACGGTAGTGTTTAGATCTCAAGACAGAAACCTGGGAAACTACTCATGATCCTAGCAAAAGGAAAAGACTAAAAGAAGCATAGGGGGAAAAAAAAAAAGGTCATGTTCTGAGCATAAATACTTTGAGACACATGATCAGGTCATTCTGATCTTTCATAAATGTCATAGAATATTTGATTTCATAATCCAGGCAGTGTTTCCCACTTCACTTGCCATCATCATGCTAACCAGATCCATTGTGTTTTGGTAAGATTTTTTGGTATAAGTAAGAGAACAGTTTTTAAAGCATCAGAGAAAGTGTGAGAAAGCATGCTTCTCATCCAAATTCTTTGAATTTTCCTAATTCTAACCAGAAATACTGTTTAGCTGGCACTGATTCTATGCATACATTTATCTCTGAAGCCCAAGTCACTTCCCAAACACATTATCTCACCTTCAGATTTCTCATATGAGCAGACTAAGCCCACAGAGTCCATCATTTTTTGCAGGATGTGATATTAAAGATGAGGTAGGAAAGACTTTCACCCAATCTTCTGTTTTTGCTTTTAAGGGCACACCAAAGCTGTGAAAGGTTTAAGGGCAACCAAACAGTGCCAAAGCTCACCCCCAAGTAAAGAAAATACTTGAGCATGTCCTAAATGGAATAGGAGAAAGTATATCGTGACACATATTGACTTTAGGATAGAGTCCAAATCCAAGTTGAATAGCATGGGACTGGTGGAAAATGTGGTCTTTAAAGTTCCCTGACACTTGTTCTGCACAAAACTGTAGACAGAGGCAAACCGTTTTGCAACTCAACATATATAAAATCATTTTATGTATCAAGGAATGGAATATCTTTTGTGATCAAAAGAAAATTAGTCAAACTTGATGGGCTGTATAAACCTTAATGGGCTATATAAAGGGAAAGGATAGGAAGATTATTGACAGTAATAATAACAATAATCACAACATTGATGATAATTGTGCCTGAGACAGGTACATCAAGTACTATCACTAGTACTTCTTTTGTAAATTCCTCTGAAGATTGTAAATCTGGCATACATCCTGGCACAAGTTTTTATTCATGTCTTTTCTGTGTCTTTGTTGTGAGCCATGCTTTCTGATATAGAAAGGAGAAATGGGGAGGGAAATATTCAGGAGCAAATGTGCCAATTGAAAGGAAACTATTTTGAAACAGAAAGCAGATTACATGTCAAACGGAAATGTGCCAATCTGCAAATAAATGCAGAGGGAAGTCCAACAGGTGCCATGACTCCAAATCTTTTTATGTTTCTCATCTGCATAAATGATACAGACAGGGAAACCAGCTGCAAATATGTTAAGTTTACTGAAATATAATACTAGAGGGAGTACTAAATACCAGGCAGTTATCAAGGATACAGAAGAGGGATTTTGGATTGTCTTTGTGGAGTAATTGAACAACACATGTTAAATCAACATATGGTTCAAACAGAGGCTGGGATAAAGAAAAGGTTTTAAAAGCAAGCTTAGGAAAAGAGAAGAAATATAACTTAAATATGTTAAAACTTTATACAGGGAAAAAAAAAAAGGCCCACAAAAAGAAACAAAGAGAAAGAATGTGAAATTACTGGCTCTAGAAGTAGATTACATGGTCCTGGAAATTGCAACAGTCATTAGAGAGACTTTATTCATGTTCACTCATACAACTATATTGTGGACATGAGAGTAGGAGAATTTCTTTATTTGTAAAGTAGAATAATGTAGACCTTTTGCAGAAACAGTTTAAGGAATCTGACTTTGCAGGTCACTGAGAGGCTCACTAGGTTATTGAATCTATTATCCTTTCCTCACACTGTTACAGATATAAGATACAAAAAAGTAAAATAGGAATTTTTGATTAATCAGTAGGTGCTGATAAGAATGGATTCTGTGCCAGTAACTTCAGTGGGAGATTTTGGCTAAAATAATCTTTCAAATTTTTAATACACTTCTGCAAATCCCATTGAAAAATAATAATGGAATTGCTTGTCCAAGAATAAAAACACATGTGCCCACAAACACACAAAGGAATTTCTGAGTTTATTCTGCTTAAATCTGTATTCACAGCATATAACAGTAATTAGTTATAGTAATTTCTCATTTCTATTTCATAAGTATGAAGAACATACTGTTTATGTTGAAATCATTTCATGTTATAATTATTAGACTTTTCCATCTGTATGAGAATATGATTTTAATAATTTTTAGAAAGTTGAAGAGGGAAATAATTGTAGCAAATGTTCCAACCATAATATGATGACAAAGTGTTTGTTGTAGTCTCTTTATAACTTACCTTCAGAAAAAGGGTAACAATTTATTGCCATGGTTTGTAAATTCAGTTATTCATCTAACAGAAATGACCCTAGGCTGTGCTTTGGTATGGAAAAGCTCATGTTCAAATTTTACTACTGTCATGTATTGAGGAGGTGGGAGCAACAATAGAAAAATTTAAATGTAATCATAAGAAAACACTTTAATTTTTATTGCAAATTCCAAAAATACGATTGTAATGATACCTGCTTGTAGTAAATAGAATCGATTAGTGACACATCAAAGATAAATTGAACTAAATCATAATCACAAAGAATTCCAGCTTGGAACGTATTTCTTTAGGTCATCTGGTCCAAACACACTTCTCCCCCTCAAAGCAGTACCAGCTTCAAAGTTGGATCTAACTTCAAAGTTAGATCACATTGCTCAGGGTCCTATCCAAGCGAGTTTTGAATTCTATTATATCCACAGGGATACAAATTTTCACAGCTGCTCTGGGCAACCTGTTCCCATGTTTGAGCAGCCTCATTGTGAAATTTTCCTAATATCTAGTCAGAATTTCTCTTACTGCAGTTGTGCCCATTTGCCCTTGTCTGAAGTAAAAATATCCAGGACCCTTTTTCTCTGCTAAAAAAACAAGATTAAAAAAAAACCCAAAAAACCCCCAACAAACAAAAAACAACCATAAAGCTTTCTTTCCACATAAATTTTTAGAGGGATCCAGTATACCATCCATAGTATTTTCCCTCACTGAAGGTTTCTTACCAAAGAGTGGCATAATATACATGGAACACATCCTTGCCACAAACAAGGCATGCATCTGCCACAAACTGGAAAATCTTAAATATTCTTGGTAGACAGTTGTCAAGGAAGACAGAACATGACAAGTTCATAACTAACTGCAGTAAGCTTATCTCTATGTTCAAGAAGATGTCTTAAGGAAAGAAGATGATATCAAAACTTCAGTAATCCTGAATGAAAGGAATAAAGACTTAGCAGGGAGAGGAAATCTTGGAGCTCTTCACACTGATGCGTGGAGTACAGTTAAGATCCTATTTGTAGAGAGATGAATGGCAGAAGGCATGGAGACAAGCAGTCCTAAATAGTTTTATAATTAAAAAAAATCTAGCAGCAAATTACTGATCATCCCAATCATTCAGCAGTTTAAATATCTATATCTTCCAAATATTCATACGGTTCAGACTATTATTACAGATAATTGACATTTTCTTCAGTAGAAAAGTTCAGCTTTTCTCTGAAGAACAAAAAAGGGAAATAATCTTTGTTATTTATGGGAAATCCCACAGAAAATACTACCAAAAAGTCAGATTTCTACTAAGAAAGTGCAAATCTGTTGGGTGAACAAATTTTAACCATTCTTGTCAGCATTGCTGCTATCATATATGTCCTTTGACTACATACATCTTGAACTGGACAGGAAGCTAGGCTCATTTCTTATTTAACAGTTAATTCTTTCCTAATGTCACTGTGTTTTATTGCTATCACCCCTTAGTTATTCTCTTTAGATCTTTGGATATATTATTTTAATATGCAGAATGTGAAATATTTTGGATCAGATATTATTTCCAGTTAGAATGGTCAGAAACTCCAGATGTTCATAAACAACAAAAATGAATTTAGTTAGTTGTCTCCTTCATTCCCTGTTATAACTGAGAAATGATTAAGCTAATCCAGATGTGTCTATGCCTTTAATTCCATCTGTGTCACGGACAGTAAGGCTGTGGTCATCAATGAATTATTGCGTATTAATCTCCAGAGCCTTTGATGTTACATTTAGTCTGATACTCTGTTAAAATGCACATTTGTTCTCAATCATTGGAGTAAATCCTGAGAATTTAACTAAGTATTTCTTAAACATTCATTAGTAGGGGGATTTTTTTTCCTCCTGTTAGCTATGTTGCTGCAGGAATGTTAATTATAGGAAAATATTCCAAAAAATTGAGATGAAGCAGCTATGAATTTCAGTGAGAAATGCATTATAGCAAGATAAAAAAATAAAACTCTTAGCTTGCAGACTTGAAATATATCCTATTTGCTACTCCTTTTTGCTGAGAATGTATGGAGATGGTCTATTGTTAACTTTATAATCTCTAATTCTAAAGACCCCAAACATCTCTGGTGATCTGTAAACTAGGCTTTGTTTTGTCTTTGGTTTTTTTTTTTCTGTGAAAATTATTTTCTTAAAAGAAAAATGTATCAGTCTTTGTCTTACTTTACTTGTTTTGAATTGCCATTTATTAGATGAATGTGTTTTGTATTCACTACAGTAAGATCTGTTACGTGCATGCAGGACATGAACTGTACACTGTGGTTACCTACAGCTATTTAGATTTTACTGGAATAAAATCTAGTGATAGAGGAGCAAGCAGAGTTAATTACTTATTTTTATTCTTTCTGGATCAGAGAAATGGACAAGGACTCAGCAGAACTTATCTGTACACTAACATTATTCAGTACTCAGCATAGCCTAATCAAAATGCTCTCCAACTAATACAGATGGAAATTGCAAGAAATGGGTAAATCTACAGGTCATTCCCATAAGTATGTTTGAAGCAGTGCAAGTAGGTGCCACTTCTTGCTGTGAGATGAATCCTTAGATCAAATTTTTATCACAGGTGAAAGAGCAAATCTCCAAAGAGGGTAATATTGCACAACAGTATATAATTCTATAGCTTTCTGAATAGTAAGTTACTTATTTATAACAACATAATCTTCTGTAAGGTTAATAAGGAATGATTGAACCTTGGTAGCTCAGCCTGATTCAGAGGCGCTAGAGATTCTCCATGCTCCCACTGCTCAGCAAAGTTTGGGGCCTTCAGCTTTTGCATCTGATTTATGTAGGGAAACCACCAAGTTTTCCAAATGTTAGCTATATTTGCTTTCCTTCCCTGGGAGCCGAGTCTCAATGAATTTAGAAGGCTTTTATGTTCCAGTGAGATCTGTGTTGGAAGATATTTAAACTACTGACTTGGACTGGTTAAAGAACATGGACCAAAAAAGACAGCAGACTTATATTCCATCTTGGAGGGACTGAGTCCAATAATGTGTCCTCACAGAAAATATATATTAAATAAATACATTAAGTTAGCCAACATGACAGTAACAGAGATCCAAGAAAAGAGGACCATCATCTGGGAAAGATTCAGATTCGGTTAACAGTTTCTGATAGAGAAAACATGAATCGATATGAATGTTGCACATGTTAGTATACATGTTAGCTAACCAAATATTCTCTTGCTTGAAATCAAATGATTTTTCCAGTTCCACTTCCCATCAGTAATCATACATTGATTATTTCTGTGATATCATTAAAGGTGTAGCGGCCAAAATCTGGCACTGAGAATATGAAGGGACACATGAAGTAGGTGATGAAATACTTTTACAAATTTATAAATACACAAATTTGGAAAATGTTAAAATAAACATTAGAGAGCAGCAAATTAAATGTTTGTTGGTAAACTTAATACTTGCAGTAGGAACCTGTATGGTAGCCCTATGAGCTGAAGTTAAGTTTTCTTCCTGTATTTATGTGTAGCACAACTCATCTACTTTAAAAGTAGAGGCAGTGAAAGAATGCATGTTTTGCATGGACAACAAAGAGCAATTCTAAAACTGTAGACATGACCTCCAGAGAACTGACAACTTTGCTCACTGTTAGCTTTGATCCTTGGTCTCTGCCTTGACAGGTCAACTAAGAAACCAATTAATGCACTGTGAAGCAGTTTTTTGGGATATGAGCATGTGTACTCTAGAAACTAGGGAACTTCATCTGATAACAACATACTGGGTCACCAGCTATCCATAAAATAAGAAATCGCTTTATTTCCTGTGATCCAGTGAAACTTCCCCATGTTCCATTCCTAAATCATGCTGCCATCCAATCCCTTCTACTTATGTATTGTAGCTTTCTTTGCTGAAGCATCTCTTTGCTTTCCTTACTCTAACCAGGACATGGATTTCTGAATCAACTAATAAACTGATTAATTTTATATGATTACTGATTAATCAGTCATCAGTTAGAGGGAAGGCCACTACAGAACTAAGAGACTTCCCAGAAAACATTGAGTCGAAAGATCAGGCATGTGTTATAATTTACTATAATACTTTCTTGTCATCAAGTATGAAAACCTTTTTCCATTGTCAAATATAAGCAAACTTTATTGGCCACACATAGTGAGGCCACTGACAAAAAGTAAATTTTGCAAAATAGGGACTTCTTGATTCCTTGAAATATTTTTAAAAAGAGAAACAAAATTCTCATGTAGTTCAGTCCTTATTTCTGTAGACAGCATACAGTAAGCGCAGTCCAAATATGTCACGAAAGTCAAGTTTTATTAGGCCAGATCAAGTCAGGCACAAGGCTATGGTAGGTAACTAAGTTTCTCATTGTTCTTCCCTGATATACCCTCTACAGTCCATTCAGATAAATGCACTCAAAAGTTGTCTTCAGGATAAGGCAGATTATGAAAACTAAGACAGAGAAAGTAAAGACAGGGCAAACTCTGTCTTGGTCCTTCAAGGCACCAGAGAAATAAAGTGTTCTATTTAGCACATGAAATATAATTTAAAAAAAAAAGAAGGACATAACCTTCCTCATCCTTATGGCTGCTAATTGTCTTGCTGAGCTGGTGAGTCCCATGACCAGCTGATTCCCTTGATCTGTAGCTGCAGAGACAACTACCTCACTTGGCTTGTCCATGGAAAACCTCTGGAACACAAAGAGTTAGCTATGGCCAAGAAAACTTGGACCTTCCACTAATGCTGACAGCTGAATTCCTGCTTCCTAGAACTTATGGTGTTGATAAGTCTTCCTTCCTTCTTGTTCTCCTAGCACAAGCATTTAAGCAAGTTGGATGAATTGCTGCAGTTCCTTGGTATATTGCTCCATCCATTCCTCCCCCTTTCACAAGAAAACCTCTGTATTTCATGGAAACTGTCCCAGATTTTCCACATGCTGAAGTTCTCACATGCCAACTTCTTTCTGGTCACGCTCCTGAAAGGTGGATAAGATCGTTCATCTCAAGACTCATGTCAGTGGCTTTGTCACATGATTATGCCATGAGCCTATGCAAAACCCCTGAGTGAGAGTAAGGGTGCTAGACTGAAATTGGAGACTATATCTTCCCTTGTCTCCTCTTATGTAGTTACTGTTCAAGAGCTGTGTCCAACTCTGCCTTGGAATCCCTTTCTCAATTGTATTAAGATAAAATGATGCCAAAACAAATTTATCAATGGTCCATATCTTCTCCTCAGGTGACACTGGTGACAATACCATAAAATACTCTTTGATCAGCTATGGGAAGTGGACAAGTCTTGGTTGTGTTGCTAATTGGTTTGAGGAAACAAAAGGAGAATTGTACAATCATTTACATGGCTGTTCATTCCCAGAGCTGATCATAACTCTTAGTAACTTGACATGGTCATAAGCTGGTGCTCTGGCAAAAAGACTCACAGCCATGTGGATAAGCTGAATATTTCATCATCGTTTTCTCCACATCTTGACATTCTGATATTTCCTCTTTCTACTCCTGAGAGTATGGACATATATGATGGGCACTTAGCCAAAAACCTTCTGGACCCTGGATGCTTAGGGGGGCAGTTCCCTCTTCCTTTCCTTCTTATTCCCCAAATTGACTTGATATATCTTTCAGGGTCTTATACTACTGGTATTCAGTCTATTACGGACCTGTTGATCCCGTTGGTTATTCATTTTCACAGCGATATGGCTCTGGTGGGATAAGCCTTTTCAGATCTGTAGACTCCACTGTATTCCTTCCACACATAGAAATGCAGCTTTCCTTCCTCTGTAATTTCTTCCTTGCCTAGTGATAGCCCACAGGTATGTCTTGCAATACAAGTAAGCAGACTGAGGTTGCTGCAGGCAAGGATGTTTGGAGCATGAATGACTCTGCGTATGGGCTCCATGACAGAAAGGCTCCTAAGTTTCACCCTTTACCTTCCTTTCACCCATCAAGCAAGGCCCTAAGGAGCGCACTAAGGAGCACACTAAGAACTACACAACAGAGCTGGTCACAGTTTGGTCTTGATGCTTCTGGCAATGCCAGAGCAGTATAAACAGAAAAAGTCTGCCCAGGAACAGACTTGGTTGGAACATTCAATAGAGTTTTTTGCATTTTTTTTTTAATAAACAGTACCATAACTTTGGACCGTAAAAGAGCTGTCTCTAGATTAATGATCTGGCCTCAGCCATGCCTTTTTCCAGTAACAAACTGTTCCAGCAGTAAATAAAACACTTTTGTAAGATAGGAACAAATCTCATTTTAGGCAGGGATGTTTATCTAAAGTACCCTTGGTCTGCCAGAGCAATGATCTGTAGTATGCGTAGGGCACCACAGTGTTTGATCTCTTGCTTGAGAAATCATTTCTTATAACACCTTGTTTGCAGCGAAGGTTAAACTGCTTCCTGGCTTGTGCTAAGAAAATGGCTTAGTCTCAGAAATAAATTGGGCATTACTTTGTTTTAAATATATGGCTTTAGAATAGTCTAAAAAGATCATAATTATGGAGCACGGCTAGGACCTGCCAACTGCCCGTGCTCAAATCAGACTTTTAAATCCTTCTTCTCAGAGACTGTGACACACCAAAACTACTTTTATAGAACACCTCGTTATACAACCAAGAAAATTTCTAAAATGTATTTATGTAAAGTCATAAAGACTTATCAAATCAACAGATATTATTCTGGCCACAGGAGAGCAAGCTTCTATTTCCCTCTAGTATTGTTGATCTTTTGCATTGCTGCACTTTTTTTTTTCCCTCAACTGTAAAACAGAAATAATGAGACACAATTTGTGGTCCACTAAATAAAATAACTATTTTAATGGTACTGTGAGATGACAAAGGGGCTTTTTTGCTGCTGTTTTTTTTTTAGCTCAACCTTTATTCATCAAATACCTTTGCCAGCCAAAGGCACATATGATCAAGAAAAAAATGTTGATATTACTAGAATTTGATCTTAAACTCACTAATGTCATTGTGTGGGCTTCTATTAACTTGAACAGTGCAAAATTAATCTCTTAAGAAGATCAGTCCAAAGCAAATAACTAAAGTATGTCTTTATTTTGCTTTCTATCTTGTAAGCTAAATCTGGAAAAACAAAACAAAATAAAGCAAAACAAAACTACTTGTCTATCAATTTGTCCATCCATCATTTTGTCCAAACATCTAGCAAATCATGCTCCATTGCCTTACTATAGTAAGTGATGTATATGACTTACAAATAATATCAAGAATGAGGTTTTTGAGTTGCATGCTTGATTCATCCCATGCTTTAGAAGAAAAAAAAGAAGAAATTATGAGAAAAAAAAGAATTAGATTGCCAGTGCTATACATTTTGACAAATGTTAGTTTCTGTGTGTAATATTGGTATTTTGAAAGGCAAATGGTGCTTTTTTTTCCCTTTTTTTTCTTTTTTTTTTTTTTAAATTAGCTCTGCCATAAATCCAGAACTCTAACAGAGAGGAAGTAGAATGTAGTGAAGTAGAAAGCATGCACTTATTGCTTGTGGTTTTCTATTCTTCATCTTGCTGAGAATATTGCCACTCTTCTAGCTTTTTATGAACTATTTCCAGGCTGATTGCTTTCAAAGCTATTGCCTTTTGCACTAGTAGTTTTATACTACAGCATCCATTAGCAGAAGGTATAATACAGTAGGATACTACAGATGATTTTATAGCCAGCAGGATATAGTTTGCTTTTTACAATATGTAGTGAGCAGTTCAACTGATGAGCTCATTTAGCACTGATTTACAGAGACCTTAATATTACACATTCTTCTCTAAATCTTGTTATTTGTATTTAGCTATGGAACTCCTATCTTGCATTACATTGAACCTGAAAAGCCTGAGGAAGGGCAAAATTAAAGTGTATTCTTAAGTATTGTTCCATAGAAATCCCTAAAGGGAAGGGAATCTGTGTTAAAATAATGTGTTAAAGAGGAGTTAAAGGGAAAAGTTCATATCAGCTTCAGTGGTCCTTGAATCTAAGTCCATAAACACCCATTTAGAATTTTTCTCCATACTTGGCCATTCCCACGTTTTCCTTTGCTCACCAGCAGCTTTCAAAAGATGTCTTTTCTCCACTCCATAAGTATTAATAAGATTCACCTGTCTCCAGAATAACAGCACTCTCATAGCTGAAAGTAAGGTGTTGCAGTAACCTAAACCCACGCTCTTTTATAAAGGCTCCCTGAACTACCATTCAGCTGCTGGTATGGAGAATACTGTTGTCATTACATTAGAAGCTAAAAAGCAGAAGTAATTAGGATCAGTTGCTCTGAAAAACAGCCAGAGCCTAATTAGATTTCGTTGTCAATTTAAATAGTTATCACTATTAAGAAGTAATTCCTTTAGTTTCATGAACTCAGTTAATAAAACTGGGAAGCTCCTAATATATGAAAAGATATCCATATTCTTTTGTTCTGTCTCCCATAACAAAAATGTAAGCTTCAATTACCCAATAAAGTTTTTTTAAAGTTTATTAAACCCAAACAGATTGAAGTGAAGAAACACTTCAAGGGTTTTCATACTTAGTAGCTTTCACTTTGATCAAGAAATAATAATATTTACATGTTACTATATTCAGCGTACAATTAAGAACACAAATTTAGGTATGATCTTTGCTGATTTGAGCTGTTTGTCATTTTTAAAGCTTCAAACAGATACAGTGCATATGTTCTCTCTGCTACTCTAAGAAGAGATACTGCTGACGTGTTTGTGTGTGTGTATGTGACAGAGGAAGAGAAAAAACATGTGAACCGGTAAGATTCCAACACGTACACTCTGGTCAAGTCCAAAACTATATCTAAAAGCAGAGCTGCGAACAAGCAGAATTAATCCATTTTCCTAATGAAGTCAGTGTAGATGCATAGTAAAGATAATTTATATTACAATATTATATCATGGACGCAGAATAAGATTAGAATCAGTTCATTTATGAGCATAATATCTGCAAAAATTGTCAATTAAAAAAAACAAACCTGCTTTCTTCTCCCCCTCCCATTCCAACCGCATCATATAACACGCACATAAGGCCATCTTGGAATAATTAAATTACAGACAGAAACCTGTCAGCGTGCCCTTCACTGTCACTATTCACCCAGCCCAGGCTTTGTACATGCATGACTTTCACAGTGACACTTGTTAGGTTACAATTTATATCTCAGACCAAATGTTGCTTTCCTAATCTTCATAGCCCCTGTCTGTAACATTGTGATTGCTTTATTCATTTTCCTGTCTGTCTTATTTTATTTATATATCTTTAGTGTCCAGTTTTAATTGTCCTTAATTACACTTTAAACATAAATACCTACTGTTAGACCTAATAAGTTGGGAGGCTGGTTTCCAGATCTTTTTCAAAAACAGATTAACTTCAGCATCTGCTGACATCTGTGAAGACTGTTGGAGCTCAGCACCTACAAAATCCAGGCTTCCCATTGCAGTGCTGACCACTAACGACAGAAATGTAAGTAAGTCTATTCAAAGTTTTCAACTAGAGTTTTAAGAAATGGAAAGAGGAGTTGTACGTACCTCTGCTAGTTAATAAAGTCAGCAAGTGCTAGCAAATTCAAAATGGTAACAGGATTCAAGATACTGATTTTAAGTGTTAACAGATGACTCATTTAATGTGGAAAATAAAGTATTTTGGAATTATCTCTTAGAGGAATTGCTTAGTTCTATGCCAGGAAATATAAACTTGATATTATGACAAGATGACAAGAGGCCTGTATGAAAACTCAAGTGCAAGGAGTTCAGATTTTGAAGGGTGAACTAAGGACATAGGGTTGTTTAATAATGCCCAATTCTGGGGGAAACAACACTTTTTTATTAAAACAAAATTAAATAAAAGCAACGTCTGCAGAGAGCAGAAGAATGAAAGTGATGCACCTTGGGTTTTTTTGGGTTTGGTTTTGGTTTTTTTTTCCCCCATCTTATAATTTGGAAATCACTGCACTCGAGAAGTAGACAGCCAGAAAGTTTTCTTGCTGAAAAATGTTTTGTTTGTTTTATGGAGTCTAGTATAAAACCGCCATCTGCTTAATGACTGATTATTTTCATGATACATTATGAAATATTTGGGTTTATTGTTATTGTTGTTGTTTTGTTTTGATGCAGTGGGTCTGGGTCCTTAAAGGCCTCTTTCTGATTGAATATATTACTTATTATATTGATATATACTATCCAATATAATACCCAGTGCCCTGTCATATACTGTGAAGTTTAAGGCTAATTGAAGTCAAAGAAAACTATCACAAAACCTGTCTTAAACAATTAGCTCTTAAACTAGTCCATAAGGTTGTATTGAGGGGTCCTTTTAACTCTGAGGAATGTCTAAGACCCGCAGATTTTAGATTGACCACAGCCAGAGAAACAAAATTAGTTTGCTAGTTATTTGGAAATTACCAGCAACAAATGTAAGGATAAGATAAAGCAATACTACATTTTCAGTAGTCCCAAATATCAACACCACCTCTACTGGGTTTATAGAGAGAGAGAGATGGAAAATGTAATGCATGTTTCTTTGTACCTGGACTTCACATTCGCTCTAATAGGTTTTCTCTTTGTGTTTCTCAGCTAACAAGCTACCAGAAAGATACATGTCATTCTGGCTGGGGAGCAATTGCTGAAGCAAGCCCTCCTTCATCCTATACTGTCCCAGAAGAGATCTGGGTCTGACTAAAGACATAGATATGCAAATACGTCTTGGGGCTTTATTCAGACATGTATTTCCATCCTATTCTTTGCCTAACAGGAAGTCAGGATGTACCTTTTAACTTTTGCTTGATCTCTTCCACCTCAATTTAGACCTGGGTAGCAGTAACCACCTTTTTCCAGAAGATACAGTGAAATCAAGTAAAAGGCTGTTCTTGTGCCTAGACAACTATAACAGTTTTTATTTTTTCCTATCTTATTTTCAGGAAAATATTTTCTTCTTATAGTGAGCAGGGCTCAGCCTTCAGTGTACAGCTTCTTCATCTGCCAACACCAACGTTTAATATATTTTATATATATCAATAGCCAGTGTTTATTAAAATTTTATAATAATTTATATAAAATGTAAGAACCACAGATGTAGTTCATTGCTAATTCTTAGCTGAGACAATAAAAGATGAACTTTATCCTTTCAAATGACAGATGACGTGGGATACAGCCTCCATACAAGGCTTTGAAAAATATTGTATGAAATGGGTTCAGCTGGTAACAATTAAATTCTAAAAGCAGGAACTGTTGTTACCCTTCAGCCGGATGGATGTACATGAGCCATAGGACATATCTTTTAGACACTAATTTAGATGTTATAATAAGTACTATCTTCATGAAAATGTTTCATCTCATCTCAAATTAAGTGAATTCTGTGATTGTATGTTGTCCTTCAAAACAAACACTATAGCCCTTTAACAAGAAAAATTATGGAGCTCAATGAAAAAGCTGTTTGCTGAGAGCAGGGAGCCAGTGAAAGCAAAGACAACAATGACAGTGTAAGAGCTGTATTAAATCCTTTGAAGTGCTGACCCAAAATGAAAATGTGTTATACTGTTCAAGAAAGATTGTGCTTCAAATTGGCAATGCCAGTCCTTCAGTCATGTCATGCTCACATGTCTACATGGGTACTACTTTTACTGTGTGCAAGTAGTCATACTTGTACTGTTGCAGCTGGCAAACATTGTCCCAATCTTCAAGAAGGGCAACAGGGATGACCACGGTAACTACAGGCCTGTCAGTCTCACCTCTGTGCCTGGCAAAATTATGAGAAGATTATTCTGGGAGTTATTGAAAAACACCTGAAAGACAACACAGTCATTGGTCCCAGCCAGCATGGATTCACAAGGGGAAAGTCCTGCTTAACAAACTTAATTTCCTTCTATGACAAGATTACCCACCTAGCTGACCAGGGAAGCCAGTCGATGTAATCTTTTCGCATTTCAGTAAAGCCTTCGATACTGTCTCTCACAGTAGCCTCCTGGACAAAATGTCCAGCATACAGCTGGATAAACACATAATGCAATGAGTGAACAATTAGGCTGATGGATTGGGCTCAAAGGGTTATAGTAAATGGGGTTACATCGGGCTGATGACCAGTCACTAGCGGGGTTCTGCAGGGATCCATCTTAGGTCCAGTGCTCTTTAATGTCTTCATAAATGACTTGGATGCAGGACTTGAAGGACTACTATCTAAGTTTGCCAATGACACAAAATTGGGAGGAGCCGTTGACACTCTCGAGGGCAGAGAGGCCCTGCAGAGGGATCTGGACCAGTTAGCTGGGCAATCACCAACCGTATGAAGTTTAACAAGGGCAAGTGCCAGATTTTGCACCTGGGAGAGGGCAACCCTGGATGTACATAGAGACTGGGGAACGAGAGGCTGGAGAGCAGCCCCGTGGAGAGGGATCTGGGGGTTCTGGTCGATGGCAAGTTGAACATGAGCCAACAGTGTGCCCTGGCAGCCAAGAGGGCCAACGGTGTCCTGGGGTGCATCAAGCACTGTATTGCTAGCCTGTCGAGGCGAGTGATTGTCCTGCTCTACTCTGCACTGGTGTGGCCTCATCTTGAGTCCTGTGTGCAGTTTTGGTACCACAGTACAAGAAGGATATGAAGCTACTAGAGAGTGTCCAGAGGAGAGCCACAAAGATGGTGAAGGATTTAGAGGGGAAGCAGTACAAGGAGCGACTGAAGTCACTTGGTCTGTTCAGCCTGGAGAAGACGAGACTGAGAGGAGACCTCATCGCGGTCTACAGCTTCCTCACAAGGGAAGGAGGAGGGGCAGGTGCTGATCTCTTCTCCCTGACGACCAATGATAGGACCTGAGGGAATGGCAGGAAGGGGAGGTTTAGGTTGGACATTAGGAAAAGGTTCTTCACCCAGAGGGTGGTGGAGCACTGGAACAAGCTCCCCTGGGAAGTAGTCATGGCGCCAAGCCTGACAACATTCAAGAAGCATTTGGCCAACACCCTCAGACATGTGGTGTGATTTTTGGGGTTGTCCTATGCAGGGATAGGAGTTGGACTTGATGATCCTTGTGGGTCCCTCAAGACATTTTATGATTCTATGATTAAATAAAACCAGGTTCAGCTTTGATTGTAAGTGGTCTCCCCTTGCATTTGCCAAAGAGAAGTACTGTTGAGCATACATGCACAACACTCAAGCAGACAAACATGGATAGCTACATGAAAATAGAGGAGCATCGGTTAGATAAATTTCGCTATGGTCTTTGTCTTTTATTAAAAACAAGAAATGAAGAAAATGGCAAAACTATGTACATTTTGCCTGTGGATTTTAATAGATTTAATGAAAATTAAATATATGTGTATATATATATATATAAACTTTCTCCCAGAAAATCTTGAAAAAAGCTGCTCTGTTTTCCTTTTCCTAGTATTAGTCAAAGTTATAGTCCCAATACCAAGTGAATGATCTAGGTAATTCATCTTATCACTTTATTCTTGTTTGGTTTTTTTTTTATGTTGGCACACTATGGATCAGCTTTGCTCTAAGAGTATCTCCATGAGTTTAGAAATGTGAGTGGGAAATGGAAGATTTTTGGAATGCATCGTTACACCTCTGCCCTTCTGTAGGTTTCTAGTCAGCAAAGAATGAGTTTAAACCTTGACCTACAGTTGAGACTCAGCTTTAATTTCTCCAAAGTAACTTAGAGTCACTTTTGCACAATCATACTTGTTTTTCAGTTGATTCATCATTAAATGACGTATCTTTTAAACTCTGCAACAGAGCTCATTATGGAGAGATGATTTAACCAGTGTTATATCATAGAAAAGTATGAGACAAGGAGGATAGATGTCCTAGATAGATGTTATGCTTGGGTGAATCAAACTGCAGCAAAATGGTAGGCCTCCGGTCTCTTTCTACACTAAACATTTCAAGTACTTTTCATTAAACAAATGGATATGTATCATCAGTTTGGTTTTTCTGAAGCTCTTGCAGCTCTAATCTCCCTTTGACAAAATAAGAATACTGAAACCATGTATCTCCCTTTGTTTACCTGGCTTGATGTAAAATACTAAGTGGCGCCATCTGATCCATTGCTTTACTTACAGCAGCTCAAATATTAAGATTTCCATACAGATTCTGCTTGTTTATACCGTGTGTGACCCAAGTCAGCCTGGTGGAGTTGAATCTGTGTGGTCTGCAGTCTTTTACTATTAGGACAGAAAACAGTAATTTCCTATCTGTTCAGTAAAAGGGAATGTAACCTTTCGTGTAACCATTATAATCACACATAGGAAGGATAACCATGTCATATTACAGTAATGAAATAGAAGAGTTAATTTCTTAAAACATTTTGATGCCTTAAAATTTAGCTTTACAATAAAAGGTATGAAACAATTTTCCTTTTTTTACATAGCACCTATGTACAATGCAGGACAGTACAATACAGGACATTTTCAAATATGCTACGATTCTGCATTACTCTCTAAGCACAGGAGAATGTTTTCAGAGTAACTCCTGTTCACAAAAATATTACTATTTTATACAGAAGCATAGCCTCAATTAATGTATACAGATATTGTAGTATACTTTCATGGTATAACTTGCATGGATGAAACGTTTCTGTTGTTCCTTTAAAAAGTCTGGAAATATAACATATTTACTGTATTGCTTTGACTTCATTTGAGAATAAATAAATCTGGGGTTATTCGTCTCTTTCCAAGAGTCAGCATCAGTCTTATCGTCATCTGACAACACCATTTTGATATATGACTGCATTATCAGCCTAACATGTTGGTAAAGCTTAGCTGTAAATGCAGCTCATAAGACTGAAAATGACATAGTATCTGAACACTATTTAATTTATTTTATCATCTAGGGAAAAAAAGAAAAATCTCCTGTTCTTTATTTCATTTCCATTATAAGGAGATGTGACTTTTTAACTTTATTTACTGCTATTATTTGAATAAATCCAAATTATAGGATCTCTGTTTTTCAGTGAGGAGGACTATTCAGTCATAGAAGAGTATAAACACATATGAAAGCATCATAAAATCCTGATAAAGCAGGTATTTTGCTTCTTGGACTTTATATGTCAGTAAGTATAACTGTGAGACAGTTATAAACATTGTTCCCAAATGATTACCCCAGTCCCTGAAGAATTGATTCTAGGGCTTTTTCTTTTTTCTTTCTTTTCAGTTTAGGTATTCTAAACGTGGGTTAGATCTGTAATAGTGATGATGGCATCTGGAAAGCATTTTAGTAACAGAAACTCAGCCAAAATACCAGAGGAATGCAACATGTGGACAAAGTGTGCTAACTTCATTTATGCAACTAGGCATTTAAATACTCTATAGCATTAAAACTATTAAAACTTCAAGCTATCCTTTGATGTACAGTAGTAGGATTCTGATGCAGAGTGTGTTCACAGTGAATGAATTTCTTTTAATACTATTAATATAGTCAGTGTATATTATAACTTGATTCCACTTTAAGGAGGGCTGATAATGTTGAAAGTAACAAATATTGTAAATTTACATTTTTACTTCTGGATAAAACACAAGCTGGTTTTGGTACATCATTTGGAAATCTAAGAAAGATTTTTTAATTTGTGTTAAACTGAGTGTTTTACAGAAAGGAAATCTTGACTTTGCTGTTTACTCATAAAAATGTGTATTTTATCAGTTTGCTTATATTTACTCAGAATAGATATTGGAAATAAAAAGCAATGAGGGATGCATTCAACAAAGTTACATTCTCATAAATTTGTATATTTCCAGGACAAGCTCAGAAGTCCAGTTTGGTCCTTTTTTTGTCCCATTTTCCTTGTCCTCTAAGCTTATTCTGAGTGCAGAATATGTTACAGTTGCTGCAGACCAGTACATAGGAGGCAACATATGCCTCTCCCCACCTGTGTGCCTATATAAATCCTCTTGTGACCCACCCCAGAACCATTTGTAGCCATTCATCAGTTAGGTTACAGAAAGTGAGTAGTAGCAGTTGTGCTGAACTGGATAATTAATTTGAACTCTCGGATACCTTGTCACTGATTCACACAGAAACCAAAAGTCACAAAGCTCTGCCTTAACTAAAAAGGTATATGAAAGTTGTTAAAAAAAAGAGCACACACAAGGATCTATTCAGAAGGTACTATTATTAGGTGTGGAAAATAACTAAGCACTGTCCTGTTGAGTGCACCATGGGTTTTTTGGTTCTTTACAACTTTTAATCTTGATTAATTATTTAGCTTTCATGTCTGAGTATGTAGGGAGGAGGAAGGGGACTGAAACAGATGAGAACTGAGCCTTTAACCAGTAAGCTTCAAAGGACTCAAGAACCTGCTTGGGATAATGACAGGTGGCAAGGGAAACGTGACTGACAAATGTGAAGTAATTTCCATTAAAAGGAAGAATAATAAGCATAGATATCCAACACACTGAAATGAAAGAAGATTCTAAGTTTTTGTTGCAGATATAGATTAATTTCCCCAAAAATGCCAAAATTATACAAAGAAAAACTTAAAAAGGCATCTTGCCATACATTATCTGCTTTGTCTCATTTTTTTACTGATACAAAAAGTCAGTGATCCTGGTTATATAAAAAAATGGATAGATATATCAGTCAGAATTTATAATTTTATCATTTCTAAATCAGCATTTTAATTAGAAAATTAAAAGAAAGGAACAGTAAAATTCTTGAAGTTTAGGTTTCATTTCTTCAAAGGAGACTCAGGGCAAAATATTTTAACATTTTGCCTAAATTTAGGTAGAATCAGAATATAGGAACTGAAATTTCAGAGACCACTGAAAACATCAGCTAGCTCCTCCCTCTGGGCCACACACTAACCTGAACGAGTAGGTATTGCATTTCTGTCCAGCTTCTGCATTATTCACAGATGGGCCACAAGCCTGAATTCCACAGAGGTTCCATTAGGGTCTGATATAAGGCCATGTAACATAGAGAACACTTGATTAATAATAGTTCAAAATGAAACCCGTTGGTGCTCTGAATCATAGAAAAGTGTTATATCTTTACAATCAGAGCACATTGGAAGGTTATCGTGGATGCTGTTCATCTTTTATGTTGAAGGCAAGATCAAACATAGGGTTCCCAGGACCAGGGCAATACAAAGAGGAGACAGGACTTTTCCAGTTTGCTGGGAGATGATGGGGAAAAAAGGTATCAGCTATGGCAGTTTTTCTTGTGAATGTCTCCAGTCCATGAGAATAGCCTAGGTGTGTGACCATAGAGTATGTGGAAAATCTTGGAGAAACAATGCCTGATAATCATTTCTTTGTGAAATGGAAGAACTGAAAAAAAAGGTGTGTATCAGAGAGAGCAATTACAGTCCTGCAGTGCTAGGACTCTTCTCCCAGCATGGTTTTGAGCTCTTAATCTAATGGCTGGGTAAATATTTAATCCAAAGATTCTTCCCCATACAGAAATATAAATGTGCACTGAGATAAAGATGGGAACTGGTTTTCCCCTCTAGTGGAGTGCTTTAACAACTAAGTTTAAAAAAGTCTGAGTCACTCTTTCTGTGTGTGGCTCAGTGAATCTTGGATGGCCACATGAGTGAGAACAGGATCAAAAGGGAGATGTGGAAATCCAGGCCTAAATATCTTTCTTTGGCTGTATCTTGTGTGGAGAACATCTGCAAGATCAAGACCAAGCATTTGGTTAGCAGTATGTCCAACAAAGTTGTGGACCCTTGTGAGGTTACAATGTGAAGAAAGACAAGTTATGGGTAAGGTCCCAGCATAACCTTCTTCCCCTGGATCCCTTCAGGATCTGAGGAGGTCCCCTGTGGCTAATGGGGCACGCAGCCAACTGAGGAGCACACATGGCTGCTGACCTTGAAGAAAGCTGTAATGAAGAAAGCTAGAACCCTCAGTGAGGACCAGCCCCCACTCAGGGGAAGCTGCTTCCAGCTGAGGCTCTTGGGCCTGACCTTAGCTATAGCCCTGGCCATGTCACCATGGTGCTCCCACCTGGCCTGGCCTGACCTTGCCCCATTCCTGTCCCCACAGCCCTGCTTGGCCATCCCAGGATGGGTCTGATACTGGTTCCCCTCACTGGGCTTGATCCAGATCCCCAAATCATGGGCCAATGACCTGTCTCTCTCCCCAGGGAGGTGTCCAATGCCCAGGGATGTGGTGGCCCCAGCTGTGTCCCAGCCTGCCCTGCTCCTGGCTGGGGGGGACGGGCCCTGGCTGCTACGTCTTGTCCTACTGCCTCTGCCCCTCCATGGCCCAGGGAGCTGCCAGCCCTTGCGGTGCCCCACAGAACACCTGAAAACCAGGTCAGGTTGTGGCACCTCTGAATGCCAATGGCTGTTCACAGAAGATCGTGAATTGGGATTCAGAGCTCTAGAGAAAAATCAGACAGAACTTTGTCATATGACCCCAGTTTCACATCTCACATTTATGGAAGTTAAATATAGCTGAAGAAAAGCATGAAATGAGGGAAAAAATCAAACCAAACCAAACCAAAAAAAAACCAGAAAAAAAAACCTGGGGGGAAAAAAAAAACACCAAGAAAAAGAAAATCACAGGCATACCTGAAGAGCTCAATAAATTCAAAGACCTTCAGCTTGGCCAGCTGACTTGTATTCTCTGTGCTTCTCCCAGAGTCCGTGTTCTAAAATTAAGGAAGTGATGAATAATATTTAGTGATAACATTTGCAGATCTCTTTTCAAGGGTATATTAGTCCTCAACTGAAATTACACATACAGTACTCATGGCTTAATGTCATTTCTCATTCTTTTTTACCATTTAAGTGCAAAAATAACCTTATTTCATGCATAGTTCATTAAATGCATAAAGGCAAATATTGTATCTATTCATTATGACTTGGCTAAGCTTGATATATTTACATTCTTATATTTTTTTCTCTTGAATACTCTTATTGCATCCACTCCTCTTAAACCTCTAATGGAATTATAATCCTACATTTATGACACGATACTTAATGATACTTTCATGTTTTGCACCACAGCTTCAACAATTTTTTGCATGTTTCATATAACATTCTGAGTATAATATCAATAGCGCTACATAAGGAAAAAATCACTCCCTGTGCTTTGACTCAGTGTCTGTGCAATTCTATTAGCAATTCAGAGTGGGCTGGAATGTACTTCTGTCATCACTCAATGCTTTCCTCCACCATCACATTATTATGTGAGAGCTGGCCTAAGTCTCCAAGGAAGGTTAGGTGATAATTATTTATAATACTCCATGAAAAGTATTATTTTATATCAAAGTGAGCTTTGGTATCTCCTTTATCCTCTTCATTACTAGTTTTTTACTTTTGTTTTGATCAATTTACATTTCAAGTTCACATCAGTATATGTCCCTCTGTGAAGAAAAAGGTTACCTTTACTTTAAAAGAAATATTGAATTAACTGTTCCATTACATTGTATTTCTGTCATGGCTAGTCAATCTGACTACTCAATTCTGACCATTGTGCCATTTGCGCCTATCTCCAGATTCCATTCAATGCATCATTATAGCAATTTCAAATTGTTTATTGTCTCTCCAATGCCGTGATCAGCATATTTTCCAGTAAACCCTTACCTGTTACAGTTGCCATGTGGTAAGATGCTTATCATTCACCGAACTGTAACTGAACAATCCCACTGCTATGAATGCTTACTGATTTTACTACCATGAGAATTAAGCACTAAATTTTCACACTTGTTTTCTCCAGGTAATTTTGTTCCTGTCTAGATTGTATTTTTTTCCCCTCAAATTTCTAGCCTTTATAAATATATCTGTTTCCTCTCTATAGTCATTAAACATTCCATTTTAAACTAGCTTGGTATTTTCTGGGCATTTAATTAGCAAGCTGCATAGCAGATTATTATGGATGATCAGTAAACTGAGTTTTGCATCCTGCAGGAGTCTGCTGGACACCTCTACTTGCTATTTCAGCCAATTTTCAGGCCACATGGCATTGCCCAGCTAGAAGCTAATTTAAGAGATTATTTTGGAGAAGGTCTTATAAGGATAACATGATAACTAACACAACAGATGAACTACAGTCCAAATTATCTTGCACCATCTGCAGTAGTTTCATATACACACCAAATAAAAGTGATGAAATAATCTCTATAAAGTTTAATAAAATAGGGTATTCAAGGCAGATGAGTCATTTTCTTAAATGGGAAGGTGCAATCACTCAGAAAGAACTACCAGGACATTGTGGAGTATGTAGGTGAATCAACAGCATGTTTAACAATGAGCTTGAAGTTTGCCAACAGATCAAAGAGCAGTGAGGACCCAAGAAGATAGCAGATGAAGGGAACTGATGCTACAATCCCAGCATTTGTCACAAATAGAACTAGAACTATAAAAGCGAGACAGAAGAATCTTAGTATTGTAAGGGACAGAAGCAGTCTCAATTTCAGTAGAAGTGAGTGAGCCATATGCAGCATTTGGAAACTGTAATAATGGAATATTCACTCAATGCTGGGTTATGTGATGAGATGATGTCTCCCTCATGAAATGAGGATGCACTTTTCCTCTGTTGGATAAGCTCCTAGCTCCACCTCAGCTGGTGTGGGCAAGTTTGCAGGGCATCTCAGAGTACAGGTAATTTCCAGTGTGGCAGTGTAATACAGCATCAATGGGGAAAGACTGAGGCCTTCTGCTCATCAACCCATTCCTTCCTGGTTATTTTAATCTGGCTGTGGTACAAGATTTATTTTTTTTCTGTAAAAGATGATAAATAAACAAAATTATTCTTTTGGATAATACACCTATCATCCAATGAACCTAGCAATCTTATATCTTCCTTCTCAACCTTATTGCACTACTTGTGTTCAGGTTGCTTATACAAACTTAGCCAATGCAGTCACAACCTGCTCTTAATTCTTAGTCATTTCATTGCTCTGTATTTTGTGGGGGTCGTCCACTGCACATCTTCATATTGGCAAATAGGACATCTTTAATAAAAGTTGCTGGCTGAACTGTTTAGAATTTATCTGGTTTTAGGTTCTCAGTGTCAGCATTCTTGTAAGGGCTTATTTCCAAACAATGGATGCTCGGGCTTATCCCAGTATCAAGTTTCTTTTGAGATGCTTCCTCACTGGAAACCAGAATGTACTCAAAATTAGTCATATACTTAAAGAAAAAAAAAAAAAGATAACACATTCATCTTGATTTATTGTGAAAATGTAATTTTTTCCCCCAAAAAATTGTAAGATAGATTCCCAATATGATATCTTATATGACAACGTTTTGTGCAAAATGCCACAGTTTTGTTTATTTTGTTATACCTCCTTTAAAACTGAGGCTTATGATGGAAACAGTGACGCCCCTAAGTACAGCCCTGGGAACTGAATTACAGTCATAAAAATTCACTGAAGCTTTACTGAACTCTCTCCTTTATTCCACAGAATGCTTTTTAATGAAGTTGGAGACTGTGGTAGTGTCATTGTCACTTATCTAAGATTACTACTGCCTACTCCTTCCTTCAGTTCTTCTGAACTTGAACTCTTTGCTCCACTACATTTCAAAAGAGCTTTATTTCTCGTAACTTCTCTTCTGTTGAACTACTTAAGGATACCAATGTACTGTAGCTGCATGTTATAATATGTTGCAAAATAGGAATAGTAAATCTCCTTGAATAAATTGCTGGAAGTCAGTCTCTGTTAGGCTTTTAGTAAATCCATACAGCATAAAGATAAGAAGCTTTTCATTAGCTCTCTAACAATCTATTCCCCTGAATTATGAATACTGATGAATAAGTTCCTGCAAGCCTAATGTACTTTATCTGAAGCATTTAAGATCGTTTGCTTTAGTTATTCAATTTACATCATGAACTGAGATATACCCATGAGGCCTTCATTTTTAAGAGAGACCAAAATGAATAATATTTAACTACTACAACGTCTATAACTCTATTAGAATGAATCAATATTGCTAAGCACATGGTAATTATTTTACAGTTATAAAACTTCCTAGAATTAAAGAAGGAAATGGGTATCATTACTCATATTTGCAAGAGAAAAAAAATATTCTACATGTGGAGATGGGGGAACCACCAGCATTACTGCAAAGGTGAATACTTTTTGCAATAATATGGGAAGCTCAGAGTACTGGGAGGGGTTGTACATAATGTTGAATGTTCCACTGGACTTCTGATTTTAAAGTAATCAGAACAGATTTTTAAGTTCCCTTCTCTAATAGCTTTATTTAGTGTTATATCAAGTTTGCAAAAAAAAAAAGTCTGAACTATTCAGTTGCATTAAATTTTCTTTATTTTTTTTTGCATATACTGAAATTATGTATCCCCTTGTTCATTTTTTTCATGCCCTTAAGAAAACCCTTGATCTCTGACCTCTATGCTTTTTCCAGTCCTTTAAGTCTTTTTGTAGAGATCAAAATTTCTAAACAAAACAATAATTTTAATGCCTTCAGAAAAAAAACCCTGTGTATTATGTTTATCAATATATTCTTGATATTATGCATATATGCTAATAGAAGCATAAAATCAGAGAGTTGTTTAGGTTGGAAAAGACCTTTAAGATCATCAAGTCCAACTGTAAACCTAACACTGCCAAGTCCACCACTAATCCATGGCCCTAAGCACCACACCTACACGTCTTTTAAATATCTCCAGGGATGGGGACTCATTACTTCCCTGGGCAGCCTGCTCCAATGCTTGACAACCCTCTCGCTGAAGAAATTTTTCCTAATATCCAACCTAAACCTCCCCAGTGCAACTTGAGGCCATTTCCTCTTGTCCTATCACTTGTTGCTTGGGAGAAGAGACCGACCCCCACCTCGCTACAACCTCCTTTCTGGTAGCTGTAGAGAGAGATAAGGTCTCCCTTGAATTCAAGACTTCCCTAAACCTATGGAAATTTCAATCCTATTTGTTCACAGAGAAAAATGTTATAATCACCAGACTACAAAGTACATGCATTTAAGAGGCTACCGTATCCTTACACCATCACCAAGTCATACACTTAAAAGGAGAGAATGGTTAAAAGATCTACTACAAAGCTTAGAGCACTATGCTGGGAGTGAAACAGCAAAGGCCTCTGCTGTCAAGATTAATTATGGATTTTGTCCCAGATTTGTCTAAAATAAAATCTATAAATGGCATAGAAAGCGGAATTTCTGGACTCAGTACTGAGAAATGAGGACCTGAAGCCTAGTGCTAGTGAGCCTGGATTCCCTCCGAGTTACTTTCTCTCCTTCGTGGTCCCTTTTCACAAAAAAAAAAAAAAAAATTCTGCTGTGGATTGAGTGTCCTAATTGGAGTAAATCATATTTAAAAAGGTTTTTCTGTTAGCATAATAATGACTTCACTTAGGCTTTTGATGAAGGAATTGGAATCAAAAAGAGATGAGAGTTCTGCCCAGTATAGCAATGTTATAACAAAACATCATGATTTGGGGAATCTCCAAATTTTGCTTGGTTTTGGACTTCTTTGTTTTTTCTATTACTGCCTCTTTTATTTAAGGTACTGTGTTGTCTCTCATTCGCATCCTTAACCTGCTGTTTTAAAAAACCCTGCTGTTCAAGTATTCACACACAAACCTGTTTGCATGAGTGTTCGCCACATTTTGACATTCTGGAAATACTCTTGTGAACAAATATTTGCTTGTACAACAGTTCTCAAAAGGTGAATAAAAGAACTTATGAACATTATCAAAGCAGATACATGTGGCACCTTGTACATGAACAATTATGATCACATTTTTGCAAGACAGAGCCAACGCTAACAGAGTTTGCGTTCTGTGCAGTGCACTTCTGCAGAATCAAAGATATGCCTTACTTCAGCAAGCAGCAGAACACCACTGTTCTTGCAGAGTTCCCTGAAAGATATCCTAATCCTGCTAAATTCAGGGGCAACTCTCCTACTTTCTGCCATCAAAAGTAATTCTATACGTGCAGCGATTATTCCATTCTTTACTGTCACCTTATTCTTTTGCCATTTAAACCATCTATTATTAGAGCATATTACCATTTCTCAGCCTTTGGTAGGTAATGCCATGTTCAATTATTTATAACAATATAAGAGGTTAGCATTCTTATTTCCAGGATATGAAATTATTTTGTTTGTGTATATGGCCTAGTTAGCCCTTCTGATTTGTATTTCTCTATGTGAAATAGTCCCACTGAGAATAACAAAGAACAACTTTCTTGCCATGCAATGTCTTTCTCTTTTGTGTAGTCCTTGGTACTGTTACTTGGAGCTCTGCTGACAGCAAAGAAAGATTCTCAGCATGACGCCTACTTTCTCCTAGGCAGCTGAAGATCTTTTGAACATGCATTTGCCCATTGCAGTGCTATGGCTCTTATCTGTGATCCAGGAAAAGAAAATAATTGATTGGGAAGTAATCTTGCATCTTCAACACAGAATTAACAAGTTTACAAGCCCTATGCACAGTTGTAACTTATCCTGATCTTGGCTGTATTTAACCTTAGATAAATAGAAAACAGAGCTAGGAGATACCTTGATAGGTCATCTAGTCTGATTTTAGCAAAGCTATTCCAAAGGGCAATGTTCTAGTCCAGTATTAAATACTTTGATAAGAGAAGTTCAACAACTTTCCTAGGTAAATTATTCCAATATTTAGCTACATTTCTATTAGAAAATAGTTTATGAATGTTTAATCTCAGTCTCCTTGCTTATGTCCTTATACCTTTTTGCCCTGTCCTCAGTAAGTATGGAGAACAGCTGTTTTCTATTCTTTTGCTGACTAATCTTCATTTATTTGAAGCTATTTGTAGTGTCTCCTTCAATCCAGCTTTTCATTACACTAAACAGTTCTTTCAAAAGTTACTCACAGGTGTTATGCTTTGGGCTGGTATGTATCTTTGTTAAATAAAACTGTGGCTGTGGCTCAGCTTACGAGTTGCACAACAAAAAAGCTACTTGCTTACTTGCCTTTTTTTACTATTACAGAGAGCAAAGATGAACCAAATCTACTGCTTTGGAAACGTACTGAATGATCTCTCCAGATATTTTGTCTGCTATCTTGTAATATCTTAATTTTAAATGCACCAGCCGCTTATCATGCTTTGAACTGGTATTTTCAGCCTAGCTATTGTTTCCTAGCTGTTGTAATGATGGCAGAGACAGTTGCTCTATTGCTGCATTTGCTATATTAGCATTTCCACCCCAGGAATCTCCCTGAGACAGCGAACTAGTGTCAGTATGCTTCTTGGTAACAACTTTTGTTTTCCAATCCTCATTTCTCCTTGTGAAATATAAGCAGTTGAGGCCTCTTGATTTAGTCATGTTTAATGTAGGTGTTAATGGTGGCAAATCATCTCAGGGTAGGTACCTCAGTGACACTCCATTAGCAACACAGTTACACAGACATCCCAAATTGTCACTGGTTTTAAATCCTGGTTGAGCTTTGTACAGCTGTTAAGTTTTGTACATGAATTCTGCATTGGCTTTTGCAGTGGTCACCACCCCATGAAAAAATTTGCATTCAGAAGAGTTAGTGGCTTTCAGAGGAAGCCAACATAGTTTCTCGTACTAGGTGTGGTTGTTTTCCTGACTGAAATGGAGTGTCCGAAGCACTGAATTCCTCTGTATTACTCTTACTTTTCAACTGTCATGTCCTCTAAGTTAAATTAGTTAACATGGTGCATTTTATAGAAACCCTCCCAAACACGGGCTTATGCCACTAGGATACTATTAAGAAGGTTTTTTTTTTCAAGCCAACTTCCTTTAAACAAACAAAAATTAGACTTGATTCATGTATTAGAAATCCCCACTGGGTTATGCTGTTTTCGTGACTAATTTCTCTCACTAACCACAGCTTTACAGCCTATGACCTTACAACAGCAAGCAAGCTGTAAGAAAACATGGGCTTGTTGTGATGGTTATGCCTTTGCTCATGTTCCAGGTCCCCTGTGGCTTGTTAACTCTCCACACAAATACTACTTCAATTGCCTCCAGGCCAACTGCAGTTGTTGAATTGCCAGGGATCATGAAAGTAACGTCTCCACTGGACACTCCAGATTAAAAATAAAAGAAGTCATTCTAATTTATGTTAAAATCAATAGAGAATCTTCTCAATTTCAATGTATCAAACAGAATTCTCTAAAGGAAAACAAAATATTATTTTCAGTCTTTTGTAATCTCATATGCAGTCTTTACTGCAAATTATATTCCTTTGATATTAAGTTATACTAATGACAGGCAATAGATGACACAATGAGAGACTTGATTGAAAAGAACTGGTATTTCACAAGCCATTAACACTTTACCAACTAAAAGTTGCTAAATATGTAGTCATATTCAATTATAACAGAAGTGCTTTTGCTGAAATCTCACACTGGAAACTATTAACTGTATTGTCAAAACTTGTAGGTCTATCCAATCACATGAGTTACTTGGCTTCCTTTAAAAGAAAAATGTCAGGTTACCATTCAAACACAAACAATAACATGTTTGATAGAGTTCCTTCTAAATGTAAGTTTGCCTTCCTTATCCTGCCTAGTTACAGAAATGCAAGTCATAACTTTTTATTGAACCAGAAGCACCTGATATGAAAGAGGTAAGTATGGGAGAATAGTTGAAGGCTGGAGGGGAGCTCCTTTGGAATATCTACTGCTGATATATATGCATACCTATGTGTATGTGTATTTGTACCATATGTAATCTGTGTCTGACTGCACCACTGTATAGAATGGAGTAGGTATTGTGAATTCTCAGATGATGAGACATGAGGTTTCTAAACTGATCATTTATCATAATCATACAACTTCAAGCTAAGTATTCCTTAGAGTGGTGTATTTCTGGAAAGAAGATCTAAATGATGAGGAAGTAGCATGAGCAATTTAGTAGTTGAAGCCTTCTTTGTGAACTGATACTGCATCTGTGACCTACAATGGTGTTGGGGCATGACATACTATGAATAAGTCATTAAAACAAAGTCAGGCATCTTTGATCATTAAAAAATCTCATTGCATTGCTTGCAAGAGTACATGAGATGTTAAACTTGGCTTCTGGACAAGTTTTAAATTGGGCAATTTGAATCTGTTTGGGTAATTCAGATGGGGTAATATTCCTTGCTATTTTTGTATCTACAGACTCCGTAAAGGACATCTTTCTTCACTTCTCTCCTGAACTGTAATGTGTAGCATTGCTGGCAAGAACTAGAAATTTTCTCCCATATTCCCACAATACATTAAAAGCACATATATTTGGACTCAATTTATAAGGAAGGACTTTGATATGAAATTAAAATCCTACTTTTATGCAGTCCACAAATTTATACATTAATTTTATAAGGACATTAGTAAGATGCATTGAAGAAAACTCTTTAATTAAGAATAAAACTCAGATTCAGGTAGCCTATTTTAGATGTCCAGAATAATTATCTCAGCTGGATTAATCCGGTCATAAAATTTATTCAGTATGGATCTCTGTTCTGTCTGCTGGCTGTGTAGAGTGATTCAAGATGCTTATATCTCTTTTTGACTGCTTTCTGAGTTTAAGGTTCTCAGTAAGGAGGTTTCAGCAGAATACTGACTCAGTTATAATTAAACAATTAAAAAAACCCAAACCATGGTAACATGTCTGGGTTGTCCTCTTTATAACTTTGAGTACCTGAATCAGACCTTTATAGTCTGACCCTTCCTTCATAATTCAGAATTACTCTGAGGTCTTTTCTTAAGCGTGAACAGAGGTATCTCTTTCCAGATCCACTGAAGATGGAAGTACCAATATTTGCATTCTGGAAATGGGAAGATTTCTTCTACACTGTTGCCATTTTGAGAATCTGGAAAGGTAGAGCTCCCACCCACGTCCCTAGGCAGTTGTTCTGTTCCAAGTGTGAAAACGCCAATACCTCCTTTTCAAAGCTGCTGATGTTGGGCCATTGCTGGGAAGTCAGTATTGTTGTGGACAGAGAAAGAGCAAGCAGAAAAAAGACCAGTTCTATGGCTCAGTGAAATAAGTTACTCCACTGGGAGGAGAGGGGTCTAGATCTTGTTTCCTGCTCCAGGAACCCTGCCTGTCAAAGAATTAATAACTGGAACCACACCTAAGACTTGTCGCACACGATGGTTGTGCTTCTGTCAGGGGGAAAAAGAATCATGTGTCAATATGAGAATATTAGCCCTTAGGTACCACTACAAGTGCAAAGTGTACCTTATATGTTTTCGACACTTCCATTCTGTGTAAGTCCCAACACAGATGGAATCTAGGGGGTCTGAATCTTTCTGTTTCTGATTTTCTGAGAAGTGACAGACTTAAGTGTTTTCTCAGTCTTTGCAGCATATGCTACAAAAGTAGTGTGTGTGACACTTCATCAGTTAATGCATATTTAAAGAAATAAACATTCTTAATGAGAATCCTATAGCTTAACTTTGCACACTTATATCCAAAATGAAAGGCATATTTGTGAAACACTTAGCTATGCAATACAAATGACTGATGACTGAAAGGAAAGGTCAAGTTTAAATCAGGAACTATTTCTGTATTCATCAGCCCATGATGAATAAGTGAAGCAATTATTAAGATTTTTAGCTAACCAGCAAAATGTTAATTGTGTCACTCAGACACTGAGTGACTTGTTACAAGCATCTGTATTGAATTAGAGAGCCATATTGAGTTTGAAAACTATGAATATTATATGTTGTCGTCCAGGCCAATGAAATATTACACTTTTCCATTTCGAACTCAAGCAATTCTTTGTTAAATTTCACTGCAGGAAGCTATTCTTTAATCACTCATCAAGACAGGACTTTCTAATGTTTGAATACTAATTTTAGGTGTAGCTGTAGCTTTAGCTGTTGTAATCCATACTTGGCTTTATTTCTTAAATGCAATAAATGTAATTGCTAGACATGAAGAACATTATGTTAACGCTACACTGCAAAAGTGAATTTTTGTTGATGAGAGAATGTACATAGTATATGTCTAATTGATAGAACTAGTGAGATTATAAAATAGCCATGCTTAGCAGCATTGCAATAATTTAACTCCCTAATTTCAGTGTTCTGAACAACAGAGTAGATTTGCCAGAAAGAATGCTAGGACATCTTTTTTTTTTTCTTTTCTTTTTCTTTTTTTTTTCTTTTTTTTTTCTTACTACAGAGAGCATGAAGCTTTGATGTAACTGACCCTGATAACAAATTCTGGTTGGCTACAACTATAATGATACAGAAAAAAATATGAGCTAAATGAAGAGAAGGTAGAGATAGAACATGACTGCCAAGTGGATATGGGAAAAATGAAGAAAGGAAACACTAAAAGTGATGGCCCAGTTGGTGGGTTGAACTAAAAGTTTAAAACTATGAACTGAAAACTGTAAAATAAAAGGCAAAATCTATGACAGTGCTTTGGCCTGTGTAAAATATTTCCTACGCAAGTAGTAGTTCCCCAGGTGTTTTGGTCATTCATCACTAACTGGGAAACAAATACAAGGAAAATTATCATTAGAAATAATGCCTCCTGGCAGAGATGTGCATTGAATCATTTGATAGGTCTTGTCTGTGCATTATTTCTGTGGTTTAAATCTTCCCATGCTATAGGTAATGTTCATATTTCAACACTTTTGTGAAGTTATTGCGAATTACTCTAATGCTCAGATCTTTCAGAAATAATATCTAAATACAATTGCTAGAGTTGAGACACTTTTTCTCAGAAATAATGTTCCATCATAATTAAGCACTACATTTACACAGAAGATATTCAGAATTCATTCACAAAGTATATTTCTTCCACAGCAATTCAAAATTAAAGTTCTATTAAGTGAACTGGTTTAGATTTGGTTTGTTTTTTTTCTGGGAAATGTTTAAAATGTAATTTTTTTAAGGACTTAAAATATTTTGGGGTTTTATAGAAAATTCTTTGCATAAAAAACTTACAGTGTCATTCAACGTGTGTTAACAGGAGAATAAAATGCATTCTTGTTTACATTTGAGAAAGTTACAATAAGCCTGTGAACAATCAGAGAAAATAAAGTTTAATTTACTGCATACATTCTTTCTTTGAAACCATTTCCTTTAGTCTATTTGCTAGTTTTGTGTTTCATCTGAAAAGTAGTACATCCAGGCATAGATTGCCTCTTTTCATACCACTGGTGCAGTATTGCTATAAAGATTAATATTAAAGGTTATGCCCCATTTTAAGACAGCAGTAATACTTCCTGTGAGCTGGGTTTTACTTTTTGCAGTGTATTCAGATATCGGCAACGCTAAAGATGTAAGACCTTTAGGGCCTTATCTAATATCTATGGTGCTTTGTCTAACATCTCTTTACATCACACCATATCACACTGTCATTCAAAAGTTAAAAGGTTATAATTTTATTTCTGTAGACCTCTGCTTAGTGTGAGCTATGGTTAAAAAGCAAACAAGGTATAAAGTTGCTTTAGAAAGAGGAACGTCAAGACTGCAGAGAGAAGTCTATTGTCTCTACATAAATTGATGGATCTACATCAACATATGTCATTCAGGGTCACCCACAAGAACAAGAGGCTGGGGGAGGATATTGCTCAACAGGAACTAGTTCAGAGAATAGTACAAGACTGGTCATGTATATGGCAAACTGCTCTGAGGAGTGTCATTTAGTAGTCTGAATTTTTTTAATTCTTAAAAGCTGAGTAAGAAAAAAATATGAGAAAAATGAAGGAAATAACTGAGAGAAACAGTTATGCCAATCTATAACCACACACATATACAAAACATAGTGTCAAATTAAACTAGATAAGCCCTTTCCCCTTACAACAATCAATCCAAGTCAAAACTAAGATTTTGGAGTAGATTTATTCTGGTTTTTATCTGGACTGGTAATTCTTATATTTCATTGATCTGAGTAAGAAATAAAAAATTTCACTCCTCAGTCATAGCTTATTGTCCTGAAAGATATAATAATACATTTTGGAAATGTAGTAGATGATTATGTGAATTCCATATCAGTTATTTCCAGTTTACTTAACCAGAAAAAAGCTTTCCTGACTGGTAGCAATGTGGGATGGATTCAAACATAAAGCTGGTACTAAAAAAGCATTGTCTGGAATTTCCAGAAACCTAAAAAAAAATTGTAATATACATTCTGTTCCTAGTGAGCTAGTTTTCTCCATTTAAATTCATCTGCTTAATAAACAATTTTTAATAGCATAAAAGGAAGAACAGAAAAAAAAAAGCCCTTAAAAAGCCACTAACAGAGCAGAATACAATACCTAATTCTCATGCATAGCTAATGCCATTTTGCAGTCTTCTTTGATGAGGCAACTGCAAAGACAGCTGGTTCCTTCCCCCTTCCCATGATAATACCTTACTCACACTTTGGGGCTGTCAAATCTCTACAGATAGGAGACCCAATTTAAGCTGCTGTGCTCCTGTTAACCACTCCTTATCACTCCTCTCACTGCTCCTAATGCCGGGGCCTGCCCTGACTAGCTATTTTAGCTTTGTTAACAGGTTTTGTTCCTCCAGTTCTTAGTAAAAATGTGTCCAACACTCTAGGGCTAATGCAGTAACCTTCAATGCATGAGAGACTAACAAACAACCTTTCCTGTTCTCCATCTGTAGAAATCTCTAAAACAAAGTCATCTGCCTTCTGTACTGTTCTTTGCTCTTAATTTTTTTCGTATCAATTCGAGAAACTATTGCTCAGTTCATGTTGGCCACCACCCAGGCACACTCTGCACAGTTAGTTGGTTTAAATTCCCGTATGTTATTACAGTGTAAAAATGTTCTTGATTTTGTGATAGGACCATTTTGATAATGAAAATGCTCTCCCACAATACAACAATATATGTAAAATAAACATGTTTCAGGCCTGCCCATTTGTCCCTTCATTTGCCTGCCTGATTTTGAATTTGAGGTTTACTTCAGAATTTTAGTTATCGATATGTGTCATTATCCAGTTTCTGTCACCTTCAGAAATTTGAAGTGGAAGTGAAACTGAATAAGAGAACAAAACCAAGGACATCTAACTCTTTCTAAGTTCAGCTAAAATAAGCAATATGTGTATGTGTTACTAAAATGGCACAATATCTGTGACTTGACTGAAGAAATGTTTTGGAATCATCATTTACCATGTTAAAACCCAATATATGTTATCAGTTTCACAGCTACCAACAATATAGCCTGAATGAAAAAAAATATTCCAGCCTGTTTCTGGCTTACAGTCCCATAGTCAGAAGTCATAATCAAATTATGCTTACAAAAATACAGAATTAATTATATATATTTATATTCACTAGATGGTGAATATAGCACTTAGATTTCTTTTAGAGACATATGTTACTTAGATCAGCACAGCTATTCTGTTTCTCTGCTCTGATCCGTTTTAGTTTTCGTGTTCTGTTAAGGAAATTCAGAAATACAACCTCGCAAAGGCTTAGAAACAAACTTCAAAGAAAAAGGAAGACTGCTAAAAGTGAGTTTTAAAATGTTACGAGCATCTGGATTTTGGTATTATGGAAACAGGTGGGAAATTTATCAGCATTTTTTTTAGAATGGGCAGCACCTGCAGCCTACAGGGGATAATATACTTCAGCTCCTATCGGTAATACACTGTAGACTGTTACCATCCTCAAGATGTAATTGTAGCCCTTTGTATCAAAGAAAAGGTTGATTTTATACATTTAGTACATTTCTAAAATCCATCTTGAAAATTAATTCAGCCACAGATGGGCCTGATCCAGTATCAGTAGAAATCAATCGGAAGACTCTCACCGATTTCAGTAAGCTTTGTACTTGACTGTAATTAGAATATGCAGATGTGCATCTTTTCATGAAGCAAGTCAGTAGTACAATGAAAGGGTGTAAAGTTAATAATACACTTGAAATCGCAGCATGTGGCTGAATATTAAATACTGTTTAGATAGGCTGATCTACTTAGAGTGTTGCACCCTCAGCAAAATCCTGAAATGCTTCACCTTAATGAATTATTTTTCCTCTGTGTTGCTTCATTTTTTTGCAGAGAGCAGTTCATATTTTGTGTTCAAATACTTTCTGATTTGAAAGCATATTATAGTAAACTACCCCATATATAAATATAAACATAGGAATAGTCAGTGGTATTTTGAGTCTTCTGTAGGCAGTCCTTGTTTGGTGTATGATTATGATGCTATTTATTTGTATAATTGCTTATTTTATCCAACTATAATTTTGTGAGATGTGTATATGAGATATCATGTCAGCGGGTAAGCCATGTATAAAAGTCTAACAATATCTTCCTGCCTACCTGGAGTAAATTACAGGGCAGCAATACTGAATACTGTATGTTATCACCCTTGAAATTTGAATCTCTGGCGCTATTATTTTTTATTCTCTCCAGAGCATTTGTGGAGGAATGTAAATACAATCCTTAGTGCATGGTTTCTAGATCACCTTAGGAAGGCTATTTCACATGGCAAAAATGGCAAGATATAAAGTGAAGCCAACAAAAATGTATTCACTATTGCCATCAATGAACAGAATAAGTGTTTTTAAAATACCATGTTTAAACAAATGGGAAAAGATAAGTGGAATAGTCATGTGTGCGAGAGGCATTGACACCGAAGGCACTTGGTGCTGTAGAGAAAGGGAAGGATTCAAAGCTGAGGGGACCTGGTTCAACTCTGAATAAAAGCAGTTGCAGACTGACCTACTGACTTACAAACTGATCATGAATTCAGGAAAGCCTCTAGTCATTTTGTTCTGAAAAAGGAGTGAATGGTCCCTTCTCCTCCTCTGCAACAAAGACATGCTATACACATTAACAGAATTAATATTCTGGAATGATCCCTACATAGTTGAAGTGCAGAAAAAGAGTTCTTACAAGATCCCACAAAGGCAAGTAACATCAGTTTTCACAGTTTACTTGATGTTTCAAATGAAGGTCATTTAAATTACATGACTGGGCCCATTGTCAAGCGTAAACAAGTGGTAGAAGTGAAAAGAGAATTTAAGGGTTCTAGTTTCCAAGTTTTAGACCAGGTCACTAAATTGTATCACCAGATCAAACCTTAATTACTTGAATTGTTGCCGACATGCACAGTGGGAATAGAATTTATCCCTTTCTGAACAGCAAATATTTTCCCGTCTGTTCTGCCATGCAGCTAACAGTACTTTAACACAAGAAGTCCCTCCATTTTTCCCTCTGCATGGGAGCAAAAGCCTATCCATCCAGGAGCTCATTTAATGACAAGCTGAGTGCCAAGGTGTGTTTTTCAGGGTAGCACAATGTATATAAGGGGTCAGAAGAGAGCAGCTATGTGCTTCAGCTTGCTTCTTGGAAGGCTGGCCAGCTGTCTCCCAGCATAATGTATTCATTGAGACAGCTGGACAAAGTATTTCAGAAACATGTGGGAACAACATATGTGTTGTTACAGGTCACTTGGTTGCTCATGCTGTGGAACGCCTTGTAATTCCTGCACGTGGACTCATGCCCTGGAGATGAGTCCATAGTAGCTTGTGCCATGGGAAATTAACTGATAGGCAAGAATTCAGCTATGCCTTAATTCAATATTTAGCAATATGCTGAGGAAGTGTATAAGAAGTCTGCCATAAAAAGTTATCAAACAAAAGAACTGGGTGCCAGGTGTAACATGAGATGGATGAATAGCTTTGGTCTCTGAGTTGTACTTCTGGAAAATAAACTTTGGATGTAAAGCCTCTTTGATTTCCTTTTTAACACTGTAGTTTTACTTAGTTTGGAAATTCTCATACACATTTGTCCAACTGGTATTTTAGAAAATAATACAGCCACTTAAATTGCTGTGATTCTATTTTTTTTTAATATTATTTTTCTGTTCTGGCCAAATGGCATGAACACAGTTTTCATATGTTCTTTTCTTAAAGTCTGCTGCTAATTTTACTCTAGCAATCTATTACTCACCTTACAAATGTGATATGTTCTAATGGTGTGGTGTCCATTTTTTAACACATATTGCAATAGAAAGAGTTATTCACAAAGGAAAATGAATACCATATATTATAATTGTCTGATTCATGCTCCTTGTTCTGTCTTGTTTCAGGAAGTCTCTAAAGCAGGTTGGGAAACAGTATGAAATCAGTATCCCACTCACACACGAAAAATGTGTGGAAGGTTACAACTGCACATTTTATAAAAAAATCAGATGCACATGAGATTTTATTTTGTATAATTTAAAAAATGCTGAAAGTCTCACTCAGAAAAGGAATGGGAATGCTGGTGTAAGAAAAATAAAAAATGAGGCATCGTAAATAGTCATTACCTTTAAAGATGAGCTTTCTCTAACTAAAGTGCAGAAAGCAAAATATTTATTATATTTTTTTCTAATACATATTTTTATTGTATTTCCATTTATTGACACCTCTTCAGATTTTCCCCAGACATTTTTCCCAGAGTTTGTCTGGCCTATGCCTGTACTGAGCAGGTTGCAAAATCCTTTTCTCCCTAGAGAGTATTTATTTTACAGTAATTGCTTTTGTTTAGTTTCTAGTTTAATCCCTTTTTTTGTTTCTTGCCTCTGTCAGTTCTTTATCCTGCACTCAGCTATGATATGAAATTGTGCACTTCTGATCTTACAAGTGCTTTTCAATTTGTTTCCATTAGTGTACCATAAGATTTTTTTACTAAAATTATCAGTAGCCTCTCTTAATACACAATACAGACTCAAATAAAACTGTTCCTAACTCTGTAACTGCTCACCCATACATTTTCCTTTGTAAGCAGTAGCAAGTACTTATGAGCTCGGTAATATTCTTCATAAACCTAATTCAATACATGAGTACTTGAAAGATTAGAACCTTACCCAGAACTCCTCATGTTGAATAAAGTTGGGTGCAATTGTTTTCTTTGGGAAGAAGGGGTTTTCCTTAATGTTTCATTTGGCTGAAGAAGATAGAAAGGAATTCAAAACATAATCAAAAAGAGGAACGAACACAATAAGGTAATATCTCCTCACAGAAAGAGTGTATTTCAGGCATTATGACCATATGTATAAGCTCATAAAATAGATATCTATAAAAACCTAACAGGAGATGAGACCTTTTTATGTTAGTGCTTGTAAATTGAGGCTCTCTCTTCTTGCCTGCTTTCCCACAAAGGAACTCTGCTTCCTGCCCTATCTCTGGTCTCTTTTTTTAGGCTATCGATAATGGAAGCCCTATGGGTTGCTAATATAACACCCTAGCACACTGAGAACATTGTGTTATCAAGTGACAACCAATATGAGTGTAATAACTTTTTAATGGCTAAACACATATGCAAACAGCAGGTTCCCTGATCTTGGGTAATTATTTTTCACAGCTAGATCTAGATCCCAGCTCCTTTCTTCCAGGCTACCATCTCACTGAATGAGTGGCTTTCAGTAGCCCATTCAGTATCAGGAACTTTAGGACAGAAAAGAGACTTGAAAAAATATTTACAGAACTTTTTCTGTGGCTGGCATCAGGCAATCAGTAGTCAGTGATATATGTTTGTTTGTTTTACCCTTTTAGAAAAATCCCTTAAAATAAAGAATGCAACCTCTGACTTACAAATGTGATGAAAAAGTTAAGAAGAGAATTAAGAGAACAGCTAAACCAGTGTTCATATTATGAACTATTTAAACTCTTTAGTTAAAACTGGGACATCTAATTGAGAGCATTTTCAGTGGTTACAGATCAAGACTGGATCAGTATATCCTCCTTTTAAAGTCAGAAATTCTGTACCATATCCAAATTTTTCATCTTTAGTTTTAATCCATTATAGAGAACAATGAGGCCATAAACATTCTTGAAAATAAGGAGTCTAATAATTGGATTTTTCTTTTTTCTTTTCAGTGAATTCTGGAACATTGCCTTCACCATCTATTTGAAAGGTCTACTAACATAACACATAAATATTCCTGCTTCTTTTTGAACATCTTAATTTGCTTTTTTGTTGTCGTTGTTCTTAACATTATTTCTAAGCATATACATTCAGAATCTGTATCCCCAACATACACATATGTGACCTTGTTTTCCCAGGCTAAATTAAGAAATCTGCAATTAATTGTAAGAACCAGCACTGTTTTCTGAGACTATGCTATGGCTTCCAGTCAAACAATTTCCATATCCAGTTAAAGTTACATCTTCTTTTAATATAAGTTCAAAGATACTATCACTTTGCCAAGAGGGGAAAAAAACTCACCCAAACCAAACAAAAACAACAAAACAGCAACAACCAGAAGAAGAAGGAAAAAAAAAGCTACCATGAAGAAAAGAAGAAAAAGATGTTTCTGCTCAAATGGGCTATGAAAATTATCTCCAGTTGTACATTGATCTTAAAAAGAGAATGCTAAGGAACAATGAGCTCAGTTTTCATCTGACTGCTATCAGTTTAACAGTAGAGTATCTGCACTTATTTAAACATTTCTCATTGTGTCAGGCCAAATCAGAAGTCCACAAAAACAAGTGGAAATCTTTCTCTATGTTCAGTTTGCTTTGAATCAGCTCCTATGCCAATGTAATTAAAGAGAAAAGGTCTGATACCTCACAGACAATAATTTCTTTGTTAAACTTCATTAAAGATATCTCCACTATGTATTTACCTCCTCCTCCCAAAGTTTAGGTGCCTAGTTTGAAGGAATGTAATGAAATTCCTACTAAGATAAATGTTAATTATTAGTTAGCAGAAACCTTACCTGTCCACGTCTGCATAATAGTTGAAATATTTGCAGTACATTTCAATTACAAGATAAGGTGGACTTCACATTGCTTGCATTCTCTTTTATTTAACTTTCCTGAGCATTCTAAGAGAGTTTTGCTGAATTCTTTGTGCATTTATGTTGTTACTATTATTTTGTCCCTCTAAGATTTCTGAAAAAATATACAAAGGTATCTAGTGATATCCATAAAATCCATATTTTTCTAACACATAAAATAAGTGTGCGAAGAGCAGTACAAAGAAAGAAGGAAGCATGGTTCAGTGTTAGCTTCATGGCCTTGTTATCCCTGATTCTGGGAAACATTTTTTTCTAATAAATGGAATTTTGTGTCTCATTTCTTGTCAGCAGTGAGCAGTGAGTGTTCCCATAAAACCCAAAAGTTATTTGGGTTTCCTGAAACCATTAAAGCATTTGAATTTCAACTTCCATTGGTGTGTGCATGATGGATTAGTCATGCAACTCTTAGAAACAATAAGTGTTGTGAATTTATTCCATTGCACATGGTGTAGGAACACATACCCTTTGAGGATGAAGTACCATATGTTTGGTTTGTTTTTTCTTTAAAAAACCTCAACATGTGGAGAGAAATGAAATAATGAAAAACTTAAATGGATTTTGAAATATGGACAGTGAACTGCACTGTTCCATCAACCACCATGCTATCTGCTAGAAGGCAGCAAAGTCATATACTAGATATAGGCAAAATTATCTCCATAATTCTGTCAGTATTCACCTCACAAATAGTAGCATTGCTAATTTAACTGTTCCAAATACTTGTTCGCTAGATGTATCTCTAATGAACAAAGTGCCTCTTTTGGATGAATAGAAGCAGATATTTTGTGGATCTTCTGGGAAAAAACACAGAACTACTGAATGGAAGTCTCAACCATCCTGAAGTTAACTCTCTCCACTCACATTTTGCTAAGGTGCTGATGACAGAGAGTCACAAATTCTTCCTAAAATTTAATAAAGGCTTTTCACTGGTTTATTAATTCATAGCTATAATTTAGGATATTATTTTTTAGCTGAGTGTTTAAGCAGTGGTACACAGGGTATATGGAGCATATGTACCTGTGCCCTTTTGTCTACAAAATCTCTAGTAAGTAGGCTTTTGCAAAAAATGTGGAGTGTAAAGGTGGCAGAGAGAGCAGAAAATATCTTCTATATTTATTTTTCTTTCAAATGTTGCTCTGCAACTGTTGGTATAATGTTTTCTTGCTCTCATGTCAGAGCAGCAAAACCACAAGGTCCCAAAAGAAATCCAATTTCTTTGTTGTTGTATTTGTGATGCCAGTTACAAATGGTATTGTAGTGCAAATAGATATAATGAGTTTTACGTCAGAAAGACTGTTCAGATAATAATCCATAATCAACTGCAAATTATTCAGTTTTTGTACCCGCTGATTTAGTAAACAGGGAGACAACCCTGAAAATCACCGAATTATGGTTTGAACTGTAGCTACAACTGGATTTCTGGGTTTCTAGATTGCTCAATTCTGAGGTTTTTGTTTTAGTTTCAATTTCACAAAGAAATAGGAAAACATGACATGATGTGTAATAGGAATCTTTTTCAGTGAGTACACTGAGATACCTGACAAAAAGATGCTCTAAATGCTGTTTAAGTTCTGAAAGGGTATTGCAATTTAAAAGAAAATAGTTTAAATGCAATTTTACTTCAAAGAATAATCTGTAGGTTTAATTTTTGCTTATGTGACAGCTTTCTACCACAACTGAGAGCTTTTCTGAGTGATTTCACTGGGATATGTTAGGAACAAAGAACTAACATGCTGGTGTGAAAAAAGTTGTTTGTTAAGTTTCCCCAAAAATTTACAGGGAGATTATCATATGTACAGAGAGATGTTTAACTCCCAGAAAAAAATATTTCTATTACAAAATCTGTCTGTATTTCTTTGCTAACTAAAGCATCACATGCACTAACATACAGCTAAATAATTATTTGAGCTTTGTATTTTCCTGCTTTCAAGAATGACAGAACCCTATTGATGTTATCCACAGTAGCATTTTGTGAATAGATGAGTATGAAGAACATAGACATGCTAGATCTGTCCTACTCTTCACAGGCTATTAGATACAGAAAAACTACTCTGAAATATTCCCTGTACTTCTAGAAGCCTTGTAGTTGTCTGAATAAAAATGTTTCTTGAACTTCTGTTACAGGCATCCCTAGTGCACTGCTGAGTGTCCAAGTCACAAAGTAAAATATAGCTCCCTGTGTTTGACACTAGAACCTTGGATTTGGTACAAGACTAAGATCCTTTAGTGTCTACATATTACCCAGTTATCTAAATGACTATTACAGTGAAGAACCTATGGTTTGATTCTGATACCTAAATGTAAACCTCTAGAACCATCTGAGGTGCCCAAAATAATCAAAATATATATGCAAAGAGCTGGCAGATATGACACAGGAGCTATGGAAGAACCATGTCTTTCTGGATCAATGGCTGGAGGACTGACAAGATATCTCTGGGCATCTCAAATGTTACTGGAGGTCTATATTTAAGAACTTGAATTGAAAACCTGATCAATATAATGGAGCTTAGAGATCTATTAAGCTGATACCAAAGTAGATGCTCCAGGAATTTAATTTGAGGTAAGTCAACTCAAAATTTAAATATACATGTGTTCTTGTTTTCAGATTAATTGCACACTGGATTTCCTTTTCTAGACATAAACATCTGGTGTCATTCAAGCTGCACCAGCTAATTCTGCATTGCTACCACTGTAGGAGGTAATCGATTCTCCTAGAAGTTCTGCACTGCACCTGCCAGCAGCACCTGACTGCTCCGATTCCACAGTTTCCTATTATAGACCACCAACATCTGCAGTGGGATATGATTGCATATGTACCTAGTGCCATTTGAATGCCCTAGAGGCCATATTATCCTCTAGCAAGAAGGGCAAGAGTCTTCTGTAGGCTAGGCGGTATACTTGCCAAAGCTATAGAGATATCTTGGCTAACCTACAGCACCTCACACAGCACTAAAAGCCTTTGTTTTGGATACTGAATCATGCCACTGGGTCATTTGAGTTTTTTCCTGACTGCGTTTATTATACATTAGCTTCTTCTAATGGGGGTTTAGACACTTAATTTAAACATATGTTCCTAATTTTAGGTGTCTTAATCTAGAGTTGAATGCCCCTCTACTATGACTAACCCTTCCTTTTCTGTTAAGGGCTCATTCTCATTTCTATTTCCCTTAAACGTGCGTAGAGTTACTATCCTTTCCATTAACCATTCCATCAGAAATATTTGTTGTAGCCATTAAATGTCTGGGATCTGAAAGAAAGAAGTATATATGACAGATCTTTAGGCACTTACTGTAATTAAGTGGTATTTCAGCTGTACGACTGCAGTGGTGTAATTGCACTCCTACAACCATGAAGGGATAACTCCCCATGTGGACACCCTAACCAAATGGTGATTTCTTTTTTTCTTTTTTTTATAATTACACTGCATCCAAAGAAAATTTTTACACTGGAGGAGAGAAATTACTATATTAAGGAAATATTGATGTTGGAACAGAGAGTTCACAGAGGAGTTATACCAGTATAGCAGCAACAATGTAGTTGCTATAAGTCTCCTGGATGATGTCCCTAAGCAGACAAGTCTAGGAATCTGGCATTTCTCCCTTCTTTTCAATAGAATAGCATTGTTGGCAGGAATCCAGCTCACTGAGTTATTGGGCTGGTGATTTCCCTTTTCTCCATACCATGGTCAGATACATTGGAGACATGGAAAGAAAATTTCATGGCTAGAAAATTGAATTGTTCAAGGAAATAGTAGCTTTATTGGTTGAAGATAAATTATTCCTTTCAAGGAATAATATGTTCATGATTACTGCTTTTCAAGTGTTTTTCCTTCACCTCTATATCCCATGAAGAAGTTGAGTGGACATCAGTATAATCTGCAGGTCTTCTGCAGGTGTTAAAAAGGTCATATTTTTTTCTGTCAGCTGGTCCAATAAAAAAACAAGCTGTCCATACAAACCTTGCTATATGTTTAAGTTAAAAAAGAACAACGAAATGGATAACACAAAGTAGCTAAAGGAGAAGAGGTACATATTGGCATTAAATATGAATATGAATGTGAATATGAATTAAATATAAATAAATATAAATATAAATATAAATATAAATATAAATATAAATTACATAAAACCATACACCACATTTATCTTAACAGTGTTAATTTTGAAATAATGATAAAATATTGATCTAATGAGGGTCAGACAGAATCACAAAATCACAGAATGGTTGAGGTTGGCAGGGACCTCTGGGGGTCATCTTGTTCAGTCCCCCTGCTCAAGCAGGACCACCTAGACCAGGTTGCCCAGGACTGTGTCCAAGCAGCTTCTGAATATCTCCAAGCATGGAAGCTGCACAAACTCCCTGGGCAACCTGTGCCAGTGCTCAGTCACCCTCACAACAAAAAAGTGTTCCCTGATGTTCAGACGGCACCTCCTGTGTTTCAGTTTCTGTTCCTGTCTCTGGGCACCACTGAAAAGAGCCTGGCTCTGTCCTCTTTACACCTTCCCCCCCGCCCCCCGAGATTTTTCTTCTCTAGGCTAAACAGTCCCAGCTCTCTCAGCCTTTCCTCATAGGAGAGATGCTCCAGACCATCAACTTTGTGGCCTTTGTTGGACTCTCTCCAGTATGTCCATGTCTCTCTTGTGCTGTGGAGCTCAGAACTGGACACAGTACTCAAGATGTGTCTCACCAGTGCTGAGCAGAGGGGGAGGATCACTACTTTGTTGCTTGTCATCCTATAGGAGACCAGACATTTATTTTAAAATATATTTAAAAGATTAAATTTGGGACCAGACATGCACAAGAGTCTCAAATCTGCACAGCATTATATGTTATGTGGGCAGTTTTGCATACTACAAAGAACTGGTAAAGCCAATAGCACCTTATTTAGGATTTTTATTGTAAACACATATGGCTAATTATAATTCACACACACTATTCTTTTTCTTTTTATTATTGAATGAATGTTAATCAGTTAGCCAATGCTTGTTCTGATTTGTTCCATTTGCAATATTGCAGATTGCATGTTACATATAAAGATTATGTTACAGTAAAAGAAGCAAAAAAGATGTGAAGCACCCCCATTCTAGGTTTAACAAGCTAGCATATTTTTCAAACAGGACTTTGAAAAATAAATGTTGTTTCTTCTCCATGGTGAGTTTAAATGAAATTCAGTGCATTTGAGATTATATCTTTTTGCATGTGTGAAACATTAACTCAAAAGGCACTGGAATGAGTACCGCCAATTGAACTAAAAATCACCTGCAGGATCAGAAAAAGAATCAAATGTTGGTTGAGTTGCAAATTGAGAAAAGATGTCTTTTGATTTATCTTGTTGTTATGTCCTTTAACAAGGTGATTTAATAGCACATTATTAAAGTAGTAAGAAAATACTCGATGCTACTGAATTCAGATACCAGTAACAATAATTGAAAGAAAAGGATATCAAAAGCAAGTATTTACACAAAAAAAAATGTTTTCATCCTTTTTTCTGACACAATATTGTTGGCACATAGGCCAGCCATTTTACCTGATAGGTTTTACCCAGAAGCAAGAACCTACTTAGTGAGTTTTAAAACACTGAATAGCATAACTGTGCTAAATACAAATCAGCTCCTGCTACTAGCCCTCCAACCTTATTCAATTAATTAAATTTGCCATCCATCATCTTTCTACTCTAGCACTAGTGGAGAAGAGGCATAAAGATACAAAAATCTTAAGATAAAAAGGAAAAAACTAAACAAAATAAAACTTTCAAAAAACTCCAAAAAGATGTATTTAAATATGTACCTAGATGTACCTAAAGATATGCCAGTCCTTCATCTGCACATTATTGTACACAGTACAAAAATGGAAAACACAGTAGTTTTCCATTCTCTATTGGCTGCATTTAACAGAAACAAGTACTATCTCTTACTCAAGACACCCCTAGATGAAAAAAATATCCTCTTCCCTCAGTTTTGTTTTTTTTAAAAAATCAATAATCCAGTGAACCACGTCACATTTGCACTGTGTCATGACATCCAGCTGAATGAGTATTAAAATCTTTGTGGAGAATGAACTTCATGATTCCATAAATGAACCTACTGAAATTCCGTCAACTTGGATATAGACTGTGTAAGTGTAGGGGAGTAGCTGAAATTCCATAATCTGCCCTTAAGTTAGAAAGATACAGTGATATTAACTAAAGGAAGTGGGATTTTATCAGCAGTTAAAGCTGGTATAGCAACAACAACTTTCTGAGTTTGCTTAATCAGATTGTAAAATATGAGACAAATCATCCAACAATTGATAGTTTTTTAAGCCAGCATGATATTGATAGTGTAGGTGAAGTTGAGGCATTTGTGGAGGAGTGAGGTGGCACTAGAGAAAATTATGATCATCTTCTTAGCTATCACACTGTGTTACTCAGGAGCAGATTGTAGTTCTCCCTTGTAGGTACAAAGCTTAACTGCAATGCCATAAAACATGCACTTGAAAGATGAATCAATGTGTGTAGCTTCAAGGTTAACAGTACTTGGACGATTGAAATATTAAAACAGTTTTTTTTCCTAATAATTTACCTAACCATAGACTGTCTTTTATCAGCCCATCTTTCAATAGAAAGAAAGCAAATTAACCTGTAGTTTGTAAGATCTGCGTATCAACATATGACAGTATTACCTATTTTAAGGTATTTTTCCCTGAAATTCTTCAAAATGGTTTTTGCATGTGGTCTCTCCTAAACCAGCAAGATAATAATAAGATTCTTTCACAGAACCCATGGTTTGTTCTATCATCACCACCACACATGCCAGCATCTTACACATGTTTCTGAGTAAATCCAGTTCTTACACAGAAAAAAAAAAAACAATAGACTTTAGTGGTGAAATGACAGGAATAGGGTTATCTCTGTGAACCAAATAATCCCAGATTTCCTTTCACCATTCTCTTCTGCACTGATTTATGAGCTCTGTGTAGAGCCCATGTCAAACAAAGTTACAGTAACACAGTGAACTCCCAAGAGGTAGCACTGTTGAACCCTGCAGACCTTCATAAGAAGTGTTTCCTAAGGTTCTGTACAATTGGTGTCAGATTGAATACATCTGGGATAGATTTAGACCAAGTTTATTTCCAGCAGAGCTGTCCAACTGTTCAACACTTATTGAAAATCATTCTTATCCTTGAGATAACTGTGATCTATTTATCATTTTCTAATATACAGAGAACCATGAAAGGGATTATGATTCTGTGAAAATTAGGAGAAAAAAGTAAATGGAAATCCTCAAAGTGAATGGTGAACTGAGAATGTAAACAAAAAAACTGTTTATAAGTAGCCTCTAAGGGCTGTTCACTATTTTCCATAGGCGTGTAATTTGATGGACATGTTATTAGCTTCAATAAAATGAAAAGATCAGGAAGACACTGATGTGCTATATTCCTTACAAGCTAAGAAGAAGGAAGAAATCTGTCTGCTGTCCTCCCTGAGAGCAGATGACAGCACAGAAAAACATAGAAGTTCAAAGGAGAGAATCAGCTGTGCTTGATATAAGGCTATAGCACTGCCCTTTGAACACTGAACACCACCACAAATTCTTGCATTATCAAGACCTTTCTTTATTCCTTCTGAAGTATTCCTTACTACAACCAGTGAGCAATTTGTACAAATTAATCCATAAGGTATAACTCCTTTCTCCTACTGTATTTCCTTGCTTTATTCCCTAACTTATTAGTGGGCAGAGGAGAAAATGAACATGACAAATATAGTCACTATTGATATGTAAAGTTAAATTAAGGCAAAAATAGATAAATCTAGAATGTGGGAAAGTAGTAGAAGGAGCTAGTAGATATTGTTGTGTCTCAATAACTGTATATTCCCCTAGCTAGTAATTCAGTCCTAAGTTAGTACTTCAGAACTCTGAAGCAGTTCATGTACTTGAGTTAATGTTGAGTTAGCATTTTGGTCTGGTTTTCCTTTGGTTTGTTTGTTTGTTTGTTTTGTTTTGTTTTGTTTTTTTAATTCTGTCCAAAAAATATTCAGCCTTGGAAAGATATGAAAAGGTGATATCTGAATTAAGTGAAGTACCAAATAAAGGGAGATGTGTAAGCACTAGAAGATGTTTTGGTTTGAGTTTTGTTTAAATTCAGTCCTTGAGGTAGAACTGCTCCCTGAGAAGATGATATTGAGTGTCTGGAGAAGAAAGTAACCTAAAGAAGAGTGTGCCTGACATGCTCTTTTTAATCTCTTTTTCCATGGCAAGTATGAATGCAAGTAAAAATGGCTTATACTTGAAATAAACCCAGACTTCATATCTATCATTTTCCTTCATTGTAAAAAGCAGTCTACGAGACCTCCAAGTGCTTACTACAACTCAGCAGAAAGGAAAAACTATTAGAACATTGATATCTGAAGAGTAATAAAAAAAGCAAATTTCTATAAAATAACAGTTTTAAAATGTTGTCTTTCTCCAGGTTTGGTACCCATTCTTGCCTGACTCACACTTGACTGCTTTTCTCTGTCTTCTGAAAACAGTTAATTCGTCTCACACAGGACTCCTTCAGGCTTCACCAGTCCTCTCCAGCCTGTTTTCTGCCTCCCCTTTTAGCTGCACCACGACCATTTTTCTCACCTTCCACTCAGTTTATCAGCTAGCTGTCTTTCACACTGATCCACCCCCATACACACAATACTCACCTCGCAGTGTCCCTTTCAGCCTTTGTTATTCTGCAAGTCCACAATAAAGGGAAAAGTTGAATTCCATTCTCCTGGAAAAAGTCTGTTATCAGCAGGATTATGGTGTGTGAAATACGGACAGCAAACATATAATGGCTTGTGAGTACTTCACTACAGTGATTTGAATACTTTTTTGTTTTGAATTGTTTCATGGTGAAACAATATGGACGGGTGCAACATAGTTTTAGGAGGAATAATTAGGAAGGTTTGAGTATTAAAACCAGTACAAAGAAGCAACTCAAAACAAAGGAAGTTTGAAGTGTAAAAAACCCACCCACAATGCTGGGGGACTTTGATTCACATTTTTCCTCATAAAATATTTTCCTGCATATTAGCTAAGAGACAGTGCCATGCCTTCCATAAAATACAGATAGCCAGCAAAGGTGTTTTCTGAATATCTCTCTCATACTTGGACTTACATTACAGAGTTGGAGGGGCTTTAGCAGTGAGTGTGAGCAACACTGGAGAGTCTGAGATGAATGATGTCCAGAGAGTTAAATAATTTTGATGGGAAGTTCCTGGAAAGCTGACAGTTTTTAATTAAAACTAAGTTACATATATCAGGGTCATTTTACAGATAGCAATGTTCATTCAGAGTTTTGTCTATTCTTTCTGGTATTAATATATGGTTTCAAAGGCAATTAATTATGACTATATCCCTTTAAACTATTTTGCCCATAAAGCTTTCAGAGACTTTTACATCATTCTAGGACACTATATATCATTTTAATGTCTACTGAACATGATATTTTAATGTGTTAACATAACTATCTTGACATCCAGAATTTGGCACAAATCCTTAATTCTTTTGTAGTCTGTAAAGCTCACGCTAATGAGTTATTAAAAGCCTTAATTTGGCTTGCAGGAAAGAGATGTCTGGAGCCATAGAAGAAGATGCTTTATAAGGGTGGTGTGGTCAATGGTAGCTCTTGCACCATGTACTTCTCCTTCCTGACATATTTTATTTAACGAAATCAGAAAGTGGGTTTGCCCGTTCTTTTTCTTTTTTTTGGTAGGATAAAATAACTGCTTGTTTCAATCTGAAATATTTAATTTTCTGTTGCTTCCAGCATTATTTAAGACTTCACATTTTTACTTGTCAATTTAACTGAATGATTTTTTTAATGAAAAGTACAGTCTTGAATAGATAGGCTGTTAAATGTCCTTTAAAAACATTTCTTACTCAAAAAAACATTTCTAAAATGAAATATTTCCTTTTAGAACTGTTGAATTACATGTGCATTCCCTGTGTACCTCAATTTCATATTAAAGATAAAACTAATCCTTTACTTCAGTGAGATATTGGAAAATAAATCTATGCCTGTTATTGATGGAAAAAATAGAAAAATAGTTACATTCACTTTCTTGAAAAACAGTATAGCAAATAAAATTTTATTTAAATCTTCCACATAATCTCCCTTCAGATTCACTTCTATTCTGTGCAAATTCAACAGTAACAAAGTAATGGAAATTAAGACTTTGACATGGTTTCTAGTCAGAAAAATCAAGTCCAATTATCTGTTGGTTACAAGAGCCATCTATCTACCTCTAATACACATTTAAATCAGCTGCTTATAGCTGGAGAGAGAAGAGAGGAGAACAGGAGAGTTCCTTTCATGCAGAATTTGTTGTGTCAGAAAAACCATACATCCAACCAAGGTACAAACATCTTCAAACACAGAAAAAACTTCAGGCTGGGCCTCCCACCCCTCTAATATGAACAGAACCTGCTAGACTATTGAGTTCTATGAAGCTATTACAAATTCTTTGGTGGAAAGAAAAAAAAAAAGAAGGAAAAAACCCACAGCAATTTCATAGAAATATAGAATCATGGATTCTTTTACATTGGAAAAGACCTTTAAGAACATCAAGTCCAACCATTAACCCAGCATTTCCAAGTCCACCACCAAACCATGGCCCTAAGCACCACATCTACACCTCTTTTAAATACCTCCAGGGATGGAGACTCAGCCACTTCCCTGGGCAGCCTGTTCCAGTGCCTGACTACCCTTTCGGTGAAGAAATTTTTGCTAATATCCAATCTAAACCTCCTCTGACGCAACTTGAGGCCATTTCCTCTTGTCCTGTTGCTTGTTACTTGGGAGAAGAGACTGATCCCCACCTTGCTACAGCCTCCTTTCAGGTAGTTGTAGAGAGCAATGAGGTCTCCCCTCAGCCTCCTCTTCTCCAGGTTAAACAACCCCAGCTCCCTCAGCCACTCCTCCTAAGACTTGTGCTCTAGACCCTTCACCAGTTTCGTTGCCTTTCTTTGGACACGCTCCAGCACCTCATATCTTTTTTGTAGTCTTATTGCAGTCTTACTGTGTTGTTCTAACTATTAAAAAATCAGAGGAACATGGATTAGAGATTATGTTAATATCCCTTGGTAGGGAGTTTCAAGCAGAACAACTTCCTGCCCATTCTTTATGTGGCAAACATTATGATTTATGAGCCCTCAGATTTTTATTTTTCTATTTTTGAACTCATATTCCCATGCATCCTTGAAAATCAGTTTGAATTTTAACTACACTCCTACAAAGAGATGTCCTTTTAAACACTTGTAGTGATTTAAAACTTAACAACAAAAAGAACAAGTCATTAGAAACAGATTGAGAGTAGAGAGTAAAGATGGGAGAGAGCCAGAAATGAAAGCCCCTGACCTGATACACAGCTGATCACAGTCAGCAGTTCTGGAGCTAGTCATACAAATATTAATCCAAAAGATTTTTCCTGTGTATTAAATTACATCAGAAATCAGAAGACTTCATTTAATGTAGCATGGTTATTTTTAATTCTAATACAGCTCAGCTATGAAAACATCACCTGTTTCTTTTTAAAACTAGAGATAGAGATGGCCTGAACCTCAGGGTGGGACACTGAATTGTACAGAAAGTCATGGCTGGCAGGCAGGAGGAGAGATGGAAGAAATGTTGAATCCAGCATTTTGATTGAGATTATTAATAACCATAAGCATGGAGGTAAATTCAAATGTCCCAAAGAGTAAGAACAGTAGGATATTTGGATACAGGGGGAATATGAGTGCAGAGAGGCAGGAGAGAGAGGTTGCTTCCCATAATTTTTAATAAAAGCTTTGAAATTTGAAGGTTGTTCTCCTTTGAGTGTAAAACATACATAAATACATCCTTGCTTTGTCTGGTTCAGTCTGCACTTTATGGGAGTCCACTTTACACCATGGACCAGGATCCTCAGTCCTATGCGTTCTGTGGTTTTGGAAACCTGTTTCACAGATATCACAAGAAATCATCTGACCAAAGGTGGGCATCTGAGCGTGGTATCCCATAGCACTTCCAGGGTGACATTCAATTGCTACTGTTGACAATAGTTATAGTTAAGTAAAGTAAATTAACTGTTCCCTCAAAGTGCTGATTTTTGTACAACAGCTCCAGAAAACGAGAACCAAGTTCAAATGTTAATGTGATGTAGACATCTCCGGTTAAGTCAGACAATGAGTATCACCCCGAATGTTATTTCAAATTATTTGTTTCATGAAAATTAACTGCTACTGGTTTGGTAATTTGAAAAATACTATACAAGGAAGTCTTCAGGGTGATATTGCTCTATATTCAAGTTTAGCTTATATTTTATTGCTGTATCCCTAAGAAAACTCACTTTAACCATGGAAGTTACTGATCTTTTTCAGTTTGCTAGCATTTCTGAGACACTACAAGTGTGGTGATTACAACAGTAAAATACATTTTACTTTGACATTATATTGTGATTTGCAATCAGTCTAAAACTGTGATTGTAGATAATTTTAAAATGAAAATACATTTCAAATGATGGAAACATTTAATTCTGAAAATGTATTAAGGATTTTTTTTAGCCCTGCTTCAAAGGAGAAATATTGACTTTATTAGAAATGTTTCAATTCAATAATGAAATAGTTTCAGCCAAATAATATTTTGTGTATATGCACAAAAAGGAATTCAATATTTTAACAAAAAGAAGGAAAAAATAGAATATAGTGATACAGGAATATTTGAATCAAGATAATATCAATTTTCCTGTAGAATGAAAAAAAGTATAGGAATTTTTTGTCTTTTTTTTTTTACCATAGATAGCATGCAGTAACACTTCTATCTAGATTACTATTTATTTCTGCACTGTAGTGACAATATGCAGAACTAGTGTTATTATTTGTGCTGCCAAAATTAGCTATGTGTATATATATATATACACAAGCACGCATTCTCATGGTGCAATTATTCTATATGAGATCTGCATCGGTTACAGGAGTCATGACTGCAGTCTGGGCAGAAAGGACAGGCCACATCTTTAAATCATTATGGATTTTTACTTTGTAAATGTTCCTTGAACTATCAAAAGATCATCTGGAGGACCACACAAGGTCTTGCCTTTAAAAGATTTGGGAAATCATAATAGAAAGAGATTTCTAACTGCTCCAAGCTAGTGGTCTCTGGTGATTAATCCCGTCATACTTATTATCATGAAGCACAGTACCTTACATGAGTAGATTTAAATTTAATGATTCTTTTTGAGGAAAAACTTTAGGTGCAGGTAGCCAAATGTGTTATGTTCCTGTAATAAAACCTAATGTTTCTGGTGAAGGTTTTAAAGCGTCAAAAGCTTTACCTGACTTGTAAATGTTTAAATGTGTTTAAATGCACATACACATTACAGGCTCAGATGTTTGGCTTTGCAGGGAGGGTTTTTTCAATGCACAGTGGACTGTAGAGTTCCTTAATGTACACTGGACTGCAGTGTGAATATTTTTAGTATGAGCAAAGGACAATTATTAGTGTCAGTCCAGAGGAGAAAGTTCTTTGCTTAATTTCTAGGGCCAAGAGTTGCTCTTGGTCACACCCAGACAACCTCAGGAGATGGTCACACAAGCATATTCGAGCTGGGGAGTTGGCCCTTTGCTCCCAGATGGATGAGCTCACCCAGCAGCAAAGTCCGGCCTTTCAGCAGCAGCACGTAAAATTGGGAACACAGACAAATTGTTCAGTGTGGATCTTGCAAGACTGAAACGCAGTTCTGTTCTTAAGGCTTAAGCAAAGGGAGAAGTTTAAGGAAGCCTATCAGCAGATTATCCCATCCTAATCATTTGCAGCAACAATCCATTTTACCTGCAAGGCTGCGCCAGTTCCTGATTTTTGGGTACTACTCACACAAAAGAAAAAAAAAGAAGGCAAGAAGCAGGACTTGATTTACATTTGTTGTTTTCAGTTATCTACTCATTAATTACTGTTAGAGGTACACCACATCCTGCCCGCTGGTCCTGGACTAGAAGGGAAGGTGGGACACCATGAACGTGGCGCTGGGCTGGCAGCAAACAAACCGGGCAGGGCAAGGGCTGTGCTTTCCTTTGGTCTCAAACAAAGCCCTGTATCCAGGTCCCCTGTGGGCAAGCATCCATGATCTCGCCTGTGAGACACCCTGGGAGGCACGGGATCGAATCCCACTTCTGATGCCCTTTTCTGCCAGAGGCAAGACAGAGCAGGGAGGTCACTGCTGGCCAGGGAAGGTTGGACAGGACATCGTGTCGGCTCCTGCTGTGCCGCCTTCTTTCCACCCCCCTCCGTCAGGGAGCAGCAGGAGCACGGCTGATCCCTAAGGGAAGGCGAGCAGGGAGCCGAGGGGGATCACAGAGCTGGCAGGACAGGGGCCTAGGCCAGGCTGGCACGTTGGCCCATGCGCGAGTGTCAGGATCAGGCCCGGTCAGGGGAGCTGGCCTCAGATCCAGCATGGGGTGGCCAGGCAGGGCTGTGGGAATGGGGATGGGCCGAGGCCAGGCCAGGATGTCGGCCTGCAGGTGGGCCCACTCAGCGTGGCCTATGGCTGGGCAGGGCAGGGCTGTGGCAGGGCTGGAGACATTGTCCTGTGGCCTCTCTGGGGCAGGGACTGACAGCCCCAGGGACGGGAATGGGGCCCTGGGCCATGAGCAGGGTGGGGGGAGCCCTGGGGGCAAGCAGGAGCATTAGGGTCCTCAGGGTGCTGGCACCCTTCTTTTCTAAGGCCACTTCTTTTCAGAAACCTTTTTTTTGGCACACCCATTTCTTCCCAGGCCCACCAGCCTCTATTTTTCCCAATCTTAATGGTCTAGAAGCAGAAGCACAGCACGTCTTGCAATCGTGGTTCTGTCCCATGTCTCGTTACTAAATGTAGAACTCACAGTTGCCACTTCTCCTTAGTCCAGATGCTACCTTAAATTTACACACAGTCTGTACCAGTTGTAACTAGCAAGTAGCAACTGACTGCTACTTGAGAGCACCAAAAATTGATCAAAGATTCAATTTTGGACATTCATTCTCCCCACCACACACACATATACCCAATTATTTGCCACCTATTAGTGCTCAATTTAAGATATTTTCTTGCCTGCAACATGCTGGTTTTTTTCCCTCCAACCCCCTCCGCTCACAAACAATGATCCCTGCTTTTTATTTATTTCTTTTCCACAGTAGTCACAAAACTGAAAACACCTACTGTCTCCATCTCACCTACCAACATTTCCAAAGGTAGGAAACAGCCTCAAAATGTGTTGTGAATAAAGACACACATTGTATCAGGCTGAATATATGCAGGCTATAGCTAATGAAAAGAAGGATGAAGCATTTCACTAATCATTTCATTACCCTTACCAGCCTTAACATTACTAACATTATATATAATGAATAACAGTATTAAATTTAGGGACTCCTTCAATTTAGGAAGTAGATTCTTTCCTGTTGACTCTTCCTTAAATGTATCCAATATTGTACTATAATAATTTCAGCCAAATTTTTCCTGAAAATCATCTGATATTACACTTCCTCCATGATAAATATCAGAAGAAATCATTATATAGATCTTTATATATTTTTCTGGTCCATGCCTGTTCTTTATTTCACAACGTATCACAATTCCTCTGTGATTAAGAATAACTTTTATACTCTACTAAGTGTAAAAAACAACAAAAAGGAAAAATGCTGTACTTCAGGAATGTTAATCTATGCAAAAGTCTTAATATCCTTAAATTAAAACTATGGTTTTAAAAGATGAGTTCTTACTGATGTAGCTAAATCAGTATTTCTTATAGAGTGATACTTTCTGTATATAATTTAGGATATTTTACTCTGTGGATTTTTTTTCTATTAATTTACATATTTTCGTTTCTTAATTGTGGCTAGATGAAAGTCACAGAGCTGCACACTGTTAAAAATATATATTGTTTTTATGCTGCTTTTGTGTGTGGATGTAACAATGAAACCTACTACTTGAGCTTGTCAACTATTCTGAACATTTTCATTACCATTTCAAACATTTGTAAAACAAATATGAAAAACTAGCTGTTTCACTAATGGTTCCTGTTATTGTGGATTGGTACCATTTTTTTCCAAGCATTACTGATATAAAGACAATACCTTGGCAAAATAACAAAAACTTGCTAAGAAATGTTACTTTTTTTTTTTTTAATTTAAATTACTTACAATGTACAATCTGGTATCTACAAAAATAATTTTTAATGGATATAAAGTCAATAATAAGTTAGTACATAATATTGTTAACTTTACTCTCATCCCCATCAATAGGAAAGAAATACAATACAAGAAAGAAAGAAAGAAAGAGAAAGAAAGAAAGAAAACTAAAGAAGGGAAGGAAGGAAGGAAGGAAGGAAGGAAGGAAGGAAGGAAGGAAGGAAGGAAGGAAGGAAGGAAGGAAGGAAAAAGAAAAAGGAAGCAAGGGAGGAAGGTAGGAAGCTCAGGAAGGGAACTACACTCTTCCTAAAATTGATTATTAATGTTTTTTCTTTTTATTTCCCAAAACATCTTTTTGAAGCAGATCATAATGATATTTCTTTAGAATTTCCTGAAAAAGAACACTACGAAAACTGCTTGGCACGGCAGTACTTCTTTTTGATTGATGAAGAATATTCAAACTGTCAAAGAAAAAATTAAAGTTCCCTCCTTCTGGTCACTCACCAGGCATCTGTGTTTGGATTTACATACTGATTCTACATGTTGAGATAACATCTTGAGTTTAAGGAACCTCTAAGCACTGGATGTTTCTCTGGCCACTGACCTGTTTCCTGAACACAAACCCCTCCAGTCCAGCTGACTTAGGTTCCCAGGGTGTTCAGGCCTTCGAAACCTCTGCAATAGCTTAAGCACAACCTCTCCAAACTGCCCTTCCTCCCATTTTCTATCATATCTTAACAATTTAGGGACATGTGGAAAAGGACTGGAAAGCTGGAATGCCTGCAGGATGATGAGCACTCTTGTCATGATGCTTATGCTTCAAGCAGATAACTGTACAAAAGCAGCACTGACTAGTAACCATATAGAAGAGAGATAATAATTTTGCAGGTGTTATAAATTATCTGTTCTTTAGACTTATCAACTAGAACTAGACAAAAGAAACATGCAGAGCTCTCCAACTTCTTATTAGAGGATATTAAAATGTGGAATTTAAGCACAGAGCTATCTCTGAGCAGATTCTGAGGTGCCTCTTCAGAGACAGCAAAAGTGTATCCAGAGTCTTCTGTGCCCTTCAGGATGGCACAGCATTCTCTCCCCAGGAAAATCAACTTGTGTTCTAGGGCACAATGGGGCTCAAACCCCTGCAAGGGATCATACCACAGACAATCACCACAGCATCTGTAAATAGCAGATTTGCACAATGTCCTCTGTCTTTGTCTATATTTTTAAAAGAAAATGAGCCGACTTTCATTCTGAAGAGCCTTGCCAGGTTGGTATGCGATATGCAGGCTCTGAGATCCTCCTTCCAGCCACCCATATCCTACAGTTTGAAGCTCTATAGGACAGAGGGAGATAGTGGTTCTTTGTTGCTCAGAGGACAACGGTTCAATAATGCCAAAAGCAAAACCAGGGAACATTCCCATTCAAGCAGAGAAAGTTTAGCTGTCATGAGCAGTGAAAAGTAGAATTGTGAAGGCCCCTTTTAACATCTATAGAGTACAGTACATAGCTATGGGATCATTATCACCATCTCACTACACAAACTAGTCAGTCTGGTCTTAGTACCAGAGATGTTCTCATTTCAGTGATTGGTATTTTGGCCAGGATTTATCTTTAATACCATCTGAAAGCTGTTTAGTGATTGTTACAAAAATGACTACTAGTTATGGGGTTGGATCATGAGCATGCAAGCAAAAATTTCAGAGTAGCTCATTAGCTTGGAGATGGGTATAGGCACTGGAATTGCTCCTGTGCAGCAGAAGAGAAAGCAGTGTGGAAGATGTTGAGGGACTGCTGGGAAGGGGAAGCTGCTAGAGGTTTGCCAGAAGTTTTGATAGGACTTCCCTTAGATAAGAAATTTCTTATTTGTCTTTTCTTTTGATAAGAAAGAGACCATTAGGAGAGTTAAGTGCTGAGGTACAGCTTCTTACAGCATCCGTGAGGATTCAGGAAGGAAGAATCTACCCCAAAACGATAGCATTCAATAAAATATATATAACTCGTTGCATACAGACAGTGAAGTCTTACATCATTCAATAAAACTCTTCCTAGCCAATAAGAATGAATATTTAGAAAAGTGAGATATCTTTATATAAGCAAATTCTTCAGATTTCAATATTGGCTTTGTTTATATCTAAGCAACAACGTAAATCAATCAATCCTGTATGAAAGAAGTTTTAAAAAAACATTCGTACTAAAATAAACTATTTTGAAAGCCTAAAAATGACTGTTTTTCTGGAATAGTAGCCAGTTGCCAAAAGTCTTCAGTTTCAGTTGGTCTTATATGATATATAATTCAAATACAAGGGTTTTAAACAACAATAAATCACTACTTATCCATGCAGACAATGCGTTATGCTTTAGCACCATTATAGCAATCAGGATTGTTTGGAATACCAGAATGGAAAACAAAAGCATCCAGGCCCTTATATTTGGTGTTTTATCACTTGTTTTAAAATATCCTAAGAAATGAGAGGGGAGAGTATGGTTGACCACAATAATAATATTCCACATTTTATTCTTTATGATTTAACATTCTAATACTTGTCTTTTTCAAAATAGAAATTCATTTATTAATTTTCTGCAATGCAATTCTATGTTCAGATATGCTAAATTAGTTTTATATTCTAGCTTTTGGAATTTTTTAAATGTTTTTTTTGAGACTAGGTCTAATACAATGGTTCTGTTCTTCCCAATGAGAATAAATAGACATTAGTGTTTTAAGTGAGAAGGAAATGTAGTTATCCACAATTTAAACAAAGTGGATATGAGTTTTATTTAAAAGCAAATCAGTAATACACATAAATTCAAAATGAGTCATCTTGTACTTATTCTTCATTTTCATTTCCATTTTATGGAAAATAAATACCCGCTGAAAATGCATACTATAATTGAAGCTTATTTATGATACATCTGGCAAAAGAGATTCAGAAGATATTGCATTAAATTGTAACATGCACATTAAAACTTTTAGTACCTGTACTTTTTAAGTTTCTTGATCAGTAAAATCAAGAAACAGATGTAAATGTCCATTCTTTACACCATACAAGGCATGAAATAGGAAAAAAAGTATTTCTCAATTTTAATACATGTATATTTTTCTAACATCTTTTTGGAAAGGTACATTTTTTTTCTGAAACTGTTCCCCCTTACCACACACAAACTTCTGGATTTTTCTGTTTTAGGGTGATTCCTTGTCTTGAACACATTTTAAATGATAAGAAAATTCAGTGCTTACTCATGTATAATTTATAATCAGAAAAAAACCCCACCCACACACACTCAATAAAAAAATTAAAAAGAACAAACAAAAAAAAAAGTAAAACAAAATACATACAAATTCACTCTTTCTCATTAAACGCAAAAAGTAATCTCTCTGAATTGTGAAAGTCTTCCTGCAAAAATATAGAAATGAAGGGCTACAAATGTGTAGGGCCACGTTTTGTTAATCCAAAATAGCCTTCTGAAGGTGGTAGGTTCTGATTTGCTTATCTAAGGTTGTAATATATTTGGCATGACTACCAGCTTGACATTTCATGGGCACTTTATTGAAATCATTTTAGATAGTCACAACATTTCAAATGCTAAAACTTTGATTCCTAGTGCTTCTCAAGCACCAAGGCAGTAAGACAAAGATCTTTTGGTTTTTTGAGTATTTAAATTCCACATAAAGGCAGAACTTCAGCTTACTGGGAAAGCTGTTGCTCAGCAGCAGGCTACCTAAATAGTCTGAATGAGAACCCTAATTAGGGCATGTCCAGTCTAAAGGACTTATCAGAAATTTCAGATCTGAATTCTAGACCTCCCTGTACTTGCAGTTCCTCAGAAAGTGCCTAGGGGAGCCTACAAGAAGTCATTCCTCCTGTTGAAGCAGTACTTCTGATTCAGAAAGATTTCTGGTGAGAAGGACATAACTTCTTGTCTACTACTAATGGCATTCTCCAGATACTTGGTTCCTAGAAATTCATTAAATTCCAATTGCATAAAATACATAAATAGCACTTTGAACTAGGATGGAACCCACCCTTCCTTCTCTCAAAATACCAAAAATTATAAATATAGAGCCTATTCAACCAAAGAGTTGCTGAATATCCTCATGGCAGCCATATTGATACCCTGTTAATGAGAGCTTCTTCCCCTTGAAAACCAGCAACTTTAACTTTGGATCTCCTCAAACTGAGAAGAATATAATTCTCAGGTCTCCCATTTCCTGGTCATGTGCTTCAATCTGAAGAATATTATACAAAAATATATCACCTCATCCTGTCTTTGTCAAAGAAAAACCTAATGACACAAGATTAAGCAACCGCATTGCAAGTGTTATTTACCTCAGCTTTAGTGAAGACTTTGACACTGTCTCCCATACCATCATCATAGACAAGCTGGCAAAGTATCATCAAATAAGTGGACAGTGAGGCAGATTAAAAACTAGCTGACTGGTCCCAGAGGATTGTGATCCCCTTGTGCCCAGAAGGGCACAAGGTCCAATTTGAGGCCAGCCACTAGCGGTGTATCTCAGAGATCAATACTGAAGCCAACAGTGTTGAACGTTTTCATTAATAAAAGATGGAGTTAGACTCTTCTCAGTAGTGCCCAGTGACAGAACAAGAATCAATGGACACAAATTAAAACACGTGAAATTCCATCTGAAGACAAGATAACACATTTTTTTTTTACTGTAAGGGTGATCAACCACTGAAACAGGTTGCCTGGAGGGGTTGTGAAGTCTCCATCTGTGGAGACATTGAAAACCCAACTGGACATGGACCTGGATAAGCTGCTTTAGCTGACCTTGCTTGAACAGCGGGGTTGGACTAGATTACCTTAAGAGGCCCCTTTCAACCTAGAATATTGTGTCATTCTGTGAATATGTGTGTGTATGTGTGTGTAAATATGAGTATATACATATATATACACCTGAGAATGTATGAATATCAAACTTCTGTATTTCCCAAGAACTAACACTTCCTTATGTGTTATAAACACAGTGCTGGACCAGGTGCTAAACTTATGTCTACTATTTTAAATACATTTATTTACAGGAACAGAAAAACTTCATGGAATTTTGTATGCAACACCAGGGTTTTCTAGCCAAGTGCAGAGCCAGGAGAAGGTGACATACATAAGCAATTGTACACTCACACAATCTTTTCACAATATGGAACACATTTTGTTTACATCTGTCATAGCTACTGTATGTTAACTTTTTTCATAGTAAGTAATAAGAACCATTGCCTTGAGTTGATTATTGACTGCAGTCAAACTTCCTGCTACTGTTTGCAAACTAAAATTAAACAGGAAAATCTGAGTCCTGTATAGACGTATATACAAACATATATATGTACACACTTTCAGGAAGACTAAATTGCAAACAAGTTCTGAATGAAGACCACCTCTAATTCAACATAAATCTATCTACCTCTGAAATATTTTCTCCAGACTATGAGTACTTCAGTGTTAACTCTTTCCTTTCTAAGACAGCTTTTCACACATTTATTTGAAAACCTCCAACAAGGTAGCAGCAATTGTCTAGGATTTTGTTACTTGTTACCTTTTCCTACTTTCTGGCTGGTATAAATAGTGCTTTTCTGCAGCCCTCTGCAACCCAGTTGTATTTATAATCAGATAGGACTGATATTCAAAAGCCATCTGGACATGGTCCTGGACAACTTAGTCTAGGTGGCCCTGCTTGAGTAGTGGGCCTGAATCATATGACCCCAGAGGTCCCTTCCAACCTCAACCATTCTGTGATTCTGTGCTTCTGTGATTCTGTGATTCTGTATCTGCCATAGTTAATAATTTCCCTTCTGCAGTTTCCTGCCTTGTTACAAACTTTTCCCAGATTCTGCCGGGAATGAAGGAGAGTCTTCACTGTGCTATGTGAAAAATCTAAATCCTTAGTTGGTGTGAGTTTTCCTAGTTACAAAGAGGCAAGTAAATTACACCACTGAAAAGAAGATTTTAGAGGGTGAACTTGACCGTTCACTGGTGTTGAGGAGACAAGGCAGTTAACTTGTGGCTCTTAGAGAAAAGAAATTAAAAGGTTCACCATTCTGTCAAGAAGAGAGAATGGAAAGGCAAAGAAAAAGATGGCTGGGAGGGTCAGTAAAAAGGACAACAATTCACCTAAAGAGGTGGTGAAAGTAGACATACATGTTACTAGAGAGAGAAAAACTGAGCCAAAAAAAACCCTAGGGGAAAACCCCACCTTGTGTATCATGCCCAACAGTGACTTGGGGCTAACATCTAGCACCTGGCTGTGTGAAAGGTCACAAGTAAATAAATCCTTCTGTTTCAGCTCTCTTGAAGTACACAAACTCAAACTAGTTTGAGACCTGAAATATAGTAATTGTAAGGTTTTCTTAATTTATCTTTCATTATGATGGATTGCAGAAGTATTAGTTTGGGCATTGCTTCATGTTTATTCCATACTGTGTCACTCCTACATAAAGAAAAGAAACTCCATAATAATAACTCTATATATAAGTATTCCACTTCAATCAAGCACTCTTTTAATGTGTAGAAATACTTGGCAAAGGAGACAGCTCTGGGTGACTGGAAAGGGTGACTGGAACACAGCTAATAGCACATCACTTACTGGGAGTGGAAGAATGTTGTCAGTATGATAGGAAATTGAGAAATGAAGGAAATTTTTTCCACAGTTCTGAGCAAAGACTTTTGGTGTAATCTGACCATGTGTCTTGCATGTCCTACTTTGGAATCACCAAAGATGATTGCAGCACACCATGCCGCTGCAATTAATTGGAAGCATTGCCACTGACCCATTCTAAAAGCCGCAAACTCAGGGTAGTAAAGATTTAGGAGAAGGTGGGAGATTGCAAAAAGGAAAATAAACCCAAAAATTCCTAGAAAGCAGAATTACAGGTATACTGAAAATGTCAGTGTGTGACTCCTTGTTGTAGGTCACCGGAGCCAATGTCCCAAAGTGGCTCTCATTTCCCACTTATTTCCAAATTATCACTTATTTAGTAAATGATATTGTTTTTCACTTCCAAGTTTTTCTATTATGGACTATCTGATGTACAATATGTCAGTAGATTGCTAAAACTATTCCTGAAAATTTGTTTTACAATCTACTGATGGAAGATTAAGTGGCTTTGTATGTCCAGATCCTCTTTTTCTCTTTCTTGTACATAGGTAGAACATTTCGTAATTTTCCACTGACTTAAGGTCATCTTCTATGAGCCTACTATTTACTCCACATACCATTTTTTTCTAATTCTCTAGTGCAAAGTGTCCGGTCTCACACCTTTGGCACAATCAGATTTTCTTGGTTTTCTTTCCACCATAGATATAGTAACCATCATATTCATAAAGTCTTTCCCACACTCTTTTTTCCAGTGTCCATCTTCGCATTCACATTTGGTGTAAAGAAATGAAGCAAAGGCTTATTTGTTCTTTTAGTTATAGAAAGAGTTAAATACTTATTTTATTCTTCCATTTAGAAAGTTTATCTTATATGTATTCCTGCAGCATTTCCCATCCCCCCTTTTTTTTACCCCCCCAAACTCCCCCTTATTTTGGAAGCTTTTATTTTCCATATTAAAGTCTTTCTCAATTCAAATCTCTTAATCCTCTCTCAAGCACTGACTGCTGAACACCAAAATACTGCTTTGGAAAATTAGGCCATGACCTTTCCATCTTCTCCCTTCTTTGACATCCTGGTTTGGCGTAACATTTTGCTACGATAAGCCGTCACACCACGATATGAATGCCTGGACTCAATATTAAAAGAATTGTTGTCAGAGAGAGACAGTCAACATGTGGTCACTAACATGTTTAAGATCCTTATGTCTATACAGTTGCAAAATCACCCTCGTGTTCATACACATCATTCAGTCCTTGACATGGGGCAACTTAATACATATGCAGACATGCCCAAACAGATTGTTCTGTGGAAAGGAAGTTTTTGGATTAGAATATAAAATGCTCATAACACCTGACACTCACAGCATGGGTATGAGAGTATGAGAGATGAGATTCAGACTAGGTCCACCTTCAAAAAGCACAGCCTCTCTCAGTGATGTCTGATTATAAAATACAAATAAACAAAACCCCTCAGAATTTTTAGTGTTTATAAATTGAACAAGTTTTAAAATAAGCTAAAGTAGGCAGTATTGCATTTTCAGTAAAGAATTCAGATAATAAAATTCTTATTTTAAGAATCCAAGAATTCACCCCAAAACAGTCCTGACTGGAAGAAAAGGTGGCTTATACAGTATCACATTGCTAATCAAAATTATCCAGATGTCAAATATGTCAAATCCAATTCTTTATTCTAATTCTTATTTTATTATTTATTATAAATTTCCTATTTTTATTCTATTAAAAAAATCCCCCAAAAATCTTGTACTCAGTATCTATTAAATGTACATTCACAGGCATATTTTCACCTGACTCAGAATGCTTTTTCCTGTCTTTTTTTTTTTTTTTTTTTTTTTTTTTTTTTGGGGCATTCATGCTATTGATTCATTCAGGGATTCTAGATAAGATAGGACCATTATGATCTTTTCATCTGACCTCACTGGACATAAACCTTCACCTAGTAATTCCTAAAGTCAAACCCCTTTCAGCCATGGCAATCAATTCACAGCATTAACCTTTAACATTTACTGCTCACTGATATTTATAATTGGGTCTGTGAAAAGTATATGAGCAGTCAGGATATGGTGATTTTTGCAGAAGGAACACTTCTTACATTTTATCTGTTTTTTTAAGGTTTTACAAAAAACACATTGTTTTCTGATAGTTATTGACAAAAATAAAATGAAAAGAAAAGAAAAGAGTTCAGAGGAGAATCTTTAGCTAAGTGGAGTGTGACATTTACAGGAAACCATCCAAAAATATTTTTAAGCTTTTAATAATTGAAATAATGACTCCAATGTTGTTGCAAGTATTCACATGAAGCTAATACTTCATTTGGTGGTGATCTTTGAAAGAGAGCACTGATCTTTGGCAGAAGCTAGAGACTTTATTTGCTTTAACATTCTCAATTGAGCACTGAATCACCCCTGCATTAAAAAAAATAATAATAATTGTATCTCACTTTTTCTTAAAACATATTTTATAAAGTAATATGGAAACCAAAACACTGAGATAATTATATGATTAATGTTTTCTGGCTGTACTTTATGCCTTATAATACCTTAGAGAGACATTCTTATAATCACCACACCTCTTTTTTTGCATTCTGGCCCACAAAAAATGTATGTGTGGATGCAGGATGTGCTAAACTGTAACAGACTGAACTTAGAAGTTCTGAGCTGAGTGCACTCCTTCCTCTCAGAAAACTGCCCTAAGAGACTTGTCAGGTGAGGGTGCATTAGGACAGATTAAATCTTTGCATGTTTCACTGAGTTCTGCAAGCCAGAATTCCTACAGCTTGTCTTGATTTGGCAGGACAAGTCATAGGAATTACAGCTGTAAAAATGGGCCTCTATAAACTTTCTGTCAAAATAAAAGCTGCTCAAGAAGTATTTGACATCTAGATAATTTTGATTAGCAATGTGATATTTTATAAGCCACCTCTTCTTCCAATCAGGACTGTTTTGGGGTGAATTCTTGGAGCACACTGATCCCTATATTTATGGGATTATGCAAGAACCACAAAGTATATCTTGAAAATAAACCACAGAATCACAGAAATGTTGGAGTACATCTAGTCCTACTTGAATTTCAAGAAGGACTATCACCAACAATACTAAAGCAGGTCAGTCATGGCTTTGCATAGCCACATCTTGAAAATCTCCAAGAGTTCCCAGCATCCCTGGGTGACTTGTTCCCAGTGAAAAATTCCAGATGTCTACTCTGTCTCAAGTTGCCATCTCTGGGCCTTGTTATAGCCTTGTTATACTACTGAGAAAATTTGGTTCCTTTATCTTTCTAACAGCCTTCAAATAGTCTTGCTTTTAGATGGTCTCTTGGTTTCCTCTTCACCAGACTAAACAGGCACATTTCCCTCAGCTTCACCTTGTAGGTCATATTATTGGCTTTCAACGTCTTTGTAGCCCTACACTGGACTCTCTCTGGTTTCTTGACATCCTTCTGGAATAAGGGGGTCCCAGACCACGCACCATATTCCAGCAGCGGTCTCATCATCACTAAAGGAAATACTTTCACTCAATCTGCTTGCCGTACTTATTTTAATGTAGTCCAGTACACAGTTCACATAATTTGTGATTCGTTTATTCATTTGTCATTTGTGTATTCACCTGACCTCCGCCACAACACTTAAGTACTTTTCAGTAGGGTTCTTATATTCCCATGTACTAATGCATGGTGTTATTCTGTCCCAGGTGTGTGCTGGTTCAGTCCTTAAAGTCCCTGTGGATTGAAGCACCCGTTACCACAATTGGGCATCACCGAAACTTTCATTAAGGGTGCAATGTAAATTATCATCCAGGATGTTGATGAAGATGCTGAAGAATATGTGCACCAGTATCAGCTCTGGGGTACACACATCAATACTTGCCACCACTGGGATGCCGTTGAGTAATAGCCTTTTGAACCCAGCTGATATTTCCATCAGTGTTTCTGTCTATCAATAATGAAATACCGAACATGAACACATGTTTCAAAGGGCTCGATAAACAGAAGGTAAGCTAAGAGAATATTTTTCTGGGGCTCATTTCCAATGCAAAATGACAAGTTTTAAAACTGATTGTGATTTTGGAGAATAACTGGATTATCAAACACATGGGCAGGTAATGTTTTTTGTTTGGTTTTTTTTTTTTTCTGCAGTGTTATGCGATCAGCAGCATTTTCTGGGGACCCAGAGAAGTAAGAAAAATCTGTTCTGTGGAGGAAAACTGTTATGCTAGTTGAACCAGTCTCCTAATGAAAGAAGATAATCATGCCATACTCATATAACTGGAGTGTTGCTGGGAAAGACAGGCTACTTGTGGAATATTAATTCTGTTCCCCCGTTCTTGGTGTGAACAAGATAGGAGACTCTAAGCCAATTTGTCCACCAAATGGCACACCCCTCCCCTCCAAAACAAAACAAAACGATACTCATCAGGTATTCTGTAACAGGGGGACAATCACTTCCTGAGTCCTGCTGGCCACACTATTTCTGGTACAAGTCACTTTCCTAAAGATTTCATTTTCTAGTTCTCTGCAACTTTTCCCAGGCAGCATGCCTTTACCACAAAGCTAGATGTGGAGAAAAAGCTTCATAGAATATTTCTTAATGAATAGCAGCAAATAATATTCCAGGCCCAACATTTAGGTCCTGACAGAGAAATGGAATTTGTGCCTTTACAGAAATAGGATTCCATGGCAGTTTTGGCTGACTAAAGGCTAGCAATTATGTGCTTTGATCTTTATGTATGATACCTTTAAATACATACTTTGTTTCAACAGAAGTTTAACTGCACATTTAATCCTATGTCTCTTCCTGACAACCCAATACAAAAAAAAACTCCTTCCATTTCACAGGACACAGCAGAGAGTGAACTTGTTTGAGCCTTCCCTATTCCTATTGTTTCCAACTCCAAAAAACCTTATGATATGGAGGGTATTTCATAGTCCAAACTATTATAAAGATAGACAGATGGCGATCATCTAAAGGAAAAATAGCCAGAGGAGCAAGAAAAATTATAGGCTACATACACATCCTAGCTTTGTTCTAGGAGAAAAGAACCTCACCCACCCAAGGTATTAGGCTTTGTATGAGAAAATAGCAGACTGGCTACGTTTCATATGTGTGTGCATACATATGTCACTTCTTAAAAAACAGGTCACAAGAAAAATAAGATATCATATTTAACACATTAACACCACATGCCATTCCAGACAGCGAGATAAGATAGCATGGTGAGTAGGCCTAACTGTTGGTATTTAAGCTATTAATCATAACCTCTCCTTTCTAGCAGCATGGGGGAAAAAGTCAGCATAGTTAACATATTTCTCATGCATATGCTAGCCTGTACTTCTGTACTGTAAATGAGCTGTCTTTCCAATACCTTGATTTGATCCACTGTGTCTTTTAATTTCATTGTGGATTACAGTAATCAATGGCAGCTGCAAAGGGAAACATTATTTTCATTATTTTGAATCAAACTGAAAACAAACTTTAGGCTGTATGTCATTGAATAAATTAAATCTCTTGCACTTCAGATTACATTCTAAACGTGATACATCAATCATACCCTCTGTGTATTGTGGGCCTCTTTTCCATCATGTTCCTTGGTGACCTTTCACTGTGTTCAAAGGATAATATAACAAAGTAGCATTACAGAGATTATTTTACATACCTCTCTTATTTTATATTCTTACAATCCATTGCAATAAAAACATATTACAAATCTAAACCAAACAGACCTAGATTATATATGTCCAACAGATCAACCACTGGTTGGGTTGATCAGGCAGCAGAAGTTTAAGAACACAAGCTACAACTTGTATAAACCACTAATACCAATTACAGTAAACTTTAAATATTCACAGATTTATGTGGAAGTGCATTGAGTCTTAGGCCTGATTTTGGTCTGAGTGCCTTTTTGCAGCATAGTCAGAATATTCAAGATAATCATTGCCTAAGTTTCTATTTTTCCATTTTCCAAATCAATGGTTTCAACAACTTATTTGGCTCATCTCCAGATCTTCCTACCAAGACTTGTGTTTCAGTAACCTGCTTTTTGGGGAAAAAAATGGTGGGGAAAAAAGTACACTAAAGTAAACCAAACAAAGAAATAAGTATTCCAGAGGATAATAAGGATGGCTGAAGAATTTGTCCAGTAAAACTGCGAAGTTATCATTACACCTTTTTATTTATCATTATATATTTTCTTTCTTCCGGGGGACTATGCTCAATCTAGGAAATGTAACTCTTAACACATATGCAGAAATTGAAGTCAGAAAGCATCATGCTGTGCATTTACCTTTTTATCAATAAAGTAAAAAACGTCTCCACACCTTACTGAACTTAACAGGAGATCTTTGATGTATGCCTGTGAGTTCCAGAGAAACCTTTAATTTACTACTGTTTTCTTTTATTGCAGGGAACGCAATCACGATTTTCTTATAAACAAGCAAAATTTATGTTGTGTGAACCACTACCAAAACCAATCAGTTACACCTTGATGTTTTCAAAGCTACTGAACTTTGTTGTGCTCCTCACACCAAGTAGTCTCAAAATGGAATTAGCACAGAGAATGGCACCTGGTAATCCTCACAAATTTTCTCATAAAGCTAAACTTTCCAAAAGGTACCATTAATACTAGACTAAATCCATATCAAAATAATTAATTTGTATTAATTTCTTGAGCTTGGACTATTAATACTTTTCTTGCTTATGCAGAGTACACATTCATCTTAGCACTACTTACCATAGTCAAGAGGAAGCTATCTCAAAACGGAAATTGAGGGGCTACACTTGAAAACACTTGAAAACACATACCATTCTATTTTCTTTACCATAAAGAGGCAGTTTATAGGCTGGAAACCCTTGCTGACTTTTGTTTTTCCCTTGTGCAAGCAGGGTGTGGACCTAGCCAGCTGTAATCTGTTTTTTCTTAACTCAGACTAACTTCCTATTGTCAGAGCTTCCCCTAAGAAACTTTAAAACGCAAATAAGAACTTGACTAGTGCCACATCATAGTGCAAACCTCAAGTCCATTGTCAAGGAATTTCATTTTTGATATTCAGTCTGGAGGCTCACTTTCTTTGTTTTCACCTCATTACTTTTTATTATGTCAAGTAAAGCCAAATTTCTCCAAGGGCAGCTTTTCTTGGGCGGGGGGGGGCGGGGAGGCTACTGAGCCCATTTAAGATCCTCTTGGTAAAGGTAGCAATTTCTCCACTTAATTTCTTTTTCTTCTATTTTCACAATTAACTTGCCACTTCTGGTGCTTTGTTTTTGCTCTGCAATTATATCATTTTTCCTTTCTTATTCTTTCAAGTTGCAGGGAAAATTCAGATATATTGATTTTAGACATGAATAAACCCATGCATATCCACCATGAATGTATTCTGCCTTGTGAACTTTGTGACTGATATGAGCTCATTCAAGTCAATAGACAAATTTCAGCACTGCAAGGTTAGGGTCATAACTATCGCATTTATCAGGCAGCTTATATAACTCTTCAGAGCATTTATTGTAAAGTCAAAGTATATAAAATTCTAAAGTCAATAATGTCTTAAAATTGCCCACAAAATCAGTGTTTAAGTAAGAGAACACCTTTGGAGCAAATTAAACCACTGTAAGATGTTTATCAAATACCTTGGGCAATAACATTTTTTAAAGTCCAATGAAGTCATTATTGCTGCCTTTAAAAACAGCTCCCTAATGGAAAGTTCTTAGAAAAGCCACTCCCCCGCAAAAGTCCATAGGCTCTAATTTAACGGTTGTTGCTTGAAAGAAAATGACTAAGATGCTGACAAAGCATGATTGTATTGTTAATCAAGAGACTGATCATGCCCTATCACTCTTATATCAGCTCTTGAAATGACTGCAAGTGTATTTCAGTATCATAAGTATTCAGTACAATTTGTTATAAAGGAGGTATAATACTGTTCTGACCACAGCATCTTATATTAATTTCAGATGTCAAATATATATGTGTAGTTATGCATTTGTATTTTGCAAACAAAAATATTTGTGATACTACAGGAAGACTGAAAGAGGGCTGGTTTTTTTTTTTTCCAGGAGAATCTGAAAAACACCTCAAAGCAATTTCACAGTATAGGCAATATTTCAAAATTAATAGATTCCCATGTTACAAGAAATTGTATCAGAGTACTGTAAATTCTAGAACAATCAGTCTACAGAGAGAACAGCTCTCTTTGAGGTCAACTTTGTTTGGTTGTTTTGTGGTTTTTTTTTAAAGAAACACATTTATTATTTAGTAATTACATTTCTGCTTCTCTTCTGGGCTTTTACTTCAGTAAAAAATCCTCACACAGGACATGGTAACTTTTAGTGACGCAGACTGCTGGGTTTTTGTATGTGTGTGTGTGTGTTCTTTATCCAAATGGCAGGTAAGTTTGTTATTCTTCAATACACAGCAAAATTTGGATAGAGTGATAGGAAAGAAAAGTGATAAGAAAGAAAAGTGATAGGAAAGAAAAGTGATATGTCAAGTTAGTGACTGAAATAAGGAAATTTTATGGTGAGTATGTGAAAATAAAACTTATGACAAATACTGGCATGCCAATTTTTGTCATGAAGCCACCCCACTGAACTTCAAGCATTTAACTGAAGTACCCAGGATAAAATCTTGTTCTCCTAGGCCTCTTTTTTGGTTTTATATACATCATCCCTTTTCATGCCTCACACAGTGAATAATTGGTAGATTGTAAACCAGAAGTCAAGCCAGGATAACTGGAAACTATTCAGGTGATGAAAATAATAGCAGACAAAATGATTTTGAAAGTATCCTTACACTGTCATTCAGTTTCTTGCTGTACAGAAGTATATGGGTACTTCACTTCTTTGACTGTAAAATGGGAGTAATTATATTTGTCTCATAGGAACTAGTGAACAGTAATCATTAAAGACTTAAAGGCTTCCTTGATGTACCTGGTTAAGTATAAGTTATTTAGACAGAAAAGTTTTCTTTCCATTCTTTTTTTCATTTTGGGGGGAGTTATAAATGTTTCAACTACCCTTTTCTCATTTAGAGCTTGCAATTTTAAAAGGAAAGGAAGGATGATGTGCTTTATCAAAACTTGCTTTAGAGATGCTATGTATCACCTTGTATGTTTTAGGACTGGTTAGCCAGAAGCCTAGTCTGCAGCATGAGGCAATGAAGTGGCTCCAAGAATAAGCCAGGACCCTGGTTTATGATTCCAGGGTTTGTCAATGACCGGTACTGGTCTGGTCTGATAAACATCTGAATTGCAGCAGCTGCATGAGTTCCCAGCTGACTTTTCAGAAGCCAGGGAGTGGTGGTATAAAACCAACTGTCAATATCCTATGTCTCAGCAGTGTTGCACTCAAGATCTTGTTACGGCTAAAGGGGGACCATGCCTTCTATGTGAAGCCAAGAATTTACTGTTAGCCAAATTAAAAGCTTTAACAGTATCACCAAAATGAAACAAAAAATTGTTATTATTAGTCCAGATGCTTTGATGCTAATATAATCTAAATAGAAAGCAAATCTTGTTGAAAATACAATATTTCAAAAGTTGTTATTCAGATAAACCTTCTACTACCAATCTCTTTTTTATCTCTATTGTTAGGCTCACCTTTCCACTGCTCTATGGAGCCTAAGGTCAACAGTTCAATCATAGAATCACAGAATCATAGAATGGTTTGTGTTGGAAGGGACCTTAAAGATCATTTAGTTCCAAAACCCTTGCCATGGGCAGGGACACCTTCCACTAGACCAGATTGCTCAAAGCCTCATCCAACTTGGCCTTGAACACTTCCAGGGATGGGGCATCCACAGCTGCTCTGGGCAACCTGGTCCAGTGACTCACCACCCTCATAGTGAAGAATTTTCTCCTTAGATCTAATCTAAATCTACCCTCTTTCAATTTAAAGCCGTTACCCCTTGTCCTGTCACTACATGCCCTTGTAAAAAGTCCCTCTCCAGCTTTCTTGTTGGCCCCCTTTAAGTACTGGAAGGCTGCTACAAGATCTCCCTGGAGCCTTCTCTTCTCCAGGCTGAACAACCCCAACTCTCTCAGCCTGTCTTCCTAGGAGAGGTGCTCCAGCCCTCTGATCATCTTTGTGGCCCTCCTCCGGACTCACCCCAACAGGTCTATGCCCTTCTTAAGTTGGGGGCCCCAAAGCTGAACGCAGTACTCCAGGTGGGGTCTCATGAGAGCAGAGCAGAGGGGGAGAATCACCTCTCTTGACCTGATGGTCACGCTTCTTGTGATGCATCCCAGGATAAGGTTGGCCTTCTGGGCTGCAAGAGCACATTGTTGGGTCATGTTGAGCTTCTCATCAGCCAATACCCCAAGTCCTTCTCCTCAGGGCTGCTCTCAATCCATTCTCTGCCCAGGCTGTATTTGTGCTTGGGATTGCCCCGACCCATGTGCAGGACCTTGCACTTGGCCTTGTTGAACTTCATGAGGTTCACACAGGCCCACCTCTCCAGCCTTTCAAGGTCCCCCTGGATGGCATCTCTTCCCGTCCAGCATGTCAACTGCACCACACAGCTCGGTGTCATCAGCAAACTTGCTGAGGGTGCACTCAATCCCACTGTCCATGTCTCCAACAAAGATGTTACACAGCGTTGGTCCCAATACCAAACCCTGAGGAATGCCACTCATCACTGGTCTCCACTTGGACATTGAGCCATTGACTGCAAGCTCTTCAGGTGTTCTCCTGATGACCTGTGATCCTTCTACAGGCTCTGGGCATCTGTTGCTGGCACTGGCATCAAACTGGTAGGAGTGGGATGGATTGAGGTTCCCCTCCTCCGGCAACTTTAGTTTTAAGTCCTCTTCACCAGCTTGGCAAGCCTATGACTGAAGATACTTTTCCTCCTCTCTGAGAGATGGACCCCATCATCCCCCAGTAGACCAGGTTTCTCAAAGTGAGTCTCATGGTCTAAGTACCCGAACCCATGGCTGTGGCACCAGTCCTGTAACCATTTGTTGATTCTCCAGATTTGATTGGCCCTTTCAAACCCCTTCCCTTTGACCGGGAGGATTGATTAAATACCTGCCTGCGCTCCAGAGTCCCTTACTGCTGCTCCCAGAGCTCTGTAATGCTTCTTGATACTCCTCAGTCTGCTCCTGGCTGTATCACTGGTGCCCACGTGAAACAACAGCAGTGGATAATAGTCAGTGGACTGTACAAGGCTTAGTAGTCTCTCAGTGATATCCCTGGTACGAGCCCCCAGTAAGCAGTACACCTCTCTAGAGAGTGCATCAGTTGGCAAATGGGTGCCACCGAACCTCTCAGAAGAGAGTCACCTACTACTATCACCCATTGCCTTTTCTTAGTTGCACTGGTGGTTATACAGGGAGCAGATCGGGCTGCCTTGCTCAGCTCCAGCATCTCTCCTGGTGTGATGGGTCTTTCCTCTTCAGTCTGCAGAGTGGTGAAGTGGCTCTGCAAGGGCACCTCAGGTGCCTCCAATCTAGGGGGAATTACAGGGATTCACGAGCTCCTTGAAATCTTTGCTGGGAGAAGGTGCTGTTAATGATGGGGGTTAATTCCTTCTCTTATATAGAAGGAACACAATGTTGACAGTTTCTTTCTGTCCCCTTGCTGCCATTTTTGTTTTCTTATGTGCTTTATACCCTGCTCTTTCATCACTTTGCATATGTTGGATACTTTTTCCTTGTCCCTTTTTTCCCCATAAATCCAGTTTTGTCCAGCTCCTAAGTTTCCATTTTTTTCAGAAACTGATTACTGGTGAGTTATCGATAGCCCTGGGACCACTGGTATCATACTGTGCCCAAATCTTCAAGGCCTCTGCTGTGACCCCAGATCTGTCCTCCTTTAAGCTGCATCATAGTTACACTACAGAAGTAGTTCACTCTTGTATAGCATAACTATTTGTTGTTCCTGTCTATATCATTAATAGGCATTGCATCACATAACTATACAATGCTAAATAAACTAAAATTAAATAGCAGCCACCTGGTCATTAATCAGTTGCTGTTAAAGGTAAGCAAGCTAGAGCATAGCAAGCCAAGTTCAAACAAAGCATGTCTGATGGCCCCAGGCCTGCAGTCTGCCTTAGCTTAATGCAGAGCTGGTGACTTGCTACAATGGCAATTCTGTGCTTGCTGGCCAAAAGGATTACAGCAGACGGAAGAGTATATACTGACTATATCACACAGGAATTATTTTCTGGCATAGGCACCACAAATGACAGCTTAATCTGCCTTTAAATCTGAATAGATAAACTATGTCACTGGTGCAGAGGTCCTGGCCCGTAACATTGAGCAACTGTATAGCAAAGTACATTTTCAAATAATGGTCAGGCATTAATGGATTGAAGACCCTTACTGTATATCTATCTGCCTAAACATTGCAGCACTAAGTCATGAAAGATCCTTATTATCTTAACATTATGACATCATAAAGTGATTTTAAGGGTGGAAAAAATAACATGTGAACAGATGATTTCAGCTATTTAGATTTTTTTTCTATGCATGTGGTCAACACACTGTTCTGCTTCCAGATCTGTTCACCTCTTGACCATCCAGAGATCTCAGAGGAGTCTGCTGAGAGCTTGAGTAACAACCCAGACACCCCTGAACTGGCAGTGCAATGACTTTATATTCATGACAAAATGCTAAATGCTGTGTGTACTAGGCTCAAAATTCCATCAAATATGAAATACGGCCTCTGGTGATATGTGGTGTTATGCATTCAGGAAGGTCAGGCAACCTTGTAGAACTCCTTACAAGACAGTTTAAATATACAGTGTTCTATAGTCAACCATCTTATGTATTGAATTTACAGATATACTTCACTAAATAAAAAGAAGGAACATTACTGAAAGCCTGTGAGATAGCAGAAGAATGAAAGGACTGAAGCAAGATTAGTTGTAAACCGAGATTTATACCAAGGTGACAGAATAGCTATTAAAATTAGTTTATCAATAACAACTCTTTCCTTTCATCATATGTATGGAACTTTTCAAATTATTTTATTTCAGTTTTAGTGTGCATCTTCAAATAGTAATTAATTCATCATAAAATGCACATGATGCATTTTACTTCTTATTGCAGAAATCACAATGCTCAGTTTCCATGTTATTGCAACAGACACATGTTGTCACTTGGTTTATTTTTTCTTTTCCTTTTAAAAAATAAAACCTATAAAGTGACATGAAAATTAAAATTATACTAAAAAATACAAGTAAAATAGATACAATCTGTATCTGTATGCATTTTTTTTAAAAGGAATTTCTAAGGAAAAGATTTGCAAGTTGCCATACTCGTATCCATCAAAACTAAAAGTCCCAGTAACTGTAAGGCCTTTATCTACTTATAATACAGAATTATTTGCTAGCATGAGTTTTTGCAGTTTGTGCCTTTGCAGAGGCAGAAACTCTTCTGAATTTCAGGCCTGAAGAAGGGCTAGAAAAGAAAAATGTTTCCTTAAATACTATTTCAACTTTGAACTGTATGGAAGATTTTGGGTGACCAAAAATCTGCATACATTTAAATATTGCTACAGGTCGAAGATACCTCTTTACGTAAAATAATAATTAATTTCCAAAAGACTATGCAATAACAATCTCACAGTACCGGTTTAGAGCTATATTTGAGGTGGCCTCTTAAAGAGAGGAAGTCACAGCTTCCTCTTGGGTAGGATCCTGCTGATGTGAATACACAGAATTAAAGTTCATGATTCAGTTACTTCTAGCCTAGTTACTTCTTGCCTTCTCTAAAAGCATCTGGAGAATAGTATCTCATCTCCCCATTGGACTCTGAAATCAGAGGCAGGAAAACAGACTCAGAGCCTCATTAAATTAGGCTTCTATTATAGCACTGGAAATTGTTGCTCTAAATTGAAATGGTCAGTTTGTCAGCTGCTAGAACTGGAAATAATCTTACTGCAGAGTATATCCACTAACTTACATGCACTAAGGATCTTATCTATGGCTTTTCTTGTCCCAGAAGTGTTTTAACTGTTTGGTTTTTTGACAAGGAACAAGATTCAGCAATGCTTAATTTTTGTTTCTTTTGGCACCTCCTGGGATAATCATAATGGACCACTGAATTTGTTTGCCAAAACATGTGTTATAATATCCAGTCCAAATCTTATTTCTTCCATAGGTGACAAAATATGGCAGAGCTGCTCTTCTTAGGAGTCATGCTGGTGGAGATACTTCCAGCTTCTTTGCTTGATCTAAGGTTTGTGAATGCCCTCCTATAATTTATGAGAATAAAGGTCAAGTAGATGAAAGGCCATCAATGGCACAAGTTTAGGGGCTAACAGACAGCTGAGAGGTCAAAAATTATGTCAAAGGCTAAATACAGCTGAAAGTGAGGAGGTCACACCGAAACTATGCACTTGTACCAATATGTGCTTCTCTACACAGGATACCTTGTCTGACTGATGGAAGGGAGTGATTTTTTTTTGGTCTTGAAACTCTCTCTTTCTCAAAGTGAACAATGGTGGCAAGCTTCAGCTACACAATATACTTAGAATAATAGACTGATTTTTTTTCAAGCCAGCGTTAGTTACCTAGAGACTTTTCAAAAAAGCTTGTCCATTTTTTATATATGCAAACATTTGTGTGTTGGTATGTTCTCTATTATATCTATATAAACTCACACAAAAAAGCCTACCAGGAACAAAAGAAATATTTGCACTGTTCCTCTAGCCCAATATGCTGTCACTCAAAGTAGGTCATAAGCGTGAGAGAGTATAAGAACAGAGGAAGTATGTATGACACTTCCCTCCAGCACTCTCTAATAAGTGTTGGGGACTTTCTGTGCCAGAAGTGGTGACTCTGTACTCCAGTGTAGCTTTCAAGGGATTTCTCGTCCATGAACCTATGCAAATTTACCTTAAAGCTGTATAAGCTTTTAATGTTTACAGAGTTCTGCTGCAAATTCCAGTAGTTTAACTTATGTCACATGGATAAATATCAATGTGGATAAATATCTCTCTTCTGTATTTTGAACTTAAGGCCCCCCTGCCCACCCCAGTTTAATTTGAGAACCTTTGGTCCTTGAAGTTGAAGAGACAGTGAATGGATGTTTTCAGTTCAGCATCTCTTCCATGCATAGTTTTATATGCTTCTATCATACTTCCATCATACTTACTTCAGTCATCTCCTTGTAAGGATGGAGAGTTCCCTTCCATATTCTGGTTTTGGTTTTGGTTTTGAGAAGGCTTTTGATAGGTGTCTGTACCATCCTCCTCATCCAGAAGCTATTCTCTACTTTTCCCAGTTTCACTACATGTTCCTTTTTCACACAGTATTAAAGTTGATGCAATAAGGATCTTTACAGAGGCATAACAAAGGTCTTTGTTTTGATTTCCACCTGTTAACTACAGGATATCTCCTATCTATTATAATTCAGTATCTCATTTCATCATCATAACAGTTAGATCAGAGCTACTCTTGACAAAAGTAAAGTTGTGACTGCTTTTTCATGGATGTTTACTTACATTCTTCCCAGGGTGGGGTGGGGGAAGATACCTAGGGTTGCAAGTTTTTTCTGCAAAACTTTACAGTCAGTTTTCACTTTAAGTGCCCCAAATATCTGCAAATTTTGTCAACTTGCCATTTGTCCTCCATTCCGAATCATTCATGTTAAACAGCACCGGCTTTTTCACAGACCTCTGAAGGATTTCACTGGTTATCTCCTATTATTGTGAAAAGTGACCACTAGTTTTCCATCTTCTAGCCAGTTTATTATTAATATGAAGACCTTGTGTCCTGTACCATTGACCAGAATTAGGGCACCAAAATAAGGAAATACCAAATTAGGAAATTCCAGTGTTTGTATTTCCTGTGCAATCTCAATATGACACAGTCTTACATGTAATCACATAATTAAAGTTTCCAAAGTTGCCATGTCTTAGTCACTGCACTGAATCAATTTCATTACAAAATCAGTCAGAGCTCTGTGCTGATGCTGCATCCCAACTTTGCTCCCCGCAGATGTGGAAGATGAGTACTGAATGACAAAGGTTAAGTGTAGGAAAACAAAGTATAGTTGAACTTTGCCTTGAGAACCTGTTGTCTGCATTTGCCTCGGAGATGCCAATGTTAAAATCATACTTCAGTGAGATTTGTTTCAGATGTCACTAGCTGTGTGTTCTTTACATTTATTTCTGTGTGTTCATCCCTTATTTTCTGGTATGAAATTTGCAGATGTGCTTAGTGTGTTTTGAACAGTGATAGTGCTGTATCATGGTATATACTTAAAAAAAAAAAACAAACATCTAATAGACACCTCAAATTAATGGATTAATTTGATTTACTGTGTGTATCAGCTTCAAGCTTTCTGACCTTTTCCCGTTTCCCTCAGCCACCAACCTCACCAGGGATGTTGTGAAAATTAGTAAATAAATGCAAAGGATTTAAATGCCATGACAGATAAAATACTGAATTTAATAATTTATTGCAGCTCCTACATTTTGTGCAGCAAACTTAACTTGGGCTACATGATAAACAGTGCACGTTGTATACACAACATTGATTAGCTGCTCAGTAAGTGATCACTCCTCATTCTCCGCACAAAGAGAGGCATGGAATAAATAACATAAGATTATGTGATTAAAGACTACGTTGTAATGAATACATATAGGACAACCAGAACAAAACAAGTGCAATTGTAATTGTGACCTTTCCTAATCTGAGTGCTTTACAATATAACTTTAACTTTTTTTTTTTAATTACTTATATTCACTTAACTAATTGACTTGATTAATTATAAATGAATATAAATATTTTTCAGAGAATTGTCTGAAGTCAGCAAACACCAAACAGCCCAAGTTTGCCATTCCTAAATCATGTAAGTAAATTACTTTGACAATAGTCCCATTCAGTTGTTCACACTATTTCTGGCCGGATATTTTCCACTAAAACAATTTTGACAGAAAATACCAATTAGTTAAATCTGACCCTTCCCAAGGAAACATAATGATGTCAATAATATTTTTTTCAGGAAAGTCTTCCTTGAGCCAAGAGGTAATTTCTGTCAAAACAAGTACCAGAGCACAATAAGAAACGAGGAAGTGAAGATGAGAGAAATTGAGAAGGGATTGCCAATGATCTATTGGTTAAGTGAGTAAGGACTTACGTGGAAGATTGGCATATTTCAGACCAAGGACTTGAATCACCATATGTGTATGATTTGGGACTTTTCTTGGATGAGTTTACAGTAGTTTATGTTGGTGGTGCTGTCCCATTTTTTGTAAATAATTTTGTATTCCCAGAGGCAGTGGGAGGGAGGGAGGTAGAGAGAAGAAGTAAATATTTACTCTGTGTCTATAGACATAGACATGTGATAAGGGCATTCATCTGGACTGTGGAAAATTAGATTCAGGACTGAATGGGGAGTGCTGATTCAATGCTATTCAAAAGTTTGTTTTCTCTTCATTGTTCAATGCAAGAATAAAACTTAGTGCTCCCTAACCTGTTGACCAGCTTATTCACCTGGTCTATGGGTGCTTCATATTCAAGTCACTCACATATGCAGAGTGGAGATACAAACCTTTGACTCCCAATGATATTCCTAATTCCTGTACCTATTCAAGGGTTGAGAACTAGCTTTTCTTTTGAAAAGGTCTGTACGTTCATTTTTTAATTATGAAGGATATTTTTTAACATTTAAAATTGTGTACAGAGACCTATTCCCACCCTGTTCCTGTGGAGTCATACTCTCATATTTCACATCAGTTAAATTAATGTCGCAATTTGACAAATTATATTTATGAGCACTTGAAGAAGAAGAGGAAGGAAACATATTGGTAAGAGAAATTATGTGATGTGCTTCCTTTGTAACAGACGTAGAAAACAGAAACTTATTTTTGGTCTGGTGTTAGTCTAGATAAGTCTATCCATAGAGGCTCTAATGTAGTTAGTTTAGATAGTGGTCGAAATCAGATATGAAAGCATATGCTCTAGTGCAGGCACCTTAAACCCACCAGTGATTTCAGACATGCTCTAAGGCAGCTAGCCTGTATTGAAGTTCATGTTATCATAGTTTCACTGTTATTATTAACACCAAAATAGTTGAGATCTTTCAGCTACAGTTAAGACAATGACCTGAAAGAGAATCTCTGGATTTGTAGAAAAATATGTGAAAAAAAGAAAAAAATAAGGAAGGGTTAAAAATAAACTAACCTCTAAAGAGAGCAAAAATAGGACAACAAAAATGGAAAGGACAGGTCAAAGAAAAGGAGGGGAGATGCAGAGAAGATGCATGGTAAATTATGTAGAGTTGACAACAAGAACAATGTGAAATGTATCTAGAGGGCATCAGAAAATACCCTTCCTTTATGGTGATTCAAATCAGAGGGAGACAGGTCAGATTAACCAGGGAAGAGTAGATGGAAATAGCAGAGACAGAAAATTAGGCTGTGGAAAAAAGGTTCTAATAGTAATGGATAAAATCTCTCAGACAGGAGTAAATCTGTCAGAACTCAGGAAGAATGAAGGAGAAAGAAGGTCTAAGTTGATGCTAAGGCTGAATGTGTATGTGACAGAGAAGAATTGTAATTACTGGAATTAAGAAGGAAGAAAAGAATGAAAGGTAATACAAAATGTCTCATTATTCATAGCCAGCACTAATCAGAAAATAGCTTGTACTTCATTGAATTTCCATATTGCTACAGTAAATTAAAACCAGTTCTATTTTTCTGCCTACGAAGACTGAAGAAGCAGAAAGGGAGAAGAGCTGTACAGCACACTGACTTTGAACATTAGCATAACCCAGTTACAGACCCAAAGATAGATGAACTTAACGTCAGGTTTCAGGGAGAATAATTATGTTTGTGTACAGGACCAAAGGCAAATGAAAATGAGAATGTGAAAATGAAAACAACACTTCAGTAGCAACAAAATCTGAAGAGGTAAAATATTCTCAAACTGGGAAGCCAGAATAAACTCATTCCAGAATCTTCAAACAACCGGCACATGAAATCACAGATCCAGTACCAAGGACTATGTAATGAAACAGTCATATCAGAAATTGTAATACCTAATGGGAGCAGTGAAAGAGAAAAAAAGATCAATTTAGATATATTTCTCAATTGCATGCAGATATCAGAACGAGCTGTGGATGAAGGGAATAATGAAAGACATGAGACAATAACAAATGAGGTAAACTTCAACATGTGTTTCCCAAAGACAGATCTTCTCATAGATCTTTGAAAGGTAACTTCTTTGATAAGGAAACCCATTTCCAAGCCAAAAGAAATGTTGCAGCTTTTGTCTCTCTCTGCTTTGGTAAGGGATTTGATGCAATGGCACAAAGGAAATCACTTGTGAAACTGGAGAAGATAGGGATTAACAGAGGAACTGAATGTTGAACAAAGGGATGGCTCAAGGAAGACAGTGATTGAGGAAGATAGTATCTGGCTGGAAAAAGGCTTTTAAGGGAATTTCTCAGTCTATAGTCTTTAGAAGAATCTGATTTAAAGTTCTTATGAGGAACTTCAAACCTGATTAAGAGTACATTAATGTAAACCAGTAGGTACCAGGAATCAACATCATTACAGAGGAAGACTGGAATTACCATCCGATATCTGAATGACTGTGATGACCAAAAAATCTCTGTGGGCAGATCTCTCTTCAAGAAAATTAATTCAAACCAGAGGACGTTCAAAGAATGGCTACTGGGATATCAGGGAAGAAAGTGCACCTGTCATATATGAGGGGACTTAAGGAGTTGAGATTTTTAACAGAAAAAGATAATAAAGGAAATAATTTCTGCTTATAAATATATAAAAGAAGAAGAAATTAAGGTAGTAGGAGAGTTATTTAAGATAAAGTCCACACTGGCACAAGCAAAAGGATATAGTAAGAAAAAATTGTTATAATCACTAACAGGGCCTTTGATTTTTGGTCACAGTTGTGTGGTTAAAAATCTTAGTTTTAACATGGAGGTAGAAAAGCACAGAGAACCAGAGAGGCTGCTGTTCCCTGCCACAACAGTGGACCAAATTTGACTGGAGGAAGACCAGGCAGTCTTCCAGGTTATATCCTACATTCCTTTCCTGTTTGATGTGTGGTCACCATTAGTCTTGCAGGTATGTTTCAAAATAATCTTCTACTAAAGGCTATTAATACAGAAAAATCTACTACATTTAGTAGTATTCAAGAAGGTACAGCATTTACCTCCTTTGTGAGACACTGCGTCATTTTGACTTATAGCAGATCCCTGAATATACTTTACTGGTGCCAGCATTGGATTATTGGGAAGATTATTTTGATTTTGAAATGCCAAAATCTGACTTCCACACCAAAGCCGTATGTAACCTGCTCTAGTCTGACTGAGATCATGGGACAAACTAAAAGCTTTTATTGGCATAGCTTCCCCGTGCCCTAGCCATGCACAGAAAAGAACTTTGTTCCAAACTACCTGAGCTCCTGGTTTGCACTCCCAAAATTTCAGTGATGTCATTTATCAAACCAAGACGGTTGCCTTCAGTATATGCAAGCTACAAATGTCTTTTATATTAGCAAGCCCACAAATACCACAGAAAAGGACATATATAACTACCTCAGTTCTTAGCCCCCTTTAAAGGAGAAGTTTTTTTTCAATTTGATCAATGAGTCATGTACTAATCACATAGTATTTTAGAGATCTGATCTTAAATACATAAAACCTGATATTATATTTTTTTCTGTCTCCTCTTTCTACAAGCTGATCCTAGCAAGTATGACAGAACTCAACTCATTTGCAGTCATTAAAACTGCAAAGTCTGGATAAAGCCATGCTTACAAAATGAGAACTGCTCCCAGCATATTCTGAAATATTTCTGATATGACATGGATATCATTATTTATTGGATCTTTTCAATCTAATTATATATTGCTGCTCTAACTTGGTAAAAAATATACATAGGTTTGAAACAAAAATGTTTATTTCATTGAGCACACTATTTGATACAACACCTATTTTTCTCTGTCCTTACAGTAGAGAGTTTTATGATCTAATGCATGTCAGCTCAATGTGAGTTCATTATATTAATTCCTGAAAGAAATACTGCTCCTGTATGACCTTTTTATTTAACATTAGGACAAAAAATTTGTGGTACTCCGTGACTAATATTTAATTTTTGAAATATACACTTTTGACAGGGTTTGAGTAGTTTGCCAAATCATTATGTGATATTTTTGGCTATAAAAAATAGTTTCCCAGGTATTTAGCTAGGCAGATGAATGGAAAAAGGAAATATGCTGCCTCCAGATTTGATGACTTGAATGTGAGCAGTGTTTGTTGTTTGTATCTCATTCTTTGTTGTCTTCAAACTGCATCTTTCAGCTGCCAAGGAATGGTCACCCAGGAAAGTAAAAATCACACCTGGCACCCAGCTTCTGAGGTCAGCATGAATTAAGTTCAATCATTTCAGGATAGAATTGTCTGCTATTGAATATGTCCACATTTAAAATCCATTTTTTATTAACACTTTTTTACTTTCCCAATAACGTTTAGAATATAAACCTCAGAAAATGCACATGTATCACTATAACATTTTTCAACAAATTTTGAAAATGGTTACTTCCTTTTTTATTCAAAAAAAAGCAGCAAATAAAAAGAAGAAATCTTTGTATCTGCATTGATTTTGTGTCAATATCCTTATAAAATGTAATTCTAACAATACATTCGCATTTAAAGATTTTAAACATTGACTAAGAAGACACCTATAATGGATACAATCTTAGATGGAGAACCAGGATGTCTTTGTTCTATTCCCACCTTTTCCTCTGACTCACTGTGGTCATCTTCAATATATGTTTGCAGGGGTCAACCGTGGCTGCTAACCAAATTCCTGTCTACTTACTCACCTGTCTGCCTAGAAGGACTTCCTGCTTGTGAGGATGCTTTGAACTTGAGCAACCTCATCTGGTAGGTAAGGTGCATGCTGACACTCAGGTGCGCAGACTAGTAGTACAATATGAATTCAGCTACCTTAATTTAATATTAGAATAGAGTTTGCATGTAACCTCATTCCTGAATGCTATTTTCCTGCTTGTCACTCTCACTGAGCTTAATTAAGCAGCAAACAAGATATGCAAGCTATTTGTTCCCAAGGAGGACAAGACCATTATATTTCAGAGGCAAAAATACCTCAAATAATCTTTTTGTCTCTGTTTCTAGACTTCTACAAAATACTTAAGTATTTTTCCATTCAGACTTGAGTTCAAAATGTGTTTTGATTCTTACAGTAACAAAACCATTTCTTCTATGCCTGGCTTTGAATGTTTTTTTTCAGATATACTGGTTTGTTTTACCCCTCCAATGCTAAAAGAAAGAAGAGAAGTAAAGATATAGGAAGACCATCAATACTAATGTGTTTAAACTAGTCTTTGGAATGATTCAGCAGGAGTTCCTTCATATTGTTTTAACCTGACCAGATGTAAAAATAATCATGATCATGATCATGATTTCAAAGTGCTTGAAGATGGCATTCCATCTGTAGTGATTAGCATGGGTGTTATGATAACAAGCATTGCATCATTTATCCTTTAAGCCAAGAGGGGCATTTTGTACTTTCCAGGATGGCAATGTGATATATTTCAATTGTTCTTAATCCTAATGAAGCTGTAACCATAAATAATAGGTAGATGTCAGGATGAGACACTAGATTTAATAAACCTAATGAATTTTACAATGTCTACAGAAAGATTTTAGTCTTAGAAACAAAGACAATTCAAATTTATTTATAAAGGAATGTTTATTCCTTCTCAACCATATCATCAGTATGTGTTAATATGCATGCCAATGTAGAAGTATCTGCTTGCAGTAAAATTTAATGCTTGCAAGCAGAAAGATACTTTTATTATGTTGTCTTTCTGACACTTTCAGAAAAGCTTTGTTAGATTTAATTTCAAAAGAGATAAACATAATAAATGTTGCACATAAAATTTTTAATAAAAAATGTAAAATTGAGTAAAAGGCCAACAAGTTGGAAAATGAAGAGTTAATGATACATTTATGATCAAAATATCAATTAAGTCATTGTAACCATACAATACCTAGCAAAAAAACCCATTGCCTTTGTGTGCATCTGAAAAAATTAAGGAATACAGAAGAAATACCTTTTCTAACTGACAGCAATGCCTCTTCTCTTCAGAGTCATGGATAATTGTACAAATCTATAGACTAATACAGAAAATGGGACTTATTGAAAAGGTGTCTAGTCACGTTATAGAACAGCTCTATTTTTATTATTGGTGAAGACTTGATGTTTTGCAAATATTCTCCTTCAAGCTCATGCTAAGGTGAAGGATGGTGTGTCTCATCTTGCATCTTTTAAAGACTAAGTCATTCTGGGATTATTGCAGGAAGGATATTTAATTTGGCTGATTATATTTATTTCACTTTTTCAATAGAGAATATATGTTTAAACAAGTTGTTATAGCCCTAGACTTAGCTAAACCTTCCCTTCTACTTTGATTTACTATGCCAGATAGCCCCTAAATAAGAAAATTCCCTTTCGACTGCCTCTAATTTTTACCAAAATTCTGAAGTAAAAATATAGGGAAACTAAATTAATGTAAATTACACTAGCTTACAAAACATTTCAAATTTATACCACATCTTAATTTTACCTAAGATTTTCCATCAGTTACCTGCATCAGTGTTTTGTCAAGTGTAGTAGGTACTTAATTTAAGGAAAAGATACATTCAGTATAGTAGCAAAACCAGATTTTTTTTGAGTATGAAGCATCAAGGAAAAGACTTTTACTACCATCTGGAAGAATGTTTAATAAAGCATAAAGAATAGTGTTTCCAAATCAAAATATTGAAAAAGGAGCTTCTGTACAACCTTAAGATAATTCGAATATTCCCAGTAATACATCCTTTGGAGCTAGTGCCCTTCAAGAATGAAGGGATGGGACTGATTCCAATGAAATTCATGTTCTGATGGGTTGAGAAATGTAAGAGAATTTGACATTACGAAATTCTACCAGAACACAAAGGTTGTTTGCCAAAACAAGAGTTCATCTTATAAAATTAGGGTACAAAAGTACCAGTGGCCGACCTGGCACCACCAGTGTTTCATTTAATTTAAATAGAAAGGAAAAAAACATAACCAAACAGTTTAAAATTGCTTGCATGCCCACAGCCATTAAAAATTCTGTATTCACCTCCTTTGCAAATTTTTTGTATTGAATTTTTATATCCACCCCTCCTTTACAAACTTGTGAAAGTAAATCCAGGCTATGTCATGCTTTTTCAATTATGAATCACAGCTTACAGAAAGACAGTCTTATTTCAAGTTACCAACACAAAGCCCTAATTTTGATGGACTAACAAAATTATGTTCTGCTGGTAGAGCTAAGATTCAGGATGATAACATATTTATTTGTTATTATTTTTTCCTTTCGAGCAAACAGAACTTTGTTCTAACTCTCCAGTTTGGCAGTGAGGATCTAAATGGTTTTAAAGTTCAGTTATCTGAAACAACTTTTAAAATATTTACAGGGGGAACCTATTATAAATAAGTTCTACATATGCTATATATTTCCTCAGATTAAGCAACTTTCTTGTGAGTCATAAGGAGGATTATCTATATAGTCTCTTTAGAGGCTCTTCTCTCTTCAGGAATTGCTATAAACTTCATGACATAATTTTACCTCCCTTTTGGTCTGTGGTTATTATCCACTTCATCTAGTTTAGTTTCATGCATAGAAATTAATAAGAAGTGGGGAAACACAGCCAAACCTGTGTGTATACTACTAAATAACTCAGATCAGCTACTCTTCTGTGTACTTTTCTTGAAAAAGAAGAGCAAAAATAGTAAGTTTTAAGTATGTTTCAGAGAGGTAGTTTCTAGTACCTGAGGTCAAAACTGTGTATTCCTCCCACTTAAAATGTCTGAGGCATCTGTGTCTGAGCTAGTAACCCTAGACTCTGTAATCAACACACAGGAAATATGAACCTCAAAAGGTGAATCGACTGACCTGTAAAGATATTGCTACAGATGCGATGAGTAGCTCTCTGGAAGGGCATATTTTTCTCCATTAACTCAAAAAAACACTACAGAAAACAGCTGAAAAACAGAAGCTGAACACTGAAAGGCTTCATTTGGAGCATACTGCTGATGGTCATAGGATTGCTGTACCCTGCAGTGGAGCTGAGTCTTCCTTGAGTACAATTCTGCCTTGGATACCTTCTTTCCCCTCTGAACTCTTCTCTTCATACCAGTAACTGATTTGTACAATTTAAGCAATGAAAAAGAAATGGGAGAGCTCCTGTGCCTCTGAGGAGGTTTTCAGAAGCAGAAGTTGCTCTTCAGCAATCAGAGAAGGAGGGAGTGATCCTGTGATTACAGAGCAGCACCGTGCTGAGTGAACAGAAGATTTTCTGCAGGTTTGACCTACAAATTCATTTTAGCTTTGAGAAGCCTCAGAGAGCCATAGTTTTCATAGTTAAAAGGTAATATGTGCATGAGGCTGGACTACTTCTACTTCCCTGCCTTGCATTGGTGATGTAAGTCTTAAGTGCTTAGTATCCATGAAGTACTTTTTAAGTTGAAAGACAACTGAAAAAGCCAAGTTTTTTCCCTTGCTATTTTTGTGCTTTGCTTTTTCAATTATTATTATTATTGTTCTTTTTTTAAAAAACAGATTCCTGTTCACTTTTTGTTCTGTCTAAATTCAACCCTTTCAAGAAAACGTGATTATTTCATATGAAAATATAAGTCCTGATTTTGTATTTTCTTTCCCTCAGTATTAGGGTTGTCATAATAAGTTCATCCCTATGAACCTGTTTAGTTATCGAAAGTTTCAGTGCCAGTCTCAGATGCACTCTTTTCATAACCCACATTAATCTCAGCAGTAGTGCCAAAGTAATGCTTTTGTTTGAACATTTTCACTTTCCCACCCTATCCTCACATAGTCTATATATCTCACAGTCTGCATTTGATCTGAATAAATAAAATGGACTGCTGAGTGTTCTTACTGGGATGGGATGTCTCAGATTCATTCCACATGGCGTTGTTTGCTTTTTCATTTCTTCTTTTGTTTCCCCCTGTTTGCTATTGTGAGCCTTTTGAAGTTTACAAGCCAAGTTCTTCTCTCATTTGTACAAGTGCAATCCCATTAACTCAAATAGGTGTAAGCCGGGACAGGACTTGGACCTGTTCCTACCACTTGCTGAAAGTTGTAGTCTCCTTTATAGACAGGTATCTTAGCTGCTGGCTTTATTGTCCTGTTTCTTTTAATTTCAGCTCTAAGAATGTGCAAGGATAAGCATTTATCATAACATGCCATGGATTCTGGAGTTTCTTTAATAAAAATAGCCCAGCATGTGCCTGCCACAAATTTCAGGGTCCGCATATCGCCTACTCAAAATAAAACAGTTCCTCTCCACACTTCATTTTGAGTAGAGATGGACAAATATGGAAATAAAGGCTAGCCATAGGGGTCCTACAAGTGTCTGCAAAATTCAAGTAACAAATATCCAAACATTTCTTTTTTTCTTCATGTTTTGGGGTTTTTTAGGCAATTTTTAATATTCATCTTGTTCTGGTGGTTCAAGTGGCTGTTAGGAACATAGTTATTTCTACTTAGAAAACTGGCTTAATGAAAAATTATAAGTATTTAGGCTAGTGAATCTAGAAAACCACTATATTAATGGTATAGAAAAAAAGGCAGCCCTTCAGAAATCACGCAATTCTTTGAGCATTGCAACGTGCTTGTGAGATCTGCTGAGGCTATTTACAATACTTACAGGGATACATTCCCCTCATTTCAAATATATTCCTGGCCAACCATTTCAATGGTTAGGAAAAGTTGATTCAAATAGAAAGAGGGACAGGGAGAAAATATTCTATCAAACCAGAGTAGGGTGAAAAAAGAACAGAAAAAAATCTGATGAAATAAAGAGAGGAGGGAAGATAAAAATTGAGAGATTTGGAGGTATCAGTGAGCTATCAGGCCCATCTACAACCTCATCCTTTGCTTTGCTGATCAAGAAGCCTGCTTACAAAAAGAAAGCCATGGGTAAGAGTCCATGAGCCCTAAATGAAATTTCTAACCAAACTGCGACAATTCATTTTCAGAGAGCAGGATTCAGCTTAGACATTGCTTTCAGCTTGTTTCTGATCAAGTGAAGAGTTTTTAAAACCCTAAAAATGTATTTTATCAATTATCAAACTCTATACTCCCATGGCTCTCCATGTAATCGGAAAGATTATGTATCCCTTGTAGACAGGTTATACTGCAAGTTCTGCTCAAAATGTTGTCTGACTTTGACTCAGGTCTGAAGCCTAAGTTAATGAACAGCTAAAACTATTTTCATGTTTGTGATCACCACTTTGAACAGGCAAGTTTCCCACTGATTTTAGAGGGACAGTTGTTCATTTTTGAATCTCATGGCTTAACCTGACATATGAATGCAGCCTGGTTTTAATCAGGCCATAGGATATTTGAATCAAAGTTATTAGTTTCACTTGGAGGCAAATGTTCTTCATTCAATAAAATTTCTTTTGAAGTATCAGAGTTTGCCTGAGTAAAGACTAAGGGAAAAATATAAAGAGTACTCAACTAAACAAGCATCAGTCAGGTGATCAATAAACTCTCCAGTCAGGAAAGTTCATAGAAAAGCTAGTACTGCCAGTGCTGTGGCTGCGCTAATGTACTCAGTAATTATTTTTCTGAACAGATATGGCTGGAGACAGGGACATGACGTTGTTGAAAAAGAGAAACATCTCCTTAAGTAACTACTACAACAGAGAATTACTACTTCATGTTATCGTCTGATGTGAGCTATTAAAATTTGTGTTCTGTCAATGCCCTTTTTACCTCTTACCCTAACACAGGTTGAGACTAAATCAGTGATGCTCTCCCTATTCCATATATTTTAAGTTTGACGTTATTGCCAGATCTCCCCTACCCCCCCAGCAGCTGAATGCCTAGATTCAGTAACAAAATAGCTTGGGTTTTCAGCATATTTATGAAAAAAACTTATGGGGAGATCTGAGGAGCCAGACCTTACTAAAATTTAGAGAGTAAATTTGAGCTTTGGAGACTTTCAGTAATTTGGATTCTTACTCTTCTGCAAATTATCTCTCAAGAAAAAAAAAAAAAGAGGAATAGTTTCTGATCTCCACCATTAACACCTTCTGGTTTTCCTACATTGTGTGATTTTCCAGCTACTGTACTTTGTTTTACAGTTATTTGACCACAGACTACCTATTTGATTAGAGATATTTGGGTTTGGTAATGTATTTATTTATTAATTATTGCCAGGATCTTCATGAAAACAGATGAGAACAAATGAGTTACTGGATGAAACGCTCCCTCTGCTGTCAAAGGAGAGTATCAGTAGTGGTAGGTTTGTTCCTAATGCTGCAAGCATTATCATGGAGAGACGATATCGTAATCCATTAAGTGTATTTCTAACTGTACTGGCTAGGTATGCAGTCTCCAAGGGCAAGGTCTCAGCTCTTACCTTTAGTCTGGATGAAACTTAATAACTGAATTTGAACATTTCCTCTGGAGCATTCAACTTTATTAAAAGAGATAAAATAAAACTGGCCAAGTTCTTACACCATAAATCGTACCATTAATCTATTTCAGATACAGTGTAAGTCACCAGCAGTTGGCTGGAAGCCCTCTGAATCAGGAAAAGTTGTTCTCTTGACTTTGATGGCATTGCACTGGACTGATGTTTGGTAAAGTTTATGCCACTTTTAATTTCTGTCGCATGTTTTCAAAAAACATTCCAAGCAAACAAGAGAATGTATGTCCTCAGAATAAGGTGACAGTAAAGAATGGAACAATACCTGCACATATAGAGTTACTTTTGATGGCAGAAAGTAGGAGAGTTGCCCCTGAATTTAGCAGGACTAGGATATCTTTCAGGGAACTCTGCAAGAACAGTGGTGTTCTGCTGCTTGCTGAAGTAAGGCATATCTTTGATTCTGCAGAAGTGCACTTTTGTATGTTGTACTGAAACTCTGTTAGCGTTGGCTCTGTCTTGCAAAAATGTGATCATAAATGTTCATGTACCAGGCGCCACATGTATTTGCTTTGATAATGTTCATAAGTTCTTTTATTCACCTTTTGAGAACTGTTGTACAAGCAAATATTTGTTCACAAGAGTATTTCCAGAATGTCAAAATGTGGTGAACACTCATGCAAACAGGTTTGTGTGTGAATACTTGAACAGCAGGGTTTTTTTTAAAGTCCTTCTGAGGTTAAGGATGCGAATGAGAGAGAACACAGTACCTTAAATAAAAGAGGCAGTAATAAAACAAGAAAACAAATGAAGAAGTCCAAAACCAAGCAAAATTTGGAGATTCCCCAAATCATGATGTTTTGTTATAACATTGCTATACTGGGCAGAACTTTCATCTCTTTTTGATTCTAATGCCTTCATCAAAAGCCTAAGTGAAGTCATTATTATGCTAACAGAAAAAACCTTTTTAACATATGATTTACTCCAATTAGGACACTCAATCCACAGCAGAATTTTTTTTTTTTTTTTTGTAAAAAGGGACCATGAAGGAGAGAAAGTAACTCGGAGGGAATCCAAGCTCACTAGCACTAGGCTTCAGGTCCTCATTTCTCAGTACTGAGTCCAGAAATTCTGCTTTCTATGCCATTTATAGATTTTATTTTAGACAAATCTGGGACAAAATCCATAATTAATCTTGACAGCAGAGGCCTTTGCTGTTTCACTCCCAGCATAGTGCTCTAAGCTTTGTAGTAGATCCAGGCATCTTTTAACCATTCTCTCCTTTTAAGCGTATGACTTGGTGTTGGTGTAAGGATATGGTAGCCTCTTAAATGCGTGTACTTTGTAGTCTGGTGATTACAACATTTTTCTTTGTGAACAAATGGGACTGAAACCTCCACAGGTTTAGGGAAGTCTTGAATTCAAGGGAGACCTTATCTCTCTCTACAGCTACCAGAAAGGAGGTTGTAGCGAGGTGGGGGTCGGTCTCTTCTCCCAAGCAACAAGTGATAGGACAAGAGGAAATGGCCTCAAGTTGCACCAGGGGAGGTTTAGGTTGGATATTAGGAAAAATTTCTTCACCAAAAGGGTAGTCAGGCACTGGACCAGGCTGCCCAGGGAAGTGGTTGAGTCCCCATCCCTGGAGATATTTAAAAGACGGGTAGGTGTGGTGCTTATGGCTGTGGATTAGTGGTGGACTTCGCAGTGTTAAGTTCACAGTTGGACTTGATGATCTTAAAGGTCTTTTCCAATGTAAATAATTCTATGATTCTATGTTTCTATGGTTGTTTTACTTCAGAGGAAGTGTTCTGGTCATAGAAATGCCATCACTGCAAACATGCAGCAAAGCCAATGAGTTATGCTCCTAGCATGCCTATCAATATTGTGCTCCCACCAAGGATTCTGTTAGGGGTGTAGCAGGAGAAAGACCTGTGTGTAATTAGCTCATTGAGGATACTATTGAAGACATTCATTTACACAGCTTTAGGTTGTTAGGGAACCCTTTTTTTTTCCTGAAATCTAAGGTGTTATTGATCAATTAAAGAGGTTAGATTCCTAAACTATCATCTCATATATTAGTGTCTAAATTCACCCAGTTTCTGTGGCTAAATGAATGCTTCCCTAGAAGACGGAATACCTCCATAGAAGGCATCATATTGCCAGATCTTTTTGAACGTAGACAAAGCCTCATTCATCAAGCAAAGCTCCCATAAAGCCATAGCACTGAAATGCCTAGTCTGTTTGGCAGATATATGTGGAAAATGGGGACAGTCCCCAGCCAAAATAATCAATCTGTCTGCCCTGCAGCCAGGGACCAGGTATTATGAGATCTGTAGCTCCAGAGCTCACCAGAATTTTCAGGATTTTTCCTTGGAACAGGGTGAGCCTTGCTCCAGCTGGGGTTTAGCTCCTGACCGTACAGATGGTCTCCCCTGTTACAAACAAGCCACTCCTGGCTGACCTCTTCATGTCAGAGCTTTCAAACTCTGGTGAAGCCAGAGTTCCAAGCGTACGTGGTTGTGGGGTTATTCCTTGGTGGGGAGCCAGATCTTAGGAGTTTTTCTTGCTGCTCTATGACACTGGTGTTATTGTCCCTTCAAGCTCTGCTGAGTTGAATGCCAATTTAACAGACCACTCACCCATCTCATTATTTAACTCTTACTTTCATGTGGTTCTCGCATCCTGTTCGAATGTCTGGTTCAATGCACATTTTTTAGACGAAGCTATGTGTCAACTCACACTTCTAGGCAGTGTGGCAATAATTGGACAGTATATTCAAGTCCTGCAAGGAGTATATTATAGCTGTTTATCACTGATACATTAAAATAGTAAATCAAACAGGAGAGACTTGGATAAGTCAACACAAGATTTGTGTCTATCAGAGCAAAGCCACAGGCCAGAACCTCAACAAAAAGGCACTGAATTAAATTAGTCAAAGAGTAAACTGCACTTTTCATGCTTATGTGCAATTACATGCAGATTTAGTTTCTTTGAAAGAATTTGACAGGAGAAAATTTAAACTGAAAGTTTCTGGTAGACCAATAAATCTTGCTTGCCATGACTCATATCTCTGTCTCCTGGCCAAAAAAGAAGCCAGATATTTTATCTGTGTTTGCATATACGGCTAGAATTATAAAGCCCCACTCAAAAAAAAAAGGGGGTGGGGAAATATGAAATTTCATAATATTCTTTAAATATAAACTCTCTGTTAATGTTCTGTTTCCATTGCATAAGACATTCCAGTCCCATTCATGAGAAAATTCAGACACAAGAAAATGATACTGTATGTAGTCCAGCCGTGAACTTTGTGGTCTATCAAAGCTTTTAACCTTTAACCGCACAAAGATGTCTTTGCTATTCAGGAATATACGCTGTAAATTATAAGATCTCAATACTACAATCAGAGTTTTTGAGAGGGATTCTTTTTGTTTGCTTGTTTATCTATAGCACTTCTTGAACATTTCACTGCATATATAATAACAATGTTTCAATAAATGTTATTCATTGTCTCTTTTCCAGGTTCCTTTCCTCACCTGAAACTGTACTGCCTTGATTTGTGAAGAGCTAATTCCATGCAAACAATACAAAAGCTTCACTTCTTAAAAAATCATTCTGTCCATGCCCAAAAGAAAGGAAAAACTAGAGCTGGGGCAAAAGTTGAAACCTTATTTATCAGGTATATTTAACGTGAGATATTAAAATCACACATTATTTTGAAAAAAATGAGCCCTTCATGGGTGGACACAAAATGGAGAAGAATTCCTACTTTATAGAGCATTTTGCAAGGGTCTCTAGAAGGTGATTATTGTATCCCATTTTGGCAATTATTAGACTCCTAATTCATCTTCTCCAGCTTTTCCCCTGGAGGCATTTGTCACTTTCCATGGATTACACAGAGAGCCTTGGCTCCTGAGATGGTTATCTTCAAGTGTAGATAAATATTAGGATAGTGAAGTTTAGTGCCTAGATAAGTAAAAAATAACTTTAATAATTACTTTAATGAAAAATTCAGGGTTATAGGTGAGTAACTATATTTGTTACAGGCAACATTTATCTATTAATTTTGTCTGGGTGAAACTTCCCCTGAGGCACAAACTGAGCTGCTAGGGACTGGGTTCTTCTGTAGTGCATCTACTTTTAAGCTTCTTTGGGTCTTAGAGCCTGGCTTTTTTTCTTTTTTGTGCCCTTTTTTTTTCCCTTGTTTTGTTTTTTTTATTTAACCTTTTTAACTTACTTCCTGGACTTACACCATAGATTTTGACTAATTGAGAAGGTTGACTAGAAATTAAGTGAGAAAGCTGAAGAAAAGGTAATATACTTGTGGCTACATCAATGTTAGCAAATAATGTGACATTCGTTAATTGGATGTGGCATGGCTCTTGTCACATGGAGAAATACCCTTGCCCCTCAAAAGAGAGGGACTACTGGGAACAGTCTCCGTCTGACACTACTCCCTAAATCACACCCAAACATTGCTTGGGAGGGTAGGCTGGAGGCAAAGTCTGTGCTTGGGACCTTTCCAACAATTTATAAGGTTGGATTTTCCCAGGCCAGGTCACTTGCCTATGCTTTGGTCCCATTTATGTAGGTATGTCCAACCTGTCTTTTTACCTACATCACTTTACCTACCTCCCTGTGAAAGGTGACATGCAAATTCAAAGAACTCATGAGGTCAAAGCGCTGAGAAAGTGTGTGCTCTCTCTGGGTTAGGCAGCTCAGCACCAGTTTCAAGGGCCTGGGGTGCTAAGCTGGATAGCCTCATTTCTACTGACGGAAACAAGTGTCTAGAAAGGCCTAGAGAGGCTAAAGAAAGCTGTGATTGCTTCTTACTCAGCCCCAGAAAGCCAACACCTGCACCTGCTCTGTTGGACCCAAATTTGTATACTGTGGAAAGGTCCAGATGGAAAGCTTAACTAATCTTTTATGAATAACATATCATCAAACACCTGTACATTGTAAAGCCAATAAAGCAAGGGTAAGAAAGAAAGTAAAATGCTGAAGACTGAAAGTCCCCCCACAGGGCATACAAGTCCAGCTTCCCCCAGGCCCTGAGCTTCCTCGGGTCTCAGGAATTGTATTAGGCTCAGAACCATCCACCATCAGTTTTATCTTGGGAATCCTCTGTCTGCATGTGCTGAGCTCTCCCACCTGTGCCTCTACGGAGGGCTGTAAGCGCACATCAATGGGAGCACGCCAATGGGAGCTAGCGCGTGTGCAAGCTGTCGACAGGCCCCAGCCCTGAGCACAATGTTACTGTTCCCTGACAATCTGGTAATTGCACTGCACAGGGGAACACCTCAGGTGTGCTGCCACAGCCAGAAGCGAATATTTCCAGAGGGATTTAATTTCCTTTTCTCACTGTTTGCAGAATTGCTTTGTATATATACTCACCCAGGTACCTTTGAAGGCAAAGCACAGTTTGCCCCCAGGCAAACAGCTTGTGAGGCCAGTTACTAGCTCCTATATCTGTAGCAATGGGCACATTACACAAAACAATTTGGCTTTTGAGGTCAGCATCCAGGATTAGAGAACCAACTATGTGGGGAGAGAGGGAAGGAGGGAAGCCAGCATCACTGCCACCAGGAGAGCTCAACAGTCTTTAGCTTTTCCACGCTACATATGCTTGTTCAGTTATAAACAAATAGTTATTAGAGCTGGAGAGAAATTACCCCTTGAAATGTCTTCATAAAAAAAGGAGTTTAAACAGGATTTTTCCAGTCAGGTACTTCATGAAAACCTTAGAAAAGGTCCAGATAGGAGTCAGGAATAGCCACTGACATCAGAGACACAGTATAGCACTTTGTAATGCTGATTAAATTGCAATAATATGACAAATGGTACATAAAGCCCGGCTTTACATTTGTGTTAAATAGAAGGGTTTTTAAACAGAAATAAAGAATACTGTAAATAATGTTCTGCCTGAATTTTTTCATGCATTTGAGTGAAATATATATTTTTTCTCTTTCTTTTATTGGATCTTCTCTAGAGATATAATTAATTAGTGTATTTTTGCATGCATTTACCATCTTTTTCTTACCAATTAACATCATTTTTCATGTCTTTTAAGTGACAGACTCAGAAATTGCAATAGTACGTCAACTTAGCCAGTTTGGTATCTCTACATATCTTCAATCTACTACTAAGGACAAATTTCCATGTCTGTTGTGTTATAACTGTACTTAAGGAGTGACAGCAGGGCACATCCATAAGGCTGTTTCCAACACTTGTGCTGAATCTGTTCTAGCTGTTGTTGCATAGTTTAAACAGTTTCTAATAGGCTTAACCCAGATCTTACTGAAGGCAGAAAGAGTTCTTCAGTAAGCTCTGGTGCAGACCCCTGAAAAACAAGATAAACTGTTTTCCCTTCTGGGAGAGCTACCCAAAGGCCTGTTCTGAGCCCTACATATTTTAAAAAATGCTGTTTAATGATACCTAAAGCTATGGAGGTGTCTGATGCTTCCTGGCATCCCTCTGTCATTTTGTGTGAAACCTAGAAAGACCTGTCAGCTCGGGACTTTGCCAACATACACATTCCTGCACATACAAGTCTATATGGTGAAAAAAAGTTAATCTAAGATTATCCTGTGCTTCAATAAATGTTTTCCTATGAGCTTTTTCATTTTGTTTTGTTTTACTTCTTCTGAACTCTGCTTTGATAGCAGACAATAATATCAACTAACTGAGGGCTAAAGACCAAGCAATACAAGCACACTGTGCATGAAGGTAATTGTCTTTGCTTGCCAGTGATAAACCATATGAAAGAAATTACAGCTTTTCCCTATTATTCATGGGGCTGATCCAAAGCCCATTAAAATCAATGGGGAAGTTTCATATTAGTAAGTGTTTCAAAACAGGTTTTAGGAGATTTGTGATGCAAGGCTAGCATTTTCAAACGTGTTAAGGAACAAATTTAGGACATGGGCAAGCAATAAAAAACGACTAAATAAGTACTCAGTTAATGAGTTACCACTCATCGGCAGATCCACAGTAACTGCCAGCATGCATAGTCTTAATTTATTATGAATTCACAAGAAAATGTTAATTTAATTCATTTTTAGCCATCATGACTCAATGGCTTGTGGAAGATAATTTATCCACAACACTTCATCTAGGGATTCGCCTCACCTACTCTAACATTCTAAAAGATCAAGATTCAAGCTGAAGGGTATTCTGTGCTTCTGGGGTAGGCTTTTTCACAGTTTCTCCCATTACAGATCTTCCACTTTCCTTGAAATGCTACAATATTCACTGGAAAGAGGAACAGAATAGGACTTGTCATGGTAATCTGCCTAAAGTTTTTCTCTAGCCCATTAAACCTGTGATTATTGTACACAATATAGAACTGACACAGCTTCAACAGAAGAGATTGAGAAGTTCAAACACTGAAACAAGTGCCTAACTATATTCTGGATATCTTTAAGCAGAAGTTTCGGTATCTGGCACGTTTGCTACCAAAAATCTCTCTGTAGCTGCCTGACTTTTATATAAATGCTTAGCAGTGTGGCATTGTTAGCATTAGTATTATCTAACCAAAGCCCTTCTTGTGAAGCTAACCCTGAATGCTGCAGGTTTAAACCAGTGGGATCTGCAGGAGCATAGCACACTAATGACCCAGCAGCACTGATTTGTGTACTTCAACACAGAATCAGGTTTAAGTAAATCACATTCCAAGTGTTGCTCTAAATGCTTTTCTTCTAGAACAGCAAGCTTCCATGCAACAGTGAGGCAGTGAGTTTCATGGACCTCCTGTCGCTGATAGGATTTGGCAACTTGGGAGAGGATGCTCAGCTCAAACTTACAGCACCAAGCCATTTACTAATTTTCCTATTTGCATTAGCCTTATGTATATATGAAAGTAACACAGTACCACAATTATTGGATGTTTCTATTTAGAAAATAGCAGGGACTGGAACAACAGGGGTACTGCTATTCAGAAATGGAATGCATTGGCCAGACTGAGTGTTTTGAAAATTATGCAGCACTTCATCTTGACAATATGCCTTGGCTTAGCCAGAAGCTACATTTTGTGATTAGTATATTCAGACACTTTCTTTTCTTTATGTTCAGAATCCAACTGTTCTGCAGATCTGAAAAACAGAACAAAAAGAAAAATATGCTTTTAAAACCAGTCTGACAACTGCAATTAAACCAATCACCCACTCAATTTCAGATATTTGTAACATCAAGTAATTTAACAAACACCTTTCATCCATAACAGCTCAAGGCATATTTGCTTTAAAAGCACTTCAGTAGAAAATTCCAGCATTCCTCCCCCACTAAGATCCTTTTATAAAGAATGCACTTCTAACTATAGAGACTAAAAAGGGTTGAATATTCACTAGTTTATAATTTTCATCATGGACCATAAACTTCTGAGGGAACTATGCCTAGCTGAGGGCAAATTTACTGCTTCTTGAGGGAAAATATTTAGGAATGGCAAAGAAATTGTTATGGTATGTTAAACTACAAATAAATTTCATGTAAGTACTGGCTTCCATTTCTGTTGTGCTCTTGTTTATTCCTATTAGGCTATGAAATAGAAACAGGTGCTTGGGTTCCATCCTTGGCAAAGTATCTAATCAGCAAAATTGCCGGAAACTTCAGTTTCTTACAGTTTGCAGCCCTCTTCTGCCATGGAGGTCACGAAGAGCTAGAAACCTAGTCCAGCAGAGCAAACTATTCATGGGATACTGCTTGGAAATAGTTTAAATTGAACAGAATCAAGTTTCCTGATACATTGTACGTCATTGTATGTCAGAGAGTGTTTTTTGTACATCAGAGAGTGTTTTGATTGTCTAGAGCTCAACAAAGGTAACGACAAGGTTGAGTGCTTATGAGTAAAGATCAGAGGGAAGGCCAATAAGGGAGATATCCTGGTGGGAGTCTGTTATAGACCACCCAACCAGGATGAGGAAACAGATAAAGTATTCTACAAGTAGTTGGCTGAAGTCTCGCAGTCTCTAGCCCTTGTTCTTGTGGAAGACTTCAACTTACCAGATATCTGCTGGAAATACAACACGGCAGAGAGAAAGCAGTCTAGGAGGTTCCTGGAGTGCGTGGAGGATAACTTCCTGACGCAGCTGGCAAGCGAGCCAACCAGGGGAGGTGCCCCGCTGGACCTGCTGTTCACGAACAGAGAAGGCCTGGTGGGTGATGTGGTGGTTGGAGGCTGTCTTGGACACAGTGACCACGAAATGGTAGTTTTCGATTCTTGGAGAAGTAAGGCGGGGGGCCAGCAAAACCGCTACCCTGAATTTCAGAAGAGCAGACTTTGGATTGTTTAGGAGTTTGGTTAACAGGGTCCCTTGGGAGGCAGTCCTGAAGGGCAAGGGAGTCCAGGAAGGCTGGATGTTATTCAAGAGGGAAGTCTTAAAGGCACAGGAGCAGGCCGTCCCCATGTGCCATAAGTCGAGCAGGCGGGGGAGAAGACCGGCCTGGCTGAACAGAGAGCTCTGTCTGGAACTCGGGAAAAAAAGGAGAGCCTACCACCATTGGTAGAAGGAGCAGATGACTCAGGAGGACTACAAGGATGTTGTGAGGTTATGCAGGGAAAAGATTAGAAAGGCGAAGGCCCAGCTAGAACTTAAACTGGCCACCGCTGTCAAAGATAACAAAAAATGTTTCTGCAAGTATATCAGTGACAAAAGGAGGGCTAAGGAGAATCTCCCGCCTTTCTTGGATGCAAAGGGAAACATTGCCATGAAGGATGAGGAGAAGGCTGAGGTACTTAATGCTTTCTTTGCCTCAGTCTTTAATAGTCGGACTGGTCATCCTCAAGGTTTTCATGCCCCTGAGCTGGGAGATGGAGATAGGACACAGAATGAAGTCCCAGTTGTCGAAGAGATGGCAGTCACCAACCTGCTCCTCCACCTGGATGCCCACAAGTCTATGGGGCCAGACGGGATCCACCCGAGGATACTGAGGGAGCTGGCGGAGGAGCTTGCCAAGCCACTCTCCATCATCTATCAGCAGTCCTGGCCAACCGGGGAGGTCCCAGATGACTGGAAGTTAGCTAATGTGACACCCATCTACAAGAAGGGTCGGAAGGAGGATCCGGGGAACTACAGGCTTGTCAGCCTGACCTTGGTGCCGGGTAAGGTCATGGAACAGATCATGCTGAGTGCCATTACGCGGCATGTGCGGGACAACCGGGGGATCAGGCTCAGCCCGCATGGGTTTATGAAAGGCAGGTCCTGCTTCACTAACCTGGTCTCCTTCTATGACAAGGTGACCCACTTAGTGGATGAGGGGAAGGCTGTGGATGTTGTCTACTTGGACTTCAGTAAGGCCTTTGACACCACCTCCCACAGCATTCTCCTGCAGAAGCTGGCTGCTCACGGCTTGGACAAGTGCACTCTGAGCTGGGTTAAAAACTGGCTGGATGGCCGAGCCCAGAGAGTGGTGGTGAATGGAGCCAAATCCAGTTGGCGACCAGTCACGAATGGTGTTCCCCAAGGCTCAGTGTTGAGACCAGTCCTGTTCAATATCTTTATCGATGATCTGGATGAGGGGATTGAGTGCACCCTCAGTAAGTTTGCAGATGACACCAAGTTGGGTGGGAGTGTCGATCTGCTGGAGGGTAGGAAGGCCCTGCAGAGGGATCTGGACAGGCTGGATTGATGGGCCAAGGCCAACTGTATGAGATTCAACAAGGCCAAGTGCCGGGTCCTGCACTTCGGTCATAACAACCCCAGGCAACGCTACAGGCTTGGAGACGAGTGGCTGGAGAGCTGCCTGGCTGAAAAGGACCTGGGGGTGCTGGTCGACAGCCACCTGAACATGAGCCAGCAGTGTGCTCAGGTGGCCAAGAGGGCCAATGGCATCCTGGCTTGTATCAGGAATAGTGTGGCCAGCAGGACCAGGGAGGTGATAGTGCCCCTATATTCAGCACTGGTGAGGTCGCACCTCAAACACTGTGTCCAGTTTTGGGCCCTTCACTTCAAGAAGAACATCAAGGTGCTGCAGCGTGTCCAAAGAAGGGCAACGAAGCTGGTGAAGGGTCTAGAGCACAAGTCTTATGAGCAGCGGCTGAGGGAACTGGGGTTGTTTAGTTTGGAGAAGAGGAGGCTGAGGGGAGACCTCATTGCTCTCTACCCTGGAGGTATTTAAAAGATGTGCAGATGTGGTGCTTAGGGCCATGGTTTGGTGGTGGACTTGGCAGTGATAGGCTAATGGTTGGACTCAATGATCTTAAGGGTCTTTTCCAACCTTAATAATTCTATGATTCTATGATTCTATGATTCTCCATCTTTGTGCCAGGAGAGAATCTACCCCAGGACATGGTTACAGATTGCCAGAGTTTTTGCTGACATGGCTAACCATGACCTCGTTATCCACAGTCTCTGTACAATTATGATGAATGTTTATCAGTTTAGTAGGCCTAGCGATTTCTTTGGTCTTCATTTTTTAAATAATCTCCTGAATTTTCTGCCCTGTGGAGAATATAGTCTAATACACCCAGCACTGCAGTCAAGGGTAGGATTCAAATCTTAGGGAGGATGCATAGGCTATATGTTTAATCAACAAGATTAAATAATTGCAGCCTGATGAAACATGTATTTATGTCAAAAACACTGTATTGGCTGCATTCCTGGCAACACTGCAACCTTTAGCAGGCATTGGTTGCCCTTTGTTGCAGGAGCTGATCTAAGGGCTACGCAAAGGAAGATCAGCAGTGTGGCATATGTGCATTAGATCTAACGTAAGATGCACTGGGTCCATTCCATTCAGATCTGATGATGCTGGTGGACTGCACAAACTGGCAGCATGGTCTAACCTTTTAAAATAACTGAGGAATAATTTTGCTTTTTTTTTTTTTATTTAGGTACTCTGTTAGAATAGGGGGAATGAATAGATGGCAATGGTTTTATGCAGAAAAGAAAACTTACATAGAATGAAAAATAAAAGTCTAGGAAAATGAGTAAGAAAACACTGGTGAACATGAATGGCAGAGAGTGCTGAGTGAGGGGTAAGAACTCTTACCTGCATATTATCAGTACTATGGCCTCAGCAGAGTGAAAATAATTATAGAAAGAAAATGTTTTTCCTTTTTGTTCCTAAGACTATTTAGAGGAATAGGGGATGCAGATCAGAACCCTTTAATTTTATGAATAAACTGGAACGGTGCATTTCAATATTTCTTTTCATTTCCCAGACAAAATATTACACTTAATTGGAAGAGATGTGTGGATCATAAATAGAACTCTAGAAAAATGTAAATTAGGAAACAATGATTAAATTTTTCAATATATAATGGTTTACTGTTTAAAATCTCATTTTATTTCTACTTTTCTCTCGTCATATTAAAATCTAATTTTTATAACACATAGGTTCAAACAGAACATGTGTATAGTAGATAAGAAACATAGTTCACACAGTGAACAGTGAGCAGCTTCCCTGAGCTGAATTTCAGAGCCAATTACCAAAGAATATCCAGAGTAACAAATGGTAACAAATGGTAACAAACAGTACTGCAAAGTTTTCATTTCAAAAAGATGAAAATGGGGTCTTAGACTACAGCATGACAGAAAACCAGACTGCAAATCACTGTACTTTAATTTCCTTCGTAAGTTATGATCAAATAGGAGTACTGGCTATATAAAATTACAGGTCAAAATGCCCAAGTCAAAATTAATTTCTCCCAAAGATGAAAAAACTCAGAAGTGAATAAAATGTGTTTTTTTTAAATTTTGGTTTTCTCAGAAATAATCACTTCTGTACTTTTTCCCATCTGAAAGATTTCTAAGTGGCCAGTTACAGTGAAATAACTACTTTTCACAATCCATTTCTCATTATCCTTTTGGCCTAAATAGCAGAGAAGTAAAGACATCACTGAGTGGCTGTAATCAACTTTTGTGTTACTGCCTCAAAGTCTGGAACATTATAGTTATCTTCAAGTCACAGAGTTATCAGCTCTGCTAAAATTAGCCATTGTTTTCACAATTCAGATTCACTTATTCCAACCAGGTCAGAGTTCAAATGAACAGCAGTTACTGATGTCAGCAAATTCCTCCAAGGACCATACTCCTTAAGCATCACATAACTAAGTAAACACAGTGCAAAGGTATAAATGATATAGAAACATAGAATCATAGAATCGTTTACGTTGGAAAAGACCTTTAAGGATCATCAAGTCCAACCGTTAACCTAGCACTGCCAAGTCCACCACCAAACCATGGCCCTAAGCACCACATCTGCACATCTTTTAAATACCTCCAGGGATGGGGACTCAACCACTTCTCTGGGAAGCCTGTTCCAGTACTTGAAAAGACTTTTGGTGAAGAAATTTTTCCTAATATCCAATCTAAACCTCCCCTGGTGCAACTTGAGGCCATTTCCTCTCGTCCTATCGCTTCTTACTTGGGAGAAGAGACTGACCCTCACCTCACTACAACCTCCTTTCAGGTAGTTGTAGAGAGCAATGAGGTCTCCCCTCAGCCTCCTGTTCTCCAAACTAAACAACCCCAGTTCCCTCAGCTGCTGCTCATAAGACTTGTGCTCTAGACCCTTCACCAGCTTCGTTGCCCTCCTTTGGACATGCTGCAGCACCTCGATGTCCTTCTTGAAGTGAAGGGCCCAAAACTGGACACAGTGTTTGAAGTGCGGCCTCACCAGTGCTGAATATAGGGGCACTATCACCTCCCTGGTCCTGCTGGCCACACTATTCCTGATACAAGCCAGGATGCCATTGGCCCTCTTGGCCACCTGAGCACACTGCTGGCTCATGTTCAGGTGGCTGTCGACCAGCGCCCCCAGGTCCTTTTCAGCCAGGCAGCTCTCCAGCCACTCGTCTCCAAGCCTGTAGCGTTGCCTGGGGTTGTTATGACCGAAGTGCAGGACCCGGCACTTGGCCTTGTTGAATCTCATACAGTTGGCCTTGGCCCATCAATCCAGCCTGTCCAGATCCCTCTGTAGGGCCTTCCTACCCTCCAGCAGATCAACACTCCTGCCCAATGCAATATCATCTGCAAACTTACTGAGGGTGCTCTCAATCCCCTCATCCAGATCACTGATAAAGATATTAAACAGAACTGGCCCCAGTACTGAGCCCTGAGGAACACCATTTGTGGCCAGCTTGTATATGACTGTAATATGACTGTATTACAGTTCTTATAATCTCAGAACATCATGCATCCAAAGTGTTCTTAAAATTAAAGCTCTTGTAACACATTGGGAGGCAATACAATTTCCGTGAGCTCAATCTGAAGGCGTCTACCAAAGAAAATCTACAATATGTATTAAATGCTGTTGCTTTCCACTTCGCATAGGTGAAGCTGTAGTGGTGGATCACGACATTAGGGAAATCAACCAGAAATAGATCTTTTTTCCAAATTTTTGCAGCAGTTAGAATCAAATAAAAGTGGTGACTGTATCATTTCTTGTCAAAGTAATATGTGTATCATACTAGAGTATATAGTGAGCTACAGGTACGAAAAGACACACATACATGTGTAGTATATGACTCTCAGCTGCTGATTAAGTAAGTGAATTCTCAGAATTTTGTATTTCATTAAATACCAAAGTCAAATCAAAATCAACTTAAGTATAATATGACAACTCTAGCTATAAAGTTAAAACACACTTTAAGAAGATGGATATGTATAAAATTCTTAGAAGATCACTTGCAAATTTTTTGCTCACTGCAAATTTTTTACTAACCTCAGTTAAGTATCCAAAGCATTGTTTCAGGCTCCTTAATACATTCTTAATATAATCTTTCTATAAATCAGAAAGAGTTACATAAAAAAAATCAGTTTTTCTATAAGCCTCTTTTGAGGGTAATGACTGTTAAAAATACAAACTATAGGTAAATCACCCAAAGCATCAAGATATACTCGCCTAAAAAATGGTTCTCTAAAATAAGTAGTATGATACATGGAGGATGAATCACCCCCAATGGGGCCATCTTTTGCTCTACTGACTCTTCAGGAGAGCTAAACAACCAGTTTAGAATTTAAAAGCTAAAATTATATAATATGAATCTAACCCCAGTGATAAAGCACTTTTTCATTCCCTTCTCAGAACTAGGCTATACGTACTTCCTCTCTTTATAGCTTAGAAAATATCCATGTCATGTTGTGCCTTAAAAACAATAGGCTTTGAGTGAGAAGGCAAATAGGAGAATCAAGATTCAGAGACAAAACTTTTTTCAAACAATGACGCTCCAGAGCTATTAAAACTAAACCAGTTTCACAAAGTTTTTCAAGCAGGCAAGTCACGCACCCCTCAGCAAAGAAAATGCCTGTATCACAGCACTGATGAAATTGCATTGAGGGAAAGGAATAGCTGTCAGGACTGGGAGTTCAGTCAAAACATTAGCACAGTGTGGAGAAGGGAAATCAGTAAGACTCATATAAAGATTTCTCTAAAGATTCTATGTTCTTTTTTCCTGTCACAATCAAGTCATGGTTATAGCAGAAAGTTGTGCATTCTCTGCCAGTCTTGGTGTGGTCAGCTTGAACACTTTGCTGCTCTGAAGAGGGTCACGTGTCCTCACTGAAAGCCAGGCTGCTGGGATGGAGGTGCTGCAACATGTCTTAATCCCCTGTATGCTCAGCACTGCCTGCTGGGACAATTTTGTAGTGAATTAAGGGATAACAGCATAGCAATCAGGGAACAATAAGAACTGGGCATCCTAAACTTTGTTCTTTTTCTCCATTGGCTAATTTGGTTGCTTAACCATACATATATATATATATTTCTTCTAGTCAGTTTGTTTTATTCTTCTAAAATAAGAGATTTTATACAGGCAATCCGATTTCATTAACCAGATTCAGAAAAAGAGCATTGTTTTTTTCTGTTTGCTAGACTTCATTGACCTCAGAGGGTTGATTTACACTGTAAAAATTCACTGACAAGGAGCAGTAGGATTTCTGGGATCTTCAAGTGCTAACTGATAGGATCATTTCAAGAGACATAAAATATTCACTGATTTTTGAAATTTTGCAGCAACTTTATCCTATTTCTCTGGAAGCACAGGCATGAAGATCATTGATCCTTTAGGGGTAGCAGTAAGGCTCTGAAAGCTTGCCAGCCTGGTTTGGAAATTGCTTTTGTTGCTGGAAAAAACATTGGACGGCCAGTTATTGTCTAGTATACAAGACCTTGAAGAGTTTCCAGCTGCACAAGATTTTGATTTAATGCAATATGTAGGAAATAACAGAGGGTTTTGAAGTAGTCTGGTAGAGCAGGGATGATATTGGTATTCTAATTCTGGTTTTAGCTATGTGTATCAATACTGTAAAAAACACTTATTCCAAATTATGGAAGTGCTAGCAGATCACTAAGTATATTTATACAATAAAGTCTATGATGATGATGATGAAGTGTTCAGACTCCTTTAATGAAGCTGTTTATTTTAAAGGGCTGTTTTAATTGAGCTATTCCCCTTTGTATAACAATGAGAAAACCAGCATTACAGGAAAGACCTGAACCTGAATCTCTCTACCACAGGCAAGTTCTGCGACTTATTGAGCCATTCCCTTCTCTTTGGAGGATAGTTGTTACACAGTGTAAGTAGTCGGAAATTTAAAGATTGCAAGATACCTCTGAATGCTCCCAAATTATATTATATACTCTCTAAGAAACATAATCAGTTTATTAAGAGACAAGTTGTCCATTGTTTAGGGAACTCAACAGATGTAGGAACACAGGGTTCATATGCTGTCTCAGTCTGGCTTGGAGTACAGGATAAAATTCATGTCCTCTGCTTTTTGTTAGGAAGTGTTTGAGAAGCAAGGGAGGAAAGCAGTGAAACTCTGAAGCCAGTTTATGTTATATAAAACTGTTTGTTAAGCTGGATATCATCCATCATAGAAAATGACTTGGATTCCCCTGAGGGAGGTAGGACATGTGAGTCCTCCCCATTCTGTCTGCCAGAGTTGGACAGGGAATATAACCCTCTAATGTCTCAAGAAAACACCTTCTTTGCTTTCATTTGCTTTTATTTGCTTTTATTTAAAATGGCTTATAACTGAACAGAACAATTTGTTCTTCAACAAGTTGAAGAAAACATTTCATTCAAGAAAAAAAATTATGATTGTCTGAAAATGCCACAAAAATCAGTTTCATTTGCCACTTGTATCTGAACCAAACAACTTAAAGATATTATACATACAAGCCTAGTCTTAGGCTTGCCCTAACATGGAATGGGACATTTCTAAATGCATTAACATTTTTGTGGGACAGGAAAGCCATTTCTATCCATCTAAGGAGGAACCACGAGAACATAATATAAGTATTACATGTGACAACATGATTATGCAGATTGTCTACAGATGTGAATCAGAAGAGCTCTAATGAATTCAGTAGGGTTCTGCTGATTTACATTGGCTAATGATCTCTGTTTGCTATGTTTTGGATGAAAGAGAGAAACAATTTGTCCTGACTTTTTTTTTTTTTTTCAGAGATCCTAGAATACATTCTGAAATCTCCAGTCCACATGTTCTGATTAAATTCTGTTTTAGAATTTCAAACTATTTACCCCTGCAGTGCTATCCAAAATAACTGCAGACTAGTGTTTAAATAGCAAGAGACCAAGCCACTGATAAAACAGAAATGTAGGACAGCACTAACTTTTGAGGTGATAGCAGTAGAAACATAAATAAAAATAAGAGCAAGGTTGAATCAAATCCAGTTGGCTTCACCTGTACAAGTTTTCAAATCATTGTAGGTCGTTGTATTCTATCCTTCAGTGATTCACTGATAATGAATCTGCTGACATTGCACTTCATCAACAACCACATATTGGTTACATGGAGCCCAGGGATGTTTAAAATACAAACTGCCGTTACTGTAAGTTTCTTGTCTTGCAAAAACCTGTCAGAAGTGGGGATGATGAAGAAATGGAATTTGGAATGAGGAATCTGACCTACCTGAGACAGTTTTTATTATGTAATTACGCTTTCCATTACAATTCTTTCTATTGAGCAAACGTTCTGCAAAGTCTGAAAAGTTCTGGTTGTGAGGAATCTTAACTTTAGAAAACTCAGCAAAATGTTTCACGTTTTCCATACTTCATCTTACATGATACTATGAATTCAACAACAGGTCTTCAGCTTTTGTGATTGCCCATTGCTTTATGTAAACAGAATCACTGGAAGTCAATTTAAATTTTGTTTCAATGGGAGGGAATTTGACACCAGCCTTTACCTAGAGTTAGAAGAAATAGGAGGAGATGGTAAAAGTCCGAGAAGCTGGGCCTTGAAAGTAGTAACAGATCTACAGAACCTGTTATTCTGATTTCTCCAAACCTCCAATATCATTTTCAGGAAAGAGCAAAATGGGAACAGCTGTCCTGGGAGGAAACATTTACCTCACTTTCTTGACTCTTGTACCCTCTCCTGTCATGCAAACTGATGCTTGTGAAATTGGTGTAGGTTAAGATGCATCTGTCTTTATGTTGCCAAGCAATCCCTAAAGACAAAGTTCTGGAAGCACCCACTTAACAGACATTTTCAGCCATATGAATGTGACAAAAAACATTGTCAATAAACAATGTCTAGGTACAAGGCCTCTATTTTGATTTTTCTGCCTTTTACAGCAATGGAAAACTTCAGATAGAGGAAAGCGAATCTTTTTCTTCACAAGTAGGAAAACCTCAAGCAAGTACTTCAAGAGTGAAACTTTATGGAGTTTCTGTCTTCTCCAGAAGAATTCTATACAAGGGTTACTTTGGCTTTGTAACTCTGCCTGATCTAATTAAGACCTGTCTGTGTTTAGTTCACCAACAAAGATCTGTTATTTGTAAAACCCACATGCTTTTATTTTCTGCATTTATGCAGTTTTCTATTTCTCTGCTTTTAACTTCTCTTAGGAACAATGAGATCCAAATTCTCTATGGATGAAGTATTAAATCTTTATAGAAGCAGATGTTGCATGTGTGCTGACTGTGTGAATTATCAGGTACAAGGCTCTTAAAGAGACTGGCTTGCTTGCCTACAAACATTATGTGACTTAATAAAATGTCTTTTATATACTATCAGATGTGTGTGTTTGCAGTTGGGCTGTGCTGCATTACATCTGAAAGGCCTGAATAAATCAGAGAGCAAACTGGAGCAGGTATTAAATTCTAGGAGAAAGAACATTTACATTAAAGATAATGTAACTGCTAAGAGGGCACTTCACTATCATGTCAAGCAGTATGGTTTTACTCACTGTGATTTACAGAGCTTTTGTTAGGACTGTGAGGCCAAATTCTATGCAGAGGTGAACTGATACTACTGACTTCAGAGGAGTTCTGCATGCTGCTACCATCACACAATATATTTCTTAATTAGAAAATACAATGCATTATAACAGTATAGAAATCATGATAGAGTTTCTCATGCTTTCTATTACAAAATTATTCTGTAAAGTTATCACAAAAACTTTTCCATGAATCAAATAGTGTATCAGGAAGGAGAAGGTAATGGAATATATTGAAATGCTGAGTCCACTCATGCTGCGATTACTTCATCATGAGAAAGGATTATTTTATCGCATGAATCCAAATCCTATAGAACGCATTTGGAAAACATTCCAGGTTACTGAAGTTTAGCTCTTCATGAGAGAAAGGAAGGGTGAGCCAGCATCTTCCTACCACAGTACCATACAGAGACTCCTCCACTGAAATCCTCTTGTGTTGAAAGTACCTGATATCTGAAGACTACAGGAAAGGGTTTCTTAAGGTCTGTTTACAAACTACTTCAGATGTTAACCATTCTTTCATAGCTCTATTGCAGATTTAAAAGGGATTTATTGCAAGCAGTTGCTGGGTTACTGTCAGAGACAGAACAGTTCACTTCCGGAAGCAGAGAGGTTATGGAAAAATCTATGGACACTTTGAGTAGTGTTTCACCTGCCCAGGACTCAGCTTGAGCATCCAGAAGTTAGATGCTTAAGTCTGAGATATGTATCATGTGTGTCTTTTGTGGTCAACAGAGAGAAAAAAGACAGCTTCAAAAAGGGAATTTTTCTGATCTGATGTGATTGAATTGGACTGTAAGATTTCCCTCTACAGACTATAAAAGAAGACTACTGTAATTTAGACTTCATGTGTTCAGCTATAGGCATTCACAGCTAGACGAGATGAGTCCCACTTATTTAGACTAGAAGATTTACTTACTGATTTATGAAACTTGGGTGTCCCATGTTTTTCCTCTTTGTTTTTCTTTTTTTTTTCCCCTCATCCACACACTCACAAGTCCCTCCCAGTTTTAAATTAAGATATGAGGAGAGCTCCTGAGATCTGTGTAACTCTTCCCATAGTCTTAGCCTAAGAAACAGCTTCTTTAAAACATGTTCCTAAATAATTTACAGTGTTCTTAAATGTTTGGAACATCATGTGTGATATAGCACTGAAATCCTGCAATTAAGGTTGGAGAGGGGTAGTAATTTCTTTTTTTCTTGCCTCTTGGTTAGTAGTGATTCCTGCACACATTAAACAAACATCTCTGACCTCGTTGTTGTTCTTTGATCAGGTGGGAAAATTGCAAAACTGTTTTTGAAATTGCTGCAGTTTGTTTCTAGTCACTGTAGAAGAGATGTGCAGGTACTCCAAAAGTGGCAATGTGTCTTGTGGATCCTACAAAGAGCTGAGATGCAGATACTGGTCCAATATGTTCAACATGTTGATGGAGTGCAGAATTAGATTCAAAGTTTCTAAATACAGCTTTTCCATTGCCCTTGCATGGGACTGGAAAAATCATCTCCATTCTCCCATCACCACAACAAAGAAATGAAAATATTATTATTGAATTTTTTCCTTACAAGACTGTTTTGGTAATTTGCTAATTCTTATAGTATACTTGAACATGAATTATTATATAAAAGTGTTAAATAACACCTAGATATAGATTCAGTTATGGCTCATAATAACTTAGCTGAGAAAAGGATTTCTTAATTTTTCTTCTCTTTATCCAATTGCTGCAGTTTTTCATTTTTGTACTTGGAATTAAGACTTTGAAGTACATGATTGCATTGGATTTATTAAGATGTTTAATGATGGGCATTTGATAGACTTTTTTTTGTTGTTAACAGACCAGCCAGAGTGTTTAAAATTAGGAATATTCAAAGTCTCTGCCTATGGGAAAAGAGTAATTATGTGCAAAGAGGTTTTAGAGAAAGATTCAACATGTAAAAAAATATTTTCATACTACTAAACTTTCCCAAGTAGAGGAGACTGATATTTGTATTACCTCATTTCAAAGGTACTACAAGTTTTCCTGAGCAGCTTGGCATATGCTTAATAATTACTGTAAAACTACAAGGAAATCACCCATTCCAGTTTGCTTAGATAAAGTTTCTTTGAACTGTCTTCCAACACTGGACTCCATTCATAGCACATTTCATTCTAACAGAGTTTCCACTGTCTGCTATAGAGGGGTAGTTTGTGTAAGTTTTATGAAGCACAGCATATGGAATTACACATGCTATTTGTAACAATCAGTGCATAAATTACATACACTTTAGCAAAGCCCTTTATCCTCAGTCATAAAATGAGATGTGTGTTTTCAACAAGATGGTATTTTCAACTGAAGCAGTTTCCTCCTGATTTTTTATCAATATTGACAATGTTTTAAAATATTTTCTGAGGCTTATTGTATAGATATGCTTAGCAGTCCAGCAGCTTATCAGTTCTTAAAATATTCATGTTCAAAAATTAGAAAATTTAAGCAGCTTTCTACTTAAAATCCCAAGTTCTCTACTGCAGGTGTCTAACAGGCACAAAAAAAGAGGTGCTTACCACCTTTTTCATTCCTGGAAGAAGAAAGGTTTAGTTTTCAAAATTAATGGAAACTAAATGACAATCAAGGCTTAGAATCTGAGCTGGATCAATTAATTCATCAGGCAGAAAACTTGATGTCCCCCTCTCCTTTGTAGGAAACTAACCCTATCTTTGCAAATTGAGAAATAAGCTTTTCAATACAAGATAGTATTCATAGTGTGCAAACTAAACCACTTGTACTTTCAGTCAGATATGAATGGCATTGTGTTTTATAAAGCACGATATTGCATACCTGTTTATGTGCTAGCTCCAAACAATAAAATATCTAAAATTTCTGGTTATTCTATTAAACAAAAAGTTATAATCAGTGCATATAAGTATGTTTCTATTCATGTTTCATATTGTGATTTTTTTTAATTTCTAATTTGGAAGAAATGGCAAAATTGCAGGGATCAAACTGTGAAATACCTCTTTCCTGATCAGTCTGTTGAAGAGATACCTGTGATAATGACAGATTACCCAGGTACAAGATGAGTTAACTTAGAAGTCTCTTCTGTTTTGATGAAGAAATCTCAGAATAATTATTAAGCAATGAGTTTCAAAAGAATCTGCAAAAACAAGGGGATTCTGCAATGGTCTGCATCTTCTTAATAAGACAATATTTGCATTTAGCAAGTTCTAGAAACCCTGTGTAAATTTAATTGGATGCTGTGAAATGAAATGAAAAAAGTTACCCATTTTTGTTATACTTTCTTACAGTATCAGCTGGCTTCCTCTTCAAGCGTACGGAATCATTTAATGTGAAAGAATTACAATAGGAAGCACTAAGTTTCAACCAAGTGTTCTCCATTAAGTTTCTTTTTGAACTTGCACTTACTTTTAGTTACTGTTTGGAATATGAAAATTAGACTGAGTCCATTTTTCTCCTCTGCCAAGGCCAGCCATCAGGAACCAGCTAAGATGACCCAGTTCCTAAGTAGCTTTGTGCCACCAGAGGAATTGCGTTTATTTACAAAGCTTTCAGTTTTCCCAGTGGGACCTGAGAGGGTTTTGAGGGGGATGCTGCAGAAGCTGAATACCTGAATCCAAGATAAGGAGCAGTAACTTTTTCTCCTTTATAGTCAACAAAGAAAAAATCCCCACATCGCTCAGTTCCCCTAAAAACTAACTCATTCCTGGAGGAATGAAGTGGGTGAAATGGCAAAAGTGTTTGTTTTGAAGATGTCATATACTTCCAATTGCTGTTGACTACTTTTCAGTACAGTAGATTTCTAAAATCTTAAATTAGCAAAATCCATTCTTCACAGAAAAAAATAAAGTTCCCACAAGAGTTGGGTATATAGTGAAAAGTGAATTTTCACTCCCTGTAACATTCCTTTATTCCATTTGGCTTTTCACATCATAGAGCAGAAGAAACTAAGTTCTTTATCTAGCTGATCTTTGTGGACATAAATATTTGCATATTCAGAAGTTGGCTTAGTTGGAAAAACACAAACACCTTTTTTTATTATTAATATTATTTTTTAGAAAACTTGAATCAGCTGTACACACAGGAATTACCTTTATAACATTTCCTGGATAAGACTTCCCCAAATGAAAATTAGTGTTTCATGTGTCATCCTGGGGTCTTGGTGTATCATCACTCCGGGTCAGTGCATCCACAAGCTGATCCCAAGTGGTTCTCAAACTTTGAGGAGCTCAAGCATGTTCAAGCAGTATGTGATATTTCAAAAATTTTACCTGATAAAGTTGAAATATGTGTTGGCATGAAGCATAGCTCTCTTCCAGATGCCATGTGCTTGTGGCAAAGGATGAAAACACTAGTTTTTCATATTACAGAATCATATAATCATTTAGGTTGGAAAACACCTTTAAGATCATGGAGTCCAACCGTTAACGTAACACTACCAAGTCCACCACCAAACCATGTCCCTAAGTGTCATATCTACACATCTTTTGAATACCTGACCATCCAGCCAGTTTTTTATCCAGCAAAGAGTGCACCGGTCCAAGCCATGAGCAGCCAGTTTCTCCAGGAGAATGCTGTGGGAAACAGTGTCAAAAGCTTGACTGAAGTCCAGGCAGACAACATCCACAGCCTTCCCTTCCCCTCATCCACTAAGCGGGTCATCTTGTAGGGAATCTAGAAGGAGATTGGGTTAGTCAAGCAGGACCAGCCTTTCATAAACCCATGCTGACTGGGCCTGATCACCTGGTTGTCCTGTACGTGCCACATGATGGCACTCAGGATGATCTGCTCTGTAACCTTCCCTGGCACCGAGGTCAGGCTGACAGGCCTGCAGTTCCCTGGATCCTCCTTCCGGCCCTTCTTGTAGGTGGGCGTCATGTTTACTAACCACCAGTCAACTGGAACCTCTCTGGTTAGCCAGGACTGCTGAATGATTAAAAGTGGCTTGGTGGGCACTTCCACTAGCTCCCTCAGTACCCAGTATCCCTCAGCAATCATAGGTGAGGCCATTATTGTTATGAAAATAATTACTTAAGCAGTTTGTGAAAAAGGTGACAAACATTACCATGAGGTGCAGGGCTGGTAAGTAAGTGGCAGTAACACAGTAAGCAACAATAAGTTATCACAGAGCTAACCAGAAAGATAAGTAAAAATAAAGAAACACATATGAAAGGAGGGAGTTTATTTAATGGTAAGTGAACATAATAAGTAAACAAAACAGTGTGAGAACAAAAAAATTGACAAAATATCCTATACCTCAAATGTATACTATTTTGATATATGTTACTCAGTTTTGCTTCATTTTACAAAGATTTTCAGGGGATTTCAAACTAGACCAACCTTACATATTTTAAAGAGTACATGTGCAATGCTAAGGACACTATGGCATTCTATGTCATTCTAAACACTCTGAGAAGAGTGGTTTCTCCTGCATTTGGAAGATTTTGACTGATGGCAAATTTCACCTTTCAACTGTAAAATGATTCAGTTTTTTCACAAATCTTCCTGAGGTTCAGAAAACTAATATGAAAAGTAAAAATCAATTACAATTATTAAGTTTTGTTTGTCTGATTTCATTACTATGAAATTTATATGTTTCTTTAGCAAGCATTCTCCTCAAGCCCTGAGGAGAAGGACTTGGAGGGGGTTGGTTGATGAGAAGCTCAGCATGACCCAGCAATGTGCGCTTGCAGCCCAGAAGGCCAACCTTATCCTGGGATGCATCACAAGAAGCATAACCATCAGGTCAAGGGAGGTGATTCTCCCCCTCTGCTCTGCTCTCATGAGACCCCACCTGGAGTACTGCGTCCAGCTCGGGGTCCCCCAACTTAAGAAGGACAGAGACTTGTTGGAGTGAGTCCGGAGGAGGGCCACAAAGATGATCAGAGGGCTGGAGCATCTCTCCTAGGAAGACAGGCTGAGAGAGTTGGGGTTGTTCAGCCTGGAGAAGAGAAGGCTCTGGGGACACCTTGTAGCAGTCTTCCAGTACCTGAAGGGGACCTACAAGAAAGCTGGAGAGGGACTTTTTACAAGGGCATGTAGTGACAGGACAAGGGGTAATGGCTTTAAACTGAAAGAGGGTAAATTTAGATTATGTATAAGGAAGAAATTCTTCACTATGAGGGTGGTGAGTCACTGGACCAGGTTGCCCAGAGCAGCTGTGGATGCCCCATCCCTGGAAGTGTTCAAGGCCAAGTTGGATGAGGCTTTAAGCAACCTGGTCTAGTGGAAGGTGTCCCTGCCCATGGCAAGGGTTTTGGAACTAAATGATCTTTAAGGTCCCTTCCAACACAAACCATTCTATGATGATTCCATGGTGGTTAAACCCAGAAGGAGAAGAAGGTAGGCCAGATCTGAAAAACTTTGAGAATTCCAAGTTTGCTAATGTGTCATAAAAAAATATCCATGAATGAAATCGACTTGATGTATGCAGGAACATGCCATAGTTTTCTCAGACTTGAAGCTGAAACCATTTCTGAAATAGCCACTGTTACCTTTGTTAGTGTGTAGATATTCCATTTTTTGATTTCTTTATACAGTTAAGCCAAAGTTGAGCTCAAGCAGTTAATGTTATTGTAAACTGGGGATAGCTTGAACTTTAGGACATTAAAAATAAGGGCATATGGCTTTTAGAAACACTAAATGCTTTATTATTCATTCTCTTCTTTAATATTTTAGTAAAGATTTTAAGCTGACTCTTAGATTTAAGATTTCTTACAGATATCGGATTGCAAGCACAGTGGAAAGCAAAACAATTATTGGGTGTTATCCATTAAGAAGAATTCAAATGGCAACTGTTAACAATCTGTAACACCAGGGTAGTTGCAGGGTTTTCTCTATGTCATAAAAGACCCTCAAAGTTACCATAAAGCTTCATTCACTTTCAGTGTGATAGGTTACACATGTGATGGTTTATTTTACAAGCAAAATCTGCATGTAAGCTGTAAAGTGCCTGAATGCTTGGATTACAAAATGGAAAAATAAACAACTGTAATTAAGGGATCAAGCATTCCAATATTGCTCCTATTACATCATGTGACTTTATTTTCCTAAAAGCACTTCAGAGAAATACTCTGCCAAATTAAGAACTTTAATGTCTTCTGAGATGATCGATGAAACGTGGATATTCTAGTCAGAAAAAGCAGCATTAACATGTTGATTGTAGAACGCATTTTCTGGGAAATCTTTCCTGAGTCGTTTGTAAGCTTTAAATAAAAGTTTAACTATTGAAATCACCTGTCTAGTTTAATTATTCATGATTTCATTTTCTAAAGGAAATTGAAAACCTTTCATAGTTCTTTTCATCTGAAGGTGTATTGTATGCATTGAATTTTAGCCTGAGAGCTATTGCACATTAAAATAGGTATATTTTTGAAGCTTTTGTAGGTTTTAAAAGCATCTATGAAATTAGGGACTACAGAGGTAACATTCTTAAGTTTATACTACATTGTACACTGACTGCAAAGTTCATGTAGATCTTGTTAGAGATGCTATTTTCAACATTAAAAATGTTGAAATGTTGATTGTACTGTGAAGCACTATTTTACAGTGGTAACGCAAAGAAGTCTACAAAAGGTGCTTCCAACTGTTTGATTTGTAAATCAAACTCTAATTCTGAATGCAGATACCTGATAAAAGTTTAACTAAGCAAAGTTTGCAGTATTGGAACAACTGGAATCTATCAGTGATGTATTCAAGTACACATATTTTCAGCAGTTATTAAAACTTACCCTGCTTTCTTAGAGATTTCATTTTTTGAAGTGCTTTGTGAATGTTAAGTTTTGGAATGTTACATTTTCAGAAATGTAATAGATTATTCTACTTTATATTGATATGTTTTAAAAAATTCTATTGCACTTTTTTTTTTTTCACAAAACCCTACTAGGCTGTGTAAGTTTTTCCTAAATGATATATTTATTTTTTTGTCTGACCTCAGAAGGGCCTTTATTTTATATATTTTATTATTATTAATGAAAGAATGGAACATCAAGCTTTAGTGAAAAAAAGAAATTTGATATTTTGCACTAAATTTAGCTATTTAATGAAAGCAACCCACTGAGATGCAGGAATGCATAAAAATTAAGGAAAAGAAATGAGAAGGAAAACCATATGTACAAAAAGAACAAAATTATGTACTACTCTTCCCCTGCTTTGCTATTTACTTGGCAAGGCAAAATTATCTCCCTTTTCCTAAAAGCACAATATCTTTAGGGACCACAGTCATTGGATGCAGAATTTTGCAGATCATCAACAGAAAACTTTTACTAGCTCAGTGCCCAAAATACCTGTCCAAGAGCTTCGTATTGATTTTGAGGGAATAGTGCCACCTACTGAGCCAATATCTTCCATTTCTGTAGCACTTGAGAGTTCCTGTAAACACAGATTTAATCCAGTGTTGTGAACTTGAAAAATCTTCTACTTCTTAATCTTTGAACATTATTTTTATGTTCCTAACCATGTTTTTGTTCATTAAATTTATTCTACCAGCTCTTAAATTAAAGGCTAAACTGCGTGGATGTAGCCCATATCTACTAACGGGTTTGTGCACTCTAGCATGTGAGGCTCAGAGCTTACATGATATTACAAATGCTGTTGGAATATAAATAATGAAGAACATGGCTCCACGCTCTTAGATAAGGAAGGGAGTCCTCTCTTTCCAGCTGAATTTTTTTGGCAAACCTCAAGATTTTCACAAATAAGTAAGCTAGGGGATTTGTTATAGCTTAAGTTAAAATAAAATGTATCCTATGCATAGCAATGATATTTAGGTCAATGTAATGTTTGTTTTCTTTCTAGGTTCCCAAGAGACAACAGATGATCCAAGTAAAACAGAATTACAGGAGGTTTGTCTCATTTTAGAATATTTTATTTCACAGCATTAATTATATCTCTTGAAGTCATAAAATGACCTATGTCTTTGCTATAAGTTCAGTTAAGAAGCCTATAAATCAATACAAAGGCATCCAAAATAAACGGACTAGAAAATAAACATTGTTCTTAAGATGGACATTTTTATCAAAACAATCCCCAGCCAATTCAGGGAAAGATAAGTGATGGCAAAGAGAATCAGTCTATTCTTCTGTTATCCCACCAATTTAGAAGAAAGACAGAGACCCAGTGTGAATGCAGCTCTGGGGTTTGGCATCCTTAAAAAATTATGGAAGCATCAGTAGTTAAGGTTACATTCCAATTTACACAGAAAAGAGGGTTGAAATCCTCCCTTTACATTTTAGTGATGGAATTTGGTCTCCAAAATCATCATAATAACTCTTAATAGAACAGTTTTTAAAAACGTTAGTGAAGTCTTTAGTAACAAATCTTGTAGAGACACATATTTGAATGTTCTAACTTTTCATTCTTCTCATAGCTCTTTAAATTTCTGTTAAGGGTACAGTCATTTTCCATTAGTGTTTCTATTCCATTTGCAGGAGGGAAAATTGAGAATAATTCTAATGAAGTTAAGACATCTCAGTGTGTGAAATCCTGAGATTAATGGGCCGAAGGGCTCTAAATCTGCAGCTTTCAATCACAGTCCTGATATTTTTTTAATCCATCTATTTCTTAAGGTGTCAAAATGTGTGTCCAGTTAAAACATAACCTGTGATTAATGACTCTGGTATTTGAGTTATAATTTGCTTCCACATTTGCTACAGTTAATGATGGATGAGGAAGGCCAGTGAGGGAAAACTCTTGCATAAGATCTGCCTTTATCAGTAAAGAATAAAAATCAGAACTCAGAACAAAGTGGAATTCTCACTCGGTTTTCAAAATTCATTTCCTGAAGGGCAGGAGAAAAAAAATCAAAATAGAAAACATTTTCATGGAATGAAAAGTTCAAGAAATAATAATTTCGTAATATTGCTTCATTTTGGACCAATTAACCATTAATTTACATCACTTTATTGTGGTGCTGAATGGAAACTAGTTCTGTCATTTCCTTTTGTAGGGGAGTCTGTTTTTTTGTAGAATATTGGTCTCAGGAGATGAGTTTTGCATTTGACTGAGTGAAACAGTAGATTAAACAAGAGCAGCATCATGTTCTAAATTACAGTTTGGTACTTTGGAATTCGTGGTTGAAAACTTATATAGAGCACAATATTATAGACTGTGCTTTGTTTCAGAATGAGCAAACAATGAATTACTTGGCAAGTAAGTTCCCAGATGTGTAAGATACACCCATTTTGCATCCATAGGATTTTATATTTTAAAGTAATATGTACTATTACATTTTTATATAATTTTGTTATCCTTATCCTTTCATTAAGATTTGTCATGAGGCAAATCCAGAGATCATTTAAAAACAAACAAATCAGGAGTTCTGGTTCAGCTGAATATTTCCTCTCAGATTTAAGAAGGTGAAACAGAGCAGAATTCAGCTCACTACTCTAGGACCATCAGACAGCTTATACTCAATATTCATTGTTCAGTTGAAGCCTATGTTTAAGGATAAATAGAAATAATACAACTAAAGCTTCTACTTTAAACTGAGCATGCACTTGCATGCCTTGTTAAGTCAGGAACACTCCAGAAGTTTAGACTGGTTTTGTAGATGGATCAGAGGAGAAATGGACATGTAATGGTTATGGTGAAGCTATAGAAAAAGCAACTGTGCATATTGCACATGAAAAAGTCTATCAATGGCCCTGGAAAATCCATGCCTGACAGGGAAAACCATTGTGATCAATGAAAAAATATGTAGAATTTAAAGGTAGTCTGCCAGCAAAACATTAAAGTAGCTCTAGGCACATTAATGCACTAATTCGAATAACAAAATCTCTTACGTTTTCCATGCACATAAAATCATCTGCAAGGAGTTTATGTATTAAAATGATGGATGACTGTGTATTGAGACTCAACCAAGAGGATATTTAGGAAAAGCAGGAGTGGCATTTTGTATGAGAAAATCTGTGAGTGGTTTTGTGCAGATGGAATGTAATAACTTTCTGTCTAACCTATCCTGTGTTTGGAAGACAATATATTGCCTTTTAGGGAAGACAGCTTGAAGAGAATAGATCTCTCCCTCCTCTAACTGCTGTGATAATGTCATTTTAATTCAACACAGTAAATAAAACACATGCACATATACAAGCACACTTACTCATATGCATTAAAAACAGAAAAAAAAACCCCATATTTCTCCCTAGAGCCTAAGCTGCAGCATTATTTCAAAACATTGATTATATGATAGACACTATAAACTTTAGGGAATGTAAAAAGATTAAGACCAGAAAAAGAAGCTTTTAAAAAGGAATGAAGGAACCTGAAGGTGGTATGTAAATGAAATCAAATATTGAGTATAGGGACAGATAGATTTCAGGCCTTCTGAGTCTGAATCTAAGAATAATGATTATCTGTTCAGTGCACAGAGATTTATGTCTCAAAACTCTCCCAAGACCATGAGAAATGTCATCACCAATTTAAGAAAATGCATTTTTCTTTCTTCTCTAGCACACATACATTGCTGAGTGTGCTACAAAAACCGTCTTCATCAAAACTTCTCCCTGCACATACTTTTCTTCCTGCTGTTTTGCATCTTTCCACCAGTTCCCTTGTCTATCATATAGACAGAGCATCACCAAGATACTGATCTTTAATATTATGGTAATTTTCCTCCTAGATTCAGCAGTAGAGCTTAGAAGATGTACTAGGAAAAAGATTATGCAATTTTTCTTTCATAAAATGAAATGGAATGGAATGGGTAAGAGAAAACCCAATATCACTATTCAACTGAGTGAGGACTAAATCTTTCCCATCAGCACGAGAATTTTTAAAATGGGCAATCTAGCAAGTCTTGTCTAAGGAGGAAAAAAGAATAAATATGAGTATTAAGTATGCTAGTATGAGCACTGTCTAGCTTGTGTTCCTCTAAGACCCTTACTTGATATTGGAGACAGGAGTCTATTATATGCCAAAATAAAGCAGATATTATTACAGGCTTTACAAAAAAAAATCAAGATGTGTTTAAGGAGTGGGGATTTTAGTAGCCACAAGCAAAAAAAAACTCATCATGAGACAGTCATTCCCATTTGAAATGGATGGCCCTGGTGTCATTTTTCAAATGCCACTGGCCTGGCAAGGGAACAGTACCATTCAGACTCCTACAGCTCGTTCCCAGAAGTGTATTCTTGTGAAGTTCTCATTCTTTTGTGATAATTTAGCACAGCTACAGTTTATTATGAAATTTCTCATACTTATCAAATCCTCATAAAACTATAATGATAGAGTTTACAGTTTATATCTAAAAAAAACCCACACAAAATTTATAAAGCTACTGGTTTTTATCATAGTATATTTATACCGGTTTAAGTCAAAGTTTTTCCCAGCTCTGGTTGTGACCAACAATGTGAGTAATCTATTCAAAGGAGGCACTTTATTTTTACTTGATCACAGAGAAGATGAAAAATAACAATCTTGGTCTACACTAGAATTTCTAAATTTAAGTTATGTTGATAGTATTTGGTAAACCACATTATACGAGTCTTGTATTTCCACTGTGATTGCATGAGAAGAAATCTGGGTTCTAATGGACACATTTGCAAGTCTTTTTTCAATTTCAGTTTCTACGATTATTGTCTAGTATCTTCTGTTTCTAAACTTTTTTGTAAAATTTTCACCTCCCCCAAGAATGGGGCCAGACGGGATCCACCCGAGGATACTGAGGGAACTGGCGGAGGAGCTTGCCAAGCCACTCTCCATCATCTATCAGCAGTCCTGGTCAACCGGAGAGGTCCCAGATGACTGGAAGTTAGCTAATGTGACACCCATCTACAAGAAGGGTCGGAAGGAGGATCCGGGGAACTACAGGCCTGTCAGCCTGACCTCGGTGCCAGGGAAGGTCATGGAACAGATCATCCTGACTGCCATTATGCGGCATGTGCGGGACAACCGGGGGATCAGGCTCAGCCCGCATGGGTTTATGAAAGGCAGGTCCTGCTTCACTAACCTGGTCTCCTTCTATGACAAGGTGACCCACTTAGTGGATGAGGGGAAGGCTGTGGATGTTGTCTACTTGGACTTCAGTAAGGCCTTTGACACCGTCTCCCACAGCATTCTCCTGCAGAAGCTGGCTGCTCACGGCTTGGACAAGTGCACTCTGAGCTGGGTTAAAAACTGGCTGGACAGCCGAGCCCAGAGAGTGATGGTGAATGGAGCCAAATCCAGTTGGCGACCGGTCACGAGTGGTGTTCTCCAGGGCTCAGTGTTGGGACCGGTCCTGTTCAATATCTTTATCGATGATCTGGATGAGGGGATTGAGTGCACCCTCAGTAAGTTTGCAGATGACACCAAGTTGGGTGGGAGTGTCGATCTGCTGGAGGGTAGGAAGGCCCTACAGAGGGATCTGGACAGGCTGGATTGATGGGCCAGGGCCAACTGTATGAGGTTCAACAAGGCCAAGTGCTGGGTCCTGCACTTCGGTCATAACAATCCCATGCAACGCTACAGGCTTGGGGAGGAGTGGCTGGAAAGCAGCCTGGCTGAAAAGGACCTGGGGGTGCCGGTTGACAGCCGCCTAAACATGAGCCAGCAGTGTGCTCAGGTGGCCAAGAGGGCCAACGGCATCCTGACTTGTATCAGGAATAGTGTGGCCAGCAGGACCAGGGAGGTGATAGTGCCCCTGTACTCGGTACTGGTGAGGACGCACCTCAAACACTGTGTCCCGTTTGGGGCCCCTCACTACAAGAAGGACATCGAGGTGCTGGAGCGTGTCCAGAGAAGGGCAACGAGGTTGGTGAAGAGTCTAGAGCTCAGGTCTTATGAGCAGCGGCTGAGGGAGCTGGGGTTGTTTAGTTTGGAGAAGAGGAGGCTGAGGGGAGACCTTATTGCTCTCTACAACTACCTGAAAGGAGGTTGTAGAGAGGTGGGGGCCAATGTCTTCTCCCAAGTAACAAGTGACAGGACGAGAGGAAATGGCCTCAAGCTACGCCAGGGTAAGGTTAGGTTAGATATTAGGAAAAACTTCTTTACTGAAAGAGTAGTCAGGCATTGGAACAGGCTGCCCAGGGAAGTGGTTGAGTCCCCATCCCTGGAGGTATTTAAAAGACGGGTAGATGTGGTGCTTGAGGACATGGTTTAGTGGTGGACTTGGCAGTGGTAGGCTAATGGTTGGACCTGATGATCCTAAGGGTCTTTTCCAACCTTAACAATTCTATGATTCTATTCTATGATTCTAAGAAAGAGAAAAGGAGCATTAAAACAGTCATAGGAAATTGACTCGAAATTCATAGAAAAATAATAAAAGCCAAGAAATTGAGTGAAGAAGGAGAAATGGAATGCTGCCATTATGTGATGATCATTACTCCATCTATAAACTGTACATCTCCTGCTCTACTTAATATAAAGGATCACAGCACAAATAAATCAGGATTCACGATAGATCTACAGAACTCACCACTGTGGCAGTTTCTATTAGCTAAGAATTAGTCCAACATGAACATTTTTCAAGGCATGAAATGAGTTATTTTTTTCAATACAATAGCAAAGAGGAAATTTAATAGGACAGAAATTTCTTTCCTTCTGCCATGCACTCTTAACTCCCACTCGCAAGTAGTGTTGCTGCATGCCAAGGAAGTGCTCCTTTTCAGACATATGGCATGTTCCAGTTCTTACTGAAGTCTGTTGGATTCGATGGGAGTTAGGTCACGTTCTTAAAATGGGTTCTGAACGGACAGCAAAGAGCATAGATCAGCTCTTCATGAACAAGTTTCATTGTAGTCTGGCACTTCTGAGCTAACACTTCTCCCCCCGCTTTCTCTCTGAGAGTCCAATGGCAAGTTGACCATCTGTCTATAAAGGAGAAAGCTTTGATATGTATGAACAGCTCAGCTTTTACTCAGCTTGGAAGCATTTTGCACATTAGTGTGAAATGCTCTTAGAAAACCTACCATGACAGTTTTATGAATGGAGTCCATTGTAAATTTAAACTTTGAAACAGAATTTATGGACTATGCTTAAATGCTTAAAAAGGGAGTCAGCTGGAGCAGGTATCTTGGAAAGTCTAATGAATAGTGAGCTCCAAAGTGAGCCAACTTTTGCTTTGCGCTTCAGAGAATGATTTCTTCATTTGAAGGGATTTGTTCTTTTCCATAGTGCTGATAAAATAAAGGGGGGGGGGAAGAGAGAAAAGAAAAGGAAGAAAAGAAAACAAGTCAGTATAAACTACAAATAATGCACTTTCATGCATCAAAATATGCACAAGGAATTAAAGGAACAACAAAAAATCAGAAAAAATATTGCTTTCTCTACTTCTAGAGCAACTTTTAGAGTTCATTCTCTGTTCTCATTTTCTAGGAAGCTTAAAGAACTAGAAGGTTTTTTTGAACTCTACATCATACTACCATGCAACAGGCATTACTTTGTCCTAACAGTGAAAAAGGATCTGGGGATGAGGATTTCCTGTCTTCATGGTTCAGCTGGAGATTTTCAGACTCTCTGACACTGTTTGTGGCTAGGGTTTTCCTTTGGACTTTTAGGCTTATTAACCTCATCCACCAAAAATTTAATTCTAGAAACAAACCTGATTGACAGCAGATGTTAATGGCATCTCAAAGCTTTTTTCAACCTTAACTACTCCTTCTCTGCCTTCTTTAGTTGTCCGATCCAAGAGCTCTCCTCTTTTGACTACAGATTTTTCAACTGAGCTTCAATCCATGCTTTCCTCTCTTAACTCTTCCCTCCTTCATTCCTGAACCGTTTTATACTTTTCAACTTCCTTTCCATTTCTTTCCAGCTGGCAAAATAATCCCCTTCTTCCACTCAGCTACTACACACCAAACCATCAAACCATTGGGTAATTGGCTATCCCCAGTATATCCTTTTTGTGGGGGTATTTTGCCTATTTTTGCTGTCATATGACTTGTGTTTTAGATTTTGAACACTTACTGACAAAGACTAGCTAAGAAAGGTGGTTTGGCAGAGTCAAGAGAACTAGTTTTGATTAGTAGCTCTGCATTACAGAATTGTTTTTTTTATACAGTCTTTGATCTAAGTCTTTGATATGATTTATTCTGTGCTTATAGTAAAATGGTGGCATACCTACAGAGTACAATGCACACCTGCAAGAGGTGACTAAAGTATCTCAGGGTTAGGTAGCTTCATTTTCTCTCATTCTCTGGGAATACTGTTTTTCTCGAACTATTTTGCTTTGCTGCTTCTCATGCTAACACATCCATCCTGGGACCTAGAACAGGTCAGCTTCTGCCACAGGAACAAAGGGTACACAGAGCTATCCTCCCAGGTGCATTTGTGGGATATAATGAAGGAAAGAAAATTTTGTATTTGTGCTCCAATTTACTCTGAATATGCTTTATTGTTACACTAACTCCAGAAAATGTGTTTATGTTCCAGATTATTTTAGTATACTAGATATCTACTAGAGTAGATATCACTATTTAAGTTAACTTTTCCTGTATTTTCTCTAGTTAAGTATTTTTACAATACACTGGGCTTACTTAATACTTCCTACATCTGAAACTTTCACATTCTTCAAGCTATCATATTGCTTTCATCTTAGCTTTTCCCTCAGATGCACATATTGCATTACCTTGATAACCTGTCATACTTCATTATATATATAGACCTAGATTGTCTTTCTAAAGATGTTCTCTCAATTATCTTCAACTTTTATAGTGAACTGCTTTAATCTCAAACTCTAATATCACTTTTGGAAGCAGTAGTTTGAAGAAACTAGGGAAAAGTGTTTATTAAAAATGTAATTTCCCATATAAACTCAAATTGTTGAAAGGAAACTAATTCTTTCAACTGCGTGAAAAAAAGAACACTAATCTTTTACTTTATCTTTAATGTTCAACAAATAATATATTGAAAAAAAAGCTTAACAAAAGAAACAAAGATAATTTCTTTTCATTTCACGTGTAGAGGAATGCCTTGTCTATTCTCCTGGTGGTGAGGTAGTGGGAATGCATAACACTGAAGGCTGATACAGCATGAAAGCCTGAATTTTGTATCTATTTAAATAATTTATTTCTATTATCAACAATAAAGGGATCGGAGCCAGGTCATGAATGATCAGCACTAGTCCCAAAACGAATGTGCATCTCCATGTCTTCTGGTATGAGATTCTGGAATGTTTTCAGGATCTGGCAGTATGGTAACTAGATGTGCCACTTAGTAAATGAAATTTGTAACTTAAATCTGCCATAGTCGCAAAGAAACCAGTGAGTTAAATCAATGCTGAATTTGAACCATTTCCTCAAAACACAAACATGATTTGATTGAAACATTGGCACTAAGCAAGTATTTTTGTGGTGACTTCAGTGTAGGATTTCTTTCACTGTTAACCCTTCATCATATTGAAAAAAAAGCCTAAGAAATTTAGAACGATTTTACAAAATGTGCAAGTAACATAGTTATCAATCACCACTGCTTTCTTTTCCTAAATATATACACTTTATTTTATTCCTTTTTCTTTTTTGGTAGTCCCAAACATCGGGAATAGTAAATTCTTTGCATAAGAGTTTTAAAGATACCGGCCATTGTCATTTGTTGAAAATGAGAGTGAATCAAGATGAGTAGCACCCTGACCTACAAAGTACTAATCCACACAAAGTATCCTATATTTTAAAAACCAATAAGAAACATTATTGGGAAATTAGCCTGTAGAATTGTCCTTCAGTTGTGAAGATCAAGGTCTGAATTTCAGTCTAAGGACAAGCTTTATTAGTTATAGCTGCTCCTTATTTCCTATATATTTCCTGGCCTAGAAAAGAGGTTTCAGACCCATGACATGCTGCTTGCTCCGTGTGTGAAGCTTTCTCTAATAACCTCATGTATATTTCTTTGCTCAGATTCATCTTGTGGTTTAGATAAATTTATCTCTCTCTCTGAAGCCACCACTGTACAGGTAAGGATCACCTTTAACTCAGTGAGGGAATAAGAAATAGGGTTTTTTTTTTCAATTTTAGAGATTGTCATCAAAGCTTGAAGGACACTGTGAAAACAAGTTTTGATTGTAAAGATAAGCTTCTCACTGGAAAGCATGTGATCAGTTAATTTATCATTCTGTTTGGATTTATCTGGCCACTGGACAAGCTAGGAAGCACTCAAAAGAAGAAAAAAGTCTTGCTTGAGTAACTCATTCAGGCTGAGATCTGAAAATATTCTTGTGATTTTTTTAGCAAGAACAAAGCTGGATACAAATGAAACTTAAAAAGGTCTGGTTCAATCAAACACACAGTACAGCTTCTGGAGAGAATGTTGCCTATGATTTCCATGGCTCCTGAGCTGGTCATATCTTGAACTTGAACTGGGCTCAAAAGCAGAACGGTGCTCGATAAGATAACCTATGATTCATAAGCCATTGAACTGTGGGAAAATATTCTTAAATTCCTGTGTGCCACCTTCCCATCAGATGGTCTTTGCCTTCTAACAATATTAGGTGCAGCAAAGGAACAAGGTCAATTAAACTACAACAGACATTCTTGTAGCTTTTCCAAAAGTTTATTTGAAAAGGAAAATAACTTTATTCTAACATTTCTAAAGTCATTCAAGCCAGGAAATCATTATCAAAAATGCAAATGATTATAGTCTTAGTTTACTTTTATCTGATGAAATTACGCTAGCTATCCTTCTTCTTTGCAGTAGAGTAGTATTTTTCAACCCTGTTCAGATACTGGCATCACTTGGAATTTCAATTACTCCTTTTACTTTAATCATCAGGAATATAATCTCATGCCACAATCACCCACTGCCTTATTCTACTGGAAATGTTTATGTATTTCTTGATTGTTGTAAGTGATGAAACTGCACACAAAGTGAAAGCAGGCTAAGGATACATGACAGAAAATAAAAAAGAAAAAGAGAAAAAGAAAGGAAGAAAATATAACCCTATCCCATACGCTTACCGTGTGGTTTGGGCTGAACAGTGCACAATGTGGCTGTATCTCATAGATTAAGCCTATAAGATAGCTGGCAAATTCTATAACCCTGAACATGAAAAGACTGGTGGCAGCAATCCGGTTTCAAATATTTCCATTCAGATCCTTAGGCAAATGTGTGTGCTTTGGATTTTGAGCTGGGAACCTTAAGCCTTCTCAATAGATTCCCAACACTTTCTGGTTTCAGCCAGCCTGAAAACAACCTCCGAGAATTTAACTTACAGATGTGTGCATTAATGAGCTCAACCACCAGTATTTAAAGATCTGTAAACTATGCAGAAGTATGGCATCCCTAAAGTTTTCTTTCCCAGCCCCTGCAAAAGTAGTATTTAAACAAGCAGCAACTGTCGTTTGCAATGTAAACCAATAGCTAACCAACAAGAAGGCTAAAATCTCTAGTCTTATTAAATGCTGATTTGAAAAGCCTTGAGAAAATACTCTCCTGTTCGGCTTTTTTTCTTTTTTCTTTTTCTTTTTTTCCTTCTTAATGAAATGTAAATTTTTGACATTTACAGTAGTATTAGTAGACCTCAGATCTTCCTGATTTTCCAGAAAATAAACATTGTTCACTCACCTATGACATATATTACTGCATTGCTTTAAAAAAAATGCAATGGTTTACTTGGGTATTCCCTTACCTCTGTTAATGTCCCTCAGAAAATAAATCTCATAACCAATCAGTCCCTAAGGTGTCTTCAAGACATTTGCTCCTTTTGCATGACGTGCACTGAACTTAAGCTACTTTGAGCATTAAGCTGGTGAAGGCCACATTTTCATGTATTTCACAAAATTCATATCTAAAGTATCTAACAAAACCTATTCTGTCACCTCTAGCCATCTGGCTAAAATGAGAATTCAATAAACTTGCAATCACAAATTTAAATATTTTTTTAAAGGTGAAAACACATGCTTATTAATGTTTTGGTTTCTTGCTTTCATTTTATAACAATTCTGTCCTGTTCACTTACTGAAAAAAAACTGAAGTTCCAAAAATGTCTGTAGCAGGAATTCTTTCTGAAACTTTTATCCCAAGTAAAAGTCAAAACCAGCCTAAATGAGTTATGTTCAGATAATCACCCAAAAAATCTGTGCTCCTGTCTGTGGTTACCTGTGCGTTTATTTGCACTCTTCTTCACCTTGTCTACCTGCTGCGATCCATCTGCACAAGAAATTTATATTATTGTCAACTGGTAAATACAGCTGGCTCTGTAGCAGGTCTGAACTCACTTGGTGAATTTCATCTATGAGGGTTACTTAAGTAGCAAAAGTTTTGCTTCTGACAATACCATATAATATTTTTCAGGTCGCAGAAGGAATGTGGGAAGGTTTATATATTGCCAGACAAGAGAAGAAACACTTTGGAGAGATCAACAACAGGCACACTTGAGCTGATAATTCAAAATACAGTTTTTAAAATGCTGTAGTATACTACACTGCAGGTCAGAAATACATATTAAAATATACCAAAGATGTGCTTTCATCTTACCACTTATCATGTGGTGACACCTCATCTTTCCAGCTCCTAAGAGCCTTTTAGACACTCTATTTTCCTTTCCAAGGAATGGAGATAAATTGACCTTTATGTGTCTAAGAAATTTAAGAAACTTGCAATGGTAGCTCGAGATAATGATTTAAAAAAACCATTTTTATTTCATATTGTGCCCTTAAAAAAAGGGCACAATTGTATGGGTATTTTTTAAAAGTCTGAATCAGACCCTTAAATATAAATGAAAAAGGAAAGTTTATTGTTGTTTTTTGGCTTGTTTTTTGTTGTTGGCTGGTTTGGGGTTTTTTTTACTTCTTAGAAAACAGGGGTAAACCCTTTAACTGTTATGAAATCTGATTACATTTTTACATATATATTGAGTCTGAGTCCTTACTAATATTTTTTTTAATATGGTTAAACACAGCAAGAGAAGTTTTGAATCTATTTGTCCTTAATAGCTTTAGTGATTCTGGTTTTCATCTCATTAACTTCTGCTCTGCTGCGTGACCTGACATTTTACTTCAAACTGTTGGGAAGGGGTCATCCATGTATACGCTTAATTTCACTAGATCGTAGCAGTCCTGAATTTTGTTTCTGGGCAGCTCTCTCACCTTGGATCAAAAAGACTCACTTAGGTAAATGGACTATTCAAGTCAAGCAAGAAACTACCAGCCAGTTAATAGCCTTGTGCATGTGGAATTCTCCAAATCAGCCTGTTAAAGGGAAGGCCCTGAAAATTCAAGAGTTAGTAACAGCTAAATTTTAAACAGGTGCATAAACATGAACGAATGATGGCTCTTCGACTAAAGTAAGCTTATTTCCCCTCCTAAGCAGTTTTTTAACCCAAAATGGAATTTTCATGAATCCTAACTGGTTTTATACATAGTTACTGAATACTTGGTACCTGATTTTTCTGAAAATGTTTTTCTTAAAATGATGGCTTATATGCTAGCCACACTAGGCCAAATTCTGTTCTGCATTGCACTCTGCAGCTGAGAGGGAGATTGGAATTTGGTCCGTGACATTAATCAAGTAGTACAAAATGTAATTTTGTTTCCTTTTTCAGATTCTGACTTTGATTTTAGCTACCAATCATGTCCCCACTGATACATACTTTACTTAAAAAACAAGAAGGGAAATATTTTTCATGATGTAGTGGACTCAACTATAGTGAAGATAAAACTAACTGTGAAGATGTTGAAAGGAATATACTGGCAATAACTGGGGGAGTGCAGGGGTGAGGAAAGAGTTTCTTTCACTGCCAGTAGTCTGAGATCAGATCCAGACCACAGATATAAGAAGTCTGTGAGAAAATAGCATACTCCTCAGTTCTCTCATTGTTTAGCTCTTTGAATAATCAAAACTGCTTCCTAATTTAAGGAGAGATATTTATCACTACATCAATGACTGTCTACAAAGTCTTTCTTTTAATTCGTTGTTTTCCATCCTTCTTCATAACTTACACATTTGAAAGACAATAAACAAAAAAAACCCTTAAGTTTCAAAAAAAAGGGAGAAAAAAAATCATTTCAGGTGATCCAAAGAGCGCGAAGCTCTTTGTGGATTTTGTATTTACTATGTTATTGATGATAATCCTTCTATCCTTGTGTCACTTGGATCCCCTACAGCAGCAATCCAACCCAACCAAATCTTTATACACTTTGGAAATGGCTCTGAGAAAATGTGTTAAAACTCATTCTCAAGCCAAAAGTTATATATACAGAAGTGTGTGGAACAACCCATTTGGGGAATTGCATGAATTTGCCACAGCCTTATCTTTACCTTGTGAAAAGAAACCTCACTTCCTTTCCCTTCCTACAGCACAGTTATACTGACTTACACAGCTATGGATCAAAACAATTCCTTTCTTTCTATCTGACCAAACCTAGCCCATGACAGCCAGATATAAAATTGGAATTAAATCTTCTGCCTGTCTGACTGCTTACTGGTTACTTTCACTAATCTCTTGACTTCTGACTGCTCTCACTCTTTTCCTAAATGTCTCAGTTAAAGCAATTTCACTTTGTTTTTCTTCTGACTATTCCAATGTTGAATTCTACCCAGGTTCCTCTCTGCACTGAAGTCTCCACATACAGGTCACATATACCTGATAGAAGGTGAAAGGAAAGCACATGTATGGGAAGCATGGAGACAGCTTTTCTCTCCTCACAAGAAAGTCAGAGACAACAATGTCCTCCGCACCTGAGGTCAGTAAGCAGAATTTTGTTTCTAAATTGATGATAGCCAGATTCTTCCTCTTGCCTCTACAGCTCCTGTGGCAGCTTTTTTTTTTCTTTCTTATTTTACCAGGTTGTTTTCCTGATCCATCCAGTCTCTAGCTAGTACTGCCTTGGCTCACCACCCAGCCACACAAGAGTTAGCGCTGGCAAAAGGGAGGCAAAAGGGGCAATTTCCCTTTGGTTGACTTTAGTTATCTTAAGCCAGTTCTGACACTGAAGCCCTGGGAACAGCACTGGTATGACACTGCACCCAGGGTTAATTCCCCCTGGTTTGCACACTATACAGAGAGTTTTGACTTTTGAGGTATTCCCTCCAGGATGCTGGGTCTCCTTGCACTCCTGCCTGCTACTGCCAACACTGCCGACATGCAGCCAACACGGCAATGCAGCTGCTTTTGCCCTATGTATCTCTGGCTGGTGCCAGTCTGCATTTTATCTGCTCTAATACTAACATACACATTGTGCTTACAGAAAAAAGAAAAAAACTAATACTGGTCTGGTATGCATAGTATGGACAGGGTGGTATTTTTGATTTGAGTACTCTTTATTCCTAGCTATCAGTCACTTTGAGACAATAAAATCTCAAAAACTATGTTTATTTGAAATAAAAGCATTGGAAGCTCTGACTGGAAGGCTACAGATATACATGACAGAAAATAGGGTGCTAAGAGAGGATGGGGCTTTACAGTTATTTTAGGTCTGTAGAAAATTCATTTGTCCAGAGAAAATCTCGAGGAACAAGGGAGAAAGAGAATGATTCTATCTAAACACATCACAGTAAAACTATTTTAGAAACTCACTTTCATCCCATGCTAACTTACAAGAAAATGCATCCCAAATAAGATTTTCAAAACTTATGCCTCAATCCAGAAGACACAGATTGTTCAAACAGAAATTATTTAAAATTCCTGCATTAAGAAAAAGAGTTCCAACTTACTGTATTAAGGGATAGCTTAGAAATGGCTTATACATTTATTAAAAAATGTCAGAGAAAATAACATCTGGAGGAGGTAATGGTTGTAGAGAAATTTGAATGCACTTCTAAGACACTATATAAGCATAAAATTTTAGTTCAGTATATTCTATAATAGACTAACCAGGCTATACACACACATGTACTCCTATAAAAATCTATCTATTTAGCCACTTATGCCATAAAACACATTTTAAAAATATATACAAGTCTCTAAAGAATTTAGCAGTTAACTACAAGCTGTATTATGTCAGCATAGAGCTTGAGGTCAATTGGAAATCTCCAGTACCTGCTTAGCTGGAAAAATCAGTTTCTTTCTGAGTTTCCTGCAGTTTTTAGCAATAGGCAGAAAAAACCGCCATATTATCTGCAAGACTGCAGATGCAATCTAGGTGAAGATAAGACCCCATTCTTGAAGGAATTCCTACAACTTTTGCCACTTTCAGTAGCACTTGATAATCCTTAGTACTAGCTCTCTGATTGCCAGAATATTTTAGCATCAGTACCGGCAATTATTTTGAAGCTCTCAGATACGGATGTAGCAACTCATCTGGAGCTTTGTAAATCTACAGTAGATTTCCTTGATTGCTGGACCAATTTTCACCTGAAAACTCAACTTTATTCATAGGTCTCATCATTTTTGCCTTAGCTGTTTGATTTGAAATAATTAAAGTGTAGTTCAAAGCCACCTAATAAAGAAATATATATAAGAACTTGCTTACATTTGGTGTAAAAATGAGTGCCTATGCATTCTGTAATTACAGAGGACTTCACAAACATGATGAGAACTACTTGTCCCTCCCTCTGAAAATACCACAACAGTAGACTTGTAGTAGTTCAGGATTCCCTGGATGTGGAAAGGAGGACCATGGTTAGGCCATAAACATGTCAGTTTGTGCCTGGGGAAAAGGCAAATGAGTGGCACATCTCTAGCAGGAGAACGAAGGAAATTCTAGGACGTGTAGTTTCCTCTCAGCTCATAATTCAGTGCTGTCCCAGAAAAATGATAGTTTGACACTTTCTTTAACTTTGAAACTATTTTTTAGCCTCTGTTTGCATCACTTACTTCTGGAATTATCTTAACAAACAAATGTAATAAGATGGATAAGAATGACGGGGTGATTGAAAGCCCCGGTTCTTTGAAGTGATTGCCTCAGAGCAATAGAAGAAGGTAATGCTTGTCATGAGGGCTTCTCTTTAATACATAAACACACACACACATAAAAGTCTTGCTTTTGCCTAATTCTTGCTAAAACACTGAGCAGGGGAAAGAAGGAAGATGAAATGTCTCATATAATCTCATTCAACTGTCCTTGGTGAGTTCCCCTTTTTTCCATAGACAACCTATGTGCTCCTGACTGTTCAAATATTACTGGACAGAGTTGCTTCTTTTACATTTATACAAACTGTAAGGCATCTATATGCCAAGTACCTCTGGAACTATGTCCAGATTTCACTAACGGATCCTCAGTAACTTCTGCTTCTTGCAGCTGTTTTTCTTCCCTTGAATACACTCTCTGTTACACAGCTGCTTAACGCTGCTGTTGATCACAAAGGATATTTGAATCAGGCTTTGGTGTACAGCAAGTCATTTATGCTCAGAAGCACATTTTGTATATTCATCCTTATTTCCTCAGACTCATTTCCTCTCAGGCTTCCCTCAGCCTTATTTCTTCCTCAGGCTGAATGCATTCTGTCACAGTGACCCCAACACGACACTCCAGAGCGAGAAGTGCAGACATAGTGTGGAGATCAGTAGCTCAGATAGATCTAACAGCCTGTGTTTCAGAGAAACCTGTGTTCCTCAACAAATAAAAATACGTCCAAAAAACAGCTAACACTTTCCAAGCCTGGGTAGCCTTCAGTTGGGAAACTTATCATGGCTAGATGATTTTGCTGCAGTTTCTAATGGTATTAACAACAGATGTGAATACTCAGCACTTACTACTAATTTGTAATGTAGTAGTAGCTAGTATCCCATACAAAGGATTAGCTGTTGTATGCACTCTGAGAGGCAGTTGTCTCTGCTTGGAATGTGGTAGAAAGCCCTACAAACTCCTCTGAAGAAGGATAACTGATAACAACGCTACATGGGTGACTTAATTTTCCAGCACATCAATTACATCTAGTTGAGAGGCAGGACATTTATCTAAAGTTGTGTCTATACTGCAGGCTGTACCACAGGAGACTGACACTGAGACCAACTTCATTTGTTTAAACCCACTTTGTGTTTCTCAGCACTGCAGGAGCACAGTTCAGGTACAGCCTGTAAAAGCTGGAGCTACTGCTGTTAAACTTCCTCAGTTTGGAGGTGATTATGTCACTTAGCCAGCCACAGAAATTGGGGATGAAGTTTTCCTCTCATCACAAGCACTCAGTCGGTTTTGGCACTCCCTCAGCAACAACTGCTCTCTTGCTCGCCCCAGCCCTCCCACATGCCCCGCAGACTGCCAGGGGCTCGCCGCAGCCAGGCGTGCCAGCCTGCTGCTGCAGCCGCACGACGGAGCCAGGGACGTGCTGCCCTTGAGTCATTCATCCAGAAAGCACTTCAAACCTTTCAACCCTAATGTAAACAGAATTCCTGTAAGGACTGAGGAGCGTTAAAGATACATATATTATATGGCCAACAGCACAAGATTCAAAAGGAAAAAATACTTCTTTTTTTTAAAGTCATGTACAGCCTGCCATTCCAGATCAGAACAGCAATACAAAAACCAAGCACAATTCAATCATTCTGACAGTCTGGATTTCATGTCCCTGCTAAGGAATTGCAAATTATCATTTATAGTTTCAATTGCTTCTCATCCTCCTCATTTTTCCTTTGTTTCTCCTGGAATTACAGGAAGAGCTGAGCACTGGCAGTTCTGATAGACCTTACAGCAGAAGAGCCTTTTAGCTTTTCTGACTTGCAAGTCGGACTGGGGAAGATGTTTGACACTCTTTTCATGATTAACACCACATAGGGCTGGTTGTTACACAGTACACAATACCTGGGCTAACAAAATATCTGGCATTTTTCTTCTACGCTAGACCTGAACACACAAATCAGTGTTAACAGTGAAATGAATCCACAAAACCAAACTAGATGATTGCTCCTCTCCCATGTATATGCTGCTACATTGTGTGGCGTGTGGAAATCTCTCACTGCTCTGCAGGGTAGTCTTTGAGATCTAATGTTTGTGCATTGCCAGTTTCACTCCTCCCAGTGGAAAAAATGGTTTGTGGTTACAGCACAGCTTTCACAGTATGGCATGCAAACTAACTCGTACAGCATTGCAGAGTCTCAGAAGATCAGGCAAACACATGGCAGATTTGAAGCAACTTGTTAAATTTCTGGAACTGAGTTGGCATTTAGAACAAACAATACCTGAAGAATATCACCATGGAGGTATAACAAATCTTATGTGGGATTCTGAGGCAAAAGCTGTCCCAGTTCACTCTTCTTACTGATCTTATCCTGATATTTTCTTTAGCTTCCACCACTCTGTGGTTGTTTGGGGAACTATGCATCACAAGCCTGTTTTTATTGCTTCATTTCTTCTGTAATTGCCTATCTATGTAATTGCCTTTGCTGTCCTCTGACTGCCTTCAATCTGTCAGACCAGCTTTGCCTCACTGTTAGGTGAGATACATTATTTATGATGTGGTAAGTTCTGGAACTTCTATAAAGGAGGGACTAATAACAGTGTAAGTTTGGGCATAAATTTTGCAGGATACTGTCTTTTAGCAAATCCTAGTCCTTGGCCTGAAAAGAAGAAGATTTGTGACACGAGTTGGTGGTTGCTTTACAATGTGGACAAGCATCTGCCAGCACAGCTAAAAGCAGTTCATTTCCAGTTTAAGGTGTCCCCAGCCCAGCTCCTATTGCAGGGATTGCAGCCTTGGTTGCAGATTAACACCAAGTTCCTCCTTCATTAGAGTGTGACCAACAGATGCAACAGTTTGCACAGCAGTTTCTGGGGTCTGCCTTGAAATCTTTTAGATCTTCTTGAGACTTCTTCTGGGATCATCAAGGACCTCTTCAAGCAATGCCAGAGTGTCTTGATGCTGCCATGAAAGAATAGCAGGAGACTGTGACTTTCTGCAACCTCCAGCAGCTTCTAACAAGCTCTATCAGCTGTTCTTCACCAAAGGGTGCTTGAAGCATCTGTCCCAGCTGGCTGCAGAATGGGGTGGGTGAGACATCTTTGCAATAGGTGCTGAGGAGAGACCTGTATAAGTGCCAGCCTAGGGTGCAGCTCCCAGAGGAAGCAGATTTTATGTGTCAGGGCTTGAAACAGCAGAGAGATGTCCAGACATGGTAGTCATTCTTCATATGGGCCCACTACACCAATAACCTCAGAGAACTTGACCCAAACCAAGATCCCAAACTAGGATGCAGCTCTCCAAGCCTGGGGATGCAGGTGCCTAGAGTTTGGTGTAGATGGGCTCCTCACCTGCAGGAGGTGTGCACTGGCGGAGGCCAGCAGACTGCACAGCATCAAAGGTAATGAGAAAGGGACTGATGGGATCTTCTCTGAGGCTGTGCAGCTTCAGTAGCCTGAACCCCCAGCTGTAGTGAAAGAGGGGCAGACAGAGTGTTCATCAGGTTGAGAAATGGAAACTCTTGTAGTGGTGAAGGCTGGAAGCTTGTGACTTCTGATGCCAGAAGGATGGCTCCTGCTCCACACTGCAGATTTGCAACTGCAGAATGAACAGGTCAGTACCCTGGTAGCAGATTAGGGTTAATGAGCTCTTGCCAATAAAGCATCTGAGCTGGCTGAACCTCATCATGCAAAAGCACCAGGAGGAAATGGTGAGTGATAGTGGTGGGAGACTCCCTGCTGCAGGGGACAGAGGCCCTGTTTGCTAACCTGACTTGCTCTTCAGGGCTGTTTCCTGCTGCTTGGAGGCTTGGATCTGGGATACTCTGGGGAGACTGCCTAGGTGTTCCCAGCACTTGGACTATTTCCCACTTGCTGTTCATTCATGTGGGTATTCCTGTCCTGTTCAGAGACCTGCTTGGAAGAATCCTATCAGAGAACATCCTGGAAAGAAGAGAGGTCCAGGAGAGTGGTTTGGGGTTTCTTTTCTTCCTCTTCCTGTCACCCTTATCTTCAAGAAAGGAAAGAAGAGGGACCCAGGGAAATACAGGCTGGTCAGCCTCACTTCAGTCCTTGGAAGGTGATGAAGCAAATCCTTCTCAAAACATTGACAAGAAAGTGACTGACCATAGTCAGCACGGATTTAGAAGTCAGCATGCTTGACCAACCCTATTGCCTTCTATAATGAGATGATTTACTCAGCCCTAACTTCAGTAAGGCTTCTGACACTGTCTCCCATAACATTCCCATAGACAAGATGATGAAGTATGGGCAAGGTAAGTGGATGGCAAGATGGTCTGAAAACTGGCTGAACTCCAGGGTTCAAAGGGTTGTGAGTGGTGACATGAAGTTCAGCTGGAGTCCAGTCACTAGCTGTGTACCCCAAGGGTTGATACCAGGCCCAACACTATTTGTTTTCATTATTGACCTGTATGATGGGACAGAGTGCACCCTCATCAAGTCTGCAGATCATGTAAAACAGGAAGGAAAGGCTGATACACCAGCTGTCTGTGCTTTCATTCAGAGAGACCTCAATAAGCTGGAGAAATGAGCCAACAGTAATTTTGTGAAGGTCAGCCAAGGTAAATACAAAGTCTTTCACCAGGGAAGGAATAATCCTAGGCACCAGTACCAGCTGGAAAGCTACTTTGCAGAAAGTGACCTTGGGGTCTTGGTGGACAACAAGTTGACCATGAGCCAGTAATGCACTCTCGTGGCAAAGAAAGTCAACAGTATTGTGGGCTACATTAAGAATAGCATCACCAGCAAGTTGAGGGAGGTCATCCTTCCCTTCTGCTTAGCACTGGAGAGATGCCTTTGGAGCACTGGGTCCAATGCTGGGCTCACCAGTACAAAAGAGACATGGTCATACTGGAATGAGTCTACTGAAGGGTCACAATGATGATTAAGGGGCTGGAACATCTGTCATATGAGGAGAGGCTGAGACAGCTGGAGTTGTTCAGCCTGGAGAAAAGAAGGGTCAGGGGGATCAATGTGTATAAATATGTGGTGGGGGAAGGAGTTGTGTGAGTGGGGAAAACAGAGAAAACAGAGCCAGACTCTGTGGTGCCAAGTGACAGGAGAAGAGACATTGGACATGAATTGAAATACAGGAAACTCTGTTTAAACCTAAGAAATTGTTTTTTCCATGAGGGTGGTTCAACACTGGAATAGATTACCCAGAGAGGCTGTGAAGTCTCCATGCTTGTAAACATTCAAAACCCAGCTGAGCATGGTCCTGGGCAATCTGTTTTAGCTGACTGCGCAGTTGGACTAGGCGAAGTCCAGAGGTGCTTTCCACCCTGTGATCTCATAACCTGTATATACCAAAGATTTCTAGTGATTTGGGAAGGAGTGATACAGAAACTGAGGGAACTTCTTTTAAACTTGAAATGCATTATCACTTGTGGAAAGTATCTCGTGTGGCTTGCAAGTCACTGCATCACTATAACTTAGTGAATATGGAATGTTGACATCATCTCCCTTCTTGAAAAAGGTGCTCATGGCAATCATGCTGAAAGCACTGTCAGCTTCTTTGAAGTAATCCATTTATTTTCATTATGATCATCACAAGTGCTACTCAACAGTAGCATTATAACAGTCTTAACTAGGGATACTTGTTGACAGTAGGAAAAAATCTGATTTTCTTATTCTTTTCCTTTCCCTCTTACAGCCTTTTCCATTGCAAGCTAAAAAAAAAAAAAAAGAAAAAAAGAAAAAAAAAGTTGGCCAGCTAGTTGTAAACTGTTTTCATTCAAAACTATTTTTATCTGTATCTGATGTCAGGATGCTTATGGTGATAAAAGATTACTTGGGTGTTTGGGCCTTCCAAGATCATGTAGGGAAGCACACTGTTCCAAGAGAGAGAAGTTAGATTTCACAGCTGTCACTGGTCATCCAAACTCTGCAGCATAGTTTACAGAATACATGTTAGTGATGCACCAAAAAGTCTTTAATTTGCTAACTTCTGCAGGACCAGACAGGAAGCACAGTTAGGTACAGAACTGGGAATATTCTCTGGGTATTTTGAATATGTAGTATTTTTTGCAGGGAGGAAACCTAACTACCTTTGTCTTTTCTAAAACATTTGACATTTATGTTCAACTACACTAGAGGGTTTTTTCTTCACTGAGGACAAAGGGAAGTTTGTAAGACAGGTTTATTGACTGTCTAGAGTACTTTATATTCCAGTTTCTCTTGTCACCTACACAAGTAATCACATGTGTTTTCTGCTTAATTCCAATGCTTGCAGCCAGACCGATGTCTGAGTTTTTATTTCACAGTGTCTGGGCTCTGGCTGAGAGGATTCAGAGCTCCACTGAGCATTCCCTGCTTCCATACAGAGCACATACAGAACACATGCTTCACACATCTGCCAAGAACCAGAACTGTTCTCTGCTCTTCCATGCTGCGTTTTTCCTACTCTCCTAAAGCATAAAAGGGTGTCCTACTAGACTTTCTCATCTGTCCATCAAACTAACTTTCTTCATGCCACACCGTTGATCTGTAGTTCTGAGGACTTGTTGTGCCAGTGCTTAGGTGGCAGTATCATAAGAGTTAGTTTTTACTGCATTATGTCTCCTGGTTTTAATTGCCAGTTTCTACAAATGATGCTTCTTCTGTATCAGGCAAGGTATAAATTCAGAGACATGGCTCACCTGAGTACATTCTCATTGACTGGACACTCAGCAACTGCTTGCTCTTTTGTGTGTGTGCTTTTCTTGGAGGGTTGGGTTTTTTTGTTATGGTTTGGTTTCATTTTTAAGTTATCTTCCTTTTTTGCTTTCTCATTAAGTTTTATGTTGATGCTCTGCTCAGTAAACATCGCTGACTAGCTTGTTTAAAACAGTGTTCAACGGAAGTCTGAAGCAAGAAAATTAATCCATAATTCTTTTGGGCAGCTACACAGTAAAAAGTAAGGCAGAAAACTTTTTGGACAAGCATTGAGTGAACAGATGCCAAAGGGAGGGCTGTTTTGGAAACATTGACTGTATAAGCGCTAGACATGTGGCCCTCACTGCCCTTGGATAGTTCTGCTTAGTTCTTTCTCTGGTACCTGTAGGGCTGATATCAGCTGCTTGGTGATGTAGATAAGTTCATCCCTGCAGACTTTACAAGTATTCTTAAATGAACTATTCCTGAATTCCGAGTAACATAAATATACCTGGGAGTACACACAGTATGAGCAGAAAGAAATCTGATTATATGAAGCAAAAATATGAACATCTGTTACAACCTGGGGGTAACAGAAGAAGCAAGAATAGACAGACCTTGGAAGGTTTTTGATAGGGTATCGCATAATGGCCCTGCAGTCAGAGTGGAGCCAAAGAAGATATGGACTACACAGGTGGACTGCAGGGTGGGTGAAAAACTACTTGAGTTGCCAGACTTGGGATTGTGTTCAACTGTTTGAAATCTCTCACTTAAATTGTGCATCATTTCAAAGAGTTTAGATATTTTAATATATAACAACAAGCCACTGTTTGAAATCTAACTTGTGGCAGGCTACAAATGATATTCCTGAGGGGTTGGCATTGTGCTTCTACTGTTTAATGTATCCACTGAAAACCTGGAGAATGGGACAGGAATGCAGCCTTACCTGATTCACAACTGGCACCCTACAGGGGTAGTGTCAAACCACTGCAGGGCAGGGCTGCCTTTCAGAGGAAAGGGACCTTGGCAAGCTAGAAGGATGGACAAAGAGAAGTACCATGAGTTTCAACAAAGACACATAGCAAGTCCTACATCCAGGACAGACTAACCCTGTGCATCAATACAGATAGAGAAGTGACCGATACTCAACAGGCTAAAAATGTTAGCAGTGTGTCCTTGCAGTATGTAGGTGGGCTGCATACTGGGCTACTTTATGAAGAGTATAGCCAGCAGGTCAAGGCAACTGATTATTTCATTCTACTTAGTGCTTCTGAGACCTAATATGAAATACTGTGTCCAATTTCACACATACCCACCCCTTCCCCAGGAATTCTCTACACCTCCAATTTACATACCTGAAGACAGAAGTAGAAGACAGCCATATTCTTCCCAGAAGGCCACAGCAAGAAAATAAGAGGCAAAAGTCACAACTAACAAGAGCAGAAATTCTGACTGTAATAACTTCTCTTCTGTGTTCAATAAGAAGGTTTAACCACTGGATCAGATTGTCTAGAGACCCTGTGGAAGCTCTGTTCTCAGAAACTTTCAAAACACCCTGTGAGGCCCTGGGTTCTTTGACCTATCCTTGAAGTTAGCCATCCTCTGAGCAAGAGGCTAGATTAGAGATTGCCACAATTCTTTCCGACTAATTTTTTTCTGTTTCTGTGAGTCTAATATTTACTTAGGGGAAAAAAGAAAAGAATAAAAGAGCTTGAGAGGAAATATGGTGAAAAGTAATCATAGCAATAGCATCAGTAACAGATAAAAGATGTGGGTAGAGACTACTCTTGTTTTTCTGGTAAATCAAACTATTACTGGTGCATATTAATATGTCCTGTTATTATGTACTCTGTCCTATTAACATTCACTCTGGATTAAGTGACTGTCAGAATCATGTTCCAGAGGAATTTTTTATCCCTGCGATTACACCAACAGGGACTGTTGGATGATCTGAGTTGCATCTGGCTCCATTCTGATAAAGGGAGATGCCTTGAATCTCTTCTGATCTCTTCCTCTGACACGGGTGTAGTTTTTGGTCTTTTACTATTGGTCTTCAGTTTGATAGCATGATTATGTAAACCTCACCCTAACAATTCCCCCCTTCTATGGCTGTTATAAAGATACTTATCTGCCATAAAGATTTGTTTTTTGTGTCAGAGCATTGCTTTCTGACTAAGTAATCCTGTGGTGTCTAACCACTAAGAGCAGACCAATGGTCCTTTTGAGGTTTCCTGTAGCCTGTATTTCTAACTTTTTTTTTTGCTTTGAGAGACATAAGAAAATTCTTTGCAGCTCTGTGGGATCTGATTGGAGTACATGTTACAGACTCTAAAACTTCCTTTATTTTGTGTCAAATATATGCTTTTTGCTTGTTCTTGCTTTGTTATTTTTGGAAGTAAGGAGCGTTCCTGTGCAGTATGCCAGTTGTTGGCATATGCAGTGTTGGCAGATACTGAGCTAATGAGGTGAAGTCCTTCTACACAGTGTCAAGGTGAAGAATGCCAGTCTAAGCTTTCAGCTCTCTCCCTCACCCCTAAATGGAAAACAACAGTGCTTTGTAAATGCTGAAAGCTGAGGGTTAGACTGCTTCTTTGGTGAAGGAAAACTGGTGGAAATGGCCAGATGACAGCTCGTCTAGCAGCACAGAGCCAATGCAAATAGCTTGAGACTATATTGCGGAGCAGAATCAATGGTGCCTGGCCGTAGCCTGTTAGTCTGGCAATCCAAAGCTGCTGCAGTAGTTTCAGGTTTCTTCCAGGTCACCAACTAAAAGTTCTTAGAGCCGTTCCAGCCTGAATAAAGGGAAGTAAATTGGACTTGTATGTTGTACCAATGCAAAAAGCCATGCTGAGCCATCCTTCCCAGTATGTAAGTGGTGCAGCACAAACACAGATTGACTCAGAACATCAGTATATGTACTTTCCTAAACTTCCTTTTTAAAACTGAGTTTGGGCCCATACTGATGTATCAATGATAAATACACACCTGAGAGGAAGGGTGGATTATATTGTTATTTTTATAACTGTCATAATTTGTGTTTATTTGAAATCATCCCCAACCAAGGTCTCTTGCATGAAACAACCTTTTTATATACTCTCTGGGCTGACTAAGTAGTTAGAGAGGTGAATAAGTTCAAAGAACTTTATCCCAAATGTGTATGTATGAAAAGGCAAGCAGATGTTAGAAGGGATATGATCAAGGGAATTTTTGGTTCTGCTATCACTACTGGAATAGAGAAGCAGTCTTAATATAAATAGTGTGCATATATAAATGTATATGCATTTACATACATTGTAAATATATATATTTACATATGAAAGGGGACAGAATTAGAACTGTGACCCTCAGTAGTACAAAGAAATATATAGGCAAAAATGAAGTACCATAAGATTTCTGTTTGCTGCCATCTAGCATGATGACAAACATTTCCCTAATTCTCTGTGATTTGACAAAGTAGTATCTGGGCATGATCAAATGTAAAGGTGACCATTAGAGCTAAAATGAGTGCCTGGACCTAAATGAGTGTTGCTGTATTTTAGCAGTAAAGGGATATAATTCATACTGTCAGTGGATTCTTATGATTTCAGCCTATGGGACTTCTTCAGACATTTCAGAACAACGCTCAAATGATTTTAGAGTACTTTGGACCAAGGAGGTGTTCATTATTTTTGATGTCTTTAAAAGGTCAGTTGAAAGATGGGATTCTGCTGGCCAAAAGCAAATCATATAGATCTCTATAACAGACATTGAAATTGGAGCTGGTTAACCAAGGTTCCCTTTGAAGTCACTGGAAAGAAATAGAGATAACAGATCAACTCATCTCATTCAAATATGGGAGTCAAAGATGAGTCAGCCTAAGTTGTTCCCTAGAGGTACCTATTTCTCTTCACTTGCCTGTGAAGGGAGCCTAAGGTGACCAGCTCAAATGTGGACATGTACTTTGCAAGCCAAATGGTAAGAATGACACCTGAATGCAAATAGCTTCAGTTAACTTGCATTGGACTTTTGAGTACTTTAACTCAAAAATCAAGTGTAAGACATCCTAAACATACTTGCAATTTTAGATTTAGATATGTCTCCTCCAGCCTCCCGGTCCTGTCATTGACTGTCTCCATCAGAGAGCAGAAAAGATATAGCAAGACTTCCACACAGGCATACACTTATCTCTCGCCTCCTCCTTCTCCCCCTCTATACATGTAGATATTTCTCATTCATTATCCTCTCTAGTCCTCCTTGGTCTTCCAGGGAGATTAGTCTTTCCAGTCTTCTGAGCTGATCATTCATTTTCTTTTCTGCTCTTTTTTTCTTTTCACTAATCTTTGAGTCACCATTTAAATGTGTTTTTACTCTCTTTTTACCAAAAATTAAACTCCAGTATTATTAGCCATGTCGTTATGGAGTCACATCCACCAAATCCGCCTTAGATTCTCTCAGGTAAAGCATATTTTTCACTCCCCAAAGACCACTTGCGTATTTTTCAGTACAAGTATTCATTTCACAGAATCACAGAATGGTTGAGGTTGGAAGGGATCTTCAGAGATTATCTGGTCCAACCCCAGATTGCTCAAGGAGGGCCACCTAAAGCCAGTTGCCCAGGGCAATGTCCAGATGGCTTTTAAATATCTCCAAGTTGGGAGACTCCACAGCCTCTCTGGAGTCTAACCACAACCGCCACAACCTCTGTGGAGTCTTTTAACTAATATTATGTCCTCCTCTTTGATGGTCCCCCAATGCCTTCAGTACTGTTATTTCTGCTTTTCTTGAAAACTTGTCCTCCTTTGGGTTTTGGGAATCTAACCTTTCCTGACTCTTTTTCCATTTGATTCTTCCTGTATACTTCAGAGGATCTTTCTCCTTTTTCCTCTCCATTCTCTGTGAACAGTCTTTCAGATCCTTTTATTCCATTTTCTTCTCACTGTGCTTTCTGTATTTAAGTAACCCTTTCTGCAAATACAAATTCAGCTGCATATTCTGAACAGGCAACTTGTAGTTGTTTCTCCTCCTTTTGCTTGATCCTGTCTTTTCCAGTTTCCTGTGTTCCCTGCTGCCTTTCCACAATCAAGTTGACAGTCAGGATGATGATCTTGCCTGATCATAGCCACAGTGACTTGTACATTAGATCACCTGTAAGAGACTGAAGTGTTAAGAACAATTGTCTCAAAGCTTGCTTGTGTGTGTTTATCTGATAAGACCGGACAGCAGACCACTCTTCTGTCTCATAAGACCCGAGGGTGGACCATTCTTTGGCTTATCAAGTGCCACTAGCTTGCAAGGAAACTTGTGCAAACTTGCTGAAGCAGCAGGCCATTCTTTGGCTTATCAGGCACCACCAAGAATAGGACACCAACTGGTATCTGGGCCAGGCCGCTTGCCCACCAACAATACCTATTGTGTGATTAGATGTGCACGTGTGGCATACATGATGTTGCCCTGGGTAACCAAACTGAAACAAGAGGGCAAACTCCCTCTCCAACACTGGATAAAAGACGGCACGATGAAACCTGAGTGTGGCCATTCACCACCAAAGAACTGAAGACTGAGGACCAACGGAATGCCGCTGGATCCATGGTAGTGACTATCCTTTGCTTATCTCTCTGAATGCTTGCTTAATTTCCTCCTAATATTTCCTGCCTTTCCTATCGCTTTACTCCTTTATATTTACCCAATAAAACGTCTGATTGGCGGCATATGACCTCGTTTGTGTCTTAATTTCGCCCTTGGGATCATTACAAACCTTCCCCAAGCCTGACAATCAGACTGGGACTTAACATCACCACATCTGAACAATATCAACGCGGTCATGTTCCTCCCGTATAACAAGTCTAGGATATGTCCCTTCCTACTTGTTATCTTCAGGTAAAGCTCTTGTCCAGGTTTTCATCATCTTGCACTTCTATTATAAAAACGCCTTTGTCTGGCTTTGACACATGTAGTCCTATATACCAAATCTGCTGTGACAGCTATTGTAATGTCCCATCCATTTTGCCTTACTTGTGACCTCCCTTGCCATATGCACTAACATGCCAGCTTGCCTTAATTTTGAGGGTCCTCCTATCACCTCTGATGCAACACTGAAACACCAGCTTCATCTCTAACCTTATTACAACTTTTCACCAGCCATTTTTCAACCTTTATGAATTTTAAAGCAAGTGACTTTGATTTTTTTCCCCATCATGCCTCTCATAGTTCATTTAACAGTCACATAGCTGTTGTGTTGTTTTCCTCAAAATCCCTCCTTAAACTTTCTTTCCATGACAGAGAAGGAAACCAGCAGTTGCTGAACTGGTGATATGCTGTGGTTAATTGTGTCTCATGACTTTCTCACAGGCCCTGATTTATCTGACTGCATTTATTGTTTCCTATGCTGCATTCAATTGTGAACTCTCCTGATAAAGAGCAATGATTGTGTTGCTGTTTCTCAAAGCCATGTCATACATACTTGGTCCATAAGTCTGTCTTCAGTAGTCTAGTAATAAAAACAGTTCAAAATTTAAAATATATTTGTAATACAATTGTGATGTTCACATGCTGTAATATCATTCTTATTCATGTATTAGGCTAATATTTGTGCCTGTGAGCTGCCAGTAAAGATTTCAATCCTTTCCATGCAGGGGAGGAATGTAGCCAGATTGTGTGCCTCTAGGTCCATGCTGTCTTGAGTAAAATTGTTATTAACATCAATGGCTTGGTGGTACAGAAGGTAATAAGACAACACTAGGAAAAACTGATTGTTAAAATGTATTATTGAATGTAGTAAGCTCTTTAAGATTTATCTCTGTGAACCAGTGCACTAGAAGCATTCTGTTGTCACTGTCATCTCCAAATATTTTTCTGGTATGTCTATAAGATACATGTTCTGTGACTCTGATACTTGCATGCTACTGCTATTTAGACACCTAATAAGTCAATAGGAGTTGAGATAAGCACCGAGGGACTATCAGAGGCTGTACTTGGCTGGAGTTGTATTGAAGTCTATGAAACTTCTTTAGTTTACACTCACTAAGGATCTAGCAGACAGTCTGCAAAAAACCAAGAGTTTCATGCTGGCTCCTTTACAAGTGTAGCAGTTCAAACAGAGTCTGGCAGTGGATTAATAATGTGGCTCATGGATGTGACAGTCGCCGGGACCTTGTTATAGTCAGAACCAGACTGGAATGTGAGAATTGTAAATCATAAAATTGTCTGAAAATACATGAAATCTTATTGACCCAATGATAGAAAAACAGTTTAAACTTGTGACATCTCCCGAGCTTCTTTTATCAGGTTTATAAGATTTAAAGGGAAAGTTCAGGGTGAGAAGAAACTAGCGATGAGATGGGTTTGTTGTTTTTTTTTTTTTTTGCTATGTGTAGACAATGATTTAAAGTGTACATTGTTCATAAATCTTATTCAAATCTGTATGGTTTCATATACTCATATTAAAATTCATAAGGTTTAAGAACTGTGGTACCCAGAGGGATCATAAAGTACATTCACTTTTTTCACATAAAAAAAAGGAATAAATCTCCAAGCTGGATTTTATCCAATGCTTCTTTTTTCATTCTAGTTTATTTTTAAGAGCTCTGCATGCTTTTTATGAGAACTTATAGTCTATAGATACAAAAAGACATACTGATTTCACTGTATGATAATCATTGGTGCAATCTAGCATGCAGTGAGATGATGTGTTCCAAGTGAGGAAAACTGTAAAACATGAAAATAATTCTTTAGATAGCATAGCAATCCACTTATCAGTGCTTGCCATTGGTTACGTATTTTTCACAATATTTGTATCTTCCTAAGATGGAATTTTCCTTGTGGAGTCCCTTTCCAACAATGATGTTCTTTAAGTGAAAGTACATTTTCATGATAACTCATTTTGTATGACTAACCATCCTGTAGAAATCATCCTGGTTGTGTCTGCTTCAAGCTAAGCAATTTAACCCAGAGCAATGGCTGTAGCGGTCCAAGACCTATCTGAGAGTAGATCCACCCAAACTTTCTTAAGCTGCTTCCTGTTCTTTCAGGTATAGGGGGAAGGGACCATCAATTTATGGCAATACTTGAAACAGTTCTGTTCTTTCTTGCTATCAGCCAGAGCAGTTAACCTACAGCCAAGCAAAGCATCGTCTAAATGTTCTCTACCTTTCTGGATACATGGAGAGCATGAACTGTCATCAAAACAAGGGCTAAGATATCTCTCAAGCAACTGTAAATTGTCTTTGGAAATTACATCACTTTATTCTGTCAGTAATCCAAACCTATCCCTGATTTCGTATCCAGAGGGTACTGGTCAACAGCTCAATGTCCGGATGGAGATCAGTGACAAGTAGTGTCTCTCAGGGGTCCATATTGGGACCAGTAATCTTTAATATCTTCATCAAAGACATAGACAGTGGGATTGAGTGCACCTTCAGCAAGTTTGCAGATGACACCAAGCTGAGTGGTGCAGTTGACACGCCTGAGGGCCGGGATGCCATCCAGAGGGACCTGGACAAGCTGGAGAAGTGAGCCCATGTGAACCTCATAAAGCTCAACAAGGCCAAGTGCAGGGTCCTGCACCTGGGTTGGGGCAACCCTCGGTATCAATACAGGCTGGGGGATGAAGGGATTGAGCCCTGCAGAGAAGGACTTGGGGGTACTGGTAGATGAAAAGCTGGACATGAGCCAACAACGTGCATTTGCAGCTGAGAAAGCCAACTGTATCCTGGGCTGCATCAAAAGAGGCGTGACCAGCAGGCCGAGGGAGGTGATTCTGCCCCTCTACTCTGCTCTGGTGAGACCCCACCTGGAGTACTGCGTCCAGCTCGGGGGTCCTCAGCACAGGAAAGACATGGACCTGTTGGAGCGAGTCCAGAGGAGGGCCACAAAAATGATCAGAGGGATGGAACACCTCTCCTGTTAAGATAGGCTGAGAAAGTTGGGATTGTTCAGCCTGGAGAAGAGAAGGCTGAGGGGACACCTTACTGTGGCCTTTCAGTACTTAAAGGGGGCTTTATAAGAAAGATGGGGACAGACTTTTTAGTAGGGCCTGATGTGATAAGACAAGGGGTAATGGTTTTAAATGAAAAGAGGGTGGATTTAGACTAGATAGAAGGAAGAAATTTTTTACTATGAGGGTGGTGAAACACTGGAACAGGTTGCCCAGAGAGGTGGTAGATACCCCATACCTGGAAACCTTCAAGGTCAGGCTGGATGGGGCTCTGAGCAACCTGATCTAGTTGAAGATGTCCCTGGTCATTGCAGGGGGGTTAGACTAGATGATCTTTAAAGGTCCCTTCCAACCCAAACTATACTATAATTCTATAATTCTATGATTCTATGATTTGAAGGAATAAAATTATTTCTCTTTCAACAACAAGTAAAAGGATTGGGGAGGTGGAGAAGAAGTAAAATCTTCCTGGATTTGAGGGGTGAAGAGAAAAGACACTGTTTGATATCTTTTGAAGGTAAGTGTGGAAGCAATTACTCATTAGATTTGGCCATAAAGAGTTCCACAAGGAAAGAGGGCTCAAGACATACCTGCTTAGAACAACAAATTCTGTTATTTTAAAATTCTATGGCTTGCAAATCCCAGAGAAAAAATAAGGCTCATCTCAATCTTTTTATTGCAGGTACAAATTTTATAAAGTATAATTATGTACATGCTTTGACCTTTCAAATGAGCTCATCTATATCTCTCTGCATCCCAGTCATAATTTCTTCATGATTAGAGGAAACATACTCAGTTCTTAAAATATCATTTTAATTTTAAGTTGTAAATAATTAAATATTTTCTTTATATTAACCTGCCATTTGGAAGCAGTAGTTTTAATTCATCTTTGGGTTAAATATAGGCTTGGCTGATGAATTCTACACTTGTCTAAGCAATTGATTAAAACATAAAAATTATTTTCAATACCAAAGTAAAAGAGGAGGGAGCCGGAAGGTGAAGAACTGTATATATTGGCTAGGCAATGTGTTAGAAAGTTTACAGAGCACCTGTCCACAGTAGGTTTGTCTGCAGACCATGCTATAAAGCTTCTCCAAATGAGTGCATAAAGTTCATCCTAAAGTTCTGTCATGGGGGGGACACCAGGAGATTGAATTTGTGTTTGACTTTCTAATGCAGAAGAAATGAATGTTTCCAAAACAGTCTGGTCTCAGAAATTGCAGGTGACGGAGCTATTAATGGGATTCTTTCACACTGACTTGTGGCTAAATAGTGTCTACCCTGGGAGTTTCCTTGTACACAGCCAGGAAGTAAGACAAGTAGTTGCAGGACAAGCAGAATTTATAAAGCCTGGTTTCCCGTGGCTTTCATACAGTTCTCTCCTGTGTGGTTTCTGCAGTATCTAGCAGTAATATACTTGACTTGTCTGGACAGATTTTTATTCATCAGTGGGGGGTAGTTATCTGGGTATTCCTCCTCTACTCAGCTACCAATGTTTTAATAATATTCTGATATTGCTCTGTCAGGTATGAGTAAAACTGGGTGATAAGTTGTAAAATTTTTTGGAAGCAATGGGGAGCTGGAGGCGGATAAAGAATAAAATTGCTATAAGGTACACTTTTAAGACAAATGCTTGCTCAGGTATCCTAACTTTCCTGCACCCAGGGTTGGTCACAGTGGGTGGGTACACTCCTAAAGCATTATTTTAAAACAGTGCTTGTTCTGTTGGACATTCCAGTTTTGATCAGCCTATACCACATGAGAACTAGTTACTGGGGATAAAAAAAAAAAATCCACAGCTGAACTTGAACTTGCTTAAAGATATTATTTTTGAATACAGATTTCATGCCAATCCAGAGCAAAGAGGTTTTGATACCCGCTTTGCCATCACTTCAAAGAAACTTTGTGTTGTTAAATATCTGTATCTATGCACAAAAGCAATATATCTAGAACAATACTGTCATTCATGTCTGTACATTGGCAGTGGAATTATAAAATAGATGCACATACAATCTGATGAACTTAAGTAAACCTGAAAACATAGCAATAGAATTGACTTTTTTTTTGTGATCCCAGATATTCTAGGAATACGGGGACTTTGACATTCTTTATTCAAGTCCCAATAGACACTAACTTCTAAGAGAGGGTTTCATTTATTTCAGTAAGGTGTAAGAAATTATCTTAATGCACTCTGAAATAGACCTTGATCATCTTTTTTCTCTGAGAAAGAGAATCTAACCTACAGCTGATTTATACTGAGAGAGGCTACAGGACTTTATGGGGTTAGGTTTCATATTTATGTTTGGAGAGTTCTGATTCCCTCATCACAATAATCTGTCTTGGCTTAGTGTTGACAAGTAGCATCATCTTGATTGTCACCAAAGCTGTTGCACAGTTCTCAAGCCTGGGAAGAGAAAGGACTAATATATTAAAGCATATACAGTAATCAGTTCTATTAGGAGGTTAATGGCCTCTTCATTTGTTTTCACAAAATAAATACCAAGTTTCTTCAGTTTCCAGTCTGCTCATTCAATCACATTCTAGCTAAAACACTGCAAAATTAGTTGCATGTGAGTGGAGTTACCTCTAGGGGATTAATTGCTCAAAACAGATGTAGAGAATCTTCCCAGCCTGACTTTCTGTTGCTGTTCTGCATCAAAATCCTGTCAAGAGGAGCTGGCTGAGGTTGCCCTTTGCAAGAGATGCTCAACTTTCAGCCTCCAGGCCCTGTGGATGTTAGAAGAATGACAGGAGACAGACAATGTCTGAGGAGAAACCCAACTGTTTTTTCATACTGCAGCAAATACTCAGCTGCTCCCAGAACTGTCTTTCACCATTCAGCTTCCTTAAGGCTCCAATTTATCCTCTGGCCTTGTTGACTTCAGTGGGATTTAAGCACGTGGTCAAAATTAAAAAGATTACTTTTTTTTTCCCTGTAGACTAAAAGGAAGGGAATGTCACAGACTATATGTGAATACTTGTCACACTTGAGAGTCACGTAAAATATTTAATAACTCACTTCTTCCCACCTTCTTTCCCAGGCCTAGTCCTTTCCTGAACCCTTTATTATCAAACCAATACACAGTATAAAACTCTGTGCTGTAGTCAAGTCTCTGATGAGAGTTGGGAGGTCAAAGACGGAACAGGAAAAACAGTTCTTCTTACTTAGTGAAATATTTCATTTAGGACAGAGCTGAACACAGTTTTACAGCTTTTACCTCTGTTTGAAAAAAAAAATTAAAAAATAATAAAAATCCTTCAGTTTTTCACTTTTTTAAAATGAATCAAAAATCAAATATACTCAAAGCCTTGTTCCTTACCTTAATTTGTTATGTTCCTAGATTTTTCTTTACTCATAGTAATATGCCAACTATAGCTATATTACTTGACTAGAATTGTTTGAGAAGCAAGAATACATTTGTGTAAAAACAGTTAACTAAGAAGGTTCATGCAAAGAAAATTTAAAATCTTTCTTTTGTTCGTTCATAGGTTTTTGGTTTGGGTTTTTTTTTAATCTTAGTCTTTGAGTGATATCCTTCACAGTGCTTGTCAATAAATGTACCGAGTGATTTTGAAAACACCCTAAATAGGAGTGATTTTATTTCTTACCATACTTTTTTTTAGGTACTATTGGTCATGAGTGCATTAAAGATTTAAGTCCAGTCTTTAAAAACTATTCGGCTATTAGCTTAGCAATTTGACACTCATCTTCTTCAAAATAAAGACTCTAGTTTATCCCATTAGTTGCAGCTGAATGTCTCAGTGATGCAAATCATTATACGTAATTTTGATTTATATTGTTATGTGCAATCTCCATTCTTGCTGTTTAATGGCCCAGTCCTTATAAAATAGGCTGAACAGACTTTGATAAATTAAATTAATATTTTTCCTTAGTGTGTAACATCTTTCATTTTTTTTCCATACAAGCAGCAAATCATTGGTTTACCAACAGTGTGTAACAGGACATATCTTAGATTATCTCCCTACCACAGTTCAAAGAGTTTGTCATTTATATATATCACAAGAAGAACTAGAGCTGCTATAATTCATGCTAAAAAAGGGTATCAGAAAGGCTTTGAAAAGTCCCTGTTTCAGATTTAAATCAATCATCTCTTGCATGTGAAAGATTAAAAGGAAATCTTTCTGGAAGGAATTATTCGTATTGTGAGTTCTTTGCATCTGTTTTTTTGTCACTAAAGCCACAATATTAGGATGGAGCACTGCGTCGCTCTAATATGTCGTTACCTATCTCTTGGTGGGCAGAGGACTTTACCACTGTCACTCACACACAGAAGGCTTTTTGTTTGCTTCTTTGTTTCTTTTAACTGCTCTTTAATGACCTTAGAAACCTTAGCACCTGGGAAAAAATTAAAAAAAAAAAAGAGGCTTCTTTTTCTGAAATCTTGTGGCATCCCACTCTGACATCTGATGTCTCAAAATAAAGATGATTTTCAGAAATATAAGACTGAGTAGCCAAGCCTATTGCTAGTTCAGCCCTTTCCTGAAAGGCACAGACACTGTTTGACTTCTGTGCAGTCTGAGTGAAGCTCCAAATGATGACTGCATGATTTCTATAGCAGCATTTGAATAAGTAGGAAGCCATTTCCTAGGCATGAGAATAGGTCTTGGTCTTAGACTTCCTTGAAAAGTTCTGTCCAGCAGATGTGAGTGAAGTTTCTACTAGAAGATATGCCAACAGAGGACTTCCCACCACTTTATATGATTTTTTTTTTTAGTGCTCTGCAGCATGACTTTTCTTCTACTTGCTTCAACCATCTGTTTTCTATATAAAAGAGATCCACTATCTAATGCACTGAGTTGTTTTAGTTTTACAGGAGTTGGAGAGGTTTTTAGCTATGCTAACCCTTTTTTTCTATTTCAGTTTTTTCATGTCTGTCCAGGATAACCTCCAGTTTTTGTTCAAATTTAGTTTTCTTCCAACTTACTTTTTTAAGCGAAAACTCATATGAAAATGACTGGTTTTGACTAGTATCATATTTTGAGCAATTTTTTGAACAGCTCCAGCTATGTGCTGATTATTTTGGAGCACAGTAGTCAACCAGCTGGCTAGCAGCCTATTTTATATATGGAATATATGAAGCAAGCACTTCTCCAGGATCGCAAGTAGCAGTCATCATATATTATGTATACATTTGCACATGAGGATTAAGAGTAATGTATTTCATGCATGCATTAGACACTAAGTCACCTCCTGTAAAATAGGTATCACTGTTCTTTGTGTTACCTCTGAGCTCCAGGTTACAGTACATACCGCTATAGATACGCCTTCAAAAATACAAAGGGAAATGGCTTAGGCTAGAACTCTACTCCTTAATAAATGGGACAGGAGTGGTGCGTAAAGGAAGAGAGAGAAACCAATGCTGGTTTGCCCAAAGTGACCCTACAGGTCTGTGAAAGTCAAATGCTACTGCTCTTGTCTCCCAGTGTAGCACCTTAATTACAAGGCCACATTGCCCAGATCAAGCAGCCTGAACTTAATAAAATTAAAAGATGGCACTTACTTTCTTTGTACATGATTAATAATTACAGGTTAGAATATGCCTCGCTTTCAATCTGTCACATATTATTTGTTCAGTTGGAACCATCGAGCTTCAAACCACCAAGGAAATACAGTGTAATATGTAGTGTAGGCAGTTTAAGTCAACTCACTTGCAGTTTGACTTCATTGGTATGCAAAAAGAAATAAACATGAGAAAACAAATATAAGAACACTACCTATTAACTTTTTGTATACTACAAGAAAAGCCTATCAAACCAAGTCATTTAACAACCTATTTGAACAAAAACATTCATATTGACTCAGGCTTTTGTCTCCAATCTATTCTTAACTTTTCCATGTAGTTCTTCTTGCATAATAAAATAAAAATAGTAACAATCATTTTAAACAGTTTATTCTGGTGAGAGACTGACTATTAAGCAGGTTTACTGCTGCGGAATAGTAGATGTTTTTCTATCTTTAGATTCATGGAGCAAGCTAACTGGATTTTTTTTCCAGGGTAAACTGAGTCTTTTTTGAATGTGCCACAGCTTTGATTTTTTTTTTTTTTAATTGAGGACATGGGCTGTAGTAGAATTCCAGTAGGATTTAATTATACCTTGTATATTTTATTCTTAGGAAAACACTGGTAAATACTAAAATAGGAAAGAGTTAACACATATGCATCTCCTTGGCAATTCCGGGGGATAAGAACTGGCTAAATTTCCTGAAAATCTTAGGACAAAGAAGCTCCTATTATTCCCCTAAAAGCACATTGCATAAAACACTGACAAAATTACAGGATGAAATTCGATGACCCATGTTATGCAGGAGTTTGGACTAGATGAGCACACTCCATAAATTATATACATTTGAGACAAATATGGCTTATATTTTCATTTTTTGTTAAAGGTCTTTCACAGACACAAACACAACTATAGTCACACATCAAAAAGACTATGTAGCTCAAATGTTGAACTATACTGGAGAAATGAAACAGTACAGTTAGTGCAATGTCTTCTACATCTGTATGAGGATGGCTGCTCAATAGGTATTCTTGCATAAACATAAATATTAAAGCTGCAGCAGACTGATGGTATATACCAAAAGTTAAAAATTAAAGATGTGTTCATGCTCATCAATAGAGCATGGTAAGAAGGTACTGAGACCACACTTCTCCATCCATGCAGTGCAGAGCTGCAGAGCTAGCTTGCAATAACAATGTGGCTGTGGGAATGCAGTGTCACACCCACACTAGTGAGCACTGTCTCATCATGAAGGTGGGACATCTTAGCTACAGTGCTGTAGGGACAGAGCTGGGTTCAAGGGGAAGTCCTGGATGGCAGTAACTTGAGCGTCCTGTTCAAGGGAAGTCTTGGATGGCAGTAACTCCAGTGCCCATTGTACGGAGCAGGCATGCTCTGAGAGGCACAGAGGTCCCTCCACCTCTGAGGGATGTGCACTAGGACTAGAGTGCAAACTAGCACTAGTTTCTAGTGTAACACTGACATGAAAGAAAACTGTCCTTATTTACCTGTAGGATATGATCACTAGTACAAACATCAGCTTGGATGCCAGTCTTAACACTCCACTTGTACCTGGAGGAATATCATCATACATGTCCAAATGCTAAATTATTAAATGCTGTTTTTAAGAAAGATTCTTTACTTGACTTGTCCTGCTTAGAGGTGACATTACGACAGTGATTGGAATTACTTAAGAGATGGGTAAAGGAAAACACCTGCAGTGGATCTTCTGCAGAGGATCAGTGTATGAAACTCTTCTTATTTGAATAAAATTTATGAACAATGTAAATCTTAACTATTATATATACCCATAGCAAAATATGCCATGTCCTCACCCTAAACTTTCCCTTTAAACCTTATGAACATGATAAAAGAAGTGACACAAGTTAAACTGCAGAGCTAACTTGCCCAGAAAAGGAAGAAACTCATGACAGCTGGGCTCACCCAAATGCCTTGTGTCTTCTACAGGCTGCACTGAGAAACCAAGAGCCTACAGGAGGACTTGCTATATGCAAAAGCATTGATAGAAAGTTACTCGTGACTGTGGTGAAATGTAAGATGTACTCATCATGTCGTGTGAAATTACAGACAGCAAATGGTGGCTTCTGATGCGTTAAAGAAGGAAGTAATAAGCACAATAAAATCATGTTACCTTTGCAATATATGTAATTTAAAAGACCGTTGTTGGATTATTATGCCACATTCAAGTACTAATATGTTATAAAAGATATTAATAAAATGAAAAGGGTTCAATTAAATGCTATCTATGTAATTCATTGCACAGCTAATTTTCTTGACTAATACTAAATGAATTTTTTTTCCTCTTCAGGAATTTTCAGGCTTTTAAATGTTTTCCTTCTTTTGCTTCAAAGCAAAACTGACCTCTTGTTCTCTCTCATTTTTCCCCCCTCCTTCCCCCTGTATAGGATCAGAAGTGCTTGTTGTCTAGGGCACTAGCTCAGAACAGAGAAAACTCACAGTCAGGTCCCTGCAGGGGGAGTGTTGATACATCATTAATCTGTCACTTTAGCTGATGAAAATGAACCAGAGAAAGTGACAAAGAGCGAATGCTCTGTGTATAAGACAGATTGTTCAACAAGCGTTATTGAACAGACAGAACAAATGTTAAAGCTGCTCCAGACTAAGTTAACAGTATACATCAAAGTTGTCTGCTGGAGATGATCATATATGAGAATAATTGCTTATTCATTGGTCTAGAGGAAGAACAAGAGAAAGATTCAATAGATATACCAGTGTGGGGTATGCAAGACACGGGTTCCAAACTCCCTGCATGCCAGAGGCCACACTCAGCTCAACTGGATCCACTTTCTTTCATTTTGTCTCCCACACACACACACACACTCTCCTTTATACTGGAAAGATATTGTTAGGAAAATTTTTTGAAAAAAAAAATACCAATTTCTAAATTCTAACTTCATAAACTTCTACAAGCTTACATTTTCTTGTAAAAAAACTTCTGTTGAAAACTTCCCAGACTCCTATGCCCCAGTCTGTGAAGCATAGAAGCTCACACTTTCTAATCTAGTTTTCTGAAGTCATCAAGAAAAGTATGAGTCAAACTGTGGTCAAACAGCAGGGTGTCAGTCACAGACATCTTTTTGCTCTTTTTTGAACAAGGGTGAATTTCCACTCTTGGGAGGTAAATATTCAAGTGTGCCTGGTGCAAACTCAGCTGCTTACCTGTTTTGACAATTGTATGGCACATCATGAGCAGCAATTCACATAGCAAGAGTTTAAAGCAGAAGGAGGGCAAGTGGTGTCCTCTTCTTGTGAGACAGGCTGTTGTTTCAACTAATCTGAACCTGCTTTAAAAGAAAACACAGTCATAGAATCATATCTATTTGGTTTTTTTCTCCCTCTACTTCTGTACTACAAAGGAGAGCTCCTGTTTTCGGGGAGTGGGTGGAGTTTGTTGTGGGTAGATCATAGTTTTTCTTGGTTTACTTAGCTTTTGACATTCTTTATGCTGGGGCTGTTACTGCATGATTGGAATAGATTTGCTCGAGTTGGAAAACATTTCAAATAATCCATGACTCGAATACAGTATATTTTTTAAATAAAGGTTCCAGGAGGATGCTCTGGCTTTTGGGACTGTTTGGAAGAAAAATTCTAGGTGGATGGCCTTTGAGTCTGTTTTTTTTTTCCTTTAAAAATTACAGTTGCTGTTCATTTGACTGTTCAACATTTGACCTCAGTATATGTTGTACCCAGTATGAGATAAACACAATAAGAAAAGAGATTACAGTCTTTCCATCTGCCTGAATAATTTACTGGAGATTGATTGGTACAAAAAACTCATTTTATCCATACACTCAGGAATTATAACACGATTTTAGTGCAGTCATAGGAAGAATCACTATAAAATTGTATTAGTTTATTGCTACTGGTTTAATATAAGATTCTAAGCGATCACATTCCATTTCCTTGTCAACTGCAATATCTTAGACAACTTTGAAAAGTGTCCATTTTATTAGCTACTCACAGGAGGCATTTGTAGACCTGCTTTTATGCTTGCAGTTTATATTGAACTGGAATTGTTCGGTGTCTCTGGGAAAAGAAAAAAATCTACTGTAAAACAAAAACCTTAAAATTCCCATACTGTCTCAGTTATTGAAAAGTTGTGTACTGTTCTGCTGAAGGGTAGAATAACCAGACTTCTGCAAAAACAGCTGCCTCTTTTATCTGAAAATTGATAGTTTGCCTGTAGTATTTCTAAGTTTTCAGGAATGATTCACGATTCATGTCAGTAATTGTTGGATCACATAGAACATGAGTTATTGAATCAAGTTTTTGGTAAACTAAATTCCTCTGTAAGAATTTGGTGTTTTTTTAAGAGGAAAATTTGCATATGCTTCAAATATAATTCTTGTAAACAGGAAGGTTTACTATTAGACTTACATCTAATGACCTTGTCTACTCTCTGTTGAGCCAAACCACGTTTTGAAATTTGATTTCAGTAGAAATTTCTCTTGAAAGTAGTGCAACTTTCTAAATATCTGGCTAGTTATTGAAAAAGCTCAATGTAGAGCAGAACGTGGCTTTTACTGAACATTTACTTAAAAATAAATGGTGAACTACCTTATGGTGATAAATAATAATAAATGGTGATCTACCTTACACTCCTGATTGATCTTCCACCACTTTGAATCCAAGTACAAGGGAAGGACTGGTGCACGAGCAGAACTTTGACCACAGAACCAACAATAACAAATTAACTAATTTTCTTAGCGCACTATTTTTGACAGTAATAATGGATGCTGCTTTCATTCCTTTCTGTATTACAATTACTATCAGATTATAGCTTATTTAATAACGAAAACCCACACTGCTGCAAAGTGAAAGCTCTTCACTTAACAGCTCCTCAAGTAACCTTAGGGTTAAAAGTTGCTCAGGTTCCTGGGTTTCAAGCCTGAGCGCATTATGCTCTTGATTTAGCAGGACAGTACAAATTAGATATAATTAGGATTATTAATTTTCTCTTGTGATTGCAGATGGCAATCATCTAGTAGAAAATGGTAAAACCGATTATGATTTCAAGCTAAAATTTGAGTAACACTATCCTGGACACTTTCCCTAAGCCCTGTATCCCACCTAATTATTCACCTTCTTCTTCCTTTTCAGCTGGCATCACATGCCGCTTCCAATCTTTTTATCTGCCCACTTGGCTCCATTCCTCTCCCTCCTTCCAATCCTTTTAGTTCTGCTCAGGTTGTCTTGTTTTCTTAAGCAGACAGATGTGCCTGTAGCACTCAGCTCCCTGCAGACCTGGATTCAGGGCCTCAGGCTTGAGAGTATGCAAAAAGAGTAAGAGTTTTCTCTTTCTTCAACAGGTTTTTCACCCTCTTCCTACAATGCTGCTTCTTCTTTGGGATATGCTTCAAGTCCCTGTATTTATCAGAGACTTTCCTTCTACATGCAGATATATGCATAGTTGGTTTAAATTCAAATTAATCTGATGATTTGCTTTCTAGTGATCAAATAGCAAACAGTTAAACTCCAATAATAGAATTGTACTTCCTCAACATGCTGGACTTCTGTACTCTTGTGGAGACATATCTGCAAAGTGGTTTTATTTCTAACATTTGTCTTGTGTTTCTTAGGATTTCCAACAAGCAAGGATAATCTTCAGCACTGTCGGGATCCTTTTAAAGGTTTCCTTAACAAGTTATGTGTTAGCTAATGACTTGTTAGTAGAGGGTATTGACATAGAAGCACAGAGAGAAAAACTTAATATTTGAAAAGAAGCAAAATAGCATGAAACAACTGTGATCAGATTCTTCTGCTTACAAGATAGTTTGTACTATAGTTAAAACTTTGAAGCTCTTCTGTATTTCTAGCAGGCAAAGTTACTGGCAAGATGGAGAGTTTTGATGTTGCTGTTTACAGGTGTTAGAAACAGGATGTTTCTAACTCTCTTATTTTCAGGAGCTGGCTTGACTGCAAAGTGGTGTAAAGCCACAGATGAGACGCCTTCAGATGAGTCAGCAGTAATACTCTTCCCAGGGTCCTTGCAAAAAAATACTTCTTCTCAGAAATTTATACTCGCTTTAGCCACAAGAAAATGAGAGCTGCCATCCTTTTATAAATGTACAGAAAAGCATGTGGCAATGTCAGGTGTTTTCACTTCTAGGAATAAGCTGAATGGGAACCAATTGCAAAAATGGGAGGCACTGTGTGGGCACTGGAAGGGCCATGCAGAGTCAGCCCCCAGCGGGACTGCAGTGCCCGAAGGTAAGACAGCACCAAAGCTCAGCTGAGAGAATGAGGAAGCATCCACAGAAGCCTGATGTAGATGAGCATCTTAAAAATGTATGGCTTGATAGAGGGCAGCTATTATAGGTATACAAAGTCAGCAGCAGCTTAGGACAAACTTAGCTGGCGAGAAGGAAACATCCTAAAGCAGTACTGTCTGACTGCATAGTTATATTTGCAATATTTATAACACTATCAATCCTTTCAAGCACAGACACTAACAGAACCCTGTCTTCTCTTTGAATGGGAGCCGGACTCAGCTCTGAGTTTGTTATCAAAGTCTGTAAAAGCATTTGATAATATTTTTTTAATAGAAAACACTCTGTAAAATAAAATTAAATTGTTTTATTTAGTTGCTCTATTTAGAAATACTTTCATTTTTTTAATATTTGGAAACTAAATAAAAGATGGATTTAATTTTAAACATGAATAAAATCTTTTGGGACTGACTGCTACAGTGTAATGAAAAAGGTTTGCTAAAATTCTACATATGCAGTTTATGGGGCCTTTGTATCCACTCCTAATGGGAAAATGGTATTAAAACATAATTAAATTTGTGAATAATTTTAAAGAGTTGATGGTTGAAATATTCGGTCCAACTTCTGTTGGCTTTTATGTGGTTTGTAATAAAATTCAGAAAATATATACAAAAATTCCATTAAAGATTATTTTCTTTAATCTCAGGATTTGGTAAATTCAATATCTAGGGAAAACATGATGCTAATTTGCACCATTCTATTTTGGTTATATAAAATAGGAGAATTCAGGATTCTTCTCTTTTTAATAGTGTTTTTATAAAAAAGGAGATCGAGAAACACATATATCAGCAAATCCCACATTTCTACAGGCCCAAATCCAGTTTTAGATACCGGTTTGAAGATCACCACTGAAAATAGGTAGAGTTGCACACGGAGCAGAGCCTGATTGTGTCCCTATAAATTCTACAACACAGAGAACATATGAGGTTTGTGCATAAAAATCTAAACACAGATTCTTAACCGCCTGCACTGAGGTCAGTCTCCAGCTTTTAAGGGAAACTTTCTTATTATAGAGGTAGTTGAAGAAAGATAGTATAGTTTCTTTTTTTTTTTTTTTCCTCCTTCTTAATAAATGAGAGTTGTAAAGCTTAAATTACCAGAAGAGAGACAGGAAAGGATGGCCTTACAAGGCCATTTTATGGCACATTCAATTACTATTAAAAATTCTAGCCAAATGAGATACATGAATGAACAAGACATATGCAAGAACCCTTGCACTTGCCACTACAGCGCTGGGACTGCTGGCAAAGGAACAGAGCTGTAAGCTCATCTCAGCAGCAACAACAGTCTCAGAAAAACTTAAAGGGAGACCCATAAAAGCTATACACAAGGCACCACAAGGCAGCAGCCTCTGGCAGAAGCAGAGATTAAAAGTCAATGAGGCAGTTTCTGAATGGTTTAAAATTATAAAAGCACCATTAACCAGAAGCTCCATCAATGCCTTATGCCACCATAGACAGGAAAGAATTTCTCTTCTTTTTATCCACACTGGAGAGAAGGGACCAACATGGGATTAACAAAATCCTTTTTACTTTATGGTTCCTCTCCTTTGGCAAGCGTCTATTTTGATTTTAAGTAGCTGACTTTCTTCAGGCCTTTGTGAACTGGTACCCACTGGATGTCATGACCAAAGCCTGGAGTCAAAAGAGAGAAAAGACATCAGAATAAGGGCACATGCAGGGGCGAAGCAAATCACATACAACCAGAGGAGAGTTGCATGAAAAAATATGGGAGAAGATGGGATCTAACCATGAAGAAGATGGAACAATGGGGTCCATTGTTGATGAGCACATTAACTTAATTTGCTTATCATAGCATCATGACTAGTCAAGAACTAAGTATAGCATGTCCAGCAACCTGTCTTGAAAGACATCACCCTGGCTCTTGCCATGATATTACTGTAAATTTTGTTCATAAATGAACAGAGAAAGCAGTTCCAGATGTTGAAACTCCTTCAAAGCTTCTTGTAAGATCTTGTAGTTTCCTCCTGCTTTCCTATCTGCAAGCTGAATCAGCTCAATGCTAAAGTGCTTAGCTGGTGTGAGTTGATAGACTGAAATCATAATATAATACATTGCCAAAGGACCTTCAACTAGGAGATATGTGGGGAGCTGGATGAATATTAAGGTGCTGTTTTGTATACTGAAATATTACTTTCTGTCCAATTGCTGTTTAATCTGCAAGTAAAGAGCTGGAAATCAAAAAATCTACCAGGCTACACCATACTCTTTCTCTCAGCCAGTGAATTTTTCATTCCTAGATATATGGTGGCTCAACTTTGACAAGCAGAAAAGCCAGTAGTCATTTTTATCTACCCTTCTTCATATGTGAGAAGTACCCACATGGATATATTGCAATGAGACACAAGAAGGGAGAGTATCTTAATGCTCTGACTTCCTGTGCAGTGCTCTAACCACTGTTGGAGAAAAAAAAAAGTATTTCCTCTTATTTTATTTTAAGAGGAAAAAAGATACTTAACAAGAGCACATGAAACTGTTTCAGACTCTGAATCCTCATAATACAAGGGCACCTGAGCTGGAGAGAGAGCTTCAGATATAGCCCTCTGCAGCGTTTCATGTTGTCTAGTTCAGGCACCATGTGCACCAGTTGTGGACTGTGTTGTGGCAAATCTTGCTCTTACATACTAAGTGGGAAGAGCTAGAGAACTGTATAAAAGAGATGAGTGAGACCTCACAGTGAATTCCGCTCCCAGCCACAATAACAAACATTTAGCCTTGGGACCATCAACACAGGTCCCATCTTGCCAGGCTCAGGATATCATTCAGAGATCTACGGCTGAGCTAGTCACTCCAGGCTCCAGGTATAGTCATGGGGAGATATGTGAGCTCTGTTAGAGCATGTTTCATCAGGCCTATCTCAAATCCCTGCTTCAGGTTGAATGCTCCATGCCTATGAGCTTCTGGTCTGGGTTATTTATTTTCATGGAAGCTTGGGATGACTGGCTGAGATGCAAATCTCCACACTGCAGGCATCCATACTGTCAGATGAGCCCTATACATTGTGTCTCAAATCCACATTTCTTTTTGAATCTAGCCTTAAGTCTGATCTTAAGCACCATGAGGACTAGTCCCAATGTCACCTGAAAATCAACAGCAGAAATCAGATTTGGTCAAATCAAGATGGACAGGTGCTTCTTCATTTATAAAATCACCCCATCTCCCACTCTGCTTATCTGAAAATAGTTACCTTTAATAAAAGAAATATCTAAAACATGTCTGGATCATGTAATCAGCCTTCTATGCCAGACCCTCAGATAGCAGAAATCAGTGCACCTTCCATAGATCTATAATGTTATATAGGGGTTAAGGATATGGCTTGCTGTTTTTACCCCAAAATAACATACAAGTTTATATAAATAAATTTACACTATTCAAAACATAGCAGACTGGGATTTTATTTATTTAATCTGAAGCAATTTAACAAACTGACCCAAAGAAAAGTATTACAAATACCGTGACTTGTAAATGTCAGTTGTTGGGATTTTTTAAAGAAACAATAAGACAGATGATGTGTTAGATTAACCTGAGCTAAGAAAATAGAGACATAGCCAAAACTATAGACAAAGACTAATATCTGTGCAAGGAAACATGCTGAAAACAAACTAAGTTTGACCTCTGGTGATGCTAGCAGCTGGGCTATACATGAGTGCAACTTCAGACCTGTTCATTTTAGGATTTTCTTTTTAAAAGTCCATTCTGTTGAACTGTTCCCGATAAATTAAGTCTTGGGTGAGTTTTCTGCTATTTTCTTTTCTTTCTCTATTGAAGCACTTCAGACCAATCTACTGAGAAACAAAATGAAAATTCATCATATGGCCTCATACTGTATAAATTTTTATAAGAGATTTATGCTATGGCCCAAAATGTTGAAGTAGTGAATTAGCACATTTCCTGTGGATTCCTGTCTTGCATCAAAATTTTCTCAGCCAGCTACTTCAACCTGATTTTTCCTTTCAAAGGTACAATTTTACATACATTTTGTCTCCATGTTACAGTTATTTTTCAATGTTGCAGCCAGTTCTCAACAGCTTGCTGCCACATTGGATTGCAGTTTCCTGCCCCTTTTGAGTTGCCATGCTGTAAAGTGAATTAGGGAAGTATTTTTGTCTATGGTATTTTGGATTTTTTTTTTATCTGGGGTCAGTGTTTATTTCAGTGTATCAGCATGACTGAGGTGTACAATAAATCACAACCAGAGACAAGCAGACAGGGACGAAAGTCTCTTAAAATGGTCATTTCTCCAGAGAAAACGTATGTGCTATTACACCCTAATAGACCTTGGAGAAGCAGGGCTATCAAAAGGTCAGTGGGGAGAAATATTTTTGACAAGATTAATAAAAAATGAGGATCACAATTTTATCTGGCAGGGGAGATGTTGGTGAGGGTGGAGCAGTAGTGGTAAGACAGGAGCATTCAGCTCAGATCGTGTGTCCCTTCAAAAACCCGTATGCAAGACGCAGGTATTTGCATGCACATTGGAAATAACACTTGAAATCTGAATGAGAACTCCCCATCTGGGAGTGAATAGCTTATCTCCAGAGATGAACCTAGATCTCATTCAAATCTAATATAATATACATTTTGCCAAAATTTATTCTTTTAAAAGTTATCTCCCTTTTTGTGTGTGTTTACAACAGTACTTGAGCTTTACATCATGTTTAAACGAATATGCCAGAGCTCATAAGTGACATGGTATTTGTGACCTTTCATACAACTCACATCTCATTATTTTTCTGGAGACTGTGCAGCACTTATAATTTTGAATTACAAGAGTTTAAGGACATGGCAATCAAACAGATGCTCTTAAGGTGATGCAACATTGGCATGCAACAAATATAAATGCCTTATTAAAAAAATATTAGAAATGATTGCTACAGAAGTGGGACAAAGAAATGTGCTAATCTATTTCTTTTGGAAAATAATCAAGCCAGCATTCAAGACGGCTCTCTTATGCTTGGAGCATGTGTAAGGCAGGAAACTCTATCCTTGGGTGTTGTGTATGATCTAGAAAAAAGCTATTTTTAATTGTATAGTTTAATATTTGTATAGCACCTTTCATCTTCTGCCAGAAGAATTTTATGACTGGTATAAAAGACACGTGAGATTGGATGCTGTTGGCATGAATATTTAGGACTCCTGAACTATGTTTCCACTGCTGGACAGCCAGGGACAAATCATTTCTCTGATCAGGGCTTTTATGACCCCACTAAAATTGATTAATAATAACGTTCCACTTCTTTGTAAAGTGATAAATATGCATTGACAAAACATGAAGTCTAATATCTAAGTTACTATTTATTTAATTCAAATTTCTTCCTCTACGTGCCCTTTGTACCTAAGCACCCTTAAATTCCTCTAAAGAACAGAGTTGGGAAAGGAGGTGAAAGGTGTCAGTTGAAACTTCAAGGAGTCCTCAGAGAGGCAAAACATTTTTGTCTTGAACACAATTTTTTTTATGCTGTCTTAATGACATCAGTGAGCAAGAATTTAGGTTTAAGACCAAAGACAGAATCTCTAGCACTGCAGGTTTCCCCACGCCTATGGGTTACGGCTTCTTTTATACTGAAATTTTCTCATTAGGAAAATACTTTATTCTCATTACTCACAGGTAAGATGATTCATGATCACATACTCTGCTTTCCGGAGGACTTCTGCCTTTATTCAGTAACTAGGTAGTTGTTCACTGTATGCTTCAAGTCTTGTTTAATACCTACCATACAAATTTTGATCAAGATGTATTTCGTTGGTCAGTCATAGCTATGTTTTATCAATCTATTTGTTAAAGATTCACTCACAAGCATACACATAGCTGTTCTGTAACACTGACCCATCGCAAGAGATTGCAGTCAATACCTCTTTGAGATATTAAAAAAAAATCCAAAATGTAGTATTATATGCTTAATGAAAGAAAATGCTAATTTGGTATGTTGTTAAAGCACCTCACCTGAGCGCTGAAGATATGAAGAAAGCAGTCCTGACTCTCATCTAACAGTCATAAGAGTGGTTTGGAGACTATTCCACTTCAGTAATTTACAGCTTACACAGAACTACAGCATAGCAGCCAGAAAGGATCCTGAATTATCAGACTTTACAAATCTTAGACGCGGCAGCACTGAGCCAACACCACGTGCTCTGCACTTAGCCAGAGAGCACAAGGAACTGCAGCGTCTGTGTACCTAACCATGCGCCAGTGTGCATGAGTTTTCATTGTGAATAGGAAAAATCTGTACTAATTACCATTTTCACAAATTATGTTTAACCACCTTGTATCCTCAAAAGGTGGCATATGGATGCACTTTCAAACTGTTAATTCTTCTTTCAGTGTGGTGATAAAACTTCCCCTTTTAGATTACAGATATAGAGCTCTTATAGCTATTATTAAAAAAAAAAAGGTCTTGCTAGCTCTCTTGAAAGAGTTTTAGAGAAGGGTAAGTTTGCATCATCTTGTTCACGCTGAGCAAATGTATTGTCTTGGCATCAACAGTTTTACAACTCGATTTAAAAATAGTTCTGTTAAAATGTTTTAAATGTCATTGTGCCTTCTGTCTCTCCTTTATTCTTCAACTTCAAAGCTTCTAAAGCATCTATTATCTGAGTTTGTGGGCTTCAATTACCTCTCTCACATGTCTGTATGGGCTTTGAGATACTGACTCCTTAATCACCTGTTCCACAGTAGTTTTTAACATTTTTTTTTTCATTGCCTGTGGTGGACAGTCTTTCTTTTTATTACATTTCCCTGTTCCATATCAGTATCTGAACCCATTGCAGAGTGTTATAAACAAGTATCTTTTCCTAAGCATAGGCATGAATATGAAATACTAGACACTCTTCCTGTTTTTACAGGAAATTTGGGAACTGGTGTCTCAAATACATTTACCCAATCATGAGCTTGCAGAGGCATGAATGGTACCTGTTATTTTTTAAATGTGCCCCTTCTCCATTCAGAGATTTTTTTAATTATGTTTTTATGTTGACATTGTACCAGAACAGAAATGGACACATTACAAGGCTTTTAAAATACTCTTCATCTCCTCCTACCTATAGAATCTCCACTGTTGATCCCTACTCTGAGAAATGAGTCAGATAAAATTTAATTTAATACGAAATGTCCCTTAAAGCTCTCATTCCTAGAAACTCCCACTCTGTTCCATTTTTCATACTCAAATCACAGAAATATTTCAAATCACCATTCATTTGTTTATAGGGATCTGCAGCTCTTTTATAAACATCACATTCAAAAAGCGTGTCTTATACATAATGCTGAGAATCACATTATTTTCATTCTTTTCACCAGATGCATTGACTCATCGTGTTATTTCATTACAGTACAGTATGACAGTATATACCCTTTAACGAAATCAGCAGATGTGGCTAGACTTTTAACTCTCCATTTGTCCTTTGAGAACCAAATTCTGAAAGCTGATTAATTTTTCAAGATTCCTGAAATCCCTCATTTGATTTAGAGCATGTGTATCCATCTGAATATACAGAAAATCAGTTACCATAAATGTAACCTACTTACCTGATATATTTTTGCCCCTGCTGGGTTTTTTATTTCATTGTGGCTTATATTTCAATTCTACTAATTTAATCACACCGAAGACAGGGATAAGTACAGAGCATGTATTGTGAAAGGATGTTTCTAGACTTACGCAGGCCAAATGGAATTGAAGCTCATTAGTGACCCTGATTCCACTATAAAAATCACGACAACTTTGTAAAATATACATCTAAGTTATGTTATGACATTCATGTCTAGAAAAGGGGATTTGATCGGTTAATATGAAAACTACCAGAGTAGCTCCATTAATCAGATTTTGTTTCTTCTACAGATCTAAATGTAAACAGTTGAGCATGTGCGAGTTTGTGAAATGTGTTTATTATGTTATTCTTTTAACCTCATGAACTGTTTAGTATATTTAATGTAGAATTGAATCAATCACTCTTTTCTAGGCAACACTCAGTGTAGATACTTTGCATTCCTGAGAAATCTCATGAATAAAAATAAAGCAAGAGAAAACAAAAAAAATCTATTCAAAAGGATTTTTATTAATTTTTAGCTTCCCCAGGGATGGTAAGTCAGTGTTGTCCTACTGCAGGGTCAGGTAGACTGCCCCAACATAGTCCCTGACTTTTCCTTTACTGCCCCAAGGGCAATGGACAGTGCAGCTGTGAACCATTGCTCCCCAGTTCAGCCTGGCTCAACAGTACTGGGAAAACATGACGGCAGTTAGAAGGCAATTATAGCTACAGGCAGGGTAACACTGAGCTAGATGGCCCAGTTGTACTGTGGCTAGCAATAGATACATGACCTGGACATTGAGGTACCAAGGTGTTTAAAAAGCTCTGTCATGAGGGAGAGAAAGACAAGAGACCTGAGATACCCTAGCAAGTTCCCCATAAAGTTGACAGAGAAAACTAAGTACCTCTTTTCTACCAATGTGTTACCTCGTATATGTATCACCACGGTCATGAACTTTGCGAGGAGGTAGGATATTAAAGTTTCAAACCTTCCTAGGCTAGAATAAGCTTTAAACCACCTCTTCTTCTTGTTATGGTCTTTAACTGGCTAAGTAACAGTGTATGCTACTACACCTCAGACACAAATCTGTTTCCCTATACCAAACCTCTAGCACTTTAGCACTTAGCAAAATCGTCTGTTAAGCAGGGAGGTATGTAATGCATTAAACTTATCCAAGAAGAGGCAGAGCAGATGGTATGGGTTACTGGATTCCGGGGTTTGGCAGAATTTGGCAGCCCAGATCTGTCCCTTCCTTCATCCATGTTCTCTGAGAAGGGACAGAGCATGCAGGCAGAGGAGGATGACTGGATAGAGAGCTCTCTTGCTCTGCTCTGTGGTATAAGAGAGATCACATCTGGTCCTTGCCCATGTAAGCTGGAATGTTCTCACCTATGGCTTTCATACAGAAAACGTTTTTTTTTAACATGTAATGTCAAAGCAGTTCCTGATTCTTCTATTAATTACTTACATCAAGACTTTTTTGAATCTATAATAGGTTGTTGTTTCAATGTATACAATTAAACAGCAAGCACAATGCTTGTACAATCAAAAGTTCAGCTGCCTGTAGATTTCCCAAAAGCAAAGAAGAGCTGCCAGATCACCGCTGCCATCACTGACCCCACCCCTGGGTTAGCTGCCTGCATTTGTGATGGGTTTCTAGAATTAAAACAACATGAAGACATTTCTTACTTCCCAATCTGAGGCCACAAGTGTCATCCCCACAGAGCCAGAATGACTGCTGAACTTGCCATCAAGTTTTTGGTGACACAGTACTCTGACAGCTGCTACCTGTTCAGGATTTGGTGGCTTTTTCCAAGTCTATGGCAATGCATGACCTGTTATGACGCTGGTGAGTGACTCTGCATTCTCACTGAAATCACAGGAGACATGGTTGCACTATTATTCCCTGTTCATCAATTTGGTTTTGTTTTTAAATTAACCTCATTACATAGGAATGAAAGATAATTTAGGATAAATTGAGACTAAGACACCCCTCAAAGTCCGTTTCTCTTTGGACTTAACATACCATGAACCGCAATGAACCAGCTCATGAGCTTCACCTTTCACCCCCATTCACCTGTCAGATGCTCTTTATGGTATGTGAAAGGTGATTCATTAAACTGGCCACAAAGGGCAAACCTCAGAGTAATTTTACTTATTATGTTTATTCTCTCATTTATTATACACCACGTAGCAACAGGCAAATTTGTTTTATCACCTTAATTATACACCATAGTTGTGCAAATGAGATGTTTATCTCAGTATGAAGAGCACTTTGGTCTGTTTAGTCAAGCTGAAAAGAAGATGGATGAAAACATGAAAAGGGAAAAAGAAATAAAAGTCAAAAGGGGAAGTGTGAAAAAGGGCAGAATTTTAATGATACACATGCATACCTATACGTCATAGGATGGATCTACATCAGGTGAATTTATCTAAGCTTGTTTTTTAAATTCATTTACACTTGTGGTCAGAATCCTACAGCAATGCATCCTACAATTTAATTATGTGCATCGTGAAAATGTACTTCTTTTAAGCCTTCTACATTATCATTTGTGTGTCCTGAGAAATAGTAACTTCTCCCTATACCTTCTCCCTAGTACTGTTCATGACTTTATAATCCCCTGTAATCTCCTCTGCAGACCACTGTTTTCATAGCTATTGCATGTATAGACTCCAATGCATATTAAAGCTGCTCATGGCTTATGCAAATCTCTGCTTTTGAAAAGTGTTTTAATTTCATGAATTTGCACAAACTGAATGTCTGACTCACTGTTGGTTTAATTTAATGGAAACACCTTCTATGAATGACAATATTTGTTTGCAGGAGTTAAAAAAATAGTCTGAAATGTGTAGAAAAGTTTCACTGTGGACATACACCTTTCTTCCAGAAAATGGAACGTGGTTTCACTAACTTGATTTGTACCGATGGTTATGTAACTGGTATGGGTGGTAAGAAGATATCACACATAGACACAACCAGATCAATATGCATTTATCTCTCAGTCCACAAAAGCAGTGGAGATAACAAGAGTATGCCCTAAGTACCTAGTCCTCTTTTCTGTATTAGCTGTTTATGGTTTTAGAAATGCCACTCACCACTGAGCTACTATATTTTATTGGATGATAAATTAAGCACAAAACAACCACTAGATGGCATTTGTTAGCTGTAAATGAATTAAATCAGACGCTCTAAAGGCAGACTAAAGTGAAAGGATTTACCTACTAATAACTGTCATGTGTATGGTTTTAGGTGAACAATATTGTGATTTAGGGAGGAAAAAGAATTAGAATTAAGGCTAAAAGCAAATCCAGAACATCAGAGACAAAAAAAAAAAGAGAAAAAAAAAGATAAGCACAGCTAGTCCAAAGGCAAAATTCCTGACAAGGAAAAAAGTACATTTGAGTCTGACTGACAAGCAAACAAGAAGCTCCCCAGTGCTTCTCACAGGTAAGGGCTGCCTCACTTTCCTGACACAGAAGGTGCATTCCTGCATGTCCAAGCAGCTCAAAGCCCTGCCCTCCTCTCCTGTAGCTCCCTATTTCACTGGGATCCCAATCTACGCTCTGGGGTGTCAGTTTTAATTCCCCTATAAAGCAGCATCTTTGCATCTGTGATCCAGAGCTCCCACCTGAGCTGCGTGGGCTCTATCAGCTATCGCCCAAGGACCTGCAGTGCAGGAAGCAGTGCTATGAACAGCTTTCTTGTACATTCAGACGTGTGCATATCAGGGTACACTCACTTCCAGCTGTGTGACCCGAAAGTTCCTATTGCTTGTGCATTTTGTGCATATTCCTGCATATATTATTGATTTTTTTTCATGGTTTTGGACCAAAAGAATTGTCTACTTCTGGTACTGCTCTAGCAGGTGAAATTTAACTTATTTGTAGAACTGATGTTGATGTTTTTAGCCTTATCAGACCCAGAGATCATTTCAAGATCCTTTCCAGGATCTCTGTGGCCCACATCAGCACATTTCTCTGCCTCTTAAATACATGACCATAACAAGCATATGGGAAAGGCTAACTCAGGATCTGCCACCCATGGTTAATGTTTCACATCTCGAAGAAAGCTGATTACACTTCTACTGCACAACTGCTATACAGGATGCAGCTAATTGTCACAGTCTACAATTTGCTGATCGGCTGCTGTTGGATGGGTTTCTTTTTTTTTGCTTGGGAGCTGATTTGATGCTGAGGTGCTCATGCTTGGCCCCAGTCTCAGTTACCTTCATGTGTATTGCAGCCACGTCCTTCTCCAGACACTCACCATGCTCGTCTGGACCCTGGCTCGCTCACCTGCCATCCTGGCCAGGCCTCATTATGTCCTTGTCCCCACAGCTCTACCCAGCCATCCCAGGCCCTGTCTGATCCCGGTTCCCCTTGCCTGACCTTATCCTGCCCTACCTGCAGTATGACATCCCAGCCTGGCCTCTGTCAATTGAATTGTTCTGTACAAGTAGGGTGCTATAGATTAAATAATGGAAAAAGTCACAAAACACATGATTTTCCTATTAAAAAATGTAGAAGAAAACATCTGAGGTTATTCCTCACAAACCTTGGTTGAAAAATTTAGTTGAAAATGTTTTTGGGGGTTTGTAAAAGTTGGGGTTTGCCCTTTTCCTGCCGTTGCAGTCCAGTGACCCCCGCCCCCACTGAACCGCTCTGTCTTCCTGACTGCTGGGGTGCACCAAGGGATGACTGCGGTGTGGTACAGGGGTTGGTCTGACTTGGACGTGTGATGTAAGCACTGGAGGGCACTTCCAAATCTTTTTGTTTTGTTTTGTTTTCAGCCAAAGGCTTTTCAGCTGTCAGGTGTTCTCTCTTTCCAACAAAAATAAAAGATGAAATTGTCTGCAGAAAGCAGACGCATTCCAAAAAATGTTCTTCTAAAGAAAACTCAATATCCTGTTGGAAAATAGCTTCAGTGGAAAACAACCAGCAAGAACGTCGTGCAGTTTTATCCCAAGGCGAATTGTTTCTCTTAAAACCTAACCCACTTTTAGAGAAACACAACCTGCAATTGTTCAATGTAAGAGAAGAAAAAAAATGGAAATCATATTCCAATGTTCACTGAAGGGACTGTGTCAAATGTGAACACAGAATAATGTATCAAGTAGCTGTTTGTTTAATTAAGGAGACTGAGACACAATTATGCGGACCATATAGTTAGCATGGTTGTTCATCTGCTTTGGACATTTTGCCAAGCAGTTTGAGGAACCAAAATAGTATTTGTATATCAACAGCTTATAATATTAGCACTAATACATTATTTAAGCAGGAAATAACATTAAAAGCCTGTTACAAAGCATTCAAATGTGTTTGAATTATGTCATTTTGTTATCAACTCTAACAGCTTATATGTGATTTTTACTGATACAATTTATTTTCAAGCTGAAGAGAAGTGAAGAGCTGGACATTTTTGATGCTGGTTTTATTTAATATTGAATATTCTTTGGTGATCAACATGTTGGATAGTCCAATATCTGTATTAAAATAGTTTTACTGTTACAGATATACTGCATACCTGTTATTAAAATGAAAAAGTAACAATAATGTAATGGCCAAAATATTCATAGCTTTGGAAATGAAATATTAATTTCAATTACTAATTATTGTGTTGTTATTTCATTTTATTTATGCTGTTTAAAGCTGAAGTGAACAAAAGCTGTCATTTCAAGTTTAAATCCTGTTAACATTTCCAAATGGATTTTCTGTAATTTCCTGCAAACACAAAATAAATTTAGCAAAGCAAAGTTCATGATGGGTTAAAATTTCCCATAAAGAAAAGCTACTGAAAGATTTGCATAGCAGTAAAGTCATCAAAGCTAAGCTTAACTGAGATTTAATGATGATACTGTACACACACATACAAATTAAAACAGAAGGAAAAACTCTTTGCCTCATATTTGCAAATAGCAAAAACATAATGGGGAAGAGGCAACTGAATCAAACACTGGGTCAAAATCCAAGTAAGTGTTAATGAATATGTGTTCATTGCTCAGACAGTATTGCTTAGCCAGTTCTTACCAAGAGAAACAAGGTAGAGAACCCTTCAGCGAAGGGTTAAAATAATGATATTTTGAAAAGGTTTGATATAATTAAAGGCATAGATGAGGCATGTTTGCTCATAATTTGTGCACAGTAGTACTGATATTTTTACATCCATGCTTTTGAATTTCAAAGTCTCTGAAATTGAATCCCATTGCTCCCTTCACAGAAGGAACCTACAAACTATGCAAAAAGCACATCAAATGTGCCCAGAGCAGGCAGTTCAGTCCTGCAGCTTGAGAGAAAAAAAATAATTCGTAGTTCGCTAGTGTCATCTGCTGGCCACACCGAAAACAAACGCTATTTTTCATAAGGTTTTTGCACGCCTTGTTAAGAGCTGACTGATAAGAGCCCTGTTCTCATGCATGGCCTCACCACAGGACAGAAAGCCTTCACTCTCTATTTTTGAGTTGACTTCTTGTTTTGCCCTGCTCATTTTGTTGTTCCCTCCTATTATTCATGCTGATTACCTTCCTCTTTGGTTCCCTCTGATAAAGCACAGATCCTAACTGAAGTCCATAGAGGAAAACAGTGATCCCTGGGGGTAGGTCACTGAAATCTGTGAGCTCCCATCAGTAAGGAAAGACTGCTTTGAGGGTGTGGGGCATACCCCACAACTGAGCAACCCTCCTGCTTGTCTTAGTCTCTGAGCTGCACTTAGGGCTGATGTAAGAAAACTAAAACCATTGGACTGCAACTGTGAAGAAGGCGATTGAGATTTTGAGCTCCATGAGAGGCAAGAGAGATTTTAAATATGACCTAAATTTAATTCCTGACATCCGCACTATTTATTCTTTCCCATAACTACTCCTACTGCTTGACTACTCTTTGTTGACTCTTGGGAATGAGTAAGTTCAGAGATGAACATGATTAAGATATAAAAGGGACGGCTGAAAGCTAGTACATGCCTGTGACATCTGCTCTTACTGCAGGAGGTGGAGACACTGAAGGGCAAAAGTCAAGTTCCTCCTTCCTTCCCATTCTTGGGAGAGCCAAGAATAAATAATGGGTCATTCTTATTCATGGGAATGCAAAATACAAAGAAAGGTAAAGCGGGCCAGAGGCTAGAGAGGCCAGCTATGCTCGTAAGCTGTATGTATGTGTGGAATATTTCCATAGAAAAAGATTACTTCATGTACTGTTGGCGATGTTCAACAATTTACTTACTTAAATATATGTTTAGTATACACAGACCATATCTTGAGTTTCTGAATTTCAGCGAATATCTGATGAAGCTGTTAAAAAAAAATCAGCTTTATAAAGAGTTCATGTATTAATGTTGCATTTTACCTGGACCTACACCATATTAATCATAAATTACTGAAGGCTGTAAGAAAAATAAATGACACTAAATTACATGACAGCTATTTCTAAATATAATTTCACCACCCCAAGAAAAGTAACTCCCATAATGGACACTCCTGTCTCTTGTCCCCACACAAATTGCATTTGGTGGACAATAACAAGCCATGCTTTTATAACCATCTAAGATTTGTGTTCCATCCTTCAGGGAACACCAATGTCATCAATATGTGCCTGTCAATCTTGTTCCCTTTAGTCAATCAAAAAAATCTACTAAAAAAATATCTGCCCAGTAAATATTTAAAATGCATCCAGAATTTGATTTAACAAATCCTGAGCCTTTATTGTTACAATGCTTCATTAAAAGAGGAGGTATGCAATAGCTTCATTACACATATTATTATTGCACATAACAGTGAAGTCTAGAAGTTCTGAAGTTTGGTTTTTTCCCAAACAAGAGAAGACAACAAAAATCTTAGGATTTTTCATAAAATTGAGTATTTAAAAATACTTCATTTTCAATTTTAATTGAAATGATGAAATCAGAAAGAATCAATTCATTGTTAGTAGAATGCTTAGATAAATCCACAAAGAACATTGTTATAACAGTTATGAATTTTACTAGGCCAGCATTTTCTACCTACAAACTGTTCTAGCATAAGATTTTTGGAGAGCTATACTCTTATCTTCCAGTGCTGCTTCTCTTTAAAGGTTAGAAGATACTAAACTAATTTGCCAATTTTTTCATCGTTATTATTGAACATCTCTGTTCTGGACACTCCCACTTCAGAGTGGCAATTTTTAGAAAAAATGATGCTAAATATGCAATGCTATTAACAAAAACCCGAAATCTCACTTGCTAATATAACAATATGATGCAAATATTTGAAAAACAAATTAAAAGCAGTCTTTGTCTTTCTTTTGCCTTTTCTCTCTGTACCTGTTTGTTGCATGACCATGCATCACTTTTAGATAGAAAAAGCCTTATCTAACTCCCTTCAGAACCCCCATCTCACTGAAGAGCTCCTATAGCCCCTATAATCACAGTATCTTAGGAAGCAAACCTGAATGCATTCAACCTTGCAATACTCCTGCAAAGAGGGATTATATTATTTTTTCTATTTTATACACGGGCAACTGAAGCGGAGATGATCTGATGTTCCCAAGCAGGGATTACACCCAGGTCTCCTAAGCTAACACCCCAACCACTGACATACGCAGAAACTGTACTAAATAAATCCCCCACTGGTACTAAAGCAATCCAGGCTGAACTGCATACTTTTCCAAGGCCAGGGGAATACCGACACAGATCCCGCACGTGTGTGGTGGATGATGTCTGGGACTAACACGTCATTGGAATTTTGTCATCATAATGTGCATATTTAGTCTTTTTAGCTGATAGTGTTATGTGGAAATACCATGCTGTATATCTGGCATAACAGTGTTGTTTATCTTATATGATATAGTCTTTAATTACAAAATGAAGGGTTTTTTTTCATTTTTATGTCAGAACCCTTTCTCATGGACTTCTAGCTATTTGCTGTCCTTATGTCATGACTTGAAAATAATAATTTTCCATCTCTGCTGGTCTCAGTTATTCATTTTTCTGCTCTTTTAAGTACTTTTGCCTTTCAAATGACGCATGACTTACTCCTTTTCTTTCATCTACTAAAAAATGTAGTATAGCCCCAAGTTTTCTCTAAATACTAATTTATAAATGGCTATGTGTTTTACAATTCTGAATAGCATAATAATTCCATTGACTATTGAACTTTTGTAAGAGAAAAAATGTGCTACATGTAAGGCTTTTTGTAAAATAAGTTCCTTTTTTTTGTCTTATAAGATCAGTTTAATATCTCTTTGTATACCTACAATAAGATTGCTAGCTTGGTGTATAACCTTAAATGACTTTCATTTGCATGCATTTTTCGAAGGGACAGAACATGATATTTTGGATTATTATACCAACTGAGATGTGATTTTCCTCACAGATTCATGGTGTTCCTGAATAATAGTGAGAATCACAGACAGACCACTGCATATAGCAGCTAATCACCCAATCAGGTCTTATTTCTTTGTTTTTGAATGTCAGCCAGCTCACAAAACACTTATTCTCATTTCTTTTTAGGATGAACGAAAAAAAACTAAGCTTGAACATAAAGTTTTCAAACAACAGTGCAAAAAGATATGCATGTTCCTATTTCATTAACACCTGGAAAGTAATATGTTTAACATTAAAAAATTTTCATTATCTTAACACTGATACAAGTCTTAACACATGAATAGTTTTAGTGAAGTCAGCGTGCCTATCTGTGGATGCACAGGTGAATGGGAATTGTTTTCAGTCTTCCAGAAGTAGGATCTCAATTTTTACACTTCCTGATTTTTACTTCCTTCTAACTTACCCATAATTGTAGCAATTGAAATACATTGTAAAGAAATGTCAAGCAAAATGTTATTTCTTGTAGGAAAAAAAAAAAAACCCAAAAAAACCAAAAACATGCCAGGACATAAAGGTATATCCAAACCAGGACTCCTGTTACATTTAATAATGCAAGAAACCAATGATGAATGGTCCAGTAAAGTGAAATTCAAACCAACACAGTGTTATTTACCTGGTAATCCAAAAAATATATGGCAACACAAAAAAATATACCAGTAGGGGGTTTCTTTTCATAACAGGCACATCAATCATAAAAAGGAAGGAACATGTATGTAAGCGTGTTCTAGAAGCAGCCATCTTACCTTAGATAATGCAGCAGTTCTTATGATGTGATCAGGAAAAGTCCCTTGATGTTTCTGCAAGATGAGCTTTGTTAAGCCAACTGACCTGGACAAATGCCACTACATCTGGGGCTATAATGAGAATACTTTTTCTGCTGATGCTCAAGTGATTCCAAGAATGACTTTTCATTTGATTATGTTCATGATTTCATTGTTTCAATTAACCCAAACATCAAGCAGTAAAGCTTCAGCTCAACTAGATTCAGTGTCTTAGAAATCAACTTAAAGGTATAATGATGAAAATTTCCCGAATTTCAGTTCTAGAACACATATTCTCCTTAAATGTTTCAGGATAAATTCTGTCTTGCTGAACAGACAGAATGCCACATGATTTATAGAGTTAAACCATGCAGAATAACAGTAATAGAAAATATTCATTGTAAAATAAATAACTAAATAAACAAATCACAGTGAAAGTATACCGGGCATTAAAGCATTTGAAAACAGAGGAAGAAAAAAACTGGATTATTTACTTTTCTTATTAAGTTGTACAGCTCATTTAATGAAAATATTGCACCTGCTTAAAATTCACCATTTTACTTGAATTATATAGACAATATTCTTCCACTTATTCTAAATTTTCTTGTAGTTTATATGTCAGTTCATACAGCATTTGGAATTATGCTTACCTGAATATTTCCTATTTTTAAAACAAATTTATTTCTAGTCCTATGGGAAGCAAAGTTTTAAGTACAAACCCCAAATTTTCAAAGGAAAAGATTGAAATTTTGATTAATAAACTCCAAAGCATTTTCATAATTCAGATGATAGCTCTTCAGCCATTTAACTCTCACAGACTTGTTATTATCACTGCAATATTCTGTTCTCCCACATCTTTGTGAAAGCTAACTCTGCATTCAAGGTATCATGCTGACTTTCTAATTTGTCAGTGAATCACTAAGCCAATGAACATAGGCATAAAATTCTACTGAAATATCAGGCAGAAGAGAATATTGGTCCATATTAATTTCCTTCTTTATACAACAAAGCCAGAAAAAATTAAGTATACTACAGAAAGTAGTATTATTTTTTTTTAGTATTACCTTTTTACTTTAAAATTACAAAATGTGCAAATTAAAAAGTATAGATTAACAAAAAAATATTTTTTTATCTTTTGCACTAGCTGCCTCACTTTGCAAGTTCAAACAGGAAATGAAGAAATACTGAAAGCAGAAATAGCACAGATCGCCACAGGACAGCAGTCATAATTTTAAATATTTATTTCTTTGTTTCTTGTAAGTCCACACATGTATCTGTCTTTCTAAAGTCTTGCTTTCCCTCAAGGTAATCTAAACAGTCTAATTTCATCAGACATCTTAGAATGTGCTAATAGGATTGTCACAGCAGTTTCAAGAGGAAGAATTTATTTTCCGAGTTCACTATGCAGATCTTTCAATTCCTCTCCTGTTATTGTCTTCCAGCATACACATTTCTACAGTAAATATCTGAAAAAACAGTTCTGTGAACTGCATTTATGAGTAAGTAGGTCTAGGGGTGCCATGGTTCATTCCATTTGCTAATCAAAATCACAGTTAAAAGGATGGTCAACCTCAGCGTAAAAGGCCTTTAGCCTTTTATGAATGCTGTTTCAAATGATCAAATTACAAAAAATTTCTAAAAACAGTGTCCTATAAAATACTCAGTACAAAGAATGTGAAATATGAGAAGTATTAATACCAGGGGTATACTGGTTCATGTCTCTTTTCTCTTTTCTAATATAGAGCAGAACTTTTAATTTCAAAAGAAATATGTTGTGGTTTCAATTGCAGCTACTACATTGGTTTATTTGATCCAAAAATGTTTCTCTTTTTGGCTTGTTGCACTAAAATCTAGCCCCTCAGCTCCCAGGACTGACCTTCATAAACAGTCTTATCTCTGCAGCGAGCCAACCCACAAGCTTGGATACATTTACGGGAAATTTTTGCAACTTTGGATGCGGCACGAACTTTGCTTTCTAGGTTGATGTTAATGACAACATAAAAAGAGCTAAATTCTAAATTTCAACTGATGAAATGAGGGTCCTTTACAGCAAAATTGTCTTAATATGGAGAGATTTCATGCTGTGCGAGAGAATTGTTAATGAGCCTTAAAATGTCAAGAATTATAATTTGAAGTACAGTTTAAATGGAAGAAAGAAAAACTCCCTCCTGAAGGAGAAATTTCTTAAACATAGAAAAACTCCATCCTGAAGGAGAGATTTCTTAAACATACAAGGTTAAATCTTAAAATTTTGGGTTTTTCCTGTTCAGAAAAATCTCCAATGGGCTTTGGGAAGTATCAGCATATAGTCTGCAAATGACGAAGAAAACACAGAAAAAACCTGTTTAGATCTTAAATAGTTAAAAACTCTATTTTCATGTCCTTCCAGAAGATGGTAGTGTAGCATACTGTTAAGGACTCTTGCAGAACCTAACCAGTCTTCCAGTGTGTGAGTACTAAAACTAAAACTAAAATGAGAGTAATTGAAAAGAAAATAGTTTGGAAAGTTACACTTATAAGGTTTAAAATGTAGGGAGGGTCATTTTGGTCCACTGCTTTAATGTTTAAATTTAGATGTTGTATTTGCTAACATCAAAATATTATTGAATAAATGGATTACTGAAATATTTCATAAAAGGGAGCAGAATATGTTTTTGATTCTGAAGATTATTTTGCTGTTCTTGAGAAAATAACATGTATAAATAAATACAAAATACAGTGTCATGCAGAAAGCAAACACAAGAGGACTACAGGTTTCAGTCTACCACACTAAAGCTAACGCTCTTCTGAAAAGTATTTATATATTATAGAACAGAGAAAAGGTCAACACTTGCTATTTAAAACAAGTAAACAAACAAATAGGATATAAAAATCAATTAATCTTGATATGTCAAATATGTATTATAAATATGGAAGTAAATCTGTGGCCAAATACTGTCAGTGTCAAAAGTTGTAATATTCCTGAGAAAGCAATATTGGCTTCATTTACTGAATTTAAGTTCTATAGAATCTTCATTACATGTGCTACAACTGACTGTAAACTGTGTACCATCCCTTGCCCTTATTCACACAGAGGCATTTAGACTTGTTGCGAAAACAAAACAAAACCAAACCCACAAGAATAACTTCTGACATTATTTTCAAATAGTACTATTTTGGGATCTGTATGTTTGATTTAATTATCCATTTACTGAATCAACTAAGTTGTATTTAATGAAAATATATCAACTAGAAAACCATCCAGTCTGACAGAGAAATTGAGAATTTTCTGCTTTCTCAGTACTTTTGACCTATAGTTAATCACTCACAGCTAAACTGTCCAGGCCGTACATCAAAATCAAGGAGTTCTGTTTTCAATTTCTAACTGTATGGGTTTTTCATACCTTTCTAGATTATAGCAAGAGCCAAATGATGTTCAGTATTTCTTTCCTTGAAGGTATGCAGGCACTCTAATTAAGTCAACTTTCTGTAATGGTCACATTAAGTCATCTCTTTTTGGAAAACTTACATCTCTCAATTAAGTGATTTCTTCAGCCACTGGAATAATTTTCTTCTATTTTCTAACTTTTTATTCATGCTTTATAAGCCTTTAAAAAATTTGGACATGAAAACACAGAAGCTGTACTCCTGCAATGTGTACGGAAAGAAAATACCTCTCTTCACTCCTATTGTTTATTTCTTCATAAATAAATTTAAGAATAGAACACATTTTATGTAACAGTCATCTGTGTTGCAGTGATTTTATGCTTTCCTCCAGGATACTCCCTTAAAGACACCAGGATACAGTCACAGGTGATGTCAGACACTTTCATTCTTTCTAGGTGTGTAGCTTTGTATTTAGCAGTTTACAAGGCATTTTGTTGAATGGATGTTGCCAGGAAAGCTAGATCTCTGGATACAGCTATTCTGTCTTCTGTTTCCTACCTTTCTGCCAAGCTCATGTCATCTGTGAATGTTTATTAATTACATATAGTTTCAGATAATTGATGAGAGTGTTGAATACTTGGCCAACTGTCTTTCCATCTGAAACCCTTTTAGAAACTTCTGTTTCTGTAGGTGGCAGCACATCAACAACTTCTCTCTGGACTCTGAAAGATAGTTCTTAAACCATTTCATGCACTCTCCTGTGATCATTCTGCAAAGATTTTGATGACAAGGCCATAAATCCACACATCAAAGGGTTGCAAGGGTTATTGCCTTGTTAAATCCTAGTCCCCAAAATCAAGAGACAATCGTCCAGTCCTGGAAAAGGGTCCATAAAATATTGATCCACAAGCCTTTGCATACTAAGGCCACTGAAGTCCTCTCAACTGCCTGTATTAACAAGCATTAAATCTGGAGTAAAAAATTGCAGCCATGTCTCTCTCCATAAAGGTATAAATCTTCCATTCAGGCTAGTCAGATTTTACCAATAATGTTGCTAAGCTTTCACCATTTTTCCCTGTTTTTCACAGACTTAATGAAATTTTAAATTACAATTCCCAAATTTTAATTTCAATTGCTTTGGAAGTATTGTAATTGCCTTTCCACCATCTGTTGGGACACCTACCATGACTGGTCACACTGAACCCACACAAAACCCTTGTCACAAAACACAAGCTAAGGACAGTCTTTCTCCTACTCAAAAACCACAAAAATTAACCATCCGTCTTTCTAACCAAAGCTTCTTCATTGCAGTATGCAAACATGCAGGCAGCAATGTTTGCTTAAAGTGACCCTATGCGTCAGCATAGTTTGATTGCCTGCATTTTTCCAGATGTGATTTAACTTTCACATTCTTTCTAATGTAAAGTACTCCAACTAAATGCCTCTAGATGTTGCAAAATATATGTGCAAATTAACCCTGGCCACTAATAGATCTTCTACATCCCTAGTGGTGTCAATGAAGGGTTTAATCCCTTGTTTTTAAAATGTTAACTCCCTGTAAATATGGTTTATTTGGAAAGCACTACATTTGTCTAATAAATACATCATCCTACTTTCCAAATACAGAACAAAAATATTTATAGAAGATATCTGCAACACTGATGATCACTGTCATCTCCATTCAGTAACAGGCCATTACTGTTGCTAAACTTTTTATTATTATTGAAATCCTTTAAAAATCATTATTTTCCTTCGGCATGTACTGGATTTTCCATTTTTTCTTTCTTTTTCTCTCTTCATTCCTACCATTTCCCCTCTCTCTCTCCCCACCCCCCTTCCTCTCGTCTCCTTCTCTCTCTCACTCTCTCTCTCCCGTTCTCTCTCTCTCTTTCCCCTCTTTTTCTCCCTGCCTCCTCCCCTCCCTCCCTCCTTTCCTTCCTTCCTTCTTTTCTTCCTCCCTTCCTCCCTTCCTTCCTTCCTTCCTCCCTTCTCTCTTGTCTCTCTCTTTCTCCTGTTTTCTTTTTTTCTCTTCACTTTCCAGTTTGTGTGCACCACACTACTCCATTTCCTTCCCCAGTTGTTTTACACAGTGCCTTTCAATTTCTAACCACTTTATTTACTTTTCCAGGCAATCAAATGAATTTCTTTTCTCTTTTTCTTTTTAGTTTTGTAACAGTGGCTTTTCAGCCATGTAAGAAAGCCTTCTTTACTTTTTATATCATAAAATTTCTTTCAGTCCACTCTGTCTTTCTTTGTCTTTTCTTCAGAAAAATTACCTAGTGGTTACATGTTATCAGATAGGGTTGCTTATACTGCATATAACAAGAGCATGATCACAAGTCCCTAGGCATTCATAATCTTCCAAAGCTCTTATTAACTTTATCTCATATAATGAGGCCTAAAACATGGTTTCCTCATGCTGGGTTCAGTATCTTTTGTATTATAAAATTCATATCTACTCTTTTTTTAACTCATTATTGGTTTCGTAAGTGTTCAGCCGCTTTTCATTTTATCATTGCAAAGAAGTGTCTAAGTAAGCCTAATTTTTTCTCTGCTTCCACTCGGTAGCAGACTCCCCCTGCTCACCTTCTTAGAGTCTGTTAATTAGGACCTACTCATCTATGCACACTGGAGAAGGTGTCCATCAGATCTGACCCTGTAATATTTTTCTAGTTCCCCTGGTGATGTGATCCACAGTATTAGTATTTCAGAATATGAAATGTTAGTTCCTATTCTCTGATTTTATAGGCTTTCTAGTTCTTTTTCCCTTCTTTATGTCACGTATATGCCGCCTTCTTCAGCGTCAAATTGTCTCAGACCCACTACTGCCAATCTTTTCAGGAAGATTTCTGGCTATTTTATTTTTTGTTCTCCAAAAACTGTTTCCTAATGTTACTGTCCAGTTGACACAAACCTTGTGCATGCTGCAATGTCAGCACCATGGATCTCAGCTCCGTGCTGTTGGGCTGAGCAGGCAGCTCTGACATGCAGGACAGGAGGTATGAGAGGAAGGCTATAGTTCATATAATCATGGACTAGTTCAGAGACGTTTTTAGTAACATTTCATCAGAAATCAGTACTGAAATAATGGGTTAGAGGTGAATGAAAGACTAAATTAGCAGTGTCTGAACACTTACTGGGGATGTCTGTAACTGTATGGGTATGTGTGAGAGAGAAAGAGAGATTTATTTCAGTATGATGTCACCGAACAATGAAATTAAAGGATTTAGACAGTTACCATCTGTTGTGTCTGGTCTGCAAGTGTCCTGACACTCTGAGTTCCTTATGGCTGTGGCTTCTTAATTTGATTTCCTGGCTTAGTGTCTTAATTACTTAGCTGGCTATCTCACTCAGAGTTGCATTATTTTTGGAAATTTGGACGGGTCATAACAAAGTGAAAGTCACCTTGGGAATAGTGTATCTCAAGGAAAAAAACAGAAATAGATACTATACAGAAAGGATAAGCTTGGTTATTTTATAAGGGATTGGGCCTGATCCAGTTTCACTGAGCTACTTGTGAGCCTTTCCACTTTGTTTCGCTTTACTTCGCTTCGCTCACTGGATGATTGCAAAGGCATTTCAGCCTTTCTCCTGAAAAGTACTTCACTGTATAAAAAAGTGACTCAGGTGGACTTGAAAGTAATAGATACAAACCTGTGATTCATGTACACACAGCTGTTAAGCACTGAAGCCTGATGGTTCCCAAACTCTTCACCAGTTGGTCTCCAAACTTTCTAGGCACCCATAGATCTCCTTGTTCAGTGCTGCCTTGTGCTGAACTGCTAAGGGACAAGCTCTAGCTGGATAATAACATCAAAGTTCCCTGAGTGACCAGATCCAAGAGTCAGAGAGGTTAAAAGGAGACAGAGTTTCCTATTTTTTTTCATAATTTCCTAAGACATTAACATTCCTTCAAAACCTCTCCTCAAACCCTTCAACCCCTACTATCCTCCTTTAGTGAAATATGGAGTTTTGAAGATGTTGCAAATCCCAAGCATCAGAATATCCAGGCAGTTTATTAATCTTGCTTATTAGATTATTTGAAAAAAAGACAAGTAGATCAGCCGGTATCTTAGGTTATTCCAGTTAGACAAGAGCAAACCCACCTTAGTTCTTTCAAAGAACAAGTATGGAAACTCAGGCCTGAAGATGGAGGTGTACCTGAAATATCTGCATGAACACAGATAAGGCACAGGGTAATATATAATTCTGCATTTAGCATTTTCTGTCACATAGTTTGGTTGGTCCCTGTAAGATATAAGTGTTTTTCTCATGCCAGTCATGACCCTGACTACTCTATAGATACCTGGGAACTCTTTGAATTCTTCCTTTGGCCAAATATCCACAAATTTTGGCATCTAACTGGCTGTCAAGATTTTTCCATGAAACTAGTCTAATATGACAGCCGAATAACACAGATGGTGCTTGCCATGGTTTGTATCAGGCAGGTTCTACTTTATTGTACACTGGCAAATTCATAGCTCTGATACCACTGTTTGCATCAAAGCACCACTAGTACAGTTAGGATCAGTAAATAAAAAGCTTATCTCTGAGTATAAGAAAGATGCAGATGATGTAGATGATCCATCTGTAAAGATAAAATAAGAAAAGAGCTACAAAAGCAATGAAGAGCCAGGAGAGAGTGACTTACAAGAGCCAGGTAAAATAACTATAACTGACTAGCTATATTTATGTACATACACAGACACAACAGACAGACACACACTCATGGGATAAACAATCTGTTTAGAGTGTTTCATTAAAATGCTTTATTGCCTGAGAAGGAATCTATCATTATCTCCTGATTCTTAAGTAGAAAGGCAGCTGAAGAGAGGATTCAAAAGCAATTTCAAATCTATTTATAATACGATATTAGTACTCTATGACATAGCAGTGTAAGTAACGGCAAGAAGGAGACTGTGATACCAAGCAGAACTTGGAGAGAAATACATAAAGGTAGAATATAGACATCCATACAGAAATTTGGCAAGGATACTGATGTTAAGCTTCAAATTCTTGCAAAAATTGGTATATCATCATTAAAGTAAAAACTGTTCCTGGTTTCTATCTTATCCAAGACAGAGAAGTCTCCAAGATAACATGTCCTTCCTCTTACTGGCTTAGATTCAGACTACAGAAATTGAGTTATTAAGTTGTCTTCCAGCACAGTTATAGCAATACAGAGAGCTTGCACTAGATTCTTCTCACTTAATTTTAAGCAACAAATTTAGCAACTAAATTAGGAATATAGTTGCCATAGACTTTTAATATACTACGTGTTGTAGAATAAACATCCAGATAGGAAAATTTCAGATGACAGGAACATAATCTTGTATTCCTTTGAAAGTTTTTTTTTTTCCCCTAAGTGTGATACTTAAGCCTGTAACTCAGTGAAGTAGACCTCAACTTTCAAAATATCTTTATTTTTATTTCACAAAATCATAGCCAAACTATTGTGAGGTCACAGACAGACTATGAACTTATGTCAGCAAAGTGCACTCATGAGATTAATTTAAAATAAAAATATTTCACTTTCTGTTCTCTTTACAAATGTTGAACAGAATAGACTGGGCACTCACAAAAAAGGTACTAATCACACCTTATTTTCAATCAATTCTCATCTACTCACTGACTGGTATGGAAAAAGTCCGACGTTGCTTCAAAGGAAAATCAAGTACTAAATGTAGCACCTAGTGCAGCCACAGGCATGTTGGTGGTAGGCTGAACAGTCATTCTTGGAATCAAATGGACTAATACAGTTTTTCTTGCTGGATAGCTTTGTTTCCACCTAATTCAACAGTCACTTCAATCAGTGGCTGTAAATGTAATATCATGATTTGTTCAAAATGCATCCTGCTGGAAAGGCTAAGCAGTTGCCAGAGAAGGAGTGTGAACCAATTATTTGTGTTGTCTGGAAATAATGAGGTTGTAGACTAAGGGCAAGAAAACAGAAGATTAAATGCCAAGTTTTTTAGTTTTATCATGCTGTCCTCTTAGTTTCTAAGCTTACGGGATTTACTGCACACATAGTATCCTAACATTTAATTTTTATTTTTCTCTTAGAAATTTTCCAGAGTAATAGAGACCTATCTTATCAAAAATGAATGTGTGCCGCTATTATTTCTCATAATAGAATAAGTGAATTTATTAAATAAATCTTTATCCAAATACTCCAAATGAAGAAAATGGCTCTAACTTGTGTAATATATATTATTTTATATGCCAGACTACAAACAGGAGGTTCATAATTCACATCCTATAAAACAAAAAAATAAACTATTACTAGTATAAGCTCAGCTGGATTTCCTTTCTCCACCTCTCCAGCGTCCGGTTAATCCCTTGCACAAACACATACCTACACAACTCACAAACATGCGTGAACACACATGTCAAATCATTATCAATCTACTATCATTTGACATTACAAATGAATAATTATCTGTTGTTACTATATATATTTAGAATGACATCCACAAAAGACAGCAGCTACCTATGGATCAGGTTAGATAACCTTTAATCAGCACTGATAAATTCACACATGAAACTATTGATTTCAAATCCCAATGATTTCACAGAGAGGTCAATATGAACAAAAACATCTGTCTGAAGCTGGACTTCTTATATCAGAGACACTGTTGAGTAGTGTCCATGAATAAATATTGATGAATTGGGGGATATTTAAAAGTCTTTCACATAGTAACACTTTGCTGGTCATGTCCTCTCATGTATTACTGTTTCTCGTTTCCTCATGTGTTATAATCTGCTAATGGCAAACATCTGTAATTTATAAAACATGGTTTATTAGTCCAACATATTTTGTTTCTACTGCTATGCTCAGAATCTTGTTTATGGGAAAAGAGGAAACGCCTCATATATAAAGCAGAGAATTTATTGCTAGCATAATGGAAATCTTAAGTGTCTATTCAACAATCACTATGAGCCCAGATCTAATTATTACAGAAAAAGCAAAAGAAGAGATAATTAAAAATGAATACTTTATTAAAAAAAAAGTATCAATAATGATAAGAACAATAATAGAGTTTAAATTGTTATATAGATGCTTCTTAGTTTCTGTTCCTTTTCCTGGTGTTGGACTCACCGTTCCCTTTCCCCTCTGGATCCCAGGTCAGCAGCTCAGTCTGGTGCTGGGGGGATGTTATAGTGAGTAGTCCAGAGTCCTCACTGGGGGGAAGATGATGTTCGTGTCAATGGTTTATTCTTTCTCACTCCATGACTCGCTTGGGCAGATTTTTGTAAGTTTACTAACATACTTTTACACCTTTCCTCATTCTGCATTGCTCTATAACTCCATGTTACATCTGATTTTACAGTATCTGGTAAATTTTGCAGATGTTGTATACTTCTTTTTTCTCTTTCTTACCCCTAAAACTAGCTTCAGCCAGCTTCACGTCTGCATTTCTTTAACTGACTACTAGTGAGTTGTTTATAGCCATTGGGTCTCCAGTGCCAGCCTGTGCCTCATCTCTTCTCACCCCAGCCCTGCACCCTCTGTGCTGCATCCTGCCTCTCCACCTCTCAAGGTCTCTGCTATTGTGCCAGGACCGAATGCCTCTACATGACATCATTGTGTTAAAGCCGAAAATATCTCATTCTGCACAAAATAATTACTTGACAGTACAACCTCTATAAAACTATGGCTGCGCCATTGTCATGGTTTAACCCCAGAAAATAGTGCTAAGCAAAGGTAAACCAAACTAGCCATAGCCACCTGATCAGATGAAAAAAAAATCTGTTACATCTAAAACACATAAAAACAAAGCTGCAGGTAGGGCAAGATAAGTTCAGACAAGCAAATCTGACAAGCCTCAGTCCTCAAAACTTGCAAACTCAGTACAAAGCCTGTGGCCTGTTACCAGCAATGGCAATGATGTATTATCAGGATACAGTTACGCTTGTTAATGTTCAAAATATGATCACTGAAAAATATCAATATTGGCTTGCCCATATCTTGTGCAGTAAATACAAAGTAACTCTTCATAGTCCAGTTCAAATAAAATAAATTAAAAATAGACATATTCTATTCTGTCTGTTGCCAAAGGTTCAGATAATGATTAAGGTAAAAAAATCCATATGAACAGTTTTCTGACACAAATTTGTGAGTGCATGCAGGCACAAACTTTCTTCTGAGGCAGGAAGTTTGACAGATAATGCAGGATATTAATGAACATTGCTTTGGTCTCATACCCTTTAAATAGCTAAAAAAGTTCTCAGAAAAACCTGCCAATCACTGAGAATAGTGCTGGACTAATATTTAACAGTGCTTTTCCTTTTCAGGCATTGTGAATAATGATCACAAGCTTCAAAGACACTAGAAACTAAAGTTTTCCTGATGATTTATGAGATTATTAGTATTTTCTAACACATTCCACAGTAACTAGAATGTAGTGGGCAGACATCTTCCAAAGTGTTTTGCAGAAACATTAAAATTTATGTTACATGAAAAAGAATATTATGTGTTCTCTTTTTTCTACATTTTCCACTGTAATGCCTAAAAATGTTCCATTTCAACAGTAACAAGCTGAACCTGCCCCCCAGCCAGTTATCTACTCTTTCCTTCTACGATGCTTTTCCTGTTGTCTAGGTCTGTTTATAATATTGCAGGGCTGTGAACCAAATCACACTTGGCAGAGAGCTATGCTTTACCGTGGCTCAATGAGTTTACTATAACCAGGTAAAATAACACACTAATTTTGCTAAACACACCTCGTGTGTGGTCTATATATATATATGTGGCCTAATTTCTCAAATACACCTATTTGCCAAAGTCTGTCAAGGAAAAGCTGAATTACACGTTTAATTGTCTCTAATTGCACAAGACTAAAATAGAATTTATATAAAATAAGCCTTTGATGAAAGTGTGAATTACTACTTTTCCATTTCTGGGTATCACTCTAGATTAATTTCCAAAGGCAACCGCCAGTGATAAGCTCCAAAAGGTGCACTGCCAGCCACAGTTTTAATGCTTTGCAGAGAGCTAATATTACACAGATTCCAATGGTGTCTGAAGAAACGACCTGCCAGTAAATTTGCCTGGGAATTTGTATGTCTTTATAATCTGTTACCAATTAAAAGAAATTAATCAAATCACAACCACTCAGCTAGTCTTCCCTTGTAATGGTGTAAGTAGGAAAGTAGTTTTAAATGCTTATCTTATTAAATACTATATTAAATTATTTAGTAAGTTAAATAAAGCTGCCTACTCCCCCTTGTGATTGCTCTACTTTTAGAAACAAAATATAATACAGTCAATTCATATTTACATAAAGATTGATATAGTTTAAATTAATGATGTGGTAAACTAAAGAACAGTGGGTGAGCCATGAAGCTGTGAATAGTTGCAATAAAATCTATTAACAAGATGGCAAAATCTGCCCTGAATTTTGCAGTTGCCAGCACAGCACAGAGGAATCAAAATAGCTCTCTTTAGCCTCAGATCCACATGGTCTGTTATGCTTTTTCTATGCCAAATGTAAAAGACACCTTGCCACAAAAATCCCAAGCCATATAGATAAAGAAGTTGGATTCCTTTTATTAATTACAAAATACGGATCTGAAAATGCTCTACAGAACTGGACTTCTCAATTCATGCTCACCGCCATTCTTCATTCTATCACATAATTAAATTAAAGTATATCAGAAGCATTCAGACACAGTTTATTTCTTCTGGCTCATTCTACAAATAAAAGACAATTCAGAGATAAAACTGCTTGTGTGGTTTTGGTTTAGGCTCATTTCTACTTCTAAGCCTAGATTTGAAAATAGTATGATCAATCTTTAGGATGTAATGGCTTCCAGAATTGACACTTAATAACAATGAAGAGCATATGCTGGTGCCAATGCATTTCTCTGATTTACATACACGGATTTGGATGTGAAAGAACTTTGAAATCTATTTCAAAGTACATAAGTTTCACACTGCATGCCAGGTATTATCTCAAAAAAATGTAGTTTCTAAGATAGTTGTAATACAAAATGATATCTATTTGGACTAAAAGGCAGATAGGCAGCTTAATGTATACAAACAGCCAACTTTTCTGAAAGGTTTTTCATTTACAGAGCATATACAAATAAAACAATTGTTTGCAGCTATAGATTTGTTTACAGCCATGATGAAAACTGTGATGCATAGTCCTCACAGGCTTGTTCTTGGCTATTTTATTCAATAACTCTATGACTGATGGCAATATGTTTTAATGTGAGAAGAATGAGCATCAGCTAATTTCAGCAGGGCTGAGAACTGCTAAGCTAAACTAGCTGGGCAGAGTACCTCTATTCTCAGAATGGGGTGGGGAGGGGAACAAAACTGTGGCATGATTTAAACTTAATCTTCAGGAGTTTCAAGAAATCTTATTTTGTTTCTTTAAAACTCAGACATCCATACAGTCTCATCATCTAGGCTTTCTTTAGGTATGAAGGTATACCCCAGAGGGGGATTCATCCCATCCTAAAATCAGTATTTTTCAGGATAGTTTCATACTTTTAATTAACCTTTTATCTGTATATCAGATTTTTATCCACTAAGCATTGCTCTTATATCCAAAGTCAAGCAGAGACCTCAGATCTACTCAGGCCTCTTTTCCCGTCATTCTGCCAGGTGGAGGATGAGGGACACAGAGAGTTTCCTCCTTCATTTTGGGGATCAATTATCAGCCAGATGCAGGCAGTTAACAGCCAGAAAAGTGCTGATGGGTTTGATATTTTTTATTTTTAAAAATATATTTGTCCCATCCCACTCATAGCTACATGTCTGGAAGCCTTTGCTTCATTTATCCGATTGCATCATTAGGTGGCCTGTGAATAATTCAAAAGGTATTTAATAAGGATCAAAAGGATAGGTCACAGCAGATCAACACTTTAAATTGTGCATGCAATACCAACATAGAGGGTGCCTTTGTTTCATCTGGATGTGAAAAGTTTGATCATATATTTTAGAAATTTGAGAGAACTTAGTCAGAAAATTCTATCTCTAGAGTCTGGTGTGTCATCTCATTGATTAATTATTCAAATCTCTGTCTGTTAACAATACGCTGAAGCAATTTTAGTTACATACACACAAAAAAAACCCCAAAATATTTACCAACATGATCTATCACATAGTACCTGTGAGAACTATGACAGAGGTCTTTTTCTTTTAGCTGTACTTTCCTGAAATTCATCTCGCAACTTCTCTTCTTTGCTTTTATGCCCTCTCCATCCTTAATTTCTGTACAGTTTTACAGACAAGTAACTGAACTAAAACAAAAGAATTACTTTTTTCAGGCCTTATCTTGGAAAACTGGTTATGAGGTCATCAGTAGCACTGCTTGGTACTTACTACAGAGGTAGCTATAACTGGCTTTGTGGTTTAGTATTTCTCATCAAAGTTTTCCTTGATACTTCTGTTCTTAGATTTATTACTTACAAATTCTTGAAGCTCACTTCCTTGCTTTACTGTGATGTTTTTAAAACTTGGCTACCTCTGTACTGCTTAAGTACTCTTCTATCAATGATAACTAGTCATTTGAAGCATAAACAACCCTCCACTCTAGGTTAAACTGGTGTCAGCATGTTGTGTTGGCCAAAACCTTACTTATGTTTGTCTTCACTTATTTTAAAAGACTAGTCCTTCCAACATTCTCTGGGATAGTCTGTGCAGACCTCCACATGCTCACCTCTTTTGTTTTGTGCCGGCTCAGCCTTCCAGAGAGCGTTTCATTACTAAATGGAAAGTTTTAATTTGGCTTTCCCTATTTTAAAATATACATGTACTTGCCTTCCTGGAAGTCTACAATATTTCACTTGTCTCAAAGGACTCCTGGCAGACTGTTTCAATGTCATTTTTGTGTTTAACACATGACTTGGCTACAACTTCTGTTTGCATGATTGGGACAAGTCTTTAAACACTTTGAGGTTAAAGGATCTCTCAATAGTGGGTGGGCATATTGTGTAATTTTCTTTTACAGCAATTGTATTTTCATATCTGAATCCTGCTTAGTCTGCATTAAAAGATGCTTCCATCATCGTGATAGCTTTTGAGTTTTCTGGGTGGCAAGTTGATTACATAAATCTACATTTGTAAGAAGGCTTTTCCTGCCATAGGGTCACAAGATGTCTACAAGCTTGATAAACTACATGGAAACTGTTAATAATACTAGAGAGACATGGTTTTTTTGGTTTGTTTTTTTTTTTTTTTTTTACCACTACTACAGCTGGTCATGGCTAGTACAATGCAGTCAAACAATGATATTTACGCAAATGCAATAAAATCTAGTCTTGGAAACCATAAAATTGATCTATTATGCCTGAGATACATTTCACTGAAAATAAGACTAAATGGAACAAAAGTGGCACATTTATTCCGAGTATTGACCTGTACTTGGTTAATTTTCAGCCATTGAGCTTTATTCATATGTACACCTATAACAATTTACATGATTTGAGTCTGGGAAAGAAGCTTTTATATTGTAGTTGGTTTACAAAATGGCCTCTGTGTAAATAAGTATCCAACCCATATTTTTAAATCATGTCCATTAAATAAAATCAGAAATTGCAAAATGACAACTCTTTGACTTTATTAAAAACATGCTTGTCTACTAAACATGAGAAGGTTGTGTGGCTACTCAGAAATAAAATAAAACTATTGGAAGCTGAAGAGGTAAACCTTACTGAGAGGGTAGTTATTGACTAAAAGATGATATACAATTCTGAAGCCATCACATAAAATAGATCTCCATAAGCAGAAAAATAAAGGAAAGGACAATATGAAAAGAAACCCTCATAATTCTGAATGCCTCAGTAAAGATAGCTATCAACAAAAGTCCAATGTATGAACTGAAATTATACTCTGCTATAAATATTAAAGTTGAAATTTGAAATCCTATTAAAGTTCTACTGAGAAGTTATTGATAAAGGGTAAAGAGCTGACCAGAAAATGTAGAGAATGCAAACATGGTTACTATGTCTTGTAGCAATCAGAAGCCCAGTAGTAGAAAGTGTGATAGATTGTTTTACTGAAATCTAGGTCTTGACAGAATTTAATTTAAAGTTTATTAGTCCTTTATAAACTCAACTTTATTATAAACTGTGCCTAAATAACCATAGTAATTAAACAACAGGTGGCCAGCCCTACTCACAGATAACAAAATCTTCCTTCCACAAGTCATTGTTTTGCTGTGCTCACTAGAGGGAAGTAAACATCTGGAATCCCCAAGCTAAAGCAAACATTTATGATGGTGAATCATAGCTCAGCAAGCAAAGAAGAGTATGAAATAAATTCTAGTCTTCATTCTGCTGTCTTTGTTATTTTTAAAGAGTAAACTTTTACTTGAAATAGGAAGATCAGAGACTTCTAACAAGAGATGCAAGTTCAGAATATATAAACATCTTGGGATAGTAGAACTTACTAGTCCCATTAAGAACTCCACTGGCAGATGCTTATGTCATTCTTAATGATTTCTGTAAATACACATCAGCATTGCTATACAGTCACATTATCAGTCACATGTTCATCTCTACTGCAGCTTTTTGGCTTTTTAGCTTTTGGCTTTGGTTTTTTGTTTTGGTTTGGTTTTTTTTTTCCCAGACAAATCTGCTCTGTACTTGAGACAGTGACACCATCATTTCCACAGTGCTATGATTTAAACAAGGACTGGATCTAGCTAGAGAAGGATGTTCTAATGCTGAAGCATGCAAGGCAAGAAGCACTCTTTTTCTGGCAATCTGTAAATGTCATTTTGCAACCACAAAGCTATTAATATTATTATTTAAATGTGACAAGAGAAGAGAAGAGAAGAGAAGAGGAGAGGAGAGGAGAGGAGAGGAGAGGAGAGGAGAGGAGAGGAGAGGAGAGGAGAGGAGAGGAGAGGAGAGGAGAGGAGAGGAGAGGAGAGGAGAGGAGAGGAGAGGAAAAAGGGAAGGAAAGGAAAAAGGGAAGGAAAGGAAAAAGGGAAAGGGAAGGAAAGGGAAGGAAAGGGAAGGAAAGGGAAGGAAAGGGAAGGAAAGGGAAGGAAAGGGAAGGAAAGGAAAGGAAAGGGAAGGAAAGGGAAGGAAAGGGAGGAAAGGGAAGGAAAGGGAAGGGAAGGGAAGGGAAGGGAAGGGAAGGGAAGGGAAGGGAAGGGAAGGGAAGGGAAGGGAAGGGAAGGGAAGGGAAGGGAAGGGAAGGGAAGGGAAGGGAAGGGAAGGGAAGGGAAGGGAAGGGAAGGGAAGGGAAGGGAAGGGAAGGGAAGGGAAGGGAAGGGAAGGGAAGGGAAGGAAAGGAAAGGAAAGGAAAGGAAAGGAAAGGAAAGGAAAGGAAAGGAAAGGAAAGGAAAGGAAAGGAAAGGAAAGGAAAGGAAAGGAAAGGAAAGGAAAGGAAAGGAAAGGAAAGGAAAGGAAAGGAAAGGAAAGGAAAGGAAAGGAAAGGAAAGGAAAGGAAAGGAAAGGAAAGGAAAGGAAAGGAAAGGAAAGGAAAGGAAAGGAAAGGAAAGGAAAGGAAAGGAAAGGAAAGGAAAGGAAAGGAAAGGAAAGGAAAGGAAAGGAAAGGAAAGGAAAATTATGGTACCAGAGTACTGAAATCCTCTGTCTATATCCCAGATTTCAGTGGAGTATAGAAATATTGAAGCTAATTTTAAATTATCAGAAACAGTGACAAAAAGAGGGTTTCATATAGGCCAGTTTTTGCTTCCACTTCTGCAGTACTGTAGCTGGCTCTCCATACCAGGATATATTTTATCTAATGGTAGATATCTACAGATTAACTTCTTCTCCAGGCTTCCTTAATAATCATTTTAACTATTAAGAATAATGAGAGTAGTCAGATCTCTCTTAATGGAGTTGTGTAAAAGAGTCTTTTTAGAGTACAATTTTTCTGACATATTTCTCACCCTTCATCTAAACTGAACCTGGAAGAAGAGGCTCAGGTGCAGAGTTCTAGATTGTAACCAATATTCAGTGACTTAAATTCCACCTCAAGGGCCAACTACATATGTGAGGTCTGAAGTCCAGCATAATCAATTAAAAGATTGCCATTGATATGAATTACCTTGGGTAGACAGTGTGGCACTGATGGGATGAATTGCCTACAAACCCAACACTCTAAATATTTAACTTTAGCATAAACCCTATAAAACATATTTTAATACGTAACATTTATAATGTTCTTTTACTTTCTGATCTGAAAATTTGTCAAAAAGGCCACACCAAGATGGCTTGACTTCCATCTGAATAACTCTTTGTATCCAACTTGTTTCCTGTCTCTAGGCAGTTTCTTGCTCAGAACTTTACTTCTTTTTGGAGAACCTCAGAAATGTATTCTTCTTGTCAGTTCTTTCGTCCAGGGGCAGGATTTTTGTGGAATTCAAGCCTCTCAATAAAGCAATTTGTCTCTATCAATCTGTGAACTCTATCTCCTTTGAAGTTTAGGCTTACAGCAGGTTCAAAGCATTCTCGGAGCATTAAGACAGGTTGTATAAGGCCATAGCTTCATGACATATTTAATATGGATCTGGAGAGGAGACAGAGAGGAGCAGAGGAGCTGGAAATGGACATGAGCTTCTTTTTCTGGCAGTAAAAATTGTTAAATCATTTCATCTTTATTGTGTCATTGGTCACTTTAGGCAAAGGGGAAATGGGACAGAAAAGGAAGGAGATGTAATGGCAGGTTAAACATTTATATGAGCTAAGAACTGCTTCCTGCCTTATGTACTGGCAGCACCACAGCACTTCCAGGATAGAAGTGTCAGAGCCTCCATGTGGAGCCGGTAATTACCAACACATCTTATATACAAGTCTTGTTGGAACTAAGCTAGATGGGAGACAGATGAGTGCCAGGACAGAAACACTGAACAAAAATATTTGCTTTAAAAGATAAGAAAAAAGTAGATACAGAATGTGATTAGACATTTTATATGAAAGTATTATTGATTTATATTACATGGAACTGTTAAACAAAAGTGAGTTGCAGCAGCAGAAAATATCAATTCAAAACTCAATATATGTTAAACCAGGCTTTCCTTTATGGAATTAAAACAAAAATCATAAGCAGTAAGCAAAAGTAAGAATAGTCTTGACTATTTAAGCACAAAGTATAGCTTAAATTATTGCACATCAAATAAATGTGTATTTGTGCCTAATCCTGTACAGATGCTTTCATTTGTAAGCCTTTCTTATAATTATTTAAATTTAAAAAAAAAAAAAAAAAAAGAGCAGTTGCATATCAGCAACACCAAATCACAGAAAATCAAAAAAAGTTTAGGCTGGAAGGGACCTCTGTTTGTCATCTAGTCCAGGCCGCTGCTCAGAGTAGGGCTAATTTCTGTGCTAGATCACGTTGCTTGGGTAGAGTTTGATTTTGAAGGTCTCCAAAGATGGAGATTCCACAACCTCTCTGAGCAGCTTGTTTCCTTTTTTAACTAGGTGTATAGTATCTTTTTTATTCCCTATAACTAGTCAACATTCCTGTTGTTGCAACCTGTCACAGCTCTTTTTTGTCTTCTTTCTGTGCACCTCTGAGAAGATTTTGGCTTCTGCTTCTCTATAAAAACCTTTTAGGTATGAACACTGTAAACAGGTCTCTTGTTAATCCTCACCCTCAGACTGAACAAATGCAGATCTCTCAGCCTCTCACTATATGGCTGTCCCCTAAACATCTTAGTGGCCTTCCACTGGACTCTCTCCAGCTTGTCAATCTTTCTCTTACTTGGTGACCCAAACTGGAACACGATATTCCAGATGAAACTTGATGAGTTCTGAGCAGAAAACACCGATATCTTCCTCCGATTATGCTTGTCTTGATGCAGTCCAGCATGCAATTAGCCTTTATTGACACAAGAACACTGCAAATTTGTCATCCAACAACTACATCGTTTTTGGCAAAGCTGCTACATAGCCATTCAATTCATAGTCTCCACTGATCCATCCCAGATGCAGGACTTTGCATTTGTCTTTGCTAAAATTCATGAGACTCCTTTTGACTCATTCACTAAGGCCCCTCTGAGCAGCAGCTCTGCCTTTCAGCATAATGACTGCTCCTTCAATTTGATGTCATCTGTGAAGTTGATGAGTGTGTTTTCCATCCCATCATCTGGATCATTGGTGAATGTTTTAAACAAAGTTTTCCTCAGTATTGACCCCCAAGAAAGGCCACCACTTAGAAGCCAAACAATTGACCACCACTCTTTGGGCCCAGCAGTTCATCTAGTTTTCCACACACTTTGTAGTCCACCTGTCCAGTCCATATCTCCCCAGTTGGGCTACAAGGATTCTGCAGGATACTATGCTGAAAACCTTGTTAGAGTCAAAGTAACTGACACCCACTGCTTAGCAAGTCACTTTGTCATAAAAAAACGGTCGTGATCAGGCACAATCGGCAGGTAAAACCCTGCTGGCCAAGTCACATTCTTGTCCTGCAAGTGCCTGAAACTGGCCTTCGTAAGGACTTGCACCCGAATTTTCCCAGGGACTAAATTGAGACTGAGCAGCCAATGGTTTCCTGGACTCTTCTTCTTGTCCTTCCCAAAGATGAGCATTACATTGTCTTTTTCTGTGACTGTGTTCTTTGAAAGCAAGTCACCTGCCTCATCTAGCCATAGGCCAACATGGTCTTCTCTTTGCAGCTGATGATAGACTGTTATTTTGCCTTTAACATCCTTCATCAGTTCCAAACCCAGACAAATCAAGGTTTGGTCTTCCTAATTCCATCCCTGCGTGCCTGTGTGATCCTTCTACGCTCCTGGGCAAACCGTCCCTGCTTCTGCCCTCTCTACATTTTCTTTCTGTATTTCCTCTGGGATTCCTTATTCAGCTAAGCTGGCATCTGCTGTTCTTCATAGAGAGTTTCTCATAAATTACAGTTTTATATTACAATAGACTGTTTTTCACAGCTTTCAGTCACAGGGGCAGATACTGGCATCAGTTAATCTGCTTAACTCCACTGAGTTCAGTGAAGGTACTTCAGTTAGTGCCAGCTCTGAATCTGGGTCATTCACAGAGTTTAAATCAATTATGATTTACAGTGATGAAATTGTATTGTTCATGACACACTGTGCAAAATGTATTTACAATGTCTTTTATGCAGTACTTTGGCATAAGAGTCAACACACTGAAGCACTAAAGAAAGAACATGTGATTCTATGAGACATATGATTGCATTTTGCAAGGTACTCCCTATGTTGCATTTGTGTGTGTGTGTTAGAATATTATTGTATTGCTGTGGAATACAAGTAAAATTTTTAGAATACTTCTATTTTAGTTTGAAATTTAATCTTTAGTTCATTTTATATTCATAGCGTGCCTGTATAATCTGTCCTTTATATGTATACACACGTGCGATCTCCTTCTTAGTCAATAACAGGGATCTACCTATGTCTATAGGCACAGATATGAAATTATCTCCTCTGCATGCTCAGGAAATGGAAAAGCAGATATAGTCACATATTCTGCACAATATTTTTTTCAGTCTACAGTATAATCTTGTATTACTGCAGCTGTGGTTTTCACACACACAGTCCTTCATTTGAACAAAACAATAATGGTTTGCAGAATTTTGCAATTATAAATTTAAGTGTCAAATGGCATATAAAGCATTTTTATATGTGAGAAAAATTTTTGGTGTCTCTCCTTATTATGTTTCTCTCGCTACAGTTATAAATTTGATTCTGTTCCTTATAAAAACATAAAAATATAGAACCTAGAGATCATATATATACTCACCAGGTCTAATTGCAATCGCACAACATACTAATTTTACTTCTGTAGTTTTAGTATTATTTTCTGCCTGTTAGGTGACATCAGAACTTTTTTTGTGGTTAATCCTACTACAAGGGGGAACATATAAATAATCTTATTTACCAGAACATTGACTGTGATGACAGCAAAGGCAGCCTTATGTCTGCTGGGATCAGGTTTAATATCACTACTCAAATCTACTGCTCTAGCTGTCAGAGAATACTAAGATTCTGTTTCACTGTTCATTGCAATTAAAATCTTTGTGCACTTGGCAGAGTAAACAACTGTATATTTTTTCTGAGCCAGATTTTTAATTCATTATGGAGTAGGATAAAAAAAAGGTCTAATTTAACTAACCTCTAACATAACTTCAATGTGCAGCTTTGAATAATCTTAGTTTCACAGATTTTTAGATCATCATTTATTGCTATAATTAGATACACAATGGAAAGATTAAAGAAAATTTCAAGTTGTTTGTATTCCGTTCATGCTATAAAATTAAGCTGTACAGATTTTTAAGAACAGATAGAGTCCCTATCTGGCTTTTTATAAAATGCAAGAAGGTTTCCTAAATTGCCTCCAGAAGTAGTGTGCTTCAGTTTACTGAAGCTGGCCAGTCCTGATATCCAAATATGACTCACCCAAACAGCAGCTATTGTCAAAAACATTAAACATGTCTGTGTAAGCACTTGTAGCCTGTTTGTTAGCACAAATCTCTTTCACAATAACTGTGGCAGTACCTATGGAAAACCAAGTCAATTTATGATTATCATCGTAATTATATATATTGGGAGACAGGACAATGCAAAACACAGAAGAAACCCCACAAAAATAGATACATGGCTGAATAAATAAATAAATAAGCTTTTGCAGCTTCTAAGCAGTCTTGAAAGGAGAACAGTTGTTTATCTCCTGGCTGTTTTGCTCCCAGGTGTACTTTTATCTATTTCTCCGGACACATCACATCTCCTGCACTGACAGTGGTAAACAGCACCTCCTGGTGCAGCACGAGCCTGTGGGTCTCTCTGGGGAGAGATTCTGCGTGACAGCTGGGGAGCCTGCTCAGCCTCAGCCCAAGGCTGAGCGTAGTTCCTTCTGTGACACACTATTCGAATGAGACTAATGTTGCCAGAGTTTTGGCAGCTTGACCTTAACACTGTAACCTCTCAGCCTGCACTCCTCATCAAAAAGGACCCCAAAGTGCCCTAAATTCTCCAACAATTGCGCTGTGTCCAGGTCCATTTAGCTAGTTTAAATCAAAGCAATCCCCACATAGAATTATGCTGCATTAAACTAATGGATGATTTATTCCTAATTATGTATACAAGCATATACCCAGCATTAATAATCTGTAAAAATACATCAGCAATTTACATGTTCACTAGCAGGCAATTAGAGTTGGGGTATTGTAAAAAAACATAATAATTTTATTGATTCCTGATGTTTGACTTTTATATTGCTATTTGCAATGTTTGCCTCAGTTGTCGAGAACTGTCTTCTTTTGCAGCTTGGGGGAGTGTGTGTGTGTGGAAATAATCCCCTTATATCTAAGGTATTTTGGTGAACTGGATGGGAGCATAGTGTATTATTCCTGGACAAATGCCTTGGGAGGAGCCTAAAAGAAGATGAATTAGTGACTTGACCTAAAGACTATTAAGTCAAAGAAGGTGATCACACAAATTTAATGTTCTTATAGATGGTATACAAGAATATTATGCTTAATCTGTGAGCTATCCTTTCATCTTGCTTTCCCACCAACACAAAACCTTTTGGGGTTTCTGGAGCTGTAAGTCAAATACTGTCACTGCTTAATTTTACATAAAAGCATGATAAGTGAACCTATGTCCACTAATATCATTGGAATCACCCCACTTGGCTTCAGCATTGTTTGCAATTGGAGCTAAAATGCACACTTGGTTTTCCTCTTTGAAGTAAGTGGAGTTAAAGACATTTATAGTAACTAAAAACCTTGTATTGTTATCAACAAGTACAGCTCATCTGTGAATAGATGGTACATAGAAATGTATCTATATAAGGGAAAATGAATTTTCTACTTTACTAACAGACTTTAAGAGAAAAAGACGTTTGGTCAAGTTAACCAAGAGGATCTGGTATGAAATATCAAAGGCGTGCTTTTTTTTTTTTTTGTGGGCAGGGGTATTGTTGCTTTTTTTTGTACTGTTATTTTCCATAAGAGGAAAACTTTGCACAACCATTTTGACAAGCACTTTGAGCATGTGTATCTTTCAGCTGCAGGGTAGTATAATTTATATCCCGTAATTATTTCCAAGGTTTGCAGATGACCCCTTTGTTTGTGATGGGATCCTTCCATCAGATACATAGATCATCAGTGTGTGCTAAAACTGCGTCCTTGCAAAAGTGTCAGGATCACAGTTTAAATGTTTAAACTCAATCTAGTAATAATTTAATTATATTCTTATTTTTTCAGGCATCTAGAGCTAGCACACTCTTTTGAATAGGATTTGTACTGGACTTTGAGGAGGGCTAAATATTATTATATATTTGAAATACATTTCAAAGTACTCTCCTCCTTGCATCTAAGTCTTATCAGCCAGATCCTACATGAAAGATCATACTTCGTTTGCACTTCTACTCTATTAAACTGAAATGATTACACTACTAATACACACTGTCCTTTCTTCTACAAAGACAGATATAGACATGCTTTATTTTACACAGCATAAATGTGTATCATTAGAATCAGCTGGACTATTTACATGGCATAACATTAGATAAACATATAATGCTTTGCTGGGCTGAGGCTTAACCATATACATAAGTCCCTAATTCATCACAGCTTTATAAAGTTCCACTTACTTTAACTGAGTTACTTGTAACACTTAAATTATAAAAAGAGACAGAAAGCAAAGAAGAAAGGGAAAATCCTTCAGACTTAGGCAGATGCTTGGCAGGGGCAAGTTTACAACAAACTGTTGAAGTCTGGCAAAATTATTATAGGATGACAAAAGGCCCCATACCTTCAAGCATTATGCAATGTTAAATGGATTTTGCTGCTTCCATAATGATAATTAATATGTAGAACAGGCTATGCAAAAATCAGTAAGATTAATAATATATTATTCTCCCTCTTCCATGGTTACAGGAATACATTTGGTATTAATGCTAATACATTTAATTTAATGGATTAATTTGGAGTCAGTGCAGAAGTTACGGACATTTAGGAAATGATCTGTTTGTAATTCCATATGTTTAATATTAAAATAAAGTGCCTCACACTGGTACTCTGGTAGATGTCACTTCACAGTGAATTAAAATTGCTTCAGACCTCAAGAATCAAAGAAGAATTCAAAATTATTCTGCTATATAGTCACACTCACGGATATAATTAAAGGTCTGTCAGCACTTTCATTACATAAAACCATTTTTAAGCAGTTTATAAGTTGGCCATAACATTTTGCTTAAAGCTGGAAATGGGCTGTGAGTTTCCTGCCCGGGAGTGAATTTTTGTTTCTTATGAATGTAATTGGAATCAGATTATTTTCCTGTGTTTCCTATCCATGACAAAAGGGTTAAAGAACATTGTTTTTTACGTTCCTCCCACATGTACAAAATAACTCTGTGCTTCAATCTAGCACCTTGCAGATAATTAGGCTCCATCAGTATACAGGCAAATAAAACAGATCCAAGGCACGGGCTAGATCACTGGCCCATAGACATGTTGTCCTGGTTTCAGCTGGGATAGAGTTAATTTTCTTCATAGTAACTGGTATGGTGCTGTGGTTTGGATTTAGTATGGGAATAATGTTGATAACACACTGATGTTTTGGTTGTTGCTGAGTAGTGCTTACACAAAGTCAAGGACTTTTCAGCTTCTCATGCTCTACTGACTGAGAAGGCTGGAGATGTACAAGAAGCTGGGAGGGGACACAGCCAGGACAGCTGACCCAAACTGGCTAAAGGGCTATTCCATACCATATGAAGTCATGCTCAGCATATAAACTAGGGAAAAGCTGGCCAGGGGTCCACTGCTCGGAGACTGGCTGGACATTGGTTGGTGGGTGGGGAGCAATTGCATTGTGCATTAGTTGCTTTGTATACTCTTTTATTATTATTATTATTATTATTATTATTATTATTATTATTACTACTACTACTACTACTACTACTACTACTACTACTACTATTTCACCTTATTTTATTTCAATTATTAAACTGGTTTTATCTCAACCCATGAGTTTTTTTCCACTTTTCCAATTCTCTCCCCCATCCCACTGGGGGGGGGGTTGGGAGTGAGCGAGCAGTTGTGTGGTGCTCAGTTGCCACATGGGGTTAAACCACTACACATGTACTGTTTAATACACAACCTGGTATGGCTTTTGCCCACTCCAGCTAGAGCTTTCCCAATGTTCAGGGGCACTTTGGGGAATACCACAAGCTAAGGGCAGTTTGGATGTAGCCATGCAGTTTTGGAGGTTTAGGGGAAAGACTTTAGTCATAACTCAGATGTAAACTATGACAAGACATTTGGCCTTAGGGCCAGAGAAGAATCCCATTTTATTTGCCATTTTTTTATAGATGGCAAGTAGATGAGCCTGTTTTATTTGCCAGTATAGACCTACTCTTAGTGTACTTCACAGAGACAGACTGGTCAAAGATGTTTTTAAGACGGCATGTGCTCACCATGTTAGCTGGCACATAGTAGTCTAGGACCATTTTAAGATACCAGTTTGGTTTGAGCTTAATTCTAGATAAGTAGAAATCAATTTCCATGGGAGGTTCAAAACACAGAATAAAATTACTCGGCTATTAACACCAGCACTTATCCAAAATGCATTATTAGTTAGGCAGAGCTTCAAGAAAATCAAAGGGTGAGATTATAACAGAATTATTTAAAGAAAGACAGTTCACAGATATGCTGCTTAATTGACTGCTGTGGGCTTTGGAGGCCAGAGGCAAGATGAATGTATGCACAGTCACTGCCAAGGAATCCTTTGAAAGGAAAGTGCTTGCTCATTCCCAAGAGAAATCACAAGATTGCTGAAGAGGTTAAAGGAGCTCAGCATGCCCATCCTCCATATAGACAAACCTTTTCCAGTATATGGAGCATTTCCAGCACTTCTCTCATCACCTTGAACAGCAACCCAAGTGGAGTCACAAGTGTTCTCAGGACTGAAAGATAAACAGTACAGACTGTATTTGTTTATGAACAAGTGTCATCACAAATCAGGAAATATGACTGAAACACTTTAATTTCATTAGTAGTCAGAGTAACTTTTTAACCATAAAACTCACAAAGAATTAAATCCTTGGTGAGAAGGTTACTGTAGCCTGTTCCACCTCTACTCCTACATAAGGAGGTAGCTAGGAGTTCTCCAAGAGGAACTGGTTTTGGAAGGTCAACACCATATGCTTAAAAAAGACATTTAGAAAGCTATCAACAGCAGGAGATTGGTCTGTCTTATAAATGTACCAGTAACATGGTAATATAACTTTTGACACACTCCCTACCTGGAAAATAATAATTAAAATTAATATAGTGTCACCAGTTTATCTAAGATAGAAGGACATGATCTGCCTGCACTCAAAATGAATATCAGTAAATAAATTCAGTGGCTGAAGAAAGGAGAACTCCAATCACAGAAGTATCATTGTCATTATAAGAAAAAATAAGGAAAAAGAATAGATCATGCTCCTTCAGGAAAAATTAAGGATTGACGCTTGCTTATTAAATTGGGAGCAACATAACAAAAAAAATCCCACAAAAAATAAACAAAAATGCAAGTAAAGAAAGAGCAAAACACATGACCAAGGATCACTTGAAACGTAGCCCTTTCCACAGCTGTTTTACATGCGAGGCATATCACAGGTATGAGGACTGCGAAGGATTCAGTAAGAACCAGACAGATAACAAGGTATGTTTTCCCTTCAGAAAGACCATGGCAAGCTGGATCTACTCTTGCTGAGTAGTGGCGATGACCTGGAGGAGCAAACAGCAGGGCTTGGAAGGGAAATTCTCCATTGTAAGTTGCTTTGCTAGAGAAGCTAAAAACAGTTAAAGAAACACGAGGATTTGGCTTGAGACTGTCACTCCAAGTTAATGGAAACCCCAGATCTAGTGAATTATGGACTCCATCTGCTGTGATTGACTCTCAGTGAATTGGAAGTAAATATAGGCTCTGTTTCTTACGCAGATAAGCCATGTGTTTTTCTTGCTATTTTTCCAATTTTCACAAGAATACTTAATGCAAAATGCAATGTTGATGTTTGCCTGACATTCCAACTGATTGTGGGGTGACACAACATAGGAAATTTCTGAAAAGAAAGAGGAAGATTATTGTCTACATCTTTTGAAATAACAGGTACTTTTGCAGTGGTAAAATACATTTTGTTGCTATCGCTGCCTCAGACTTCTGAAGCCCTCTGGTGAGGAGCAGCAAGGCCTTCATGGTTCAAGGAGACTGTAATCTAACGGTACCTAAATGAAAGATATTATGACTAAATAAACAAATTAGTAGATAAACCAGAAGTGCAGTTATTAAAAGTTCTTTTGAGGTATTCTGTAAAGAGCCAAAAAGAAAGCAGAACACAAGATTCAAGAAACCACTGAAATAGGAAAAGACCTGTTTTGATCATTTGAACACTGACTGTAGCATAGTATGACAGTTCATGTAAGGAAAAGCATATTTATCCTACACGAACTGCTAAATACTGTTTCAAATCTTGGCAGTACTTATTTACTCCTTCCCCTGTTCAAGAGAGTGAAATTTAGCAGTAAGCACATAAGTTTTTCCAAGTCAATAAAGAAAGCGATTTTTCCTGTTTAATAGTTTTCGAACAGCCTCTTGTGACCTATGCAATCGTTAGACAGTCCAGCAAAACCTTTTGCAATTGCAAGATTTTTTTTTACCCTGGTCTAAAATCTGCACAGATTTTGTTTTACAGTACACTACCTAGATACAAGCTAAAGCACTGAAACAGGGATATTTCTTTACCTTGTAGCTTGTGTGTGTGAAGGGGTCTGGAAATAGCTTATAACACAAAACATTAATCAGGTGGCTTTATCTGCAATTACTCACTATACTTTTCATATGTTGTTGTTATCTGAACTAATCTAAAAACAAACTGAAAGGAATCTGCCCTCCATTGTTTACTGTATATTTGAATACTCATTTAATCGTGCTCTGGGTTTTAATTTAGAACTCAATCAAAAGGGCTTTTTCTTCTTAAAATGTGTGTTTGCCACTGTTGAATTCCTCAAGTTGCATTTCCAGAATGAGAATAAAAATCACCAAGTACATCTGAGATCTGGTCCTGGGACTAATTAGGAATGCAAAGGATCCACGCAAACTGGCCTTTATACTTTGGAAGAAAGTTGACGTCAGAGGAAGATTAGGCATAGCATGGCTTCACCCTCCCATGGTCCAACACTTCCAGAAACCTTCCCATCTGATAGCAGTGACAAAGTGGAGAAGAGGGATGTAGCTGATGCTGATGGAAACAATTTCATTTCTTCATTTACACTAATAAGCAGTTAGTGAAGGGCTGTTCTGCACATGGGCAGCTATTTTAAGCTCATTTAATTGTGCTCATTGAGGACTAAAGGAGAACAAAGAACATGAAGAAAAAGGTGCATGAAAAGCACCATAATCTTCATTGAATTTTTAGTAATTCAGTCTTTTTGTCTAAATTCATATATTTGAAATATTACAGATAAAGAGGAACATTATTGACTCTAGGAATTGCTCTTGATGTTTTGGACTCCAGTCTTTGGAAGTTAAAAGTGGTGGGGACTGTAGGACAAAGTCTCAGCCAGCATATATTAAAGTCAGTAGAGTGAAGCTTACTGAGTAAGCAGTCATGTACTTCTCCATTAAGTTTATTATGAGTCTACCAGTTTCATGAATTTATGATGGCCTTTTAGGCACCATCCAAGGTACCTTAGGGTGTCATATGTGCACTGCCACTGTACTGTGAAAGCAGTAGATACTTTAAAATGTGCATATTTTGATTCTCAAACAAGTTGTTCTGAATCCCACCTTTGGGAACATATTTTTTTATTACTTCACCAGTTCTAGTATTCTAAGAATGCTAAACAGTACTTTAATAATTAATTTTATAATGCAGTTTATAGATAATAAACTTTCAGGCTCTTGGGAAAATGTATCATATGAAAGAGCTCAGTAAAATGAAAAGGCATGTTTTGACTCAGTCACAACCCTCCTGTGACAAAGAGATTGGACAGTGTTTTCCTTTGAAGTCTATATAACATTATCCTAGGTACAGTAATATGGATACTACTACTTTAAATAAGATGAAACTTCAGCTTAAGCTTTATGATGGTGTATTCCAAAATAAATTAGCTGTATTGCATATTCTTTCTTTAAATAAAGTAGGTCAAGCTATTATAAGAGTAATACCCGTTTATTACTGTTGATCAATGATTGTCTTCTCCAGTCCTTAGCCAGTTTAATGCTATTTTCTTATTTTCAGACCAACAGGCTGATTGGCAAGCAAACCACACAGCTGCAAGGCCTGCTAACTTCAGCATAAACTCTGAGTTTTCAGCTCTTCTGAAAATCAGGTCAGACAGCTGAGGTCAGAGTCTGGACTGCTATCAGTTCTCTACCTTCCTAGTTTAGACTGTGGTAAAGAAAAAACTCAGACCAGCTGACTGAAGAAGTCCTCTGGCTTTAAAGTTTGTAGAATTATTGCAAACTTTATTTTTTCTCCAAAACACGAGGACTCAATTGACTTTTTCAAGGTGGAAGCAAGTGTAAATAAAAACATTTGGCCTTCATAGGCTGATTTACATTCTCTGGATTCATGTAAATGATATTGATGCAAGAGGTCATACTGAGGTCACTATTGAGTACAACTGCTCGGAATCATTTTGCCAAAACATTATTGAGTGAAAGAAGATTGTTCTGTTTGTACTGAAAATTTTCATTTTTCCTGAAAGTCTCTGTGAAAAAATATTTCTGAAATTAAAGTGATTTCACTTGGAAAATGGGAAATTTGCATTTGCTTTCATTTCTTGTATTACTTCATTTGACTAGTCAGACACAAGTACAGGGAAAATATGTTTAGAAGTATAAACATGAGAAATTTCTCGCAGTCTCTAAATACATGCAAAAGCAAAAGGCTGGGATTCTTTACTGAACAAACCATGGAGACTTTTCAGTCAGGAAACCCAATCTTTTTCAGGAAATGTAAAATATTTACAAAGTAGAAATTATAAATTCCAACTGTTCTACTTAAGTTTCAAGACTCTTCTCAGCTAATGAACTAAATATTTCACTCAGTAAACATCCAGTCTACTGCCCCTCTAGTTCTGATTTCTAGATTCTAGTAAGCCCTACTTTCATTTAAAACACAACATCACTGTGCAGATGCACAGCAATATGGGACACACCTTGCTGTGTTTTCAATCTTCAAAGACTATTAAGAGGGTGGATTTATATTAGGAAAGGTCTGTATCATTTCTTTTTTAAAACAATCTGGGTACTTCTTGTTGTTTAGCTAAGCTATACAGGAAGTCATTATAAGTTAGAAAACTTACTCAAGAACTTGAATAAATAATAGGCTGGTTAACTGGGGTTATTGCATTTAACTTGAGGAAAGATATGAAATAAGGACTTTAAAGTGAGGTATCTTCCAAGACAGCTATAGTCATTGTGATTACATTGTGGATCACATCCCATGCTCAGTTTTGGATTTGCAATGAACGTGTTCATTTTCATAGTCCAAGATTTCCATATCCTAAAAACAAAGCACTATAGGTATAGTATAATGTAGTACAGCTCCACTATTCTGTTTCTGTGTTATAATAACCAGTATTTACCACAATGCAACAGAATATTAGTTCTGATTAGATAATTCACTTTCACTTCCTAAATTACTGTCCATGTTTAATGTATACACATGCATTTCTTTACAACGTTTTCATAAAACAATTTTTGGGTGGGATTTTGATCTCTGTCACATAACTGCAACTCCAGATTTACATCTGCATCTGCATACCTGCCCACTGAGTTAACCAAAAGAGAAAATAAAATAATTGCATATTTTATTAGTCTTAACAGTTTGAAAAGCATCCCTTTAAAAACAGATAATATCTTAACATCATGAAATAAAAGACATGCTTGTTGATGGCAAAATAATATGTTGAAAAGAGTGGTTTTGAAGTAATCATTGAAAATAACATTGAGATTATGTTTCGTTCATCTATTAGGAAGAACTCCTCAGGCACTCGGAAAACCAGACTTTCTCATATTATTTTCACTCTTAAACTCCAGAAGCATGATCGGGATCTAAAATGTCACCTTTAATATTCTTTTACATTGGTACTGGTGTTTAATTGTAAATAACTCTACATATTTTAAAATATTCCTGACCTAAGAAGAACTGATAGATTGAACATGATCAAGATGTTTCCTATTGATTTAGTCTTGTTGCCTGTCCCACTCCTGACCATCTGACCTGCTTTTGTTACTCCAGAGGTTAGCCTTATTATTGCAGTTTGCAGCAGTGCTATGCATATCACTGGCCAGCACATTTGAATTAATTATGTTTTCCTGAAGAAGAAATGGGACAAGAAACTAGGCCAATTATTCACTGTTAACCAACAGAAACACATTCACACTAGTGGTCCCAAATGTTCCCTGGGACTCTGTTTAAAATTAATCCATCAGAAAATCACATGGAGGATGCTCAAGACCCCCCTCCAATTATTTAAAATCATGTCATTAAATCAGACAAATGCTGGCACTGCAACTCAGCAGGCGCTAATTTAACCCATATGCTTTGGGACCGTTCCTACATCCTTTTGTCCTAGCCAGAATTTATGCAAGAATTATTTTTTTTCCTATAAAATAAAATTGTATTACAAGATAACCATACAATTTTAAGCCCAATGGGTTCTTAATGGAAGCTGGATAAATATGAAAAAAACCCTTTAGCTTAGCAAAACATATAATGACTTCTTGGAGACTAATATTATAGAAAGGAAGATCTAAAAAGTGCCAAAAAAACGAAGACTGGAGCACAAACATGGAAGTCCATCCACCATGGAATTATGTTCCACAATAAAAATAATCAAGACAAATTCTTACAGATGCATGATATTGTTCTGGAAATACCGTACTAAAAATACTAAATGTGTGTCTCCATCTCAGCCTCATAGTCACCTTTCTTGTCTTTCTACACTTCTCACTTCCATTTCTTCATGCTGTTTCTTTCTTTTTTTCCTGCTTTGTCACTTTTTTAATATCTTCACATATTTCTTTTCTATTTTATCTTCTCAGATTATTTCCCATTCTTTCCCATGTTTTCCTTTGAAATCTGTGTGTGAAAGAAAGGGACAAAACAAAACAAAACAAGTTAAGGCTTAACATCATTTGGATTTTTTCTAAAATGATGTTGTCATTATGCACAATGCAGAGTGTTAATAATCTATACATCAGCTTTTCATATTGTGACTCATTCCAAAAGGAATATTGATTAAATTATTATGTTGATTTGTATATGACTTAGCAATGAAACTGCAATTTTTGGTATTTGGAAAAATAATAATAAAAAAGCACTATTTTTTTTGTGGTTTATTAGAATATTAATGAAAAAAAAGGTTGTCCACCATAGTCATGGCTAGTGACATTATTCCACTGGCCATTTACTATGTGGTTAAACAACGTTCAGTGCAGTAATCCCAAAAGGATGATGCAGAAAGTACTTACCTACACCAAAAAAAAAAATGGTTCTTCATTATTTATAGCTTTGATTTGTGTTGTGATTGTGCCAGTGCATGATTTAGGAGGTTTATATGGGGGGTTTTTTTGGTTATTACTTTTGTCTCCGTAACAGCAACTTGCCATCTGGAAATGCTAAAAGTGCATAAAAGAAATAGGATTTATATGCAGAAACAATAACCCCCCTTTTCAAGCTTTCTTCAGTCTAGGCTATGCTTTTGTGTGCAAGTTGCTCTTCTCAACTGTCATTTGGTTTTTGTTTTTGTAATCGGTCATCACCATGAGATTCAAGTATATAATTCTGTGAACACTTCTGTGTATTAATGAGTGTTCTTGCTGATTAAAGAACAGGCCTCTTCACAGGAAATTCAAAGGATGTACGCTGTTCAGATTGAGATGCTTTTCTTCATTTTTGCAAACAAACTGGGAATTGTGAAGGACTTTTATTTAAAAAAAATCAAAATACAGTATTACCAAAGCAAGCTCATGCCTTGGAATATGCAATTTTTCTATGAATTTGGCATTCTTATCAATGTTGTACAGCTGAGAACAACAGTGAACTTGATAAAAGCTTGGTTACAAAATGTGATGCATGAGTCCAGAATCTTGCTGCCTCAAGGGAGAATTTCGCTCAGCCACAGACTTTGGAATCTCATCCCAGGATAACCAGTCCTTCCTTTGCCAAAAGTGTTTCTAAGCTCTTGCAGCCTGCTTGACAGTAAAGTCCTTGAAGCCTTAACTGGCAAACGGTTTCCCTGCTGCCTTTACAAAGCATTGGGGGATCATTAGTCTTCTCTCTCCCTGATCAGTTATGTCCTTCCTGGTTGACATGTGGGTACAAAAGGCAATGACAGAGGAGACAGAAACTGGAATTAAATAAAGTAATTGATACATATTTGTAGTCATTTCCATAGGAAATTCCCAAAGGTGGACTGGCTGAACCAACAGTATGGAAAGCTGAGGGATGGAGACTTTACGGAAGTGGGAGAGGGAGCAGAGGCAACAGTTCATACTAGTGGAAGATTGGAGGCTAAAAGGGCACTGGCTGTGTGACACATTGCTGATGGATGGATGCATTTGCAGGGTTCCCAGAAAACATCAGACAGAACAGAGGATACCTTTAACTGGAGATCCGTAGGAAATTTTTTTTATGGTTTTTTTTTCCCCCCACTATGACTCACAGCTGGGTGTGATCTTTCTGGGGTATTGGCTCTACAAGAAGTGTTCCTGCTCAGTTTTCCTGCTCGGTTATCAAAGTGTGGTATGACTAAGACAGCTGCGCAGTCAGGAGCCTGTGCACACAGACCAGCACCGAAATTGCCGTAACCTGGACCTGCTATGATAACTTGAAAGTTAGTTACCAATTGCTTTAAAAAGGCAAAAACATGGGAAAAGCTAATACTTCAGGTCTCAGTCAGGACAAACTCTAAACCCTTATCAGTTGCCCATCCCCCTTCACATACTCTCAGGGGTAGGTATATGTTACTAATAGTCTAAAAAATCCCCTGTATAGCTGCTTTCCTCAGGTAGATCATTAGCGGAAAAAAACAAATCTGAACATTTTAGTTGTGTTAGTTAAAACATAACTGAAACTTGCACAGCTACCAGAGCAGTTAATGTGGTATAAGAACCCACAAAAACTAGAACATATTATAATTTATACAGCTTTTCTGAAAATATTTACAATTTTTCCCTCTCCTCTGAGCAGCTGTAAAGCATTCGTTCATTCCCTTCCTGTGCCTAGTGAGATCCAGGAGGGAAAGCATCCTCAGCTTTACCTCAGGGGACACATGGCAAGACACACGTGTGTGATACTCACACCTCCATGAAGGTGAATATATATTATGTAGTCAACAAAAGCTCCCTTTATGGTTAATGAAAAGAATTAGGCACCTCAAGTATTCAATTCATAAAATAAATGGGTTATACACCTCACAATTGCCTATTTTACTCCACTGAACATAAATACAGCTTATTTAGCTCAAAACTAGACACCTAATCACCTAAAATTCAATTAAATGTTTCCCTGCATGTTTTCTTCTCCATGTCTGCATTTTTGCAGGCTCTAACAGTGTTGTATTCCACATGCTATAACCCACTTTGGGTTATTTTGTATTTGCCACAGTTAGGAGATTACGATATAAATAATCATTCTGCGGTACTTCACATTTTTGACAGAATCCATTTAGAGGTAGCATTAAATGTCTTATGACTCAGTTTGAACCCCAATGAAATCAACTGAGTGTCTCCCAAGTTTTTGCACTGGAATTGTATTTAAAATCTGTTTTTCTAGGCTGTGAGTTTCCAAAGAATCTCTCCTCAATTTCAATTTTAAGGAGTTTGTAGTGAAAATGCATGTTAGTATATAGTTTTGGACTGAGAACAAGCTTTTATAAATATCAAATTCAGTTACATGTTAACAGCTTAGCTACAAGGTGAACTTCATACATGAAAAGGGGCTGTAGAAATCGTTGGAGTAAATTCTTTCTGAAGACTTGCCACTCCTATTGTCTAATCCTCTTCCCCTCTCTGCAGGACTTTTATTGCACAATATATCTTAAAGCAAAATTCTTCTTTAAAATCAATAGAAAGAAATAGGAAGAGTTTAACAAAGAAACCATCTTTTTTGGAATAAACATTGTTTACAGATTATTTTGTAGTCTTACTTTAGGGTCGGTTTCATAATCCAGAGCTCGTTCAGAGGTTTTATAAATCATTCACTATCTGGATCCACTAAAAAGAATGTAGTTGTTTTAGCTAAAGAATGCAGCAGAGAAAAATAAAAAACAAAATAGTTAAATGAGAAACATGATTATTTTCCTTATGCCTTTTTAAAAAGTAGTCTTGAAAATAACATACTGTGAGCTAATATTAATCATATGAGAACAGATCACGTAAACAAAGCCTATCTAGTGATCTAGTTCCAAACTTCAGAAGAACTGTGAATCCTGTTAAATTTTCATTTCTGTGCTTCCAAACCGTTTTTATAATGTAACATTTACTTTTGATAATGCTTAGAACTATAAATCATTTTACATTACAACCCTTGAGTCTTAGGATTTATGAATACAGAAGAAAATCTGTTTCCTATTTCTATGCTCTACTGTTTGGAATTACATGCTAGTAGAAGAAAATCTGTCCTTATACAAATGTGATAACACAAAAATATATGAAGGTGCCCTTGCTTAGGTATGACTAGTCAGCCTCAATTGGGCAGATCTGCTGTGTTATTTTACTTGAACTATATAACGATAAATAAAGTTCTTGGCTCACAATATATATGGCATATATTCTTGGCTTCCAATATATATGGGCCATATACTTCATTCTGTTTCTGTTTTGTGACTGTAATTCACTGTAAGACTCAAAGGTTGAGGATCAAGTGTTCCCAGTTTAACATAAATTTATATCACCTTTATTCTCAGTGAGTTCCCAGTCTGGGCACTATTTGTCTTAGGGTGTAAGTTCTTTTCTTTGGTTCAGACCAAAATTCTATTGTACACCTAAGTTACTGTTTTCCTGTGCAAACTACTATCCATTCATCAAGGATTTCTCATGTTAAAAAATAAGAATGTTAATAAATAGTTCTCAGTCTCCTGTAGTTCATTGCAAAGGAGCTTGCTGCTTTTTAAATACAGCACAGAAACATATAGTAAATGTACTTGCCTTTTCTGCATTAGTACAAAGAAATCCTCCTTATAGCAATGGACCTAAATTATTAAAATATTTTCTTTTGTGCCTAATACACTTAAAAAATTAATAATTTGGAAGAAAATGTGTGCAATTTATAAAGACTTCATTAACAGAACTAGAATTCTAGTGTTATAGACAATCAGGAGACGTGATCTTTTACATGCTGAAAATTTAGATCTGTGAGCAAGAAGTATGACAATCAAAATTCTATTCTGTTCAAGCTAGTATAGTGAAGACAAATCAGTCTCTGAAGGCAGTGACACATACAAGTCTCTCTTAAATGTAAGTCTCTTCATTTTGCGGTCTCTTTTCTTATGGGATTTCATAGAAAAATTCAAATGTGGTTTCTTGAGATTGTTTTCAATAACATTTCAAGAGCATATCTTTAGACTTAGACATATCAACCATCCTCCTGCTGTGAGTCAAAGCAATTTCACAAGAGCTCTGTGAACCTCACAACTCAGCCCTGGATTGAATAGGTCAAGAGAAGAAAGATTAGAAACGTATGACACCAAAAAAGAAAAATGTCCTCAGTCAGTGGCATTTTCCTCTCTTTTAAGCTTATGAGAAGACTAATACCAGCTAGGAATGTCAGCAGGATTTCCGAGGTCTTGATTGTACAATGTCTTCTGTAGGACAGTCTCACGTACCTACAGAAGTCCTACTGAAATCAGTCAATTTCAGACACAGAGGTCTGCCCAGTTGTCACTACATTGCAATTGCAGTATCTTAACAGAAAAGAAAAAGTAAATGAAAAATACTTATTTTACAAAAGACTAATTAAAATAATTGACATTTTCAGGCATCCACCTATATAATTAGCCAAAAATCCAATCTCAAAGCACACTTTATCTCCTGCAACATATGTGCGTTATTGTGTTCTGTGCTCAGTGAATGCCCTAAAACTTACATTTCAACGGCATTCCTATACAATAAACCATCTGCTCAAATGATGTTTCAACCAATGGCACTCAAATTCAGTTTGACAGACATAACAGGCTAACCTTCTTTCAACGGATACCTCCCTCACTGTTTTCCACAAGGATTTCTTCTGCTTAACTTTGGCTTTTCTAAGGGAAAATGGTGGGAAAAGGGCATGCCTAGGCTGCATAATGTGAACTGCACAGAAATCTTGAAGTCCAGAAGTCTTTTCTGGAGAAGGCTGACATCACATCAGTTTAGCAGTTTTCCCATGGAGGTCTCCATCCAGGCCTTCTCAATGAGAAAACAGGACAAAATGTGCAGCTCTTTTGGTTATGTAGGACATTTTTTTCAGCATGTTTTATAATCTATTTCAAGAGTTTCTTCAGGATACAGATCTCTTGCAAGAACTATATAGACAGCTACTGAAGTGGTATACATTTCAGGAATAAATACTGACATGCCTAGGCCATAAAATAAAAAAAAAAAGGACAAATTGCTTTGACTGAATCAAGTTTGTCTAATTTTTTGAAAGGTCTGATTTTATTTACATATAAATATGCATTGCATTAAAGTTGTCAGCACTGTCTATCTATAGTTCTTAAGCAAAAGCTAGCAAACATTAGTTGATTTCAATAAAGTTAATAAAAAAAGACATTGAATTTAATTAACTCCAAAAGGAAAAATGAATAAAGTTGAACACCAAAACATAGTTAAATATTGTTCTCTAACAAAGGCCATATGTCATTTAAAGGTGGCAGTGTATCAAGCAAAAGTCAGTTAAGAGACTGACGGCAAAAGTTAGTGGTGGACTGATTTGTACTCATTCTTGAAATGCAGCCTTTCACTGGAATTATTTTATCTTAATGCCTCTCAGAACACAAAATCAAGGACAGAACAAGAATGAGGAGCTAGTATGAACCTTCCAGATGCCTATGGTAAATTAAGAAATGGTCCTTTGCTTATGCTCTTGAGAGTAGATGAAACTGTATTCACTCTGATCGACTATACAAGACTCATCCCATTGCTATTATTTATCATACTTCTCCTTCAGCTAAAAATTGATACAGAAAATTTGCCTGCTCTCTACCATGCTGAACAACTTTGTTATAGTGTGTCCCTGTGATTTATCATGTGTCAATAGCCTTTTTTCTTATCTTAGACTGTATTCTGTACCTCAGAGACTATTTTGTACCCTTGGATCCCTGGCACACTACGGTTCTGGTCCACTTAATGTAAGGCATTCATTCATTTAGCATGATTGTATAAACACTCTGGATGCCTAGATAAACAATCTGCATTCATGGTAGTGGAAGAGTTAGCTGAAGCTGTACATAAAATATTTCATTTACTGAATTGCAAATATCATTTGTATTGTGCAAATAAAACAGAAAGAGCCTATAGTAAGGGTTTGCATAGCATACTTGGTTTTTGCACCCTAGAAAAATTCTCCAGGCCAAATCTAGATTGGCTGCTAAAGAAAGTTGGCTTAATACCTACAAAGAGAGGCCAGGGCACTTGTTCAAACAGATCCAGTACCCCTGGCTCCTAGCGCAGCTAGCACAAAGGAGATATAACCAGGCCATGTTTTGAAAAGCAGCTGTGAAGAGAAGGGTTATGCAAAAGGCATGTATTCTGACTCTCGTCTTGGCAGGGGTGGCTTCCAGATTCTCAGTTCCATTGCACTCCACCTAAATATCTTCAAGCTACTTGACATTTATGTGACTAGACCTAATTTTTCTCAGGATGCTAGCTGAAGAGGCATGATGAAACACAAGAGTAGGCACAGCAGTATTAGCTTGCGTTGTTTGTTTACCTTTAGCTGCCATGTTGCATGCTATAGGATCTGCTTTTTGCTTGTCACATTAACACACAGTCTTCCATTGGTTGTGTCATTTCAGCCTTACTGTCTACAACATAGGCAACACAAGATTTATGAAGGCTCATATTTTATGAATTTTATCTTCCTTGTACACACACTTGTAGTTGTATCACACTGTTGTTCTACTGAATAAACTTTGAAGCTCAATGCTGACTTGCCTGCTCGCATAGAAAAACCTGGTTTATATTTGCATTATTCAGAAATATCGCTAGTGTGTAGAAGGCAAGAGGAATTTCCAGTGTCTCTCAGTTCTAGAGGCATGGGATAGACTTTGGGCTTCTCAAGACTGTCAAACAGGCTGAAGAAGCATGATCCTACTTGTCTGAGTATTTTGGGGTGTGATTTTGCTTGTCCGTTTTTTTGTTTTGTGTTTTGCTCATTTTTTAAGAAAAGAAAATGAGCAAGATCTCATTGAAATATACCATTAATTCCTACTATGATGGTACTAATTTTAACTTGCCCAGATATTTAAGAATGACAGTTTATGATTTCTTTTTATTTGTTTATTTTAAAATAAAATAATAATATTGACTTAGCATGCTTATAGAAAAATCAGTTTCAGAATGTGGCTTGTAAAGAGAACAGGTTAAATGCAGAAATCAAAGAACTTTTTTTAGCAGTAGTCTAGTTAACATCCACCTGAACTGCTGAGACTGAAAATAAAAATCATCTATAATGTTTATATGGAAAGAGACATTTCAAGCATTGCTAATGAATATAGCAGGTTCTTGTGCTGCACAACCCAGCACGACAACTAAGGTTTTTTCCCAGTGGAGAAATTTCCAGGTAGTCTAGAATCACCATAGCTGGTTTATATCATTTCCAGGCTCAGAGCTGAATATTCAAAGGTTTTATTTAGGGAGTATTTTGTGGTGGGAATAGCCAGAGGCTATCTGCCATTAATGTCTTTTTTGAAATATTTGTGAGCATAAAAAACCCAAATATGTTCACATTATTATTGCCAATGTTCTTTTTGGTGAAATCTGTGTTAGCCTCAGTAGCAGTAAAGAACAAAAACAGGTGAGCAGATGAAAACAGTAGTATTAATTCCTGCTTTGGGACCAAAATTATTTTGTCCATAGCTGAAATTTATTTTATCAAAGCAACAAAGAATCCTTAGAACTAAAGAAATCTCACATTTAAAGTTAAGAATGTGCTGAAAAAATGATAATTTCATCCTTGAAACAAAATCAAGAAAATATTAAGTCAAGGCTTAAATACTGTAGATCTAAAAACTGAAATACTACAGAAGCTGGAAAAAAAATCTCATTTATTTTGAAGATAGTAAGGCACTGAAGTAAAATAAGATCTTAGCTGGCAGAAGTTTTCTAGAATAAAATGAATATGTGAGAGATGACATAAGAACCATGAGTAGCTGGATTGAAAACATATAGAAAAAACAGCAGCTTATAACACTGTTTTAGAATCAGGAAAAAACATCTGGGCTTCAAAGAATCATGCTGAAGAAAGGAGACAAATTTCAAATCCGTTCAAAAGAGATGACATTCTGAAAACTTTCTAGAGTGTTTCCTCAGCCACAGCTCCTCCTTATTGTCTTAGTTCTATCTGATTTTCAACAACAATAAACACCTGCCAAAATCAACCTGAAATCTATTTTGGACACAAAATATATTACCAACTAAGTTAGAAGAACAAAACCAACAAAATGCTTTTAAAATTTCAAGAACCATGGTATTTTGGATTCTATCCATATGAAATACTGCTCTTTTTCAAATATGTGAGAGCATTTACTGGTATTAAACAGCCCTGGGAATTGTCACTGTCAAGAAGGAGATTAGTGTCTGGTGCTCTCCTTATGGTATTTTCAACTTCTGAACCAGCCTGTGACTAAATTTTTATAATGAAAAACGTTTGCAGTACTAATGCTGACCTCATTTGTCTCTTAAATGCTAAATGAACTTTAACCTTATGAATCTAAAAATTCTTCTGTAGAAACAAAAAGCTGATCATTTATACATAGAAATAGAAAATATTGGACTTACTGGTATCCAAATAAAACACTGTCTGTGGAACAGAAAATGAACAGGTGACACCACTATTTGCATCTCTCTCTTTTCCCTTTAATCTTGTTAGATTCATTCCAGCAGGTTTATTTTCAGTCACATTAATAGAATCCAAAGGAATAGTCTCTCCCAAAGAGAAAGCACTACTGTCTGTTACTCCAAAACTGGAGTTTTGTAACTAGGTTGATGTGAACATCTGTTTTACCGGGTAAAATTAGGTGATTTTGAATATTAAAAAATACCCTATTCTGCATGCTTTGAATGTCTTAGCCATCATTATAAACAACTGCATTTCAGAATTCAGGACATTGAGGAAGGAAGAATTAGTTTCCTGAAAGAATAACTTTATTCTGAGTATTGAAACTCTAGTCACTCTGTTGACTGTTAATGGACAAGTTTGTGTGTGCATGCTTTTTTGAGTAACGTGAGTGGGCACAAACTGAAACCCAGAAGGTGTCATCTGAACATCAGCAAACACTTTTTTACTGGGATGGTGACTGAGCACTGTCACAGGTTGTCCAGGGAGGTTGTGTAGCCTCCCTCCTTGGACATATTCAAAAGCCACCTGGACTTGGCCCTGGGCAACCAGCTTTAGGTGGCCCTGCTTGAGCAGGGATGTTGGACAAGATGACCTCCAGAAGTCTCTTCCAAACTCAATCATTCTGTGATTCTATGTGATTCTGAGTATATCATATGTTTGTGCTTCTATTTTTCCGTCCTTACTGGAAACTCCTATTTGATCTCTGTTTCCTTAATGTTTCAAAAAGAGTGGGTAACTGATAATTGACTACAGCAATTCTCCTTAAGTCATAATACAAGATGAAGAGATAAATTACTCCCTACACCATTTATCTGTCACCATTTTCAATATCCCCATCTGTAGTAAAAACTTTTAAGATTGAGTGAAAAACTGGATAATTCTCATTAATATCTATTTTGGTTGTAAATCAAAAATAAAACCTGTTTTGTTTTGTTTTGTTTTTCAATTATTGTTCATAGGCACAACAGTAAAATATGAGCAGTGCAGACACAGTTGTATCTGTCTCTTGTTTCATGTTCCTCTAAAGCTATGTTTTGAAAAATGTTTCAGAACTTCAGTCCAAAAGAAAAGTATTTTTCAAAATTCTAGTACTTATCTTAAACTTTTGCGTTGGAAATCCTACCAAAGTTAATCTGGACTAATTTGGAAAACGAGCCAAGGCCTAATTCTAAGGTTTTTCTATCTATTTGCCACATGAAAACTTTAATTATTACCTTAGTAGTTACTGAGTTTTGATTAATACTAATCAATCTCAATATATTTTTCTAAAAATAAAAATAGTTTTTGTTTTAAGCCAGTCCAGACTTACCTAAACCTTTAATGAGAATGGACAGATGGCCTCATTTCTATTCAATTTAGCTTTAACTCATGCTCATTGATAAGATTGTGTCCTGAACAGTTTTTATAATAATAACAGTGGGGAGTTATTGACGTGGTTTTCCACGTACACTTATAATGATGTTTCCACTTATACATAATGATGGACTCAATCTATACACTAACGTGAACAATCTGAAGCTACTTTAAATCAGTAAACCAGAAAAATAATTAATTCATCTCAGTTTCTAAGTGATTAGTTCCAATTCTGTTGTCAGTGGATGAAGATATACTTCATTACAATGAGCACTAGCTAACTGACAACCTTTTCCGAGCATTCTCAAAGACAAGACAAAATCTGACTGCTCATAAAGTCCGAAGTTTCTCCTGTATAGGGAATAGGTCTCCCTGGGTTATGTTTGAGATGTGTTAGCAGAAAGTGATTGGGATATTTTAAGACTTTCATTGTGTATTACTACTTCATTAGAGTTAGAGACATTGCAGAATTGCCCCGAGTCAAGACTAATGACCAAATTTTCACTTCTATACCTGATTTATCTTCAATAGCACTCTCCTGGCCAGCATTTGTACTCCAGGGCAAACCCAGCTGTACTTGCTCCTAAATGTTAATATGATATTGTCCTGTGACTGACTTAAAGCATGCCAGACAGGATGCTTGCCTAGGAACATTCCCAGGGTCCTGTCCTAAGAGAGTCCCTGGATCATTTCTTGAAAGGCCATGATGTATGTCTCTGACATAAGGCAGGCAGGGTTTTTTTCTCTCAGAAAGCTCTTGTCATTCATAGTTCACCAGCTAGAGAGTAAAGGGTTTGAGGGAAAAAGCATCACCATTCACACATCCCTTCAATAAATTTAGGATCAGTTACATATGGATGTTTCAGGAAAACAGAACATATTTATTGTGAAATGCTTCCTTTCCCCATGGAGAAAACATTCTTTCATGTTGTCAGTTCATACCTTTTTACATCAATTTCAGAACTGAATATTCTGTTATTTGTAATGATACTAACACTGAAAAAAAATATAGATAAGCCCACTTAGGTAGTTTGCATGCTTTCCTTTAGGTGTGAAATATGATTGTCCTTTAATATAATATTTTAAAGGATTTTACATGCATGCCAGATACTTTGAGAGTTCATATCTATAAATGAAATTTCTGTGGAATGTAATTAAAGAGAATAAGGCAGAAGTCCACTCTATTAAGCAAAGGAAGACTTTTGGGACACAAATGGGAGGTAAGATTTCCTTTTTCTCTCACTGAAAGTTTCACATTTTTGTTTTGGATTGAGCATCAGTGACATCAATGGCATAGTCTAGCTTTGATTATTCTGGATCAGGTTTTAATTATAAACTGTAATTTTAAACTTATCTTGGAACCCTATGTTTTAAGAAAGCAAAAATTCATTAAGTGTGTGAGGGCTTGTAGAACTATGGCTCATTAAAGCGACTTCTGTCTACTTCTACTGTCAATTCTGCATAAACTTATAAAAAGTTTCCTTTATTGAAGTACATTGTAGTGGAATAGGAGCATGCTCTGCTTGATCATGTCTGTGGAATGTCTTTTGTAAAAAGAAAATATTTTGGAAGGTGCATCCATGGAATGAACATGGATTCCAAATCTGACTCTGTCCAGTGAAGATGCTAATCAGAAATGTACTTAAATGATTGAGTAGAAAGAAAATCCAGAACTCACTTGAGTCAGTGCTGAGTTCTTGCAAGCTGCCAACAGTTCAGTAAGATTTTTTCCTGCCAACAGCAATAGGATCATAAGTTCGGCTTACTTCTGTGGCAACAGGCTTGATCTTACTAAGATTCACTGAGTTAGTGATAAATACAAGATCAGCTGTAACCTTAGAAACCAGGATAAACAAAGAGATTGAAGCAAGTGAGAACCCTTCTAAAGGCAGAGGAAGATAGTGTCATCCTTGTAACACAACTGAACTGATCTTCACTGTTAGAAGCTCTTCCCTCTAGCACTAATTGACTCTCCTAGCTGAACATCTTATTTAGGCACTGACTCCCATGCACCAGACCAAACAGCTGCATCAGTTTAAGGCATAAACCCCTCCTCTTTCTGCTTTGTTTTTCTGTCAGAATTTATGCAATGAGACTGGGTTAATAGAAGCAAATGTGTTTATGCCTCAGTACAGATTAATTGGTGCAACTCGGCCACTTCTAGCTTCAGAGGTGCAAACACACATTCCTTCTGTCACCACTTTTCAGATTGTCCAGCAAAGTGGTAAGGTAAAAACCTTAAATGACCACAGCTAGATTTGCCAAAGGTTTCAGTCCTATTATTTTTAGTGACTTGTGTAAGTCCCCTTATTGTTAATCCATTTTTTAATGTTCCACTTTTCATATTATTTTTCTCGGTACGTAAGACATCAGTCTTGATTGCAATTTTCACCAAAAGGATCCAATGACAGCACAACTCATGAGGAAGGCAATTTCTCATATAATTTATGCAGAGCTCTTGTCTCTGATATTACAATCAGAAAATTAATAAAAGCTCACCTAGGTTGTATATCCTTGACAACCAGGGACAAAGTAGTGATGTTCGTATCCTCTATTTTTTTCCTCTCATTCAGCTACCAAGAAGTTAACTTCCAAAAGCAAATGACTACCTAGCCCCTCTCAGTTAAAAGTGAAGAGGTACACCAGGAATCTGCAGAGGAAAAAGAACAAACTGAAGTTGGTGAGCTGTTATCTCCAAATCTTCAGTTTTATTATTTCATTCTCAGAATATCTACATTTTCATAAACAAGATTAATGATATATTCAGGGCCTTGTTGCCACAGATCTAAAGCACTTGGACAAAATGAAACACATCAAGCCAGGTCCTAACCAGTGTTTCAAGGAAGCAACAACAGCTCATGCCAGTTCAACATGTAATATTTCCTTTGGATGTTTTTAAGCATAATTGACATTTTTTGCTTGGACATCTAGTGATTTTCTGCCCTCAAAGTGCAGCTAAACTAGCCTCTTAATATCAGAAAAGCAGGGAAAAAAAATGTTTCAAAACTGTGTTCAAACCTACTCCTGCATGAGATGTTCAGAACAACTGAATGTGAACTTATATGTTCTCCTGCTTCCTTTATACAAAATTGCTTAGAAACGGAGTACAGTTGAAACAAACACTTCAGTAAGCTCCTTGAAATGACCCAAAGCCAGACATTTTTTTTTTGCTAAGGGGCTGCAAATACTTAGGTCATATTACAGTTGATAGCAGTTTGTTTTGTTTGTCTGCCATAGCTGCAGATGACAGAGATCCAAAACCCATTGAGTTGAATAGGCTTTGGATTGACTGTGGGGAAAGGATTTCCACTGTAGATAGGAATGCTAAAAACATAATCATTTAAGGCTCCAGTTCCAGAAAAATGATTCCAGCCTCTCTCTCTCTTTGTCTTGCACACACATACATTTGCTTAGGATCAAATCCTCTCTCCTTTTTTCATGTTAGATTACCATAAAATCACTGAAGCCATTCAAAGAGCAAGGTGCAATCCAATGTGAATAAAGCTTTAAATACTTGCCTAGAGGTGGGAATTTTCCCTTCAGGCCTTGTTGAAAAGCTATCAGGCACACCTTCAAATGAGGTCAGCAGATTCCGAGGTGGTTTTACATACAACATTGTCATCAAAAAAACCACTTGTATTTAAATCATATTAGGTTGCAAAGTCAGGTACTCCATGGCTAGGGTATGCCAGAACTGGAGTTGCCCTTTCTTCGCCAGATAGAAACAACCTAGCCTCAGGCTGGCTGTGCTTTTCCAGGACTATAACTCACAGATGCAGAGTGACTGAGTCCAGACAGCACTCACCAACACATGCATGTCTCAGACTTCCTCAGAACAGCTGAAAACAGGATTGTGTCAGTTACCAAGAAAAGAGGACTGAAGCACAGCAGCCAAGTAGCTTGCTGCTATCAATAATTTATTTTCAACTTTCAAGATAAAATAAATAATTTAAGAGGGCCAGGGGTGCATGAGAGAAGGAGAGTAATGGGGAGGGAGAGGGGAAGAGGGAGAAAGGAAAGGGAGCTCTGACTCAGTCAGTGAGTCATTTTTTTTTTCTCTGAACAAATTCAGACTTATGAACAACTGAAGATCTTCTGAACTGATAGCTTAAGTATCCCAAGGAGACAAACAGTAATTATCAGTTTCTTTTTTTTTTTTTCTGTGATAATCCAAACAAGTACTAGTTATGGGATTCATTAAATCCACAAATTTCTACGTTAACCAGATACTGACCTATCAAGGTAGTATATAAATTAACTTGTAATGGGAAAAAACGAAGAAATTAGATAATTTTTGCAAAGAGAAACATGACATTTCAAGCTGAACACAATGAATGCAATTTCCAGAATTACCTGAGGTACACAGAAATTGAAGACACACAAAGTGATTGAAGCCCTTACAAGGTGACTTGGTGCATCCATCAGGACTTGCTGAGGATTCTGGAGACTTAGGTGCTCTTCCTGGCTCTGTCACTGGCCCACTGGATTAATACGGACTAGGCACTTCTACTTCTGTCATTTTACTAGCGCCCTTTTGATTCATTTTAGGGTTGATGGTGGAGAAATATTATATGAGATATATTTCACTCAATACTTTAAAATTTAATAGCCCCTAGATGTCACTGACCACACTGTGTAAGGACTCAGTTCAGTTGCCCTTATATTGGGGTGTTTAGTGGCATTTAAGATGCCTTCAGGTGTCCTACCTGGACTCCAGCTGATGGTCCAGAAGGGCACGGTGTTTCCATGGGTCCTGTGTCTTACCTGTCTCATCCATGTGCGCATTTGCAATACCCTAGGGCAGCCATCCCAAATGGCACTGGAAGCTTGTATTAGGTTAGTAAATGCCAGTGACTGTAATGGGAGTTGAGAAGCTTATCTCAGATTTAGACAATTACATTTAGATGCCTCAGGCTATGAATTGGGTCTTATTTTCCAAACCCCAGTAGGATTTAAACTGAGCATAGGTGTAAGTGTCTCTGCACAGGCATCGAGGCAGATCTGTGAAATCACAGCAGTGGAATATGTGGCACCTGCAGCATTTGGGGAGTGAAAATCAAAATATCCAGCATGTGGTGATCACCAAAGTTAAAAAGCAATAGAGCTGTAGTTTCTAGAATTAAATTTGTGTCTGTAAATTTTACCTAGAACCTCAACTTGGCATCAAAGCAATTTTTGAAGTCTGATTCTAATTCACTCATGAACTAATGACCATTATTCTCTCTATTAGGACCTGTTAGCAATTTAAATATAGTTTTAAGTAACTAAGGTGGGAATAGGTGTCAAAATTTCACAGTTTACATACTTCAGTTTATAGAAGTTTTCTGTCATTTTAGACTGCTAAGATTTATTTTTATTCAGAACTCTTCATGAAAACTTTTTTCTGAAATATAAACTTCCTGCAGTCCTTTTTTTTCCATTTCTCAATCTTTATAAAAATGTATGCCACAAGTGTACTCCCATTTTGATCACCTCTCTCAGTAAAATAAAGATAATGGATTGAGATAACTTTAAAAAACTTGTATTCTTATTCTATACATAATTTTGTGAAGTAGCGCACTGTTTGAAACCAAAGCTGCCTGATTAAAAGCCAATATATGTATTGCATCCTGGTGATAGTCAATATTACAAAGACACGTGCTTTCAGTACTATGGACTACATGTGAATTAAACATCTGCCTGGTATAACATCAATGTAAAAAAACTATTAGAGTATCAAATTATCATCTTGCAAAGCTGAGAAACTCATCCTGTCTCTAGGGACTTTCAGATATTACACTGATGTAATACTTGTTCTTAGCCAAGTAAACTCTGTGCTACTTTCTTTGTTTCATTATGTATAAATGCGTACATGCATTGTTTATAGACTGTTTACTAAGCATGGCCAGGTCTGATTCACAGCTGTGAAATTAATCATGCTCTATGTACAGGGGATTTCAGGGAAAATTGTTTTATATCAGTACTCTGACTCTTCAAAGTGTTCCTTTTCTTGTGTGGTAAACCTTTAAGGCCAGGCAGCACAACTGGTGAATTAAATCTACGATTATGTAACAGGCTCAAAGAACAGAAGATTAAAGGTACAAGCAAACAAAAGAACACAATATATAGAACATATATTTAAACATAGGCGTACAGCCTTCAAAGCGTAAGTCAATAGCTTCATGCATTAACTGTTTGGCATAAGAAAGACATTTACCTTATAAACTGTTCCTTCAGCAATCTCCTTCTCTGATGCAGATAGCAATGCACAACAATGGAAAGTCAGCTGTCGTGCCTGAATGTGCAGGTGACAGGAGCTCAAATGGAAAAAGATCAGTGGATACCTCTCAAAGTGTGAATCCAGATTAGTTTGTGAACAGCTTCCACGCATCATAACAGCAGCAAATGTGTTTTGCTTGTTCACAGCCTGAATTGCCATTCATAGACTTGTGTCATTGGTGATTTTCTAAAATTACTTTGACCATGAGGCAGTACAAACCAAAGAGGTTAAAATTTGTCTTTCTTTTTGTGCTGGTTTTGGCTGGGATAGAGTTAATTTTCTTCATAGTAGCTAGTATGGGGCTATGTATTGGATTTCTGCTGAAAACAGTGTTGATAATACAGGGATGCTTTAGTTATTGCTGAGCAGTGCTTACACAGAGTCAAGGCCTTTTCTGCTTCTCATCCTACCCCACCAACGAGTAGGCTGGGGGTGCACAAGAAGCTGCAAGGGGACACAGCTGGGACAGCTGACCCCAGCTGATCAGAGGGATATTCCACACCATAAGATGTCATGCTCAGCAATAAAAAGCTGGGGGAAGAAGGAAGGAGGGGAACATTCAGAGTGATGGTGTTTGTCTTCCCAAGTAACCATTACACATGATGAAGCCTTGCTTTCCTGGAGATGGCTGAACACCTGCCTGCTGATGGGAAGTAGTGAATGAATTCCTTGTTTTGCTTTGCTTGTGTGCACAGCTTTTGCTTTACCTATTAAACTGTCTTTATCTCAACCCATGAGTTTTCTCACTTTTACTCTTCTGATTCTCTATCCCGTCCCACCGGGGGGGAGTGAGCGAGCGGCTCTGTGGGGCTTAGCTGACGGCTGGGGTTAAACCACAACACTTTTACAGTCAGAGAAATAAAAGCTTGGGGTTCTGAACACAAAGGCAACTTTTTAGTAAAGTAACATCTATATGTTTCAAGCATGGAACAAGTTCTACTTCCAGATATGTTGTGTGGGATTGTTGGAAGGAAATCAACAATCAACAAGGATGCCTATCCAGTGAGATTCATCACTAGCACCTTATAACACCATAAAATGCCACAGAAACTATGGGACTGATGTACCCCTGGTACAGAAGCTATGGACCCAGAAGGATCCCCATAGCACTGGAAATGACACTAGACAGTGAAGACAACTGCATCCTGCACATCAGTTCTTCATTTTTTCCGAAGAGATCTAGAGAGACCTCTCCAGATGTAGAAGTGTTGGATGGTAGAGTTCCTGGTAACTTGTGCAAAATATGTTCTTTCTTCACTCTTCTTTTTCACCCTTCCACTAAAGAAAGACTTGTTCGGAGGTGCTCTGGATCAGGGGCTCTGCTCCAGTAACAATCCTAAGTGAGACAGGAGAATAAGATCAGGAGCTTCAGAGAAGATCCAATCAGTCTGCATTGCACACTTAGCAGGCTGACCCAGACTTCATAAAAATAGCCAACGGATAGAGTCAGATGCCTCTGAAAAATAAGCTTGTGTGCTGAGCAAAGATCCAGTAGTCACAGGACTTTTATGTCCCTCTGCTTGAGATCCACATCCTAGGTCTCTCTCCAGAGCCAGGTGGTTAGCATCTTTTTAAGAAATCCTGGGAAGATGACAGTTTGCACTGGCAAGACTCTAGTCATTCCTCTCCCTAACCACTAATTACAGCTTCCTCCTTCTTTTTCTGATTCCAAGAGCTTTCTTTTTGAACCCAGCTCCAGTGCATGAAGGAGAGGTTACCAGCATGTGGGATCCCCTCTAGGCCTTCATTATAGTGCTGTCTTTTACTGAGAGCAGATTGAGCATAGCAAGACAGGTGGGAATGGTCTGACGTGCGGAGTATTATGTGAAATGGAGAAAATCACTCCAACAACTATGTTTAAGAAAAACAAAAAATTTGGCACCTAAGCCCAGAAGATGGTTTCAAGCACTAAACTGTAGTTTCATAGGCATTCTTAACTGCAGCCTTGAGATGTACACCAAAAGACTTTGGTGCAAGAATTTCAAACAAACTGCTGTCTTTGGCATTTCCTATTAACTGTTTTAGTGCTGTTAAGCCAGTTTCAGAGCCTATGTCCAACTGAGTACACAGGATACAGAGAGGAAATCTAACTCTGCATTGTGAATGACACGATCATGTTTATGGTACCTGAATTTTAGGTAGTGCAGTGCTAAGTTTAATCAGCCCCTAACTCTTACCTGAAATTCAAGCAAACCAAAGGAAAAAAAAATTTGGCTGATTGAGCATTGGACTTCAGCAACTCTAAACATTTTTGAGAATTAACCTTTTCATGTTAATTCTCTGTATAACACTTTTTACAGGAAGATCTGGATTCCTGGTTGCAAAATAGTGAGTGAAATAGAGTGAAAAAGATCTTAAAAAGAAGAATAAAACATAAACTTAACAGCTGAAATTTGTAGAACTCATTGTTCTTCCTGAAGGCATAGGCCCACGTAGGGAACAAGAGATCATTAAAGTTAATATTTTTCCATTCCATCTATCCATACTAATTTTAGGACTTTACTGCTTCAGACTTTGAAGCCAATCCGTACTGAAAACATGATGTGCCATACAAAATAGAAATTGGAACATGCTTATTTTTTTGGCTCATGGCAGTTAAGTAGGTGAAATCATCCTGTTTTAATTACAAAGCTGCTCCCCCCAACTATGTTTCTTATGTTTAATGTTTTTCCCCTAATAAAATGCAAAGGATTATTACTATATAGAAAAACTTATGTCATTTCTTGACAAAGAAGAAATACATTTCCTGTCTACCATGTGTCTAAATATTGTTCACTTTTCTACTGAAAAACAGTTCAAACAATGCTACTGAGTCAAAAGCAGCTTTTGCATAAAGCAGGATTTGACCTCATTCACGTTCATCCTGAAGAAGACATTTAGGGAAAATGAGTAATACGCTGAGAAATGTTCGTCTGAAGTTACAGGACAGGAAAAGTGGGTTGTAGCAGTTGTCTTCACCGTAAAACTACATTTCATTTTATTTAATAAAAGTAGGATGAGCTACTCAGAACCAAGTTATGCTCTCCATTGCACTGGAAATATCCATAGAAACCGAAGAACTGTCCCGCATCCTACATGTCAGGTATTCATTACAAGATTTACACCTTTAAGTGCCAACTGATATAAAAGACATTATGTCAAACATTTCTCATAACTGTTGTAAAAGCTTGTATCCTGAAAGTGCCTTTTCTTGGGCTCAGAAAACATGCAATTCTACTTTGAAGAGAAGTGTTGACTTCTCCTGCAAACACAAATGCCATGGGCATTCATTCAAAAGGACAGCTCTCAGAGAAGAAGGAGTTATGTTCTTTTCTTGATATCTATCTCATGCCAGATCATACACTTAGGGGCAGGAAACTTGGATTCAAAGATCCTTAAAAGTGAATTCTACTAGACATTTTCCTCTCTTTCAAGAGGGCCCCAACTACCAAACTCTAAAGATGTTGCCTGCTCCTCCTGGTGGAGCTTTTAAAATAACCTCTGTCTGGAGTTGGAGCAAAGAAACTTACTTTTCCCACTCTGTGAGCATGATGTTCACCTAAGAAGAGTCTCTATTCCCACTATTGTTTCAGTGTTTTACGTGATTCCTCCTTGTATAACAAGCATAAACAGCCCTGGAGAACAAACTAAAATTTACAATCCTTTGCTGATGTCCAGAGTGGGAAATCATATCTCTTTCTTCACATTCAAAAAATTATTGAAGATTTCCCCGAAAAATAGAAGACAAGATGTTATCTTCAGTAGCAGTAAAAACACTGAACTAACATTTCATATGACCTGAAATAGTTCCAACTATTGCTTTGTTAATGACTCTTTTAATCATAGAATTATAGAATTATTTAGGTTGGAAAAGACCCTTAAGATCATCGAGTCCAACGTTAATGTTTGTCTTGATTTGTTTTGAAAGGGATAGTTTAAGGATTTTTCCAAGCTGTGCATCCTAATCTCAAATACGGCGTAACATATGAGCATCTGTAATACAAAATCTCTCTTTTGTTCAAATATGTTATTAACAGATGTCTGCCTCCCGCACACTCTGCAAAATGCTTACAGGTGGCAAGGAAATTGTTTGAAAACACTATAACAAAGACTCAGAGTAAGCATGTACCACCTACCCAAAGAGAACTTAAAAGATCCCCAGAAAGTCATTACAGAAGAATAACACAGGGTATTAGAAACAGAAGGGCATTCTTCAAGAAGTGGAAAATGTTTTCAAGAGAAGTGGAATTAAGCATAAACTCTGGCAAGTCTAAAATAAGATAGGTCAAAAATCGCTTTGTTGAATAATTGCATGAGGGATAAAAACGACGAATAAAACTTCTTTAAACATATCAAAAGCAGGAAGCATGCCAGTTTGTCTTCAGAGTTGATAGATGATATAAAAGGTATAAAAGAATTTCTCCAACAAGATGCAGTCATAGCAGAAATACTAAGTGAATTATTTGCATTGGTGTTCACTATAGAGGAACGTACGTAAGTTCTGACACTGAGCCTCTCCTTATGGCAGACAAATCCAAGGAAATAACTCAAACTGAAGTGTGCCTAGAAGAGTTTTAGAGTTCTTATAGTTTTTTATCATTGATAACATGAAGAAAGCAAAATAGTTTTCCCTTGAAAATTCAAAATCAGGTTATATTTGAGATTGTCTGAATTGCTCGAATCAGCTTGGATGATGAAAGACTGAAAGTGCTGAACAAAATGGTGTGTTTTCAAAGAATCTGTCAGGAGAAATCCAGGAAACTACCCACTAGTAAGCCTCTTTTGTCCTGGACCAAGCAACTGAACTGCATAGCAAACCACATGAATAAATATGACGTAATAGGGAATACTAAACATGAGTTTTGCTGGGAGAAATCGTGCTTCACTACAGACCATTTGAGTGAAACAAGGATTACAGGTGAGCTACCTAATATACTATACCTGGATTTTCAAAGGACTTTCAAAAAGTTCCTCATCAAATTTCTTAACTTAAGGAAAGGTCCCCTCACAGATTAAGGATCAGTTACAGTCTGGGAAACAAATAATGAGAACCAAAAATGTGAAATGCTACTAGTGGTAACCCACGAAGGTCTGTGCTTCAATGTATGTGGCTAAACATAAATGGCCTGAGGTGAAGAAAAACTTTGTTGATATACATCTTTTCAAGGCAGTCATGCCAGAAACTGACTTTAGAGAGTTGAAGATATCATATGATACTGGATGTTTAGATATTAAAATGTCAAATGAAAATTAACTGTTGATAAAGACAAAAGAGTTAAAAGAAAGTCTAGTTACTCATATAGAATCATAGAATCATAGAATCATAGAATTGTTAAGGTTGGAAAAGACCCTTAGGATCATCAGGTCCAACCGTTAACCTACCACTGCCAAGTCCACCACTAAACCATGTCCTCAAGTACTGCATCTACCCGTCTTTTAAATACCTCCAGGGATGGGGACTCAACCACTTCCCTGGGCAGCCTGTTCCAGTGCCTGACTACTCTTTCAGTGAAGAAGTTTTTCCTAATATCCAACCTAAACCTCCCCTGGCGCAGCTTGAGGCCATTTCCTCTCGTCCTATCGCTTGTTACTGGGGAGAAGAGACCAACACCCACCTCTCTACAACCTCCTTTCAGGCAGTTGTAGAGGGCAATAAGGTCTCCCCTCAGCCTCCTCTTCTCCAGACTCAACAACCCCAGCTCCCTCAGCCGCTCCTCATAAGACTTGTTCTCTAGACCCTTCACCAACCTCGTTGCCCTTCTCTGGACACGCTCCAGCACCTCGATGTCCTTCTTGAAGTGAGGGGCCCAAAACTGAACACAGTACTCGAGGTGCGGCCTCACCAGTGCTGAGTACAGGGGCACTATCACCTCCCTGGTCCTGCTGGCCACGCTATTCCTGATACAAGCCAGGATGCCGTTGGCCCTCTTGGCCACCTGGGCACACTGCTGGTTCATGTTTAGGCGGCTGTCAACCATCACCCCCAGGTCCTTTTCAGCCAGGCTGCTTTCCAGCCACTCCTCCCCAAGCCTGTAGCGTTGCCTGGGGTTGTTATGACCGAAGTGCAGGACCCGGCACTTGGCCTTGTTGAATCTCATACAGTTGGCCCTGGCCCATCAATCCAGCCTGTCCAGGTCCCTCTGCAGGGCCTTCCTGCCCTCCAGCAGATCGACACTCCCACCCAACTTGGTGTCATCTGCAAATTTACTGAGGGTGCACTCAATCCCCTCATCCAGATCATCGATAAAGACATTGAACAGGACCGGTCCCAACACTGAGTCTTGGGGAACACCACTCGTGACCGGTCACCAACTGGATTTGGCTCCATTCACCACAATTCTCTGGGCTCGGCCGTCCAGCCAGTTTTTAACCCAGTGCAGAGTGCACTTGTCCAAGCCGTGAGCAGCCAGCTTCTGCAGGAGAATGCTGTGGGAGACGGTGTCAAAGGCCTTACTGAAGTCCAAGTAGACAACATCCACAGCCTTCCCCTCATCCACTAAGCGGGTCACCTTGTCATAGAAGGAGACCAGGTTAGTGAAGCAGGACCTGCCTTTCATAAACCCATGCGGGCTGAGCCTGATCCCCCAGTTGTCCCGCACATGCCGCATAATGGCACTCAGCATGATCTGTTCCATGACCTTCCCTGGCACCGAGGTCAGGCTGACAGGCCTGTAGTTCCCCGGATCCTCCTTCCGACCCTTCTTGTAGATGGGTGTCACATTAGCTAGCTTCCAGTCATCTGGGACCTCCCTGGTTGGCCAGGACTGCTGGTAAATGATGGAGAGTTGCTTGGCAAGCTCCTCCGCCAGCTCCCTCAGTATCCTCGGGTGGATCCCGTCTGGCCCCATTGACTTGTGGGCATCCAGGTGGAGGAGCAGGTTGGTGACTGCCACCTCTTCGACAGCTGGGACTACATTCTGCGTCCTATCTCCATCTCCATCTCCCAGCTCAGGGGCATGAAAACCTTGAGGATGATCAGTCCGACTATTAAAGACTGAGGCAAAGAAGGCATTAAGTACCTCAGCCTTCTCCTCATCCTTCGTGGCCAAGATTCCCTCCGCATCCAACAAAGGAGGGAGATTCTCCTTAGCCCTCCTTTTGTCGCTGATATACTTGTAGAAACATTTTTTGTTATCCTTGACAGCAGTGGCCAGTTTAAGTTCTAGCTGGGCCTTCGCCTTTCTAATCTTTTCCCTGCATATCCTCACCACATCCTTGTAGTCCCCCTGAGTCACCTGCCCCTTCTTCCAAAGGTGGTAGGTTCTCCTTTTCTTCCTGAGCTCCAGACAGAGCTCTCTGTTCAGCCAGGCCGGTCTTCTCCCCCGCCTGCTCGACTTGCGGCACATGGGGACAGCCTGCTCCTGTGCCTTTAAGACTTCCCTCTTGAATAACATCCAGCCTTCCTGGACTCCCTTGCCCTTCAGGACTGCCTCCCAAGGGACTCTGTTAACCAAACTCCTAAACAGGCCAAAGTCTGCCCTTCTGAAGTTTAGGGTTGTGGTTTTGCTGGCCCCCCCCCTCACTTCTCCAAAAAATCGAAAACTCTACCATTTCATGGTCGCTGTGCCCAAGACAGCCTCCGACCACCACATCACCCACCAGGCCTTCTCTGTTCGTGAACAGCAGGTCCAGCGGGGCACGTCCCCTGGTTGGCTCTCTTACCAGCTGCGTCAGGAAGTTATCCTCCACGCACTCCAGGAACCTCCTAGACTGCTTTCTCTCTGCCGTGTTGTATTTCCAGCAGATATCTGGTAAGTTGAAGTCTCCCACAAGAACAAGGGTTAGAGACTCTGAGACTTCAGCCAGCCGCTTGTAAAAAACTTCATCTGCTTCCTCATCCTGGTTGGGTGGTCTATAACAGACTCCCACCAGGATATCTCCCTTGTTGGCCTTTCCCCTGATCTTTACCCATAAGCACTTAACCTTGTCGTTACCTTTGTTAAGCTCAAGACAGTCAAAACACTCTCTGACGTACAAGGCTACCCCGCCACCTCGCCTTCCTTGCCTGTCCCTTCTAAAGAGCTTGTAGCCATCCATTGCAGCACTCCAGTTGTGCGAGTCGTCCCACCATGTTTCCGTAATGGCAACCACGTCATAGTTTCCCTGCCGCGCAATGGCTTCCAGCTCCTCCTGCTTATTGCCCAAGCTGCATGCATTGATGTAAATGCACTTGAGCTGGGCTATCGATCTCTTCTCCAACACAGGCGTGCCACCCCTGGGCTCGTCCCTAGCAGGACTGGTTTTATCCCCTTCCCCCTTTGAGTCTAGTTTAAAGCTCTCTCAATGAGGCCTGCTAACTCCTGAGCCATAATCCTTTTCCCCTTTGACGACAGGTGAACCCCATCTGCCTCCAGCAGGCCTGGTGCCATGTAAACTTCCCCATGTCATGATGGACTTTAAATAAACTGCTCTCAATGAGGAAAGGGATCTTTGAATCATTGTTATTTCTCTAGAATCACCAGTTCAATGATCATCAGCAATCAGAGGAAAATAGGATGCTAGTAAAGACAGAATAAGAAACCTTGTACCACTGTAGAAATCTGTGGCACAGGCCTTCCATCCTATGTAACGTGCTCCTCATCATCCCCCTCTCCAAATAAATATACTAAAACCTGTAAAGGTATAGAGAGCTGTGACAAGGATGATGAGAGGTAAGGAATACTTTCCATATGAGAAGATTTTAAATAGATTAGAACTCTTCTCAGAAAAAGAAGGAACTGAGAGTGATTTTATAGGTTGTAAAATCATGAATGGACTGGAGAAGGTGACTGGGGAATAATCATTCACTGTATTTTATAACATGAGGATGAGAAAGCACCAAGTAGAATTATCAGGCAGTAGGTTTGAAGGAAGTAACAGGAGAACTTTTCACACAACACCTCATTATATTGTGGAACTCACTGCTACAGATTACTTCCATTGCCAGAAGTGTAAATGGGTTCAAAAACACATTAAACAAATTAAGGATTGGAAGATCCATCAAAAACTAAGAAACCTGATGATGTGGTGCAATCTTCAGTTCGAGAAAGCCCCAACCAGAGATGGCTGGAAGCTGCATGGCTGTGCAGTTACCAAAGCATTTGCTGACCACTATCAACAATATGATATTGGAACAGATGAGTTTTAAATCTAAAACCAGATGTTTTTATGTTCTTAACTTTTGTCACAGTTTCCAATGAGTTCCCATTACCCTGAGCACAATTTATGAGGTACATTACCGCTGTCTTCAATCTTTAGTGACTATCTTCATCTGACTTTATTTATTTGGGCCTATATGTTGCACATGCACATCCTCATTCATCTTCGACCCTTGGATTATACCCATGAAGAGAAACCAACATTCATTGTAGGTCACATCAGTCCAACCAGGACCACATTTCTCCCTCTGGGAGTATGTGTCCCTTTCCCTTGACCACCTAAGTTTTTAAATTAGGCATCTTAGTTCCATGGTAACAGTTGGGTAGGACAGATCTGTAGGGTAGAGTAGTTTTAGATTCCTTTGGCTTTATTAAAATAAAAAAATGTAAAAAAAAAAAAAGAAAAAGAAAAAAAGAAATGGGTAAGAAGATGAGAAGATATCTAGAAACAGAGAGGGAAACTATGAACACTAAGTTATAAAAGAAGTTGAAGTAATTTTTGATGATTATTAAAACTTGAACTGCCAACAACATCAAGATGTAGTGCTTTTTAAACATGTAACACATTTCCACATGTGAAAATTTCAGTCTTTAATTTTATTTTTAACCCACCTTTTCCAGCCTTTGAATAAGATGAAGAAAACATTGCAAATTATTCATCTGTTAACCCCTTTCCTTGTCACTGAAGTGCAGAGGAATGCTATTGAAGGGGAAAATAGACACAGTTTATAAGGAATTTAACTGAAAGTACAATGAAGTTTTTTTTTCATATTTTGTAGAGAAGACCCAACAATCTAAGCAGAAAGTGTAGTGTTCCACTTTTTCACCATATGAACTGTATTCTATTCCAGATATTATATAGCATCTGTATACAGAGCATTCCACAAAAATTAATTAGATACAACCAGCTCAGAAATAGAAAACAGCAAATAGTACTACTAAACACATAAGAATAAGATAGAAGACATTAACCTGAAGACATCGTGTTCATCTAAAGAACAGGGGAGATAAGTACAATATTCTGATCAGCAGTATTGCTTTAAATACGGAAACTAAATGCATTCAAAAGATAACAAACAAACTTTAATTGACCATTCTGGAAAAAGACAAAATGCAATAATGTGGTTTAATTAAGCTACAATGTTACCAAGTAATATAAGACCGTGGTCCTTCTAGAGAGTCGATTACCATGTTTTCTCTGTTGGTTTCAATGTTAGGTATGTCACCAGCCCCATCTTTTCTTGTTTGGTCCAGGCACATCACTGTCCTCCTCTTGTACAAGAGTTCAGGAAGGCATATGCTTTTCTCCGTACATGGATAAAAGGGATCAACCACACAGATATTTCCTCTGCATTATATCTTCTAGCTCATTGGCAGCATTTTCAGGAGGACTCTTCTAATTCTGATGCCAATTCGTCAGGGAACTGGTGAATGACTGATCAGTGTTTTAGAAAATATTAATTTTCTTCACTAAAAGACCTATACTTATGTCATGGTATTGCTGTCAAAGAATGTAAGAGAAGCATCAGCTTTTGCAGAATGTGCTTTCATACTCACTTCGTAGGCAAGTCCAGCCTCATATGAAACAACTCACTAAGTCATTAAGTCACTCTTATAGACTTCGAGTATTCACACCAATTGACCAATTTACATACATCTAGGTTCCAGGGCCTACAACAGTCTCTTTTAGGTCCCTGAAGCCAGTTCCCAAAATCTGTCAGACATAAGTCAGGTAATACCTTGAATTACTTCATGTATGGCTATAATTTCAAACTTTGGTGAAAAAACATTTATTTACAGAAGAGAGTCCTAATTTTCATAGATTCTGTACAATAAACCTTTATTGATGTTTTCTAGATAAAAATTTAAGCCCAAAGTGGGTAAGATTCTTTAGGTGCTTCAAAATAGATTAAAATGACCTATGTTTGAAAATGCTGGCATACCTTTTTTTTTTTTTTTTTTTGTGAGGGAGCTTCTGTGAGACACATTCTGGCTCTACTATGTCAAAGTAAAAAAAAACGTATTTTTGGATAATAGCCTGCCTGTCTTGTTGCTGGGATGCTTTACTTTGTGTTTCAAACAGTTGGAGACTGAAAAAAGGTGTTCCCTTTCAGTACTCAAATTTCATGACACACTGCTATTTTTTCCCATCACATGGGAAATCCCACACAAGGGAGACGATATATATGAGAACAACTTGTAGTTACTTTGAGATGACAAATACCATGATGAAACAAAAGAAATTTCCCATTAAAATAAACCACATGTCAGATTTCAGCTCAGATTCAGCCAGCTCTCAGCTAAGGAAACATGCCTTAGCTGTAGATCATGGAGTAAATACATATCTGTTTTACTCAAAGTGGCCCATAGAGAAACAAACAGAAATATGAGCTAGCGCTGACTATGACAATAAACAGAAAAGCCTTCCAAGGTAGGCCATCTCATGCTTTTACCAATTACCTTATACCAAAATAAGCTATGGAATTCAAGGCCAAATATACCCAGTGAGTTCTGGACCTCATACTGCTCAGGGTATTCCCTGTCTCTGGATATAAAAAATGTGACTAACGGTTGGACTTGATGATCTTAAAAGTCTTTTCCAACCTAAACAATTCTATGAAGAATTGAAGCTTGCCACAAGGACCAGCAAAATATAATTAATTTCCTTTGCCATAGCTAAACAGATTCTCAGAGATCTCTATTTATCCAATTAAAAAAATATTTTCAGAGAGTAAAGAAAATACCGAAAATAGGGAAGATAATAGAAAACTCCTTTGTTACAAGTGATTAGCTTTCTCCATCCTTTAATTAGGCAGGCCAGGGAGGTATGCTACGTGCTTAGCATTCAGTTTAGTCCCCTCAGACTGACTCCATCCCCACAACAAGCAACGTTGAAGTGCTTAGGAATTATTGATGGCTATTTTTTTCCTTAGAATCGCATTGTTTCAACAAAAGGAAAAGATTTTTCAAGTGTATATATTAACAAATTTTCTTTGGGCAAAGTTTCATGTCTACCAGGAAGAAAACTGAGAGCAGGAATGCTATTAACTGCTTCTGCCTCCCCTATCTTTCTTTCCCTCCCCCTTAATCATACTCCATTCTCAATTTCATAAAACCTAATTTTGTCTTGACTCAGACATTCAACAAAATCTACACAATGATTGCTTTCAGGTCAGCCTACTTCGATGTAATTCCTTAGATACACACTGGGGAATAAAGTATTCCAGAAAAAACAGGTGAACTAACTTTTCTGACGTGAGAAAAAGAAGTCTTGAATGGCTGACAGGGTTTCAGGCCTAATATTTGAAATGTCCTGGCTGTAAGGTACATCTTGTCCTTCTTGGATGAAAAGTCAAGATTCATATTTTTCTAAAATATTCATATCATTCAACCCAAGACCCAGTCATGAGTAAATTATATAGGCCTTAATAGGTCATCAAACATTCTTTTCTCAACTGAAGTAGTTGAACAGCTTTTAGGGAGTTTTTCTATGAATGGGACAATCATTATCCACACACTTCATTGCAAAGAAATAGGAATGGATTGTTGGAGGGATCCTAATCCATGTGTAAATCTCCCATTCCAGGTAAAACAAGCACTATATAGTAACAGAAGTAACAGCAATGCTATCTGTGGTCTTCTTTAGAAAAAAGACAAAGAAAACAAAAAAAAATCATCCCATACATAGTTATATTTCACTGTAAAACTAAATAACTAAAATAATTTCTGGTAAAACTGAGTTTAAACAAAAGTCAGACAAAACAAAATAACTATTGTGTATTTAATGGATATACAGTGGTGCTTCAATACTCACTGTCCTAATTGCAAGGTTATACCTGTGTATAGTTGATGATAGCAATATTGTCCATTTCTATTGTGATGTTGACTTTACATTTCTTTAAAAGATCTATTTGGTAACAGTTTTACTATTTGATATTTTTTCCACATACATTTATTGCTAGCACTTCTATCTAGATATCCTGTGTTTAAACTTAAATGATAAATGATAAATATTTACTTAGTTTTTAAAACATTATGTTTATTACATTTTAAAAGCATACACATGCACTCACTGATCCTTTTTGGATCAAGATTTGATGAATATAAAATTTAACTTTTTAAGCAGAATCTGCACAAACCGCATGTGCTTTGGGAATTCATTTGGTTCCTTGCTTTAAGATGTTTTATGCAACCCATTTATGCAGTCATTTGGTACAAAGTAGGGTAATTGGCTATATAGGTAAGGTAAGGTACAGAAGTCACATAAGGTAGAAGTATTTGTACAGCTAATGCTTTCAGGGATAGGCTGAATTTCCAAGGTTTTGGTTCAGTTATTGATTAAAAATAGTTTCTTCTTGATTATTCATACTAAATTATCTACGTTTTTTTTCTCATGGTCTTCAGTATATATTCCAATATGAGATACCTCAAAGCTGTGGGATGCTAAGAGTCCCTCTGCCTCTTGCTAGGTAGGCACAGATTAATTCCTGAAGGAGAGGTTTCACTCTGGGTAACTCATTTGATGCTATCAATCCCAGTTCCACCTTGCTGGGAAACTACTAAGGTTCTCAAACTTGTTTGCTATTGGAGGCAGTGGTATCCACAGCATTTTTAAATGGATTTTTCACTTGTGAAGATGAGAAAAGAGAATATTCAGCTGAGTTTGCTTTAAGCACGAGACATAATTATAGAATTCCATCAAGCCAGAGTAGATTTAAATATAAAATTGGAAATCAAGATACTAAAGTCATGAGCAAGAACAAAACACAAATTAAGATGATACTTTATTTATTCCCATGTAGAGATCAGCTCCAAAATAAATTGTAGATCTTGTTGAACCATAAGTAGGTAGATTGTGTGATGGCTCCTCTGCCCAGAGTGACTTTCCCCTTTAACATTATCACTCCCTCAACAAAGCATTTAAGCTGACTCCAAAACAGAAACCATATGATTTTATATTCTTATAATCTGTGATTCTGACCCATATTAAAAAATAAAAATTTAAAAATTGCTTGTAGTCTAAGGGCCATAATACTCCAAACGTCTTTAAATGATACGCTGACTAAAACCTGCTGAAGACTGAACATAAAGACATTTCTTCTTCCACATATTTCAGCTTTCATTGCATTCCATAATTTCCTGTATTTACCAGATTTTATATTATGTTTGGTTTTACCTCTCATAACTATTTGGAAAATTAATATTTCACATGAATATCATGACACATAATATTTCTTTCTCTTCTGTGTCCCACAGATGGTAAGTCACCTGCCTCTCTTTTTTCTCTCCCATATAATATAGCTAACCTGGTACTTCTCCTGCGAATGCCTCCTCCCTCATCTTTGTTTCACAGTTACTATCTTTTCTCCCCAGTAATCTAATTGATAACATGTTTAGTAAACCTTGGAGCAATCTCTTCCTGGCTTTGAGGATTGCACCATTCCAGACCCGAAGAAAGGCTGCTGTGCTGGAAACCCTGTTTATTCAACCTATATTAGCTGCTCTAATAAAGGTGTTCCCATACAGGAAGCTGTCTTTCTCCGTGAGGACACCAATTCACTAGTAATAAAATCTGGTTTCTGTTATCCATTAGCCTATCTTTTAGTTTTAGCTGAATAATAAAAAAGAGATGAAATGTGACGAGCAACTAATATCGTGCTAATATACTGTGGTTAGCACAGTATGACTGGCAACTAATCACATACAACTAAGAATAAATAATTCATGACTTTGTGAATAACCACTGAAATTTATTGTATTCACAAATATAACGATCACTGATAATTATAAGTAAAATCAGAAGTATACAGAAGTTAGCATCAATGATTTAGAAAATAAAAGACTAACTTTTCAATTAACAACCCAGCTGAGCTTAGGCTATATGAAAAAACTTGGAGGCATCATCATTACAATTATAGATGGAGCTGTATGATTTCACCTTTTTTGGTATTATATTTCAAAAACTCTTTGTTGAAAGAAATGGCGTGATGGAGACAGAAGTGATGAATGCACTGAAAAATTGCTTCCTGTCATAAATGACTTTATAAACCTACTGGGAAATTTTTCATGTCTACATCTGGTAGATGGTGACTAATGCAGGATAATCTAATTAGAAATCATTCAGCCAGTAGGGACTAGTGACCACACGAACATCCAGTGACTAAAGCAAGATTAGAAGTTGATATGTGTAAATCACAACTGATTCTAATCAGAAGCAGATGCCTGATTTCAGACAGGTCTTCATGGACAAGATGTCAAAAAATATTAGAAATAATTGAGTAGATGGAGACAATGAAATGCAGACTACATTACAGCACAAACAATTGACAGAATTCTATGCAAGTAGATATGCATAGTTTAAATGCACAGCATCCACACAGAATATATATAACAAAAAATAACTGACTTTCTACCTGATGATTGTGTAATTTAAATGAATAATATTTGGTGTGTGCATCATGTGTAAACACACTGTAAAAATGTAGAATAGCTGATTAAATTGGACACATGAGATCATATTCCCAGTCTCTGATTTTCTGTGGGCTAGCACCATTAGAATCAAGCATTTGTTATTAATTTATAGACTAAAAATATGCTTTTAAGGATTACATGTTTATATTTATCCTAAAACAATTCTAAACTGTAAATTTACATTTTAAAATGTTCCTACCAGTGAATATCAGTTAAAAATCACAGAATAACTGCAAAATATATTTGCTGTGGTATTTATTATCTCAATTTCTTTGTTTTCTTCTGGAAGTTTTACTGCAACTCCATGAAACTCTTCTATAATCACTGGTATATATCTTTGGTTTTATTTTGCAGGTCCTAGCTAGAATGTGTATGAGTGCCTAATAAAGAATATAAGAGCTAAATAAAGGGGTAGTATATTTTTTTTCTATTCTAATCATTTGCACAATGCATTGTGATAGTTTAGGGATACTGAATAAAGTTATATGTCCCCATCAGTACTTTGAAGAATAAATACTAAACATATAACACCTCCTTCTCCTCCTACCTTATTCACACAGGCACAGAGAACTAAATATCATGAATCGCATTCACAAGTTTGGATTTATGCAGTATGTCTTACACAGAGAATGTTTTAAACTGTATCTATGTTTCTCCATAGAAGGATTTCTAGCGCTAGCAGAAGACAACAATACATTCTCTATAAAGCCATGAGAATATTTTACTGGTATTAAGCACAACAGTGAGCACTGAGAAAAGTTTGGCATTCAGATAACAGAGATCTCAGCAAAGTGCTTGGGAAAAGCCAGGGTATAGGTTAATTTTACTAAATGAGATTTTTTATGATTCTTCAGTTTTTAGTTCTTTTCTATTTTGATTATGTGATTTTCAGACTCTGATTGTTTGCCAAATCCTTGGTCTGAATATTCGTGTGACTTATTACACATTACTCACACTTTTTCATTGGCCAGCTAAGTCTCACATGGCTCCGTCTCCTGTCTGGATGGCTCTTTAACATACAAATGATATCTGCTGATATTTAATCATAATTCTGTACATAAATACTCCTGTGAGTTGAGATTTAGAGGAACACATACACAAACACTACTCTGACATAAATGTTCTTCTAAGCCAAAGAACAATTTAGACAAAGTAAGAGTTGGAGAATATTAGTAAAAATGTGAGTCAGAGGCTTTCCTGCAGACTGGGTGAGTGGGTAAGATTAATGGAAAGGATTGAGCTTACAATAAAGTTACACCTTTACTTTCGCTGACTGAAAAGGGCCAATTTTTTTTTCTACCAATGTCTTTTAGCTGAATGTTCTTTATTGATTTTAATGGTAGGATCTTCAATGTGCATTTGGGCATAATGCAAAAGTTTGTTTCCACTACCACATTTATAACATGCCTGGAATGCTTGCAGGTAAATGTGATGACATTTGAGTAACAATTCTGCACCACTAAAAACAATGTCAGTAAGAGCAGGCTCAAGCTGCTGGCTGCTGCACATATAAGTCATGTATACTAAACACAGTGTCACTAATCCAGGGATGAAATCATACTCCAGTGCAGAAAATAAGAACTTTGACTTACCCAGCCATATATAATAGTTTCCTAAAGATCAAGACAAATGTTTGTACTTGTACTGTTTGTACAATGACTGATAGATTAAGAAAAAAAAGAATTTGTGTGAGTGTATATAAGATATATTTAGAAGGATAAATTCATGACTCAAAGCACATGTATAATTAACATCTAAGTCCTTTTCAGCTTCTGAATGCAAACACTTAGAAGCAGGAGAAATTAGCAAAAGCAGGAAGTATGTTACACACACTCAACAGACAGGATTTTTGAGCATGAAAAAAACCACTCTTTTGTTAATTCTTTGAATCAACAACATATGTTGTTTACTTATTGTTGCATCTTGCAGAAAAAATAAAGTTGGCTTCAGCAAATAATGAGCAGATGAATTTTGAAGAAAGAGGACTGTGCAGCTAGAATTACGAATACCAGACAGTAATGCCATTATACTGTGGGCTTAAGGTTTTTCCACAGCAAAATAATAGCCTGCCAGGCAGACAAACAAATTAGCTGATGATGGACCTCCCTTCCACAACTAACCTTTAATCCAAGACAGTCAATTTAACTAATGAGGAATCTTCCTCTTGTACTACTACAATCATATGAAAGTGGTGTGGAACTGATAAGCTGAAAAGAGTCAGTCAAGTTTTTGACCTTTCTCAGAAGTTCCTTTGACATCAGCTAGATGAGAATGTGAGGACTCAGCCATTGGAGTAAGTCTCCAGTGGTCTAGCCCCTAGAAAGTCTCAAATAACTTCCTTAGTCATAACAGGCACTTTGGCCTGACTCACAAAACAGACTAGCATGTAAGTTCAACTCCCACTTAAAATTGTTAGTGGTTTGAGTTCATCTCACTTAGTTTTAACCAGCTTAAATATAGAGGTCTAGTCTAAACTAGTCAGTTTCCAAGATCCCCACATAAGCTCCTAAAAATCTTTCATTTTCTGAATTTTCCTTGTGAAATACTTAGAATTCTGCTCTAAGGCATGTGCTCATTTTGAGTAAAATATTGTAAATTAGCTTAGTGGCTATCTCATACTTTATTCCTTTTGGACTCACAAACCAGGAGTTTTCCAATCCCTGACATCTGTTGACCAGCAGTTTCAGAGTATATGCAAATCCTCATGGAGGTAAAGAAGGATGAAGTGCTGCCCTTGTTCTACACAAACTTTTTTCTATTTGATCGCTCAGATGATGGAGCATTCAGCCTTTTATTCCACTGTCACATGATATGGCTTGAACTCATTTCCTTCACTTTACCAGGGCTAAGAAGTAGTAAATGAGCTAAGTAGTAAGCTCTTTGGAGAAGGGGCAAAAAGAAAGAGAACAAGTACACAGATTTTCTCTCTTCTTCGAATTTTTACTCAAAATGGTCTAATTTCCACAAAATTAAACAAGAGTAAGCCAAGAAGCAGGTGAGGATATTTTGTCCTGCAGGCTGTGGAAACAAGTGTGAAAACATGTCTAAAATGTAATGTAAGTCTAATCATAATGTACGTGACAAAAGCAACCTACCGTAATGGAACTGACAATGTTACATTAATACTGTTTGAAAAAAATGGATAGAAAGTACATGTTTTGGGGCTTTTTACTTCAGTTGCCTTTGAATGAAATGTTATCTCACTTCGTAGCAGCTCTGTAAGTAGACTTACAGTTTCAAAAAAGGAGAAGGGATGAAAATATACAAAGGTTTCTTTGCCCTTAATTTTTTTAAGTCCACATTATAAGACATTCCATGAAAAATAACGGGCTTAAAATAAAGACCTTGGAATCAGCATTTTTCTTCCAAATCAGCCCTTGTGTCTTTGATATCCAGAGTTAATGACAAATGGCTCAGTGGGCCATTCATTTTCCTCATGGAGTCACTGTAGATCTTCACTGAATAAAGTTCATATCATGCTCTGATACTCAAGGAGAAACACTGGGACAAAGCAGTAAGAATTTGTTCATACAAGAGAGATAGTGCTGCAATGACTTTACCAGTCCTGGTTTGCATGACAATGTTTCTAATTTCTGAAGACACATTTAACCACCCAACCCAGTACAGCTCTCTTTCTAACTGTACTTAATCAAAGACAAAGGGCTAGGCAAGCACATATTGAAATTGACAATGCTTTTGACTTATTGTTTGATATAAGCAACAGGGCTGTAATCAAAGACTACTGCCATTATTGTCCTCAAATTATGTTATGGATTAAAAACATTATGAATTATCAGAACGAGACCTATTTGTTCATATGCTCCCCTCATTCCCAGAGTACAATACCATTTGAGGTGATGTATTCTTCCTTGAAGAAGAGCTTCCACTTAGCCTGCTTCTCCACACTCCTGCAGATCTCATGCTTATGAAATTTGTGATTAATTATGCCCTGCTCTTTTATTTTCTTATCTATTACTCAAAAGTCTTCTCTCTGCCCCATACTTTCTTTCATAAGGTGTTGCTTGGGTATCATAACTAGTGGGGGAGGCTGTGAGATGTATTGGCCATAAAGTTTCCATGAGCAAGAGGTGCTCTGAAGGCAGGTTGTGCCTCATTATCAAACTGCAAGAAGATATAGTTAAGGAAATGGCAGGACCCAGACATAAGGCGAGAACGAGGGGGTTTTTTTCAATTTGTTGGTGGACCAGAGTCAGCACAACAGGGGAAACAATATTCTGGAGAACACACGTAGCCCCACAGTGCCTATCAGTATGTTAACAAGTGTCCTAATCTTCTGGTAAGAGAGAGGATGCTCTAGCTGATTGGTATAGTTTGTACCACAAAATCCTTGTAACACTAAGTGATATGTGTGTTCTTCTTTCTACTTGTAGTACATGTACTTTTGATCTAGTCCTTCTTTTACACATTTTTTCTATGACAATACAAAGCATGAAACAATGTTTAGCTGCAGTTGCATCCACTCTGTTACTTCTGTTGTGTTGTTCCCCAAGGGTCACTGTTGGGACCGGCGCTGTTTAATACCTTTATCAATGATCTGGATGAGGGGATTGAGTGCAGCCTCAATAAGTTTGCAGATGACACCAAGTTGGGTGGAAGTGTCGATCTGCTGGATGGTAGGAAGGCCCTGCAGAGGCACCTGGACAGGCTGGATCATTGGGCCAGGGCCAACTGTATGAGATTCAACAAGGCCAAGTGCCGGGTCCTGCACTTCAATCACAACAACCCCAGGCAATGCTACAGGCTTGGGGAGGAGTGGCTGGAGAGCTGCCTGGCTGAAAAGTACCTGGGGGTGCTGGTTGACAGCCGCCTAAACATGAGCCAGCAGGGTGCTCAGGTGGCCAAGAGGGCAACGGCATCCTGGCTTGTATCAGGAATAGCGTGGCCAGCAGGACCAGGGAGGTGATAGTGCCCCTGTACTCAGCGCTGGTGAGGCCGCACCTCAAACACTGTGTTCAGTTTTGGGCCCCTCACTTCAAGAAGGACATTGAGGTACTAGAGTGAGTCCAAAGAAGGGCAACGAGGTTGGTGAAGAGTCTAGAGCACAAGTCTTATGAGGAGCAGCTGAGGGAGCTGGGGTTGTTTAGCCTGGAGAAGAGGAGGCTGAGGGGGGACCTTATTGCCCTCTACAACTACCTGAAAGGAGGTTGTAGAGAGGTGGGGGTCGGTCTCTTCTCCCCAGTAACAAGTGACAGAACGAGAGGAAATGGCCTCAAGCTGCGCCAGGGGAGGTTTAGGTTGGATATTAGGAAAAACTTCTTTACTGAAAGAGTAGTCAGGCACTGGACCAGGCTGCCCAGGGAAGTGGTTGAGTCCCCATCCTTGGAGGTATTTAAAAGACGGGTAGATGCAGTACTTGAGGACATGGTTTAGTGGTGGACTTGGCAGTGGTAGGTTAATGGTTGGACTCGATGATCTTAAGGGTCCTTTCCAACCTTAAGAATTCTATGATTCTATGATTCTGTGCTAGACAACCTTTGCCTGAACCACTGAAGTTAGTTCATGGTGTCTAAATTTCAGTGGAGCTGTGTTAGAATCAGAGCAGTGCAGAAATAAATTTGGGATCTCATCTTCTGCCCTTTCTGATCGTGCTACTACTACCATGATTTCAGAAGGATATTCCTTGAGAAGATACATCTCCCAAACAAAACAAATATTTTCTTGGAGTATTTTGATAGGATACTTCAACAGGACAGTTTTATTAACAATAGACCATGAAGCCGACCCTGACTTTGCTTATGATCTTAAAAGCTCTTTGTTTTAAGACTTTAAGAGCTAAAATGTAATCTCAGCATCTCATTGCATAGATTAATCTCCGAAAGGATACTTCCTTTTATGTAGCATTTAAAACCTCAAGACTGCTGATCAGTTTATCCAATGACAAACAATTAGTATCACATTATCATAGTGAATGGCCATAAAAAGTAACCATATAAATCTAGTCAGGTATTGCTAACTCTATACTTGGTTCTTTTCTCTAATCCCTATATTCTCAAAAATCCTGTGTTCCTCCTAGTCTGAAATGATTCTACAATATTTTATGGATAATATTGATATATTGATTATGTGAAGACCAGCACATCACTGAGGATCCTCTCCCCAAAAAGAAAGATACGTATCAGCAAGACATATAGCATATTTATCATACAATCAGTTTTGGTACTAAATGAAGTAAAAAGTAGTAGATAGTACAGGCTTGAAGAAGACTATATGGTATGCTCTTATTATTAATTGAGAGGAGATGATCATGTATATCTCATTTTAGCATTTCCAGGAAAAATGTATTCCCTTGCAGTAAGTTACAGATGCACTACTTGCCTTTTACTACTCCATGGATTTCGAGAGAGTATAATGTGGATGGACTATGACAATAAAACAATAATCCTGGTAGTGCAGAACTGTGGTATTTCTTTTTAAGAAATCATCTACGCAAATTGAATGTGATTTCGAATCTCAGAACAACAAGGCCTTTGGAAAAAAATCCTTCAAGATATCTCAGACAAAGGCAACAGGAAATATAACATCTGGTAACCCCAAAATATAAAAGGTTTCTCCAATAACCGCAGGGTTAAGTGTTTTGAATGACTGAAGGAGAAAAGGGTCTTATGAGACTGAGATACAAATTGCCTTCAAGGTTGGTGCAGACAGACCACAACAGCCAAAACCTGGAAAGAAGTAGATTTTGGCCTAAAATTCCTTAAAGAGAGACAGGTGAACATCAAACACAAGAATTTGCAGTAGAATGCAGCATAAATGAAAAAAATGGCATCTCCTTTCTCAATATATATGCCTTCCTTCAGCTTATCTGATTTTATTAGGAAAACAATATTTGTATTACTCCTTTTGATCCACTGGCCTCAGAGTTCTGATGATGTCTGTAGATGCCGTACCCTGCTGTATACAACTGAATTAAATACACAAACCCAGTCAGCTGAAACCTGTCAAAAATCCTTCTAGAAAGGAGGCTGTGCATGCAAGGATGGCAGATGGAAAAAGCTTTCAACTTTAATGAAATACTTTATGCCCGAATCATTCAATCCAGTCAGTCAGTTCTGCAGAATCATTCTTTATAAGGACATACCTGAAAGACACTTCAAGATGGACTCAGTCTACAAAGTAGTTTAGAAATGAATGAATTACTTTTGTTTTAAATGTCCCTTTAAAAAACACAGATTCTTCCTTTCTCATATACAGATGTCATCTACAGGCATTCTCTGTTCTGCTGAAATTCTGTCATCCTTTGAGGCATCAGGAGTTGGCTGTTATCAGAGGACCGATACAAATGTTGATTGTCCTCTAGATGGATAGGACACGACAAATTTTGTTTTGGTCTGCCTTGGGGCATAGGAGATTTCAGTTCTTGTCTTAAAAGGATGAAATGCAAAAGTCTTGATGTGAAATAAATTGGAATAACTACAATAACTGTCTAATTATACATGGCATGAAATAAACCTCAATTTCAATACAGTTCAGCAAAATCTAATGAGGTCTGATGTTTACACCTATTTCCTGGCTCCCAACCAAGTTAATGTTCTCATCAAATCTGATTGGCTCTGGCAGGATCAGAATATCTGGCATTATAGCAATATAAACATTGAAAATAAAGTTTTATAATACCTTATTTTAATCCATATTTATGTTAAAAGTAACAAGTTTGTCTGTCTTTTCTCTCTTTTTCTACCACTTACACTTTTTACCCATATTTTTAAAACTGGGTTTCACTCTCTCAGCAATCTTGATATATAAGGATGTCTTAGTTCATTGGCAAAGGGAGAACTGTGGGACAGGGTGGAATAAAAAATTTCATTGAGTTATGGAAAGTATAAAATACGGAAAGCTCGATTTTGCTCAATAGTATGATTTGATGCACCTGTACTCATCATTCACACCTAACTAACAAGAATTGTATCAACCAACAGCAAGTTTCTGATGAGGGAGGATGGAAGAAGCAATTCTGTTCCCTCTCCCACATAAACGCCATAATACTATCTAGTGCTGGAAACACAGGACAAACAAAAGCAGATGAAATCCTAATGCCATAAAGCTCATATCAGTTGGGATTTAGATCTCTAGAGTGTACCACATCCAAAACAGCGTCTCTATTTTCCAGGACAGCCTGATCCTCTGTTTGTGAACTGCCTCCCTTCACAGCCTCAAAGTTCACCTTAGGTTGGTCACAAGTACTTCTGATGAGATGGCAGTCTTTTAAATACCAGCTAAAATTCTGCTGGAATCCAGTTTATTGGCAATCACACTAGAAATCTGTCTAAATGTTCTGGAGAAACCCTGAAAGTTTTATGTTGTCATAATTGCAGCCAACTTTGACAGTGGACAGATACTTGCATATAGATTAGGTAACTCTCATATGCTCATTGACTGGCCCAGGTCAGTGCCTGCATAGTGATTCAGGTCAGCAGACCATGGCCTCAGGGGGGGAGAAACACTCTGTTGAGCTATTGGATTATATCCTGAACAGAGCCTGGAGTCCTGTAGATATGAAGTCATTCATTTTGCAGATTTGGAGATTTCTACTTCTGCACAGAGAAAATTAGTAGGATGCATCCCAAGTGAATGGAGGAGACAAACATTTCCTGTTATTTGACTGTATTCTCAATAGATAAGGATAGACATGTACCTCAGACTGGATTATTATCTGGTGGCAACTAAGTTGCATACACAGGGAACAGAGCAGACATTTGATTTCAGTAGTCTAGAACTCCATCTGCAGATCTCAGAAGTGCTTATTTCTTTTCAAAACTGTTCAAGGGATGCAGGAAGCTACATTAGAGAAGCTCAGATATTCTTTCTTCCCTTTTCTGGGGCCAGACACTTCAAACTGGAAATCAACCAGTGCCTAAACTGAATCGACTAGACACCACCACATTATAGTATTAAACAGAAAATCCTGAAAGAAGGAACTCAAGTCTTTCGTTCACTTGAGAGGCTCAGGGTCCTTGTCTGGAAGGGAATTTCACAACTGTGGATCACCCTGCCAGGTCCCAGCATAAGCCATGGCAAAATAAGAATATGCATATGAAAATAGGAAAATCTGTCTGGAAACCAACTAGGCAAGTCTGATTTTATGCTAAAATATGAGGAAAAGGGTAAGGTTAAGCATCAGCTTTCCATGGGCTGCAAATTCCTCTCTCTCTGTTAGAAGAAATGATTTCTTTAAGAATCAATTTCAGAGTTTAATGCAGAGATTCAAACTTCATCTGGGCATTGAGACCTTCACAGAAATGAATCAGAAGGAAAATTATGCTTTTTCACTACTGCATAGTTATGGAGACCCTTTGGCAAATGTGTATGGATTACATTGTGGGGTGATTACCTTACAATAACCCAAACCTCCATAAAGCTCTCCTTTGCCAGCCTAATCTTTCCCACTAGATCCTCACCCCTGTTTTGCAGCCAATAGTGAACTAATACAGAAATCCCAGAAAAGAGTACTGACATTACCTTGTCATTGCAAAGTCAAGCATCAGGGTAGACTGTAGGAAGTACAGTCTGAACAGGGGCTGAGTTTTGTAAGTCTCCAAACTGATTTTGAAGGGAAAATGTGTTGTAATCCAAGCAAAGTTGATTGAGATTTGAATACAGAACTTGGTTTTGCACAGAAACCATGGGAAAATCAAACAGAACAGAGACTCCTGCAGTCATAAGGGAGGATTTTAATGGGTGTAAATTTTCACCCGTCAGAAATCAGATGGACTGTTGCCACTGTTTGCCAGCTACAGCTTTAGTGTTGCAGATTTGGTTATTCATATTTCCAGGAGACTGGTTTGGGAAACTAGAGAGTCAGTGTGCATGATATAGACTTTTTCAGAGACCTGGGGGAGATATTTCATAAATACAGGAGGCTTCATTCTTGACCAAACAGGTCCATGCAGAATTTTAAAACTGCTGAACAGTGTTTTATAAACAAAGTGAGCACACTGAAGGTATACTACAAATTGAATTAGTAACTTTCCCTGGTTGCTGTATTAACTAAAGCACAGACTTAAATTTACACCAGAAAACTTTATAGAAACTTGGCAGAAACATAGTACAAAACACAGAGGGAGTCAGAATCATTGTCTTATGTAATACAATGAAAAAATTGGTAATGATTCAGAAGACATGGTAGAAGTCTGCACTGTCCACGTAATTTCAATATATTTAAGAACAAAAAAGAAGCAGACAGAATAGTACTTCTCAGTGAGGATAATTTTACTGTTCCAGACATCACATGGGAATAATAGATCTGTAGAGACAACAGTAACGTTTTCATAACAATGAGTGTAATCTCACTGCTATATTGTTGGAACTAAACTATAGTTTTCTGAACACAGTGCTCTCCATGGATCATTTCTTCCAAATGACTACTGTGTGTTAGCCAAACAAGATTTCTTCAAACACTATGTGTTTTATATCACCGTGTGTGCATGAGTGTCCGTGTGTGTAACTTAGATTTTTTACAATAGTCTCATCTGAAGAAAAAACCCATTAAATAGTATCCCAGCCACTACAGAACATCTTACAAATGAATGTGTATTGTTCTTTTTTGACTAACAGCTGCTTTTAGTTTAAGTAGTTTACTGTAGCTAAAAGCTCTGACAATCCAGATACTTTTTGCTATCAAGGTTTATCTCAACCTGCTAAAGCCTAGATAAGGGGTTGCCAGTTTTCCTGCTTCAAAGGAGACAAGAGTAATTGGAAATATAAACTCTCCCATTCATCATTAAAATGCACATTTTTATAGGACCACAGAAAGCATCTGTATCTTTACTAAGACAAGGCATGCATTAGACAGATTTAAACTGAGACTGCTCAATACAGCAGATCACTTGTCTGGCATTTACAGATGTTAATGTGCACACACTCATTTCAGAAGAGGAGAAAATAGCACATGCTTAATCAGAAGATTATTTTACAGAGTGAGGTCCTCATCCTGCATAGTGCTTTGCTTTAGCTGAAGCCAAGGGCCCTCAGTCCTTCACCAGAGGCATTCAGTACCTTCCATGATCAGGCCCTACAACTTTTTTCAGTGCAGTTTCTCTCACTTGTGCCTTGGCACAAAGACAGTTTTGTACAGCTGGATCCAAGACCTAAGCAATCCTGAAGATGATTACAAACACTGTGCTTTGGCCAAGTCTGTCAATTATTTATTTTTACAGTCCATTAAGAAAAAGTGGAATCTACCTAGCAACTAAATAGCACTGTTTTGTATAAGACGTACATATTTCCTTATGGTCAATTTGATGGAATCTTCACTTCCTTTTTAATAGCTTGCAAATTCATGAAAGATGGAAACAGTTTCAAAGTGAGTTAATTTTACTTCTACAGCCTGCCATTATCATCAGAATATATAAATTCCGCAGTCTAAAATAAAGTTTACCAGAGAATGAGTCCAAAAAAAAAAAAAGTTCGGTTCCTTTCTCTTGTGTTCAATAATTCTAAAACGTGTCCCTGCTTGTTTCCACTGGAACACTGCAAAGAAGGTTACCTGATAAGATGCCCACTAGTTTCCCTAGTAAAAGATATTTTAGTGTTATCATAAAAGAGGATTTTGGTTAACAAATCACTGGCAGATAAACATATGACACTTCTAACAAATCTAGAGGTTTCCAACAAGTTTTTTCCATTCAAATGCTGTCTCTGTATATTCTACAAATGGTGGGTTTTGCAGGATATGTGAATAGCCTTCAGTAAGCAAAATTACTTGTTCCATGAGAATGAATGAACAAGAACCAGCTGCACAGATATTTTGAAGATTTTATATATGTGTGTGTTTAGGTGGTTTCCTAAGGAAACAGGATCACAGGACCACAGAATAGTTGAGGTTGAAAGGGACCTTTGGAGGTCATCTTGTCCTGCACCCCCTCTCAAAGCAGGGTCACCTGCTGCTGGTTGCCCAGGACCCTGTCCAGGTGACTTTTGAACATCTCCAAGGATGGAGACTCCACAACATCTCTAGGCAACCTGTTCCAGTGTTCAAGCACCCTCATGGTAAAAATGTGGGGAGTGGGGGTGGTGTTCTTATCTTCAAATGTAATTTCTTGTATTTCAGTTTGTGCCTGTTGCCTCTTGTCCTGTCACTGGATACCACTGAAAAGAGTCTGCTTCCATCTTCTTTACACCCTCCCATGAGGTATTTATACTCACTGATAAGATACCCCCTGACCCTTATCTTCCCCAGGCTGAACAGTCCCAGCTCCCTCAGCTTCTCCTCATATGTCAGATGCTCCAAGACCTTAAACACGCTTGTGGCCCTGCAGCACAGGAGGCTGTTAGCCTGCTTTTCTGTGATGGTGCATTACTGTCTCGTGGTCAAACCCCCACTGTTCAGGTATCCTCTGGTCCATCCTTCTCTAACAACTTTTGAATCCTCTGATCAAATTCACTTTAAAGGAAGGATAGGAGTTTACAAAAAAATTATGTTTCAACACATGCAGGGCCCTGGACCACTCACGTTACTGCTCCCTGTTGTTTGGTGAGGCAGATTTGGTGTTACCACATAGGAAGATATTTAAGGGAGCCACATCCATAGGAAATCAAACTTCCTTATTTCCCCTTTTAACAGAACAACATCTTGTTTATTGTAATTGCACGGGCTATAGGCGTACTATAGCCACACTTGACAAGTTGCTTAAGTCTGCCATCCAATCAATCACGTGTGAAAATATACCCTAAGATCAGTAGACTCCTGGAGGATTTAAATAGGATAATAAGGAAACTACTCCTAAATTATTCTATAATGAATATTATGTCTTACACTAAATAATCTTAATGAGCCCAAAACCCAAAAGAAAATTGTATTTTTTACTACAGAATTCTGACAGCCTATTATAAAACTTTCTGCGTACCTCTCTTTACGTATAACTTCTTTAGAAGTCCTTCTAGATAGCTATGTGATTAGCTTTTTTAAAAATATGTTTTGCCAGCCTCTTAGCCTCTTTTATGACAAGAGTCTGTTTTATTTGGTTTTCTTGCTTGTGTCTCGTATACTATTTGTCTGTGTGAATGTGGTTTGACTGCTTCCTTTTCTAAACCCCCAAATGTATTAGTTATTTACGTACTCTGAGACCAACCTTTATAACAGCCTTTAATGCTCTAACCTGAGACTTAAAAAAGATTTTATTTTTGAAAGATCATCTAAGAAGAGAGGCCCTTTCTTGTTCTGCAATTACTTTATACATGTACAAGGCCCTACATGTGCCTGGCACTTCATATATCAAAGAGTTTGCAGAACAGAGTTTGGGGTGGTTTGTTCAAGGATACTAAAAAAAGTCCGTGCTGAATTTCCTCTCCTCAAAGAGTTGTTGCATGGTAGGGCTGAATGAATTCTAAAACTCATTTTAAGATCTGGCAATATGAACAACATTGGCATATAATTTTTCAGCAAAATGAAATATGCATGTGGAAGAAGAAAGAAAAAACCAGGATACTTGCAGTCTAATCCATTTAGCAATCTGTCTCTAATTTTAATGATGTATTTGTCATTTTATTACTCACAAAATGTCATTTATATGAAACTGTCACTATGATATTAGAGAGGAACAGCTTGTGTTAAACTGTGTAAAGTCTTTGCCAACTTTCAATGTTAGTTGCATTCTACCTCTTTAGAATTGCCCTTACACTTTCAATTCAGCTTGGATATATTACTTCATGCACCAAACTTTTGTACATAGTTGCTGTATAAAACGTGTGCATTTCATCTTGGGGTGGATAGAGCAACGATTGTGTTTAGTTAATTCAACAATATGGAAATGATTCTGAAAATCATTGTGTAGAAATAGCCTGATGTGAAATGAAAATCCTACAGGATTTTTAACATTAATATTGAATAGATGGAGTTGTAGTCACTTTCAAAGAGAAAGAATAATAAAAAGAAAAGCAATGATAGTAGACTCATAGAATCATAGTATATTTCCTTTTCTCTTAAAGCTGCTTAAAATTATTATCTTCATGCCTGATAATCACTGAGCTGGTGGAAAGGTAGGTTTCTGTTGATTTGGGTTTTTTTAATATATTTATATCAGCAACTGTGATATACCGTTCATTACAGTTAAATGCAAGAAATTCACAGCTAGTCAATAATTCCCAAATTTGTAAAATTTTTTCAGGAAATACAGACAAACAAACACAAAGGCAAAGCTCATTGTGTTTTTACACATATAAGGGATTTAGGGATCTTTAGGTTCTCATCTGCCGCCTTCGAAAACTGTACCAGTTTTCTCACGTTTTTCATGTTCTATTCAAAATTGTTGTTGTAAGTAGCTAGAAATAACTAAAACCTACAAATCTTAGAAGCACAGATTCACCTATGTCTTCTTTTGTAAAATGAAGGCAATACCTGCTAGTTACCTTTCTATGATCTCATAAGGAATCAGGGGAAAGCAATAGCATTTTGTAGTGCATTTTGAAGCATTAAACATAATAGAGTTGTAATAAAGTTGTGTCATTGAATGCAATACTCAAACCCAAAGAAGGAAGTGTTTTTATTAGAATCAGATGAAATTATGGCTGGATTAAGATTAAAGATATTTGTTTAAAGAGGAACATTTCTAAAATGAAACTTTCTGTTTAGGAATCACAGAATGGTTGGGGTTGGAAGGGACCTCTGGAGATCATCTAGTACAACCCCCCTGCTAAAGCAGGTTCACCTAGAGCAGGTTGCACAGGATCGCATCCAGGTGGGTTTTGAATATCTCCAGCAAAGGAGACTCTACAACCTCTCTGGGCAGCCTGTTCCAGTGCTCTGTCACCCTCAAGGTAAAGACGTTTTTCCTCATATTCAGGTGGAACTTCCTGTGTTTCAGTTTGTGCCCGTTTCCCCTTATCCTGTTGCTGGGCACCACTGAAAATAGTCTGGGCCCATCCTCCTGACACCTGCCCTTAAGATGTTTGTATGCATTGATAAGATCCCCTGTCAGTCTCCTCTTCTCCAGGCTAAACAGACCCAGCTCTTTCAGCCTTTCCTCATAAAACATGCTTCGGTCCCCTAATCATCTTCATAGCCCTCCACTGGACTCTCTCCAGTAGTTCCTTGTCTTTCTTGAATCAGGAAGCCTAGAACTGGACACAGTACTCCAGATGGGTCCTCACCGGGGCAGAGCAGAGGGGGAGGATAACCTCCCTTGACTGGCTGGCCACACTCTTCCTAATGCAGCCCAGGATACCATTGGCCTTCTTGGCTGCAAGGGCACATTGCTGGCTTATGGTTAACTTGTCCACCAGGACTCCCAGGTCCTTCCCCGCAGAGCTGCTTTCCAGCAGGTCAGCCCCTCACCTGTACTGGTACATGGGGTTCTTCCACCCTAGGTGCAGGACCCTACACTTGCCTTTGGGGAACTTCAAGCTATAAGCAATTTTTTTTCCACATTTTCTAATGAGTAGTCTTTGATTTCCTTTTTGAAACAAAGTCTGTCCATTAGCAATTAATGAATTTAGTAGGAAAAAAGGGAATTTGAAGAGTTAAATTACTGAATGGGGGAACGATGTAGAGGATGTTTCATATCAAACAAAGAAATTCAGGATGACATTCCCTTTTGGAGGCACAAAACCTTGACCACAGCAGGAAGAAGTATCAAAGCTTTCTTCTTCATTTTGTACTTCTTCCACTGAGCTGAAAAAAAAAGTTTTATGATTATTTAAAAATAAAGAATCAATATTATCATGGTGCTGGGAGGGCTGGTGGTTCCCTGGCCCAGGGGCCAGTGGTGTCAGAGGCTCCCTGGGGCGGCAGGGCAGGGCCCATCACAAGGACAGGCCCAGCCCTGGGCATCAGGCATGTCCTTGGGAATGGGGACAGGCTGATCCTGGGATGGGCTGGGGCAGGTGGAGATGGTGTCCTACAGCCTCACAGGGGCAGGGACTGATGGCCCTGGGGGCTGGAATGGGGTCCTAGGGCAGGGGGAGCCCCGGAGATGGGTGGGGACATTAGGGCCCCTGAGTGCACTCAGGGTCTTGACAGACAGTCAAAGATAAAGTGATGCTTGACAAGCCAGAGGCAGAGACAAGAACTGAATACAACTCTAATAAATTCTAGTTTCATGATCTGTATTGTCATTAGGAAAAAAAAAAGTTTAATGGTAATAAAGAATTGATACATATCTTGATTGCAAAGGACTATTGAAAAACTTATTCTTCCTCTAGGGAGGAGCATGCCCTCAAGTTCTTCCACGTGAATCCTCACTTGTCATCAACATTTGTTTTTAATCCATAAATCTTCCATGCTAATCTCAAAGCAATTGTCTTGTTTGTAGAGCTGTGGAATCGAGCTTTGCTAAACGACTTAGCATAATTTCTTGAATATAATTCAATTGGCTTGATCAAATAATTCATGTGATTTAGGTATTTGTAGTACACTTTTCAAGTGTATTTTTCAAGTCTTTTTTAATCTTTAGAATTCCTTCTGAGGATGGACCAGAGTTTAATTTATAGAAAAAATTTTGGAAAGCCAAGATCTGGGGCTTTTGCACATATACTCATATACTTTTAGTCTATAATGTAATCATAAAGGGGTTTTGACCCTGCCACATGTGAATGTTTTGGGCTTTATTCTGATCTTAGATGAAGCATGTATCAGATACAGTTATCATCATGCTATAAATATATCTCTATATTCTATAAAATAGATGTCAGGCCTGGTATATAATCTGTCATTTGTAATTTTGAATCCTAAGAGATGTGTTTAGACAAGTAATATAGATGCTGCAGAGATATACACTCTAAATTCAGCTCTAAAGCACAGGCCAATTATAGGTGCTCCCCACAGACTGAGAAGTAATTGAACTGCAAAATATTAAAATGCAACCATATTAAATGTGCTCTGCATTACCTTTCAACTACACAAAGATATATAATGAGACATCTAGTAAGACTCTGAAGAATAAATCACACCACCACATTTATTTTCACAGGAGTTACACAAACTGTGGTTAAAGCAGAAGTAAATTTGAAAGTGTCCTCTCCTATATAGTTGCAGTTGTTGAGCCTTTGAATGTCATTTTTAGCTGTTATTTTAAAAAGAGAAGAGGAATGAAAGGGAGCCGTTAACATTTTTAATGTTAGTTTTGGAAGTCTTTTTTATGTTTATGGTGTTCCTGGCTTACATACTATATAAACAAGTCCCTTCTCCAACTAGAATCCTTACCCACATTCAGCCAAAGTCACAATGCTTTATAAATTCACTAGATTATTTGTTTCTTCAAAGGAAGGCACTTGTCAATGGGACTTAAATTTATGCTTGAAGTTAAACATATGTTTAATTATGGTCCCAAATGAGGACCCAAGTGGTTTATTACAGCATAATCTATTCATGTTCATATTATGGTGCTATGTCAGAAGTGGCAGTCAACCTATTCTGGCTGAATTTCTATAGGTACATTCAGAATTTTAAAAGCATAAACCACAGCCTCATGATAGTATGTACAGATTCGACTCTTGCTACAAGTATGATGGTTCCTGCTGTGGAATTTTTAAAATTGGACAAAACCTAGTGCATTAATTATCTGGTTCAGCTATCTTGCACACTATAAACCAACTGCTTTCTCTCATGCAACTTCCCTAAAAGCAGTTATGTGAAGATTCACATCAAAGATACCCTGTTAGAAAAATATCCACTCTTGATTCTTGCCCTCTTCCAGCTACCAAATCTTTACCCAGCTAACAGTCTCTAGGAACTAATTTTTTTTTTTATTTTCATGGTTTGACAGACTGCACTGCATCTGCCCAGACAGAAGAATTAATCAAATGAAATATCTTTGACAAGATTTGCCAGCTGGTTTTGACTGCTACATGGCAGTGCAAAACTGCTGCAAATACAGCAATTGAAGAAATTTATGGCAGCTCGGTATCATCAGAGCAATGCAGCAAAGATAAAATCCACTGTTGAGCTTGATCTTGGCATATTTCAGACCATTTTTATTCTTCATATCATCATGTAACTGTTTCTTACAGAGATCCTAAATACAAGATCACATTTAGTATCACATCAGTAGTAGCCCCCGTCCTATATGATTCAACTGATCTAGCACCTATTACAATAAGTCCTAAGTAAGGTGACAGAACCTCCTGTAATCAGATCCATTCCCGTTCATGTTATTTATTTCAATAGAATAAAAATTAATTCTGGAGGGAAAACCAAGCCTAGTGAGTCATACCTCTAAAGGTGCTGTCCATCTTTGCAGCTGCAGTTTTGTGCCAGATCACAGGCATGCAATCTCTATTGTGCAAAAATCATCTACGAAGATAGTTCTCAATAATGTGAAGTACTGGACAATATCCTTAAGGCTGTAAAGGTGAAATGTTAGGTACTTAAAGATCTTTTTAGGTTCTATACTCTATGAAACATTTTCTTTTCCTAAGAGCCGATATTTTATTTGTTTTGAATGTAAGACAAAACATTAGGAAAGGCCTGGAGGGAAGTCTAGCACACAAATGACTAGTAAATCCCTCTGCTATTGGAAGAAAATATGTTTTGGTTTCTTTCTTCTTAGTCAAGTAAACAGATAAATATATTTCCCCTGGCTTCCATTACAGCAAGTTAGCAGTTACAGAAGAATCCTTTCAGTTTTGATTTCCTGTCAGCTTTACTAACAAATGACCACAGAGTACAGTGTTCTCTTGGTGTGGTTTTTATAGACTCTGTGCCTTAAAAGGAGTGTTTCTGAATGAAATCGCTATATGTTTTCATTTGGAGGGGCTGGTGTGTTTTCTGTACGCAGTACATTTCCCCTTTTAATGAATGTGTGAAATTGGGAGAATAATAGGAAGGATGTGGCCTGAAAGAGAACATTTTTTTTAAATACTTCTCTTCCTTTGATCTTCATCTCCTAAGTTGGAGTCAAAAGACTGACTCAATTCAGATACAGACATAAACTGGTTCAGGCCACTTTTTCAATCTGCCCATAGCAGGCAATAAAAACAAACCAAACCAAACCAGCTCCATGTGCAAAGGGCTAATCTCAGGGAAGTCAGTGGCATGCTGCTGAGTGATTTCAGTAGAGCTTGCTGAAATTTCTCCCTTGAAGTCGAATTTCTTCTCATAGGTCGATCTTCCATAGAAAAAAACCTGACAACAACAGGGGTCAAGAGCTGTGGTCAGAAGCTGTGTGTTTCCTAAGCTCCCCAGTGGCCACTCCTGTGGGCTGGAACCTAAAATTATTGCCCTGCTTTCTCACACCTAAAATTCCCTGAGGGTAACCCCTAACCGTTTCATTTGTCTCTACAGAACTTCTCTATTTCAAGCTAGGCATCAATTCACTACTCATGTGCAGGCAGTAGCCCATCTTGATGAGCAATCAAAAACCTACTGTATGAACACAGTCTTTTCTAACAGTTTTTCTCTTTTCCAGAGTGAGTTTTGTTTTTCTGCTCTCTCACACGCCACAGAGCTCTGTCTTTACAGGCATGGCTTCTGGAGAGAGTAAGGCAAATATTGTAGAAATGCCACTCCACTCAGTGCATTTGCTATATTTTGTTCTTCAACATATGTGTGCCCAAGTAGCCCTTTGCTCTGTATTTTGCAGAAGGAAAATTCCCTGCAGTGAAGTGCTCAGTACTGCTGCTGAATCTGCACTGAGGGACATAGACAGTAGTGTGAGTGGGGGGAAGGGGGGAGAGAGACAATATTACTTCATCACTTCCACCCTTACAGAGAAGATAATGAGGAAAGTACTTTCCAAATAGAGAAAGTGAAGTGTCTTCAGACAGCTAAGGAGGCCAAGAAAACTGTCAAGAGAGGAGTGAAGAGAAGAACATTCCAAAAAGCTGTCTTTAGCAGACCATAAATCTTACCCAGTGGACAGTTCAAACACATCACTTGCACCAGCCCTACTCTTCCCTGTTTATTTTCTTCCTGTCAGCATTAAAATAGAATAATAAAGTACCAAGCAAACAAACAAGACAAACAAGAAAATAAGTAAGAAAACCCAGTAGAGAAGAAAAAGAACTGGAGTCCTTGTCTGTCAGCAATGTTGAGTAGTCCCTTGGATCACACTGTGCTGCAGCCTGTGCAAACACCACTGCCTCACCACGTCCAATCCAAGAAAGGAATTCACAAACTCTTCTTAAGTGTCTGAAATAACCATTCAGAGGAGTATGGGAATGCCAAGACTATATTCAAATATTTAAAAAGGAAGCACATCCACAACTTTCGGTTTATGCCCAAGTGAGGTGTCTTCCTGTAAGTTTTGGCTGCCCGAGCTCACATCAGCTTCACAGATTCCTTCCTGCATTTAGTTAGAAACTGCTTTAAAGGTAAGGAGCATTACATGCTCCTGAAGAATTTGTCAGGGAAATGGGAAGAAAAGTCCGTCCTCCCCAGTGTGGAGTGGGAAAGACAGGAAAGTCTGCTGCCAATTTTGAAAGGGAATGCAAATTCATACCCAAATAGGCAGGGAAATACCTCTTTAGAGGAAGCTGCACAGAGCGGGAGCCTGGGGAGGTAAGCAAGCATGTTGGAGGGAAAACAAATGGATTTCAGTTGGAAACCAGCCTGGTCTCTGTCAAACATACTAGTAAAGCTGACATGTTCCTGCAGACTGAGTTGGTAAGATCTGCATGTCATGACGGGAAAAAAGTGCCAGTAAGAAAATTTAGTAGCTTTAACGCAAAGGCCAGCTAAAGAAAACTGAAAAGTCTTATTTTTATTTTTTTTTTTAACACAAGCATGTGTAAAACCATAAACCACGCAGGAAGGTAGGGCTAAATAAAAAAACTTCAGTAGAAAGTTAAAGGAATTAATACTCAGAGATTAGTGTTACGGAGTTATATGAACTAAAAAGTTGTTAACACTAAGTGGCATCAGAGGGGATTAAAGAACACCATGCTTACAAATACAGCCCATCCTCTCTGCTAAGATAAAGTGAAAAGTCAGCCTGGAAAACCCATCCAGAACTTTAGAAGAGACTCCTAACCAAATTAACTAAGATAACAGCCCAGAAACAGCTCCAGTAAGGAAGCAAGTTTCTACAGGAAAAATATTTGGTTTTAAGACAGCTTTAACATTAAGGCCAGCCTCTGGTGATACCTAACAAAATTAAAGTGGAATAAAAGGGAAAAAAAAGCATCCAGAAGGGTCTCCAAAGGCCCGTGCACCATTTCAATTAACAGCATAGATGCAGATGATTAGTATTGATTCACTAGAGAGTTTGAGCATCTTAAGAGCCAAGGCTGAGGTTTTTAATTCTTAACTTTTGGGGCCTTCACATGCAGATTATAGTTATACTGATGGGTCCAAACCAGTACACAGCTGGCTGAACACCAATGAGGTCTACTTGTCTGCTTCCAGGACAATAAACATCAATGCCAGAGCTTGTACATTGCTTCAGGCGGAATAGATACATGTGTATACGCACACATGAACACGCACAACACAAAGACATATGTAAACACGCTGTCATTGCAGAACCTATTGGATTGGTTTGGATCCAGCAAATCCAGACCATGAGCGAAGGAGCTGAGGCACATAAGACTTTTTCTCACAATTCAGGCTTACACTACAGAATTATGCCATCACAAATGTGCAAATTCAGGATGTGAAAAATTCATACTCCTGGCTGTCACCAGTAAGCTTCCCCTTGTTATTCTTGGTTATTAGGCAAAGTGAGATAAGTGCTCCTGGTTGGAAGACCTGTCTTTTCAGGTTGTCCTGTTCCTATACAAAGGCACTTCAGTTAGCACAGCTCTGGGGGACAGGGGAAATCCCAGGTTATAACCCTTTTCCTGAAGTATCTGTGTAGACCAAGAAGTTCTGAATTAGTCAGCTAGATACCATTTTGTGTGCATTTGTGTGGGTGTGGTGTGCATTTGTATGTGTCTCCATGTGTAATTTGTGTCCTTTAGTGCTCAGTGACATCAAGCCTCTGGCTATGTATGTATGGTTTGGTATAGAGGGTTGTGGGGCACCTCCCCAGGGATAGCCAAGCCTCGCTGATGTGGGATGTGTAGAAGCCATCTAGCCCACTAGCATATTCCTTTCCCTGTGTTAATGTACTTGATGGCAAGCTAAGAACATCAGTGTGGATAGTTGAAGGCTGGTATCTGTATATTTCAGGACTGCAATGAGTTTTCACCTCCTACAGGTATTTTTAGAGAGATATTCTGAATATGTTTAACAGGAAAAATTAAGGCGATGTGGGGACTTTGCCAACAGAAATATAGACTTCAAAGAATGGAAGGATCAGGCAATAATTGGGACTCAGCTGCATCATGAGGATGCACAGCAATGAAAAACAAAGGCTTTCAAGTGGATGCTTAATGCAAAGTTTCCACAACTTACACTGCTCTGAACAGCAATTTTTCATTTAATTAAAAAATAAAAAAAAAAAAAGGAGAGAAGAAACTATGTGATGGTAGTTTTGTAACTGCTATGTGAAGTTACAGTACTGTTAAGCACAAGGCTGAACAGCAGATGGCATATTTATGCCCAAGACATGAGACTGTTGTTGACATGGTTTGTAATAGCAATGTTGATGTAAATGCATATTTGCTCAGTCTGTGCATCATGCTGACATTAATCCTCAGGGAAAGAAAACCATCTGGAAAAATTTCATTTAGTATAATCTGAACTAAATTAAATACTATAAACTTGCGTATTACTCAAGGTAAAACTTCTCTCAAGTGGACAGAAGGACTATATCCTTGTTTGTGTTTTACACTAGCCTCATCTAATCCAATGTGTGCTGCTAATGCCATATTTCCTGCCTTATTTTTAAAAAATTGCTATGAATTGCACTCTTCTGTATATATTTTTTCTCCCAGTAGAATATATCAAATAACCCAATTGAGGACAACACTAGCTTAAACAGACACAACTTGAACTATCTCAAGCAAATGCCAACATCTCTTAGCCTCTGAAGTGGTATAGTTTTTTGCTTGAGTGGAGAGTTTTCCCTAAGGAATTCCCTAAGGAATGTATTATTATGTGTATAAAAACTACATTAATAGTAACTGCATCCATCATGGTTTTTTAATTATTATTATAATTATTATAAGGAAAAATATTTGAATAGTACAAAAATCATCCAATCTTTATATTCCATTAGACTCTGACTGACCACAGTTGATAGTCTGCCTTGGAACTTTGATGCCCAGGTTTGAAGTAAAACATATGCTGTTCTCCTCTGCCGCTCAGTACCAGTCTGGAACATGCCCTGAGTGGCTGACTAAGTCAGGATCTGAAACAGCCCCATGACAAGGTCCAAGGGGTTCAGAAGGAGGATTTAGGACCTACCCATTAGCCCTAGATGGAGTTTTGACAGTGATTTCAATGCAAGTAGGATCAAGTCCTCAGACACAGAAACACAACTTTCACTTCATCCTCTGTGACCATATGGAGAAGTCATTACACCTTCCCAAGTGTTCTGAACCAAAGTGAAACAACTTTAGAAAAGCTAAGACTATTAAGGTATTCTACTGCAGCTTTTCACACCATATATCCTATGTTATAAAAATTGAGACAACATGAAAAAAAAAAAATAATCTGTTCATTTTAGGGCTTACTTTGATATTAACTTTTTTATGGTTTGCCTTTTTCTTCCCAGCTGTTTTCTTTCCTATTTATTGCACGTAGTTTTTATTGGAACATAGCTGTGCAGAGATCGGTGCTTTTGAAGACCGAGTAGATACACAACTGAACTCTACTAAATGGCCTGCTCTGTTTACACAAGGCTTGTTAAATAACAAAGAGCAGAAAGCAAGTACTGAGCATCAATGTGGGTTTTCATCATTTATCATCTGCAGATTATAGGGTTCTTGCAACTACAAAAGATAAAGCCATAACAGAATGTAGTATGAAGGCAATATCCCTTTGTAGATCTTTGTTGTGCAAACTGCTGTACAAGTAGTTAATTCTCATGGCTCCCAGGAGGTAGAGAGGTCACCTGAACATCCTTAACACTTTGAATGTAAAACTATAACAAGATATGGTTTTGACACATGGACTATTTCTAGATTTTTATAACTTTGGAAGCATTCCTGCATGGTTGAAGTTATTGGCAAGTCTCCCATTGATTTCAGGAGTTCCTGATAAAATCCACTGATTTTATGAATCAATTAAGAAATCTCCTTTTTGGAGTACAAGCTAAAAGAAAGTGATGTCTACCATGGAACATTCAGAACCAGACTTCAAACAGTCTGCACGTGAGTTTATTTGAAGAATGATTCACTGTTGATATAGCTGGAGCTGTTATCAAATATATGTTTAAATCATCAAAAATTCCGTGAAACCAGAAATGCTTAGAACTTTGAAATTTCATCTGAATAATGAAAAAGAAGTAATGAACTTACTGTCCTTTATTTGAACTTTCCAAACTAGAATGCCATGATGCTGTAGGAGCTTGACAGTACTCGGCTGGACAGAGGCACTAATCTGGGGGGGCTAGGAAGGGTGTTGCTTGATTCCTCTTTTGCTAGCTTTTGCTGTTGGCTGGTTTTGATACTAAGTGCAGCAGCAGCACCTAGGTCTGTGCAAGTTATTGGTCTTCTTTGCATCATCTTATGTACCACGAGTAGTACCACTCTACTACAGTAGAGTGACACAGTGAGGGAAGCCCTTTCCTGAAGTGTAAAGTATATTAAAAGAAGTATTTAAAATTCCAAGCCTCTCATATGGAAATTGCAAGGAACTACAAACCACTTGGCAAATACTCATGTTTAGGTTAAGCACGCCCTTTCCACTGCAAATATACTCTCTTCGTAATATGCTTAGGCCATTCTCAGTGCAGAATTCCATCAGGAATCACTTGGGGAGACTCAGTGGGATCACAGCGTGGATTTCATAGAATCACAGAATCATAGAATTGTTAAGGTTGGAAAGGACCTCTGAGATCATTGAGTCTAACCTGTTAACCTAACTGCCTGGTCTGCCTCTAAACCATGTCCCTAAGCACCACATCCACATGTTTTTTGAATACTTCCATGGACAGTGATTGTACCACTTCCCTGGGATTTGGTTGTATCTTTCATTTTATGTGCAATTCTGCTATTGGACACATGAAGATCTTTAAAGTACCAGTCCTCCATTCTGCACACTAAAATCCCTCACTGAAATTAGAATTGGGAGCCTAGCAATGGGGTTCCAAACCTTCTTCTTTAAATAAGAAATATAATGCTAATTAAGCTGTTGTTTTTTTATAAAATACTTTATTAAGAATAATAAGAGTAAACAAGGTTACAAAAATACCAACTTTATTAACTAATGAAGACGCCATTAATTACAGAAGATTTGTAATACAAGTTATAACCACAGTGTTCCCTTTTCATTAGGCATTCAGCTAGTTGTATTTAATGGGAGCATTATTTTTCCCACTTAAATATGAAAAAATACTCTTATCATACACTGAATTCCACAGGCAGCTCCCTGAAGTTAGATCTGAGGCAGGGAAACACCATACATAAATGCCCAAGAGTTTGTTTAAAAAGGAACATTGTAAAATTTCAGGGTGAAAAGCCATGTTAGTTCCTGCCAGCAGCCCCAACATTCATAAAACAATAATACACCAGTGCACGTGAGGGAGGAAGAAAGTAATTGATAAGGAAACAAGGCTAAACAACCAATCCATTAGGTTTTATACAGGTTCCATGGGGGTCAACTAGTTTACAACCAGCCTTCCAGAAGGATGGCAATAAAGCCTTACCTCCTGTTGCAGTTGTCGTGGAGTTGGGAATCTGTGTGCTTTTCAGTGTACAAGGATGCATGTAGTTCAGTGCACGGCCATAGGGAAAAGCACTGAGCAACTTTCAACCCCCGCTCTTTTGGCAATCACATTCACTGATTTCAAGGGACATCTTGCCTGAGTAGATTTTGACCCTCAGAGATATATTTGGACCCTCGTCTGAAAAGCTCTAACTCAAGTGAGTAGCTCTGTCAAGTACATTGGCATTCCCTGCAGCAAGGGTTTGCAGAATGCCTCAGAGAATTTTAATCTTAAACTAGAGAAGAAGATTTCAGCAGTAGCAGCAAAAATCTAGACCAGTACATTCCCAATGAGAGCTACAGTTTCTCTGAGGGTCATGAGGTTTATGAAAGAAAAAGAGATAGGGAAAAAAGCTTTTTTAAGGGAAAAATGTTTTCATTAATGAAAGGAAGAAGAGTCAGCCAGTTCCAATGCCCAAAGAAAATCAGTAATTAAGTCAAACTAACTTCAGTAGCACAAAATCAGCTCTTAGGTTTTAATTCCAAAATTTTATATCCAGTTATTACACTTTTCAGAGACCAAGGATTAGTTACAATAAGGAGAATGAATATGAAGTTCAATGGAGTTTAAGAATGTCCTTAGATAAGAATTTAAGTTCTGTACCCTTTAATTCTAGTATGAATAAAATCACATCTATGAAGTAAAGTCCAGATCTCACTGAAGTTAGTAAGATGTTTTCCAACAATTTAGATGGGCACTAGATCAGGTTCCCTTATTATTACAGAGCGAAAAATGTAAGAACAGTGAAAAAATATTTATAGAGTGTCCTTTCTTAAGAGAATCCTGTAGTTATAACAGTTGCCTGGTACGGTACCATTGGTACCAACAAGAAATATTCACAGGAATAAATGAAGTACAAATTCATTGCCACATATCATTAATATTCTCTTCCCTTGCTCTTCAGAGTCTCACATGCCCTCCATACTGAGGTAGGGAGAGCAAGAGCACCTGATAAGCAAGTGCATACAAACATGTTAAGTTCTGGAGCATCAACTCTGCACAATTTATTTTACAGCGGCGCTGCCCAGAACAAACAGGTAAAAATCCTTACGCGTTGTCTAACAAAAAACAGTATTTTTATCATATATATATATGTGTATATATATATATAAAAATCACAGTCTTCTGCACAGCAGAAGCTTATAACTAAAATATTTTAGGATTTGATTTTTTTAGATAGACATAACAAAATGCCTGCAAATATAATACAGTGAGCACATAACAATTCTTAGAATACAAAGAGTGAACATGGAATTATATATTTCATCCACATTCTACTTGTGACTGAAAACAAAACTCACTCGGAGTTTTTCAAAAGTCTGTCTTAAAAAGTTAATCTTTTCAATAAGATATGGTCAGTATATACTTAGTAAGAATACACTCTTCACATACATGGCAATAATTAACTGTAAATACAACAGGCTAAATCCTGCCCTCTCTAGGCCTGGTAAGTAAGAGAGCCCAAAAGGAGCATAAAGCCTTCAGAGGCAGCCAGAATAGAGCCAGACAGACTGTCTGCATAGCATCCACAACCTCAGATCTGCTGTACAGAGAAATTGCATCTTGTCCAAAGAGACTATTTACATCAGGAGGAATTTCAGAAGCTCTGCTTGCTGAAAGACTTCTTCCTATGTGCCAGTAGAATCTGCGGGATGCTTGACACAAATCTCAGCAAGCCAAGCCACTTAAGCATGGGCTGAAACTCATCCCAGTTCACCAGGAGATGTAAGCATATTTGAGTCCCACTGAAGTCAAAGTGCACTGCTGAAGAAAATAATTTGGTGAGTCAACATGAGGGCTGCCTCCCAAGACAGCTCCCCTGAAGTGGTTACTTTCTGCCAGGGCAGAATTTAGCCCTGCGTCTTCTGAATGAAATGTCTTTTTATATGTCTACACCATGATGTCAGCTTAGCGGCTATGCAGTTAGATATGATACACATACCATACAATTTGTTACTGGAAACATATACAATTACATAGTCACAAGTGAAGTAACAGTGCAGTTACTTATGCGATTACAGGTACAGTAGTAAAACTAACAATTGGATATATGTTGTATCAATTTTCCAGAAATTACAGGGTAATTGGTGCCACCTATAACAACATATTTGTATGATACTTCCAACCATACAACTAAATGCCTAAAGGAGAACAAGCACTTTTCATAGATGCTGAATAATTGTTCCCTTTCCCCATCAACATAAAGGAAAATGGTGGTTCTACATACAGGCAGGAAACAAACTGCCAAACTATTGGTGGTTTTCCATATTACGTACAAGATCATATCAATCTCTGCAATAATTTTATTACCCTGAAAGGAATTATACAAAGGATATAATTTTGTCCAAATCTAGGTAAATTTTTATTAAAGATCTTAAGTCTCTGAAAAGACTATTAATGTATAACTTACTTTTCCCAGTATTAAGTCTCTCAGCCAGGTGCCAGATTCAAATCTTTTTTTTCCTGCTGTAAATACAGAGTTACTTTCATGAAATAACTAGAATAAACTGAATTTTTAACACTTGTCTGTTGAGAAAGATTTGAGCATTTGACTGAAATGTCTTTTAATGGCCAAACCCTGCCAGTAGCTAATCAGGATTACTGTTTCAAACTATATGAAATGAAATTTTTCACAGTTATTTCTGGGACTAATTTTAAACAAATGGTCAATAGTTTACTAACCAATCCACGTCTGTGTCTCTTCCCTCATCCAAAAGGGTTTTTGAGATATGTTAGGGGATCACATACACACTGAAGTGACCAAGTGCAGAACTAGAGTCTATAAGCACTGTGTAGAAGGAAGTGATAATGACTTCTATGAGAACTCTGCTTATGGCAGGCTTGCCAAAGTCCATCAAGAATGAAAAGATTAATTTCTAAAGAGATTATTTTTTAATGAAATACTGAAATCTTTGACCTCTTATAAGTGGGGAAGAGAAATACGATCATATATGCTGTCCTTGACATATGCATATATCTCTCAGTAGGTCTTTTGTCATATATGAAGAGAAATATATGGCTCATAGAAAGAATAAGATGTGTTAAATAAAACTATAATTTGTTTCTCCTTCTAAGATAATCTGAAGAGCAGCATAAAAGAGGTCATATGATCTATTTCTACAAAACCATTTATCATCCAGTAATAATATCTTTGCAAAATTGTTTACCCATTCAAGTATCTTCAGGAGATATGTCACCATACTTGCATATACTGTAAGTCACTCCAACATTTATAAAACAACACTGATAGACAAAAACACTAAAAACACGCATAAATATTAAAAGAAGCTCAACAAACTTGACTATCAAGTAGTTAAAAATTTTTTGATCTTTACATTACACATTAATTCCATGTTGTCCAAAATCTTTCTTTGAATGGAAGTTGTTGAGTTTTTCAGGGTTTTCTGTAGGTCATCATAATCTTGTGTATCCACCGGGAGTAATATGAGACCCGAACAAAAATCCCAGGACGATTTCGAATGGCACATCCGCGGCCAGGAACAATGACACCAACTACTATCTTCAGCCTGTTTTGTTCACAAACCAAGGGACCACCATAATCTCGCTAGGAAAAAATAAACATAAAGAATGTCACTTCTCAAAATGCTTGAAGACACAGCTCCCACCTGTCTCCTACTCACTGGTTTCTTTTGGGGATGACCTAGCTCAATGAACAGGCAATAGAGTTCTTCTTGCCATAGGACAAAAACCAGCTTCCAATGTTTTTCACAACCAGAACTTAGGCGAACCAACGTTACAGTTGGCCTTTGACCTTTGGTTTCTTCCTATGCAAATTAAACCTTATGATGATCCATCTTTACATGTAATTCTGGTGACTTCAGACTACCAGATCTTACTCTCCTCTTTCAATTACCTGCAAGCATAATATTTGTTTACATGCATATAAACCAGATGAGCAGAAAGTGAGCTGACTGATAAACATCTTTGTTGTGATAACAAGCTTTGCATCAAAGACTACTGAGAGAGCCAGGTTAATATCCCTCTGTCAGTCAACCATGTTGCAAGGCTCCAGGATAAGAATCTGTGTGTACTAATAGGCAGGGGAGAAGGAGGTGGGGGAAATCCCAACATAATAAAAGGCAATATTTTGTAGACATAATTTCGATACATAACCTGTTAAAATACTCTTTTTCATTATTCCAAGTGAATGAGACATCTATGCACCAGTATATGCATTCAGTGAAAATTTGGAGTATGATCAACTCAGATCAGGGTCTGTCTTAGCACTAAAATATATCCAGTTTAAATTAGATTGTAACAGTAATTTAGTACATTCATATAGATTTGGGACTTGAACATAGAAACTGCAGTTTTTACCCAGGCAAAATGTACACCAAACCTAGCAAATCAGCTGCAAAACTAGTCAGTAAATGTTCATATCGGGTAGTGAGATATTCTTTCAAAAAACAAAAGCTGACAATTGGCATTGTATTCTCTCCAGATCACCAGAGAAACAACAATGCTTGACCTTTATTTGGTTTGGTTTTTTTTTTCTGACTGACAGCAGATTAGTTCCCACATGAACAATGAACTATGTCAGTACCATCAGAGCTGCTCATAAAACAATTTCAGGAGTGGAGTTTCACCTGCCAATCTGATTTTGTTTCTCTGCCTGTTCTCTGCTGAAGAAAGTAGCTTCAAAGAGAAACTCAGGGAGCAGGAAATCATGCAGTGATTAAGACTGATTGCTAATATTAATTCAGTCCATTTTTTCTTGCGGGGGAAAACAAAGTGCAGGATCCCCAGCAGACTTCCATGCAGATGTTTCATTTATAAGACTTGACGTGTCTAAGAGCTCATTTATGATTAAATATTTGAATTTGAATAAAATACTTTGTAATAACAAAATGATCCTTTAGAATATTAGTATTAAATGGAAGAGTCCTCAGCCTGAGGAAGACCTCATTTCCCCATGGTTTGGTAGTACCCCCAGGTAGGGAAAATTTCACTGTTTTGATTAACACCATTATTAGGAAATCATCTATTCTACTCCACATATTAAATGCATAATAATACTCATGACTGCCCTCCTTCTAGACATCATCTCATTAGGCAGATTTTCCACACAAAAAATTATATCTTCCTGTAATAAATGATTTACAGCATTTCTCCTCAGATGTCTTTTCTCCATCATAAAAACTAGACTCAAGCAAAACAACTGTATCAAACTACACTTCCACTGAAGTAGTTCTTCTGTCCTCACTGGTAAGTTGTCCAGGTTTGATCAGGGAGACTGAATGCTCCAGCCTTCTGATTAATACTGAACGTCAGTACATTTTTTAATCTTTCTCCTTCTTTCATAACTTTATCAACTTTGTTGAGCAGTGACTCTGTATTTTACATGCAAGTCCTCATCTGAGTAAGTAGTTAAATTTGCTCCAGTCTTTGCATTCTACTCAATAAAAATACGTTGCTGTTTTTAGCACACAGCTCACTTTAGCCCTTATTATACAAAACACACATTTATCTCAGTCTAGAAAAGTGTTTAATCATATGAATATATTTAACATTCATGTAAATCTTTTACTGGTGTGGTGGCACGGTGAAATTGAAGAAAAGGAACATCTTCCTGCACTCTGGCAGAAAATAGATCACTAGAAACACAAGATGTTTTCCAAGGCAAAAGATTAAAATAATGTTTTGTGCACAAGTGTAATGCAGAGAGAATAATTATAAAAAACTAATAAATTATTTCTGGGAAAGAAATAGCCCAGTTGATGGCTTCTAAGAATGCATTAGGAAATGTAATATTTACCTCACAAGGCCCAGCACCGATGGTTTCAGCCACAGCACAGATTTCTGACTCATTCACAGTGATCTTCCCTTTGAGATATTGGTTACATTTCTCATTTCCCAAAATAAACAAGTTTGCTACCCGGAGAAGGCCATCATAGTTAATTACTAGGATTGAAAAGAGAATGAGAACTTTATTCTATTTTAGGAAAAAAAAAATTGAACATGCAGTCTGGATAAATGTACTCATGTAACTTCAGTTATTGTACTTTCTCTCCAGTACTCACATTTTTGTCCAGCTTCACTGCTATTATGCATTTGTCTTTTGGAATTCTTATATTCACTACAAATGAGATTTGCAAGAAATTTATTCGGTGCACATGTCGGTTCAGTTCTCTGAGAATATCTGGAGAAGTTTTTTGTATTAGAAGAAAGTGCTAGGTAACTGGGTTTACTCTACAGTCCACCACCAGCTTGCCCTGTCACATCACAGAAATCAGAAAAAGTGAGCTTCAGAATGTTCTCACGCCCATCAGTGGAGCGAGGATTTTGCTCTCTGCCTTAAACGTGAATTAACGTGTAACAGTGCCTGCCATGGCCTAGGGAAGGATGTGTGACTTGAAAAATACTGTAGCAGAGCAGAGTTTTTCTGGTTCTGTACTGGCTCAGCTATATACTGAATGACTTTGTGCCTGCAAGGGCAGAGCCACGGCTTTGTGCAATCTCCATTCATCAGTGTGAAGGTCAGGAAGCAGGAGCCCTGTGGAGCTTGCTCTTGTTCTACATGTCGAAAGACAAGTCTGTACAAACTGCGAAGATAAATAAAGGGCCTGGACCTGCCTGTTCCCTGCACAGCCATCAAAACAAAATGCCAATCTTGCCCTTCACTGAATTGTTATCCTGCTTTCTTGAATACAAATAAATGGATGTAACACTTCTTCCTTCCCTGACTAGGATGCTCTGAGGATTATATTAAGTAGTGCTTGAAATACAACACAAAGTCCTTGGATGACAGATGTTATGTATTTACTGTATTATATAACTCCACAACATTGCAAATTCCTTATCAGTTCTCTTAAACTGAGCTTTCCTGTGATGCTGCACCATGCTCCAGCCCTACTTCCCTGTCCCCCAGACAGCCATTCCCCCCAGAGGATGGCTAATGCGGCCATGCTGGGAACATCAAAGGCAATCTGGGACAGGGCTGGTACAGATTACTTGCCACCCACAAAGAAATGCAGAGTAATGGTTACAAGGAAGAGAGCCTCAGAATTACAGTCTAGTTTCTGCTCTGGTTCCAAGACAGCGTGAGTATGTTGCTGCTGCTTACTCAGGGTCTGTGGCAAAATGACATTTGAGCACAGTAATTATTGGAGTAATTATTGTCAACTGGCAGCTATTAACTTTATCATCAACACATAATTAGCCAGATATAGTATTTACCAGACTAAATAAATATCTGTTCTCCCACATATTTGTATTTACTTCACACAAAAACTGTGTTTAATAAACATTAGTAAGGTTGCAAAGTCAAGTACTCAAAAGTTAGGAAATGCTAGACTTAGGGCTGCCTGTGCACCCTTAGTTCACTGTCTTTGTGTATGTTAATTATGTCTTTGATTACATGATTTTGTATTAGTTTTTCCACAGGGAAGCCTGCTTTGGGTTACAGAAAGAGACTGCTCAAGGAGATGAATCAGAATTTTTCAAAAAAGGGTTAGAACTCTACAAAACAATTTTGCCAGATTTTTTAAACATGTAGAACAATATTTTTCTCTAGTTCATTGTTTAAAATGTTTGAATCATTTTGCCTGTCACCGAAACAAAACCAAAAAAACCATGGAATACTAGTAAATATTTCCTATTAAATGATCTTAGACAAAATGCTCAAAGATTTACAAAATTAGGAAAAAATTGAAACTGCATTTTATAACAAAAAGTGTTGGACAACCATGGCATCAGGCAATACCAGCAGCCTCACCTATAATGACAAGAGGAAGTAAGCTGTCAACGTATTCATTTAGTTTTTAAAAATAATTTCTTACATCCAGTGTATCCCCATCCATAAACACTGCAACTGGTCTTCTCTGGAATGGTACATCCAGAAATGGGCAATCGGATTATTTCTACAAAATTTGTCAATATGGCAGGTCTGAAAAGAGAAAACAAATAATAGATATAATGGATTTTACTTAGCCTTCTAAAATGTGTCTTAAAAATGACGTTAAATCTACTATAGACCACAGCAATTAAAAAAATATGCCAATTCTTTTCCATCTTTGAGGAATATGATGGATTCTTCTACCTATTTTTTGTGCTACAGCTGTTAACTGTCAAAAGATTTCTTGAAGTGCTGTCACCATTTTTATGCTATTTAACTTGGGTTTTCATCTTAAAAGTAAGTAATGATGGCATTTCATTTGAATATATAGTTTTGCTAATATGGAGAATGTTTGAAAGCTCATATATACAAAAGGATCTCAGTTACAATCTGGTGCTTATTCTATAAATTAAAACCATATACCAGTCAATGTGGGTTGTTTTTTTTTAAAAAAAAAAAACAACAAAAAAACCTCCCAACAAACCTAAACTTGGTTATCAGGAAAAAAAAGTAAGCACGATTTTTCAGAAGTGACATCTGTTTTCTGAGTAAAGTAGATGAACTTGCATTTCTGCATATATCAAGTAAAATTTCTTACAATTGGAAGCTTACCCCATGGAGAAATCATCTGCAGTATCAGAGAGAGCAGAGAACAGAATTTGCAAATCTTATTTAGGACAAATCTCATTCATCAGTTGAAAATCCTGGAATTGGAAATAATAGCTACTAACCTGCTAAGTTTCAGTAAGACCAAATCTGACCCTGCAGGGCCATATACCAACTGGGAGATATTCAGAACTTGTCTATGCTTCTCCTCTCCCTTTCCTTTGATGTTATGGACTCCAAGCCAGGCTTTGTAGTCTTTCAAATCTTTGTACCTACATGAGGCAAAGTTGGTTAGGATTTTGCTGAATGTATAATAAAATAACTCAAAAAACTCTGATTAATATGTTTATACTAAAAGATCTTAACTAATACTGTTCACCAGAAATGGGTTTATGCTGGCAATCGCTATTCCAAAGTCAACCTCCTCAGATGTAAGGTTTTGATCTGAAGCCACTACATAGTTTTATCTTTAACTGTTACTAAAATCTAATTTTTTTTCCTAATAGTATCCAAACGCTTAGATCCTTGGACAGTATGAACCTTTGAGTTTTCTGAGATTTATCCAGGTTTTCTATTTTATTCTGTCCAGTTAAGAAGAAGCACAAGATTATTTTCATAAAGACACAATTGTCTCACCTTTACATTTGGAAAACATATTTATACTTCTATGTAAAATAGCCAGAGCTCTTTTAGATTAACAACAATAATAACAGAAAATACCAAGGTCCCACAGGATTTTTACATCAGAAAAGCAGTGCTAAAGCCAAACAGGAGGGAAAAATGCTGCATTTAATTTGAAGAAATGTTGTGCTGATAAGTCCCTGAAAATAGATGTATTTCAATATTGCAAAGCTACAGATTACTGTACCGAGAAGGGAAGCACTGCCTTGCCGTTAGAACCCACTCTTCCTTTATCAAAGTACCTCCACAGATATGCTTATTCCTGGGGGGGGGGGGGGAAGAAGAAAAATAAATAAATTTTTAAAAGTAATAATGTTAGTTTCTACATAGTCAAAAACTTTAAAGAGTAGTTTTGCTCCCCACATATGTTTGCTGGTGAAAGGTGGCTGACTGACAGGCTGCAAAAACATGTCTCTGTCCCTTTGCTCTACAGTTTCAACACTTATAGTAGCGTGTCTGCAGAGATTTACTCCAATACGTATAAACCAGGAGGAAAGAGAAATTCAGTTACTTTGTTCATTTAGTGGTTTCAAAGTTGAATTTATAATGAGACCTAATTAAAAAAAAAAAAAAAAGGCAAACTAGTTCTTTGTAATAGGAACTGGACTGAAACATTCAAGCAAGTCCCCAAACTGCCACCAGATGTAAACAGCATTTGGTCATTATTCATGTAGGTATTATTCAAAGCATTGACCTCAAGGTGGAGAGTTCCTATTTGATTACCAGCCCTATGAGATTTCTGTCCCCACATACTTCAGTTGGAAACAATCTGCAATGTATGACATCCTACATGTGATTATAGAAAATCTGAAGCATAATATATCAAGTAAAATTAAAGCAATTAAGCATGACAATTCTTTCAAAAATAAAGATGACTGTGGAATGCAGATTAATTAGTTTCCTTCTTTGTGCTTCCAAAATCACATTTATTTTCTGCAGCTCTGTGGAAAGTGAATCAGAATTGTCAGCAATTTGGGAAAAGCTTAAAATCTCACAAATTATAAATTCAAATCACACAAATGTTCAAAGCTTTGCAAAAAAACTGCTGGAAGGAGCCCAGACTCTATATGGAGTTCAAAGACAGCAGAAAACACAGATGCTTTCCTCCTCTTTTTTTTTTTTTTTTTTTTTTTTCCTTAATTGTATTTTAGTTGAGGAACAAAATATCTGGTCCAAAAGGCTGGTTTCTTCTTAAAATATAGATTCTGCCCAGTTTTATTATAAAAATGTCACAATCAGGAATATAAATGTGTTCTTGCATATTATGTTTGCAATCCTAATTATCAAAAAGAATTTACAAGATTGCATCATCTGCTTTAGAAGATTGACTAGTACACATAAGAAGGTTAAACTTATTATTTAAATGTGGCACAAATGCAGAGCTGATTCCATGAAATAGATGAAATTCATCCAAATATATTTAAATATACCTGATAACAGAATTTGGATTGGATATATAAGAAAATATGTCATTGATTAATATAACATTTAGAAGTGAGCCTTGGTTGCCAAATATTAATATAAGTTTCTAAGTATCACTAAGCCTTTACCACTCAGACATGGCAATTCCATTTTGAGGTGTACAGTTAATTTTTTACAGAAAGTCCTGAAGTCATTAAGATTTTGTTTCAGACAACATTCTATTTGCTTCCTTGGTAACAATACAAAATAAAACTACATTTTTATGTCCACATGTAATACTTAAAAATATATTTTGCTGCTGTAGTATTCCAGGAATCCCTTTTTTATAAAAGAATCTGCAATCATTTAAGCACTCATCTGCTTAATGGATTTTTGTTGCATAGCACAAAATCCAGGTTCAACTACCTTAACATCCGTTATTTAAATTTTAGGCATCCAGATGTAATTCACCTTACCTGTCTAAAAGTTCCTCAAACATCAAGGTTGCTTGAAAAATAGTGGAAAAGTAAACTTTTCCAGAGAGTGATTCAGCCCACCTATCTGGTTATTTAGTCTAGGAACAGAGTGGTGTTCATCTAGAAATGTCTTTCTGGACCATCTGTTAGACTTCCAGAAAGGTCTAGTTCTGACTGGAGCTCATAAGATGCAAAGATTACCAAGGATGGGAAGGACCACCAGAATTTCTCTAGCAATGAAGCAATGTAGAAAATAGGCTTTTTATCTTTTCCTTTACTCCAATTTTTCATTTAAGACCTAATTTACAACACGGTTTTAAAAGCGATGACAAATCATAAGCTAATAGAAATGAGCTTTACTTTAGTCTTTACCAGCAGATAAAAAAGACTTTTTTTTTTTTTTCCTTTTTTTTTCATGATAGAAGATACAGGGCTGATGCATGACATATATCTCCTGTTATACATTAATGAATCACACTTCCCGCTGATGAGTTATGAACCAGAGTAATGAACGTAGGAAACCGTAATTCTGTGTTCTGGCTTTTACACAGTAGCAAAGTAAGGTCTGCCATAATGTAATACACATTTCCAGCTGCACATGTTAGGGTCTTGTTTTACAGAGTGAAAAGGATTTCCCTATGAATGCCGAATGCATTTCAATTGCATGCAACGATATGAGCAGAAAGATAAATATGACACGGGTATAAATCCAACACTTCACAACTAAATGCACTGCTGTTAAATTGAAAATATTGATATGAAGCTCATTTTTTTGGTAACAGCCTCTGAAATAAACAGTTGAATGCTGGATGCTAAGCCAATGTTATGAAAAGGTCTGCAGTAGCTAATTGAAAGAGCAGAACACTAAGAATGCTTTACAAGCTCATGTGTGTAAGTTAGTGATAATGAAAATAGAAATATTTCACTGACAGAGTGAATACTACGGAATCACCTGATGTTCCAAGAATTCTGATTTTCTGCTTTTACAGAATTTAACTGCAATCCAGAAATATTCTTATTATGGTCAACATTTTCTACAGTTCCAAAACAAATATCCTAGTAGACATATTGTCTTTCTAATCAAAGTGATAGTTACCTGTATGTCAAACTAACCACCCATCCTTCATTAGTTTGTGTTGGGATTCCATTGACAACTCTCAAATGTTTTGTTGAGGCACAAGGAATGGCAGTATCTGAAAGCAGGTCCAGAGATCACATTTTACTAAAAACAGCGGTAGGAAACCTGTACAGTTGCACATAAGGACCACAAGAAGGTCAATATTTATTACAGATTAACTTTCCTGCTCTAATGAAATATATTTCTAGAGCATCAAAACTACTCCAGTGAAGCTGGGTCATTCTATGTAGATATTCATAGGGAATATAAAATGCATATATTTTAAAAGGTTTTTCAGAGATTTACATGGCTATAAAGCAAATATTGAAAATCATTACCATATCACACCACTGGTAAGAGGATAGTGAGAATAAATAAAATAGTATAATAAAGCTATTTCACATTTTCCTCATGTAAAAGCAATTTTTCCCAGGCTGTATGTTTTTTTGTATCTTTAACTGATCTTTCTCTTGTTTCCCAATTGGAAAGACGTGGCTAGTCTTAAAGGATACAATACATGCACTGCACAGTACATCTGCAAATTTACTTACCGTCCAAGCTGGTTGTAGTAGGAGTTGTATCACCTTCACCTAGACAGACACATAAGATAGCCGTAACGCAAAATTAAAACACATCTAAAAACTGAGTAAAAATAGTCAGCAAATGGCATATTGTTAATTTTAATAGTTCAAAAAGTTTTAAACTTCAATGTTTTCTTTAATATTTTGCAAAAGCACAATTTGGTAAGGATTAACAAGAAGGTAGAATTACATTCCAATAGAATGAAATAAGAATTAAACATTTTGCAACAGGAGTTTCAAGCATTTTTCTTCTTGAAGAAGTCATGTGATTAAATCTAAATCAGATTTAATGAAAATTTCTAATTTCCTTAAAAAACTTTGAAACTTCAAAAGTCATTTTATGTTGCTATCAGCAAAAACTTATCCTTATGAAAACATGTTCCCCAAAGTCTGCTTTGGTTCTTCCATCCAGTGCGAATCAAAATACAGTTACAACAAGGCTGCTTAAACTTGGTTCAAAATTTTGGCCTTCAGTGAAGTCACATGCAGCTACTGAAAATTTGCACAGGCAAAATTTTAACAGTCTCATCCAACTAGATTTCCAACATTAAGCAAATATATATATATATAAAAATTTATACAGTTATATACATAGTTAAATTTCCATGTGTATATATACACATATGCATATGTGTATGTGTATGTACATATGTATACATATAAATATATATAAAGTGCAGTTTGAAGAGACCAGATAAAGGCACCAAGTAAGTACACTTGGGAACTGCCAGCATTTTGTCTGTACTGGTTAAGCTGGTTATCAGTACCTGAATGAGCTACTAGTAGTTTAATACTAGTCCATAAGAGTTACAATTGTAAAACAGACATATGCCAGCTCTGGAGTTTGATTTCAGAAATCATATTACTCACCATTGCCGTATACCCTACAAATGTTTGCTGTGAATATTTCCTTAGGAATTCATAGATCCAGATAATGAACTCAGAGTGAGCGAATAAAATTTATATTTCTTCAGCTGTTGTTCTTTATCTCCATTGACACAAATAAACTTTTGCACAGTTTGTTTACTCTTCACATAGATGCCAAAATTTCACCTGAGGCTTCAAATATCACCTCTTAGAGATGCTGCAGTTCAGACTATGAGGAAATGCAGCAGATTGCTGCCAGGAATGAATGTAACATTATTCTTAACCTCTAGAGATCACAGATATGTATTCAAATGCCTGATTTACCATTTAAATGGTATCCCAGGATAGATGTCACAGTGATTTAGAAATAAGAATTGAAGAGAAAAGTTTTGAACATAAATGTGAATTGCACAGTTTTTGGCATAAATCTTTTTCCACTTAATGTCAATTTATTACTGAGTTCCCTAGGATTTTTAATTCTGTTTATTTAAGCTATTCAGATTTTAACATGCAACTTTGGAGGAGTGATGTTCCTAATTCTTGCCAGGAGTTAAATCATGCTATAAACATCCAAAAGCAGAATCTAATCTATATAGCACATACACACTTCAGCATATATATAGTGAGTTATCCTAACTTACAAACAGATACAGATCAGATAAAGAGACGATGAAGCTTGTAGCACAGAAGATAACTGTCCCTGGGTTTCTTGAGGCCACAGCCAGCATTCTGACCACTAGACAATTCTTTGTCTCCGTCCAGCCCTCATTCAATAGCTAGATCTGTTGGAAAATGTTTGACCATCTGTAATAGCCCTTTTAGGCTTCTGCTGCATAAATAAGCCTTGAAATCTCCAAGCTGGTCAAGGAAAAGGACCCCTTGTTCATATGTTGCACAAGCAGTTTCTGTCCGTTCCTTCTCAGTCATGCACAACTGATTCTTGATAGAATCACACATTTTTTGCTGCCACAAGTGACAACAGAAAGGTATGTATACACATGTGACACCATGGCTTCACTGGGACTGCACAGCTGACAATGCCTGAGGCATACCAAGTACTCACATCGAGAAATAGGGCAGTAATCCCAGGGAACAAGAGGATCATCTGTGTAACACCAGGGACCATGAAAATCATCATCTGGATTGCGGCAATAGTTTTTCTTCAGTTTACTAACATCTGGTTCTCTGAATATTTGTATATGCCTACAGGGAAAAAAAATTCAAAGTGCTGAAAAGCTTTATACTATAGCCCAAATTTTCAAAGGTTAAATGTTGCTTTGCTCCACATTGTTATATAAGCTGATTGAGAAGCCTACAGGTCAGGGTTTAGGGCTGGTTAAAATCAAAGGGAAGATGAGACCCAAATATTTGCTGGATCTGGGTCCAAGTTTCCTCTGGTTGGTATTTTAAGCACTATGTCCACTGGACAGCTGGGAAGTTTCTAGATCTCCCACTCGAGCTAAAATCCATGGATACCCTGAGGAGGGATCTTTACACTGATAAGAAGAGCATCTGTGTTGCCCTCAGTGAATCTGCAGGCCTCTCTGGGAGCACAGGTACCTGCTCCCTGCAGATTAACAGTTAGCACAAGGGAGCACTGCATCTGCAAAGAAAGCTGAATCTCAGGCAAAGGAAAGAAAAACACAAGAAAGATAGCAAGACTGAGCAGCAGGCAAGGAGAGGGATGAATGGCTCAGACAAATTGCAGTGATAGGTCACCTAAGTTGCAAACCTACACGAGGCATTTTAAAGGTGAAAGTTTGGGGTGACAATCTAAAGCAGAGAAAGCTGTTTATTTCTGGCTTGTCAGACAGAAGCATAGAGGCTGCCTAAGTTACAGCTGCACTGCCCTTTTAGTTCATAACCAACCATGCATGCTGCTTCTAGCACAACCATAACCAGAGTAACTGCTGAAGTGAGACAAATAACTCCCCAAAGAAGTTCCCAGATGGAAAATTTGTGGGAGTAAGAGAAGAAAGGCTGATCTGTGCTCAAGATTATATGAATGCAATTGCATCAAGCATCCAGTTGGTTCAAGCTGTCTCATTCACAGCTAATTGAAGATTTATCAGAGCTCTCAGAAGTCACAATCTTAAACCTCTGGCTCCCTTACATGGACAGGACACTGGAATATGTATGCTGTCTCTGACCCTGCGTAGGGAAAACCACGTATAGTCCAGTTGGTGACTCCAGACGGTGCTACTGAAGTCTGCCTTTTGCAATACAGCTTCCCCAAAGGCTGACTTGCTGACTTGCTGACTTACTGACTTACATGCCTTCACCTGACTGACCATTGAGTCAGCAGCAGGAACCAGGGACAGTCAGATTCCAGAGTGCCGTGGCTAATATATTGGGCAGTATGACTGTGGTGATCATGAGCACTAACTCAAGAACAAGTATCAAAAGTAACATAGACATAATCACATTGACTTTAGAAACTAAAGGAAAATGAAGGGAAAACTCTTTCCATCTGGGCCACTAATGTGTGTAATATCTCATATATAGCAAAATTTTTGATGAATCTCTAACTTTGTGCGGTACCTGGAAGTCATTGTTCTTGTCATTCCTGAGATTTATTAATCTGTTCTGAAGCAGCACAGACAACACTGAGGATCCTGGCATGACTGAAAAAGTCTTGGAAACTCACAGCTTCTTTCGTACTTGCTGTTGATTCATTTTTTACTTTAACAAATTGTCCTGGTTTCAGCTGGGATAGAGTTAATTTTCTTCTGAGTAGCTGGTATAGTGCTGTGTTTTGGATTTAGCATGAGAGTAATGTGATAACACACTGATGTTTTAGTTGTTGCTAAGCAGTGTTTATACTAAGTCAAGGACTTTTCAGCTTCCCATACTCTGCCAGCAAGGAGGTGCACAAGAAGCTGGGAGGGAGTATAGCCAGGACACCTAACCCAAACTGGCCAAAGGGATATTCCATACCATATGATGTCATGCTCAGTATATAAACTGGGGGGAGTTGGCCCAAGGGCAGTGATCGCTGCTCAGGGACAGGCTGGGCATCAGTCAGCAGGTGGTGAGCTGTTGCATCACTTGTTTTTCCTGGGTTTTGTTCCTCTCTCTCTCTTTTCTTGTCTTCCTTTTCATTACAATTTTTATTATTGTTGTTGTTATTATTATTACTATTATTTTATTTTACATTCTTTTATTTCAATTATTAAACTGTTCTTATCTCAACCCACATGTTTTCTCACTTTTACCCTTCCAATTCTCTCCCCCCTCCCACTGGGGGGGAGTGAGCAAGCGGCTGTGTGGTGCTTAGTTGCCAGCTGGGGTTAAACCACGACACAAATAAATTAAAGCAACTTGCCATTTCTGCTACTTGAATATGAAGCCAAAGTAATGACAAACAACAGAAATAGCAAGTTGCTTTAATGGCATTTGATGTCAGTGTCATTAGATCATAGACTCAAGACTCAGTTTCAGGCTGCAAGGGACCTTAGGTGGTTTAAAGTCCAACCTCCTGCTTGAAGCAGCATGAGCTATGAAATCAGATTGATGAGATAATATTTCCTGCTTTATTGCTGCTATCCTCTCATAGAACAAAATTTTCAAGGACAAAGATGGGGTAAACTAGGCCAGTAAACTAAACACTAAGAAATATCCCAAAGCCTGCAATTAGTGGTTAGCCTGAACAAAGACATGTTGCATAATATATTTAAACACTGACAGAAAAAAAAAAAAAGAAGAAGAAGGAAAAAAAAAGATACTAAAGCTCCAGGGCATAAGGGGCTATTTTAGAATCACTGCAGAAGAAAAAGAGATGCCATCTGGAGGCAGTATTTATTCAGGACTCACTGAACCATCTCTTTCTGTTTCGTACGTACACACCTACGTAAGTCTTCAATGTTCTTGTCCCATGTGGAGCAAGTTAGCCCAAATCTTGTCTTGGATAGATTCCCCAAGTAACTTTTGCCATTGCCACGATAACAATCTGCATAAGAATGTTGAGACAAAAAGAAGTGGAGGGTGATTGTGCAACATTGAAAAGAAAACTCTTCTTTTCCATCAGTAATCCAAGTCATTAAAGACAAGTGTTATATTTAGCAAACGCTATACAATATAAATGAGACAACTGTATAAATCAAATCAGAATGAAAATGGGAGAAAGTCTTCAAATTTAGGGACATAATCTCCTGCTTGAGGCCTTCATTCTCAACACAGTAGCATATTAAATTTTGTCTTAGATAAACTGGGAAAATTTCTTTCATAAATAGTTGGTTATGGTTAATTTAGAAGGGTCACACAGAATATTCTAAAAGTTGTCAGGAGCTTTTTTATACAAAACAAAGCAAAAATGCCCCCTTAATCCTCCCTCCTCAAAAAACAGGCACTCAGCCTATTTGAAACAACTTACCTTTGTGTAAATTCTGGATACTGGCAACAGTATATAATTCTAGACTTTGGCAAAATCAAAAAATCAACATGACTTTAATTTTAATGTAATTCAAAAACTTGCCTGTTCACTCCAGCATAAGTCATGTTTAATTCATAAGATTTTATCACAAGCCTTTTTGAGACTTTTCAAGAGGATTGTTTAAAATGATCACTACTATGAAGACTTTCTGTATAAAGCATTTCATTTCATATTCATCAGTATTTTTACTTTTTGATAATTGATACTTTACAAAAAACACAGAATGAAAGTCAAAGTTTAATCCTTTCTCTGACAGAACTCTTGCAACTGCAACTCTTCCAAATTTTGAGAGAAAAAATAGCTAAAATGTTAAGACGGAGATCTTAATGCAGCCTGATGTAGGGTCGTAGGTCTGAGGTTTTAGCCTCAGTTTATGCTATGATTGACATCAGCTCTCAGGATGCAGTAATACTCCTAAGAGTAATACCAAGACCTCATGGGAAAAACATTTGTCTGAAGGCTCAGAGTGGACTTTACAGGCAGAGGTAACAGCTTGAAGCTAAGAGGCTGTATGGCAAGTCCCACGTGTGTTTTTCAGCTCAACTCCTTTTAGACAAGGGGGTATATGGAAAAAATAAATTTAAAAAAATCGGTTTTGGTGGCCTCATATGCAATTATAAAAAGACGGTGAATCAAGGAAATCATCTCAGCTCTGGAAACGGGCCTTTCAAACTAAGAAAGGTAAGACAGTGGAGCAGATCTCCTGCTAATATAAAATGGCACACAGATTCACCTTGTCTAAAAATCAGATCCAATAGCAAATCTTTGCTGCAGCTTTCCCTGTTGGAATTGAAACATGAACTGAGAAATGAATCTCATTTACACCATGATGAATCCCAAGTATGCAAATAAAGCCAAAACGGAACTACACAGGTGTAATACAGATGAGACCAACATCTCCAGCTTTCAAGCCTGCCTATCTGCCATTTGGAACAGTACAGCATTCACTTAAAATCATGTTATCACCCTTCCCTCTGTTACCTTGTTCATTTGATACATCGCACTTAGGAATCTGGGAACAATAACCAATACGGATGTTTGGGTCAGTGGTAAAGCACCAGGGTGATTCAGATCCATCTGGATTTCGGCAGTAGTTCTCCCTCAAATCCCTATAAAAATAAATATGTTAGCTCACAGCAGGGATAACCTAAAACCACTGATGCATTCTATTGCTTTTTATTCTGAATTAGCAATAATATAGGCTCCTTAAGGTCTGTATGTTACTGAGCAGTGTCAAATGCAAGGAGATGAGGAGCCAGTAAGAACACAGTGTCCAGAAAAATACAGTAACTGTAATAGGAATATGGGTATAGGAATTCATTTTCAGTGGACCTATGTTTTGACTGGATATAAGATTTCATTTGAAGATTAACAATATTTTCAATATAGCTTATTTTTATTCAGGATTCTCCATCAAAATTTGCATGCAAGCTGACATTGCATACACCTGCAATCCATTACAAGTGCTTTTAAATACAAACATTACCAAAGTGCTTAAAATTCCCTGTACTTTGAATGGTTCTGCTGAGTTTAGAGAAACAGAGTCCTGTAGACTGTCAGTGATTCATTTAAGAAACCGAATCTTGGAATATAAAAAAATGTATTTGGAAATTCTATACAGCTGTTACCTTTAAAGTAAAAGTTAGTCACAAGGGAACATCTTTAAATGTCTCTCGCAGCTTGCATGAAATAGTCAAACCTCTTAAATGTAAGTTTTATTTTCCCATCTCCTGACAGTTATTGCCATGTTCTGTGCATCTCCATATTTCAATGTATTTTTCCATCTGCAGCACTTACTTATTGAAAGAATGGGCCCAATACTGTAATTCTTACTCATGTGAGTTTTGAACAGTTGTACCAGTGGTTCTGTTGGTTTTACTCAAGCTGTTGGCCTGAATAGCCGCTATGCTCTCAAGCATCAGCTGAATAAGCAGTCCTAATACCGTTAGCCCCTCTACACTGCTAGGAACATTGTTAGCACTGCATGAGGGCCTAATCCTGCAGCAGCGTTACATAGATACAGCGCAAATTGGTTTAAGTGGTGGTTTGTCTGAGAAAAACCTATGGGATCAGGCTCAAGCACTAACTGCCAGGTAAATTGAAAGTGGTCCTGAGATTGGCAGAGGAGGCTCAAAATCAGTCCTATTTTCCATTACAATGATCATTGATTGTTACATTTTCAGTAGATGTGTTGCAATGCACAGTATTTTATCAATAAACTGAACAATAGTAGTGAAGGGATTAAGACAACAAACCTAACTGTTTTGCTTAAACAAGATATTGTTAGAGAGATAATCCAAACTCAGACTGGAATCTTTTCTTTACCTTGAAAGATCCACACTATTAAATTCCAGCACAAGCCCAGACTGATATTTAGTGGTCAATAAAGACATTTCGTACAAACCGGGCTGTGGGTCCATGCTGGTCAGCTAGGTTTCCTCTATGCTCAGTGAAAAAAGGACTGAAAGAGCATGATTAAGGTAACTGCCTAAAATAAGTAGATTATTCACATCCTGGGAGTATATGAACTGTACAGAAAAATTAGATGACCAGTGGTCCTTCAAGTAAAAGCAGTCCTATTCATGTAAGTACATTTAGTAATGAGACAGAAAAAGGATTAAAAAGATGGAAAGTAAAAGAAGTGTTGTCAAATATTATAAATGTCAAGTATTGCCAAGGAGATTACACTTAGGTAACATTTCGGACATATTAAGTTAAAGTCAGTAACCAAACTGCGAACAAGTACTTACCTCCATGAAAGAGAAACAATAGTAATGTACCAGCACTATTGGGATTCATGTCCCAGTCTGGAAAACATCCATACACTTCACAATCAATTAAACTGGTGAATACATACTTGAAGAAACAGTTGATAAAAACCCTATAGTTTCACACAAGTTTATCAAGATCTAATATTTTGAGATCTGAAGAACTGATTTTCCCGTGTTCAAATGGTTTTCAGCATCAGCAAGTGGAGTGAATGCATCAGGTTGCAGAACAGGGACAGGGATCCTATGGTCTACTTTGGTGGCATGAATTTCTAATAATTTGAAAACTAAGCTCTTTTTCCACTGCAGTAATACCCATATGTCTCTACTCACTTGCACTTGAAGTTCTCGGGAGTGATGTTGTGCTGGTGAGGAAACTGGGAGTCCCACCGCTGGCACTGGATTCCACTCCATATGGTGTTGACTGTGCCACGATAACCCTCACCCTGTCCCTTAATGCATGTTGACGTCTCAGCTGCCGCCTCCGTGCTGTTCACGATGCTTTCATCTGCAGACCCAGAGAAGAAAAGCTGTTTCATTGTCTTAAGACCGAGCCTGGCTCAGGATGTCAGGTTTGAACTCTACATTGCAGTTCAAATTGTGGCAAATTGGAGTTCTTTGGTGAAATTGCCAATCTGATGTCTTTTACAGAATAATTTTCTCCTCTTTGCATTCACAACATCCATGAAATCAAAATAGGTGTTAGACCTTATGCTAGTTTATCCACTTGCAGGCAAAGAATCTGTAAAATTTAAGAGCTTTTGCGTAATGAGACACCTGGCCTATGCTATATCATTGAAGGTCAGGAGATATTCTTGGTTACTCTTTCCAGTTCAGCAAATATTTTCTCATTTGCTTAGCTTTACAAAACTGAGTGACCACCCATGTGCACACTGTTGAACATGTTAATACATGTTTGCAGGGTTAAAACCCAATTGATTTTCTCCAAAGAATTCCCAGAATATTGAGTCACAGGAAAAATTATGCTGATAAGAAAAAAAAAAAGGGAAGATAAATCCTGTTATAAACTAATGTGCTAAATCCTCCTTGAAGTTTCTCTTTTTATGCCTCATATAGTTAGAGGGGAAAAAAAAAGACGGCTTTTGGAAATCAAAGATCAGTATTCTCTACAGAGAGACAAATGTTTTAAAGACTAACTTATTCATCAGACTCAAGATCTTTTACAGATGTTGATATACTCTGCATTCATCCTGGTGTGGGCTGTCTTGAACTAAATTCAGAAAAACAGTGGGTTTTGAAATGACTCATTCACATAACTTGAAAGTGTCTTTTTATTTCTTATGCAATTTTCCTAATTGTAAATTAATGGCACAGATATTGCATCAGATATATACAAAGTACTACAAAACTAAATACACTACAGTAAGAGCAACACTTCTACAATGTCCCAAAAAGCTCCCAACATAATATTTTTGTAAGTAACTGCCCATATGTTGGTAATTGCTATTGTTCACAAGACTAATTTTAATTACCTTAAAAGTATTAGTTGCCAGCAATAAGTATGTTAGTAAAGTTTTAAAATTATTTTTCTTCAAATGGTCCAGTGATTAGAACAATATTTGTATGTTACTCATAGTATAGTTAATTCTTGGTAACTTGAGCCAGTTCTATGAACTTGCAGAGAATATGGATCTTAAGGAAACCAAATGTCGTAACAGATGGGTTTGGCTGATTTGCTGTCTAATCTTCTACGTTAAAGATCACTTCCCTGTCAGATGATAACATCAAGTTGTGCAGTTGAATTATACATTTCTCCATGCTGGAGAAAATTTCCCTTTTTCTCTTCATCTGGTTGATGTTTTTACATCAGTGTTTCATGGTCAAATTAATTTCCTATCCTTCCTTCCAAGGCACTTTCTCTGCAAAGGTTGTCCTCTTTCAATGGGACTGTGAATTCCAAACTTGTTCCAAAATCAAAAGGATATGGTACTGGAAGTATCACAAGCAGGCTTCTGCAGGCTGACAAATGCACCCTTTCTAGCGGATTCATCAAACAGGCTTGCAGCTAGCAACTATATTTTTAATCATTATTACTCACTTTTTAAATAATTGGGCAACAAAAAAAACAAATTCATATGTCTGATACAAATGCATAGCTGCACATTTCAGTTTTCCATCATAACTAGTATATGAAAACAAATTGGAATTATATTCTAAAATAGCTCCTAAACTGATTAGACTGAACACTGCTGTACCACATTCAAATACATATTAGTCTTTTCAAAAAATATGTGCAATGCTTTTATTGAAAATGAAAGAGATGTGGTGTATAATTTGGACAAAAATAACGAGTTACCTACCATGATAAATTTCAGCATACTTATGCCATCCTGGCTGCATATTTCTTAAGTAAATTAATAAATTACAACTACATAACTCTAGCAAAAAGTCTTCTTAAATAATAGTAATAATGCATAAAAACTCAACCTAATACAAGTTATTTACAAAGACCTTATTTATACACAAGAAGTTCCTATTTCAGCTGTAATGAACTGTCTAGTACATCTGCTCTGCACTCAGTCATACTAGGGAAAAAGTAATTAGGTTGGAGTTTATGTATCATTGTGTGTGTGTTTTTTTTTTTTAAATCACATGCTTGAAATGAAATAACTAATACATCAATTGATTTAAGCAAGGCCATAGAGTCATTTTGTAGAGCATTCCTTCTTATACTTCTACAGATATATAGCTCATCATCAAACCTTACACTGTGTGTCTGGACAGTGACCTCTATCTGTAGATCAGATTTTACAACAATTTGTCCATGTCAAAATGTCCTATTTAAAGGAACCAGCCAAACTTAACTTTCAAATTGTCATGAATACTTGCACAGCCAGGCCACTACTGGAAAGAATTACATTATAATGGCTAAGAGAGAAATTATTTCAAAATCTGCAATGTGTGATGGATTATCTGCTACTGCTACTTTGTGGCAGCTCTCAGTAAGAATTCTAGTGATGAAGAGGATCACTAAAATATTTTTATTTGCATTAATAAAGGAATTCTATCATTCCAGAAGGTCCACAGAACCGTCCCCCCTCAAACTCTTCTTGCTATACCACCTGCATTTCCTACAAAAGTCTAATTTTCAAACATGAAAAATGAGAATCCAAAATATTTCTGAAACTTAACTCTGAAATTCTGAGGGCTTGTGTCCTCAGAAACAACCTCTCCCATTCTGGCTCTCAAATCTCACAGAAAGTTCAAAAATTGTCAAAGGTGGCTTAAGAAATCCTTCATTCAGCTGGTGATTTCCACAAGCAGGCATGATGGGAACAGTGTCTCTGTTCATGTTAATGAAAGGTGGACTGGATGCGCACAGGGACATGCAAAAGCTCGAGGGGTGATGCCTGCCTCACCAGGCATTACAGAGGTGCTCTGCAGACTATGAGGCCGTTGCCAAACTTTAAGTGCCCAGCTTGTCCGAGACTACAACTTAAACAGTCATCTCCATTCAGTACTGGTATTGTTCTTGAGTCTAATTACTCTTGTCACCCACATAGACAATAATCTAAAATTTAATAACTCCGAACATGAACATCAGATGTGTAGAGCACTGGTGAAAGAGTCCTGAAACCACACTCACCAGTTCTCTTACAAGGTGGAAACAAGATCAAGCTAAAAATCAGTAAGGCTGAATTCCCATCCTTATCCTAGCAATTCCTCTAAAATATAAATTAAGACCTGCAACTCCAAGGGCTTGTTCCAATGAAAGAGACATGAATTAAGTTAGAAGATTAATTTAAATTCAATAAGCAATCCTTACTCTGCAGGCAGGTACTTTAATTTCATATTAGAAGTACACCTTTTTTTGTTGTTGTTCCAGTTCAGCTTTTATAGTTCTGAATTGAGATTAAAAAGTACTCTTAAAGGAAGATCACACAAAATATCATCTTATAAAAGACTACTATTTATCATTTCTTAATTAAATGTCACTCTTATTCCTGTATGAAACTTCATTATGATCAGAAGAATTTGGTAATTGTCTAGCAGCATTTTGCTACTTTTGAACTTTGTTGTAGTTTTTTTTGTATTCGGGATGACTCAAATTAACCATGTAATTCAGAGAGCTACTTGAGGATTTCCTGTTAGTAGGAACACCTTCACGTGTTCTCTCTGAAGACCCCAACCAAAGTGCAACAATGCAAAGGTTTCCTTTTTTCCATAAACCCCTCCCTATTTTGATACTTCAAAATACATAATTTTATTAGTAAGGGCCAGCTCATGCATTCATAGATGCTTAAGTAAAGAGATGAAACATTATCCGGAGCTTCATTTGTAAAGCCACAGATAGTCTTCTCAGTTCTGGTTCTCACAGCAATGCCAGCATGAGGGAATCAGCAGGGGCCTTGAGTCATTCTACAGCTGAAGTAACCGGTTAGAGTACTATTTCTGTCTTTAATCCCAATGACCCAGAAGAAAATCCTGCGCAAATTTTAGGTCAATGGTGAAACTCCTACTGACTTAAAAGAAGGCAGGGATTTTGCTGGAGTGTTCATGTTCTTTCATGGTAACACTGTCTATGTATTTTTTGAAAAAGACATAGTTGGAAAAAAAAGCAGAGCCCTAAATTACTTCATGAGGAAAATTCCTACTTTTGCTTATATTGTTGCAATGTCTTTCCTAGTGTGTCAGTCAACAAAAGGAAAATGTGCCCTGATATGTAACAAAAGATTTTTAAAAGTAGATTTTTAAAGATAAGAGGTGCCTAACCCAGTAAAGAAAATGTTCTAAACACAGCAAAGTCCTCATTAAACATGACCCATGCAATTCTGCAAATGTCAGTGAGAAACCTGAGTGACGTTATGGGGAGAAGCTGCTCATGCTCAGTTACGCTGCCTCCAGACATCCCTACCTCAAGCAATATGATCTACAGTTCTGGGCAGTATGATAGCAGCAGTTCTTTTTTTTCCATATGTTTCCTTCAAGGTACTATCTCACAGTATGTGAAACATGGGGAAAAAAAAAATAAACCACTGATTTCAAGTGTTTGTTGGGGTTTTTTTTCAGTAAAAACATATGAGAAAGTGAAGAAATAAATTAGACCCAAGTTCAAGGATCAGGGTACTGAAGAACTGAACTCATTGTCACCTAAAACCTGCACACCTACAGTTCATTTGTCCTTGAGCACAGAGAGATCTTTCTGGGTCGTTCCAGTACCTGCAATTAGGCTTTAAATCCAAACAATTTTTAGTTTAATTCCTTAAAAAAAAATCTGGATCTCTGCAGGTTCAGAACTCTTAAATCTCTCCTTCCAATCTACCATAAAAATGATGAAAAGGGTCTGAGAAGGATCCTTTTTGAGGAAATGTAGATTAAGCCATTGCATACACAATGAATGCTGGACCTCTGCTATGCCTCCCTGTGAAGCAAGGTGGAAGGTAATACTTTATCAACTACTAAACGTCAGTCTCTTTTCACTGCCTCCTTTCTATAAATATCTTTATCTTACATAAATATTAAACTTAAACTGAGTGGCACTTTTATTTTTTTACATACTATGATTCAACAAATAACTCTTTAATCAGAACTTCACATTCAAACAGGCAGTTGAAATCTCTGTTTCTAAAGAATGAGTAGTCTAATATTGGTGATTCTTTGCCTTCCCAAAAGTTGTAGGCATAGTGCAACGGTTCATTTTCCACCTAGATTCTCAATTTTGCTGCTTCATTACTTGCTCTTTCCCATCAAACCCAGACCCTTATTGAATTCTCTCAGGGCTTTTCGGGCTCCAGCCACCCCTGCCTATTGCCTATGAGTACTGACAGCAAAGGCTAAATCCATGGTAAAATCAGCTGGGTTGGTTGGAAATCAGGTAGGCAGCAACAAAACACTGTCCTTACCATAATAATTCCATACAGCTGTGCAGCTCTTGAATGACTGGCATATGTAGTTTCACTTCTGGGCCTCAGCACCTCTCTCACAGCCCTATAGCTCATCCACAGAAGTGCAGCTATCCTTTTTTCTTTTTTTTTTAAAAAGCAGTGTTAGCTCCCCACTCCTGTCTTCCCTGTAGTCCATGTCCTCATTCATGCCAAAGTAACAGTCATTTTCTTTTTTCATATTTGCTGTCACTGCTTCCATGTCTTCATTTCATCCTACACTTCTTTATTGCTGTTATAGTTGTCCTTTTATCCTCTCTTCTAACTAAAAATTGTCTCAAGCCAAAACCACAGACACATATGTGAGCAACTTCAAACCAATCCTGGGGTCCCTGAAGTCTTAATCCAGATCCAATTTTTGCAGCTTGAGCCATCTCTAATCCCTAATTGCTCCTGTCATCTCTTTCTCACAGCCCTGGCTGTAAGCCACAATGTTTTATGCTGCCTTCTGTGCTTGGAAATAAAGTTACAATGCCCTCCTGTCTCTTCAGTCTTAAAAACATATTTATTTTCTGAATGCTTCCTTCCACTGACTTTTTTGCCGAAAATTTTGTATATGAGCTGTTGTCAGCATTTTGGCTATAGAGCATACTAGCACTCATGACATGTAGCAAAAGCCACAAGCAGCATGCTGCCTTGTGGTCACTCCCCCAAAGAGAGGACACCTACATTTTTGTATGTGGTCCAAGGACTTGGATTTGCAAAGCATTTTTTCTAATTAGTATTTCTTGTAAAATATATAAACAGTCCTCAGCATAGGAATTAAAAACCTGTGTGAGAATCCAAACCACAAAGCTATAAAGACATATAACTCATGATCTTCTCTTTTTAGTGTACTGAGATTGCGCACAGCCACAGCTTCAGAAAATGGAGCAGCCACTGAAACCCAGAATGGTCTAGTGTTTTGGGCTCCCTGCTACTAGGTGGGAAAACAGTTTTTCTATGTGCCTCAAGAAAGACAGAAAACTGAAAATAGGGCCTCAATATTTTGCATTTGTATTCTGGTCACTGAGCTGGTGATATAACAGTAATATCAGCAATAAATTCCCTCTTTGGGTTATAAAGGAAAGCACAAAGCAGCATCACATCTTAGGTAGAGGGCAATGCCATATGCCTGTGCTAAACATCATTTGAAAATATTTGCTGGATTAAGTCCTTCAAGATCACTACTTTTGTACTCTTCCTCATATAGATTTCTTCAGTAATTTCCAAAGATCTACAGTTTTTTGCAGGGAAAATACAGTTTTGCATGTGAAATTTCCACTGATCTTAATATACTTTCTAACTGAAGATGAAAGAATTTCTTAATACAGGCAACTTTTGCCTAGAAATGAGACAAAAGGCTTTCATCACAACACTAAAATCATTACATTGTGGGGTTTTTTTAAATTTTATTTTGATTATTACCTGTTCTTCAGGACTCTAATTGTGACTTGGGTAGACAAAGGTGACATTACAGTAGTTTGCAGATCTTCCACCCAACTATTTTATAAAGCTTAGGCCAGGCTGTAGATACTGAAAGTTGCATGGACTGTAAGTTTATGTGACTAACAAAGCCAGATGTGAATCCTCAGAACACTGACACATTAGCTCAGGAAATGCCAAAGGATAAAGGTTTATAAAAGTTGCATTTGTGAAACAGTCAGCTGTAACTTAGGAATATTTTTTTTTTGTAATAAAAACACTTCTACCAGGGGAAAAGAACAGATCTAGTATGTTACATATGATTCATATATTATCTAATAATTAGAGAAATGTAGGAAGCACAGTTTAGTTTAAGAAAAAGCAAAGAAACAAACAAAACAACCCAAAAAACACAAACCAAAAATCCAAAACAACACCAACCCCTAACTTAATGAATTAACTAAAACATTGGAAAGATGATTCAGTTACAGAGCTAAGCAAGACTGTGTTCACAATGGGGAAAGACTGAACTTTCCCCATTATCAAGGATTACCACTAACTGTAGATACAATTACATGAATTAGTACTGTAGTTCACAAGCAAGACTTTCAACATGGGTGTGACTTAATGAGTGCCTGGCACAAAAAAAAGCAGTAGTCCTGTTCAGCTTCTTCTGTCTCTGGAGAACCTGATTACAGACGTTGCCCAAAGTAGCAAATTAACCTCACTTTTTTACAGTGCAATAATTTCGCTAATTTTAACTACCTTATACTGGATTTACTATGACATATGATAGTGCAGAATAAGTTTAATTACTTTGCATCAGGAAGTACATTAAGAGTATTTTTCTCAACCTTTGGATTTCAAACAATTGACATTGATAAGAAGTGACTGACTCTCCAAGACAATACACTGGCCTAAGCCAAGAAGCAAGGAGAGAAAATTATGAACTATTGGTGGTGGAAGCAGAAAACACAGCATAATTTGGTTTGGTAAGAATTCCAAGGGAAGCAGGAGAATCCCATGCTTCCCCCTTTAGGTAGCAACTGCTCACACATAAAGATTCATGTCAGAGCCATCCTCTCTTCTCTCACCCCTCCCCCTGCCCCCCCTAGTATTTATATACATGCTAACATTATAGGAAAAATACAGGATTACATCATGGAAACAGACTTTGTGTAAGATCCACTACTGTCTCTATTTTATCTGGATTTTAGATGCCCCAGTCATTGTTTATCTTGGTTTATATAACAACAACTACAACAAAATACAGAGAACCCTGGAAATTAAACAGTCATTAAAAATAACTCCTTTAATGCTTAATATTATTTTCTTTTTTTTTTTCCTTTTTTGAATTCTCATTTAAATCCAGTTCCAGGTGAGCTTTATTATTCTTTTTAATAGAATCTATTCTCTTCTTCTATCCTCCTCACAAGACAGCCAAATGAATTTTACAATGACATAAGCCTACTGAAGTGACACTTAGAGCTAGATGAAAAGCAGAGTGTCTGGTTTCAAGGATTTTTTTTTTTTTTAACACTTAATTTTGGTCAAAATTGAAGCAGGACAACAAAGGAAATTGTAGCTTCCAAAACTGCAGATCTAAGAGAAACTGACTTTCTCATGAGCTAACATGACACTGAGTTTCACTGAGCAGTGTTAGAAGCTTTCCTTTGCCACTACTTCATGGGAAATCCAAAAATACTGTTTTCCCTTTTCTTTGTGTATTTCTGGGGGCTCTGCCACAGGGCTGGGGCACATGAAGCTGATAGTCTTCTACAGTATGGATTCAGTTAAAGTCATGCCTTATTTTCAGAAATTGCCTTTATTCCCAAGATGTTATAAACAAAGTATTTTGAGTAGAGAGAATAAAAAAATCTGCTGAGGTATTTAATATCATGCTTGTACATTGATTATTTCACACATTGTCAGTTCACTAAGGGCAAAAAATTGGACTGCAAATCTGGCAATGAGAAGTATGGGAGATAAGAGAGGACACTATCACCTGTAGATCTGACAAGCTGTGAATGAGACAAGGAATTTCAGGGATGCAAATCTTAGTTTCCTGATTAAAGCATGTCCCAACAAAACTTAATTCTGCCACCTGCCTCAGCCCCAGCATTACCATGAAAGTCTAGAAAGATTACTTTACCCAAGTTGTCAAGGGAGGTCCAATAGTTTTACCTTCCTCATTGTCCCTGTACTGCTCATTTAAGATATCTAATTATCAGCAGAGCTGTCAGAACTACCACCAAAGTTAAGAGGATCTGGGCTTTGAAGATAGAACATGCCACAGAATGCTCTAAAACTTCTGAACTAAAGCATCTCAAAATGGGCATCCAGTATTTGTACACCTTAATGTTACTTTGATTCAATTCCCTATTTGTAAAGTGAGGATAACAAAAGCCACCATCTTGTAGTTGATGGATGAAAATAAATTAATTGCCTGTGGAGTGCTTTGATACTGGAGTACTGAATATCACAGAGAAACAAATTCAGCACAAGGCTGAATAGTGTGCAGGAACCGAGGCCTAGAACTGCACAATGTGCAAGAGGAAAACAAAGCAATGAACAGTTGTTGACAGAGAGAGCACTGAGTAGGGAAGGTGTGCATGCACCTACTCCCAAACTGTAATGCAGATGCCCAGCATGGTCAAATTAATACTGTACATGAGATCTTCATGATGTTACCTCACTTTTTTAGTTCTTGATTTTCCTACATTTTGATGCAATTTCCTGTATGTGAGATATAAACACAGTCCAGTGCTAAGTAACACACAACTCTCTTATTTCCTGTCCAAATTAAAAATAATGTCTTCATAGGAGATCCTCTTTGAAAGCCATGTTTCAAGTGAAGTGCAATGAATGAACTAGCTGTGGTCCTACATTGCTTGAACTATCTGTGTCCAGATTTTGGAAAGGAAAAGGAAGTAATAAATTTTGCTTGAACTCACCACACGTTTTAATTGCACAGAACTCCCAGGGGGTGTTAGGGTCAAGAGTGTAGCACCATGGTCTCAGCTTGCCATCAGGATTGCGGCAGTAATTATCATCAAAGCCCTTGTCAGGATATCTGCAAACCACAACGAGAAACGTGTCAGGGAAGTCTTCCTGGCAACACTGCACAGGCTTGTACAAGGTACTTAAAGGACAGTCTTCAGCAGGGGCAAACAAGAACCAGTTGCCATTAACCTTGGGTCTGATCCTGTGAGATGAATGCAGATACTCTTTTAACACTATTAGAAAGTTAATAACATAAAATCTCTTTCCAAATATGCAGTACAATCAGACCTCCACTGAGGGGATTCCCTGCTGTGCTAATGCACAGGATACCGGATGGGGTAACTCTGCTAATTGCTAAACTCTTGCTCTTCTGTCTGTCAACTGATGACCAGACTCTAAAGCCACTTATTTTTTTAACACAGCCCAATTAAGTGTGGATTATATAAACACTGCCTGGCATGCTGGACTCATTAAGAAAACAGGTTCTTCAGTGCAACAGCCCTGGGTTTAAACTGGAAGCTATTTTGAATAGCTATGTTATTATTGATAGCTCCATTTTTGTAAAAGAGCTCATTCTAGGTCATGCTCTCATTTCAAGCATTGGGGAAAAAAGAGAAAAATAAGGAATTAACTTCCATCTTGCTTTATCTCATTAAGATTTGAAACTATTGTGCCGTTTAATTGTTTCCACGTTCCTACTGCCATCATTGAAGGATCAGGCAGATATTCAAGATAAGGAGGTTCTTTTTCTATAAATGTGCTATATTAACATCTATAAACTTAAAGAGAAGGAGATAAATGCATACTTTTTTTCCTCCAGTGAATACAAATTGTCTTGGTTTTCCAGTTTTATTGAAACATGTTTGTAAAAGAAACAAAAAGTAGATTTGCCCCTGAGGGAAACATGAAAAGTATGTAAGAGAACAATAAAGTTAACTACCTGGGAACTTGAACCCATTTACAACTGCAAGCAGATGTGTTTCACACAAGCAGAGGAAAATATGATTTACAAGACTGTGTTTTTGCTAGGATGCTTTTTCTGTCAATCAATCATCCTAATTTTGACTCATGCATTTGCAACTTGATCACCCATTCCTTGGGAAACATCAGGTTCCTTTATCTATACAAGGGACATGGACAGGACTTAAGTAGAATTAAAACAAACAAAAAAACCCCCACAAAACACAAAGAAACAAAACACTGAAACCACCAAGGAGAAACCTCACAAAACTGAGAATTCAAGAGCAGTCAAGAATGTGGTAGTTTCAGATCTAGCATCAGTACCCTGTTATCTGCTAGGTAGAAGACAAACTGTAAAGGAATAAATTGTGTCCAAGGATTTCACAAGAAAACAGTTAAAGGGCTAATAATATGGCAGAAAACAAGATGGCTTTGGCCACCCAGTAAGTGCAGTGATGAGCTTTGATGTTGGCAGCACATGCTCCATGTCACGTAGCAATGGAGAGTCCATGGCACTATCCAGGAACCAAGGTGAGTCCAGGAATGGCAAGGTATCTGCAGTCATAGCTCCCCAAAACTATTCAAAACAACTGAGCACGTAAAGAATCCACTGTCTAGAAGGCAAGTGTCTTTCATAGCATTGAATGCTCGTTCCTTCCTAATATTACATGATATGTTCCTACAGTATGTCAAAAATGTGTTATTTACAAACTAAAACTTAAGTAGAGATGCAACAGTTCTTCCAGAATCAAGCTTTGAATGTCTTTGTGGAATAGAGTAGTGTCCGTGAACTGTATCTTTCCACGTACTATATCTCTGTGCCCTTTTCTAGAGCAACAACAGCCTTCCCAGTCACTGGTTCTTCCCACAATATTCAGGCATGCTTCTGCTTTCCTTCATATCCAGCAAGCAACAGTTCCTCAGTTCCTATAGAAAAAGCCAACTAACCTTTAAGACACAAATATTAGGGACAAGATAAACAACAGGGCTTCGAACTGTTCCACACAATTTAACAGTGAGACTGTGGAGGATTCCCTGAGAGCTCATCCCTTTGCTCTGCACACTCCTCCTTCCCCAGTAGACTTGGCACAGACCTCTTGCTTAGACCCAACAAAGAGCCTGCGGCTTCCAAGATCTTTCAGAAGCCTACATATTTCTTTTTTTCCCCCTTGAAACTGCAGTAGCTGTATTTCACTCCTGAAACTGAAATGAAGCATTAAGATACACATCTGGTGTCAAAATCAAGACTTCTTCTCAGTTTCTAGGATGGAAAAAAAGAGTGTTAGACAAAGAGATAACATTTATGCTCTTTAAAGACAGATGCTGATCTCTAGCTCTGCTAGAACCAAACTGAAACTTAGTGTCTAAAACTCTTCACCAATATTTCTTTTCCCCTTCTTTTTGTTTTAAAAGACATGCAGGACTGGAAACCTGATCTTGTATAAAGTAAATTTTCATACAAGAGATATAAAACAGAGTATTTTAATAAAAGAATACCTGCAGTTATTAAATTCTCATACTACAGTTCAACCCTACTTTCCTCCATGCATTAAGTACCTATTTTCACAGCATATTTGGTTTTGAGCAGAAAATATGAGCAGAAGTGGAGAAACCTGTTGCTTCTCTATGCTGCTCTATGCCTATCTAAGTCATTTTCCTCAGTGATCTTCCTTCCATACTGAGGCATAATCTTGCCCATGAGGAGTACACAAGAGAACTTCAGAATACAACTCTGCAGCCACTAATAGCTAAAAATGGGTCATGCAGGAGTGTTTGGGGGGATACCTACTGCTAGCCTCAATCACATCTAAGTAAATAGGTATTATCAATTCTGTTCAGTAACTGACCTCTGAAGGGAATAAATGTGGACTAATTCATTGAGGTAACAAAAAGGAAAAGTGAGATGTATTCACCCTGAGCTGAAAGCATTGTCCAACAGCAGGTAGACTGGAGCATCTGAAAAGATCACTAGTTTTACTTCTCTTTGTTTGTCATTGCAACTGATGAATCCATAAATGAAAATAAGTTTAAATCTGTCCAGCTAGTCCTTCCTGGTTTCCAGGTTATTCACATTACCCCTAGATGTTATAGTATAAGCCTCTCTAGAGATTGCCGTATTTTAATGGATCATTTCTTCCAGACCACCTCTCTTATTTTTAACTTAAATAACTATTTAAAAAAACCAAATAAACCAAAGCCCACAACATTTTTTAAAAGCTAGTATCATCAAAGCATCATTGTTACTACCTTTAGTGACCATTCCATGAAGTTAATTAACATCAGTGTATTAGAAATGTACTGGACCCCAGTTACTCTTCTGAAAGCACATACAGATCAGTTCAGTCTGGACAGGTTGCTTTTTGATAAAAAAGCATTTTTATTACAGTCTGAAAACTCTCAAGAAGACTTTTCTGAAGGAAATCTTTCAAGGAGGAAGGCGATCGTTCATGAGACTGCAGTTAGTCTGAAAAGTCATTTTGCAAACAATCCAAAATTAATGGAAAAAAGACATTTCCTCCTAACAGTAAAATTATTATTGTTTGTACCCAGAAGTTCTATAAATGTTTCACTCCCAAGGAACAAAATTCTTTCTGTGACTTATTCTAGAATGCACAGCAAGTGCATGGCAAAACTCAGAAACAGATTATCTTCAGTCCCAGTCTGCTAACACAAAATATTTATTGTAGCAGAACTATGGGAGAGCCTGCTATTATTCATGAAGCAGATCATCTGAGCCAAGAGGAAAAAGAGGTTGTATCACATAAACTCCAAAACTGCAGATCCTTAATGTTTTGCTGAATAATCAGGCTTTTAAAAATCTACCAGTACCCGTATTTCTGAGTATAAAAATGATGCTTTATTTAGTGGAACACTTCAATATATATATGAAGATACTTTCAGTGGAAGGTCTCAGTCATTCTGAGTTTGTTGATTCTTGCAGTCTTCCTCTATCAGTTTAAGTTTATTCAATCCACTTTATAAATGGAATTAATCCAAAATCCAGAGTAAAACTAAAGTGAAAATTTAGTCCAGTTTAAGAGAAACACAAAGGCTCTCCTGTGTGGCCTAAACCCCCACACAAAATCCTTCCAAAAGGATATATTATAGATGACCCTTTGCGGTCGGATGAATTTTACCCTCTAGGACAAACCCTAATGGGGATGCAATTTGTCTTGCTATTTCTGACTCATCTTTTGGCAGTATGTATCTATGGCTAAATTAAAAAAAAAAGAAAAAAATCTAAAATATAAATCCATGTGCATAAAATGTTAAACAGACCAATAAACTCCTTTCCCAGACTGGAAAAACACATGTAGTAGGCAAACTTTTTGGTCAAAAAAATTGGATACTTAAACCTGATTACAACAGAAGACCATCTACAGCTTTAAAGTCGTTCAATAGTTCAAAAAAGGAGCATATTCTGACTTGACAATGTTGCAAGTTTATATTCACTAATTGTGTTAAGAACTCTAACAAAAATTTATCACTTTTAATCATTATTTACTTTGTGATTACTTTAAGGCATTTTAAGCTGAGTGAAGCTGCATAACAGCATATACAGAAATATTCAGAGGTTAATTTTTTACTGTCAAGGAAGCTAGGGAGGAAATTTTGATCAATTAATGCAGCACATGTACATCACTGCACTACACAGCCATGGAATGTAGCCACAACTGCACAAAATAGCCTCTAGTGCCCATTCTACATCTCCATCACAAAGGTAGCCAGCCTGCACACACCATGGGCCAGAAGCCCAAGCAACTAAAACTGGTGAACTCCATAAATTTCAGTTCAGCTAATGCTGATTTTGCCCAACTGTTTCCAGAATGTGTGTAATTTTCAAATTATAACCACATGGATTTTCTTGGGGGGAGGAGAGGTTACCTCTCTGGACGAAATTTGTGCTTGTGTGGTCTCTGAAGATCCCAACGCTGACACTCCTTGCCTGACTCGGTGTGATCCATTGGCCCTCTGTAACTCTCTCCATTGCAGGTCATGCATTCAACTAGGAAAGAAAATAGGTACTAGTCATTTATTATGCTGATGACTTGTAGCACAAAAAAAAAAAAAAAATTACATCCTATCTCTGCTGTTATAAATTGAAACCAACCTAAAGAGGTATAAAATGTGGTATCTTTTAGTTAAGTTGGTATGGGAAATGCACTTTGGAATAGAATTGCATCTCTCTCTTGGATCTAATCCAGATGTTTAAATTTGGTATCACTTTATAGGACACTTACGGTTTCAAGGCAGGTAGGTGTGAGCTAAGAGGCATTCATGTTCCTAGCAGATTTTTAACCTTACTTATGGTTAATAACAGAGAGAGACACATATCTAAGGAAGGGGTATTTTTTAGAGGTGATATTTTCTAATTAAGTAACATTCATTATTCTAAATCAATTTAAGTCGTAGTATAATTACAGCACAAGTTTAAGTACAGAATAATGGCTGAATCACAATTACAATGCAGTACAGTCTGTCTCTTTAAATTCACAGCACTTTCAAGCTACATATGATACTGTTTCTTTTCGATACTAATTCTTTTTGGCAGCTTAAACTATGATACGTTTTCAGCCCTGGTTTGGGAAAGTGGGGGGGTGGAGGGAGAGTGGGCAAAAGCTACCAAAGGGATTTGAAATCACTGTTGAACAAAATATGCTTCATAATTTAGAATGAGAAGTCTTCAAATATAAAATAAATTCGCCATAATTAACTATAGACACATTTCTCAAGTGCCCTCTAATTAGAGTAATTGTAATGAAGGATCATTTAGTAAATACTAATTTATGCAATTACAGATCTCACTCTTCAGTCGAAACATCCGTTATCAAAGTCTTCATCCTGCACTGAGCTCCAGGTCTTATCCCATTTGAAGCTCACTTAAACTGATCTTTAAATGTTAGCTTTTAATAGATTTTCAAGTTCCTTGTAAATCATTCTCTTCCTCCCTCTCTCTCTCTTTTTTTCCCCCACCACTACATAGTTATTGCACATGACACATTAGAAGAAAAATTAAAGGCATCCTATCTTGAGAATTTAAATGGGTTGATTGACTGGAACTGAATAAGCTGATTAACAAGATATAAGAGCATAGTTTGGAGGTTAACAGAAGTTAAAAAATGCAACGGTGCACATGAAATGTCTTTCAAATTCTGTGACTTGAAAGTCAAATGGGACTGGATTTATAAAAAGTTATACTTATTTACAGTATTTATTTGAAAAAACAAAATGCATGCTTAGATTGAGCTTTCGTCCTGTAATCCAATATCTATATTTTCATAAAAAAGAAGAAAAGTTGATTTTACCATGGAATGGCACTATAAGATTTTATCACATAGTAATGCTGAAATTGTTAATGGATTCACTATGGACTAGACAAGTGAAAGAAGGCTCACATTTGTGTGATCAGCACAACTGCATTATTCCAGCTCGTCCATGACCTGAAAAAAAGGTGCTGAGCCTGAAAGCTTGTGCAAGACTGGAACATAACAAGATCTCTTTCTCTAATAACTGCTTTTCTTGCTGAGTTATTCTTTCTGAGAAATCATCCATTCTTTCTCCGAAGTCCATGAGCGAGTGTCACTGAAACTATTGTTTCATTGTACCTGTTCTGCGTAGCTGCTGTCAGCAGAGAAAAGGCAACTTTCCGCGTGAGCCGTGCCAGGTTACCTTGTGAACAGAGGGGGATGTCACAGACTTCATGGCGCGTCTCTGGACTGGTGGTGAAGCACCATGGCCCTCCTTCTTCCCCTCGGGGGTTTCGACAGTAGTTTTCCCGCAAGTCTTTACCCCGATAGCTCGAAGGCAAAAAGCTAGTTTTAAAATGACAATCATTACAGTATAAGAGCATGCAAACTTTGGTGTTAATCATATTATTTTTTACAAACAGTGAGAAACAATCACATTTCTGCTTCCTTCTCCCTCCACCCTGCCTACACAAATGCACACACTCAAATATCTGTCCATACACAAATACACATCTTCAGTGAGGATTACTCAATCAATGGCCTAAATCTGGGACAATTTGTCTCGCCTGTAGCTTGCTCTAGCGAGTTTTACTCCCGTCCCTCAGGCATCCAGAGCCAACTATCTCCTGCAGAGCCAGAGGCAGCAGCACACTCCCTGCCTGCCCTCGCTGCACTCTCCTTCACAAGCTCATAACTACACGAACAATAGTGGAAGGCCCTTGGACAAGGGGGAAAAATGTATTGGGTGCATAGGGGAAAAAATCATTGGGTCCATGTCAGTCCTGCCTTTCCTATGCATGTTGTGCACATATAGCAAGCCCAGATGGGCTTAGTGTGCACCTACTACATAAAGCCCACAAGCAGAGAAACCTCTTCCCATCCCTGGTCAGGCAGCAGCTAGAACCGATCATCAGGAGCGTGTGAGCGTGACCGAGCAGTGTGACACACCGTGCTGAGAGGCTTTCACTGCCCGAAACCAAGGACTGCTTTGCATTTCAGCATCAGAAATTTCCCCAGATCCCGCTTTAGCTGTCTTGCTTCATGTTCTGCCACAAGCCCCACTGTTGTCACCTTAGGGTCTGCTACTTATAGACCAACTCATCATTGTTATTGTAAAATTTAGGTCATTTACCAGTGACCTAGCTGACTTAAACTGTGCCCTCCCTTTCATTATATTTTCTGCTTTTGCTGTAAGGGGCTATTAAATAACAATAGCCCTTAAGATTTTTCCCTTAGATTAGGAGTTCTCAGGCCAATGCTAAGCACTTTGTTTTTCTTTAGTGATTTAATAGAAATGTGAGCTAATACTATATTTTTTGCTTAATGCACATTTTCAGTGTGAGATTTTGTTGCTTATGCTCAGTCCGTCAAATATAAACTTTCCAGGGTCAAGGTTTTGTGTTCTTAGCTGTCTGTAAAATTATGTGCTTACCTCTAGAGAAACCCCCCCACACACGCTGAGATATATGTAGGCATATATATATATATTTATACATAAAAGTAACACTAGTTATTTTTCCCCACAAACTAGGTAATCAGTAACCCCATAGTAAGGACCCTAACCCCAGAGCTGGTTCTGTTCAACGCCACTGCAAGAGCTCACAACCACAGTCAGGCTGCACATTGCAGACAAACCCAATGACACTTCACTGCCACTTTCATTTCAGTGATGCTTAAACAGCAGCTAAATCTCTGTAGCTAAAAACACATTAAAGTCAGAGTTATGCTTAATTCCATGAAGATTTTTTTTTTGTTAATTGAAAAATTGGCCAAAATACATAGGGGATCACATCAAACTTGTAATTCAACTTAATAAATTGATTTAATTTTTGATCTTTGTAAGATTTGTTCCAGTTTTTTTTCTTCAGTATATTTAAATTCTAGTGGAAATACCACAAGGAAAGTGCACCTTTTATTGTGAAAATGCTCAGTACTTTATTTTGGGTGTTTGCTTTTTTTTTTTTACAGTTGGTTTATTTTTTGTTTTGTTTTGTTTTGTTTTGTTTTGTTTTGTTTTGTTGTGGGGTTTTTTAATCACCAAAGGAATTCAAATGTATCTATATTCTAGAGGAAATGAAAAGGAATAAAATTTCATCTAACTTCTTTTAGAAGACTGTAAGACTGTAGACACTTGCAGCTTAGGAAACTAAACTAAGCACTTGGGACAGTCTTTATACACAGACGCTGATTTAATTTATATACAAAAGCAGAAGAGAAATGTATGGTTCCTGCTGTCCTTGGCAAATTCTATGCTACAAATGAATAGATGAAAAATTTAAAAAGAGAGAGAGAGAGAGATACAAAAAGAAAATTCTGACATGTGACATTTTAATCATGTTTTATTCCCATTAATGAAATCTTTGAACTAACTGGAGTGGAAAATACCCCTGTTAATTACATTGTGGTTCTAGTCAGGGCAATGTGGAAGCATTATTTAAAAATGGTTTTCTTATTTTTGGTGCTTGAAGAGAATAATTTTTATGTCATTACTGCTGCCTATAAAATTGTTGCTTTTGGTTTTCCTCTGTTGTCCTGTAATATAAATCCCTCGAATTTTTTTAGCTAAAGACAGACTTGGGCAAACTTTTGTGATGGGACATTGCAACCTTTGTATGTGTTAATGCAGTATGTCAGTGCATATTAGAAAATTTTATTTAATTTTCCTTCTGGAAAGTCTTTCTGCTCAGAAATTATGGACATTAGAAAATATAGGGAAAAGGCATTTCAAATTACATCAGATATGCTGTCAGAACATTAAAAAAAAAAAACCTCTAAATGAATAGCATTAGAAACTCAAGATGGGTCAGATATACAAATGGCTTCAACAGGTACTGAAACAGTATTCTTGAGGGAGGAAAAGATGAGATGCAGTAAAGACACACCCAGAAACGGAAGATAGAGTCAATCCTAAAACTGTGTGCTGATTTAGTTCAACTATATTAGGCAAAGAAAAAAAGAAAAAAGCCAAAAACTGAAGCCAGTAAGAGTAATGGTAAAAACAGCTTCAACCCCAGCAAAAATCAGGGAAACTAGCAAAAAGCATGTGAAGTACTGGTCTACTCTTTGACCATTTCTCTTTGAACTCTTTTTGCATTGGCTTTATCCATTTTGATAAAAAAAACTCTTAAGAGCAAAAAAAAAAGATAATCTTGTAATGTGTACTAGGATGGAGACGAAAATAATGGAACCTTGATATCAGCTTGGAGTCTCCAGGTTCTACTGGAATACAAATAAATAAAAATATAATTTGTTAAATCCAAGCACAAGTATAAAATCTGAAGTATTTCAATTCTTTCTAGAAAGACAATGAAAAATCAGTAAAGTACATTTCTCCCTTGAATATGAAAAAGGGATTTATTTGCCAATGGTACTTTGTGATAATCAGATGTTGAGAAAAACTGACCTAAAAATCTAAGCTTTTCATACTAATAAGTTCCAAACACACCACTACTGTCTGCTTCTTCCCATCTCCCTCATGTCTCTGATGATGAAATCATATTTTCTGATGTTGAAAACCAAAATTAGCATGCAGCCACCTCATTTATCCAGTGACCTTTTAAAAATTAAACCTATTGCACAAGGCAGGAGAAAAGTCATTCTCATAAAATACATCATAGAAGAGTGGCTGTCCAAATGTATTAGATAAAGCTGTGTATGCTGTATATTAAAATGCAATTTAGTGATAATATGTACTATCCAGACACCTTTCTTTAATTATAAAGTCATATGTCTATTATATAGAATAAATGCTCATTCTTGCTTAGGCTGCAATTATTGAGAATTCTTTCATTTCTAAAAGATGAAGACTGTATACTTCAAGGTGTTGAGTCTCAAGAGGTCCTTGCTGTGGGAGCTGATAGTATTTATCATACGTTCACAATTAAGAGTGAGTCTGGTCCCACGCTGAAAATCAAACACACTACCATCTATATTATAGGCAGCCAAGTCTAGTCAAGTCCAAGCCTGAGGCTCAGCTTTGTAACACATCATAAGAGGAGAGAACCCAAGTATCCTTTGCCTTTTAATGTTGTTCCAAGATATCATCTTGCACACTGGATAGATTTGGTCAGGACAGGACTGAGCAGTGCACACCCCAGTTCCTCACTATCAATCTCCAGCTTGGCTCCTCCTAAACAAAGTGCTGATGCTGGGAGTCCAGAGCAAAAGGCAGCAATGTGGATAGGAAGCTTATGAGTGAGAGGACACTTTGGTTTTGGCTCTTAAGAGTTTATTATCTAAATGGCTAAAGCCAATACAAAAAGCTTCAATGAGAAATGGTCAAAGAGTAGACCAGTACTTCATAGTCGTTTTGCTAGTTTCCAGCAACGCTTGTTGTGGTTGAATCTGTTTTTACCATCACTCTTACTGGCTTCATTTTTTGGCTTTCTTCTTTTTTTCCTTAGCCAGTATAGTTCAACTAAGTCTACTCTCAAGGTGTAGATATGGCCTCAGTTCCTCACTACAGCAGGTCTTAAACTCAAAAGTTAAGTCCTATACCTGCTGCATCAGTCTTTAGTTATTGCTCGTATGATCTGAGGGAAAGGTTTTCAATAATCTGTTCAGTCCTTTCCATGTATTTCTTGCCTGGTCTAAGCGCTTTATAGAGTTTAACATATTCTACAAATAATAGAGAATTAATAGTAACTATGCAAAATCTAGTAACAATAATTATATACCAATCAAATAGGTGGGCTAATATCCCTAATATCCCTCGCTTCCTAATAATGTAATTTTTTTAATTACCCATTTCCTGGAAGTCTATTAGAAAATAGTAATAACATTGCAGACCCCAGGCTGAAGTTACGCAGCTGTTTTGTTTCTGCCAGTAGCTAAGAGATCAAGAGGATATAAACAGCTAAAAAAACTGACACAGGAAAGGAAGGGATCCAGACACACAGGCTGGCATTAGGAGAGACCTCTTTGGAGAAAGCTCAAGAAGGTAAGGATTTTCTGGGATCTGGAGAATGGCATCTCTTGGGGAAAGGCAGGAATACACCTAAGAGATTTTGTTGTCTAAGGTCAATTTTTTCATAAATTCTTTGTCTGCTAATAAGTCAAACCATGCTTTATGGAAGCTGTCTGAGCACTATTCCCATTGTCTCTGCTCCTGAACTCTTACCTGTGCTCATGGGGGATCATTGAATTCCAGGCTTGACACTGGATACCACTTTTGGTAACAGATATTGTTCCTTTGTAGTCTGCTCCTTTTCCGATGATACAATTTCTGACATAGTCTATTGAAAGAAAAGCGAAGAAAATTAGGTGTTTGGTTAATGTATTTAAAATTAGAGCTCATCATCGGTTTTCACATAAAAATAATATATTTTTGGTAGCCTTTAAATACTTATTCAAAATACTGTTTAGTTGTACCTGTACATTCATGTCTCTTTTTTTTTCAAAATATTGATCACTAACTTCCCAAAGAAAGCTACTGAAAATGTTTCCAAAGTGTCTGATTGACTGAAAGTCCATGCCTGAGGACTTAAGTCCCCCACTCATTAATGAGGTAAATAAAAGCAATATTAAGTCAGTAACAGTAACTCATACAACTGAGCTTTTAAGTAGTAAAGGTAAGTAACAATTCACACTGTCACATATGATGGTAGGCAAATATGTAGGCTGGAAAACTGAGCAAGAGCAAGTATGTAGACAAACTTGCCTGACCACAAAACCAGGATATTTGTAAATAAAACTGCAGGATTAAGCTTTCAGAATGCATAAAACCATCCCATGCCCAGAATGCTTCTACAGCCAAAAAGTGACTGACTGACCTCAGCTTTTTTCGCCCTCCATAGCTGGAGAAACAGAAATCAGTAAATAAATCAGTTACCCTTCTTTTCATACAGATCAAACGCATGGTCTTGCTTCTTTCTCACACCATTTGTCAAGCTGTTGAAGGATAACCAATGGCATCGTTTTGTAACTCTGTCATAAGCAAAGGCCCTGCAAAGAAAATCTGGATGAGAAAAAAATCTCTGTGTGGTTTATAATAATGACACATGGCCTGCCAAGGAGCATGCAATGACATCAGATTTATTTTTACTGGGAAAGTAAAAATACAGAGAAACAGCCCAAATTACTATTTAAACCCACAACTGTGCTGACAAGAACAAAGAAACAAAGAAATTAAATTGATGTGGCCATTACATTAAATACCAGCTTGGTTGTTCACACTAATCTAAGAGTTCCCTTGTCATTTAAGATCTTTATTTTAAAAGTGAGATAAATGTGACTGAGACACCATTTGTGTCTCCAGTTCTGCTCTTTTCTGGGGAATAAAAAGGAAGACTCTAAAACATCATCTTTGGTCTGCTTAGAATATGCCTCTGAAATAGTTAAGTATCTCACACTGATGGCTTGAGGAAAATTCAAGTACAAGGAGTTTGTTTCTTGCCTAGAGCAACAGAGCTGTTTAAAAACAAGATTATTTTTATTTTTATGAATAATCTAAACTGTGATAGTGTACCTACAGCTTGTCCTTGCTTTGCTTTTGTTTTCTTTTTTTCTCTTATTTTTAACTGCTTTCAAGGATAGAGTACAATGTGTGCTGAATTGAGTGGATTGGGGGGGGGGGGGGGCAAGACAGCCAAACAGAAATCAGAAGAGCAAAACCACTTTCTTTCAATATTTCAAATTAAATGTGCAGACCTTTTTCTGCTAGCATAATTTTGAAAGAAAATTCCTTAAGTGTAGGTAAAATGTTTTTCTAAAATGACTACCTGGATGGGGGCAACAGTTATTCCAATAAAAAAAGGAGAGAAAAAAAAAACAAACTAACAAAAAAAAAATTGACAATTCTTTTTTCCCTTAATTTCTCATTAGAACGAAATAACAAATCACTGACATGATACTATTGTCTCTAGCCCACCACAAAGTCTACATTTCTGTCAGTCATCCCAAACCTTCTGATATTTTATTCTGACCTGAGAAGGCATTTTAACACTTCTTGATAATATCCAAAAGACACACAGATTTCATACACTTCATCCATACTTTGGCTCTGCCATATTACTGAGCACTACATCCCCCAACTCAAAGCTCTTTGATCTTCATTTAATTCCCTTCTCACCATACAAGTTTTTCTGTGTGAGATCTTTCTGGCTTCAGTTAAAAATATTACAAGATCCTATCCAACCTCCCCACTCCTCTCTTTCAAACATCCTCTTCATTATCGTTTCCATCACCAAACAGATTTTTCATCCAACTGCTTTCTCTACTCTGTTGACTCCAAATGTTTCCAACCTGCTAACCTTCATCCTTCTGCCCTTGTTCAGCCTTCTGTTCTCTCCTGGCTAGTTCTCAAATATGAGCATATCCAAGTGCCTCTAACTCCATCTTCACAAAAATATCCTTGACCTTTCCTGCCTTTCCAATTACATTCTCCTTTCCCCTCCTCCCTCCTAAAGTGGGAATGCAGAATGCACTGTTTACAAACATTTCTTTCAGTTTTTGCCTTTCAGTTGCCTTTTGGTTTCTTCCCAGTTTGGCTTCAGCCACTTCTGCACATAAAAGTTTCTAACAATCTTTTCTTGGACTCAAATCTGGAGGGGGTTTACACTTCCAAAGTCAACATATTTAAGCAAATTCTTAGACTTTCTTCTACTCATACTGCCGATCACAACAATTTTTGTTGTTGCTATTTGTACTGAGATAGTCGGTAGATTTTCTGATCAGATACTGGAATCCTGTGGTTTATACTGGAATCCCTTTCTGTGTAAATACAAAGACACTCTAGAAATTAAGCAGATAACAAAAGATAAGACAGGCACAGCTTTGTAGGTAAGGAAGTGACATGTCTGCAAAAGTCATCTGCATAGCCAACAAAATAGTAACTATATTATCTTTTTCTTATCCATAAGAAATGTAGTGGGAAAAGCTGCAAGGATGACTGCAAGAAAACAGTGGGAGTAATGGACTGCAAATGGTGGTGAAACAAAGGAATAAGAGCAGCTTAGCAGCAGGTTAATAAAGCTGATAGGGAAGGCAGAAAATTATGCACAGAGAGTGATGAAGTCAAAGAGACAAGGTAAGTGAATCTAAGGGGTACTTTGATGGGGGATTTTAGGAGTAGCGATATGAAGAAGAAACAAGTTGAGATAAGGATCTTGCAACTCAGTTGGAAATGATCAAGGTCTGTGCAAGCATGATAGCAAGGGAAAAGAGGAAAGGTCCATTCTAAGAAGTGACATATATTAGCTCCAACAAAAAGGTGTCAGAGTTAAAAACAGCAAGGATTAATGATTATCAAATATAATACTCACAATTTACTTGCAAGTGATACAGAAACTTATCATAAATAAATCAAAAGTTGTTTTTTGTTTATTGTTTGGTGTCGTCCCCCCCCGAATATAAGGAGTGGCTGATCCTTTCTAAGTCTGTAGTGCGTGGAATCTGATACTTTATCACTTTCTGGCAGAAAAGAAACCCAGCCCTCTCCCTGCTTGTGTACCTCACAGGGCACAGACCCAGGGGTTGCTGCACCCAGTGCTATTGTCACAATTATGTTACAAAGTATTTCTAGTCTATTTGGTCTTAATACTTAAACAAATTGAATTTGCATCCAGAAAATGAAACATCAGTGCTGTGACCCAACAGTTGGACTTGATGATCTTAAGGGTCTTTTCCAACCTAAACGATTCTATGATTCTATGATTCTATAAGTGATGGAGAGCTACTGCATGGGTATGGAGCATCAGAATCAAGCCATGAAACTGTCAATAAACAAATGAAAATCCAACTCTTGTTTTTCAATTATTTAAAATGCCATTTTGTGTTACTTCTTATTTTAGAATGCTCCCACAGCAACAAACTAATTGATTTTAATTTAAGTTGGCAACAAACTTCACCTTGTAGTAACATACATATGCTGAGGATCCTAGGAATAAAAGGGAAGCATTGTTAATCACTGATTCCTTTAAAAGGGAACACATGTCAAATATGTGTTTACAGTAGCATCAAAGAACTATGCGCACTACAACAGGACTCATCCGGGGCCAAATGGGAAACCACAAGAATGTTCCCAGATACAGAAAATCCCTCTTTCTCTGCTGCATAGTGGTAACAGAGGCAAGACCTAACCACCTACACCTCTGCTGCTAGCCTTCCTTGCTAAAAAAGTGTCAGGAAAAATTGCAAATTCAGAGCATGATTAGTCAAATTTGCAATTCTTTTTCATCTACAGTGCAAAATAGTTACATGACTGATTGTAATTCTGCTGTCTGTGAGTAGGATTCTTCCAAGCCGTGTTCTCAAAGTTCCTCATGGCTCCTCTATGTTGCTTTATGACTGATTACTGCAGAGAGAATTTGCCCCTTAATGAATCCATCAGACACTGTCCCAATAGAAAAAATTCTTCACAAATGAGAAAGTAATAAAAATTCAGAGAGATTCTGGATTATTATTCATGTAAAATAGAATCAACAAATACATTAACCTACTTTTTATTTTCAGAACATAAAACATACCAGCCAGAGCAGCTACAACTAGCCTGAGACAATTTTCCTAAGTAGATGCTGGAATACAGAATTGTTGTTTGCTTGGCATCATTCAGAATTTTTTTATGCTTTGAAACCTAATTTTATAATACTCCTCACTGCTGAACATCAGAACTCGGGGATCTCTTGCTGTATTGAATACAACCTGATCTGCTTGGCAATGATATCAGTGGAAGCTCTGCCAATAGGAAAAGGAGTGGCTTGTACCATGTGAAAAATATTAGTGCCTGGAAAAATAAGTAAACTTGCTCATTGTTTACATATATAAATAGTCAAAGTTCAAAAGAATACAAACTAGATCTTGCAGCACTGGAATTAAAGGCTTAAAGAAGGATTAAATTACAGTCAAGGATCTTTTCTGCCAAGGAAGAACTTTTGTTATCACATTTGGTCTAGCTTCCATTTGTAGTGATTGTCAAAACTTTTTTATGTTTCAATATCAGGCTCACATTTAGCCCAATACTCACCAGTACAGAAGTCATCCTTTCCCTCCAAGATTCTCCTGCATTCATGTTCTTTCATTTATTTCTAATGGTCTAGACTAAGAGAGGCCAGGGGGATAATTTAAGTCTAATACATGGGAAAAATAATAGTGATTTGTTCCAAAAAAATAGTAGACAATATGTACAAGGCAGACAAGCAATCATCTGCACGATGTGTTTCGAAGAGACAGCAGATGCTGAAGAATAGCTATCGTATACTTGCAGTGATTGTGCAGCCCAGAAGGTTTGATTCCTTTGTATCAGATTTGTCGTACTTGCCAGTGAACTTCAGCAGTGCATGTATCTGTGTTCCATGTGTGAGGTTTCTATTGATTTCAGTGGGAGTAATGTGCAAAGAATGAAGACAGAATATGGTCTGAAGTGGTGCTGAAATACTGCAGCTGTGATGTGTGACAACGACCATTTTATAAGAGACATAAAAATCTCAGAAATGTTCACCGAACACTACAGTGCAGCACAGGTCATCCACATCTTAACATGAGTACATTTTTTCACCTATGTTATGGAAAAGATTACAGATTAGACAAGCTAAGAAGACAGAACAGCTCCAATAAAGCTTCAGAAAAGACTGACACTCTCTGGACAGGTAGAACAAGATCATGGAAATCAAAAAAGCACAATCTTTAGGATGTCCTCACTACAAGCTACCACTGATGACAATTACAGACAGACCTTTGGCCCAATAGTATTATATAGATACTGTTAGGAAAAAAAAAATTTAAAGATAGAGATACATAACTTACTTGCAAGTGAATGAAAGGCCTTTGTTCCTGCTGCATCTCTTGGCACATTGCTCAGTGGTATTTAACAGCTTGGTTTTCACTTCCAGTGTTTTGTTTACTTTAATGAGCATCAACTCTCCTGTTTTTTTGAAGTCATGAAGAGGATTTCTCCTTTTTCCCTTACCCTCTAAGAAAGAAGTAAAGAAAAAAAAAAAAACACTGTAAAGAAAAGTGCTGAGATTAAAGATGGATATGAATAACATTTATTAGGAATTATAGGAACACTGGTACAGAAAGCAGAGAAATTCACAAAAATAAGGTACAAGCAGATACTTGAGAAGAATTGATTATTTTCGGTGGTGATCTCCGTTCCTAAAAACAGGAATGGTAGGAATTATAACAAAATTCATTTCCAACAAAGACTTGCATAATGCTAGAAAAGTGTAAGAGGAAACTTTTTCACCCTTTGTAAAATTTTTTCAGAACCCCCAAAATATGCTTGATAATAATAATCTGAGATCTTATAAATATTTCTATGAAAAACTCAAATGAAAAAGATGAATGAAGGTCTTTTTTGGATGGACAGAGTGTAGTTACAATCAGAAGGAAAAGGATGTAAGTGTTATACAGAAGCACAATCTGAGTATAGTAAACTGTTCTTAAAACAGCAAACTTTTAATCACAAACTGTGAAAAGAAGTGGAGCCTGGAAGTGACACAAAATAATCATTTCTCGTCCCTCTGCTCCAGTGAAGATTCAGCACGAGTGTTGTGTCCGAGTTGTGTGACTGAATTAGTGTTGTTAGCCTACAGAAAAGAAGATGAGGGGAGGCAGAGGCCATAGCATGGAAATAATCTGCACTACTGCAAAGATTTCTGCAAAAAGGAACTCACTGAGCTGGTTTCCATGTCGCTGTTGAAAGGCCCAGAAGAAAGAGTATAAAACGGAGCAGGGAAGATTGGCTGGAGATGTTTGGATAAAGTGCAAGAGGAAAAGTCTTTGATTGCAAGAAAACCCCACAATTTTCCCAATATCTATGCATATTTTTTTTTTCCATAGAAACCAGTCTGCCAGTGTAGGTTGCTCCATCGTCAGTGATGGCAGATGAGTACCTCTGGAGAGTGATTCTCCTTATTCTGGCAGATAAGTAACACAGGGAGGACAAATTGCCCTTTGGATCTATTTCTCCTATTTCACTCAATTATCCCAGATGATCTTTTTGGATTAGATGGTTAATCTAGGTACAGTTAGGTGAATGAATCCATCCTTAATTTACAAAGTAGGTAATAGTATTTTTCATAACTTCTTTGTGTACAACTGTTTTCACAGCTGTCCTTTCATTTTTCTCTAGAGAATGTGCAACAATGATATAACACGAATGCTCAGGATCAATTTATTAAATTTTGCCAGAGTCTTTCAAATATATGAAACCTCAGCCTAGTGGTCTGTTATCCTGAACAGATAATTCCTCATGCAAGTGCACAGTGCACTTAGGTCAGTAAATTTTTGTTTGGTGCACTCTGTGCAGAAGCTCAGAATAACGCTGTAAATTGCAATAGCTGAGGCTCTGAAGGAGTTACTGACAACTCCACATATTGTAAAGCCAAAGAGGGCTTAAGGGTGTTCCCTTTGTAGAACTTCCATCCTGATCATTAAGTGAGCTCACATTTTCACTGGATTCAGCTAAATCACACCTCTCAGTGGTGAGCTATCCCCAAGACACCTAAAAATACACCAAAGATATTTAAATTAGCTTTCATCAAGCTTCAGCCTTTTAAAGAAAGAAAAACAAAGGAGTAGAGTATCTCTGCTGCAATGTCCCTATAAAATAATCTTCACCCCACCTCACTCTCCTTCTTTTTGAACTGCTGAAGGTAAACTATGCTATTCCCCTGCACCTAATAGCTCACAATTTTAATTCCAACTACAAACATTTTCAGAAAAAAAAAATTATTTACCTCCAAATCCATGTTATTATTGTATGAAGAAGCTTTTGATGAAATGATCAAATGTTAATAGTTTTGGTGCTCTGTTAGGGACTCATATCAGCTCTCTTAAGCATTTTCAGCCTTTTATTTGTGCAGTGCACTTGCACCCAAAATGAATGTTTAGGGAAATGCTGTGAGGACACTCTTCCTTTAAGTATCTGCACCCTGTTACTGGAAGCCGTTGTGTCTACACTGAAGCTGCTTTATTTTTTGCTGTACCTGTGATAGAACCAAAGTGCTGCAAAAAGGATTGCATCTGCTCTTCAAGACAACCACAGAAAAACAAGCTTTTCTGGTAAATTTCTCAAGCTATTATCTTACAAGATGTATTTGTTAGTTCTACGTTGTCTCAGCCAAGACTTTTATGTCAAATGGAGGTAAGAATCTGTACAGAAATATCAAAGTATTTTCTTTCAGTTCTTGATGCTAACATTTCCCATCTACTGATAAGTGTCATTATCTTAATTCCCAATGATAACAGCTTCTTAAGCTCACCAGCTAGCATGCAAGAATATGATTTAAAAAAATCAAGAAATTCTGTTCTGCCTGAAAAACATGGTTCACAGTTGTGGTTTTTTTTTTTCTTCTTTTCCTAGCAGTTGTCCAAAGAGGATTATGGGTTTGATCTTGCATTTAGCAATTCATAACAGCCTGATTTACTTTAGCTTTCAAACAACAACATTCTACGACTTGCCTATAATCCAAAAGGCAAAGGGCCAAACGCATCTGCGGTGTGACTGTTAGAACCATCAGAATAAAGCAAAGCATTACTTTTACAACTCTAACAACAAAATAAATAAAAATAATTGAGCTTTTTTACTTCAAATTAGGTGCATTTATGATTAAAATCTTAAATAAAGTGCCCTAGAAATGTTCTACATTAAAGATTATCATGCAATATGCTATAACACAAATATTAATTTGTGATTGCCGTTCATTTCAGTTTCCTAAACTTTGATTAATCAGGACTTTTGGTTATTTTGTAGGCTATGTCCTCTGACGTTTCTTGTAGTTGAATAGCATATTCTAAGGAAGTCTGACATTCCACTTAAACTTAAAAATAATAGCTGCTGATTCAAACACAAAAGAATTCAGTCAAATATGAATCAACATTTTTTTCTTCAACAGAAACAACTACTGACTAAAAATATTTCTTCAATCAACTTGAAAAATTCCTCAAAAAGGTGGGGGTGGTGCCTCTTTCTATTGCTTCACATGATAGCAACCTTGGTTGAATAGAAGAAAGAAGAGCACAGCCAGTGCCCAAGGAAATGGGAACTACCACATTTGCTCTAGTAGGATGCAGCATTGGACAAGTACTCCATAATCTCATTTGGGATTTCCACAGTCTCCCTGATGGATCTCTTCCATTTTCATAAAATACTTTAAATATTTACTGAAGAAAAAAGTTTCTCACAGTGAAAGACATTTACCTGGGAGCCACAAGAACTCAGCTTTCAGTTCCCATACTACCTTTCTCTTATGAGGTTTCTGTATAAACTTCTCAGATATGAAGCATTAACTAAGACTGCTCAAACTATAGAGCATCTGGGGGAAAAGATTTCCAACAATATCTTTTCTTGGAGTAGCTCCAGTCCTTGCCAAATCAATAATCAGAGATAAAGAATATTATCATACTGCAGCATTTTAGTGAGAAAACTCACTAAGAAGTTGCAGTATCTGTACTCTAGAACCTACTTAACTGCAATTTTTATTATATTTATACAAAATAGAACCAGTAAACCAGCAAGCACTGAGAGCAATGGATGCCATAATATTCAATATCATAGAAATTAAGACACTTTCTTGATTAACAAGATAAATAGCTATGAATCAGTAAAGGTGTTTGTATTTTGATCTCTCCAGCTCTCCAGATATTTTCTAATCATTGGCCTAATAGCAAAATGGCAGCAAAGTAACTTCCTTTTTCTCTTCTGGCCCTGTGTCCCACACCAAAAAGGGCTTTGGGCTCCCACACCATCACACCACACAGTCCTGAAACTACCTGGTTATGTTCTATATCTCAATTAAAAATTCACACCTTGCAGAAAACAATAGGTCTGATACTGAGCTATATGAGAGCCAAGAAATTCAGTATAAATCTAGTTTCAGGTGATTTAGAGTTCAAATACCTGAGCAAGTCAAATTTCCAAGGTCTTAGTCTGACCACAAAAAGGATTTGGTTCTGCATTATCTGTTTAATAGTAAAAAGCTAATATAGCCAATATGATACCATTGTTGTGGTAACCAAAATAGCATACGGGACGTCAACAGACCTAAAGATCACCATTGTCCATTATAATGAGATCAAAACACTACTTGTATTGTCTACAGCAAAATTTTACAATGAAATTATCTGACTTTATCTACCTCATTGGTAATCCTTTTCACCTTCCTCTGCCAGTCCAGCTTTTTCTAATATAGATGTATATTTAGGCTTCGGAGTTATAGTCTTACGGAGTACAACTGGAGCATACTGGCTGCCTCCCCTAGAAAAATCTCTGCTTTTATGGACTTGTCATAGACTCTGCAAAGCTTTTATTAAAAAGGAGTTATGATGCATTCAGCATGTCAGCTTCCAGGGTTTCCAAGTTTCACTCTAGTCTATGCAATAGTTAGTGTTTTCTTAAAGAAACACATCATGAAGTCTTGCGGTAATGGGAGAAGTCTCAGTCCTTTCATTTCTTTCTAATTTTTCATCCCACTTTATTATACAGAACAAACACATCAAAACTCAACACCAAATTTTCCAAATGAGAAGAGAAATACATTTAAACTAAAGGTTTATATTTAAATCAAGATTCTTAATGAAATCTTGATGGTTTGGTATGGAGTTTTACTTCCTTATTCTGTTGCTTACACTTGCAGAACTTCAGCATTTTACAAAGTAGTTATTTGCTTTGTTGAGCTAAACTTTCAACTGTCTGGAGTAATGAAAATTTTTTTTCTGTTATAGCTACTGATGTATGTAAGTTAGATACAGGTCTTCATACTGTGGATGTAAAAAAGACCTTTTATAATTTTCAGTTTTGAAAAAAATATGAACAGTCACATAACAGCACCACTGTTCATTATGTTTGTTAGATGTCAGAGATAAACTAAATCTTTGGGAAAAAAAAATCAAGAAAATTAAGATACCTAAATACCTTAGGCTGGAAGATACTGTCAGAGAACTGCAGGAATCAAGTGCAGTCCTTCCAAATATTGCAATGAAATTAAAAATAAGATGGCACTGGGGAGAAAAACTGAAAGAGGGAAATTGTCCACACACTGTGTAGGAAGCTCAGAGAAGCTGAAGATTCAAAATACCAGTAAACAAAAATGGTCGTATAAAGTGGTACAATTATTTCAGAAATATAGAAGATACATAGCCCCTTTCTTTAGTATCTGTTGGCATTTTAGATCTCTGTTTAATATTTTGCATCATGTTTTTAATGAAATGAAGTCACTTGACCTTGAGCAGTTAACAGATGGACTAATTAGAGATTGAATTATTTGTGTTATAACTGATAACCAGGTCACAATGTCAAAATGAGATTAGCTATTAACTCAATTTTGCAAACAATCATCATTGCAAGCCAAAGTAAATGGGATTTCCCCAATGAGCTAGAAAAAAAAATTCATATGAGAGCTGAATTTCTTGTGACTGAAAACTTAGGGGAAAAAAAAATCAGAAATTTACCATCATATGAAAGACCTTCAGAAAAAAAAAAATAGAAAAGAAAAAAAGCCCAACCCTAAACACATCTGAAGTAAATGCAGGAAAGCACAGTTCAACACAATAAATGTGTACCAAACATTTTATCAGGAAACACCATACTCAAGAAAAATTGCATGGTAACACCCAAGCAAAGATATTCATAAGCATGTATCTGAATGGAGAAAAAAAAAAAAACAAAAAAACAAGCAAATCATAGATCTCAATAAAATGTACGAAGCAAAAATCTGCAAAATCATAGATTATCACAGTGTCAGAAGACATTTTTCATAGGATATATCAAAGCCTAATCCTTATCTCAGTATAAAGAGTGACAATTGAATACGAAAAGAAAAAATAAAGTATGCTTAATTATATGTATAAAATTGCATTTTGCAAAGCTTGTGTAAGAAGAAAAATCAATGAGTAGGGTTTGAAATAAAGCAATAGTTCTCATCATACTTGGATTGAAGAACAGTATGTAAATGCAGTGAGGTGTTTAACTTGTCTACAAAACATGACTCAAGTGATACTTTTAATTAAATTCAATGATATATTTCCAAGACAATGCTTTTCAAAGGATATAAAACATCAAGGGTAAATTGCATATTGGTGCAGGCCCCAGTGTGACAGCGTAAATATAGTGGCTTCATTAAGGAAAAAAAAACCCGAATCTTGACCACATGGTGAAAGTAGATGTTACTAAATGGTTTCAGACACCACACACTTAAGTTAAAAGTATGGTGACAGTAATAAAAGAAAAAATGTTAAAGGTGAATGTTGATACTAAAATCATTAATAGAGTCATCAAAGTATTGTTATCTATGAAAATAGTTAGGAAGCGCTTTTTAAACAAATACATTCAAGGCAGTTTTCCCTCTTAAAGAAAGTCCTAACAGAGTCACTTTGATAAAAAGAGTTAATGCTCAGCACTTTTAACTCACTTTTAACTTACTTTCATTTACTTTGAATTCTCCTTATGCCTGTTTCAGTATCTGAAATGTCCAGATTCCTGGCTAGAATGCAAAAAAGTGAACACCTTTTCCAAATGACTTCTCATTTGGGAAAAAAAAAAAAAAAAAACAAAGGAAGAAAGAAAGAAAGACCAACATAATGAGAAACTGAAACAATTCTGAAATGTGCCCAAGAAAAGAACTTTGTAGATTGAATAGACTTAGATGCTAGATTAAGTTTAATACGGTTATTTATGTAAGACAATAATTTGGCATGAAAGAAGTTTACCAACCATACCCATAAAAACTGCAGTCAGCTGTATAGCTGGAAAGTCACCAAAATAAAACCAGCTGTCCAAGGAGGCATCTCTAGCTTGTCATAATTAAACAGTTTCTCAGAAAGGTATCTGGAGGATGATGTGATTATTTAACTTCTGAAATTTATTGTCTTTGCAAAAGAGCCATCATGGAAAAAAAAATGTACAATTTTTAGAAAGCAGTTTGAAATATAAATATATAATATAGAGAAATTTTTTTCCTTATTTTTACATTGGCTTTCAGTCTAGTTGTTGAGCAGATTCAGGAAATGCAAAAAGATATTTCTTCTTGGCTTTACATTGCGTATTACCACTCACACACACACACCCCATGCACATACACCCCTTATTAACAGCTGCAAAGATTGCCATGTTACTTGGAGCCCAACTTCATGTTTTTGCTATGTCCTGCCTTTGTAACCCTCTCCCACAGTCAGCGTGAAAGCTCAAGAAGCTAAGGATAATGCTAACAACAGATAGTATATTCTAAAATGGGATGGTATATGCAAAAGGACAGCTCTTTTTCTTCCAAGAAAAGGTTATCTGCTCAGCAGGATGCTGGGACCCATTGGCAGAAACAAATGTTCTGCAGTTTGTACTCTGACTTGCTGTATCTAACCCCTGGCTAAATTACTGAGAGGATTTTCCCTCGTAAGATTTGTCTTCTTATGCATTTTGCACAAGAATTAAATCCCCACCATTTCACATTGCATTCCACAATATTTACAAGCATTTGGTGTCTCCTCCGAGGCACCCAGCACGTTGCGCGCTTCTTTTGCGACGGAGTCTCAGCCACTGCTGAGGATGTCCGGGCATAGAGTGGGGGGTAAAGAGAAAAGCACAAGCAGGCAGGGCAGGGATTTGGGCAAAACAAAGAGTGACAGACTGCTGAGGGCAGCAAGACAGCCCCTGTGAGGAGTGATGAGAGTCTTGTTGCATGTTGTATACATAAAAACAGTGCTGCCGGCCAAGGCCGGGAGTCATAAGAAGAGCTGGAGCTGAGGGGAGATGGAGGGAGCCGCCAGTCCCCAGCTGGGCCAGCAGCACCGAGGACTGCCAGGCATGGCCAGGCTCATCAGACAGCACAAGGGTGGAGTCCCACAAGCCATTGAAAACTCCTGCAGCTAGATTTTGCCAACACATCTGACTAATCTGGAGCACGTTCCCAGCTCTGCTTTGCTGCAGCACTGCTTTGCGTGTAGGTACTAACCACGTTTGGGAACAGCTCTACTATCTTCCAAGGGCACTGCCAAAAAAAACTACAGAAAAAAGATGGGGTAATGGCAAGGATGTCCTCACCCCTTCCCAGTTCTTTGTAGTTGCCATACTTCCCCACTGCAAGGTACAAACATTGCTCACATCGTGCCAATCCTCCTGCAAGCGTGGAGATCAATCTTTTTTCACCTCTATGATCAATCCTTTCTCACCTCCATGCTGCCTTCTAGCATCTGCCCTTCAATCTCACCTCAACACTGATGGGAAGAAAGTGAAATTCCAACACTCATCCAGAACAAGTTATTACAAAATGTTCAGGGCAACCCTCTCCTCTCCACATCAAGCTTTTACCCATCAAGAGGCCCAGTTATCCTGCTTTCAAATCTCCTTGGAAAAGTTCAAAATGCTTAAGTGGCAAACTAATGTTCAGCGTAAAGATCCAAAGGGGAGATATTACGCTCTCTGAGGGAGACTGCACATTTCCCTTCCAACCCTGGCCTCAGTTGAAGTATTACAATAATGACAGATGAGCTCCTCCAATAAGAGGCTTTGCTTTCCTTGACTTCAGTGCACAATTTTCCAGAGTTTTATGCAACATTTTAATCTCATGTCTTTCAACTCTATATTCTCCGCTATGTTGCTTATGAAAATGGCATTAATAGAAACAGAAAATCTGTTACGCAGGGTAAGTGCTGTATTACTTGTGAGAGCAAAACAAGCAACCCCTGGCACTGAGCACCAAAAGGATTCCATTAAACAGAAGGAATACAGTCTTCCAACTGGCAGAGTATCATTTCGCTTTGTTGACAGTATATAGTATAATGATTATCTACAGCTGGGATGGGGAAGTATAAATCACATTAAATTTTTAAAATACACTTAGCTATGCAGACCACAGGAATACACAACATTTGAACATTGATTATGGCTATGGGATTTTATTTTATTTTATTTTAAGCAATAGTTATTTATAGGAACTAAGTGCAACTCCCACATCTTCATTAGCAACTGCTTCAGATCATTCAAACTACAGAAAGTGCTGAGAAATTTGAATAAACACACTTGGCTGACAGTCTTTTCACAGAAAAATATATCTTTAATTTAAATAAATCTTTAAAATTCACTCTTTTGCAATATACCAGTCTACTTTTTGCTTTGATTTAAAAGTAATTTTTAGTTTCACTAGATTAACATTATTAAAGAGCTACTGTCTAAGAACACTGAATAGCAAGAGTATCTGAACAAGGAAGAAAACTCTCTGATAAAGTTATTAGCTACAGATTAATTTCTTTGTGCAAGTGACAGAGACAGGATATTGATAATGACTAGGCAAGTAGTCTATAGGAACCTTGCACATTTATCTTTCACCAATCACCATCTTATCTTTTATATATTAAAAAGAAACTCAGAAACTGATAGTGTGGACAGCTTGCTGACATGAAAATTTCTCAGTGTTTTCTTCACCCATTAATATAATCCAAATGTATTAGTCAGCAACCTTGGTAACACAGGACATTGTCTGTGCACAGAACTTAGGGCATGGGATTCCAAACCTGAAAGATCCATTCACAGAAGAAATAACACTCATCATTAGGTACATTTAAAATCAGCTTTGACAGAACAGTAATAGAAAAAGTATGGATATACATTAGCAAAAGACTTCTTTTTTCCTATTTTCAAATTCTGTTTTGATCCTTAGCTTTTTTTTCATATATAAAAATAATATGTAGTCAAATATTAATCTTTTTTAAAAACATCCCATTAAAAATAATTCAACATTCTGTGCAAAGATACCATGTATGTTTAGAAAGCAACCAATGTATTTCCAGAAAGGAATGGCACAACATCCCCTTGCCTGTATTGTGAAAACCCAGACACTTTTGTTGAAGATCATATACTTTTAAAAAGCAAGGTAAGCACAATGCCAGCGTGTGGTAAGAGTCCTCTTTCTTGCCCATAAGGCAAACAATAGGATTGATTAATATTGAGGTGGATGGGGGAGGAAAGTTAAGAAAGGGAGGGTTGCCAAGAAACTGTCACTATGAAAGCTGGCCAGAAAACAGGTTCTACTTTGTGAAAAATTCTGAAATTTTGGAAATTTAATTTTCCTCCACATCAGGATGAACCATCCACTCCTAAACTGGAGAGCCCATTGGTTAGGGCACCATCCTATTCATCACCCTACTCATGCTGGCGGTACTGAGGCTGTCTCTCAATCTCTCCTGTTGGAATATTAGATAGATTAAATATTCACTGAGCTTGGTAACCTACAGACCAGCGCTAAGAGCCTCAGTCAAGGAGAATAAGGACTTTCTCTCATTCAAGAAAAACGTCCTGACTATCAAGAGAGCAAGCATGACCTAGCTTCTTATGAACTTGGCTGTAGACCAGCTTCTGTATCTTTGGCCCATGGAATAAAGTTGGGGGAGGTGTTTATTCTGCTTCTTTTCCAAACTAACCCATCAGTTGATGAGTTTCTGTCACAGATGAGGGTTTCTCAGCAGCAGGTACCACAAGCTCTTGTGGATGTCTCCTGCTGCAAATTTCTCTTTCCTTTGATTTGGGGGAACCAAGCCAAAGAAAGTTTCTGTTTAAAGGGAATTATTTTAGTGAAAAGTTTTGATGAGCCAGCATTTTCCAGTGAAAAAAAAAAAATAAAAACATTTCCTCAGAAAATTCCTAACCAGCTCTAGTCATCACTTTTCAGAGAGGTCACATGTCCATAGAATGGAAATTGCAATGTACGTGGAAAAGGAGTTCAGAAAAGTGTAGTAGCATAACACTTGTATCTCTGTGTCACCTGCTAAGAATGTCCATGAAAACAAAATCATCACTGAGCAGACTGAGCACAGAAGCTCTGGCGAGATGTTCAGCATCCTACAGAACCACACTCTTACTGTAGGGGAAAAATGACAGGTTTTACTGCACGTGATGCTGCCAGTCTTTTTTTTGACTTGCCCACTCAGATCACAAAATATGCCACTCTGAAATCCTATTTCAAAATATTTATTTTTTTAATTAGAAAATGTAGTTATGTCTTGGAAAGCATTAACATTACTTGCCATACACATCGCCTGATGCCCTCAGACCTTGCCCCAAGACCCAGACGCTGCGTGTGCCTGCCCTCGCTCTGCCCGCTCCTGGCAGATCCTGTCCCTGAATTGTGGCTGTCTTTTGTTTCTGTCTGTGCAAAGGTCTGACCCTAACAATGCTGGCGGAAGGAAGGAAGGAAAGGTTTGTAGAAACCTTTGCAAACTTTTTTTTCCTTAAACGTCTCCCCAGAGGGCCAATAGAAACACAAGAGTTAGCTCTTCAGATATCCAGCCCAAGGGGGACACTTCAGGAAAGAAATTCAGCTAAAGAGCTTCCAGCACTTGATTACTTATTGTTTGTTCCTTCCCCCCCACTCCGCCTCCCGGATTTCATGGGGAACATCTAATGAAATTACAAGTATTTCAGTCTGGAAATAGCATGTTCGTGCTGCTGAACTTCAGCAAGGATATTCCCTTTCATCAACGTACTATTTTGTGGTTTGGGTATTCCTTGTCAACTTCTGTCATTTAACATTTATTCTACCACTTGGAAATTAAGGACACATGTTTCCTCACGTCCTGATAACGGTCGGGAGCATCTATGGGCAACGCCGAGGTTTCCTCCTCCCGCTCTCAGTCTCTCCAGGGCTCCCGGTCCTGAGCCAGCCCCGAGTGTCCCTTCGCCCGGGGAGGAGGTGGCGGGAAGCACCGACCTCTCCGCAAACCACCTCTCCGCCAAGCCCTGGCCGCGGCCGCCCTGCCGCAGGCGGAGCGCGGCTTGTCCCGACCCGCCGCGCTGCCCCCGCACCGCTCCGCGCCTCAGCCCTCCCCGGGCGCGGGAGGCGCTGGGCGGGCACCGGCGCACCTAAGCCCCCGCCCGGCCGCCGGCTGCGGGGCGAGGTGCCTGCCCCGCCGAGCAGGTAGGAGCTGCCGGGCGCCGGAGGTTGGCGGGGTCTCCCCGCCTGCCCCACCTGCGGGGGGGATGCGCCCAGCGCACCGCCCCGAGCACCCACCCTCGCCACGGCGGAGCGAAGGAGAGGGAAAATGATGCAGCTGTGAGGTGGAGGGGGTCACTAGCGAAGTGATAGAAAAACTAACCTGCCGCAGGGATGGTGATGGGAAGCAGCAGCAGCTGATGGAGCAGCAAGGCTGGCAGGAGTTGGGTGACCCACATGGTGCTGGCGGCCCCCCCGGCGGCTGGCGGGGAGGAGAAGAGGAGATGGCTCCTCGGAAGGACCCTGTGCACAGCCGGTCACTAGAGGAGGCAGAGTGAGCCGAGCTGCTTTTTATTGCGATGATCTAAGTTTGTTGTGTGATTAACTGGAAAGATCTGGGTCCCAACTCCCTCTTACGGTAAGAAACTGTTTAACAACATCCCCTCTCTGCCTCCTCTCCTCCTCCCCTCCCCAGGAGCTGCCTCCCCTCCCGCCCCGCAGCCAGCCCAGGGAGAGGGCTCCCACCGCCTCATCCCTCCCTCCATCCTTCCCTCCCTCCTTCCCCCCTGCCTCCCTCCCTCCATCCCTTAGGGGCTCAGGAGGAGCAGCCGGGCCGGGCCGGGCCGAGCCCCCCAGCTCTTGCCCCGGGGCCGGTGTCTGCTGCTGCGCAGCCCCCCGGAGCCTCCCCCCAGCCCCTCCTGGCCGCACAGCCCCCTTTGCCGTCTCACCTGCAGCCAGAACAAACCTCTCTCCCCGCTGCAGACATTTCCCTTCACAGCCTCCCCCTTTCTCCACCTGCCCCTCGGCCCCATCCCCAGGCAGCACCCTCATCCGTAGCCATTTCAGCAGGACTCCCCCACCTCATGGCCAGGGACAACGCAAGACCAATTTCCCAGTAAGGAAACACCTTTTCTCCGACCTGTCCATGGCTGCCCCTGACCACCAGCCCGGCCTTTCCATCACCCTCTTTGGCCGTCTGACAAATGCTACTTCCCCAAAATTGTGGCAACTCTGGGGAATCTAAAGGTCAAGTATCAGCTGGCTGGCGTCGCTCCATGGAGACAAGCCTCAGTCCAAAGCAAGGCCTGACCTTCCTTCTGTCGCAGGCAAAGTGGTTGTAGTCCTCCCATTGCACTTCATTTTAACCACAAGGAAGCAATGGCATTGGTTTTTGTTTAAAATCATGAGACCGGCCTTCGTGACACACGAGTGTTCAAAAATAAACACTTCAGGAAAAGTTCTGCCTTAATTTAAACTGTTCCTTTCTCCCATGCACCCACCTACCATCTATGGCACGAGTGTGTGACAACACAGGAAACCGTTTCCCTCCATTTTCCACAAATAAACCAGAGACCTGCATGTGGCCCCATGCCATGTGAGTCAGAAAACAGGTCTCCTTCTCCAGCCCGGACTCCTTTGCCCAGACTCACTATCCATAATGCTGATAAACACTTCTGAGTGAAACAGCTTTTCTTAAAAATGGGTTGTTTCCCAAGCCACAAATGTTCATTGTTAACTTTTATTCAATTTCTTCCTATATTCCTAAAACATAAAACATATATTTTTTCCACCCAATTTATGCTCAGTGGCAAAACATAAAATTTCCATTTGGGAATTACTGCCTTGGTAAGTGAAAGAAAGGGGACAGAAAAGAGTTGAGAGTCTGTGAAGAAAATATTTTGAACATTTGGCGTTACAGGAAAAACACATTTATGTGAGAAAAAAAATACTTTCTGAAATCTGCAGAATGAAAATTATTTCTAGTTTGTTTTTTTTCGTCTTTGTTTTTCTCCCAAGAATAAAAGTTAATTTACAGGAGTTCCTTGGAGATGCACAACCTGAGACCAGAGGAAATGTATTCCACTGGCCAATGACCTTGTGCAAAATCCTTGTCCACTGCAACTGATAGAACATGGATATCTCACTTAGTTTTTGTTTTCTGTTTTTCTCCCTGTGCTTAAAGATAGACATAAATATAAACAATAAGCAATAAAAATAATCACAGCACCATGCTGAGCCCAAAATAGCCACATTCTGTTAACCAGATGTATTTGACTTCTTGTCCATGCATGTGATGAGTGACCTTTTTTTGTATAAAGCACAAAACCATGCGTCATTGACTTTACAAGTAGATTTTTTTTGCCACTGACTTCCCCGAGGGGAGTATTTGGCCTGTAGTGAGAGTTCTCCCAAATTTTAGGAAGATTTCTGCTGTGTCTCTTGAGGACTAGGGTGTTCCCTAATGGAGAAAATATTTTGCTATATGGATTTCCATTATTAATACATAGTCCTGTGTATTATTCATGATGTATCTGCAGTTCTGCTTGAGAGCTCAAGCATAAGCTTCTTTGGCTGCATTTATTATGCTGGGCAGGTGCAACTGCATAGTCCTGGTTCTCCATTTGTCCAGTTTTGGGGACCTGCTGGAGGATAGCTCTGCCGTTTACATAAGCCCTATATATCTCCCCTCGGTAGAAACTAGGGCACACGGAGTGGAGGGCCAGGAACAGAAGGGAGATTAGAAATGGAAAGATCCTATAGATGCTCTGTTTGTAGGCAGTCAAGACAAAGGTTTGCATCTGGATCTGGGAAATGAAAATGCTCTTTGGTCCTGCATCATATACTGCAAAATGTAGTATGATCCTTTGTCTTCTTGCCCCATGTATTTTACAACTGAAGCATAGTATTTTAGTTCAGTTCAAACAAATTTTACCTTGAAATGAATTTCAATATGAAGGAAGGCTGCAAAAATTGCTTTTCATGCTTAAGCTTTCAAAAAGAATTCCATGTTAAATTTCAGTCTGCACATAGAGAAACTAAAGATCTAAATACGATAATCAAAGTTGTAGGTTTTATGCAAGAATATTCTGTTATGTTTTCTAACCTTTTGAGGGCATGTTTTCTGACCTATAAATCTCTTTATCTTTTTCTGGTTTTGGGGCTTAGCTGAGAGTGGGGATTTTTGGTTCTCTTTTCCTTTCTTCTATTTTTTTTGGCAGCTTTGCAAACTTGCCCTGATAACCTGACTTTCAAATCAGTGTAGCTCTGTATTAGGAAAGTAGCATAATATTTCTGCAGAAGATATCGAAAAAAAAGTTACTGCGCACTTTACCAAAGATGTATTTGCTCTGGACTGCCTACATGAGTAAAAAAGTTTGAAAAACTTTATTTTGGTTGGAAAAGTAAGCAGACATGACCAAATACATAGAAACTGTTATTTTTATATTCCCTTTTCTGACCATAACCACAGCTGGATCTGTTTTTCAGATGTAACTTGCTATTCAGAAATGCTAGATATTCACAGTTTTGGCAGGAATCTTCATACACACACAGAATAATACCAAGCCACAATTAGCTTTAAAGAAAGCTTTTCTAAATGAACCAGCTTCTGTCACATGAATCACCTCTTGTATTCAAAATAAACCTTTTTACTTCTTGATTTATCTGGTATAGGTATCACTCTGTTAAGGTCCAATAAAATAAGCAAGTGCATGTAGTAATTATTGTTCGACACTGAGTTGATTGATAAAAAAGTCTCAGGCTGCCTGAGAAGTTTAAACCAAGAAACTGTGCTTCACATTTCAAGCAGGATAAAAGTTTATTGTCTTTTTTTATAAACTGAGCTTGAGACTAGGAAGGTAAAACGACTGAGGTATGGACTGTGAGATTCGACACTGCTGGGAAAGGCAGAGTTTAAGCAGAGCTACAGCACATGCCAGGTGTCAATACTTGCTGAGGCACCTCAGCCAGCGTCCCAGCTGTACACATGGCACCTTCCAGCCTAATCCCCAAGCCTTCTTCATGCAGAAAGAAAAAGGCAAATAGGGCAGGAAAGCTGAAAGGAAGAGGGGGAAGAAAGGGATAACAAGATCCAAGCATAGGGATTAATGTCTAGTTGAAAGCAGAAGCTCAGAAACTCCCCTGAGCCCACCATTTTAGATTCAGCCAAAAGGATTTTGCATGTCATCATATCAAATGCTGCAGACCTGAACTGCTAGTCCCAGAGGGCAAATTCACCAAACCAGTCAAGTGTTTAGAGTCCCATGCAGTGAAGCTGGAGAGTGATGCTTCAGATGAGGCTTCTTGTTGATTAGCCACCAGGGAAACCCAAGGACGAAGACAAAAGCCACACCTCCCTCTGCAATGGAGGCACTAACCTATAGTCCTGAGGCAGTAGCCTCTGCAAACATGGCGTTCACAGGTAAAATTCCATGTGTATTTAATAATGTAAACTGTCTTGCTTTAAAAAGCTTCTTATTCCTTCAGTCCATGTCAGAGCTTACAAATAAAAATTAGTCAGGGGCTGTTACCTGGCTTTGTAGGCACAAGGTATGGTATGATTTGGCTTGAAACTATACAGTTGCACTTTTCTCTACTCCAAAACAGACTTGTGCAAGCAGCTTCACACCTTGGCCGAGCATTTTCATGGCATAAACATGCAAAATAATGCAGGGTATATGCAAAATACAAAACTGTCAAGATTATAATTTTATACACAGATGCATACTCCTGGGGAATGAAAAGTATGGTTTTGAGGTTGCTGAGGTTGGGATGGGATTCATCCAAGGGTACTTAAAGAGCTCGCTGATGTCATAGCGAGACCTCTCTCAATGATTTTTCAGTGCTCTTGGGAATCTGGAGAGGTCCCAGTTGACTGGAAGCTGGCAAACATTGTCCCAATCTTCAAGAAGGGCGACAGGGATGACCCCGGTAACTACAGGCCTGTCAGTCTCACCTCTGTGCCTGGCAAAATTATGGAGAAGATTATTCTGGGAGTTATTGAAAAATACTTGAAAGACAATGCAGTCATTGGTCCCAGCCAGCTTTCCCACGAGGGAAAAGTCCTGCTTAACAAACTTAATTTCTTTCTATGACAACGTTACCCACCTGTTGACCAAGGGAAGCCAGTCAATGTAATCTTTTTGGATTTCAGTAAAGCTTTTGATACTGTCTCTAACAGTAGCCTCCTGGACAAAATGTCCCCCATACAACTGGATAAACACATAATGCAATGGGTGAGCAATTGGCTGATGGGTCAGGCTCAAAGGGGTTACATCAGGCTGGTGACCAGTCACTAGCGGGGTTCTGCAGGGATCCATCTTAGGTCCAGTGCTCTTTAATGTCTTCATAAATGACTTGGATGCAGGACTTGAAGGTGTGTTATCAAAGTTTACCAATGACACAAAACTGGGAGGAGCCATTGACACTCTCGAGGGCAATGAGGTCCTGCAGAGAGATCATGATAAATTAAAGAGCTGGGCAATCACCAACCGTATGAAGTTTAACAAGGGCAAGGGCTGGATTTTGCACCTGGGAGAGGGCAACCCTGGATGTACATAGAGACTGGGGAACGAGAGTCTGGAGAGCAGCCCCGCGGAGAGGAATCTGGGGGTTCTGGTCGACGGCAAGCTGAACATGAGCCAACAGTGTGCCCTGGCAGCCAAGAGGGCCAACAGTGTCCTGGGGTGCATCAAGCACTGTATTGCTAGCCATTTGAGGGAGGTGATTGTCCCGCTCTACTCTGCACTGGTGCGGCCTCATCTTGAGTCCTGTGTGCAGTTTTGGGTGCCACAGTACAAAAAGGATACGAAGCTACTAGAGAGTGTCCAGAGGAGAGCCACGAAGATGGTGAAGGGTTTAGAGGGGAAGCGGTACGAGGAGCAGCAGAAGTCACTTGGTCTGTTCAGCGTGGAGAAGAGGAGACTGAGGGGAGACCTCATCAAGATCTACAGCTTCCTCACAAGGGGAAGAGGAGGGGCAGGCACCGATCTCTTCTCCCTGACGACCAATGATAGGACTTGAGAACAGCAGGAAGATATGCCAGGGGACGTTTAGGTTGGATATTAGGAAAAGGTTCTTCACCCAGAGGGTGGTGGAGCATTGGAACAGGCTCCCCAGGGAGGCAGTCACGGCGCCAAGCCTGACAACATTCAAGAAGCATTTGGACAATGCTCTCAGACATATGGTGGGATATTTGGGGTTGTCCTATGCAGGGACAGGAGTTGGACTCGATGATCCTTGTGGGTCCCTTCCAACTCAGGATATTCTATGATTCTATGATTCTAGGATAAAAAGGAACATGAGCTCCAAAGTGACTTGGTTGTGCTTGGTTCCACCCATTATAATTCACATATATTCATAATGTTCAAACATACATAATTCACAAGACTCCCTAATTTGATCTGCAAAACCTTTACAATAGATTGTTTTTGTGCAAGAATGTAAGAAAAAATGAACCTCTCTTTGACCTTAGCCTACTAAAATCAAATTGTGGTACTGGCCATTGGAAAAACAAACAGAAGCTGAATACATTTGATATGAAGCAACAGCCCCAGAAGCCCTTAATTTACATGCCATATTTACTGAGTTACTTCTCTGAGGATAGTTATTCTCTGTACTATTTAACCATTCAAATATGCATCCGTTTGTGCTTCTCCATAAGTATTTCATTTCATTCAATAGAGAAGTGTTTTTCCATGCTTAATAGAAGTTATATTCTCTAGGACAAAGTAGACTGAAAACCAAAAGTTTGGTCAAATTCATCTGTGGTTATTGCCCAGCCTTCAGATCCCCCTTTTTCCAGCTGTTGTTCCTTTTTGATTCAGAAAGCCTTCATTCCTTTGCATATTTAGGTAAACTACAAAGCTTAATCATGATCAAGGAAATCTACATTTGTGTATATATTTTTAAGTGGATTTCATCTTTTTTATTGTTGAAAATCTTGAAAATATCAACCCAAAATATTCAACCACTAAGGAAATCTCCAAACCACATTGATTTTAAAATCACCTGCTTTTTAAAACAGTTTAATGATTTTAGTGCCTGAGCTAAGTTGTGTATATATGTGATTTTGACAATACAGTAATGCTTACTCTGAAACTTTTATATGTACAGATAATTCACCCTTTCCTATGCATTTTTTAAGTCAGTGAAAACCAAGAGTGCACTTACGTAAAACCACTGAACATACCTGGCTGAATATTTTTTCATTTAACTGGCTAAACCATAAAACTGAGGGTATATTTTCTAAGATCGTTTTATGTGTTAAATCTCAAACTGGAGAACAATTTTTGGATTTCCTAGAGCATTTTTTATTTTCAGTAATTGCTCCTATTAAAAATAAAGTAAACTTTTGAAGGATTTCAAATCAGGACATCATTTTTACTCATAAATTAAAAAAATTTAGTCTACCAAAAAAATGCAAACAAACAAATAAAGAAACAAAAAGGTTTTCCAGGAAAATTTTGACAAAAACAATGCAGATATGTTAATGCAAGCCCATGTATTATTTTGTTCAACTTAAATGTGTGCTTTTAAGTTGGCAAAAGTTTAAAACATGTTCTCTATAGTAAACATTTTACCTCTAGAGGAGGTAAAATGGTTGGCAGACAGCAAAAGGTCCTTATCTTCCAATATGATACTTCTGTAAAAGAAACATCATTGAGAGATATGCTGAGAAGACCCTACCAAAACTGATGCTGAAAGACCAGCTACAAAAAATTAACTTACAGAGGTTTAAAAAAATGAGGTATTGCTATAAAAATACTATTAATATCTGTCAGACTGGTAGACATTTTAAAATGTATTTTCAATCTGTTTAGAGTAACAAAGAATAAAATTAAGCTGGTCTTCGACTGTATATTATGTATTATGGAATAACTTCAGCAATTCGAAAATCCAGAGACAAAAGTATTAGCTCTTTGAATTCCAGAGAATGAAGACTTCCAGAACTTGTTTGTCAAGAGTAAATTCTCTAGGATTTCATATCAAAGAGGAGAATTTCTACCTAGGGTGCTGTTAAAGATTTTAGAAAGAAACCTAAACGGGGATTCATCAGTTTCCTAGCAATCTCTCAGACATGAGGATGTATTAATAGCAGCTCAGAGAAAACACAAACAACAAAAAAGAACTCACAATTCATGGTCATAAAGCACTGATTTTTCCTGGTTTAAGGTTTGTAACCCCAGAGACAGAAAGCTTGCCAAGACATCAGAAAAGACGTTATCAGAGGAGGAATCGCAGCTTGACTTCTTTTCAAGAACAAGCTTTGGGTACTTTATTTGAATCAAAGTCTCCTTGTTTGGGATATGAGCTTTGTAATGCAGCTACTGGAAAATAGTCAAGTAGGGAAAAGGGACATGTGGCTGCAGAATCAGGACAGGAACTCTCAAAGGAAGACTAGGGCAAACTTACATTTCTCTGCTGTTTCAATTTCTTTATATACTTAAGAGAAACCTTTTTCAGTACAGTTTTGTCCCTTAAAGATCTTACCACAGTTATTGCAAAGCTGGTAGGCAAATGACACTGATAACAGTGTGACTGCTCTACATTTGCCATGCCAATAAAACACACTTTCTCTGTGCTATTTTTAGTATTCCATACCTCAACACTATTGTGGCTATTTTTACGAAGTACCCACTCCCCACTTTTCATAGAGATTAATTGTTGCCAAGTTTTTTTCTTATAGGTGAAATTTGAGCATGGATGATTAGACTTCATTGCACATTAAACAGTGACAGAGTGTATTCTCGACTTAGCGTATTCTTCTGCTGAGGATTTTGCTACCAACTTCTGTAGCAAAAATAAAATTGAAGCAGAATTTAGATGTCTATGGTCTGAAGTTATGATTCTAAAGCTGTCTGCTTGTTCACGTGCATCAGCTTTGCTCAACTTTCCCAAAATTTTGATCCCATTCTTCACATCCAAAATGAAACTTGTCAGTTAAAGAATAAGTTTTTGAATTTGGAACACTACTGTTAAGCAAGTTGGTGTGATGGCCTATTTCAATATTTTTTATCAGATTATTAAATAAAATTATCTTCTTAATAAATTCAGATTGATATGATGAATAGACATAAACCAACAAATGCATTTACAATAGTGGCATAGAAAAAACTTTATGGAAAAGTATTTTTTCCTGCTGAATAGCAGTTGTGGTCTATTCTAAACTGAAACAAATTATTTCTGACTGTATTATTACTGCAAGTTTTTTTGAAGTCTTTCTTAAAATAGCAATGTACAGATTAATACTCATTGTATATTGAACTCCCCAGATCAGTAACACTGTTTTTTAACTTACGAATCTGCAGATTGGGTTGAAGGACAAGTCCACATAGACAAGAAATTTTATCTGACAGTAATCAATGAAGGTTGCCTAGGGAAAAGTATAAAAACAGAACAAGTTTGCAGTAATACTTCCTTAGAATGTTTTCCAACCTGCCAACATTTGATGGTCATTCAATTTTTGGTGCTATGAAATTAATTATCTTCTCGGTGATTTATGACTTTTTTCTCTCTTTATGCCATCTACCAAGGTTCCAATGTAAACAGCTAAACAAAAATATGAGCTAAATCAGCTGGGCAAGGAATTTTCAAATATACAATTCTGTGAGTTGCTTTTTACTTCTGGTACAAAATGTTTCACATAAACCCTGAAAAATAATAGTTTTTTCATACACTGTGGAACTATAAATGTTCAGTGTTACAATTTTAATACTTTTCTGTAAGAAGAAAAAAAAAACAAAATAAACCAAAACCCAAGAACCTCTCTGTCCTCTACTTATTTTCATATAAACACTTGACTAAACAATTTTTAGTAAGAAAATAAAACCATCAATTCTGAAAATATGTAGATTTACATACCACATATCCGATTAGCTATTTTTTACCATTCCAATGTATTTCTTCATTTATTCCCAGTAGATAAAACAATGTGGTTTCAATTCACATATTAAAGAGCAATGGCAACAAACTGTCTTTATTTTTGCCTGAGATTATTTTATGCATATGTCCTTCAGTTATGGAAGCACTTCAAATAAACCACTGAGAATTTGCATTGAGCACCCACAGGAAATAGAGGGCTATGTCACTCAGCTTGAGATGAACAACATTTAAACTACTTTTCTTATAGTTTCTTCAGGGGAAAAAAAAAATCTGGTATTAGTTTCCCAAGATTAAAATAGCACGCACACTATCTACAATTAATCTGTACTTTACGATGAGGATGTCTGATATAGTCCCATTGAAAGGACTGGTGTAGAAAGCTGACTCTGTATCTGGAAATAATCTTCCAATTTTTAACAAGAGGCAGAATTAGCCAAAATTTTGAATGCTGCATATCACATTTTAAAAAAAACTTCAAGCACTAATTACTCTGGTAGACCACTCATATGCCTCACTGCCAGTAGCTGATGGTGTACATGGAATTTAATATTTTCTTTCCTTTTTTTTCTTTTTCTTTTTTTTTTCTCTCTCTCTTTCTTTCTGTCTTTCACTTTTTTCCTCTTTCTCATTTTTCCTCTTTTTCTCTTTTTGTTTATATTTTTCTCCCTTCCTCTTCTTTTTAAAATTTTTATTTCTCTCTCTACTTCTTTCTCTCTGTGTCTATGCCTGTCTATTCCTATGCCTATGTTTATTTCTATCTCTTTCTCTTTTTCTCCTTTTCTCTCTCCCCCTCCATCAGTGTCTCCCTTTCACTTTCTCTCTGCCTTTCTGCTTTTCTTTCCTTCTTTTTCTCTTTCTCTGTCTCTTTCTCTCTTCTAAAAGTTTTATTAAAACCTCACACAATTACAGAAGTCTTCCTGTCTGTCTATTGTAAATTTAAAAATACAGTTAAATGGGCTAAGATTTATGAATTAATTTTTGGCCTATGAAACAAACACTAGAAGAAAAGTTTACAAAGTATCATAAATCTGGGGGCAAAATTTAGCAACTACAACTCCAGCTAGTAGGCATTTTAGGTGGCATACTGAGATATGCTATCATCCTGTTAGTTTTCTTCTTTCCTGACTTTGCAGACACTAGAGTGACTGCTGAAATACGAAGTTACAATAGAACCAGAGAAAATACTTTTTCAAAGTGCAGTAGATTTTAGAAGAAATTTTTTAAGGAGGTAAAGGAATACTAACAGCTTGACATGTTCTTTCACTTACATCTGTGTATCCATCTAGTACAGTAAAGTACTGGCACAATAAACAGCAGCCTATTAAATCTTTATTTCCAAGGCTCTCCTGTTACAGGGAAGTTAAAAGATGGAGGTTAACAGCAGAGATCAACTTTTATACTGATCACAAAGATCACATCTGAAGGTGTTACAGTTGAGAGCAGAGGGACACATCAGGAATATGCCCCCCAGTCTGTGATATTGTATAAGCTTTGTAGCACTCTGCAGGCCAAAAAGCAGAAACTATTGTAACAATTGTTGTAACTCCAAAGTTTTCTAAATTTTTCTCTCTCTTTTACATAGAAGCTTAGCTTCAGAAAAGCATGTAAAAGTCTACTTGACATCCTAATTCTCACGAATGGACATTCCACTATGTTTTAGAAAAGGTATGACAGAAGTGAAGGTTAGGTTTGCCCTAAACTTCATTCTTCATTGTCAATAGTATAAACTAGTTGTTGTTCTGTGTGACACCTTTAAAGAGGTAATAAAACATGCTCACATATTTAAATCCTTGGTTATCTCCCATTTATATCTATAGGACTACTCATGGTTTTAGACATGTATTGAAAAGAACTTTCTTGAGTCTAGGCATATGGGACTATTTTTATGAAAATGAAGAAGGTACTTCAAAGGACTTTGACTCCAAAATAACTTACAAACTATTGATCAAAAACTCACAGAATGAAGTGGAAAACCCATTTAATTTTATCCTGAGCCAAAACACAACAAAATTTATTAAATACAAATCCTGGCCTTGTGAAATCAAGTCTGAATGAACAGCTAGCTTTTGTGATGTAATTCAAAGAAGAGAATGTCAGGAGAGAAAAATACAAATTCAGACTGAGAGTCATAGGTCCTCTGGCCAGTAAAAATTCCAGTGAAGTAGCAACCACGGTGAAATGAGTATTCAATCAAACATGCCATAACTGCAACAGGAAGGAAGAGCATTTTTCAGCAGTGCATCGCACTGTTTAAGCCAAGACTGATCACATACTTCATGAACAACATGGCAATGACACAGCCTTCTTTGTAGGTAAAATCTCTGCAGCCAAGAAGGCTGTGGAACAGCAATTGCAGTGAAGGGATAAAGCGGTTTGTTTATTCATTTTTTTAACTAGGTAATAGAGCACAAATGCTCTATTTTAAATAAAAGAGTCACTGTATCATATCCAAACTTAATAAGTCAGAGAGAACAAAGTATAGTTACAATAGGCTGTAAATAAGTGTTCCACTTAGCATGTCTAAATAATAAATGCAGATGTACCATCTGTGTTTGGAATGGAAGGTTGCCTACCCACAAAACCATTTTAAAAGGCATTTTTATGTAAACACCAGGGAAACAAAAGTGAAAATAAGGAACATAAGAAGACTTTCAGATATATTCTAGAGTCCAGGAAGTCTGTAAAAATATTACAGGCAAATCATTGACACCTATGATTCTGTCATAAATAGATGGGAAAGCATGTATTTCTACTTCAGTTACATTGTATTTCTGCCATGTTATACCCTGTATTTCCAACATATTTCTGTTTTGTAGTCCTCCAGCCTTAGCAAAGGAAGCCCACCTTCCTGGGTGCACATGCCTCCTCCTGAGAATACACCTGTTTGTCCCTGTGGTACCTTCAGCTACCCACCACATCCCCCAGCAAACAGCTGGACTGGAGACAGTGGTGGACTCTGAAAAGCACACACACCATTTTGCCATGTAACATGGTCATTGACTTGTCATAAACAAACTTAATAAAACATGTAATGACTCCATGCTAAAGGCTCTTTTCCCAATGGAAATGTTTACTTGGGTCTCTCACTTCTGCCTACCTATTAATTTTGGATAGTATTCATTTCATCTAATGCTAGATATCTATGGTTTTGGCAGTTATGTCTGAGGTAATCACTTAGTATTCACTGTAGCATTGTTAAAAATAAATAGGCATTTTGGGGCACAATTCATCTGTCTGGGTAGAATAAACCTTCAGGGCAACTTTCAGGTTGACCTCCAAGTACACTGGAAGTATTTACTTCCTCTCAGTCAGATGCCTACCTTTCTGAGTGTCTTCAACATAACTCCTTTTAGCTGGAATTTGCTTATTGATTTTGATTGCAAGAAGATAATGAAATTAACAAATGAGGAGAATAGGAAAAAATGCTAAGAATTAAGGAAATACATCTAATGAGGCAAAAAGTAGATAACGGGCAGAAATTATGCTGTTCTAGTGCACCAGAAGTGTTCTAATGAATTAGAAAAACATCCTGAAAACAGTGGACTCACATGAAACTGCCATATTCATATGTTTATGATGTAATAAAGAATCCTGAGGAATTTGTAGAAAATTTACTGTGGACTTCAGATTTTGATTTGAAAGATAGATGACACAATGGCTCAGTACAGCACCCAGACTTGAGTCCAGCCTGCCACTCAGCAAGCTGAAATGAAGATTTCTTAAGTCTTAAATTGTCAATAACAATTTTTGGGGAAATGAACTATTAACTCATATTTTCTGAGTGTTCTTCTATGCACACCACAGCAAAAGAAAAGAAGGACCCTAGCTGCAGTATTTCAATATTTGTTTTAAATTTCTATGGTTCCACCTAAGGGTTCTAATTCCCTGATACTGAAAAGAAACCATGAATTAAGAGTTTAACTCTGGAGAAAACCATGGATTAATCACCATACTTAAGCTTTTCCAGTTCGCTTCTTGATTTAGCATCCAGGCTCAATATATCTTTACTGACATATGCAAAGGTATCTCCAAGATTGCACCTATCTGTTTCTAGAACCAGAAATAGGAGAGGCACAGCATTCCTGTGTCAGACTTGAGCTAATTACACTTTCTGAGATTAAGTTAAGGCTGTTAGGCATAGCACCATGCTAGCATGCAAATATTTCTTCAGGAGCCCAAGGCAGTACCTGTGAATTGTCCTACTCTGTTATGTGAGTGTACCAATGTGATCAAAGGTAGCTAAAGGAATATTTGCAGTTTGGAATATGATGCAACTTTTTAAATTTGTCTAAGTAGCTCAGGCATCCTGCTCTCGGTTATAGATTCCTTTTAGGGGACTAGTTTTCTAGTTTTGAAAAAACCTACAGTCCTTGCCTTTTACGTTCTTTGTTGAATTTATCACAGCTAATGACAACAGAGGTGGATGGACCACCAAAAAGGGAATGATAAAATCTATTAGGAGATTTGAAACATTTATATGATTAACTGAGAATGTTATTTTCAATGCATTAAACTTCCAGAACATGATCAATAAAGAATTTATCTCTATTGCTAATATACATAGTGTATATAGAAGTTACATCAAACTACTTACATTAATTAAAACTGTCTGGGAATTTGCAGGTCAGATATTTTAAAATCAGAATTCAATCAAAAGCAAAACTGAAGAAAGGGTACATTCTACAAGTCTCTTTATTCTATTTTTAAGGAGCTCTGAAACTACAAAACAATCTGAACTTTTTGATAGATATCAGAACTTAAAATGACATTTTCCAGTTTGAAGAAGTTTTCTAGATATTTTAAATTAAAATCAGAATTAATGTGTAACAGAAAGAACTATAAAATGAAATAGAATTAAAATAGAATGAACCATTTTAATAGCTGCAATTCAATAAATTTTTAATATTAGTTCCCCAAAATATCAGATTTTGACATTTCATCAAAGACAGGAAAAACCTAGAAAAGTAAAAAAAAAATCTTATGATAATAAAAAGTAATTTCCTGTGTAACTATGGTTCTGATTAAATAAATCATGAGCCTAGAGCTCAAGAGGTCAATGAAACCAGTGTTCTGGTCATGAGGACAACACACCGAAGTTATAAATGAATCCACAACTATACATTACCTAATTTTTATGTATTTATTATCTCTCTGATGTTCTGTGATTTGTGTTGTTAGTGTAGGAATCCATATGGGAACATGTGAATATAATATGTAAATCTGGATATGCATTACATCCATGAATAAATTTCTTAACCTCACTCGCTTTAGTTACTGGTTGCAACAATTCTTACCCATAATATCCAGAAGGTGTTGTGAGGCTCTGTTCATTCATTAAAAGCATGAAATCTGCTGTGACAGCTTTGCATGAGCAGTGCTAGAAGTCTATAACTAAAAAAAATTATGTGCTCATAGGATTATAACCCATACAGGGAAAGCGTATTTTTTTTTTTATATTTGCATAATCCTGTTTAATAGATTTCAACCATAATTAGGTAAATTGGGAACTTCCTTGTCAACATTTTTAAGTACCACTACTATTAATGTTTCTTGCTAATATTATAACTGTCAGTCATCATCTTCCTTTATTCTTTAATTAAATTCCAGATTTTATTGATAGTAATCAAATATTTAGAAGATACAAGAAATACAGTGTTTCGTACTTCCTTGCAGACAGAACTTCACCCAGAATATTTTATTTGGTTTCTTTTGTTAAGATTAAAAAATATTTCTCCCTCACTTTTCCACTGCCTTTCATTTTCCTCAGATTACTTTATTAAGTTTTGGTTTTAGGGCTTTTTGTTTTGTTTTGTTTTAAGCTTTCTACAGAAGAACCTTCTGGGGGAAAAAAAAAGCAAAAGAAAACTGGGATTCAAAATAAACACTTCTCAGCTGAACCACCCTCAGTAGACCAGCAAACTCCTCCCTTAAACATTCAGATATAGGACTGTACATGAAAATCAGATGGGCATGAGGAAATTATTCCATTTGCCAAATGCAGTTTTGATCCATATGGCAACCAGCTGCTGTTCAGATGAGCAAATTTCTGAGAAGCTAATTTGTTAAATTGAAACAGAGGATCTTGCAGTCAAAGGTAAATACATCATAGCACCTTTCAGTTTTTATTTGCTATCACCTCCACTGATAATGCATAGTCTCTTATTACATGCTGTTTCTTTCTTTGAGAGTAACCTACAAGGCAGGAGATAACAAATATACAAAATATAGGATCTGAGTGGTCACCATTGCTGAAACATGCAGTAAATGGGAACACAATTCCTTGTAGTCGTAGCAAATTACCACAGACATTTTCAGGAATGTGTGATAATCCAGGGCTTGCAGAGAGGGCCGTTCCAGAAAGTTTTCTCTTTGTTTTATGATGGCAACACTGCCACTCAGCACTAACCTGTTTTTGCCTCAATATATCTAGGGTAAAATCTGCCAAGTGATTTTATTATGAACAGTTGTAAGGGCTATTAAAAATCCCACCTTTAACAACTCAGAGTATACAGGTATATGAGGTGAGGTCCATGCTGTTTCACTGCCTGCAGCTTTTTCTTTCATTTGAAACCCTAAATTGCTTTCTGAGTCTATAGTGATGTTTGCACCTTTCTTAAAGAGTACTTCCTTTCCATGGGAAAGGCATGTCATATTTCTTACCATCCACAAAGCTGCCTCATGGAGGGCCTCTCTGGACATGTCCAGCAGCATGTTAATTTGTGGGGCTTCCTGAGGCAGGAGGCTTTGAGTTCTACACTGAGACACCTTCCAGCCACATCTAAAACCACAACTTCAAACCAATGGGCTGCATTTCTTGTCTCAGGACTCTGCTCTTAAGTGTCCTCAACAATACAGATTTAAGCTATGTCTTAATTATGTAACTTATATAGAGAGGGAGATCCTTTGCAGAGATTGAATTCACATAGAAACAGTTTCTCAGTTAACTTTTGCTCAGCCCTGAATTCGTTGGGCAGTTGGAGGAGATGATCATTGTAGGTCCCTTCCAACTGAAATATTCTCTTCTCTTCTCTTCTCTTCTCTTCTCTTCTCTTCTCTTCTCTTCTCTTCTCTTCTCTTCTCACTTCACTTCACTTCACTTCACTTCACTTCACTTCACTTCACTTCACTTCAGGAGGGTATAAATCTGGTCATTTCACTGCAGCATATGAAGCCACATCATTTGAAAACAGCAACTGATCTGATTTGAATGTCTTTCTCTTATTTTGTCTTGTGATAATATTAGTTTGATGTGCAGTTTTTCTCACCAACTTAAGATCACTTCCAGAGTTCAGCTCTTTCATTATAAAATTCAGTAATGGCACATTCTTTTATTTTCACAGGTATACTGGGAGTATCTGAAGTGGGGAAGTCACAGACTGGGTGAAAAAAAAATAAGATATTTACTGCCAAATTGTCTCTGGAAAAAGACCATATAAACTAAAGGAGGGAGAAAAAAGGAAGAAGAATGAGGCCAGAGGTTCCGTTGGAAGGCAGTGGAGAAGGTGGCTTACCAGTTCTAGTTTGAGCAAGACAAAGTCTGAGAAAATGGCTGTTATGTGGATACTTACATAGTTAGGTCAGTAATTATTTCAGTTCATTTTCTTTCTGGTACTTTTTATAAGAAAGACAAGGTAAGAGGATAAAAATAGTTATATTAATTTTAACATACATATTTGTCAAGAGTATTTAAAAGTTAAATTAGATGCCTATTTAGTTTTGCTTACAGGTCTAACTTCATGAATTAAGTGCTTGAATATATTCCTTTATCTTTCACTCTTCAACCAGATTTAAATCAGAAGGCTAATTTTTAACCTTACATACAGTAACATTTTATGGAGGCCTAAATCTAAAAGGAAATCTGACACTCTGTAAGTGCTTGTAATTTTTGCCTGTTGTGAGAGGATATTGTTCCATGTCTTTTCCTATTACTACTTTCTTAATTAAATTTTTGTTTCTCTCAGCCTTTTCTTCTTGATTGGAACCACTCACTGATGATTAAGGGATTATTTTATATATGTGTTCCTTATGGTCATTTAATTTGTGGCACTACATTATTTATCTCCTCCATAAAAGTCCCTAAATTTGGCTACTCCAGGTGGAATTGTAGTTCTTGAAGAAATACAAAAACCCTAACTTTGAACTTCAGGACTTGTCTTGTTTTCAGGAAAGTAATCCCTATCTTCTTATACGCTACCTCAGAGATTTCCCTGACAATTGTTTTCTTCAGAAGGGAAATAGATCAGGTAAAAATGTGAAATATTTATTATTTAAATAGTACTTGACTGTAAATGGAAGCCATATGGCTTAAAAATGTTTAAGATGGGGTTTGGTTGTGGTTTGTTTTTTTTTTTAGGGGAGAGGATTTAATTGGCTTACTTACAGTCTATTCAATGTAAATTCTAGAAGGTACTTATTTTTAAAAGTCTCAATTAGTGCTCTTAAATAAAAAGTAAGACTAGTCACTTACATTAACGAGTTCTGAAACCCATATTCTCAAGAATACTGAAAAAAAACCCCAAAGCATTAATTTTAAATACACAGCGTATAACATTGTGAGATCATGTGTTTTGAATACTCTGCTTGCAATAGTATTCTTATTTAGAGAGGATTTTCAGTCTCCTTTATAAACATTATTTTGGCCTCAAAAAGTTTTAGTTAGTTCTTCTGGTTACTATTCTATAAAGGAAGAAACTATGCCAAAGAGATTATGAGACTGAAAATTGTCATTTTAAAATCACAGAATCACAGGAGGCTGTCTGGTCCAACCCACCTGCTCAAGCAGGGCCACCTAGACCAGGTTGCCCAGGACTATGTCCAGATGGCTTTTGAATATCTCCAAGGATGGAGACTCCACAGCCTCTCTGAGCAACCTGTGCCAGTGCTCAGTGACCCTGACAGTAAAAAAAGTGTTTCCTTAAGTTCAGACAGAACGTCCTGTGCTTCAGTTCGTGTCTATTGCCTCTTTTCCTGTCACTGGCCAACACTGAAAAGAGCCTGGGTCTGTCTTCTTCTTTGTTGTATTTCTATAGATTGATAATGATCAATCATTATATATTATATATTGATCTCCCCTGAGCCTTCCCTTCTCCAGGCTAAACAGTCCCAACTTTCTCAGCCTTTCCTCATATCAGAGATGCTACAGTCCTTTAATCATCTTTATGGCCCTTTGTTGGACTCTCTCCAGTACGTCCATGTCTCTCTTGTACTGAGGAACCTAGAACTGGACAAAGTATTCCAGGTGTGGACTCACCAGTGCTGAGTAGAGGGGAAGGATCACCTCCCTTAAGCTGCTGGCAATACTCTTCCTAATGCAGCCCAGGATACCATTTGTCTTTTTTGCCACAAGGGCCTATTGCTGGCTCATGTTCATCTAGGTGTCCAGCAGGACCCCCAGGTCTTTTTTTGCAAAGCTGCTTTCCAGCTGGGTGGAGTGGGATTCCAATCCAGATTGAGACATGACATTGAGACACCTGAATTTGTGTGTGTGTCAACTTGTGTCTCCGTGCGACTAAACACATTACAATCTCTGCAAATGTAGGGGACAAATTACATAATGTTTCTAAATACAGGTAGATATCAACATTGGTTGAGAACCCCTAGGGTAACACACCTGACCTCCCATAGCTGATACATTAGAGTATGCATCTCCCATAAATCTTTTGCGATATCTTCTAATCCTATGCAATGGTCTCGGACAGTCCGCAGCATCTCAGCTTGCACTAGTCACCTACGTGTATGCAATTGAATGAAGTCCTTTGGTAGTATAGTCAACAGAGTCAAAAGAACCTAGTCAGCTAACCAAATTTAGTGCCTTCATTTGAGTGATGTGAATGCAGACCTCTGGTGATGGTAATGGGATCTTACGCATCTAGCTCATACACAGACATCTATATCATAGACAACTAAATTTAGGGGACTGAATATTGACTTGAGTTTCTTTGTAAACATCAAACTTTCATTATAAAAAATGCTAGCAAAAGTTTGCTTTATTACATGTTACACAATAAGCACATTACAGTATTTTTAAAAAAAGACATTAAAAATTACTCTTAAAAAGTTTTCTTACTTTTCAAATACATACAATACAAATATTTTAGAAATTAGAAATAAACACAATGTTCTGCATGCATTTTTTAATTAAATGGAGGGCAAGACTGACAGGAAAACTCACTCGAAGACAATTCTTAAAACAAGATGTTGCCCAAATAATGAAACACTTGCTTCCTTCAGTTCAATTAGCATTCATTCCTTGACAGGTACAAATCATATTCCCTTCTTCCCTCAGCTCCTGGTTTGCAGACAATAACGCATAGGAAATTGGATCAGATCAGAGCAACGGTCCAGTCCCGCTCCCTAATCTGAGTTACCAGGAATCAAGATTTTGACTCACATTGCATTCACGCCTACAGATCAGTTTAGACACAACCTGTGAGACTGCTATAACCATTCACTGTAACCTGCCAGTACTGTAAAGAGGAGAGGGGAGGAAAGAAGAGAACAAATGGGATATGAATGCCACTCATCAACACATGGTGCAGAAAAGCTGTGCTAGCTCATGATAGGACAGTACGCCTACTATCTGTAGGTTTAATACATCTTTCTCAGAAGAACAGGAAGTAGAAAGTAAAACTGAAACGTAGAATGTGGCGCTCAAATTTACTTTGTTAGTATTAGGGCTAATCAGATGTCAAGCTACTCACCTACACACTGCCTCACAGTTGGGCTTGTAAGAAAGTCAGGTTTTAGTTTTGAATAACAGGACTTTTTATTGTAAAGCCTTTGCATCCTTCTAAATAATAATTCTCCCTTATAAAGTTTCCAACTTGGGGTCAATGAGTCCAAATCTCTTCTTATTTTGCCAGCTTGTACGTTGTTAATTCTTGTTCTCTTCTTCAGTAATTTAATCTTTTTAAGCATTTTGCGTTTGAAATTTTTCACCCTGTTATCATTTTACTGCTGCCAAAGACAGCAGGCTGAATTCATGATTATTTTAATTTCTATTAATACTATTTAATACTGCAGGCAGATTAAAAGAATCCTATGAGTTTCACCAAGATTTATCATGCATAAATGTTAAACTATCTACCTATATATATCTGCTATGGGTTTCTTCTTCCTAAAGAGTGAAACAATCTAGTTTTCATCTTCAGATAATCTACCTTAACATGATTTTTTCATATCAAAAGCATAATAAGGAATGACAATGCAAAGGACATCATTCTCTTCAGAGGAATGACCTGCACAATGAAGAAATAAGAGGGTTCCTTTGGCATATCCTGAGGGCACTCATTCCAATGTAGAGAAAAAGCGGTTGAAGGAAGGGCATCATTCTATGAACTTCATTACTACAGGAATTTACAGAAAGTCTGTGTTCTTAAAGTTCTTAGGAAGTCACATCTGAATATCTTTCAATATAAGAATGATGAAAAAATGAAAATATTAAAAACATATAAAGAAACAGATTGATAAATAAATAAATCTTCACCTTATGATTGTCCCATTGGAACGACTTGCCAGACTTTTATTGCTCTGATGCTTAGAAATCTTTATATTGTTAGTGTTTTGGTTTTATGGTAAGGGTGCTCATGGCGAACTTCTTGTGCTTGAAATGCAGCCTATCTTAAAATACTTTTCTGCCTTCCTGTTATTAATAGAGATCCATTACCAGAGAACAGTAATATCTGTCTGTCTTTTACTGCGACAAATGGACTAAGATCTTTCAGTGTTCATACAGCCCAAATTTAGGTACCTGATCTTTCTCTGCTTCTAAATTTATGACTGATGAACTATAGGATAATTATCTGTTATGAGATCCACAGGTAAGTCTGGGCACATTGTACTGTTGAACTTCATTTTATTCCTAGCACTTCAGTCCTCTAAGTCATCATTCTTACAATGACAATGTTTATATTTAACCTGTTTGATGTTAAGAGTTCTCCTAACCGTAATTCAGGCCAAGATCCAGGCATACAGCAGCCTCCCATTTGCCAAGCTTCAATTTACAGAAGAAAGATACTCAGATATCTGGACCAGAAAGGAACTGTGATATGTTCCAGGTAGGTCATCAATGCAAACAATTCAAGAACTGGGACTTTTCATAGCTATGTAGTATAATGTGACACCCAGTCTAAATACACCCAACATCTCCTAACATGCTACCATTAACAAGCTTTACAGAAACATACTTACTTTTTATTCTGTAGCCACTAATTAGAAAAACTAAATGATATTAGCACTGAAAAATTGCACTGTGTCTACCCTGATAGTTACCCTCATCACAATCTATTGTTATCTCACCTTCTCAAATTCATAATTTATTTTATTGTAGTAAAATTAATAGTTTCCTATGTGACATAATATCAAATGATCTTTGGATATATGCACTGTCTAGAAAACAGTGATACCAAAAGGTTCCTGTTGGCATGGCATGATTAACTTTGATAAACTCATTGTGTATTATGTCACTTTCTGTTTATTGTGAAATCTTCAATTAGTCTTTCCTCCAGGTGTTCCATATTACAAAGGTTAAACAATTGTTCCTCAGCCACCCAAGATCTCATTTTTCTTCTTTTAAATACAAATTCTGCATTGCATAGTTTCTAGCTATAAAAGACAATCTTCAACTTGACAATTTTTTATTATTTCTTGCTACATTGTATGAGTCAGTTTTCTTAAAGGTCTGAAATGATGATTACCAGCCCTCCCAAATTCAGCATATAACTTCACAACACACGAACGCAGGCACTGCCCAAAGACCTCCTGCTCATCAATGGAGAGACAGGAAATTTCAGACACCAATTTAGATCTTAGGGAGTTTGAATTGCTGTTTATAGAGGCTTTTTTCCATTGATTTTAAAGGACTGTGGGAAAACCAGGCTTCTGATTGCTTTGCTTAAGTGCTTAACACTGGGGAAACTCTGCCAGGGCCCTGAGTGCACTCAGGGGCCCCGACTGTCCCTGCCTGCCCCCGGGGGCTCCCCCCGCCCTGCCCACAGCCCAGGGACCCACTCCAGCCCCGGGGCCATCAGTGCCTGCCCCAGAGAGGCCGTAGGACACGGCTCCAGCCCTGCCACAGCCCTGCCCTGCCTGTCCGTGGGCCCTGCTGAACCGAGCCCACCCCACTGGCCCAGCCTGGCCTCGCCCCATCCCTGTTCCCACAGCCCTGCCCAGCCATCCCGAACCAGGTCTGACCCTGGCCTCGCCCCATCCCTGTCCCCACAGCCCTGCCCAGCCATCCCGAACCAGGTCTGACCCTGGTTCCCCTCACTGGCCCGGATCCCAACCCCCACCTGCAGGCCAAAGTCCCGGCCCGTCCTTGGCCTGTTGCCATCCCCAAGGAGGTGCCCGGTGCCCAAGGCTCCGGCTGCCTCAGCTGCCCACCCCGGCCTGCCCTGCCCTTGCTGGGAGGAACGGGCCCTGCCCGCCAGGCCCTGCCCTGCTGCCCCGGGGAGCCCCTGGCACCCCTGTCCCAACCACCAGCCCTGGCCCACGCAGTGCCCTGACCAGCTTTGGATTTGGGCTTTACTTCCATTGTAGATGTGGCACGGTTTTTTTCTATCCACCTCCTCATTCCAACAGTTACTCTGTTGAATGCTTGGGTTTGGTGCCACATTACATTGTCTTTTATCTCTACCCTTCACTGAACAGGAGTCAGACTTCCAAGTTCTAGACGTTATTAGAAGAGCCTTTTACTCACTTGTTTTATTTTCCTCTGTATATGCAAACCCAGCCTGACTTTTCAAAATTGTCACTTTGTGCTTGCACTTTTTGACCTTTAAAGTATAGCCTCCTTTAATGATCAGTCCTTTCCCCATTCCAGATAGGCTCCCTGTTTACTTCTAATACCCTTTTTATGAGATGGTTTTTTATCCACTTAGGCCTTTAAAAAGCTTTCTTAAAGTTTTTTTTCTCTCTGGATGAGATGTGAGTCCCAGATAATTTTTGTACATTTGACTTCTTAGATAAATTCCAGTCTTGTTCCCCATTGAAGTTTTTGAGCTATTTAGTCCAGTTAACTTCATTAATTAATTTTCTTAATTGTCAAGGTTTGTACTTTGGAAACAAAAAACAAAACAAATCCTTAGCTCCTGACCCATCCTGCTGAAGTCAGAGGGGAATGAGCCCAGGATGGTAATACTTCCCCCTGTTTGCACAATGCAGTTGCAAAGTGATTTATACTAGTCCAGTCAAAATGCAAGCACTTCTGTTGATACTGAGTTTAATTGGGCACAGTAATGACTAAAGGCTTTTAAAGGTCACTGCATCCAGATGTTCAGCTATTAGTCACCATCACCCAACAAATTTTCTACAGTAAATAAAGATAAAATGAAGAAACACTGCAACCTTCAACAAAATTAGTGTGTGGGACTGGTAGGATTATATACTTCTGCTTTCTGGTCAGCTATGTTCAAATCACCCAGAACACCAAATCTTACTGAAAGAAATTTTGCCCTATAAGGAAGAACCATCCTTTGCATTATTCAGGCAAGTAGGCTTTACTTTCATGAGTAACACAACTCCAGTTTGAAACTTGCAGTCTTTATAACAATTCTGATATTTTACACATTGAATAATCAGGGTCTTTCTTTTTGAACACTACAATGTGTGTAACCTCTCGCCTCTGAAGGTTTAAGCAACTCACAACAGCTTCCTCAGTGCAGTTTAAGAAATAACATTGAAAATGTTAGGTTTAGGTTTCAAAAATTCATCCTATTGGAATCAAGGTTCATGTTCATTACCCTTGGCTTATTAATAGCTAATTTCTTGATCTTTTAAAATAAATTTTTACAGAAATTGAATAATTAATTCCCAGAAAGCAGTTTTTATAAACTGACTGCCTCTGATAGTATTTCAAACTATTACATAGTAGTTTCATGTTAATCTAAAATAAGTTTTCAAACTTTTTTCTATTCTCTTCCTAAAGATGCACATCAGCCCTTTAGATTTCTGTAAGAGCTCTGTGTTTCAGCTTCTGATATTACTCAGAGTTTGAATAAATACAGAGAAATTTTCACTGCTTAGAAACTAGTGCAGGATTCAGTGTTAGTATCTGAGAAATCAAAAAATTCCATTGAAGTTGTTTTAATTGTAGGAGAGTTTAAAATAAAATTATTTAAAATGTCAGTGCTCAACCTTCTCTTGTAGACATAAATTGGTGAAATTTATTCATTCAGAGAGAACAGAAACATAACTAGGAACTGAAGATACTACTGAACAAGCATTCATCATTGAATTCTATGCAAATGCTTTTCATATGTAATTAGAATTCATATAATCAAATGTTACGAGAAGGCAACATTTCTTACATACTTTTGTTTATCATGTTAAACTTACAGAAGTGCTATGAGAGGTATCTAATTTTAATCAGATATATACCATGGAACATTCCTACACTGAAGAAAGAAACCAATGTTATTGAATCTTCTTTCCAATCCATCTTTACCATGTTCCATCCAAAAGGCTGTGCTCCTTATTTATCAGCACTCTGCTTCCCCAGTGAGATAAACAGCATTCTTTAAAAGATATATTGCCAGACTTTACAGTAGAATTCATTTGCTGGAGTGATAAATCTAGAGCTAAGCCAGAATACAGTCTCATTTAATCTGAGAACATTGTCACAATTTATGTAATGGGCTGCTCTAAAGGTTAACAAGAAAACATCCTCTCTCTTTTTTCAAATGTCAGCCAAATATTTTATAGATTTCTCTCCATCCCCTCTTGTAGCCTGTTTAGTTAAATTAGCACAGCTGTCTGAGAGATCAGATTTAAAGCCTTTCAATGTTCCCTTGATCTGAGAACAGATGCCTCAGGAGTATTGCCAGGCAAAAGGTAAAGTGGACTAGTGCAGCAAATTTTCTAAGCACATTATATACACAGAATTGATAGGTGGGTAGGTAAGGATACACTCTATCTATTAAGAGACTTTTAAAATCCTGGAAACAAGCTTACAGTGTCCAAAAGCAGATCCAGCTAAAATACACTGGGCCAGCGCTGTCCTTTATTTATAGAAACATTTGGTAGAATTTTGGTTGGTTAAAAATCCAGTAAAAACTTAGTTTAACAAGATGACTCAAATCTAGCATTAATATTGAATGGCAATAATTGTACTTTACAACAGAGCAATTTGAGACTCTGGAGAGCTCAGATGAAAACATGACCTCTAGGCACACAGCAAGGAAAGTGTCTTTTCCATATTCTTGATATTTTACCTTTGCTAGCTGCTGAAGGCAAATTTTCTAAAATTACTCTTGCAGTCTAAAATGGAATCCAGTGTTGTGCTTTGGGCATGATGATCAGAGGTTGTCTGTCTTCTGCACCTCCACAAATGAAACCCTTCAGCCACAGACAACTTCACCAACCCATTTGAAAATAACCAACCACTGAAATAAGGGAGTACAAATTTTCTTTCCCTGTGCTTCCTTCCCATAAAGAGTAGCTGTAATCTAAGTAGGCTGCTTGGCTCAGGGAACAAATGACCTGAGTAGGAAATAAGGCCTCTGACTGTTCAGCTGCTGGTGTTGATGCACCAATTAAAATTAAAAATCTGTAATGTGAACACCACTGACACACCTCCTTCAGGGAAAAAGGAAATCTGCCCTCAAATCTCTGATCATTAGACAGAAGGTGAGTAGCATAATTTTCAAAGAAAAGAGTGATCCTTATCCTACTCCTCCAAAGAAGAGCTATTGAACCATATTTTTTCTCGAGGCTTTCTTCCATGCAAGAACCCTCCATATATGGACCAACAATGTTCTTGGTTCTGCTCTAGTCCCTAAATAGCAGTCAGGGAGTTATCAGATAAATCCTTTCTGTATCTACTCTTATTATGGAAAATAAGTCAGCATAGATGGAACATGTACATATGCAAAATAAAAAGCCATATTTTGTATGTTAATAAAGCCTATCATGGCCAATTCTTGTTTTGCAAACACCTGAAGAAATGGGCTAGTGGAAAGACTGGAATAGCTAAATCATACATTCAGTCTTTGAGCTGACAGCACCAATTAGAGGCACATAAATGTGTTTTACACAAACATAAGACATTTACGAACATGACATGACCATACCTAAGTGATTGTGGAAAGATTGATATCATATAGTTGGAGCAGAGAGACAGTGTCTCTTACACCAAAGTACCTAAAAAGTGCTACAGATAAAGCAGTTAAAAGTGTTATCCTATAGTGCTGCTGTTGGTATCTGCCAAAATAAATGGAACCTTCTTTACTAGAAATTGTCATCAGTTTCTCATTTGTGCTGTAAAATTAGCAACTCCAGCATTGTTGGGAACAGGGAGGAGAAAACATACTACAGTTTGAAGTTTTGTGAGCTTTAAAAATGTTTTTTCAAACACTTGGTGTTTTACTACATTAGCTTAGGCATTGTGAAACATCCCATCCACCCTTGTAATTAAGCTACTGTTTATTTGTTTTTATGGAGTTTAAATTAAAACCATGATTTTTCCTACCTAAAGGGAAGCCAGGGTTGAGCAAACATCAAGAAAATCATAAAAGAGAAACTTGTGTATGATGTTGCTTGTTTTTTCCTATAAAATATAAAGGGTGAAATCCTAGCCTATTGAAGTCATTGGGAGATTTGTAATTGACTTTGAAGGGCCGAGATTTCACCCTTAAGAAACAAGGCTAAATTTTCCAAAAGCAGTCTCTGATTTGGACTTACTTGTATGTGCCTGCTTGATCGTTTGACTGTGCTGAGCTTTAAAGCTCTAGAACTCAGAGTTGCTGATGCTCAGCACCTCTGAAATAGGCTCTCACTTGTCTTAATTTGGATGCTTAAATCATCACTGCACCAGGAATTAAAAGCTACTTCTGGAAATTTTTAGCCTACTTCTTTAAAAAGGGTTTCAAAAAAATGTACTGTGCATATCAAAAACTTTGTTATTGTTATTAAAATAAGCTGTGTGGAATAAATTAAGAGCAGAAGTGAAAATTGGCAAGAGATATGATCATGAAAATAGCAGTTTTTCAGTGTTGCCCTGGTTTTTGCAACTCTACTTCATTGGACATGTTGAAAAAGGGGAAAAGAGCTAGTGGGATACTTCCATCAGACTCTATTAAGAGATAAGAAGAATCTGAAACTACAGAAAACAGAAGTGACACATTTATAGCGCTTGCAAAGCAAAGGTAGAGAGAATGGATTTGTTTAAAGGGCACATTTAAATTTAGATTGGCAGTTTCATACTGTTTAAACAATTTCCTCATCACAAACTGTAGTTTTTTCTTCCTGAACTCACGTGCTTACCATGTTGCTGTCATTAGCGAGAGAAACCTATAAGAAAAATTATATGCAATTGGAAATAAAAAATCCTTAGACAGTATGGGTTGAATTCTTGAAGGTGTTACACAAAAGATACAAAATTATCTCTGCTTTGCTGTCTCTAGCAGGTGTTATGAGTTTTTTCTCATGCTTCTTCCTTTGTTGCAACCACAGGGCACAGCAGAAGAGAAAAGGGGAGAAATTTCTAAGAAGGAACAAAAGAGAAAGAAAGTTCACAGTCCAACTGACTTCTTACTGGGATTGGTTTTAATGAAGAAATTTAGCATATCTCCATATTGGTGGAAGCAGAAGAGGTCCAGGGCTGTTCGAGTATGTTTTTCTTCCTCTGGAAGTATGGAGTATCTGGGAAACGAAGCAGCAGCCAATGTGGCTCCTTGTTATATTGCACTGTATGAAATACCTACAAAGAAATCTGAAACACCCATGAGAATGTTGCACACTTTATCCAAAATCCAACTCCTTCCTTTTTGCTACATCAAAAAGAAGGCAAAGGCCATACTAGGATAGGTCGCCTACCAGGCCAGGATAGTTATAGGCCACTAGATCCTACTTCCATGGGAAAACAAAGATTGATGTGGTTAGCATCACCTTTGACTCCTTCCCAAGAACCTTATACAGCTAAGGTGTAAGTGCAAGTCCAGAGCAAAGCTTAAACTCATATCTTCAGCACCTCAGCAGATAGAACTGCTAACCCTGCCACCAGACCTTTACCCCAATGCCTATTCTAGACCCCAAATGCAAAGAAAAGGTGTTTCTGGCACGCAAAATGAGATGATTTGATGGCATATCAGAGACAGAATACTTCTAGGAGGCAAAATATACATGTCAGGGACAGCCTGACTTGATGGATGATTCTTCTTCTAATGTATTAGCTAAGTAGACCAGAAGTATTGTTCTGGGAAAAAAAATACACCCAATCTGAAGTCTCCATTCTTTTCTTAAAGACGCTGTAGCAAGTAGCTAGTTTCAAATTTATGTCAGTTATGATGTTTACTGTTCAGATCATCTTAGCTTAATGGAACATCCTCCTCTTGGATATAATTTCCCACCTCTTACACTATAATTATTCTGAGCTCCAAAAGGCAATATTTGATGGTCAGTACAAGTGAGGTCTTGATTAGAATGAAAATGCGTATACATACTATTTTTTTTCCCTGTATTAAAAAATTTCCACATCTTGTGCCTTTTTTAAAAAAGGTCAGCCCAAGAAATAGCTGAGGTTTAGAAGTTTCAACATGACATGGAAAGAGTTGACACTGTACTGCAATGTACAGTCTTGTTCCAGACAAAACCAGATACATGATTTGAAAATTGCCTGATGAGCACTCTTAGGACTGAGGTTCTCTTTTTTTTATTAACTTGTTTAGGACTTTATTCTGTTTCCAGTTCATTTAACACAGTCTTAGATATACTCATGCAGAATGAAATTAAACTGGGAGATAATAAACCAGTGTGTTTTCAGCAAACTTTGTAAGCAAAGGAACCAAATCATAATATTAAGTCTAAATTAATTTTTCACTAAGACTTGTATTTCAGTAATATATAAACTATGAACATGCTTACTATCAAAACTTTTAATTGGGTAATGTCCATTTTTACACAATATAATGAGGAAAAAACAGTTTGAAATTTCCTTATCTTAAAAATCTTTCATATCAGTTGTGTACAAATGCAGTTTCTAAAAGTACATTCTAATTTATTTGCCCCTGAAAATATATACACTTTTTTTGAAAGGTAGTATTATTTTAGAGGAAGAACATTCCAACAAGAACTAGCAATAATGAATATTGAAAAATGTTTTCCCCTGTGTAATACAGGAAGATGTAGACCTTGTATATAATCTGTAAATCTGTAAAGACTGTAATCTGTGCAAATACATGCAAATAGTACATGATCTTATGCTTAAGAGAAATGCTACGTAGGATCATTAAAAAATGCCTGCAAATGGAAGCTCAGCCAAATTGGACCTAACCACATTACACACACTGATATATTGGTATCAGAAAGATCAAAACTTCTACAATAAATCCTCAGTATTACTAGAAACCCATGATGGAAATGAAATTAGAATAAGAATACAAAAATACACAAGTAACAAAATATTATGCATATATACCAGAAGCATTAAAGGCAAAAATGTTCTGTTATAGTAGAGAATATTTTAATAGCAAATAAAAATATGAGTTTGCACAGCAACTGCAAAAGAAAAGCTTTTATTTACTTATGTATGATCTATATTCCGATTGTTGTACATGTGTTTGTATCTCTACATTTTATTATGGAATTTGCAAAAGAGCAAAAGGAAAATAAGCAGTAATATTCAAATCACACTGACTTTCCCGTCGACTCCTTTGAAAACCCAAAGGAAATGTGCAGTCTGCTACCCTCATTAGCCTGCTAATTAGTCTTATTGAAGACAGACAGGAATGCTAAGTTGTACTGGTTTTCCATAAAGGTATGAGAAGATGACATATTTGTGACTACTTTCACATTACCAGAAAGTGTTTTTCCAACTCAGTTATCACACTGATTCTCCAAACAAAAAAGTGTGTCAGCAGTTCATGTCCCAGAAGAGACATGTTGTTATGGTTGAATTTTTTTAACAACTTCATCCCAAAATCTGAACAACTGGACCAAATTCTGGTCTCCATTACACTGTGGAATATTTAATCAAGGAAAACAGTTCACTCAATAAGGCGTTCTCAAGCAGATCTTAGACCATACAAACATCTCTGCTTTACTAATTAATATATACTCACATGTTGAATCTTAAGGACAACTATGATGATTTTGAGGAAGAATAACATTCCCAAATGGATAAATGAAGTGTCACTAAGATTTGTATCAACATTGTGCAAGAGTGGAGGAAATCACAGTTAAGTTTTTTCCATAGCTGGAGTTGGCTAGAGCTGGAAAATGAGTAGTTTTAGAGATAGTCTGTGGACAGCATTTCACTGATATCTTATTCTTGTATTTATAAAAATATAAGTAGGCAGATATTCTCCTGAGGCCACTACATATGTCATTAATCACATTTGTAATCGCATTATTAAAAAATAAAATAAAATAATTCACCATGTCAAGAATCACTGAATGTGAAGATTGCATTTTTTATTTTGATCTCCCTTTTCAACATTAGGGTTTAAACTCATGTTCTTGTAGCATCAGATAAACAACACTAACAAAACCAATTGATCAGTAAAGTAGACAATAATTAAACCAAGATTAAAATGGCACTAAAAAGAGATGTTCTTACCGTGGGCATACTATGCAAATCTGTTTATGTCTGTTAAAAAAAAATTAAAATGCCAGGACTATATTCAGAGTTAGAGTTATGTAGAAATAGTGGTACCCCACATACTTTTAAGGACATAATTTCACTACATTTAAGGAAACAGGCCTTTTTGTGCAGTGGGGTCAAAAAGCAGTCTACAATTAAATAATACTAATTAGTAGAGTTATTGGACAGATATTCTGAACAGTATAGGAGTTTATATTTGCTTTGAAAGCCAACTGTTCTAATTAAACATTGTATTCTAGCCTGTCAGTAAATTTCTACTCTAGACTTTGTTTCACAACCCAAAAATTCTTCTTAGGCAAGATATTTGCTTAAACACATCTGTATATTGTATGGTTTGATCTAAAATTAGCCACAGCAATGTGTTACAATAGCTGTGACAATGTGGCACACTAGCTGTTTGTGCTTTGTTTGTAGGCGATATTGCTCGAGTTTGGCATCATTCTTCACTCTTCCAGGAAAGCCATGGTTTTGATATTTCTGGGTGAAACTGAAATAGTATTTTAGCTGTTCTGATTATTTTTCCCTTGTCACTGATTGTGCCACTACTTTATTGTAAGAACACAAAGACTAGCAGAAATTGTAAAAACAGATAGAGAACTAGTAAAAGGCCACCCATTTCAAAAAAACCCAAATCAACAGAGAAATAAAAGTAAAAGGATTCAGGGTGCCCTTTTACCCTTTAATTTTCCCCATGACATGATATCTCATGAATGATCTCTCTAAGGAACACTGCTGATGTCAGACGAGAATGTTCAGTCATTTTTTTAAGGGGGGGCAACAAAAAAAAAGGGTCACACATTTCATTTTTAAATTTGGAAAGTACTGCAGAGCTGATCCAAACAAAGCAATAAAGGGGTACAACAAGCCATCAATCCAAGTACAGGCTTCATAGGAAAAAAGTACCAAAGGAAAAGAAGTGCCTCGGTGTTCTAATTTCTCTTGGTGGTAATTTCTCTCCTTTTTCATACACACTATGAGATTATTATTCTTGTAATTGAATTGTATTCGAAATTTTTCATACAGTATTGGTGAATAAAAGAGAAAAGCAATTAAACAGAGGCCTAACTTGGATATTATTAAAATATTTGCCTAATGTTTAAGCACGTGAGCAGTTCCATCAAAATTTACTCAGGTACCTCTTTGAATAATGTGCGTAACTGGGATAGAGAAGTCAGGCACTGACGTCTCAGAGAGATATGGGCTGAACGTCCATCACTGTGTGATGGGAGCACACTTGTCAACATTATAATGTCCTACAGAGACCTCAGACAAAGCCAGGCAGCACTGTCCCGGAGACAGTACAAATACAGAATGAGTGACAGTACCTGTTTTATAAGGTTTGCACTCTGTATATTCACGAAAGAAAGGAGGCAGAGATTGCACAGCTGGTAGTAACAATAACAGACCAAGAATAGAAACCGGCTTTGTGAGCACCAGGTTAATGCCATGTTAACTGCCTCGCTTTGCTCTTGTTAAGCTGCTACACTCTAGATGCTGCAAGCTTGTTTTCACATAGCAATACCATTGAACTCCAAATGTAAGACTCTGGACATTAATTAAAAGTGCCATTTATCCCTTATGCCATGTTCTGCATTTTCATATAAACTTTAGTTCTATAAAAAAACAATAACCTGAGTATTAAGTGAAACAAGTACTGCATGTACTCTTTCACTAATCATCTGCTTGTTCAGAGAAATTAACAATTAGTACAACAATTAGCTTGTTGAAGATGAAAATAGGACTACTAAATTTATATTGCTCTCCTCTGGATTCTTTCTTTGTGTGTATTTTAAAATATGATTTTTTCTTTCTGTTTCCTGGCACGGAGCGCATAGGACATCAGTATTTTTAGACTGAGTCACCACTGCAAGAAATCCTTTCAAGGATTTTCAAATCCAAAAGGAAGAAGTATTTGAAATCTGTTAGGCCTAGGAGAGACCTTCCACATCATTCATTATTAAATGTAGACCAGGTCCAGAGATACATCAAAAATGACACTAAAACTCAATTAGTGTGGATGCAGATTTTTTTGTGAAAAGAATTTTCATCTGAGATCTTCGGGTGCCCTGTCTTTGTGCCCAGAGTTCTCCAGGGTCCTAACATTATGGATGCAGATTACTTACCTGGTGGTGAATGAGTGCCAGAGGCCCCTAACTCTACATGTGCTAAAAATTAACTCAGATAAAGACTTCTAAAGTTAGGTGAGGTCAAGCCCACCTATTAGTCCACTTGTAAGACCTGCAGATGAAACAGCAGGAAAAAAAAGGTCACTTTTCATTCTGCTCCTTTCACTCTTTTAAGGATGATTTCTCTTTCCAGGAAAGTTGTTCATTTCTTCCTGAGTAGCCATCTCTCTGGCCTTTCAGATGTACTCCTGGTTTTCTGTCAAAGACTACAAGGAAAACAAGGTTTCACTTTCTGTGCATCAATTTTGCATCTTTTTCATTCTCTCATTTTTCCTTTCCCAGAGTGTTCTCTTCACTTTAGTGTGTCCTTAAGAGCTTCACAGAATCACCATGGGTATGATGCTCTCTCTTTTCCATCTGCTGAACCAGCTGCCTTATTATTCCTTCCTCCTCATTCTGTTATTTCTTCTTTGTCACCATCCCTGAGTGACTATTCTTGTTTTACCTCCTTGCTGTATTAATTCCTTTTACTTTTCACTTACTTTCCAGAACAAATGAGTTTAGGTGACTTTTCAGAATAAAATAGCTACATATTCCAGCGCATTGGAGAGGAACCTATAACTTCCCGAAGACCATCCAGCAGGATCAATAGAAGAATTAAAGGCCATACTTGAACCATTGTGGTAAATTGGCCTGAGATTTGGATTATTTATCTTCAGCAAAGATGGAGAACCATAAGAAAGGACAGAGGAATGCTTATAGCCTTCAACCACTGACCTGTTGTCTTGCTGGTGGCATTATCCTGTAAAAAGATCCTGGTTCAAGGTCTGTTTTAAAATTTGCAAATTGCTGTTCTCTAACTAATTTAGGAGTCTCAAGCTTATCATTACTTGTAAATTTACAGCTGTTCCATCCATCATCAACTTGCTAATAGGCAGTTGTGCAACTCTCAGGAGCCTGCCACTTTAAGAAATAAAAGCAGTAGGTAGCTGCTACAGCTGGAATCCCATTCCACCTCAGGAGCTTCTTAACAACATTCTCAGATGTGTAAATGATCCATTAGTAACCCGAGGGAATTGCTACAAGCACAAAAATCTACCATCGTGGAATGAGATGAAGCTTTCACATTGTGATGAGAAACTGCTGGAACAGAGAATCCCTGTACACCAAATGAGTAGTGCACAGGTCAGGAGAAGAAAATTTGCAAACAAATATTGAAGATGATGAAAAGCCACTGAAATTTGATAAAGGTCTGTTCTCCTGTATGAGAAGTTTTATGGGATCTGTCTAATCTCTATCTTTTCTTCTAAATCTTAGAGTGCTTATAACACCTCAGTTGTTGCTTTTACTGCAGAATAACCATTCAATCCAGCACATGAGCCATGGTAGCTTCCCTCTGACTTTCTTTTTCTGGCCTGGCTCAAAGCCTATTTGATCTTCCTGTTGTCCTTAATGCATTTAGTCATTTCCCTTCTTCTTGGCAGCCAGTTTCTTCCTGGCCCCCATGATTGTTCTTCACTGCTCATTTCTCTAACTGCTCTGTCAGCAGCCCCACTGGCAGCTCTGTTTCCTCATTATCAGCCATTACATCAGGACTCCCCCTTTTCCATGTTTACTTCCTTATTTATTTATATGGATTTTTGTCTGCCGTGCCTAGACTAACTACTTAGAATTTACACTTCTATGCTCCAGAGCTTTTAGAGTTATGATCTCATATTGTTCTCATCTAGAATATCTCATCCAGAATAACTTGTCTGTTAAGTCCAATATAATCAAGGCAAGTTGTCTACACTACTTCCTTTAATAATCACAGCTAACCATGCTCTCCTATTGCTTGACCCCCATAGAACTGTAGCTTAAAATAATTTAAGACCTTTTTCTAAATCCACCATCATCCATGCTGGATCAAATTCAGCTCGCTCTTTCTCCACAGCACTCTAACCCTAACCCATTCTCTTCCTATCATCTCTATGCATTTTAATGCACATCTTTTAGGTTTAATAAGCCCCCCAAAGTTTCTGCAGTAACCACATCCTCTGTTGAGGATATCATATCATTCCAGAACCTCTTCCTACTTTCCAGTCCATACATCACATAGCCATTGCCAGCCTCTCTTTCAAAGTGTATATTCCTTGTTGATTTCTTATCAGTCTTTATATTTTTTCACCCCTATTCACTGTCCCCATGCTTGTTCCTTGAGTTCATAGACATATTATTGGCAAACCAGACTAACCACCTGGTTTCACGCAATGACTTTTAAAATTCTCACCTACAAAGAAAAAAACCCAAACCAAACCAAAAGAAAAAACAATGAAAGAAGAAAGAAGGCAAGAAATTGCGAAGGAAAAATGAGGAAAATCCAGGGCCATTTTAGTAAGTTCTTCTGCTGGGTAACCGTATGATCTCATTGTCATGCTTTTATCTCCCCTCGTGAGTTTCTGGCTTGTGACACATTGAGTGTAAATGGCATATTCTTTGAATAATTTTTTGTGAGAATTCTAGCAAATTCCTGTCCACACAACAGATAACAATAATAAAGGCAATTTTTGTGTTTTTAACATTAAAAGACAAAATTCTTTCTAAACACTCAAGTGAAAGTTTAGAATAAATTGGTAGAATCGTTGGCTGAGATTGCACCTCTATTACGTAGTAGGGATCCCTTCACAGATCCATCTTAAACAGTCATAAATTCTTAAAGACCATCACTATAGGGAGAAGAAAAAAAAAGAAGAAAAAAAACCTACTTTCTTTTGAGAAGACACAGACATAGTCAGATCATATCACTTGATCTTGTCTGGTTGTTATTCTGGCTGCAATACCCAAGACTGCACTTTCACTTCCTAAACATTCTTCCAGGGGCAGAATGCTGTTGATGACTCAACATCACCTTCAGAAACTACAACTATTGTTCTCTGAGGAGTTTAGTTCCTGTTCTTTTTCTTTTGGTTAGATAATTGTAATGTGTTTTTATTCTCTATGGCTAACTAATCCAACAGCAATGCTAGCAAATATTGCTTTTCAAGCATGAAAAGTAAAAGTCTTTGATAAAATAAGAAATTTCTGCTAACTAGACTGTTTAAAGTGCCATTGTTTTACATGCATCCACTTATTTTGTTGCTCTTCTCTTTTATTTATGGAGTGCATAAATTACAGAGGCTGCTTTACCACTGAGTAAGAATACAAGGCGTTAAGAAATCTAGGTGTGATTGATTTGACTAAAGGTTGATGACTGCATCTAAGCTAGCTATTAAGGCCCCTGTTACAGTCAGTGGAAAGAAGCAGTCATGTCAGAGTCACTACTTATTTCATCATAGGTCAGATATCTAAAACAGATCTGACAAATGTGCCCTTTTTCCTGGATTTATAAAAGAAGCATGGAGTGATTATTTCTGATGTAGATAGCTATGCTATCTACATATGTAACATTTACTGATAAAATGCTATCTACAAATGTAACGTTTACTGATAAAAATATTATCTTTATAATTTAACCCTTTATTGGCATTATGGGCCTAACTGTTCACTAGTAACAACTACACGTATATAGACAACTGTCACTTCCTCCAAGACTTTATTTTCTGAATAAAGACCTTTCAGGAAAACCAAATGACTTATCAAGTGAAAGAAGGCCAGCCATGGTTTAGCTTCTCTTTGCCCCAAATTCAGTTGGTAATTATGACAGAAAATGTAACCAAACGGTGCAGGAGTGTCCAAAAGCCACTAGCAAGCAGCTATAGGACAACTCTTTACTGAATCAGAGGACTGAGGTAGAGCAAGATGTTTCTATTTTCCTTTTCCTTAACAAAAACTGCCTTTCTGCTTCACAACCTAGTATCACTACTGACTCAGATCTCAGAAATACATGCTATCCAGGAAGGAGGACTTGTTGTTCTCCTCCCTCATCTGTAAGTAATTGTCAAAGATGAATTCCCAATAGCCATGTAAGTATGAAGCATATGTGATTCTGTCAGATTCTGTCATTTGCTGATGAGTTACACTCTATATGTTCACCCCAAACCCAGGTTAGCTCTAAGACTGAAAAAAAAAATTGCTTGTAGAAGAAGACAGAACATATTCTTGTGGTAGATCTTACTGGAATGATGTCCAGACTGCTTAGAAGGCCAGTATTGGCTGGAGGCTAAGGCAGACTTTCTTAATCTCTGACCATGGAAAGTGCACATATTTTAGACTCCAAAAGCTGGCAACTACCAAAAAAAAACATTTCTAAAGGTGATTTGCCACGGCACATGCTTAGATTCCTTATCTTTAAATCCCTAAAATATCTATATGTTCTGATTTTCTTTCCATCTCTACATTCACCTTGACATCACATATATTGGTGATTTAATGTAGACTTAGTTTGAGTTAAAAATGCAGTAAATCATGGTAGTGCTCTGAAACTTGTTCAATAAAGCGTGTCTGTTCCACAGACATAGGGGATTTTTAAAAGAATTTGAAAGGAACTTCTTCTTTGCTATGTTTTATTTCATTCACCTTACCAGAGTAGTGGGGTTAATGATGTCTTCCTGAAATGGGGAACAGATGGAGATAGACTGCCCATGCCATGCCACCTAGCCAAAAAAAAAAAAAAAAAAAAAAAAAAAAAAAAAAAAAAAAAAGGAGGTTCAGCTGTAAAAGTAAGCAGCTTAATTTGCCTCCTCTGGTTAAAGCAAGATACTGAGCATTATCCATCTATAGCAAGAAGGGGTGAAAGGGGAACGTGAGTCTTAAATACATAATAGTGCATTATGGCACACCCAGTCTGATGTTTGTGCTAAAAAAATAAAAATGTCTGAACTTTGGTGGGAAACTACTTCTTTCTAAAGAGATCTTTTGTTCAATATTTCTTAATTTATTTCCTATTTTATTTCCTGTAAACTCGAAGCATTTGCAACTCTATCTCTTACATGTTCATGTTTCATTCCATTTTCTCATTTTCATCACTATTTGCTAGTAAGAATCCCTTCTCCCAACATAGTTAAACTAATTGCAAATATGCATGGGAAAAAAAAAAACAAACAACCTGTTTTAATTCAATGAAGATGAATTAGCAGTTGGGGGAAGAGAAAGAGAGAGAGACCTTTAGTGTCTGGTCTATCTGTACCAGGAGCAACCAGCTTCACAAATGATTCCTTCACTTAATGAAGTAAGTGTAAGAAAGCTAATTAATTCCATCAATGCAATGGAGAACAGAAGAGGATTTTGAGTGAAAACCAATGAGAAATATCACATAACACAAAATTGAAGGTTTTACTTTAATATTAAGGAATTCTGCCTATAATGTTAAGGACCTTGCTATTCAAAGTTCAGAGGCATAGATACTTCTGAATGCTCTTCTTTTTAAAGTCTGCCTATCAACTTTTCCCATGTTACTGAAGCCATCATTTTAAAAGCTGGTCCTTCTGAAAAGTAACTCAAAGTTACTTTGTTACTCATAAGTGCCTAAATATGAATCTAAGAAACTAGTTCTAGCCATCTGGTTTTGAAAATGTTGGTTCAAAAGTTTCACACTTGTTGATTGGTGTCTAACTCAGAGGGAGATTTATTTGTCAACACAACACACATTCTCTGAACTTCCTGTACAGTTTTCAAATAGCAAAACATGTTTTCAAAATTATCTTTGTAATTGGGCATGTAATTTCCATTAAAATGAATAGGAGTGGTGTGTCCAGACCATGGGGCATAGAGCTGCAAGGCACTTACTTCCTTGATCATCAAGCCCAGAGCTTATTACAGACAACAATATCATACAATTCTTTCCATCAACGTATTAAAAATAGGCACGTTTCATGCCACCGCAATCTCATTAAAGTTATTGTAAAATCTCACTGTGCTCGCAGTTGAAAACTTTCTTTTGATGTCTGGCCTGTTTCATATTCACCTATTCTGTCCACCTCTGTTTACAGCACGTTTCTGCTTTTCTGATGTGCTTAAATAAGAACATCTATGTAGACATATTTAGATAAAATTTAGACAAATTAAAAAAAAATGGATCCAAAAAGCTGGCTTTAAGGAGCTGAATCCTTGGTTGGAAACACTGTGACTGTGGCAGCTGAGAGCTTCAGACATTTTCCAGGAAAAAAGAGAGTGTGAGTGAAGCCTTTCAAAAAAACTATTTCCATTGTTTTGATCAAAAGCCAATTTGCTCTCCTCTCTAACAGCACAGTGTCCTTAGGTAATAAAAAGCAAAGCCCTTCTTCAGCCATCACCTATACTACTAATGATTCTGCACATTAGGCAACCTCTCTGTCATTGTTTAGGGTCATTATGAGGTCTAGTTTTGTATTCCTAAAAAGAACAAGAAAACTTGATTCTTGAAAACACTCATTTCACTTGAGTCATAATCACTCAGGTTGCACTTATGACCAGCCACAGTAGAATACTTTATATTCTATCTACGTATGCAAAAGGAAGAAGGAGAACTGGAGAAACTCAGAATTATATAACACATTTTGTATGCCTTTTGGAAAACACCTGAAGTTATGGATTTATAACACTTAGCATTATGATTGCCATAAGATGATTTAGTTAGTAATTCTGATTACCTTAAGAAATTAGACTTTTGCAACCAGGTAATCTATTAAATTGTCTGTGTGGTAACTACTGAACACAATCCAATTCCAACTACATTGCCTAATTTCAATCTTGAAAAAGAGTAGAAGATTCAAAAATAGTTACATTTCTGGAAGTTTTGTGAAAATTTGGAGCACATTAGTAAAGAGAAGGAGAGACTCCCCATGAAGGCAAGGAAGACAGAAGTTAGCTGTTACCCAGTGCCTTTGGAAGTAACTGTATGCCCAGTCATGCCGACTATCATCCAGCTGGGCTGATAAAACATGCATGTCTGTAGGTCAGGAATAGCCCCTCTTTGTATGTAAGTTTGGAACAGTCTTAGGTGTGAACTAACCCCACTAGTCTAGGTGTGGACTAACCCCATTAGGTGTGGACTAGTCTAGGTGTGGACTAACCCCACTACGTGTGCCTCTTGGCTGACTGGGGGGTTCATATTCCACATGAATGGTATCATCCCTATCTTGGGGAAGGACGCAAATCCATAGGGGATCAGCCTTCTACTGTTTATGGAGCAACAAAAGAATCCTGCTAGGAGGTCTGAAATACATTAATCACTCTTACTAATGAGCAAGACTAGGTGACTAGATGGACTAGATGATCTAATGGTATTTCCCAGCCTTAAGTAATAGGATTGTGATAAAGCAAATGTACTGGGCTGGGTTAGCCACTGGTGATATCATTAACTAGAGAGGACAAAACAAATGTCTCAAGGTTTCAGGACATTCCTAACTTTGAATTACTCAGCATCATAGATAGATTCTTCAGGTTATAAATGACAGCTGAGGAACCCAAATTACCTCCAGAATTTATCACATATAGGCATTTCAAAATTAAGCTTGAGTTTTCCACTTTCAGGTATTTTCACAGTCATTATTATATAGTTAGGTGAAAGATCCTTTATATGTAGACATTGAACTATCATTGATGGTCCCAGAAGACTTGCTTCCTTACGGTCTTCTTAGAGGCTAACACCCTGTAAATAGCTAAGAAAAAGTAATCCTATTTCCTAATGATTCCTTTTCAGATAAGAAATCCTGAAGGCATGTTTTGCAAATAGGGAATCAACAGAGAGCAAATCTGCACTTTAATGATAGTGGCAGTAGCTGCTATAAGTTATTCTCTCAAGATATGTTTCATACTATGAGGAAGACTGAAAACTGCAGATTTAAATCCTTTCAGGAAAATATTACCTGCTTAGAGAAAGCAAATAGCTACTGCTGCCAGTTTACCTTTTGAAAAATACAGGAACATTTGAAAGCATAACTCTACCTATTTACTCCTCAGCTTTCGAGTGATCCCAGGTTTTGAAGTTTCACCTTCTGCAGTAAGGGGCAATTTCCCAGCAGTGCCTATCATACATGTATCTGGTCCCAAAAAAGACCCTAATGATATAAGGATAACTAAGTTTAGCTACTTTGAATTTGGCTCATGTTATAACTATTGGGCATTTTTTTAAATTTGCCCTTTCACACCATTGTGTAACATGAAGAACAGAAAGCAAATTACACTATATTGGGCTGAGTTATCATTCAGATAAAAACACTAAGGAAATTCACCGGAAACATTTTTGTGTGTGGTTAAATCATTGACGTCAATTCAGAAGTCCTGTGTATCTCAAGAACAGATGTCAGTTTTTAAATGTTTTGTATTATAAATAAATTGGCTTTTGACCTGAGTAATGAGATAGTTGTACTTTGGCTGTAAATACAATTACTTATGGCTAAACAACTGCAGATTTCCAGCTCTGAGATGTGTTGACTTACAGAAATGTATGACAAAAAAAAAGGAAAGCAAAAAAAAAAAAAGTAGAGACAAAAAATGTTGTTCTGAGGGTACAAAGTGTATTACTGAGAATTAGAGTAAATAGGTTTGAATAATCCATTTTAATCAACATGGTGAGAAGAAGTATGAATGAAGATACGCTGAGATATAATTAACAAAATCTTAGTGATTTCTCATTTTTCTTTACATTTCTTAGTTCTTTGGAGTCTAATCAGTAGGTTAAGAAAAAATAATTTAAAAAAAAAACAAACAACCTCCAAAACTTCCAGCGTGAAATGAAGTGATCCAGTCTAGAAATATTGTTCTCTGACAAAACTCCATCTTGGTCTTGACAGCTGAGGCAATATTGCTTCAACAATTAGCTTCCATTTGCTTCAGTTCCACTTCTGGAAGAAAAGTGGAGAAGTAGAGATTCCTAAAGAAAAGTAGATCTTAATAGGACTGATAGCTTGAGGATTGCAACAGGCCTACATAATACTATGATTTGCTAAGAGCATAAATTCATTGTTACTGAATATCTCGGTCCAAACTCTAAACCCAAAACCACCATCCACTGATGATTATTTACTATGATTAATCCTGGAAGAGTTGAAACTCTTGAAGTGCTTGATGAGCCAGCTTAATTCCAAAGTATCCCGAACACCTTGCACTACATCCTCGTTCTGTTCAGTGCCTGCACCCCTCCGTGACAGACTAACACTTGATGGAGGCACAGAGGCTCCACTTAACACCATTCCATGCATAGGCAGACAGCAGTTTAAAATACACTGCCAATTCAGGGTCTATACATAAGAGAAGCCACCTTAGCATAAAACTGATTGTGAAAAATACAAATGAAACGGAGTATAGGGTTTTGTTGCCTGAACAAGTGTTACACAATTTTAGCTTGCCAAGGTTTGCATGTCTCTGCATCATGCTCCATCACACAGAGTGAACTTCCCTACATCCTGTATATGCTTTATCCATGAGGTCCCCCTCACATAGAACAAAAAGATTTATAAACTATGAGGCATTTGTCAGCAGCTCCATTAGTGTACTCTTTATAACTGAATTGATAGAAAATGATAAAGGGAAAGTTCCCTGTTCTTTTGTTTTGTTTGGAAGTTTTTGGTTGCTTTTGGAAACTCTACAGCCTAGTCTTCATAGTCTCTTATTAAAAGTGCTAGGAAAACTTAAGGGGAAAAAAGCATTAGAGAGCTATAAGCTTGGAGTGCCATCTGGACCTTACTTCAGTAGAAATGTTATCTTATTTATATAGAGAAGAAATTAATAATGACAATGCATAATATATATTAACCCTTGGAAAATCCCTTTGCAGAGTATACGGAACTGACATTGATTAAAAAAGAAATCCCACATGTGTTTTTGTCCTGTTCTAAATTATATAGGCCCTGGCAAGACAGTGCTTCATGCACATCTAAAAATAAATAAATCTTTGACAAACCAATCAGTTTTTGAATGCTGCATTTTGAAGAAGGAAAAGAGAAATTATATGTTCTTCCACAAAAATTAGGAAAATTAATTTATTGTTGGTTGGGAGATTTTTTCCTTTCTGGAAAACAGAAGGATTTGCCTTGTTATCTTAATAAATTCCAAACCTTTGGAAATGTCAGAACCACAGAGGGCTGCACTTTTTTTTTTAAATCTGTTTTAACTTTCCTGCCTGAACTACCCTTAAAGAATTCGATAATTCATATTTTTAAGTAACCACTCATTTCCACTGAGGAAGGATAAAGATCCTTAGGAGACAGACACTAGGTAGACCTAAAGCTATTTACCATAAAGCTGGACTAAATGTTACACTTCTTTTGATTACAAAACTGCACAACAAGCGCTGACCTACACTTGCCCAATAGCTGTTCTCTCACCCTCTTCTGTATAACGCATGCCTTTGCTTTTTCTCATTATTTTAACTCTGCGTCATTCTCAGCACTTCACTTCTTCAAGGTGTTTTAAAAAATATTAATGAACTGGTAGTATGGCATTACAAATCACTGTAGTCAGTGCAATACTTCATAGCTCCAAATAGGACAGTGATTCCACTTAATAGAAGACAATTATCTGCCCTGGCCAACCTCCAGTCTAATAGAGGGGTCAGGCAGAGGGTAACACTACAATTGTGTGACGAATGAATGGTTTACATGTGGGGAATGGATGTGAAATGATGAGGTGTTTTGCCGAAGATCCCACAGGATATCTGTGGCTGAACCAGGTATACTGCATGGGATTAGTCTGACCATACAGTGAGGCCTACAATGTGAAAGTGTATACCTGTCTCTTATAGTCAGTAGACAGAAGTAGGCATTGGTAGGGTGAATGTCATCTCTTCCTAAAATGAAACATCTAAAATAAGGTAGAAAGTGTCTAAACCCACCTCTTTGATCCATCATAGACAGAAAGCCAAATATTGAGCTCAACAGCAGACATCTAGAACACAGACACACAAAATTAGGTGAGATGGATCTCACTTTGTGTTTTTGTATTACAAGGCTGCTCAGCTTTTCTTTGGCGCTTCTTTGAAAGAAAAAGAAGTATTCTTATTTTAAAGATCAGAAATAGGAGAGGCAAAGAAAAGGAAAAAAAAGCCAAGAAAAGAAAAAAATAGGGGTGTTACTGTAACGTCTTTGTAGACAGCAAACTATTTGAATGAGATGCAGAACCGTGATTGAGCAGTGAAAAAGCAGAATTAGGCACCTCTGAAAGGAGTCAAAACAGCTATATGGCATCAAGACCTTTTCCAGAAAGCAGGCATCTCTCCTCCTTTTATGTATAAAATTAGCAAGGACCACTCTGTTCTTGGAATATCTTGAAGGTCAGAAAGAGACCCCTACATTCTCAGTGCCTTAGTCCTCTACACAAGGCACAGGCTCTCTCAAATGCCATTTCCTTGCACTTTCCTTGGAAAGTAAATGTTATATTGGTTACAGCATCCGTCTTCATCCATGCTCCAAATATTTTGCAGGCATTCAGAGATCTCTTGCATAAAAACTCTGCAGCAGTATGTCTGCCTTTTAACAACAAGTCCCTTCAAGGAAAAAAAAAAGACTCATATCCTAGACAATACCTAATCATCTCCATTACCCTTAAACTTCCCTGGCTCTACAGTTTCCTGCTAACAACACGATCTCATTCTGCCTCATAAAACTGCTATTTGTTTTTGCTCTTCTCCATCTCTTTTTTTCTCTGTATCAGAAACTTTAGGTAAAGTTGACATCTTTGGACTGCAGGCTGTTTATATAGACATTATACAAGCTGTGACATTCCAGGATACCCCTTTATGACTTATTTCACAGAGCAGAAGTGTTATTACCTGTAACATCTTTATTTTTTTTTTCAAACATGAAAGAATATGTTGTGATAGCAGCTGATAACAAGAGAAAAGGAGGTAAATCCCCAAATACTTCACACACAACCGGTGCCCCTTGCTGCGTAGAATTGTTCTGACATAGGTGTTGTCAGGTTGTTGGCAAGAAGGCTCTGCAAAACATCTCACAGGACTCCTAATCTGACAGCCTGACACTGAGTAGTGCTTTACTTTGGGGATGTTCATATTAATAGAGGATATGAAGTCAGCTTGAGAAAAGGGGATGGAAATTGGCCCTATGAGAGAGTGATCTAGCCTCCTGGACATGAGTTACTCTGATTCTGAGGGGATCCCTGATCTTGTTCCCTGCTATGGATACCTGTTCTTCCCAGTCTCTTGCTTCAGAAGATTCTGTTACAGGATTCCCACAGTTTTGCTGTTTCAGAGAAAGGTTATCAGCAAGAAACAAATCAGTAGGATTGGTACGTATATTCTTAAAAGCTAATATTTTCCCCATGTATTCAGAGGAGCAGAGAATCATCAAGCAAAAGGTGATGGTGGCTTTTTTCTTTTTTTTTTCTGTTTTGTTTTGTTTCTGTGTTTATTTTCTAAAACAAACTCTTGTCTTTATATAATATATGATTTGAAAAGTATGCATCTCCCAATGTAACAAAATTCTGAGTGCTTTATATTATCTTTTTTTGCAGGCATGTAAGAAAACCTGTAGTCCTCTACTCAGATCAGCTTTGGACTGTGTATATGACTATGGAATATGGGCCTTTGAGTAAAAAAGCAGCTGTAGGCCACTTCCAGCCATGTGGAGTCCTAATGATCTAATATTCAGGATTCTCAAGGTTTTCCTTTACTTAGCTTTTCATTAAGTAATTAATTTGAAGAATAAACACGAAAAAGCACTTTTTCCAATGGGTATTCAGTTTTGGAAGAGACTCTAGAGGAAATTTTTTCTTAAAAAAAACCCAAAAAACAATAGAAACTTGCATCATTCCTGGCAGAAAAACAAGACTCAGAGCTAAGCTTTACTCATGATTCAAATCAAACGAAATTCTCGGCCTTTCTAACTTTCAGAAAACTTTGGCTAAGTTTCTATTATGTGCCTCAATTTTGCCTAAGATGTAGATACCTAAATATATCTAACTAAAGTTATTTTCCCAAGGAAACAGAAGCCAAAAGTCTGTCCAAATATCATGGCTGAACATCACCCAACATGCCTTTCTCAGCTTCATATTATTTACAGGATAAACAGTTAACATCGGAAGTGGCTGTAAACTAGACTGTGTGTATCTAAGCACTGGTTTATTGAATTTACATTTTAAAAGCCCACAGTTGATTTGAATTCAAAATATGCAGTAGAGCAATCAAATTATCCATTTAACTTTCTTTTTCTCAGTCAGAAATGTACACACATAGGAAAACCAATGGCCTAGCACTAAAACCTGATTTTTTTTTTTGTTTTTCCCCAGAGCTTATAGGAAGTTTCAATGGCTTTACAGCCTGGTAATCTGAAATTAGAAAGCCAAAAGACTGCTGAGTTATTACTTCAAAATCAAATTGATGAATGAGAGTCATAAGTCCTGATGCAGCTAACCATGGACTTCAACAAAGCTATACAGATTTATACCACGAGGGGCTGTCTTGCTGTTAAAGTGGATCGTTGGCAGATAAGCTGTTAAACCTTTTTTTTCTTTCCCTATTCATGCATGCTTCTTTCCTTTTATACTCTCTGGCATGAACTCCCAGTCTTCAGAGTTGCTGGGGCACTGTTTTGCTATGAGGGATGGTTTCCACTTTTGATGATTGACTCTGCCTCCCTTGATACAGGTATCATGCGGACACTGCTGGAGGATTAAAGCAGAAACTGTTAGGGTGGCTTTAACTTATTAACAGCTTTTTGGCTTTTACATCAACTGCAAAGTGCTTAGAGCAAATGAGATGCCACTCACAATTTTGTGACTTGCATTCACTTCCAGGAGTGCTGCCTGCAGCAGCTAAGTTGTTGAGATGCTGGTTTCCAAATCCTGCCTTGTGGCAACCTACGTCAGTGATCTGCAACAACACAAACCTGCTTGTGAGGCTGCACCCACTGTCTCTCTGGGATGTGGCTGGTCTGCTCATGCAGGATTCCAGCCCCAGCCAGGCTCACAGTAGCCTTGCTCTCAGTGTGCTCCTGCTTTCACTGCTCACACAAATGTGAAAGGATTTCCTGGACCTCTCTACCTGACCAAGCTCCTGTGGGCAGAAGCCATGCTTGTACACCTTCTGCCTGTAGACAAGATAGTTGCCTCATCTCTGGACTGCAGAATGATTGTGAATGCTTCTCATCCATTTTATCTGCTCCTGTACTTCCCAGGGCAAACTGCTTTGACTGAAGGTGTGGAGGCTGGATAGCTCCTAATCAGGATTCTTAGCAGATGAAAATAGCACTCACAGCCCCAGACTTATAATAAATGTACCAATTTGTAGGTCAGGTGTATGGCCTTGTCCATTTATATTAAAGAAAATATTTAATATAGTCTTACATACACAGCTCTCATAAACTCATGCTACAGTTTGCTTGAAGCCAACAACACATTGGTATGGATGTCACACCACAAGTATTTATTCCTACCTTACACATCTGAAGTGACTTAGCAGAGCTGCCTGCTTAACCTTTTCTGTTCATAATACCTGGGGGAGGTTAATGGACTTAGTTTGTGCCACAACATTTTAATATCATCTCCCAGCTCTTCTTGTTAAGTCTTTTAGGCAGAGTCTAAGTTCAGCCTCAGGCCCAAACAAACAGTGCTGTTAGGAAGATTTCTGTGAGTGTAGCTCACAATTGCTGTACATATTGTCAACACAGAGATAAAGAAGGAGGCACCGTGCCTCCCATCAGATGGAAGTAGGCAAGCCCTGTGGGCAGGGAGTTCATAGTCTCAGCACTGAGTGTGAAACTGGAGAGAAGCTACACTCTTATGCAAAATGTGAGAAAATAAAAAAGAAATAATTAACCATGTTGAAATGCCAACAAATTCTCAGAGAGATGCATTTTATCCCAGGTGAGTTGTGAATATGAACTAAGAGTGTGACCCCTATATTTTAAAGCCAGAGAGTGTATTATAATCTTTTGGGCCAGTCACCTGCATTACATAGGTTGCACTTGTGCAACATGGTCATGTATATTCACTTGGTTGGGTTTTGGCCCATTTTTGACAAGGTTTTTCTGGTTTCTTCCCTTAGGTTGATTGTAATTAGAGATTGGATCAAGGCTGTGAAGTACACTTACATCTAATATACCCCACATCCAAGGTGCATTGCAATTAGCATTTGCAGCTGGATCCATCCCCCAGCCTCATTTTTTAATTCATTCTAACTTCACCAGCTAACTAGAGAATTGTCCCACATTAGGAGTTTGGCTGGTGCTACATGCCTAGCGAAACACCTTTATCCATGCAGCCCCACTGTGGAGGTGTATCTTTAGCCAAGGCTGTAGCCTGTGCTCAGCCATAGCTGATGGCTTGGGGAAATTTGCCTCTAACCTAGGACAATGACTTGTTTACTATTTATTTTACTGTGTAAGCCTGAACTAGTCTCGCCTCTGAATCCCTACTTCCCATTCACCACAATTAAAAGAGCAAAATGTTTGTGGTTGTGAGCCCCAGACTAACTGCTTCTGACCTACTGCAGCCCTGAGGTGATTTGGATTATATTAGGAGAAGGCTGAAGTGATTGGGACCTCCTCTGCTGCTCTACACAGATGGCATTTTGGTTACAGATGGGATGTGACCCTCAGGTAGGAGAATTTTCCCCCTTTCTAATCTGCATAAAGCAGTTCTCTTCTGATATACCCTACAGCAACCACTCCAGTCAAAACTGTTAATTACAAAGGCTGTTTTTATGAGCCTACAGAAGTTATTGATGTTATGGACATGAGCAGCATCTAACAAACACTGACTTCTTGTTGTTGGTAATGGCTCATGAGAGCTCAGCCGTTCACAAATCTTGCACCCATCATTCCTAAGACCTACACCAGTACTTTTGCACTGCTAGGAGCAGTTGGCTGTACTGTTATAGTTGGGAAAACACAGTAGCGATGTGATAAACCTGTCAGCATAGATATAAAACAGGAAGGAGATAAAGAGCTCATCCAAAACTGAAGAAAAAAAAATAACATTTCAATTTTGCACAGGTTGGATTAAACAATTAGTATTATATTGAAAAAGCATTCAAAAGCACGAAGCTAGTGCAAGGATAATAAACACCTCTTGTTACATACATACATGTGTTTTTTTTCCCTTGTCAACAGGAGAAATTCTCAGGACAGGACTGGAAGGGAAAGTGAAGGTCCACCCTATGCAACACTTCCCTAAGTAGTCTAACAAGAATAAGGTCTTAACCAAGAAAGGCAGAAGTTACAGCCTAGCCTGGGAAGACAACGAGGGAGGTAAAGGTATCAACAAATTCCACAAGAGGTAGGTTGCTTCTATCAGGACCATCATCTAACAGATTAGCAGTAACGGTTCGTCTGAAAAGATGCCCATGGAAGTTATTATAGACTCATAACTCTGTTGCCACAGTCCTTTCTGACTTAAATAACATAATATCATGTTGGGTTTTTTGCTTTGTTTTTGAGGGGCTTGAGATTTTTTTTTTTTTTTTAACAGAGAATGGCCCTTCTTCTCTAGTGTGTGGTGGAAATAGTGAGAAGCAAAGCTCATCTGGATCTTTGGTGACTTCTGCAAGAAGACAGGAGACACACTGAAGTTCCCATGTTGAGTATGAACATTTTTACTCTGTTATTTGACCATAAGCAGAATCATCAGCAAACATGTTTAAAATACTGCATCTCCAAACTGATGAGATACTTGATGCCACATTTTACTTAGCTCTGGCATTTACAAGGAAATGCAAAGGAATAACTACCAAAGGAATGATGAAATACAAGTACCTGAACTTGGAGCAGTAATCTCAGAAGTGTACAAAAGAAATAAGAGTTTGATTCTTTATTATTATTATTATTATTATTATTATTATTATTATTATTATTATTATCTCAGTACATGAACTTTTAAGAAAGGGGAATGCCCTGACCTTAAATCCAATCTCAATTTCTCTTATGCAAGAACATGCATTCCTCAAAGAGAAAGAAGCAAATTATGTACTTTAAAGCTATTCCTGTGTCTAATGCAAGAATTATTGTTTAGATAATTTAACAAGTCACATGAGCTTTCCACTGAAGTCAGCAGGACAGCTCACACGAGATGCTCATGTGCCCTAAGTCTGCAAGAGACTGATCTCATATATTAATTATTTATATATATATTTTTATGACATTCTTGTTTCCGTCTCATATATTTATCTTCCTTGCACTTTAAACAAAGCCTCTGTCCACTTTCTGCCTATGATTTTGTATAGAAGGTAAGACAGGTATTGAGTTTCAGCATGGACTAGAGGAAGAAAAATCCATCATTAATCCATTTTCATAGATCTCACAGTAAAAAAAAAGGCACCGATAGAAGAAGAAAGTCACATATGTCTTACATTACCCCACAGTCATCTTTCTAACACTGATTGTAAATGCTGCTCTGTGGTTATGAACTATATTAATTTATTTGCTAGAAAAGTGTTCTGAGAAACTTCATGAGTCACTGAACAGCTTACAGTTTCTTCTGATTGCTGGGGCATATGTTTTTGTGACAGGCAACACTTACACTACTAAACACAGCTGTTTAAAAAACAGTATAAAATGTGCAGGTGCATGAAGGACAAAAGAAAAAAAAAAGAAAAAAAAGGAAAAGAAACCCCTCCCCCCTAAACAACATTGTCAATTTTTGTCTTTTTCTACCAGGAGTCTCTCAATATTCCTGCACCTGGGGGCTGAAAAGCTCACCTTTTTTTTTTTTTTTAACTTTTCTTCATAGAAAGATAGGAAGAAATTGGACTTTAAAAGCTAAGAAACCAAGTTACTGAACAAAAGAGAATCTCAAACTTACCTGATAATTTTTTTATAAAAAACGTTTTGCTTTTATTGGATTAAAGTACTGCAACTACCATTCAGTGTGAGAATGAACTTAGCCTAGATAACTGGACATACCGATTTGCATAGACAATAGACAATAAAGGTCCAAACATGTTTTCAAGTTTAATATATGGTTTTTTTCAGCTGGTTAACTGTCGTTAACACAATTGTGCCTGGTATTAGTCTGCAGTGATTCTGTCCAACAGCGGTTTAACACCATAAATTGCTTGTTTATGAATGTGACAGTTTACATTTCAGAAGCAGAATTGTCTTTTCTGGTATGAAGGTGGGGGTCAGACCCACATTTTAGGGCATGACACGGAATAACTCTCTGATACCATGATCAGTTAGTAAGTCCAAGAAGACCCACTGATGCTCCTAAACAACATACTCCACATTCACCCTTTCAAGCTTCTCCCCAGCTCCTAAGAGAGCTGAGGAAGTAGGGGTCATTCTGGTTATTCTTTCACACCACCTGAATGTGTCCTAAGCTTTATGGACTATTAGATTTCTGGGGTATTTACCTTCTTCACATATGTGTAAAAATAAAACCTAGGCCTTTACTTTGAGTTTTTTGACAATTAGATAAAAACCTGGAGGATCTGAGAGATCAAAGTTTTCCTTTTCCTCATGAGTACTGCTTACTCTTTTTTGGGGAAGTGAACTCTTAATAGTGAACATGACGTTGTCTAATGGAAATACTGAGTTCTTTCCCCTCCCTGAAAATATAAATAAACTAGAGATCAACTCATGCAACAGGGAAATACCCTTAAGAAAAGACGTCAACCACTTTTGTAGAACTGGAAACCAATTATGAGTTGTCAGTGTGGATGCAATATGCCATAAAGTCCAGGTGTCCCATATGCTGCTCGTTCACTGCCCACGGCCACGGTTGAGGTGTGAAGGCCAAGGAGTGGGACTAGCAGCTCTGCTCACCCAAGGCCCTTCTCAGTAGTACAAGGTGTTGGGTGAGCAGGCTCTGCATGTGCACGTCGGGGAGCCGCCAGCGGGCTCACACGAAGTGGGACAGACCTTTGCCTATGCATTAACTGCACAGGCTTTATTCTATCTGAAATTTTATGAAGTGCAGTTGTATAACGGTCCCTTTTCTAAAAACAAACAAACAAACAAACAAAAAAACTGGAAGAGTTTTTTCATAGCCTTTACCTAGCAAGCCACGAACATGACTGATCTCTTCAGAAAGAGTCTGGCTTCACAGTGGAGCTGTCAGATACCTCATTAGCTTTCCTTGCACTGCACTCTAATGTCACAAATTATTTATCAGCCTTCATTTGTGGATTACATTGGACCTCTGTACTTCATACAAACTGAAATACATTTATTTCCTCAGACATATTAGAGACAAATGATTTTCTTTGGAAAGAGGCAGGAATATGGCTGGAGTATTTTCTTTACAATCTTTGCAATAAGGATATGGAATTGTTACAGCTCACAACCTTTCTTCACACTTTGAGTAGTTATTTCATTTCCCTGTGAAGGTTTGATGTGTCACCAAGAGTCACATAAGTCCTGAGATATCATAGTGATTCAAATGGGAGTTTACTGATAATTTTGGCATTTGTTGAAATAACTTCAAAAATTCTCATAGAGAACACACTCTTTCCTTTTTTTTTTTTCCTTTTTTGTCATGAGGAAAATAGCAATAGCTCATTTTGAGAGTTTAAGGTATCTTTCTTAAAAACGGTATTTTTTAATCTTTTTTTTAAAAGCATGAATATATGCAACCCCAAAATAGTAAAAGACAAAATTAGCAGTGATATCTCAAGCATAAGGTAGCTTTGAAAAGGAGCATAACAGAACTCCCACTGTAGACAACAATGTATTAGCTGTTAAATACTTTTATTCAGTGAGAGTATTTAAACACATATTTGGCTTTATGCATGTGCAATGTTCCCCTCAGCAATATAGTGAAACAAGTGCTAAATTTAAAGCAAGTGCTTCAGTTCTATGGTTTTCAGACAATTGACTGCAACAATTGTTTGGTGGAGTAACCAGATGGCACTACTAGCAACCTCAAAAAGCTTTCCCATAAATACTATTTCTACTTTCAGAACAAATGTTTCCTGAATTTCCACAACCAGAAATGAAGATGAGGCTTGTGTCCTTTAATTGTTATAACCTACTATTAGTAATACAAAAGAGGTAGAGAGAGAGCCTGCTACATATGTTCTACCTCTGTCAATCACAGTTGCTCAGTCAAAAGGACAATCAGTTGTTAATCCACTCCGTATAGTGCTATCATCCACAGAAGTATAATAAAAAGACAAGAATTCTTAGCTTTGCTCTGCTTGGGAGCAAAAAAAAAAAGGAGCACATAATTTTCTTCTAATATCCATAATTTATAACTGTACAGACTTTAATTCATGTTTTACTAATTGAAATATATAAAAAATATTACATTCAGCAAATGTTCTTTCTTCTCCAACTCTATCATGTTATCTTAAGGTTAGGTCAACAATAGTGGAAGCCAAGACGAAAGATAAATCACCTTTAAAAATATTAATCATGAATTGCCAGAAAACATGAGACAAAATATCAGTGAAGTCACTTAAAAATATTCAGATGATTTTATAGTCCGTTTCCCAACAGCTGCATCTGGTTGTATTTCATACAAATGCAAGTTGGACATCTATAACCTCTGGGTTCGTAACAGATGTTGTCATGAAGTTGAACATTTTTACATAAGCAAAAGCTAAACAAATTTATTTCAGGCCACCCAATGTTTCCAAAAGGCAATTGCCTGGCACTGCCAAAGATTGTATTACTCCATGCAAAACTATATCCAGACACTCTAGACATACTTTTCAAATTTTATTATTTGTGGCTTTAATCACGAATTTCATCTGTCAGGTTTTCCTCTGACCAATGGTGAGTGATGCCATCAAACACAGAGACTCAGGCTAGTTCTGCTGTGTGTTTGTGTGTAGAAATGTTTGAAAGATGTCTGCAGTCGCTGCAAGCACCACCACCATAGTTTCACTGCTGAGCATGGGGGTTGAAGCCTGCTAGCAGCCTGCTAGGAAGGAGGAGAAATCAGTCAGATATGCTGGTGGCAAAGAACAAGAACCATATCAGCCCTGTCCTAAATGATGAGATGTGAACAGTATGGATACCAGCCTCACTGGATATCAGCATGAACTTCAAGAGTTTCTGCTTGTGCACTGCATCATCCATACAGAGCCTGGCCTCTCATAGCTTTATATTCTTCCATGGCTCACTGCCCTCAAGCTCCTTGTTGCCGTTAGCCTAGAGAAAGAGCAACTATCTTTTCTAGGCTGGTTATGACGCTCTCAAGGAGTGGTTACTTTCCTTAATAAAATATATCTGCTTTTCAGAAGCGGCTAATCCTTCAATCTCCTTTTCCAGTTTCTGCTCTGAGAGGCGAATGATTGGCAGTCTCAAAAATCCAGAATCTTCCTTAAGTACATTACGATGCATAACAGTGTCAGGAAAAAACAGTACAGAACAATTTTAAGTTTTTAACTTTAGACAAACAGGACGTTTAATTTTTAAGTAGAGAGTTCATCTGTCACGAGCAACATTGTAACCAGAAATTGAGTATCGACCTACAATTTTAATACAATGTCACTGATATACTGCTGATTGAACCACTTTGCATTTCTGATTTGCTCAGAATTGGAATTAGCTATGTGGTTCACCAACTGTGAATTTAATTTTACCAAGAATTAAAGCCAAGTATGTCTGATAACCTATAAAGCTACAATTATTAAATTCCCTATAGTTTTAATAAGAGATTCTGTATCTAATGGAGAAAGGTTATGCCCAGTATACCATTCATTCCATGTTGCAATTAAAAATGAACTAGCTTGGCTTTATATTTGTACAGGTTCATTACACACATTATAAACTTTGGGAAAAAAAATCCACAGTGCAGAAAGATGCTAACACGAAGCAATGAAAAATATTGTGTTTCCTAATGGCAATGAATTCAATCATGCATATTTTTTGTTACATTTTAAAGGATTTATAATCTGGGTGTGTTGGTTAGTTGGTTGTGTTTAGTGGGAAAAAAACCCCTCAAACTATTCCACTGTTACCATTGTTATCATCTGCACTGTTCTGGAACTTGATTCTGGGACCCGTTGGACTGTGTAAATCAGCTGAATTACAAATTGCAGGCAAAGGCCTCAGCTATGGTGAAGGCAGTCCAGGGTCTTAGTTCCAGCAGGGTGAATACAGCTGAGCTATAAAATATAGCATTCCACACTATTCTGTAATTTTTACATGGCTATTTAAGCTATTAAAAAAAAAAAGCCCTCTAGTAACACAATATCCATTTACATGAGACAACTTCTTCTGGAAACAATAAAGGTGGCTATCTGTGCAGTGCCCAGGATAGGTTTTCATTCAGAACAAGGCCAGTTTCTATTTAAGACATTTCACTCAACTACAGATTCTAAAAAATCAAGTATCCCACTGCAGGCTCTCCTTCATGCTCTGCAGAGGAGGCCTTGCATGCAGGCTGCTTTAAAGCACAGTTTTGCTCATGTCATCTGCCCCAGAAAAGCACAGCAGGACTGTTTGACCTTGTGAAAGCAAAGCATACCAGCGAGTTGTTAGAAGCCCATGGGTAATGTCTAAAAGGCATAAAAATATTTATGTCTACATGCATACTTCCCCAAAAAATTTTAATATCTTAAAATTTTAGTTTAACACCTACATTCCCCAAGAGGTGTAGAAGCAATTGAAAGCTATTCTTTCTGTCTTACTTACGCTTTTTCTTAGTGACATTTTAAGCATCTGAAAACTCAGATATGATGTAGCTCATTGAATTCCCTGATGTTAACAGAGGGAGACAGAGAGACAGATACACCAGTTTGCTTCATTTCGGTGTACAGCTCTTCCCATCACTCCCAGAGAATCACCAGGCAGTGCTGGCATTGCCCAGCAATCACCTTTCCTGGCAGATACACCTCAGGGAGAGCAGCAGGCACCACTCTGGTGCCAGATGTGCCCTCTCTGCAGGCTGTTGTAACTACAAATTACTTTCCTATCTGCTTTCCTCTTGGCCGTGTTACTCTCACATTTCTGGTTGCACAGCAAGTCAGGTTCAGGAAAAGAAAACTTTCTTAACTGTACCATGGGCTGACAGCTAAAGCAGTGTCCAGCCGATCCTCAAAATACGCAATCTGTCACCACCATTCTTCCATGCTACTGCCTCAGCTACAGGATTATGCAAAGTTGGAAATAATCACAAATGGATATGGAATTTTTGCTTGAATCTATGAGCAACACATTTTCCAAGCAATAAAATAGTCTACTAAAACCAGAGCTGGGGCTCAATCCTATTTCCTAGTACTAAATGCTTAGGTTTAAGCACAACTGCTTTCCTTGTGGATGGGGAGACTTTTCATTCACTGAAAATTAAGGATGTGTTTTAAAGCTTGACACTGTGTGACTTGCTAGATTGGAATTGGACATAAATATAAAAACTCAGCCAAAGAAAAACTCAAGTGATTAATGGCATAAATACCATACTTAGAAGTGTCCCAGAAACCTTATCTAACTTCAGAATCCCAAATCATAGCACCTAAGAACTAAAATGTGACTTAGTCAAAATTTGGGACCCCAAACACACAAAACTGTCATGCTGAATATCCTGCACATCACTGCCATCTGCATAGGCAGAAATACCTAACCTTTCCAGAACTCTCTAGATCTTCAAGTTCTACCTACCTCTCCATTTCTTGTCATGCCATAATGAAGCGATAACAATTTCTTAAAAAAAAAATAAATAGTAAAATAAAAGTTTAAAGCAGCTTGCTTTTGTGCTTATTGTAGATCTTTCTCCAACAGCCTGATGGCAAGACCATTCAAGGTAGCCATCTACCTTGTAGGCTAGATTTCATTGTTGCCTCTGTTTGTAAGTGCTTAGATTCCCTTTCTCATAGATATCCTCAGACTAAAGGTGGATTAGAAACAGATTTTACGCTTTTGAGACAAGTACTTTAAGTGGAAGCACACGATGCAAAAGATGAGTAACATCCCCTTCACCATCACCACTACCTCCTCTCCACTTTGGAAGGAATTCAGTGTTGGCCCAGACTGTGCTCCAACCACAGCCACCAAAACAAGCTTCTCTCAGGACCTGGAGTTTGGCATCTCTTCCACGATGTCTGCATAGCAATGGCTGTTAAAGCAGACATAAGTCTGTGTCATTCTCTGGTAGCTAAAAGCCTAAGTTTCACATCTGTCTTCCCTTAGGTGGAATTTACTGAGCCCAGACCTTGATCCTAGGAACTAGCTCGATCCAGCAAAAAAGAATCAAGTTTTGAATTAATATATCTCCACTGCTTGGTTTGTCTTTCTCTGGATCTAGCATCCTCATGCCTCAATTTCAATAGAAAGGTTGTGTGTGCAACTGTAACTGCAATCAAACCCCCAGTGGCTGGGCATCCAAATAGTTCTCCCTCCCCCGCTGACCATATTGCGTGGATCTCCACTGATCAGCCCAGGAGCACAGACACCTAGTGAATCACCTAGTGCTCACCTGGTGCATCCCACTGCGTATGATTTAGCCCCAGGTTCTCAAAGATTTCATGCATGTTGTTTCCCATACTGGAATTCCCAAAAGATGTCAAAAGCAAATCCTGCCGTTATATGGAGTCTTTCACCCTTTGTGCAGACTACAGGTAAGCAGGACAGGAGAATGCTCCTGATTTCCAGGCCATTTGAAATTAGGTATTACAGTATCTTTCCACACAGAGCTGAACCTCAGTTGCCTGCAATTTTCTCTTAGAGGTAATTGATTCCTGAAGATATAAGAGCTTATATGGCAAACTGACTAACCCTTACCATAGTGAGTACTAATCTCTTGGACTCTCAAAATAGCTTACAAGAATAATACACGCTAACCACACATACCAAAACATAGTACTAATTGTCAGTGTTCCAAGTATGTTAATTACCCTGTGTGTGTGTGTATTACAATGCTCCAAAAATTTATTTTTAAATAATCAAGCCGCAGAATGGAGGCTGAGATCAGAGGAGTCTGGGTTACAAGAAGAGTCTGGGTTAAAGCAACAAAAGTTAAAATGGAATTTCTGAGATAGCTTCCATTCCCGATTCCATAAATTTTATTCTGTTTACAAAGTAACTAATTCAGTGACTGAAAAAATAATTGAAAGATTTTCTTGAAGAGTGAATACCACTGAAGTCCTGTATTTCATATTTTCTTTCTCAAAACAGCTGTCAGAAACTAGTAGCACTAAGAGCCCATAATAAAAACAAACATGAAAGTAATGGATAAAGTACCAGATGCAGCTTTTACTTAATGTGATAATTCCTGTCTTTGAAAAGGCATACTACTAAAACAGCAGTAGAAAATTCTTTTTTAAAAATCCACCTTCCTATCATTTATGCAGATGGTCAAAGCCTGGGCAGGACCAGCGGCTTGTACAGCAAGCTCCTAAGCTCTTTTCACTGGAGAGTGAACTCAGGACTAATTGTAGACAACTACAGTCAGGTGAGACAAATCACAAACGTTTACTATTTCCCCAAGTTCAAATATCCATTCTACAAAACATGGGATGTGCACTGGAGAACAAGAAAACGCTTGTGCGATCCAAAGAAAAAGAGTTTCAAACCCCAAAAGAAACAGAGGTGTGGGTGCTCTATTAAAAGCGGAGCCTTTACGAAAAGGCTTCTGGGTTTCTGGACAAGGTTTCAAAAGGAACAGTCAGTTTCTGGGAATGTGATATTCTCAATCAGGAAAACTGAGAAATATATATATAAAACATTTAGAAGAAATACAGCTAGAACTGAGATAAAATAATTCTGGAGAAATCTCATTTTCCTTCCCTCCTCCCCCATACACTTTGGGAACAAAAGCTCCTAATAGCCCATGGGAAAGGGAAACATTGTCTTCAATGTCTTTTGCAACAGGCAGAGAAAATGTTGTACCATTTAGGGTGTGCATTTTGTTCAGTGGAGCAACACAAGGAGCACGGGGCTAATAGATGTGACAGTGAAGTGGTTTTATAACATCAGTGTTGTATAACTTCTTGATTTTTGTAGATGGTTAGCAGCAATAGAGCTGCATTGGACAAATGTGAAATCATCTCTCAAAATAATATGATATGATAGGACAAGTGTATTCTGGCTCGATTTGCACCAGGCACTAGTATAGAATATCTCACTGCAGTGCAGCCATTCCCAAATTGAACTGAAGAGGTCAAAGATGCTTGTAAGTTCCAGAAGTGGGGGAAGAAACCCTCTGTTTTCTGGGGGAGTCAGCTCCTGGTACTTAATGAATTGTAATACAGAATTTAAATTAAACGTGTACCAGGAAGGGATTTTTGGCTTTTATTTATTTCTACATCTCAGTGGCAGTCAGCATACAGAAAACATGATACAATGAGTTCAGCATGTGGGGGTAATCATGTAGTTAGGCGGCAATGTTAATCTAGTTGAGGCCAGTAATATCTGGATGTTGACGTGCAGTGTCATGTGCTGTCTTTTAGCATTTCCACATGGGCGATCTGTTACTTTGCACCATTAGAATCTGCATTTGATTTCTTACTCTCTTATCTGACTCCTCAGGGATTCGGTAAATCCAGCAGTAATTTACAACTGCCATTCTCTGGGCTTTGACACGTATGCAGTCAAGGATTAAAATCCAGCTTCTAAAGCAGTTACCACTTGCAGCCATCTGCCCTGCCCTTCTGACGGAGATCGCCAGTGCCACCACAGAAGTCTGAAAACCCGGTGAAGCAACTCCTGAACATCTCAAGCCTGTTTATTAAGGTACATAGATCCACTTTGAATTTAATGCTTAGCTGAGAACAGCAGCAGTACAGAAGCTGATTCATAAATCATGAAGCAAATCTTTGTCAGAGGTCAGGCAACAACTTGGGCAGCACCCATCTGAGCCATCTGATTTTATTCTGCTTCTTCATGTGAATGACCCCTTGGACTTCAATTTTTACAAGTTAGTAAATGACAATCCTTCCAAAAGCAATTGTTCAGAACAACAGGGCTACTTCAGATGCTTTGCAGACTATTGTTTTACTGAGTGCTTTACAGACTCTCAGTTTTCCTTGGTTACAATTTTTTTTTAGTTTTTTTTAAATTTTCACAGCCACAAATGAAGCAGAAAGGAGGGTTTGCTGCACATCCTCTTTTGAACCCCAATACGAAGCGTGTTAAGTCACTGTCTCCACATTGGAAAATCTCTCTCTTTCAGACACTTGGGTGCAATTATATAGCAAACTCAGAAGTATTATATAGCAAATTATGTAGGCTCTTATTTACATGTTTTTATTATACAGAGTGAACAATCAAAGTAGTTGTTGATTTTAAATGATAAACTTTTATTCTGAATATACTGTTTTTGCACAAGAATTAACACAACAGTTCTAGGATTATAAACTTTTTATAACATTATTGTACAAATTTTTACAAAAAAATATTTTTCCAGGCTTGTCAAGTTCCACAAAAGTGTCAAGAGAACACAAGAAAAGGGAGAAAGACCTGCTTGTCTTGTAAGAGCAATCAAGCCTTTTTTTGCAGAAACGCACACTGACCATTTCAATAAAAATATCCCAGAAAGCATGATCCAGACATTCCATACAACACAAGAAGAGAAGACAGCTTTGTCAGATCACAATCGCAATTTCATGGCATCTGAACAAGACAGTATCCCTTTAGCCTCAGTGAAATTATTTCTTCAAGATGATGTTTTTCTTTTAAACCATAAACAGGACAGATGCAAGTAGCTGGGAAGAGGGTGAGGCTAACTTTTCAAAACTCTTGAATTGTTTTCAGACACTTTGTTTTAATCTTTTTACAGTAGTGTACAATGAGTATTAACAATATTAACATTGCGGTATGAAAAAAAAATAATAAATCTGGCCTTTGTTAAAGGCTTGGATGTCTGATGAAGCTAGGGTAAAATTTATCCTAAGGAAGGAGTTATTAAGATTTCACCTTCTGGTGACATTCCAAAACCACCCAAGTGCGTCGCAGTGCCTTGTAGGCGTTAATATACTTCTTAATAACCAGTGTGCTAGCATCTGAATTTTTAGGACGAATGAGACTGAGGTTGTGTTCTGAAATTAAGACATACTAAGCACGCTTTCTGAGCTTAAGTGTTAATGGGAACAAAAGGTCTTAATGTCTCTTCAGTGATACCGAAAAACCACAGCAAGTAACACTTGGGTTGCAAAGGTCACTTAAAAGGGATACTGCCTATTTGAACCCAGTAAGGCCAGTTTTTAAGTTAGTAAAAGGAATATTATAGGAAAACTTACAAATGGCAGCAACACTGTTTTTTGTCAAGTTAAGCAGTAAAGCCTCAAGCATTAGAAACATGAAAAAGATCATACTAAAGTCTTAAAGGTACAGGACCTAAAAATCTTGTCAATCAAACCTGCTATGTCATGTTAAAAACCTGTTACAAATATGGACCACGTTCAATGTTTTGGCAGTAATGCTGGTTGTTTAAATGAAAAACTAGAAAGAAACCTTTCATGTTAAGTCCTCAGATCATGTTTTGCACAGTACCATGCTGTAACAACTTTAATGGTGGGTATTTGTCAGACATACAATAGGCTGCATGACTTCTGTGTAAACTGAAACAGTCCCAACAGTTCCCTTAGTGCTATTTAAAGGATCTGAGCAAATATGAACAGAGCTTTTTATCTGGCTTTAAAAAGAAAAAAACTTTTTACAACATATTGTAATTTGAAAATGTCTCAATTTAAAGCCTAGGATCAAGTTTCTTCTCTCACAGACAAAAGAAGATGACTATTATGCATTATGTGAGAGTAAGGATACTCTTCTGCATGAGAATATGTATTTATTCGTGCAAGTTATTTCTAACAGACTGGTATTCACAGTTTGAGATAGCTAAAGTTCACATTGCATTTTCTCTCTGTGTTTTGTAATTTGCAGATACCTAGGTACTGCATTTTAAAAAATCTTGACCATCACTTGGATATAATCAAACTATATATTGCTTTCTGCAAAAAAAAAGCCAAAATTTCATTTTTTCCTTTTTAAAGTATTGAGTTCTATGGGGACAGTACTAAGCCCTTCTGGGAGGGCCAGATCCTGAGTTTTCTATCAGACGGGTATAATGGCTGGAAGGCTAAGTGTTTATACAGAAACATGTTTCTTCAGGTCATACAGAGGGGCAGAGGAGAGGAACAAAGGATATTTCCCTCTTTGGATAACCCAAGAAGGCTCATGTGTCTGCATGGCATGTGCTTCTCCCTCCTTTTGTATTTCAGCACTCTGAGGGAAGTTGGATGAGAGCAAAAGCCGCAGTTGGTTTCTGTGGCAGCATGGCTTTGTGCCATCTTTCTTTCTGCCTACAGACTCTAATCAAATCTTTATTAAGTAACTCAAAATATGGCCTACCAGCATAAGCAAATTGTTCCAAAATGTTAAATAATGTAACTTTTCCATGAAGGGTTTCTTTTGGGAAGCTAAGTGAAACTGTAGAGAACTTAATATACTGACAGTCTCTCAAGAAATTAGAAGAGCAAAATGCAAGCTAATATGTATTTTAAGTAACCTTAGAGTAAAAGCTATGAGTGTAGTAAGTATTGGCCTAATCCTACAAAACTTGTTCCTCCCATAAAATTTCAATTGACCATGTTAAGGAAAAATACAGGACGCAGTCTCAGCATTAGAAAGACTCAAGTCAATTTTTTATCAGGTGGTAACTGGTGATAGGGTGAAGTGCAGCAATATGACTGGAAGGAAGAGCTCCAAGATTATCTTCACCCATATTATCAAAATTAGCTCACCTTCCCTGAGGAGGACCTGAAGTCATCCAACACAGTTAATTGTACTTTTAACCCCCTGACTTTACTAGAGATATTTTTTAAAAAGCTAAATCTGATCACTAAACAAAAAGTCAGGTTTTATTTTTTTCACTCACTGTATTCCCAAACATGAGAAAATACATAGCTGGAGCCAAAGTACATGACAAAAATGATGAACCAGCCATGGGTACAACTACAGTAGACATCTGATCTTTTAAGCCATGCCACGGCTTTGAGTAGCTTCTTCAGTTTTCATAGGATATTAATGCATGCCCAATTATTTCTTCAAGCTTTTGGCATGATCAAAATTATATCAATCAATTGCCAGCATATACATACCAATGCTTTGCATTTTCTTATTTTTTTTTAAAGAGCTAGTGTATTGTGCCATGTTAATATTTGCATATTGCAGTTGTTAGCAGAATTGTACAATACCAGCAGAGTTGCACATTCATTGGTTTAGCTGTCTTGCAATACTGTTTAGTTCTGAAACTAGAAAAAAAGCGCAAATCATATTTTGCATCAACACTATGCTACACTGTAATATTGTAATTTACTGCACCAATCTGTATCACCAATGAGGTTGTATAAAAACAACTTCTAAAATTATTATTCACAATCAAGTATCAATGTGCATACATATAGATTCAAGGCTCCCCATTTGTTTAGATTTTTTCTAATCTCAGCAACCAGGACATTTTGCTGTTAAATATGCTATTTTCAATAATAAACAGCAACAGCAGAAGTTTTAATATTATGGGTGTTTTTATATGAATGAAACAAAGGGGGAACCTGATACGAACCTCAGAGAACATATAGTTCCAAAAATAAATGTGTTAAATCTGATTTTTATGTACTTAAAATATCTGTACACAGGTTTTCATGTGAGATCACTATTCTGTAAAAAAATCCGACTCAACCCCTTTGTTACGATAGCTAAATTTACCCTATTTTCTCAGCTTTTTCATTGCACAGTATATTCAGAGCTCTGTTTCATAATATAATTTAATATGATTTGATTGCAATACATTGCAATGTTCAGTCTCTCACACAATAAAAGAATCACTCAGTTACCTTTTCAATGGACTATACTCTACCATCAAAGAAAACAAACCAAAAAACAATAACATAGCATCATCATCATGCAAAATACCCTTGGAAACCAACGTTCAAATATCACAAAGACATTTTTTATTCACAAGCATTTTTGTTTGAGCCTTTGAAAGATTCTACTAGCTTTATATATAACTGCATTGTGAAAAGGAGGTGAATATTACATTGAAATTAACATTTTTCTGACAAAAGATGACACCAAGTTTAAGATGAGAATCACTTTTTAGTTAAACTCTCAAGCACCTTTATATTTTTAAAAACAGAAGTTTCCTTCCTTCCTTCCTTCCTTTCCTCCTTCCTTTCCTCCTTCCTAAACTAACAATTTATCAACCTACCAAAACTTAGCTTGCTACTTGATTCATTTTGGAAGAATAAACCACTCATCATAAAGCATTTCAATCACGCTGAACTTCTGATGAAGACTAGCCAATATTTTCATTTTACTCAACTAGTTTGGACAAAACTGATCAAAGCAGCCATCATGGTGTTAGTAATGTATATTGGGGAGTATGTTTTCTTTTTTTTTTTTTTTTAATCACTGTTCATGTAAAAGAATATAAATCTTCAAGATATCCAAAGCTTAAAAGAAATGAAAATCATATGCATAAGCTATTGTCAGGGGAGCCCTTTTACATGAAGTCATCAAGATTACAACAACAAACAAACAAAAAAAAATCTTAGATTCCCCAATGGAGCACGTACAGAATTCTGTTCGGATGGCATAGATGATGCAGCATTCACACACGTTTAAGGATCTGACACTCCAACATGCAGCCACCGTGGGTGCCTTTATGAGTCTCACAAGGAGTGATAACCAGACACGAGCACTGCTGTTCTGCTGCTGTCTGAATAGCTGACCCTTTTTAAAATGAAACTGAGACTATCGTTTTGGCCAGGTCTTGATTAAGTTATGCAGGTTTTGGTTTAGCAAGGTCATAACTGGCAGTGTCTGCTGCCAGATAACAGCCAAAGCAGGACCAACTGAATTCCTACCACAGACCACAGTGATGGACTCAGACCAGAGACACCACCGCAGTCGGCCGAATCTTCCTGTTGACAAGAAAAGAAGAAACCATTTAACATTAATTACAATTAAATTTCCTGAGAAGCAATCTACATTTGAGTCTTCAACATATTGAACTATCCTTGAGGCATCCTTTTTGGTCTTATATAAGTTATTTTGCCTAAAATAACAGCAAATAATTCCTGGAAGTTTATCTGATTTTTGATATGAAGAGTGGCATTACTACATTAACTATAAGCATGGGAGGATTAAATACTTATAAGGCTTCCTGCGGTCACTTATGAACTAGATGGGATACTTACACAATCAAACAAGAAATGCTAGACCTGGGGACCCCAGTAAACCACACCTATATTCCTTAAAATTACATCAGTTTGGAGATTTTGAGTATCTCTTCATTGCGAGGAAAGATGGAAGAACAGATAACTTTTCAATATTAGAAAACAAATACTGGAATATGTTCATGTTCATTTCATCAACATGATCACACATTAAAATGAATATGCTCTGCAGGTGAAGATATGACCAAAGAGAATGAAAATCCTTTCTCTGTCTCTGATCCTATATTCAAGTATAAGAACCAAATTTTCTGCTGGCTTCCTGTACACGTTTGATGCAGTCTGTAGAGAAGACACCCACCAGTTTGAGGGCTCACTCTGAGCTGCACTGCTCTGTCATGCATCAGTGGGCCTAACTATTCATTATGCCACACAGCAATCACACCTCTTTTCCCCATTCCTCTTTACCATTAATTGCTGTCATTTGGTCCCACGTTGCCTATAATGCATCATACCTTTCACATTATGGACTTATTCATTAGTCTGGCTGAAATACATTTGATACCTGTTCTGGAGTCTGTAACATGTTTACACCTTCTTGTTTCTCAGGACTGATACAATCTATGTTTAGCTGCCTAAAACACCAGGACAATGTTCCAGCCATCCCCTGCACTGCTCTGTCCACTGAGTCTGAGATTCATGGGTAGCTCTGAAGGCTGAATATATTTGGTCTTCCTCTTGTTTTCACTGTATTTTGTACCCATAGTATAATAAGACACTTTCAATTTTCCAAGAGATTCCAAGCCTCCAAGGTGTAGGTGGGAAGGGATCTCGGTATATTAGGAACTGGGGAATCTTCTTGAAGAGGAGGAACATATGCAGGGAAGGACAGACTGCACCTTAACAGTAACAGAGCCTGGCTGCTGGCACAGAAATTAAAAAGGTTTTAGAACAAAGAGCAGAGGAAAGACAATGAGCATGGTACAACTCCTGGTTCAGACTGACATGCCACTGAGGCATATGTAACCAATATTCAATGTGCCTCAGAAAAGGCTGGGGAGGATTGGGAATAAAAAGTACAACCAGGACAAATACGAAAGGGTCATTAAAACACCTTTAATTTATTGGCACATCCTTATCAAAACTTTCAAGTGCTTCTACACCAATGCTAGGGACATAAAATTAAGATGGAGGAACGAAGACAAGTCATCAGTGAACCATCCCAAAATAATACACATATGAGAAACCTGGTGGAAGGAGAATAATCAGTAAGACAGAGCATTGTCAGGCTACCAACTTTGTAAGAATGGCAGTGTAGGACACACAGCAGAAGGGTAGTATGTAAAGGATAATACAAAGTGGAATAGCATAGAAGTACTACAGGAAAAGGAAAGTGTGATAAAATTTCTGTGGGTAAGAAATTTCAGAGACTAATAATAAAAATGTAATACTAGGATTGTACCGCTGACGACCTGATCAAAGTGACAATATCCATCATGAAAGACTGATACAAAACATGTGAGATTAGAGAAGCCACATATAGACTAGATCGATGCCTTATCGAAAAGAGATGTAGAGATCACATTTTTGGATGTGATAAATGACTGCCTTTTGGAACAAACAGTCTTTGAATCTTTAGTGGTGCACGAGGCCCTCTTCAAAATTATTAGTAGAGAGCTGCTCTGTGTAGTATAGTATAGCTCTAGTAGCAGCGTAGACCACAATGCAATAGGATGTAGCATTGTTGCGTGAGAGATCAGGCCAAACAAATCCAAAACAAAAGATACCAATTTCAAGAAAGGGAACCATGTGAAAATTATCAAAAGCAGTTAAAAAACCCCAATCAACCCCAAAACCAAGAAAACAGAAAAAACCCTTAACTAACAAACAAACAAAAAGCAGAAAGCAGGAAAAAAACTAGAACAAGCATCTCAAAAGGCAAGTCCCTCACAAGGATACAGAAGAATATTTAGAAATATTGCCTTAGATATCCAGGTAAAATGAATGCTACAATTAGAACAACCAACCACCCACCCCCTTCCCCCCAAAACCCAACCCCAAACAAATGAAAAACCAACAACCCCCCCCCCCCAAAAGACAACCAAACCCAAAACCCCAAAGAAACACCCCTGCATGAATCAGTAGGGAAATTAAGTACACTGTCATAGGGAAAAGGTCAGTATTTAAGAAATCAAGTTTACTCAAATGGGCAAGAACAGGAAAGCACATAAAAATGGCAGGTTAGATATAAACAGGAAATTAGGAGGGCTGACAAAGACTTTTTGATGACCTCCCTGCAAAATATACTGAAAATGATAGTGGAAAGTTTTCAATAAATCAAAACCATGAAACCAAATATGGAGTTAGGGCAACTGCTTGATAACAGAGGTGTAAAGAAGGAACTTGGGGATTACAGGGCACAGCAAAGGAATTCAGGGAGTTCTTTGTGTCACTTTTAAGGGGTGAAGACTTTAATGAGATTCCCACCGCACACAATGCATTCTTTAAAGCAGAGAGGTCAGAAGAATCAGAATCAGTTTGGAATAAATACAAAGAAAATCAGATAAAGCAGACAAATTAGACTCAATACGTCATGAGGAATTATAGCATTCACCAACAGTCTCCTTTAGAAACTTGGATGTAAAAAACCAAAACAAACCCCAGCATTCAAGTTCTTCAGGAAAAAAAAAGAAGAAAAAAAAAAAAACATTCATTCTGTCCTAAAGCGAATAGCTCACATTAGCTGCCGTTCTTTACTCATTAGTCATTTCCAGACATGTCTCTCTCATCTGTTAACTTTATAATTTAGTTCTATAATTTTGGCTTAGGCTTTTTTTTTTTTCTAGTTGATTGCACTCTACAAGTTCAAAATTCCTAAGGTTTCTGGTCAACAAGTCAGTCATAAGTGAACTCTGCTGCACCAGATTTGGAGTAGGATGCTAAGATTTGAAGATGTGCTGAACTTTCTGGTTTATTTAGTTTGGCTCTGTCGCTTTTTGCATCTGCATTGTGTCTTGTCATGTAGCTTTATTTCTATTCAAAGCACCTAAAAATAACCCTGTTGCTTCTTCCTCACAGTGAGTATCATCAGAAACAGAATTATCAGTAAAGGTTTCTTCTCACATGAATTCAATGAACAGTACTCAGTGTTACCTCTTGGTATTTAAGATTCTTATCACTGAAATTACTTCAAAGAGCCATCTTTGAAGAAACAGTCTAAAGTAAAGCAAGAGGTTTAAAATTTCCCAACAAAGGGGAGATGTCTGGAGAGTAAGTAAGAATTAAATTGAAGATCTTAAAATTGTGCATAATAGGAAGGGTAAAATATCATTATAGTGAAAATGGCATCCAGTATGGATAGAGAAGATGGACCTCCACATATAGAATTATACAGTACTCAGCTTTCATGTCACCTCCACATTAGACCGAAGATTGAGTAAATTATGTTGATGAATTAAGCCTACCACTATATATACTTGAAAAAAAACTCCATTCTGTTGCCCATTTCTTCTTGCTTTTTGAGACTTTTTTTAAACTACATCACAATTTATGGGCACTGCTTTTACATTCAACAGTTACACTATGTAGTATTCCTATCGGATTGAAAAGAAATATTTTAATATGTTTTGCTCTCTCCCTAAAACTACACAGAGCAGTTTAAAAAAGATTCACAACTTCACAACAGTGGAGAATGTCTTGGAAGCCTCATGCAGGAAAGGCATCTTTTTATCATGAATGACAGAGCTAAACTGTACTAGACAAAAGTATACAAGGTTTATACACATATTTCAAGGTTGGTGAGATTTTAACCTCATATTGATCAAAGTCACATTGAATTTCTGAGGTTTGTAGAGCAATTTACAGTGGTAAACCAGCAGTTCTGCCAAGAACAATTTCTAAATATTCTCTCTGGAATCAGTTATTCTTTTGTGTCCTAAGCCAAGACAAAAATAGTAGTGGCAAAGAAGGTACAGCAAATCCTATCTAAATTACTTTTTCCTCCCCAGCATTGCACGTTGTACTTGTCTTGTGTGCTTTAACTGTTGTGAAAATTACAAGAAATGTAAATAAAAACCAGGAGGAGAAAGCCTGATTACATGCTGATTTACATAAATGCAAAAAATCAACAGTTTTATGGAAATGAGTGGGATCCCGTCATTAATTTGGAACCAGATTGAGCAAAACATCAGTTTTGAATGGTCTTCAAAATGTCCTTTTTGAAAACTTTTCCCCTATTCCTGAGCTTTAAGAAAACTTTGCAACTGTTTCCTGCAAATGTTATTTTTGAGATGTCTTATAAAATTTCTTATAACAAATTACACAGCAACATTTTGTCTTATCTTTACCTTATCTTATCTTTACGTCTGCCAGTGCAATTAGACACTGAACTATTTTTAAGCAGTTTCACTGAAATTTTCCAGCCCATTACATTAGTTACTACTACATTAGTCACACAGAAAACCTGAATAACCAACAGATCAGTTGGGGATGACCTCTCTTTGTTATCGTCAAAATAATATTCTGTAAACTATTTCTCTTTGAAGAGAGAAAGAATTTGAAAAGAAATTGGAAATAATCCTCTTTAGCCAGTTGCTAAAGTTACATCAGAAGTATAGCAGAAATTTCTTGTGTTAGTAAGTCACTTCAAATTTCCTTGCATGCTCGAGGTAGAGAAGTGTCAGATCCAAATGTCATCTCCTTCATGTCATGCCTTACTATGATAACTCTAGAGAGGGTTAATTTACAACATCACACACTGTGAAAATTATTCAGCACGTGCAGAATGGAAATGAACGCTTTTCTAAAACCATATATTCATTGTTAAGTATCAAACTCATATATTCATTGCTATATATCAATATTTCCTTGAAGGCAGTGCCAGTCCCTAATTTTAAAGATACACATGGAAATACAAATACATATATATGTCTAAGTCTATAAACATACTTGTTACTCCTTTAGAAGTACACTATAACTATTTAATGCACTAAAAATTTGTCTTGAAACCTTAATCATTTATCAGAACCCATTGTGCTACACTGACTATAAAAAAGATAAAACAACCATATCTGTCAAAGAGCTTCTCATCTGGCCTTTGATATCAACCGGTTACCTCAAAGTTATACCTTATATAAGCCTATATTTTAAATGCTTCATATTGCATGGAGAACACCTTTACTTTTACTCGAGTCACTTCAAGTTCCAATGCATGGTCTTTCATAAATTTTGTGTCACCCTCCTTTGGCCGGACTGCCATACAAAGCTCTCAAAGCTGTACAGCTACCCACACATAGATCAGGGATACAGCCAATCCCATCAAGATGTATGCAGTTTTCTGGGCTGCTAATCACCTTCAAAGCTCCCACTGACATCCCTGGGAGCCGATGGAAATAAGACATTCCCAGAAATGGCTAAAAACTTGTAGAGTTCTTCTCTGTTCTCAGGCATGCCAAACAAAACCACTGTGCATGTACAAAGTAAGCGCAAGCTGTTCAAGGAGCTGATAAAGACTATTTTGTTACCCTTGATGAAAAAAAAAAAGCAGCTGCCATTATTGAACCTGATCAGCTGGTTTGTATCTGTGTTGGCTTCAGTGATTTTAATAAAACCACACAGGTTAATGTCCAGTGAGAACCCATTTCCAAAATCACAAAGTTATTAAAAAAAGGATGGATGAACAAAATTACCTTTATAACTTTCTGCTGCCAAAAGTCTATCAGCTAAAATTATATTTTGTGGGTTTCCCAGTATTTTGGTTTGCCTTCTTGGGCAGAAAGACCATTTTGGACATAAAGAATTCAGTTCAAGGTGAGTCTCTGCTGCTTTATGTACATTGGACAGTAGCTTTTTAATTAAAATAAGGTTACTTGCAGAGAAAATTGCATGAGTAAGAACATGAGATGTTAATCTTCTAGATTTTAATGTGAAATACCACTGGCTTGGGGGAAGGGACTTTCGCCCTTCCTTACAACCTTCAGCCATGGCTGTGCAAGTTCCTACGTTTGCTAGAAATTAGATCATTTAAACACAGAATAGGAAACTTCAAAATTACTCAAATACAGCTGTTAAACAGACCTTTAAGCTTTTTTTCACTGATGTTCCAGTGATATTAATTGAACCTTCCCCCCAAATATAGAGAATATAAATTATTGAGAAAATGTGTGTTCTAAATTGTTATAATTTTCCATATTTTACTACACTAACTCTGAAAAATGACCTCTTAAGTTTCCATTTCTGCCTCTCTGTTGGCTTTACTTTGATAGATATGTTAGTATCTCCCTCTAGTGGTTTTCTGAGTAATAATATTGATCAGAATCCCCCCTCCCAGTGTACAAGGTCATGAGTTTCATTTAGATCAGCAGTTCTCTTGCATACATGTCACTAGCACAGCAGTGCACACTCTCACACCATTAATTGCAACACAGTCTAAAATGCCAAGGCTTTCATTATGAACCCCAGAGTCTGCACTAGGTCAACATGCAGGACTTCATGTATCCATGTATTTCATTAGAAGAAAAAAACCACCTTCTGCTGTAATTAGGCAATGATTTGGATTGAAAAAAATTAAAAAGTACAACTATGTTTTTACTGAATTCATAGTTTAACCAAATTGATGCACACTATTACCTTCCATCATTAACATTTGCATTAATTGAATGCAGTGAAAACTCCTTACTTTTCTCAATAGCAACACTTACACAGAGCACCCATCCTTGTTATCCCTAAGTACAGCTTTATTTTCACAGGTATTATAGTCTCTTCTAATTACTTCGTACTTTTGTTTGTGCAGAAAACTTTCTTCTGTTTCATTTTAACAGGGACAAGGGAAAAGTGTTTTGAAGGGAATGACATGGACTCGGTTGGTACATGTGCAATCTCAAAGAGCCGACCATATAAACCCAACAGGTTCCCGTGTCTTTGTATTTGCTAAGGGAGAGGCCCTTGTGTTTTATAATTGTGATTTATAAGGCTCCAGACAGAGTTTTTTCATATTTAATTTCCCTTAATATTGCAATAGTAACTTGCTCCAGATTGTTGCTTCTGGGACTCGCTTCATTCTGTTTTCTTTTGTATGCTTAGTAAGTAAAAAAGTCTGCTAATTTTTTAAGCCAAGAACAAAACAAAAAATTAGAGAAAGTAACTGACCATCCACACCACATGAAAACTTGCAGAAAAATGAAGATAGGAGCGGACGTCATGGCAGAGGCACGACTCGTTGTGCATATAGGCTGATCCTATTAATAACGGGCAAAGTAGCAAGTAGAGGAAAGGAAAGAAAACACAGAAAAAAAGACATACAAGATGAGATATCATGCAGATTGCTGGCAGTTAGCAGAGTTAATGTGAAAGCATCCACCCAAGAGCAGCAGATTCACAGCAAATTTTGCAAATAAACTTAACCAAAACAATCCACTGTTACAAAACACATGACTTACACACTGATTAGCACATCAAGCTAGTGAGCAAGAGTTGTACTTTCACACACAATTGTAGCAGGAGGATTTGGAATATGTACAATGGCCAAATAGCTTTTGGATGGTTTTTCAACTTTGTTTAACCTTTGTTGGCCCATAAGAAGACTTCCTTTTTAAAATAAAATTTGGTTACTAGAAAAATGCATTGAATACCAACTGTCTGGACTTTTTTAACACTACTGAAATCTCAGTAATCGTGCCTCATTAAAGAAAAGTAGAGAATATACTGAAACAAAACTTGGTATGCAGCAGTTATAGCCAACTAACTGCACTAGTTTTGGACAATCTTTCTCTTGTAGAAATGGGATGAGGCATTACAAATGCATTTTGAAAATATTTGTTTTATATAATGGCAGGTACTTCCCTGTTCAGTACTTTTTGTCTTGAAATTTATTCTGAACAATTTTAATTCAACATTTTCTCTTTCATATAGTATTTTAAAAGGTAAAACAGAGAGTATATTCAAAATAATTTACGTATGTGGCACAGTTATAATTTTTCTCCTTCAAAACCGTAGTGTATGCAATACAGGGAGTACTAAACAGCACAATTTTGCTGATTTCAGTAAAGCAATGCACTTTTATACCTGTCAAGAACGTGACCTAACGTCACACATTTGCAGAATTTCTAAGAGGAACAACATCCTAAACCAGATATAATGTTTTTAATCATTTAACAATATCTTAAATAATATTTGGAAACACTAATATAAAAAAACCTACTTCTAAGACAGGATTATCCTCTATTTGTGAAAGCCATAGAAGAACTGAATTTCACAGCACTGTACTGAGACCATCAGTTTTATGCTCACTGATGTTTTTTTTTTTTTTTTAGTGGGAATCATGTGTGAAAGTGCAATGGAAAGGCAGATAAGAAAGCAGCTGTTAAGTTTATGTTAATCATGGGATACTTGAAATAGAGTGGCTATGGTCTACAGTGAACAGTATGTTTAGTGATAGATAGGTTACCAGGCACCAAGGTACGTTTAAACATAGTTTTCACTGCTCTTCTAAAACAGCTCTACAATTGTTTTTAAAGATAGTCCTAAAGTCTTACAAGTTCAGTTTTACCTGTTTGGCTTCATCAAAACAGACATCAGGACCCTTTCTGTATCTAGGTTGCTTGACCATTTCACAAGGATTTGGCCCTTCATCTGTTTCTCTCGTTAAGGAGCATGACTGTTTTTCGTGCATCATACGTTAGCAGGATTAACATTCTGCTGTTACTTTTGTGGGAGAAGAAAAGTTTTATGTTAATTCAGATAGTACTGAAATAAACATGAATAGTCACAGTTCCTTGTTTAAATTAAAGAAAACCAAATCAAACCAACCCTCTGGATAAATAGAAATCGATTATTTTTTTTTTACACTGCTTTAATCAAGAAAATAAACATCCTGCATGACTTTTCAGAACCAGTACTTCCAGAACCGTACACAAAATAAAAATAAAAGCTGAGGTTTGCTTTTATTACCATTGCATAAATATTACAGAAAATACTTGATAAAGTAGTAACTTTCAGTGGTGCTGATTGGTTATAGCATATGTTACCCTTGAGTTATTCTGCTAAAATGAAGATACACAGTGAAAGCGAGGAAGCCTGTTTGGAAAAGTAATGCTATAGACAGGCTGAAAATTGCAGTGAAGGCCTGGAACTACTGGTTTTATTATGTGTACACCTATATTACCCCAAATATCACAGACAAGATCATCCCACTATAGGCTTTGATAGTAAATGACAGAAAACCTAATCAGATCTCATTAGCATGTCAATGATGGAGACAGGGAAACTGCTGTCCATATTAACAGCAGAACAGCAGAATAATGCTTTAGCTTACGTCTCTGAAATCTGTAATTGCTGATCTTTAAGTGCAAACACTATACTTCACATTTGCCACAGCCTAACAAGGGCCACAAGTCATTGCAGTGTACTTGAAAGGCACAAATATTGTAAACTGCAAAACCATCTTCTGTTGAAACCTGGTTATATTACCATTCAGAATGTTAAGCTTTTTTTTTTTTATTCCACTGTTGGTAGTACACACATCAAAGCTAAGCTAGAGTGTTTTAAAAAAATTGAGCACCAAAACTTTACTTATCTTAGTATCTCTAACTGATATGGAAGCAATCCTATTCATGCACTACTGTGGAGTACTACAGCAGCTTCATTGCAATGAGTGGAGATGCCCAACAGAAGAGAAGGCAAGAGGATGGGGAATTTAGTTCTACAGATCCACATCTGCCTTCATTCAGATGTTATCAGATTCACCTCGCCTTTCCTCTGCCGGGGCCCAGCTGAAAGGGAAGTCGAAACGTAGAAATATTCTTAAAGACCATGTGCACAAGCAAAGTTGTACCAGCCAGAAGGAAGCAGAGTCTAATAATAACCATCTGAATAGCACCCAAAGGTCATTCTGTCCGCTTGTGTGATGTTATGCTACATCTGCATTTCACAATGTACCTTAGTTACAGAAAATAGAGAATAGCTTAGTACTGCATAGTTGGAACAAAAATAAAATAGTTCATTTAGTCAATATAAGCCCACCCAGCTGCTCTGGCTGCCATTTGAGGTCATTTACTGCTTTCTAGAAGGTTTGGGCCCCACAGGGAAATGCAAGTCATGTGCCCATTTCCCATCAAACGTGCTTCATTTTCTATAGTGAGTGCTGTCTATAAATTCAGACAGTGGCAACAGTTAATCAAACTGTCATGGATTGGAGCCAATTAGAATATTAGGCTGTGTTTACATAGTTCTGTGATGACATGGATATTGCTTCCACCCCAGTGTAACTTCCTTTTCAGCCCAAGCATAGATGGAATTCCAGTTTTATTAATGTGGCAATGAACGCATTGCTTGTGCCAAAGAAACATAGTCATCTCTACCGCCATCTGCTTTTCCTTCAGGAATGGGAGAGGCTGTCTCAACTAACTTCCTGACATGGACAAAGGTATTACTAACTGTTTTCCATATTCTGTCAAAATAATCCAAATTATGATTTGATTTACCATCTCTGGCATGCTATCCTCAAGTGTATATGGCAGAGAAAAATTGAGGTGAATTTCTCCTGGCCTAGAATGTGTGTATGTTGGTTTTATATATTTCCATCACTATCACCTACAGGTATCTACTGGAGTGAACAGGCTAAAGGCACAGAGATTGGTGTGAAGGTGGTTGTAAATTAGAACAACCTTTCACGTGCCTTTAATTTTAATGCATGTGTTGCAAGGACTCTGCTTAGCATGTATGCCACCTATGCCTCCAGCCAGCTCTGAAGAAATTCTATGCTAGCAGCTGAATATACTCTAGTCCTTGATGGTTAAAGCAGTTTCCACAAGTAGTAAGCAGTCCTCACTGGCACTGAGCACACACTAAAGTGCCCCCATCACTTCACCTCAGTGTTGCAGGCATCAGTGCAGCATCCCAACTTTTCATGACCAAACATTCTTATCTTGGTGTTGCCCTTTTTTGTTATTTCTCTAGACAGACATACCCTTGTCTTTTCCAAGGCTGAACAAACCCAGGACTCAGCCTCCCCTTGCCTGTCCTGTGCTCCAGCTGCCAACCACCTTGGTGGCCCTTCACTGGACTTCCTCCAGTATGTCAGTGTGGCACTGGGGTGCCCCAAACTGTACACAGCACTCCAGATGTGGTTTTACCAGTGCTGAAGAGATGGGATGGATCAATTCTCCTAACCTGCTGACTACACTCTTGCTCACGTAGCCCAGGATGTGAGTGGACCTCTTTATTGCAAGGAACAGTGCCAACAGATGTTCAACTTCTTGTCCATCGTGATACTCAAGTCCTTTTCTGCAAAGCTGTTTCTAGGCACGCCGCCCCCAGCCTGTCCAGCTGCAGGTCATTATTCTACCCTGGATCCCAGACTGCATATGCCTTTTGGAAACTTCATCAAGTTCAAGAGTCCATTTCTGTTTAGGTCCTCACAAATAACAGCTTTGCTCCCTACCTCAATGAATGCTGCCTCAGATGATTTGTGATATCACCCACAAATATCTGCTGCTTCAAGTACTCCAATGGCAACCATGCTACTAATATGTACATAAACAGGCCATTTTTTTCCAAATATATTCCAATATATCATAGCCAAAAATCAATCCACACTACTAAATAACATGATTTTAAAGGATACCCGGCTTCTCTGCTTGCATCAGTGGCTTTGGGTCACAGGAGCGGCACAGCAGTTGGCTGTCACTAATAATGAATACTAGATTGGTGTTTGAAATCTTCTCCGCATGATAAAGTCTGGAAAAAAAGCCAACAAAAACCTATGTTTAAATGAAGCAAGGAAATCTGTATTTGAGAAGGACACAGAGTATTGGAATAAAAGGAATCCAACTTCACAGATTCAGTCTGCCTGCTACTGTTTATCTTTTCCATTAACGAACAGCAAGAAACATTTATAACAAATTTTGTAATCCTTTCGACATTTCCATGGTTCCCCCTTTCAACTAGACTTATTAGTGGAAAAAAATGGAAAAGAGCATAAAATGACTTTAATTGAGTTAATAGCTAGCTCTTGTCTGCTACAACAGTAGCTGTACTGAGAAATAAAATCAGTTCAGCCTGAGTTCTTCCCCTAACAACACTGAGAAAACCCCCAACCAACCAACCAACCAAAACCGCACCACATAAACCTGTCTGTAAGAAGGGCGAGAAAGAGGTTTAGGGTATGCGTGCTGTGTATTGGATGTATATTTGTTGTATTTTTATGTACATATAATTCCACAAAAGGCCTTTAAGTTAGTAGGGTCATTTTTCAATTTATAAATAATTGAATAGGCAGCATTATACCTTTAAGCTGTAGATACTACACTTCATGCCTTAGATACTAAAGGTAAGGATATTTCTGTTTTTTTCAAGGATAATTTTGATGTACAATTTAAATTTACTTGAAAGGCAGACAGACTTTCAAAAAAGCAGAGAAAAAAATCTTAGTATTTCTTAGTCATTAATAAAATATATTCTACCTGTCAGAGAGGTAAATTCAGGACAATCTAACAGGTTAATTGCTTTTAGTGGATTCTAAATACATTTTCATGTACACACAAAATAACAAGCAAGTCTTTTCATATAGGTGGTTACCACTCTATATAAGCAGAGTTTTATTACTTAGGTGTGAACTGATTGGATTATTTTTGAAATTCCACAGATGATGAGTTCGTACCACTGATTGGGTACAATATGAGGACAAAATACCTGTTAATTAAATAACTCATGTTGTGATTACATATCTGGTTGTTTTAACCAGCTTAAATTGTCCTTTCATACTCATTCCCTCACTATTTTTGCAATATTAGCATAATAATTTCTGTAGTCTTTCAGTAAACTGAAGAACTCTTCTGAAAACTCTCCAGATATTAAAAAAAAAACAAACACAATGAAAAACCAAACGAAAAAACCCTACAAAACCCCAAACCAGAAAACCCAGCTTAATGAGTTCTCTGCACAACCAGGTACCACATAAACACATACTAGTAACATGGAGGACGAAGTATGGAAGCGGGAAAAAATGTCTGTGTGTTTTGGCTGTATTCACCATTCTCCAATGTCCTCTGTCTTTCTTTCCTGGCTTGAAATATTGTCTTCAAGGAGTTTGAAATCTGACTGTTAATTTTAATTTCTAAGACATTTTCAGAAACTCCTAATGTATGCAAACTTTCAACCCAGCAGGCTTTTGTATGAAACACAGAACTGGGTCCAAGTTGCTATGTTTCTTAAGTATCCGATCTTTTTGACATAACATTAAACATCGTCTTGAAGAGGCACAAGGAGCCTGGAGAGTAATTCTTTTAATCACAAAACAAAACAGCATGGTTTGGTTATTCAGACCCACAGCTTTTAAATCATGAGTACTATTGACTAGAAAGTAAATTTGAAGATAAATTGCATAATCTTCTTGACCATCAAAAATGCCAATACATAAGCAGATTAAAGAAAATTATCTCCTTCTGAATACTGCAGAATGCCTTTAAGTTCACATAATAAACTAAAAGAAAACAAATTGTAATGGACATAGAAATACAATTTTCATGGAGCGTATACAGATTATAAAACAAAAGTTTGACTGAAATATTTCTATAATTCTTTAATTTTTACAATTAAAATTCATTCTAACCAAATAGAGAATATAATTTATCATTTTATTGCTGCATACTTCTCTGTCTTGCTTATGTAAGTTTGGTGTAATTAATCCAAAATATATTTTTTGTTCTTATAATAGTGTCATTATCTTTTGTAAAATAAATGACTATCCAAAAGTTATTATTTATATTGAAGAAATTTTACCTGGAGCAATTTATACAGTCTACTATCCCACCAAAGGATTTATCATCATTTTCAAAGAAATACTGAGTTTGCTCAGTGATACAGCTCGTTTTAGGCAGGGCGGCACCAAAATCATCATCTTCCATATCAGCTGAGAGAAAGAAGAAAATAAAGAAATAAACAATGACATTTTAAAGTCACAGACGCAATGGGGAGATCCAAATATGGCCCGCAGCCTAAATTCTTACCTTCTACTTCACTCAAAGTTGACTCTTTAACATTCTCTTGACTTACCTGCTTCAAGGAAACGTGGAAAAGTCAAGCTCAAAAACAGCTGCTGTAAGATAGACCTGAACACAGAAAGACAATATATATTTGTTAAAGGCTATTTGTCTTCTTTGTATTTTAATGAATCCTTAAAAACTACTCAAGTAAGATTTATTAACAACAAAATCATCATGGCTTATTATGCTTTTGCCAGTTATTAAAGCTGCATTTCTTTAAACCTTACAGTTTGACTCTGGTTTTCTTTTCACACTTTCTCCCAGGTCTTCTTTCACGCTAATCCTTTATTCTACTGTTGAGATTTGCTATCATTTGTGCCCATAACTCACATAATGGAAATGTTATTATGCCATCCATGTCCACTTTTTATTCCTCTGCGGGAGGCGGAAGAGGCATGTTGGCGTTCCTCTAACTCTTCAACCAACCAGAACTCCTTTTGAACACACTCAGGGAAAATGCTCCTGAATTAGATACTTTACACTGATTAAGGTTCATTAAATTGCTGAGAAGGAGACGAACACTGGAATATTACAAGTATATTATAAAAATCATTACTGTAGCAGCTGACTTTTAAAATCACCTCTATTCCTGCTCTTGTGGTATGGAATATATTTTCCTCCTAGATGCTGCCAAAACACTTAGGCTTAAAGAGCTTCATTTATTTCAAATTATTTTTCTTCACTCATGATCATATTTTTCCTATTTTATTTACTTGAAGCAAGTACCAGTTTGCCACATACACGGCCCCCTTCTCCTCTATCAACCTGTCAAAACAGGAATTGCAACAGTTGCATTCCTTGACTCCCTGCTTCTGCTTAAGCCTTCCTAAATTGTAGTTTCCTGTCGTCATGCTTTACGTTTGCTTCTACCTACAAATATGACCTGATCTCTCCTCATCTCATTCTGTTCTAACACCTGTTCTGCAGAGAGAAGGGACTGTATAACTTTATTTGACCTCCAAGATTTTTTTCCTTTTCTCCTTATCCAGCGTGATCCACATGTAAAGAAACTGAATCTGCCCATCACCTTTCCAGTGGAGGCATTGCCTGAAGGAGCTCTGGATTCACATCCACAGCTTTGTGCCTTGAATCATCAGATGGACAGTGTGCCAGCCGACATGGATGAGAAGAGACCTGATCCCATTCAACAGCGATGCAATTTGCTGACAGAAAATAGTAATCCTTTGTATGGGCTTACTAGAGAACCTACAGGGAACTGAGTGAAAAAGGCAGCCTGGGAAAACTGTAAAATCTTCTGAGTTAAAAGAGCATGAAGGAGAAATGATACGTACTCTTTTAACTAAATGCATATAAATTTTGAAAATTATCACTCACACCTTTATCACACATTGTTGCCTGAAACACTATAGCTTTCTTTAATAACCTGGTTTCTCTTATTTTCCCTGCATTTGGTTTTGCCAGGTGCCTCACTGAATCCATTTTTGGTCAGCCCTTTTCACTCTGCTTGCTTAATGGCCTTCTCTGCCTGCTTCTGACCTAGATTCTATTAAAAACATGTCCATAGAAAGTACTTTCATGTGGTGCTTTCAAGTTAAAACATCACACAAAATAAACCTCAGGTCTAAATTGAGTCCAGACCACTGAGTCTGATTTGAACACTGATAAACTAAAGTTTCTCTGTTTGAGAAGAGCTCAAGTTTTTCTTCTGGATTATTGCCCATCTCCAGTTTTTGAGGTTTGCTGTTGTCCAAGAAAACCAAGATTTTTGCTCTTTCTGTTGACAAAATGTAACCAACAATAAAAATCAACATACAATCTTCATAGTGCTATCCGTGAGAAAATTACTACATGTTTGTTCAGCTGCTGTATATTTTAACTCTTAGCTTCATAAAGCAGGTAATTTATTCCAGCTTGATAATTATTATAAAAAAATAAGCATCATGAAACTTTAGAAAAAGGAACAGTCTCCAAGGGTGCGATTCACACCAGTGCAAAAGTATCACATCAGTCCCAATTACTTATCCCAATGTGCTGCTGGAGGAAGTAGCTGATAGGGGTGTCTAACTACATGGCTCTGAAACAGGTAAAATTATTTCTGTGGCTATTATTAATAATGCACAAAAAGTTGAAAGAAAAGAAAGCTCCTAAATGGATCTTTAGTTTTAAAATATATCCAGTGTTCTGATTGTGAAAGATAAACCTAATTACTGGTGCAGTCCTGCCTCCCTCAAGGTCAATCCCAAAACTCCACAGCAGTCCAAATACACCAACTTTTCCCCACAGCTATAGAAAATGCTAGGACAATGACTACAGAATTATCCAAAATGCTTTATATATATTTGCTTCCTTGAAATAGTTCAGTAATGCTTTTCACATTCCATTTCAAAGAACCAACTAACAATTATCATGAGAACCTGTAACTGAACTGTGCCATCAGATAACATACTGGTTATCCTGCAGTCTGAAGCAAGACTTCTTTACATTTTGTAATAAAGAAGCTTCATGTGTTTTTGTAAAATGATTCACTGAAGAACAAACATTGATTTTCTTAAGACTTCTTGCTAGAAAAAGGGAAAGATGATATTCTGAAATAGGGAACCAAGTCATCAATAATTCTAAATGTAATAATTTCATCTGAACCTTGACACCTGTCAATCAGACTTAGATCATTAATTCCAATTCTACTTTCTGAAGCTGATTTTGTAGAGTCAGAACACACAATCACAAAACTTGGCAAGAGTAGTTTCAAATTCAACACTTAATTTTCCACGGAGTTTGGAGACACAGCTAAGAATTTTCACCATGAGAAACTGCAGAAACAAAGGGTTCAGAGCAGGTTTTGGGGGGGGGGGGGGGGGGGGGGGGAAGACTGAACAGTCCCAACCTACTAAATAATTCTAGTTTGGACACACAGACAGCCGCCTAAACATGAGCCAGCAGTGTGCCCAGGTGGCCAAGAGGGCCAATGGCATCCTGGCTTGTATCAGGAATAGTGTGGCCAGCAGGACCAGGGAGGTGATAGTGCCCCTGTACTCGGCACTGGTGAGGCCGCACCTCGAGTACTGTGTTCAGTTTTGGGCCCCTCACTACAAGAAGGACATCGAGGTGCTGGAGCGTGTCCAGAGAAGGGCAACTAGGTTGGTGAAGGGTCTAGAGCACAAGTCTTAGGAGGAGCGGCTGAGGGAGCTGGGGTTGTTTAGCCTGGAGAAGAGGAGGCTGAGGGGAGACCTTATTGCCCTCTACAACTACCTGAAAGGAGGTTGTAGCGAGGTGGGGTCGGTCTCTTCTCCCCAGTAGCAAGTGATAGAATGAGAGGAAATGCCCTCAAGCTGCGCCAGGGTAAGTTTAGGTTAGATATTAGGAAAAACTTCTTTACTGAAAGAGTAGTCAGGCACTGGACCAGGCTGCCCAGGGAAGTGGTTGAGTCCCCATCCCTGGAGGTATTTAAAAGACGGGTAGATGCAGTGCTTGAGGACATGGTTTAGTGGCGGACTTGGCAGTGGTATGTTAACGGTTGGACCTGATGATCTTAAGGGTCTTTTCCAACCTTAACAATTCTATGATTTCCTACACGCTTGTACTTACCAGGCGGCTGCCGAAGCCCACCATCCTAGATGCAAAATATCTGTTATCGTAGGCTGGGAAAAAAACAACAGAAATTATGTTATTTGTATAAATACCTGCAGACTTTTAAGGGAATGTCAGTCACTGCACAAGGGACTACTGACCACATATGCAGAACGAAGTCCAGCTCCTTGCTTTGGTTCTTCTTCAGGATCGCAGACCGATTGATAGTCATACGACTTGTTAAAGGCATACAGGGACATGTTAATCAGGTTTCGCATCAGGCCAGGATCAATTTCACCAAAGAATCTTCCAATCTGATGAGGGAGAATATACGGAGATAAGTTCAAGTATTTTCAAGTATGTTTCTCATAAAAAAGTGAACAATTCTGGCTTTTCTCCCCTGACAGTATTTTTTCCTCTACACAACTCGTCTCTCTTGCTGCTTATGTATTTATTTCTTTCTTTGACTATTTCCGTTCCAAAAGTTTGTTTAGAGAACTCCAGTTAGACAGTAAATGCACTATCAATGAGACCACCCTGCTTGGGGAAGAACAAGAGGGATATGAGAAAGAAGGTGTGTGGATGCCATACTACTTGCCCTCACCATCATAGGTCCATCAGCAGCCTACCAGCCTAAGGGCAGAGCACAAAGAACACAACTTGGTAGAGGTCTGGCATCTTGAACCATAAATAAGTCTGTGAAAAAGACTAACAAAATAACTGGAATTTCTGATACAGCAAATTTTTTGCAATTCAGAAATGTTTTTCAATTTCTGATCTGTTCTTTCAAACTCTGATGGGCACGATATATATAAATAAAAGAAAGATTATATTCTTAGGGTGAGCTGAGAGTGAAATGCTATTTTTTTCTCATAAAACTTCTCCCTATTGTGGTTCATGTACTATACTTAAAAATATACATACCTGTTGTGTATATTCATCCCGATTTGACATCAAAAGAAATCCACCATCATCAAGGATAACACAGTCCACATGCTATTATAAGAAAGTAAAATATGTTTTGCAGGAAGGATTTGTCAAGAGAACACTCTGTAAGAAACTATTTTTTATTCAACACTTCAGAACTATCTTCAAATCTATGTGGCTCAGGCTAAATCACAACCCCATAGCCAAGGGCCAATATTAAGCTATAATAAGTAGCATTATCAGTATTATAAAAGTTTTTATAGATCAAAGGCTTATTTGTGGCTTAATTTCATAAAAGTTGTTTTGTAAATTCTTATTTGCTCAATACTTTGTTAGCTCTAAGAGTGCTATATCCTTATTAAATCTGATTATAATTGAATCTCAACTCATAATAAGGGACTACAACTTCTCCTGTGCTTCGGCCATGCTTAAAGTCCTTTTCCATTTGCAGTTTTAATGGTAAAAGTCATAAGGGCAGACTCTCAGCTTGCTAGTCATGCTTATTTTCACTTGCCAAGGACTGTTGTGGGTTTCTTCCAGGTGTCAGGTGCAGGACTGGGAAGCCCACTGGTTCCCTATTCTTTGCACTTTGTAAAAGAGCCTTGCAGTCAGAGACTGGAGAGATAGCAGGGAGGCCAAATAGATAACCTCCCAGAGTATCCTTTTTGCTCTAACTCCTGCATTTAATGATCTTCACACTCCACAAAAGAACTCACAGAAGACCTGAGCAGAGAAAGCTTTTAAGCACATGGCAGAATCTGATACTGTGATAGCCCCTGAAGCTCTGCTCTCCTGAGTGCTAGCAGAACTATGGGATCCCCACATCCTGAATGTGCTGGGAACGGAGGAAAGAAGGATGACTAATGACTGTTGAAGGGCACATCGGGTACTCTGGTGCTTTTCAGTTTGCATTTACCCTTCTCTAAGATACTCTTCGTCTAGATTTTTTTTTCTCGGATATTTTTTTAATTATTATTCCCTTTCCTTAGGATTTGCGTCTTGCTTAGAAAGTTACCATTATCTTTTTCACACATTTTTCTTACATCATTCTCTATTGCTCTTACTCTATTTTGGTTTTTTCCTTCCCTCTTGTTCTCATAACCTCATTGCAATCATTCTTGAACAACCAGTTCACCTGACTTTTATACCCTCTTTCACCCCCTCCCCTCCTAATCGTCATCTCTTTCTCAAGACACAAATGACTAAGTCCTGTTTTCTGTAAAATTAACCCTCAAATAATAATGATAAAATACGTCTTAGATAAATCTAGAGAGAATGAGTGAATTTTCAAAATCTACCAGATATTCACAAACTGAACATATTCTTACCATACTGTTTCTCTCACAGCCACAGATTTCACTGTTGCACTAAAAAACAGAAGTACAGTAATCTTCACAAAAATATTTCAAAAGAAACTGTATTTCACAGTGATATTAATCAATCAAGACAGGAACAAGTGATTTTCAATATCTGTATATTAATCAAAATTAACTTTGAGTGTGTGTCGTTTATCACAAATATCTCTGTGAACAACCTGTATTCAGTAATTATCAACAGCACAATCTCTACTGTTTTCACAAAGTCTCTGGTACATCTCCCTTTTTAAGAATGCTCAGTATTTTAGAGATAAATAGTTTGGGGGACTTGTCAGGATGTCAGTGTTGGGAGTATAAAGTAAAAGAGAAAGAACATGTGCATTTCCATGTGTTTGGGGTATGGAAAGAAAATCCAGAAAACATGCTGCCAAGTATCTTTTGTGACTATGAAAAGATTCACCAGTCATGGGAATCCCATGTGACAAAGGAAGCCCACCATCTCCAGTTAGCTTTTATGGCTTTGATTACTAACATGTTTTTCTCTGTTTCTCACAATATGTGTATACGTACACACATAACTGTCTCCTTGCATTATGTCCTGAGGAAAATAACTACCAGATAATGCTGCAGACATACATCTCAAATTAATTCTGAGATACTCTTCTTTCTTTCTCTTTTTTCAGTTATGTGTTGTTGTCCTTAGCTGTTCTGACATTTAGGCAATGCATTTGCCTACCCATTGAACTACAGCTCTAAAACCTACAACAGCCGATGTTATCGATTCCCTTAATATACAACCAACCAAGCAACATTGCCTCATCCAATTGTTCTATAATTGTCTTCATTTTGTGCCTCTCCTTTCCCAATGTACTATTAATTCCTTAGTTTTTCCTTCCATTTAGCCTTTCCTCCTTCCCATTTACACCTAAGCATGAGATGTAAGGAATGAAAGGGTTGAGCACCTATTTCATTAGGTTCTGCTAAAATGCTGTGATGTTGGTTGCAATATAAATCCTTACTGTTCACTGCTTACCCATCCTCCATATTAAACAAAACTAGATTCACCAATTCTTTTGCAGATTTTATTCACTGAAACAGCATAATCTTAGTAGAGAGCCTACTGGCTGGAATATGTAATTTTTCTTTGTCTTTATCCATGTTCTATAATTATGAAAGCAAGACACGTACAAAATACAGCCTATTTCAACATAGATTTATTTTGTGCATTTGGATGATTTAAATACCACAACTACTTGGCAACTACGCATCAGTGTGACTCTGGCACAAAGAGCTATTAGACCTATTTGCATCTGAAGCTTTGAGAAATGCAAATAAAGTTCAAAAAAGACTTGGTCAATTGCTTACCAGGCTCTTGATTGTGGTTTTTGTGAAATTTTCCATCCAGCTGGTTGCGTCAATTTTTATTCCAACAACTAACAAGAAATACATGAAAGTCTTTTTTAGTAAAATGAAAAAAAAAAAAGGTAACTGTAGAATCCTAAAAAAAGAAGGGAAAAATTATAATGACATGTGAATTATTAAACTGGAAAAGTACAAAATATGAGTTTTGCTCAGTTGTCTGACCACCAACATCCTTCATGAGACTAATAAATTAAGCACTCTTACTCAAACAGAACCAGATCTTTGGCTTGATTTCCACTAGCAAGATTAAAACAGTCTCAGAGAAAAGAATGTTATATAAAGTGAAGTTCCTTTGAAATCTCAATTAAATTTCTAAGTCACTGTTGAGCAACAACCAAACAACTAATGTATTTAGAGTTTCAGCACCACTCTATCTTACCTGCTGGTTTCAGAAGCTTCCCGTTAATTGTTATTTCCACAGCCTTGCTTACCATGATACCTGTTTCATAGCTATTGGCACCACTTTCTGAGAGTATAGAAGGGGGGAAAAAAAAAAAAAAGGTAAAAAGGTTAGGGTGATATAAAAGCCTCTTCCTCTGAAACTGAAATTAATGATTATTCAAATACCCAGAATGCTTAAAAAAATCCCTGTTCAAGAGCACTGGCCCAGTTGTACCACGCATTTATCACCTGTAATAGCTCAGATCACCAACGTCTGGATGACTAAGGAATGCTTTTGTTTACTTTTCTTCATTCACTTTTTGTACACAGTTTCACTGCTTCATAAAGTTACTGTAGCCTTTTTTTTTTCTGCAAACAGAGCTATGAATAGCTGTACACATGTGAGCAGCTCTGTTAAAACCAGGATCAGAGCCAAAGATTTTATCCTGCTGTCGTCTGTGTATTTTTCAATGCAGGGTATACTGACACCACTCACTAACCAACAATTACTTCTCTGACGGACTTCAGCCTGTTTTCAACACTGCTTAGTAAGAAAAAGCAAGTTTAAAGAACGTTCCCTGGAGCTCTTTGAGGAACAACAAAGGCTTCAGGGAATTTAGTTAACTACCTTGTTAATATTTTATAGAGAAAAGATGCAATAAATAAGTATGAAATAACAGCAATAAAAGATCCCATATGTTTAAGAGAGGAGTATGCCATTTGCGGTAGCATCTGCTTTTAGCCTGGAAAGGTTAATGCTGCTCACATCAGTAACAAGCACTTACTATTGTGCATATATAGGTTTTAAATATCATGGTATTTCAGACAAACTGGTTTTGGTGAATAACAGCAATTTGAAATAGAATTTGAAAGCATAGTTTAAATTAATCAGTGGTGCAGTGGACACAGTTGAGGACTCTGGACCCTTCTACCTGCTCCCCCAAGTTAGGTTTGGTGTTGAGAAAGTATACAGAACTCAGCTCAAATAAGGCTTTTTTAGGTAGGGTTATTGTCCCCGAGTGCGATTTTCTTTCACTTCCTTTTAAAATAATTCTGCCACAGCATCTCTGTAAAACAGTGTTTCAGTATAAAAAATGAACACCAGTACTCTGCATGTTCTCAGCTTTGTTAATTCTGAGCATACAGGGCCACCAGAGTCGATGATAAATTATGATGTCCCTTGTTTAGTGCCCTCATAGCTACCTTTTCCTTAATAATAGGTGACGTCCCAAGATTTTTTTTGTTATGAAGTGTCCCACTTGCATCCATTGTCAGTGACCTCAGCTGGTATGGGAAACTTCCACAAGCACACTTATATTGGACCAGCTAGCTCTGGTATTTCAAAACAGCGATGACTTACTGTTGTAGTATGGAGCTGTGAAAATGTAGTTATCATTATCTAAACTCCGTTTATAGAAGCTGACTTCATATGTTTCAGCATTTTCCAACCAATCTTCTCCTGCCCTAATCACAAAAAAATAGTGATCAAAAAGAGATAGTTAAGAGTCTCATTAAAGCCGTGTTGCAAGTTTTGGGTTTTTTTTAAATGTTTCACAGTGGGAAATAATGTGAGATACATTCATACAGTGCTCAGACTTTGTCAGCTTTCACTGGTTAACTGCCAGGTATAATCATTAAAAAAACTTTGAAAAAAAATAGTATTCTTGGAACAATACAGATCTTGTCTCATCATTTTTAGATATACTGAGACAAATATAACTGCACTACTTACAACAAAATATAAACAAACCTTTATAGCATATGCTATCTCTTGAGAAATCATCCCAAAAGATTTTATATCATTAATAACACCAAAACAGAAAAGAAACTAATTTTGGGAGTAAAATTCATTGCCATTTTCCCATTTTGGGGAAACATAGAATAAACTAAGAAAATGGATAAATTTGCCATTTACCAGTATATCTGTACTGGTGCCCTCACTATTCCCAGTCACTGATGGGGGTGTTTAGTTTATTATATGACCACTTTCACATTCCCTTTTTGCCCTCTGGTAGTGATACATTTTTCTCTCTTGAAGTCCCTGAACCATTTGATCTGCTCTTATTAGTCTAAAAAAAAAAAAAAAGCCTATTGCTTTACAGTATTTGCAGCCTGCCAGTCTGCCAAACAAATGAGCGCTTAGGAGTAATTAGGAATTAGCACAGCCCCACTACTACTGCAAGGGCACTGCTTCTACTGCTACTCTACACAGATTAGAAACTGTTTACAAGGACCTGCTATGGAAATAATGCTACAGATCAGTTTCAAGCAGTGACACAGGTAAAATCAAAGAAAAACAAGACATTCCATTCATTTCATAGTTATCAGTACAGATTAGACTGTAGGAGAAGTTGTTTTTTGTTCAATAAATCCATTATTTAACATTCTACCCTTTCAGGTTTCAAAATTATCATATTATACTATTTTATAATAATTGTTACCTTTTTGGGAACACTCTGGTAATTCCACCATCCGTAACAACAAATTGTGCAACAACTCCATCACTGTAAACAAAAATAAGATTTAAAATGAAAACTGACTGAAATTCTCACAAGTTCCTATGTCAAGAGTTGCCGTTTAAGTGTTTAACTGTGAATTAAATATCTATCCTGTGTAAACATTAACATATCTGTATATACACACACATGTATATTATTTTATTATAAAACTTTGAAAAATCACAGTCAATAAAAAGAATACTTACAGAGACAGTTTACTCCAATAATTTTGGGCAAGTTCATTTGTAAATCCTGCATCCAGCAAAACTCTAATGACCATATCAGTATTACCTATCAAAAAGAGTTAAGACAGTCATCTGAAACCATATGACATGGAGTTTCATTAAATGGCTAAAATGAAATGCTGAGTTGTCAAGATGTTACAGCCACAAAAATTGGGCTATTTCTGTTGGACATACTGTCTAACTTCAAATTATGTCAAGTACTTACTGTTAAATAAACTTCTCTGAAACTGTTGACTTGACTTAAGCTTTTTCTTCATTGTATCCTAAAAAACCTGTCTTTGTGTCATAGGAATAAGCAAGGTGATAAGGGTACAGGCCCCAGCTTTGCAAAGCCCTATGTTAGCTTCGGAAATTAACCTATTTTTAAAGCATGTTTTCATTCAAACACTTTTTATCTCAGGTGATGCAATCAAACAACACTTAATTCTTAGTTACACTTACTCTTACATGCTACAAAAATGGAGATAATTCAACTACAATATAAATATATTGAAATCAGTTAAGTCCCAGTCTCTCAAAAAAACCTATTTGCCATCTGAAAATGGGTACAGGGAAATAAACTAATTTTGAATTAGTAGGTTAGATGGATATGTCATTTTTAAATAACTTTGAAAAGATGGTTTGAAGTCAGTGTTTCTCAAGCATTTTTTTCAGTACCACTTTGCAAGAGAAAGTTCTAAGAATGATCAACAGAAGTAAGCCCACACTTTAATACAGATTTTACCACTATGGAAAATAAAACAAGGCTAAATTGGAGCTGAATAATGTAAAGGGAAAATCTGGCTCTTGGTCTTCATTGTCACACAGTAAATCAGTGTTAGAACTATGACTGGAACGTACAGCTCTGAATTCTGCCAAACCCCAGCCACTCAGCCTTGCTGAGGAGACTGAAAACTCCTTCTGGGGAAAAATAAAAATACACCCCCCCCCCAACTTTTCTTCAGTTTTGCTCCATAGAGAGCCATGACATGCTCTGTGCTTCACCCTAAGTCTCAGATTCCTGAAAACTCATATTGACCTTTTTAAAAAAAATGCCCTAATTCAATCTGTTTTCACAAAACCGATCAATAGGGAAATGTATTTGGGTATTAAAGGGCTTCGTAAGCTTTAGCAAAAAGGCTTTTTCATAAAATCCATGGAAGCCTGAATGTGTGAGCATGCTACGCCCAGAGCTGGCAGCTCTGAGTCACCAGCAGGAAGCACTGTCTCATATCATCTTAATACATTAATTTAATTCTCATTAGATATATTTACATGGTTTAGCTAGATAAATCTGTTAAAACTGCATTGACTGCCACAGACTTACCTTCCCTATTTGCATGCACACTGTCATGGTATAGTATCTAACATAAGTTAGGGCACTGTTTTAAAAATATCTTTAGCTGGAAGTAATGACAAAAGCTCACAGGATGAAATTTGGATGGCCTTGCTGCACCCACATTTTCCTAGAAATTAAATTGATATTCTATCTGAATATAAATATCAAAATACATCTCTCAGACTGATATTCATCTGTGCTAATATAGACCCCTAATATTTTACCGGATGCATTTTTTTGTTAGGACCACCTTGTACTGCGTGCACCTCCACAAAGTGCGACTTGCTTACTTACATAAAGCAGATGTTGAAAACAAGTAGGGTGAATTGTTCCTACTGTCCCCTCAGTAACAACAGAGGTAGTTGGCTAACGTCCTGGCTAACTTCCAACAGGTTAAAGTGGGATGGGGCAAGTCAAAATATAACAGGCATTAAACTTATAGTATATAGATTATTTCAATTTGGGGATTTTACTAGTTATTCCTTTTGAAAAACATTTTTAGCTGAGATAGTTTCCATAGCCACTGTTTCCTTTAGTCAACACTGTTTACTTATTCAGGAGACTATTTTTAAAGTAATTTAATTATCAGAAAAAAGAAGGAAAAAAGTGAATTTTGTTGTGGATTCCAAAATGAAATATAGCAATAATTTGCTAACACTTTTGGCATAATTACTTACTAAGCCCTAGTGTATACTACAATACCACTAAACATGTCCTCAATATTCACTTATATAACTAGTGAATATTAAACTGGAATTTTCATTTATTAACTGGTTTAATGATTTGAGGTAAATGCTTTAATTTCCAAGATTGAGTCAAGGGACTGAAGTAAAATTTCACTCAGTCAGCAATGTGTCAATGAATAAGATTACTCTATTAAAAACAACAACAAACATCCACACAAGCACACGAAAAGAGCCTTTTGTGAGAAGATCTCATCTCTAAGTGCACATTCCTTCAGTTACATGGTCTAGCAGAGAGATTCTTATCAAATTGATCAGTGATCCCTGACAGCAACATGTTAAAAAGACTCGGGGAATGCAAGTCAAAAAAAAAAAAAAATTTATTCCAACTATTTATAAATTATTAATGATGCTAAACAGACTTGCATGCATAAACAAACAAATCCCAACATTGAATTTTTCATGAGAACAAGACTTTAATGCATTACCGACGGTTCGTTCAAAAGCGTAACTCCTCATTTATTCTAAATAGAGTTTAAGGCCCAATTTCAAAATGTGAATATGTCTCCAAAGCGCAGTGCTCACCACTGCAGCAGTTACATGAATCTGTGGTCTTAAACAGCTCAAGCCCAAGAGAGATCTCTTTAACCATTTGTGAACCAGCAATAGAACTTCCTTATCTTTTATTCTGGTTATTGGTTATTTTGGTTCTCGGCTCCTTTTCTATACACTTTTTGGTTATATAAGCTGACAAGAAAGTGGACTGAAGAGTTCATTACAAGATTTTAAAGTCTATTTGGGACTTACTTTGGCTGATATGCTCAAGAGAAAAAAAGTATAAATTCGAAATATTTGGAGCGTTATTAAAACAAACTGGTAGTTATTTGCTGAGAGGAAGTGTGGAAAACACTGGATGCATAATGCCCTGCAAACTTCCTTAAATAAACCCAGATAACTGCAAACTAATTTTACAGTCTCTACCTTGAGGAGAAAATCCCAACACTAGATGTATTTCTACTAAAAAAAAAGTCACTGAAGATAAAAACTAAAACCACATGATTTGGGCATAGAAAGCTGTCATTTTGACTAATTTGCATTTATGAATAAGTATTTTCCTAAGGAAAAATTTCAGTGAATTGAGAAGAATACTTACATGACGGACTGCTTGGAGTATTTCTGTCAATAAATTCATTGAAATTTAATAGAAATTCAGTGTTGTTTTCTGATTTTTTTACATCATTACAGTATTCTCTGAAAAACAACAAAACATCAATCTTCTCACTTGTTTTCTTTGCTATTAAGCAGACAAATATGGCTTAGCAATTTTAAAGTCCAAGCAGGATTGTGCAGCTACAATGAGGTGGCTGGCACTACTTCGTCAACTGACTGCCACGGTCAATATTGAATGTTGACCGTATTGAATATTTCAGGCATCTACAGGAAATAAACTGTTCAAATGCCTGCCTAAATCTGAATTATAAAAAAACTCCATGTATGAGATAGGGCACAGATTCCCAGAAAAAGCACTCAGGACTAGTGTAGGCCACAAAATTAGATGATCATAGGGTCTGTAAACTAAACAAGAAAATGCCCAGTGAATTTAAGACTGCTCCTGGGTTATACTGTATTGGAAAGTACCTGGACTGCTCTTTAAAACATAGTCACTTCATGTTCAACTAAGGCCAGATTTATGGGATAAGGTCCTATCCTCTGAGAAGTCTTAAAGGCTATTTTAATAGGGTACACAGCACATAAGCATATAAACACTCTGTTTTGACATATGCAAAACAGATAAACAGTAAACTACTGTCCTTTACATAATGTAATAAAATAAAGCAATATGTCATTGGGCAATTCACTGAATAGAAGCAAGCACAATAAAAGTCACTGGGCATTTTGAAGGCAAACATTAGATGGTGAGTGGCATTAAACAACTTTAATTAAAATGTAAAGAGTATTCAGCAGTAAAGCAGGGAGCTCTCTTTTTAAATGAGCTTTTTATATTAAATTAATTTTAGGAACAAAAGAAGTCTGTTCAAGTATTTCATATGAATAAGCTATCTTATTACCCTTTACCTACTTTACAATGATCCTGAAAGACTACAGGCAGAATTTGCCTTACTCTACCAACATTCACATTTAAACAGAGCTCCATATCACACAGGGTTTGTTCATGTAGATCAGCCTAACAACTAGAGACTTGCTGGAAACTGCTAATTGGTACAATGGATTATCAGTAACTTCAGTCCTTCAGAAAAATTAAACAGTTAAGCTGAGAATACATTTGAAGATAGAAGACTATGTTTTACATACATATCAGTCTATTCATTGAAATCAATCTATTCATTGAAATTTAAAAGGATACAGAAATTTATAAGATAAATAAGAACTGCAACAATTCCTAACTGATCTCAATGGTACAGCATTTCCTTTATTTATCATAACTATCTTTTGACAGAACTTAATTTTTAAGAACTATTTGTCATACCACGTTTCCCTTGCAAACAAACATTTACAAGGGCAACAAGGGCTACACAATTTCACATGAAAAAACAGGGAACTAATGAACTTATTTGACCAATTTTCAATGACTCAATCATTTTTTGTTCAATGAATCAAAAATTAATTCTTCCTTAAGTGATAGAGAGCTTTGAAATACTTTATCTTGGAGTTGGAAAACATCTCAAGGTAAGTATTATAGTACCTATTTTACAAATGAGAAGCTAAGGTACAACGTTGTAAAATCTTAAAAGTCACGGCCACAAGAAATGAACAGATGTTTATAAGATTTCCATTAAAAACATCAATAAATGATGACATGTCAAATTTTACAGCTCTCTGATTAATATAAAAGGAATCAGAGCCTGAAGATGTTATTTACACTCTAGTAAGAAGAAAGGATTGATCTGTTAAGACATGAATTTAATAACTGTTCTTTTACTTAATATTTTTTACCAGAATGAACTTTATTCGTCAAGTCTGTATTTCATAAATGTCATTAATCTGATCAAATGCCTATTTACTGCTGAAATAATACTTTTTACTGTGAAATGAACCAACCTTGGTGCTATAAACGTATAGCCAGCTTCATCAAAATGATCAAGCTTCAGTGTTTCTGAGTCTACAAAGATGAAGAGCAAACACCAAGTAAGTAAACTGAGCTTTTTGCCATCATTTTTCTTCTCAAAATATTTCACTAGCTTTTGCATGCATCCATGAATTTAGAAAGAAATGTTTATTTTGAGACACTTTCCCACTAATATACTGTATACTTATCAGTATTTCACAGTATAGGAAGAAATTATTGATTATTATATACAACATACACCTGGCAACGATAACATATCTAACAACTTACTTAGAGAAGACGTTTCATTAGTATGACAACATGAAAACACATGAGGTGTTTTCATTAGAATTACAAGCTGATACAAAGAAATATTTGGGACACCGTGTTGTTAGAACACGAAGGAAAATGCTTCTAGTATGTTCTGCAATAAAGTTTAAAAACTCATCCATATAAGCATCGCTTTAAATGCTACTGAAAATAATGGCTTTAATAGCTGGTGTCACTGAACACTAATAGGACCAGACAAAGAGGGATTAGAGATTAGCAACATATTGAAATGTGCATGAAAATGGAAAAACACTTCACATCTCTTTTTTCCTTTCTATTGCTATGGTACCACATGATCATGGGAAAAATCCTGAGATGAGGAATACAGAGGAGAATATCCAGTAGGACTAGAAATATAAGTGAAAAATATCAACTGCAGTAAACAGAAGGAAATTGAGCAACAAGAATATACTTGCCCTTTTTGATTGTCACTATCCATCAGAAAGAGAAAGCAGGGAAACAGAAAAAAACAGGGTAAAGCAAAAGGGGTCACAAACCAATATTTTATTCAAACAGCCCCTTGAATAAAAATATTGTGCATAGATAGATCAAAGGTTCAATTTACATACAGCTGTAGTCTGGAAAAAAGACAAACATCTTTGAAGACTGAAGAATATGTCCTTCTCGATTATTTCGCAAGTACCTTCTATATACTGTGGCTATTTCAAGGGTCTGCTTTGCAGGTTATATTGATATAAGTGCAGAACCAGATGATCTAATCCATCAAGAGAACCATATTCACTCACTAAAACTTTAATTTTAAACTATGTACTCTTTGATAAAGTTACAAAATAAGTCACTGTTTTTTAAAAACTTGCCATATTCTATTTCATATACAGGAGGTGATGGTAGAGGACAGTGATGTAGCACTAATCAAGTTTTCTCTAAACTAAGAGTATCTATGCCTGTCAGAAAGATTTATAGTGCTTTTCTAACTTTCTGTTTAACTGCACATTTGTTCAAGTTTATCGTAACACTTGGATAAAGTTAAAAGGATGTGACGGGTTCTATTTTGTCTACCATCTAGATTACAGTTAAGCTACACCTAATAAACAAAAGCTTTTGAATACTCACAAGTATCATTTCCAATTATCTCTCCAGAATCTGAAAATGGCTTGAAATTAGTCTAATCCAAAAATACATTCCAAACATCTGCTAAAACTATTTGTAAAGTGCAAAATAAAAACCTAGCTGCAAGCCAAACCAAACAGTGCTTTCACGTTAGTCTATTTCTACAGGCAGTAGAGGTAATTTGCTAAATATGTACTGCAACTACTGTAAAAATTAAAAAAAAAGGCTTTACTGTTGTAGTCTATTTCATGATATTTAGCTAATAGAACAAAAAAATTAGTATCCAGACCCTTAAAATGACAGCAACAGAGGATACACAAAGCAATGATTCTATAGGCACAGAGCAAGGGGGAAGGGATTGTCAGTGGAACTGGGGTACCCGCACATATTCTATCTTCATAGAATATTTCTTGTACCTTGGATGTTACAATGGGTTAGAATCATTGCTGCAGATTTTGGGTACATCATGATAACATCAGTGAATTCCACAAAATTTATGAATTTTAAACATTGCTTTTTTAAGTGAACCTGAGACTTGGCAATACTAGACAAAACCAGGGAACCTTCATAGTACTTACAGCTGGCTTGAGTTATTGGTTCTTCTATTTTGGCTTTAATATAATAAAAGCTGTATGATGGTAATACCAATGCCAAACTGCAATAGAAATGAAACAAGTAAGGCAATTATCTTATTTGCAGCAGTTTCCCAGTTTCAGCTTCTACGTGTTTTGAAGGCAATTAGCAAGTTTGGAATTTGGATCATCCTGAGACAAGACAGTCATATAGTGACACACCAGCCTCACGCTTTGTAATAGAGACAAGAAGGTTCACGCCGGTCTTGAAGTTCCCTGTGTTTATTTTCATTCTTATTTACGCATCTAAGCATAAATGCACTTTTTAATGGATAAGCAAGGACTTTCCAAATAATTGCAAATAATAAAATACATGATTTCTCGTATCTTTCTCTAACACATTTAGCATCCCAATGTAACACATGTCAAAATGATCATTGACTGTAAAAACCAGCATGTAGTACTGCACTGATTTACATGCATCATGTAATGACAGACTCTCCTTTTACTAATAAAACAACTATTGGTATTTCTTAGGAAATGTATCTGGCAATACTTGAATTCATATTACGTTCAAGATGCAAAATATTTTCTTGAATCATGCAGTCACCACTAAAAACCTTTGAGCATCATTTTGTAATAACATTTTAAGATTTGCAAAGCATTTGCAATGTACTTTCTTTTAGATTATACTTATTTTTGTTCAAAACCTATAGGGCTTCTTTTTGCAATTAAATTCAATACATGTGTAGGAGAGTTCAATTCTAAAAAGTTATGTAGAAGACAGGAGGTACGAGTAATCATTAAAGAGGTAGCATCATCTCCCACATCGCATCCTTAATATTTGCACTCAAATTTCATGACTGTAGAACTGCAATGGTTTCTAATGGATAGCCACAGAATTAACATTAAAAAAGTTGCACAATTGAGCCATAAATGAGATGACCTTTAATGATACATTTGCCATTTAAACAGAATGTAAGTGAGATTGCTGAATATTTAGTAATAGCCTTCTACCAATTCTCCTCTAGGGAAATCAGTAGCAGTTTACCTGTCATTAACAGTTACTGCTAGCAGAAATTTCTAATTAAAATCTATAATTTTATGTTTAATAGGTTTGCTGCAATGCGACTCCATGGATTTATTGCTGTATCTCATGCCAGGGAGCTCAGTAAGAATTAAGAAGTCATATAAATCAGATGTATTTCTTTACTGATTGCTAGATGGTATAGTTTGATAAAAAAACTTTCTTTTCTTACAGAGTATAAAGACAGAGGAAGTTCAACAGAAAAATGGGATGCTGAATAAAAGATAAAGTCCTACATTTGCATTCTCTTGCTAAAACTCATTTGTTTGCTTTTACATATAAATTAACGTTTGCATTCTCCTTGGCCGTACACCTGTGCAGAACACAACAAAAAATGGGAACCAGCTTGGCTGAGGACTACTGTAATTCACCACAATAAAAATATTGTTTTGGTAAAAAAATTGACTCAATATTTGTAACACCTAGTTTTGAACTAGAGTAGTTTAACTTTTCTGGGACTTGGTAAACCTTAACTTGTTTTGGAAAATGTCAAGTTTCTACATTCCTTCTAATGTTACAGAGCTGTGTGCTTAAATGAGTTTGAAACAGTATACACGCCAATGTTGCATTCAAGGGGGCATATGCTTTTACCCATTGCTTCATTTGTTCCTGCTGCCATTCACCATATGATTTTCATATACAAAGCAGTATCGGTGCTAATTAGTTAAAACTTGTCACAAATAGGTAGGGATTTTGGAGATAATCAGTAGCATGGTTCCTGCCCCTAAGATCTGACATGAAGGTTAGCAAAGTCATGATATAAGCAATGACTGTGACTGAAAAAAACTTGCACAAAACATGTCACATTTTTTATTTAGACCAAAATATAGCATCTTCCTTTTTAATATGTATATTAAAACAAGAACATGGAGACAATGCAAAGAAAAGATGAAATAAGAGGAGGAATCTAAGAGAAAGTGGAATCTAAAGAAAAAGGAATCTAAAGAGAAAGAATCAAAGTATGGTGTGATACAGCAAGTAGGAGGAAAAGTAAGATTCTTAATATCAATCATAAAAACTGTTTTTTCCTGCATACTGAAACACCCTAGTGACAAATCTGAAGAGTTGGAGGAGAGACTGAGGTTCTGGTCCTTAGATAGAGCAACAATTCTGAGCTGTAAAGGAACCCGACAAATCCAACAGGCCTGGGCACAAGAAGATCTTGTCCTGACTTAGCTAGTATGCAAAATGTAACACTAAAATATTAACCAAAATAAACAAAAAGGACATTTAACTACAAAAAAGAAGTCAGAGAACAGAAATGAGTTACCTGTAATCAGTGCCATTCACAGCCGTCCATGTGTATGTTCTGTTTCCTTTATCAATATATCTCTACAAAGAGATATTGGTGAAAAAAATAAATTATTAAATCTGAAGCTTCAATAAGCGTGCCCTTTTCTTGAGAAATACAGTGTAAAATCAAGTACAAATATGTTGGAATTCTATCTATTATTTTGCTAAAAGCATGCGTTTTATTGAACATTAACAAAATGAAAATTTAACCAAAACCAGACAAATATGACCTATGATTTTCCCTTTTAAATTTTCAGCCAGGCCTATGCAAATCTTTTTCTATATAATTTAAATTTGATAAAAGATGTTATCTCCTTTATGGACCATTTTGCATTTAAACTATGAAAACAAAAAACCTAAATGATAAAAAGTCTTTGTAGGTAACTCTTTAACAACAAAAACACCCAGTGCCTGTCCGTTCAGGTCACAATACCACTGGCTAATGCATTTAAATTTAAGTCATATCTACAGGCACAGCCAGGTAGTCCTCATTGTAGAGGCACCCCATACTAAACTTACATGTGTTTCTAATCTCATTAGGAGGCTTTTGAATTTGTGAAAAATTTAACATGGAAGTAAATGTTTATTTTTAAATAACTTAATACATTAGGATAAGCTTTACCATTCATTTTCTTTTGGTATGAAAAATGATGTGATAGACACAGTCTCACATTTCCCCATAGATTTAATCATTAATGCACCTGGCTGACATCGTTTTACTCAATTTTCCACTTTGAAAACTACAAGTTTATGTCAGCTGCAACATATTATTATTTTACAATCAGACATTTGCAAGTATGCCAGCAATGAAGCCTGTGCAGCTGTCGTACTGCAACATTATAAACATTGGTGAAAGGCACCACAGGTATAGGTTTACGTTCTTTCTTTCCCTGTGGTAAAACAAAAGTGTGAAAATGAGCATGGTTATGAAAAAGAGGTGTCTTTTTTGACATTTATGATTTGAAACCTTCCCATTACCTGCCTGCTGCTTTCAGCACAGCATGACATAGTAAATAATTTAAAAGTCATTTTGGAAAGACAAAGAAAAAAGAAGAAAAAAGGAAGAAAAAAAAAGAAAAAAAGAAGAAAAAGGAAAAAAAAAGACAAAAGAAAAAAAGATGCATATATCAGCATCTAATGCCCTGATATATTTTATATTTAAGGTAAAAAGATGGCTGAGGAGATTCCTATCCAAGCCTATTTATATTTAGTAATGTGCCTATACTATTACTTCAGCTCAAGAAGGAGCAGACACTCGAACCTAGCGCTGGCAGCCCCTCCCAATCAGGCACAGTGCCATGGGTCGCACACCACGTATGCTGGCAAGAGACAAGTAGTGCCCAAGGTGGGAGGGAAGGAAGAGAAGAACTGGGCTCATATTAAATCCTGTTGTCGCCAGCACTGTGAACACGCTTGAAAGCAAAGTGGCTGAAATCTCCCTTCAAAGATAATCCAGGAGATCACAAGTCCTCATATGTCTGCTCCCATTTACCTTTGCCTACTTCATTACTGAGCAGTCTGAGACCAGGTGGTCACTGCCGAAGAACCTACACGTTACCGCAGTTTTTGTGACCCTTGATTTTTCACTACTGCCCACCCTGGCTGCCCGAATGTAGCAACACTTTTGTTCCTATGGCATCTTCTCTGTTAGTTGGAAAGCCCCTGAGGCCTTGGGAGTCTCCAGTGCACCCCACCCACGCTTGCTACGAGTCTATGCTGTAGTATGAGGTCATCTCCCAAGACACTGCTGGGGCCAGCTGCAATACAAAAGGAAAGCAATGCAAACTTAAACCAAAAAGCAAAACAAAAAGGACATCAATTTTAAACCTCAAGACTGCAACTGTCAGTTCAGAGCAACTGACCGCATCAGCCCTTTTTATAAGAAAATACATGAAGCTATCAAGTCCTAAGCGATGTATGGCTCACACATAGCTCGTGGTCTGAAGCAGCTTTGTTCTGGCCCTAGCAGCCTGGAGCAGGGAGGGTGCAATGGCTTGAAGCAGTCATCATTGCCAGCCATCTCTGGCTGCTCCCTTCTTCTCTCAGAGAGGTCCAAGTGGAGGGAGAAAACTTGGGCTATGATGCAAGGAAAGGCAAGGGAAATTAATTTCATTGGGCACTTGAAGCACCTGGGATCAAAAGGCTTGGGATATTCTAGTCAAATACAGATTGTGGTCTGGGCCGTGCATACCTGACACATTCTCATGCACTCAGGGACATCACATTCTCCCCCTACCCCTGCCTCGATACTGTAGCTGACTCCAGCATTTGCAAGTGTAAATGTTTCCCCTCTCTCCCTCTTTAGGCAAACAGTTGCAGGACGAATTGTTTCAGGTCTTTTTTACAACACAGCCTGAGAAATGCATGCACAGCCTGAGATCTCTTCAACAACTTTGCCATGAATGCAATTTCTTGTATAACCCCAACAGTGTTATCGTATTTTTGTAACCTTGTAATCCTCCCTTTTCTAACCACCTACACAGAGCCCTTTTCACCCATAGGCTTGGAAAGGCATTCCTTAAACAAAACAACGCAAGTCTGAAAATGTCGCAGTGAGTCCCTCCCTTCAGGAGCAGCTTATCTCCAATGCAGATGCCAGCAGGACTTCGGACTCTCCAACAGTGGGTCAGGAATGAGCCAGCCTCCCTTCAGACCAGCGGGACAGGCTGGTGGCTTCCTAAGCAGGATGGGCTCCTGACACAGGTGAGGTAGCAGAACTGGTATCAGATGGGGCTTACCCTCCCTGCCCCAGGTAGGCCCTATTCATTCACCATCCTCCAACAGTGGAACCATTCAAAAAAGGCACATTTTTTTTACGCAGCAGGATTTCCCTGTAGATTGTAAAGAAGCATTTTATAGCCTTACCCAGGAGGGCTGGGGGGGGGAGCTTTATTGTGAGAAAGCACAGAAGAGAGTCCTAGCAGAAGGCAAGGCGACTGCTGGTACAGGTCTCTGCTTTAGAAGAACATGGGAAGAGGTGAAAGGCAACATGAAGCCAGATATAGAGAAGGAGCATGGGCACGTTTAATGAGATCATGGGACTCCACATGCTCAAGGACCATAACTTATGGGCACGCTTTGCACCTGAACAATATAAGCATATAAGGCTTGAGTTAAGTTGACTTCCCTCATAGAGACTAAAGTAGGAAAGTATGACTCTGCTGCCTACATGATTACATGTTCATCATTATCATCATCTTTCAGCTAAGATCATCTACAGTTACATTTGTCTGCCCCCACTGAAGCTGAGGTTCTGTACTCAAGAAGAGAATCTGTGAGATTCTGCACTTTCTGAATAGAGTATCAGAAGGAAGACAGCGCTCAACACTGAGTCAAATTCCCTAGACTCTGCAATATAATAAAATACCATGACAACCTTTCTGCAACAAAGTCACAATCTTGTTAGCAGGGAGTTGAGTGAATATACAGATTTTAATCTGTCTCCAGGTGGACACACGTGCAAGTAAAACCACTGACCTTCTCAATAACACCCATAGCTCAGGAATAAAAAATGCCTCTGATGGATTTGCACAGTTGTGAAGATCTTGAGAATGGCCTCCTGTCCTTATGTGCACTCCCTTTAAATTACACTATCAGAAGCACCATGCTTTGTCAAATCCAGTGCAGATACTGAGAGGCTGAGGAATGGTCATGAGATGTCCAGCTCTAGAGTCCTTGGTACACGAAAGACACAGACCTGTTGGAGTGGGTCCAGAGGAGGGCCACAAAAATGATCAGAGGCATGGAACACCTCTCCTACGAGGAAAGGCTGAGAGAGTTGGGGTTGTTCAGCCTGGAGAAGAGAAGGTTGCGGGCAGACCTTATTGTGGCCTTTCAGTACTTAAAGGGGGCTTTATAAGAAAGATGGGGACAGACTTTTTAGTAGGGCCTGATGTGATAAGACAAGGGGTAATGGTTTTAAATGAAAAGAGGGTGGATTTAGACTAGATAGAAGGAAGAAATTTTTTACAATGAGTGTAGTGAAACACTGGAACAGGTTGCCCAGAGAGGTGGTAAATGCCCCATCCTTGGAAACATTCAGGGTCAGGTTGGACAGGGCTCTGAGCAACCTGATCTAGTTGAGGATGTCCCTGCTCATTGCAGGGAGGTTGGACTAGATGACCTTTAATGGTCCCTTCTGACCCAAACTATTCTATGATTCTATGATTCTAAGTATAATGCTCTGAAAGGTCTGCTGTGGAACCAAGTGACCGTGAACTTGACATTGTGAAATCACAGCATGGATGAATGATCAAGACATGTTTCAGAAAATGCAGCTCCATTTTCAGCCTCATCTAGCAAAGGCAACCTGTGCATTGCCACCGATTTTCACCTACCAAGACTAGTAAGTTTCTACCAAGTTTAATGCAAAAATAGACTTGGACTATGAAATATTTTTTCTGTATCAAAATGAGAATAAATATATAGGAATCTTCCCACAATGCAGAATTGAGTCAGAGGATTGGTAATAGGAACTGCTCAGTATTGGGCATCCCTTGGTGTAATCTGGCCAAAATTTAAAGCAGAGTTTAAAAGTTGCTACCATCTATTAGACATTGAATGGAATGTAAGGAAGGAATATGCTGTTTTTAACAGAATAAAAAATGCCGAAACTCTGAGACCTGACTTCCTATCAATTTAACTTGATTAGCTTCTGTAGCATATGCCTTGTGAGAAGGAGGAACTTTTCATTGGAACATTCTGCCATTTAACTACAAACAGCAGAGCCATTGGAGATAGCAAAGTTACAGGAGATCAACAGGAGAGGGCAGCTGATACTACACATGAAAAATTAACTGCACGCTCCCAAGCAATTCTGCTGAGTATTGTTATGGTGTGCTCATATATATAAGGGTTGTGTGGTGTCTGCTTGATGTTATATTTGCTTCATGTTCTTCTGCTAAGTCATTAAATTAGCTATCTTCAATCTGGTTTTACATTCAGAGTAAAACAGTTTCAAAAAGCTGTTGTAGAACTGTAACTGTGGGGCATACTCTGGCCAGAACTGCTCCTTTGGCACACCAGTCATGATTTCTTCTCATTAAGGTCCCCAAGAAGTAGAGCATACATGTAAGGATCCATATCAAATTTGGGTATTTCCTCCTATCTGTCTTATTAGAGAAATCAGTAGCAATCTTCATCAGGAATGAGTGTTTCGGACATGAAAATAAAGAACTCAACAAGCTGTTCAGAAAGCACAAGTACATAATATAACTGTAAGATGAACTTGCTTATCCCAAATAGTCTTCATTTATATGAATGTTATGTATGTAATGTAAATGTTATATTTTTTTCTCACTACTTTCTTCCCAGTCAACCACAATATAAACTACCAAACCCATCCTCACACATCTCCGCAAGCAAATTAAGTATTTTGTTTTGGGATTCACACACAGAAGTAGGCTGGGTCCATTTCCTGGTGAACAGAGTGTAAGACCTCATCAACAACTGCCTGATTAATGATGCACCAAAGAAACCAAGAAACAAAACAATTCTTCTTTTCATAAGTACATAATTTCTTTTACTATAAGCCAGTAAAACTAGCAAATCTAGAGGGAAAAATGACACAAACTGACATTACAAAATGAACATCTTTTCACCATTTCACAGTATTTTTCTGGTTTTGTTTGTTCCTGTAAATGTAATTGCCTGTGTTCCTATCTTACCTCATCTTGGGACTTGACCAGTGTTTCAAATGTTTTTTCTCCACTTTCTCCATCTATCATTTTTTTCCGAATCTATTGGCAAGAAAGGAAAAAAAAAAAAAAAAAGAACTAGGTGTTGCATGTAACATGAGTAATCGTTTCAGTGATTCAAAGTATTTCATACAAACACAGAAAATGGTAATGCATATGAAAGTCATAGCTCTTAAAAACAAAGAGTTAAGTTTACAACTTTCAGATTTTTCTAATTAGAAGTTGCTTTATCCAGATATATACTCAATCAGTAGAGTTATGAAGCAACAATTATGCTATACTTTGCACAGCAAGACCATCCCATAAAACCCCTCGATGTTGGGCACTAGAGAGAGTGTGCATTCTGTGTGGATGAGAAGGAGTTTTGTGTGGCATTTCTCATGCTTCCCAGAACATCTGTGTGATTCTGGTAGCAGCAGTGATTCACAAAACCATTTTTATACCAGTCCAAGAGTAATTCCTCTCCAAAGCAGGAGTTTCAAAGAAACTTAAGGCGGAATTTAACAGATACCAATACTGTCATAATGAAAGAACAATTTCAAACAAAGTGAAAAAATATGTTAAAAAAATGTAAAATGTTTAAAAAACCTCCATTTTATTTCACAAAACTAACAAACTTTTTAAAAATTCTGATTTCTGAATGTATTAAAAATTAGTAACTCAAAAGTATACAGAGGATTTAATTTGTTGTCAACACTTAACTATTTCTCAATTCTCTCTCTCGCCACAGCAATAAGCTTGCGTTAGTAAGAGACAGGGAAATACTTTTAAAATATTTCAGGTAATATATTATTATCCTATTAAAAAGTGCTCTGTTCTGAAAAACTTACAAGCCCCCTCCCCAGGAATTGCTTCTTAATGAAGAAGAATTATATATTTATATATATTTAAATAGCAATTATGGTGTCTTTCAAAATGAGAGGAATATAATGCATTGCCCTTGCCTACGAATAATACTGGTTCTCAATTTGTTTCATTATAACTTCATCTGTCTATGAAGTCATTATCTTGACAAATTTAAAATAGAAATTTATAGTGAAATACATTCCCATTCAAAATCTAGAACATTTATTGTTTTTCAATTATTACACAGTGAAATACAAGCAGCAACAAGTACTAAGAAACCAGGTAATCTCACCTCAACTTTAATATCATTTTCCAATTCAGCATCGAGAAAATCCAGTGTAACAGGCTCCTGGGATTTAGGATTCTGAAGCAGAAGATATTAAATAATCAAATAATAAAGACAGAGTACTATAATGTTATGAATCAGTATAATCCCTTCCTTTCTAAGTAAGCTACTTAACTGGGCTTACTTACCCATCTATTTTAATCTCTTATAGCATGATGAATTACTAGTGGCCCTTTCTCATTTACTTTATTTCATTGGATAGAGAGGTTAATTGGACAAGTGAAAATGAAATTAACACTAATGGCTAGTGTCCGTCCACAGTCTGGCATGTATGGGGCTCATGCTGGGAAGCTGCTTCCCCTACTGCTGGTATGTCACAGACTGTAAGGGTGGGGGAAGACTCAGCAGAGAAAGCATCAGATATGAATCTCTCATTAGGTGTCCTGCCTCTGAGAAGGGAGATGGAAATTTGGGAGAGTCTTCCAGATGACTGGTAAGATGGGATAATTGTAGTCTTTTGCAATTTTGCCAAAAGCAGACTACAGACTTACTGTCATGAGGTGGAAATGGACTGAGGCTCAGGATTGAAAGAGGCAGCAATTACAATAAAGGATTTCTTTACTATAAGAAAATAAAAACCACTTTTATTGTCAGCATTACAGGACTTCCCTGAGCACCTTGCAGTTTTGAATGCATTTCTCTTGACATCAGTACTGTTATCTCAATTTAAGAGATGGAAACCTGTAGCACAGAAATACTGCGACCTGCAGCTTCAAGACCTAAGGAATGTACATGATGTCAACCCTCGACTATGGAGCACAGAGAAGTTTGGTGCTATGCATCTGTAGTAACCCTGGTCCCATAGGAGTGTGGGAAGACCACTGTAGCTCTACTGAACTAGCTCAGGCCACCCTTCAGCCTCTACTCCCTTCTCAGTTGCAGTCTGCACTTACTGGGACAGAGCCATCTTCTGTATGAGTTGTCAGGAATCGGACTCTTTTTTGAGTAATTTTGGCTAAGCCCCATTGACTTTATATTACGTGTGGTGTAAAAATCCTCAGTCCTCATCACTCAGTTATTATTTAATGCACTCACTTAACAAAGGATCGTTAAGTCCAGTTTTAGTAATTTATTTTGATTGATAATAATTTCCTTTGTGTAGTAGGACAGTTCATACATGAAAGGATCTCAAGGCCTAGTTTTATCAGTACCTGAGCACTATTTCTCATATGATTAGCAACACAAAAATTGTCACTAGCTGATACTATTATTTCAACAAGATTTCAATGATTCAGCTATACCAACTTATTTACAGGGTAAAGTCTTTACTTTCAAAAAGATGATTATATTCCTTCTATCTTAACATTCTCTGGCAAAGGTACATAACAAATGTATATGTACTATTCTATCAAAGAATGTAAGCATGTTTCATCACAATTTATGTATATATTTCCAGTTCGTACTGAAAGTAAGTAACGTCCTGAATAGCTAGTAAAAGATGCCTTCATATAATTGTCTGGAGCATTAAGAGCTTAACAGTAGTCCTTATTTTCAAGACTGTAATATAGAACAGTGTTAGAAGACAAAAGATTATTCCTTCATGTTCTTGAAGGAACAAATGTACATGTTTCTGGGTATATGGAATCAATCCTTTTCTTAGCAAGTAAGACTTACTGTCTGCTAAGAGAAAAGCCAATAAATATATTCTCAGAAAGAGAATATGCACTGGAAATATTTCAGCCAAAGATTCCAGATATTTCTTTTAAATGTCTACTGATAACTTCAAAGAAATTTTTATGTTCCTATTTATATAAGATAGATAAAACTAGTAACTTTAATATAATAGCATTAACATATGCTCTCTACTAATTCAAAACAGTTTAATTATCGTTATGCAGTTGCTTTTTCCCCCCTCAAAAATCCACCCTCTTGAAATAAAGAGCAAAAGGCTAAAATGTAAAAATAAATAAAAATATACATTTTCTTACATGCAATGGATAATGAATAACATGGTCAAACCCAAACAGCATGCATGAAGGCATTGGCATGGCAGAGGAGGCATTTGTGAAGTTCACATTCCATTCCAACACACAAAGGAACAGAGAAGAAAAGAAATGGTAAAAAAAAGAAAAACAAAAGCCATCACATCAAATCAAGGTCAATATTCATTTCAAATGATAACCTGGACTAGCCATAGTTAAGGAGTCCCAAAGACAAAATAGTCAACTTTAACAGTCCATCAAAATTCAAGTATACATTAACTGTTTGTTCTTGTTCTTTTTAAGACTTATATCACCACACATTTTTTATAAGGTACTTATTAATTACTTTTAATAGATGAAGAAACTAACCATGTATAGATACATTATGTGATGTGCCTGAGGCACAAAGAAACCCATTAGAAATTAGAATAGAAAATTCCTAGCCCCGTACTTTAAATGGAAGACTATTTTCCCTGCTATGTCTTTTTCCCCCAAGAATGTGTTTTTACCAGTATTTGGGCTCCATAATTTTTTCTTCCAAGGTTGCCATTTAGTGGGGTTTATTCCAAGCCATGAAGAAACAAACTTACTGTTCAGTTTGCTCTTCTCTTTATCCAGTCATGCACGTGACATGACTAGAATAAGCACAACACCACCACATTCACCAGCACAACTTAATAAAACAAAACAGAAGTAAATCACTAGCAATGAAGCATGCAAATAAAGGGAGTGCAATCCATTTTCAGCATGACAAATAAAAGCAAAGATCTATTACTTCAATGACAAATCAAGAAGGAAACAAAGAAAGAAAGAACTGGTGCAGCAACATAAAAAAAATGTTCATTAAAATTTTGCTTGATATGTGTTTTGGGAGGTCAGTGTTCTCACAAATTCTATGGAACGCCTTCCTTGCTGAGTTGCAGGAGCCTAGTTCCTACTCTTACCCGCAGTACTACTGAAGACACAGGCTGTTAGGCTTTTAAAATAAATGACGGCAAGAAGGCAGCAAAATCCTGGGCCCCAGAGGGAGACCCAGGAGCATCTGGAGTGGATGGGAGCCCAGTGCTTTGCCAGAGCTGCACCTCCCTGGGCATCCAGCACAGCCAGGCAAACCCAGCAACAGCCACATCTGAGCCAGGGGTGCTCAGAAAACTGAGACCTTTTTGTGTTCCAGTGCTGCCTTCTCCAGGGCATAAACAAAAAATCTAGCCCAGAGGTGGTCTTCTACGTGTGGTATAAACACAGCCACTCGAGACTCGGAGAAATCACTGACTTGAATTAGATCAGGATTTTACACCATGTTTTACTGGTGGTGTTATGCAAGCCACCGGTTTTGCATTGTATACTCCCATATATATAAGAAGTTAACATGGTATACTGTACCTAATTTTGTTATTTTGCTAGTTATATAGTTAATCTATTCCTTTAAAGATGTCTAAGTTTTCATTAAGTGTTTTCTGCTCACGGATTGCATTACATAAATGTTACTAATTTCCTTTTCCCTCATCGGGTTAATGGCAGTTAATCCTCTGGAGTTGGGTTTGCTAAACCGAGAAATGTGATGTAAATAGCAGATAAAACATATGCCCTACTCTGACTTCCCCAGAAAAAAACTAAAGAGTTCATTCAAATTCTGTAATGTTATACAGCATTACAGCATACACGGTACAACAAAACTTGGCAATAAAGTCGTAAGAATGATCTTTTCTTGACTTTGGGTTTATGCAAGCAAAGCCAGCACAAGTAGTCTCTTTTTTTTTCCAGTCTTCAAATTCATTTCAAGATCTGAAGAATAATTTTTACAGCACGGCTCTAATTAGCACCTATTAGTAAAGCACCATAATTTAATGGAACGCCCTTCACTACAGCCAATAACATGTTTTCTATTATTTAAACAAGGAAGGATGCAAGCTTCATGCTTTGGAAGCTGTTTGTCAAAGTAAACAGTTCTCTAGTTAGATTTTTCCTAGTAAGCAGGGCAGAAGCTTTCTAATTGTATTTCCAGGTCTATGCATTCTAATGCACTAATCACCTCCATCCAAAGTTACCTGTACATTGGGTCTCCTTTTTCTCAATTTAACTTTTGGTATGCCCACACCAATTTGCTGAAGTAACAAAAAAGCAGTAATTTATATTTTCACACTATTAGTAAACAGCCTACTTATAGAATGGAAGTCTTCCCGCAACATCTATACTCCCCAGTGCACGTTTACTGGAAGCAGAGACTAGCCCTTATTCCGATCAAGGGTTCTGAGCTCTCTGTCAGAATCACACACAGATTTTGTCTAGGGAAACAAAAACCAGACAGATGTTAAATGATGTGAATGAAGTTAACAGGGAGCTCTCTCTCCCACATACTCTTCCAGAATTAAAATATAGAATGAGAAGAGTTTCACTTTTTGTTTACTGTTATATCTGCTCTGAAAACCATCTCCTCTTACATTTCTTTCAAAACCATAAGCCATAAGACAAAATACTGGACCCTACTGAAGGTATCTAGAATTTTATAATTACCATTAAATGGATTTTGATCAGAACCATAATGAAAGAAAAGGATGCTAATCTTTAGAACAGATTCAGAACAGATTTACTGTTTTCAAATCTTAGCTAATTAAGACTAATCTTGTTAACACATGCTTAATGCACTCACTTCAGTGACTGTTTATTTGGTGGGATATCTACCTGTTCTCTCCCAAGACAATGGGAAAAATACATGCACATACACACAGACACACAAAGAAAATTGGCAGAAAAACATAAAATTAAGCATTTGTTTAAAAATGTAGTATAACTAACTACATAAACTTGAAAAATGGTATTTTAAGCAGTTTAAAACTATATAAAACTGAAAGTTAAAAAAAAGGTTTCCTGTGTTATGCTTTGGCATAGTTTTCCTGTGCAAATAAGAACATGACGGGAAAGTTCTTAATGATTTTAATATGCTTTTGAACCTGCCTTTTGTTAAATTTTCTCAGTTGTGCAAATGACTTTACAAGTTCTAAATTTCTAGGGGCTTCTTTTTGTGAGATGATACTGCAAGACAATTTCTCAAAATACTGTGTTGAACCAGTTGTGATTTGAGGTAACAGATTTTCAGAAGGAAAGCAGAAGACATTCAGAAGAAGGGACCACTGGAAGTTTAATACACCCTCACCTCTTCAAAGGTAAAGACGTAGTTATGTTTTAGTTTACATCTGTTGAAAAATTGCTGGCAAAGAGGGTTAAGATGTTGTTTGTTAATAAGTTAACGGCTACCAGGAGGTTCAACTAAAATTAATATGATATGTTAAAGAAAGTCCATGAGTTCTAAAAATATCTGATTTTGTAGTGTACCTTAGTTTTAAAACGTAGTTCTTGTATCAGTCTGAATAGCATGCACCACCCCAAACAAACTGGGAGTGAAAAAGTCTAGTCTGTGTAACTGTTAATAACAACAATAACAACAATAATAATGCATATGCTTAATATTACATTTAGACATTATTCTACAACATGAAACATGTAACTTATAAAATACCCTTTTTTAAACATATGCTAAATCAAACATTTAAGCAGTATGTGAAAGCATCTGTGGACTTCCATATACTTTTAAGTAGAAAACTACACAGAGAAACCATGACAACTAGTATCCTAATCCATCTCAGTCTGCCCAGATTTAACTGGTATGAGCAGAGTTTTTCACTCTCTAACAAAGGTTCTTTATTCTCCAGTGTTACAAGTTTACACTGCAGTGTAATAGCACATATGAGGTAAACAGAATCCATATCCATCAGTTCCTCAAAAGATTGTGCCTAAAACAAGGATACCGAGTTGCTTCATTTTATGTTCCTTCTGTTAACAAAAAGATAGTTTCATTTGCATATAAGGAAAAGGCAAATAGACCACTCGCCATCATCTGCATTTCTAGTAATCTCTAATGAAGAAAAGATTTGGTCAGTAATGATGTATATATTTGTCTCAGAATAATTCACCAAGCGAAATCATCAAATCAAAACTTTCATTTTTTAACACATGAAAACCTAATGCATATATCCAGAAACTGAAGTCCTTTTAAATTATGAAGACTATATAAAAAACCTTCTTTTCCTTTTTTTTTTCTTTTATTTTTAAAAGGGTCCTTTCAAAATAAATCAGAAGGGATATTTCATTGACAGTTAAGATCAAGTTATTTTTTCTCTTCTTCAGAAGCATTTTTTTCCTTTCTTCTTTTGTTACACAGTTGACAAAAGATTTCAAACATATTAATTACTTCACCAGGAAATTAATTCAAATATTCACAATGCTGACTTCCCCCAGCTTAAGAATTAAATGAATCACTAAAATATGTAGATTAAATCTTCATTTCTTTTCCTGTCTTTGACAGTTAAAGATGGTGAGGTAGTGAAAAGGGGGTCTGCTATCCCTCTTGTAGCTATGACAGAACTTTCTGGTGAAGAAACAAGAGAGCACAGTCACGCAGCCAAGAGGTCAAGAACTTGCTGCTATTCTGCCACAGGGACATGGCTGGTAGGAATAAAGTGATGGATATGCATCCAATTTACAAAAACCTCACTATTTCCATGCCTAAAGGCAGCAAATATAGGCTTCCATTACTGAAGAAGTTTCGCTAAAGTTCTTTAAAGTGTACCTAGTGCTAAAAATAACTTGGAGTCCCCACAGGGTCAGGACTACAGTTAATGGATATAAAGCCAGACTGAAATCTTGGGTTTAAATTTTCCTGAGATTTGAGTTGAGTCCTAATCAGATTTATATAAAGATTTCATCTTTATAGGATGAAAGGCCTTTCTCAAGTTGAACTACTAAAAAATCTAGCATTCTGGGAAAGAGTGCTCTGCTAGATCCATCCCAACTCTGCAGCTCAGTTTCAGCTCTGGTAAACAGAAAATAAGCAAATAAACAAATACGAAAATAGAAGTTAAATACATTGTGTTTGCCCCTGATTTCTGTGGTTTGGCAAGTATGAAAGTTTCAATTTCTGAAATGAGAAAGCATCACAAAATAAGCATGTGCACTAGTAAACTCCTGTTTGCTTTGAGAGCATCTTGTAACACACTACAAGTTCTTCACAATATTACAGCTACTACTAGTTGTTTTCATATTAGTATGTATATTAAACAACTTATTTCACATATATAAATGAGCATGTAGAATATACATCTTTTTTATTTTATTGATAACCAAATTCAATACAAGCCAATGCTGGTCTTTGTACTGACTAAAGTGGATTTGGATGAAGCCATACATGCACCACAGATTTTCCTGACACCCCCACAACTGAGATATCTTTACTATTGCTCTCTGGCACTTTCAGCAGATCTTAGGTGTTTCTGTTATTTCTGACAATGTCCCCTTATTATAGAGAAATAAATTAGAAGGTTTTTCATACCTTTGGTTGGAGATTTGGATGAAGTAGCACATACCCATTGGGATCAATTGCAAAATAGTATCCATTTGGACAAAGCTGAAAAAAAGAAACGAGGTTTAGCATTACAAGGTTTTAAGTAATAAATAAAGATTAATTAATGGTTTTCAAGCAACAATCACATTGAGGAAAATAAATTTTCGCAGGCATCAGGAAATATGTGAGATAGGAACATAGAATAGATAATTTCTTAATCTACTCTTTTAGAATCAGAAACTTGGAGAATAATTTAGGCTGATGGGACCTCTGGAGGTTACCTCGTACAACCTTTCACTGAAAGCAGAGCTAACATCAAAATAAGATCCAATGTCAAAGTTGGACTAGGTTTTAAAGGGTCTTTGAATACCTCCAATGGCAATTCCATAACCTCTCTGGGCAACCTGCTCCAGTGTTTAACCACCCTTGCAATTATTTTTTTTTCCTTATTTGCAGTTGGAATTTCCATTGCCACAACTATGTCGATTGCCTCTTGTCTTTTGCTATAAACTTTCAAGAAATGTTGAGGTCTATCTTCTCTATAACTCCCATTAGGTAACCCATTAGGTTTCTTCTTCAATCTGAACAAACCCATGTCTCTCAGCTTCTCCTCGTATGCCGTGTACTCTAGCCCCTTGGCCAACTTAGTGGCTCTGCACTGGACTCTGTCCAGCATCTCAGTCTATTTCTTGTGCTGAGGAGATCAAACTTGGACACAGTACTCCAGCTGTTCACTGCACAGTTGGCCTTCTTTACTGCAAGGGCACACTGCTAACTTATGTTCTGCTTGTCCTCCACCATGACCCCCAGGCCCTTTCCTGCCTTTTGAGGCAGTCTGTCCCAGCCTGTACTGCGACATGGGATTATTTCATTCTAGATGCAGGACTTTTTGCATTTGCTTTCGGTCAAATTCGTGATGTTCCCTTGCTTCCTCAGCTGTTGTTTTCCACAGTACTAGTTATTTTCTTACAAGTTCCCTAGCTAGATGTCAATATATAAATTAATCATACTCAGCAGCATACAGACAGACATGTATATTAAAGAACTTTTCTATAAAGAATTGCCTTATATAAATGCTAAGTATTATTATTAGATGAAATGATTGTGTACTCTACATTGTGATAAGAACCAAACACTCAACTAAGCAGCAGTGCCTTAAGCTACAGGAAAATAATTACTTGGAGTATATCCCCCAATGTAAAAGTTGGCTTTTACAGATGCATCCCGATGGGCAATTCACACAGAAGCACATATATGGCTGGAGAGAAAACCGTCAGAAAATCTACAACAATGGAAAAGAATATATGAAAAGAAGCCTGCTGGTATTTTGACTCACATCCAGTCATTGCTGCATGACTTATGAAAGAGCACGCAAAGAAATCATACATAAATCAGACATAAAGAGAAACCACCAACACAAGAAACTTACCGTAAATCGGGGTGTCAGTTTTTTTATGTCCTCCAAAGAGACATCAACCCCCATTACTCCAAGAATCAGCTGATTCTGGTAAGATTCCAAAATGTTAGAATATGTTTGACATATTTACAATGCATAATGACTGCAAGTCAGTGAATTTTGACTTTGCCTTCGTCTCTTGTTTGACAGACAGTACTTGAAAAGTTGCCTATTTACTTATGTTTCTCTTCCAAATATTTTAAATAATATCCAAGTGATTCAAAATAATATTCAATACATTTGGAATTTAGCACAGAATATGAAAACTGTTTATGAAGATGAATATGGATGCTTTCCTGGATGAATAAACAATAAATTTAAGAACAAAACAGGTGAAAGCAAAAGTGATGCATTAATATTGCCAATGATGTAGATACTAAATTACTAGCACCAATACAGAGCTACTATTGCACGCTTAGGTTGGATAATTGATAAGTGAGACCCCAAAACAATTAACCTCTTTTGGCTATGGTATAATGATGAATAAAAAAAAAAAAAAACCACCAACAAAACCAAAAAAACCCACTGACTAAAAAAATCATCAGCATTTGAAATCAGGGACTCAGGCACTACATTTATTTCACTTGTAATTTATTTTCCTACTACAGAAAAGGGGGGCAGTCATTTACACGGTATCATCTGAATCCCTTCTCCATATTAAATCAATTAGGAATATGTATTGGAAGATGCATCTTGCGGTCTGTAACCTAAAATTCATGTAGAGACCTAAGTCGAGCAGATTCAAGTTTTCCTCTTGTTCCATCCAGGCCCTCTGTACTAGACCATGGCTGTTTTACTTCTCAGAAAGACATCCTTTGATAATCAGTAGTCTCTCACTTTGCAACCAGACTCAGTGAATTCCAAGCATTATTTTGTGTTATTAATTATGAAACCTTTTTGTTTTGTTTTGTGTTTAAAGGGAAACTAGGAGAACTATTCTGAAAGTAAATAAAAGAAATGGTAGTGATCAAATTAATATTTATTCATTCTGAGTTTATGTAATATCTGAGAAACGGAATCAAAGAATATCTTGTCTAAACTTCTGTATATTTTGACCTGAATGAACAGGAGTATCTCACCAAATTTACAGTATTTACCATGCACTGTAAAGCATATTCTAGGTCTGATTTTTAAAAAGCAGCATTTTGATTTTGCAAAAAGGACATAAATTGATTCCTTATCAGATTGTAATAGGGATGGGGAGTTGTATTTATTTAATACTTAGACTTTAATCTAAGTGCACGGTGCTATTTTCTATTATCATTACAAACAATTAATGTAAAGACTCTACATCATTGCCTTTTACCCTGAAATGTCATAGCTTCACAGACTTGTTATAAAGATATGAGTGTCCTTTCTTGGCAAGGCCTGAATAATATCATCATATACTTCCCATCTATTGAGCACTTAATACACTCCCACTGCCACTACGTCACAGAGACAGATCAAGGTATGCCATACCCTGAAACTCAGAACTACAAAAAGGGCGATCTGCATTTTCTTGTTCCCAGGAGGTTATCAGGCAACTAGAGATAACCCCTTTGTTTCTGATGTACAAGACAAACTGTAGAAAGCTGTATGGAAATACACATTTTTCAAGGAGTTTAGCGTTAAATTTAATTCAAATAACTGATTTTTTTTTTCTTTAAGTAACAGCTTACTATTTTCCCATTTTGTTCCTTTGTTAGATTGAAGACAGGTAGAGTTCCTGTAATCACAAGGCCCAGCTCCTAGGAAATAATCACACAGAGGGGAGAAAAAGACTTTTTAGTTAAATAACAAATATTGAACTATAATATATTAGAACAATCCAGGTATCTAAACACTGCAATCCACTGGAGCCAAACACTAGATTAGAGTACTGACTTTTAGTTTGTAAAAAAAAAAGAAAAAATAATACTACATAATTAAGAATAAATAATTAATAAATAATACTGCATAATTTTATGCATAGAAAGTTAAAATTACATTTTTTCTGTCCAAGTGTTGGTGAGAATAATGAATTGCTTTTTAAAAATAGATGGTGTGCATCAACTTAGGAAATAATAGTTTAATAAAAAATAAATGTTATGAAAACATGTTTACAGCTACAGTTCCCACTATACTAAAAACTCCAGCGGGGGGGAGAAAAGAAAAAAGAAAAGAAAAAAAGGAGAAAGCAAATCCAAACTTAAAGCTAGTAAATAGGTAGGCAACAAATACATACAGGCAAAATCAACAGAAAAATCCAACAGGTAATACTACTACTTTTCATATCATCACTACTTTTCAATGGCTTGCAATAATATCCATCATCAGTTCTGCAAAATCACACAGTCTCTTCTAGTACTGAGGAAAGGGTTTTGCACTTATTTGGGAAGATATAAGAAATTTGTTTTTTCTTCTATGAACAGTCACAACTCATACTGAAAATAGGATCCAGGAAACCATACTTTTAAATAGCCTGAAGAGATTTGTCTTCCATCCCAAATTGTCTACAGGCAGCTTTACCAATTGCAGGGGGGTGGGACTAGATGACCTTTAAAGGTCCCTTCCATCCCAAAGCATTCTATGATTCTATTCTACCTTTTTTCGTCCTAATGTTTATTTTTAATTTCAAATTTTCCCCCCTGATTGACGCTTACTGCTTCCACGTATTTTACTTCTCTGCCTTTGTTTCATTAGAAAAAAATAAGCTAAAATACTTTATTAATCCACTCTGATGAAATCAGTTCTCCATTTGCCCAGTCTAGTAGCACCATTTTTAATTTTAAACCATCCTTCATGAACTTAAGTTTGTGTATCGAATGAAAGGTGATGAGATCAGAGTTAGTAACGTTACAACAAGCAAGGTGAAGAGAAGGAGAACTGGACATTTTAGGAGAATAAGAGAAACAAGAAATGGAGATTAATAAGAAGAAAAGAGAGGAGGATATTTTTTAGAAGGAGAATTGAAAAGATGCATAATGAAACAGGAGGGGTATGTATGGGGAATAACACCCTCTCCTCCCCAAAAAATGTACAGTTAGAGAGGACAATAATTGTGAATAAATTATGACTAACTGGTAAACCTGAAAGTATCTGAAAATTCTGGGATTATCTTGCAGAAAATGAGGTCAGAGCAACACTGATACAGAACCTGAAGGAACAGGGCAAGAAAAGAGGCGTGAATTGCCACAAATACATCAAATTATTAAAGACAGTCTTGAAAGACAGCATCAAATGACAGTATCTCTTTAGGATTTTATAACCTGAATTTAAGCTCAATTCAAATGTGGCCTCATGTAATACACTTTGTATTTTTTTAGCCTTAGCTCCAAAACAGCTGCTGGACAGTAAGAAAAAAAGGATAAGACAAAGTCCAGTGAGGCACAAGCAGGAGAAGGGCAAGCCCTACAGGAGGGAACTGCTTTAGGGAATTTAAGATAAAGAACCAGTGTGACAAGTTACTCCCAATCCCTGCTAAAACCAAGAATCAGAAAAGGCTCCAGAGTCTATTAGATACACCTGTGCCTTTATGCTCTCATCTGTGATGAGAAAGTCCACGAATTTCAGCCTTTACCTCAACAGTTTAGCTTGGGTTGGTCTTCACTTAATAAATATATTAGCAAAAAGTACATCTCTGACTTTTTATAAATATATATGTATCCACACACACAAATATATATAAATTTATATATACACAAACATACATAACACATGGGTGGAGAAAAGCTTGAAGGAAAGACTGAATGAACCCACTGAAAATATAAACCGACACAACAGAAGTCTGCAGGTATCACTCGTTTTACTTCATTAAACAGATCTCTCTTTATCCCCAGTTACAAACTGAGCTTTGGCTTTACAACAGGATATGTACAGAACATATGAACTTTCGTCATAACATCCTCTATGTTTCCAGTAAGTACCTCAACAGTAACCAAGAACACATGGTTAATGAACTTCTGGCCATTGAAATTCCAAAGAAAAACTAGTTCCTCTGTATCACACTCAGTTCTATGATGTGTTGATAAAAATTTTACAGTAATGCTGACCGACAGGAAGAAGTGGATTTTGCCATGACATTAGATGACCATGTGAACTTGGATAAATACATGATTCCAGATGACCATTTTGCAGTAATTTTTGCCTAGTTAGAGTTACTCAGAAAAAGGTTATCTAGAGCAACAGATTGGATTGCTGCTAATAATGCTTTGTATTTCGTAGTTTCCTGAATATGTTTGTTTTACAAGACTCAAGTGATAAATTCAGCAGTAAGGAAAGCATTGCATATATCTTTTTGTTTATTTCCCCATTATATACACTATCCAATTAAAGAAATCATTACCTTGAGCAAGCAAGTAATTACAACAACCATGATTGATAGTTTAGAGATCCAAGTTCAAAATCTCTGCAAATACACAGTAACATTGACAGGTTTCATTCTGGCTGGAATGCTTTAAAAAAAAAAGAACTCCACACCAGTAACATAACAGATGACCTCTACTGCAGCACAGGTACAGCACTGGAAAACTATGTGGTGCTTTTTTCTTTTGTTAATTTGAGGACAACAATGACATACACTTAAAGATCTGTGTGTAGGATAAATTGTTTTCTCTGTTGAAGTTCAGGACACTTAGGAGAATACTAGATGCAAGTAATGACCAACATGTTAGATAGCTGTTCAGAGGATTGCTCTATTGAAGTGTACAGATGCTGGAAATGTGAGATATTATGTTTGGAACTCTAGGAAATTGAGTCTTCAGAACTGTGGAAAATGGACACCTATAGTTACTGATTTGATAAGATTCCTACTTTACTAGAGATAAATACAGATCATACCAGAGCATCCAGATAGACATTTGTCCATTGGACTTGCTTGGCTTTCTCTCCAGCTAAAACCATTGGTCTTCCCAAAACATCCAGATATTCCTGCCAAAAAGAGTAATAAAGTCATCAGAAGGCAGTTATTTGACCAAGTCCAGAAACAGCATAAAAAATAATGAAATAAAAACAATCAAAAGACCAGTAAAAACAAGTCAAAATTCACCACTAATACAGGAGTAGTATTTAATTATTTCTTTAAAATTATACTACCCAACAATTCAGTCTTCAGTTTGCAGTATTTACTGCCAAGGCAATTCCTGTATTTCAATCTCAGTCACATGGACCTTACACATCCATAACCACTGCTCTCTTTCCATGAAGTGAGAATTACAACTATTTCTGTTCCCAAATTAATTGCTAATGACATAATGAAATTACAAGCAGATTGCGGAACCTTCAACCCAGAAAAGAGAGTAGGCGATGGAGCGTGAGTGTTGTAGCAGCTGGGCATGTTAAGCTCCTACAGCAAGAACTTGCATAACTTCTATTGAAACAAAAAATTCAGTTTTAAAACCTGATAGTCCCTGCCTTCCTTCAGTCATGGAATACGGCTAAAGCTGGTGATCTTATGAGATGTCAGACTTCTGGTCTGGTTTGGCAGCGAATGCCATCAAACTTGTTTCAGTCTTCAACTTTTTCTATCTGTCTGATCATATTAGGGATATTTCTTGCCAGACACTATCTGGAAGAGTTTAACAGAATCAAAGGACTCTTATTCAAGCCAAAAAAAGGACTAATTTTCTGCCAAAAAATGTCATGCCTGGCCTTGGAAAGACAAAGAACTGCTATGATATTTCTCTGCTTTTCTGGACATGTGAATACATGGACTTTCAGACAACTAAAGAGAATATCTGTTCATCTACACTGTCAGTTTGGATCACACCATGTAATTCCAGGGTCCCGTGCCCTTAATTATCAACATGCATGGTTCCTAAAACTGTCCTGCATCCTTTGTGCAGGAAAAAAGCTGTGTCTCTCCAAGACTGGTTGGATCGATCCAGGAACCTCTCCTCTAAGCAGGATTGTAGCAGGTCACTGTTTCTGCCCAGCTGAGCTCAGATGCTCTAGCAGGGCTATGCCCTCACACACATCCACAGCCTTCTCTGCGTAATACAAACCCTTGGGATCATGCTGTAAGTATGGCAAGAGCCAGGCTATGAATGTCTGGACACATTATAAAAAATTATTGGTATTAAAAAATTGTTGCCGTGTCTCAGGATCAAAGAGGGACCATGTAAGACCAGGAAGAAAACTGAGCCCAAAAGATAATCCGTGTGCAGAGAAGGTCTGCAGGATACAGATCGCTTCAAACGCTACGTTGTGTGCACATGGTGAGCCTGCTTTAGAGGATGCTAGCGTGACTAGTATGCATGCGAGCTGCTGTGGGCCAGCTGGCCAGAGAAGCAGGGATCGCATTGTAAATTGGCTCACTGAAACTACTAAAAATAAATAAATAAATTAGAATACTTTAGCAGAATACCTCATATGTAAAAGAAAGCCTTATTTTTTTTCTCTGTTCTTAATGTAGTGTATCTTAAAATTTAATTGATTCAAACAGAGGTGAAACGCAATATATTTAAAAAATTACTCCACTTGTTTGTTTTACAACTGTATCTGCATTTGGCCAACAGACTTACCTGGGTGTTTATTCTTATGGCTCCAATGGACGGAATTTCATAATAATAACCTAAAATGTGGAACAGAAATAATGTCATCTTACTATAATATATTGGGAGTCTCTTAATCTTGAGGAATTTCATTTAGCTCATAATTTCTAAATTAATTTATTTAATTTAACGTATGAATGGAATACTTTTTTAGTAGATGCCACCACAATGTGTGGCCACATATGATGGGTCACCATGCCATATAGGCCGAGCTAGTTACCCTTAAGCATTGAGAGTATATAATGTGTTTCTTTTGTCTGTTGTTTTTAAAGCTGAGATAATGTATTGAATTTGTACTCTGGAATTCCCAGTTATCCTGATGTGCAAGTATATGTAATGGTCATTTTAATACACTGTGACAGCAACATAATTATATGCTGAATGCGCATAGGAATGTGAGTATAGCTACAGTCTGCCACAACAGTGAAGTTTATAGCAGAAAAATATAAGGCACTCTGTGGAAAGGATGAAAAAACCAAACTGGTATTTCTTCTAACTAAACAACAGAAATGTTTTTATTCATCATTGATTATATCACTTATTTGTTTGAATTAAAAATATTGCCCATATGCACCAATAAGACTGAAAAGACAGGCACTGAGGTGCAGTTTCAGACTAAGTAAGTTGTAAGTCAAATTGGAAGGAAGGGGGGGACCGGAGAGGTAAGAGTACTGAGAGCAGTCATTTACTTTGCTGCGAGCAATGCGTGACTCGACAATATATTAAAACTTTTAATTAAGGAAAAAAAAACCCAAACCTTTGCTTCTTTGGATATGCAAAAAAATAATCACATCAATTTTGGACAAAAGATTATGATCATTTTGCCTCGATAATAAGATTACATAGGTGGTTATGCTTTAAGCCAGCTGGTCCTCATTTGTTTTAAAACAATGGAGTTCACATGCACACAGTATTCTGAGATACAAAGATGTTAGTTAAAAAATCCCGGTTCAAAAAAACAAATGGTGATTTTCTGTAATCATCCGACAATACAATCTGCTTTTCATGACATTGTAGTATCTTCTTCATAACTTGACAGCATACTGAGGGATTCACAAGGCTATGATATGTATGCTATTCATACAGGCTATGGATTCTTCTATATAATTTTTTTTGTTGTATCTATATCTTTCTCTTTTTCTTCTCTTTGGTTTATGTTATTCTCATGCTTGAGAATCGTATCTTACCCTCTTTCCCTGGCAGTCTTAATCTTCAAGACCCTTTGTAATCTATCCCACCTCTCACCTCTTCCTTCTTACTGATTTGTAAAATACTTCCACTTTTTCAGTCAAGCCTGGAAATTGCTCTATTTAAAATATTAAACAATATTGTTTCATAATTTCCCTATTTTCTATTTATCTGTATTTATCTCTTATGTCTTGTTCCATAACTATACTGTAAGGCACTTGAGACACCTCTTTCTCACACTCTTTTTAAATGTTTCTGATCACATTTTTCATGTAGAAATTTTAGCAGAAAGCATTTTACTTCCTTACTCTCACCTTTTAAACCTTTTTTTTCCCTACATAATGAAATCAAGATAAAAATAAAAAATGTAAGATGCTCTTAGAATCTAAGAATTCACAGCAAGAATAATTTTGATATTTTCATCAAAAAAGGGAAAAATAATGCAAGTCATCTGGTCATCTGGAAAGAAATCCAACCAGCCAACCAACCAAACAAAAAATCCCTTTTTCCAGACTGCTTAATATAAAACAGCTTTGCTTAATTTCTTATCTGTCATCAGTTCCATCTTTTCATAGATGGCTATTACAACAAGAGCTCTCAAAACTGAACCATAATATTTTATTATTATTACTATAAAAAATACTTTGACATTTTTCTTACAATATAAAGTTTTAAATAAAGTAATCGGAAATAAACATTCAAGCTTATTCTTCTTTTATTTATATATGCATATATGCATTATTTCATCAAATAACTTTTTGGAAGTTTTATTAAAAATACAAAAAAGCTAAAAATCAGGCTGAAAAAAATCTGTAATTTTTAGAGAAAAATAAAGATATGCCTTATCCAAAGCTCTAGCAAAGAACAGTCTCAAAGAAAAACACAGTACCTTTGTTTTCACAGGCCATCCACTGTATGGGTCCTTTGTCATAATTATGTTGACCAACAGAAAATGTGAACACACGTACCTATGCAAGTTAAAAACCAATATGTCATTAATTAGCTGTGACTCTCAAGTTAATGATACCTGGATTTTTCATACATTTGAACAAAAAAAGAAAATTGTGAATTTTCCATTTTTTATCACCATAATAGATACACTGCTATTATTATATTTTATTTATTCCTATTATTTGGTCCATGAAGTAGAACTCAGGAAGAATGTTCTTTCATACATCTTTCATACTTTAAAGCTCTTACATTGGTTACTGTCCATGAACCATTTATTTTTTTTTTCCTAGGGTGGTAATTATAACTCTTCAGGTTTTGTTAAATTAGTTGACATAATGTCTATCAATGTTAAACACTCACCAATGAATTAAAATGAACATATGCATGGCAGTAGAATTCAAAGCAATGCAAAGCAGGATTTTTTAGGAAATAACTTCAGGAAAAAAGATATGAAATTTTCAGATACTACAGAAAACAAATTCTCATTTTGCTCAGACTTTCAGTCTTTTTCATGTAAAACCACTAAATTAGTTCAACAGAGTTCCATGAAAGGGTTAAGCTTCTGATATTCCACTTTAAGCTCTTGATATTCATTAAAGCTATATGTTTTATACACGTAATTCTATTCTGTTTAGCCAATGCAACTTGAACCTATCATCTCAGCAACTGAGGGGAGTCATGGCTTCAGAAGAATTCACCAAATTCTATCAAAGTTATGGACTGAAAACAGGTTTCTCAGCTGAAATTATTTTCCATGAAAATTGTCTGATTTGAAAGAGAAGAATTTAAAACCAAACCTGGTATTGCTGTATCCAAATTAAAAATCCTACAAGACACATAGAAAAATCACAGATATTATGTTTCAGCTTCTGGCTGAATATTTTGCTCCAAAGCTGAGTGTTTCTGTAAAAGGTGGGAAACGTATTTTCCCAACAGTTTTAATAAGCTGTTCACTGTTATCATGTCCCTCTGAAGGAATGCCCAAGGACCAGACTGCCTTTCCTTTTCAGGCATCTCTTTCTTTATAGACCGTTAACTTTACCACTTCACTTTATAAATCACAGATCACAACATGAAATTAGAATATGAATTCCTTTCTATGGAACTTGATGACTATGTTTAAAATTAAAATATAATATAATTAATTTGCATACAGGCTGTAACTGAGTAACAAGGTAATGTTTTCTTCAAATAATATTCACAATATAAAATTGCAGATACTCCTTGTAAACTACTGATCATTGCTAAGTTTTTAAATGATCATTCATACAAATTTTCATCACATTATTTAGCATGTGCGATTACTACCTAAACCTTCATTTGTCAAATAGGTAACAAAAATTGTGTGACATAATCAGAGCTTATGTATTAACCAAAGGCTGGAGGAATAGCTCCAAATCATCAGTCAGCAGCTAGAAATTGATGAAGCTCTATTAGTGTTGACCCCTATATGCAAGGAGGGCGAACAAAGCTTTGTGCTAGATGTCATTTTTAGTTAACAATACATTTCGATTTGCTTTATCTGTACAAACCTTTTGTTTTTGCAGTTAAAAGCAGAATTAAAACAACTACTCTGCTGGTCTGAATTCTGATTCAGGTGCTTGTTTTCTTTAAATACAGACAAAATTTGAAGTTCTTCAATAAAACTAGTAAGACTATCCCATGCAGGGTCATTTCTCAGTAATGAGTCAAGCCAATTATAGTTATAGTTACCCAGATAAGTAGATAGGTATGGGAATGACTGTACAAGTGTCATGGTAAAATTTTGTTCCCATAGTTCATATGGATAGAGACAGAAGAAAAATGCCTTTTATTACCTTGAAAATATCAGTATTGATAGTGCGAACATGACTTCACCTATGTCTACATCTCATTTATTTTTTTAATACTGTATCACATTGTAAATTCAAGTTACATTTCCCATTCCCCGTTTGTTCTTGACCTCTTTTCCAAAATGTCAGCTATAACTCTTCTAATGGATCTTTCTGTTTCTATTTAATTAACATCTATTTTTTCCAAGGTGAATATTGCAATGTTATTTTCTATTGGTATCTCTCAGCTCACAAGGTCCCTGCCTACTACACCCCTGTTCTTTTTTTTGGACTCACCACTGCTCCCAGTTTAGTGTCCACTAAACATTTGATTCAGATTACATTCTTCTCAAAAATTATGGTTCAATAAGAAAAACCCCACTGAAGGCCACTAGTTAGATAGTTGAGTGACCTGATGTCTCTTTGGGATTAAAAGTAACTAATTAAGTTAAGACAGAGTCATGTGGGTTTGCTTCTGTGCGTGTAAAACACGAGTCAATTAGACTCGACTGTCTAGCATTTGATCTCAAATGTAAAAATGAAACACTGCATTGGATTCAAGTTGCGAAACGGTATGTAATTTAGGGAAAAGAAGCAGCATGTTAAATCTGCAACTAATCCATAAAGACTTTAGAATTTAAATTATTGACAACAAGCAGAGGACAATATATCTGATTTACTGTTCCTTGGATAATTAACAGAGATAAAGAACTGCAATGAAAATTGGAGGTTTTAATTGTTACTTGGTTTGGCAAGAGGGTGGAACATTCAAGAGTTTTCTTTTTCCTATTGCCTCATCTGGAATTGAGTAGAATGACAGACCAGCTGGAAAAATGAGTCAGCAAGTCAAATTAAACAAGCCAATTTTAGCAAAAAAACATGCTCTGTACTAACATTTTCTGTGACAGGACCCAAAGTCAGCCAAACGACTGAGATGTGCCTGTCTATACCTTTTCCTTAAAGACATCTCTCCAAAGAAGACAAAAGGCTTTTAAACTAAAAAAGACAGATTTAATTACTTTTAATAGGGAATTTATTACTGAGAACACTTGGAGCAACTAGATCAGACACAATGGATATAAGCACCTCTCCCTGTGCCTGTCCTTCCTTTTAAATTTGGTTTCAACCAACTAAGTGGATTTCTGAGTTGAAGCAAACTGCCAAGTACTCTTTGATCCCAAGAAGTTGTTTTCCATCACCACTGAGGCCTAGTTATTTCTTCTCTATGCTTCTCTGCAGCCTCTTAGGTTCTGCATAAACTACAGGTTCCCGGGTGCTTTTGCTATGACTCTGGCTCTCCACCATCCACACCAGCACATGGACACTTCTGTCCCTGAAACCATTTCCCAAGGAAAGTGCAACCTTGCCTCCATACACAGGAGATCCATTTATTCCGTTCATAAAGAAACATAACTTTCAAATTAATAAAAACCAATGGAACAATCAGAAAAACAAATAGGAGCTGTCACACTTTCTGATTTTCAATGGGACTATTCAAAGTAAAGTACTTCTAGAAAACTCGTACCCTTAGAATGGAGAAGAACTAGAGATGGGCACCAGCCTGCTCTGCCAGCCCAGTCAGATACAGTCTTGAAATTGTTCTGAAATATAAAATTCCTAATTTCTACCACCAAAAGTTCAAGTCCAGAGCTGTGTTAGTTCTGTCAGGAATATATCATGTGCTGGTAATGGGTAGCTAATTCTCTGTATTTTTCTCACTCTGAAACCAATCTTGGGGAGAAAACACAAAATCTTTTATTCTTTGTATTATTCATTTACAGTATATAGTAGAGCAATATGCTTACTAATAAACAAAACAAGTGTAGAATTAATGTAAGGACAGTCAGACAGTGAGTGGCACGGGCTGCCCAGAGAGGCTGTAATGTCTGTCTCCTTTGAGGTTTTAAAGACCAGACTAGACAAAGCCCTGAGCAACCTTGCTTGATCATATTCCTGACATTGGACTAGAGACCTCCAGAGGTCCCTTGCAAACTGACTTATCCTAGGATCCTATGAAGGCCATCAAAGGAAAACAAGCAAAAATTCAACTCCTAATCAGAGGAAGTGGTAGACAAAAAAGAAAGCTATGGAAAATAGAGGAAGAATTACTGTACTGAAGAAAATACAATTGCCTAATTATATATTTTCTTTTTTTTTAATTTTGTATTTCTCTCTAGCAGAAAAAGCTCCTAAAACCCAAGGTGAATAGAAGGATTCTGACTGCTGCAGATATTAGGGGGTAATGGCACTCAAGAGAGTTGTGATGAAGATGGAAATGAAGCGCTAGCCATGAAAAGGCTGCTTTCCCTACAGATCTCAGTTGCTTTTTACCTATCTTATTTTTTCATTTTGCTATTGAAATAAAAGAAAGCAAGTTTAAATTAGACTCTTCCTTTGGGTGTATCATGTTATGAGTATTACAGAAAATTAACAGCTTGAGTGAAGTTAATTCAAAGTGGTAAATAAGCACAAAAACCACTTGCTGTTTAGACGACTGCATATATGTGTAGGCACTATGTGTAGGCCTACGAGACTTTGAGAAACTGCAACCACTCTGCAAGCAGTTCAGAGCAGTTGAACATGTATATTTTTTGACAGATAAATTATTTGTCTTGAATTCTGTGCTATTGCAATGAGAGAGCTCTCAATAACCATTTATGTGCATCTCTTCATTTCTCCGTTTAGGAGATTAACTGACCTTTGGAGATATATATGTTTCTTTATTAGATATCCAGAGAGCTACGTGATTAATTTACTCAACTAGATGTAAGCAAGATGAATCCCATCATTTTATGGCTATCATGTAAAAACAGCAAGAGTGCATCTTTCTCTACCACTAGATAAACAAACTTAATGAGACAAAAATTGATCTCATTAAATCAGGCAACTTCAGTTTTCGTGACGACAGTATGATTTCAGAATATTTTAATCTGGCCTTAATAACTGCAGATAAATATTCACAGATAATCTCTTTTACTACAGTCCAAGAGAAGCTGTGATATAGAGGAATAATTCAGTAATTCCAGCATGATCCAGGAAATTATTTTTCCCACTAATGTGTTTATAGATTATCAGATATGATGAAAAATTGTTTGCATTTTATATTTAAGAGGTACACTTCTGAAATGAGGACAATACACAAAGGCTATTTTTCTGAATAAAATCATAAATCTGCTTTTCTAAATTCCATTATGCACTCCATCTTCAAAATCGCTTGCAAGTATAGCCTTTAAAACACTTAATCATTTTGGTACTCTTCTGCCATGGGTCAGGGAAATGTTATGTGGTTTTCAAGCTGCCACAGTTAAAACTGTGAATACATTTTTTCCTTACCCTTACTGTCTTTACATCTGTGGGCAGAAAGCTGAAGATGATTTTGGATTCTGCTATGAACTAACTGAGACCAGAAGGCATTTATGATCAATTTGAACCAAGAACAGAACTTCAGAGGACAATCTGAAAATCCTATATACTAATTAGGAAACCACCTAGGATTAGCCAATAGGAAGCACTAAATACAGATTTTCACCTAAATTCTGGTCCATAATCTGTCATCCTGAACTGCTCAGTTCAGGGCTTCCAGGGATGCAGTCCTGAACCATTTGTGTATATCTGTAAAAGTAAGGCGGCTTTGTTTTCCTCGGAAGCACAAGGAGAAGAGAAATAAAAGTTCTGTGTTTAACAGCAGGGGTAAGACTCACAATGATGTGCTAGAGGGAAGCTTTAGGGTCCCTTAGACTATGTTTATGCAGTAAATAAAATGAGGCATAACCCATTTTCTTTCTCAGGCTGTGACGGCAAATGGCACAGCATGGCTCACATCTCGATGGCTAAATTATGTTGCTTTCCTCCCTCCCTGTCCCACCCCCCATATTGGGTGTTCTCATTATAACATCTTTTGGGAACAGGCGCTGGCTCATGCTACTGCCTGAACTGAACCCAGACATTGTTCAAAGGAGTTGATTGCCACAGGCCAAGAACCATATGGTTGAGTCTGTCAACTACTAAACAGTATGGATAATTGTGGACATTTCTACAGCCTGCACCCTGGCCTTGGATTGTTTATTAGTATGGATACAGCTGCGTGATTCACACATAAGAGTAAAGCTGGTTTGCTCACGATGGACTGAGCAGGGCTCACTCTTTTGAAGATGACTGTGACAGTGGTGCCTCTAACCTTTCAAATGAGAGTTCAATGCTCAGAAAAAAGAGGTCTGAGTTCATGTTTCTCAGTTTGAGCAAATTCTTAACTTCTATTGCTCTGAATACCAGGCTCAAGAAAGTTCAGAAGTTGGAGATTTAGGCTTTTGTATGTGTCTCTCAGTCTGCCTACACATTTTGCCCATAACAGCAATTGAGCAAAACACAGAGATGACCTAAGCAGCAGGGTATGAAACTTAGGTGCTAAGGTTGTGACGTTTTAAAAGTCTAGAACTCAAAATGCAGAATTCACAGTTTTATGTCAAGTTAGGAAATACCAAGAATGGCATGATACACCAACAGAAATGTATCAGGTCGTATTTTTGATACTTATGACTACTTTAGGATCTGCCTCTTGCTTTGGGTACTCTCCAAAAATATGTAAAGACCTGGGGAAACTGGGGAGAAAAACCCACATGGGAAATGGTAAGAATTTAGCTCTCAAATATTTAGATGCAAAAATAATTGCAGGCTGGACATCTTTAAATTTATAAACATGAAGAAAGTATGAATGTATTTGATAAAACACCTAGTCAAGTCATTCCATAATTGACCCTCTATGGTCTGATTCAGCAAGGCATTTAACCATACAAGTAACCCCCTTGACATCAATGGAAAAAAGCTTTAATTGAGGCATGTGTTTAAAGACTAATAGAGCAGGTCCTTGGAACTACTTTTCTAGAGATTTATCCACAGTGAATTATTTCTCTCAGGCTTTCCATGTATATTTGCAGTCTTCTCTATCATTAATATCTTTCATTCACTACAATTCAACCTCAAACTTCAAGCTGCAATGCTAACTTATGAATTCATAGTCTAATTATAGTCTATATAATTATAGTCTAATAAAGAAAAGAAATAATGACACTTTCAAAATTAGCTCACATTATAATCTATTGTTAATCCTTCTTCTATCTTAAAATAAAAAGAAAAATTAAGTTTGTTACATATGAAGAGATTATTGGAGAATCTCACTTGCTTTGGATATGATTCTATACTGATAATACGGGCCCCAAACCATTTAACGGTCTTAATATATTGGGAAAATACATCCAAGAACACTGATGTGTGGTGTAGTTATATGCAATTAGTCTACAAAAGGAACTGAGGATTATACCTGAAGTCTTCATAAAATATGCACACGATGAAAGCTGCATGTTCACTGAAGAAGTGTTTAAAGTGAATGCCATGAATCTCTGAAATGTGTTTTGAGAACTGCAAAGTGTTTCAAAAATTTAAAAAAGTGGTTTTGTCCAGCTTTCTTTTATTTCCTCACAAAGAAAACATATCTGCATGAAAATGGGGATATTTTCTAGTGCAGAGGTTGAAAACACCATTATGGTTAACATATTGAAAAATTTCACAATTAGCATTCTCACAGAACTAAAAAAAATACTCATTCAGTTACACTGTTCTACATCTTCTTAGTGCCACCTTGTGGAACTACAGCAACTCATTCCTTACTCACTCAAGGGCTAGCACATGGTGCCCATTCCTCTTCTGCCATACGGCTAAAAGTATGAAGGTATAAATACCCTGCTGATACCTACTAATCTACCTCTGCTAAATTGAATATAATTAGATTGATGAACCAGTGATGATGTGATCCTTTAAGTCTTCACCTAGTTTAGACTTAATCTTTCATGAGCCAGAAGTATCACAGAAGTATTCACAGTTACTCAATTCTGTATGGTCACAATAACTTAATGTAGAAATATTACATGACGATGAGGAGGCTACGTCCTCTGTACTACGCTGTCTCCACAAATAAGGTGAAGTTTTTAATCTCAACATTTTCTAGGTGTAGGTATACATCAGCTCTGTTTTATTAGCTTTTTACAACATTAGTCTCAAGAACAGTGGTAAGAAAGAGAAAAGCTGTGCTTTCAAAAACACCAGTAGGACTTCACAACGATGTGCTTGAATTTAAATTTGAGAGTCAATCTGGCTGTGTCTACCATACCAAAAATTGGGCCTTGACCAACTCTCTGGCCTCAAGAGCAACTGCAACAACAGAGCCCCACATACACGCATAGGAGCTAAACCATTGCTCCTTCCCTCTTCCCCTTTCCTTGCTGCCCTGGGAGCAGTCCCAGCACCTTGCCTGGGAATGCGCCAGCTGGCAGGGGCTGAAAACCTCCCAGGTTTAACTACCAGTTAAAACCTATAAATGATTGCAGGACAGTGTCCAAACCCATGTCTTGGGTCCATGTAATTTACCAATATAAATTGTGCCTTAAGACATTTAGATTAATATGATATCTCTGATAGTGTAATGCCATTGCTGTATGCTTAACTCATCCTGCTGAAAGGCAGAGATGGATTTTAGCTAGAAAATTCCAAAATAGTCCTCAGGTAGTCGTCTGAGATGCAGATTTGTGGCTGTAGCTCTGGCTCAAAGGATGCCAACACACTGGTTGCTTCTTCTGTGGTTTCCACCAAAAGTGCCGTCCTCACCGGACCACCCCACATCACCTCAGAAACAAATGTAAACCACGCAGTTTGGATCAGGTGATTCTCTATCCACTCATCCTGTCTTCCAGTCTTCAGATGAAGAAATTACACTATCATCTTTTTAACAATTCAGCTGTTGAATGTTTTACTTTGACTACCTAGGTTCTATTTCCTCAGTTGATCTGGTTTTTTTTTTCCTTAGTTATGTTAATAACAAAGTTTCTTTGTTGAAATGAAAAATAATTAAATTCCGCCTTTTCCCTAAGCTACTTCTCCCTGACACTCAGTATTTAGCATTCCCTGAAGAAAAAGTCTTTTTTTTTTTTTTTTTTTTCTGAGAGTTCCTTGTAAATTTGGTGGCCCATATCAGGAACCAGACAAAGCAGTTGACAAAGTAATTCCCTTTGTACTCTGGATTAAAAGCATTTTAAGCGTTTCTTTGATAGTCAAAACAACATTTGGAGGCAGCTGAGCAGCTGGAAAGGACCAGATTAATTACAGAGATATTTACTGTTCATATTGTGACACTAAGCCTTCTTTTTTTCTTTTTCTCCTCTTTTTTTTTTTTTTTTTGACCTTATAAGCCCTGGGGAAGAAATATTACAAATATCAGCTAACGATTTAAAGGAATATTTGATATTCCATTGAATATTTGAAACATTAACTTTAACCAGGTGCTCTGGTGCTCTGCCTTTTTTTTTCATGCAAATGGACTTTGTTTGAAAATAGTATATTAACTATCCCCTTTGTATAGGTACTCCCTCCATTTTTTACTCCCATTACTTCAGTTCTTGTACAGCAGGGAAAACACTGAAACTAAACGGTTGCAAATGCCAAAGAGTTGTATTAGAAGAGGGAAAAGAATGGGGGGAAAGGGAAGGGCCAACGGAAATTCTCATTTCCAACAGAACCCATTTACAGGAAATCTTCCTGTCTGGAATTATCAGTTATACAAAGTTCACATCTAATTTTAAAATGGCCTGATCTTCACAGGAACATGAACATTCCAAACGAAAGGGATTTAGTGAGCTTGAAAAAGGATATGCTAACTAAACAGGCGAAGGGACTTTTGTCCATGTTCACATGGTGTTTCTTGGAGACTGCCCTGGGAACAGAATGGTATCTTCAGATCACCTTAGAAGAGGGAGACTGAGGAATGAAAATGCTTCAAGTTTGGTTCCCTTTCCTTTTTTAGGGGGGAAAAAAAAAATAACTACTGTATAACAATGGAAACTCAGCAGTGCCATATAGGACTGTGCTCAGGGCAACCTGACCTTGTCTCTGCTTGCAGGTAAGACATTCCATCACTGATGCAAGCAGGCACTGACGATGCCTGCTGTCAGCAACTGGCAAATGTCCTAGTGTGGCTGAAAGACTGAGTCTTATGCACAATCGTGTAATAGAGAACGTCCTTCACAGTTAGCAAATAATGCAATCACTGTGCATGCTCGCGTGCTGTACTTCTTGCCAAACTGCACCTGAAATCTCAGGATTGTCTATGAGAAACATAGCATATATACAGATTTACAGATACCATCTATCCTATGGGTGTTTTAATAATAATAAAATTAATCACTCCTATACTGATTGATATGCATTTTCATTTCTTTTGTAATCAGCTAAATAAACTAAATTTTCAGGAAAAAAAAAAAAAAAACAGAACTGATCCTACATGCAGCCTTGGGGGTTGTCTATAGCCCTGGTATGTTTAACAGCTTGTAAAAGAGTGTTCTTAGTAAGTCTAGATGTAAATTCTGCATTCACAATGGCTGAAAGAAAAGAACCGAGACAATGTACTGTAGTTAAATCACACTTTAGGTGACAAGATATAAGCTGTTTTTCAGTCTATGATGTGAGATAAGTGAATTTTAATCATCTCTCACAAAGTCTGTCTTTTTATTGAAAAAAAGAAAAAAAGGTCTTCAGCCTTATTTATAAATATGCTTCCTACAGAGAAATTTATTATAGGTAAAATATTGCCTTAGAGGGTTTTGGTTTTGTCTTTGCTTTTTGTTTTCAAATAAAATAGCATCTACAGACTAAGTCTGCAACAGCAAGCATTGAAGTTACTGTTGTTTTTCCTGTCTACACGTAGGACGGAGAATACTATACGGGCAGTCTGCATTGTACAATTCATCACCTGCAAAGATGTGGCTTCATAAAATCATTTGTCAATAAACCAAATTCTCTCTTGTTAAAAAGATCCATTTAAATAAAGTCAGAATTATAAAAAAAATACATTTGCAACTTGCACTTTGGTCAGTATGGATTAAATGTTTTCTTTTGCACGTGACTAATAATGAGATTATGAAGCACAGAATTCCCACCTAAGCCTCAGCAAACACTGAATACATTATTTTGCCTTTCATACAAGGCTAACATGAATATGACTTTGACTAAAATTACTGACTTCAAATATAAGCTGAATATAGAAACAGAGGAATGGAGACACATAACAGATTAAGAATTCAAAGACTGCATATGGGGGCTGACTCTGTTCTGAAAAAAATATTTTTTTTTAAATTTGGGGTTCTTTTTCTCTATTTTTTAGGAATAAGACCTGTAAAAATGTTTGTGAAAACTTCACGAGAAAATAATGAAAAACTCATACTTGAATGTTATTTTCCATAACCACACAAGTACAACATTGCAAAGCCAGTTTCTCATTCCTCTATTAAAGACATTCTATTCTGTATAGCACCTTAAATTCTGTATCCTAAATTCTATCCTGTGTAGTGCAAAAGATTAAAGAATGGGACTATGATTTCCTGGAGATATGACAGAGCAGGTCTTAGCCTTTTCTTTGGGACTAATCAGGATTTTTAAGCCAAGTCACTTTCTTAGTAGAGACTGGGGTATTTTCTGTTTGTTTCTCACCAGAATACTCATCTCTTACTTGAAAGATGATTTTTTTTCTTGCATTTTGTCAAAACTGAAATATTTTTTGCAAAATGCTATACAAAAAGGCCTTCTTAATTACATATAATAATTCTTACTCTTGATTTCTCAAACAGTGCTCCCCCATCTCAGGTACTGATGTTCCCTCCTAAAAAGCAACCCTTCCTTACAATGTCTGCAGCAATCTCTAATATTTTACATTTAAGTTGCACAGGGTTTCTACTTTCTTAAGTGAAGTTTACAGTACACCTACACTTATGCTTTCTCATTTCCTATTTCATATCCCTTTCCTCTGTTATGCTTCTTGAATATATAAACACATATTACTTGCTATCTGAATGGACTGTAACTTTATTTCTTGGTATTTTCATTTCCTTCTTAACCTGTCATCTGTTTAGGCTGCTGCATGCATACGTCTTGTGCTACCATCTGTTTGTTTCAGCTGTTCCCTTATTCTCTTGCTTACTACAGAGATTCCCATTCTGTAACTTCTTCCTTTGAGCCCTAGTATAAAGTCTCCTCCATATTTCTGTCTGTTTTTTCCACCAGTGCATCAGCAAATCTTTTCATTCAAAGATGTCCCATCCCATCCGAAACAATTCCACTACTAACGGACTAATGCTCAGCTAATGCTCAACATCCATCTACCAGTTAGCCTAAGCAGCATTTAGAAACTAAGATTTCTGTCAAGTTTTAGAGTCACTTAGTAATAGTTGATTCTTTCAAAAAATATATTCAGTTGTACTAGCTTACATTGCTTATTCTATTAAGTGGACAAATTCTGCAGTTTTTTCCCAGAAAGCTGCACCTTTAAATTAATGTTGCAAAGTTAACCTTTGAAAAATTCTATACTCAGTGAATATGCAAATGTCAGAATCATGACTATATAACAGGTAATTTTATAGAAAAGCATCTCAATCTTCATAATGGTACTAATTTTTTTTTCTTGTGTCCAGTTTTTCTTGTCTATCTGCAGAAACCAATTCTTAACTTAAAAATTTTCTCCACTCTTATGTTTTTAAATGAATGGGATTTTTGAGTCTCTCTTACATGGCACTTACAGCAGAACAACTTATACTTTCTCTGTCTACAGGTGCACTCATTACAGTCAGTTCTTTGAGATTTACTTATGGCACTTCCTTCAATAAACCCTGCAAGCATGCAAAAATTACTTATAACTTTAATTATATAGGTTCATGCAGAGAAAACAATATGATGGGAGACACAATTCCTGAATATCTTGCAGCGGGTTAGGAAAATTTCGTATTCTAGAAGATGCCAAGAACAGTTAGATTTATTTCTGAATTTTAAGGAGGAATTAACTGAAAATCTCGAAGAAAGAAGATCATTTGAATGAAAGATCAAGAAGTGATTTTTATTTTGAGGAAAGGAAGGTATGACAGCAGTAAAACAAGGATAACATTTCAAAGAGACAGACTTAACAAACTCAGAGAACTAGCTTGTTGAGTATCGTGGGAAGATAATCTAAAGAATAAAGGATTACAAGAAAGCTGGCAATTCATGAATAGGAATACATTAAACATACAAGAAGAAACTGCCTAATACAATGTAAGATTAAAAATACTTAGAAAATCAAACGCAGAAACTGAAATTGAAGGATATCAATCAAAAGCAGCAATTAGGGAAAAAAGATTCAGAGAAAAGGGAAAAGACCCAAATATGGTTCCATGATATAATGCAGTTGCCAAAAGGTAAGTTATATATGATGTATTTACCTAAGTGTTGTATGAAAAAAAGCCACAGAAAATACTCTGTTCTCTTGATACCACTTAAGTTTCTCTAACTGTTCAAAAGCACGTTTTAAGAAAGGCAGAGATAACATGCTGTTATACACAATAGGGGAGAGAATAAAGAATGAAAAGGATTTAAAATATAACTTAGGAGAATTTGAAATAAATTAGTTTGTTTAGTTGAAAAGACAAAAGTTGAAAAGAAAAATTGGATGAGGGTTACAATATAAAAATGGTTTCCTAAATTGTAAGAGGAAATTATGATGAGAATTAATTCTTCCCTGTAATGAACGTAAAAGGAAAAAAAAAAATCCCTAAGCTTATCTTGCCTTAAGGAATTTTAGGGAAAGCTTTCTAAACAGGTAGGTGTTGAAACAGAAAATGTAAATACCTAAGGAAGCTGTGGCATTGGATACTCTAAAGAAGAGGTTACATAAACATCATCAGGCATGGCCTAGGTATTAAATTGCTCATTGCAGAAAGTCCCATTCCTCCAATTCATGAATTACAGAAGAATACAATCAACTCACACAGCATTTCACTGCAAACCCAAATTCATAAGAATGAACGCACAGTTAATACGTAGGGAGGCTGAGACGGGACCAATCTTCTGATGTCTAATCTCAACCAGTTATGTCATATGTAGCATTTTGTTTGTATAAATAACTAAAATGCAGTCTGATTCTCTTGCTTACATCCCCAAACAAACATAATGTGCTTTCTATATTAAGTGATAGCCTATCCCTGTTGCCTTGATTAATCATTTTATGCCATCTGCAGCATCAACCTCTATGTGATACCCTGAATCAATCACTATTAATGTAGTGGCTTGGAATTGAAGATCAGCAAAACCAGAAGTATCAAATAGCCCCCTCCATGACAAATTTGAAGGAAAGAAGCTGCCACTTGGGTTTTATGTAACAGATACGCATGATTCTAATATGACCGATAAGGTTACTTTTCAACAAAGCTATATTAAAATTTTCATTAGCCTTCTGCAGTTCTCAACACCACCAACTGGATTTTTATCTTGCACTGTAGATGATACAAATGTCATGTGGTAACCCAGACAGACTCGTGCTCATAATGAAACAGGAGCCTAAAGAGAAACTCTGTATCAACAGATGGCCGTGTCTGTGGACACATGCATGAAAAGGCTCTTCTGCTTGCTGATCTTCTTCCTAAATAAACCCTCCTCTGCCCTGCTGCACTTTCTGCTGCATCTCCTAAGTCTGCAGCCATCTTGCCCAGCAAACTTGTGCACATGTATAGAACAGCGCAGGGGATGTGTCGGTTGAAAGGAAAAGTAGGTGAAAAAGGGACAAGAAATATAATGGATATGACTTCCTTATTGAAGCCTTTAAGAAAAACCTTAGAGGTGATGCTATATAGTCCAAAGGTAAAGGGGTCAATGAAAGTGTGGGAAAGGCTGTGACGGACTGCTGTAATCCAACAGCATTGCCAGGGCATGAACAGATGGTAATCATATGTCAGCTTAGAAGAAGATTGCTAGTATCCTAAAAATCACTATACTCTGATTCCTGGTGGGGGAATATCATACTGGAAAAAAAAAATGGAAAGAAATATGTTATTGCATGGATTTACACACTTCTAACCTTCAATAGCTAGTAGTGTGCAACTTGACTATTACTGAAGCATATTTGGATAATGAGTGTCACAGGAGGAAGACTGCCGGCATGGAATATTTAAATTCATTAATGCAGAGGCATTAAATTATCTTAGGAACCCAGAAGCTGGGACAGTGTATATGTTGCAAGCCATTCATTAATAAGTGGAGCTAAGAAAGAGGTAAAAAATAGTTAATTTGCCTTAAGAATAAGATATTTCTTCTGTGAGCACTCTAATAACATAGTTTCCACTTTTACTTTGAAAGAAAAAGGAATGGATTGTGGAATTTATAAGTACTGACCCAAGTTTCACCCAGAATATTTTAGCTCTACCAGTTGTGCATGTCACAGTACATACAATAAATTAAAATGAACAGCTGGAAGATGACACACTCTTAAGACAGAAGTGATTAGGGAAGAAGCCAGGGAACCAGCTTAACCAGCTAGCAGGAGATTTTTTTCTACATGGGATTTCCTGTACCATCACTCCAAGAGAATTCACAGCACAGGGGGACTATCAGGAGAAACAAGAAATATCTTAGTGTCTGGTTGTCTAAAGATCACAGAAAGCTAATGTAGAGAAGGCCAGAGAACAATCTACAATCCAGAAAGCTTAAAAACCAGCTTAAATTTTATCTGTCAAACTATGCTACATGCCATTCAGATATAAACCAGAATTTTGCTCGCTTCAACCCTTAATTTCATTAGTTGATGTTATATCCTGTGTCACAAGTCTATCACACACTGAGAGATGCAAGAACTGTTGGGGTACACTTTGACAGCTGTTAAGTGCTGTTCAAAGTTGATATTAGCATTGAGAAACATGCTGTTTCTATTTTCGGCTCTATGAGTAACGCTAGAAAGTTAAATTCATTCAGTCTGTCACCTGATGAGAATCTCATGGCTATCGCAAGTAGAAATGTCATGGGCTTTTTCAATGGTCATTTGTAGTCAGGACTAACACTTTCAGCCTTGTCTAGAATGATTCATACACCATTGCCCAGATGAACAGTTTTCTTTTTAGTTTTACTGACTTGCAGTTGTGCAATATGGATTCAAACCAATGAAGAAAATTGTTCCCTCCTTTGGTAATGACAGTAGGAGGTATTTTTGTTTTACAAGAAAGTTTTGCAAGTGCTTTCTCATACATATTTCATTTTATTATTCTATTGACATGCTGAACGTGTCCCATTTGGAAGAAGTCACTGCCAGTAGTAAGCTTCCCAGCGGAGTTACAGCAAGCTGAAGCCTTCTCCCATAGGACCTCTATCACTGTAGCAGTTCTGTGCCCACCACATACAGATATTTTTTAATGGAACTGTTGGAAAACTTCTCCATATACCATTTTCTCTCAAATGATATTGTCAGAAAAATCTACACAAAATGAGGTTGTATTAATCATGACAGATAATTCTGTGGTAATGGGCCATGAGACCCACCTTACAGTTCTCCTCCTACCTGAGGGGTCAGGTCCTCTTACCAGTGTGGGTCAGATCAATCCATCTGACCCACGCAAACTTCTGTCATGCCAGGAGACTTCAAACAACAGAAAGTGCATGAGGTATGTTTAAGGTCTTTTCCTCCTCACGTAAGTTGAGCAATCCTTCAAAACACAGATTTCAGGGTTCATCAATCTGCCCCAAAGAGCTGTAGTTAGTTTTCTATTTTCAACCTGAATTAAAAATTCTCAGGATGGAGAACGCCTACTGGGTCTACATTTCAATTAAATTTATATTGCTATCTTCACTGAAGCCATCTGTAGTATGAGTGCAAATAAAATGAAAATTTACCACCCCCATTCCTGAAATTTAGCGCGTGTGTGGTATTTCACACATTTAATGTGAGTGCCCCAAATGTCACCATAAAGGTAAACATGCCAGTTTTTAAATATCAGGCACAGCATGTAGTTGCAATCTGTGACAATAAAATCTGGCTTTATAAAAGGAAAAAGGCATGCAAAGGTGAAACACAACTGTGATTTTCCACTTCAAACAGATGAAAACTAGGAATGTTCCTCCTCAAAATTGTGTTATGTAAGTTTTATAATAACCCTTATATTCATACTGTAAATGATTTGTAAAGACAAGAAATTATTTAAAATATATCTGTATGCTATTTCAAACAGATTAAACCCTCTAATTTAACAGAACAATTTTCGAGCCTCTAGATTCTAGGTTGCTCTTTTAGTAGTTTCCAATTGTTTATTGTATTCTTTCAATTCTTAACTTGAAGGTTGCACTAAGGGCACTGCAAACAAGTGTACTAAGAAATCATCTGATGGGCCAAAACTTACTGAACCTTCTTTCATGCCAAGGAATTACAAAGTAACTGACATGAAGAAGAAAATATTTTTAGAGCTGAAGCAATTTTACATCAGGAAGATGAAAACAAGGATTTATAGATTTTAGTGAATGGTCTTTTGTTTCTACAAGAAAAAAAAAGTCTACAACACAGTGTACCTAAGATGGGAAGTGACTGGCTGTGATATAAGACAGTAAAGATTCATCTTTTATATAATGTATGGAAAACACAAAGAAAAATGTTCAAACAAATGCAGAGCAGGCAAGAAAAGACATCAGCTGATACATATTTATACTATGAAGTGCTACTACGGTAAAACACGGAAAACTTTAACACCTTACGTTGAATAGTCTCTCTACAAATGATAATTATAAAATTGGTCTTACATTTGGTGAGCTATTTGTGAAATAAATTATAAGTTAACTGCAGTAAAGACAACAGAATCTAGATCCACATATCTTTAAATATCTCATAATTTAATATATGAAAGCAGCCCACTATGCAATCTAAGAAGGTAACACCATGTTTGTGACTATGACTTTACAAAATTAAAAGTATATGTGTATTTTTCATGTTAGAATGTGTCTGTCAGTTATGTTATTATGCTCTACTGGACTAAGATTAACATTAAATTACACAGAGAGATTTAATTAACATTAAATTACAACAACAGAGCTCACATGTCATCATTCTAGAATCAACTGTAGTCTTACTAAGGAGAGCATGACCACAAGCATATTTTGTATTAGTCTTATTTTTAAAAATATTAGAATGTTATGAAAGATTGTCAGAGATGCTTCATTACTATTCCTAAAAGTGAATTTACTGGTTCAATCTCATTAGAAGTTTTTTAACCGTAAATTTCCCTTCAACGCCAAAAGGATTGTTACTCATTGAAAACTATAAGGAGAAAGCAAATGGTTCTTTGAATTATACCTGCAAAAACTTTCTTAGTATTTCTTGTATTCCAATGTCACCTTGAGAAAACCAGTAAGGGATAGCATCTAGCAACCCAGTACTTTATTAGACAAGTAACAAAGTGTAAGTGCTTACTAAGATTTGAACTTGTAGATACATAGAACTTAATCAAGTGTAGGAAATTTGTCTTGCATTGCATCTGCACTGCATTTAATTATATAAGAAAATATATTTAAATAATCAGAAATCCATACAGTGATCATTATCACCATTATACATTTGTTGTATACAGTAAAACCACCAAACCCTCATTCACTAGAGGGAAGAAGAAAGTGAGAGTGTATTGTACTATATTTAACAGTATGTGTAAAGCCAACCCAATCCTTGGCAGTGCAAATTTACAGTATTAAAGGATGCAGTAAAATAACCATTTTAAATTAGGAAATCCTACATTTCATTTATTATACTTCACAGAATAATCAATCATCAGGCGTGATGTGAGTAAGACCACAAACCTCAGCACTACAAGTCTGTTTTGTTGTTTGGACTGGATATTTTACTATACTTTCCTCCTAACATGGCAAATTAAATGGAAAATAATAAGAAATGAATCATACATCTTCCCCTTTATGCACGTATTTCCTTTAGCTGATGGCTTTTGTTGTAACACAATAAAGGCTACCAAGTCCAAATTTGAAGAGGAATCTCTGCGTATATTTTCAGAATACAGCCATGTGTGCTACACAACGAGTTGCTATGATTTCAGTTCCTCCTTCTAATTGTCAGTTTAAAAAGTACTTTCAGCTCAGACACGAAGATTAACTAAACCCCACCATATCATTCTATGTGAAACGCTATTATAAAGCAGACACAAAATGATTATTCAAGGTCACTGAGTGAATCACTGGTTGAGATGGAAATTGTGTCTTGCATTTCTAGTTCTCCTTTTGAAGGGATTAATCCAAATATATGAGGATTTGCAACGAAATGCTTCTACTGCTTTATACATAAGCATCCATGGCAACTGTTATAAGTGTCTTGGTGAATTGTGATCTAACTTCTAGCAGCTTTATTTGAAAACAAAACAGAACAAAACAAACCACAAAAAAAAACAGGTATAGGCACATCCACAACCACTAGAAAAGATAAATTCTTAGTTGTAGTGTGAATCCAGCTCATATTTAACCTTTATTTAAAAAGTGATTAATCTTCTAAATACAATGATTTGCACTGAAATGTAGGAGACAATTTACAAAGCTGTTTTATTTCACACACACACACACACACACACACATTTGTACATCTATAAGGATGCAAAAGCCAGACCAGAAGTTTTATTAGATTTGAAAATTAAAACCAAAACCAGCACAAGTAATAATCCAATCTAATCTGAACAACACAACTCATCCAGTGATTCTCATGTCAAACCCATAATTCTGGTTGAACCACAGATCAAATTTCATCAATAGAAAGCCATCCCACTCCTAGCTAAGACATTCAAATGTATAATTAGCCTCACTGGGAAAAACACATGGGTTTGTTCCAGTCCAAATCTATTCAGATTCAGATTCTAACCTTGAGATGTGGTTTTGCCTTTGCCTTATGAACAACAAAAACACACAAAATATTCACAGTGAAGAGATATACATATATCTCATATCATTTAGCTACCTGTGTTTCTGCTTGATAGCGCAAGGATTACACTAATACAAGTAAAATGTCAATAAAAAGTTTAATTCTTTATGGCTTATGGTATACTTCTGTACCTCTTGACACCAATGAGTCACAAGGTGTAAAATAGTAAATATATTTTATGGTCTTTTCAAAGAAATGTTATAGATTGAGAGAGCTTTAGGTGCCCTCAGGTTCAATACTAATACGTTTTTAAAAAGTACATTATACACATACCAAAAATGCCTTCACTTCCATATTTAAATGTTCCTCTCTGTGCTGTTGTATTTTATGTAGTAAAATCTTTCATATATCACTTACTTTTTTGTCTTCATTATATTTATGGAAAATTTCTTGTGCTCTTTCTTCACCACCATCCGTAAACAACATGATAATCTTATTGCAATTAGCTCTAGAGACACTGTGCTGTGGGAGATACAAAGAGAAGCTTTGTTTAATTTCAGGCTATAAGGAATAACAACTGTTATATTTGATGGCTTTCATATCAACAGGATTACTACTTTAACACGGTAATGGCAAAACTTCCAAAGTCTTTTAGGGTTTCATTCAATACCCCTTTCTGAATGAAAAATAAAATAATAACAAATAAAATAAAATAAAACAGAATCAAAATAAAATCATTTTTTTGTTCCATGAGACTTAAATATGACTCATTTTAGATCTGGCCCAACACAGAGGAATGGGGATCTGGTGCTTCCTTGCACCTCCACCAACAGAAAGCAAGCTCTTTAGCTCATACCCATCACATCAACCCCACAGTGTTTCTCTACGTATGTTCTGCCTGAGACTTGTACAGTGAGGGCCTCTAAACATTTTTACTCTTCTCTTTTCGCATCCTTACTTTTTTTCTTATTGTTACTGTCCTTGTGGAAATTTGGGAACAATGACCCTCTTATGAATTACTGAATATTCAGTTTTGTTCTGCTGGACTCCTACTCACAGAAACTATCAATCTCATTGGCCGCTTAAATGAAAACTCCAATAATTTAGGCATCTTACAGGTACATCTAAAAAACTCTACCTTATAAACTTAAAAATATTTTTACATTTGTTATTTTTGTCACATTTCCTTAACATAAGCTCCATCATCCACTCCTTTAATTCTTTCCTTTTTAATTATTTTTTTTTAATACACTGAAATGAATAGCTAGCCTTTGGAAAAGTATTTTAGAATCAGGTTTACATAATATATTGCAGAGAAGATATGGCTGCCTAGAGTATTAAGATTTCTCCATCACCTACTTTTCTAATTAGATTGCAACTCAGAGGTTAAGAACTGAGCATGTTCCATTACTTCTGGAGACCAACCCTGGAACAGAGAGAATTGAGAAGAAGCCCCTCTGATTCTTAATTGAGCAGTCAAAGTAACTAGTAAAGCTGCTGAGAAAAACACAGTGTGTTGTGCAATGGAATAAAACCATTGTTCCACAGCCAGAACAATAGAGAGATGAATATGAACTTTGGCTCCTTATGAGAGGAGCCAAAGGCTCCTCCTTTGGCATTCATCTTCTCTCCTTATTCCCTAAAAGTTAAGAATCTAGCCAGCATTCCTTATCCTCTGTGTTGCATACAAATGGTTGTAGTCAGACACATCTTGGTACTTCTGAGTAGTTGGATGTGACAGAGTAAAACCCTTAGAGATTCAGTAAAATAAATTCAACTTCCCTTTCCACAAGCCTGAATTTTGCTGTATTAATTTACTATACAGTCAGGAAAAGAAATAGGAGGATCATCCATATAAAGTACCTACTTCTCCCTTGCTTTAATCTTTGTGACTAGATAGTGACTAACTTTCACCTGGCTGGTCAGGTGAGATGATCCCTCTCCCTTTCATCACTTTTGATCCTACTCGGATCTGATTCCTTGTTCTTCTGTAATAAAGAGACCAAAACACCAAAGCCAGCCCTCAAACATCAGCCAATAATCCTCAACATTGCAGCTCCACGATTCTACAATGCTCCCAGAAAACTAAAATACAAAAACTTTATTTGCAATCACTATATTAACAGATGAATAATTATTCCTCAGGGATGATTTTTATTGGTAGTTCAATATTCAGTGAATAACTACTTATTTAATAATTTGTAAAAAAACAATCCAAAGATTTTCTTACATGTAACAACACATAAAAAACATTTGAAATCAATACATTCTCTCCAATCTCATCAGCACACTGTGTTTCATTTGGAATTAAATAATTTATGACCATTTTTTGCTTGTAAAATATAACCTACAACATACTGCTTTGGGCTGCAATCTTTTTGATATTAAAAAAGTAATAAAAGTAGAGTTGGATACTTCATAAATAAACTCACCTACATTTACAGTGATTTAATACACGGGCGAAAAAAAAATCAGAGGGAAACCAAAGAGATGACAAAGAAGGGGACCAAAGCCTGCTCATATCATAAAACTTTCCTATTGATTTTAAAGTGAGCGCTACTATGGGAAATGTGAACTTGAGCTAGTCTTTGTTTTAACTGACTAAATCAGGATTTTTCTAGCAGCTTCCTTAGCATATGCTAATACAGTATCAGAAAAATGCAGTGTTTTCTCTTTATCTCCTAGTACTTACAGAGGGGCATTTACTTACACCACACTGTATAGACACTAAAGTCATGTGATGGAAAAAAATTCCAAGATTTTATCCTCCAGACAATATTGGAAATCTGAACATGAATCAGCTCAAATCATATATTTTCCCAACATAAAAACTTTGCATCTTGATGAATGAACTTTACAGATCAGTTTCTTACAAGTGATCAAAAGGAAGGCAGAATTACCTTTACAACACATCTTTTTTCCCTCTTGTTTGTACAAAGATGGAGAGATACTGGCTCCGGGGGTGAATGTAAGTGATTTTGTAAAGCTGATGAAGCAATTTCATAATTTCTCTGAACAGTTTGCCTCACCAGCCCAATGGATGGCTTTGCCCTCCCATCACAGACCACAGCTGAAGAGGACTGTCTTGCCTATGCAGCAGCTTCCCCAGGACAAAAAACAGCTTCTTAGCTTAAACCACAGAAGAATACAAGTTGGAACTGAGTCTATGTATTTATTTTTAGCGCTCTCTTGCACTTTATAAAGGCCTTTCCTTTTTTTTCTTTCAAAAAAGCAAGAAAGAAATGATCCTTTTTATACTGTACCTAAAATTGGTTTTGTTTTATACAAGTTTCACATCCTTAAAATTAACTCATTAAATGGCAGGTCAGGATTACACCTCATGACATGACACTTTAGGAACGCATTTTTCATTATGAGTTTCATGCCGATGAAGAAGGAAAAGGTAAACCAAGGCAAAAATCAATTGCTTGAATCAAGAAGAGATTATTTCAAGATAATCATAGTTATTATGGTATGAGGAAAAAAACCTCCTGAATTCCTGGAGCTGAAGTATTATTATTTTCAAAGGAATAGGAAGCTAATATAACAATAAATAATGGAAAAATACTGCATAAAAATGATGGAATCCAGATTATCGATATTCACTTGAATTAGTATGTTGAAAAAAACTGAAGTGTCTATTTCCATCTAGCAACATATCAGAGAATAAGTTTTACATGGCACAAGTGAAATATTACTTTGGTATTCAAGAAAATTGTAAGAAATAACTGTCATCCAGAAATAGTACCCACAAAATTATTACAAGAATTTGAGCTGTTAAAAACTATTCCATCTCCATGGACCTTAAAGCAATTGGACTGTTTGAATTCATAAACATACAACTGGAAGCTATCCCTAAGCATATTTTTTTATTATTTGTTTTAGCCTGTATTATATCATCCTATTATATTGTCTTGTCACCAGAGTCTAGCTCTAACTCCATCACCAGCCCTTTACTCTTCCTGCCAAATGCATTTGCCAATATCTGGAGAGGATGACTGTATTTTTATAACCTAGTGCAATCTATTAATTTCCCTTGATATACACATTCACAGTGTCCAGCCATAATTTACAGGCTTGCAGAGATTATGTGAGGCTAATCACTCCTCTGTCTCCAGTTATGAGAGAGACAGTCCCACTATGAGACTGATCTCCAATTATTTTTTTAAGCAATTTATTTTAGCCCTACAAGTAAGTCCATTTTGAGGTTTCCCCTGTGTTCAGGTCTTCTTAATACTGCCTGTACACAAAGTACATATCTGGTGCTGCACCAAATGTAATACATAATGTTAATCAAATATAAATGTTATGAGGAACAAGCTATGTTTGGCAAAATTTCTTGTGTCTTGCTGGGTCCCTCTGAATGAGATGAATGAAGAAAAAGGGGAAATGTCATTCTGCCTGGTCTGAAGTCCGACAGCTTTTAAAATCCTGTTTGCAGTTTTATATAACCATCAGCAGAGGGCACACAATCATTCCCCACCAAACCCCTCTGCTCATCTAAACAGTGATCTGCTGAGAAAATACCCTTGAAAACATTGTATTTTCTTTTTCTCCATCAAAATTTAACAAGGTTAGGAATTTTTCAACCAGCTCTAGCCCTAAGCTGCATATACAATGGCAGGGAAGCACCCTGAAGTCCAGAATCTGACAGATTAGGGGAAAAAAATTAAACATTTGTACACTGAGAGACATAACTGATCTACTAAAAAAAATAAAAAGAATACACTTTATGTTTATTAAGCTAGATCCTTCTGTAAATTGGTATAGTTTTATTTACATTAAGGTGAAGATCCAATATGCAGTCTTTATGAAGGTGAAATGTAGAATTTTTTTTTAAACAACTACATCAACTATTAAAAAAATGACTAAGAAACCCCCAACGTTTGTGGTAAATGGGAAACATTGCTACTTAGAAAGCTAGTGCTTAGGTGAAAACTAGAAAGTACAATGTAATTAAAACATGGAGACAATGCATTTAATTTTTGAGGAAACTATTAATTTTATGCATGAAAAGGAGAAAGGAATTAGAATACTCTCAGGTGCCTAATAATCCTCTGTTAATTAAGTAATTTGCTCCCCTCTGTCCTGCACAAGCCATGGTCGACTATTTATGACATGTAATAAATATAAAATTGCAGGTTAACTAAATGTTGCTAGGAGATATTGTGGTAAAACTGAAATAATAAACAACACAGTAACATTCTGTAGCCTTCCATTTTAAAATTACCTGCAAATCAACCACTACTACAGCTATGTGCCAACTGAGAATCACATTACATGAAAAACTAGCTGAATGAATGAAGTAAAAACAGTACAGCACATTGAAAACCAAATCTGTTCCCAAATCTTAGAAACATGCTGGAGGATCTGCAAAGAAAAAACATATTGTCGGGATAAATTTACTTGCTAAATAAGGTATTGTACTGATTGTCACTCAGTTACATGATGGAAGAGCATGCAGTGGCCATCTGAACATTCAAGTTCTTCTTCACTTTACAGCAGATGACTTTCATACTTACATTTAGCAGCTGTTCAAAAGCATAGCTAAAGCCTTTTTTGTAATCTGTAATTCCTTTAGCAGAGATTTTATAGACAGCTTCTTTCAGCTTCTTCTTGTTCCTCACATTAGCTTGGACAAGATGATTAAAGCAACTGACATTCTGAGCATTATTGTTAAACTGTAAAATAAACAGAAATAGTATTAAAGACAGTTAATTCTCTTTTCTAGGTGCTGTAGTAGTAAAGGCTAATGGTTTCGTGATCCATGAGATAAAGCATGTCACACCTGGATTTTCATTTCCACTATGTTAAGAATGTCCAGCAGTGTCTGTCTGGAGATTTCAAAATTGGGCAATAAATATTAAAAAGAAAAGGTATTCAGTGCTTCACTCTTTGTTGCAATCCAAAACCCTCTACTGTAGTGTGAAAACTCCCACGATTTTTTTTTTCAAGCTCATATAATGAAATCAAACTGAGAAATGCAGAGTTAGGGATATACAAAACATGGGAAAATGTTTATTTTACTTTTTTCATTACTGAAAAACATTGGTTGAATTATCAGGTGATGTCCATATTGCACATACTATTCTGTTGCTAAACCTGCTGTTTTACAATGAAATTTGCAGGTCATAATCAATTAGTACATATATCTTATAGAAAACAAAATACACTGTTGGGGCAAGGGAAGCACATAAGAGTATAGCTGTAGATAGGAAAATATTGTTAATAATAATACAAATTTGTGTATTAAGAACACACATATTTGTCCTCTCTTATCGACATACCCATAAAGACTACTCCCTGAAAAAATCATTTATACAAGATTCTGACATTATTTAAAAACATACATAGAAATTTTTTTATGTGCAAAATGTTGTCTGCACAAGTAGAAATCAGTTTATGATCTCTTTAAAATTTGTCTCTGTATAAATACACAGATACACATTTATAAGTACAAATATACATATATATCCCGGTAGAGAGCGGGATGCAGAAAGACATCTCACTTTTTAGCCACCTCTGTATCTATCTCAAGTCAAAGATGAGACTTCTCTTTAAAAATGCTGTAGCATGCACGATTCTAACCTAGTCTTGAATGAAATTGCATATTACTGCACATAATCTGTGTTGAACTCTATTTGAATAAAAATCTCCTTTTAACTACAACACAGTGATTTTTATTTAAGGAACTCTTGACTAATATTACAAAAACTATTGTCTTAGCCAATTTTTAAACTGTTTTATCTATTCCTATTTCTTGTGTGAGCTTTTTTTCTCCCTGGCAAATAAGATGTCCAAAAAACTCTGTAAAACTCTATCTCAGTGAAGGCACTAAACCCCAGACCTCCTAATTTACATTTCAGCTGAAAACAGATTATTATGTCTCTTCCTGATTAAGAGTCTTCAGTGAAAGTAGATGTAAATGTAGTTTTATGCTGTTAACCTAGTGTAAAGCCTTAAAATAACTTAAAAATCAGGCCTTGTTGGCTTAAGTCTCAATACTGCTACTTAGTTCAATAGTACTGTATAGAAGATAAGGTAAATAAGGTCACAGATTTCAATAACTGCTCAGACTACTTACATGTCTAAAATAAATCACTAAGTACCAGGCACAAAGTACGGAGAGAGAACTGCTATCAGCAGCAAACATCAACCTGCACTGTAATTGTAGGACACTTATAATGAACAGAACTTAAAAGGATGAAGGAATCGATAGTATCAAACCATTCTTAATAATGCATAATAATTCAATTCAAGTTAATAGGATGCTTAGGAGTTATGCAGACTTTTCCATGTCCTGGAATCAGATGCGTACAGATGCATGCTCCCTGCCCTTAGGACCAACCAGAATATGAACTACCAGTAATTTTTACCAAACATCCACTTCAATCAATGAGACTTCTGCTATTGACTTTGTAGGAGCAAATGTATAACAGCAAATACAGTGCAGCTTAGGGCAGAGATGACTGACAGAGAAAGGCATCATCCTCAGCAGGCGGCTTAGCCTAATTTGTTCCAGATCCTTCTTGAAAATAGCCACAGAGCTGCAACTGTGGGTTTTTTGGCTCTAAGTGAGCAAATCCAGGCACTATTATGAGAGCATTTGCCATGCTGGATTCTAACTTATGATTCCACATGTAATTTTTTATTCTCGCAAAAAGGATGTGTCAAAGTGCCCCATGAACTAGACACTTTAAAGCATGAATTTGTCTGCCTCATCTTCTAATATCATTATAGTACCACAAGCCACTCCTGCATGTATGTAGAACCTAAAGAAGAAAACCCATGATTTTGATTTGGAGCATTAAGTAGCTCACAACTAAGCTCATAGCTTGTCATCTTCATATTTATTTTTCCAGGGAGCTTATTTTTGCTCTTTCCTCATGAGTTAATATTGTCTTTTGGTGAGTTACTGATACTGGTTTATGGTATAGCTGCTGTTTTCCCGAGGACTGTATTTGCTAGAAAATTGTATTGATTCTTGCTAGGCAAGGATATACACTATGAGAATACCATATAAGAATCTTCGTATGTCTTTCTAATTAATAAGCATAGTTATTATTCTGTCCCAATTTTACAGCTCTGTTCCCCAAGTGATTAAAATCTGTGTGAGCAAGTTATTCTCAAATGACTTTATGTAAAGCTTTCTGTCCCCTTTTCTATCAATATGCAGTTCCCAATGTGTCACAAGGAGACAACTGTTTCTAAAAACATGCAAAAACGTGAGCAAGTGTTTTAACTTTGAAAAAGGCAATGTTGTATTTGGCCAGGCATTTGACAAAAAGGAGTCAGTTGTATATAATCATATGACAAAGGTTGCTTATTTATTTTTGTAATGTTCTATTTATCAGGGCTTTAATTTTCATAATAGCACAACTATAAATATAGTATCATATTTCTAAATTATTTACAGTAACAAAAGTATGAAAACAGGTGAGATAATGAAGATAAAAAATATTTTCCAGTTCTCCCAGCATCACAATGCAAACTTCTCCTTTAAAATAAATGAACACATGGAATTGGACTACATATAACCAAATTTTCAGCTTGAATATTCCTTTTATGTATGCCATATTGCCCAGAAAAGAATAATTTTGGTAGGAACAACCCTCTGCTGTGATGAAAATGTAAGACTCCCAACTGAACCCTAACATATCTATCCATTGTGTGATTTTAAAGCCATTATCTTTTATAAAAGTTCTTTCCCCAGACTCAAAAAAATTATAGTAATTCATTTTTCCATTTCCCCTCAAGATCACATGGTGATTTTTATTTGCTGCGCTTAAGCAGCATGTTTTGCTGCTTAAGCAAAACCATGAAATGATCACACAATTGTAATCAATTCACTTCGATGCAGAACACTGACACATTCAATGGTGTTTCTTATAGAAGTTTCTTACAGAAGTAACCCATAAATCACCCAATGATTATTAGGTACCTTAACCACATGGGAGTGAAAACATTGTGCTGCGGAATTATTTCAGCTAGCTTTGACCTGATTTTGTAACGACGATTGGAACATTATTCAAGTAAAGTAATTTTAAAAATACAAGATCTGAGAATGAATTCTAATTGTGAGATGGGAATAGAGTACAGATCTTGTGCTTGGAAAGTAGAACAACACTATCTGGTAGGTAGCTCTGCTCTACACAGGCCAATTTCATCTGAAAAAGAAGACTGACAACACTGTTCTGCTTCATCAATGACATTATATGCAAATTATTTCATGAGCTAATATAAAAGTAACCATAAATTCAGTCTTATGGTCAGTGCACGCCTTGTCTTGGGCTATAGCAAACAGTGGTTCAAATGAAAATTTAGTGACAAGTGAAAATTTCTCCCTGAAATGTCACTAACATTAACCTGCAAATCTAAATTGCTTGCTAGCAATCCTGTAAATGTATCAGCATAATTATTTCTATGAAGGTCAGGTATCTAGCATATGGATTGGTAATTACGGATACAAAAATGACATTTTAAAAATTGACAGGAATACTGGCTCAAACTGTTTAAGCAGTTAACAAGTAAATTGTACTGTACTTACACATGATGTAAACTGAACAAAGGGTCAAGGTCAAAATATCTGCATCTATAGACTGACAAATGCTGATGTAAAATGAAGGAGAGAAATAACACATTTGGAGAATGGAGAGTTACATCAACCAAAGTCTGCAAATGCTGTAATTTAATTAAGAAAATATATGAGCCACCTATTTTGAAATACATCAATCAACATTAATGTTAACATCACTCAACAAAGCAGACAAGAAGAGTTTTTGATTAGATAAAGGAATCAGTAGATGGAACAACAATCCTCCAAAATGAACATCTACCTGTTTGCTAGGAGGTGAAGGCAAGTCTGAAGGTTGAAATGTGACTGATAAAAATGTCCAAAGGGGGGAACAAAATTCAGGGCTACATTTAATTAATTTGAACTCCAGTAAAATACTGAAGTAACGGAAGGATTTCAAGTGTAAAAGCCTTCAGTTTGCCCTTAAAACTGGCTTGTCATACCTGCTACACAACACTAAAATAATTTTGCTCTTTAACCAATTGACCTTGTGACTATTCAGGATATACCAGGACTATTCACACCTTTGAATTAGCCAAACTGAGCCAGTTTTCAGTTACGCTCATCTGAAATATAATAGCTATAGTGACATTAATAATTTTTCACATGGTAAGACAGCAAAAGCTAAAATACCTGCAATAAGCCTATGAAAATTACCAGTCACATTACCTACCTCCTAAGAACCACAATAATGCTTATTTAGGTTTGGATGATTCTTGAAAACCAGTTAACAATATATCAATCGCTTAGTATCTAGCTGGTAGAAATAACATGTAACACTTCAAGAACCAATTGCCACTTCAGAAAGTCCATGTTCTTACAAAATAAAGTCCTATCAAAGGTTTAAAATTAAAGTCATTACAATCCATACTTTATTGAATAAAATACTCTCAATGTATCTACATGAAACGTCAGTTGGGTATTTCTCAGACTGGCATTTCCCCCTAATTATTGCAGTAAAGATAAACATTTGTCATAAAAATGCTATTGTGGCAAAAAGAAAATAAATGGAATTTGTGTACGATGCCGTGGGCTCAATGAGTCACTTATAAAACAACAGATGACATTTGGAGGCAAACCATTCAATTGTTAAAATCTAAAGCCACCTACTACTAGTGACAGCTTCTACTTTTTAAACTATATAAAAACCTTATCCCTTATCTAAGCTAAAATAAGAAGGTTTACAGCAAAACAATTGGAAATAATGGAAAACAGGATAACCTTAGCTTTTTATTTTACAGTATCATGAAGTATTAATATAAATAAATTTGTCTTGTAATTATATAGCAAGGTATAGGATCTAGATGTATTTTTCACTAGATTACTTCTCATTACCCGATTTATTTATATCCTTTTGCAGCCTCTGCCTTTGGGATGTTCCAGAACAATCCTCGCATCTGAGGAAATGAAGACCTTCTATTCACAGGTTTGGGCAGGAATACCCGAGCCTGTTACAGAGGCACTAAGAGTGCTGGAGAACTTCATCCAGTTGACCTCAAACCACCAGTATAATCTTTGGCCGTATATGGGGCAACTCATTAAATTGAAAGATAAGCTAATCAATTCAACTTAACATGAAACTCTGAACAAAAGGGTTTGAGTTTAATGCTGCTTGAACCTTGTCATTCTGGAGAAGGTCAGAAACAGAAATACTAATCTGACAGTCTTACAAGGACTTTGTCTTTATCCTCTTATTCAGAGAAGGATCAACTTCCAAACCCAGTGGAAAATAATACAGAATTGCAGTGAAATACCTAAATGCTAGAGACCTTTCCCCTCCTTTGGGTAGTGCCACTGAACTGTGGGCTCCTCCAGACACACGGACCTGTGCAATCCATAGTGCCCCAAGAGTTAAATTGATGGAGAAGAGAAGGGGTTGTCATTTGGAGACCCTTTTCTGATTCTAGAATAGTTACTTCTGCATTGCTAAAACCCTCTTCTTTTCCAGAGTCTCAACCTGCTCTCACTAAGAGCAGCCTTCTTTAAAATTATTAAAACTCCTACCCCAACACCAGGATACTGGAAGATTCAAGGGAAGTGAAACAGAGATGTTGATTTATTTCCTATGTCTGTTCCCACTCTAAGCACTCTGTGGATATGATGGCAGATCAAAAAATGAATAACAAGGGACCCTACAGACAGGTGTTTTCATTAAGAGGACAGTATAAGACAAAAGAAGGGGGTGGGGGGGAAACCCCTCATGGAAAAAGGCTGCAAAATGAAGAAAGAAAGGATCAGTATTCAGAAGTGGGATATACAAGGACTGGAAAACATTTGAGACAGATAAATAAAAAGAGCAAAGCTACTGAGCAGTCTGGGAAAAAAACAGCAAACAAAATACATGAGAAGAAAAACACGTATATTTTTTTTTTTTCTAAAACTACATTCGGTTCAATATATTACCTGCTGAACAGATACAAACGGGCTTGTCTATTGGGAAATTTTGTGATAAATCTGCCTTTTGCAGATACCAGCTCACCTCTCCCCAGTTAACAAGCTTTAGCAAGTAACACATAGCATATAACTCCCAGGGACATCCACACTTTAGCATCACAGACATTTTCAAACATTACTGAGTGTCTCGGACTCCTTGTGAAATAGCTCAGAACTGTTCTCATTTATTGGTGAGAAAAGCAAAGCAACAGGGAAGAAAACAAGTAAATCTCAGGCAAAGATATGGCCAGAAGCTTTAGTCTCAGTTCCTCCATGAGAATATGCTTTTTTGCCCTTTCCTTTGTGCAACCAACTCAAGTCCTCAAATTTGCACTTTAACTTGATATTAGTTATTTTGCCATATGCCATTTAAACCACAAGGTCAAATAGGGCACAAATTATTAAAGTGTGAATTCTCATAAACAGCTCACCACCTAAACTTCTTCAAAAGGCAGACACAGCTAATGCGATTCATTCTGAAGACTACAGCACTGCAAGAGAGAAATCTCTGATTTTACAGGCAATGTATAAATTGATGAATGTTTCAAATTCTCTTCTATATACCTGTCATCCCTTCTCTGTATATCTATATATATCTCCATCTCCTGAGAGGTATAAGGGATATAAATCTGAAATCCAATGTCAGTCATTCTTTTGGCAAGTGTAGGAGGTTATTTAAATACAAGTAAAACATTTCAATTGATTCTGCTTCTTTTATGAAAGGAAACCCAAAGCATCCCCTTCATTGCACTGTCTTAGACTTTACATTATGTGTAATGCTAGCAAAACAAACAGGCATTTAAAAAAGCAGCATAAGAAGAAACTTTATAAAGAACTATAGAGTTATATCTTGGGGCATTCATTTATCTTGAAAGTGCTTATTACTGTTTCTGACAGTCAAGAACTTTTTTCTTCTGCTCTACCTGATGTCTTCATATGTATGTGTACATATATTTTTAAATAATTCTGTTTATGTATAGGTATGTACTTATTTTTTTTATGACATGATCAAGAAAGCAAGCTTCATCAGTCAACATTTATCAGATGTGATCTGGACAAAGCACTAATCCACTGAGGAATGCCACAATTCTCAGTAAAGACAGCAATAAGTTGATGTGAATACAAATTCTCAGGAGAAGAAATTGAGGAAAGCAGTGCTAGCTCTGCAATTCAATCTGAAAAACACAAAATCTTTTGTAAATCATCTCATTACTGGAAAATGCAACAGCATAAACAAATCAAAACCAATAAATTAATGAAACTTTAAAAAGCTTTTCCAGGTTTTAGTCACTAGGTGGCACTAAAACAAAAAAAGTTGAACTGCTCTTACAAATGTTATCTTGAAATGGGAAATTTTACACTTCTAGTGCAGGTCGTTGGCACATTCTGTGAATGGCATAAATTTATCATTCCAACTAAAACAATTACATACTCTTGTGTGCCAAACGAGTGAAGAAGCAGGAATATTTAAATCTGAACTTCCGCCTTAAAGAAAAAATTTCCACATGTTGAGCACAAGAGATCCTAGATCCAGAAGGATGAAAATCAATTTTTTCCATACAAAGGATCCATATTACCAAAACAAACATCTCAATTTCCAACAGCTTTACAGACCGTGTTTGCAATACTGTCGTGGTTTAACCCCAGTCGGCAACTAAGCACCACACAGCCGCTCGCTCACTCCCCCCTGGTGGGATGGGGGAGAGAATCGGAGGACTAAAAGTGAGAAAACTCATGGGTTGAGATAAAGACAGTTTAATAGGGAAAGCAAAAGCCGCGTGAACAAGCAAAGCAAAGCAAGGAATTCATTCACTACTTCCCATCGGCAGGCAGGTGTTCAGCCATCTCCAGGAAAGCAGGGCTCCATCACGCGTAACGGTTACTTGGGAAGCCAAACGCCATCATGCCGAATGTCCCCCACCTCCTTCTTCTTCCCCCAGCTTATATACTGAGCATGATGTCATATGGTATGGAATAGCCCTTTGGCCAGTCTGGGTCAGCGCCCCTGGCTCTGCTCCCTCCCAGCTTCTTGTGCACCTGGCAGAGCACGGGAAGCTGAAAAGTCCTTGACCAGTGTAAACTCTACTCAGCAAGAACCAAAACATCAGTGTGTTATCAACATTATTCTCATCCTAAATCCAAAACACAGCACTCTACCAGCTACTAAGAAGAAAATTAACTCTATCCCAGCTGAAACCAGGACAAATACTCATAATGGAAAAGCTGTGAAAGCTCACATTTCTCAACCAATCTCCTATCTAAATGTCTTTCTGCATCTCCAAAACCTGTAAAAGTGATAACATTCTTATTGAATATTTTTGAATATCAAATCTAAGTAAAAATGCAGATTTTCCCAAACATCTTTACCTGCCTCCCTATTCTTCACTCATCCGAGTTAGTTTACTAACATCTACTGATTCAATATAGCATGTTTTATCATAATCTCCTGAAATTACACTTCTAAACTAAAAAAAAAAAAACAAAAAACTAAAAAACCCCTAAAAAAATAGCCCTCCAAAACTTCTGACACCAAATGAGACCCTGCCTTAAACTGTATGTAAACTGTGTAATTTTAAACATTCAGAAATGTTTATCTTTTCTAGAAAATCATATAAACATGAACAAAGCAGTAATTCCTATACTTACACTTGCTACAGAGACAAAACTTATACATTTAAAATACCAAGATCATGATAGCTGAATAAATCAGAAACATCACTCTGGGAATACTGAAAATTGAGGAAAACATAGTCAGCTTGCTGAAGACCTAATCAGATACTACCGCTGCTGACTTTCAATCTGCTGAGGTTTGTTGCTATGCTACTTCTACCTCATGGCTAAATCAGCTTGGTGACCCAGTTGTATCTATACATATTAAATGAGCAATAGTGAAATAGACCTGATTTCATCAGGCTTTTGTCTTGTACCTAAATCCAGCTTTGCTGATTTCTTTTCCCTTTTTTTACTGCTGCTTTAGGCTTGGTAATAGGATTTTAGGGTTAATCCCAAGAATAACTAAATCTTGAATAAGGCCAGTTACAATCTATATTTCAGCAGTGAGAAGATATCATAAATATTTATCAGAACTCATTTAGAGAATAGTAAGAAAGCAATTTGCAAAGTTTTATTCCCATGTAGATCTCAGTACACAGAAAATTTGAGGCAGTTCAAGCAATAAAGGTTTGCAATTTCACATGCCAAAAAATAATACGTGATGTTAAAGTTCAGCATTCATATCTTGCTATAGAACAATTGTTTCCTCCTATCCTATGACTTGCATAGAGATAATCTTCAGGTATACAGTACAACCCTACATATACACTGTAGAGAAAATGTTTAAAACTTATTCTACTACTCAGTAGGAGCACTTCTGCCTTTATTCAATTGTATTGCAAGTACAGGAAGCAATAAAATTAAGACTATATGTCAATTTACACTATTGGCATTTCTTGAAATTTCAAATGCATCACATTTCATTGTGAAATGTATACATGTGCATTATAGACAGAATATATGTAAGGTTCAAAAATGCTTAATACTATGTTTCTGAAAGGACTCTTGACAGATCACAGGTAGCAGCGTTCCACAACAATATAACTGTTAAATCACAAAATATCTGCTGAAAAAATATTGTAGCATAATATGAGATAAATGTTTGGGAAAGGACCAAATACTGGGCTAAAATCTCCTCTCAGTTAGCTTTGTTAACTTTTCTAACCAATATGGTTATCTGCACATAAATCATTGCAAAGCTCCCACCGAGTACAAAAGGTTTAATATTCAGACCATAAAGTACAATACTGCGCTGCAAGTCTCAGAGTTACAACAAAGAACGTCAGCATAGGCTGAGAGATTAATTAGCTTAGCCAGATGAACTCATTGATGGTCATTTCATGATGCTGTGGCTAAGTTATTTACTTAAAATCATGTGTTTCTGACTTCTGCTGAAAACTTCAGTACTGTAAACTTCAGCATCTCCCAGAAAAAGCTGGCTGATCTGAACTACTGCGCTACTGTAGTGCCGCAGCCCTGTAGTCTGCACTGTATGGCACTGCTACCCAGATACACTCTAGGAGAGAGCTGTAACGAGACTTTCTAGAAAATTATTTTGTAGACTTTTTTTTATTATCACTTGACTGGGGAAATCTTCATTCAGTCAAATTCAAGTCGTTTAAAACACAAAACACCCTTGGCCAAAAAGATGAATCAGTATCATAGAATATCTCAAGTTGGAAGGGACCCATAAGGATCATCAAGTCCAAGGCCCTGCTCCTTGCAGAACTACCTAAAACTAAACCATATGACTAAGAGCATCGTCCAGACAGTCCTTGAACTCTGACAGGCTTGGTGACATGACCACCTCCCTGGGGAGCCTGTTCCAGCAACCTACCACCCTGTCAATGAAGAACCTTTTCCTAATGTCCAAAACTGAACTTCCCCTGATGCAGTTTCATTCCATTTCCTCGTGACCTATTGCTGGTCACCAGAGGTAAAGGTTTGAGTATTAAACCGTTATCTATAAATTCACTGGATATGTGAGGCTGCTACTCAGGGGATCAAAAGCAAGGTAAATGTTTAGTCAGTGCACCGAATTACAAGATAGACATACATTTCAGCATCAGGCCACATCACTAGGGTATGGCAGGGGGCTACAATATCACCTCCAGATTCCCACAGCTTGACTTCAATGTGCCTGTCACCCTTGCAGGGCAGAGCAACGTGCCCGGCTGCGCGTGGTGCCTGGGGTTGGCGAGCAGCAAGAAGGCTGCGGCAGCACACTGCTGATGTGTGAGATGCTGCCACTGAGGCAGGGGAGCAGGAGACAGGAGGGAAAAGCGTGAGTCTTGAAAGTGTGACACTTGAGAAGTAGAGGAGTATTTCATTCATGTTTTGCCTAAGTTAAGAGGTCCTTTTGATTCACACCAAACTAACATCTTGCCACATGTCTTAAAATTTTCACCTACCAAATAGACGACTTTTATAGAAAATATATTAAAGAAAGGGGGACCATAGAACACATAGCCCGCACCCTGTCCCAAACCTTATGGGCAGCCTGCATTTTCTTCTTTTTTCATTAACATGGTGAGTCACCTTTCCCCAGAAGAATCATTAAAGCCAGCCCAGCCCAGCCTCTTCAGAACTGGTAAGGAATGAGTCCATTGTTCGAGAGACCATTCATCCACCACAAAGTTTTAATTATACTGTCACAACACCCCCTAATAATTGTCTCCTAGTTGGAAAGCTGACTCAGAAATGCACTTTTGGTATCTGACAGGCCATAAAAACTCACAGGATCAATGATATGTCTGACGAAGCAGGGGTCTCCTTAGTAAGACTTGTGCTTTACTAAAAATTAAGAAACTGGAAATAGCCAACAGATTTATTGACCAGTGGAACCATTAGGTAGAGATATCACATCATTTTATATACTACTAAACTACTCATTTTAAATACTACTAATATACTAGAGAGCTAGAATTTTTTCTGGAAATCAGAGAAGCCCGTGCCATGTGCTGTTAGAAGTCTGACTTTCTGACATTTGACAACTATAAGAGGAGACAATAAAAATCTGTATTGATGCCCAAAGCAATCCCTCAAAGTGGGAATGGAGGTGACTTTTCTAGCCATCTGGAATTGTCAGCTATACTGTACAGTAATAAATGTACAGTTTCCAGCAACATCCCTGCTCCTGACACCCTAATGTAGAATTTCAGCTTCTAATTTCCACTCCCTTTGGCTCTTCATGCACTCAAGTACTCTGTTCCCTAGAATTAACACTTTGTGACAGATCTAAAGTGAAACAGATCTTGTTTTAAGATTTGCCCTATTCCTTTTCCAACTCTTTCCATTTCTTTTTTTTCTCTTACAGACCTTTTGAACATGTTCCTTCCACAGCAAACTAAAGTTACAGTTAATAACACAACAGCAAAAGCTTAGCTGATATGTTAAAGCAAACAGTAACACACAAAAAGGAAAAAAAAAAACAGGTGTAAAAAAGCCAAAAGTGCCTGTTGTTTTTATTCCCACTGACTCCCTTCTGCATTCTCATCTGAGCAGAGATAGTATGATTCAGCTTATCTCATTTCAGAGATTGTTTAATTGGAAGCCCAGTCCAAGACAGTGGGCCAGGCTCTCCCTACCGCCAGTGGAGACAGACAAGCACCTCCTGGCTGTAATTTGTCCTCAAGATAGTCAGGATGACTTGTCTTCTGGAGGTGTTTTTCATTTTCCTCCACTAACTATAATTAGGGCCTCGGCAGTAATTTACAATACAATAACCCCTCTTGGACTCAGGGAGGTTGTATGGGAAACATTATAGGATGCAGGGCAAGAACATTCAGGGTTGGACAGGACTTACTGTGGAATATTTTATGGAGGAATCAGGGTAAGGAAAGGGATGGATTTAGGTGATTTGGGGACAAAAAAGTGTGGAAAAATAGAGGGGTATGGGGAAAAATTGTTGGTCCCATGTAAATAGTTTGCTGGTCAGTGTGCTTGTCTGGCCACGTCATGCACCTCATCAGTGCAGTCTGTCCTGCCTTCTTATTAAACTCCATTTCTACCTCTTTTCCTGGGTGAGGGACTCCCTAGTCTGTGTGTGTGTCTGTGAGTGCAGCAACCGGAGTCAGAACACAGGTCACAGGGCCCATGTGTCCATGTTGCAGCAGCTAGAGAGACTGAAGTGAGTGAACTTCAGTGCCAGCAACTGGAGTGGGACTGTGGGTCACTGGGACCCATGTGTCCATGGTACCAGCACCTGGGGTGAGTGCCAGGCGCTGGTCATGGGGGTTTAGAGGTGAAACCCATGTGTGTGTGGCTCTAAGGGTGAGATCACAGCGGGGGTTGGCTATTGAGACCAGGGGAGTCCCTGCCAGCTCTGTGCACCTGCATGAGATGGTCTCTACCACCAACTGGATGGGGCTGCAGCCTCAGGGCTTGTATGTCTACGTGGCAGGCTGAGATATATACACACACACACACACACACACACACACACACACACATTATCACCAGCAGACTTCCATCCTGCACAGCAGGATGAGGCTGTTGGCGCTGCCTGTATTCATGTGAATACTCTGGATTTGCCTGTGTTACCTGGGTGGCTGGCCTGGTATGTAGGTATATACATGAATATATGTTATATGGCATATACATGCTCTGTGGCATGGAGCTGCGGCAGCCTCTTGGGGTGTTGAATCTGGCATGATATGCTTTCCCCTAACAGGTAAAATAATATATGAACAAACAAATCCCTAAATTCAGATGGCTTGGTTATTATTTGTAACTCTAAAAGAAAAATAACTTCATCTTCTAAAAGTTTCTCAAGTTTATTTGTAGCTATGTAAAGCTCAGTTTAAATGAGAAATCAGGAAAAAATTGTTGAAACACATGCTTTCTTTCTAAATTCCCTAGCATATACCAGGTATGGCTAGATGGCCTTTGAATACAAATGTGAGCAGCTTCTGCATGGGATCTGGCTGGCTGTACTTTATGCAGGTTTACTAGCTTGAGCACAGTTCTGAGCTGAACATGGCAACTTGGCCTTTGGAGACAGTCCCTGGTACTAGCTGTAATTCTGAGAGAGAGAAGACTTGACCCTGCACTAACATCACCATGGATTTTGTGTTATATTGGTTTTACACACTGGTATATTATTTTGACCCGGATACTAAAAAAAAAATTGTAAGCAAGTACCATAGGGAGTATTATCACTGGGACAGCAAAGTAACACTTCATTTTCACCTCTTTATCATGGCCTATTCTGTCTATGTCTGTTTTATACAAGTATTTGCTGTTCTGTCTTATTGCACAAACAATATTGTAGGGCTGGTTAAACTGAAGATAACAAGGACTTTTTAAGTACACTAGGAATAAGAGAAAGCCTAACTAGTGAACACATCTGTTGCTAGATAGATATGGCTAAATTGTTAAGTATACAGAAAAGAAAAAAGTACTTGGTAAATATTCCCTGTTTACAAAGATGAAGGCTAAAGTATTCATATCACACAAGGATGATGAAGTACTTTCCAGTCCATTAGTAACTAAGGTGGATGATGAACAGCTACTTGGGATAAACATTTAAGTCAGCGGAACAAAGCCCCCCCCCAATCAACCAACCAATCAAACAAAACCTTTATGTATTCTTGATTTAAGGCTAAGAAGGGCAACGAGATAATCTAATCTGAGCTCTTGCATACTGTCTCACCACCCACATATCACTGGTCCTTAAAATTCCCTTGGTTACTTCCGTAATAGACCTTAACAATTACGTTTAGCGGTACATGTTTGCTTAAAGTGCATCTTCCAGGAAAGCATTAAATATTGATATGAAGACAACAAGAATCTTTCCTTGCAATTTGTTGAGGCATATTACCTATTTATGTGCCATTCAAATTTATTGGGCTTCCACTAGTGATTCTTGCAGTGCTTTTATCTGACAATTTTGAGAGTCTGTGGATGCAAGAGTTTTCCCCAGCAACAGCGCTTCTCAGCTGTGATCAAATCAGTTATTAGTCTATATATTTATGAACTCCAGAACAGCCAAAAAAAGGTCAAATTCTGTGAGTTTGAGAGTATGTCTGAAATCCAGCTTCTCAGATAACTCACTCAAGATTGTGAGAAGATGCTTTCAAGAACCAAGCAATCAACCATAAACCACTTTCAGTCCTGAGAGAACACACCTACAATCTTTTTTTGTAAAATCTGAGCCAATCCCTTTTGTGTTAAATTAGTGATACGATCCACATTTATGTAACAATATTCAGCCAGAACAAAGGAGACATACAGTCAAAATCTGAGTTCAAATACTCATTGTTTGCCTCCCACGATAGAAACTGAACCATCAATCCATATACTATTTAGATGGAAATTTGTCTCTAGCCATGTCACTGAAGCTGTACAAACATTTCTAGTTGATCACATCAGATGAAGATGACAAGAAGTTTGACTCCTAGTGGTCCTTCACTTCTTTTCCTTGATACAGTGTAATTTGCTTTCCTTAGCATCAGGGTCCCATTGAAGTCAATTAACCTCCTTTCAAAAATGGCAACTAATATAACATCCTCCCTACCCTAATATTCCTCTCAACTCCAGCCCCACCCAAAATACTTTAACATAGCATCATTTACTCCTTTCTTGACTTTCTCTTTAGAAGGGAAGCAAAATGAAACTGTAATTCTGTGGGCAGACAAAAATTTCATGTTGTTTATACTACTACAGTTCTTGCTTCTATTCCTACTCTCATTAATCCATTAAAAAAGAAAATTCTTTCTAACTTTTTAACAATTGCTGGGTTTCCATAGTTCCCCAGTTTTCTCCAATGCTATCTGCAGAATATTCATCTTCATTCTGTTTGCTAAACATGTCCTCTAGCCATATTTCCCGTACATCTATTTCCATAGATACGTAGCCTAGCTCTAACTGCAATTTTTAGCAATGCAGAAATTGAATACTAGATTTTGATCATAACTTCTTCAAGCTCTGTTTAACCCAGCACCTACAGGGTTTACTAAACATACCTGTACAAAAATACATACATCAATTCACTTGGTCTCTGAATAGGGAAGGTGCAAGATAATGACCTTCCATTAAGGAATGCTAATGATTTTCCATTAAGGAACACTCCTATGAAGATGTATTTCTCCGCAGCTATCATTGCTCCCCCTTGTCTTGAAAATGAGCCATTCAATTAAGAAAAACTGCAAGGTCATGATACAATTAGATGGATTGTGGTTAAGAGAATCACAAAGCTCAACACTCAGCTCTAAACATGCCTTTATATCACTTTTCATTGACTACAGAAAAAAAAAAAAAAACAACCCAAAAAACCAAACACCCCAAAAAAGGAATAATATAATATTTGTTTACTGCCTCACACAGCTATGATGCTGAGGAGACTATACTCAATAGGAGCTACTATGATTCGTTACCTGAAATGCTCCAGGATTAAATCAGTAAGATAGATGCTTATACAGACCTACAGTGGGAACTTGATTCTCTATCTTTTTTTTTTAATTTGCCAAATAATGAAAAAGTGGCAGGAATCTTTATTTTCTCCTCAGTATTGTCCATTATGAACAATGGGAAAGTAAGGGTTGAAGTGCATTAGCAAGCCTGCTGGCAAGCCCCTTCATACAGGAGTCCTTTTCATCTCCTCCTCTAGATCCACCCATACAACTACTTCTGTGCCAGTATCTCACACTGCTATCATTATTATGTTTTATGACTTCCTCAAATACTGATGGTATTTAGAAAAACTAACCACCACTGAACTCTTCTGGGTCAAAATTCAAAAAACACAGGAAGAAAATATATCTTAGTCTATTTGAGTGTGTAATTTAATTTAAGGTTCACTAAAAACAATTTAAATGGAAGCAATAAAGGAAACAATTTTAAAGAAATTTCTGGAAGTTTTTGCCGTTTGAACAGAAGTACACTCATACAAATCTAAAACATCTAACAAAGAAAACATAAGCACAACAGGTTACCTGTTGCAAAATCTAGCATCCTCCTCCCTTCAATAGAACTTCAGGCTAAGGTTTCCACCCATGTCATGTTTGCTAAGTTTTTAAACAAGGTTAAGAAAGTATTTCTCAGAAGGAAGGGATATTTCCCTGTATCTAAGAGAATATAGGCGCAATCTGAACTGCAGAATGCAGGAAGGAACATGCAGCAGAAAGAGTCCTTTGATAAATTGAAAAGCTCTTTATGAAACTTCCCCCGCCATTATCATATAATAAATATTTTAATTAAGAAGGCATAAAGCTTGTATCAATTTGGGAGTAAGGAGGGCAAAATAAACAGGTTGGCAAACACTGAGCTGTGGGAATTACATGATATGCTGCTATTAAAAATCAGTAGAAAAAGGCGTGTATATTCCACAGATTGCCTTTCTCCCCAACAATGATTTCATAGGCTGGGTGCATAGTTTTTTCTTTAAAATCAATTCATCCAGAAATCTCCTTTCCTCTGACTTTAGTCCATTTGCAGAACTGCACAAAAGCAGGAGATGAGCTTTCAATTTTCCTAGAGTGTGATTCTATTATCCCTAGTACGCTCATAACATTTAAATTCTGGTTGCTAAACAGTAGATACTAGTTTGGATTTTTACACAGGCTAAATGATTTTAAACAGTCCTATAGCTCCTGACTTTTAACATGTCTGTTGCTGTAAGGTAGGTTTTTCCTTTGTGTGGTTTTCCCCACCTCTACAGATTTGAAGTTGAAATACATTTCTCCTGCAAACTGCAGCCTACCACAATCATAAACAAATTACACTCTCTGTGTCAACATTTGAAACCAAGTCACTAAATCATACCGTGCTGGGATGGAATTTCTGCCCCTATCATCTACCACTTACTGCTATCAAAGCATATAACCGGATTAGTGGGAAAACAGCTGTATTACTCATACATTTAAGCTCTTTCAAACAGCAGGTTTTCTTTCTGCAACAAAGCACAGCACTTCAGATAAGAAAAATGCAAATGTCAAAGGAAATCATGACATATTAACCCCTGGCAGTCTTTACGTAACTTAATAGTTTGTTAAACCTCTTTTCACTAGAAATAAATGCAAGAACTATATTAAATCAGTAGCACTAATGTATTTTAACACATCTACTTTTAAGCTTTTTGTTCCCTAGGATTTCTTCATATACCGGGCATGGTTGATTAAATCATCCTGTCATTTTCTAGAAGTGATTGGCATGAGCTTAAATCCGTGTCTCTCAGTTGTGGGTATGAATCATCATACATATGGGTTTTGTGGGACAACATCTTGGCAGAGGTTAGCAGTAAAACAGCTCTCTAGTTAACTCAAAACCTCATTACTAAACACTCTATGGTTATTAAAGCTAACAAGCCATAAAACAACTGTTGCTTTCTTGGCCAAAAGATCCAGGAGGGAAAGAAAAATTGTAGATAACTTCCAGTTATTGCTAGTGTTCATATATTCATCCGCTAATATTGTATTAACTGAAAATTTTCACCTAGCTTTTTGGACTTTTTAATTAGCCGATGATGTCTAATACCAGGATGCTTCAAGAGAAACTGTTCTTAGGCAATGACATGAAACGTACTGAATAAATCTACATTTCCTTCACCTAGAACAAAATGTTGATATTTTGGGGTTTGGATTCATTAAGAAAGCACTGGAGCAGGACTTGATTTAGACATGCCTTCTTTGTTATGGAATATTCTGTGAAGAATAACGATCATAGAATCATAGAACTATTTAGGTTGGAAAAGACCTTTGAGATTATTGAGTCTAACTGTAAACCTAACGCTGCCAACTCCACCACTAAACCATGGCCCTAAGTGCCACATCTACCCATCTTTTTGAGTGGGACTCAACCACCTCCCTGGGCAGCCTGTTCCAATGCTTGACAACCTTTTCGGTGAAGAAATTTTTCCTAATATTCAATCAAAACCTCCCCTGGCGCAACTTGAGGCCATTTCCTCTTGTCCTATCCCTTGTTACTTGGCAGAAGAGACTGACACCCACCTCGCTACAACCTCCTTTCAGGTAGTTGTAGAGAGCAATGAGGTCTCCCCTGGGCCTCTGTTTCTTCAGGCTAAACAACCCCAGCTCCCTCAGCTGCTCCTCAGAAGACTTGTGCTCTAGACCCTTCACTGGCTTCATTGCTGAAGGGCACGCTCCAGCACCTCAATGTCCTTCTTGTAGTAAGGAGCTCAAAACCGAACACAGTATTTGAGGTGCAACCTCACCAGTGCTGAGTACAGGGGGACAATCATTTCCCTGGTCCTGCTAGCCACACTATTCCTGATACAAGCCAGGATGCTATTGGCCCTCTTGGCCACCTGAGCACACTGCTGGCTCATATTCAGCTGGCTGTTGACCAGCAACCCCAGGTCCTTTTCCACTGTGCTGCTCTCCAGCCACTCCTCCCCAAGCCTGTTGCATTGCATGGGCTTGTTGTGACCCAAGTGCAGGACCTGGCACTCAACCTCGTTGAACCTCATACAGTTGGCCTTGGCCCATTGATCCAGGCTGTCCAGATCCCTCTGTCCAGAGCCTTCCTACCCTCGAGCAGATCAACACTCCTGCCCAGCTTGGTGTCATCTGCAAACTTACTGAGGGTGCCCTCGATCCCCTCATCCAGATCATTGATAAAGATATTAAACAGATCTGGCCTCAGTATTGAGCCCTGGAGAACACCACTTGTGACCAGATGATCTTTTGTGTATCACCATATTTCCATACGATCCTCAGATCATTTAGAAAAAAGGAAAATGAGATGATTTTAAAATTAGACAAGAATTAATGAACCATCTGCCTTTTAACACAGTATATAAGGCTAATAAATCATCAAGCTTTTCACCAAAGGTATACAAGGAAGAATAAGTGGGAAAAAACTAATCCCTAAAAAGAAGAATTTAATATTTGAATAAAGATGAGATCTCAGACCTTCTAAGAAATCCTCCTAAATGAAAGTCATGTATGTAATTTTCAAAGATCTAACAGACTGATCAGAATAATGATTTCTCTAATGCATTATGTTCTACTTCAAGTGTCAAGATATCTAAATCAAACATAAAAATAAAACAACATACATGAAAACAGCACAGCAACTAATACCAGCTTTGCAGTGGATGAATGCTTTATAAAAGTTAGGCCTGTGTATATGCTTTTGTGAATAATCTTAAGAACAAATAATACTGAGTGTGAAAATGTATCACCTTCTTAAGGGATGCCACCTCTGGTGCTTACTTTGGCTTGAGGCTTTGGTTGGACTGTGGAAAAACTGAGCCAGCTAAAAAAAAAAAAAAAAGGAAAAATCCTAAAAAAAAGACCAAACGTCTGTGTTCACTTCTCTCATAGAATCATAGATTCATAGAATACCAGGTTGGAAGGGACCTTAAAGATCATCTGGTCCAAACTTTCTTGGCAAAAGCATGGTCTAGACAAGATGGCCCAGCACCCTGTCCAGCTGAATCTTAAAAGTGTCCAACACTGGGGAATCCACCACTTCCCTGGGGAGATTATTCCAATGGCTGATTGTTCTCATTTTGAAAAATTTTCATCTTGTGTCCAATCAGAACATCCCCAGGAGTAACTTGTACCCATTACCCCTTGTCTTTTCCATGTGACTCCTAGGAAAAAGGAAGTCTCCATCTTTCTAGCCACCCTTTAAATACCGGAACATGGTGATAAGGTGTCCCCTAAGCCTTCTTTTCTCAAGGCTGAACAAATCCAGTTCTCTCAGCCTTTCCTCACATGGCAGGCTTCCCACTCCTTTCATCATCTTTGTGGCTCTTCTCTGGACCCTCTCCAGCCTGTCCACATCTTTTTTTGTACAGTGGGGACCCAAACTGAACACAGTATTCCAGCTGTGGCCTGACAAGTGCTGAGTAGAGTGGGATAATGACTTCTTTATCTCTGCTGGTGATGCCCTTTTTGATGCTACCCAGCATCCTGTTGGCTTTCTTTGCCTCAGCAGCACACTGTTCACTCATATTGAGCTTCCTGTCCACCAGGACCCCCAGGTCCCTTTCCACAGAGCTGCTCCCCAGCCGGGCAGATCCCAGTCTGAGCTGCACTCCTGGATTATGTTTTCCCAGGTGCAAGACCTTACACTTGTCCTTGTTGAACTTCATAAGGTTCTTAGCCCACTCTTCCAGCCTATCCAGGTCTTCCTGCAGGGTGGCTCTCCCTTCTGAAGTCTTCTCACTTCTCACTTCTCTTGCTTAAAGAATGCCTCATAGTAGTGCAACTATTTATTTCCTATCTATAGAATATGATTCCCTTTCTGTTAGAGAAATAAAATGTCAGAAGACAATGTCTCCCACAATTCCAATACGCAAGTCATCTGAACACATGAAAACATAACTTACACATAAGTAATTGTAATACTGAAAATATCTAATATGGACTTTTAAATGATAAGTGCACAACAGCAAGTAGGACATAAAAGATTTAGAGATGCCATGTCTTATTCTGTATATTTCTGTGAGTGTTGCCTTCCTCTGAGGATGAACACACCATGACCAGAAAGTCCTCTTTGGTTCTGCAGTCAAATATCTGATGTGTGCCTCTAAAGTTCATTCAAAGAAGAAAGGTCCTTACATATTGTAAGTTACAGACCACTGGGAAGATGTACTGTAGAAAATATTCAAAGATTTCTAGTCCTTTTTCAACACAAATCCCAATCTTGGGGCCTCGCTAGAATAACACTGAACCTTAGCTAATAAAATACCCTGAGCCTAAGGGAGGCTTAGCATTAAGATACACTGTTTCTGGGCATCTGGGAGTAAATGAAGGAAAGAGTTTGGAAAGCTGTGTAAATCAGGAGGTAGTGGGGGTCCAGATCTTCCAACAGCAAAAGTTTGCACAGCTCCACTGAATGCAGTAATCAATTTCCAGCAGTTTAGGATTAGAATCTTTTTTTTGTAAAACCAGTGAACCTAAACCCAAGATTTCATCTCTCTAATGTCATTACAGAAAAGCTTATTTCCTTTAATAATAATAATAAAAAAAGTTTCCTTTTTTTTTTCACTGCAATTTAGACTAAAGAAAACAGTCTAATCCACTATTAAAAACTTTAACAAAGGAAATGCCATTGTGAATAAAAGCTTCTCTCTACTACTTGGAGAAAGGTCTAGCTAGACTGACAGCAAACGATGAAGCAGTAAGTGGTGTTCAAAAAGATTTCTGATAGTGATATTTCAGGTCTTTCTCCCTGCAGGCTGGTTACAACACATCTGTAGAAGTTGAAAATCGCCTCCAGAATCATTCCAGAGTTACTCATCATGCAGGCTGTCTCTCATCATTAAAAGTATGTCAATGTTCCCATCCTAAATCCTTAGAATCAAAGCTCTACAGTTCAACAGCTTAATAAAAAACAAAAAAGCCTCGCCCAAGGCTAGAGCATGACATCCAAGGTATCAGCCTGAAAACTGAAAGTTGCTCATACCATCTTCCCCCTCCCCAAATCTATTTTATTTTGCCTTCAGCTTTCTTGAAAACCAGGAATTTGCACTTTAAATTCCAGGCAAGTATTAGAAAGACTAAAATGCCATTCAGAAAACCCCCAAAACTATTTTAAAGAACTATTTAATAACTCTATTATATAGAAACAGAAGTTTTAAGTCTGGTAGTCAAGTTTGAAGTGTAGAAATTACATGTGGTACTAAAGATTGAGATCATGTTCTCAAAGATCTCTGCTGCTGAAAAGCCAGCCCCAAAAAAGCCAGTATCTCCTTCATTTGGCAATCCTTACAATCCTACCTTCCTAATAACCCTCTGCCCAGCACATCACAAATGCTGTCTTTGTATGTATAAATTATGTGCATTTTTATTTCATTCATGGATTCTTCCCTCTATTATGTTACTTATTATGGGAAAAATTGCTTTGCTACACATCAAATTGCTAACTGTAGAACTTCTCAGGAGCACCTCTTTGGCAGGTCAGATGTATGGCTGTACATCTTCTGTCATCACACATCAATTAACACAAGCAACACAAATGTCTGCTGTTTGGAAGAAGGAACTTCCCCCTACCTTCTCTCTATCATTTTATCTCATACCACAATATAAAACCTTGGAACCACCAATTATTTCAAGAGAATTTGCATACACCAATCAAATAGAAGATGTGCTACACAGACAAGAATAATATATTGGAAAGGAGAATTTGGCTACACAGGAGTTTGTTTAAATGACTTTTGCTTTACCTCCTTTGTTGTTTACTGTAGCTAATTAGCCCTTCACTGAAATATATAGATAGCAACAAATCTAGGACTTTCCTTATACTTTACAAGAAAACAGTAAGTCAGAGTGGTATTTTGCAATATATTTTAAGTCTCTTAGCAGCTTAACATTGAAGTATCTCATATCTGGCATTAAAAACAGTTTACTTATGGCTTTGTTAACAATGCACATTTTGTGGAAAGAACAGATACTCACTGAAACTACATTCACAAAGTCATCGTCAGACAAGGTCTCTAACATCTCAATGACCGAGGTGCGTATCAGCTTCAACGTCAATCCACTGACACTCCCGCTCCTAACAGAAATCCACAAGACAATAGAAAAGATGCATTTAACAAATTTTGTTTAAAACGTACAAAGAAAATACAGAGCACCAACCAGCACTCTCACCAACTTTTACACTAAAATTGTCAGTAATTCTCCTGAATTCTCCAACTCACCATTAGTGTTATTACATTATTCTAATAAAAAATTAAGTCTAAAACTGGCATTCAAAGCCCCAGTACTGTGGCTCAGATGAAGTCATAATGGTACATCACTGCCTCATTTTCATTTCAAGAAATCTGAGAGAGTTTACCACCTTCAACCAATGCATTTTCTAAACATTTTATACTCCTACACATAGATTTACAACTTTAGATTTTCAGATACCCAAGTCAGAGCTTGTCTGATTCAAGACAAAACCTAAGCTGAAGTGCAGAAGTAACCAATGTTGATAAAACTCACTGCTGACATGAAAGCACTTCACCACATTTAAAAGCATTAAATGCAAATTCTCTTACTGAGAATTTTTTCAGCATAAAGCAATCTGTTTGACACATCCGGTTCAATGCTTCCTTTAGTCCCGCAACATTACCTAAACAAAGGAAGCCTTGCCAAGGCAAAGAGAGAGTTTTTATGAATTTCTTTGCTCACATTCTATTAATGTTTTATAGTAACCAAACTTGGCAATTTTTAAATATGTATGGTAAAATATGTGAATTCTGCATACATTCTCATCTTTCAGGCTCATGAAATCATGATTAAATCTACTGTAACGCTTCTAGTCATTTGTTTTTAGGTTTGTGCTTTACAACAAATCCATGCACATGAGAAATTTTCAATTGATTACTTCAGTAATTAAGAAGCTGAAAGCAGAATAATATTAAAGTGATTAAAAAAACCACTTCCTTGTGCCCAGTTTAAATAACTTTCAGGTTTGGTTTGTGGTTTTTGGAACTATTTTTTCCTGTGTATTTATTTTTTTCATACCAAGATTTTCGGTCCTTGCATATAAGGATTTCTTAATCCTCTCCCTTTTTCAGCATACAGATTTGTTCAATATATCTAAGTACTTTTATCCCTCTAATGTTAATATTCAGACATTAAACACTTACGCATCAACTAAAATAAGCATGTCTTTGGGAGATGCAGCTCCTTGGATATACCTGAAATAAATAAAGAGTACGAATGACACAAATTGAAAACACATTTGTTGCATGTGATGGAAGACACTCTGCGATCTCTAAACTAAATCTAGACGAACCAACAAAATCCTCCTATTGTAGCTAGTAGAAAACCATGTGCTACCATTTTTTCTCTTGCTGTGTCTTCTAAGTAAACTAAAGTCCAAACTGCGTTAGGAAAGCCTGGAAGTAGAATACACTGATCAAAATTCACTATTTTCAGATGTTGATAACTGAAAAACATGAATGCTATTTCAGAGCCAAAGATCTTGATGACAGATGAATATTACATCAGCGCCGCTTAGAGAAAAATACTTCATCCTTTGAAAGAATATATTCAACTAGTATGAATCCAAGTATCAATATGCATTATGCCTTGAGAGGTTTACAGGAAAAAGTCATGAGAAATGATCCCACTGTTCTCCGTCTTTTATCAGTCTAGTGATTTTTGTGGTAGTCTAAACCACTGACACATATTTGTAAACACTTGCAAAAGTCTGGAAGAATAGTTCAATCTAATAATCTGAACTACATTTGATTTTGCACAAAATTAAAGTTTTTAATTGCCTTATACTTATTTGATAGTTATCCTCCTATGAAAAGGTCCATGTAATGCAACAGTAGGATGCACTATACTGGATATTGCATAATAAATAGTATGATTTGAAAATTGTTTATTCAGAAGAATTAACTGATTTTATAAAAAGAAAATAACTATCTAAAAGTAAGGATTATTAGATATAAATAATAAGAAAAATTTGTCTTTACAGTCATATCTAGAAAGTAAGTGATGTATCAGTCCTTGTAATTAAGTGATGTATCAGTGATCACCAGCCCTTTAAAGAGAGCTTACCATGGTCTTCTGCGAACATCATACAGATCTATTTTGTTTGGAGTTCGACTTTTATCTACCCATGGGGAAGCTAAAAAGGAAAAAAAAGTTGTGTGAAATAAATTAAAAACTTTATCTTAAGTGTTTTAAATACAACAGTGCAATGAATCAATATCACAGACTTTGCACTTATAAATATCAACATTTGGTATAGATATAAAAAATGTCTGTATTTGTGCAACCTGTTTTTGAAATACCTATATACTCCTATATATATGAGCATATAATATAATACAATAAAACTATATATAGACAAAGACCTTAAAGGGTCAAATTATTTGAAGAAACAGTTACTGACTGCAATTGACTACTGACTTAAATGGAACCAGAATTTCAACCAAAGTACTTTAGATTATGAAATAACTTTTTTTGGACAAGAAAGTACTTGAAAATACATTAGTTAATTAATGTTGTATACAATAGTGCTGTGCTGATCTAAAGCTCAGCTACACATCTAAAAATTTTTCACTGACTCAAGAGATCTTTACCTAAAAATGTAAATCAGAAAGGTAACATGATAGTATTGTATTTTCTGAAAATAAAATGAGATTGAAATATTCGTCTCTCTGTAAAGAAAATGCTAAGATTAATAACCTTTTGCAAGTATTTAATCTAAGCTTTACCATAATTTTAAGCAAGGGTAGGCATCTTTTCCTTACTGAAAAATAAAATGAGCCTTTCAAAACAATTTGACAGCTTAACGAACACAAATAAAAATGTGAAAAGTTACATGAAATGAAATAATGTTCTGCAATTTGCTCCCTCACTGTATGCCAACACCATTGGGAAAGCTATTTCCTCACCGTAATCATTTTTCTGTGTACGAAATAAAGAAAGATATAGGCAGCTCCAGGATTCTTCCTGAAAAAGCATTCATCTAAGGCAAATGGAAGAATTATGATATCTCTATCCATGAATATAAAAGAAGCTACCAGCTTAGAGTAGTTGCCTGTTTTTTATTTTACTAAATGGACCCTTTCCTAAGTGACTATAACCTGAGTTGGCACATCAGCTTCCAGAACATTTAAACAGAGCATAACCCACAAGACATTTATCAATATACATTTATCAGCCACAGAAAAGACTGCATATTGTTGCACACCAGAATAATCTCAAACTCTATACCAGTATTGTTTATGGTCTCAAACTAGACCACCTGACAGGTCCTTTGTGATCCAAAGGGATAAGGGTCTGTCTTTGAAATTTCCAGAAATCAGAGAATAGAATTTTTGAGACCGGTATATGTCAAATTTGCAACTTAAGTATCATTACTTACGTATGCACAGGTTAAATTCACCAGTATTTTATGAGCCTGAAGCCATGGTTAGCACATGGTCAATCATGTACTTTTTGTGTCCATCCAGACTATCCCATCCATTACAATTCCATCTGAAAATGCATCCTTGAAATACATTCCCTGAGACTTGCAAAATCTGCATCCAATGTGCTCATTCCAGTTTGTATTATGAGTAGCTTAGGTAAAATAGCAAATATAAATCAAGGTACTAACCAACACTGCTATATCTTTGCCCAAACTTTCAGTCTTTCCACTAACATCCAGTAAAAGGCTATGCCCTATCCAATCCGTCCTTCTTAATCAACCCATACCTTGGACAGTCTTCAGAAAATGAGAATTATCTCAATGTATGCATCTAGATTTTTTTTCAAAAAAACCCGATAAAATGTAATTTACACTGGTAGTGTGACAATAACACTTAGCAATCTCCATTGCAAAGTGAATTAAATTTTTTAATGTTATTTTTTTCATATAAAAGATAAGTCCAACTCCTTAACTGCATTCTCCAAAGCAAGTGAATGGTGATGCAAAGAGAATTTGAACACAGGAGCTGAAAAAGAGTGCTTCTAACATCATCATATTCTGCTATACCAGCGCATACTGACATAGGTATTAACTTAAAATTGATTCAATTTTCTAAAAACTCTCAAAATAACAGAATAGCTCCTTAGCTAACATAAATTATCCACTGAAAACCATCACACAAGTATTTAGCTACAATTTATCTATCATAACCTTCAAGATGATAGTGTATTTTACTTCACATACTATTTTGAACTACAGTCTAACTTTTCTAAATTCTGAACTAAAATTTAGGGAAATACGGGTTAAGATTACATTTTGTCTGTGTAACAGAAGACAATATGAGAAATAATCCAGCTACATTTTTCTGCAGAATCTGGGAGCTACAAATGTATGTTAACGTAATACCACCTGACAAATAGGCACATAGTTTCCTTGAGGTCAACACCAGTTGCCTAGACAGAACACTCTTGAGAACTGGGTCCTTTAGACCAAATATAGTGTGGCAAATCTTTCTCAAACATGAAGAGGCAAAATTAATACTAACTTAAACTTGTGAGGAAACACCAAATAATAAAATTTGATATGCCTGAAACTTTCCCTAATATTTCCAAAAGCAACAAAAGGCTTTGTATAACAAAAGCTGGTTTTATTTTAACTGGAATACAAACCAGAACAATGCTTTTTAATTTTTTTTTTCTTTTCTTTCCCTCTCTTCATGGAGAGAATACTCAAAACTTCTGGTTGAGACACAATAAAATGAAGGTTCTGAAAACAAATCTTTCCAAATCACTCTTCAGAGGACGTCCTTCTGTTAAGACTCAAGGAACTAAGCCTTGCACTCAGTTCCACCATAGTTTTTCAGTAGCTTCCTGGATTGCAACAAAGTTCAAACTGTCCCTTTCTGCCTACGTCTATATTAGTAAGTGAAAAAGCACGATGGAAGGGAAGACATTCACCAGAATTAGATGATGAACTATTACCATGGTCCAGTTATACCCTTAGCCCACAAAAGGAACTGTGAATAAACCACTCAGCACACTACCTACAGCCTATCTATTCCTTTTGGAGATTACTGTGGATAATACAGTTTTTCATTTTGAGAGATAAACTGAGTGGTGAACACAACAGCTAAATTCTGCAACTTCTCTTTCACTAGCTTGGCCCTTTGAGTATGCACATTCCTGGAAAGATTGTCAGAGGCTTGAGAGATCTGGAAAAGGTCTTTAAAACCATTATTTCTTACCATGCTGTTAAACCAGTATTTTCTGTGCCACATGTCAATAAGTTTCTTTTTCCTAATTAATATATCACCTTCTGTTGAAACAAATATAACAAGCATCTACATGCTTAAGTTTCCGTGTGAGGAAATTTTTCTGGATTTATGCTGTGTCTACAAAATTGTTCATCAGATATTAATGAGTGCTGGATCATACGAACACTAATTAAGAAATACAATGTTTACTGAGAAAACTAGTTCTATTGATCTGTATGATGTTTTCGACAACTGTTTACATAATTTAGTAGTAAGTCTCTGCACGGCTAAGCATAAATAAAGATTCAGCCCTTAGTATCTAAAATTTCATTCATACAAAAGAAGTGCTGAATTCCCTCTTCAACCTCAAGACTTAAGATGACTAAATTATTCATTCATCCTAAACTCTCTCTGGATTAACACCTTTAATTTTAGATGGCTTTGAATGGTCTCAAATCAATTCACTGGTTTTGGTAACGTTCTGAGTATTTAAGGATCTTATTGAAATTGCTATTACTAGGAAACTGAAATTCCCTTAAGACAATTGATCTCCAAGGATCTAATTTTAATTTACCCTGATTTCATCTTTTAAAAAATCACTTTTTAAAAGACGATAAATGCTTTCTATGCAAAAATAAGTAATTATGCACTTATAACTATATAGGAAATAATTAGAAGGGATGGAGAACACTGAAAAAGACATGCTTTGCCATGGTCCATATACAGAACATGCTATAAAGCCATTTGGGGAAACTGGCTTATATCTTACTGACAAAAGCCATTATATGGTCTAAGATGAAAGCAAAATGAAATACGCAAAAAGATGTTACACATTTTCCTAAAAAACTAAAATAGAAGATCAAGGATTTTGAGATTTACAGTTTCATTTATAGAACCTATTGTTTAAAACATGCATTTTAATCAGATGCCTTGGAACCTGGCTCCCCAAACATATTGAAGAAGTCAGCCTTACCATGGTTCATTGTTGCATACTAATATCTTTGAACTATGTCAACACTACACAGTTCTCTGTTGCATACATTAGGCTTTAGTCATGTTCTCCTTTGATGATTTTCTTGTTTGGCATATGGTTAGATTTGATATTGTATAAATTATTCATTGGATTTGATATCCCTCCCACTTCTGCTGTTTGCATTATGGAGATAGAGGCCTGGCTATATTTCAAGCAAGAGTAAGGCACACTCTTCTGTTATTTCTGCACACGTAGAGTGGAAATCCTCAGTTCAGTTGATTACACGCAAAATCAACTCATGCAGTACAGAGGGTGTCACAAGGTAAAGTCTAAATGAAAGTATCCCTCAGGAAAGGGAGACCTTGACTACATCTGCCCATTTTTAATTCATGAGATGATTCCAGAGGCATAGGTTAGTTTCATGGGGGAGGCCTTCCTGGAAGTCCTGCTGAATGAGGCCTCAGCTACATCTGCCCTGCTCTGCTGGTTAGGTATGCATGTGCAAGGAACAGAGAGGCACAGATGAATTATTAACAGCTTTACACCCCTGTAGCACATCTGGGGAAAGAGGCTAAAAGCTGATAGTAAGACAGGTAACCAATGCCAATTATCAAATCCCAGTCAGGATCATCTTATTTTGAGTCAAACTTCATACCTTTCCATCTCAGAGGGTTACTAGGTAGTCAACCTCAATATAGAATGTACTGGGTTAGGCAAATATACATTCAAGTTGATTTTTACCTTGCTATCTCTCAAATAAACATTCATGTGAATATTCAAAACATCCATAAACACAGACTATTTATATTTAATTCCCTGTGCCAGATTCAGTAAAGTCTTCCCCAGATGAAGCAAAGGTGCAACCTACAGCTTATACTTTGCCTTTAGTTTCATTTCATATTTCTTCTCATCTTTTACTGAATTTTTGTGAACAAAACTGCATTCAGGTATGTGATAGCCCACACTAGTTGGGGAATGTGGTATTCCTCAGTTTACTACTCAGAAAGAAGTCACATGAATTTTGGTGTGGTAGTAGCACCTTTGCAGAATTACTCAGGTTTTTTTCAGTAAAAGGTGAAAAGTGGTAAGACATGGTAGTTAAAAATAGTAAACAGCCATAACTTTAATAACCCCTAACATCAATCATCATAAAGTGTTTGCACCGCTATACTTAAAACTCAGGATATTTATACCATAATGATGCCTTGGATTAATAACGAATTCGTACTGTCCCCCCCAAGCCAGAGATTGGTCCTGACCAGCTCCATGCTACCACAGAAGATGTTCAGTCAAGGTTGAACACAGCCACTTCTTAACTATCTCACTCAGATAATGACTTAAAATTGCCAAGAGCTCAAATTATCTTCAGGTGAAATCTAACATAGACAGCTCTGTGCAGTGTCCTCTGTAACTTTCATAGCTCCATCACCATACAGAAAAGAGAGGATAATCATCTCACAGAGTTTTTTTTTTCAGAAGGTATTACCTATGTGGTTATGGGCAATACTGGGCTCAGTTTCATCCCAAATCAGTTCAGCAATGAGTTTTATACAGGAACAGTCCGTATGTAAACAAATCCATTGCTTTATTGATCCCAATATGCCAAAAGAAATGAAAGCAATTTGAACCTGTAACACATACTGCAGTCTGCAACTTAAAATTAACCTCTCAAATGGCTCTGTGTTATCCCAGTTCAGAGGCAAGTATTTCTGCTTCTGCATGTATAAACTGAATTTCATCTTCAATAAAAGTGTTGCTGACAATGGTTTCACCTGAACTACCTACCATTCCCTCAAAGGGGGCTGGAGTATCCTTAGAGCTTGAGGAGAACAGGTACAGAAGCCACAAGATGGTTTTGTTGTTTTGTATTTTTGGGCTTTTTTTCTTTTTTCCTGCCATAAGAGCAAATTCAGGAGATTTCATTTTGTATCATAAAAACACAGAGATGGTGGAAATTCAGCATGAAGGTATGGTGGGCTGCTGGCTGCAACTTCACTAACTCACTAGCAATAATGCATCATCCTGTAACTAGGTGGATCTGCTGGCACAACTACAACATTCAGTGCATCAGTTTTGCAAAATGAGCCACAATTAAAAATACTGTAAGATTTTCCATATCATGACTATGGTTAGATCCAAATCATGTCAGCCCATGTCCTTTCCTCCCAGATATCACCAAAAAAAGGAAGTGAACAACACTCAAAGAGACTTATTTCAATGCAATAAGTAGAACTATCCAACTTACACACTAATTTCAGTAATTAATAATTTATAAGCTGCATTACTGTGAAAGTGTTTTGGGTTTTGCTTTGTTTTTTTTTACTCTAAAGGCTCCCTTAAATGTTGAGTTGTTAAAAGGAATTGACAGCTATAAGATATAAAAACTTCTGCAAAAAAAAGGTTAAGTTCTTAGTTTTTCAAGGCTTTTGATTCATTTTGTATGGATTTTTTAGGCTTTCTAGTCTCTTAGTATTTGCTTCAGTAATGACATTCTTTGGAGAGTTCAATATCATGGCTGCAACACTATTGCTTGCCATTAATGGTTAACACAAGAGCAGCTGTGCACAGCAAGTCCTTCATTTGGAGAGATACCATTTTATTTTATTAGAAATTGATTTTTAAAGCTCTTCCATTATTAATTTCTCTAAGCAGGGAATGCTCCAGTAGCTGAGTGAGACCTGCTTCACCTATATCTGGAAATAGGTTCAAGATTTTTTTAATTTTTTTTTAATGAAGGGGAAGAGATAATACTAGCTCCTCTCTATCCATATTTTTAATCCAAGAATTTTACAACTTTAGGGACAAATTTTTTTTTCTGGATAATCAGCGCTGCAGCATCATCTTTTCTTTATCTGTGCATTTCTCCATTTAACACCTTGTAAGCCCTAATTACATAGGAAGATTTGAATATTCTAGTAAAATACTGGCATGAGCAATGTAAAGAGACTTTTCTCTAATTAATTAATCTTCCCATAATATTATATTTGTTTGTTATATATATAAACAAAGTAAGGCTAAATAGTAAAAAAGTAAACTGTTGTATTCTTTCCCAGTAAAAAAGGGAAAGAATACAACAGTTCTTATCGCTGTACTCTTCAGCACTGATATTACAAAGATCCTGAGAAGATTAACACACCTGCTGATGTTCAAACAATGCTATGAATTTAAGTATCAGTTAATGAATATAATAGCACACTGAACCTTAAAAAACTTGACGGTTACACATATTCCTGGCTTGAAACCCTAACCTTCAGGGGATCACTGAAGAAGTCATTTTGTCTCTCTATACCAGGTTTTTTTTTTTATCTGCAAAACAAGGACAGTGATATTTTTATTACTTTTAAACCATGCTTTGAGATTTACTGAGAAAGATGAAAAGAAAATGCTATACAGTACTAAATGGGACTAGGACCAATACAGGTAAACACTTAAATAAGCTTTAGGGGGCTGCCAACTTGAGAAAAACAGTGAATGCAGCTAAAAAAATAAAGATGGTTTGGCTTGTTGTTAGTAGAGAACAAAGAATTATGTCTCTACTGATAAACAAAATAGGGGTGAGAACTATTCTCATTTTCACATTACAAATCTTTTGGCTTTGAGTCCCCTCTGAATCTCTTCAGCCTTATGACACATTGCAGGGGTTTAGTTTAAAATGTCTGAAGGAAGGTGACGTTGAGTTGTTGCCTGTCAGAAAGTGTTTTGGGGATGAACATTAAGCTGTGTGTTATATGCCATGCAGTATACATATGCCCTGCAGTATAGCACAAAATAATCTAGGGGTGTTTGAGAACATGAAGCCTCCTAGAAAAGGACCGGAGAACCTTGTAGTATAGAAGAAACAAAACAGGGTCCAGTGCTGTCCATTGGGAAAGGCCGCCAGCATGTGTTGTCCCTTCAGTCACACCATGGGGCTGTCTAAAGGATGCTAATAAAACTCTGACTTGTTCCGTTTACTAGTACAGGCATATCTTTAAAGCTGAGGGAGCAGATGAGCTTAAGAAACACCTGAAAACACCTTAAGAATTAAGATTATGTAGACAGTCAGTTCCAAAATTAGTCTTGTTCAGTGTCTACTAATTTAGCTAAGATGGACTTGAAATTCAGAGATACTTTGCAACTTGAATTAATACTTCTCAAGTAAACAGTCATGTCTCCATAAATGACAGGATTGCCAACATCTCGAAATGCTACTTCATGTCTAGTTTACCTGGAGTCTGGCAAAGAGTTGATCTCCTTAGGAAACACTATTTGTCTTCATGAGTATGAAGTTCCTAATGTTTACCTAAGAAGCTGATATTGTAGCACTTTTTACTGACTTTCCCATAGTTATATGAGCCTGGGCAGAGCCAAAACAAAGCCCTCCTCTACCCATTTCCTTTCTTCTCCTGCCCTTCTTCTCTAACATGGGTAAGGTCAAACGAAGATGACACATATGTGTGTCCAGGCTACGTGATAAGAGAATGGACACAGAGCTGCAGGCTGGAGGCTGCTTTTTCCTCTATGAAAAAGAAAAGAAAACCAACCCAACAGAGAGGTCACAGAGCTATGCAGCCCTTTGGGAGAGTGGAAGTTGCCAGATGTACCGTTTTGGGAAAGCAAGTTTTAAATTTAATTTCCCATAGGCCCTTGTTAAATCTCCAGATGGAAGTGGGAAGATTTGGAACGTCTGGGGACAGGATGGGATTTCTTTTTCAGTTTTATTTTTGTTATCAATTGCCTCAGCTTTTCGGATCTTGACCAAGTGTGGCACATTGCCACCTTCAGCACACTGCAGACCAAACACTGTCACACTGAGTCTAGGTTCAACATTTCTTCATAAAAGATGCTGAATCTGTTCATGCATCATCATGCTACTGTTATTGCTATATAAAACCCACTAACTGGAATCTGAAACTATCCATATCAGTACCACCCTTTCTAGTATTACCTTTGGCAAATATTATTTAGTATACTTCCCCGGGAGAGCTGAGTCGGTGTTGCTGATCAAACAGTTTTTTAACTAAACGTTCATCTAAATCAAGAGTGTGTTTCGTTTGAGTAATCCTTCGCAGCCAAACTTTCTTAAGTGTATTTATTGCTATAACTAGAAAGACTCCTATATCATATTTAACTGCAAATAAATGTTTGCTGTCTGCAGTCCAAAACAAAATGCATCCTCTACTAAGGATCTTAGACTTAGAAAAAAAAAACCCCAAACAACTAAACAAAGAGAGAGGTGGTATCTGGCAAAAGGCACATAAATACAAAGTGTTTTTTAAATTTGTTTAATTAGTAATTGCTACAGTGAAAATAATATGCTTCCCATTGCAGTATTTTAATGAAACATTGATTAACAATTATAATCCTCATTACCTCTATAATCAAGAAGGATTTCAAGATTAAAAGATGAATTGGTTGGTTTGTACCTACACTTCCAAGTAGCCTGCCAAAAATTTGATATTAAATTGTTCTTTCAGATAGCTGCTTTCTAAAACCGAGCAGCAAAATTAGCTGGGTAGATGCCTCACAAAATGTAAGTAACTTAATATCTGTCAAACCATATTAAACTACTTTAATTAATTTATTTTTGTGTAACACATTTGTCCACCAGTCTGTGGTTAATTATAAATTAAATCTGCAGTCTGATCTATATTGAAGTACTTTTCTGTCTACATGGAGTCAATGAAGCTCTATGTGTGCAAGCCCACAGGGAATGGATTCAAGATTTAAAAAAAAATAGAAGTTTATTTTTTCAAACTCTTGCTACCAAAGAAAAGTCTCTTTGGAAACAATATTATAAAAAAAACCCAACAAAACCTGACCTGCATTACAGATTCTAGGTGGCCCTGCTTGAGCAGGAGGGTTGGTCCAGATGACTTCCAGAGGTTCCTTCCAACCTCAATCATTGTGCGATTCTGTGATTATTGTCACTTATTCTTACCTTTTAAAAAGGCATCAGATATTCTGTATTAGATAGTCCATATCTGGTGAATGAGATACATCCTTCCAGAATATTCATCCATTTCAGGTGTCTATTTGGAGTATCTTATACTCTGAGGATGACCATATTTCCCCTTTTCTTTTAAAGCCCTTCAGAAATGGATATTAAAATACTATGTTCTGATATTTGCAATTTTATGTCTTTGCAAGTTTCAATTGGATTGTAATGAATTGGTATCTTCAATGATCTTACTAAAATGCTGTCAGATTACTGCTTTTAATTTGAACCAAAAACTGCTGAAACCCTATGTCTGGACTAGAATTAGGCAAGTGTCATCTTAAAATGACATCTCAAAAGCTAATACCAGTTTCTAGAATTAGAAGTCTAAACTCAAAAATTAGGCAGGATGATGTTCATCTACTAGTACTACTGAGAAGGTGCTTCAACATTTATAATAGTTTGTGCTCTCTTGCCACCTCACAGAGAACCCAAATTTTAAACTTGGTGGCTCACAGTTTTCCCAATGAAACTCTTCTGATTTTGTTTACTGTTTCCAAAAATTTGCCTTTCAGAATTCCGTAATATCAAATTTTAGGAGGGTTTGCTTAAAAAAAACCCACAAAACACATTTCAGCTTTCTTTCATGGTAGTGGTGAAAACTGAGTCTTACTCTTGATTTATACATAAATAATGGAAAACTGTTCCCTTGCAGGACAAAGGCTGGAAACTTCTACAAATATTTTTAAACCTGGTGGATTTTGCAAAGAAACTAGAATTGAAAACATGCATTGAAGACAACTGAGCCCTCAGACAAAAATAAAAAGGAAAGTTATTTATATGGCCAGTACTATCTTGTCTTCTGCTAACAACTCAGTTAAAATTCTGTTTGCAAACTGAATATTAAGAAACAGGAAGGGTTTTCTCCTACAAGTCATATGTGGGAGATGTTTGGAAAAGGTGATTGTGATTTCCTGTTGAAAAGAAGAAGCTGTAACTAATTCCCTAAGATGCCACCATGTAAATGGAAATTCCTTGTTTTCTGAGATGACTCAAGATAGCCCCTGAGCACGCGCTGGGCAGTAGTGCAGGATAACGACCTCAAGGTCCCTGTGGCTGCAAGTCAGACAGGACCACACACCAAGCAGGATCGTGTCTAACAGAATGCAATACATATTCACTACATGCCTTTAAGTCTGGGTCTGGCTTTTCTGGTCAGGCTTGTCAGCACAAAGTAACTGAAATTCTGATTTCAGTTACATTCTGGCACATGGATATTTAAAACTGTTCATATTTTTACGTATTTTTATTTCAATGCAGCTTGAATTTAATTTTACTGAATCTGATCTCATCCATCACATTGTTATCTTCTTGCTATGGAAATTAACTTTAGTAACAAAAGCTTAAACAACAGAAATCCCTCCCCTATACCTTCATGAGAATGTTTCATTTACCTGCCTATTGATCACAAAGGATTCTGTACGACTGCTTACAAGGCTAAGTTTATGAGCAAAAATGCCTCTGGTAATAATATACTTGTAACATGAAGACTGAGGCATTACAGTTGGCTGTGAAAAAACTCACTTAAAATGTCTGAGCCATTTGATTTCAATGACTTGACAATTTCACCAGTCAGTCTGCTAACTTATTTTAACAATTTTAACATATTTTAACTATTGTTAAGAAATATTAAATGTAAAATAATTTAAATGAAATGCTCAGAAAATATCCACATTTTGGGCAACTGTATATTGTATATTAAACCTGTGACATTTCACATTTTTATGTTAGTAGTAGCTCTGTGTTAATGACAGGTGAAATGGCCAATTGCAACTTGAACAGAAAATCTCCATCATGCAGAATCCAAAGTACTTGCAAGCTAACTTCATTACATCCAGTGTAATAATTTTCAGATTGTTTGCAAACAACCACTGCATGGTCTGTACCTAGTTTTCGCACTGATGGATGAACACAAACAGAAAACATATGGAGTCTTCTTTTCATCCTCAATCAATAAGCCAACAAATGCAATTCAGTTTCTGAGCAGAAGGAAGTTGTCTGGTGCTACTTTGTTTCAGCAAACATTATTTCCCCTTCAAGCAATAGAGAAATTATTAAGGGAAAGCAGAAGAGATTATGGAATAAATTGTAGTCTTACGCAAATATGCTTATTTCTTCAGATAAAATTAGTCTGTTCCTTAAAAATGAAGGGCCCTACATGCACCAGCAGGCTCTGCAGCCTCCTAGGCGATTGCTGCCTGTATTCAAGCCCATGTTTACATGGTGCAGATGTGTAACCTGGGATTACTGATGTGGAAAGAAAGGAGGGACAAAAAGCTGCAAGAAATCTCCTGGGAGCCTCTGCTTCTTGGCTTGGGAGGTCCATTTAAGTTCAAGTGCTTGCTCCTTGCCCGAGCTACATTGCGTGGATGTCTCTGCACCATGTTGTACTTTGCTGATCCTGACCCTGACTCAGGGACTTCCTGGCCTGACCTCAAGAGTCGCCTTGTCAATATGGACTTGTCAAGCTGACGTGAAGCTGACCCCAGCACAAGCACTGTGTGCACCAGGAGGTCTCAATATGTCCAACTTTTTCAACCTTGTCTTTTCCACACATTAGTATTTGTATTAAAGAAAAAATAATAAAGAAATAGTTAAATAAATAAATAACACCCTACTTCCTGAAACAAGCACTGAGTACATTGTTACTTCTAAACTGACAATAATTCTACAAAATAGAGTAAGATGGGAAGTAAGTCAAAAAGTGTTCTGCATGTGGATGAGTACCTTTCCCCTGGCTAATCTATCAGCTGTGCTGGTACTCTTGGAAACTCTCTACATGGACAGATACTGCAAACACAACTAGACATTTTATGAATACAATTAAGGAGGATGTTGATATTTCTGTTGTTCTAAATGACGGTATTAAGATTTCTAACTGTTTTTTTCCAAGTTTTCTTTTGGAAGTGGGGGAAAACAGAGTAAAAAGGAAAACTCTCCTATGATGGAGACTGCTCACCCTCCCCAGCAGCTATTCATACATACTTTTAAGTTCCCTCTGAGCCTCGTCTTCTCCAGGCTGAAAGCGAACTCTCTCACCCTCTCCTCATATGACAGATGCTCCAAGCCTTTAATAATCTTTGTGACCTTTCAGTAAGTCCCTGTCTCTCCTGTACTGGGGCATCTAGAACTGATTCAAACAAATAACCCATATTCAATTAATAAACATCTGAAGCATCCAGTCCGCAGACTCAATAATTTTTCCATGTTTAACCTAAAATATTGAGAACATATTTATAATTTAATACAGTTATTGTGATTCTGTGCCAACTATTAGCTCATGCATACAACTTGAATGCAAGGTTATAGAATAATCAGAATCTACAGAAATTACAGACTTTTTTACCCACAAAATCTCTACAAGTTCCAGATGTGTCTCACCAGTGCCGAGTCAAGGGGAATAATCACCTCCCTCCACCTGCTAGAAATGCTCTGCCTAATGCAGTCCAGGTTGCCATTGTCCGTTTCCAACTTGTTCATCAGGACCCCCTTTTTTTTCTGTAAAGCTGCTTTCCAGCTAGTCAATCGCCTGCAGGTACTGGTGCCTTCAGTTATTCCTGTACCAGCTGCATTTCCCTTTGTTGAACTTCATGAGATTCCTGTCAGCTCAATTCTCCAGCCTGTTGAGGTCCCTCTGAATGGCAGTACAACCATCTTGTGTATCAGCCATTCCCAGTTTTGTACCATCTACAGACTTGCTGAGGGTGAATTCTGTCCCATCATCCAGGTCACTAATGAAGATGCTGAATAGCATTGACCCCAGTATTGAATCCTGGGGTACACAACTTTTGACTGTCCTCTCACTGGACTTCAAGCCACTTCTCATAACCCTTTGAGACCATCAGTTCAGACAGTTTTCAGCCCACCTCACTGTCCATTTGTCTAAACTGGACTTCATCAGTTTGTCTATGAGGATGCTAAGGGAAACAGTGTCAAAAGACTTCATCTTGAAGTCAAGACAAATAACATCACTGCTTTTCCCTCACCCACCAAGTCTGTCATCTCATCATAGACAGTCATCAGGTTGATCAGGCATGCCTTCCCCTTTCACTGATGCTGACCACTCCCAATCACCTTCTTGTCCTTACTATGCTTCAGAATAGTTTCCAGGAGGACTTGTTCCATCACTTTCCCACGGACTAAGGTGAGTCTGACACCTTGTAGTTCCCCAGATCCTCCTTCTTGCCCTTCTTGAAGGTAGAAGTGACACTTGTTTCCTCAGGAAAGAAGGAACCTCAGGAACCTCTCCCAGTTTCAATGACCTTTCAATGATAATCAAGGTTGGCCTTGCAGTGACATCCACCAGTCCCCTCAATACTCATGGGTGCACCCCATCAGGTCACAAGGACTTCTGCATGTCCAGTTTGTTTAAATGTTCCTTAACCTGATTCTCCTCCACTGAGGGCAAGTCATCCTTGCTCCAGAACTTCCCTCTGATTGCAGAGGCCTTCAGTTACTGAGGGTTGGTCTTACGAGTAAGGACTGAAGTAAAGAAGGTAATGAGTACCTTGGCCTTTTCTGTGCCTTTTGTCAACAAGTCCTCTGTCCCAGCAGGGAGCAGTAGGCCCACATTCTGCAGCAAGTCCATATTTTACTTAGTCTTTCTTTTGCTGCTGATATTCCTGTAGAAGCTCTTCTTGTTGTCCTTCATATTCCTCACTAGATTCAACTCCAAGTGGGCTTTGGCTTTTCTAACCATGTTTCTATGTGCTCGGACAGTGTCTCTATATTCCTCCCACATCACCTGTCCTTGCTTCCACCTCTTGTACACTTACCATTTAAATTAAGAATTTTATCAGGTATCTTCATCACCTGAAGACAGAGATTCCTGTCTTGATTCTGATACAATGCCATAAATGTATGTAAAAAGGACAATGCATTCTTACAATGCTGAAACCACCTCTTGAAAGAAAGACTAATTTGTGATACATAACTTTAAATGTAAGAATGAGTATATATTACATCCTTCCCGAAAGTTCCATTCACTTTATTTGTTTATTCTTCTGAGCTCTTTTATTAAACCACTGTTTATTTACTCTTGAGTTGTTCAGAGCTCATAGAATAGCTAATAGAAATCTCAAAATTGCTCTTGGCATCTTCATATCAAAATGGATGGTTGCCAGCACAGTAATAGAGCATAGCATTTCTCTTCACAAATATGCTGCCATTGAAACTAATGAAAATGTTGATACTAAGTACCCTCACTAATCTTTAAAATTATTTTAGGCAAGACACACTTTCTTAAATAATTTAAAGAAGAAAAAGTTCAGTATGAGGAGACTCATACTGACTCTTTAACTCAAGCTGATTAAAATCCTAACTGAAAGAGGTGAAAAAAAAGGTTTGAGACCTATGGAGGTATCCTACATCTTTGGCTCACCTCTGCCATTTCTGTCTTGACGTTTCAGAATGAGAGCTGAACTGAGTATACCCTAGGGAAAAATAGTTAATAAACAAAATGAAGCAAGTAATGTATTAATCTATAAAGAGAGCAGTTGATCTAAATGCAGTCTAATGTTTCTATTGGGGCATCTTGTAGGGTAAACATAGGAAGTGGCTGTACATTTCCCTTCTATGCCTGGCACTGGTTCTGCTATCACTGCAAATATCAACATACCTGTGTGTTTATATAGAATCATAGAATTGTTAAGGTTGGAAAAGACCCTTAAGATCATCGAGTCCAACCGTTACCCTATCACTGCCAAGTCAACCACTAAACCATGTCCTCAAGCACCACATCTACCCGTCTTTTAAATACCTCCAGGGATGGGGACTCAACCACTTCCCTGGGCAGCCTGGTCCAATGCTTGACAACCCTTTCGGTGAAGAAGTTTTTCCTAATATCCAACCTAAACTTCCCCAGGCGCAGCTTGAGGCCATTTCCTCTCATCCTATCACTTATAGAATCACTTATATTTCTAATACTTAGCTTTCTTGCACATCTGTATCTATCCATCTATACAAATATCTTCCTAAATCTGGCTTGCCTGGATTACATATTTTCTTCTTCTTCAAAACAAAACCAAGATAACACCACATAGAATATGGTTTTCTCCTCAGTAAAAATGACATTTTGCATAAGGAACATTTGATGGACTATTACATCGTAACATTAAAGGAAGCAAATACTTTGCTACTGTTAATTCATCTACCTGATGCTGTTAGCTTCCTTCTCAATATAGAGTTTCCTATTCCTATTCTAGTGTGTCTAATTACTATTGTATCTAAGCCTAATACCATTTATTATAGTGCATAAAGGAGAAGGTCTGAGGAAAGGAACAGGTCTAAATGCCATTTGTCTCAACCTAGGTCATAGTCAGAAGGAAGCTGTCTTGTCCTCTTTACAGAGACAAGGGAACACAAATGTACCAAAGAGGCAGACAAAGCACAGCTGAAAATTATATGAAATCATATATGTGATGCTAGAGGAGTGTACAACAGTACCAAAAATAGAATATATGTAGAAAACAAGGGGATATATGTAATAGAAAGATAATCTTATATTTCACACATACTTTCCATGCATGGGGTCAGTCATAGAAAGATCCTTCATGCTGCTTGTTACTGTGGTGACAAGAATGGCCTAAGAGCCTACTTAGTCTAACTCATTACTCAAGACAGTGGGATACATTCCGATAAAAACATTAGTTCAAGAAACCTGTGATTGAAGACACCCTCTATAGCTTAGAGGTACCAAAGATCAATTCTTTTTAAGGGGGGAAAGACTGATTGGATACATTTCAGCTAATAATGAGCAGACTTATCTGCATTTTAATTTTAGGTTTTGATACTTCCAAAATTCTTTCCATGGAGAAATTCATCACTTTGAAGCAGGCTTACCTGAGGCCAATATAATGAAGCAACATTTTACAATTTATACTAACATTTTCAAAAAGCAAATGTGAAAAGTATCCATTCCAGTATATGAAACTTGATTCATTTTCGGAACACTTCTGTGTGTCAGATAGGTCTCTGCAAACTGAGACAAAGAGTTTACAAAAAGAGAAAGATGGCCAAACTTGCACAAAGACCTGTTCTAAAAATCTAAACCCCAAAGGGATTACTGATTTGAGCTATAAATGGAAGGAAGTGGGAAGGAGAAGATGCACAGAACAATGCATATACAACTTAAGGACTATCAGACTGCTCCATTTAACTCTGAGTGTGTGTGTGTGTGTAAAATCTAAGAATTGGGGAATTACACAGGAATTTTTGAACTCAAGTTCTGACAGGGCTAGACAGCTAATAAGGACTTAGGCACTGAGCTATGGAATAAGCAGGAGGTGTGAGGATCTGAGTTTTATGCTAAATCATAGAATTATAGAATAGTTTGGGTTGGAAGGGACCATTAAAGGTCATCTAGTCCAACCCCCCTGCAATTGGCAGGGACATCTACAACTAGATCAGGTTGCTCAGAGCCCCATCCAGCCTGGCCTTGAATGTTTCCAGGTATAGGGCATCTACCACCTCTCTGGGCAACCTGTTCCAGTGTTTCACCACCCTCATTGTAAAAAATTTCTTCCTTATGTCTAGTCTGAATCCACTCTCTTTTAGTGTAAAACCATTACCCCTTGCCCTATCACTACAGGCCCTGCTGAAAAGTTTGTCCCCATCTTTCTTGTAAGCCCCCTTTAAGTACTGAGACCGCAATAAGGTCTCCCTGCAGCCTTGTCTTCTCCAGGCTGAACAACCCCAACTCTCTCAGCCTTTCCTCATAGGAGAGGTGTTCCACCCCTCTGAACATTTTTGTGGCCCTCCCCTGGACCTGCTCCAACAGGTCCATGTCTTTCCTGTGCTGAGGGCTCCAGAGCTGGACGCAGTACTCCAGGTGGGGGTCTCAAAAATATATATTAAAAATATATAAATATAAATTTGTGTTCAGGTGGAGTACACACAAGCAACATATCCACCTGAAAAATCGGGAAAACAAGCTTCTCCCATTTTATAGAGGTGTTCTAAGGAAAAATACATAGAGATTCTGAGTCTCCCGTGTTGTTTTAGTAAACAACTGGAGCAGACAGGTTAGCTAGACATAAGAATATATTTTTCAGTATATAAGATAATCTTACACTTGAAAATTAATTTCCTAGAGATTGCCACAGAGATATATTTAAGAAACAGTTCTTTTTCAGCACTTGGAAAACATCACTATACAGTAAGCAGTGACAAATGGTGACCCCAAACACACTACTAATAGATCCCAAAAGCATTGAAACAGAACACTTGGAAAGAAAAGAAATATTAAATTAGCATTTTCAATATTATTTTTTCTGCAACGTCTCACTGTATTTATTTCATCAGCACCTAGCATGACAAAACAAACAGGATTCAGGAGCTATGAAATATTTCTTCCTGTAAACTAGCCTAAGGCAGTTTCTCTGCCTGTGCTAGCAATTGTGTTAATGATACAGTAACAGCTTTAGAATAATCCCCTTCACCCTCAGAAACACCAACAATCTTGTATAAACAGAAGAGAAAGAATCTCAGAGTTCTTCCTTAACCAGTTGTAGGCAAGAGACAAGACACTGCACATGATTGTCTTGTATCTAGTGGACACAACATTCTGTCATTGATAACAGCATCACTTAACAGGAACAGCAGCAGCACAGGCAGTATGCCTTGCCATAAAACAAGCCTTTCCATTAGCTAGTATACATCAAAAATCAAATTAAGGCTACTGATGATCTCAATTCAGTAAAATATATATCTATTTAAAGTAATTACTGTGATCCAGTAATGGGATTCTTTGACAGGTGGAACTGATGCTGGTTGAAGTAATCAAGTTGCATTCATTGACCGTAGCTCTAATAGCAAAGGCATATTGTCAGAGATCGTGGATGCTGCAGGACATAAACATAGCATGGTGCAATCATATTTTTACTGACTTTGACCATAAGATTATCTGTCTAGTCACCGGGTCATTATTTTTAAAACTAGGCAGGTATAAAAATCTCACTGGTAAATATTCAACTGATTCTTTACACAACACATAGAAAACAATACAAAAATAAAATTGGTCAGCATTTCAAAGGACATCACCTTCTGCTCCTCTGACTGTAAAAATACTAGTTACATATTTCACCCCCAGTTTCTTCCCCCTCATACTAGCTTTATGCCAGAATAATTTCACAGTCTCTGAGATACTTCTGATATACAGAAACCCCATCTATGTAAGACAGTCATCTTTAGTTATCTTTTATTGCTTGTAAATAATTCAGAATATTTTTAAGGCAATATGTGGCATCGGACAGTTCTTTAGAAGACTTCAGTTACCTGGGTAATATCTAGCGAGGCCAGTTGCACTACCGAAAACTTGCCATAATAAAGTGGGGTCTTCTTCTCTGTTCCGCTTGAATACATCATCCAATGCTGCAGTCCAATTGAGTTCATTTAACACTATCGTTGCTGTGAAAGGCAAAACATATTTGGTATGTATAAGTTACATCCTAACACAAGCAGCAATGACTACAAGAAGCAAACTGAACTGTTGCCGAACATAATAACATTTCATTGAACTAAACAACAAAGCATATTTAACAAAACACACTGCTCCTCTTTGGGAATTTTAAGTTCCTCATGCTTTCTTCTTCCCATTGCATTATTTGTATGCAATAACTACTGGCTTATTTACATCGTCATTATCTCCTACAAAAACTTTGTTTCTGAGATGTCACTCTAGTGGTTCTTCCCAGCTATAGAAAAGTAAATGCAAGCCTATGAAGTTGATGCTTCTACTAATCACAGCACACTGCATAAGAAAGACTAGAATGACATCAACAAAAGTAGGTGATAAACATAACAAAAATTTCCCTTTCCAAATGGATGCTGTAAGGGGATTATATGGAAAAAAGATAATGATGAGTTATTTGAATTGTAGTATTAAGGTGGGACCACATGCACAATAGTACTTATTATTGCACTCTAACAAGATCTTAATGTTCGTAGATGTGATCACTTACAGAAAGATCAGCAGTATGAATGTTAATATTTATGAGTTGAGTCAGTTCCACAATGAACTTAAAATACAAGGAAATTCACATTTCAGCTAAACGCTATGTGGCCAGTTATACAGAAACTTATATTTGCAAAGTTGTCCTGTACCAATGCTTGTTTTAATCAATCAAATATATAATCAATCAAATATATAATATATTAACATGTTCTGTGCCTTTTTCAAAAAAAGATATGTTGGGAGACTTACTCTAAAATTGATGAACCCTGCTACAGTAATAGTCATTTGACTATAGTCAGTAGTCAATGAAATTTTATTGTGATACAGAATACACTATGATATAACTTATGTTAAATTATGCTTTTCACCTCATTTAATCAGCTGTAAATATCCCATTAATTTCCCGCCCGAAATCTCAATCATGTTAGGCAATAGCAGGTATTCAGTTAATTAGAAAGAGCAAGGGCTTTTTCTTGGTTTGGTCACTAATTCTTTCTTTTGTGTTGCCTAATGGCGTTGTAAGAAATGTTTCTAAAACTGAAACACCTAGATTAGCAAGCCAAAAGTGGAATGGAAACTAGATGGACAAAAAAAAAAAAAATCAAAACAGCTAAAGATGGAGCTATAAATCCTATGAAAGTCAACACTGTAATACAGATCCTGCATACACTATGGTAGTGCACATGAGAAAGAAAATTCAACTTCTCTTGCAGATGAGCAAGTCAAGCTGAAATAAAAAGAGTTCACATTTAAGGCATGTGAGTGGCATCACAGTACAAAATTTGGTATGTAGGTCTACATTCTAGCCCTCTGTTACCATGAAAAAAAGAAACGATAAAAATAAGGACAGGGTGAAAGTTAACATTTGACAGCCCATTTCCAAAGTGAAGTTGTTAACAGGCACTAGAGAAATGAGATCACAACATTAAATTTTATAGGCTTGTTTTAAAAGGTTAAGGAGAAAATTGCTACACCATGTGTTTTGCAGAAAGGTTTATCTGTTTTTTTTCGAAGTAGTTTTAAGATAATATTACTCTCTCAAGATACAGCTTTTTATAGAAATGTCAAATTAAATTTCCAATTCTTAAGATTCCCTGTAAGCAATAAGCTTATACTATATACCTGTCTCTCTGTCAAGTAGATAGTTATAAATATATATATGTTTACTTAAGAAAGAGGAATAATTCCCTGAGGCACCATGAGAAGTTTATTATCATTTTAAAATGGTTGCTGTTCAATTATTTCTTTTAGATCCAATGTGATGAACTGTGTTATTAAGTATTATGTACAGACTTTCTAAACCTGACTTTGTTTCAGATCTTACTTCCAGAAGCGACTCCCTGAAGTCATTAGAAGCTCTATCCTTTACTTACTCAGACAAGAATTTTGTTTCTTTCTTGAATTTTTATTTTTTCATGTTAGCATTTCCTCATCTGATGTACAGAGTACTTGGCCCAGTGGAAGCCTACGCCAATGGTTCCTGGTGGCATTTAGGGCACTGGAGCTGAGGACACTTATGTATGGCACATGGGAGACAATAGTTCTTACCCCTTTGCCAGCTGACAAAGCATTTAGGTTTCAGGATCCTCTATGAATTCCCAAGCCCCATAACAATATAAATCAATGCATTTCTTTGGCCTTATGACCTGACTTAAAATTGCTGCAGCCTCTACCCCCAAATCTGTTAGTGACTTTACCATCCTGGTCAGATCACTGACATCTGTATTAAGCAAAATATGTAATTAGGAAAAAAATATTTTTAAGTTAATCATGCTCATAAATGCTTTTCTAAATCAGTGGCTATGCACACCATGAAGAAAAACTCTTCACATATGAAATGTGGCACAATATTTCTAAAGAGAAGATTTCCTTCAGACAGTAAGCTTACTAACAAATAAGTTATATTCAGTAAAGACACATTAAACATATTACTACATTTACATATACTGTTGCAAAAAGTGTCTGTGTAATTGAATGCATTGAAATGCATTGAAAATGCATTGAAAAGTTATATATATATTTGAACCTATACGTTTACACACACACACCTGCACATACACATTCATATATATGTAAATATTTATTAAAATACATGCACATACAAAGAAGGAGAAACTAAGGAGACAATTACAAACAGTAAAATAACTAAGTACTGAAGTACTGAATGGATATATTGGAACTAATAATTTCAACATTTTATTAGACTTGTTGAGATTAGGCTATAAAGCAAGAAATATAGCTTACTAGTTCTTATTTGTAATATTTGTGAAGTGATGCTTTATAGTCAGAGTCAAGAGTCTGATGATCTTATTTATGTCCCACTTTCCCCTTCCTCCTCCTCCTCTACAACTGTCTCCCAGAGACAAACACAACACCCTAAAAAAATCCATGAACCTGGGGGGGGAAATCCCAACAGATGAAGTTGGAATTAAAAAAAAATAATGTGGAATTCAAGATGAGCAACAAGAACAGAGCATCCAAACAGAAGTAAAATGAAATAAATCTTGGAAAATCTACTAACAGTTTGTAACATATCTGTTCTCAGGTACTGAAAAACATATCTTCCTGCACTACAGAAATTCATAATTAAGTACCCAGGTCTCATTTCAGAAATAAATTTTAACAGATGTGACAGATTTGCACACATGTAACTTTGATATATATCACTTTCCTCTTAATTCACTTTCTCATTATGACAACAAGAATTTGTGGTTGGAACAGACACACAGAGTTTATTTGGTGGGACTGATATGTAAATAGCTGATTGTACAATCACTGAAACAATTATTCCTGGAGCAATTTGCTATTTGTAATTCAAAGTAGCTCCCTTCATTCAGGGTCTTTTGTTTGTTTGTTTGTTTTCATTCTATATATAAGTATACTTGAACAGAATGCACCCACATTTGTGTTAACTAATCCACTAATCAGTAAATAAGGAAAAGGGTGCTGGGACTTTTAGCTTTAATCATTTTTTTCTCTTAGTGTTTTTCCACAACTTATGTTACTCTCTTATTTCTGCTTAAGAATACAACCTGGACTTCAAAAGGCAAGCTGTAAATCAAGTCCTCTACTTTTTTTTTTTTTAATGCAATACCTCTGGTAATAGGCAATTTCAAACCAATACCTCTAGATTCTGGTTTAAAGCCTACAGCAATGGATTTGAAACTTGCCAACCAAAAAAAAAGCAAGCAAAACCTCTCATAAACAGCGACAAAACTATTCTTCAAGTGGTTCCTACTAAAATATCATGATTCTCAATTTGCACATAAAAATCAATGAAGTGCTACTTTCATTAGCTCATAGTAGAGACCATGGCACCTGTCAGAATACCCTAATTTGGGAGACATGGATTTATATTGACTTCATGAATATAGTGAGAATTTAATTTATTTTTCTATTATTAAAAAAATGCATTTTACTGAAATAAAATGTTTAGAGGTGTTATAGCCACACCTACTGAGATGCTGTATACCCTAGAAACATTGCTTTTCTTTTTGAGTTCACTTCCGTACAGGAAAAAGCTTTTGACTGATAATTGGCAGAAAATCTAGTTGGAGACAACCCTCCAATAAGCTTATTTCCAATTCTGCTCAAAGAAGTCTTTGAAGATTACTACTTCAAAGTACTTCAACTGCTACCTTTGACTTGATATGGGCAAGATGAAAAAATAAAATTTATCATCACACAATAGGAAACATCATTCCTGCTGGCTAATTCCACTGAACTCCATCCACCTTTTCCTTTTTTCCCTCTTCTTTATGACATGAAGTTTAGGGGCCTTGACAAGGAATGGATTCAATATTACTCTGCAAATGCAATCAATAAAAAATAGAGAGCACTACCATGCTCTCTTTAAAAGAACTGGAATACACTTCTGATGATTTATTCAATGTATAGGCCCTGGCCTGCATACAAGGCAGAGTACAACTTTATTTGAAAAGCCTGAGAGCTATTTGCTGTATCTGAAAAGATGCCGGCTGCTGTTCCCTGATGCAGAAGCTACACATACGCTGGATAGAACAGAAGGGAGCTCCTCAGCAGGTCATTAATCTTCTTTTAGTGTCTGGAATGTATTACACTTCCATATCCCTGTTTAATGAAGTTGACTCATTGATTTCTTTAATGATAACACTGACTAGTTATTCTTATGAATGAAACATATTTGCAATCAAATATTACAGTATTTAAAAGTGGGCACAGAGGCACAATACATTTGCAAGTGCATATTTTTGTATATATGTGTGCAGACACAGATGCTTCCACCTGTAGCCTTGCTAATCAGATATTATAGAAACTCTACTGAAGGTATAAACTAGTCTTCTTTATGACTTATGTGTTTCACAAATTTTTTCAATATTACCTTCCTTCCAGTTTATGTTAAATTACATAGAATGTTACACACTCTCAACTGCCATTGGAAAGTTGTACTCTCATTTTACAGTGGACTAAGAAGGAATGGTCTTTTTTATTTTAAGATATTTTTAGTTAGATTTTTGCACTGGCTTTTATATATATTTATTTTCTACATAATTCCCAAATACAGTAATTTGAAGAACTATTCTGGTAGTAACTGGAACTTCAACTCTTCAAATTTAGATGCATGTTTTAAGCCATCTACTTCTCTTATGCAAAGTTCAGCATGAGCAAAAGGCCAGAGCAAAGGAAAAATTATAGTGGTTCCAAACTGAACACTGTCTCCAAGGTTACTGGTCCTCAGAGTGGAATCAGAAATCTAAATTTAGTTACTTAGGCTTTCAACAGAAAACTGCAGGAAAGTGTCCAACTCAAAACATTAAGCCAAAAAAAAAACTTCACAGCCGATTAGAAACCAGTTAGGAGAGAATAATAGAAAAATTCTGAGACCTGGGGGAACTGGGGAGTGTTTTATCCAACCTCTCTATAGAGGTTAAGCAAATAAATCAGAGCTCCAAAGGACGCATTTCCATCCACTTACATGAGTAAGCTCACCGTTAGATACAGGAGCAGATCATAGGAGTGTTTATCTACAAACTGCATGCTTTAAATGTAGTTTGCACACATGCTCCAGAATACCAAATTTATCAGATCAGTTACGAACATTGTAATAACTTGTATTTCATTTTGAAAGCATCCCCCAGCTGATTTGAAAGTATTCTGCTGTGTGTATTAACTATATTAGGAATTAATTACATACTTTGAAAGGTAAAGAATTACAAATGCTAAAAATAGTACAAAGTGAATAAATTCTGTTCATTTTTATCAAAGCAAAGATTTATGAATGCAAAGGAAATGTATTCTTTTCATTCAAAGCACAGGTGGAAAAGACAAAAAATAACAGTCTTAAAATTTAACATACAATAGCTATTACATAGTGGCATTTCCAATTGGATAAGTCATTATTTTAAGTGATGCTCTGCTGGATCTTGTAAATATAAATCAGTCAAAAATCTTGCTTTGAAAGTAGCATTTGTATTTCCTGTCAAAACTGAATTTAAAATTACTGGACAATCAAAACTGTTCAGGTAATATGTATTCAATGGTGCATAAAAAGTAAAGTATTAAAAGACAATTTTTAGCATATGGAACAATAATGAAATCAAATAATTTCAATATCTAAGATTGCTGAGAGAAAATTTTAGAGAGTAGCTATTTTACACTCTTAATTAAAAGCATAAATGATAAAATGTCATGTACTTTTTTCTTTAAATGAACAACTACTCTACTCCCCATTAGATACCTGACATTATGTCCCAGACACTTCTATAAATAATTCTCTGAAGAAGTCACTGAAGTCTAGCATACTGTTGTGTCTGTGTCAAATCAAGTAAATTAATTGGCAATACCATAGCTGTCTGCTGCCTGGCTTAGCCACCGCATGCTGATAGCTAGAGAAGCACAGTAAAAGCTCATTAAAATAAGAAACGCCCAGGAGGAGGAAATGAGAATAAAAATGTCAAGAAGAGAAGATGGAATTAAGTTTCTATTATAGCTCAACAAAAAAGACTTAATACAATGCAGAGTCATAGACTCTTCAGTACACACTCATAATTTTTCAACAATTTATTTATCTCTATAAAATACAAAAAAGACCCATATTATATACTGCAACCTATTGCCAATAACAGTATTTATTTGTGCATCTTACAAGTTGGGAAGGATGAACGTTGTTCCTTGCCTTACTTCCTCTAATATGAAAATATACCAGCATGTATTTTAGAATGGAATAATACCCAATATGAACAACCATAAAGGACTCTACTTTTTCTGGGAAGATGGCAAGAAGAGAAAATATACAAAAGATACTGTTGATTAGAGTGGTTCTGGAGGACTTTCAGATTTTGTAGAGCTATGCACAGTGTAAGAACTTAAGTAAAATGAAAACCAAAATGAACTTATTAAAGTAATTATAGCACCTCCTGATTTTTTGCTATTTATTATTATTTTTACAGATGACTTCAAAGTAGGCCTTCTAATTGGAAATAATTCCTTCTTTAAGAAAAAAGATGAAGTATTATTTTTAAATAAGTATGTTGTATTTTTATGGAAATATCAGGTATTAAATATCAACAAAACACCCACTTAGAAAGTAAGGATGACTATATTACACATATTAACTCTGGTCTTTCTTCACTTTGCTCTAATTTTTGGTTAGCATTTCAAAGGATATCATAGTGCCACTCAAATTAAGCTAGCTATAGAGATATGCTTGATCTTTAATGAAGACTTCTCTCTACAAAAAAATTTAATTAGGTGTTAACAAAAACAAACAAAACCAATCAAAAGACTGTCTGGAAATGCTGCTCTGGAATAATTTATTAAACTTTATCTTCAGTCTGCCAGGGTACCACCACTTCAGTAACTTTCCAGTCACTAGAACACCTTACAAGATCAGTAAATCCTAAGCAGAAGCTGGGTTAAGTGAGAAGGAAAAGAGGTAGAAACAGGCCAACTCATGAAAAAATGTTCTCTCTCCTACCTCATGCTTTCTGCAATTTTTTAACCATTTTGCCAGTTCCCATAATAATTTATATTACTTGTAGTCTGAAAACTCAATTAATTCAGAAATGGGTGCTATCACATATTAGTTTTATGTAGATCACCGATTAAAAAGTTCTTACAATTTTTCTCACATGTATATTGGCCATCAAGAGCAATTCCTTCCATCCTCTCCCTAGCCATGGCAAATTGGAAAGCAGAAGTATCTCCAGTAAATATAGAGATACATTAATACAATAATATAAAGATCGCTTTACACACTGTCTGGGATACTGTGTGTTTGTTTTGTCCATTATGCTAAAGAGATGTATTGCAAGTGGAAAAAGTGCTGAAAATGGCCACTAAGATACCTGGTGAAGAACAGAAAACCTGTCTTCTGAAAGGAGACAAAGAGTTTGAGTAATACAACCTAGAAAAATGAGGCAGAGCCAGAAAGCAATCCCAACCCTGAAAAGCGTAGGTAGGCCTAAGGATGGCACTGGCACAATAACAAATGGGTATGAACTACTTAAGAATAAATTAGATCAGGTAATTAGGAGGTCTCTTTTAGAGCAGAAGGTCTTAGAATGGCCTGCTGATAGGAGACACGAGCAAGGAGCCCAGGTCTTTTAAGAGGGAGCTTGATCAGTTTATTAAAGGAATAACACGGACTAGCTAGATTAAGAATTGGATTTGTCAAGCAAAAAGCTGTTTCCTGCCCTATTCTGGTATATCACCCTTTGTTACAAAAAAAGAAAAGGTCCTTTTAGAAGCCAAAATTTAGTAACCACAAACAGTGCAGTTTTATACAGAGTTAGGACAGCAAAAGAATTGGAAGTAAAACTGCTATTCTTATTATTTTTTAATTAATGATTATTAAACGTTTGCATATAAACTGCAAAACTGGATAATTTTTTACTACATTAATTTATTTATATATACTACATGCATATGTTCTATATATTATAAAATCTGTATTTAAATATAGATTATTAATAACTATTATAAAATTATTGCTAATATTATATAGATCATATATGGAGAACATGTATATCATAGACAATATTTTTTTCTGAGGTTTAGGGCATTTTAATAAATATTAAAATAATATGGTGGATTTGGTTAATGGATTCTAATCTAATCCCCATATAAATGAAACATCAATGAATAGCAGGCTGGTTTAATCCATCTAAATGTATCTCTGGCAACAGAAATCCAAGACACACCGAGTGTGAGGGGAATACAGCGCACAAGCGGGAAACATGAGAAAAATGGTGATGAGACAAGGACTGTTTCACCACCTGAGCTGATACAGATGTGACAGCTCCTGCTCCTGTCAATATTCTAACTGTCTCATGGACAAGTCTTGTGGACTACAAATAATGAAATTTCCACAACCTTTCTTTTTGTTTTTTTTTTTTTTTTTGGGGGGGGGGGGGGTTGGCCAAAAGTTGAGTCAAAGAGGAAGAGGAGATATTTTCTAAAATTCAGCTACCCAAGGAAGAAGTCCCCTCTCTCCAACAGATGAAACATCTGTCCCACATGCAACTGCATTCCGCCTTCTCGGAAGCAGAACATAAAAATAAAATAGAAATTGTCATTCTATAGCTTGCCATCATCACAGGTATTGTATCTCAACTGTTAATTAAGCTTGGTTTGGTGTTGTTTTCCAGGTTATATAGAGGGAATATGAATAAAACTTGTCTCTTAAAGATGAAGGGGCTATAGGGTACTAGAAAGGTGAAAGTTCAAAGCTTGCTGCCAGTACAAACAGAGGTTCTTCTCTCTCTGAAGACATTGCTGTATCTTGCTATAAACAAAGACTTTGCTTGTACCTTTACAAGAAGAAAAAAAATATTTTTATTTAATCTATAGCATTAAATCTATGAGGAACAAAACACAGACTCCCAGTCCTGTGCTTGCGAGATGCCAAGCTGAACGCCACTTTTGGGGTGGACCCTGGCCTCCCTGAAGTTAATGACAAAACTCCTTTACTGCACAGGGAACTGATTTCATCCTTCATCTTCAGAACACTGTAACCCTGCAGAGTTCAGCCACTCCCTCTGTACGAAGCATTTTGTCAGTCTAATGCAATAAGCAGATCACAGAATTAGGAGCCAGGACTTATTTAAGCAAATGAAAAAAAAAAAAAAAACAAACCAACAAACCCTTACAAATCACTTCGTAAGACTCAAAATGCCTTTGAAATAATGAAAGACTGAAATGGATCCTCGAGAATGCAGTAAAATTAAGCTTCTTTGCAGTTTTTCTATCTACTTCCATGCCATGAGTACTCTCTTAGGATTCATCTGAACTTTCTGTATTCACTGCTTTAGTCACCCAATACAGCAGCTCTTTGAGTGTTCTACAAACAATGTCCAAACAGAAACACATTTTTATAATCATGTGCTTGCTGAAGGTCTCCTTTTTAATTTACTTTGTGATTATATAAAACCACAGGAAGAGGCAGTAAAGTTGCAGAAAACAACTGGAATGGGATGAATAAAGAAATCTTATTGCCTTATATATGCCTACCCTATGGTTTAAGAATAAATCTTATCGCCTTACATATACCTATCCTAATGGTTTAAACTGCACTAGATTTTCGCTACTTTAGCTTCCCGTAAGGGCCATAATCCTTCCTGAAATTAAGTACTGCATAAATAGAACTTTTAAAAATCAGAGAAGCTGCTGAGTTTGAGGTTTCTAAGTGCTTCTGTATAGATCATTCCAAATAATAGAATCATAGACTCGTTAAGGTTGGAAAAGACCCTTAAGATCATCGAGTCCAACTGTTAACCTAGCACTGCCAAGTCCACCACTAAACCATGTCCTCAAGCACCACATCATCTACCCGTCTTTTAAATACCTCCAGGGATGGAGACTCAACCACTTCCCTGGGCAGCCTGGTCCAATGCCTGACCACTCTTTCAGTAAAGAAGTTTTTCCTAATATCCAACCTAAACCTGCCCTGGCGCAGCTTGAGGCCATTTCCTCTCGTCCTATCACTTGTTACTTGGAAGAAGAGACCGACCCCCACCTCTCTACAACCTCCTTTCAGGTAGTTGTAGAGGGCAATAAGGTCTCCCCTCAGCCTCCTCTTCTCCAGACTCAACAACCCCAGTTCCCTCAGCCGCTCTTTATAAGACTTGTGCTCCAGACCCTTCACCAGCTTCGTTGCCCTTTGGACACACTCCAGCACCTCAGTGTCCTTCTTGTAGTGAGGGGCCCAAAACTGAACACAGTACTCAAGGTGCAGCCAAGCAATAAAAAAATACTGCATTTCCAAGAATTTTTCTTGTTTTAAGTAAGACATATCTATTTTTGCAGAAACTAGAAAAAAATATTTTATTCCTTCAGTTATCTACAAGATAGAAACAAAAAACTGGCAAGGTACAAATGTTATGGATGACAGACTCCTACAAACTTACTTCAGGGACAACATTTAAAGGCACATTGCAGGACTAACGAAAGACAATTTTTTTCTCACAAAATGAGATTTCAGGTGTATGACCTAGTGAGTAATCATCGGGTGTCTCTCCCCTGCCCCCCTTCTTGACAGCTTATGCCACAGCAAAGCATAAAATACTGTCAAAGGCATCCAGTTTGCACTTCATGACAGCATACAACAAACTGAAGAAGCAGACAAGCTATCCATCATCTGCTCAGAAGACTATAACCCCTAAGGCAAGGTAATGGAAAAGAGAAATGCTGCAGCTATGTAATTTGTCATGATTAATTAGTTATTTATTAATGTATTATGATTTCATTTTGCTAAGTATGATCTAATCACATAAGCAGGAATCTTTCATGTCTTGAAAATTTTAAAATGAGAATTAAGACCTGATGTATTAAGACAAACATGAGCCGGGGATTGAGGGAAGAACTGTAGCAGCAGCAGAACAAGAACAGAGGCTATTGCAGAGCTCTGCCATACTCTTCAGTTACTTACTGGCCTCCTGCTTTCTTCAAAATAAAACCAGCTGCTTAATGTCCCTCTGCCTCTGACCTCCCGTTCCCTGTTATTTGTGACAGAGAAGTCTGATCAACTTAAGGAATAATCTGAAAGTGGGAAGAAATTTTATTGACTAGAAACGGAAGAACTAAAGGGGAAGTGGTGCGAGAACCGACCTGCTGCAGAAATGGAGAGACATTCATGACGAATTAGCTGAAAAGGCGTGTTCTGTGCAGGCATGGAGTCAGACACCAAAAAATGAAAACCAAACACGCCTTGAGGGAGATCAACAATTGGAATCATTGAATGAGACATTTCAAGACAGTAAGTCAAGAATAATGCTTGTGAGACAGGCAGAAAGTATTTCATTATATTAGCTCAAAAATTAGTACTGATTATTCCGAAGGGAAACAAGGAATAAAACATTAACCCCATATGACCAACTGCAACAAAGCTACTTGCAGAGATGCATGAAGAAAGATCTTTGACAAATTATATAGGTTGTGCCATTTTCCATCATCAACCATCAATAAATACATACAAATTTTTTTAAAAAGGCATATATACATCATTTGTAGCTAAATACATTTTAAATATTCAATGTCTTCTGGATTAAAAAGAAGTAAAGGTAGATTCAGATTTAAAAAAACAACAACAACAAAAAAACCACCCCCAAATGGCATTCAAATTTCACTATTCCATATGGATCATGGATCTACTGCTTAGGAAAAAAGGAGAATCAGCAGTTATCCATGTAGAGATATATATTCAAGCTTGCAGCTGACTGTCAGAACAATACATTGGTTGGATCACTATATAATGCCTTTAGCTCTTGCATAATAAAAAGCACCATTCCCAAACAACTTACTTATTAATTTATGTACAGACAAGAAGACTTTATATAAAAAGAAATAATATAAACTCATTTTTAATATTTAATCTATGGTCAGAAAGACTGAATATCCTCTTTCTTCTGTATTTTCTACATTTCATTCTTGTTCCAGCTCACTTCAGTAACACAAAACTATCAATCATCTACCTGTTTTTATGTCATTTCCACCTATGTTAAGTGATGTTAAGGATTAAAACACAAGTAGCACCCACATCACTAACATCAGCATCACATACTTAAGCTAAAAATTAGGTGAAAAGTAAAGATGCAACTATTACACATAAACAAAACACATATTACTGATACTTTGCATAAAAATCACTGATTTTTTATTCAGGATTGAACTCTCAGTAGTCCTGTACTCCAGTGAGCCTGGGAAGCTTTAACTGCTCAAGACAAAGACTAATTTTAGAAAGAACAGATTTACAGTTTAGTTCTAGAATGTGTCGATTCACACTTTAACATAATCATGACATCTTATGTGTGTAATATATATTTCAGGAATTTAAAAAAATGCTTGAATTTTAAAAACTATACCCAGAAAAAAAGATGTTGATCTGCAAAAGAAAACTGATCTGTGTTCCAGTATCAACCTAGGATTCACAAAGCAGGCAAAAAATATAACATTTGAACAAATGCAAAACACCTCATTTCCTCACAATAATTATATAAATTATATACATAATTATGTAAATATACAGTTATAGACATGTACATATATTCACATACATATATATGTAAAAGCAGTGAGCAATCAGTTCAATCTATGGTTAAGACAAAAAATACAGTTCTCACAATGGAGTAGGAAGAAGCTGAGATGAACAGTTCCTTAATTTTCCCTCAGGTTGCATATTACTCCAGTCCTACTCTAAGCTTCCACTCGCCATTCCAGCAATTTATATTTTGCTCATAATCTTGCTTCATCTGCCTAGAGCTGTCAGTGTTTGTACCCAGCAAGATGCTGTTAGGTTAAAAATAAAATAAAATAAAATAAGCAACAGGAATATTTGTTTCTTTTCTCTGCAAAACTGCAAAAATTAGCAAGGCTTACCATTACATTTTTTAGAATTCCCTGGGTCTGAAATCAGGACATAATTCACCATTTCATCCAATGACTGTATTTGCTGATTTAATTAGCATTACATTACCCTAAATATTGTAAATAATGCACTCTTCAGTGGGATCTCCAAGTAAAAACTGAATCAGCAGATGCATCAGCAACATAAGCACACAAATTCACTGATGACAGTAGTCTCGCTGATATTAGTGTCTATTTGTATGGTAGATTGAGAGGTTTTTTCCCTCCAATGTGAATAGCAAAACTGAATACCAACACTGTCAGCCACTATATCAGCACATATTACATTGTCATATTTTTAATTATTAATTTTTAGGTCTGCAGAGTATATCCAAAAGAAAAACAGAACAAAGTTCTAATGCAGGAACTCTGGCTTGCTCTTCTTTAGACCGCTACATAATGACAATGGTCATCTGCCTCATCGTTCAATTCAGTGACTTCGAGATGACCTCAAGCACTGAAATTAAACACTCAAGTAATATTTCTGTCCTTGGAAAGTTTAACTACCAGAATGTATGTAAAATGCTAATGGATCTTTCATGAAAGATCATAAATCAAACAACTTATCTGAGCAAGTAGCAAAGAAATCTCAGCGCTATTACAATTCTAATCTTAAGAGATAAAAGATGAATTTAGCTCAGTGACAATCAGCCCCTCATTGAAAGTTCAACAGTGCTTACTGTGTTACCCTTTTTTTTAACTTTGCCATATCTCTATCTGCACATACTGATGATACTTGAAGTATTTTTCAGTAGTCTATACTAGTGTTAAGAAGTCAAACCAACCTTCAGAGAAGTGAGCTTGAAACATTAGTAGTAAATAATGTATCAGTGCCATAAAGCAAAACTGATACATATCTCCTGAAAAAAGCTGTGTCATTACAGCCATTGCTCCGAAAACCCCAAGCAGCAACCCCTCTCCACACACGCAGAGTCACGCTGTATCTGCTAATAGGTAATTTCTAGAACATTCTTACAAAAACCTCAAGGGGTGGGGGGGGAAGCAAGATAAAATTTTGTTTTAGTCAATATTGTCTTGTGAATCTAATAATGTGGAACATCTTCATTTTCTTCAACTCTACTGAAACACAAGGCCTAGAAAGCTTTCTTGTGTGTTTTTTACTCTTCCGTACTAGCAAACAGTATTCTTGCAAGACAAGGGACTGAATTACTTATAAACAAAACAACTGAAAGAACCATCTAGGTGAGATTTTGAACTATAATGCTGTGCCTCCGTCCTTGGAGATACTCAAAACCCATCTGGACATGGCTCTGAGCAACCTGCTCTTGTTGACTCTGCTTTGAGAAGGGGGTTGGACTAATGGTCTCCACAGGTCCCCTCCAGCATCATCCACACTGCGATTCTGCAATGCCACCATTACACATATGTACGGATGGCCTCATTGTTGTGAAGGCTCTGCCAGAGCTGGTAAACTAGAACTGTGTACTAAACATGTAGATGGAAACAAGGAGAGCAGGCACTGAACATGCACACATTTGATGGTATGCTGTGTTGGTTTATTAGTGCCCATCAACTTGGAATTCAGCCTTTGTTGGACTTTATTAGTGGAAGGGAGAGCAAAGACATTTACCTCCCTCTTGGATTCTGTACGCCTTTCATATCCGCCATTACTCAGGAGGAAGAAGAGGAAGAAAACAAGCTCATCAAAAAGCCATATATATACCACTCCATGCAAAAAAGAATAAGGGGTGTGGGGGGGAAATGATTGCAGTAGCATTTGTAGCAAACTGCTACAAATGGAAAATGGAATCTATCACCCACAGACAAGAGACCAGACAGTGAGTTCAGTCCAGAACTTCTTGAACCTGGCGGCTGGGAATTTCCGCAGTAATCACACAAAAAATAAAGTACAAGCCACTGAAAAGAGATGATGTAGAGGACATGAATTTGGATCTACCCCTCCAAAGATGCAGACAATATGCTTTAAAAGTCTCTACCAAAATACTGCCTTCACTTCCCTACCACCTTCCTGTGATTTGCAATAATTTGCAAAAGCTATTAAGAAGAGGAAAAAGAAAAAAGAACTGAACATTTTTGCCATGGGGTTACTAAATAACAGCATATCTCAATGAGTAAATTAAAAAAATTAAAAACATAATAACAAAAGAAGCAAGTACATTAGAGTAACATTATTCTTTATATACATTATCACACGCCCTGATCTTTCTGATGCAATGATCTGTATTTTCCTATTGTACATATTTTCATATTAATCTTATTCTTGCAAGAACCCTCTACATTTTTTGTCACTTTGCATTGCATTTGTTTTTATATCGATCGCATGCAAGTAGCGATCTTTCACTTTACTTGTCAGATTGTATTCTTCCCTATTTTATATTCATCTTATTCAAGCAAAGAGCTTTCACTTCTCTTGTCAGCTTCTATTGAATTTTCTTGTATTGATCTTTTCAAAGTAACAGCTTTCCACTTCCTTATCATTTTCATATGTATCATGTTCATTTTTATATCGAAGTCATCATTTTGACTCCATTGCTTTTCTCCACATTATAGCATTTCTACTGCTAAAAGCGTTTTAAAGACTTGATTTCAACATTATCGTTAACTGCTTAGAAGGACAATCCTAAAACCCGGTGACTGACTTTGGTCAGTGTCTTTTACAGTTCTAAATTCATGGCACTCTTGGATGATATCTTTCCAACCTTACACCAAACATTGTCCACTCTTCAAATTATCCCACTGATTTTGATGAGAGTAAAAATAAACTAAAACTTCATAGTTGTGGATCCTTGTCACACACACACAAAGCCACACATCTGTCTTCGGTACAAGTAGGCCCATTGACTTTTTCTTACTTATTTATGAAGCCTGTGAAAATCTTTAGAAAAGCAAAATTTTCCACCATGGTCAGGAATTATTTCTCCAAAAATAACTAAAGCACTGATAGTTCTTGCCTATGATTCCATCTCCATGCAACTTCACTTCCATTAAGCTCAGTGAAACACTTTCCCTTTGTGGACTGAAAATGCTAATTACTATTAGCTCACAGAACTGACCCTTAAAACTGTCTATTTGCCCACACATATTATCTCAGCTCCACTTCAGGCTAAAACAGACAAAAATGTGTCCTGCATAGAAGTGCAAAGAGCTCAAAACTTTCAATTTGCAAGCAACACAGTGGCTGTAAGAAAGATGGAGCAGGTGCCATCCTCTCCAGGCTATGACTAACTATTCAGATCTCTTAAGTAATCGTCAGAATAGCAGATCATAAACATAAAATTAGGTGAAGTGAATTAAAAGAAAGGAAAGACTTTGATAAAATTGGAATACTAAAGGAACAAGCAGACAACTCTTTCAGGTCCTGTGAAACCTCACAACAGCAGAGCATTAGGGAGCAATTAATTTTCAGAAGAGAATACATTTCGGAGTCTGTCTTGCAAGGCAACCATTTCTTGCTGATGGCAAAAAATGCTTTCCTTTAACCAGAAGTTTTCTATACAAATAAAATCAATCCCACAATTAATCTTAGCAATTATTGTAATCAATATTTCTGCTAGCTAATATATTCAAAAGCTGTAGAAAGTAATTATTCACAGTGAAACAATTTCAGTAATGGCTTACTGGGCTACATTAGAAACATATTTACCAGAAAAAATGGCACAGAGAGAGCTACCCTGACTTAAGAGTCACGAAAAACATTTTTTTCATGGTGAAGTCACTGCAGCTGAGCAGCTAACTTTAAAAGGATTCTTTATCAATCCAGTTATCGTGACTGGTGACATATATACAGATGTATTTCCAAATATTTTTATTCCATACTTAGATACTATGAAATGACATACTAAAGCAAATGTTCTTCATTTCACAGCAAAGTTAACATTGCTGTAAAGGTGCTGGGAGAATTGGTGCCAATCGTCCACTGTGTTTACCTCTTTGTAGCTCTCAGGTTACACATGGCACCTTAAATTGACATTATAACATAAGGGTTCGGTGCAGGTATGCAGGTTCTAAATCCTGTACCTGCACAGAAATATCAGGAGCAGAACTCTTCCAAGGGAACATAACAATGAAGCCACTTCAACCACCATTCTTTCAGGAAAAAATTAGAATTTTATCAAAACTAGAAAAAAGAGACAAAGACCGAAAAAAATAAAATAAATGGGACTTAACAACAACATCTTCAAATGATCAAGATTTGGCTTAATGGGATCTAAAGAAGATGACACTTTTCTGTTTTTTTTTTAAAGGTGATAAATAGACTACTGTAAGAATATTCAGTTGCTTTTACTCCAAATGAAGCACTGTTATCTTGTTTGAAGGTGCATTTCACTGATTTGACATATTAGTAAGCACTCTGTATGGTTCATCTGATCCATCTATAGTGGAACTTGAAAACATTAATTTTTATACTGAAGTCAGAACCAACAGGCTATTTGGCCCAATTTTCCGCTTACTCGCAGTGAACAAAGTATGTTATTTATTATAACAGGGCTGTTATTACTGTAGTATATGCATTAAAGAATAAAAGGTAATTTCTGTTCTTTGATAAAGTTAAATTGCTGTTGCTTCTAAGTTGCTGCATTTCCAGTTACTGTAAGTGGAATTTTCTTTCTTCATAAACAATCTGTGTACATCGCTGCAGAGAAAGTAAAGCAAGGCATCACCTCTTGAAACAACTGCATACATTCACAATGGAGAGTGTAAGAGAGTGTAACAGAAATTATAAGCATTTCAACCACCGAAAACTCAAAACCAAACGGTTTTCTTCTGAGATTTGTTTCTGATAGAAGCCACATACGCGTAATCTATACGTACATATGTGTGCAGAAGGTAGAACTCCTGGCTGAGAAAACCTGAAGATTGGAAATGTCAGTGAGAACAGCAATTACCGTCAGGGAGGAACTGGAGGGTGTGATGGAAGGAAGGAAGAACGAGACTGGACATCAAACTGCTTGTACCAGAGCAGCTAAATCAAAGAACTGAGTGGTGCATGGGTAATCAGTGGAAGAAGGCAACTGTGAAAACAAGGCAGAGAAAGACCAGCTAGTGAAAAAGCAACAGTATAAATCTGCTGCCTTCAAAGATACAAAGGAAAAACAAGCAGTGGCAAATGATGGAAACTGGAGAGAAATGGGCAGCTAATTTAAAAGGAACGGATGATACTATAATTCCTCAGAGACTGCCTAAGACAGTATTTCTTTCAGTATTTGAGAGAGAGATGTCAGGATGATATATGTATTTAGTTGAAAAAATGGGAGACAGAAGACCGGAAAATCACTCTAGCACCACTAAAACAGTAGAAAACAGTACTAAGGAAAATAGGCTTATTATAAGTAAAGTTTCAGAAATCAGACAGGTATTCTGTCTCCTGGGAACTAAAATATACTAAGTCAGAGAAGATCCCAGTGACAGCGAGACAGAGGTTACCGATAGTTTTTCATGCTGGAATAAATAATTCAGCTTGAACCTCCTTCACGCAGATCAGAAGCAAGCATGTCAGGTTACAAAAGATGTTCAAAGAAGTGGAGGTTCGGGTAATTCTCAGGAAGGAATCTTCTTGTCCACAAAGGAAAAACCCATGGCTCAGAAACCAGTGTCATCACAGTTTGGTTATGTCTGACCACAATAAGCACAAAAAGTAGGTGCGTGATTAAAGTTCTCAAGAGTTTCCAAAGAATTAGTAAGGAAAATAGGGTCAAAGTTGGCACAATTTTTCAGCTAAGAGGGAACAGATGTGAGACACTTGTATGACCTCCAAACTTCATGCAAAAACACAAAGAAGGAAATGAGATACGTGCAGCAATGGTAAAAAGAAACATATCAGAGTACCAAACAGAACAGTATAGTCAACACATCAGATGTGCCAAATCCACAGGAATTTTGCTTTGGCTACAAGGGAAGAAAATGTTGAAGTGTGTGTCCTAATTACAGTATTTTGGACAAATCCTGGAAGAAGCAGAGATCTGAGTAGAGGATGTGGAACTGAATACAGTGAGGATCAAACATAATGGAAGTTATGCCTGGAACAGAAGAAAGAAAACTTATAATGTGGTAGCATTGTATCTTTGGTGAAAAAAAAATGAAAGTGTTTATTTTTATCATGACATTTTATTTTTGCAGTCTCATGGTGGTGAAAATATTGTCAAATAATATGGTAAAAAAAGCCTTAAATGGAAATTACTGGGGTCTGTTAAAGGCACTTAATCTCACATTTGATTATGGAGAGTGAAGAAAGAAACACGAAATGGTGAAAATCACACTTTCATGGGACATACATAATTCCCTACCCCAAAAAATCCACAACTAATGAAAAGATTCAGATATTGTCAATCAGAAGAGAGAATCTTTCACAAAATGGTCACTACAAAAAAGGAGATTTGATTTTAGGCTTATGTGACATATTGTTTCATCACAGTCACTAGGTACCGTATCATCTGCTAAACCTGGAGTAGCTGCAAAGCAGAGGAAGGCGTCTCCTAACCGCTGCACTTGTGCTCAGGATGAATGCTCTGGAAGAAACTAAAGATTTTTCTTTTCCATCTTGCAAAATTGCTACTTATAGGAATGATTTTGGTGAGAATGATCACAAAATATTTCATTTTATGTTAAAATCTCAAGAGAAACAGAAACAAAATAAGGAGATTAAGGGAAACAGCTGAATTGAAAAACTTAAAGTCTACATAGGTAGCACTGAATTGGCTTAACTGAAAACCATAAATACTATTTACCATTTCCATTTCAAGAGGAAAACAAGGAGATAAAGGTGACATATTATCCATTGATAAATCAGCATGTTAAACAAGATACCAAGAATGAGGGTATGGATGAGGAAGGAACAGATCAGAGAGGAGAATTATGTCTTAGAAGATACTGAAAAAAGTTGGCATGGTGTTTCTTTTGCCCCCTTTGCTTTTCTACTTTTCTTTGAATCATTCAGAAAAAAAAAAAGAAAGTTAAAATAAAGTAATAGAAAGCATAAAAGGCATAAAACAGTTTTCATATAATGAACAATTGATTCAATGAGGATTCTTTCAACTGGGGGTAAGCCTTAAAACCCCGGTATGATACACTGAAGAAAGCTATAAAATGACTGGTGTTCTGGAATATGCATTTACTGTCTTTTTTAATACAAGAATTAGGAGAAACTAGGAAGTGGGAGGTGAAAAAAAAAAAAGACATACTTCTTTGCACAATACTATTCCTTTGCCACACTACATTGAAGAGACTGAGTTAATATGGCTTCAAAAATTTATCAGCACGGAAAAAAAAAGAAAAGATCTGCTGAGGAATATTAAATGAAAGACATTAACTGTGATCAGGAAGCCTCTCAGCCACAAATTTCAGCAGACTGGAAGTGTATGAAAGGTATATGCATTGAACTCTTTCCTGGAAATCTTCCAGTAGCTACTGATACTAAAGAGATTTTGAAATAAATTGGCAAAATTTTCCATTTCATATTTTGACTTAGCAAATGTACTGCTAGTGTGGGAATAAAATACACTCAATTTCTCCTGCATTTTTTCCTGTGACCCACTTTAATGCTGGCATTGATATTCTTCTTAGTCCTTAAGTTTACTACAGGTAGAAAACAACTGGAAAGTACTTTGTGACCCATATCTTGCAGTGCCAAAAGAGTAGATGATTTGTAGGATGTGGACTTTTGAACTGGACGTCTACTCCCCTTGGTGAGATCAGCGTGGGTGACATAGAGCTATGGCTGCAGGAAACTGAACTTGATTGTGCATATTGTCCCTTCCAGCACTGTGCAAAGCACATAAATTATTTCTACATACATCAATCATTTTTATGGAAGCTTTAAGTATTTGGTTTTTGAAACAAGAAATCTAAGCTATTAGCTGAGAAACAGCTATAATAAAGTATCATATTTTAAATATCAAAATCCCTTAATCTTCAGAAACTATTGTGTACTTGCTTCTACCTTCCTAGAAAAATTATTGAAATAAAAAGGAATAGCTCTCCATTATCAATTTGTACCTTCATTCATAGTAGCACTAAACAATTACACTGAATAACTAAGTGATCAATAATTATTGACCTAATAGCAATAAAGATATTAGATTGACTCTTATGTAGTAATAACAGGAAGAAATTTAGCAGTATAAAGTGGTAGGCATCCAAAGCTATTTAAACAGTAGCTTTGGATGAGGCTCTTCTGCGATGTAGTTAAGTGTTTTATGAACCATCCCCGTAATAATTATTTTAAGTGGGCAGTGAATTATGTTGCCTTCAGGAAATTTCAATCAGGTTTTCTCATTTTTAAATTGTAGAAAAATGCATCTCATCCAAGTGGAATATATAACATTAAATACATTCTTGCTAAAGAACTCTTGCTAATCCAACTCATGAAAGACTCCTCCTCGGCTTACTGAGAAAGAGAAATGTATTCTACCTCCTAAAGAGAACCATAGCTGTCCATTAATGGTCATCAGTCTTTTGATTAATATCTTCCAGAAAGCAGTTCAAAGCTCAGGTTGATATATTGTTTTCTTCTGTGAAGCTTACTATCAAGCATGTCCTCCATCAGTGCCATCTACAATACAGTTGGCTTTCTGGTTGTTTAAAAAAAAAAAAAAAAAACAAATGAAGGGAGGTAATTAAAAAAAATAAAAGATCAGAGTTTGCAAATATGTAGTGCCCTATTGGTTATTAAAGCATAGAAAGCAGAAAGAACAAAGCTATTGATAGCTCAAGTAAACATGTAGCTTTACACGATTTTAAATAACACACTGCTTCAGAAATGTACACTGATAAATTGCCTCTCTGTGGATAAATTCATACTTTAAGACAATGCTCAGTTAGTGCATTACCAAAGATAAGCTATCAGAAAGTAAGCTGCAATATAAACCTAACTAAACATTCTATATATGTTTTTGCCTATGGTCAAAGCAATGGTGCTTAATGCTGCCTGCAAAAGGCAAATTACCTTATTTTCATAGTGAAGAGCATGCATTCAGACAGTTGCACTCAATAAATGCATTTGATACTCTGACCATAGCTTGCCTTCTTTCTAATGTGTTTGCGGGGTGTTACCCTTATTTTGCAAGTACAGATGTAGCCTTCTCAAAAGGGAGAACAAACAATGCAGTTGCTTGGCATAGGGAAGAAAAGATTTCAGTATGACCATTGTGTCAAAGGCTATTAAGTCAAAGTAAAAACAAAAGCTGGCAAATACATTACAACTGAAGTTTTCCTTTCTCTTAGTAAGCCTATTTCCGACAGCAACTTCATTTCTTTTTTTTTCTTTTCAGAAACCCACGGATATAGATTCTCAACTACTGTAAATGAGGATGCAGAAACAGAAATTACAGCACTGAATAGAAGCAAAAACTTACTGCATAAAACCCGAGGGAACGGATAATCTCTATCACTAAATTCTGAAAGAACGGGTTTGTGAACTTACAGGAAGAATTTGTAACAATAGTACCATAATACTACATGAATACAGGACTTGCATTTAAGAAGAAACAGGAGGAAGAAGTGATCCAAGTAATCAACAGACCTATAATGTATGCTTTTAGAACAAATAGTGAAAGAGGAAAAACATAAAGATGAAAGGAAAATAAGATATAAATCAAAATATGATTACCAGAGTAATATATTAACTCTAAATATTTATTTTTGATGGTTGGGGGATGTGGAGGAAGAATGAAGTTCAAATAATCTGCCTGGATGTCAGCAAAACATTTAAGTTATGTACACAAAATAACCATTAGTTAAAGTGAAGAGTGTGAAGATGGATATGATAAATGCAGACTGGATAATGACTGATCAGGAAGCTGCATTGGTAAAGTAAATATGGGCCTAAGAAGACATTACTACTGAAGCTCGTAAAAGATCAATTTTAAGAACCATTTCAGTATTTTTAGTGGTTTATACCAATGACATAAAATCAAATAGCCCTGTCCGTGAAGAGCGTGGTCTGAAAAATCTGTGGAAAGAAACAGATAACCTCAAGGATACTGGTAATAGAAACAGGATTATATCTGACTGTGAAAATTCTCTTAGAAGCTGCACCTTCCAACAGTTAGAAAAAATCAGAAACAGAACGGTCCAGATGTATTTCAGCATTAGTGCCATTGCACGAGACATGCAAGCTAACATGTGAGCCATTGATGTTCACAAACGATGCTTGCATCAGAAGTAGAACTCGTGATTACACCTACAGGGATTATACAGAAAACAACCAAAGAGAGAGGGGGTTTAAAGCAATTTCACTTTTTTAGTCTAGCAAGGTGCATAGGAGGAGGGCAGGGGACTGCTGGTCATAAATATGTCAGGGTAAGGGAAGTTGCTTATTGCACGGCATCAGCTTATATCCTGGACTTTCTTTCCTTTGAAATATTTGTAGTCAAAGTTAAATGTACTTCATTCAACTCTATATGGTAATTACAGTTTAACTAGACTATTTATTAAAGCTTTTCTGCAACAGATGCTGTCACACTGTGCAGTTTACCAGCTGTGTTGACACTATAGTTTCAACAGTCCAATATGCAAATCCTTCTCCTTCCCTTTGAAGCCAATGGCAGAGAGCGTTTTTCAACACAAAAGCCAATAAATCCTCATGTGTTAGAAAAACAACCATAATATGTATTTCTAAAATTATTATTGCATAGTGACCACACAATCTAGGTATGACCCAAAGGAATTATTTACGTTTTAAATTACATCTTATTCTTGACAAAAAGTGTTATGAATACATGAGGCCATCACAGTGGTGGCACAAACTTTATTTGCAAGAAAAAATCATGATGTTTTAAACACTGATGAGGAAAAAAAGTTCAATATACATCACAACAGCTATAGGCATTCATAAAGTCAGCAGTGCAAGTGGTGTGGGAAACAGGCAGAGCCTGACCTCATTAGCTGACATGCGGCATCGGGCTACTGCGACTAACTGGATCTTGTCCTGCATGGGATCATTTCACTAATCCAGCATGATAAACTGGGAACTCAGGAATCAAACAGCTCAACTTGAACAAAGCAGCTACACTGAACAAGTAGGCAGCCACCCCAAATATCCTGAAACCTGTTCCAGTACCCTAAACTTCAGAAGACGTAAAAATAATGTTACTACTACTAAATCCACACAAATTAAGGAGTTTGGGGTTGGGAGAGGGGATCTGTTGGTTTTTCTGGGATTAATAAACCCTCAAATTGTAAGATGGTATTTTGATTTTTTGTTTGTTATGACAATATATAACACTTTATACTTTACAAGTTTTTTAGGGCTCTTCCCAATTGTGCCACAGCTTTCTCCTTACATTAGTTGTATCATGAACAAGTTTTGGATTTTCTTTGTTGTTGTTGGGCTTTTGGCATAATCACCCTACGCATCATCTCCAGAGGCCTGAAAATGAAGTCATTGAGACCAATCATCCTCTCAATGACATTTACATTCTCATTCAGTTTCTGGCAATAGAAATATAATACAAACTGTTTTGATCAAAACTAAGCTCTTTTCAATCTGCTGAAATGGCATAATTTAAAAGCAATCTCTTCCTTTCTTTTCAGAAACTCCCTTTTCCTAAGGAGCACTTCATATAAATTGGCTCTTTCAAAAATATGATACTAACGACCAGTAACCGCTAATAGACTGAAAGTGAATTAATGTGTACCCTGTAATCATCAGGCAGGAAACGCTTAGTCTATGGCACTGGAAAACTGCATTTTCTCTCGAATACATAAACATAGGATTTTTAAATGTGGTGTTCCCACCCACCCCCAAAATACCACTAGTATTCATTTGAGGGATTTAGGGAAAGAAATATCAGCATAAACCTGAATCTTCTCTTCACGATGAACAATATTGCTTAATTGATATAGAAGAGTATACATGGAGTATTACCATACAAGGGTAAGATACAGGTAAAATGAGAGTCTTCTTAAGTCACTGCTGCATGATGTCAGATTTAAAGCTGCCCTGGACCAGGGTGCAACTTTTTTTAGAATATGAATATTGCTGGAGAAAGCTTCTAACTCTATGCTGCCTTAGAAAGATTGTTTGAGTTTTGTTTCAATATTTAATGAGTTCTCTATGATATTTCAAAAGAACGACTAGAAAGAGACTATTACAGAAGTACTCTCTCTTTTATGGATGACATGAAAGGGATATGGATAGTTAAATTAACAGTTAATCAGGGATTCTGAGAGAATTTAACTAATGCATTTATCATTAACTTTACAAACATGTTCTTGTAAATCAAGGAGGTTTTTTTTTTCTTTTCTTTTCTCTTTTAAAATAGGATTTTAGTCCATTTTTTCAATCATCAGAGTAAAAAGTTCATTATATTTGTCAAGAACCCTTATACGGTGAAAAGAGAAGCTAGTGCTTGATCATTTTCTTTTTCTGTGAGGAATCTTCCTATTTTTGCCTATTTATTTTTATGTAATTTAAACAATATTTTCTCGAAGCTAAATGAAAAAAAAAAATTGCATCTTCCTACATATCATCTATGACTGCATCTGGAGGTACTCAGAAGTGAGAGCACAGAACTAGTGAATGCAGAAATGAAAATAAAGTTCTGTCTTCATCTTATCTCTTAATGGATTTTATAAATTAGCTAAAACCAGATTTTGGCTCTTCCCCCATCTTTCTTGGGAAGCTCTATGAGACACTAACATCTCAGATAGATAACTATCTGAGATCAAAAGAGTTTTTGTCAAGCCAGGTCTCAAAAAAAACCACGAGGAGAGAAATCCTTCAGAACCTGCCACATGATGAAAACAAACAGACTTCTGATACTTCAAATCCCATTACTAATTTACAAAGCAGAGACAAATCCATACTCTGAAGTGCATTTGAAGAATGCTTTCTGATGCATTGCTAAGTGACTGGGAGATTGATTGTGTGCTTTTTATTTTGAAGGATGCCATTTCCCCACTTATTTGTGTGGGTGCCCAAAGTTTCTGATAGCGGTAGCCATAAACCCCCCTTTCAAAAGACAGAAGGCATGCTTTGTTTTTTTTTTAAAAAAAAAAAAGAGCCAGATAAAAAAAAGGTCTTATATTTGTCTTATTCATTTAAATGCTACACAAAAATATAAAATAATTAACATATAAAAATGCATATAACTGCATTTTCTATAAACACGAATAAATTTATGTAAACTAGTTCTTTAAAAAGAGCACCAAAAAGTTTGACTTGCGTACTGCATAGAATTTAAATTCTATGATTATCATTAATTTATGTATTTCCACAGAAGTTCATGGTGTTTCAGCAAAATGCATTATTTAAATGTATTCAAGAAATGGTATCAGGGAATGATTAGAATAGAAAATTCTAAAAGTGAAATGTTTCAAGGCTGAGCAGACATGACATAAAATTCCAAAATCCAGCACAGAAGGTAAATGCCCTAAAAGTTTTTGTTTAGAAAATATTCTCTCTATAGAAGATATATAGATATATATTTAGGAAAGAGCCACATCTTTCATTAGGCAATTCCTCATAAAACATTTTGCACCATAGAAAGTATCTCTGCCGTTGTTATAAAGAGTAAGTGAACCTTTAGCCTTTCAGAGCTCTGTGTTGTTAGCCTAAAGGGATCTACATGTATTCTGAGTAGGTAAAAAAGAGTGTCTCCAGTTTTTCAAGATTAGATAAATTAAGAAGTTAATGAAAACATGTTATTTCCTACATCAAGAAACCACAGTTTTAGGAATTAAAAAAACCCACAACTTTTTTTCTTAGTTTATGTAAGAAATCTACTCTAGCTTCAAGCTGAATCTGATAATGGCTGGTTACCAGCACGCAGAAGTTAACGTTTATATGATGCAGAACATGCCTTTATTGTCTCTGAGTTATCTTCCCTCTGCTTCTGTTATGATCACGATCCCATTGACATATCTTTTGGCCTCCTATTTGCCTGACAGTGATGTTAAATTCCAATATTCTGATACTGAAAAAAATGTGCAAAGAATCTGTCAGAGATCACAGAAAGAAAAAATACATGAACCAAAGAAGTTACTTACTGGATTATATGCAAGCAATATATGCTATATTATTTTTCTTATATTCCTCAGATTTTCAGATTCATTTACTATATATTTATATATATTTATGTACTGTGTATTTTACCACACTTAAATACAGTTGTTTCAGATCAACCCAAGACACTCCAGGAAGCTACCAGTCTCTGAGGAAGAGTCCTCAAGCTTGACTCTGCTCTCCCTTTTTCTCACCTCTACACAATAGGATTACTCCATAGGGAAAGAACAGCAGAAAATACCTTAAAATAAATATTCTAAAATGAAGAAAAATAATGTCCTCATATCTAAAATGAAGCAACAGAGTTTTGCTAGAACATACAACAAAACTCTTGTTAAAGCAACCAATAATAACTGTAGGTGGGGTGAGGTGTACTGGAAAACTGTAAGGAAACAGATCTGTTTTCTTAGCATTTCCAGAGTGTGCATGTTCCTCGTATGTCAAAGAAAAGAAAAAGAGAGAAAGAAAAAAAAAGAGGAAAAAACAAAGGAAACAAACACACTCCTTAACAATAATAATTGTGATTTTATATTTCCTCTAAGTGTGGTCCATGTTTTGGATAACAAGTCTTTTGTTGGAGCCAAACAGCTTTCAGCTACGTGAAGCTGCTGGAGCATGTAACTCATTCTGAACACACCAGGCTGTTTCAAAGAGGTGGAAATGCTAACTTCTATATCAGCAATTTGCAGCAATAGAAAGCTGTTACTAAATCAATGTCTCATCTGGAAAATAAATGTTTCCGTTTCACCTTGCACTTAAGCTAGTGGCAAGAGACTATTATCCTGTGACTTTCTATTAGATCAGCATGGCCTCAGACATCCATGGATAGCAAACACTGCCTAAAAGACTAAACACTGTTTTCTAGGCTCATCCTCAAAAAAAAACAGTGCAAAGAGATTTTTTGCAGGTGATCAAGACTTTTACCACAGTCAACCTTGCAACCTGTCAGCCTGGTAATCCACAGATAACTCAATATCCAATTTGTTTGAGACAATATCTGGACACCTTCTGCATTCCCAAAATTCTTAACCAAGTAATTAATTCCTGTATTACAAATATTTACTCTAAGAACAGATGCTACCTAATTGTCAGATAACTTTTTGATTTAATGCAGGCTTTCACAAGATAAGGGACAACCACAGTTACTTTAAAGATAAATGAGAGACATGCAGTGACTCCTCAACATAACGCAGCTTGTTGAGGGCAGATGGGTAATTGAGATTCACATTTCTCAAGGACTGTTAGGGAGGGTTAAGTTTTAAAAAATTCAGAGAAATAACTCCAATAAACTCTGAAAAACTTTCCTACTTCTAAGATCAACCATTCATTTTTCCAATTTTTTCCCTTTTTCGAAACCAGAACACATAGAACCAGCTAAAGCAAATAAAAAATGGAGTACAGAATTGGAATCAGTCTTTTAATTGTTGTATAATACAATTAATTAGACAGAAAATACTGCTCATTTTTTGAAGTGAGTTAGAATTCAAGAAAAATTTAATGGATAATTTTCCATGGATACTCTGTTGGAAGAATGAGTCCCAAGACCCCTGGAATTTGAGGTTTCAGGTTTCCACAATGGAGCTACAAGGTAGGAAGACCCATATGGCTGAGATCCAGGCACCACAGGAAAGCAATTTTCAAGATACCAAGTTTGAGGTAAGCTGTCAGAGGTTTCTCAACTCCCTGACTTTAAGCTTATGTCAAATATCAGTATGGAATTCCTTTTATAATCAACTACTACTAATATGAAATGGATTCAAAGAAGATTGTAAAAAAATGCCTCACAGAAGAAATTGTTGCTCATAAAGTGTCTCTGAGAAACACTTTATGAAGACGTGAACAGTATTTGTATACAAACATTCATAACTTGTACCATAGTCTGAAGAACGCAGAGAAATTACAGTAAACAGAATAGAATATATTGACACTGCATTTTGCCTGCATAACTAAATGCAACCAGTCATTGCATTTATTTTATAGTACAGCAATACTGAAAGCTGTTGTTTGATCTGTTATGGTTATATATAAAGCTTTTGTTTCTTTGTTTGTTTAGGTAACATTGGTCAGGGAACAATAAAGCTATGATATGTAGCTAAACCTGTGACCCCTGAGCTGCATGTAGCTATTATCAGTTGAAGTGATTAAGTGTTCTCCCTCTCCACGACCGAGCATGGTACTTAATTGCCAGTGGGATATCCAGGCCTTGGGCTGCTGCAATGTTCAAATTCAGAACGTCACAGAACAGTTGAGATTGGAAGGGACCTCTGAGATCACCTAGTCCAACCCCCTGCTCAAGGAGGGTCAGCTAGGGCAGCTTGTCCAGGATTGTATCCAGTTGGGTTTTGAATAGCTTCAAGGATGGAGACTCCACAACTTCTCTGGGCAACCTGTGCCAGTGTTTGACCACACTCACAGTAAAGTTTTTTCTTGTGTTGAGATAGAATTTAATGTGTTATAAATTATGTCCATTGCCTCTTATCCTGTCACTGGGCCCTACTGAGAAGAATCTTGCTCCATCTTCTTCAGCCCCTGGTATTTACACATACACACAAGATCCCCTTGAGACTTCTCCTCTCCAGGCTGAACTACCCCAGCTCTCTCAGCCTCTCCTTATCTGAAAGCCCCTTAATAATCTTCATGATTCATGAGTCCATGAGCCCTGGACTCACTTCAATAAGTCCATATCTTTCTTGTATTAAGGAGCCCAGAACTGGACACTGTATTCAAGGTATGGCCTCAGCAGTGCTGAGGACCCCCAGATCCTTCTCAGCAAAGCTGCTTACTAACCAGGTGGCCTCCAGAGTGTACTGGTGCCTGTGGTTATTCCTCCCCAGATGCAGAATTTTGCATTTCCCCTTTTTTAACTTAATGAGGTTCCTGTCAGGGCATTTCTCCAGCCTGTTGAGGTCCCCTTGAATGCTGGCGCAACTCTCTGGCGTATCAGCCTCTCCTCCCAGTAAATTCCTGACTGGGGGAGAAGGCAACCCATCCACAACATCACCAATTCAGTTGTGTCCTGTGCAGTAATAAGTAACTGCCACCTCCCACTTGAGAATTAATCCTGGGGCACTCTTCCCTGATTATCCAGGGAAGTCCAGTACATTGTGACTTTTGGATACTTGAAGAATTTCTCTACTGATCTACCTGGGCTTGCACCTTGCTACCTGTTCATTGTTGTAATGTTCTTCACACAAATGCTTCTTTAATAGAGAGAAGGATGATGTTTGGGATAAAGGGAAATCAAATTGCGTGACCCACACAGTCGCTTGCAACATTTTCTTTTTCTATATTCTTGAATCTTAGTCTTCTTATAAAAGAAATCCCAGCAATAACCACTTTTGCAGAAAAATATGCTTGAAATGAAACTTAGCCCAGTTTTGACATCAAAATATTAATTTCACGTAACTATTCTATATAGAATCAAAAAGCTTTTTGTTAAAGTATAGTCTGCACACTGTAATCTTCCTACCAGACAGAAAAAAGCTAGACACCATCCAAAATCCTATTACTCTCAGAGAATAGACTAAAAATATGCAGACTTCTTTCTACTTGTATCCTACATACAGGTTTATGCAATAATTACCATATAACAGAATTTAAGATCCTAACTATAGTTATTTTTTAAAATAACATTTTTCTTCTTTTCCCCTTCTTAACACAGGACCCATAAGATGATTGAGTGCTGCAGTCTGACTTGGCAGATTCTTCACACATGGCAATCAGCACCAATTCTGAGGTACATATGGAGAGTGGGTAAGAGGAAAAAATGCACTATGGTTGATGAAATAATAACCACAAATAGGCATTTTTATGTACAACTTTATCAAATACCTTGTCTTTAAGTTAAAAATTACAAGATTTTTTGGAAGTTATTATCTAAAGAAAAAAAGCATGACAGATCCCAGCAAAAACAAGAGCTCCAATTCATTAAAACATTATAAAAATAAAGTGATATTTACCATATCTTTTTCCACTGGCAAACACATTTGCTCAAGTATGTGGGCTAACACTATTTCATTGTCAAGCATTTCTTCTATGTGTGAACAAAAAAATATTTATCATTTCAGAAAAAACCAATATAATTAAACCCAAGTCAACACCACCTACATTTGTTGACCTAACAATAAATGTTGCAACTATCTAGCCTGTGTGTCAAAATGTTTTCTCATTGCATTAAGATTTTCAAAGCAGAAAGATTTCCCTGGTTAGGTAATGTAAATTTCTCAGACTGGTGAGAACTACAGGAAATGAAATTTAACATTAATAAAGAGATAATTTAACAGTGACACTCTGTATCTCCCAGCTGATCTCTTCTAAATATAGAGCAGGCATCCTTCAACGAATTCTCATTTATTCACTGTCCATGCTATTACATTCAAGCTGGAACTAATGGAATTTACGGGACACAGTTCCTTCTCGTTTATAAGTTGTCAACAGGAAATAATTTGATTTCCCTATTATTTTACTATCACAAAGCATCCAACAATTTAACAGCAATGTGTTATTTCAACCGCTATTTTAGAATTTTTAATTATTTTTCTGTTATATTTTTAACTACAAATGTGACTATCTTAAAGTTCTCAGTATATCAAATATTCATAGGGAAAGTAGAAAATATGTTAGTACAACAGTGTTTGCATCTTTTTTTTATTATTTAGATGCTTCAGATTAAATCCTAGTCCAACTAAAATCAGCACACTGACTTCAACAAGATAAAGGGAGTTTGAAGTAATTAATAATCTCACTGTATCTACATCTTTAGGTTTCCTATACAAAATCAGATTTAGTGTTATATCCAAGTTGAGAACATGGTAAAAAAAAAACTATTCACTTGACCTGAGTTACTGCTGAGCAAAATACTGTCAAAATGCAAATTTAGATCAAGCCACAAATACTGTGTAAGAAGGCAAAGAAGCACGTCGCTTGATTAGGAAGCTGAAAAATCAGTAAAGATATGCTAAAAGTCTTGCAAGATATGCAAAAATCTGAGAGATTTAGTGTGATATAGTGACAAAACAAGATTTGCACATGAGGACCCTGCAGGACTGCAGTTTTATGCTGCTTCTTTTATCTACTTTCTTTGTGTCTGTGAACATATTATTCTAAAATGTGTAGGTAATCTATACATCCAAATTTTAATGAAAATTCTTATTTAAATACTGAGATTAATTGTAATTATTAGATAATAAAATAAATCTTCAATAATTTGTATAGAAATCTAGTGGTGCTTTATAACTACCACTGATAGATATCATAACCTTCAAATATATTGATAATATTGTTTCACAACTCAGTCATCACATAGTGTTGTGTTTCTCTGCATAATTATTAAATGTAAAAAACTTAGTCACAAAGAAATTCTGTCAAACATCATTGGTATCAAGACTGCTGATGCCAGAATATTATACTATTTACAGCTGAACAAGGGATTGGCTCTTTTTCTGAGAAATAACGACACAATACAATCCTTTTAGAGACTGTATTTCAGTTTTGCCGTATCAGAAATATCAGTCACAGGGAACACTGCACTGTATCTCCCGGGTCTGATTCACCACTAAGTTATTTCTACATTACATGTGTCTCATTCAGACATGGTAATTTTGGAGCACCTTCATTTAGAGAAGCAGAAGGTAAAAACCTAGGTCCTCTGAACTACAGAGGGTAAAACTCAGAGCCAAATGTAGACATGTTCTTATTTGGAGCCTTGGCAAATTAGCAACAAAACTGACGGTATTTGATATTCAGTATGTTGCCCAAGGAACCGAGCATTGAATCCTATTTGGATTCAATGAAATGATACTGAAGCAATATATGAAATACGTATTTGGTATGTCAAGACTGACTGTGAAGAAACTTCAACCAGATACCTAGTAAAATGTTTATTCCTGAGATTTTTATTTCAAATAAAGCAAAATAACAACCCAAACAACCAAGCCTGCTCTCATCCCCATAAGAAAAAATGACTAGGAAACACTAAATCAACGTCTTCTGGCACCCCCCCAGCTCTGTGGCCCCTATGCTACTTCCTTCTTACATCATTTGGGTTTTACTGTCCCAAGAAAGTGTTTTAATGGTGAACGAGGTTCATATAATCCTATTTGGTCATTTCCAACAAGGAATATCAGTACTGTTCTTCCACAAAGAAGCACAGGAATATAAATAATTTGCAAACATCTGTTACTGGCATAGTGTTGCTACAAAAATATGTTTTCATCCTGCTGGGTATATGCAAAACAGAAGATACCAACTGACACTACAAGGTCTTTGGACCTTCATGTAGCTAACCAGCACAAATTCATGCATCTCTGGAAACACGTTCATGTGGTAAAGTATCAACATTTAAATCGCAAGGCTCTAAAGATGTACTTGCCTTTTTACATTCCCAATCTTTATTTCTTCTTCCTCTTTGCCAAGCTCTGTGACTTTTTTTAATTTGTTTTGAGCCATTCTGTCAGCCTGTTTTGGAAGATTTTCTAATTTAAGATTTCATTATCTTCTTTCCTTCAGCTCTGAATGGTCTGTCACTTGCTATACCCATCATGCTGAGCTACCCAAGTGCACTGTTGATTTTCAGCTGCCAACTGAGAAGGCCAAGGTCTAGATTCTCCCCCCGCCCCCCTTCTAACTCTTTTTCCTGTGGTCAGCAACTATTTATTCTTTTTCCACATCATAAAGTAAGGTGCTGACCTGAATGGGCCTGAGTGCTTTCAAATGCTACTGGAAATAAATGGATATCAAGAACACACAGCCTTTCATGGGAACAGGCCAAAAGGTTAAAAAATATAAATAACTTACCATGAAATACTGCTACAGAATGAACAGTTATACAGATAATTGTTTCGAAGAGTGGATTGTCTAACTGTATAAAACAAAATCACTTAAACAACTTGTAAGCTGAAAGCTGACTTGCAATGAGATGCGTGACCTTGTTTATTAGAGGTAACTAACATTATCATGTTGATTAATGGAAAAGTCCTGGTTTCATTTTAAAACAAATGCTTAGGTTAATTGTTTTTGTACGGTTTGAAAAATTGTGCATTTACTTGAAGGAGGTCTGCCAGGCAGGGGCTGGCTCCAATAGAAAGGACAGGTAATGGTCTCAATGAAATGTTCTGTCTGAGCTTAGGAGTCCTGCTAAGAAACTGATACCTCAAGTACAAATGAACTTTAACACACACATAGCTTATTCAATTTCATTCAACTAACTCAGAATTCAGTGTAAATCCATGTAATCATATCCACTGGATAATGTTCACAGTTTTTTTCTAGTACACTTTTTCATTGAAAATTATCTTAGGAGACAAAATTGATGAATATTTGTATAGAAAAGGATAGAAAGGAATATTGTTTTTAAATTGTTGATATTTATTTTCAAAGGTTTATAACCTGTAAAGTAACGAACTATTAAAGAAATCCAAAAGAGAAGCCAAGAAGGGAGAGGGAACTCCAGGGGGAAAGGACACACTGAAGATGACAGTATGCCAAGGCTGTAAGATGTCCGTTATCTTAAGCAGAAGTATGACAAAAACTATTTATTTATTAAATATTACCCAATGGGGATATGAAAAATGACTACAGAAAAATGACTACAGATGCACTTAGAGAAAACAGTGAAAACCTAAAGGCAATAAAGCAAGACAGAGGACAGACGACTGAAGATATGCAGATGTTTGCTGAACCAGAGGATCAGAAGAATGAGCTGTGAATAAGATGCCTACAAGTTAAAAAAAAAACATGACTGTGAGGAAAAAGCAGAGGGGCATATTGACTCCTGGAGGAGAAAGAGAGATGAGGATTCCAGAATCCTCACTATGGAAGGAGAAAAATATTCATAAACTACATGCAAGTGGAAAAAATAGAAGGAAATGCAGACTCAAGCAGAAAAGAGGAAAAGGCAGCCAGGAGACCAGCACCCATGAAAAATGAGAATAAACAGATATAAAATGGAAAAGAGAAGACAAAATTATCTTCAGAAAGAAAAAGAAAGGACAGGAGGAACTTCAGATTTGTATGAAGAGCAGAAGAAAAAAAAACAGATTTTGAGTACAGGCTTCCTAGTACGATGGAAGACAAGAGCTAACACAAAGAACTGAAGTTTGCATCATGTGCCAGTTATAAAATATCCATATTTCAGGCTTAAAAGGATCTCAAAGGGAGTGTACTGGAATCTGATTGTACAACTACAAATCAGCTTCTCAATGGTAACTGGCTGCCTGCATGCACTTACCCTGCAGCAAATAAGAATCAATTTTTATCTTCCCCATCAGCAAAAAGAAAAGAAAAAGGGTGTGAGAAGATCATGAAGATACATGGTTTTATGGATAGTTTGTGTGAGGTGCATTTTGGGATCTTCTGTTTATGAAGGACACCCACTAGAAATAAAAATTGAATTTTACTCAGTGGTGGACACCACTTTCAAATAGATGCTTGTCCAACTTTAAGATAGCTAATATTTTCTAGGGCTGAGCTTCATACAAAAGAAGAGGGAAAGTAAGCAAGTACAGACTAAAGGATGGAGAGACCCAGGGAAGGCAAGATGGAAAACCAATAAAACCAATGTGTTATTATTGATAGAAACAGTAATCTGAAAGGAACTAGTGTCAGATAAATAACCATATCTAAGTTTGTCAACTTTTGACACAGAGAAGCAACTAAGATATTTGTACACTATGCAAGACTGTAAGAATGTAGTAATCTAAACCAAATTTCAAATTAACTGATGTAAGATATCTAAATGATGCATAGAAGATAATGTAATTTATTCTCAAATGAACATTTGAAAATAGTATGAATTGAAAGTAGTTCAGTAGCATTATTTAAATATCTTAATACATAAATATATATACATATATATAGATAAATACACACATATAGAAAAGCCTACATTCAAATTATACTGTCCAAACTTCACAAAATACTGCCCCCAAAAATGGGAAAAAAAAAATCTGTAATTTATATATTGCCAGAGAAACACCTTATTATTAAATTACACATTATTCCTTCCTCATAGTAATGATTGAAAATGCACTCATATGTCAGAAATAATGAAGTGGACCAACGAAATCAGTGAGTCAGGTAGTGATAAATAAAGAAATAGTAGTCATGTCATTCTGCATGTTGTTATAAAATTAAAGACTGTAAATTTTGGACATATACACAAAAAGCCATTCTCTAAGGATATTCATATCCACATACACCTACATACTGTTCCCAGTTGTTCCCTTTCATTATCTATCTTCCTGTAGTTGGTTAGGGTCCGGCGGCCGGAAGATGTCGTGTTGTACGGAAAGACAGGGTCCCCTCTCCTGATAGCCAATAGTGTTTAGTTTATGATGTAAGCAGGCGGATATGACGTTGTGAGTTTTAGCTATATAATGTTGTGTTACTTATCAATAAACGCCATTTGTCATCCACCACATTGGTGTCTGTGAGCTGATGGCCCGAGCGGCCTGGGGTTGGCCGCCGTGCCGTTCCTGAACCAGGTCGCCGCGCCTCCTGGAGGCAACATCTTCCTCACTTAAAAAATAAAACTAAGTGTATCATTTGTGAAGGTGATACTCCTTTAAAAATAATAATAAGTACAATCATAGAATCATAGAATTATTTAGGTTGGAAAAGACCTTTAAGATCATCAAGTCCAACCATTAACCTCACACTGCCAAGTCCACTACTAAACCATGCCCCTAAGCACCACATCTACATGTCTCTTAAATACCTTCAGGGATGAGGACTCAACCACTTTAGGTGCAGGTTGAGGCCATTTCCTCTTGTCCTATCGCTTGTTACTTGAGAGAAGAGACCGACCCCCACCTGGCTACAACCTCCTTTCAGGTAGTTGCAGAGAGCGATAAGGTCTCCCCTCAGCCTCCTCTTCTCCAGGCTAAACAACCCCAGCTCCCTAAGCCATTCCCCATAGATCTTGTGCTCCAGACCCTTCACCAACTTCGTTGCCCTTCTTTGGACACACTCCAGCACCTCAATGTCCTTCTTGTAGTGAGGGGCCCAAAACTGAACATAGGATTCGAGGTGCAGCCTCACCAGTACCAAGTACAGGGGGACAATCATTTCCCTAGTCCTGCTGGCCACACTATTCCTGATACAAGCCAGGATGCCATTGGCCCTCTTGGCTACCTGGGCACACTGCTGGCTCATATTCAGCTGGCTGTCAACCAACACCCCCAGGTCCTTTTCTGCCAGGCAGCTCTCCAGCCACTCCTCCCCAAGCCTGTAGCGTTGCCTGGGGTTGTTGTGATCCAAGTGCAGGACCCGGCACTGAGCCTCATTGAACCTCATACAGTTGGCCTCCGCCCATCGATCCAGCCTGTCCATATCCCTCTGTAGAGCCTTCCTGCCCTCCAGCAGATCAACACTTCCACCCAACTTGGTGTCATCTGCAAACTTACCGAGGGTGCACTCAATCCCCTCGTCGAGATCGTTGATAAAGATATTAAACAGGATTGGCCCCAACACTGAGCCCTGGGGAACACCATTTGTGACCAGCCACCAATAATTTAACTCAATTCACCACAACTCTTTGGGCCTGGCCATCCAGCCAGTTTTTGACCCAGTGAACAGTACACCAGTCCAAGCCATAAGCAGCCAGTTTCCCCAGGAGAATGCTGTGGGAAACAGTGTCAAAGGCACTACCTTACTAAAGTCCAGGTAGACAACATCCACAGCCTTCCCCTCATCCACTAAGCGGGTCACCTTGTCATAGAAGGAGATCAGGTTAGTCAGGCAGGACCTGTCTGTCATAAACCCATGCTGACTGGGCCTGATCACGTGGTTGTCCTGTATGTGCCATGTGATGGCACTCAGGATGATCTGCTCCATAACCTTCCCTGGCACCGAGGTCAGGCTGACAGGCCTGTAGTTCCCCGGGTCCTCCTTCCGACCCTTCTTGTAGATAGGCATCACATTTGCTAACCTCCAGTCAACTGCGTCCTCCCCGCTTAGCCAGGACTGCTGATAAATGAAAGGAAGTGGCTTGGCAAGCACCAGCTCCCTCATTACCCTTGGGTAGATCCCATCCTGCCCCATAGATGTATGGGATCCAATGCTTGATAATACAGTAATGGAGATGCTAAAATTACAGTAGAGAAGATATATTCCAATCCATTCATTCACTGCTGATTTTATAAGCAGTTTCTTGGTAAATAACCCAGCTAAATTTATCAATAGGGATATTTCAAACATATTTATTATCTTTCTTTTTAATATATCATTTACCATGGTTAGTCTCTTTCAGAATAAAATATTTTGAATCTTAATTTTTATCTCCCACATATCTATAATTTAACAACTTTATTTCATTTTGTTCTGAAAGAATCAAATGAATGAAATATTTTTAGAGTATAGGATTATAAAGATTCATCATGTAAGTCTTGTAACGTCCAATATCCAAGGGATATAATTTTTAACCAGTAGAGGATAAAAGAATCATAACTCATGGCTAGGCTGCCATCAACAGAGCAAAATTTGCAGCTGTGGTATCACAGGCTGGAAATACAAGACTTCTGAAATGTGAGGACAAATTATTTAATAATAGGTTTTACAAATTTGAAACTTTTTTTACACTGCAAAGCTGAAAACCAGATTTCTTTTCAGAAGGAAATCTTTCAGCACTCTGTTGATAATAAATATATTGAACCATTTAGATATTAGAAACAAGACTAACTGACATGACATTTCTAAAAATCTTAATGAGCAGAGAGATATTTCACATTTCCAGAATGAAAAAATTGACAATCTGAAGATACTATTTTTATTTTTCTTCCTCATAATTTGTGTGGGTCAAGTAAAGAATAAACACAAACTCTTCTTATTCCAATATATTATTTTTGTGTGTATAGATGCTATCTATGTATGCATCAAGGCACTTGTTCTTAGCAATGTATGTTAGTTATTATATGCACCTTACAATATATTACTGAGTTTAAAGCATCTTGTCCTCATCTTTAAGGACTTGCACAACTTTGTGCTATGCACGTGCACTTTCAGCCCAGACACCACCACTGGATGCAGCAGAGGTGCAGGGTGGAGGCAGAATTTGCCTGCACAGTCACATTAGCTCTTCTACAGCTCTGCACAGGGTCACAGAGGGTGCAAACTTTACAGCTCAGAGCATAGCTGGCAGCTTGTGTGAGAACAGAGAAAGAGTACAAAAAAGGGGGTAGGCCATAGTTCTCCTTCCCTTCTCCTCTCCTTCCTCTTTCCTTACCCCACATCTCAAAATACTGAAACTGAAAGTAACAACCGAGTAGGAAATAAGAAGGGAAACTTGTTTGAGAAGAGGGGAAAAAAGAAGTGACAGACTCTCAGGGTAACCCATGGATATTCCCAAACCCCTCACACTTCTATTTAAAGTAGGTTTTAAGGTCCTTTAGACAGAACACCTTTTATTCTTTTCCCATGAAGTGCTTCACACAAATTGGTATTTTGTTGTTAGATATTAATTACTTCAGGCAATTTAGCACGTTTTTCCTAGTAGTCAACTCATCATATCAACTTATTTACCATACTGACACACATCTAAACATTTATTTTCATTCTGAGCTTGCAAATGTAACAAATATTTCTTCCCACACTCCCTTATAGTTGTCTGGAAACAGTTTTGAAGAAGTAATTATACAAAAATTCCTGTGAATCTTAAAAGACTTATATGTGCTGTGAATTTACACTTACAAAAAGCCTGAGTAACCTCCTGATGGGCTTCCCTTACTGTAGGGCAGGTTTGAGAACACGATTGCCATCCCTCACATCGACAAAGGCTTTTAGGTGATGTAGTTGAATAAAGGATTGAGATGACATTGTCCCTTCCTTGAGGACCAATGCAAAGCTTGGACAACATATATACCCCAGATCAACCTATTTTGCAAAGCTAAGCCAGATTTATAACACAAAGAAGCTTGCACCAGTTTCCGCATAGGGATAATTACACACACCAGAATCAATCAGTCTCTCAAGAGCTTTGTTAAAATTGTCTTCTTTTTTAATATGTCCAATAATAAAGATCTACTGATATTCAGTGTTCTGCTTTGCAGTCTGTACTGCAAAATGCAAATGCCACCGTTAGCTATTTTTACCAGAAAACATGGCCAAACTTACTGCAGAGCCAACTTTCCCCTCTGGGTACAAGAGGATTCAACACTAATTGCCATTCCAAGCTGTGCACAAGAGAGAAAATATTGCAGAAGGAATGGAAAGGGATCTGAGGAGCAGCAGTAATCATCTGGCCTCCAAAATAGATTTTGGCAGTATGAACAGCTTAAACATTTATTAGTCAGTCAAGCAGCCTAACAGACACTGGAATCTTAGGACAAATAACAAAAACTAGTAAAAGTCAAACATTATCCCAAACGTTTTAGGCACAAACTACTATGTTATGTAATTTTCCCCCTATGTTTCTAAATAAGAACCTATTTTTTAAAAAAGTTTTAAAAAATAAATAAATATTCCAGGAAACATGTTGAGTGTTAAGAGGTGTCAACAATTTCATAAAGCCATCTTTCAGTCACCTCCCACACTAATACATCCCAAATAGGAATTAAATCAGTCACAAGTTGTTTTTAAATGGCTAACTCTAGATTCATTTCAAATAAACTTACTTAAGTTCAGAGGTAGAATATTTCAAGACTCATTTTCAGCAGAAATTAGTGCTTAGAAAATCACATCTCGATGAAAGTCTATGGCATTAAGTTTCTAAATTTACTTCTGAAATACATATATTTTTTTTTGTTTTACAGAAACATTTGAAAAGTTCATTTGAAATGTTCAAGGTAAGACAACCCAGATCTGGAAGAGTACCTCAAATTATAACAAAAGTACGTTTTATTTTAGATTTGCCACTATTTTCCCATTAAGAACCTTAAGGTACATTTAATAATCAGTTAGTCTTGGATAAACTTTCCAGACCAAAACATATTCACAAATGTTCAGACCTAGAATATGGTATTATAACATTTTTGTGATGCATCATTGTCAGGCAGATTGCTTTACATCTACATCGATAATTCCTTACTACAGCTGGTACCTTCAAAATAAGATGTACCTAACCAATTCTATCCATGGTGTCTGTATCATAAAAACCCAAGCATAGTAGGGAGATTAACGTCTCTGTCCACAGTCGAGACCTCCAAAATACACATCCTGATCTGTAGATCCAGCACTGAAGATCCAGCACAGCCTATGACTCTTCAGACTCACATTCTCTTCAGGTCTGTGCCAAGGCACAACCACATGAAGTAACTCATAGAAAGATTCACAATTCAAGCAAATAACCCCTCATGGTACTAGTTTTCAGATAAGCCAGATTCACAGGGAAAAAAAGTAGTAATGCCTGCAATATCATTGTCAGAGGGAGTCTAGAAGAGTCAGGATATTCTCCAGGAGGGACAGAGTGGGTTTCAGTTCTTACTCTATGGATGATTTCTACATTTGTCTCCTCAATAATCACCTGATATCTTAACATTCCAACAGTTTATGGGATGGGAATAAGAACAAAAGCGTCTCACATAAACCACTAAATTAGAGACACGGTCCTGCCTTTTCTGTTCTCTGGTCCCACAGTTCTCGCACCCCTCAGGTCTCAGCTTCAGCAGGAAAGTGAGCAGACACACACACACGACAGAGATATCACAATGCTCTATCCCTTATCTACCCAGAGCTGTTCTAAGAAATGTACTGCCATAAAATTTCTGTTTCAACAAAAAAGATGACATAGTGGCGCAATTTCTTGGCTTTAACTTGCAACACTGTGTCCATCTGTACGAACTCAGGAATCTTCCAAAATAACTTAGAGCAATGGAAAAATATGCTATGCTTGGTATTTTTTATTGGCTTTTGCTATCTAAAACTGGTATACAGGATCAGTTTCTTTTGACAAAACTTAGTCTTTCAAGAAGGAATAAATTAAGCTTGGTTACCAGATCACCTTTCTTTATCCCACCTTATTATCTTAAATTTTTACACTTTAAGACAGAAGTCATGATAAACTTGATCACAGGTAAATATGCTAAGACCATCCAATAAAACTAATGTAATCCAAGTACCAAAATGCAAGTACCTCCTCATGATGGAGGATTCTGTTCAAGTTTTTTGACCTTCTGAATTCTGACAGAAACAAGCTTTTTCATCAAGTTAGAAAAGTTACTTACAAAGATTTTCATTCAGGGAGCTTTAGTAAGCTACTGGGGGGAAAAAAAATCATAATTGTCACAATATAAAAAGCAATACTGACTCTAGAGTTCTTTGCTTAAGCTTCTGCATCAGTATTTTCCTTCCAGGTTTAATATTGAACCAACCAGGCAGTATTTAGGGACTTAGCTGCAACTAACATTTGCTTTATACTTACCCCAAGCCATAGGGTTTGGTATTTAAAAGAGGCTGACACTGAAAATTCATTTAAAGGTCCACTTCACTCATTACATGTTTTCACAAATAACTCACTGATTAAAATCATTAAAAATATTTAAAAAAAAATAGAACAAACAGTAATCTCACATGCCATCTGCACGAGACATACATAATGATATAATCCAACTTCTATTTCCAAATTTAAAGGTGTCAACACACATACACACACACACACACACACACACACACAGACTCGAAACAATCATTTTTCAATCCCAGCTGTAGTAAAACATCGCTATTCATTTATCTGTTAGAAGAAACCTTGGGAAAAATAGTTCTGAATAGCTTCGGTTTCTCAGCTATAACCAAAATATATGTCAACAGCATTAATCTTAACATATTTCGAACCAAGCAATTTAATTAATAACACTGCCTTGCCTGTCTGTTTTTGCTATTTAAACCAAATACAAAAAAGCACAAAAAAGTTTTATTGCTCCTTTAGTCATTTAAAGAATGCTGATGTAGCATGCCAAAATATTTACGCAACACTTTATCAATATCTTGATTCTTGAATAAATCTTATTTATTATCCACACATAAGACCTTCCATGAATAAATGACAATGCACTTTTTCCTAGTTTTTTGGAGGTTTTTTTTTGGTCGGTTTGGTTTTTTTTGAGGGGGAATAGTCTTGCTCCTATGGTTTCATTTCTCATCATTTCTAAGTTTCTTCCCAAAGAATATTTCTTCCTTTCAAGCTCAAAGCCTGAGATACCCAAGATATGCAGAAATTGTTCAATAGTACAAAAATTCCTGTCGAAGAGATAATATTCCAGTCAAGATAAAAATCACTGTAGCATCAAAAGAGAATTTTACAAGTTATTCCTGAAAGTTTTGATTGCCCCCCAGTACTAAGCACTATTATGTGAAAATATTTTATCAATAACTGAATTTTTACACATATGATGGACTAGAACAAAGGTAAAATGTCCACTACCAAACTTGCTATCAGAAAATAATATACATCTTAGAAGATTTTAAGGAGCAGCAAAATTTTTACTGCCATCCTAATAAAAGGAAGGTATGAACAAACAGTATGTATATTTTATGATTATTAAGCTGTAAGAACCATCAATTAATTGTAACTCTAATTTTGACTGGTTTAATGGCTTCTGAGCAGAGGAAGCCTTTTTTTCTTGCTGGTAGCTGTCCAACCATATTCAAAGTGATGTCGTCATGTTCAAGACACATTACTGTCAACCTGACACTTTAATCAACTCTTCAATGCTAATCAAGTAGTGACATGTGGAAGCAATATTGTGATTTCTAATTTAGAGGAAGTAAAGCAGGAGTAAGCACACACAAAAAAAGCAATCCTTGTTTGTGTGCTTTGCCTAACACCTTTCCTAAAACTGTAACACCAGTACAGACTCACATCTAGAGCAACCATTGCAGCAGATGGTGCACTGTGCACCTCAGACAGTAAGGGCAACGTGTGGTGGTAGCCACTAGGCAGATTGACCTCACTTGCCTTGTGCTGAGGATTTCCTCTTACTTCTGGCCTGTGATTCCCATATTCTGCTTAGGGATAAGCAGGGTACAGTTTTAACGGGGATTTAGAAATAAGACTTCTGTTATTACTAATAGGAGATGCATGCCTAATTCCCAGCGCATGGGGTAGAAAGACGACTTGAGGGTCTGTTCTGTTTTCAGCAGTGGATTGATTTTATTTCAAAACGTAAATGGGACTCTTGAAAAATACTGAATTAAAAGCCTGATTTGGGTCTATTTTACTGGGATTGCCCTCTCCTGCAGTGGGACTGTAATCCTCAGAAACAGGCAAATAAATTAACTCCCTAGACTTTTCCCTGTCTCTACTAAGCTTTTGGCAGCAGATACAGAGGTGAGAAAGCAAAAATAACTTGCGTAATATTTCTTTCTGCAATCAAATAAACCACAAAGTAATAACCTGGATGCAGTGAATGGATATTTTGCAATGATTTGTCATGTGTTTCTATGGTGAAATAAAAGGGACTTCTTCACAAGTAGCTCATCCCTGTATTTCAAAATAAGCAAATCACTGTATATGTAGGAAGCCAAAGAATATTTTATAGCACATACTATTTTGTCAGGTTTAAATAGGTGGCACACCATTAGACAGTTATGGGTTAAACCAGTTTCCCAGTTTCAAAGGGCTAAATGGAGGATGGATCCACATATTCAGAATTTCATATGACAGAAATTCAATATTTGATTCATATTTTAAAAATCATAACTAATAACTGCAATAAAAATGAAATCTGGATAGGGAAGAAAGATTGCCATGGATAACATACCGCTTAAGAGTTAGTGATTCTCAAATTCCCAGCTTCATACAGCAAAAAAATAATTACCATGACAAAGCATGATCAACAGATCCAAGTGAAAATTCAGATTTAGGAATGTGCGTGGCTCTAACTGTAATTGTCCCTCTCCCCTAGAGACAACAACCTGCCTTTAAGAGGCAATAGAAGTAAAAACCAATCTCAAGGGAGAGTAGGCAAGTCAAATATCTAGTCATTGAAACCTGTTCTGTGAGGTCCAAAGAGCAATTCTTTGTTTCTCTTGGCATCCTACAAAAGATACATAATGCGGGGTGGGGGTGGGGTGTCGGAAATTAAATCTGCTTTCCAGGGTGTAACTCAGTCCAACAAAATTGGCTTCCAAGCAATAAAAAATTGTAAACTGTCTCATCCACTCTTTCTCAAAAGGATTTGTTGTAATATTTGTTTTGTAAATGTTCACTAGCAGACTGTGATGTAGTCAAGGAATTGCAGATTTATTACAAACTATTTTCAAAGTGCACAACTGTTCCCTACTATAGTGGGCACTGAAACCTCTATCAAGAAATGACAGTTTAGCTCATGTCAACAGGAATAAAAATGACAACAGTGTTCAAGATCCGTTATCACTCTTTCTAGTGTTATAAAAATTGCTTGCAGATAATATTGCTTGTGAAAAGAAAATTAAACTGTAGTTTTGGAAATCTGTTGGTGAATGACTACATTCCAATTGCTCACTGGGTTTCAGATGACACATGAACTTTGTTACTGTAAAATAAACCTGGTGATGATTTTGTGTTTAGTGATATGAAATCTGTGATTTTTAGGTATTCTCAAGCTGTTAACTCTGAAAACACCATCTGTAACCAAAAGTTACCCGCTACCCAACAAGAGGATTTTACTGACACAGAATTAGTCTTCCCTGTAATTTTCTAGGCTTCCACATCTCTGGTAATTAATATGATAGCCAGATCCAAAGAATCATGAATTTCTCATGAACCATATATGTTGCACATGCAGTTATCTCTCTCAAAAAATGTACATTTCTGTCTGTTATTATCATTTTATTAGATATTAAAGTTGTACCTTTCTTAATGAAGTCATAGCCTATCTTCATTTTTAGGTTAATGGGCTGTACTGTAACATTACCCAGCATGTTTTTTTAAGGGACATTAAGTGTCCTTATGAATACCATCTAAAATGTTAAATTCAAAGCAACAACAAAACATTTTACATACTGCTATGATGACATTCTTATATCAAAGTTCACATGGTTTTTACAAATATCCTAATGATTGGAGGCAAGTTTTTATAACATTTTAACAGTGAAGTATCAATACTCTTCAAACAAAAGCAAAGGAAATGGCCTGTCTCTTCCCTGTAATCCTGCAATTAAGGTGCACTTTACCACTTATTAAAGCCAGAATCCCAGAATAATCCTCTAGGTCTGTCAGTCAAGCACACCATATAAGAATACGAGCTACTATGATTCTTTCCCCCATCATACTGACATTTCCATTTTCATCCTCATGTCATTTATATAAGACGCACGAAACCATGGCCATGAATTTTAAAGAGCTCAGGTCACATTAGGGTCTCTTTCCACTTGATGAGATTTTGAAAGAGGAGAAAGACTGCATACTTGAAATTAGGACCCTAAATAAAAAAACCAACTTCAAAATACAGATCCTATTTATTTTTTCTTCCCCTTTTTTAAAGATATGCAACCATTTTGAATACTGAAATGTCTTTTTATTGGATGATTTTTTTCTTGATGACGAGCACAGAAAAAGGAAGTTATTTTCATCTTGAAAGGTAACTTAAATACTTAATTTTGAAATACAATTAAAGAATCCTTAGCAGTATATGCATATATAGGTGTATATATATATTATTTTTCACATAGTTTAGAAAGAATTTATTCAAATTCTCTGCTGAAGTCTGTTACTGCAATTCTGGAACTGTACTGTATGCAATATAAGTACTACCATCTCGCACAGCATGTTGTTTGCTTGAACTGTATATGCTTTCGGGATACGCAAAAATGTTTTCAGTAGTCATTCTGCCTGAGGCCAAAACCATGTAAAGAAGAGCTGTCAAGAATTGTTTGTATTAAATGAGAACACAGCATAGAAAAAGAATGGATAAGAAAATTAGAATATGTAAGGGTTTTGTTTCACCTCCAGTTCCATTTCTGAAACTCAGATCCAATCCTAATGGATCTCTGTAACTATGGCTCCTACTAATTCATAAGATGAATTATATGCCTAATAGAGCACATATCTGAAGTACTAGTGAAAGAAGAAAAAAAAGACAATATCCACAAATCTGTAGTAAAAATGGAGATGAAAATTGTGTTTGGAGGTTATTTGTTTTTAAGAATGGGACACATATAATAAGCTTAATATTAAAATAAAATTGTTTTGTTCAGATGCTACTTACAGCCTTCATAAATATCTGTTGGTATGTGGACTGCTGCATGTTGGTAAGATGTTTGCCGTCGGAAAACAGGATCTTCTTCAAATACTGGTCTGATTCTCTGGCTGCCAGATTCAGTGTCATTCTTTTCAGGCTTTTTAAAGAAAGACATGTAAAGGGCAAAATATTACAAAGTATGCTAAAAACATTTCCATTCACTTTTGCCTCTTTTTACATAACAGACTCGTAGCCCTTCTTTCTTAGCTAACATTTTGCATTTGTGTATAAACACGCTTATTTGCTCCAGGTCCAGAAATATTTGTGTATACTTTATCTTGAATTATGAGGTACCCAATACAACTCAGTGAAATAAAGAGCTGCAAAAGAAAAGTGAAAGCCTAACACCTAAATTTCATACGTGCATGGAATTTTTACACCAATAATGCAAGGCAAATACTTCACCTTATATTACATGTAATAATTTGTACCAAATCTTAAATATAAATACTGTATATCTCACTTTTTCCTTCTGTAGATTATATAGTACATCACAAATCTTAAAATGATACCACTAATACACATTTCATAAATAGATTTTTCAGAAACAGTGGTGCACATCCAGACAAAGAAAGGTTCCCAAACACTCAGGTGCTCACCACCACCTGCCTGTCTCGGGTCCCCATCCTCTCTCACCTGTCTGCACCCCGGCTTCTTCATGCCTTCCAATTCACTCAGTCATTTGGACTAGTTTTTAAAAATTTTAAAAAGCGGAGTTTTTTTCTAACTCAGCTACAAAAATTGCATGAAGTGTGGAAACCAAGGAGGTAGTGCAGATAAAAGTGGAGGTTGCAACGTTTTCACCTGGCTCAGCTGCAGCTGCAGCAAGAGGCCTCATGGCATGAGTATACTGCCACTTAAATCAATAATGAATCAACTATGGTACCGAATGATTACTCAGGCCAGCAATTGGAGGCAATTATAAGGATATTTTTAATATTACAGGGTCATCGGTTTTTGAAAATGTGTTATGTTTGAAAAACAGTGCTGACAAAGAAGGACCTGTCTGGTCAGTGAGGTACGTGTGCGCTGAGGCTATTCTTTACATACTACCACTGTGTCTATTATCCCCTATCAAAGTATAGACAGCTAAATTTTAACTTATCCACAAAGTAATCTAATTAAACTGCATATGTTTCCTCATCTGCTTCATCACAGGGTTACGGAGAAACATTATACTAAGTATAGGTTCAAATGTTGCCTGAAGTAAGCAGCAGTCTCAGATGGGTTTCAAGGAGGTGGCTTCCTTTGGAAACACAAAGAACAGAACTCATCTAACCAGTGATATCCACTGATTTCAACAACACAGCAGTGTTGAGCTCATCACCCCAGGCTGCCTTCATAGTCAATGAAGAGAAATGGGCATTTTTAGAGTGCAATTTATCTCATCTCAATTAGACACCTATTTTCCCATGACATGAATTATGCCTTAGAAGTGTCTCCTCCTTTCCATAAAGGTAGCCCTAGGGCAATTTGCCTAGATGGAGAAGTCTGCAACACAGCTGTCTAGAATTAGGCGAGATGAATCTCACAATACAAGTCTATTAAACTTCTGGAAGACAAGAAGTGGATACTAATTTTGACTACCTTTATGCAGCGTAGCTACTATATCTTATATGAAGAAGTTAAACTTGTTACTTAGCACTTACTCCCACTCTGGTGGATGAGACAGAAAGGAAAGCATAACTCCTAGTACTCAAAGTAAGGGGTGATTTTTTTTCTTTAAGCAAATCTATTACCAGGTACAGTCCAGGTATATCACGGCATTAAATAATCTAAATTGATAAAATGTGTAAATTACCTAAAAACATTTTTTCCTTGGAACACCTAAGACCACATGGTGTCTTTTACTTTCATGTGTGTGGTATTAGTTTCATTAATAGTTCTATTGGACACAATGACCTGCTGTTATGGATGTTGCCAGAGGACTTCTGAATATCATATTTTTGCATTTAGATGGTTATAAGACAGTAATATTTTAGTTTTGGAACAGGAACTACTGGTACAATGCAGCCTGAAATGTTTTGACCCAGTATGCCACTCTCTTAAATCTACCAGAAAGTAAAACCATGTATTGGGTCTGGCTGGGATGGAGTTAATTTTCCCCATAGCAGCCCTCATAGTGCTGTGCCTTGTACTGGTAGCTAGAAAGGTGTTGATAACACACCAGTGTCTTGGCACAGCATCAAGGCCATCTCTCCAAACCCCTCCTCCAAAGACCAGTAGGCTGGGGGTGGGCGAGAGGTTGGGAGGGGACACAGCCAGGACAGCTGACCCAAGCTGACCAAAGAGATACTCCATACCGTATGATGTTGTGATGTGCATTATGATAGTTTCAGACTATGTAATTTGGCTCAATTTTTACATAGGTTTTTGGTGGTTTTTTTTCTTCTACATTATCACACAGGATTTCTCCCCCCCACACACACCCCCCTCACATGCTATAGATTAAGCAAATTCTGGAGTTCTTTTAACAAGTTATCTTTGGGCTTCACGCTGCTCAAAGTAATGAGTTTGTCTAATTCTGCAAATGTAATCTCAACAATCAATCATTCATGTGAGAAAATTTCTCTCCTGCCTGAAAGCCATTTGATTTAAAAAAAACCCTAATGCTTTTATTTCTGAAATTAGTACCAATGACTACAAATTCTCGATGCTTTCACAGAACACTTCAGAAAAAAATTGGGGACCATCAAGCCACATTATTACAATAAAACACCAGAATGAGTGGGTGTCATAAGATCTCTTCCACCTAGTTTTCCATGAGAAATATTTGGGAAGGAGGGGGGATGGTAAAAGGGGGTAAACCATAAGGCCCATCCTAACAGGTCTTGCACAGAAGTTTTCATACTACAATATATTTAGATTTTTGATTGAAATTCCTAAGGCATCTGAACATAAAATTATCATGTTTCTCCTGCTTGATATTTCAGTTTCATTCCAAGTAATAGATACTAGCTTTCAGCCTCTCCCATCACTCATGTGCTATGGAAGAAGCTTCAAGTCTACTGCCAAAATTTGATTAAGCTTTGTTGAAACTGAAAAGGTTTAAATAATCCACCTGAATGCCTTAAATTTTCAAACACAAAGTCTATTTCCCACATTTCTAACCACACACACACCCAGATCCCCCCCCAAAATGACTAAGATAAAGACTGGATCTGTTATTCTTCCTACCAATATTCCATGATACCAAAACCAAAAATTGAATCTAAAAACTCTTCAACTATGTTTTGCTCAATTTAATTGATTCATCTGCTCCATCTGAACTGTATTTTATATCTACCTCTGCGGCCTTGATGGAGGGCAGTGGATCTATCAGAACTATATAAAATAACCTAGAAGCTTTTGCATCCCAATTGTTGACTTTTCCTAGGAGTATTTTGTGATGTACAACTCTGATATTGAAACAATGCATCTATCTGACCCCCAAAACCCAGAGACACCAAATGACAAAATCCTTTAAAAGCTCTGTAGTTTCCTTCACACAGGATTAATTTTGCTCTTAAATCTAAAGGTGTCTGTGCTAGTTCCGCATGCGACAGACAAGTATCAGAAGCACTAGAGGCAAATTAATATTGCACTCACTTGGGCCACTACCTCCTGATCAGCAGGACTAATGCTGTGCCAGGCCTTACACATCCAATGTTTATATTGGATCCTCCTATATAAAGTAAAAATTATTTAGTTTTCATTTGCAAAATTTATGAATTACAAGTAACCTACATCTAAATTAGAAAAAAAAAATAAGGAAAGATTAAAAAGGAAAACCTCAATGGTATTAATTATTTTAGTCTGGTATTTCTATCAAAAGCCTGACAGATTGTGGCATTGGCTGGTACAGTTTTAATACCCAGTTAAACTTTGTTTTCAGGAAAGTAGCAAAACATATTTTGAAGGAAAATAATCCAGCATGTGAATATAATTAAAATCCAACTCCAACCAATTTCTCTCTCAAGTCAGGAGCTGAAATGCAATCAATACTGGCACCAGAAAATCCCACAGGAGATAGTGGCTGAAGATTAATTTTCTATCTATTCAAACCTGGCCTTCACTTATTGAATTACATTGTTACCTACCACTGACAGTCAGCAAAATAACTCACTCATTTCTCTGCAGTGAATCTCCAGACCAATTTTTCCCTCCCTTGTGAGGCAGATAAAATCCATTTCTCTTTTCAGTTCACATTTGTGCAATTTTAAGGCTTTTTTCTTTTTAAATAAATAGTATTTTTTCATGTGGCTACCATTCACCATCAGAATAAAGGGAAATTGATATAGCAGCTAAAATTCAGGTAAAGTGGGTTCTTCTGTAGGTGTTCTTTGTGAACTTGGCTAAATCACTTTTTCCATGATCTAAAATAAACTGGAGGTTACTTTCTGGTTTTTGTAAGCCAAATACATAGCAGAAATAATGCAACTTCTCTCTCAAGGGCTTTGTGAACATAAATTAATGTACATACATAAGATAACTGGAAACTTTATGACAAGAAGTATCACTGAAAGATGCGCATAAAAAAGCAAACAACCATTAAAGCAAAATGAAACAAGGTCATTTCAAGAAACTCTGACCTAGTTTAGCTGTCCATTTCACTGCAGCCAAACACATCCCGATTCCTTTCCACAGCATTCAGTTACTTTTCATCATCATAGCCATAGGGAGATGAGTAGATTTTGTATCTCTACCAGTAAATTTTCATTTAGTTGAAAAGCACTGGTTACTGTAGAAGTGAGATTTTTTTCCCACAAATATAAAACTTATTGGGTTTTGTTTCTTGCTGCTGTTGAAAACTGAAGATCAGAAAACTAATATTAATTAAAAAAATACCATCAATGAAACACACAAAAAACCACAACCAAACTGAAGTAATCTTCAGTTGTTTTCTGAAGGCAGACTGTTTTCCTGAACAATGTAGAAGTTGCTCAAAGCATCAGAACAGATTTAGCATCAGGACAAAAGAATAAAAGGTAGATTTCTTTCTTTTTAATTCCTAAACCAATATCCAGCAAGAAACAATGGCACCTGCCTGCTTCCATACTTATGTAAAATAGAAAGGAATTGGTTGCTAGTATTTTCCATTGCCCTAGTGTCTAGGGACTGTGTTTTGCATAAAATCTCGCTGTCCCTATCAATGCCATTTTAGAGAATGGATGTGGAGATGGAATGAGAAATGTTATGGTTTTAGGGACATCAAAATTCCTGCTCTGTCATTCCTTTCTGTCTTTCCTTGCAGATTTCCAAAAGTTTTATATTTTCATCTCTAGGTTTCTGCCCCTTTTGATTTCTGAATATCTGTTGAAATTTCTAAATCTAAAATTTTAAACAATTGAGTCTTGCTGCCTATGCTTCTTTTAGTCCATTCCCAGACCTACTCTGTACAAATGAATGCTATCATATACAAAATAAGCATAGAATTTTTCCTACACTCAGTTCCTTACTCAAAATCAGTTTTGCTGTTTTGGTGGGTTTTTTTCCTCCCTGAGGAAAGTAATCCAGTAGAACTACATACTCAGCCCCTCCAACACTGCTTGGGGCCCCATTAAAAAGTTACAGCTGGACCTGACGGGGAGAGTAAAATGAGACGTCGCTTGAAGCACATGGCTCAGCAATATGCCTGCAGCAAGCAAAGGAACAGCTCTTCTAAGGACAAGACAGAGGGAAATTCATTTTGAAGAGGCAGCTAGAATGCATTTCTAATAGCCATAGCGCTTTCATAGCATTTTAGATTATGCCATGAGTGCATTGCCTTCTGATAACTTTTTTTATTTCCCTTTCGATAGATGTGATTTTCCAGCTGCAGGAAAACTGCCGAGTGCATTTAGGTGGTTGTGACAGAACTGCAAACAGTTTACTTCATCTTTGTGTGTCAGTGGGCAACTGCGGTCTTCATTCAGCTACACTAAGATTTTTAGGTAAAGTAACATCCTTCTGCCTACTCTTAGGGACAAAACTCGACCAAGAGAGTTATAAATACAATAAGAAAACAATTGGCTCAGAACTTAAATATTCTTACTTTACCTGTTAGACAACAGAGAGGTGTTAAACATAAGACTATATATACATATTCATATATATAAACATAAGAATATACATCTATAAATATATATATATAGTGTCTAGGTAGCTTCAGATGTAGTCTGTAGGAAACATTTTTCTATTTACAACTGTCTGTGTGTCATGCTCAAAGCCCATTTATTTAAAATATATATGAGTTGTCTTCAGTGCTTTTAGTGTTTCTATATGCTTCTAAGGTATCAGTTGGTTACTGGATGTCAGTAAGAAAATGAATGGAACTCTGGATTGAGTATTTACATTTAAAAAAAAAAGATTTCTTTTATAGCAGTCACTTTATGTTCAGTGTTCTGCCAACTGAATAACTTTATTATGTGTCAAACATAGAGTCAAGTTAATTAAAAAGCATTTATTTGCCTCTTAAGCCATTTTTCTGAATGCAAACTATCTTTTGTTGACATTCATTTCTGTACATCTACTTACAGGCTTGTCCCCGTCTACTGTGTACAAAACTATTATTTTTTATGGATGGTTCAAAACCCGCTCTATGCATTCATCTGACCTTCATGGTTCACAGCTTCTGATCAGAACTTTTACGTACCCACAAAATTATTACATATCCAAAACACAATAGTCTTTTGTTTTTCTTCGTATCCCAACTTATTCACAAAATTCACTGCATCATGAGTTTGGTTTTGGAAATAAATGAATCCTTGATGTAATTAATTTATCAAATGTAAGGACTTGGAAGCCTGGGGACAGACTTTTTAGTATGGCCTGTTGTGATAGGACAAAGAGCAATGGTTTTAAACTAAAAGACGGTAGATTTAGACTAGATATAAAGAAGGATTTTTTTACAATGAGGGTGGTGAAACACTGGAACAGGTTGCCCAGAGAGGTGGCAGATGCCCCATCCTTGGAAACATTCAAGGCCAGGCTGGATGGGGCTCTGAGCAACCTGATCTAGTTGTAGATGTCCCTGCCAATTGCAGGGGGGTTGGACTAGATGACCTTTAAAGGTCCCTTCCATCCCAAAGCATTCTATGATTCTATGAACCTCTCCCAATCCCCACAGTGTTTCAAGGATGATGGAGAGCTGCCTCATAATGACATCAGCACCCTTGGATCCATCCTATCTGATTCCATGGACTTGTGTATGTCTGACATGCTTCAGTGGTCCCTAAATCTACCTTCCTCTGTTGTGGGAATAGCTTCTCTCCCACAGCTCTGCTGGCAGGCTAAGGAACTTGGCAGACTGAGGCAAAGAAGGCATCAAGTGCCTCATCCTTGCTGTGTCCTTAGCCACAAGTTCCCCTCCCCACTGAAAAGTTTCTTTAGCTTTCCTTTTGATATTGATGTACTTAAAGAAGCACTTTTTGTTGCTCTTCACATCCCTCAGCAATACAAACCCCAGCTGAAATTTGACTTTGCTAATTCTTTCATCCTTGAAGGTTCAGGCAACATCTCCATATACCTCCTGGGTCATACATCCTAGTCAGGAGTTCAGGAGTCATGATGTGTAACCCCATCTGATCCTCTCAACTTGATTCCCTTCTATATGGGCTGATGGCCTGAGAAAACTCAGGAGTTTAGGACCAGGGTGTTCACTAAGAGAGATTTTCCTGCCTGCCCTTAAGGTATCATGTATTGGACAGACCTACTTCAGCACTGACTTTGATAGTGGCTTGACTGGATAAGATGATGTCATTAGCCAACACTAGGAATATATGGTCATATGAGAATAAAAGCACATCTTACTATAACTGATTAAAATGTTATGAGCAGTTCAGAAAAGCCCAGTGAATTATTAAAAAAAAAAAAATCCTTTAAAATCCATAGCCTCCTTCAAATTACTGTAGTCACATCCCACTAGAGTACTCAAACATACGTAATAAAATAAAATAAAAATATCCATTGGTGACAAAAATCCTGCTGAATACTTGGTCATCTACAATTTCAAGACCAAAATGCACTCTGGATAATTTAGATTTTTCATACATCATCCAATTAAATTTCAAACTAGAGATTGTTCTACTGTTATTGGAATAAATTACACTGCCTACCTTTTACCGCCCCCACATCTGATTAAAGATCATACCCCTGGAGAATAAGAACTGTTAAATCATCTTAATGCTTCATCAGGAATTAGTTATAATACCCACTGAATGTGAACATTTAATTAATTTGATTTTTTCATCTGATGCAGTTGTCTTTGCCATGCTTTGCTAAGCCATCAACTGATCTTATTTCACAGCACATTCTTATCTTCAGTCATACTGCGTAGGTCCAGATTTTGTACATCTTGCAGCATACTAATTGGTTATTGTTCTTTCTTCTTAACTTGTACCGTCTTCTGTGTCAATAACAACATTAATAACAGTAAAGCCCTGCTTTGAGAAGAAGGTTGGACTACATGACCTCCAGAAGCCCTCCTAATCTAATTTTTCCTGTGATTCTCTAAGTTAACACTAATGGGGCTCAAAACACTATACCAACATCACTCATTAATTCATGCTCACATAAATATAATGCAGCTTTTCACTAATTAAATGCCAGCTGTATCTAGGTAGTTAAAAGCAGTAGGTAACACTAAACCATGCACTGACCTCTGGGTTACATATGGACCGCAGACTTTCCCTGCAGACTAAATACCGTATAATAATTTAAATAAACTGCCATAACACTACGTAAAACTATTTATATGGTTTTTAAAAATGCTAGTATGGCAAAATCCTAACAATGCAATAAATTAGAAGAATAGCATTCACAGAGACTGAGGGAAATTTTGAAGGATATTCTGCCCAAGAAGAGAAGCACATCAGAAGGGGGGAAAAAAAAAACAAAACCAAAAACAAACCAGTAGCCAAAACAAAACAGAAAAAAATCCCAAGAAAAGAAAAAAGAAAAGAATAAAAAAAGGAAGAAGAAACAGGTCAACCTTTAGATGTTGGAAGAACTAAAAAAAAAGTCAGCAAAAGAAAATACCTTTGTAAAAGGTCAGCTGAAGCTGAGTTCAAAAGTTTTTAGGGTCTGCACAATGTGATTCCCCACTGGATTAAAAGTTATTTGCAATGCACATCATAAAGGAGAGCTGCAAAAGTAGCTTTAATCCACCTTTTCACATACCAACACTAAAGCCTCTGAAAGACTTCAAGTCACAAGACAAAAGCAGAAGCACAGATGGCCTTTCACAGCCACGCGGGCAAGAAATGTTCCTGAAGCTAAACCCCAGACTGCTTCCTGCTACTCAAGGCCTGACTCAGGTGCAGCACTACACAGTAAATGACCTTGCATAAAATGAGAGGCTTCAGTTCTGAAGCTCTGCTGCTTTGCCATACTTAAGGCAAGTACTGGAAACTAGAGATGTTAATGAAGAGAACTGCAGGAAAGGATAACACAGGATACAGTAAGAAAGCCGTATACTTCATAGAATAGACTGATCATCCACTTACAAACACCTACAAATGAAATGCTTTATATTACATATGCTTGTCTTCTTCAGTATATTTTTTTTTCATCTATTCTCCAAAAAACAACAGGGACAGAGCACGCTGAGAATGGGTATGTGGAGAGGCCAGGGAAAGTGATCCGGCCTTCTGCAGATGATATTGGCCGGTTCAGAAATATTCTCATTTGCAGATTTAGGGGCAGGGCAGCAACAGGCGAGGAACTGCATTTCAGATCACCTAAACTCCAGGGAACTCCCTGAAAATCCCACACCAGTGCAATGCATAGAGTATTTGCTGTTTGGGGATCTATTTGGAATCATAAACCACTCTGAAAGTATCTCCAAGAAAGCCAATATGGTATTATGTCTCCGAGTAAAGCAGCATTTCAGGTCATCTAAGGAGAGCAAAGCTAGATATTAACCTCGCAATCAACTGATAATAATTGTGTACACTTCCCAGAATGAGGATTCCAGAGTGTCTCCTTTGCCCCATATACAAACTGAATATTAAAGCCAATTTTGTAATTACAATATTTACTTCATCTCAGCCATACTTACAATGAAGGATTCATTTGGTCATTTATTTCATCTGAGATATGAATAAGCAGTAGATCAGCAAAACCACAGAGGGCACACCTATCAGCACACTGCCTTTCTTTTTTTTAAATTCTGAAACAGATTTTGGTGATTTAGCTACCTTGAGTCTTGATTGTAAATCTTATTAAAATATAAGTAAGTGCTCCATTCCAGTTTTCTTGATCTGACTCGCAATTTTCAAAGCCTACTTCTACCTTCAGTCAATCAGATGAAAACATCAGATTCAGCCATTCATTTTGTTTTGTACCACTTAAAAATTTCAATGTGACCAGCACATTTCAAGGTGACATGTCAAAACACTTGTACAACATTGCTATCTATAATCAGACAACAAAGCGCTCACTAAAAATCACTACTTCAAATGCTATAAACATTCTATAACAAGTTCAGCTTTTGGGGTTGCTTTTATTTACCAATAAACAATTACATTGCATTCACTGCAATTGTTATCACTCATGCATTTGATATTAGTAGGAAATATCCTGAAGGAAGAAATTTTCCATTAAACTGATGAATCACTAGCTTTAGGGCTGAATTCTGATCTTTGGTGTGGCATAAATTTAGCCTCCATGGGGACACTTCAAGCACTGCTCTTTTGTGCAAATTTGCCTTCAAGGTAGGATTCTCCGCATTAAGAACATCCTCATCTTTTTTAGGACACTGACAACTACAGTTATCACTCTTGCCATTATTATTTCATAACTCTGTTTCACAGGTAGGAGATAGCTTTGGGGCAGTCATATATTTCATTATCATGTATTTTTCATTGCAGCCTCGAACATATATTCATTTGGGAGAAGACAAGACTTGCACAAATTTGAATAAAGGAATATAAACCTGACACCTAGTTTTTTAACCAGAACAGTAAAAAAAAAAAAAAAAAGGCAGGAGGGGAAAAAAAAAAAAGCAAGAACCCCTGCTCCCTGTGGCAATAGATCATTATAATTTCAATAGGAAGCTCAAAGGAATGCCTTTTCTCCCTATGGGTTGGACTCAAGCTTACCTATAATGCCTTGAAATGGAAAGATCTGATATGTTTCCCAGTGATACTTGGTAAAAGGCACACATTTCTCAGTGAACAATGCAAAAAGTCCTGGTACTAAAGCAGCCAATGTCAACATGCCCTCACTATCAGTTCCAATGCTCATTTTCCAAAGAATGGCATCCAAATCACCCTGTTAGAAATGGTAACACTGGATTCCAGATGTGAAAGAGGAAAGTATACAGCAAAAAAAGTGGAGTATGCATTTTCCTAAAAGACCTGGGAGTCAAGGTACCGTGAAATTACTAGAAATAAGAACACTAAGTCATCTTGAATAAAAAGGATGAACACCAGATGTAAGATCAAAGAACATAAAAATATGGTTTTCCTGCTTACTACTCCTCCCCATATACTAAACATAAGATGCTTTGTGATATCTTATAACAGAATTTTTCCACGTCTTCACTACAGAGAGATGTATTTTAACCATAAACATTTATTATACACTGCAGTGAGAGACATACAACACCCCAAAGCAAAATTCCTTTGTTACCTAAAAAAAGATAAAATATGGATCCACTTTTTTAGGGCAGTTCATTTTCAAATATATTAATTCAAATGGAAATTTTTCAGTTAGGTACCAAAGTAATATGGTACCTAGGATATCTAGAACATAACTTAAAAGAGTAACATCTGTGAATATGTTGTATATTTGAGAAGCACAGGACAGAGGCTTGGAATACTCTCAGGAATCAAAAAGTGCAACAACCAGGAAGTATTTTCTGAAAATGGAAATAAGTTAGGACATCTATGGGAATCTATCAAAATTTTCACTCTACATTTCATAAAATTTTAAATGTATTATAGACTTAATAATTAATTCCAAGTACTGCATGCCAGTATTAAAAAATATAGGTTAATATTAAAGATATATTTTAATAAAAATGAAAATATAGTTGAAAAATATGACATTTATTACAGATTAGAAATTCCTGTTCTAATGAAACTTCTCCAAGGCATTAAAAATGTTCACTATATAGGTGCATCAACAGTCCTACTCTGACAGTCTTTCAGAATGGAAGATATAATTTATACCAGCACAAATGTTCTTTCACTCTTATAGCTTAGGTCAGTCTAAGAGCAAACTACCCTGGCAAAATGTCTCCCTTGTCTATAGAAAAAAAGGCTAGAATAGGGCATTTGATGTATAGCTAATACCAGTTACAGTGATAAGGAAAAAAAAAAACCAACCACCAACAAAATCCATGTCATATCACCAAGAATCAGAAAAATTTTGGCACAGATGCAGTCTAACTTGTCAGAGTTCAAATTCAAAAAATCTCCATCAAACACCAGTCAACTAATATTTCAGTCCATTTACAAACTTAGCCATTAGCTCATTTCACTATCCAAGAATGTACAAAAAATCATCTAAAACTAGTGCTAAATGGTGTTTTCCAGTGAAATTTTCACTTCTACCACATACCATCAAGAGATGAGACATTAAACAGAGAATATGAGAACTTGGTATGTAAATATATGTAAATATTACTTAATCAGATATTTGCAATACCTTGTCCTGATGAAAAACCCTAGTAGGTTCAGAAGGAGCAGAAAATTAATCTAAAAATAGCTGCAACTTACACACATGAAGAACAGCAACAACAAAAATAAACCCTAAAGAGCCTGTACAAGGGCTACTTGTTGGTGCCTTCTTGAGTGCAGGGGTGTACAAATGACAGTTATCTAACTACACTTTCCAATCTGCATGGAATATACTTTGCCCACTTACTCATCATAAATCTGAATAGCTGGGGCAAATTCTTTATGGCTCATTGTAACAATTTTTTCAGCATCGAAGAAGCAAAGGACAAAGAGAAGATAAAAAGAAACACAACACATCATAACTGTGACTGTAGCTATTTCACATAGTTACCTGTGATGTTGTAATGTTAAACCATATTAGTTGTCATACAACGAAAGCAGAGGGAATAAGAGCACCACACAACTTTAGATACAGAAGTTAGCTGGCTACTATTGCTAGGCTGCCCCATTGTAAAAGGAGACTAGGTCTTCTACAGCTTAGCACTTAAGCTCATCCTAAATCACTTGAGACTAATTTCCCACTGGAAGTACCTATTTTTCACTGTCTATGAAACATGGAAAAATGAGTAGCTTCAGCTCAGGAAAAAAAGGATGCTTTAAAATCCACCTATAGCTAAAACCAGATGGTAGGATATTGATTTTGTTATTTGTATGCTGGCATCCAGAGCCAGTCAAAGCACTGAGACAGAACTCTTCTTACATATGCAGATACAAGCAAGATTTCTAAAGGTATGTATATCTGAATAAGGTTAAAAAACCTTTCCAAAACCAGAGGAAATTTGTATCTGCTGGATGACGTGATAGGTAAAGCAATTCCTGCCCCAGCTTTCTCTGTTCTGGCAGGGCAGGTCTTTACATTTAGTCTCACTTTTCAGTCCAGCAACTGGCAGCTGTTGGACTTGCAGAAACCTGGCATCACCCTTCCAGTCTCTAGAAAAGTCTCTTTATACCTGTTACCTTTGAGACCTGATCCCTGGAGTCCGCCATCTGCCCAGCCCCAGCTCCAGCCTCTCCTCCCAGCTGACCATATTCAGGTGCCATCTCCCTCTCAAGGACTCTACCTGACCCAACACGCAGCTCCCGGGACACTGGCTTACAGAGAAAACCCTTCTTTTCTGCTGCCCGGCTACAAAATACATAAAATACTATACTTGTTTGTTCAATAAATCAAATCATTCTGCCATTTTTCAATGTACATTATAAGGAGAAAAGCCAGAAAATTCCTGAGTTCTGCTAGCAGGAGAAAAAAATTCAGCATTTCTTTGATCAAATCTAATGCAGGTTCAGCCTTGTTTTCAAGTAAACCTGGGCTAATTCATTATCAGACTTCTTTTTACTAAGTTAATCATAGTTGCAAATCAAAGCCAATTTTGCAACACTTGATGCCATAAATTAGTAGAAAAGACTTGTGTAAGGGTATAAGCAGAGACTCAATAAACTTCCAATGCCACTGTCAGCATGTCTCTAAATCTCAGTGTCTCTTCTAGGGAAGAAGCAGACCTACAAGGAGTGTGCCTCTTAAGATGACCATTCTGTTCTCTGCTTACTTCTGCCCAATATTTATTCTGGCCATACACTCATATTTAAAAAGAAAAAAAAAAAAAGGTTGGGGGGTGGAAATTCTTTTGTTTTCTAAAGAGCATAGGATGTATCCTTGAAAATCTTCTCATCTCTCAGCTCTCCATTTTAAAATGGGAGATGGATTTGGTGGATGGAAAGAGAACAGGTTATAGCTTACCGACATTTCCCAATGAAGATTAGCATGTTTAAAAAAAAATTTCAAAAAAGCAGGCAAAAGATTATTACAACCAATTCCTGTGTTCTCCATCTGATGCATTCCACCTTATATGCCCAGAATTATGGCATGTTAAAACCACGAATTTTTTGAAATGGTGTTTACATTCACAGCTAATCATCCTTTCTTAGTTTTACAATAGTTTTCAACTTGATGTAAATATATATTTTTTAAAAAAAATATTTTTTTTAATTTAAAAAAAACTTGGTAGCTGCATTTACACTACAGTTTTAAACTCAAAGAGAGCAAATGTTTCACATATTATTTCCAAATAACAACGCATCACTGAATTAGGAGTACAATCTAAACCATGTGGTAAAGAGAGCTTATCAGTTTTAAAAGATTTCTCTCTGCAAGTTTTATACAGTAATAAAAAGCTGGTTTTCATATTTAAAACAGCAATATGCATGCTCCAGATTGTTTCCCTCTAGTGGAAGCCACACACTGACCCTAGTCACAGTGTGAATTCACATTTTGTGCAGGTACTTACTCCCCAAAGGGACCCATAATTCTAGAGCCTTCGCATTAATTCAGTAAAATAAAACAAAAAGTGCTGCTATCACTTAATACATGATCAATAACTGCACAAGAAGTACTGCTCTGTTAGTCATGACTGCAATCCAACATGGGACTGCATGAAGGAAATCTCTAATAAATCACGTGTGCTAACTAGGGACACAACTCTTGCCGGGAGATACAACTGGCTGCTCCCAATTAAAGCCTAATGAGTAAGACTTACAGAGGAGCTGCAAACTTCCAGTGAGGTGTGGCTGGTTTCATGTTAAAGAAACATTTGGGTTTTTATTTGTAATACTTTGTCCTTCCAGTTAAATCCCTGAAAAATTAGGCTGTTGTAGCTTGTGCAGGCAGGAGTTTATAAAACCATGACAAGAAATTACACTTAAAAAAGGTAGAAAAGGAGCAAGATGCAAAGAGGAGATGAGAGAAACATTAAGGAAGGAATCAAGGAAGAATGAAAATTAAGCAATCGAGCAATTCAGTGCATAGTGGACAGGTGGATTACCTGAACACATGGAAATAGAAAAAATTAGATATAGAATGAATCTATAAAAAAGATGTGGAATCACTAGAAATAACTGAGACCAGTACAAAAAAGACAAAAGAACTCACCAGTGAAGCAAAGATGACTATAAATAGGGTGCGGTATAAAGGACAAGAAGAGAAAACAGGCAAAGCAATAGAAAAACTTATGGGAAAGGGTATCTTAATGTGGTACCACTCAGTTGTCCAATAAAAGCACTGCAGCATTTGTCCAAATACGACACAAGCAGTTGACACCTGCAAATTAAAGTGCATGACACAGACTGCAATACATCAAACTGAAAGGGTTCTAGGGAATAGGACAGTGAATGAAAACCTGAGAGACCTGTATTAAATTACAAGTTTGGCCATTATCTTCCTATGAGATATGAAAAATGGGAATATAATACCTCCTACCTTGTTGTGAGGATAAAACTCATTAATTATCAGCAACAGCTCACACATTACATACAGCGTTGTGGGGGAAATAAGCAAGCAGAATCTAATTGCTGTTGTAGGATAAAGAGTACAAAAGGTATATTACTGATTGATGGACTATAGGGTTACAAATTGATTGTTTTATCTGAGAGACTGAGAAATCCAAGGGCAAAGAATGATTGGTCTTCACGTGCTTTTTTTTTTTTTTTAAAGTCCAAGCAAACACAGTCATTAGATTCAAAAAGGCCCATCGAGACAGCAGATGAAAAATGAGAGAGAAGGATCTCCCGAATGCGGTACATAAACAGGAAGAAGGAAAGCAAACGATACTGCAGCAGATTAACATACACCAGAAAAAAAGCACGGAATTTAAGTTAGAGGATTGTTCTTCAGGTAAAGCTATAATTTTAAAGGGATGAGTAGAGACTAATAAAAACTGGCAGGCAGGACCTGTGAGATTAATTTCTTCTAATTCTTCAACATCTAAAAGTTAAGATGTAAAAGGGTCCGTTATAGGAACGTGGTCAACAGAGAGAAACACACATCTAGAAGTGATTCAGTTGACTTTAGACACTTATCTCAGAATAAACTGAACAGCTTTCTAGAGGTATCCACAGTGACTAGCTTACATATCTAATTTTAATAAATAAATTTCTGCTACCAATTATTCCTACTTGTCCTGAAAGAGAAATATAATATCATGTCCTGTGATTAAATGAAGGCTCACAGCATACAAGAGAAAAAAATATGAACTTGTTAGAGGCAGCAAAGAATGGATGGCAAAAGCAGTTTTACTAGCCAGTGCTTCAGAGATGATTCTATTAAAATCTCTCTATATAAAAAAAAAAGATGCCACCTAAGTCCTCTCAAGCATTTTTTAAGACAGGAACAGGGGAAAAGAGTCTGTGGTGTTTGCATACATAACTGAGACCTGAATGCAGGTTTTCTCAAAAAATTCAGTATCAGATCACGGACCATCTTATCCTTATTGTTTCTTCTTTCGAGTTAGATTACTGATCACAATGACAGCACAGGCACGAATACAGCTATTTTCACACTCAATTTGTTTTACCAAAAAGTATTTAACTGATTCTTACCACCTTAATGAGATGCAAATCATCTGTAAGCATACTCACAATTTTCTATTCCCAACAAAGTGCTACAATTAGAATATACATTTTTCCTGGATTACTAATCTGCATGTATCTAATCAGCCTCAAATTTACTGATGAAGGAAAAGAATTCCTGCATTTTAATTCTTTTAAGAAATATTTGCATAAAAATTTTAACAGTGAAAAACTCAAGACACACGGAAGAGACTTTTTTTCAGAGGTGCATGTTAGTGGTTCCTGAAATACTGGGCCTTTTAAAGGGATCCAAATCTGCATGTATAAATTACATCTCTAAAATAATTGTTCTTTCTCTATAATACAAATAAGATTTATTTTGTTTATTAAGAATTAATACTGATATTGCAGCTGAAGGAGGATAACGTTTAGCATCATTATGAAATATTAACCTTTTCTAAATAGCAAGAATCATGGAATCATTTAGGTTGTAAAGGACCTCTGAGATCATAGAGTCCAACCGTTAACGTAGCACTGCCAAGTCCACCACTAAACCATGTCCCTAAGCACCACACCTACCCGTCGCTTAAATACCTTCAGGGATGGAGACTCAACCACTTCCCTGGGCAGCCTGGTCCAGTGCTTGACAACCCTTTCGGTGAAGAAATTTTTCCTAATATCCAACCTAAACCTCCCCAGGCGCAACTTGAGGCCATTTCCTCTTGTCCTATCGCTTGTTACTTGAGAGAAGAGACCGACCCCCAGCTGGCTACAACCTCCTTTCAGGCAGAGCAATAAGGTCTCCCCTCAGCCTCCTTTTCTCCAGGCTAAACAACCTCAGTTCCCTCAGCTGCTCTTCATAGGACTTGTGCTACAGACCCTTCACCAGCTTCGTTGCTCTTCTTTGGATATGAAGAAGCAGAATTTGAGTATGTTTAGAGAAACATGCTGGATGAACAAACCCAGCCCTTAGCAGATGTGCTGAACCAACGAGGTATCAGTGGCTGAGATATCTGGGGCCGGCCTCTTTTCATGGTGTAATTACAACTTTTTAATGGTATCTCCTTAAGTCAAAACATTTGTTCTGATCAGCTAGCCAAAAAAGCTTAAATGACTGACAGAAAGCACACGCTCTCAAGCAACCAGAGGTTGTAAATACTGTACTTTCTTAGTATCTTTTCCCTTGATATTGCTTTCTAAACTTAGAATTAAATAAAGAGTTTAAAAGCAAAACAAAGCAAAAAACTCCTTTTTTTCCTTCTCCCTCTTTAACCTTTTGATTTGAGGACTGTTATGAAGAAAAGAAAAATACTTATTTCAACACATAGAGCCCTATAAACATACTGGCAACTCAAACAGAACCACAGTCTCAAGGCTATATTTTTATATTTTACCAAGTCCGTATAGCACAGATCTGCAAAACATTTCAGCCCACTAAGCTGAAATTCCTAGGACTTAAAATTTTTAATTGTGATTCAAAACATTTCAGAATCAGAACTTAAGCTGGTGTTGGGTTTTGGTATTGCACCCTGTGTTGCTGACGCCATGCTACAACGTTATTTGTTTCTTGACAGATCGGCCCTGACTCACAAGGAACTATTCTTAACCCAACCATAAAGGTTATTATAAACTTCATTCCAAGAGCTCAAAAAGACATAAAAAGAAATAAAACTGAAACAGAAATATAAGTAGAACACCTGGTGGAATAAAATGTTTTCTTTTGTTTTGTTTTGTTTGTTTTGTTTTGGGGGGGCATGTTTGGGTTTTTTTTTTCTGGGGGAAAAAAATAACCTGAGAAAAGTCAAAGAAAATGAGAGTAAACTCTGGAACACTATTTCCTTTCCTGCCTTGCCTAACAAATTTGGATTTATGTCATAGAATTATCACCTCAAGACCTTTCCCAATACTATTTAATCATAACAGATACAGCAGGGTCTTTTACTTCACACCATAATCTACCATCACTGTATGGTACACTCAGATTCAAAGTCCAATGTTTAAGCTTTGTAATTCTGTTTCCAGAAGTGATTAGCACCTGCAGTCCCAGTGAATTTAATCAGAAGAGACCAATATCTTTCAAATTTAGGTTACTTTTAATGAATTTTACTTAAAGCATGCAAATTTTAAAACTCAGGGCAGTAGACTTTGTTGTATCTGAATTCCAATACCCGTAACTCTATATAAGCATATCAAATAGTTCTGCTTGACATGATCTATGTGCCTTCTTTAATTGCCTTACAGCAGAAGCATCAATTACAATAGTGATGCCATCAATCTCTAAAGAATACTTGATTAAAAAGTGCAAATGAAGCATGCTGGCAATTCTGATTAATACATTTACAACATTTTTTCTGTGGTTTTATAAATTAAATCTATAATGAAAACAAGCAGTTGTATTATCTCAAGTGAAGGTGAGGATAACTTGTCTTCTCCCCAGAAGACATTAAGATTTGTAATAGTTAAAGCCAGATAGGAAACTTCAAACCACTTAAAGTAACAGTTTTAGTAGAACCAGGAATTGAAATATCATACATTTTGTCTAAATCTTAGGACTGGATTTTCAATTTCCCCAAAACTTATTGCAGTCATGTGAGTGATCACAAAGTACGTGAAAATAGTATTCAGCAGCAGTTTACGTCTGCTTTCCCCTCATGTAAAAAATTTCTTACAAAGAATACAGAACAAGATAATATGAGCTTGGAAAATAGGGCCAGAAAATGGTTCCTTCAGAGTAAAGTAAATTATTTACATTTATCATTTTGATTCTCCAGTCCTATAATTATGATTTTATTACATTTCAAAAAGTGAATGATACTGCTGCCAGGATCTTTTTTCTCCCAGCACATTCCCTGCCTGATCAGTAAGTCAGACTGTATGAGGGAAGACAGACTTTGAGAATTAGAACATAAAATATTATTTCGCTCTTGAGGAAACTTTTGAAGACATTTCTAAGCTTCTTGGTTTCTTGTTTCTGCAAAATATTTAAATGCTAGTCTTAAGAGTTTCATTAATATTCTCAAACCCTTAATTTTCTGAGATTACAGGCAATGAAACAAAAAGAAACATATTACTTACATCATTCTGATCATCTTTTGCATTGTAATAGATTATATCATTATTCTGTAAGAGAAAGAAAAGTAGTTCTGTTAGTTTGAAAGTAAAGAACTAAGTTTACTAGCAATAATTTGTACTAAAATACATTTTAAAATAAACCCGCATTTCTCTATGTATTCTCTTTGAAATATGACAGAATCAGACCTTTGCTTGCTCTCTGTTGCATGTAGTATTTCCCATGCCTGTGTTTAACTTCATTCATTTAATGATTCTTCCCTGATAAGCTGCATAAGTCACTCAAAAAGCCAGCTAGAAAAAGTACAGACAATGTTGGACAAAATCCAGAGCTCATAAAAGACTTCCGTAAACTGCTTCTTTTACAGACATATGACTCTCACTATGCAATTAGGTGATTTATGCACCATGACATCTAGCAGGCAATAGATACAATGACGCATGGGCATTGCTAAGTGGGTTAAGTATTTGTTGCGCACATGTTTATTGTTTTATTCACCTCCCATGGTGAAAATAAAATCTGGGAAAATACATCACAGGAGAGTCTGGCTGTTATAGCGTAGCGTGGATCCTGGCAGCTCTGTGGAAACACTGTACCATGTAATTCAAGCAAAGCAATGAAGGAGAAGATTACTAGTTTCTATCACAGAATCAGTCAGAAGCTTCATTCAGTGTAGCATCTACAGCAGTTTGAAAATCGGGGTATTTCTAATGGAATACTGTTTTCTTTTCTCTTGCAATATTTCTGAATATTTCTTAAAGATTTACGTTCACTGTAGTAGCTTTCTACTAAACAGAATTGCTGTAATTTACCCTATACTTTTTTGAATGAAAGTAAGCAACTGTTATGTGCATTTCTGTATGAAACAGAGACATATATGTACATAGCATTTTTTTAAGTTCCATTACAGATTATGAATAAAGAAAAGGAGAAGTTATATTTCTTCATGCCCAGGAGCTTGTTTAAAATAGGCGATTGCTGTTAACCTCCAAAAATACCCTTAATTTATATTTTCAGTTCTGTTCATGGTAATACTTTTGGATTTATGTATCTAAATAAAAATTTGACCACAAAAAATGGTTTTTATGTTATAAATACCAACAGGAAAGAATGATTTCAGTAATCGATTTTCAAGTGGGTAAGCCAATGACAATTATTACTTGCATTAAAAAAGTACCATGACGTGGTACAAGGTAATTCAGTTCATCATTATAAACCATGAACTTTATAAACCATCGTTACAAACCATGAACCATGAAGTTTTCCTCACTTCATAAATAATGACATCGTTCATTCACCTTTGTGACCTTTTTGAGATCCAAACACGAAATATATTATAGATGAGCTAAATGCCATTTTGAGGTAAATGCTATTAACATGAACTCATCCTCGCTCCTTTTGCCTCACAATGCACTTTTCCACTTTTCCATCAAGACACTGTTCTATCCGCAGGTCAGCTGGTTTTGTATCAGTACCTGGGTAACTAAGCCAGACCTCGGTGTGTTACAGACACAGGAAGAAATTCCTTTCATCATTAAAGTCCAAAGCTACTTGTTTATTCACTTGATTGTTGTAAAGAAAAGACCATGTAATGTTTATGGAAGCCTTCAAGTAAGTTGGAAGAGGCAAAAAATCCAATGTTCTTTGGATCCTCTTTACTTTGTATACGGTTGTGTACAAAATAACTGTTCTGTAAATAATTTCATCTGTTCAGAAAGCCATGTGATTCTTTAGCAGGCAACATTTAAAACTGCAGAGGACCCAACTCTGAGTGGTACTAGCTGGAAATGCTAGCACAAGTGTTTTCATCACAAGATGATCTGTTTAATTAGGAAAAAAATATGTTGTTTCATTTCAGAAGACAGGGGAAAAGAATACCTCTTTCACCACACTTCCTTATGTTATGTTATGTTATGTTATGTTATGTTATGTTATGTTATGTTATGTTATGTGTTGGGTTATGTCATGCTATGTTATATGTTATGTTATGTTATGTTATGTTATGTTATGTTATGTTATATGTTATGTTATGTTATGTTATGTTATGTTATGTTATGTTATGTTATGTTATGTTGTGTTAGAGCAGTTCCCCTGCAATCTCTTCCCTGGAAGCTTTTGTTTGGGAGAAATAAGACCAGGAAAAGCAATACAGACATACTTATCTGGATACTATATATATATGCTTTTTGTTTAGTGGTTTCATTTTAGAAAGGAACATTTTCATAAAACACAATTCTATTAGGCTTTCTCTCGTATTGACTTTCATCTAGATATCAGTTTATTTCCCCACCCCCTTCCCATTCTTCAAGTTTACCTTAACAGTATACCTTGTCATAGAATCATTTAATGCATACAATTTTTAACAGTCCTCTACGTGTACAATTCTGTTTATCTACTTAAACAAAATGATTCTTTATCATCACAATTATATTTTCCCATGTCTTTTATATTTTTATTTATTTGTTTAAATTGATCAAAGCTGGCATAGCATTGCTATCTACTTCTACTGGACTAAACAGTATTTTTTAAATCGCCTGTTAAAGAATTATTTTTCAGAAACATAATACATTTACAAGTTAATTAAAATAACCCACCCCACCACCCCAAATTAATTAGATATTTTGTTAGGCTATTCATATCTTGTAGTTCATTACCCTGCCTGGAGATATTACCTATATAATGCATAAACTAACAAACACTGACATTGGTCATATCTCACTACTTTTAATATAGAAAATATGAGATACACAGTGCTACAACACACTGAATGCTGTACAGTTCACAAATTAGATTCATGGATCGGTTAGATCTTTAGAGGACAATTTTTCATAATTTAACCACTTCTAGCTGACAAGAACAAATTGCTTTGTTGCTGGTTCTCAAGCAAGTAGTTTAGTTATTTAATTACTTCTTGACACAAAGAATTTGAATCTTCCCACTGTTATACACTTCTGCCACCAGGTAATACTGCACACTTATTCAGCAAGCCTAAGATACAATGTAAATATCCTAGATATTTATTTTTGTTCTTTATCCAGTAATGCTATTGAGAGAGAGGGGTAAATACTCACTGTTACTTCTGTTCATGAATGAAGGGATTTAGTAATACAGTCCTGAAGCTGCACTGATGGAAGAATTACTTTAGGAGACCATATGCATAAATTAGAAACTTTAGCATAGTATCAGCATCCAAGTTTACAAAATTTATGCAGTTGCAAAAGTGAAGGGTAGTTTTCACTGTCATTAATTCCCCTTTCAAATGAAACAGTTTCAGTATCTGACAAGGTTATGCAAGGCATAGAAAAATTACATTAAGGACCAGGTCATAAATGTTTTATTTGTGACTCTCACTATTATTCTGTCCTAATAATTTTATTTTTCTTCCACACTTTCATTGATACTATTATTTGCTGAAGCTAGATTGTTCCATTGTCTTTATATTGCTTTTCATTTCAATAGTACTTTGTTTCCCAGCTTTGGGTATACAACAATTCCAATGGGAAACACTAGATATTGGGTAGTATTAATGACTTCCTAAATTTCACCACTCAAAATCCAAAGTTTCTGGTCTCTATGATCTCTATGTCTAGAGATTTGAAGAAACACACAGATTGATCAAACAGAAGAAAAGCATGGGAAAATATAATCTTTCAGAACAACTGCAGCTGAAATTTGGATTCACAACAACACTAACTTACTCTCGCATTTTGATTCTCTATGGAGCAAGTTTACAGACACAGTCTATTGATTTGACTGGTTAAATGCCTAATCTGAACTCAGGATTATGTGAATGGAGCTGAAGTTGGCTTGTTAACACAGGAAATAATATTCTTTTTCAATCAAATTCTTTCAAAAACAACACAAAGGGATTACATTGCAACAAGACATATTTGACTCTACAGAAAATTACGTATAGTAAATCGTGATAATATATCTATTTCATTTTCTTGGTAAAAGCTATACATCCTCCTTTACTCTATCAAGTACCAAAGATGAAAGCTCCTTGTCATCACTTCCACGTAATGGCTTCTGTAGGAAAACCCGCTGTGTAAATCCTATGCTAGAATTCCAAGAATCGTCCATGAAATATGGATCCCATCAACTGGTCAAACCTCTTTTTCAGTGGAAACACTGTATGTGTAATTTTTTAAGCATCTGCTTTTCCACAAGAGATGTTTGCATTTCATTAAGTTAAGAAAAAAAAAAACCTGGAAATCTTAAGATTTTCAACAAACATCCAATCCTATCTATTCAGAAATGTTGCTTTCACTGAAGCTGTGCTTAAACTTACTTATGCCCCCAGGTCTGTACATGAGGCTTCCTTGAGACTAGATCCTGTGATGCAGCCCAAAATGGTGTTAGGGGAAATTGAAAGCCTGAAATGAATTCTAGAACTTTGTGAGACACTACAGTGAACTACCTGAAAATAAATAAATTTTAAAAAAAAAAAAATAGGAGGAGGGGGAGAAACCAGTTTTCTGCAGCTTTTCAGACAATAAGAAATTAATGTAATGTGTTTAGACAGACATCACAATTACCTTTTTTCCCTAAAAGTAGTAGTTCCAAACCAATTGTAGATAAAATGTGAAAACAAAAAATAACACTCTTTTCCATGACTTTATTTGCTACAAACAAGCTAGAAGATAATGAACTCCCTCAGAAAAGAAAACAAGAGTTTTTGTTAAAGGTATCCATACGTCAAACATTTTCTTCAACTGGAGGCAAACCTAAAATTAGTGCAGTAGATTATATTGCAAATATGAGTTACTGCATAATTATCAGTGCATGTTTCAAAATCTGAAATTAAGGCTGAATATGATTATTTGAATTTTGTTTTAAAACAGCACACTTCCCATGACTTCTAAGTATTTTATACAAAATGATACCTATGAGGATTCTTTTGTTTTGCAGATAACAAGGTAGAGTAAGAAATCAAAACCCGACAAAAACCAAACCATATGACAAATATATGTTTGATTTTGACTATTCAGTTTAAAAATAAGTTCTTAGAATTACAGATAAAAATTTGGAGAACATTTTAAAATCATACAAATCCCACACACTTTGAAAAGACGTAGAACACTAGTGAAATAACTGGGAGTCCTGTTTCTCAGCATGCAGCAATAAAAATACTAATAATACTGGTTTATTTCATCTTTCATAGACATGCTGGATGAAATTAGTGTAAATGCCTATAAATGCTAAAAAAATATTTCATTAAGTGTTGGTAAAAACCATCTGCTTTAATTTTAAAAAACATTTTCTTGTATCCCCTTGGATAAAGATGTGCATTAAAAAAAGTTCACTCTAATAGCTTTAGGGTTATTAAGATTTAAACCCAACCTAATAAATCCTATGACAAATAAGCCAGGTAGTTTTAGTTTAATCCCTTATATAGTCTGACATGCATTTTAAGGCACAATTAGACTCTTCAGAAAAGAAGGCTAAATATGGCCTACCAGAAATGAAAAATGACATCTATTTCTAAAGGGAATAACTTTAGGGAATAAAAGCCTGCAAATAGGGAAAAAAGGAAAGAATGCCAACTCCTCTTTTGTTATACGTTTGTAATTTTACATAGTGACATGGCACAGGTAAATTAAGGGGATTACCAGCTAATAACTTTTTTTCCCCTGCAGTGTCCTTGAGTAGAAATACTGATTTACCTCCTGTCTTTAAGTGAACACAAAGTCAGGCAATATAGTAAATTAGTTGCAATTACTGTATCTGAACACAGGCTGTAAGAAATGGGTTAGAAAGTGCATTTAAAACAGGATCTTGAAACAGGACTTAGAAACAAGATCTTTTAGAAATCAAACTATTTTTAATAAAAAAAGACAAATATCAAACAGTTCAATAACATCCCAGTCTAGAAATATTTCCCCATATTACCCATAATATGGGCAAATGAGTCACTTGGGTTAGACATTTTTCCCCAAAATATAATTTGATTAAAGAACTACTTTCTGAGAATATTAAATTTCATACACTAATCAAAAATGTCCAGGTCTGCACTATAATTTATGATAAGCCTTTTTCATTGGATTTGTGTAAAGGGCTTTTCTCAAGATTCTACTGAGACTAATAATTGGAATGAAAAGATGAAGGTGAAGATTGCAGGAAATAACATAAAGGATTAAAGGTGCTGCATACTCTTTGTCATAGAATATAGTTTCTTTTAAAAGGTGAGAAAGATCAACTTATTCAGCATTCATTTAATTCCTTCACTGAAATTATCAATCTGGAAACCTTCAAATTTATAGACAGTTTTCATGAGATGGTCACTTGTCCATCCACAGATGCATTAGAGCGATAAATAAAATGAGTAATTTACTAATCATCTGCACGATAGACAGGGGGACTAAAACATACAACCCTCATATAAACAGATAATTTATCAGATAAGAGGAATGTACAGCTCCAGATTCCAGATAAAAATACACTATATCAAAAATGTACTTTCAAGTCATTGACATCAATTCTGAGGGATTTTGATTTGAGGCTAGATCCAAAGATTGTAGTGCTGACGGTGGACAGAATTTAGGCATCTGAGTTAAAAACTGAGGTAATGAAAAAGTTCATTGAAGTCTAAACTTGGAAGAATCTAAAACTCTGGAAGTACTTGAGTTTCCAACATTAATATTCTCTAGGCACCTTAATACCCTATTTCTATAGGGACCTTTGAAGAACCTCAGGCTTCACATTTATGAGAAGTTTGGATCCTATGTTGCACCTTCCCAGAGTCAGGACCCATAAACTGAAGGCTCTCACCCCTGTAACTTGAGGTACTTCCTGTCATTGGATACATCGTTCTTTTCAATACGTAATAATCAACAACAGCCAAATAGATTAGAGCAGTTAAGTCACAATTAGCAAATGGATTGGACACTTGCTCCTCTCTCACCTCCTCTTGCCCTCTCCTTCCTTTCTGCTGACCATGTGAATAGTATAGTTATAGGGCTTTCCTATTTAGAAAAATTATTATGAACATTTTTCTGAACTGTGAATTCTGCATTAGGGCATACCATATAGCAAAACCAAAATTTGCTTCCTCACTTTGACTGATGATATGTTTTGTGAAATAATTTTAATGCGAATGGTCCAGCTAAAACTCAAAAACTTATACAGTGAAAATAAAACTGAAAAAATCAAACCTGGAATTTTTGTGAAGAAATACATGAAAATAGCATGTATTTTTAAAATGCAAAACCTATTTAAATGCATATCTTATATACACTGGACTCCAGTTGAGAGGTAAGTTATTTTACCAAATCATAGTATTTTTGATGACTTAAGGCAGGCACAATATGAAAATACTTGTAACAGTAAATATGTGTTACAAATAGGAGATCATATATTATGCTATTACAGTTTCTGAATACTTACAGCTCACAGGACCACCATGACCTTGCCTTGATCGGGAGCCAAGTACAACGAGCCATGGCCAAGGGCACAAGGCTGAGTGTGGTGAGCTATGGTACACATGGCAGTGCAAACAAGGAGTGAGTGTAATGAGCCTTGGTACAGGCTGTGCATCAGTGAATGACAAGAGAACACCTGAGATGCTCGAAAAACGTGATAATGTCATGGACTGATTTGACTGGCATCCTGTGACACCTGTCTATAAAACCTCCAGTAACAGAGACTGTAGGAAACATTGCCATGTGGATGTTGACATGCCAGAAAAGCCAAGAATCAAGGTGGAACCAGTCCGCATTGGTGGCAAGCCACTGCCCAGAGCCCAGAACTGAGACTGGCCAGAGCAAGTGTCCCACGTACCCCAGGCTGGGCTCTGCCGACTCACTGGCACCGTGACTGGGGCAGGTCTCAGCTAACTTTGTGCACGGGGACTGTGTACAAAGATTGCATGGCCACAGCCCATCCATCGCTTGGCCATGACCTTCACAGTGGATGCTGTCTCATGTTCCTCTCCTCACCGTGACAATATCCAATTATATGCTGATTTTAACCACGTTTGATTTAATTTGTCTTCTGCAAATTACAATTACTAAAGCTGAGTAAGAAGTTTTTTATATCACGTTTAAAGCTCAGGAGAAAACCCTGCTGTTTTTTACAGGGTACAGTAAGTAGGGTTTTTTAGTTTTATTTTTTTTCCCCTCAGTGTCCATATTATGCTACATTATACATTTACTTAGAAAAAAGAGAAGTAGTTAAGAGTATTAAGGTTGCATGCACAGCCTCAAAAAGAAGCAAAAAATACACTGGAAAGGGTACTCCTGTCTTCAAATCTCTAGAATTGATCATAGAAACTGTAAAGAATAGGAAAAGCTTTTCCATGTCAAATGAAACTCCCCAATTTTCAGATCATTTTGACCATAAGAACTGTTAGAAGAAACTGGCATTGGACTACTTAAGCTGTCAGGATGATGCATAACTTCCTGAAAAAATTAAGAATGCATTGTAAGTATTAACTGAAATTTGACTGTTGAATTAAAAGACAAAAGTGGTTGAATGTGTCAGGTTAAATGCAATACAGCCCACAAGGTGATGAGAAATACATGTCAGACAAACACCTGAATCAGAATCTACAGAGCTGTCTGTTCTTCTGAAATAATACAACATACTCCGTGAATAATTTCTGCATAAAGGCATCCTATAGCTCAATGGCCCGCAATCAGAAGGCAATCTCTGTTGGACCTGCAGATAATTGGTAATATAACAATGGAATTTGCCTACTGGTAAGGATAGTCTTTTTCTTTATGAATTGTTTCTAACTTTGGGGATTTTTTTTTATTTTATTTTTTTAGTGCAACTGGTAGACTAAACAAATCAAATGTGGCACCCGATTAAGTATTTTTTAAATTGCAAAATATCAAAGGCCAAATACTTCATGCAGGAATGAAGAATTAGTGACTGAAGATTCAATGATGCAAACCCACATTGATGCTACTCTCTGGTATACTTGATTATATCACAGAATGACTGTCTTTTTAGTTAGTCAAACTGAAAATTTCTCTTCAAGGATAATATTTTGATCTACAGTAAAACCACAAGCATCACTATGCAAGAGTATATACAAACATTAACCATGTACTGTACTACAACTACAATTCAGCACATCATAGTGACGGATGCCAAAAGCACATCATTTTACACTTTCAGCCTTTCAGAATTCTGCTGCAACACTCCTGCAATAGAAGACTTTTTACTTGTTAAATTCATCAATCACCTTCATCTTGGTACAACATTCAGTGAATGGAACTGGTAGGTACCTACAAAATGGAAAGATCAGCTCTCGAGCTGGCAGTGCCTTCAAGCCTACCAAGACTACTTCAAATGGAAGACTGTTCTTAAGAACAGAATTGTTACAGAGTATATTTGTCTTTCTAATAAATACTGGACATGTTAATATAAGGTTCTCTGTACCTAAGACTATCAAGCTATCTGTCCCCAGTTGGCTATGCAACCTTTTACCTTCCATTACTGTTCACTTTCATGACGAACTGAAACCCTGACCCAACAGATACTGACAGTAACAGGCTACAGAACAGAACAGCACTCTAATTAAACTTAAACATCTTAGACAATAAATTAAACATTTCCATAAAGAATTGTTTTGTTCACTTTTTCAGAGAAGAGGTAAGTTTAGTAAGGTAAGCACCGTATCTACAATAACTTGAGAAGAAGGATCAGGGCATCCATTTGCAGCAGGACTGTCCTGGTTTCGGCTGGGATGGAGTTGGTTTTCTTCCTGGTAGCCGGTATGGGGCTGTGTTTTGGGTTTAGGTTGAGAACAATGTCGATGATACACTGATGTTTTGGTTCTTGTTAAGTAGTGCTAAGTACTTGTTAAGTGGTGCTCACACTGGTCAAGGACCTTTCAGCTTCCCATGCTCTGCCAGGGGCACGGGAGGCTGGGAGGGGGCACAGCCGGGGCAGCTGACTCAGACTGGGCGGGGGCTATTCCATACCATGTGACGTCATGCTCAGTATATAAGCAGGGGAGTTGGCCGGGGAGGGGTTCGATTGCTGCTTGGGGGATGTGCTGGGCATCGGTCGGCGGGTGGTGAGCAATTGGACAGTGTACCGCTTGCTTTGTATTACTACTGTTCTTTTTTTTTTATTTTACTTTAGTTATTAAACTGTTTTTATCTCAACCCACGAGTTTTCCCCTTTTGCCCTTCCAATCCTCTTCCCCATCCCACCGGTGGAGGGGTGAGCGAGCGGCTGCGTGGTGCTTAGTTGCTGGCTGGGGTTAAACCACGACAAGGACTTAAGCTTCAAAGCTATTAGATGTTATACTTATTTATTTATTTTCAGCAGATCAAAGTAAGGAAAGTTGCCTGTGTTGAGCAGATGGAGAAATCTGTCATTTCTGAAAACTGAATTTCCTCCATAGACTTTAATGGGAAAGGAGAAACAGAGAAACAGGCTTTGTATTGGTAAAGACTGCTGTTTTTCTGGCAGTCTGCAATTTATTTGTGTGTTTTGGGTTTGGTTTTCTCTCAGGTAAAAAGCACCAATTAATTTTAGAAACACTATGCATTATTTGCATACTTCCATCCTATGTTTACCCAGTAGTTAACTAACAGCCAGAAGCTCCAAATCTAAGGTAAGAATATGGAGAAAAACTCTTGGGATAGGCAGTTTGTTCCACCTTTGAAAGGGAATATTCAGTAAAACAGCTCTATATACAAAAATAAGGCTATAGGCATTAACAAAGCTTCAGCTCCAAATCTCTTTACGCTGAGGATTCAAAGACCAGTGGCAGGAACCCTAATGCAAATCATATCAGTAGTAACCAGTGGGGCAGGATAAGGAGCTCTTGCTCTTATATCATCCCCATTATTTCCAGAGTTCATTACTTGATTGTCTAGTCCTGCACCCACTTGAAAACAGTGTTGAAATGGCTTTAATCTCCTTTACTAAATTTTTAAAATTAGTTTTGCGATTTTAAACATTGTGGATGGGTTTTATTGTAAGAAGAATATGATATAGAGGCAGCGTAGCAAATACCATCAACTTTGCACACAACTCTCTCCAGTCCACACTATGTTCCAAAGACTTTTTCAAACCATTTTATTTCAGTCTGAGCTGAAACTCATTGAAGTCAACCAAACAGACTGTGGAACAAGCTCAGTATGGACATATGTTTCATGTTATGAATAGAAAGTCACAAATACTATTACTATAGTCCCAATGGATTCAAACACCAAAAATCAATGTCCACTCCCATTCAAGTAGAAGAAAGATTTATAATATGCCTCTGGCCTACCCTAGTAGGTGGATAACAAAAGTTAACTATTCAAAAAGTTATTGTCTCCTCCTCCAACCAGTCAAACCTCCCTCAATATTCTTACCATCTCCCTAAAAAACGACAAAAAAACCCTAGGATTTTATGTTGCACAAATGAACAAGAAGGAAACAAAAGAGAGACTCTTCTGGAATTACTGAGTTTACAGTAACTGGCTACATATATAAAGAGATCTAAATAACCATCTTCTTTATTCCTCCTCCAGTCCTGTATGTCAAAAGCAAGGCAGCCAGAGACAACCCTGAGAGATAAAAATCTTTTAAATCCTGTTTAATTTTGGTAAATATATTCTTCCAAAAGGTTCAGGAAACTGCTAATCTTCTCATCACCGTAACTTCCTCAAAGTATAAGCAACTGCGAATGGCTTCTTTTTATAAGGCAAAATGCAATCGATTACAAAGCAGATTTCCAGGTGGGAAAATGAAATTAATTTGTTAGCAGCTAATTAACCTCTATATCACACTATCCAATCTGTTTAATTAAAGCAGCAAAGTATGTTTATTTTAATTTATTCAGCATTACTTTCTTTAGTTGATGAAAGAACGTAAAAATAAAATAAATAATAATAAAGAAAAAATTGTCTAAACTGATTGCATATTATCTAGATTGTAAATACTGGGACCAGCATAGTACAGGAGCCTAGTTAAACAATTTGGACATGAGTTTAAATCAGGTTCACAGGAAATTGGCATTCTGGCATACTTATGTAGGTGCTAGGATGTAATGAACTAGGCTACATCTCTTGCACTATCATAACTGAATATAGAAAATGTGCCAGTTCTCCAACTCCAACAAATCTGCAAAAACCTTTGAGGAAATTATTTTTTACCAAGTAATGGGCAAACCTATAATACAAATTGTCCCAAAGAAAATGAGTCACATTTGTTACATTGCTACCATGTTCTATTCATTATAGTCAACAAATAAGTTCATGTTTAGGAATGTTGCAATGAGTGGTTACAAAATATTTATAAGGAATCAAACTTTAGGCATATGACACTACAGTGGAGTAAAAACTCAAGAGTCTAGCTTCTTGGTGAAGACATCAGGTATATTCCAAGGCTTGTCTGAACCCAGCTGTGCACTGAGGTCAGCAGTCCCTAAGATATCTCTCTGGACCTTCATCATCTCAAACTCCAGAACCTAGAACCTGAGGATAAATGCTTGTGTCTATTTTTAAAATGATATTTCTATCATTTTTTGCATGCAGATTCATATTCATTTAGCCCACACTTGGAGTCAATCAGAAGCTGATAAAACTAATTAGTGCTGAGCAGAGCCACAAATAATGAAAAATGCTGATAGATCACAACAGGAGACAAGGACTCTCAGTGGAGAAACCTTGATTCGCTTCCCACTTGTGTTTGCATCAGATGATAGCCACGTAAGATAAAAAGTATAAAGAACAGACTACACAAAAGTGAACTCCACAAGCCATGACTGCCAGTATTACACAAGTAAATTTACACTATCATAATCCCTCTGGCTTTGTAATGTGTTAAACGATTGATGACCATAAGTAACTGAATTATAACTTTTCCATTTAAGTAATTATGATCAACTATATAAAACACGGAGTATATTCTTAAAGAGATTTTTTTTGCTTCTGGCAATAAAATGGACACTATTGTTCTATAAACAAGGTTATTCTCCCTTCCAGTTCCACACTTGTACCATGAAAATAATCTAAATATATCCAACATAAGTCTAACAAACTTATTCATAAGCAATGTCATGAAGCTTGCACTGCAGCTAGTGGAAATCCATGACAACAGGTTGTATACAAAAAGCATATTTTTTTAGACTAGAATACCTCCTTTGAACTTCCATTCAAAGGCTGCAAACTGTGTTTTAAACCGCTCATTTAAGCTCCTGCTTCCTTGGGAATTGCACAACAGTTAATGTCATTAAAATAATACTATGGAAAAAATTAAGTCATAGCCATTTGCAAAATGTTGCAGGAATTTTGAATTATCAGTGCTGGTAATTATTCTTAAACTTGACAATATGAGTGGACTGATAGTTAGATTAATTTTCAGAAGTCCAGGAACCATCATGTGATCTTAAAGACTATGAAGGCAAAGAATTTAAACACAAAATTTGCTTATGAATATGTCCATTTTGACAAGAAATTAAGGAAAAAAAAAAAACTGCATTATTTCAGTGTATGTTTGGCCCCAAACAAATGAATTAATTTGAATTTGTGGTTTGATCCATGTCGAATATTTTACTACATTACTGAATATAATATATAGTAATCCGTGTATAATATATAAGTTAACAAAATGTAAAAATATTTTCCCTACTGAAATTATAGCAAACAAAACCAAATCAATATTATCAAAACAATGTTTCTTTCATCCTCCTCCATGGAATATCAATTATAACAAAACTTATGTTGTCATCTTACTTTTTAAAAAATGCTTTGAAATGAAAGATGAAAACATGCAAGACTAATCTTTATATTTATATACACATGCTTTGAGAATATATCCAATGGTTGAAACAGTTCCACAGAAACAGAAATTTCCTCCTCTATTTAATTTTCTTCTCTATTTCTCTCTTCACAAAGAAACAGTATATAGTAAGGAATATATTACGCAAAGCCACTGTAACTAAATTCTAAGCAAAAATATCCAGGCAACATTAATGTCTTTTAAGAATCTCACTGAAATAGAAAAAATGCCTACATTTTGCATAGTTTTCCTTAAACTGCAGCAGCAGAGGGTTTTATATATCTCTTTCTGTCCTCTTTTTTACATATGTAAAAACTAAAATACAAAGAGATTATAACTTATATTTCTGCAGGGAAATTAAACACATGCTATTTTTTACTTAGTATTACAACACTGTATAATACAGGAAAAATGAATTTTCATGTATAAATTATGGAAGTCTGATCCTAACTTTGGATCACATCTTACATAGCTGACACTGACCTGTGAAGTTAAGGATCTCAAATAAATTTTTTAAAAGCATTTGTTTTCTTTCCCTGTCTGTATCAATTCTGCATTTGATTTATTCAATCACTTAAAGTGTGTCCACAAAAAAAAACAGAGTTATAACATACAAACAATCAATTTCTATAACTTATCTCATACAATTTGCAGGAAAATTAGAAAAAACAACCAAATCTCTCAATTTCCTCCTAAATGTGAAAAGTAGCTTACCAAAAGGTAATAAAGTTCAAAACACATCAGGCCATGTCTTCTTTTCAGACGGCTTTGCTTCACACAGATAACAAATGTGTCTGGCATATTGACTGTTAATTGTTTTAATGGGCCTCTTACAGAGATAAATCTTACCCGCTTTGTTAAGATTTTACTTTAAATGATTTTGCTAGATCTCTGATGTCTTAGAAGGAAAGCAGCTGCGGACAGCAGTTACCAGGCTTTAAGAAATATCCCATGCTCACCTAATTAATAAAGAACAGAAGGGATCATAATTTAATTATTCAGCTTTGACATCCGTTTTGTGCATGTCTTGCACTCAATCACTGCAATAAAGCAAAGCTCCATGCGTACACCTTTTTTCGGAAGCAGTTCAGTAGCATGAGACAAGCCGGCAGCTGGAAAATGTCATTCATTTTACTATTTAACATAAAATGATGAAGACTTTTCCAGTTAATCACTACAAGCCAAAGGACCATATCAAATATAATTAAAACATAATTACTTTTCTTCTTAATTATTGGATATATTACACTGGTATGCTGGAATTCATGCAGAAGAGCAGTAAGATTTAAGAGCTGTATCGACATCTTGCTATTATGTTTCTCATTCTCTATCTTAACAACTGCACTAAACAAAAAGTTATTTGTGTTTTCTTTCACGGATCACAACAGGGGTTTTCACTCGCCATGTATTTGATGCTTATGCCACAAACTGCAAAGGAATACGGAGACACCCAAACTTCTGAAGAAGCTGGTTCAGATACGACAGCAGGGTAAGGCGCTTGGATGAGCATTTGCACTGTCACAACCACAAGCTCCTTTATTTCGGGGAATCTCATACATCTCTTGACAGCAAACTGTGCAATTTAAAAAGACCTCATATTCTTATTTTAATAGTGAAAGGATATGACTTCTTTTCACCACCCAGTCCTGTCGTTTTCTAGAGACAGTAGAGGGGTTCTTTCTTGGTTTTGCTTTTTTCCTGAATACTACGAAACACAGGTAAAAAACTACCAAAACAAATGTGCTTTGAAAATGGAGAACAAACAAAAATAAAGGAAACCAGATGCTAGCTACATCCTCCAATGCTTTTGTGGAAGATGATCCAATAGTTCAGTACTAAACAAACCAGAACAGTCCAGGATACAAGTAGGAGGGGAAAAAACCCAAACAAAACCAAAACCAGATTCTTCTTTAATTGTTTTGTGTTTTCATATAACTTAGGTAAACTAATTTCTAACAGTAAAAATTGAGAAAGAAATAGTAAAAGTAGCAACAGTAAAAAGCAAGATTCTCAAACCCAAGGTTATATAAAGAAAAACAAGCAAGATTAGAAATTCATGTCACTGAAACACATTACGGCTTATTTCATATTTTTGTTTGGCAATTAATGCAGAATTGTGCATAGAACCAGGAACAAGGATTGTATCTTTTTAAACCTGGCTATAGTCTTTTCTTTTTCTCTCCCTTTGGGGAAATCCTTTTTTTTTAAAAAAAAAAAAAATCTTTTCCCTTTCAGTAAAATAGGGTAAGAACTAATTATATCCTGTACACATCCTGCAATGGTAAGAGCAGTTAGGACCCAACATTTGCTAACATCCACCGATGGACAAGCAGTCTCCCAGGGCCCTGCCTGGCACTGAGCAGCACCCTGGGGCCTCCCCTACCTGCCCAAGGTCCCAGCAGCCCTATTTCAGCTCAGCCTGGATCCCTCAGTCCCCGCCTCGGTGACAGGCTAGGAAGGCCTGTCTCCAGCCCTGCCTCTGGCCCCATATCTAGATGGACCTCTGCCCTACGACAGACCCCTTGGACGTACGCTGCAGCTCAGCTCCAGCTCAGCTCTTTCCCTGGCCCCATACCCTTTTCCTTCTGATGGTAACCCCCAGATGAACCCTGGATTTGGTTCTTCACTCACCATGTCTGGAACCATCAATGGAGCCTGTTACCAGCACCCAGCTCTGCCCACCCTGGTCAGCCCCACAGGACTGCACCCATCGGTGAGGGCACGGCCTGCTGACCTAGCTATTGACTGCATGGGCACACTTCCATTTCTTCCCAGCTTTTTCTAACCTGCTGCAGCCACTTTCCAAATTTCTTTTCTGAGACTAACCCAACTTTTAAGTAAACAATCTTTGCTTGCTATCATTTCACCCAATGTTCAGCCACCACTCATATCATACCCTCTGACATACCAGAAGATTGGTATTAGGTAACAGGAGAATTTTGCAGATAAACTAGAATAAAAATGCTTAAAATACTTAAAATAACCATTTTTTGCCTTAAAGAACTGAAGTAAACCAGTATCACCACCTTGATACTTTATTTGCTCTCTACCATTTTATTTTACTTACAAAACTGACAATGTTATTTTGTAAACTTAGATCTCCCAGTTAAGTCCATGGCAACCTGACTCCAGCTGCATCTTCTTGATGAAGAATAGAAGCTGTAGGTTGTTTGTTTGCTTGTTTGTTTGCTTTCCTGTTTTGTACTTTTTTTTTTTTTAATTGCAAAGAGGCTTTGGAATATCTGTGCCAGCATTTTTACCCAGACTGATTTCCATACTTGTAAAAGAGAGGCCACCCACATTGTCTGTTTCCACCCACCGCTGGATAAGAAACTTTAAAAATTGGGTTGTAATATCAGATATTATTTCCCATTTATTTAAAGGTAGTCATTTCTACCAAAAATGCCCCCATGCCCTCAGAGCCAGACTAAGCACAGGCAAAGCTGCCAGCTATACAGTGCATTAGATTGCAAGGGCAGTAAAATGTAGCCAAAGCCTGCTTTGACCATACCAAAACCTTGGAAAGCCAAACTGGTGGCTGCTGGCTGTCAGTAGGACGGAGAGAACAGCAATCTCTCCTTGGAAGAATGCTCTCTTCCTTAAAACCAGTTTCATCCCAAGCCTGCACACATGCTCCCAGCAGCATGAGCAGCAAGCCTGGGTCCTCAGTGACCACTTCTCAGGTAATGTTCCAGTTTTGCCTGTTTCATCTGACTCCCCCTAATCCTGCCCAGGGGCAGAAGTCAGAACAGTCCTGGGTTTTAACAACCTGGAGAAGGAATCAGCTAGTTCTGAATTTGCACACCTTCCTAGTTCAGAAATCGCACACAATTTCAAAAATATTTTCAATCTAATATATATAACTCTTATTCTAGGCAGAGAACTATTGAAGTTCACAGAAATTTAGGACTCCCATCAGAATCTATGGTAACACATGTAGTCTTGGGCCCTTACACTTGTATCCTTAACTTTAAAATTCTTGTACTGTTCAGCACTTCTTTGAAATTCATCTCTTTTCTAAAATTCAGAGTGGACAGATAGATAAATAAGAGAAGATGTGAGGAAAGAGCCAATGCGAGAAATTTTAAAGAAGAGAAATAGCTATCTATTGTGAAAAGTGAAATTAAGACAGGTATTTGATGAAAAACACAGGCAGTCAGAAAGGCTCCTGCATACCTAACCAAAGAGGTTACTGAAGAAAGAGCTTAACACTGGAAGATCATAATGAAGAAGAGAGTACGAAGTAAATTGGAAAGAATATATTAAATTTATTTGAGTTTGAAGAAATGCATCATATTTTCTCAAAATTTATCCTGTGATGCTTGAGGACTATTTCAGTTCAGCTCTCAACAGCATCACAGTACAACAGAAGCATGAACTGAGATTTCAGAAAGCCAAAGAGGAAGGTACTACAAGTGTAGGGATAATGGAAGATGGGAAACTTAGGCTGAAGAGGAAAGAAGAAGGAATGCTGCAAAAAAGGATGAAGTGTCTTGTCAAGGATGATGCCATATTCACATCCAGAAAAGACACAGAGGTGAAAACTGGGGAGAAAGGCAGGAGACAATTGCAGCAAAGCAGTCATTCCCAAACTTTTCCCATCAATGACCTCTTTCCCTTCCCTTCCCTTCCCTTCCCTTCCCTTCCCTTCCCTTCCCTTCCCTTCCCTTCCCTTCCCTTCCCTTCCCTTCCCTTCCCTTCCCTGACCCCTCCTCTTTTTCACACAGTTCAGGGTACAAACTTCACTACCCACCTTGCCAAAGATTGTTTTGTTTTTACTTTAGGAATTTTACTGAATGTGATGGGCGGATAACTCTCACAGCTCCAGAAATGGTATGAGCAGAAACTATCCTAACTTAGCTACTCTTTGCCTGGGAAAGTCCTCCAAAACTATTTCAGCAGGTCTTGTACTGCAAATACCTCTAAGCACTTATGCCGTGATCTAAGACACTTTATCAGCATTATGCTAAAATCCACTATTCTGATGAGACCAGCACAGGCTGTATGCTGTTTGGACACAATGAACTGAAAATAACAGACATAGGCAAACCATGGATACTGGCACAGATTAAGCATTAGTCAATTGTGCAAACTGAGCCCAGGGGCCAGGACTCCTTTCCTGCTGTGCTCCACAAAGATGATGTTCATCTTGCTGAAACTACCTATTATGTTTTCTCTGCTTGTATGTTCATTTCTGCTTAAATAGTCCTGGTCTTTAAAACATGACAGAGGTAAAATTTCAAAAGCACGGGCACATACTAGCTTAACTGCTTGTGTTCTCAAAGTATCTGAACGCACTAGCTTTAGTTCCTTGCAGACCTGCAAAACAGAGACTCACCTAGCACTGTGCACCTGTTCATAGACATAAACACACACACACTATTAGATGATCTTTTTGTGCATATATACATGTAGATACACATATAAATACATGTACAGTTATACACACAGAAGAAAATTTATACAACTGATATATGCATATACATACCTCCTACCTATTGAAGTAGGACTAGTTTAAGCTTATACCTTGTCTGATTCTTAAAATATCACCTCGACCTTGTTTATGGACACTGAGAAATAGGAAAAAGCTTATCTAATATCTCAGAAATGTGTAAGCTTTAACTCTGTTATCTTGAAGCAATAAAGAACACAATTTGATCTGTTTCATATTAAAGCATTTAAAACTCTTGCAAATATAGTACTGCAGAGCTCTCATGCACAGATAAAAGGTTTTGACATATTCAGTTGTATTTCTTTTAATATTTCTTCATCAATATATAGATGACATGAGGAGGTGAATGAATTAAGCACATCCTGTTCTTGACAAGCGTATCCCAAGTTCAATTAGATGTATGGATTTGCACTGCTCTACTCTTACTTGTACATGCAACCATGTCAGTGAACTATTCTTGCGTCAGCAAAACCTACTGATATGAATCTGCAAAGGAAATCCAGTCTTGCTGTCCATGTCATAGTTCTTTTTCATAAAAGCAGTATTTGGAATTCATAATCATAGCATAATTCATAATATCATAATTCTTTTCATAAAAATAGTGGGATATTTGCCCTACTGCTGTTGGTAGAATGTCTGAGAAACTCATTAAACTGATGGATTTGTCCTTCGACGTTCCTTCTTCCAATTTTCAAGCTAAATTTATCATAAGTGCTATATATCTGTTGCTCTAAAGAAAATTTGTTTTCTCTTGAACAACATTTCCTCTTGGTGTTTATTCCTGACACAGGCTGTTTACTGATCTGTAACCACAGTACTTTTTAGGATAGAGCATGCTTTATCCTCCACAGAGAGTATGATGTCTGTGTTTCAAAATAAAACACAGATCAATCCTGAACACAGACTGCTACTCATCCATATTGTGCTTGTTATAGCTGCCCCCAAGACACCTAAGCAATGTCCAGACACGTCTTGTGGCATAGCATGCACCAGGAACCGTTCTAAACTGACTGTGCAGGCAAGCCTATACGAGGCTACACCCTATTTTGCTTTCTACATGCCTCCAGTGTTATCTCAACAGGTTTTATACCCTGAAATACTCTTACATGCCCTGATATAACTGATGTAGCACTTGAAGCTTGCGAACTCCCTAGTTTCATTCCTTGACAATATTATTTTCTAAGCTGCACTACTTTCTCCACAATATCTCAGAAACTTTGAGCAGAAAAGCACACAAATACGCACACACATATAATGACTTAGAGCCTCCTAGATATCACCAAAAGCAGTCACAAGACCAAGTCTAGTTTGAACACTGACAGTCTATGCCACTTGGTCCAACAGTCAGGTCCATAAATTTGTTTTATTCAACAGTATAGATTTATAAATGTAAGCCTTAGAAGTGTAGCCCAGTTCCAATCTTGAATTTATTTCTTAGAGAAATGCCTCAGGGAGCCAGAATTAAGACTCCATCCCCTTCTGTGCATGAAATATGAACTAACAAGAATGGGTAAAGCACAGGAGAACATACAGATTTGAGATTGCTTATGCTACCGTAGGGTCACTTCACCTACAAAAGCCTTTCGCAGTAGTCAGGTCAGCATTGCTGGCCCTCTGCCTTTTGCTCCCTACCCTACACTTTGCAGGAGTTAGAAAGTGCCGAATGAGCTATGGCTTTAGGCAAGTCCCAGGCTCTACTCTGTCTGTGGACCTCATCTCCTGCATTATCCACCAGCTTTCCTTTTTACCATTCGTACATTTAAAGAGCAGCTCTCCACCTTGAATGTAGGATTTCAAAACATGACTTAAATTAGCTGAAAGCCTTCTGCAGCAATGTTAATATCAGCAAATCTTTACAGATATGTTTCATAAACATCTTACCCAAAGAAGACTGTACTTAAGTGTTGCTTTGTAGTGTCATACATATGCTGTGCCAGGGTTTACTATGTTTTCCCCAATACCAAACTTTATGAATGGCATCCAGTTGAAGGAAAGTTTTGAGGCGGAATTGCATTGGGGGAAAAAAAAAAGAGAGAGACCAAGAGAGAGACTGGAAGTATTTGGAATTAAATCTCCTATGTTCTGTGCTCCCCTATAATAAGGAAAAGAATCTCTTTCCAAGTCAGCTGTCAGCAGAAGAAATGGCAACAACCGTCACTTGGGATTAACAGATGTATTGATAATATTTTTGAAAAGACTTCAGTCTTAATCCAGCCTGTGTTTTTTTCTGCTGGTATCCCTCACCAAAAGAAAAAAAAACACCCTTTGCCGCAGTAACACAACCCTAGCACAAAATACCTGCATATACTAGTAAAATAAAAATAAAATGTTCTATCTGAAAGGTGGAGAAGTGCTATGGCAAGGCTACATACTTCCTCAATGAGTATTTAGAATACTTTAAGTCTAGAATTTATTTAAACAACTATACCCATAGCAAATTAGATGAAATTAAACTTGCCTATATGGAGATCATTCAGTCTAGTAGAAAACTTTTGCTGGAAGTCATCTTTCCCTTTTTTGGTGGAAAATAATCACACACAAAGCATAAGAAGTTTTATCAGGAGAAAACACCGGAGTTTTGTGCAAGCACAGAAAAATATCAATAGAGCCGAGCTCCTTAGTTTTACTGTTCCCATGTGTAACTCTTAAGAAATGCAAAACTGAAGGTCCTCTCTTGAGAAGTGGTGATACCCAAAGGACTAAGAAGAGAATCCTGCCTGAATTAATTATTTATCAGGGATTATTCATCCATTTTTAAAAGCAAAGATCTGTTCTGGATTAGCATATTCATATTTATATTTATTCTTCATATTTTCAAGACGGTTACAATATACAGTGCTTCAGTGCAGTATAATTTGAGACTACCAAATGGGAAAATGAAAATAGAATGATAGTGTTTTCCATAAACATGTAAATTACAGGCAGCCATAGAGATGGCCTAGAGCTCTCAAGACTTGCTAAATCCTAATGTCCCTCCAATGAGACCTAGAGCTGTTTGTGTATTTATTTATACAGTTTTGATTTGCTCACAGCTGATAGCAAAAATGAACTGGAGAAAAATACACAAGTGCTTAACAGCCCACATTTCTGCTCAAATCAGGTAGAATTTTTTAATGTTTCTTTGTATGATGTAGAAGAATGCTAGCATACTGCTAATTTTGAAGAATCTCTCTGCCCTGTGTTATGCACATCTGTTGCTTTGTGGCAAGCCTATAGAAATATCTGCCACTACTTGAATCACACATCATCATTCTCAGGACATAAAAAAGCCACAATTTCACCTTTTGTTTAAATTCTAATGAGAATTACGCTATACTCAGGGGATGGAAGGAAAAGAATTCCCAAATCCCTTGAGCAAAATGCAGCTCTTAATAATAGGGTTCTCTACTACTCCCAGAGCAAGTCTAGGCAGAATGAAACTCCTATTAAAATTCCGATTGTATTTCAACTGCAAAATAGTACAGACATCAAACATTCTCTGTTTTCAACTACTGCACAAGCCACTGTTCTTGGAACATCACTTTTTGGTATACTTTAAGTACATACCATTTGGAAAATGACATTTTTGTCATTTTTTTAGGGCAATTTTGACAAAATGACAATTTTGTCATTTTTTAGGATGCATAGTCCTAAGCCCATATCTATATATTCCCAGTATTTGCCCTTTTTGACAGGAAACATTTTAAAAATATTTTGGGTTTAATTTGCTTCTAAAAAAATCTCTAAGGTTTGCTATTATGAATGGCATTCCTTCTCTGAAGTAAGAATCAAAACTTTGTAATATTTTCTGAATTTCTCTATATTGTAGAAGTCTGTCTCCATTATGAAAAGCTAAATTTGAATGTTACTGTCTTACTCCATTGATTACCTTTCTGTGTATTCAGTTATATAATTTTTTTTCTTTTAATTAAAAAAAAATACCTTCTCTCCTCCTATTAGTAATTCAAAACCAGCAGAGTTAGGTAGGTTAATACTCCTTTTTCCAAAACATTGGCACATTTCCTAAATTCAATGTAAAAAAGGGTCAGGATAAGATGAATGTGATGGGCACCAGGGGAAATGAGTTTCCTTAGGAGATAATGGAAACAGAGGAAACTAGTTAGATCCTAGTTATACTGGCAAGAATGAATCAAGGAGAAAGATACTGTTAGTTTTGAACTGAAAATATTTGGTAAAGAAGCTTAGAGACAAAATAAACAACATCCTTGAAGTCCATTTCTAATTGATTTTACTGATTCACCAAAGGTAGTAAGGCAATGCTAAGAATTATTTATCACAGATTTACATTAGCAACTGAATTTGAAGGTTAAAGGTAAAATCAAAAAACTTGTTAGCTTCATCTGTGTTACAAATTCAGTGAACTCTCAGAAAATATGCACAACAGCAGCCTGCAGAAAGCTTTTCTTAACATATCAGACTTCTCTGTTGTAAACTAAAGAACTTACAGGGTGTTAATAAATTGAGTACAATAGTACATCTTGCTTTTAATAAGATGTTTGTTCAGAAAGCACATTAAAGACTCATTCAAAATGAAGGTGATAATGCATATGTATGGTATCTTAATAATGAGAAATCACACCTTCCTTTCTTTTTTTCTTTCCCAGCTCCTTCCCTCCACCCCTTTTTCAGAAGCTGCACATTTTTTAAATGAGTTGCCTGGTCAATAAGTAAAAAGAGTATTAGATGTCTTTTAACATATTTGATTTTTCAGATAAAATGGAATGCTTGAAAGATTCAACGATGATTGAAGGTGTTTCTTCACTTTACTCTAAAAGCTTTTTTGGCAAGTTCCCTACCAGGGAAGCACTTCACTGCCCAGATGAGATCCTTGCAATGATTTATGTTATAAAGTTACACTCCTATACTCAATGTAAGCATATTAAGAGATGATAAATAACCAGAATCTAAAGACCAAAAGATATAGCAGAAAAGCTAGCTCCTCTATAGTTACACATTTCAAATCCCTGCTGATATATAATCTTGATTCCAATTGTAAAGCTACTGCTTGCCATCTTCTTTATCAGCTTCCTAATTGGTTTAAAATTCCTAAAGTGTGAAAAAAAAAATCAAGGATTACAAATGTGATTACAAACGTGTTCAAATGATTAATCACTAACACTTATATTGGGGTTATCCTTATACAGGATCACATTAGATCTTACAATGGGACAAAAGCAGGGAAGAGCTCTCCTATGGCAACCCAGATTTTATAGGATGTCAATGATTTCTAGACGCAAAGACTGATTGGAGAGAATCTAGGAAGTTATAAAACTCCAGGCAAGCTCGCAGGAGGCATTACCCTTAAAAAGTTTTCTAATGACCTGGATTTTTTTTTTGCCTTTAAGACATATTTCTTATATCTAACAAGTGCCTCCTAGAAATCTGTAAACCAGAAGACATTGCTAAGACTTTGTGAAAATAAGAATCCAACCATTAGGGGCAGGGTGCTGAGGATGGACAAGTGGACAGTGGGATCCTGTTCCTGGCAGGGAATGCCAGAGAACTTCTGCACTCATCTGGTGAAGCCTATGTCATGCATCTCCAAACAGGCTTCGGCATGGGCATGTTCACAGTGAATTTTTACATCAAGATGAATCTCTTCTTACTAATTACAGAGATCCTAGGAAAGTAAGGTGAGAGTGCTTCAAATGCTGTAACTGCTGTATCTCCTGTCTTGCTTTGAGAACACTATTGCAAAACTTGCAGAAATACCTGGTCCTGCAATACTCACAGTACATTTTTATGAATCAAAAAGGTGAAGTGATTCGATAAGCATCAAATTAACATCAGAACAAGCCCTAAAACCACCCAATTTCAGTAAATGTGATTCATTCTTATTTCCTCTGCACCTCACCTTCCTACCACTCCCAGTGCACACACAAAGCTCTGTCCCCTGGGTAGAAAGATGTCAAAGTGCAAACAATCACTGACAGAAAAAGGTCATTTCATTCCTTTCAGTGAGATATGGCACATTTAATTTAAATTATACGCAAATGAAAGTGATATGTCACAGAAGAGAAGGTGGCACACAGCCCTTCAGAGAATAAAATATTATTCTCCCTAAAACCTTGACCATCTGCCTATCAATTCAAATCGGGACGATCAGAGGTACAAGCTGTAAGAGAGCTGTATCCTCTCTCCGGTGACCTGAGAGAAAAAGTATTCTAGTTTGTCTTCCTCACAGAGTTTTTCCCTCTTTCAAAAGACAAAGCATGTTTACTAAACTGCCTCTTTAGAATGAAGTAGTATTAAAGCTGAAAGTTTGGTGTTTTGTTTGTTTGTTTTCTAGCTGAGGCTTTTAAGAGGCCATGTTTTAGCATTGTTGTAACATCCATAATAAATTAGAGACAGTCCTGAAATTCTTCAATCTGCAAGGCATGTCAAGCACAGAGATGCTCTGCTCTTGCAGGTCACCTCTTGGATCAGCTCTTGGGATGTGAGACTTGTTTTATCTCAGTTATCCTTTTTATCTTCCATTTCTTTGCTGAGCAACTTTTCACTACAGTTTTATGCAGCCAATATTTGTACTAGAAAAAAAATAATTGTAATTCCAAAGTAATCTTTCTGTGACCTTTTGTCTACTTTTAAGCCCAGTTGGCACATAAATACCAGCCTACACATTATCATCACAGCAAATGCTGTCTCAGAAATACCAGGACTCAGAAAATCATCATTTACACAGAAGAATATAAAATAACACTCTTGGTTAAAAGATAAGGCATATTGAAAGGATTTTTCATGTAGCATTTTAATGTGATAATTAATTCCTAAAAGTCTGAGTTTCAGTCCTCATATAAATAAGTGGATGCTAATAGGCCATCCATAAAGACTCCCCTTGTTAAAATACAAATGAGATATCCCTTATGTTTATACATGTGTAAGTACAATTAATATTGCAACCCAACTGGAAACAAAATTGCTTTAGTTAACCAACCATTGCAAGGCAATCAAATGTGGTATCAAATGTAATTGTAGAAGATCCATTTGGGGAATAACAGCAATTATTTCATACAGATTTCTCCCCTCCTTCTTCCAATTCACGTACAATTTTTTTCATGCATCTCTATGCCAGAAAAATAATTGGACCATCACAAGTGTCAAAACCACTCCCCTTTCACTCTGCAGCATACAAGAAAATTCAAACGGACAAGGCTGTTTCGTTTAGAAATATTGGTTTGTACCTCTGATTTGTAACTGCATTAATCTAAAAACATTTAAGTAGGTTTTATTTCTCCAGCTGTACATGCAGCTAGGGAATTGGGCAATACCGATGGAGTAGGAAGCAGCGAATGGCATTTCTTTATTTGCCTGAAGCTAAGCGCTTTGGATTTGCCTTCATAAACTTCATAAATGTTCTCTAAAGACTTAACAGTTTTCTAACAGGTAAGTATTATTTTAGGGCTGTAGATGTAAACAGCAGTTCAGACATGACAATTGACTTTGTGCTTAATCAGGAAACAACACGTTACAATCCAATATTAATGATTTTTTTTTCCTTTTTTACTCAGAAGACATTCAGTGTTCTTAATTATTATTCTTAATTAATATTCCTTTGAATCATTTTGCACTTTTTAGTAAATTAATTAGTAATTGCCAAAATTATTTTGATATTTAATTATCAATGCAAAGTACCAAAATTCAAAGATCTTTATTTCTGTCACTTAATAAAAAGAATATATATAGCCCCTGGTGTCAATCTATGTATTTAGAAAGCTATGAAAGGTGACAGAAGGATAGGAATATGAAAATACTTTAGCTAACACCAGGTATTTGCTGTTCAGTAAGCAGCTGGGTCACAGCTTCCCAGGTTCAAATTAATATCAATCAGAGATTTCTATGTTCATGGCTATTTTTGGTTTTGGTAAACATGAACAGATTATTCCAGATAAAACCAAAATAAAATTTAAAAATTCTTAAACTTTGGTAAAGATTCCTTTAACTATTGATCCTGGCAAGATCATGCAGCAGATCCTCCTCGAAACTATGCTAAGGCACATGGAGGACTGGCAGGTGATTTGAGGCAGCCAACATGGCTTCACTAAGGGCAAATTGTGCGTGGAAAATTTGGTAGCCTTCTACAACGGGGTTATAGCATCAGTGGAGAAGGGAAGAGCTACTGACATCATCTACCTGGACTTGTGCAAAGCATTTGACACCGTCCCACGCAACATCCTTGTCTCTAAAATGGAGAGAAGTGGATTTGACAAGTGGACCACTCGGAAAAGGAATTGGCTGGATGGTCACACTCAAAAAGTTGCAGTCAACGGCTCAATGTCTGGGTAGAGACCAGTGATGAGTGGTGTCCCTCAGGGGTCTGTATTGGGACCAGTATTATTTAACAACTTTGTCGGGGACATAGACAGTGAGATTGAGTGCACCCTCAGAAAGTTTGTGGATGACGCCAAGCTGAGTGGTGTGGTTGATACTTTATAGAGAAGGGATGCCATCCAGAGGGACCTCAACAGGCTGGAGAGGTGGGCCCATGCGAACCTTGTGAAGTCCAACAAGGCCAAGTGTAAGGTCCTACATGTGGGTCGGGGCAATCCCAAACATGGATACAGGCTGGGCAATGAGTGGATTGAGAGCAACCCTGTGGAGAAGGACTCGGGGGTGTTGGTGGATGAAAAACTGAATATGAGCCGGCAATGTGCGCTAGCAGCCCAGAAAGCCAGTCACATCCTAGGCTACATCAAGTGTGGCCAGCAGGTCGAGGGAGGTGATTCTGCCCCTCTACTCAGCTCTCATGAGACCCCACCTGGAGTCCTGTGTTCAGCTCTGGGGCCCCCAGCATAAGAAAGACATGGACGAGCTCGAGCGGGTCCAGAGGAGGGCCACGAAAACCCAACACTTAAATTTTCACTTTTGTTTTTCTTTGCTTGGTCTTCTTGAAGTAGCTGGAATTTAATACACTATAGTACTACAAATATTGGAAGAAATTCTACTCTCATTCAATTACAAATAGTAGAGAAAAGGGATTTTAGTAGATGTGGATTTGTGTTTCTGTCAATGGTTTAGTCCCAATTTTTTTTCTAAAAGGCAAGCAAATTCCTTCCCTTAGACAATTCTGACAGTCTTTATATTAAATTATTAGCTGAAATAACAAAAATGAGGCTGTGGGATGAAATATGGAACTTCAAAGATTTTTCCCTGTACTAGCTAATTTCAAAAGACCATATCTGAGGATGCTGAATTTTTATTATACTACGACATTAACCTGCAAATAAAATCTTTAAAGGTCTTTAATGCTTACATGCTTCTTTTGCTGCAAACTGTGCAATAAATATTCATATTTTGAATAAGGTGTTAGAACAGGCACTCTGTCAATCTTTAGATTGACACATCCCTTGTAGCTCTGTATAGACCTTGGTATTATGGCCAGCCCTCTTTGCCCTTCCTCTTTTGGATTTGTTCCACTGAAGTCAGCCCATATATACTTCCCCAGAAGGAATGTTTGTGATATTTTTTCCTTAAAACTCCATAGGCTATTATTCAGCTGCAATCTGACTGTCAAGGGGCATTGCTGATCGTGAGCTCATTAGAAGCAGAAATAGATTGTCCCAGAGAGTTTCTTTCTACAGCGACTCATGTGCAATGCTGCTGGAAGGGCTTTCATCACCCAAAACCAAATCCTGGACAAGAAATAAACCTCGTACAGCATGATGTAGACCATTCATAATGCTATCAGAAGTACTCTAAGAACCCTCATCCGCAGAAAGTTTTACAGTGTATCTTCTATTTTCCATCACAGCCATTAGGAGAATGAATCTTCCAGTGAAAATTAAGTTTATCAGAAAGATCTGTGTGCAAACTAATTTGAGCAGGCATTTTCTAAAAAGTAGGCCAGAAGAGACGAAAGATTACTTCTGGCAAAAATGGAACAAATTAAATTATAAGAGGCTTAATACATTTATTTGAACTTTAATTGCATAACCTAATGTCAAGGTTATTATATGGTGCACACTGTTCTCATCCAAATTCAAAACAGTAAAGCACAAGCTCAGTTTGCAGTTACTTTATTATAAATCCAACTGCATATTTTTTTATTTTATTCTGACCATAGCCTTTGCCTGAGCCACAACATTAATATAAAATCACATTTCAAAATTACTTTGAGATCTCTCCTTGGCAATGAATTCTGATAAGACCAGAAGCCTCTCTGGTACGACTGACTTCTGCTGCAAGTAAAGGGCGAAAAGAAAATCAAAAGCTGAGACGGTGTTGTTGATATGATGCCAGTGTGTACAGTAAGAAGCAAAACGATTCGAAAGAGCATCTGACTGTATTCACACTGTTCTGCACTGAGTCCCTCAAACCTGCAGGTTTTGTTTTCTATTCAAAACAGAGACAGATTAGCAGAAAAGGTTGCTGTGGCATTCTCATTATTGCATCCCTATGGAATATGCGTTCTGTGTTTTACTGTGTATTAGAAGCTGTGCCTGGGCAGAGAGCACACTTAAAAGCCTTCAGGCTGTGTCCAGACCCTCTTTGCACTCCTAAAAGCCAGTCATTCTTACCTGAATTATTTGGCCCAACCTTAGGGGTTTTTTTGTATGTTTGTTTTCAGATCTCCAAGTACCTGAGGAACATTGGATCAGAAAGGACATTATAGAAAACTATTGTGCATTTAACTGTGTGCCACTGTGATTCTAGTGGATGTGCAAACACAGTCTAGGTTTGTAGCAGCATCACGTAAAAGCACTGTCTGCTTTTATTTCTGAAGGAACAGGTAATGAAGGCATAATAAATGACTTTGACACTTAGCAGGGAACTGTAGCCTAAAATTAACAGGCTTATAATCATGCAGCACAATATTAACTTGGCTTGATCGGTAATAAAGAATTAATGTCGTACATTTTACAATCATCTCACTTGTCTTTCAGTAAAGTCTGAAATGATTGAAGAAAATAGTTTAGTGTTTGACCAGGTTAGGGCCTCTTTCAGTAGCACCAGAATACTGAAGAGAAGAGATGAAGTTATTAAAGTATGGAAAAGGATTCTAAAAAAATAGTCTATGACTCCCAATATAGACAGTCATGTAGATAACCAAATCCTTCTGTATTAAGCTTTTTCCTGCTTTTTTTCCACCACATAAACAAAAAACAACTTGTAAAAATCTTTTCTATGATTCTGTGTTTCAGCGCTTGGAGTAGCACACTTTTAACAGGTAGTAACCATCACTCAGATGTCTTCTCTGTAATCATTCCTTGTATGTCAAAACAAACAGATCTGTTGTGTACACCTCAGAGCTACATCCCTGGGTCTGCGAAGCTCCCTATGAGTTTCTGAAGTGAAAAGTCCACTTTATTCTCTAGACACCCAGACTGAGACCCTGTTTACTGAATAAAATAAAATGCCCATTCACAGTCAATGACTCCTTCCATGGTGGATATATAAACACCATGTTTGTAAGAACACAGTCAACATTTCAAAGAGGAAAAATCCAAGAAGGTTAAAAGGAGAAAAACTGAAACTTACCCCAAACTCATCCCTCCACTGATGTGATGCCTGGTACTTCTCTGCTTCTTTAGCGAGGCGCTGAAGACCAAAGAGAGAGAGGACATACATTTTAGTCTTTATTGATTCTTCACATAGCAAAAAGTCTTTCCTTTTTAATTTCTTCATATACATGTTTTCTCTATATAATTTTCTATATATGTATGCTTTTTTGCACTTACTTGAAAATTACGTATATTTGAGTTTCAAAAATGCTCTATTATTTGCTTATTTAAGTACTGTAATCATGCATTAGAAAACTTAACCCTCATTCCGATGTCATTTAAGAAGTTCTAGTTAAATTCAAAATCCATCAATATCCTTCTGAAAATACTTTCTCCTTACACACACCGCTTGGCCTTATATGCATTAATTTAATCTACCACTAAATGACAAGTATTTATTAGAATCTTAAAACATTGTATTATGGACATTTATTTCTCCATTAAATTATTTAGCTTCAATTATAGGAAGTACTGACATCCCCTATGATTATTAGGGACCCATAAAAACTCAGTAATTTGGACTAGCAGTAGTCTGGTCCCATGGACTGAATACACATTAGCCGTTGGAGAGTAACAGGCATGCTCCTAGAGGGCATTTTTCCCATTTAAATTAAATGGACAGAAATCCAGTTTGTCCACTTAGCCCCACAGGAAGCAAAGTACGGCACACAGGAATGATCAGACGATCATCTTGCATATCAGTCTCTTGTACAGACACATCTATTGGGTTGGTGACATGTCTCTCCTCATACGAAATCATCAGTCTTTGAAAAAACAGCTATTCGTACACACTTATGAGGCATTTACTACAATTTTGCCTACAAAAGTTGCCAAGCATAATATGTGTTCTCCAGCTGAGCTGCACACAGCATCCCCAGTGCCGGCAGCCCTGGAGGCAAGCACCCATCCTGAAAGCAAGCAAGCTCACTCAGAAGCAGCAGGTACCTGATGTGAAAGTAGTTCATGTGGACTCAGCCATGTCCTAATTGTTGAGGGGCTTACTTTGAGAACTAAATGATTGCATAGGCCAATAAAAATTTTAGCAACTGTCTCTGGGAAGTCATGGTCCCTTTCTAACAGAAATAGCCTGGCTATATCCACCAGCTAACTAGGGATAAAAACGCTTTACTGCGTAACAATATGTGCACAGTAAGCCTGATGATAATTTTAATATTCAGACCAATTCCTACACAAAATGAACTGGTGTTCTAAGTCACATTTTCAGTTGCGTCAACTGTCGGTTCTTGCTAACAACCAAAAGGAACATGACCAGAAAGTTCAGATAAGCTGGAATCGCAGAGATGGTGCTGTCAGAATCTCACCTCAGCCCCAGGCCGGGATAGCAGCCACTACGCTATCTGACCCCAAACGGGCACTCCCACTTCCCCCTCTAACAACTATCAGGATGATAAATTTCACAAAGCAAAACTTAGGATCTTTTCCTTTCTTTTACATTTGCAATCATGCTATATAAACAAAAAAACCTCAACAAACCTGTGTGCTCTGCTGCCAGAAAATAAGTGTCCTCACTCATTCGTTTTATTGTCAATTCAAATGATTCTTAGCTAATAGAAAGCTACTAGCATCTTACAGGCATTGCCAACTGGAGGTACCCTCCAGAGGAGCCAAGTACCACATTTATAAAAGAAAAACTATGATATAATTTGATGCATAACACTGGGAAAAAGCACAGTACAACTCTCCCTTGACCACACTGGACAAACACCTCAGATACCTGCAGTATTTTCAGTTTTCTGGTAATATACTAGAACAATTTTGTCCATCTACTTTCTTCAATCACTATAGTCAGTTCTGCATCTAAATCTGGCCTATCCTCTGGTGACTTCAAGCTGATTAAGTCATGTTTCACCAGATTGTAGCAAAGCAAGAGATGACACTTATTACACATGTAAATAGCTGCAGTTAACACTGCCCTCACATTTCCCTCACAGTCTGCTTCGTTACCTTAAGGTACCCAGTGAACTGCACTTGTTTCCTACAACAGACAGTGGAACCCAAATGCACAAACTGATAAATGGATTATGAAGAGAAATATATAAGGAGCATTAACATTACTACAAATTTCACAGGGAAAGAACTGCAGCCACACTTGAAATTCCTCAGCTTCATGAAAGGTTGGTAGATTCTTCAGCTAATCTGTACTATAAAGCCAAAATGCTAAAAGCAAATTAAAAAAGTAAAAGGTTTTGGTTGGTAGGTTTTTTTGAGGGTTTGTTTTTTGGTTTTTTGTTTTTTTGGGGGGAGGGGCATTGGTCTTAAATGGAGAAAAAAGAATACTCCCCACCAAATTCTTCTCCCTGAAGAATTTTTCAGTCAGGTTTAAATAAGAATCCATCCTAACTGCCTAAATAATCTGCTAAATAAGACTACACACAATTTCAACAGCTCTTTATATCTTAAAATAGCTTCCAAAATGAGAAGTTGTCATTTGAGGTATGCATACAGAGCATAAGGTTAAAGGTTGTTACAGGCAGTCAAGCTCATATAAAAGCACAAGCAACCAGTTACAATGATGAACAATGAGAAAACAGCTGTGTTCCTTGGCTCAATCAAACCATAACCCACACAAGGCCACGAGAGCCAGGCCTCGGATTACCCAGCTCATCTCCAGCAGAAGACTTTATCAACATTTATGTGAAGGCTATCATACGGACACAGATCATGCAAGGACTTCATCTTCAAGAAGCAGGTGTTTATTCAAAAGATACGGGTTGACTGACAGGAAGTCTGTGCATGCAAAAACCAGAATCACAGAATGGTTTGGGTTGGAAGGGACCTTAAAGATTATCTAGTTCCAACCCCCCTGCCATGGGCAGAGACACCTTCCACTAGCCCAGGTTGCCCAAAGTCCCATCCAACCTGGCCCTGAACACTTCCAGGGATGGGACATCCACAGCCTCTCTGGGCAACATGTTCCAGAGCCTCACCACCCTCATAGTGAAGAATTTTTTCCTCATATCTAATCTAAATCTACCCTCTTTCAGTTTAAAGCCATTACCGCTTGTCCTATCACTAGGAATCATTCTCTCCTGTGTAATACCTTTGATATTTTTAGGAAAGACAAGGGAGGAGTATTCAAAATAAATTACAAAAAATTGAGAAGTATTTCATGAAGCTAAGGTGTTCTGAGAAGTTCCTCATTTCTATGCAAGGAGAAATGCTACTGCTACAGCAACATGGAGTCTAATGACTGAGATATTCACCCTTCCACAGCGACTGCTTTGTTAAGACCAAGAGTAAGAAGTCAAGACTTGGGTCAAAAATAGCTAGATTGTAAAGCAAACTCAAGTTACCTATGCCCTTTATTGTGACACGAGGAGAGACTAATTTTTCGTCTCTCTCAAAGAAATCATGCCTGCTTCCTTTTGTGGTATGCAAAGGTCAGGTCTTGCCTTCCCTGTTTTGATGGAGGAGTCTCTGGAGAATGCCAACAGAAGAGTAACACCACAGCAGGCTGACACCTGACACTTCCCATTTTCCCTCTCATTACACAAGAGTTTAATAAGGTAACACCTTCTTTAACACCATGACCCACCGCAGTTCCCCATAGGCTTCTCCAGCAAATGCTAAAATGTTGAGTTCATATTTTTATAAAAGAAATTTTAGAAAATAAGGAGAAATGGTTCTAAAACAAACATGCAAAACAACATTTCTGCATATTAGATTTTAGTAATTTCTTACTCCATGCCTCTGTATGCGTGCTGCGGAGACGAAAGCTGTGAGATGTTTTCAGGCCTTCAATGAAGCTCTGTTTAACATCATCTTTTAAGATAGAGAAGGTGAAAAACCAAACACCACTAAAAAGGGGAAAAGGGACAAAACTAACATTTAATAGAAACATTCTGGCTTACTTCAAAGTATTTAAAAAAATAAGTATGCTTAGAGAAAAAATAAGTCTGCTGGAGAACAAGTATTCTCACATTATGGCAATGATACTCAAATCACTCTGAAGTAGCACATAAATTGAGAAACCATGATCAGGAAGAGAGGGCTGAAAAAGCTAACAAAATGCTGTAGCATCTACTCCTACGCTTTTGGACGATGCCCGACAGCTGTGAGATGGTGCTTCTAAGTACGAGAGCAAAAGGGCTGACGCTGGATTTAGCCAGTGTGATTGACACAGTAAGCTGATGTCAAATTTAAGGTGCTTGAAAATACTGTTATTAAACAAGCATTTATTTAATAAATGTTCCCAGATGAAATAATTCTTTGTACCTCTTTTGTTTTTTTAATTTTAACTTTTTTTAGTGAATGAGAACTGCTCTCTCCGTTGCTATTTTCTAAAGATTGTGCAGGGTGCATTATTTTCAGGAATTTTCAAAACACTTAGCTCATCAATAAAAGAACAATTATCTCTTGAAAGACAGCCACTGCCCACAAATAAGTATTTTTAATCAAACTTCTTGAAAGAAGTCAAGAATTACCTTCCATTAGATTTCCTTAAATCTTTTAAAGAGAATAGTTACCTTTAAAGTAAAACAGCTATTGGGAAAGACAGATAAGATGCAAGTGTTACTTACTCCATCAGCCTATGAACTTTTCTTTAACTTTTAAAGGGATTACAAAAGATTACACACAAAAAAAAGCAAACCAACAACTAAAAACCCAAAGCCCAGCTGCCTGTCAATCTTGAAACTGTCTATTTTCGAAGGTCTTGTCCCCAGATTCCAAGTGCACGTTACTATCTCTGAAAGACAGCCTTTGATGTAGCACAGCCTGCAAGAAAGAGACCTGAAGAATCTTTATCTGATCTGTAAAGATGAAGTCCCTAGAAGGCCTATTCATCTTCCAGCCTTCATTTTTGTGCGCATACGTCATATCTTTATCTCCTCCTAGCCAGCACAGAATTCTGTCAACTAATGGCCCAATTACAATTATATTCAGTACAATGAAATCAATCTTTCTTTTGTGTTTCTCACTCTCCTTTAAGTATTTTATCTTGAAAATAATATGACTACCCCTTGATATATTAAGCTACTAGAAAATGTGTAAGCTTAGAGTTATTAGACATTAATAGCCTCACAAAGCTTTCTAAAATACCAAATCCATGGAATTTTTAGGTTATTTTAAGAAGATAAATACCCAGGGAGATTATATCAATATCAAGCTTAAATAGAACAATGTAGAAACGTACAACGAACTTCAAATCCTGATTTTAATATGATCCAAATATTCAATCCTGTTCCTGCATGAACAGCGTAAAAGCCAAAAAGAGTATGTGTAACAGCAGTTTCAAACATGGTTTTCATATATGTATCTGAAATACAAATAGTGTTCTTCTGTAGATGATTATCAATTGCACATCACTTACAAGACAGAAATATGAGGGAAAAATTTTGTAAGACTGGGATAAGGTGTCTGAAGCGTCAATGGAAGACTGATACTGTTATTTCACTGTAGCTCTAACACAGACTGAAAGAATTTTAAAGAATTGCATTTTCACCTCAGTAAGCTGTTACATTTTGTATTAAACCAAATTAGAACTATTTTTTTTTGCCTTGATTCTACTGTCTTTACTTGTTTTCTTTTTGTAGTAACTCTTGGCAATTAATTAGTCAAATAGCCATGAATTACTCTATTATCCTATTGTATAAAAAGATCACCCAGTTTGGCCCAAGGGGCTGAAATTTCAATAAGCAACACTTGCAAATTGGAAGGTCAGTAGCCAAAAAGTGAACTTGGGAGCGCTAATGATAGCAAGATCATAACCCCCATATAAATACACATGGATTTACTTTTCTTTGTCTTTATTTCCATACTCCCAGTGGGGCATGGGAGGGGTTAATAGGGACTGATTACCTTTTTATATGTAACTCTTACGAAAATATTTGCTATATGACCTTTCTCACAAGTGGGCATTCATAATTATCAGCACAAAAGCTGATCTAGATTAGATGAAGTTGTGGCACATTAGTTTTCGTAAGATGGTCCCAAACATAAAACAATGTCTTAGATTGAATGAAACATATACCTAATTTTGCTGATTTAAATTGTAACAACAAGGTTTAAGATCTCCTCTTCCAAATAATTTTTTTTTTGTTTTAAAAATATTTTGATCGCTAACACTGTAGCACATAAGTTTCCATGATAATTCATATTTCCCTACCTCAAATAAGAACTGTTATCTTATGCATTACTGTATTCCATTATGTAAATACCATAATCCTCAGTATAAGTGTAAACAGAATTTCAATACTCACAAAGATTTTTTAAGATTTTTTTTTACAGTGACCAACACTAGGTTTTTGTTTTGTGCTGATCTGCAGCATGGTTTTAATTCATGTATTTACACTGCAGAGTCACAGCCTCTCTCCTACTCTAGCATCTGCTGCGCCACATGATGGCAACCTGCTCTGTGGTCTGTTAATGAGGATATCTGAAGCACATAAGGTCACAAAGAGTATGTTTAGAATTGGTCTCCTGTATTCAACATAGACCTCGTATGATCTATTCCCCAGCTACTGCCTGGAGCCAGTTTCACTTTTGTCATCTGAGGCAGGAGATGAGTCATATTCATAAGGAAAAAAGGTAGGTTAGACATCTGCTGACATTGTGAGCCTTACCAAAGCACTCTTTATATAAATTACTGGTCTAAATTTATAGGTAATCTAATACAATCAGCAATTAGCATAATTTTTTTAAAAAATTATGTTGTTATACTTTGGACCACAATTCAAATTAACGCCTCAAAATTTGTCTTCTACTATTAGCCATTACCAACAACCTAAATTGCTAGATTTATTCTTTTTTCTAATCCAGCTGTAGATTGCAAAACTCAACTTCAATTAAACAATAAACAGACAATTACTTATTTTGTGTGCTTGTCTAATGCATTTTAAGCCTTTTCTGTTTTATTCACATGAACAGTAATTCTATTTCAGACCTTCTTAATCAGTTTTTCTAACAAGATGACCTCATATCCAACACGAGGCTGTCATGTTGGCTAAAAACAAATCTAACGGAAAAATTTATTATCACCTTCCATATATTTAGAAGACAGGGCTTTAAAGATTTTCTATATCTGTTAACAACTGTAATGACAATCATTATGATTCAAGACAATCTTTATTCCTATTGTTTAATTAAATGAGTGAAGGAAGAATCAAGATGATTCTCCGCAGAGAAATGTTACCCCTGTAGTGGTTTTCCAATTCTGAAACAGAAAACTTAAAATAAAATAAACCACTGGTCTAAATAAGGTCAGAAATCAATGAGAAGCCAAATCTGACTTAGAGTACTTGAGATTACAATATTGCAGGTGAAGTTAATGCTTTCTAACGTGAATAATCATATTGATTGTAATAGGGAAAACTAAAATAGGGAGACCCTAAATGAATACATCACACATGTGGCTTTTGACATCTAAAATGTCATGTGCAATCACCTGTCTCTGACAAAACCGCCATAGAAGAAAAGTCAGAAAGGATAAAACCAAAAGACCATTTGGCACAGTAACACTTCACTACATAAAAACAGCCTTTCTCTAAAACATGATCTAGAAAGAGCTCTTCTCTCCTATTTCTTCTTTTCTCTTATTGTGTGGATTTAAGAACTTAACTAATGGTAGCAAACTGTCAAACAGAGAAGACAAATATGACATAGTGCTAGTACTACTGCTACTCCTAAGAGAGTGCTGAAAGTGGTTTTTAAATATATTATACTAAAGTGGTATTCTTAGTTAAGAGTTAGTAAGAATCTAAAAGTAGTCAAATGCAGGTAAGGTAAAACAATCTTCGACTCTGTCCTGAAAACAAATCTCAGAACAGCTGGAACTGTCCATCACTGAGAATCATCACTGAAGGATAAATAAATAAATAACTAGATAGATAAATAAAATATGCTAACAAACACTTGTTTAAACTTCTGAAAAAACAGTACAGCTGGGTACGCACCCAGGTGACTGCACAACCTATGGCAGTGCAAAGGGGGATGCTGTCAAGTACCTGTCGGTAGCTGTCTGGACACTTACTGGTTGCCACCTCAGTTTGGTCTCTAACGTTCATAATCCTAACTAGTAAGACCATTGGCACTAGCTGAAAAGAAACCATACGTGAGCAGTCAATGGGATAAATGAGCTGCAGGTGCAAAAACATTGCTGGAGGGCACCTTTCTGAGTCCCAGAGAATAGGACAAACCAAATACAGTCACAATGAAGAACAGAGGGAGCACAAAATCGTGTTCTATGACTGGAGCACTGAGTCCAGTCCATGAGGTATGAAATACGGTTTGTATGAAATATCCTACAAACTTAGTATGCTGCAGAATGAGCGTACAAAATAATTCTGTTCAACTATTATTAAACAGCAATAAGGAATGTAGGAAATTCTCATCAGAAGGTAGTAAACCAACACTTTGTTAAAATCTACATTTTCCACATTTACGGGGAAAGGGGGGGGAGGAAGGAGGCTCAGTTCCCAAGTCTGAGTATATTTCTAGGATGTGTGCAATCGGGAGATTTGAGAAGCTGGGCAATATTATGACAGCTTGATACTGCCAAATATGTTTCAGCAGACAAGAGAGTAAGTTAGAAAGAACTGTAGATAAAGTCATGAAGAAAAACGATCAGAAAAGAAGAGTAAGAAATAGTCTGTCAAAGGCATCTTGACATCTAGCAGTGGAATTTTGCTAGAGTGGTGTATAGAATCCGCAAAAGACCACTTCTTTTAACATATAATTTATCCTTCTCATTTGCAGAGGTTTCAAACCCTTAGAACTTATGACATTTTCACTCTAATAATTCATATGCCTTAAATGCAAGTCACATTAGTGTTATAATTTTAAACAAGCTCAAAGTGAAGGACACACGCTGAAACCATTAGACTGAAATTGCCGGCTGCTCGGACAAATCACAAATTGCATACCACCACCAGCTCCAGTTCACTGCCTGCCTTAGGAAACTCTTTTAAGCTTCACAGCTGAGCTCGTAACTTCACAGGCACGATTAGACGATGACACTTATATGGAGTAGGCATGCCTCGTTACCCTGCTTTTTCAACTGTAGTGTATGTGTAGTGGTTAGCAACCCAGGGAGAAATCAGGACTACATAAATTTATTTTAGAAATATCAAAATTAACCTACTCTAAAACAAGTGTTCTAAAATGTCAACAATGTAATTTTCCTCTAACTTATAAAAAGAAAAAAACTTAGATGCAGTTCAGCTTGCTTCACAGCTCCTTTAATATCTACTCATTAAGTATCCAGTAATAAAACTCAAACAAAACACCCTTAGCTGCTCAAAATTTATACATATTAGCAGTTCCATTAAAATCTGACTAGGATCCAAACAGGAAAAGACACAACTGAAATACACATATAGCTGCCTAATTTCAAAGGCAAAATAGGAAAAGGAACAAATCAGGTAAACACCTCCTTACGAAGGACAGGGAGAAGAAAACATTGACACAGGTTTGCATCACTTACTGGAGAAAAACACTAATGAAACACTAATCTTTAAACAAATAGGGGATGCAACAGCAGTTGCATTTTGCCTCATTGTATAAACAAACTGAACAACACATTTAACAGAATGTCCCAGTTTCATATGAGTTCAATAACAATATATCAAGTTATATCAATGTACATATTGATATAACTCAATAACAATATTCGCTATATATGGAATATATCAAACATTCAAATTACTGTTAGCAATTTTTTTTGTTTGTTCAAAATTATAGCATTCTGCTTGTTAATGCAATTCACAGAAGTGGAGTACAACCAGGTACAAAACACCACATTTAAAGAAGTGTAGTGAGTTCTGGATTTACTCACACTTCGTGTGCTACAAAACACATTTAGATGTAATGCTGTTATAATCCCAAAAGACGATCAGAAAGCTGGCAATTTAAAATCTCTGTTGAACAGATAGTCAGCTGTCTCTTTTGGCCACATCATCAGAAACAGCTTTAAGCTCTCTCAGAATTGCATAGGTATTTATATAAGAACAAAATCCAGAATTTTGAGAAATAACAAGAGTGAACAAAGCTCATTACCTGCTCTTCCTCTGTAGAATAGGACTAAATTCTTTTATTTCATTAAGACACATTCATAACCTAAATCAGCATGATAGAAGCCCAAAGTAGTTAATGATTTATAATAAAACTGCGATAGCACTGAAGTCTGCAGTAGCATTTCCAGAAATGGGCCTATAGAACATGTAACTGTATTCATAATAAAATTCAGAGCTTGAATGGTAGAACCATAATGCAAACTTAAAAAAAAATAAAAGAAATCAGCATCTTCCTCTAGGTTCTCAGATGTATAAAGCAGAATCAATATGGATTTGACTGATTAGAAGTCTGTTAAAAAATGAATCCACTTCTTAAATATATATATATATATTTAAAAACACAGCTGAATAACAAACATGGCTTTAACAAGGCAGGATAGTGTATTAACAGCTTTGCATGTCAAGGAAAAAAAATGGAGCAGGTGGTAGGCTATAGCTGCTGAATAATCAACTTGATCTCATCAAGAGTCAGTGGGTGAGAGCCAAGGAAACATGTTACTGTTGGCAACAACAGAAACAAATGATACATTAATACTGCATGCTATTTTCAGGCAACATTTCCCTAATGGAAGTAATTCTAGTCAAAAGAAATAAAAAGTGTTTAACTGAGAGTCCTGGAGAAAACTGAGTGCAAAGGAAAACGACCTTCTACTAGTGAATTGTAACAAGGTTATTTATTTTCTCAGAGATAATATGTCAGTCATGGCAGCCATGCTGGAAACACACCAAAGCCTCAACTGCTCCTACACCTGGCTTTGCACTGGGGTAACAAGATACCCATATCTCCTTCATTTCTTTCTTATTAAACGGAGCGTAATAACATGCTGCTTCTAAAACTTTCCCAAATCTCTTTTAAAAGAGGTGTTGCACTCCCAACCTTCTCCCTCTACTGGACAGGTTCAAGTTTTAACTTTCAAGCATAACCATGTGATGTTTTTAAAAACAATTCACGTCCTTCATCAGTAATTCCTCTTCTATAAAGGACTACATAAAGCTACTACTTAGCTTTTGTGGTATCTTCCCATGTCCTTTGAACATGGAAGAAACTCAGCACTTTTATGCTTCCAGTTTATACTCAGATACACCTTCATTTCCCTGCTCTCAAATGCAAGTTTTATCCTAATATAGCTACATGGTTTTAAAGCAACAGTTGCTGAACTTATAACATAAAACACTTATAGTCAATGTGATAATTTCTCATCCAGGCACAGGTCCACCAAAGGTATATAAGTATTAAGTATACGCCCACAGGGATAGCTATTAATAGATCCATATTAAGATATTAAACATTTCAGCAAATGCTTAAATATCTCTCAAGGTCACCAAGTTCCCTAAGAACTGTTCTTTTAGGATGAAATCCTGGCCCTACTAAAGTTCACGTGAGGACTTCCACTGTTGTCATTGTGATTTCACTCCTGCTGCCTCAAACCCTGTGTGTGAGACCATGAAATCCATAATCAGGGATATTCTTCTTCTAGATTCAATAATCTCCAATAGCCATGCATTGTTTTGGCCATTATTTCTCTTCAGCATCTCTTGTCATGTCTATGTCATATATCGGACAATGGATCACCTTTTTCTTCTAGGCAGTACAGCGCGTTTCTGGGCATTCTTGTGATTATAAAGAAAATCTAACCTGCTTCAGGTATATCATTAACATCTTAAGTAAGGGAGCTGGTTCACATTTCTGCACTATAAGATCTTAAAAATGGAATTATATGTGAAAAAAATTATTTTTCATCTTAAAACCTACAGTTTAAAAACTAATGCTGCATATTGTCATGGCTACAGAAGTATTTAATATCTTTTCACAACCACTGTGAAGTAAATATTGTTAATGGTATTTAACATATAAAGGAAAGTAAAGCAGAAAAGTGAAATTATTTGACTAAAGTCACACAAAACATCAGTGTCAGGTGCTAGTAACACCTAAGTCCACAAGATTTATCCTCTGGGTGAATCCATTGTATTTTCCTTTCAGTTATTTTCCTTCTTTTATGATTCTATACATGACCTATATCTATGCTTAAAATGTATTTGAATGACTGTCCTACTGAGTAATGTGCATATTTGAATCAACATTCAAATTATAATTTCCTTCCAATTTTTACAAAAAAAAAAAGAAGATAAAAAAATTAAGAGATTTTTCTAGTGTTATCCTCACAAGGTGACACATTTGAGAACTACTAGAAGTGGTTTGGGTTTATCCATGATGACTTCCACCAAAAGGTGTTTAATTAGGATGTCTCACACTTTTCTGTGTATGAAAATCTAATTGCCACCTTCTAGCTCAAAGAACACAATCAAGAAGCATTATCCCATCTCAAAATTGCCTAAGCATCTTCCTCATGTCACTTCCACATCTGGTGTTACTTCATTATTATTTTTCAGTCTTGTATGCTTCTTTTCTATAAAGGAAATATATTGAACCATACCAACAAATTCAGCACCCTCCAAAAAGTGTGTTTTCTTTTATTCCAGCTAGAGCTACTTGCTGAAAATCATCATCAAAATCAAAATGTGAATAGCAAAAAGAAATATGAAAAAGCTAAAACGTAATTATAAAAAAGACAAACTAGACATACATGTCAAGAATGTCACAGTACAAGTATATCTTAAAGCAAAATATGGCAGTACCTTGCCAGACTGGACGTTTGATGCAGCTAACTCAGTATGGTGCAGTTGACTGCAGTTGACCTGAGTTGCACTTAAAACCTCATATATGCTGCCCACGGGGAAGAATTTCTTCCACAGTCCTGTTAAACTGGCACGTTAGATGGCAGAGATGATTTTCAGAAATCAATCTGAATCTTAAATTAAGAGACCTGAGCTGAGACTTGAAGGGCTGTGGCAGATTGTTAAAGGTTTAGAATTTTTTTAAACTCTACTGAATGTTCCTGTAGGATTTCCTGGAATTGTGTTTGGGCTATATTCTTAAGGAATACTGGAAAACACATAATTTATGTAAGTGGAAAGGCAGATTCTTCTGGGCTCTGCCCTGTCATATGAAAGATTAACATCTGAGAAGTCCAACACTTTGTGCTCTCATTCAGGTCATAGGCAGCATTGAACTGTTGAACCTCTACTGCTGGAGCTAGAAAGTGACTCTTAATGCTAAGGACAAAAGCATCTTATTCTCCTGCATGAAACCAACCTCTAGATTTAGATGTGTGTACTGCATTAGGGTGGACTGGAAATGCAGCTTCATCTTCATGTTGCATCACTCAATGACTTCTGATTCATCCTAGGTTAGTATCCCCATAAATGACAACAAAACATATTCACTTGCATATAGAACAGAAGCTTCAAGGAAATACACCTCAACCTTAAAGCCTTATTAAATTAAATTACAGCTAAGTTTAATCATATACTGAACTCTTCACCTATGTCCTGTGGTCAGGTGGTTTTAGCAAATTTGAATGTAGGGTATAAGCAATTGTGAACTGAGAAAATCACCTACAGTACAGCAACATGGAGATCCAGGCAGAGGCAAAAACAGGGATCCCTTCCACCATGCTACCTTATGATAACATCACTACTTGGAGGTCTGGTTTACGAAACCAGACAGCTTGACGTTCCTTGACAGCTGAACAGTTACACGGTTCAGTTGTGTTAGGTTAAAAAGGAGATAAAAATAAGGCAAATTAACTTTATTTAATAAATTAAAATTGTAAACTGCATTTTCAAGTTTTTTTTATATTATTATTATTATTAGTCACTTGCCAAGTCAGACTTTTATCACGAGTCTCAAGCTACCTTTCTCCAAACCCTAGATTTTGGACTTAGGTATGTTATTCTTATCTGTTTAATTTCATGTATATCTCATCTTCATCCTCCAAGGGAAAAAAAAACAAAACAAAACAAAACCCAAACCCTCAGATATATAACCCAGATAATACTGTGTGGGGAAAAAAAAAAAACCACAAAAACAAAGCAAACAACAAAACTAAACCACAAACAAAAAAAACCCCACAAAACTTCAGATTTATTAAAATCTCAAGCTTATCAAGATCATACCATACTTTTGAGGGATCTGGCTTTTTCTTTAAAAAAAAAAAAATCCCTTTGGAACTGGAAATATGAGCAGGCACAGATATAAATCAGCATAACAAATAAGAAACTATGTGACAATGTAGCAACCATTCCACCTGGCCTCTGGATACACACCCATCCCTTCCCCTTACCTCAGCTTGGAGCTGTACCAGCCAGGCACTGGGACTCCGACACAAGCTTTCCACGAGATAGCGGGCAGCCAACCCCCCAAGTGCCCAGAAAGGTGAAAAAAAACAAAGTGGCAATTTCTGCCAGCTCATAATTTTTTATAACTACAATTCAAAGAGAAGCTACTTAGATGCAAAGCTACCGTGGATCTCAACCCATCCAGTACGCTGTTGCTATCCAACAAAAACCAAAGAGGTTGCTCACGTAAGCATTCCGTTGCTGGAAAGATCACAGCTTTGACTATCAATTTAACTAGAAACAAAGGCAAAAAATGTCACCAAGTTCTGCGGTGTCTTCATAAAAATGCTGCGGAAAGGAGATTTATTTACACACTCCGTGCCTGAGTTTTACAGGTACTGTATGCTCAGTAAACTGCGTGATGTAGCACTGTATTCTACTACATACGTCCAACTGAGTTTGTAGAAAACATCCTTATGTTGTATTTACATAATAAAGTAAGAACTGTATCATAAAACATACACTCATTTTCTGAAAATCAGTTCCAGTCAATCTAGAATAGTGAATCTTTCCAAACAAGGCTTTTGCTTCACAGCAATTAAATAAAATGAAAGTCTTGTTAAACTGAATGTTTTCTCAGGTTGCTATAACAGCTTCACAATAATTAAGCTTATTTCAGTGGATGGACATCTCTTCTGGCTAATTATCTCATGTATTTCATGTGCAACTAGAAAGGAAATGACATTGGATAGATATTTATGCACTTGGTTTTACATACAAAGAGCTATTTATGCTTTCCTTGAGCAACAACATTTGCACTGGTGTAAGAGCTGAATCTTCAATATATATTTTAGTATTAGCCCCCCCATCTTAGCATAAACCTAGTCAAGAGTCTCAGAAAGAAAACATTTTCTAATTTGGAATAGGAGGTTATGTTTGCTAATAATACTTGAAATGTTTATTTTTCAAAGATGCTGTTTCTAGGTATAGCACATTTGACAATGTCATAGAAATACTGTTTGTTCTTATTTTTAAACAATCAAGTTGTCAGACTTGTTTTAAATGGAATCCACAACATTGTACCAAAATCTGCTCAGTCAGAAGTAGCTTATTAAACAGCTTTGGGGCTGTTGTGTTTTTGTTGTTGTTGTTTTGTTGGTGGTGGTTGTTTTGGTTTGTTTTGGTTTTTTATTTATGGAAATAGCACTGATCAGATAATACCATGAATCCTAAGCAAATTATGTTACTGGTGCTAAACCTCGGTAGATAGTCCAGAGAAGGATGGAAGGTAAATCTGAGAAGCTGCAGCACAAGATAGCCATGCCATACTTGCCCCTAGAGAAACAGGTAACTTCCAAAAATCAGTGGGATTTATTAGAGCTATACTGCATCTATAGACAATTTAATTCTGGTCCAAACATATTCTTTCCCCAAAATTTGGCCTAAGCAGAATCTCCATGTTTTCAGCCAGGGATGTAAACATTTGCTACTACCTTAAAATAGATGAGGTGAGCCCAGATCCACTGTCCATTGAAACCTGAATCTTTTATTTAAGAGCCTGATCTGAGGAAGCCTGTGGCAGAAGAGAAGCTAGAAAGTTATCCCCTACAGACCTATTGCTCTATCTATATAATTATAATCACAATTAATTGTTCTGCATTATAGGCTTGCATCGCTGTTTTCTCTCTTCCCTGAGACAAAGCAGCCCAATTCATGGCCAGAAAATAAAGAACAGATTCTCAAATAGAGTAATTCTACTGATCTTCAATACAAAATACTGAATTAGTCTTTTAGGGGTAAGTCCACATCATCTAGAAACTTACTGTAAGAGACAAGGTATATGGAGATTTCAGTACAATCTCATCTACACTACTATTATTCAGTTTTACTCCCTTGTCAACTGTAATTTCATATTCTGCATTTAGAACTCTATCATCCCTAGGCATATTAGGATTTAATGTTTGTCACAAAGATTCAATAAACCATATGTGTTCATGTGTATACAATGTCGTTTCTATCTCAGACAATATATGTATGCTAATGTACCTGGGTTGAGAGCTTAACAGCCCTCCAAAGTACCCAGATTTGGTACTTAAACAGCTTTATGAAATCTAGTATTATGGTTGCCTTACAAGTACTTTTATGCATATTAAAAATACTCCTTACCAGTGTATGTTAACCAGACTGTTCTGTACTGTAAAGAAACCTATTATTTGTTACTACAGCAGGTGTGCTCAGTCTCATTGCCAGCCAGGGGACCTGTTTCTGTGCAGGCACCACAGAAATCACTGCAGAATTGGAATGTAGCAATACAAAGCAAACTTTTTATGCAGCTGAAGCCTTTGCATACCAGAACAGAATAGGAATCCCTAAAGAATAAGTGTTCAAACACAATATTAGAGCACATCTTGAAGTGTAGCTTAGCTAATAGCACAGACTGAGCTGAATTGATTTTCTTCAGTTATTTAAATCTCATTATATATGCCCTATTTAATTCCCTCTCCATTTAAATTGATATGAAATATAAAACAACCTCTAAATAATTTAGTGTGAAAAAACATACAAGCTAATTAAAAGCTAAAACTCGAAACCCAAACACATTATAAACACCTCTTTTTTTAAGACATCTTTTTTATTTGATTTTTTTCTGTTTTGAAGCTGTCTTTTGTTTTGTTTTGGAGAGACAACGAGGTTTTGTAGCATTTTTTTTCCAGAGTAAAAAGTGCTTACAAAGAAGCCCTTAGGTTTCAGTTGCTTCGATGTTATGCTACCAATAAGGGTTTGTGGGGCTTTTAATGTTGAAATTGTAATTAAATGAATAAAAACTAAATGTTGTATTCTTAACCATGCAACATGATTTTCCATAATTACAAATTAAAATAAATGTCATCATGATTATTAATCACTCTCTTTAATTATAACTCGAGCATTTAAATGCCACCTTACAGGATATTACCAAGGTCGGACTTTGCTGGCAGATGTCATTGGGGGGGTGGAGAAGGCAGCAGCAAATGGGTGCATTAATGCAGCAGCAATTTCCATGAGCAGATCCACGTGCCTCAGACATGTAGAAAGCAATAATTAAAAATAAAAAATAATCTGTAATTCATGAATTGCACTACAGTATACCTCACTTTTGTGCCAAATAGATCTTACAACTGATATTTGTACACTAAAAGCTGAAGCTCTTCTTGGCCTTAAGCAGTTTTCAAGTAAAGTTCTTCCTGAGAACATAATAAACGTAAGTAACATCTAATTAACATTTTCCACTCATCTCTATTATCTAGTTTCAAAATTATAAGAATTATCTCCAAAAGGTTTATGATCTTCTGTTACTCTGACTGAAACCATACCATCCTCAATTTTTTTATTCTTAGTTTTTCTTGTAATTTTTAAAGCAGTGTTTTAATCCCTCAAAAGACCTGTTTTCAAACGCACATTAAGACACCTATGTTCACATTCTTGCTCAGTGCCACGTAGAGAGATCTGCAAATAGTCAGTACAGTGCCAAAACTTCTCAGTTCTATTCCTACTCTTTAATTGTTCAATCATAAAATCTATTAATGAAATCTCTTTTTGAAATATGAAAAATGAGTCACAGTTTCTGGTAAAATAAAACTGTGATTATTATTTCCAAGAAATAAAGAAATACTTAAGTTACATTATTGCAAATATCACTATTCTTACTTAGCTTCCTCATTAGTAAGAGCATCCTGGAGACAAAGCTCGTCTTGAACCCATTATCATCTATTATCCAAACTGTTCTCTGCCTCTTTCTCTCACGCACATAAATTGGTGCCTGCAATTGTCTAACCTATAAAGCCAAATCATATAGAACCTGGCACACCCTGACTTTATATTGTCAATTTCAGCCTTGGATCTCGAATGCAAGAAGAGACACCTACCATTTTTTATTTAGAGAGGAGTTCCTTCGTAGCTTAATTAAAGCAGCATCTGACAGTTCAGAAGATGAGAATTTGCTTTTCCTGCAAGGTCTGACAGCATCCTCAGCTAAAATGTGATAATGCAACTTATGCAAGTAACAGCGAAACATGACATTAAACTTTAGCCCCCTGCTTTACAGAATTCAGACTTTAATAGCCGTATCTTTTTTTATTTCCACTAATTTATTTAACAGAAATACATGACTGCCAACTTTGTAAGCATATGTATCTAGGATCTTTTAATTGACATTTTAATATACTTTAAAAGAATGCCTGCAATGAGCTTTATAACTATTAGCAAACACCAAGAGAATTATTTTCATATAGCAACCTACTCTACTTCAGACCTATTTTAGGGAGTCTGTACACATTTACAATTAAATATCAAAACAGTAGTAATTCAACTATAATCCATGTTGATCAGGAATTTTTCAAAAATTTTTGGTGGGTTTTTTGCTTGTTTGGGGGTTTTTAATTTTAAAAAAGCCATTTTTCTGAATGAAGAACTTGTATTGAAAGGGCAAAAGTGTTGTCAAGAAAGAGTTCTTGACATACATAGTAAAATTATTGGTCCAAATAGGCATTACAGCAAGGAAAAGTAAAGGGGGGGGGGACGGGACACACAAAGGAAAAGGGAGAAAATAAAAAAGAAAAGGGGGAGAAAGAAAAAAGGGAAAATAAGTACACATTTAAGATTAAGTTCTCTGGTTCTCTGTGGGTCAAACTTATCCTCCAGATCAAAGAAAACTAGAACTCAGACCACATCTCTTAAAAACTCATTTAAAGGGCCAACTGTGAAAGATATAAATTTCTGTTAGATTCAGAATAGAGAAAAAGTGGCAAGTATTCATCTGACAGTAAGACTCACCTACATCTGAAAGTTGTCTTGGTCAGGTTAAGCAATATAATGTATTTTACATGGATTCTTTTATCACACACTTCAGTGTAATGCATTTAAAAGCAGCAATTTCTTCCCTCTGGCATGTACCACAGAAATAAATATGAACTCCCATTCACCCTAGTTTATATGAAATGAAAAGAGACATTCTTCATCAGTTTCCACGCAAAGAACACGCATGTCTAAAATTTTAGTCCTTCCAGGTGTGGCTAATAATACCTTAAAGATACACTCTGGCAGAAATAGTGTCATTTACTTCCAATTGACTAAAATGGATGATATGAAGGAGCTATCCTACGGACTACACAATTCATTTTATTCCTTTTCTTTTCTCTTCTCCTCCAGCTAGCTGACACACTGAAATACTCGAGGAAAAAAAAAGGGAAAAAAAGGGAGTTTTTCTATTATGTCTGTTCTTAACATAGTTTTGATGTTTTACCAGTTTTTCTTTTTCCAAATTCTGTGATATTCTAGACCAAGCTTGTGCTCACTTTGAGCTTGCTGGCTGTTCAGGAATGACTCTTGATACTCCAGCAAGCACAAAGCACACTGTTTTGTTGTCCGGAACAACAACTGGAAATATTGCTGCAGCCAAATCCTCTGGGGTATGTGCCACCCCCATACCTCAGAGACCCACAGGAACGGACCTGTGGTCCCTGTCAAGTCTCAAGAGTCAATCTTAGGGCCATACCAAGTGCTGAAACACCTGGCAAATTGAGTGAAGTGTGAAAGGTGGAAATATCGCTGGGACTACATTTTATCACACCACTAATACCACCTGGCATAGCACAGACATAGTGAATGAGGCCTTGACTCTGCTTATTCCAGTCCCTTCCACAAGAAAATAATTGGTAGCAAGTTGTCAGCTCGCTAGGCACTGCAATTCTGGCCAGTCCTAAGCTGTCAGTACAAGAAAGCAAAGAGTCCATCTTCCTTGCTCTCCACCCCTGCGCAGCTTGATAAGCACTAGGAGTTAGCCTTGCTTTAAATGCCAGACAGCACACAGATGCACGGGGCTGTCACTGGGAATACACATTCAAATGCTATTGGGTTTTCACACAACAAAGTTCTCTTTTCTTAACATGCATGGATGGAGAAAGAGGCCAGATTTAATGTGAGATTAAATTATAATAAATTCACCATAATTGTTTTTTTAATGAAATATTTTGTTTATCAGGAAAGCAACTGAGGATAAAAATTATAATGAATCTCCATCCCCTGCTGCATACAATTTCTTGGTAGAAAAGCATCCAATGAAAATGAAAATGAGAGATGGAAGCTGCTCAACAATGCTGAAGGCATGCTCTCTTGCTTCTTTTTATTCAGTAAAAGCTGTCAAAAATCCACATCCTCTGATGTACTTGCATTTGGCATAGGGGCTTGTCGATTATTTATCGCAGAGAGTTCTGTCACACTGGGATTAAGATGTCCTAAAATTCCCAAGAGGGCAATTCATCATAACACAATATAGTGTGTGAATAATGGACACCCACAAAAGGCTCAGCTGACATGATGGAAGTGAATGATGGGTGAATTGAGGTCACAGGCTTGATGTGAAGACATCGGACAATGTATACCAAGGCTGTCAGTCAAGCCATTAAAAATGAGAAAGTACATGAATATGAAACAGCAAACAAACAGATTGGCTTTTGTTTCCTTGTTCCTAACTGCTTAAAGAAAATAGATGCTAGAGCTAATGAACACATCCGCACTGTGTGCCTGTGCACTTCAACAGTGGCTGTTACAGCTCCCAGTCAAAGAGAAATATCCTGTAAATGTTCCAGTTATGGATTAACAAGGCCAAGTGTGGGGCTTTCTTTTGCTAGGGATAATGTGGTTTATGTTGGATGATCACATCCAGAGGGTAGTGGTCAATGGCTCGATGTCCAGATGGAGATCAGTGACAAGTGGTGTCCCTCAGCGGTCTGTATTGGGACCAGTACTGTTTAATATCTTCAAAAATGACATAGACAGTGGGATCGAGTGCACCCTCAGCAAGTTTGTGGATGGCACCAAGCTGAATGGTGCAGTTGATGCGCCTGAGGGATGCGATGCCAACCAGAGGGACCTGGACAAGCTGGAGAAGTGGACCCATGTGAACCTCACAAAGTTCAACAAGGTCAAGTGCAAGGTCCTGCACCTGGGTCAGGGCAACCCCCCCAATATCAATACAGGCTGGGGGATGAAGGGATTGAGAGCAGCCCTGAGGAGAAGGACTTGGGGATACTGGTGGATGAAAAGCCGGACATGAGCCAACAATGTGCACTCACAGCCCAGAAGTCCAACCATAGCCTGGGCTGCATCACAAGAAGCATGGCCAGCAAGTCGAGGGAGGTGATTCTGTCCCTCTGCTCTGCTCTTCTCTGGTGAGACCCCACCTGGAGCCCTGCATCCAGTTCTGGGATCCTCAGCAGAGGAAGGACATGGATCTGTTGGAGTGGGTCCAGAGGAGGGCCACAAAAATGATCAGAGGCACGGAACACTTCTCCTATGAGGAAAGGCTGAGAGGGTTGGGGTTGTTCAGCCTGGAGAAGAGAAGGCTGAGGGAACACCTTATTGTGGCCTTTCAGTACTTAAAGGGGGCTTATAAGAAAGATGCGGACAGACTCTTTAGCAGGGCCTGTTGCAATAGGATAAGGGGCAATGGTTTTAAACTAACAGAGGGTAGATTTAGACTAGATAGAAGGAAGAAATTTTTTGCAATGAGGGTGGTGAAACACTGGAACAGGTTGCCCAGAGAAGTGGTAAATGCCCCACCCCTGGAAACATTCAAGGTCAGGTTGGACAGGGCTCTGAGCAACCTGATCTAGTTGAAGATGTCTCTACTCGTTGCACAGGGGTTGGACTAGATGACCTTTAATGGTCCCTTCCAACCCAAACTATTCTATGATTCTATGATTCTATGATTTCTGCCTTTTTCCGCTCCCAACATACTTACGAGAACTACGTTTCAGTAACAAACAGCATTTTAAATCAAAGCAAGTTTACATCATGTATGCTTTGATTTACTACTTCTTTTACTAACACAAACCTATAAATCTAGAAATACCACTGGCCCTAAACTATTCCTCCAAACAGGACTAAGCAAATGAAGTTAGCACCTGGCAAAAAAAGAAGTGAAATGGAAATCTCACCCGAGTCCAACCAATGCTACAAAATTCTTGGCGTTCCAGTGAAAAAGACACTTCACAGAAGAGATCGCCTTACATAGGAAGATAATTTATGTTATTCCACTCCTAACTGTAATACACAACTGTTCCCATTCATTGCATTCATTCTCCCTTTCAGGTGCTTTTCTCCAATAATAAAGATGTTCTTTACCTTGCTTGCTCTTTCCCACCAACAAAGACAGGAATAAAGAAAACAATGCAAATACTATGTACAAGGGTTTGCAGGATCCATCTGTTGTTCTATCCCTGTCATCCCGCTTCATCCACTTACGTATTTCGCAGATTTAATCCTTGGTATTAATAACACATTTACAGATAGAGCAAATGCATATAAAAAAATAACCTTGTGTTAGCATATAGTCTAGTCTAGTCTAGTCTAGTCTTGGAGTGGATTCTCAAAATGCTTTGTTTTTCCCACTCTTGTGCAGATCAACCAACCAGCTAGGCATGTCCATGTGTTACTCCTATCTTTCAAGTTACTGCAAATTAAACATAATTCAGTATCAATCAAAACTGGTAAAACAGGTCCCAGCTGTGGCTCCTGCAGCTACCTTGTCTCCAAATATTCCTATACATCAATCTTGTATCAGAGCCTGCCTCCTCAATCCGCTCCTTGCCTGAAGTACCCTTTCAGTAGTCTCCACAGCCTCCAGTCCCTCCTACTTCAGCCTGTAGCATAGCCCCAGCACTGAAGAACCAGCTTATTTTCGCAGACACGTACATTGTTTTCAACTTTTCAACCACTCACAACTCTCAGTTTAAGGCATAAAAACTGTAACCCACCCTGAGTATTCAGGAGTAATTAAGCACCATGTCCAGTGCTCAGAAAGTCAGCTAGATGAATTATACCTTGACATCTTTTTCTCCCTAGGCTTAATTTAAGATTCCAAGTTTCCCCCTTTGACTGCACACTAGCAAAACCCTAGCTTTCAGAGATCATGAAAAATTCAATAAAGCTTTGCCTTACTGAAAAGAGAAAAGTAAATTTTTATTGGGTCTTTTCGCTTTTCTTATTGAATTCTTACTGTTTATAAGTACTATTACAGTGCAGTTTTAAAACTCAAATAAGAACGAATATAATGAATAGTTGAATGTTAAGATGTTTTTACCACGAGGACCAAGGAGCAGAATTTTTGCTTGGTTTATATGGTTATTATTTTGTGGATAACCTTCCTCCCCCAAAATGTTTATCAAGATATCTACCTCTTTATTGTTACATCTGTATTAGCATATAGCATTTTACAGTGAAGCAGGGAAAGAAACTCCATCTGTAGAGTGAAGCAGTTGGTGCTGAGACCCTGCATCCCCAGTACATGTCTCAGTGAGTTGACCCCAGACTAGCTGTAGACCTGGGAAATTAATGGCTATCAGAGGCTGGAAAACATTAGATGTACTCTCAGACATCACTTTCTCTCCCTTCCCACCTCTTTCTCTACCATTTGTTAATTTAGCCAATGTTCTTGTAAAGACATAGCAGAGTTACAAAGTTCCAGCTCAGAATATTAATTGCTCTTGATTAACAGTGCTAGAATAACATTAATATTGATGTTGCCAAGTACTAAAAAATCAGGAAAAGACCACAAAAGTATATTTTTCCCCTTATACTGAGAAAGCTAGGTATTTATGAAAAAAAATACAGTGTGTATATAGGTAGCCAAGCAGAAAAAATACCTGAAAAATGTATTTTCACCCATAAATTCCCCTCCTTCAGTACTGTATTAAATACTATTGCTTTTAATTTTGAAATTCACTCTCTAGGCTGATCAAGTATTTGATCAAACTACTTTCAAATGTCTCTGACCATTTGCTTTCTCTCTGCTCAGTAATTCAATTCTCCAAAAACTAAAATGATACTCCAAAATTTTTAGAAATGTGAATTAGATGTTATTTGGTTTCACATAAGCAGCTACCAAAGTAAAAACAAACTAACAAGTAAAGGTTTGACCATCAAACTGTGGAACAGACTGCTCAAAAAAGGAAAGCATATTATTTTCTATACCAGTAGCAGGTTTAATATATTTTTCATGATTTATCTAGTCTATAAATACAAGCTTTCTATCATTCTGAAGGTGACATTTCTATATATCATTTGGTTTTAGCAATGCAAGAGTGATAAATGTTAAAAAATTATGTATATGAAATATAAAAACTAGCATAGTTTTATATTATTTTGCAGTTAGTTCTACAAATCTGAGTTATTGATTATTTATATTTTTGAAATGTAAGTGAAGCAGCTACCTCCAACTGAATTTCAATTGATGAATGGCAAGCTTACATTCAAGCATATATATGTGTAAGCAGCTGCAGGTTGGAACGTAAGTCAGGAAGTGGCAAAAGAAAGATGTATATGCCTGACATATGGTACAATGTTCCTGTAAGAAAAGGAAGAAAGGAAATTTTAATGCAGATGAGCTTAAAAAGATCCTTTATAAAAAGCCATGTTTGTAATAGCAACTGCTGCATAAACATGAGGCAAGTGAAAAATTCTGTAACATCATATGATCTAATAGTTTGTACTTTTATGTGAAAAAGATGTTGATGCTGTGATCACATTGAACTGTAAAGAACAAAAATACAATAAGCACTACGACAAAAATGTGAATCCACTCAGATAAGATATTAATAAACTTTAATTTGTTCTGGCATCATATATACCACCACACGCAAAATAAGTGATGTTAAAGGACCACTCAAAATGAAGCAATGCCTGAATGAAATTTACCCTTCCAGGCCTCTATTTTTCATGGGCGTTGATGTTAGCAAGGCAGGCCAGAGAACTAGGAAGAAATCTGGATTAGAGTACTGGTACCTGGTTCAAACTGAGCCCAGGCCAAGGGAAGGAGACTTGAGACTGAAGCCATTTCTGGTTTATGGCAGACTGATATAAGGCCTGATCAGGTGTAAGACATACTCCAGCACAAATGTGTAGAACTGCTAAAAAATAAGTAATCATCTTTCCTAGTCCTTTGTCACCTATTAGATTTACACAAGGATAACAACAGGCACATTCAAATGCCATCCCTCCTTGCAGTACTAGTTTCTGTTCCAAAAGCACGAGACAAAAAGGCTTCAAAGATAAAATCTCAACTATTTCTAACATGGAGACAAAAATGGCTTGTCCTGTTTGCCAGCTTTGTTCCTGGAAATGACTAAACAACTTCCGTCTATATGTTTAAAAAAAATGCAACCTGATTCAACTGTAGGGTAAAAGTTCAGAAAAAATGGTTAAAATTCCAGATCAAAGTAACCAAAAATAGATTTATATCATTAATATAATGCTCAGTACTTAAAAACAGGCATGCCTCACTGTGGAATGACAACTGTAGACTTATTCTGAATTGCTACTTGAATACAATTGATTGAGATTGAAAAGGAGGAATATGCAACAAATATGCACATCTGTTTTTGTCATGTTTACCTTCAAAATCTTTGTAGCTCTCTTTATTCTCCGAGTAACACTTTTTGTGGTATCTTAACACAAACACCTGAGTTCCATCAATTACGGCATGTTAAAATACTTTGTATTTGAAAAATTCCCATTCACAAAGAACTACATTGTTATTCTCTTTTCATAGTCATCCTGCCACCTCCTGCCCCCAATTAGGAACACAGGGCTCTTTTTCTTCTTTATTTACCCAGATAAATCCTAAGTAGATTTACTATGTTCACAGTCATCTTTACATTTCTCCTATAAATATCTTTGTAATAAGATTCTTACACTATTTTTTAAACACACTTAGTTGGATTCATAATTAAATAATGAATCATAGAATCATAGAATGCTTTGGGATGGAAGGGACCTTTAAAGGTCATCTAGTCCATTCCCCAGCAATGGGCAGGGACATCTTCTACTAGATCAGGTTGCTCAGAGCCCCATCCAGCCTGGCCTTGAATATTTCCAAGGATGGGGCATCTACCACCTCTCTGGGCAACCCGTTCTAGAGTTTCACCACCCTCATCGTGAAAAAAAAAGAACTATTAGTTAATGAAAATTATGCAGGTCTGTACTGGTTAGAGCAAAAGCTGCTGTAGCCTAGAAGTCTGTCTCTGAGATGAGTGAACTCCTGGTCTAGACTTTGTATCTGCATCACAGTATTTAATAGCACAGTATTTAACAGTCTGTGATAGAATAGCTTTTTAAATCCATTTATATTTTTACATTCACAACAACCTACAATCTAATTGTGTTCTGTGAAGAAATACCAAAGTATCTTTTGTTTGTTTTAAACAAAGCCAACACAATAATTTCATTTGGTGCTTTCTCATTCTTAATACTTTAAAAAAAAATCAAATACTTTCAAATTCACCTTCTCTATATCATTTGTGAAATGATATATTTCAGTCAACCTTCCACCACGACCTCCACAACAACCTCAGTCCTACTTTTTGCAAGCTGAAGAGTCCAAGCCTATCTCATCTCCTGAGTAAACTCTTTTGTCTCAGTTTTACAGGAAAGTATTGCAAGAAATCATTACGAGTCCATCTTCTTAACATGCTACAAATGGCCATAGAAAATCATTGGGAAGCTTTGTAACTCCTAGTCTGCTATCTGTATATCTGATAATTCCCTACTTCAAGTCCTTCACTGCTTTGAAATGATGGTATTCTCAGAAAATTATATTATTCAACTGGAAGGGCAGTATTTAACCTTCTGGAATGGTGGCTGGCTCTAGGTGGTCCTGCTTGAGCAGGGGAATGTCCTCCAGAGGTCCCTTCCAACCTCAACCATTCTGTGATGCTATGATGTAGCTTCAGGTTAAGGTACTTTGGTTTAGGTATTTATCCTCCTCTAATGTAAGTAGAGATATAATCAGCACAGTCATTGATGTCCAGACAGCACTTCAACTGAACGAAGGTGTCCACCTAAAAGTGAGCGGAATGGCTCACTGGAGTGAATTTAGACATATATAACTGAAGCTGGATCTCTCCCAGTGTCAATAATAATTCTAGATATAAACCTAGAGACATGAGCCTACACCACTCTGCAAGAATGTATGGAGATTACTTAAATCCCATTTATATTCCATATGTAGATACCTCGTTTTGTTCTTGAAAGGGATGATTGTCAGATGATAAAGATTGCTGCTATGGAGCTAGAATGAATACGAACATAAATTCTGGTGGTGAGTTTTTGGTTTGGTTTTGATTTTTTAAGGTTATAGCTCTAGGGCAGAATCACAATATTTTTTTCTTCTTTTGTGAATTTTCTGTATTTTGAGAGATTTGGGTCTTCTGACGGTTTAACTTTGATTCTATATTTTCTGCTTTGTGAGTCTAAGAGGTAATATTGATCTATGCCTTCAAAATTTACTTTCCCTAACAACATTTCATATTTGTCATTAGGCTGAGACCATTTGTCACTTACTTTCACTGAAATGAGTCATCTTCTGAACACTTCCTTTGTTGTTTTTAAGGTCTAATATAACTATTGATTTATTGTCAACACATCATATCTTCTCTGTTAATGGAATGTATAGACTTTATCCTTCCTCATGCTTTTCTTTAATTGCCATCTATGGAAGTTACAAATAGACACTCTATCTTGTGCTCAACTCTGAAAGGCAAAGGGCTGTTGTGATAACAATGACATTTATTTATTTTCTTACTCCTGTCTTTGTGTTTAGACATCTTTTCTCTCATGATGGATAACGGTTCCCTTTCAGGAGTTAGAAGAATTTCTTCTGAAGATGCTGTTTTGTTTGTTTGAATATAACAATTTTTTTTGATAAGCAGAGAGGCACATTACACTCAGTCAATTCCAGACTGATTTCAGGTATCATAAAATAATTTGTTTGGAAGGGACCTCTAGTGGTCATGTGCTCCAGTGCCCACTCAAAGCAGGGTCAACTTCAAAGTTAGATCAGGTGTCTCAGGGTTATATCCAGTTGTTTTTTTGATTTATATCCAGTTGTTTTTTTGATTTATCTCCAGGATGAAGGTTCCAAAATATGTCTGGACAACCTGTTCCGGTGCTGACCATTCTTCTTCTTAAAATTATTTTTTCCTAATATCTAAAGACAGTTTCTCATGGTGCAAGTTTTATCCATTGCCTCTTATCCATTCTCGGTGAAAAATTTCAACAGTATACTCAAAATGAAAGAATCTGTATTTCAATAAACACTCCCAATTTGTTAAAAACTCATATTAAGCAAAAATCATCAAGGAAAGCAAGCTTGCCACTTTGTGTGTATGTATCTTCTATGGTACCTTCCATAATAGTATTTTTATCTTACCCCCATTCTCAAAATACCGTATTTTATTGAATTAAGATTCTTTGATTCTGGACCCTTTAAGAAGACAAATTAATTACATAAGCTATCAAAAAATTACCACTGTAGAAAGAGCAAATGAAGGTTTCATGAGATTTACTAGTAAGTTTCAATAATGAGAATATGTTCCTCTTAAAAATTTCAACAAAATTAAAATAAGTTGGAAATGTGAAAAATAGAATAATTGGGACAAAAATTGGAAGTTTTCAAAGACAGAAGTTTTCTGAGTATGTCTGTGACCATCTCTCCATTGTAGGAACAGACATGCATCTGCTGTTTATGCCAATTAAAATTTTATGGACAAGTTCCTTGAAATTTCTGTAGCATTTGCATTTGTAATTTACTTTTTTTTTAAATATATATTTTGAAAATAATATTTAAAGTTCTGATACAACACTCGCTAAAATCCACCATGTGGATTCATATGAGTTTGAAACCAAGCATATGTACAGAGTAATCTAAGTAAACCCAGCAAGTTATGTGTAAAATTATGGCAACTATCACTACTACCAAAAATATTACATATTGTTTTTTACTGAAAGCAAATTTTCTAAAGAATCATTTCATAGAAGAAATTAATCTATTTTCATTCTTTTATCTCCTATTCATTGCAGAGTCAAAACCGAAAATCTTACAAAAGGCAGTTAATGACACAACATAAGTCCTTTCCGTAGGAACTGAATGTGAAGATTTATCATGATTTAATTTCAAAATCATAATGAATAGTCCCCATGTAGTCTGGATACATAAGTGCTCTCATTACTGCTTTGGCTCCAACAACACACCACAGAGAAACAGGCACTACAGCATTTAAAAAACTACACACCTTTTAACAAGTTTATTTCTTTCAAAGCAAGGACTTTTAAAAGGGAATGAAGAAACCTTCCTGGCAGAATAAATTTTATTCTGGGTATGTAACTCTTCTGATTTAATATAATTGCTCCTTTATGGAACACATTAAATGGTGATATATCAATATATATAAATATATTAATAAAATACCAAGCAGTAAAAATATTTATATTACCTTTCAGGTACGTGATTGGGTTTTTTGTGTGAGATTAGTCAGAACTTACTGGCTATGATACTTAACTAATCTTTTTGCCTGCTCCATTTTTTTATGTAAGAAAATGAATGCAATTATTGTTCTTGTCTTACAGGTAGGTTGCTTGTAATGCACTAAGAAATGCAGGTCAGGAGCAGAGCTGGGGAGGAAAGCACTCTCTTGATGCACCCAGACTTCTTGGTACTTCCAAAGGCAACCACTTTCCTCTATTGTTCCCTCAAAGGATCTTCTTTTCCATGTCCCAAAGCTTACTTAGGATTTTGAAAATTAAGTAGTCTGCAAAATGTTTTCTGGGAGATGGCATAATATCATGATGTCAAGAAAGAGAGATTCAATAGCTAAATTCCCCAGCCTGCATGAGAGTTGTAAGCATTTTAGTCTCAAGTCATAAGAGAACTGGCAGCAGGGCAGTAAAAGAAGCAAATGCTTCTTCCAAAGGCAACTTACTCCATAACTAATCATGACAAGTTTCACATTCTAAATCATTACATTAAAACACTTATTAAAAGAAAAAAACCTCTACAAAATAAATGAAGAAATTACAAATTCCAATCCATATTTCATACTGTGAAAACAGGAACTCAACAGATGCATATTTTATGAATACAGCAATAAAAGTACAGCTAGTTTTCCATATTCATGAAAAGTGTTGCTGAAAATATTCATCGTATTCATCTTCAGGAAAATGTAAATTCTCCCTATCACACTGTGTAATATTCTATAAAGGGAGAAAAGTAAAGGCTTTTCTTTACATGACAGTTTGTTCATCTAGTTTGTCTTATCTGGGCAATCCAGCCTTTTTCCTCTTCGTCTGACTGTATTAGGCTATTTCACCCTTCCAGTCTGTTCTCAGCTTTGTGTGTGAAACTATTGACTGGCAGGAGTAGCTTTCAAGCAGACTCTGTGGAGTTATTTGAAACATTTAATGACAGTAAACTGCTCATAAGTAAGTTTTACCTAATAATTGACCTCAAGGGTACAGTTAAACATTTTTTTGACTTTGCCTTGGGACTCCTAGCTGCCCAGCACATTCAATTATTGCCTCTAATCAGTGCTTAACTATTAATATGTTAAAGGATTTGACACTTTAAAAGGAAAGTGATTGAAGAAATTGCTGCTTTTAACGTGGCAGCTCTCACAGCCACATAGGCCACCTCCACTCTGTGCTTCTTCAACTAGTGAGCAGCCATCGTCTGCATGCAGAGAACCAAATGCATCACTCTGAGGAGCCAAATCCTCATTTCTGGATGCTGCTTGCAGGTTGAACTGATACAGTGGCCTCTCAACGCCATGCCACGCCACCTGAATGCACAAGGACAACCATTCCGGTGGATCCACTCTCTGTGGATTTAAAGTCCTTTTCTTTTGAAACACCAGCCATGATAAGAAATAACTTCCAAAGAAATATATTACATTGGAGAAATGTCTGCTTTTAGGGAGGCCTGTCCATTTTACAGTGGATTTCAGGGACATCTGCAAGTCTTCTAAGAATTTAGCTTTTTAAACATTCTCCCACTCATGATACAAGTCAGCTACAAATTGATGGTTAGAGGAAACTCCCTTACCATCTGAATATCCCATAACTGCCTATCAGCTTTCCTCTGAAAAAGCTGGTACCAGTCACTGTTGGAGACAGGATCCTACAAAGAACGACCATTGGCCTCACTCAAGATTGGCAACTGCTACATTATGGTTCAGACATGTCTTAGCCTGGCGCTCAAAGATCTTCACTACATCTCCTATGTTGGGACAAATGGCCCAATTCATCATAGCAAAGGGCTATTCCTTTCCTTGATGAACAACTAAATGTCGTGTATGGTGGAAACACCATTCTCCTTTCCCTTAAGAGTTGCACGCATTGTCAATGCAATCTTACTTCTACCAGACTGTGTGCTTATCCCAAAAAGCTTGGTATTTTCTTTTGTTGCTTTGTTTTATTTTCATGTACCTCTAACAGGCAGCACGGCTGCTGAAGCTGCTAGTCAGAGCCCTAATTAATTGCATTTCTCTATCCGTCACTTGATCCACAGTAATAACATGCAAAATGGAAATACCAGTGCATCAGCCAGAGCTCTTATAACCCAGTCACCAGTCTGTCAGATGTAGAAGTGTGCTGCTCCTGTTCAACTTTTCCACTTCTAAATCCCCTAAATGAGCCTCAGTGGCACAGTCAGCTGCCATCCACTGAACAAAAACCTTTAAAGACGGAAAGGTCTTGACTCAAAGCAGACCAGGAGAAGACTCTTGACGCCTGCGTATACTGCTGTATTCACAAACCTTTTTATTCATGGAACTCTTAAATGATGCAAACTAGCTGATGTTGAAATGCATCTAGAAAATAAAGTTCCCCTTTCTAAATCTTCACAAACACTGCATAGAAGAAATATCCCAGCTCTGCACTAAGATCACTACTTGCACTAGTAAACCTGTCAATGAATTGCACTACTAATTCTTCAGATAATGGAAGCCGTTGCTCCTTTGAGCCTCAGAAAAGGTACCAAGTCAACCTGACTCCTGCCAAATACTCATTGTGTTAAAAATCTTCCTATTAGGAATCAAAGCAGAAGAGATTGCATAAAGCTAGATTTGTCCGCTGAAAAAAAATACTTCCATTCTAAATGGTACTGTAGTCCAAAAAGACCCAGTTGCCTGGATCTCTGAGTCTCCGGCATTATTCATGGGGGGGGGCGGAAACCAACCCAGAAGAACCTCCCTGAGCAAGAGGAGGAAAAAAAAGAGATTTGAGTTACCTGTCATTTGTGTGCTTGCAACAAATTGCCGTTGAGAGAAGCTGAGTTCATCTTCATTTTGAAGCAAAGACGAATAACTATCATAACTATACCTACTGCCATATTTATCAATATTATAATTATAATATTTCACACAGCATTTTTTACTGTTTCGCTTCCTCAAGTTTTTTTCACTGAAGAATTTAATTTTCAAGTCCATTTGGTACAGCAGAGTGTCATGCGCATAAAATAGTACTCAAATGTAACAACAACAACAATGCCTTTATGTGCCCTTTATGTACTAATCTTTGCTTTAACATTGTCGGGCTCTTTATCATGGTCTGTTCTTATTCTGTCATTGTTTATTCATCTAATGGTATTTATAAGGATCTGATTTGGATGTCAGAAAAGAAAACATTGTTTCAAGAGTATAGCACAAGTTGGTGGTTGATTTATTAGAAACAGAAAATAAAACACTATACTACTATAGTCTACTGAATTAGCAAGTAATATGTGGACCCTGCATTTATCCTATTCTCAATCTTCTTTACAATGTATATCCATACAACAAATATTTCAGGAAATTAATCATCATCATGGTGCCTCAAACATAGCAGTTTCTACAAGCTTCTACATACAAACCAGAATCAATCCATACTACCGAAACTGATCCAGTTCTATTTACTATATACTTTCCAATGTTCAGAAGAATCATGCTCAGTTTTTAACTGAATATATATCTGAGCCTAATTCTAACCTATTTATTCTGTTGGAACATATTGATTCCATAACTTTTGGCAATAAACTGCAAATCCCACTAGAAACAGTCATTAGGCTGGGTAATAAATCAGTGTGTTGACAATGGCATCGTATACCCATCACAGTGAAAAGCAGCTGCAGATGACTTTCAGAGTCTGCCAACACAGCCACAAGTTATCTGAAATGGGCAGTGATACTAGCTCCTACAACTGTGGTGGACCAACCTCTGCCAGGCCAGCCTGAGGACCTCAGCTTTTACAGGAAGAACGCTTTTCTCAATAATAGGGAATGTAACAGAACTAAGTCTCTTTCTAACTCAGGCAATAAATAAAAAAACCATGGTAAAATAGATTTGAGGAGGAGGGAGGAGACGAAAAGTCATTTTCCTTAGCCTTCGCAATGCTCTGAATTCCAAAACAGAACAGTCTGAGCAGTACCAGCTCCCCAGGGCTTGCATACAGTGATGGTGTGGGACATTGACACAGTCCGATAACCTCTGAATTTTGTTCTGCGGTCTGAAGCTCCCTTGCCAAGTTCGTGATGACTGAAAGGGTTTGGATTTTTTCTTTTCTTTTTAACCCCTCCCTATTCAGCAGAAGTGTATGTTTCTGACTCTCTAGTTGGAGTCAACAGGGTTCAAGCACACACTTAAGCATAATCCCATGCTTCCTAGGAAACAGGGCTTGAAATCAGGATGAGATACAACACTTAGTCCTATATCGTCAATTCTTCTGAGAAGGAGAGGTACGTTTGTTCTATATTTACAGAGCCCATAGCACATGAAGGTTCAACAATAAAGCTTTATAATCATGAAGAACAATTCCACATGTCCATTGACTGTGTGATATAGTCTGCTGTCTTATTTTATTCCATCTGACTACTGCATACAGTATTTGCTATAACCATGAATGGTTTAATCCACTCTGTTGTGTGCTCACATCTTGTTTGGCCCTGCCACCTTCCTATCTGGCACTATTGCTACTTTCTGTTTCTTTGGGTTTAGGGCATGATTTTCTCCTTTAGCTGGAAATTGCTGTCAGTGTAATGAATTACTTGCACTGCACATGCTTAATACTGTAATCCTAGTAAGTCATTGCTGTATCTTGCACATTTCAAAGAAAAAAAGAAGTTTAAAAACCACCACTGAGATAGGAAAAAATTACATCACAATCTCCCATTCCAAGATGAGAAGAAAATCAGAACAGCTTATTTATGCCTAAAGAATGTCCCATCAGTCCTTAGTGATTTTCTATTCACAGCAGGTACTGCGCATTACGCCTGCAGTTCGAAGCATCTGTCGATACCTCAGGCTGCAACGAAGCGGCTGCAGTTTATTGGCGAGCCCTGGCTGGAAGGGTTCTCTAGGGAAGCTCAGATATTACAGGCTCATGTTAAAAATGCTACTGGAACAAATACATTTTTGCTTGGCTGCAATATTAAAAAGTGATGTCTGACCAGTAATTAAATAAGCTGCCAGATAACACAAAATGTGTTGGGCTAGTTAATGTATGCAGATGTCACTACAGAGAGTGATCTCGTAAACAAAAAAGAAAACAAAGCACTAGCGCAACGAATTAACCTTTATAGGTTAAGCAGACTGTGAACAATGAACAGGGATAGGATGTTTGTGGGTTGTTTTTTTTTTTTTAAATTAAGTCATAAAATGATCTTAATACTTTTGACAAACAGGATGAACATGAGCATGTCATTAGGGTTTCTGACCCCCAGTTGCTCCACAGCCACTGTATACCAGCCATTATCCTCATTTCTACATTTGAGGACTGTACATTCTTACTGTAAAGCAGTTTATTGTGCTGGGTACTGTACAAACACAGCATTATTAGTTTGTGTCTGTCAGCATTTTAATCAGATGTCACATTACGCAAAAAATGCTGATAAGACAGACTACCAGCCCTGCCTTTGCATAACACACCTGTCAGGACGTTCTCTGCTGTTAGGCAATGCCCCTAGAATGCTTCTTGGATTTAAAAAAAACCCATATATATAATTTAAAAAAAGTGTAAAAAAAATTTTACACTGTAAAAAAATCAGTGTAAAAGGATATTATCACTACATCTCGACAGGCAGCCAACCTTCCGTAATGGGTGAACGAATCACAGGAAACCGAAGTGATCTTTAGCACTGCAACTAGAATGAACTGGGTAATCTGGGGTAGGATTTGAAGGAACTTTTCTTTTCCTAGAGATAAATCCAGGATCTGGTATCCCAAAGAGTGTGGATTAATATTTGTCACAATTTTAAACTGGAAAGTTTAAAGTGTTTCTGCATATATACCAATATTAGGGTTCTTTTGAAACTTTGCTAAGCTATTTGCCTTCCACATCCTTCCGCTGTTAATTCTTTAGGTTAATTACACATTGTATCTATGAATATTCTGTAAACAGTCGTATGAAATAAATAATAAGTCTGATGTAAATCATTCCTAGGTACTTTTTGAGGAGACAGACTTTTGAACCAATATATCATTACCGTCTGCCTTGTCAACTCTTCTTAGTTCATGCATTATTTACCTGCTAAACTGTGGTGACAGTGGTGGAGCGATAACGCTGTTTTGAACCTCCAGCTGCCATCTATGCAAAATAGGCTGAATGCCAAAGAGATATGAAATATTCATGCTTTCACTTTTTTTTTGTAACTGACAACAGCCTAATGCATAGGTGACTTTAAAGGCTCAGTATTTCGGTCATTCATTTACCTCTTCCACTCAAAATATCAAAAAAGTGTGAAGGGCAACATAAGTAACATTTTTTTCGTGATACTACCTCTTGATATAGGGGTTAGTCTTTAATTTATGGATTAATTTAATTTAATTTATTCTTATTATTCTAGTTAGTAATTTAATTTAACTAGTCTTTAATTTATGGATTTCTCAGAACAAGTCAGCCTTTGGCTTTTAGACAAAACGACATAACTTTTGCTTATAACCTGACTACTAGCTACAAGATTAAAAAAATTCTGACAGATGTACAGATTTTATCATGATGAGTAGAAGTTTCATCAGTTTTAGTATTTACTTTGTCAGTCATGTCTTATGGCATACTGAGCAATCAAAACCTGACTTCCCTCTGACATTGGTAGCCATCATTCATTCCCATTTTCTCCTCAAACATGTTCAGCCTTTCTCCCTGGTCAGATGTTTCTGTGTGGAATTCATAGTGTCACAAAGAGCTTCAGCGCAACGGCAGAGGATGACAGATGTCTACGAAGTTGCATATGTGTATATGTTTATACCATGAAATCAGTTTTATTTTTGAGCATATACCACTCATCTTGAAATAAATATTTTAAATATTTCAAATAATGCTTTACAAGTTTTTTCTCCACATGAATGAAAAAATTAAATGCAACTTTTAGTTGCAATTAAAATGTAGATGATGACATGCTTTACCTTACCCCATCATCAGTGAAAGCAATCATCTAGTAGATTCGAACAAAAGGCTTCTTTGTAATAGAGTAATCCACAGTCTACACTCAGTCTTCATTGTTTCCTAAGTTTTGGAATTGATAGTATTATGGACTCGTAATATATGTGTGTTTGTTTCTTAAATTAAATTGTAAAAACTTTGAACAGGCACCATGCTCTATTCCGAATTTAGTAAAGTGTTTTGGGTACATTGCTAGAGTGGTTACAGTAAAGTTTTCTTCTTCTAGGAAAGTCACGCAACTCCCTGTTTGAACACAGACATAACAGAGTAAAATGTAAAGGAAAAACGCATCTTGCATAAAGTGAGTTTAAATTTATAAATGCATTATCTGATATTTTCATAGAAACACTGAAAGATCTCTTTTGGTATTTCATAAGCAGAAAAGGATCATATAATTACCAGTTACTACCAATCTCAATGTCAAAAGTGTCAGACATTTACTGAAACACTCTGAATTCATTTAGCCCCAAATGTCCCATTTTAAACTGTCATACAAAATTTCCCATGTTGCTCTCACAAAGTGTTGGCACAAAATACTCTTAAAGGAGCTGTCAGGGTTTAAGAATGTCAAACACAAGGCTGTAGAGAAATATTCTGCTTGGAGATACTTTGTAAACCATACTTTCCTTGTTTTTTCTAAGCTAAAGACGTTTCTGAAAGAAATGTAATGTTCAATCATGAGATAAGAATATATTCTACTATATTTACTTAAATTGCTTAGGTTCATTATACCGTGAATAGTCCCACTGAAGGACCCGAAGCTCAAAGTTATGGCCACAAACACCATTACTGCTGTGCTGAGCCAACTTGGGAAAACTCAGGTAAGAATTGTGACTCTTAGGCTCGAGTCCTTTCTTGCTCCACCAAGAAACTAATTTTCTGAAACTCTTTCACAGCACGGTATTCCTTTGCTGTTGGACGAGCTAAGCTGTGCAGATACATCCAGAAGGGATTAAGGGGTCATGACAGTCCTTTTCCCCGCATAGTCCTGCTATGATAAGAAAATGTCATCAGAACTATGAGTAACTGAGGAGAGGATTTCTATACTTCCTTGGACCTCAAACTGACAAAAGCACTTCTGTTAGAGAGAAGAAAAGCAAAATGAATGATAGCGAGGAAGCTCATTAGGCCAAAAGAGAGTAAGAAAAAATTTTCAGCAGCAAATATTGAAGTACTGAGGTAACAAGAGAAAGATCAGGAAGACTGGATGAATAGACAGATATAATTCAACACTGCAGACTAAAAAGCAGGACAGGTTTAAAAAACTAAGTGTCCAAACAGAAGGAGGGGAGGAGGAAGGTTTGCAAATAAAATACTGGCAATTTTCAGTATTTACTGATTTTATCCAATATTCACATACCAGTTAGCATGCACCAGAAAATAAAACCGTCTCTGCAATAAACACATTGCATCTTAATTTATATCAGTAAGCATTTTAGAAAAATGCATGAGGCAGAAGTCTGATAACAAATTCACACAGGAAGTCTAAATGTTGAGCAGTAAAAGGCTATTGAGTACATTTAAACTCACTGAGTGAAATCCCCTGTGTACAACCTACTATGGCTCCATTGATTTCACTTAGGAGTTTATAGAGTCTGACATTCACTGAAGTCAATAGAGTTGAACCATTTGGTATCATCTGCAGATCTTGCTCTGTATGCATAAAAATAAGGGTTAGACTTTGCCAACTCAGACTCTGTACTGTTGAAACTATCAGCTTCTTTGGACTCCCATGGTTTACACTGATTTATCACAATCAGATTTACATTGCCTAGCAAAAAATATGGCTGCTGAAAAAGTGAGTATTTCCAAGAAGGCATTGGAAAGAAAATGTGAAAAAATGGAGAAAGCTTGAATCTCTTAACCTTTTGTAGTCCTCAGGGCAAGCCTTGGCATGCCCAAATCAAATACCTCATAAAATCTCCTTTCCAGCTGCCTGAACATAACAAACTCCAGAAGCACTCCACCATAACCCCTTCCACTGTTTTGGGCATTCGTCCTTTTGTGCCTTAACCTCCTTTGACAAGATGCAGTGAGGTGCAACCTCCAGAGAGGAAGGAGACTGCTCCTTCTCTTTCGGATCAGCTGAGGAGGCTCACAGGGAGAGATGTGAGTGCTGTTCAATGGCAGACCACCAAGTGAAACAGGCTACAGAAAGAGCATTAAACAGTGGTCACAAAAGCTCCAGAAAAGGTTGAGGAGCAAGGAGCAGCCTGTCAGCTCTCTGAGACAGAAGAAACTTCTTAGGAACCAGAAGGGACTAACAGAGCATCTGTGCTGCAACCCAAGGAGATGCCAAGCTAAATGCAACCAAGCATGGAAGCAAGGACTTGCCTATAGGGGCACAGTAGGCAGGAAAAGAGCTGTTTGAAAACCTTTCAGTCCTACTGAAAAAGTTAAAATTTTACTATTTATAATACAAAGTTTTACTTTTTCAACTTTAGAAGCCTTTTGGAGCATACTGTAGCAATTAAAGATTAAGGTTGTAAGTAACAACAGATTCTTGCATCAGGCAGTTGCAAACAACTTTAATTATAAATGGGGCAGGGAGAAAAATCCCCAGTAAACTGATACTGGTTTATATTTTCATACCTCTTTCCTTTAGAAAAGGACCCCTACACAAACAGATCTTTTGAAAGAGCATTCATTTCATCACAGTTTAGTCTGAAAGTCCCCATCTATGATCTGAACCCTGAACAGGCAAAGGACATGGCATTAAGGAAACGTTCGTAGCAACTAACTGGTTTTAAAACTGCTTTTGCCTGTTTTACAACATGTGGAGGAAGTTTTAATTTGGTCTTCTTACCTTTGGGAGGAACAGAATCATAAAACTGGGGCTACCTGATCCCAGGCCCCCACACAATATTTCACATAGATCTGAAACTGTCTCCATCTCAGAGCAACTTGTTATCCATCATGTTGCTACTATTTACTTATTGGCAAGGCCATCTGCTCTACTCACTGCTCTGTATCCTCAGCATGACAAAACTAACCAAGATTTACAATGACAAATGAGACCCCCTTCCACACCAGAGATATTCAACAGAAAATTCAGATTTCCTAGTGGACACAGCAGAAATTAAAAGTTTTCTGGTTGCATCAGTATTGCATTCAACTGAAGGTGTTCACAAAATGCAGGTACCCTGTGAGGGTAACCTGGGAGACAGACACCGTTACCGTATAGGCCTCGACAAGCATCACTCACCCAAAGCTCACTTCTCTGGCTCCTGCTGGAAAAAACTTTTTTGTCATATTTAATTTTCTAATATGACTAGTTCTATTGATATGATTAGCGTTAGTCATATGCTTAAACAACCTCCGTTTGCTGGAGTAGTACTAAACATTCAAAACTGTACTGAGCGCTAAAGGAATATCTCAACTAACAGAAAATACTAACTGGACTCACATGCTCACATGCAAATTTCTTTATTTTCCGTTCATATTTTTTCACTTATTTTCTGCTTATGTTTTTTCATTTGAAAGGGATTCCCTAGCTAGTAAGTGTTTGCAAATTCCATTTAATTCCATTACTTTAATACTCAAATTGAAAATAAATTATCAGCAGCTACACAATATGCTCTTGCACAGAAAATGTCACTTATCCAATTAGGAGGCACAAGGAGCATTATGTGACTTATGTTGCCATTCACAAAGCAAGTTCTCCTACCTGTTGGTTTCCAAACTACTCATATACCGAAATACATGTCTTTATGCATATATTTAGTAAATGCATTCTCAGGGGTGTTTGTCCTTCAACATACTTATGAATAGAAATAGTTATTTACATATTTGAAATGAATAATTCAGTAACTGTACTCAACAAATAAATTGAGTTTGCTTAATTTCTATGAATCACAACTCTGAAATAACTAAAGTCCAAAGACAGAAATCTAAAGCTTGTTAAAATATATTTCAAGAAATTATACAAAGCCAAAAAGCAACTAAAGTTAGGCAATTTAATATGAAAAGCAGATTCTTCATGTAAACTTTACCAAGAACAATAAACAGTCAGCTAGTAAACAACACAGACTCTGCACCTTGTGGCAAGTCACTCACAAACATAACCAGATGTGAGTGCATATGTGCTGCTACCTTTCTCCAGATCTACGTAAAAAACTGCTGCAAAGCTAAGCATGCAAAAATTGGGCAACAGCAGAACTGGGGCCGCCCATTTAATGTAACTTCATCCCTCGTGGGACCATACGCAGTCTATAATTAAATGGTCATAGTTTCAAAAGTCTCTTACCAAACCAATTAGACAGGATGGGTAGAACTAATATTTAATTTCAGTTTCAGTGTTTAATATATGGGTTTGTACCATACTGACCACAAACCATGCAGATCTGGTTCGCATGTAGAATTCTCTTGTGCTGGTTAGCAGGTCAAATACATCTGATACAGTATCCAATACAGTAAAATGCCAAAATTTCCCTTATTCTTCAGTAATATTGAATTAAATTATTGGGAAAAATATAGAGGTTTTTTTTAATTACATACATATATATATTTTATACATAGTTAATACAATTTTTATATATATATTATTATTTATACCTTTATTATAGATAGCAGATTTTTTGTTCTACTGAATTTCCTTCCATGCACTGAGATAGGCACAGAAAATCACAAGTGTCATGCCAAACTGATAAGCCACACACTTCTATTGTAGACTATTGCAGATGAACTAATAAAGGAGAGCAAGCAATAGGTGTAATCTGATTATTCACTTCTGGAAGCTTCTTTCTGTCTCATTGAAGCAGTGCCAGGTGTAAACTGTGACTTCAACCTGCTATGTACCAAGATTCTATCACATCTTTAATATAACCTTAATTTCTTTCACTCTGATTTTCTATTTGTTCTTAGATATGGAGATATTGATACTGAAAACAAACTGGTTGTTAATTAAGTAAACATAGTACAGGTACACTAATATATAAAAATGTTAGTAATACAGTTATTTTTAAATATGTATGTCTACATATGGATTGGGATGGAATAACAAATAAATTATAAAAGATAATAACTTACTATATTAACTTCAAAATGTGCAACTTCACAACATTGCCCTTGGACTTGATGTTCTGATGCATTATTTAAGCCATGAGATTTCTCTAGTAACTCTAAAAGTTATTAATATATGATCTCATTATTTAATCATTTCATTTTCAAAATACAATCATCCATAATACGTCTCATTATATCACAACCAGAAGAGCAACTGATAATAAAAAAGGGAAAAACAAATTTGAGTTCAAAGCTTTGTTCATTTTCTTAATTGCTAGTAATTATTAGATTTTTGTGCAGTTCTCCCAACACCAGGGAATAGTAATTAATTTTTTTTAAAACAAAAAAGTCTGCACAAAGTTGAAAGAAACCTTAAAATACTTTGGCTAAGGGTTGTAATTATCTTTGGATCAGAATATGCTAATGATGTGATACAATAATAAGAAGGGACACTGGGATAGGCAGAAATACACAGAAGGATAAAGATTTATAACTCGTCCTATTTCAACAAGTCACTGCCTCGGTTACATCTGATATCAAACTACAGATCTGAACATAGACCTGTGGCTCATTGGGAATTTAATAAATTTACCTAAGTGTTAAGAGATTAATACCTTCTTCCTTAATCCATTGTCACCTGAGGGTGGACTAGGGATCAGACTGACAGAACAATGCTCAAACAGGTTTATCACTTGGGAAAAAAAAGTTAAATTCTTTATTTATCCATATCTTTATTTCACATTCATAACCTCTGGGTTAGGGGAGGAGAAGACTGGACCAGATACAATCCTGAGTTCCCTTCTACCCTAAATTATTCTATGTTTTTAAGAAAAGCAAAGATGTATATGACTAACACAACTTTAAATATCTAAAGCTTTTGAGTATGATCAAAGTTGAAAAATATTTAATAGGCAAAGGTATTGCTTTCTATCCATTTGTCAGACACTGAATTTCTATCTTAACTATGTGTTGTACCAAACCGATGAAGTATACTCTCCAGGATATATAAAACAGTAACATTTGTCAAATTTACATAAACACTGAAGCCTCTGTAACATCAGAGCCAAGGAATCCTTCCCTCAGTCCCACTTCCAGATAAGTTGCTAGTCCTAATAAATATTGGTGCTTCCCATCTTAAAACAGAAGCAAGGTAAAGCAATGGAAAACACAGGGCAAGCAATTTTCAGGTTTTCATACATTTTTGTTTTGAACATTCCTCTTTCTGCAAAGAGTGATGTTAAAGATAAATAGTTTTAAAAACAGAGGATGAACACATGTGTAAAGAAAGCTAGAATAAATTTTACAAACCATTTTCAAATCTGTATCTTTTTTATATAAAATCAATAAGCGTTCTTAAGCATTTACTTGGTAGAGCCAAAATCATTTGGATTTTTACAACAGCTGTTCATCTGATGGCTAAATGAAAATGATACAGCTTTAGGAAAAAAACATAACCTCCGATTTTATCGCAATTTTATTCGATACCATTTATTTCAGATAAGGGTAATACCATTATCCGCCAGTACTCCAGGTTAAATCCTACATAGGAGTATCTTTTCTTCCTCATTCTTATGAACCTTTCCATTACAGCAGTGTCACACAGCAAATTCTACAGCGTGGTGCATCAAGCCCTGACAGCAATAGCTTCTGATTTGCCTATAAGCATCCACTATCCCATTTTCAAGTGCCACAACTGACACTAAAATTTCATGTGTTCAATACTCTGTTGACTTCCACATTTCCATATTTTTCATACAAGCTGGACCAGGACAGGGGACACAGGAGCAGAAAAGACATGGTATGCATGCAATGGTTTGACACACAAATATTTTAATGAGTCAGCTACTCAAATCCAGACCTTGGCAATGCATAGGAGAATAATTAGGAACATGAAATTAAGCTAGACAGTGTGTAAGTACTACAGGAATGTGTGGCATGGTTTATGATGCACGAAATACCAAATTGAGATACTAGGAGAGGAAATTAGCCAAGATAATTAATGACATTGTTCCAGAACTCAAGAAGCATGGAGATGAAGTGGCTTTCAGCATAAACCTGTTTTATCCCCCATATAGCTTTCCCATGCATGTTTTCCTTTTTTATATATAGCTAGCTTCATTGGCAGCATGCCAGCTTTGGAAAAAGTAAAAAGAATTGTTGCTTTAACAGCAAGTTTTATGATAAAATTATTCTCTTGGATAATTGTTTCCCAGTAACATTGGACAGTAGAGAAAATGGCAATATTCTCTCGGTAAGGAAGATGACTTGTTCTACAGGTGCGTTCCATGTATTCCTTTAATTTTATAAATATCTAGGTAGCAAGCTTTATGGTGGAGGAATTGACTAAGAGGTAAGCGAGCTAAGCTTTTTTTCCTGTATTTTATTTTTATGCCTTAAAAAAATTACCATGAATGATCCATTTAGAGGACCAGCTGACAGCAGAAGAGAAGGCTCTCTTGTTTCAAACCCTGCCCTTGATAAGATACTACTGAGGATGATATTGTTCAGCCTTTAGGCTATGTGATCAAGTAAGGAAGACTAGGGTAAGCATCTGTACCTGCGCAGTCACTGTAACGTAGAGTACCTCTGCTTCTGTAATTTTACTGTCTAGTTTACTTTTATTTTTCCATCAACACAAGGCAAGAACATAATGAAAAGCTTCTCTCTGAACAACCAGTTTTCCCAAAGGTGTAAAATGGAGACTTTAGTCTGTGTTCAGATTATCATTGCAACTGGGAAGCAGTTGCTGTGAAGCAACTCTGTTGAAGAACCAGGTTTGGAGCTTTCTGAGCATTTTGTTTATTCAACTTTCATGGACTTAGAGGACAAAGAGAGACTTTAATGGTGACTTCTTCCCATCCAAAGAGAACTGGAGTAAGATTAAAAGTCACCTTGTACAAAAGAAGTTGTTAGAAATTGGAGATTTCAAGTATGTGGCTAGCAATGTATTTTATGAATTGATAATCCTTCTTTTAATAAAGGACAGTTATTCTACTTGGGACTCAGAATATTCATTTTCAGTATTCCTCTGACACCAAGAAATGCTCTAATACTGACACTTATGTTAAGAGATACTTGATGTTAATATGCTCTTAAAAACACTGGCTTTAATAAATGCACGATTGCCATACTTCACTTTCCTAAGGCATCTCTTTAACAACAAAAATACACCATCATAGGAATTAAAACTAACACCAAATTCTGCCTGTGACCTCTATCACACCATGTAAGCTCCTGGTGCTTCAGTTTGCCCACTAATAGGAAGGCTTGGTGTTCAGTCATGTTTATGCAGTGATTATGAAGATAACAGGGACAATGAGTGTGTGACTATTGTGGGGAAAAGTCCAAAGACAGGCTCCCACAGGAAAACAGGGAAAAAAAAAAAAAACAAAACAAAACAAACAACTTTAAGTATTCTCTGTTAATTGGGTTGCATAAAGGGGAAGAGGAGGTTGGTTTGGGTTTTTTTACTTTCTTTTTCTTATTTTTAGCTTCATGTTGACCAGACTTAAATTTCATTTATCTTAAGGAGATGGACTAAGTAATATCTGACAGTTTTTCATGACATGAACTAGGATAATTTTTAACAAGCTATGCTATTTTTATGATGATGAGCTATATTTATGATGATGAAGTATTAACTTCTGTCTTAAGTATATTTTTTGGAGTGCTTTAGTACCATTAAGTTATGCAGTTTAAAAATATATATATTTGTTTGCCAACATTACTTATTAAATGAAATTAATCTCATGACAAACGAGGATAGCTGCGACAACAGCCTCAATTCAGAGGCAGAACCAACACTGCAGATGTATTAAGCCTCATGAAATAGCTTAATAAAGGCTTAATCAGACACTCATAAAATATTATGCAAACAGAACCAAGCATGAATTGATATTGTGGCTTAGGAACTAAAGTACCCATTATAAATAAAATTCCCTGTCACCACAGGATTTTTATTCAGCTGTGATAAAACCAGACACACTACTTATCCGTGACAATTTAAAATGAAAAGGAAGATGCTTAATTTTCTGAAAAATCTAACATTTCTTGTCCACACTTTGTCTCCAAGCTATTCTTTTCTGTTCCTTCATTATCCCATTTAAAAATTCCAGTTTCTTCTTAATCTGTTACTAATCTTCCTCTGGCATTTGATGCTCTTCACAGCCTGTCATAACGGGATACATTGCTCATTCACTTTCTTTATGAAATACATGATTTTCTATGTTGTTCCTTTTATGACCAAAGCATATGAATATAACAAATTTACCTAGTATTAATTATATTTGTCACCGATTAAACAAAAAAAAAATTATTAATTAGCCTTTCCATTCTTCAGTCTTTTATAATTATTTCTTAATAAATTTGACAGAGAAATTTGAGCTAAGTAGATAGAATTTAGTTCCTTCTCAGTAAGATCAAGTGATGTTAGGCTGATAAAACACTGGAAACACAGACCCAGTAAATAACATACGCTCATAGCAAGAAGAAATTGCCTATTAAGTTTAACTCTAAATGAAAGATTGTACCAATTACATTAATTTTCCCATCCTCCTTGACAATGATGCAAAGCTTAGAATTGCCAAGTCATTAAATGTTCCTTAGGTGCTCTGTAATGTTCACACAGTGAATTTCTGCTGACAGTAACAGCTTCTCATTTTCACTACAAACTTCCTTTCACTTCCAAGGAGCACATAAGCGTGCTGCATGCAACACCTCCAGCTCCCCCGGAGTATTATGGTCAGCCTTAGATTACAACATCATCAACAGCACCATAGCAGGGAGAGAACACTAAACTCACAGCTAGGCTTATTGTCGCTTCCAGAGGCATGCTTGGCGATATCACCATTCTATAACTGTTTTTCTATCTTTGGTCTACCACATCTAAAAATGGAAAATAATTCCAAAATGTATGAACCTTAGCTTGTGACGTACTGTGGTGATCAGCATGAGTATTTGATCTTAATCGGGGACACTGTTAACACAAATACTTGGTGTATTTTTAGCACTGGTTCTATAATTCAGGTTCAGTGTGCCCGTTGGGAAGGCTGTGCTACAATAAGGTTTTCAATAAGGAAAAGACCATACTGCACCTATTGATAAAACTGTAATAAACTGCAGAGAATCAATAGAGTTTGTCAGCTTTTGGTCTTTACATCAGGGTGTAGCAGGCAGGATCCAGGAACTTCACTCTTCATACGGTTGTGATGCGATCTAAGGGGTACATGCTTTAACTGCATCCCTCATCCCCACTAAACCAAGACCTGTCATTATTCTAGAGATTAGCTTTAGAAACCCTGCATCACTGCTTTTAGTTTCAGTTGACTTCCATCCAAGTTTTATACTCAGGTTTTTTTCTCACTTGTGTACTTTCAGAGTTAATCATTACTAGTAATGTTATCCAAACACATATTCAAACAGAGGAGCATCACTTTACAACAGATGGGGAATCCTAGACTGTCGGTTATAACTCAGCCCATGAATTAGTGGTCATGTCAAGTGAGATACTGTCTGGGGACTTGGCTTCTTTAATAAGTCTGCCTATTTCCTCAGAAACCCACTCTATCATTATTAAAGCACCTAAGCATCTCCCAAATAATCTCCCAGATCTAATTATAATAGATATTTATTATTGAAACATCTTACATTTATTTTAACATGGATTTCATAGCTCATGCTATGATTTAATTTTAAAGTGCTTTACACTATCTCTTACAGACGAAAAGTAACAGATTTAATGAAGACACCCACACAAGCCTGGTTTCAAACTAAAACTGGACACCGCATGACACTTCAGTGAGATTTAGCAACAGCACTGTGTAAACTATGGTTATGAACAGAAACAAAGGAAAGTCCCAGTCAACAACTGTAAGCTATCATATTACAGAACATAATTTTAGGGATACTGTTATAAAATTAAATTTAGTATGCATTATTATCAACTTGGAAAAGACCACTGAAGAAACACATGATAGCAGCCTATAAAACATGACTGGTAGAGAGGATGACCAGAGATTTTTTGTCCTCTGGCTCTTCCACTAGAAGCTTAAAGGGAGATGGCTGAAAAAAAGAGATTCTTCTTCACACACCAGGCAGGCTGCAGAACTTGTCACAGATTACTGAGAGAGCTAAAAGTTTGCATCTGTTTAGAACAGACTAGACATATTCATGGGAAGAAAATCTACCAAGGGTTATTAATGTAATTAAAACCATCTGTGACTAGGGAAATTCCTGGATTGCAAACTGCTGGAGGCAAGGAGAGCATTTTGAGGAAGTACCACTACGTCTGTCCTGGTTTTATACCCTCTCCTAGATATCTGCTTTTGACTCTGTCGGAGAGAGGCTACCGAGGGACAGGCTGTGGGGCTGCTGCAGGATGCCTTTCTTGTACCGAGAGAAGCAAACAGGCATATTCTGGGTACCCACCCTTCAGCAGAGTAGAATGTAGCAAACTGATTCTGATAAAAAATGATGTGTGCCAAAAAGTAGTCTTCTCCATGGCCTCAAAACCTTTCCCATGTACAAACCTCCACCCCCCCAAAAAAACCAGACAAAACAAATCCCATGTCTGAAGTCCTTAGCTTGGAACACAGGGGGCAATTCTGTCTTACAATGGATAATAAAAGTTCTGGTCAGCTCCTTCTTAGCAGGAATTAGTTATACCTTCTGTGGGCAAAATAAATACACTGACAGCAAAACAAGACCCATATCATATCTTCTTGCCTCATTTCTAGGGACATACTAACTAGTAGTATGTAAGTATGATGTCACATAAAAATAAATATATTCAGACCTCAGAGTTCATAAATTGTTGCCACAAGCTTGATGACTAATAAAAAAAAAAAAAAAAGAGACAAAAATATGAGTAACAGCAAAACTAGATACCTCCTGCTTTATTGACTGAGGATTTTTGACACAGATCAAAAAAGATGAATTTAAAGTCAAGACCAATGGGGTGAGTTTAGGACAACAACCTTCCCATTAAGCACTGTTAAGTTCACATTCAAAATTTAACTTTTTGATCTTTGGTTTGGCTTCTCCTTGCTCTTGTGAGGCATTTTATCAGAGGATCTGAAAAGAAATGACAAACAAAGCTATAGTGGGAACATGATGCCACGCTACACAGTGATGTTTACTTTGGGACCAATGAAATTACTTTTTTTCTGAAAAATGGATTCCTTAGTTTTTTTACAGACTAAGTCGATTATTCTAACCAGCGACCCTTTAGCCTCTTCTCAAGTGCAAATACCTTTGAAATAAAATGTAGATACCTGCTGCTTTCCGGTATGATACCTTCTCACCCCAGTTCTCAGATACCTAAAAGATGCCGGGCAGCAGGTATGCAGAGAAGCATTTCTCCAGCGGCTACGGACTCGTGACCCTCAAAAGGGATGCAGTATGGAAGAGAGAAGAGTCAATGACCTGGGACTACATTGTGGCAATGGGGCTCTGCTTGTACAGGAAAATCTATAGGCCTTTCCAATGGCAATGGTTTAAGTTGCCTATCTGCACTAGCTAGATCTCTGGGGTGAACCAAGAAAATGGTTATTTCAGAACTGCACTAAAGTCCTCAGCCACCTTAGAGTCATAGCACTGTAGAGTGGGAAGGAAATGTAAATACACATACAAGATGATAATTTGTATTTCAGCCAGCCTATATGCATTTTCCATTAATTTGCAGCATGTTCAATATTCTGTATAATACCCTTGGTGGCCTCTGTATAACATCCTGTCTGCTAGCTCTTCTTTTAGGACTCCTATTTTCTTGTGGTTTAAGGCTCTCTGCCAAGGCTCATCTTGATTATATACATTATTTCCCACCAACAGAAGGACTGCTGTGGTCTATCAGGTTCATACACAGTATGTTATCGATGATATTTTACATCTTCCTAAATAGAAATTTGCCTCAAACCACAATGTGTCTTTGTTAATTAATTGGGTTTTCATAAATTTCTATTGAAGACTTAACTGGCTGTTTGTTTTTATAAATCATGAGATTAGCTAACAGATAACAGATGCTAATTTTATCCTTCCTGCCATTTGTTACTTTTCATTTCTTTATAAGACCAATCGTTGATTCATCAGCAGAATATTGAATCTAGTTTTTAATGTTAAATTTACACGATGTCAATGATAAAAATATCTCAAATGCAAAGTAAAATCTGTTTATATTATTGGGGCAATTTCCTATCCAAAACATGCTTTACAAGACATTATTAATGAAATGTTTCTGACTCATTAAAATATAAAACCCTTCTCTCCTAGCTCTTCACTAATTTCCCAGGAAAAGGCTTATTTTTAAGACACACTGAGTCCCCGCTTTTCAACTTATTTGAGAATTTAGGTTGTGAGTTGAGAGAGGATTGACAATGAAGGCCAACACCTCTTATTACATGAACCAGAAAATAAAGGATTTCCAGAGCTGAACAATCATTCCGTGGCTGTAGCTTACACATATTGAAATGCATGTGGATCATAAATATGTAGATGAAACCCAGAATTTAGAATATCATGGTACTTTATTAAACGGTAACAACTGTTTTGGGACACATGTCCAGCACGTGGTTAATACCCCTTTTCTTCAGATGGAAGGACATAATACGCTTAGTATTATTCTGTCTTTATTTTCAAGTTGCAAGCAAATAGAACAATAAAATTAAAGTTTCCGCAGAGTTTCTTCTTCATAGTTTTTTCTACGTAATATACTTTTGGATCAGAATACTGTTTTCAGAAACTTCTTTCCTAGACAGGCTTGAACCTTGAAATACCTATCTGTACCTAAAGAATAAAACCAAAGCACAGAGGAAGAAACGACTCTCACTCTGGAGGACAAAGCTAGAGTAAGAGTTGTCTCTCACCAGCAGGGAGGCATGACCTCAAACCGGAGTAACTCCCAACCTGGCTGTCTCACAGCGTTATCATATGTCAATCTTTTCAGGGTCAGTGACTGGCGATAACATCCTAAGAATTCTCTCTTTTCCTAACTGTCTCTGACACTTATGAATAAATATCTCCTTGTCTAACCTTGCCATATTTATCAAGTATGCGAGCTGCAGGAGGATGCATTAGAGGCTCTGAACACTCAGTTTTGAACATAAAAAGAAAATATATCATATGAGCTAAGCACAGTTCATTAATGAGATGACCGGCCAGCTGTAATCGGATTTGCTCCTTGCAATATGCTCACAATAAAAGCATTAATTCTTCTAATAACCTCTTATTAGCCAATCTCAAGAATCCATCTTCAGACTTCATCTTTCAAATGCATCACTTCCAGCACAAGGGTTCTCCTGAGAATATTTCTTTTCTCAGTTTCTCTGATATCACCCTTTCCTACTCCTCCCATTGCTTTGATCTCTACTGCATCAAGTTTAGCAGAACCTTGTCAATTTTTTGCAGGATTCTTATGGAAGTTTTGTAGGGCTTTGACTACTGTCTTTTTTTTATTATTATTCCCCTCTACATTTCGTCTCCAGGTTACGTTATCCATAGCTGCAAGTTCCACTACCACTCACTAGCTACCGTTGATGATTCACAGCCTCATGTGTTTATTACTAACCTGTAACTTGTCCAGACTAAAATCTTTCTGTGGATGATTGACAATCTGCTCAATTCCAGTGGCTAAAATCAGACTCAAACTTCCTTCTTCCCAGTAAAACAAAGGAAAAATGCCCAAACCCTGATAAAAGCCAGGCTCTGGCAGTATCCTGAGATGATTTCCCATTGTCTTAAATGACACTGGCTTATACATCCCTTGTACCTCATCTGCTATCATTTATCTTAAGCAATTGGGGCAAACATCTTCATTTTAGCTTTCCATTTGTACAGCTCCTGCAATAACACAGTCTATGATGCTAGTACGATAACACATGTAGCAATCAACAACCAGGGTTTATTTGGCCTCCAGTATTCTTGGCAAAGGCCTGCTGGATATCGAGCACGCACAGCGATTTACACCCCGAGCTCTCTGAGCCACTCTCACAGCCTTCTACCTTCAGGGGAAAAAAAATGTAAATTTTTATTTCTAAACTGATACTTTGGGCAACTGACTCCTTTACACGGGGAAGGAACTTCCGGGAACCAAAGCAAGCGCTGCCCAGAAGCTGGACAGACGTGTAGCGGGGCTTTTCGGAAGCATCTTCGAGGGGGGCTCGCAGGGGTTCCGTGCGCGGCGCCCGGCGGGGCCGGGGGCGGGAGCGCGGGGCCCGGGCCGCCGCCTGCGCTCCTGCGGCGCCACCTGGCGGCCGCGCCCGGGGCAGGGCGGGCTGCGGCGGGGGCAGCCCCTGCAGCCCCGGCCGGCTGCCGCTCCGCACCTCAGCGAAGACAAAGGGCTCAGTGACAGGCCAAAAGCAAAATCCCAAACCCAAAAAACATAATAGTAATAATAATTAATAATAATTAATAATAATTAATAATAATCATCGAACCAGGAAAGAGCAAGAACACTCTCAACCAAATGTCTGCAGTCGCCCCATCCCACATACGCCTTTCCGAGTCGCCTGCGTGCCCCTGCGCACCGCAGTGCTAGGGCAGCTGGCTCTGCTGCCGTGTTTTCTCTCCCTGAAACAACCAGAACTGATCATAAAGGCTTTTACTGATCCCCCCCCAAACCAAAATTTCTACCTTCAGCAGTGTTTAAAGGTAAAATAAGGCCTCTGGTGTAAGATCTCTCAATAGCACAGCACTGTTTTGCAAAAGCTGTGGTCCCAGCCCCCTGTGTCCGTGCCAGTCAGCCAGCAGAGGGCCAGCTGCCTCCTCTGGCAGTGGCGGGGAAGGGGAAAGCAGCCTCGACACTTGTACTGCAGAGGGAGAGACAAAGACCAAAAATAGTGATCCAATTTGCTAAGAAAATATCTAATAAAGAAACAAACAAGCAAATTTGGGTAGTAACATTAGTAAATTATCATATATATATATATACAGATAGTCACACTGTAAGCAGTCAAATACAGCCCAAAGAGTTGCTATGTATTTGATTTTTAAAAATGCACATTAATTATGCTTACCAGTGTGCTCTAATTGAAATATGGTCATTACGAACTGCTCAAATAAATAGTGCCGGTTAGAACTTTTCACCCAAACAGAATAATTCAGCTGTAATGCCTTTATCTTGAAAAGTAAAACGTCATTTTCAATTTTATACATTAAGTTAGAATGACTGGAAAGATTTCTTCTTTTTTTAAAAAAACTGAAAAACCTTAAGTACCTATTCCGTTAAGTAGCAACAGCAGCAACTTAAAAATCCTAAGATAATTTTGTTTTCAATTTGATTACTCTTATCTTTTGTGACTTTTTCCTCTTCTCTAGGAGGCTTTTATTTTAAATTTTTAAGTAAGTACTCCAACATTTATGCCTGATTTCTCTGCATCTGGTGGGAAAAAAAGGATCTGATTTCTTCAGTATGAATGAGCAGCAGTAGCACTCCTATGTTTCTCTCTCATATAACAAGCATATACCGATCATAGAGTAAAACTTAACCAGTCATCCCTTTCCCAGACGTAACTGCAGCATTTATTTTAGTGCTTAAAACTCAACAATCACTACATCCCCCAAAAGCACAAGTCCCATTAGGATTTAAGAGCATAATAATAATAATTCTGAGCATCATTAATGTATTATAATATGAATTATACTTTTACTGTTCTTAACTATATAGTATGTTTAATAATCACTGTAAGCAACAAAGAGTACGTGCACTTTAAGCAGCAGCACTGAGAACATTATGAGTCTGATGTTGTACATTGGAATGATTTTTACCCCTGTGCGTAAGCCTACAACAGGACAGCATTCTGGGCAGCACAGTTTGTGTACATTACTTCATTTCTTTCCCAGGCTGGACCCTTTTACTTGGCTGAAGTATTGCCCCCCAGTGTAGTCTGGCAAAGCTCTTTGCACTGTCACTCAGCACTCAACGAGACACAGAGCCATCAGCTGAGGACAGCCCCTTCTTCTTGCTTCTGCTGTGAAAAAGATTCGGAAGGACATGATGCTCATGCTTTATCTCACCGGGCCAGGTGCACACCAGCAGAAATTACCATCCCTTCATTGCCTGCCATAGTGCTAGCTCAGTTAACAGGAACTGAAAATTTGGCCCTAAATATGTTGGTGGGGATGGGGTTGGGTGGTTGCTTTTATAATTCTCTTTTTAAGTCAAAGGTTCTGTGCAGCACTGCTGCGATGTGCACAATGTTGCAGCACACCTGCAACGTTAGGATAAATTCCAGATATGTACCTACATGATCTCTTTTACTAAATGCGTTACTGTACTTTAAAAAAATCAGTTGAAAAAGCTAATGGATCTTTTAAGCTGCTGGCATCAAGAAAAACATAAGCAGCACCTCTACCTGCTAACACAATTCATTTCAAATGCACGAGTGTGAGCTATAAAAGCTCAATTTGCACAAGCAGTGCTATCAGAAGTTGTGAAATAACACAACACATTAGCTGTCTCACAAACCAGATTATGTTACCGGCAGATTACACTAGCATTTGTTTTACACCTTGGTAGTGAAAAAGGCAAAGGGATTAAATATTGTACCCATAGCTCAGTCAGCAACTTTGCACACCACCAGGCGCATTTTAAATATTTCCTGAGTTTTCATTTGCAGTATGCAAAATTTATGCAAAATTGTTCATCCCAATATCCTGAAAAAACTTTATCAATGCTATGATCTGTGTATGGATTGTAAAACTTAAAAGTACGGTAAGTTTAATGGAAGGAAAATATTTAAGAATTAAAAATAAGCAATAAATGTTTTATCTGGAGAACATTTTTAAAACAAAACCATATGTTAATTGTATGCTAAAACATCTGTTAATTAATAACTAAACCAATGCACATAGAAACACACTTCACAACAACCAATAGTACATCAGCCAAAATTAGCTGATTACGTGGCTTTTAACAGCAGTGAGGCTGCTCTACTGATCTAAATCTGAATGCTGAACTGCTGAACCCATTTTCTAGGATAAATTTAGCTGTTCTTTCGTGTTCCACTTTTCTTTGGTACTTGGATCAGTTATGCAGTGTATAATTATACCCATGCAGTTATACAGCGCTTTCTATCTGAACGTCTCAACGCGCTTTTCAGACTTAATTACTTCGGACTTGGAAATCCTTCATGACGTAGATACTATTAGTCAAATTTAATAGAGGACAAAACAGAGTCACGGAAGGGGGGGGGGGGGGGGGTACCCAGAAAAGGACTGAAATGAAGCCTCAGTCTCCTGAAATCTAGTTTTTGTTGCCACCTTGCTTTGGAGACATAGGAAATCAAGATGCTCTTCAAGTTTAGCTTCTCGACATACTAGGGAATACCTTGCTCTGGACAATGGTAAGTAGCTTGACCCCTACCTTACACATAAACCCAAGTAAAATCCACACTAAATAATCCTTCATTGTCCTCGCAAGTACTTTCACCCATATCCATTCCCAGAGGATGCCTAACAGGTCCCTAAAAGGCCAGGCCTGGGGCGAGATGCAGTGGTATCCTTCCCGCTCTTTCTAAACACACAGCATCTCTTGGTACTAGGAGTTAAGCACTTGCACAGAACATGAGAACTCCAGAACAGAACTCCATTTTTTTCTCAGCATGAGAGAAAACTCACACCTTGCACCTCTGTGGAGTGTCCTATCATTTCATTTTATATGAAAGACACCTTTCCCTGTCAAGCTCTCTTTTAGCAGAAAATAGATAGAATGACTTAAGTTTTTTTCTGAAATAAATCTAGAAAACTCCTTTCGGCAGTGGTTTTTGGCTGTAGATGCCAAATTAGCTACTTACACAGTAAAGAGGAAAAAGGCTTAGACATACCTATATTCTCAAAATACTTTATCAAGTAAATGAACTTAATATACTTGAGAGATAGTGAAATCTCACCTGTTTTGCCCAAATTTCCTTATCATCAGCTGACTACCTTTGGGGCTTGGACAGACGGGAAAATAAACCCCACGTTCTCATTTTGACACATGGTGTTTTATCACATTTTTCACCTGAAGGATTCCTAAAATGCAGTATAAACTTCAGAACTAGAGAAGCCCTCTCTGCTCAGCCCTAACAGCTGAAAACAACACTTCTTGCCACTTTAGCACCTTGGCTTATCAGGAGGACTGAAAATTGCCTTTCTGACACCTGGAGCCTTGGCACTGACTTGTCAGGACCAGGAAGCCAGTTTTCTTTTCCTATCTGTTTTTCTGGGCTTTGGGACTTTCATTCAGAGGCATGGCTCAAATGCAGAATAGATGTGGCCTGGTAACGGCCGTGCCCAAGCTAAGGGAAGAACTGAAAACAGTACCAGCTATTAACGCTACACGGTGCTTCTGTTAACAAGCCCAGCTGAAAGGCAGAGCTTATTAGGTGGAACACAGGATCATGAAAAGGAAGGATACCTGCATAGCAATGTGCTGTATTAAATGATAAATCAGTCATGCAGAAAGAGAGCTTAGAGGTAAAATGCTTATTAGAATTTCCCAGCCATATCTTGCTTATCTAGGTCACTATAAAGTACTCTCTACTTTGTCTGCCAAAGATCTAATTCCTTTATAATGCCTAGAAACACATGATGGAGTAAAATACTTATTTTTTAACATGAGTGGCATCATGTGTTGTTCATGTTGTACCTACCTAGTTCTGCAGTTTTACTTGCAAAGAAGTACGTGCAATATAAGAAAAATTAATCCAGAATACGCCCTCCTTCTCACCCTGAACAGCACTTGCCCCTTTGCACCATCTTGCATTTTGCAAGCAGTACAGGCTGTCACCAGCAGAGAACTTGCTGGGGTCATAAGACCATTAGGATTCGGCAGCACAGAAGAAAAGCATTGCAAGGGGAAGGTCTCCGTGGGAGTTGCAAGAGACTCCTCCAGTACGTGTTTCCACAAACCAGGAATCCTCCTCCTTAGATACAACCATACAACAAGGACATAAATGTTTATAGGAACAATTGCATCCCAATGTTCTCAGGCAAGCCCAGCCAGCTATTTCCGCTAACTCCCAGTTCTAGTTAAGAGTTAGGGATAGCTCAGATGCCTGGATAGAAGAGAAAGCATTGATTCCTTAAGGATGTTGTTCAAGCTGTGTAAAGAAAGTCATCTCAGAGCCCTGTGGTGACTATATAACCGTAGTTCCAGGTCGGGCTTTCTCTTTGCTGTTACTGTTTATATCAAGTGCAGATGGTTAACTACCAATCATTTGGATCCCTGGATTAGCATTTAAATGCCTGAATATAACAGCATCACAGGAATACATGAAGAGGAATGAGAAAACTGAGTATACTGATAGATGCCCTTAATTTAGTAGCCTACAGCTTAACCTTTGACTTCTGTTGTTCATTTATACATATAATGTTCCTCCCTTATAGCTATACAAGTGATTGTTAGTGACAAAGATTAATCTGATTACTGGCTTCCTCAGTGTTAGGATGGAGAAGCACTGGGAGATACATGGAGTGTTTAATGATGCATGAGGCATGCAAGAGAAACTAAGTAATTTACTGGGAAAGACACTTGAGAAAAGACCGCTCAAGCGACACATTTCTGCTCCTCTTTCACTATAAAAAGAAGAACAAATGAGGTTTTGTTCATTTCCTTGCCCATGCTTCTTTCCCCCACTACGAATTCTGTGATAGAAAAATTTGGTTTGCTCTAAAATATGTGTTTTAATAGTGAGGGTCATATGTAAAACAACATAAACTTGAGTTATTTTCACATTCTGGCATCATGTATTTGAGACTAAGGCATAGTTTGCTACAAGCATAGCTCATGGATCAAACGTTGCTAGCGGCAGTCTGTGCAAACTGTGCATGTTCCAGGACCAGTGAACATTGTCTATAGAAAAGATTTGAGGTAGGTACTGATATATCTCAAATTGTTCACACACTTCTGAGCACTAAAGACACTTGCGAGTGCAAAGAGCACATTCAATATTTAATAATACAGTGATAGAAACAAAAACAGTCTGTTTGAACCCTGTGTGAAGGCTAGAATGGCAATAGCTACGGAGACCATGGTGGAAGGCAGCTGATAACCGAGCCGTCCTGCAGGACTCTGCCCTCAGACTCTACAAAATGAGCTGCAGGACCCAGGGGAACTTAGAGAGCACTGAGCATCCTTCAAACCTGCCCAATTAGACCAGTCTGCAAGGACTTTAACGGAGTGTCTCATCTTTTAAAGGAGCGAACAGAACCTCAGGTAGTATAAATTACTCTTGTCACTTCAATTCCACCACCTATTTAAACCAATTTACACCATTTGCCTTAGTGAGCAAAGCAGAAATTGACCCGGGAATAGGTATTACGCTGTATTTGCAGATTAAAACCTTATTCTCACGAAAGAATTGTGCCTCCAATATGTAATACATTTTGTCTCTGATCAAGCTTAGACAGCCTGCAACAGCTGTAATTTTTAAATATGTAATAGCACTAATCACCATGAAAACCATAACTATATAAGCAACCATCACAGAGTTAAGAGACAACAAATATTTCCTATTCTAAGTAACAGTTTTGTTTAAATACAATATTACCCTGGCAAAATGAAAATCTTCTGGGATTCACTTTACAGTAATTAATACCTGGGTTTTATATTTACAAATGGAGTAAATGGAAATTTCCATTGCAGAGAAGTCATGTCTTCTAATGCTCAGTGCTAACTGAACAATATTTCTGATAGTACTTATTCCAAATCTACGAAAGCCCTATTATTCAAGCATTAAGTCTTGCTTGCTAGGATAGGTGTGATGAAGTGTTATCACAAGTATATCATCTACCTTCAGGAATATTACCGTCCCAGATCTCAAATTATTTGTTTTTAAAGAAAAAAATGAAATTAATACAAATTGAAAAGGCAGAGAAGATATTTCCAAACGCCCTGAATTTAGAATGAAAACTCTGCTATTTCAGTATAAAATGACTGCATTAATTCTGAAGCACAGGCTAATTATATTATAGACATACCATAATGTGATTTGTTGGGGGGGGGGGGGAGGGTGTCTGCTAATTTATTATTGATGTACAGGCTTTCCTTTTCTGATATACCCGATAAATTTTTCATAGACATATTTTTCTCCATGTGCCTGCACTCAACATCACTATCACTTCACAGCAGGCATATGGAGTAACTGATAGACTGACTATTTTAAAGAGTTCATTGTCATGTTAGATTTCATTTCGGAGTTGACCTCAAGCGGTTTCTGTGCTGAAATGCTTTGTGCGTCTGCAGTTACAGCTAGGCACTTGTATTTAGAAATGCTGATAAGCAGGCTAGTTGTATATACAAAAGGCAAAACACTTTGTACAGACTAGTAGTGTTGACAATAATCCTTTCCACTACTCTACTACAGAGTTTGAAGCCAGAAGGGACCACCTGAACTGGAGCAAATGATTGAAAAGAGGTGAAGGGGAACAAGCAAGGAGAGGAGAGAACACACCTGGATGCAGAAACATACGGTCAGCAGTATCGCAGAGCTGGCATGCCCAGAAACCTAATGCAGAGGTCAGGGAAAGGCGGGGGTAGAGCTACGGCACAGCGGCACACACCTTTTCCTAGCAGGAAAGGCAACGCTGCAGCGTTCCCTCTTGCCAGCCTGACACATAAATGTACATTTTCAATGCCCAGGAATGGCAGCTTGCCAGCACACATAAACTGAGAGACGGAGGAGAGCCTTCCCATGAATTAAGCTCAGTAAGGAGGAGAAAGCATATCAGAAGCTGGGAAGCAGAAGTATGTGTAGAGTACTCCTTTAACATCCTAGATGTAGAAGCTTTTTGTCCATTTATTCACCACTTTCTGCACCCTTTGAATTATCTTCCACAAGTTGGGTTTTTTTTTAAATTAAAAAAAAAAAACCAGGCATTTACAGTGCATAAATCACCATTTTAACATCAATGTAAAAGTTTCCCATACATTAGTCCCATATCTATATGTTGTCTGAATTTCACAAGTATTTCTTGTGGTATATATACCAGTGTTGTATATTGTCTCAAACTGGAAACTGTTGTTGAACTGCCTTGACCTCTATATCCTTTGTGGAGACACTGATTTTCTGAACACAGCTCTTCCTCTCCAATTCACTTCATTTCCATTTTTTTCCTGGAGGAACACATTTATATTGGGCCATATTGACTCCAAAGGACCACACTAAATTTGGTCTGAAGTAAAACATTTAAATTGCAGATATTGTAAATGTAGGACATTAGTCAACCCCTTCGATCTACTGATCTGCTTCTAGTGCACCTTCAGCAACTGAATATGGGATCATGATCTCCATTTCTGGCTGACTGGTGAATTGGTATCAGGTTTACCAAGTCATTTTGTTCACTTCTATGAATCGTGAAAATACATTAGTGCTCTTCCAGACTTCTGCAATCTTTCCATTATTTAAAGATATATTAAAAATTAATGCCACTGGACCAGATGTTTTTTCTGCTTATTCTTAGGGTTCCTTAAAACATATGGATGTAAGTTATTTTCAAGATATTTATGCTTTATATTGTTATTCATCCCTTTACTTAATTCATTAATTAGTGTTTTATTGCTTTCCTATCAGAGGAGTACATTGTTTCCTTCTCTGAATCATACAGCAGTTATTTTGATTGATTAACATTGATAGTTTAATTTCTGTTGCCAATATTCTGAAGACCTGGATTCAAGCTATAAAGCTGTTAAAGCTTAGTCAGGGTGCGGCCAGAAATTCAAGAATCATCTGTCTAGGAGGAAATCGGGCAAGAGAAACTGAATCCATAGCCTAAGGCACCTTTGGCAAGAGAGACACACATTTATACAGTCAGCTAAGCTACAGCAGAGAGGACAGAATAGGCACAAAATGTGCAGTCGCTAAGCCTGTACACAGGTTGGTTTTTTCATCCTGAAATTTTGGAGCATGCAGTGTGAAGGGATTCTTGTGATGAGCAGGTGGGAGTCTCCTGGGCTGCTCTCCCAAAATCCAGCTCCGAAATTCTGCCTGGCAGCCCTTGCAGCATGGGCATTTTGCCGAGAGTTTGCCGTGCACCTTGCTCTCGCCCACATCTGTACGGCCGGATTTTTCAGGTCTTCTGTATCGATATTGTCCGCTTATGTTTTGTTTTTACCTTTCACCAGTTATTTTTCTTTTGGGTTATAAAGAAACAAAAAACCATAAACACAGCCCTTCTATGTCCTGTATTCTGGAGTTTTGGATGCAAGGATCCTGCCAACAAGAAACAAGCTTTTTTGTCAGTTATCTATATTACAGTATCATCTGGAGATCCCCAAACACTTTCAGTCTAAACTGGAACAAACACATGGCAAATGACACTGCCTACTGTGAAGAGCTCACTGTCTCAAAAAGGATGGAAAAAGAAATATAATTACACCATTTTTCAGTAGCATAAAGTAATTAAGTCAATTGGCTTAATCATGAAACACAAGATGTCTGGCAGAAAAGCAACTTAAAGCTGATCTCCAGAGGTCTTCGTCAAAAGACTGGTGTTCCTCCACGCAGATTCTTTAGTCACTGATACTTAGAGTCCTATGATTATTTCCAGTATTGTGTTGAAGTTAACTTTTTTGAATGAGAACAGTGAATCAATTACAGTATCTCAGAAATGATCCTTCCTTCTACTGGTACAGCACATTGCTGAGGCTCTGTTGTCAAGTGCCTTTACAAATAAAGGTCTCCAGAGTTCTCATTCCTGATACAGTAATTACAGCTTAGAGAGGCTGGAAAACAATCTCATAGACTTTAAGGATCATATGATGGCAAAGAAAAAGTAATTTTATTTTAAAAACCTAGGAGATAGTGACTAATAGCTGCTGGTTTGATCTGCGAATTTATTCCAGCTATCTGAAGCAGGAGTTTTATCTTTAACTTACATCAATCCTTCCTAGATACATTCACCACTGAAAACTTAACAAGAAAATTAATTAAACTGAAACAAGCAGACAAATTAAAAAGACTCACTAAATTCACTACAACAGCTGATGATCATCAAACAGAAGATACTAATGAAGAAATATTTCTTGCAAAAATATCCATCATCCTGAAATTGCTCTGTGAAAAAAAGAAACACTGATGGTTTTCTTCTGAAGCATTTATTACTAATTTCAACATGATTAAAGAAAAAAGAAGTATTTTCCTGCTCCTTTCCAATAAATGTCATTGCTCAAAAGGAAGAGCAAAATGGGACACTGCAAGGGCATACTTCAGGCAGAGCAGTCTTTTAACACATCTAGTACTTTGAGATAACTGCCTCATTCAGAGTAAAATGTAGTAAAGCCACCAGATCATCAATGCTAGAGAAGAAGATGAAAAAATACAGCACTTATAATTTGGGGCTGATGCAATAAACACAAATAGCTTTACTTTGAGTCTTCCCATTGCAAAAAAAACCTATCATCATCATTAACGATCTGGATTCTTGGCTCATATCTCTTTACACCTGAAGGCACTTTTGCTGTCCCCTGTTGTCAGGAAGTGGGAGAGCAGACCCATCCCCTGCCAGCAGCAACAGCACACGAGAGCTTGGCAGTGGTGGCAAGCAGCATCCTTAATACCCTGCCAGCTAAATGGGGATAATAGAGCTTGCCTATCTCACAGTGGTTTGGGAAGACAGATATAATAGTGAGGCTAAAATACACAGAAATGTTAAATCCCAGCCAACCTTGGGGAAATTACTTCCCAGATGAAAAGATTTTACTTCCAAGATATTTTCCTTATGCTTAGTTTGAATCTTCGCTGTTGTGGTTCCATTCCCCTTGCTCCAGTCACACTCCACGGCGTTACCCTGAACACGTCTGCCGTTCTCACACGTGCACTGCAATATTCCCCCTCAACTTAATCCTTCCCTTAAAATACATTTTAGCTCCAGTAGTTTGCACATATTTTTTTAAACTTCTGCTCTGAAATCAACACCTTCTCACTTAACATTATTGGTGTAGTTGTAGGTTTTATTTTGACTTCTTTCCAATCTCTCAATATTTTAGTATGCCTAGAAGCCTATATAATGTGTGTCCTTGTTTAAAGAAGTGTATCAGTGGTGTGATCCCACTAATAGAGTGTAAACATGATTTTTTTATTCCTTTTTTTGATGATAATAATAATAATGATAATAATATGAGAGGTCTTTGTCTCTGTCAGCATTACCTGGACTTCTTCATCCTACACTGTAATTCAGACTATTAATCATTACATTTATCGACCTGCATTTTGCTCAGCTGAATCTCCTCTTTTTTCTTTTTTCTTTTTTTTTATTGGTTTTGTTCTGTCAAGCTTCTTTCTGCCCCTCTGTGGTTTTGTACCTTCAGTGGTATTTGAAACCAAGCTTTGTATCACATGCAAATTTAATGAACACGCTGACTGCCTCCTTCTTCCAGATCATTAATGATGATGTTAATCCAGGCCAAGCTTAAAATCTCCCCCGTGATACTTCATTAGACACCTCTCCACAGTTCAACATACCTGGACAAATTGTGAACAATAGTTGTGAACAAAGGATAATTTCAATGAATTTTAAAAACTTGCACCAATGTATGCAAGCAATGAATCTGGCCCGATACCTTTCATCATTAGCCTTTGTTTGTAGACATGTACTCATTTTACAATGGCATGAAAATGTGTACAGCCAGTTGTAATTAATTTTGCAACTAAGACTTCACACAACAATATCTGACATATCACTGAATTAAGTGCACTACTGTTGCTGCAAAAAAAAAAAATAGGACCACTCATAAGAGGTTTTCCTTTCTGTTGGGAATTATAAGTCTTGGTCATACTTATTTCATTCCAAGCACAGCAAACCTGCAGCAATCAGTCAAAATCTGTTGCATTGGATAGTCAGCTTGACTATGGCTGTGTAACTCTACAGCATCTCTGTTGACTTTAGGTGACCTGACATTCTACATTGCTACAAAAACATAAAAAAAAAGAAAAAAAAAGGAATGAAAGAAACTTGGCTGACTAACCCAGTCTTCTATGCATTTGTCATGCACCACTGAAATGGGGAAGTACTATTATGCCAGTACCGATGACAGAAGAGCAAAGCCACACAGAGAACAGACAGAAGCACGCAGGACATATTATAGTCCAGAGGGAGAATTGCAGCCCAAATAGCAGACAAATAAACTCCCTACGTGGGAGGTACTTAAGGATTTCATAATGGATCTACGCACTGCATGGAAAGCTGCCATGGCACAACAGGATTCATTCTTTGCTTTCCAAGCTCAGCTATTACCGATGTCACTGCCACCAGCAGTAGGTTGCTGAATACCTACTCAGGCGAGTGCGTGAGTCCCACGCCCAGGCCCACCTAAAGAGACCCAGACTCACCTCCCTGCCTGGAAAGTGCCCTAGACCATTAGCTAAAAGCTGCTAACCATCAGAGAGGGATGAGAATGACGGTATACTCATCAGGGGGCTGGAGCACCTCTCATATGAGGACAGGCTGAGAGAGCTGGGGTTGTTTAGCCTAGAGAAGAGAAGACTTCAGGGAGACCTTATAGAAGCCTTCCAGTACTTAAAGGGGGCCTACAGGAAAGATGGGGAGGGACTCTTTACCAGGGAGTGAAGTGACAGGATGAGGGAGAATGGTTTTAAGCTGAAAGAGGTAGATTTAGATTACATATTAGGAAGAAATTTTACTGTGAGAGTGGTGAGGCACAGGAACAGGTTGCCCAGAGAAGCTGTGGATGTCACATCCCTAGAAGTGTTCAAGGCCAGGTTGGATGAGGCTTTGAGCAACGTGGTCTAGTGGAAGTGTCCCTGCCCATGGCAGGGGGGTTGGACTAGATGACCTTTAAAGGTCCCTTCCAACCCAAACCATTCTATGATTCTATGATTCTATACCCATCCTCTTCCAAGTTTTTCCCATTTGTAGAAAACAAATTTAATTTATATTGTGCCCAAGGAAGTAGTGAAGAGTGAACACGATTCTGAAGCCTAATAAATGGGGAGCTCAGATGAGGGGCAGAAAACCTTCTTGCTTGTACATATTGTTCAAATGTCTACTTAATATACAGTACAGCCATGCCTCGTGCAAACTTGAACAGACACCCAGTTGTACATAGTGTAACTGGTTTAATACCTTCTCTTCAACAGCAACCAAAAGAGGATATCCAGGGAATATCAAATAAGGCAAGCCAACAATGATACTTTTCCAACCTTCAGTAATTTGCCATTCAAGCATAACCTGAACCCCACGTGGTGCTTTCCTATTTAGGATCCTTGATAGGTTTTGCTTTGTAAACTGGTTCAGCACCCTTGACTGTAACCTCAAGACATTCGTGAAGACCTGCAGCCATGAGTTTCAGCCTAGCTTCATGCTGGGGTCCCACCTCCTTTCTCCAATTCAGCCTCTTATCTGATAGCTTTACACAATGCCTCCTACTTCTTGTAGTGGAACAAACAGACTGGTCTTACCACGTTTACACAGTTTACACAGATAAAAGCTGGATGAAGCCCCTCGAGCAAGCAGTTGAAAGGGATCTGCTGCCTTGGAATTAGCACATATTGCAAAGACCAAGTGAGGTGTAGAATGTAGTGGAAGAAGATGCCAACATATTGTAAGTACAGTAAAAAAAAAGGAACTGTGATTTTATCCAGCCGTCAGTGTAATATGAAAACAATTGACTCTATAGAGTCACCAAATATCTAGTGAGTTTGGAAATACCTTTAAACTGTCAGTTTTAAAGAAGTATTTCTGTGCTTTATAATCTTTCTCCTCAGCTCTGTCCATGTACTGCTTTTCACGTTACTTCTTCTATGACTCTAAAAGATGTACCCTAGGCCACATACCAAAGACTAGTAGCGTCCAGAGAATAAAAGACATTAAAACAGTCTCTTTTTTTCTTTTCCTTCCTTCAAGAAAAGCATTTTGTCCATTGTCAACATGGTAATGCACAAAGTGTGCCGGGGGCAGTAAGTGGAGCTTTCACAGAAACAAAGGTTAATTTTTTTCATGTTGTTGATAACAAGGGAAAACAATTACTCAATATGAAGTGAAATACAGAATAGATTGGCAGGTAGAAGAACCAGCTGCAATTCTGAGCAGCCACAGTATCTCAGTTTCAATTAAAAGAGGTAAAGTTCTAAAGTGCAGAGAGTTTCACTAACCACCAATTAAATAGTTCTGCCAGAGGGAAAAGGAAAATGAGGAATGAAATGTAAAACATTGCCTATGCCCTTTGTTACACAGAGACATTCATTTCTTGTACAATGAAAGGGTATCTGTCTCAGTGCAAAGCCACTGTCCAGCCCATTTATAACTATTTTGTGGCTTCTTTTGCTAAATACAAAAAGGAATCAAATTTTTTTGGGGGGGAAAAAAAGACATTTCTTTTTTTTTTTTTCCCCCAAAAAGTCTATAGGCTTCCTGTATACACCATGGCAACTGCATCTCTTTTTCAAGTTTCCAACGTTTCACTAAAGAAAGCTGTAAGTGCCAAGTAAAGTAAATTCTTTTTGTTAACCCATTTCCCAAAGAGTTTCACACATAGGTTCAGTGCTCCAGGTCTTTGATTTCCTGCACGTCAGTTGTTGGTCTGGTCTGTCAGTAGCACAACAATCCTTATTTCACCCCATCAGATCCACAACTGATTGCTTGGAGACAATACAGAGATACAGATTCCTCTTTATATTAGTCTTCTGTCTCATTTCTAGTATTTTTAAGAATTTTTGTCCTCTATGTTAATGAGTGCAGGGTTGGTCCCTAAATACTTAGCCTTGTTTTTTTCCAGACAGATTAACTGCCAATTAGTGATAATTGGACCTGGCAACATTTTTGTTGATGGACACATATGTACCGTGAGACAGAATGAGAGCACTAATTAATTTCAGATAAGTCACTCCTGGCTGTCAATTTTTCTTTAAACTCTATGTGTGTCCACATAATTCTTATATCAAATTAAATCGGTCAGAAGCTACTCAGTCTCAAATGTAAAATTGGAGAGTACAGTTAAAACTACTGTAGTTAAATCTGAACAAATATTGACTTTTCTACGTGTGGATGGGTCCTTTTTTTTGTTCATCTACTCTGCAAGTCACTGCTTAGGGATGAAACTATCCTAGTCTGCTTGCAGTTCCTTTCATTTCTCAGTTCCTCTGCAGGCTGCTGCAGTACTTGAACTGTGAAGACTTCAGGGCTTAAATCAAAAGATGTAGTGGGAAGGGAAAAGGCTTTAATTGTTAGTCTATGCAAGTATTTCTACTAGTATTGGGCTTTCAAAGGCTAAACAAAAACCTAAAATTTAAGCCCCTTTAACAGTTACTGCACTTATGCTTAATACAAGTGAAAGTATGAATATGCCAGACCTCGGAGACCCCATAATACTTTCAAATAAAGTCTAAAATCTAGCCAGTCATCTTTCACTGAGAAATTTTAAAAGCTGTTTCAAGAGGAGGCACCTCTAGTTCTGTGGAGCTCTTACTGTTAGTACATTTTTAGATGTGTTTCTCCAATGTGAAATTGTCCTTCTATAGTTAAATTCTAAATCAGGAGGCCTTTCAGTTCTTGCTGTAGTTTTTTCTTTCAGTGAAACATTAAAGTCTTTCTTAGGACAGCAAAGTTGAACCACTCTTTCAAACTTTCTCAGTAATCTAATTTAAGGTCATTTCCACCTTTTTAACCAGGCTATCAATAAAGGTCATGGAAGAATCCTAGCAAAAAGTAAAATAAAGTAAAATAAAATAAAATAATTTTTTAAAAAAGACATAATTCCATAAAATGGTTTTAATTGATTGCTGGTTTTTGCCCTAGTATTTTGCAACCTGGAAAATATACTTTATGCCCAAAAAAGGCTTTACAGACTGCAATTCTGAATCTACTTTCAGAAAGCAGAAGTGACACTGTCAGCTGCCACAGAAGTTAAAACAATAACTGCAATAAAATGTGATTAAAAATGTTGTTCTCTCTATCTGATAATTTATTGGACAGCATACCTTTTTCCCTTCAGCCACTTCAGTAAGTATGGCTTCTTTCTGGAAGCAAATTTCCTAAATATTAGAAGTCTGACAACTAACCGTGCTTAAATACCCCCTAGAATGAAAGAATAATAATTCATGCTTGTAAATCAAAGAACAGGTCTGTGAAATCCCAATTCAATATAATACTTGAGAACTTTTTAAATTATTTTGAACTGTGATAATCTATTCCAATTCTGTGTTTATATTTGATAGAGGATAAGGAAATATGCAAATCCTTGATTTCCCCTCCAGTGAACACCACTTTGCCACTTCAGAGTTCTGAGTGACACCGTCATGACCAGGATGGTCCAGAACCTTGACCAAGATGTTCCCCAGTGGAAGAAGAAATTTTATAGTTGATAAAAACTGATTTATTTTTTTAAGTGGTGATTTTATTCTAGTGCAAATAGGGAAATCTAAAAGTGATTCATTTCACTTGTCTTGCCTTCTTTCACTGCTGTATAAAAGTTTCATTCTCTTTTATTTTTACTTTTGACATCAAATAAATAAAATACATTGGGGGTTCTGAAACCTTCTTTAATTTTCATCCACAGAAAGTTTTAAGGGTTCAGAAAATTTGTGAATGAAATATACATAGAACAATCTTGATTTCTTATCAACTCCAACAAGGATATAGACGATAGACACAACAAAATATGTATTCCATAGAGTTAGGTGACAGTAAACTTTAGAGATTTTTCCCTCTCCTCCTCCAGGAAAAATGGATCTGTATTTTGCTATTCCTTCAGTGCATATACCAAGCTGACAATGATGTAATCTGATTTGTTTAAGATCATGTATCAACAGAGATGATGGAGTCACACACCCTACAGAATTTACAATGTAAACTGATGTGCATGCATCACAGAAGATATGAAGTGCAGCAAAACAATTGTTGAGTGCTGAAAATGTAATCTATATTTAGGTTTAATTTATTTTAAGCTTTTTATGTCATGTCATTCATCCTTTCCATGACAAATGAAAATAAAAATAAAAAGAGCACAAAATTTCTTTTCCTTTATCTTTCTTTAAAAAAATGTCTTTCCTGATTTATGGTTCAATTTTAATGTGTTTTAATGTGCATAGCTAAATCAGTTAGCCTCTACTCTGCAATAAAGGTAAACAGTGTAACAAAGAAGCGAGTGGGGGTTTTTTGTTTGGTTGGTTGGTTTTTTAATCTTGGAAGACTTTATTTCTATACATATATCTACACATCTGTATAAATCTCCTGGATGAAACCCAGACCACCCATGATTGAGGCTCTGCTTTACTGTAACTTTGTAAATCTGGACTATTAGGATGGGACAGGCAATCTGTCTACCTAACATTTCTGCCAGAGGCCATTCCACACCCAAACAAAAAGAGATGAGCAACCAAAGACCTCTTGAAGGAAATCCACTTTATGTAATATAATTTCCTTGATACACTGGCTGCACTGTCATCTCTAGAGAGCTGAACACTTTGCCTGCATGAACTGGGCTTGCCTGCATTGAGAGTTTGCCTCCCTGCTCATTTGGGATCCAGCTTGCTCAGTAATCCTTAGAGGGACGTGGGACAGCAAGGGAGCAAACCCACATGTCCCATGAGTGCTCCATCCAGCTGGCTATGGTGTACCCCAAGTAAAGGCACTTTCTATTCCTCTTCTTATGGATAAAAACAGTTGCAGGCATACATTCAAGAGACATGAGGCCCAAGCAAAAGCAGGCAAAGAACGCAGTTTTAACCTAAGAACTATGTTAAACATCCAGGTGGAAAGAGAAAGCTCTGGACCAGAAAGCTTTCCACATTTTTTTGGTTTATCATCCAGCCTAATAAGAGACATTGAACCTCCTCAAAAGCCTTTCATAACTTGTTTTTATTGGCAGCAATCATCCATGATTGTTGAAAACAATCATCCATGCCAGGAAAGGTTGTGGAGTCTCCATTGTTGGAGACATTCAAAAGCCATCTGGACATGGTCCCAGACAACTGGCTCTAGGTGGCCCTGCTTGATCAGGGATGTTGGACCAGATGATCTGCAGAGGTCCCTTCCAATCTCCACCATTCTGTGCTTCTGTGATACGCCCCTGGATGCACATGTCCATGTGTACTAATGGATTAGTTGATTACACTGAAAGAGTCAAAACTTAGTTCACGAATGCCAAACTCCTTAGCAAAGTCTTGGTGAGTTCCCTATATACAAGCTCCAGATGCCTTCAGGTAGTGCAGGAAAATCTTGGGAAATAAAAAGTTTATCTCGTAGGCAAAAAACTTCTATAAAAATGAAATGCTTAGTGAAAGGCAATAGCATGTTATGTTACTCTTTTCATTCTGAAAAATCACAAAGGCTTTAAAAACTATTAAAGAGGAAAATCTGAAAACAAAACACTACAAAACAGATGTCACTGCAAAATTAAGGCTCCACAGGCAAATACTCAGAAGTCCCAAAATGCAAACCTAAGTCTAAATGTGTCACTTTACAACCACCCCCAGTGAAATACATCTGATGCATAATACATTTTCATTCAACACATAATTAGCTGTTGGAACTCATCACACCAAATTAACTAAGACCTTGGCATAATTCCAAAAGATATTGGGCATTCCTGTGTAGGTACTGACATGGCCCTGTTCAGCAGAAATGCCCCACTAACCCATCCTGGCAGGCAGGAATATATTATTACTCTTCCAGCTGATGAAAATCCAAACATAGAGCAAACTAAGCAGCTTGCCCAAAGTCAAATAGGAAACCTCTGGAAAAGTGAGGAGTTCTCAAATCTGCTGAGGGGCAACAAATAAACACAAAGTTTTCTGTCACCATGCATGGATATCTTGTTTTTCACCCTTTGAAACCAATGCCACTGACAGTGCGGGGACACTCATTACATGAACCTACTGAACATCGCCATGTGGGAAGCGCTGAGCATCTGGATGTGCAAAAGCAGAGAGGGAGGTGTTTGCAGCTGGGCTTCATAACCTCATGGCCATTCCCTCTCTTCTCCCACAGAACTACCCTGCAGTCTCCATCAGCCTGAAGGAGGCGGCTTTCATAAAACCCTATTTTGCCCTTGGTTCCCCCATTAAATGGGACACCTCCGATCCCAACCCCGCTTTCAGCTCTGCACTGCACCAATCTCCTTCCTATGCACAGGCTCAGGGACCATATGGAAAACGCTTTCCCTGAAGGACAGCATCATACTAGTACTCAGCACAAGTGCTGCAATGGCACAGTTTAATAGCTTGTGATGAGCTCAACCTTTCCTCTTAAAAATAAAACGCTTTTTGTGATCAATATAAATTAAATTGAGGATGAACCAAAGCAGCATTGTTTTGCTGAGTCTGGAGCAGAGAGCTGCCGTGGGGCAGCCCACTGAAGTCTGCATCAACAAGCAACAACATGGCCCCAAAAAGACATCTGTGCTGTCACCTTGGAGCTGTTTGAAGCTTCAGTCTGGAACCTAAAGCTGAGCTTACTGAAATATAAGCATTCTGTACTAAAATATTTTTTCTACTCATAACATCAGAAAATGTTTATTTTTAAATGAAAATTTTAAATTTCAAGCATTTGGAAATCAAAACCGACCTATACATTCTGTTTGGCTTTATTTGTAGCTGTTGCAGTGGTTATTTTTATGTAAAGTTCTCCCTAGTCACAGAATGATCTATAGCCATTTTGCAGAGATTAGTAATGCAAGTTCTAATGCCATTAGACAGAAGCTGAAATTCAGCCTTTCGCATTTCAGTTGTGAGGGCTATGGAACTTATAGCATCTACATCTCTTTCCTAGTTTCTAGAATAAATGTCCAACATGTACCCTCAGAAATAATACCTTTCTTTTCACAGAAACAGGGAAAAAAAACCAAAAACCAACAAAACAAAACCCATAAGCAGTATAGTCCAATTTACAACTGAAAATCAATCATTATTAAAATTGGTAACAGCATGAAAATACAGTGTGATTTGGGGGTTCTCTGAGCAAACTGGATAATAAAGCCACCCTATAATGAAAAAGAGTTATCAAGAAATGACCAACAAAGCAAGCAAATTTTACCCATGCCAACTAGGAATTATTATTTTTCTATTCTGTCTAAGCTTAGGGTGTGATAACTAAAAATAATTCTGCAGAAACAGAAGGAGATAAGGATGATCATCTGTCTGTACAGTACTCTAAATCTAAATACCATAATCTGACAAATAATATTGGATTTTTATTATTGGATTATTACACATTATTCCAATGAGCTCACCCCCTCCCTGCAGTCTTATTTCCCATCAGTCCCCACCTGCAGCACTGTTCAGGCTGTAACTTGCCGCTAATTGCCTTTTCCTTTTTTGTGGCTTATACCAGATCACTTAAATTTTCTTGATTTCTCTAATATTTTCATTCAGATATTCAAATGACTAACCTAAACCATCAGATAAAAAATCTTTTTTATTTCACTTATTGATATTTTTCTGTCTAGTTAAATTTTTGCCTTTGTGGACAAAATTCTGTCATTCCTTCCTGCTGTATAGCAGCTTTCTATCTTACATCATAACTACACTATCTGACAATGCAACAAAGTCATAAAATACATTTAAATAAAAATGTAATTTAATTTAATTACAGAGCACACAAAAAAAGTGACAGTCTATATAAAAAATGTTTCATGACATGGAATAAGGAAAATCAGATAGAGAAAATAGTATATTAATAAGGCAATTTCTGCTAAAAATACTGCTTACACTATTATCTCCAGCACTTTCTGAATCCCTGCTTTAAGTTAGATTACTTTATGATTTTAATAACGTTCCTTACAAAATCATTCTGAGGCAAAGTAACTTTACAATGACTTTTTTTTAATCAATATTAACCCCTAATATTTCCTTTTCTTAATCTCACTGATTTGTTTCAGTCCTGTATCTTCAGCTTTACTATAGTCCAGTCAATCAAGAAATTTCCTTAGGTGTATGATACCAGTGTTCTGAAGGTGATTATTGGGCAAATAAGCAAAACAAATTTTTCATGTGTCACTTTACACGTTTGTTTGTCTCTTTTTGAAGAGCATTTCTGTTGAATCATAAAATGATTTAGCTTGGTAGAGATCTCATGAAGTCATCTGGCCCAAGACCCTCTTAGCCCAAACCCAGTTAGACCAGGTTGCTCAAGTTTTTGTCCAGTTGAATTCTGAGCATCTCCAAAGATGGAGAGTCTAAAAGCTGTCTGGGCAACCCGTTCCAGTGTCTGACTGTCTCCATGGTAAAATGTCTTTGCTTATGTTTAACGGTAATTTCCCATGTTCCAACTTGTGTCCTTTGTCACTCATCCTGTCACTGTGCACCACCAAAAAACATTTGGCTCCATCTTCTCTATCTCCCTTACCCCCGTTATGCAGTTGCAGACAGCATTAACATCCCCTATTAGCTTTCTCCTATTGAGGCTGAACAAACCAAGTTGTCTCAGCTCTGCCTGTATGTCACGTGCTTCAGATTAATTTTAGATTACTTTCTAGTTCATTTTGTTTAATTTAATTTTGTAGCAGCCATAAATAAATGTGTGTGTGCGTGTGTGTGTATACATATATAAATATATATACACAAACACATACACAGACACACATTCATATATATATATATACACACACACACACACACATACACGCACGCAAATTTTAATCAGGAATGACAGAATACTCCAACATCAAAAAGCAAATGGCATTATGGAACTGTAAGTTGTCACTGCATGTGTCACTACATGTTCATGTCTGGAAACAATATTCAAGATTTACTTTCAAAGCCTTCTACTTCTGTGTAGGCAACATTGATATGCTAGAAAGAGCCAGGTTGTAACCTCACCCATAGTAAGAGTCAGCATGGAGATGTCCCACAAAACGGGCAGAAAACAGTCTGGAAGTGGCTCACCATATCGTTTTTTCTCTTAACTCCTACCACTGAGGGAACAAATTATGCCAACACTTTCTGTGAAATGGCCTTTCTTTGCATCTGGTTACCCATCCTCTGCAGCAAAGGTGGGAAGAGCACTCAATGATCTTCCTTCTCCTGCACACTTGTCAGAGCTGGATGGAGCAGCGAAGTGGACAGAGGAAGGTGATAGAGACTTTGCTATCCCACCATCTGGTAGGAAATGCCCCACATAAAGAGATACTAATTTGAGGCATAACTTTCCCCATTGCCCTGTATTCCCATAAGCACCGTTCTGCTGTGACTGTGGGAAGTAACTGGCAAGAAGCCACCACAGACATTCACAATCAGCAAGGACATGAGAAGGATACTCAGGGATGATTCTACTCCCATTTAATCACTTAGGATGGGTGGGTAAGGACAAATGAGGCCAAAAGGAAGATGAAAACAAAGCAGCAGCTTACCTGGCCCAAAGCAAGACTGGTTTCCATGTCACACTGGAATACAGCGTTCACATGGTTCAGAAGTTATTTTGTGTCACTACATTTGGTGTCTCATTTCTGCAGCTACAACTGAGAAAATATGCAGTTGAACTACAGAACGTGCTAGGTTCCCAGCAAGGTTTGGCACTGCACATAAGACAGCACACTGGCACCAAGCCGACAGCAGACTATGTTTAACAACTAATGATATACATTACCATAGCCTTGACACTAAAAACACATATCTAGTGCCAGTCATTCTGTTGCCATTTAAATTCATATATGTCTTGGGATGGTTTCCATCCATGCTGGCAGCCAAAATGTAATGAATAAGGAGGCTCTGCTTTGTAGATAAATAAAAGCAAATGTGGGATGTACCTAAATGGATTTGACAGATTGTAGGAATAACTTAAAAATGTAAGAGTACAACACAGAAATGTTGGCATTATCCATAATGGGGACAAGAATTCATGAATTATATGCTATTTGCTAGACCAGGAAAACAGGAGAAAATACCATAGATGTTCAAGTCCTTCAATTTACACAGCAGTAAAATAACAAAGTCCTCATGCTTAGTATTCATTTAGTGCCTTTTCATTTGTAAAGCCCTAAGCTCTCCACACAAAAAAATAATTCTGAGCATGAAGCACAGGGCAATGAAGCAGTTTGTTTCTTCTCATATGGAAAACCAGCACATAACTAGGAGGAGAGATGGCAAAAGATGTTGTAGGCCATATCCCAAACTGTGCAATTCACGTTGCTGGGGTTCTCCCTGAGGACTCCTAGCACTGCATCCTATTAAGCAGCACTAAGCATCCTTCCTAATATCCACTAGTAATCATCCACTTGTTATTGGCACAGTTCTGTAAATAAATATATCTGAAAAGTCAAAGTCTGGAAAGGAGGAACTATCTCATGAACAGATAAAAACTAAAGGCCTTTTTAACATCTATAGTTTTATTACTTTGCTTACTAGCAAGTGTGCCATATTTAAAGAACTACTAGTTTGGACAAGATACTTTATTTGCATACCTCAGTAACAAAACCAGAAGGGTACTAGAATAGAAGAAACAGCAAATAGTCTACATAGACATGAATTTTTGTTCAAAAAACCAAAACACCTTTAACAATAGTCCCCAAATTACCAACCAGTTCTTAGAATATTCTACTGGTTTTCCTTGTACTTTTTTTCCTTCTTTTTCTCCTTGTGCCTTTTCCTTCTGTAACAACTTATTTTTATCTTTTATCACTATTACACTAGAAACAGTGACCATCTTTCTGTACTGTGTTTATATAGTGCATTGTAAAAGTATGGAAGTGCAGCTTGATGCTATTAATTGAAAAAGAAATAATCAAAACCTCCACCGAGAAATCCTCCATTTCAAAAGTCTGTCCTGAATTTGAATTATTTGTTGCATTCTGTATATTGAGGTTGTCTCCTTTGATGACTAAGGAAAACAGAATATCAGTAGTAAAGAAAAATCATGTAGAAAAAAAGAGTTAAGGGAAAAAAATATATATAAAGAGGGAAAACCTTATAAAAATCATTTTAAAAAAACAAACTCTAGAAACTTTGTAGCAAATACTGTTTTCAAGCACTGTGTCACCTGTGGTGTGCCAGGCTAAAGCACGGAGGAATGAACATGGTCTGTGTTCCTTTACATTAACTGTATTTATTCTATGTTCAGGTAGCTTTTTCTTGAAAAAGTACCATACAGTATGCCATTTTAAGAACAGAAATGTAGAATCTTGGAAAAAAGCTATCAAGAAAGGTGCAAAACAAACATCCTGCGTACTTGTAACATGGATGAATAACTTTACAGATAGAAATAATACTATATTACATTCATACCACAGTAACAAAATTATATGCTAAGTTAAAACTGGGAATATTAGTATGCAAATTGCCTGCAGAAATTGTAATTAAGAAAGGTAAATATATAAAACAATATTGTATTAAGCTATATCAAAGCCACACGGTTGGAAAAAAATCCAAGTAATATGGCAGAATTGACCCCAAGGAGGCAACTTTATCATTCCTACAGAAAAGTAGAAAAATGTAAACATTAGGCTCATGCATGGGAATTGTGGAGATTTTAAACACTGTGGAGATGTGGAGACATTAAACATGGAAATATTAAATACTTTGAATGGATATTAGTGATTCCAAAAGATGACTGTGGTACTGAGCTGGTGTTAACACTAAATAACATGCAAATAGAAGAGGCTCTAAGTAGTATTTTTAGTATTGCATTTTGAAATGGTTATTCACAGAACCTCTGTTTTAGGGATATCCAAAGTGATAGACCGTGTGCAGGTATGTGGTTGTCAATGGGGTTCCTCAAATCTTTTTGAAGATCAGGTTGCTTTAATGCTGTTGCATGTGGAACACCCAAAAATCATAAACACTCCAAAGCACAAGCCTTTGTTGAAAGTGCTGATTAGCTAGAAATAGTAACAGCTTGTGAATACTCAGGGAACATCTCGCTGATGAAAATAGACTACTTCACCACCTGAGCAGGAAGTGACCTTTTAGGAGTTCACTGTGGCAATTATTAATATAGACCAAAACATTAATTACCATGGGAGCATTCACTGTAAACTGTGAGCATGCAAGCAAAGACAATCAGAAATTATTTCACTTGTACATACTAAGCTTGAATTGAAACAGTTTATATTAATGTGATGATGTATCTGTATTCTTATTGTACAAAATAATACTGCCTCTCAGCTAGCATGAGCTTAAAATGTTTTGGAGTTTCTTCCTGTACATTCATGCACTTCTGCCAATATAGCAACAAAAGTGCATCTGAAATGGAAAATAAAGGGGTTTAGGTTGTATCAATCATGGCTCAATGAAGAATTTAAAAAAAGACTAAAAAAATAACAGTGGTGTCCTGTACCTTCTGGTCAGCCTACATATGCATATGCATCCATACACATTTAAAGAGAAATGAAGGAAACCTGGATTACAAGCACTGAAGCAATGCATTAATTGAATTAATGTATCTTCAGGATGATTATCATGCACATTCCATTTTCATGCTGACTCCAAACACCGAGCTAGCAGGTGTACTGCTCACTTCTTTCCATAGAGGATGGACTGCTATTATTTGCCAGGATGACCAAACTCAATACGTGATGTCCCAATAAGAGAAAGTACCTTGTGTAAAGGACCCCAGCTGCTCTCTATGCTCTTTTATAAGCATATTTGTGATGATTATTATATTAATGACTTCCCCTTCCATAGGCTCAGAGCATGAAAATGCACTTCAAAAAAATTAAAACATATGGAAAGCTATCTACTTCATAAATTAGGAGAAAAAAGTTCTTTCTTGCTCCCTTCCCACCCCTTCATCATACACCCAAATCTAGTAAATCTATGATTAATGCCACAGGCACCTCTAATTATATGTAGGGATCATTAGCTTCGCTAATTCAGATGACCCAAATTCACCAGTGATCGTGGCAAAAAAACACGATTTCTCACACTCTGAAGACCAAGCTTTGAAACATCAGCACCCAAACTGTGCCTGAAAACAAACAAGAAGCCAGCGTTAAAGAGACTATTTCAATGGGATGAATATGTATTTCTCAGAATACCTTTGGATAAGTAAGTTTTATGAAGACAAAAATAGCAGGGCAGTTAAAAGGCTTAACTTGGTTTGTCTTGAATCTCATTTATTAGAGGGATAGATCTTATCTACTTAGAGATATGTCCTTAGTATCACAGCAGGATATAAAGGCCTCCTACAGTATTTTTAGACAGACTCCTCATAATATTAGTAGAATACTATATGTCTTACTGCTATTAAATGAGCTCCTACTGATTTAAAATTTCATTAAGCTCATAAACTCCTCCAGTTGGCAGAGAAATTACATTTTCTGATTTCCAAAGCTGCATAATGAGTCGTGACCTATCCCTTCCCTTTGTCTCCTCAGAATACCCATCTGTTGGCTCATCTCCCCCATATTTTCCATTTTCCCCTAACACTCATATGGGTATTTGCACACACACACACACAGGTAATATCACAGGGCATTCAATTTTTTGTTCCAGAGCTCAGGATGTTTTATCTAGGCTTCCCCGCAGTCACAATGAGCAAAAGCAGCAGAGGAAAAGGCAGTTTCATATCATATGTCTCCTGTCTTTGATTAATCTGCAAGCCACCCATTTTAATGACTCCTCATAAATAATTCAATTTCTAATTATGCTATAAGCCCCTTAACCTGAAGAAGAATAAAGAAAGGTAGAAAGGTAGGGGAAAGGGAGGGGAAAAGTGCCTATGTTGGATCAAACAATGCCTGCAGCAACTGAGCTACTCTTACTAAGCTATTCTGCCCATTCAAGATGCACCTCCTTCCTAAACCTTGAAATGTTTCTCTAATAAACATGACAGGATTACATACAATGTTGGAGTTAAAGACAATAATTCTGGGATCTGCTTCTTTTCCACTCACTTTCCCCATTCCAGAAGGTACACACATGAGCAAGATGTGCTCCTGCTCTAGGTGAATTGACCGTGCTGACCCCTCCTCTGCTGGTGGGACCAGCCCCATGCCCTTGCACATTGCCCTGACCACAATGGAAGGGAGCAAACCAGCCACAGAAGAACCTCTATTTTTGATTCTTACTCCTCATTTCTCCTCTTTGAACTCCTTGATAAGGGCTAGGAAATCCAATACTGGTTGTTCTATTTTCCACTGCAACTTGTTGCTTGAAGAGGTGAGAGAGGAACTGCCCCTCTGCCCTCCTCCAGGGAACATTCATGTTCCCCTGTGCACAAATGAGCCAGGACTTCAGGAGGAAACCATTAGCTATCACCACATGAATGACATCTGGCTTCTACCAACACAGAAGTTCTGCAGCTCCCTTTGCACCCAGGTCTCACTTTTCTACTGTAGAAAACATTGCTGCCAAATCAACCATACAGACATGTTTTTTTCCCTTTTTTGCTTTAATCAAAATGCATCTGACATACAAAAAGCTGGTCAAGGTACAACTGACAGCACACAGACAGCTGAATGATCTCCTCCTACCTACAACTATTTTTTAATTGCAAGGAGGTCTCTCAATACACACCAGAGCATCTGCTCATTAGCACTACAGCACTATTTCTCCTGCTGACACTTCCTACCCCTCCTCCTCTCCAATCTTTAACAACTATTCCTAAAGCACTTGCAAATTGCAAACTCTCTGTGACCTGTGGGGTTGGATTTATATTGTGCATATTAATGTATTTCTTTCTAAAAGTTCCTTAAAAAAATAATGAGCAATCCAAACTCACTGTGGCTTTTGTTCAAAATCCCTGAGATTTATTTTGAATGGCAGCTATTTGGTTTGTCTTGATTCCTTCCTGAAACAGTATTATATATTGATACCGTATACAGAGCTTGTGGGCTTCCACATTTCTAATTTTAGAATTCAGGCTACAGAATTCAGCCCACGCTGTTACATAGGCCAAAGCTCATTGTGTCAAAGTTGCTGCAATGATATTTTATGGAAGATAATAATAAATTGCTATAGTTTTATTAATTAGTTAGTAATCATAAGGGTATGGGAATTGCCTGCATTATGGAATGCAGTGCATTTGATTTAAGAAACACAGTTCATCTGAGACCACATATTTTGACTTCTTGTTTGTTTTACATCCAAATACTGCAGCAGCTAATAAAACCCAGAAAAATACACAGGTTGGTCACCTTGGAACATTTCCAAATGCTTTGATGCAGGCACATATCCCAACCTGCCCTGGGGCCAGACCTACACGCATGTTGCCGTTTCATCACCTGCAGGCTCTCAGGTGTCTGTGGGAAGGGAACGGGAGACACAGACTAAACAGCAGTCACATCATATGTCCGTGCCCAGGCTAGGTGTGGTCAGCATGACTGAATGTTGAATGCACTGATCTTCACCAAATCCTTGCAAAGTAACACAGAAGAGTATTTCATCTTCAGAGATCAACCAATGCAGAATTAAAATCTCTATATCTACTTGACATGGCTTGTCCCAGGAATATCCTGAAGACTAGAAAGTCAGCCTGAGATCAGGTCACTTTCAAATCTCATGTCTCTGGGATTTCTATGCAAGCAACATTACCAATGCATCCCATGACATTAGTGAGAAGGTAACCAGACAAGGCTCAGTGTATTGGAGTCACATGTGCACCATACAGGTTGTCCTAGCATCCCACCTATGAACACTTCTGAAAATAAAGAAGATGACAGAGAGGATATGTTCTAAGACTTCATTTGTCTACACTTCCAGGATAGTTATAATGAATCAGGCAGAAGATACCATGGATGAGGTATCTAACTTTATCTGTTTAAATATTAGCTGTCTTGTCCGAACTAGTTATCCATGCTCCCTCTACAGAAAGAGAGGGCAATTCCAGATATTCCCTGGAAATACCTACCTCTCTTCAATTTCTGAAGAGAGAGAGAGATGTGACTAATTGGGGACAGAATTTTTAGTAGGGCCAGTAGCGATAGGACAAGGGGTAATGGTTTTAAACTAAAAGAGGGGAGATTCAGACTATATATAAGGAAGAAATTTTTTACAATGAGGGTAGTGAAACACTGGAACAGGTTGCCCAGAGAGGTGGCAGATGCCCCATCCTTGGAAACATTCAAGGCCAGGCTGGATGGGACTCTGAGCAACCTGATGTAGTTGTAGATGTCCCTGCCAATTGCAGGGGGGATGGACTAGATGACCTTTAAAGGTCCCTTCCATCCCAAAGCATTCTATGGTTCTAATTTAAAGAAACATCTACTTAGACAACTTTAAGTCAGATGAAACTTATCTGCAAGTAATTAGATTGAAACCACACAAGAAATCTGCAGCAAAGCAAAATCTTCAACCAGCATTCCCCATGACTGAGGCTAAAGCTCTAAATATAGGGCCATTGTTCCATTTGCACACACAGGTCCCCATCCAACAAAACCTCATGTATAAATATGCACTTCAATTTTTTTTACAGTATTCCATTTTCACACAGAATTCATTAGGACTGTTCATAAGCATAAAATTAGCATAAAGCACACTTGGTTCTTTCCAAGTCCAGGGCCCAAGTGAAAGCTAACACACACACACACAAATTAAAATTATAAATATTTATAATTCCTTAGACTATGTTAAAGCATATCACGGTTATAAATACCACAGGTATCAGATGGTTTCTCCTGGGCTAGGTTCTTCACAGAGACACATGCTCAATACTCTAAAGCATTCCGTGGCTGGATTCTTGAAGAACAAATAAATGAGTGCATTCCCACAATCTCAATTAGTGTTTTAGATGTTTTGTGCACTGGTGATGCCCCAAACCAATGAATATATGTGATTCAGAGTTTGTACAAATCTCATGATGTCTTAAGACTTGGCAAAAACGCTCCCTTTACAAAAAACACACCTTAATAATTCTAAATTTCAGACAGAACTGAATGACACCGGACACAGCTCATTTTTCTGATATTGTTCTTTCATTGTATGGTATCTTCTATCCAAGGCTGATTTTATCAGAAACATGAGGATCTATTCTGAATAGTGAGGGAACTGTTATGTTCTGTATAAACTTCAAATCTTCAATCCCTCAATTTCTCTTGATTAAAAAAAAACAAACACACCCCCCCAAGAAAAAACAACAAAACCCACAAAAAAAAAAAAAGCCCCACTCATGCAGGAGAACGGATTATTTAATGTAAATGTGTAGATCTGATCTGATAGAATAGGGTTTTTTCCAAGAAATGCCCATCAGATAAACTCTCTTAAGTTTTTGTGAGCTGGTTCAGTGTGTCCGTTCTGAAAGTTCATTACAAACATCAACCTTTTATTGCTGTACAAGTAAATATAAACTTTGTACTCTGGAAGCCCTTGGTACAAAGCTGAATGGCTAAACAAGAACATAGATACCGGGCAGCTGGAAGATTATCCTTCCTGAACAAGTTCCTCTCATCTCATTACTTAAAACGTAAGAATGCTAAAGACTTCCATATAGATTAAAGTTATATGAAGAGAATACAGTGAACTCCATGTGTGTCTTCCTTTGTGTATATGAATTTTCATAGCAGGCTTCAGATCCGGCATTTGAATTTGATTTTCCATATGGGTCTAGGTTACCCAGGGCTGAAACCTCACCATCTGTTCAGAAAATACCAGCTTTAAACAGCAAAAACTTTACTTTTTTAACTTTTCAGATGGTGAGGAAGAGTGCAGTACCCTGTAGGCACGTATCTAAATCAAGTTCTCTCTCCCAAAAAAATCCCACTCACTTTTGGAGCTAAGGTGAAACCAAAATCATAAAGACAGATCGAGAGCTTGTTTACACAGACACAGTAAGGAAACTTGACTCTGGGTAACTTTTAAAGTGGGTAAGTTACCTTGTGCTTAACTTCCATCCAGAGAGAATTAAAATAGGCATGGTTAACATGGCTTTTCTTTGATTTTTTTATTATTATTATTATTTATTTGGGGAGTCTTTTAAGGCAATAAACCCTACAAAATGTAAACCTAGCAAAGAGTATATTCCACCTCCTTGTGAGAACACATGGCTTCCTGGTGATAACCTCCTCACCCTCCCAGCAGTGAGTGGGTGCCCACTGCAGAGTCACACCGAGAAGCACAGCAAGCCCAGAAACCACCTGCCACAAAACCACTTGGCTGCTGTGAAAGCCCTGCATCGAGGCTTCCTGCTTTCAAAAGAGCTAAATGGTAAATATATAACTAAGATCTTATCTTGTGGTCAGTTCAATTTCGGCAAACATTTAAAAAGATGTAAATATTTACCTAGAATGTTTGCCTCAAAAAATAATTGAGCATTTTGCTAATAAACATATTGAAAAATGGTAGAAAGATAAAATACATCAGAACAAGAGAGAGAAAGCAGAACTAAGCAGCTGAGTTTAAAATTGTTTTAACGACTTTTTAATATAAAATAAACAAAATAGAAAATAAAAACATAAAATAAATCCTGTAAGTGGTTATTTGAGTTTCGTGGCCCTTCTGAAATGATAGCGGCCACAGAAGAAGACAACACCACAGCCACAATACAAACAAAAAGATCAGAAAGTTCATTCACCATTCAAAAATGAATATTATATCTCAAGTGGCAAAATGATTATGAGGAAAACACACAATAAAATCTGTAAGAATTAATTGGATTAATGCATAAAAAGGGACTTCTGGAAGAGAAGCAGCATTGTTTCTGAGCTACAAGCCCCAGAGAGAGGGGGATCATACCCGCAGCCAATGCTCTTACAGGACTCACACTTCAGAGGATTTCTCCTCTGCAAAGACTGGAGGTTCCTGCCCATGAATTCTAGAAAGTTCAAGTGCAGGTTGTCAGAGTAGTGCGTGTTGACACAGGGATGTCTGAGAAATCCTAGGTAAGTCAGTTCTGGTTTTAAGTGAACACGCAAACTAAAGAAAAATGCACAAAATTCTATGTACTCACTAAGAAGTTATTATAGTTTATTAGGAAAGAATTACTTCCTACATCTTTTCATGTACCTACGCCAAAAAAAAAAAAAATTAAAAAGTGTAAACACGTCTTCTAAAACAAACAAATATATTAATGACTCCATCTGAAAACCACATGCCCCATCTGGTTAATGCTGTGCCATCAGATCCACAGCCCTTCTGACAAGTTCACCAGGCATCAGTGCTCAGCAGAAAAATAAGTTTCTTTTTCCTCCGTTATCTAATTGGTGTCTAAACAGCTCAGACTAGAAACGAGAAGGCTTAAGCAAGCTGAGCGCACAGATGCCTGCCTTTGCCTGCTAGGATGGCCTTCATGTCTTCTGACATTTCAGATCTCATACAGTGATCAGAAGCCTCATAAAACTGTCTCCTGCTTTCTGCTCTCACCCATTTTCACAGGGCAGCACAGTCACTTTTCGCACAACGATAACCTAGTAACGTTAATTCCCCCAGCAAACGAATCCTTCTTCTGCTGTCTCCTGCATCAGGCGTATCTCAACCACTGGCTGCAGCACTATGGAGGACACAGACCTGACAATACAAAGCATTGCCCTTGCCATGTTTTTCACTGGAAGAGAACGTACTTGAAAGATCTGGCATGAACAGATCCCTGAGTTCATGTGCAGGATTAAAGCTCTTGATGTATTTTAGAAAAAGAACATTGTTTTTAGAGATTTGTAAGAGTTACCATCCTTTTCCTTTCCCCAATCTATTCCTTCAGTAAACAAACACTTCACAAAACCTTGTTTTCATGAACTCGCATAATCCCCATTAAGGCTGGGAATGATAAATATACATATTCCTAAGAAAATACAGAAGTCTTACAAAAAAGTGCCAAGTTTGAAAATTATTTCACTAAATCTATTTCCTGTAAAATATCTATAGTAATTACATTTGCATTAAATGTAACAATGAATTCAGTTTCTTCGTTTCTCATTCACTTTAATTCAACTCCGGAAGCTCTAGCTTGAATTTCATGTTTATTTTTTCAGCATAGTTCTGCAGCATAGCCTGCAGCTGGGACATATTCCACAGGATACCCTTGGCCTCGGGCTGTGAACTTCATTTGAGAAATGTTAAGGGAGACCCTAAAGCTTCTGTTATGAGCTGGGCTGGGACCACGCCATTGTAAAGGTCCCATTTAGACTCAAAACCTGTGAGTTTTGTCCTTTAAGGGTGAAATCAAATGTAAAATTTATTCTTCTTTACAGTTTGGAAGAGATGACAAATTCAGTTCTGTACTGAAAGAAAAAGGGACTATTGGGGTGAGTTTAGAAATTAGAGTCTGTGAGATACTATATTCTTCGTTTTGAAAGCTGTATTTGCCCCTGCTGCAGTCTGGGAAGCTCTCATATACCATGGACAGAAAGGCTTCTGAGTTAGATGCAAAATAAAAGCTTCCCTGTTAACTTAATATTTAATGATCTCGTTCATTAATAATTTTTTGTAAAGCTGAAGTAAAAGTAATTGTATTTTGTTATTCAGTTCCAAGCTACATATTCACATTGACACCTTGGGAATGAGCACAGGACATTCTCTTACCTTTGCGATTCAAAACTGGGTTTGCATTCATACATGGAACAAAATGCTTTATCAATAATTCAAATAACAAAGTCTGCTGGGTATTCATTTACAACTGAAAGAGTAAACAAGCATTGAAGCTTAGCAAAATTGACACTGCATTAGCAAGAGGATCCCATTCTACTGTATTACTGTTCCTTTATTTTAAGTGTGAGATATCATTATCATCTACAACGAGGTTCTAGAAATGTAGTGGTTCCAAAGTCTCATCTTCTCTGTGGAAGGCTGTCAGATCACACCAATGTGTGATCATAGACCAGTACTGAAACAAGAATAACTCTGTTCCCATTCAACCCTTCGTGAGAGCAACAAAAAAATCACAGAATTTGTCCTAATGTGCTCTCCAGCATGAGCAGCCTTGCATAGCAGCAAAATCCCTTAATGCCCGAGGAACGTGGTATACTAAATGACTCAACTTTAATAACGGAGTTAAAAAGCATTACACAATCCACAACACAGATATCGCAGAAACAGAGTCAAGGACCAAAAGCTTTGTTAATTACAAGAAAAAATGGGGATTGTGAACAAGAAAAATATATTCTTTATGAAAGCACAGAAGCGTGGTTTTGGAATCTAAAGGGTAAGCACTGAAATCAAAAGTGGAGAATCATTTGGATGCAGGGATAAGAAAGTTTATACTAGTCTAGCCTGCTTTTGCAGGGACAGGGAAAGAAGGCAGGGTCTTTTTTTGCCAGGGTTGCTCTTTGGCTCAGTGATACAGCCAAGAACTGTAAGTGAATGACCATGAACGAAGGAGGACAAACAGTTCGTATTTTTCTTTTCTATGAATTCCCACATATCTGTTGAAATGCAACATAAGGCATGCCCCTTTGAGGTATGTTTTTATTTAAATATTCTGGCAAAAAACAACTGTTACTGAACAAGATTTTTGCAGCAATTTGTGCTAATAACATCTTGATCAGCTGTGGAAATGAAGCAGATCCTACCTTGAAAAATATCTCTAGTATCAATAAAAAATAATAAAACTTGTGGTTACAAGCTCCTTGGAAAAAGAAATGTGCCCATTCCTTGCTCATTAGCAGTTGAAAGACAGGATTTAGGACTCTGCTTTCTGTCTCTCCCAACTTCCCTTCAAACCTTCTTTGGACCTTACTTCCCTTCTCCATGGGGATTTTGAACTTTTTCCTTCCTAAAAACCAAAAAATCAGAGTGAAGAAAAGAAGCGGGGTTGTATTGCATTGCTGGGCAGGAGAGGGACTGCCAGGCTGAAAGGGAGTAATCAATGGCTTGCCATCTAATTGGGGTGGCTGGTAACAAGCAGAGCACATGAGGGGTCAATAGTGAGGCCAATGTTGTTCAATATCTTCATTGGCAACCTGGATGATGAGATAGAGTACATCCTCAGCAAATTTAAAGGTGATACTAAACTAGGCAGAGTGGTTGACATGCTGAATGTCAGAGCTTCAACCCAAAGAGACCTTGAGAAACTTGAGAATTGAATCAAAAGAAACACCCTCTGGATCAACAAGGAGAAGGGCAAAGTTCTGCACCTAGGATGGGATAATCCCATACAGCAGCACCGCATGGGAACTGATCAGCTACAATCACCCTGCAGAAAAGGACCTGGGCCAGAGGACACACCAAAAATGAGTCAGCACTGGGATCTCATTGCAAAGAAGGCAGACTGCCTAACGGTTGCATCAGGAGCAATGTGGCCAGTAAATCAAGTGAAGTTTTCGTTCTCCTCCACTCAGCAGTGGTGAGGCTGCATCTGAAATACTGTGTCCACCTGCACTCTTCCCAGTTCAATAGGGATGCCGAGAAATTAGAAAGAGTTCAAAAGAGGGCTACCAGGATTGTCGCAGGCCCAGAGCATATGACCTAGAAGGAGAGGGTGAGGTTTTTGAGTCCAGCAAAGGAGAGGCTAAGAAGTGATCTGGTAGAAGCCTACAACTGTTTGCAGTATTGGCAGACAATAAAACAGGGGCCAGTGACCACAAATTGCAGCTTGAGAAGTTCAAGTTGTACATTAGGGGCAAGAAGCTCACCAAGAGAGTAGTGCAGCTCTGAATCTGGTCACTCAAAGAGGTTATTGAATCTCCATCCTTGGAGGTTTTCAAGACTTGATTTGATAGTCACTATGACATAGATACGCTTGGCATATGGCAGAAATACTTAATCTATAAATTATTCAGCCTCAGGAAGAAGAGCCAAAAAGGTCTATATTTCAAAACATCATTTAGAGAAACATGTAGCATTCCCACTATTTAAATGCCGCTTGTGAGCGGCACAGAGAAAAAAGTAGGACTGAAGGAGCAAGGGTACCAAGGGAAAAAAGATTTAGACTGTGTGGGTAGAAAGGATGGAAATCTCTAGGACAAGAAATAGGGAAACATAAGTTAGGAAAAAAGGCAAAAGATAAGAAGAGAAGCCAGAGAGAAGATTTGGAACTGCTAATGGAGGCAGATGGAGGGAAACCTCTGGAGGTTCCTCCTGATCATAAGGACTCAGGCTAGGATAAGCCGCATAAAAAAAGAGAGCAGAACTTTATGCTGGGAAACAGTAATATAATAAGGAGGCAGGTTAAGGGGGAGAGAGAAAAAAAAAATAAGGACAAGCAGAGCAGAAAGGTAAGTGGCAATTATATTTGGCGGTAATTAGGCAAAAGACTTTCTACCTGAAAGAACACATTTCCCTACAGAGCCTTAAGGAGAGTTCAGGATTCCCAAGTTTCACTAATCTGCTGTGAGCGAGGGTTTGTGTGAAGTAAAGTAGCTAACCTGGACAGTGACAACTTGTGAGAGATTTCCAGAGGACCAACTGGTTTAAGAGATTGCCTGGCATAAAGAGAAGCTTTCTATGGCAAGACACAGATGGAAGCTGATGCTTAAAGACAGGATTTGTTTGTTCACCTTAGATGCTACTGTGGTCATGATCAATGAATCAACAGGTTTCAAAAAAGATCAAAACAAACAAACAAAAAAACAGAAGAAACCAACACATAATTAATGTGTCAAAACCAGATATTGAAAAACAAGTTTTACATTTTGTCGGTAATGTAAATCAACAGACACTGATGCAGAATTAATTAAGAGCTACTGCTGACTGCTAAATTACTTCTTCCTAAACCCCTAATTGATCAGTCAGAATTTCTAAGTAAGTTAATCAAAGAGAAAGAATTTATTTTGGCTATTAAAATCATTCCTGTAGGAAAGACCACAGGTTCTTTCCCACTGAATGCTTTGCATATGAGACAGACCAATTCAACTGAACGATAAAGATTTTGGGGTGCATATTCTACCTGAATCTATGTATGGGGCTGAATTTTTTTAGTTCTAAAAGAAGGTTGACTTAATCAATATGGCCAAAAAGTAGCTTTTTTGGTGTGATCTTACTAAATACAAAATTTAGAGTGTACACTTCAAGACAGAGTAAGGTTTGCAGAAACTGAATCAATTTTTTTCATTATGGAGCCCGAAGTCACATAGCAAGTCGACAAACTTAAGCTTCTCAAATTGCTTTTGTCAGACAAGATTTAAGTACTGTTGAGAAATTTACGACAAAATGTCCCCAAAAGTGCCTCTGCTATTCTCAGAGGCACAGTGCCATGTGCTAATGTACTGTAAAGGTCTTTGACAATATGGTGCTGAAGACCTCTTTTTCCTTTCATTTTTTTCATTCTCCTCCTGTGTTGAAATAAAACCTACAAATTTGGCTTTTATTTTTCTTTCAGTTAGATTCATCCAGCCTCATAGGAATTCCAGAAGCAGAGCATCATGTCTGCAACTTTGTCTTCATTGTCTTTTCTGTCTCCTGTGTCCTTGAGCTGATGTTACAGTCTAAAATCTATAGACGCTACAGAAGAGGTAAGAGATGCAAAGGCCTGAATTAACATCAGACGACTTCTCATGTGTCCAGTGATTTTCAATTTATTTTATTTCTTTAATTCTCAAAGGTTTTTTAGAGTGTCCCCACATTACTTGGAGCAGTGCTTTGGTGCCTATTCCTCTTGTTTGACCAGAAGCTTAAGCTAGTATCAGATTTCCAATTTGAGATTTCTTCATTAACTCCGAATTAAGAAATGTTAAACTTTTTGCTAATTTAAGAACTCATTTAACCTTAATATTTCAGCCCCAAACAACAATAAGTGCATACCATCACATCTTTACACAAAAGTTTTGAAAACCTGAGGCACGCATCTTGCAAAACAGCTGCTCTTGTGAGCTGCTGCATGCACTCAAATGAGACTCAGGATCACATATTCCCTGTAGTTTTGGCTCCAACCCAAATGTATATCTACAGAAACAGATACTAATGCTGGACAATCAGATATGAATTCAACCAAAAATATTCTAAGGTAATTAGATTCAAGGCTCGAGTTGAGCTGACGTTAGGTATGGATCTAAAATGGCATTAACTCATTTCTGAATACAAATGTTTTATTGCCAATTCAAACCAATTAGCACTGCCTGGCTCTAAATGTTGTCCTTTCTCTCCCCTCCTCTCCTTTCATCATACGCACTTTTGTTATTTCAGGTTGATCTAACATCTTGTCAGTTGAAAAACCTTGCTAAACAATTTAAGAGAAGAGTAGGGTAGAGATTGTTTTTACCGCCCAGTCTTCTCCTGATACGCACTAGTGTACATTTGTCCATAATGAACATTTTTATCGCACTTCCTTCAAAATAATCATAAGTGAGATAGGTAATATTACAAAATAAAAAGAGACGTAAAGTCTTCTGTAGCACAAACACAGTTACACAGCACAAAGGCCTTTGCATCTGTTATTATTTTTAGATTCCCATGCCTTCCCATGCCTGGTACAAAAGAACCAGAAGCAGTGGCACCGGCAGCACATTATTATCTCTTTTTGGGTTTGCTCCAATGCAGGTTGGCAAGACAGGGAACTTCTATTATCTCGCTTAGAGACTGTAAAGAGAACATCTGTCTTCTACACACAAAACCCATCAGTGCTCCCTGCCTGAAGAAAGAGTATGTGAAAATTGACAACTTGTCGAACTAATCAGATTGCTTGTGATTTTGCTGCCATCTGATGTATTCTCACAAAGGGAACTTCTCGTCTGTCTCTCCAGAAGCGAAAAGTCTTTCGCCAGCATTCATACCAGAAATGTGCAACTAACTCATCTTGGCAGTGATTCTTTTGATTCCATTTCTCAGCTTTTTTTTTTCCTTGTCCCTCCTGCATTTTAACAGAGTCTTTGAAAAAATGCTAATCGTTGGCTCTCAAATTCTCTATTTGTGTACTTGCAATTTCTGTACTGATTCATTCCTCTTTCATATTATATTCATGTATGCTTTCTGAAAGCAAACAGAGCTGGTAAATGATTGATATGTATTAATCTGTAGACAAATACTCAATCCTAAAGAGAATTTTGCAGAATGAAAGCTATGCACTTTCTGCATTTGTGGCAACAACAGGTTTTCAACACTACTCTGCATCCCCCACTCACAAATTGTAAGAAATACTGAAAACATAAAATGAATTTTCCTCTTAAACTCAAAAATGGAATATCTGCAGCTTTTTTTGATTCGAGTATCCAGTTCCTCATGAGATAATAATAAATATGGAAAGAACTTCATGCAACTTTGAAAGCTCTAGGTCCTCTGTACATGAACTCTAATATTCCCTGCAATTTATGGGTCAAGTCAGGTAAGAACCATTAATTTCATTTGAACTTATCCTGATATTCATCAGCTGAAGATTTGGCTCAGTAACCATATCCCTGCAGGGTATGATCATGCGAACAATAACAAACCCGGCTTTAACAAAGGCATATACTCAGACACAAGCACTACACACTGTTCTAGCCACCAAGCAGACATCTCTCAATGGCAATGCCAATTAAGCGGCAATGTAAACCTTACTACGTTAATTAAACATGAGAATTTACAAAGGACCTCCAGCAAGAGACTTGTATCTCTCAGAGCCGCTTTTTGAAAGAGTAGTGGAGAATGTAATACTCTTGGATACTTCCCAGAATGTCTTCAAGTCAACAAATCCCCTTTTCATCAGAGTTACTTGGAATGCAAAGATCCCCCCCCAAAAAGGAGGAGTCGGCGCAGGCTGCCTGTTTTTCAACATTTCCTTCTCAACTCTGCTACTCTTCTGGAAAGGTGAGCACAGCCGGTCACATAAGGCAAAACCACATTTCCCCCATCAGGTTCCTATCCAGATCCATCATTCCTACACAGAGCTGTATCATTATCCCAGGAGGGGGCCCTTCTACAGAGAACCCATGGCCTGTGTGTGCTTTTTGTGCTCTCTCCAGTGAGACAAGTACCATCTAGCAGGATTTAACTCTACCATTTTTTTTGAGAACCTGTAATTATCTTCCAAAGGCAACACTTCAGTCTGTTTAACTGACAAAAGGCCAAAGACTCTCAATGGCACAAAGTGACAAATCACAGACAGCTAGGGGAATATCTCGTCAGCGTTGATTCACATAAAGACACAGCATTTAATGACGTTTGCACAGCACTGCAGTTTAATGCCCTTCTGTGACTCAGGCTCTGTACAAGTTATTTCACTTATTTAATCAGTTCTACTCTATTCACTCCTTTAATATACAGCTAAATGTCCAAGGCAAGTCTGATTATTTCCTCATAACATTGTAGGAACCTTTACAGCTCTGGACCCACTGGACTGCTCTTATGATCAGCAGTGGGAACTGTAGATGAGGGGTGAAGTCTATAGAAGGTGATTAATATTTATCAGGACCATCTTTATAAATAGACAATTGAAATACTAATTCCAGGAGCATGCAACAGTACATTCTCTGTCCTATAATGGGAAATAAATTGCATCAGGTTTATAGGTCCTTCCCTGTGAAAACAAAAAAAAAACCACAACATTTTATAGACTACTGAAATATAGCTACTTCCTGCAGCAGAAAACATTTTGAACCCTACTGCCATACCATGATAAACTATGACATCATTATTTAGGGTAGAATAAGAGAAGGTAAAAGATATAATTTTTCATTCAGAACTGCAGGAATGATTTGAATAGTAAGCACAGTCCAATTTCCTAAAGTGGAATTTGTCTAAGTCTTGGGCACAGCGACCATGAAATGGTAGAGTTTTCGATTTTTGGAGAAGTGAGGGGGGGGGCCAGCAAAACCACAACCCTAAACTTCAGAAGGGCAGACTTTGGCCTGTTTAGCAGTTTGGTTAACAGAGTCCCTTGGGAGGCAGTCCTGAAGGGCAAGGGAGTCCAGGAAGGCTGGATGTTATTCAAGAGGGAAGTCTTAAAGGCACAGGAGCAGGCTGTCCCCATATGCCACAAGTCGAGCAGGCGGGGGAGAAGACCGGCCTGGCTGAACAGAGAGCTCTGTCTGGAACTCAGGAAGAAAAGGAGAACCTACCACCTTTGGAAGAAGGGGCAGGTGACTCAGGGGGACTACAAGGATGTGGTGAGGATATGCAGGGAAAAGATTAGAAAGGCAAAGGCCCAGCTAGAACTTAAACTGGCCACTGCTGTCAAGGACAACAAAAAATGTTTCTACAAGTATATCAGCGACAAAAGGAGGGCTAAGGAGAATCTCCCTCCTTTGTTGGATGCGGAGGGAAACTTGGCCATGAAGGATAAGGAGAAGGCTGAGGTACTTAATGCCTTCTTTGCCTCAGTCTTTAATAGTCGGACTGGTCATCCTCAAGGTTTTCATGCCCCTGAGCTGGGAGATGGAGATAGGACACAGAATGTAGTCCCAGCTGTCGAAGAGGTGGCAGTTGCCGACCTGCTCCTCCACCTGGATGCCCACAAGTCTACGGGGCCAGACGGGATCCACCCGAGGATACTGAGGGAGCTGGCGGAGGAGCTTGCCAAGCCACTCTCCATCATTTATCAGCAGTCCTGGTCAACCGGGGAGGTCCCAGATGACTGGAAGTTAGCTAATGTGACGCCCCTCTACAAGAAGGGCCAGAAGGAGGATCCGGGGAACTACAGGCCTGTCAGCCTGACCTCGGTGCCGGGGAAGGTCATCCTGAGTGCCATTATGCGGCATGTGCGGGACAACCGGGGGATCAGGCTCAGCCAGCATGGGTTTATGAAAGGCAGGTCCTGCTTCACTAACCTGGTCTCCTTCTATGACAAGGTGACCCGCTTAGTGGATGAGGGGAAGGCTGTGGATGTTGTCTCCTTGGACTTCAGTAAGGCCTTTGACACCACCTCCCACAGCATTCTCCTGCAGAAGCTGGCTGCTGACGGCTTGGACAAGTGCACTCTGAGCTGGGTTAAAAACTGGCTGTACGGCCGAGCCCAAAGAGTTGTGGTGAATGGAGCCAAATCCAGTTGGCGACCAGTCACGAGTGGTGTTCCCCAAGGCTCTGTATTGGGGCCAGTTCTGTTTAATATCTTTATTGATGATCTGGATGAGGGGATTGAGTGCACCCTCAGTAAGTTTGCAGATGACACCACGTTGGGCAGGAGTGTCGATCTGCTGGAGGGTAGGAAGGCCCTGCAGAGGCACCTGGACAGGCTGGATTGTTGGGCCAAGGCCAACTGTATGAGATTCAACAAGGCCAAGTGCCGGGTCCTGCACTTCGGTCACAACAACCCCAGGCAACGCTACCGGCTTGGGGAGGAGTGGCTGGAAAGCTGCCTGGCAGAAAAGGACCTGGGGGTGTTGGTTGACAGCTGCCTAAACATGAGCCAGCAGTGTGTCCAGGTGGCCAAGAGGGCCAATGGCATCCTGGCTTGTATCAGGAATAGTGTGGCCAGCAGGACCAGGGAGGTGATAGTGCCCCTGTATTCGGCACTGGTGAGGCCGCACCTCGAGTACTGTGTTCAGTTTTGGGCCCCTCACTACAAGAAGGACATCGAGGTGCTGGAGCATGTCCAGAGAAGGGCAACGAGGTTGGTGAAGGGTCTAGAGCACAAGTCTTATGAGGAGCGGCTGAGGGAGCTGGGGTTGTTGAGTCTGGAGAAGAGGAGGCTGAGGGGAGACCTTATTGCCCTCTACAACTACCTGAAAGGAGGTTGTAGTGAGGTGGGGGTTGGTCTCTTCACCCCAGTAACAAGCGATAGGACGAGAGGAAATGGCCTCAAGCTGCGCCAGGGTAAGTTTAGGTTAGATATTAGGAAAAGCTTCTTTACTGAAAGAGTAGTCAGGCACTGGACCAGGCTGCCCAGGGAAGTGGTTGAGTCCCCATCCCGGGAGGTATTTAAAAGACAGGTAGATGCAGTACTTGAGGACATGGTTTAGTGGTGGACTTGGCAGTGGTAGGTTAACGGTTGGACCTGATGATCCTAAGGGTCTTTTCCAACCTTAACAATTCTATGATTCTATGATTCTATGATAAGTTGACTACATCGAGTTACTGAAGTGTCCTGGTCTTATAAAATGTGCCCTAGGATCTCTAATGACTATAAGAAAAAGCTTCATTTTAATAGCTTATTTGGAAACAAACAAACAAACAAAAGCTGTTACAGCAGCTCCTTCTTTACTTCTTTGTTCAACTATGTTATAACTATGTTATGTTATATCTATGTCATCCATCTGGACTTCTGTAAGGCCTTTGACACGGTCCCACACAACATCCTTCACTCTAAATTGGAAGGATATGGATTTGATGGGTGGACTGTTCACTGGATGAGGAATCGGTTGGATGGTCACATCCAGAGAGCAGGGGTCAATGGCTCAATGTCCAGATGGAGATCAGTGACAAGTGGTGTATTGGGACCAGTACTGTTTAATATCTTCATCAATGACATAGACAGCGGGATCGAGTGCACCCTCAGCAAGTTTGCAGACGACACCAAGCTGAGTGGTGTGGCTGATATGCCTGAGGGATGGGATGACATCCAGAGGGACCTGGACAGGCTGGAGAAGTGGACCCATGTGAACCTCACAAAGTTTAACAAGGCCAAGTGCAGGGTCCTGCACCTGGGTCGGGGCAATCCCTGGTATCAGCACAGGCTGGGGGATGAAGGGATTGAGAGCAGCCATGAGGAGAAGGACTTGGGGGTACTGGTGGATGAAAAGCTGGACATGAGCTGGCAATGTGTGCTCACAGCCCAGAAAGCCAACTGTATCCTGGGCTGCATCACAAGAAGCATGGCCAGCAGATCGAGGGAGGTGATTCTGCCCCGCTGCTCTGCTCTGGTGAGACCCCACCTGGAGCCCTGCATCCAGCTCTGGGGTCCTCAGCACAGAAAAGACATGGACCTGTTGGAGAGGGTCCAGAGGAGGGCCACAAAAATGATCAGAGGGATGGAACACCTCTGCTATCAGGAAAGGCTGAGAGAGTTGGGGTTGTTCAGCCTGGAGAAGAGGAGGCTCCAGGGAGACCCTATTGCGGTCTCAGTACTTAAAGGGGGCTTATAAGAAAGATGAGGACTAACTTTTTAGCAGGGCCTGTTGCAATAGGACAAGGGGCAATGGTTTTAAACTGAAAAAGGGTAGATTCAGACTAGATATAAGGAAGACATTTTTTACAATGAGGGTGGTGAAACACTGGAACAGATTGCCCAGAGAGGTGGTAGATGCCCCATCCCTGGAAACATTCAAGGTCAGGTTGGACTGGGCACTGAGCAACCTGATCTAGTTGAAGATGGCCCTGCTCATTTTAGGGGGGTTAGACTAGATGACCTTTAATGGCTCCTTCCAACCCAAACTATTCTATGATTCTGTGATTCTATGATAAAATGAGGTTTGCCCTAAAACTATTGCTTCAGCAGGGACATAATATTTTACATACTGGAACTTCCTCAGATGGCATCTAATCAGACTGCAAACAAGGACCAAAGCAATACAGTGAGTTTTGAAGATACAACATGAGCACTTGCTTAACATAGCACTGCTTATACAAATCAGCCAAAATTTTTATCAGTGTTACTTTGCCAAGACCCCAACTCCAACACTTGTGGCATCAGATTTCATATTTCACCCTTGATAAAGCAGGCATAATAATCACCAGTACCAACTCCATTAAAAACCAGTACCCAACAGGCAAGGCAAGTTTCCATATTCCTAAACAAATCAAATATGACTTTCTGGGCCTGATAATCATCCCTGTCCCCATAAAACCCTCATGAGGGGTCCCAGTACCGAAGGACACTTAGACTTACTTGCTGGCTCATCTGTACTGTGCCTATAACCTCCCCTGTGTGTACACAAAGAAAAGCAGCAGAAAGTAGAATTAGTTCCTAAACTTTCGGGCTGTAGTAGTGCCCCATCAATACTTCTCCCCTCTTTCTGATTTACAGTCTGCTAGTAGAGGAGAGAGTGGATAAAGGGAGAAGGAGACAAACAGGGAAGGTGAGATTCGTCTGACCAGGGGTATACCCCTGAGGCAGTCCAGACTTTCTCTATCTCATCTACAGGAAGGTATCTAAACTGGACCAAATGAATTGTGCTCTAGAAAAGGCTATTTCTCTCCACTGCTTGCAAAGTTTGCATAGACAACTAGCTCACATGCAGACACCTGTATCACAGAAACTAGAGTTTCTTTACAAGAAAGTGTGATCAAGCAGTCTTAATCTCCCTAGAAAATGAGCCTCTGCGTTGGCATATATGCTCTAAATCCTGAACTGCAGCAAGAAGGGTTATTCAGCTAATCATAAGGAAAAGACTGAAGCACAAATCCCACTATGTGAGCATTAAATGGGCATTAAAACAGGATATACAGAACACATTCATGTTCATATTCACTAAATATCCTTACTGTTCTGTGAAACAAATCTTATCTAGTTATGGAAGTTCCACTGATTTGTGAGCACAAGTAGTTCAGCCTGACACGTGAAGTAATGTCTTCTTTCACAAAATTCCAGAAAACCAAAATTTCTGAAGCCAATTTTGTGAATACTAAAGATAAATTGGAAAGAAGCCTCACTGGAGTTTTCATTGACAACTTTTGGTGGTTTGTGTTTCCGTAATATTGTTAACATATTTCTGTGTTTCTGTATTTTAAATTTTCTGACAGATTTTTAACTTCAGCTCTGAACCAAGCAAGACCTTTTGTTTGCCTGAATTCAGGAAAAAACTGAATGCAAGAAACAAGCCAGAGTACGTATGTTTCCCTACAATACGATCTCCTTTGAGGGACTGATATGCCCACTGTTATGAAATATCAAATCACAGTAACATTTATCTGTAGGAACTGAAGCCTTATAGCATCAGTCCTCGCTTCAGAAATCAATAAGAGACTATGATGTTTAATATTGTATTGCTTTTTCTAGTAGTGACTTTCTCAGCTTTGAATGAGTTACTAGCTCTTAGTAAGTCACAAAATCCAGATAAGCCAAGACAGGATTTAAAGCAATATTTTAGTCTCTGTTACCACAGTCTTCGTATAAGCTGTAGTAGAGGAGTTTATCAAGGTCCTGCCTAGTAGATGGCAAACCAGGCTTCCAATTCTTACCAATTCTTACCTCTTCAAAATATGCTTCCTCTTCAAAATACGTTTACTGAAGGAAAGAGCTTGCTGGGTGTCTAATGTCTGTTGTTAAAGGGGTCAAAAACTAATTAATGTGCTAAAGGCTACTCACTGTTAAAGTTAATGAGATTTACTGTTCTACCAATTAAGTACTGCCATGCCACTTATTTTGTCTCTTTTCATGACAGATTTAGGTTTTGATCTGTATTCAGAATATATTCAGTTAGATTTAGTGTTTAGTCTTATCAAATTATGGTGAACTAAATCAAAAATCCATAACCTACAGGGTATAAAACTGAGTTTCTTCCTCAATTTCTAACCGAGAAACACCAGTACAGAGAATAGCTACTCTGCAACAGAAAACATGCAATTTCCTGATCCTCCCATCCTCCACTGTGAAGACTACATCAGCCAAGTCAATCAGCATGTTATGTGCCCCTTTGTCTTTCATAGTTTATCAGGGTTCCAGTTTGTCGATACCAGATTTTCAACTGTTCACTGTTGCCATTTATGCTTTCTGTTCTACAGTCTTCAGAAACCCCTTGGTTGCTAATCTGCAGGAAAACCATCACCAAGTCCTCTCCGTGACGCCACAACGGAAACTACTTTCTAGTCTGTTCTTACCCATCTCAAGCCCATCTCGCTAAGATTTATGGACACAGCCCTGAGTCTGCTTTCTTTCCAAGCTCAAGATCCCAAACCTAATCATTAAATCTTTATACCTGTAGTGAAAAGATAATAAAGAATCATTTACTGATCAATTATAAAAGACAGAACACAAGGATCAAGGGAACTATGAACATGGACAAAATAATCAATTTCTACTGTGTTTTCTTCTTTTTCTTTCATCTTTTTGGATTGATCTTGCCTATTTCAAGTCCCATCTTGCTCTCTTTGCACACCAATTAACTGTTGCTTCTACCCGAACCCACCTCTGCTCTTTATCTCCTTGTGTAGTTTCTTCTTTGTTTTCAGTCCTTGTTTCTGGCTTCTGTTTTGTGTATCATCTTTCCCTTTACAGCAGTTTGTAGACCCCTGAGACAAATTTTAATTATATTTAAATTGACGTTGATATATAAAACCACTGTTGTGTAAGGATCAGGTGTTCTGTCATTCTGCCACGGAATTCTCTATTTACTAAGCTCCAATGTTAACAAAATAAATCTCATGTGATTTTTACTTTTGTAAAAAAGACTACAGGTTAAATTCCTCTGTAGAACAAAAGGACACAGCATGATATTTTTCTGTAATTCCTTTAATTAGCATCTTACTGTTGTTTCAATTATCTGAATGCATTTCATCCTTTTAATGATAATGCTGCTCCTTGAATCCCATGAACAGAAGGTAAACAAATTACCTGAAGGTCTCTAATGTTGTTGTAAAGGCCTGTTTTTTCCCAGAACCCAGATCTTTGCTCCAATTAAGGAACATTCAAGGTTTTCACTTTTATATAAAATTGTGAAAAGTAAACACAAATAGCTGCAGTGATAACAACTTTGATTTTTTTAATCAGTTAGCAGCTTGTGTATTAAGGGCTTTCAGAAACCATAGAAATCATTTGATGTCATTTTCATAGGAGTGAAAAGTATTGTTCCTCCTCCACAATACATCATTTTATAAGCTCATACTAGACACAAAAAAAAAACCCCACCTATGTCTGCATTTAGGGGAACGTGACATTTTTCCTCTCTACTCCCTAAAATAAAGAGAAACATCCAAATGACAATATTAACTTCATTTTTCCCCATATCCAGTCTGTAAAGTTATTTTGAACCATCTGAAAAATACAAATGGTGTAGGACAGAAATACAGTCCTCAGGCTGGATAATATCCATTTGTGTGTTATCAGAGCCACCAGAGGAGAAAAAAACACCATGAAAAAGAAAAAACGGAGAAGAAAAAAAAGAAAGAAAAACAGAGAGGAAAACAACAGGGAAAAAATCAGCCAGAAATACTTTGGTTTTGAACATGGAGATCAATCCTACCTCCCCTCCCTCGAAACAAGAAGGATGACATGATGTTCCTTAGGCTAATTTGGGGCAGTCTGACCAATCTACAGGTGTCACAGCACAGCATAGCACATCCAGCTCGCAGGGAAGCACAGGGAGATAGCAATCACAGCCTGGCTAACAGGGAGAAGGACAAAACCATGAAAATGTCAGCTAATTTACAACTCATTTGCTAGTTATTAAGCCTGTACTTTACACACTGCTTTTTTCCTTTTTCACTAAAATACCGCCTTCATCTGAGGACACCCACAATTAGCATGGATACATTTTTTTTCCAGCTTCCAGAACATGGCCTCAAGAGCAACTCTCCAGGGTCTGACGTGCAAATCAATTAGTCTATGGCAGTGCAGCCTTCTCTGATTTCCTTCGTCTCTGCCATAGCTAGATGGCCCATGGCACATTTAAAGAGCCTGATTTGCTGTTAGCTAAGTTCCTATCATGCAGGCAGATCCAGACAGAATTTACTTTTTTTTTTTCCCGTTAAATATGATATAGTTGTTGTTGTGGTTGCCCTGTGGATGTTTTCATCCCTTCCAATTCAAATAGCTGAATCCCTGCTGAATGCTCCTTGCTTGTGTTTGTGTGTGCATTTTTGTTGTCTGGTTGTTGCCTTTTCAGACCAAAACATCTGTTCAATATGTTTCCCTACACTGCCCACATGGTGAATCAAGTCAATGTCAGAGAGGGACTGAAAATCACAATCCTCAGCAGGAGCTAACCCTGCCTCTAAAATGATAACACATGCCACAGGTAGTACCAGTGGTTTACGATACATCCAATGGCTCCATGCACTTAATTAACATGCAATTGCAAATTGTTGTGAATCGTTAATATTTCCGATATGGGAATAAACTCTCCATGCTTTGAGACCAGACCTGCTTACTGGGAGGCAGCTTGGGTCAGATTTCCAAGATCTGTGATTCTGAAGATAAACATTTGGTGATATATACAGAAGCATAAGAAGAGCTTGGATGCCATCCTCCAACTGAAAATGAGGGCATTAGGGGTCTAATTTTCTTCTGTGCTTTAAAAATCCCATTCTGTAACTTCTTGCATATCTAACTGTTCCATCTTGGTAAATGTCTTTTGGTGCTTCTTTTCAGCCTGTGCAAGGGAACCCTCTTACATGAAGATTCCCTGAAAACGATGTATAGGGGATTTCAGAATAAAACCCTATTCTATGAAATCAGCCTCCTCATGCTTCATCATTCTTCAACACTTTGGCAGCTTACAGGGAAGATGACCAGATTTGAGCTACCTTCTTCAGTCTCCTAAATTCACCTCAAATGGTTGATTTCGTATAAATAAATACAAAAAACCTCCCGGGAAGTCCAAAGATCTCATCATAAAAGTGCCTTGAGCCAGACCTACACATAAGTAGCACATTCAAGTTGAGCCAAGAACAGATGAAAACCTGATCCGTTGTAATTGGCACCATCTTTATTAGTCAACGAGGAAGGACATGAGAGAATGCTTCCTTTGGTTCTGCCAGTGACAAAATTGATATCCAACAGACAGGATTTTACAGCTTTGATTCTCAATTGGTAGGGGAAAATAAAATTCTGGACAACCTATTGAGCCTATGGAGGTTACACAGATATAAATGATGCCCACTACCTATAGAGATACTAATGAAAACTAATACTGTGCTTTGCAGGTCAGACAGAAGCCTGCTATTTCTATCCGTCCCATTTTAAAATGTTTCTCAATTTGGAAAATCTGTCAAATACATGAAAGAACAAGTGATAGGATGAGAATAAACAGCCTCAAGCTGCGCCAGGGCAAGTTTAGGTTGGATATTAGGAAAAACTTCTTCACCAAAAGGGTAGTCAGGCACTGGACCAGGCTGCCCAGGGAAGTGGTTGAGTCCCCATCCCTGGAGGTATTTAAAAGACAGGTAGATGTGGTGCTTAAGGACATGGTTTAGTGGTGGACTTGGCAGTGATAGGTTAATGGTTGGACTCGATGATCTTAAGGGTCTTTTCCAACCTTAACGATTCTGTGATTCTATGATTCTAATTAGTATTTTACTTGAACATATCAGACCTTGAGCTTTTTAAAGAGAATAAGGGATTGCACATGGTGCAAAAAGGTTGCAGGTCACTGCTGGCATTAAAAAAAAATCCACAAGGTAGATGAGCAAGAAGGAGCTAAATTGTAAAGGAATTTAAAAGGATCATATGTTTTTCTCTGCTGCAGAAGAGGAACTAGCACTGAAGGGATTGAAAGGGAGTGAAATGAATCCACTCCACTCTGGCAGGCACAGAGGAAGCCTACATTCCTAGCTTAGACTAGACAACTTTCTTTTATAAAGCTTAATTTAAGCAAAATGAATCATACACCATGTTTTTTTCATTTTGTATTCAGCATTTAATAGATAGTATAAACAAAGTGACCTCAATGATAGCTTATGGGGAATGTTATAAAAATGAACCTGTTGCATGTCTTGTGTCAGGGCTTTATACTTTCTTGCATGCAGCTCTAAAATGTATTGCAGAGGCAATATATATATATATGACACGCAGTTCACTTGGACTCCATGACATAGCAATAGTTCAGTGGGAGCACAAGTACTGACACAGTTGGCATATCAGTCTTCTTTCTGAAAACTTGTGAAAATTTGAAAAGTATCTGTAATCTTCCTACCTTTGTCAAGTTATCTGAGTCCCCTGCCTTTAATATGCTGTGGGCTGCTGTGAAATATTTCCTCACAAAACTGCTCGTGGGGCTGAGAAAGCAGCTACAGACAGTTTCTAAGCAATTGCCAAGCCCTTGCCTATGGAATTTATTTGCTGATCACAAATGTTTCCCAGTGGCTTTTACTGTAGTGCTCCATTTTTATCACAGCCATTACAACTGTAGTTAAAAAAATTGCTTGGAAAAATATCAGAGTCTAGACTTTTATTCCATTATTATAAAGAGTAGATATTGCAATGATTCTCACTGCAGATTAAAAAAAAGTTTAACTTCAATACTTTTGAAACTTTGTATTTCTATGTCTATCCTTTTTAGACAGCAGTATTTTCCCTTGCATTAAGTGACTTACAAAGTTAGCTAGATTACTATTAAAGCTTTTAATTCATAACATAGGAGACTTCTGCAGATGCAGAAATCCCTCTAGTGCACGTTGATATAAACATTGCTCTATCCAAACACCCTGCTTACAGGAACCAAATGAAAACTTGGTTCCATCAACATTTATCACCTTCCCCGCTCGCTTGCCTGATCCTTACTCAAACACATCAAAAAGATAGCAGAAACCTTTGCTGACATTAGATGCAATTTGAAAATATAAGAGTTTACTCTGATTTGGTAAGACAGCTTCTAATTATGCAGCTATTTACTATCATTAATTTAATTCTATATAATGGAATGGGATTCTGTAGATTCCAAGCTGACAAATGTTTGTCAGTAAAGAAGCAATTAGCAGTATAACATGTGAGTATCAGAGAGTATAGAAACAAGTGTAAAATAGTCTTTTCTAGGCATTGAGGCAGCTGTGAACATACATTCTGGTGAAAGCATACAGCAGTAGCATGCGAGTAGGAACAATGTCCAAGTCACTGCACAAAAGTAACTTGACACACAGAGATCTCAATGGAACTTCAGGAAGAAAAGCTCCCCTGCTGAACTGAACATAGCTCACAGCTAAATAATAAATCAGAGCATGTAGTCAAGCATCCTGCAAAAGCACATCTCATTCCCACTTCTCTGCCACTTCATCTCCTTCCTACAAATTCTAATCCATGGCCAATAGTTGATGCAGCTGTAGTTGCAGCTGAGATCACAATGAAGATGTCTTAACAGAAGTATTTCGTTTAAACAGCATAACCAAGAATTTTACTAATAATTCATGAGACTATCCAGAGTATAACTAAGTACCAAGGGAAAAAAAAAAAAACAAACAAGCACAGTATTGTGTTGTGATGTGGCTAAGAGTAGAAAAGCATAAAGTTGATGAGCCTTTTATAGCAACTTATGCAAGCCTCCAAAGCTCAAACATGTTCTAAAGAATGTGTTACATATACATATTTATTTATTTATATATACATATATAAATGCAATTCTGAACCACTAGCTCCGTTTAGGTCCAGACAATCTGACAAGACTAAAGCAGCACTAGTTCCATCCCGTGTAAACTCATTTAACATCACTGTAGAAAGCCTGCCTGCAGCAAGGACGTGTCATACCCCCATCCTTCCCTTATCCTGAGAGTGGAATTTTGTAATAATAGGAAAGGCAATTCTGAATAGCACTAATATTTATATACAAAACATCCCCGCCTGCTTTCAAGATCACTGAGCTGGAAAATACCAAATCCTTAACACTAAGACCAACGGGGTCTCCTACATGAAGAGTCTTTGCAGTAGCTTAACCTAAATTTCATAACTGTAGCTAAACAAGGTAAATATGCACAAAGTGCTCCTAAGCAGGAACTACTCAAACTGCAGGCAGACATACGCAGTTAGAAATATTGTGCCCATTTAACATAATATTTCAGTGAGAAACTAGTGGAAGTTCTAAGTCTGGGATAAACCAGACAACATATCAGTTCCTTGCACCACATGAATATAATTCTATTCCACGCTTCCATGATGTTTATTATTATTATATTCACTATTACTATATTTTTACATTTTTTTTTAATTCCAAGTCATACTATAGACTTTGATTCAAGGAAAAAAAATGTCAGTAATACTATTACATGCTTAATACTAAATCCATGCTTAATTCTGCACAAAATCAGGAACATAGCCTGCAGCCATAAGCTTTGCCTACAATACAGCAATGATCATCTATGCAAATATGTATCTTATGTGAATCTATTGCATATACAGAAAGCCCTTTTATGAAATACTAGAACAGTTAAAAGCATAACATGGTTCATTAAAAGGTTAAAACCATGAAATCAAAAAGTTAAAGCACCTTACAACAGTACCTATGGTCCATTCTCCCAGCTACAATGGCACATGATTACAGTCATGCTAAACAACAGTTTGTACTTTGTAACATTAATTTTTCCTCATTTTCATCCTCCGTAGTCATCTCTTTAGCATATTCTTACTAAATGCAAAGACTGGCTGTAGCAAGCATTGGCTTTAGAAAATGATAACCTAAAAATAAGATGCGTATCAAAAATTAAGAGTTGAGGTTGTAATACATAGGGTACAAAGAAATGATACAGAAAAATCAGAAGGCATAGAAAATGATAATTGAGGGTAAAATTACACCATCCGGATTTCTACTTGTGGAGAAAAAACAGAAATCTATTCTTAATGAAAACTTTTTCAGATTATAGTCTTAAATTTGAAGTTACTACAGTGTACTTTGACTACACACACACATTTATACATAATATTTTCAACATTTTAGTACACATAAGAAGACAGGACCACATTTAGATATGTTACCATCTTTTTACAAGGAGTTGAAGCCCATGAAATGTGTCATGAGATGAAATAACTCTTCCTAGAATTGCAAAATGCCATAGACTAGCCCTTTGATTTCCATTCCCCTCCATTGCTCATGAAAGGAATGTCCTTAAGATGCTCTTCAGTTATTACTTCTCCTGGCATATAGCCATTACAATGTATACAGGCTTTGAGGGAAAAAAGAAAAAAAAAGGGTAGCTGGGGGGCCAGGAGGGAAGGACTCCTCTGCTGACCTGGCATGTCATTAATACTGTGGAAGAGAACATGGTTTGGAAATGCTGAGGAATTGCCTGGTGGGACCGCATGGTTTACACATGTCAGTGTCGTCCATGTCGCGAAAGACTGATTCTATTTGAAATATACCTGAAAATATTCACCCTTAGGATTTCAACTCAACCTGCTTTTATCACCTTGGGAACAGGTAAACATGCTCCTCTAGCACTTTCTGTTCATTCACGTTAATTTTTTTAAAGACCTGGTTAAACATAAATACATCCTGACAACTCCAGAATTCATGTAAACCCTTAAAAAAAAGAAAAAAAACAACAAAAAAACAGAACAAACGTCAAGGGGGATTGCTCACTGCCTGCTCAGCAACAAGAGCGTTACAGCCGCCCACTCCTGCACCATCCACCCAAACACATCCAGCAAAAACAAAATTATTGCTCCACGGTGCTCTGACTCAGACAAGGTACTTGGGGAATAGCCACTGAATTTAGCAGCAGAGGCTGTCTGTTTAGTACTTTACACTGGACTGAGCATTAGTTAGTCACTGCTGCTGTAACACAAACCAACTTGGAGACAGCATAAAGAGCAAAGGAGAAGAAACCCAGCCATAGCCAGCGTGCAAACAAAAACTGAAGCTGAAGGGTTGTGTAAGGTTTTTCTGTACAAGAGGGCAAGACCTAAAGCACCTTCATGATCTTTTGGTTTTGGCAAGTGTTCCCTGCTAGCTCCTTGGTGGGGGGAAAAATCCCCTTCATAATGAAGGTGCAACCTGCTAAGATCTGTAACAGGTCACACCACAGAAATATCTGAGGAAACACTCTTGAAACATAACTACCCATGAATTTCAGGTTTGTTAACTACACGTAAAGAAATACATTCTTTTCCTTAGCAACGTCAGAGCTGGATGTAATGAAGATGTTAACAAAGGAATCTAGAGGGGAACACCATTGTCCCATCCTCATATGACCCACTGACCAGTGTATTGACCGTGTTACTCCAGGAGGGGAACCCAGCTCCCCTCACTCTCCTCAGGCTGCCTGCCCTAGTAGGGCCACCACTGCACAGAAGCGTTTTCCCCTGTACTGATTCAATAGGGTGCAAATCAACAACTTGTTACCTTTGGTCTGGAGATAATTTCAGAATCCACGGAGTCAGGAGAGTGCATTATGGACCCAGGTTCAGGGAAAAGTACAAATTTTGTTGTTCTGTTTTGTTCTAGTATTTAAAGGGGAAGAAACCTAATTACTTCATCACTTATTTTAATACCACATGAAAAGTAGCAATATATGAACAATTAGATTTTCCATAATTATACCTGTCATATTTGCATAGAACAAAATTTATTGCCTAGGGGCAGTTTTAATTACAATCAAGTGGTGGGTGATTGAAGTTTTAATAAGAAATAGTGAATTGAAAATACATTAAATCCCCAAACAATTCTATAAAAAAAAGCAATCTTTGTCTCAGGGTGCACTGAACCTTAAGACAGGCAGAACTTCTCTTGTTATTAAAAAATGAAAAACTTTAAAAAGGTTAATGATGTCACTGTTAACTAAACATAGGCAAGGTGTTAAAAACTTACACAATGCATTTCTTTCAGCTTGTAAGGAATGAATTTGATGTTGGCCGGAAAAGAAAAAAAAAAAAAAGGAAAGAAAAAAACAAAACAAACCAAACAAATAAACAAAAAAAGAAAGCAAACCAACTAAAACACCCAAAACCCCACTAGGAATTCAAACTGCTTTTTTATGGAAGGCATGGTCCATAAAAGAACTGTTATACAAAAACTGTATTTTCTCATAGCTAAACTAGACATCACCAGACTTTGTCTGAATGTCTTATATTCTGTACTCACCTACAACAGTGGCTTCTAAATTATTTCTATTTGTGAGACCACTTCCAACTCAATATTGATGTTTTTTAACTGTTTTGAAAATTAATAATAAATAAAAGTGAATTTCTCTGGCAGTCACAATCCAATGAAAACTGTTGAAACATACTTGTGGATTCATTCCCCTCCCTTGGGAACTGGTGCTCTACATCTTCTACTGATGGTGATTTTGTTTGACAAAGATCATGTCCATCAACCTGGAAGAACAAACTGACTGGTTTTGTGTTTGCAAAATATTAGCTGAATTTTGTAAATGCAGTGTGGAAGGTACCAAAGACATAATTTATAAAGGGCAAGAATAAAATAATATTTAAAAAATATATAAATTAAGAGCCTAGAACAAGACTAAGAAGAATGTAGCCAAAAAGCACTAATTAGGAAAAACCTTATTTGCTAACTTTGCTGGCATCAAAGATTCAGAGAATCTGAGCAGAGGACTGCCTAGGTAACCGTATGTCTGACTTCTGGGCTTTAGCAGAACTGCAAGAGCAGCTACTTATGCTTCAAATACCCATCTACAGTGCTTAATTCAGAGGTGCCATACCTAGCACACATTCTGACCAACTGCCATACTTTTTTGAGGTGTCTTGCAATGTAAAGAAGATGGTGATGCTGCTTAAATTTATACAAAGACCAACAGGAAAAGATTTTACTCTCATCTGGCTGAGTGCTATAAAAACTAAGATCCAAGCCCTCCTGTGTTATCCTCCCTCCTGATTCCATGAAACCTTTGTTCCCCACACAGTGGCACAGCACTGGTAGGATGAAGGAATAAACAAGGAAGAATATGCATTTCGGTTCAGTCTAGCTCGTAATTAAGTGATCAGAGCACTCTTTTGGGGGGTGGGAGACAAACGTAAACCTTCTTAGACTGAAGATAAATTTGATCTCAGATCTCTAATTTCCTAGACAGCCACTTGAGTTATGGAATCTTCTTCCAAACATATTGAAAAAGAAAAACTTACCAAAAAACCCAAACCAAACAAAAAACAAACAACAAAAAAAACCCAAAAAAAACAAAAAAAAAATACCTACAACATTGTAGCTACCAATCCTAAGCAGAAGATTTCAGTCTCTGATCCCAAGGAAATTAAGGTGTCATCTTGCAACGTTGACCCAAATGGCAATGCTCCAGACAGAGGATTTCAGTTGCATCTATGTAAGACAACCTGTGCTTAGCACGTATATATCTGTCCTTCAGCTGTACTTGTCTCATGTCCATATGCCAAAGGTGGAATTTGGACCTAGGTGACTCCGTGTTTCTGATTCCACCAGGACAGTCAGGTGTGTTAAAATCAGACATACTTTGGAGACTTTTCAGTCTTTGGAGCTAGTGCAGAGCGAGTCTCCCTCCCGCTGAACACTAGGAACAGACGTAAACATGTTTGTAGAGAGACCACTGGGGACCACTTCTACCTCCACCTGAGTTCATAAATCAAATCCAAATATATAGTAAATCTGAGCCCTTTAGGACTCCAGTTGAAGAGTATCAATTTGTATCTGCTAAGCAGCTGCATAAAAGGGAGTGAAAAATGTTCCTGGACAGCCCTTGGACTTTAAAGAAACCATATCTTCCTCACATTGACACATCATAAAATGTGCCATCACCTTGTTTCTTGAAGCTTCCCCATCAAAGGGACTCTTCTAATTCAACAAAAGGATTAACATAAAAAACATGTGAAGTACCTCAGCCACTACTGATTAATAAAGCTTTTTGCAGGTGAAGCTTACATTAGTTTATCAGCAAATTTACAGCTGGATCACAGAAAGTTAGAAATTGCCATTTAGACCTTCAGGAAATAGCGCAAAACAGTTTATTACACTGCTTTCCTTCAGCATATCCCACTTTCTGAGCTTTTCCACAGGACTTATGGTGCAAGGAAATTGCTGGGTTCCTGGGGAATTTTGCCTTTTGTACTAACAAATACATCGAAAGTCAGTGTTGCAAGGAAAGCTGACAGGAGCTCTCTTAAGGAAAGTTTTAACATGGAAATTCCACTAGAAAGCCCGAAAGGTGTGATAAAGGTGGCAGATGGACACCTTAAACTGGTAAGGGAGAAAAACCTATGAAAGAAAGATGCCAGGTGAACACGCTACCTGAATCTGCTTCATACTTTCATGAAGACAAAAATTCAGTATTTCTTCTTAACTAGCTCTGCAGCAAGCTGTTTCCAAGGATTCAAGCCCTGCTGATCCGATTCATTTAAAGCTTACTTGGAAGAGACCCAGATTTACCTGCATTCTTTCCCGAGGGTCCCAATTAGCTGCACGCCTGAAATACTGGCACAAAGTGTACTACCAAAATGCTTGAGAAAAAAACTCAAATATTCCAGGAAACAATTTGTTACACTACTGAACCCAGACTGTTATCCAGTCCTACAGTGCATTTAAGGATACTGCAGCTATATAATAAGCATTATGGCCACGCTGTAGACGGCTACCATAACACTCACGAAAGAAAATCCTTTACAGAAAGGGAAAAAAAAAATTAGGAAGACTGAGAGAAAAGACTATTCAACTACTCATTGTCAAATGTTAATTTATCAAATTACAGGACCAGCAACCAACCCAAACATGGGGTTTTATCTTTTACTTGTGCAAAGAACAAGACTCTGAAATGGGTTTAAAATCAGATTCTGTTGCCCATTCTGCAATTCAGTAAGTCCTTACTACAGCAACATTTCTACTGAAGCTGAAAGTTAGTCTGATGCATGTACATATTTCATCAGTCAAAACTGGCGTTTTAAAATTTAATCTTACTCTGGCTCCACAGTAACAATTATTTCATTCAGCTCAATCTTACTAAAAATTCGACCAAGAAAAAGGTGGAAAAAACATCTGGAGAAAACAAATAGCAAAGTATTTCAATTTCTCATTATGGGAAAAAAACCCTATATTTATCTTCCAAAGTAAAAAAATACATCAAAAATAATTAAAACATTTCAGATTTGGATAACATTTATTTAGATCTGAATTTATTTTATTTTTTATTTAAAATATTTTATCTGGCTGGTAGTGATTTACTGTGGATTTTTCTTGTTGAGAAAGGCTTGTCTGAACACCTACCACTACACAGGTAGTTGCAGCATCTGAGCATTTTGTCATGACCTTCTGATCTTAGGCCTGCCAAAGAATTATATCTGAAGTCAGAAAAGAAATGAGGGAAATCATGTGCTGAAAGATGAGTGCCCTATTCCATCCCATTCCATCCCATTCCATTCCATTCCATTCCATTCCATTCCATTCCATTCCATTCCATTCCATCCTACTACCAGTCATGTTCTAGAAGAGGACCTGGAGCAGGATGCAGGCAGCCAAGACATGGTAGAAGAACCTCCTGCACTGTACCTAAGCCTCTCCTCTTCCAAATACTTATATAAAATGATTAATGGGATGGAAGTAGCTGCTATAAACGAGTTATGCATTCTCTGTAAGACAGAGTACCAAGGAGAGACTAGAAAAGCTAGGACTCTTCTTGGTAGAAAAGGTGGCTAACAGCAGATATGGCTGAAGTTACACACCAAATGCCAAAACTGTGATGTACCAAGTCTGGCAATACTGGACCAGGAAGCACTCTCTGCAAGTAGTCAGAGATGGATTTGGAACAGATAGGAGAAAATACTTTTTTACTCATAAACAGTGAGGTCTTGGAACCATTTACTACAGGATGGCATAGAGGCAGATAGTACAGGCAGGTTAGAGACTAGGAAAATTTATGGGTAAGTAAGTAAATTCACTAAGATACTGAAGGGAACAGGCAGAGATGTCCTCTTTGAAATTTCTAATACAAAAACTGTGAACACAGAGGGATTACATGCATAATGGACCATGGATACTGGCAAGGCTTGTATATTTTCCTTACCCAGCATCGCCCCATGCCAACACCAGGACAGAATATTGACTACACAGGCCACCTCAACCCAGTAGGGCATTTCCTATACTCTTATCCCATAGACTACCCCCTGGCTTCAGTTATCACTCCCACCAAAAAAATGAGGTCTTAGTATTTTGCTGGAGGAAAAAAAAATCTTTGTGGACCTTTAAACTGGTGATAAATGTAACTTGCAGCTTCAGCTAGCAGGAAACCACAATGGCTCTACTTTAATGAATACATTTTGTTAGTTCTCTCATATACTTAAACAGTACCAAATATCACCAACCCCATTCAATGCAGAACAGAGCCTTGATAAATCTGTAATTTCTCCCTTCCACACACCTACTAGCAGGGAAGGAAGGAAAATGAGCAACAAGGAAGATGAATATGTTACAAAGGCACAGAAAAACAGAGGGCATGTCAGGTACTTCTTTCTGCTGTTCCCTGATAAAATCTCTGCCTTGCCACAAAAGATCGATTTCCAACATTACACTTTGATTATCAAAGTGAACATTGCCATCAGCACAGAGCAGTGAAATAGTAAGCCTGGAGACCCAAAAGTCCTTGACAATTTTGTACATAACCATTAGGAAGGGTTCCATTTTAAATAATCTAACTTTCATCTGCATTTGTGCTTTAATTCTGCCCTCTGAAATGCAAATCGAACTGAATTACAATTCAAATGTTTTGAGAACTTATTAAAACTCTCTAAAATTCTTACAGAAAATGTTGTAACTGAAAAGAGTTGTCATATAACAATTTTTTTAATTAAGATGGAAATAAAACAAATGTCCTCTTGTCATTTTTTAAAAGTGTTTATATTACTAATGCATTCTGTCTACTAAAAAAAAGTAGTCCTCTTTGTTACAACATTGACTTTTCAGGCTGTCAGAAGTATGGGAGGTAACATTTCCTAGAGCCATCATTGGTTAAGGAAACCTGTGGAAACACTATATGTCAGCTGGACTATGGTATGAAGACCTACTTTGTAGAAACCCTCCTTATTATTTACTGTACAGCTATTATACAAAGTAGTCTAGAACACACAGGCTAAAATGATCTCATTCAAAGACCATGCATTTTTATACAGTAGAATGTATCATTAGAAATAGAACCAGAAATTCACAGATTTCGTAGCATATTTAGAAAACTGTGACTGTGTCTTGGACACAGGTACCCTGAAAAGTATTTACAAGGTGAAGTGGGTGAATAATTCAACATGACTGTGATGCTGTAGCAACACAGTCTAATTTGAACTTTTAATATGGGGAATTCAGAAAAAGAGGAGCAAAGAGTACAATGCATTCTACTGAAATAAATACTGGAATCATGCATACAGTCAGGTATCAATGCTCTTAAAGAAAAGATACTGAAAGACATGAGAAGATGCAAGAAACAGTCCCAAAATTATCCAAGACCTGGGAAAAAAAGGCCTCACAAAGGCGGAATCTAGGCTCAGAGAGTTGTGCACAATACACAACTACTGTACAACAGTTTATTTATAACTTGTGTCTGCAAGTTTGGGCCACTGAAAACACCACTTACATTTGGTTCTTCTCAGTAATATTTAATAGGGTTTCAGCAAATAAGTGGCGTTTTCATTTCACAGAGGATTTTAAAATTTTAAAATTCAATTTTGTTGTGGTTGAAAAAGTAAACTTAGTGACTGAAGGAAAGATTAGGAGTCTTGGGAGGGTTGGCTAAACAGCATTAGAGTATGGAAACCAACACTTGCAATGCTCAAGAACTCCTATATTTTTTTCGGTCTGTTTAGATAGGCAACCTTCCATTAAACCAGACAAATTTGAGCAAATTAAACTACTAGCATGAAATACTGTGATTTTGAAAAATGCATGCTTTACCATGGAAAATCATTCTTCTGTAAAATTTCCAACTAGCCACAGTGGAAAACAGTCTTACACCAATAAATGCATCAATGTGTTTCTTGTTTCTTGGGCAGATGATCTGAATGGAAATCATCAGACCAAGAAATAAGCAAGAAAATAGTTCTCTTCGCCTATCAGGCAGAAGCACATATAAGGAAAACAAAAATATCTGCAGGAGAAGCAGCTGCCTGAGGGTAAGCCTCAGCTAAGAAGGGTAGCGAAGCCCTGGAGACAAAAACTGGGACAAATCCAAGAAAAGCAACAACAGACGTTTGGGTTGCATTGTTTTCTTTTTAAGTCTGAGCTTCTGAAGCTGAAAAAGTAACTTTATAACCAAAGGAAACCAAAAGAGTTATTTGGAGCAAGATTTCACCTTTCACAGCTGCTGCATCAACCCCCCAGCTTAGGGTAATGTTCACTTTAATGAGGCTATGCACCTGCAGAGTATCTTTCACAAATAAAATTTCAGTATCTATAAACGTAGACAAAGAAACCTGCTTGTAACAAACACATGAAGAATGCCCCACAGGGAGTTCAAAAAACAACAACAACACAACCTCTGGAAAATTAGCCACAGCCATTTATTTTGTAAGGGAATTTGCTCAAATGAATATATAAGGGGGACTGAATGGGAAGGAACTGCTACAGCTATCGGTGCTCCTGATTCTTCTCCATACCAAATGTGAAAGCAACAAAGAAGCTATGCTATCAGTGACAATCTACTGTGGAAGGGAAAGAAAAGCTACAATTGTGAAGCTGATCATCCAATAATAGTATTTGCCACAAGCTCTTTTTAGCTTTCATCATCTCAGTCACTTATAAGCTCTAACTGTGATACACTGTGCTAGCAGGACAGAGATTCAGCAGGTGTCTCTCTAAGCTAGCGTACTAGATGCCATTTCAGCACTATATACAGTTCAGGTCCACAAAAATCAAAATGATGACTCATGGCTATCTCTGAGGATATGGGAAGTGGGAGGGACGACCCCCTCTTTATCTGCCAATAAGAATACAAGATCTACAGAAGGCAAATCAAGTAAACTGTGGAAAGAAAAAAAACATGGAAACAGGCGATATTTGTAAGAACTTTCATGCAAGCCCTCTGATTTATTTTTCCAGACTTTTATGATGCCTTGCAAGGTATGTGAGTTATGTGACTCTACCCTCTGAGGCATAACGTTGCATCTATACAACCTGGATTTCAGTTAATAAAATAAGACTCAAGGCAAGACAAGTAAAAACAAATTCAATCATCTGACATGTGGACAAGTTGACAAATGTTTGACTTCATAAGTGTCACTTCTCGCTAGCTGTCATTCCAAAACACATTTGCTTCAGCAACTACAACTAACTTCCAAAATAGGCAACGTTTATGTCTGGAGATTTAAGCAAAGTTCATACCAGCTAGTGGACTCAGTATTATAGTCTAAAAAAGCATATGTAAAACCTTTTTCCTAGTTTGCAAATTTTTCAGTGAAGCCAGTTTTAAAAGTGCAGTATTAGTCTTAAACTCACCTGCAAAGTTCCTGTCATATCTGAAGCAGCTATTTCTGCTATTTGGACCAGCTCTAAGTCATGGACTGAAATCTAAATCTAATGCAGCAAAAAGGAGATGACAATGTCTATTCTGAACACTTGCAGGAAGCATCCAGAAATAAAATTTAGAAATTTTCCACCTCGGTGAATTACTCAGTATGTAGAGAATTGATGGAGATATAAAAAGTAAACATATAAATAGACCTAGAGTCCCAACTCTGTAAAATTCTACTAAATACGTAATGGAAAAGACTTGAAGAACCAAGACATACTGTCATGTAAAAACATATGGTATGCATGATCTTACAGTCCTTATACAGAGAAAAGTTTATTTTATTTGTATTTTTCCAAAACATCAGTATTTTCCTGGTAGGATATTGGCACAATTAAAACCATTTGGTTTGTGATGCTGGTACACACTTTCTGTAATCTTTTTGCTAAATATCTTTTCCTATGGCCCACAAGCCACCTCCAGCTTGAAATGAAAAGATAAAATAAACGAATAAAAAATTTTGAAATATTAAAGAGAAGAAACAGCCACAGCCTAATAATTCCAAGGGGAAAATGAACATGTTAGAGTGAAAATAACACAAAACCTGGGTACACTGCACAAAAACATGCATAGACAAAACTTCGTTCATCTGTTTGACCAGTAATTTACTCTAGTTAATTTGCTCTTTTCCATCCTTGTAGGCTTCCTCTTCTTAGAAGTCAGACCTGAAATTATTTTGGTAAACAACCCAGCACACAAAGCCCATTGTCAGCTTCCTTATGATGGCTAGCTTCTCATATAACTACTAACAAAAAAATACTAATAAAATGTGGGAAAGTGTTGCTTGCTGGGAGACTAGCCACAATTCAAGCTATTTTCCTTCTCTGAATTTCTCCAATTGAGCCCTTTTCAACACAATTGTCTAACACTGCCTGTAACTGGCAACTGAGTCAAAAGGGTAGAAACACCTGAAAATAAAAAATAGAAGATAAGAGAAAATAGCAGTAAAATTATTAAGACATGAGTGATGCTTCTTTTTGTACTGAAATCAGTTTTGAAATCAGTTATCAATAAGCCTTATGTTCTTAAAATCAGCTAGGAAAGAGAGAAAGGGAAAAACATTTTATCTTGATAAACCTTTTGATGCTACCACAACTCAACACTAAAACTGAGACCTCTCCCTTTCTCTGTTGATTCTATGGGATATCACACCCGTGCATAAGGAACTGATAGGAAACATCAGGTGCTTCCATCAACTGAAGACGTAGTTCATCAGTATCTTCTAATAACAAAATCACAATGATGTTTACCGTGTCATTATTTGCAAAATAATGAGGGAAGTCAGAATCACAGATTGCCCTCAACTTTAGGAGGATCTAAACTGCACCTCTGGAGAATAACCTAATTTTCAGGTTAAAGGGCAAGGACTCGTCCTCACAGACTGAGACTAAGAATAAATGGATTTAACGTTTTTGAAGGGATGATAATGAAGGCAGAGGGCAACTGTTAACATCAGAAAGTTATTTTTGCACAGATTATACTATGGATTGGAGGACCTTAGGCTTGTGATCAGAGGACTTAAACAGGAAGGAAACGAACTGAGTTGCAGATCCTCCTCCCTGGTCAGACATTTTGTCTATTTATATTTTAGATTAGAAGATAACTGGAAAAATACTTATGTGCAGTATGCACATTGGAATAAAGTTTAGACGGAATTTCAACACACATATCTAGATCAAGATATGTATCTGTATACACAGATATTTTCATTTCAGAGACACAGCTCAAGCCCTCACAGAGTGATTAGCTCTAATATTTAGATTACCATGCAGAAGTGGTGGACTCCACTATTAGGTGTGGCTATTTAGGCTGCTTTGGAATTTCTGGTGGAGCTTACGAGACCGGTGGCTGAGTTGCAACAGAGCCCAAAGTGAGAGATGCTGCCCAGTGCAGGTTCAGCCAAATGAGTGGACAACTGCAGTTTATCTGTAGAGTATTATAAAGAGAGGAAAGATACCTTGTTAGTATAGGCAACTTAAGATTAGGAGACCAGAAAGTAGGTGTCCCAGAGTGTTTTCAAGGGTGTTAGGTGGGTTTTAGGCATCTAATCAAAACTCAGGCTAGAGTTTTGGATCCCTTCCAAAAACCAGTAGTATCAAGCACACCTACAAAATCTATTTTCATTTTATCGGTCTTTCAGGCTACAGAAAAATTCCCAACCCTATTTAAAGTGCACAGCATCTCTGCCCAGGAATCTCAAAATATATTATAACACATGTTTATTTAAGCTTCCCAGTTGTATTGTGAGACACTGAAGCCTTATTTCAGGCGGGCAGGGAAATACTAAGGGATCTGGACACACTTGCACAGCTGTGTTGAAATTGCATCTAAACTAGCAGATAAACATTCTGAGCTCCTCATTCACAGACACAGTTGTGCACCTTGGACATTTCCCAACAGCACATAGAGGGAACCTGTCTCCTAGCACACAATCTGTGCCTCAGTTTCCATGGAAACTCAGTTTCCTCAGTTTTCAGAAGAAACCAAGGCATAAAGGCTAGAATGAAGATATGATGTCTCTGGTTGAGACGTCTGAAGAAATCTAGATAGTAAGGTGCAAATCTGCATGTAACTCTTCTTTGTCTGCATGCAGCCCAGGAAGCCAAGGGTATTGACTAGTACCTTCCCTTGAATGACCTTAATGTAAGAGCTTAATAGTTAAAAAGAAATAACCCCACAGTAAAACAAAGCAACATTAGGCAGGAATTTGGCAGTGAAAATACGAATGTCTCTCATTCTCCAGTGAAATGTATTTTAGTGGAACTTGAGTGTTTGTTTACACAACTAGTTATGCTGTTGCCTTAGAATATGGGCAGTAATGAAAGAAGTTTATTAATAAATGCACCCTGAGTGTACATCATAGTGTTGATAATAAAGTACAGACACTGAGGCTTTCAAGAAAGATATATTTTGCTGTGGAAAAGATGATTTGCAGGGGAATATGCATACATCTTAATTTTGGATAGGAAGACAGGTAGGATTCATCTCAAAGTATTACACAAACAAGTGGCCAACAGTTAAATAATTTGGGAATGCAGAAAGGGACCTTATCTAAGCAAGTAATACAACATTTTGATCCTGTTTACAAAATTTTCTGCAGGCTGTGCTTGCAAAGACTGTTAGTAGGTGTTCTTTATTCATCGTGTTCTCTCTTAACTTTAATTTTCTGTTACCTGAGATCCAAACTTGCTTACTCTCTTCAACTGAAATATAACAGCAAAAATAAGCAAGAAGGTAAAACGGCAGATTTTCCTGCCCTAGAAGATTAAGGATGGTTTGCGATACCTAATGAGTAATGGGCTGCTCAGATGGGCAGGGGAAGGTGAAGGGCTGCACAACTAACGACTTCGCACTGCACAAGAGTGAAGCTGCACCTTAGATTTAGTGTGCAGCACTGGATTAAATATTACTTTAAGATAAGTCATTCTTCATTTCCCTCACAACTCAATGCACAAACAGAAAATAAAACCCCAGAACAGCCGTTTGCAAAGCCCTGAGTTTTTAAAATATACCTTTCTAAAACTCACAATTTACCATTTTAAATTTTAAACTGTGACAACAAAAACTAGGATCTTTGCAAATCTTAAGCCTACTGCAGTATTTTACACAAGTAATAAAACATATATAATGAGTCCATCTCATATATTAATGAGTTTAAAAGGGTTTATTTTTATACAGTCAGTGAGAAAATATTTTTAACTCCTCAAACCATATTTTATAAATACATTACAATGTCAGGTACTCTATTTAGTATTTCTAATGATACTCATCAAATAAATATTAGTATCTTCCAAATACAAGCATCCCTGCTTTCTTGTATATAGAAAAGTTTTTGTTTAAATTATTTAGTTTCCATCTGAACTAAAAGATTATGATCTATTAGCATGATCTCTATAGCTCCAGAAAGCTATTGCACTGATGAATGGGGTAGGAACTTTAAAACAGAGGATAACTCCAGTGAAAATGAACAATTTAGGTGCCAGACTGCCTAATGGGCTAGGCATACTATTTGTTGGTATCCTTGGAAAGGTTGTGTACGTACCTGAAAAATGTCCAAGAACCTTTGTGAGTTTCGCCCATAGTTACTGCAGGATAGATTTTCAATGAAACCTCCACCCGTCTTCCATTACACACCTGGAAATGCAGGTTGCAATGGTAGCACAGCTAGTCTGCACACCACCTTTTAGCAAGATACATAGAGACAGAATATTAACTTGCCCATAATACCATAGAATCATAGAATACCTCAAGTTAGAAGGGACCCATAAGGATCATCGAGTCCAACTCCCTGCTCCTTGCAGGACCATATGTATACCATATTCATATGGAAATGCCATAATATTGAAATAGCATGTGTTCAGTAGGGTTAGGCCAGGCAAATATGCAATAGTAAACAACAGTAAACCAAAAAAGAAATGTTCACTATTTGAACAACAGGCTCTACTGCAAGACAGTCTTTGACATCTCTGACTATAAGGTTGTTGCCTGTCTCCCTCCTTACTACTCATACCACTCTCTTCCTCCACTACACTTTGCTAAAAAACTCTCCATTTTCTTTTCATCCTAACTTTTTCTTCTATGGCTAATGTTTTCTAGTAATAGCTATCTAGAAAAGCCCTCTGAGTTCAGATTGGGACTTTCCCCTTTCTCCTTCCCCAGCTAGGTACCTATTTCAACCACCGTTTTTAAGCTTCTCCCAAGCATAAATTCATACACATGAAAAAATAAAAGCAGACTTTTTTTCCTTATTGTGGGACGAGTCATCTTTCTCCAGGTTCTCATTATAATCTTTTCTCATATAAACCAGAAATGAAATCACAAAGCTTTTCCATGTTACTCAAGGCTTTTGTGTGCAATGCTGTATTGGGCCTGGCTGAGATGGAGTTAATTTTCCCCATAGCAGCCCTCATAGTGCTGTGCTTTGTACTGGTAGCTGTGCTGGTAACACACCAGTGTTTTGGCTACTGCTGAGCAGTGCTCGCCCAGCATCAAGGCTGATTCTCCAACATCCCCCCCTCACCAGTAGGCTGGGGGTGGGCAAGATCTTGGTAGGGGACATAGCCAGGACCGCTGACCCAAACTGACCAAAGGGATATTCCATACCATATGACATCTGCTCAGCAATAAAAGCTAAGAGAAAGGTGAAGGAAGTGGGGGCCATTCATTATTTATGACGTTTGTCTTCCCGAGCAACCATTACATGTACTGAAGCCCTGCTTCCCGGGAAGTGGCTGGACATCGCCTGCTGATGGGACGTAGAGAATAAATCTTTTGTTTTCCTTTTGCTTCCACGTGCAGCCTTGCTTTTGCTTTTATTAAACTGCTTTTATCTTGACCCACAAGGGGGTTTTTTTCCATCTCATTTTCTCCCCTGCCCCGTCCTGCTGAGGAGGGGAGTGATAGAGCGGCTTGGTGACACCTGGTGTCCAGCCAAGGTCAACCCGCCACAAATGCACAAAACCACTAAGGAATTTTACCCTTAAGTCATAGCTAGAGAGTTTTCTAGCACAAAGTTGCATGAAAAAACACAAATAATTTGGAATGCAAGGGTTACATCTCATTTGTAGGTGCTCTTGCAGCTCACGGGAAGCCAGCTTATTATCAGAAAAGTCATCACTAATATTTGCTTATTATAACCTTGCCCAAAGATTGTTTGTGTAGCATGCCTAGAGAAAATCATGGCATCCCTGGGGTATGCTAGTCCCTAAGCAATGACACTGTTGATGTCATTCACTGGCACCTTCCTCCTGGCATCGCTGGAGGATGTATGATCCTCTCACATCATACGCTTTTCAGGATTCAGGTCTAAATTAACACTTTGAGTCATATTAGCCCCAATGGTAAAACCCTGTGTGCAGTCACTAGTAACAGTTTCATTCAACTCCACTCCTGATTTCAGAGAAGATGTGACCCAGCAGATATAAGAAGACTTAAATTTCAGGTAAATAATTCAGCTTCACTACATACATAGCCATTTGCAAAGCACTGAGTTTACAAAATGCCAGCATAAAGATAGTCCTTGAAAAAAGAAGAAGGAGAAATACATATGGAAGGTGAAGAAATTCTCTTAGTAGAAAGTAATAGTTCAGACGCAGAAGATAAGAAGTGAGTGTCTCCTGTGTATATAAATAATCTAGAGGAAGGTTTAAAATCAGAAGTCATTGAAAGCTCTGATATAAATCCGGGATAACTACAAATAGAAAAGCCAATGTAAATATCTGAGCTGTTAGAGCTCTTAAGGTCAGGTGATAGAACAAGAGAAACCAACATGAAGTGATCCAAAATTAATAACCATGTAGAATATGAGTCAGCAAAGAGATCTGATTAGGACTGAGATTAATAAAAGGGTATTTTTCCCCGTAAGTAATGCTTTTTACGCCTTTTCCACTTTTCTTTTTTTAGTCAGACTAAGCCCCTGGGTACATGAATATACATCAGAAATACATTTTTTACAGAAACAACAAGAGAATTCCCCAGAACAACTAACCTTGATAATGGTTGAGAAAAACGTCTGAATCAGAAACCAGAAGCTAAATCAAACAATGAAAATAATATTTAAAAGCTTAATCAACTTAATAATAATAAAAATAATATTAAAAGCTTAAGTCAGTTTTACTAATTTGAGAGGTTATACTCATTTTTGAATGCATTGGCTTTGTCTGTGTTCGGCATTTGATACAAAAGGAAAAGTAAGTTTTCTCAGGAACCATCTATGACCAACCACCCCTAGAAAGCTCTGCTGAAAAAAGTGGGTTTGATAAATTTTTAAAATGTATGTAGATATTTTTTAAAATAATTTTTAAAAAAGAAATAAAAAAAACAAGCTAGCACATATAGAGAGAAGTTAAATACCACTTGCCTAAAAAAAAGCATAGTAGGTTACCAAATAAATATATATGTATTTTTAGATATATAAAATTAGGATTTATATATATATAATTAGGACACAAAAAGTACACAAAGTTCACAGAAAGTTTCGGCAAGGCAAACATCTGAAACCTGACAACCTCTGTAAGACTGCTCCATTCATCTTGAACTGGAGTAGAGGCATGTTTCAATAGGTCATTTCAGTCACTTTGCAGCAAAAAGAATATTACATATGTGTTGTAATCATGTAATTAATGTTTGTAAATGCTGGTGATTCCCAGGCAATTACAAAAAAAAAGTAATTGAAAAAAAAATTTAGAGATATTCCAACACTGAAGCGAAGCATCATTGATCAGTATTTAAAGGATGGCAATTCAAATTCAGTTGTGTGAAGTGTGTGTGGGGAGCTCAGTTATTTCCACCTGTTTGGGGATGAACTTCACTCTGCATGAAGTGGCAAGATTGATAAAAATGTCATGCAAAAGTCTTGCTGACACGCATCCTGAAATGATGGCATGCAGCTAAAAATAATAAGTATTGTACATTCACTGCAGCACTGGCAGTAATGGCAACCCCAAGCATTAAAGACATCATGAGTCACACCCTCCAAAATAATAAAATTGGTTTTAAAGTCATAAGTCTTTAGCCACTAATACATCTGGAGGACTTTTTATTTGCCTTCAAGATGCATTGACTTGATAATTTAAAATTATCTGAGAAGTTCTGAAGACTACAAGACTTGTTTTTTTTTTTAAAAAAAAGAGCAACTGGACTGAAGGAACATCCTTCCCCTAATTTAATCTTTTTTTATGTCAGGGAACTGAATCGTATTACCCTTTTCAAAAAGTGACCATGTGCTTGCATAAAATGAGGTAGGCACCCTTCTTCCTCCACATTCACAGAAAAACTGTTCTGGAATCTTTTCTAAAGTAAGCATGAAATATACTTATTTAATTTTCTTAAAGTTTTAAGATCAAGCCACCACAGACATGCACAAACCCCTACATTAATCTTGAATCTCAAGAAAATATAAGATTTGTCTGTGATAACTTAAAAACATCAGACTTATGTGGGTTGATGTGAAAATGGTGGAAAAACTGGTGTGTTTACAAAGGTCTGCAAATGACGTATAATATTTTGCAATAATAATACAAAGTCCACAGAGTGCTACATAAACCCATGCCCACCAAGTTAAAACAGGAAAACAAACAAAAAAATCATATCTATTTTACACTCATTTGACTGAAGCAGAGAAGCTTTGGCCCAGACAACACTGATGTACATTGCATATTAGGGAAGCTATGGGAACTGGAAGAGTGACCTCCTGCTAAGAACAAAAAGCAGGAAAATGGGTACCTCCTGTGGTACCTATGCACGGACAACAGACTAAGCAAACTCTCATCACCCACAAGAAGGCTAGTCCTCAGGATAGCGTGCAGCAGTTTCACTCTCGGACTGATTCTTCAGCTGCATGAAACTGTACTGATAAAAGGACTGCTTGGGTGGGACTCATCTTCCCCAACTTTACACACCTACAGTATCGACATTTACACTGAGGGTCCTCTGATAAAGAAAGAGAGAAGTAAGTACTTCTAGGCTATAGTTCATCCCATTTTAAAGTCTATTCAGAACCTGTCAGGTCAATCCTGACTGAGAAGTGCCTGTTTTATTCCACTGAACAAAAAAGGAGCTTAGGACGACCAGCTGAGTAGATGTCTACAGTTATGTGAATTAGTCCCTCTTTCTTCTCTCTTTCACTTTAAATTACACGTCCAAACTCATCTGCAAGTCTGTATGGATATGTAATTGCTCAGGGAATCCCAGCCTGCTGTTCCATCCTTTAAACCTATTTCTAATAGCTCTACTCCATAAAAAGCATGTTTATGAATTCATCCAGATCCCCCCCGTGAATGTTTGGTCAGTATCTTCTGAAAAGCACTCTAAACTCTTATACGAGTCAGAGTGGTGTGTGTAGGAATCATAAAAAGCAATGACCCAGGTTTGGAGTCTTACAGGATAGAAGAGAAAAGGACTGCTGGCAAAAGCACTTTAAAGAAATAGCTACTTCTTATTTAAAGCCTAAAGAATCGTGAGGTTACAATGCAGCATGGTCTTCACACTAATAGTTCAGGATTAACTTTGCTGATATGAAACATGATTGAAATACAGATTAAATTAACAAGTCAGAAATAGATTAGGTATGGAAATGAATCTGATTCACACATGGCTACATGTGTTGAAGGAGAAGAATTAGTTGCTACCATCAAGAAAGACTGAGTAACTAAAAAGACGAAGAGACCAAATATCAGCTGATGTAGGTAGCAATAATACCAAAATGAACATCATGACTTCAAAGATATCATTATTTTTAAATCACATTTAAAAAAAACTCTATTTCTTGTTTCCCCAAGATCACTACTGACTGTAGAGTACTGTGATCTTCAAGTCATAAACATTCATGTGCGTCACTTAGAGGAATATTTTCCAATCTATTTATAACTTGATTTGTTACTTGGCCATGGTTCCTAATCTGTCCATCAATACTATAAGCATCTGCCCTATGCCAATGAACTAATGAGTTCATTTTCTACCATGAAGTCACAAGCCATCTTTCTACATGTCATGTCCTGTACACATCAGGCTGACACTGCCCGTAAGTGTATAGGCAGCAAAAATAATGATAAAAGCATGTTTCAATAATAAATAAAGATTTTTTTAAATGCTAAATAGAAAACCTAACCCAACAGTACTCACCACCAAGGCTTTAGACCTGTTACTCAGAAGTTTTTCAATGTCTCTGGCTGCAATTTCCACTAGCTGACGAGGGTTGTTGGCTTCTACGGTATACAAATTCCTGTTTTTCAAATAAATCTGCAAGAGGAAAAAATGGAAATAAATAAAAATGGCAACACACATTCAAAATAAGCAAAGTGACTTGACAGAACGGGCATCAAGATGTCCTCTGTTCTTACTGAAGAGCTTCAGTAAGACTATTGTTAGGAAAATCCAAATGTGCCTTGTGCAAGAAATACTTCACCTTTTTGTCTCAGAGGTAGAAGGTGCCACTAAAAATCATTTAATAAATCTTTAAAACTGACGGTTTCTAGTGACAGACTACTCAACTGCTAAATGCTCAAGGAATCTGATTCCCATAGAGTGCTGAGAGAAAAGTAAAATGGAGATCCTTTAGAATGACTGAAGTTGAAATCAAATAGTTATTGCTGAATTTAATTCTTCCTTGAATGTTGAACAACAAACATACCGTTTGAAGCAAATCATTTAAGTAATGCTAATGTAATCAGTTTAGTCCCTTATCTATTTATTCATATTATAGCATTAGTATTCATGAGGAAAGAAGAGGAAGAGGAAGAAAATAAATAAGAAAAGAGGGGAAAAGGGAAAAGAAAAAAAAGGGGAAATTGAGGAAAAAATGAAAGGGGAAAAAAAGATGAGGGGAAGAGGGGAAAGGAACTACAATCGTGTTTCTCCTCTATCATGAATAAAGGTCATCTCTGGTGAGGAGCCATTAGCTGTTTCCAAAGCAGAACACGTACATAAAGGAGATAATTCGATTTGTTAAACAAAGCCACTACAATGACATGCACGCAACCACAAGATGTAAAAAGTAGCGAGAAATCCATTTGCCTTTCTCTGTCCTACTAGAACTGGATAAAGAAAAAATACATTATTGGGGGGGGGGGGGGGGCGGGCAGGGGGAGAAGAAAAAAAGTAGATACCTTATGGCTAGATGGGCAAATGAGGAAAACTAATTTATGCAACCAACAGATGGCCTGAGTTTACTCAACTACTCTGCCTCTCCACAACGCTGCCTGGTGGGGGTTGTGCTGCCTCCCGGGGAGTAATTCCAGGCACAGGCAGGAACGGGTCCAGCGCTAATGCACTGGCTGCCATCCAGCACAAGAACCAAGAAACTGTAGACCAGACTGAGTCTACCAGCCCCGCCAGGTTTCTCGGGTTAAAGCTATGGAGACCTTACAGAAACTCACCAAAATATGTCTCTGATGCTTGTAGCTGATGGGTATTTATCACAAATAAATTTCTGACAACTACAGTTATAGCTGCAAATTTTTGTCAGGCATGTCTCATAAACTGTCATAGGTTTTCATCACTTTTGAATTTCACAACACTTATGTTGGGTTTTGGTTTTTTTCTTCCTTCAGAAGTACAGTCTTTCCTTTCCACCAGTAACTGAGTAACTGCAATATGCTTTAATTCTTCATAAAGTAGCAATTATTTTAAAAAATCAGTGCATCATGAGCAGAAAACCACTACAAAAGAAGCTATTTTCTAATGAACTCAGATTATAGTTTGGATATTTTTGAGGTGCTTGATTTTCAAAATTGCCAAACAGAAAGTTTATCTCAAGTATAACCCAAAATCTCTATTTTTTTGGTTTGGTTTTGGTTTGGTTTGTTTTTTTGAGGACAGATCTTAATAGTAGAAATGGTCTATAGGCCAATTATTAATCAAAAAAATTAGAAATAAAGAAATTTTATCCTGCAACTGCTCACTATAGAATTTCTTACATTTTTCTGTGAAACACATCAAATTTGCACAGTCAGCAGCGGGATTCGGAGTTAAATTGACTGCAGTGACAAGAAGAGCCTCACAGTCCTACAGGGAAGGCAAGAGTAGAAATCAGTTTTATAGATCCAGATGGTTTGAATCAAGAATGGAAATTTCAGAGGAGCATCTAAATTAGAGTGACCATCAAATCTGGTAAAACTCTCAGGTTTTCCCACCATCAGCAAATATTCACCCTGATCACGTACGGAACAGACACTGGAATATGGGTGTTACCAGGTGTTCATGTCTTATTCTTTGAAGAGACATGTAGTGCCAAATTCTTTAAACTTCCTTCGTGACTGTGTGAAGTACACCTGCATTAAAAGTTATTAAATTTATAGCAGAATGGTCACAAGATTTTGCAAACAGGCTAGAAAAATGTAAAATAACCTCCATGGAAGTTTTTAAATAATAATTTAAAAAATCATTTTAAAGCATTCATTTATTTTACTTGTGAAAATGTTTGGTTTGCTTTGTTCAATTTTTTCCTGGTTTCTCTTTTTTTCAGATTTGTTCATGCAATTGCTTTTTATTTGCTACTCAACGGTGAAAGGAATAAGAAAATTTAAATATAATCTCTTTTCATTTGGGAGTTTCAATTAGGCAAAAAAATCTTAAAATTTGGAGAAAGCAGTAGTTCATTGCAAAAATGCCATTTCATTGTAATTAAATTTTTCACTCAATATTACAAATAAACATGAAGAAGTCCACAAGCAAAGAAAATACACAGTAAGGGCACAGGCAAGTATGTGCTCAAGTAGTGCAGGTTTGGAGCAGATGGATGATAGGGATGACTTGGAGACTGTGCTGACCAGCTATATAAGGGCAAGTGCTGCAGTACTGATTCTTTGACATCTTTAAGCACGTAGTAAAATATGTTTTCTAACAGGCTGTGATCAAACAGCCTCAGCAGAAGTTAAGGTGATGGCACACTGTATCCACACAACCATGATTTTGCACCCCGCCAACCAGAAACACAATACAAATAATTCACTGGAATTAATCTTTCAATATAGAGCAAAGTAACAGTAAGCCATATTGGTAAGGGCTTGAGAATCTGGATGGAAAATCTGCACTTTCATCCCTGTATCTAATCCATTCTTATAGCAAACATATGATCCTATAAACCTCAATTTGAAAGCACTCAAATTTTTCACACACCCCATTCCTATAGGGAAGTTGTTCCCATACCTCCAAGCTTGAATGGTTTGAAAGCTGCAGACTATCAAAGTGTGGTCTAATGGGTAACATTTGTAGAAAAAAAGGAAACGTTTTCATTTTTCTTCTCCAGCACCAGCTATCAGAATAGTTCAAAAGCCTGAACCGTTTAACAAGGAGATCACCACTAAAAGAGACAGGAGTCCTATTCATACCTCAACTTAAAACCTTTATAACAGACATTGTGGGTCCTACCACTGAGAAAGCCTGACTCCGAGGCTGGCTTCACAAGCTGTTATCTGTCAGTGATTAAAAAAAAAAATTCAAACCAAGCTCCCCAAAAAAACTTTGAGTTTTGCACAAGATCCCACATAGAGTTGAGTCAGTGACTCCTTCTCCTCCTCTTCGCTTTACTCCATGTCAGGGCTCGGAGCACCTCTCTGCCCTGCTTCTACCACCAGTGGAAGATTTATCCCACAAGCTCCCAAACAAAAGGCATCAGAAATAACTCAGAACTTCATACACTTCTTTATTTTCCTGAAGCATGAGGCGTGTCTCCACTACCAAGGAACAGTGTAAGAAATATTCACTAATTATTTAAGAGGTGCGTACATAATTTAGTTGTTGCCTGCTCCCCTTTACTTTAATTCAGCCATAGCACTGCAGCAGTTTAGCGCAACAACACATGGGGAAATGATACATGCTTCAGGATTTGGCAGCCTCTGACAAACTTTTCCTTCTCCAAGCTTCCCACCTAGCAGTCAAACACAATTAGCAAAAGCTCGTCTCAAATAGCCATAAAGGGTCTTATCGGCAAAGGTGCTCATTTGTCTTTCAAAATGCAATTTGGCAGGCCCTGTGGCTTGTTAAGAAGAGCTAATTTGAATGCATTTTATTAAATTGCTTTGACCAAGTGAATGCAAGTTTCTGTTGGCTTTTCGGTCTAAAAAAATTTTTAGTACTTTAATCCCCAATGTTTTGCTAAAAGCTCTCCAAATTGTCAGTAAAACCCTAATATTTCTCACAGAATAAAGCCTTATTGCATGACTAAGTAAAATCTGTAAGGTCATAGCACAAAAAACACTTCAATTTTTCTCTGAAGTCAACAGCCATGCACTTTTCTATTCAGGCAAGAATGTATTAAAATTGTTTTCTAAATGCTGAATATTTATTCTGGTATAACGAACTGCAATGTTTTAGGGGAGAGAATACGATGGGGAGAGTCGCATTAGTATGAGACAACACAAGAAGAACAATAGTTAAATGTGGTAAAGATTAGAAAAACTGCCAGCTCCTCGGCAGAACATGCCCCTCTCCATTCAGGCTTCAAGGACATGTTTATAAACCTCTCACAAAGAGACGTTCTCCTTGTTTTCTGTAAGACTTGTGAGGGAAAGTCAAACATTTCTGTACAAACTGAGAGAATGAAAGATGCACCGTCACTGCATGGCTACAGCTACATTGTGGCAGGCATTGGGGCCCGCTGTAACATTGAAATTTTATTTAAATGGCCCTCGTGCTTTATTACATTCAGAAAAAGTTCCTGAGAGTAATAAATTATCTGTGCTTTGGATCTGTGGTCTTGGCACTGTTTACACAGACTACTCAAATAACAAGGAATAATCATTCATGTTGAATTATTCTAAACTACAATAGAATTCCTTTGCCTCTTTGTTTGTTTGTTTGTTTGTCTGTTTTGAAACTGTCAGTCTCCCAATTTAAGAAACAATGGAGCATTTTCCTCAGGCAGTGGGGACCTGGCTGAGGGCTCAAACATAGGACATGAACATGGCAATCTCAGTTCCATCGCTGAATACTTTCAAGGACATAGAAGTCATATGAGGCAAGATCTTCAGAAGTTCAAACCCAGAATTTCAAAAGTTAACCAAAAACACTCCATCTTTTCCTACCTTGAAATATGCTTTGGAATAGAGAAGCAAAATCACTCAACAATTACAGTAATACCTATCTATACAAGGTAAATATATTGAAGTTTTTACTATTCAGTACTACTTTATTTGTTTTTATTATTTCAGTACTATTTTCAAGACCACTTAGCTCATCTAGGCTGATGGGACACCTCTGTCAACAATCAATGCTTTACAATCAGTCTAGACCAGTTGCAGAGTACCATGACGGTAAAACTACTGCTCAAAGATACTACCAAGCTTGGGACCCCAAATCAATCAAAACTTTGTGGTGGGTCTTCCTCCATCTTTTCTGAGAGTGACTACACCAAAATACTAAGAGTGCCTGTGAAGTCTGGAGTTTTTTACAAGCTTATATACTAAAGTGATTAAGTTATTAAATAATTTTTTTAAAAAACCCTCACAACAGAGCAAAACTGAAATAAAGTTTTCATAAATTAATCTCTTCCTGCCCACATCCTGGTTTTGGAGAGGGCCTCCCATGGCCCATTCCCCCTGGTCGTTCCAAAAAGTCTCTTGCTTTCTACCACCATGGGGCTCTAATAGGCCTTAATGACCATGACCTGCCTCACTGGGAACCTCCGCCTGCACCCCTGCCCACGGGCTCCATTTCAGCCCAGTCCTCGGCTATGGGATAGGTATGCCTGTCTCCAGCCCTACCCCTTCAATGGACCTTGACCCTACACCATAGTTAGCCCGTCTCCTAAATGGACCCCTCAGATGTATGTTAAATCTTTTCTCCAGTCCTGTCTCTTGGATGGACATTGGACCCATGCCTTTTCTCCAACCTGTCCCTCCCCCCATCTCCTTTTACTCCTGACTGGAGGCCCTGGATGAAACCTAGACTTGGTTCATTGCTTGTCATGTCTGAGACTGCTGACAGACCCTGTTACCAGCATCCAGCTCCCTTAAAACTGTCAGTTTTAAGCAGTCAGAGTTCAAAACTCCCCTCTGTCCCTGACTCAGGTTGAAGCTACAGAAAGGAAATGACGTCATCTTGGCATTAACTGCCCAGAACTAGAAGAATTGGAGAATGTTTTTCACAGGTGCTTGCATGACCTAATCTGATGCCATGTTCAGAGCCAGCACTTCTGCAACAAACACCTCATGCACCAGCAACCCCAGATTACTTATTAGCTGCAGCACTGTATGTCACGAATGCAGAGAAGTAGCTTAGGTACAGAGCTGCCCTCAAAGTAAAAGAGCATTCAGAGCCTTGATCGCTGGAGAGCAAGACACAGAAATACCCTGGTGTCTGCAGGACACTGCTGGGGTCCAGCCCAGCCAACAAGTTCAAGATAACTTCTGAAGTCCCACCCAAGGCATACTGCTCTGGGTGACACTCAACACAAAAGCTGCTTCTGTGCAATGTGTAATTCTCTGCTAAAATCAGTAAGAACTGAAGAATTATGTTTCCTCTTTGCTAACACTTAGTTGGGGATTTATGTAGCTTTGAGATTTATAAACCTAAGGCTGAGCAAGGACCCAAGTCACCTTCATAGTTACTGAAAGAAACAGGCATTTCCAGAGCTTTACTCATTCTGATACAAGAGTATTTCTATCTGCTCCTCATCTAGACAAAAGAGTTGCCTTACAATTCTTGATTGAAGTAAAATATAAAAAAACCCAACCAAACAAACAAAACCAAAACAACATATCAGAATAGTAAAAGAAATGTCACTAACAGGGTAACTTAAGAGTTTTTCTAATTTAGACGTCTACTTCAACTTGGCCTAGGTTGTTGCTGAGCTCTGTGCTCCTTCATTGCTCTCCATTCTCCTGCTCCCCAAACAAAACAAAATCATACAGACTGACCCAAAAAAAATTTAGTATTTCATCCTGGGAAGAAAGGAATCATCTAGCTTGAAAACAAAGAATTATATTTCTTGCTGAAATTTTGGGTAATGTTAAAATTTTTGAAACAAATATTTTGATAAAATTATATTGTTTTATCAGAAAAAAACATTCAACATGTTTTGCAGAGTCAGAAACAGTTTCAATTTTAAGAACTTTTTTATAACACCCACATATTCACTACTTTTATTTTTTTGCTTTATGAGAGCCATGAAGTTACATGTCATGATCTCATTTATGTAAGAAAAGCAGAGAATGAGGACCATTTGACAGACATCCAAACATATGATGAGATCTTGCGAGCAGGAAAAGACAGAAAACAGGAATAACCACTCTGATCCATTTGAGTGATTATTATTGCTAACTTTTTATTACTGTAGATACTTTCCTTTAACTCAATTTTTAGTAGTCACAAACAACTGTATAATCTGCCCAGAGGGAGCAAATTCTATCTTCTTACTACCGTATGCTATTTCCACAGTTATATTAATACTTTCTATTTCTAATACGTACCAGAGATTTTTTTTTCCTCACAAGACTTTTTTTTTTTTTTGAATCACAAGCAACCCATTGTGGAACACACTGAAAAATGCCCCTTCCCAAGGAGCATTCTGTATGTTCAAAGAAATCAGTCTGAGTATTTTAAGTATGTCTTACTCTCTGCTATATATAATGTATAAATACGATTACAGCTGCTCCCTAGCAACTCACAGATGCCTTCATTCTTGAAATTCATGGCAACAACACAAAGGAAAAAACCACCCCAGTAGTTTACTGTATCTGTTGCTTTTCAGAATCACTTGCTTGATCACTGACTGCTGTAAAGATCTGGGGTGACAAGTGACAGGGCAGCTGACGTTTTGAAAATCATAACATGTCATAGTAGTGATGTGCACATTAGGAAAAAATTATCAGAGAGAGTTCTTTCTTAAGTAATACATTCAGGCTGAATTCCACAAGATGTTGGGAACACTTATGCCTCAGTTAACATCAGGGAGAGTATAAGTGGTGCCAGAGTCAATTGGCTCACTCAGATGCCTACTCAAAGGAAAGCAGATAATCAGGGATACTTTGTAGGATGGAATCATCAGACGCTTTTGACTGTTGATAATTAACAAAGTAGTCTAGAGGACTTTAAAATTAAGAAGTAATTTTTGTAATTGTCACTTTGTAGTCAAACCCTCATAAAACATGAGCTCAGCTTTGTACCTCTGCTATTGTACAAACATCAAAAACAGATCTAAAAATGCCCCTTTGTTAAGAAAAATGTATTTTAAGGCATTCAATTTTGTTTCATAGTGACAGCAATACAGTATTAAATAACAAGGCTACATCATTTATTGGTTTCACAGCAGTTTTAGCTCAGGCTTTTAGCTGAGACTGGATGAGTAAAACGTACAACAAGTGAATCTTTCTTGTAACAGAAGAACAATAGGAAGAAAGTGTTTCACGTTTCTTCTGCATTTCTGGCATATTTTGAGGTGGGCACTTATGTAATTTTTCAAACTCCCTTATTTGTAGGAAATTTTGTCCTGCCTCAGCTGCTCTTAATGCAATCTAACACCTGCTGGCTCTCTCCCCAAAGGTAATCTTAAGTCTCAGGGAACTAGCAAAGTCTCTTTGGTGTTTTACTGACCACAGGACTTGGAAACCAGTTAGCTCTAAAGTTTGGGGGTTTGTTGGTTTTGTTGTGGGGGTTTTTTAAGGAAAATCTTTAATTTGCTCTCAGCTTCTATGAAAATTATCTGAAAATAAGCACCAATAGGACAGATTTTATTAGTGTTAAAGCCAATGGAAAGTTATAAATGAACCAAGAGCAGTGCTTTGCTCAAAGATTATCCAGATCATCAAATAGTAATTAAAACTATGGTAATATTAGGCCACCCCTTCCCTTGAGCCTGAGCAAGCTTTGTTAATGCAGCCACCTATTCTTAGTGACTTACAGCTGATTTCGCTTGCTGGAAGAAGGAACTCTTCAAAATGCCAGTTTATTGCTAAGGGAGCAGAGGGAGAGTAGCATCTGCAAATAATAAATGAGGCTCCATGTATTTTGACAATCTTTTTATTTCCATTTGGACTACAAAGAGAACTTGCAGATGTGTCTCCAAATTTTCCTGCCTGCATTTTTAAAAGTGATTTAATTTTCCTGACATCTCGACATTGGTTAGCAATGTGTAAACTCAACAGAATTTAGTTTGGAGGATTCCGTTTTTAATGCCTGCAGCTTTGATATTTGGTTGCACATAGAACATAGCAGTGGCAGTGGTATATCCCAAATGGGACATACCTTTATAAATACTGTATTATAAAAAACCTGTTACTGTATTTTGGGAATCTCTAACCAGTCTAACCCATCTCATACATTATTTTAATTCTGGTAAATGGACCCTGATTTCTCTATGAATACCTGAAATGCCCATGTTTCACTGTACCAACCCCTTCATAATTCCATTCTAAAAGTAATCCTGACCCCACTTCCCTTTGCCACACCCCACTCAGGGATGAGGCAAAAGACATAAATGTAAATAGTGTACAATAGCCACCTTATGCTTAGAAAGAATTCAAGCTTTTCAGAGCACCAGCCTCACACACAGCCCACTCGACCAATCCCACTTACTGATAAACTATCTATTTTGTTACACATTACTGAAGGCATTTAAAAAAATTAAAGAGTTGCTTCCTTGCTTTCAGATTTTTCTCCTTCTGCTCTGTAGAAAAACAATGTAACAAAGTGCACTTTCACAGAAAACTGCAGTTATAGACCTACCAGCACCACTCATAAAAATGCCATGAACTCAGGGAAGTTTCAGCATATATAAAATCAGCAATGTAATGAGGCTGCAAGAAGTGCTTCAAAAACTTCAAAACACTTGTGGGCTTTTTTTTTTTTTAGTTTTCATTTCAAAATGACTCTTCAAAATTTAGATTAATTTGGTTTACATGGTTAAAAACTCCTCTCTATTTTATTTGATGTTAAAAAAAGTGGTTTAGTCTTTTGTTCCATTGAGAACAACAAAAAAGAGACAAAAGGAGAAAAGAAAGGATACCATATTTTTCTGACTTTTGAGATCAGCCATAGTGAACCTCACTGGGTAGAAAAAATTATTCACTGAATATGAAAGTTTCCTTAATTCCCATATTCGACTTATTTAAGCACTTGCTTTCCTTTCTTAAAGCACTGGAGAGTACACTCAGGGCACACAATGAACAGCTTTACAGTTACGCAAGTTATGCCTACAAGTGTTGTGGTATTAGTTACGTTTTCCACTTTCAGGGGTGAAGAAGGATGGAGCCTGCACACATTCTCATCAATATATTAATGTTTTATAGGTCATAAATCAGAAGTGTCTTAAAATTCAGGGTCAAAATAGTGACAAACTAATCAGAATCTATAGCAATCAGAACATTAAAATGAAATTCAGACTTGCAAGTCCATAGAGAAAAGACCTCCAAGGAAATATAAACTAATTATATTTGTTATTCTTAAAATCAAACCATCTTAAAAAAATAAATCAAGTTCTCACATTTGTTCTTTATATTTTTCTCAATCATAAAACTCTCCGTTACTTCAACCTTAACAAGGGTGAACGTAGTATATTCTGGAACATGGCCATATATCCCCTAGGTCCATCTGGTAGCTCATCAGAGAATAGCATGAGGTACAAAACTCTTTGCCTTTGGCTAAAGCATATTCAAACTGAATCCAACCTGATTAATATAGTATATATACAAAAAAAAAAAAGCTTGTAAAAATAAATGGAAATTTCAATTCTATGGATGAGCTTTATTTTTTTTAATAAATAATTCCAAATTTATATAAAGCCTTTAACTTTATGTTTTTAAGAAAAAGCCACATAAATATCATGCCAATCATAGAGAAAAATAGTAAGAATGAAAACATTTACTGCTAACTTTTCTGTCAAACCACCTTTTGAAGCAGCAATTTCAGACTACCTATGACAGTAAGGAAGACTCGTACAGATACAAATTTTACATGAAGTTCAAGTAGGCTTTTAAAGCCTGCCGTTGCACAGACCTCTATACAGGTAATGAAGAGAACAAGGAAGGTTATATATGACAGCTTCTATAGGTAAGAAGTTAGTGGCATGCCTCTACCTGTAGAGCGTCTAGAACATAACACTATCTATCTTAGCTAAAATCTATGAGTCCAACAGAAAATTACCCCTAAGTTATAACTCCTTCTAGCAGAAGGAAGCTTTCCTGCTCCAGGACAGTTCAAATCAGAGACCAGTCTCTCTTACAAGTCACTCATCTCAGTTAAACTCGAAAGACTGATCCAAGACCTGAAAAGCTAAAAGCACGGACTAGGAATCTGCTGCCAATCTGAGTGCTTCAGCAGACTCACACCATCTGTGCATTAGGCACATAGACCTCACACTGAGCAATGGATGAAATGTGCTCATGCAGAACCTCGGCTGGGTGTTCGGCAAGAAAGAGCTAATTATTATAAAACAGCATTCAAGAAATAAAATAAATAAAAAAAATTCTAACAGTTGCTGGTGGACTCATTCTGTGAATGGAACTCATTGCCACGTATCAAATATCCATATGTAGCTCTCTTTCATTTTGGAGGAAGAAACAGTATTTCTATCTCAGTATGAATATCATTTAAAGGCCAAGGCAGTCTACATGGGTTCACTCTACAGCTCCTGGGACTGTAATAACAGCATGCCTTATGAACATCATGCATGGATTGTTTTTGCAGCGATGTATCAAAAAGGAAACAGATTCAGAGACTAGATTTCCTTGGAACTGCCTTTCTATCTGCTGTTTCGTTCAATTATGCTGTTGCTTGAAAAGGTTACACAGTACAAGATGGCATTTTTTTGCCGTAGCAATCATAGCGAGGCTCCAGTGTGTTTGTCACATCAAAGCTCTTAACACAGACCCACATTTTTAATACAGTGTTTATGTAAAAGAGGATTCTCTTCAATCAGTTTGGAGCAGACAAGCTCGTGCATTGCTATAAGGCATGTTCTCTGCTCTGAGGTCTTCCTTTCTGGGTACTGCAGGGATTCCTCCCTCGTCTCTCCTGTCCCTAGAGGTATTTTAGGAGCTGGAACTCAGAAGCATACTTGTTATAGTTTATTAGATTAAAAGAGCTGTCAATTAGCTTAGTCATGGGCCTTCGCTGTGGAAAGTCTATGTAAAAATGCATGCTTCCACCAAAATGGGACTACGTATTTACTTAATTCTATAGTTCAGTAGGCTCTTCACCTATTTTTTCTGCATGCTGAGGTAACTATTCATAGGTATAGAATGTGACTTTGAATTTTGTGTGCAGTTTTTTGTCTTTACTAAGACAAAATGCCTACTGATAAATGAAGCTAGTGAGATCAGATACATCCTCAATATTTATTTTGCCACATGAATTTTAAAATTCTATTAAGCTGCTGTCTATTCCTTCTTATAGGATGCAGAATGAAGCCCCAGTTGTCAAAGAGGTGGCAGTCACTGACCTGCTCCTCCACCTGGATGCCCACAAGTCAATGGGGTCAGACGGGATCCACCCGAGGATACTGAGGGAGCTGGCGGAGGAGCTTGCCAAGCCACGCTCCATCATTTATCAGCAGTTCTGGTCAACCGGGGAGGTCCCAGATGACTGGAAGCTAGCTAATGTGACACCCATCTACAAGAAGGGTCGGAAGGAGGATCCGGGGAACTACAGGCCTGTCAGCCTGACCTTGGTGCCGGGGAAGGTCATGGAACAGATCATCCTGAGTGCCATTATGCGGCATGTGCGGGACAACCGGGGGATCAGGCTCAGCCCGCATGGGTTTATGAAAGGCAGGTCCTGCTTCACTAACCTGGTCTCCTATGACAAGGTGACCCGCTTAGTGGATGAGGGGAAGGCTGTGGATGTTGTCTCCTTGGACTTCAGTAAGGCCTTTGACACCGTCTCCCACAGCATTCTCCTGCAGAAGCTGGCTGCTCATGGCTTGGACAAGTGCACTCTGAGCTGGGTTAAAAACTGGCTGTACGGCCAAGCCCAAAGAGTTGTGGTGAATGGAGTTAAATCCAGTTGGCGGCCGGTCACGAGTGGTGTTCTCCAGGGCTCAGTGTTGGGACCGGTCCTGTTCAATATCTTTATTGATGATCTGGATGAGGGGATTGAGTGCACCCTCAGTAAGTTTGCAGATGACACCAAGTTGGGTGGGAGTGTCGATCTGCTGGAGGGCAGGAAGGCCCTGCAGAGGCACCTGGACAGGCTGGATTGTTGGGCCAAGGCCAACTGTATGAGATTCAACAAGGCCAAGTGCCGGGTCCTGCACTTCGGTCACAACAACCCCAGGCAACGCTACCGGCTTGGGGAGGAGTGGCTGGAAAGCTGCCTGGCAGAAAAGGACCTGGGGGTGTTGGTTGACAGCTGCCTAAACATGAGCCAGCAGTGTGTCCAGGTGGCCAAGAGGGCCAATGGCATCCTGGCTTGTATCAGGAATAGTGTGGCCAGCAGGACCAGGGAGGTGATAGTGCCCCTGTACTCAGCACTGGTGAGGCCGCATCTCGAGTACTGTGTTCAGTTTTGGGCCCCTCACTACAAGAAGGACATCGAGGTGCTGGAGCATGTCCAGAGAAGAGCAATGAAGTTGGTGAAGGGTCTGGAGCATAAGTCTTAGGAGGAGCGGCTGAGGGAGCTGGGGTTGTTTAGTTTGGAGAAGAGGAGACTGAGACCTTATCGCTCTCTACAGCTACCTGAAAGGAAGCTGTAGCAAGGTGGGGGTCAGTCTCTTCTCCCAAGTAACAAGTGATAGGACGAGAGGAAATGGCCTCAAGCTGCACCAGGGCAAGTTTAGGTTGGACATTAGGAAAAACTTCTTCATCGAAAGGGTAGTCAGGCACTGGACCAGGCTGCCCAGGGAAGTGGTTGAGTCTCCATCCCCGGAGGTATTTAAAAGACGGGTAGACGCAGTGCTTGAGGACATGGTTTAGTGGTGGACTTGGCAATGATAGGTTAACAGTTGGACTCAATGATCTTAAAGGTCTTTTCCAACCTTAACGATTCTATGATTCCATGATTTTTTTCTAAAAGTCTATTTGCTCTGTAGAAACTGTATATCATTCACACCAGAGCAGCTTCATAATACCTGACAGCAAAGAGAGTTCACAAGTAAGACAAAGTTACATGAACCTTTTTAAGTTGAAAGGACAAATACATGACTTGGGTTTTTTTATTTAAAAACACAATATTTATAACATTAAAGGGCACATACTAAGCTGTGTCTTTGTCAAGAGACATTTCAAGAAGCACATTGGACATCTTGTATCTCCTTAACAAAGATTTTCCTGTGTATCCTGTCTTCCTGCTTTCAAGTCTCAAGTTGTTGTATATACAACAACTTCTTATAAACATTCCCTTTGTTCTTCTAGGGAAAAAAAATCCGTTAAATCATAGAAAGGACCCAACAATACCCTTTTCAGCTGGGCAACTACAGCAGCAGTAAGATCAAGCTATAGCCTCTCTTTCTTGTATAAAAATGTTTGGTTCTATTCAAAGTATTTTTTACCTGCTTGAATTGTAAATTAAATGTTGTTAGGCATGATTCTTAGCAAATGTAAATCAGTGTAATCCACTGAAGTCAGTGGAGCTTTGCCAGTTTTCAACCAGCTGAGTATTTTGGCATCTTGAATCCTGACTTCCTGCCTTGTTGAAGCAATCTTTGCATTACTGTAATGAGGCTATTACATTGGTATTAAATCCAAGTTGGAATTCTCCCAGATCTTGCCTAAACTCCTAATAATGTCCAAAAAAGCAGTATTTAAAAATGTACTTTAAAACTATTTTTGGAATACCATTTTGAGACCATTCCCAGATAGTATAAATAAGACTTGAAGGACACAAGGAGGAACTACACTTTAAATACGATCTGTCTTACTGATAACAGAACTTACATTTAGACGTTACTAGTATTCATACTGATTCATACCACCAAAGTAGTAATTTACCACAACTAATTCAGAGGAAGAATGATCTGGAGTTAAAGTTCTAAATGGAAAAATGAAGATCTGAGCTCAATTCTTGGTTAGATCAGGACACTGTCTGTATGGCAAATATCAATTAGTGAGTAAAGGCGCATCCATAAATTAAACACCATTTTTCCTCTGTGCACCATAATAAACCTCAGCTCTCACCTGCCTCTCCATCTCCTACACATATCCATCTTGCCTGTTCCTTCTATTCCAGTTATACTGGTTTGCTTGGCTAAGGCTATGGATAAGTGTAGCCTCAATGTAGAACCCCTACTTTAAGGGCATCCAAGCTTTCTTTTGCAATTTTGCTTCCTACAGACATTATACTGCTGTCGTCGTTGCTAATAAGAGAAAAGGTGTGTGAAATCTCCATTGGCATAAACACATTCATATTTTCAGAAACAGTCACTATTGAAGTAATTCACTAAATCAATTCCCAAATATTTTCTCTTTTTCTGTGGAATATTCATTAGTATATTATTGTGTATCCTCGCTATACAGATATTTTCAGAAGTTGTGAACAATGAAAGTTGCAATGGTTTGCGATGGCTCTATTATATGTGCAAAAGCAACAGGAAGAGTGGTTAGTCGCTAGGACAAGACTGTGATTCCAAGTCACTGTAAGAAATTTGTCAATGAACAAAAAAAGGTAATTTTCCGCTGAGGAGATTCCTCTCCTTAAACATGATTCCATTAAATTGAGTACATGTTGAATGTAAACACCCTAAATACAAAAAATGCTCTCCCTGGATATCTATGTCCACACTGTGGAATAAATAAGACTTTTACATAGGTACTGATCTGGACAGGTCTGCTATTCACATAACAAGTCCCTCACTTGAGTTTAATGATGTTTTAGATTTGAAATTTTTTTATTCCTTTGGAAGTACATATTACACTCTAAGTTTTACATTCTGGTCAAAAGCTCTCCCAGTCTAAAATCAAATTGAGAGTTCAGGCAGTGTTCCTGTGTCTCTCCATGATGGCCAGAAGGAAATACTTCATGGTTCTCCAGAAAAGACCATTGTGTAGCATATTTCCTGCAGCACAAAGACCCACAGACATCCCACACACATATAAGCCTATACAGTACTGATGAACCCTGAGATACGTTCAACAAATTATAGATAAACCATAAACTTGCATGACACAGCAGCTAATTGAAAAAGCCCTGGTTTTGAAGAACTAATTCACTCCAGCTGAGAACATAGTAATTGTGCTACTTTGAAAGCTATCTTGGTCACTTTAGAGATCTTCATAGAAGACTCAACTGTATGAAGCAGACACAGACTGTAACTTCAGCTGAATCAGTGGGACTTCTTTCCCTGAGTCCAGGGAGAGGTTAACCAGGCTGTGAAATGGTTAGAATCTGTTACACATCCTTGCTATGAGCTTTAACCTCATCACTTGGCCAAATTAAAATTGATTTTCCCTAGAACAAGACATTTCTCCTACCAAAAATCTGTCCAACCAAAGTACAGCGTTCCAACCCTACACACACTGGTACTACAGCTGTTCACAGAAAGTTATGTCTACTATTTTATAATAGGAGCTCTCTGCTCCTTCTTTTTATATTAATCATTCTGCTTTTGGAGGGAGGAGGAGGGGCAGGAAAACCACACAAATGTATTTCTTTTTTTTAAGTTTTCCAAAAACATGAAGACTACAGACTTGGTCCAAACAATTCTGGAGTTAGAAGAAGTAATAAGTCAGAAGCAAAGCTGAAAAGTCAGTCTGACTGTTAAGTATTTTTAAAGCTCGAGCAGATGAAGGCAAGTTCTGTGAATAAAAGTGACAGGCGTGCAAGCACACTGTTTTTAATGTCATGTAGTCTCCATTTTTCCAAGATTGTGGTTCATTTCAGGAGATCTAACTAAATGTTAATAGGCAGCGAGCAGAAAAAAAAAGGACGTCATTCAAAAATGGGAAAGCGACAATAGCCTGTAAACAAGAGGAAGAGACTGCATGGCTCATACCTCGCAGGGCTTTGCATTCTCCCTTCCAGGCAAGAGAGCTAATTAAAAGCTTGTGGCTACAGAAAGACATCATGCAATTTAGGTCAAACAAATGGCTTTGATATAGAGGGATATTTTACATGGAAACATCCCCCTTTCATGCTTTTAATCCTAGGATTACAAGCACATATTGACCACCTTATGGATACCCTCTGAGATAACTTATTATTTGCTTGAAGTGTGCTATAAATTTCAGCTTTCAAAAAGAAACTTACCTACAGTATTCACAGACGAATGTTTGGGTTTTTTTTCAGTGTGAATGTCACTGTGGTATACTTTAAGTATAACTTTAAGTATAGCACTACATATTATTATGTTTGCCCAGCAGTTCTCATTATAAGACTGTTTTAGCAGCTTGCAAGTTTGCTGAATATTAGCTACATCAACTAAAACTTTCCTCAGGGAAAAAAAAGAGTGACAGCATCAATCTCTTGGCTTTTCATTATCTATTTTACTGTGTGGTCTTTGCATGGAAAAGCCAGGCAAAATGGTTGAGATATTAACTCGTTTTTCTCAAGTTAGAAATCCTCAGTAACTCATTTCCCTTTGAAATACCCTATTGCGCTTGCACTATAGATTAAAAACTTAACACATCTATTCAAATATACACTTTTTACTCCTTGGTATTTAACGAATTTTAGCCTGAAAAGCACCTGCAGGTCACTGCAGAGATTTTATCAGCTAAATCCCTGAGAACCTACACACAGGTGTATTCCAGCCCAGAGAGCATCACTCCTAGAGAACGTCATACCTCCTCTGCAGCTAAAGCTCAGACTTGCTGTGGTCTCTCAGGTAATCTCTACACCCTTGTGGTCTAAGCAGTGGGAGAAAGAGGAAATGAAAACTGAATGAAGAACAAAGGGCAAGAGATTAGGATATGGAAGTAGGAGATAATGGATTGGAAAATGGCAGGCAAAGAATAAGGAGAGAAGAGAATAGAAGGGGAGGAGAAATAGAAAAAGCATACAGGAGAAAACTACAGGTCTGGGACTGAGAACTAGTGATGGAGGTAAAGGTGAGAAGGGGGAAGAAAAATACCTGTGGAAGAGAAGAGATGCAATAGGGGTATTGGTATAGGTCAAAAGAATACATTAATATACAGTGTTAAATCTGAGAAACTTCACACCTGATTTTTCTGTGTTTCTTAATGGCTTTGAAACACAGCTACTATTCATTTCATGGATCATTTGGGGAGATTATGACTTCTGCAAACCAAATCTCATGGTTTCATGTTCAGTTCCACAGCATCAAGGGCTTTTGTTGGCTGACAGAACAATTTCCTTTCATGACATAACAGCAAAATTTCCCTTCATTATACAGTCCTAGATCAACCCAGAGATCCCTTGGTTCACAGAAGGAGCCATGGGACTTGTGCAGGGATGGGGAGAGGGAAATGTATGATCATGTGGTTGCATACTGGATCATGATGTATACACAAAAAGTTGTATAAGCAGCATAATCCTGACATTTTCTGAATTGTGACTTCATTTTTCTGCAATCTCAGATGTGTTTTTACCTTCTGTGAATGGAATATAGCACAAAAGTTTCTTCTCAATGACAGAAGAATTGTAAATTCTTCCCAAAAACACACTTTGGGTTAAATTGGAATAGCTGAATAAAAGTAGTTTTCATTATCATCTACATTTCTTCTAACCAAAAGTTGCCTCATTTCAGGAAATACATGTCAGAAAAATAGTCTCCCTTGTTAACAGAGAGCAGAATTTTCCACTGCCATGAATGGTTGCTTCCTGGATACTGTATTTGACAAACTTATAACATAAAAGCGCTTGCTTCAGGTGGAAGTGTTGCAACAATGGTAAGCCTTATGTCTGATACTGCAAAGCTGATTAAACGTTAGCAATGAGCAAGTGCTGCAACATTAAGAGAGTGAATTGATGGATGTCTGTGTTGTTCATTTCTCTCTCAGTAAGCACTGCAAAGTTTAATTCCCAAAAATCTTTTTACTATGTTGGGATGAAATAATCGTAATGCCTAGATGATGCGCACCATTCACTTCACTTTCTAGTTATTGCAGTCTAAGGTGCGTCTTCTTACTCACCTCAGCAAGCTTGTCCACTCCGCTTGCAGTTCGTGCTAATGTTACAAGATCTTCTTGCATCTTATCTACCCATGATTTTATCCTACAGAAACCAAAAAGAAAAGAGAGACATCCAATCAGATCACTGGCAAATGGAACTTCCATACAATTATATAGCACAAGAAAAGGGCAAAAAAGTCAGAATATGTTGATAAAATTGAATACAAAATGTACAAGGCTTGTCTTTGATTGCTAAAAAATAATAAGCTTGGAATGACCAAAATATTCAAGCTACACCCTGATGGTGTTCTCTTTCGTTGACTCAAATCTAAGCCACTTGCTTTTACTTTTCATCAGCTGGAGTTTGTCTCATGCTCTCCAGGACAGACATTGTCTTCACCATCAAGTATATCACTGTAGCTGCCTCTTGTTGACAGGTACCGAGGTCTGTTTCCAATGAGATAGAGCCTAATTTACCTTCTTTTTTTCTTTTTTTTTTTTCAGTAGAGCCTCTACCCAGCCTTGATGACCTGATTCTTCTCATACAGTTTTCTGTGATGGTCACCACAGTAAGCCAGCAGTAAACCAAGCATGCCATCATATCTGTTACTAGCTGTAGCAAAGATCAGTGAAACAGAGCTGGGACGCTGCCTGCCAGGACAACCTGCCTGACCTGCAGCTCACTTCCAGCAATGCCTTTCCTGAGGGCCTTGAGGTCCCTCTCCCAACAGATAGCACAAGCAGAGAAAAACAGCAAATGGGAGCAGGCTGACAAACCAGAATACATCTTCTGGCCTGTAGTCCCTCTCTGGACACTCCAAGAAAGCAGCAGCGGGACAGGCAGCAGCAGGCATAGATGCCAACACACGCCTGCTCCTGGCTGCTGTTTTTTACCAGGGAACATGCAGCAATTTGCTGCTGTGCATACTCAGCTCCCTGTGCCCAGTAAACTTGACTCCTTGGAAAAGCATTGATCCAATACAGTTTTTATGTTTCTATGCCATGTTATGTTTTGTAGCAGGAAAGGAGCCGTGGTGCAAGTTTATTGCAGCGAGGTCCATGTTCAGAAGGTTGTGCTGCTTGCCTAGCCAGAAAGTTTGATCTCCAACTCATCTATTGTACCATCCCTGTCATTATCACAGCTCTCTGCTCTGAAACCTGGAACAGATACATATATTTATCCTAGCCATTTCCTAGCCTTAATCTGATACCCAAGGAATGACTGCTTAGATTATTCATGAAAGTAGGAAAGACAGAAAAAAGAGAGACCCCATTTTTGCTGCAATATGGGAAATTTGGAAGACTAAGAAAGAACATGGAAGACTGATTTTACTCCTTCTTTCCATGGTCGTTAATACATTTTTTCTTAAACCATAATCAATCTCTGTCATGTCCCACCTGGGGGAAGGGGGAAGGAGCGACTAAGATTCACAAATCCTCTTGGTGTGGATTAAGGTGAACCAACACTCAAGATCCATACACAATCACCAGCTTTAATAGAAAGCTTCTATAGAAACAAATATTGAGTACAAATATTCAATACCCACCAGCCCTCTCACGATTATATCTGCCCCAGCTACCCAGCTAATCTATGCGGCTGTATGGAAAATTGAGGCAGGCCGTGCAGTACTTAACTACAATTTAACAACTTTAACAACTTAATAACCTTAGGAGAAGTGAAAAAGAGAAAGAGAGGAAAGAAGAGGAGAATCACCAGTCCTGGATCCAGCGTTGGACCTGCCAACGGGGGTATTTGGTGGGGAAAAGAGGGCGAGAGACAGTGAGGGTCCCTATTTACAGATGTCAGCCTCTGGAATTCTGGAATCTTCTCCCTTCCCAGTCCCAGGAGTGGTAGAGATACCAGTCGAATTAAGAGGGGAGACCAGTCAAACCAAGAGAAGTGATACCAGGACCCTCCCCCAGGGAGGCCGTGTGGGGGAGATAAGGCACTTTATCGGGGTTTCATAGACCGGGGAGGACGGGGATGGGGCCGAGGCAAGGCCGTCCCATCTCCACAGGACTCGCCCCTCACCCTGGCTCCAGGTACTGCCCGGTCCTGGGTCCTACCGACCCTCGCTCTGCACTCTGGTCTTAGCCCCAAGGCTCTTTGAGACATCTCGTTGTTTTGCACTAGCAGTTCCCTACAATATCTTAAAAGGGCACAATATTATGGAGTTGCAACTTGGCTACTTTTAGTAAAGGATCCTTCCTCATGCTTTAGAAGAAAGCAATTAGTCATCCAAACAAAAATTTAGGGCTGTGACATCTAACATGAAGGACCTTCTGGCAGCCCAAAATAACATGTGCAGAGATAGGAATGGGAACTACCTAAACAGGAAAGTACTGAGTTTTACAAAAGTGCCAGATTTAAGACAAATCCCTCTTCTCAGTCAATAATGGGTCGCTCCCCAATCAATACACTGTCTCTCATGAATCCTATTTGAATCCTACTTCCCACAAATAGAATACTCCGACACAGTAAACAAGAACTTTTTAAAGGTTTAGCTCAAAGTGTCTTTGAGGCCTTCACAAAAAATCTGTAGCAGAAATTGAACTAGCAAGTTGTAGCCATGGTTTCTCATTACCCATAGCTTCTGCCTGTGATACTACTGTTTCAGTCGTCCCTCCAGCCCCTGGCCTGGCTTGTTTGACACTCTCATCTGTTGTGTCATAGCCTTTATTTTCTATTGTGTCATATCTTTATTTTTCCCTTCCAAATCTTTGGATAAAGAACAGTGATTTCACTCTGTCTGTACAGCACTTCCATTATTTCCTCACTGGATTCCAGGTGTTTCAGACATATAAAAATTACATCTCAAAACATCCTGAATTTTTTTTTTAAAAAAAAAGTCATGAAAAAGTTTTAGACTGAAATTATTTCACTGCTGTCATTCATCACTGAGCAATTTTAATTGATCTAGTTCCCAGAGGCTAGAAGCTTTCAGAAGACTGTCCACCCTTTAAAATCTTCTCAGTGCACTCAACAAAGACTGACTTTTAGTCCAGATGGCAGAATGCTGAGTTATAATTCCAAAATTTTGGGAAGAAGACTATATTGATTGAAAAACTATGTATGACAAATCAATAATGCAAGAGGACACCTTATCACACAGGTTGTGATTATCTAGATTTCCATGAACACTTTTTTTAGCTGGCAGGTATTTTTTTCTAATTTGGGCCAAGCTTTAAAAAAACTCTTTTAAAAGACTGTAAAAGCAATGCTGCTAAATAAAATAGTTCTAAGTCTTGACAGGAGGAGTTCCACTGTATAAAGCACTCACCAGATTCTCTATGAGGAAAAAGGATGCACAGAAAATTGTGAAATTTGTAAAAAAAAATTGTAACATGGAATGCAAAAAAGGCTTACTGGGACAAACCCTTTGGCACTTAAAAAGGACTGATGGGTACTAGAACAGTTGTTAAGAATTCAGTCATCTCACAGCTGATGTATAATAAACTGCTAATAAATTAGTAAGAGTAAACCTCTTCACTAAAAATAGAGCCTTTTAATGGGAAACTATAGGAGTGCGTATTGGAAGAAGGGCTTGAGCAAGTGTCTTCAATGGAAATCTTACAGATACGTAATTTCCAGAGGTATTCCCTCCATATTGTGGCAGGAAAAGAGGATTTACCCCAAAATGGGCCTACCTCTTAACTTGGTATATCCCCCACTCTCTTCACAAATCCTGCGAAAGTCAGGGAGTGTCAGTGGAATGAGTAAAAAGACTGGAGACTCCATGAGTTTGTCCTCCAGTGCCCCACCAGAACTCTCTGCTGCAGGGCTTAACATCTCATTGAACACTTACAAAACAAAGCATGCTAAGGGAAAGACCTCCAGATGGACACGATATTTTAACAGGTGTCCAAAGGCTCCTTTTATCCACTGTAACTGAGCAATCCTTTCTCTAGATTTTTCTTGACACTTCTTACCCCTTGTGTGATTTGACCAATCTTCAGGCTATTTTGCCATTCTTTGGTGAATGTTTGCTCTACCATTTGAGTCACTTTGCTACCTGTCTCCAAGCCAAACAACAAGTAGACCCCTTCAAGTTAGTGCTGATGCTTTTCCATGGAGGTTCCACAGAGGCTAATAGGTGCAACACGTCAACAGAGTCATGGTCTGTATTTGCTTTCTCCTTTTGCATTGTATCACCAAGAGTACTCTTACTGTCTTATTTCTTTGCTCATTCACATCCTACATCTCTAACATGGCCACAGGAAAGTGATGTATGTTGGGATTTAGGGACCAATTACATTTTCATTGACTATTACCATTGATTCCATTGTTGGTTTAATGCTCCCAAACCTTCCCTTCTACACTTTGCTTTCCAAAATCTGATGTAAAATAAATTAACTTCCCGGTTTAAATCTCCACAAAGCCCTTATATTATATAAGCATTTAGTTCTATATAGAAATCAGTTTGTTAAACATCACCACTTATGGTGTATTATGTTTATCATGGCTTTAAGCCCATCATGTGTATCTGTAAGAACAGCACCAACTCATAAGCACAAGTATGAACAAAAACAAAACAATGTTATCATCTTCCATTTTTGAATTATTTCTATTTTTTTATGTGAAAGAATGAGGTATATGAAAGGTGAAAAAGTGAAACCCATTACCCAAAAGTGTTTTCAAAAGCATAAAATAAATAATTGAACACATTGAGATTTTTTTATGATCCATTTCAGTTATAAAAATTATGGGTGTTATTTCTAAGAAGAGTCGATAGAAAAACTCAGAGAGGATTGATTTTTAAATTGACTTTTTTCATTTCCCATGGCATTGTGTTTTTACTGGATATATTCCTCTTTGTCCTAAAAGGAAACTGGAATGGTAAGAACATATATTAGTTAGTTAGTTAGTTAAACTTGAAATTTTGGAAGAAGTTACCCTTAAAAACTTTAATTATTTATTACTACTATTACTTGTAAATGAAATATGGATCACTTTCCTCTTTAACTTGGAAAAATATTTTTGATTTTTCAATAAATACTTCTTACATATTGTCTAGAATTCCTGCCTCCACACAATTAGCCCACACCTTGCCTTTTGAAGTTAGTCACCCAGACTAGTTTTTGTTTTCTTTTTTTGTTTCAATTTGCAGTTGAACTAGGCTTCTGCTTCAGTCAGTGGAAAAAGGCATCTCCAGAGCTGACCCATTCTATCCTCAGCCAGGTGAGCTGAACTACCTATCTATCTCCTGCATTGCCTCTAGTGGAGCCCTAGACAACTTGGATTCCTAGTCCAGGTTCTCCAGCCTAGCTAGGCTACATCCTTGACTTTTAGGCAGGTTAGGGTAGACAGGATCAGTTTCTAAACTGGAATAGGAAGAAGTCCACCTCAGAATCATAGAATTATTTAGGTTGGAAAAGACCTTTAAGATCAAGTCCAACCGTTAACGTAGCACTGCCAAGGCCACCACTAAACCATGTCCTTAAGCACCACATCTACACCTCCAGGGATGGGGACTCAACCACTTCCCTGGGCAGCCTGGTCCAATGCTTGACAACCATCTCGTTGAAGAAATTTTTCTTAATAGCCAATCTAAACCTGCCCTGGCACAACTTGAGGCCATTTCCTCTTGTCCTATCACTTGTTACTTGAGAGAAGAGACCGACCCCCACCTCGCCACAACCTCCTTTCAGGTAGTTGTAGAGAGCGATAAGGTCTCCCCTCAGCCTCCTCTTCTCCAGGCTAAAAAAACCCAGCTCCCTCAGGCATTCCACGTAAGACTTGTGATCTAGACCCTTCACCAGCTTCATCGCCCTTCTCTGGACTCACTCCAGCACCTCAATGTCCTTCTTGTAGTGAGGGGCCCAAAACTGAACATAGGATTCGAGGTGCAGCCTCACCAGTACCAAGTACGGGGGGATGATCATTTAACTAGTCCTGCTGGCCACACTATTCCTGATACAAGCCAGGATGCCATTGGCCCTCTTGGCCACCTGGACACACTGCTGGCTCATGTTTAGGCAGCTGTCAACCAACACCCCCAGGTCCTTTTCAGCCAGGCAGCTTTCCAGCCACTCCTCCCCAAGCCGGTAGCGTTGCCTGGGGTTGTTGTGACCGAAGTGCAGGACCCGGCACTCAGCCTTGTTGAACCTCATACAGTTGGCCTTGGCCCATCGATCCAGCCTGTCCAGGCCCATCTGTACATCCTTCCTACCCTCCAGCAGATCAACACTCCTGCCCAACGTGGTGTCATCTGCAAACTTACTGAGGGTGCACTCAATCCCCTCATCCAGATCATCAATAAAGATATTAAACAGAACTGGCCCCAATACAGAGCCCTGGGGAACACCACTCGTGACCGGCTGCCAACTGGATTTAACTCCATTCACCACAACTCTTTGGGCTCGGCCGTACAGCCAGTTTTTAACCCAGCGAAGAGTATGCTTGTCCAAGCCATGAGCAGTTTGTCCAGGAGAATGCTGTGGGAAATAGTGTCAAAGGCTTTACTAAAGTCCAGGCAGACAACATCCACAGCCTTTCTCTCATCCATTAAGCAGGTCATCTTGTCATAGAAGGAGACCAGGTTAGTGAAGCAGGACCTGCCTTTCATAAACCCATGCTGGCTGAGCCTGATCACGTGGTTGTGCTGTATGTGCCCTGTGATGGCACTCAGGATGATATGCTCCATTACCTTCCCCGGCACCGAGGTCAGGCTGACAGGCCTGTAGTTCCCCAGATCCTCCCTCCAGCCTTTCTTGTAAGTGGGCACCACATTTGCCAGCCTCCAGTCCACTGAGATGTCCCCAGTTAGACAGGACTGCTGATAGATGATGGAACGTGGCTTGATGAGCACTTCTGCCAGCTCCCTCTGTACCCTTGGGTGGATCCCATCCAACCCCATAGACCTGTGTGTGTCTACGTGGTGTAGCAGGTCACTAACCATTTCCCCTTGGATTATGGGGGCTTCATTCTGCTCCCCACCCCTGTCTTCCAGCTCAGGGGCCTGGCTACCCGGAGAACAACTGGTCTGACTATTAAAGACTGAGGCAAAGAAGGCATTAAGTACCTCAGCCTTTTCCTCATCCTTTGTCACTATGTTTCCTCCCGCATCCAATAAAGGATGCAGATTCTCCTTAGCCCTCCTTTTGTTGCTAATGTGTTTATAGAAACATTTTTTATTGTCTTTTACAGCAGTAGCGAGATTAAGTTCTAGTTCGGCTTTGGCCCTTCTAATTTTCTCCCTGCATAACTTCACAACATCCTTGTAGTCCCCCTGAGTTGCCTGCCCCTTCTTCCAAAGGTCATAAACTCTCCTTTTTTTCCTGTGTTCCAGCCAAACCTCTCTGTTCAGTCAGGCAGGTCTTCTTTCCCGCCAGCTCGTCTTTCGGCACATGGGGATGGCCTGCTCCTGTAAGATTTCCTTCTTGAAAAATGTCCAGCCTTCCTGGACTCCTTTGCCCTTCAGGACTGCCTCCCAAGGGACGCTGTCAATCAGGCTCCTGAACTGGCCAAAGTCCGCCCTCCAGAAGTCCAATGTAGCAGTTCTGCTGACTCCCCTCCTTACTTCTCCAAGAACTGAAAACTCGATCATTTTGTGATCGCTGTGCCCAGATGGCCTCCAACTGTCACATCATCCACAAGTCCTTCTCTGTTCAGAAACAACAGGTCCAGCAGGTTGCCTTCCCTAGCTGGTTCACTCAGCTGTGTCGGGAAGTTATCTTCCACACACTCCAGCAACCTTCTAGGCTGTTTCCTCTCTGCTGTATTGTATTTCCACCACACATCTGGTAAGTTGAAGTCCCTCATGAGAACAAGGGCAAGAGATTGCAAGACTTCTCCCAGTTGCTTATAGAATATTTCAGCTCCCTCTTCATCCTGGTTAGGTGGTCTATAATAGACTCCCACCACGATATCTGCCTTATTGGCCTTCCCCCTGATTCTTACCCATAAACACTCATCCCTATCATCACCATCATTAAGCTCTAGACAATCAAAACACTTCCTAATATACGGGGCTACCCCACCACCTCTCCTTCCTTGCCTATCCCTTCTGAAGAGTTTATAGCCATCCATTGCAGCACTCCAGTTGTGCAAGTCATCCCACCATGTTTCTGTGATGGCAACTATATCATAGTTTTACTGCTGCACAACAGCTTCCAGCTCCTCCTGTTTGCTGCCCATGCTGCATGCATTGGTGTAGATGCACTTCAGTTGGGCTATTGATCCCACCACCTTTCTGGGGGGAGAAACCCTAATTCCTACATGACCATTCTCAGGCGCTTACACGGTTTCTAACACATCCATAACCCTTGCGTCTTTGCTGCTGCATGGATCTCCATCCCCTGCCTCCACTGAGATGGCAGACTGAAGGACATCGCTAGCACACTGTCCCTTAAACACTGGTGTGCCGCCCCCAGGCTTATCTGTAGTGAGCCTGGTTTTATCCCTTTCCCCCTTCAAATCTAGTTTAAAGCTCTTTCAATGAGCCCTGCTAACTCCTGTGCAAAGATACTTTTTCCCCTTTGAGACAGGTGTACCCCATCTGTCGCCAGCAGGCCTGGTGTCGTGTAGAACAACCCATGATCAAAAACCCCAAAATTCCACTGGTGACACCACGCTCAGAGCCAGGTATTGATCTGCTGGCTCCTTCTTCACTCGTCATTCTCTACAACTGGAAGGATAGAGGAGAACACTACTTGTGCTCCTGATCCCTTAACGAGTCATCCCAAGGCCCTGAAGTCTCTCTTGATTGCCCTCAGACTTCTTGATGCAACTTCATTGCTGCCTACCTGAAAAATCAATAATGGATAGTAATAACAATCTGAGGGCCGTACCAGGGTAGGAAGTTTTCTCTTCACATCTTTAACCCAGGTCCCTGGGATGCAGCAGACTTCCCTAAGAAGTGGGTCTGGTCTGCATATTGGGCCTTCTGTTCCCTTCAGAAGGGAACCTTCATTCTAATTTAATGGCAATTTTCCTCCTTAGCTGTAACTTAAATGTAAATAATAATGCTTCTTCCAGAACTGACTGTATATTTACCTTAAAAGATTATTTTCTTGCATATTCATCTTAGTCTATTAGACCTTCTGTAGTGGAAACTGTCCTTTTCTTACTTGCCTCTACAACAGCTAGTACAGCAGGGTCCAACATAATAAAAAGTAATAACTTTGGAAGGGTTTTTCTACATTACTATCGAAAGCACAAATGATAAAATGGCATTCTACAACTCTGAGGAAGCTCAATGTAATTACTCTTGCCTTCCCACAAGAATTTAAATAACAACATTAGTAGTATTTATAAGGTGTAATGTCAGTATTTCCGCATCTCAGTACTCCCATCTTGCCACCAGACAAAACTGGACTGGTTTTCTGAAATGGCCACAATCACATCCTGTAACATTCACAGGAAAATCTAGCAGAATGTTTAAAATACAACTTTTTTTTCAATTAAGGAATCATATTATCTCATTGTGGTTTTTTTTTAAAAACGTGTCTTTAAAAAAATGAAACAAGAGCCTTTAGCCACTGAAATTCTTGTCTGGTGCTGCTTTTAATTGAAGCCTGTAGTGCAATATCTGTCTGACAGCTGCTCATGGTCAGAGTTTATTTAACAATTGGAAAGCTGTCACAGCAAACGTGAGCTCCCATGACTTAAAGAAGCAGCAGTCATTTTTTTCTGCAAAGGGCACCAACAGAAAGCCTGTACAAAAGGTTAGTTTGTTCCTATCATTATTAGTTTGGCACGAACATTGCAATGGATGTTCCACTGAAAGGTAACTACATTTTGCAGTACAATTGATTTCAACCCCCTTCTCCCACACACAGGTCTTCCCCATATCAAGCAATGACTAAACAAAAGGACCGCCCACATGCCTTTCCACAGCACCTTCTGAGTGATTTGAATGATGAAGGGGACTGTCTGATTAAAGACAGACAGACACGGGTCATTTACTGGGGAATTAGAAGGTACAACGCTGCTGCGACAGCCTGGGCTCTGATCAGATTGATGAAGAAACAGCCAGAACACTACAGAGCCATCCATCCACATTACACTATTAGCCAACCTAGCATAACAGCTATTTTGACAGCACTGAAAGCTTTTTTTTTTTCATTTTCTTTCTTTTCCTTTTTTTTTCTGTTTTTTAAAGTAGGACAATTCTATTTCCTAAAGTCAGAGGATTTTCACAGGTACACCCCTAGTCACGCTCCAAGTAGAACTTAATATAGCAGGTGCCAGACTAAGAAATCTTTCTTTTAACTTCATTAAAACCTATTTTTATGTTAAACCTGTATACCAAACTGTACTTGCAGAACAGAGCACTGCTCAATTACAATAGTAAAAGAAACCAAGAGATCTAGATGTAGGACAGCCTGCCTATAACCTTTTTCTTGCTGAAACTGATGCAATTTTTTTCTGCTGACTTCAAGAAAAGTAGATTCCTGTAATTATATGCCATAGCTTTGTAGACCACTCACACTATTTTAAGGTCCATTAGCTGACTTTTGCTTGGATAATGTCTTATTATCTAAAGAGGCAGGCATAGAACTTAACTCTGCCAACTGAAGTCACTTAGTGTGTTGGAGATCCACATCCAGCTCTCCTCAGTTAAGATTACATTTTGCTCAAGTTTCTGAATAGTTCTTGCATACAAAAATAACAACAATTAAAGTAATGCAAGCTATAAGTACCAAGAGGAAGAAGTGTTTTCAAAATAGGTCAATATTTCTTTTTATCAAAAAAGAAAAAAATACGTAACACATTGCTCCTAATTCAATAGAAAAGTAGTGTTTGAAAAATGAAGATAAATGAGATTAGACTCAGAAACACTGAGAGAGCAAGCCTTGCTATATTTTTTCAAGCTAGCCCCACTCTATTTTCTTGCTCAGAAAAACCGTCACTTACAGGATCAGATGCTTTTTAGAAAATTTGCTGTCAGTGAAAGAGGGGGGAAAGGCTACAAAATTATCATAAAAGCAGGATTCTCAACCATTCTTTGTCCCTCTCAGGCAACACTAAAGGGCAAACAGAAACTGTTATTGTAATTTATAGAAGGCATGTGAAAGAAGAACATATGTTACAATGGAATTACTAACCTTCTACACAGAAATTACCCGTGTTGCTGCATTTATACCTCCTACTGCAAAACTACTGAGTTTTAATACTGCCATATATTTTGATGACCTATTAAGCTGACAGTACTCGTATTTCAAATATGTGGGCGGATGGATAGATTTATAGAGAACCAGACTTTGGAAGGAGTAATAAAGGCAGGTTTTGTGAAATACTGAACAAATTGTCGTAGTGTGCTAAAATCCCACTGATTCTAAATCAGGGAAAGAAAAGGACTGGATATGGAGAGACTGATACAAAAATCACTAAAATCCCGTGGTTATAAGATCAAGCTCTTGAATCTCCACTGCATAGCCAGAAAATGCATAAAAGAGGGTTATGCAATTTAGATGTGGTATAAAAACAAATTAAGGCAAAGTAGTCCATACAAGCATTTGTGAATTTTCCAGATCTTATTGTAGGATTTGTAACAGTCCAATTAGATGCCAAAGGGTGGAGGAGATTTAAATTCATCATCTAGAGACATGCTCACCTCATTCTATAACTTCTACAGTTATGAACCCCTCAGGGTGGTGTACAATACTCCAATACTCCTCTTTCTGTAGTCTGGAAATTTGCTAACGGACTATGTGAAGGTATGACAGCTTACAAGTATAGTATAAATACTATAAATAGTAAATAGCAACTTGCAAGGAAGTTAAGGATTTGGATATTTAAGTGAAAAGGGGTGTGTGCTGCAAGTGTTGGGAGATCTCACTTTATTCCAATGTGAAAATGATACCGGCATGTATATCCACTGCCAGCTATCTGCTGAAAAATGTGTCACACCATTTTGTATAAACGTTTGGAAGAACTTTTGTGTAATAAAAGCAAAGCACAGATTAATTCATGACATTTAGCTACTGCACTGAGTGAGGAAAATAGGGAAATTATGCTATCTCTATGCATGCAAATGGATGCACAAAATGCATCATCTGCTCCATAGGCAAAGATATTTCCTCTGTTGGCAAGAAGAAGAAAAAACAGTACTTTGTTTCTTTGACCTCTTTGACTGTCTTATCTGCCCAAATGTGACAAGCTGCTGGCCATGTAGTCTGCAAGGACTTTGCAGATATAAGACAGTCCCAATAGATGAGGCCAGAGGGACCCTCTTGCTTTTTCCTGTTCTCAAAATGTAAAATCCTTGCTTGAAATAGTTATTTTACATTTGTCAAATAATTGAAACATTAGGGGAGTAAGACATAATTTCTGTGTCATATCTGTCATTCTGTAGAAAGGGTCAATGTAGACAGAAAACTCTTCAGGATACTTTTGATTTTTAGTAGCAGACATTTTAATGTTTAGACTTGGGATTTTTAAACTCTTATTTCACATGTTTAAGCCACTCGGTCACAGAAGCTATTACAATTTTCCAATTTTTTTCCAAAGACTCCTTCTCTACATAAACATGGTTCCTCTCCATCATAGCCTTCACAGAACAAGCACGCAGGAGCATTCACTAATGACTGCTCTACCAACTGCTCTTTCAAGGAACCCCTCTGTACCACAGATAAATGGGGCACTAGGAACCCGGTGATGCAGCACTGACACAGACAGAAAGAGAAGGAAGGGCCTCCTGGTTTGGCCAGCAGCTCAGGAGATTTAAGTTCCACCACTGACTTCCAGGACAAAAAGTCAGTGGCAAGTCAATAGCTCATGGCTAGTGAAGGGCAGATCTGTCACACCCGAATGACTGCCTATGTCCTAACAAATGGTTTGCTACTTAATAATGAGTCCCAGTGGCAGGTTCCAGGATGGAAATGGTCAACTGTGGATGGCACCAGGAGCTGGTCAGTGTTTGCCCCAATGTCTAGAAATGCAGAAACCTTTCTCTATCCTCACCCAGAACTTCTAGGCCCAACTAACTCCTTCACCCCGACATCTCCTTTGTAGCCCAGGAGCACAACTTGCATGGCTATTATGCTGTCACCTTCCAACAAAACCTTGACTAAATATCTCCATTAGAAGGCTTCAAGGATGGATCTGGGAAAGCACCCTCTGACCCAGCGGCTGGACCCACTCACTGCTGCTCGCTCCCATTGAAATACCCTCTCATCATGTTTCAGTTCAGTTCTTTATCTGTAACTGCACTTTCCACTTTAATAAGTCTGTGGCAGATTCTCCAAAGCATCCAGGTGTTAAACAGGAGTGACCAAGTAATTCCTTAAATACGGTGTTCATTTTCAAGAGCCAGGATCAAGGCACGGTCATATTATTTTATAAGCTTGTTCAGTATAAACCAAGTGGCTGACAGGTGTTTAGCCACACATGTTCATAATTACAGCTTCTGCTTCACAAATATTTCCCTTCACTTTGCCAAAAGTGTTCTTCTGGAGTCTAAAGCTTCCTAGCAAATAACATGAAAAATATCCTCTAATGGAAATTACTGTTGCACAAAATATCATTTAATAATTTAAGCTCAATCTTTAATGTAAGCTTGACAAATAGAATCAGCTGCAAAATTACTATAAGCTGTAAAAAGAACTCCTTAAAAGTTATTATGTTTTAATTATCAAAGATTATAGTGCTAAAACAGTTTAACAGAGAAGACATAACAAATTTTCAGCTCAGATGACTGTCAGTAGTCCTCAGATGTGTTTCATTAAAGCCTTTTACAATCAGATATACATCTAGTAGCATTTATTGCTTAGCATTGAAAAAACAATCAAACACTCAAAATCTAGTTACCATTTCTGTGGCTGAGAAATATAAGTTCAAAATGAAGAATCCTTAAGTAGGTTCTAAGCTGCACTAGATGAAATGCAATCATTTTGTTTTAAATTGCAGTGGTCTAACATATGGCCTAGCATATAGATCTCATGGAGGAGCAGCCACTGGAGAGTCCTTGGTGTATTTGCCTGCACGGGAGTTCCCCCAGATAGCATCTAAGATGCCTTTCATGCTCTCTTTGCTTCACCTCTGATAACTAGTATTTAAAGTGTCCAATGCAATCTGGACTAAGTTCATTACTCTAGTACAAACACAGATACTCCACTAAAATCATACATTCAATTCGGTAAAAAGGCGACCGAAACTTTATCTCAAATACATGTCTACAGTTATTCCAGTACTGTAGCAACGGAACCTGCATTAGCAGCTGGTCCCTATGCAAAGTAATATGTAAACGCTGCTATTTTTGATGGGTTTATATTATACGGTAAGTCTGTTAATGGTATAATGCCTTTGGAGAATAAAAAAGCATGTCTTAAAAAAATGATTGAAAAATAAATCTCAGTGTAATGGAACTTTACAAAGTGCTTAACTGCACAATTTTGCTAAGGCGTTTCAGGCAAAAAATGATTTTATCAGTTGTGTTTAACATATCACACTCATAATTTAACCATAATTTACATTGAAATTACTTTTTCCCCAAACTAATAAGCATTACATTTTAGCCTCAGAAAAAAAGTATAAGGAAATTAAAATATGGCATATTGGATACGAGTAAAGAAGAGATTAAAGGAAAAAAGAAAGAGTTTCATACAAACCAGGAACATATTCAGAAACTTACTTATGCGCATTCATCCACACGTATGTGCATCAATTCAACTCAGTGAGAATTTCATCTGAGCCACCCAATTCGTGCCATTACCACTGCAGTATCTTGTTGTCATGCAAACAGAATGCAGAAGCTACACATATGGACTGGACATGTGTGCTTTCCGTACTGAATAAACTATACAGGCCATCACGGTAAGGCACATACGTTTATCACTTTAAAGCATGCAATTAGTTTGATCTGCTGTTTGTGGTAGGACATTTACCTTTTTTCATAATATACATGAAGAAACCATAGTATCTAGGTATAATAGAGATTGCATAATGTCTACATAACGCAGCAGCATAATATCACTGGACCATGAGATGGTATGATCACACTGAATTCAAAGTCTGCCTCAGCCAGACAAAGAAATACAGGATCCAACCTCAGATCGAAAAAAAACTTACTAAAGTGATATCAAATATATAGTAATTCAGATAAAAATTAAAACTTTAGCTTTTCTCTTTTTAGATTATCATTGAATGTATACTTCATACGGTATACATATACATAGTATACATTGAATGTATGCTACTATATTTTTTGGTTTAGGTTATGCAGCATTGAATATATATACTTAACAGGAATGCCAATATAAGCTTTCAGAGAAATGGCCACATCTCATTTTGTCCCCATCTACACTTCTGAGGAAGTGAACAGCAAAAATTCCCTTGAGTTTAGCAACACATGAATCCGTTCTTAAATCAGTGTATCTCACTGTCTTTCAGGGAACTGAGGTATAAATCAGCACCAGTGTGATTTTTTTAGTGAGAAAATTGGGTATTAAAGTACTTCACCTCTCATAGAATATATTAGGTAAGTGCAACTAAGGCAATGACATTACATCAGCAGGGAGCTCAGTTGCTCACTTCTCTATATTTATCTGAGCGTCTGATGTGGGTTTTGGTTGTAGCAGCAGGGAGTCCAACACACAGGACTGACACGAGCACCAGCAAATCATTGATGTGCCCTGAGCCAGAAGCTTTGCTGCAGCGAGGTACACGAGCAGGTGAATAATTCCACCTATGCAAGTGGCACTAGTCATATAATTTAAGTACACAGCTGAAGTGCGAGTCTGCACTCAGATCTTGCACCTTTTCTGGGTTTGCCGCTTGCCTAAATGTAAAAGTTAAATGTAAAAGTAGAAGGATGCTTAAAGATAAGCAGGTGTTTATGCATTCTGGAAGATAGGGCTTGATTGTATAGGGAGAATCTTCCTTATAACTCTGTCTGAAATTACTATTATTATTAAAAAGATATGTTATTTATAATGGCCATTTAATATGAAACTCATTTTGAAAATACTCTATGATCATTTAAGCACTGAAAAAAGCAACGAAGGTTGGCAAAAAAAAGTGTAGGGTTTTTCACACGGCTATGAGCTGTTTGCTACCAAGCTTCAAATTTTATAAGCTCCTTTAAAATGCAGTTTTCTGTGATGTTGATCCCTGTTGCTTAATAATGACGAGGATTCATAAATAAAACATCTATTATATCAGATAGCAGAATGCCACCTTCTGATAAACCCATGTAGTCTAAGAAAAAAAAAACTGACTCCAACTTTACTCCATCAATTTAATGCTACTCTTCTTCTAACGTATGATCTTTTTTCAAATTATTATATACTTTAAGAAATTTTTGTTGTACAGTGTGGTCCAAAGAATATTACTTGAAAGCTGCAGATCCAAATTAATCAGCTGTTTCATTTGCAAATACATTCTTCCTTTCAAAGCCTGACTTCCAACATGCAAAGCTGTCACCTCCCTAACGTGCCACTGCTGTGGCATGTGTAGTAATAGCATTTATAGTAATGAAGAGACATTTTTTTTGAAAGATCTAAATAGACTCCATCTTCTGAAAGATAGACACTATCTGCATTCAGTGCTGCCATTTAAAACAAAAAGTAAAATACCACGACAAAAGACGCAAAAGATGCAAAGCAGAGATTATTGTACAAGCAAAAGACTGGCATAGAATATTAAGTTTCTACAGAAATTAGCATCAAAATTAGCATAGCCATGCTGTCTTTAAATTCTTTCCATTTCACAAAGTCGCACTGAATTACACTGAGTTTTTGCTAAAGGCGCAGCTGGCATGTTGTGGTTCCTGGGATGCAAATGCATATTAATGGCTATTTGAAAAGGATAATAGTATACAAGAAAATGATCAATGCATTCTTTTGCTCCTGTTAAGAGGTTATCAGTCTGTTCCCACAAACACTGCAGTTTTCTGTCTTGAAAACAGTTTTGAAAACTGTCCATTACAATATGAGCTCCAAATCCATGAACTCTTTGTGTGTTAGCAAGCCTAGGGGAGATCAGAACTCCTGACCACAGGATCAGGACAGTGTCTGCACAGGCTGGTGCAGGTGGACTTCAGATATATTTAGATATATTAAAATCATTACCAACTTTCTCCAGGGTGTTAGACAGACCAGCCGTATATCAGAAGTGCTAGCATACTGTAAACTACCAGAAAAAAATCAATGCAATTACCCTGTAAAGAACCAGCAGCAACCAAAACCATATTTCAATCTTCCACTTTACAAAATTAACCTTTTCAAATGGCTAGTGTCAGGCTTCACAGGCCAGTTCAGTCATGAACAGCTGTGCAGGTCTTATATTTCTGTTGTAATCCTCCAATAGTGATATATAGTATTTTTCTCAAATCTGCAGAAACTGGAGATTGAAGGATAATGCTAAATGTCATTATTGAAGTGATATAAAAGTCTCAGCTTCATTCTTTAAAAGAAATAGAACTTTTACAGATAGCTCACGAAGTACTTACATATACCTTTAGAAAAATAAGAGTACGTGCTCATGACGTTTGGGCTTCACTTTTGAAAGCCTGTTTGATGAGACTGCAAGTGTTTGATTCAGAAAGCTCAGACACAGAAATGGTTTCCAACTGCGCACACGGGCCAAAGGGCTGTAAGGGTCAGTTCACAGTAAAGCTGAACAAGAATGACATTAAATGTAATTCAGCTTTAAAACAATGCCTTCTCAAAGAGCCTTTGCTCTCCTTCTCAGGCTCGGGTAAATGCTCTAAGGTCAGGAGGCCACAATGCTTGTCAGTGCATTCAATGCACATTAAAAAGACAGGCTATTAAGGAAGAGTCTCTGACATTTACGTGGGAGCCAACCCTCCCCTCTTCCACTTGTCCCCTTCCCCAATTTCAACACATTCTCTAATTAAGCATCAATACAATGCAATATAATTGAACAGATGTAGTAGTCATTACCAGGAATTACCCATTCTCCTATCAAATCAGAGTGTACAGAAAGGGCTGTGTTTGAAATGGGTGAACTTAATTGCCCGATGGTCCCCAAGAGGGATGTACAAATAGATCAAGACATCACACACGCACAACTGATCTCAGCTCCGATACAAGCTTTTTGTCACTCCCTCATCCATCTTTGCTTACTAGGGTTAATGGTGGCTGGAGTTGACGCTGGACAATTTAATAAATAAGGGCATTGGATGTGTTTCAAATGAAGCATACCAGAACGCAGGCTTTAGTGACATTTTGATTAAAGGTCCATACATAGCGAGGCTTTTTATGAGGCAGCTGCTTAAAAGACAATCTATTTGAGTAAAAACAGAGCAGGGTAGCTGGTATCCCTTGGCAATTTACTGTGAAACATTTGTTTGCTTCACAACGATCTGATTCACAATCATTGCACTTGCATGGTTGGTTGATTAAATCAGTATCTCTAGCAGTCATTACAGTGAGTAAAGAAAAAAAGTCAGTTGCTAAAGTAATGCCCTTCTGTGTTATGCAAAATAGATAAATCACAAGAGTGCATTCCATTTCCTTTTCCAGCACCTCGTTCTCTGTTTCCATTTCCCAGTATAAAGCACTGGGTTTTTCAGTTACAGAGTCATAAATAGCATTTAATTAAGAGCAGTGTTAATCCAGAGCAGTGGTGATAGCAGTTCTGAAGGGAGTGCACTACCAACAGTTTAATAAACAATTGCAGATTCACTGATATTGATCTAGGAAAGGATTGATTTCCTTTAAAAAAAAAAGGGGGGGGAAGAAAAAGAAGTGTATTCAAATGGCAACAACAACAGTAATTTGAATCTGATCATGCAAAGAACACAACCCACTTTCCACCTCAGGCCTCCTCTCCCTATGCTGTGATCTGCACTGTGACAAGTAAAGAGATGCCTTGGTTCTAACTTGGGCTATCAGAAGTAACTAAAGAGTATATAAAAGGCACACATACAAAATATTGAGGCAACAGAAAGGAGGAAAATAAGAGAGAGTCTGGCAAGCAGGGAAAATGTCAACTCTGAAGGGTTATGCTGCATTTATTTAGGCCTGCATGGGTGTCAGTAAGTAGAAGAGAGCAACTGGTAGGGATGGAAAGTGGGAATGAAGGGACAGCTCTTACACTGCAAAAGCACAAACTAAAAGGTTGAATTGCTTAATTTAGATAAATCTCTGTGAATGGGAGCATTTCAACTTTTTTTTAAAATTTTATTTTATTTATAAAATGCTACCCTAGGCAGCTTCCAAATTGCTCAGTGAAAAGGCTGTCGATATCATTAGAGAAAGAAGAAGGAGCCTTTTAAACTAGGTGTAGTTTCTGCATTTCTCTTCATTGTCATGAGTGTAATACAATTTTGCTGTGACAACATACCAGATTCCAAGGATACATTCAATGCCTTGACAGCTCTGAATATGTAACATTCCCCAGATGGAAGGGAAGGCAAAAACTTTAGTACAACTGTGTTCTCATGTTCACCCTAAAGATAGTTCTGAAACAGTAGAGTCATACCTTTGCCAGACACTCATTCACTAAGTGTCACAATCTGTACAATTTTCTTCTTCATAAGCATATTTTTCATATTTTTTTTTTATTTTTGTCTGCATCTGACATGTTAAAACACTACAGAAAAAGCTCTGTGCTCAGATTGCAAATCCCCGTATGCTACTTGCACTTTGGACTTAACACTCATCAGACAACACCTTGCTCTCTCTTGTCCAGTGAGAGAAACATCTAGTATTTATTTAGGAAGGAGTCTACTTAAGTCTTTTCAGAAAGGAAAAAAACAAAATTAAATGGAAAAAAAGTTTTTTCTACTTTCTTTCAAGTAGAAAAAGAAATAGGCTAGCAGTTTCTACGTCAAAGCTCTTCCTTGCATGTTCCATTGCATGCATGTTAAAATACACTTCACAGCATGGTAAGGTGCGTGCCACTTGCTTATTTCAAAATGCTCTCTCACACAGAGGAATTTCTAATGAATTAGTAGTACCTGAAACACCTTACACAACACGTGTAAATCAAATAAAATTGCCTGCAACAGGCACTAACCCATTAGCTGAATTTTGTCAAAGATTCTAATTAGATTGCACAGAATAAAGGTCATGAGTCTTCTCCAGATAAAAACTGATCCGCTATGCTGTGACCATGAAGACAGCTTTAAACATAATGCTTGTTCCATTGCCCATCTCTTACATCCTAGTTACTGATTAATGCTTCAGAGGTGCATTGGAAGATCCTAGATTTTCTTTCTCTCTGGATTACAGGCATTATATTAGATGAACATAGCAGATGGGATCCAAACAGGACCAGATTCTTAAGTGTGATTTGAATGATCACAACCTGATCAACCTCCTTTGAGCCATCTCCATGTGCCAAGAAGTAAGTTTCACTGAGCTGAGTCTTTTATGAATACAAATAGTTGCATTTCTCTCCCTCAATCATCTTCGCTAATCTCCTGTTTATTCAAGAGGCTGTTAAAGGACTGCATTCAGAAATCGTGAATCAGGCCTCAAATTCAAGAGTGTGATCTGAAATGTATTTATGCTTAAATGTAATATTCAGGATCATTTTAATTTACCTTAGCTTTATCTGCGTTATTTTAGAGAGCTTACAATGGCCCTTTAAGTATTAGCCCTGCTTCAGGAGGTAGTAAAGGCAACAAACCCCTTCACTGATTTAGTTGTCTGAATGTTATGGGGCAGTAGCAGGCAGGTGCTTTATGTGCAGACAGTCAAAGTATGTTTATCTGGCACTAATTATGAGTGCCTTGTTTGACTCATACACCTTTAGTGTTCTGTTACGTGATTAACTCTAGAGACTATATAGTCTGAGATTAACTATATAGACTATATCCTTACTGTAACTTTACACAGTGCTTAGTGCTCAGAAGTACAAATGAAGTCTCTGAATGTTTTCCTAGTACAAGGCTGAGATATTTTTCAATGCCTAAAGGGTCTGTGTACTCAACCTCCATTACATTAATGACAATCTGAGGGGTATTTGCGTGATCTGCTTCAGGTTCTCACTGTAGGTTTTCTAAATTGCTTCTTACCATTGCCTGTGGGAGTAGTCAAGTGCCTGACCTGGGCCTTCTGAGCTGCACCTAAGAATTGTATCATGGGGTAAATAGTACAGGAGCTTTCACAAGTGTCTAAATCCCCATGGTTGTTCTGCAAAAGAAAACATTCTTTTGCTAAATTGTCAACCTGCCTTTCTCAACCAAATCCCCCTCTTAAATTCAAGAGAGAGTTTGAGAATGGGCCAGTCTATCACATCTACAACCACCTGATACCTCTGGGTACAGAAGAAGGTAAACAAAGACAGAGACATCAACCACCCCCCATTTGCAGAATTAGCATGTCCTTCTTTCTACTAGCAATCATGATTGCTGAAGGCTATCTGGAAAGCATTCCGAGATCAACTGATGTTTAAAAGGCCCTTAGTGCACAACAAAGTAGCACAATCAAAATTTGATCCATTTATACCCCTTTCTAAGCATGTCGCTGAAACATAATCTCTTTTCATTTAGAATACGAGAGTGCAGTGCTATGTGAGATCTGCTGCCTGCAGTACAACTGATGATGCTTTAGATAAGAAGGATGAGATAGCTTTCAGTCTTACAAAGGTAACAGACCACTTTAATGAAAGTTTAGAATTTGTGTTTAATATTTAAACAACTTAATACTTTGATTTATGTAGGTTACTGTATATCCTCCAAGGGAAAGAGGAGAGCACTTTCATGGAAGAGCATTTGGGGAGAAAAATGTTGACATTTCTACTCCAGTTAAACTCCTAATTGTTCATAAATCTTTTATAGTTCTTCTGTTTCTCTGAACAAATTACTTTCACATTGCAAACACAAAATCAGACATTTCTAAACTGTGGTTTATGATAAGCACTCATCATTTCCAGTACAGAAACGGCACTAGTATCAGACATCGGGAGAAGCATTAATGCACGCAAAATACAAGTCTATTGTCGTGTTCTTCAACTCCACAGAAATCCTTTATTAAGACAGCTAAGAGCAATTCTTGATAAAATAAAATAAAACAAAATGGAGGCAAAACAACGATGTGCCATGAAAAGGCCAAAGAAGAAGAGGGCAATAGATTTATGCACAAAAGTAATGAAATTCTTAATGACCATGTCAGATTTGGATATCTACACCCTAAGTACATAGTGTTAGCTGAGATGAAAGGTCTATGTATATAAACTTTAATATTGAAATACAAGGGTTTCCTCCATACACACTCTCTTTTTATAGTGTACAACATAATGAGGTATTGAAAACGTGCATCAAAATGTACTGTAAAACTATCTGATGCCTATCGGCTTTCCTGTACAAGCAAGGTATTGGCAGCTCGGTTACCATATTCTTGACAACTCCTAAATACAAAATAATCAAGTAGCATGTTCTGGACCAGTAAGCTGTAAAACCTGCTGCTATTCACTCTCATGATAAGATTGCAGAATTCTCTATTCTCCACTTCTGATGGCATACTTTGAAATTGTCTCTTGCTCTACCTAAAATCGTATATCCCTTAGCAAGTGCACATTTACTGCACTGACTTTTGACTTTTACCATTTCCTTTCAAATGCCAATCCAAAAAGCGTGTCAGCACAAGAAGAGTCACATCATCATTCACACAGTGCATTGGTAGTGGTCTTGGGGAGGGAAAGTGGGCAGACTGATTTTGTTCCCACAAGAAAAAAGTAAGTGACCTATGAAATGTGAAGCTGACCTTTTATTTGTTATCAGTCATCTGGACAAGCAAAAGGGACCACCCTCTTTGTTATGTTTATTGGGCTTTTGTCAACACTACATGCTCCAAATTGGTATTTCCTGAAAGGCTAAATGAATTACAAGTGACCTGCCAAATCATAAAGGAAATCATGGCAGAACCATGAAAAGAATCATCATCCTTGTGACTGGTTCACTAGATTTTTGGGCAAGAAAGTGTGAGCAGAAATAACTTAGTCCTGCAAACCTCTAACCTCTCTGACCCCCAATATTCAGAGAGAAGCAGCAAGCAAAACCACCCAGAGCAGTCGTACCTCTCCACATCCACTCATATCCTCAGCACTCACCTGATGCAGTAAAATAGGTATCTCATTCTACATTACTGTGCATTACTTTTATGCTAGTATAAGTTGATTGACTTTAGCAGCTTCCAGAGTAAGAGTGACACGGCAAAACAGAAACCAAGTCCTACTAGTTTTCCATTGTGAAAAACTGCTATTAACCAACAAGGCATTTAAAATTTCAAAGCCAATGAACAGGCTTGTATGTGGCTATAGTTAAATGATAAGCCATTACTTCTTTCTAAAGCTACCTGATAATGGATTAAGCAAGATGCTACTCGTTCCTTTCCAACCTTGCTGCTCCCACAAGCTCGGGACAACCACGCAGGGACAACCAGCTCTCTACCTTCCCCAGGTGCTCTAGGCACTCCAGGTCTCATGGACTGGTCACAGCCTATTCCTTCAGAGCTCCTCCAGCTCCTCGTAGGGACATAATTACTCACCCTGCACAGTCATAAAATTTACTACTGGATTTCTCACACAGGGCTTTTTTTATTCATGGCATCATGCTAGCAAGCCAAACAATTGGCGAAGTGCTGAGGTCAGCTGTCTTGTAGCTTGAATCCAAAGAATCCAAACTATGGCTCTATTTTATATACATTTACCAAGTTCCTCATGCATTAGCTCATGCATTCTTCCAGTAGTTCTCATCTTCTATCATATACATACCACTTAGTTCATTGTTTTAGCCATATGCTAAACACGCTCTCAAGCTTGAGTTACTAGCAAACAGCACGTGTTTTACTTGTGCTATGTATATTCAACTGCTTATTTGGATGTTTCTTGGTTTGCACACATTCTGCTACAGGTGGTATGTGCAGACCTCTGTTAGTCCTTTGATAGTCACTTTGGTGACTATGCACAGCCTACTCAATAGTTAAGTGTTTAACTGCTTAATCAGCCATACACTCAAGCTCCCATCACTTAAGAGACATGCATGTAGTAGACTTTGTATTTTTCAGACTCATGTAACACTGCTTTAGCCTTAAGCAAAGAAAAAATGGATGCTATGACATGTTCCTTTTGGTCAAATTCTATTAAACCAGTAAAACTCTTACTGCAAATAATTTCACTGTTTAAGGACTTAAATAATATGATTCTTTTCACTGAACTCAATGAAGCCTATCTAAACAGAAAAAAAAAAAGGAGTTACCAGTAGGTATTTCAAGAAGTTTTTTTTATTTTTTAAAAAATCATTTTGAAAAGGTTAAAGCAAATTTACACATGTGCTCCAGGCAAAACCTGACCATTTTCATCCTCCCAAAAAAACTGTTTTAAACAAAGCGAAAGGAGGAAGAAAAAAAGCTGGTAGTAGAGAAACACAAAGCTGTTGCTGAAAGAAAGGATATCATTTCTATATTGTCTGTAGTGTAATTTTTTTCCACATAGCTCTGTTTCCAAAAGATGCTGAGCAGCTATAAAATATTTTCACTGACTGTCCGCTTTTATTGGTTATCTACCATCTTCACAACCGCGATTATTTCCATGACTCTATATAATCAATTACTTTAAGTAAAAAGCCACTCTAACTCATGACACAAACACATTAAAATTGCACCACGTAATACGGAAGCAGCAGAGGAAAATCACAGCACATACCTAAAATGTTCAGCATGGCCTTTGGATATTAGCACTAAACAGCCAGAATTCCATGCACCAGAACGAACGCTTTACAGCACAGAGTAATGGCATCTGTAAATATGAAGCATGACATGCTGGAAGCATCTGAACAACAGTAATTGCAGCTTCTACTTGAAATTCTTTTGGGGAATTTGATGACCTCCAGTTTCAGTACCATAATGAAAAATTGATACTTTAAGAATGGACAGGGGAATGGAATAATGAAGTAATGAAAGAAAAGACTTCAGAGGACTTGCTTTTTTCCTTCTTTATTGTGGGCCTGCTCCTCTACAAACAGCATGTGTCTGCTATAAAATGATAAATCTCTTCAAATCATAGCAATTTCAAAGAAAGACAAAGTAGAGGGGTGAAGGGAGGAAAGGCTATGAAAACTTGCTGGGATTTTTTCATCACTTTCAAAATGTTCACTGATGTCAGTAATGTCAGGATTTTCCCGAGGAAAACAGTAGAGTGAGTGAGTTAGAAAATATCCTGAATAACATCACTGAAACAGAAGCTATGCTCATATTAGCAAACATGGAGGCACATCAGGAGCAAATCTAGGAAGCAAAGCAGTTATGCTGAGGACCAAATGCCCAAACCAGGTGCACTTGGGGCATTTTATTTTTGACTGACTGTAGCTTGGTCCTGTGGACTGAATGCCTGTGCGCAGTTAGAGAATGTTAGTTGGGCTCGAAACACAACTTCCAGTTAATTTTCACTTGGAATAAAATTGGCGTGCACCTCGGTCACTCTGCAACATGAATCCAATGTGTACATTCCTGGTTTGAAATAAAATGCTAAACATACCAAAATCTACAGCTAAACTTATTAAGCTTTTGCAATAATATTTGTATTCCCTTTCTCACAGTCACAAGAATTTCCAACACTATTCCTTCTTCATTTATAAAGAACATTTTTTTAAACTGAGACCACTGTAAAATAGTTTGCAACATAAAGATTTGATTTTTATGCTCATTTTATCCCTTTATCACTCATTTTCAAAATGATGGCCTTCACTGAAATCATTCCATCAAATTGTAAGTAAATCAAAATGCATTCAGCTACTGGTAAGAACGTGAAAGATCAGAAAGATTTGACTTAAGTGCCAGAGTTGCCGTGTAGTTCTGAGGTACTTGCACAATAGCTGGGGATAAGGGTGCATTGCCTACTTGGTCAATACATCAAGCACTATGAAAATAATTTTACGACTCATATTCTTAATACTTATTATCCATCTAAAAGGGAAAGTTCATTTATATAGGTATTTATATTGATGGCTAATTTGTTCTTTTTATTGGCCTGTATGTGTGGAAAATACGTTATCCTTAGATCCCTTTCCTTCCTCAACATCCTCCTTGAACTGAGAGGCCTGAAGCAGGTGCTGTACTCCAGGTGCAGCCTCACCACTGCTGAGAACATGTGCAAGAGCGATGGAGCTTACGGTACAGGTGGGATACAGGGTGAGTTTCAAACCAGTTCCCAGAGTTACAGCTGCAGTATACCTGGGCATCTGTGCTGTGCCTGTCTGCACATCCAGTGTATCTGGGCCATTAATTCCCTGACCGGGCCAGGAACTCCTGCACAGACGACACCATGGACTAACTTGAGTCAGAGGACTTACTTCAGCCTAGGTGAATGACTGAATCCCAGTCACCTCCACAGCAAAGTCACTAACTGGTGCAGGAGCTTTCAAAGTGGGAATTTTGGCCGGTTCTGAAGAATCTCCCAGGAAGCTCCTGTTGTACCTGGACTGATTTAGACCTTTCACTGCATTCACCAACCTCCTTTGGGGTGGATCTGGCGAGAGTTTCTGCTGCAGAATTAACTAAATTGTACATTGGTAAGTTAATTTTAAACATTCAGAAGAAACTGGTCCTGCAAATGAAAGCGTGGTCATGTAGGACAGCCTCGTGTACATAAGTAAGACAGTTAGGGGATGTTTTCTATGTACTTTAAGGTAACTTACACTGATTAATCACATCTGCGCTTAAATGATCATGTAGGACACTGGCCATTGGATACAAGAATTAAGCAGAACACTGGCTCATTACAAAATTATAAAACACTTCTTAGAGTTGCTTTTTCAAAGGTATTTTAAATGCAATGCAATTATATGCAGAAAAATAATAAATTATTTTGAATTTTAACTTTCAGTAACAAAAAAAAACCACACAAGAAATGTTATTATTTTCAAAGCAGTTTTAAACAGATCACCTAGTTCTTTAAATGTGTGTATATGTAAATATCTGTATATACACACAAACATAACTTTACATAGAAGTCTTGCAATGATTCATGAATACATCAAATTATTAATTCCAAATACATTTTAGCAGTAATAGAAAAATTTAACATTTACACAGCTCATAGTTATCCTAGAAATTGTTTAGAAATAAATATTAGTCGTTAATGGATATAGCTCCACTATTTCTCACTCTCTAACTACTTTTAAGAGAAGAGTTTTTCTCTACTCTCGTATTAGAAGGTATTTAGTGAATTAATGTCTTTATTTCTTTTTAATGTGTGTCGAACCACTGCTGTAATCAAACCCGCATGAACATGGGAAGGGGGGGGATTTACACAGACACACCTTTCGACACATCACTCTATCAGAGAATAAGGATCTGATTTTTTGTATTACAATATTAAAAATCCATTTTAATATTTCCCTGTCCTTAACTTAGTCCTTAATCCTGCACACTCTTCTGCATAAGAAGCCTCATGTGAAAGCCTGCATGAAAACCACAGAAGGTAACAAGAAAAATTAACTTGCACCTCCCCATGTGGAACTGATTACAGAACTGCTGATTTAATCTACAATTAATAGAGCAAAGAAGAGCAAGTATGGCAGCATCGGCTTCCCTGCACAAGCTAATAAAAATGGCCAAATTTCTACTCCTCTTATCTGCAGTGCGTATATCTACTCATCAACTTACCACTGAGTATTTCTCACTCACCCCATACACAATTTCCACTCAAGGCATTAGGAATCCAATGCAAAGATGAGCTATGTAGTAGGCATTAGAGATCTGCAATGCAGACCGGAGAATAGATTTCTGCTACTGTTTCAGTCTGCATTTTCTTATGTGGATACAGATTATTCTGATTAGCGGCAGTGTCATCTTGGAGCACAGTTTGAGCTGTGATATACCAGCTTAATGGAGAAAAGAGAAGAGCTCTAACACACTTTAAAAGGACTAGCTGTACAAAGGTGTTGAAGCACACATAAAATTACTTGTGCTATAAAAAATATTGCTAAGGCAATCTCTAACACGCTATTATAAAATTTATATCTATATAAGAAATTAGAGTGGTGCCCCAAAAAGCCAGAATACGTTCCATTTGTATTACAGTTAACAAAGCTTTGCTGGATAGGGAAGAACCTAAAAACTGCAATTTATTATGATTTTTCTTAATTTGCCTCCTGAAAATTCCATGGCCAGGAGGGTCCTTTAAATCAGCACAGGGACTTTAAGCATACCAGCACCTCCCACATCTAGTAGTAAGGAGAACCTATAGCTGATTGTCATGTGAAGAACTTAAGAACATGAAGAACTTAATCTCCGTGTCAGCAAAGTAGTGATAAAAAGACTGATATCTTATAAGATTATCAAATTCAGATAATGAAGCAGATAAGGTATGGTACAGGAAGGCTAGCTATTTATATGAACGGAGGCCTGAGTTTCATGGTAATCTGAAGAAATAAATGTGTGGCAAGCTTGGGGAAGGAAATTTAGATGAATACAGCACACATTGGTAGTAAAAAGCAGCTTGCTGAGTTGGAAGGATGTGGCTTTGGAGTTGTACAACGTGCTACAGCACCAAGTACTGAATTTTATTGTAAATAATTATTTCCTTCGCAGTAACATGTGGGAACCTGTCGACCATACTCTCTGGCTATAAAAACAGGGTGTACAAAGATCATCTCTGCAGCAACAAATCATCAGTAAAAGTGTGTGTCTTCTTGAGAAATTCTGTGTTCTGTGTCTGCTTCTGGCTGGCTGGAGAAGAGCCATTTCCACCCTGAAACCTGTGTTAGCACTGTATTATGGCCAGGCTGGTACAGCCTGCCTCCACACATGACCTATTAGCCAGCACAGCACTGTTGCTGACATGGCTACGTACACTCTGCCTGCCAGGTAGCTTAGTGTTCCAGCAAAGTGAGCTTGTATTTGCCCACGTATCTAGTCATAGCCTAAGGAACACCTCAATCACATGCAAAACTCTCATGTTTCCATCAGCTTTTTACACTTCAGGTGCAAAACAGCGTTGCCATGTGTCAAGCACGGACACGCAATCCATACTGACAGACCGTATCCTTACAGGTGAGTGGCTCTTGCAATACAATTGTCTCACATTGTTTCACCCTCTTAGCAGAGGATTTTGGACATCTAACAAGACAAAAAGAATCAAACTAACAGATATCCGCAGTGAGGTAGATGTGAAGCAGTTAGGAAGAAAAAAAAAACACCCTAAACCCAAGTGCTAATGTTTGCAAAGGGTTAGCTGAGAGCAGAGTTTAGCCTTCAGGCTTATAGTTTTTTTAATTCTTGCAAGCATTGTCAATCTTGAGAAGTGATGCCTGGTTTAGTGAGAATATTTTATCCATTCCTGATGTTAGAGAGAAACTCAGCAGGTTTTTTGGTTAGTACACTAGAGTACAAACTGAGGGAAAAAAAAGAAAAAAGAAAGTATCCTGCCAGAAACCTGCACCTCAGAGCAAGATAACCACTCTGCTAACAAATTACTTCACTGGAACCTCACCATATGTTGCTTGCACTGTATCTGTTGATATTTAGGCTTCAGGCAGCAGCAGAGATTTAGAGCATCTCGATGCTGCAGCAGAGGTGTAAAACCTTTTTTTGAAGATCGTATTTAAGAAGCTGACCTTCAAGCAAATTGCCTGGCATATACGCTCACCTTCATGCAGAGTGGTGTTCAACTCTCTTGACAAGCCAGAGCCCTGAGCCTGAAATACTACTGGGGGAGGGATGATAAAACTTCAAGAATTTATGATTTTTTTCTTTCTTTCTAGAACCTGTGCCAATGTTTTACCTGTCATGGGAGAGTAAGCATGTACATCATCCTCTATTAATTCAGTTTTGTCTTTCTGGCATCAATTCCAAAGGGCTTGTAGTTCAACCAGCTCAGAAACTGGCAGCCTCTTTATCAGTGAAGAGTGACACCATGACTCTCTACCAACCTGCCCTGCCAATATCCCACAAACTGTGGCCTGAGAAATCATTTCTAAAGGCAAACGGACATTCAGATTGTAACGCTGTTCACTCCTTAGTCTACCTATTGAGAGAATCGTGCTGTGCCCCCGGGGTCTAGCAGCATCCATTCTGGTATGGGACTGATGGAGTTAATGCAGACCTCCCAGCTATCACTACTGCTGGGTGGAATCAAGCAGGGATTTAGCACAAGGACTAACGGGGTTGCGGTTCCCAGGGATAATATACCTCCATGCCCTACAATACAGCCAAATCTTCCATCCTCATCACATTCAGAAGAGTAACGTGCGCTCTACTGCATATAGGGAACCTCTCTGAATTTTTCTGCTTTCAACCAGCGAAGTACGGCATTTTTCCACAAGTGACAAATCAGTTTGCTCGAGAAAATGCCATAAAAATTCATTAGCACATTGTAAAAAACATGCAGTATCTGGACACTAATTTCTTCAAAGCCCTTGCACAGAAACATTTCTGACAGTAAGTTTGGTTTAAAAATGTATTCCAAGCCCTTCAGATACAAATAATATTTATTCATTAAAGACCATGAGAAAGTATGAAAAATAGAATGTCATCACTTTAAATAACATTGAAAAAAAACCTGTTATGTTTTAAAATCTTAGACTTTCTTTAAAAAGATTCTGTTAATTCCTTTCCAGCCTCACTGCTTTTTTGTCCTCTCCAGTTATGCTCTACTATATACAATGTAAAGTAAAATGTATCACTTTTAAGAGCAGTTCAGTATTTTTGAGAAGTTTGACAAAAATGGCCTTTTCCTATTTATCATTTTTAAATAGGTATCTGTTCACCCTCAAATGTCATCTTGGACTGACAGTTCTTGTTATTTTTTTTCCTTTTTCCTTTTTTATCGAAGGAAAGAAATCTGAAAACTGAATTGGGAGGGATCGGGACAGACAAAGAAAGCATCAAAAGTAATTGGACAACAAAGTATTTTTTTTCAATTTACTGTTACACAACAGGTTAACTACTGTGCCAGTTGCTACAAAAGATGCAGATTTCATTACATTACCAGAAAATAAAAGACACATTGTTTCTGCTTATTTACACTCTATAATTCCACATCATGACTTGGAAATTATTCACCTTTCTGGCTGGAAAAGTTTCAGTTGTTACCAAGACTTCTAATTCCCAGAATTAATAGTTCTGGGTTTTTTTGGGAATCTAACACATAGAGCTTTGTGTCTTATACATTTAATGCATTTCTTCTATAGAGCTCTATGGTCAAAGTCAGGACACATTCACAAGCTAGGTATTTCTGCATCCCAGGACAATGCAAACTTGCATCATCTTTCTGAAAAGAACCTTCTGTAAGACTGAGCAATAGACAAAAGAAAACCTGCTAATAAAATACAGGCAGAAATAAAAGAGGGGATAAATAAGGGCATTGTGATGCTCAGGCTCCAACAGCCTGAAAAACAATCAGGAAAGATTATTGGCCTCTTCTCTTTCAGCCTCTTCAACACAAGACTGGCCCGAAAAACTGTTCCTACTTAAAGGGGATGAATGGAAATAAAATGCCTACTCCACGTGGCTAATCACTGCTCTCTTCATCCTTTGAGTCTGAGTCCTTACTGAATTCTGTCCTTCAACTGGTCAGGAAATTCTCTAATGATATGTAATCCCGGAGCTGGAGGAGAGGTCATGTGCTGACTGTAGAAATTACTGTTTGAGGTGTCACATTAAGCAGAAGGTCAAACTAGGTGATCATGCTAATCTACGGTCTAGGTCACTATACTACCTACTGCAAGTCTTAATAGCCTGCTGGCACTCATATTTTAAGTTCTTTATAATTTTTCCTGGAAAGGAGAAAAGTAAGGTCATATGATTATGAACTCTAGGGCATATATCTCCTGCACATAGATTCTACTTTGCCACATTTCATCATTGCACCATAAATACATCATGAATGAATTTCATCCCATCCTCCAAGAAAGTTATTATAGGATCGTTGTGATGATAGTATAGTCTCTGTTATGAAATATATGCAGCACAAATCTTCACCTACGACTGGCTCTTATCCTGTTGAGCTCACATGGAAGACATGGCACAAGCAGAAAATAGTCACCTGCACACTAAGTATGTTACTGCTGTTATCATTATTTTTGTTTTGTGATAAAGTCACACTCGCGGACCATGAGCCATATTGCTATCCTCTGCATACGGTTATGCCATCTTTGTGTTGTGGCCATAGTGTCCCATTTCACAAATAACTTACAAAATACAAACCCAAAGATAATACATGTGGATAAGAGAGTTCAAGAAAACAGCAGGGCAATATTGCTCCATGTGCCAGGTAAACCTCTCAGCACATCAGCAGACTAATTGCTGCCAAGTTTGCTGATGAATCAGAGCAAATGAGAAGGTTAAAGACAAACCTGAAGAGGAAAAAGAAACACTGGCCATTAAGATGTTTACAGAGAGACCCTCCCTCAAGGATATGGACAACAGAGGAGAAAACACTGTTAGAAATTTTAGAAGGTGGCTGACAGCACTTAACATCATGGACTAAACAGAAATAGAAACTATCTTTCCAGCAGAACAAACTAGCAAAGGTGGAAAAGCCAGCTGTAATGTTTTGTTTGAATATGGATAAGGTAACAGAATTTTACATTTTTAGTTTTTCCTCCCTTCTGCAAATACTCCTTTGAATTCAAGCTTTCCCTGAGCACAGTCCAAATAAAAGCAGAGTCAAAACTCCAGCATTTGGCCCTCAGCAGACTGCTGTGGCCAGAGAAGAGCAAAAAGCAATCTATTCACCTCTGAGGGCTTTTGTTATTAAACTGCAATGACACTCCTACAGCTATGAAATGTTGATGCTTCCTAACAGCACAAGGGTCTAAACTCTCTCCTGAGAACAAGGGGTAGGGGTAGAGCTGTACTCCTAAACAAAACAGGCAAGGGACCACTGTCTGGCTCTGACGGCAAGTGCCAGCACAGACTGCACCCAGGTACCTCAGTTCTCGTGCTCTTCCCAAAGTAGGGACCACTTCCAAAAGTGGGAACCACTTCCAGCATGTTCACTGAGAGCAGAACATTTATTTTGCTGTGCTCAGAAGTAAGCTCGGGCATTGTCTGGGAGTTAGCTTGCACCAGGGCTATGCCTGGCATCACTTAAACAGCACACATGATCACAGGCCACTTCAAAAGCCCATGCTTTGGATCCATTCTACTTATTCATTCAGTTTAAGTCCATTCTGATTGACCAATCCCTCACATATTTGTAATAGCCCAATACAAAGGACAAGGAAGAGCTTTTGTTTGTTTGTTACATTCTGTGAAATACTTCAGAAACCTTGTGATAATCCTTTTCTTCCCCAACCCACTCCTGTAGGCTGGAAAGGACAACAAAATAGTCACCATCACCTCTTTGTGCATAGAAGAATCTTACTGACCTGAAGATTCAAGGCCTCATCACTCTGTTCAAGAAAAGTAGAAGTAGAAAATGTGTGATAGATACAAACACAAGCAAGGCCTTGGTTGAGCTGCATGGACAGGTCAAATGCTTTCACCTGGTCTGCTGATGATACCATGCGGAGATGGCATTTTAACAAGGCATCTCTCCAGAGTTCTCAAGATGCATTACCAAAGATGACTACAAACTATTTTGTACTTGGAAGATTTGAGATAAGTAAAATATTGATGCAATAACAAAGGTGATGATGGTTGCTGGAATTTATTTTGCATAATATATAAGTCTCTGCAAATTACTCTTGCCAGTGGTTGTCTATTGCATTCTCTACTCACTTTTGTGATCTAAAACCTTTTTGTAAATACCTGCTTACATTTCTCCTCCCTCCCTGCTCCTTAGTTTAAACCATGTTTTTTTACCACTTTCTTCTGGAACTCTGTAAACCTCTTCCCCTGTTTATATCGTTACCTTGAAGGTGTATACATAGACCATGACCATATGACCACAGTCTTCTGTCTTCTGAACTATGTACACTTAACTTTTTTAACCTCTTCCAAAGACTTACACTCCAATTTTTAGATCGTTAAAAATAAATCCTTGTATTTGCTCTAGTTCTTTCATACTCACATCCTTCCTAAGAAGCTGCAGACAGAAATCACATGCACTACAAAGGAAAGTGTCTCCAAGCCCACATTTAATGTCTTCTTAAATTTGCAGGTTATATGATCAAGACTTTTATAAGTGTCTAATTATTCTGCACAGATATGCAAGACATGGCAAAGTAGACTGATTTTCCAAACTTGCTGTAAGGTTACTTTTACAGAAATCTAACCTCAAATATAGAAGCACAGAGTCGCTTTGGAAGATGTACAGATGTTCAAATAAATATTTCTTTTCATTTGAGAGACTTTTTCTTTTCCTTCTTTCTGAGAGAGACTGTTGTTTCCTATAATGTGGCTACTCTTCTACCTCATATCAGCTGCCCTTCTTTTGCCCCTCAATAGTTTCCAAATAGGTCTTCTCCCAAACCATTTTTATACATTCTTTTATCTTCTCCCTTCAAATGATTTTTTTAAATGAATTAACAATGAGAATATTGCACAGATCTTTTTCTAGACTTTCCAAGACACTGTGGAGCAAGGTCAGGTTTGTTCACTTGCTACTTTCTGAATGCTCATGGTACCTCGATGCTATTTAAATGGATGATTTTAGACCTTTATTATGCATCTTCATATCAATTCCCTCTTCAATTTTCTTTTGCTAAAACTGACTAGATTTAATGAAAAATATTTGTTTAGCAGTATTTCTTGTTACTTCCATAATGCCATCTGAAATATTCTGTAATAACTCCTGACACTGTTGACATATTTTTCCAGAACAGAGTAATTGCTTGGTATCTCCCTAGGTCAGTCTCTGTTCTACTTTTTTTCCTTTTCTTTTTTTTTTCCCTTTTCTTTTTTTTTTCCCCTTCCCTTCAAATATCAGATATTTCTTCTGACACATAGGATTTACAGTAGATAATTTTCACAGATTCAGAAGCTGTCCCTTTAGAGCTCTAAACTATATGCTGTCTGGACCTGCACACTTGCAGACTGTATAAGCCTAACTAACTAATGCTTGGTTATGCTTCCTTCGGGATATGCAAAGGTGACAGTTTGACAACTGCTTGGGGATAATGAAGTTCAAATGTTCTGAGGTTGGGGACATGGATTTTGGCTGATGAAAACTGAGCAGTCATCTTTTCCATTAACCCACGGTCTTAAAGATATACCTCACAACATTAAAATCAAACGAGTTGGAATTTGCATAGTTTTGCAGGATGCTGTTTGAACAAGTCTTTTTTAAGTTTTGCTGCTGTAGGCCCTGTACTCTCCTGTTCTTTTTTTATCCTCTTTTACCATTACTTTGACATTTTCCAAGTACAGAATCTGAATCCTTTTGTATGCCTCCACTGCTGTGATAATGTGCTGCTATCCCCTCTCTTTACTTCCTCCCTTTTTCCCATTTCTTGTAATTTTTTCTGTACAGTCTTCTGAGACACTCAACTTTCAGACATGTGCAACTGTAATCTCTACCATTTTTAAAGTCTTATTGACTATTAAAATCTGTGTGATAAATGTGCTCCTTAGGATAAATTTACAAATCCAGAAAAAGAAAATGCATACTAAAAAGAACTGAGTTGCATTTATGGTTCAGTCATTCAAGAAACATGATTTTTATAATAATCTCTACCATAGCAGCACATTCATATAAAAATCCTCTTGAATTCTGTACTACAAAAAATCCAAATGCTACTGTATAACAGTTAAGTCTTCAATTAGTCTATTGAGCCACTCAGATTGAGGTAGGATTTTGGTCTGCAAAGCTCCTGCCACATTTTTTTGCATGGGATTTTACTTTCAAGAGAAATCTTTTGATATGTACTTTAATTACTAGATCCAGGCTCAAATTGCAAGCAGATTGATGAGTAGCTATCTTAATAGTTTGCCATTAATCTCATTATATTTACTACATTTTGTTAAAAATCAGCCTCCAGATTCTCTTGACTTTACTTCATAGCCACATATCAGTCTTGATCCATGTGAGACTGTCATGAATTTAGCAGCAGCAGCACAGTCCAAGAAGAACTGCCAGGACTGCATGCTGGAGGAAGATGACAAGCTGAGAGTGAATAAATCCAGAACCAGGTACCAGAACACTAGTTTTATGATCAACTGTCTTCAAGTGTAAATGGAGCAGAGTGCTTCTTCTCGCTTTTATTTATCTGTGGAGAAAAGGTGCTTAATCTTTCCAGTTGCTGAAAGAAAAGGAGAGGTTTCAGAGCAAATGCGGCAGCTCGTATGGGAATCTCTGTGTTTAGTAACACCTGAATCACCCTGCTCCTGCTAGGGCAACTACTTTTCCTCGCTACAAAGGAAAGCTTGTGTCATATAAACACACTTTGTGGTCAACTTTTTTTAATGTTGGTTATAAAGGAGTTGGAGAGGATAAATATTTGTATATATATATATAGATACTAGTCTATGAAATGTATTTACATAGTGCCTACTACTTTAAAATCTCAGTGCATTATGATCTGAAATTAACTCAGCATCCCTGTGTCATAAAAGGTGACAACTCCTTGCAGTTCGGAAGAAAGACTCAAGGAAACCAAGTGCCAGTCTAAGGCTCCAGAGGAAGCGCTTGGTTCTTGGATCTCTGCAGATTTAGGGTGTTGCCATTACCCCTTCCTCGCAGAAAGAGAGAAGAAACATGTCCTGGCAGCACAAAGAAGTGCGCTGGCTTTCAGTCATGATGCCTGATGTCAGAGCTGGGCAAGAGCAGTACCTGAGAAATTCAACTTTGTACGTCACATGCTAGTTCAGGAATTAATCGTATCTGCCAGCTTCCTTTACTGGCTAAGTTGCACTGCAAATGCACTAAGGACACAGCCAAGGTTCGTCCCATCTCATGCCTCCACCAGTTTATGTCCCTTGTGCAGGAGTAGCGTGGTGAGGAAAAGAGACCCTACTGCAGCAGCAGAATCGCAGTCTGGGGGGGATGGAGGTAGATTGCATCTACAAGAGGTGACAGAGCACATTAAAAAGAAGGGAAAAGAAAGGGAGAGACAGCTAATGACATCCTCCAGCAAATATTTTGGAATGCCTCCAGCCATCCTTCAAAGGTGGCCACGTGTGTGTCAGACACCCTGCAGTTGCCTCGCACAGCCGTACCGCAATTGCTCTCCGGCAACAGTAACAACGCTTGCACCATGTCCAGGACTGACACTCTGCTCTTCAAAGACTCAAGAATGACAGTGGGGTTGGGGGCCCCTAAAATTAATACTTTTATCAATGCTTGAAAGCACGGATGGAAACGGCTAACTGAGGAAGTTAGCCCAAGTCCTGCCCATACTGCTGTTCTCCGGTGTGTATTTCAGTCCCTCTAGTCATCAGGCTGACACTTTGACAAGTGGCAAATGTCTCCTGATGAAAGCCATTAAAAACGTGGTGACTGTTTAGAAAGTGCTATGTTTTGGCATGTCGCCCTAAGCCACCCTGTATCAACACAGCTCCAGCAGAGATCCTCTTTGGGGCTCTTGCTGGAACTAGGAATAGAAAAATCTCTGACACCTCTTTAAAAAGTTGAATGTGCAACACCAAAAGCTAACACATAAAGTGTGGTGAACACAAAGCTGTGCTGTCTTGCCACCCTTTTTCAGCTGTCCTTTGAGAACTACGCAGTTTGGATTGCAAGGGCTGCAGTTCCAGGCAGTCCTTATACGGGCTGTAAACTGGGAGAAATACCTTAACTGTCTGTTGCCTGCTGCAACCTAATCACGTATGGGTGAGCAGATCTTCCACAAAGGACATACATAAGAAGCAGCATTTATGCTGCTGTGTGATTAGTGTTAAGAAACTGACTTCTTAATGTGAAAAAAGAATATAAATAGTGAAAATATGAAAGTTAGTTACTTATATTTTTATCTTTAGATTCCTAGCAATCCCAGAAATCTAGATTACATTCCTTAATTAAACAACCCAAGATTGGTTTGAGCACAGGTGATTCGTAAGATCTTATAAACCTCTGTTTACAAAGACTGATTGCAAAACTGGGACCCTCAAGCTGTTACAGTGCCAGGTGGCAACACTCTCCTAGCAAGTGTCCCTTTAATTCTCCCCATCCCATCCCTACAGTTACTTAGTCCCCACTACAAGGTAAGTAAACAAAAATTACGTGTTTGGACAAGCAACAGGTGGGAATCTCTCAGAAAGTGCCCCACTAAGCACTTTGCAGAGCCACAACCCTAGCATATCTACTTTTCCCTTAAGAGGATCATGCTACTTGAGGATCTGCCACTCCTGTGCTTCGGCCACCAAGGGATTAACTCTTGAACTAGAAATGGAATGACTGTGGTCAGAGAAGTTTGAGAGCAGGGCTAAACAGAGGGCTGGCTTAAGGTGTGCGGCTGCTCAGGACAAAGAGCATTTTCATGTGGGGTTCTCAGTTCCCTTTCACTCATGCAAGCAGAGTCCATGAAGTTGATACACATATATTTCAGTTTGTTCTGCATTTCTCTCTATAGCTGATGGGTTTACAGATGCCCTAGTGTTGACGTTTCAGTTTAACATCATATACTACACACACTAGTTTTCCAAGGACAGGAGCAAGCAGGTGTCAATTACAACTGATGCCTGCATTTCTAGTAAAGTCTTCCCTGAAAAGTAGACAAAATAGTCTTTCCTGAAAAGTTTTGCCTGAGGAGGCCAGAGTTTAAGTTGCATTTGAGATTTCATGGCCAATATGAATGAAGACTCACAGGAGAAAGCTACGAACCTGTACCAGACCTGCTACGCCTTTTGCAACCTATGTCTTCCATACCACCGACATCTTCTATCCCGGGACAGCTGTTGGGTCAGCACCGGCTCTCCAATGCCTGGGGAGCAGGATGGCATAGCTGCAGCCACTCTTTGCCACAACAAGGGATATTTGGGTAGATCCTGCCCTCTGACCACTGTTTGCTGAAAAATGCTGTGCAAACGTACATCACTGTCATAGAATTAGGCTAAATGTTCTAAATAAATTTGGAGATAAGTACTCCAAGCTCAGGGTCTATATAGTCTTTGCAAAAAGCATACATAGACTATACACACACAGTTGTTTGTTGTTTTCACTTGATAGGGATTATAGTTTTAATTTGTAGGACCTGTTTTCCTGAAGTACCAGCTCTTTCATTTTGTTAGTAGAGGTTTCTGAGTTTTAACCTGGAACGGATAAAGTTTCGTGGAGACTGCTATCATGTAATAGCAATATCTTTTGAAAAAAAACAAAAAGAGGTATCAGAGGAGACATTATTTTCATTAAAGCATAATTTTCATAACATCTAAAGTAGTCTCAATCTTCGACACAAAGAGAAACATTTTGAAATATGCATCTTTAAAAATTAACTTTTTTTCATGAAGGAAAAGAAAATAGGAGGCATATGTACGACCTACAGGTTCTGAGATCCTGTAAATCCTAAGCCAGAAATGTCAGAAAAGATGATACTATGTAATTGCCACGGCGTAGGTTTGCACTCAGACATGAGGATCACAGTTCTTCCTTGCTTCTTAAAGCCGCCATCCTGCCCATCTGTTTTCTGAACCTTTTACTTTGACAGCACTGAATTTGGTCTCTTCCATGTAACTCTCACCATGAAGAATCCTATTTCACAGAATACAAACCCAAAACATCGCTTCACTAAGAGTATGGGAATAACACCACAAGGTCTGAAATTGCTTAAATGCAAATTCTTGTAATATAAGTACTATTGAGTGACAGTAAAGAAAAGCTTTTAAAAACTACCCAGCCCTTTGAAAAGTAAATACTTTGTTTGCTTAAGGGACTACCGTACATCTTGAGAGGATAATTCTTGTGTATCACATGAGATACAAGATCTCCATTATTTATACAGCTAGCTGTTAGTCACAAGGCTGTTTTGAAAACAGTGAAGGGCTCCTTCTCTCTGTGGGAAAATCATAACTGATTGTGCTTTTTTCAAGATTTATACCTCCTATCTGTAACTCTGCTGTCTGAAAATGCCTGAGGTTTGTGCATCATCCAACCTGGCCAACTCCTGCCAGGCTCTAATGACTAGCATGGAGAGGGGAGACAAAAACTACCTTGTACCCGAAATGTGTGCATACAAAAGAAGTGAGTATTTCAGAAACTATTTCAGCATAAGACATTATGAACTCTACACTTCTAGAGTTCCTCCTCTCTTTATTTGGACAAGCATATATTTGTATCACTATCAGCACCGCAAACCACCCCTACCTATTGCTACAGATTCCCAGGGATTCTTTTTGTTCCATATATTTTCACTTCAAGCACAATATTACCAAGCATGTAACATGACAGGGTTTCTATTTTTATTAATAATCTTAGTAATTCTTCTCACAAAGTACTCTTACATCCTCTTGGTAACCTTCTTACATTCTTAATCCAGTTATAGGCACTATTTCTTATCCACAACTTCATCCCAGTAAATAGATACATAGATGAATAGAGAGATCAAAAGATCGATAGATAGGTAGGCAGACAAACAAAGGTTTTTATTAGGAAGGTAGTTTCCTAACTCTCACCATCTAAATGCATTTTTTTTCCTTATCTTTTGCTAGAAGCTGTTTTAGTGTGAATTTTCCTGAACAAACACTATTTTTTGCTTCATATAACTTTATGATCTAAGATACAAAAATGGAAATATTTTCACATAATCCCAATATGGACCTGATTTAATGCCTGTGGAGGTTGATGGAAAAATCATCTGACCCAATTTTTTATTCTATTTAGAAAATGTATCTAGACTATGAAAACACAAAGGTGAAAGTAGAGTACATGGACTCTGTCCTGGACAGAGGGCGAGGAAGAACCGTGTAATCATACAGCCACAACAGCACTCCTGTGTGTTGTGACTAAATGACAATACTCGTGAGAGGAGACGACTACCTCTTCTGCCTAATAAACACCAGGCTGGTAAAATAAATTCAACAGAAAAGTTCTTCCCACTGTATTCAGAAAATGATATGCCAAAGGCAGACAGAATCTAGCCAGGTCTCTAGACAATTATTAAAAATATAGTGCTGCACTGAAAAATACATTTGGAGGACTGCGGAGAGAATAAACTTCTAATTATTAGATGCACAAGCATTTTTAAACAAGGAGGTCTTCCTTCCAACCTGGTGGCTCATACCTCAGCAGAGATATGTTTGCCTGCCATACCAGCCACTGGCTGCGGCTAAAGCTGTGCTCAGGTAGCTGCATTATCAGCGTCCGGCAATTCTGGTTTGCTCCTTTGGTAAGTCACAGTCAGATCACATGAGTTCACACTGAAGAATATTCAGTTTCCCTTGAACCCAAAAACTCAAGCTCATAACCAAAACTATTAGGCTTCAGCGGGTTCAAGTTCTGATCTGTGAAATATAAAGGAGCTTCTATCCAGAAGGTGCATTAGATGCAGTTTGGATTTTCAGGTATAAAGCTTGAGACTATCTTTATCAAGTTAGACCTATCCCCGTATCTCTTGTCCCACACTTGAGAAAGCATCCTTTTCTTGGAAACTTCTTCTACCTTAAACCATTTGTCCTTTCCTCAGGGCTAGTCCTGCTATTTTTACCTAGAAGCCTCTTACTTCTTTCTGCAGGTTTGAATCACTCTCCATCAACCACCTAAGCAGATGTCCCAGACCTGGCAGAAGCTTGCAATAAGTTATACGAATTTAAAAAACAGTAAAAAAAGAAATAGGGGAACAGGTTGTTTCTCATGGCTGGCTATAGGGAAAACAGGTTGCCAAAAATAAAACCTTACATAAGCATAACAAACCCATGCTATATTTTGCTACAGAATTTTTCACAACCAGACAGGCCACATGTAACCACTACAACTATCATGAAAAAAGTACTACTGCCTTTCTGAGCCACATAAAGGCACTGACTTCACTTGTGTTCCTCTGTTTAACACAATGTTTAATATCCTAGAAGTATATTACAATCATAAAACATAAAAATCAAAGCAAATCAATATCAAAAAGGTTCTTCATCACATGCAGCTCACTTGTCACAATTAAATACTGAATTTTAGGCTCTCCTTCTCTGTAGACTGTGAAAAATTTCTATGAATATTAATGGCAACTGGCAGCAAGCAAGAGAAAGAATTTGAGGCGCCTGCCTACAGACTAACACAAAATGTGTATGTTGTCTTTAATGTAGTGATGCAGTTCTTTTTTTTTTCCAAATATCCTAATTAGAACTGTTTGCAATGGTAACGTATTGAATTTGGCCAATTAATTTTTAAGAATGTGTATTGTGCTAACCTCAACAGAAGCATAAATAAATGTACATCATGAAAAATTTTACTCTGTGTTAAAAATACTTTTATTGAGCCCTATAAACATTCAGTGCCAGGACAACTGCATTTCTCACCAAGCGCCTAATTTCTGTCTATAGCAAAGTAAACCCCAGCTAATCAGTACACTTGCAGTTAAGTCTCCTGAGGAAAAATTCACAGGAAAGTGTACAGTTATTTATGTCTGAAAGTGTGTTCCTTCATCTAAAAACTGGAGACTGTACTTATACCTAGTGTCAGTGTTTTCCCCAATGAGATATTGCACCATTAACTAAACTGCTAAAATATGGGAGTTCTTTAAAAAGCATTTTTCTCTCCCTTCCATTGCAAGAGCCATTCCTGACAACTATCATTTCTGAGACATACTTGCTTATGGTATTCTTCACGCTATAGGATAACCTGGTTTGCTAATAATTTTAAAGAAAGCTTGTAATTGAATTAATTTATAAACATTTAAAAGAAACACCCTTCTGGAGCTTAGTTGGTTAAGAGAATTGCTAAATCAGTGCTTGCTGATTGCTGAAGCCAACTGACGGGTGGCTTCTATATTTAGGATCCTCCTTACACCTGTCAAGAGACAGAGAGAGACAGCCAGTGAAAAAGTAAGTGTGTTCACCAGAGCAAGCAATCCAGAGACCCATCTCTTATAGCAAGGAGCTAAAAATAAAAGCAACAAAGAGCAATAAAGAAAACAGAGCAAAATCTTATTATTTATATTACGCCGCTGCTCTGTGACATGCTGTCAGCGAGCACTCCGAACAGGGTACGGACCTCATTAGTTATCAGCGACTCCGGCTTCCCGCAGGAAGCCACAGTGATACTCAAAGCTGGATGCAGTCCAACTGTGTCAAACCTGTGCTCCTCAGGTGGATCCCTTGCCTTGCTGCTCCTTAGCTGAAAGCGCAAGGCCTTTGTGGCAACATTTTCACTCCAAAGTGAACTCCAGCGAATATTCATCCCCATGCTTAGCAATGTCACTGGAAATGGGCTTTCTGGCTTCGACTGGCATCTGTCTGAATCCAGGCTGCTCTCCGGTTGCTAATCTGACAGCACTTCTTTCTATACTGATGATTTGTAGACATGTATGGGAGCATCGTAACAAAACAAAAATCACATTAGGTTTCTTTAAAAAACACTATGCAACCAATTAATAAAACAATCCTATTGTAAAGGCTACAGATCCCTTTGTTTTAAACAGAATAGCAGAATACTGCATTTCAAAAGGAAAGGCATCCAGCTGCAGCAGGAGCTCGCTTTCAACACATGGCTGCTGCCTTCCTCCCACCTGAGGTGCACCACTCCTTTCAAATTTCTGATCTCCCAGTAAGCAGAAATATTTGGGTTTACACAGATTAGGGATAAAGAAACAGCACTGCTGGGGAAGTAGGGAAAATGATGCTATTTAAATTTACACACATACCCCTTTCTAAATGCTACACAGCAATTCCTAAACAAAGAAACCGAATTTCACTCCGCCTTCCCTGACTCATATCATAACAATCCAAGTAACCTTTTAAAAAATATCTGATTCACCACCAGACTCCCTGCATTCTCTTTCAGAAAAGGAAACCAAATGGCCTTTAAGTATTCCCCAGTGCTCAACAAACTACATCTATTACTGGCCAAGCTTAATTTAAATTTCAGTAACTATTATTTTCTCAGAAAGCAAACAAAAAAGCCTTTTTTTTCCCATCAATAGCAGATGAAATGCATATTTATTTGTTAAAAAGTAATGATGTGCATGTTTGGGTGAGAGAAAATGCTCAGTCCTCATGAAAGATGTTAAATACTCATTAATATGGATGTTTCAGTTCGGACACTCAGCACAGACAGCAACTGCACAAATACCTCTGAATCTTGTCAAAAGTAACCCTAATTATTTGCCTACCAGCTAGTTTTAACCAGTAGTCAGTAGTTACACTTAGCTCATCTGCTGAGTGTGCATAACTAATATTTATGTAGGTATTAACTTTAATTATACAGAGGCAAGAGGCAAATGAATATAAAAACACATGGAAGATAATGAACTTACACTCAGCTCAATAAACAACTAAAGGCATGCTGAGGAAACTTGCATATGACCAACACACACAAGCAGTAGTTCCATGTACCTTAATGTCACAGAAATTACTTCAAACTGTGTAGGGCAGAACTATGGCCTTACTGACATCAACATGAAATTTGCAATCTACATCGATGCATTTCCCCCACAGAGTAAAAGACAGAGGATTAAATGATTCAGTACTTGCTGGAAATCAGATCCAGAGCAAGTCATTGTGCCTGGCTTGGCATAGAGCGGTAATGCTGTGCATAGTGCAGACCGATTAGCTAAGGCAAAGATAACCATGTGATATGCCTAAGGTCACGCAGTTACTAGCAGTTTATAAAAGGACTTTATAAATTTAGGTTTGAAGTATAGTTTATATTTTTGAAAAGCTTAGTGTTTTTTTCTTTGGATGTCATGTCGGTTACTATTCAATCATTTGTAATTCTCCAGTTACAGAATATCCTACTAGTTAGTAATACACATCGTAATGGGAAAGTATAATACTGCTGTATGGTATCATCAATAATATTGCTAGCACACAGAAATAAGGCAAAGCATGTATCAACAGTTAAAACATATCACACGCTACTCCCATCAAAACCAATGCAACCCCAGTGTACTCATACAAAGGATGTCAGCCTGAAAAGCTGTCAAAAATTCATTGAAGCTGAGATACAGAAATGTAAGTCTCTCCAACTGACCATAGTCTGAAGACAGAACGGGACCATACTAATTGTACTGTAATAAATTAATGTATCCAGCTCCTATAATAAACTAGCTGTGCCCAGTCCTACAAATACTTTTTTTTACTATTTGTAGTACAACTGGACTGTCCAGAAATGTTCACATGCAAAAACATCTGCAGGATAAGAATGGTAAGAGAGATTTATGAAGTTTTATGAAGTCCTAAAGGGTGACAACATACATTTACCAAAGACTAAGAGCCTTGTACTAAGTATTGGGCAAACTAATGTTCTGTCCTATGACTAATGGTGTCAGCTATGGCAGAGGTTATAGCATTATCTTGGGTACTAAACCATATCACCATTTAACGTCTGCCTGCATTACAAGTATGTCTGTCCTACATTGATAACAGCAATGAACATATAGGAGAAAAAATTATAGAAAGTGTTTGGCTGTCTTGCATCACGTTAGAGGTGCACACGCATTAGTATACATAATATTACCCCTGCCATTATTTGTTCCCCTACAGGTATTATCAGAGAAAACCCTCAGGAGACATAAACTGTATTGCTTTATCATTACTAGGGATGCTGTTTCCATGCTAAACTTTCTGCTTAAGGATCTCTGTCTCATAAGCTTCTGTCATACAGAATCCATAATAATATGGGTTTTGTTTCTTGATTGGAGCTTCCAAGTACTTTGCTAATAAGAACAGACACATGTATATGATGCATGCACTTCTGCTGTTTGAGGTCTGTAGAGAAGAACACTCAGTCACCTGGTCTGAGATAATGCATCATTCACATATGTTACATTGAATTGTATACAATTAATGCAGCCATGTCAGAAATTATATTCAGGAATGCATCAGAGAGAGAATAAATGATATAATAGATTCATTTCTGTACCTAATTTCTATGACTTTTTGAAATTAGTTTACCACCACACAAAAATCAGGGATGACAGACCGTTTCCATGCAGCTTTAGCATTATTTTGTCCCATAGTATGATAACAGAAAAGGCCAAGCTTAATTTAATCAAAAGATGTGACCTAAGACAAAAGTGGACATAAGTTATCATCACAGTACTTCTCTGGAGTAGGTTGGCAACAAAGATGTCATATATAGAAGTCTTTAAAACTATCTATAAATCTGCTACTGAAAGAAGAGAAGTCTTCAAAAATTAAGTAAGAAAATATAGAATCATAGAATCATAAAATCATAGAATAGTTTGGGTTGGAAGGCACCTTTAAAGGTCATCTAGTCCAACCTCCCTGCAGTGAGCAGGGACATCTTCAACTAGATCAGGGTGCTCAGGGCCCTGTCCAGCCTGACCTCGAATGTTTCCAGGCAATATGTCGTATCAGAGTCATTTAGTGACAATTCCTTCAGATGAACTGGCTAATGCAGTACTTGATCCAAAAACCTGAAAGTCAAAGTCTATAGTGGAAATGTTTTATTGAGAATCCTGTTATGACACCATTCCATACTTCTGCCCTCTAAGTGAACTTAAAAATGAAAAGGTTTTTGGTTTTTTCCTGTTTTAATAATATAACAGTTGGAAAGAAAACAGTTAAGCAATGGCAAAAGTACTGTCCAGCTCCCAAGTAATACAGGAGAGAGCTTTTGCTCTTTCAGATTTCTCTTCAGTACAAATTTAGAAGCTTAACAGTTCAGAAGCACCACGAAAACTTTTAGAGAATGAATCCACAAACTACCTAGTTGTACTATCAAGGCATTGTGTATATTTAATCTGAATTTTCCTTACCTTAATTTGTAGGTTAAAATCTGTGAAGCAGCTGATAGCCTGAATAGGCATTCATCTTTACCATAATTCTAATAGCAATTTGTATTCAGACTTTTATTCTGCTCTGACATGAAATAGCAAAAATCAGGACTTACACAGTATATTACATCTTGAAAGCACTGTCCAAATAATTCTCTACGCCCTTTTGAAGAATTCACAGATGAAAGAGAAGACTAGTTAAGAATAGAAAAAAACAGACCCTGAAACTCCAGTTTTATTTTTGTAAATAAATAGCTTGGAAGCTTTAATCCAGCCCTAACTTACAACTTTGAAACCATGTCAATTCAAACCATGTCTAGTTTTGAGAAGCATAGAATGAGCTTTTCTTCTAAAAAAAGTAAGTGTAGCAATGATAAGGCATTACATTTGTATGGAGGCAGACAAATAGTGGTGAATTACTTCAGTTGAGAGAAAAATCAGGTGGCCATTAAACTGCTGGTTTTAAAGCTCCTGAGAATTTTTTACTGTATCATTTCAGCATCATTTCAGACTCTCAGAGAACTACACAAACAACGTAAAATAACAATACTTCACTGTAAATAGCCCTTATTTTTGCATTGATTTTGTTTAGATAGACATTGAGTGCTAAAAAGATTGTGTAATTGCTCCATTCGAAAATAGACAGCATTATCAGCCAAGAAAACTTTCATTAGTTCATTATCCAATTTTCCTAGGTGAAAGAAATGTCGCGTGGAGGGTGTGTGTCCGTGTCAAATCACATAGGAACAAATCACAAACTAGAATCTATCTAAATCGCTGTTGAATTAGAAGCTCCATTCCACAACAACAAACAAAACTGTGTACCTCATACAGTCTACATTTGCCTATCATATATTTGTTTAAGGACTTTGGACTAAAACACACAATACTGCAAGTTTAAAAAAAAAAAAAACAGGTTTATTTTATGACTTTGCAGATATTGTAGGGATGTTTCATCGTAGATAATGAAGAACTACTTTACTTTATGCAGTCTTTGAATGAGTCATTTTGCAGATGATCCCTAGTTTGCAGGTTATCTGTTTGGCCATTAAGAAAGCCTTGAATAACTTCTATCCAAATACACATCATTAAGTGTCAGTATATGAAATTTGGATTTGGTACATCAGCAATCTACAATTTCAAGTATTGGTGAAGCCTCTTTAATTTGGATATGGTTGCTCCCCAAATCACCACAAGATTAAATATAGAGCTAGGCACACAAGAAGCATGAGTTTCTTAGCCACGCAGGTAACTAGAACAGTCGGTATTTCTGTGGTGTACTGCTGACATTTCCTCTTTGTTAATTTTCAGGCAAAATCCCAGCTAGGAAATAATTCCTGCCCATTGAAGGGCTGTACGAATTATTGAAGTTGCACAGTATAAAAAACACAGGATCAGCCAGCGAGTTCTCTTTCTGCAGTGAAACAATGTCCTAGCAATAGAAAACAACCAAACACATCTCAAAAACATCTCTTTGCGTAGGGTATCTTTACCATAGCTTTTGGGTTCAAAGAATAACTTTTGGCTAATACCTTACTTTCAGTTCTCAGAGGCAGATGCTTCTGCAGTCTCTCCACGTAGTGGAAGTTATTACTAGGTTTTCATTGCCCGAGACAAGGTATGTCCTCTGCAGCTTTACCAAAGTTATCTACAAAATCCACCTGTCATGTTAGTCTTACATTGGAGTTGCATTTTGAATAATTAGCTATAGAAAAAAACCTCTTATTAAGTCAAAATCATAAAACCTGTAAAGTCAAATAACCAAAATAAGAATTTACCCGCATTTTAATATGTAAGAACAGGTAAGCATAATTCTGCCCTTGTATATCTACATATCCTCAATGAAACATGTTTCAGCAGAAAAAATAATGGTTGATTTTGTAACTGAAGATGGGATCACAATGAAGATGTATAAGGAAAACAATTTAAGGCCATAAGGCAATTTCAATATCTTGCATTTCCTAGTTTTCAAGTGTTTAGCTTTACAATCGGATAATTTACTTTTAACTTAGATTTTTTAAAGACTGATGCGTACTTTATTCTATAAACAGATTATTCCCATGGAGAGTAATGGGACAATTGTAGAGAATACCATTCACTAAAAAGAAATAGAGCCCCAGGTAATTAGATATGTGGAACAAAATATTTAATCACAGATGTTTAACCTGTGCTTGCAAAGCTGAAAGCATCACTACTGAATACGTAAAGTGTTTGTAGAGGCATGGATATCTACAAGAATAACTGAGCATTTTTGTGCAAAACTACCTTGCAGGCCATAAAAGTATTGTATTTTATTTTATAAATAAATGGAATTATAAAAGGAAAAATCACTATCAGCAAAATATTGGCGAGCAAAGTCTTGTTCTATACATCCACGACAATATTCTTTATGGCCATTTGTTATTTGCATCTCTCACCATCCATGCAAGGAAGTGATGGGTGCTTTTAATCCTAATTTTGCAGACTGGGAGAGTGTATCTACACTAGGAACATTTACATAGCAGATGAGTAAAGATACTTGCCGAGTGTTTCTAATAGCAAAGCAGGTATCACATCAGAATTTCACCTCATGTCCCCAGAAAGTACCAACATCATCTTTCAGAGTAAACCCAGCTTCACTGAAAAAAATACAATGTTTGTCTGTAAATTTCTTGCTGATTTTAAACCTAATTACCTGAAAAATCAAGATTTCATACCAGAAAGTGAACGAATTATTTGGTTGTGCATAATGAGGGGTTAAAATAAATGACTTCTATCATTCCTAACATTCCAAATTGCAGTGCTGAACTCTAGAACTAATTGCTTAAGTAAAAAAAAAAACCACACACGAAAAAGTAAATTTGTGAAAGCCACTTACACTTATCGTGCACATTACTAGATGTTGCAGTATTTTGAAAAGGAAAGTATTCTTCAATACAATTCCACACTTATATAAAATTGTGTTTGTTCCTAATCTGGGGGAACATTTTTCAATGCCTTCTGGCACATTAAGAAGTTCTTTTTTACAAACACTTGCTCAGTGGGGCACGGACAATGAAGTGGTGTCAGAGCTTATCATTTAAAAGGAAGACAAATGACCACATCTGATATCACGCATGGTTTCTTTGTGATATCTTACTATTCCCCTCTGTATAGCCTAATACGATCATGTATTACATTTTATTTTATGTAATTTTTACAATCAGGCCTTGACAGTGATGACTCATTCTGTTGCGATGAAACCTGTATGTGTTTAATCAGAAATTATTTTATGTGGATTCATCCTTACACTCAGGATTTAAATGATACAGGACTGATACCCATTTTGCTGAAATTACACTGGTGCAAAGAAGGATGAAATCGGGTACCTAATCATTTCCAAAGACGTTTAGTGTATATCCTGAGACATACTCTTAGTCATGCAACAAACCAATTAATCCTTCATGTATTTCTAATCAGTCAAAAGTGACTGTAAGGAACAGATTCTGCTTTCAGTTGTCACAAAGCTTCTCCCCATGTGTATAGTATAGTGAAACCTCCTTAAGACATGTTCCTGCACATATTAGTGATCCTCTCCCAGCTTATATATCTACCCACATAATCTAAAATATATTCACAACAGATAAAAGTCTAATCCAAGAAGATGCTAAGGCAAGAAAAGCGGCTTGGTAAATAACAAAAAAAATTGGTAAGGACTACACTTCAGTTGTTACTGTTTGTAGCAAGCCAAAAATAATTGCAATGAAAACTATGTTACTCCTGCTTGAAATCTTAACAGCCTTGGTGATTATCAGGTAATTAGTGATTGCTAATGATCATCTTAGGCATGCTACTAGTCCATAAACGGAAATAAGTTGATGTTGGACCACCTAAATAGCACTAATTATGTACTTTTATGACCATCTTTCTTACAGAAGCAGGACACCTTGCAATATGCAACACATTTATTCAAGCAGGATGACAATTGGGGTGTCACTCCGATTTTAGAAATGGGAACAGAAGGAATAAAACCAGCAGTAGCCAGTTCTGCGAAAGAAGCAGGTAGCAGATCAGGTTAATGAACTCAACTGTCATGAGCCCTTGGCTAGTATTGTACCTACCTATTGTCTCTGTTTTAATTAGAAAGTACAAAATATTCACAGTACAAATTTCAAATAAACTGGGCATCTACAGCTCCAAGTGATTTCAATGATTTGCAGTGTGGCAAAGGAGTGCAACTAGCACGCAGCGTTGGCATGAATCAGATATGCTGGCTTCTTTTCACGATGCTGTCTGCAGATTTTTGCTGACTCCTGTTAGTTTCTAAAAATGCTGTTAAGCTTATGTTTTACAATCTGTGTACATCCAAGAAGTACAGATCGTGGGGATTAACTTCTTCTAACTCCCCAGATCTCAAGTTACCAAAAGAAACAGATATGATGGTACATTTTCTACAAAGATTCTATTTAAAAAAAAAAACAAAACTTTGAGAATCAGGTAAACCAGAGGTATCATCCATCCAGGAAAAGTTTGGTCACGCAAGTTTCTGAGGTAAAGTAGGAATATAGCAAACACACTTCTTATTAAACAAGGCTTAACAGCTAAACAACACTTTTCAACTACAGAGGGCTTTAGAGGCATTAGCTAACAAATTAATCTTGACAATAAACCCTTGCCTTACTAAATTGTAAGATACTGCAGTTTCCTACTTTACTGAGAGAAATTAGTGTGGAAAACTAAGGTACAAAACTTAAGAAATGATGCAAGGCAGATAAAGGGAGGCAGATAATAATAGAGAGAGACATATAATGGTAAAGACCTTAGCCAAGATATACACAATTCAGGACGTACATAATAGAAAACAAAATCATTAAATAAATGATTAAATAAAGGTAAATATAAGTAAATAAAAAAGCCTATTACCTCTTCTGTTTCTATTCTTTTTTTTTTCTTTTTTCTTTTTTTTTTCCCAAAATTGGTGCCACTGAATTCATGTATGAGAGAAAGAAATACTTGCTGCATTAGGAAATACACACACAGCTGCATCCATCCTAACGAAGGATAGCTTTCCACAGAAGATGATGGTGCAAGAAAGCTCAATGCTCACTTCACTCAATTTCCATCTTCTCTCACCACGCGTCCTATGTGTATGTCTCTTCACTTTAACCCGTCTTTGAAAAAAAATCTAATGGACTTGTTACATCCATATGTAAAAAGAATAAAATTACATATGAGGCTAATAGAAAATATGGACATTCAATAATTTCTGCAGGAAGTATTCAAAATACTTACTGAAGAATGGTATACTATGTATTATATTTCATTGTAATTCAATCTACTAAAAGAAATCGGCCATATACTGCAAAAAAGCAACATCTGCATTAACATCTGCATGTAAAACCACCACATTTCTAGATTAACTCACAAAACAGAGTATCAATATACCTCATAGGGCAGAGCACTCTGCAAGTAAAGAGTATTGCCTCCAAGTATAGGGTTGTATTTAGGATCCACAAGACCTCTACCAAAGAGACTATTCACATCCACACTGGGGGAAAATTATTACTGTGAGGGTTTGTTCAGCCATTTACAAAATAAACCATTTTTCCCACTAGTCCACATCTGAATATCATAAATCAAAACTTGCCTTTTAATGGACTGTTGAACTTATCCCTCAGCATTTTGACTAGTCTAATGGGATATTGGATCTACTTGTGCCAGAGTAAGTAAGAATAGTAAAAACCCTAACATTGTAATTCATACTTCTAGTCACCTCTCTTTCATTACTCTCCTCCTTCTTGCACTATCGATAAACATGATTCTTCCAGCTCAGAGTGCAAAATGTTTCACTTGATAATCTTTGACAGAACAGCCCCTGTGACTCAGTTTCCTCCTATGGAAAAGGTTTGAATTTCTAATCAAGAGCCAATACAAGCCAGGTGTGGCAAATTTCTACTTATTCCAGGAACAAAGAAAACTTCCCTGTTACTGGTTTAAGACTACTTTAGTGCAGAAAGAAAAATGCAGCACGATATTAAAAGTGACAATTTAGAAAAATGGCATGCCTTGATTTAGGCCTTAGTCCTGCCACCCTTACCCAGAGAACTTATATAACTTTATTTTTATGCCTACCTGAAAGAAGATTTAGTCCATGCTTAGCAGAATATAATAAAAAAAAACAGTAAAGATAAGGGAGAGAGAGATTATATCGCTGGGGAACATTTTAAGCTTTTAGAACAGTCTAGTGGGGAGCTCCACAGAGGAAACAGGCACACTTGAGTTAGTTAGAAAGTTGTTTAGATGAACCAAGTTTAGCTTTTCTCCTTTAAATAAAAATTAACATAATTTATCATCTGATTGCTGCAAAAACTAGACTGTGGACTCAGCAACTCCTTCATGTTCTTATTTACTTCACAAATCAGGTCAAAAGTGAATCAGAATTTATTATAATGGATAAATTTGAGAGTCTTTGCTTATAGACTTCAACTGAAGCTTTATATGCATGAGGGCTGAAAAAAGGACCACTGATCCAATATATACCTCCATGTTACAGATAACGATTGCTGTGCAAAAAATTTTTCTTAGCCCATATGATACATAGGACACATTCTTTAAAAAAATCCTCTTCTTTCTGCATTCCTGGCTCAACATTCATGGCTCTGGAGAAACAGAGGAAATTTCAAAAATGAAAAATGCTTAAATCACTATGTAGAAAATCTGTTACGAAGTCAGACTATAGTTCCTGTCCTGACCAACTCTCAAATGAGAGCGAGTGAGAATGTAATTTAAAAAGAGGGTCAAAAATCCAATAAAACATTTTTTATAATAGTCAGCAATATTATAACTTCACATTCATATTCTACGGGTATTTTAGGCCTGCCTCAGATTAAAAAAAAAGTCTGATTTTGAATTACTGTAATTAACTGCAAAAGCTTGCTGATTTGTTGATGCAAAATAATGTCAATCTTTTTCATAAACTTGTTAGATTCTTTGTAAATAAATAACAAAAATTATACAAGGAACAGAAATTGGGCTCTTTGTCAGGGGTTTGCTGTTGGCGCACAGAGAAAGGTGTTGTAAGGAGGGACATAAGCGAAAAAACGTGGTCCTTTCCCTAGCACCATTAGTGTAACATTACCAAACGGTGAGCCATATTCTTGTCACAGTATGCTTGTGAAAGAGGGAGTATATTTTACATTTCACCCTGAAAACTTATTAAGTCTGGGAGGAAGGAAGGTGTGAAACGTTGAGTTTGCTTAGAAGCAGAGTAGGTCAAAAAATAGTTTGGAGAGCACTGGAGAAGGAAAAGATAAATCCCTCTTGAGCTGAATAGCTGCAAGCATACGCCATTAATTTTTAGCTATTAAAAAGTCCTGAGGCATATTTTAAAAATCTTCACTCTTAACACTATTTTTTTTTCTGAGAATATCAATGGGACTTTTTAATTTCAGCACCACAATCTGGCCCTAAATTGAGAATATCCAACCCATGAACATCACTGAAGAATAAATTCAGTTGAGAGTGATTTCACTGTGTTACGTATTTGCACCTTAAACGTGAGCTACTCCTGCATCCCTACTGTGTTCATTACACAATAGTGCTTGACGTAAAAATCATATTCTGCAAACAATATTGATTCCAGTTCTCTTTTAATATTGGAAATCAGGAGGGAAAGAAGAAACACAACACTCTGTAACAGCAATGACCAATTTGCTGTAGTAAGCAATGGCACAATAGATGCAAAACCCGGCTCTTGGTCTGATACTACAGAACAGAGCATTACCCAAAATACGTCTGAGAAAAGTTGAGTGGGATCAGGCTATTTAATAGATGCAACAAGAGAAATAATTCAGAGCTACAATCTCAAATGTAAATCATTTAAGTATTCATTGATACCTGTCTCGCAACAGCCATAGATGGAATGAAAAAGCTGATGCAGGAATGGGCTAAGAGCGATCTAAGACACAACACACAGGCGCTGCCCAGAGGTGGGGGCAGAAGTGCAGTTATTATTTTATACTTAAGTTCTGTGTATTTTCAAGGTGCTAGATATGTTTTACCTGGACACCAAGGACACTGAGCTGTCATTCCTTCTTTCAAGAAGTCTGATTCAGCATTCATAAAAGACATAAATAAAGTATGGCATCTGGCTTTACCAAATTATAGCCATGGTCCAACAGTTTTATTCCAGTGTTATGTTCTGGTAAATCTTTTCTTCTGTTAAAGCAGATATTTTAACAAGGCACTAGAAAACAATGTTTTCTGTAGTCCATACTATCAGCTTTTGTCACTAAGGTCTTTATAAGCACTCTAAGCACAACACACATCCCAAGCATACAGCGATCAAAAGCTCCTGTATTGATGCAAAGAAGTACAAAATAGTGTGGGGCCCAATTCTGCTTCTACTATGTTCAACAACAGAGAGAAAGAATCATTTTTCTCTTATACTACTAAAATGCTCCTAAACTGCAACCCCTGTCTCACAAAGGTTTAAGTCAAACACTGGTCTAGAAGATAATACTACCTTGGGTAAAGGATCCTCGCAGAAGGGCAGAATAAAGGCATAAGCATGTCAGATCACAGTTATCAGTGAGCAACTATAGTCTATTTTGTCTCTTTGTTACAAAAGATTAAAGTAATAATAATTTGACCGTGCTTCCATCAATTTAAAATGCTCTGCTAGATAAATATTTTTAAGATCTGTACAACAGGCCTTCTATTTAACAATGAATACATTTCAGACTAATGTGCTGCCAAGCTCCAGCTCTCTTTCTAGCAGCTGAATTCTTGGATAAAATCATTTTGCAGGGTATGAGCAATGCAGTTCTGAAAATAGCATCACTGCAAAATGAAAGATGGCAAGAATCTCTACAATGCTGACTTATTTCAATGAAATTTCATCTTTTATAACCAGTATATATTTTGACATTTTCAGCTGAATTTTCATACTTAATAAAATGTAAATCTATAGAATTTGTTAATTTTGAGACCACAGCGTAAATGTCTAATAGGGAAGCAAAAGAAGAAAAACAGAATTTAAAAAAATGCCCATTCACAATTTACATCATAAAATATGTAAAACAGGAAAATGCTTTGTGGATCCAAATAATTTGCATTTATCACCACCACATGTGCAGAGACACTCACAAAAAGAAACCAACACCAATCAACAAGCTGTTTCACACTTATCTTTACGTATGTTTCTACTAGAAGAATGGATTGGAGCGATACTTTTTAAAATATTGGTGGCTTTATACATCTTGCGTAATACTCAGTATTCAGACGTGCTGCTGAGAAAACACTAAGAGGTGATATTTCACTTCCCTGATTCTAAGTAGATTACGTCTTTTGGCTTTCTTTCCAGTTCAACTGATACGAAGGTAAACTTCAGCAGATTATTTTTTTCCTAATAATGAAGATTTTTAAATAGATTGGAAAATAGAATTTTCAAATGAGGAGCCTGATATTTTACAATCCATTAATGCAGCTGTCTTTTCTAATTAACATCAGCAATAAAATTGTCATTCTTCTATCACAGATTTTATCCTAAAAATGAGATTATTTGTATATGAGAGGTGTCAAAATCCATAAGTCTGACAGTAGAAAAAGATGAAAAGAACACATCATAAATATCTTCTATCTACATTCGGTCACTGATTTTATATAGAAAGTGACGCTGTGTACCAAGCCCAGCTACATTCTCAGCAAGACCTGCACTTGTTAGGTCCATGTGCAGAAACCAAAAATACAAATGTCCCAGTTGTGCAAGCCCTAATTCATATGACTCACATAGACTTCCCTGACTTGTCCTAATGACACCGAAACACTAAGGATGATTCATGCAAATAAAATATGGAAATACACAACTTCTTTTCTAAATATTTCCCACCTGCATACATATATATATATATGTTCATATGTATATTATTTTTATCCTCAGATGTTTTACACCAATTTATCTATGCAGCAGGTCTGTCTTGAATATAATGTATAATTTAATCTCTACATACAGAACAGGTAACTGAGGAGGAAAAAAGGATAAAAGATAAAGGAAAGAAAGAAAATGAGTGGAGGAGGAAAATTAAAGAAAATAAAATAAAAACAGACATTAAGCTATATCCAGAATGATGTAATTACAGAAACAGTATCATTGATATTGAAAGGCTTCATCTATAGGTTTATCAAAATTAAAATATCTGTTTTGGTTTGTTGGCTGTTTTTTCTTTTTCAATCAGTACACACAGGTTTATAATCAGAAAGCAGTAGCTACATCTTTATATTGCACATTACTCACTATCTGTAAAAATATCAACACTGCTAAGACATACTGTGTCAAAAGTATACTTAAGAATTACAACATATTTTTAAACTCAAGACTATCTGTTTTGATGCAGTATAGGTAAAAGAACAGAAATAAAGTGAGTCCTATGCTACCTTTATCAGGAAACATACAAACTACATTTACTTATAGTATTTTTTTCTCAAGTCTGTATAGATGTGGACAATAAATAAATATACATGGCTAGAAAGAAAGAAATGCTTTGCATACTGTGTTAGCAGTAGTGTGGCTATAGTGACAGGAGTACTATATACAACAATATCCTCATATCAGTGCAAGATATCCGCTATGCTGCGTGTATAATTAATTGAAGTATTTGGAGTTGCTATATTAAAAGTAAGAGCATGACATCCTGTACCAGCATATAATAGATCCCTAATACATGATACAATGAAAATGATACATTTTAATGAAACCCAATATCTATCGATCAGCAGCTAAGCCTTACAGCTAAAGATCAAGACATAGTTACCGCTATACTTAAATAGTTCATTGAAAAAGTCTTCAATATTTGTGGTGAAATATTCCAACAGAGGAAGCAACAAATGCGATTATACCACCTGCACAGATTTCAATGAAAAATTAAGGCTCCCATTTCATACAGCACAATCCTTCACTTGAAATTCTCTATACATTGCTGGGTAAATATATCAGAGCCTTTTTGCCTTGTCAGAGAAGTAAAATTAATCAAATGACTGAGTTTCTATGAAACAGGCATTGCTTAAACCTTCAGCATTTTTTGCTAAAAATATTTCATACTTGTATACTACTGTATTGGTGATAAGGACTTCTGAATGTTTTAGTAAAAGCACATGTTAAAATATTTACTGATGCCGAAGGAACAGATGACTGAAGGAAAAGTGATTGTACAATAATGAGTTGTTGATGAAATCATGAACTACATAGCCCTGAATATGCACATTTTTCATACAACAGCTGGGAAACACTGCTTCCTCAGACCAAGTTTTTAAGAGAAAAAGAGACTGAAAATAATGGGGAGAAAGCAGGCAGCTAAGAACATAATATCAGCAAACCTTCAGTTCTTCAATTATTAATATCCTTTCTTTCCTTTATTCCCTTCTCCTGTGTTTTTTTCCTATTTTTAATATTCTTAAAGTATTAAGGGCGTTTGTGTCACTTTGCTTTGTTCTTCTCCATTTGTAATCTATAGTGGGAAACAAAACACCGCTGTCAAGTCTTAAAAAAGAATCCAAAAATTGTTTTCTCTTTCACCTGCTACATCATTACTTTTTGCAAAGCAGCTCTCCCTGCATCAACCTGTTGTGCTGTCTTCTAAATGAACTAAGCCTTATTTGCACTTTGATTTAATTTCAAAGGGGAAGCATTACTATGAAGGATGGACAGGCGCTATAGATTGCTTCTACAATATTTCAATGGAATAATAATGAGAAAAAAGAAAGCCAACAGCAAGTAGATTGTGTAGAACATGGATATGCTATTGATTAACATCATATTCTGAATTACTTATATCGTAGGTATAGTTATAATTAAAGTTATATTATATAATATGTTTCCCTGTTGACAATTTCTATTATCATGACTGGCAGTAAAAGTAAATTCTGAAGGGAATTAGCAAATATGGACAGAGGGACAAAAACAGTTTTAAGGAAATATCACGTAATGTTATGCTAAAAAGTGATCTAGACTTCTACTTGAAATTATACAATATTCTTTTTATACAGTATTCTTTTAATTTCACTACGTTCCGTATTTCTTTCTCTTTTAAAATGAGAAAAAATCTATGTAGAAGATAAATTTTAATTAGTTGTGTATGATAACCTTATCAGCTCAATAAGAAATGGTAAATACAGGAGCTCAAACACAAGAAAAGCAGTGACTTAAAAAGCCCTGGCTTTGTATTTTGTCACTCTTGCTTCTACGTGGCCCATCTTTACAAACTGCAACATGAGAATATTTTAAAAGATAATCTTCCCTTCAATGAAAGGCTATATTTATTCAACTTAGAAGATTTGAAGTGGTTATTTTACACTTATCTTTGTATTTCTTTCTCTAACAGTGCGAGCATCCGTTTGAGTCTTTCATAATGGCACCGATACTCAGAACTGAATCCAATTATAACAACCTACCAGCAGTACTAATTGGTGAAAATGCATTGCTGGTAATTGCTGTAAACTCATCCTTCTGCACAGGATGAAGGAGGGCAATAAATTCTACCCAGCGTTACACAATAGGGAAGACTACCATTAGCACTGTTTTTCTTAGGTAAAATGCATTAAAGTGAGTCATCCACTTAAAAGTTACCTACTGGTAGCTTTAACCCAGATTCAGGGACTAAGGTAAGTGCTTCCAAAAAAAAAAAAAAAAGAATATAAAAATAATAAGGTGAGGAAGAGAGAAGAAAAAGGAAGGAAACATCGTCAGTAGTCCATGGTGTTTTGTTGTGTGGGGTTTTTCCCAATCTGTAGGCGAATCTCAAATATGGTGTATTGGCTTATTTTTGCCTTTCTTTTATTGCATGCTTTCATTATGTGATCTTTGCACTGCTCTGGGCAACACTTTCACGCTAATAAGTACGCAGTGCTTTAAAGATTTCCATCTTACGGCCGCGCAAAACATACAGCCGCTTGCACCGAGAGCATCCATCGGATCTGGCAAAGGTGGTTTTTGAGAAGTAACGATTTGCAAGGCCAACGCTGAAGCCAACACTTCTTTAGTTGGGTTGCTTTAAGCCTGCGAAAACCCCTCCGGCGTGGCACAGCGTGCGCGCACACGGCGCCCCAGCAGCGCCCCGTGCAGCGAGCAAACCCCCAGCTGCCCAAGCCCCGGTGCCGTGCGCTGGAGCCCAGCCCCGGGGGCTGCGTCAGGCACGGGCTGGCAACTCAGAGCGGGGCTCGCCCGCCCGTGTCGCGTGCCTGCAGCCGCAAGGCAAGAAATTCTTGTCTTCTGCGTGAATTTTAATAAAATCGCGAAAGTTTTAATTTTTCTAAAAAAATAGTGTTAGAACTCCAGGCAGGCTGAAATAACCCTTGTGGGAGGAGGGGGCGGGCTCCGTGTAACTCGAAACTTTCCTGTCAGCGCGGCCGAGCTGCCGGGGATATATTTAGAGCTGGGCTCCGCTCTGGAGCGCGGCTGGGCGGCAAAGCCTTTACCTCAAAAGTACAGCGCCGGCCGCGACCGGGGCACCCTGCCCGCCCCCCGGCCGCCGCCCCGGAGGGACCCCCTGCTACCGTCACTCTTTTCCCAAGCAAAAGCAGCCGAAATCCTGCAATTTTACCTCGCCGCCACTTTCCGCCCGGACTTACTTTACCTCCCTTTGTATTTTCGCCGGCGCCGCGCTCTCCCCGGCGCGGCGGCGCGCCCCCGCCCCGGCCGCGCCCCCCGCCCCGGACCCCCGGACCCCGCGGGGACTTACGTGGTGGCGGAAGGGAAGGGTCCCTCCGAGGAGTGGTTCATCACCAGGGACTGGAAAAGTGTCAGGCTAAAGACTAGCAGCCAGCCAGCAGCCATCTTCCTGATCGAAGATCGATCCCCCTTCCCCAAGTCGGCGAGACGGCAATAATAATAAATTCAATTATTGTCTGTGTGGTGGTGTGGGGGGGGCTGTTGTTTTTTAAAGCCTCCTCCGCTCCCCCCCCACCCGCCCCCTCGCAGGAGGCGCAGCCCAGAGATGTGCGGAGAAGCGGGAGCGCGGCCGAGGGTGGGAAGGAGGAGGAGAAACGATGGAGATCTGTGGGTGGAGAGGGGGGAGAGGAGAAATAGAGAAGAGAGAGAGAGAGATACTCTACTCTCTGCTACTCCAGCAGCAGCTCCAGCTTCATCTGATCCGCCGCCATCAGGGCTACTTTTGTAACAGATCTCCGCTCACTCTGTGTGCGTGTGTGTGTGTCCTTCCCTGATTTATTCCCCTGATTGCAGAGCAGAAAGAGGAGGAGGAGAGAGGCAGGCGGGGTGGGGGCTCCTGAAGGGACGGGAGGAAAGAAGGGGAGAGAGTTGGAGACGGGCAGATCGCTCCCGGCTCCTGCCTTCCCTGCCGGCAGCGGGGGAAAGTCGGGGCGGGGAGCGGGGGAGGGCGCCGGGCCCTGTGGCGGCCGCGCTCCTTACAAGGCAGCCGAGGAACTCCCCGGGCCGGGCTGGGCTGGGCCGGGCCGGGCAGGGCCGCCCCCGGCGCCGGGGGAGCCGCGCTCCCGCCCCGCTCGCCGCCGGGGGGCTGCGTGCCGCACCTCCCAGCCGCCCGGACGCTATTTTTAAAAACCGCTTCGTGCCTTATTTTAATTCCTCCCCCCCCCCCCCTTTTAAGCAGCAGCCTCACGCAGCCCGTGTGCCACCAGTCTGGGCTGCGTTTATATATATATAAATTTATATATGTATCTATGAATGTCTCTCTTCCCGCTGCGGGCGGTGGCAGCGCTCCTCAGCGCGGAGGCTCGCCCCGCCGAGCCGCGCCGGCCCGGCGGAGCAGCGCGGCCGCCCCCGCCCGCCGCAGGGTCCCGTCCCCGGCGGGACCCCGAAGCGCTTGTGGGAGGCGGGCCCCTGGGGGCACGGCCGGGAGTCCTCGGGTTTCATCCCCGCCCCAGCCGCATCGCTAACCTAGATACTCATTTCAGGTTCCTTTGAAAATTCGGAGGACAAATTCCCTCTCCCGTCCTTTATTTTACCCGTGCTCACGAATACCAGTCTCTGTGGCAACTATACATTCTCCGTACGAATGGAGAAAGTAATCCAGGGAAATATTTCTTAGCTCATTTACTAAAGCAGTTAAAAGTTCAGTGAAAATTTTGATTTTCTTTTCAATTTGTGGTTTGTTATTTTTGCTTGTTTTTCTTTCTTTTTTATATGCTTATATATTTTCTAATTAAATACAATTATGTAATTATATTCATATTTTTATATATTTAATTAGTCCAATAGGTGAAAATGAAAGATCAGACCCAGTATTCATGTTGTTTTCACATCCTTTGTATTTCAGGGTCACATCATCTTGACTGTATTAACTCACAACAATTTCTGTAAACCAGAAAAGTGCTCATCTCTATTTTAAAAGTGGCAAAAGGACCAAAGCTGAGATCCGCAAATGAAGAATTGAGTGTTCACGTTGCCCAGGCTCCAAGCCAGCACGATATTTCAGTTGCAATCTGTAAAGCGTGCAGTCACTCATCTACATTGTTTCTGGATTGGAGCTGGCACTTTGGAGCTGGTGGGAAGAACTCCCAGTTGTCTTCACCCATCCACCTACCTGTAGGTACGTAGGATTCAGGGTTTGGATGCAGGTCCAAAACAGCAATTTCTAAAATGATACTGCAGCCTGTAGACTCGAACAGCCTGAAGAGTACCTACAGACCAGCTTCTCTAGGTCTCCATAGGCTTTACAGTTTTGCCACATCAGTTGCAAAACTTCAGATACTCAGCACCTCTGCTTTCCTACAGGGATGTAGAGGCACCGATGGTCTCTGCTGCGAGGTGCGACAGGTAACTGCAGAGTCATGGGCATGTGGCACAGAGGTACTGCTTCATATAGGATGTACTGAGATGAGACCCAGGGTGGAGAGAAGATGTTGGGAGTGGAGTAAAGGTTTGGAGAAACGCATGGAGGAAAGAGGCTGGAAATGTGGAGTAGTTCAGGTTGCACAAGGCCATGACAAATTTAATTCTTAGAGTTTAATTTAAGGCATCTCCTCACTCTTGGGGCCCCACACTGTTTAAGGGTAGCATTATCCAGTATCAAGAGGACATCAGTTCAGTTATGAACATGAATATTCTCAAAAAACCACTGGTTCTGCTCCTTGATAGGACTCTGAAGGTCAGCACAAGTTCATGCCTAAACTCTGCTGACATCCAAAAACTAGATGTTCTTCTGTTAGTTGTGCCTCAAAACACCTACAGCCTCGCACTGGGCAACACAGTGATGGATTAACACTCCAGCAACAGCCCTTCAGAATAAAAAGTGGAAATGCCCCGCCTGGCTCCTTCCCTACCTGAAGGATCCAACGTTCGCCCATGTCATCTCTGCTCACCAGGAAAGTGCTCGTGTTCAATTCCCAGCTGTGCTTCCCCCAGAGGCCCACACAATGCTCACCAGGCCACGGTTAATGAGCTGGGGAAGAGGCGCTCTCCCACTGAAGTGGGTGAGCAGAAAAGAATGCACACGTGGGTTATAGCAATAGAGGGTGCAAATGACTGTCCAAACCCACATGGGAAATGGTTTCAGCAGGTGAGAATAAGCAAGATCACTCTCCCTCAGATGTACCGTTTCAATATAACGTACAAGGGACAAAGAAAGATCAAAGAATGATAATGTAAAATAATAAGTACAGGGTTACACAGAAGTGTTTCTTTCATCATTAGTATAATTTCTATAAGCCTACATTTGTGATGCTGCATCCATCATTTATAGAGCTCCTTAGGGCAGTAATTATTGCTACTAATAGTTCCAACAACAATAACACGTGGATAGCAATGCAACAGTGCAATGCATGGGTGGGTTGGCACCACACCTAGTACCGTAAGGTCTGGACTGCGACTGTTTCATCAGTACTAATACACTGTAACAATAGCTGAAATGTGAAAAAGGTGCTAGAGAAAATACTGCTCTTTTTTAATATAGCAATATTTGAAGCATCAAACCTACTGTGCTATTTACAACTGTATAACAAGACTCTCTGCAAGGTAATCCTACAGTGAATGCCACTTAGGTGCAAGTGAATGCCTGTGGAGCTCACTGAAACTCAGGGATGAAGGTGAAGAGAAAGGGTGTCTACATGCGGCTGCAGCGTGGAGGAGAAATACCCAGGTTAGCTCCAAACAAGCTGCTTGAGGTGCTGAGGAGCAGCCAGGGCTGGGAAATGGAGCTCAGCAAGGGCTCCCTGTGTGCCATTCGTGGGAAGACTCGGATCTGTGATATCCAACTCAAGTTCAGCCTGCAAGCTTTACGGGATTTACAAGCAAGCTTGGACCAGAGCCCAGTTTTGAGAAGAGCTGGAGTCAAATAACAGTTTTCCTTCAAAATTAAGTGAGGATTGAAGCTGGCTTTTGAATTTTTGCCTCTTTTTGAATCTGAAATTCAGGAAGGCAATGCCACCCTGAAGCATGGGGAAGAAAAGAAAGCAGGAATTACTCCAGGAGTAATGTGTTATTTACTATTTACTCACCCTTTTGTTTCGCCTGATTATTTATGGCTTAAAAATGCATTTATATGCCAGGTATTCAATAAAGAATGCAGAATGCTTAGAAATGTTGACCTTATCCAACAAACATGTATGGATATGAGTAATTGTGCTCAAATGAGTTCCCACTAGCTTTGACGGGAAAGTGTGATTGACTTAAAACATAGTACTAGCAGAATTAAGTTTCTTGGTATTTCGTCATCCTCCCATAATCCAGAAAAAAAAGTGCACAAACATAGTTTCATCATGGAATTTTAAAAAGCTATTAAAATCTCCTAAGCAATCAATTGCTTTACATTTGATGTTTATACTATTTCCCTACACAGTCACGTTTGAAACAATATTTTAAATATGTGCATTTTACTTCACAGTGATGTTGCACTGCAGATATTCTTATGATTTATCTGTGTTAAGGTTCCTAAAGATCTATTACAGCTGACAAGTCTTCTTTTTTAAGCACTTAAATACAGACTTGAATGACAAACCATGAAAGTAAATCTTTCTTCATTCTTACTTCACCTCCTTCTAAATTTATTGCCTGTCATATCTGACCGAGACCTGTCTGTGAAGGAGCACAGGAATGACAGGGATTGATATAATGAGAGGGGTCTTACAAAAAGTTTGCTTTGCACCTACTTGGTGGACTTGGCAGTGTCGGGTTTACAGTTGGTCTCAATGATCTTAAAGTTCTTTTCCAACCTAAATGGTTTTGTTCTGTTCTATTCTATTCTATGATTTACTGAAATTACTAGGAATCTTTCAATTGACCGTGGTGGTCCATAAGTCAGAAATAAAAATTCCTATTGCAAAAGTACAAAATTTATTTTGCATGAAAGCCGCCTTTTCAGTTCAGTATATCAGTAACAAGTATTAATTTGTGATCAAGCCTTTCTCTTTAATTTCAATTTCTGGATATATTATTTTCTTAAATTATTTACGCTGTTGCAAATCCAGTGTAAGAGACAACGAGCTGGGCCTTCTGTGTCTTAACCATGTTTCTTAAGAAAAAGAAATATTAAATTAAAACCAGATTCAAAATTTTATTAATCTGATTTTATGCTTGTATATAAACTAATTCTTCAGTAATCAGCATTGTCATAAAACTTTTGGAAAACAGGGGCAGTTTAAGACTTAACATATACAGTGATTGTCGCACTTGTGTGAATAGATACCATGCAATGACCAAGTGTCTTAAGTGTCTTTTTCTTTTTGGTTATATTCAGTAAATCGGTAGGGGCTGTTATTCTCGCTGACCCTCATCTGCAGTGTGCTGAGTACATACACTTCACCCCTGTGGTTGGGGTGACAAGTACTTTGCTAGATGGAACCCCAGATGTCATTCAGTTCGGCCAAAATGTGCTTGCTGAAATACTGTAAAGAGTATGACAAGGTCTTAATCAATGCCACAGAGATACCAAAATACCATTTGGTTCCTGGCATGTAGTATCTTCTTTATGTCTGTGTGTTATACAGGGCAGGAGGGGGTAATCTTACTGAGTAATTCTCATTCTGTTTGCTTGTGTGGGACTGACTAGAGAGTGCAGCCAGCCTGATCTCAATTTCTAATTTCAGAGGAAAAAAAACCTCTTATTGAAGTCTGCACCAGATGGAAATGCAGGATCTGGCCCATTGCAAGTGAGCTGAATTATTTTACATATTTGAATTGGATATCATTTTATATTGTAAAAACTCTGTGAGCTACAGCCAGCAGCAAGGTAGTCAACACTGTTTTGTTCTCACCCTTGGTTTTATTCACATTTGAGTAAATGTGCTGAACCTACTAGCAAAACTTTCCCTATCTGATATAATTCAGTGTTTATTTTTTTCTTGTTATTGTCAGATTTGAGGAAAACATTCATCCTAATTCAAGTCATGAGAGCAGGGATGTACGCATTTTCACACTGGAAGTTTTTTTGTTTGGTTGGGTTTTTTGATACTGCTTTAAACCAACAATAATTTAAGGATAGTTTAATATTGAAACTTGGAGCCCAGCATAATAAATATTCTCTTAATGAATACTGAAGAAAACTATCTTAAAACAAAGTGCCAGGCTTGTAAAACTTTTTATTCATTTAAGGAGGAAGCATAATCCAAAGTTTATTCAATTATCACTGATCCTAATACGTCTATACAGGACATTGTAGCATTGTGTGGAGATAGTAGTTTGGTTCTGAGAGGCTCTATGTTCATTCTATTATTATTATTATTATTATTATTATTAAGCATCAGAGTTTGGAAAGGAAATGAACTTTTTTGTTCAAGAGTCACTGTATTGTATTTCCCAGTGTAATGTGGAAGTGCTTGTTGTAAATCTCATATTGATGTTGTGACACTCTTCACAGAAAACCGTAAATGTCAGTAATCTTGCTGAAGGAAACCCTCAATTATAAATGTTAAACCGTGGTATGTTCTGAGCTTGTAAAGAAATATAACTTCTAAGAACAGTCTTATACAAATAACATATATTTTATATAAGGATGGATTAAGATGGATTAAGTGACACAACACTTTTTTACAATTTTGTCTGTCTTCCACCCAGCCCCTAATATATTTTAACTTAGTTTATTTCATCCCTTCCATTGACTTTAAGCAGATACAGTTCTTTCTTGAACCAAAAATATGTATGTATTTCTTCTTTCACCTCCTAAATCAGACAATTTTTCCCCAAGTTTTCACCCTGTGAGATTCATCCTTACACCAGTAGAAGCTTTTCTAAATGTAAGAATGCTACTTTCCTGAAATCTGGTATCTTGCAACTTTTTAGGACTAAAAAAGGACTTTATAGGACTCCATCGTCCCACTGGAACGAGAGGACAGCTGCTCTCTGAGCTGGCAATCAGAATAATCGTAGCAAACCACTTCCAGCCAAATGGGCTGAAGCTGCCTCTATATCTCATACCTGCTTAAGCCGTCTAACCTAATTAACCAGGTGGTTATGAAAGCTGCATTCAGAAGTTATTGCTGAGATTTTAATTAGCAGTATTCCTGAAAAAGAATGGGTGCTTTCATGCCATCCAGCCACAGATGCTGCTTTTGGAAGTTCAACAGGGTGAGCTAAAGCTTAGTAGGAAAGTTGTATCTGACTCCCTTCTTTTGAGAACATAGTTATTACTGTGCTCATTCTGCACTCAGTGAGATACACATGGACTACCTACAGGGAAAAAAAATGTTTGTTTTGTCTTATCCAGTAAGTTACAAAAGTAAGTACCGTGCTTTTAATACAATGACTGTTGTTTAAGTGACTTGTGCTCTTAGAGAATGCCAGCCTGAGAGTGCATGAGCATTGGATCTTTGGATGAGGTATTGTGCATGAGCGAGACACAGTATTTGTCAGAGAATTGCCTCCAAGAACCTTTACAGAGTGATGTTTGCATTCAGTGTTGGATCACCAACCTCCTGATGCTTTTAAGTTTAACCACTAGGAAAAACTAGTGATCTCAGCTCCATTTGTAGTCAATGGACATAGACCAACACCTCCATAGAATGATGCATCCCATCCTAAAATAGGTGGTTGAGATGATATCAGTCTCCTATTTCATCTGCCTTGCAAACTATTAGTGAATACAAAAATAACTCAGAAGGAATATGGGGCAGAGGTGAAAAAAAAAAAGTCAGAATGAAAGATAATAGAGGCAAAGGAAGAGTTAAGAACAGGAAAGTACAAATCAAGAAGAAAGGGTATACCTGTGGAAATGAAGACAAACCAGTGAATTTATGTACCATAAAAGGAAGATAAAATTTTGAAAAGGAAAGGAAAGAGTGAGGTGGGGAAAAGTAAAATGAAACAAGAAAACAGGAAAATGAGGAGGAAAAAAAGTGATTAGGAAAATGACACAGTAAGGGAATGGAAAACTTAGTACTGAAAAGGAAGAGATGTAGGTAAGTGGGAAGGATCACAAAGAAGAGAAAGGGGAAGGAAAACACCAACAGAGGTTTAGTCTGCACATATTGATGTGCACGTGTCCGCTTGTTTTAGTTTTAAAAGATGGCAAATTAGGAGTCGTAACAGTAAAAAGAAGATGCATATTTAGCAAGTCTTTCAGTATGTCAAGGGAGGACACTGTAGACTGACATGACTTTGCCGTAACTATGCTGTGATGGATCAGAAGCCACGTGGCCACATTATCTGGGATTGGGCCCAGTCTAATATGCTTTGCCCCTAAGCAGAGATTATTAGCTCAGATAATGAAAGCCACATAGCTTCTGGTTTAGGAACATAAGACTCCTCCTTGTGCTGAGAGTGAGGGCAGGACTCACTCCTGTGTGATGCTATATACCTCAATCTGATAATACAGTGTCTGCTACACATTTTACACCAATTGCAAAAATGATTTGATCTAAACTTGAATCTTCTGTGTACCCAGAGTTTCTAATGAGAGAAGCTGGTGGGATAGACGGTAGACTTCATGCCAAGTACCCTTAAGAAATAATAAAGTAATAAATAAATATTTATAATATTCCTTCACCGATAAAGCCTAAGGGCAGATAAGTTCTCTCATCTCTTTCATGATTTATTAAAAATCTTTAATTGGCAGTTCTTAAAAAATTCCAATTCAGCTTTTAAAGTGAAAAGCCAAAAGATAAAAGCAGCTGTAGGTAAACTTGCACATCTGATCAACCCCAGTCTCTAATTAAAATGAAGGAATGGATTTAAAAGTTACATTTCAAGCTTCTGCTATCATTTTAGCAGTGAGTATTTTTATGTTGTCTGAAAGCATAAAGTAAAATTTTTGCATATGCCCATAGTATCTATACAGGTCAAATTCTTTCCAGAATCATACCCCATTAAACTACGTAATAATGATGTCATTTATTCATACGGGTTAGTACCCCCTTTATTGTCCGAACAATGTCACAAGCCATAATTTATCAGTATGGCAATGTTAAGCCTCCTCGTTATAATCAGCTCTGCACAGTCTGCAGTTCCATGCAAAGCAAAAAGGGCAGCTCTGTACAATCCACTCCAAATGCTGGGATTAATTATGTTGTAGACTTCATGTTGCACTTGCAGATGTTATTAATTACTGCCACTCCCAGTTTAATAGCTTTTTCCATAGTAACTATGAGAATTTAAAGAAGGTGTGAAGGGAAATAAGTTGAGTAGTTGGTTTTGGTTTGGTTTTTTTTTTTCCTAAAAGGAGGACAAAGGCAATCTGACTATATATATATATATAAATATATATATACAAATATATATAAATATATAAAAATCCCCAAACCCTAAGCAGTGCAAGATAAACCAAAAGTAATGACACAGAGGAATGTGAACATTTTCAGAAGGTACCAAGGGACTTACTTAAATAATCAATTACTTAAGTTAACAATCTGCTCTCACTTGATCCTTTTAAATTTAATCCTAGTTCGCACTTTTTGGTATAGTCTAGAAAGCCCAGTGAAGTCAGAGTGCATGCAGTGCAAATAAACGTGGAGCTATGTCTGCCTCCAGCATCACAGATTTACTAGATATAAACACACTACCAGTGGCACTGGTTTAGAACTAAAAAGTTTAAAATCATAGATCACTATTACTTGAAAGAATGAAGACTTAATAATAAATTTAATATCTTATGTGAATTATAAATTAACCACGTGACTGTGTCTCCTTAAATTGAAATACAGCTTTTTACATCCACTGCCCAGCACATTTACAAGAACAAGAGCAACATTTATCAGCTAACACACCAAGCACCTGTTATCGTTGAGTCATATCTAAATTCTGTCCTCAGACAACATTTGCTGTTGGTTAAGAGTTATTCTGAAATGTCTAAGTAGAATGTCCTGGTAAAGGGGCATATGAATAGTTTAATAGTTACTCTTCTCTCATATCAGAAAATAAAGTGAAAATAAAAGCAATTACTGAAAAATTACAGATTATTGCAACTTGAAACTACTGGGGGAAAAAAGGTGAGAATTATTTTGATATTTCAAAATGATACATTGAAATAACATAAATATTTCCTTTTCAAAAGACTTTTCAGATACTTCTTTACATTTATAACTGAGGATTCTTAAAAATAATTAAAAGAGAAAACAGAGAAAATAGGGTTATTGGCAAAATCCATATTTTCTTAAAAAAACCCCTTTACTTTGGGAAACTACTAGCACTGTTCCTCTGTAAGTAAATGTGGTGGTCATTTCTCATACTCTAACTCTTAAAATGTCATATGAAAATTATAACAGTCTGAGCTGTATTTCCGTCAATAGCTGTGATATAGAAAATGTGTCTTTAGGTGTCCAGTCCTCCCTCTGTCGAGTACAGAAAGCCTTTCCCCCACTTTGAAATGCAGATGACTGACTCCAGGAGTACCACAAAAATTTTCCCCTTTTTATTACCAAGGGAAGCCCATTGCCAAGTCCCACACATGCCTGTCTGCACTCTTGGAGTAAAATATAACCTTTTGAAGCAGATAAGCATTTGTCTTGTGCACTGCTGAAATCCTGGTTTCAGACTTTAAGTCGGTCAGAAGTGGTGCCCAGTTTGGGACTAATCTTCCTCAGAAAGGTACCTAGCACCTCAACTGCTTGTGTGTATTAATAGTCCAGTATTTGAAATTGTCATCAAAACATCTACCTAAAGCACATGGTAAGTAATAATAATCCAGGGCATAATAAAATAATTAAATAAATATAAAATTAGAATCTGTAAAAAAGAAAAAGGCTCTTAATGTTTAAGATGATAAATCTGGACTGCAAGTTTTCCTTTTATAACACAGATCAACGTTTTCCCAGTGAGCTGGGAAATTCCTGTAGGACCTAAGCATGTTCTGCCTCCCACGCGACACTTTGCAGCAGAAATCCTCTTTGAGGAGAAAAAATTCCTCTCCACAAAAGGCTACTGCTATTTTCTTATCTGGCACCATGAACTGGATGCCCAGGCACACTACCCTTGAGGCCAGCTGAACCACATCTTGCATGATGTCTTACAGAGAAGTCACCTTGCCACCTCCCCAGAGATTGCCTGAGACCAGACTGAGGCACCTGCTAAGAAAAAGCAGCAACAGTGGTAGATGGGACCACTGTTCATTATTCCCTGGCAATAGAGTTCCTTTGTTTCTTTTTGACCTTGGAAACTTCTTCTGCCCTTGTCTAGCCTTTTCTTCTGGCCGGTCTCCCAAGGCCTGCTTTCTAGGCATAAAAAGAGATGAGAGAGAGATCATTTTTGAAAACATGAAAAGTCTCGGGAAAACATTGAGAGGAGGACATAACCTTGAGAGTACATGGGTAAAGAAGGCAGAAAACCTAATGCAGGGTCAGAAAAATGAAAGGAAAAGGATTAATTAAAATGTACTAAAGGAGTTTTGAAGATGAAAAAGGAATATAAGTGCTAAGTATTTTTCTTTGTAACAGAAGCTCTGCTGAAAATCAGTGGGGAAAGCATGGCTTTTATTTGAGTGGCAATTTGCATATTAATATTGTGATAGCATTATGCAATAGTATATAAGACAGATTGGGTAAATAAAGGCTGTGACCAAACATTTCAGCTTTTCCCCCACGTCTATTGAAAATAAAGCTGGCAGCATGTCACACTGTAGGCTTGTCCTTGATTTGTTTCCAGTAGAACATTAATTGATGTGTTCCTGTGTTTTGATATGTGCTTTACAAGCTCTATAACTCAAAGGGTGATTACAGCCAGGCTAGCAATCTGGATGCCAAGCCTCATTTCAGTGAACTGTCCTGGATATTTCACTCTAGAAATCATGGCTTTCTAAATGTGTGGGAGACAATATTAAGCAGTGGCAATCAACAGTACAGTTTTCTGTTGGTGTAGCGGGAGGGAGTATTTTGAAATAGCTAGTGCATCTGCTTGGTAGCTATTTTTTTCTCAAACTGGAAAAATCTCCAATGTTTCAAATAAAATACCCACAAAATACCCAGAAATGTAGAAGTCTTCACAAAGAACATTCTGTATTTTTTCCCCTAGTACTTAAAAAATTGCTTTGCAAAACTCATGGTAACCCAGAAATTTTTGAATTATAGTTTCATTCCAATATGATCTACAGTGGCTCAACTGTGACCCCTAAATACCAAGGCTATAATGGGACGGGTGAAAAATTCAAGCCCATTATTGTACTACCCCGTGTTACTGTAATACCGTCTATCCATTTCATGTTTCATCTAGTTTTCTAATATTATTTCAGTTGGTGAAAGATGCTTAACAGGAAAAAAATTTAGAAGCACTTTTTTAATAACTCTGGTGTTAAAGGAGTTGTAGAGAGTTTGTGCGTCAAAGAGAAAGTAATGTGATTGTAAGTTTATTCGATTGAAGGCTACTTCCAGTACAGCAGCTTTACAGGTTAGTATCCTTTTGTTATAAATTATTTCAGCTTACACATCAAAATCAGCTGGAAGATGCTATTAGTATTGCGGAGCAGAGTACTAGAAGCAGGGCAAGGCACATTACTATAATTTTGCAGAGTGAAAAGTGGCACGTTGGCCACAAAACTGTGGAAGCAACCAGCAGCATTAATCTGTTGACAGAAAAATATTTAATATATTTAAAACACAAATGTTAGTTCATTATGTCATACATTGAGTGTTCTGTCTGAAAACCGTGGGTATAAAGATTTTGCTTTATCCAACTTTTAGGGGAGCACCGTTGCCCTCTTTTTACCAATGGGATATGTTGTCATTTCACTGGGCTCCTGAGCCAGCACATCTGTTCAGCATCATCTCAGGATTTGTTGCAGAGTTACTGTTTATGTAGACACTGCTTTACAAATGCCTTTTGCAAAAAGTGCAACTGCCTATGCACAGGAGAGAGGTCAAGTCTATTACTTTTTATACAAACTCGTGTTTTGTTCCTCATCATAGTACTTGACTGATTTTTCAATGGAGCACTTAATGATGTGAAGAATACTTGTTCTTATTATATATACTTTCTTATTTTGTTTTTCATCTGTTCTTTTATCCATAAAATTTTGCACTAGAAAGCCAAGCACACCTTACTCTGTGGTCAGAAGGTGAGGAGAGTGGCCCAGCCTCAGGCTTTTGAGTCATACAGGCAACATGAAATTCTGATGTGGAAGCAAAGTGTCTTCTTAGCAGATGAAGGAGCTTATAAGAGTTTAAATAAGGAAAAATAAACAGAAAATAGCAGTGTAGTTTTGATGTGGCAAGAAGAGTGGGATAATTCAAGAGAGGTCAAGTTTGGGAGACAGGGCTGATAGGAAGAAAGTGGACTTTTGAAGAAGTTTGGAGAGGAGAAATGAGCTGAAGAATTTGCGGGGGGAGATAAGAGGTTGTCTCTTTTCCTGATACTTCTAGTAAGCATATTGCTATGTCTAAAAGATGAAGTTGCTGCCCTTGACCTTCATTCCAGACATTTAACTGGTCTTTAGATATCTTTGAACTATACCATGCGTGGAATGTCCTGGGTATCAGGAATGAAGCCTTTCAATTTACTAAATATTCTGTGGAAGTTACAATGTAGAGATGAGAACAGATCTAGAAATACAGTTGCAGCCTTATGTACACTAAGTGCCCAATGATCCACCTTCCCAAGCACTAAAGTTTTCTTCTGTTTCTATCTAACTGAGCAAACGAAGATGCAAATAATTAAGACCAGGTAATCCTGTGGCTTGGAGCTTCCTGCCAACTGGAGATAATAGAATGAATTTCTTGCCGATTCTGCTGTATGAAATGAGAATGTTAGGAGTTAGCAAAACGTGCTCAGAAAATACTGTGTTCCTGAGGTCAAAAAGTTTTAGAATAAAATAAGCATTGCCAAAAATCAAACTGAAATTAAAACAAGAACCAGAAGTTTCACTACTTTCACAATGGAGAGAAGCAGAGGCATTACACAGTGAGGTTAAGGAAAAAGATGACATAGCTATGGCTGTGTCATAGCTATGACATAGCCTTTAGAACAAAAAAAATACTTTCTTTCATGTTTCTGACCTTGGTTTTATAAAATGCTTCAGAAGAGATTTTGAAGGTAATTAAAGACATAGAAAAAAATGTGATAAAATAAAACATGAGTTTACCAAAGACTTACTTGATCGTGCTGGATTAAGCTGATATTTTCCTTTGATTTTCTAGACAAGGGAAATGAAATGCATCTAATCTACCTGGACTTTTACAAAGCATCTGATACAATTCCACAAGGAAAATTATTAGCTAAATAGCGAAGTCAGGGATTAGTACAAGAATTTTGAAAAGGGTAAAGCATAAACTTAAAAGAGAAAAAGTGAAATGTTGAAGTAAAATGCTGGTTAGACAATTATCTAATATTAAATTAGAGACTTATTCCATCTAATATTTTCATTAGTAATCTTGGCTCATGATATGTGATTGTTCTGTTAAAATTTAATGATGACGTAAAGGAATTACCAATATGGGGGAGGGTCAAACATCATACAGGATGAAAAAAGATGAATGATGATGGCAGTAACAGAGTAAGAAGAAAATCATGACTTTAGGGACTAATATGAAAAAAATATTTGCTGGCCATATTAGCTGATTACAGGATGACTATGATCCATTAATGTTATGTAGATGCAAAATAACCAAATATAATCTTGTAATCTGGTTCTGTTCCCCTGTATTGTTTTTATAAAGCACTTGAATTTGGGCTGAGTATGAAAAACTGGGAGTTTGAACCTTGTTTCTTACATTCCCATGCAGATATAGCCTGTGAGACCCCATCCTGACTGTGGAATACACTTCTGGCCAGCCATGTTAAACAAATAAATTCAAACTGGAACAAGGGCTAAGAAGGGTTCCTGGGATTAAATGTACTTTGCTGTTACAGGCTGGGGGCTGATAAGGAGTATGACCACCCTCTGAAAATGTAAGAGCAGACAGAAAAGAGAAAACAAATTTTAGCTAATGAGTAATGCTGGCACAAGGACAAATGGGCACAAATTAGTCATAGATAGATGTGAAGAGGAAAATCAAGACCATCGGAGCAGTGAGAGTCTATGAGGGCAACAAGAGAAGGTGTGTTTCCAGCTCATGAAACAGAAGCAGCACTGCAATTGCCCCTTTGCCCAGACCCGTTTCTCACTACATTTTTATTTCCACAGTGAGTACTTATTTCCCTTAACATGAATGACACCATTCTTCACTAATAGATTACTTTGCTAAGTTTCTCCACACAGTAGAAATTAAGTATAATTTCTCTTTTAACAGAGAGTTCACATTTGCTGTTACCTGCCTACCCTCCAGTTTTTGTGTTTATGCTGTTTTTCACTGTGCTACTTCACTTCTTAGTGTTTTACTCCGCTTCCTCATATGCCTTTCTCCTTGTTCTGTATTATATTGTTAGGTTTCTTGATCTCACTAATTTTCTTTTTCTTTTTTTTCTTTTATTTTTTTCCTTTTTTCTTCTTTTCCTTTTTTTCTTTTCTTTTTTCTTTTTTTTTCTTTCTTTTTTCTTCTTTTTTTTTCTTCTTTCTTTTTTCTTCTTTTTTAGCAAAGCTTTGCACTAAAGCAGATGAAATATCATTTCTTGCTCAATGCAGTAAAAAGCAACTCTGTTGCACAATTCCCTGTCATCATCATATAACAGCTTTAAAATTTACAAACATAGGACTGGAACAGACAGGCAGAATGCATATTACTTCTTGGATTGATACAAGCATAAATTGTTTTGATTTCTTTTTCTCTATTATCGTTATTATCTAATTGTATCAGTGATTCACCATTGAATTTAATTGTCCACAAAATGCTCTGAGACCTCTCTGCTTTATGTTTAAGTATGTCAGCCCATATGCAGCCAGCAAAACTCAGAAGTCCTCTGCCCCCCTTAGATCAAACACAGAGCAACCAAACTCTCATTTGCCCTCAATATTTTCTGATGCTTGCTTAAAAACAGACAGATAAAGCTTTTGTCCACCACCTTCTCAAAAACAGATGCATTTTCAGGAGTGGAGAAAAGCTGAGGAAATATGGGTACTTCTTTTTTTTTACCAACTCCTAACAGGACAAAATGCTCTCCAACATTAGTTGTTTAGCCCTTCTATCCTGATTTCTTCTAGCAAACCATTTAAACAATTTGACTTTCAAATAGATAAATTACCATTAATACTATTTTGGGGCAAGACGACAGTTGTTTGGTGTGCTCGAATGCTAAGTCAGCTCCTGGGCTAAGTAAGCAAAGGTTGCTAAGATTCAGCTATAAACTGACACTCTTTCAGACTGAAGTCAGAATGTTAAATTCAGTGATATCAGATGCAATCTCAATCTCGTTTTAAAACTAACGTGAATTTATGCAAGCCCAGATAAGGGTGACCAATTATCTTTGCATCAGAGGGATTAGATGGTTAGAGAGGAATTGCATGCTTACTCTGAACACATCATGAGTTATAAACTGTTAATAACTCAGCTCCTGTCAGAGCAAGGTGTCCTCTCAGGAGAGCCATGAGGACTTGGACATCTCCCTTCAGAAAGACTGCTCATATCTGGTTTTGTTCCAGGTAAGCATGAAATTGCAATCCTTCAAAATGTTCCACATAAATGAAGCGGCAAGTTAGAGCCAGCTAAACAGTGGTTTGATTTTACAGCTAAAATGTTAACACTGCTGAAAGATGCAAATGCAATACTGAAGCAGTTATCACAATTGGATTGAATTTGCTAAGCGTTTTGGAATTTTTGCTAAAAAAAAATGGAGGAGTAGATTTCGGAATATGTGTAACATTTAATTTCAATACTCCACTCCATGCTCTATTTTTACAACAGCTGAAATAAAATTCAAATGATTTAACACAAGACTTACATAACTACCAAATTAACTAAAATATTTTTATTTAAATGGAACAATTAAAAAAATCTTAATTTGACCACATAGCTTGGGCATTTTTCAGTTTGACCCTGTCTAATTGTTTCTCTGTCAGTCAGTGAATCTCCCAATTCCATTACTCACTCAGCTCTTTCCCTGAAATGATCTTTCATGGTGATGTACGGCAGAATTAGAAATGAGGCTACCTCTAGCCTTCTGTAGGCGGAAGAACAAACCCAATAAACTCAAGATCCCGAAGTCAAAGGAGGAAAAAATAAGTAGAGAAAAAAGAAGAGAAAACCAACCAACCAAAAAAAAAAAACCAAACCAAAATTACCATCATGCTGTCAAAAACCTGTTACTAACCAGGTTTTCACCCCAATAAGAGGTGTGTAAGTGTTCAGGCTGTAACTTTTTTATGATAGAAAGTCTTCAGGGCAGGGTACCTATGAAAAAAACCGTGGGTGACATCTGTGCATTGGCCTCGCTGCAGCTGCTGGAGGGGTTGGAGGCGGTGGGGAAGCCCATGACAGGGTAGATGAGAGAGGTCTCCAAGAGCTGCACTGTGCACCAGCTCACGTCTGCTGCTGCCTTGCATGTCCCATCGTCCAGCACGTGGCTTTATTAATCATTTCCTCATTTTGCAGGAACCAAGAAGAAAGTTAGGAAAGATAAGAGTGTTTCTTGCCAAACTCAAGCCCAAAGGAAGAACGTAGACCAAAAAGGATTGAAATATAATCTGTAATTTACACAACTGTAGTGTCACAAAGGCAGGTGGGTGGCTAATACTTTGCTTTTCCTCATTGCTTCATTTTTTTTTTTACTTTGTTTCTCTTATTTGCTTCTACGTTATAATTTTTTTTTTTTTTGACAGCTTGAGTCACTTACCCAAGGGAAAAGTAAAAAATAATATGGGGTAAAATTTGGAAAGAAATAGTCATGGATATGTATTTTCTCAAAAGCAAAAAGCATTTTATTTTGTGGAAATCCTATACAACATGCATCAGTTTTGGAGCTTATTTTATATGCTCCTATGTGTTAACTTTACAATGGTAAAAAAAATCTATTGTATTTGAATTTTTTTTTAATTGTATATGACGTTTTGTTGTGATACCTAGCGATCATAGGATAAAACAATGCTATGATAGCACATATCCTGTCATTAATTCACAGGGACACTGTGAAAAAACTATAGTTATAAAATGCTATTTGTTTCATTAAAATTGTGTTTGAACTGTTGTCTGTTTCTTCTATTAAGATACAATTTTTTTTGTAAACCAGGCTGTTTTGCATTTGTTTGTATTTATACAACATCTACCCTAATGGTTACCATGTAAAGCTGATAGGTGCTAGCCCATAAATAATAAATCATAATAAAAACTGGAATAAATAACAGATGTTTATAAGTACGGTAGAATAGACAAAGGTTGATAGCTGCAAGGAAAAACTCATTAAGAATACCACAGAGAGCTGTATTTACAGAGGTAAAATTTTTGTGTGTTGAACAATTTATTTATTGTTAATAATCATAGAACCATAGAATGGTTTGGGTTGGAAGAGATGTTTAAAGATCATTTAGTCCAACCACCCTGCCATGGGCAGGGACATCTCGCACTAGATCAGGCTGCTCAAAGCCCCATCCAACCTGACCTTGAACACTTGCAGTGATGGGGCATCCACAACTGTGGGTTGCAACCTGTTCCAGTGCCTCACCGCCCTCATAGTACAGAATTTCTTCCTAATGTCCAATCTAAATCTACGCTCTTCCAGTTTAAAACCGTTGCCCCTTGTTCTGTCACTACAGGCCCTGTTAAAAAGTCTTTCTCTGTCTTTCTTATAAGCCCCTTTTATATATTGAAAGGCTGCATAAGGTGTCCCTGGAGCCTTCCCTTCTCCAGGCTGAACAACCCCAACTCTCTCTGTCTTTCTTCATAGGAGAGGTGTTCCATCCCTCTGACCATTTTCATAGCCCTCCTCTGGACCCGCTCCAACAGGTCCATGTCTTTCCTGTGCTGAGGGCTCCAGAGCTGGACACAGTGCTCCAGGTGGGGTCTTACCAGAGCAGAGTAGAGGGGCAGAATCACCTCCCTTGACCTATTGGCGATGCTTCCTGTGATGCAGCCCAGGATACGGTTGGCCTGCTGGGCTGCAAATGCATATTGCCAGCTCATGTCCAATTTTTCGTCCACCAGTACCCCCAAGTCCTTCTCTGCAGGGTTGCTCTCAATCCCTTCATCCCCCAGCCTGTATTGTTACTGGGGGTTGCCCCAACCCAGGTGCAGGACCCTTGCACTTGACCTAGTGCTTTCATGGTCCTAAAAAATAGGTGTCTAACTCCTGGAGCCTTTAGTTACACTGGAGGAAGTCAAAAGCTCCTCTGAATAAAGACTAAGGCCCTAAGGCCTGAGTTTCTAACCTCCGCTCTTCCAGCCTCATGATATCATACTGGTACAAATCAGAAGAAAAGGTAGTTTAAGTAGATACCCAGTTAGTAAAATCTGTTGACAAAGAAGCTTTGGTATATAGCCATTAACATGCCCCCTCTCTTGGCTTTTGAGTTTTGCTGTGGTTTTGGGGGGGGTGTTTTTGTTATATTACAAAATTTCTATGACAAAATATTGCTGCCTGTAGGTTATTCTCAGCCAACACTTATGGGGATTCATGGGCTAAACGTATATTTTGGTTACCAGAGTGACTAAACTTATTCCCAAACACAGAAGCTGACCTGACGTAAGAGCTCAGCAGTGTCCAGTTGGCCACAGTTCAACCTTGGGAATTTTTTTGCAGATAAGAGATTTGGCCCAAGAATGTCACAGAACTGCAACTGGTATAAAACTCCCAAAGAAATGCAACCGCCAGCCAGGCACCCAGTCAAATGTTGGAACAATACTGATTTAGTGAATTTTCATTGCTGCTTTCATCAGTACCTGCAGCTTTTGCTAACAGGTTTCCTGTTTAAACACTGGTTGTGTTAGGAAAGGTTTAACAATAGAAATTTGTTAATGCTGTGATTTGAGAAAACCCAATCTGATGACAGTGCCCTTCCCAGAGGACGACATTAAGTTATCATTAGGGTAATTTCTAGGTTGTTTACTGGGTTTTAGTGCAGTTTCTTGATAGCAGCAAATATATGGCAACTTTTGTATTGGTGCTAGTCATGGCAAAAATAAAGTTTGACAAGAAAGGAGGGATACCTGTGCTCATTTTAGTTGGGTCTTGCTAGTAGAGAGACTTACCTTCTCAGTGGATTTCAGGTGATTTTAATTGGAGTTTAGGCATTTTTTCCCCTGTGTGTTTATTTATCTCTTTACAGAAGAGACTCTCTAGGTTCAGAGGCAAATGGCAAGTCACTACTTCTGTCTCCGTGTAGCAAGAGTTAATCTCTCCATTGCCAGAGAGAGCATATCCTCCTAATGTGGGTGCCTCATCGAGACATCTAAAGTAATGTTACATGACTCTGAGTCAAAAAGACAGGGATTAAGTCTGAGGAGTTCCCATATTGTCCAGTAAATATACCCTAGGACCACATATTAAAGCCTGGAGATAAAATAAATGGTGAACAGATAGTTCCTATATGAGATCTTCCATACTGTATACATAATAGTGTCTACAAGCTCTTGTCTCACTCTTGTGATGGCATGAACAAAATTTGCTATAAGGCATATATATGGTGTAGAAGTATGAGGGAGAGTCATGGGAAGATGGGGAAAACACACAATGGGGACTGAATTAAGGTTGCAGAGGTAGCTTTTGAATGCTTGACTCTGTAACCTTTGTAACCTTAATAATGTCATTTTAATGCATACTATGTTTTATTTGTTTAATGCCTCAGAGTAGCTACATTTGGAATGAACTCCATCACCTGCACTGAAGGAAGCAACTCAGTAGGTCCCGACCCAGCATGGCCTGTTGTGATCAGCCTGTGTAAGGTCATATGCATCACCCTTAGCCCTGAGAGCTGATGGCAGGGTGCAGAAAAATTCTGTCCTCTGTTTCATGAAAGCCTAATTGCTCACTTTGTCATGTTGATCTTGTAACGTGTCTCCTGCTCCTACTGCCTCTCAGTAATTTTCTGCATAAAAATACCCTCTGTGCACTGTCACCATTCACTCTGTGACATGGTGAAAGTACTGTACAGGCTATTTCTGTTAGATTTCGCTAGGGAATCTTATTTCTCCCTGGAGCTGCTTCCATCAGCTTCGTGCTATTTCTATCTCCAAAGAAACAATTCTAAGCAGCACCCTTTCTACTGATATCAATTCTTTCCCCTCCTCCCTCTCATAGCTGGCAGTCATAGTTGACGGTGTGCCAAATTAAAATTCAAGAGGGTTACTATCCAAAGTGTTTGATATATTCTAATGCTTCAGGATTCTTTCACTGTAATGTCATCCTATACTTGAGCAATACATTGCCCAGCTCCTGAATTCCCCTGAATTCAATGCATCCAGAATCCTGAAGCAATGCACTTGTGTTAGGGCAGCTCTGTCAATTATAATATCAGTCTGCAGCATGCTATTATGGCTTTATGGTCTTAGATGTCCTGAGTGAGTACAGCGATGGTTTAACAAGCTGCCTCTTTCTCTGCAGTCCTGTGGGCCATTTGCTTGGATACAGAGAGGGGAGGGGTGATGTGAGGGGGATGGAAAGGACAACACATTAACCTTCTCCATGCCCTGGATAGTCCTGAACTCCACGAGCAAAGCCACAACTCTAGTCTGAATTTAAAGAGCAGCATTTAACTTCTGTGATCTCCTCACCGTTGTTTTGAAGGCTATTTTTACTTAATTAGAAAAAATGCACCCAAATTACATCCAGATCATTGGCGTCATATGTTACCCTCAGTTGCCCCATAGAAAAGAGAAACATCATTAAACACAAACCCTCTTCTCAAATGCTCTCCTGTCACCAGTTATTTCATGCAATGTTATCTTCCTTTCCTCCCTATTTACCTAATGACTTGGTGCTGTTATTTATACTACTTCTGTGTTGATTTATCCTACCACCATATGTTCACTCACTTTAGATTTGATGATAATGATCTTTTGTGGTATATGCTCTTCCATGTATTAATTATTGCTGAGATTCAGATGTTTGGTTTTCAGAAATAAAAAGGTGATTTCTTTGTATTTTTTTATCATTCAGAAATACAGGCTTCTTTTGCAAAAGGAGCAGAAAAAAAAGTTTTTGTTTTAAAAGATTAATCTTTAAAATAGCATAGAATTACAGAAGAAATAAGGAGGAAGAAAAAAAATAATCTGTCAAACATTCTCCGTTTCTTAAACTTTGCTTTTGTAGTTCTGACTGCTAACTGTAACTGTCATATAATTTCAGAGGATATTTGAATAGATAGATTGCAGAACCTATGACAGAAGGAAAACAACTAGGCAGATCTGTATATATGTAACACTGAAAAGTAACTTCACTCCTCACTGATACCTGCTGCTATAATTCTTGTATATGATGTACTACATTATGCTAATATTTTAGGACTTATAAGCCAGCTGTCTGATACAATGGTCAAAGTGGTTTTCTGTGGGATGGAAATTCATAACTGATGATCTTCACGGGTATTTTGTATTCTGCATTCACTCCATTTTGCAGGATGGAGTGCCAAAAATGAAGATTTTGGCTCTAGAGTAAAGGATGCTCTTAATTCATTAATTCACTTTGATGGGACACAGGAAAGCTTTTGGCCAATGTTTGTTTTCGTAATCCCATAAATCCTGTCCTTTAGCAGAACAACACATCAGAGATGAAAGCCATAGAAAACCACTTCTTTCCTGACTTTCCTGTGGAAAGAGTGAGGACCTGTTGTTTTGGCTGATCACACGTTTCTGAAGAATTTGATTTGTATCGATAAGTTTGGCTCCCTATGATGTTACCTGGGAATTTAGAATTGCTCTGCAGCAGTCATCAGAACTGCAGTATCCTTGATAAGTCTCTTTCCTTCACTGACCTAGCATTAAACAATCTGTCTTTTGTATACCAGACTGCAGGCTGCATCAGAATATATATATATTAATATCTTGATGTGGAAAACTGTGCCTTCAGAAAAAAGAGGAATCAAAGCTGCAAGGATTAATTGAGCAACTGAAACACCTGCCTCTTTTGTCTACAGAGGAAGTTTAGAGAAGGAAGAGTCTGTCAGTCAAATCCCATATTTAATCACAAAGTCGTTTAGGTAATGTAGTTTTGATCCACCAGCTGAGCTGAAAAACATTGGGAAATATTTTGATTTTACTCAACTGTGATAAAAAAATTTCTTTACAAAAAGGCTGTATATGAAACATTTCAAACTCCAACAATAAAATATGAAAATTTCAGCTTTAGTTTTATTTCAAAATATAAAATTAAGCTTGGAAATAGAACCCTATTTCAAATGGTTTAATTTTGCACGTGTTGAAAAGAAAATATTTTAAAAATTAGACATTTAAATTCACATATCAGGGTTGAAGACACTTATAAGTTCAGTGCAGATATCTATCTATATTTGGCCTATCTGAACCTGTAATTTTGGGGAATTGTATATTCATTGAATTTTTTTTTATTCAGATCTACCTATAGCATTGATTTTATATGGACTAGAAGCTCCAGTACCTCTAAAATGTGGCAATAACCAGCATCAATTTTTTTAGGGTAATAAAAGATTGAATTTCTTTTTAATCTTAAAATGAAAAAAAAAATCATCTTTAGTGTTTTTAGTTCTAGGCATACTATGGGCACTCATTCTTTCAGGCATGGCCTGTGATCCTGTGGTTTGTGCACTCACTTTACCATTATAGCTAACTATAAGCATGATTCAGTAAACCTCTCAGTATAATATGACTACACCTATGTATGTAGTTATCCAAATGTTTAAGTGCTTAGAATCAGCGTGTTTAGCCTTTCTGATTTTGTCATTTTTGGCTTGTCTACTTGCAAGAGTGGGAAACGTTGGCTTTTGTGTGAGATGAAAGAATACAACTTCAGAGCTGCTGAAAAGCCCAGACAATGTGTATCTCTGAAAGAGAAGGGAACTGTCAATGCCTGTGTTATTGAAATCACTGACAGCATTCCCCACCCAGCTCTTGCCAGAAGAGCATTTCTCAACAGTACCTGAGAAAATGCTATATGTGCTGCATGTTTTACCACACAGAAACACAAGTCTGAGAGCCTGCAAGGTGATAGTGCTCCAGTGTGGAGCTGGACCTCAGGTCTTCCATCTTCATCAATAAACGCAAACTGCTGGAGAGCTGGAGGGCTCTATGGAGTTGTTGTGTCCCTCCATGTGGTGTAGCCGGAGAGCCAAATAAGCTTGGACTGGAAAGACATGCACACACTAAACTGGCCTTGAGAAGATGACTTTATGATTGAAAATATGCATATCCAAGCCTTTTGCTAGATTGAAAAGAAAGTAATTTTCATAAATATCTGGGGGGTTGGGGGCTGAAAGTTTTAGTATTTGTAGAATTCTTTGCAATAATGCTTTTGGATCAAATTTCTGGATGAATCTTTTCTTCCATAAAATTCCAGGAGAATTTTCTTCCATAAAACCTACAGGAATGTTCCCCAGTCTCCCTGTTCTCCCAGACAGGGAGTTTGGAGGAGAAGACCCTCTACTCAGGTGTGGTAACCAGGATACTCATAAACATGAACGTTCCTAAAACAAGTATTAACGTGAACAATATTTTACAGATATTTTAAATCAAGGATGACATATTTTTACTTTTGTGCTATTGCTATCATTTGTCAGATTCTTTTTTTTCTCTTCTTCATTAACTAATTTAGAAAGGTGTTGAAAGATTTTTATAAAAGAAACGTGTGTCATATCACTTGAATGATAATGCTGAATTTCTTCCAGGATCTAATATAACAACTGCAGTTATAACTCTATTCATTACTTGAATAGATAACAAGCTTGCCCTTCAGCCATCGTAGCTCTTGCATATTTGAAACACACATGTTGACAGTTGAAAGATGTCTCAGAATATCCCTAATGAGCAAAAAGCCTGATCGAAGAAGTGGGTGGTATCCTATTCACTGAGGTGTTACAGGCACATAATCAATAGGGCATGGAGGAGGGAGGTCATTTTTATTTCCTAAATTATCTTGTTCATTTATATGTGAATCAGACATTCATTAGCATTTAAATACTTTTTGACATTTAAGACACTCCCCTATTTTTATGAGATTTTGACACAGTTTCATTGAATATCTTTTTATAACTGATTCTAGAAAATTATTTTAACCATTTCTACATATTCTGTCAGCTGTGGGCGAACTGTCAAGGATTTAGAGGCTTGCTTTTATTTAAACACTCAAAATGTACACATTTACAAGGAGCTTCAGCCCTGGTTTGGGCCTGAACAAGGCATTTGCTGTTACATTTTTTAGAGGCAGTTGAGGACCCCTCTGGAGCAGCTGCTGCAAAACTTTCTGTAATAGTGGCTGCTGCAAGCAACTTCCAAACCCAAGTAGGCAAGGCAGAAAAAGGATGGAAAAAAAATACAGTACTGTGTCTGCCTTAAAGGCTGGAAGCTGAAGGGAGTGTTTCAACTCCCCAGAGGTCAGGGAGGAAGCCTGCAGTAGACTACCTGAATGTTAAAACTTCTATTTCTAGATGTATCATCCCAGGTGTGAAACTACTCTTTATGCTGATTTAAATTTTACTGAGATACCTGACACCAATAATAGGAAGCAAGTAAAGTCATGGCAGGAAAATGACAGGTTAAGTCTTTGAGTCCAGATTGAGTCATATATTTTGGACCTGATCTCTATTTGAAAATACTTCTCCTCAAAACAAGAAAGCTTCTCTGGGAGTTCTACTAGCACCTGAACAGACGTACTGTTGTGCCAGGCGCACTGTTTATATCTGGGTTTCTGAAGGAGTGAGAAATGTCCCACTGTTTTAATGACGATTTGGTATTTTTTCATTTTATTTCATCCTGTTGAATTAAGAACTCCCTACAAGCATGAGTATCTACTTAAAGCTGTATCTAAGTACACATGAAGGCTTCTGTCAGGGGTGGCCCAAGACATCTAGTGCTTGGTTTACAAGGGTCTGTTATCACTTCCCCATGTTTAGAAATGGCTGGGGTGTGTGCAGGGGGAGCAAAAAGAAGTGAAAGGAACATATTCCTTTGTTTTATAAGGAAGGACAAAGGAAACAGCTATGGCTTGATACACCTTGAAGTACATCAGCTGCAGCATCTCTTGAGAAAGACTTCAGCATGTTTCCTCCCATCAGCTACCCACTTCTCCCTCTGCCTCGCTACAGCTGTGTGAATAAAGGATTCTTTTTTCCTGAAAGTTCTGAAAATGAGAAAAACAAAGCACCTTTTGAGGTCAAGCCAAGATTTATTTTAGCTTCTTGATGAATCAAGAGTTTGTTTTTTTTTTTTTAAAAAAAAAGCACTCTAGCTTAAACAAAACATTACATTTGACAGGGAGTAAAACATTTTGTTTTCAAGCCTTCTCCTCTTAAAAAAGTGTCATAATGAAAAGCATTTTGAATTAAAAAGAAAAAAATCAAAGCTTGCTTTTGTTTATTTCCAATCTCAGGCCTACATGATTTTTTTCAGTTGTGTTTTAATGCAGTTAAAAATTTTGTGAAATCAATGCACATTTTTGAAATCTTGTTAGTGTTCCCACAATTGTGTTTTTCTTTGAAAATAATCCAACGTATCAGCCACATGTTGCATTTACTGCCGGTCCACTCTTCTTTACTTCCACAGATACTATTTCTGATTGATCCAGTAACCAAAACTATCTGCCAAAGAAATCCCCCCTCCCCTCTATTTTTTTTCTGAGGGAAAAAATCCCACACCAAACCCTTTCGTTTTCAGGACTTCAAAAGAAAACCATAAAGTCTCTATTCTAGAGTAATAGGGAACTTCTAGTCTATCTTCCGACCTTTCACCTCCTGTAACTGAAAGTTTTTGATATTGAAGTTTCTGCAGCATCTTGGTGGATTCCTGCTCTGTGACCCTCTCTTCTTCACAGAGTCCCAGAACCAGCTGCCTAAAGAACAGAATGGGATTATCAAAGTGGGCAACTGAATTCTCTTTTAACTCATTTTTAAATCCCCGGTATAAGAACACAAGTATAATGTAGACAGTGTAAAACAGCCTTAAAGATTTAAATTTTTAACAGGCTTTAAACCTAAATTAAAAAAAAAAAAGCCTTACTGAAATGAACCAAGGAACTCAGTCTTCCTCGATTCTCCATAAATGAGGGCTACACAGTGCTTGCTTCCAAGCCCACTGCTAGGATTTGCTCGTTTCCTAAGGTTCAAATACAGCCTGCCGTGCCTATTTTCTTTAGGTGTGGAGCTGTGCAGGCCAGCGTAAGCTTTTCTATCATCCTTATTAGTCTTATATGAAGCAGCTGTTACCTCTTTCTGAGCAGCAAGCAGGTTGCCAGACAGCCTGAGGGGCTAACCATCTGACATCCATATTTTGTTCTCAATAGGTCCGTGACTCACGCTTTCAGGGGAATACAGTGGTAGGTAGGTTTTGCCTCCTTTTGTGCAGATGATAGATGCACTTTCATTTCCTATTGCAGCTGGACAACCAGTACAATTGCATTTCTTTTTCAAACAACCCCCCAAAAAAGTATTTAGCTGTACTGTTTCATTTATTGGTAATATATGCTTGTGAAACATTACACAAATAACATTTCTCTTTAGTACATTAAAATGAAATCAATTACTTACAGCCAGTTTAATTCAGGAATAGGAAAAAAAAAGAATATGAAGGAGCTTCCCAGTGAAGGCTTTCAGTGGTTTTTAACATAATGCCCCATGATAAGACCCTCCTGGCTGGGGAGAAAGGTACGTTATTATTTGTATGCTAGTTGTGCCTGTGTGCCCCAGCGTGAATGTGCTAGGCACTGCGTGGATGCTGCGAGGTTGTTGTTCTCCAGGAGAGCTTACAGCCTCGGCAAGAAAAGCGTGGTGGGAAGCAGGCTAGATGGGTGAAGGGATGTGCTCAGGGGCAGTCAGCAAAGCCAAGCATAAGCAACCAGCTTTTGATTCCCCTGCCTTATGTTGACTGCCTGGAAGAATGTTTCTCTTTTAAGAAAAAAGGATGGAAAATTAAAGCCCTGACAATCCTAAGAAAAAGGTAATTGGAATCTGTAGAGAAACCACCAGAAACAACCTTTTTGCTCTTAGAATCATAAATGTTTCTTTTTTTCACTCCCAGCTTTGTGCAAGCTCCTCAATTCTTGTCAATACTTCAGATCCATCTCTCTAATTTATTCTTCTCAGAAATAATTTTTACATTTACTAAAAAATGATCACCTTAAAATCACCCCTTTCTTTACTGAATTTTTCTCCCCTAACTAAATCCTTTCCTGTGTTTTTCACTTACTCTCCTGTATGCTACATACATTCCTTGGCCTGGAACCCTTCCCTTGTTGTCTGAATTATAGCATCTATGCACTGTTATAAATTACCGTAAGCAGTGTATATAAGGTAAATTCCACTGATTAATTGACTCTGAACAGTCCTCTTTGGCTAATGACATATGCACATTAAAGATGAGACCAAGAACTGGTTTTGATTCTCAATGCACCCAACTCGGTTCATGTGACTGAACTGCTCGGGATTGCACCCAGCTGTGGGATTGCACATTCAACACTGATATATTGAAAATGAAGCAATAAAGCAGCCTCGTCAGTGCATCCCTAGTCTAAATGAGTACCTGAGAAATAAATCGTTATAAACAAATTTTTGTGAATAATAAGATACTTCAAAGCATTGTCAGGTCCATTTGATTTTTTTTTTAAATTGTGTTAATTAGGAAACATAAGGAAAATTTAATGATGACTGCTATTTTAATACAAGTTCACATTTACACATTCACCCTGCTTCTGAGTATCATCTCCCGCTCTCCCACTGCATCAGAAGAATGAGTGGGCTTATTCAGAGTGTTAGTGTAGAAAAATACCCATTTCCCTTCTTCTCTACACATGCCAGCTGTACATTTGCTCTTGAAGTAACTCTTCTGAGCTTCAGCGAAGCAGATATTTAGAAAGCAGACACTTTACTCCCTGTCTTGTCATCTTCCTTGAGCAGACACCCATTCTCAGCCCTTTTTTTGACTTATGATTAATACATATGTTTAAAAATATTGAGTGCCTCTTTCTTCACCCTCTCAGCTGTAATTTCCAACACTCTTCTTCAGTTCAGACCATGATTTTTAAGATGAAGTGGATATAGCATTGTGTAAAGCAACAGTTTTAAAAGATGAATGCATAGCCTTCTGCACCACAAATCTGGAGTTCTTGGGATGTTCTGATAGAAGCCTTAGTTTCTTTTTCAGTCCAGCCAAAACATAACCTCACATCAATACTAGATAACTCTCTTTTGGATTCCCTAGAGAATATTTTTATGGTCATTGTTCAATGAACTCAATCCAGTAGCTGCATAAATAATTTCTTTGGTATGAACCTGGGTACGCATATAGGATAGGAAGTGCAACGAGACTACTGGTAGTCTCTGCTCAGGGAAAGAGGACTAAAGGTCCTCTACTGGGACTATTTCCTAAGAGAAACAAGCTTCCTTAATGACAAGCTCAAAGAGCTGATAAACACAAAACATAGCTTTGGGCTATTAGTTAACAATTGTTTCAGTGTCCACAAGTTAAATAGAAAAGATTCCAATTCAAAGATAGTGGAGAGGTCCATTGATTTTAGTACAATTTACATGCATCTCAGGATAACTGGATCTCCAGAAGAACTCCAGTAAAGAGCACTGAAACAAACTCTTTAAAATTTGGACGGGGGGAATCAATGTTTTAAAGAGTGAAATAAAAAAGCAAGTGTAAACAGAATTGCAAGTGATCCAGGAATCAAAGGTTTGAGCTGAAATTCCTTGATACTTCAATGCTATTTACCATAACCTATTGATGTGCCCTCAGCGTCAGAAGTCTGCTTACAGTATTGCATCTAGAAAGGGAGAAGTAACTAAAGATTCTCATTTTGATCTCTGCTGCAAGTGGATTACATAAAAATAAATCAAAACTTTGGAGTTCACTGTTCAGGTTTTCTTTCCTAATTTTTATTTCTCCCCCCCCTTCTTTCGAACTATAGTTGATGTGAATTTGCTGGAGCAAAATCACACACAAACACAAGAAAAAAAAAAGAGACAAAAAAATAAAACTCAGGATATGACCCTGGGTGAGTTTTTTTGGATTTCTTTCTTGCTATTTAATGTCAGAGGATGATCTGTCATTCTGTCATACTGCAGCATCTACAGGAAGGTCCAATGAGTCCAACTTTTGTCATTCTGAGCACTTGATCTATGATGTAGATGATAACACTGGCAGTCTGTAATATATGATACTTGGTTGGTGGTTTTTGAGAGAATGCTTTACACTTTCCTAGCAGCCTCTGTTATTAAACTCTTCATAACATTTACAGTAGTTCAGCTGCTGAAAGAAAATGCATGAGTCTTGTAATGCCCTGGAAATGAATAAAAATGAAAACTGAAAAAGACAAAAGCAACAGCTGTGAGCTGTGGTCTCTGGGTTGCTGGGAACTCCCCGAAGCACGACATGCAGACATGCCAGAAAAGGCTCTTTTTCTTGTGGATGGTTGGTGTGTAGTCTGCATTGGAAAACAGCGATGCAGGGAGCTGAGTTGAGATGCAACTCGTTATCCTGTTGTGTGTCCGACTAATGCAGTGTATGAACAGCTTCTGACTGAATGGCGAGGTTTTGCTTGGGAACATTCCATAGTTGTGAAGAAGTATTCGATGCATGTCCTAGTAGCCACTAAATTGTATTTACCTATAATTCGTGTGAGCTCCCTCCCTCAACTCCCCATAGTAATTAGAAGAATGAAATTCCAGGATCCAGACAAAGACTTTTAATATTTTTCATCCATCATAGCTGTACATAAAGAGGGGCTTTATTAAGCTAATAGATGAGGCTAAAAACATACCACCTGGCAGGACCATATTATTTTCACTGTTCAGCACAATGCACAGCACTATAAACTGAGTGATTAGCATATCAGTGAGAAAAAAGATAACAGCTAATGCAAATGTCCCTACAGCTCAAGTGGCAGCAACTGTGGGTTAGTGCCTTTTTTCCCTGTAGGCTAGGCACCATCTGAATATATACATTGGCATGTAAATACATTCATGACATTATTATAATGACATTCTATGACAGTTTGTTTGTCTGGAAGCGCTGAACACAGTATTTTAAATATTCATTAAAGAGAAAATATGACAGCTCTACCTCTTGCCTGGTAGTTAGAGCACTGTTCCTGCATTGGGAAACCTTGGTTTGAGCAAAGTAGATAGACAATCATTATGAAATTCTGAGACAGATTCCCTGTCTTCCCTTCATCAGGCTGTGCAGCAGAGCAAAACAGGTCTCTCTGAACTCTTACGTATAAAATACAAAAATATTCACTGACAAAGAGCAAGAGAGAATGACCCCATGACTTTGTCTTTGACTACAAACATGAGCAAAAGGTTTTCTGGAGTTCCATTCTCTTTGCCAATTGATATTGCTGGAGCTGGAGCTGCCCACCCTGCTCTGAATGCTTGCACAATTACACAGAGGCTGTGAATTTCAGTCTCCTCATTCAGACAAAAGAACTGAACCTGAATTTCTGCAATGAATACCTTAACTACTGTCCTTTTCAATAAAATAGGATGTTTCCTCAGCATCTCTTTTATTTTTTAAAAAAGTACTGATAGCAAAACTTTTAAAATTCAATCAAAGGAAAAGTGTAACATGACAAAACTGTTGTGCTGGTTTTGGCTGGGATAGAGTTAATTTCCTTCATAGTAGCTAGTATGGGGCTATGTTTTGCATTTGTGCTGAAAACAGTGTTGATAATACAGAGATGCTTTCATTATTGCTGAGCAGGGTTTACACAGAGACAAGGCCTTTTCTGCTTCTCACCCCACCCCACCAGCGAGGAGGCTGGGGGTGCACAAGAAGTTGGGAGAGGACACAGCTGGGACGGCTGACCCCAACTGACCAAAGGGATATCCCATAGCATATGATGTCATGCTCAGCATAGAAAGCTGGGGGAAGAAGGAGGAAAGGAGGGACGTTCGAAGTGATGGCGTTTGTCTTCCCAAGTAACCGTTACACGTGATGGAGCCCTGCTTTCCTGGAGATGGCTGAACACCTGCCTGCCGATGGGAAGTAGTGAATGAATTCCTTGATTTGCTTTGCTTGTGTGCACAGCTTTTGCTTTACCTATTAAACTGTCTTTATCTCAACCCATGAGTTTTCTGACTTTTACCCTTCCGATTCTCTCCCCCATGCCACTGAGGGAGGAATGAATGAGCAGCTGTGTGGCGCTTAGTTGCCAGCTGGGGTTAAACCATGAGAGTCCTTTTTGGCATCCAACGTGGGGCTTGAAGGGTTCAAGGTAACAACAGGTTTGATTGGAATGTGCTAGAACAAATTTATAGCTCTTATTGCTGTTTAGCTATTAATTGGCAGGCTCCTATGCTTGCCATGGGGCTTGCTTGCCCTGCTGTATGTTAGAGTCTAGTGCTCGTTAGTGGCTGCTTTTTGCTTTCGCTGCTTGCTGTACTGCTGATCATCTTACTCTGCTGTGCCTGGGAACACTTTAACAACAGCAATGGCATTGCACCTGGGCTGGCAGATGGCCAGGGCATCACTGCTGTTTCTGTACTGCTGTACTGGACAGGCTGGAACTCCAGTGTGAACTTGAGTTGAAGGGACTGTGACCTGTGGATGAGTTCACGCAGGAGCAGGACACCCTGAAGCGTCTGTGGCCATGCATAAGTCCACACCAAAGCAGGTACATCTCAAAGCATCTGTGGCCATGCTTATGTCTGTGCCACAGCAGGTATACCTCTGAAGGGATTGTGGCCCAAGGATAAGTCCATGCTGGAGAAGGTACACCTTGAAGCATCTGTGGCTGTGGATGAGTCCTTGCTGCAGCAGGTACACCTTGAAGCATCAATGGCTGTGCGTGAGGTCATGCTGGAGCACCTCAAAGCATGTGGCCGTGGGTAAGGCCATGCTGGAGCAAGTTTGCTTCTGAAGAGACTGTGGCTGTGGGCAAGGCCACGCTGGAGCAGGTATATCTCTGAAGGCATTGTGGCCCATGGAGAAGGCCACGCTGGAACAGGTGCACCTCTAAGTGACTGTGGCTGTGGATAAGTCTATGCCGCAGCAGGTATAGCCCTGAAGAGACTGCGGCGCATAGATAAGGCTCCACTTGGAGCAGGTACAACCTTAAGGAACTGCAGTCCATGGATAAGTCCAAGCTGGAGCAGGGTCAAGGGGAGGAGTTCATTGCAGCGTTAAACCCTATTGCCTGGCCCAAAGGGACCAAGGGTGGAGATTGTAATGGCTATACCTTTAAATTGTTGTAACCCATGATTTGAGTTGCATGTTATAGGAATTACTATAGCAGGAAACACCTGAACCAATGGAGGACAAGCCTTACAAGAAGCAGTGCAAGTGCAGCAGTGACCCGACCTGAGCTGGCTTTCGTGCCCAGTAACTCCATGCAACACACCACCTCTCCTGTCCTGAGTGACCACCATAACAGATGGAGCACTAAGTCATGGACTAAATGAACTCAGTGGACATTTTGTGGACATTTCTGGACATTTTATGGACATTTTACAAGGGTGGTCCCTAGACTAAGGGAATGATATCTGTGTATTATATCAAAGGATGGGAAGGGGGCTGGTGGTTAATAAGGATGTATTGGATAATGCTTTTCACAGAATCATAGGATCGTTAAGGTTGGAAAAGACCCTTAAGATCATTGTGTCCAACCAGTAACCTAGCACTGCCAAGTCCACCACTAAACCATGTCCTCAAGCACCACGTCTACCTGACTTTTAACTACCTCCAGGGATGAGGACTCAACCACTTCCCTGGGCAGCCTGGTCCAGTGCCTGACTACCCTTTCGGTGAAGAAGTTTTTCCTAATATCCAACCTAAACCTCTCCTGGCGCAGCTTGAGGCCATTTCCTCTCGTCCTATCACTTGTTACTTGGGAGAAGAGACCGACCCCCACCTCACTACAACCTCCTTTCAGGTAGTTGCAGAGAGCAATAAGGACTCCCCTCAGCCTCCTCTTCTCCAGGCTAAACAACCCCAGCTCCCTCAGCCGCTCCTCCTAAGACTTGTTCTCTAGACCCTTCACCAGCTTCGTTGCCCTTCTCTGGACATGCTCTAGTACCTCAATGTCCTTCTTGTAGTGAGGGGCCCAAAACTGAACACAGTACTCGAGGTGCGGCCTCATCAGTGCCGAATACAGGGGCACTATCACCTCCCTGGTCCTGCTGGCCACACTATTCCTGATACAAGCCAGGATGCCATTGGCCCTCTTGGCCACCTGGGCACACTGCTGGCTCATGTTCAGGCAGCTGTCAGCCATCACCCCCAGGTCCTTTTCAGCCAGGCAGCTCTCCAGCCACTCCTCCCCAAGCCGGTAGCGTTGCCTGGGGTTGTTGTGACCCAAGTGCAGGACCCAGCACTGAGCCTTGTTGAACCTCATACAGTTGGCCCCGGCCCCACAATCCAGCCTGTCCAGGTGCCTCTGCAGGACCTTCCTACCATCCAGCAGATCGACACTCCCACCCAGCTTGGTGTCATCTGCAAACTTACTGAGGGTGCAAATTCAATTTGTTTGTTTCTCTTGAGAAGATTGTTCTTTATTCCTCTCCATCCTCCCAAATGTGAGGTCAGACCAAACTTAAGTTCTTCTGATTTCTCTTAGTCAAATGAGATTTGGAGCAAAGTGAAGTGTCTGTTTATCTGTTTCCCAAGACTGATCTCAGATCTCATAGTCCAAGAGAATGTGGTGGAGACTGCTACAAATTTGCAATGACAATAAGAATCAATAAAATCAAGTGAATGACTGCAGCAATCCCCAGTAGTGTAAGCAATTTTAGTTTGACAGAAGCAGATTTGAAGTGATTGTTGTTGTGACTCAGAAATGAGGGTGCTGTGAAGCCGCTGCCTACTGCTTGTAGAACGCACAAATTCCTATTCATGAGACTTGGCTGTCCAGGTGGAAGCACACTTTGTGTTATTTTTATCTGTGAATATTTGAAATTACCTGCTTCTCTTCTCTCTTCACTGTGTAATGGTTCTTTGTGTGTCTTGTGTTTGGTTCTTTGGTTTCTTTGATTGTAGGCAAGAGGGTTTCATGGACACATACAGATTGTGAAACAACTGCACTTGTGCGCTGTAAGATGTCTGCTTGATGGATGGATTTTTTGATTACTGGATTTATTTTTTCATGTCTGGACACAATGTTTTGTTTTGGGGGAGTTATATCCCCCTTCCTGGCACAGATTACCAACCTTATCTTCCCTTTAAAGGAAAGAAAAGCAGCAGCACTTGTAGCTACTCTGATTCTCCATGGACTCCATGCTATCAGATATGGTTTAGGGAGGTTCTTTATGTTCTCTTCATTTGTTCCCAGATACATAAAAAAGATTAGAGAGTCCTAAATTTGTCATAGGATTAAGTCCAAAGGAGAACTGTTCAACTTAACTACCAATATCAACCAGCATAACTCTTCTTCTGAAGAGACCAATGTCTATAAGGGCAAAATAGAAACATGAGTTTCCTCATTTTTGAGGGATCCCAGGGAGAGATTGAGCTGATCTAATGGTAATCTGTACCTAAATCTTTCTCCACTGGCTGCAGGAGAAGGTAGGCACATACTACTTCATTACATGCCTAAAATTTCCCACACATTTCACACCCAACTTAAACACATAAAATAGATGTGAATAACACCGAAAGAAGCAACTGTGTAATTTGAACACTGTCTTGTTTAGCTATCAAGATTTCTTATAGCAGCATCTTAGATACATGCACACTGCAGCACAGCCTGAGAGCTGTATTGCTTATATTGAACACACCATGTATCCCATGTTAACATTCCTTTCTATTCCTTTTTTTTTCGTGGTATAATACCACGTGCTATATAGCATTGGTAAAATATAATCTTTTTAAAAAAACCCCAAAATGGAAAAGGTTTATAACGAAGAGAGGCTTAAAATCACTCTATTGCCATTGTGAAGCTGGTATTACTTGCAGTAATGCCAAGGCATTTCTAACCAATTCAGGCATAAGCTGGCGTTCTGTATAGAGGAATATTTTCACACTGAAAGACAATATAGACCCAGCGTATCCTGGTATAAACTTCAGATTAAAAGTATTTATAGGCTTTATATCTCCAAAAGATTTGTTATCACTTTATTACAATCTGAGGATAAAGCATAAATGAACAGGGTTTCAAAAAATGTATATTGATTAGATAGTTGGATTTACTGATTGGCACCATTTCTGAAATTAATGTCCAAATCACTGTGGTTGTTAATTGCACATCAATATTTGATTAACCTGAAAGTTCTGAAATCCTTCTTTGTCCTCATTTATGCTAACAGAATATCTGTGAGCCCTTTGACTTTGACATCATTCATGTAGATACAGGGCCACATGCAAATCCATCAATGCTGGACATTTAATTTGTGCCTAAATTTTATCTATCTAATGCAACATTCTTTCAAAGAAGTACTTAATATAAAAATATTTTTAAAAGGTATTTAAAAGTTAAGGTCCCACAAATACTTCCAGTGAAAGATCTAGTATACATAAGGTGTATATCCTCCCCCTCTGGAGGCCTCCAAAGACACTTATTTCTCTCCTTTATGTTTACTGAGAAGATAGATAGACAATTAAGAGTTTAGAACTAAGGACCTAAATTTATCTATGAGAACTGAAAAGTCAATATTAGATAGCAGCTACACTGGTGGCTTCTGATGCACTTCTGAAGTTATTTCCTATCCTAATAAAAGCAAGTGTCAATATTACCCCGTGGCACCAACTAGAAAATGCCACTATTTTAAATGGTGACAAAAATATAATTTTGGGGGCATTCCATCTTGTGAGAATGTGATGGGAGGAAACCATGAACAGACTTGTCATTATATGGTCAGGGCAGATGCTCACAGTATTCCTAGAGTTTAAGGCCAGAAAGGACAGTTGGATCATTCACTTGGATCTTCTATATGTTGCATATCATATAATTGCAATGTTACCTCTCTTTTTCTCCCAGTAATGTAGGTCCATTTATACCATATGTTCATCTTCCCATTCTTGCTGTGAGTGAGAGGATATGGACATAGAGGTACGTGTTTGGGTGTGGTTTTTGTTCCCTCCTGACCTCCCAAACATGCCTTGCCCTGACAACACATCTGTGAAAGACAATCAAAGCTTTTGTAGCCAGAATTCTTGAAAAAAGATTTATTCATTGTCTTAAACACTAAAAATTTAACTTTGGGGTAAAGTTTAGGGGGTTTGGCGTTTTTTTGGTTGGTTGCTAGGTTAGTTTGGGGGTTGTGGTTTTTTTTTTTGTGTGTGTGTGGTAGGATTACACTCACTGTGAGTATGAACATTCGTCTTTTTATCCAGTTATAAAGTAGATAGAGGACTTAATCAGGATATAAAAGACAGTTTCTGTTTACCCTCTACCTGAAAAGATATGACTAAATCACATCTTTCTGGAGATTATTCAAATTCCCGTGGGATATTCTAGGGTGGAGTTTTAATCTGTTCTTTCACATTGCCTCACATCATAAAAGACATACAGAACTTTGTACAAGTCTGATTACACTCTAAATTTGAGTCTAGATCAGGCTGTCTCTGGAAGGAGGATGTTCACGAGGGAGTGCTTGGGAAGAAGAGTAGAGAGGCAAGAACACCGACATCTAACTCTCAAGCCGTGATAACTGAACCAGGACACAGTAAATAACTATTTCATGCAAAACAGAACAGCCTCAATAGGAGGAATCAGACACAGAAGAAGATGCTCAATGGGGTGATGGTGTATTTTGAGGAGAGATGTTTCAGAGTCTTCTATATGAAGGAATAGATTGAATCAGGAACATTTATGTGTTAGCTAAGCATATATGGGGTATTCTGCTTGTACTTTTCTAATTACCACATTAGGCTTTACAGTTATTTTCTACTTTTCTCTGCCTTATATTCTGCAGGTACCTCAACTACAGCCCCGGAACTAAAAGGGGAAGAAAGACAGGTGCTTTCCTTTCTTCCCAGACAGCTTGGCCTAGACACAGGGGTTCCCCTGTGTGTGCAGAAAGGTCCACTTTTACACATACATGGCTTTTATGTAATGCTGTTTCTCTGGTAATACTACTTCTATGCTAAAGCGCAGACTTCTTTAGACATTATCATAGTGAGGTAATACCTGTCGTTGACAGAATGATGTGCTTGCAAGCTATTATTAATTGACTGTGATGAAAAGTAGCTTGTTATCAAATCATGGTGATATGACCATGGTTACAAGTAAATAAGCCTCTTCTGGATCAGAAGCAATATTTTTGCTGGGGTAAGTAGCTAGAGTTTCATTTGTTATTTTCAACATGTATGAAACAGGTACATACCCTGAAAGGAGTCCTCAAAATAATTTTTGTTTTTCAAGCTAAGTACATATGGTTGAAGATACATGTTCAGTAGTGAGATTGAAAGAGTCTGAGACAAAATTCAAAGTAGTAGACTATTTGTAAAGCAGAGTAGATCAGGCTGTTAAAATCCAAACTAAAAATAAAAGAAGTTATATGACTAATGGATATGACCAGGAGTTTAAAAGCTTTACTACGCGTTTATTATTTTTAAACAGAGAAAAAATAAAACATTTCATTAAATACAGAGAATTGGTTGTGATTCCAACCAAGCTTGCATTTAGACAATATCTCTGGAAGTATCTACTCATGGGTACTTACATGACTCCCCTTTCACCAAAATCTACGTGTACCTTGCAAACACTAATGAGCATTGAAGTTATTCTAAGTTGTAGGGTCTCTGAACTGTCTGCAGCATTTTTGTCACTACCTTCATCCTAATGTCATTTTCTGGTTAAAAGTTTTTGAACCTATATTTTCTTTTTTCTCTACCCCAATAACTGACCTTGAGTCCTTGTTCAAGAATTCTTTAATTAGTCTGGGATTCAAAATACAATGTCTGCTCTCGTCTCCTCACAAACTGACCTCACAAAATGCTAAATCAGAAGTGAACTCATTAGCATTCAGAACCACCGCAGATGAACAAAGGAGGAACATTACGGAAAATAAAAGGAAAGATATTAAAAGAAGAGCATTGTGGGGAGGAGAAGGAGGAAAATAATTTCTTAAGTGGACCGGAGAGAAGGAGTAGGTGAAGGAGGCCACTCTGTATCAGAACATCTTTGCAATGATCTGTCATTTGGCAGGTAGAATGAGATTGCCTGTAAAAATTTTTCATTTTAGCTTGAATGCAAGGACTCATTGAGAAGCATATTTAAACAGGATGAAAAGCATACACAAAAATGCATGTAGCTGATGCCATCATCTTAATGGACACACAATGAACCGTCAGGTTTTCTTTCAGCATAACATTGCCAATGTTTTGAATCTTCTTTATTTTTTCCCTAATGGTGGTTTTCTCCTTCTTCCTTAACTAAACAGCCTAGCAGCCTTTCACTTCAGTGACTTGTTATAACAGTCCCCATCATTAAAACAGTTTGGTAGCTCTGCTTGTTATAGCACCTATGATGTTCTAAGGAATGTCTAGGACCACATAAGGAGCCTTGATTTTGGTTACTTGTCTGGGAGAGAAAAGAGCATGAGAAGTGAATTGACAAAATTGATACCTCGTGGTATGAAATGAGTAATTTGATTGATGACTAAAGACAGATTTCTGTTGTTTGGCCAAGAGAACATTGCAGGAGTACATTGTACACAAAGTATTCTACTCCAGCTAAGTTAGGGATTGGAGTCATTTTAAAAATAAACCAGCCTAGTTGCTAAGATATTCATCAAGGAGGTGACGGGAAGCCTGAATTCCAGATTCCTGCTCTCAGAATTATTTTTACTTTTACCCAATGACTGACTAATATAAAATGTATAAACAGTGATGGGAAGAGTTTCCAGAGTTCAGGACTCTCTTGCTGACCTAAAGGCTACATTAGGCCTTCTGTACAGAGCGTTTTTTTTTTTTTCCTTTTTTTTCTTCTTCTTTCCATTCTGTTCCTATGAGTCTTACTTTCTTTGTTAGTCAATAGGTCAAATTTCAGCAGGAGGGGTGGAAGGTGACACACTGAAGCCAAATGGTGGTTAAGACTTTTGGGGGGATGTAAATTACATACATTTGAATCTCTTAAGCTGAAGATAAATAGGAGTCTGAGGCACTAACATCTAATACCTAATACAGATTGTTGGCACCACTGATTCATTTTGCTCCGATTTGAATGAAGGTGGCTCTGGGTGCTATAACTTGTATTTCCTTTAATATTTCAGTCACAACAATTGTAATAAACCAAACAGGCTAGACCCTGTCCTGTCCACCTGTTGGAAAGTAACACAACATGACTTGTGTCCATATGGCAAAATTCTCTTCCCTCTTAGATCATGGCAATTTCATCCATGCTACTTGTTAGGAGCACTGCAAGGGTTATGCCATTGAGTGCACTGCACCTCAACAGTGTGCATTTTTAGCAATTAAATACAGTGGCTCATTGCATACCCACAGCCTGTTGCTACTGCTTTAATAGTAAAGATGTCCCATTTAGTGTGCATGGTGGTCATCCAAACATGCTTACTAGGTCTGATCTTTTAGAGAACTGAAAGGTTATTTCACCTAGATTTTAGCTAGGTGGATTTGAATTTAGATGGTTAAAATGATGCAAGTTTTATTTATGTACCTAAGGTCGTCTTCATGTCTGGCCTGTGGACAAATACATTTCTAGAACTGTATTCTCATGGTAACTCTGGCTTAGCAGTAGATGAATTTTCTGTTCCTGTTAGAAAATGATTAATACATTGTTTGCTAAGAAACCATGAGTGGTTATTCGGTAGAGGGAAAACAAAGGACCAGACTGTTCAAAACTCTAACTGAAATATGGCAAAATATCTCTGAAATTCAGTAGTGTGGCTATTTTTTCTTTATATTATTTATTTCCAAACCTCTCTAACCTTTTATAAAACTGAATTAGGAAAGATTTAGGCTGGACTTGTATATACATTTTTTATTTCTTAATTTTTTTTTGCTAAGAATGAACCTCTCAGGGTGGATGTTTTCTTTATTCCCAGAGGAAAACCCTCAAGCTACATTTTGCAGTTTCTCTCTTGAGGCCAATTATGTAAAGGGCATCTACCCTGTGTTTCAGAGCCTACAATTATCAGTTGCCAAGCTTGCTCACATGTTCAAAGGAGGTTCTGCAAATGTGTTTGTGTTAATTTTCAGCTCTCATAAGCACACTAATTCAAAGAAGGGCTAACTGAGTCACTGTTAAAGTTATATTCCCTCACCCTTCATGTACAGCAGATTGGCTTTGCAATTCTGTAACAGGCATTTTAAGCCTGCTCAGTGAACAAAGCACATGATATACATTAATAATTGTCTGTGGTAGTCTGACAGATTCAAAAAGGATACAAGAAAAAGGACCAGCATGAAAAAGGAGTCTGAGAGAAAAAGACCCAACGGAGTTCTGTACTGATTCGGTCTCCTTGGAGTGAATATAGCTGTCATCATCTCTTCTGTAGAAAATAGGCATTAAAAAATCCAGCTGGCAATTATTTCTCAGGATCTTATTTATAGCACAAGGGGATTTTCTTTCTAAAGCACTGTTATTCTTTTTTAAAAACATTTTGTTACATTTGTGTATTAGCTTTTGAAAAATCATAGGAAAGTGCCATAATTGCTAATTAGAAAACAGTTAAAGAGACATTAATGAAACTCCTACATTGGTCTCTTATGCAGAGAATTGATGAGATTTTTTTCCTAAGCAGACAGAGTTCTCAGACAGATTCATTAGCTGGTCTCTAACATGCACAATACAGTATATGAGCAGAACATACATGCCATTTATTCAGCTATATCAAGTGATATTTACCCATTTGGGGAAAAGACTACATGTTAAATATAGTTATTATATGAACTGAAAAAGTTATACATTTTTAATGAAGATGAAAGTTAAACTTTGGAAGAGATTGTCAGCTTGTTTCATAAATTCACCATCATTTCATAAATTATTCATCACTTGACTTTTTTTCCAAAATAAAAAATAAATAAATCTTTAAAATCTGTGCTTAAGTTCAATTTCAATAAACCAAATTTTTGGGAAAAATCATACTGCTTCCCGTTGCTGTGCAGAATAGCAAACTGCGTGAGCATAATGTTGCTTTCAGCCTTTTACTTTTTCAAACAAATGAAAAATAGCCCGTGAATGATACTGTACAACAACAGATCTTGAGTGCATTGTGACAAATGCAATTGTAAGTCCAAAGTTGGCTTGGTGGGTCAAACCTTAGGTGCTGTAAATTGCCACAGCTGTATAAAATTAAGCTAAATTTCACCAGCTAAGATATTGTCTCTGTTTTTTCACCTCATTTATGGTTATACTGTGATTATTTTTCATCATAGGTGCAAATAAATCAGATGTGCTATACAGATTTATGATTAGTAGTCAACACTTGCATCATATTTTGTGCTCACTGTGACAAACCTGAAAATATATATTGTTTTAAAGGATATGGTACCTGTTTTTCTGGCTTTACAGTAGCTTTTTTGCAATTGCGTCACTTCCAAAAAGGGCTGCTAAGGGACTCAGCCAGGAGTACGATGATCCCAATAAAGGATATCCCAACAGTACCACAACACAGTAGCCTGTGGTGTATCCATGAAAAGGATCTTTTTGATCCTTACTCCTAGAGACATAGCTGTTTTGCAAAGCAGAAGAGAAGAGATTAAAAGGAATGTAAAGCTTTATAGAGCTGGGCCCTGGAAAAAGGAAGAGGAGGGGGTAGAGGAAACTATTCAGGCTTTCAAGGCAAGATGAACAGCAAATAAGAAATCAGATTGCCAGAGAGATGTGAATCTGGTACCCTGATGGACAGGAGGTTGCTATGGCTCCATGTGTCTTCGTCCAACCGGTAGAGAGGCTGAGCTTTTATTCCCAAGGGACATACTCACACACTGCACACAGTGCCTTACCAGCACTCACACAGCACCCACACAAACATGACCAGCGTGGATGGCCTGATGCTGCTCCTCCTCTTCTGCTGATCAGGATGGAAGTCTCTACATATATGAAGACAATAAGGATCCCTCGGTAACTGGCCTTAGACACTCAGTCTACGCAGTAACTGGCCCCAGACCCCTGGCCCCCAGTGCCCGCAGCCCCACTCCAGATGCTGGGATGCAAACCTCTTCTCAGTGCACACACACAAAACCAGGTCTATCTGGCAGTTGGTCCAGACCTATGGTCTCCCAAGCTGCCATCTCTCAGACCCCCAGTCAGCCCAGTATCTGGAGCCCCAGCTCCCTGGTAGCTGCCTCCCAGACCTCTTATCCTGCTCACCAGCTACTCTGGCTTGAAGTTTGCCAGCAGATTGCACTCACAGATGCAGTCATGCAATTCCTTAGGGAAACATACATTCAGGTCACTCTGGTTGCTGGCAGCCAGACCTGCGGCCCCTGTGACCTGCAGTCCCTTCTCCAGTTGCTGGCAAACACACATATACACAGAACTGCATGTGAGATCACACTGAATGCAGGAATTTAATAATCCTATGTGGTGATCAGGCACAGGGCTAGGCCTGACAAGCCTACAGACCAGCAACCTATTTACTCTCAGCAAGCCTCTTTATCCCCTTTCTGCTCTCTTTTCTCATGTTTGTTTCCCCCCCAATCCACCCTGCCCTCTGCCTTTTCTTCCCTTTGATTCTTCCCCTAAACATCCCCCAAGTCTTGCATATTCCCACAATCCCCTTAAAATACCTTATAAGACAAATTTCATGCAACCTCCAAATACCCTTCCCCTGCTTCCCAAGAGGAGTCTTATATCCCTATAGGCAATAACCCTCTTCATTCATCAAGGTATTTTGGTAAGGGAGTTTCTTTGGTTGAACCACTTTATTGGGTTTCACACCAAGGACGATGGTGTGAGTGTTCTCCTTGAATAGCTCTCAGAGTAGCTTATTCAGTGTGCCTTGTTTGCCCTGGCATTGTTCCTCTGAGCTGTGCCAGGCCTCTGGTTTTGTGGTGACTAGCCTCTAATCACACAGCTTAACACTGAACAGTCTGTTTCTCCCAGTCTTAGGTGTGCTCTGAAGGACCATACCTATGTGTCGCGAAAATTAAACTTTAGAAAACGAGAGTGACATATCTATAGAATTTTCTTTTTCTTTTACCCTTTTTATATTTTGCAATTTTGACCAAATGGAGATCCAGTTCGTTCTTTACTTCAGAGAAGCTATTCCACTTTGCATAATATAATTATTACTATGAAAATGTTCATTGGAACAGAGAATGAGAATGTTAGGGCAGTTACCTTGGAGGCCCAGATTGCAATCCCTTTTCCAGTGAGTACATAATTATGCTTAAAAAACAGAGATTCAGAGTAGCACACCTCAAAATCAGTGCTCATGGCACTCTTCAAGAAGGCAGAAATCAAATAAAACAAGAATTTGTTCCTGTGCTCCCTGGTAGGCCTTGTTTGCTCAGACTGATACTCTTCTAAGTACAAATGACGTGTTGCTATTGTTTTACTATCTGTTGTACAAGATGAGATATGAGTCACTGATGTTTCTTTCTTGTTGTGTGCTGACTGGGATAGATTTTGTTTGTGAATTCTACTAGAGGTTTCAAAATAGCTCTTGGGGCTGTCAGTAATGAATGGATCAGGGCATGGCCAAGGGCAGAAATCTAGATTCCAATAGGGTCTTTCATTTTCTTAAATGTACTACTGAATCTTTGGGGGTAGACAAAGGGTAGGTCTTAAAGCTCTCCCACCCCATAAAATCCTAGAATCAGCTCATCATGTGGCTCCATTGAGCCAGGCTCACCATTTTAATGTTCTGGTGGGACTATGGGCACCCAAAGCCCTTGGCACTATAGTAAATAGCATTAATGAATCAACAAAATATGAAGGCATTAATTAAGTAAAATTCTGTCCAAAGAAGCAGCTATTTTTATACCAGTGTCATAGTGACACCCAGCCATACCCACGCAGAAATTAATACAATATAGAATAAAGACAGTTGAGATGATAGCTTTAAACATTTTGCTTCAGTTCCAGCAGGTGTCTAAATGCTTTAGACAGCTCCTTGTAAAGTCTTGCCTTATGGAGCATTAAATCTGAAATGTTGTGCAGGAAGTCTCTCTCTTCCATGCAGGTTGAATTATCCGTGTTTCTACTTGAAGTCACTGTAGCACACATATGCAATCTTTTTTTTTTTTTTTAGCTTGATCAAATGATATCTGAACAATTCAAAACTCAGCACATATCAAGGGAAGCAGCATAGCTAAAAATATCACAAGTCCTGAAAACACATACATTTGACTCTGCAAGGTGTGACTTCAAAGTCCATCTGGTGAATCGACTGTTCTTAAGGTTACTGAACTCTGTTAGCTCTATTTCTTAGTATTAACTGAAAGTAAAAGGTGCACAAAATTAAGTTGCTAAGAATTGGAGCTTAATGTTTTCAAGGTTTCACCCATAGATTCCTGTTGCTGACAGAAATGGGTAAGGTTTTCAACAGCAACTGTTAATTTCAAATGCTGCAGATTTTGGTGTGACTGTTTAATGATGCTTACTCTTTACTGAAAACATTGGCAACTTGCTTTCTAATGATTTGGCTTCTTTAAGAGATGATGTGATAGCAACATTTTTCCCACTGTTTGTTAGTTTCTTTTCTATTAGTAGCATTTCCATGCGGAGGTAAAGTTGCCATCACTTTTGTGGTTTGATCTGCACAGCAATAATGAGATGTGTATGCTATTAGCTATGTCTATCAGATGTTAGGATCTCTCTTCTAATACTAGCTAATGGCCAGATAGTACCATTGATTACTAAGAAGAGTTGCCCATTGATTTCACTAGACTGTCTGCTGGAAAATCAATAAAATAATGTGGCCCAAATTTCACTGAAAAAAATCTACAGCCCATTTTATTTGGAATATAACTGACACTGTAGGGCAAATTACACGTCAGGGTATTTTGTGTGCCTGCTCATTGTGAACTGACTAAATGTGAAAGCTGTTAGCGTTCAAGTATGCAAAATAATATAACACACACAGGGGGTCTAATTTGCTTTCTCCTTCTGACTACTGTCATCAGTTACACTGGTGTAAAGTGGGTATAAAATGTTATTCTGGTCCGGGTTTTTTTTCATTCTGACTAGTATAAATGACTTGGGGATGTGTAGAGCAAGGGTTAACTGAGAAATGCTATTTAAAGTTTTATGCTATTTCTGTGCTAGTTTTATAAAGGAGATAGCATTTCTGTAACATAGTCCTGCTGTTTCATTTCCGTTACTTTTTAGTAGTGATGAGACCAAAGATCAGCTCCAAAGCGTCTGCCTTTTGTTGCATGATCTTGACATTATTCAACAGCTAAAGAGGAAGGATGGTCCAACATTGAGGGCATTGGCCCTCTCATTTCCATAGCCCGAGTTCAGTTCCCTATTTTTGTGCAATTTGTGCAATGCCACTAAACCTGTACAAAGCAATATCCCACAGAAGTGCTAGGCTAGCTCTATCTGAGCTGGTGTTTTGAGGCTGACAGAGATGTGAATTTGAACCCTGGAAGTTATATGACATTTTTATAGGCCACGTCTACTAATTACCCATGGATCTTGCCATGCTTGAATGTCACTGCACAGCCAAACACCATCTCAGCACTCTGAGCTTCACTTTCCCATCTGTGAAATGGAATTTATAATACTTTGCTATCTCACAGTGGTACTGGGAGGAAAATACATTTAAGACTGTGAGATACTCATATACCAAGCTAATAAAAGTGTTGGAAATCCTTGGAATATTTAGTTATGTTAATTAGTTATGTTAATTTGATACATCACTTTAATTCAACATAGAATATAGAAAGTCTTAAACCTTTCCCATGCAGAGTTTAGTCTGGCTCTATGACGTAACGAAGACATTTAATTGCATTCTTCTCTTGTATTTTGCTGATGAATAAATGAGGCTTAGTGGTGTTGTTTTCAGGGCCTGAACTTCAAGCATCTGCCAACAATTTATTTTTTTGCCAGGCTACCCTAGCTTTTACAATCCAGACTTGGGCTCTATCCCAAATACTGCAGTCTGACACTAGGGTTGTTGGTTTTGTTTAAATTTTACTAAAATAATGCTATTTTCTTGCAATTAGAAGATGCTATGCCAATGTGGGGTAGGAGTCAACTGAGTAACAGTCTTTTCTTTGCATCCCAGTGATGCAAGGCAGAATTTAGTGGACTGAAAGCCTAGAGGCAAAGTCTGACAGACAGACTTTTGAATTGCCGAAAGAAAAAAAAAAGAAGGTAGAGTGTGGTCTGCCTTCTCTAGGCTGTGCTTTCCGCTCTCCCAGGTAGAAAGAACAAAACGGTTTGAGAGACCGAGAGCAGGAAGGGAGATTCCATGTTATACTGCCAGCATAACACAGGAACACTGCAGATCTAACAGCCTGCTAGGAATTAAAACTGTGGAGTCATTCCTATTTTTCAGACATGCTGAAGCACTGACTATGGATTATTTGTTTTGTTTTGGTTGACCCTAACTTCTCATTGATTTATTTTTGCCTTACCAGAAACAGTTGGCAGAGTAGAGAAGTCAAATACAGTCTTCGAAGAGAAAATAGCTTATGACAAAAATAAAGATAAACAGAGGCAGGGAGTATAAAAAAAACCTTAGGAAGTGAGATGAGGTGATGACAGAAGGGAAGAGGTGTTTGGAATAGAGAAGATGGTGCCAGAGATTGTACATACAACTCCCTTTTCCTTAGGAGAAATCCCACATGTTGCCAAGGGCTCAGGCCGGAGAGGGATAACCTTTTATTGTGCTCAGCAGAGTGAGCGAAGACAACCGTTCAACCACTGGGACTTGGGCAGCCTGCAGACTACATCTGCTATGGCCCTTTTAGACAGAATTTCAATCAGTATTGAAAATTGTCCTTTGCCTTCACTCAAAAAGCAGTCAAGAGCAACTCAGCACTGAAGATACTGTCACAGCATATGATGAGTTTTACTCATGGCAGTAGGTAAATACCAAAGGTGATGCACAGTTCCACACTTTGATGCTACTAATTAGTCAGTCAGTTATTTAAAAATTAGCCTCTAGCAAAATATTTAAAAAGTCTGTATCAATGTTGGAGACTTCTTCAGATTCAGTCTCAGACAATGAATAAGTAAACTTAGCCTGAGGCTCAAAAAAGCAATGTATTTTCTTAATTTTATAGTCATTACTGGATGATAATTACTTTGTACACTCCTGAGTGAGCAGGAGTTATAACGCTTCCTTGTGGGCAGCCATATTTTAATCATCTGGTCAGACTCCTACATAAGGACAGGTGGCCATAAAAGCATGCTAATGGCATACCTGTTCTACCAGTATAATGCTTCTGATATTACTAGAGCCACTTCTTCACTTCACTGGGGCAAAGGCAGGTGAGCTCAGGGGTGTGTGATATCATTCTGAGGTGGACACTCTGGCTAAAGAGCTTTCAGACTACAGAAAGCACCGACATAATGCTTTTGAAACTGAAAACATTACAATTTTTTTCAATCCTTAACTCTTTTAAGGTTTCTCATGAGAGATTGCACCATCTTCCCAATGGTGAAACCAACAGCAAACATCACTGAATTGTTCTCAGAAATGTGAATGCATTTGGTATAACCTGGAAGAAAAAAGTCAAAGTGAAAACAAGAAAATTTCCATTCAAAAATAGACGTGTCAGGGAGGGGTCCATATGAATGAAATTATGATTTTCGGTCAATAATATGTGAAATTTCTTCATCACAGAGATCACTGGCAATTGAGAATACTCATTTTTATTTCTTGGGTAAAGAAAGTGAATGATAGCCAGCAAAGCTTTGCAGATAAATATGTGTGACATTTACAGCAGTTGGCTCACCTTACATTTCCTTTTACTAGTTTTAAGATCGTATTTGCTGTTGTTTTTGAAGACCTTTATATGCCTCTATCCTTTCTAACATGAAGGCATATTAAGAATAAAGCATAAAGCTGTTGCTTTCTTTATTATGACTTGGCTCCATAAAGGCAGATTTATGTTTTTGAAGTTTCTAAATAGTGTCAAAATCAAGCTTCTGATCTAAGAACTTCCTTTTAACACAGTGTCTCAGTTAAGTGGGATCATAAGTGAGGACACTTCATCTAGTAAAAAAGTCAAAAGTCATTATAAAAGATGTTCTCTTTTCTCCTTATGGAAGATCATCAAACTTACAACACTGGATTCAATACCGAAGATGGTATCAACCTGAAAACTATATGGGTGCAATGCTGGAAATATTCTGTATGGATCCTTTTCACCTTTCACCAAATCAGTACAGGAGAAAGCTGCAAGCTCACAGATGGGTTTTTTTCTGCTGCTATCACGGTTATTTTAAAATGCATTCTTAGATCATGCATTCCTCAGGGAAAGTCCTTTCCTCGTCTAGCACAAAGCTGATCGCTTTGCTGCTGTCCTTTTGATTTAGAGAGAAAAATCCCATGTCTGATGTACAACTTTGATTTCCTACTAATTAAAATTGCAGTGTGGGAGCTCATCACTCCTCCTCCAATCCACCCTGCTGAGGTTCAAGGCTACGTTTGGAACATTTCCACCCCCTGACGTGCTAAGATTGAAGAGAAGTCCTTGTTGCTGTTTACACAGTTCCTGCAAATTTACTAAATGCTTTCTGAATCTACAAGCCGGTGAGCTACTTTAAAGCATGAACCATGGCTAAATAGAACACATATTTGTACTGTCTGCATAATGGGTTAGTCTACCACCTTTATAAGGAAAGCGAGTGGTCTGACTTTTGTGTCTTTCAAGTCTCTCTTTTCTGTCTTTCAAAAGGACATTGTCATGGGAACTTCTAGCGCTACAAAGATCAATAGCAAATTTTCACGTATGTGTTAGTTTTGGAGAAGTGAACCGTAACGGTTAGGTTTTCTACAGCATTATTGTCACTGAACTGAAATCACTCCCCATCCAAGTCACAGAAACTTTTCCACTGAGAAAGACACCCACCTGTATTGCACAGATATAGGAACAGAGATCAGTAAAACACTTCTACAAAATGATTTGGGGGGCTTGAAACAAGATGATTTTTTTTTTTTGTAAAAAGGCAGTCCTAGAAATCCACCATTTTACAAAATCTAAAATAAATCTTTTCTTCCTGTATCTTCCCCCAAAAGCTCTTGGCAGTTTCATTTTCACACTTCAGGCCAAAACTGAAATTGACATTAACTTAGAAATGGGCTGCCAAATAGTATCTGCCTTCCCATCTTTCCTTTTCTGCCTCCTCAGGGTGACTGGCGGTGAGCCAAGAAGCCTGTAGGTCAAATATAATGCCAAAGCATTTGATTCACACAATTTCTCTCCAGGACTGGGTACTAGAGAAGCAGGGACTTGTGATGCTTAGCTAGAAGTATCCTACTTGGATACTTATTCTCAATTTTCTACAATTTTCTGCACACAAATAATAATTATTAAAAAAAGCCATCTATCCATGTTCAATCCATGTCTTCAAAACATTACTCTAATAGAAAATAACAAGAAAAAAACTCTGGCACTCTTATTAGCATGATATATGAACCAATATTCATTGTTAAGCAGAGGACTGGAAGTTTACCTTAAAATAAAGTACCGATTTGGAAGATTTACGTAGTCTTGCCTGTGTTGTACACATACTTCTCTGCTTCACAGTGTGGAGCAGCCACATCACCATGCCTCAAGGAGGCAAATAAAAGCACTGAAGTTTATTAATCACTCATTTTCTACAGTGTATCAACACTGAGTTATTTAGCACAGTCACTTCTCTTATTTTGACACATTTGGGAAAATTCACAGCGTCTAATTGGCTTTCAAACTCCCACTTCTACCTATGTGGCTTGTTAATCTGTCATTAGTACACACGGGATGTAAAAGAAAACATGGAACATAGGAATATTGACTGGCTCAAGAGCTGCTAAAAGGTTTCATGTTGCACTCTAAGTGCCTTTTTCATCTTGGCTTTTTTTTTTTTTGTATTTACAAAACAGAAAATAAATCTTTGAGTCTTTAGCATGGCTGCCATAGACCTCACCCTACTGAAGTACCATGGTTTGACAACATTTTCTCCTTTATTATTGGGAAAAAAAATTCCATTTTCCTGGGTGCAATAACCATATCCCTGTCTTTTGTTGATGTGGTTGAGTGATATATCAAGGATGAGTATACAGTTTGGATACTAATCTGACTGTGGATCCTGAACCCAGCATCTATGATGTACCCTATGATGTTCTTTTGTGTGCAGACTGGCTTTCAATTTCTTCTTACCTGACTAATTCTGCACTCACAGAACAAAAATATTGCCAAGCACAGAAGTTTAGTGGAATGCCTGTTGTGGGACATATGTTGGGTATCTAGAAATGAAAGAATTAAATTCTGCACTTATTTAGAGTTCTGACATCTTAGTTGAATTCAGTGCAATTGCCTATGTGAGAATGGAATTCAGAATATTGTCTGTTTTTTGTTTAGTGATTGTATCCAGAAAGAAAAATCTTATTATTGGGGAAAAAAAAGCATAAGGTTAATTTTCAGTCTTGCAGATGAAAGGAGTTCATGCAAAGTAAGCACTATACCTATCAACACTAAGCCCCAAAATTAGTTGTATAAAATTCTGGAGAGCAGTATTGCAACCTTAGCAATGCAGTAAACTGGGTGGACTGGATGCCTGAGGAACTGAGGATGAAGACAGTCCAGGGCAAGACTCAGATAACATGCAGTCCGTCTAAACTGAGACTTAGGCATCATATTCAGAACTATTTTTTACCGCGACGTACATTTTTTGAGCATCACATCTCAGGTTCTCACATATTTGAAAAAATGAACTTATTTGTTTGTTTGTTTGTTTTAGCAATTCTGTTTCCCAGCTCTGTTGTGAACCGTAAGAGGAATTTCTATGAAAAGCCTAGGTTTTTAAGTGTGTGCAGAACGCTCTTTCAGTGCTGACACTATTAAACTTAGCACAAGAAACAGAAGCAATGGACACATTCTTAAAGTCACAAAATTCTCTTGGGGGTTGAACCTGGTGCTGTTTGTGACAAGTGATTGGTGCTCCCCTACAGAGCTGGAGCCATGCTTTCAATTTTTCCTACAGGCAGTTCAGCTTTGACTCTCCATTGCCAAGGAACACTGCTTGAAAAGGCAGGGAGATGAAAGAATACCTGTTCTGCTATCCAGTCCCTTGTTTCAGGCTGTTTACACATTTTACTTTAGTTAGTTATTGGATAAAAAACACAGCTTAGGGACTGCTCATGTTTCCCTTTCAAAGGGCAGTGATTTGATCAACAATCAGTAGTGTCACACACCCTCTTGTATGACTCCTGTGGTGAAATATGTTGCATGCACTATCTTGCATGATTCTAGGTGAAAGAGCAGTTTGTTATCCACAAAAGAGGCAGAAGTCATCATAAGGGTCTCTAACATGCTAACTGGTGCATTTCCTGATAAGAATTTGATCATTGTAAAATTAAGATTTCTAAATTAGCTGTCTTGCTTCCTGGGTTTGTCATTCTTATGATACTGCTATGTAGATGATGGACAGCATCACAACTGTGGCTGCAATAGGCAAAGGCCTCATTAGCATCATGGTCCATCAGTGCTTATGTAAAGACGCACTGTCTGGAATGTCAGATGGGCAGAAGTGAATAATCTGCAGCCATGAGTGTGGCATATAAGTCCTACTGAAATTCAGGTTCCTGAGCTCCACAGAAAGTTAGACAGGATAGCAACCTGATCTGGTTGTAGATGTCCCTGCCAGTTGCAGGGGGGATGGACTAGATGACCTTTAAAGGTCCCTTCCATCCCAAAGCATTCTATGATTCTATGATAGTCAGTGCTTCCTGCTATGTAGCTCCAGAAAGTTTCCTGGGAAGAGAAGTATGAAACGACCTTCTGGATATGACCAGCTTCCATGTAACTTTCATGGAAGAAGGAGATTCAAAATTTCAGATACCCTGAATTGCTCTTTGAAGACAAAGGCATCTCTTCATTGATTGCACTGGCATCACATGAGCTCAGCTTGGGATCTCCAAGAGAGTCTGCCAGGACAGCATGCCAGCCTGTTTAGGCATTGCTGTTCCTAAACTGAATGACCAAAGTTAGCAGTAAGAACACAGAAGACAGCTGTTGCAGCTGTTCACAGAGATGTTTTGTACTATTTTGGAAGTACAAATTGGATTCCTGCACACTTTGGAGCTCTTGGTAACATGTTCAGACCCTAGGGAGGAACAAACTTAAATAACAGGCTCTTTCATTAAGTTTGGTACACAGCATTTTTTATGGCCAATGGTGAGTCCTCTTAGGGAGTTGAGCTGTCATAACTCAGTAATCGAGTGCTCCAAAAGCGCAAAATGCAACATTCTGGCTAGGGTTAATTTAGACATCATTAATTTGTAACAAAACATCACGTAGTTCCTAGTTCTATAATTAATATCTAGACACTGTGGCTGCTTCAGTACAAATTCCCATAAAATATCTTCTTGAGACAGTATAACAAAAAGAAGCAAATTATTGCCTAAAACTCTAAACTTTAAAATCTTGTGTTTGGTATAGGAGAGACAAAGACCAATCCACTTCTACAGGTTATTAAACCTTCTTGGTCCATGTAGCTTACTGGAAGGTTACTGACATGCATAAAATTATCTCACGTTTTTATATTTGTATGAAAACATTTGAACAAGAGTAATAATAAATCAATTGTAACTGTCACCAATGAGAAGACATGGTTCATATTTAAGTAAAAATAAACAATACAGCAATGTAATCAAGATCAAATTAGCTAATTAACAATTTAGCCTCAGTAATTTGAATGGTGCTTAAGCAAAAATAATTTATATCAAAAATAAATAACCCTTATGAGTGCTGAAAAGAATGATCTTAATTTGATTATAAACTAAACTAAATTACTTTTCTCAAGTTAATTAAGAATTTTACCTAAATGTTTTTAATTCTATTACTGAAGCCGTACTATTACTTAATGATGAAATTGCAGCTTAGAACCAATTAAGATCCTTCTTTTTTAGACTTTTGGTTTCACCCAGCAGCTATTCCCCTACTTCCATGAACTGAGATACAGGGTTGATAGGAGACAATTCTCAATAAATATCCAAGTTTACTTGTTTTCTATTAAAAGCTATAGATGGTAATTTCAAATATCTTCTACAGAATGTATTTTGGTTTGTACTTTAATGAAACTGTTGGAATTAGGGAACATTTCTTTCATAACTTTCCCTGCAGTGGCTCTTAAAGATGCAGTCACAGACCAAGGTACACAGCCGTATTTTCACACCTTAAAATAAGAAGGCTGACGGGTCTCACAGTTAGCAAGATAAAAGAGAAAAACATAGAAAATAAAATAGTGAGTATTTATGATGTTTTCAAAATGTTTTCTGCTGTTGCAGTTTCTCTGGACTTTGAATAGAAGTTGTGGTGCAAACAGAAAACAGCATTTCTTTACAGGTCCCCTTCAGGGGCTGGAAAAGACTGGTGAAATTCCAGAATGGGCATAATGAGTGTGATTCTTTTTTTCATTTTCCTTTGTGGAGACTGGAGATTCTAGGCTATAGATGGTAGGCTTACCTAAAGAGGGGATCCTTCTTGGTCTTCTTCGGTTTACAGTTTACAGACATTGATTTAATCACTTTATGATATCTTTCTGCAAGGTGTAAGGTCCTCCAAATGACATTAATTAGTGTCGTGTGTATTGATTGAGTCAGCATTAGTGAGCAACATTTTTAAAAGGTTTTATTTAAATCTGCGAGGTACAAAAAAAATTTAAAATATCTGGTTTCATGAGGTGATTTTTTGACAATACTCAAAATGGTCCAATGTATATACAAGATCTTAAGGTTAAATTGTGTAACTAGTCTATGGAAATACAGAATAAACTAAACATAGATAGTTGGGGGGGTGAGGAGTGGAACTTCGTGACAACCAGCTATTCTGCATTTACTCATTAAAAAATTAAAAATAGGTTTAACTTACTGACAAATTTCTCCAGCTTCTTTTTTATTTAAAAATAAAACGGGTTGAAATGCAATCTGTAAAGCAAGTCAAATTTTTCTTCTGAGGTCTTTTTTATATAACTACAAGCAACATTCCAGTTCCATTGTTATCCCTTTTGATATCAATAAAAAAGCGAGTTTTTTTATTCTTGCCTTGTCATTAAAGAATCAGGTGGCCAATTTATAGTGAACGGGTTCCCCATTTGGAAATACAGCCTTATTTTTTCCTGTTTATGAATAACAAATTGCTGGGATTGCCTACATAAATCCACACATATGGTCATAATTTGTGTACACACTACGCCAAGCCAAAGAAATTCTTTGAAATTCTCTTATAAGAAAAGAGTCCACATCACTTCTTTTAAAATCTAGTTATTATGGTAGAGGAGCTAAGACTATAAAAACTTGTGAGAACAATTTTCAATTCAATTTTGTGAAGTTTATGAATTTATAAAGAACAAGAGGTTACGAGTGTGTTTGTGTTATTCAAAATGAGACACAATTTTAATTACATGTGGTTTAACTGAAAGTGTATAATAGCAATGTATAGGGAAAAAAAGTTTAAAAAGATGTATTGGTTCAGCCAGATGATAAAAATGCAGACTGTCACATGTTGCCAATGGCCAAATTACTGTGACATGCAAGATGGCTGAAGTATATTACTTATGCTGATTTACGGATGTGAAATAAGAAAAGACGATTATTAGCAAAGATCCAAATAGCTGATAGACGCAAAATGGACAGCTTGCCATATTGATGGAGCCTAATGAGTTTATAGTTGAATAGGATAAAGAGTATAATGAGGGGAGAACTCAGAGTGCGTAAAGCTATGCAGTAACAAGAAAGATAATGACTACTATAACAACACATGGGCTTACACCATATATTGTCCATCTTCCACTTTGCAGAACATCTGCTGATGAAGCAGTCTAGTCTTAAGAGAACAAGACTTTGCTTATTTTCCAATACATTAGAGCTTGGAGTAGAAACAGTTATGAACTATATTCTTTTCATCAGAGACAGTTTTCCTATTTCAAAGCATATAAATATAATTGTGTTACTGCAACTGAGTGAATTAAGATATCTCAGTTAAGCTGTAGTAACTGACTGGCTGAGCACTTAGCCCACTACAAATGCAACATCGGACTTTACTTTAAACCACTTTCATAGCAGGAGAGTGTACAAGTAGTTACTGCAGGAAGGTTAAAAGGTGCTTCTGTAGGCTGCCTGTGCATACAATTATCTTTCCATATTGTCAATGTTGCCCTATATCATAAAGTTACGTCTTTATTATTTTAAGCTTACATTTTCTAGAGTTACTTGTTGCTTGCATAAGGATGTACTATGTTCTGCTGCATAAGGGGAACAAGCAGAATTTAGCAGCAGTATTTTAAGATAACCTATTTTAAAGAATGAAGGAATGTGAAAAGCAAGCTCTAGGTATCGTATGGCACACAAAAAATTGTTTCTTGTCTAGATATAACTGCTTATATATCTGGTAACTACAGAAGGGGAAGACAAGCAAAAAGATCATCTCTTAAGCTTGAAATGCCAAAAAATCCTTAACACATTGGCCACATCAGGCTACATCATATGTAGATATCTTAATTGGATAGAAAGATTGAGGTTTATCACCAGTAAGTATCTGAACTGAATAGAAAAGCTAAAAATCTTAGATTTCTACCTAAAAAGGGAAATTAAGCCCCCTTGAGCTTTCTGCCTTTTAGAGGACTCTGCTGAATTGTAATACTTCCCTCTTCTCAAACGTAATCAACTTTCCTGACTCTTACATCTGCATGTAAAATTCTTCATTGTCTCCCTTCTTTGCAGAGCACTTTCCAGAGGATATATTTAAGATACAAGTGACTGTAGCAGAGGTTATGGAATTATCTGTCAAAATGAAGAGCAACAACCTGCTAGGAGCAGGGAATGTTTATTTAGAGTTTCCAAAGATACCCAGAGATGAAGTAGCTGAATTACTAACACTGATATCTAACCTTTAATTTAAAACTGCTTTACTGAAGACTGAGGGATGGCAAATATAACACCAGTTAAAAAAACAATCTGGAGGACATTTGCAGAGTTGCTGGCCTGTAAACCTGGTGTCTATTATTAAGAATGGAACTGGTGTACATGTGGATAGGTGTACTTTACCTTGGAAAAGTCAGCATGGCTTTTGCAAAGGGAACTACTGTCTTGAAAATTTATTAGAGATCTTTGAAAGGATCAGCAGGCATATAGATAAAGATGATCTGATTGATATAATCTATTTGGATTTAGATATTAAGCAGCCATGCATAAGAGATAAAAAGGTCATAACTTGGATAAATAATTGGTTACAAGACAGGCAACAGAGAGTGGGAGTAAATAGTCAATTCTCCCAGTGAAGGGAGGTCAGCAGTAGAATTCCACAGGGAAATGTGCAGGGGATTGTTCTGCTTAATATGGTTATCAGTGACCTGTATAACAGGGCGAGCAGTGACGTAAGAAAGTTGGATGATGATACTAAATTATTCAGGGTATCATGAGATCTGACCGCAAAAAATTGCAGAAGACTTGTATAAGATAGGTGAAAGAACAAAAAAAAAAAAAGGCAGATGAAATTCTGCATAGCTAAATGCAAAATGATGAGAAGAAGAAAAGACAATCCTAGTTTCATATGCAAACGATGTGCACTGAGATAACCATTGCGACTCAGCAGCAAGGTTTTGTTGCTGAGAAAGAGATTTCCACTGCAATGTCAGCTGGTGCTCAGTAGCCATCACAAAGCAAATGTTAGGAATTATTAAGGAAGTAATAGAGAGCAAAACAGAGCTATATAGTTCCAATATATAAAGTCATGGGTTCAGTCATATCCTAGAATATTCTATGCAGTCCTGAGCCTCTCATCTCAAATGCATGAAGTAGAACTAGAAAAAGTGCAGAGAAAGGTGGCAAGAAAGATCAAAGTTCTGTAACAGCTTTCATACAGGGAATCGTTGTGTAAGTTAGGAGTCTTCTGCCTGGAAAAGAGATGACATGGGGGAAGGATGTGCTAGAAATTTTAAAAAAAATGAATGATATGAAGACAGTGGGTGGAGATTAAATTGTTCAGTCTCTTCCAGTTGAAGAACAAGAGAGAGTCAAATGAAACTCACAGAACTCACCTCTTTTTTCTTCAAGACAAGTGAGAAGCAATAGTTGCTTATACAAGACAGGAGACGTAAACAAGTTCTTGTTGAAGTCTATTTTGCATTCTAAAAATTTCCATGGACTCAAGGGGAGACCGGACAAGTTTATGCAGAAGAAATCTGTTGAGGTTTACCAAACACATAAGCCTCTCATCTGGCTCAGCAGATCTCGGAAATGGAAAAAGCTGGAGAATAGGAAAATGATAAGGAGAAATATAGATTTTTACTGTTCTGGTTTGTATTGTGTCCTCCAGACTTGTGCCCGTTGTTAGAATAAGGTTACTGGAGTACACTCCAGTTGGTCTGACCTAATATGGATATTCTTACATTTGTATATTCCCTTTCAAACAAGTTTCCTTATCAGGATACCAGTTGACACATTCCAAAGCTGAATTTCAATGCATGTCAAAATGCAAGCAGTGCAGTGGATGTAGGAGCTGGGACCTAAGGACAAATTAAAGAATAAACTAATATGATAATATATATATATATGTCCAGTGTCCTACCCATTGAAGCTGGGTCAAGTGCATACAGAGATGCAGAACATCTTTGTATTTCATCCCACACTTCTGTTCCTCTATTTTAAAAGCTTGCTATGGGCTTAAAAAAGGACAAAGATGCAGTTGAAGAGACAGTCTGCAGATGGAGGGAGGATGATCAGTGGTATGCAGCAAGAGTAAAACTATGTAGACACATATACAAAGAATTATCCATCTGCCTGTTTGGCTTCTGGTAAACCCCAAGCACTTGTGACTGTACGTAGGCAGTTATTATGAGCTGTGATGATGACAACTACATATGTGCTTTGGAGATCATGAATGTGAAACTTCATTGCAACTGTTTTCCTGGGTTTTTGCATATTTAGACTCCTTTTCTCACCATTACAAACAACCAAATAAAAATAAAAGCCCCTGAATATGCATGGCTTAAAACATCTTAATAAATGTATTAATATCTCAAAACATATAATTAATGTGGTGATCTCATTTTTTTTCTTGTTTTGCCTTTGTCAGATTTCTGATGCTTGGTATGTACTTTTGGCAGACTATCATACATGGTACCTTCTATCCATGACCAGCTTAAACTAAGTTACATTATCTAACCTAAATGCTATCCTGGAAAACATGCCTGATTCATATTATTATTATTAATCTTTTATATTTATTTATCAAAGATTATTGCTAATCTCTGACATTGTCCTACTGTCCTTCCTAGAAAGTGCTCATATGTCTACGTACCTTACACATATAAGGTAGCTTATGGTAAAAGCTGCAATGTGACCTTAAACAAGAGAATTATTGCAACATTAATTATTAAAGACTCCAAGAATAGTCTTAAAGTTAAAGAATGGGGCTTAAGACACAGGTAGTAGGGGGTCTATTGCTGGCTCTGCTACTGACATTTTAGCTATGAAATTTATTCTCTTTTTTCCATATATGTACAATAATAACAATGAAATTTTCTAAAGCAATGTAAGAAATTGTAGCTACTAATTTTTTTGTGAAGTGATTGGAAAACCTTCAGTGGAAGGACATGTTTTCAATAAATTTCTTGATGAATGATGTATATTTTCCTATCATAATTCACCCATACATTTTCAGCCAAAAGACTAAAACTATGGAGGATAGTAGAGATTGTAATTTGCAACTAATATTTTGGAATATCATCAGTGTAATATTTTTGTGCTAATTCCTGCTAGTAAATTAATTGGGGGCAAAGCACAGTATCCACACAGTTATTTTAAGACTGGTCAGTACTTAGAATGAGCAAATGTTTTCATTCTAGCTAGTGGTGCAAGGAGGCACTTAAAAACAACCAGAAGAAAGCACTCTGTGAAAAAGAAAGTGCCACCAACTTACCGTTAAAGTGGTTTATGAGATCTGTGTCTGAGTACCTACCTAAGACTATCTCTGAAGATGGCTCAGAGATTGCCTGTGGTTGAAAAGAGTTATGCAGCTGATGCTTACAATAGCTGTAACACACCAGGATGATTGAAATGTTTTCAGTTCTAATTTATTTTTAAAAATAGCCAGTGAATCAAACACTAATGTAAAGAAAGAAGATTCAACTTAAGTTACCTGTACAGCAAGAACTTAGATGGTCAGGTGTCTAAGTATCTGTGATATTTTATGACCTTCAAATGGTAAAGTAGGGTTCCTGTGGTGTGGCTGATATTTTGTTGTGGTTTGGTTTGGTTTGGTTTGTTTTCCCAACAAGAGGAAGGTATTAGCCAGTGAAGGATTAATGATGGAGACACAGAAAAAAGATGAGAAAAAATCACATGTCCTTTAAGATCTATAGTATTCTCCACTTGGTGGTCACACAGATAATTTGTAATGTCCATACTGTAAACACAAGAAAGAAAATTTGTAGAACACAACACACACACACATATGGGCAAATACATACGCACATGTATATATTACATTTATATATTTAGGACATCGTCGAAAGCTCCCTGGTGTCAGTGGAAAAAAAATCCATACATATATTTATATGTTTGTATACACATGTATAGTTGTTTGCTAATTAACACACAAAACTTGTTGATGGAGAAGGAAAACTAAGAAAGCTTGTGAAACTGAGAAGGAAAAGGATAAATTCTATTCAACAACAACAACTAGAAATAGGGTGGTTCAGTGGCTCTTGATTTAATACTTCTGGACAACTCCCCACTGGAAACCAAGAATTAGAAATCAGCGACATGTGCTTTGTTCATCTCCTCATCAATGTGCTGGGCATGAAAATAGGATCTAATTTAATGAAACAAACTGCTCACCCTATGAGCTGATTACATGATGTGCATGCGGAGTACTTATTCTCATATTAACATAAAGGACTGAATATGAAAACAATAAAACCACATCTGTTACTGAGCCTTGTCTTTTTTAGTATGATTTTTTTTCTCCTTATGGATTTCTGTCTTCTCTTTGAAAATTCATAGTTGCAGCATGCGTTTCCACTCAGTCCACAGCAGTAGATAACAGTTCACTGCAAATTTCCCTAGTTCTATCATTCCAATCCCAAAAGAGGTCCACTAAAGAATGAGGTTTTTGTGGGTTAGTTTTTAAAAGGAGCAGGAAAAAGGATTCATTTTTTCTGATATGACAGAAGCAATGTATGGCAGAATGTATTCTGGGACCATGCTCTTTAGACAATAACATTTCTTGATAGGATAATAAAGACTAAGGCTATTTAATCAGATAGATTACTTAGTTGCCCATAAAGAAAGAATCAAGTGGCCTTGTGAAAGAAAATGTCTTAAATCTTGTTAAATAGTTGACAATTTTTGACTAGCAAAAATTCCATTTGAAGAGACAGTCTACAAATAGGTGGAAACTGAATGGAATGACAGCTGCATGGCAATAAATGCTTTGTGTACCTGCCCAGTGCTGAGGTCAGGACTCACTGATCTGTCCTCATCAGTGATTCCCTTACATACTTTGCCCTCACATGAAAACAGCAGACAAATAAAAAATCTGAATAGCTTTTTTGCATAATTCTGCTACATTTTTAGTGTCAGGGCCTTAAGTTTTTATTTAAACTTCTGTAGGCATCTTCTGAAGGGTAATGACAAAGAAAAATGAGTAATGAGATATCCATAATTAGCCTTCTGACATGCTCTCATCATTACTTGGTCCTGCCTACTTTTTTTTCATTTCAGCTTAGTGTAGTATAGCTGAAGTTCAATCTATTCATCTAATGTGCAATACCTTTCCCCTATACTAACTGCAGTGTATTATTATCTTCAAAAGTTCATCTCTGTCACTTATAAAATGTGATGAATTCACCCTGCTAGGGATCTGGCCTATGGATCATACGGTAGACACATCTATCTATTTGCTGAAATTGCACACTACCAGGTTGATCCAACTCTCAGTGTATTTATTTGCAAATGGTGCAACTTATGTAATGCAATATTGAGCCTTGAGTGCTTGAGATGGAGACTTTCCATGACTGAGTATTAAGCATATATGTATGTGTGTGTGTCTGCACTTAAGTCCTGGCTATTTATATTTTGAGAAAATGTTTTATACATGCAACAACTACATATATAATATACAGAGTCAAACAATAAGAAGACAACATCCTTGCAGGTCTTCACTGTGTAGAAAAGATAGTTCAGCTGGTTTAAAAATAGGCAGAAAAAAAATCAAAAAAAGGGAAAGACTATTATAGCATGTGTGGGTAGATTGCTAACATTATAGAAAAATCACTCCCCAATTTGATATGTTTATTGTCATGCTCTTTAGATGACAAGTTCTCACATGGCCTTGATGCTGTTCTGGAAAGCACAACACTAATTAACAAAAAAACTAAACCCCAAACCCACAATGAAACAAACTCTCCCCAGAATCCCTACAAGAAAAAAAAAGGGGGGGATGGGGGGAAGAGCTGATATATCTTTCTTAGAATAAACCTCATCTTTGTTAGTGAACCAAGAAATGCATGTGCACTTTCTTCTCTTCTCTGTTGCTTAGAAATAAAGAGCAGTGGTATAAAGCTCTAGTGCTATTACAGTCAATTTACAATAGCCTATTTACACCAGCTGAGGGACTGGCTCATAATGTTGTTTAAATTTGATGACAGCCCAGAAAATTTACTGATGAATGAGTCACCCAGTTGTGGAACCAAAATTCATTCCTGACCCACTATGGCTACTACATTTATATTATAAAGAAGGTCATGGTTGTTTTTATGTTGAATATGGTACCCTGAGGATTTAATTAAATGAGATTTAAAATTATGAATACCAAAGCCAGACAGGTCATATTGGATAATCCAGTTTTATTTTACAGTAATTGGTTACACAAGTTATTATTATATTATTTAGAACATCCTGATTCTCAGTGGAAGTCCTTGTGCATTTAATTAACCATGAGTACAAAATGACTTTAACAAACTGAAACCATTAAGCCCTCCTTATATATTCTTTTCAAATGGAAATTGACAACAACATTTTATTTAAATTCTTGGAATTTTGTAGTTTTTAAATGAAGAAGCAAGGTAAATAATGCTGGCTTAGTTGCTGGTTTAGTTATTAGTTTTAATTACTAGTTTTAGGTAAATATTTCATATTTAGATTTTGATCTGAGATTTTCGTAACTTGATTGTCACATGTTCTGACTTTATGGATAGCTTGACCTCCACTTTGCTAAAGTTTGCAGAACTTTAAGTTTCTAATCACAAGAAATGTTGGCTACTGTTTCTGTGTCTTTGCTGAGGTCTACAGATTTTGACGGATTTATAAAAAAAGGTGAAAGACTGGTGATGGTAAATTTTAAAGGACAAGAGGAGATTTAATCTTTACTTAACCAAAAGACTAGAAGACCAGCTAATTAGTGTGTACCTCAGTGTGATGGTCAAGCATGATGAAGTACTCGGTAGCAACTTCTGGACCAAGCCAACCTTTTTTGTTGCTTTCGCCTGTTTTTTTTGAGATGCTGCTGACTGCAGTTTTCAGTACCACCCTGGGGAAAACAGGATATTCAGACTGTAACATCAAGGCGGAGACCTGACCGAGAGTACAGGATGGGTCGGTGACAAACCCATGGCAAGAGCTCACTTCCCTGCCAGTCTGTGATCTTTACGGATATAGACAGCTGACAGCAATATCAGTAAGGAGTTTCTTTTCAGTCATTCTTTTTACTAACTGCATTCTGCTTCAGCCTGTTTGGCTATGAAAAGCGATTTATCTGGTTTACCATCAAGAACGTGGTGCAATGGAAGTGCTCTCTGGCACATCATAATGCGCAATATTAAACAGTGTTTACTCACATGTTCATTCACATCACAGGTCTGGACAATTGTGAAATATAAGCATAGTCAAATCAAAATTCATTAGGGAAGATAAAAGACAGGTTGCTATTTGTACTGTTTGGTTAATTGTTCTATACGACTGAGCAATAGATGACAATTTACCAAAGTCTTTTGATATTCAGTGTTGCTGTGTCACAGTACATTGAGAATAATGAATAGGACATTCACTTTGGAGTGAAGAACATTAGTTTTCTTACCCAGGAAACAGGGAAACCAGCTGGAGAGGAGAAAATTGCCAGGTAGATTGTCGACATAAAGGCAATGGTAACATGCTGATAATAACCAGGGGAAATATGAAGATAATAACAGAGGATGATAACAACCCAGCTGAGGAGAAGAGGGGGGTCTAGAAGATCAAGTGATCCCAAGCTGTGCACAGCTATTATGCAGATGGAGGGGCACCTCTGCTCCTGCAGAAAGGAGCTGGTTTATTTCTCCTGTAGCAGAATGTGTTAACTCCAGCCTTGTACTAAATAAGATCAGGCCTTGCTTTCTTCCTATTATCAGGAGTATGTATTTCTTGACAGATTTCCACACCACTGCCTTGTTATTGTGGATGTATCATTATTTATCCCACTTTGTCCTCCCTCCCCCTTCCCCTTGGCTGTGGGGCTCTGCAAGTTGCAGGCAACTGTCATGTCAAGTATATGTGAATCTGTCAGATGCACAATGAGGAAAGATGGAGTGATCACTTCTCGCTGCTGTGTTTATTCTGTTTTCTGTCTTCAGCAGGCCTGTTCGCAGCGAGACGCTTTCCAAAGCGCTTCTCGTCAAGGATCCCGGGAGGAGCGAGGGTGGCTGTGGTAGCCGTACTGCTGCCCAGCAATGACAGAAACCTTGGACAGTCTCCCTGCCTCCAGCAGCTCATCCTGGAGTACCTTTCCTCCATAATGCACCTACTCCTCGCAGTCTGTCCCAGCTCCTCGTAGCCATCTGCTGTCACCAGCAGGTGAGGAGCGAGGAAGAGGAGCTGAGGGCAGGGAGAAGAGGAATGTCAGGGTGGGTGGACGGGGGGAAGAGCTCCCAGAAGTGCCAAGATGGTGGGTGAGCATTTGTCGTGGTTTAACCCCAGCTAGCAACTAAGCACCACGCAGCCGCTCACTCACTCCCCCCCGGTGGGATGGGGGAGAGAATCAGAAGGGTAAAAGGGAGAGAACTCGTGGGCTGAGATAAGAACAGTTTAATAATTGAAGTAAAATAAAATAGAACGGTTAAATAGGTAAAGCAAAAGCTGCACACGCAAACAAGGCAAAACAAGGAATTAATTCACTACTTCCCATCGGCAGGCGGGTGTTCGGCCATCCCCAGGAAAGCAGGGCTCCATCACGCGTAACGGTTACTTGGGAAGACAAACGCCATCACGCCAGATGTCCCCCCCTTCCTTCTTCTTCCCCCAGCTTATATACTGAGCATGACGTCATATGGTATGGGATAACTCCTTGGTCAGTCTGGGTCAGCGCCCCTGGCTGTGCTCCCTCCCAGCCCCCCCGTGCACCGGGCAGAGCACGGGAAGCTGAAAAGTCCTTGACCAATGTAAGCGCTACTTAGCGACTATTTAGCGGTACTTAGCATCGCCATTGTTCTCGTCCTAAACCCAAAACACAGCCCCATACCGGCTACCAGGAAGAAAATTAACTCTATCCCAGCTGAAACCAGGACAGCATTTCATCTTGCCCTGGAAGTCAGCTTGCTTTTAACAAGTGTTGTTTTCTATTTTTCTAATTTTCCAGCGGCAGTGGCTACACAAACATATTTTGTCTGTTTCTCTTCCAAGCGATAGTAATTCACTTAAGACCAGTTTTGAAATGGGAGATTTCCCAAACTGTATTTCTTCTTCATCTTCTTCTCTTTTTTCCTGTTTCTACTTCTTTTCTTCTTCTCGTCCTTGTCTTTTTTTTTTTTTAAAATTACCTCTCTAGGATTTACACTCAAGATATTTTTTGGGCTAGGCTTAGATCAGTGTCCTAACTCGAATTTGAATGATTCATAACCTCTTTTGACTTATTAGAGCTTGCCTTTGGAGAGAAAAAAAAATCTTTGAAATGTGATAAAAGTCATTAAGCATTAAGGCATTATACAGTATATTTATGAAGGTGACTCACACAATGTTTTGAATCTCAAAAACAGCAAATGTATCATAGGATGCAGAAGCTGAAAAAATATAGCAAGTGTTTTTATTAATTACTGCGCTAAAAAGACAGACCTAATGTCAGACCACTGCCTTGCTTACACATGCACTATAAAGCTCTGCTTTTGCCAGCAGCTCTTTTTTTTTTCCCCTTTTTTTTTCCAAACTGTAAAACAGTCTCCTTCTCCCAGACAAAATTTGCATTGGAGAAAGGATACAAGTATTTTCCTAGATCAATTTTCCATTGTTGGTTACTCACTGGTGGCGTTATAGAAAAGATGGTGAACTGTGACGAGCTAGCCAAAGATTTTCGTTACCATGTTCTGTTTTTACTAAAAGTCTTGGGAAAATTCGAGTCATTGACTTTGTAATGGTAAGTCTATCTCCTCTCACACAACTCCTGCCTGTCAGACAGGATGATTCAGGAGTGGTAGGCCCTGCTCAGAACCCCTGGTGTACTGAGAAAGATAACCAGAAGAGCAGCAGCATGAGAATGGTCACAGAGCACAGACACTGTCAATACTTTTGAACTGAACTCTTGCTTACTGCTTTTTCTTTCCCCTTCTAATAGCTTAACCACAGAAATTAAGGGTATGCAACAATTTTCTGATTGCTATGATGGATCTTTTAGGTCAGGTAATGCGAGTGCTTAATATCTAATGCAGAGTTCTGTCCACGGCTCTCCCTACCAGCCCATGTTATTTATATAATCTGGTTATAGAAATTCTGTCAGCACCATGCCTCTCTGTCATGTTAAGCTTTCTAATAGTGAGAGCTTATTAACTTGTGCTTTATTAGATTCTGTGCCGTTACAACCAAGTCATTAGACACAACCATTATCCCAGTCTCTTTTTGTTTCTGTCTTAAGATCCATCTTCACCATGATACCCATACTTAATGAGAGTGCTTAAGTAGGCAGGCTGCTAGTGATTCATTTGTATCTCTTGTCCACTTGTTTTATGGAATAAAAAAAAATCTTTACAGCTTCCAGCTGAATGCTCAGCCAATGGTTTTCGCAATCTCGTGTTTCAATTATTTGTCCTCAGGTTCAGCATCCTTCTTCCACACCACTTTCTGCAAGCCCCAGTGTGTGTTGCTGTTGTCTAGACCGTAGTGATTTTGAGGCAAGGAATGTTTCCTATTTGTGCTCATACAATAATCAGCACAGTGAGGGCTCTGAACTCACCGGGGCCTCTGGCTGCTACCTGCTTACTACTAATATACGTTACGCATACATCCAAACAATTTGGAGAGGTTAGTGAGGAGATTCTGGTTTTGCATTGTGGCTCATTTTTGCCGCTACTGCATAGTTGCTTTACATTACCTTCATTAACAGGCAAACACAATGCTTGGTTCAGGTTTAAGTTGTGGCAAGTACTTACTTTTGGAGGAGAACTGCATATCCAGACACAGCTAGTTCAGATTTTGTTTAGAAAAGGTGACACGAGTGGAACCTTGTGTATACATTCGAATTTTCTTCAGTAAAATCAATAAAAGGACTTCCTGGAAAATGGATATTCTTTTTTTTTTTTTCTTTCTTTCTTTCTTCATTTTTACCTTTAAAAGTAAGAATTTATACAAATTTTTGCTAATACTCTGATCTCACTCTGGTATCACACGGAAACATTCATTAACTTAAATAGATTTACAGGGGCTGTATTCTCATACAGGTAAAAAGAGGCAGCCTCTGACTTAAAAATAATTCTTGAATTGTTCTTACTCTGTTTCTATTCCATCTGACACTCTTCACTGAGGCTCTTCAACTTCATCTGGCAGGTTAGACTACACCAATAAAACCCTTTCGGAGGGCAAGGGGAAAAGGGTCTAATGTATGTGTAACAGCATGCTTTTCTGCTGGTGATTTTGTGCACTCAGTCCTGGTTAAGAAATCATTCACGACCATAGCAATGCTCCTGGAAATTAGTAAAATCTATTGGTACATGAAATCCTACTTAAGAAGTTGTGCCTTACAGATATTAAAAATGAATCTGTCATAGAACTATGAGTAGAGCTTTTTGCAAAGCATTTGTTTGATGTATAGTTGCTCCCTAGAGAGAAGGGTATCCAAGAATGAGCTCTGAGTAAATGAGTGCACTTGGCATATCCTAGAATAATGTCAAAGCTTCACTGGCTCCAAAGGGGAGTTTTGCTTTGACAAACCTAGTTCCAGTGCCTTTTGCTTACAATGGATTCAGTGAATTTGGAAATATATGAAAAGAATATATCAGCACAATGATACCTACAATGAGCAGAAGGCATTCATTAGCAGGCAATGGAAAAAGAACAAACAAGCTCTTGTTACAGTTTTTGTAGAAATTTGCTTTGTTTTTTCACCTGAATGTATCTATACATCAATCTCTCCAGCAAACAAAGAAAAATACTCCAGTTGAACTCTGTCAATACAGAATGATCTTGAAGTGTATTTTCAGAGGAAACTCTGTTATTATTTATATTTGCTGTGTGGATGCAAGCTGCTCTGCCTAAGGTGCATTCATGATGGGGAGAGACAGGTCTGACAGCTTGCTTTCAAGTCCTGCAACTTTCAAGAGGAATCAGTCCATATTTTGCTCTGAGATACCTCCCATTAAGTCAATCAAAGTAAACACTGCTCAGGAGCTGAGTGTTTCCAGCTCATTGAAATACTAAATGGAAGCACCTGGTGGGTGAATTGTTTAATGCAGTCATAATTGATCACTGGGAGTGACGCATGGCCGAGCTTCATGGTGCTGGAGCTGGTTGTTAATTAAGCAGGCAGGGCAGGGGCTGTGGGCAGGTGTGCGTGTGTAGCCGACCTGCCTGGGGATTTATTTCTCCTGAGTTGCCTAGCAATGCAACACAGATGCATGTACTCCTGTGACACTCCCAGCCTCCCCACACCTCGCAAGAGGCCACTGGGAAGACTATATGATGCTCTCAGAGTGCAACACAGATCCATGGAGAGAGAAAACAACAAATAGCCCAACAAGATTGGGTATCACTGCTCTCGGATGTAGGGAAGTTCTGTTTGTATGGACATCAGGTGCCAATCCCAGTTGGTTCTGCTGCATAAAAATGTGCAGATTAAAAACCCTGACCCAGAGCGCTGAATCCCTTCAGTCCCCATTGAGTTTCCTTCCTTGGCAAATGGTACGCTGGCATGGTGACCCATGGCATCTTGCAGGATGCAACCAGAAGTGGGCATCTAATGAGGACTCATCAGAACTCCTCCAGTCTGGGCAGATTAGCTCCAGAACTAGGATCCAAACACTAGGGAAGTGATGGTAGTGTTCCCTGAGAAAGTCAGTCTGATAAGTAAAGGTGTTGGTGTGTTCTTGGTATTACCTACCTTTTTTTTTTTTTTTTTTTAAGTAACTAGCTCTTCATATAAAAATATGTAAGTTATCCTGGGAGAAAGGAGCTCGGGTTTTCTTCATCTGAATGTGTTAGAGCTCTTCTACTGTTTTGCAGGACATGGGAACCACTGCAGAATCCTGTGGCCCTAATGTAGAAGACGAGTTCTTCCAAAGAGTTCTTGTAAGTACTCTGCTCTGGAGAGAGTTTTGAAATCTGAGCAGCTGGAAAAAAGCTGCCATTGCAGCCTTGGTTCCCACTCCTGATGCCCAGAGAGTTGCAGCTAGATTTCTTTGTGAGCAGAATTTCTGAAATACCTTTTTCAGATGCTTGAATTGCTTAAAAGTTACATATTGAAGTGAGCAGCCTCCCAAAATATGCACATTACAGTCCTGAAGTTTTCACAGTCCTTTAATAAAGCTAGTTTAAATGGCAGCGTTACTTCAGTCCTGGTGGAAATGCTGGAGAATTCAAGGTCCAACAGAGCAGCTGGATGTTGCAGTGTACCTCATGTCGATGAATTTGTGTTTGTGGAAAGATTACACAGAAACAGAGCTAGCACATGGGATTTTCTTATACTGCATCTAAGACTACAGTGGAGGGATCCCAAGCCTAGCTGTGGCTGAGGCGGTCATAATGTATTCTTCTAGTGTTTGATCACTGCAAACATATCTATGACTTCTTCTGAGCTCTGAAATACACCTGCAATTTTTTTTTTTACAGACATGGTGCTTGGAGAATATAACACATGTATTCTTTTACTTTCTTGCACTTAAATGAACTACTGAAGCAAATTGAAAACATTAGGAGTAGTTGATTTCTGTCACACAAAGATGAATCTCAAGTTGACTATTCAGAAGTGCATTGTATGCAAAGTCCTAACACGCATAGCCTAACTTCCTACAGTATTTTCTTTTGCAAAAATATTTAATTTGCAAAATGTATATAACCAGTATTAGCATACAGAAGTAAGCTTTTATTTGCAAATAAGACACTTACTACAAGTGTTAATCTGTAAAATACTTGGCTAGTATTCACAAGTGATAAAAGACTAAGAACTTATGAGGAAAGAGCCTGTTTACTTTAGGGGAAGAAAATAGACCTTGTAAAACATCTTTTAAGAGAAAGTTGTTTTTCTTAGATGCAAAAATGAATATAGGAATCTGCTATCAACCATAAACTGCAGATTATAAAGACAGCAGATTGGTCCAGATGCCAGACTCTAAAATGTGGTCCTGGGAGCCCTGTTTAGTAGCCACTTAATTTTGACTCTGTGGACCTTTTATGTTGTCTTATTCTGAAATTTTTCATAAGCTCAGAATTAAACTTTTGCATGAAAATGAGACTTACACTTCACGTGGGAGGTGTTCTGCTACAGAAGAAACCAGGAAAATTACATTTACTGGAGATACCGGAGTTGTAATAGACATTTTCCTTTCTGCATGTTGTACCTACTCCTAACATAAGTTTTCAAAAGTATTTGGCTTTTACAATGTCTGTCTTTGCATGAGTACTTTCCCATTCTAACCTGTATGCAAACATGAGTTTGCAAATGCAATTTTTAACAGATGGTTTTAATGCTACACACTGATAATGTCATGTGATGTTAATTTATTCCTGAAACATTTCCAGGCAAAAAGAATATGCAGATATTTTCATCCTAACTCATGCTTATTAAGTTGAATAATTTGTTTATTACAGTTGGGAGAAGAAAAGTAGATTGTAACATGATATCAAAATAAGTTTTTCTGAATATATGAAACAAAGTGTTCCTTTCTGCATGAAGTGTCTGCACATATCACTTATAGATTTGAATGTTGCTGAAGTGTTGTATGCATTTGTACTTCCTGGATTCATTCTCCTTGAGCCTGATCTAAAGCCTGATGAATTCAGTGTTCATTCTGACTTTGGATTAAGTTCTTTTTCTTTTTGTCATCTTTGTCTACTCCTTAAATTTTAAGAATCAATGTACCCTTTCTCACTAGTTTCCCCCAGCTGAGCAGGTGCTGAAATGTTCAACTCCTGTAACTGCTGCTGTTGTTTCTCTTAATTAGGCCACAGCAAAATCTATTCTTTTTTTTTTTTTTTTTAACAGGAATGGGGCAGAATGATGCATTTGTTCTCAAGGGATATGTTCACTTTCTATGCATGAATGCGCTAGCCAAAGCTTTGCCTAGCACATGTGTCAAACACATTTGTCTCATCTAATAGAATAATTACATCATAGCAACTTGTATTGTAGAAAAAACAATTTTTTTTCCTAGATTAACCAACTTCTTTTCTTGAAGGAAAAGGTTATAAAAATTTTATATATAGAAGTTCTAACACACTGAAGAAAGCAAGTATATCTTATTATTAAGAAATTTTTTAATTCGAATTTTATTTAGAGGATAAACCTTGTTGGCATCAAAGCCTTTGGATTTCTACTGGACACTGAACTTGAGATTTCCTTGAAGATACTTCCTCCATGTGTAAGTTCAAATATTAATCAAATACCTATTTCAATCAGTTTTTAACTTCAGCACCCTAAGCTGCATAAATGTATTCATGAAAGTTTTATAAGAAACAATATGTACAGAACTATTTGCAGGGTCAAGCCATTAGGTTATACAGTATTTTGGCCTATGACAACTTGAAAATATGGTAGTTAGTGGCTGAAAGTGTTGAAAATATCATTGTGCATTTATCAAGCTTTTTCTTCATACTCTTCAATAGTGAGTTTCATTGTCATCTAGTTATCTGTGGCATTTCCACTATATGAAATGCAGTCATTGCTGATAAATAGGCACTCACAATTTCAACACATTTTACTATCAGTGGAGAAGGCTAAGAGCAGAATCTGCTCCTTGATATTAGTGATCGTTGCAGTATTCTGCCGGGTCAATTTGGATTAGAGTCTGACATTTGGGAGAAAATAGGTAAGAGTCCCCAGAAAAATTAGATGCAAATAACAGTGCCATCACATCAAATTCACGTTCCTTTACAAGTCTGAGATGTTAACATAAAGAAATGTGAGGTTCTCCACTAATTTAATTCTGCTAGTGCTAGAAAAATAGATACACATAAGTTTGCAAATTTGTAGGTAGCAGGGAGATTTTTACTTTAATGCAGCTTCAGGGAATAGTTATATATAAACACGGCATGATGTGTTCATATTTCCTGCTGAAACTCGGACTGCTGACATCAGTAGTTGTTGGAATTGAAACTTATACAGGAAAAGCTACACTGCAATAAGTGCAAAAGCACTGCAGCAGTGAGAAGGCGGGATGAAGTTAGGAAAATATGAAGCATTCAGTCTAATGCTCCTAAAAGTAGTGAAAAGACTTCCACTGATCACGAGTGCTGGATCAGGGACTGAGAAAAAGACTTTGGGATAAGGGGACGAAGGTAAGGAGAGAGCAAATGTCAAGCCACTGGGGTAGAGGTGTGAGCTCAGAACCTTCCCTGTCTCCAGTGGCTTACCTGTATGTGTGTTGGTATGTGCGTGTGATTAAAAGAGTAATTTTTTATTCAGATTTATAAATATTGGTTGATTTTTACACGTTTGCATACAGACAGAGGATTTTACATTATGGATATAATCTTCAGTACATTCACTGCAAATGCAGACTCCTATATTTTGATTTCATTTTTCCATTCTTACTTTAGAATAAAATTAGCAAGGTCTAATTTTTCAGCTTCTGGTTATATTAGATAAGTGACAGGCAGCTACTTGTCTATCAATGAATGTTAGGAAAAGTAAAAGCTCTGGATTCTAAGCCCAGGCTGGGGATAGCTGCTGAGCAGGTTGGGTTCTTTTCTCTGTAGGGGAGACAGGCTAGTAAAGAATCTAATTCTGGGAGCTGTGCGAATTATTTATGTCCTCCAGCATATTTTATGCAGTTCCTGAAGTAGATGACTCAGTTTTAAGCCTGCTTGGAGACAGGGGTTTAATGTAGATGGCTCCTTGCTTCGTTAAGCAGCCTATGATCCTACCTACCCTTGTGCAGGGGAGAGCTGTGAGAGGGTCTTTGGTGTGTCTGTGTCTGAAGGGCTGTGGGAGACTGGAATAATGTACATACCAGGCAGCTGGAGAGCCAGTTCCACATCTTGATGTTTCCACATGAATTGAGCCCAAGGAAGCTTTGATGTTGTAGAAACTGGGGAAAAGGATTATTTCCTAAAGGTTTAAGAACACCTAAATTCCTCAGCTGATGCACTGGAGAGTTAATAAGTTGTTTGGACATTGGTAGCATAGCCTTAATTTTTGCTGTGTGTTAAATAGCATGTGCTGTATTCTAGGTGAAGTTGAAGGAACAGCCGCTACAGAATATCCTTGAGCGCATAAGCAAAAATTTGAGAAATGTAGCTGTAATTGTCCCGTGATAATTTAAAAACAAACTATGAAAAGAAAAGAAGCCTCAGGAAAATATCAGTTTTCTCAAAAAAACCTGAAGTACTGAAAAATGTGTTTCTGGAAATGGTAATATTTTGATGCAATATATCAGGTATTCATTTTTCTAAAGAAAAATCACAATCATTTGTGAAAGGTTTTTTTCACAGTTATGGCAATAAAAAGGAAATCTCTCAGATATTCATTAAAAAGTGCACTGATCAAAATGTTTTACATATTCTATGCCCTTGTTTAAAAAAAAACACAAACAAACCCCAACTGATTGTATTTCCATTTGTAATGGATTTTTATCTTCCTCTGCAACTGCCTGGCATTCTGTTTTCAATGTGACTCTGTTTTGTTTGGCTTCCTAGAACACACAGCTGATGAAACATAAAAATAGTGAGTTTGACTTGAAAACGATATTGAGTTCACTGTTCACTGGAAGTTTTACGCCTACCACACATTAGAGAAAATCTTTCCTTGTCTCTTTGGTTTACTGTGTTTTACCACGTGTTTCAGTGCTGGTTGCAATAAGCAAACCCTTAACTTTGTTTTGAGATCAGAGACACCTCCAAGATACCTTGAAGACTTCATGACCAGCTGAGAGACAGGAAAGGGCCTTGTTGCCAATGCTTTCAAAATATAACCTCACTTTGCATTTTTTCTAGATGTAAAAAGATTGTTATAGACATTGTAGCAAGGGTACCTACCGGGGATGATCATTTGAGGATAAGTTGAACCTTCATCTTTATTAATACAGTTATTAATACAGAATGATTGCAATTACTCTTTCTGAAAAGGTTTTATTCGATTAATGAAATCCAGGAATAGGGTTCCCTAACAATGCCCTAGGGCTACTTTGAAATGATAGTTGTGCCTCAAATGCATTATTCTTAAAGAAAAATTGTCTCCATGTATTTGGTTTATATTTGGTGTAAATGAAGCACCTGCTGAATAAATTGTAGCTGCTCTTTTCCTAACATGATTAGGATTCCTTTCATTAAAAAAGCTGATTTTTAATAAATGAAGCCTTTGAAAAAATATTAAAGGACACATTTTCAAAATATGAAATGTTCTACTTTTCAATAATACTGTGCCAAAAGCAGAATTTCAATTAAATAACAAATTTAAAAAGTTTCATCAAAAGGGAAACAAAAGGGTCATCAGAAGCTTCAGTGTGGTGTTTACGAAAACTGACGTTTGAACTACTGGACTATTAGACAAAGGATGCCATGGGAGGCCACACCACTGTCATGTTGTAGCAGACTAAACTCCTCGAGCAGCACCAGCTATGAGGAATGCAGAAGAAAGACTACTTATTCTGTGTACTGGGTCTAGGAATGAATTTAGTGTTTAGCTACCCAACATGCGCAGCACAGACATTGCCGAATCTAGGCATCTTGGCTGATAAAAATATATTGAGCTAGAGCATTTAAATACCTCTCACAGTATGGATCACCTAAATAGGGGTTCATATAGGATATTTTTATTTGCAATCAGGCAGTGTTTGGACGTCCAAAAGGGATGGGAGCAAAACAGAATAGAAAATTTTCTGATTAATAGTGTTCTTATAGAAAGAGGAAGTCTTAAAATCTGAGTCTTACAGTCTGAGGTCCTTTTGGTATCATTTCTTGTGAAAGGTGAGGCAAGAGGGCTGAGAAGTAATAGAACAAGGAGCATCTGCTCCCAGGCAGGAGTTGCATAGTGCAAACTCTGTAATCTCTGCTCAAGTTGACATGCCAGAAATGGGCAGAATAATAGCACTTTTTATCTCACAAAGGGTAATATGAGAACTGGGAGAGTGTATATATATTAAAGATTAAAAAGAGCTCAGATACTAACTTAATAACAGGAATTTAAAACTGCCCCAAAATTACAACTGCATCATTTGGCAAATATGAACTGGTGAGGTGACTGAGGGAGCAGCAGTACCACATCATGCTCCCAGTGACCAGTCCATATGGATAAAAATAGAGGCTAGAATTAGGCATTTTATTTATGAAAGTGTAAACATCCATGGTTAGCCTAAAATAATCTGAATGGCTCCTTTCAAACTTCTTAGACTATATGGTCCTGCCTTCACTGACCATTCTGTATGGCTATATTTGGTTTTAGATTGTTTTTTTGTTACAGAGGTTACATTTTGTTTTTCAGAGATCCTGTGGTACTGAAAGGGAAAATGAATAGTCGATCCAGAAAGAACAACTGAAATTCAAAGACAAAGATGTCTGAGAAATGATCCTGCTGTGAAATGATTGATGTTTCTTGTTTGTATAGCAATGGTGCTAATGAACTGCATACAAAGTCCCAGCGTACTTATGCCCACATGTCCACTTGATAACATAAATATGAGCCCCTTCAAGATCCACCTTATTGGTGGTGTGACAAGCACCATGCAAATACAAGTGTATGGCTTCCAGAGGGGGGCTGCCCAACCAAGCTTGTGCCGGCCTGCGTGGCTAACATTCCTGTCACCTACCTTTATAGTGTGTGTCTGTGTGTCATCTGGTCACCTGAGGCTGTCTTTGCAATCAAAAGGGAAAAGCAGAAACTTTGAGGGTGGGATATAGTCAGTTGCTTATGACTAGAGGTATTACATTTTGGAGTACCAGTTTTTCGTAAAGGGCGTCCAGGGTTCACTAAATCCATTTGGTCAGATGCGACTCATCACCCATGAGTGTACGGTTAGCCTTGGCTTTTACATACAGCTAGCAAGAAGTCAACCTCTGTCTGGGAAAACTGTCTGTCTAATTAGATAAAGAAGGAAAAGAATAGTTTGGTTATTTCCAACGTATTCAAAACTTTTGCGAAGTAAACAAGGCTTGGAAGTATTGTGGTATTTATTTAAATCATATTCTTCATAGCCATTTTTTTCATCCAACATCTTCTGCTGGTATTGTCATGGAGACCAAGGCTGTTAATGTCATGCAATCCTGTAATATATACGGAATGAGTATTGCATCTCATAACTCATAACGCCAAGTTTATACAATGTCACCATCCTCACCTCACAAAGCAGAATTATATCTGTGCCTTTGTTGTCGGCTTCGAACTTTGGACATTTACTGGGTATGTCACTGACAAAACTGAGCAAAAAGATTCAGTGTTTAAGATTACTTATGCATGTTCAATATTCATTTGTTTAGTGGAGAAAAAAAGCAATCCAGTGCAGTGGGTTTAATTTCGTTGTAATAAAGAATACAATTCGAGTAATCTCACTGCACGGAGCAGCACTGTAATTGACAGCTACATAATCAGTCTAAAGTGTGCTTGCTAGGATGGGTCAAATTCCTTTGGGAATCCAAATGAGATCTGTGTGGCTTCTGCACTCAGTGTTTTGCTACTTTGCATCACAGAGCCTGACATCAATATTTTACATGAAGAGGAAAATGACAGAAACTCATGTTGCCAGTGTCCACCTGTGCAGTATAATGCAGATTTATATTTTTAATTAAAGCAAGAAAACACAGTTTTGAAAACCCGGCACACAAACACATGTATAGAAGAGGTTGCTTTTGTGAGTAGCCCCTATAATTTCAATCAGACTGAACACTGATTCTAATAGGGATGAGAAATAGATAGTTGTATTATGGGAACTTGAGCTCTGGGCTTGAGCAGCGTGGTCTTGCATATCTAGTTGTGGTGATTTAAGACAGTACTGCCCCAGCTGTTCACTTGAATTTGCAAAGCAAAGCCACATTTACTATTTACTGTGAATGTTGCTCATCCTCAATGACAAGTCCGCTCACATATTTTGAAAAAATCCTGTGGTGGTGTTCTCAGACTAAGACAGATGACTTTGAGCTGAAGATGCATCAGCTCAGGCCATTGGCATGTCTCAGACATAGAACTGCTATTCTCAGGAAACAGAAAGAATGAATCTTGGACAAAAACTTAAACTACTATAACTTCAGAAGTAAGACCTCATTTAGACATTCTAAGTCACACCATGTGTATGTCAGGACTATTTCCTCTTCAATTATGTAGATATAAGAGTAATCCACTGCTTCATTTCCTCTTTTACCTAAGACATAGACATCAGAGACAAAATCCAGCAGCTCCTTTGGTACTCTACCATAAAAAGAGAAGATCCAAATTCACTAGGACAGGACTTAAGACTATATTGTACACTGTACAGCTTGGATCACTGTCCAGCTATTGCACTAGTTTTAGGCCTATGAGTATCACCTGTATGAAGCCGTGCTTTAGAAAGGAATAAAACCAAACTCCTCTGTCCCTGGAGAATCCAGGTACATTACTTAGGAAGTACCAGATATTCCCAGATGAGCCAGAAACAACCATTCACTGTCTTTAATCCTGCTTTTAATTCACTCAGCTGAAATATATTAAATATGTGAGTTAAAGGGCATGAGGTGTAAAGAGAATGAACAATGAGCATTCACATTTGCAGAAATGTCTATCATTAAAAAAGTGTAGATAGGTCTTTCTTATATTCAAACAATGTGATCAGCATTATAAAAGACTCTATGCCAAACTACATAGGTTCTATAGACAGAATGAACTGAAAATCTGAAGAGATGATTAATAAGACTATAAACATGAAAAAAAAAATCACTGCTAATTCATTTCTGAAAAATAGGTGCGTATTCTAGGGATGAATTGATGCAATTATATTAACACTTCCCAGGCTCTTTTAAAATGTTACCACTACTCACAATATCAGAATGCCATTGTTATATTTCTAACTTGGCAGTCTTACAAACCTTGTGCAGTAGTTTCACCCAATGTTTATCCTTTCCTAGTGATTCAGATTAATTTGACCTCAGCTAAATATCGTTCTTACCATTCTTTTGCTTACATACTGGAGTGTGCTTTTTCACTCTGCACACAAATAGGAATATGTATTTTCTCACTTTATGATTAAATTGCATAGGATCCTCAAACTGTCATAGAATGAAGACCCAAACCCCATTTGGAATTCTTTTATAGAAAGTGTTACGAACCAGTACATCAGCGTTGCCAGCTCCTTGGCTGGTACTGACATGTGAACTGTGATGGTTTTAACAGATCTCTGTCCCCTAAAGCCAGCTGAGGCCTTGCTGCATGCTTTCACAAGTGGATGACTATCAATTAGAGTTATGAGTGCTCAGCCCATTTACATAGGCTTGAAAACCTAGCTATTTAATTCAGTTGCCTAAAGGTAGGGATATTTATTTTGGCTGAGTGATCTAGCATTATAAAAACGGAGATTAAGTAAGATCATATTGCCCACACAGTATTATGACCACACTGAGAAAAATATACTCCACTCAGCAACATCAGAGAGAATGTAAATTCCTATGTGCATTGCTGTATTTTATGGTGTGCAGTCCAAGTACCTTACATCAGACTCAGAAAGATAGCTTTGGTGATAAGCTGGTCCAATAAAGTTAATTCTGTAAACAAATATTAAGTAAAAACTACTGTCAGATATGCATGAAGTGCTTTTTCCCACTACTTCTCTTGGAAAGTCTGTCCTTTGGCAGGCAGCTATGCACACTGTGCAATTCATCTGTCTGAGAGGACAACTGATGTCACCTCCTGGCCAGCTGGCACGGTGTTACTACGCGCACAGACGCCAGTACATTCCTCTGAGAGGGAATAAATCGGACAACTGGCACCTGTGACACTGATGTCCGTTCAAACATTTCTCCGTTCATGTAATTTAAACTGTAGTGGAAGGGCATAGTTAGGATCTCTCTCCTTTGTTGCAACCCCTTGCCTGGAGAACTTTCTCTTAAAGGCTGTGAAAATGACACATTGAGGCAACCTGGTGTGGAAAATAGGTTCTTCCTGTACATAATCAAGCAGGACTAGAAACTCCTTCTTGGAAAAAGGAGATAAATGATAAATATACATATTCCTAGGGACTGACCTGATTGCACATGGGAGCAATATTAAGCAATAGGGTTCATGCATATCATGTGCGCTGTGATATATTTTCTTCTTTTATTAGAGTATACTTGAAGCAGTGTCTATTTGAGGAGAGCCCTTCTTATCTTAACATATAATTAATAGCACAGTGGGAAATAGGGTTGTCAGTAGCAGTGGTCTGGTACGAAATGCATTATCACTCCATATATTTTGACCTCTTCCAACTTCAATGCCCTCTGTAAAGATGCATTAGACTCGAGTGAAATAAATCCAAGTACACCTGTCTCCTAGAGCCCTTCATATATTTCTAATACATAATAGCTGGAAGCTGGCAAATGAAAGACAGTGCCCGAGGCTTCTGAAGCTTGAACTAAGCCCAGTTTTCATTCCACTTATGTGAGAAATCCTAATAATTATCACGTACAGGTCGAAAAGATTTGTACCAGGCAAAAAACCCCATGAGAGTGCCTGACAACTTCAACCAAAGACTGTAGCTTGAAATCAGAACTACCTACCACCTTTTATACCAATGATTAAGTACTTTAGATTACATAAATTTTAATATGAATAAAATATATCAATAGCTACTTTAAGTTTTTAAGGGATCATTTTATCTCTACAGAAACACACACAATTCATAACATCTGAAATCTAAAGTAGTTATACATTTTTGACAAAAGTTCTAGCAGCTCTAGGGAATTTTCCCTGCACTTTTCTGTTAACCAGGGTAAGTTACTGTGGTAATATGAGTAATTCATTGTATAAACACTTGAACAAATGGCATCCTATCTTCTGACCCATGATATACACTCTCCTGATGCCATGCTTCTCCTTCTCCTGTGCTTCTACTCTACTGTAGACATGAAGTATTTCCAGTTATGAGCTAATGGAAAATGTAAGCCCTCTTTAATTAATTCCAATTGCCTCCCACTTTCTCTAGTCTAAGAACATGCACAGGGATGGTTACAAAAGATGTGCTGATCTGTGTGAGCCACTGTACTTTCTTTTAAGTGTGTAAGAAAAAGAATGGTTGTGGGAACTTCTACTTACTGCAGACAATCACGGTCTCAGTCTGTAGCACTGGTTTGGAAATAGGCTTGTCACTTGACACAGTGGTGTTCTAAACATTACATTATGGTTATACACACTCTGTCTGGCCTAATGAATATCCAGTTATTCATCTCAAAGACCTCCTGCTAAGGGCGCAGGACATCAAATGTAAGATTCCTGCACAACACGGAAATACCACTTAGGGTATTCCAGGTGTGCCCAGAAACAGATCTTTTGTTTCCTGAGGAACTGTTCTGGTGGAAATTTAGAATAAATGGGTGATAAGGTTTCATTCAAATTTCATTCAAGTTTCACTGGGACCTACAATGACAAGTTCCTTTAGTAATTTTGTATGTCAAACTTTCGCCCCTGCTCCCAAAGTTCTGTGGGTCATACCTAGAGGGACTAAAGGAACATTTTGGATTATACAGTCCTTTGTTTCTGTCAGTGAGACCATCCACAAGCTCTAAGCTTATTAACACTAAAGATTTTTTTAGTCTGTTCTGTGGTTTCAAGACTTTGCCATTATAATTATGAGAAATTTCACCCTGAATTTATTCTTGGACAGTATATATGTTTATCCCTGTATTGGAATTTGTTAGAATGTGAAGCTCTTCTCCCTTGATATTTATTCTCCTTTTCTCACTTCCCTCACTCTGCCTGTGTATGTTTAGGAAACAATCAAAGCTTCTCTCAGCTTTTCTTTACTATGCTAAATAAGCCATGCTCTCATACTGTCCTCTCATGTGGCAGTCTTTCCACCATAATGCTATTACTTGTAGCTCTTTTCTACTGCGTTTAATGAGGTTTTCTCTATCTCAGTCTCATTTTTCATTCACTGCTTACCTGGATCATTAGGGCTCAAGTGATGAGCCACCACATTCTGCACCGGAGTTCTGCCTCCCACATGGTGGGCATGCAAAGGCAGGCTAAGGTTAGCAGTAGTTAACAATAGTACTCTCTATTGCTGTAACATTTGCATTTGAAAATCTATATTAAACAGAAAAGAACAGGGTGCAGACACACTATAGACAAGGTTCTCAGTTCAATAACCTGTACATGAGGATCAGTCAGTAGGATTAGATTTATTAAATGCAGATAAAAGGCAGGAATAGAAAATACTGATAAGGTTTTGTCTCCTTCTCCTTCCCCCTCCACCTCTCACCCCCACCAATCTAAATAATAATTTAAATTCTCAGCTTCTGAGAAGAAAGCTCCTTGATGTATTTTTTTTTTTTAAATATGTATACAAGCCATTGCCCATGTGTTGTAGGTGCTGGGTGAAAGGAAGATTTCTGCCTCTTTCCTCTTCTTGAGGCCCTTGAGTAAAATAAGACAAATGATTTCCAACAGTCTATTTTCCCTTCAACCTTTGGGCAGCAGAGAGGTGCACCATGTTCTTCCGCATTGTCCTAAAGACAGCCCCTAGGCTGAACTATGTATTGTGCAGACGATGATCTTGCAAATCTAGCCTTGTGAGAAACCAGGACACGTCCTCTGGAGTGTACAAAACATGTGGTTCCCAACATGCTGATATATTCCTCTACATAGAGTAGGCAGTCTATAGGCGTGCAACTGTATGGATAGGCAAGGAGCTAAGAAAGAAAAGTCCACAGGCTTCTTTTGGAGGACATGAAGGTGCAGCAACTAATTTTGACCACTTTTATTTTGTGAATTTCTTCTTTGTCTGCCTCTGTTGCTACTCAACATTTCCTGAGAAGTAGCAGCAACATATAACTCATGTAATTCTTGACTGTTTCTCTTCTACCCACATGATCTGTAACTGTAACTGAAGTTGAATGATCTTGCTAAATTCCTTTCTGGGGGGTTCTCAACAAAACTGTGAGCAGGATCAGAAGCTCTGGGATTTCTGGGTACAACCTTAAAACTACATTGCATTTGGTTTATACTTCATTCATATTTAGAATCATATGAGTTAAAAACAACATTTCAACAAATAAACACTGGAGGTTTAATATCTGAAAAAAGATGGATGCTATCAGTCCTCTTACTTGCCAAGGCAAATTTCTGAATTACTAATAGAAGAGAGTGTCAGGGATTTTCAAGCGCTGCATTTGCTATATGAATACAGATTAATTGGTGCCTACAGGGCCTTCATGTAAACACCCACTAATCTGTTAAAAAAAGAAATATGAATGATCCTGCTCACTAATAGGAATTTCCTCAGGGACTTCAATGAGAGTTGGATTAGGTAATGAATGCTTAGAGGTTCTTCTGTTAAACAGCAGCACAGACACCTTTTTGTGGGGGATGGTATTTTTCTACCAGTAATATAGAGTCAATTCTTTAGGTTTGATAAAGCTTTTCTTTTCCAAGTAAATATCAAAAGATAATGAGATTGTGGGAGTTTATTTTTTTTTTTTGCCAGATTTTCAAATGACTATTTCTAGCCTCCTACTATGTGAAATGCTGGCAGATTTCACAAGGTCTTTGCATGATCCTTCATCACTAAAATCATTCCTCAGGTCTTCAGATATTTATTTCTATATGCCTGTGCCAAAACTACGAGTTTTACAAGACCTCTGCTTTAATTATTCAACAATTAATTTTGACATTCTGAATGGGAGCAAGGTAGATCTCAAAAAGCTTGACTTGAAGACCTCTGAACTGGAGGAATTTCTACTTTCACATTTGTAGCTCTGTTGGAGTTTCACATGTTGGAGTGCCATGGAGAAAAAGACCAGGACTGTGATTCTGGGGTCTGCTATTTTTTCTTGGTTAAATAATGATTTTTGCATGCCTAGAAGGTGTGTGAAATAAGAGAGGGCTGTTTTTCTTCTGAGATGGATTTGAACAGCAAGCTGCAGTCTTTAACTAAACAGGTTACAGTAACTACAAGACTTGAGGGCTGAGAGGGCCTGTGTGATGTTCATGGAGTGAACTCTCTTGGAATGTGTTTTCTGGGAACATGAAGGCAAAGAAGGTGATTAGGAACAGTCAGCATGACTTTACTAAAGGTAAAACATGCCTGACCAACCTGACTGCCTTCTACAATGAAATGACCAGATCTGTGGATGAGGGGACAGCAGTGCATGTCATTAACCTGGACTTTAGCAAGGCTTTTGACACCGTCTTCTACAGTGTACTTGTATTCAAGATAGGGTGTTAACGACTGGATGAGTGGGTAAAAAATTGTTTGGATGATTGTGCTCAGAGGATAGTGGCTAATGGTTCTTTCTCCACCTGGATGCTGGTAAGAAGCGGGATACTACAAGGGTCTAGCCTGAGACAAATCTTGTTTAACATCTTTATCAGCAACCTGGAGAAGGCAATGGAGTGCGGTCTCAGCAAGTCTGCAGATGATGTCAAATTGCAGCGGTTGGGGGGACACCAGTAGGCATGCTTGAGCACAGGGCTGCCATCCAGAGGCACCCAGAGAGGCACCAAGGAAGGAAGAACTGCTTGCAGTGATGCACGCTGGAGACTGCTTGGCTAGGTGCAGCTCTGTGGAGAAGACCCTGGAGGTCTTGGCAGACAACAAGCTGCACATGAGACATTAGTGCACCCTGGCAGCAGAGAAGGCTGAGAACACCCTGGGCTATATGAGCAGGAGCGAGATAGTAGATCAAGGAAAGTGATTCTTCCCCACTTCTAGACCCTGTCTAGATACTGCATCCAGTTTGGGACCCCCAAATCAAGACACACATAAACAAAGTGGAGCAAGTTCAGCAAGGGGACACTGAGAAGGCTGGAACATCTGCCTTGTGAGGAGATACTGAGGGATGAGGCTTGTTCAGCTTGGAGAAGACACTGCTTCAGCCATCCAATACCTACAAAGAGCTTAGCATGAAGATGGAACCACTCTCTTCACAAGAAGCATACACTGAAACAAGAGGTGTTTAGAAACTTTTTCCATGTGAAGACATTCAAGCAGTGGTTCAGGCTGTCCAGAGAGGCTGTGCAGTCTCCATCCTTGGAGGTTTATGAGACTTCAGTAGATAAAGCTCTGAGCAACCTGGTCTGATCTCATACCTGGCCCAGCTTTGAGGGGCCAGGGGTGGCAGGAGTTTGCTAGTGCACAGGGCAGGACCCAGAAGCCAGGGTCATCCCCCACAACCAGGAGCATGGCAGGCAGGGGGACAGGCAGGGCAGCACCAGCCCTGGGCATTGGACACCTCCCTGGGGAACAGGATCAGCTGATCTGGGATGTCAGCTCATGGGCAGGGGCACAGATCCATGGCCTGTGTTCAATCACAGACAGAGTGGCAATGCAGCAGGGGGTGTAGCTCAGGAAGGGGCCAAGGGTGAGAGCCTCAGCTCGGAGCAGCTCCCTGGGCTGGGACAGGCCCTGGCCGCAGCCTTCCCACGAACTACTGGGGCTTCTCCCCACAGCCCGAGGGATGGGCTGCCCTCAGCGAGGAAGCTCTGCCCTACACCAAGCCCCTTCCCCAGGCTTGACCTCCTTGAGGGTTAAGGGAGTGCTCAGCGACCTTACACAGGGGCTGGACTAGGTGACCTCTGGAGGTCCCTTCCAATCTGAGTTATCCAGTGATCCTACCATACGCATAGTCAGATTTTAACACTGAAAAATGATGGAGTCATGCTTGTCTACCAATGAGCTCTTCAATGTCTGTGCATGATGCATATTCACAGTGGGAAGGGTAAAGAACAGGGAGAGGAGACTGAGAAGTTAAGAAGACACCTTCCTTGCTGACAAATAAAAGGCTTTTAGAGAAGAATAACATTTTGAAAGAGAATATTTGTTCTGTGACTTTAAGGTACTTTCACAATATTAGTTAGTCATATCTCACAATGTTCCTGCAAAGGAGGTAAGTGTTGCCATATCTGTTTTAGGGATGGAAGAATACAGCTGCAGCAAATGCGTGTGACACAGATATGTGAAGATGATACGGCAAGATGGGGCTAGAGCATGAAGCCTCAGGCCTGTTCTCTAGACAGCAAAAGCTCTCAACTTCCTAATCCAGCCCAAATGAACGGCAAAATGTTAGTTGTGTATTCTTTCTCCAGTAGCAACCTATTGGTACTTCCAGGGTTTAAAGTATGTGCAGAATGTCTTTACACCATGAAAAAAAAAAAAAGTAAAATAAATAGCAAAGTGCTCCCTGACAGTTTTACTGTTAATACGATGTAACAAAAATTCAAATGCCATTATGTGAGATTAGAAGCAATGGATAATTCAGAGAAGTTAATCCTGTCAACTACACTTTGTCAAAACAAGTCTAAGTGACTCATAAAATCACTCCATTGACCACAAATGAAATAAGGAAACCTGACCAGTGTACAGACAAAGAGAACAGTCGGTACTTGGCCTGTTCTGGTCTATTTTCCTGTTTGCTGTGAGAGCAAGTTTAGGGAAAAAACTGCCTGCCTTTCATTTAATCCATTTACCAGGGCATATCTACACAAAGCTTTCACTACCTGGACAGCTTTAACATTTTTTTCCAGACACAGTCTTTATGGTGGCCTGGCTGGCTGGATATATTTAGCCCTGAACAGAGACTCTAAAAGGTAAATAATGATGCTATCTGACTTTAAGAGAACAGATTGTCTAAGCTCAGTGGTGAACAGAGCATTAATCTGAGGCTTTTATATCAGCTCAGACATACTTAGAAAAGTCCACAGACACAGATACCATTCAAATAAAAATATTTAGTATTGAAAGGAGCAGATTTGGTTCTCTACTGTACATGAAATGAGAACAGAATAAAAAGAAGAGCTCATCTTTCTCCAGTTTTGGGACCTATGGAAATAAGACTGATCCCTACCACAATTTAGGGTGAGCATTTCTACTTTACACCCCATAACCTCACCTCCCAGAGAGGAACCCTGCGATAGGTCATATTGAAAGCTCTAAGGCATGAGGCTATTCTTCTTATGAATTATTTTTGATTCATCAGATTCGGGAAGTTAAAATTTTTTGGAGGTTGTGCAGTGTTGAGAAACTCCTCTGTGGGACAGCTTTGTTACTGCTAACTTTCCTTAATATCAGTTTTCAAAAAACAAAGTATCTAGAATATTTTACTCTCGAAGAAAAAAATAAACCTTTCCTTCCAGAATTTTGAGGACATGAGTCTGCATTCTCATCCAGAGCTTAAAAGTTAAATTTAGCAAGTCTTTCCATTTTACGTATAAAACATTGCAGGATGAACTGGGCCTTTGAGATGTGCAGATTCCAGGTCTAAAGTGCACTTTATTCCCCAGCTTCTCCTGCTTATATGACAGAAAACAGATGACTAACTGGAGGTCTATTTATAAGAGTACAGTGTTGTTTTGAGCTACTCTCAAGGAATGGAGTCTTTTTGGATAAGAGTGTGGAGGTCCAGTGGTGAGAGTGAAAGAGCAAATAAGTAAAGCAGATGTTGAAGGTGCTTGGGAAGAAATCTGTAGGGGGGGAAAAAGAAAGAAAAAAGCAGGAAATAGTCTTTAAAGACAGACTAAAGAAAAATACACTTGAAATCTAGTGGAGAAGGCCAGACTGTCAGCAGATATTGTAGCAGGGCAGTCTTGGAGGTAAGCCAGAGTAATGTCAGCAGTTATGATGACTGAACTATAGCACAGGAAGGACTCGACTTCCTCAAGTTAGCAGTGGGAACATTTTCACCAGAAGGGAAAAGACTTTTCACACAAGAAATGTCTGAAAAGCTGTTTTTATATTTTATTCATACTTCTTTTATTTTAAGAAATGTGACCATCTACATTCTGAGTGTGACCTGGAAAAAGTGCTCAGTCTGCAAACACCATGGGACTATGGAAAAGTTCATATCCTTCTAGTGGTCCTTTTCTAGCTTTCTGTGGTCTTTCTCTTTTGCATTCTTGCCTCTCCTAGCATCCCAACCAAATAATAATGTTTCCATGTTTAACTCCTCAAAAGTGTGCTTAGCCCCATAATCAAGGATATATTTAAATCCTGGATTCATCACTTACGTTCTTATATTAAGCAGGTAGCAAAGCAATAGTGATCAAACAGTGTAAAGTGGGTTTAAATTATACAGCAGCAGCTCAAGATCAAAGTTGTTGAGTCATGTCCCCTTTTCCACATATATTTAACCAGATCCCTACTGACTGACTACCTTGCATCATTGGCAGAATACACAAACCCAATATTAGATGTTTCTAAATCGGTCGATTATTTTATCCATGTGTCTAGCACACACTCATATTTCAGTTTTATCAATGTCATATCTTCAATTCATGTATTCAAGCAAATAACCTACTATGCCAGCCTTGGATGTGTCCCATCTGCATGCGCTGTTGTGTGGTGCCCTCTCCATGACTGCTGCAAGTCAGACTGCTGATTATGAGACTAGCTGCTCATTAATGTTTTGTTGGCACACAGTCACCCTGTTATGATTAGCCTGTGATCCCCTGACCACTGCAGTCACCCATGTAAATAATCCATTACCTGCTTACAAGCAGCCACCCAGATACATCATGGCTCTTTTTTTGATAATGGAAGTGCCCTGTATCTAACTATTAGTTCAATCATAATTAGATCATGGCTGACTTAGTCAGGCTTCCCATTTCTTTTTAAACCTGCAGCTCATGTAAGACTTTAGACACAAGCTTTTACCTTCATAGTGCAGATTGCCCTCAGCCTCATATCACCATTTTTGCCTACAGCCAATTGCTGAATTGTGAGATGCTGACATATGTCATTGTATATGTTCTTCACATATAAGCTTTGGCAGTTGCCTTCAACAGTAAGAGCTGTACCTTCATGGCAACTTCTTAAAATTTTTCATTGTTTTTGCCAGATAAGCGAAGTCTGATCATTCTGGCTTGAACAGTCATTTAGCTTGCAAGCTGAAATATTCCATTGAGAATAGAAGTATTAACAGAAATAAAGACATAAATATAGAAGTAGAGATTTGTGTTGAAATTGTCCAGGGAAAAGGAAGACTAAATTTTTCATGAGAGCTATTGCCTGTTATTCAGCCTTCAGGTCCATCTCAGAGACATTGTTTGTTTTTAAAGCTCATTAGAAACTTTGTATTGCTGAACAAACTTGCAATTCTTTCAGATTCCGAATTTTCTTTGTATCAAGATTCTTGATTCTTTCCATCCCTCTTAAATTACCATGTGAAGAAAAATCCTGTGCGTAATCTCAATGCTTTCATTATCTGGCTCTCCTCCTGCAGACATCGGATATTAAATCTCTTTCTTAGTATTGTCCCAATATTTGACATTTACCATTGCAGCATTTATCTTTCAGAAGCTACATCTTTGTTGACTTTCTTTGTAGACCAAATATTTATTGTACAGCCCTTACTGTACTTATATCTAAGCCCGCCAACCTTTCCAACTACAGCAGCCAGATATTATTTTTCAAAAACCTATTAACCTAACACTAATAAATAAGGACCTACTGAGTTCAGTCTTTTCCTACCATTGGTGCTAGCCCTGAGAGTCCACATAGCTTTGATTAAAGCCCCTTTATAAGCCATAAAAGAGTAGCAGCTGTTCCTGACAGCTCTAGGAAACTTGGCAAATTAGACCACCTCACATTTGATGAAGCTGCAGGTGAGGGATGACAGGTTTCGTTTGTGGTCTTCAAATCAGTTCCCTCAAATTAATGTTCTGCATCAAAGCCAATCCTATTTTTAACTTTTTGATGAAGAGAGAAAAGCAAAGGAACAAGATGAATGCCTCTCAGATAACAGTTACCTGGATAACCAATATACCTGCAACATTAAATATGATGCAGAACCACTATAAACAATGCTTGTGTATATACTGAAGCCTCTGCTGCTTGGAACACGTTGAATGATGGGCTGCATCAAAAGCTTGATGAAATAGCAATATATCACACACAGAGTAAGAGACAATAAATCATGTTATGGGGTGCGATGAATGAATCAAAATGAGCCAATGTTAAGTTATGGGAGAGAGGAACCATCCATACATTCTGCCCCAGCACTGGGGCAGACATGGGCAGTAACTACAGGGCTTGATTTGAAATTTTGACTTTAAAAAGAAGACTTATTTTTGTTCCAGACCTACTCCTGCTTTATTTTGTAATGTAATGCGTGCAAACTCTGGATATTTGGAATTTTGCTTTGTTTTATTTTAAGTTCTACCTTAAGTGCTGTAATTTGATTAACTTCATTTCAGTCATTTATATACACTGTATGCATCTGCTCAGGATCTATCCTTCTAAATTTGTCCAGCAAAAATAATCTCCACTTAAATTCTTTGCTGCTTAGAAACTGAGATTCAGAATATATTAAAAGAGATTTATGTATTAAAACTTGAGAAGTTGTATAAAAAATTTTGAGATCCAGAAAACTTTGTAAAAAAATCAACACAGGCTTCCAATTGTTATAGTTCTGAAAATCACAACAGTTTATTCAATGACTATTCAACAACACATCTATGAATTTAAAGGGCAAGTTAAGAAATAATTACTTCTGTACTTGGCAGCAATTGTAGCCCTCACTGGCAACTCAAAATAAAACCTGAGAGTTGAATGTGAAAAATAACTTTCCTTTTGACACCTGAAAGTAAAACTTAAACAATGTGATGCTATGGGATTACAAATATATATTTAAAGTTTGTTCCAACCACTTTTTGTTAGAAAGACTGGCAATTTAATTCTCTTTGGATGCTTAACTAATACGCAAACAGAATAACAATTTCTTCCAGTCTTACGTATTACTAGACAGAATACCCAATACTTCACAGAATATTGTCATATCTCAATGTTAATGGGCATTTCTAACCCTGCAAATTAAAGGAGGTAATAAAAAATAGCCAAGCTTTCAGTCCTAGTTTAAATGTCAGCTCAGTCACTACAAAAATTCCAATTGACTGGAGTGGTTTGGTTCATAACCTAACAAAGGACACCTGCACAGGCTTAAAACCGTAATCTCACAATTAAAAGCATATGGGTTATCTTTGCCCCCACTTGACAATCTGGGAGGGACAATGTTGCACATCCTGAATTGCATAAGCCATTTGTTCCCTTGGAGCATTCCCTGGAGTATCATATTGTGGTCCTTTAAAATTTGCTATTCATTTCTTTTTAAACAATCTGCCTTAAAATTACATTTGTCTATTTTGTTGTGTACACTCCAACAGTCCCTTGTGAAGTGTATTTCACAGAGAAGGACTGAAAAAATGGTAGCACAACGATGCCTGGTAAACACATTAAAAGAAACGTATTGTTTTGCACTGTCTTTGACTGCTATGTTTTTTTCTCTAGCTCTCCCTCTGGACCCCTTTTGCCCTCCAATACACAGTAGCCTTGCTACTTTTCCCCAACAGCAGAATGACTTTGAAAGTTTACTTTCTATGAGAGAAATTAAAATGGGAGTTGCAAAAAACCTCCTAGCCAGGGGCATTTTTCTAAAAGTATCAGTGTCTGAAGATAAGCAGCTTTCAATTCAGCTCTTCTTAGTGCTACACAAGGCTCAATGTCTCCATTCGCTCACAGCCCTGTGGACCTTTTTTATATTTTAGCTTTCATTGAAAGAGCAAAAAATGGAAATAATAAACAATCCCACATTCTTTTAAAGTCTGCAACGTCACAGCAGCCAGTATCCTGATGAAGGGTGGTCAAGGAAAGCACTAAGCTGTTACAAAGCTTTTAAAACCAACCAGAACCTCAAGGTTTATTCTAGGTTTCCTTCAAAATTTGCAATTCTTAGCCATTAAAATATTGATTTTTCTGAATAACCTGTGCATTCACTTGTCTCTTGGGACAACAAGAGGGACATCTGTCTCTTCCTTTATTAAGATGTTCTATGAGCTGCTTCAGGCTGTTGCATCAACTACTTGCTGTTAGAGGGAGTGTGCAGAAGGAAAGGGTGAGGGAAAGATCTCAGGTGTATGTGTTAGGCAGGCACCTGGTCTAGATCATGTTTTTACTGAAATGAAAACTTGTGGTGAGAGAAGTCAGTCATCGCAAAAGATGCTAATATGTTGTCATTGCCTTTGCAAGCATGATAGCAGGTTGTGTGTGTAGCACAATCTATGTCACACAAAACCCAATTGTATTGTCTTTGTATTTGACATTGGTAGCACCACCTTCTAAAACGTTATACAAGACTCTCAGTTCTTTTTAATGTACCAAGTGGACTGAATCCACTTCCAAAGTATCCATGTCTCACAAGCTTTACAACAGGGTAATAGGAAAGTGCCCTTTTCTCCATTGCAGGAAGGAGAAACTGCAACTCTGTGGCTAAATCCCTCTGAGGGACCTGGGAGCACTTCTGTGGTGTCCTCAATTGTATGCTTTTCTCCCTGTGTCAAGGAAATCTGCATATTTGAGCCAGAAGGGAGCTGTGGAACATTACCTGGAAGATGGGACTCCAGAACACACCATGGTGTGCCATTGCCATGCATAAGAAGAGGTGTCTGAGAGACTAGTTGGCTTGTCACAAATCAAATGAGAAACTGTCATCACAGAAAGGAATTTTTGACTTTTATACTTAGGTCCTGATCATAGTTTTAACCACTAGTGTCAACAAACTGGAGAACAAACCAGAGCTCCTGCAACAGCAAGGAGCTGGCCATAGTCATAAACTGAAATCAGTGTAGGATCCTTTGATCAGAGGAGGTAGGAATGGGCTGCAAATTCCAGTCTCTTACATGTCAGATTTGATTTTTTTGTTTTCCTGCATTTGAAAAATACAACAGTAAATAGAACTGCAGAATCCTGCTTCTCTACTTACCAGAGCGTTAGGAGGCTGTTAGCAACTGCTGTAGTTATTGAGTTTAATGCTATCTTGCCCCACCAGCATGCCTTGGCCATCAGCTTCTAGGAATTCCCATTTCCAGCAAAGGTGCCAATCCTGTTGGTAGTTCTGTCCTACACACCATAGTCCATGAGAAAAATGAACTGGGAAACCTATTGAAAAAGCCACTCAGTAATGTTATTAATATATGACTGCTACCAACCTGGGGACAATCCAAATCACTGCCATAAAGTTTTAGATGTGAAAGCCTCCATATAGCTCTTTCTGCGTCATCTTGTCTCTCAGGAAAAAAAACCAAAAGCTATTAAGAATATAATCTAAAACTGTTCACAGGTCTGACTTTAGAAAAACAAATAAGCCAAAAAACTCATGCACAATTATGTAATTAGGATTCTGTCTGAAATTGACATTATTCATTTCCATAAGAGAATTAGGCATTCATTACTTTTGTTACGCTCCATTCTACTAATATGATTCATCATATATATTTAAAAATGAAGTCATTTAACTACTATTGGCCATAAACCATACTTCTAATAAAAATGAAGCCATTTAACTACTGTTGGCCATAAACCATACTTCTAATTACTCACTTCACTAATGTTCATTTGTCATCTAATTCTTTGATTTTTCTGCATTAGTCTATAACAAGTATAAAATAAGAGACCTTACCCTGATGCCAAAGGATATTTAGCTTTGATCACTGTAATCCATCAAATGTCCTAGTGAGTTGAAATGGAATCTGCAATCCTCCTAACAATTGTCATTGATTTGAAAATGGTGATATTTTGGGTAAGCCTCTGAGAAATATCATCTTTCTCTTGTGTAAATATGGAGAGTGATCAATACATGTGTCTGTATTCTCTCATAGCAAATGATGTAAAGGCAGGAACTGATTAGACTGCAGCACACAATTAACCTAGGGCAGGCTATAACATGGGAAGATATAATGCTGTATGGAACGCTTATGTCCTATTAGCAAAAACGAAGCTGATAGAATCATTGCCTTAAATCAAATCTTAACCATCCTGGCCAATTACAACTCTGGCTACGATGTGCAGTAAATGGATAGGACATAATAATTCTTTCTATTTAACCAGACATATCAAGATACAAATGTGCTTGACTGTGTACTATTATCTTACAGCTGAGTCTCATGACACTTCATATCTCATTCTGCAGCAAGATTTTAAGCACGCATATGCTAAATGGTGTAATACAAGTTCAGGTGGTGACAAATAGCCCCCTTTTGCCAAAGATATTGCCAGCAAGCTGCTGGTCACATACAATGTTACTGTCTTTGTTACTTCAGTCTGCAAAAGCACAGGAGAATGAATGGACTCGTGATCTATAGCTGGAATGTATATCATGGATTGCTTACTTTACTGTGCAATTTTATTTTGAAAATAAAGAGATAAAATTGATCAGTTTTATTTCATGTTTCTCAGATAATAGCTAAGTGCTGTTTGTTTGGCCTTCCAGTCATAGGCAGTAACACAGAAATCCAAATAAAATCTCTTAAATCTTGCTACTTACACGTGACTACCATTCTCCAGTGACTATACTGACAGGTTGAGCCAAAGCTATTGCCATTTGCTGTAATGAGTGATTTGTATTGGAAATATGACACGTTTTCTAGTTTTGTAAAGTGATGGAAACTTGTATAAATGCATATTATCAGATGCTGTCATTGCAGATACAGTATTAGGCATTGTTCTGAAAAAAAAGGCAGAGGTAAAATTAACAGACTGAATTTGTAGCCATAGAAGTTGATGCCATGCCATTGTCTTAATGCTGACTTTCCAATCACTACAAACTTTTTTTCTTTAATTAACATGGCACAACAGTGAAAGGTTAGTTATAGACAAGAAGGTGCTTTTAATGTCCCTTAGAATTGTAGAATGTCCTCACTCATTTGGAATAGAGGCTCACTGGAATGGTCATATATAGCTACCAGTCAATTCTCTCTCAGTAAGGCTGTTACCTTCGTTGGCTGAGTTTCTCTGTTTTCTCTTGGTTTTGCTTCTTGGCAATACAGCAAGCAAAACTCTGCTTTCTCAGAGACCATTAGCCAATTAAAGTGGTGGTCTGGCAAATGTACTGTGCAGAAATCACAGCCATATATTAATTATGCAGGTCTTTTTAATGTTGTACAATTGCTATAAACCCCCTTTCATTTCATGTCTCTTATCAGCTGGGTATAACATTGACATCGTCGTTGCCTCAACACTGGCCCCATCCCTTCTCTATTTCTCCACTGGGTCACAGATGTTAAATAGATTTTACTGGAAAAACGACTGGCATACAGACGTTCAGTGCACTATACCAGGCAAAGTGGGAATGCAGGGGGGTTGTTGGAAAAGCTGTGTCATATCTGAGCTGCCAGCAATGGAAAGGGGCAAAATTGCAATGTCTGTGTGGGTATACTTTAATAGAAAAGGGAAGGGCATAGCCAAACGCAACTGGAGCAAATTCAAGAAGCATCTGACTGATAAGAATTTGAGCATGTGTAATGTTATTTTTATGATAAACATTCTGGCCAAACAAGCACTTGGCAATTTTCCTCTGAGGCTGTTTTTTAATGTTGTTGTTGGCCTCAGTTTCATTAGCCTAAAACGTGTCGGTGGTTTTGAAAAAAAGCAATACCCGTAAATTACTCTTGTATCGTAGTTGTCACGGTGATAAATGAAGAGAGATTAATTAAATGTATATTCAAATGAACTCCATTGACTTTAAAGGTTTTTTCTAGGCTGGGATTTCACTGAGGCTTGGGAGTCATGTCATGGTGAGAGGAAACTTTTGTCTGGAAACTTCTGAAGTTTAAGTGTCGGGAAATACACATGAGAAGGCGCTGGAGGATTATGGTTTTAAACGCAGCATCTGGGTGCCCCTTTGTGGGCTGTGGTGTTATTGCACTGGTGAGGGCTCTTACAAGGTACCTGCAGGATTTCATTACTTATGATTATTGGTATCTGTCTGATGTTTATACACTTTGCAGAAACATGTCATTTTGAAATTACACTTTTGCTGCTTCAGTATCTTTGCTGTCTCATTATGTGGTATAAACTATCCACCCGATATTCCAGTGCAGCATAGCACTTTATTAAATTACAAGGCAGATTAATGTTATGAGTCATTTATTATCCACATTTGAGGCAAAACACAGCCACAAAAGTAGGAATATTACCGTGAGTATGAGGAAACACAAGCAGAGACTAGAGAAGCAGGAACAGTTATCAGCAGATAGGAGTAATCTTCCATCCAGAAAAAAAACCAAAACCAAAACCAGAACAGAATCTTGGTGCTACTCATACCAGCATGACAGCATGAGAGAAACAGTAGATCAGAAAAAGGTCTAGCTAATGAATCTGTGCTTCTAAATACTTCTGAATTATAATGGCTATAACAGTTGTATTTATCACAGAATCACAGAGTTGATGAGGTTGGAAGGGACCTCTGGAGGTCATCTGGTCCAACCCCCTTGCTCAGGCAGGGCCACCTAGTTGCCCGGAACCATGTCCAGTCAGGTTTTAACTGTCTCCAACAAGGGAGACTCCAGAACCTCTCTGGGCAACCTGTGCCAGTTCTTGGTCACCCTCACAGTAAAGAAGTGTTTCCTAGTGTTCAGATAGAACCTCCTGTGTTTCAGCTTGTGTCCATTGCCTCTTGTCCTGTCACTGCGCACTACTAAAAAGAGTCTGACTCCATCTTCTTTGCACCCTCCCACCAAGTACTTATACACACTACTAAGACCCCTCCTCAGCCTTCTCTTCTCCAGTCTGAGAAATCCCAGCTCACTCAGCCTCTCCTTATATATCAGGAGCTCCAAGTCCTTAATCATCTTCATGGTCCTTCACTGAACTTGCTCCAGTATGCTCATTTCTCTCCTGTACTGGGGCATGCTGAACTGGACCCAGCACTCCAAATGTGTCTCACCAGTGCTGAGCATAGGGGAAGGATCATCTGCCTTGGCCTGCTAATGCAGCCCAGAAGGCTGTTGGCCGCCTTTGCTTTGAAGGTGCATTGCTGTCTCACAGTGAACTTAGTGTCCACCAGGACTCCTGAGAACCTTTGCTGAAAATCTGCTTTCCAGCTGGTAGACCCCCTGTGCTGGCACATGGGGCTATTCCTCCCCAAGTGCAGGACTTGACATTTCCCTTTGTTGAACTTCAGAAAGTTCCTGTTGGTTTATTTCTCCAACTTGTTGAGGTTTCTGTGAGTGGCAGCGCAAAGGTCTAGTGTATCAGCTACTCCTTTTAATTTTGTATTGTCTTCAAACTTGCTGAGGCTGCACTCCAGGTCATTAATGAATATATTGAACAGTACTGGCGCTGGTATCAGCTCCTGGGGTATTCCACTACTGACTGACCTCTGGCTGGACTTCATGTTGCTGATCACAACCCTCTTCATCAGGCAGTTCAGCCAGTTTTCAATCCATCTTACTGTCCACTTATCTAGACCATAGTTTATCAGTTTGTCTATAAGGATGTTATGGGAGACAGTGTTGAAAGCCCTACTAAAATAAAGATAAACAACATCTCCTGTTCTTCCCTCCTCCACTGGCTTAGTTATTTCCTTGTAGAAGGCTATCAGGTTGGCGAGGCATGATTTCCCTTTTTTAACTTCATGCTAACTACTTCCTCTTGTCCTTCGTATGTTTGGACTTGCTTGTTCCAGAAGGACTTGCTCCATCATTTTCCTGGAAACAAGATGAGGCTGACTGGCCTTTTGTTCCCTGGATCCTTCTTGCCTGTTATGAAGATAGCAGTGACATTTGCTTTCTTGCAGTCCCCCAATTGCCATGACCTTTCAGCAATTATTGAGAGTAGCCTCTCAGTGGCATCAGCCAGCTCCCTCAGCAATTGTGAGTGCATCCTATTGGGACCATGTGTCTCTCCACTTTGTCTAAATGTTCCTTAGGTTGATCCTCCTGTACAGAGGGTAAGCCTATTTATTCCCCAATTAAGACTAATGATTCATTGTGCTCTTTCAGAAATAAAAAATAGACTTTGACTTGAAGAACAGAAATCACAACAGAAGAGAGATACAAGGAAAGAATCATCTCACTTATGTCACTGTAGAACCAAAATTTAAAGCACAATGTTTAGCATTGAAGAGGGTGACAGTGATAGGAACTGGCCGCACTTTTAGTGTGTTCCTGTCTAGCCTGACATGTATTGACTACAAAAGACCTGTGTAAAAAGTTCCATTGCTTTGTTCCACAGCACCCTAAAAGTTAAAAAATATTCTCTTTTATCTCACATGTGTGCTTTGGGAGATGGGGAAAAGAGACTGTGGTTTGCAGAGGAAGAATCACAAGTTCCATCTCTGCCACTACAAAGTAATTCCCTGTGACAGTGGTGAAGTCTAGGGCTAATTTTGCAGGGAATATATTCTTTTTTGGATTAAGTGTTCTGACAAAATAGAGGATCTGTACCACTATTATTATTTAAGAAAATATTTCAAAGCATTAAATGAAAACAAACAGCAGTGGTTCTTAGTCCGTCTTTTTTCCAGTATCTGTTATGGGCTGGACCACATTGCCCTGGCCCACAGCTCTGACTGTGCCAACACTGTCACCCATGGTTATTCCTCACAGGATATTTCAATATATTTCACTCCAGTCTGAGAGGAAAGCAGACATCAAAACATTTGAATTTCCAGTGAGAAAGGTCATTTTTTAGCTTTTTTTCAGGGATTGTCCTTTTCTCCATCCAACCATTCTACCATCTTTGTAGTTGCCACTTGTCATTACCTATCATCTAGTATTTCCTTTTCAGGATTACCTCTTTTCTCATTTTCTCACAAAGATCATATCATGGAGGCACGTTGGAAATTGTACAAGACACCAATGAAAAGCTCTATATCAAGACAATGAAAAAGAGAATTAAATATTTCAGTAACAGTTTAAGGAATCTGTACTTCACGGGAAAACTCTAGAGCTAGACAGTAGATGTTGCATGATGGGGCATCCCCAAAGCCCTGCTTACCTCCATAGTTTGGGTCCTGAACAGCGTGCATGGGAGGCAGTCTCCTTCCTTATTTTATTAAATGATTGGTCAGTGGGCATTACATGGAAGCAGTTGCAGAAACGAACATCAGAATCTAAGACTGACTGCCCCAGATGAGTGCTGACAAAGTACATTCCCTGCTCTGTCTTCTTTTCTCTCTCATCCGGTGTTTATTAAAAATCTTTTTCTTCTAAGTCATTATTATTAAGCTGCAGAATCATGTTCCTCCTCTGTGTCTCTCTTTTCTCACTGCATTCTTATTTTTTTTCTGCCAAATGACACATCTTCAAACAGAGAAGTGCAGATACTCCCGATACAAATTCTAGACTTAAAAGCCTAGAGAAAAAATTCAACATTGTTGGTTCCACTAGGTAGAAAGGTACCTAGCATATAGGGCTGCTAAAACTATTTTCTGGAGCCTGCCTGCAATAAACAAGGTGCAAAAGACATCTGGAGACTGGGGCCTGAAACTATATCACAACTTTATCAAGGTGTTCTCTTGATATTGAAAGAAACTCCTTCAAACAAACTCCTGTGCTCCCATGCCCAATTCCAGATTTCTCTTTGTCTTGCATATGAATTCCCTTTATCACAGCTCCTGGCTCCATGCAGGCATGCTGTACTGTGTCTTTCAGCTGGCTAGCCCTTGGCCTTGCTCTGAGCCTCCCTCTGTTAGACTAGCTCCACTGCCTGCTTCCTTTCTTCCACTTAACTTTCTCAAGCAACAACAGAAATTCTTGCCAGCTCCCCACAGGTCTTTAATAACAGTGTTAACTTTTGACTTGGTTCCCATTTTAAATGTTGCTGCAACAATAGCAGCAAGAATAGCTTATTTTTAATGGAAACTATATTTATGTGGACAATGCTGGTTTTCTTATAGTTCATGGCTGAGAGTGTAAATGAAATTTTCAAGTTTTCTATGTATTGTGTAAAATGATTCAGAGCCTTGTTTATCCTTTTTTTCCACTGAAACAGATATAACTGAAAGAACAAGGGTTCAAAGTCAATGAGTTCCTCTTGCATGAATCTCCAGCAGCACAGCTGTGTACTTAGCTTTATAGAGAGCACTGTCAATGAAATTAGATAAAGAGGTCCATCATAAACCAGATTCTCAAAAAGTCCTGGACACAATGTCCACAATGTATAACATCTCAAGAGAGAGCAGCATGTTTCCCTTCAGTACAGAATAAACCTTTGATCACAATCATCACTGCAGTATATCTGAAACACCTTTGAGAAATAAAGAGGAATTATTATCTGGAATTTAATTCACCTATGGTGGACTTGGGTGAGTTAGAATACATGTAAGGAAATGAATTCTTAGGCAGATTACTGAGTCTATGCTCATCTTTAGTTCTCCGTTTATAAAATGGGGATAACATTTTCTGAGCTAGCAGGAGTGCTGGTATTCAATACTGATAAAACGATGAACAATAAAAATTCAAAGTAAAATTTAGTTGTACAACCTTAATCTGCCTTTATACAGTGTGACATGGTATTTTAAGCTTGAGAAGTGGGCCCATGTGAACCTCACAAAGTTTAACAAGGCCAAGTGCAGGGTCCTGCACCTGGGTCGGGGCAACTCCCAGTATCAATACAGGCTGGGGGATGAAGGGATTGAAAGCAGCCCTGCTGAGAAGAACTTGGGGGTACTGGTGGATGAAAAGCTGGACATGAGCTGGCAACATGCTCTCGCAGCCCAGAAGGCCAACTGTATCCTGGGCTGCACCACAAGAGGCATGGCCAGCAGGTCAAGGGAGGTGATTCTGCCCTTCCTGCTCTGGTGAGACCCCACCTGCAGTACTGCATCCTGCTCTGGAGCCCTCAGCACAGAAAAGACATGGACCTGTTGGAGCGGGTCCAGAGGAGGGCCACAAAAATGATCAGAGGGATGGGACACCTCTGCTATGAGGAAAGGCTGAGAGAGCTGGGGTTGTTCAGCCTGGAGAAGAGAAGGCTGAGGGAACACCTTCTTGCAGTCTTTCAGTGCTTAAAGGGGGCTTATAAGAAAGATGCGGACAGACTTTTTAGCAGGGCCTGATGAGATAGGACAAGGTGTAATGGTTTTAAACTAAAAGAGGGTAGATTCAGACTGGATAGAAAGAAGAATTTTTTTATGATGAGGGTGGTGAAACACTGGAATGGGTTGCCTAGAGAGGTGGCAGATGCTTCATCCCTGGCAACATTCAAGGTGAGGTTGGACGTGGCTCTGAGCAACCTGATGTAGTTGAAGATGTCCCTGCTCATTGTAGGGGGGTTGAACTAGATGACCTTTAAAGGTCCCTTGCAACCCAAACTATTGCATGCTTTTATGCTTTTAGCACTTGTTCACAGCCTTTTTTTAAGCAAATGTTATATAGCACACAATTTTTTTTTAATTGCATCTAGATTCTCAGGTAGAACTTGAAACTCAATTGAAACCATGCCTGGTTTTTATGCCTAACATAGGTGTTGCCTCATACAAATGTTAGATACAGACTCTTAGGCAGGAAATCCCACTCAGCCCAGTGTAATACACACATTTGAATGCCTTACTCAGCTGTCTCTGCAGGAGATCCAGACCTCTTAATTTACTACCTCTCTCCCTCTTCACAAGAAGCTCCAGTTTAATTGGCTTCTGGAAGTTCAGGAAACCGTGCGGAAATGTCTGGCATATCCATCCTCTTGGGAGAAAATATAGCTAACACTTACTGAGAGCATGTTTAATGGTATGGCACATGCCAGTGTTGTGTTGTCTTTACATAATTGCCCAGAAGGCAAATCACTCACCCGGGAAGTGAGACCATTCTACACACCCACAGGGACTGAGCTCAGACTGCAAAAGGAGGATCTAGTCATGGATTATGCTGGTGAAAGCACTCCCCCTACACGTGTTTAGGGGCATGCAAAGTTTCAAACCCACCTTCCAGCAATGTGTATTTTCTATTAAAGCCTTGCTGGGCATATGCTCCATCTCTGGAAACATTCAAGGTCAGGTTGGACAGAGCTCTGAGCAACCTGATCTAGTTGAAGATGTCTCTGCTCGTTGCACAGGGGTTGGACTAGATGACCTTTAATGGTCCCTTCCAACCCAAACTATTCTATGATTCTATGATTCTATGATATCAAAATCACCCCCCAGGTCAGGGACCAGAAGTGTCTCCTTCCCAGTTGTTGGTAGGCCTTTTGCTCTCTCCCTGACTGTCGCACACCTGACTGCACAGTGGCTGACTTTCAGCAGGAAGGAGGAAGGTATTTTTACTCAGGGTGCTCCATGGTGCTTAGGGCACTCCTCTGGGATGGGGATAAAAAGGGTCATTTCCTAGGGCTAGTAAGAATCAAAGAAGACCTAGATGACTTGGTGCATATGTGAGAGCTGAGCAAAGCTGCCGCTTCATCAGATAAAGGTAATTGTAGCCTTGACTCTTTCTGTCTCTTTGAACATCTCCAGGGAACTTAAGCAGAACAGAAACAGTTGTCTGTCTAACCAGGATTGCATTAGACCTCCCATCTTTGCAGAGCAGGCAATTCAGAACAGTCATGGGTGACTGAGGTTACATGAGCTTAGGTTGCAGAGGTTGCAGGGAGCTTTAAGCAAACTAAGGAAGTACCTAAAGAGCAGAGAGACCTATATGGTTAGGCAAAGTGAGATTGCTGTGTTGCAACACTCTGGGTCTAGTCCTAATTTGAGAAGATTCTTCTGCATTGTTTTGTGAAGTAACGATGCATTTAGCATGTTATTTATTATGTTGTTTTCAAAGACAGCACTCTCCAGACACAAACATGACAACTAATTTGACTTTCTTACTCTACACAACAAGTGAAAAAATAATAATAATGATTATGATAATAATAATAAAGAATACATATTTTGAAGGTATATTGCTAGCCAAAATCTGCTCTTATATATACTGACACCTCTGAATCAGCTGAAGGTGCAGTGGGGAATCAGGCCCAGCTCATATAAAAATTGCAAACAAACTCTTGTTTGAGAATCTGCAAACAGGTTGTTTTTGTGTTTTGTTTCATTTTTTTCTCTTCAGTGTTTTTTTTTTAATGTGCTAACGCTAACAAATTCCCAAATGCTTAAAACTTAATCATCATCAGTAGCTGAGTAGAAGACTGAAGGACAATTGTAGCAGAGCTGTTTATCTGCTTGGATAGGATTCATTTCCTCAGCCCTTATTTGACACAAAAACAGATGTACCTCTGTCATTCCTCTGACCTCTGTGGCAAGATGAACAACTAGGCTGATACATTTATTGATCAGAGAAAAAAGCACTCCATGGGAAATAAGCTATAGACGCCTTGCTGTGAAATTGAAGATTTAACATCTGTCCCATGCAGATGGTAATTAATCTTGAATCTGTAATGCCCACAATTGGTTGGTTGACAACATTACTTTCTTAATCTGGGAGCACGGATAAACAAATGTATTGGATTGCTCTGTGGGTAACATTTTATGAATGTGTAATAATTTCATATGCAGCCCATAAATCAGATAGATTTCTCATCTGCATTGCTAATTGTGTTTATTATTGGAAATGCTTCTCATGTTGCTCTGTATTCACTAACTGGTTGATTTCCACTGTTGAAATCCCACACCCATGTAGGAATTGAAATCTTTACTGCCGCAAATATTTTAGGAACTGTTAAATAGTCTCTCAATTCTAATTACCTGGTAGCTAGGTGCATGCATATAAAGGTAACTTGAGTATTAATTTTGATTTTATTTTATAGAAACTGCAATTATCAAGTAAATTTTATTGTCTAGATAATATTTGGGTTATGAGATGTTAACGGTTGTTTTTATATCCCTTTTTGCCCTGCTACAGCTTTGCTCTTTGCACCTCTACACTGCTACTTTGCATTCTGAAACTGAATTCCTTCCCCATATCTTCCTCTGAGAATTTATTTAGTGGATCACTGTAGATATATCTACCTTCTTGGCAGGATTCTAGCACTTCCAAATCTTAATTTCTCAGTTGTTCTTGTACACGTAGCTTACTGTAACTAGAACAGCTACTAGGGTACAAAATGTTGAAGCTGCTGAAATTAAGCTGGTAGTCTGCAGCAAAAAGGATCTTCCAGATTCAGGGATGTCTGCAGTAACTGAATCTGTGTTCCAAAAAATTACCCATAAGAGGGGAATTTTGAAAATAATACCTGAACCTGGTTAGACTCAGAGGTTTCAAGACATAACTATCTGATATGAATTACATGTTGGTTTAGGCATGTAATAATTCACGTGTGTATTTAGAATCCAAACAATGGTAAATTGGCCGTTCCTTCTCTGATGTATGTCAGTAGCCTGGGGGTACTGGATAGCTTGTGCAGAGTAAATGCTTAGAGTCATGATAGCACATCATGATAGCGCATCATGGCATTTAAATTAAATCACAACCCTCACGCTCTAGTGTAGGCTGCTTGACGTTAGGGTGTAAGGGGAAGAAGGAAGGAAGGAACTTTCCCTTCTTGAGTTGTGTAGGCAGTGGTTCTTCTTCCACTGTTTTCTCCTCTGTACTGGCACTGGGAAGGCTTTACCTCATATTTTTGCCTGCACCACAAGCAGCATCAACAGAGTCCAACAACAATAATTAATTTCGTCTTGGCCTCTGAACAGACACCAGCAGATGTCTGAAGCTTTTGATTTTCAGTCCTAAGTTAAAACTCTTTGAAGTCAACAGAAAGACTGCCATTTACTTTAATGGGCTCTGAATCAAGCTTTTAGTCACTTACCAATGAGTGGTTGATTTAAACTAGCCACTTGTTAATGGAAGAGCTTGCATTCGTTACAGTACTTTGAATGAAGCTGTTCCCTGAAATGTTTGCTCCTTGTTTCCTTAAGGGAAGATGCAGATTCTGGAAGCTGGTGTTAAATCTGGCCTACCACAGAATTTGCTGTGCTTCCACATTTGTATTATTCTGACTTTAAAGGGTAAGTTATTGATAGAAATTAGGAGATGATGGCTTTTGTTGTGAAGCATTTCCAAGCACAAAGACTGTACTTAGATGGTTTTGAAACATTCTGAATTGAGTCATCAGTCTTTTGAGTGAATCTTGAAGTAAAGTTTGCCCTGGATTCTAACAGCCTAGGACTTTTAAAATTTTTGTTGCAGCTGTAGCAATCATCATTAAACTCATCTGTAGGTTTTCTAGACTACACTATTTTTTTGTAGAGTAGACAAAACATCAGCATGAATTCTGAAATGATATCAGCCCCCTTATGCAATGTTCTCTAGTCTTGTATTTCAACTGATGGAGAGCTTCTACAGGGTTTGTGGAAACAGGTCATGTCACTACATAATTCTAATAACACAAAATCAGGGCATCAAAATTCCAATAAACAAAAAACAAAGAAGAAAAAATAGTGCTACAGCTAGTAAATCACTGTAGCAGCAAAAATATCACTGGATTTGTAGAATTATTCTTCAGCAAAGAAGCTGAAATTCCTCAATAGAAATTCTGGTTCCATTATTTTCGTAACAAAACTACTCCTATCTTTTGGTTTTGACTATTTATGCTGCTAATTTCTTTTAAAATTTATTATATGAAAACCAAAGTGGTTTTCATTCCCCAAATTGCCTGAATATTCCTGTTGAAAAGAGCTGCACACATAAATTTAAGAATAAGCAAACAAACAAAATCTCTTCATTTTTCATGGTTGTATCAGATTTCTTTTTTTAAATTGACTATCTCTGAGCACTTCTGCCAATAAAACTCAATAACAAAAGTGTCTGCAGAAGGTAAGCATGAAAAGAGGTCTGAATATGGCCAAAATGAATTTGTTCTAGTATTAGAATGAATACTGCTAGGACAGAAATAGTAGCTGTATCAAGCTTCACAAAGTAAAACACCTGGAACTGCTAATTTAGAGGATGGCTATTCAAATTACTGTAAGGAAGCTGGTGTGCAGATTTGAAGGCAATTAACTACTCTGCAGTACTTGCCCATGTATAAGACTTTAACTTGTAGTAAATTTGGTGGGTTACTTTGCAAGGAATGCTAAATCTCTTTCGTGAAGGTTAAGATTTACTCTGGACAATTTACTATGGAAAATGTAGCATCTTGTAAATCCAAAGCATCACTTGCTCATGGCAATTTGTTTCAGAGTCCATATTATCATAATCATTATACATCTGCAAAAAGACACTGGAATTTATAGTTTTTACGCCTGATCATGAGAATTGAATTGTCAGTAAATATCCAGAATATTACATTCATTATTTCACTATTTCAACCTCCAACTAACTGTATGTCCCTCTGTCTTTTCCTTATTGATATCTGTTGCTTATTGTAGCTAATTTAGAAGCCAGATCCTTAGGGTAGGAACCTGTCTTTTTTTGTTTGTCTGTAAAGTGCTATGAAGCCATAGGAATAATGTGTTGTCTTTCAGAGTATCTGACCTATGATATGTCAAATGAAGGTTAAAATCCTCCATAATATGCCAATGTCTGGGATCCTAGACCTGACAATTACTATTTCAGAGGTTATTCATCTCCAGCAGCACACTGAATTAGCACACAAACAAGCAGAGAAGTTTAACTTCCTCATCTCTGCCCATATACAAACTATGATAGCAGCTCTGCAGACTGATGTAATTTTTAGCTATGTGCAGAACAAGACAAGGCCTTCCACAAAATATATCTCAGAAATCCCACAGTTTTTATTATGTTTATTTATATGATATAATATGAATATTCTGGACCCAGAGAGAGCTGGCCTATATTAGTAGGACAGATGTTAGGTTTCTTTCCTCCCGCCAGAGCCATACAATGCAAATACTGCAGAAGCAACCAGCATGACTTCCAGATACCAGAGAGAAGGATCAGTGGGACTGAGAAAAGAATGCTTTAGAGTATTAATTAAAGGACGGAGATAGTCATGTTGCTTTGCCTCCTGGCTCTTTGGTGCATGTTTTCCAGTTTTAGAAAGCTAAAAAGTGCTGAGCTCCCGCTAGCTTGACATATTTTCCTGGGTGTAGACACTGGATTCAAATCCAGACTTACCTACCAGGAAAACAGTTCACCCTGCAGAATGCCCTCGGACACTGGTTGCCCCTGATCACTGGAGCACCCTCGAACAGTGCTTTAGCATTAGCCCTGGCAGTCCTTCCAGAGTCCAGAAAAATAGAAACTATAATCTATTTCACCAGCAGTTTCCAAGCTAATGCTAACATTTGCATAACATGGATCCTTTAAGTAAAAAATTAAGGCAGATTGAAGGACAGTAGTGTGGCTATCCATGGCAAGGAGATATGGGGATAGTGGTGCTCAACACTGTTCCTAGAGCCCAACTATTTCATCTCTCAGCACATCAGACATGGTTATTATCTACCATGAGAGGGCAGCACCTGTGGAAACTGCATAAAATGGATTTTAATTCTGAAATATTGAAGATAAGGTGAGGCATGAGGAATACTCCTATCTGCCTTTTCCAAATACATATGTTCAAGGAGATCTCTGGAAATTTCTGGGTTATAAAGAAAGTAGCAATACTCAAAGCATCAGAGTATATTTCTCCCCATAGATAAAGTGAAAATAGACATAATATCCACGATGTAAATGTCACAGGCAAGACCCTTGGTGAGGTTAAATGGGCATTATGCCAATGAGTTGAGCAGAGTTTTTCAGTTTACAACAGTATGGCTTAGAATTGACAAGTTACTGTAAATACTTTTTATTTCACCTATTACAGCAATAAATAGTCACATATTGCTTCCTATTTGTTCTGATTTTTCTTTCTAAATCTGCATTATGCATATGTACAGTAACAGAAGTGTATAAGGTAATATGATTTATTCTAGAGAATTGATTTTCCCATTTTCTTCAAGCTTGGTCTCGTTATCTCATTGAGACTAGATTGTTTCTAGCATTTACTTGAACCAAGAAGAATCTATTTGCAGTGTTTTTGCCACCAGAATCCTCTTAGCAACCATTTTACAGTTTTATGTAAAACCCACACTCTTCTTCTCTGCGATCCTTTATGTAGACAGTTTCTTCAGTGGCAAGATCAGTCCTTGCACATAGGAAAACTGAGGCATAAGCCAGCAGCAGAGTCTAGAAGAGGAGTTAGTACTTCATGAATCATGAAAATATGGAATACAGTGACATTATCCTATGCATTTAACTAGCATGTATGTTTTATTTCAGGTACCAATAATATCCTAAATTTGCTTTTATCATCGATATAGACAAGTAGGTGCCTGTGAAAGTAAGAGTTCCTGTTTGTCTAAACTTAGGTACCCCAAAATAGGTGGACTGGATTCTAAGTAGCCTTCACTGAGCTTTGTCTTCCTTGTACTTTTTTATTTCCATCCAAGAAGTCTGCATCCAATGTCATGGCTATTTTAATGCATTAAAACAGTATGTATGGGAATTTACATTTATTGCCAGTACTTTGTGTTTTCATTGTTTGCTTGGTTGCTTGCTTGCATGTATGTGTTTTGTTTTACAAACCTTAAGGAAAAAATTGCTTGTGGATTATAAAGCTCTGATCTTGTATTACACTATTATTACTGGAACATATTGTTTCATACTATTCTTTCAAGATGAATCATCTATGTTGATTAATGAAAACAAGACTTTGTTGATGTTATTTAATCTTTAAGTGGGTGTTGATGAGAACTGACAAGAAACACTTTGAAAAGTCTTGTAAAGAGCAGTATTTATGCAGTTTTCCATTGTGTACCTCTCATACTGTGTTCAAGCAATGATGCTTCATACAGCAACCCTCATTAAATATTGTTATAGAAAAAGGGAGCCAGGTTATGATGAGTAATGGAACAGTGTTGCTAAAGTCTTGCAGAACTAACCTCACTTTCATAACACAATTGCTCTTTCTTGCAAAAAGTCATAAACCAGGGAGACCAATTTTCTAGTTACTCCCTCTTCCTCCCACACCAAAAAAACTCTTTCTCTCCTGCTTCCAGAGTTGAAAGAATCTCACTGACCTCAATGTGCTGAACTGTGTATTTCATATTCCTGAAGAGCCCAGAAACAGAACACTCTTCTGTAAACAAATACGAAGCTACTTGCATGAGACCGCTGCCCTCCTCAGAAGGAAAGCAGATGTCCTCTAATGAGCACTCTTCGAGTGCATCTTTCTGCACATTCTCAATACTTCAGATGCTGATTTTCAAATGAGGCACCCAAGGCAATATGCTCAAAAATAAATCAGCATTACAATGTTTTGCGTATTGAAATTGTTATGGAAGATCAGATGGGCGTAAGTGCTATACTGCAAATGGCTTGAATTAAAACCTGTGTCAATAAAGATAATAATACTGAACCATAAGTCTTCAACATATTTATAAGGGCTGTATAGCACTGCTCAGTTGTGGCAATTCTACCTTGGTCAACAAAAAAGTTATCAAAATGAAATCTGAAGCTGGCCAGTGGATGGCCTATAATTCAGGAAACAAATGTGCAGGATGCATGAAGCTATTCATGGCAGAGTGCTGCACAGAGTTTAACCAGAAGCAATAGAAATGCTTGCTGGAAGCCATTCCACACGAGAAAAGGTTCTATGACATGACAGCTTGACATTACTAATATATCAGGAGCTCAGTGGGAGTAAAGGACTTTGCCCTGCAAGAAGTGCTAGGCTGTCCATTCGTGAAGTGTTTTGGTATTTCAGGCAGTGTGAATAAACCAAAAAAGCATTGTTGTTTTGCATTAATGAGCAGTTCACTGCCAATGTCGAATAATTCCATGTTGTTCTTGGAATGTGCACTTGAAGGAAAAAAGACCCAAAAAAGAAATCTATCAAAAAGAGTGTCTATAAACATTGATCAGACTATAGCCACTTTAAATGTATGGTCTGTATATAGAAAATTTCCAGAGGTGAGTAGGTCATTGTTTATTTTGTCCACTTTTTTAAGACAAGTAAATTTTTCATGAAGAACTCTCTAATGAATACAACTGGCTTTATAAGCACAGAAAAGTTCTCTTTTGCTCTTTAAAAAGAAAGAAGTGCAGTTGGAAGACTGGATAATTCAAGAAATAGGAGCTGATTTGAATTCATCCCAGCACAGTGACTGGGAATGATTATTACTTGGTAGCTATTCAGGTGTTTATAAAACGAAAAATATTCAAAGGTTCTTTGGGTGCATTTATGATAAATATGTATGTATATGTGATAGATATGTATCTCAATAATCATGCAAAATTAAAATTCAGTGATCAGATCTGAGGCATAGTTGTGGGTTAACTAAGGACTCCCAATGGACTGGCATCATATTTTATAGCATCACTTTCCTGATATTCCAAGCTGGTGAAACTGAGACACTTTTAGAAGAAATAAACAATGCTAACGAATTGTGGGAAAACCACCTGAACATGCCACCAGGACCAGAATATTGCAGAATTTAGGACTGAAGCTGCCACTGCACCAGAAATACTTGGCCACAGCCAGGGTAATTAAATTCTACAGTTCCCACAGTCTGTACATTTCTAGTAATATTAATTTAAAAGCAGATCAATAACCAGAGAAGAAACTCACAGTACTGTAAGGAGCTATTTTGGAAGTATGAAAAATGTCCCCTCCTTTTAGATATTCCATCACATTTCAGACAATAAGCATCTTAGCTCAGTACTTTCTACTAGAATGTAAAAAATCTAAAAATAAATTATAAAGGTCTACTCTATAGCCCCTCAAATTCAGCAAGAAGTTTCTTATTGATTGTGAAGCCTTTGCATCAGGAGAGCAGATTTTGTATGGGATCAAGAACTTAAATATTTTTCTTTCTTCGTGTCTGTTTGAACTAACATGAATGAGACCAGTCCATTTCTGTCAGTATAGCATACACACAATAAAAGGGTAGGCTTCTCACATAGAATAATGCACTTGTCCTTCATATTTTTGGCGTATATTCTGATGACACTGTTTCTTACATATGTGGATATCTTCTTAAAGCTGGAATTGATAGACAAGAAAGATCTGACATGATTTTGGTATTCTTAAAAGGCAAAAAGACATCCTCAAGAAGGAGTTCAAGAAAGAAGTTTAAATGTAAAAATTAAAATTATTCCATTTCAGACAAGTACTAGTGAAGGACAATGCACAGCCAGTGCCAAAATCCAGAGGTTATGGTCAAAATGAGATGTCCTGGATGGAGCTGAAATAACAAAATTACTATACCAAATCCAAACTCAATTCTGGCACATGGGTTATATCAGGGAAAAAGGAGGTTTGACAGAGGAGGTTGATGATTTAGTGATTGCTGGTCACTAGATACTCTTTGAGCTCATTTGAATGCAATTTGGCACACAGCTAAAGATGACCTACCTTGCTTTAGTGACTGCAGTGGCTTCCTGCTAAGCATAACAGTATGAAGTAGCAAAGATGAAATAAGGCAATTTTTTTGATCCTAATCAGAGCACAGCATGATGATCAGAGAACTGGCACCTGAGTTCTTTGCCCTGAATAATTTAATTCCTTCCTTATTCTTGTTTTTTCTATCTAATTCAAAGTATACCTCTGCCATAAGTTTTCATGTTTGTTTTAGCCAACAGTGCACTATCCAGATCATTACAATGTGTTCTCTCTACTGCAGTATACTTTAAGGATCAAAGAATTTGATTTCATTTTCTTTTGAAAGCAATTAGAATGAATACTTTCTGGTCCCTTGCCAATATAATGTATGATATGAATTAAGAAATTAATATTTTTGAATAGAGAACAAGTTGCATTCTAATTTTTCTGTGCATCTGACCAAAAAAAAATAGGATTATTTTAAAGATACATAATTACCTAGTAATTAAAAAATTAAAAGGATTTAAGGACAAACATTTTCTCAGATTCAGGTTTTTTTTTCATAAATATATATGTATTTCTTTGACTGTAGGATATTACACAGTCTTCAGTGTTGGTCTGATCCTATATTGTCAGAGCAAAACAATTATGAGAAACCCACCATACAGTGTACTTTCTATCAGCCTGTAAATTTTACCTTTTAACTTTAGAGAAAGCATACTGGCTGAGTTTGAACAGCCCATTTTGTGTTCATTCAGCCAAAAGTAATCTTACAACATGCAGTGATGAGAAGATTAAGTCATTTGTCCTAGTTAGTGTGTGTTGCACTACATTCTAGTGGAGAAAAATCCTCGACAAGCAGAGCAACATGATTTCTTTAGCCAAATTTTTTCTGCAAGTATCAGAGAATCTAAACATGTCACAGCAGAAATATTCCTACTTCCACAGACTTTTAGATCCATATTGGATTTTTATGTAGATTAATTGCTTAGTGAAACTGCTAGATATGTACACAAATGCAAATCTGACACTTTTCCTAAATACCCCTGTCGCCACTGGTCAATATAAATGATATATTCTTCGCTACCTCTCATTCATTAAGGAAATACTAGGTGCAAAGATACAAACCTGGCTGGTAAAATCAAGTTGTATGGATCACGTCTCTAGTTAAAATCCATGTCAGCCAAGATGGGAGCTATTCTGTTCACAGAGGGAGATAGGGAGGCAGTTGGGGTGTTGAGGAAGAGGCTGCACAGCAGCTGGAGAATTTCCCACCCTGTGACTTGCAGTGCAAGCCACTTGCCTCACGAGGCACTCAGTATATCACCCTCTAAATAGTGCTGATATCAAAACTGCAATTTGGGAACTGAAGCCCACTACAGAAAAGAAGAATTAAGAGATTGAATCTGTTCAGGCATGGAAGCAGTACGACCCTCCCTTCTGTATTTTCTGAGTTACAAAGCTGTTGTCATGGAGCACTTCAGTCGTTAAAATAGAACTTAAATAGCTGTTTGGATTTGTGCTGTCTAGGATCACAAGAAGGACAGTGTTAATGGCTGATATAACAATTTCAAAATCCAAGTGTTCCCATAAATTTCAGACATACTTTTAAGTAGGTTCAACTGAATGTACTTCTCAGCCTTCTCTGGTTTTTTTCTGCCATGTTATTTAGGGGTTTTGGGGCATTGTTGGTTTATTTATTTCTTTTTTAAATTATTATTATTATCCCATGACCATGAATCTGAACAGTAAGAAATTTTGCATGTTATTGTGACACTGTTCTTGTGCAGTAGTCAGACTCCTTGGTTTGCTGGGAAGCATGGATCTAAATATAACTGGGTTGGCAAGCCTGTAGCTATTGAAGCAACTTACATGCAGATTCAGTGGCAGAGCTAAACTGGTGCAAGGCTTCTGTGGAAGTTCACAGGGGAGGCTGTGGGGTTCCTAGCACAAGTCAGGGATGCAGTGTATGCTCATGCCATCTTCATCATGCAAGGGCAAATGCTTTTCAACTCCACTTTGCAAATTGCTTCCCTTCTCTGTCCACGTGGTTCCTAACCACGTGAAGCTTTTGACAAGTATCTCTTAGGGGTCAGTGAGGCTGACCAGCCATAGTGTACATGAACAGCATACACAACTCTTTCAGCTATGCTTTTTCCTCTTTTGTAAATGCTAATAAATGAAAGAACATACATGGAATTTAAATTGCTGTGACTGTCTCTGTTCCTTTTGAAAATTAACTTTTAAAAACTGTTAGCCAATAAAATATTGGCAGGATGTTGGAGCTGTTTAGTTTTATAAGCATCAGTAAAATATTGTTTTTAATAAACTCTGTATTTACTGCTAGAAGTCCTGTAAAAATTATCTGCAGATTTGTCTGCCTTCTACAGAATACATTAACGTCTATCACTTTGTGTGTACCCATTAAAATTTTATAGAATAGCTAGTGCAAAAAGCTCTTTAAATCATTGCAAGATGTTGCCTGGTTATTTTATGTTGATACACTAAATATAATTGTAGTGAAGAAAGAGTGCAACTCATGGTTGAATATTTAAGTCAAAGTAGCAGATCTATAAAATACACTTCTTTGATTGAGACAGCAAAAAATATCAGTCTAATATTTTCCTTTACATATGAGTAATTGTTTGGTATATGCAGCAAATGTTGTTAGCTGTAGTGCATTGGAGGTCTTAACCTAGTAGCTGTCTGGGTTATGGCTGATGATAATGAACAAGCTGTAAAATAATGGTAAATAGCCAAAAATGATGAAAAAGACATAGAAACATTTTAGTAGGATTCAACTAAGTCAAGGCGAGTTCTTCATTGCAAGCACTTATCTTTCAGATTGATGATTAAACATCACACAATAAATTAGAGGTAAAATAAACAATTTCCTGCTAGAAATGGCCCAGTCCAACCCTATTGGACTTTGAATCAGGCCATGGATTTCTGAACATTTCACTAATTCACACTTCAGAGTTCAGAGTTTATTTGCTTTGGATTGTACGCTTTCCCTTTATTTTGTTCAGGTCTTGATTTTGCGTGGGGTTGTATAATTTCTACAGAATCACTTTATCACAGAAAAGGGATTTGGTGATGAAGAAAAAAAGGAAAGTCAGCCAGCTACAATATTTCCAATTCTTTCAATTCTTCCTTAAAATCCGCTTATTCCTTTCTTACACTGTCCTCTCATCTGCCCCGTATCCTGGCTACACTACATAGGTTGTTCTGTATGTGTCTCTTGGCACACCTACAATGCTACTACATGGGGAAAGAAACTTGAGCTAAATCCTCAAAAGAGATTTAGACTTAAGTGTTCCAGTACAGACGTTTTCTGTGCACTTTTGTTTATGGGAATTTAATGCTGAAGTGTTAGGTGCATCTTACACAAGAATTTGGTGCTTAAATAGTTTCATAGAAACTGGACTGTGAGTGAGGAGACACTTAAGTTCATCACAAATAAAGCTGAGGAAAAGGGTAATACTGAAGAACTGTCTCTCAAAATACCTAACTGAACTGGAGCAAGTTCTTCCTTTCATTTAAGATTTGTAGATATGGACCCTTTCTGAACTGAGGAAATGATATCAGATTAGTCCTGGATCACAAGAGAAAATAAAAACCAAATAAAAATGAAGGAATGCAACTGCTGGTAACAGTTTTATTTTGGTCAAATGATCAAATTCAGAGATCATAGAATCATAGAATGTCCTGAGTTGGAAGGGACCTACAAGGATCATCGAGTCCAACTCCTGTCCCTGCATAGGACAACCCCAACATTCACACCATATGTCTGAGGGCATTGTCCATATGCTTCTTGAATGTTGTCAGGCTTGGCGCCGTGACTGCCTCCCTGAGGAGCCTGTTCCAATGCTCCACCACCCTCTGGGTGAAGAACCTTTTCCTAATATCCAACCTAAACCTCCCCTGGCATATTTTCCTACTGTTCCCTTGGGTCCTATCATTGGTTGCCAGGGAGAAGAGATCAGTGCCTGCCCTTCCTCTTCCCCTTGTGAGGAAGCTGTAGATCGTGATGAGGTCTCCCCTCAGTCTCCTCTTGTCCAGGCTGAACAAACCAAGTGACTTCAGCTGCTCCTCATATGGCTTCCCCTCTAAACCCTTCACCATCTTCGTGGCTCTCCTCTGGACGCTCTCTAGTAGCTTTCTATCCTTTGTGTACTGTCAGACCCAAAACTGCACACAAGACTCAAGATGAGGCCGCACCAGTGCAGAGTAGAGCGGGACAATCACCTCCCTCAAATGGCTAGCAATACAGTGCTTGATGCACCCCAGGACACCGTTGGCCCTCTTGGCTTCCAAGGCACACTGCTTTCCTTTCTTTGGTTAAAATGGCACTTCAAGCTGTGATCGGTTACTGAGGCACATAAAATACAAATTGATAGCTTCCAAAAGCAGGGGAATCATATAGACTGTGTATCCATAATAACAGGAAATCTTCCCATTGCAGAGTCACTGACACTTTATTTTTACTTTTGTTAGAAACTTAGGTATTAGTTTTTCTAAAGACTTATTAATGCAGGAGATGGCACATTTTCACACTATAAATCCTTATCTCTGCTTATGCTTTGTGTACTGCTTTAGTCTTGCCATATAAGTTCAAATATCTCATCTAAAAGTCTAATATTTAGTTGCTTCAAAAGGGATCTACTATTTGCATCCCCTCTTCAGTACTGGTAGAAGAGCATTGGAGGGCATGTTAGCAGAGAACTGCTTGGAAGTCCTAGCATTGCTTTATCCCCTCCTCCCAAACTTCCCAACAATTCAGAATTATTTTTTCTCTAGCAAAAGTCCAAATATGCCAAGTATGATGGGGCTGGCTTGAGGATAGTTTGTTTCCTACAAAGTTTTCCTTTCACCTTATTATGAATTAGGGTTTCAGGTCAGTTCAGTGATAATGCTATTCCGCTTCCCATCTTCTGTGTATATCATCTCTCTGCTGTACCTGAGACTGAGAAGTGCGAGTCTAACACTGTGCCATGCTAGGAGTAAACCCTTTTCTAACATTTCTTTGCCACAGTAGAAGCAGTGTCTGAAAAACTGAAAAAAAGTTTTGAAATTCTGACTGTGCATATGCTAATAGAAAAATGTATTTCATTGTAAAAATGCTTTAACAGGTCACTATCCATAATCTGATGATTCCAGTCAATATTCTTCAACAAAGGAACAAAGAAAATCGATAGCCACCTACTACAGGGTTTCTGATCCATACCTCAGAATCAGGTATGCAGACCATTTTCAGGCAGGTGTAAGAAGTAGAGATGTGGAGAGGTTCCTGAAAAGCACAGCTTAATTCTAAGTATAAACCTCCCCAAGAGTTAGTGCATATTTCAAGTTTTAACCCAGTTTTATATAGGTGAAAGTTAATTAGAAAATTAACAGCAAGATCTAAACTTCTCCAGTTGTCAGGTAGGTCACATCTAAACTATTGATTTGGTATCTTTCCCAATGCAAATAGGATCTTCTCTGAGGACAGCAGAGCACATCAGACATATGCGTGAGGAACATCTTGTTTATTTGCATGATAATGGGAAATACTATTCATTATAATTAAGTTTCAAAATAAGAATATGCTAAGAAATCAGTGCGCAGTGCATTTCCTCTGTGGATTCTGTAGGGTGATGAATAATTACTCCCACAATTTTTCTTCCCCTCTTGAGAATTCTAATTCCTTTCTCTGAAGTCAGAGGAGGGTTGCAGAAAATGCACAGCTCATTTTTATTGCATTTTCCAGTGGGATGATGAAATTCATGGGCTTTTCCTCTCTGACTTGGTATGTGTTGCCCATTTTTTAACTGCCAATGTTCAACAAAAGGAATAAAAAAAAAGTCTTATTTTATTATAACCCCAAAAGAAATGTCAAATGATGCTACCATGGGACTTTAACAAGTATCTCAAAATAGACATAATAGTCAAGTCCTTAATTTACTATGGAGGATGACATACTGTGAAATAACTAGAAGACAAAGAGAAGCATGAAAGAAAGATCCCTCTTGAAGTTCGTGGAGTTCATTATCCTTTCTAGATATTGCCAATGCATATATAGTGACCTAAACAAGTCGCTGGTGTAAGAACATGACGATATTGGAGAAGATATGTCTGGTACACCTTATGATCTGAATTAATGTGCATTAAGCACACGCTGATTAACATCCTGAACTGTAGCATAACCAGCCAAATGTCATGCAATGGAGCTTTATCTGATTGTGGAATACTTAAGTTAAACCTCATGGAAAACCTTAAAAGTAAACAAGATCACTAATACAGATCAAAATCCATGTGTTTGTTTGAATCACTACTGTTAAAGTATTAAATACAATTTTAATAGAAACATTTTGTCTTCTTTTTGGACGTTGAAGCCAGTCACATAAAGATGAAAGGAAGGAAATATTACAAGCTCTATGCCCTAACATAATCCAAAAGAAGATTACATGAGTCCAAAAGGTTTGACAAAGACTCTTGATACAGGAGGTCTGAGTTATATTGTACAAATCACTTGCTAACAAGCACTTGAGGTAGGAGAACACAGCAAAAAGGAAACCCCTATCCATATGTTTCAATATGAATTAAGAACATACAGAAAAACCTCAGACTTTGGTCTTTCAGTATAAGAAATACCAATGCTCATCCTTTTGAATGCCTTAATTTGATGTTGTTCACAGTATGTAGGTCCCAAAGGCAGATGTTAATGGTCAAGTAAATAATTAAGATTAACATTCCCTCATGGTCTTCAGAGATACCTGGACCTCAGTAACACAGACTTACATGGAAGTCAAGCCAAACAAATTTGTACCCAGTATCTCTAGGTAGGATCTACACAAGCATCCACAGCTGTGAAATCTCATTAGAGCACACAGTCTTTCAAGCCTGTATCTGATTCATGCCTAACCATCCTTCGATGGAGCAATCATTAAACTGAGTCCCACTAATTTCTGAGGAAATAATTTTATCTTGAAATAAATTATTCTAACAATGCTATAGTTCAGTATTAGAAATACTGCAATTAGAAAAATTGCATTTGGGTGAGCTGCTCACTATTTTTGTAATATTTGGATAAAAAAGAATATCTGAAATGGGCTGTCATGTTTTTCCAGCTGCTGTCTGTAAAGAAAAAGCATCACAATATTATCCTAGCTAGTATAAGAGTATGAGTGATGAGTTTTTCATGCCTTTACCCATCAAAAAGAAGACATTCAATTTGACCTGAAGAACTTCTTCACCCTGCTGTCAGCTGTTGAGTTACTGAGTTTTTTTCCTTTCTACCCCTTCTAAAGTTGCTTTTGCTACTTTGATGAACCTTCGTTGCGTTATGGAGGTGAGACAGAGGTCTCACGATTTCAAAAAAGTGACTTCTCATTCCTGCCAGTCTGAAATCCACCTGGGAAATACAGAAAAGGGTAGCCCTAACATTCACTGTGACAGCCTTGATAAGTCTTAAAGTTGTAGCTCAGTAACTTATTTTATTTTGACAACTGAAAAAATAAAAAAGAGAGAAAAATAATGTATAAAAACTTCAACATTGCCATTGGGTCAGCTCCCCTTGATTAAAAGATGTCATCTGAATGACAGAAATAATTTTTAGTGAAAAGAATAACAGTCGCTGTCAGGTGTTTACAAATTTTTTTCAGTGGACTGGGAAGATTAAGGTACTAGGGACTATCATGCTAATGTAGAAAACAGCAACATGGAATCTTAGGGTAAATATACTAAATGAAAAAACCTCCATGTTTCAGTTTTCAAAAGGTCTAATGCACTGTTTTCTATTTATTGTAATTGATAAGCTAATACTAAAAGGTACTATTAATAATTAATTAAACTAGCGGTTTCTGCTATTTCTTTTTTACAACATAAAAATGCATAAATAGTATTTAGTTTTGTTCATATCCATTTTATACTGACAAAAGCCATCCCATTTCTTTATAGTCTGATCCCAACAGGAAAATTCTTCTGGGAAAAGGGCAAAGCACAGACCTAAGATAAAAGACCCCTAATTTTGTTCTAAGGCTCCCCTATCTTGAATAGCTGTCTGAGCTGGTTCCTGTAACAATTTCCAGCTATTTGCTGCCAGTTCCAGACTTGTGCTTGGTTTCCCAGCACTCACAATCCTCCCTGCTAATTCACCCAAGCACACTCACCAGTGTCAGTAGTTGTGTTAACACCAGGATACTCAGCACATTGACCAGATGCCAAATCCAGACACTACAATGTTCCACTACATCCATGCAGTTCAGGTGAACAACTGCTGGCACAGGAGTTAGGTATTTCTTTCATTCAGCTATGACAGTACTGACTGCTTATTTGTCTCTTCTTCCTATCAACTCATCATGCTAACCACCTGGAACCAGAAGTTCTGGCAACTCCCTGTAGATGCAACTGAAAGCCAATTACTAAACCACCCAGCAAAAGTAGTATTTGCTTTTGGCAACAAGCTGAACTGTTGTCTTTTTGTCACCACTATTTAGCCAAAATACATCATTTCAGGGCATATTCCCAATTTTCCTGGTTGACTTCTTCTGGGTTGGACAATTGGATGTTGTTCATTGTAAGCAAGTTACATTTTGATTATAAAGGAAAATGTTTCATTTGATAGATGGTAGAGAGGCAACTGGAGAAAAACAGAAGGTGTTAACCATGGTGTCGTGTTTTAACCCCAGCCGGCAACTAAGCACCACACAGCCACTCTCTCACTCCCCCCGGTGGGATGGGGGAGAGAATCAGAAGAGTAAAAGTGAGAAAACTCGTGAGTTGAGATAAAGACAGTTTAATAGGTAAAGCAAAAGCCGCGTATGCAAGCAAAGCAAACCAAGGGATCCATTCATTACTTCCCATGGGCAGGCAGGTGTTTAGCCATCTCCAGGAAAACAGGGCTCCATCATGCATAACGGTTACTTGGGAAGACAAACGCCATAACTCTGAACGTCCCCCTCTTCTTCTTCCCTCAGCTTTGTATGCTAAGCATGACTTCATATGGTGTGGAATATCCTTTTGGTCAGTTGGGTTCAGCTGTCCCAGCTGTGTCTTCTCCCAACTTCTTGTGCACCCCCAACCTACTCGCTGGCAGGGCAGAATGATAAGCAGAAAAGGCCTTGACACTGTGTGAGCACTGCTCAGCAATAGCAAAAACATCCCTGTATTATCAACACTTTCCAGCACAAATCCGAAATGTAGCCCCATACTAGCTACTATGAAGGAAATGAACTCTATCCCAGCCAAAACCAGCACATGTGGGTATAGGCATATAGATATTCATGCCACAGACTTCCTTTCACTGCTTTTTTGTCCTGTGTGTTATCCTCCAATGCAAACTTCAGGTAGATGGTGAAATCTCTGGGGTAAGGGCTGTTCCTCCTGTGTTTTTTTTACCCCAGATTCTCATTTCAGGGGGAATTTGGCACAGATATAAGTCTAGGAATGCAGCTAAGAGGTTAATTCCTTCAAGAGAGTTAAAATTTTGGCTAGCTCTGGATCATGTTTAGAGGGTTAGGATTAGGGAGTGGACTGATGGACAGTCTGTCCTCTGATCCTACATCACATTTCATTGTTAACACCTGTGGGCTATTTGTGGGTTACAGTTTATACATCATAAGGGTAATTTAAGATGTTAATCTAACTTAAGCTGTTAATCTCTGCAGGCTCTTTCACCTTTCTGGCTGGAGACATTAAGGCTTTTGTAGAAAATAAAAAGGATGTTACTTCTACCAATAGATTTTGGATATTCGAAGCTGCAGAGCTTTTTTTGACATATGTCACCTTTGAATCAGTCTAGCAGAATGAGTTTCAGTGATTCACAGAACTATGTTGATATCCAAACCAAATAGACAGGAATAGGCCACCCTCTCTCTCTAGGTACAACATGCCTATTAGAGCCCACACTGAAAGGAAAACATCTTGAGCATGTGCTAAGAGGTAGCGTAGACCTGATTTTTTTTTTCCCCACCCAGATGCTTTAAAATTTGTCTCAACTTGCCATCAGATTGTATCGGCATAACGTGGCTGGTCATCAATGCTAGGCACAGGTCTGCACTCAGTGTCCTGACCAGACCAGTCCCTTGTGCTCACACTGGATTGAGAAATGTAATGTTAAATGAAACACTTCACAAGCAACAGATCCTGCTATATAACAATTTCATAAGTTCCCAATTAAATCTAAATTTAAAAAGTTTTGTTTATCTCGGGCATGCTCAGAGGTTTAACAAAGCAGTTAATATCATAATTCCTCAAGTAAATTTACATTATTTCATTTGTGTTGCTGCTCTCATGCTTTTGAATCCTTAATTGAGCCCATTACACTTCAAAACCACTTTTTTCATTTTCATCTCTTTCTCTCTCATTACATTTTTAACACTTCATTTGTCACTGTTTTTTAATCACAAAGTGGGAACACAAAGTCAGGACATGTATATTTCTTAACAGTAGTGTTGATGCTGCCCCAAATGCTCCCAAACTCTCCTGTTCCTTCAGCTTGACACGTTTAAAAAACTGATTACCAGTTTCAATTTTGTACTACTGGAACTCATCCTTACTTAGTCCTCTTCACAGTTTTCCCTAGTATGACACTGTGAATGTGTTTAAGATTCAGGCAAAGTTCTTATTCTTAAATTTAAATAGCTATTTAGCTTGCAACTCAGCCCCATCCTCGGCTGTAAAATACCATGCAACTAGACAGGCTTTGGTGCTAGCTCAAAGTGCTATCTTGCTACTAAACTAGCAACTGCTAAATGCTAACAATCACAGAAATCCTAGTATTAATTGCTGCTTCATTTTGTTTCCAGACTTGCATTATGCAGGCTGATATACCAGATTTTTCTCTGTTTCATCAGCTGAGTTTCTTAGGCAGAACAGCATTTTAGGTGGAAATGCTCTGGATGTATAAGAGATTAGACCTTGTCCTTATACATAGAAGAGACCTCAAGAGATATTTTAAATTTTATTTTATTTCAAAAAGTAAAAATTGCCACAGCCTCATCTATGAATTTAACTGAGCCACCTCAGATCTGTATGCCTAATTGAACTACATGATTTCATATCTAACCACTAAACTATGATTCAGTTTACCTGAAATTATAGTAGGAAACTTACAGTAAGTATGACACCACTTCTAATGTATTCATAAAAAATAAATACTACAAATCTTTGGGAATATATATACTATGACACTAATCGGGTCAGAATTCTTGCTATTTTGTTTGTTTTCTGTGTTTACAGTTGTTATTGCATGGAAACACTGAAAAAATACTTTAGTTTGAAAGGACTAAGTTTAGCTTCAGAAACAATTTTTCCATTGAAGATGGAAGGTTGTTTCCTTTCCTCAATATTTTAAACTGCTGTAAATGGTTCAGGAAAATTATGAATGAATCAAGGATGTAAGGCTATTTCCTGCTGATTGTGAAGCGGGCAAAGGGCAGCACACTGCCAATCTCCCTCCAACATCACCATCAACTGTAATTTCAGCACGACAGGTCTGGATTTGTCCTGTGCAATATAACCCCTTAATTGAGATCTCTAAATCAAACACCATTTTCCTCAGTGGTAAATAGACAAACCTAGGCATGTTGACTCTAAGTGTAATGTGGGATTTCTATGTCAAGTAACTTTGACCCATGTAAATTCTTAATGTTAGCTAGGATTAATCTGGCTTGGGTTTTTTTTGCTGTTATTGCCATCAATAGGAATAAAGAATACCTAGCTGTTCTCAGTAGAATTGGCAGCGGTAAGTGTAACAGGGGAATCATCTCTGGGCCCAGTGTTTTATCCTATGTGACAAAGTTACATCATCAACGATCTTGCATCAATTTATAGCTGATCTGCTGTTGAGTTCAATAACTTGGTCCATTATAGCATGTTTGTTTAACGTTCTCTTTTTGCCAGTAATTGCACTATTTAATATTTCATGTAATTGTGTAAGAGTAATAGAGCAGAAAGCCACATGAGGCACAGTTTTGCTTCTTCTCCCCTTTTTTCTTTTCTGCCTTGCCTTTCCTTGTGATTCCTTGTTCCATGTCAAACAACTAATTTATGAGCAGACTCTGAGTCACGTCTGGCCTGTTGATATATTATTGAGCAGTACTGAAATGAGACTGTCTATTTTGCATTTTCATCTTTGTGAATGACAAGCAACTGCAGATTTTACATTACAATTTCTGATTTTCTGCAAGTCTACAGGTCACAATTATTTCAAAGTTTGCATACCTCTACATCACATCACCTCTTCTTCTGAAATATGGTAATCTTAAATAATTTTCTTAATAACAAGAGCTATGAGATTAAAGGTAAAAGTAAAGAGTAAAATAGTTAGAATCATTAAAGATCCTATTATGAAAAATCAGGTTTCAGTAGGAGTGTCTTGGTTAAGATATAGCTTAAGAAATTTAAATGTATCTGTGTAAAAATGTAAGGTAAAATAGAGTTGAATAAAGGAATCTTCCTATTTCACACTACTTCAGATTTTTTCTGTTAAATTGTGTTGTTGCATTTGCATTTCAAGGTTTAGATGAAGTGTGCTATTCTTGCTGTGTAAACTCATGTGACCCTTTATGCTATTTATGTGTGCACATGTGTATGTACACAGGCAATTTTAAGCTAAGCTCATGTGCTATGTTCTATGAACATTGAAACACAGCAACAGGCAGTTGAAAACAATTCATGGAATGCAGTCATGAATGACAGGCCTTCTTCCTAGCCTCAGAAACAAACAGATGCTACAATTTCTATGTTCAGATCAGTAAAACATCTTCAGACTGAAAAATGTCGTATAAGAAAGGGCTGTGATGTATAAGAGTCCTTTGCATTGGCTATGGTTCCAATGTGAGTATGGATTAATTCTCAGGAAGCATTAAATATATGAGAAGATGTAACGTACTCTTCTTCCTCACATTAATTTTGCAAAGCACTTAAGTACTTACACAACATTAGACATCTCACTGAAGTCAAAATGTCTACTCTGTGAGTTTAAACTTGCATTTCAGGTGGATAAGTTGGCTATCTGGACTGCCCGATGTACTATTTTGACTAACATGTCCAGTTTCTCTAGAGGACATGATAAAGATCTGGAATTTACAAGAAGGCACCAAAAAAGCTCAGCGTTTCTTACGAGTGCTCTAGCCTCTGTTTCAGTTTGATTCATGTTTTTGTGTTAATTATACATCAAAAATGTGGTTAATCACAGCCAAATTAATCCTCTAGTTTAGCAGATTTGATTTTAATAATCACTAGAGGTATTTTAAATTCCACTGTGATAAACTTAGATTGCATATAAGGGTAGACAAAAATTAAAACTGGTTTCCCAGGGAAGTGTGAGATCTCCATGCTTGGAGACATTCAAAACTCAACTGGACAAAGACCCTGAGCAACCTCATCTACCTTTGAAGTAAATCGTGCTTTCAGCAAGTGCTTGGACTAGGTGATCTTCAGATGTTTCTCCCAACCTAAATCACTCTAGGACTTTAGTAGTCTCTTTCAGTGTTCACTCTATGTCCTGCTCTCTATCCTGTTTCTTCCTGCCCAATAAAAAAAGAAACGCCCTACAGTTTGTATAACATATATAGTTGCCTCTTCTGATAGTCCGTGGAATCGGGACGCTACTGACCCCACCAATTTCTTGGCCCTTTAACTTGTTTCACAAAATGTGCTGGGGAGGAAAAGATGTTCCAGAGGAGGAAGGAACAGCCTTTCATCTAAACTTGCAGCTTTCATGGTTAGTGCATATTAATGTCCTGTAGTCTGATATGCCATCTGCCCCCCACACCACCTGGGATCATCTTCTTTATGATTTTCTCATTTTTTTTTAGCCCCTTAGGAAACAAACAAACAAAAAAAGAAATTTCCCCTCTATTTTCTATTCCTTTGTCTCCTCATTTTATAGAGTTCTCAGGAGCTTCTTCATGATAATGTTAATTTCACAACACTACTCATGTTACCATAGTACCTTTGAAGTAGAGTTAGCAGATAGTAGTTTTCTTTTATGTTGTTTTGTTAAGAATAAGGCCAAATTCAGATTACTAGACTGAATATAGTTTAATATTCTACTCAACATGAGTGTGAATATTTGCAATTTACTGTTAAAGCTAGTAAATCATATTTTTTCTTATTAAACTACACGTTTTACTACCAGTTTATCAGTGAATTACTAAAGAAACAGATGCATATGATTTATGATATCCTGTTAATGCATGTTCTTTTCCCAGTGGGTCTTAAAGATTTGCGTATATGCAGAAGAAAGAGACTAACCCCCAGATCTTTTCTTTTTTAGCTAACAGAAAGGTCCCTCCTTTACAATCACTCAGGCTGTATGGGCTACTGTGTTGTTGAATAAGCAGTTAGGGCATCCTCAGTCTTCATTCTACTGGCCACTGGATTTAAATTTGAATTAAATTCAAATGAAAATTTCACTGTAACTGCTAATTTCAGTAAAGCTACTTCTGCTTAACACCGTTTAACACTAATATTAAAGCAATACTGAACCTTTATCAGTCACTTTCTTTATGTAGACAAAAGAATATATGTGCATGATGCTTTACCTCAACCCCACGCCAGAGTTTACAAATAAATATAGAAAACAGAGCCATCACATAGGGTGACCAAACTAAAATATGCATGAGACATGGGGAAGAATTTGAGGATGTAATTGTGTGAAAAAGGGTGATTCTTTTTTCCTGAGAAAAAAGGTAAGAACAAAGACAAGGGAAGAATGGACAAACAGATTTACTCTGTCAAGGTGGTGAGCCTCTAAAATAATTAAGATAGGGGAAAAAAGAATTTGAAGATTCTAATTTATATTTTTTAATATATATTATCAAATAATAATAACTGTGAGAAAGGAAACAGGAGAAATGACACTATAGAGAATTGAGAGGATGGCGATGGGACAGTTGTGCATGTGAGCTTCAGACGGAAATGAAGAACATATTTTGAGCCACTACAAGCCTCTGTGGGATTCAACGTTTCTTTAATATAAGACTGAATGACTGAAAGGAACTCACTTGTACAATACTGCATTCAAGAGATAAAAAGGGGAGATTAAACACATATATAGCAGATGAAAGGGTTGAACAGAAAATACAGGAATAATAAAAACACCTACTGTGATATCCCATATGACAGAATTTTTTAAATATTAGAAATTCTCTAAAATCTTATGCACAAGGTGTCTACTTATAATCTATGGAGTAAGAGACTTGAGTGTAAAGGCTCCCAATGGTTTTAATGGGCTATAACTATGGTTCTTACAGAGCCTGCCTTTTGGAATTATACCCATTAAAACAGAATTCCATAGCATTATTTTGGATTTATACTACAGTAAGAGAGGAAGGGGTCTGGATTAATTTAATAAGGATAAACATGTTGTGATTCTATCAATTCAATGAAACATTTTGAATGAAACTTTCTTGATAAAGATGTGATTGCTATTTTAGTTCTTACTTATGTTTTTTTCAGGTTGTTACATTGTATTTTTTACTGTTGTAGGAAGAAGGAAACCCCTAAAATTTAGGAAAGAACAGACCAGGTTTTTTGCAAAGTCTTCAGATTTACTGGCAGAAGAAAAAAACAAAAACAAAAACAAAAGAACAATTATTGCTTAGTCTGCTCATAGATGTGTTACCCGATTTGGTGCAATTGTACACAGTTTATAAATATAATGAACAATAAAAAGAACCAGTAAAAAAAGCTACTCATGGTTATTTCAGGCAACTCTTCTGATCCGGGTCAGCAGGATAGATCAAGACAGGTGGTTCAAAATGCACCCGCCACTTGAGCTTTTTATAGATCATTAATATGTTTGGATACTGCACTGGCAACTTTATCAATATAAATTTTCTCTGCAAACATGTACTTTTTAAACTAATTAGGTTTTTATGAAAGAAGCAGTCATTTTCTACAGGAAGTCAGTAACCATAAATCACTGGAGCTGCATATTAAGCATCAGTTCTTCCCACTTGCTCAGTCACCATATGGCACCACACACTGTGCTGAAAGATAATCACTTTATTGTTGGCTGGGTTTTTAATCAGATACATCTCATACTGTTTTGTTAAACATTGCCTTGCAAATAAACCAGCCTTACAATACATTTTTGCCTTGGAAGAAAACATAAATAAGACCTAGTGAAACACATAAAGGTCTGGTCAAACTTAAACCCCAGAATTTAATAAAACGATCAAGCATGAAAGAATCTAAAGCATTATTTGGAGTACCACAAAGATGCACCAAGCGGAACTGGGTTGGGAGCTGGGGAATCCACTGTGCAAGGTGTCTGTTTTCTAGCAGTAGTTTGCTGGCTGCATTACGCTTGACAGCTGTTGTACTTGGTGGCTATCAGACTGTAATCTGCACTACATCTAGCAGCTAATGGGCTGCTGAGGTCCACCCACACTGGAAGGGTGCACAAGCAGTGATTTTATACAATGATCAGTCCTGCAGTTCTCTCCTGCTTTGTCCCCACAAACAGAAACTCTATCTTCGGGTGTCCCTGGGTGTTCCTCACAAAGAGGTCATTGCTTTTGATTTTACATTGTGCCCACCCCAATTGAAGCTCTCTGGCTACTCTAGCTCAGGTGCTCTGCAAGGGGAAAGGAACAGAAAATTTGACTAGATCTGCATTCATAGGGATGAAAAAGGGAAAAAAAAAAAAGAATATGCACTGTAAGGGGGGAAAAACCACCCTACTTAAAATAAGGTTTCTTAGTTTATAACAATGTTTCCTAGGAGAAGTAGCTGAAGATTCATTCCTCTAGAATAAGACTGAAACAAGCACAGATATACAATAGGAACAGCCTGAGCTGAAAAAGAGAGAAATTAGAGGTTCTTTGTATTTCTGATTTACATGAAATTACATACAATTAACAGAATGTTATGGTTATATAGTCAAATGCTGACATTAACATTATCTGTGCAACCTTCTCTACACCCTTTTGCATATGAATTGTGAAACATAACCCCTTTGGGACTGTTGTAATCCCCAGACAACCTCCTTTCTCTCATTTCCTACATTCAGTATCAAATTATTCCTTGGGGGGGTTGGGGAGGGCGGTGGTGGGGAGGAAGAGTCCCCGACTGTCTGAGGAATATCTGACTCTCCTGGAGTGGAACATGTTCAGTGTGGGTACGGTGTTCTGCAAAACTGCACAGGAAAAGATCTTCAGATACTCACATTTAGGGAAAATCTTACAGATGCTAAAACATTTCTGAGGCAAGGAGAAATGCTCTGTCAAGTGTTTTGTTTCTTTCCCAGATGGTGGAGGTACTTGAACTCTCAAAGATTTGCATGTTTCTTGGTCTGAACAAAACCAACATCTTTCTTCATCTGCAGAAAGGTTGGGCTGTTTTTGCAGAAATATTCACTCCAAAATTTACCCTGGTAGACTAACAGAATGCAAAATTTTAGAATGAATACTTAATGGTTAGCTAAGTTGTAAACAACTAAAACCAGTGCCTGTATTTTTCTTATAACCACTCCTCTGTATCTACATCTGTATCACATTATAATTAAATAGTGGTTTCAGAGAAACAATCTTAGACATAGTGCTGGGAAATCTCAGGATATCAAAAAGATGACACTGATATAATCCACCTCTTGAGTTCTTCTGACAAGATCACAGACAGAGGACAAAAGACTCAGGAGCTTGCTTTATCTTGCCTCTCTTCCAAGGCAATATCAACAAAATATCTTAGTAGATGCTTGTCTTAACCTTGCCTCAAAAAAACCCAAACTGATATGATGTAGATTCCATTAACATTCCAGGTAGAGCTTAAAGTCTTGGAAAGCTCCCACTGACTTTGCTTCAGGTCTGTAGCTCACAGTGATATGAAGAATTGGATACGAATTCATTCTATGAGTGCTAGGTATCTTAATAAAAATGTGGGGCTCCTTATTTTTCAAGCTTATGGATAGTGCTCAGTTTTAAGGCTTTTATTAATTACTGGATATAACTAATTTCACTTGCACTTTTGCTTGCATGTTTTGTTAGTACTTTACATTTCATGTGAATGTACTGATGTTCGCCAACAATTTATAAAAGGAGTGAATGTGACACCTGGATATAGCAATCAAGGTAGCAAGACAACTGTTAGATAATGTCTTTTTTTCTTTGGATATTTGCTCTTAAGCCACATGTATACCTGTGGACCATAATCAAGCAGTCTTTTTCACTTCAGTATTCTCAAACATAAGATTTACTGGAGGTTTGTTGCAATGTTTATATGCAAATACCAGTTCTAATCTCCTAAACATATATGTTTTGGCTTTTGGGAGAAAAGTTTCTTCTTCCATATTTTCCTGGTTTCAGCTGGGATAGAGTTAATTTTCTTCTTAGTAGCTAGTAGAGTGCTGTGTTTTGGATTTAGGATGAGAATAATGTTGATAACACACTGATGTTTTGGTTCTTGCTGAGTAGAGTTTACACTGGTCAAGGACTTTTCAGCTTCCCATGCTCTGCCAGGTGCACAAGAAGCTGGGAGGGGGCACAGCCAGGACAGCTGACCCAGACCGGCCAAAGGGCTATTCCATACCGTATAACGTCATGATCAGTATATAAACTGGGGGAGTTGGCCAGGGGGGCAGCGATCGCTGCTTGGGAACGGGCTGGGTATCGGTCGATGGGTGGTGAGCAATTGTATCATCAGTTGCTTTGTATATTATTATTTTATTATTATATTATTATTACTACTACTATTCTATTTCATTTTACTTCAATTATTAAACTGTTCTTATCTCAACCCATGAGTTTTCTGACTTTCACCCTTCCAATTCTCTCCCCCATCCCACTGGGGTGGGGGCAGTGAGTGAGCGGCTGCGTGGTGCTTAGTTGCCAGCTGGGGTTAAACCACGACACATATCCTCTATTTGTTTACTTCATTATTGAACAAATTTGTTTTGCTCTACAATCTGTTGGAATATTTTTTGATGGCTAGTCTATATAAGGAAAAGAATAGCAGGGCAAGGTAGAAGGTTACACATTAATATTGACATTATTCGTAGTTTCAGCTCCTGTGTAAAGCATTCTGGAATCCTTGGTTTTTGTAACAGTCATAATTTCAGAGAGAAAAGGGTTTATTATATTGGCAGGAATAGCTCTAGCTGTTTTAAGAAAGAGCAAAACGACAATTTCCCAGTTTTATGTCAACAAACTTCTTCAGCATTTGTTTGGTATTTCTCTGTGGTCTTTCCAGTTCTCTCAGGATTGAGATGATCAGGGAAGAAAAATTCCTATTCTTGTTTTCTTTCATACTAACAAGACTTTTCCTGTAAATAAGTTTCCAGTTGGTTTGTTCCTAGTTCCCAGCCTGCAGCAAATCAGCTAGACCATCTACGGAGTAAATCCTGATGTGAAAGAGAGGATAGTACACATGTGGGTGCATATTATATAGACAATACAAATGCAACTACTAGAGCTGGCTTTTGTATGCTCACACACAGAAGCTGGGGTAGCCCACAGTACACTGGTGGCTGCAACACCCAGAGAATGGATGAAATGTGCCTTTTTCATTTGGCAAGCAGAGAGACTGGCATTAGGGAATGGGTAGTGTTTTAGAGTTCAAGGGGCCTGAGGAATGTGTGGAGTTAAGGAGGAATATAGGAAAAGAGAGGAAAGATAAATCCTCCTGAGTATGCATGTTATCCCTCATAAATCCTGAGATTCTGGCACTGCTCATGGCCTTAACCAAAACTGCTTGTGATTATGGCAACATTTTCTATGACATCTAGATATGTCTGGTCTTTATAAAATGTTTTGCCAAACAGGAGTTTCTGTGTACAAATTTGATTAGCCATTTATTCAAGGAAATTTTATGTCAGTTGCCAGGAGATAGGAATAAAGAGCTTGGCTCTGGGAAAGTTCTCTTGCCATCATTTATATTTGAAGGGACTCCCAGGCAGATTAAACCTAACCTTTTTTGTTGCCAATAGCACCTGACAGAGGGGCTCCTGGATATGCTCTGACCCATAAAAAATGCTGAAATCAGCCCTATAGCTGATGGAGGTTTATGGCTAGGTCTTCAGTTGTCTCCGTTCCATATGTTGTGTATGTTTGGGGGAAAAGAGTAGGTCCAGAGGAGGGCCACAAAAATGATCAGAGGGGTGGAACACCTCTGCTATGAAGAAAGGCTGAGAGAGTTGACGTTATTCAGCCTGGAGAAGAGAAGGCTGCAGGGACACCTTATTGCAGCCTTTCAGTGCTTAAAGGGGGCTTATAAGAAAGATGCGGACAGACTTTTTAGCAGGGCCTGATGAGATAGGACAAGGGGTAATGGTTTTAAACTAAAAGAGGGTAGATTCAGACTGGATGGAAGGAAGAAATTTTTTACAATGAGGGTGGTGAAACTCTGGAATGGATTGCCCAGAGAGGTGGTAGGTGCTGCATCCCTGGCAACATTCAAGATGAGGTTGGACGTGGCTCTGAGCAACCTGATGTAGTTGAAGATGTCCCTGCCGGTTGCAGGGGGGTTGGACTAGATGATCTTTAACGGTCACTTCCAACCCAAACTATTCTATGATTTTATGATTCTATGTTCGTTTTTAGGTATCCACTGATGCATTACAGGCTTTAGTTAAAATGATCAGAGCAATGTGTCTTCCTTGTGCCAGTTTTTGCTTCACAGGGAACCTAGTAAACAAAGGCAGCATAAACTGCTTCTTAGTCTTTGATTTTAACTGTGCATCTCAAAAGTGTACCCATCTCTGTGCAATAATGCTGCCATGTTTCCAGTTGATCCTATCAAATATTACCTAAAGTAAGATATATGGAAAGTCTGCCTTCTTTCTATAGACCCTAACATGAGCTTAACATACCTTAGACTGGGAAACCATTTGTTTGGGTTTTTGTTTTTTGTTTTGTTTTGGTTTGTTTTTTTTCCGTTGAAAGCTGGGATTGAGAACTATTCTGGGTCTATAATAAACTGATATTTCTGTTCATCTCAGCAATCCTTTGGCTCCTTGACATTACCAGTGCTTACTGGCTGGGGATTGAGTGTTGGCAGTTAAGTACAGACACTGTAAGCATAAGTATGTCCCCTTGTAGCAGCAAAGATCTCAGGAAGGCTGAGAGGAAAAGTGGAGAGAGGGTGGTGGGATGGTATGAGAAATGTGCCAGGGTGAGTGGGGTTTCCTGGTACCTTAATCTGTCTATGGGCTTTAAAGTTTCAACAGGCACCAGAGTATAGGGTTGTTTTGCTAAGGGGCAGATTTCCTCAGGAAAAATGGATCACATTTCACAAAAAAAGTGTGAAGCACAAGTAGAGTTATACCATTGCTCCTCATTGTCTAGGATAGATTTGCATACTCTTAGTCATATAGAGGTGAGTAATTATGTGAGTAATACCGTTGAATTCTGCAAGTTTAGTCAGTGTGTGAGTAGGAGAAGTACGCTGTTGTCTGGATATGATATCATGAGCAGCTGCTCACAGTTCTCCCTACCTTTCCTTCTCTACTTCAGCACACAGAATCTTAAAAACTGATTTTCTGGAGTAATTTCTTCTTCTCTTGTTTATTGTTTATGATAACTTAAAGTTGAAGTCTACACTTTCCATTAGAGATTTAACTGAAGTGCAACTGAAGGCAACCAGATACATTTTATCCCTCAGCATTTATGGCTAGATGTAATTCCTGACACCAACATACTGGGACCATTCTTTTGACTACCACTTTCACAGGAACTGGAAAGATTTTAAGGAACTCTTGTGCCTACATAGAGTAGGAGGTTAACCAAGCTGCTGACCATCTTGTTTGGGGATATTTTCCAGTAGTGTTAGTCACATGAAATTTTTTATGTTTTGTTTTAGAAACACATCTAAGAGAGAATTTCCACTGAGTTACCATGTCCTGAAAAATGTTCTCATCACAGAAGAATAAAGTATCTAGCTTGGAGAATCTTCAAGAAAAGTTATTTGTATCATTCTTCATCATCTTGTTTCATTGCCTTGTCTAAGCATATCCAAAGTATTGCATTTGCTACCCTTCCCTTCAGGAGTGTGGTTCATCTTGGAACCATGGATGATGTTTTCAGCTTACCAAGAGACAACATCCTACTAAGGGGTTCAAGAATAGTTGTTGTAACAGGATCATTGGCTTGTTGGTCAACATCACAGAGCAAAGTAGATGTACACAAAGTCTACATCTGGCATCTTGGTTGTAACTGCTTTCCTTTCAACCCAGTTGTTCAGCTAAACCCAGCTTAAAAGAACTTCAGATTGCCTAGTGAGAGTTTCTTTCCCAAGCAACACATCTGAGATCGCATGTAGTTGGCTGCAGATTCCCTCCTGTTTCATTTCTGGATGCTTAGCGTAGTGCTTTCCTGGCTTTGCTTGATGCTATTTGGTTTCGGACTACAAGACTCTTCAAATTTCATTCCTTAGCCTGGCTTCTGGCTTTTGCTTAGACCCTTAGTGTATTATAACACCAAACTACTCTCCTTTTTGGCCTGGCCTTACCCCTTCTGAATCCTGCTTCTGGCCCACCCTTGTATCAGTGGGCATAGCTACTTGTCTACTGGTTAATATCCCTTTACTGGATGCTTACAGACAGCACCCTATTCTGACAGCTACAGGCCTTTTCTACAGTAAAATATATACTTTTCCTACCCCTGAGTGCTCTTCTTCCTAGCTATGGAGACATGTCCCTCTATTTTTTTGAAGTGCTGGCTGTTTCTTTTTCTTCTGCAGTTAAATTCTCCTATAGAGGGAGCTACAGATTTCCATGCTCAGTTAAGTCGAAATCTTTAAACAGATTTATCTTCAACAGAAAATATGAACTAAAATAAGAGGGATTGATTTGCTCAAGTGCACCTGTGACTCATGAACACAGCTGAAGCAGAAATTAAATCTCAGTTCTCCAGTGCCACCTTCTTTTACAGAAATGTACATTCAGACAACTTGAATGGAATCCATTTCTTCCATATTAAGCATCTAAGAATTATATGTTTAAAGCTCAGCTTGTTACTTGAAACTTTTTAAACAATGACTGAAGAGAATAGCCTCTGGAGTGGATGACTTGTCTCACCCAAAGAAAGCTTTTTAGGGCAAGTCAATGACCTATCATTGTGAAGGAACATATTTTCTATGTAGGGAGCCATTGGTAAGTAGACTAACTAGAGATGACTAACCTCTTGATCCCTGATGTTGATCCAAAGAATTAAATCCCAGGATTGCAAAGCAGATGTCAGACATATAATATTTTTGTGAGTAGGAATTACTATATTAAAGAAAAGTGAGAGAGTATTAGTTGTTTGGTTCTTGATTTTAAACTGTAAGACAGGCCACTGTGTGTGATTGTCTCACTGGAAGGGCACATGCAATCTGTATGCAATCTGTGTCCCTGAAGTAAAGAAGATTACATAGAATTGAGACAATATTGGGAAAATCAGGACTGAAAAGTAATTGCACTGAGAACCAAAAAGGTAACCTGGTCTTTACGTGATGAACTAAGAGATGTAAAGAGAGCATAGCGGTCAAACAGAGGGAATCTTATCTCTCAGAAGATAGAGTGCACTTAGCAGTTCAGTGATGGTAACACATGACTCCCTTTTACTTTAATGATAAATGTAGAAATAATTTTACCTTGACTTTTTTACTTCATTTAGCACATTTAGGTGTGATGTATCACCATGCAAAATGGGAAGAATCCTAAAGTTGCCACTTAGAAAAATGAACAAATCATACAATTATATTAATATTTATAACTGGTAGCACAAAGAAGACTGGTAGCAGCTAATTAATGCTCAGTGGTATGAAAAGGTCTGTATGTTATCCCCATTGGACAGCAGTCAATGAAGTTGGATTCTAAGCTGACTAATCTAACATCTCTCAGATGTCACATTGTTTACTACTGTGACACTGGTTTATTACCTGCATGTGATATATACCCTTGGTGTATTGCTTTTCAGAAGGTCTGATCTTTTCCTAGATGATAGCTGTCCTGATAGGCAGCTGTGGTGTTTTGAGACAGATGTGTTGGAAACAATCAAGACATGTTAATATAAACTCTTGAGCACACTTGCTCAGTCAACGGTTTGTTACATGTTTTGAAGAATTGTGGTTGTCCTTTAAGTGCTTTTTGAAGAACTGTGACAGAGTCTATGAAAATCTGTATTTCATTTTAATTTGAAATAATTCGGTAAATACAAGTATTCAATGAAGACAAGCACTCTTTAAAATTTGTATTAACCATGGAAATATTTTATTGTTCCTTGCAAATTTAAGATAATAGAGGAATATAGAGCTTGCATGATATAGGTAACAAAATTAACGTAGATAATGATGTTCTACACTAATGTTATTGAATTTATCCAATTGTGACATTGAGGTGACAAACTTATTAAAAATACTGTGATTGGTAAACTGCTTTGGTTGACTCTGTAACTGTCATTTAAAGAGCTAAAGTCATCAGAAAAGATACAAAAGACAATGTAAATTATAACCAGTAGGCTTCTTTCATTGCAATAATGCCTGCTTGGCTAGGGTGTAAGGAAGTAAAAAAGGGGCCACTATACATACTTGAAGAAAAGAAACTATAAGAATGTGTAAGTTAACTAACACCCTCTTTCCTATTATTAAATCTGTCCTTTGTGATTATTTTTTTTTCCCTGCTCCTTGGCACATAAGCTACTCTCACTCAACCTCCCACATTCATCATACGGCAGATCTGAGTAGGCTTAAGGGAATAATTTAAAATATGCTTCTAAAGATTCTTGAAAGTATTTTTATGGCCATTATGGAACAAAGCAGTAAGGATTCAATTTGCTACAGACATGGGGTTCTGAACACATCTCTGTTTATATTTTATACTTCATTTCTTTAAACATTCATTTCAAATATGGGTGATTTATTAGGACATCTTTCTAGGTAGGAAAGAATGAGCTGACATGTATTTTATGTTCAATTTATGATTCTGTATGCTGATCTGCTAATCAAAGTGTGAGGTGTGGAGCATCTTGCTGAAGTGCCAGAAAGTTCTGCCTCTGGAAGGTCTGCTTCCCCCTGATATGATTACTCTTCTGAAGAAGATGTGATGTGTTTCAGTGAAGAGTTAATGGAGTGGAAATCAAGAATCTGGAGTTCTTTCATAATTCTGCCACTAGCCAACTCTGTCATATTGATCATATTACCATGAAATAAAAAAAACCTTACGTAAGAATGAAGTAGAATTGAGATGTTTATATTCCATGTAGTCTTCTAAATGCTTAGATTTTATACTTGGTTTTCTACCATATCTGCCATATCTTTAGATAGAAAGTGGAGCTCTGCTCCTTCACATGCTTAAGTCTTAGCAGTGTTCAAAGCAACGTGGTACTGCTTAAGTACATCTAGAGCCTTCTGCTTAGGGAACCACATCCAGAACAGACAATATCCTGGATAAACCCAGATCAAAGCAGGCAGAGTTGGTTTTCCCCATCTTGAAATGGAAGCAAAGTGAAATTTAGTTAGTAGTGAATATGTTGGTAAAACATAGGTATGAGAGGGCCAGGGAAGGTCTTGAGAGCTGTTTCAACACTAGAATCCTTTTTAGTTTAGCCCTAAATTTTCTGTAGCATTAGTCTTTCATTTTATGTATGTGTGACCTGTATCCAAATGTATTGAAATACAAATCAGACTTTCAAGTCTCTGTATAATGTTGGTAAAACTAATTTTTTTTTGTGGAGTTCAATTTATTTTAATTTAGTTACAGGGTTTTACATAGATTTTTATCTAGTATTTTTCTGTATGTGTTTCCTTGCTTGTGCTTTTATAACCTGATTTTATTATTCTCAATTCTTCGTAAATTCAAATGAATTATTGTGGGAAGTTTGTTAAACTGACAAGAAAGTACATTTCTTTATATATGGATTTTACCTTCTGTCTCCCAGAATACTGCCTTGAGAAATTGAATAGCATGTTCTGAAATATCACTTCCCCAGTAGCATCATGCCCAGAAGTGTCATCCTACACAGGCGCTGCAATTGGGTGCAACATTAAGTGCAGCAGGCACAAAGAGAAAAGGAGGTACTTCAATATAACTGTGAGCAGAAAGAGGTCATTTCATTCCTGCCTGTTTGGGTAGGTAAAAAGGGGAAGATGTAGGAAAGGAATCCAAGAACAATGGATCTCACAGCATTCAAACTGTACTCAGTGAAAGCTCCATCACTTCCAGAAGGAGCAATATATTATATACTTGCCCCTTGTCACTTTTTCCGGTGAGTGCTCCAAAGGACAAAACTATTTCTGGAGTCGAGAAGCCTCCTGTGTATCCTTTCATGGTGTGTTACAGTGACACTACTTTCTTACTTTCTTATTGCTGCCAGAGCCCATGCAGGTGCATGTGGCATATGCATTCTGCTTTTTTCTTGCCTCCCATTGTCAGCTATGCTTCAGTTGACTTCCCCATATCTTTGCTTTTGCACTTTAAAGTTTAACTGATTGCAAAAAGCAGAGCACTTTTATAAGACTGTAAGAACATAAGAATTGCCATATTCTGTCAGACAACAGGTCCATCAAGCCCACTATCCTGTCTCAAGATGCTGCCAGCAGCTGGTGCTTAGGGAATGAATATAAGAAATGGTGAGGAAAATACTTTGGTCTCCCTGCCTCATTTCATTCCATTAGGATATTTAGATTCAAATATTAATTGTAACATTCTGTCATATTTACATGTGTGGCAATTCATAGACATTCGATGCCAAAAGAAATCTGGTATGATACCAAGGGTTTCTATTAATAATTTGTAGTGACAGCAAATTAAGGAGAGAAAATTCTTTCCAAATCTTCAATTTGAAGGTCTTGCACTGCATTTTGAGGCTTTAGTATTTTCTACAGGATATTGTATCACAGATCTCATGGATTCTCTAATACATAAAAACAAATACAGTTTTATTCTTCGATTTTTTTGTTTCAGAAGTTGTGGAGCCTACGTCAAGATTTCATGTGTGCTGTGAAGAATTCTTTTATGGAGAAATACGTTGGGAACAGTATGCCAAGGTTACCTGTGAGATACAAAGCAGGAATAACAAACACATGTAGACAGATTTAAAATCTATTTGAAAGCTAATCAAGGTAGTGCAAATAGTTCCTGACTTTCAGTGGGTTAAAATCACTTCTTTCGGGTGTCTATGCTTTTGATGCGTCTTTCTAGACCATGCTTTTGCTGAGAAAGGTTGGATCAGATGATCCTTGAAGTCCCTTCCAACCTGGTGTTCTATGATTCTATGATTGATTTGGATACATATTTATTCACATACATCAGTGTAAATATGTGTCTAAGTTCTTCTTTTGATGAGGGGATTTGGTGTCTGTCAAATGAGAAGGTTTGATATTGAACATGAACACAACAAACAAACGTTAAATGAACTGTTTCTTCTATTGTATTCTTTAGATCATTTGAAAGTTAAGATTTTTCCCTTTCTGCTTTTACACTTGCCACTCGATATTTTTAACTGTCAATGACATTCAGTAGGTTTCATGAACAAAGAACATTGTAATGAGGCCTGAGGTGTTGTGTTAATGCTGTTATTTTCTTTCTCACTTTTTCACATAATGGAGAAAATAAAATCTTAAGCCATAACAATCACTAGTAAACTAGCATCACAGCTCAGTCCCATGGGGATGTTTTACTCATACCTTGCATAGCATATATAGCATTAAAAGCTTTTAAAAACTTATTGCTTGCCATCAATTTTAATAAAAACACCTCACATCTGCTATTTTGATTTTAATGAAAAGAAAATTTCATATTTTGTGTGTGTGAATGGAAATTAAGAATTAACTTTTTCGGCACATGTATTATCAAGGGAGATTAACTCAATGATTTATTCATTGTTTTTTCTAAGTGTTTCATTAGAATTCATATTCTTCCTAGAGAGGACTGAAAATTACCTCTACCTAGAGACAGTAGGCAAAGGTGGCAAAACTTTAAGTTTCAGGAACTGATCTAATAGAAGAATGCACAGATTCATGGTATAATGGCTTTATAATTATTACATTGCATTTTTCAGTTTATAACGGAGGGCCATTTCTATTCCTTTTCTTTCTTCTATGCAATGGAAATGGCTTTGTCAGCAAAGTGGTAGCCATATTGATTCTCCAGAAGGGCATCAAAATCTATGTCTCGTCTCTTAAACAAAATCCACCATCTCTCCTCTATCACTCATCTTTTTGTCATAGAATCACAGAATCATAGAATGTCCTGACTTGGAAGCGACCCACAAAGATCACTGAGTCCAACTCCTGTCCCTGCATACGTCAACCCCAACATTCACACCATATGTCTGAGGACTTCTGCCGCTCCTCATATGGCTTCCCCTCTAAACCCTTCACCATCTTCGTGGCTCTCCTCTGGACACCCTCTAGTAGCTTTCTATCCTTTTTATACTGTGGCACCCAAAACTGCACACAAGACTCAAGATGAGGCCGCACCAGTGCAGAGTAGAGCGGGACAATCACCTCCCTCAAACGGCTAGCAATACAGTGCTTGATGCACCCCAGGACACTGTTGGCCCTCTTGGCTGCCAGGGCACACTGTTGGCTCATGTTCAGCTTGCCGTCGACCAGAACCCCCAGATCCCTCTCCGCGGGGCTGCTCCCCAGACTCTCGTTCCCCAGTCTCTATGTACACCCAGGGTTGCCCTCTCCCAGGTGCAAAATCCGGCCCTTGCCCTTGTTAAACTTCATACGGTTGGTGATTGCCCAGCTCTCTAATTTATCCAGATCTCTCTGCAGGGCCTCTCTGCCCTCGAGAGTGTCAACGGCTCCTCCCAATTTTGTGTCATCGGCAAACTTAGATAGCAATCCTTCAGGTCCTGCATCCAAGTCATTTATGAAGACATTAAAGAGCACTGGCCCTAAGATGGATCCCTGAGGAACCCCACTAGTGACTGGTCACCAGCCTGATGTAACCCCATTCACTATAACCCTTTGAGCCTGACCTGTCAGCCACTTGCTCACCCATTGCATGTGTTTATCCAGCTGTATGCTGGACATTATGTCCTGGAGGCTACTGTGAGAGACAGTATTGAAAGCTTTACTGAAATCCAAAAAGATTACATTGACTGGCTTCCCTTGGTCAGCTAGGTGGGTAACGTTGTCATAGAAAGAAATTAAGTTTGTTAAGCAGGACTTTCCCCTTGTGAACCCGTGCTGGCTGACACCAATGACTGCATTGTCTTTCAGGTGTTTTTCCATAACTCCCAGAATAATCTTCTCCATAATTTTGCCAGGCACAGAGGTGATACTGACAGGCCTGTAGTTACCAGGGTCATCCCTGTTGCCCTTCTTGAAGGACAGTGTTTGCCAGCTTCCAGTCAACTGGGACCTCTCCATATTCCCAAGAGCATTGAAAAATCATTGAGAGAGATCTTGCTATGACATCAGCGAGCTCTTTAAGTACCCTCAGATGAATCCCATCGGGCCCCATTGACTTACAGGGATCCAGCTGGAGTAGCAAATCCTGCAGAAGTTTGGGGTTGGTTGGGAGTTTATCATTCTCACATTTATCATTTATCATTGTCCTATTGTCTGTTAGAATAATAGACATGCTACATGGACTTAGTTAAATTTCTGTGGCGTGAGGAGTTCCCATTTAATTCAATGATGTTAATCAGGTACATCAAGATTGGCATTGTAGCAGCCCTTATTGTTATCTTAGGTTATATTAGGGTTCTGAATGGTTTAAAATTCTTGTACCAACACTTGAGTAGCGAAAGCATCAAGGCAAATACATGGCTGTTTGATAAAATTAAGTGAAGGAAAAGGTAGACTGAAAATAACTGAACTAGACTGTATAAGTGATTTAAAAATAAACAGAAGTACACCATTCATCATTAATTTGCAACTGTTTTCAGATCATGTTTCCTACAGGAGCTTTGTCTATTGGATTTGGCTCAGATCTTTTATTTCAAGCCCTTATTCATGTTATACAGGATGCTTTACCTTTCTGAACATTTCTTGAGACATGGAACAAATATCATAATATTTACAATTTAACCTCAGTCTCTTATAATGGTTTTTTTCCTAATGTTTTCCTGCTATGCTGTTATTCTATAAAAAATGCTAGATATAAATCTACAGCAAAATGGGCATGTATTATCAATATATTAGTAAAATCACAAAATCCTTTCTGGTACGCTTCTGTATAATGTATCTACCAAGATATGTTAAAGGACTAATACTTATTTTGTCCCTCAGTTTTAGCAGAGATACTAGACCAGTGCATACATTTTACTCACGAATGCAGGGATGAGCCCATGCTGTCTGTAAAAGGGGTGAGACTGGTTGATGACAATGACAATCCTGGAAGTCTGCACAGGATTTATAGCATCAGTTTACCTGCGATAACTAATAAAGTATTGGCACATGAAGAAGCTGTTTCATTTCTACATTTATTACGTAGATTAATCAATAATCTGGGCAACCAGTTGCAAAATCAATTTTAACTATATGCAGCCCAGCCTTCCCTTAGTTAATCAAACTGATACGGTTAATTGGGATATTAATGAGGAGCAAATAAGGGACGTTACAAATGTTTCAGCCTTTGAAAACTGTGAAATAAAAACACCAATAGAGAACCTCCATTTAGAAGTGTTGCACAACAAATATAAAATAATAGAGGTTGCAATTCCTATTGGTTTTGAATACACTCACATTTGTTTTGTTGACTTGTGCGAAACAGGCTGAGTTCCAGCTCAGGAGTAAATTTCTTGTCTGCCAAAAGAGCAAACTAAATTATGATTTTATAACCTAATCTTTTTTTTTTTTTTTTTTTTTTTCCTAATCCTATCTATGGCTAATATCCTTGGATAATATCATTAGTTTGATATTTTGATAACCTTTATGAAGAAGTTTTGCTGAGCTATATGCTCTTTTGATACTGTGATTCTGTCCTTACCATTGATGTCAGGTTTTAACTTCTGAGTTTTCATGTCTCACTTCTGTTAAAAATCTTAAATACTTTATGTTTGTTCAGTTAAAAAATATAAACTCTACAATTTCCACTTTAAAAGTTACAAATGTATTGAAATAGTGTTTAGCTAATAATAAAAAATCCTGTGACTTTTGTATTTGTAACTGTAAAATTGACAATTTAGTCATCAGAATTACTTTGTTCACTGTAATTCTTAAGATTTTAGCTTAAAGCTTTCCTAAGATTTTCTGTCTGTATTTTTGCCAATGATTTTAGCCATGCCTCATGTATTGAGGCTGGTATTCTACTGACCTAGCTTCAGCCATGTAATACCTACCTTTAGGTGTGGTTTATTATAAGATTGAGTAGGGATGCACCCTCCAGGCTGGAGTTCTCTCACCTCACACTAGGATGAGCTATTGACAAATGAAGACATCTAATGGAAGCTCTTGTTACTTTTATGGTCAGTGAAAAAAAGAGAGGTAATTCCAGAGTGTGATTCAGTTTCCTCGATCTTGTCTGCACGCCATTTTTCTCTTAAGTTAATCTACAGAAGATGAAAAAGGTTTATGGGTTTCTAGTACAACAATAGTTTAATTTCGTAAGAGACTTTTTGGTTATTTGCTCTCTACCACGTCTTAAAATTTCTAGACCATGTGGTAAAACAGACATGTAAAACATCAGTGAAGACTGAATATCTAGACCTGTCCTACAATATATTTCATGCTTTTTTATGCTTTTTTTAGCATATATGAGGTTTGATTCTCATGATTCTCCGAATTCTCATGCAAAATCAAAATTCCATTGAATTTAATAGAAAAATATGATTAAGATTTATTATTAGTATCACTTGGTAGGTAACATTGCTTTCCTGACACTTCCTAAAATAAACCCCTCTTACTTCTTTCGGAAACTAATTATCTGGACTGAAAGTTTTCAGGTTGGATATCTGCCTCAGTTTTGTTGTTAGGCTTGTTTATTTATGGAAACTTTCACTCAAAACAGTTCCGCTCTTTCTGAGAAAAGGCAAAGCAAAAGTGTCTTGGTAGAAAATATGCTGGTTTCTTCTCTTAAAAATTCTAGGGTCTTCAAGAAACAGGGACTTGATGAATGGTAGGCAGGTGATTTTTTTGAATTCAGAAATATGAATCATGGCTTTGAAGCCGGTCATATTTGGTCAAATTACTTGAATTTTAAAACATACTCTCCATAACTTTTTAGACTCAATTAAGATGCCCTCCACTCGACTACCAGGATATTTGTCAAAGTCTTAGCTGGGCTGCTGCATGCTGTGCTATATATATGCTGCTCAGGACACTGGAATGGAGAGCAGATACATTTATTAGCAGTCACTCTTTTCCTGTGCTTAGGTGGAAAAATTGAAAAGGAAGATTTCTACCTCAGTGTTCCCTCTTGCACAAGTAGTGTAGGGAGTAGGTGGGGACAAAGAGCTGGGAACAGTGGCAAAACCACTAAAGTAAGAGAGTGATTATGAGGTAGGATGGAGGAAGCAACGGAGTACACAGCTGGGAATGAACTATTAAGGAAAAGACTGTTGTGAGCCAGATGGTGTGGATGATGTGAAAACAGACATGGAAGGAAGTGCTGCACTCCAGTAAGATGCTGGGGGATGCTCTGAACACAAATAAAGGTATAGGCAAGACTCTGCAGTAGTGATCAAATAATAAATATTACATTGTAGTTAATGTAACATTGTGGCCACAGTAAAATTACTAGGCTCTTTGTATCCTTATTGATGATTTTATTTGAAAGTAGATTGTGATTATATTATTTATATTGTTGCAGCATCTACTGGTCACAGCCAAAATCTGGTCCCATTCTCCTGAGTAACTTCAACTTGGAGAGAATACTCCCCAAATGCCACCAAAGTAGTAATGTGTGTTTGATTGAATACCTGATTGGATAAATGCCTTGTGAGCACTGTTTTGGCCTTAACTGAAAGCTCAGTCTGTTAGATAGGGTTATTCGTTAGAGAGGGTCATGGAAAGTTAGTGGGAAAAGCTTAGGTATGATGAAGATTGTTATATAGAACAAGATCTGGTGCTAGCAGCATTCTTAGTATTGGATACTGATGATGCTCTGTCTTCCTTTTAAAAGCTTTTAAATCTACATATGCTATATATGCTCAGGACACATATTTAATAGTTAGCATTTTTAAATCTGTTCAGCAAGCCGGATTTGTAAGTCAGATATTTGCTTTCTTTGCTGTTTTATTTCCATACCTATGGGTTTGGGTCTTCCATACCTATGGGTATGGGAAGGGTCTGTATAGGAGAACTGAACATTTATTTGGAACAGAAAATCAAAATTTAAAACAGTTCTTTATAATGGACTTTTACGAAAGGACCACAGCTTGGTGATTTTCTCTGTTGTCTTCTGTGTGATGTTATTGTATCTGGTGTAGCTGGTAAAAAAGTGGCTGACCTAAATTTGAGATTGACTAGTTGGTCATGGCAACTGTCAGGAGCAGATTTTTGGCTGCCACTAGTAGGACTTGTTGATGGGTTGCTGTTATCTCATAGCATCCCTCAAGAATACAAGCCTGAGAGGAGAGATGTGAGATACATGCGAATGTGGCAGAACATTTTATAGCTGAGGCACTCATAATCACTGAAGCCTAAAGTATTTCAAATTCAGTGCGTAGAGAGAACTACTACTTAACCATCTTATAAACTTGGCAGAAATCTGTCTCAACAGCAGATTAATATATATGATAATTTTATAATCCTGCATGGTATGGCTTTTTCTTTCTCTTTAAAAAAAAATCTTAAACACCTTTTTCTAACAAAAAATTATGCATCCATAATAAACCCTTCAATTCAATAAAAGAATACATATGCATCAGGAATTCACTGAATATTCTTGATTTCCCTTGGTTCCCTTAGATTTTCCTTCAAGCTTTAAACTCCTAGGACCAAATTCATACCCAATGTATACTGAGTTCCCTGCAGTCAATGGAATTATGTTGCAGGTGTGTTTGAAGCCGTGAACACTTTCAGAAGTATTCTGTGTTTATTCATAATAAGTATATAGTTTATACTGAACTGCTGATGGAAACTTCCTCTTTAGGTCTCTAAAGAGCATTATTGTGTTTCATTTTAAAGGGAAATACAGTGAAGTAGAAAGTGATGAATGTACCCGACTGGATATTCATTACCATGGGCAAGTGGTTAGTTACATTTTTTATTCAGAAGAGGCTTGTTTTTTAATAAGCAACTATTCTTTGTGCCCCTTTTGTGTCCCCAAAGTACCTGAAAATAATCAGTATTGCTGTGGAAAACTGGGAATAGGGCTATACTTTAGTTACAAACATACCCAGCTTTAAAGTAGATGATGGTGGTGCTAGAAGCAGTCTAGTGTGACAACACCAAACTCAGGATGTGCTGCAAATCTCTCAGAGTTAGATCTTAAATATGAGCAATGATTATTGCTGGGTTTGAGAGGTTTAAAGCTTATCATCATCCTACATGATGGTGGAGTCACAACAAGTACTGCATAGTAAAATGTTTAGTGGCTGCCATTCACAAGTGCTTGTGAAAAGCTTGTACACTTTTCTGGTTTAGCAGGTTTGTATTCCTAAGGTAAATGAATCTTTTGCTGCAAGCAATGTGCAACTCCAAATAATCTTCTTCAATGAAAGAACAGCGAAAAAAAACATTATTAAAAATCAAACTTAATGAGAAAAGGATAATTCAGCACAGAGAGTACCATTGGTTTGATAGTTAGACATCATAAGGGGTATTGTAGTGTAATGGGAACAAAAGTTTTCTCCCCAAAGCTGCAAGTTCTCCTTTAGAAGCTTCTCCACTTCGGATCACATTTATTTCTGTGGAAAAGCTTGTCTGCCTTTTTTTGTATTTATGGCAGGTTAATCATCCATAATGAAGCATTAGCTACTTTTGGACTGTAATTTTAATATAAGCTACAGCTACTAAAATGGCCCCACAGAAGAGAATGAAATCCCCATTGTTAAATAAGTAAATAATACCCCATTTTATAATGAAAGGCCTATGGTGCAAGAAAAAGATGTTATTTTAATCAAATTTATTAAAAAAAAAAAAGAAGAAACTGGTGGGAGTATGAATTTATCTCCACAGAGTCCAAATCCAGGGCACTGTCGTCTGGGTTAGGCTTTTAAAATACTCCCAGCTCCCCAAGAAAAGCAAAAAGTAACAAACAGCAGGCTGAAAAACTGAAATTGCACAGGGCACTTCTCTGACAGGTAGGCCAGCTGGCATGGCATCAGTCATTTCCATAACCTGGCTCTCCAAAAAGGTGGCTACATGGAAGCTGCCTCATCTCTGCATGTATCTTTTGTCCAGACTAATGCCTGAAGCATGCCAGAGGGTAGTTCAGAAGAGTTTTACGTGTCAAGGACCAAAACAACACCAGTGATTAGCCTAAAAATTTAATAGTGTGTAGCAGGTAGCATTTGTACCTTGTTTGATTTACTACATAACTGTAGCAATAGAGTCTTGAAGCCACCGGCCTTGTAGCTAGACACACTGGAAATAACTGAAAAGTTAGTCACCATAGTTCCCAGCAGAGCGAAATGGATGGTACTTTCAGAGCTTCTCGTAGTAACCACAACTTGAAACACATAAATAATCTCTATAATCAGGAGCCTGCACTTCCTGCTTTGTCCCAACACAGAATATATATATATTATGGAGAAAGAAAAATGTAATGGATTTACTTTTTGCTAGGGTTATGTAACCTTATATATATATAACCTTATGTAGAAGACAACACATCTCAGTGCTCAGACAATTAAGCACTGGAAAAATTTTCATGGAACAGTTATGGATTCTCCATTTTCTGAGATTCGTAAGAGCCTACCTCACATGCAGACCTCATACAATAATCTAATATATATTTTTAATTATTTAAGTAAGGATGGTTTGCCTTAAATGGACCAATTGACTCTGCCTGTTTTTCTAAAAATACAGTGATTACATAAAACAGGCCATTGTCAGCTGCATGGCAGTAACATCCCCGGTTATATGCCTGACTGGTTAGGGTAGGAGCTGGTTTACCTCACCTAAATGCCTAAATTTAAACAGACCAGATCTCTCTTTACAGCCTTCAGAAATACCTCCCTCTATCTCTCCACACAATTTACTTCAGAGGATTAATTCTAATCTTAGGAATCAAGCATTTAGGATGTCTAAATTAGATGAACTAGAGTCCCACAATTCCTTTCTTTCGTTTTAGCATTATTTTAATGAAAATTTCAAGTTAAGATATTATGATTCATAAAAAGCAAAAATTGCAGAACCACACAGAACTCAGGCCTGCTGTGCTTTTATTCTCAAAATAACTTACATTTACTACATATCTTATTCCAACTGTGAAATTTGTGTAGGGCAGTAATGAAGCTGTCATGCTAAGCATATAATGAGCTATTTTGCTTTGTTGCTAACTGCCTCTTTGTTTGTACTATATTTCATAAGTGTAGCATATCTTCATAAATATGATTGAATACAATAATAACTTTAAGAGAACTGCAGCAACTGCTTTGTTTTGAGAAAGGTAATATTTTACTGTCTTGCCATTTGTATTGGACTTGTGCCGAATATGAATATTTGTAAAATTAGAAGAATTTAAAAATGAAGAATTGTTTGAAGTAAAATATGGCACTCATTAAAAAGAAGCCTAGAACTGTACTGAATGGTATAAACCTTTGTTACACAAATATGTAACCTGATTTTGAAATAAAAAATTAAGCAAATTTAACTAAAACTCTAGCCTTATTTTCTAAAGGTGGTAAACAGCCAATATCTCATGGATTTCATTAGAAACTATCAGGCATTCAGTGATTGCAAAGACAAGGAAATGAGTAAAGACCTTTTCACCTGAAAAAAATCCATCAAGTAAGCATGTTGATATAGTTATAGAACTTCAGACCTTGAGGATTGTTTTCCTGGAACAAATAAGCTTATAAGAGCTTGGTTTTTTGCACAAATATGGTAATGAAAGGAGCAGTCGTAGAGATGGATGTTAGGTGAAAATCACACTCTAACTCAGATAAATTAATTTCTGTAAAATTATCTCACCGGTGTATCGCTGAGGCCTAATTGTGAACTTCTAAGGATTTTACTTGATCGAAGTGTTTTTTTAAAGGCTTGTCTGTGTTGTAAGCCCCTCTCAACACACCAGTCACTGCTTTTAGGAAATCATTCTCATCTGAGCACCTTAATAGCATTATTTTCCTTTTTTTTTTTTTTCAATTTCCAGCTCCCTAAAAATTTTCTCATATGGGAATAGTTGCCTCTAAAATAAATTTAAGCCTACTGATAATAGATCTGTTTTTCTTAAGTACCTCTAGCAGTCTTCCCAGAAGAATCAGAGATTGTAAACCATTGTGATAAATGGTCAAGGAGTAGCCAAGTACTTAAAGAAGGCAAAAGCATGCTAAATGTGGCAGTGTGAAATGTTGCTTCACTGGACAAACCAAAATACTGGAAGAAAGAAAAAAAACAAAGGAAAGATTTAATCCATTTTCTTCTTTTCAAAGAGCCCGGAGATTTAGTGTAGGCACTTCTTGTGTCCTCTGGCAGGTTTTGGTGCTTATCTTTGTTCCATTCACGATTCGGAGAAACTTGAGTCAGACACCATTTCTTTTACCTTGTTCTTATGGAGTCATAGAAGGTGTTTTTCCTATTTTCTGTGTCCCCCACCCAGGCAGCCATCAGCCCCCACTGATACTTAACATCTACTTTTTCACATCTTAATTTTTCCCTTCTTTTGAATTACTGAATTTATAAAAAAAATGTTCCCACTAACCATATTAGATAAATAAACCCTTAATCTCCTTAGGTCCAGGCTAAGTTGTGGCTTAGGTCTGAGAGAGCTAAATCCTGAGGTATCCAACCTAGACCACAATCTAGGAGGTCTGCTGTCCAGGGTTTCTTAACTGTGGGTGTTCTCATATTTGCTAGGGGTCTCCAGAAAGTTTCAGTTGCTGAATTTTAGTTGCCTGCATTAGTTCAGAAGTGTCTGAATTCAGGACACAGGAGATTTCATTTCTGAGTATGAAACAGGTTTCAGTGGACAATCAGATAAGATCCACTTCATTCCACTTGCCCGTGGACCAAATAGTCTTCAGATCCATGAAATGGAGAGACTCTGCATGCAGCCATGAGGGAAATATAACACAAGTTGGGGAATTGGTGACTGAGAGCCTGATTCAAGCACTTGTGGTTGGGCAAAATGCTTTGAACTTGGCTCATTGAAATGGGTTTGTGTATCAGGTTAAAAAAGCCAACGCAGATCCTGGGAGCAGGGACCAAATACCTCACCCACTCAGCCAAACGTGTTGATGTCAGTGTTAACCCCAGGATCCCGTTTTCCTGCTCTTGTGAATCCGTAACCCTTGTATGCTAAAAGCCATGACCATAATGCCATGTTCTTTCAACCAGAAGGTTTAGGAAACTAGACTCCAAGTTGATCAAAATGTCTGCCTTGTCCTGTTGATTCCCTGTGTTTAGGAAAAGGGGTAGACATTTAACTACTACTCTAATTCATCAATTGAGTAAAATTTCTGAACTGGATGAACTGGAATCCCACCCATAGATTTTTTACAGACACATTTCTCTCCACCACCTGCATGTGGATTATATGTGGTACCAGACAGATAAATTTTCATGAAGCAGTGTCTAATGCAGGTAACTAAGAAAAGCGGCCTGATATTTTTAATTTCAGATATGCAGAAGACTCAGAGACAAGATGATGCAATAATACGAATTCAGATTAAAAATAATATTGAATGTAATTAAGCATAGGAACAACTTAATAATGAAAAGATTGTCATCTATGACTAGGTATCTTTCTGACATACACTAGCATAAGGAGAAGCTATGATCTTCCTGCAAAAAGAATGAGAAATCGTTCTCTTATATTGATCATATCACTTCTAATGTACTATTGCTGTAATGTTTTGCTTCATGTATCACACTCTTACTCTGAGGTGGCTGTATCTGCAAGACTTGCAATTTGTGGTCACCTAAATGGCCTGTTGATTAACTCTGCATGTACCTTTAGATACTCTGGGTAATTAATTAATGACATTCCTTTAGTACTCAACTGTCCATTATAATGGGAAGTTAGCATTAAAAGCCTGGAGATAATCTAAATTAACTAAATGGAGTGGCTATTATATGACTGCAGTGTAACAGAAGGTATTAAATTATAGTTTTTTAGTTACAATGAAAGTTGTTGGGAATCTCTGCCATTTTCTAGTAGCAAGTAGTAGCAAGCTAAAGCAAATTTACAGTCTCTTGAATTAATTTTTGCTATTCGTAGAATGAAAACTAGAGAGTTTGTGTAGTATTCAGTGCAAATTATTCTTGTGAGATTAGGAAAGCTTCATGGCAAAATATTGCAAAAACCTGATTTCACTCATTGGAACATAATTAGTGTTGTGTATTGACAAGGCACAAAAATAATGTAAAGGTTATGTTTCCACTGTTTCCAATGTGGTATGTTATTGCTGTCTGCATAGATGATATACTGAGACCTCACATCATGTATATACATGTAGTACAAGTTGACACAGTGCAAAAATGAGAATGAAACTCTCCTAGTGGGGGGAAGAAGTGGGGTAGAAAGCTTTCAGTCCACGAGACAGAGTAAATAAAATTGCTTTAGGAGGCCAGAAGTAATAAAATACGGTGAGGCTAGAACTGATATTAATAACTCTGTCCAGAAACATTCTATATGTGGATACAGAGCCCTCCACTTAGACTTATTCCTTAACAATGAAAAACTGGAGACTTCCTTGTAAAAGACAATTTGATTTGCTGTGGGATGTTCAGCTTAGATAAAGGACACGTCCTATCAGGAAAAACTCTCTTCATAATAAAAAAGCCAAAAGTTTCCTCTACCACATGAGTAGACTATTATTAAAAAAAAAAAAAGTCAACTAAAGCAAAAGCTGTGACACCAAACTTGTGATAGGTACCTGATAAGATGCCAGATGAAGATTCCTAAAAGTATCCCCACTGGCTGGTGTAGTAAAATTTTCAGAAAGTCTTAGGTTCAAAAAGGCACCAAATCAAACTTTGAGAAATATTTCATGAAAGGCTGATGAGAAGCAATCATCAATCCAGCAAGTAATCAAAACCCAAATAAACCAAGCTGAGTTTATGTATTGAATTTATTCTTCAACAGAATTCAATTCTAAAATTATTTGAAAATAAACAGATGTTTGTTACACTTCAAATAATTAACTTTTCAGACTCTATACTGTAAACTTACAGGGACAAGGCAAACTACAGGCCTGTCAGTATCACCTCTGTGCCTGGCAAAATTATGGAGAAGATTATTCTGGGAGTTATGGAAAAACACCTGAAAGACAATGCAGTCATTGGTGTCAGCCAGCACGGGTTCACAAGGGGAAAGTCCTGCTTAACAAACTTAATTTCTTTCTATGACAACGTTACCCACCTAGCTGACCAAGGGAAGCCAGTCAATGTAATCTTTTTGGATTTCAGTAAAGCTTTCAATACTGTCTCTAACAGTAGCCTCCAGGACATAATGTCCAGCATACAGCTGGATAAACACATGCAATGGGTGAGCAAGTGGCTGACAGGTCAGGCTCAAAGGGTTATAGTGAATGGGGTTACATCAGGCTGGTGACCAGTCACTAGTGGGGTTCCTCAGGGATCCATCTTAGGGCCAGTGCTCTTTAATGTCTTCATAAATGACTTGGATGCAGGACCTGAAGGATTGCTATCTAAGTTTGCCGATGACACAAAATTGGGAGGAGCCGTTGACACTCTCGAGGGCAGAGAGGCCCTGCAGAGAGATCTGGATAAATTAGAGAGCTGGGCAATCACCAACCGTATGAAGTTTAACAAGGGCAAGGGCCGGATTTTGCACCTGGGAGAGGGCAACCCTGGGTGTACATAGAGACTGGGGAACGAGAGTCTGGGGAGCAGCCCCGCGGAGAGGGATCTGGGGGTTCTGGTCGACGGCAAGTTGAACATGAGCCAACAGTGTGCCCTGGCAGCCAAGAGGGCCAACAGTGTCCTGGGGTGCATCAAGCACTGTATTGCTAGCCGTTTGAGGGAGGTGATTGTCCCGCTCTACTCTGCACTGGTGCGGCCTCATCTTGAGTCTTGTGTGCAGTTTTGGGTGCCACAGTATAAAAAGGATAGAAAGCTACTAGAGAGTGTCCAGAGGAGAGCCACGAAGATGGTGAAGGGTTTAGAGGGGAAGCGGTACGAGGAGCAGCAGAAGTCACTTGGTCTGTTCAGCGTGGAGAAGAGGAGACTGAGGGGAGACCTCATCACGATATACAGCTTCCTCACAAGGGGAAGAGGAAGGGCAGGCACTGATCTCTTCTCCCTGACGACCAATGACAGAACCCAAGGGAACAGTAGGCAGATATGCCAGGGGAGGTTTAGGTTGGATATTAGGAAAAGGTTCTTCACCCAGAGGGTGGTGGAGCATTGGAACAGGCTCCCCAGGGAGGTGGTCACGGTGCCAAGCCTGACAACATTCAAGAAACATTTGGACAATGCCCTCAGACACATGGTGTGAATGTTGGGGTTGTCCTATGCAGGGACAGGAGTTGGACTCAATGATCCTTGTGGGTCCCTTCCAACTCAGGACATTCTGTAAGTCTGTGATTCTGTGATTTTTCTGTCATGTTTTCACCAGATCACTGTGATATTTGTCAAATTTATCATTACTCTTGACATGGGAGCAGGTAGGATTTAAGACTTACAGCTGCCACCTTTGTGTACTGGGTGACCTTACTCAAGTTGTGTGCTCTAAAAATAAGCCTGTAGATTCAATAGATTCAATAGATTCAATACTTAAATACAATTACTTCAGCTGAAAGCTACCTAAAACCTCCGTAACTTTCTTTCTTCATTGTCTGAACAACAAAAAAATAGGAATAGATACTCAGTCTACATGTTAGTGGCTGTTCTACTACAAAAGTGTTCCAGCCACATTGAGAAGGTACACCCCAAAGGGAAATCAATAATGTGCATAACGTTTGGGGCTGTGAATCCTACTGGATTTTGTGCAGGCAGGAGCTTCCTCAACATAAAACCAGTGTTTGAGCAGTATCTTCAGTCTCTGTAATCCTCTTCTGTGTGGTCCAATAACAAAGGAAGAAAGAGTGAAATATCTGTCCGTCTCCTTACTGCTGACATCAATAAAACAACTCATGGGCATATTGTTCCACTCTTCACTATTAGCTCCAGTGAAAAGTCATGTCTGGCTCGTCATCTAAAACTGACCTTTTCTCCCATTGTCTGTTCCTCTTCCAGTCAAGGAGTACCAATGATCACCTACTGCAATTGAAGTCTCCTATTAGGATTTACCTGTGTGTGAAGGGATAATAGTCTTTCTGTCCCTGCAGTGTCTTTCCATCACTAGATCAGGGAGTAACATTCCCACATGTATCAGGATGAAACCAGTAATAAGTCTCTGCACATCTGTTGTTTGTTTATATGAACTCTATGTTAGCCAATCTTTCCTCAGGGTTTTTCATCCAATTTTTGTGTAGAAACTTTCAAGCTGTTAGCCTCAAGGAAGCTTGTGCTCAGTTCTGCCTCTAAAATGCTGGCCTGAACTTTTGATTTTAACTGTGGTAATCATAATACCTTTCCTCTGGACTCGCTGAGAATTAATATCACTGAAGCAAGATCATGGATCAGCCTATCTATATATGAGATACTGATGAATGGCCTTAAGATCACTGCACATTCTTTCTCTGTTACAGATCTTGGGAGTTCTAAGCTTCCAGATTTTTTGAAGTCAGTAACAATTATCAGGTCTGCAGTAGTGGGAATCTTAGTGCAATAGAAGACACTCTTAAAAAGGAATTGATAACTTGAATTGTGGGTTTGCAGTTTCCTTTCAAAATGCTTCACAGTATTCTCACAACAGTGCACCACAGACTAGATGGTGTCTTTGACCGCATCTCAGAGTTTACTGTGAAAAGGTTCAAACTTCATTGTGTCTGCTACTTAGTTATAAAATTCATCTCTGACTTGACTGGTTGGAGTCTTAGTGGGCACATAAGATATAGCGGCTTGTGGTGACTGATGGTGATTAAAGAGAGCACTCAAAACCCAGTCTTAGATGGGTGCCAGAGATGCAGTGCTTATCTGAAGGACAGTCAGAGGAGCCAAGAACAGTGCTCTGATGTGATACCAACTTCTAAAACCCTGCCAGTGCCACAGCTGCTTGGTATTTTAGGTGGATAATTTTGCTGCTCTTATGTGACTTTTCATTATTCTTGAAAAATATCATAGAGATTTGCTCCTTGTGTGACTCTATCACAGTCTGGGAGATAATAGGGACTGGACTTGGCTGCATCCCCAGGCTTACTGTGCTTGGAAGAGAACATGATTATGTAGGAAAGAGGAAACATATAATCCAAGAGGAAATGGCAAAAAGGAGAACAAGAAATGCTCCCGTTAACTCTGTGTATTCCTGCTTTATCATAAATTGTGTCCTGATCAGCCTGATTGCAATCAAAGGTAGAATTTTATAGTGAGATGAATACATGTTAAAGCTTATCTGCTTTCTTTAGAGCTCTCAAAGCTCTAAAAACAAGAAAAAGAAGCATCTTCATTTTTACTCAGTATTTGCAAAAACTATAATCTAGAAAGTTAACATTGCTTCTAGAAAGTTAACATTGCTTTCCCAGAACATAAATAATATTGTTATCAAAGAACATCACAGTCTGGGGACTTCTGCACTGAAGTTTGTTTTGGAGTTCAGCCCTTCCCTTTCTGGCTAAACCTTTAAGAATGAAACATTCCATGAAAATGGTTTCTTCATAGTTCCTTTGGGTTTGCATTTTTCCCATCTGGTAAAAGCTCTAATTATGACTTTGTTCCCTGAATTTCAGAGAGAGTTCTGGGCTCCATATATTTCAATATAAGTTCAGAAGATTTTTAATTTTTCTTCTTATTATTTCTTCTTATTATTTAACTTTTCATTCCTACTATTCAACAGGGTGGTTAGAACTTAATGTCTTCTAAGCTCTTCTGAAACATTGTTCTCCAAAACAATAAAAGTCAAAGAATCGATAAGTGCATTAGTATAACACCAAGAGCAGCATTACTGTCTTCCTTCTGAACAAAATATTAAAGGGCACTTGGAACACCTGGGAAGGATGGTCACTTATCTAATTTGCTGCAGTAAGTACATTGCATGTTAACTGAATGTACACAAGTCCTTCTCAACATTTCATTCTGCTACAGGCATAATTGGAAAGTTATCAGTTTCTATTACTGTCTTTAGCAATTTCAACAATTCAAGCTCAAGGTAACAGGAAGCTCAGTAGTTGTTTCACCGGCCCCTGTAATTTCTTTTCTGGACAGGGCATAGACTCATTGAGTATAAGCATTGAGTGCCATCTAGTGTATACATCGCAGTGCATGGACAAAAGCAGCCTAGGAAAGTCTAAAGAATCTCACGATTACAGTTCCTAGCAAAAAAGCGTGTAGAAGAAGTTGCTATGTCTGAAATAGGAATCATTAAATTACATTATCTCATTAAAAAATAATTAAGAACATATTTCAGACTAGAGAGAGAGATGTATGGACACAAAACTATTGGAGGGTCATGTATATTATTGCTTCTGTAGGCTGAGCTCATTAAACACACCAGGAGTTCCTTGTATCCTTTTATTCCCCACATTATTTCCCAATGTACCACCTTCTCATCCCACTTTATGTCTTAGAACAGTTAAGCCATTTACAACTTGTAATTTGCTAAATTACTTCTGCTCTTTCCTTCTGGGAGAAAAGTAAATCTTAACTGAGATGTTTGGCAGGCTTAAAAGCTATTATATTGCTCCAGCTCTTTGATCTATAGGCAGTTATAATCCCATTAGGTGACTAATTGACTTATCAGTTGCCATAGCTTTGTTGGTCCCACATTTCCATCTCCAGTTTTTCAGTTTTCACCAAAATCAATAGACCCTTCCTGCTGATATCTAGCACTATTTTCTGAAAGAATGATTGCACTATGGCCAGGCAAACAAAGCTCTTGCAGAAAAATGCCACTAGTGTGATTGTAAGCCCTTGCTTCACTTCAGACAGAATAGCCTGAAGAATTCAACCATCTAGAGGTTAGGTTTAACCCTCTTCAAAACTACTAAGGTGATAAATGTCTATATAAAGTGATAGCTGGTATGGTTTGAAATGTCAAAAATGTGACCTAACAGCCTGGTCTTACACATATAATATCTCATAAGTGTTTACAACACCTACATTTGCATACATTAGTCCTGTTTCTGTTTGCCTGATCTGAGATATATATAAATTCTCATTTCATGTAACGAATGTAAAAATCTTATTTATGGAGCTGGTTAATGACCAGCTGGAGACATCAATAGATGCATTTCCAAACTTAGTGTCACTTCATTTACCATTTAGTTCAGCTTTCTTCAGAAAGTTGCTTAGGTCTTTATCTCTAGATGCTCCAAAAGCCTAGATGAGACTGAATGTTATTAGAAATTCCATAACGTGTTTTTGATGAAAAAAACTTTTGCGTGTCATTGTGTTAAAAGAAGAAAGCAATAGCTCAAAGGAAAACTTCTATAAAGCCACTGAGAAGGTCTCAAAGTGGATAAACAAAATAGGAAACTTGTTCTTTTAGAAGAAAAATAACCACTTGAAAGGATAAATGTCTCATGAAGTGCTTGTTAAGTGCTGTATCCTACATACAGCTATATGGGTACAAAGGTAGAGAGAGAGAAAAAAAAAAGCTACCTGCTTCTGTCAGTAGAGAAACTAATTATCCACGAAGCTGTTGCTGTTCGTACACCTGACATGAAAAGGATAGAAAGAACTACTGCATCCAAGTTTACTGACTCTGGGCTGCAGTACCAATCACCTTAATACCTACATAGGGAGGCTGAAGGAGAAAACACACACACGCCCACACACCCACAAACCTGCTTAAAATTCTGAATATACTTAACCTAGTTACATGGTAAAAGATAACATGTTAGAGATGACTGCTGAGTTGCAGCAGCAAAATGTGGTGAATGGCAAATAAAAGAGGAGCGCTCTTTCTGTACCAGAGGAGGTGGAGGACCTGCTGCAGATACCCAATGACACTGCCCAGGTGCAGCATCCTTACCCAGAGAAACAGAGCTGGAGCAATCCTCTCTCACTTCTGCTTCTGCCCCTGTTTCTGCAGGGGCTGTGACTGCCCTTTATACCTTCTTGTTTACTCCTTTCATGCTCTATGGGGTGTTTTACATGCAATGCATACATGTTCTTTGTTGTCTCTGCTGTGTCTAAGCCAGGTTCTGCCCAGCTCTCAGGACTGCATTACTTTACTGAGCAGTAATATAGTAGTTGTGATTTCTGCTATTCCCCAAGAACAAATGGTATTACCCTATACTTGTACTGTCAGTTCCTCTCCTGTCAACCTAGGCTTGGGGTCTTGGTATAAACTAGGTGAAGGATTGAAAGCTGATAAGCAGATATTATTTTACAGTAACAGACCTGTTTGTGTTCATTAAAAGTATCATTTTTGTTGTCCTTGAGGTGGAAAAAATTTCCAACTTTACAGAGAGATAATTTCATCCATGAAAGAGATGCAAGAATGAACTAAGAAACACATCTGTCAGAAATCAAGCAACATTTTTTAGATTATTATTATATACCAGATATTGTCATAATAGGCAATTTGTTATATATTTGTATATTTGAGGGGCAACTTACTAGAAATTGCGTAGTGCTAGAAACAAGCTTAGCAGCCAAATTAAAATTAACATGTAACCAAGTAAGTTTGGAGTGGAAGAGAATTACTGTTGAGACATCAAAATACCAGGTGTGAATGAGTCACAAACTCCTCAAATCTCAGGACCGAATCACGACTCAGTAAATACCATGTGCCTTCTTCACACAAATAGAACAGTAAGAATCCCTCAGCTTATAAGCCGAAGCAGAACAATTGATAAACTCCTTTGATGAAAGCTTGGTTTCCATAGAGAGATGAAGTAATTCACCAAGATAGCTTTTGCTGACATTTATTACAGAGGACAAGTGGTATTCTATGTGAAATAACATATTTCAACAGAGTAGTTGGCTTAGCTGGAAAAATTAGGCAAAATTTTGAGCATCATCAGGTTTAAGATAGGCTTGGCACATTTTAAAGCTAAACAGAAGTTAAAAACATTTGTTTAGGGCCTAGACAAACAGATATCGGTAAGATCATCTCTGAGAGAAAAGGTGTTTGATGCTTGTGGAGTAGATCGTATATTATCAGAGGCAAAGGGCAGGGGAGCAGGGAAAGAGAGGTAGAGAAGTGAATATGATAAGGCAGTTATCTTCTGGATGGAAGAGAGAGACATAATTTCTGTAACAATTTAGTAAAGGGGAAGAAGATAACAGTATGTCCTAAAAGGAATACCACTACTGAGTTTGCTTTTTGTGTATCCAGTAGAATTATGAATCTTAGTTCCCAAGATCACTGAAGTAATATGATTTATTTGTTTCCTCTGAAGATAAAGTCTTAGAGATCAGAAATAGAATATTTTTTTCTTTTTAAAAAATATTAATCTTTGTTGTGTAGCCTTTTACAGAGGTTTTGGAGTGCTCATCCAAATATGAAAGGGACTGTGATGTTGTATACGCTATATGATAACTGAATGTGACTCACAGCACTTTCTCCAGAAATTATTGCTAGACATTCATTCTCCAGTACACACAAAACTTGTGTAGGCTAACACTGATAGACACTGAGAGAAGTACAGAAACACTGCATCATGGAAAGAGAAGTGCTATTCAATCTCTTGCCACAGGACTTAAAAATTTGAAATAATACACAGAGAACAGTGAGAATCAGAGTGTTGCCTCTGCCAATCTGAAAGATTTAGAAAAGAGCTGGACCTTCACCACTACAGCTGTGGGGAGGTAAGAGAGTTGCAATGCCTGGAATAAAGAAGAGGAACCTGGATGCTTACTTGCTTACACATGAATCAAGCTCCAGAAGTGTCCACCCGTGATTAATTCAGATGAAGATGGTGTTACACTCAAAATCTTGTTTATAGGCAAAGAGGAAGCACACCTTATATTTATATAAAGCCAGGAATTTATTGCTAGTGTAATCAAAACCTTAAGAGTTTAATCATTATTAGTCCAGATCTAATTGTTAAAGAAAAATAAGAATACAGTTAGAACAAAGAATAAAGTCTCAGCAATAGTAATAAAAGAGTTAAAATTGCTATATACACACTTAGTTTCTACCCCTCTCCTGGTGTTATGCTCATCCTTCCCCTGCTACTCTGGCTCCTGAGGCTGGCAGCTTCCTTCTGGTAGTGATGGGTGAGTTGTCAGCATCTGGCATCCTTTGTCAGGAGAAATATGATGTTCATGTCAATGGTTTCTTCTTCCTCATGCTAGGATCTATTGGTGTATTGGGAGCCTTGTGGCAGACATTGTATTGGAGGAGATAGTGATATTGAGCAGGCCATGTCTGGCAGTTACGCCACCTGTTTGGCCTTGCCTTTATCTAACAGTACAGCAAGGAAGTTCCTGTAAGAACATCCTTTAAGTATAGAGTTGTTTTCTTGCAAGGAAATTATATAATAGCTCAGATTTCCAAACAGGAGAGGATCTCTCCATGGATGGGATTTGCTCTGCTCTGTGCAGCACGCTGGGGGAAAATCCATCTGGGCTCCATCCGACGCTTTACGAATGCAGGCTGCCCAGCATCTCAGAGAATTTACACGCTGTCCATATGCCTCTTCTTATTTTGTCTTATTAAAGCTGTTAGCTTATTAAGCCATTTGTTGTCAGGACTTTCTTACTGAGATCCTGCACTGACTCACTCTCACATCACCCCCCCAGGTGCAGAACATGGGGTCATTCCTAAATGCTTACTAACACCCATTTGCACCTTTCTCTCTCTTCATTGGTCTGCACCTCCATGTTACATCCAAATTAACTATATGCTGTGACCTTTGCGTATATTAGACACAAAATACTAGATTTGTTTGTTCTCCGTGTTAACCATAAAACCAGTTATGTGCAGGTCCAAACTCACCATTGGTGAGGGAAAACACAGTTGCAGGTCAAGAGTAGTTCAAACAGAGCAAGCCAGGCAAGCCTCAATCCTGAGGTCTTGCAAACTCAGTACAAAGCTCTAATAAGCTTTAATACTACATTTAAGTATTTCTAGCAATTTTTCATTAAAAATAAAGACAATTATTACTCTTTTATCGACACACAAAATTTTGACCAGTAAGGCTTATTACGCATAAATATGTTTCTTGTCAGTTGTGAGAATACCATCATTGACATAATTCTCTCTTCTAAGCTGACAGGAAATTTGTAATATCTAAAAGAAATCTGTGGATAGATACCTTCAAGATACCTGGATTTTGTCATCTCAGGCCTGTCAATAGCTCAGATTGCTCACTTGGGTCACTGGCTAAAAATTCTGAAAGAAGAAGCCATGGTAGTTGTAGGAAATGGAATAAAATACATAATAAATGTAGCAAAGATGGATAAATAACTACGTTGATGTCAACGGGAGATTATAGGTTATACTGGACAGTAGCTCCTGGTAATGGGCAGTATCACAGAAGGAAATATTAAGCCTGGAATATGCTGTGTGTAAGATTTCAGTCGAATCAGCTGTTAGAGTTTTGGTAGGGAAAGGAGGTTCTTGGTTATTCTTTGAGTTTATAAGTAGTGTAGATATACCATGCTGTACCCAGCTCGGGGTTCTACATGTATCATCAGACATCAGCTTTATAGGAGAGGAGGCTCTGGCATGGTGCCAAGCCTCCCGAAGCAGTCATGTTTTCTTTGGGTGCTTTGCAGACCCAAATTAATTCTGAAATCAAGCATGCTGCTTTATGTATCAATCCAAAATACCTGTCTGGTTCTTTCACTATTAGTTCATAAGAGCTATCAGTATTTGGATCAACTTTCTATCTGTAGAAGAGTCTTATTAGTTTCAATATATGAATTAAAAATTAAACAGAACCACATTTACTGAAGTAAACTAAGGTAAAGAACAGACCAAGCCAAGGAAACCAAACTCTGGATTATGTACTGGATTTAATAATTCGTAGTAGTAGTTTCCTATACAGAAAACAAGCAAGCAACAAACTCTCAGAAACAAGAGAAATTTAAGCAGCCTCCAAAAGTGAAACAATCTTGGGGCTTAATACGGCATGGGTAGATTATTCTCTTCATTTTAAATGTTTAAGGTTTAAGGTTTCTGTATAGTGGTGTTAAAATCTGCACGTCTGCTTTCCTGTTGAATAAACCACAAATCCACGTTTTCTGGAGGTATGGCACCATCTCCTGGCAGGATGGAGTGTTTGCTCGTAGTTGATAAAACGTATTGTGAATCAAATAAAACAAGATATCTAGGGGCTTCCTCTGAACCTTCCATCTCCAGCTCATTTCAATTACCAGAATTCCCAACTGCTTGTGCTACATTAATCGGGGCGGGGCGTGGGGGAAGGTCCATACTATTTGCAGTTTTTTACCAAAAGAAAAAACAGAAACAGTAATAGTAATGAATTTTTGAAGAGACTCAAAGCAGTTGCACTTTGGTATGCGTACAGAGAGACACATCCTCTTACCTGCACTGTGTACAGTGTTATGATGGAACTTCACTGTGAAAAGGAATGGACTGTTTTCACCTTTGCTTCCTTAGTTAAGCCTTCTCTTTTCCCATCGTCACAGCATGGGAGAGTCAAATCCACAACTGACAGCTGATGACTAGGTACAGAAAATCAGTTTTGAGGTTAGAAAGAGTGTCACCACATGAACAGGATGTCATAAATTTTCCTGCAATACTTAGTGCTTTGCTTCATGCTTCAGGCTCAACAGAGACATCGAAACACACCAGACACGACCTCCTGAGGTCCCTTTTGGCAGAAATTATCCTTTGATCCTATGGATTCTTCAATGATATGATTCTATCAACTTTTATTAAAAAATTTGTGAAATAATTTAATTGCTTATAGATCTGGGAAAAATATTACAGGTGAAAGAAGAAACGCATACATAAACACAACGAAACTTGTGAGTTTCTGGTCTCTCATTAATGACTTTTTGGACATATAGGTTACTGGCAATGTTCTGTCACATCTTCACAGCCACCAATAGTCTGTTAACATAGTGTTATTGCTTTTTGAAGCTGTAGAAATGATATAATTAAACCAAACTAAAACTGCAGAGCACCAGGATGAGTATTCAAATGGTAAAACCTATTAAACAGCAGTTTTCCAAGGAAAATGTTGTATGCTCCATTTTTTTGGTCATTTAAAAATGTACATGATCATATGGGCAAAATTGCCTTGGTAGAAGAGACAAGCTAATATTAGGTCTCTTGCATTCCTAATTTCTGTGATCTGTAATATGCCTCATTTGCATTGATAACTTCAATTTTGTGCAAGCTGAACTGAAAGAAGATATAGGATAATTTTATTAACATATGTTAAAAGAGAGGTCTTGCTAGATGTAGCTATTTATGAGTGGGGCATGATGTTTTCTCATCCGTGTGTCCAAATGCACATGTAGCAGCATTGACCTGAGATACATAAGGCTTCTGTCAACACTCTCGTATTGACTGAGCATTTTCCCACATGACTGTATTTTGCAATGCAAGAACAACGGGTAAATTTTCTTACTAAAATGCTAAAATCTTGTTCAGTAATTAGGTCTTTATGAGTATTTCTGTTTATTAATACCTTCTCTGTGCAGAAAATTCTAGGACTTAAATTTAAAAATGTTGGCCTGTAATTACTTGTATATTTATAGGTGAAGAAATAATTTAAAATTCATAAATATATGTGTGTGGAGGGGGTTCTGTTTGTCTCTGTATCTAAGCATTTTAAAAGCTGTACTGAGCAGCAAGACCTCTTGTTACCTTTTCAGATTGTCTGAGATACAAGGCGTCCTGTTCACCTGTTTGAATTGCCCCTTCTCTCCCGAGCTGGTAAAGCATGAGCAATTCTTTTTAACATACATATCACACCATAAACTTTCTTGAATATGTACCCTCTCTTTCTCCTGGATTTTGTAGTCATGATCTATGATGAAGGTTGACAGAAGCTAGCATCATTAAAAAAAAGAAAACAAAAGAAATTATTTTTGATTGAAAAATAAAAATGTTTAGGTAGGCTTGCAAGATAATGTTTAAACTTCTAAATGTTTCTGACTTCTGACAGAAGCCAGGCTTCTAAGCTGGTAAACTGATCAATGAGATTTTCTTTTTCACTCAGCAATTAATGCTCAAAATTTTATAAAACATTCCCACATAGTCACATTAAAGACTGCACAGCATCTGAGAAGCTCAGTTTTCTTTCTGCAGAATCGCACTTATTCAGCGGTATCCAATAGTAAAGAATGGGAATATAAGCCAATACATAGTTCTAGCTATATATAGATATATTCCAAATAGTTCTTTGTCTGAAATCAGTTGGTAACATCAGTAAAGCAATGTTGAAAAATATATCCTTAAGCAAGCAGATGTTTCTTTCAGCTATGGATTTTCATTTACATCCTCGAGTCTGGTTTGCTAATGTTCAAGTGGTGGTATATATAAATTGCAATTTAAAACGTTTATTAGTACAATTCCTTCAGCTTAAAAATAGGGCGTCCGATTCTGAACTTCACTCACATTACTTTTGGCATAGATGGAGTACGGAAAAGGTGGCAGATGGAGAGATGACTTTAATTAAGTTTTAATTCCTCTGGCCCTACTCTGAACAAGAAATAGTGTCTTATTGCACACACCAGCCATTCACTCTCTTCTGGCAAACCCCCAGATGAAAGAGCTTCCTGTTCTAGCAGACAAGTCCTCAGATCATTCCTTAACATACTTACATTCAAGTATCTTAATAAAAACTATTAAAAATGCTTTTTCATTTGACTTGCAAAAGGGTATATGACTATGAGAGCATTAGTAAGTAGTTACTGTTGTAATGTTAATTTTTAAAAGGTACGTTTTTCCCATGATTTTCTAAAGCCTCTTGCTAGCCTGCCAAAATTGATACTTTGCATGCAAATGCTTCATTAAAAAAAAAAAAATCAGTGGCAGTTCAGCAGAATTCATGGTTAGCTTTTGCATCATTATTTTCAGCTGCACAGCCTGGGACTTCTAAAGAAGACCCCTGCACACCCTGTAAGTCTGAAATGCTGTCACACCATCACTGCTGAGCAGCTTGGGCTCTCCACAACACCTCAAGCTTGTAAAAATGAACATTATGAGCTAGCACAGGGCCTCAGAAATACACTCAAGAAATTTGTGTATTGATTACACCTTGTTTATGTTAAGTCCATGACTCAAAATTCTTTATCTAAAGAATTTCCTGCTCATTTTTAATGAAAAACACATTTTGAATTTTTAGAGGTTAGATCCACTCACAGACTTTGCTGCTTTCTAAAGCCAAGACTTCCTCGGCACTGACATGGCTAAGAGAATATTTGTAAATATGTGTTTCCACATAACATTTTATTCACGCAAAAATACAATTTTACATTTCTGTTTAATTTTTTTCCTTAGAACTAAGGTCCAGACTCATCAGATAGGGTAGCTTCTCCCCCTGAAGTTTACTGGAAGTTACAAAACTTGCTCTCTATGTGTATCTAGCCTAAACGCCTGATGAGTAAACCTGAGGGCAATGCTGCTGTCGCTGCTGCCATCTGCTGATTGCTTTAAAATCAACAGCCTTTAAATATCAGAAAAAAAAAAATCCGACGTGAAGCTTAAACTTCTGGGTTTCACAAATCCTAATAAAAGATGGAAGAATTGCAGCTTACAACTGGTCTTTATTCTAAATAACACATTAAAATGATTTAACTGGGTTCTTCTCGGTAGTTATGTCACTGTTAATAACTTTTAAAATATGTGGAAATTAATAGAATTGTCTGCATAAAGCAATTCTCCATAAAATGGTTATTAATTTTTATTTTTATTTTATCATTTTAGAAAAGCTTCTTTTTTCTATAACTTTATCACCATATTTATATTACCATAAGATGCAGTCATATTGCCTTCAACTGATATATTCTAAAAAAAAATGACAGCATATATTTGTGGGAAGTGCTCCAGATTTAGGTAGCCCCTGGGTTTTCTTACTCACTCGTTTATTCCTTATTCTTATATCTCTAGGCTGTTGCCTAGTCAGCACTCTTCATAGTCTTTTGAAGTTTGAATCAAGGTTTTCAAAGACTGGCTGAAGTGCATCTGATACCGAAAATGTATCACAGATCCAAGACTATCATTAAAAAGTAGTATTAAAATTCAGAACACCAGGGTATCTTGGTAATAATTAATGTCTTTTCCACAGATAAAAATAGCTGTTTAAAATTGTTATTATTGCTGTTCTGGTTAACACAGAATGAAATCAGCAGCTACTGTGCAAAACCTGGTTTCCATTCCCTCACTTGTTTTTACTCTCATCTTTAAACATGTGAAAAGTATATTCTTCATAAGTCTATGTTTACAAACCATTGAAGTATTTTTGAAAAGCCCACACTGGGGGGAATCTGCATCTGGTTCCTTGTAAGGGTAACCACTTAACAGTGTGAATACACACAAATAAAACTGGAATGTCGATACAGGCTCCAGCTTATCATTTTCCTGAGCACCTTTCTGGGTGACTAATGCTTCCTAAAACACCAAGTCAGTTGGGGCGGACTGAGAGGGATGTATTTAATGAACACTTTTTCTCTTAACAAGCAAGATCCTACTTAATTTTTTGTTGAAGCTTAATTCATCTAGAACATTTTTTTTTTTTTTAAGTCAGGGTTAACTTTTGATTCTAACAAACTAAACTTTTAAGAAGATTAGTTTCAATACCACTCTGGATTTCGAGCAATGTTGTGAATGCCATAGCTTCTGCTGTCATGTGAGGTTTAAAATAAGTGCTGTAGCTCACGTGCCTAGTTCTGGCGGCTGGTGAGGAGATGCATTATGGGCACTACCCCATTGGGTTAACTCCACCGAGGCACTTCAGCCACTCTTACTGGCTTCTGTCTTTAATCGTCAAACTTGGGTGTCTAGTGAACAGGTTCTGTACGTTACATGTAGAGCTGGACTCCACAAATGGTGATTGAGAACAATATATTTTAAATCCTGGTCCTGTTAGACCTTTAGCTTTAAAGAGTAATAACTTAAATAGGAATGACTGGGAAAGACCAGTCTGGTAAGCCAGGTTTCAGCAAATTTTTGCTTTTGAAGTGTACAGAATCTTCTCAGACTCATATCAGTGATTTCTGTGCAGCCTGAGCTCACCCCAGCTCCCAGAAAGACGTTCAAAACCAGTGATTTCTCATCCAGCCCATGTGTAAGGACCCTGGGTGCACCCTCACCCTGGTGGGAGGTCTGGCTGGGCTGCTAGGGTGCACAGTGAAGGGTAACGGCCTGCTGAAGTTAATAAAGAAGGAAAACTTGTTTTCCAGACCTTGATTAGAAACAGGTAGAAAAGAGGAATATGAATCATGATCATTCACATTTCAGATGAGTGCCTAGTAGTTGTTGTTGTATGCACAATAATACCAATTCCTTTATCTTTCTCAATCCACTGTAGGTGTCTAAGTCCAGCAAAAGGTTTTTAACTTCTACTCTTGAGAAAGATAAAGTTCCTTCCTCCAGCCTGAAGTTTAGTGCCTAAATCTTTGAAATATATTAACTGTTCTTTGATAATACAGAGCTACAGTGTTTAAAAAGTAACAGTTTTTTTAATTGAAAAAATAAGACATAATTTTTTTTTATTTAGATTTTTGAATAAATTTTTATTTTATAGGCCTTCATATTGATTCATATGGAGCTTTACTGGACTTTACGTTTCTCTGTTCAATGCTTGTAGACATGAAATGTATCACAGCCATTAAAATAAAGATTAAATTTTTGTGTAATTGGAAAATCACCTGAATCCACTAGAGATTTGTAATTACTGACTAGATTTAATTCCAAGGCAAATGGGTCACTGGTCCTGTCTTTTTTCCTGTCTATAAGCAGAGGCCTCAAGAGTATAAGCATAGTATGATATCAGGGGTCCTAAGGGCATGAACACAAACTTCATCTGCTGTGCTGCTGCTCATGGAAGCTATACAGCCCTGAGAGCTGGGCAGAACCTGGCTCAGGCACGGCAGAGACAACAAAGAACATGTACTCATTGCATGTAAAACACCCTGTATAGCATGAAAGCACAAAGGAGATAACAAACAGGTAAAAAGGGCAATCAGCCCCTGCAGAAACAGGGGCAGAGGCAGAAAAGAGAGAGCAGGATCGCTCCGGCCCCTCTTCCCTGGGCAAGGATACCGTGGCTGGGCAGTGCTGTTGGGTATCTGCAGCAGGTCCTCCACCTCCTCTGGTACAGAAAGGGAGCTGCTCTTTTATTTGCCATTTGCCACACTTTGCTGCTGCAAGTCAGCAGTCATCTCTAATGTGTTATCTTTTACTATGTAACTAGGTTAAGTATATCAGAATTTTAAGCAGGTGTGTGGGCATGTGTGTGTGTTTTCTGCTCCAGCCTCCCCACACAGTAAGGTGACTGACAGCACAGTGCTGAATCAGAGCAAACTTGGATGCGCCATGTGTTAAAAGAAATCAGGTGACACTGCCAAAACTGCTGCTGCTTAGTGTTGTTACTTGGTGTTGCTATAGCAGGAGTGTTTTTAAGAGCTTCAGCAAAAATAAAAAATACTGGTGAATTATTTTCACTTGCTGCATTAGCATCCATCAGTGATATTAAATATATAGAACTGAAAGCATCAGTTTAAACCTTTTACCTCTTGATGCTCTTTTCCCAAATGCTAATTATTTAAAAAAATATATGTCAAACATGTTTTACAGAGACTCTTTATTTCTTCTATTTGGAACACGTAAAAAGATTTGCCCATAAAAATTTTTCAAGGTAGCTCAGTGCTACAAGGAAACATTTTTCCCGTGGGCATCAAACTTCATAATACTGTTGCATTGCTCCTTCATTAACAGTACAATTGAATATTTTTTTCTGTTTCTCTTGGCTCTTTTGTTGACCTCTATATTAGCAACTACTTCATTGTTTAACTGATGATGTTATGTGATTAAACCTTGCCTTTGAGAGCTTGTTATAATGATTAATATTGCCCTTTGGAGTTTTTGTGTAGGCACATTGTTTTACTGTTCCCTCAAACATTTGCTCATTGTGTTGATCATACCAAGACATAGAAACTAAGGTTAACAATAATGATAAACCTAATTTCACCCTCACTGATACTTTTGAGAAGCCTCATGGCATCAGAACAACATGGTCTGTAAAAGCACGTTGAACTTAAAGATCTTAGTAAGCATCATAGTAAGAATGAGAAAAGAGCTCTTATTCCAAACACAAGGTTTCACTCAAGAAGATATTGTCTTATGTCATTTTGAAGCCATTTTATTCATTTCAATAAGCTTTTAATGCAGTCAGGCTAATTTTTTTTCCCCTCATACATCATTAAGAAAGCAGACTTGCTGCTCTATTCTCATGTAAATCTGTATGTAAATGTTACTGTGCTGCATATCACTAGACACTGCTCTTCCAGGGATTTAAGCCACATTTCCTTGGCATACATGCACTGCCTACTCTTTAGAAAAATTCTTAGTAAATCTGCAATACATTTCTTCTAGGGAATACTGATTCCAGGATTGTCAGTATTCAATCATTTGAAAATTTTTTTTTAAAAAACTGTATTTGAAAAATACAATAGTTTAAAGAAATTGGCTGTTTATTTGGGTTTGTGTTTCTGAGCTTTTAGAGTGCGTGCTGTGCATGTTTTCTGCCTCTTTACTACAGTATGTGATTTGAAATATGCTAAAAATAATTGAAAGCACAGACAGTTGCTTATCAGAGAGAGCCTGGCCTTTCAGTAAAACAACAAAAAAGATATTAATTTCAGGTAGCTTTAGATGTTACCCCGATGCCCTGAATAGCTCAGATGAATCCATTTTGTGTGAGTGGTGTTAAACAAACACAGTCTGGAGCTCTGGAGTCTTTTCTTAAAGCAACATCATACACATCATATAGTATCAATTGGTCTGTCTGTCTGGCATGAACAAAGGATTTCAGACTATGCACAAGATTTATTTTCATTAAACCACATCACTCTTGTCTGCTTACCAGGCATTATTGTTGCTCCTAAAATTGCAGTGTTCCCTTGGCTTGCAATTTTGTGATGATAGTTAAGACTTCCAAAGAGGGATTTATTTTACCTACATTTAAAAGCCTACAATGCAGGCTGCTAAGGCTGCGTTGTTCTTCTATGCTTGAATATAGAGTGAATCTAAGATAAAGAGGTGAGGAACCATCATCATAGGCCAGTGGGAGACAAGGAGTGAACTAGATGAGGAGTTCCCATCTGTGTGATATACACCAGAACTAGAAAGAAAAAACTCTCTGTGGAGCAACAGCTCAGAAATCGCCAATATTAACTGAACAAAGATGACATCAAGTGAACTCTGGTAGGAAAGCTGTTGAACAGTTTGCATGCCTGCATCCCTCTATCTGTAATACAATAATGAAAAGAAGAAAAATAATACTAAATTCTACTGTACCCTGAAGTCATGCTAGATGAGATCGAGAACAGAATATAGTCCTAACAAACTGAGTCTTAGCTTTCAAGTAGCTAATTTTTATTTTTTTTTATTCCATCTTCTGAATGCCTAGGATGAAGCAAAATGAAGTGCCCCCAGGTTGTAAAAGCTCCTCCAAATTCTCAAAGCCATTGATGAAAATGAGCCTGTTATTACCATTGTCAATTAGAGCAGAGACTGCAAGCTGCTCTGAGCAGTTACCCAAATGTGTTCAGCCCAAATCTGCTTCAAAGACAGCATTCAAGCTCCAGGCACCTCCTGTCAGCATGAATGCTTACTGCTCTGTAGTCAGAGTTTCCTTTCTGACCTCCTCTCTTCAGACACAAAAAATTATTCCAGGTTTTATTAATTTAATTTGCGGAACACAACATTGAAATGAGATTTTCTTTTATTTCATTTCCTCTTAGAGGAAGGGACTGAGTAAGGCCTATCATTTACAAAGGAAAGATGAGAAAGTTGTGGTAACTTGAAAACCTTTGGAAAGAGACTTGTAGCTTTCTTGTGCCTCAGCTCCTCCACCTGTGAGAGAAAAGGAATAGCACTTCCCTACTTTCTGTACATTGCATGGATGAAAAAGCTTGCAAATTTTTATAATCATCTTTATTGTTCTTGGTAAGTCTTGAAATGCAACTGGCTGAAAAATCAGCAATTCTCTTGTATTCTCACTAGGATGCAGATATTTCTTTACATTATCAGGGCTTGCTTTCAAATAGCCCGTTTCATGAGCCTAAAAATGTCTAAAAGTGTCCAATTTTGATTCCTCTATATTTTAAAATGCCAATCATGGAAAATTAATTTTGAGTTAGATATGGAAATAGCGATTGGGTATACACATCCAATCCCCATTCACTAACACCTTTATCTCCACAATATTTGTTTGTCTGGAAAGAGTTTTAAATACACTTCATGGAAGCTATCTTATTCTTTTCTGTTTTGTATTTATTACATTTCTTTCAGCTGTTCTTCATAGATAATAATTAATGTTTAATTCATATTTGGAACAAGACTAAATCTTTGTGTATTAACAGTACTCTGTCATTTTCTGATGCCAAGTTGGAGATGTCAGAGTCATTATAGCTCCTACTTGTAGGATTAGCAGGGAATGTTTGTCCAAAATCTTCTATGAATCACTTAAATCCTCAATTTAATAGAATTTTTTATGTTCATAGGATGAATTGGTGACCCAAATTATAAAAAAAACAGTACTATTTTTATTCTTAAGCATACTTACATACTGTCTCATAAAAAGAGGACTATAGGAGTTTTAGGCCCTGGACAAGTCCTATTCCACTTCAACTACAATCCTGCAGCTCTTCTTTGCCTACTTGACTTTTGCATCATACTTGTAGCTGATTGTCCCACTGACTGTTTCATTTTGATGCAGAGGCTCCTGAAGCAGGAGAGAAGATGTAGCACTGGGCAGCAACTTGGACCTCTGGGCCTTTTCCCCACTAAAGTCCTGCACTGCAGCCTGACCCTATCCCAGCACACAGGAAAGTGAATAAGTTTGAAAAGGCGGAGGTTCTCAACACTTTCTTCACCTCTGTCTTTACCAACCCTGTTGGTTCCCAGGTGTTGGAAACAAAAATCCAGGTTGATCCAAACATAGACCCACCACCAGCGAGGGAGGAGTTAGTACATGAATTATTACAGGAGCTTGGCCCCTACAAATCGATGGGCCCTGACTCCATCCACCCGAGGGTGTTGAGAGAGCTGGCTAATGTCATTACGGGGCCACTCTCCATAATCTTCGAGAAGTTGTGGAGATCGGGGGATGTCCCAGAGGACTGGAGGAAGGCAAATGTTACCCCTATCTACAAGAAGGGCTTGAGGGAGGATCTGTGTAATTACAGGCCCATCAGTCTTACTTCAATCCCCAGGAAAGTCATGGAACAGATCCTCCTGGGGGCCATCACGAGTGAAATGAAAAACATGATTGGGAAAAGCCTACACGGCTTCACTAAGGCCAGATCATGCCTGACAAATCTGGTGGCCTTCTACAATAAAGTGACCTGCTCTGTTGACAAGGGGCAAGTGGTGGATGTTGTCTACCTGGACTTCTCCAAGGCTTTCGATACAGTTCCCCACGGCCTCCTCCTGGAGAACTTGATGCGTTACAGCCTAGACAAGTGATCTGTGCAGTGGGTGAGGAATTGGCTGACGGGCTGCACCCAAAAGGTGATGGTAAATAGCTCTTTTGCAAACTGGCAGCCCATCACAAGTGGGGTCCCCCAGGGATCGATATTGGGCCCAATGCTATTCAATATCTTCATAACTGTTCTGGATAACGGGATCAAGTGTAGCCTGATGAAGTTCACAGATGATACCAAACTGAGTGGGAAAGTAGACATTCTGGAAAGGAGAGCCACCCTGCAGGAAGATCGGGATAGGCTGGCAGAGTGGGCTAACAAGAACCTTATGAAGTTTAACAAAAAGACAAGAGTAAGGTCTTGCACCTGGGAAAACAGGTGCAGCACAGACTGGCATCCACCTGGCTGGAGGGCAGCTCTGTGGAAAGGGACCTGGGGTCCTGGTGGACAGGAAGCTCAATATGAGTGAACAGTGCGCTGCTGCGGCCAAGAAGGCCAATAGGATGCTGGGTTGCATCAAAAAGGGCACCACCAACAGAGATAAATAAGTCATTATCCCACTCTACTCGGCGCTTGTCAGGCCACACCTGGAATACTGTGTACAGTTCTGGTCCCTGTTATACAAAAAAGATGTGGACAGGCTGGAGGGGGTCCAGAGAAGGGCCACCAAGATGATCAAGGGTCTGGGAAGCCTGCCGTATGAGGATAGGCTGAGAGAGCTGGGTTTGTTCAGCCTGGAGAAAAGGAGGCTTAGAGGTGATCTCATCCCCATGTACCAATACTTAAAGGGGAGCTACAAAGAAGATGGAGACTCCCTTTTTACAAGGAGTCACTTGGTGAGGACAAGGGGTAATGTGTACAAGTTACTCCCAGGGAGATTCTGATTGGACATGAGAGATAAATTTTTCGCAATGAGAACAGTCAATCATTGCAATAATCTCCCCAGGGAAGTGGTTACTCCACTATGCTGAACATGTTTAAAACTCAGCTGGACATGGTGCTGGGCCATCTCATCTAGCCTGTGCTCTTGCCTGGAAAGGTTGGACGAGATGATCCTTGAGGTCCCTTCCAACCTGGTATTCTATGATTCTATAAAAAAAGAAAAAAAAAAAAGAAAAAAAAAAAAGAAAATTATGGCCTTTGTATATGAAGGTAAAATATTTCACCAACCAAAATAACTCTGAAATGAAACCTAATTTCTGAAAGTCTCCTGTTCCTTACTGAGTAGGAGGAGTCTGTGTGTATCATTGCTATTCCTGGCACCGAGAATATGGTGAGAAGACTACTCTAAGGAGAGTTTTTGTTTTGACTTCGGCTCTCAAGAAATCAATGGACTGAATGCACAGGGAAATAGGGCAGCAGTGTTTAAGACTAAACTTCACTGTTCACAGTGGACCTGCCTAACCACCATTCTAGCATCCTTCTTGTTCAAACATTTTTGCATTAATAATCCTGTTGAAGCTGAGTCACTTAGCAGCCTGACATCAAAGAGGCAAAGTTCCCAGTAGGAGCATGTAGGCTAATGGTTCCACCAACCAACCCATCAGTATTCAGCTCTTTGAGTTTGTGATTTTCCTTTATTTTGCTTGTTTGTGTATCCATGCCAGGCTAAAGGGGAAGGGACTTACAGTAATAGTAATTCTCTTTAATATTTTTGGTTTTTTAGATTACATGGCCTTTGAGTTTTTTTAAATGGCACCTAAAACATTTGGATGGCTCCTAGTCGCAATGTCTTCTGAAGGCTATTGTAATATCATTTATTCCAAATATAATATGATATTCAGTGAGAATCAGTTCAACACAGTATATGGGCTAGAGTGTTGACTTGCAGTTGACTTGCAGTTGTCCATACCTCTTGTTATTAGCACATCCCTTGACACAGCTCTGACATGTCAAGTGGCACATACACATCTAATGCCAGAGACTGCTCTCAATAGGTGATTTTGGCAAAGTTACTTGTTTTGGGACACTTAAGCATGAATCAGTCCATTCCAGAGGGTCTACAAGGAAAAGGGTGCACTCTGTCACTGTTTGTTTTTTTTTTTTTTTTTCCACAAGTACAGATGTAACTATTGGGCCACTATTGCAGCTAGTGAGAGAGCATATATAATGGCCTGCATGAATGAGGCAGCAGATAGTCCTTCTTCTGGTTGTGTTCCACCTCATTACTTTCTATTTTTTGCCTTTTTGACCAGAAAGCAGAAAGGCCTGGATTAGTAACTTTAAAACTGGAGTAGACTTCTGTATTCCAGCTGGCATAGGCCATTCAGTGAACAGGTTTGTAGCTCTTTGATGTGAAAGATATATATTGGCCAACAGTGAATTCCACTCAAGAGTGGTGGGATTGCACTGCTGCCAAAAAAGGGACACTGCTCACTTCCTTCTTTGTAAAGAGGCACTTCATCTCACAAGCATAAATAAACCCTGATGAATAATCTAACTAAAATATAATGTATATTGGTGTGTCTGACATCTGTGACCCCAGAGGCACTGTCCTTCTCTTTGAGTATTTAAAAAATGAACTGATAATGCAAGGATGTAATTTCTTGCTATTACATTAACTCTGGAGTCATAGACAGCAGTTTAGTTTGGAAGACACAATGGCAGGTCATTTAGTCAAATTCCGCACCCCTGCTCAAAGCAAGCCCAGATGTATCACGTTGCTCAAGGACTTGTCCGGATGTTTTAAGTATTTCCAAGGATGGAGATTCCACAAATTCTGTGGGCAGCCTGTTCCAGTGTTTGATTACCCACACTGTGATTTTTTTTTCCAAATATATAAGTAGAATTTCTGATGTTGTAACTTGTGTCTATTGACTCTTGTCCTATCACTGCACACCTCCAAAAGTCTAGTTCTGCCTTCTTCGTACCTACCTGTAAGGCATCTGTAGACAGCTCCCCTTAACCTTATCTTGCCCAAGCCAAATAAATTCAACTCTCTCAAGCCTCTCCTCATACTTCATATGTGCCAGCCTCCTGACCATGTAGGTAGGCATTCGCTGGCCTTGCTCAAGTACATCAATGTATTTCTACTACTGGAAAGCCTAAATCTATACACAGTGCTGTCAATTCTTACAGGTGTCAAATAGAGAAAAATAATACTTTTTTGACCTGCTGGCTGCATTCATGATAATACACCCTAGTATCTGATTGGTCGTCTTTATATTAAGGGCATGCTGCTGACTCATGTTCAATTTGTTGTCCACCAGGACCCTTAAGTCCTTTTATGCAAAGCTGAAATTTATTCAGTTGATCCCAGCCTGCTGCATGGGATTATTTCATCACAGATGCAGGACTTCAAATCTACCTTTTTGAACTTCATGAGTTTCCCATCAGCCCATTTCTTCAGACTGTCAAGGACCCTCTAAATAGCAAGAACCCTACTAACAAGTATATTGAACCCAGCCCCCAATTTGTTGGCAGTACCTTCCATCTTTATCACAGCTGTGGATGCTGAACTGCTGATACCAAGAACTTTCTGAGATTTGAAAGTCTGTACTGAAAAAAAGGTTTTATTTTGTATTTTCATCTGTGTTTAAAATCTTATCTGATACTATATCATCCAAAAATCCTACATAGTATATGGAATGCTGTAGGACCAAGCAATACTAGGTCCTTTGGAAAGGTCAAAGTAGTAGCCACTCTAAAATGGTAACCACAGTAAGATGATCAGCCTGTTCAAACTAAAAGTTATCATTCTTCTGTCAGACATTCAGTGTCTGAATCCTCGTCTGCAATCATGCCATTTTAGCTATACTAATATAGATAAATCATCCAACTATCCCTATGTGCCTAGTTTTTTCCCCAGTTTAAAGTGATATATGCTGGTGTCACAGATTTGGCGAGATCTCTGATAATTTGTGACTGCTTTTTATTACATTATTTTGCTTATTGTTGTGGCCTAAATTCATAAATACGCTTAACTGACAGGCTGAAATTTGTGGAACATGGCGTACTTGTAAAGCAGGGCTGAAAAATATGCACTGTGCTCTTTCTGCATCAGGTGTGTCAGGAAAATCACCCAGAAAAAGGAAGGGATGAAGGAGTTTCCTAATTCCCATGTATAGACAGACATGAATTGAGAACAGCCCTGCTGAGAAGGACTTGGGGGTACTGGTGGATGAAAAGCTGGACATGAGCCAACAATGTGTGCTTGCAGCCCAGAAGGCCAACCGTATCCTGGGCTGCATCACAAGAAGCATGGCCAGCAGATCGAGGGAGGTGATTCTGCCCCTCCTGCTCTGGTGAGACCCCACCTGCAGTACTGCATCCTGCTCTGGAGCCCTCAGCACAGAAAAGACATGGACCTGTTGGAGCGGGTCCAGAGGAGGGCCACAAAAATGATCAGAGGGGTGGGACACCTCTGCTATGAGGAAAGGCTGAGAGAGCTGGGGTTGTTCAGCCTGGAGAAGAGAAGGCTGACGGAACACCTTATTGCAGTCTTTCAGTGCTTAAAGGGGGCTTATAAGAAAGATGGGGACAGACTTTTTAGTAGGACCTGATATGATAAGACAAGGGGTAATGGTTTTAAACCAAAAGAGGGTAGATTCACACTAGATAGAAGGAAGATATTTTTATGATGAGAGTGGTGAGGCACTGGAATGGGTTGCCCAGAGAGATGGTAGATGCCCCATCCTTGGAAACATTCAAGGTGAGGTTGGATGGGGCTCTGAGCAACCTGATCTAGTTGAAGATGTCCCTGGTCATTGCAGGGGGGGTTGGACCAGATGATCTTTAAAGGTCCCTTCCAACCCCAACTATTTTATGATTCTATGAAGAGAATAATATTGAAGATATTTGCTGCAATGTTCTTGCAAGAGTCCCTGAGAGTTTGGCCTCCCTAAGGAAGCAGGAGATTAAAGAATTCACAGAATTTTGGTAGGCTGGACACTCTTTTGCACATTGGGACAGCTGGGAAGCAGTAACTTCTGCTAGACCTCAAGAGCTTAGTGGTCCCTGGGAAGAAAACCCTCAAAGACATGTCCCAAAGCACACAGGGATTCATGGTCAGGACAATATGTCTGGAGACCCATGTTCCTGGAGACAGTTTTAGCAATTTAATAGTATAAGTTCTTATGTCCAGACATGCTTGAGTTACTAATACAAGAGAAACCAAAGTGTGTTGAGTCGACAAATCTGTAAAACCTGTAAGAGAAGGCTTGAGAACAAAGTCCTAGAGGGAGAGTGCAACTGAAGAGTGGACAGAACAGAGAAGCAGGTGTCCCTCATATGTGACTTCATTGGAAGAGACAGGAATAAGTTAGATCTATTTTGATTTAAAAAATAATAATAATAAATGCAGCAACTAGCTGTGCAAGCAGTTCTGGCAGCAGCGTCCGTGAGCTGCAGCTGCAGTGCAGGACGATGCTGCAAGGGGGCAGCGCGGCCCCTCCGTTGCGGCCATCGGAAGCCCGTGGCTCCTCACGCTGAACTCGGTGACTATTTGGTGTTTGAGTTCAGTATCTGAGAACGGAGGGACCCGTCCTCAGAGCGGAATGCCAAGCAGACTCTCTGTGTATATTTTTCAGTGACTTCTCTTATATAAACCTTAGTTTTAGCCTATATTTTAAAAACAATTCCACGAACTGCCTGATTCCTGGTTTCACATCGTGTACCATGTAGAGCCGCTAGCTTAAACCCTGCAATAGCACTGTGAGGAAATATTTCATGCACACTCTGCACTTTGCTGAGTGCTTTAACTGAGTAAACACACATTTTTGTTAAACGTTAATTTTTTTAAAAGAGGCATATTATTTATTCATTCTCTGTGTGTGTGTGAAAGGATACTGGGATTTTCTTTCTGTAAGCTTGTTTCCCGGAGTTAGATTCAAATAAACCTACATCTTCCCCAGCAGCTAATTCCAGTCAGCTTTCTGTCCCTTGAAGCTCTTAACACTTCAGAAATGCTTTCTAACCTTTTCCAGAGGGCCACCATGCTGGGCGGGAGCTTCCTCACCGAAATACAGAGGATGCTGAGAAGTGGGGCTGATTGTGGGGTGAAGTGTTGGTTGTAGCCATGACTATTTCCTCAAAGAGAGGCACCCAAAGTACCCTGAACGTATATCTCCGTGATTACGGCAGGTGCTGGGAAGACTGGAGTTTGACTCCTGATGGACATTAAGTAGAAATTAGCCTCTGTCACTGCTGTAGCAAGTAGGCTAATGTTAAAAAGGGCAACTCTTTTCTTGAGGCATCCTCAAGGTGTTGCCTGTTTCTCACTATGTTATTTTTTGAGAAAAGGACACAACTGAGAGAAAACATTCCAGGCTGTGTGTTCCACGTGCCAGACTCAAGCATCAATTTATCTTATTTGGGGAGCATGAATTTTTTATGATTTGTATCAAAGAGGGAAATTACAGAAATATAATAAATATAGGTCTAGACATGGCTTAGGAATGGAAGCTCTACGGGAAAACCTCATGGATGTTCTACAAGTCAGGTACAATTCAGTAACATAAAACTGATTACTGAAAGAAACTGATTTCTTGTTTGTAATAAGGGCTAAATACATTGTTCCTGGAAACCTTCTTTCTATTGGAGTAAAGAGACAGAAAATCCCTTTAGCGTTTATCAGATGCTTTCTGATTCTGCTTTCATCAGGAACTTAAAAGGTACAGAGTGGATACTTAAAAGGGCACAGAGTTAGGCCACGTTTTCAATTCATCTTGCCTTCACAGTGAGGAGACAAAAGTCTGTACCTTCCTAAACTGTGCTGATGTATGCAGATTTATTTGTTTTATATACAGTATGCCAGAGATTAATCTGTGTGAAGATATCAGCAAGCTCCCTGTGGATTCTGTTTCTGACTTGTTTGAAGAAAGTTGAATGACTTAACCATTCCTTATTTCAAAATGAAATGTGGGACATCAGAGATACCCTGGGAAGTGAGCTAATACTGAAATAGGACAGATGAATATGGGCAGTGTGTACAGTATTATAATAAAATCACTGTGGTCAACAAATGGGAAATTTAAACCAGCAAAATAGATTTTCATGTTAATTAGGGAAAAGAAACCAAACCAGATATTTTAAATATTTATTTGTCAGACTGGGATAACAGCCTTTATACAGCACAATTTGCATAAGTTCTCAAGATACATCCTGTATACAATCACAAAACCATGACATGGATTTATACATAAAGTGAAAACTAAGACAGATTTACAAGCATTTTTATACAATTCTCATACCTCTTTTGTTTCAGTTTTTACAACTTTTAGAACAAGTCTGTGTTTTTTTTTCCTGATGAATCTGGAAGCAAAATGAAAATCAAAAGAAATTCAAACCAAAATGAGTATCAACAAACCACCATCTATGCATGCAACATTCACTGTGGAAACATTACATTTCTCCAAGGACTAATCTTTTTTTTTGTGTTTTTGTGGTTTTTTTGGTGTTTTTGGATTTTTTTAAACATTGGGTATGCTGTACACGTCCGTAGCATGACAGCACACACGCTAGTCAGCCATTGTTGAGCACCTGAGCACGTCACTGAACATCTATAAGATACAATCAAATAAGGACACATTCACATGCTTGGATGTCAGATGGAGTTAATAATTTAAACTCAGTCTGTTTTACAAAAATGTATACTTATTTACAGGGTAACAAATTAAGAAAACGGCTTTCGCTCAAATCATCTATTTTGAGTTATGGATATCTATATATATTATAACTTTTGAGCTCATCAATATATTTGTTTATTAATCTTTTCAAAATAATAAAACAGAACATATAGAAAACATTAAAATGCTTCTTATGATTTAAAGAGAGAGTATCCGGTTTCACTTATTCCTTCTATTTTCCTTCTAAAGGCAACATGTATTCATAAAGAGCAACTGATCCTACATGCCAGGTGTACCGAAAATTCACAAGGCATGTAGGACTAAGGTTTAAATATAATGTAGGTGGATACTTACACTAAATTTCCTCTCTGTTTCATTACCTTTATAAGTTACACTCACACAAATGCAAATTGTCTCTGTTATTCACATAGGTATGTACATATCTAGATATTTACTCAAATAATGGAATCTGGGACATTCAACATTGTAGCAATGAAAATAAAGTACTTAAAAATAATGTCAGTTATGATTCAAATAATAATTTAAAAAAATACTATTAACATCTTTATGATATCTCCATGAAACTAAATCCTAATTAAATAATCTCTATTGGGCACACACTAGCTTACAATATAATAGATGTCTTTTTTTTCTTCATCATCATCCTCAAAGTAAGAATCAATATCAGCTGGTTACCAGCTACCATATCCCACAGTCTAACCATGCGAACACCCCGCATCCAGAAAAATAACTCAAATATTTCCTAGGTCTTGATTTAAAGCCAGTTTAAGTCAACAGATTGGTTGTTATTGACTTCAGCTGGTTTGGATTGGGTTTTTGTTTCTTCCACACAGGATCCATGTAATGTAAAAACATGGGTAATAATAAAGAAGCAGCACTCATTGCTCCTGGATACTATCCCTTTAAAGTGTAATGATAAAGAACTGGCTCAACATTCATCACAGAAACTCTCATGCCTGGTTTTAACCTGGAAAAAAAAGTGGCTGTTTGCTGCTCATTGTATGCATAATAATAATAATGATAACATTAGAAATCCCTGTCATTTGTAAACACACACACTGTGCTTTTGCTCATTTTTAGCTTGTTTCCACTACACAAGGCCTTGAACAAAGTAGCAGCTCCAATCTCTGTTGACTCAGCAGATTTATGAATAAAAAAAGTGAAAATGCCTCTGCTATTGCCTCCCTGCAATATGTGTCTTCAAAGCAATCATAGAAATGTGTGAACTCATTAATAATCAATCACTCAGAAATTATAAAAGCTGTTGCCACATCTAAGTATTTTTGGCCAGATAAAAGAAACAAAAATTAATGAGAAAAAGTGAAAAAAATATACTGAGATATATACAAAAAAGTAAAAAAATACTAATAGTCCTTGTTTGATTATTTTTTAAAAAACATTGTCACAAGAGAGTTTTTCCTGACTTCATTCATAAAACAAGAAAAAAAAGAAAAAAATGCATTCAAACATGAATCTGTGTTGCATAGAGTGATTCCAGTACAACCTAGAAATTTGGTCAAAAAAAGGAACTTGGCACACTTTGGAAGCATCCTCTGACCTCTGAATGATGCTGCCTTGGAAAAGAGAGAGTGCGTGGGCCCAGGTCTGTCACTAGCCCATCCTGGGTGACACCACAGGAGCCCTGTCCTTGCTGCAGCTGGCCAGGGCAGTGCCGCGTTCCTGACAAACTCTACTCTTTACATTTCACGATGGGAGTCCGAAACTGCCATTTCAACATGCAGAAACATTTTGTGTGTTGTTCAGAGAATCAAAGATGCTTGAATTAAACCAGTTGCCGACAGCCGATTACCCCGCAAAGGTAGCTGTTCCATACAGCCGCAGCTATACCACCCAGCACAACTATTTTATAAAAATATTGGCCACATTTGTATGTGTGTGAGAGCAAAGCACGCCTGTCCGCTTTCTCAATTAAGAGTGATGATTACAGGCTTCCCAGTAAGGCAGCCGGATAGTGCTTGTTCCTGCTGGAAATCTCCATAGCAACTACCAGCATGACTTGCTGTCTTTATAATAAATCTTAGCAAGAACAAAATTACCAGCAGTTTGCACAAAATTGCACACCTCATGGCTTGTACTTCACACAGTAATTGAAACTGGACTTTTTTTTTTTTGGTCTTTTTTCAAAAAAAGAACACACTTTAGCCATCAGGAATGTAAAATAACCCACCAAAAGAGCAACACATATGTCATATATTTCCACATAGGATTTTTTGGTTCGGTTGGGGATTTTTTCTTTGAAGTATTTATCTTCTTATAAAAACATACACAACATCAAAACATATAGGATGTTTACAATAATTCCAGAGGACTGTTTTTAAAATGTATGAGAGGTAGGGCATACATATACTGGTGAAAGCATAAAATTCAACATTAAAGCACACATCCTACTTCCACTGTCAGTGATGTTGTGTTTTTAAGATAGCTAATAAGCTTTTGGTAAGATTGCCCTGCTTGCAAGTTAAGCAGGCTACCAGCAGGTTATCAACAACTTAACAGGAGTTTCCTTGGTGTGTGTATCATTAATATCCTCTGTGTGTTTCTTCTCATATTCCTTTTCCACACTGTTATTTTAAGTTGACAAAGATAAATCAACAACTGTATGTGGGAAGCGTCACCAGATTAAATGGTGTAGCTTTTTCACGGCCAGTCCAGCTTCTGAATAAGCTGAGCCTTATTTTTCCTTTTTTTTTAAAGTATATATTTTTTTCCAGAAGAATATTTTCAGTTGGTCTTGCACAACCTGTGGAAGTGTACTACATATATTCAGAAAATAGAAGAAGATGTACATTAAAGCATTTGTGAAAAGTCCTTATTGGGCAAGAAAAATAAATGTCTGAAGTGCAGAAGTTTGGTCATTTTCTTTTTAAATACGCAAAGGTCATGAGGTAATATTTCAAGGGAAACTACTTTTTAATGAAGCTGTGAAAAATTAAATGACTTCTGAGTAACAGGGGTACCATATTGATTCTTGTTTTTTAAAGAAACTGTTATACTTTTAGGAATGGGAGAAAGAGCTCTCCCTCCTTCTTCAAAAATGTTACAAGGGAAAATACAACAACTAGCCTAAACCATCCCAGGCAGTAGTTTCTTCCTAGTGTGAGCTAACTGCTCAGTTTCAAGCCCCTGAAAGTGGGACTTTCAGCATGAAAGTGCTGACACAGCCTTAAATGTTGCAAGTTACCTTCCTATTTACTTCTTTCCTAACTGAGAAGCCGTGCTGTTGAGTAGATTATACTCAGACATTCACCTGAGACAGCAAGAGGATATTCTCAATTGTCTTGAATGCGTGAGCATCCAGGCAGTAACTGCCCTGCTATCCTTTGCCCTTAGATTTCAAGTGTGTCTCTGGTGTTGATACAGAGCCCTGCACCGAGCGGGCTGGGGTTAGCACAGTGGGTCTACTGCTCCGAATTGCCCACAATGTAGCCTAGAATTCATCATCTCCGTACAGTCTCAGAATAAGACTGGTTGCTGAAAAATGGAAGGACTAGTTGAAATAATTGTGTTAGACCCAGTAAGTCTCTTCAATTCCAAACTTTTTAAAAACTGCTGATTCAAAGAGTAGGGTGAAGTACAGTGTCACTGACGTCGAAACAGCATTTTTTTCTTCCTGATGTAGTGCAGTTTACATCCTGTCCTTTCTCCTAAAAACCACATCCCAAATTATAGACCATTAATATAGTTTTAGCCATTACATTCTAGGACAGTGGTTTATATTCATTGTTAACACACAGAAACAAATGAAACAATCAGATCTGATTCTCCACAGCATAGTTACTGAAGGAAAAAGAAAGAAGGAAAAAAAGTAATGTAAAATAACATTACCACTCTTGCAAATGCCTTGCAGTTGTGTCAAGTGGCATAATCTCACTACAGCAAATTATCAGAGATCCTAAGGTGCAGAGGAACAAGTTTTGCACTTCTGATAAGTGAGATTTGGAAAGTCAGTCACCCTAGGTGCTTTTGCATAAAATGATCTCCTTCTGGTTGCACAGAAAACCAGACTGCTCTTTCCATCGCACTACCTCCAGCTGCAGCCGAACTCTGCATTAACACCTGCCTTCGAGCCTTCATTATTTCCTTCACAGTTACTCTCTTCACAAAGAGTCCAACAACATGGAGCCCTCGTATCAGTCTTCATTTCAAACAGCCTCACTTCTGGGCCCAGGTTTTCTTTTACTTTGCTGTCTTTGGCAGCAAAACAAGTGTACTAGCCCTCATTTAAGTGTGCTATGTAGCCCAGAGACTGCTCTTTTCTACTTTGTATTCTGAAAGACTAGCTAAACACAATGATATCAAACTATAGTCTTGGAGTGATGCTGTTTATAGCAGACTCTGCAGGTTTTGTGCCCTAAGCAGACAGCTCTGCTCAGTGTGTTTGTGTGGAGCTGACCAACAGTTTGTGCCAGTTTACTATTCTTTTCCTTAGATCCACTTTGTCAAGCCAGATATAGGCTTCCCCAATCAGTGTCTTTTTCATAAACTTCCCTCCATTGGAGACAAGCAGAATCTGGGAAAATAATAATAAAAAATAATTATCATTGTGCATAGTAACATATTGCATTTTCTGGCAAGCATGAAAGATTCAGAAATGTTGAGCTCTGTTTTGGTACCCACATATGAGGAGAGAAACACTGACCATAACCCTTTATATAGAGTCATCTTTCCAATACAAAGGGAGCCCAGTGAAAACTGAGCCTTCCCTCTCTTCTATTTTATTATCATGGGATGTAGCATCTAGATGACAATCTTGAACTTTAGTGAGCAATTTGTTCACCTGCTGGTTACTAAAGACAAACACAAGGTCAAGTTTTAAGTTACAGGGTAAAGCTTTATGTAGGTGAAGTACCAGCCCTTTTTAAGTGCATGGAAGTCAGAGGGTGCTCTGCATATAGCCTAGTGGACTAGTGTGTGAGAAAGTCCAGATTTCTGGTTTCTGACCTCAACAAGCATAGTCTAACCCAAAAGGTAGAGTTGGTCTGAAATGTCATTCCTGCTGAGAGCCACAGTCTTATGGCTCTTACTAGCTCAGCCATGGAGAGTGGGAAGGGCAAGGAATAGCCCTGGCACTTATGTGAGCTATGCAGGCTGGGTGTTCAGGACTCTCCCTGATATATCATACAGGCACATGTTTTCCAACTAAGCAGGTTCATACCATGCAAGCAATAGCCTTCTCTGAAGGACTTCATTCATTCTGTGGATCTATAGATTCATTCTATGTGTTTCTGGGAGAAATACATTTGACAACTTATATACTTCAGAGGATGACTTATAGTTACACAGTCAGATAAATTCTGGCATTTCTTAATTATTGCATAACTGAATTAACAAGCTCAATGCTTCATTTTTTTCTTAACTTACTAGGTTTTCCAAAAAGAAAAAGAACCAATGAAAAATTGTGGTTCCATGATAGGATTAGCAGCAGGTTTATAATATTCACAGTCACTGAGCAGACCTCCAGCAATGAGCAAGGGAGGCAACTGATAACAGTGGGAGGCTGTCACCCTCTGTGTGAACCAGCAGGAGAGAAAATAGGGCATTTTGTTGCTTGGTTTCACAGATCTAGGCTAACAGGAAAATAGCAGGACTTGAGGATTTTGTGCTCCACTAAGATGCTGGAAGAGACCACACGGCAATAGACATGTAACAGAACTGTAGAAGAATTAGAATTTCCAGTAATCAAGAACTTTAACATGTTTTGAAAATTTCCATTCTGATTTGGGAAACAAAGTAAAAAATGCAAACTTTACAGTACAATGGAAATTTATGGGAAAAAAAAAAAGAGGGGAAGAAATTTGCAATCATTTTCCTGGATGAGCTTCCCATTTCCCTGGCCAATTTTGATATCAGTTGGCAAGTGAGGGATGTACCCAGACAGCTTAGACACCTACATGCCCATCAGTCAACAGGCTTGACAAGGGAGGACCAATTGACCCTCAGGCACTGAGCTATTAGGGAACCCCATGTTACTTCACTCATCACAAAGCTCATCCTTGGGGAAAATAGGTAGCCTTTCTCCACTGCTGATGGCTTCTAGGTTGCTTGCTTCAGTGTTTCCTGAAGAAACGGACAGCCCAGAAGCTGGCAAGCCAAACCAGAACATCTGTGAAAAACATTCTTCTGGGTTTTTCTGATTACCCTCACATAGGACATTATGTATTTCTAATTGCAGTGAGCCAGTCAGCCAGGAGCCAGCTAGGGAACAAGGCGAAGGAGCCAGGAGCTTAGTGCTTTCCAGAAGGGTCCCAGGTGGGTTGCCAAGGAACAGGGAAATCAGGGAAGCGAGTAAGCAAGCTGCCAGGGGCTGAGGCAAGTGCCTGTCTGAAACCTGTCAAAATGTTTTCTGCAGAATGTTTTCATTCTGACACATCAACAGTTTGGGGACAGAAAAAAATTCTAACAGAAATTTTCCATCACTTCTCTCCTTGATCCTTCTCTCCACTCCTCCCCGCTGGATCCCTGGTATCTGTCTTCTCTAGCTTGTCTGTCTCTCAGCCTTGGTTCTTCCCTGCTCCAGGCTTCAAATTCCAGCCTTGTTATCTTGAATCGGCTCATCTCAGTTTCTATTCCTTAGGATTTTTTTCCTTATTCCCAATACTCTTGACCAGATGACTCTAGCTTTCCTTTCCTTTCCTTTCCTTTCCTTTCCTTTCCTTTCCTTTCCTTTCCTTTCCTTTCCTTTCCTTTCCTTTCCTTTCCTTTCCTTTCCTTTCCTTTCCTTTCCTTTCCTTTCCTTTCCTTTCCTTTCCTTTCCTTTCCTTTCCTTTCCTTTCCTTTCCTTTCCTTTCCTTTCCTTTCCTTTCCTTTCCTTTCCTTTCCTTTCCTTTCCTTTCCTTTCCTTTCCTTTCCTTTCCTTTCCTTTCCTTTCCTTTCCTTTCCTTTCCTTTCCTTTCCTTTCCTTTCCTTTCCTTTCCTTTCCTTTCCTTTCCTTTCCTTTCCTTTCCTTTCCTTTCCCTTTCCTTTCCCTTCCCTTCCCTTCCCTTCCCTTCCCTTCCCTTCCCTTCCCTTCCCTTCCCTTCCCTTCCCTTCCCTTCCCTTCCCTTCCCTTCCCTTCCCTTCCCTTCCCTTCCCTTCCCTTCCCTTCCCTTCCCTTCCCTTCCCTTCCCTTCCCTTCCCTTCCCTTCCCTTCCCTTCCCTTCCCTTCCCTTCCCTTCCCTTCCCTTCCCTCTTCTTTTTCTCAAAAGCCCATGGTCCCATTTTTATGGCTAATATTCACAGCTCTTGCTGTTGATTTTTAGAGTGCAGACCCTTCTCCTAATTTCTGCCTCCAGTTGGTTCTCATGTCTCTTTACAATGTACGTTCTACGATTACTATGTTTAATCTCATTTTACTCCCTCTCTCTGATCTTATTTCCTCCCTTAATCTCCCAATTCCATTTTTGTTCTATACATTCTGGTTTTGTTTCCTTTCCCTCTCCCCCAAATCTCTTTTGATGATGTCCAGCTCTTTGCCCCTAAATGTTCATCACTCAAATTCAGCATTCAAATCAGCCAACTTCATGCTTTGCCATAGGAACAGATTGATAAGTATGAAGAGCATATAAAAACAGATGTTCTGAGTTGGACAAAAGATCTCTCCAGGCAAATATTCTGCTTCCAAAAGTGTATAGGGCAGTGCATAAGGTAGCATATAAGAAGAGGACAATCATGTAGCGACACTTTCCCAAAATACCTGCTATGATCTGTGGACCATTGACTTCCTGACTCACAAGTGGTATGTTTGTATTTAATAGACTATGAGGTAGTCTGCCCATGAATTTGTCCAATCGTTTTCTGCAGTTACTTTTTGCATGAAAACTAGCATCCACAATATATTATGGCAATAAATTTTACAGCTCCAAGTTGTGTGAAGAAGAAACACCTTTTGTTTGTTTCAAACTTGTTCCTTGCTACTTTTATAGCCTTTGTTCTCTTAGGTCTCTGGTGTCCAGCACCAGTAGATAGCACAGAGTTTCTGAGGAAATGTTGCCAAGTCTCAGGCTGACTGCTGCCTTGACTACCTCCCTCACTATCTCCCTCCTTAACAACTTGATGGCTTAGTTTTCCATAGGACTCTGTGGGTTCTTCCTTACTGGTCTACTCACCCCTTATGGTTTCCTCTTCAAACCACCAGTGGAAGCAAAGTTTTTACGGGAATTTTAGCTCTTAAACTTTGGCAAGACTTTGTTGAACACTCTGGATTTTCCCAGGTAATATAACATCTTAAATAGTCTTTTACTGAGTCTGTTGAATCAATAAGGATGTTAGGACACCTTAACACAGGGAAAACTGTATCTATTTTTGTTGGCTTTGTTTTGTAAGTAACATCCATTTTGGCTTTAATTCTAATGATACAACCAATAAGCCTAACATAGGCACTTTTAGATAATTCAGTCTAACTTTAGTCATCAAAATGTAACTGGCTTGTTTACGTCAGTCTTCCAGATTTAAATGTACTTTAAGCGGATGCTGGTGTGCCCAACAATTCCTCCCACTTACTTTTAAGATTAGCATGCAGATACTCCTGCAATTGTCCATCCCTTTTCACTGACTAGAGGAAGCCTGAATATCTGGCTTGTATTAGTTATCTACTCAAGTGAAAGTAAATGAAGGTAGGTAAAGTGAATCCTACCTGTAAAAAAACTTATCTGACCAAATGATCAAACCTGTTTAAGCAACTAAAACACAGGAGAGGGACCATTCCCTGAACCAGTTCCACACATCATTTGATGTGTCACAGACTGAAAATACCATCCTTTACAAGTGTACACAGAGAATATCTGACTTGGCATAATCGGTGATTCTGCAATGTCTGAGATTATGACTATTGTGTCTAACTCTAGGCACAACTTTTAAAGAAGTTGAGGAACTGGAGAGAATGATAAAATGATTAGGCATTTAGGTAACAGGACATATAAAAGAAATTTGGTTTACTTACCTTGGAAAAACAGAGAGGAGAGATATGATAGCAACATTTCGGTGTGCAAACTTTTTTTACAAAACAAAAGCAGATCAGTTTTCCTCTGTGCTTTGTGAGGATACTTAAGGATAAGTTAGATTAATTTAAAAATATGGCATATTTAAGTTAGATATTACACTAAACTTTCTAAATATATAGAAAAGTATTTTTGGAAGGCATGCATAACTTCCTTTTCTGAGGGATTTTAAGAACAGATCAAGCCTAAAACAGTCAGGCCTGGTCCATAAATAAGCTTCCTCAGCATGGGGTGATGGAGTAAACCATCTTTTAAAATCTCCTCCAGCCCGATATTTCCATTATTATGTAGTTGTGTTATTTCCTTTGTAATTTTCTCTTTTCAGCAAACAACTGGGGTAGAAGATTGATCTCAAATGCCCATAGCACAGCATGAACAACATCCAAAATTAGGTTTTAATAAAATGCAGAATTACCTGAAGAGAATGCCCAGCAGGACTCAAGCTAAATCTAAATGTTTCATTGAACGAAGGCTCTCGGTCGTGCCTGCATACCCTGGTTTTCTTCTTAATTACTCTCTTTTGGGTAGAGATATTGACAACATACAGCTTCACATACAGGTCTGGGGAAGAACAGTTCAACGAGTTAAATGCAAAAGCTTTTAAATAATCGTTGTTGCTAATGATTTCAACAGAGAGGAAGTGTTGTGAAGAAACAGAGCATGGCACTTTACAGAGCCATATTCTCTTCTCATTCACATGATGTAGAAATGGAACCACCCCACTAAATGCAAGGGAATCACTTTGTGTTTGCAATGCTGTCATTAAAGGAACGAATACCTTGATGTCTTTATGTATATATGAAAATATTATTACTAACATGAGTTTTTAATTTTTAAAAAGCTTTTTCACCAAAATACAATGTTTTACAGATATCATTGTTCTTTAATTACCTAGGGAGTTATAATTTTTATTAAAGTTTAAAGAAAGGATTAATTTTTAACAATCAAAAGTAAATTAAAAAGAGGATTAAGTTCTGAGAGTTAATTTGCTTCTACAAAATGTTTTTACTTTCATTAAAGTCACTCATAGGAGAAAAAAAGCACTTCAAAAAGAATCCTATAGAATATGTCATTCTGATTAAGAAGCAATTTTCTTTCCCATTTTAGTGGTGATGTTAAATGACTTCAGATACATCCTACTTAATGTTTTCAAAGTATCATGAAGCTGGTTTCTGTGTGATACCTGGTAGATGATCTGGAGATTTAAATTTGTATGTGATATTTCTGCACTGAAGGATTTCTACTATCAGCTGTTCTCCATCTGTCTTCATTTCCTTCTTTAATGCAATCTTGATTTCACCCATAACCTGTGTTTTACCTGGAAAAGCAGAAAAAACAACCCCCATTAATGTAAAAGGAAACTGAATGTATCTTTCTAACTTGGAAAGAAGTAAAGATTTCTGGTTTGGTTTTTTCAGTTTAGGGGTTTTTTGTCTTTTTTTTTTTTTCAGGACAGCTTACACTTTTTAGTCAGGGGTATAAAGATTATATATTGCTTGAATGAACAAATGGTAGGTACGTGCCATACACTTGTGTAACTAGATTATATGCTTCAGAATGTATTTGCTTCGGAGGAGCTTTGTTCCCAAGAATATAAATTTCGCTTGGAGTCATTACAAGTCATGTAATGGTCACTACAATTCACCTTTTCAGAAACCTTTACTACAAGATTCTGAAGTCATCCCATTAAAAAAAAAAAAAAAAAAAAAAAGGAAAGGAACAAAGGAGGAGAATATTCAGAGTGAGAGAAGAATGTTCCTCTGAACACTCAGAGAAGAACAAGAGTGTTAAAAAGTACGATTCTGAAAGTCAATGAATTAAGACTTCGGTGAAGTTAACTTTTCATTTCACTTTCTTATATGGAGCAATACCATTCACACAATTTAAAGGGAAGTGCTGACTGTGACCTTTAAAAGTAAAGGTGATTTCCCTTTCATATGTGGGCAAAAATACAGGCCCATTATTCCTGCATTGTATGGATTTTTCTCTAAATCAGTCCAGAGATGGAGAGAAAGCACAGAACAAAACATAGGCAAAGCTGTTTTGCCTTTCCCCTGCCTGTCCTCCCACAAGGCTGTACTGAAGCCAGGCAGAGTAGAGCAAGGCTACATCTTCTAAATGAGTGCAGTGGTGTAAGCAAAGCCCATGCTCTCAGCTCAGTGCTGTCTATAATAGCATCATGTCATAATGGGGGTTGTGTTTCTATATCTATTGTCCTGCTACTGTGAAATATTATTTCACCTTCCTCTTCTCTTTAGACATCAGTAAAAAAAAAAAAAAAACAACAAACTGTTAAGCCCCTGGGAGTCTTTATTACCTAGTTTCTGGTGCCAGCAGGCTAGAGCTTTAATGCATTACCAGGAAATTCTAGAAGCTTGTGTCAAGATGTTGCAAGGCGCAAAGCAATTCTGCAGAAAGTAAACAATTATGATACATCTGGAGAAGCTCCTCTCTTAAAGAGTAGAAAGTTACCAAGTGGCATTTAGAGATTACTTACTTGTATTACAAGGGTATAACCAAATTTGAATAATCCCCACTAAAAATGCCAGCTGTTGTTTCACAGATGTCCATGAGCAATCATACATACTATTGTTTTTCCTACTTAAAATATTTTTTGGGATCATGAATGAAAATTTATTAACAAATAATCACAGTTACAACCTGGGCCCTCAACCCTTCTCACAAACTGAAGCTGGAATCTAACTTACAGTCCATAACAAATTTGCAATTGGGCTTCAGCTGGGTCAGTGTTTCACCCATAGTTTATAAGGTAGGAGAAGACCTGTTAGGAGGCAAATGATTCTTTCACTATAGTTAATCATCACAAAACCCTTCCTATACGCTTGAACATGCAATAATAGCATCTTGCTTTCTGCTGTATGTTTGTGCAAATAGAATGGAGCCCTCATCTTGTGATGGCAGCAGCAAAGATCATCAGTAGCTGGGATCAAAGGAGGAAAGGCCAACAGTGCCCCTGTTGTTATTCATTAATCTATTCCATCATGTTTCAACAAGCTTTAAACTATGAATATAATGCCCTTCTTCTGGAAAGTGTTGAGTGACCTAGCTAGTCTGGCTAAACTGTGGATTTTGAATGACTGGAAAGAGATACAAGAAAAAATTATAATACCTCCTTTGCTCTGTGGACAAACTACCAAAATCACTGATGAAGACATGACATACCTGAAAGGTGTTGCACAAATCTCGCTTTTTGATCAATATTGGTTCTTGCACTGACTCCGATGCTTGACCATGACAAAAGCCCAACATGGACAGTTGTAGCACAAACCTAACATTAGTTTCAGGCAATGTTTAGTTAAACGCTTCCTTTTCTGGAAAATATGCTCAGCTTATTTACTTTACTTTATTCCCTCTCTGTCCTTTAAGGTTTATTTGCAACAGTTGTTAGGATCTCCTCTTTCTTGATTACCTTAGTACCTTCTTTTTCACTTAGATGTGCATTCAACCTAAAATGAGATAGGTAGGATGATGAGGTAGGTTGGATGCTACTTGTGATGCTGTGAGGTAGGAAAAGGGAGAAATGCTTCCAGTAAATTGGAATGTGTTTGAAAATTCCAGCATCATTTCTCAGCATCTGGAAATTTTCCATGGACTATTTTGTATTCCTAGACACTCTTTATAACAAACAATCCTGCTTCCCTATTTAAGCCTCATGGGGCAAACAATGATCTCCAGCTGTGAGCACATGAAGCATGATAGCTCTGTTGTGCTTCCATACTAATTTCCATTTCTCCCACAGCATGCAGTGAAAAAGCTTTAACACCAGCCTTGTGAAACATTGCACTAAAATAAATCACCACTTCAAAACCTAGCAGAATTTTGAAGGCTCAAAAGAGATTCCTATTCCTTCCATTGTTTGGCTTTTCCCCCTCTTTCTCATATATGTTCACTACATCTCTCCTTTGAAAGGTGTGTAAGAACATCTCAAATGTACCTTGGTTTGTGCAGTTGATTCTTTAAATGGAAATACATTTAGAAAAAGAGATACACTGATGAGGGGAAATGTTAATGAACTGTCTGAGCTGTTGAGAGAGTTCACAGTGGACTGAGCTGGACATGAACGTTCTTTGGCTGATATGACAGAAATAAAGTTGCTCAGGGTGTCATGGGATTGGATGACGCCGAGGATTGCATTGGTCGGAATAGCTCAAAACACAGTGCCCGGTCACAACCTTTTGCATTCTTCTGTAAGTTTAGAAAGCATCAATCATAAGTGATGTGTGAACAGAACTGTTTGTGGGTATTTTGGTAGTCATTGGATGATGATAAACAAATGCTATAACGCAAGTCTGAAAAAAGTAAATACAGTGAAATACGTTGCATATCTTTCTAAGAAAGTACTAATATGGCTTTCTAAAGCACTAGAAAATCATTTGTAACTTGAATATTACTGTTTGCCTCCAGGAAGATTCCAGGTGAAACACATGCAAACCAGGATTATCACAGTGGCAAAGAACCGTATAGTAAAGCACTAAAACCAATATTTTCTAATTTAGCCTAGGAAACAAGGACTGGAAAAAGATGAAATTGCTTTATACAAACATATGATAGAGTGAATATTGAAAGGGATAAGACCTATTTAAGCTGAATTTATGTGATATTTTACCTGTTACATATATACCAAATGCAGACTTACTTATGTACCGCAAGAGGACCACAGACATGCACAGCAACATTGTGTTCACTTTAAGAACACATTAACAGTAGCTAATCAATTCTTAAAAATATATAGCTATGATTAAATACATTAGTGTGTTTTACATGACAATACAGCTCTTTTTAGGGGACCAGATTTATTAAAATTCCATTAACAATTAAAAGGTGAAGGTTAATTAACTAAATTGCTGCAAGGTATCTGAGAAGTCCAGGGGTTTAAATTTGCTATGGTGATGAGAACATAAGCTGTTGCTCTTGTAGAACTGTCACACTCCGTGCTGTGAAAGGTTAATTAGTTCTGCTATTAGTCTTAAATGACTGCTGCTGTAAATCATAGGATGTGTCATCTGCACTGTTGTTGTCAACTTCCAGGGACTGATATCTATGGATTGTGCTCCCGTTCCTTTTTGATCAGATGCCTGCTGTCAAACAAAATTACCCAAGACAGTGGTAAATAGTTGTCTCCCATCGGTCTGTGTTATCGAGGCTAATTCAGCAATGCATTTAAATGAGCAGGTAAATCTCACTGGACAATGGCAGGCATTTAATTCAGTTCAGTTGTCTAAATGTAAATTTCTGAGCTAATTTGCACATTTATCTTAGAATAAGTTGAATTGCTTTCTGAGATTGACTATGTCTATTCACATAGATGGACCAAGTATGAGTATGTTAAACTTGGAAATTTAAGTATGAGATGCCTAAATGCTGCTACCCAGTGAGCATCATACTAGTGTAATTTGCTGAATGGATGCCAGATGGCCAGAAAACAGAATTAAGAAAATACATAAACTGACATTCTGTTCCATGGTTGTGTATGAGTTAGTACGGGCTCCTTCTCTTCCAGAAGAGTGACTGGGGTATTAGAGCAGTGGAATTAGAAGTAAAATGGGGGGGGGGGATATTGACAAACATTTCCCAGCATTTTTCTTTCCAAATGAAGTTTATAACAGAATTATTGTTTCCAAAATAGGTAGGAAATGCTCTTCTGGAGCTTCACGATTCATATGCTTTATGGTCAAGGATTGAAAATCACAGAAAGGTCTTTCTGAGCAGCTTCCAGTGAGCCTGGCCTACTGAGCATGGCAATGTTAATTTTGGGGTGGGTGGGGTGGGGGTGGGGTTTGTTTGTTTTTTTTTTTTTTTTAATTCCTTATAGATCATCCCCTTACTGTTCAATCAATGAACTCAGATGCCAGAAAAAATAAGCAGGACAAAACAAACAAAAAAAACCCCCAACTGAACAAAAAACAACAACAACAAATGAGCTTTACTTTCCTACACTTTGGGGCTACAATCTATAGGACTAGCATGCCTTATCCATCATGTATGTAGAAGAGAAAGGAATATAGAACATGATTCACTTTAGCAGGATTGCTCCTCCTATTTTTCCTTTTGTGTGTGCTCAGAGAAACGGCTGCATTTTAAGAAGAATACATACTCTTTCAGGGTTTATTTCTACACTTTCTGATTATGAATACTCATGTTACTTCCATTTTTCTGAAAGCACACATCCCAGAGAGCAATCCTAGGTTTCCAAATGTTGGTGCAGAACAGCTTGCTCTACTGCTGCAGACAAGCCCCCTTTAGAGAAGACCAGACACATCCACACTGCTTTGCCCTTAATCCTATATCTTCTGACCCCCATCTTGTTGCCTTGTGCCAGGAACACAAAAGTTAAAATTTTTGTGATATTTTAGTGCAAAGCGCCTGAGAAAATCAGGGCTTTCTTATTGTAGCATGATGATGGTGGTATATAGACAGAATGATGCTGCCCTGGGGGATGGCAAGGGAGAACGTTGGAGTATTTGGTGGTGCAGGGCCAGCTGTGTTAGTGCTGACAGTCAGTATAGAGCCCAGGGAAACAAACATGTCCTCCATGCTGTTGGGACATGAGCAGACTGTCTCCAGAACTGAGGTTTTTGTCTCAGAAAGAGCAAATCAGTCTGTGCTAAAAGAATTCCCAGGAGAAAACCAAAATCATTCAGTATGGAAATTAAAGAATCCAGGTCAGGGAGTAAACCAAGGAGAGAAATTATGTGACAGCGCAAATGCCAGTTATGAGACTATATGATGCAAGTCTGTAAATATTCTCTTGAGGACAGTTTGGGAATAACAAATTGCCACAGGTTTTTGCATTAGTGGCTTCTGATATTTGGTACTTTTCATATTTTGCATGAGTGTTCCCCACGAGCAAACTGAAGTGAATGAAATCTGTCTCCCAACTTGTCTTAAAAGCATTTCTGAGTATAACATGAAGTATTGTTTCTTCTGAATCTTACATTTATAATTCTGAAAGAGTGAGTAATAAGCCTCAGAATTTCCATAATCTTTCAGTCTAATATGAAGAGATGAGTAATGATTAGCATAGTGTCATCATAAGCATATGATCAGAAACAAAGACTTCTTTTGTTAGAACTAATTTCATTTCCTTAGGTCTTTATCTGTTTTGATACCCTGAGAAATTAAATTAATGATCATCTAAGAGCTCTGTACAGTGTTCATTGATAGAATACAGTCTTTTTTTTGATGTATTTTACCACCATTTGTCTCACAGGTATCTAATGACCTGGACTTGGTGCAGATATAGTTATCTCTAACACTTTGTAATGAGACATCATGTCTTCCAGGACTAAGCAACTCATATGCTCCTTATGTAGCCATATTGCTTAAATAAACAAAATCTTGGATTCAGCTACAGTAGGGTACGTTTGCTTAGAAGGTTGGAATATGTAGTAGCATGTCATAAAATCTAAGGAATCCAAGGTGAGTTTTTGAGAACTTGATTCAAAAAAGGAAAATGTACAGCTTTAAAATATGGGATGTGATTAAAGAGAACCCAAAAACATGGGTTCTGTCCCCAGATCCCCATCCCTTAATAGCTTTCTGTGATCTTAAACTTCATCTCTGTGCCTAATCTCAGAGGTGGAGATAATAACATCTACTTCTTTAACCAAGAGTTGTTTGGATTTAGTAACTGGGATTGGGTAGACTGTAAAGAGAGAGACTTTGATCATGTAAGCATAAACATGACTTTGGTGTGTGGTCCCTAATACCATAAGAAAACACAAAGACTTAGAAAAGCTAATGAGGACCTCTGCCACTGTTATGTTTCTCTCCACCATAATCCATGAAGCTTGTACAGACATTTCTGTCTAACAGAGTGCTGTTGTAGCAAGAAATATGTTTCTGCTGGATTCCTTTAACACTATTTTAAGAAACAGGATTCCATCCCCTACCAGACAGCTGTGCTTCAGGAAAACAAGATAGCATCATCTTATTGCAATAAATAATTCAGTATTACTACAAATACTACCCATTTATTATTTACATTTCAGTATTGGAGTTAAACAACTCCAACTAAAGGTAAAGCAAAAGAGTATTCAATACTATTTTAAAATTAAATATACCATGGATTCAAAATACCAACCAAAACTTTCCAATTTTTTTTTAAGCAAACGCTTCTCATTAAAAAAAAAACAACTTAATTTCACATCAGTTACTTGTAGTACCCGCTGTTTGTATTCATAATGTCTTTCATGCTCTTGCTGGGACATGAGATGCTGGGACATGAGCTACTGGCAAAGTTGTTCTAAAACAATGATGGATGAGCTTTATCAAAAATGCCTTCCAATGTTTACAGGCTCCAACCTTTTCTGTCCTTTTGAGTTTTTTCATTGCCTTCTTTTATTCTTTCACATTTCTCCCACATATTTCTTTCTCCTTGAAAACTGCCTCAATTTTCCCTGTAGGCTGTTTTTATCTTTGTGTTTCCTACTGTAAGAAAAATCAGACATCTAATACAGTCTTAACTACTACCTCCTCCTGTCTCACAGTGCTTTAAATAGATGTTGCTCTGTTTACGGGCATAGGACAGTCTCATATGCTCCCCAGCTCCACAGATGAGGCTGAATACATGCAGGTTCTGAAATCCGTTGCTCCTCTTGAAACCAGATACCCAGTCTGCCCTGCATGGGCCTATCAACAGGTCATGGGACAAACTAAAGCTCAGAGTAAGGCTGCCTCTTTTTTTGCCTGCTCTGAAGAGGAGTTGCAGCTGCTGAGGGTCCCTGGTATGTGTTCAGTCTTCTCTCATCTGCCTATGTGAAGGCTAGGTGTTATACGTGAAGGGCTCAGGTGTTAATACAATATATTTTCTCCCTTACCTGGTGAAGGTAAGGATACTGTGTGCAGGCAGTCATGCTTCTCTGAAATAGTAAACACTATCGGTTCAACTCCTGACAAATGGCTTCCCTCTGGGATACAGTGATGCTCTGCGGTGGGAGCAGGCATGAACTGAGGGCACTGCTCTCTCTTTTCCCTTCCCTCTCCTTACCCTGAAGGTATGAACTGCTGTGAGCAGACTGTATATTCTGAGATGAGCAAAGATTAAGGTCTTTCATTAATATCTACCTGTCTCCTCTGATGTGATGTGCATGCAATCATGTAATGAGGGAGAGGAGAAGGATTAAGGAACTTTGCTCAGAGCAAACACAATTTACAATTTTGTGGGCAGTGAGAGTGGCTGGCTTTAAGGCTCAGGCATATGAACAAGCTGACAGTTTTATGTTATGGTTCTTAGAACTAGCAGGCTCACTGCCCACAACATTTTGAATATACTAGTGAAGAAATTTAGCCTGTATGGCCAGAATTCTTAGTAGGATTAAACAAAGAATATTTGAAGGAAAATAGTTTTCAACCTTTATTTTCAGATGAAACAAAACTGTTGTGCAAAATACATTTTGAAAACAGAGAAAGCCTTTTGCCTGTCGATATTTTGAGGTGTGGAATATTTCCCAGAAAAGATATAAACTCTGTTCCATTTATTGGTCACCGTGTGTGTGCACCTCTTTCAGACATTTGATTCATTTCTTTTAAAATTAAAAAAAATTAAAAAATATAATGCTGTGGACTGATGTCATATGTAAAAATTCTTGGCCTGAAGTGATTTGTGGGAAAATAATACTGATACTTCACACATGCTCAAATATGAAAAATAAAAATCATAGACTTGTATCATACCAGTTTCAACTGGCTTTATTTCTGTTAGGTGGCATTTTAAATGTTGTAGGAAAAGGGTAATGAGGCAGTAGGAAGAGGTTAATGAGACAATAAGATTAGAGGAGATGAATTAGAGAAGAAAGTTTCCCTACTGTCAGAAGCTGCCCAAGTCAGTGACCTAGAGAACAGTACAGGGAATCAGAGATTTCTCCAGAAAGATTTTTTCAATATTTTAGTGAGACTGGTCCCTGTGCCATAGAGGCATTTGGAATAAATGGAGGGAAGATAGTGCAAACTGTAAATATCATATTCAATCAATTTAGGTGATCAGAGATGACTACAGAGATTGCTTTTAATGATGAGGATGAGCACAGAATATCTGTATTTGACAGGCGGTAGGTAGAGGGAGAATAAAAATGGGGTAAGGAAAATCAAGAGAGTTACAGAACTAGTACATCCTACTAGATATCTCTTATTTATATTTATTTATACTTAATTATACTTCTGTGGAAGGGAAACCTTATGTTCTAAGCTGCTTATTCTATCAACATCCTCTCTGCAATTTATTCAAATACCAGAATTCCCCAAAATTCAGCTTTGGTTTAGAATAATAAACTAATGTCAGAGTTAATCATAAGGAAGTTTAGGTGTCTAACTAAAACTCCCTAGACTCTGTAGTCAGCAGGGATAGCACCTCCTTAAACTTATATCTTAGGATGGATAAATGCCTTCTGGAGGTGCCTGCCTTTTTTTTCAGTGACAGTTGAGAAGCGAGGTGATGGCTTTGATTTGGAAGCCTGATTTTTAAACAGTGAAATTAGGCTAGAAGTATCAAAATGCAAATCTACAGCTCTATCATTTCCATAACTTCAATAAGAGAATGCTAAAATGGTGGTTGAAATTATTCTTGCTATTTCAATTGAACTTTAAAGATAGGTGCAGCTTGGATCTGAAAGGGGGAACTATGCAGTGTCATGTCTCAGAAGGCAAAACTCTCTTTAGCCACCTTTGCTCCCTTTCATCCTCACCATCAATCATTGCCTGAGCCTAAATATAAATTCACAATTTTAGCATCTTACATAAGGAGACATATCAGACGCTGCAGATTCAGCTGCATGAAAGATGGCTTGCCACAGCACGTCTGCAATTTTAATGGTGAAAGGCACACTTTGCCCTGTCTTTTGGATGGACAAAAATTCATACATGGAAGAGAAGAAAAGCATTTAATGTCATACATACAGAGCAACCTGAACCTTGATTATTTTAAGCCTGTTCTATTGCAGCTTTACAAAGGAGAAAATGTGTTGCTAAAGGGAGAAGAAATTTGCAAACTGCCGTTAAAAGTCTGTATTTGACATAACTACAGTTCAGTAAAGTATTTTGTACAATACTACAATAATCTTTGTGTAATATAGCATAGATGTTCTGTTAAAGTAGGACAAGTGAGTCTGCAAGCTTTTTCCACGTCAGTATGAGAACACAAGACGAGTTTTACCTATACAAAACCAGAGAAGATTTTGCTAGATTTTGCTTAGGTTCTCATTTAAATGATGACAGACTTTAAGCTACTTTCCCTCTCCCATGGCAAATACATTTTTTATCTTTTTTTAGTTTTGATATGCAAGTTTTTGAGAATTTGACAATGTAGTCTGAAATGACAAAATCCCTTCTGAGCGAATGTTCACTTTCTGTGCCAAAATAATGAAAAAGTTTACACCTTCTCTCTCTGAATATATATATGAAGATGTGAATATCACAACAGATTTATTTATTCTTTTTGTTCACTTGATATCATGAAATCAGATATTCTGGCTTGAACCACTAGAAACCCCAGGAAATGGATTAAAGTCCATTTGGCTTATATCACAATATGGTGAAAGTATAATGGAAAAATTATGAGCACTTTAAGATGAGTGAAATGACTCCCATGGATGGTAGCAAGAGACAATAGAAAATTTGCCCAAAGATATAATAAAGATGATCAAATAATTATAAATTTAATTCAGAAATATTAGGTAGCACAGTATCAGAAGGGGGGAAACTAGAATTACAAGGAAGTTTGTATATTATTTACTTTTGTGAATCCGAAGAGAAACTAATTCTTTGAACAGAATACTTTATACTCGGAATGTGGACAAACATCCCCCAACCTAAATTCAAATACACAGAGTTCTTTGAAAATATTGTAAGAACAACATATTCCTGAAGAACAACAGCTAAAAATGAAAGCAATGAAACCAAAGTACTTGAAGATCGCATTTCTGAAAAGTAGTTGTTCTGTTAGGAAGCCTGCTGACCATTTGGGAAGCAGAGCAGCATGAAAACAAAGTTTATTTATATAATTTCTGATGAATTTGTAGGTCAGACAGAAGCAAAACCATATTGCATTTAAATGTAAAACAAAGAACATGTTGCATTACAGGAACACCTAGAAACTTCCCCATTTGCTTTAGCAGATAGCTGCTTAGGTGGTGATTTTTCATTCGTTTAGTGTTTTGGACGTATGGTCTGATGAAAGAAAAAAATCCAGCCTCAGATGTAGATGGATAAAAATTACATGCAGGTCTTTAAAGAACTTAGATACATAGAAAAAAAGCTCAAGGATAAAGTGCTGACTTCAGGAGTAGATGTTACCTACACATCTAATACAGGCTTAGTTTTACTAGGCATGCTAAAGTTTTTAAAAATGGTAACCAAACTGAAAAAAATACTGATGTTTTCTGACTTAGCAGTGCAAATAATAGAATATTTTGGTATTTTCCCATTGTGTTAAAGCTGCCCTATCACAGGGAAGTATACACAGTGAATAGGAATTGGTGTAAGAACCACATATGACGTGTTTTCATTCCAGTTAGTTTGGAGAGCAGTTCATTGCACATTGACTGCACAGACAATAAGCACTGAGCCTGCACTGTTAGTGCAGTGGAACAAGCTGTTTCATTTCACAGCTTGCCCAAGTCATTTATAGCCCATAAAAAATTACTTAACACATGGTGGTATATGTAACTCTATAAAGCTTTCTTTGAGAAGGAGGTGGAAGATGGCATTTGTATACACAAATATATCCATACACATACTTAAGCTAACGCAATATGTTAACACTCTTTTGTGCTATAAACCTAGTAGGCACACTATCATGATAACTGAAGATGAAAATTTTTTGTAAGAACCTGCCTATTCATTCCTCACATCATGATTTCCAGATTCCCCCTCAGATTTATACTGCAGCTCTGAGGCTCTTCAGTGAAATATGCTTAAAGTCTTGCTCATCCCTCCCTGGAACTACACACTGGTGAGCACAGTCTTGTGTGCTGCACAGCTTGGGTACCAGAGCAGATGCTTCTGCACTGACTGTTCATGTGGAAGACAGGTAATGCTATTATATTAATAAATTTTCTTTTGCATACTTACATTACCTGATACAGTGGTAGCAGCCCACTGTTGAGATGTTATTTCTCTATCAGTAAATAAGAATGACTACTGAAATAATTGTTGCTAATAAGACTACTAAGTATAAGAGTATGAGAAATTGCCTATTCAGTGTGATAGTAAGAGCTGTCATAATTCTAACAAAGCTCATTGTGTCTAATATATGAAAGAAAGCTAAATCTGTCTTCCAGGACCACCAGAATGTTTTGTGGCTGGCTGCAGAGAACCCAGGAAATTTTAGCACAAAAATGAATACTTGTAAATACTACTGGGATTCAACTACCCGCATAATCTGTCCAACAGAGCAATGAGGGATGATCCTTTCAATTAATCAGGATAAACATGGAATCAGCTCAGTCAAAACTGGAAAAATGTGCTAATCCAAGTTTTGCTCAGGAGGGATGGACAGAAATATTATGCAGAGTATTCCACAGTATTATGTAGAATTCAGAGTTCTACAGTCCCTGGAGGATTGATACCTGGAAGCATTGCTTGCAGTAATGTGGAGATGGTTCCTAAAGTTGTTACCAGTTTGGAGAAATATCAATTTACCTTTCAGCTCCTGCCCAGAGTCTTCTGTTAAATGCCTATTATTTTGTCTAAAGTTTGTAACCTTCCATTGGAAATCTTTATAGTTTAAAGTACCTGTTTTTCATTGAAATACATACTTTACATTTTCCTTCTCATTCAGCACTCAGCAGTGTCATTATTCTTCATTTCATGTAATGCTGATTCCCTCAAACTGCTATAATAGATATACCCTAAAGTTGGTATTTCATTGCACTGTTGAACTGATGCGTGTAGTTAAAGTCCACAGAGATATATTTGAATAAAAAACATCATATAAAAACCTAGAACAGAAGAAAAAGTACAGGGACAGTACAGCACAATGTAAATGCACTCATAGAGCTTTGTGCTGAAGACTGAAATGATGGAAAGAAAAAGAGAAAGGGAAAACATGCTCCTATTTACAGTGTTCATGAACTGGGAAGAAACCTGTTAAGTAAATGGAATTCTATCACTTAAAAACCAATGGTGAGGCTCAAAACTATGAGATAAGTCAATGTTCCAAGTGAACTAAATAACTCTATGGAAGAGGTCTTAATCTTCTACATGGATAAAAACGCCAAAAATGTTTCTAAGTTTCTGAACTTTCATGGGGAATGGGGGAAGTCCTTTTACAAAGAAAGGGAGAACTGGGACTTATGGATTTTAGAAAAAGAGAGGGGCCTAATGTTTAGAAATGGGAGAATGTGATATGTTGGTAGCAGAGATGCAAGGGGAAAAAAGTTTTACAGTGCAAGACTGAAAATTTTCCGATATGATGACCTAAAATGTTTATTCAGGGCCTTTAAAAGTGAGAAAAAAAGTCAGAGACTGATTCCTGGAAATCTCACGTATCAGTTGCTGAGACCTCTCCCTGGTGCCACACAGAACCGTAGTACTTAATCCCCTGTTCTGGGAGCTGAGAGTTTGTCCCAAGTAAGGGGTCTTGAGGCTATGATCAGTTGGCCTTCAACTAGATTAGACAGCAATTTCACTTGCAACTGGGAAACTTTTCTGGTCAAAACTCTGTGCCCTAGAAAAGGTGAATCACACATATTTGAAACACACATTGGTGAAACATATAGGTGAAAACACACACATATTTGTATTTAAATATGTCTGTCTGGCCAGCTTAGAAACTACCCCTAAATTTTCTCAAGTCACTGAAGCAAATATTATCTATTTGTAGATATATAAAAAAAGCCCTTTTGTAACTCATTAAAAATCTTTTTCTGCTTCTGGGCAGTACCTATACAGCAGGACTTGTATAATTAACTGAACGTTTTCAGTAATGAATACAAAGGAGGATCTCATAGTGAGCTAATGCTCTGACAGCTCCTGTAGATTTATTATCTGGCAACTGTCTTTAAACAGAAATGAAGCCTTTTTTTCCTGTTTCCTGCCACAGTACAGTGAGACTGCTTTGAGAGTTAATGCCTCACAGACTTTATGCACTGAGGCCAACACTCATGATTTCATCAAGAATCTCTGAGATTTAGAACCACTCTTTTGAATATGACTGTTGAAGTCTTGCTCATAATTTATCTTTACAAGTTAAAGCTGTGCATATGGAAATTGAAAGGAGGGTTTTGCAAGTCCTCACAAACTGAAAGTGCAACACAGACTCCTTGCATAACATGATTTAAAACTTGTCTGGTGGTTTTTGAAATGTAAAATACCTAGGACCTGGAAAAATATTATTACTGTTGTATACTCATTATAAATTTGTAATAAAGTATAGCAAACATTGTACTTGTGATCATCACCCACGAATATGATTTTACTACCTGCAGGAATTACACAGGCTCTCTTTACCATTTCAATCAATTTAGAATAGAAAAAAGGGGTTTTTTTCCAACTAAAAATGAAGATAAATTTAAGAAGAGCAGAACATACATTCTCCTGGATTTGGAACTTACTCAGGAAACATCCTATACTGCAAGAGAGAAGATTGAATAAAAATCTGATGTACAGTTCAGGTTTACATGAACTGAAGAAAGATGCCTTGCCCCAAACAGTTGCCACAAAAAGAGTCTTGAATGAAGTAAAGAATATTTAAAAACTCTACAGCGCTGCCTTTTCAGAAACCCTAAACAGACCTGATACGTCTACTGAATATCTGCTTGGAATTGGCTCAAAAATATGAAACTGCACTATCCCCTAGCATAATGTTCATAAAGAATGACTTGCTGAGCTAGTGCCAGGCCATGGTTAGTTACCATGCCAGCTGACACACTCAACATCACTAAATAAAACCTTGTGAAGAACAGTAAGGTATCACATGAGACTCCTGTTTCTAGCATCAACTTGCGACGTCATTTGTGAGCGACCTGATGCACAACAAATTGTTTCGGTATCCATGAGGAAACCAGTCTGTGTATAATTTCTTACAGGATACAAGTCTCTTAATTTTTCTGACCTAACTAGGTCAGAAAAAAAACATTAACAGCTATAGAAAATCTTAGGAATAAGTTCAGCTGCTTAATATGTATGCTGAATATTGAATGATTGAAGACAGAGAAAAATTCATAGGATCTGGACTAGTTAGTAGTTCTCATTATTGTTTGACATTATTTAGTGACTTGAACAGCGGTTCACTGAGTTCCCCACAAAAGTAATTAGTCACTGAGAAAATAAGTATAAAAGTAGAAATTATTTAAATATGCAAATATTGAGGTATAGATATAGATTAGCTCAGTAACAGTAACAACTTCAGTCACTAAAAATCATTTCAGATTATGATCTGCCTCTGGAAGGAAATTATCTTTTCCTAAAAGTCTATGAGGTAAGTTTTTCAGTAGTAATTAATATGATTGGATCCAAATTAATCTTTGTCAAATTCAAAGTATCATATCTGGATTCATCATGTAACACTGACTTTCATTGGCTTTCTCGAGAGCAATATCAAGCTGCCCATGTGATCTGGAAAATACTACATATTCATACTCGAAGACTCTTCTACTCTGCCCATTTTAATGGGCTTATTGATTGTGGTGGTAGCGCTAATTATTTCTGTAAAGTGATTGTCACTGTGAAAGACAGGGCTGCGTGGACGAAGAACCTGAAGATCATGTTCAGTCTTTGATGTTACTTCAGCACATTTTACCCCCTTATGACACATATACCAGAAGTGTTCCCTTGTATGGGGTTTCACAAGCAAAACTTTGGGGATCCAGTGCTGAACTGCAAATCTGTGAATGCTTTTATATTCATCTTCCTCTCAGTGCTGAATCCACAAGGTCTCTGTATTGGTAGGAGGGAGAGGGAGAGGCTTTATTTACCAGTCAAATATATACATTTTACTATCTTCAGATCTGAAATTTGATGATATGTGTACAAAATAACTCAGGTAAATGCTGTTTTTAACTTCTTTCATCATTTTCATTTCTCCTTCCTGATATGGTTTGGCTACAGAAAAGAATGCAGCCATTTAAATCCATGACTCAGAACCAAAGACATCATAGTGATGTGGGAGACTGCAGACTTGATCCTCAAATGGCTTGCAAGACATCTAATTAAATTTATACAATATAGTTCAGTTGAACAACAGATACGGCCCTCTACATTAAATAGAATTAAGCCTGAATTGTCCATCATGCTGTCAGTTAATAGCCCTGATTTACATCAAAATAATCAAAATTTCTGTCTCAGGCCCTTTGTGATACGTACTCTCAACTGCTTGCACAAACTGTTTCTTGTAAAATTCTGGTTTGCTTCCCTTGGTAATAGTAATACCAGTGGTAGTTAGCAAAAGATAAAATTTTAAAAGGATGGTATCATTTTTTTCAGTTTCCAAGGAACTGAGGCTTAAAGAGCGTAAAAAGCTGTCTAATGTTACCCAACCCAGCAGCAAAAATCATCATGAATCCTGTTTTCTTTTTTAGTTCTGAGTCATGTGTGATAGGATACAATATTCTTTGTACACCTATGTTTTTGAGTGTCTGTATTGTATGTTCACATTCATCATTTGCACAAAATTATAAGTAATTATAAGCAGGTCTTCTAGTCAGAAGGGTCAGGCAACAACAGTATTAGCAACTAAAAGCATATTGGTAATCTTCATTACTTTTCTGACCTATCTCAGAGAAGCACAAAGAGACAACATAATAAGGAGCTTTCAAGCTCCATGCTGAATTTCTTTCCTTTCCATGTGACATATAAGCTGCAGCAAAGGAACACTTTTTTATCAAGAACGCTACAAGACACATAAGGCAAGTCTGCTACCCTGCTGAGCAGCGTACTTTCTGATTTCGAAAGCTGTTTGTTACGCTTTGAAAACAGGCACTGGTAATGGCAGAATTAACTCCTCTACTGTCAAAGAAAAAAACTGGTGCCATTGGGAACTACAAACGCTGTTGCTGAGTCTTCCTTAATGCTTTACCCACAAAACCATCATCCTACTGCTCAGACAATTAAAAGGCAAAGGAAATCTGGTTTGTTTATTTTCTGTTATTCAGCAAAGACAATTTTTTAAAATAACCTCTTATTTACAAAGCCTGTGGTGTGATATGCCAGGTCTCACTGGCATATGTAGGGTAGGGAAAGAAAAGAATATGTTACCTGTATGCAGTTGCAGCAGGGAACTTCAAGCAATAAAACATAATTACCTGGGAGGAATTTGGCCAACTCGGTAGTTATGAAAAATACTATGGAGTGTTTAATAAAGAGTTGCAGCAGATTGCTGCTTTAAACTCTTCCTGGTGAGATGTCCCCTTAAAGAAAATAATACCATCCTTGGCACTGGTCTAGCTGCAAAGAACATCTTTACCTGTAAATAATCACTGATTCTTACTCATCTTAAAATGGCATAAATGGGCACTGGCGCTGAAAGAGCTCTCTTCACACTCCTGCTTATTTCTTCCCACACAGTTTCCCTGACGTTATCTCTGTTAGCCATAGATGTTTCTACAGCTGCCTGGTGAACTAGTTGGTAGAAATGATCCTATTAAATGCCACCTCACCCTCCCCCCCAATGTATTGATTTTGGGTTAGTCACCCAGCTTGATTCAGCACATGCTTTATGCCACCATGAAGGATGAAATGAGGTTGCGGGAAGGAAAGAATGGCATTTTTCAGCAACAATGTTGGTTTATGACAAAGTGTGCTTTATGAAGCAATTGTAGACTGACAAGATAATTCAGAGAGAAAAGGACTGCTGGAGGTCTCCAGTCCAACCCCACATTCACAGTAGGGTTAACTTCCAAATTAGATCAGGCTGGACAGAGCTTGTTTGTTGAGTTTTGAAAATCTCCAAGGGAGGCTCCACAGCCTCTCTGGGCAACCCTACCCAGTGTTTAACTATACTCATGGTGATTTTTTTTTTTTTTAGTTTTCTTATATTCAGTTGGAATTTCCCTTACTTTAGCTTGTGAATGTTGTCTCTTTCCATTTTTGCTGCAGAGATCTGAGAAGAGAATGGCTCCATCTTCTCTATACTATCCCATAAGGTACTTAGCTACCCATAAAGTAGCTCATTTCCTGAGGTTTAAAGAAACCTGAAGCCTCTCCTCAATGACACTTGCACTGGCCCTTAACCAACTTACTGGCACTCTGTTGGAGTCTCCTCAATATCTTCAGAGGCCCCAAACCAGACACACTGTTCTGGATGGGGCCTCACAAGCACCAAGTGGAAGGGAATAATCCCTACACAGTTAGTTTTGCAGCCCAGTATGCAGCAACAATGATCACAAAGCCATTTTCCAAATTAATATTATTTAAAGAAAAGTTGTTGGTGTCATTGTACCTGTGACTTTCTCATAGAAAATCTGTTTTGAAGAGTGCTTTAAACAAATTCTGTCGAGCAGAACTGAGTGGACACCACACATTTTGAGATGAGAGCATGTAAAAATTGATTGCTTTGTGGGAACAGGACATTGTCTCCAATGCCAGCACTTTCAGTATTTTTAAAATTGCTTTGGGCTCCAATTGTATGTTTTTAGTTTTACTCATTTTAAAAAAGTCTAAAGAATATCGAATCTGCTTTGTGATCCCTGCATTATTCCCCAGCTGTTTGAAAAAAAAATAGTGGCACAAAAATCTGTTTTCATAGACCATCCATTTTACTGTCAACAATAAAGAAAAGCTCCCTCAGGAAAAGAGCTTTAAATATAGCTGTGGTGCTATCAACAAGTTAGCACTCCTGCATGAATGCAAGTCCAGTTGTCTATTCAAGAGTTTTGCTCCAGGAGATAGAAATCAGTAGTGCCATAGCATGAATGTAAGCCCAATTCTTCATTGCTTAGTTTTGCTGCAGGGAGCTGGAGAGATCAGATGCATACATCTTTCTGACTGGCCACGTATGGTTGGGTTTGCTCGTTATATAAATGGAAGGTTGGTTGTGATTTCCAAAGGCTTCTAATACTGGGAATGTGTGTTCACAAAGTGAGCTAGACTAAGTGGAATATGAAGAGTTTATATAAAGACAGCTTGGCAGTTCTCAGAAGTGAGCAGGTTTGCTTCTGTCTCTTTGGCCCAGATGTTATGCTGAAATCAAAAAAGAAATATAACAGCCTTGATAATTTTTGTCAACTACGTACGAGAGGTGTGATTGTGGCACGGGCTGTGAGCCCATGTGTAACAGCACACTGGGAGCTGGTAGAAGTTCCAGGATACTTCAATTCCTTGTTACCATTCCCTAGGAAAGTCTAAACAATAAAATTTAGGCTTTTCCTCATTCTTGTTTTGACAGACATATGCCCAGTTTCCTTGTGGGCTGCTCGCTCCCTAAGCTTTTAAAGTCTGTGCTTCCAAACAGGCCCATGATGTGGATTATGAGGATTATTTTATACCATCTGACTAGTTCCTGCATTAGCTTTGTCCCTTCTTCTTCCCAGTTTCATCTTTGTTCCTCTAACAGATCCCAGAGTTCTTTATCTTCCACCTTCCCAGCTGGTGAAGGCAACCCTGCTGGGATCCTTTTCTTCCTTCCATTAACAAACAGTTAACTAAATGTCTAAATACTGATGAGTTTTGTACCCAGAAGAAATCACTGAAGTATGAGACAGTGGACTTGTCTGAACTGTTGAGGATATTTCCATGCCTGTCCCAAGCCCTAATTCTAAAATTATATGCGATCATGGTTTAAAACTGAGACAGGTGTTACTATCTTGTTATATATTCCATTACCTGGTTGTGACAAATATTAGGGATCTTGTGTAAAAAAGGAGGAACTTACTAATTATAAATGTGTTTTAATCTGATTTACTTGTGTTTCCTGTTGCTTTTTTCCCCCAAGATTATAACTCAGATTATGACTCTCTGTTCTTTTTGCGGTGAACTACCGTGAAGTAAACAGGGATAGAGCTGCTATCTCCAGAGAGGTACAGAATTCTGAGAAAATTATATATGGTCTCTTTAGACAACTCAGGGCTTCTTGCCAGGCTTGTCTCAGGTCAACAAGGGAGACTGCTATCTGCTAGTGTGTTTTGAGGGTGGACTTCTTTCAGCAAATACAAGGCACCAACTCTTCTGAGAGACAAAACCAATTAAGAAGCAATCAGTAGCTCCAGCTACAGTGTGAATCCTGAGTGTTCCTAGTTCTCTTCTTTCTAATGAGCTTTGTGTCAATCACTGAATCTATAGAAGAATTCTGCAGGCTGTCTATACCATCTCTACAGCGTTGGGTTTTTTTTACTCTTCCCAGAGAGATTTGAAAGGTGGAGAAAAGAGAGGATTAATGTGGGGCTTTCCTCAAGTAGAACCAAAAGAGAAACTTATTTTATTGCTAAATTGATTACTAATCCTGACAGAATTCCTGTTGCCTTGTAGAAAAAAAAAAAAACCAAAACAGACTGGCTAGTAACATTGAATTTGGAGAACTGAAAGTATTAGGTTATATAAATGCAATGAAAACAGAATTAGTATTTATAATCTAAAGATTCACAAAATTGGCCCTTAGGTTAGATTTGTGACCTGCTTCAGTTTTCGTCTTTAATGAAATAAACCTGATCTCTGTTATCCTGTTATATGTCTGTGATTTCAAGATGGTTATGTTGTATCTCAGTAAACTGCTAACCCAAAATTTCTCCCCTACTCCATTTTTCACATCCCAATTAGAGCCTTTTATAACAACAACAAAAAAACCCCCAAATTGACACCATCTTGTGCTTCTTGTTAGTTCAAGATAATTATGGAACTTAACACTCCAAATGGTAATTACACTTGCTGTTGAGCACAGCAGCCGTTTTAGAACTGCAGACCAAATCAAATTAGCATTTTTGTCAAATAAAGTTAAATGTGCTTAAAAGTTACTTCTTGATGCATGTAAAATAACATTTTACAGTGACTGTCACCTAACGTCTGTTGGAGATAGACCCTGCTGCTAGGATTCATCTGCCTGAATGTTGATGTCTATATCTGTGCTAGATGTCAAGGCTCCTTCTATAGCAAAGAGAGAGCAATTGCTCTTCTAGAATGTGGTTTGTCTTATTTGTAAATAGATCTCTAAAATAGGTCAGATGAATTGTACCTTCAAAATGGTTATTTCTTTCCACTGATTGCAAAAGTTTTACTTAAGTGGCTGATCCTCCCAGAACTCCCATGATAAAATTTCTCATTGCATTATCTATTTCAGAGGTCCCAGCTGTAGAAGGATACTGGATGAGATTTTTTTTATATAGTTAGCAAAACTCTAGGTTTTTAATTAGACAATTAACATTAAAATAGAATGGGTATGAGACTGAAATAAAACCTTTCCTATTCAGAGAAATTCCTAGACTACTTAAGCAGGTCCTGTTTGCAAAATCTAAAGGATCAGACCAGAATTCTCCTTATCCTCTATGTAAGATTCAAAAGAAATTGCCAATGAAATCACTAATCATTAAATTATTGTAAATGTATTTAAATAAAAAAGACCATTAAACTAGTAGAACACGTGAAAGTCAATTGTAAAACTGAATGGGATTAATAGGATTCATTGCCTTTCTGTGTAAGAGCCAGTATGAACCACAGGTCTCATCTTTTTTGCTGTCCATTGCAGTAACAAACACTGATGTTTATTTTCCAGATTATAAAAGCTCATGAAACAAAAGTGGTATTTTGAATAATGGAGAATCCTGTAGACACAGATGGAGCATTTCATTCAGAACTGAGGAGTTTTTTTCCAAACATGTATGTAGAACTATTATTAGGTCATAATATATGTAAGTATACATATATACGTGTATACATATATACGTATATATATGTGTGTGATTTAGTCATTTATATATGTACACATATATGTATATATACATGCATGCATGTGTATGCATATATGTGCATTTGTACAAATGTATGCCTATATATCGTTGAAGTTGACCTAATCCTAGGAATCTATATATATTAAACCTACCTTGACTCAGCACAAAGTATTAGCTTGTTGAACTAATCAACACTAAATACTTGGGTTCAAATTTAAGTTTATGAAGTTATAGCTACCTAAATTAACTTCAAATTGCTGACTCCACTTTTGCTCCTAACATGTAGTATTATACAAATTTTCTACTTCAAGTTGTTCATAAATCTTACCTTCCATTTCTCAATCTAACTGCAATTTAAAGAAAAAACAAACCAAAACAAAAGAAAAACAACACTGACATCAGTACAGAAACCAACTAAGGGAGCAAAAATAATTACACGGTTTGGATATTTCTCTGAGAACAAGACAGGTGATCTGAATTCCAGCAAGAATGTGCTGCATTCTGAAATAAAGTACTGCTTATTTTAAGTAAATATAGTACAGTGAATCGGCCCAGTGAAAACCTAGGGAGTTGTTAAAGATCATAGGCAGAGTAGGACAAAAGTGCTGCTACACTAAATAATAGAGTAAAAGCTGCGGAGTCTGAGCTCAGGGCTGCTCAGAGGACAGACTTCCCACCTTCAGGGATCATTTGCAGCACTTTAGTTGCTCAGTCAGCTAAATGCTTTGATCTTAATTTTTCTGCACTCTCCAATATTGCTCCTGTGTTTTTTACAGTACTTGAAAGTGTCTCATTGTGTGATCCCTCTTCTCTCATGCCAATCCTAGGCTGATGAAACGTCAGTAACTTTCATGGAGTATATCCTGATCTAAACTGTTACACAATATTAATCTAGCCCACTACATCCATTTGACTGTGTATGTCACCTATGTATGTCATGACCACATATACACCTTCTATACTTTATATTGTAGTGAAGCAATGTTTCCTATACAATGCAATGGAATATATTCGAGTAATTTATTTCACAATTTATTGCAGAACTCAAAGAGCACTATGGGGAATTCTGACTCCCAATGGCAAAACTCCCACTAACTCACTGGAGGCAGTCTCCCCTGTCATAAACATCATTTGAATTCCAAAAGCTTTATGAAAGGATGAGTTTAATACAATTTTGTGAACGAATATCCACATATATTAAGAAGTTAAGTTACTTAATTCAGTTCATACAGTGAGTTAAATATATATATATATATAAAATCAAAGAATCCTGATTATCTGCAACATAACTCCACAATATCTCTTACATTAAGAGCTTTAAATATATGTTTTGATATGAATAAACAAAACCTACTAGGCAGCACCTCCTTATAGATCAATTCAGTTATCATAAAACCAGCAATGTAGGATGAGAAAAAATTATAAGGAAAAGATTAAATGGGAATGTTGTGGGACTTTCTTGTGTGTCTTTATTTATTTCCTCCGTGAAAGGACCTGAAAGACTCTGAGACTTTCCCTGACTGCATTGTGGTAGAAAGAGATGAAATGTTCATCACTATTCACTTCTTTCTTGTTTTATTTCTTGTAGAATACAGCAGCTGACATGTTTATCTCCTTTATTTCACGTGACTCAAGCACAAAGGGGTTTTCTCACCAAACTGCTCGCAGGATGGCAGTATGAAAAAGAGGTGTGTATATTTTATTTTTTTATTTTTTTTATGTATAAAAATTTTAAAGTTCAATAGAAAATTGGGTTCTCAAATAATATAAGTTTATGCTTGTGTGTTTGCTTAATTATCTTTTACTGTGTCTACAAAGCATTAATCTGGTGCAATAGGAACAAATCAGTAGATCAAAGCAATTGGTTCTGAGGCACCTACATCTATACTGTATAAAGTTAAGAGCTTTTACTTGAAACTGGAATTACTCTGCTCTGTGACAGGAATGTTCCTTTTCTGCATGTGGTCCAGTTCTGTCCAAAAGACCCATCTTTGGCTATGACATATTTAGGGACAGGAGCACATTTAGTGCTCACCTGGAACAGAGTTTCCAGCTTAGTTTCCCTCAAAAGGAATCAGATTGGGATGTATCAAAAAAAAAAAAAAAAAGGCAAATCAACACAATGTCAAGCAAGGTAAAATTGAAGAATTTATTTCAAAGTTGTGCTGCTGCTCTGAATCATAACAATAAGGCAGATGTAGCCTGCATGAACATAATGATGTCAGAAAGACTATTTTCAGAAGTAATGTAAAGCAGGGAAGCACTTGCTTTTAGGCTGTAGGTCTCGGTCACTGCTGCAGGAGAGGAGAACACAAGGTATACAGTACCTCTGTGAAAATTTCCAGGGGGATAGCAGAGGGACTGATCATCAGCAGTCTCTCCTCTTAATCCCATTTTGGGTGGGGGCCAATAGCACTTAAGTGATGCATGTCTAAGATGTATGTTATTGCAATGAGTTGAATGTCATTTCAAATATTTGAGATTGCAAAGATAATAGCTAAGAAGGACAGAATGCACACAGTGTGCATTATCTACATTTTCCAGATAGAAACATTGTCTTTGGGTACTTAACAAAATGATGCAGCAACTTTGAAGTTCCTCTACTAACCATCAAAGGTAACTTGGTGCCATCAGAAAAGGTATTTACACAAGGTTCCCCAAGCAGGATTCTCAAAGCATTTCAGGCAGTTGAGAATGTATTGGAACCCTCCTTTTGTCATGGGAAACTACATTATAAAGATCAGGTTATTCATTCAAATGGTTCATTAAGAAACTAAGGAAGGAAGATGTCAATTTTATGTATCCCTTCCTAAGTTTTTATTAAATTTTAAATTAAAAAAATGTAAGATACCACCAAAACTTGTAATCTTTTAAAAAAAACTGTTCTGAGAAATTTGTTGACATTGACCTTTATTATGAAAAAACCTGCTATTGTGTAATTGGGATTATTCAGGTAAAAATAATCATGTGGATGAATTCACAAAATGCATCCAAAAAGATCTGACTTCTTTTTATTTAATTTATAACCATAACAGACATAGTATCCCTAAGAAAGAATTTTCTGCTCAAAAATAGAGCAAAAATCAGAATAATTATTTATCTTGGTCAATGCTTTAAATATACATCCATATATTCAGCTGATCCCAGAGGGGGGCAGGGAACAAAGAATGTGTTTGTGGTTTGTGTGTGTGTGTGTCCTTTCTCCCAGGATTTGCATCACTTCCTATTATATCTGTTTTTCAAGCTGTCTTCAATTTAGAATCTTTAGCAAGAGCAGAAAATTTTACTTGTAACAAATTAGTCAGCTTTGTTCGACAGGAAAACTGCAATATGTAATTTTGGAATTTCATTCAGAACAAGTAACCTGAGGGCAGTAGATGCTGCCAATAAAGAAGGGACTGATTTGTCATATTATACTTGGATGCATCTGTGATTTTGGTGCAGTCTTTCCCTTACAATGTGACAAGGTACACACCCAAAATGATGAGACTTTTATGGGGAGGCTATGGCCTTTTTACCTTTCCTCCTTCTCAATAAGTCTGTACCTGCATACAAACAGTTAGATTCAACAAGCCAATTTCAAGAGGCTGGGAAAAAAAACACATTGTACAATGACATATTAATTACTGGGCTTTGTCCAGAGAATGACAAAAGTTATGTTAGGAAGACTGGCTTTCTGTCACTTATATTGGTGCTTTTCTGTTTTCTGATGGAAAGCAATATGCTTTCACATTGTTTCCACTACTGAAGATAAATTGGAAACATCTATATCACATGTAGTAGGATTCTTGCAAGTATCCCTAATAAAAACAGAATACTAATCTTTATTTTATGTAATTCCAGAAAAGCATGCTTAAGTCATTTTCTGAAGGCAAGCTGAGACTCTTCTATGTCTCATTCTCATTGTATAATTTTGTGAATCTGGAGTAGCCCCTTTAGTCAATGGAACAACACCTAGGTAAGGTGTTGTTGATAAAGAGATGTGAAGAGCACCTCCTAGGCTCTGCTTCTCAAACTGTTTCCCTTTTGATGTGAAAGCTCTTTTTCTGCACAAAATGTTCATCAACAGGAAAAAAATATATTTCTCTTTGAAGAACCAAATTTTCTTTCATTTTCTTTCTAACACTGCTCAGATTCCTTTCCTTGGAAATGCCAGCTTTCATGTACAAAACCTATTGTTACAATGTATAGTTTCTGAATTATAATAAGCTGTACTATAATTTTACAGGAATTTAGGAAATTTTGCTTTGTGGGAGTATATGAAAAGAAAGCACTGAGTACGAAAGAAGATACTAAGTGTCGATATTGTGTAGGCTTCACTTTTTCAAACATGGAAAATAGTGTGAAAAAGGTGTCTGTATAAAGTCAGAAACTTTGCATAAAACATAAACAAAACACCAAATAGCCTTAAAACCAACATATATACAAAGAGTTAAGGTATCTATGCTTGTCACTCTCTCAAACGTCCAGAGGCAAGAAGCAAAGCCTCCCTTTTCTCTCCTTTACTTGCCAAGAAAGAAGGAAATCTTAAGATGATCAGACTAGTCAGAAGGGCATAGTTTATAAAAAAAGTCAAATAATTGCATTCAGATCAGTGAGAATCCAAGTATCCTATGAATATGAATATGTTTCTAAAAAGCTAACCACTCAGCCAAGCACAGCCAAGGCGACCAGGAGGCTGGTGAATAAATGCTATAGATATTAGATGAGCAGCAGGAGGAAACAGTAAGAATCCATAGCATACTCAGCAGGCATTGATGCAAGTTACATATGGGTTTTTTCCTAGTAAATCCCACAAACTGACTAATTATTGTAGGCAGTATGTTACCAGACTTCTGGAAAATATGTGAACTTCTAGGTACTACAGCAGTGCAAGACATGAAGGCAGATGTATGTATCAGAGGTTTGACCCAGCTGATCTCCAGAATCTTTGCACATTTTTCCAAGGCATGGAAATTCAGTCATGTTATGTTATTATCACATCACAATCAGTCAGAGTGCAAAGTCAATGTGGCAGACAAAAAAATCTAAAGAAAGCTTAAAAAAAAAAAAGTATAACAAAAAGAAAACATACCAAAAGGTGTTTCAGAAAAGAAAGACCTGTGCAATGGATGGCATCAACACACATGTAAACCTGGAGACTATTTGGTAGAACTAATCTCATGTGATATCGGCCATCTAAACTTTAGATGTGCAAGCTAAAAGAAATGTTATAAATTTTCATTATAATCTTTTCGTTCCTGATAGCGGAAAAGGACTTGCAGTCCAGGTAGCTGACTGTGAAGGGAATCCTGAATACTGTCTTGGCTATAGGAGCAAATCAGGTTTATGCCTATACACATGTGGATCTGGGGTCATTTAAGATGTGCTAGTGAAACTGAAGTATCTGGTCAGGAATGGCAGATTTGTTGAAGAACCTGTGGGATACCCATGACTTGCTGGAACAGAAATTGGACTGAGGAAGAAAAATATTTTAGGGTATTTAAAACAGCAGGATATACCTATGTTTAAGCCCCTGAATCCCTTTGTAGATAAAGATATATAAACTGCATCTTACTCTACACACACAGTACATCACCTTCTGCCACTAGATTTGACTAGTCTTCTGTCCATTTGATTCCCTCTCAGCATAGCCATAGTATCAGAATAAATAATGCACAAAAGGGAAGAGGAGCTTAGAATGGCCTAAAGTAATTACAAATGCCTACACAGGACAAACTGAAATCCTCAAGGTTTTCATGCCCCTGAGCTGGGAGATGGAGATAGGATGTAGTCCCAGTTGTCGAAGAGGTGGCAGTCACCGACCTGCTCCTCCACCTGGATGCCCACAAGTCTACGGGGCCAGACGGGATCCACCCGAGGATACTGAGGGAGCTGGCGGAGGAGCTTGCCAAGCCACTCTCCATCATTTATCAGCAGTTCTGGTCAACCAGGGAGGTCCCAGATGACTGGAAGTTAGCTAATGTGACACCCATCTACAAGAAGGGTCGGAAGGAGGATCCAGGGAACTACAGGCCTGTCAGCCTGACCTCGGTGCCGGGGAAGGTCATGGAACAGATCATGCTGAGTGCCATTATGCGGCATGTGCGGGACAACCGGGGGATCAGGCTCAGCCAGCATGGGTTTATGAAAGGCAGGTCCTGCTTCACTAACCTGGTCTCCTTCTATGACAAGGTGACCCGCTTAGTGGATGAGGGGAAGGCTGTGGATGTTGTCTACTTGGACTTCAGTAAGGCCTTTGACACCGTCTCCCACAGCATTCTCCTGCAGAAGCTGGCTGCTCATGGCTTGGACAAGTGCACTCTGTGCTGGGTTAAAAACTGGCTGTACGGCCGAGCCCAGGGAGTTGTGGTAAATGGAGCCAAATCCAGTTGGCGACCGGTCACGAGTGGTGTTCCCCAGGGCTCAGTGTTGGGACCGGTCCTGTTTAATATCTTTATCGACGATCTGGATGAGGGGATTGAGTGCACCCTCAGTAAGTTTGCAGATGACACCAAGTTGGGTGGAAGTGTCGATCTGCTGGAGGGCAGGAAGGCCCTGCAGAGGGACCTGGACAGGCTGGATTGTTGGGCCGGGGCCAACTGTATGAGGTTCAACAAGGCCAAGTGCCGGGTCCTGCACTTTGGTCACAACAACCCCAGGCAACGCTACAGGCTTGGGGAGGAGTGGCTGGAAAGCAGCCTGGCTGAAAAGGACCTGAGGGTGATGGTTGACAGCTGGCGGAATATGAGCCAGCAGTGTGCCCAGGTGGCCAAGAGGGCCAATGGCATCCTGGCTTGTATCAGGCATAGTGTGGCCAGCAGGACCAGGGAGGTGATAGTGCCCCTGTACTCAGCACTGGTGAGGCCGCACCTCGAGTACTGTGTCCAGTTTTGGGCCCCTCACTACAAGAAGGACATTGAGGTGCTGGAGCGTGTCCAGAGAAGGGCAACTAGGTTGGTGAAGGGTCTAGAGAATAAGTCTTGTGAGGAGCGGCTGAGGGAGCTGGGGTTGTTGAGTCTGGAGAAGAGGAGGCTGAAGGGAGACCTTATTGCTCTCTACAACTACCTGAAAGGAGGTTGTAGCGAGGTGGGGTCGGTCTCTTCTCCCCAGTAACAAGTGATAGAATGAGAGGAAATGGCCTCAAGCTGCGCCAGGGTAAGTTTAGGTTAGATATTAGGAAAAAATTCTATACTGAAAGAGTAGTCAGGCACTGGCACAGGCTGCCCAGGGAAGTGGTTGAGTCCCCATCCCTGGAGGTATTTAAAAGACGGGTAGATGTGGTGCTTGAGGACATGGTTTAGTGGCGGACTTGGCGGTGGTAGGTTAACAGTTGGACCTGATGATCCTAAGGGTCTTTTCCAACCTTAACAATTCTATGATTCTATGATTCTATAAATTCTTTAAGAGAAATACACAGGCTGAAGTTTTTCCTTAACAGACAAATAATTATTCACATACTGTTGCAATGGATAACACATTTCATTAAAGCTGCAATCCTGTAAGACTAGTATCATAGGATGAAATAACGAACATGGAGCATTATGAAAAGTGTATTAATCTGAAAATAAGCTGGGGACAAAGCACAAGGTTCTAATTATAGATATGAAAGCAGACTCTCTACCATGAGAATCAGAAGCATCTAGGCAATTTCATCATATGAAAGATTTATATTCATCCTAATGCACTGATTTTAAAAACCTTCTGTCTTGAAACACAACCTATAATCCAATAATTCTGAGCAGTCTCACATCCTGACATAAATATCAGCTGAAGTTTAATTTTAGCTTGCCATGTGATCCCACCTGGAAATGCTCTAGATCCATCTGCATTTAAACAGCATTCCAAGATAAATGTTTGAACATCAGTCTAAGAAAGGGTTTATACTACAAGAACATGTGAGGGGAGATAAAAAACTCTTTTCTGAATCCCCAGCATAATAGTTTAATTTCTAAGCAAGTTATAAATTATTTAACAAAAGAAATAAAGAATAAATAACCTTCTAAACCATACACATATAATACAATACCAGCTCCTTTTATGTGAGTTACAAACATTAAGGAGTTACAAAGGACTGTTAAGTATAGGAACAGTTTATGACATTCCTATTTTTTTTGACATTTCAAATAAATACAACAAAAATGGAGCTCTAATACAGAACTGTTTGGTAGGAGCAGCTGTGTTATCATTTGTAGGCAAGCTCAGAAAAGTCTATAGGAAATGTTTGATAAAATGTGTTATGTTTGTGAGGGGAAGAGCTTGGATTTCGGATTCTTATTTCTCTCCTTGAGGATTAATTTCAGCAAGGAAGATTAGGCTAGAAGTTAGGAAAAACATTTTAGTGTCAAGGATAATCAAGCACTAGAACAGACTAATGAAGCTATAAAGTCTCTGTCACCACTAAGAATGTTTTGGTGCAAGTTACCTAAAGCCCTTTAGGAACAATATTGTGTTTTGAAGCAAAGGGATGACCTCTTGAAGTCCCCTCAACCCCATTCCTGCTACATAATAGCTCATACGTACTTGAGCACTAAACATTATTGACCGTAAAACAGATGATTGTACTTACTTTTTTCCTGGAGTATGCACAAAATTCCAGGTCCTAATCACACTGCTAAATGGTGGAGATTTATCCAGGGAGATGACATTTAAAGACCCTACTCAGTATCTCCTAGTTTCATTTTCATCACAGAGGGGAATTTATTTAAGATTTAGCAATTCACTTTCTATCATATTTATGCTTCATCCTGACTTTTGCTGATTCTAAATGAGCACTGATCATGAAAAGTAACTCTATTTCAAAGTCGGTTTAAATTACTCACTAGGTGAAGTAGCCCTTCTTCAGAGTGACTTACACCAGTCAAGGTTCAGGTCCAGTAATCATACATTCCAGCATCTTCACCTTTACTCCATTTTTGGTGGGGGGAATCCCCCTGTTTGCTTTCCAGTGTTGAAGGTCTTCATTATTAACTGGTAAATGTGCCAGTTGGTATGAAATCAGATTTCCTTCATAATCGTGTCTTTCTAAAGACATAGATTACAGAATTCTACCAGAACTCCTTTTTTTTTTTTTTCCCCCAGAAATGAAACCATGTAACTTTGTCAGATTTTTGATGGTATTACTAGCACTCTGATTCCCAGCCCAGACACTCTGACCCCATTACATCTCCAAGGAGTCATCAGAAGAAACCTCCTGAAAGTCCCAAGTAGCTTTATGTTAGTGGAAATGCATTTAAGATCTAGGCCAATAAAAGTGCTTAAGAACATTAGGCAAGCAAATTATCTTTCCAGGTGATTACTGAAGCATCATATCAAAGGGTGATATTTTGGTTTCAAGATGAAATAAATGTGCTTTCAGGTTTTTCTGGTTTTCTTTTTGCTTGTTTGTCTTCTTAATATTTGTTAATTTTCTACAGATCAATGGGAAAAGCAGACTTTTTAAAATGAAGGTTTAAAAAAGCCCCATGTTTTTTAGAATTTTCTTGCCACATGATTTAATAGCTAATAGCCATTCTGTCCCAGTTCATACAAGAGTGGCACAAGCTGTTGGCCAGACACTAGTTAATCACAGTCAGGCTTCCTGGATTATTTACTTCTCTTTTAATGACACTTTATAATAACAATTCAGGAACAGGATGATTTGTAACTATGTAAAGCAATGTTGTTTGTGATGTGGATACAAGAATACAGAAGATTATCTTGTCCTCTTTTCCACTATGTTTCTATCTTTGGCTGCAGTCTTTATTCTTATTCAAATTCTTTCTGCTTCTTTTTAGGAAAACCAGCTGGATTATACTGGCAAATACCTCAGGAAGGCAGAACTAATTGCTCCAATTACTACTGGAGAGCCAGGTGGGCAAATCAGAGCACTGGCCAATCAGGGATAAATAAAATAAATGTTTTCCAGAGTTTAGAGAGGAAGCTGATAATTCTTAGGTTTACAATACTGCTGTTGTTTATCTTGAATTACTTCTTCAAATCAGTGTGGTATTTAGGTATTAGTAGTACGGTTATTCCTAGCTTGACAGAATGTGTATAAAATATTATAGATATTTTTTAATAAAAAAAAAATAAACAAAACAGAGAGAGGATAAGGACTACTGTCAGTGCATAAGTCTGATTCATTGCTTAAGGATCCCTTGTGACTAAAAGCATATCTGATCTTTTCAATTTTTGAAATTAAAATTTGCATTCCCCAAAATAAAGGAGGTGCAGTATGAGGGCATCAATATGTGACAGGCTAGCTGCAAGTGCTTTCATTACTTATTTTCTATTCCCTTGTGTCCCTTTTTTCCTCTGTACTGAAGCAGCTACTCATGCGAGAAATCACCCTTGATGGTATTTTCTGCTTTAAATTTTGTTGGCATTGATTAATCTTATGCTGTCAAGAGTACTAGATGGTAGAACTTTGGTAGAACCTGACGGCGGAAAGCAAGGCTGTGATTTTATATTAAAGACAGTTTAAACAATGCCAGGCTGAATTTTAGCCTTTTTATTAATAGAGAGAGTAGAGAAGTCTGGTAATAATACCTTATTCTTTCATTTAGATCTTCCTGGGCAAGGATTACATTTTACTCAGTAGTATTTTATTTCACAAACTGACTTCATCTACATGTATACCAGAATGTCAATAAGACTGTAAAAACAGATATTACAGATGCTAAAAGTGTGTTTTAAAAAAGAGATCACCAGGCTTATATTGCTCTTTAGGAAAGACACTGAGAGTGTGCAGCAATTTCTTTTGCTATGTACTACTGGACATGAGCTCGATACCAAAAAAATGCAATTCAACCACTGTTCAGGTCAGTGTTGATAACATTTCAGATTGGCTGGGTTTCTCTTTAAATCCATGGATCAATATCCATTGTAATCAAGTCAACAGTCTCATACTTAGTCAGTACAAGATTCTGTTGATTCAAGAAAAATACTTGAAAGTCCAGACTGTTTTTTCAGGTTCTCTTATGTTTTAGTATATGTCAGGTTAAACGTTCAATTCTTCTGAGATATTTGAGTTATTGGGAAGGCAGCAAACAGCAAAGATAGTATTTGACATGTATGCAAGAACAAAATAGATGGCGCTCCCTGTGGTTTTGAGACACCAGTCTAAAAAGGTCTTGAAAAGAATTGGACTGAGCCTTGGTGCAGAAACATGGAACTATTCCAAAATAACATAAATTCTCTGCTATTGTGAAAGCGTCTGGTTCTGACTTGGTCATTTATTGCTGATCTATATACTGCTAGTGTGTTATGAGTTGGGGATTATGTTGTAGGAGAGAAGAATTTTCTCTCTGGAAGAAAAAGTTCAGTTTAACTAATTTTTTTAAGAAAAATAAATACGTGTTAGTGTATGATTTGTAAGTTAATTGGAGTTACTAGCAAGTTACTCTTGCTAGTAACCTTGAGCATGTGGATTCACAATTCATCTGTCCATTCACTTCCTGACATAAACATAAAAGTGAGCAGATGTATGATATATAATGATACTTTCAATTTTCCTTGGAAACAACAGTTCTCAGACTCTTACCACCCAATGCTATACATGTGACATTCTGATGTTCCTTCAGTAATTGAAGCTCAATACAAAGGTAAGAAACTGAAAAGAAAGTGGAATTTTCCTGGCACTGACTGTATCTGTTGAAGACAAAACACTGTGCAAAGCGAGTGAGATGTGCAACCCTGAAGTTCCTAGTCAAACGTACAGAAGAAACCACTGCCAAAGGATAAAAGTGTTTCTACTTCTATAACTGCAAAATACCTTTGCCTGAATGGGCAGCTCTTCCCAGAATACCACTCACGCACCACAGAAGAATTTGCAGTTTGTATGTAGAACCCTTCAATAAAAATTGTCACCTCTTTCATATCATAGAATCATAGAATGATTTGAGTTGAAAGGGACTTTTAAAGATCATCTAGTCCAACCCCGCCACCATTGGCAGGGACATCTTTCACTAGATCAAGCTGCTCAATGCCCCGTCCAACCTGACCTTGAACTCTTCTACGGATGAGGCATCCACAACTTCTCTGGGAAACCTGTTCCAGTGTCCCATCACCCTCATTGTAAAACATTTCTTCCTTATGTCCAACCTAAATCTACTTTCTTTCAGTTTAAAACCATTGCCCCTTGTCCTGTCACTACAGGCCCTGGTAAAAAGTCTCTGTCTTTCTTGTAAGCCCCCTTTATATATTGAAAGGCTGCAATAAGGTCTCCTCGCAGCCTTCTCTTCTCCAGGCTGAACAACCCCAACTCTCTCAGCCCTTTTTCACAGGACAGATGTTCCAGCCCTCTGGCCGTTTTTGTAGCCCTCCTCTGGACCCACTCTAACAAGTCCATGTCATTCTTGTGCTGGGGACCTCAGAGCTGGATGCAGTACTCCAGGTGGAGTCTCATGAGAGCGGAGCAGAGGGGCAGAATCACCTCCCTCGACCTGCTGGCCACACTTCTTGTGATGCAGCCCAGAATGTGGTTTGCTTTCTAGGCTGCACATGCACATTGCTGGCTCATGTTCAATTTCTCATCCACCAGTATCCTCAAGTCTTCTCTGCAGGGCTGCTCTCAATTAACTCATCACCCATCTTTGAGTAATGGTAACAAATATGAGCTCTGTCTAAACTCCTTCCCACTTTAATAATTTTGCAGGTTGTGTTTTTTTGTATTCTATAGTTGAGTCTTCTGGAAGAAGTAATCTACTGTAATTTTTCTGATTACGGTCCAAGAAAAGCAACAAAAGCAGTTGGCGCAATCATTAGAAATAAATTGTTAGAGATTATTAGAGAATTTCCTTCATGCCAAAGGAAGTTAAGGGTATATTTATAATACCTAGAGTATTTAGACTCATCATATAATCCATGAGGAGACTTAGATATCTACAGGGGCAAATTATAGCACATAAACTAGGCGCTGATATACTTTGTAATACTGGCTTAAGGTGGTGGTATACCAGTCCCCACAGAAAGTGAGGATGTAGTCCCAAAATGCAGTGCTGCGAGGATCTGGAGGCACACCAGAAACCATTTGCTGCCTGTAACTGGCTGCTATCAGGACGATAACTGGTGTTTGTCTATGTTACAGCAAGGTTGACTTTTGTCCTCTAGTCCCCTGGTATCCAAGGGCTGCTGAGGTGGCAGAGGGGCACCTTCGCCTCTCTCCTTCCTAGATGGAGATCCTCCCGCATGAGCCTCTCAGGACTTCCCCAAAATGGGAATTCCACTAATTTTGGCATCAAACCACCAGAAAATCTGCTTCCTTCCATGAATTAATGCAAATCCCTCTTGTCCAAACCCAGAACATCCATCTTAGAATCTTTTTATCACATCTTTTGCATTTTCATTCCTAAATTACAGTGCTTCTCCATTAAATATCAAAGAACTTATTCCGAACATTTAGAACAAGTGACTGGATGATTTCTTTATGCACTTTTGTGGGGGAACTGTCTATAAATGTTGCAATGTTTGCTTTCTTTTTAATTTTTTTTTATGTTTATGAACAGTTAAAGAGAAAAATGCTTTTGAGGGAAAAACAGCTACATATGTCTTTCTGGTATTCATGTTAGATGACTTAAGATGAGCTTATGTATCTATCTAATAGATACAAAGATATAAATTAGACTTGAATATGAAAGAAGGAAAGTCGCAGATGATCCCAAATTTACATAAATTTAATATTTAACCTGATCTCTGTCCTACATTGTTCCCAGTCTCAGCGTTTTCATTCAAAGTCACCATTGCTTGTGCAAGGGTGATAAAATTCACCTTCATTTTAATCCAGCAAGAACTTCAATTCTAATTATAATCTCCTTCATGAATATTAAGCATCATATTTTAATCTGATCTCACAGTCCTCTTTTTTTGTGAAATGATACAGATAATTGCAAGAAAAGTTTCTAATCTGCAGTAAAACCCATATTTTCAGCCTGGCCAACCAAGACATCAAAGTACAGATTTGTGCATAGCTAAAAGCATTTCCAAATCTCAGTAACTATACCATAATTAGCCCTTAATAATTTCCTTCTTCTGTCTTTTTTCTTCTCTTACTTATAACTTTCTGGTTGAAGGTCTGAAATTAAGACTATTTCTCTCTGAACATCCTCATAAGGACTAATATTATAGTGCTGATATTTCAACCATTGGAGTTAAAAAATGTCAAAATACTAAATTTTTAAAGTGTGGAGACGCAGCAAGTTGATTTAAGCAACCTCTCAAGCCCTTAGTCTGTTCTCAGTCATACCACGGCGAGTCCTTTGGCTTAAACAGAGTTACTCTAGCCTAACTAAGCAGCAAGTAAAAGGAGAATGAATTTTTTTTTCTGAGTTTTAATTAGTTTGAAGAATGTGGCAATGCTTAGTTGTGCCTGGGCTGTCAGTTTGTTTTATGCCTTATTTATTTGAGCGCTCTAGTCCACATACTATTGCTGTGCATCCCTTCAAGAGAAAGTGTTATAAAGTTTGCAAGATAATTTTTTCCAGGGTCTATTCCATGCAGACATGACGGATGAAAATTTTACCAGGTCTATTCAGAAAGCTATAAAGGAAAATTTGCAAGTCAAATGGTTGCTGGTCACTTACTTACAGAGGTCATGCACCTTTCCTCCAAAATGTTATTAGAATGACCTCCTAGCCTGTTTTAAGGTTTGTGTGGTATTTCAACCATTTTTCTCATACAGATTAGACTGTCTTAATTAATGAAATATGAAGTTAAATGATGAAACTGTTAAAACTGAATTTCTTAGTTTATAATCCAGGTTGATGAACCACAAAGCTCAAAGATTAAGGAAAAAAAAGTGTGTTTTTTAGCTTAGACTACTCTGAATAGATGAAATAAAAATCAAAGTATTGTAAAATTTGCCTTTTAAAGCATGATGTTATCACAGAGTTTGTTTGTTGTTTTTATTTTTATCTGTAACTCAGGCAAATACATAGCATGCAAAAAAGGAAAACCCTGGAAGAGTTCATTAAAGGTTATGTAAACAATGAGTGCATATCACTAGTATGTCATCTTGCAGAAGTGCAGTAAGTATGTGTGCATCATCAGATTTTGAAATAGTACAAATCAATTCCTTCTGCCTGGGTGTGGAAATACATCTACAGAGGCTTTACTAGGATATTCTGCAATTTTCTGTCCAGGTTCAGCCATTTATACAGGGAGACAGTTTCTTGCTTACAGGACTTCATTTTACTGCACTCAAAGGATGATGCTCAAAGGACCACTGTAAATGTCAGAAAGTGAGCCTCTGAACCATGGCAGAACTGTGTAGAGAAGTTTTTGGTATTCAGGACATGGACTGGATGGGAATTTTTTTTAAAAAAGTAAAAAACTCACTCTCTTGGAAGATGTGGGTGGGGAACCACTCTGTTCTTATACAAAGTTTACAGTTTTCTGACTGAAAATACTGGCAATAATGAGGCCAGTCACAGAGGATGACAGAAGCACTGTGGGTATTCATTCACTCAAAAACATACTGAATGAGTGAAGCCAGGCCATGCTTACTGACATATTCATCTTTCCTAAAAGAGTCTTTGTTTGAGATGAACCTCAATGTCTGTAGTCCTAGAGGAATATTTTGCATGTATATAGCATCTTCAAAATGAGAAGATCCAAAAATTTCCTTATAGTAAACTATTTCAATTAAAATGCTATTCTTATCTGTATATCTGTCTTCTACTAGAAATAATGACAGTTTGGGATTACCTAGAAAATACACACTTTTGAAATATATGAAAATAATTTTCCCCATGTATTTCTTAATTGGATAAATAGTTGGTAGGTGGAAAATACCATCTAGGATCTATTGGCCGAGCAGTTTCATAGGGCAGATAGACCAATCATGATCTACGACTGAATCAAGATATTAATCATGTGCTTTAATTGTTAGTTTCAATCCTTACATGGAATGCAATTGCTTTTTTCTTTGTAATGTCTGTAATATTCCATAGCATGTCATAAGAAGTCTTTAAACAAAAGATATTGCACTTTCTGAAATGAATAGAGAAATTGGTTTGCATAACTCAATGAAGATTACAATATGTATCATAAGATTTACTGAAGGTTAAGAAGATGAAGTATTTCATCTGCTCAGGGCAGAATGTCCAGTGTAAGACAGCATGCATATCATAAAAATAACTGTAACACAGTGTCCAAGAACAAAACTCTGAATTATTTTATATAATTAAGTAGTATGAAAATACAGAATATGACAGGATGATATGTTCAGAGAAACAAAGATTATCATAGCAATACTCACAGTTATTTGTATTGACCGTTTGGTTTTGTCAGCAAAGTAAGTAGTACTGTTTTCCAATATTTACTTATAATTTAACTGACACATCTTAATAGCATAAAAACTATTCCCAACAAAACATTAGCACGTTTCTCAAGTGGGTAAACAATTACAAAAGGAGCATATTTTTCCCTGGTGATTCCACTTATGTACATGCCTAAGTTTTGGTGTCATACCCTGTGAGCTGAATCTGAACTCTGTTGCTACAGTTTTGATTCAGCTGCCTAAAAAAACAGTTTTCATTGCCATTTGAGAATCCTACCTTGCTTTGCCTCCAGCTACTGGTCTTAAAGATCTTGTTCCTCTAAGTCCCCTGCCATATTTGCCAGGCTTGTGTGAGTGACTAAAACATTTCAAGTAGCAATAGATCCACATGTTTAAGCAATTGGATTTATTCTGCACAGTTTTAAAGAGAGTAATCCACAGGCTATTTTTCACAGAAGTTATCCATTAAGAATATTTGAAAATGTAAAAATAGTACTAGTATTAAAAGGTTTTAAGTATAACACCAAATCCTTATTTGCAAATGAGAATACAAATGTCAACTACGGGACCTCTCTACAAATTAATGAAAACTGGGAATGAACATTTTCTTCCAGTTAATTGCAGAGCTCATCTGGTCCACAACACAGGTAAGTGCATTACAGAAAAGATATCATTTGATCTTTAAGACTTTAAGATTTTCATTCAGTTTTGTTCATCTATGAAAAGAATACCACAATAATTCTGTAATACTGAAGTAATTCTCAGTTAATCTTGAGTTCCTCTAAATTCTGAACTACTTCCCCACAAGGTAATTATATTTACATGCTGAAACTGAAATGGTCTTGAATTGTTTTCCAGGTTTTAGTTTAATTTATCATTTGAGATTGACCTGTCCCATCTTAGCTAGAAATCACACACTAAAAACTAGGCTGGCTGCCCCAGCTTCTCTCAATGGGGAAAAACAACACTTGGTAAGAACCACCCATTTTATCAGACTTGGAGTTGTAAATCTTAGAGTTCTCAAGTTAGGAGAGTTGAATTGCATCATAAGTGAAAATTAGGGAATTGCAGCTCTTGAGTTATTTGCAGATTTTGAAGATGAGCAGAAACATGCCTTTGGCTGGAAAGGCAGTTTTAGTGACCAAATGCTATATACACATCTTTTAGAATGTTTCAAAAGGTGCTTTTTTGGTTGGGTTTGTTTACAATTATCATTCTGTTATAAAACACATCATGACACTTTAAAAAGGGAAAATTCCTGATTTCCCATTTTCATCCCACCATTTATCTTTTAAAAAATAGTTTGGTTTTCAAATTCTTAAAAATACCATTGAACAAATTGAAGTTTGACAAGCAGCTGAATTTGGATTTTTGTATGATGAGTACTATGTACTGAAAGATTTAGTAGAATGCACGTACAGGATTCTTGCTTTGGAAAAGACATTTTTACAGTTCTACCTTCAAATTCTGATTTGATTTCTTCAAATCTGTGGAACATTAGACCGCTTTTACCTCAAATATAGCAACAGCAATTATTTCCCCATGTATACAGATTGCAGAAACCTGAAAAATCTTGATTTTTAAGGCTGAACTTAACATGAAATTAACTTCAATTGTATATATGAATTTCAATTTATGAATTAATTAAAACCCAAAGCTGCATTGAAATGCATTAAAATGATAAAAGTATTATTTTACTAATAAAATGAAGGTCATGATAATTAAGTTTTATATTTGAGGTCAACAGAAACATACACTTGAAAGAAAATACCTTATATGTAAAGGGAAATGGAATTTTCCTAACATATCCTTCAATACAAAACACTCTCTTAATTTTCATGCAGTTGTCCATTATTACACATGAAACAGATAATCACATTGTTCATGAAACTTTGAAAGCCATTCTGTCGGGCTCTTTCCAGCTCCAATATTACAATGTCTCCTTCTTTGGCAACACCACATTCATACTGAAAAAATGCACTCAGGATTTCCCAATCAGATAACACTATAGTCTAAGTGCAGCAGTCAAGCTTGATGTTCAGCTAATATTTCTACTTAAAACTTAATGTTTTAAGTAGACACCAAAATTAATAATTGCTTTATGAAGCAAATATTCTGAAATGTTATAAAAATAGAGCCTGACAGCCATTGGATATTTTCTTCTGATTTAATGGGTATCGAGTCAGCTCCATACTTCATATTTTTTATTCCAATGCTATGAAAAGCAATGAACATTGAAAGAAAGATATTATTCATTGCAATCTAACTATTTAATTACTTTAAATAAACAGGTAAGACACTGTTCTTGTTTAAACCGAAGACTCATTACATTGATGCTATGTGTAAAGGGCCCTCAGTGTAAATGAAAGCCAGGATCTTAATCTATAATACAAAGAGAGCATAGGCTAATCTTTCACAGCATAACAAGTAAAAGAAATAAACATATTGGTTCTATAAATATGGGATACCACTGTAGTGTTGTTTGTATTTCTTTTTACCTTCTGCATCGGTTAATCCTACTCCCGACTGCTTTACTGGTTCTTGTCCATTCTGGCTCATCTTCCCTCTGTCAAAAGATATGGTGGTAGTTGTCAATAAGATCATAAAGAGATGAGATCTAAGAAAATTATACACCCAAGCCAGTGAGGCTTGATTCTGCACAAAAAGACAAACATCACAGGTATTTCTAAAAAACAAAAAGGGCTCTGTGTGTGTGTGTATACAGATATATATTTAATTTCAAGAAAATAAAGTGGACAATAGTTTTTTTTCTATTGCTATTTGGACAGATCGCTTAAGGATATTTTCTTTTTCGCTTTTGGAGGCAACTGCAATTGCATCTTGCTAAACCTGTACAATCTTACAGAATGAGGCCATCAGGGACTGTCTGCTACCTGTCCTCCATCAGCCTGGGGTTCTGCAATCAGTCTACATAGCTCCTCTCCTCACTTTATCCTGCTATGGTGAACAGTGAGATATATAATGAGGAGTCACAAAATTGATATTTGGTCTACAATACCAGTACTTCAAAGGTAAGGCATATTTGTGGTCATTATCTTCTTCTAATGATTGATTTTGCATTACAGTTTAGGTTTAGCATAAGAAACAATTCAGTTCTGAGACAAACATGGATCTTAAAGTAAGGTGAGTGGAATACATCATGCTTTGGAGGTCCCTATCTTTCTCCACTGGATGTAGAAAGAACTTGGATTACAATCTAGATGTCCATTTTTAGGCAATGAAAGGTAGGTAAATGTAAACTATCTTTAAACATACTTGTTGCAAGCTCTAAGGCATGATGACAATCACTCTCAAGAACATCTGCTACTATGAGATGTTTGAGCTTCTGTTTGTCTTTCTCCCTTAAGACTCTGAAATGCTGTGATAGAGAATATAAGGCACTATCTTCAGATGCATGTGATTCCTCTGGGGTTAAAGGGTCAGCTCTGCTCTTTGCTACCAATGAGCCAGCTTCATGTTTCACAGAAGTAACAGAAGCTGTCCAAGTTCACAATGAACTAAAAAAATTAGTATAAAAGTCAGTTTTTAAAGTGATTTTAAATTCAGTTTTAACTGAAAGTTATTCTTCTGCTGTGAGGTAATGCTTTCTAAAACATATTACAAATACGATACAAGAATTATTTGTCCCTAGGGTTAAATTCCTTACACATTGTTCAGTTGCTTTTCACCTTTGCATTCAAAATTAATATAATTTACAGACATTATACTGGTATGGATGGTTACACAATACAAAGGCACACAGAATCTTGTCATTATCATAGTTGATATCATGAGTAACCTTCAGGGGTATTACAATTGGATAATAAGAGTCTTCTAAAAAAAATCTCCCAAATAGAAAGACTTTACAAAATCTTTGCAGCTGTGTATAACTGTATATAATGATTAATTTCCCTTGATAGTTATAACAATATTTAATATTGGCAAGTATTCTAATTAGTTACCTCATAAAAAAATTCCCATGATGTCACTATTTAATTCATTTATTTTGCTTCATGACTAAATGTTCCTATGGTTAAAAGCATTTGGACTAGAGTAGAGTTTAAAATTCGGCCTATCCAACACTTTTTCTATTAGTAGATCAGAAACTTAATCTAATCAGGAAGTTTATAACCAAAAATGGTTTTATACGTCAAGGCACTTAAAATTATTTAGCTCGCTTAACGCTTCACATGCAAATTGTGAGCTGTGGTCTTATGGATATGCTAAATCAGTGTGCAAGGTCAGGGTCCATGAAGTCATTATCAAGCCAGTGTGAATGCAAATGTTGACTAGAATTTCAGTCATACATATATTCAGATATATAAGAATTTTTATTCAGAATTCGAAATGGAAAGAGTTATCTATTTTAAAACATTCTCCCTAGGGATGATAAGGTCTCCAATGGTAAACAGTAATATTGTTATTAATTTTCATTACATTGCCATGTAAAGTCCTTGAGACTAACATGAAAAAGTAAGCATTTTTTGTCTATGTAAATGTCCTGTGTAACTTTTAAAGCCTCTGTCTAATAACAGTATATAAACAATTTACTTTAAAAATGCTGTAATAAAAAAGATACTGTAGCCCTTAACAGAAAATAAGAGGGCTAGATATATTTTATTTAATTAAGTAAACTTCATGGGAACAAATTGCTATAAGAGAAAAGCTGAAGCCATGGGGACTTCTTCCTGCTTTTCAGCAGAAGTCCAGCTGATTTCAGGTTTAATAGGCTGGTGAATCTGTCAGCCAAATACCAAGTAACTGCAGATACTGTCACATTGCTAGATAATGCACAGTAAGTGATACTATTTGGACTCAAATTTAGCATATGTGAACTGAAAACCTCTATTGAGAGCTCCATCTTGTGTTTTGGTGCACAAAGATTTTACGCATCTTTGCTTTTCTCATTAGGAATGACAGCAAAATAATTTTCCTTTGAGATAGTCAAATCCAATTAAAGATTGTCTTTTTGCCACTGGGAAGTACAACTCATTTAGAACAACATGAGTGAAAAGTTCAATGAAAATTAAACAATTGGCACCCCACAACCTGAGCTCACATTGTCCTCCTAGATTCTGAAAATGAGACTGAAATATTAGATTTGTGTCTATTTTCCTTTTAGCCACTAATAAGCTGTAGACAAATACCATTGGGCTTTATTTTAGAAAATGATGAATACTTAGAAATGTCACAGTTCTAGAGAATTAATATTTTCTTCATTCAAGCTTTTTTAGGAAGATTATATCAAACTCTTGTGACTAATAATTCAAGAGTGCAGGGGAAAAGCAAAAACTTGTGTCCCAGAGAAAAACATGGAACAACTATTGCGGACACTGAATGAGCAATGACCACCAACTAATATTTTGAGAACAGTCAATCTATAAAAAAATTCAGGTCAGAAACATTAAGTTAATCAGGAGCAATTGTTTTTTCCTGTAAAGGAATATAAATGAAATTGCTAAATGAAGGTGCATGCTGCCAAAGTCGAGGGGAAAAAAATCCTGGCAAAGCTTTTCTTTGTGGAGTAGTTAACCAGGTAAAATGGCTGAAAATTAAGTCATTTTATAGGATCATTGCACTGGTAGTAACTTGATAATTCCTACAGGGACTCCCTCCCAAAAATCTTTTTCTAACCTAGAATTTCTGAGAAATTCTACTCAAACTCTTAAAAACTTGGGGAAAGTTGGTTTATATCCAGAATCTGAATTTCAGTTGCACTAGTAACACGTATTTCTAGGAGGAGGTCAATCTGAAAACTTAAACTAAGCATTCTCAGGCCCATGAAAGTTGTACTTTTAAAATCTAACCCAAGCCCACATCGGCACACTTGCATCAAAAACTGAGACTTACACCTCTCCTGTGTGACGGCAATAAATTCATGAGGTTGAGGAAGAGGTTTTGTTGGTTATTAATAATTTAGTGTTCAACAAAACAGAATAAAAATACAAGCTCTGAAAAATTCTCCCCCTTTAGCTGCTATTCTACTGCGTAACTCAAGTCTGCAGAGCAAACTACTTAAGAAGATGACTGGCGAGTGAAAGGGTTATACATAGTCAGTGCACAGAGGATACAGTATATTAAAGGAAAAGCCTTACATTCTTGGGATGGGAAATAGATTATTCTCTCCTGTGGCACTGCTGCTGCCTTCGCTATCCATGCTGTATCCACTGCCAAAACTACTGGCTGATGAGCCAGTGGAGACAGAACTTTCTGCAGGTCGGTGATTAGTAGACCTTGCTGTACAGGGCGGGAAAAGTGGGTTACAAAAAACCTTGTAAGACATCAGTAATATCCATGTTAAGAAAAAATGTAATTTATCAAAATCACATGCTGCAAATGCTTTCAATTTTTACTTTACATTCCAGTATTGCGTTATCATCTTTTGCAGACGATGTTTATTCTCATATAGAATAAGGTGTTCTAAACCAAACAGTATACCACCATATTTTTTCTCCAGTCATGTTAATAGTTCAAATCAACAGCCTGAGGGAAAAAAAGAATGGGTTAGATTGATTAACACTGCTTTTCTGATTAAAGCTACAGAAAACCTGTTATTCATCTGAAATATTTCATATGGTAATCTTGTAAAAATGAAAATCCCACTGGGCCTTCCTTATATTCCTCATGAAACATTCTTTGCATTTGGTAAGTTTGAGAAGGAGAGGAAGCTGAAAGGAAATACAGGTACACCATCTATAGTCACAGTAACTGTTTGACGACCTCCACCCCTCTTCAGACGTAACACAGCTACTGCATTATATTTCTCAACTGCTTCTACCCATCTTGATCTCTTTTACTATATGCCTAGAATTTTAATGCACATATTTTGATTGGAGATGCCTTAATCTTGTTTAAGGCCATTTGGTGTAGAAAATGTACACCAGCATACACTATTTTTACTTCAGATGCCTTATTTTGTGTTTTGCATACTATTGTACTACATGAACAAATATTCCAGTATTCAGCCTTTAGCAAGTTGAGAAATATAAACAAAAAAGGACACAGTGACATTACACATAATAATTAATACAGGAACAGTAAAGTAGCTATTCTCACATTGAATAACACAATTGCCTGGGAATATTAATACAGATTTTTGGATTTTTTTTCTTAAATGTCCTCTACTACATCTACTATTGTCATGTTTCATCTATTCTAACTGACTGAGCATATATACTGAAGATAAAAAATACTTTTCTGTAAAGTTACTTTTCTGTGAAGACTTAATGAAGTTTTATGTTATTTTGGGGAACTGTGAAACTCTAATGCAAGCAGTTAAAAGAGATTCTTCTTTAAACAAGAAATTAGTCAAATATCTGAATGGAAATTACTTCAAATAAGAGCCAGAGCCCCAGTGGTGTCTTGCCTTAAACTGGCAACCAATATTATTTATGTTTGACTGAATGAATAGTATTTTTGGTGAAGACTGCTGCATGCTGCCTGATGTGGGATCAGGAAGCTGAGTGTGACTCCTCAAACATCATGCAAAAACAGATTAATAATTGAAACTAGAAGAGAGGAATGAAGCAATTCACATATCATCAGTCCTTGGGCCAAACTGGGAGTTAAGACAACAGAACTTTTACTCTGCAAAGTGATTCTTCACTGCTAAACCGAGCTGTCACATAATTCTCTTTTTTTTTTAAACTCTATTAGCCTCCTCTGTTTCACTGTTGCCTACAGCCACAGAAGGAATCTGTCAATCTAAATTATTTTCAGACAAAAATAGTCTTTATCTCTCTTTTATGATTTTATACATCGATCATAGGCTATCTTGGATATTAATACAAATTAACAAACTGTAAAATCATAGTGTTATTAACAGATACTCTCAATGTCTCATCTGGAGAGAAAGCCACCCATGTTTTTTCCAGCAGAGACAGCCAGAGCACAGCAGTGTGCTCTGCTCAGGCACCTGTGAGCTTTCTTGCTCTATCACTTTCGGTTTGTGGTGCTATGAGTGAATTCCTATGACCCTGGTGACATGTCAGGAAACTGCTGTTGGGAAATGTTGGGTAAGAGCAAGATTTCAGAAAAGGGAGGTCAAGTTCTCCTTTCTAGTGCACTATCGCCAGCTGCCCTGGATTCAACAGCCTGAATTGGGGCTATCTCATGCCTGTCCCAAACTAATCCATAACCTCAGTTCTCATAGCGTTTGTGTGACCTGTATGACTTCTGATGTTTGTAGTTTGGGATTCTGAAGGTTTCTTTAGCTTGGGTTTTTTGCCATGGCATGACAAATGCCTCATAGGTGAGGATAATCGGGAAAGCCACACATCTGCAAAACCCATGGAAGCCAAGACAGTACTGTGCCAGCACAAAAAAGTGTCTTTAGTCCTTCCCTCAGGCATGAATTTGCTTAGTGTAGCATACTTCTCCACCATAACATATGTAGCTGAAAGGGTGGTTCATATCTGGGCTCTTATTTTTATTGACATTGTCGTAAAAGCTAATGCCTGAAGTAATTTCTGGTGGATTTCTAAAACCAGTAAGAACCTAGAATTTAGCCAGAAAAGCTTGAATTAAGCCTTTATAAATGGTTTAGAAGTTTTGCTACATCTATTTATAATCAAAACATAGTTGTTTCTTTTGAAACAGCTGTATCCTGATGATCCATTCAGTATGCTGTATTTTTAGTTACTCTACTGTTTTCACTAATTTACATCTTTTTCTCTGTTGATGTTTTTTCCCATAAGATCTCTTGGTGAATGGTTATAAAGGATCCAAGTTTAGATTCATGACTGGCTTTTGAAAATTCTAAAGTTCAATGTTACTATTTTTTTTTTCCTGTCTGCTCTATGAAGGTAATGAACTACAGCGTCAGTTTGCGACAAGAGATGAAATCCACAAATAATAGATTTACAGCTGGTTTTGTGACAAATCTGGATACAGAGAACTCCTCCATAACTCTTGCGACACCCACATTTTCTATATATCTATATTTTTACAGATAAATCTAGATCTCTAAGCTTCTGCTGCTGGTTATATAGGAAACTTCCAAGTTCTGAAGATGTGGCGATGCCTGCTGTCAGGCAACATTTTGTCTGAGAGTTAGAATAACCATGGTTAGATTTGTACTATAAGTTGAAAGTTAGAACTTGTTCCCTTCTCTCATGTGCATGGGCCTAGTTTGAACAAATGCAAACATTGTCTTAGGAACTTTAACAAGAAAAGCTGAGTTTGCTGTGGTGAACACTCCTCTAGTCTTACTAGTCTATATAAGGTCTGTGAAGCCCTATAGGTGTCAGAGCAATTGCCACCTTTCTTGGCCAATTGGGTTCCTATCCACATAAAGGAGAAGTAACTAAACTGAGATTAGGGCAGGTTCACTTCTAAGTTACAAAGCTTCTGCTTACAGCTCCCTATGCTAGAAAACACCCAAGTTCTCAGGTTTTGACATCAAAGTTCTGGTGGGAAGTGACTTGCTCTGTAGAGAGTTGGATAGTTTTGTATGGATTCACTCATTTTTTTGAGGTCCAGAGATCTGATATTCTCTTCTAGTATCACAGAGGTGCCTGATACTACAAGGTGTAGTCTTGCTTTGCCTAAATGTACAATATGTATTTGAACAGGAGCTTGGGCAAAGGCAAGTGCTATCATTTAAATATTAAGTAACCAGAGTATGGAAGAGCTATGTTTCATTGCTTCCTTGCTCATTGTTTTTTTCAAATTATTTCCTGATTCTTAGGAAAAAAAACCCCAACTTTTAAAAACTCTTAGAAAGCTTAGAAAACTTTTAGAAATTCTTAGGAAAAAAACTTCTCATAGGCAAGGTTTCGCTGCCAATTCATATGATGCTGAAATAATTTCATTTTTGGAAGAAAGAAAAGACTCTTCAGGCCTCAGCAGATGGAAGAGACTAAGCCTAACTGAAGATCATCACCCAGCATCATCTTTTGGCCTCTTACTGGAAGAGGGGAGATAACCTTTCCCCCCTCCAGTCCCTTCTCCATGAACCATTTATGCAGTTTATCAGGTGCTTGGTACTTTTTAAGGATTGTAACTTCAATAATATCTGGGCTGTCCAGCCCTTGGACTATGAAGAATAGAAACAGGAAATGAAAGTTTAAAACTCTAATATGAGCTGCTTCCTCTGAAATAGTGCACAGAATTTCCTATTATACAAAGCTATTGTTGTAGCTTTGATTTCATTTTCATCTGCTGATCCTATTGTAGCTGGTACTTCCCCAGTGAGATGAAATGTTCTCTACATTGAAGGTGTGTTGGTGGGTAGACATGTCATATTTAGTAGCTAGCAATGTGGTGTTAATGCTGCCTCTGAGTGACACTGTGTTACTGTCTGTTGTTCAGGCTGGCATGAGCAAAAGTTTCAGTTCAATCATCCTAGTGAATAATACATAAATGAGTCGGAAGAATTCTCGATTGCTTACAGGAATTCTTTCAGATTCTAAGAAAGTGGATCATAATGTTATCCCTAGTGTAGGATCAGGGTTTTTCAAGAAAAAAAAAGTTATAATGGTTAGCCAGATACCTTTTGTACTCTGCATTGTTTACAGGAAAAAAAAAAAAAGAATTTTCCTTCGACAGAATATTTGTCTGCATATTCCCTTATGCTTTCTTGGAAAAGAATTGCTGATTCGAGAAAATTGAGGCTAGCACACCTCACCTTTTAGCTCCATTTTTTTAAATTTTTTTTTTTAAATTCTTTTAATTATTACTCTTAGCATTACATTAGTTGAATGCATCTATAGTAAAAACATGGCTTTACTTATGCTTTGTCTTATGGATCCAGTTAAAAAATCAGCTTTATAACCAAGGAGAACATGTAAGTCATGGCTTATTATAAAGAAGATATCGTATTAAAAGCAACAAGGAAGGAAAGAATGAAAGCCATATGATTTCACTTGATGTTTCAGAAAAGTCTGTTTTTACAACAGAGAAGATGCTTTTTAAAAACCTAACATAAGGGAGAAGATAGATAATTCACACAAGACCTATAGCCATGAACTGTCATCATGAATCAGTCAGCAGCAAAATGGAAACAATCCAGCACTGTCAGCCACTCCAACCATTCTTCTACAGTGAATGAACTTTTTTTTAAAAAAAAAAACCAAAAAAAACTTAAATTTCAAAAATGGGGCTATGCTGTTCTGTGGTTCCTGTGGATAGAGGAAGAACAGACTCAAACAAAACTTTCTCATGGGGATTAAATTGTGGATGTTCCCCTTTGCAGGTATCTGTCTAGAAGCAGAAATACAACTGTCAAAACACATTGAGAAAGACAGTTCTATTTGTAAATCAAACAGGAGGAGGGAAAAATGCTTTTGAGTATGCATTCAGGATTAAATTTTGAGACTTTGCCTCTAATTGCTTGAAAAAAATTGTTCTTTAAAACTGGCAGTCTTGTGAGAAACCCTGTGTAACAAAAGGGCTGATAGCATCATGCTGAGTCTTCTCAAAGAGATGCAAGTCCATGGGAGCAGATGAAATCATCAGTCTGCTTTGGATACTTATCTGCTGACCAACGGCCTGGGCATGTCACACACAGCGTCTTCTGGCAGAAGCTTGTCTACTCTTCACTCTCAGTTGCCTTGTGTTTCAAGTGCTCCAACCTCCAACTGCCCCCGAGGCGCCTGTTTACCTGGTTTTACGAAGGGTTTGCTACCACTAAAAGCAAGCACTGCTCAGGCTTGCTCCATAAGTTTCTGCAGTGTCAAACCCCGTTGGGACTGCTAGTTGCATCTTTTGTGAACTGGCAGCAGAATGGAGATACATAAGTAACTAGTGATCAAAGGCATATACCTCAGGTCAGTTCTGACAGTTTCTTTTCCTCACTCTTGCTCATACAGAACAGTACTTTAGACCACGGTCTCACCCATTTCAGCCACATTTGTATATTAGACACAGCTTTGACTGCACACTGAGCAGTGATATTTTGTGAAATTTCAACACAACTCTTTAAAGAGCAATTTACCGTTTGAAGTGAGTAATGGCAGAACAGCACTCATCTTAAACTGTGGTGTTGGCATTTCTTTGCCCAGCAAAGCAATTCTGATGAAATAATTTTCTTCCATGTGCTCCACAGGGTTAGGCTACCATCTAATAGACTTTTGAAATAAGAGTTATCAAATGAAGAATCTGAGCCATTTCCTGAAATTACATGTCAGCTTAAAATAGTGGAAGAGTAAATAGCAGGAATAGCCAAAGCAAAATGTGCCAGCTATTAGACTGAAACAAGACTCAAAAGACAGCCTCAGATTATTGCTATCTGCAGAGAGTGAGGACAAACTGTTCTTGTTTTGATAATGATTCTTGGAAATGGGTTATTTGTAGCAATATGAAGGCCCATTTAGCTTGGAAATTAAGAGACTAGTGAAGCTAGGCATAAAACAGCTTTGGGCAATACATTATTTAAAGTGTGAAGGAAACATGCTAAATTATTGTAGGAAGTTAAAACATGGCATTGCCTATTAAAAGTGTGAAAATGGGCATAGACCTAAAGGGACCCCAAATAAGCAGGTATTTAAACCCACAATCGTATCCAATCCAAGAGATTTCTAGAACCTGGGAATCAATTTCCCTTCACTCCACACTGTTGCTAACACCAGTAAATAGAACTTAGTGATAAGGAAAAGTCCTGTAGATTTTAATTTCTTACAGCTAAGCGGCTAGAAATTACACAGTGCTAGCTCAGACCTGTATCATGGATTTTACAGTGCTAGCAATATCTTGGTGCATACACCACGTCACATTTCTGTGTAGGTTTAACCTGTTATGCTGACACTTACGTGAACTTTTGTCAAAGAAGTTGTTGGACCAAGGGAGTTAAAAGCAGGTATGCTGCCTTTTGAACTGAAGTGTTTTAAATTGGAGGTCTTTGAGAGGTGTACATTGACAGGCTCATTTGGGTACAATTGTGAAAATGCTGATGCACAGTCTGTCTACTCTAGATATTCCTGCTAACACTATTAGCTCTGATAGTAGACATCTCTCTGACCAGTAAAATTACTTGACACCCAACTATTTGGAAAGTAGTGTCCTCTTAGGATATCACAGAAAAGCTTTTGTTTCACAATGGAAAAATTATAACGTAAAAGATGAAATGTTCCTTATGAGATGGGAGAAATAAATAGGTTCTGCGTACATGCATTAGATTTGGAGGATTTCAGAAACTGTGATTTTAAATTCCCAGAGGTTTGGGGTTGAAAAAAACCTTTCTATTATTGAGTAAAAACATATAGGAAAAATAGACAGAAATTGCTGTAGAAACATATTGTTTGTATTACCTTCAATGGTAACTTAACAGGTATGTTTGGACCTTTAACTGAAACACATGGTATTTTCTCTAGAGCTTTAACATTTGCTAACTAGTTCAGGTCAAGAGTATAGTAGTGCTCTTCTCCTGGCAGGTTGTTTGCTTGTTTGGTTGTTTTTTTAAAGTGTGCCAAATAAAAGAGGAGGTGCATATGACATCCATCATCATATGATGTTCAAGCAATAGCATATTGACTTGTAGCCTCTCTTTCATGAGTGTCTGTTTGAAAGGATAGAAAAATGCACAGGACTATAATGATGTTCAGGCTTACAGTCACCTACTTAGCTATTTAAATGTTAATATACTGTTCTCCAAAGATCCTAGGAAGCATCAATATAATATTCTAGAAGTTCTCTTCTTTGGTCATAAAATAATTTTTTGTTTTGTTGACCATTTGATATTCTGATGTAATAAAAGAATTGTTTTTTCATTGTACAATCATTGTACTTTTTGGGGCAAAACTGGCACCTCTTCCTCTGCAAATAAGGCCAAGCCCATTGAATTTGACCCATTAAGTTGGTATGTTAAACACTCATGTAGAGACCATAGCTCCCTATAAAACCGTGTACTTTAAAAAATGACCACTTACGTAGATAAATGCTGACTATATGGTGAACACTATCTTTTCTTTTTTGTGCTCTGAACTTCTTATTTCACTGGAAACTACACTTTCTATTCTAGTGAGGCAGGGCTGGTGCACCTTTCTACTTCACACAGATGCTGAAGGGAAATTTTGCTGTTCCTTGTCTTTCTTATTCACTTTATTGGAAGTTATTACAACAACATAGAATGAACAACTATTAGTTCATTCTTTTAAAACTATAAACTGGCTTTGAAAAGGCCCTTTATATAGAATCAGTAAATAACTGTATAACAGATGCACCTACTGTTTTATATGCATATATCCAAGGAACGGGTAATTATCATCAGAGTACCTCTAAGTGTTCAAATTTCTGAAGAACTCTAAAATAATTTATTATATTTAAAACATATGTGACCTACCAAATAAATTCCATATAATGGAAAGATCCTTCTGTGGGATAAATTACTGACTTAAAAAGAGGTGGACTGATTTACATTATCTCTAAAACTGACTCATCTGGTGGATAAACCCTAATACACAGATTTATGTTGAAAGGAATGTACTTAATTTTATGTGAATGTGTAATTGGCAATGATTCAGATTTTTCACAGAACTGAAATCAAATTAACTCAAACCTATGCACTGCTCTCTCCCTTTTGCTTGGATTCCTTGCAAATTCTGCCTTCAAAGGGTTTGCTCTGAAATTTTATTTTTCCTCTCTGAGGGGTGTGATGGGAATGTGTATTATGCAATTGGTTTCTTTGCAGATAACACTCTTATCTCTCACAGGCAACAAGGAAATTATACTTCAGAGTTTATTTTTAATTAAATGCTGTAGTTGAATATTGGATTTTACAAAGGTGCTGAACAAAGACCAATGTTTTCTGTTGTAGCTTCACCTTAATTTTAAAACTGATTGATTAAAATACATTTTTTACTGTTTAAAATGAATATAGAATTAGTTTAGTCCAATAAACTTAAACTGATGCAAGTCCTTTGCCTCCACAAAATGTCATAAGTATACCACAGCTGCTGGTTTTGTTTATGATTTCCTTTTTACTTCTCATCAGACATACAATTAATAACTGACAAAATACACCCAATAGAAAACATCCTAGGAGTCAGAAGTAGAGAAAAATTTCTCTGGGGCATTATAAGAATGTCTGAGGGCTCTTCTTTTGTTCCATTTTTTTCAAGTGCCAATTCAATTCAAGAAAAAAAGAAAAGCAGCTATTGAGAGACTGGGTTAAAGGAGGGAACTCTTTCTTAGGGTTCTCTTAGGTAGAGAAGGACGGATGATCACTCACTGAATAGAATCTTTCCCATCACCCTTGTGGAAATCTTGCTAGTTTACTACCACCTTGTGTGCTTGGGCTGAAAAAAAAACCCAAACAGTTATTCTAAAAGGTGCTGTTCTCTGATAAATTCACAGAGAAATAACTGTGGTAAAAAATAATAATAATGTTATAGATTACCTGTAATGGCTTCTTTAATAAAGGGCTTTGAGATTTAGTGACAAAAAATTACTAACTTGCCAAGATGACTGTTCCAGTCCATAAAACCAGTTCATAAGGGGCTCTTTTCCAGGTGCCAATGAAGTAGGCTGTAATGGGGGTGGGTACCACAACCATGCAGCACCCCTGTAGGAATAGACTTGCAAACTGATGATGCCCTAATATTGATTGTTCACAATAGTCTTAACTTTTAGAATTTTTAAACTAAAGGGAAACCTCTCCTTCCTTCATCTCCTCTTCCTCCTGCAGAGAACTCCATAAATTGAAAGCTGTTTTGAGTACCTTTGGTGCTTTTTCTATTCAGGGTCATAGTCTCTTCTCATTTTACTTACGTACTGCATGCAACTGCAATTAACTAATCTTGCTTTTTGTTCCTGCTGAAGCGCATGAGATCCATCAACTTCAAAATGGTAATTATTGTCCCATTTCATATGAATAAATTAGGACACACTAGTTTGGGTACAATAAGAAGAAGCCAAAACTTCTGCAATCAGACTTGTAAACTTTGTGTAGCTGACCGTGCATTGTGTATATTTGTCAGAAGTAAAAAGGCAAAAGTACCACAACTCTTCATTTTAGCTCTAACCTCACTTATATATTAATGATATTAATGTGGGCTTTTATTCCCATAACTCTCTATGATGCTTCTAATATTGCTGAGCCAAATGCATACTGATACGTAGCCTTTTTGCAATTTTAAAAGTAAAGAAGTCAGCATAACAGTTCAGTGGCAAGCACAGTTGAAGCCAACAGCCTAGCTATTTCCTTAGCATAAAAGGGTATGTGAACCCTTATTCAACCTCATATCACAAGCAAAAGGTTTTTTGTATTTCTTGTCTATGCCAAAAGGCATCACAGGACTACAAGTAAATCTCTAAATCTGATAAATCTCTACAGACATGACACCTCAAAAGATCATAAGAGTTTTATTTAGAATAGAATAGAATAGAATAGAATAGAATAGAATAGAATAGATTTCAATTGGAAGGGACCTACAATGATCATCTAGGCCAACTGCCTGACCAATTCGGGGCTGACCAAAAGTTAAAGCATGTTATTAAGGGCATTGTCCAAATGCCTCTTAAACACTGACACGCTTCGGGCATCAACCACCTCTTTAGGAAGTCTGTTCTAGTGTTTGACCACCTTCTCAGTAAAGAAATGCTTCCTAACATCCAGTCTAAACCTCCCCTGGCAGAGCTTTGAACTGTTTACACATGTCCTGTCACTGGATAGCAGGGAGAAGAGCTCAGCACCTCCCTCTCCACTTCCCCTCCTCAGGAAGCTGTAGAGAGCAATGAGGTCACCCTGCAGCCTCCTTTTCTCCAAACTGGACAAACCCAAAGTCCTTGGCCACTCCTCATAGGACATGCCTTCCAGAATTAGATTTCTGTGGTATACATCACAGGAATAGGATGGGCCTTTCAGTCATGATGCCTGAACCAGTACCATGATATCCTCTGGCTTCTGCCTGAACTGAGTGTCTGGAGTTGAGCTGTAGAGTAAGACAATATGTGTGTGGGTGGATGCACACATGTGTAGAAAGATATGCTTATGGAAGAGTTCTTAAGGCTCCCAGAAGAAACAACTTGTTATTTCTGAATACAATGTTTAAAATTATTTGTTAAATTTGCCCTTGTTAATTAGCTGTTTTAACATCACACTAGTTCTCTTAATGACTTGTTGCCTTTAGGGTATATTGTTTGAAGTATCTTTTCCTCTTTCTCTCTTACAACCTTCTCAGACAGACTGTATTGTCCACGGTGTGCAATAGTGTTGACAGAAAAACCTTCAATGAATCATGAGAACTTGGGAAGGGATTACAGCACAAGAGAAGATCTGGGAGTCCAATCTGTAAGTTTATTGGGATAATCCCTCAGATTCCATGGAAATAAGCAAAATGCTCCAGAAGTCAAAAGAACAGTGTCAATTTGAACCAATTGAGATTCTGGCTCTTTATTTGTGATGATACATGGCATTTAAGTTTGATGTACACGTGGCTAAGGGTAGAAAATAACCTTTTAAGAGGCTGATAGGAAAGTTGTCAAGAGATTGAGCTATACATGGATCAAAACTCCTTTCCTTTCCACTGGTGGTTTGAAAAATTATCTATGCTAATGACTTTTGACATAACAACTATGTTGGGAGAGGAAAAAGAAATTGTTAATGTCCCAATTAGAATTCCAGAAACAAAAATGTGCAATTAGATTTCTGTCACAGCACAAGAAATGTTCAATCATGCTTAAGCAGACCAACTTAGATGCATGCTTTTTATTAAGCAACAACATGAGCAAAGCTATACCATTTTTCAACAGAAGTCTAAGTAAGTCCTCCAGTGGAATGGAAGTGCACGTTTGTTGTTTTGTAATGGTTTTTAGCAGTTTTTCATTATGGATTTATGCGCTGATGTGGAAAAATCAAGCAGACTTCTTGATTCATGTTAACATTTACAGCACTTAATGGAGGGGTAAAATAAATAATTAAATATTGCAATGAATTAGTCGACATGGCAAGAAGGATTTGGGATGTGGTTGGTTTCTTAACCATGTCTTTCTGCTCACCTCCTTCAGGCTTGACTGGTCCATCAGACATCACTTTCCTGAGGGCTAGTTGGCTTTGGTCTTTGTTGTCATTGGCTGGTGGAGGCAGATTGTCAGACTGAGTTCTTTGAATAGGGAGGACTCCTGCTATGCTGTGTCTGTGCTGCTTCCTGGCATGATTAGACTGACCGCTTTTATGTGCTGCTGTGGCAGTGTGGGTGAAATGGAAACCCAGAGTATGTATCCTCAGATGGAACCAGCTTAAATGTTATTCATGCAAACAGAAGTGTTTTTTTCTGTATTTAAATAAGTAGTGTTTTCAAACACCAAAGAGACACCACATGCACAGCATTAAAGGGTATTAAAACTGGCTGTTTCTTTATTAATGATGGTGAAGACAAGGGAAATAATTTTCCCCTGGTTTTTGCATTATACCATGGTAAGTTTATGGCATATCAACAAACCCTGAAGACAAACACAATGATTCCACAGTCAGAGAGTTTTAATTTGTCATCAACTAAACCCTCAACTAGCAATCAGATACTGGTCTGAAGTATACTCTGGGGAACAATTCTTTTGAATGGAAAAGTTTTAATTTATTAATCTATTTAAAATTATCACATGAAATTTATCTTGACCCTTAATCAATCCATGGCACAAAAATTACTAGAAAAATTGAACTGACTATGACACCTGACTTAGTTCTCAACTCCCTTCGACTTTGCTAAGTTGATAACACTGGTGAAATTTGATGTTGTTATTGGCTTTGTGTGTTTAATGATTTTGCATTTAATGTGTTTAATATTTTTGTCTATTGCTGTTCTGCTCATCACTAACATAATTTTATCTGAGATATTAAGAAGTTTACCTTATATTTCCTTTCAAAAAAAAATATTTACAGTCATGTTTCAAAAATAGAAATCTCAGCCATGTAGTTAAAAAACTTTTTTCTTTAAATCTTCTCTTGTGCATACTGTACTGTCTTTCCTGATTACTACTTAAATATATATCTTGTTAATCCGCTCTCAGTACTTGTTGTGCAGAACTTGAAGAGCTGGCAGCTGCATCTCTGCAGGTTTTGATTATTTCATTGGTAGTTATTTAGTGACACCAAAACACCACCACACAATGGAATTCTCTGTGAGTCATGCACAACCATGGAACATCATGGACCATGAGTGAAGGGACTGATGGAGAAACAGCCAGTTTCACTGCAGTCTATATAAAGTAAAATAAATAAATAAATAAAAGACTTCTAAATACAAGAGTATATTGTAATTATATGTATTCACAGAAAGGCACACAAAGAAGGACATTGAACAGAGTGAGCACAGTGTGCCAAGAACAGAAAAAAAAATAGCTGAAAAGGGAAGGACAGCAGGGAAAAAGGCAACAGATGAACATTAAGCTGCCATGCTGAGGAATTTATTTGCGTCTTTTACTTGGTTGAAGGCGAAGCTGTTGGACAGCTGCTTCAGCAGCGGCGATGGCTGCCCCAGCGTCTTCAAGGTGAGTTTGAGTGACACTGGTTTTGCTTTGGCTGCGAGATGGACCGTGAGAGCGTAGATGTCCTTCAGAGGAAGATTTGGAGCTCCCTGGACTGCTGTGGGATTTCTCAATGGTGGGCACCTGCATGTCTACCAAGAAAATGAAGAAGCACAACTGTTGCATTTATTAAAAACAAACAAACAATTTCATTTTCGTTCTCTTGACTGGCCTTTTTAGCTTCATTCCAGAACAAGGAATAAAGATTAAGCCGTGCAATGTCATTCAAAGTCTCAGGATATATTGTGATTAGGAAACTCTTATGAAGCACCATTTTCTACTTCCCCACTGTTCCCTGGCCCAGGGAATAATTAATTTACTATTGGGTTTCTATCACCTGTGAATTATGCCTCCTGTGATGGTTCACACTGGTGGAATGACAGGGTAGCGTAAAGACTGATTTGTTTTCCACTTTCTGCTTCTCTAGTACATAGAGTCTAACTAGCATCGCTTACACCAGTACCGAATATTTAGCTAATGCCAGCAGTTTTATTCTGATGAATGCCCCGGTCAAAACCATAGCCTAACTTATAATAGCTTCTATACTAACCTCTAATTTACATATAGATCTTATATAGACACCAATTACTGGCAAAACACTGCACAGAGAAATAGAGAGGAGATAGAGCAGAGTCTTATCGCTCTGAGGCTCTTATCTGGATGCTATTTGGGATGGCTTTTGCTTTGATATGACATATACTGTGTTTTAAGTGAGCAACTGGCCACTGACTACTTAGTATAAAAAAAAAGTAAAGACAAATTTCTTGGAGCAGGAGACACTAAGATCAGTTCTCCTCTTGTAAACACTAGTATAATTCTACTGTATCAGCTCCACTGATTTCCAATACAATTGAGATATGCTACAGCGCATTATCATTGACTGGAAATGCATATGCATTATCATGGCATAATTGTTATTCTATAAAAAATTAATGTGACATTTCCAGAAGATAAAATGCCATAGAATATTTAAGGAACATAAAAAATAGAAAGCTAAATATGTATTGAATTTGGCCAAGGCTACCAGAAAAATTAAAAGGGCATAGAATCTATAGTAGATGTGCAAAGCACATAGAGCTTGTAAGCTGCTGTTTTAAGGACACAATTACTCAGTAAGTTGGCTGGCACAGATTGAGCCAAATTAAGCCTTGGCTCCAATGAATTAATCACAGACATGAATACATTTTTAATAAAAGGGTATACAAACTTCATAGCAGTAACTTTATTTTTCAATTAGAACTTCCACGGATCAAAGGTTTTTCCATCATCTGGGAAAACATTTCATATCAGGTGCACCAAGTCATTCCTACCCTTGGAGGGGTCCGGGAAAATTCCATGACTTCTGCTCTTGATGACAGATGGTTTTGGAGATTGCTGGCTACTCTGTCCAGAGTGAGATTTTCCATGATCAATGTTTTCACTCTGTTCTTTCAGTGGGTACCACCGAGGAGTGTTGTCAAGCTGAGAAACACTGGATAACTCAATTAATACCTATAAATAAATCAAAGTACAATAATAATAATCCAATCTATTAATGATTGTTTATAGCAGAATAGTCTACAGTTGTGTTACCAGAAGTTGCAATCAAATGTAAGTTAAGGGTATAAGGCTGTGTGCTGAGAGATTCAGGACTCTTTGCCCGTGCTCTGACCTTGCCTGATATAAGCCAGATGTGATCCCCAGCCCACATTTGTTAGAATATTGATGTGTCTGAACTAATACGTCGTCTCAACATGACCTCAGTAAGGACTATGAGCTTAGACATAGCTCCATACCAAGATGGCTAAATAGTTTAAAGGGTAGCTTGTGAGCACTAGCTTGAAAGCTGGACTAAAAAGACATCTAGTCACCTTGCCTCTGTATAGACATATCTTAACAGAAGTATTGGGCAGTGTTATTTGCTCCTTTTTGTCGGTGTTAGTAAAGGGACAAATAATTTTATACTTGTTTTTCATAAGATCAATAATATGCGACTGGTGCTTGTTGATCCTTTTCAAAAATCCACATATACAGAAATTGTAACAAAAAGAAAAGAATAGGGATATCTTTGCACTTCACTAAAATAATATAATTTAATAGGCCATTTAGGCCTCAAAACTTCACTGGAAAAAAAAAAAGGGAGATGCAATGACAATGTAGAAATGAAACGAGTAACTTGGCTAAAAAAACCCACCCACTGTAGCTAAAATCTACTCTGGGTCACCTGCCTTGCTAGCAGGAGTTCTGTGAAATTTCTTTAAAAAAAAAGAAGTAAAAAAAATGAGGAATGGGACCAATAAGGACCCTTCCTCCTTAATGGTCCTGCAGCTGAGAGGGCCAAGAGATGTAAATTACTAAAGAGTCATCACAGAGTTTTGAATGAAGGAAAGGACAAAAATAGCCTTGCATTTGGCTGTAATGGGAGAGGGTTAAAATTAATGTCAGGTAGGGAAGTTTTAGAAGTGCTAGACAAATAAAGGGTGCAATTACCTCAGGGAACGATGTCTTTGTCAGTTTATTACAAGACCCCGAATAAAAGAAAGCCTCTTCAAGTTTAGGGATAGGGAAGTCTCTTCACAACTGATTTTTTTGAGAAGGTTAAAAGCCTTTTTTCTTTCCTTTTTTCTTTTAGCTTCATAGGTTGTATATGACCTGGCTTGGTCTGCCTGGTTAGGTCTATGCTTAATCTGAACAGACTAACTCTTTAGCGTGCTCCCTGGTGTGGTTTTTGGTCACGGCTTTGGGAATGACCTGGAGAACAGCATGGCTGAGGATTGTTCCCAATAAGCAGTATAGGCTAGGGGCTCTGCTTTGTAGGGGAAGAGGGTTCACATTCCATGGATGTGAATCGTGATGTGCCACTTGCCATCTGGGGCGCACAAGTGGTGTTGGCCCTATTCAAGCAAGTCCTTACAGCACAATTTGGATATCCCATATCAGGTCTTATGGTGCAGGATTCCTCTGGACATCCTGGTCCTGAAATACACTGGATAGTCTTTTCCATTCCTTTTTTCCATGAAGAACTGTTTCCATATTTATGTTTGAATAATTTAATAAATAAAATAGTTCTAGAGGTTGAAAATATTTGAAGGCAAAAGTTTAAATCTTCCTGTAGAAGCAGCTGCTGGAGCATCCATTTTCTAAATGTCATAAATAACAATGATGTAAATATTCAGTAAAGCCCTGCATTTGGATGAACATGCTGAACTCAACAAGAATACTGATGCAGCATGCAGGAAATAAGTAATCATGTAGCTGCTTCCTATACATTTATTTTAGTAATTGTTCAAATAGTGACACTGATTGCTCAGTGTTGTAGTTATACAAAGGGGAACTGGAGCCGAACTGAGTGCCTTTTTTGTGAAATTCAAATGCAAAATGAGCAGAGATACTCTGAGTTACTGTGTATATGAGCGATTGACTTTCCTGGGCTTTTGTTTCTAATTATAATCCTCTTTTGTAATAACATTTTTAATTAGTTTTTTGACACCATAGTTATTGCTGGTAATTCTGTATTATATGTGCATATGTTTGTTTGTTTGCTTTTAAAAGAGAAAGCATACTTCTTCCTATGATCACTCATCTCATTTATTATTAATTACAAGATTTTGCCTTCAGTCATACTTTGGTAATGATATTACTATTTTGTAGTGTTAAAAATGAGACCTTGATCAGCAGACCAAATTACTCACACTTGCAGATACTTGTGTACTTGCTAAATTATGGCTTTATGGCAGAATTTAATCCTTTAATCATTTACAAAGACTGGTAAGTCCTCAGCCTTCTCATGTTATGTTAAAATCAAGGCAGACAGCTTATCAGTCATAACGAGAATTCCCCATTCAGTCACTGTGAAGGCTGTCAGTATCTCTGGCTCAAAAAAAATCTTAATTTTCAGTGAAGTAACATTCTGTTGAGTCCTAAATGAAATTGCCCACAGTTTATCGAGATAAAGAGAAGGCATCTTTCATGTGTAAATGAAAGAAATCATGAACATTTGTTACGAAGTCAGCAGTAAAACTGTGATGTAACAAAGGTTTTACTTAACACATGTACCGTACCTTGGAAGCAAACAGTCTCCAAACACCAGCATGCAGTTAATCAGCTTTCTAACTAGTCAGGGTTAGAGAGGAGGAAATAAGATACTCACTTCACCAAGGAAGTCATTCGAGGAAAATCTATCATAATCCCAGACAGTCACTTCCAGTGTTTTCTTTTTCAGCTGCAATTTAAGTCAAAGGATAATTAACCCCATTGCCATCATAAACTTCAGATCAAGTCTTTATGGTGGATTATATTCAGTATCTCCTCCTTGTACCCTTTTTCACAGCGACAGCTAGTCAGCTTTTGCCCTCCCATCAACCTTGATCTCAGAAAAATAATTTGGGGCTATTATTTGTTATCAAGAAAAATGGGCTTGTGCTTGGCCCTATTTTAGGAATTTCCACAAGTTGTTTCTGACAGAATGTGTGTCCACTACAAGAGCCAAACTGATTTTTAAAGCCCCATTTTTATATTTCTGCAGCTTTTCACATCATCAGATCTGAGTTGTCTGAACTCAGACATTTGCCTAAAGTGGATTTGAGTGTAAATTTCAAATGTATTATTTAAAACACCCTATTTACACTACCTCACCTGTGAAGATCAGGCTTTAATACCCCTGCAATTCAGTGTAGTCAATGGGACTCTGCAAGTGATCCAGACATGCAGGACAAGTTGTACTGTTAGGTATTAATAACAGCCATGAAAACCATTATCTGCAGATCTTGTTAAGCATGATAGCTGTGTCAAGCACTCTTCCGACAGGCTACAGTAAGAAACAAGTAAGTCTTTTTATATGACGAAACAGCACAGGACAGAGAAGCCATTGACCAAAGCAGTTGACCTTATTGGAAAGACTGACCCGACTGTCATTCCAGGGGACAGGTGGGGAGAGGATTGATTACTGGTGTTATACACTGTGGCAAAAAGGCTAGCAGGTGGCTGGAGAGGCAGTAATAAATTAATGCAGCTTGAAAGAGAGAAGGATAAAATTCTGGGGGTATGGAATGTCTGCAAAGTCAGGCTGAGAAGTTAGAATAGATTCATAGAATCATAGAATTTTTTAGGTTGGAAAAGACTTTTAAGATCATCAAGTCCAACTGTTAACCTAGCACTGCTAAGTCCACCACTAAATCATGTCCCTAAAGAGTTGTAAGTGTTGAAGAGTAAGAGTTTTAAGTGAAGAATTTGTTGGACACTTCCGAGCATTACTAAGGAAAACAGGACTCTGTTCACATACTTGAATAAAAGAACCAGAAATCTTATGTGATAATTGAGGTCATCATCCTAACAGAAGCAATGTGTCACTCACTGCTCTGACTATTAATTGGCTGCTTGGGACAAAGGGACAACAAAGGATCAAGTCATTGTTCAAAATCATAAGCTATACCATTTACTGTACATATTATATATACTTTCAAGAAAAGCACTGTTTGCTATTTACCTCCACTGTCTTGGTTTAATGTAACACAGATTCAGACAGTTCTAACAACTTTAAATTGCCTTTAAATGATAATTTCATCTCATTATTATGTATTCAGAATATCTTCTGCTCCCAGCTAACTTTAGAAAAAATGAGCAGCTATGCAAAGCCAGTGTCTTTGAAAGTCAAGTTTAAATCAGCATATCCTGGAAAACCCACACAAAAGGGAATTGTACTATTTTTAGCATCAACGATATACTCTTTACACAGGCAACAACATGACTTCAAAGCTAAGATTAAAAAAAAATATTTGAGAGCAATTCTTTAATCTTTCTCTGTTTTACTCCTACATAATTAGGCAACATTCTTCTTAAACATTCTTTTAAAAAATGTCCTGCAAAAATTAGGTAAAAAGTTGAATGAAAAAAATTCTCTTTTGAGCATCCCTTGCAGAACATTTGTAAAGCTGATTTACTTGACTGAATAAAATTCCTTTTCTTTGCTCTTCCAAGATAGCATCGAAAGTGCAATGTGAAAAATCACCTGAAAAAATGAGTTGAGCAGCCACTGGTCCATGCTACTTTTAGCTTCCTGGATGATATAATTTCCTGCTACAAGTTATATTAAGTATATGTATGTTTACCCTTTAAAAAAGAGGAATAGCATAAATACTTTTCAGAAATGTATTGTCTCAATTGTTGCTATTTTGGGAGGACATGTTGTCTTCTTATTTCAAGTGATGACTGCGCAAAGTACAGAGAGAAGAATGTACAGATCCAGGAAAGGAAACAAACCCCAAAGATTTGAATGGTTTTTGGTGGAAAGGGGAAAATAGAGAAGATTTTCAAGTAACTGCAACCCTACTTTGCTAGCTTCTTTACATTAGTATGATAATAAAACTGCGGAAAACTTGCAGTACTCTTCATTTCTTTGAGATACCTATTTTAAGCCTCTTACTTTAATAAAGCTTTTATAAAATATTATGACAATGAAAAACCATCAAAAGAACTTCATTAGGCAGAGTGCATGAAATGAGTTTCAAAGAGGAGGAAAATTTGCTATTCTGAAGATATATTTATGTACCACTATTGAAGGCAAAGAACACTCAATGGCTAGTGATTTTAAAAGAAGTCATTATACCATCACGGCAAAATAGGCTTCTGCCTAACATCATCCAGTTTTAGGTCATGAAGCCAGAAGTTCAGGTCCCCATCAGGAATTTAACTGACAGTAATACTGAAATGGGTTGCAGAAACCCACTATCCATCTGATAGTGGTTTTCTGCAAGTGGGCAATGTATCAATAGGAAAATGAGACAGTGTCCTTGAAAGAAGGAAAGCATTTTACATATGTTGTGAGCCTTATCTGAGTTCCAAACATATTATGAAAAAAGTGTTACTAAGCTGCAACTAATTTCAGGCTTTGCCTTATGGAAATAATAATAATAATAATAATAATAATAATAATAATAATAATAATAATAATAATAATACCAATAAAAAACCACCTAAAAGCATATTACTGCATGTGAACTCCAGTTAGCTTTAGGCTACTGTAGACAACCATCATTTAAAGAAAATGAAGGAATATGCAGAAACAGCCAATGTGAATAATATTTTATCTTATGGAAGACATAACCAACACCACACATACATAAGTGTCTGTTTCGTCTTTTAAATGTCTGGAGAGCACTGGGTGTTGTTATGAATAATGCAGGTCTGTGTAACGAAATATGCATTACTTGAAATATTTAATACATATTCCTTGAAAATCTCATACAACTCATGACTAGAGGAAAGAAATAATTTTAATGCAGTTTGTTTTTCTCCTATGCTGAAAGTAAATTCCTATAATTACATCAGAAATAATATAAAAGATTGCAGTCTCAGTCAGGATATTTGATGAGTAGAAATGAAGGTGTTGTATTAGATCATGCATTAAATTTATTTGTGTTTATATTAATATTTAACATTTTATTGTACTCTTCTCTGTATTGCTGTATTTCAGTACATGGAAGGACAAAAAGACTTTTGCTAGCTCACTTAGAAACTTACTTTCTCTTGTCCAAGATATTAAGTAAGATTTAGGTACCAACACTTCGCTGATTGGTAAGAAAGCTTCTCTTACTTTTGGAAATAAGACATAGGCTCCTACAACACTCAAGGATTTTGAAAATATTACTCTTTCTAAATATATTACCTTCAATTTAAGGACATGAGCTATAGCAAGAGCTATTTGCTTTAATGAATTACATCCATCATTTAAAGAAATACTTTTATCTGCTTTCTGACAAGTAAGAAATTGAAGCAAAGCCACACCTTATATTGTGGTCATACATTATCAACGGCCTGACCAGCAACAGAACTTACATCTTTTACCATCTTCTTAAATCATTCTAATACTTTCATTCGTGCTCTGAGTAGGCATTTGACTTGAATTAGCAATTATTATGAAATATTTGTAATGTGTGTACTCGTCCTTCCTCTCAAACTGTAATTATTTCCACTTTATTACTTAACAAAAAACTTAAATTACTAAATATTCACAGTTTAATTTATTTTTTCTCTGTCAAAGTAGAATTTGCTACATGATAAGACTAATCATTCCAACCTTGAAAAAGTCTGTTTCGTTTCAAAGAGTGATCTGTTTCCCATAATTATTTTCACTTTAATTTCAGCTAGGTTATGAAAGAGAAAATGAAAATGAAAAATTGTACAACCAGCTAAAGTCTAGACAGTGACGTTAAAAGGACTATATTAGGAAATATTTAATAATACTTATTTGCTGTCAGCAAGCAACTCATGCTTTGATGGAGGGAAAGGAAATGTTTATTTGAAGAAATAATGTTTATAAAGATTCATGAATTTATTTTAGGGTATGACTGCTAACGCTGTAAAACTTTGTGTATGATGCAGTTTTGCTTGTTTGGTGATCAGAACACTCATTCCCAGTCTATCACAATTATTGTATTGTACTTCTCTTCATATTCCTAACTATTTTGAAATATCCATTCATGAGGGTTATGAGTGCAAACAATATACTATTGCATGCCGATAGTTCTTCAGACTGTGGAGGGTACTTATCATCAGCATGGAATTATTTGGTGATTTAGAAATGTGCCCTACTGTATATTCTCTAAGTCAGGGCACTGAATTTTATAGAAGAATCACTCACACTGGTATCTTACCACTAGATACAAGCCATGGAAAGGTGTGAAAGGAAACACTATTCCCTGCACACACTTCTATGTGACAAGAGGACAAAATATAAAACATATGTGGTGCTCAGACAAAGCTTACAGACTTATAAGCACTGCATAGCAGTCTCAGAGGAGGGGAAAAGGAGGAGATCTGCAAATAGAAAGCAAAGGTTCAAAGATTCAATATGTGACCTAAAGGCAAATTTCATCAAATAATGGCCAAAAAACTGACATCAAAGATATTAGATTTTCTCACATAAAAATCTCTGTCCAAGAAATCCTATGACTGAGATCATTATCCAATTTAAAATCACCAAACAGCCATTGAATGTCCAACACCCAAGCACTCTTAATTACAGCTCTGTGAAATGTCACAGCAGAACCTGAAAGCAAATTAAGTAAACTGAAGAGCCTTTCTTAAACGGAAAGCTCAGTTTGGAAATATTGCTAAGAAGACTTACCAAACCTTTTCACAAAACCCAGAAGACCCAGTGTTTGTATTGCAGCTAGACAAACATCACAGTTTGGTTTTTTTGGTTTTTTGTTTTTTTTTCCCTTTCCCTGATGCTTGCACTGTCAAGGAGCTACCATTTATCCAAGCCTACGTAAAACAGCACGTAAAACCCAGCAAACCATAACCACTATATACTACAGGGTACCTCTGAAGTAAATCTGAGCTACTGCCTGTTAAGTTCAGATGTGTAGATTGCATGAGCAACCTTGTAAGTCCGTCTGTGGGAAGGGTTTTGCTCCATGCAAAAATGAGTATCTTAATCTATGTTCCTCTCAATGAACAAGAACGAATAACCAAATCTTAAGTTAGGAAGATAATATTGAGGTCTTGGTGTTGTGTTGGAGAAGTATATCAAAAGCATTGGAGAAATCTATTCACTAAAGAGTCTGATTATTGTGGGCTTTTTTAAGAAGTACTGAAACATTAGGTGGCCTTGAAAAATGAAGTTGAAAGTATCAAGAACAAAACACTAAGAAAGGCAAAAGATTAGGGACTGTGCACAGATTCATTATTTTACAAAATATACTTCATAATTTAAACAAATTGACTGATCATCATTTGCTCATTATGCCTTTTTCAAATGGGAAAAAGTCCCTTTAAAAGTGGAGATGAAGAAAAAGAGGACTCAGTTGCTACATACTGCCTCAGTTAACCCTACAGGTCAGTTAGAGTTAGGAAGCCACCAAGAAACAGAGAAGACTTCCAGAGACCTCTTTCCCAGATGTCAGTTAAATCTTTCTATAACAAGGAAATTAAATATCTTCAAAATTTTTTTCAAATTATTCATATTTCTAAGCCCATTGCTGTACATTGCTGCTAAATCTAAAAATGTATCTCTACATTTTACAAATATTTCTGAATAAGAAAATGGTAGGACCTGTGTTTTATGTGAGCTTGCATGGCTTTTGGAACAAAGAGTAACAGTGATTTCTGCATCTACTTCAGAAACTCATGTCTTAATTTATTCCCTCCCTGTATTCCACTATCATTTTTTAAATTGCCACATCTGTACTTATGACATGAGTGTAACCTCCACAAATTACCATTTTTATGAGTAGAAGGGATAAGAAAAGAGTATTGATATAGTAACTCTATCAGAGGCAAGGAAATAGTTCCAAATGTCCCCTAAATTTGGCAAGTTTTTACAGGGGTTCACAGAATTGCCAGTAGCACTGCTCCCTTCACAGTAAGCACTGCAGACTATACAAATAATAAAGCAGCAAATTGCACTGAACAGCACTACCAGTCACGCACCTGCTCCATGGAGATATTTTTATAAATGACCGTCTGATTCCACTCAGGATTCAAGCTTTTCTGCACGTACTTAGTTCTTCGCTTGTACTCAGCGCTGAATTTGAACAAAGGAAGGAAACATTACATTAGTGATCTTTTGTTTCTTTCAGTTCTAATGCAAAAAACCACCCACAAACCAAAAACCAGAAAAAGAAAAGAACTGCATCCCTCATTTCTGCAACAATTCAGGGTTACAAGAGGACAATGACAGCCTTTGGGTTTTTTTCATTATGCTTTCATTAATGCTTTCCTGACATGGTCTTTTCAAACATCTTCTGACTCTTCAGCAGGCTAGCTCTGCCTACAACCATTTCAAGATAAAGCATCAGTCAGCACATGCACATATGCTTTATTCTCTCATTGTAGGTGTTGGGCTCTGATTATAGACTGAATTGATAATGCATTGATTTGTTTTCCAAGACCATCCTCCCATTAGCACTTTAAAGTAGCATGAATCCATTATATTTATAGGTTACATTCTCTAATTACAGGAGTCCCACCTCACAAGAATGTTTAATGAATGCCACGGGGTAACTAATATCCTGTTAATAATAGAAACACTAACCTCTTATTGATCCTGTTCTCTGCCTATGCCTCTAACTGTACTGGAAACAAATATAAAAGTGCATCAAGCTCATGATTGTTTTTATCAATAACCAAGAATAAAAATTTGGCTGCATAATCAGTTTTTAAAAAGAATCAGTAGTGCTTTCTATTGTACTTTGCATTTCCTGAGTACGGAGAAAGCAATACACTAACCTTTAACAGAATATGGATTAATCTAGCTCAGTGAGCTTTGATGTCAGATTTGCTTCCATTCCAATTTTAATTTAATATAAATTTTAATGGACATCTCAAAAGAGATGGGTAGGAGAACATGAGAAGCTTTTAATAGTTTGAAAACTCAACAAAATATAAGGTAAAGAACCTCTTTTTGCCAGTCTGCAAATCAACTGCCCTTTGTCTTCTGTTCAAACCTCCCATACATTAAAGAACTTACGTGCTATATCTATTACTAAACTAAATGTGCCCAGGACTGCTCTCCAGCACTAAGGCCAAATGTCACAGAATGACCTGTATCTGCCCTATTAAACTCTCTTATGGTTCCCCTAGATTAATTTTTGGTAGTGTGCTGTTCTCCTGATTCTCACTTCTGACTTTTGATTGAACTGTGTTTTGGTTCGCACTGAGACATGGTCTCAGAGCTAATGAACTACATTCCTTTCATATGAGAGTAATTAGAAGATGCACTCCAGGGGCTCATTTAATCAGCTAGTCACTAATGGTGCACCATGTATGGCACCAGATTGGAGCAGGTCCTACTTAAGGTTATGTGAAAGATGCATGTGTTTTACTGACACATATATATCAATGTTGGGGCTTCAGCACCAGCAGTTTCACTCTACAAACTCAATTCTACTATGCAGTGTTCCCCTCTAATTATTCTGGAGTGTGTAATGGCCTTATTCTCCAAAAGGGGTGGCCATATACAAGCTGCCTACTAGACTGATATCTTTTAATGACAGGGATTTGCAGTTATTTTTGCTCTTATGTTTTGCTCTAGTCATTCTACGTAGTTCCATTTATTTTCTTGCAAAACATGCTATCCACTATCTTCCAGTTTACTGAAAAATGTGAAGGTCATTGGGACCCGTGAAACAAAGTATCTGTCCACCTCTGCTTATGAGAAGAAAGCAGCAGCTCTCCACAGTTCAATAAGTTCTGTCAGCCACAGCATATAATGCCATAATTTTTTTTTTTAAAAAAAGGTTTCTTTTGTCAGTAAGAAAAGGATGAATTAAAATCTAGGGGGACCAAAAGCATATGAGAAAGAAACTCACACAAAGTTATTTCTTTGCATATCTTGGAAGGAAAGCTGAAATATAAAATCGGAATCCTTTTGGAATCTAGATTTTGATAGCAAATCCTGTACAGTAATGCACTTAAATATTTTAAGCACCTCAGTAGCCTTCTTTTCCCACTCTCTGATCTGAGAAAGCATCCCCATCACTCAAAGTATTAATGAGATTTGACTGACCCATAAGGAGACATGGGACACGGGCAAGTGATAGCTGGGCTGGCAGCATCTCTCTCTCTCTGGGCTCACAGTACTCCTCAAATAGTCTATTCTGATCAACTATTAATGAAACAGTAACTTATCCAAACTCCTCCTACACCCAGAATAACCTACTTACTTCTTACCTTAACTAAGCCAAGATAGTATTATACAGTTTGGGGCTGTCTAAATGTCATGTGATCTGCTGGTTTGGAGGAACCGATACACTTTCATTTTTTTAAAAAAAGTAGGAAAGGAGCCTTTGTGCACTCAACCAAGAAAATGACACCAAGACATTCCCTTTCCTTTCTTGAATTTCCTTTTTCAATATTACAACTTCATCACCTTTCCAAAGTTTCTGATTCTTTTCAGAAATATGTGAGAAGGTGATTCATGCAATATTGAGTTTCAGAGCTGGCAGTGACAAGAGGTAATTGTGTTGTTAGCATGGTAACTCTGGAGTATTTCCATTGAAGTCCATAGAACATCTGGATCTAAAATGGCAAGGGTGGCATTAGACCACATTCATGAAACCTATGGTCTGGATCTGTTGCAGAGGGAAGCAGAAGACCTTGACCACTTCTAAGGAGGTGCAGACCCAGGCTAAGCTGGATGACAGGTGAAGGTTTCTAGACCTCTGAAGGGAAGGATTTGGCAAATACATTAAGTTCATACCACCGATGCACCTTCCCCCCAACAATTGTGATTAACAGATGGAGATGCTTTAATAAAATGCATTCATTAAACCAGCCTATACCCAGCATGAAATAATTTGCACTTGAAATTCAGAGTATGCTATGTGAAAAGATAAAAACTGCATTACCCTTTTCTTTACCGTTTCTCTATGATTTTCTAATTATAGTTTATTAATACATAATACATCTGAAAGTACAATGAAAAAAGTATAACAGAATAACTGCATATAAAATGTGGCATTTAAACACATTCATTAAATAATTTTATTAATGAAGAAACAGGCTGATGATAGAGAAGACCAGTTTGTTAAAATTCATCTGTTTACCTGTTTGGTCAGTTTTCTACTTTTAAACAAATTTAGAATTAGGGCTGAATTACTATTATTATATACTTAGCCTGGGCTGATATTAGCATATCTTGAGAATGGAGTTTTGCCTTATGTTTCCAACTCCAGGACAAACAAAGCACTAGTAATTTCAGTAACTAAAAATTCAACTTTGTTTACCACAAATAGCCATTTATGTGGTCAAGCAGCTTTAAAGCCAGCTGGGCAATTATCTAGAATTATGCCTGGCTTCAATGTCTATACACTGTGCAAGGTGTAGAGAGAAAAAATATTTCATATGATTTCCAAACACTGCCTGTTTCTCTTGGCAGTAACACCATTCAAAATCTTGATACAAGTTCACAATTAATTATTTTGCAACTTTCAGTGAGTGAGAATTAATTTTTAGATATCTCTGAACTAAATTCTTCCAGACTTCAGAAATATTTTTGTTTGTCATCAGAGTTTGGCCCTAGAATATTATCGCATCGAGGAACATTTGTCACTTTTTTCCAGTTCCTTCTGACCTGGAAATGGGATTCATTGGAGAATGAACAGCAAAACCTTGCTGCAATGGCGTGCCATCAAAACTCAAGAGAAAACTATAGTTCAGTGCACGGGCTTATCATAATATGATGTACACATACAAAAATGAAAGAATAAAATAGGAAGATAGTACACTCTACCTTGCATTTTGGACAACCATGACTTGTCTGCATACCCAGCATTTACAGAGTTAGGAACACAGAGGAAGCAGTGTGAGAGAAAATGAGAACAGAGATGAAAGAAAACGTGTGAATAATGGGTAGTTTCTAGTATCAGAATCAAAGGAAACAGAGGCATTAAGAAGAATAAGAAGTCTAGCATGGACTGAACTACAGATAAAAGATATTCAGTAGCAACTCAAGTTTCTGCTTTCAGAAAAAAGTTTGGCACTTTGGAGAAGCTCTTCATTTTCATTATTCCCTAATGCCCCAAGTTACATACAAAACTGTAACATTGCCATGTTTTAAAATAATGAACCCAAACAAAACTAAAATCCAAATTCTTTGTAACTTGGCCACGAGTTTAAACCTATACTTGGATCTGGGTTAGACCTCTGCAGGATGAACATCTCTCTAGTTCAAAGCCTTATTTCTACATCAGTGAACATACCTGCAAAATTCCCAGTAAGATGGATTTGAAAAGTTTTTTACAAGACTCTTAGGTGCATTAAAAAAACTCTCAAGATTTAAGACCTGCTCCCATTATACTCAATAATAGTTTTGGGCCCAGTGCCACTGAACAATATTGAATGCTGTATAGTTGGAATTAGCAAGCTACGAAAGAATACGCATGCCTTTAGTTGTACCATTCATGCACTTTTAGTGGTGCTTGTCCATATGCCAAATGCTGAACTGTGACTGAACTGTGAACTGTGATGCTCAGCCATCCACTTTCCTGTTACTTTAAATAGAACAGAAATACAGACTTTTAGTTGCATGGTCCTAGTGTAAGAGTCTTTTAGGATGAGTGTGATTACACAAGCAGAGAAATTTGCAGGAATTTTCATTGCAATCTAAGGTCTGATCCATCAGCTTTATATATGTTATTATGTCACTGAAGTCAGCAGGATTATTATAACCATGTATATTTATACATGCGTATGACAGTCTGTCACTTTGGGGCACAAACAAGAGTTATAATATTGCTGATACAGAAACATATCTTTTAAAGGAAACACTAATGAGCTATTTGTAATTACAGAGTCTAAAAAAGCAATGGTCTGTGAAAAAGTGATTAGTGATTTCTATAGTCAGTAGATACAAAATTACCAGAATTTCTAAAATCACATCTTAGCTCTCAAAAAAAAAAAGTAATAAAAAATCACATGGAATGAATGTTTTCTGTCTAGTATTTCTCACCTTTGGTATTATACTACAACCTTAAATTTATCTCAGATACTGTAATTCGGCATGTTTGCAAAATTGTCCAAAATTCAGAATGTCTTGAGCTGAAGCAACAATTCTATTTTAAACTTAACAAGTAGCTTTCTATATTACAGAAAGTATTACATATATCTAGCACATTTCAGTAGTCTGTTTTTCTTTTAATACATATTTTTGCATGCATTAGAATTTTTAAATTGGAAACATGAAAAAAAAAATTAAATCTACAGGAACGATCATGAAGTCCCTGAGGTCATTAGCAAAGTATGTACATTCTCCTGGGAATAGGATCTGGCTCTCTATTAAAAATCCACCATTTTTCCTGATGTTGTACCCAGATTTTCTATAGCAATAACTCTCAGTTCTGTTTATTAGTGACAAGTAACAAACCCAAATTAAAAGAAAGTTCAAGTTAAAATTTCTCCTATACTTACCCTCTCCCTGGAAGAAGATAAACTTTAACAAAGGGGTCAGAATAGCCATTGTTGTCTCTGGGAGCAAGGTTTCTTGCCTGAAGGATGTGGATGATAAGGTTGCCAAGGTGTTTGTCATAGTTGATTTGAAGCTAGAGAATGCATTAAAACACAGTAAGATCATTTGTTATTCTTAGTTCCTAAATGATTCAATAACTCTCCAAAATCCTTTGAACAAAATGAGTTTTAGACCTTTACTTTGGTTGGAAATAAACACATTTTAGAAGTTTCTGTCTCTCTCTCCTGACTAGAATGAGATGCTAGATGACTGTGTTGGATCTTGAAACAAATTTTGCTTTCAAAGTCTGTCAGTATTAGTTAAAAAAAAAAAAAAAAAGGAATTGATCTATTTCAGTCAGCAAAAAGCAGACGAAATCCAAACCCTTGATATTATTCTGACCAATAGCCAGTTTATTGAGTAGGAATTACACAAATTCTGACTACCTGGAGCCCAAGCCCAGGAAGGATGTTATAATACTGTGGAAAGACCCTTAGTACAAGTATAGGAGAGAGGGATGAATTAAGGAAACAAAAGACAGAAATCTATAGGAAATTAAGCTTCATTTATTCTGCTGCTCCCAGTTTCACTGTTTTTAAAAGCTAGAGTAAAAAACTAGAGTAAAAAACTAGAGAACCACAAACTTGGCATTGCATGGAAATGAATCCACTGCACTATGAGAAACCCACAGCAGTCTTTGCTTAAATGTAGAGAGTCTGGGAATTTCTGAAGTAAACCACAATAAGTGCCCAAAGATTAAAGATTAGAAGGAATTTCACTATATTTTTAGCCCCTTCAGGAACAGTAGCATTTTCCATTCTGTTTGTGTTCCACAAGCCAACATTAAAGACAGGTGAAAATCTAGCACTGACTTACATGAGTGACATTTCAAGGGGTTGGAGATGAATAAGAAATCAGTTAGTGGAGATTGTTTTCTGCAAATTTATTCATCAGAAAAACGCAGCCAGTAGCAACAACAATTTACACAGCAAAAAACCCATATTTACCTGAATTTCTCCAGTGATTGGATGAGAAGCAGACTTTGTAGTTTCAGTGGGCTGCCAGATTAAAATACATAAATAAATACATAGGCAGACACTCACAAATATAAACATATGCATACTGGAAAGAATAGATTTTAAAAGTTAACTTTTTTAACAGGTGTTGTTTCTACTGTTGTATTGCCACATATTTTTAAAAACCATTGAATTGTCTCCAATTTGTATGCTCAAAACTAATAGTTATGGTATTTCAACAGCACGTAAAGTCAAGCTCAGCCATTTTGTTCAGCCTTCGTGCAAGTACAGAATCAGACAAATTGAACACCAAAGCCTTTACAGTCTGAGCACATTGGTCACACAGGGAGGTGTGGGGATAAAGAGATATATAGCATTAACCCTGTCTAAAAAAAGTGAATGTTGCAAAGAGAATCCAAATACCATGTCAAGCACGACACAGCCATATTTCTATTGAAAGGCAAAGGTTACACTAGTTGAGTTTAGGTGAAAGTGGGTAGAAAGAGTGAAAAGAATGGTACTAAAATTGAGTGATGTGTGTAAGTGGATTTCACAATTGCAAGCCATCTCATATAATATTTTTTGCTTTATTCTGTGTTTTCTAATAATCAGTTCAGCTACACCACTTCATCTTCAAATTCCTCCACACACTTTCATGACAAGAAATTTAAATTTTCTGTCCTCCCCTTCACAACACTCTATAATCTTGCCTGTTCCTCTCTGTTCTCTATCGCTGAGCTTCTCTAGGTTGCTGAGAAAAGCAATAAAATACTCAGTGTCTTTTTTTCCCATTTTTCTTCCCTCCTGTTTGTTAGTAGTTGGAAAATAATACCACCATTTGCTTCAAATCCTGGACTCTCAAAATATGTTGTTCCATTAAACGGTGGTGCCCTTGAGCCACCCTGGACCTACCTCTAATCTGCAAGGCATCAGTCAAGCAAGAAAGCTCTCTCTGGTTCAGTAGAAGGATTTGAATACTTTTGCATTCTCTCCACATCTGCTTCCTTGGTTGATGCAGCAGAAAACAAAGGATGCAAACAAGGACAAACTTACTGTTCTCTGAAGACTGATCTGGAAGTCATCTTTTGCTATTTTTCCAGATGTGACCAGCAGCCTGACATATTATTCTGTGTAATTAGGATTTCTTTCTCTTTCTGAGAAGTGTAAAATCCATCTGCCTCTTTTGTGCTGCCCTACCCGCCAAAAAAACCCTTAGAGATTTTCAAAGGATGTTGGATATGAATTGTTTTAAATTAGGCCAATGCAGAGCCTACGTCTCCTGGACCAGAGCATGAAGTTACGGTGATGCACTACCCTTTTCAGGTTTGCGAGGAAGAAACATCCCCTCAATCACTCAGATCTGCAGACCAGAACTAATCAGAAAAATCCCAGACAAACACTAGCACAACAGAAAACAAGGGATAAAACCAGCCCAAACCTGCCTGCTATATAGTTACATTCACTGTCTTGTGTTGCCTTATTTTTGTTTGTTTACATGCTTTACCTTGTCTTCTAGATGTATTTCTTTATGAACATAAGCTTTTTCAGAAAAAAAAAAAATGTTGATTTTTCTGGAAATGCATGTGCCTCTCAAAAATAATTCTCATGGAAAATTTTTAAATCAGCTTTTCTTGGTACCTTACAAAGCTTTTCAAGAAGTATAATCCCTCTAACAGCTAAAATAGATCATCAATAGCTTATAAAATGTTCTGAATCTTAAATTAGATTTTAGATTGATAGCAAAGTACCCCTAAAACTTGTTTTGTCCTTGAAAGAATACTCAAAGAGAGAATTTTACTCTTTTTGCCAAAGACAGAGACCTACCTGAGCATCATGTAAGCTTTCAAAGTAGGGCTTAAACAGCTTACATTTCTCATACTTTACCTCTACAAATGGATTTTAGTATACCTTAATAGTTCTGGCCCCAGCCTGTACTGGCACTGACAATACTGACAATGTTACAAAATAACATGGAGTTAGCTGTGCTGCGGCTACAAAATCACTGCCGGATAGTCTAAATGCTCTAATTTTTCAGAAGTTTGGATAGCAAAGCAATGAGTTTGTTCATCCCAAATATCATGTAAAACAGAATGCATTAGTACAAATACTGTAGAAGGAGTTCAGAGAAAAGGGAATGGGCATGCTGAATTTGTGTGGAGACTTCCAAAGGTGGTTAAAGTGGAGTTCCCTTTAGCTGTGCAGTTACTTTGCTTTCATCTACTTGTCTGTAAAAATAAATGTGCATTTTTATGTTTCGACATCATTGTTAAATCTCTGTATTCATTTACAAGGCTGTGATTCAGCTTATTAAATATTTTGTTTTCTCTCTGATGTCAGCTGATTTAAAACTGACCATGAAGAACTATCTGAAGAAATATCTCAAAGAAACATGAATAATTTAGGCTGAAAGAGACCTCTCAAGGTCATCTGGTCCAACCCCCAGCTCAGAGCTGGGCAAACTTTGAAGTTGGATCTGGATTGAAAGGCAGAGATCCGAATAAGTATCTATCTTTATCAAGGCCTCAGTGATGATTAATTTGAAAAGAAGGAAAAGCATTTCACTGCTGACTTCTCTAGGAGCTAAAGGATCTGAGGATTTAGAAAAACAACCCATTCTTCAACATACAAAGAAAATTACATGTTTCTATAGGGCATTTATATGCTGGATGTAATCTGCACCGTAGAATGATCATGCATTTACATTACAAAAGAAACAGGTCTGCACAGGATATAGTCAGCTCAAGGCTCCCAAAGGTTAAATCTCTCCTGTGACGGCTAATCTAATTTCATTCTAATTTCTTTTGATACTCCCTGCATGCACTCACATGCCCTATGTAAGAGCCGGTGCTTTGTAATGCCATCACACTTGCTGAAGAAGGTTGTCATTACCATGATGTGAAACTTGTTAATGCCAGGCCCTGATGCTATGCACTATCACTCTCTGTAGTAATGGGACAAAACATCAAATATGAGAGAATCGGCACTGCAGAATATCAAAGAGACTCCTACAACATTTCTGGAGTGTATATTCTATACAAAAAGCTCAAAAAAAAAAAAAAAGATCTTACTTGCTAAAAATAAGGACAGTAGCAAAACCAAGATCTAGGCAGTTTGGATATTTAGTCTGTCCTGATACTTTGGCAAGGCTGCAGCCTGACTAGAAATGCTGTCAGCCCAAGGCAAAGAGCCGTTCCAGAAAGGATGAGCAGTAGCTTTATCTTCTAAGAGAGCTCAACACCATTATAAACTTGGCCTGCAGTCAATGAACAGAAACTATACAAGTCAACAAGAGCTACAGTTGTTATGAAAGAAATGCCTCTCAATATGATTTTCAGAAATAAGCAAAGAATATTTTAAACATTTACCTGATTATTTTTGACATTTGCACCCCCTACATAAAGGCATTAGGTTTAATAATTTTTTGTTTCATTTTTATAAGCCTCCAGCTGAGTTTTCATAAAAGATTACTAAATCTTCTGTGAAGCAGAAAATGAAATTTATGCATCTAACTTTAGGTGACCTGCTACAGTGCCAAAGCTGGGAACCCAGTCTTCCTTCTCATGTGGACAGAGAGAAGCACCTCTCCAGGATACACTGCACATCAAGGATTTATGGATCTCAGTACACTATGCAGTGAATTTAGGAGTGTGATTCATCTAACCAAATGAAAGGGGGTTCAATGTAGATAGTGACATCTGCACTAAGAGCCCTGCGCTCTCCTTTCCATGCAGTGCATGTACTTCAATGGCAGGTTTCATCCAGTCTCATGAATTGTACTGCAGAAATGCATTATTCTCACTGGTAAATATGAAGTACACGGCAAACTAGTTCATAGGTACATGTTTACAATATCCAGAGTAAGGTGTAAGTAAACCAACTATTAACCTGATGATTAAGGAATTCTGCCAGATCCCTGAAGTTAGGTGCAGTAAATCTTGACATACGGTTTTAATTTGTGCATCAGAGACCTGAATTAGTTCATAAAAAGTCTATGGGAATTGTGGCAAGACAGAATTACTATCCGAAACAAACTGATCAATAAATATATTTACAGTTTTTGATAAACTGCTGGATGAAAGAGATTTTTGTGTTTCCCCTCACATGAAAGTCATGTAAGTGTATTGAAGGGCTATCTGAAATGAGCAGGCACCATTTGCTGGTTTTTGTTTGTACAGTACCTAATGTGTTTGTAGTTCAAATTGCAGTCATAGCTTCAGCAGCACAAAAATACAAACATAACAATAATGCAGTAGGAACCCGACAATCTCAAGAAGAAATAAAGATACAGAGAAATAAGTATCTAGAAAGCATCTTGTTTGCAATGTGAAGCTTTGCTTCCAATAGTACAACAGTGAGAAGCTGAGTATTCAGGATAGCAATCAGCTTTAGCTATCCTGCAAATTGCTTAAGCAAATGCAGTCTTCACAGGATTGATTTTCACTTCAGGTGTTAACTTGCTTGACACAAAATGCAAAAATGTGACAGGTGACTTTATGATCTAGTTTCCAGTTTCAACTGTGAAAAAATGCTACTAAATTCCTACTCTGCCCTTTCCAGGTGTGCAGGTGGGTGCACGAGGAGAAAGAAGTTCAGCTGAGAAATGGACAGGATATGGCAAAGAAAATGAGAAACTATGCTTAAGAAGTTCACAGGAATTAGCTAGTGACAAAACACATTTTGATGGTAAATTTATTATTCATTCTTTCCCTGGCTTTCATAGAAATGCTTAATATTGCTATGATTATTCATAGTTTGTAACATTTCCAATAGTAGCTTAGTACAGAAATGGAAATTATGGTCTTAGTAATATCAGCTGCTTCTATGGAACTAGTACCTCATCATCATGTAGGATGCATTTAAAAAGCAACAGTAACAAAGAATGAAAAGGGCAATTATTTTGTTTAAAAACAATAATATGAAGTTTGAAAAATCTGTTTTCAGAGAGGGCTCAATCATTTATGACCTTGGATAAATTGCATAATCTCCTTTCCTTGTGTCCAAATTCTCTGTCTTAACAGTAATACTCCTCACTGTCACGGAAATGAACTCATCAATATGTGCCGGGATTTCTTGCTGCACTAAAGAAGATAAATAGGCAGTTTCTTCTTGTCATCAAAGTGTTATTGCTGCATAACTGAGAAGTTTCTTACCTTGCTGCTATGCCGCTTTTTGCTCACTGAGGGAGAACCAGGCTGACCAGGGCTGGGAACAGCACTGGAGGTGGCAGAAGTGGTTCCAGAATGAATGTGAGATCCCTTTTCCACTCCTGAGGAAGCAACCAGAGGCGACTGCTGTAGAGAAACCTTTTGGAGCTCTGCAGCCAGCTGCTTGGGATCAACCCCTGGGGACTTCGCTTTATCTACTGGATTAAAGTAAGAGAACTTTGTATTGATAATTGCTAGCACATTCAAATCCATCTTGCCATGGTACAGGAACAGGATAATGATCTTCACAAATTTTCATATCATCTGCTTGTATACTGTGAAGATGCAAAAGACAACCTATAAAAAATAGACGTCTCCCCCACAACATCAACATCCCAATTCCAATCTTTCTACTCAACACTCTGTCAACTAGTGTTACTCATCTCACAAGCTGAGAACGTTATTCTCTAGCTGAAGAAAAATAGGCCTTGCTGATCATGCTGAATCATATCACAGCAAATTACAGTTTTAAAGACTGGCCTGTGCTAACTTTCACCAAGTATCTGAACTTTGTTGTAACAAGCTTTAATCTCAGCTTTTTTTTTTTTTTAACCAACTGGACATTCAATAAAACTGAATTCTCTTCCTGAGATAATTTATACAAAAATAAAGAGAAAAGGAGCTCAAAACTTTAGCACCACAAATTAATCAAAGCAGAATAAAATGAAAACAAATGAAGAGCAAAAGCCCTGATTCATCTTTCCTTAATACACACAGCTATGTGAGGCATCTGTGGTAGGAATCTAATTGCCCTCCCTGCTGCCCCGGCAACGAGTGAGGAGATTTTACCCTTTGTAGATGACAATCTCCATTTAATAGAGAAATGAAGTCAAGTAAGTTTCATCTGTGCCTTAAAGTGTGTAGAGTTAAAAGGACACTAGCTTGCTTCCCAGTTTTCAGAAGTATGAGAGGTTTAAGGCAATACATTAGCCTTATCCTGCCTGCTAGGCTGTATCTGGTTTATCTTTCTAGAGGGAATGGAGATTGCTCCTTTCCAAAGCACGAACAGTCTGCAAAACCTCGGAGCTGACAGCAGGAAAGACTTGGCTTGGCAGTGAGAAGGGACTGTCCAGAGGTGTTCCAACTCAGAAACCACTAGAAGATTGCTAGACTAGGAGGAAGCATGCCTGCAAGAATGGGGGATTTTACTTTTATTTCTGTTCTTTCTTATTTTGAGTTTTCTCCATTAATAAAAAATATTATGTATTCTAGCTTCTAGCCTTTCAAAACACAATTTCAGTGTCTATGAATGCCTTTGGTGTTTTTGATATGCTCACTAAGAAAAAAATTGTGGATAGCTCTGCCTCAAAGGTGTGTCAGACTCAGTATTCACTTTCAATTAATATCAATAACATCCATTTTCAACAAAAGGTAGCTTGATGGTAAGTATATTAATAGCTGAGAAGAGGTACATGGTCAGAAAATGGAGGATTTAATCCCGGTAACTTGTGCACCGACTGATAAAAGAGCAGCCACAAAACCACAGAACTCAGAATGGACCCCTGAGAAGCTGAGTAAAACACTCTCTTAATCTGCACTGAGCTTGCTGAAGGGCTGCTTTACTTGTAGGATAGTGGATGTTGGTTCAAAGTTAGATTAGAAATGACTAATACCATGATTAGAGCCTGCAGTCATGGTATTGACTGACTAGAAGGGAATCCCCCCAAAAGCACTGCCATTTTAGAAGTCACATAACAAAACTTCACACAAAGTACTTCCTATTGCAGCCCTGTGTCCTAGTAAATACTGTATTTTCATCACTAACAACAGGCCTCAAGCCTTGTATTAAGCTAACATAGGCCTTGGGACTTGTTGTGTTTTATTTGGACTTGCTCCAGTTTGCTAGGAGCTTTGTTTTAGCTTGTCTGGCTGCAACAGCAATTGTCTAATGACCAGATGGCTATGACCTTAATTTGTCTGAGTTACACTTCACCTTGTATAATTGTGCAGTATAATGTCCATTCTTTATAATTTTGATATATAAAGGCACAACAGTAATTGCACTGCATAGACTGGAGTATTTCTGCCTCCAGATTAATGACACAGCTTATAGGAGCACAGGCCTGGGGTGACAGCGGAGTGCTGCAAGGTTTGGGCACAGCACGACAGCTGAGGCCCCAGGGCTACCAGCAACTCGCTGGTCAGTTACTGACACTAATGCAAACTCCAGAGCTGAGCAAAATCAATTTTAGGGGCAACAGAAGGAACAAAGAACAAGAATATATCACATGCAAAGTGTACGATATCCAGTCAAGTCGTAAGTAATGAAGAGCTGCTGACCAGTGGGAAAAGAGCAAGGCATGATAGAAAACATAAAAAAGGCCCCAAGGAGACCCTGAAGCAAAGAAGAAGGAATCACCATCATTATCCACCTCCTAGCAAGGAGGAGTCAAAAACTCTCACCACAAACATCACACTCTTCCCAGCAAATTCCTCAGGACACTGTTGACTTGCTGGAATGCCCCTGGAGTGAAAGTACTGCCTGCAGGGCTCCGAGAAGCTGCTGAAGGGGGACCACCATGCCACAGTTTTCTGCGGCATGTATAGATGAAGGGGTAGCTAGCAGGAGGTTTTCCCTGGATAACAAATGTTAGCTGCAGTACTGTTACTGAGATTTCCTTTCTATTAATTAAATATGTAGACTGTGTCAGTGTGGATTGAACTGGGCTAATAATAAAAACCAACAATAAATGCTTGGCTTTGTATGTAAGCTGTGGTCCCCTTTCTGCCCATGGCAAGATTTGGGGTGTAACACTTGAGCTTACAATGCTAATACCCTAGCTTATATCAAATCCAATTTTCAGCTGCTACCTGGTCCTCCAATATCAAAGCAAAACTTTATTGCTTACCTGCCTTTACTGGCTCGTGCAGCTCCAGGTGCTGGGGATTCTCAGAGTCTGAGAGCATGTTCAGGTCCCTAAAGAAAGCAATGAGAAGCCTGAGACAAAAGAAACTCTTTGCTCATACCCTCATTATTGTATTAAGTAGATAAATGAATAGTGGTTCATGACAGAAAGCAGCTCCCAAGCGTGGCCCCTTCTTAGCTGATACATATTTGCAATGCTGTTAAAGAGCTGAGAAGAAAAGGTTCTTTTAAGGTGAAATCTTTAATGGATTGAATGCAAGTTTATACATTTCTCATGACGCTTAAATGACTTTCATCTAAAGGGTACAGATTTCAGTAAAAGTTAAGTTAGTGCTAAATTACCATCTTTTTCTAACCCCAGTAAATTCAGTGAATTGTATGTGTATCAATGAGAGGAGACTGTGGCCTGACAATGGAGGTATCATTGTTTATAAAAGCATAATTACTAACATCTGCCTCAGCTTATCTTTCCTTATGACTTTAAAAGAAAAAAAGAACAAACAGACCTCCCACACTCACAGTGAACTCCTGCTATTTATTACATTGATGCTTCATGCTAACAAAGGTTCCACCTTAACAACTGTAAATTTAAAAAAAAAAAAAAGCCATGAAAAGCCAAAAAAAATGGAAACAGAAAGATGGGGAAAAACTCACAGTCTTACACATATTTCTGCTTCCCCACTCTGTTGAATAATAATGCTCTGGACTTCTTCATAAGTTTTCCCAGTCAAGGGAATGCCATTCCATTCCAGCACCTGCATTCCTAAGAAGGCAAAACAGCATGAGGTCAAGTGCTCAGATTTTGACAAAGGCATCAGATAGACTGCTCTGACAAGACTGATTTGATGTGAATGTTGTTTAAATGGCACAACACGTTAGGAATGTCCTTTCATTTCACACAGATTAGACCGTTGAATGTTACCGTCCCATCAGCTATAACTTACCTGTTGAAACAAGTCAGGGGATCAATTCTTATCTGATTCAAACTATGCATGCACTTTCCATAGTCTGGGTTGTGTGATATAGAAAACCTTTTGCAATATCCAAAACATGCACACCTACCAACATGGCAAGAAACCAAAACATTTTTTATATCAGACATTTCCTGGCCAGCCATGGTCTTGGAAGATAACTGTTCCCTACAGCGGCACATTGCTGTTAAGAAGCTGAGCCTCAAAACTGGAATAAATTTATGAATGTAATTTGGTAATTCAAACACATTTTCTCTACTTTGTCACTTAAGAAAATACAACAAGATGAAGGCAGTTGGGCAAACTCATTTTAAATGAAAGACGTACCTCCACATTTCAAACATCAGCCTGGAAATATTCAGGTTTAAATTTTTCTTCCATATTTTTTCTTACGAAAAAGTGACAAAACAGCTGAACATAATTCATTGTGGAAGGCAGAAACAGAGGTATGATAAACAGGCTGAAAAATACTGTATACTGGTCTAATCTGCTGTGTCTTCCAAGTATCCCAGGACTGAGCCAGGAGACTCGGTATGGAGCAAGGTATTGCTATAAGGAAGTTTTATGCTCAGTATTTGCAGAGTCAATCCCTCTATAAATCATGTGAGGTGTATTCTGATAAGATGAGAAATCTTTTGGTTACAGTAAAATGCTTACAAAAAGCAAACTGTAGATTCATATCTGGGAGTTACAACTCAGGTTCTGAGAGCTGCATTCATATTTTGAAGTAGTTAGTCATAAGGATGACTTCAAAGAGATTAACTTCTCACTAATGTACAAATGTCAAAATCCAAGCCTCGGGCTCTAGAGGAAAAAATTGCTTAATGGGACAAGATACTGAATTCTTAATAGTCCACTAAAAGCAATGTATTACAAAACGTCTGAAAACCACATCACCCACACAGCAAGGAAAACCACAAACACTTAGCTTACACAGTAAACACTTACACAGATAAAACCAAGTCTTCACCTGATTCATATTTTTATTTCAAAATCCTGTGCTGTTGCATACAACAAATGGGAAAAATAATGAAGTGAAATGTGGATATAAACTTACAGGAAAATAAGCTGCTAAATAAAATATAATGAGAATTGTTCATGGAATAAAGCAGGTGAAATTATTTGACAATGAAAGAATATGAGAAATAAAGACTATAACTTTATATTATGAAGTTTTCCATAGGATTCAATGAATTAGGATTTCAAATGTCAGATTTGCTCATAACTTTTCTCAGTAAGAATTTATCATTTAGTTTGCAGCAATTTACAGAAATACAAACTGCAGAATGACTAAAAAGTGATGCTCAGAAGGCAGTAAAACCAGCTGCTTCTGCCAAAATAGATTTGTCTTTTCCTAAAATTTAGCCCCTTTCATTTACCAGCCATCATTCAAAAGCATGATCTTCCTTTTGCTTGTTAGAGCAGATCTGGTTTTAAGCTCAGTTCCTCTGGAATAAAGCAAGAGTAATTATGAATAAATGCAGCTCCCCCTGATTTTCTGCCATACAAATATAACAGCATGCACTCTGTCTTTAGAAGACTTCTAGTAAGGAAGGAACTGAAGTTATTTTTGTTTTCCTGTCAGTGTGTGCCTTCACAATGCTATCGTGGCATAGGATGTTGAGTATGACAGTATGAACCTCTTGAGTAAGACAAGCCAAGCCTCCACTTCTATGTATTGGCAATGAACAAGAATAAAACTGGAAAGCTTTAGATTTTGAGAAAGTGGTTAACATCCTTTTGTAAAAAAAAGAATTTTGTTGACAAAATGCATCCAGCTACCATCCTAGGTTTATCACATCCTGCTTGCATGGCTTCTGAAGAAAATTTACCAGGGGAGCCATAAGGCTATCATCAACGACTTGCCTTAGTTTAAAAGACCAGCAGGAAGAGCCTAGCTGAGTACTGCTGCCGTGCTGATTCGGAAATCAAGTCTCATTTCCACTGGCGTGAGTTTCAGTACTGAGCGCAATGGCACCGCAGTCACTTACTTGGTCAGTAAGACCAAGCGCACCTGAACGAGGCAGCAGATTGAAAGGAAATTGAATCTCAGCAGCCTTGGCTCACACAGAGATCCATTTAAGCTGTCAGTATAGGGGTATTTTGCTTTTATTGGCTGCCTTGTGGATTCATGAATGTTTAAAATCAAAGAAATTTAAATATGACTTAATTGATCTGACTGATAGCCCTGGGATCTAAGGAAAAAGTTTTTAGGCAAGCAGCTGATTTCTCTTTTCTTAAGGAGTAACTGCTAAATGTCTTTTGCTGGAAAAAAATAATATTACAAAGAAAACCTTTCGGAAGAATGTGAGCCTAATCAACAAAGAGAGGAAAAAAGTACCATGAAGTCACAGGAGACTGGTCATAAAAAAGATTTTGCCTAAAAACCAATCACATTCTGTAACTGGTCTTTGGTAGTCAGAACATGGTATTCACATTTCCGAAACTTTGTATGCTTCAAATCACCAGTTTAATAGACAAAAACCAAACTGGAAGATGAGAAAACTTACATTGCTCCATGACAACTCTGCTGACTGAGGAAGAACTAGTGATTGCCCTGATAATCAAATCCATAATTTCTTCTAGCATTTGTTTTATTTTATTTTATTGGGATGGCTGCATCCTGCATTGATGGTGAGCAATGACTTATTTTTAGCAACATCAGCTCCCACAGTCAGCAGATCAGCTTTATACATCAAGACCTCCTCCCTGCTCCACTAAGTGTGCTGACACACATGATTTGCTCAGTCTTTTTGGTATCTACTTTATGGTGACATTTAGAACCTGGAATCAGAAGTAGTTTATAATTTTCCACTGGTTACAAAGTGATTATTCCAGAGAGGGAACCTTATACATTCATAACTGCCATGGAGATATCCACATTTAGCTATATTAATACCATCCTTTCCCTTAAAAAAACATGCTACAGTCCTACTGTACTGAAAGAGAGAAAGAAGCCTATTGTGTTCATATATTCTTCCATATGCATCTATTACTGGCCACAGCTGGAGTCATTATCAAAATCTAAGTGTACCTTTCCTCTGACACATTATAGCCATTGTGTTGTTCTTTGTAAGTACCAAATACATATCTCAAGGTCTCCTGTATTTGCTACAGTTGCTGCTCTCAGTGCTTAAATTAAGAGCTTGCTCCTGGAGGGAGGGTCAATGCTTATGCTGCAGAAGTGAGGAAGGGCCCACATTTCACCAAAACCCTCATGGGGAGGAGAGGGTGGAATTTTGTTGCATTGTCACGCTTAACACATGCAGCTTAATGCTGTTCAAGATTGCCAGGCTCTTTTTAGCAACTAGCAAAGTGTTAACATTTATTATTTTTGTTTAGGCATGAGTAGGCCAATTATCTGTTCACTGATAATATAACCTGAAAACACTGCAGAACTGATTTCCTTTTTCTGACATTTTGACTAGTCATTTGACAGCTTGTGAAATGGAAGATAAGTACTGGTGAAACTTGAAATCTGCTTTTAACAGCGGGGAGTCAGGGACTATTAAGAAGTAGCTTCTACCAGCACAGGGATGAAAGTACTTGAAATAATTACCTGGGGTCCCTGGGGAGCATTCAGCATGTTTTGCTGATCCTGGAAGATCTATGAAATTTTGGGGAAGAGAATTTTTGGGTAGAAAGTTTTAATAATGTGGAAAAAAAATGAGTTCAGATTCAAACCTAGGGCCAGACTTGAGCTTACAACACCATACACAATTTCTCAGGAGCCTGAGTAAACCTGTGTCCAAGTACGAGTAGCTAGTCTACTGAAACTTGCTTGGACTGACTACATGGTTTGAAGTGGTAATCTTCTGCTGATAATTTTATTGCTGATGCTAAACAACTAAGGCCTCTAATTGCTGACTATTTAGACTTATAAACGTCATATGTGGATCAGCTGTTGGAAAAAAAATACTTACATAATAGCAAGGACTATGTTGGTATTGCTCCCTGTCCAGTCTTGTAAAATGTTTTATAGCTGCTCAATCAAGAAGTGCAAAATGCAGCTCACTACGCATAAAAATAAGTGCCTGTATAAAATAAGGCACTTTTTAATCTTAAATGTTTCCCTATGTTTACAAGTATTGCAAAATTGCAGATTGTCCAGAGAGGTTGTGGAGTCTCTGTCCTTGGAGATGTTCAAAACCCAACAGGACACAGCCCTGGGCAACCTGCTCTCACTCACCCTGCTTTGAACAGGGAGCTTGAACTAGGTGATCTCCAGAGGTGCTTTCCAGCCTCAACTATTTTGTGATTCTGTGTAAAATAGTTACATTTTGCTTTAAATAGACTATGCTAATGTCTTATCCATATATGCTGTAGCTCTATGTATCAAAGAAAGCAGGAATAGCCGATTCTAGGGATATTAGATCTGCACTGGGATGTCCATAAATAGTTCAGAGTGCAGTTCCATGAATTAACTGAATTGGTCTAACTGAGGAATAACGAATAATTGTTCCTTATCTCTTTGAACTCCTGTACTTGACTGGGTATGTAATCAAACTATTTATCTGTTTTTTTCATGAAGAGGAGAAATATTTAGCAACAATGAAAAAGTCTGCAATATCAAATGATCAGAAATTAGTTCCATGGATATTGTTGAAATCTCTGTGTGTCTAAATCTCATAGCTTCTTGTAAAATCTTGGTTTACATTCAGTTTTAAAAGTTAGATATAATTGCATCCTGTATCATAGTTTACAGTATTTAGGAGAAACTTAAAAAAACCCAATTGTTCTTTGTTCTCCTACTTTTTGGCACAGGTACTTTGATGTAGTTCCTTTGGGTAGACTCTGCCCTCATTAAGTAATAATTAATTAAACTAATCAACTGTCATCCTATTTAAACTGTAAGAAAGATCTGAGAGCTGATAAAGTGAATCATTGTATTATTGCCTCTTTTAGGAGTTATGATAAAGAAAAAATTTCTAAGACAGAGTTACAGAGAGTGATCAAAAAATACTACCAACTATGGTTTTGATTCAACAAATAACAAAATACCCTTAATTTTCGAAGTATTTCCTACCACTGAATTTGCTATGCTATGGTGATACAGAACCTTTGACACTGAAGTTGTTTTTAATGGTTAACAGTGAAGATTAGATGATACCATGGTTACGTCAAACGTATTAACCTACAAGCATTTCAGGAGTGGATCTCTTTAGTGCATATACATCCATGTTCAGGGCCAATGGTTTCTTTGGAGACATTGTTCAAGGACTGTGGCTGTGAACACTCCCTGCCACAGACCCAGATGCTGGTTCTCTTTCTACTTATACTAGTTTGAGGAATTCCATTAGCTTTACTCCTGACTTGCGCTAATGCAAAACACTGATGCAAATGCTCTTTTAAAAAATCAAATTATTAGACACTGGCTGTACAATAGTTTTGGACAGAACTTTGCTCTGTATTTGTGTATACCAGGAGTGACACAGAGTTTAGAAATTTTATAGAAATCACAGCTTCCCTCAAATGCCAGTAATAGGAGTGAATCAGAGGCACAACCTTGGACTATTTATAATATTGTGTTTTCATATTCAGAAGAGTTTTCAGGAGAAACACATGCTGCAGGAGAATACCAGATAAATGACTACTTTTTCTCTGAAGTGAATTTCGTACCAGGGAAGCTGTTAGACTTGAAGACTTAAATTACTTATTTATACACAGAAACAATATAGCGAAGTTGCAAATACCCTATGCTGGTGCTTCAGAATATCTCACCTTAGACCCAGAAGAGCTACTTCTAGCTTCCTTCTCTGTAACTGATGAGTCCTTGGCTTTGCATTAAGATGTTGAACACTGTTATTTATTTACTCCATGGAACCATGCATTTATCAGTTATTTAGATCCCATGACTTCATACAGAGCTGGCTGGGTTTGTTTCTTTATCCTGCAGCCTTGAGAGAGAAGCTGACTATGCTACAAAAAAGCAACTGAAAGAACGGGAAACAGAGCAAAATAACTAAAGTGTCAATGATGTCTTTGGGGATTGGGCATGGCCATGGATTTGGAAAGGCTATAGCATCTGTTCCCACATCTATCCCAGACATTCTTGTATAATTTCTTTTTTTATGTCTGCTTCCTTAATAGTGATCAAGGACAGAAATATTTCTTTGCTTCATGAGGATATTGCAAGGAAATATATATAAAAATATATTTGAAGAGCTCCTACTCTGCTTGGGTGGCTGTTCTCAATAAATACATCCTTCAGTCCACCACCTGGGTGATAAAGCTGTACTGTTTAACAGATGTGGTTGTATAGATAACATTCTTATTGATAAAAAAACACAAAACAAATTATAAAATATGCAGACAGAATAGGTCTTGGTATTAGAGTTCTGATTGTCAACTGGAAGACACAATATATATCTCAGTTTCCACCCATCTTCCATTATTTTCCACATTTTCTGTCCTCTTCAGATTAATCTAAGACATGAGCTGGCTGCATGATTAAAGTTGAAATTGAAAGGAATCTGAAAATCATCAAAGGATTTTATTTCTCTGAATATGAGTCCCAACATAGTTACTTCAAATACAGAAATACTAAACTGAGCCACTGAATAGCTCTTGAATTTTATTCCCATCTATAACACAATCTACATTATTATAAAGTTAATCTTAATCACTTTGCACACACTGTTATACTGCAGTCTCCTATTCAGTATACCCAAGGCACCTGAGAGGTGGTAAAACTGTTGTTTGCTGTGTCACTAAGAGTTCGTAATTGCTTCCAAAAAATCAGACTACACATGTATAAAAACTACTATTTTTCCATTTTTTAGAGTCTCAGAGATGCTCTCCTACTGGAATTTAAAAAGATCTAGACATTACAATATTAGAATAGAGCCTCCGGTTTTGGTTACACCATAGTTATACATGCAGATTGCTGGGGGTTATTCTCTGCTTCTTCATAGTTTGTATTGTTTATTCTTATGCAAAATAAACATGTCAGTTTGAGCTGCATTTTTCACTGGTCCAATGCTCACAGAGGAAAAGCAAATTGGGCTCTCTAGGCTAGCAGCTTCAATCAGTAGAATGTGAATGTTAGTGTCTTTCTATTTCATAGAAGAATTAAAATTCAGAAACATTACTTTGAAATCCCAGAAAGTGCTATAAAAGTTAAATGTGCACTCAGAACAAGGAGAAACAATATGAACTTGCAGTCTGACATTCAACACTAAATTACTTCATGGTCTGTGTTCTCCAGTTATTTTTCTTTTATTTCTAAACCTTTCTGATGGTTAAAAATAGGTTGATGAAAGTCAATGTGTTAATGTATTTCCCTGTACTGCTGGGCATGAATCACACCAAAACTCATTATTTTTTGTAGACACCTTAACTTCCTCTCTCATTCATCATTTGTGCTCAGGCTGAATATTTTCCATTATTACAATAATTATTATATAGACAACACTCACAACTCTTAAAAACGGATATGTTGTTCATCAAATAGAAATGATATAATGGACCTGCCTATGGCTCATGGCTGCTATGCTGCTGCTATGAAATGGCATTCATAAAAGTACAGCCAGAGCAAATCAACCCTGTATTTGGGGTGTACTTGGCATTTACAGGCAGCTATACACCATGCCACTGACTGGTACAGCTGCAGTTATCAGCCCAATACTAAACACCTCTCTAATTCAGTCTGTGTTTAGATTTCCATATATATTGGCACATGATTCTGTAGATCACCCTTCAGTTTGCACTATAGTAGGGCAACAAGTGATGATCTGGATGTATTTGTACAACCTGAATTGAAGCTCTTGACAAGTTAAATGAAGATTAGAGTTACTCTTTATGAAAATAACTATGATATAAATGATAAATTTATAGTGCTTTCACCACTACTATATCCTCAAACATTATATTACATTAGAGTTACAGACAGATGATCAGTTATACCATGCTGAACAAAATGTTGTGGTGCATTGTAATTATTCAGTGTTTCAGAAAAATAAATGTTTTTCAAAACATACTGTTCACTGAAGTTGTAGAGCATAGTGTACTTACTTTGCTTTCAGTAATGTCATATGAAAGGTTGGAATGATTTTGCCAGAGATGAGTTTCCTGTAGGGAGCTCTAATTTAACTGAAAGTCTTAAACATTCCATTATCAGGTTGTGTTCGCAAAAAAATTCACTTTTAAAAGCAGTTTACTACAAATTCAGATTTTTTAAAAAAAACTTGTAATAGTATATATATGGTAGAATGAAAAAGCCTGTTTAATTCAAAGTCATCTAAAGATTCACCTAAAGATCAGTAAACAATGAGGCTGCAGGAATTTCTCTTTGCTGTTTCCTTCATGAGGGGTAAATATATACAAAACATTATTTTCATGGATGTTTAATGTCAGGTATGAATTTAGACTAGTATATCCCTGTCTGCATTCTATATTTATCAATGTTGGTGTATTCAGAATTCAGTGGGGGGTTTTTCAATTTCCATTTTTGAGGAAAAAATATTCTCATTTACACAAATGCAGTTCTGTTAGTCCAGCTTCTATCAGTTACAGCTGAGAATGCAGTGGTATTTGGTTTTGAAATTTTCTTTTGGAGGGGCAAGAGGGACATGTCATGAAATGCAATAATACAGTTCTTGTGGAAGTTACAGTGTGTGTCTGAAGAATCACTCTCACCATATTACTTAGTTTCTAGTCTCCTTAAGAGCATAAATTACAACAGCAAACATGTCAAACAAAGTCTATATAAAACACTGTTCTATTGTCAAAACAATTAGACTCTAAGAGCAACTCTTAATTTAGATTAAAAGAAAACTGACATAACTTATTAATGTTAAAATTTCTTTTGTACTTCCAAATTAAAAAAAGCTTTAATGCTCTGTCTTCTACAGGCGAGGAGTGAAATTACCCATACCTCATGCAGGATGAAGCCCATTGGCTGCTGCTAAGATACCCACGGCCTGATCTTCCCTTTAACAAGGTGAATCTCTACCAAGATCAAGCTCAACAGAGTGGATCCAAGACGGACCCAGACTCTCCAGCCCCAGTAGTGCTGGCGTCTATATGTCAATGGAGGATTTATACATGACATTCTGTTTTGCCTTCTCTCTCTTCTCCATCAGTTCTCTTTCTTCAACCAAAATATCCCCCATTAATTAAAGAACACAGGATAGATGATTGGGTTCAGACCAGTCATTGTTGCTACATCAAAGAAACAGCAAATACATTAGCACTCTGCTATCCTAGTTGCCACTCAAGTGGCAAGAAAAACTGAGTCAAGGGAGAGAAGCTCATCAAGATTAGGGTCTTGGCTCTGTCAAGTGGAGCTACATAATAGAAACCTTAAGACTAGTAATAATGAAATATGATTGGGAATTTATGTGTGTAGGACTCCCAGAAGGAATGATGGAGGAAGGAAAAGGATATTCATGGCACATAGGTTAGCAGGTAATCAAGATCCCAACACACATGTGGCTTCTCAGGACACTTAGGTCAGGAAAGGGAAAGCAGTCTAAAAAAGAGAGGGCAGAGCCACACTTTAGCAAAGGACTGACTAAACCAAAGTGCAGCCTGAAACCATAAAGAGACAATGGCAGGAAGATAAAGAACAGGACTGAGGCCGTAAGACCCTGAGATAAGGAAAAAAGGGTCAGAGAGTAACACAGCAACATTTTCCAGTGACTCACAGAGGTACGGGGTAGAGAAACAAAAGATCACAATCACTATCAGCTTCTAAAAGTGTGCAAAAGGCACCTCTAAGACCATTACATGGTTGCCAACTTAAGAACCCAGAGGATAAGAAGAAGAAGACTCAATAGCTGGCATCCCTTGCTCTCTGGACATACCACTTGCATACACACATCCTGGTGCTTAGGAGAACATGGGTTTGAGAGAATGGGCTTATTTAGAAAGCACGACAGAGAAAGAACACTAATCCAAAAGAAAACTTACTCCTAACTGAGGACCCCCAACCTGCTGCCTCTGTTGGGGCTCCCTGAAGAGGCCCTTCTGATAGAGATCTGCAGTGCCCTGAGGGTCTACACTTGCTTGATGAAGCCCTGGCTGGTCTCCAGCAATGTCACCACTAAGGGACTAGAGTCCAATTCAGAAAATAATGGAATTCTTGGGATAATTTAAACACTGAAAGCATGCTAGGAATGAGCAAAGGACATGGTTATGCATTGGATAGCAATGCTACTTAAGGTCATATATAAACAAGAACAGAAAGGTTTTGTGACTCACAGTAAGCAAACACCACTTTTTACTTAAAAGTCAAGCCCTCTTAATGAGAATGACTGAAGACTTTAAAATACCACTCTGTCATATAGGATAGAGTGAGATCTTTACTTGATGTGTTCTAATAGGAGTCACTCTGTCAGATAATCATCCTCTATACCCTGGGGGTAATTTTACAGTTCTGACACTATGTGATTATTCAAATATAAAGTAGAATTTACTCACTGTTCTCTCTTTTGTGGGAGTCATGTAACCTGAAAGCTAAGGAAACGGAATACAAACTGCTGGCCAGTGCTATGCAGTTCTCATCTCCTGTATGTATCTACTTTTCAACTGTATATGTGTAATTCTCCTTTTAAGAAAAGTTTTGGAAAATTATGCTCTTCATAATGTAAGTAGGTAAGGTAAATCCATGATATTATCTTGGAACCAACATGTTCATGTTCTAATTCAAGCTGAGCTAAATTTTTCAGTAACATATTGAGCTTTCAGATAGGCAAATTCATTATCATTGAAGTTATTTAAAAACTAATTTAAAAGTTTTGGCATTGTTATAGCTGGAAAAAAATCAGGTAATTCTTTATCTTTTTTTCAAAATAAATAGCTTTTTAATTTCAAAAGGATTTTTCAATCCTAAATTTTTAATTTGATGTAAAATTCAATTTGAAACTGAAGCAACTTTATCTCCCATTTTTTCAGGAAGAAAAGTTTATTTCATAAGAAATCCAACTTCTATGCTAACTTAGACATAGGCACAGGGGAAAGGGCACAGCCATGCCAAAATATGGTAGTGATGTAGAGTTTGCTACTTTTTTATTCCCCCCCCAAAAAAAGGAGGCTTGTTTTTTCGCTTTTTTTTTGCTTGTTTCTCACATTTTCCATTGTTTTGTGGACACTTTTATCACCAATAACAGTAATTTGGTATCACTAGGAAGCACTAGGGTAGAATGCAGATTTTAAATTGCAGTTTAATAGATCTGTTTGCAAGTTCTTAACGGTATCTTCTGAGATGGAAATAGATGCTCTAATTTTTAGTCAAATAAATAAATACTGCTGCAGAAATTTGACTACATGTGCCAGTTAACTAATTTAGGAAAAAATATTTTATACAACAGCTTCTAAGCAAGACGTATGGGGTTTTCTACAGGGAACAGTAACCTATTCACAGAGATTAAGAAACTCTTGATTTCTTATGAGACGTCAAAATATTTTCCATTCATAGAGTTGTCAGAACTATAGAATTCTAACCAGTGGAATGATTTTATTTCAACCAACATTTGCTGTGCTTCTCTTGTAGAGGTTAACTTGATGTTTGTACAAATTCCTGACATATAGCACATCCATAGCTGTAGGACCACAATAGAAAGTATGTGGAGCAGGTTTGTTTGATTATTGGCTGGTTTCAAGAATCAGTAATATGAACCACAGGTGAAAATGCATAAAATCATAACTTTTTTTTCATCAAATTTTGAACATATTTAGAGCAATAAATAACAGAGCATGGATAGCAGTATGCATGTCTGCAGGGAAGAACCATCAGGCACACAAACAAAATCTCCCTTTTGTTTTTACCTTTTTTGGGCTTAGAGTCAATGTGCCAATTTTTAGCTGTTTAAAGGCAAGCATCTTGCCTCAGTAGCTCTCTAGGAATTTTGAGTAGTTAATGAAGAGAGGCAGGATCCTCTTAGGATGGTTCATCTCAACTGACACCCATTTGGAACGAGATGAATCATACCCCTTTGGGTACCCTTCTTTCACTTTTGGTTAGAAAAGGAGCCCATAATACAAGCTTAGGTAAAGATATTGGCTTTTCAGACACCTAAAAATATGTGCATTGATTCCCTCATTTGTCATCTAAAACTATAAATCTATCCTAGAAACAGAAATGGACTTCTTTTTTTTCTCAATTTAGCAAACTGGCAGCAGTAGCTTATCAACAATGAGAAGAATGAACAGAAAGATAGTGTACCTCAAGAGAAGGGCATTAATAGGGCATCATCAGAGACTGAGTTGCAGTTCTGCTTCTGCTACAGCCAGCCAGGTGACCACCACAGCCAAGCCAATTAGCCTCTTTGTGCCTCAGTTTCTTTATGTGTTAAAAAGGTGCGGTGGAAAGACAATGGTATTGTACATTAACTTTGAGACTTGCAAGCAACAACTGCTATTATTAAAGCTAAGTGTGTTTGTGCATCAGAAGTCTTGCTAACATTAATAGAGTTGTAGGAGGTAGTACTTGCGAAGCATTAAGGGCTGGGTATTAACTCTTAAACTTTCATATCCCTATAACTCATTCATAAAGGATTTTAGTGAAAAATATTAGGATTATTCAATGTTAAGAAGTATATGTTACATATCTGCTAGACAAATGACAGATACTAAAAGTTACCAGGTAGCAATGACTGACAGTTTTAACAGTAAAGTTGAAAAAATGCAGGATTTATGTTTTCAATAAATATTTGTTCTTTCAATAGCTTTGTGAATAAATGATGCAGGATGATGCCTGTGATTATGTCATTCTCTGTAGGGTTCTCTAAAAGAAATTTGAATGCACAATTACTGAAGCTATACTGTACATTCAAGATGTGATGGTGATTATCTGGCAGCTACATATCTAATCAACCTACATGGGTAGTCACATAAAATTTTAAAAACAGGCCCTATTGCTTTTACTGTAAATGTTATTTATATTACAATAAACTTTTTTATTATATTATAATAAGCTTTTGGAACTCAAGTCATAGAACTTGATATGAGAAACAGCATCCAGGCAAAAATAGAAAAAACAATCTGTCAAGACCAACAACTAAACAACTATGTCAGATAGGGTAGGAGAGACGCTACAGGAAAGGAGCAAAGTAATAAAATAGTAACACAACTATGTTCTTGTTTGACTGTTCTATATTGGTGGGTCTTTCTATTGTCATCAAATCCTGATTCAAAAGTTGCATTTACATTATTCCTAGGAGACACAAGGAGCACTTTTTTTGACATGTGCATGAGTTCCTTCTTCACAGCAGCTATGCAATAATAATTTCAACACCAAATCCCTTACAGCTGCAGATTCTCAGAGGGAACTTATATGATAAATTTGTCGTTCTTTTTTATTGGTTTTAATAGAACTAGAAAAACTACTTAGCATTATCATAGGCAAAAATAGCTTAAATTGTGAATGCTAGCAGGAGGCAGATAATTAGGTGCATGCATGTGTATGAATGTTTGAAACTGAACTTTTGAACTCTCAGGCAGAAGTGGCTACTTGGTAACTGCAACCAGTATGATCTGGTTTGAAATACTGATAACACCTGGACTAAAGGAAAGTGACCCTTCCTGAGTCCTCCAGCTAATAATGAAAAATGGGACAGAACCGCCAGTTAGCAGACTCATCATGCAACGTGCTTCTGCACATAGACAGTTTTGATTGAGGAAATGAGGGGGCTAGTGGGTCCAGAAAGAAGAGGAGGTGCTTAAAAGGAGGGCTCCCAAAAATAAGTGGCCTTGGAAAGCAGAAGGGGGCCTGGAAAGAAGAAGGTGAAGATCCTGGCTGGAGGAGAGCTCTGGGAAGTGGAGCAGACCCTGGAGATCCAGGAGATGGATGGAGACGAGTGCCAGGGGCCATGCAGGGACTATGGCAGGGGATGCCTGGGATGGGCATCTGTGAGGAGTGGCACAACAGGAGCCAACATGAGGTCCTGCCTGACCATCCCAGGCAGTGGGTACTGGAAGGGAAGGTGGGACCTCCCAAACGTGGCACTAGGTCAGGACCAAGTGAGTGTGCAAACACAGCAGGGCAAGGACTCTGCTCTCCTTTGGTATCAAACAAAATTCCGTATCCAGGTCCTCTGTGGGCAGGCATTTTTGGTCTGGCATGTGACAAGTAGAGGGCAACTAAGGATAAACCAGTCAAAATAATTGATCACGTTACATTCATTGCCTGCTGGCTTTAGTAATCCAATGTATTTATTTATTTATTTTAAATCCTTGAAGATAAGGGCAAATTCAAGCTAGCTTTGGCATGTGTACTGATTAGCAGCAGCTTCTATTTCTTCTCATTATCTACACTAAAACAAATGATCTCTTACTAGGCAGCCCCTGTATATTTGTGTGATCACCATTAACATAATGAATTTGCCATGTAAACATCAGGAAGACAAACAAAACAAGTGTATGATACCACAATCCCTTACTGATAACTATAGCTCTAGAACTATTATTCATGCCCCTCCAGGGAAAGCAGTTTCCCCAGGGGAGAAGCTGCTGTTACCCCAAGGATGACAGCAGCCACAAGAAGGCCCTGATGCAGCTCATGACAAGGAAAAGGAGGACAGGGCTGGTAGTTTCAGGGCTTATTTTCAAGACTCCTGAAGGCACTTTGGACCTCTTCTGCTAAAGTAATGGGAATAATACAGCTTATGAGATCTGGCTTAAGACTTCTTGGGTCAAAGGATGAGGAGTCGGGCTTGATGAAACTGTGGCTAGGTAGGGGCACGGAAGGTGCTGGAAGGATGCGTCCCCAGCCTGAGTGCTGCATGCCAATGTTGTGGTGCAAGCACCCATGCTGCTGTTTCTGCTGCTGTGCAGAAACCAATAATTGCTGCCTATACAGGCAACCTCTTGCCCTGTAGCAACAACAGTAATAACCCTGTCTATTTTGATGCTCTCATAGTCTCAACTTAGCAACTACACACTAGCCCTACAACAACCTCTGCCCCTATTTCTTAAAACTCGTGTGTCTTAATTATGCATCAAAACCACATTTAAACACTGAACTGTTACTGACGTCTCAGCACTGCATCCTCAGTTTATCTTCACTGGATATTGCAATGGCCTATTCTCCTTCAAAAACATGCCCCAAGTGAGATATCGAGCATTGTTTTTAAACTGCCAAATATAAGTGTTAAACTGACATTTCAACTCTGTAGACTCAAGCTCAAATGTGTATTATGGGTCAACAATGACAAAGGAGTTTGATCATTTCACTATTTAATCTTTTAAGACTGCTTTCATCTCACCAACGCTACTGTACAGGTCAAAATCTTTTTCCTGGGACTGATATATTAAAATTATTAGTGTCAAACAATGTAAGAAAGTAAAACAATCATCTCTGCTTCTTTACATCAAGCCGCTAAATATTCTTTCCCAGGCAAAAGGAGGAAAAATAGGTGTTGTATTTAACTGAATAAAAATTACATATTTTCTTTCTTCTAGAGAAAAGTTAAACAAAAGCACCCTTCCCTCAAAACTGAGCAATTACGTCTGTGAAATATTGTAAATCAGTTATGTAACAATAGGTGTAAATAAGGCAAAAATATATGCAAGCAGTAAAAAGTGCCAGCTGAAACTATAAATCCCACAAACATACTGAATACAATAAAAGAGTAAAGCACAAATGATATTATATGCTTTAGAGATGAAAGAGTTTGAGCAATTCTCCTTGGGTAAAAAGTATCCAAGGAATTGTTAAATTGCCTATCAACTCATCACCATTTCAAAGACATTCCTTTATCTTCACAATAACTAATAATTATTTTCTCTAAAAGTAATATTTATTAAAAAGTAATAATTATTTTCTCTAAAAGTTTTGCCAAGCCACTCTCCATCATTTACCAGCAGTCCTGGTCAACCGGGGAGGTGCCAGATGACTGGAAGTTAGCTAATGTGACACCCATCTACAAGAAGGGTCGGAAGGAGGATCCGGGGAACTACAGGCTTGTCAGCCTGACATCCGGTGCCGGGGAAGGTCATGGAACAGATCATCCTGAGTGCCATTATGCAGCATGTGTGGGACAACTGGGGGATCAGGCTCAGCCAGCATGGGTTTATGAAAGGCAGGTCCTGCTTCACTAACCTGGTCTCCTTCTATGACAAGGTGACCCGCTTAGTGGATGAGGGGAAGGCTGTGGATGTTGTCTCCTTGGACTTCAGTAAGGCCTTTGACACCACCTCCCACAGCATTCTCCTGCAGAAGCTGGCTGCTCACGGCTTGGACAAGTGCACTCTGAGCTGGGTTAAAAACTGGCTGTACGGCCGAGCCCAGAGAGTTGTGGTGAATGGAGCCAAATCCAGTTGGCGACCGGTCACGAGTGGTGTTCCCCAGGGCTCAGTGTTGGGACCGGTCCTGTTCAATATCTTTATCGATGTTCTGGATGAGGGGATTGAGTGCACCCTCAGTAAGTTTGCAGATGACACCAAGTTGGGTGGGAGTGTCGATCTGCTGGAGGGTAGAAAGGATCTACAGAGGGATCTGGACAGACTGGATTGTTGGGCCGGGGCCAACTGTATGAGGTTCAACAAGGCCAAGTGCCGGGTCCTGCACTTTGGTCACAACAACCCCAGGCAACGCTACAGGCTTGGGGAGGAGTGGCTGGAAAGCAGCCTGGCTGAAAAGGACCTGGGGGTGATGGTTGACAGCCGCCTAAACATGAGCCAGCAGTGTGCCCAGGTGGCCAAGAGGGCCAATGGCATCCTGGCTTGTATCAGGAATAGTGTGGCCAGCAGGACCAGGGAGGTGATAGTGCCCCTGTATTCGGCACTGGTGAGGCCACACCTCGAATCCTGTGTCCAGTTTTGGGCCCCTCAATTCAAGAAGGACATCGAGGTGCTGGAGCGTGTCCAGAGAAGGGCAACGAGGTTGGTGAAGGGTCTAGAGCACAAGTCTTATGAGGAGCGGCTGAGGGAGCTGGGGTTGTTTAGTTTGGAGAAGAGGGGGCTGAGGGGAGACCTTATTGCTCTCTACAACTACCTGAAAGGAGGTTGTAGAGAGGTGGGGGTCGGTCTCTTCACCCCAGTAACAAGCGATAGGACGAGAGGAAATGGCCTCAAGCTGCACCAGGGTAAGTTTAGGTTAGATATTAGGAAAAACTTCTTCACTGAAAGAGTAGTCAGGCACTGGAACGGGTTGCCCAGGGAAGTGGTTGAGTCCCCATCCCTGGAGGTATTTAAAAGACGGGTAGATGCAGTACTTGAGGACATGGTTTAGTGGTGGACTTGGTGGTGGTAGGTTAACGGTTGGACCTGATGATCCTAAGGGTCTTTTCCAACCTTAACAATTCTATGATTCTATGATTCTAATGAACCAGATTCATTTAATTTGATTATTTTTTACAGATGATAATAAATATTGTCTTGAATGTATACAACACATTTTGAAAAAAATAATAAAAAGCCCAGTCACTCTTCCCAGTTCATTCCAAAAGCTCAGAGGCAATAGAAATCTAATTGACAATTGTATTTCTTCTTTGCCAGTTGCCTGGAGGCCTGCAGGACCACTCCTAATCATACTGTATACCTCTCTCTTCACAGGCAAATGAAAAGACCTGAACCTATAACACATCCCGAAGACCTATAAATGCAAACCGCAGATGGAAACTTCATTTCATTCACATATGCACCTCTTCAAAGCATGTGCTTTTACACATTGAAATTCATCAAACTGAGCATGATTTTACTTGTTCTTCCACTGAATTCAGGGACAGCTGAGAACCGGGCCTGATGTCCAAATTGCAATTCTAATACTAATGCTCACATTCTAGCTATGGATGATGCTACTGGGAGGACAGCCTCAAATAAGCAAAAGGAGATATTGCGTCATACAACATATATAGTTACTCTGTGGAAGGCCATTATGCTTGAAGTCTAAGGGTAGACTAGACAAGAGCATGCAGGAAAAATTCCCCGTGGATTCCTGCGTAGAAGACACCATGCTGTACACTTGCCTAGGGAGTTCCTGAGTCATATAGTCTATGTCAGAGTTGTATATATGACCATATGACTACATATATGACTATATATGTGTATGTGTGCATGTGTACAAACATATAATCATACACATACATACATACTCTATACATATATCACAGATATATATGTTTAATTTACTGTTTCTGGGACATGCTAGATGGTTCATCTGATGAAATAGAGATACTCTTACCTTTTTTTACCCGTTTTGCTTTCTGAAGTTCATGACATACAATCACGTCATCACTCACAACTTTTGCAGGAATAATAATTGCAATATTGTTCATTATGACAGTCATTGTATTGGTGTTGGTGTAGTCCAACTCCTTTTTCCTAATGTACTTTGTAAGTGTACACGTGCTGATATAAACCCCATGGGCTAAAGCAATACGTTGTTGATGTAGTCATGATTTCTACTAAAAGAGATAGCTATGTCCATGGAGCTATAGCAGTAAACTTGTTTAAGGATGGTCTAGAATAATCTATCTCACTTTGACAAAATAGCTAGTTAAATTTCACCTGTAAACACATCAGAGCACTTAGGTGCAATAATTTAGTCTCATGTGTTGTTATATTGCTGAAACTGAGGAAGCTGTGTGATGATCCCAGTTCGTAAATTTAAAGCTAGCAAACACAGAAATCCTTGTATTACCTGTGGGGTTTAGTAAGTCTTTGCCTCTAAACAATGCATATTACATCCCAAGATATATGATTAAGCATACTGAATTAGAAATTCTTAGTGTGAAGCATTAACAAATATAGGTAACAGGCCTTTATAGATCCCTTGCAAAAGCATTCCTGTAGAGTTTAACACATTCAAAATTCGGGATGCGGGGGGTTGTCCATTAGGTGGCACCAAATTTTTCTGTATGTATGGAAACTGTAGGCACCAGAGAAAAGCGTTTATCTGCTAGTAGCTGTCAGGTGCTCTCCCAGCTAGTCTCCATTCAGAGACAGAGCCTCTGAGATGGCACTGCAGCCCGTCAGCGTGCATCACTGACAGGTATTCATCCAGATAGGAGAGTGCATGCTTCAGCCCGTGTTTAACTAACTGCTCTTCTGGTGTAAAGCTGTTTTTGTCATATCTACCAGTCTCTCTGCATTGTACACAACAAGGGTCACTGTGGCACTTGAAGATATTTTCAGTTGCTTCTTTGGATCGTCACTCTTTCCTAAACAGTGGGAAGTGTTTTTCTTGTCTCATGTTCTCTACAGCTACTCAATCAGAAGAAAGCCCCTACCTTTCAACTAATCAGTCAGCTTCCACTGTGTGAATTGCAGAGCTATTACTATCACTGAGATAGGCTGACACTTCTAAGAATAGTACAGTGGTCTGTGAATAAGAAGATGAAAGATTGTCTTTTCTTTCTTTAGTATTGTCTAAGACTAAAACTGTTTCTACTTCCCCATTAGCACCAGTCATGAAAGTCCTTGCCTAGAATTTTGCTTCCTTTTATCCTTTCTTTCACACACATCTCAGGAACTCTCAGTTCTTTCTAATCAGTCACTTCAGACCCATTTGGAAAGTATAATCGGTAAACGTAATACAAAACTTTTCTTTATTTAGACATAAGTCAATGCTTATTTCTATTTAGCAGTCCTAAAATTGTCTGTATGAGCAGCAAATGTATGAATGATATGGATTGATTCCACTTCACCCACACTATGACAGAATTAATTTAGCAAGCTTGGTGCTCACACAGTGATGAACATCGCCTGGAATGACTCATTTCCTTTTACTGTGTCATCTTAAAGGTTAATTTCATGGGGTTCTGTTCAGCACGTTATCTAGTAACTATGAAATAATCAAACCTTCTATTCATTGAGTTGACTGGTCAGCACTGCTAAATGGCACTGTCATTGCACTTGGGCAGGTAAATCGTACTCTTCTTTCCCATGCAAATAGATTCTAAAAATGAACATGTACGATGAACATGAACGATGTATATGGGAGTTTGTTTTTCACTACATTGCTTTCCACACAGTTCTAGAAATCCTTTGCTCTAGCACTAATCAGATCATCCTAATGTCCTCTTCACCTCCTGCCTGCTCTTTCTTACCTTGTGCCTGCCATAATGTCGCTAACGTGCAGCCTAACCCTCCAACACAGGACTGTCCTAATTTACTGTGTATTTGTAATCTGGTCTGCCTGCACATGAGCAATGTCTAAGTTCATAGGCCTGGGCTAAGGCAACCTTGGTCTGTTGTCAGGAGTCTTCTCCCGGCTCTGATGAGAAGTGTTCAGAAAGAGGGATTGACTGAGACCCCAGTGCTTCTGAAAAATGAACCCTCACAGAACAACAGGGCCCGTGTGCAGTACCAAAACCAACCCTGCTTGTCTGGGTACGTATCTTTGAAGGATATTCCAGACATGCTTCCTCCTGACCTGAGCTGGTTTGGGAAGGGAAGGGAGCAGAAAAGTAGCACATGAGCAAGTAAGAAGAATCCAAATCTCTTCCCTGTCTCTTTAATTACCAGTTTCTTTTTGTAGATGTACATCTCTGGCTCTCTACTCTATCCCTGCTGGCCTTTTAGGAATAAATTTATGAAAAGAAGAAAAAAAATCCAAACAACAGAAAATCCTTTACACTTCCACAGACTAAGGAACAACTATAGTACAAGCATTAGTGCTGTATGATCGTACAGTTCCTTCTCATCAGACAAATTACCTGTATCATCTTTAAGGCCTTATGGACTTTTTAAGACTTAATACTTTCAGTTATTAGCATATCCTTTTGGTTTGGCAGCAATGAGTCCCCAGGGAAATGTCCCTTATGGACATAACTTATAGATATATGCATAATATTACATAGGTAGGTGGATAAAGCTCATTTTAGATCAAAGAACATTATTATTAAATCAAATTATGAATATATTTCAGTGGAATTCTTCTTGGCATTCAGAAGTAGACATAGAGCTGCAGACTCATTACTCTGTATCTTTGTACATTATTAGCAAACTTCATCACCAAAAATGCAAGTATTTTCTCTGTGTTTCCTTAATATCAGAAGGCTGACACTTTTTTCACACCGTTTTCATGTGAGATCTTATTATTACTCAAACTGTTCAAATCCAGTTCAAGACCTACATGAACGTGTAGAGTCATTCCGCATGTTTTATTTTGGACTAACAGTGCCCACATCGAAAGAGAATAAGGATTAACATGTTATAAACATGTTAAGCTACTTCTTAATTTGCAAATGTTTGTCACATAGCAATACGCTAATGAACAATCCTTTTTGTGAAAGTCAATGTAAGACCCAAAATTTAAAGAAAAGTCAGCTGGAATGAGCATCATGGTCCTATAATGGGTGGAGTATTTTACAGTTTCATTGGAAATAATTTTTAAGAAAGCTACTGTTTCATAACTAGGTGGTTTGGGTAATAACAGGCACACGTGCAATAATGCCAGGAAAAAAAAGTACAATGAGATCATCAAGCAAGAAAAAGTAACTGTGCTGAACTTCTGCAATTCCTGTTCATGTCAGCTGGGGGAGAAAGTGCTCAGCACCCCTGACTTTTTCTTGGCACTTTGCAACATACTTTCCTAGGAAAACAACAGATAAGAACTTATGAAGAGGATTGACTTGAGCTATTGAAGAGGAAAATCACTAAATAGAAGTGTATGCCCAAGAGCAAAGGCTGCAAAATCACAACTCTTGCTTTAATTGTACGTCACATAGCAATACTTAATGAGAGATGCCAATGGCACAGTAGTCACCTCCGGACTTTCTCGAAATTCATGAATTTTTGCTTCACAATAAAGTTTTAATAAAGTCTCATTAAAGTGTTAAGCTTCCTAAAGTCTTAATGGAAATTCCCTCATTTTTATAAAATGTAAATATATATTAAAGTGTAATATATTTTCAATATTTGCTCAATATCAAATTTAAATCTATAGATAATACACTTCCACCTAGTTACCCTGTCTAGAGCCCACAGAATTAGTCCTTTGGATGCCCTAGCATGCAAAGAATTGTTTCCAGACTATTTCTTTTGATTTACTTTAACATAACTGACACCCAAACCTTCTCACTGTGAAGACTTAGTGTGTGTCTTATGTGTGGTACGTCTCCCATGTTGCCATTTTTACGCTAATAATGCACAAAGAAGAGAATAGTGAGCAATTAATTTTCATGTAATCGGTGTTGTGAAAGATGGAAGCCAAAATAAAAGTATATGAATGTTAAAAAAACTCCTCATCAGTATCCATAGAAAAAAAAGACAGGAAATTTTACAATGGAACAACATAAAATCAGACTTCACAGTGTAAATTTTTGCCACTATCAGATTCAGGGGACTACCTGCTACTTACTGGGAATGACATTATAACCGTCTTTATAGCTATAAATCATGTGCCTCTGAGAAAGCCACCGCCACAATCAGCATGGAAAATAACAACTCACTGTTTTATCTAGGTTATTGTTCCAGTGAACATTTTAATATATTTGTTTCCCTGTTCAGTCTTCAGCATTTGCTACATTATATGGCATTCTCTTTCAGGTGAATTATTAATCTTAGCCTGCAACTGTGCAGTTCAGTACAAATGGCAATATAGTTCAGATCAACTATAATTCAGCTAAGACAAGTCAATTGGCAATGGTTTTTTTTTTGTTTTTCATGCAAGATGCGTATTTAGAGAAGGTAAGGATGTTATGGCATTCCTTGAAAAGAACAGGACATGTAACTTCTTCATGTTTTTACCTAGCACATAATTTACTGTACCTGTACTATCTGTCATGATAACTGAAAACAATGGAATAAATTGCAGGAAATTTAACACAGATATACTGGGAAAAATAGAAGAATTTGGGCCTTAAAATTATTTGAATGCTTTTGAATCTGTTGGTATGATCATACTTTTAATGAAGACTAGTTAGCTTTTAGACTTTCAACATACACAAGCTATCCTTTCATGCTTTTCTCCAAGTACTATGGAAGAAAGGTTAGACAGTGTTGAAATTAATATTGTGTCATGAATAATCAATAGTGGATGCTAAATTCTACACTAAAGTTTTTAAATGGGGATCCAAAGGCTTTCAAGGTGTTTGCCTAGGACCTGGCTGCAGAATTTTCTTCTGTATCCTTACATTAAATACTGAGTACAACAGGTCCTGGTTTCAGCTGGGATTTTATTGACTGGAATGGAATTCTACAAATTGCATTATTCTAAAGTGCTCATAAACACCACTAGTGTAATGTAACGATCCAGATTTCATCTTTTTTTCCCACTCCCTGTTACTGATCCATTTAACTGGTCATATGCACATATCATCACAATGAATTTAAAGAGGGCGCTCCTTTATTGGAAAACTTACAGCTGAGGGTCTAGATATTGTAATTTTATGTCTCAGGTTGAACTGACCAGTATATGCCATTGGGGATCTGGCCTCGCAATAGCAGTTGCAAAATTATGTACAAACAAACATGGGACTAATTAGAATTTAAATTATATTTTTATAATTTGTATAATTTATATTATAAATTATATTATTTATTTATATAATTTATATAATTTATATAATTTAAATTATAATTTAAATAATTTTAAACTGTTGCTTTAAAAATCCTTTTCAATACAATAAAAATCAGGACAAAAAAGTAGAAGTTTCCCAGAAAGTGCCTTAACTATCACACTAAATAATAGCTTAGGGTTTATCATTTGGAAGACAGACCAGCTGCAAAACAGAAAGCAAGATCCAGTTCAAAATAAAATGGACCCAACTGCCCATTTTTAATGGAATTTAATAGTAAGCAGCTCCATTTCAAACACAGCTCATCTTAGAAGCAGAAGTGTCTGAGCAACAGAACATCAACTGTGTTGGAAAAGGCCCAGAATCAAGGTTTCCTATTCCCTTGGCAGGTACCGAACCACTACGTTTTCATGTAAAAGCAGTCAGGATCAGCTACACCATATATGTGATGACTTGGAAATATTCTTAAAATCGACATGTTTCAAATGCAGTGTGAACCACTACACATACACTGTGTCCTTTCAGAGACTTAAGCAGAGCTCAAACCCTGGAGAACTTAGTTGTTATCTGCCCACGTCTGCCAGACACCAAGATCAGCAGTGCAAAATCTCTTTGCCTTCAGGTTTTTTACATTTTATATCCTAGTTTGCTTTTGCTGTTACACCCAAGAAGAGGAAATGTCAGTACAAGTTGACCTAAAAATGCTCATTCTACCATGTATTGTTCGTGAAATCTGATCTCCAATACCCAAAGTAAGTAGCTGTTACTATCTTACTGAGTTGAATGTAATTGTCTGCAAAGCCTTGCATTTTGTAATCCATACTCTACCCCCACAACCATCCAAATCAAGACTAATTCCATTTTTCCAGAAATGATAAGATTTAAGTACCTAACAAAAACAGTTTGAAAAGTTAGGTAGAACATATTACTGTCCTTATAAGGTAATTTCAGAAGTTTTCAAATGGACCATAAAACCTGAAGATCTTAATAGACTTCTGCTTGCTGCTGTATTTCGAGAGATATCCAACAGTTTTACATTCATTTTGGATCTGAGGCACTCTCATTACAAACAATGAAAAATAATAAAGATTTCAATGAGTTCTGACTCAAATATTTTAGGATTTGTATAGGAAAAAAGCATAGTATATCTTCCTGTTTTTCAGGCAATATTTCAGGCAATGTGTTTTTTTTTAATTAGAAAGAGTTCAAAGTTGCAAAGGGACTGATATCAGTTCCTTGCACCAATGTTTAAATGAAATCCAGAGATCCATTTTGATTCTTTTTTAATAGTTTTTTTTTAAAGTTTTTTGTTTTGTTGTAATGTGGAACAAAATTAAGATTTGACACTCAATTTTTGCTTGATGAAATGATTTCAAGCTTTAGTCACTAATAATATAGATAATTTGCAATTCTATATCTTCAATTTCAGTTACATTTTAAGTTGTATTACTACATTACAAGTACACTTTAAGTGTTTTTTTTCATCCTTTTCATATGAAAATGTGAAGTAATTAATTTTACATGGTACGCCTCAAATAGGTACTGTAGTCAAAATGAGAAATCTGGATAGAGAGTAATAATTTTTAATCAACATTTTGCTCTGTTTTCTGTCAAATGATATAATCACCTGCTCCTTTCGTCTCGAAGAAAGCTGAAGATTCCCATACGAGATTCTCACAGCCATATCTTATGGATGATCTAATTAGGTTTTGGAACAGAACATGCTTCAAGAAATTTGAAATAAAGTCTTTATGTAGTTTATTGAGAGTGCTCATGGGATTTTTCTTTCTTTAATTTGACTTCTAAAACATTTTCTGTATTAATTCACATAATATTCCTATTTTGTGATGTACTATATTGCAAAACCAATTGCAGAAAAATATTTTTTTGTTCTTCAGGTTCCTTTACCCTTTCAATTGAATAAGAAAATCATTGTCAGATCAGATTAGGTCAGAGCACAGTATAGCCTAGTTCAGCATCTCCTCTGGAAACAGTTGATATCAGATGTTTCAGGAGTTGTTTAGAAAACCTTGGAAAATTCTGGAATAACTTGCTTACACAATTTTTTTTTTCTTAAGTACCTCCAGAGATTGGTTGATTTAATTTGAGCAATTTAGGAAATATCTTGTTTTTCTCTATTTCCTCTCTACTACCCAATACTTATAGAAAACACTGGCTTTATCTATGTGACCATGTCACTTTTAAGAGCACTAAAGTGTGGCTCTGTGACCAAGCATCCCAAATTTGTGTCCAAGCCTTACCATATTACCATGATCAAAGTCCATCTGAAAGACAGATAATGTTCTAGTCTGAGACAACCCACTTTCAATAGTCCTTCTTTCTTCACAGTAAATTGTTAATAATTGTTAATAATGTTCCTTATAGTCTTGGAAGAATCAAATGTGCATATACCTATCTAGAAAATACTTTGAAATAACAAGTGATGAAAAAAAGTCTGCTTGCTGCAGTACCTAGTTTCATTGGCAGGAAAATGTGCGGTTTGAAAGCCTCTCTACTTCTGGGAAGTGTGTCTTGCAAACAGCTAACACACTGCCTCCAAGATACTCAGTGGCAGTGGTTATTTTTTTCCCTGACTTGGAGCAGAACAAACCCTGACTGGGGACAATTCATCTTGGCCCTTGAATCTTTCCTATATTTTACATTAATACAGCACTCTGCAGAGTGGCAAGACTGGCCTAATATCCCTGGAAATCCAGCTTTCAGGAATGGGATTGAAGGTTAAAACTGCTATGTGTAGATGCAAAATGTTTTAATGCACTTTTTGGAATCCAAGGGCAGGGGAAATTGTCCATAAGGACATAGCTATATTTAACCCGTACTTCAAGATGATCCTCACTTTGATTTCACTGGATTTTTTTCACACTAAAATCACATCAAACTGCTAGTCTGCTAGTTTCGGCCCACAATAGTCTGCGCAATAGGAAACGGAACTATGGTATTTTTAGCTTCCCAGTTCACTGGGAAGGCACTATCAAACAATACAGTTCAGAGGGTATGAAAAAAGACTTTTTCACGCTGTAATAAGATTTTTCTTCTTGGAATGCCCATGTATGTGAGCCCAAATATATACTGTTCCTTAAAAATAACAAACAAAAAAAATTCTTGTTTTTGTTTTATGAGATGTGCTCCAGCATGTCTGATGTAGGCATTTAGCATCTAAATTTTAAGTTGTTAGTGAGCCAGTTCACCTAAAAGAAATACATAAGTTCCCTCTACAGTCAATGGAGACAGGAGGGTGCTTTTAGTGACTTCCACCGGTACGACAAATTGGCCTCAGTTTAGGTACCGAAGGATTTACGTTTGTCTGGTTTCTTTGTAAATCTGCTACACAGAAGCCTGTCCTTGAAAATAGAAGACAAGAAACAGAGCAATACAGGCACATATTTTTGATGCTCCAAGTTGAAATTCAACTCCCTTTTAGCACCCGCAGCAAGCAGCTGCTACGCAAAATGGCAGGCATAGTTTCTATGTGTCTCCCTGCTTTTGTCATTTGCCCCTGTATTGGGCATAACACGATCCAGAGAATGTCTCGATCTCCTAGTCTATCTCTTACAACCCCCGATAGACTGCCTTTGTTTGACTAAAGCTGTAGCTTTATCCCTGAATATCTTGGGCCCAGTAACTAAAACCATCTCTATAGCCGAGGTTCACCTCTGTGCCCACAGAGCTGGCTCTGTACTCTGTATTTTTCTCTCCAGCATTGACCAAATCAGAAAAGTCACAGCCTTCCCCTTGTCACCTCTGCCAGTATGTACTGGGAATATAGAAATAGGAAATACAACTGCATCTTCTTACAAATCTGCATAAATTTGCTTTAATACAGTGTTACACTGTATTAAATAGTTAATGTCTGCCCTGCAACCATGTCTCTGATGTAAGAATGGACAGACAATATTAAAAATAATGAAAGAAGGAATTAAACTCTTTTATGGTAACATATGAACCTTAATACTACTCATAGTGTCAGAATGTAGCAAGAACTATCCAAGAAGAGTAAGCGGGGCATGACTGGGACCCATGGCCAGGTGATATCTGCCAGTGTCAGGGGCAGAAGATCAAAGCACCCATATATGTATGATCCCGCAGGAGAGCAGAGAGCTGTATGGCCCCAGCAGGAGCCGAGGGGAAAGCTTCGTGGGCAGCCTGACGACAACGCTGCCTACTGCTGTTTCTGCTCTGGTTTGAGAAACAGGGCTTCAGGCACATTCTCTGCAAGCAATGAGGACTCTTTCCAAGAAGCACCTGGATTTTCTTCCTAACAGGAATTATCCATCAAGGTCCTGAATAATAACAGCTGTCAAAACCAGTGTGTCTGATAACTACTAATTGCATAGCTCCATACACATACTTTACAATAGCTAGTAGTGCTTTCTAATATGATCTTAGTGGAATGTAATTGAAAGCTAGTTATAACACCACTGACATTTTTACCAGTGAGCTTCCACAATTTGTGTTATAAACCATCTGATGAATGCTTTTAGCCTGACCTTTGTGGTCGTTCTCCACTTCATTACCTCTGGAATGCCTGGTGACTGTCTGCATCTACTCTCTGCCTGAAGCATCCAGGTTACTTTGCTTGTCCCAATAAATTAGACTTACCTATTTGAGACTAAACAGAAACTCCCTGAAGAGACATTTTGATGCAATTATTTATTTGTTATTAAGAATCCAATTTCTTGGTGCAATTTGTATGACAGGGCTTTTCCAGCAAAATTAATTTTCAGCAAGAATTAGTTGTTCCAGGTATTTTCAGTGTTCTTGATCATAAAGAAGGTATAATCTATACTAGTTTAGGTGGCACATAACAGGACTAAATGCAGCAGTGAAAAATCTGTAACTTGTGTTATACAAGAGGCCAGATCTTTACTGGTCCTAATATGAATTAATTTAATGCTTCTTTCTCATCGCTTTAAAAAATTTATAAGTGCCCCATAAGTTTTCTCTTATCTTCTGCTTTAGATTACATTAAAAAGATCCTGAAATCTCAGTCTATACAGCTGCTCAACTACTTCCTAGATCCAAGTTACCTCTAGTAGCTATTTTCAGTGTTGATTTTTATTGCAGGAAAATTAAATATAGAGCAATTACCATGCTAGGCAGAAACATTACAAACTCATATTACCTGTTTTATCTCATTAAAAGAGATATTCTAGGTATACAAGAAGTTTTCTAATGAAGTATCCTTGCAAAATCCCAGTTGTATCATTGTGCCACCATAAGATTAAAGTAAATCTCCATAAACTAGATGCCCTATATTGTGAAGCAGGGAAAAGTATTATTTTCTAAGTGTGTTTGAACTGCCTCAAACAGATATAGTAAATAAAGTTGTGGACAGTGTTACAGTAACCAGCTGTCACAGATTTCCATGTGAAACATTCATATTGCAAGTCTTTCTTCTCCCCTTATTGAAAGCCCCACACAGGTGCTGAAACAATTCTGATTCCTTCTGGTGATTCTGATTTCCTTCTCATATCTCAGCAAATGGCCAAACTGAAATCTCACTACAACTCACCACCTACCATATTAAGAACAGGATTGAGACCAATATCAGTGGGATTGCATATGAAATGGCTAAACCAGTTCTTCCTTCCTTGCTTCATTCTGACAGATACAAGGTTAATTGTAACATGCAAGTGATACACTTCATTGGGGTGTTCTTTCTACTATATTTTTAGAATAGACTTGCCTTTTTTAAAAAATTAATTTCTAAATATTTTGAAGTCATTTTCTTATATGCTGAATGCCCACAGCCACACTTAGCAAGAATGACACTGCACATTTATTAATTATTACTTATTTGAAAGAAGTACAAGGCAGAAGAAAATGCACGGATGAGAGGAGCACAACTATGCAAGCAAAGATTTACAGCTGATAGGAGGCATTTAGGGGGCTGTTTAGACTAAGTCCTTTCTAAAGAGCTTTAGTGCAAAGATTTCAACCAAGCTATGGCATTGTCTGGTTTTTTGTGCACGCTTCCTTTGATAAAGTCAGTTTCTGCTGGACACATAAACCTGAGCCTGTAGCCCAGGGGATATGTTGAGAGCAGCTCTCCTCTCTTCTAACCCCACAGAATAAGCATGGACAGCACAATAAATCACTAAGACTAATGCTCAGAGAACAGGATAAAGTTAATTCTTTGTTTTCTCCTTTGCAGTAATAAATTAAAGTCGTCAAACTGCAAAATGGAAGTGCAGGATGGGAAGACTATTTCTGCTCATTTAATACCTGATCCAAAGTTTTTTGAGAATTTTTCCTTCTCTTCTTATGTTCTTTTTAATTTCTTTTCATCATATTCCAGCTTCATCATGCTATCTACTTTCTGCCAGGAGTGTAATTACCAGAGGGACTGAAGAAGGGATGCTGGCTCTTCACTATCCCTCGCTTCATGGGGACTGGAAAATCTCTTTTCACTGTGATGCCCTGATCAATGCTTCTAATTTTAGCTGGCTAAACAGCAAGCAGCACTCACTACAGTCTTTTAAAACTCAGGAAGACCTGGTGCCTATTGCACTTCCCACCGATGGATGACCAAGATCAGTCAGTGTTACACTTGAGCCCATCTATATAACTCAGGGATAAGAGAGAAGTGTGGCAGGAGGAGTAGGGGGAAGGATAGTGACTTACTGCTTCTGTTCTGGTTTTCCAACTATTTAGGTGCCCATGACCATTCCAGCCACATTCCATTTTCCAAACAACATCCAAAGCATGTCTATGATATGATAAGAGAGTTTTGATAAGATGGACAGCCATTACACATGATACTGCCTTTGCAAAAGACCTTCCGAAACTGGGTCTGGTCTTGTTATTCAGCACTTGGTGCTATCCAAACTGTCCCAAAAGTGCTTCAAACGAGCTGCAGAAAAATTGTTCTTAACAGTTTCTTTCTGCTCCTTTCATGGACTGGTCAATAATCCAGTTTCATGCCACACTGCTCTTCTGAGAGGACTTAAATCATGTGTTTCCAATGCCAGTAAATAATATGCTTTAAGATGACAAGGACTTAAAAACTTGAAAAGTTATGATTGGAAACTTATGATCTGGAAACACATGAAGGGAACATCCCTGGGGCACAGCTGAGGTGAAACAACTTCTGGAAGTGGGCTAGTTGGCACTTTTCCCTGGAGGAGTAAGAAAGCTGCTTGTATTCAAAGATGTTATTGCCCAGAAACCAGGAAATACTTTGCAGATTAAACAGTGATGCTAATTTTCCAACAGCCTCTGTCCAACATTGCTTATGCCTAGATTCATCTTACTTATACTAGACAACCAAAGTACAGTTAATCATCTCCCCAGACTGGCCATCTCCTCTCTAGTCTGCTCATTAGCCTATTTACATTCCCCTCAGAGGAAGCATTGTAGGTACTATAAATACTCAAGATATTTTTCTCCAGTTAATGCAGACTGCATGTCCTGCAAATAATGAAGAGCTGTGGTAATGATACTTAGACCTATATAGATGAGGGTCCCAGTGAGCCCTGGGTTTTTCTTCTCTGCCTTCAAAGAAATCTATCAGTATATATTCTTCTGTTGTGAAGCCTGAGGCTACCGGATGCTTGAAGTGGGCTAGTTCAGAAGCCAAAATCCATACCATGGGGGAGAGCTGTAGAGCATTCTGCTTAAGGCAGACGTCTGGCAGGGTTTCCTGGGTCTGCCTCCTTCTTCACAGAACTGAAGGTGGGGAGCTTGGCTGCTCTCTGAAGTCCATGGGGGTAATCCAAATAGATCTTTGCTCCTTTCTCCTATCACATTCTGGTTTGGGCGGAAAACATTTCCCACTGGTCTAGATATGGCCCTCTTTTGCCCATCACACCATAATGTTTTGGTACACACTGTTCATCTCATATGTTAGTCCTGGTGTGGAAAGCTATATGGTGGCAAGCGGTGAACATGTTTCTCCCCATATTGGCTTAATATCTGTGAGGAAGTGTTCTCTTTGACACTGTGGCCATGGTACATGGCTTCAGGAGATAATTAGCTGTGCCATCTCATGACAGTCCAAGGGAAGGCTCTTAGTTTCACTCTGAGGAATGATTCTAATGTTTCTTTGGTCTCATATTAGGGTATTAGAGAGAGAGGGAACAAGCTGTACACCAAACATCTTCTTACAAAAGGAGATTGTGAGACTTGAACATGTAAGAATAAGTAAGACTTTCTACAGAAGAAGGAAAAGAGGAGTGAATAAATAGGGATAAGAGGAATGAGGAGATTTCAGTTTTATTTCCTGAAGGCATCTTAAAGTTCTGAGATTGCATAGCTTTCTAAAGATGAAAGAGAGCTCTGACATTCCCAATAAAGACCCACTCATTCAAAATACTGTCCTGAGGGGAACAGGCCATGTGGCCTGGAGAACTTCCAGCACAATTAAAGGCAACCAACCAATTTGGAAAACTGACCATCTGCATCTTAGCAGTTGAATCCAAGTCTAAAAGATATTAAGTACATTTAAGAACTCATCATCAATCTTCAGATTTTGATGCTGAGGACGTTGGATGTGCTTTTACCTACTCTTGGTACCTGCCATCAGGCTGCAGGTGGCTCTTCTTAGAGGACCTTCATGGTGTTGTGAGGGGCAATGCCTCTTGCATCCTAAGGGGAGCAGGTATTCTTCTAGATCAAAACAAGTGCCTAAGGATTGGACTAAGGGGCAGGGCACCATTAACTACCACAGAGCTCTCAAATGGCAGTGCATTTTCTCTTCTCTGACCTACTTAACAGCTTTAACAGGGTGGCAATATCTTTCATTGTCTGTATGTACATCAGGTACTTTTTCTCATAACATTATTGGACCACCTTCAGGATGGGGAAGCTTAAAATATCCCTGTATGATGAATATTTTTATTAAATTACAAAATGCAAAATTCAACTGAATTGAATTGAATAGCATGTCTCTTTGCTAGCACGGACTGTTTATATATTAAAATTCTACAGTAAAGGTCTGTGACTCATAAGGTAGGTGGCATCCTTCTATGTTATGCTAGAAATGTTACATTGTTATATTTGCTGTAAAATAGAAACTGTGGGTGCAATTTCAGTATTTTTAATAATAAGAGTTTTTGTCTTCACTATATATAATTTTCCTATTTCTAAGTTTGGGAAGATATTATTTAAATGAGACATACATATTAAAAATAAACATGAACCCATAAAGCCTCAGACAAGTTAGCAAAAATCTGATCAGTGTCGTGGCTGCTGTTGAGTGGAGTGTCAGCAATGGCAGTAAGATCACCACCAATCAAGTTCACCATTAGCTTTTAGACCATGCAGGTTCCCCAGAATTGCCAAGAGACTGGAAAGTCAGGGAATCTCTTCACCTCGGGGAATGTCAGCGGGCTTAAGCATTGCAACACAATATGCCTGGCTGTTTGAAAACTTGGAACAAAGACACCCATGGTTCACCAGTTCCCAGGATCTCCAGTCAGCCTGCTGAAAAGGTCCAATGAGAAAACCTGAATGCTGAGGGCATCCAGCAAACTTGTAACAGCTGATAACACACATTAACATTTTATTTCTGTTCTTTACTCTAGGTTCTTCTGTTTCTGAAAAATGTTGGCACTCTAAAATGCCATTCACCTAGTAGATTTACCAAGTGGAATATAACTGAACTGTTTCTGTCAACACGAGAGGGAGCCCAGACACATCTATCAAATTGACACAGTCCCTGAACTTGATGAGCTCAGTGGAATGAGTCTTCCACCTCCAGTTTTTGTAATGCCAATGAGTGATGAATCAGAGATATTTTTGACATCTGAAAGCAATTCAAGGTGAGAGAACCAAGACAACTGGTATTTGCCAGTCAGAACTATAAATAAACTTCTCAGCACTAAGACTCCTCTAAAACTATTTAAATAGGCTAAAATTTTATGGATTGCTATTCCCTAAGGAAAGGAATGCTATCTGTATTTTAAAGTGTGTCATTTCTTCATAGATGCAGTCATGCAGACAGCAGGTAGAACTTTGCCTTCCTTCATAACCACAGTAAATCTATCCTTGTTCCTCACACTATTAATAGGAACTTCAGACCTGACCCAGTGTTTTCTGTTTTTAGAATTAGAGGAATTAATTAAGTTGATGGGATTTTTTACAGTGAATCATGTTCTTAGAAAGGCTGAGTCAAGATAATAGCTTGTAATGACGTTAGTATATGTTTAGTTGATGACTAGGTATATACTCTAATTTGAAGTCACATAGCATTTCAGCAGAAAAAGTGACTCATGATAACTCTACGAATTATTAACATGCAACTGTCACTTACAGATAATGACATATAAAGTTTTCTGTATGTGATGTGAGACAGCAAATAACTTGAAAAAGAAATGAAGGCTATCCTCTGTTTTCAGACACAACAGTATCAGCAATATTGGTAACATTAGCAGTTCAACTGGATTTACACAGATCAACATGAGAATGATTGAAGACCTCAATGGATTTTAGCACTTCTGAACAGTAGTGACTAAATGTGCATCAGCCATATTTCCACTACGACAAACAAAACTAAGAGTGAAGTAGCCAAATATTCTTTGTTGATATATGAGAGCCATCTAAAATAACATAAAAAGTAAACTAGATATAAAGGCAATCTTTAAAAGGTAAATGACAGTGGGAAAGGGGAAGTGTTTGTCTTGTATGCTATGCTAATGGTACATTCTGAAAAATGGTACATTTTTTCTCTCTGACAGAACATTTAACACATCAATAGTAAAACATATTCTGGGACATCATGTGGACAAGTTTTACAGATTAAGTACAGTGATTTTAATGGTGTTGATTTATGCCAACATGCCCAAGTCTAGGATACTTTTATAAAGGTCAGATCAGAAACATGATTGATCGTATGACGGGAGAACAAAACAAAGGAATAAATATTTTACTATCCTGCTCATCTTTCTATAAAATATGAATAAACCTTCAAAATACATTATATGAACAGTCAGAAAAGAAAACTGCCATCTCTGAACCTCTCCGGTAGTTATTGTAAATCAAAGATGTTCTTGATCACTGCTAAAATACACCTACATGGTGAGTGAAGAACTACTTTAAACCTCAATTTCCAGAAAAGTTCCCAACAAGAGAAACCAAAAGACGAGATAATTCCAAGCAGTAATTGCTCATCCTCTTTCTTGAAATGTCCAGTCTTGGGGAAATATTGAATAACCATATTCTCCTCTTTACCTGCTTGGTACTGAAACAATTCATGCATGATCCAGCACAGCTATAAAAGACCTACTCTTTTGTATGGAGGGAGCCAAACCAAATACTCACTTCAAAACACAATAAATTAAGGCCAATTCTTTCATCATTCATGTGCAATAAATAACACTATTCTATCATTTGATGAGTGAGATACCATCCATTAAATATGAATGGTGGAATCAACTCTATAGGGAAAAAAGGAAGGTATTTTTGTCTATACATCATTTCTTCGCTTCAACTTTAAATTGACATTGACATCAGTATATAGGCACCTTTTTTATGCATACCTTTAAAACATTGGCAAAGAAACCACCAAGGATGTAAAAAGCAGCAGGGAAAACATGAATGCAGGTGACACTGTTTTGTAATACCCACAACATATCTAAACTATTCTTTGTGAATACATTCTTTAATCAATTTACTCAGCTTTTCTGTCTGCAAAGTACTTTTGATTTAGTTGTGACTTCTCTTGCATGTTTACTATTCAGAAAACTTATGTGAGTTGAATTCTGCCTGGGAGAACTATTCTTCTGCTTATCTTCTTTCTTTTGTTATTTTTTTTTCTGGATATCTGTTTTTATTAAAGAAATAAAAATAATTAGTTGAATTAATTAGAAACAAATTTGTTATATTTTTGTCCATGGATAAATTGGCATTTCAGGTGCATACAGGTATTCATATGAAAAAAGGAAATAGAAAATAGTTCTACAGAGAAGGGGTAGTTTATGTCATTATGGATAGATATAAATTGTTATTAGACAGAATTATCACATTTGTAATAATCCTAGAAAATTAAATGATAACTAAGTTCAATTCATTTCATCTAGCTTTAGTTGCCTAAAGGATGATATGTAGTATAACGTAGTCTTATTAAAGTCATTAAATGAGGAAGACACTCCCAGTTCTTGAAACAGAGGACTATGATAGATGAACTCAATTGCCTTTCTGTAGATGTTTCTTTTTCTCTGTTGCCTGTTGAGGCAGGTTGGATGACTACCTTAAACTGGAAAACTAAAGTTAGATCAGATAAATTCAGTCAAGTCTGACTTTAGGGAATTTCAAAAAAAGTGCGTGTAACTGAGAGAGAACTGCATCTGTGATTCATTTTACCTGTGCAACTAAGAAATGTTAAGTAATACCACACATAGGTACCTAGATGATCAAGCCAGGTTAAAGATCTTCAAAACAGCACATGCATGATATACGTTGATGATAATGTCCGTGACATATAGTTGGACTCTAGCCATGTTGTCTTACTCCCAGTACAGACAGCATGTTGGCATATATTACTGAAGACATGCCATAATGCTGCTCATCATGACAATTCTCTTTGGCTAAGTCATAAAATGACCTTCTATCAGTCCTTTCCTGCTTTAAGACTCACGAAGGTTTAGAAGGGCTCTCAGATGCCCCTCACTCCTTGCACAAGATTAAACCTGTTATGCAAGAGAATATGTATATTACAAATAATTGTACCGAACTCCCAACTCTCCTGTGGTTCCATTGTTTGATAATGCATTTATCTTACCCTCTATCAGCTTCCCTGTCTGCTCTGCGTTGCCCCCAGGCAAGATCTTGGCAATGTAAGCTCCAACTTCCCCACTGCTTCCTGGAATTTCTTTCCCACCTACAACTCGGATTCCCAGTCCGTTGCCTGTGATCAAAAGAAAGAGAAAGCTTTAAACAGAGATGAAGCAATGAACAATTCACTGGAAAGAAAGGAAGAGAACAACTTATCAGAGGTTACAGAGGGATGTCACCAATAACTTCTGGCTATGGTTGGAAGATCAAGGTTAACTGCAGTCCCATCTGCCACTTTACCAAAGACTTAATTTTGGGTAGAAGCATTTCAGCATAGGAAAAGACCTTGAGTAACTACTGTATGAATGACATCACACAAATAACTATTTCACTGAAAGTTACATTGAAGCCAATCCTACCTTCTTCTGACAGCCTTACTGTACTGCAAAGGGACTATCTGCATGGCAAACCTATTTCAAGCCAACCATAATTTGCAGTATTAATTAAATTGCATCAAATTGCCATAAATCCATGTGAAGTGCAGATTCAAAGGACAGCTTTATCATATGCCTAAACCATGCATACAATTTAGCTGAAAAATTATAGTAGCTGAGCTTTTAGAATCACATAAATATGGAGACAGACAGAGATCATTGAGCTCCAGCAGCAAAGCATGTACATTTCTATGAAACTGTATTTGGCATGTGCTATTATTTTTCTTAAATATTTGCTTTTAATTGACACCTTTTATATCAAAGGATGTGCAAATTATCAGAATGGAAAAAGCCTACCATCGGTCTGTGTAAAGCATCATCAATCCTAACATTTTCTCCTTTTTTAAAAATTATAAAGATGAAAACATTTTGATTACTCTGATTATTCTAGATGGAGAGAAGCTGATCACTAATCTCCCTTATGTATAGAACAATGAGAGGGAAAGCAAAAGTTTAAAAAATAGTCTCATAAAGCTAATCTTATGCATTACCAATTTTTCATGCTATCTTGCTTTTTTAAAAAATACTTCCCATACAAGAAAAACAAATTCCTTCTTTGAAGAAAAATAAAATTTCATCTGAGATGATTCACACTTTGATCTGGGAATGTAAAGACTGATTTCCCCACCTTTATTGTAATGGTTAAATAATTAATTGTCAATGTATTAATTTAATAAGCCAAACCTGCTGAGTGATTAGACTAATCAGCTATAGGAAGCTCACCACACAATCTCTTTGCAAAGCTTTATCTTTTTTGATCAAGATTTTTTCTTCCTAATGCTATTAGTGTTCGACAAGTCAGCCCTGAGTTTGTTTTAAAAGGAAGATAGCCACATTCAGTTTCTGGCAAAAAAAGTTTCCACTAGTTTCTCTATCCCAGTTTAGCTAATTCTATTTCCTTTGTGCCTCAACTTTCCTCATAATCTCACATTAGACATTTTCCAAACAAGCATTTTCATTTCTTTCGGAAGCTGCTTGGAGTTCAGATACATGCATGGATCCTGTACAGCACAATATACAGGTAAGGAAGGCCACAGTAGACTCATGACTTAAGGGGTTCAGCATGAATTATTTAACATGGAAACAGCTCATTCCACCACTAGCCTATACCAAAATGGTGGATCCCTCTAATATACTGATAAAACAGGTGGGTGAAAGCAACCAAGGAGAACTAATGGTGAGGAATTAAAAGGAAATATATGAGGATTGTTCTTACAGCTGCAATACAGTAATTAGTGTACATAGGTATATTTAATGCACTGAGATGAATGGACTGCTATATAAATCAAGCAGTATACACTGCTGGAGCATGCAAGAAGTTCAAACACAAGTAGTGGTGGGGGCTGGTGGCACCTCAGATGATGGGTACAGATCAGTCTTGGGGAGATGGTATACTTCCATTAGATCTATATTTTGTCACCTAATGTAACACAATTTGGGTGGGGATTCAGTGACAGGATGACCACTGGTAATGTGCTATACAGAACTTCTAGTGACTGATTTCAGTGTGGGCTGACAGCCAAGGATGAGTTTCAGGGGTAAATAACCTGGGAATAAGCCATGATATGGCTGAGGGCCAGTGTATGATAAATGATACGATAGACCTTGAGTTTTTACAGGGGATGATCAACACTCTTTGCAGACCAGATCTTTTACTGTTTATCCACCATAGTGTGTAACAGGAGAATTTGATTTTGGTATGGTACTACTGGGAGTATAGGTAGGAGTTTTGTAGGCATATGTTGAACATAATTCACCTCTAGATTATATTTATATCCAAGTTTGAGATAAAGTTCAGATCTGTCATATAAACCCATTTCAAAGTCTGTATTTTTGTTTTACCTCTGTGGTGATTTTTAGTCTTAATACTTTCAGAACAGATAAGAGATGTAGGGAATATGTAAACTCCACCCTATGACAACATGAACAATAACTCTGTAAGTTACAACCATACAAAGATTTGATATGGCAAGAATGCCCTCTCAAGTTTACTTGTTTTTTTTGTCCAGTGCAACTTTGCCAGTTCAAACCCCCACTATGAAACGTTGTGCAGGCATGTCTAAGTATCTTCAGCAGGAGCTGTGAATACTCAGAGAATAGCATGAAAATTGCCATTGAGTTCCTTGAAATTTTTGCCAAAAATTTTAGCCAGTCTGGCCCCTCTCTACACGTTTCCCTTCTTTTTGTAATTTGAAGACCTGAGTACCATCTTTAAGAAAGTCAGCTTCTTGTAAGACTTTACACCTGGGAATGTAAAGGAATGCAAATATAATGTAAAAAATGTAAATCTTTTTAAGCCTCTTTTTGGACCTGACAAGTGAACAGTTGTCTCTCTCTTCTTTTAGCAGCAAATTAAGAATTGGAAAAGTATAAATATTTCAGCTTGAGGGGGATCCTCTAAAATAGAAATGTAGTGGGACCCACATAATCAACATAAAACACCACCACCTAAATACCCAAACTAATTACAGGCATGGGGAATATAATTAAATTTCTGCTACAAGATATATCCATCATGGTAGTTAATATTCCTTTAATTATAAACTTGGTATGAATGATAATTGATTAACTAAACATATTGCTGTTTGTCTGGTTTCTAACACAAATGATTTGCTCCACAGAAAGGATGCTGTGCTTTAAACAATAGCTACATCAGCACTCTGGGTCTGGGCTACGGGAAATTCTAAGATTATTTTTGTTGAGGAGAGTAATTTTTCAGTGTAATTGGAACAAACTGCATAGTTATTTTAAATTAATTACCTTATTCCAGTGCAAAATTGAAATTTAGCATTAGTAAAGTTTATTTTTCCTGACTTGACAGGGAAAGCAAACCCACCATTCCAAGGATGGGTCTGAATGTCCTTTACGAAAATTGAAAAGTACAGTCTATAAAAAGATAAGTACCTCATTGCATAAAGTGAATATGTATCCCTGTAAAAGCATTTAAATGTTAGTTGATCCTTAGGACTTAGAAATTCATGTGGGGTGCTCTGCACATTTATCAGAGGACCTCTGATCAAACACTACTGAAGGACTCATTAATATGTTACAGATCTGAGGCCCACAACTGGCAACTATTAAGTTCAGCAAATCCAATAAACAACTGTTCTTAGTATACAACACACACAAACAAGCACACAGTAACTTACTCTTAACCTACACAGTCAACATAGGGACTTTTCGACATATCAGTAGGACTGGACACTTTTCATCACCTAGGGGAGTAACTCTACAGTATCAGAGTTTTCTCATGATACACAATACTAGTATCTCTACCTCTGATAGCTTAATAGTAACAGCACGGCAGAGAGGTCGTTTGTCATATAAATGGCTGCACAAGACACTTGATTTCAGAGGCAATTCTACCTATGCTAGGTAACTTTGAAAATCATGACTGACGTACTGGTTCTGATTTTGCAAATCTAAGGTGTTTGTCCATATTACTGCCAATAAAATAAATTGTTTTCCATGCTAATATATAAAGGTTTTTATTCCTGCACACTTTGAAAAGGCTTGTGATTTTATATTTGCAGGTTTTAGAGTCAAATGTATGACTGACATTATGTATTCAGGAGCATCCCTGCTAAGGGACAACCAGGGGGGTGGGTATGTGTGTGTTTGCACGTTCTTGTTGCTAGACAAATCAGGAGGTATTTCATTTAATTTGATCTGTTTGCACTAAATTAGAAAATTGTATTTCATTATTATTATGTTGCAAAAACATTACTAGAAGAAATATTTTAGCTTAAATTACAAAACATTCAATTCCTGGCAGTCAGAACAAATGAGTTACTTTTTGCCCAATGAGCTTTAAGTGCTCTGTTCTGGCTGACAAAGAAATATTGCTTGGATGTTGCTGTATTTTCTCATGTGAAGATGGGTTTTCAAACCTGTTTATACTGTATCTATTGAAAATATTGAGTTTACTTCTTCTGTTTGCAATGACATTGCCCAGTTTATCACCTTGAATGCAGATAGTTTAAAAATATCATCAATCATATGCTTTCTCATATCTTTTTCCCTTGTTTTTTGACTCTTTTTTTAAAAATCTTTGAGTCTTAATTTCCATATTTCCATCTCTCAGACTATTTTGATATAACCAGACATTCATCTTTCAATTTTAGATTTTCAGATTAATGAACTACTGTTTTCTTCCTTAGAACACCAGGATCAGTTAGCCATCAGAAAGCCAATCACCGTGCTTTGAATGAGAGAGGGCACTTTTCTGAACTCTGAGTATTGATTTCTATGGAAAATACCTTCAGGAAAACATCTCTTCAAAGGGAATTTTACACATTTAAGATCCAATCCTTTTTAGGATGCTTCAAAGCTAGAAGACTGCTAATTAATTGCAACTGTTTTTACTGATCTCCCAAGGCTGTGATCCTACTCTCCTATCTAATCTTAACTAAAGCCTTAAGATGCAGCACACTAAGCAAAAAAAGCCACCCAAAACCCCCACAACCCCAAACCCAAAAAGCCTAATGCTGAACTTTAACAAGATATATCATGCTAGTAAATTGGTTTTATACTTTGATAAACAAACAAATATGGATGCTAAATCATTATAGTTAGCTTGTGAGCCACTGATTTATATAGCTGAAAATACAAACTTAGAAGCTTTAATGAAGATTTCAAATATCTAATAAATAAAGAGTTACTTTTGAAAGAAATCCATACTTAGAGAAAAATATTAATAAAATTGAATGGCCAGCAGTTTTTTTTGCTTTCTGGCAATTAACCTAATTTGTGACTTTGAAAAGGACATTTCACTTTTCATTTCATCTCCTTCCAGACATCACAGACTGTTTCGGTGATGCATGCTCATTATATATATATATAAAATGTATATTTGAGTAGTGACCAACAACTTGACACTAATAAATTCCATGACAATAAATGACAACCTGGCAAACATCACTGCAAAAGTATTTTAAAAATTCATCATTCTCCATTCCTTAATTCCACCTTTAGTAACTCTGTGTCCAGTTAGACTTATTGATTCTGAACTTGTGTAGCTCAGTGTATCTCAGACCACTATGAAATCGTTTATATTTTGTAGTGTCACAGTAGCAACACAGCAGAAAGACTAGAAACATGACTCAGATGATACACAATAATTTATTTTGCTGGAGTAGGCTGACTATAACCTGAGCTCTGCAATTACAATTTGGTCATTTTTCTCCATTATGGAGATGATAAAGATCAGATTGCTGCCAATCTGTTGCTGTTGCTCTGGTCACAGGGAAGTTCATGAAATCTTATCATCCTTTTACTACTTAGATGAGCAGCTCCACTACAGCCATTAGAGTATAAACAGCCTAGATTTCCTGGAACTATTTCAGCGTCTAAGCAATGATTAGACTTGCATTTCCAAACAAATGTCAATAACCCCTTACATAAGTTACAGGTTAAAAAAAAGAAAAAAAGAGCAGAGAAAAACTGAGTAATCCAAGGCACACGAGGCTTTTGCTGATGTTGGTGGTCCTGCCTTTAAACAAAGGTGCGAATTAAGTTTCCAGGGATGTTTTCTCTTATAATAGTAAATAGAATTCCAGCACAAAATGCAGGGACTAATATTGTTTAATTATTAGGTAAGTCCCATACAGTAGCAACAACTTCAACACGAGCATGAGAATTCAGGCACGTGACCCAGAAGCTCTGTGCAAACATTGTTCATGTGCTAACTCAAACAAATATTTCCTCTGGGCTAATTTTTCAAAGTATGAAACCATTTGTCTGTCTAATTAGATGAGCAAAGAAAGTAAAGAAGCAATTAGAATGTACAACAGATTTTCAGTAATCACACATGAGTTTCTGTGAATTGGCGTAGGAAACTGTAAGTATGAGTGTCACCAGCAATCTGACTCTTGTCACAGTTGGAAATAGAGCTATATGAATTTTTAATAGACTTTTAGGTGACTGAATTTTTAAGAAAGATATTAAAAAAATGCTACTGATTTGGATTTCTAAGAGCATAAGAGCATACCCTTCAAGATGGTAGTTGAAAATCAATATTTATTTCTATCAAAACAAACATGGTCATTTTACCACCTTTGGAAATTATATGCTTTGAAGTTGAAACTATAAATGGGAAAAATTGAAATGGTCTTAAATTGCAAAATGCAGATGAGGACTACAACAAATGTCTCTGAGTTGTTTGAAATGGAAGATATGTTTAAACCTTAAAATAAAGATTAAGTGTTGTGTTTCAGATCCATGAACCAATGCACAGACATACCACTGAGGGAGGAAAAAACCTCAAGTGCAAATATGGCTTTCATCACTTTCTAACAATACTTTAAAAAAAAGAAATCAAAACCAAAAGGCTGAATCATAGCAAAGAAGCACAAGTGTGACCTTTTTTGGGCAAGGTCCAATGGTAGAAATTAGAAAAACGGATGAGTAAAAAGAATAAAAATGAGACATTAAGCATCAAAGATTTTGCAATGTGCCAAAATACCATGCTATAACAATGAGAACATATCAATCAAATCAAACAATACAAAGTCTTCCAACTCTATTTGGCTGTGAACAGAGACAGAACATACTTTCCTCTTGTGTTCATTTACTAGACATTATCTTCCCATTCCTCCTCCAGCCTTATCTAGACCAGACATATGCTAGGGTGCTGGTAGGCCCTTATCTGCCAGAACAATTTTACACCACATTCCATTGTCTGTATGAAACCGAATTGTCAGCCACAGAAAAAACAACGACGACTTCTCTTTGGGGAGTTCAGACTTATAAGTCCTGTGAACAAATGCAAGCTATTTATTTAGGTATCATAGTTGTGATAAAGCAATCTGTAAAGTCTGGAGAACAGACGGAAAGGAAACATGATGAAGCAAACAAAACCAAGTTAGATTAGGCACTTGGAAAGCAGCGGGAAAAGTAATGTGTATAATAAAATCCAGGCTAAATTTTTATTTGCATTATTATTCCTATGCAATTCTCTGGAATACATAACGTGATGATCCATATCAGAGCTTGGTTGTCTAGATAGGTACAACATTTTCAAGGTTGTGCTCAGGAGAATTGCTTTGGTGCTTTCTAACGAAATTAGCTTAAATGAAGTTGTTTCCTAGAAACATGCTTAAGCCTACTCAGTTACTGCACTTCTTGGCCATTGGCAATTAAAACATAAAATATACATGAAGCCAAATCCTGAACTGATGAAATTCAGATATGTTCCAGTTGGTTTAATAGCACAGCATGGATTTATATCAGCTGCAAATCTGATTCAATAAAGAGTGATCATTATTACACCTGCTAAAAATCTTGTCCAGGGTGTTGCGTAGACTTGTCCAACATACAGTCATGCTAAGGAGGAAGCAAGAAACACATTCTTCTCCTTCATTTTGCATTACTTCTCCAGCAATCGTGGTCCTGATATTTGGGGAGCACAAAGGCTGTATCTATCATAAATTCTTTTTATGAAGCTGGTAAACTGGAGGACAGGGTTAAGAGGAAACAGAAACATCACTCTGTCCTATCATCTACTGGACAGTAGTTCATTCTATCTATGTGGAGTGCTGATGCTATCCTAAGGTAAGATATGCCAGTGGTGACACTGCTTTCTTAAACATATACATAAATGCAGACATAGTGACCTTATTCACTGTAAGCTTATACTGTAGAGCACCTCGAGACTTTTTAGCAAAGGCTAGAAAGACCATTCACTCTTGGTCTTGTCAGGACTGCATTAGTCAAAACATGAGCTGCACCTTTCTCCATCTGTTCTGAATTTTCTCTGTTCTTTGTCATAGTGTTCTTGCCCACACAGCTTTATTTCATGAGCAGGCCTGTATCTAACCACATACACTCTCTTTCCATTCTAAAATGGAAGGACTTTTAAGCAAGTCACAAAAGACCTTAGATTTACATATCTTAATAGTTATAGCTAAGTGCAGTGGGGGAAAAGATTCTCTTTATATCTAGTATTAGCCTCTCCTGGTTTAACTTATGCCCATTGCCTCTCATCCTCCTGCCATGTACCGCTGTGAAGAGCCTGAGTCCCTTTTGTTGATAAGCTCCTCATCAGTATGGGATGGTTGCTATCAGATGCCCCCAGAAACTGTCTCCTCTTCAGGCTGAACAAGCCCTGTCCCTCAGCTTCTGCTCTCAGGGCAGGTACTGCAGCCCCCGACCATCTCAGTGTCCCTCTGCTGTACTCACTCCCATTTGTCAACGTCTTTCTTGTGTTGGGGGTGGGGGCAACACTGGCCACAGTATCTAGACACAGTCAGACACGTGCTGAGTAGAAGGGGACAGTCACTTCCCTTGACCTACTCGCATGCTCCTGGTAACACAGCCCAGGACGCTGTTGGCCGCCTTTACTGCCAAGGTGCATGATGTGCAGATGGCTGTCTATAGAGACCTCCCCAAAGGCCTCTTCTGCAGACCTGCTCCCCAGCCAGTCGGTCCCCAGCTTGTATCATTGCACAGTGCTCTTTCTCTCCAGGTACAGGATTTGTGTTTTTTCTTGTTCAACTGCACAAGGTTTCTGTTGGCCCATTCCTCCAGCCTGTCTTGGTCCCTCTGAATGGCAGCCCTGCCCTCAAGTGTATTCCCTCAATTCGATGTCATCTGCAAATGTTATGAGAGTGTACTCCATCACCTCCTCCATGTCACTGATTAAGTTATTAAATGGTCCCACGATAGGGTCTTCTGTGGTACTTTACTTGTTACCTGTCTCCAGGAAAAGCACAGCCCGTTAACCACTGCCCTCAAAACCCAACCATCTCATCAGTTTTTTACTTATCTAGTTGCCCAGACAGCCAGACCTTTAAATCCCAGTTCCAGGCTAAAAGTTAATGTAAGAAAATACCTGAAGTCTACAGTCTTTCTCAGTTTATGCCACTACCATAATTTCAGTCCAGTTTCACATAATTTTAAAGATTCTTATGAAGATGAATCTACCGTAAAAGGCAAGCTTTAATCTGTTCAGCCAATATGTCAGCCAATCGCTCATGGCTTCACTGTAAAAAAAAATCAATCTTTGTCATATTTTTAATGCTACAGTAGTTGCTTTTAGCTCAAGCTTTTTATTAATGTTCTTCTCAATGAGGGAGAAAAGTTGAATATATTTTATTGCCACATAGCATGAGGCAGCCCTGTCATCAGAGGAAAAGGATTTACATAAAGGATGCTCTGCTGGCATATCACATCTTAGTTGGTATGTTATGAATCCGGCATATTAGTGATGTCTTAGCAACTACTATTAGCAAGTAACAGTTCAGTCCTAGGTGAATGCAATGCCCTTGGTCAGTAGTTATCTTAACACCTTGGACCAAAGCATTCGGTTTTATTTAGCTATTTTGGAAGAGGATCTCCGGCCTTTGAAGCTATTTATATTTTGTTAAGAAAATACCAAAAAAAGGCTTGAGGATCTAGCATGTATGTTCTCTCTACCAGGACTTTGTGTGCTGATCTTGTGTTACAGGCTTTGCATACTGTCCTGGTATTACGGATTCATACAAACTGTAGACAGGTGTTTGTTTATGTAATTAATCAACCTTTTTTTTTTTTTTAATAAACTTCTTAGAGCAGAGCAAATCTGCCTGATATTTCTGCAAATCTGTGTTAGCAATGGTTAAATAGAAGCTACTGCACTCTTATCACTTCCTTTGGGACAAGAGACACCATGGGGAGTGTACAGGCCAAGGGGAATGTTGGCGGTTCTTGGTCACCATTTTGAGGAGTCTGCAGGAAAGATGATACTGCCCGTGCTGAACAGCCACTCAGTAAAGCCTTGGCACACTGGATAATTCCTCTAGGAGGAAAACCAAAGGAATATCTCACCCAAATGACTCTCCTGCACAAAGGAATCAACAGATACAGTCTTGTATCTGTCATGAATGGGAAAGAATTTGTGGAACTATAAATTGTAAAATACCATTCTTCCAAAACAAGTGATACCTGCAATCATGTAAGTCTTCATAAAAAACTCTGAATTTTCCTTCTTTTCTCAGAGAAAGACAGTATCTGGTTTTGGTGTATAATTCATTAAAAACATTGTAATATTCTTAAAAAATTGCATAAAATAAGTGAAGGAATTGTACTTCCTCTGTTGTTAAACTTCAAATTAACTTTTGACTCATTGCTTGGAAAAGATCCTAAGCTGGCAACAGCAGAGACAGAAGCTTATGGTTTCTTCTCAGAAGAGGCATCACAGAGCAGCTGTTCAGACTGTCCCTGGGAAGGATTGCATGGCCATTTGACAGTTCATTTCTTACAACCATTCAATTTGTGGATACAGGCTAGCTTTGTGTTTGGAAATAGGGAACTGTCCTCTAGGACACATGTTGAGGCCTTCAGCTCATTGCACGTGCTCTTTCCCTGATGACATCAGTTGCTACTGAATGAGGTTAGTAACTCTATCCAATAATTTCTCATCTAAGTTGGGTTTAAACTCATGTCTTTAAGTAATGAAGGGCCTTACTTCTGTTATACCCAGCTTAGGCTGGTAATAAAATAATAATAAAAATGAAGAAGGAAGCAACACAGAAAAATAACTTTTTCCACATTTTAAAGAGGGGAAGTTGACAAAATGATTTTTAGTTGGTTTTTTTTTTTTTAAAGAATAGGCATAAATCTCCTAAGACTTGGTATGTCACATCTTATTTGTGATATACTCATTTTGTCTCACACAAAATAAATATTCCTTATAATAACTCGACTACTGCAAGAAAAAAAACAGCATATGAATTAAATGCATAGTAATCTACTAGTCAGCTTGTTGTTTGTCAAAATTAACCCTTCAAAATACAGGTTTTTTTGTGACAGGGATAAAGGTAATTTATTTATCTGCATAGTTTGTTCCTTTAAACACTGCAGTCTTCGCTTCTGTATCAAGAGAATGTTATGATAATTTTTTCTACCTAGAAGAAGCTGTCAAATGAGAGAAATTTTCAGTCTTTTCTGAGAAAATGGTATATTCTCAAGCCAATGACTACTGCTGCCCAAGACATCAACAAGCAGCAAAATAAACACATTTTTACAGAAAGCAAAAGGACAATTTCTGCTCTAACATGCAAATTAGCACTTTGATATATCTTAAACTTTTGCCTCCTTAAACTGTACCTCTTTTAGAAAAATGTGTATTGTAGTGAATATGGGGTCTCAGGTTTTTTTTGGTGTGGGGAGGAAATTGATGGAATTTTGGGGTGCCTGTCCTCAGCTTGGCTTCATCAGCCTTGACTGTCTAATGTCAGCTTCACTCCCTTTCTTGATGAACAGATTTCTTCAGGAACGAGAACACTTTCTGGCAAACTTTAATTTATTTAAAGAAAATTTTGCTGACAGCCCCCCTCACCCAACTTCTTTTTACTGAAGTAAAACAGCATGCAAACATGCAGGCATTGAGTCAACAATATTAAAGTGAACAAACTTCAGAAACACAGATAACGAAAAGCAGGGGTTTCACTTGACAAAAGCTGCACCTCAGTTAGCTTGGTGCAATGATGCTATGAGACAATCAAAACCTCAGAGTACCCTACCAATCCACAAGGAACATTCTCTTTGTGGCAGTGACCTGAAGAATCAGAACGTCTTAACCTTAATCATCCTGCATCTGGATTGCCTGGGAGTGTACACCTAGTGCACTTCAGACCTGTACAAATCTGTGATTAGGTAAATGGTGAATGGAAGGCAATCATTCTCAAAATGTTCCAGCACCCTGCTCTGGAAAGTGCATCCAACTGAAACAGGCGTTTGTCTCTTGGCGATGAGGAACGATATGGTCCTTTAGACAATCAGTTCTCTGTAAGTCTTTTGATCGTTCTATAGCTTCTTTGTACATAAGCCATATGTGTTCATCTCATCTAATTTAGGTTCTCTACAAGACAAAAATTGTAATCTAAGTTAGTCACCTCATGCTCCCTTTATAATCAATAGAGGAAAATATAGTCAGATCCAAAAGGTGATTTGTTAAAACTATTTCAACCTCCAATTAATTGCGCTTTGTAACTGCCGTGTTCTAGTGCAATTGTTAAACCTATGCATAGTTTTGATAGCCAGTATGCAGAGAAGGGAGCACAGGGTCTTCATTTTCCTCTGAGAGTTGTTAAGATAATTTATGCCTCACCTGTGAAGTGAAACCTTAAACTGACTTTTCTGCGTTATTAACTTTTTCTGATGTCCTTGACACTTTGTATCACGAATGATATGCATCCCTGAATGTCTCCTCTTCTAGTTCTTCATGAGAAAGTGCTGACCTGCATTTCTTATCTCCAAAACAGAGAGATTTCTCGTTTGGCTTCTGTGAATCTCATTCTTATGTGCCTGCTTTCCTCTTGGCTTTCCATGGGAGCCTGCGAGCCTGACTAACATTCAGTGTTGCAGTGATCTGTTTCTGCAGCCTTTTCTGCATGAGAGCTATGAAAGCAAATTGGACCTTTATAACCAGTAGACACATTGCCCTCTTGATTACCTCCACTCTTCTTAAGATCTTATTAGATATCCTTCAACAGATGTTCACACACTGAAAAATGCATAAACAACTGAGCTGCCAAAAAGGGTTCATGAAAAGTATTTTAAATACACACACTAGTGCTTTTCAAATTAAGTTAATTTAGAGAGAAGGCACATAAACATGGAATATATGGTCTATAGCTCTACAAAAGGTTTCTACAAATACCAACATTTGTTTGTGATCTTTTTTGTTTATTTAGAAAAGCTGAATGGTATTAAGTTCTTTCTAAGATTGCTATTAAGACACAGACAGACATCTCTCCATCCCTTTATTTCCATTCCTGTCCTCACTTACTGCCATACAACTTCACTGGAAAATCTCTGACGTTGTCTGGCTGTAACAGCTCTGTCCTTTTCTGTTCATGGGTTTTTACCTTCTGTGCCACGTCTCTGATAAGGAGAGAGTGTTTGAGGGAATGATGGCCATTAATTAGGGATTAAATCCTTCCCCAGTGACAAATGAGTGTTAGAGGAGGGTATTGGTTTTTTGTGCAAAGTATTATCTCAGTTCTTCACAACATTGAACCAAAGAAACAAGATAAGTAATCCTCTAAGAAAAGAGTATAAGGACAAGAGGTGGGTTACACTTCTCACCGTCTGTCTTTGACTACTATATCACATTCAACACAGACTGTGACTATATCCAACGTGGTTTTTAATTGATTAGTAATCACATATTCACTGCACTTCAGTATTTCGTTTTAAGAACTGAATTTGCTGAACTTGCAGGTGAAAGAACCCTAAATATATAGCGTTATTTATTTAGAGACTATCTACAGCAGTGAGGGCTTGATACAGGAAAACACTTCTAATTCTCTTCCTCTCCCTTGGGATAAGTACCCCATGAGCCAGCATGCTGCAGAAGCGTACTGTTGTGTGCAGGAATTAATAGTCCTTACGGAGAGTATGAGGCATCTCTGACGTGTGTGCAGTGTTACAGTTACGCTGTCATTCTCTTAGTGGTTTCACTGACATCACTGGATTAGGGACAGTCTTCTGCCCACAGTCTAATTCTCTTCTTTACCATAAAGTTCACAGCTTTTTCTGAATTGCTTCTCTGCCTTTTGTTTTTTCATCAGAATTGAAGAGGATGTTCCACAACACGGACAGTCTGGCTGCTCAAAGGTACATTTTGCTCCCTGGAAACACCGAATATCCTACCTTTGGAAAGGGAAGAATTACTTGTGACTCAGCCTAAGTGAGGGAAAGCAGCAAAAATTACCTTTGACTGAGTGCACTCATTGGACCTGTACACCTGCGGAGATTTGTCTGCCTTGCTGGATTTGCACCCAGTGTGCCTAAACAGCTTTCTGATCAGGTATAACACAATATAGGTTTTTATCTTTGCAACATTTCCAAAGGCATTGCCAATGCTTTCATTGCCTTCAATAGCCATGTCCTCTCTTCACTTTTTCAAATATAACTATGACGTGTTAAAAAATAGAAGAGAAAATGCTGGCAGTATAAAACAGTGCTTATGCTGCTATGATAAAGGATCCAAAAGGAACAAGGGATTCTCAGTGAAAACAAACAGTGAGATTCTGGAGCGTTAAATACTGCTACATTATCATTCACTGATCACTGCCATCATTGCTTTGGCACCTCAGCATAACCATGATGACAATTCTTTTTTTTTTTTTTTAAATGCAAATTATTAATCAATATCTGCAGAGAGAATCCTTGGCAATTCCTTCATATCTATCAGCATTGCCTGAGGAGGGGACATGGCATACCTTAAAAAGAAGAGCTGTGAGTTCTACATGATGGCATGTGCTAAAGAAACAAGAATCCTCAAGAGAGAGGCCAGCTAGCAAGTACACATTTATTTTTCATTTAGAACTACTATTTTCTTGCCATCGCAATTTTGGCCCAGTTCCTTGTTCCTTAAACACCTCACTCACATGCTAAAATTTGCAGTAAATGTTTTTGTGTGCAAAATTATGCCAGATTATGTAAGAGGCATCAAGGCATCTGTGCCTCAGAGCCAGTTTTCATTAATCAAGAAAGCAAATAAACAGAATGCATGTGCACATAATACACAGTGATACAGCCTGAATTTTAAATGATTTGCGACTGCTCTTATTGATATTCATAATGTGACAATTTCTGGATCCATAATCAGGCAGTAACCTCTGCTACGGTAATTATGTGATGAGATCTATGGAATTCAAATTATAATGGCAATATTAGGATGATATTCAAGCTTGCCCTATAGTTACAGCTGTGGTATAGCTGGGTACCAGGGCTGACCCAGCACACTGAGTCATTAATACCCAGGTTGGCCCAGGGATTCCCTAGTAAGATGAGGTGATGGGCTGACAGTTTCCCAGCAAAACAGCTGTTCGACAGTTACAGGAGTTCTCCAAGTGGGAATTGTGGACAGTTTGGGAGATTTCCCCATGTAGCTCCTGCTGTGCACACACCAGTTAAGATACACTACTTGTATACTTAAGACGTGTTCATTAATTCCCTGAGAGGAGAACCTGTCAGTCTCAGGCATCTCCCCAGGCAGCTCCTGCTGTTGAGATGACCAAACTGCACATAGATCATTTAAATCATCAGTAGAAACTGTTCTTGCATGGGCAGAAATGATCACATAGAACAGGCTTTTGTGCAGCTAAGGCAGAGGATGTTTTGTACATACTGTAAGATAATCAGAAACGATGGACCATGGGCCAGCTGGCTTGTAAGAATCCAGCAACACAGCAGTTCAGGGAGTCTCATCCGCTACAGCTGAAGATGCTGCTGCAAGGATGGTTGCAACAGAGACTCCCGTCGCCACCCGGACAGTGACGGGCTGTTCTCTTTGAGAGATCTGAGCTTTATTGAGGGTTGTTGCTTTTTTTAACATACACTCTTCCTGGGCCTATGCAACAAGTATAAGGCAAACAGTTAAACAACATGATTCAACACCTCATTTTAGTACTTTTGATAAGAAAGAGAGGGGGAGGGAGAAAGGGAAAGGAAGAAGGAGAGGAAGGGAAGAAACAAAGAAACAAAGAAAGAGAAAGAAACCAGCCAGCCAATGAACCAACCATGGCATCTAGATTAATATCCAATAATCTTGTAGTGAGGTAGTTGTGGTGGTATAAGAGTATATATTGTTTAATTCACCAATATTTTAAGTAACTTTTGCTGTATAATAGATTTCTAAGTCGGCCTCTGGTTAGTAGTCATTGTCTGGTTAATAAACAAAGATACTTGCTATTAGTTTGCAGATAATTGTTAAGCAAAACTGAATTTTTAAAAAAGTGAATAAAACCCATGTGTGTGGCTCTGGGAGAGGCCATTTGGAAAGCTGAAGGCTAAGCAGAAAGCACTGCATATTTAAAGAGAGTTTCTGTGTACTTTGGACACTGAGAGGGGGAGGAAGGGAGGTATGAAGTCAAGGAGTTATGGTACTTCAAAGATGTACAAGGAGTGAAAAATACAACAACTTCTTCTGCCTCAGGTCCTCCCTGTTGGTACCCTATTCCACCTTTGGCTTTTTTCTGTACAACTTGCATTTAAGCCTTTTCACATTTGTAGGGAAATCTGCATGTACATCATATAGAAGTATGTCTGTGAAGGTCTGACAGGTGTATCTGGGATAAAATCCAAAAGTATGACTGCAGCCTGTAGACACGTAGCCAAGCTTGCTTACTCCAATTAGAATTTAGGTACAATATAGCACAGCTACAGCAGCGAGCAATCCCAGTCTGGGCTATAAAACCTTAGCAGGATCCTGAGTGAATATTTGGTCCTGTGTGATCTCATGCTGTGCAGGGCATTAGTAAATGGGAAGTCAATATCTACACCTTGGTTTTCCAGTCATCGCTTAGAAGACATTTACCCTGATGCACAGTATGTCGCTGTGGTTGCCAGCACGAGAGCTAGTCAAGAATGTGGAATAGGTATTTTACATTGCACGAGGGTAAGTAACTTTACATAGCAGAACAGGCCTTCAGCAACATTAAATCACGAGTTATACACAGTTGTGTGGTTGTAATTCCACTTGTTCTTGAGTAAGAGAGCAGCTTGGATCACAGCATCATTACTCATCACCCCGCAAGGCAAAATCCTCCACCGGGATGTCAAGGAGCTCCTACGGCCTGCAAGGGCCCGGGGCAGCGGAGCCTGCCACCACAGTGGACCTGGCGGCTTCTTTCAGACTGTGCTGTGTGGGTGGAGTGGTCTTTATGCATCCCAAAATCACCAGTGGGCGTTAAGCTGACGAGCAAGAAAATACCTCATAATATATACAGAACATTCATTTAACACCCTAAATATGAGGTGGATACTGGGGGTGGAAGTGATCAAGATTTTACTGCCAGAAACCCTGTGAAAACAATATTTAGCAATTCAAGTAAGTTCGTGCCACTTTCTACTTAATGCTCGAGGGAACACCAGAGCTGGCAGTCGGTAATTACTTCTGTGCAGAAACAGAGTTTGACACACACTATTAGAATTCTTTAAGCGAGTTAAAAGAAAGTGTGACGGTTCCACGACAAAACCGCTTAAAGCATGTACCTCTGAAAGAAGACAAACAGCATGTTAAAAAAACTTTGAGTTCCTTATCAGTATTAGATGTGAGAAAGAGTGCAATTCCAAAAGCTTAAACAGTCAGACCTTACCTGTGCTAGATCTTGTAACTGGCAGCCTTTTACAATTTGATACATGAAAACATCACACTGCGTTCCTGCTCACAGTCCGGGAGGTGAATGAGTGTAACCTTTGCCACGTTCCTCTCCTTTGCAAGCAGACTCAGACTTATACGTACATTTGTGTTAGCGTTAGGGAAAAGAGAATAAACCTGAAGTCCTGTGATAAATGTCTCTATGTGAAGATATCACAGAAAAAATGGGATCTGATGATTCTGCTACCCCCCTCTGTAGAATAGTTCCAGTACAGAAAGAATAAAATTCTCATTTCTGTACATGTTGAACACCTACACAAGCCTATTTTATAGAAACTTCTCATATAGAGAATATAGTTATATAAAAAGCAACAGCAAAACAGACTGCTCATATGTATAACACAACAGATTTTCCCTCTGTTTTTTGTCTGTATAGCTTATGTATCTTGAACAGATGTTGTGACCTTTTTTCTGCACTGCTGCTTTCTGTTATAACCAACTAGCAAGATTTAAAATGACCACTGAACTTCCTGCTGCATATGATACAGGAACTATTTTTAATACTGCAAATCTTTTGCATGATTCATGCTAATCAAATTAATTATCATGTCTCGTAGAGGGTTGCTGTTTTTTACCTGAAACTGTGTGATCCTTTGGGTCTCTCAGCAGTTTGAGCCTTGCATGAGGGAAAATGTACTGCAGAGGCTTCCCGTTTATCTGAGGAACACAAATATGCATGTCATAACAAGATAGAACAACTTCAATTGTATCAGTAATTTTCCACAGTTGAAACAGAAACAAGCAAACAAACTCATCCAGGGAAATATCACAACTTCACAATTCAAATACTGCCCCCCCCCAACTTTCAAGACATTTGTCAGACTGCAAAGTCCTTCTGCAGGGGAATGAATATTTGCTTCCATAAAGCCAGATTAACTTTAAATATGGCTTTAGTTCTGATGTTTATTTCCTAATGACTAGAAGGTGGTCACTGTTTTCTGTAGCTTCTCTTAACATTAATCCTTTGCCCAAGTGATGTTCAAGAGAAGAATGAAATTAAATATAATTCCTGTAATTATTATAAAATCCTGTTCATACAGACCTAAACAAAATGGTGGTTGAATGTGTAAACAGCCACGAGTTACTGCTTTAGTTTCAGCAAAACCACATATTCCAATGTACCTCTTGTCATTAAATTTCAAAAGCTTTTTGAAAGATCCAACCTAAAACTTTTAGGACTACATTTTATAGGAGGTGCATCTCTACAACATGCACTAAAGAGCCAGGTTTCCAGCTGGGATGATCCCACCTGCCCCACGACACCGGCACAGGCGGGGCCATGCAGCAGGGCCTAACCCACTGGCCAGGGAGATCGCCGTGAGCCCACACCAAAACGCCTTTGCAGAAAGAGTGCCTGTTGCAACACTTACTTACACACCTCACACCTATCACACGCCCTCTTTGCCTGCGGTTTTGGTCTTTTGGAAGCAAAGCAGAATCCATCACCTCCCTGCCATGTCAGTGCTGAGCCTGAGCACTGCACCCGGACCGAGAGCAGAGAGCGTGGCAGCCTGGGACCGCTCCAGGCTGGGTGTCACTGGGGTGGGACCTGGGGAGGCAGATTCAAGGAGCCAGTGGGACAGTATTAATCAGCGTGATAATGCAGCAGTCTGAGTGTATCAGCAGCCTGCTGCCAAGAGTTTATTACTATTAGTTATATTTAAGTAGCATTTAAAGGGATTAAGCTCCTCCTGAACTAAGCACTTCAAACCCAATTTCTGCCCTGGAGAGTTTATGATGTTAATGGCTAGCACACAAAAATGACAGGAGGGGAAACAAAGAAGTCAAGGGACTCGCTTAGCCCTATCCCACAGTGAGCAGAAGAGTTTCTACATCTTTTGTCGTAATTAATACATTTTCTTATCCAGTAGATGATGTTGCATCTAGAAGGCTGAAATCCTTCCGTAACACACTGAGAGCAGTATTGGCTGTAATTAATCTCAGACAAAAAGGAGACAAGTACTGGACAGGGTAGTGGACAAGTACTCCAGAATAAATCAGAACTTGAGATCAGGCAAACTTTAGGATTTATCATGGAATTTTGCCAGGACATAGGGTCTAATACTACCAGAAGTATATAAAGTGCCATAAGACTTACACACTTATAAATGGATGGGGACATTGCTATGTTTTTAATAACATTATCAGAAATTCAGCAAGTGTAATTTAGCAGTAAAAATAATGTATTTGTCACCTGTAACTTACATAAAATTGTAAAAAATCTGAAATAATGTATCTAATTTTATTTTTAATTAAATAAAAAAGAATACACATTAATGCAATTCAAAAGAAGCAGTATGAACACACTTCAAGATCCTTAGCTGGGATCCATTTTGGTGGCAGGAATTCAATTTAACTGGAGAACACTGCAGCTCATAAACTTAAATTCCCATTTTTTTAATTGCTCTATCATCTTTCTTTAGCAAGACTCCTTTTTTGAATAAATAATAATCCAAGAATATTCAATGCCATATTGTATATGGTTTGATGACAAATATATCAGAAAATATAGACCATCTCCTACTTTAGTCTATTACTTCCTCATTACTTTCACTTCCAGAATTTTATGATAAGTATAAATCTTAGTGATTTATATACTTATGAATAAAAGCATTAAAGTTTATTAGCATTCAGGATAGCATATTATTTTTTATTGTTGGTGGGAATCAGTGCTTAAATTGAACATGTCATTAGGCATTTACCTTCAGAACAGTATTTGTCTGAAAGTGGGAGAATAAATAGGAAAAAACAGTGGTTGCTTTAAACAGATAATGGAAAGACCGGTTACACTGTTTTTGATGGTTTTACTTTAACCACTAATGCCCATATTTATCTGAAGTCTACTAGTATATTTGAAACCTTGTAGAACACAAATTAGTTTTTGTCTCCAAGTGTTCACATCTAACTTTCACTAAAGGTGATTTCCCTTCACCTGAATATATGCCAGAGGGCCCTTCTAGCTGATGATTCCCCCAGTTACCCCAGTGAAGATACAGAGGGACTCCACTGAAGTCACACAATCACAACAGCATAAATCTGAGCTACGGCACAGAAGGGTCAGTCCCTCTGCTGCAAGGCTGCAGGGACGGAGGATGTGTAAGTCCCCAAGCCCAGATTTAGGTCACAGGGCAAAAGGTGACTTGATCCCGCTTATTTGCTACAAAACCCACAGAATCCTGCCATCTGTCCTTGCCATGGAGATCCTTTCCTCACCTTCCTGGGAGCATTCAGTATACTTGAGTAATAATTCTTGCAGTTCAGGTCTGGTAATGTTACCCTCTTCCGATCAGAGACACGTTTTGCCTCTCCAGTGTATTTTCCCTCCTACTGCGCTCTCTGAGCTAACGTGGGACTCAGGTCACATTTTTCTGCCCATTACTCAGCGGGCCCTTGGGGGCTGCATCCCAGTGAGTTAAATGAGAACTGGACTATAAAGCATTTCCTCCAGGAATTTAAGCTCTGGTCATGTGTTTCATGGTATTGGTCAGCTCAAAGCCCCTCCAAAAAATGGAATGAATGGCAAATAAATGTGCTGAGGTTTTCTAACACTGTTACAGAAAATCAGTTTAAATATACACTTAATTTTTCTTACACTTTTTGTCTGATAAAGAAACTCTATGGAAGCCTCATAAGGGAATTCTATAACATAAAGAGGACAATTAAGAAGAGTAAATTTCTTTAACGTTTTATTTAAGAACTAAAATGCATCAAGTGTATTTTAGTATTCCAGCCAAAGTCCGTAGCAACAGCTATAATGTGTTCACTGGGCTTTGGATAAGATCAACAGAGCCACAGTAATTTCTGGTTTTAAATGGTGCTGCACCTCCTCTTCCACCAAAATCTTAGACAGGGCCTGATAAGGTGAATCACAGCAGCTACGCCAGGCTCTAGTCCTTTAGGATATACAGTCTGCAAGGGAAATTTTATCTGAGTTAGGTATCCAGGAACAGGATGGTGGATGCTCAAGGTGGTGGGTTAGAGATTGTCTGTCCTAGTTTTCGAATACCACAAGTACTTGCATGAGCGCACAAGCCCTGTGAAAGCTGGCACCAGGAATTTCCATGGACAAGGTGATCCTGCGCCTTTGAGCCACTACATCTCTGTGTCGAGCAAGAATGTGAAGTTCTCTGGAAATCCTAAAGGTGGGAAGTTCTCTCATAGATCCCTGATGACAGAGATATTTTACAAAAGAAGTATTGAAGAAAAACTTAACAAATACAATGTTCCTGCTCATTAATAAATTGCAAAGTGAGTGGCCTTTGCTTCTGCATTAGTTCAGTACAGAACTCTGACTTTTGATTTAGAAGTCATTCTGGCATGCAGTGAGAATAACATGGCTGGGTGACTAAAAAATGAGAAACTGCTAAATTACGTCATGAATTACAGCGAGGGGGTGGCTAACAATTCACTCATTAGATTTGATATTTTAACAATTACACAAAATCTGGAAATGTCCTATTTCTCATCATATTTCCAGAGAATCTGAATCACAAAATGCCTCCCCCCTCCATGCCTCAAACAGAGAAAGCAGTTTACTACAAATTAAAATGAAATCTCCTTGCTAGTTGGAAAATAACCAAAACTAGGCATTATGGACTTAAAGGTGGAACAAAAGTTTGCAGGTAGCCTTCTGGATCTTTGTCACAAACAGTATTTTCTCATTTTAATGCCATTGCTCACTGTATGACCCATTTTTAAATCATTTTAAAATATTTAAGTTCCTCTAAAAAGACGTGACTTAACTGGAATTTCAAGGGAATGGTATAGATCCATGAACCATGACAAGCATATCCTTTTTGAAGGCCTTTAGAAATAGGGAATTAACTTTCAAAAGTTTTCATGTCTAGAGCCCTTGCCGTCTTTTTGTGCTTAGAAAAGTGTTGCCAAAGTGAACTGATGATAAGACACTGATATTATGATGAGTTTGAAATTTTCTTATTCGTTTAGAGCTTAAGAAGACCCACCTATGATCACTGGAAGTTCTGTTTTAAACCCCTCACTGAGAAGCTACTTATCTCCTGTTAATGTACTCTCACTGTCCACCTCCTTGTCATGATCTCTTACTCCCCTGGCACCTCCCCCTACTGTTCCTTCCCAACCTGTTTGCAATAGCCCGTTTAGTTCAGGATATACAAATAATTTTCACAGAAAATAATCATAAAAAGAGCCTTGATGTCTGAAGTTTTAAAGAAGTTGCAGGTCAACTGGCAGTGACTAAGCAAACTGTTGAGGTCAACAGGGATCAGTGAGAAATCTGCAATAGATTATGTATTGATTAGGTTTAAGCCATGTTTACCCTCCTCAGGTAAACAGTTCAGAATCACTACATTGGGAAACAGCTATTAAAATACTAAACTGCACTGCAATTTAATGTGATTTAAGAATACTATGTAGCACCACAGAAGTTGCTATAGAAACAAATATATTTTAATATTAATAATACAGTATGTGAGCTTAATCCGCTAGGTTATCAGAAATCCATGGAAACCTGGAAGTTCAGGGTTGTCACTCTGCTGCATTCTTGCTTCAAAAGCACAGGGTTGTGCTTTATTTATTACCCTTAACTGTACAAGCTCTGTGGGATGTAATCAAGCAGTTCTGATTTCATCTAGTAAGGAAACTGATGTTTCACTACTGTGAAACAAAATCTTCTGGAATACAAATATCGTAGTGGTCAGTAAAATATTCACATTTTTTACAAAGAAGAAAATACAAATGGAAAATTTACAGTGGATAAGTGTACTTGGAAACTTTGACTGATACATCATGAGCAGATTATTTCCTTTTGTGGCTGGTTTGCCCTCAGTACAGGATATTAAAGGGGTTGCAATGGCTTAATAACTATGGTAACTAGGAAACTGTCATCCTAACTGATTTCAGGAAAGCCTCTGACACAAAGAAAGCCCTTCACTTCACAAAGAAGTGAAGGTGGACCTGTTCAGATGGTCAGGATGAAGAAGAAGTTGCCTTTTTTGACTCCAGAGTACATTATGCTTGGACACTACAGCTCTCTGTGCAGAACTGAGTTGTGGATACAGGAGACAGACAGCAAGGGACAATGAATTCAGTGGCTTTTTTGTTACAGAAGAGACAGGACTGAAAAAGCCTTGAGGGAGGGTTTACTTTGCCTCAGCATACTCATTGGCCTTAAAATTGGTTATTTTCCTCGACAGCTTTAAAACATAAAATGAATGCTAAAACCCAGAAATGTTACTATTGATTTACTTGCTTCTATTGCTAAATGTTTTACTTTCAGAATTCAATGTGGAGGTAATGAAACTTTTTTAAATGGCTCTGAACCTTTTTACCTTGTCTTAAAGTAATTTAATTTCTGGATAATTTTTTTTAAGCTTTCTCAAACAAATGCTCACAGAAGATATTTAACATACACAAGCTCTGAGTGACATTTTGACGAGGTAGATGATGCAGAGTTGGTGAGAACTGGCATGTCTCTCTTCTGCAGACACACTGAGACTATTTTGTACCAGTGGGTGAATGACAGTAGCTAACTTGGATGGAAACAGATGAAGAGGGAACTGTTGTAAAGCTTCTCCTTCCACATCAATTTTCTTCTGCAGAGGCTTTACATGGCATCACATAGAATTATTTAGAACATGTTCACAATCCAATTTCCATCCCATATTTTACAAAACCTTAAAAAATGCCTTTGGCAAGATTTTAAATGCGGTATCTCTATTTCCATATAAACATGGGGATATCACAACAGCTTCGGAGAGAAAAAAATATATTTTCCTTCTGGAAGTAATCCAAGAAAACAAGAACTCTCAGGACCCTTAACCTTTCTCCTAAAAAATTTTGATCAAAGTCTTCGGACTGGTGCCAGTGCAGTGCTATTTATATGAGAGAAAAAACAAAGATCAGACCTTTGTGACTAGTAACAAAGATCGGACCTTTGTAACTAGTAACTTGTGACTAGTAACTTGCCCTGCGACTGTTTCCCAGGGCAAAAGCTCTAGAGTGCTAAAAGCTAAATGCATCCTACTGCTCACCTCCATATCTCAGAGCAGATAACAGATATCACGGAAAACAGTAACCCTCTTCTTGGACAAACCTGATTTTCAAAGCAAATTTTTAATTTTACATCATGGTGCTGTAATGGTCAAATACAATTACGTATGCTCAGAACAATGCATGTTTCTCATAAGGACTAAAGTGCTCAGATAGGCAGATTTTTTATCTATTCCCAGTGATATTAAGAGTTGTGAAGACTATAAAACATCCTTTATCCCACAATGAAGTCGGTTCATAGAGTGAGTTATGTGAATAGATTCCTGTAAGACTTGTATCGTGTAAAACCCTCTTTCTCAACAAGAAATGGGTAGGCTCAGTACAACCTAGGCTGTGTAAATCTCAATATATGCTAAACTAGAGATAGGAAAAGAGAGAAAAATAAAAATAAGTGACAGCTTGTATTGTAAGATATTTGAATGCTTGCTTCATAAAATCTACATCCTTACTTCATAAAACCTACATTCTATTGTCAAATGTCAGTGAAAATGCTCACCAGCAAAAAAGTTTTGAAGGCTGCATGACAGTAGGATATTCCTGTTTGTATGTTACCTGAGGAATTAACATGACCAATATAAGCTATTCAGTACCACAAGGGGCCATGCAATACCTTCTCTTGCATCCATCGCATCTCATGGAAAACAGAGTATAACCTCAATCAATCAGTAAAAATGATAACTGAAACAATCAAATGAAGACCTTAAAGATTTGAAATATATAAACTTCTTTAATATAAAGAGGATATGGAATGGTATACTAAGGTGAACTAGTTTCAAAGTTGGCAAGCTTGAAAAGCAGAATATGGTATTTTTCTTTTTTGCTATAATAAATGAAACATTCTAATTATTAGAGTGATGAAGTCTTGCTGATTGATCACAGACTGTTGGGATTATACTGACCAACCAAAATTGGGAATAAGTGTTAACAGGATAAAGCAACTCTTTTCCTTAAACTGCTAAAAGAAGGGGCTTGAATTTGGATGGGATAAAACTGATAAGGTAAAATGGGACTGTTTTCTTTTTTTTTCTTTTTTTTTAATAGGAATACCTAATGCATAGATAGTTCTGATTAGCAGATTAACTCCTTTCATATATGTTTCAAAAATCAAAAGATAATCTGCAAAATTAATACTGAATTGCAGACGAACGTTACTCCAGTTTCATCATCAAGTACTGATGACAAATATAGGTTCAACAGCACTTCAGCTGAATGTAGCTGGAATTTGGTTAAACCTGTAGTCCCTACACTATTGGACAGTATGATTAAATTGTCAAACATTTATAAAACTAAAAGCACAGCTTACTTGACAGCTTACTTGATCTTGGTGTTGACTTGGTGGTCGAGAGTGGGACAACTTCTCTGGCAGCCTTCTGTCGAGGCCATGTCCATTCTCCAAACGAGACTCCCTGGGCTTGTCAAACCAATCTGTTTCTTCACGACGGAGATGATAGGCTTTGAAAACCAAGGACAGGTCAAATGTTCTGATCCAGTGCTGAGCAAAGGGCAACAATGTGCATTGTGCATAGCAAACATGCATAGTGCTTACTAATTGGCCATGCAGCTAAAGCAAAGTTAAATGTAAGTGATACAGCAAAGTGAGAAGATTCTGTTTATGTCAGAACTATGGATATTAAATACCAGAAGAAACCCACTGCCTAGTGCTATAGCCATTTCTTTCCTGCTGGCAGCTCGGAAACACACTGCGATTTCACACATTTCTAAACTTTGATGAAAAAAATTAGTCAAATTAGTTACTTTGCAGTAGGCTAGGGGAAAAAAAAACCAAACAAACCCAAACAAAAAAACAGCTCTCAAAACCCAACCTCCGCTAATTCCCAAATTTCTGAATATTTTTCAAAATATTTTGGAAATAATCTAGAACTACTCACAAGCAAATTGAAACTCCTTTATGAAATCAGTATCATCCCAAATCAAAGAAGATAAGAAGCAATCTATATTCTTTTTAATTCTAAGCAGAAATATTGCAAGTGTTCTCATTTTGAATTCCATCCCCCGATTTTGCAGTACGAACCTTCTTTGTGCGTGGAAAGTTAGCTAGAATGTTCTTTCTCCAATAATTCTACAAGACTAATGTTCTTATATTTGCAACAGTTTTAAACCTGTATAAAATCTATTGTGTTGGATACCCTTTGAGGATCAAATAACACTGTTTCATGGAAATCAGTTTTGCAAATACACATATTTATGCCTACTGACTATTGGGTCAACTGACACACGTTTCACTCCATTGGGATCAGAATCAGCTCCTATGTGTTTAATAATATTTCCACTATAAAACATACAGATTTTCGTCTATGTTGCCCATCAGTGCAAACCAAAACAATGTGAAGCTAATTAGAATGTAATGAAAGTTTGAATTTTATGCTTTAATAAGCATGATAAATTTAGAATTCAAAGAAAGACAATATTTGTTTCAGCAAAACCACCAGAAATCGCAAACCTTAAATAAGGTCAGTTGTTGCTATAGTAACAAGAGTGAATGCAATTGTTCCAAGACACAGGAGAGAATTTCAAATGCAAAATGGTAGTGTACATAATATTCTCTATGTAGTTGTTAAAGTAAACATAACCTAGTTGGTTTAGCAAATAATTAGAAAATAGTTTAATGGGTGTGCTGGTTTTGGCTGGGGTAGAGTTAATTTTCTTCATAGCAGCTAGTATGGGGCTATGTTTTGGATTTGTGCTGAAAACAGTGTTGATAATACAGGGCTGTTTTAGTTACTGCTGAGCAGTGCTTACACAGAGTCAAGGCCTTTTCTGCTCCTCACCCCACCCCACCAGCGAGGAGGCTGGGGGTGCACAAGAAGTTGGGAGGGGACACAGCTGGGACGGCTGACCCCAACTGACCAAAGGGATATCCCATAGCATATGATGTCATGCTCAGCATAGAAAGCTGGGGGAAGAAGGAGGAAAGGAGGGACGTTCGGAGTGATGGTGTTTGTCTTCCCAAGTAACCATTACGTTTGATGGAGCCCTGCTTTCCTGGAGATGGCTGAACACCTGTTTGCCGGTGGGAAGTAGTGAATAAATCCCTTGGTTTGCTTTGCCTGTATGCACAGCTTTTGCTTTACCTATTAAACTGTCTTATCTCAACCCATGAGTTTTCTCATTTTTACTCTTCTGATTCTCTCCCCCTTCCTAATAGGGGGGAGTGAGTGAGCGGCTGCGTGGTGCTTAGTTGCCGGCTGGGGTTAAACCACAACGATGGGGTAAAAAAAAAAGTTGGGTTTTTTCATGACTATTTTATTAAATTTCTCCAAAAAGAGGAGTAATATATATGCATGATTTTTGAAAAATAATATTTTGTATGTGGTAAAAACAACCATCCCATATTATATTTGGCCTTTGGATCGTTCTTAATCTTGGTTCAGATATTATACAGTCTCTTCCTTCCTAACTGTGCACAAATTTAATCTAATATGAAATGGTTTGAAAATATTGTTTAGAACAGCACATATGTATTAAACAGGAACATTATTAAGGGTTGATGCTTATCTGGCTAGTGATTAGTTATTGATTAATTGCTCTCAATAAACCATTATGATCCAATATGCAAATCCTTTATTCTTTACACATTTATACCAATTGACTAGTGCCTGCATGTACCAGGCTGGTTCGTAACTCATCCTGATAGAACTTCTCACTGAAGCTTACATGAAGAGCCTAATGCATTTTTGTGATCCCAGATACTAATGCTGACTATCACAATCTGTGTCATTAGCTGAGCAGAAGAAAGAATGACATTTTTTTCTCCTCCTGTCTCAGCTGAAATAACTTTTGCTGGATATCTTGTTTAGAAAAGTTAGCACGTATGTAGAATCCCATACTGCAGTTCAGACCCGTCTACTTTTTTATCAAACTGCGGCGAATGTGCATATTATATACGAAATTAAAAAAGGTATGTGTGTATGTGTATAGACACACACATGCCACATTCATATCTACGTACACACACAACTGTTTTTGACTTGATTAGTTGGGATTTGTTTTAGCTGGAAACCTGAGAACAGCCAAGATGAATCATTGACAGTCTTAGAGGACACATCCTTTTTTCTAAGTCTAACAATATGCAGCCAGATGGTTCCACTTGTAGAAAACTCCTGCTGGAGTCAATAAGGTCCCATGCTGTTAATCGCACACACTTCAGCAAGGTGAGATTGGACTCCAGGCTGTGGAGTCCAAGAGCCTTGATGAGAGAACTGATAGTGGTCACTGTAAATCCCACAGATGAAAAATTATAAAGGGTCAGCTGTGTTGTAGTGATCAATAGAGTTGATAAAGTCATAGACACATAACAGACACTACTGTTGTTGGCAGAGTGCAACCCTGAACCTTCGCTAACTTCACAACCTCAACAGAGAATCAGTAAAGAAGACATTGTCTGATATACAAAATTGGGGGGTGGGGGGTGGGGTCAAAACTCCATGTACAGTGTAAATTTTCTTGATGTCTTCACACCTGAATTTTAAACTTCTAAACTCTACAGTAGAATTAACAAATTAGCATATAAAAGAAAAAAAAATCCTTTAGGTGAGAAAAGGTACAGTTTATATCTACTCAGCTGACCAGTAGGGCCTATTTACATTCATAAAATTGAGCACTAGCTTCAGCATCCTTGAAAATGAGTATCTATCTTCACCATACTTAATAGTCTGTGGAAACCGTGGCAGCTGTGGGGTTAATAAAGAGCTATTTGCTGGATCAGAGCTTTCATGGTACTTGGAACCCTGAGAAAATACCAGGTGTTTCAAAAGCTCAAAACGCTATTTATGTTCAATGAACCTCTGGATGTTGTGCTCTTTTGACACTAAAGCCATTTTTTTAAACCTGTTTGAAGCTTGGAATCCTAGTGTAGGTACTACTTATGTGCTGAAGCATGGTTTTAAGATTCGTTACAGTATGTAGCTGTACTTAGTGTAAAACAGAAGGTTTGACCTCAAAGTCCTATTTGCATTCTCTTCTGGTATTTGTTATGGAATGTGACTTATAAAAAATGAACAGAAAGTCAAGCACATCTCTCAATTTGAATTGAAGAAAAACAATTTAAATTTAATACCTTGACTTACATTCATTTTTAAAAGTCTCTAAAGATTAAATTCAAGCTTTAGCACAAGAAGAGTTTTCCTAAGACAGTGCTTAAGACTGATTTCTTTTAGTGAAATCTCATCAACACCATGCAGGAGTTGTTTAAAAAAAAAAAGAAAAAGCAAAGAAAATGGTGTTAAAAGGCTGGATGCAACAGGCCAGAATAGCTGTCCACTGTCAGGGCACTACAGAGAAAAGTGCAGTCTGGAGAAAAGAAGACCATAACTTTCTGAAGAACTGTAATTGCTTCTTTGGAACATTTTTTATCTTACATCCAAATTATATGAATTATCTTCAATTCAAGTTACTTGCTATTAGACAGCATATTTGAAAATAATGTCATAAAGTGTTTTGATTTCCCAAGACTTTACATAAAATTGTGCAAAAATAAGCTATTTATTTGTGAAGAAACAAAAGCTTGATAATTAGAAAAATACTGCTGAAAGGGGAAGCCCTGGTATTCAGGGACATATCAATCTAATAAGGAACATGTGAATTGAGTTAGAATACTTCTGAAAGAGTCTAACTAAACAGAGACAAAATTAAAACTGAAACATGTTCAACCTAAAACGTAACATGTATGCCTTGTACAAATACATAGCGGAAACATAATGCACTGTAGTGCAAATATAATTCCCGCTGACCTGTTTATATGAGGTAGAATAGCACCAAATAGGCTTTTTTTGGTCCAGTTTGGTTCTCAGTTCTCAGAAGGAAAACTCCTGTGTCTTTCACAATGTGAGCCTAGAATGACCCTTAAAAGTCACAAGTTGCATTGAGACAAGATAACATCTACTTATTTAAGAAGAATGATAACGAGTTGCAACTTGGGGAGTTCCTCTCAAGTGCCTTCAGATTTAATTATAGGACTCTGTGTGCTAAGAATTTAAGAACAGTGAAAACACTTAAACTTCTGATAAAAATCAAAAAGCTGATGATCCTGAACCTCTCCTGAAACACAGACTTCATGAGGGGGTTGTAAATATCTAAGAAATATAAAAAGAAACTTACAGAACAGAATCCTTCAATATATTGTAGTATCAGGAAGGCAAATAGATTCAATTTTCTAATGCTTATGAAAGATTCAGCATATGTAAAAAAGCAATAATGCAATAATGAACATTGCGGCTAATATAAACCTTAAAAATAAACCGTACTACTTCATAATCATGCAAATGTGTCTTTTGAGACAATCATTGCCATTTACAGACAATATAGCGCATGCAAAGTCTCTTTTATTGTGCAGTAAATACACATAAGAAAAAGTTAAGGGAGCGCATACAATTTTGAACATATTAATTTCATTTTCTTTCAAACTGTCTTTATGATTTTTAAACAATTTAGAATATATTGTCTGAACTGACTCAAACAAAACTGATACATAATTTGCAATTATTTAGTACTCAACATCAGCTTTAACATTCTGCTGTACTTATTCAGAAGAAACATTTTTAATTGCACCATTTATAATACATCAGAAAGGTTCCTTTCATGAACCTAAGTGAGATAAACTCTTGTGCTTATTTGGCAGACATATTGTATGGGGTGTATATAAAACCGGCTACGCTGCATAATCCATCAATAGAAGTAAAATACTTTATGCAAGTTTATTGAAGGGTGAGATTGTCTTGCACCATCCAAATGACAAATTATCTTACATCATCACAATTCTGAATGCACAGAAGTCCACATGACAGGATGCTTTCAACAAACCATATGTAGAACGTTATTTTGCTGTCATATTAAGCTCTATATGGTTCTAACATACAATATGTACTTAATGAACATACTATTTCTATATAAACGCAGATCTAAAGTGGTGCATCGGGAGATGGAATTATCAGTTCTTGAATTCTATTATGAAATTTCATGCAAATAAAATTACTAGAGTTTTTTAGAGATTTGGGAGATTATTTCCAAATCCCAACAAAAACTATTGCAAATAAGTTCAATGATTCACAGTCACTGGAGAAGGCTCCACATAAAGACTGATGGTAGGGTCTGTATTGTACATGGAATACTCGACACAGCATCATTAGAGAAGAAGACATCAACAAGTGAAAAGGAAAATGCACAAGCAAACCAAAAGGAAAGCAAATCAACAACAATACAGTGAGCATGCTAGAGTAGCTTAACACCATCCAGAAACTGCTGTTAAGGTAAAATAAAAAAATATCAAATAAAACAAAACAAATCAGACCCCAAAAACGTAGATACACAGAAGATGCACCAAGGAACAGAAAAAAGAACAAGTCTTTGAAGTATAACAAAAATCAGACACATGCATAGAAATGAGGATTTGCATTGTGATAGTAAGATACCAGTCTGAGGCCTAATTTACCTTCACTGTCTGACATGGCATGCTGGAAGTCATCCATGATGAAGGCTATATCTCGATCATAGCCTCGAGTCCGTGACTCCTCCCTCATATGTTGCTGGACCTCAGGTAATGAATGGCTCGATCCAAACTGGTCCCTGGTGTCTGCAGATATTGGTGGCAAGGGTCCAGCTGCTGCTCGTGCCATTCCCATTGGCTGGCCAACGGGACTTAGTGGGCTCTCTTCCTCTGAGTTCTGCGCTACTATTGGGATCCTTCCCCTGCTTTGGCTAATAGGTAGACTGGTGGGTTTAGTTCTTCCAGAAGGTGCTGCATGGCTAAAGGAAACATCTAAGGGTTCGGCTTCTTGGGCTTTCAGTCTTAAAGAAGAACTGGAAGAATCCCTTTTCAATGACAAATCAAGCCCATAAACTGAGGAGGGCCTAGATGAGGGCCTAGATCTACTACCACTGCTATAAGACTTGTCTGCTTCATCTTGTAATGTGGATCTCATTGTTGGACCTAGTGCAGTCCCAAGGCCTGCTCCAATGGATGAAGTCAGTGGTGGCCCCATGTATTTCTGTTGGTCAGTGATGTTTTTTCTAAGGCCAAAAGTTATATCATCCTGAAGAAGCCTTGCCCTAGCAGTAATTCCCCCAAGTGTTGAAGTGCTAGAAGTCATATAGCTTGAATAGTCAGGCTCAAGGTCTCTGCTTTCTTGGATAGGTGAAAACTTTGTTAGTTTGGGGTCTATCAAAGCTTTCTTGTGTTTTGACTGCTTCTGGTAAAGGAGGGCTGCTGGGAGCTGCTTAGCAGCCTGTTTCTCAAGAGTAAGCCTACCTATGCTATATTTCTCAGATTTCGGAAAATGCCTGTAGCTGCCTTCTGCGTGGTAATACTGTGACAGGCCAGCCAGATGATCAAGACTTTCTGCACCTCTACGGAACTCTTGTTTTATCTGGTGTTTCAGAAGTTTGAGCTCATAAGGGTCCTCCATTGGGTCTTCATCAGCTTTAACATAGGAATGTAACCTAGAAGAAGTCTGCAGTGGTGCTAGGAAGTCTGACACTTCTTGTGCTCTCCTGGCCTCGGTTGTCCGAAGCAGCCGATCTGTTTTGGCCAGATCTTTCTCATGGAGGCTAAAACTGGAACCAAGTGCTCCTGTTCCTTTAGTAAGTTCTCCTATGTCATCGATCAGCACATAATTTCGGGGTGTATGGTGGTGGTCTATATCTGCATAGAATGAATCTGCAGATATGCTTGATATAGGGCTGCTTGCTATGCTGTTTCTCTCATCTAGTCCTATCCTTAAGTCCAAGGTAGAATATTTACTGCCCAGCTGGGAAACTGCATAATTATTGTCAGTTGAAACTGGTGCTATCATGAGAGGCTGATTGCGAATTACATCATAGTTTGTTGTTATCTTAGGCTCCAAATATAATGTGGTTTGTCTTGGCTTTGGCTGTATCACCATCATCTGTGATGGGAGTTGATATGATGGCTGTTGAGATGGTGGAGGTTGAGCCTGTGGAGTAAAGGACATAGTAGCTCCTGTCTGGAAAGCTGTCTGGGTCTGATAGGGTGAAACCTGCTGGTGATACAAAGGCTGCTGTTGCTGGTAATGTGATTGCTGTGTGAACTGAGTTGGTGCTTGAGTTGGCAGGGCAGGAGATGAATACTGATATTGAGCATATGGGCTTGTAGCAGGGGCAAACTGTGTCTCTGGCTGGGTTTGTGGTGGCATAAACTGGTTAAATTCTGTCTGGGGTGCAGTACGTGGTCTTTCCAAGCCGTGCTGAGTTTCTATTCTGGTTGACCTGGTATTATTAACTTCACTGTCTGACATATAATCACGTTCTTCTGCTACTCCTTGGAGATAGGCACGCTCTCTCTTTTCTCTTTCTTTTAGTAAGGCTTCTTTCCTCCTATTAATGCCCATTTCTAAGTATCTCAGCTTGGCATCTATTTCTTTTTCCTCCTCATCTAGCTCTGCTTGCTTCTTCCTAAGCTTGGCTGATTCACGTTCGACCAGATCCAATTCCCTGTCTATATCCTGAAGAATTTTGGCTCTGGCCATAGTGTTGGTCCTGCAAATCCTTCTGCGTGAAACTGATCCCACAGAAGTATATGGTGACTGAGTTCCTGCTGTTGCTTCCTCGGGAGGTGGGTTGGGCAGAGTTCTCTTCACCTTCTTTTGAGTGCCTGATGGAGTTACGCTTGAAGAACCTTTTGTCTGCAACAGAAGAAACAGGACTGAATCACTATTCTGGAGGCTTGATTGCAAATTAATCATGAGCTGTTTAAATTATTTTCACGGTATGGCCTTATATCTTAACCAAATGCTTTCTCTAAAGGAGTGGAAGCTTGTGGTATCTGTGAATAAGCAGCAGAAAACGGCACGAAAAAATGCTGGCAGTCTGCTAAGGTCAGGATAATAAGCAATCTAATGCAAAATAAGGGTGATGCTCACTAGGACTTTGTTAAGCCTTTACTTCAGAGTCTTGAAATCGAATTGACTGTAATTTAAAAGTTGTTTTTTTAATCTCTGTATGCTTATATATGAACATACACAATACCTGTATGTGTGGGAGGGGAATATATATAGACGTACGCACCTTCCTTTTATAGAACATTTAATAGAAAAAATATATGTATAATTATAAATGTACATATATACATATTAATATATAAATATATGTATAATCTGTACAATCAAATAGAAGTCTCTGAGCCAGACATTGAGCGCATACTGAGCAGCTATAACTTGTACTGAAATCCAGACACCAAAGCAGGACTTTCTGGTGCTAACACACTTGGTACAACAGGTAGTTCTTAGTCTACCTTTTCATTTTTGCCTCACCTCTGCTGCTACGTATACATTTTCAAGAAAGATTCTTGTGCTTTACAAAAGTAGGGTGAGCTTTCTTCAGTTAACTGAAGACTTTCTTAAATGAAATTTGTTCCAGTTCCAAAGCTACAGTTTAAAACTTCAAAAAAGTTAAGCAGTATAAAAATATAGGAATCTAGTTCAGTCCAGATGTCCAGACTTCGCCACAGTTAATGGTAGAAGAGTGATTCACCCTGATCTAGAAGTATCTGCCTTAGGCTGATGAGTCATTTTTTGGAGATGCCTATCTCTCTTGATCAACTAGGAAAGTAAGCAACGCAACTGGTTAAATGCAATCTAAATTGCACCCTAAATTACGAGGGTTTTTGAAAGGTTCCTTTTAGTTTTGAAGTAAATTTAGGCTCCCACAAAATGTCGATACATTAAGAAGTCGGACTTGAATGATTTTGAAATTGTATCCTATCTCCCCAATAGCTTCTTATGAATTTTGCCTTAGTGAAGGAAAAGGGATTGGTCTATACACATACACTAAAAATAATCATCTTGGCCATTACAGAATGCAACCATGTTAATAGCAAAATATGGAAACACTTTAGAACATTTTAATAAGGGAAATAAAAAGAATATTAACCAACTTGACTCTTCTGCCTCTGCGGGCAAGCACAGCACTTTAGCAAGCATTAATTGTTATTAATTACAAATGGAATTTCTTCTGAAATAAACGCTACTTCACTCAGATAAGAAGTCAACAAGATTAATTTTAATTAGGAGTTTAAAAATCACTATTTTCTCTGTTTATTCTAATATGTCATCAACAAATTGTAAAAGTTTTTAAAAAGTGTTGACAACCCTCTTTTGCTGCTCCCCTGTTACCTAACCTTAGCAAATCGCAACAGTCAACACATCATTTGTTATGGATCTTTAAAGAAACATTTGCTACGTTTTCAAGTGCCATTTAAGCTCTCTTCATCCTCTTCATCTAAATTCCATCAACTTTTGCATGCTTCAGATTTCAATAAATGCAATTTAACTTTGTTTTCAGCTTCCTGTGGCCATTTCCCAAACCCATGTTGTGCCAACAAATCAAAGAAACTAATTTTCTCTAGCTCAGTGTGTACTTATAATCAAAGAGAAATTAATAATCTACAGTAGGTCTAGTTGGCTATTAATTTATATTGTAAATTCAGTCCAATGCCACTGTTATTTCCCCCTCCCAAACTGAAATAGCAATCACAGATGGTGAAGCAGTCACAGATGGTCACTGGTATTGGGGAAGAGCTATTAATAACCCACTCATTAAAAGGTCTATAGTACTTTATGCAATTATTATTTTCAGATGACAGTTAAGTTGCTAATGAATAAATCCCAATGTCAGCTTATAATGCATTTTATCAAAAAAACATATCTTGTTTTTATATTTTTGTCTACATATAAAGCAGCTCAGACTAATAGACACTACAGGAAGAGGTACCACTTGCTTTTGAAAAAGTATTGATAACCTCTAGTTCTCAGCTGCTGTTCTCACAAAAGGCAAGTCTTCATTATTGTTACTTGATATCTACATTGGGATAAGAAAAAATAAATATGATATTTTAGTATCGTGATAAAATGTGTGCGTTTTTTTCTTCTTCCTGGATATTCTCATCATCAGTTATGTTAGCATGCTACCTGGGAACTGCATTAATAGATGTAAGGGAAGTTCAACTGCAGCATTTTGGCAGATAACTTTAGAGTAGTCGTTAAATTTAGTTTTTGCATTTCCTTTAAATTTGTTAACTTGCACGGAAAAAAGACAAGCTAGGGCTGATCTTCCCCAAATTCTAATATCTTTACCACAAAGAATTGGGAGTGGAAAGAAGTAATTGTGCTGTCTAGCCCTATCCCTGTATTTTTGGTCCCTGTAACACATTTCTAATGTTATGCTCATTTTAGGTTTAAAGTATCCAAAGGAAAGATGGGGCAGAAACCTTCATGAGACTACTCTGGAGCCAAATAAAAAAACCCTATCAAATACAGGCAGGCATTCTTAGGCCTTACAATTACTGGCTAAAGGTTAGGTTAGATGTCAAACAGGTGACCTTAGCAAGCTCTCTGACCGAATAAGCCATGAAGTTGTCTACCATATTTTATCACATTTTCCATCTTCTTCATTCTAACCCTTTTACTTCTAGCTATCTACTATCACCCTCACTAATTTTAAAAAATCATTCTGTATTTAGCAAATGATCACTCTAAATGCTGACTGTCTCAATAACTAGAAGTAAATTATTCTGCTTCTTGTTTCGCCGTGACAACCTTATAAACTTTATTACTTTATTGCTGACCCTTGTCCATGGAGAGAATTTCACAGTACTCTGGGACATCCCTTCAGGATGGACATAATGGTAACCAGATCTGCTTCTGAGGCAAAGCTGACCTTGCTAAAATAAGCCCAAAGCTTGTGCTTGAGATAAAGCTACAGACATGTTCTAATCAATACTACAGATTAAAGAACTGAGGAAGAAACAATCTTCCCCCTGCCCCAACAATTTTTAAGCTTAACAATGTTTTCATAGCAAAGATAGGAGAAGAATACTGCAGTTGTTAACTTGCATGGAAAAAAGACAAGCTAGGGCTGATATTCCCCAAATTCTGCAGTCTTGCAGTTCAGTGACATGATAACATCACAGGGAGGAACTCAAAACACTGAGCTGAAGGTTACATGCAAACAGATTTAGCAAAACCTTCCTTTTCTGCCTTGCCAATACACGTTAGTCTTGATGTGCTTTATCTCCTGAGTTTTAATTTTAGAGGTCATCTGAACAAAGGATTGTGAACCCTGTTAAATTGTGCAGTGACTTTGGAAGAATAATTCCTTTGAGATGACCATCCTATTTCTGGCGAATCTTTGTGAAAATACTTTTTTCTACCTATTTTTGTCTCCTTCAATTTGATGGCATTGCTGACGAGGCCAGCAAGACTCCGACCCACTATAAGAATCAGTCAAGCACTAGGAAATACTCATACGTTCCACTGCTTTTTATCTGTTTTAAAGAGATAGTTTGAGGGACTGAATGGCTCAGGAGATCTCTGATGAATTTCTGCCTCTAAACAGTGTGTTTGATTCTAGTTCCTCAATCTTTCTCCTTCTCTTCTCAAATGAATTTGTTTGAATATAATATGGTGCTGTTCTTGCATCCTCCTCTCTCTCTATGCTTGGATATTAGCTTCATTTGCTCAAAGAACTCAGCTATCACATGTATGCTAGAGGCATACAACTCTCATATTTCTTGCATCTTTTGGATTTCAGTAGCTAACATGTAACCCTCATTATTCATTGTTCTTTTAACATCTTCCGTGATCACAACACAAACTTAAACAACTTCTTCTGTCCTCTTTAGAGCTGACAAATCCTGCAAATAATGTGTACAATATGTATACATATATGCACATGCACAAACCAACTACAATTGTAATGACAACACCACCCTTATTAGAGTTCGCCACAACTACCTACAGTCTGTTATGCTATGAAAAAGCAAAGTAAAGTGGGTCAGAGCTGAAGCCACTCCTCTGCCACAGTCATCTGAAAATTCAACAGCATGGTGGAAAGCTTGTTCTACACTCTAGAGGAACAAAACCTTACCCTCTGCAGGGTGAGGCTTCCTGAAGCATCTGATGTTGACTTGCAACAGACTTGAAATGTCAGCAGAAAGTTGGCTGTATCCTGATTACCAGAAAAATAATGCAAATAGTATTTTTTATCTTCAAAAAAAGACTATGCAGTCAATAAGCTTGCTCAGCAAACTCATGACTAGCATAAGTTTGAGAGATGCAGGCTGATGTGTTAAATGAAATTACCGGGAATAAATCGTTTGCGTCTAGAAAAGATGTCAAGCAGCCGAAGGACAGAAATTACTCTCCCATTCGGAAAAGAGGTCACTTTAGGCGGAGACCAATGCAGGTTACTGAGGCAGCGATGGGGTGGAAGGTGAAGCCTGTGCTGTAGCTCTCTGTGTTCCAGCTCTCACATCTGGGAATTTTCATGTATCAAAAAACTCCCCAAATGCAACCCCTCCAAACCCCCAAAACTGACAGTAAAAATTGCAATTGTAATGAAGCCATTCTACTTATAAAGGGTTAGTATGTGTTACTTGGTATTACGGTATGTGCTCTTCATTGTTAGAAATGCATCAGTAAGAACAGTTAGAAATTTTGGCACTTCATTATTTTAAACATTCGATTTACTTCAAAGAATCTATGAAAATCAGTTATCATTCATTAAGGACCTTTTGATAATTTAACAGTATCTTTAAAATTGCTTGTAAATGAAACCTAATTCCGAAAGATACTAACATAATACACTAATATTAGATTACTTCATTTTAAGTATGGAATCCTTAACTTCATCTTCTTGTAGGATGCAGACAGAGATACTGGACAATGTTTTGTGGCCTGTCCTGTGCAGAGAAGTAGTTTCTCATGTAAGTTTTTGTGGACCCTTCTGGACTTAGTATCTATTATGTGGTAACCACTGACTAGAGGGGATCAGCTTTGTTAACCCTTGGTAACAAACATTAGAGCAAGAATATTGAGAAACTTCTCTCCACTGCCTAAGGCTGACACAGGGTCACTTTTATGGCATGAAGAACCACCGAGTGTGGGAACTCATCTCTGAAGACAACAGGTAAAGGGAAGCAGATGAACTGTGCACGGTAAGGAAAATATATATAAACATGTATTTATAAAAGCTAGTCTCATCAGTGGTGCTGAGAATGGAGTAATACATGCTGTGAACAAATTCTAACCATCAGTAAAACCTTATAGAATCATAGAATTGTTAAGGTTGGAAAAGACCCTTAAGATCATCGAGTCCAGTTAACCTATCACTGCCAAGTCCACCACTAAACCATGTCCCTAAGCACCACATCTACCTGTCTTTTAAATACCTCCAGGGATGGGGACTCAACCACTTCTCTGGGCAACCTGTTCCAGTGCCTGACTACTCTTTCAGTAAAGAAGTTTTTCCTAATATCCAACCTAAACTTACCCTGGTGCAGCTTGAGGCCGTTTCCTCTTGTCCTATCCCTTGTTACTTGGCAGAAGAGACTGACTCCCACCTCACTACAACCTCCTTTCAGGTAGTTGTAGAGGGCAATAAGGTCTCCCCTCAGCCCCCTCTTCTCCAGGCTAAACAACCCCAGCTCCCTCAGCCGCTCCTCACAAGACTTGTGCTCTAGACCCTTCACCAGCTTCATTGCCCTTCTCTGGACACGCTCCAGCACCTCGATGTCCTTCTTGTAGTGAGGGGCCCAAAACTGAACACAGTACTCGAGGTGCGGCCTCACCAGTGCTGAATACAGGGGCACTATCACCTCCCTGGTCCTGCTGGCCACGCTATTCCTGATACAAGCCAGGATGCCATTGGCCCTCTTGGCCACCTGAGCACACTGCTGGCTCATGTTCAGGTGGCTGTCAACCAACACCCCCAGGTCCTTTTCAGCCAGGCTGCTTTCCAGCCACTCCTCCCCAAGCCTGTAGTGTTGCATGGGGTTGTTGTGACCGAAATGCAGGATCCAGCACTGAGCCTTGTTGAATCTCATACAGTTGGCCCTGGCTCATTGATCCAGCCTGTCCAGGTCCCTCTGTAGGGCCTTCCTACCCTCCAGCAGATCAACACTTCCACCCAGCTTGGTGTATCAGCCAACCAGTACTGCCTTGCCTTGTGTGCCATTGCTGGCAAGGGGAGTGGAAGATGAATTTGATGAGCTGAATTTGACCTTGTGTATGAGAGGGAAATACCCTGCTTCATGAGTAATATACTAGAGCTTCCCTTTAATGTAACTCTTGTCTTTTCCTTTTCCGCACAGATTTTGCTCTGGGGACTGAGCAGTCAGGCAGAAAACTAGTTTCTAAATCACTACGCAGCAGCACTGAGATGCCAGTCAGTCTGATTTTCTCATGTGTGGTTCCCCCCCCCCGCCCTTGGTGTCTCTGTAAAGATAAATTTCTCTTCTGTTAAAACCAATATAAAATTTTTAGAAATAGTGTATTCCAAAACAATAAGCATTTTTCAGAGTTTTTTTGCTTTCATTTGTGTCAGTCAGAGTCACTCATACCTCACATGAGCACTTCTGTACTTCCCATCCTCTTGCGCCTTTCATTTTCTCTGTGAAATTGTTTGAAATTGCCATTTTCGCTTCAAATGCAAGGGGAACAGCACAGTGCACTTCCTAACAGCTGACGTGACATGAGAGATCAACTTCTTTCCTCATTTAAACACATAAAAGGCCATATGCTTCTTTTGATCTTGGGGGGAGAAAGGAGAAATTCAATGGAAATTTGATATGCAAACTACAGACAGATGTGGTCCTTACACAGTGATTTTCAAAGGGATCTAAACCTACATTTCATCTACTTTATGTGAGTAGGCATAATAGCTGTTTTCAGGCATTTGCATAGAAGAGGCAGTTTTACACAGACTAACTGATTTGTGATTCATTTGGAACAGGACTGACAACTTTTGCCTATAAAGGCAACAGGGCAATTCCCTCCTCAATTTACACTGGTAAAAATGAGGAATAGCAGTTTAAATCAGCAGAAATACATCAGTGGAAAATCAGTTTGTGAGAAGAATGAAATCCAATGTTTTGAAACTTTGTCTTTAAATATTGTAACTGGAACAATACTCCATATGTGTGCATTTAACTGATTTTAGACAACATACACATTATTCACAAGCTTATGTTTTCATTTCCTCAGCCTGTATCTACAAACAGTATCTATACTGTTTGATTTTCTGCTCGCTGAAGATACAGCAGTTCCTTTACCCATTCCCCTTAATACAATTCAATACTTTGTAATTTTTTTTTTTCCATAGCTTAAGCCTTATACAAAAGGGAAAGATTTCTGACTACCTCATACAGTAACATTATCTTCAAAAATCACCTGAAGACAATTATTTTCTTTTTTATTCATAATTTCTTTTTGCCTCTGCTATTCTTTGCTATTTATCTTTGTAATCATATTACTTATCTTTGCAAAGTGTTCTGGGATACAAGCTTATATAAGAGATTCGCTGTCTAATTATATTAAATGTATCTAGAATTACATGTATCTATCTCAGTTACTTTACAATGGGGAAAAAATTTCTGGCAGATTGATTCAGACAACGGGCATCTGTCAAGCTAACAGAAAGAGTCAAATTGTCAGAGTTGAGCACTGCTTCTGCACTGAAATCTCTGTACTAAATGGGCTCAATATTTTTCCCACAATTCAATCTCTGAAAAAGAAAAAAAGGGAAAAATAGGCAAAAGGAAGGGGAAGGGGGAAAAGAGAGAAGAAACGAAAACCCCTGTCCTCAAAACAGAAGAACATGGTCAGAATTTCTTCTCTGAATGACAAATACAGATTTCATACTTTGCTAGAAACGGCTTGAAAACATTGCAGGAAATATATAGCTGCTGTGTAGGCAATACCTACTGATGCTTACTAAATGTTTGTCTTTATATTCTTTGTACTAAAATGTTAAATATTCTTAAGTATTTTATTTATATATCAGTATATTAAAAACTATCAAGGTACTTGATAGAAAATACTATTCTCCCACTGCTACAACACTGTGTTTTTAGTACCAACTGCAGTTAGTACTCTGAGTGCTACAGTACTATAGCCCTAGTCCAGGACTGAAGCCTGAATCTGATACAGAATTCAGAATAAATGCTTTTTTCTTTGAATTGAAATCTTTCCTCATTTGTAAATTACTTATGAATTTTAAGAAGATAGTCCAATTTTTGTTTCAAAGAAAAAAGGATCCAAAAGAATGGATTTATCTAGATGCTATCTTCCTCATGACTCATGAAAGTTTCTGCAGAGAAGGTTTCTGAGGCATAGTCTGCTTCGATAACCCAAAAGCTTATGAAATAAATGACAAAACAAAGGATAAGGTATATGGAACGCTATGTAGTGCATAACAGCAAGTTGGACAAGAGAAAGATTCGCTATCTGGAGAAACACTAATGGCAAAGCTAGAATTGCTATGAGGTAGGTGTTCAACAAGATTAAGACAGTCTGTAGGTTCATGGTGACCATGTACTCTACTATAACATAGCATACTACACTGTAACGTAATTAGTGTTTCTTAATCAATCACCACTTCTTGTTTTCCCTCTATTGCTTCACTGACAGTCTAAGAGGCATTTTACATAAATACAGAACTGTAGATACTCAGAACTTCTCAGCCTAACCTGTGAAAAGTTATCAAAAGTTCTATGAAGCAGCTGGACCATTCAATGCCTGTGCTAGGTTAAGATACAAATATTGCTTGCACATGATGTGCCCTGTCTCCAGCACAGCCTGTTTTTGGATTTAACTAATGGCACAGAACTGTACCTCAGTACTATGTTCTGATACAGAGGTGATGTGATTCTGCCATTGGTAATTCAAAACAGTTATATTAAAGGATATTGTACGAAAGTATTAATTGTTAACTTTGGGATTAGTTGATCATGAAGCTATTTGTGGCAGTAGAAAAAGACATCACTCATCTTCACCTTGGAATGATGAAGCCCTTGGAATAAATCTCTTCGCACATAATGCAACATTCTCAGCACGGGCTCATTCACTCATAGTAATTAATAATACACTGTTTCTCATCATGTAACGCACAAATCCTTATATGTCATTCCTCTCAGTCAGAATAATAAATTTTATTTGAAACTCAGGTCTCATCCATGGAAAATTATAAAGAGTCTTTTCCCAGTCAAAGAGAACATACTTTAAATTCTCCTCCTTTGCAATCTAACTAAGAATCCTGGCCAGATAATACTGGTGAGAAAAATTCAGAACAGTTTATACTTATCAGTAGGATATGCATATGCTGAATTAACACCATCTGTTTTCAACTGATATCAGACTACTTTGCAAACTTTCAGCTACAATAAAAAAAAAAAAAAAAAAAAAACCCAACACCAAAAACCCCTCTGTCTCTGAAAGAAAGGAAATATTAATCTTGGTTTACAGGAAAAAACAACCAAACAAAAAAGGTGTGAGAAAATCTTGGCTTTTGCTGCCTCTCCTTCACTACCACCTTCCTCCACAGAATGGCAGCTGTCGAGACTCCACATGCTGCGCCACAGCCCTTGTTTATTCGCAAGAGTGAGGATTCATCTGCCCAAGCGCAGATATAATGTACAGGCTAATCTGAGCTAGTCCTCCAGACTACTGAACTGAAAGAAAGTGCAATTTTTCTTCAGCTCACTCCATAATCACACCTGTTTCTCTTACTGACTGTAGAAAGAGCCACATGTAACACAGATGTCACCTGTAAATGTCTCAAGACAGAGGAGGTCAGTCCCACTCCTAGCAACTGCAGCAGTTTGAATTCCTGCTTTTGGCTCCTCATGCGGGATCTGTTTTGTAGCAGAGTTTTAATCCTTTTCTCCATGCAGGAATCTTGCCACCTTTGCAGTTCTTCAGAAATTACACCTCTCCTCAGCAATCAAAGCCCCTGGGCTTGGCTCAGTTTGATCGTTCAGGCAGTATTTATTTTATTCTGTGCTCATGATGCTTTGCTTCCCTGGTCTAAGATTAAAGGTGGCAGAGTGAGCAAAGCCCTGATTAATCGCTTTCTCTAAAATGTGGTTCATGCTGGGGAACAATGGCCATGTAAGTCCTGTGTAAGGCACAGATGAGACAAACTCACCAAGCGTCTAACTACTTAATTCAGGCCTTTCTATAAGCATCACAGGTAAGCCTTCTCTTCGTCTTTTCTGCTCAGCCCCGACTTCATCCATACTGCTGTGCACCTGCAGCACAGCCTGCGTCAAATTTCCTTCCCTCTCTTTCCAAAAGTGCCTTAAAATTTACCAATGCAACACATTCTATTGTAGAAAAACATACTCCTTACTCTGCTTTGGTACCATGTATAGCTCTGTAAGGGTTTTCAAGTTCTGTAAGGACCAATAGTCCTTCATGGTGGTTACACAGTTGTCAAAATCCTAGCATTACACACTATTAGAATAGAAACAAAAGGCAGAACAGAAACAAAAGGAGGTTGTGAAACCTTCTTCGGTCACTGATGCCTGGCTTCCAGGCTTCACTCCATCCCAACAACTCCCCAGTTTTCTGGTCTGCAGCAAATTCTGCATAATCCCCTCTGCCTCAGCTGGACAAGTTGCTTTCTCCATCAGCTTGGGTTGTGTGTCCATTCCTCTTCCTTCTCTGCAGTTTCTCAGTATCAGCCTGAACTTTTGCCTGAAACTTTTTTGTTACCACTCTCCCTCCACCCCTCTTTTTTTCTGAAGTATGAGAACTCCCCAGAAAATATGCTCAGTTGCTCCCAGGGCAGGAGCAATCTCTCTCTATTTCTCCCTCCAGAAGCTTCCAGCCAACCCAATCCTCTCCTTTTTTAAAGGAATGTAACTGAACCTGACAACAAACACACAGAATAGATCGTCTGCCACAGATGGCTAAACTTATGAAGTGTGAAAACCACTCACAGTATGTCCAGATTTTCCATTTCACTTTTTCTACAGTGAGAAAGTGTACTAGCCAGACCACACAAAACCCCATATTCCTATTCTTATTCACATATAAGAATGGCATTTCCAGTTTGATATAAACCCATTTCCAAGTGACAGAAGTTAAACAAAACCAAATTAACTCCTCCTCCCACCCCATCCCAAACCTTCAAAAAGGCAACTTCTCAAAGATGGCATTAATACTGAAATAAACATGTACAGGTATTTGTTACGCCGATACAAAACAGAACACCTTCTTCTCATGGAAGAAAAACAGCTTTCACTATGTTAAATGTTTAAATTTATACCTCCTTTTTTTTCAAATACAGAAAAAGTCTTTTAAAAGGGATGAAACCATTTTTTCAAAGTTTACTTTTTTTCTGTTTTTCTTGTATATATATTCTACAGTCTGTTGATATTACAGCAGATTTAATGCATGGATCTGGGAAAGAGAAGTGGCAAATGTCTCATCATTTGAGAGTATTTAAGAGCACCAGCTCTTCATCAACAAAATCCAGTCAAGGCACTCAACTCAGTCTTGATTAGGACAACTGTGAATAAAACCAGGAGAAAGTCCTGATTTTTAGAACAACCTCCATCTTTTCTTTTGAAGTATAAATGGATATAATTTTTATACCTGATTGTTTTAAGAATTATTAAATATGGTTTATATGACTAACACTGAAATCTAGATTCATTTGCAGAAGAGGAAGTGTTCCACTCCTGGATAAATTCAATCAGATGACAGCTTTGCAGGCAATGTGATATTTAATCAAACTGTGTAGGGTTGGGGAAGAAGAAAGCAGTAACCTTTAATGAATTTTCTTCCTACTATTTTAATAGCAATTATACTATTTTAGAATCATGACCTTCCTCTCCCCATTTCTGCTTACTGTGACAAGCAGGACAGGAAGATAGAAATTTGGCAAGCTTACTTTTAAACACTAATGAAGTTAAAAATAAAGAATAGGCAGCAGAAAAACAGAAGTTAATGTGAAAGATGTGCCATTTGCAGTTTCTAAACCTACATTTGTGACAGAACTTAAACCAATTGTGATGTTTCAAGACACCACATAAAAATGAAAATTCTTACAGTTGACCTGGAACCTGGGATATACTTTCACTGCAGATACAAAATGAAAAAGGTTCTTTTTTTCCCCCTCATTTCAGAGCCCCTATTACTCTTGTTCCAAACCATTCTTTGTCCACCACTGCCATAGGTCAAAATAAATCTAAATAAAAAGTAGCTCTACTTGATTACATGCATATGGACTATACCAATTACCCTAAACATGCAGTGCACAGTGAGTTTTACTATAGAAACACAGGAAATTAACAGTAAAAGTTGTTTACAAGATGAATACACATTTGGGTTGGCTCTCCTCTCTGTTGTTTTTATGTGTTGTTCTCACCATTTTAAAATTTCTAGTGACACTAATGAGCCTGAAGTTGATCTTACAGAATAAATGCAGAGTTTACAAAGAAAAGAAAATGAATGAAACCCTGAAATGTACATAATCATTCAAATGCACATTCTAGACCAGTGGAAGAGTAAGGGCTGAAAAATTAGTCCAGACCATCCAAACTGAATGGCTACTGAATATACTAGTGACATTTTAACTTCATAAAATATCGGGCTTTACAGTCATGTCATTCAATGTTGTTTGGGTCCAGATGTATTCATGGAAAGTCAAATGATTGCTCTGAAGTCTCAAATAGTCTGATGTTCACTGTGGCCTACAGCAGCCTAAGGCACAGTGTATGGATACATCTTCTTACATACAAGAAATGGTAGGATTTATGGGTTGAAAGCAGAACTGTTGAGTGCAAGTGTGATTTGTCAAAGATGTGCTCCCTAAAAACTGAAAAAGGCGGACGTGACTAATGGTTTTTAGCTGGTAAGAATGTCAGAAGAAAATGTTGTAATACACATCTCCAACACAACAAAGGTTTAACAAAACAGTATTGCACAAAACAAGAACAGTGAAGGCTTTACAGTATCAGGATAAACAAGACAAGAACACTTATTAGCTAATATTTAGTTGGAAAACAGGAAAAAATGGCTGAGCATGGAAAGGGTCCTCCTAAACCTTCATTGCACAATGCTACCACTGCATGTCACAATTAAGAACGAACTTCAGCTAGGTTTATAAAATTCCTACACATATGAGGATGCACCGTGATACCCCCAAGGTAAGAACCACCCTGGAAAGAGGCCTTGGCTTTTCGAAAACAGCAAGGCAAAGGATGGAAAGACAAGAACCACAGACTTTAAGCAGCTGATTTCTGAAAGTCACCATTCAGTAACAGGCCACAATGGTATGTTTAATAGTACTGTAGAGGTGAGGAATGCCTACCTGAAACACTAAATACCTGGATATTAGCCAGTGCTTGATGTAGAAGAATAGTTTTGGTCATCAGTTCACCTATATGAAGCCTATGGGTGCAGAGTTTTTGTTTCAATTTTTCTCATTTCAAGACAAATCTGTTTTTGTGCAAGTCCTAAGATTATTAGCTTTTAAGAGCACCTAGATCTAAATGAGAAATTCAATAAAATTATTTTTATTTCATATTTTGCAAATTATGAGTACTTTTGCTATTTATTTAAGGCAATCAAAGCAACACTGCTTACCTGAAATATTTTGACTCTGCATCAAAGCTAATGCTTAAAGGAGCTCAGGCTTATTAGCCATTAATTTATTTGCCTCTGAGCTAAGACTGACAAAAGGTTATTGTTCAGCATCAATCATGCACTGATTTTAGAGCCTTGGACAGACCAGGATAGAGATCATCAAGTCATCTCCCATGATGAAGATTGCTGTTATTTAATTTCTAAGTCATCAAGGCAGGAACGTAAATGGTTTTTACTTCATTTTCAGATGACAGTATTTATGTTCGTAGATCTTTGATAACTTCATAAACAAAAGTAAAGAACCTTTCTGTAAGTATTACAGAACTGGTAATACGTACAGAACCAGCTGTTTCTATTTCAGCAGGAAACATGAAATCTCTTCTGGTATCTGAATGCACAGTAATCATTGTAGTACATTGCTGTACATATAGCAGACAGGAGCCAGACTGGCTGAATAGTGATGAAGATTATCTTGACTGACGAAACATTGATGCCATTTACCTCAGCATGCATTATCTATGAGCTCTGTGTATTAGTGCGCAATTCCTTATCGTGTTGTTTGAACATCAATTTACACATAAACACTAAGTACTAAAGTCATGATGAAACATTTTTCTTTATTTCCTCTGCTCCCTTTCTGGAAAACACTAAATGACTTTGTATCTGACCATAGCCAACATTTTTAATCTAGTCTGCTTTGCTGCCACAGTATTGATTCCTTCTTATAACATTTTACAATTTATATATTCATGAAATATAACTACAATGCTGTAATATAATAATAAGTTCAGAAATGTATGATGACAAAGAATTAGAAAATGGAATACATATCCAATATATTTTAGCTCAAAGTAACATAAGAAGAACAATGGTTTTTTCAAATTTTAGAACAATTGAAACTCAGGACCAAGTCAGGAGGAATCCACTGGCACAAGGGTCTCCTCCAAAAAGAAAACCTTGAGCTCTTTGTAAGACTTAAAAAGAAGACGCTGAAGAGGAGAGAAAAGGTGATGCCATTACTTTCTTACATGCTCATAGATCTGGGTCAGAACGTAAGATCAGCCTGTTCCATTCAAGAGTAATTTCCTTAACACCTACGCTCACGTAATGAAGCCCCAACAGCACACAGTCTTCCTATGCAGCAGTTCTGAAAGAACACTGGAAAAGGAGTGCACCACTTTATATATATGGGTCATATACATGAGGAATATACTTTTTGTCTTGTGAAAAATCATGTGTTTATATGTAAAAAGTATGTGGTTTTTTGTGCATAATTCTCTAGCTCACCCCAGGAAGAGTAAGCACCCAGTGATCCAAGTGATTTGGAACCTGTCTAGTTATTGGGAAACTGCTGTGCTTGACACTTTGGAAACACTGTGGTGGTGGCCTAACCACTCATCCGTGACAAACACACAATATGAGAAAATGTCTGCTGCAGACTTCCTATATGAAGTGGAAGAATAGGTTCAGAAAAAAACAGTACTCTGTCCCAACACTTTCCTTAAAGCACTGAATATTTTCTAAGCTATAATTAATATGTATATTTTCAATTCTGTCTTCAGATTAAAAAAAGGAACATTTTTATGGATAAAGAAAATGTGTTGCATGTAATAGTTAGCATTAAGTAAAAATTTAAAAGAAATATTGTGTTAGCTTTCCAGGGGTAAGCCAACTTCTATTACAGAGGACCACATCTAACCTCAGAAGCTGATTATCTCATCCTTTTCTGAAAATATATGAATTGGTCGCTGTCATGGAGAAAAGGCTGAATTAGATGGACCTTAATCTGAAATTGTGTTGCAGATCCTATCCTCACAAAACTACATTCCAATTGTTGAACTACATGTGAAAAAAAACAAACACCTAAAAACCTTCAACTTGTTCTTCAGTCTATTCTTTCTCTATGACCCACTCAGGGGAAACTATAAAACATTGATTTCAATTTGTTCTTTTTCAGTTCTCCACTAAATTTCCAAACTGCATTCAACTCGAATATTCTGAACTGCAGGAAAAAAAATATTTCCAACACATTTCTTTAAAAAAGTTTTGGAGTTTAATAGTAAATTATTAGTAATACTATAACTTTCAGCAGAAAACTCACAAGTGATTACAATGATTTTCAGATAGAAGATCAGAAATATACTGGTATTTTAAAGCATTTAGATGTTTCTCCCCATTACATAACTACCAGCTGTTCAGTACAATGAAGTTAAACCATACTTATTTCAAATTTCTATGCTTTGTGAGCAGGAGACCTTTCTTGTTTCACCTTGTTTCTTAATTTATTGCTCATTCCAGTGTCTGTCTAACAGCATATCAATATGGGTAAATACACGTCAAAATAAGTTACCAGAGACTGATAAAAACAGAATCACAAATCTGATGCAAAATGAGACTTCTACAGTCTCAGCTATTCTATTAATATCTCCAGTTCGATACACACATTCAGAGCTATTCTATATATTGAACCCCTTCCGTGCTTTGAAGCAAATGGAGCTGATTATCATCGTCTGTCACTTCCCACCATTTACTTTATTGACTGTATTGTCAATACTTCCAGAACAAGTCAGACAACTGGAATTTCTTCTCCATTAATAAAATTTTTTTTGTTTTTCCAAAAATATTTCCAGTAGGATCAGAAGTAGAGGAAAAAACAAGACATGCCTGTTTGGTTGGTTTATTTTTTGTTTTTTGGTTTGGTTTTTTTTTTTTTTAATATGGATAGGAAAAATGTGTATCAGGAGAATCACTGTTTATTTTTTCAGCTTGCCAGCTGCCAGGGCCTCATTTTCACTTTCTCTCCAAAGGCAGCTGGCAAACTATCACTTTATTTTTTTTTCCTTACTATACAAAACTCTATTCTTTTTTCCTGTGCAAACTTGAACTTCTCCAATATAAAGTTCAGATTTAAAGGATATTTGCTACTAGAACATTTCCAGTGGCACTAAGTATTTCAATCATTTAAATGAACAGCCTTCCTCCCTGTTCCCCATGTTGCATCTATTTGGGGGATCCATTTTTTATAATAATCAGAACAGAGAAATTTTATTTTAAAGAAAGTACAAAAAAGCTTCCCCATATTAGAAATGGTAGAATAACCAGTTCAGAGTAAAAAATTCATTCTAATGTCTTCAAGTCATGACCCGCATCTCACTGAATTAACAGAGTGTACCATTAACTTCAGAGAATTTTATATGAGTTATCTAGTTAATGTCTTCTACAACAATCCCTGCGATATAAGCACAAGCCTCTATGGCTTTAAAAGTCAGTGGAAATACTCAGGTCTGAGCTTAAGCTATCATAATAGATCACAAAGGGTTCAGCAGCAATGCTGGTTTAAAGTATTTCCCTCTCTCCTACTACTCCACATTTCTCTTTCTGCATCCTCGGTTGTGCCCTTACGCCAGAATAAGCTGGTGAACTGCAGCAAGCACAATTCTGCTGCTAAACCCAGTATGTAGATTAATGGGGGAGTAAGTGTAGTACTGTTAAGGAACTGTTAATGTGCACTATCTTGCATAAAGTGCAACATTAATATAAGACTTCTAGTTCTTTAAATAACTTCTTTAGAGCCAGTTTAGAGTTTTCTACAAAATACTACTTGAATTTTATCATGAGCTGGACACATATCTGTTCTCCTGGACCCATGCCTCTTCTTTTCCCACATTTAATTTCAATTTATCGTCTTTTGAAGTTTCTTTTTGAGGTTGACACATTTGATGGCAGTTCTCTGTGACTCTATTCTGATAACATTCCTATCTTTGGTGGTTAAGGTGGCAATCTGGCTGACATAATAACACTGCCAGAAACTGGTGTGAATATTAATGAGGTAAAAGATTCACGAAGCCATAAAGTAATGACTCAGTGGTGAAAATACAGAAGAGACGTGACATGAAGAAACATAAAAAAAAGGAGAAAAGAATACAATCAGTAAATGACAGGAAGAGAGAATGGAGAGAAGGACTAACAAAAGTTTGAAGAATGGATGGAGAGGTTACACAAGCTGAACAAAACAGAACACGTGCATATCCAGTGTGAACTGGATGCGAATGACTGGGGAAGTAATAAGAAATAGAAATGAGGTGATCATTTTCTTCTTCATTTATTTTCTACCTTATACTTAGCCTTCTACATTAAGCATACAAACAGGTAATTACAGAAGACAGAAAAAACTATGATAAATTTTATTATTTCCCTTTTTTTTCCTTCAGTTATACCTTCATCATTTATCTTAAATTTTATCTGCCTTAAAACACACATACATTATGATATATTTATTATTACAAAATTAAATTAATAAAATGTATGACCTCTCCTAACAAGCATTGCTCTCCTGTTACTTGGATATGATATTTATGGATTATAAACAAACTTTTCTATTTCAACAGGATTTGAAAGACAGATCCTCATCTGAACATGAAATTATTTGCTTAAACATACTATAAGCACTCGATAGTAAGTAGTAATGGAAAACATTAGTATTTCTTCAAGACCAAGAGTCATACACCTAAAAATCTTTGAAGAATTTGTAAAACAAAGTAGAAATAGGAGTCAAAACCATTCTAGTTCCAGAGTCACTCTTCAGCAAGAAAATTTATAGTCATTTTAATACAGACATTTGCTTAAAAAATATTTTTAAAAATTCTTCCAAAATTGAGGAAAAGATTCCAACGTCAAGATTCTAAAAAATCATATTCAAAGAAATTCCAAAATAAAAAAAGCATTAATGAGTGCCAACTTGAATTTAGGATGGTGCTGTAACTTAGAAGTGTTTTGGCAGTGCTCCATCACTTATCCTTCAATTGTAGCTTCTTGTTACTTTTGTATAAAACATGCAAACACTTTTAATTTCATATTTTTGAAGGAAATCCCTCACAGAGTTGTTTTACAGAATTGTGTCACTGGATTTTGGGAATCTTTATTTCCAAGCCTAGTTACCCATAACTTGGGAATGAAACAGGCATTTTCTAATCTGTCAGTTAGAAATCTAGAATGTATTTATAATAGATTTTCTGTCTGTAACGATGACAGACATTGAGGTGTTAGTACCTCACAGTTTATATACCACTTATGCGTTACATACCTATAAACTGATACTAGTTTTTATTACGAAAGGATGGTTTCTCATAACTTCAGTGTTTCAAAAAAACATCTAAAAAAAAAAGGAGGAGGTTTTAGTGGCAAAAAAAAATCCAGCAATTTCCCAAATTACTCCAACCTAATTACTGGGTTTGAGAGCTTAATGGGGGGGCATAGGCTAGTGTTTCCTGAGCTGCACTGTGTATTTCTTCATAAAGCTGCATCGGAAGGGCTTGAGGGAACATAATTTGCTTCTGAAGTGAAGCAATAGAGCAGTTCGAGTGTCACTGCACTCGAGCTAATGAGAAGAACACTAACTAGAAGAGCAGGACTCAGATGGGAGAGGTTCCCATACTCTTCCCATCCTGTTTTATATCCACCCAAAGCCTTAAAAACCTTGGCTAGAGAGCCCAATGTAGGCCCAGTAAGATGGACAGGGCTTGAGAAAAGTGGCTGTTTTATGAAGAGAGGCTAAGGGAACTGAGCTTCTTTAGCATGGAAAAAACAGCTAGTTGCTGTCTTCAACTTTCAAATGCAGCACTACTGAAGAGACAGACTCAGACTCTTCCAAGAGATGCACAGTGAAGGACAAAAGGCACAAGTTGCACAAGGGAAATGAAGCATTCTTCACTATGAGAGCAGTGAAGTCCCAGAACAGGATGCCCAGAGAGAAACTGAAATCTCCATCCTTGGAGATTTTCAAAATTCAACTGGACAAGCCCTCTAGTCATCTGATCTAACTTTGAAATTAGCCCAGCTTTGAGGTGGAGGTGGGACTCCATGGCTGCCACATAGTCTTCCCAATCTAATTTGTTGGTGATCCTTTCCTCAGTCACTGTGATGGCTGAGGAGTTTAGTTAGTTAATGCTTGCAAAACATAATATAGGCACAAACATCCTGATGGATTTACTGCCAAGATGCTGTGGAAGGTGTGAAAGAGTTGGGACTGCAGTATTTATTTTTATTAAATAAAAGCTTCAATGTAGGCAAGAATGCTCCATAACTGCAGTGTTGCTGAGATGAAAAATGAAAAAGTCATGTTTGCAAAATACCCTCCAGAAAAGCCATTTGCCTTTTTACATATATTCTTTATATATATAGAGAGATATAAAGTAAAAATGTTACTGTTACAACATCGTCAAAACTTTCTGTTTTCTTTGGTGAGCTATGGGCCACATGGTGAAGAAATGGAAAAAAGGAGATAAAAATGGGTTCCTCTGCCTGGGTTACAGTTCTCTCAGACAAGCAATGTTCAAACAGGCTGGAAGAACATAAGGACTTGGAGCAGCCTACACTACTGCTGTCAAAAGAATGACTTTTACTGCCTAAAGAAATATCTGGAGGCATTACTATAAAACTTTCTATACTACTACATCACTGATCAAGTGAGCAAAGGACAAACTTGCTGATTCCTCTCCATTCTTCCTAGGAGGCCATGATATTTCTGCTGTGGATTATAACTTTGGTGACATAAAAGCAGTATCAATATGATGTAAGTGATTAACCCAGACAGTAAAATTTCTGAAAAAGACAGACATTGGTTCCAACTTTAACTCAGACAAGAAGCATAATTTTATTTCACTGGTGCCCTCTTACATCATATATATACAGCAAAAGCACAACTATGAATAAGGTTACTGAAAACGTGCTCCATAAGCTTATGAAGTAAATAGTACTTCCAAGCTACCTTATGATTTCCTGAGGCTTATGTCACTCTTTTATTAATGCTATACAGCAACTGAAAATAAACACTGAGTCTCAAATTAATCTTCTCTATATTAGGCTTAAATTTTAGGTGGGTAACTTTCATTCTGATTCACCCCGTCCATCACCCTTCCTGACTATCTTTTCACCTCTGGCAACTGCTGACTGTCTAAATCAAGCAGTTATCCAGATTTAGAGAAATCAGGATGGTTAAATTTCTCATCTCACACACACTGAGGAAATCCCCAGCATTCAATCCTCCTTCAGGCCTTCCTCCATCCTAGTTACTTAATTTCAAACCCTGCCTTTCCTTTTAGTTAATGGTTAGCCCATTTAGCCTGCTTGGCATGTATGAGCCAGGCAGGGTAAGAGCACCAGCACACTCGATGCTTGAGCTGGATTTGGCATTAGCAAAAAGCTTGCAAAGCAAGTAAGGTGAGATAATAAAAGCTGTATTTTGATAGGAACCACTTAGATTGAATGAGAGAAGGCGTCAGAGAGAGACCGGCTGGGAAAGAGAAGTAAGGTTTAGCAAGGAGATTAGAAAGAAGATACAGACAGATGGAGAATGTGAACAGAAATTGAACCGAGACCCAAATTCAGTCTGTACAAAATGGAAGTTCTGGAGGAGAAGAGCCAAAAGGCAGGCTTCCTCTGTAGTCTCACACAGAGGGAGAGGAAGAATATGAAGAGAGAAATTTCAAGCTCTGCATCAAAGTTTCAGAGATGTCTAAACCATATCCTGTGAAAATGTTTCAGGCTTACCCCTGTATTTGGAGCTTCTAAATGGCTGACTTAGGCATCACAGCACTGTGCAAACTGGCTACTATTAATTCCTGTCTCGTATCTCCATTCTAAATGCAGAGACTGTAAGCACTTACCATACCATTATGGATCCCACTACCTGAGCTGAAAATTGCAGCGCGTAAATAACTTTTTTGTGTTTCTGAAAAAGTTTACCAGTGTTCAACTCCTTCTTGGTAACAAAACTGGAAATTATTTGGAGAAACTGAACTGAGAAGAGAAGTACAAAGGAAAAACTATCTTGGTCTCTCCAGGTCAAATTTGAGAACTATTGACAGGATAGCTTCTTAAAGTCTGAGTTGGTGTCAACAAAGCCAACCTTGTTCTGTAAATAAGAGGTTTGTCTGCACTATGATGCCCACCTGTCAGCAGCCATTCACCTTAAAAGCATGCTGGGAGAAACTGGAAACTATTGGAAAGACATTTTTTTTGTAATGACATTTCAGTGAATTAAATGAACATTACTTTAATTTTTTTAATTGAGCTTTGACATGTAGAAAACAATTTATAATCCTAACTTTAACTGAATCATAACTTTTGTTGTGCAGAATTGAGAAAAGAAAACTAGTACATGTGCAAATAATCCACTATTTTTAATGAGAGAAAAAGCTGGAAATAAGAACACAGAAGACTCAGGCGACAGGCTTTTCAAGAGACCATGGGATTCACCTGACCAAAAGCAGTCTCGGTCATCTAGAATCTCTTTGTAGACAATGGAGAAATGGGTGGAATTAATCATATCATAAAGTACAAATATAAAACCAGTAGATGAACTATTGTTCCCTTGGAATATTTCTGCCTGCAGACTATAACAGGAATCTACAGTGACCACGTCAGGTGTGATTTTACCCCACCATTATCTAACATTAAACATGATCTTTCCAATCCTTCATACCTTAACTAGGTAGCCTATGTCCTTGTGTCAGTCAAGGAAGACACTAGACATCTATGCTTCTGAAGAGAACTACAAAAAGTAAAATGGGGAATAAATGCCACTTCAGCTAAGGGACAGAAGGAACAAGACCGGTGGCATTTAGGCTATTTGATTATGTACCTATTTTCTTTGTCTCAGATTTCTATCTTTTAAATAAAGACTGTATCACTGAGGTCATTCAGATTATAGAGAGAGCCCTATATGATCTGAGTGGTTAGTTTACTTGAGCAGTCTGTGACAAACGCTGTAGCAATACAAACTGACAGCAATGATGTGGATGATAATGTGCAAGAAGAGTCACGAATACTAAAGAAAGTTGTATTTAATTTTAGAATTCAATTTTTACAGATAATGCTATTACTTATACTGCTCAAGATATTCTTGGCTTGGAATGGAAATCAGTCATGTAGGCTATCTATCCCCTTATGTTATTCCCAATATTCAGATATAACAGTTTCACTAAAATATATTGATTCTAAGGCATTTGTGCTATTGCAGTTATAAAGTTTTTGTTCATATCTACTAAATATTGCAGGCCACAAATTGAGATAATCCATTTCATGCCTCCACTGGTTGTGAAGAGTGGTTAGTAGCTGTCCTATTTACAATAAGATTTAACACAGTGAAAGACTATTCTCTTGTCCAGCTTTAGTCTTCTTTCTAGATCAACACAGCCAGATCCTTTAGCCTTTCAACCAATGTCTTGTCTAAATCTTTTATCCTTTCTCTTTGGCTCAACTTTGAATTTTTTCAGTCTCTCTAACTCTTAAGTGGTGCTGACCTAAACTGCATGTAGTATTATAGCTGAAGTCTCACCAACCGCTGAGTAGGGTAGAACAATTACAACACTTATCTTACACATGCACAAGTCATCAGCATTTCCCAAGAACATCACTGCCTTTCATGCAAGCACTTCATATTTTAAGTCATATTAAGTCTGACCTTTGGCTACTACACTTGAACATTTCAGTACTGCTATTGCCTAAACAGCTATAATTCTGAATATTTTTTTTTTCATCTGTAGTGTCTGTATAATTACTGAATTTGATTTTGGAACATTACTCTGAATTGCAATTCTACTTTCCAAAGTAATTGTGTTTCCTATATTGATCTGCAAACGCTATATGAATGCCTTCTCCATACCCTAAATTGCAACTGAATTATTAAAGAGTCAAGCTTATGACAAACCCTTGTTTGACCCACTTAAAACTGCCTTCCAGTTTGACAGTGACCAATTTGACTTAAGATATCTACTTCCATCTGGCAGATGGAAAGTAAACTTCCATTAAAACTCATACAGTTCGCCTCGGCTCATTGACCCAGCCTGGCCAGATCCCTCTGTAGAGCCTTCCTACCCTCCAGCAGATCGACACTTCCACCCAACGTGGTGTCATCTGCAAACTTACTGAGGGTGCACTCGATCCCCTCGTCCAGGTCATTGATAAAGATATTGAACAGAACTGGCCCCAGTACTGAGCCCTGGGGAACACCACTTGTGACCAGCTGCCAACTGGATTTAACTCCATTCACTACAACACTTCAGGCCCGGCCATCCAGCCAGATTTTTACCCAGTGAAGAGTGCACTTATCCAAGCCATGAGCAGGCAGTTTCTCCAGGAGAATGCTGTGGGAAATGGTGTCAAAGGCTTTACTAAAGTTCAGGCAGACAACATCCACAGCCTTCCCCTCATCCACTAAGCGGGTCACCTTGTCATAGAGGGAGATCAGGTTAGTCAAGCAGGACCTGCCTTTCATAAACCCATGAAACACATAACTTGTTATCTGAAAATTAAATGTGCCATCACTGAAAGCAATATTATCTGGATAGTTATTATTATGTGATTAGCTGTCAGGTTATTTTTCAGCCTTTCACTTATAATAGATTAAACATTGTAATAACTTCCTAGAAAAGGTGCTTTAAAGAATAAAATTATATTTAAAGCAGCAGTTCTAAAACACAGAGACATAATTTAATCATCTTAGTCATAGTCTCCATAATCTTTTTTCTTGAAATGTTGTAATAAATATATTTTTCAATGGAAGAAGTACATGAATGATGAAAGTGCATTGCCTGAAGGACAAGGTATCATTTCATTGTAATCCTTTGAGAAAGAGACCAATTTTATTCTTACCCTTTTAGTCCAACTGATTGCATAAGGATCAACTTTTTCGATAAACTGTCATAAAAAGAAGCCTGTGAAACATATACATGAACACATGAACACCCTTTTCACCTGAAATGTGTATGAATGCAGACAAAGACATAACCCTGAAAAAAGAACTATTAAAAAAATGATGGGATATTCATCCATGCAAAAAATATTCATATGCACACTCCATTTCCCTAAGGTAGTGAAAGACCAATCTTTCATTTCTATTTTATTCTTTTATGTTCAGCTCTAGTAAATTCTCTTTTCCAGAGTGAGCTGTTTCACAAGTTTTTCTGCACTGAACTTCATTGTTTTGAATGACATAACTGATGCCTTCAACCTTTCCCTTTTTATAATTAGGCAATTAGGAGCTCTCCAGTCAGGAGGCACAAAAGGGGTACACAAAGAATTAACAGACAAGGACTTTAGCTGTTGTGGGCACTGTACACAGAAAGAATGAAAAAACAGTCCCAGTGACAAAAATATTTTAAAGCTGAGGAAACATCTTGCTTTCACACTGAGCAGGATAACCCAAAAGCAATCCTGTATTTAAACTCAAGTATAACAACGATATGTTGATATAACAACACAGTTCTACAGTTGAAAAAATGTCAACAAGGTTTATGCTTTGTCAGCAGTGACGCTGTGTGTGTATGCTAACTTTCAGGAAGAACTTTTGAGTGTGACAAAAGGTACAAAAGAAGAAATCACTGTCCACTCTTTCCTGTGCTTCCAAGATGTTACAGTCCTAAAACCAGGTTCTCAGCTGGTATAAACAAACATAGATATGCTGGAGAGAATACCATAAGTCTCATGGAAACTAGGAGACCATTTAGATCTTATACTGCAGATCCCTCCTTCACAACATAACTGGACTGAGTAATCGAGAACTGAAACTGATATAGCAACTGCAAAAGCAATTTATGTCAATATTTCCAGATGCTGATGAGGCCATTAGATTACTTTCTGTAAGTGTCACTCTAAATATTTTCTTTTTTTGTCATATATCTCTTTTCCTCCTTTAAATTTCATGTACCTAATGCCTGCCTAAGCTAACTGAACCTCACACACTTAATTAACAAAAGTCTACCAGAAAGAGAGGGTATAACAGACTTAATGCTTAACATCACATCAGAGCTGGAAGCAGCCATGATGGTCATGGGAGGTTTACAGAGCAGCTTCCTCACCATATGCCGCATGACACAGTTAGTGCAGTCCACTTTATATCCATGGAAGCTTTTTACTTTCCTTGCACTTGTCTATTTGCACCTCCTGTTCCATAAAAATGTCCAACTTATCTATTTGGACTGTAGGTACTTTGAGACATGGGCTATTTGCTGCTTGATGGCTGCATGCTAATAACAATATAGCTCATTACTGTTTGGGCTCAAGGCAAAATTGTAATAAACGTGGGTAAAATCCAAACAATGATGTACAAGCCCTTTGTGTCCATGTCTCATTAATGAATACTGTATGTGTTCAAACTCTACTGTAAAGGCCTTCAAACAATCAGCTCTTTATAGAATTTATCATCCAACATACAAAGTATACAATTCATGTCAAATATATATATCTATGAAATAAGCAAACTGAATAATTTGTCCTCATAGTTTCACTACACTGACAGTTATTTTACAATATTATACCTGCTCTCCAATATCCAGGAGAACCCAACACTTTCTAACTCACGAGCAATGGTCTTCAAGATGCTGTTCCAAACACTCTACATGAAACTTTAGTGCTCATGCTACAGTTTCCCCCACTGTGCTAATCCTGCATTAGGGAATGATGTTGATATGGAATGCCAATGCCATGACTACAGTTTTGCCTTCAAACTTCCAAGTACTGTTTTCCAAGCAGTAACAGCACAGGAAGCATTTAATAACTGCACAAATATGTGAAGCTGCAGAAACTGCTTACAATGGGAGCCTTGGAGGGTACAACCAGATAATTCTGCATTTGAAAGACACCACAAATTATCAAACATCGAGAACAAACCCTCTTTCTTCTATCTAGCCTGTACTAATCACTCATGTATTCACAGATAACTGAACATAAAAGATAAAAATTGCTGAAGAACTTGAATGGCAACTCTTCCAGAGCTCTGACAAATAAGATACTGACCCTGCAACTGACAGAAGAGAATGCGCTTGGACAAAGGGACAGCCAAGAACACGTTAAATTATAAAGGTATTTTTTTAGCCAAGACTTCTTCCTCTTATTCATAAATTCCCAAATCAGAAATCTTACTACTCAAGGAAAAGAAATACTGCAGAAACAAGAAATTTTAATCCTGATGAGGTCAGACTTACTCAAAATTTCCTCCTCTGACCCAATAAGAAACAGCCCTCAACACTTGCGTAACTTCTCAGTAATCCTCCTTATCCAAAATAAAAACAAACAAAAAATGGATTTGTGACATGAGACCTTTTGGTCTGAGAGAGACAAAAGATGTACACATTGGGACCCAAGATTACCCACAGAATCACAAATGGGCAAGAAACCTCACAAGGGTCAAAAAATACAGCTAACTAAGGTAGTTATAGATCTGGTGTCAGCTGCCTCTCAGAAGGCACATGCAGTACTTTCAAGGAAAATGCACTACAGGCTGTGCCACAAGAGCTGGGTGTTGTATGATTAGAAAGAAAATTCTTTTCATTTTCTGAAGAATTGGCCATAACCCCTATATTGGCAATTAATTGCCATGTAAAACATAAAGTGCCTTCCAAATTCTGAACAAGAATTTGTTGTGTTTTTTTCTGAATCTTAGTAAGACTGTAATATGGATTCCTCTACTTCCAGGCAAAGCACTGAAGCAAATAACCATTGCTTTAGACAGCAGACATTCCTTGGGACCTTTCAGCAAGGTGTGCAAAAAGACTACATACACAGATATTGCAAATGAGTGTGTCAGCCCTCATGCTGTACTGATAGCTGTAGAATTGCATATTAAAAAAAAAGAAAGCAAATACTTCTTACCATGAAACCCTCAGTGTACTGAAACTGAGCTCTGGAACTGTCTTCTGCTGTGGGACTCAGGGGCTTAGGATCAGACATAGAGCGTTGCATCATCTTTGCCGCCTTTGGGCTTGATGGAGGAACCTTGGCAATGTCAGCATGCAGCATCTTCTGAGGGCTGAGGTCATCAGTGATGGGTTTTTCATAGGGTACAAATGCTGACTCTATAACTTTGCTTGGTGAAACAGGTGAAATGGGTGAATAGAGAACTTTGGGAGATTTGGGAGGGGAAGGTACTACCTGCAATGTGGAGTCTGGACGAAGGTGTGATGAGTATCCTATCTCTAATGGTGTTGGGCGTTTTTTGTCTTTCTGAGGAGATGAAGCTGACAGGTATTGGGGACTTTGAGTATCTGACTCTGTCTCTGTTTGACATCCCAAACTTTCTCCTTTATATGTCTTTTCTGGAGCTGAAATGTGCTTTATGATTTCAACCTTAGCATCCAATCGGGCCCTGATTGAAGGTGTTCTTATTGTTCCTACAGGTTCTGTTTGTACTGAAATCTCTGCCACGGTCTGAACTGCAATACTAGATACTTTGGAGAATTGTTTAGCTTTGTCTGCCTCAGCGGTACTCTCACTGTATTTCCCTACACGAGGCTTCCTTCTGGATCTGCTAGAAGGATCCCATTCATCTTGATCTTCATCATCTGTCTGAACACTCGTATCGACACTCTTCTTAGTTCTCCGTCTCCTGTTTGTGTAACCTCTGTCTGCTCCGTCTTCGTCATCAGTTTGCACTCCACTGTCCACTATCTTTTTGAAGCAGCGGGGCTCTTCTTCCAGGGTCTCCTCAAGCTCCTCATATGGACCACGTAATTTTGGCATAGAACTTCTCTTTTTCAATTGCTTCTCCTCTCTAACATCAATGTCCTTAAGAGACATTTCTGAAACAGAGCTTAGGATACCAGACCTAGGTATGTATTGGGTAATGCCATCAGACTGAACTGTATACCATGTTTGGCTTTGTGGAATTTCAATACCCAGCACTCCTGAAGCTGTAGTGGTTGCATCATCAGTAGGCCAAAACTGGCCATTTTCTGTGGCTGCATACTGTCCTTCCAAAAGTGTTTGATCTGTGGTAGTTTGTGGCGAGCCAGTTCCTGAAGGGTCATAACCATACTGATATATTTGACGAATTTTTTGCTCCTCTAACTGTTGGTGGAGCTGTTGTTGAAGTTGTTGGAATTGTTCAAGCTGCAGCTGCTGCTGGGCTAATGTCTCCTGCCTCATCATAAACTGAGCTTGCCGTTCCTCCTCTTGCTGAAATAAAAGATGATGTTTCATGGATTGCAACTCCTCAAGCTTTTTTTGCACCATAAACTTTTCTTGTTCCCTAAATCTCTGAATTTCCTGCCGTTCCCATTCCAGCTCTTCTGCAAAGCGCTGCTGCTTAATTTTCTCAAGCTCAAGAAGTTCACGCTCCAAATCAAGCTGCTGCTGTTTGCCTTCTTCAGGGGCAATGAGAAGAGCAACATCATCTTCAATTACATCTGTATAAACTTCAGATGCTGTAGTTAATGCAGGTATCAAGTTGGTTGGCTCAGTGGTAATAGTTTCTATAGTAAGAGGTGGTAACCCTGTCTCCATATCAATGGCAGTAATTGCACTATCTTTTTCAGCTGCCACTGTTGTCAAGAAACTGTATGATCTTGGGAGCGGTTGATTCTGTTGCAAAGTTGATAAAGAGGGCACTGAGTCAATTGTTTGGAGAGTAGGTAAATCTCTGACAGATGTACTGAAAATAGAACCGGGTTGTGTAGTGATGGCAAATGTGGATGGGATTGGAGTTGCTACTGAAGAATAAACAACGCCATTGGATGATCTTAAAACACTTCCAACGCCAAACTGGGAACCCAGAGATGATACCATTCTTGCTTGGGAATACTGTGGTGTACTGAGCCCGATGCCAGAAATCACCTGCCGAGTCTCTGGATAAGGACCAGTAGTCTTGCTTGAGTAATCCATAACCTCACCTGAAATTACAGGGCAAAGTTACAGTCCAGTCCCACAAAAGAATGCTGCTTTGCGGATTCTGAAAGTCATCCCATCTTGATGAATTAAATGGGAAGGGGAAACTGCATGCAAATCTTCAGGTTAATGATCTACTTTAGATGTGAAGGAAACAGCATTTCTGAACATGCAGGCACATGCAGGCACCTCTGTGCAAAACACATGTAAAATGAAGAAATGAAAAACGTGTAATCCAGAATAATTTGTCACACTGTCCAAAAGAAAACAAAACAACAGAAGGAGGGGAAAAATAATTTAAAAAAATCATCCTGAAATGAGGTGAGGAACATCAAAATTATATTTGAAAGAAAGATCTGCTGCTGTGTCATACTGACCTGTAGTAACTCTTCCAGAAGTAAGATCTACTGCTGCATCAGTTGCCCCAACTCGATAATCAAAACTATTCTTGCTTTTGTATGCAAACAGTCCAGCTTCCGATAAATTTGTGTCAGACATAGATGGTTTCATACCTCCCATTCCTCGGTAGCCATATGACCCTGAACGATCATACTGATAATGGTCATCTCTGTAACCAAAACGATCTTCAGGAAGTGTAGTTGGTGGCTGCTGTGCTGTACAGCTCCTACCAAATGGCAATTTATAAACCATATCACAGCAGACAGCTCTTCTCCCTGCAGTCAGATCCACAGGCTTTTCATCATCTTCTATTACTGTTGTTATGACACCTGAAGTAGTTTCATCCATTGTTACTACGGTTCTGTGGGATTTTGTAGTGCTAAGGTCAACTGCTCCACTCTCCATCGGCTCCTGAGAAGCGGAGAGATCAGTCCAACCATTTGTCACACCAACAGGTGGTACAGTAACAGGCCTTGTAGTAGCCCACGTCACTGCATGTGTTGAAGTACCTAGGGATAAATTTATTGGCACTTCATCTCTACCTGCAGAGAATGCCTGGCTGCCTGCTACTCTGTATGCAGGCTCAAAATGTTTTGATGTTGTTAGCTGAAGCGGCGTTGTCATCGCATGTCCCAGATCCACAAGGCTGTCTGTACTGGCAGTGTAGCTTACAGTGGCGGTGCAGGTCATTACGGTTACTGTCTCAGTGACGACAGACAGAGAAGGATCGGCAACACACGCAGTGCTGAGATTTATTATAGCTGGCTGGACAGTGCTTACTGGCCGCCCACAGGTATCACTTGCTGGCATTTGCCTTCTCACGTCCATGGAAACAGCAGACAGATCCATACAGCTGTCTCTCATTTCAATATCCATCTTAGTTAAAGTGCGAAGATCTATGACATCACCCAAAGGATGGAATCTTCCATTCTCTCTATACCTGGGTTGATCTACTGTATGTAGTGGCTCTGGAGGTATAGTAATAGCGACACTACCTAAACCAAAACCAGGCACTGGGCCCTTAACCACAGACACTGTGGTCTTGGTTACCTCTGTCGTTACTACTTCTGGTTTTGAACTAGGTATTTTTTCAAAAGCTGATTTTGTCGTGACAGGAATAGTTTGCAAAGCACCTGAAATGTACATACTCTGATCTGCCATACTTTGAATTTCCATAGTTTTCATGGATGGAGTAAAAATTGGTTGCATAGGCTGGGGAATCTGTTCTTTAGAAGGTGCTTCTAAAGGCCAGCTGGTAACAGCCTGACTAGTTATAGCTTCTGTGGGAGTTCCAGGCTCAGATGGCAATGTGATGACAACATAGGTTTCTTGTGAGGGTTTTGTCAACCTTGGTGAAGATTTGTTAGAGTGTGGAGACAAAGGGGAAGTGGGAGACGCTATTTTGTATTCAGCTGCAGAGACCAAATTCAGAGTCATACTTGAAGTCAATGACAAACCTATTGGTTTGGGCTGTGTTTCTGCTGGCTTATGAACAGCTATTGGGAGCGGAGGAACTGCTGGTTTAGGAGCAATTGGAGGTTTAGTGACTTCAGCAGGCCTGTGACTGAAAACAAGCCCTGCTGGAATGGAGGATGGTTTGGGTGGTACAGGAGGTGGTGTTGGGGTGTATGTTTTTGTGATAGGTACCACATGATTCTTTAATACAGCTGTGGACTCTAGTGTTGGAATACTTGTGACTGAAGGTACCGCTGTGGGAGCTGTTGCTGCTGGGGTCTTAATCTGTGACTTCTTTTTGGGATAAATGGCTGGCTTGGGTAAAATAGGTGGAGGTAATGGTGGTGGAGGAGGTGGTGGAGGAGGAGGAGGCGGGGGTGGAGAAGGTTGTGCAGGAGAATCCAAAGAAGAGCTTCTGAAAAGTGAGAATACTTTGGATGTTACAGCAGGAGCTGAGGAAGGCACAGAGACCATGCTGGTCTTACTTACAACACTGGGAGTAGGTACAGAAGATGTTTCTGATGCAGGCTCTGTAACTGGTACTGATGCTATACATACAGGTGGTTGCTCAGATGTAGCACTAGTCAAATTAATTCTTGTCATATCAACACCCAATTCTTTGTGTGAATCTTCATGATGAATTTTGACAATGCCAGCCTCTACTGTACTTTTCATTTTTCTAGCTGCTTCCTTTTCTGCTTTGGAGGTATCAAAGGTATCAGTTGCATATTGCTTGGGTTTTATAACTGTAGTTGCCACTACTGAAGGTGCAGTTTCAGGCAAACAAACTGCAGCTTGATCCACACTTTCCATATCTGATGCTATAGATGGCTTTTTAGTGGCTTCGGGAATAAATTCATAAGGCATGCTTACTTCAGAGTACTCTTTTGTAGATGTTATGGGAACTTGGGTTATTATCCTGACACTTTCAGGATCTGCTAGTTTACTTACAGCATCTGCTGTATCTACATAACCTGTCGTTGCACTATCTATAGGCGATGAGCTATCTGTGGTACAAACCGAAGATGTGGATGATGTTAAGGAAGCTGTATCAGAAGGTAAAACTGATGCAGCACCTTCTGATGTCTCAGAGTATGTCAACATTGATGTTTCATGAGAAATTATTTCTTGAATTTCTCTGGCATAATCTGTTAAGTATTCATCTTCAATTTCCTCTGCTGTAAAATGCTGTGTTATTTTAACATCTGGAATAGAAAGTGCTGTGCTACTGACAGGTGATACATCTGAGATTGCTGAAGTAGTGCTTGATGTTAAAGATGTACTATCGACTATTTCTCCAACACTAGGTACCTTTGTATCAGATGTGGAAACGAAACCTGAAGTTGGTTGTGTTGGACTGGACCCGGGGGTTAGCTGCATTCTCTGTCTTTTCATAAGCTCTTCATAAGCAGCTTCTGCATCTAACAGCTGCTTTTCCTCAGTGGTGGAAGTTACTGTGCTGTCTAATACAACTATTTCATGACTTTCTGGTATAATATAAGAACTAGAAACAATATCTTCTTGAGGCACAATAGAATGTAAAGTCTCAACACTATAGTAGTCTTTCTGTAGATCAGTAATTTTCTGTGGTTCTTCATAGATCTGTTCTGAAGCTCTTATTTTTTTGTCTTTTCCTCTCTGTTGTATATATTCATTGCTCTCATCTTGTCTCATTACAAGATTAGTATCAATAGTTCCATTGTAAGTATCCTCTACTAAAGATTCATAAATATAATCCTCTATTAGCATTCCACCATATAAAGATTCTTTTTCAAATACTTCATCTTTTTCATTTGAACTTTGAAATGGCTTGGACTTATGGGTCTTATGCATCATCTCCTCATATACCTCTTCGGCACTTTTCAATGTCTTTTGAACACCTTCTTCTTTTGGGAGTCCAATTGGTTGTTCATCTGTTGGCGAGTACAGAGAGACAGCAGTAGGCAATTTGTAAACTTTTTGTACTTCTATTATTTTTTCCGGGCTGATTTCAAATCCTTCAGGATCTGACTCAATACTAGGTGAATATTCAGAACAGGAAGATCTGTGCAGCTCTTCCATTTCTGCTGCCTGTCGTAATTCTTCTGTTGGAGATGCATCTTCAATGGGAGAAAGATTACTTGGTGGAGTCTTTGGACGTTCCCTTCTTCTCTGAGCTCTTAGTTCATCCTTGTCCTTTTTAGATTTTTTGCTAGAACTTTTTCTTTGTTGCTGTTCTAATTCACGCTGTTTCTCTTGTTCCTTTAGCAGTTCTTCCTCTTCCCGTAGTTCTTCTTCTTCTGAAGAATCTTCAATAGTTGGAAGAAGAGGACCATGTGACCGATGCCTGGCTTTGCGCTGTTGCTTGCTCTCCCCTCCCAGTTTTTTGTGACTAGGACTGCTGTCACTATCTTCATCAAGTGATGACACTGAAGTAGGAGATGTACCTGGTGTGAAACTAGAAGCATGTAAACTAGAAGACCCTTCTCCTCTAGATCTATCTTCTGGTGAATCTGTAAGACTCTCCATCTCTAGCTCAGGCTCTTCATCAAAATACAAAATACCTTTCTGTTGTTCAGATGCCTCAGAATATTTGTTTGTTATGGTACTATTTAACTCTATTGTTTTGAAACGCCGAAGGCCGCCTCCTCCAGTTACTGCAAGTTCTTCACTGTCTTGACTTTTAGTTTCCCTGTACTTTGGCTCTGGGCTTTCATCAAAAGTCTCATCATCATCATCGTGCCATGAATGTCGTCTTCCTGCATCCTCATCATAGCCTGCACTACTTTTCCGTGCCATTCTTCTATGTTTTCCAACTGTTCCTTTGGCTTTGCTTTTCACTTCCTCTTTCTTTTGGCTTTCAATTACACTGATCTCTTTGAGTTGACTTCTAATGAATTCATCATCTTCAGAAGCTGAGGCATCTTCATCAGCACTCATCTCTATAATCTGTTTTCTAATGAAGTCTTCCTCATCACCTGATCCCTGACTGTCATCTCGTTTGTACTCATCACTGCTTGAAGAACCAACACTAGCTCTTCTTTTTCTCCTTGGGACAGGTGAGTTTTCACTCTCACTGCTGTCTTCCACAGAATCATAGCGTTGTCTTCTTGCCAATATGTCATCTCCTTCATCTTCTTCCTTGTAGTCTGCCCGGGAGGAAGCACTTCCTTTGCCATCTTCTACAATGGTTCCTTCACCTTCTTGAATAGTGTCTAAGTCTTCCTCATCTGAACTGTAAGACTCTGGAGTGACTGGCAAAGGCTTTGTTTTATGTCGATCCTTTGTCTGTTCACTGTACGTTTCATAAAGCTCTTTGCTTTTCGCAGATTTTTCATCAGAAAGTGTACTTGCCTGAGCTTCCAAAATAGAGAGTACAGTACTTTCTAATTTAGCGAGATCTGAGGGGCTTGGTGGACTTTCTTGTGAAATAGTGTCTTTTTTATTAGATTCTCTGAATAAATCCTTTTCATCACTGGGGATACGACTTGGAATTTCACCAAGTGAACTTGATATCCCATCAGAAGAATACCCGGTGTCACTCAGACCTTGTGGACTTTTCTGTTGCTGAGAGCTTGATGTGTCTGATTTGTCATCCTCCTTTTCCTAGAAAAATAAATACATATGCGTGTGTATATATTTATATATAAATTCTTAATGTCTCCAGGCAATTACATACATGTGATTTTTTTTCTAAAAGATGAGTTAATGTCTCAGATGAAAAATTATGATGCCGAGAAGAATTATATTAAACCATAAAAGACTGAACACTAATTTTGTTATTCAAAACTATTAAAACAATACAAAAAGTTCCTCAAATTTTGAGTTTTTGCATTGAATCTAACTATGCCTTGCATGGCTGTCCACACTGGCAACTGATTTTATTAGCTGTGAGATGATCTTCCATTTTTCAATACAAACAAACACTGTATTTAATTGTTTTCAGAATACTTATTAATCTATCATTTGTTCTCATACGCATGGGACAAGTTGTTTGGGGGTTAATTTAAATGAACATTTTAATTACCTGTGTTTCAAAACTGCCTACATAGTTCTAGGTACAAAGCAGTGTAGCTTGCCAAACGCCAGCCCGCAATATTTCTGGGTGCTGCGCCTTTCTTTGCCCATTTAATCTTTTATAATCATTTAGCAATATGTCATTCTTCTAAAATTTTGGGCCTATGGTTTCATTTTGTTGATTTAAGCGTTACACATTCTAACATACAATGGAATACATGGAGTATTGAAGCATGATTCAATGCAATTTGGAATGTCCCCGTATCTGCCATTCAGCACTGTACAAACATTTTCTGAGTAGCTCATGAAAAAAAAAAGTTTCTCTGTAAATTTGTCATGCAGAGGTAAGCTGCTGGTAGGGAATTGTGATTGCAGGGAGGAAAGCACAATGGTCAGCTATTGATCAAAGGAAATAAGGAAGTAAACAAGGCAGGCACACCTGACTGAGCATCATAATCAATGTTTTCCTTCTCATCCCTAATTAAACACCCTTAGTCATTCTCCTAGCTTCCCGATCCTTCTACACCATTCTGAATGACAAGCACCTCTATCTCCTTCTTTAGATAACAAAAATACCAAGAATATCCTACAGCAAGTATTTCCATGCCAGAGTTTCCCTCTTGCTCCTCTCAACTGTGAAATGCTCTGTACTTAGAGAAAGTACCTCACCATTCAGCTAACAAAACAGCTCACTCTCCAAATGACAGGTCATCTTAGCTGTCATCTTAGGTGACAATCTTACGAAGTGTCCCCACCTCCACTAGTAATTTGAGAACAAGCATTCCAAAGTCTCCTGATTTTAAAAATATGATGTGATCTTCATATTTGTTACGTCCCTCAATAATACAAGTAGGTAGCATTTATTAACTTTGCTAATCTAAAAGTCAATGATTCTGAAGTACAGTAAACCATTTATTTAAAACTTTAATTTATCAACTTCCTTGGCAATATGCTGAGTTAAAAAAAATACCGTGGAGTAAATATATTAAGAAAATTATGACAATGGTTAATTATAAAGGTACATTTACACTCATGTTAGGTTGCTAGCAATTACAAGTGCTTTCAAAAGTTTATTCCCGCTAAAGTTATATTTAATGCCAAAATATCATAAACCAAATATTTATTATTGTCAGTTATTTTATTTTTAAAAACCAATCATGTTTTTTCAGTATTTAATTTACATTTAAAGTACCTGTTATTGCCTATATACATATCACTATGCACATAATCCTACATTAAAACACTAATATTACTATTACAGTAACCTACTAATTAATATTTTACTAAGTAATCTCCATTTCATAGGAGTGATTTATTATACGCTTTGCAAAATCAAATACTACCTTGAATATAAACTACATCTGTTCTTACCAATATTGCGCCCAATATGATAAATCCAAATATCTGATATCAGAGCAAAATCCATTGCAATTAAAAATCAAATATGAAAACAAAAATTTCTAAGGACAACTCTAATGATAAGGTTGTGATTAATATATAGATATGGAGAAACCTATAGTACTCCAAACAACTTCGGGAAGTCATCACCACTTAAACACTTCAGCACTTATTATTCTGAAAAATGTGCTCTTGAATATTCTCCAGCCCTTATGACAGAATTATATATACACTTCATAAAAAGCCAGCAATGGAGCATAGTTAAAAATTTTAGGTTTTGTATACTATAATTACATTTTTGTTTCCTTTATTAAAGAAGTGTTTAAGGGGAATTTATTGGGCTATGTTTTAAAAAAATACACATTTCATTAAAACCAAAGGATTTTTCTATCTAGAAACATCATGTCCCTCACTAAAATTTCACCTATTGTTTATTATTTTTTATTTTATTTCCAGTATGTTCATACTTATAATGACATACCCAACCAAACACACTGTGATCAATTTAGATGAGCTACTAGAAAATCCAAACATTGCTCAAGCTCAGAAGGTTTCCTAGGAGCTGATGGACAGACTGTGTCCAACGAGTGAAAGTGAATCTGCCAGATCTTGGTTCTCCACAGGGAGATGAAGTGATACAGTGACTTGTAAAGCAGAGACAGGAGTCAACTAAACATTTAAGCTCAGAAACAGGTAGACAACAACTGGTCATGGAACAACTTTAGCCATTCTCCTTGTAATTTGTGATGGTGCCATTATCTGTGAGTCCAATGTGTAGTACCTACTCAATGGCGCAACTAGAAGAGATGGTAATGAGTATTGCTATTGCCCGCGCTGTTGAACCTCAGTGTATGCCATAACGTCACTGCTATGAATAATAGGAAACTGAATATAGGAAAGACTGCCATTTGTACAGTATGGAGAAGGAAAAGATCTACAATAAGGAGGGACTTCTTTTATCACTAGAAATAAATGTGATGAGAAAATTCAACTTTCTTTTTAAGGCTACCACAATATGAATATATTTTCTATCATTTTTGCATGTATAGTTGTCTGCCCTGTGATATATCATGTAAAAATTATCCTGCACATGTTCCAAGATCATATGCATGTGACTTACAATAAATAATATTTGGTCTTTGTACTTTTTTTTCCCTGTTTCCTGCAGCCTGAGAACTAGGATATTGTCATTAGCTACATCTATTCGTAAATGACTGGTAATTTATTTTCCACAGGGTTGGCCATCACATACACAAAGACAGCATCATTGTCAAACTTGTAACATGCCATAAACATAAAATTTTTAGAAGAGTAACAAAATATTGCAGAAACAATGTTGCTAAGGATCATATATATATATTCAACAATTCTCGGAGAATAAAAAATGTATTTTAATCAATAAGAAAAAAACACGCTTTTTTTCTTGTAAAGTAGGAATTATTTTGGTATATGTTGAATTACTGGGCTTTTCTGAGTAGCTGAATGGCATTTTTTCTGAAAGTTTGCCTACTGTGAGTTTTTAATATTAGACAAATTTAGCTCTAATACAGACATTGATGGGAAGATCTTGAGACGTGAGGAACAAGGAGACTTATAAAACCTGCAGGCTGGATAAGACTGTTTAAAAGCAGCAAATGCAACCTCTTTAACAAATGGTAAAAATGATCTAATGCAGGATGTATTTGTACTATTCTAGTGGCATTTCTACAATGTCAGTGTCAAGACATCATACAACTATTTTGCATTAGAAGTTTTTGCTTTAGAAGCATTATTTATTCTTACACTTCCTCACTTTTAATATTCTTATTTGAAAATATAAAACTTAGTGCTTTAAAAAGTCCCATTGGTTATCAAATCCAATCAGAACTCTATTAAAAGAAAATTGTGATTAAAAAAAAAAAAGGTCTTGTCAGTTTTTCAGACTATTTATAGCTAGCAAGATTACATTCTGTTGCACAGAACAGAAATTTTATTTTGCAAAAGAACTCATGATTTTTAAAAGGTCATTCTGTTTATAGAGGAAGTAAAGATATTTACATTATCCAAAAAAAAAAGTTTGAGAGAGTGAAAAGACGACTTTGGTTGACTAAACTGTTTAATCTGTATTTAAATTTTATATTATCAAAATGAAACATTTTATTTGTGTCCAGAAAACTGCTTACAGAAAAGCCTTTTCCTCCTTATTCTGGCCCTTGGTCTGTGTTTTGTCATTAATGGCATGTGTTAGAATAATGATGTCAATTTACAATATATTAATTTCTACCTGGTTACTCAACCTAAGCACACAATCATTCCTCAGCAAACATAAGGTAGTAATAAGGGCGCTTATCTAATATAGCTGATGTGTTGTAAATATATGTCCAATTTACACCATGGTAATGTGGTCATGTAGATATGCGGAACTACTTATATGTTAATTTGTGAGTTCCAAGATGACTGTTTTATACTGACAAACTGTACGTCATATCTGTCCAACTTTTCTAGGCATCCTTGTTAGAACAGCTAACTGCTATTGCACATGTGAATAGTCAATATTACAAGATGGTTTCTCAGGAAAAAGACCTGTAAATCACGAGCAAAGTCAGCTTATTCTTTAAAATCTTTTTGAAGAAATTGCAGTTTAAAATATTACTGAAAAATAATGTTTTGAAGAAAAAAATGTCTTTACAACATCTTAAATCATACTTTGAGACCCAAATATTTAAAAATGTTTCAATATTTAAGTCACTTTTGTTTCAAAGGATGGCAGATCTCTCAATACAATTGATATCTGTGATTTTCCAAGGATCATTCTACTGATTTTATTGAATCAGAACTTTTGCCTCTCCATGTCTTTAGGGACTTGTTGCGGTGTTGCTGTTTTGGTTTTTTTTTTAATGAAAAATGAGGATAGTATTATTTACTTACTTCACTGGAATACTAAACAGTTAGTAATTAATATTTGCACAGATTTGGATATAAAATGGCATCGGCAGTTTGTCAAGTGCAGAAAGTATTAGGTTTTCCTTTGCATCCCTATTTAAAAATATATCTACTTGAAATACTTCATATGATTCTGTCCTGAAATACATGTAAAATATACTCTTCCATGTCTAGATATTGCCCTTTACCCACTGAAATAGAATCAATGTGTGATATCTGAATTGTTATCTCCTCTTCCACGTCTGTCACATGCTCTCTTGGGAAGAATTGTATTTAGCAATGTTTCATGTACAGCACAGAGAACATTAAAACACTTCAATAAATAAAAATTAAAAACAGAGTTATTTTTATGAAGTACAAGCTAGGTGAGGCACCAGCTTTATTTTTAATTCTGAACAATTTGAGCTGCTTCTTATTTTTCACTTTTTTTTAGGATTTTTCCAAGGAGCAAAAAAAAGCAGAAAAAAAGGGAAAAAAAAGTATTTTTGTGTAAAAACAGCTATTCCTTTTTCATTCATTCAATTCTGGTTTGTATTTCAGTGTGTTCTAATTTTAAAAATACTTTCAAGTAGATATGTGTGGGTTTTTTTTTTAATTCATGAAACTTCTGCTTTACAAACTTTAGCTAAGTGTGCTTCAAAGTCTGATAACAAAAGCAAGAGAAAGGTAATCCCTATTTATGGTATTAATTCAAGAAGTCCTGATCTCAGTTAGAAGGCAGTGGGAGGAAGTAAAATGTAAGTGAAGTAAGAGTGAAATATATGTGTGTGTCACATTAGAAACCACTAATTAATCTCAATTAAAATCTCTTGCTATCAGAGATTGAAAGTCAATATATGTATTGTAGATTTTCCAGAATATAATATGTTTTCACCTCCTTATCGAACATAAAAATGACCAGACAGGACTGATACTAGCATGTGATGAAAATTTTCCCTGACAAATGTTTTTCAACAGAAAAAAAACAAAACAAAATAAAATTTTTAACAACAGTAATAAAATTCTAAGTCTATTTCTTAGGTTTTCTGATATGAATTAAAAAAATTCCCAGAAGTGACATTTTGTTAATAAAATTAAGCCTACTCTTCTTGAAAAGTCCTGCAATAGTGTTTTATGATTGATACAACATAATCAAATTGATACAGGATTTTCTTTACATCTCCTTCTTGTTTCTTACAGAAGGGAGGATTTCTGGCTATGTTAGTCTGAGCCTAAGTCACAGATTCCCTCGGTACAATCAGAGGTCACCACACCTCTTGATACCATCAAGAGGAAGAAACACAACATCTGATGGGAGATATATTTCAGACAGAAAATTTGGTTTATAAAAATAGTAGTATTTTCCACAGCACAATTTCTGAATCAGGATATTTTTCTGTCAAAATATCTTGGTTATCACAAGGAAAAAAAATAAAACAAAAAAAAAAAAACCTTGACATTTTTGACTGGCATGATTTGAAAACATAATTTTGGCAAAGGTTAAACACTTTTCCTAAACCTCCTCCTACTTTCATAACATAATAATCAGCACCTAATTTGCGGTGCTGATATAAAAATCCATTATTTTTCATTTCTCAACAAACTGTGTATATTACTCACTTCAGCTGATAAAGTGACTTGTTGGTGACTTCACATCCAGCAAATGTATTTATTTAAGAAATACAGACCTCTAGCACATGCTATCATAAACTTATCCATTCATCTGACTTGAGAGCCCACCAAGAACCCTACCTAAAAGTACTTGTCCATATGAGATAAGCAAATGAAATAGTAAAAAGATATAAAGGTTGCATACTTTAACATGCCATGTTCAGGCATCACGAAGTATTCCTCAAATGTTTATTATATTTTGGTGTTGCAAAACACTGTACACCTTACCATCACAGATTATTCCTTTTTGGGATTAAGAACTATGAAAACACTCCGATTTCAACAATTAAACTCCAAAGTCCAGAGAGTCTACAGAAGCAGGTAAATAAATCAGAAATATTGGAAAAATAATTAAACAGGAACTTTAGCTTCATTTCAAATGCTTAACTGCTTGAGACTGAAAATCATGCAAGAAGTATTGAAAAGTTGCATGTAGAGTACAGGACCAACTGATGAAACTTTAACTCAATAGGAGTCATTGATTTTATCGTTTAGAATCATCCCATACCAAGAATAACAACAAAGAGCAGGAAGACATAAAGGAGAGGGTCTGTCAGGATCAGATCCTAAATTGCAGCAAGGGAGAAGGGGGGTGGGAGGGAAAACGTCACTTACTGTTTTTTCTTTCACTGCTTCCACATGGTCAGTTCCTGGCAAAGGTGCTGTCTGAACAGGACTTTCTTCTTTCTGAGCTTTTTCATCTTTCAAAACCATTTGTGAAATACCAGTTGTCAAACCCTCCTTCTTAACATCATCTTGCTTCTTAGCTTGCAGTCCCTTATAAGATGCTTCAACTTCTGCTTTCTTTTCAACAACATGGTCTTTAGTCTCAGCTGTAGTTTGTTCTTTTTTGTCTTCTGGATGTGGTGTGCTCTTTTCTGGGAGCACAGGTGTTTTATCTTCTTCCAATGAGCTTAGGGCTTTCTTTTGGTCTGAACTTACTGTTGCAGGAGTTTTATCTGCTGAAAGTGTCTTTGACAGTTTCCCTTGCTGAAGTTTTGATTCTTCTTTTTGAGCTTCCTGCTGGATTTTCTCCACTGGTGAAGTTTTTGTGATTTTCTCATGTTGAAGTTTTGGATCTTCTTTCTGAATTCCATGTTGGATTTTATCAACTGAAACTGCCTTTGGCAATTTGACCTCCCGAAGTTGTGCATCTTCCTTCTGAGCTGCAGGTTGGATTTTGTCAGCTGATAATGCCTTTGCCATTTTCATGTGTTGGAGTTTTGGGTCTTCTTTCTGAATTCCATGTAAAATTTTGTCAGCTGAGGGTATCTTTGCCAATTTTGCCTCTTGCAGTTTTACATCTTCCTTCTGAACTCCATGCAAAATTTTATCAGCTGAGGATGTTTTTGCCAGTTTTGCCTCTTGAAATTTTGCATCCTCCTTCTGAACTCCATGCAAAATTTTATCAGATGAGGCTGTCTTTGTCAGTTTTGTTTGCTGGAGTCTTGGGTCTTCCTTCTGAGAAGCACGTTGGATTTTATCAGCTGAAGGTGTCTTGACAAGTTTTCCCTGCTTAAGTTTTGCATCCTCTTTTTGAATTCCTTGTTGGATTTTATCAGCTGACAATGTTTTTTCCAGTCTCCCCTGTTGAAGTTTTGGAACTTCCTTCTGAATGCCTGGTTCTTCTTTCGGTTTTGCTGCTGCTGGAGTAGGCGGTGTGGGAGTCTTCTGAGGGGAATGTGAGACAGTGGGCACGGGCTGTTTCTGAGGAGTAGCAGGTGGTTTGGATACTGGCTGTGAAGGGCCTGTTTTCGGAAGTGGCACCTTGCCCATATCCCCAAGTTGTCCTGACATTGCCCTCTGGGTCTGGCAGTTTAAGCACAGCCATTCCTGTACCTGTGATACAACAAACATATGAAGTTACTTATTTGAAAACTTAACAGGAAAATCATACGGCGTTTTCAACTGATACAGCTGAATACTTCTAACCTGAATGCTATGCATACTGAAAAGTTATTTTCTTTGTTTGCTGCTCTTGTGGGAAGATCCATAACACCCTTCTTACAGAAACGAAGCATGAAAGGTTCCAGAAAGCCAAGCTGAACAAATATAAAATATACTGTGAAAACTAACAGCAATTACATAGTTCCAAAGTATTGATGACCTTTATGTACAAAGTTTGCTGATACATTTCTAATATCTATTGTTTTCTAAAGCCTCTATAATCTATCAATAGTTCCCTTGAATTTTGTAAATCTGAGTAAAAGGGGACCACTGGGACTCATAGCTCTTTGTGTTTCTCTTCAGAAGTTACCTCCCCCTCTTGAATTTGTGTATATGTATCAGCATATAAATTTAATATGGCTGTAACCCAAAAGGAAGATTACCTGTCTGCTCTCTTTACTGCTAAATCCCTGCTGCACACTGGCTCCTCTTACTCTTCTTCCCAGAAAATCAGAAAAAAAGGACAAATGCTTATATTTGTGCAAAAGATCTTGTTGCCAGTTGCCTAGCTACTACATGAGAGGAGTAATCAGACTGTTTCCAGTGGGATTTGGGGTATAGTTTCTTTAGAATAGCAAAAGGAAATTTTAAACACAGAAAAGTCCTGAAAGGAAAGAAAAAGCCCAGAATCTTCTGGATACTAGAATGGATAATGAAGCTCTACTTCACTAGTACAAAATGAGCTTCACTGGAGGATAAGAGATCTATGCTGTACATTAAAATCTTTGTACGCTTGTTTTTAACTTCTTTTACAGTGACAATGGAAGGTCTCAGAAATTCAGTTATTGCATTTCTCTGATTTAGAGAACTTAGTGAGCGACTGAATATGATGTACATGAAAAACAGCAAAATTGTTCTGTTATTATAATTATTATAATAATTATAATTATTCTGTTAGTAATTATATAGGTAATACTGCTGATAATATTAGTGTAATAGTATAGATGACTGATCAGTTACATTCCATTGAATATTTCAGAATATCCAATTGTATATAATCAGTTGCCCAGAAGATGTGGCATTTAGCCAAAAGAAGGGGTATCTGGCAGAAGTGTGCAACTCCAGAAACATATTAACAAGTAATACAGCAATAAATGAGGTAACACCAAAAGCAGAGACTGGAACTCCAGCTCTGGCCCTGCCAGCAAAGAATGCCTGAATGGCAGGGGTGTAAGCACCAGACTCCCTCCTCTCCTCCTGATTCCAAGTAACTTATCTTTTTCTGTGGAAAGAGGGGACTAATTTCAACAAATGCACTGGCAGGTTTTCCTACCAAGAGTACTTAACACTTGGTGATGCCAGCATATTGTCATCGATATGGCATTTCTCACAGAGTGGTAAAGGTTGGTCATGATAGGATCATAAATGGCTTTTCAAGATAGTTAACCAGAAGTGAGGCATCTCTCTATTCATCTCTAACGATGGAGCTTACGTGCTCAGCTCTCACATCCCAACCAGGATACTTCTGAGTGCACTGGTGCTTAGTAAAGTTTCTGTGCATAGTAACACCTACTGTCCAGGATACTATGATTTTCGGTGTCTTTAGAAATTAAGACATTTTGTGATTAGCTGGTTTCAAACACTTTCTGGAATTATCTAAAATCTACCAAAACCACAATTTGTGAAGTCTATCTGCATACTTCAGATCCAAACCCCATTATTAAATGGCTTTACAATTCTCTTGTTTTTTAATTGTTTTTAAAATAATTGAATCACTATGATGATGCTGCCCTTTGAAAGAATAGCTGATTAAACTAATAAGTGAAAGATAAATTACAAGAATTGCAGATGAAATGATAATTGCATGTGAAACAAAATTTAGTAAGAAAAGCTCATGTGGGCTAATTTTGTTGAAATGCAACTAAGGAGAGGCTATTTAATGTATAAAATAATTTTCTTTGTCTGACAAATTTTGTTTCAGGCACAAGAAATGCAAGAATGCATGCATTATCATTCAGGTCATCTAAAAACTGCCTTGTGTATTTATTATTCTACTTTTGTAGAAAATGACCAAACTACTGAGTCCTAGTAACTGACACAAATAAATATTTATTAAAAGTATTTGGCAATATTGTCCCAATAAATGCAGTTTATCGACTGAATCAGCTGTCTCCAAATGCAATGAAGCCCGTAATAGTTACTATACCCTTTGCAACTCCAAACTGAATGTAGCTCTGTATCAGACTATTAAATATAATTTAGATTTAGTTTTTCTGTGGAAAAAAGCATTAAAACCTAATCCTTCAGGGAAGATTATCCTCCTCTGTAGGACTTAAAAGTGTTCCAACTACACATCATTTGTCTGGGAAGCACTAATTAAGAAATACAAATAAAAGTAACAACTTTTTTGAAGAATGTGTAAAATACAACTTAGTTTTCTTGCAAACATTTCTGTTAGAGGGCTTTATCTCTAATTTTTACTATGGTTTCCTCTCTTTTTATGGGCAGCAACATTTTTTTTCCTAGAAAACCCACTAAAAAGGGGGCAAGTTTTGCCTTCTCCAATCAGCTTGACAAATACTCATTTCACAATGCAAGCAGAAGTAATACCATTATTATTTGTGCTAATACAGTTTCTGTCAGCACGGGGCATGGGAACAAGATAATACGTAAATGTTATTAAGCTTCTCAAAATCTAGCCTTAACCATCTTTAATTTCATAAAAACATAATTAGTGGCTTCTACCATGAAATAATCCACGGTTCAACACTTTGCTGAATTACATACATGCTATATAGATATTCTTAAAGAACATGTTACTTTATACATTAAATGCACATGTTCTTCTCACAGTACCATTTGTTTGTGACATAATTTCCATTTATTTCCTTATACTATATCCATACCCAGTTTCTAGGGTCTCTGTTTCCTTTCTATACATCTACATTTGGCTCTTCTTACTTCTCCTAGCTCTGCTGGTTATGTAGATCCCATTTCGTACCTCTTCAGCTGCAGGCTACTCACTGCTCATACACTTGCTCCTTCTCAGATTCATCAAGTCACATCCCTTCCCTCATTTAAACCCTTCACAGACTCAGTTCTCTGAATTACCTATAACAACTATAAGCAACTTTAGTAATAGTATTAAGTATTTAAAAACCCAAACAGTTACCTAGTCACTCTTTCCTCTCAGCTTTGCTCACTGTCCCTATTCAGTCTCTTTTCACTGGAGAAATGTTCTACAACTCAAGGACTGTGCTTTGTGCTGAGCACATAGTAGAACAAGTCTCTTAAAAAGGAAAATACTGACAATTAACAGGAGCAAAGCAAGGTGATAATGAGCAAATTGCCAAACTGCACTAAATCTTGTCAAGAGATGGAAGTCCCAGTCTTGCCTCCCTGCCATACTGATCAAGTGATGCTAGTGGAATGACCTGGAATTGTCCAGATATGCAGTGATTTAATGAACCTTGCCATTGTCCTCTTGGACTTTTGTTATATCTGCATCTATTTGCCACCTTTGGAAGAAGGGGCAGGTGTCTCAGGGGGACTACAAGGATGTGGTGAGGTTATGCAGGGAAAAGATTAGAAAGGCGAAGGCCCAGCTAGAACTTAAACTGGCCACCGCTGTCAAGGACAACAAAAAATGCTTCTACAAGTATATCAGCGACAAAAGGAGGGCTAAGGAGAATCTCCCTCCTTTGTTGGATGCAGAGGGAAACTTGGCCACAAAGGATGAGGAGAAGGCTGAGGTACTTAATACCTTCTTTGCCTCAGTCTTTAATAGTCAGACTGGTCATCCTCAAGGTTTTCATGCCCCTGAGCTGGGAGACGGAGACAGGACACAGAATGTAGTCACAGTTGTCAAAGAGGTGGCAGTCACTGACCTGCTCCTCCACCTGGATGCCCACAAGTCTATGGGGCCAGACGGGATCCACCCGAGGATACTGAGGGAGCTGGCAGAGGAGCTTGCCAAGCCACTCCCCATCATTTATCAGCAGTCCTGGTCAACCAGGGAGGTCCCAGATGACTGGAAGTTAGCTAATGTGACACCCATCTACAAGAAGGGTTGGAAGGAGGATCCTGGGAACTGCAGGCCTGTCAGCCTGACCTCGGTGCCGGGGAAGGTCATGGAACAGATCATGCTGAGTGCCATTATGCGGCATGTGCGGGAAAACTGGGGGATCAGGCTCAGCCAGCATGGGTTTATGAAAGGCAGGTCCTGCTTCACTAACCTGGTCTCCTTCTATGACAAGGTGACCCGCTTAGTGGATGAGGGGAAGGCTGTGGATGTTGTCTCCTTGGACTTCAGTAAGGCCTTTGACACCGTCTCCCACAGCATTCTCCTGCAGAAGCTGGCTGCTCACGGCTTGGACAAGTGCACTCTGTGCTGGGTTAAAAACTGGCTGGATGGCTGAGCCCAGGGAGTTGTGGTGAATGGAGCCAAATCCAGTTGGTGACCGGTCACGAGTGGTGTTCCCCAGGGCTCAGTGTTGGGACCGGTCCTGTTTAATATCTTTATCGACAATCTGGATGAGGGGATTGAGTGCACCCTCAGTAAGTTTGCAGATGACACCAAGTTGGGTGGGAGTGTCGATCTGCTGGAGGGCAGGAAGGCCCTGCAGAGGGACCTGGACAGGCTGGATTGTTGGGCCGGGGCCAACTGTATGAGGTTCAACAAGGCCAAGTGATGGGTCCTGCACTTGGGTCATAACAACCCCAGGCAACGTTACAGGCTTGGGGAGGAGTGGCTGGAAAGCTGCCTGGCTGAAAAGGACCTGGGGGTGTTGGTTGACAGCCGCCTAAACATGAGCTAGCAGTGTGTCCAGGTGGCCAAGAGGACCAATGGCATCCTGGCTTGTATCAGGCATAGTGTGGCCAGCAGGACCAGGGAGGTGATAGTGCCCCTGTATTCAGCACTGGTGAGGCCACACCTCGAGTACTGTGTTCAGTTTTGGGCCCCTCACTACAAGAAGGACATCGAGGTGCTGGAGCGTGTCCAAAGAAGGGCAACTAGGTTGGTGAAGGGTCTAGAGCACAAGTCTTATGAGGAGCGGCTGAGGGAGCTGGGGTTGTTTAGTTTGGAGAAGAGGGGGCTGAGGGGAGACCTTATTGCCCTCTACAACTACCTGAAAGGAGGTTGTAGAGAGGTGGGGGTCGGTCTCTTCTGCCAAGTAACAAGTGATAGAACGAGAGGAAATGGCCTCAAGCTGCGCCAGGGTAAGTTTAGGTTAGATATTAGGAAAAACTTCTTCACTGAAAGAGTAGTCAGGCACTGGCACAGGCTGCCCAGGGAAGTGGTTGAGTCTTCATCCCTGGAGGTATTTAAAAGACGGGTAGATGTGCTGCTTAAGGACATGGTTTAGTGGTGGACTTGGCGGTGGTAGGTTAAAGGTTGGACCTGATAATCTTAAGGGTCTTTTCCAACCTTAATAATTCTATGATTCTATGATTCTATGATTCTATTTACCACTTCATTTTTTAGCGCTGCTATATAGGCATGGCAAATACTTCTCCCAGGCTATGTGTTTTAAATTCCAATCTAAGTTTTTATAATCATGTGGATATTTGATCACAAAAGAGTCTACAAAAATCTTCTTATATCACCAGCCCTCTAGCTCCCGATTCTCTGTCAGGATGGTTCTCTGTAAAATCAAATTTTGTTCCATGAAGTCATATGACTTAGTTTAACACTTGTCTTTTCCTCAGTTAACCTCATGCCCTGAATGCAAGCTTTTCCCTAAGGCTATCTTTTCAGTTAGCCTGTCAACCCAAATTTATTAGGACTTGGGAAATGGACATCATCTTTTTCAGCAGTCTTCACTAGATAAATCTTCTTAGTTCTTTACAGAATTCTTCACACCCTTTGGTTCCTGAATTGGCAGCAGACACTATTATTGGCATCACAAGTGATACTAGTGTGCTTTAATATTCTGAATCCATGGTGCTCTCCCTGTGTTTTCAGCAATCCTTACAACCCCATATTGCTCGGCAGAGCAAAGTAGCTGTGTCACAATGTTCTCCTCATTCAGTTTCATAATAAACAAATGTCAACATGAAAAGGGCATACATCTAACATTCATTGTGAATGTCTGTTTTTCAGTTGTCATGCAAGAGCTCAGGCATTTCAGTTCCTTTGCTTTTTTATTCGCATACCACAATGTCAGGTAATTTGAAGTTGAAAATAATAGGTCAACTATTCCATCTCCCTGCCAGTCAAGGATTTTTTATTGCAGTATGTTGATAAATTCATTATCCACTCTTGGCAAATGCTAATTGGTAAACTAGAGTTTTTCTTTAACTGAAAGTAACTTGAAGTACTTAATATATTTGTGAAGGTGAAAATCATAGAATCATTAAGGTTGGAAAAGACCCTTAAGATCATCAAGTCCAACCATTAAAGAAAGCATTAAAACAAACACTTCTTCCCATAAAACATCTCTAAGTTACTTCAGAAGGCAAATACTCTAGTTTAATTTAGATACCAATCAACTACTTCTTTTGTCATGGTTAGATCATATCTTTATACCATCCTAATTCTTCTTCCTCTCTGCTCTCAGTAAAACAAAATCATAAAACCAACATAGGAATGAAAAAAGCATTAAGAAATAAATGTCTGAAAAATTAATATCCTTCTGATTTCATTACCTAAAATAATCACATTACAAAACAGAATCTTTATCAAAAACCATATGCTAATAATAAAAAACTGAATATATCTGTGAAAAGAAAAGCACGCTTTTTCTCCCTAATTACCTTATAAACAAAACAGGGGGAGAAGCAATGCAGGCAGTCACTAAAATATTTTTCTTATTACTCAAATCTGCCATCTTCTTTTTTACTAAGCATAGATTTGAGTATGTTTCTTAGAAAACACAATAAACATATATTTAAAAGTAAGACATCTCTGGCATAAATACTAATATAAACTAGTTGTTCTGAGACTCTACAACAGTTTTACATTGGATATTTATTTTTAATTGATTTGGGTTTTATTTCCACATACTTGTACAGCATGTTTCCAAGATCTCATATGAATAAGACACTTAATGAAACAATAGAAAAAGTAACCAAATAGTGCACGCAGAGAGGAAAAGCCATCTGATGAGCATAGCAAACTCCATCTTGAAGATCAGAAAAAGCAGGGATGAGGAAAGAATTCCCAAAAATATATCTAAGTCAAATTCTGCAAAGGAAATTTAAACAAGTAACAAAATATTTGGTATCCTTGTAGATAAAAAGATATCCACAGTGCAGTTAAGATTGCTTCAGAGTTAAAGGTATGGTCCACATAATAGGTGTTTTAATCTCAAATTTTTATAACAGTGAGATTGAACACAAGCAAATGTCAACAGGAAATGAGCACACAGAATAGAAATCCTCATATTGGATGTGGAAATGCATGATCATAGTCTGATAGTACTCATTAAAGTATATTGGCATAAGAAAGCCAAATCAAGCAGCTATGAGATATACATAATCAATCCAAACAACACACAGCTTACCCACATTCAACTCATATCTACTTTTATTTAATGTATAGCTGTAACTACAGCTCTGCCAGACCAATTCAAATGTTTACAAAGTTTTAGAAAATAATTTGAAAGAAAGTTGAATTGATCCTTGTGATGAAGAAAAGAGTCATATACTAAAAGGCAATATGGGTGTACTGGAGGAAGACTGTGTCAGGTAAACCTTGTATTTTTTTCTTGTATAATATCATTTATTCTCCAGGTAAAAATGAAACTATTGCATGTTGAGCATACCTGGATTCCAGAACAATAACTGAGCTTGTGCCACCACAAAATGATTAGTCAACTTAGTAGAGAGGAGTCAAGAAATTGCCAAGTAGGGAAAACACATCTCCTACAGAGGGAAATTACCCTACATTCTTCTTAAGTTTTAGTTACTTTTCTTATGTTTTAGTTACTATAAAGTAACTATGTATTCAGGCTTTGCAAGCCTTCACATCCTACTGCCCCGGAGACATATATTGTAACATGAGGCCGGAGTCACTCTTCCTCTTGTGAGGTCCCTGTCCTGCTCGTCACAGAACGGCGCTTTTTCCAAACAGGAGAGAAGGAACTCTTGAAACCTTCGGCCCAGAGGTTCAGATGTCTACAATGCAAGGCCTAGGTTGGTACAGCACAGCTGTGAGTCCTCAACTCGGTTTTACTAAGAAAACGGCTGTTAAGATGTGATAAGGTGTTTGAGAGAAAGCCAGGTGATGAAAGAAAGTTAAAAAAAAAAAAACCAAACAAAAAACAAGAGCAAAACCACAGAGTGTCATTCGGAGAAGAATTCAAGATGAAAAATACTGACATGAAGAGGTATAAAACCAAAAAATACACCGAAGTGGATGGCAGCAACTCAGCAACAGCGACGGTCAGTTGGTCTGTTCCAAGGAGAAGGAGAAGTTGATGCTTCCTAACCTGACTGATGATTGCCTGGCCAGCAAACACTATTGAAGGGCCTCACTGAGGTGGCGAGTATATTAATATTAACAGTTCTTCAGATGTATCTGTCTGCTGTGTGTATTCCTCAACAAATAATTGCTCTGTACTCCTAAAGTCGGTACATCTTCCTTGCTGAGTGCCTCTGCATATGGTAGGCATTGCCTGAACAAAACGACGCAGGCAGGGAAGGTTACATTCCCATCTAGAATGGGAATGGTGGCCTGAGTATTTCTTTGGGAAGTGTGAACTACAAATTCAAACCTCACACAGACTGAGGACTCAGATCTCCTACCTTTAGGGGAAATATTCAAATCACTAGACTTACATGTAAAAAAGTTACAACCACCATCACACAGAATGACCGAGGGACAAAGGTATTCAGAGCATGATCACCAAATCAGCCTGTAGATCTGGCAGGAGAAAAGAATACAAAAATAAAATATAAAAGCCCCACACTCTTCTCTATCCAAAGAGTGTTAGGCAGGAGATAACTGCCTAAGCAGCCAGCTTGGCAGAGACAGGGTCCACAGTTGAGCCTCTATGGTGTTCAGAATTAGGAAAATATAGAAAAGTTTTCATAGATACTGTGTGCCTGTGGAGGTCACAGGCAGTTTTCCAGGATCATTCTCCTGAATTTATACACATAAATTTTGTCTAAAATGTCACTTAGGATCTTAAACATATTTTTGGATTTTACCCCAAGTGGAGAAAGGATGTGCAAACAAATGCTTAGTCAGATGGCTGGTTTTTGGAGAAAAGTTTAGAAGAATATGGCTAATTTAACCTAGGGAAATGAATCCCACAAATATGACTTATATAGGAGGAAAGGTATACTGGCTGCAAACCAAATGGATATAAATTGTCCATGGATAAATTTAGGTTTGAAACTAGAAGACCTTCCTCGCCATGAGTGATTTGCAGTTTGGAGTACGATACAATAGGAGTGATGGTACGGAGAAATGCAGCTGATTTCAATATGTGATGTGTCTGCCAACAAAATCACTCAATGATTCATGAAATCCTTCCAGTTTTACAAACTGCATTCCTGTAATAGCACTCATGAGCAGAACGCATTATATTATTAGCATTAAAGAGATTCATAGCATTTAGCCATCTTTAAATGTCAAGCTATCTTTCAGCCACCAAAGAGAGACCATAGAAATGCACAAAAGCTGGTTCAGGTAAATGTAAAGCATCAACTTAAAAAAAAAACCCAGCAAAAATTCCTGCAGAATAAAGAAGTTTGTCAACAGAAGGAGGAAGGGATTACTTTTTTAGTTTGAGAAAGCCTTTTTTTTGTTTGAAGTTGCAATCAAGCTGAGATTGTTATCTGAACAATGCAAAAAGATGACCAGCTTTTATCTCTTTCTCAAATAAAGGCTTTCAGTATGTGACTGAGGAAGACCAAGTTACCTCAGCATCTCAGATTACTGTCATTAATTGATAAGCTCACTTTTAAGCCATCACAACTATGAAATAAAATAAGTTATTTTCAACTGTTTTCGTTGCAGAGCTGTGTACGTACCCAGTTACTACTGCTTATGTGACTTGTTGGTGTATACATTAAAAGTCACAAAAACTGACATGACAAAAAATGTGGTTTATATATTTATTTCTGTTGCCACTGGGAAGCCAATATAGCAAAAATGAGTGAGAGACTCTGTCCTGTTTTTCCCATATGCATCAGTAGAAATATTTGCTATTTGCTTCCTGGCTGCTGCTGTGCATAGCTATTGCAGACAGATTGCTATCCAGGCTTATGCAGCTCAGTTACGGTATATACCCAGAAGTCTCAAAAGACTTTGGTCAGTGTGTTGGAAGGTACGTATAATATCAAAATAAGAATAGAATCAAGTTTACTTCTCTTTATGTCAGCTTTGAAGTGCAACAGAAACCTAGAACAAAAAAATGCCAAAAAAATGCTACTTAACCTTTGCCTGTTAAAAGCCATCGCCAGTGACAGTGCTGGTATTTGTTCTGAACTGTGATACCTTCGCATATAGTCTGCTTGAGGAGCTGCCATTTCTGCATGCTGCTCTAAGACACTTTGCTTTTTTTACTTGGTGTCTGATGGGCAGCAATAAAAGTAAAATCTATTTTATTCTATGGCTGCAGTCCACAATCTTCTGTCTTAGATTATGGGAATTCTAATCATTACTGGGGGAAATAAAGCAGTTCTAATAAAAGAAATCTTAAATTTCTGAAGGCTGTTTTAGCTTGCCATCTTTAGAATGAAACGTTTTGGAGTAAAATTGTCATTAAATCTCTTCAAAATTACTTCTTGATTTTTTTTGCCTTCAGTTGCTTTATGCCTCTTCCAGCATCTCTTAATGGCAATATATTTCATGCTTTTCAAGGGAGAAAGAAACATTCCAGACTATTAGAAGACATATTCAAATCACATAAATTCAAGTTTATTGGAATTACTGTATAATTATTCAGTGTGGTCTAACAGAACACTTACTCTTCAGGCTGTTAAATCTTACTTGTAGCTTAGCATTGTTCAAAACACCGGGGTAGGCACTACCTAACAGGTGAGAAAGCAGGATTTCCACTGAACTGTGGATGTGTATTGTGTAGACATTTGTAATTGTGGTTGGTAGCTTTTGCCTTTAATGGAGAGAAACAGGAACATTTAGAAGGCAGTTAATCTCACCTATCATAGGACATTAGATAAAAAGACTGGCACTTTAAAAGTGCCTGTTTGTGTCCACTGACTATAGGGCAAGAGTGTAGCTGATTAGACCAGTTCCTCATGTCTACAGCTGACCTAGAGAATATCACCTTGATTTTTGAGCTGGAAGAAACTGCAACAAATAAGAAAAGAATAAAGATATGGGAGAATGCACAATGGCAATGAGAGAGCATCGATCAGTACACTGGGTGCATAGTTACCCCCCAAAATCTGCTCTGGAGCCTTTATCTTGAATGCAGTGGCTATGTACAACCACTATTTGGATCTTCCCCTCCTTTTTGTTTTTCCTTATCCTTAATGTCTTCCATTCAAGTTTGTTACTTGCTAACAGAAGCTTTCAGGGACTCTGAATTTCTGAAAAACACAGCGTGGATGCTGGACTGATAATGACAGCATAAGAGCTCAAAAAGGTGCCAAACAGTCCGCCTATGTTTCTAAAGTGTTGGTACATCCCAAGAAATTCTTCTCTGCCGTGTTATCCTGTCAAACAAAGACTGATGACCTCCACAGGTCCCTTTCAACTGCAACCGTTATGTGATTCTGTGAACGTGCTAAAAACTAATACCCTAGCACCAGAAACTGTAACATTTTATTCAGTCAGAAGGTTTCAAAGGATACTCCCTAAAATCTACAATAAAAAGGTGTATTTTATAGAGCGGTAGAGCAATCAGCAAGTACTCCTAATGCCCTAAGATTTTCCTTTGGCTCCAGAAAAAAATGAAAGCACTCATGGAACTTTGTTAGCTGGTTTGTTGTCATTAATGAGCCCTTCTTTTTCTCCCCCACCAAGTGTTAAACAAAGAGAGTTGTGAATACTGCAGCAGATTACCAGGAAAGTACAGAGGAATCTGTGTTTCTCCCATGTGTTGGGAATTATCTGCTCCTTAATTTTAATAGGGTTGGGACTTCTGAATATTCCACTCAATTATGAACAGATGAAATACCGAATATGACAACACAAGGATGACCTATTTCTTCAAATGCTGACAACTCTGAAATGTGTATGCCCTTACCTCACTTCAAGATACATCCCAGCACCTTCAGAAAAAGCTCAAATTTTGTGTCTTTTTAGCAACTGCTCTGTTGTTTGGGAATGTTTATTTTAGTAATTACATTTGATAGACAATGGGATTTTTATGTGTATAATGTCTGTGTATACTTTAATTTCCTTTAGTTATTTTGCTGAAGGCCCTTAGAGACTTAGAATTATGCTGTCAATGAACAAAAATGTATCACTACTGTATGTATCATCATAGATGCAAAAAAAGCAAAGCTGTCGAAAAATAACTGCTTTTTTAATGTGGAGGGGAACATCATTACTATACTTGTTTTTACTCTGCATCTAACTGCACTGTCATGCATTTGTTGGTTTTTTCATGCACTGTTCTAACAAGATGACTAATAGTCCTCCTTTGTATTGGGAGGTTTAGCTGTAGGGGTGCTGTTGCCCAAAAGAAAGGATTGAGCCTTCCTCCTCAGTCTTACTCACACAGAGAAATTCCCATCAAGCATTTTACTGCCTCTGGCAACCACTTCTTCTGTTACCATGGCAAAACCAACCCCAATGAAGGAAAAAACAACAAAGTGGATATGGGTATCATCTAAAGGCCAAAGAAGTCAATGGAAGGGCCTCAAGTACTTCAGTGGAATTGGAATGATTAAGATCTGTGTACAGTTTGAGAAATTCTACATTACAATGAATATCCACAAACATTATCTGAAATGGTATAAAACTTTTTTACAACTGTGCAAGGAAAAGATTCTGAGACTGTAGCTTCTTTAGCCAATTATATATGATACTTGCGGTGTCTGTCGTGATAACATTGAAAGATCTCCAGGTGCTACCACAACGTAAATTTGTAATAATACTAACCTCTAATTGACACAGAATGATACCCTGTAAGCCTATGGGCTCAATGTTTTAATTAGCGAATCTATAAAATTGAATTTAGGAAAGCCTGTTAATAGTCAATGTTCTGTCAAGGGAGGGTTAAAAAAGTTTCTCCTATAATAAATATCCTCTTGATTTTTCATCTCTACCAAAGATTCATTAAAGTATGTATCCTACTGTTGATTTCTTTAGCTCCAATGGAGAATATCTACCTTATGTACATACTTTATGTTTTTCCTTTTATATACAAACTTACAGACTCTATACTATGGCTTTGTTTTAGAATACATATGACCATCTATTTATTTTTGTATTTCCAATATTAACATCTGAAGAGTTAGATATGTGGAGTGGCATTTAGTTTTGGGTACTGGGTTTTCTGCTAAAATGTAATACTCCAAGTTTTTTTCAGAGAGCTTCCGCAGTTAACTGCTGTCTTCTAGTGAAAGAAAGAACCCATCCCTATCACCCCAAGTCAGTGTACCCTTCTTTCGCTGTGATGAGCTCCATAAATGTAAGAGGATCCATAGGGGACTTGGATCTATCCTTACTCACATCACAGTTTCCTTCTCTGGCAGGAAACTATGCACGCTCAATAGTGCAACCTGTAGTCACAGGTATTCATGATATTGCCTTAAAAGATAATACAATTTTTAGAAACCAATAAGCCAATCAAACAAATAAGAACTGGATTTCTTTTTCATTTTCTTTTTGTTTTTTAAGTCTTTAAGATATTTTTGAATATTGACTTTTACCATAAAATATGCATGAAAATCAAAGAGCTTTCTGTCCTTACACATGAATGACAATACCATCTTTATATATGCAGTCTTCTAATCCACCGAGTTCATCCCAGCATATTTTCAGTATTATTTTGCTATCTCACTTTCCACTCACAAAGAACACTGGAGATTCAGTATTTACTTCCAGGATAAGAAGATAATAATTACATTCATAAACATATTTCAGCACATATCTGACAATCATAGTCAGATGACAGTTGTTGCAATGACATTCTCTTTCACAGGTTCTTTTAAGGAGATTCCTAACTAGATGACTACAACAATTTCAATTTACTTGCATCCATGACAAATGAATGTGCTGTTGTGGATTAATTAAATAGCAGTATATGACCTCCATTTACATTATTCTTAACTCGCTTTGCTAGTATTATTGTAGTTATTCCATTTAGACCATACAGAGCAAAGAAATCTGAGGTTGTGTTAGTGTCTGAAGTAATAATTTTATAGTAAAAGACACTTTTTAATAACCGGATATTTGCAAACTAATTTACTCTGAGCTTTAAAAAATGTGAGGTTATTGTAATCCTTCTTGGCTGTATGTAAATGTTGAGTAGCCCCACTATGCTCCTTTGTACCCTTTATTGTAACAGTCTCAAAGAGTAACTGTTTTCTAGGCCTTCTAGCAGCTGAATCACTATTCCCCACACAACTGGTCAGCAGAGAGCATGAGTATTCCCATCCCATCATTGCTATTATTTGTTCTGAACTGTCAAAATGTCTAGTGTCAGGGATGGCACTAAAACACCAAACAATTCCATCCCCTGAAGAGCTGGCAGTCTGTTCAGTCCTGTGTTCAATGTTGACCTTTTATGGAAAGTCTCGAGGAAAATAATTTTTGTTCTCAAACTACGGCTTAGCTATGGAACTAGATGAGATGAATTCTGTAGTAAAAAGGAGAACTATTCTTAATGTTACAGGGTGCTTCGTGCTCAGCGGATCTTTATCACATCTCAGAATCTATATTTGAAGATAAACTACAAATACAACCTCCTTATCTGAACCTTAATGGATCATATTAATAAACAGCTCAACCATTCTCTCTAAAATCTTTTTTATTTTGGTCATCCCCAATACAAATACAGAGACAACTGATATACATCGTTATTCTGAAAAGTCATTTTGTATTTTGTTTGCTCTAGCAAACCAGATAATCCTAAAACTAAATGTGTAGTTAATTTCAACAATATACTTTGCAAAAACAATAATCTCTGCCAAGACAGATTGAAATGTGTCTGCCTTTTGCCCATGTTTAGTCTATTACTGCATGAACAGTCCTCTTTACGAAGAGGGATCTGCATGCTATTTCACATAAGTGGAAGCAGCTGATCATACACTCCAAGTGAAATGCTATGGAGAAGGATGGAAATACTTACTTAAAGAATAGAAGGTTGGTGTTTTTTTTTTTTTGCTCCTAGCTCCATCCATTCTCATCTCATCTAAATTTTAATACTCAAATGAGGAGCTCAAGTTTTCACCCTGGCTACTCAAATTCACTCACCAGGCTATGGGACATTATCTCCAGACATGCACACCACTGGTGGGCTGACTACTATATCTACTCCTGATTAGCGAGAGAGACTGCCGCAAATTATGCTCCAGTCAAACCTCACTTCAAGGATGAATTTGAGATGTGCTGAGACCCTACCCTAAAGTCCAAATATAAACTTTTCTTAAAATGATAGCCTGAAGTAAGGTACTTAATCTGTAATCTGCTACCTAAATAAATGGTCTGATTTTCAAAAGCTCTAAATACCTAAAGACACTTCCATAGACTCCCATTTTTCAGTTAATATCTCTTCTGTTTGAATGTTACTTTAATCTGTGTGCATATCTGTTTCATCACTTATGTTTATTGTAAATGGGCTTTATCATCTGAGTTCATTACCATTTAGTAGTGATTTATGTATAATGTTTGCTCTCCGTGTTCTGTGACTGATATATGAATCCTTTCAGTGCCTGAAAATGAGGGGGGAAGGCAAAGAAACAAGCAGACAAAAAGACTAGGGAATAACTCATAGTCAAGGAAACAGACTATTCTCAAGGAAGACAGCACAGGTCCAGCAGAAAGTAAAGGAAAATCACTTACCTGGCTTTGGAAAATTATATTAATCATTAACTACAGATACAGTAAGAAGGTTGCATATAGCCATTTCCCAATATACTGGCAGCTGCCATGGCAGTAGAGAGATAATAAAGCAAACAAAGGAAATAGATACTGTACTATTACATCTGTGCAGAACGACCACAACTTTGTGTGATACAATCCCTGCTGAGCAGCACATACACCTTGCAGCTACTTCTTGAGCTCTTCCCAATGGACATCTCTCCTAAACACCCAAACTGAGGAGGGGAAAACTGTACTGACCTCCCTGCTTTAAGATCATGACAAGGGCAGCATGAAGAGATGGCAGAGCACAGGAGCACAGAAATAGCCACAGCTGCCATCTCCTACAAAAACACTGGCTGGTTTTGCAACACATGGGTCAGAATAACACTTTGTCATTAGGTGTGGCCATTTTCACTGATAAGAGGCAAGTTCCCAAGCTTCCAGGCAACGCAGTCTAAAGTCCAGGGACAGGCAAAGGGAGAGATGAGGTGCAGGTGCAAAAGGGGAAAACCAAGCCTTTTTAGTGTCTTGGCTTCTGCCTCCTTTGAGATTTATGCTGATTATGTCTCAGGAAGACTGTGGTAGACACAATTTAACTAATAACTAATCTTTCCTGCATGTCCTGCTCATTGATTTTACCTTGCACTTTCCTACCTAAAATGTTGCCCTCCTACAGCCACACACTAGGAAACACTGGAAAGATTGTCTTAAAAAGGAATATGCCATTTAGTCAGCAAGATAATCCTGTCAAACATTGTAACTCAAAAAAAGGGAGCATGCTGTGTACTTCCATAATTTGGCAAATATGTACACGAAGGATTAAAAATAAAACATTTTTCTTGGAAAATTTCAAACCAATATTCATTAAAATTTCTTCTCAATATTTCTTACAGAAACATGCTTGCAATCTGTTTAAAAGTATAACATACTGTGATGCTACAGTATGACTTAAAGCGGATGTTTTCTTGGTGTTTAATGTGCAAATAAATCCTATATACTCCAGCAATCCTACATTGTAAGCTTGAGTCTACTTTCAAGAGACACCGTGAGTACAATTATGCAAAGAAAATACCAAATAATCTAAACCCATGTAAGTCTGCCCAAAGCAAATGTACTGCTAACTCCCAATACAAATATTAGAGGAAAAGACAATTTTAAAAGTTTTAAAAAGAAAAGTTTTAACTGCTAGGAAAAAAAAAAACAAACCACAAAACAAAGCAAAACCAGTGAAAGAAGGAGACAATTTTTATGTCTCGTTACTGTTATAAATCAGTGGTAGCTCCTTGGAAACAAGTAAGGGTAAGACCCCAAGATACTGAGTTGAACTATTGTCAGAGTACTCAGTTTCCCAATGGATTTGCAATGCCTGGTAACAGACACATGGATTATGCTGTTACCTCATGCCAAATTCTGTAGTCAGAGGAAAACCTCAAACTATGTCATCCACAGACTCCAAGAGTGCATTCATAAAATGGAGCTTTTTAAAATATTAAACTTATTTGTATTTTATGATGAAATATGTTTCTGTAAGACCAAATACGTTTTAATCAAAACTCCACAATTATTTCTAAACAAAAATACCAAATGTTTCCAATCTCCAGGAATGCTACATTAATTACTTGAAGATTAATTGTTTTAACCTTGTAAAATTCAGTTTTTCACATGTCTCAAAATACACACAGTACTGCTTTACTGATTATGAAGTAGGGAAAAAAAAATCTACACAGATAACAGAAAATAAAGTGCCCCCAAAATGATCTCCCTGCAGTCCTTAGTTGCTTTCACTGCTTTTTGCTATCTCCAGAAGAATAAAGAATCCTCTCAAAGCAACTCTGTTAGCTCAGCTTTAATACTAATTACACAATTACTTAGCTAGTTAAGATGATTCAGAATTTCTCCTTGATGAGAAGTCAAAGGATCCCTCTCCACATCTTCAGCCAATTGCTCTAAGATATTAAATTTTTCATGACAAGGGCAAATCAATAATCTTACACTCATACATGTATGAGTGACACACAGATGGACATTCACTCGCATACACGTGTATGCAGAACACTGTAGGAAGCCAAACAAACTCATTCAATACATTCATAGATTCTTATGGCCAGAAGGGGCCATTATTCTCAACAGAATTGATCCTTTAAAGCCTAAATTCATCTAGTTTCACCAAGAGGTTTCTATTCTCAACCTTTCAGCATTTCTTTTAGAAAGATATGCAAATTTATGGGGGAGGAACTTCTCCATCTTCAAAGTTAATTGTTCCAATAATTACTCTGTAAAAATTTTTTTTACATGCAGACTCTTAAATGACACAAAAAATACCAAAAAAATCTAGGGAAAATATGAATTTTTAATTATATTTGTCTTTCTAAAGAATCATACTAAAACTTTTAAAAGTTAAACTTTAAAGGAAGTATTGCAAGACCAAAACTCATGTGACACAAGCTCAGCACTTTCCTACATGTAGACGGACTATAAATGTATGTTATAATCACAGTCCCTTTTGGCAGCAAATATTGCAGTTCTTTTTTCATGAAAATAGGTTCCGTTTTAAACTAGACAAAACTCGACAACAATAATGCTAAAAAATAGAATAAATATGGCTATACTTATTTTGAAATCACACAATTTCTATTTGTATTTTAAATCATACTTATTGGTTTTGTACCTTATGTCAGATTTAACAAACCTTATTCTTTTGGTTAACATCACATTTGTATTATTCTCACAACGTCAGCAGAAACTGCATGGAAACTTAGCTTTTATCTTGAAAGCACAGCCTGTCTTTAACCGTGTTTTAAAAGGGTATTTGATGCTAAAATGTCCTTAGTAAAACTTTTAGATATATTGCAAATTGTAGAAAACTTTCAGATACATTTTAAAATACTTTTAAATCAAAATGTTATGGGGTTCTAAGGTTAACTGCTCTTTTTACTCTATTGACAAGAACCCATCTGCCCTTTTGGAAGTAAACCGTTCTCGTACTTTACTTCTACAACCAGAATATTAACATCTGTCACAAAAGTGAACAAAAAATTTAATTCTCCAAACCCTAGACTGAATTCTACCTTTTTATCCCTTATTAAAAAAAAAAAACAAACCAAACAAAAAAACCCACAAAAACCCAAACAACATAAAGAGCAAATAAGTAAATAATAGCAACTTTCATTTGAATTTTCACAGTCAGCTTTTGTTTCTTCATGATTCCCTATGTGGACTACAATTAGCCATCTATCAAATGCGTTGCTGTTATTCGCAATAGACTGATCTTATTTTCTCATTGAAAATCAATTTTCAAGTCTTAATTAATCTTGAAGCATTTGCTCAACCCTTGAAACACTCTTTTAAAGAATGTGTTTACATCATAGATAACATAACATGATGCAATCTTCCAGGATGAGTGATACTAATGTCCGCTTCTAATTAATTTAATTACAGGTTTCCTATTAAGTCAAGAACAAACATCTGGAGATAAAAATGACAAAGAAGTTAATAGCACTCAGTTGTCTGATGAAAAGTCAAAAGTAAAAAAAATCCCAAACCACCAAAACTTCTTCCTTCATAAGTTTTGTATTACTTTCTTCCTTCTCCCCTTCTCTTTTCTCTCTTGCTAGTCATGTGGGGGGAAAAGAAAGAGAAAAAGGAGGAGACAGAAGAGAAGCTGAACAAGAAAAGAGTCAGCTGGGTTAGACATGCCAGAAACAAACACACAAAATGCATTTTTTTCCTGGAAAAGGGTTGTTAATGAAAAAAATGTGTCCATCTCTGTTCTTAGGCTATGACAGTCGAAGTTCAGCCAATGGAATTCAGGTGATTAAACTAAATGGAGGGTCTTATCCAGATAGCACCTCCACTCTTACGTGTAAGAATCCTGAGCAAAAATTTTACACACTTTTTTATGTAATTTTATTCCTCTTCAGATACAGATCCACAGTTTTCTCTGCTATTTGTAACCTCTCCACTCTCCTTAGGATATTCACATAAGAAATGGTCTGAAAATAATGAAATAACAACACTTTACAAAAAAAGAAGTGGAACAGACTTTGCTGGTTATCTCTAAATCTCCTTATTTTTCTAAAATTATTACAATTTTCAGAAAAAAAACCCCAGCCTTTTGGTAAAACCATTCAAAATAATTGTTTAGTTCTTGGCTTTGTGGCACCTGAACAGCTTAGCTAGTTTATTGTCACCTTAATTCGCAATTTATAAAACAAGGATATAGTTTTTTTACATGTTTAGTCTGGTTTTTTTTTTTTTTTAAGAAAGATATCTTTGGAATAGAAACTTACTCATATTTTTATGCAACTATACAGTTTAAATTAGGAATTCCCATTTCCATTCTATTTTTTTAAAATCATATATATCATGTAAGTGCATTTAAAAAGAAAAAAAAAATCAAAGCAACCTTTTTGGTAAAATAGGCATCTGCCTGAATAAAAAAAAAAATCAATCAATCATGCTATATATTGTTAGAAATTTTAAATAACCACAGACAGCAAAAGCCTTTGTAAACATGAGTTACAGAGAGCTGCAAACATAAACTCATGAAGAGTGTATTAGAGAGATCATAACTCCAGATGTATGGCACAGAGAATTCAAATTTCATTCTAAAACATAACAGAAATTATCATATCTATATTATAGTCTATGTAATGAATTCCCAAGCCTTTGACACTAGAATAATATACAGTGTGCTTGTAAAATGAACCATTTATGGAGCTCTCTTCAAAAAAACATCTCTAGGCAATGAAGTGGAAAGTTCACATCTGTCTTCAAGGACAGAACTGGAAGCAGTTTCCAGGGTGCAGAAGTGACTGTTTGCACATCAAAGCAGTTACAATTATGTCCTCCAATAATCTGCATTTAATATAAATCCAGTACTTCGGAAACAATCTTTTTTTATTTAAAGATAGCACTTGGATACCATCATTCTAATTATTCTGCAAAGACAACTAAGCAGATTTTTTTAAAAAGCTTGAATTTTTACTGCTGTGTTTTCACATATTTTGCAGCATAAATTTATTTTTTTCTGTTTCAAATACAATTAAAATATAGTTAAAGCAGTAATTCCAATACAAAAGTGTTTAAATTACACTGGTATCTGTAAAAAAAAAAAAAATTTTGTGCAAATAATTATTTCAACTGACTAGTCATTCCATAGTCATGTTTGGGAAGTTAAACCATAACCCAAAATGCCTAGCTAGATTCACAAAATTCACCATTCATGAGTTTGTTTAGGAGATATTATTGCTGGTTGAACATCTACCTGTGTAACCAATATGACAGACTGATTTTATCATGGTATTTATCATTGTTTTGCTTAAATCTCCCTGATTATGATACACTGGCACTTAGAAAAAACTTCAATGCTTCATTAGCTACTTTTCCATCATAGTCCAAAAAAGTACATTACAACTAAAATGTATTCTAGACATTATTATTACTGTAAATAGCTCAGAAATCACTATTTCTTTTCAGTTCTCTCTTTCTAATGGATTATTTGCCCAATAAATCTTCACTGGGCATTGCATCTTACAAAACTAATTTGTTGATATTTTTCAATAAGTATGCTCTATAGTATTACCAAAACATTCCTTAGAAATGACTCATAAGAAAAGTATTGCTATCAATAATCATTAATGAATTTTATTGGTGATGTTGATCATGTCAGTAGGAAAACAAAGCCATATCTGCAACAACATTGAGTATTTTAGGACAAAATTTATCTATGTAATTGCAGAATAATTTGTGCTGAACAGAAGTCAGAGAAGAACTGTCTGGTTTTGTCTGGTTTTATGTAAAAGGATTCACTGACTTAAATCAACAAACCAAATGAACTGATTTAACAAGCACATGCACAAACAAAAGTAGGAAATGGTCTAAGAGTTTAACAAAAATCTGAATAAAACAGCAAAACTCAATAATTACAAAAGCTGGGGAAAACAGACTGTACCCCAGTGCAAGGCTTGACAGGACGAATGCTCACAGACATCACTGAAAAGAAATGGAAAACTCAACTGCTGGAAAATGGAGCACAACAAAACCCAGAGGACCTTGGGCAGCTCCAAGTTAACAACCAACACCCTTTCCTCTCATGCCATCGATAAAGATCCTTCTCAGAAAAAAGCTGATTTAAAAAAAGGGGGAAAGAGTGCTGCTCTGTCTGCCAAGCCTTCATGCTTCGGCAGGTAAGTTGTGTTATGCAACAGCAGCAAGTACGGTAAGAATACACTTTAAGAAAAATATGGATCTGGAGGACTGGCTAATCTGCTTTTAGAGCTTCCTCTCTAAAACCTGATGAACCCTCTAGGAAGTTGTATGCTTGCTAGTTTGATTTGAAAAACATGTCATTGTGAATCTGTTGTAAAAGCTTACTGTCTGCCACATGGGGTTGAAAACTGATGCCCAAATATATTTTTTTAAGAGCTTCTTCTTAATATGACTCAGTTTTAATCAGTATGTCAGAAAATGAATCCATTTTGTCAAAAGGACTATCTGAAGCATCTACACTTGATAGAGCTTTTTGTGCAACCAATTAGGAAATAAACTCACTGAGTTTCCAGAATTATTTGAGATAAGAAAATATGTCCTACCTGGTCTGAATAAAAAGACTATAAGTAAACAAAATACTAGAATGAAGCTCTAGAAATTATTAAAAGTCATATTGAATATCATGCAGTACTTCAAACTCAGGCTACTTTTCTTACATGCCACTCACCAATGTGAATGCAGTTTATATATGCTGCCCCAAACCACCCACAACCCTTCTCAAGCTGACCCAGACTGGTTCTACTTGGTTTAAACTCTCCATGTTTAGCTGGAAAGCATCATCATCTTACATCATCTTTACAATGATGAAAGGCATGAAATATTTCTAAAATGTCTTCTTGTGAAAAAACTGCACGAGCACATCACATTTTTATAAAGTGTGCATATTTCTAATGAGACACTAAGAGACGGCTAAGTGAACAAAAAACCCCTGTACAATGGAGCAGACCAAGGGACCCTGGAAAATGTCATTTGAGGGCAACAGTGAGATTGCATTTTAGGAAGCTCAGAGAATTGGTACATTTTTTGTGCTATCTTCTGTTGTCATTGCAGTTTGACAATTTTCACCAGAACAAATTAAGTTTGTGATATTTTCTGTTCTCATTACAATCTACGTGACAAGAATGCATTATAAATTTGCCATTTTCTATCCCTTTTACAATCATCGTTGCAAGAATAAATGATATCAGCGTTCATGGCTGATAGTTTATCACTCTGTGCACAGATCCACTAGATAGATAGATAAGCAGTATCTGACTTTAATTTCACATTTACCTGGTGAGATTTACAAGTGTCATCAGTAAAACTGAGCCCTTTGCAAATTTATGCAAACATCATGTCAGATATAAGTAAACATGAGGCTAATCTACAGAGTTCAGATGCAAAAAACCCCAAAGAATCTGGTGCAGCAACAGATGAGGTGGGAATAAATAATATTTATCTCTCTCTTCTTTAGTCTTTCCTTCTGATCTAGGCCATTTATTATAAATTCTACTCGGTTTCTGCAGACTTAATTTATGTTTTCTAAAAGATCACTCTTTCTCCAGACTCCACCATTCTTTCTCCTGTCCTACACGGCTGATGATGTGTTGCATTAAGACAGTTTACTCATTTCAGGATGTCAAAGTCCTGCTCAGACTTTAATTCATGATGCTCATAAGAAAAAGCTAAGAACCATTACAGCATTCTGTGGAATAATCAAAATGTAATTGGAGAAGTTATGATTTATTTTAGACCATACAGTGAACCAGACGCAAGCCCAGAAGTTGACCTCTAGTTCAATGTCTGTATTTCTTCTTCCTCCCTGCTCACATTAATTTTGAGGAAATCCAATTTTATATGTTGGTAGAAAAGGGAAACAAAGGAAAAGCAAATGTCCCAATAATTTGATGATAAATGTTATAAACTCCTGTTTTCTATGGTATTCCAGAAAAGTGTCAGATAAGAATATATAGATCATTTCTCATCCAGGAATATGACTCTTCCTAAGGCCTTTCTTTAATTCTATATAGGGAGAGTGTGGCCATTCTAAATAACAGGGTTAAAGAAAGAATTTGCACAAACTCCAGTTAGCTTTCTAAAAATATTGTAATACAATTATTATTTCCACACAAAAAGATCTCTAGATGCTAAACAGTATCCAATCTTAATGCGTTAAGAGCACTTGCTGACTTACGCAATACACATCTAGAACAGAAGCGCAGTGGTGACTGTAGTCACATTCAAAAACTGATGATTGTTTCAATGCACATCAGTAGTTGCCATCGGAAAACAGAAGTCAATAAATCATGACAGGCGTCTTGAAGCTATGTGTTTCCCATAAAACTCATCTGAACTGTTAAAGAATCATTGTGATTTAAGGTAGGTCTGTTGAAGTTCATCCTAAACAGACCACTTTAAATTAAGATTCAGGATGTTGTAAGGTAATGAAATTATTCCTTTGCAGAACCGGTGGAAAATAAGATTGTTAAACCACAGAAGGGTCAATAACTGTTCCTCGAATATGGAATGCTTTAACTGAAGTCAATCAGATCTTTTCAGCCCACAGTGGCTGAAGAGAACATCTGAAATGCTTGGGGTGTGTGTATGTATGTTTGTTTACATGCAAATTTTAAGCACAAAATGCAATTTCCCAGTAATTAATAGGAACAGAACCCTTAGCTTCAATAGGAAACACTCCAAAGAACTGACTGGATTCTAGGGAGAGATTAACACCTCCTTTGTTATCGCTTAGACAAGTTAAGGTTTTTGCTTTTTCTTACCCCTATGGAAAGTGGCTGACAGAAGTAGGATTTCACTGTTTTAGCCATCTGCTGAAATGCCTTTAATGAAGCTTTAAAGAGTAATTCACACATTTTTCTTGCTATCGAGATAAGGTCAGGGGAAATCACTTCAGACTGGAGAAACTTTTCCTTGTTCACTTCTGCATGAGGTAAATTAGATCTAAGGTTTCTTTGAGGTACAACAGAACTGGAATCACTACCCTATTCATGGAGATGCACATGCCTTGAGCCACTCTGTGACACATTCTCACCTGAATCATTTAAATGTTATATCATAAAATGTTTACTCATTGACATGAACACAATCCTAAATGGGTAAAAAAAAAAGGGTGGATTAACATATCTCTAGTTCCTATGGTTCGAAAGAGACCAATTCCGTGTATGACATATTTTCCATAAATAATTCTAACTATCAGCACTTGCTCTAAATGATCAAGAAATTACTACATATTAACACAGACTGATGATTTTGAAGTTAGTATTTTTAATGTAATTACTATGGCACAATGTAGTATCTCAAAGCCTCTCTTGCAGACTCAGACTAAAAACCTCCATAGATAGTATACACACAGAAAAAAAAGAGTACTAAAGAATAACTTAGCTTCAGGATGTTATTTCTTGAACAATTCTTCTTGGAAAATTGGAACTTTACATGTTGAAAGATCACCATGAACAAGAATATTTATCAACTTCAATTTTCAAGCACTATGTCAGAAAATATCACACTGAGAATTTCCAATGAACTACTTTTTTCATTCCAAAATGCTTATTCACCATGCCCAAAATTACCTGGAGAAGCATATCATCTTCAATAAAACGTTTGTCAGGAAAGTGTTCTCGGACTTTCCAATATGGACAATATCAAAGAGTGCTCATAGAAATACTGATACCCAGGAATTTAGAACAGAAATATAGAGCTATCAAAGATATCAAAGAGCTACATTTACATTTTTGAATGCAAACATAAATTTTGAATTATTTTTTACAGTGTTAATTATTTATGCAAGTTATAATCTTAAAAAAAAAGAAATTAAAGTAATCCACTGCAGGCTTCACAGAAACATGAAGAATCAACCTTTGCTTGCAACAGGTAGAGAATAAATATGAAACTGTCCCATCTAAAGGGGAATCTCCGACCTGGGAATATTTTGTAAATGTCAAGAGATTAGGGTAGTAAAGAAAAATTTTCCTGCCCAGCTCCAATATGAACCTTTCTCTAATGTTTTTAGTCATGTCTGAAGTTTGAAATCTTTTTCTTCCTATGGAGTAGTTTTTATAATTACTGCCAAGACGTAATCTTACTTTCTTGTTCAGCCAGAATTCAGAAAATATTAACTCACTTCCACTCTAGAGAACTTATTTGATGTTTATTTAAGCAGTTAATTTAATTCAGCAACATTTCCATTAAAGATGAAGTCCTTAGATAGTCTCTTGCTCACTTACATGCACAGAAAGAAAGAGGAAGAAAACAGTGAGAGGAAGAGATAAGTGTAATAAGAATTTCCATTTCCAGAAGGGTGTTACGAAAGGCACTGATTAATCTCACGTGTCTGAAGTGACAGCCAATGTGCAAAGACATGATTGCTTAACATTGATAGGAACTGTCAACCAACAGGACGCTTAAGTAATCTTTTTGTGGTGCTCAGAGATTAACTGACAAAATGCTGCATGGGGATGGAAAATGTCTATGTTCATATAAAGAAACATAGCTCCATGTGAGTAATTCTTTTTAGGGGGAAAATGCTTTTAAATAAATAATCATAGTGTAAAATCTTCGTATTGCCAGAATGTGAACAAACCACAAACGCAGAAGTGCAAGACACCACCTTTCACTGTGGGAAGTCTTTTTTCTTAAAAGCATACATAAACACAGTCTCTAAACTGTAAAGACCTTGCAATGATTATGAGACCTTACCCTGCCTACAACCAGGGGAGGAGAGAGAGGGACGTGATCTGAGATTGTGACACCTAAATTTTATTTTCATGTGTTAAGGGTGGCATTCAATTGCTTGAACCTGGGGGTCACTGCCATTTTAGATGCCTTACTGTATCCTGCCTCACCTATGCCCAACCTTTTTATATACACTGCAGCATCCAAGACACCAAAAAGGAGCTGGAAGATATGCGCCAGTATCTACAGGAGACCTGTGCCTTCTGCACTGCAAGCAAGAAGCAAAGAATGATACTCTTAACATGCTTGAAATGGTATTAGGTGCCTATGTTTAGCCACCTGAATCCTAGTCTAGTTTCCTGAGTTCACATTATAAAGAACTCACACTAAAATAGATTCTTAGTGGCATCTCTTTAGTCTACTTACCTGTGTCTTTAGGCTCCATTAGGCGGACTGACTGGCTCTTCACTTACTGTAATAGGAGGCTGGATACTTACTTGTAGGCAACTAAATTTAGAGATAGTAATCTTTAACTGAATTCCACCCAGTCTCAAGAGCCACAGTGAGCCCCAAGAAGAGAACAGAAAAACTCAAAAGCTGATCCAATGTCCTAAGTTCCTGCCATTTCTTCATTGAATTTTGTATTAAAAAATATGCACCCACTGTAGTACAACCTGTGATTTTAAACTATTTTTTAATATTAAATAAAAATCATAACAACACTAAGAATTTAAAAGTTTCAAATATAATTTAACATAAGAATAAACAGAAGCCAGTAATGCTCTTACAAATCATGACAGAAAATATTTGGCAGATCTAAAATGCAGTCTCACAGGTCATATTATTCTTTGGTCTAAAAAGTAGTTACATTTCCTCTTCAATTTCTGTTTATTAAGAAGTAGTGAAAAACTTGTTAGAAACATCAAAAATTATAGAAGAAAACTCCTACAAGTATTCATATGCACGAATTCACACACATCAGTGAACACAATCACGATATGGTGCTTAACAAGGAAGACTCATAAGATAAGCTCGTGTAACTGTTAACATGTGCACTTTAAGCCCATTCCATTGAAAATTAAAACACAATAGTTTATTGTGATTACACTACTTCTACCGATGTTTAGTCTAATGCATTTTAATTCAAAATGAGGCTAAGCTGAGAATACATCTATAAGCAATCAAGTTACTGCAGTTTAGCTTCCAATGTAGCCACACCACCTGACTAAATGTCTATTTCCATTCTGCCTGAATTTTAAAACGTGGTACATTCATATTTTACATCACATTTGTAACAATTAAAGTTGTCTTATCATCAGTTCATGCTGCTCGGATGACATAAGCTAACTCATGAAAACGTGATACTGATTTCTTTGTCACCATTTAACAGTGGACATTTAATATGGGCAGGTATTACCGCTCAGCTGACCAGTAGTCTGTCAAGCTGCTACAATTCAACTCATACCTGATCATGTGTTTGAGCACATTTTAGAACTTATTTTAGAATAACTTAATCATTTACTAAGCAATTAGTTTAAATAAATTGATCAAGTAAAAGAATTGGCTGAGTAAAAAAATAAAATTGAATATGAGAAATATGGTATGCTGCATCAAAACCACTATTCTGTGATGAAATTGTAATCAAACAATTGCATGCTGATGAACTGTAGTAACAAAACTTAATTTATCAAGCTCCTTGAGGTATCTATAGCTTAATTAATATAGCTACTGAACCTAGAGGTGACTTAGGATCAATACAAACTTTTTTGTACCAATGGAGTTACCAGCTGACATTATAGGTCATAAAACTGCTTTGGAAACAACAACAAGGGGATTTGGAAAACGATGGGATCTCATGAAGCATCTCTGTTAAACACTGGCAATACAATTTGTCAACATATACAAGCCACAGAGAGGTCCATTTTATATGTACGCAGGTATTTTTTTGGCATTTCAGCATCAACAGATGTCATGAGGTAAGGAAGCATGTGGCATCAATGTGGCAATTCTATCTTAGAGCAGAGAGAGTCTGCAGAAGAGCTTTTGTAACTGCCTAAACCCACATTCACTTGGCACCTGTAATCTAGTGTAATGGTCCGACCAACTTCTAAGTAGGAATAGTGCCATGATAACAGATGGATAAAAGTGTAGGCAGCAATAGGAGCATGTACCAGCATCCAGTGTTTTTACTGGGACTTGGAAAACCTAGCCAGGAATGACTCAAGTGACTGAAATAAAAGCCTATGGCCAAGATGGCTTGCCAATGGTAATTCAGCTCTTGTCTCAGTTAGCATTTCAAAGTACATACACTCTGCAATTTCTAAGTTAGGGATAAAAAAGTAGGAAAATAGGCCGTATAGTAAATATAGGGGACCTTGGGTTTTTAAGTTTTATCTGACACAAGGGCATCTGTGCAAGTCTGCATAGGCACTGACCAAACATTTCCCGATTCTGCTGGCAGATCTGGGACTATTGCTGTGGCTAGCCCATACAAGTCGGAAACAGCCTTGTAGATCTTTATTTACAAGATTCCTTGGGGCGAGTAGTGCTGTTTTATCAGCACTTTAGTCATCAGTGTAATTGCTGAGCTTGCCCCTACTGTGCTACAGATGAGGAAGGCAGGATGCTATTTTCAGAATTCTGTGAAGAGATATTTGTGTCCCTTCACAAAGCAGTTTTCCACCCCATTATACAAAGGCTTTTTAGACGAGCAGGAGGAAGCCTCTAATAGCCCTTGTAAACCACAACTGGCTGGAATGTCAATAGGGTAAAGGATTTTCTACTCGGATTTTTGCAGTCTGGTCACAGGAAACTGTTACAGAAAATTTTCCTGACTCTTGCATTCAAGTTTTCAACATTTAATCGAACAGGACTGTATCCAGACAGAGATCAATCGATCAAGCCAAAAAGAACCCAAGCAAAAGAAAACACCTCCTCAGCAATGTCTGCTCAGGGGGCAGGCAGCTGTGAGGTTATCTCTGCACAGGGAAAGTGCTTGTTTTTTTCCTGCCAAATGCCGATCACTGTTCCATTATATGAAGGAGATCAGGAAGCTGGTCTCCTTCCATAGTTATCTCTCTGACAGCAGTATATGAAAAAACAGGAAATGAACTCTGCCCTGGAAACAGGACTTGCAGAAATTAAATTTGCGTGTACCTCAGCATACAATGCAGCTGGAATTAAGTTTCTAATAGACTGTAACCAGAACTCTACAACACAGTAAAATGGAGAGGCATGGGACAGAGGAAGGAAGAGCAAAAGAGTTACCGTAACTTGTAGCAAGTAGTGTCCTCAAAGAGCATACAGGACATTTATTAAACAAATTTACCTTCCAGAGAGTTGTTATGCTACAGCACAAGTTCACCAATTCTTGCAACAAAAAAGATAAAACACATGACATGATACAACCAAATACCATATTTTAGTGTCAAGTCTTAAAATGCCCTGCTGCGAACTTGGAAAATGCTCCTGTCCTCTAGAACTTGAAATAAGAGACTTTATATAGCTCCTGTCTGCTAAATGAGAGACTTCATATAACACTATAACTAGACTCTCATGCCCGCTATGATCAAATGCTGTCTTCTCTGACGTAGGCTAATATAGATATATAAAATAAATAGAATATATGCATGCTATTTACTACCTAGACTCAGAAATAGGCTGTTTTCAAAATAGTATCAGCATCACGCTTCTGGTGTTGTTCCAAGGGTTAGATTGACTTAAGTTCAAGAAGGAGAAAGTAGTATTAATGATTCACATGTTAGGTTAATGGTTGGACTCGATGATCTTAAAGGTCTTTTCCAACTTAAATGATTCTATGATTCTATGGTATCTTCCCATATAAAATTACTCAACTCATTAGGGAAAATTCAGTAAGATCCTTTTATATTACTTGAGTATGATAAAGCAGAGCTCATAAGAACCACTACCACTACCTGTGAAGTATTATTGTAAGAAAACACATCACTAAACAGACACAGGGCAATAACACTTGACACCAGGTGACAAACCCGGTATCAGGCCTTGTAGCTTTCTAGAAAGGCTACATGTTTCACTGTAGTCTGGAAAAGAGGGAGAGAGGGACCAGAGGGAGCACCTGTGTGAAAATTAAGAATGCCTCTGCTTTACAGGGAGCCTAAAAGATTCCTGGCAAATTCAGGTTGATTTAACAGAAGTTCCTTCACTCTATGGAAACTTTTAGAGAGTAGAGATAAGCCAAAAATGTCTGCCATGGACAGCAGTTTGTGATGCTCGGGTATTTGATCTGTGTCTGCACGGTAGTAGCACCCAGCAAGCATTACAAGCCCATCTGTTAGCTGAAATATTGCTGCGATACCCAGGAGGAGTCTTCATGTCAGGGTACGTACAAAGGGTGGTTTGGCAGTGAAGGACTGCAACAAGGCTTCTGAGTGGCATGCAGGGCTCTGGGTCCAGAGGGAGCTGTTAGTTCAGTGAAACACATGCAGAATTGGTGACTTTGGGATTTCTTATAAGGCAAGATTATTTATTAAAAGGTATTTTGTTAACTTAAATAAAGCAAGACATTAATCAGATCAACACTGTCTTGAAATGTTTCTTTCTTTCTAGTGATTACAGCATGGAGTAGCAAATTCAAAACCAAGCACATTTGTTTTGAGTACAACAGACTGGCCTAATGCCAACAAGCAAAAAACCTTGTCAAATGTTGGCATTGTTTCACTTTTGTAACTCTGGGATCCTTCCCTGGATGTTTAATCTGGTAATGGCTCAGTAAACGCTTTCTTCCATTCACCTGATGACAGCTTCAGAAAGCCAGCGCCTGTGTCCTGCAGGGAATCCAAAAAGATGCCCTGAGGACAAAGAAAATGTCTAATCTCTGTATCCAGGTTCAGGAAGATCCTGGGATGTGCAAAGGCAGGCAGCCAGGCAACCACCTTCATGTTCTGCAATCCTATGTCATAGGACACACTGTCTGAGAGAGGACTAGTCACATCTGGCATGATTAGCAAGTCTCTCTCCTAATGAACTTGTTTTTGCATTCTCTAGATCCTGGGGCACAGACATGGTTGATGCATCAAAACCAAATCAATTTGATTTTGAAGTGTCCATTCAGAGCCCTGAGGAACAGGGCAGGCATAGGTTACATTGTCAGTGGCAAACAAGTTGAAAATTTTGTTTATATTCCAGAGACTTGATCACTAGTTGATCTGGAATACGTTGTTACAGAGTCACAGGATCATGCAGGCTTGAAGATCATCTAGATCGTCTAGTCCAACCAAGGTTTGCCAGACCTTTATCACTCATGTTGTTCACAGAGCTTCAGCTCACACAAAGGTGAGACAACAGTCACCTGGCCACTAGACAATTGCTAAAACAAATGTCCTGGTGGCCTTCACTGTCCCACGAGTCCAAAACCTATGGCCTTTTACTGATTATGGCAAAAATAGTATTTGCTGGGCTAGAAGGTATAGCTCTCTCGACTTCTATTTCAGTTCTGAAATGGTAATAGATTTAATCCTTTGGGCATCAGAGGAAAATTTGCTCTAACATTTATTCTACCCAGTTAGAAGACTTTTTAAAAGGTCTCTCATTGCTCCTTTTTTAGTACCTGCCATCTCCCAAGGATGCACAGGATGAAGCAGGTCTCCATACTGGATCTGCAAGGGGGTGGAGGGAGACAGAAAGCTCTGGACTGATCACGTATGGGTGTTCAATACTATCACAAGGGGCAATAATCGTGGGCTGACAAATTTTCAATCTTGTAAGAAAAGATGGGCTGACCCAGACTGCAGTCTCCTCCTCTTCCTAAACATGTCATTGATTGGATTCGAAAGGTATTTCTTGGGCCAAGAGAGAAGTTATAGGTTCAGGCTTCTATCCTTATGCATTGAATGTAGATTACTTATGCAACTGAAGTTGAGCCTTACTGTTTACTGTGTACTTATGTCTACATCATCCCTTCACATGACATCAGAGTGAATACTGAAATGCCAGCAGAGGCCTCTGCACTAGCACTGGCCCTTAAGATCGACAAGAGAATCTCCTTTGTGCCTTGCTACACATTTCAAGCTACAGAGCAGGGCCACCAATGCTGTTCACCACACATTCTCCTCCTGCTTTCCCATTTGTGAGGCACCAGCCTTCCAGGGTCGTCACAACCCCCTTTCGCTGCCCCAGGACTCGCTCTAGGAGCTGAGAGCATGTGTCAAGTTCTGACTTCAACCATTCTTTCACAGATGTCTCTCAGCCAAGGTGGGGCTAATTGGTTGAGATACTTTAATAATCATAGCTAGGCTATAAATAACCACAGGATTAGCACAGGCTTCTCTAATTCATTTGCAGGCAGTATAATAAACATATGCGTGAGCCTTTGAAGTCTCATACTAGATGCCTCAGGAATGCAACAAGCATTTCTTCTGATGAAATCAACCATGTTATAAACACAGGTTTTCGAGGGAGGTAGACATGGCTAACTTGGGGAGAAGGGAACGATGGGGATTGTTTTCATAAGAACTCCCTACTTTATTTTAAAATAGATTGCCATTAAATGTGAACACATGCTAATCCTTAACTGAAGGAATAAGGAAATAGCTTTCATTGCCTGTAATGATACAAGATACGTTCTATTGGTTTGTTCAGATGTTTATAAGCTACCGGTTAGCTAGTCAATATTCTTTGCCTGTAATGTTTCTACCAAAATGGATGCAGACATGAAGTTCAATGTTCCCATGGGATTTTTTCAGGGAGGAGTACTTTCTTTTGCATGGAAAAACAGAAGGAGAAAATTGGATAAATTAAATAAAATGGCTATTAGACTGCAGATGACTGGAATAGCTTGTTATATATCTTTTTCTATATTAAAAAAAAAGAAGAAAAAAAGAGACAACAGTGAAGAAAAAGAAATATTAAATCCAACAACACTCACCATCAGATAATCTTATTAACTTGAAAAGCTAACCAAGGTTGAAGAAACCCAGTAGTATCTATGGTTACACTGCCTACAAACCACGTGGTTACAGCTGGCAATTGTAATACAAGAATGCGAGAAAGTATGGTGGTAAATCATCAGGGAGAATTCTAAATTTTTGGTTGGCTTATGTTTGGCTCTTTCCTGACAGCAGATGGGATTAAGATCGCTTTGTTGCCGTGACTTTGATTTGCTCTTAAGAGGCAATTTCTAGGTCCTTAAATTTAGCCTTCTGTATACTGAAGCATATGCTATACTGCCCACAAGACATAATTAATCTAAAATATACACAGCTCCTAATCAGTGCTTACTTAGTCTTTCACTAGACTGAAATCATTATTGGGTAGTACATAAAATTTTGAGAAAAATACTGCTTCTGAAGAGGCTCAGATGTTCTTTTCTACAGCTACTGCTTCAGTTTAACTGCATACAAATACCGTACACACCAAAGTAACCATTTTAAAACCTAGTAAGAAAGGGTTACATAAATATATATATCTATATGTCAGAAGTAAATGGAAGAGAGGAAAAGTCCCTTGTGACCTCCTCTGGAAGCCGTGTAATAAATTTACTTCTGCCTAACTCCATATCAACAAAAAGTAAAAGCATATCCTGCTGAAGTACCCCCTTTTCTTGTGCTCAGAACACAAGCAAAATTCTTAGAAATCAACACTATTTCTGGTGTTTTCCATACATATGAGCATTACCTAGAAGTACTATGGCAGAACAGAGATATATATGCTACTGTATATAAAGAGAGTGGGAGAAAGAGAAGGCCATAATATGTGCTGATTTTTTCCAGGTTCTATCAATAAAAAGGAAAAAAAATAAACCTTGTGTATACTAAATCAATAAATCTATGTATAGACACACAAATACATATAAATACACACATATACATACTTATATATGTATATATATACACAAAACCATACAGCTTTATTATTTTCTTAGCCACAACAGGAAATACAAATTAAGCATAATATTAAAGATTCTTGTATGTATTTCTTGAATTGCAATGGCACGAGGCCAATTTGCCTTTGTAGCTAAGAAAATGTGAGCTCAGAGAAGCTTTTCTTGAAGCTGTAGCTTTAACAAAGAATCTCCCCAAGTGGTTTCTATAATATGAAGCCTCCTCTTAATGCTTTCGAGACCTCTGTGGCTTTTTCAGATCTGAAATTGCCCCAACATTCAGAAGTTACTAAGGCTGAGGTTTTCTTATTCCATTTTAAAGAAGAAAGTGATAAAGTTTGTATCAGGAATAGTGTGGCCAGCAGGACCAGGGAGGTGATAGTGCCCCTGTATTCGGCACTGGTGAGGCCGCACCTTGAGTACTGTGTTCAGTTTTGGGCCCCTCACTACAAGAAGGACATCGAGGTGCTGGAGTGAGTCCAGAGAAGGGCAACGAAGCTGGTGAAGGGTCTGGAGCACAAGTCTTACGAGGAGCGGCTGAAGGAGCTGGGGTTGTTTAGCCTGGAGAAGAGGAGGCTGAGGGGAGACCTTATCGCTCTCTACAACTACCTGAAAGGAGGTTGTAGTGAGGTGGGGGTCGGTCTCTTCTCCCAAGTAACAAGTGATAGGACAAGAGGAAATGGCCTCGAGTTGCACCAGGGGAGGTTTAGATTGGATATTAGGACAAATTCTTCACCAAAAGTCTTGTCCAGTACTGGAACAGGCTGCCCAGGGAAGTGGTTGAGTCCCCATCCCTGGAGGTATTTAAAAGACGTGTAGATGTGGTGCTTAGGGTCATGGTTTAGTGGTGGACTTGGCAGTGCTAAGTTAATGGACTTAATGATCTTAAAGGTCTTTTCCAACCTAAATGATTCTGATTCTATGATTCTAAGCTCTGAATGCCAGTTGCGCTATTTTCCACACCTGCATAAATCTGTTGCAGTTTTTTCTTTAATTCTACAGTATGTAATATGTCAGGCAAGCTATGAACAAAGAAAAGAGTTGGGTTTCTATTACAGTCTAAATCAAGATACTTGATGGTATTGCAGACTAATTGTTCATCTTCTGAAACTGTGATGGTTTGTGTTTTCCTGTTTATTCCAAATAAGTTGCTGTCAAATTTATTGTTGCAAGTTAAATGTGATTTCAGTACATGTATCAGATATATTCATAGCATTATCAGCTAAAATGCATTAGAATGCTATGTTGTCTGTTGCTTGGGTCTTTTCACGTTTTGGCTCAAAATCTGCAGATAGGTGTGTAAACTCTAGTGGATCCACTCATAACCTTTACCAGTGAAGTTATTTACAGCAGTTCTTAAACCCCTGCATTTAACATTTTGCCCTGATTGTGCTATTCCTACAATCTTTATTCTAAAGACCCTGGACTTTCTCTTTGGCATCATAATGTTGAGGATAACAGCCATTGCCTCCAGCTGATCACACTCATAATTGGATTTTCCCTCTCTGCCACAGACTCTCCCTGTTAACACCCTTTTTAATAATTCTGAAAGATACCGGCATCCTGGCTCTATTTCAAACTCATAACCTGCCCACTGTTGTCAACTCAGAGCTTCCTCTAGAACTGAAATTCAAATCATGCTTCACAGAAACAGCATCTTCTATCACTGAACTACACTATAAGGCAGGATGCAAAACTCTCTGAGCCTAATCCAGCCCCTTATGCAGTTTTAAATATATACATATCCTTAAAAAAGATTGCTAAAATATTTAGGTAATGAAATCTGATAGCCTTCCAAACTATTTTCCCACTATTTGAATATCTTTGTAGCCAAATGAATTTTTTTCCTAATATTCAAATCAGAAAATGTACCAAGTCCCTTATTATCCTTTCCTACAGCAATGCATTGGATTTCTCCAGAATGGTCTTCTACATATTGGATGACAGCTCTTATGTCTCCCTACAATCTTCTCTACTTTTGAGCAATCAAGTCTAATTATTTTAATTTTTTTATAGGCCATTCTTGTTATTCACAACTGCACTCTCACTGGTCCATACCTTTCTTAAAGCAGATATGCTCAAAAGAGGGACACAAAATTCTAGCTGAGATCTTAATAGCAGTGAATGCAGATTATATAATAGCCTCCTTATAAAGTGTCTCTGTTAATTTAGCAAAGAGTTAGATTTGTCTCCTTTGAAACCACATCACACTGTTAATTGATATGGAATGTATGATGCATTATAACCTTCAGATGTTTTTCTGCCTTACTGATGCCCAGTGATTTGTTTTTTCATGTATTTGTTATATTTCTTCCTACTAAAAGTAGGGGTTTGTTCTTGTCTTTACTGGATTTATCTTGTTGGTTTTAGACATCATCCCATTTGTAGCTGTATTAGGAATTCTAACCCTGGTCTTCACAGTATTTGCAATTCTTCTTAGCCTTACTTCATCTTCGGTTTCATACCTGTACCCTCTCTATCAACGTCAGTATATAAAAATACTGGGTTCTCACTGAAAGTATCCCAGGTTATAAATTATGCTGCTGCTTCATCAGTCCTGCAGGACTTTTCCTGTCCTTCACAGAGGCTCGAAATAATCACGTTCAGGTCAAAGACTATTTTGGATGGATCTTTAAGTACTCTCATCAAATGTTTCATCATGACCTACTAAATGAAAATATTCATCTTTTCCTAATAGTCTCTAGCCTAGTCTAGCCTTACTCATACTGAAAATTAGCTCTTTTTTTTTTTTAAAAATTAATGTGATTAAGCCTCTGTTTACCACACTTGTAGAAGAGACAATGAGAATTAATGTGCCACAGATTGCTCAATAAACGTCAGGCAACTGTGAAAGGACTTTTCAGTGATTATTAAAAACAATACAACCTAACATAACATAATTGCAAAGGTCTGTAATTCCATGTCACTCCATTTTTGTGATTTCCACGAAGTCTGATGGCTGCTTATTCCCCACTCCTCCTTCCCCAGAAGACTGCATAATTACAAGCCTCTTGATCATGGGCTGTGGTTTCACCTGTATTTCTCTGGCAAAAACACCAGCCCAAAAAGCCTCTTGCCTTCTCATCCATTTACTCAAAAGTTTCTGAAAACAGATGTGGACTTGACTAAGGAACTAATATGGCAAAAAACAAATATTTCCCAGGCTTAATTTTTATTAGGATTGAGGAAATTTTCCAGATCATCTCATGGCCACACGAATAGTTGGGCTAGTACAATTACAAGGGTGGATATGGGACAGGAATGAGCAACAGCGAACAAATGCCACTTAAATCGCTGTAAACAACATTGCCATGAAATATAAACCCCTTCCCTTGTTTAGCAGTTCAGTAGTTGAAACAGGACATTTGCAAGAATTGCACTTGATTCCGCCAGGTTTCCTTCCTAGCCAGTGGAGAAAAATAGGCATTTCTAGGTCACAATTTTTATCATTGGAAAAGAGGCATACAGAGAGGGTCAAACTAATATATCTTAAAAGTACCTATTGCTTTCCACTCATATCATGATTGATCTGATCTAAAGTGGTTGTGCAGCAGGCATGCTCATAGTAGCATCTCCACCAGCAAAGTGCCTTCTCTGACAAGAGAGTACCAGAGCTTGTATTGCAGTTCTGACTCAAAGCATCCATGCAAGATACATAAAAATACACTCTAAAAAAAAAAAATTGATTTTTTGTGATTCTGCTGGTAACCTTAAACTAATGTGATATTCATAATTCTAGAACCTTCCAAGTTTACACATTTTTCTTCATGTTTTTATAAACTTTTCTCTGAAGTTGCATATCACCAAAACTTTCTCTGCTTCTTCAGTCACGGGTTAAATTATTTCAAAATCTCACTGATTTATGCCATTATTCAGTTGTTAACAGTGCTTTAACTGAACAATTTACTATTTATATAACCAAATTTCTGCCAAACTACTGCGTATAAACATAAGGCATTTAAGATAATTAAATTTCAAGCATTCAGTATGGTTCAGTTCAGTTCACTGGCCTCAGTGGCTATTCAACTAATAGATTCCAATGCATATGAATTAAAAAAAAAACAAAATAAATTCATAGTTAATTAGAGAATAGAGCAGTGATTTTCAAACCTGCATCTATCTCAAAAGCCTCTTCCCAGCTACAGAACAAATTTTAACTTTTCAGGATTGTATCCAAAACCACAAAGAGAATAAGATAAAATAGTTTGGTTTTTTTTCCCTGCTAATACAATATTCCTCATGTTTTTATCAACAAGAAAATCCTGTGGCTGCTATCCTAGGAAGTCTTAGAAAATATAAATGTAGCAATCAGTAGAGCTAGTAAAAAATTTAAAATCAGGTAAGTACTGTCCTCTAAAAATCAAAGTTTTATGTAAGGAAAGTTTAAACGACACCGCTTTATTATGAAAATAAAAATTAAATATTTTTTCCAAGTTAAATTATTTTATTCCTGTTCACTCAAATTAAGAATTTTATTTCATATTTGTGAGCCAGAGCCTGCCTGACTTGGTAAGAGTTAAGGGTGGAAATTTCAGTATCATGACGCTTGAAATCATATTCCCTCTTTTCATCTCATATTGTGGAAACTGATTTAATTTTAATTCTTGAAATAACATAAATTTTTTATTATTTTTATTCTGTTATGTCAACAGCTTTATTTTTAATTTAGCCTGACACTGAGTTGTCACATTTGATCTAATGCAGTCTCTGGGATGAATTCTAATTAATTCAGATGCCTCCTTCCTCACCTCTATCAGCTACTCTCCTGACAGTGCTTACCACAGCTTCTCTTGAAAGTCCCATTGCATGTACCTGATAGGAAATATATTCCTGGGGGAGATGATAACATAGAGCTAATTTACAAACTATTAGGAACTTCTGTGAAAACCCAATCTTTGACAAGGATGAAGGAAATCTGAGAGTAAAAGGAAAACACTAATAATCTGAATACCAAAATCAGAGACATTTGAAATGTGACAGGATTCAAGGACCAAGTCATCTTCATCTCTAGTTTCTTTAGTTTATAATAATGATTGTTTGAGTTTCAGGTTTTACCATACATTTATTCTTTGACATAAATAGCACCCATATCAATTTCCTTTCCACATCCCAGTATACCTCATTATGAAAAGCACCCAAAAAATCTGATATCTTCTCTTCGCTCTAAGAGTTTCAACACAGTAGAATAACTACTGCATCACATAAAATCAATTATTCAGTTTTCACTGTCATTCTTGCATTACATACTTGAATTACTTTTCCATGTAATGTATATGCTTTTCAATGGTCAGTACTGTATGTACTCTTTCGTCACATATGATATACATAGCCCAGCACGTCAGTTTCAGTAAAATGCACAGCAGAGAGGAGCTTACTAAATGTCGCATGGATATCCAGGTTGGATTTATGTTCTGTTTTATAAATACCTGTTGTAACAGTTTATGCTTCATGTCCAAAACAACACTCACCCCCCATAAAAATCAAGGTTTTTCTGGTTATTCTTAATGCATCTAATACAATAAGAGGAATTTTCCAGAATCTAATAAATAGAAAAAACCTATGTTCTTTTTCACCAACTTGTCATGCTTGACTATGGAGAGGGAAAGGCTGAATAGCCATAACTAGATTTAATACAATTCTGTACAGCATCATTATAGTAATAAACAGATCTCTCTCTGCATCTGGAACAGTAGACATTCACACTCAAACTTAAAACAAAGAGCTAAATACCTAATTACTAATGCCATGCAGTTACCAGTGCTCTGCTCTGCCCTGCCACATTTCCCCATGGCGCAGTGCCAGAGACGTTCGGTACTACCCATACTGGTCGTGGGAAACCAAACCAAACCCAACCCAAAAGCGGAGGAGTTCCCACAATGCGATAAGCCAGCAGTTACGGAGGCCAGGGTAGTAAGCAACCAGTGCTGTAGCATCACCATTCCAGGATGGCCACTTGCAAGGGTGGAAATTTCTTGGAGAACAGTTTTGGTATTACAGAAACCGAGGCCATGGCCCACCTTAGTGCAAAGTCTGCCTCTTTCCTCCTCTTCCTACGAATGTAAGTGTTGGACCCCTTATTTCTGATTAATTTATAATAACAACTTATGATCATTTGTGAAGCCACAAGTTAAATTGAATCCTGCTGAAATAATACTTACTCAGTTCCCTCTTTCAGGTGCTGTCCCAGTTCAATGGGAACTCTCTTGTGCAACCAAAAGGCATCTTATTTAGGGTAAATCCTATTTTTCTGCAAAACAAAAGCTAGAAGGATGCTAGGATTTCTAATGTATCTTAAATTAAATCAAGTTGGAGTAACTTTAGTTTTAACTAAAAGGCTTCCAAAAAAAGGTGCAATTGTAAACCTGAGTAAGTGTAGCATTCTCTGAAGAGCTTAGTGATGTTCTGTCTATGCCACTGTAAAAACAAAATCAGCTTTTAAAAGAATGTTTCTCTATTTTTCAAGATTTTTATCAATGTAGGAAATGTAATTTTCTCCTTAAACAAACAATGCAAAATGAGGATCAAAATAGTCTAAAATGGAATTTTAACATGTCAATGTAAATTTGGTAAAATTACTGTAAATCAACAAAGACCATAGGTAACAAGCTAAAAAACTGTGACATTAAACCAGGAAATTCTGTCACAGGCTGAAGTAAAAGTGCTGAGAAGTATCAAATGAAGAGAGAACTGTGTTAGATACAGTACTTACAAACGGCAAGCTAAAAATATCAATTTTATTGTAGCCAGCTAATCAGGAAGAAACATGAATTCAGATTCTAAGCTGGACATTAAGCAAGTCAAAATTACACAGGAAACAGGACAAAAAATATTCCAACTGGAACTGAAATTGATAGTTAGAGTTGGATGCATGATTCAGCAGCCTGGTCAAGGGGCCACCTCCTAACATCCTACCAAGTAAACATTCTGCATTTCCTAGTACTTGTCCTGGTAATGAAATGGTTTGACTTCCATAATATTCACGAGAAAAAGTGCAGAAAGCAATGTCAAAACCAAAACAAACTAAAATCACAGTAATTGGAGAATGTCAGTATCCGTGATAATAGATAATATTGGCACTATTTGGCAAGACAACTGTGATTATCATACAAACTCTGTCCTTACTGCAAAATGACACAATGAAGTGAAGAGATTAACTGAAAGACTTGCATTGCACGGCTAAAAATTGTAAGTATGAAGACTATGAAGTCTAAATAAATCAGTCTTTATTAAGCAGGGAAAAAACCACTCAGAAAGATGTTTCAGAAGCAACTTAAAAACTTCTGAATCTGAGCCTTAGACTCAAGTTTCTAGGTAACTTTGGAAAATGACACGTAAGTTACCTAGGTATCATTAATGTATTTTATCTATCTTAATCTCATCAAAGTGCATTCATTCACTGCCTTAAGCACATCCAGAAACAGAGACTGGAACATACTTTTTCCCCCTTGGGATAAGTAGTAGAAAAATATATGAAAGCAGCGTGTATTAAAGTGGAAGGTTTGGGTTACATGGTAAATGCATCATCCCCAGAAAAGGATTAAGGAAAACAAACAGGAACAAGAAAACACATTTACATTTTGTATTTGTGTGCTTATGAAAACTGCAGACACTGGCAAGTAGCAACTAATTGGAACACAACATGATGTTTTGGTAAGCTGCAATCAGAATAAATAAACCTTATAAAGCTGCAACCTCCATGTGGCATTCCTGGCTCACAAGATTTTTATTAAGGGTATTTTTCTCTTCATAGATGAAGCTTGGACTAAGACTGCCAGATCAAGGGTCCTTTTTCAGTAAGGGTGCTGGTTGAACATTTGGGAAACCTGATCTGGGTCATGATTTTTCAAAAGTTTATGATTGGAAGAGATTTGTCAAATATGCTTAAGTACTTCCTAATGAAATAAACACAAGATTTGTTGCTAACTCCAGGCACTCCCAAACCTCTGGGAGGGAAGGGCAAAAGTGAGAGCAGCTATGAAGAACATGGGTAAGTACAGATAAACAGGGTCCTCTTAAAGAGAAAACAATATATAATTACTCAAATTTTAGGATTCTAGGAAAGCTTTTGCATGTGCATTCATAAAAGCTATTGCAGAGAAACAAAAACATATTCCTTAAATATATGAAATAATAAACACATTTTGGAATCCAAGTTAAAGCGATATAAATAAAAGGTGCTAGTCTGTGAATAACAGAATCATGTATTTCAGGATAACAACAAAAGACTATAAGAAATTAAAAAATAGGGATCCATCTGCTTAACAGCCTTTATATTGTGACTGAACCAAAATCATCAATGTTCTGATTTTATTCTGGGTTTACTCCTCATGTGCAATTGGCAAATCGTCTTGGCTGATGCACAGAAAAAGCTGAAGCAGATTTTAGAACATTGTTTTTTTTTAAATGGGAAACCATCGCCAGTGGTGTGAATGAACACTGCTGTTTTGTGTACACCAATGGCTCTCAGACTTTGTACACTAACACTTTCACCTCTAAACATTTTCTGTCAATCACCTTACATCTCCAGGTAAGATTTAGACACAGCACAGACAACGCAAAGAAGGGAAAAGATATGGGTCTGAAGACCTGTTACTGGTCTACTGTTACCTGTTACTATTGGGAAAGACATTTCCCAGCGCGGACTGCTCTCTATCGACCAAAGTGTCTCTAGATTCAGACTGGAAGCATTGGTTCAGAGCTCTGAAGCTGCGCAGTGCTTCATCCTTTATAGGCCAGATCACTTAGGTGGAGGGAACCATTGCCTGCAACTCTTCGTCTGCACAAAAGTGCAAGAACTAAGGCACAGCTGCTGTCTGCCTGCCTGAGACTTCAGGATCGGGCCCATATGGTTTGTTTATATCTGTTTGCTCATAGTTTGGCTTATTGTCTTTTTCTAAGAAGGATGGCGCTAATATCTTACCGCTCCATATTATGAATCACAGATAAGCGTATGACCACTTATTTTCCCATTATTCATTTCTGGTTTGTCTCATGAATAGGCAGAATAGGGAAATTTACAGGCATCCTGCTTCTGTATAGACTGGAGGACACTCCAGGGAAAAACGCAATGTGTACACACAGAGAATCTCATCATCACTAGCTTATTGGGCAACAGCCAATTTATTCATCAAAGCACTCAGCTTTACATCCTTTTTTAGTATTCTATATGGAACAATAAAACAGCAAGACATTTGGAACAGGTAGCTAATGGTTACCTTTTTCTTGGTCTAGCAGATTTACAACTATGTTTAGAAAATGTTTATGTGTTCTAGGATGCAGAAGCGAAGAAATGAATTGTATCCCATATCTGCCGAACTCGGAAGTTTCCAACACATTCTGGTGAAAGACATGAAAGGTACCTGCAATATGTTATGGATAAAACATACGCTGCCTCTTTGCTTGGGGTTTTTTATCTTCTTTGCTACATGGAGGTGGCAAGAAACTAATTCCCCGCAGAAAGCTGAAAAACATTTCTGATAGGCCTTGGACAACTGATACTAAGAAGTACCGTGCAAGTGTCAGTTCCACAGAAGTCTCCCTAACCACACAAGGCTGGCTGTCTGGCTCTGATGGGAGAGACACCAACTTGTAACCTCTGTGGGTGATAAGGGAAACAAAGAGCTCTGGATTAACTAAGCAAACAAAAGTTCTAGGTAAGACAATATGTACAGACTGCTGCATTAATACACATTTTCTTATGCTGCATCTTTTCTGTTGAGATAATGCTTATCTTTGAAGAGGCTGATTTGTGCCGTTGTGTTCGCAGGACACAGCTCCCAACAATAAGTTTTGCAGGACAGACAAACCCATTCAGGCCTACAGGACTATCAAGTTGCCATGGTTTAGCCCCACTTGGCTACCAAGCACCATACAGCCGCTTGCTCACCCTCCCATCCCGGTAGCACGGGGGAGAGAATCTGAAGAGCAAAAGTAAGAAAACTCATGAGTTAAGAACAGTTAATTAATTGAAATAATGGGAATCAGGGAGTCTCGGTGCAGTATTGCTGCCAGTGCACGGCTGTGGTAGCGGTTGGCACCTGTTCTTCTTCGACCCTCGGCAACCCCACAACAGAAGGGTCCGAGAGACCGGGCAAGGTGGACAGCTGTTTAATTTCCTCCATCTCCAAGGCAGCTATACCAAAAGCCCACCAGTACCCTTTTGGGTCCTTGAAATACCCTCTCCTGAGGTAGTCTATACCAAGGATGTACGGAGCCTCTGGGCCAGTCACAATGGGGTGCTTGTGCCACTCATTCCCGGTTAAACTCACTGCAGCCTCCAATGCAGTCAGCTGTTGGGATCCCCCTGTCACTCCAGAAATACAGATGGGTTCTGCCCCTTTATAGCCTGATGGCATGAGGGTACACTGTGCACCGGTGTCTACTAAAGCCTTATACTCCTGTGGGTCTGATGTGCCAGGCCATCAAATCCACACAGTCCAGTACACCCGGTTGACCCTTTCCTCCACCTGGCTGGAGCCAGGGCCCCTCTAGTCCTGGTCATACTATTTGTTACTCACTTCTTCTAAATATGAATCAGGAGTTCCTTCCTTAAGCTCAGGAGTAAGATCAGCCCTTCTATTCTGTCTGGGGAACTGCCCACTGGAAACTGGAGCAGCAATTTTCCTGGAAGAACTCCCTTGTGTGATTGTTTTTCCTTGCAACTCACATACCCATGCTTCTAGGGTTGAGGTACATTTTCCATCCCACTTCCTCATGGCCTCTCCATGGTCACGCAGGTAAAATCATAGGGTGCCCCGTGGTGTGTACCCTCTATATCCTCTCTCTTGAGCAGAGGGATGCTGACTCCTAATAGCTGAGATACTGGTCTGTACAGGTGGAAAGTAGGACCTATCCTCTTTGAGTTGCTGGACCTCCCAGGCCAGTTTCTCCACAGCTGAGATGAGGGAGAAAAAGATACTTTCTTCATATTCCTGGAGCTGGCTAGCCGCTTCATCCACCGTTGGTGCCTCTTCACCTTTCCAGGTCGGTATTGCCAATGAGTTGGCATAAGACAATGGTGTGCTCCATACAAACTTCCACCACATGGGTCGTGTGCACCGGACTTCATCTGGATCTTTGCATAACTGCTCATTATTCAGGTCACAAGAAATCACCTCCAGCACGGCTAATTCCCTCAGGTACTGGATACCTCTCTCCATGGTGGTCCATTTGCCTGGGCAATATGTAACATCTTCCTTGAAGAGATATCTTTCCTTCACACCTGGCAGGAATCGCCTCCAGAGGCTGAGGGCTTGTGCCCCTTTTCCAATCGCTTTGTCAATGCCTCCTTCCCTAGAAAGGGATCCCAGCTGTTTGGCTTCTTTACCCTCTAATTCCAGGCTACTGGCCCCATTATCCCAGCATTGGAGCAGCCAGGTGACAATGTGCTCGCCTGGATGATGGCTGAAATCTTTTCACATATCTCACAGCTCACTGAAGGATAGGGATTGGGTGGTTTCCATCTTGTTTATGAGTTCTTCCTCTTCCTCCTCCTCTCTTCGTGATGGACCTGCTTTTTCATCATCCCTTTCTAAACAAGCTGACTTTCGCGTCCAAGATTTCTTGTGTATAGGGACAACTGATACCGGCACGGGCTGGTTCTCTGGTTCAGCAGTAGTGCCTGTCGCCAGGGTTGGAGTAGCCGCAGTATCTGTCGGCGGGGTCTGAGTAGGTGCAGTGCCTGTCACTAGGGTTGGAGTAGCCACAGTGCCTGTTGTTTTGTCATCAGATCCAGAGACCTTCTCTTCCCCTTGAGGGTACTGAATAGCATTGAACAGGGCTCAGTAGGCATGGGCCAGGCCCCAGCACATTGCAGTGATCTGTGGCTCCCTAGAATTGTCAGGGTGACAGCATACTTTTTCCAAACATTTTACTAATTTTTCAGGATTCTGCACTTGTTCAGGTGTGAAGTTCCAAAACACTGGAGGTGCCCACCGTCCTAGGCATTTGCCCATACTATCCGACACACCATGCCACTCATAAATACCCAGCCTTGGGGCAGATCTCTGGATGACATTCTTAAATTGTTTATTAACCTTAGACAAAACTGAAACAATATTCCCAAGAAATACCAGTAGAAGTATCTTAACTATCCAAGGATGTTCAAGATACTGAAAAGTTACTGTAATGATGGAGGAAACACCACAGAATATGGTAGCGAAGGTGCCATTCTGTATTTCCTCCATGAAAAACCTCTCAGAGGAAGGGGTATAATTGCTAATTGTCTCCATGAGGTGGTACCCAAAGTACAGCAATGGCTTCAGTACAAAGCTAAAATACCAGACTAAGCTCAAGGCCAGTGTTTTAGTAACAAATCTCTCAGGCAAAACATCACTAATCACTGCAGAGCACTGTGAACTGCAAAAACCAACACCGATCTTTAACGTGTACAGCAAAAAAAAGAGCATGGTGCAGAGCAGATAAACTAATATCAAGAACAGATGAATCAATATCGTGACCCGCAACTGTTAACAGATATAAATTCCTTAATACACTCTGGTTAATCTGTTATTATCTCAAACCCTTTGAGCCCCACATTGGGCGCCAAAAGGACTATCATGGTTTAGCCCCAGTTGGCAGCTAAGCACCACAGAGCCGCTCACTCACTCCCCTCCAGGTGGGGTGGGTGAGAGAATCTGAAGAGCAAAAGTAAGAAAACTTGTGGGTTGAAATAAGAACAGTTTAATAAGTGAAATAGTAGTAGTAGTAGTAGTAGTAATAATAATAATAATAATAATAATAATAATAATAATAATAATAATAATAATTTGTAATGAAAAGGAAAATGGGGGGGGGGACGGGGGGGACAACGACAAAACCCGGGAAAAACAAGTGATGCAACCACCCACCACCCAGCAACCGATGCCCAGCCAGTCCCCAAGCAGCAGTTACTGACCCCTGTCCAACTCCCCCCAGTTTATATACTGAGCATGATATCATAGGGTATGGAATAGCCCTTTGGCCAGCCTGGGTCAGCTGTCCTGGCTATGCCCCCTCCCAGCTTCTTCTGCACTGGGCAGAGCATGGGAAGCTGAAAAGCCCTTGACCAGTGTGAGCACTGCTTAGCAACAACTAAAACATCGGTGTGTTATCAACATTATTCTCATCCAAAATCCAAAACACAGCACTATACCAGCTACTAAGGAGAAAATTAACTCTATCCTAGCCAAAACCATGATGTGTACCCAAAGTTTATCCCTCATATGGGTCAGTCTAACAAATGGAAGAACTGAAGAGTTAGAGAAGGAATAAGATGCTGGAGTCCTGCTGTGGGATAACTCACCTGGCCTACCACCACTGCCTCAGATGGCTGAAGGTCTTCTGCAATGCTGAGTCACATCCGCCAGCCCAATTATTTGCAGATAATTTGGATCCCTGAAGAACCTCAAATAGCACAAGATGCCTTTGTTGGAAGCTCCTCACCAGTGGAGCCTAGAGAGCAAATTAATTGATAGGATGGTAGGTATCTACCCTAGAATGGGCTGAAGAGCTTTCCAAAGTTTGGTGACCTGTGTTAAATGGACCTGTACTGACTATAACAAGAACTTAGACATCTTTTCTAAGTATATGTGAAACAGAGATCTATTTTTATATGAACATTCTAAACTAACATCTAACATTACACATCTGAATCTGGACATTGAACTGGATCTCATCCTATGCACCACTGTGGTAAGTAACATCATAAGAGGGAAATGATGCACTCAACTGGTTGGTTGGTCCTGCAGAAACTGGCTTGCTCCCTGCTGTTTTCACAGTATACAGAGAGGCAGACAGTATTAAAAAAAAAAACCCAAAACCAAAACAGAACACTGCATTTTAATGTCTAATGAGAATCAGCAAATTTGAGTAATAAAAGCAAAAAAGCTTTCAAAATGAAAAGCTCTCTGAAGCAAATTTTCTAGGGTACCCAGTTGGAAAAATGCTCCCAGCTGTTTTCTTCCTTATTAATATTACTAGTCACAAGGTGGATAAAAAGGGGAAATGGTATGTTACCATAAATCCATGCATACAACAATAAATTGCAAGGTTTTCCAGAACATCTCTCTCAGATCAGCATTTCATAACAGAAGAACAGCATCAGTGACCACTTCTCAGATTTAAAAAAAGTTAGGCACTGACCTGGGTGAACTGACCTGGCTAAGAACATGGCATAAATTAGTGGCAAAGGTGGGAATAAAAACATTCCACTTTTGGGTTAGCATTACAATGAACAAGTCTACTATTCCGGCTCCTCTGATATAGTTCAATACCAATCCATCCTGTCACAAGACATCAGTTGGGAGAAATAACTGAAAAAAGGAGAAACCACTTCTTTTTTCACCATTAATACTATGCATTATGAAGCTCAATGGAAAGCTGAACACGAACTTTGACTTTTGGCTGGAAGAAATGGAGGTCAAAAACCTAATTAAATTTTCTTCATAATAGTTGCCTAAAAATGATGCACTTAAACAGTCCTCTTCATTTTCAAATTGCTTTGTAAATATTAACTACATAGTAAAAGATGAAGAACAGCATTTTAAGTAACAAACACGGGATGAAAATGAAACAAACAAACAAAAGATACCTTTTTCTGCAGTCATAGCATCTGACAAATAGAGGTGATTTTTAATTACACTGGATGCCTAATGATTACGGATTACCATGTATCAGTTATCAAACAGCTTTCTCTACTGGATCATAGCAGTTACTGGGAAAATACAGAAAGCAGACATTTCAGATATAGTTTATATGTCCTCCATAAGATATTTCTGATTACTTTTTCTCTACGTCTTTAGTAACAATTAGTCACATTTTTTTTATTTATCATGTAATCAGGTTTGTATTTTAATGTATATTCACAAAGCCCAAAGACAGAACACGTCCACAAAGAAGCAGGGGTTTACAGACATATTTTATATATGGCAAAGCAAATTTTCATAGATACAAATACTAAATCACACATTGTAGCAAAAGAGATACTAAAATATACCTGAAATGGATTTTTAAATTAAATATTGTAGTTAAAAGGCTACAGAAACAATTTTTCGTCATTTCTTTTTCTCAGTGAAAAAAAATGACTGATTAATACATTTTATTGATAAAGCCATCCAGTGTCCCCAAGATATAGATTACGTACTTCTTTGCTAATTAAAACTTGAAATAAAACTCACAGACCTTACAACAACTGCAGACTGGAATTGTTACTAGCATCATGCTTCTATCACATAACACAAGGATTTCAAAGTAGTTTCATATAAATGATTCACATGTTGGATATGTCTGGTTTGATCTTGGTGCTCCAATACAATATAGATATTATAATAAATATTATAATATACATTATGTTCACATAATCAGTGAGAAATTTTGTGTATCATCATCTGTTCCACTTCAAGAAAATTCTAATTACTTAGCAGTTTTCTGACATAGTGTAATTTGATTGTTTTCCTATTTTAGCAACTGATTAGAACATTGTGGACACAGAACTGTGGATCAGGATTTATTGTGCCAAAACTATATTGAAAATGCTCATCCAACTCATTAAGAAATGGACCATTTTCCTGATTTGCCCCTAAAATTATTTCACCTCCATTCTACTTCTAGTAACCATTCTGGTGCCCATTTTAAGCACATGAAACCCGAGTTTCTTGAGTTTATGCCTAATACACATTGCAATTTGGCACTGCCTCACTTGGCTGACCTATTAGCTTCTTATGAACACCTAGCACAATATGTGCCTTCTGAAAATGGTTGGTAGGAAAATGCAAAGAAAGGATACAAGAAAAGCATGTTTAAAAGTGACAATCTTCTCTCTCTCGTTCATATAGCTTTTCATTTTACTTAATCACAGTATGCTTTTTCCTGCACTGAACCTCTTTTAGCAGTGTCTCTCTTACCGTATTTTTCAGGAAGCAAAATAAATTCTTAGGTACTAAAATAAGAGAAAGACTGACATGATTTTTTCAATGAGTTTTGGAAAGAAAAAAATACTTTTCACTGCAACCTAGAACACTCTGGAGGGGATGCAGCACAGCAGAGATTCCAGCATTTATAGCATTTTCCTGCAGCACATTACTTTAGGGTCAGAAGACGAAAGCAACACACTGAGATGATGAATCACTGATTATTTTAGCATAGGCATAGAAGAGATGGGTGTTTCCTTTACTGAACTCCCATGACACACTTCCCTGCAGCATGCAAGGTCTAAACAGCATCTGAATGAGGGGTTATAGCAGTCACTCCGTAAGCACTTCGCTGATCCTGCTCCCACCAGAATTAGCGGCCAAGTTGCTGCCAAGTTCAAGTTCGGGGCATGCACGCTCACACACAGCTGCAGGGCCTCGTGTGAGCACCTTAGTCTTACAAAGACTGAAATACCATCCTCACATAATCAGAAGTGATGGTTCTCCCAAACACTCTTTAGAAATTACTCTGGGTTGCTCAGTAAATACAGGGGGAATAGGGGCCACACAACACTGCTGTCCTTTATACATCTTTAACTGCTCTGCCCAATTGGAAGGCTGAAACAGCAATGACTTCTACACCAAATATGAAAAGTCATTTCTGTTACATTTAATTTTGTGAAGGTTTTGAAGTGAGTCAGCAGAGGGACCAAAGTGCTGAGGGCAGAGACTAGACACAACCTAGACAAACACCAGGACATTAAGAAAAGGGAAAAGGGAGAGTGGTTAACTATGAGAGAAGACTGCTTCTTGATGCTCGATTTCTATCACATCCAGGGAATAAGGATTTCATACAACTTCTGTGAAGAAAGAACACTCCATCAGTGCTACCTGATTTATCCTCAGTTCCTTCTGGGAATGGAAACAACTTTCGGCATCCAGATTTCTACTTGACTTATGTAACGTTGGTTAACATTTAATGGATGATGGAAGCATTCGTTAATATGTATTATCAATAAAAACTACCATTGCTGTTAATTGTTTTTTTTAAAACTGATCTCAGTGCTCATAAGTGAATTGAGGACACTGAAGGACATTTGGAACTACGAATGACTAACATCCAGAGTTACTTTGCCACAACTTCTTTGTGCATCCCAAGCTACAAATTCATATATGTATTTAAATTAAAGGAAGGATACTCCCTCACTATCATGTTCCCATTCACTTGTTTCTACATTGCAGTTAAATGAAGAAAAAGGTCAAAAATGTTGTGTGTGACTCCAGCCTGTCTGGGTATCTGTAAAGTCAATACCAGCTTCTTTAGGCATGAGCATTACTTATTAACAAAGTTGATTCCTTCTTGAAAATAGGAGAAACAGTCAATTGTGCCACAAATAATGGAGTGAGGACTCATCCTCAAATTCAGAAGCTTCACAGGTTAGAAGAATATTCACAAATCCCTGATATATCAGATTTCTCACAATTATAAAATCACATAAATCAAGCTAAACTTGATATGACTTGGTGCATTTGTTTATTTTAAAAACTATTAATTGGGGAGGGTGTTGCTCATTCAACCAGTTTGTTATTACATTTGTAATAAAGGTATAGTCATTTAGAATTTTTTTTTTCCTTTCTTCACTGTCAGTCACTATTTACCATTTTGCTGTTCAGCAAAGAAGCATTTGGAATATCTGCTGTCAAAACGAAACAACTGTACCAAAAATTATACTGGCACAATTGTAATGATTACTGCCTATAATCTGTATCTGTGCTCTAGCTGATTCCTTAATAGTCATCCTCAGCAAGCATCAGCCACACTACTTCAAAAGTAAACATCGTTCTTGCTTTGGAAAGATAAAGAGTAGAGAATGAGAAGATGCAATCACATGAAAAGTAATGTGTAACAGGATCATTTTTAGTGAAACAGTAAAAAATACATCAAACCTGTTCCTCTTTAAACAATCTGCACAAGGAGTAAGATCACCACCATAAGTGGACTTCTACCAGGTACAAATGCCAGTGCAGCTAAAGAGGTTTCTTCCCTTATAGAATCTTCCCATAACAAGAAAACAAAATATTTTCTTCTAATTTTCCAAGGAAAGCTCTGAATGTCAAAAGAAAAGTTCATAAATGAAGTATTCTAAAACCGAATTTACACTGTTTTATTCTAATATGCTTTTTACCATAAAAATACTAATTCTTGACCTAATCCATTTATTCAAGATTTTTGTCTCTTCTGTTTAAATCCCTAAGTGCTTCTTTTTCACCGTTGGTTAATTCTTCACAGCACAGCTGTGCATAGAGCCCTATGGACACTACTACACCTCACAGAGTATGAAGATTCTGCCACAAAGCCATGAATCTAAAGATAAACTTTTGAAGGTAGGTATTTACCATCTTGGCATTTACTGCTAAAAGACAGTACAAACTGCCTAAGAAATTAAAACTGAAACCCACTGTTTTAACTACTGGGGTGAACCTCTTCTCAATACCACACTCTCCCATTCTGTCTTTGCAATGCAATTTTTGAATAATTAGCAGTTTAAATATAACTACCTTAAAAACATGTTGTCATACTAAGAGGGAGCTTTAAAGTGTTGTACTTCTGGGAATTTAAGAGAGAGACAAAGAGGGGCTGAAGTGCTGGGAAATAAATAATCACACCTTAGTGGCGCTTCGTGTTCAGTCAGTAAAATCAGTCCTAGTTCAAGAAACACCATGGCCTTCAGCTGCAGATATTACATAGCGAAAATGTGGTTAGTACCTCATAAAGCACAGAAACATTTGAGCTACTGCCTGTATAATCCTGCATTTATGACTTCATAGAATGCTACAACTGAAACTGATGCCTGTTGCTATTCCAGGATGACTACAAAGAGCGGAGTGGACAAGAGGCAACAGGCACAAATTTAAAGGCAGGAAATTCCATTTAATCATAAGCAAAAATCTTTTTACTCTGAGTACTGTTGAACACTGGCACAAGTTGTCCGGAGAGGTTGTGGAGTCTCCCTCCCTGGAGGTATTCAAAACCCTAATGGAAATGGCCTGAGCAACCTGCTCTAGACCCTGCTTGAGCATGGGGTCAGACAAGATGCCCTCCAGAGGTGCCTTCCAGCCTCAGCAATCCTGTGATTCTGTGTGAGAAGGTATCTAACATACAGAATAAAGACTGAGTCCAGCAAACTCTTCTGCAATCAATGTTGGTTATTTTTTCCAAACATAAGTGATCACAGGGAATTCAAGGAAAGCACTCACATACAACAAATTACATACAGGTGTTAATTTTTTGCAGGATGAGGATAGGTTTGGGACCTCTAGAGGGATATTGAAAATAATGTGATATTGACTTACAAAAGAAATTCTCTCAGGACAACCTGCAATTGCAAAAGTGGAACAAATTAATAAGATAACCATTCTGCTAAAAGAAATTGTTCCCTTGTAAGTGTAAATCAGAAATAACTTCATACTAGTCAATTAAGATTACACAACTGTGGAACTGGGTTAGTGTTAGGCATCTTTCTGCAAGGCAGAAATTGTCTCCTTGTCACCCAATTCAGTGCCCAATGTAACATGTGAATCTTTTAAACCCCTGGAAGAGCAACTGGCCTACCTCTAAGAAAATGATACCCAGGCTCAGGGGCTTGCTTCCCAACTGGTGGATTTAAATATGGTTGCAGTCCAGATGAAAGGGAGGCGGCTAAATGCATGCCTCTCAGGACAGGATGCTCCCAGAAGAGCAGGCCTTCAGCATCTTTCTGTAGAGATAGCTGAAGGACCATTGATGCTGCCTGAGTGAAAGGAAGATGAAGTTTTTCTGCTGTTGTGGTTCACTGCTCAGAGGTGACTGGCTCTTTTGATAGACAGGAAATGAGAAGTGATTGGAGATTCCACATTAGGTGGCTGACTCCGTGTAGAAGGGACACCAGAGGTAAGACCATCCTTCTACCAAGTTTTCCCCGGTGTTACTGCCTGCTGTCTCATCTCAGTGACGGCCTCAAAAACAAGAACTGTGGAAGGATGGTTATCCTGCCTTTTCTGTCATCTCTTTCTTGTATGTACCATAACAAAAAGGATGATCTTTAGGGCAGAAACTGAGCCTATATTTGCACAGTTCCAAAAGTGTAACCCACCGTCAGGTATGCCAAAATAAATAAGAATTCAGCATCTAGTTTATTTATCACCAGTCAGTGGGATAGGGGGGAAAACATGGCGTTTACAGATATGCAAGATCTCAAAAAATGAATACTGAGGTAAATTATGTCACATCAGTGCTCAGGGAAAATGCTGCAAAGAAAAATCAGAGCAAAAACTAAAACATCAGTAACAAAGGCATCAGAGTTTTTCTGTGTAGAAAAGAAAGAAAGAAATACAGATCTCTCTTCCTTGCTTATGGTTTTAAGAGTGGGAAAGCCTTTCACCTTACTTAAAATCACAAGATGAATGGAAAAAAACATGAAATCAATGTTACAGAAATAATTATTTTATTTCATTTTGTACTTACATACATCCTTCAACAATTTCTCTAATTCTTTAGGCAATGCGAATATTTGTTGCAAGTTGCTTATCTCACCAATATGAAATGGAAGCAAGACTTACGCCCTTGAGACATGAATAATAATAATGTTGAACATCTGACTCAGTCCACCAGGGCAGTGATTTGGTCAGCATTAAAGAAATAAAATCAGAATTCATAAAGCACTGAGAGAAAAGCAGAGAACTCAGCTATGTAGTCTACAAAATATGCTTCATGTTTCCATGCAGATTTCGGTTTAGCTCTCAGTTATTTAGCACATGGAAGTCTTAAAAAACCCGATGGTGTAAGTAACAGCTGTGGGGTCACTGAAAAGCTGGGGGCTACATTACATAAAAGTTGGCTATAACATGAAACAGCAGGTCCTGATGTCCCTCAAGTACTTTTTATGAGTTATCTCTTGAGATTTTTAGACACCTGGACTCTTTCTCTGCCTGAGGAATTATAAGTGACCCCAAGTGTATAGAGTGTGTGCATCTCCTGACAGAGACCAAAACTTCCAACTGTGAAACATTCACAGGGAAACGTCAGCCTGGTTATCCATGACTGAACAAACGCATATGCCAACAGGTAGATCATCTGCTGTTGTTTTTTGGTGTTTTGTTTTGTTTTGTTTTTTTCTATTTCAATTCTTTTCAAGAAGCATTTGTCACAAATATGCAGCAAATTAATTTTCCGTCTTAGATTACAGGATTAACCAAAACGCATTATATCAGCTAGCCTCAGCAAATACAGCAGTTTGGACTAAACTAAAATTTAATCTTAAAGGGTCTTGCTGATATAAGTGGATTATGGTTTACACCTAACACATGCTCGTTGCTGGTAAACTATTTTTCATTGTTTCTCGCACACTATTTGCAGGTGAGATGTGGGAGCGTGACGAGCAACTTTGCAGTGCTAAAAATACAACATCTTGGGGGAACTGACAGATTCCATGCCGGAATCCATGATTTAATAAAATAGCTTGCACTTCCTTGTATTAATGTTCCAAGGGGAATACAGTGCCACAATACAAATTCATTTTTCATATATCCAACATCACTCCCTGCCAAGCACATTTCTTCTCTCAAGCTGACATCTTCTGTACTTGAGAACATCAAAAAGGACAGTAAAAAGCATTTGCAAGATCACATTTCCACAACAAGCTTTCTACAGGCTTCATTCTGAAGCACAACAAGTCTGCATGAAGCTCTTGTTTGGTTCAACTCAACAGCCTATTTTGCAGCTCTAACTCTGCTGGTTTAACTGTGTGACTCAGCCAGCAGCAACAGAACAGTTTGGATGCTACCAAAATGAAATTCACCACAGTCATGATTTGTATCTTTGTTTCTTTTTTTATTTTTATTTTTACCACTGTAAAACTAAAAGACACCCTTACTGTCAAAGCTATCTTTACACTTTACCCGCCCCCCCAAAAGTAATATTCCCCTGAGGCTGGGATCACCTTTAGGTGTGACAGTCAATCAAGTGAGTAATAAAGAGGATTAATGTAATTTCTGTCACAGAGGTGAAGTTATCTTGGAACATGAACATCCAGGTGAACTTCAACTCCTACACAAATTTTCCATGCAAGTTAGACACTCTATCAAGGTTTCAAAGCTTTTAACCATATCAATTTAGGTAGGGCCATAACAGTGTCTCCAGGCACTGCAAGTCAACACTTAATGTCATTTAAATGTTAGATGGATCACTAGCCTTAGTTTCTGACCACGTAAATAGCACCGTCCCGAGCAATCTCCAATGGGCAGGCTGTGGGAGTTAGCCTGGGCCAGGTATGGATGTGACCACTTCACTTTATTGGATGAAACAGTTCAGTTCTAGGGGAGCGTGTCATTTTCTGCCAGCAGGTCTCAGCACCTTCTGGACATACTCAATCACCTGTATAGATGTAGCTGATGAACTGACTCATAATCTATTCTTAACCCTGATGAAGTAATGAGGACTTTTGCCACAGAAGCTAATGGGCTGTGATTTTAGGTACAGACTTGCCAAAGTTCACACAGTGAGGATATGCATGTAGCACCCAGCTAATACTGGTATGCTGAGACCCCATCACCCAAAGCCCAAAGCCTGGTGCCACTGCTTCTAACCCCACTTGGTGTTCCCACACACCTGCTATAGCTGGTTGTGGATCAACTGATGGCTCACAGCCTGCAGCACCCAGAGCATAAAACAGGCAGTGATGGCCCACTGCAGCAGAGGAAATGTCCCATAAAAATGCACGTTCCTCACCAGCAGCTTAACACTAAGGATCTTCCCACCTTGCTGGACTGAGCCCCAGGCATGCTGGTGATCTGGCCTCAATAGCAGAGCCATGGTTTAGCTTTCACCCCTGTCCTGTGGCCAGATGAGAAACATTCAGTGGATTTCTCAAAGCTTGAAGGATCCACATACACCAGCTTTCTGCTCTGTAAAACCAAATCACTCACACTGCCTCACCATGATAATGCACTGTGAAACCAAACTCAAACTGTTTCCAAGACTTTCAGATGCTATGTCCACCAGCAGCACGTAAGTCTTTACATAAATAAAATTAATTTATCCAATGCTGTAGAATGAAGCTACTTGACATTAATGACAAGGAAACTTCTTATGAATGACGAGATTTTGTAAATTGGAAAGGAATAAACTCCATTAAAACCTGGCTATCACAAATTGTGCTGCATTTATTTGACAAGTTATAGCTCAGTAATCTGGCAGATATGCTGTACTACATTTCGTAAATGCAATTAAGCCTTAGTAGTATGAGACATCACTACAGCATCTGCTATTAAATCCTTACTGAGGGCTGTAAAAGAGAGACAAGGATTTCTTTTCTTTCCTCCCTCTCTTTTTTTGGGAGATTATAAAGTGAACTGCTTAATGAAGTGCAGATTATCATTATTTTACTGAACATAACTGTGACACAATATTTACACATAATTAATTTATCTCTGACTTTCCCAGCCATAAAGCAGCTCAGAACACAGGGGAAAAGGATGAGGAAAAAAGAAAAAAAGAAAAAGAATTTCAATTTCTTTGCTATCTTTTAGGGCAAAAGGGAGGGAACCCCGGAGAAAAATACCCAAAGTTAGTTGCTGGTTGCACAGTGATCACAGTGATGCTAAATATGGCTCCCAACAGCGGGCAGAGAAGTCAGAACTGTACACAGATCTGTACAAGGCTGTAAGGGGGGAACCCAGCTGACAAGGAAGCAATTCAGCCAGGCCCTGGATCAGGCCAGCATGTTCAGCTGGCCAATTCCTTTGTCATCCCAGTCACTCATCCTTATTTATGAAATTGGCAGTATGAGAACATATCTGCTTTTTGTCATACGAGTAGTTCCTGTGCCATCCAATCCTCTGGGTAATCAGAATCAATAAGCTACCTCATGAGCATCCTGAATTCCAATTATCACTGAAGAAATGCAAAAGTTTAAATAAAACTTATGAATATCAAGAACGAAAATTAAAACAAATATTGATGCATTATGGCCTGGACAAGTGGTCTGTGTGCTGGGTGAGGAATTGGCTGACGGGCCGCACCCAAAGGGTTGTGGTAAATAGCTCTTTTTCAAACTGGCAACCTGTCACAAGTGGGGTCCCCCAGGGACTGATATTGGGCCCAACGCTATTCAGTATCTTCATAAGTGATCTGGATAACGGGATCAAGCGTAGCCTGATGAAGTTTGCAGATGACACCAAATTGAGTGGGGAAGCAGACACTCTGGGAAGGAGAGCCACCCTGCAGGAAGACTTGGATAGGCTGGAAGAATGGGCTAACAAGAACCTTATGAACTTTAACAAGGACAAGTGTAAGGTCTTGCACCTGGGAAAACATAATCCAGGAGTGCAGCCACACGTTTGAGTAGCAAGCATTAAACACAGTCTTCATTGCATTTAGCAGGATAGCAGGAAGCCCATCTGTATAGATGAGGAAAACTGCCTTCACAGCAAGTACTCCTGTGCTTCACCTTCCTGTCAAATCTCTCCTCCAGACTGCTTCATTATTTTTCCTTGCCTTCTTATTTGCTTCACTTGGCCAGTTCTTTGTCCTTTCTGTAGCTTGTGAGCAGGGTAACACCACCAGCAGCAACACTGCTCTCCAGCTGAACAGAGAAGGGCAGTTCTGCACTCCTTGGCCCATCCCCAATTGTGCATAATGGAGAAGAGAGAAGGAAACGGAGGAAAGAAAACTCGCTCAAATACTCAAGAGAAGGGAGAAGTGAGCAGAGCTGCCACTGCGCTGTTGGGCCATCTGCTCCCCCTGGCCTAGCTCTGAGAAAGGTGTGGGCTCAGAGCTAGAAGGGGAAGAAACACTAACTCCTTCACCTCCTGAAGCAGGTCTGATTCACTGCTGCAGGCAACTGACCACCCAGGAAGACTGCTTCCTGTAAAGGAAAGAAATTTGAAGGTCTGTACTTTCCTGAATTATCTTGTAATTGCTTTTATCCTAACAAAGAAAAAAATGTAAACCAGAGAACAATCCTGCACGAAAAGGACTTTGACAAAAACAGGCAAACTAGCTCTCCATCAGTTGATCTTCTCTAGCTCAACAGGAATATAAAGGGTTTTTGTGGTGTTTTTTTTTTTTTTTAAACTTGTGCACAGAGATTTATTTCTAGCCCTACGTAGCTGAAGGTATAATTTTCACTATGTGAGCTGCCTAGATAGTTCCAGGAACACAGAAGAGCAGGTCATCACATTATTATTGCACAGAATACTTCATAGAGGACAAACTAAAAGTATGGTAGGGAAAAAACTATGCAAACTTCTTTTTAAAAAGGTTCGCCTATTTAAAAGCATGAAGATTGAATACGAGGTTATGAACTAGATATTTCTAGTTTCCATCTGATTCTTGAATTTTGCAGACATAAGCAGTGTAATAAAGGAGGAGATGAGGAAATAATGCCAGCTTCTAAAAACCACATTGTTTCTTCTTGTCTTGATTTATACAGAAATCTAAATATAATAATGTATGGATTCCCTTAATTGTAATTAACAGGGCAGAGGTTGTGATTCATAAGGGTATAATTACTGTATTTTTCCAGAAGAACACAAATGAGAATAACTTTGAAAGAACAGAAGAAAAAACTATCACAAGCAAAACTGAATAGAATGTAGAGTACTATTCCAGCTCAACAAAAACTGACAACGCTAATTATAAATCATGCAATTGCACAGGAAAGTCCAGTTCACACTGATACTAATTAAAGGATGTCTTCATGAACAATCTAAAATGCCATCTGAAATTAAATTTTCTTAGAGGTTTAAAGCTGAAAAAGCAATGGAAATACTTAGACCAGAACAGCAAACGGCCAAAGGCACATGATGTTCCAGAGCAATGCAGAAAAGAGAAACATGTCAGAAGCATTTATTTTTGAATTCCTTATAAACAAGCCAAATTGGAAGGCAAGATACCTTCAGTTTATCCTAGCACACAGTGTTCACAACCGTTTCCCTTCTTTCAATTACTATACACCATTAGTACTCAGTGGATTAGATTGTTTCAGATAAATTAGCAAAGAATTCAGGTGTTAAAATTAGACCTCCCGAAATAATTATTTTTTCAGCTGGAAGACTGCAACTATACACCATAATGTGTTCTGTAAGCACTATTCCACTTTTCAGTAATTAAATATTCATTGGATTACAGATAGAGACAGACTGACTCGGCAAGCCTAAGGGTTCAGAGATAAGAGATCAAAGCTCAAACCTTTGCTCCAAATAAAGCTTAAAAGAGATTTGAATGTGGGATTCCCTCTGTCCTGGGGAATGCCTAACTGCTTGATATTTGGGACTATAAAGTGAGGCAACACTGTTATTTCAGCTCCTGAGAGCAAATCAGCTCCTTCTCCTGAGGAACTGAATCTTTGAACAGTTGAGGTTCCTCTATATACAATTTCAACACATTATTGACACTACTTCTAGCCTAGTAAAACAAATAGGGTCACGGAACAGACTCAAGCACTGGTCCATGATTATCCATCTTATTTTACTGTTAGCATGTGTCCTGGTTTGATATTACCTCTGTCAAAAATTGGTCAGTGAGGGGGACATCGCTAGACAGACTCACATCCCTACAAGGCTCCCTCTTGCAGAAGGATGAGCAAGTTTAGCTGTAGGGATGAAACCTGCGCCACGCAAGGCCAGCAAACAGGCTTCAGCAGAGATACAACTTCAGAGGCCACAGCATCAGGCAAATTTCTTGGAAGCACCAAAACCAGCAAGTAACTAGATTCTGCTCCACAGCAGACATATTCACAAGGAAAATGTCAAAGAGCACTGGAAGGATTTTGCTGGTAAAAGTTCCACCAGCACTGCAGTTGGAAATTGGAAGACAACAGTAACACAAATTTGCCCAGACTAGACTCTTTAATTACAAGCAGTCATCCTCAGCAGAAAGGAAGGTGATCAGGAGAGCCTGATGTCCCATGACTGCTGTTTCTGAGGCAACTGATGTGGTCAAGAGTTTTCAGACAACTAAAGGAGAAAAGAATTACTATGAAATTAATAGAGATGTATCATAAAACGGGGTGGGGGGAAGGTACAAAAAGAAGGCCAAAAGAGAATCTGCAAATGATGTGGCATATAACACCACACATGGAACGTTGTCTGAGCTAAAAAAGACAGTCTTGTAATTTGCAGAGGATAGATATATTCCTAATAAAAATGAGATTGTAATTTGGATCAGTAAGAATATAAAACAGAGAAAGAATAGTTACAAGTATTAGAATCAACCCTTTAATAAAGCAAACTAAAATTTAACAATCGAAAGGAATTATCTAATAGAATGAGGCTTATCACAAATGACAACACTTTTGCATAGGACGGTATCCAAAATATTAAAAAAAAAACCAAACACCACCTGAGGCAGTAAAGCAGGCAGAGTTCAAAGCAGTAGCACAGCAAAAACAACACACACAGTTGCATACACTGTCAAAATGAAAATAGCCAAGAAAATGCCCAGGAGATACAAAAATTTTGCAAATGCGGCCAGCACATATATAGCATAGACAGGAAAAAACACAGTCGTTTTTGATCAGCATTTTTGTAAGAGTAATACATGATGTTGTGAAGAAAGTGGGGAGACAGAAGACAAAATAGAGGATCTCAGCTGATAGATCAGACATTCATGCCTGCCATGGTTTCATATATATTTGATAGTGTATGTGTGTATGTTGGGAAACTGCAGCAAACTCAGGTGTTGACATTGCCATTTAAATTTAGCAAATTGGACAAAATGGCAACACCCCCCCTCATAATCCCAGAGGAAATGGCATGGAGGCCCTTTCAGCCTACAGCTTTCATTTGGAAGATCTCAGAAGGCACTAACCACAGCAAGATGAGAAAATGGAGGTGCCGCGATAAGAGGATTCACAAGCTCTTAATATTTAATTTTCTAGAAAAGCCAGCAGGCCCAAGCAAGACTGCTTTAAAAATTAATCAGCAACATTTGTGAGCTGAAGTCAGGAAGCTACTCGTACGCTCTTGAACTTGGCTGTTATATTCATTTGATCTTCATTTAGTTTTGTACTTTTAGGGATTGACCTCACCAGACAGAACCTGTGAGAGGTATTTTGAAGCTCCTGTTGGCATATGCAGGCACTGAAACAAGAAACAAATACGGTCTTATTCTCAAAGGCAAAGAAGGAAGCCTGAACAGCACTCAGACAAAAGCAGCTTCACAAGCCGCAGTAGTTCATACACGGACTACACAGGGCTTGGGGCTTTCCCGGAGGCTGGGAAACAGTAATGGTAAGGGCCACCTACTAACTGATTCCCTGTGCTAGCTGTGTGACAGACTCAGTGTGACTGCTAGAATGTTCCAAGGAAACTCTCTTAATCAAGAGTAATTCTTAAAAAAAAAAAAAAGAAAAAAAAGAAAAAAAGCCTTGCAAGTACTCTACAGCCACTTTAAAGTAGTTTAGCAATTACAGAGTAATGATTGTAACGAGGTAAATATCCCTTGTGGATCAAAAAGGTTTTGAGTTTCATGAGAAGTGTGCATTTCTAAAGGGTTTTTCTTGGTTTCAGCCTCTCTCTAGACAGGAATTAAGGCTAAATTCGTAGCAGCAATGTCCTATAGACTAATGGATGTCTGGCCTGAGAAATTAAAATCTCTAGTCATTCTGATAATGGCTTCTGCTTATTTCATTATAAAGGCTGTATTATAATGTATCTCAGAAGCTATTTTAGCATCTATCACATTTTTCAAACTGCCATTAGTAAAAGATAAGCAGAAAAAATTTCCAATGCATTAAATCCAGACACCTACATTCCAGAAAGTTCCAACAAGAGGAATATTCCTGGCTTTTCTGTCTTTAGAAACAATAAGCATTGCAATAAACAGGTGTGGTTCCTACTGATAGACAAGAATAGCAGTCATTGAACCAAAATTCACTCATTTGCAGTTAACTGAAACTATAATAAAAGTAAACCCAGGAATTTTTCAGTATTTGTGAGTTTTTCATTCTTTAGTTTCTTTATTTACATGAGAAAGCAGCTTGTAATTGTAAAATCTTGTAGCTGTTTGAGGATGATGGAAATGATTTCTGCATCAGGCTGCAACAGATTCATTTCACTTTATTTTTATAGCATCTGAATGCTTTTTGTAATGTTACACAACATGACATTGACTATTTGTTTCTTCATCTTCTGCCCTGGAGTCCAGTGGAGTCCTGTATGGCTCACACATCATATATAAGTGTGGTTGTACATTTATGCTAGGAAAGGTGGTGCAATTGGTGACAAGAACTTAATTACTGTGGACAATACATGCCAGTATTCCATTCATGCCTCTAAGAAAGTGCAAGGTCATGCTCAGGCAGTATACAACTAATTATAGAAATAACTATTATATCAGAGAAAAAAAAATGAGCAAAAGCTGTTATCGATCATCTCTGTCCTTTACTGATTACCAAAGTACCTTTAAGCATAGCCCCCGGAAGAATTTTCTCTTGCAAGTATTTCACCTTGCACGGTTTTACTGTTTCTTCAAGCATAATTACAGCAGTGTTTGTGAACAAAGCACACAAGGCACTAAATTTTTGCCTCTTCACAATACTGACAGAATTTTAATAAAATACAGTCTGACTTTTGCTAGCACTGATCTGAGGAAATAATTTCCAAATTCAGCCTTCAGTACTATGACATCCCACTCGTATACAAGTGAATTTCAAGACCTTTTCCATTAAAAAATTTTTTTTTAAACAAATCTGGAGTGGCTTTATCTGACCAAATGTGTAGTATCAGAGCTGGCTACCTTTGACTCCCCTATAGTCACTGTAGAGGTGCTGTTAATTCGACTGATTTTAGATGTCTACTTCAGGATAAGAAAAAAAAAAAGCGCACCCTTTCTAAAGAGGCCTGCTTTGTTCCACTAAGCATGCAGGTATCCTCAAGTGACTAACTGCAATACAGATATTGGAGATGACTAATATTACATGAGATGAGTTCCTCTTGCTCATACCCACTTTCTGGGGTGATACAAAGAGCATCACAAAAGACATTTAATAACAGCTATTACAAAGGGTACGATCATCATCAAACCAAAGCACTGCATAAACTTAGGTTTTGCTTTTGCTTGCTACCCTTTTACCCTTGGGAAGTTGCCCATTTCTTCTGACTCTATTCCACACTCTGTAAAAATGCAATGACACCACATTCACTACAGCCATACAAATAATGAAATATTTGGATAATTACCTTAGTTTTAAAATGTTGTGATCCAAAAATTTTAATCATAAAGCCATTATTTTCTAGGACTTGATAAAGATACTGAAGAATTTTTGGCTGTTTGCAAAATAGTTGGGAAATGAGAGGAAATGACAGCTCTCCCACCTGAGAGCAAGGCTTACGGGCAGCAGAACCCAGCACCTGCCCTTCACACCTCCTTGGGGCGTTCTGAGAGACAACACTAGCTGAATGTGCAGACTTCTGATACAAGGAAAATCTTTTCACGCCCTGGAAGATGTTGCCCAGAAGAGCTGTGGAATCTCCATCCTTGGAGACATTAAAAAATTCACTGGACAAAGTCCTGATGTAACCGTGAGGTGGAGAGGAGGGCTGGAGTAGAGGACCTCCAGAGTTCCCTTTCAACCTCCCTAATTCTGTTGCTGTACTGAGCAAACTGTGGAATGGTGACTTGACATTATGAAAAGAAAGCTCAGAAGCATCCCGTAACTACATTACACTTCCTTAATGAAATAATTTGACAGATTAGTAAAAGTTCTGATTTACGTTGGCACATGAAAGTAGATTAAATGTATCAAACCTGATAATGATTTTACAACAGTTCATCTGTAAAAGGGTAGCATTTAATATGACACAGTTCACAGTGGAAAGGAAAAGCACCGCCAAATCGTGAATCTGTGTTACTGAAAGTGAAGAGTTTAACCTTGGTATCTTTACTGATATTAGTAAGACCACAGAAACAAGCTTTGACATAAGAGTCTAGTCGGCACAAAATTTTCACAGACCACAGCAACCTTTAATAATATTTTGTGAAACTTAAATCTCATGCCATTCCAAAGAGTATTTATTTTGAGCAAAAATGAAAGGATGGCTTTCTTATTATCCATAATTATTTTCTATTCTTTAGCTTCCTATACAAATCATTTTCAATGGTAAAAAAAGTTTCTACTTCTGGAAGAAAGCACAGAGGCTTTAGAATAATGATTTGGTTTTGATTGATAGACTCTTTCTCTTAGTGCAGTCAATGACATTTTCATACACAGGGCTCTGACAACATTAAAGGAATTAAAAACATAAGGCTTGTGTTCCTTCTGTTTTTCTATTTGGTAATACAGTTTTGTAAACCTTTGACTTTGACGGGAAAAATAAATACACTGCTTAGTCAAACTTTGCACCGGTTTACATATTTTGCTTGGCAGCATTAAAAGCAATCAGACTTTTAAAGTGCACAATTAAAAGATGCATGCATCTCTGCAAAATAGGGGCCTATACCAATTCATACCAAAGGATGGATGGTCTTAATCCCAGTGAAATTCAACCTCACTGATTTTGTAGAAGAATTTTTCCATATGGCAACACTGGATAGAACAAGCTAGATCCCTTTAATGACAACCAAACATACTGTGCTGATATGCAGCTGTAAAAAAAACCCACACAATTGCTTCTGTGGGAAAAAAAAAATCATGCTCCATTTGCATCTTTTGTATTACTTCTTTACAGGTTATGAGTTATAAATGACTTCTGTTTCTTCACTTGCCCTTACTCCACTGACATTTTTCTGTAGCTCTGTAGTTGTATTTTCATTATGTTTATTTACAGTAAAAGGTTTTCTGTTATTTTAATCTTTCTTGCTTTTGGATGAAAGAACTGTTCAAACCATGAGACAGACACTGAAAAATCAACTATTCAGAAAGTGCTGTCAAATATTCACAAAAGTGTGTAAGTGTTTGCAAAATTTGGGCTCAAATGCACAATACTCCTAACATTAGAGTAGAAAGTGCTCACTACCTGGGGAGTAGAGTGGTTGAATCATCAGGAAAGAATAAAAAAGGACCACTTGGTGATCTGGGAAATGAAAGGTATTCTAAGAATAAAAATAATGTCCCAGGAATAATATATATATGTCTGTATTTAAAAAAAAAAAAAGAAAAAAGAAAAAAAGGAGAGAAGAGACACTGAAAGATATACATCAAAGCAATATGTATCCTTGGTTTGGAAAGACCAGGAATACACTCCCATATGGGTTTTATGATTTTTTTCTTATAATTCTTTTTCTAAAATAATGATATAAATCAGAGAACTGAAGCTCAGGAAATAGTTTATATTTTCTTTTCTGTTCTGAAATCACAAAACTCTTCCTGCAGCACAATAAAAAGTAACAGATTCTTTGTTGATATAAACTGTCTTATTAAACCAGTAGGGCTCACAATCTTCACACAGCAACACATGCTTATGTGTTAGATGTGAACTGTATGTTATTTTAATGCTAGTTTTATTTCCATCAATCCAAATGGGAATAGATTGGGTTTTTCAACCTTCAAGTCAAAACAATAAACCTGTCCAACTTACTGTGAAAAATTACATAGGTGATTTCAAAGTAGAATTCAGGTCATGAAGTTTATTTTGAACTCTCTTCATTAAGCTTGAACAAGTAATGATTGCAACATCCACCTGCAAATATTTATTATAGTGATTTACTATAAGCTGAAAAGCATCATTAGTATTTTTGTAACCTCTTGCTAGACATTTTTAAAGGATCCATCATAGGCAATCTGTAGAACAGAGCATGAGAGTAAGGATAATTACCAAAAAGAGGAGAACCACTGGAGTAATTGAATGCTGTTTGAGACATTAATGTAGCAACAGATGATAAACCTATTTCTCTGTCTTGTTTCATCACTGAAAGCACACCTATGCACGTTAGCTGTGTGGGTAATCCTGTTGGTTTTGGTGGCATAGAGCTATTTGACTCAAGACAGTATATCGATGTTAATGAAATGGCATCTCATTTCCTTAACTCCTTTATGCAAATTTCTCATCTTCATTTGCAATGTTAAAAGAAACACACTGCTATATGAAGTATGAGCTACTAACTTCAGTAGGCTTTGAAATGTCTCTAAATTAACAAAAATATTCTTACTGTCTTCAATGGACAGTCAGTTAAAAATGTAGCGTGCTGATCCAGTGAGGTACTGAGACTTCCTTTGATTCTTCTTTGGAAAGGCAGGAAATTATAATTTTTTTTGAAGTTGTCATTATACATGCAACAAAATGCCTATGAATCCCTATATCTGATATAGGAGAAGCAATAAACTCAATAAATTACCTTTGACAACTTTGAGATTTTATGCATTTGCCCATAATGTTTCTTCCCCCAAGGGATCAGCACTTGCTGATTTAAAAAGTCTTGAAAACTAAAATGAGAACTTACCCACAAAATGGCAATTCAGGCTCTCATGCTGCTGTTCTGAATGGTTCATCACTTTGACTGCTTGGGGGGAAATACAGTATCTACAAAAGTTTGGTGACAGTTTGTTGATTTAATCGTAAAACAAAATCCAAACAATTAAAATCTAGGCCTTGAAGCAATTCCTTTGTGGATACACATGTACATACCTTACTAATAAAAACAGCCAGTGATCATGGCTTGATACTGTGCAATGCCAGGAACCTACATCTGCCAAGCCTAAGACGATTAAAGTGCAGAGTGCCTCAGCACATGGAACAGAAAGAGGGGAAACAAGGAAACTCTTTGGCTAGATATTTTCTCTCTTCCTTTTTTACTTGTCTTTGATCTTCCCAGTATTGGCCCTTCCATTGGTCTTTCTTTGTGGTTTCTACATTCCCTATCCGCTGTATTTTTCTCATTTACTGTGATCATGCTCACATATGATACTTTCCTTAGCTCTTTTTTGGTCTTTTTTGCATTCTTTTTTCCTTCTTCTGAAACTTTAGCCTCCATGCCATCTCCTCACTTAAAACAAAATTAGTATACTTTTTTTTTTCTTTTGTCTTGGCTAAAGAGTTTTTTATTTCATTTCCCTGGTGTCTTTTGTTTTCTCAATGCCTCCCTAAACACCATCTGCTCAACTAATTCGATTGAACAGACGATCCTGGTGCCTGGGTCTCCTCTTGTACCTTTACCACTCTTTTACATCTCCCAGATTCAATGGAAATATTTTCATTTGCAGTGGCATTACTGAGAGCACAACCCTAACAGATGAAACACTGATTTATTAATTCATCCTGTTTGAAGCTGTTCTACTTATGTATTCATGGGACTAGAGAATGACTCTCTAGCCTAGAAAGGCAGGAGTTAGCAGTTCCAGTGAATATTCAAGTACTTCCAACAGAAGAGGCAGAGGTTATGTCCAACCAGCTAAATAAAATGGGGAGAAGAAGCAAGCACACGCTCTGTACTACAGTGGTTAATGATCTGTATTCTCTTGCTGCGTTTTTGGCAACAGCCAGGTGGGCATCGGGGGACTGACCACAGCATGTACTGTTCCCGACAGGCAACTGAATAAGGTTTCACTGCCTCTGGCTATCTCCAGCCTACACCATCCTTCAACACTGTCCCAGTAAGCTTTGCAGTCTTGAACACCTCTACATGTTCTCGTGCACCATCATACCATAAGGTACAGAACATATACCTTAACTTTTCTGCCAGAAAACCACCAACACAGTCCTCACACTATGTAACGCACTTTGAAAGGAACTCCTGGAAGATGGGAGATCCTGGTTTGAATCCAAACTTTGAATGAGGCAAAATGATAGAAAGATGTCTTCAACCAAAGTCTTTAGAGGCACAGCATAACACAGCGGAAAAATACAGACTTTTTTCGGAAAGTTTCATTAGTCTTCCACCAAAGGGTCTCAAGACATTAGGAAAAGACACAAATTAGTAATGTATCATTATCCTACTTTCTGAAAGTGGAAAATATCTGGAATAGCTTGCCAAAATGGTCATTTGGCATATTTGATTGATTTTTTTTAAAATACTCTCCAATTACTCCTTTTAGAAATAGTTGGTTTTTTTAATTTAAACTCAACTAGCACTGAATAAAAAAAGACACAGTTTAAACTGCACCAAAACCCCAGAAATCAAATAATCAAGTTTTGTAAAACTGATTCAATATTTCTTATTTTAAAATAATTTTAATTTTACTTTATAAAGAGGTCTACATGCAGTGTGTTAATGTGTTATTTTTACCAAAAAAAGCTAAAGTTTTTATTTCAGCAAACCACATAAATTCAAGATGACAAAACCGAGAACTGCATGTATATTCAGTAATTTACTTCCATTATGTCATAAAATGGGAAGTTAGAGAGTAGAAGAATATTTTCCTTAGGGCAATCACTTAGTGTTTTGACATTTCTAAAATGGGACACTTAACAGCGAGTAATACTGCAGAAAATATCCTCACAGAATAATAATCAAATCAGAGGGAAAATGAGGTGAAGTGTGAAGGTCTCAATGCCATGATTTCTTTAATTACATTTTTTATGAAGCCTTTTCTTCTGCTCTGCCAAGCTGTATAATTTCTTCACTAAATTTTACATATCAAACTAAGTTTATATGTTAGATTGGCCACAATAGATTTCCTCTAAGAAGGTGTAACATGGCCCTGTTCCCGTCAACCCTGAAATATAAAATGAGCAAGGAAGAATAGAAGGAAACTCAGGAGGTGAAAGAAACATGAATGAAAGATGGGAGAAGAAGGAAAGAAATTGAGGACATCCAGGAAAAGGGGGAGAAAAGCTCAGATAGATGGAGGTAAAGAGACCATTTGAAGGGGGTGTCAGAAAACTTGCACCTTCCATAATGGTCCCTGACTAATGAGCATTCATTGCTATGTTTCAGCTTTGATCTTGGAAGCTTACAAATGCAAGGGAATAGTATGAATTTGTCACTAGCGGATATTAATTACAGTTCATTCCACCCTAGCATACACTTGCCAGACCTCCTTCTCTGAGTGATCTGATGGATATACACTCATGACGAGTGCTTCTGGTGCCATCAGCTGCTCGTGCACTAACACGTGCAACACAATACTGATTCCTAATACTTCTCCATCTTCAGAGGAGAGGATTCAAGGACAATGGAAAAAGGGTATGGGAAGCTGCAAAGTGACTAGGTAGGGCGAGAAGTTACATTTCACATACAGCATGTCCTGTTGAAAGTAGGACGTACAACACTGTGGTTAGAAAACCACATATAAAGCTATCAAAGACAAAGAATGTTAAAGGAGCAAGAGCGAAACAAATACTGAAGCTGAGATTAAATGTGCTTCCAATTGTGTTGCACGAAGGCTGCATTTCACTGATGAAAGCTTCTATCAGATATGTATCTTGGACCATGACGCAGCATCTGCAAATTTGCAGAGTATTTTGTAAGTATTTAACATTCTTTTGTCCGGGCAATTACAAACAATGTGCTGTTTAATTTCTAACAATATCCCTTAGGAGATCCTCAAATAATTATATTCAAATAGAAAATTTCCAAGAACCTATTTTGCCAAGATTTTAACTCCCCTGAACAACAAACTGTGTGCTTGAGAATTTTATTCATAAATACCACAGGACAGACCCTAGAAGAAGCTAAGGAGGGGCATATCCACCTTCCGCTGCAGAACCTTATTCACGAAGGACTGAATAAGTTCTCAAAGCCATGATTTTCTCCACTTTCATAGGTATACCCACAGTTCTAATAAAATTTTCTTCATGGCTTATTTTTCAGGTTTATAGTTCTGTTTCACCAGATCTGAACTTCTTTTACATTTGTTTCTTCCCTTATTTCTTTGTTTCAGTTTGAACTCCCAAATCAAGTATTTGGTCCTTTGAATCAGTTATCAATATAAATCCAAGCAGCATCAGAAATTCACCAAGTACCTGTAACATTTTTTATTTCTGCCACATTTTAAATATCTGTCTGGTTGGGTACAGATGTCAATCTTAATACCTTCTTGTCTCTACACACTACATCTTATATGTACAGACAGGGCTATCATACATGTTTTCTCATTAAAGTCAGAGTTCTCTGTGGAAAACATCTGAGTCCGATGGTAGAGTGGGTGTTTGAGAGCCAGGTTCCTGCTGCCATTGACCATTTCATATCATACACCCCTTTTAAAGATTTCCAACCTCATAATTTGCTTTCAAGCATTTTTGCCTCCAAAACAAATTTCTTTCATGTTGTTTCTGGAAAACAGACATTTTATGGGTAGGTATCTGTCGTTACCAGATTTTCATAATGGCCAAGTGCCCAAAGCAGAGTGGCAATGCCATGGATTTTGCTTCCTGGGAGATTTATTTCTCATTAACTTTTGCATGATCTTGGGCACATTTCCTGTAATCCAAGGCACTGGCTGAGTTCATAACTAGCAAGTGTTCTGGTAATACATCTTTGTGCTTTTCTGAGCACATTTAAAAAAAAAAAAAAAGAAGAAGAGACAGTCTAAAAAGGTGAAGGAGAGTTAGATACATTGTGTAAAGCAAGATTAGTTCTGCTTGTTTGTTCAAACCAGCCATGATGATAAGGGGAAGAATCAGCTAGGTGCAGAACAGGTGGCTCAGTTTACCTTAGCTCCCTGATTAGACAAGAGGAATGAAGGGGGGGGGGGGGCAATTAAGCAAGATACATGCTGACAGGACATCAAGTAACAGAAATAACTTTAGTGTCTAAACACAAATACAATGCTGTGTATGAAGAACTTTGGCGGGGTGGGGGGACAATGAGGAATGCAAAGAGAATGGAGAACCCACAAGACTTGCATGTAAGCTTGTGAAGAAAACATTGATAAAATCTTAGCTATCTAGTTATTGCCACTAACAAGCGTATGCTTGTTATATTTAAATATACTATGTGCTAGAATAAAAGCTATTATACATATGACAAAGCTATACAGATACATCTAGTAAGGGAAAATAATTGTGGAGAACATAACTGAAACAAGAGATAATGTTAGCAACATGATGCCAGTTGCTTAGAGATCTGGAGTTAGTTTCACTCGCTAAGGACAATAAAGGTTTTCATATATACATCAATTAGACTTTGATTGTGGTGATAAATATTCAAAGACTTTCTGCAAATGCCTTAATGTAAATATTACTGAAAAACTACATAAGTACATAATCCTTGTAATGTGAGGCTAAGACAAACTATCACAGACACTTAGTGAGGACCAGTAGAACTAGTACGTTGTTTTGGACAAAAAAATAACCTGTACTACTGCTTTTTCTTTTATATTTCATTGTTTGTGACTAATTGTACTTTCTACAGTGTAACTCCTGCTGGCATAACTGTACCTCTCTCTCTCATTTTCTATTACAAATACCACTTTTTTTTAAGGGGTTCACCTATTCATTCATGGGTGAAATATTTTCTTGAGACATTTCTCACTTAAGAAAACTGCTTTAGTCAGCAAAGCTCCTCCTAAGCCTATACTGCCTCAAGGTGGAGCCTAAACTGCTGTAGTTCCATCTCAGGTGCTCAGATATTATTTTTCTTACTTATTTTTCAGCTTTGCTCTATCTTCTCCAAAGCCAAAACCATTAACATCTCTGTCTACATGTAATCTATTAGAAAGTAATAAAATATAAGTTTCCTTTTCCTTTTTTTTTTTTCCCTTCTTCATTCATCACCTTAACTGAAACAGTGATCAGCTACTAGCAACTACCAGGGTCTTCTGTTGGGAAAGTAAAACAAAATTATCATCTGCCTGAACTCAAGAGGTGCCAGCCTTTACCATCCATTACAAAACAAAGTTGTGTATATGAATATCTTATTTTTATTACAGCTTGGCCTTTTTATCAAAATATACCTTCCGCATCTATTAAACAAAAGGAGAATTTCGTAGGGAAAGCCTTTACATAAATATTTACATTGCAGTCCGCAAATAACACATGGAAATTCAACACCTAGACTAAAGCCTTTGCATTTCAGAAAAGAGTTTTAAAAATCCTCTTGATCTGAAGATTAAAGAAGGTCAAAAAGAATTATTTCAGATTATCTAAAGATGGATAGTCTAGAGATGGATTTGTCTGAAATTCTACAAGGAGGCAATTTTCAGAGAAGTAGTTGGATATTCATCTGTCCCTCCAGGATTGAATCATTTTGGTTTATTTTGTTTGGGTTTTTTTTTCCCCCCCCCATGAAAGAGTAAAATAAGGGTGGGGAGGGGTTGATGGGTTTTTTTTTTGTTTTGTTTAACAACAGCACCGGGGTAAGGGAAGACCAGTAAACGGTCATTGTGGTCAACATGGTATGTGATTCCTCCAGCTGATTATACACTCTCACTAAAACTATAAACTAAGTAAAGCATCAGTTGAAAACATTCTTTAAAAAAACCCAGAATGGTATTATTTTTAGCTCATAACTTTCCATAAATAAATATGAATAAAAATTACTGAAAAAAATCCTGTCTGCATCTGTGTTTTGAGTAACATCACAAAAGAAGGATGCTTTTAAGAATCCTGTCAGAATAATGTTCCATGTGAATTTCAGAAGTACAAAGATGTCAACTAAACCCCTGCTTAAACTGTAAACAAACTTGAGTTTATGTATCTAAAACATCTTGTAGCTTTAATTTTTTATATTTAAGGGGGGAAAAAAAAGAAATTAATCATATTAAGATCTACAATAGCAAGATCTACAATTCAAGCAATGGAATAGATCCATTAACTGAATTATTTACAATTCAGTTTGACAAATGTGCATATCGGTTATATAAACCAGATGGTACTTCTGCTATATACTACTAGCACAAAGTATATTTCCCCCACCTCCTTGAAAGGTGATACCGAATAAAATTAGTGATATGCAGAAATAAAAGGCCAGTGTCTGCAAAGCCATATACTTAAAAATAAGCTGAACTAGCACCCTGCTTCTTTTTTTTTTCTGAGAATGCTTATTCTAAGCATATTCGTTATACTCTGAAATCTGAAATTTGAGCTCTGTGGCTTTTAAGTGCTTAAAAATAAACTACATTTCTGAAAATTCAAATCTAGAATTCTTAGAAGGTCACAGAAACACCGGTATGTTGGGTTTTTTCCCCACAATTAATGTATTGAAGAGCAATTTAAATTCTTGATAAGGACAGGTATTAGCATAGTCTTGAATAAACTATTGCTAATATTGTCCTGAACAGTAAAATTTTATCAAAGACAGTAAATTTGGGTAGGTTAGGAAATGTATCTTTCACGTAAATGTTCACAGATAATCATTCTTGGTAACTGAAAGGACTGAAATCTGTTTTACTGCTGTTACTCTAAAAACTCCTATAGTTTAGTGATGTCTCCACAGCAATCTCCAGGACCAAAGAACTAACCCAAAATTACTACTGATGTTATCTGTTAGCATTTTCAGGCAGAGATTATGAGTTAAGATCACAAGTGCCCTGGACTCCAGTTCTGATCTGCAATATCAGGGTACATAGTAACACCCACTTTTAAATAATCTCCATGCTGATTTTGTAGCTGTGTACTTTGAGTTTGTAAGGCAGCTTAGGCTGCAATAATGTGTCCATGAGGGGCTACCTTGCTCTGAGCTTGCTTACCAGTTTTCCCACCTGCTTCCTTACCTGAACACAAGATTTGAGGCAACTAATATGACTTGGCTGGAGATTCAGTGGTAAAATAAGTATATTGAGTACTTTTTACTACAGGTCAAAGCAAGTATTGATTTTTAAGACATTCAAACACAAACACCGTGTGTGTGTGTGTGTGTATGCAGACTATAACATACTATTCATATACATTAACACACAAAATCTCTTTAATAAAATCCTGGACCAGAGATACTCTCACATATCAACTATCATGATATAGTTAATGCACAACCCAACAAGAGCAGCATCAGTCTGTACAAGTAATTTAACAAAGCATTTGCACACTCCATTTTTAAGTTAGGTTTTGTTTTTTTTTTGTTCAGCTACAATCTTTAGTCTTCACTCCGAATCTTATGGATTTGGTTTGCCATGTATTTGCAAGAAACTTTCTCTGAGTTAAACTCCATTTCTATGTAGTCTTCAGTCTGGAAATGTATGTGGATGGGTAATATCCATAGAGGAAACATAAAATAAACTAAAACAATAACAAAAAGATAAGAAAAACAAAGTCCCAGTCCTGGAGAGCTTGCAGTAATACAGACATTATGCCTCATTAAGAAGCTGTAAAAATATATTGTCCAACTTTATGTCTTGTCCCTATAGGATTTTTATTAGTTTTCAAACTCGTGTTAAAAACAAAGCAAAGAATTTGCAAAGGAACAAGAGCACCATTTCATTTAGTGCATTGAATTATTCCCTACACCTTTTTGTACCACAGTTTCTTTTTGGAAACTAACAGAGAAGCCTGCAAGTAAATAAGACTTACAGAGTAAGCAAAGGTTGGTTTGAACTTCCCTCTAGCTATCAGCAGCAAAAAAAGGTCAATTTCTTAAGTTTTTTACTCTAACAACATATTTAATACAGTAAAGTCAATGAGATAAGTCCTTCTGCCAAGAAGCCATTTTCTCTTATCAACACTGGAGAATTAGAATGGTTTTTTTTAAACTGCCAAAAATATAAATTAACTTGAGCTGGACATAACTTGAGAAGTATTTCACCTGCTGGTGAAGCACTGCAGTAACCATTCTTTCCTTATCTCTACTGACTAGCAGAATCATAATTATTATTGGAAGGGAACTAGTGTGAGAAAACAGAGATTTTTAATTCATCACTGTAACATTTATGCTTAAGAAATATAGAAATGTCCTGTCCTTTACTCAAGACAGATGCTGGTTATCTAGATTAACCTGCAATTCAAGAAAAAGACATATCTGTAAGCGGCAGCAATTCAAAATGTCTTTTGAGCAATCTTATTTTTAAAAATTGATGATCAAAGAAAAGAATTCAAAAGTGTCTGCAATGAAATTTGTTCAATATATGCTAAATATCTCATTATCCTATGAACCTTGCTAATATTTCCTCATCCTTCAGTAAATTTAGTTCGCTCAATTGAGGAGCAGGGTATAAACTTAAATTTTAAAAACACTCCTAAGACTTTTCCAATGTATACACAGGCATAAAATGAAATTGGATTTTAATTTTGGTATCAGGAGTACATAATTTTCTACAAAAGAAGCAGGTGTGCTCATCCTATCTTGCTATTCAGCATGCAACAGTGACAACTTCCAAAGTGTGAAGTGAATTAGAATTGATCAAAAAACCACGAGCAAAAAATATCTCATTGGGGAATTTGTCTTCAAGCAAATTTGAAAGGAATGACAAGACTTTTAAATTTGTTGTGAAATAGAAATATTTTTTATTATCCATCTTCATTGTACCTTTTTACTGCTAACACTCCAAATGAAACATTATTACCCTACCTGACCATGCTCTCTCACACCAGAGACCATCTGTAAGAAAATCTAATGATTACTCTTGACCTTCTCACCTATCTGAAATTTCAGTCAAACTGACATTTTAAGTTTGGCAGAACTGGGTTTTCCTACAGAAAACAGATCTTTTTCCCAAAACAGTTCTAAAGGAAACGTAGAGGAAAACACTGAATACTTATGGGAGAGCATCTGCACAGGGGGATGTTCTCCCAACATTACAATGACAACAATGTGAATTTATAACCTTGACTGTTTATTTTAGTAGACTGTAGTTGTTTTAATGGTATCTCCTTTGACGTATCAAATCTAATCTCAGAATCTGCAGAAAAAAAGCTTTATGGATGAATCTTTTATAGAAGGTGTATTTCTTCTAATTTATTTTAGATTTCCATTTTACCATTTTATCAAATTTTCCTCAGTCTTGAACTGTATGACTAGTACAAACAGAAAGGTTTGTCTATCACCTAGCTAAGCAGTGCCGTTCCTTCCAGTTTGTTTTCTGTTGATGGAGGCTTCATTGACTGGATTGATCTCTATCATATATATTTATCTATTTCCCACTAACAGACCCTCATCCTGATCAGCTGGAGAGGGGAACAGGATGAGGCCACTGGTGCCATGTGTGCCTGCATGAGTGCTGTGCTTTCCGTCAGTGGTGATCTGTGTGTCCAGCTGTTTCTGTTTTTCTTGTATTGCATATATGTGTTTGTGCATGTACCTATTAGGAGCAGATGCTGAGCCTCGCTGCTGGCTGGACCTGGGGACAGGGAGAGCCGTGTCAGCGTCATTTCTATTGGATTCCCGGATTCGGCAGCCCCTAACAACCTCCACAGGTTTCCTGTTATTTCACATTTTTGAGACAGTAACCATAAAGAACTACAGGTTTTCAGGCCAAAATACTTAACTGATTTATACAATAAGATTGCAACAGACCTTGTATTTTCTTGTATTATTTTCCTGAGCAACTCAAGGGTACATTTGTATACCAGGCCAAAGTTTTCATTCAGCTCTCCATTACGACATCTACAGCTTTCCTCCTCTGGCTGCAGAGATAATGAATTGTACACACAGACACAGACATATGAGCAAAGAGCAACCAAAAGGGAAGCAAAAACACTGCCATGAAGTTCCAGACTGAAAAGTGCCAATACATGCCATAACACAAGTTTTAACTAGTGTATGAGTATTGATATCAACACGTAAATCCTGTAATCTAGTTGACCCTACACCTATTGACTATTTTGGAAATATCTTCCATGTTCCTTTCTATTAACATATTTTGAAAACTGAGAAAGTTATAAACTCCAAATATAGAAGCAGTTATTAGATTATAATGTACAGAAGCATAAATTAGAAGACCAAACATTTTAAAGTAGAAAAAAATCCTAGCAGGTTATCTTCTTCAATTCTCATTTTATTTTTGGTGTTGATACACTGGTGAAAGAATAGTTGAATATACAAAAACTCCCTTTGTGTAGGGACTTTTGTATCTCACTAGATTTCAAATCTAGGAAATAACATTCTATAGTTTGAGAAGAATCATCTCAGAATTCATGATGAAAGTAAAAAAAAATTGTATTTGCTTTAGTCACAAATGATCTAACAATTTAAAACTGATAAACTCCTTTCTGAATGCAAATCATTTTCAACACTTAATTTACACATAGAAACATCACTTGCATAAGCAATTCCATCCCACATTTTATATTAAGTCAACACTATCACATAGCAGATTATATAAAATGTGAATGTGTTGGTGCATTCAAAATCAGCAAACTAAAACCCAAATCTTCTATCTTTTAAGTTGCATTAAGAAAAAAATCTGTGGTGGGTGAAACGGAATTAGAGTTTTATCTCACATGTCACCAAGCCCTCAAATGATTCTCTGTTGGAAGCACGTAAAAGCCATTGTGTGGTTTTCACATAAGTGACATGCCACTACACCATAGCTCAGGGCATGATATATTTTCATGTTGGAACAAGGATGGGCAATAACTTTTTCTTGATCAGAACATCTAAGTGATAATTACAGGTTATAGCATAGTTATTGAGAAACAGTACACCAGAATCAATGCTACACGCCAAATTTTAAATCTCAGTCAAGGAGTGGTAACCTTCATAATGAAATCTACAGTTCTGTGATTAGTGGTGTGCAGGTACTAATCTCTCCTGGACAGCAACTGAGACTTTTCACTAGCAGATTCTCATTCTGGTTTTGCACTAGAATCAGTGCCTGAAAAATTGTTAATGAAATTAATGATATACTTTCTCCTTCCTGTGGTTTAGCCAACTGAAAGTTTACAAATACTGACTATATTACCATTGTGGGTATTTTCAGGTAAACTCCTACACAGGGAATAACAACACAAAACCATATACAATTAATTTTTTTCCTACACAATAGTACTCATATTTTTATTATTTCGAGGGACAAGCTAATCACAACAGCAATTAGGCTGTATTTGCCTTCATTTATGTATTTGTAATGTGAATATGTAAATATCTAGATTGGCATCCTGATAGAAATTAATTATACATTCTTTGTATTGCTCCTTAATTTTATATCTAAGGTAATTAGAAACAAGATTTGCTTTCTATATTATTGGGATTCTGTGGAAGTGCAGTTGTATCAAATTTTTGTTGCATAAGATAAGAAATGTGAACAGCCAGGTGAGGTGGTTCACAGAAAGTCATGAAGGAGTATTTGAAAACCTTATTTACCAATAGAAATAATACTCAGGATGACACAACTGAGACTTACAGAAGCGCTTCTTTCCAATTTTATTTTACAAAGCAACTGTCAATGGCACTCATTAAGGAAAATTTATACTAAAAACTGCAATCATGTCCAACTCTGGATATTAATGAGTAGCATATGAATATATGCACTCACAGTGAGATGGTTGTGCATGTAACCCACAAAAGACGAGATAACAAAATTAAAGAAATGGTTTCAAACTTTTAATTTTAAAAGCATTTGCTGAAAGGCACACTAATGATACTGTATCAGATTTTAATTTTCAGGCTTCATCTTTCCACTGTCTATTTCTCAAATCCAAAATGCCATAATTAAAGGAGGTAGGGAAAGCATCAAGCACATCAGATCACTCTTACAACACAGTGATGGCTCCACAGACAAATCACTCCAATCAACAAAAAAAACAATCTGTGAAAATGTATTCTCAAAATGCTGACCCTGCAAAACAGAGAAGGAACTTACTAGGTCAGTTCTTAATTACTTGCTAACTATCCCTGTAAGAGTATACAGTAGAGTAAGTCCTCTTCATAGTGTTGTCATGAGAGTCACAAGGAAATAAACAAACAAAACTTCTGTCCAGTTAATTACAACTGAACAATGTACAGGATTCAAGGCAGCACTCCTCAGTATTCTTCCCAGTTTTCTCCTGTAGTGAACCTTCACCAGCAAAGAATTTCCTTCCATGGCCTCTCTTATTTACATCCCTTTGTGTGAAAATAATATAAATTTTAATTCTTATCTGTTAAAGCTGTAGCATCTTTCCACTTTTGTGGATATTTTTCACATTAGCTATTTTATGGGTTACATCAAGTGCCCAACTCTAAGACCATTTCAGTCCAGTGGAGATCAACCTATTCACCCTTGAATCAGGCTGGGAAGTATTCAGCAAACCAGGCATTCAGGTCTGTCCCAAACGGGAAAGCTCTTCTTTCTTTCCAACAGACCAATATTGAGGTATCTGTAGCATAAAACTAACTGGAAAAAACAGGTTGGGGAGGGAGGAAAGATCTTCTCTATGTTCTAGCACTTCTAGCCTTTGTTTCTTTTCAGCACTTAATATAAAAACACTTAAAAACATTCAGCTTTTCTTATGAAACTCAAAGCAGTAAGAAACTACCTTCTGTAGAGAATTTAACAGCAAAACCTGAATGCAGCGGAATTTTTAAAAGGGATTCTGCTTAACTAACTAAAGGTTTAACTAACTAAAGACTAACTAACTAACTACAGATTTAACTAACTAAAGGCTAACTCTAGTAATCTGGGTCACCATCCTGTTCTAAGTCAGAATGTTACCATACTGCAAAATCCATTGTGAACTCATGTAAAGCTGAGAGATTTGGGCTGTGGTTTTAAATAGAATTTAGAGTTTATGTAGTGAACCTCATACTGATGAGTCAAAGGCTCATTCTTTGAGATCGCTGTTTGCTGAGCTATCAGTGAAATCAATAGGATTCTGCACATAGCCTGCTTGTCTGGGAATAGGATGCCTGAGTGTTTCACATTAGAGCTGGAGGGAAAATATCCTGCATGAAATGTCTGAAGCAAAGTTGCAAAATTTTCCACAATTTAAAAAAAAAAAAAAAGTAAAAATATCCCTGTCTTAGGAGACTAATTATAGCAAACAATCTTTTCAGACAACTTTGCAAAGAAAGCCGTAAAGACACTACGAGGCATTCTTTACTAGATTAACTTTCTCTCAGCAGTCGTGTTTCTCTGGAATAGATTTCACTAGATTAATCTTCTGGGTTATGCTCTTTAAAGTGCTCACAGGATCATCAATCTCACTCTCAAGCTGCTAGAGCTGAGTAATTCATAATGGCACTGCAGCATCTGCCAATCCTGGATTGCTCCCTATTGCTAATGTAACAGTTTAAAGGTCAGTAGCACAACCTGAACAAAAGACTTGTTGACCTAAAAGAAAGTGCAAATCTACCAGAAAAAGCACAGAAATTTGCAGTCTCCATTTTATATCACATGCAGGAATCTTCCTTTTACATTGTTTCCAGAAGTTGATCAGTTTTATGCTGAGTTGATGAACTTCAACTGTTTCTCTCAGTTTCTCAGGAAGATCAAATTCACTCTAATTTACTATCTTCCATCAGGCAATACCTCTACTCTGTGTGTAAATCCAAGCAGAATGGGGCCCACCACTTTAAATAGTGCATTCCAGGCATAAGTTATCATGGCAGCATATTTTACCCAGAAGTGTAATTACAGAATCTCAGAGATGCTAACTAAGAGGAAAAAAGCTGCATAGCTAAACAGATGTTTGTGCATCTTGCTAAAAAATTTCCTCACACTTGCAAAATCAAACAGGAGGAAGAGAAAGACAAATCGAAGGAAAGCAGGTCATGTGCATGCAAATACGTGCATCCTCTGTACCACAGGACTTTATCGTGCTGCTCAGGCAGCACCCTGAGCCAAACAAAAATCCGCTGAATATCACAGAGCCTTTTGCCTCCAGTGAACAATGCCCTAAAATCTTCCCGGAGCTCGGTCTCAGAAGGCTCCAGAGATGCCAGAACACTAACCTCATTTGCCCATGCATTTAAAAGAAAAGTTAATGCTACACTATGCTTGTCTCCTGTACTAAGATCTGCAGGACGGTTACAAAGCATCTGTCAGGACAGGACACAGTGTCATTCTCACTATCATCTAACCAAACTTGCTTCCTGACCAAGCTAAACCACAAGTGTAAACCTAAAATAAAAACACAGAGACAGAGACAGCATGTCAGACAATTACCGATTTACACCACTCTTGCCATTATTGGTCAAATTGTGTATTGGTGTACATATAATCCACAACTGTGAAGGACCCAAGTGAAAATCCTGAGCTAAACTCCTCTCAGAGAGAGTCAGTGGTCTAGATTAAAATAAAATGTTCATTAAAAAATACAGAAACACGTACTCACCTGGTGCCGTTACCATGGCATCCACCTTACCCACAGGTCTGAGCTACTCCGTTACTTAGTGATGTTGTCTGGTGGGGAAAGGAGTTTGAAAAATGTCTCTGGGGAGGGTTGAGAGGCACTTTTAGATTTGCATAAAGCAATTTATCTTCTTGCTCTCCTTATTCTTCATCTTAAACTGAAGGACTATCCACTTTCCCCAAATCATCATTTTTTTTCCGGAGTTGATACATATCATTAGCCTCAGTTTGACAGCTAGGAAGTTAGTCTTCCCACCTCCTTGTGAAGTAGAAGGAAAGATATTAGTGACTCTACAGGGTGACACAGAGGAGCAGCTTACTTTTCATACTCTGAATCTTCCTGTGCTAGATGCCTAGAGTCAAGTGGTCTTAACATCCTGTAGATCAGTGCTTCAAATACTCAAGAGAGCTCTAATTTCATGTGATGGTGCAGGGGTATGTGAGAGAGCATGCACCTGGAATACACCACCCTCAATCCTGTGATGCCCGGGATGCAGTCCAAACGGGGCACGTCACTTTGGTCACAGAACCTATCAATGCTCTGCACTGCGAACCTAGATAACAAGTACTGAATATACTCCTCACCTTTGGGGATAAATATATTTGGAAAAAATATATCATTTTTTCCTCACAGTTTTCCTCATATTTATCTTTGATGAGGCTCAAGCAGAAAACTTTGACAAAATTTCAGTTTCAGCAAGATTATTTCTTTCTTTATTACTAAGTTTAAGATAAAGACATACATACATACACACACAAGACATACAGCAATAGTAAGAAAATAAAGGACTGTGGGTGTCTCTGATAGTAGTCCTTGAAACCTGCCTGTTACTACCTTTGGTAGGCCTTAAAAAGGGAAGGAAAAAAGCTGCAGGAAGTTAGTCTTCCCACCTCCTTGGTGGGAGATGTAAATCCATCTATGCCAGGAGGATACGAGTGTGTAAACACCACATCATAAAACTCTGTAATACACAACTGACATCTCATGTAAACACTGTGGCCATCTAATGTTTCCTCTCAATAAAAGTCTGGCTGCATGCACAAATCAATGCAATATCTTTAATGTACCAATGCTTCAGAAAGAACTGAGAAATGTTAGAGAAATCTAATGAGTCTAAGAAGTCTTGCTCCAGCTTACTTAATGGTTTCCCCTTCAGTAACAGGGGGAAAAAAAGATGTCTGAAGCTGAACAATTACAACTAAAAAGTAACTGTTTTCATCAGCGATGCCAGCATCTTTCTATATCTCTGTGGCTTCATTTTTCTCAGTGAATGTGAACTCATTTCACAGTTTGCAGATTTAAGCTTGAAAGACTATTCTGAATCAATAGTTCCGATCTTCATATAGACTCTTGATCTGACAGCAGATCTGCTGTCAGCAAAATATTTAACGCCAAGCAACAGCATCTATGAAGCAACAAAAAAGTTCTTATGTTATCTGAACTTCTGTAAGGCCTTTGACATGGTCCCCCACAACATCCTTCTCTCTAAACTGGAGAGATATGGATTTGATGGGTGGACTGTTCGGTAGATGAGGAATTGGTTGGATGGTCACATCCAGAAAGTAGTGGTCCATGTCTCAATGTCCAGATGGAGATCGGTGACAAGTGGTGTCCCTCAGGAGTCCGCACTGGGGCCAGTGCTGTTTAATATCTTCATCAGTGACATAGACAGTGGGATTGAGTGCATGCTCAGCAAGTTTGCAGACAACACCAAGCTGAGGGGTGCGGTTGACACACCTGAGGGACAGATTGCCATCCAGAGGGACCTGGACAAGCTCGAGAAGTGGGCCCAGAAGGCCAACCGTACCCTGGGCTGCATCACAAGAAGCATGGCCAGGAGGTCGAGGGAGGTGATTCTGCCCCTCTGCTCTGGGGAGACCCCACCTGGAGTACTGCATCCCGCTCTGGAGCCCTCAGCACAGAAAAGACATGGACCTGTTGGAACGGGTCCAGAGGACAGCAACAAAAATGATCAGAGGGATGGAACACCTCTCCTATGAAGACAGGCTGAGAGAGTTGGGATTATTCAGCCTGGAGAAGAGAAGGCTGAGGGGACACCTTATTGCAGCCTTTCAGTGCTTAAAGGGGGCTTATAAGAAAGATGGGGACAGACTTTCTAGCAGGGCCTGTTGTGATAGGACAAGGGGTAATGGTTTTAAACTAAAACCCGGTAGATTTAGACTAGATAGAAGGAAGAAATCTTTTACAATGAGGGTGGTAAAACACTGGAATGGGTTGCCCAGAGAGGTGGTAGATGCCTCATCCTTGGAAACATTCAAGGTCAGGCTAGATGGGGCTCTGAGCAACCTGATCTGGTTGTAGATGTCCCTGGTCATTGCAGGGGGGTTGGACTAGATGACCTTTAAAGGTCCCTTCCAACCCAAACTATTCTATGATTCTATGATTCTATGGTTATGAATACTTCGACCTGTTATCAAATGGCAAGATTTTACAGATGGCTACAACAACAGGGTTTGTGGTTTAAGGTCATATCTATGTCATGAAAACAAAGAAACACAAGCTGACTCCTTATGAAGCAACCTTCAAACTGGTATCTGAGTGAGCTTCATGTGAATTATGCCTAGTACTAGGATCAGTCAGGTATTTCACCATACTATTTTCAGATTTGAAGTAATACTGTCGTATACCACTGCACCTTGGGATAGTTGCTCATTCAGGGGTTTCAATGCATCGCTCCTTACTGTGTTGTAGTCATGCCCTGAAGTGGCCACTGATTCTGGGTGACACTACAGGATTACATTGCTTGCCTCAGTTTTCGAGGTGACAATCTGGCCTGGTAAACCAGCTTCGTCATAGGCTTGCGATAACTAGAAAACGTATTTTCATTTAGAGTCCTGTGAGCACTTTAAAGAGAGGCCTTTTCTGCCTTAAAAGATTTCATTTAGCCAAGCCATGTAACTTAAGCTGCTCTGAAGATTTTACTGTTAGAGAGCTAGTGTTATTCTAATATTGTCATGGGAATTTTGTAAGCATTTCACAGCTCCTATAAGACCCATGTTGAGTATTTTCCCATATTTCAGTGGAACTGAATATTTATTGCTTCCTTTTAAAAGTGTTTTTGTTTCCATTGTTCCACATTAAAAATGCTGAATAATAAATGCTAAAATACAATTTATACAACAATACAAACAAAAACATTTTGTTGTCTTTAACATCATTCTGGTTTTACGATTTTAGGTATCCCTTCTGATGTGCATCAACAGACTTCTCACAATGATCTAGCAGTCACAGCTTTCCTTTATTCCAGGGAGGTATGTGAGAACAGGAGGACCGATAGCTACATGATCACAACCCCCAGCAACACAATCAGATGGACTGGTTTCACTGGCTTCCAAAGCGCAATTCCTAGCCCACAGCACTAACTGTGGACAGACAATCTATCCCGCTAAAAAGGCAGTGACAGAACAGGGTGGAAAGCAATTCAGCCCATAGCTCACCTAGTGTTTCCAACCCTATGCTTAGACTTTCTTGATATTTTAACTGGTTGCCTGAAAGTTCCCTCTGTGGTTATCTTCTGTCACATGAAATGTTCAGATGAGCTTGTCCTTGGGCAGCAGATGCTTCTGTTCCACCCTGAGCACCACAGTGATTGAGGCTTAGGTGGATAACCATTTATCTCCCAGAGGAGGAAGCAGTGGCAGACATGGCGGTATGTTGCACATCAAAGGGATTAAAGCACTTAGCAAAGGATTAGAAACCTGATTCTAGACCCTCCTGAGCCTACTATCTCTCAAATCCAGCAGAATGTACCAGCCACAGCCATACAAGAGGAGGAAATTCTCTGATTTCTCTAGGCATTCCATATTGCCTGTTTTAGTGATTTATTGGGCTTCTCCCAGATGATTGCCCTGTGACTGTTTACCACATTACTGTCCCCTTCCCTTTGGTGAAAGTCATAAAAATAGAACATAGCATTATATTCAAAATCTTGTTATGGACGAAAGGGAAGACACTATATATAAAGAGGTAAGAATTTACTCTTAGTTGAATTAATGTTCAAACAGTTCAGTCCAAATTATCAAATTAATACAACAAAACCCATTGATAATAGTTATACCAAACTCTTCTAGGATTTACTCATTTCATTTGGCATTGTGCTTGCTCATCCAATATTCCTCTAGTTCCTCAGGTTGACAGCTACAGTCTTCCTTAAATAGAAAGAGGGGGAACTACAGCAAGTTGTGAGCAACCTGAGATCCTTGCTGGGAGTATGATGTTCACGGTTGTGGGAGTTTCTTCCTTTCTGTCCTGTGGTATACTTGGAGCTATATTTATATGTTTTCTTATCACATTCTGCCTCCTTCTCACTGGTTCCCTGCTGAAGTATGAATGCTGCCTTGCCCAGCCTCAACTGACATCAAGGGCTGTTACTTGCAAGGCAGTGCTGCTCCAGGTTTGACAGACCTTTACCATTCATGGTGTTCACAGAGCTTCAGCTCACACAAAGGTGAGGCAATGGTCACTTGGCCACTTGGCAATCATTACGGCAATATGAAACTGTGCCAACACAAACCCACACATGTCCTGACACCCTGCACTGTCAACTCAGTCCAATGCCTTTGGCTTTTTACCAGTAATGGAAAATTCATGTTTCCAGAGCTACAGCAGCAAACGTTCTGACCTTCTTCCCTTTCCTCCTTCCTTTTCTACTTAAAAGATAACCTCCATTTATTAAGTGTAGTTGCCTCCAGGCATGTGTACCAGTTCTGGATACAAGATCCATTTATGCTATGTTGCTCCTCCTCACGATTTGTAAATCACAGAAATTTAAAGAAGATAGCAGGGAATCTAGCAGGGAAGCTTTGTCTATGTTAAGGAAACAAATCACGTATTTTTGAAATAAAAACACAAAGCTCTGTCAGATCTTCCTTTCTTCCTTTAACTGGGCAGATGCGGTGGAAAAGTGGGCAGACAGTTTTAATTACAGCTGTACTGAAAATTGATTTCCCTAGTTGGTATTCTGAGCTTCACAAAAAAAATTGCTAGAGGAACTTGATCATCTATACTGTGTTGTAGGTCAGTTCTGTATCTTTATAGCAATCCTCATTGACTTAAATCTTTAAACTTGAAAATCTAATGCAGTATTGTCTGACTTTTCTCCTGTTGAGATCACTCATGAAAGGGAGTGTAGAAACAATCTCTTTTACAGCATATTTTTTTGATAATGCATTACCAGATTTCTCTCTTTATGGAGAGCAGATAAGAATGATACCTTCAAGTAGGTTATAAATGTCTTACAAAGACCTTTCCGCAATGTGATAAGTACTGGGTAATGCAAATAGAATTGCTCTTGGATACAAAATAAATCACAAAATTCTAAGGCCACTATTCCTTTGTCATCTGCGCTCCTTTTAAAGACAGCAATTTGTGCAACATTTTGATGCACAAAATTCTCTACTAATTCTGTAAGTGTAGGAACACATATCTGTCTGAAGATATCTACAACTACTATCCAGTCTCATAAAAATGGTTCTATTAAGAGAAAAATAATGTTGATATGGTTCACTGATTTCACAAAAATCAGTTGTGTTACCTTTAATATAATACAGGCTTGAATAAACATAAATTTATACGCAGAATAGCAAAATAATTGTTTGTAATCTAAATGACTGGTTTAGGATTTTGTTCATTTTTTGAAAACTAACTGGAATTTATAAAATGAGTTTGCTCCAGAGGTCCTTGATATTTTCACATTAGGAATTGCAGAAGAGCTCAGGTAAATATTATTATTGTATTAGATACACAAGGATCTCATCAAATTAAACAGTGTTCTTAGAACAATTAACTAACTAGCTAGCTAGCTTGTTATCACCAGAAAAGTGTCCCATAGACATGTTTCCACTGAACATGACAGAAAGAGATATAATTGACCACACTCATATCTTAAAAATATTAACTGCACTTTGAAGAAAGCCTAACAAACTGAAAATCAGTACTGAAAGATCAACAAAACTCCAGTCTTCCTAAATGAGACATTTGTCAGCTGTTGCCACTTTTCTCTGCTTAATTTAGCACGAATTGTTATTTCAGGATGTCATGATTGCTGTAGAGTGGTTTATTATTCAAATCACTATGGTGGTTGAATAAAATACTCAAAATCTGGAGACCATATATTCACTGGATGCACACATGGTGTCAGATGTTTGTGAATCACAAGTAAGCAACAGAGACTGACACTGACTTGTGAACGGATTGTGAATCCCTGAATGAACTGTTGAATATCTTCAAAACCCAAATGAAGATCTTACTCGTCAAATTTCTGTAATATTCCTTGTAATGACCCAGGAAAATATCCCATCAAGGTTTTTTTTTCTGCCTAAAACTGGGCTTCAGGACAAGGGTGGGGGAAAGAACTCTGACACCCCCTGAAATACAACCACAGGAGCTGGAACTTGCAGCGAACATTTCTTGTTCCTGTTGATTTACACTCATAAAGTTCAACAGTAAAAAGGTTTAAATTTAAATGAACAATTGAGAATACTCAAGGAAAATTTGGAAGTTACCTTGGCTTTGGACAGTGAAAGATTACACATGGAAACCTATGCTATTTCAAAACTGTAATATAGTTAATGGTTTTTTTTTCTTCTATTGCATTTAGAGACAAATTTACATTCTATTTGTCTTTCCTTGAGTGGTGTTATAAAAGTGTAACTGGCTCCTCTTCCTTCCCCCAAGAAACAAATGACTTAGCCTTTTGATCACTATTTAAAGAATTCATCCAGTACTCCACATCTTAGGATTTTACATATACAGTACCGCTATTTATACTCCAGAACATTTCTAGTCGACTTCTCATGAGGATATACTACACTTAGAACTATCTCAGACCCTGGGAACAAGGGTAACATTCCATTGCATGGACACAGCAGAGCTGTTTCCTTGCACATCATCTTCTCCAATATGTTTGGGTGCTGAGACTGAGCAAGCTCGCCAGACCGAACACACCTCACTCTTCACTTTTTTTATGGGTCTCTTCACTAAACAGTGGGGGCAAAACAGGGCTGGATGCGCAGGCAGCAAGGCCCTTCTGCCTATGACTGAGCCAAGGGGCTTGCTCAGTGCTGCTGCTCATGGCTACTAAATGGATTTGGAAGTGAAATGCTGTGGCTGCCTCTGAGCCAGGCATAGAACTTCAGACACTTCTTTTAGAGTAGAAATCTTCTATGAGGACAGGCTGAGAGAGTTGGGGTTGTTCAGCCTGGAGAAGAAAAGGCTCTGGGGAGACCTTATAGCAGCCTTCCAGTACCTGAAGGAGGCCTACAAGAAAGCTGGAGAGGGATTTTTTACAAGGGCATGTAGTGAAAGGACAAGGGGTAATGGCTTTAAGCTGAAAGAGGTAGATTTAGATTAGATATAGGGAAGAAGTTCTTTACTATGAGGGTGATGAGGCACTGGAACGGGTTGCCCAGAGAAGCTGTGGATGCGCCCTCCCTGGAAATGTTCAAGGCCAGGTTGGATGGGGCTTTGAGCAACCTGGTCTAGTGAAAGATGTCTCTGCCCGTGGCAGGGGGTTGGAACTAGATGATCTTTAAGGTCCCTTCCAACCCAAACCATTCTATGACTCCATGATCCAACATTTTTTTAAACTTTAAACCACTGTGTACTTTTGCAATGCCTAAAACTGACCCTCCCCTGAGTACTAAGCATCTTTAAAAGCATAATAACAAGGTCTCGTTAATGGTTAAGACTATTTCTGTCTCATATTTATTCTAAATTCTGAACTGGGAGCTCTGAAAGTCTGTGCTATGTGATTAGACTTACACATTTACATGCCCATGGAAGAGCTCCTTATGCTTTTCAAAATTCTGTCTTTTGAAGTATAGTTGAGTAATAGCATCACAAGATGTGGGAAATTTTAAATATGCTTGCACATTGGCCATCACCAGAAGTAAGTAACATGCTAACGATTTCATATGTAGAAAAAGAAATAAGTGATCTGATGTAATTTCTCACATGTACATGTGTACACAAAAATGTACACATTTTTTAAAGATCATTTACTTGATATGGGTTATTTATACTGAATCTAAAATGATGGCAAATACATCTGAAATCAGCCTCAACCTCTAAACATTAGATTATTAACTTCCACTTTGCTGAAAAAATACCTCATAATAAACACTTCAGTCAATTCCTCAGTATTCAGAACATTTTTAAGCATCGAAACTTTAAGCCATCTCGAGATCTCCCGGCTTTTACCTCTAAGTTGTCTCTCCCAGACAGAAAAAGTATTTACTGATTTCATATTTCTAAAAGAAAAAAAAAAAATCAGTAAAATATCTATCTAAGTAAAACTGAAAATGAAATGTGACAAATATCTGAAATATTTCTGTCTTTTAGAGCTCCCGAGAGCACTTATTAGACATTAACTGGAATGTTATCAAATATTTTCCAGGTTAGAAAATATATTAATTCCTTTATAAAACATGTTATTCTGTTTATACTCTGACTAGGACTTATTAAGCTCTATCATCATATTCTGAAATCCATAGAATGGTTAGCCTAATCCTGATTTTCTATTTGCTTTTAAAATGGAATGAGCTAAATAAAATAAATAAAAAGAGCTAATTTCAATCTGACAACATATTGCATTTAAATACAAATAAATTTATTGATTTGTCTGTTCAAGACTTGAATTTAGAAAAAGGAAATAACCAAACATATCAAGAATAAATTAACACAGAATTAATATCAGAATGCTGAACTCATAACACTAAGATCATCACTAAAAGGGGAATATTATTCTGCGGATGCCAAACTCTGTTCATTATACACATGAACTAAAATTGTTACATTTCTACTAAAAGAAATCCCCCTCTCTAATCCTCAAAGGCACTCTGTGCGGCAGGGCCAGCATGATGGACCACAACGGAACTCCAGGATCTGGAATCTGTCCACCCCTGGTGTGGCTCTCCAAGTCACCAGTGGGAGAGAAGCCTCTTCTGTAATTGCACCTGTTCAGAGACCACCTCTTCTCAAGCACTGGGTATTGAAAACCTAGCTTGGTAACCAATGCAGGAAGTATTTCTTGCCTCCAGCATTCCACACACAAACCCCAAATGATGAAATGCTGATGTATGACTGACATTGTGCACCTTTACTGTAATGTGAATGGTAATTTCTGCATCATACATGACTTAAATTTCAAAGCAAGGCTAATTGCATTCGCATTTATAAACAAAAAGTATGTATCCTAATAGTTCAGGTGTCACTAGTTTTATTCAAATTTACATAGAATATATTTTATCCCCAGTGGGCTAGATTTTGTTCTTCCTTTGCAGGACTTCAGCTAGCTGAAATAAGCAGAGACGCTATTATGTGTGTTGCTGAACAAACCAGCTTGACACATGCAAAGAATTACAGAAACTGCTTTTATCTCATCTAACTGCTGTCTCAGTCAGCTATTTAGATTTCTACCACAGTGAATGAAGACCTAGATCTCACTTTAGTGGCCTAAAACAGATGTCAGCAGAGGACCATCAGTGTTAAACCACTGCCATCAGATATGCCCTGAGACATCTGCACGGTGGCAGATGATACAATCTGCAAGCCTCTGGATCAGCCTAGAAGCTAGGCAAAATGCCCACAGGCATCTCAACTAGTACTAGATGTCACTGTTCAGGCAACTGAACCAAGCCCCTAGTCAATACAGTCAATAAAATTTAGAGCACTATCCATCTCGCCAAGTGTAGGTGCCTACTTGAGGAAGAGACTGCACATTAACCTCCACCCTGAGCACACGGAACAGCTCTCCCCTGGCTGCAAAGGGAACATAAGGGGCCTCTTGCAGACACAGTCACTACACACCTGAGCTCACCCCAAATTCTCTCACTTGAAAAATGTATGTACATTTATGAAAAGCAGTACCAATGACAATGATAAAATGAAATACTAGCCCATTCCAGCATTTCAAACAACTCAACTGTTTTTATCCTAAAAAAAAAAGTAATTAGAAATGCCTCTATGCATTTTCTTAGCATTTTGTCCAAATTATACATCTGTTTTGTACACAAAGACAGTTCATATGGGTTGTTTGACAATTACAGCCTCCTTTGAAAATCTTTGATTTTACCTATACTGAATCCATAGATTCTCTTCCTGATAGTTAATCTTACCACCAGGATTTTTCTTTCTCACAAGATAAAAGTGCTGTTGGTGTCTAGGCAACATATTTTGGGAGTGATTACCTCCCTGCCTCATGACTTTTACACAGCATTACAGTATGTGTTATTTTAAGTTTCCTGTCCTCTGACTAGTAAAATACTGGCCCAACTGATTTTCTTGACAGCAGTGTACAATTCTGAATATTAACAAACCCCATGATAATTAGATGATAAAAAGACAATAAATTTAATTTATAGGAAAGAAGTATGACATTATTATCTAACTCAATATGTCATGCAAATAAAACAAAAAGGCAAATTCCAAATTACAAATGGATCAAATTTTGTATTACTATGTTATTACTTTTTGAAATACTATTATTTCTTTTGAAATAAGCACTCCGAAGCTATGATAATACAGTCAACACAGAGCTTTCATTAGTAAAATGGTATACAGGAAGGAGTTATTATTTTTAAGGCATAAGCTCTTTCTACCAGCTTTATAAAATCCAGAAAAAGTGAACTTTAGGTTAAAAATCTCAGCACTAATGACAGGAGAACAAAGCTTGTGAGGGAGGAACAATGGAAGGAATGCAGGAAAGATAACGTTTAAAAAGTATTTTTTTTTAAATTAGTTTTGTGGCAACTTGTAGTATTATGAGCTATTTTAAATGTAACTGTGAACTTTTTCTCCCCTTCATCTTTTATACAGCGTACTCTCAGATCTGAAGGATACCTGGCCATTTCAAGGGAAAACAGAAATTCCAATATATTTGTATTTTATACCAACACTGGGAAAGGTTTTATTTTCACTGTGACATATAACAAAACCAAACTTTGAAATCATAGGACTGCAAACAAAATAATACAAACTCATGATTCTCAAGGTATGTCATCTACTTATTTTATACCCTCCCTAATATATATCCTGCTATACCAACTCTTTTTTGAGACTAAAGACTTCATTCCAGCTCTTCTGTCTAGTATTTTGTATATTTTTTCATTATATTGTTTTGTTTGCCTTTCACAGCAGGATGAATCTTCCTCTTTTTCTACAACATGCTCACATCTCCTTACTCTTAGGGAAATTGTGTGCTGCTGAATTAGGAACAAAAGAAAGCACAGTTTTATGGCTAGTTTTTAAAAAACTGGGGAGTACCATTTCCATAATTTATAACACGCAAACTGCCATAAATTAATACCTGATTGCTTGTTTGGGGCCAGCTATTACATCAAATACTTTCTGAAGTTATTTCTCTAAAGCCAAAAGGATAAGGCTATACATGGATCCCAGTTAGGAATCAAAATTTTGCCTCTTCCCATGGTCATCTGTTCTGAATTCCTGCCTGTAAGTATATTTGAAAGTGGTTTTCAGCGAGTAGAGTACAGCAGCAACCTCTTCAAGCTTGTTCTAAGCATTAAAAATTGACATAGAAATACAGTTGGTTTGAACTATTTACAGGGTGGACCAAGTCCAACATCTGATTGCTTTCTCCATCCCCATGAATTCCATAAAGCGCATTTCTGTTGTGTCAGACTTCCACTGATAAGTCAGTTTTACGTAATTTGTAAAATGAAGGAGCCATACTGAAGAAACTCTCTGAACAAATGGGATGGCTGTCGTTGACTGTGCTCTGCCTCAAAGAAAAAAAGATGTAGTTATCTTTATTTCTGAGAAAAAAAAAATGTATCTGGCTGTTACCTAATGCCCACTTATGAAATTTCTTATGGAGAAGTAAAGATCATCTTCCAAGAAATAAAGAAAATGAGGACCTGACAAGATGCATTAGAACTGTCCTCCATTCTGCCAGAACAAAAGAGGAGTGCCATGAATGATGAGCGCTTTAGCTTGCAAAGGATAAATCCATTGATCACTTGGAACATGATTTAATAAGTTTTCAGAACTTGATAATAATACAATGCAGAAATGTCACATCAAATTACTGTTATGCAGTAAAAGGAAGTTTAACATTTTACTTAGACTATTATCTTTTAGTAAAAAACTACTTTGGGGAAGTAGAAGCTAGTAGCTTTTAAAGAAAGTTATTAGTTCTAAAGAGAATCTTCTGGAGGTCCTCTGAACAGAGGATTTGCTATTTTTGTTAAAAAATATTATGAGGGAAGCTTGGGGGAAAACAAACAAACAAAAAAACAAGCAAACAAAAAATCAAAAAACCCAGGTAAAGACTACAGAAGACTATGCAACAGCTATTGTGGAAATATTTTCAAAACAGTAATATAAACAATTCATAAGCTAGAGTTGACAGCACTTATATCTAAATGAACAGGCAAAAATACAACTGAAATTTCTAAGTGAAACTTCCTAAAAATATTTAACTCACTTCAAAATACTCCAACACATAAACACATCTTCCATACTTAATACCAGTGGGTTTTAAAAGGCTAGTGATTTGTGCTTTGGTTGGGATGTTTTATTAATAATTTTGCAAATTTTTACTGAAGTTTACAGATTATGCATAGGAAGCCCAACCTGTATCCCATTGTACCTCAGTCACTAATAGCCTTCCCTTTCTTTTTTTAGTCTGAACCAAGATCCCCACTCATTTCTATTCATGCAATCACATGAGGTTCATCATCTATGCACTCATTAAGATATCGTTTAGATTGGAATCTTATTCTGCCTTCCTTTCAGTAGGGTCTACAAGCAAATCAGCACTGGCCAAAGGTAAAGACTGTGGCTACCTAAGCTTAGACTCTACAAGGTAGCCACCTGACTTGCAAGTGCCCCGACCTCCATTGTAGTCAGTGGTAAAAACAGGTACTTCAAAGGCTAAATTTAATCTTGCCCGTGTCAGATGTTTACTCCAGGATGAGGCAAAATACTGGAAGTTCTTAATTTTTTTTTTCCACTGACTGTAAAGGGAATTCTAGGTAACCAGCTGAGACCGAGACACATACAATGGATACTCCTACATCTGGTAATGTGAATCTCACTCAATACTTTGTTTTATACACCATAACTTATACAAATCGAACTAAATTATGAATAGTCTTTGTTTTCCAAATAAAAATGTAAGCCTGAATTTTATGATGGAATTTGTACATGGAAGATTGTGTCACGAGAGACACACATACAAGTTCTTTCAATAACAATATATATTGCATCCAGCTTGTAGTGTCTCCCCCGACCGCCACACCCCACACAATACAGGAAGATCTTGAGAGACGGGTGAGTTTTTAAAGGAGGGTCACTGAGTTAGTCGGGGCTGAAGCACCTGCCCTGCGAGAAGAAGCTGAGGGACAGGGTTTGTTCAGCCTAGAGAAGAGACAGCTTCTGGGGAACCTAGAAGCAATCCCCCAATACCTGTGAGGAGATTATTGGGAAGATGGTGCCAGGCTCCTCACAGCAGTGCCTGGTGAGAAAGTGAGGGGCAATGGGCATAAGTTGAAAGAAGAGAGGTTCAGACTGGATGTAGGGAGAAACTTTTTCACCAAGCCTGCCAGGGAGTGGCACAGGCTGCCCAGAGAGGTTGTGCAAGCTTGGAGGTTTTCCAGACGAACTGGATAAACCCTTGAGCAGCCTGGTCTGATTTCACAGCTGACTCTGCTTTAAGCAAGAAGTTGGACTAGATGAAACTCTGAGGTTCCTTTCAACCCAAATTATCCTATGATTTTAAATGGTGAGTTTTCATTGTGACAGGCCTTACATATTTCTGGATCCATGGAGCTGAAGAAGACAACCATCTTATAAAAAAAGTCAGTGAAGTCTTAGCTACGATGTGTGTTTCTGAACCAGACGTTTTTGATGCACAACATTTTGACACGTAAGCCCAGAAATAGCTGAGCCATCATCATGTGTTTTTACAACACATTAACACAGATCCACATACTGAAATACACAGAAAAAAATTAAGAAACAGCTTTGACTTTTTTGTTTATAGATACGCACAGCATGAAAATCTCTGAGACAGTGAATTTTGTTCTTTCTGTATTTTAGAAAGGTCTATGATGGCTTGTGGATTGTGAGACCAACTGGCTCCTTATAGAAGGTCAGTTGTATAACAAACCGTTAGAGCTCCCAATCTACTTTGTAATACAAGATTTATTAAAAAAAAAAACCAACCAAACAAAAAACACTTCAATTGTCACATACTGTAGATCACTTATAAGAGCCTGTCGGTATCATTGGCCCAGACACCTGAATTGCTCAGTGGATTACAACATATTCAGGACTTACAGATTCTTTTGTAGCAAATCCTCTTTCTTGATGCAGGGATGACAGATTAGCCCATTAATTACAACCTTAAAAATAATGCTACCCTAAATCTCTTCTCTTGCAAATATCTATAATTATATATATTACAAACTTTAATCAGGTAAGTATTCTGAAAACTTCTGAAGGATGAAAACCAAATGAATGTCCCACACAAGACCAAAATACGCACTATAAAATGAGAAATTCCAGGGAGGAACCAGTGTTTTCAGCAAGCAGACACAAGAATTCGTAAGTAAAAGATGCTAGGAAAAATAAAAGCAGTGAGCACCAGTGTCTTCACTGCTTTATGCCATGTACAAAATGGAAGCACATTTGGGAAAATACACTGATGTGGCAGTTCTTAACATCTACTTTGCATTCACATCATACAGGTATAACTGATTAAACAGAGAGCAAGTGAACAGGCTATAGCAGCAATCAATTTTTCATTTCTACAGCAGATGTGAACAAGGTGCAAGAGAACCAACTTTCCAGAAAGCCATGCTAACATAACTCTAGCTGTTTGAAAGACTGGTATTAAAATGACATTATAAAGATTTAATGGTCAAAGAAAGTTTCAACTGCTTAATGTAGAAAACAATTCAGAAATTTTTTAGTTTCTTAAACAGAAAGAGAATCTACACAGTTGTGGAACTGTTTACTTTCCAAAATGGCTGTTATAAGCACCTCCAAACTCAAAACTTTTACATCCAAAGCTTCTGTAAGAGCAAAAGTCCTCACTGGAAATTACATGCAGGTTTGTTTCACTCTGGGCAAGGCAGAACTCTGTATTTACAACTGGTGAGACGATAACACTGGTGAGTAATACCATTTAGTTCAATGGGACCATCCATAAGTGAAGAATTTGCAATCTAGTATTTTGTGGAGGCCAAAAAATTTCCGTTTTAAGGATCACTTATTTTTTCAGTCACGGCATCCATAAGGACTACAGTCTCACTGTGCTAGACACTTGTTAAAAACAAATACGTATACTAAAACTTATTCAGAACAGGGACTGTCAAAGACATGAGATGCAACAAGGAATAAAAAGAACAGACAAGAGAATATAATGTCACAACAAAATGACTTAAAATTTAAGATTTTTAATGAACTAGGCTCTGTATTTTTTCTGAGAGATGGATAACTCTTTCTTCTTTTATGAAGAAACACTTAAAATAGACAGACACTGATGCTAATGGGAAAAGAGAAATCTCCAGCAGTAGATATCTCAGTAAAGATGCATTCTTATCAGCCACACTAAGAATGAAGAACACTCGCCCTCCTTGGATACAACCCTGATAAAACAAAGCACAGCTGTCCAAGTTGCAGCCCGGTATATCTGATTTTTAACAGTGAGAATAATTTTGATATTAAGGCTCCTAAATTTTGATACATATTTAAAGGTCCCATCTCTTTCAGAGGAGAACAAGGACTCTATCCACAAATTGTCTAATTGGTTTTTTTAGAGCTTATTTTTAATATGGGTAAATAATACAGCATTTTCTTTGAAGGAGTTACACAATTTCATTATCAAATGTAAAACCAACAAAGAAAAAAAACCTCTGAATTTTACACTTCTTGCCTAATGATTTACTTTCTTTTCCCCAATACCTGGATTCTGAGTAAAATCATTGCCTAGTTTGTGTTTGTGATTTTACAAAACTGTCATAACAGTTATGAACAGTCTCTTTTCCAAGATGAAACATCCTAGTGGATTTAATCTTTTCTTGCACAGAAGTATTCCCGTACTTTTGAGTTGCCAGGTCACCCTTTGCCATTTCCTTACAGGTCCTAGAATAACCTTTCTTTCAGATTGGGAATAATTCTAAAAGAATTCAAGATATGAGTGTAATATGAAATTACAGAGAAGCATAATGCATTTTTGTGTTGTTCTTCACTCCTCTCCTAGGAAATTCTATTTAATCTTTTGACTCCTGAACACAGAGTTTACTTTTTCAAAGACCCCTCTGTGATGACTCCAGATATTTTTCTGTGATGATAAAATTTGAGTCAAAGCTTACCATTTGGTGGGGGGGGGGGGGGGGGGTGGGGGAATACAGAACCTAGTTAATTAGTTGACTAACTGACTTTATTTCATTCAGAAAAAAATTAATTTCAGCTGTGATTTTACCTCCCATTCACTCAGCATCCTCATATCCTTCAGCTGTTTTTCTCCTTTAGCTTCAAAGAAAACTCTGCTGCCATGTTTTGTAGTGCCTGCAAACTTCAGCAGCTCATTCTTCACACCATACGCAAGTCATTTGTGCGTGGACATAAGCTCAAAACTTGGGGGAATCAACTGGCAGCTCCTCTGAACTGTGAAAAAAGGACTACTTATTTCAGCATTTTTATTTTTCCTGTCACCTAACTTTCTTCTTATCTAGCAGCAGCAATATTACATTGAACGATGTATCATGGGTCACATTTAGAGGAAAAACTAAACCTGAATTCCATTTTTATATGATCCGTTGTGGCATTAAATTACATGCAAGTGTACATTTGGTGACTCAGGCTCTTAAGCAGAACACAATGGCTTTGATACTTAAGTCAGTGACAAGGGTATTTTCTTTACCTTATTTGTATGCTCAGCGCTGACTGTGCTAAAATGGAGTCTTAGCTAAAGGCTCTTGCCTGTGATATTACTGACTTTTGCATGATAAAAAACTAACCTGAAGTTGACATGAACTAACATGGCATAGGGAAGCATTTACTTCTTCAGAACGTGGGCCAATTAAATAATTAAACCAAGTATTTATTGTGGTCTTTTAACTGTATCTACCCTTACATACTGTCCCCTCACAAATCAAAAACTCCTACAACCTAGAGTACTGTAATCTGCCATTTGTACTTGCTCCTCTTGAATTGTTTAATCTTCAATAAAATAAAGATAAATTTACATTTTGCAAAATGTAAATTCCTATTTTTAATTCCATTTCAGTAAAGTGTTTTGAAGAGTCAGGCACAATTTGGAAGAAAAGTTGTCTACATAAAGTTTGAATAATACCTTATTCTGCTTTTGTGACTCAAGCAGGATCAGCTACAGCAGGTTGCCCTGGACTGCGTCCAGTCAGGTTTTGAATATCTCCAAGGAGGATACTCCACAACCTCCCTGGGCAACCTGTGCCAGTGTTTGACCACCCTCACAGTTACAAGAAAAAAAAGAAAAAATAAAACAAAAAAGAAAAAAAAAGCAAAAAAAAGCACTTTTTCTTACTTTCAGATGGAATTTCATGTGTTTTAATTTGCGGCCATTGCCTCTCATCTTGTCAGCAGGCACCACTCAGAAAGCCTGGCCCCATCTTCTTTACACCCCCACCCTTGGGTATTTATACACACTGATAAGATCGCCCTGAGCCTTCTCTTCAGACGGAGCAAATCCAAGCTCTCTCAGCCTCTCCTCATATGAAAGATGCTTCAGCCTTAGACCTTAGCTCTTTCCTGGGTTTACTCATTTTTTTTCCCCTCTCTGAAAAAAGTCACTCTCCTGTAGGCTTTCTTCTTATTTCTTATTTCTAAATTAGAGAGATGGATTTGAAGGGTGGACTATTTGATGGATAAAAAATTGGCGGGATGGATGCATCCAGAGAGTTGTGGTCAATGGCTCTATGTCCAGCTGGAGACTGGTGACAAGTAGTGTCCCTCAGGGCTCTGTCTTGGGGCCGGTGCTTTTCAATATCTTTATCAATGACATAGACAGTGGGATAGAGTGCACCCTCAGCAAGTTTGCAGATGACACGAAGCTGAGTGGTGCAGCTGACACACCTGAAGGACGGGATGTCATCCAGGGGGACCTGGACAAGCTTGAGAAATGAGCCCATGTGAACCAAATGAGGTTCAACAAGTCCAAGTGTAAGGTCCTGCACCTGGGTTGAGGCCATCCTAGACATGAGTACAGACTGGGAGAAGAACTCATTGAGAGCAGCCACACAGGAAAGGACTTGGGGGTCCTGGTGGACAAAAAGCTGGATATGAACCAGCAATGTGCACTAGCAGCCCAGAAAGCCAACCGTATCTTGGGCTGCATCAGAAGAAGTGCGGCCAGCAGGTCAAGGGAAGTGATTCTGCCCCTTTACTCTGCCCTTGTGAGACCCCACCTAGAGTACTGCATCCAGCTCTGGAGCCCTCAACATAAGAAAGACATGGACCTTTTAGAATGGATCCAGAGGAGGACCACTAAGATGATCAGAAGCTGCTATGAAGACAGGCTGAAGGAGTTGGGGTTGTTCAGCCTGGAGAAGAGAAGGTTCTGGGGAGACCTTATTGTGGCCTTCCAATACTTAAAGGGGGCTTATATAAAAGACGGGGAGAGGCTCTTTTTAATGGCAGATAGTGATAGGACAAGAGGGAACGGTTTCAAACTGAAAGAGGGGAGATTTAGATTAGATGTTAGGAAAAAATTCTTTACTCAGAGGGTGGTGAGGCACTGGAACAGGTTGCCCAGAGAGACTGTGGATGCCCCGTCCCTGGCAGTGTTCAAGGCCAGGTTGGACGGGGTCCTGAGCAACCTGGTCTAGTGGGTGGCATCCCTGCCCATGGCAGCAGGGCTGGAGTTAGATGATCTTTAAGGTCCCTTCCAGCCCAAGCTATTCTATGATTCTATGATGATTCTCTACTATCTGTTTTCCTAGACATGCATTTAAATTTCCCAGAGACAAGCATGCTTCTTCCTCTCCTAAATACTGTGACCATAGCATTACTAAGACTGACACCACACTGAGACAATGGGGCAGACTCTGCTTCTCTCTCACCACTGACAGCGACAGGAAAAAATGGAACTGCCTATATGAAGAGAGACTGACCAGCCACTATGCCCAATCACTTATTTAAAGTAATCACATCTGTAAGGCCCCTGCTACAGAAGTTAATTTTACTTTCCTTACTTCTGCTGTGAAAAATAATGGTCCTAAATTCCCAGTTGATAGCTAGCATTTTCATCTGCATAAATAAAATAAGGATGCTTTAGTACCACGTTTTGTATGTTTGAATGCATAAAAATACTGCAAAAGAGAAAATTCCAATTATTTTCATGTCCTCCCAGCACAGTCATACCTCTCAGGACATTTTTAACAGGTTGTTTTTAATGCCCTAAACAAAAATCTTTAACTAAATCCTCTGTCACAGTTCGAGCTGAATAGTTAAAGGGCTTAATCAATCCTCAGATGCTTCGGCATAGTACGAAGTCTCAACATGAGTTTAAATCTGATGCCATCTGGTAAATTGCAAAAAGGAATTACAAGACCAAGAAGCACATCTGACTTGAAAGATATAAAATGTTCCCCTTCAATATACTCCTAAAAGTATGGCTATACCAGAAACACCAGAGATGTTTGCACAAGAAGCTAATGCCAGCACGAAAAGCTGTTTAATGACAGAATTCATTAATTAATCCAACAAGCAAGCACTATACTGTCAACTCACTGTTTTGCCAGACCAAGCCCAGCAAAAGAAAACCCTTGAAGTTGGACATTTTTTCCTCGGATTACATAGGGAAGAGATTATCAGAGCATGATCCTGAAGTTACCCTTTATTAAAAAGGAAAAAAAAAGAGAGAGGAAAAAAAATGTATAGTGCATCTATTAGCTACCCAATTTTATGAAGGTAGACAAGCATCATTTTTATTATGATCTCTCTTTTTAATTCATGCACAGTAATATAGTCTTTCATACTAAGATAAGTAAATAAACTGCAGAGATTTTTGTCCTTGATCATGTCTCAAAGAAGCATCTCCGTTTCTCCGAAAGAAATTAAACCAAGCTTTCTGACTTTTTAGCTTTTAGGATGGGCAATTTATATTTGCAATTATGATCAAAGACTGCATTTCCTTTCCAATGAAGAGCAGACAATTGCTCTCCTACGACTCAAACTCATTAATGCTTCCCCAGAACTCAGAGCCAGACTGTGGAACTGATGCATGGATAATAGTGCAGCTCAAGAGGAAAGGGCTCATCTGAAGGGTATATATGGCTTATTGCTATGACTTCCGAGCATCTCAGAGTCTTTATTCTCAATAAAGGAAGTGTCAATTTTCACATTTTCTCTGGACAATACTGGAGCAGACTGAGGTTATATAAAGGTCTTGATAAAGACTGGCGGAAGAGAAAAGCTGAGATGGAACCAAGTCTAACCGAACTGCATAAAATAACATCAGCAGGTGGTTATGCTCTGCTTCACCTTCTCGTCAGGCAAGCACATGAGTAAACTTTGTTTACTGATTTGCAGCTTCTCAAGGCCAGGAAATAGGCAATTAATTTAACCCAATGCAGTTTTACCTTATATGCTTCCTAACATCTCCTTAGAACATAAGCTATGCCAATTAGTGTACTCTAAACACTGGATGAGAAGTAAACACTGAAGTAGTTAAGAACTGAAGTGGTCATAAAGAAATGTGTAAAAAGACATCTGATTTACAACATCTGCTTTATCAAGACTCCATTTTTATAATGTATTCACTCCCTTTTCAATTGCTGGTATTTCTCTTTTTAAGATGCAATCAGCTGCAGCCAGAGGTTGTGCAGAGGTTGCACAGGCCTTGGAGGTTTTCCAGATGCATCTGGATAAAGCCCTGAATAACCTGGTCTGACTTCAGAGCCAACCCTGCTCTGAGCAGAAGGCTGGACAACGTAACCTCTTGAGGTGCCTTCCAACCTGATGCATTCACATTAAAATGAATACAGCACTTTATAAGAGGTATTGTTTCTGCCTCTACTGAGAAAAAGTCATAAAAACAAGTGTTCATTACTGCTGTGTGTCAGACAGCTATTTATTGAATAAGTTTATCATATAAAACAAAATGTGATTATAAAGAAGGCAGTGCTTTAATTGCACTTTCAAGGAAATCATTATTCAGCTACAGCACAATTGACAGTAGTGTTTATCACCAGAGGAAAAGTGATAGCAGTGTTCAAAAGTGAAGTTACTTTATCTATTTACTGAATGAAAGATATTAATAAAAAAGAAGCATTAATTGCTGAAAGACTCTTTTTAAAAATGGAGTTTCATGGTGGAGACTCAAGGCTACTGACATGCAGGACTGCATACAAACGACGGGAGGATCTTCAGAGTAAGATTCACAACAGCCCACATGAAAAGATAAAGCTGCTTAAAGAAGGCACCAGATCAAGCTCGGTTTTCCTGAAATCCGACAGTCAAATACCTAATTCTAGGCTTTAGGGAAGGAGGACCACTTTGCCAGAAGCAGCAGCAAAACAAGACTAATATATATTAGGTCTAAATAAATGTAGCAGGATTTTAGATAGCATGATGAGGGGCTAACAGATTTATGCTTGCACTGCCTGTGCTATGAGCATGAGGTAGCTTTAGTTCAGATGCTCCAGAACCATGTCATTATCACAGTATGTCCCAGCAAGGAAATAGGTCAAACTTCCTCAAGCATGGAGCAGCACTTAAGATGAATACTTGGCTTCAAGTCTGGAGATGTCTTATCTCTGGACAGCTCAGGTAATGAGACAGCACAGCTGGTATCCATTTGTATATGTTCCTATAGCTATGTCCTTTGTGGTCTAGTGAGTAGGACATATACAGCTCCTACAATACAGAGGGAAATTTCAGTGGTTTAGGTTGTCATGCAGTAAGCTGCTGGTAAGTAGTAAATCTCTGGTACCTTTTTAACAGGTACCTAGCAATATCTAGGACCAACTACTTCTGTCTCTACATATAAGAAAAGCATTGAGTCAGATCAAAATTTCAGCTTAACTTCTTTATGTGACTGTAAGCAAATGATATTGGGAGACTATCTTCTAAATGTTTGAGTGAAGGTCCCTTCCAAGCTAGCACCCTACGGTACTACGAAGAGAGGTGAAGTATGCAGCCTGCCCCACACAAGGCATGGCAATCTGCTTGACATTCTTGAGAGCTGTGTCCATCCACAGATTCTCAGTCTGACACACTAAATGTTATATCCTGACCTTTTTCCATTCCATAAAAGGTCTCTATGCTGTGTCACAGAGAAGCACAATCCAAACACTTTCTCTTCTATACAGAAAAACTATTTCTTCATAGACCCTGATAAAGCTACTTAAAAGCTTAATACGAAACTTTTCAGAAGTGATTCCCGAGATCCGGGTGCCGAACAGAAACCGTAACAGATGCAAAGAAACTGACTCCAGAGTACTGGGTGGGGTCTCACATTTCCCTGGAAATGTGTTCTGGTGAATTAAGACGACATTGAGAATTTTTATGCTCCTACTGTCAAGTCAATAATAGGCAGCGTGCTGGTGTACTTCAGAAGGTACTGACATGGTGGTCAAAACATAACATACTATAAGTAACAGCTGTTATGCCCCTCTGGAGAACAGTTACTAGGCATAATTTATAGCAAAACCCATAATCTGTGCCATGAGATGCCAAATGAGACAACTAGGAGCCTCCAATTCTTCTTAATGGGCAGAGCTGAAATTAAATCCAATACTCAGGCCATATCCCTCTCTTCCAACTGGAAAAACAACTCTTCCCCTCTGTAGTCCTGTGCCTCTTTCTCATTAGCCCCATCCCTGTACAACACCCATTATGTTCTTCATTAGGTCTTCTTGACAGCAGTGATACCTTCCCACCCCATCTAACCACCAGCTCATACCTGTATTCTGTAAGTCACTCTGGGTAGCTAACCAAAGTATTTAATTCCTTTAACTGCTATGAATCCAATTTCTTCTTGCATCCAGTTAGGAATCAGAGGTATGGCTTTGCCTTACCACTAATAAAATCACATTCAAGTGACTTCATCCTCTCTCCCAGAAACACCTGAACCCTGCCTTATTCTAATTCCATTTTAGTCAGCTCCATATACATTGCTTTTAAAGCTTTCACAACACTGAGTAATTGTTAAGGAAAATAGAGTGAGAAGAACACAAAGTCTAGAAGAATCCAATTATAGCAATAAATCTGACAAAATAGGATGTGTTCGTTTGTGAGGTGACCTGTACAGATTTCCTCTGTGAGTTCCCCACAATGTTTCTTGCCTACAACTGCATAGCAGGTGGGCAGAGATGAAAAGTGAAGATACTCTCTTGATAAATCAGTGAAGCTGAGTCAGTGTTTACTATTTGGCAGAAAGCTGGTTTACACCTTTGAGAAAGTACAGAGAAAGCATCAGCAGAGGTGATATAGCCTAGGACAGCAAATGTAGCATGGGTAGCACAGACTGGAAGGTGCTGGACTCATTCATTATGTGCATGAATTCAGAAGTACTAACAGCAGAAACCTCTTGGATATATGTTTCTGAACAAAATAGGTTCCCAACTCCATATTTCCTTTATTTGCTGCTTATTATTCACAGGCTGGTTTTGTTTGTTTGTTTGTTTACTTCTTTTTTTAAAAGATCTCTCTTTGCTCCCTTGTTTGACATGCTTCACTGTAAGTAAGGAGCATCCACTTTTCACCTACAGCAGGGCTCCGGGGCTCTTCAGTTCAAACAATCTGTCACAGGTTATTGTATTAGAGCCATGAAATGCCGGGCAAGCAAATAAAGGTCACACTTCACCGTGAAATATTTATAAGAAACATACCTGCAGCGTAATCCTTGCATTGAATATGTATCCTAGAAATGAGACGTGGCTTCCCCTCACAGGCTGCAGTGTAATAATTATAGGTCACCCCTATCAGGTTGCTTGCTGACAACCAATACAAAGCCGCCTCCAAATGGATATATAAAGGGACTCTTCACAGACACAACCACGGATGGTGACTCATGCCTAAATTAAACCTGATCCAGAGCGCACAGTCCCTGGACTGCACTCGTCCACCCTGTAAAACTGCTTGAACAGTTTCTGCAGTGGGTTTGAGCTGGGCCACTCTGAAACCATTCCCCGGCAGAGCAAGGGATCACTCTCAATACACACTGCAAATTTAACCACTGCATTTTAGAGGGTAAAAGAGTTTTAACTGCAAGGACAGAAGCTCCTCTGTGGATGGCCTCAGCTGCACAAGACAGGTATAGGCACAGTTAATTACAGCATAGCATAGGAGATGAACTGTCTTACACTGACTTGTCTTCCTACATAAAACATTTTGGAGTTATCTCAGCAGCTGCTCAGGAATCTCAGTTCATAGATCATGGAAGGCTGCTGAAGAATAGGGTCTAAAGCTGTAGGAGTGTGACACAAATGCGACATCTCTATCACTTTGGGAGCTCTGAAGTGCTATCATATACTAAATACACTGAACAATCAGGTCCGATGTTTCTCTAATTAACCTACTCGATGGTTTTGCTTCAATCTTTATGTCATACTGCAAGAAAAAATGAATAACTTTGTATTCACTTGCTGATTTTTCCAATATACAATAAATAATAAACAGAGTCAAAGATTCAAAATGAAAAAGAAAAAGAAATACTATAGCTAGTCCTGGGGGGGCAGGAACTGAAGTTGTTACATAATTAAAAACACTTTATACTTAGGAAGGAAGGAAGGAAGGAAGGAAGGAAGGAAGGAAGGAAGGAAGGAAGGAAGGTAGGTCACAGTTGTCACCTAAAGTCTTGCATATCCAATTTTTAAGCACTTGACTTTGCAGTTTGTAATATTCTTTCAATGTACCCTTTTATTTTTTTTAAATTTAAAAAATAGACAAAAATCCTGCTGACAAGACCAGTTCTAGAGGAAAAAAAGCATTTCAAAACAGTAATTTCTGGCTAATAGTTCTCCTTCAAATGGGAAAAAAACATCAGGAAAAAGGTTTGATTTTAGGAAAGTATATAAAATAAAAATAAAAAATAAAATAAATAAATAAATAAAGTAAATAAAATAAAAAATATTTGGCTATAGAAAATGAAGGGTTTACCTGAAGAGACTGAAAACAAATACAAAACAAAGGAAGCCACATGGGAAAAAATCAACAGAATAGATGAAGAGAAGAAACAGACCATGAAGACTGGCAACATCAACAGAAAGCAGGTACCACGAGGTACAAATGCAAAGGCCAGAGAAATCTCAAGGGAGTTTGAGAAAGCGAACTCTAAACTGGACACAAGGGAGGCTGGCAGAGCCTAAGTACGTATGAATAAAGGACCTCTGCCTATAGAAGTGGATGCTAGGAGAGTATCAAGAGACAGTATAATATATGTTTTCCCTGTTCTTACTCTTCCTTTGGCATCTGTCACTGATGGACACAGAACTCTTTGCTCTGTGTACCTTGGTCTGACTCAATACCAACTCTGCTATGTTTGTATAATCCCCCTGTATGCAGGCTGAAAATCAAAAAGGAATACTTTATATAGAATGGATGATTATGGCCTACTCTGAAACCATAAACGAACCAGCCTGACATTGCCTTAGCCAATTCTTCAGGGAATCAATTAATAATGCCCTGAGAGCTATGTAAACCACTACACAGAATTTGCACGCCCACGCACACATAAGCACACGTATGACAGACGGGTAGAAAACGAGTTTCCTAGCTTTAAAATTAAGAATATCTCTGGAAACATGAAAACTGTTTTTCAAACCTCCACCATTTTCTGAGAGAGTTACTTTATTTAACTTTTCCTCCCATTAAATATATGTGTATGCATATATATACATATAAGTGTGTGTGTATATGCTTATATAAAATTAGATATTTAAAATACTTGTTTAAAATTATTCTCAAAAGTTAGAAAATAGCCTAAAAACAGGTGAATAGGATTTCTAGCAAGGTCACCTGGTGCCCACTGTTGGTGGAATAAGAGACTCTCAACAGCAATGAAGTGGGTGTTGTTGCACTTTTCCAGCTGACTGCTAGGAGACTCTTGAGGTCTTTTAGTTTGTCTCAACTAAGACTGGGCACTACTCTGACAGACAGCTTCTGTCATCCTGTTCATAACAGATGATAGAAAAATCCTCTATTGTCATCAAGAAATAGGCAACTACTTAAAATACTACGTTCTTTGTCATATGGACAGGTTTTTCTGTAACTATTTCATTTTTAATTCCTTTCTATTTATTTTTTACTAGAGAATCATTCAATGACTGAGAGGCAATGTGCTCAAAATGTTCATCAAAAGGCTCTGCTCTGGTTTCGGCTGTGTTTTTGGCTGGAACAGCTGTTCCAAGCACAGGATACCTTCCTACCTCTAAACATATGAGCACTTCTTGCTTAATAACAAGCCAGTTATCATGGCTATTGCTGTAGTCAACAGAGAAATTCACCTCCAATAGACAAACACTGACATTCTTAAGCAGACAGGCTGACTTCCTGCAAAAACAACATCTCTCCACTAAATACACAGAGAGCGCCCTACTGAATAATTCAGGCAAGATGCTTAACTTTTTCATTTCATTTCAGAGGCAGAAGAGGTTAATCTGAGCTTCAGACAGTACGAGACACCAGAGTTTCATGTGGTATGAAGCTAGTTACTGAATGGCTGCTGTCCCCAAGGGTAAAGGTTCCTCTTTTAACATCTTATATGATAGGCTTATGTTGCAGGCTTTTACTATTTCATTTACAATACTTAATTTTGGCCTGTTTAATGAATTGTCAAGCTTCATAACAATAACTTACAAATTTAAGAAGTAATTCTACCACCTGGAGACATAACCGTGTACAGTTCTTTGAGTAAGCATGAAGCTAAATAAGGGAAATGTATCAGTTCCTTCTCTGGTCTGAAATGCACATATTTTAGTTCTAATAGGAAGTGCAGGTAGGAGAACTAGATCAAAGTTTAATTCAAGGAACCTGTGGCTAGAGAAGTGAACATCCATGTCTATAAGATCATGTATCTAGTTTACAACATCCTTTATTAACCTGTTATTCACAGCTGTTACACTGGATGGCATTTCCTCACTGCTGTTATGGAACAAGAAAGGGTCTGTTTCTTTCCAGAACAGCCATTGTACACAATTTTAAACACTGGGTTTGCTTGAGCCGAACAACCAAAAGGAAGGACACCCGCAGGTGGAAGTGACTGCCAGAATGTCATGCAGAGAAATGACATTCAAAAGGCAACTCATCAACACTTTAGATGGCAGACAAGCACGATACTTTAAGGCATCAACAACATTGCCCATCTCCTATGAAGGCATCGTTGCCAGAACATTACCTAATTTTAAAACAAGAAAAATTCACCTCAGATGGGTGACAAATTGGAAAGTCTCTGAATCCAATCCACCGGTTTCATGACTATGAAGGCCTAAATCAATACAAAAATACACAATTCTCCAGGGAGATGATTAAAGCATGTGTGAATATTCTCACAATTCAATAATTACTTAAGTTGTCTTACCTAGTTTTCCAGGATTTAAAAAAAAAATAAATCACCTAGTTTATGATATTAGAAGAAAAGCTCTGCCTGGTTCCCAAATGATGCAGGTTTGTATGTCTGTAAAACAGTAAATTCTTCGACTTGTAATTTGCTGTTGCACCAAGAATCAAGAATCTACTAACAGTTACAATATCACACTGATACTAAGATTAAGATCAGAAATAACATACTGGGCAAGGTACCTCAGCAGACCTGTGTGTTACATGTGTCATACTAGTACTGAAAATACATAGAGAGGCTTAACTAACGAGAACACACAATGCAAGTGCAAAATGTAAAATACGTCCATTCAGTTGGAGAGAAAATGAAGATATAGTACAAGTTTGGGTTTTTTTAAAGGATACTGCTTATGTTAAAATAAAAGCTCTTTCTCTTTCAAGAGGGAAAAATTTCCAATTGACTTATCCCTAATAAAGTGCACATTTAAAATGAAATCATCAAACCTTGCATGTCTGGGAAATGTCACTGTTTTCACATTATAAATGTAACATTTACAGCTATGTACTTATTAATGTTCTATTTTTTGTCTGATATCACTGTGTGTTTTGGGAGAGTTAAGAGGGAGGACTAGGATAAAGGAACAACTGCTTCATTCCTGCCTGGCAGTTCCTGTGCTCTTATGAAACTATCATCTGTGATTATCAGCCTGTTTTTAAATATAATCTACTGAGGGTAGAATGTGATTTGCAATATTAAATGGCATCAGTGCAATCACGTAGCTCAATTCCCATGTGCCCCTTTGAAAATCTGCTCACTTTTGTACTTAAACTCCTCTTCCCCTACAGAACAGAGCATTGATTCCTCTTCTTTAGCAAGATGAATCCCTTCCCACGTGATTTCACGTCAGTCTATTCTAATCACTTCCAGCTGTCTCTGCTCATCCAAGCACAGCGCAGGCATTCGAAAGGGCTATGAGATGCTTTCCTTAGGAACTCCGCTGGATAGGAAACAGATTACTTTGATGACTCTGAGACGTGGATAAAGAGAAGACATTTCTGGTATACTAACCTGCTGCTGACAGAAATAATACTAAAACCATAAATGCCTGTTACACTGTCTGACCTTCTATATGCTGGGTGTTTTCCAAACTCTTTTTTTCTTTGACTGATTTAGTGCTGCACTAAGTAGTTTGTCAGAGGAAAGCCAGTATTGTTTCCTACTGCTGCAACAAGGTTGAACAAGGTCAGCATTCAAATAAAACCATGAAAAAAAAAAAATCCCTTGGACTACATGGGAACATGCAAAACTTGATTTTGTGTCTGTGTGTATCTGTGTTTTTCCTCACACGGGATAACTAATTTGATCTTTTTTTCTGAAGTATTTTGACAAACATACACTTAGAGAGTACACAGAAACACATACGTACATTATTTGCATATATACACATAGGCATATGGCATATATACACATATATTTAATTGGTTTGAACACATCTCTGACCTCTGTGGTGTGGCAATATCTTTCAATTTACAATCGTTTGTGAATGTTACTTATCTTGATATCTACCTTCTCCCGTAGTTCACCATTGAGACTTAAAATACAATCAGTCCTACCAATAAAACCAAGCAGACATATTTGACATAATAGAACACATATTATCCTCATTACCTTTAAAAATACTTCTTTTTTTCTTTTTCTACAAAGCAATATGTAAGCAATCGGTTTTGCCACAAAACCCCCTCATTAAAATCCTTAGTTGCTAAATAGTGTATTTTATGTATACTAACTAGTGTATATCATGTGCTTGCATTTTTCACTAGAACACCTTCTTTTAAGACTAAGCACAATCAGTAGTGCAAATATTCAAGTTTATTTTAATAACACTTGCAAGTTTTTATGTTCACCCTCTTTTGTTGCAAAAATAATTGGAGAGAAAGTAAATTAATATCTAAAATTAGTGGCTATATCTATATCCTCCCTCTTTCATATATAGACTTAAATATTTACTATGCAATTGAATACAGACATACAGCTTTACATATTTGTTTTTTCTCAATTTGAAGAATTTAAAAAAAAAAGATTCAGCAGAGTAATAAGCTGATTTTTACATGGTGGTGAGTTTCTTTTCTTTCACTAAAGTATAGTGAAAGGAGAATTTTTATACCTATATATAACATTTCCAGGAAGTCAGAAAAAATGTACTTTAAAAACTAGCCACCCTGGTTTCAAAGAGTGTCCAATATTAATTCAAAACCAATCTTCTAGATTTTTACATTTTACTTTTAATCTCAGTTTCTGAGAATTAACTACAAAGCAGCTGTTTTCAGGATTACTTCCTACCAGCTTTATTAAGAATGTTGCTGATTCTGCTCTCTTCTATGATTTAACATCTGAGCTTTTCTTTTCCTTCAGTCTCCCAAAGGGATAAATAACAGTATATTTTGGAAAACGGCTTTGCTGCCTCCCTGCAGATTGTATGTTTATTTATTCTTTACTTCTTTTTCACTAGTACATGAAAGACACTATAAATGTATACATTACTACATATTATACTACATAATATGTAGTAATGTATACATTGCATGTATGTGTACGTACATATGTGGGTGTATATGCATATACACACATGCACACACAGTAGGAGTACTAAGACATTTAACTTTGGCTTCATGGTTTTTCCTCAGACAAGAGAAGAACCTCACTACAGTGTTTTCCTAACTATTTTTTAAATGCACAAGCATTTTGGGCACAGGCAGATGAGGAATGAGAACACAGCGGGGAAATTTCATCTTGGATGATCACAGGTTTTAAACACCAAGGGAAAAAGAGATCCTCATCTGATGTAACAGGTTTTGCTCCAAGAAAACTGTGGAGTGATGCCAGCTGAGGACCTAAGACATTCACACTGATAGAAAGGAAACTGCTTTAGCTCTGACATTCTTTATCTAAAATCGTCAATTAAATATAGATTAAATTTAACTACTGCTGAGAATTAGGTCAAAAGCACTAATTCAGCTTAACACAGTTTTTCAACATACAGCTGCTTACATAGTAGCTTGTACCCTAATTTTTAATCTCTCGTGCCCCAACTTCTTATTTCCCAAAAGCAAAATAACTGTAAAACTTACCTGCACAGCTATCTTATCACAGTTATATAAACTTATGCATTCAGCTTAGAAACTCCTACCCTGGAAAGCAGTGACTTTTTATCAAACTATCTAAATATGTCAAAGTCTATAACATATATTCCAAACATTACTCTTGAAGGACCATAATCCCCCATTTTAGGGAGTAATATTCAGGCACCAAGAGTCTTGGTTATAATAGTACTGTCATGTAAATCTGCACAGCTAATTTATATTTAAGCCAAGTAAGGAACCAGAAAGTAGCCTATGTTCCATCTAAACACATGAAGGGCTTGAGCCAGTATGCCTCCCAGAGCACTTGGAAAACTCCATGCAAATTGCAGTGGCATTTTGGGCTTTCTTACAGAAGATCACAAGAAGGGAAAAATAACAACCCTGTAGTCTCCAATTTTATGTAATAACTTGTTGGTTAAAACACTTGCACACTTGATATGGGTCACCCAGATTCAGTTCTGTTCTCTTCACAAGCAGATTCAAACCCACACTTACAGAAATTCTCTAGCCACAAAGTTGAGTGACTGTATAGGGTTATATCACCTAGAGTTTGTCCATTGTAGAGAAAAATAATTTCAGGAGTCAAAGAGTCCAACCATGAAATGGCTCCACTTGTGTACACGACGGCCAACAGAGAAGGGGTGTATGGACTTGTGTAATTTTCCTACTATACATGCCAAATTAATATTGAAATCTTTAATGACCTGCCCAAAACCACACCTCCAGGCTATGAAGAGTGTTTCTTTTCCTTATATGCTGCTGCGGCATGGTGTGATATAGTAAGTGGTTTAACAACCCTTCTTTGTCATCTTATATTGATTGTAAGGTCAGAGTAATACCAGTGACACAGGGGGAGTACTTAAAACTTACAAGTGTAAACACATGTAACAACACAGATAATACATATCTGACACATAACAACCTGTTTATGCTGAATATAAGTTGTGCACATTACACTATCACACATCCTAACCGATATAATAGTTACAACGATATTGTGAGGAATATACTGTAATTTAATTCAACACTGACAACAGATAATTAGGGGATCCAAAGAACCAATAGTTTCCACTTGCTCTGTTAAACCTGAAGCAATATTCTTGGAAGAAATACTCATTTGCAAATCACAAAACTAGTAAGCCAGTCACACTGTATCTTTACTAGGCACCTGAGCTAGATATAGAAGTCCACCTAGAGTGCTTAAATCCTATCTATCCCAAATTACAGTGCCCAAATCCAAATTCATATTCCTGAAAACTCAGCAACCATTGAACTCTAGAATAATCTAACTGTTCACATAGTCTCTGGAAAGAAAGGATTTTAAATCCCCCAAGATGGAGAAAGGTGTAAGCCAGACTCTTTGGTGTTCTCCAAACTTGAGCATGTGTTGCAAAGGGGAGGCCGGCATGATTACTACACGAGGAAGAGAGAAGACTGAAAAAAAAAAAAAATCCAACCAAAAAAACTGGTGATGATTTCCTTCCAGTTGTAGATTTCCTTATTCTGTGCCTTTAGGCAACACAAAAAGCCTACTCTAAGGGACCAAACACTGAAGCACACATTTTCCTGAAGTATCTTTTCATTTGGCAAGACACTTGTGATGATCGTCATTAGCTAGGATCCAAACTCTGCTCTGTCAATTAGGTTGTGGTCTTTTTGTTTGTTTCTTTAAGAAAACAGCCAGCCCATTTTCTCTCTCAGTCATTTGTTCTCCTTCAGCAGGAGTTTTGTTTGCTGCAATGCTTGGTAAATTATTATTAAGCGCATTCAATAATGGGTTGGAACTGTGGTACAGATGCAAAAGCAGAAGTGATTTCTAAGTGGGTGTAATTATGCTTAAGCAACTCTAAATTGGTTTAATCTTCAGTGCATCCATAGGTAATGGAAAAGAGCTACAACTTGTGCAAGTTAACATAAAACCTCAGAATGAGTTGGTACACCCTTAAGTTATTTGCTTTTCTCACTTCACTTTTCTAGTCGACATGCAGGTTTTGCCATTTCAAGCTCTTTTCTGATTATGGACCAGAATTCAAATGTGAGAATTAGGATCAGTAACTCCTTGCTACTGGTTGGTGTTGGTAAAGCAGCTACATGAAAATAGCAACAATTCAACTCATCACAGAATCCATGACAAAACTTCTGATAGCTGATTTCATGAAGTACCTAGATGGCATTTGCAGTTATAAACTAGTTCTTCATTAACATAAAATGCAAACTACAATAGGGGAGCTCCTGAGGAGCAAGAGAGCAACAACTCCCAACAGCCACACAGTCTTGAAATAAAGTCAGTGAAATACATTTCCTATCTAGGAGGTTGGTAGATACTATTGAGGTAGGAGGGAAACAATCATTAGCTGTCCACTGGATACCAATTTCATGAATAATGACAGTTCTTTTATCTCTAGATAGCAGGACATCATCATGAAGCAATAATGAAAAAACCAAACATATAAAATACTAATTTGTGTAATATATGTGTCTTCGATTCTATCCTGCAATTAATTTAAGCTAGCATGAAGTGACTGAAAAATGCTACCACCCCGATTCACTAGGATGTCAGGTTTCTATGTCATGGGCACAACTGGCTACATACAGGGTCAGGAGGTGGCAAAATCTTGCCATGATTGTGCAACGGCTAAACTCAAGCATGGATTTACTGAAAGGGTAGCAAGAGCAGAGTGTAGCTATCCATTAATAGTGACAGGTGTGATATTATGGTACGGTGTTGGTCTCTACATTATGCCTTTGTACGGAATGGGATTAAGTCCTGAATATCCTCCTTTGAAAGAAAACTGTTTTTCAGATAACAAGCTATCTTAAAAATTAATTGTGGCTTCCAAGTTTTGAAAGCCAAGAGTATCACTAAATCAAAAGCTTTGTTTTATCCAATGCCTCTTCTCGTTCATCAAAAGAAAGGAGAGAAAGTGACTGCTTGAGATAATCTTTCACTTACAATAAATCTAAATCAAGAAAAAAACAACTTTAAATTGAACTCTGAAGCATCATTTTTGTTAAAACACAGCTTCTTCTTCTGTGTGTCACATTGGATATACTGTTACATTCACCCTAAGAGATTTTACCACTCTTTATCTAACTACCTAGCAGTTCACTAGATATTTTATCAACCATATTGACGAACAAAAAATTTTTTTTTAACAATGTACTAACAAAAACTTCAAATTTACAGTCTGTGTTATAATTTTATGTGTATTTATGTGCTACTATAAAGGCTACAATGTGCTATTATAAATGCTATGGGGAATTAAAAAACAGAACATCCAAAGTCACACTGAACTTACTGTGTTAAGTCTTCCAAAAATGGCAGCACACTCTGGGTGACAGTGTAGAACTTAACTTACTCAAGATACTTTCATGTCCCAAATTCTCAAGTGACATGAAATAGTCACTTCTTCTTCCCTTTATATGAGTAACTCCAACCAGTTCATCAGTGTTTCAGTAGTCAGGATGAACATAGGTTAGGAATACACAGTTTACACTTGCATTGAAATGCTTTTTAAGACAAATCCATCTGGTGAAAAGTAGCTTCTGAAACACAAGGAAAAAGAACGGTTTGTTCTGGAAAAAAAACATTTAGTTGAGGAGGAAAAAAAACAGAAGTATTTTTTAGCATTTTCATCACAATGCTGCTTATAAACTTTCCTCCCCAAAGAACAAGTCAGACTATTCAGAGAATCTGAAGCCACCATGGAAGAACTTTGAAGCAAGACAGGAGAAGACCCGCCATAAAGTGTTGATAGAACACTTTTGATGGGAGAAGTACTAATCTTGATACACAGATTAAGAGAAGTCTTCATTAAAGCACTTTCAGTAACAATCATTGGACATTCTTTAAAATAATCTTTTGCAGAACTGGATTATGGTAAAACCCAAAATCATTCTACAACACTAAGCAATCTGATGCCCCACCATTATATCTGAACTTTAAGAAGGTTATTTTACTACAGAATGCCTGCTTCTGTGTTTATTTGCTGTTAAAAGGGGGGTTTGAACATGCTAATTTGTACTAAAGAAGCACTATCAGCCATTCATATCAGATTCGTATTGAAGTTTCATTACATTATGTGACAAAAGATGGAACTTCTCTAATCTAGTTATCTTGTTTAACATGACAGTTACATTTTGACTAAAATTATTTAGCAATTAATTTTATTCTTAATTCACAAAATCTCATAGATAGCTTTTTTCCATCTTATTCTTTCCTCTGCTCCTATATACATACCTATTGCTTATCTACCTCAATAAGTAAACACCTATGGAACACTTCCACTGACAGAATGTATCAATACTAACTCATACTCATTCTATTACAAGTATTACAAGTAATTTCACTTGATAAACTGAATTTTTTCTAGACTTTGTCATATTCTATATGCAAAGAGATTATTGGTTGAAGAGCTAACAACTCTGCTGCCAGAGGAAAATGTTTGCCTTCCTCAACTCAGCATCTACACACTGAAGAAAAACTAACAGTAAATAAATTATGGCTAAAAAGAGGTTTTACCAGATTAGAACATTAGTCTATATTCAGTATCCTGTATATTGTTGTGATTAACATGTATGTCTTTCTCAAGTAATTTCAACTTCAAAAATTTCCATTTTAGAAATTTTTTTTCTTGCCTTTAAAACAAATTGACCTCTGAATTACAGAGGTCATAATGAATAACTATGCCTGCTATCCATTAAAAATGAAATTAACTAATACTTTCAGAAATTTATCTAAAGATACCTATTGGATGCCATGCAGTGTAGTTCTTCTGCTGGTTGGTAAGTATTCCTATAGTTCTTTCTGGGTGGAGTGACACTCTCCCTAAATTGTGTTCGTACATAATTGTGATGAAGATATTGATTTGATCTTCCTTCTTAAATTTGCTGAGGAATCTTCTCTTAGATTAAGGTCCTAATCTGTTTTCAGTGTTATCATACTCATTGTCAGATACAGAATTAAATAACCTCATTAGTACGTCATACATCGAATAGCAGGAAAAGATACTGATCAGTTTTGGTCTAGATATTTTCCCCTTCCTAGAAAGTCATTCTTAAAGAGCCAAACTCACGGCCATGGCAAAGTTACTGTCCTCATAGACAGAACAAGCAGCACGCCCCATTCAGTTCTGTAGAACCAGAACCAGTATCCCTGGAGCTGGGAGCGGTAAGGAAAGAGAGAAAGCCAGAGAATACGTAACTGCAACTCCAACAGCTTTTGATGTCATGCTGAAGTTCAGATAATTCTTTACCTGACACAAGCAAAACATGCAGCAATCTCTACTAAAACCATCCTTTCCAGACTTTCTTGTCTTTTTAAACAAGCTGTTCATGTCATTGAATTTTACCTATATATAACAATTTTATGCTAATGATATCAATCTGGGCTTTTGATATTTGCCTGATGTGATTTCAGGTTTCTTTTTATCATTCAATCGAGGCTGATTTAGTTATCAAACTACTCGATTACTTAAAACCAATCTATTAACAAGTGAAATCTAGAAAGCCATTCTGCAATCAACGTAGCTCTTATCACACCCAGGGAAATTATTCTTACAGCTAGTTTCCAGGACTGAAACTGTTCTCCTCATTGCACTAGGCAGGTGCCTACAGAAATATCCAGACCTAGATAGAGTCAGTTTTGCTTTCTTTGTTTCCAAATTGTATTCCTTTGAATTACAGAAAACAAACATTTGTAACACCATTCCCAATTTTTACCTTACTCTTCCACTTAATCTGCTGGGATTTTGTGGGTTGTTTTTGGTTTGGTTTTTTTTTTTGAGATTCATCAACAGCAATAGCAAAAAACTATGGATCCTCAACAAAAAGGATAGGCTGATGCACATGTTTTAGTGGTAGGACAGAGTTCTGCCAAATGTTTGATAATTTACAAAACTGATCAAATAGTAGGAAACCTTACTCTCCCTAGCTCTTTTAATGAATTGTTGCATGCTTGCCCAAGTTATTTCTAGTAAAACTAGTGACACCATATTTCATCATCTTTCCTTTTTTGATCTCATGTTCAGAGAGAGAATTAGTAAAGCACTAAGGTGCCTAGTTCTAGCCAGCTAAAACATACCAGATTTCAGTTCTGCATGTTCTTGAATGCTTTATTTATGCAAAAATTTGTACAGTCTATGGGAAAGATGTATCTCCCTCCACCTTGCTCCGTCTAGTAGGGTCTCTGTCTCCCAGTTAGATGCTTTAGCTATCGGTGTACTAACATCAATCAACCGCATTCATACAGCAAGGTTCCTGCTAGTAATTCAGGGACAGCTTTTTTTTCTTGAATGACAAAACTCATTGGTCAAAACATTCTCTTTTTTCAAATTCTCAATTACTGACAGAAATATATTGAACGAGCAATGCATGATTTTGGGGAAGCCTATAAGCTACACCAGTAGCCTATCAGGCACAATTTGAAAACTGAGTAGAAAGCACATAACTATTTTCCCAACTCAACTGGTATTACCGTTACTGTCAGTTCAGTGAAGGAAGAAACACAGTCAGTATATTTTTTGCCATTAATTTGTACAACAATGTACAGCTGTTTAGTAGGAAATGACAACTTTTTTTAATGCCAATAGTAACATCACTGGAATTACTCACAACTGAGTAATCCCAAACAACTCTGCAACAACTACAAAATATATGACACAGCTCCCCTCATCCTCTGTGGGATTGGAGTGACTCATATCATACATTTCTTTAGAAAAATTATTAGACCTACACTGGATCTGCTGAACAGTACCAAAAGATGACAACATCTAATAGATTCACGATCTCATGTGCCACAAGTTTATGGAGAAATGTCAGCTCTTTAACCTTTTGAGATGTTTTACTTCTCTTTGAAGGAATACTACTTATAGTCTAATCCCGATCTTATACTAAGTATCTCAGCAAATACAAACGCTGTCAAATGTTTATCTTATTTCTCAGACCAAACTGTGTAAAAAGATTTAGCATAAGGAAAAATGACAAAAGTATGTTTATGGATAAAAGAACAAGGCATGGCATAAAATAGCTTGGACAGAAAATAATATTTTAATAAAACTGGAATATAATGTGTTACTGGGGTTTCAAGTCATTAAATATTCATTATTTCTGTACCTTGAGAACTGTTGTATTCCCAAGCATATAAAATTTCAGTCTGCCAGCTACAATCCTAGCTTAGTGTAGATCATCTCACTTTCCTGATCTATTATGCAAGCACTACTAATGATTTACTTCATAAATGCTTCAAGTGAAAAACTGTAACATCTATTTTTATTTATTTAACAGAAGAACTTCTAGCTCCAGTTGTATGGTTCAGATTGAGGAAATGAAGAACAGCAAAATACAGCAGCATGACACCTTGGCTATTTCCTTGCCAATAAAAATATCTCTGTGCAGCATAAATCACCGTACTCTGCTGTTAAAGCCAATAGCAGATGATGTTGCTCAATAATCAATCACTCCATGGATGACCATTTAATATCTCACCTGGTTTATAAATGCCTATGTCATGTTATTAAATGCCAAGTCATAGATGTTACACTTAAGTAATTCATAAAGTCAAAATTTAACTCCTGAAGATTACCGTAATCTACTGAGGAATGTTTTCTATTTTTTTTTTCCCCCTCTGGTAATCTACCATTTCATTACCTAGTTGTTAAAAAAGGAACATCTAGTAGCTTGTAAGGAATCTAGAACTGTACACTTTGTGCTCACTGACACTGCTTTGTTCACATTTGCAAATACAAAATACGTATTCAAATGAGATTTGAGATTGCAAAATATCACCACTTTATTTCCCTTCTAATCACATCAAGGAAAGGCTGCAAGGCATTGCAGAAGGACTTAAGGTAAAATGAATGGAGAATGCAAAGTAAAATGAAGTTCAGAGCACGTGCAAGGACACATCTGTTCTCTTTATGTCAAATGAAAACTGCGTCACCAAAAACTGGGAGCCCAGATTTCAAAACTAGTCAAAAGAGAAAGGACAGTGCTTGCAAGGTGCAAGCGAAGATAACCAATCCACAGATTTCTAAATCTGTTCCAGAATACCCCTGAAGGTGGTGTAAAATAAAATAAATAACCACTATCAGGTTGCAAATTAATTTTAAAACACCCAGGAAATAAACCTCAAAATTAATAAGGGCATCTGAACGATCGATCCCTCACCACCAGCGTGTAGCTAAAATGAGCAAAACCAAAAGGTTGATACTGAAGCTACTATAAAGCTGAAAATAATACAGTTTATCATATGAAGCCCAAGGAAGCCCATCACCTGAAAATTCCCTTCAGCTCTCTGGGTTCAAACACAGGGAACTAACACTCAAAAATAGACCAGAAACAGGTTATAAAAAAAAAACGTTTCAGCGGTTGTAAAGACTCCTACACACAGAGCCTTTGAACGGGCTGGGATTGCTTAAAAAGGAGCGGAATAACACTGCATTCACAACTGATACAAAATGATCAACGAAACAGTCAGACCTGGCTCCACAAGCAAAATAAACAGTTGCCCTTGGCAACAGGCTGCCAGGAGCAGCAAAATGGCTGTGGTCCTCCTGCCTGCCGGGTTTGTGCCACAGCCTGGGAAAGAAGTAGCTGGTGCCCTCCTCCTCCTGCTGCTGCTCCGGCACTGAGGGCAGCTCACTGGGGATGCAGCGCTGGTCTGCTCCCACTCTTACCTCCTTCTCTTGTCTTCCTCTGGCCTCCCTTTCTTAGGGAAGCAAATATCATTTGTACCCATACTACAAAGCTGCCTGCAGCTTATTCTGGAGAAAAAAAAATGCTATGCACTCTCATTTACACTTTCTTTAAAAAGCAAAAATAAAGGGCCACCTCATGAAATTCAGAAAAAAAGCCTAGCCCTGGTACAAACCAGGGTACAAATCAGTAAATTTCTAAAAGATGATCCAGATAATTCACTAGCAGAACATATTATCAAGCTTTAAAGAAGATTTTTACACGGACAAAAAGAATCACTGAATATTTCATTCTTTTTCACTAGAAAACTAATGTGCACAGTAAGATACAAACTCTGGCCGCTCAGCCACAAGCTCTTCACTAACAGGTACAATCAAAAGTCATCTCTCCCTGGTGCACAGGGAATTCTGCAACAATCATCACAATTTCTTAGACCCCATTCTGAAATACCTGATAGTAGCCAAGGTGAGAGGTTAGTCATGAGCAAGGTTGGGTTTTGTTTGTTGTTTTTGGGTTTTTTTTAATCCCTGCTCTACACACAGAAATCACATCACCTTCTTCCTTTCTGCTGCTTCTCATTCCTGATTCCCTCCCACTTCATTGCTTCTATTCACGATCATTTACATTGGCACTCTCCCATCTCGGCATACCTCAAGCTCTTTTACACTCCTGGTCTATCAGGAAAGACTTGGCTGCCTGCTGAGCGAACTAGAGAGACCAAAGGCCTGGGGCACCTGATTCACCCCAGAGCCGCTCTCCTCAGCCAGCAGCTTTCCAAGAAGCCAGCCAACATCACTGTGCTGACCAGCACAGCCAGGAGATAAAACATGGTTTTATGCATATGTCATAGAGAAGACCTTCAAAGTAGTTAACTGAGATACCAGTTAAGGATACAGCCAACCAGATTAATTTTGGTGCTCTTCAGACATAATAATACTAACATTTTCAACCTGCTCCAAAACAAAGAACCAGAAAAGACTATTAAAAAATATAGCAAGAATTGGAGGAAAACAATCAAACAAACAAAAAAAAACCTGATACAGGACATCTAGAGATTCTATAGATCAGCCAAAACCAGGTGGTTCATTCACTCATTTCAGTACAGCTATCCCTGTGGAGGTATTTGAGATGCCCTACAATATCCTCCCTGGGTGCCAGCTGCTGTTGCAGAGAGCACGTGCCCGATCTGCCAGCCCGTGTGACTGTCTCGCACACCAGGGACATTCGGCTGAGGCAACTAAATTGAACTCAGAATGCTCATAAGTGAAACAAGTTAATATTATAAATAAGTCAGTTTTAAGAAATAAAAAAGTAATAACTTTTTCATTAATAATATTTCTCTAGGGCTGCCTAGTCTTCACTTTCAAAATATATCATAGTTTAGAACAGGAGGTTTTTCTGTCCTAAGAAAGCATGCATTAGACCAAAACCACATCCAGAATATCCTGAATGAAATCAAAGAGAATGAAATAAAAGAATAATACAGGAAAAGCCCTTGAACTGGAATAAACAGAGTAAGAGATCCATCACAGGTGCACAAAGTAGAGAAGTACGAAAGATACCTTAGCAAGAGTAAGCCACAGCAGAGGGAGAGGACAGTATAAATGCAGCACATGGAACCCAAAACAGCCACTTTTGCACACAGATCATTATGTCAAACTGATCGTTTCCAACTCTGTTCTTGATATTTATTGTGTTTATTCAACTAACTGATCTATGTGAACTAGTATAATGCTGAAAAATGTCTGCTAATGTCCACCATTCTTCTTCCAGTGAAAGCTGAGGACGCTTAGTGCTTGGTAGGAGAAACACCCATGTAGAAGCACAGAGTGAGCACAAAACTGCAGCCTTACAAGTTCATACTTGGTGATTCAAGGCAGAAGAACCTTGCCAAAGCAGCCAAGGTTATTACAAGTCTCATACCTTCATTCAGTCACTACAAGCAGCGGCCTGCACCCCTCAAGCTGTGCTTAACAACTGAAAATTGTCATGACTTTCAAAAAGACAAAAGCACAAATCCCAACAAGGCTTTAACCCAAGCAGCACATGAGAGTTGAGGGACATTCTGCTAAAACCCACCCTCCAATCTCCGGAAACCAACACAACCCCATTGATTCCTCATAGAGTTTAGGCAAACAAACATTATAATTTTGAATTAATGGTCAACTCTTCAGTTGTCTCCCACCAATCAAAACAGTCCTGAGCTTTTGATATCCCAATTTCATTTGAATTACAGTAAAAAACAGATGTATGAAAAAATAACTGGTAACAGACTCTGCTTTTGTAGAACCATACTTTTGGCTGAAGCTGATGAAAGATTTCTCTGCTGCCATGGGGAGGCTTGAGATGCAAACCCAGTTCCCCCAGCCCTAAAACCGCCAAGGTGCAAAGCATCTGTCTCCTGCTTTAGGGGCCTGGAACTGCTTCAGACTTGCTGGAAGTTGCTACTAATTCCCATCAGCTCTCCAAAGCCTAGATTTCTGTTTTCACTTTACTTTGAACTCTTGCCCATTCTGATTCTGCAGTAGTGTAGCAGTGAAAGGGAGTTAGTTGGGAGAAACATGTACACACATAGTGAGAAACATGGCAAGAGGAAAGGCACAAATTATTTTTCAGTCCCAGTTGTGTATTGAACGGTTATCTGCATATCATCCCTACCACAGCTGATGAGTGTCTCTACGGGATCAGGAGGTTTCTCAAACTCTGGTTACATCCAAGAATTGTTAAGACATTAAACACAATGAAGGAGGTTCTCAGCATATTGAAGGGCCAGGCAGCACTAACAGGCTCTGCCCTCAGGCTGTTAAGAATGAGACTGAGAGATGCTTCAAACTACACTGCTTTTGCTAGGAACTGAGGCTGCTTTGCTAGATCTGACCAAAGATGATAGCTTCTCACAAACACACAGATGGTCATATACAGACACTGAAGTTCAAAACAACATTTCGCTCTGTCATCAAAATAGGCTGGCAATAGGATTTTATAATTTTACTTATGGAAGATCTGTGTACTACTGCCCATTTGGCCTCAAGTGTCTTTCCATTTTTGAATCAAAACATTGCACGTTGTAGTCTGTATGCCACAGAATACTAAGCACGTCAATGTTCCTTCCACATGTTTGTTGAGTCATTACAAATGTATACAAATTAACAATATTTTAGGAAGAACATCATCCTCCTCCCTTATGTACATGTATACATAAACACACATTAGCTAATCTGCATCTACACATCTCTTTCTGTGTCAATTCCAAAAATCAATCCCAGGTGGCATTAGTTATTTAAATGCCACACCTTAATGAGAAATTCATAACTGTGCTCACAGTGAAGGGAGGCTCACTGTGAGTCAGAGAATGCCTGAGTTTTGGACAGTTGCTATAGCACATACCTCTTTTTAATCAGGGATTACTGCATCAGATAGGGAGCTTCTCCTGTAATGCTTTGACTCAAGGAAAATAAGGCAGATGATTTTCTTCTATGAAAGGACAAATCTGATGAAAGACTTTATAACCTGATCTTAGAGAAACACACAAAAATGGAGTAAAATAACACTGAAGTTTACTTGATGCATACTTTCATGATTCAATTAAAATAGGTTTTCATTATATTGTCCATAAGGAAGAAGAATTTGCGCACCCTCACAAGCCCAGTGAATCAGTTACCTTGGAAAAGGAACAAAAATACCACAAGGTAAAACGCTATAAAATTAACACAACCACGCTGCACAACTATAAAAAACAAAATCAGGATAAATAAATCTATATTTGTTAAGTATAAATATAAAAAATAGCATTGAGTGGACTTCCAACTCACACAAGGTTGCTATCTATAATTTATTAATGCAAAGAACTTTTACACCTGTATCCTTGAAGCCTATAGTAAAGTGAGCATTACTTATCACACAATGCTATTAAAGGTTATGTATAATCTCAGTTCAGGAAAACAGCCTAGAATTATGGAAAAAACACCTAGATGCATTTTATGGATAACAGCAACTACAGTTCCAGCTAAAAACTAAATTGAAGCTTTAAATGTCCAAGCTTATGATCTTCATGCATCTTCAGGAGCAACACACAATGCTTCAGATACTTAGTCTTTCTGCCCTGAATGATTTCTAGGAGAATGTATTTAAACCAGCAATGGTGAGATACTCTTGTTAGTACCAAGTAAGAAAAAAGACACCCACAGCACTTACTGTGTTCTGAGTTGGAGACGCAGTGTAACAAGAAGGAGAACGGGCACTTTTCCAGAGCCTCAGCAGGCTCATAAAAGTTTTATTTCCACACATAAGACCCATACATTTGGATAATAGAAAGGGAGATTCACCCCAGAGCTATTTCTTTGAGAGTCCCAATATCATAGAAAACCTCAAGATTGGGGTGAAATGTAGGAGGAGGAAATAGATAGAGCTGGGATATGGAGAAGGCCCAGGTATCACATCATCACTTCTCCCGAGCTGCAAGAAGTCACAATGATACAGGAACTGTGAAATATAAGGCAGAGGCACTGACTTTGCTCAGACAGCTCTCAGCAATGCTGGCTTAGCTCATCTGCCTACTGCCACAGTAGAAACCACTGGGAATAGAAGCCAAAGCTCTGTTTTGATTTCAGTATCACAAAGCATATGATGAGGTACTGCAAGTGGAAAAGGCACTGATGTGGAACTTCAGGGCATCTTTGTTTTGCTTTACTCTTTCCTCAATTCAGATCAAAATGGGTTTTACACTTTTAAGTTTGTCTGTGACTTATTCCCATGTTGATAAATTATAATTATCACTGAAACAGCTGGATACAGCAGTAAGAACAGGTGGAGAATTTACCCATCTGCTACACGTTAATAACTATAAATAGGATAGTGCAGAAGCAATTAAGTCCATACTACTTTTTAGCTTTAAATGTACAAAATGCTGCATAAAGTCTGGCAGCAGCAGCAATAACCAGCCCTCCCTACACATACCCAGAAGAAGAATGCAATTTGGTACTGATTCACAGAGAAAGACAGCACAGAAAAATTCAGGAAGAGAAAGAATTGAGATGTTATCAGATTTAAAAATAAGACCAGTCAAAGGGTGAAAAGAAATGAGAATGTTTGGGAGGAGACAAAAATAGAGTTAAAGAAACTGGGGGAAAGTATAGGAAACTATTTTTAAGGTGTTATTAACACTTGCTAAGTTTGAAGTGAGAATCAAGCAAAAATTAAACATCCCAAAATAAAAGCTTACATTGAATAATTCATGGAAAGGTTACTTTTCTGAGAGAAGTGGCACCTTCATGTTTTTCTAGATCCTTGATTTACATACAAGTAAGATTGTGGTCAATATGTTTGAGATGATTAAAGCAAGGTGGGGGAGGCAGGGAACCAACCAACCACAGGACCCTCAGCCCGTGAAATTCCTGTGAACCACACCGTTTCCCTGGGTACAATGACAGCTACACTAATAGTCCACTTGTCAGAACTTCAGCTGCATGGAAAATACACAAAATGCATTTAGAGGTGTTCAGTTCTCTCTAAATGTAAGTCTCGCTTCACATTGACCATTATCTAATCAGTAATGAAGCTGCGTTGGCATACGGCTAAGTCAAAATGAAGATTAGTCACTCTGACTACGCTGAAGCATCTGTCAAGGACATAATTTCATAGTGGTGTTCTTGGATGAAGGCCACACTTGCCACATTGGCCAACAAGATGGCTGAATTTAAAGACTGCAATTTCATTGCAATTCAGTTGCAATGAAAAAGACAGTTTTTACAACTGCACTGGTAAAACTAGGTATAAATTGTCATTGTCCCATCCTACCACACATCAGGAGTATCACAAACGAAAAGATGCTTTGTAAAGGCTGTTTGGTAATCTGGATACAAATTCCAGTTCTAGAGGCCAGGCGCATGATCAAAGGCACATGCAGTTGATACAGTTTAGGAGTCTCCTCAGGAAAAAAAAAGAAATGGCAGGGTGAAAAAAGTATCCACTCCTACACTTAACTTTCCTAGAGTTAAGTCACATTGGCAGAGCAGCAAGTAGGGAAGAAGCTACTACTACACCTGACAAGTCCCTGGGATACTTAGTTTAGCCCCGTTCATGTACACAAATGAAAGCAAGTGTTAAGAATATTCCTTTAAATTGCCAATGGCTATAACTGAAAGAAGTAGCAAATTAATACATCCATAAAAAACTTGGAAAAGTGCTATCATGAAACCTAGATCTGACAGTATGTAACAGTAGCTACAAGAAATGCAATACAACAGACAGAATATGTTCTGTGCTGGAATATAGCACAGTGACAGACAGAGCAGAGGAAGAGTTATTCAGAGAACTTTCTTCGGAGACTGTCTTTGGTTTTGTTGCTGATACAGAAGTTAAAGCTTCTTAGCCGGATATATAAATTGGCAACCAAAAACAATAGTATAACACACAGAAATAAGTTTTAAAGTAGGTAAGTGATTATCAGAACCTCAGTTTATACATTAACATAAATGAAACTAGACAAATGAGAACAGATGTTGTCTTGGGGCGATTATTTACCATTGCTAATGCATAAAAGTGCAATAAGTGTAGCTATTAGCGTAGGAATGCTTTCATCCAGCTGTAATCTCAACATTCACTGAACTAAAAGAGAAAGTAATAAACCTAAAGATACCTTTTCCTTCTCCACCTTAGAAAAACATAACATACACTGTGAAAACAGAAGTCTAGAGAAAAAGACCTTCATAATGTCTATACAATCCCATAAAAAAAGAACAAAAGCAGTGCTAACCACAAAGCTTGCATCTAGCTCTACATGTGAACTTTAAAAGAGGAAGAAGGGTTCAGATCTAGTGATCTGGCTAAAGACCATCTCCACAAGTCATTAATTTTATTTGATCTTAACACCCAGAGTTGCAAAAATCCTTTTGCAGCCTAGTCTTGTCATATTTTGTGGGAAAAAAGGCAAAGATCAGACTCAGTGCAACCTCTGGAAGAGCTAAATACTAAGACATGGGTTTTTTCCAAGTCATTCTTTGTTTGCTGACTCAACAAAAATCAGTTCTGTTTGCTGAAATGTTTTAGTTAGGTACTGTAGTACCCGGGTAAGTGCTATACACTATGTTGAAAAAGGTCAGTGGTTGGCTGCAGAAACCTTGAGTTCTGTCTTTCAGAGTTAACACTGTTTTCTCCATTTCCGAGATCACTTTGAAGCTAGACTAAATTGTCACCATAATAGATTTTCAATGAGAAAAATTTTTCTTTGACTATGTGATGATTAATGGGTAAGAGAATGGAAATAAATGAAGACTTTGCCTAGTATTAATGAAAAAAAAAAAGTGTCATCAATCAAAATTTGGTGGCATATGAACCTTTGGAACAGTAAAAGAGAGAGTGCCTTGCTCATGAATCTAAGAGTCTTTGCTCTACAGGTGACGAGCAGAAGCTCTTTGCTCAGCCATGTGTCAGAGGAAATTTAAACTATCTGAGAGCTCATCTTCAATTGCACTGTTCACAGGTAGAAGAAATCACTTTTTTCAGTTAGTCTGACTTAGTGTTTAGTGTTTAACACAAACTGTACAGTCCTACCCAAACTGAGACAATCTCTGTTTATTACACAGACTGCATTTATTTTTTTTTCTTGATTTCCATGGCATTTCTGGTAATAGCTCCTCATTTCATGCAATGGAAAAACAGTGTATTATCACCAATTCTTGGTACTTTGTTACAATAACTAGCTGTGCTCAGTCCTGCACCTTTTCTGATTGTCTAAAATTAGCTATGTTTGGTTTGCAATTAGAATTGTTTACCCAAGAGCCGTATGCCATCAAACTATGTTCATGAGGTACTTGAAGAATCTTACAAAAGCTCATCTTGAACTTTTCCTCAACAAGATAGACTGAAAATATATTTTCCTCTCTTTCTAGAGGTCATCTGTTTATTTACATATAAAGTAATTGTTACAGCTTCTTGGGTGCCCTTCCAACGTATCAGTATGTTTTTGAACCACAGTCACAAAAATGTATGTTTTACACATAAAATAAGAATAAATTTTCACCACCTCTTGGCCTTTAAGTCCAGCACCATAGCATTACAGCATCCCAGCATTCTTGCTAATCCTGGATTCATATGCCCACTACTTCATATCCCATAGTCTGTGTGCTAGGATTTATGTTTACAGCACAGTCAATGATTAACTAAACTACTCTTTTTACTTTAACGATAAGATCACACTTTTCCTTTGCCAGCAGTCTGTTATACAGCATCTCTTTCTAATGAAGAAACATTGCAATTTCCTACAACAGAAATAAACAAACAAAAATGGATTTGCATATTCATTTTAGATAAACACACATAATGAAATGCTAAAATGAACCTTTCTGAAAATCTACAGACCTCTTGGCTCTGCAAAACGTAGGTAGTAATCTCACAAGGACAGACTGCCTAATGATTTCTGACGATTTACACTCATGGCTGGGTCAGAGCAGGATGTGTGGAGACAATAAAAAAATCTTCGCCCTATAGAACACAATGGAAACTGGGCAGCAAATATTCAATATGCTGATATACAAGCAGATGGAGACTTTCTAGAGTTTAATAATTCCCATTTTAAAAGCTGTTGTCATCATTTATATTTCAGTAGCATTTAAAAACCATGGCTAGGATTGCGCTGAGCGAAATGGAAAGCAAACAGAGCTGGCAGACCAAACAGTCAAGTCAATGACTGGAAAGGGAAATGCAAAACATTGCCCACGGATGGTCAGTTTTAGAATCAAGAGCCCTGAATATCCAGTTCAAGTCCACCTACAGCAAGAGTTATGAGTTATTATGGGCGCAGACAGTCACTTGGATGAAAAAGATGGCTTGCCTTCAGAAATGACTGTAAAGCTGAATTCCACTCTCAGGTATACTGGTGCATATGCAGGAAATTCTACTGTGTCAGTGAAGCTACTTCAGATTTATACTGATTTAAATGAGAGCAGATGATGGGCTGTAATCTGCTGTTTGGTTTATAATAGCTCAGAGGTTCACACGGAAATGTTATGTATCTTTACTATAACAACTCTAATAACCATCCTCTTGAACAAAGAAAAATCAGCTAATGACATTAATCCCAACAACACATAGTGAATGACCACAATGAACCAACCTGCCAGCTGGTATAAACATAACAAACAGGAAAAATGACTGAGTGGACAGAGATTTGGGCCTACCTTGTCATGCCCACTAGCTAACTTTTCAGCATCTGGTACTCATGTGTATTCAGGGTGATCTTACCTTTTATAAATGAAGCATGGTCAACAGTTGTCAAGGCAATTTGCAATTCTAAGCCTCTGACCAGGCTTAGTGGGAAATATGCCTTTAGCTTCTGCCCTTCCTCCAAAACAGCTGAGCTGTAGCAGAAAGTGGCTTTACAGTGCTTGGCTATGTCCTGGTGCAGGGGAAGGCACGCAATTTTTGAGCATAATCAAGCATTTCCTTCTTACTCCAAGTCAATAGCTTCAGCCAAGTGGAGCTGGGCCCATCGCAGACTTCTACTGAAAGAGTATGGACATCACTGCTTCTGGCTATTATTCACAATTCAGCCCCCAAGACTGATTTTAATCTAGGATTCATATCTCAACATAAAAATATATATTTGATCCATATAGAAATAACAATGTCTATTCAAACTATACCTACAGACCAATAATACATAGATCCTTTCTTCTTCAACTTACACGACAATTAAATCTTCAGTAATTGTCAAGGTATTTGGGGTTTAAAAAAAAACAACTTTTTTTTATCCTAAAATTGAGTTATGAGGTTGAATATTACAGAGTCTTTCTTTGGCTTGTCAAGATAATTTTATGTTTACCACATTAAAACCGGCTCTTTCCAACATTGGTTTAACGTAGGTTTTTTCCCCACTGTGCTATGTCATCATCTATTAGAAATAATGAAGGAACAAATACAAATAAGCAGTCATTTAAAATAGTAATGTATAGTAATGCCTCTTTCAGGCAACCTCAGAACATCTGTCATTATAATAGAAAAATAAGCATTACTATGAGTAATGATAAACACAGTAACTCACACTAAGTGTATTTTTACTGTTGAAGGACAAACTCCTCCTATGGTAAACCACCCCGATCTCATATCAATGATACAATTTGATGTGTTGATATGCTAAGTCTGACAATTCCTACATAAAATAAAGTTGAAGAGGAATATATTTTTATTAAATGTGACAGATACAATGGTGTCAAGTAGCTCAGTGCAGAAAAACAAGACATTATCATAAAGTTTAGATGGACAACTGCATTAACATTCAAGTAAATTTGACTCACAGAGGCAAGAGCTTTCTCATCTCTAGGGAACTGAAATAATTTCTTACGGCTATCGGAAACATAAACTGCCATAACAGCCACAGCCTATGCGTGGACTAGGGGACTGTCAAAAAACGTTGACATTAGTATATGCTACTTCAAAACCCGAACAGCATTGTAACATGCATATTTCTAGATATCTTTGAACTTGTTAGCTATCATCCAAAATATTCCCACATATTTGCATATATAGTAATTTACATATACTGTTTGCAATAAGATCTATGGCATTAAAGTAACCAGCTACGTACATGGGACAGGATGCCTGGATCTCTGAACCCTACTTCTACTCCAGAAATAGCACTCGAATTAGACAGGCTACAAAGAAGGAATTTAGAGAGACAGCTGTGTGTCTAGCCAAAGCAAAGCGTAACTAGGATTGAAACTGGCAAGGGACATCAAGGGCAACAAAAATAGCTTCTACACTAAAAAAGCAAGAAAAAGTCTGGACAAGAAAAATATGGGCCCACTGCTAAACACGGTGGATGTAGCACACCCTGGCTACAAAGAAGGCCTACAGCATCTTAGGTGGCTTCAGAAGGACCACAGCCAGTACATCAAAGTGAGTACTTTTACCCAGTACTCATTAGACTACGTCTAGCACACTGCATCCAGTACTGTGCCCCCAATACAAGAAAAACAGTGACAAACTGCAGCAACTTCAGTAAAAGGATGTAAGCACTGATGAGTTATTCTGTAGGCAATTAGGAGAAATTTCAGGATCAGTAGCCCTTGTCCTTATGGGAGATTTCAACTTCCCAGACAGCAACTGGGACTATCATACTGCTGTGACAAGCAGGTCTTGGAAATTCTTGAACTTTGTAGGAGATAACTTCTTGTCACAGGTACTCAGTGAGCCAGCTAGGAAAGATGCCCTCCTAGACTTGCTGTTTGTGAATAGAGAAGGACTGGTGGGAGATGGGATGACAGGTGGCTGTCTTGGCCACAGTGATCATGAAATGGTTGAGGTTAAAATTTTCAGTGTAATGAGAAAAAAAGGACGGCAGAATTGCTACCCTGCACTTTAGGAGAACAAACTTTAAACTATTCAGGGAGCTATTTAGCTGAGTACCCTGGGAATCTGCTTATGAGGGCTTAGGAGTCCACGAGTGCTGGTCAGTCTTTAAGAACCACCTTTTAGAAGCACAGGAGCAGGCAATTCCACTACATCATAAGTCAAGCAAGCAGGGCAGAAGACCAGCTTAGCTGAACAGTCAACTTCTCATGGAGCTCAAGAGGAAAGAAAAAGTATGATCTCTGGAAGTGAGGTCAGGCTTTGCAGGGAGATTACAGAGTCGTGGTTCATATACGCAGGGAGAAGACATGAAAGGCCAAAGCTCAGTTAGAGTTGAAACTGGTCAGTGTTGTTTCAGGTAACAAGAAGGGCTTTTTAAAATATGTTAATAGCAAGAGGACGTCTAAAGAAAACATTGGACTGATACTTGTAGAAGATGGTCATCTGACTAATAGAGATGAAGAAAAAGTGGAGGCATTCAATGTGATTTTTGCCTCAGTCTTTAATAATATTGATAGGCCTTGGGCTGCCTGCTCCCCTGAGTAAAAGGACCATGAGTGTGCAAACAGTGACTTCCCAGTTGTCAACACTGAAATTGTAAGGGACCAGCTGTATCAGCTGAATGTCCGCAAGTCCATGGAGCCTGATGGGATTCATCCCAGAGTACTGAAAGAGCTAGTGGATGTTATGGCAGGATCCCTCTCGATCATCTACCACAGGTCTTGGGAGTCTGGGGAGGTCCCTGCTGACTGGAAGCTAGCCAATGTTATTCCAGTTTACAAGAAGGGCAAGAGGGAAGACCCAGAGCACTACAGACCTGTTAGTCTAACCTCAGTTCCTGGAAAAATTATGGAGAAGATCATACTAGAGTACTATTGAAAGGCATTTAAAGTCATCAGACACAGTTAACATGGGTTCACAAAGGGAAAGTCCTGTTTAACTAATTTGATATCCTTCTATCATAGAATCATCATAGAATCACAGAATGCTTTGGGATGGAAGGGACCTTTAAAGGTCATCTAGTCCATCCCCCCTGCAATAAGCAGGGACATCTTCAACTAGATCAGGTTGCTCAGAGCCCCATCCAGCCTGGCCTTGAATGTTTCCAAGGATGGGGCATCTACCACCTCTCTGGGCAATCTGTTCCAGTGCTTCACTACCCTCATTGTAAAAAATTTCTTCCTTATATCTAGTCTAAATCTACCCTCTTTTAGTTTAAAACCATTACTCCTTGTCCTATCACAACAGGCCCTGCTAAAAAGTCTGTCCCCATCTTTCTTATAAACCCCCTTTAAGTACTGGAAGGCTGCAATAAGGTCTTATTGTGGTTTAACCCCAGCTGGCAACTAAGCACCACACAGCTGCTCGCTCACTCCCTCACAATGGGATGGGGGAGAGAATCGGAAGAGTAAAAGCGAGAAAACTCATGGGTTGAGATAAAGACAGTTTAATAGGTAAAGCAAAAGCCGCGCGCACAAGCAAAGCAAAGCAAGGAATTCATTCACTACTTCCCATCAGCAGGCAGGTGTTCAGCCATCCCCAGGAAAGCAGGGCTCCATCACGGATCACAGTTACTTGGGAAGACAAACGCCATCACTCCGAACATCCCCCCGCTTCCTTCTTCCTCCCCCAGTTTATATACTGAGCATGATGTCATATGGTATGGAGTAGCCCTTTGGCCAGTCTGGGTCAGCTGTCCTGGCTCTGCTCTCTCCCAGCTTCTTGTGCACCTGGCAGAGCATGGGAAGCTGAAAAGTCCTTGACTAGTGTAAATTCTACTCAGCAAGAACCAAAACAGTGTGTTATCAACATTATTCTCATACTAAATCCAAAACACAGCACTATACCAGCTACTAGGAAGAAAAATTAACTCTATCCCAGCTGAAACCAGGACAGGTCTCCCCACAGCCTTCTCTTCTCCAGGCTGAACAACCCCAGCTCTCTCAGCCTTTCCTCATAGCAGAGGTGCTCCATCCCTCTGATCATTTTTGTGGCTCTCCTCTGGACCGACTCCAACAGGTCCATGTCCTTCCTGTACTGAGGACCCCACAGCTGGACACAAATATGATAAGATCAACCACCTAGTATATATGTATATACATTTAAAAGTATATAAATATGAATAAAAAGTATATAAAAATAAAAAGTATATAAATATGATAAAGGTATAGAAATATCATATAAATATGATAAGATCACCCACCTAGTGGATGAAGAGAAGGTAGTTTTTCCGGATTTTAGTAAGGCTTTTGATGTTGTCCCTCACAGCACCCTTCTGGACAAGTTGTCCAATGGTGGGATGAGTGGGGGTCATGGTGCACTGGGTGAAGAACTGGCTGAAGGTCAGACCTCGAAGGGTTGTAGTGAATGGGGTTACATCTGGCTGGCAACCGGTGACCAGCGGTGTTCCTCAAGGTTCAATTCTAGGGCTGGTTCTGTTTAATATATTTATCAACGATCTGGAGGCAGGAGTTGAATGCACCATTAGCAAGTTTACTGACGTTACCAAACTGGGAGGTGCTGCTGACTCTCCTGAGGGACAAGAGGCCTTGCAGAGGGATCTAGATAGACTGGAGCATTGGGCTATGATTAATGGGATGAAATTTAACAAGTCAAAAGGCCAGATTCTGCACCTAGGACAGAGTAACACCAGGCACAGGTATAAACTGGGAGAGGAGTGGCTGCAGAGCAGCCCTGAAGAAAGGGATCTGGGGGTGCTGGTGGACAGCAGGCTCAGTAGGAGTCAGCGGTGTGCCCTGGCAGCCAAGAGGGCAAATGGCATCCTGGGGTGGAGGCACAGCATAACCTGGTCAAGAGAGGTGATTATCCCACTGTATTCAGCATTGGTGTGGCCTCACCTTGAGTACTGTGTGCAGTTCTGGGCCCCACAATTAAGAAGGATGTGAAGGTCCTTGAATGCATCAAGAGGAGGGCAACAAAGCTGGTGAAAGGACTGAAAGGAATCTTGTATGAGGAGCAGCTAAGGACTTTGGGCTTGTCTAGTCTGGAGAAAAGGAGGCTGCAGGGTGACCTCATTGCTCTCTACAGCTTCCCAAGGAGGGGAAATAGAGAGGGAGGTGCTGAGCTCTTCTCCCCGGTATCCAGTGATAGGACTCATGGAAATGGTTCCAAGCTGTGCCAGCAGAGGTTTAGACTGGACATTAGGAAACATTTCTTTACTGAGAAGGTGGTCAAACACTGGAACAGGCTTCCTACAGAGGTTACCAATGCCCCAAGCCTGTCAGTATTTAAGAGGCATTTGGACAATGCCCTTAATAACATGCTTTAACTTCGTCAGTCCTGAATTGGTCAGGCAGTTGGACTAGATGATCGTTGTAGGCCCCTTCCAACTGAAATAGTCTATTCTATTCTAAAAGGTAACCAAGATGGTTAGAGGCTAGAGCAACTCCCTTGTGAGAAGAAGATGAGGGAAAGAGGTTTGTTCAGCTGGAGAAGACTACTTCAGGGGACCCGAACAGAAGCCTAACAGGACTTACGAGGAGGTCATCAAGAAGACAGAGCCAGGCACTTCAGAGTGGTGCCCAGTGGGAGGACAAGATACCACAGGCATAAATTTAAACTGAATATAAGGAAAAGCTTTTTTCACCATGACTTTCAAGCATTGGAACAGGTTGCCCACAGACATTATGCAGTCTCCATTCTTGGAGGCTTTCAAGACTAGATGGGATAAAGTCCTGAGCAACCTGGTCTGGCCCACTGACCCTGCTTTGAACAGGAGGTTGGACTAGATAACCTACTGACATCCCTTCTAACCTCAATCATTCTGTGTCTGCAATTTAAACGTCTGCATTTGAGCTAGTTGTCTAAGATCCCATTATAGTCAGTGGAGATCTAGTCAACACCAGCAATGGAGTTTAGTCAATAATTCATATGACCAAATGTAGATGAATCACATCACTTCATTAACTATATTGATTAGCTCACTGTTGAGTAAAGTTAATCTTCATGAACTTGACCAGCTGCAGCTGTCCACATCATATGCACACAGTCATATGAGCTCCCCCCATTAGGTTTAAAATATCAGTTTCCAAAGGCAACTCTTCCCAGTCTAAACAAAAACAAATTCTTTGAAGTGTCAGAACCCTAAAAGTACACACTTTATTTCATCAGAAAAAGTCCAGCCAGCTCTAGGAACAACTTTTGGTATGGATTCACTTAGAGGAATAAGGGAGCTAAAGTTCTGCAATTAGCAATGCCTGTTACAATGTAGGCATTAAGGGTCACATGACAGGAAGATCAGATCAAAGAGCAGGCTCCCATCCCTTTTGTCACCATCTTTGATGTCCCCAACTATCAGCGACACTAGCTGGAAGTGTGAGGGCCCTGAGTACACCAACAGACTCCAGTTGCCCTGCTCAGTTTTAAAACATCCTTGTCTGTAAACCTTCTCTTCCCCTGCCCACAGGTTTAGGTACTCGGGTTAAAGATCTGCTTTGATACAGCATAGCTGTGTTACCCTGGATGAGATTTCTACAAAGAGAGCTAAGGTGTGGGAAAACTGCTGTGAGAAGCTCCAAATGGGGCTCCTACCCATGTAGCCTCCACCCATTGGGTTGGGTGCTGCATTGAAGCCTCTGCCCTGCTGTAGATACGCTGTGCTTTGGTTGTACCTTGTTGATGTTGATCCTTCCTTGCTGACTTGACTTCTTGGCTCAACCTCAAATCTGCCTTATGACTACAGACTTTATTGGTAATCACCAACCAGACTGGTGGCTGAACTTTGTTACTGTCACCAAACCTGCTCTGCTTGTCCCGTTCAGGTACTGTGGGACTGCACACCTCATCAATGAGGTCACTGTCTTGCTGTCACCCTCAGCTCCCTTGTTGAGGAGCCCGGTCATGTTGACTGCTGACAGCAGTTGACAGCAAAGGATTCAGTAGCATCATCACTAATACAAATGGAAGCATAAATGATAAATGTGTATTAGGACTGACTCAGAATCTTGGACATCTTGTTGATTTATTCAGATTTACAAATCCATGGAGCCATAGGTCAAATGCTACTTCAAAATTTGTGCCTTCAGAATGCTCTTTAATAGTACTATTGCTTCAAGATGCCATTCCTCCAAATTCTTCCTCCAAATTCTATTTTTTTCCTCCTTGCAATAATATGCGTAACTATAAACATGTTTAATGTATTTCCTTATAAGAAATATGCTGTGATGTCTTCAAATATAACTCCCCCTCCACCCAAATAAAATAAAAATCTGATCACGCATTTAGGAAAGCTTAAGACAAGATCCAAAAAGTACTGAGCAATCATCCAAAAGTTCCTATGATATACTTTATTTTTTTACTTTAGCAATTATGGGTATGTGACTAAAGTTTCTAATCATAAACAAATTATATATTTTCAAAAGTTCTCCATCTATGCACTAAAGCATTGCACACAGAAACAGAGCAGTACCATGAAAAACCAGCATGAATCATTTCAAGTGATTGTACCACGTTAGTCACCTTCCTAAAAGATTTCATTCATCATAAGGGTATTTACTCAGGAAGAATGAAATTTGTCACCTACATTCCTAATAAGCTTTCTCTTTCTTTTTGAATAGCTCAATCAAGCGGACTGAGCTCCTTATAAGTCACTCCTTCAAAGGAGTGAAACATAGCAGCACCCTACCCATAAGTAGAAGGCTGAAGTAGATCAGATTACTCATGAGAAAGTTTATTACTTATAAGACTAAGCCTTGAACTGTTAGTTTCCAAAATTTCCTGAAAATTGTTGTAATTTTGGAAATGTAACGCTCAGGGTTCTAGTGCCATACCTTTGAACATATCTGGAAATAACTACGAACAAGAGCCAAAGTTTCTCACTTACCTAATCAGTTTAGAGGATGAAGTTCTGAAATCCTGAATGCTGCTATGAAAGTATATCCCCAGAGACAGAATGCAAGCACTTAAACCAGTATTTAGTTCTGCTTCTGTTAGTTCTCAAGGCTGACTTGCTTCAGTTACATCCTGTCAGACAATACTATCTGCTAAAACCAAGAAACATATTTCTATCGATTTGAACAGTTACTACACGATGCAGATTGACCAATGCTAGCCTCTCTGAAATCAGAGTCATTTCCAGCAACTCCTGAGAAGTAAATCAAGGAAAATGACATTTATATTACCTATTTGATTAATTTTGAGACTCCTTTCTTCTAAAAGACATCACTGAGACTTTCAAAATTTCTTTCAGCTGTCTCTCAAATAGACATGAGCAATACCTTTTTAAAAGCCTGAGGAGCTTCAGCTACATGACAAAAGTAAGATACATTCTTTCTGGTAGTAATGTCTACAAATGTCTTGCTCTTTTGCCACAGTTCAGCTGACTACCAGAGTTTATCTTATAGTGTTTTGTAATCATCTTTTTTTCCTGGTTTAGAGCTTTAATGTCTCCAAAAGGAGCTTAGATCAGTAGAAGCCAGCAATAGAAATTCCTGATCAGTCAGAACTAGGTGAAGAATATCCATGATGCTTGAGGTCGCAGAAATCTAATTCGCTATCACTCTTAATTAGGTAACACCATCCTATTCATTTTTACTAATAATCACTCTATGGAAGTTCTATCACTTGTAGTCATACAAGGAGACTCCACAATCAACCATATTACTCATATCACACTCTCAAATGTCTTGCCAAACCAAAATTCTCCCTAACTCCTTCCCTTATCTCACCTTCCAAGTTACTTCAGTGGGCTTGACAGGACTGTGCTGACAGATAGCCTGTCACAGGAGCAGGTTCTGTGGGACTCCTCCATAGGCAAAGTGCATTGCCTTCTCATGGACCAACAAACGGAGAAGGAATTACTTGCTCTGTGCCTTCCCTTTTCTTTCTTACACGTCTCATAATAACCTAAACACATCTGTCTAGTTTAGAAGCTGTTGGTGCCATGACTTTTCCACCTGTAATGAAGACTGAAGGCCACTGCAAAGTTAAGTAAAGACAGTGTTTTCCTGGTGAGGACCCTCCATGTAGCACTTACAGACTGACGTTTCCCTTTCAGTAGCTTTTTGTGGGAAGGAGGAGTTTTGAAATCGGGACAGTGTGAGAAACGACTGTCCTCAAGAATTGACTGCAGGAACTTCATAACCTATAAACTCTATGGACCCCAGGGAAAAAGCCTGATTAATTGAATTGATCAATTTGTGACCGATCATTGAAATCCAGTCCTGTGACTGACAATCTGCATGCCTTTCCGTCTTTATCTTTGTAGGTAATGCATAATTCAAACATACAGTGCTTTCACTTTCCTCACTTGAAATTATATTAGAGTGCTCATTTGGGGTCTGAACCTTATAAAAATGGACCTCCTGTATTCTTTCCTTGTACGCACTGCAAGGTCTTATTTGATTTTATTCTGATCATATATAGATAAAGCCTTCAACATTAAGCATTCAAGCATTTAATAGATCAGACTCCTGGCCTTTTTGACTGAACAAGGAAACAATTTCACCAAAACTAAAAAGAACTAGCAATAAGGTAAGGTAATGATTTAGAGTCTCCATTGGAAACTAAATGGCTTACAAAATGTACATATAAATCTTTGAATGAATCATTTGCAATGAATCTTTGCACTCCCCTACATTTACCATCAAATACAAGAGTCTGCAATGTATTCTAACCACCATAATATCCAACCTTTAAAATAGAATATGCAAAAATACACACCATCTGCAGATACATAAGGAAGTGATATACAGTATGAACCTATGCATTTGAATCTCTGTATATGTCCATTATTTTTTATGATGCTAAGAATAGATAGCATAGAGACTGAAGCCCCAAACTATCATGACACAGATAATTTAAGAGCCCTGCTTTCTAATACCTTCATAGAAATAATTCCATCTACTGTATTCTACCATGCTGAAGCACTGGCTTCAGGTTTGGTACATTCAGGAGACAAGAAGAATATAACTGCAAGGAAATACACTTATGTTAACAACTAATCTTATTACTTTTTATTACACTAACTTGCAAATAATCATCTTTCTGTCAGCATCTTCTTCTTTCCACTTGTCTAGTTTCATTTCTCTTAATGTTTTAAAAAATGGATCTTACTTTTTGGTAATTAAATAAAATGAGATGTTCACACGTTTAACTTTACTATCAAGTGGAAAATAGGCAATAACTGCTTTAGAATGGCTGAAAATAAAAGGTGGAGAGAAGAGAATGATACCATAGCAGTAGCAGTATTTTGAACACAAAATTCAAGATCTATCTCTTCTCAGACAGATTCAGTGCAACAGACTTGAAGTCAAGTGCAAAGAAATAAGTGATGCCAAGAAAACAGCAGATGAGATCTGTCAACAGAAATAAATATTTTTATCTGAACAGAAACTGTACATGAAAGGTACGTACAAAAATGTGAAAGGACTTAGAAGGCGTACCAGGGAAATAACTAGTTTCTAACAAGTAGCACCTGACCCGACTTTATCAGCAAGTGCATATTTTGTACTTACAAATTCAAAGTATGACCTTCTTAAAACAGTGTCAGTCTACCAGCATTCCTTTTCCTTTTTATTGAAGGAGTTGCATAAATAAGATTCTAACACATGAAGAGAGGAACCTGTGCAGAGGAAACTGATGTGCTGTTGCAAGGACACCTTGATCTCTTGTTTTCTATTACAGGCGTACAAAGTTTAGTACTGAAAGGAATTAAATGCTTTTCAATGCATTTTTCAATGACTCCTCACAGACAACGAAGCCACTTTTTATACAATGTATGTAAGCAATAGGAAACTAATTAAAAGGGATACTAATACCCTGCAATACACACAGAATTAATCCAAGTCATAAGGACAGAACTCATCAATTGGAATAAAGCAAACTGAGGGGAAAAAGCCATCCAAGTGCTGCAATCACTATCATAGCTTCAGAGTTCAGAAAGAAAATTAGCGTAAATTTTCCTAGACATGCTCTGAAAATTATATCCTGCATGCTGATGAAGACCCAAACATTTCACCCTGATTCCTGTATAATAGAGCAACAATTATTTGCTACTGATTATGAAAAATGTACAGTAAAAGTGGAATATATAATATTTGTTCTAGCAGAATTTCACTCCAGTGATGATACATCAATTCTGATGCCATATGCCTGGATTTAAAAAGCAAATGACTACTTATTTTTGAATAGCAAGTTTAGATCAAAAAACCACAGACTATATGCTTGTAGAAAATTATTAATTATATATGGACAAGTCATCCAAACAAAACATTATTTAAGAGCATTAAACTCCTCATAAATCCTACTAGAACACAGGGATTAACCATTCTCACATACATGGAGGTTCAGAGAATAGATCATTACTGAATAAATTTTCATTTCAGCATACTTTAAAGGTCTGTAAATTGCAAGGTGTTTTTAAGGCCTCATATTTTACAATATGCATACACTATTTCAAGATGCAACAATACAAGTTCTGCAACTGGAAAATCAGTTACTAACTAATGAAGTTACCTAATTAATCCTGCATTTCTTTCTCCCCTACTGCCTTGCAGCAAAAAGAGACACCTAAAAAATGAAAATCTTTAATGTAAAAGATGACAAGAGGAAGGAGTCCCATGGCTAATAAAAGAAAACAGCATAGGTTCAACTATAAACAACTCTTTCAGCATGTATGGAGTGAAGGTTGATTTAGGAGGAGGAGGAAGCAGAAAGTGGCATTTAGGTGAACTGATTTGATTATAAATATTCCAGACCTACAGATCAAGTGCCAAATTCCATTCCTGGAACATTGTGTGAAATTTTAGCTTGGATTGTGTTCTAACCCTTCCTTCCCTCCAAAACGGTATCTATACCTTTTACTATTAAACTTTTTAGTATAACTTGGAGAAGTCAACATACACCTGCCATAGAGAAGACCTGCTAGTACGCATATTTTTTTAGAGATATCACAGTAATTGGAAATCTGTACTTTATACATTTGGCTACAATCATTGTCTGTGTGAAGTCCACTGATGTACAATGACTGACAGCCAGTTTAAAGTTAGCACTCCTTGGAGTGGACTGATCAGGGTCTCCTCTGGACCCCATCACTTCCAGAAACATTTATAAGGTAATAATTGTGTTTACAGCAAAGTGCTTCACTGCATCCTTCCAGCATGGTGCTGTAAGACACAATGCACGTGTGTTCTGTGCCCTCGAGTACGGTATGAGAATTAGGGGAGGCACGGGGCAAAAGGCATGCTTGAATACTTGCAACATCCTGGGTTGTATTAGTTAAGCGCATAGCTAGCAGGTCGAGGGGGGTGATTATTGCCTTGTACTCAGTACTGGTGGGAGAGTGCTGTGTCCAGTTCTGGGCTCCCCAGTACAAGAGAGACTGGAGCAAGTCCAGCAAAGGGTCATGAAGATGATTAGGGGACTGGAACATCACTCATACAAGGAGAAGCTGAGAGAGCTGGAACTGGAGAAAAGGAGTCAGGAGAAAGAAGGCTCAGGGAGGTCTTCTCAGTGTGTGTAAACAGCTGATGAGAGAGTGAAAAGAAGATGAAGCCAGAGTATTCTCAGTGCTATCCGATGAATAGACAAAAATTCAAATCAGCAAAAATTCAAATACCAGACATTCCATTTAAACATAAGAAAATGCTTTAAAAAAACAAACCAAACAAACAAACAATGAAGGTGGTCAAAGGTTGCCTAAAGAGGTTGTGGAGTCTCAATCTTTGGAAACATTCAAAACCATGGATTCAAACAAAAGTTCCTTTAGCTTCACTGTGCATTACACCTCGTGAAAAAGCATTGACCAGATTTGTCATTTGACGGATGACGGAGCACTAACACAATCCTTACAGGTTTAAAGAGAAAGCAGCACAGCTAAAATATTTAAAAGGATGCAAAATCAAATGAGAGATTACGTTTTCATCAGGAGATCCTTCTGCTGGTAGGTGATATAGAAGAAAAATGGCAGCACTCTTTCTCTTTAGAGGTCTGGGATAACAGTGTAATTGAGTCACAGCAATACTGGGCACACGACTTTAAAAATTCACTACACAGCACAATACAAGTGTTCTTGGCTCAGACATGATTCAGGACAAAACAGAAGAGCATTGCAGGTCAGCACAAAGGTGTATGTACAGAAGCCTGCAAAAGGGGTAGTTCTGTTTTACTTGTTCTGTAATGAGTACAAAGCCTACACTTTCACAGTCTTGCAAATGTCATACTGTGACATCAATCTTGAGCCACCTTAAGTAGATACAAAATTGAATTTCTTTTTTACAAAAAAAAACTAAACCAAAACTTTGTTTTCATCAGAATTCTTGCCTTTCTCTAATTAAAATTAAACATTACAAAAATGCAAATACTTTTAGAGATAGTGCTGGAACTTTAATCCCATGTCCAGTTCTGACTGTAAAAGAAAAGTGGAAAACAACTCTATTACGAGACATCAAAAACACCAGCCAGAAAAAGTAGAGCATGTTGAAATTTTACTGGTTTAGCCATTTTTCAGTCTAAAATAGGCTTTTGATCAAACAAAGTATTTAGTGCATATTTGAATACAAAAACATTTAAGAAATATCAAGTATTTCAAATATTCCTTTTTTTCCTACTAGAATTCAAAGCAAGAAGAGAGCATCTGAAGTTGCGTGTACGCTCAGGTTGGTTTTTATGTAATATGTCTGAGTTCCATGTTTCAGTGAAAATTCCAGTTGAATTCCTTTGGGAAAATAATATTTATATAGAAATTTAAGGGTTGGTGTGTTGGTTTGGGGGAGGAGTGGGGAGGGTGGGGAATATGAACAGGTGTACATGACAGCTTTCCCAGACAGTAAAGGACTTAGCATCATGCTCTAAATGTACAAAGAGATAGTTACTAACTACTATCTTGAAGACAGCTGTTACAAAAGAGTCTGTCAGCATTCACAAAGAAATATAGAATCATAGAATCATTTAGGTGCTGCCAAGTCCACCACTAAACCCTGTCCCTAAGCACCACATCTACACGTCTTTTAAATACCTCCAGGGATGGGGACTCAACCACTTCTCTGGGCAGCCTGTTCCAGTGCCTGACTACCCTTTCAGTGAAGAAATTTTTCCTAATATCCAACCTAAACCTGCCCTGGTGCAACCTGAGGCCGTTTCCTCTTGTCCTGTCACTTGTTACTTGGGAGAAGAAACCGACCCCCACCTGGCTACAACCTCCTTTCAGGTAGTTGTAGAGAGCGATAAGGTCTCCCCTCAGCCTCCTCTTCTCCAGGCTAAACAACTCCAGCTCCTTCAGCCACTCCTCATAAGACTTGTTTTCTTCTTATATTAAATAGAAGATACAAAACTTAAGAGCAATTACAAAAGTGACACTTAAAAAAAATTCAGAGATAAGTATTGACAACTACTGATGAGGATCAGAGTTATGCCATCATCTTCAATGTACTCCTGTATTTGCAAATGTGTGCAATTATGAGTGAATGCCATTGTAAAACAAAACAAACAAACAAAAAAATCACAATATAGTTCTTCTGGGTAGGTCAGGAAAATGTTCAGAAATCTCAAAAAAAATTTGAAAGATTATAAATACATCTGCAGGTTTTAGCCCAATTATTCAGGTAACTGCTAGGACACAATCTCAAAAAAAGTAGCTACATTCATTAAAATAATAAATTTAAGGACAAGATTTCTTATGCTCAATTTGCAATCTCTGTGCATGACAACTGGACCATTTCCAATGTGAAGGCTGTTTGCTAAGGAAAAAAAAAGTAAAAAAAAACCAAACCCAAAAGATTACTAACCTAGAAATACTAAAAACAGAAGACCACCATATGGTCTTTCAAGTCTTGTCCTTAGAAGCCTAGGTTACCTCACTGTCTGAGTAATTTCATTAACCTCCAAAACACAGATGGAAAACTAACATACCTCATCAATCATCTCAGTGAGTGTTCTGGTCTGATACAGCCTAGTGGCTGTTAAGTTTTTTTCTAGTGATTGCAAAAATATATTCCCCCCTCCCCCCGACTCAACAGGATTTTGCACAAAATTCAGTCAGAATAGTTTAGAGGCAGCTAATCCCCCTCTTCAGCATCAGGCCATGACCTCCTGCTTCAAATGCTGCTAGACAGCATCTCAAACAGCTTACTGGCATGAATCTAATCTCCTTTCCACAACTATATAATGGTTTACGTTCCCCTCAACCTCCAACCTTACTCTTAGCAATACTGGAGAAATCAATTTAATATGTAAATAACATTAAATCTAAAGCCAGGTTTGTTCTCATTCTGGTCCACTGAACCATACGCATTTCAGAAATACTAAAAATAATTACTGGCCACTGTCATTTTAAATGGCATATTCTTTCCATTGCTCAGGGAGAAGTACTATTGTATAGCATACAAAACAGGAATCAGAAAAGTGTCCCATCTTGCTCATTCCTTCTCTTTCTTTACATCATAAGGTTTAATTAATTATTTTTACTGCAGGTCACACTTCATGCAAGCAGTTAAAATTAATTGCAAAATGCCTTTGATTACACTTGTGCAATCCCATTAAGTTTAAAATCACCATACAGCAGTGGCAAACAAGTGATTTTTAGACCTGCTTTGTGCAAAATGTTGACCTTTCTTTACTAATGTACTGTCATGGTGTGGCAAACATTAGCCTTTTGGTCAGCAGAAGCTTGACATGAAATTTTAAACATATGCAGTAATTGGAACTTATTAACTGCTCTAACAACATGAACAGTTTCATTCTGCAAGAAATAAGATCACAAAATGCATGCAAATGTTTAAATGTACAGTATGCTGTCTTTTCAGAATTTTATTAAAATACTCAAATATCTGTCCTAGTAACCCAACTATTACATTAACAAATATCCACTGAAAAATATTCTGTTTTCAGATAATAAAATCCCCAGAGAGATTTAAAAAAATGCTATTACAGCATTTGTTCCTAGAAAGAGCACCTGCTCTTCATATTGCTGGAACAGGAGAAAAAAAAAAAAAAAGAATTTCATTTGAAGCTTCTCCTATAGTAAATCTATCAGAAGACCAAAACCATGTAAGGGTTCTGATAAAAAGGTAAATGCTTTATATTTTTATGATTACAGAAGTTTTTACAGTGTCTGCATATATCATTAACGTGATCAGATAGTAAGTAATGTCTTACTAAGGTATCTCAGCTGGGCACCAGAAAAAAAATTCAGGCACTTAACATCCATTAGATTTTGTCTGTTTGCTTAACAAAATCTGGAAGTGGGTCAAAATGTTTTAGACTCATTGGGTCTTATCTTGAAATTAACTAAATCTCACACCAATATTTACAGTCTGTAAATTAAGCCTTTTTGTTTCTCAATAAAACATGAACAAAAATGTATTAGTCTGTAATGCACAAGAAAAAATAAAATATCTTTATCTCAATAAAATAAAGTTTCTTTAAAATATTATTATAAAGTTCACCAGAAAATGTCAAACTTAGATGCAATTAATACCAGCTTAGCTTTCAGAAGACTTCTTCCTCATTTAATAATGGGACACCTACCAAGTTTCTAATGAAATAACAGAGAAGAAAATCACCTGGCTCAAGGCCAGGTCAGTAATTTTCCTGATTATCTGTTCTAGATTTGTGACTCCAGTTCGACCCTCGCTAATACACTAGTCTATAAACTGTCTGATTTCCTAATGGCACGGGAAAAAAAGTAAACCACACACAGGAATCAACACTGAAAGCTCTGCGTTAATCGTTCACCTAAGCATTTTATGTTTCAAGGTGCAAAGGCATCTAGAGGTGGAATAAATGTATATAGGTAAAGAAGTCATTGCATATGAATTCCAACTGGATGAGGAAAACAGCCAGCTCAACAGAACTGCATGTGGCAGCAGCAGTGCTGCAGTACACATCCCTTTGGATTTCACACCATCAATGGCCATTACCAACATTAATAAAAGTCATCTGGCCTTGCATAGCTTTATGTCTGTATCTCATTCTTTGTTTCAACAGTATTTATCCACCCCTGGAATTCTTTATTCTGAGAGGTAATCTGGAAACTTTTAGAGACCTGAATAAAGAAAACAAACAGCAGGCAATTAATCATGGTAATAGTGCTTCCAAAGGTCACACTATTACTTTGAGCAATGATACCAATCTTTTTGACTCCTCGAATTCAATTCCGGGGGGGGGGAAAAAATCCCTAATTTTATGGTCATAACTACTGGAAAGAAAAATTAACAAGAATGCAATCTTGTAGCTAACATCTTGACTAGTAACCCTGGAGATCTAAGAAGCCTTGCTTTCAAATAATGTCCCAAGATCATCACATTCAGAAGTAACCATGAAAACCTGACTGCCAAAAAAATGAAACTGCATTAGCGTATAACTTGCTTTGGATCATTCCTACTGGAATGCAAGACATCTGTTCCGAGAAACTTCTGAGAAAGTAAGAATGATTTAATTTCCCTCTACAGTGACAAGGAATTCAAACAAAACCATCACAGGACTTCTATTAATTAGCTTATCTGGATGCAGTGCTTACTCTGGGCTTCACTGCCTCTGTTGCAACTCAGTGGAAACTCATGGGGTCTTGGAGGAGACCAGGAGACAAGAAGTTTGGCTCTAGCATCCCAGTAACAGCCCTGACCTGAGGATGGGAGCACTGAAATCACATGTCTATTTGCAGATCTGTATTTTGCGTATAATATTATTGGAGAATGAATAAACTCAACAAACCACCACCACGTTGTGCTTAACCATGAGCATGCTTTATTATTATTGTTGTTATTATTAAATAAAGTAGCTGTAGCTGATATGTTTAATGCCAAACAGTACTGCCTCTGGGTGAACTATTCTCAAAGATATGCCAAAATCACATCCCAAAAGGGGTTTCATCTAATGTATGGACTCCAAAGGGACTTAAACAGAAGCTAGACACTGCTCAAAAGGAATGGCTCAAGCCATGTGCAAAAGACAGAAGTTCAGGCCTCTGAACAATCATCAGGTCAAAGCAGGGTTTTCTGGAACACAGCTTTAGCTGAGGCATCAGAGAAGGACAGAAGCTCCTAACACATCCTTACAAGTACCATGGACAACTCAAGTCTCTGTCTTTAAGCATTTAAATACCTCTGCAAATATGAATACCAGCAGCCTAATTCTGTTGACGAAGCTTAAGCTCTTCAGCCTTATTTCAAAGGTGAATTCAGGCAATATTTTTTTTTTTAAATATTTATCTGTGTTCAATTTTGACTAATCATCCATCAAAGGTCATTCCATATTAGCCCTTCTATTCTATATATACACAATGTATGTGTTTTACAGGAAAAATGGAAGAGGTGAGTCGTTCTGCTATTAAAAATATCTCCATTTTGACGTTGTTTCTGTTATGCACATTGAATTAGTTAGGACAAGCAGGATACCTCATTTGGAGTTAAAATAATTTCATTCTGACAGTCAAGAAATACAGTGGGGTTTTTATCATCTAACATGCACACTGTTTTTCAATGCCAGATTTTATCTTTTAAAATAATAATTAGTAGTAGTTTTAACATTTTCTCAATTATAAAGACTTATCATTTAATGGATAAAATTTCCATAAACTTTAGTGAATACATTGTGTTAGCCTATTATGTTCTCTATTATTTGGCTACTGTTATTAAAGAATAACAGCATTCACTTTCTTACAATCAAAATTTTAAAAGGAGCTGTAAATACAAAGGGAGAGGGAAGAGGCAGAGAAGATAAATTATGCAACTGAAAGGAGTGGTTGTTTTTCTCTTTGTATCTTAAGTGCAAATTCTTCTTCACTGTATTTCCCAGACACCATCTGTTTCCAAAACAACTCATCACCAAACATATCAGAGGAGATAGGAACTTCTAATAGGAGTTAAACCTGCCAACTTGCAGAATGGTCTGAGCTTTCTCAAATAGGAAAAACACGATAGTACAGAGCTGTTAATAAATTAAAGGGAGGCAATGGGTGTCACCTCAGATGATGCAGTACACACCATTTTAGGGATTTTCATTACAGTCATAGATGGCTCATTACTTTACAATGTTCCTGCACACTTGCTTTTACAAGTCCAAACCACATTTGGCCATTTAATAGCAGTGTTCATTTCACTTAGGATAGGTTTGTGGGTTTGTTTTTTTTTAATTCTTTTTTAAAGCCTAATATTAAAGCCTGAATAATGGGTCACACCTGCTGAGGGCCTCACTCCATTTGCAGTGAAAGTTTGGAAAAATAGAAACTGCCAGAATTATTTACATCAGAGATCCACCTGTGCCAGCACCCTTTCTGCAGAATTTTAGGAGATACAAGAACCCAAGATGTATTCAGGTATACGACAACATGCCATGACAAGAGAGCTCCCCTCATCTCCAGAGAGGCTTATATCAGTTCCAAAATGCTAACTATTTACTGTGACTTCTAGAAGTTCTTATTGGAAGATCAATGTACCATTTTTAACCTGGTTATACTATTGAGTTTAATGCTAGCACTGTGTTTACTAGAAAATGAGTTTATCTTTTTGCTTGTCCCTCTCTCTGTAGTATGTGAGGGGAAGAAAAAATTATTTATTTAGTTTGGTCTAATAACTAACAGTGGGAAAATAAGCTATCAGAAAAGCATCCAAATTCTTTTAGTAGGTTATACATATATTTTTAAAAAAGATCTATAATACAAGAATACAGATTGGACAGGAACTGTCAAGTTCATTGTTTATAGACTCCTGCTTATAGATTCCTGCTATTGTAGCCACCCATGTCAAACAATTTCATACAGACAATATTCTCCGTAATAAATACATTAACAAACATCACTCTCTATGTGAAATTGTTTATATTATCTATTCTGATCACATCTCTTAACAGATTACATCTTTTTCAAACAAGAAATCCTTAGCAAGTCAGAGATATGATGTCTCTTCTGCCCTTCCCCAGTCCTCCCTGCCCTTCTCCTTCATTCAAAACAATTCTCTCCTTTCTGTAGCCCCAGTAATTTATTTCACACATGGAACATTTTTTACTTCCAAGTACCTTTCCAGATAATTTTATAGCTATCAGTAGACTAAAAAGTGCTTCTGTTGTTCCCTTGGCAGTTCTATTAGATTAAATCCATTAGCACACTCACATACACACGCATTACGTTTTGAGCTCTTTCTGTTCATAGCATGTGACTCTATTAAGATGTTATTCTTTCTTGTTGCCCATACAGATTCTACAAATTTGGATATCTTAGTTCTCCTTAGCGTAGTTTTAAAATCTTCTTTTTTATTTTAAGACTATGTTAATTCATCACAGGTTCTATATTCCTGACCCTGCTGCCTCAACATACTTTATTACATTACAGGCAACCATCTCCGCTCCTGTTCAATATTCTAACAGCTTCACTGAGTTTTAAATGCACAAAATGGTCGTTGCCACACACTTCATTTCTGGCTTCTGCAGTTGCGACCTTGTGCTTTGTTACTAAAAATAGAGCTGCTTCCAACTACCTGAGCTGGAAAGCTAATTACAGAGCTGGTAAACACTGCTCCTCCCTATTAAGCAAATGGCAGAATAAGGAGTCTGCTAATGCACTAGGGCACACATGGTACTGTGGGTCTTTGAAATCTATCAAGTGTCATTTATTTAATCATTTGTGGCTGTTTGCTTCATGGATAAATTACTATTTAAGTAAATAACTGTTTGACTGTTGGATCAACAAATCAGGAAGAAAAAGAACAATCAGCCCATTTTAGGAAAAAGTATTCTAGTGTAATTCTCAGCTTGCACAAATCAGAATAATTTCACTGAAATAAATAGCATATTGTTGATTTAGACTAGGTAAAAGTCTAGTTCTCTTATTTCCTGCAGAAGAGGGGTTATTAGAGAACCAACTGTTTGCAGCAGCTTAAGGACTTTTTTGAAAGTTATTTCTGTCACATACAGGCACAAACAACTGCCACTGTAAGAAAGCACCTTCTTCCCTTAAAAGTACTCTCAGCCATGTCTGCCACATCGCAGCACGCTGCCTGGAAGACATTCCCTGCTGAAAGATCCTAAGGTAGAAATGCCCATGGAATTGAGATGCTCCTCTGTATTTGTCAATGAAACACTCGTTTCCCTGCTCTGTAGGACTGATTCTTACCATATAGCCCAATACAAGCTTTGCTGGCAACAAGGTTTCAGCCATCACTCAGTCAATAAAACTCAACTCATTTTCAGCCATTACCGAGGCAACAACATATAGATAATACATAAGTGACTGGTAGAATCACTGTGATATAGCTGCAGCCCCAAAGCAAAACTGTATAATACCCATTACATTTGTTCATCCAAAACACTTTCTGGAGCCAAGCGGGAATATAGCCTTCTGGAATTATAATTTTTTTCTTTGAACACAGAATATACGAATAAAAGAATTAGACAGAAAACCACCAGAAAGGCCAATTTTAAAAAGCATTTCTAATTCCTCCTTCTTAACCCTCCAAAAAATAGAGACAAGTAAATAAAACCTCCAAGACTGTACTCAACACATTAGAAAAGTTTGGTGGAGGAAAAAGAGTATGCTAGTGAGCATAAATTATTTGCTTGTCATCATGTTTCTGTCATGTAACAGGTATATACTATACACAGTGCATACAGGGACAGAATTGCTATCTGAGGTTAAATACATTATTTACACAGCTTATTTGGGAGAGGAGAGGATGAGCTCCCTCTTCTGTCTCCCATCTTCATGAAAAGGAAAGTCAGGCTGTCCTCAGCCAAGCAAACTACCTCCTGTTGTCAAGGAAAAGCAGTTTGCCAATTCTTAGCAAAAATGATTGGGAAAAGGAAAATAAGATGGAAAACTGGACAGAGATAGAAATGTGTAGTATAAGGAAGAAGAAAATGCAAGGAGACAAAAAAAGAGGCAAAGAAAGGCATGAGAAAGTCAGACTACAGAAGATCAATAGTATTTCAAGCTCTGCATATTCCAAAGAGTGGAAACAGAGAGAGTCCTCTGGTAATAACAGCAATGGGAAAACAGCATACCAGCCTTCTCATCTTAAACAGAAAAAATACAGAGAGTATAAATCTGCACACCACAAGGCAGTCCCACACCATCACACCTAAGTCAGCTCTGAAGAAGTCAATTCAGGCACCAGGACTTGCGTAGTTGTCATTTTAGCATAGCGTTTCACCAGAACTCACACATCTTGTTTCTGTGGTATTCTGTGGATGCATACTAAATTGCCTCTGGAGAAAGTCATATGCATTTTTCACATTTAAAACCTAAATAAGTGTGTGTGTGTGTGTATGTGCATGTGTGTGTGTATACACACATGCATGTGTGTGTATGGGGTAGGAGGTTGGACCATGATGAAGGATTGTGCGTGTCTGATGGAATTCAGTGCATAGGCAACATTAAAAGTCAATTGAATCCTGGCTTTCAATCACTGATCAATCTTACTGTGTTTTCAGATCTTTCTGTCTGACCTAAATGACCACAAAGACAGTAAACAACATATTCATAAGTTAGAAAAAAAGTCCTTATTATAGTAGGACAAATGACTTTCAAATGATAGTATATTCCAGAAAACAATCCACAAAAAAGCATATGAAGACAACATAAGTAATATTTTCCCTGCAACTTTTTATTTCTCCCAACGTTAGTTCTCACCTTAAGGCAGAGATGTGATAACCTTTAACGCTGGGAGCCATTTCTAATTTATTCATTCAGATTTCAAAGCCACAACATTGACAGCCACTTTCTTCATGTGCTACACAGACCAATTTACACATTTAAATTACTTACAATTATTTTTAGGTGGTCTGCTTCTGTTGAGTTGAACTCGCCAAATTGATAGGGCAGGTAAGGTGTGCCTCCACCTTTCTGTTAAGCTAGTATAAAGTTTCCAATCCCCTTGCCAAAAAATTATGAGAAAGAAAGGAAGGAGGGTAAAAACGTGGAATGTGAGGAAACTGTTGAAAATAAGTTGCTTAATTCTTTTAAATATACATTGGCTCTACTTGATCTATCTTGGGCAATCATGGAAAAGGCACTTTCAAACTCACACTCCTTAATGAATGAAGTGACTTTGTGAACCTTACATTATTCACACCAAAAAATTACATATTTCACCACACAGGTATCACTCAAACTTCAGCCTTCCTAATGAGTACATCAGCATGTGCAAAGACTCCAGAGCCAGAATGAGATTAATGGAATAAAGTTACGGATATATTAAACAGGAGGGAAGGGGAATAACTAAGCATTAACACATTCCTTCGTTCAATAATTGTCTGAATCAGAGGCATTGATTAAAGAAGCACACATGTTAACGTACAATACTGAAGCACATGAAAAAGAACCTTATCCCATGATGGACTGAAAGTACAGTAGTTTGCACCAATAGTACGATAGTATCACCAATTTCAAAAGAGTTCATAACCATAATTAACTATCTGCTTATGCCTCAAAAACCTACCAACGAGCCATACCAGACTCCCTTAATCTGCAGAAAATCCATTGGAAGTACTTTCTGACTACTGTCCAAGTTTCATACAACACAGATATTTAATTTTAAAAGCCCTCAGATGATGAAACATTCACATTTTTCTTCACAATTCAGTAGCTAAAAATCATCTACACACTGGTCTCTGCAGCACGGGGAGCCTGCAGGTAAGAACACAGGGTAAATACAAATTTGATCGCCTTACCTCAACTATGTGCGGCGTTGGGTTAAATCCACAGAGATTGCACACAACTTTCTTGCACTCTGTACATGTATTAAAGTTGGGGGGATCCTTAGAACCAACATTTAGTCCAGTTTTGCAAAGGGGACAAGACACTTTAGGCTGGCTGGCTTTGTCCGGTTCCGACAGCCCAGCAGGTTTCTTGGCTTCAGCAGCCTGAGGCTTGCTATCTTTAGCCAAACCAGGTTTCTTTTCTAAATCAGATCCTTTAGTCGTTAAAACACTATCCACTTTTGATGGCTCTGACTTTTCAGTCATAAGAGGCTTGGCTTCTTTCTTTACAGGAACAGTTTTTGGAAGAGGCTGAGCCTGACCAGCCTCTTTGGGGACTGCCTGAGAGGCCGGAGGCTGTGACGGAGGCTGGGGCTGCTTCGCTGCAGGACCAGGAGGAGGCGGGGCTGATGTCTGAGACCCCGGCTGACCTGCTGTGGAAATTAAATTTGAGGCCTGACTGAAGATTGAAGCTCCAAATCCAAAGAGTTTCCCAGTAACTGTTTCTTGTGGTGTTGTAGGCTGAGGCTTAGGGGCATCAGTGATGCCTCCCAGATTAAGGCTGAAACGCCTTGATTGCTCGGGAGTTTTCTGAGGTGGCTGGGGTTGAGGGACCAGCTGTGCTGGCGCTGGCTTGGGACCTGCCCCTGCTTGTAGGCCCTTGGCAGCTGGTTTGGTATCAGGCTTTGGGGCTGGTTTTGTTTGTAACTTCTTAGGATCATCTTTTGTTTGTGCTGGCTCAACAGGCTTTTGAGTTTTAGTATCTGGTCTAGCCCCAGGCTGAGATGCAAGCTTGGGATCTGACTTCTGCCGAGACACCGATGGAAGGGGTTTGGAATCTGGTTTATCCCCAGCTGGATGTGTGTCCTGTGATGGCTTGGCAAGCTCCAGCTTTGGGGAATCTGTCACGTTCTGTTGAGTTGGTGGAGGTCTGGGACCTGCCGAATCCTGTTTCGGCCCTGGCGCTGAAGAGGTAGGCACAGTATCCGTCGTAGGCTTCTGTATACCAGGTTGTTTTTGCTTATCTTCAGCCTGTGTTGGCTTGGCCTGATCAGACTTTGGAGTAGGATCTATTTGCTGGGAGACCTCAGTAGGCTCAACGAGGGGTTGTTTCGATTTTACAGTAGGAGACCCAGGCAAGGACGGTTGCTTTTTCTGTGGCAGGGTTTTTTTCGATTCTGCTAGCTGCGAAGGATCAGGTTTTGGAGAAGCATCTTTCTTTTGAACTGGCTGTGGCTGGGGAGATGGTTTAGCTGTTGAAGGTGGAATGGGTGTCTTCTGTTTGGGTGGAGGTGGCTGTGGCCCGTGACCATGACCTGGTGCTAGGTCACCACCTAATGCTCTTTGCATCTGGCAGTTTAAACAGAGCCATTCCTTGATCTACAGAAAAAAATAATTTTACAGGTATTATAATTAAGATAATGCAAAGTTAATAAAATCAACATATTAATAGGGTATTCTAGTATATGGCTTGTTGCAATACTTTAGACTTCTGTGTAAAAAGGGAGAAATATTACTGCTAATACTGTTTTGTGGTTAACATGCCCAACTGATTTTTTTATTCTTCTCCACATTCCTGTGATTCAAGCTATCGCTGAGCTCATGGTTCTAATGACTTCACATTCAGTTTACACACAGCTGAATATTGGAGAATAAAAACCCAGCAGAATGAAAAAATGCATTGGAATTTCATGGGACCCAGCAGTGATTCATTTATAGCAATGATTTGCCAGAATAGAGAAAAAAAGACAAATACTGCTAAAATAGTTTGACACATCAAGTCTGCTGACAGAAAACAATAATCAGAATTAAAACACAGTAAATGCGTAATTACCTATAAGCATACATCTATCAAGCTCTTTGTACAGCTTATGGTTTTGGTAATGGTTTAAATTACAGGGCACAAGTATCGGCAGTATACATGTACCCAATGAATTAGGCACAGAGGTATGTTAATGAACACCATGTATTACACAGACTCACACTTTACCACCAGTTTGAGGGCAAGTGTTCATTTGGAATCAGTGAGGAGCTTTGCCTAAGCTCTGATGGTATTTTAAAAGCCATAATTAGGTTTCCCCAAATTCTTTTGTTATTAAAAGAAGCTCCCAGGGTAATTACTGTACGCCTGTGTACAATGGCTCCCTCTTTTTAACACAGGAACAAGGAATAAGGCAAATAATGTATTTACCCATGTTTCTCATCAATTTTAGTACCTCACAACTTTAAAATATTTCTTCTCCTTTCCAAGAAGTATTACGTGAGAGAGAAACTGTATTTTCTAATAAAACAGAAAAATCCAGTAATCCTAAGTGGCCATCCCTACCTTTGCTTTTGTAAAGCCTCACAATCTGAGGAAGGATCAAATAAGTAAGCTAAAGCAACATGTGGTCAGGAAGCATCACGTGCTATTTTCCACGTTTTACATCGCTAACAGAAACATTATAGGCAGCATTCAATAGGGCACAGAGTCCTGTGGGCCTACACCTGCAAGTAGATACTTAAGCAGGTCATCTGTAGCTCTACTTCTATCCTTTAGTCTGCGTGTGAAACACAGGGTACCAGCTGTGGCATTTGCATGCACCACTGCAACAGAGGGCAACTGCAATTAGGAGGACACAGAATGTAAGACTCAGATCTTTTCCCCTAAGGGTAAAGATTTCTGGACCTGTTTCTCACTCAGGTCTGAAATCTCTACTATACACCATGGGATGAATCTGGAGGTACTACATGCAAAGACAGACTTTATCTGTGTAATATCAGAGCTCACTGGAAGGAAAGAACCCTGATGTCATGGACTGAGGCAATGAATTCATTATTTTGGTGTGCTTTGCCAGCCTTGTATTTTTCCAGCAGTGAAAATTAAAAGAACAGTTGGACACAGTTCCCTAAAACACAGTTATTCCAATTATTCTGATAAACACGGTACATACACACTCTGGAATATGAGCTCGCTATTACTAACAGCTTCACAAAGAGATGCCCAATTTTGGCCCCAGCTGTAAGTTCACAGTAATCAAGTTACCATTCATAATAACGCTGCTTTTATCTCCCATTTTCAGTGCAATTTTTTTTAGATTGTTTAAACAATTCTCCGATCTATTTGCAATCCATACAGCAAATGACTGTTAAAAAGTGAAACCAAGTGAAACAAAACTGGAACACGTGTTTAAGCTCTGCTTTGAATTATTAAAGGAATTAAGTTCACAACTGCACAGAGAACCTGAGCAAAGGTTACATTTAGCTTAACTCCCATATTGTTTGGTGATCAGTGCCGCTACAAGTCCCCTGTTCAAGGGACAATTATTTCCAATAAGTAAATCTTAATTATGACACCTGATTTTAGATATTAGTAATCTAATTTATTAGATTCTGGATAAATTCTTAAGAGTTTTCTAGAAGGTTTAAGTTTAATCAAAGACCAGACTTAAGCCCCATACTCTGAACATCCACCTCAGCTGTCACAGCTGTCTGGCTTTGGCAAAGTGATTAAGATTTCTTATATTAGGGAGGTGGGCTCTCCTCTATGGTGGAGAAAGATAGGATCCTGTGAGGAGCTTTTTAATGGGCCTAAGCGAGGAATGTCTTTCCCCAGTAAGCACAGACCTTTTACAGAGATTTGGACAATGCACTTTTCATAGTGATTCACTGCTCCTGCTTCTTTTTGATACCTCAACTTGCCTCTTTCTCTTTTTTTTTTTCCCTTTAAATGAAAATGCTGTACTTTAAAGTAAGAGTGCCACCAAGATGATCAAAGGGCCTGAGAAGCCTGCCATATGAGGATAGGCTAAGAGAGCTGGGTTTGTTCAGCCTTGAGAAAAGGAGGCTTAGAGGTGATCTCATCACCATGTACCAGTACTTAAAGGGGAGCTACAAAGAAGATGGAGACTCCCTTTTTACAAGGAGTCACTTGGTGAGGACAAGGGGTAATGGGTACAAGTTACTCCCAGGGAGATTTCGATTGGACATGAGAGGTAAATTTTTCGCAATGAGAACAGTCAATCATTGGAATAATCTCCCCAGGGAAGTGATTGACTCGGCTATGCTGAACACGTTTAAGACTCAGCTGGACATGGTGCTGGGCCATCTCATGTAAATTGTGCTAGAAAGGTTGGACCAGATGATCCTTGAGGTCCCTTCCAACCTGGTATGCTATGATTCAAAGATGACCAATGAAACCATGGCAGTAACAGGCCCCTACCTGCTCTCATTCAGCTTCCAGGAAATCTAATTTTAAGTCACTATGACACCTTTAAGGCCCCAAACAAAGTAGCTGTAGGGTTGGGTGGGGCTACATAAGTAGTCTGAAAAATTCTTATGTTTAAGGTGTCCAGATTCCAATTGCATTTATAAGCATTTAGGCTTGTTTTCAACATGCAGCTGGTCCAGTCTGACTCTACTACCTAAGTGGAGTCCAAACAAAAGTTAATTCTATACTACAGTTTTCAACATAATCTTGTCCAGAAAACAAAACCTTACCTGTCAACTGTTCTTTTTTCCTTATATTAAAAAAAAAAACCCAACAACTATATACATATATACACACACGCACACTCTTGGTATTAAACTGAAGCCTTTAAAACTAAAAATGAATTTGCTACTCCTACAGCTGAACTTCAAAATGGAAAATGTAGGAAGTTTTACTTCACTGTATTATTTTTTAAATCTTTCTGGTTTAGACATAAAATTCCTCCCATGCATTTTAGTGGGAGGAATTAAGTGCCAAAACCCTCAAGTCATTATAACTTACACACATCATCTTCAAACAAATACAAAACTCCACAGGCTGTAGTTCTGTGATTGGAACTGCAGGAGTTCAAAATGAAGTGCACTACATGATGCAGTTTTGTATCAATTACAAAGATTTTCCATAAACTGCAATTACAGAGATTTTCCATAAACTTTAACAGAAGCAAGCTTCTGTTAATACAGATGCTCTTACATGTTATTACAGATGAAGTAAAACTTACTGCTGCTGTAGATACCTAAAATACTCGTGTTTGTCTATCCTTAAAGGTCTTCCTGGACAGCAGTTCTGTGACTTTCTAGTTTCTTTCTCCATATTTCTCATACCTCTACCAAGAATTAAAAGGCAAAAGTTTCCAGGGTAACACCTGAGCTTTTCCAGCTCCTGTCTAATTGTAAAGGAGATTCTTCTTTGATGCTGAGGATCCCAAGCTGCCTATTTTTACACTGGTAGATGGGGGTGGGGGCTGGATCTTATTTCTAGAAGGAATCCCTGTGACTTTCTTCATCCTGAGACCCATGCCATTAAGTCTCATGACTAGGACTGTAAATTTGACAGATTTCATGCAGCATTTTTGTTTAGATTTCAACTACTGAACACAAAGTGCTGCCTTGCTTTCTAACTCACTGATGTAGAAACTATATGCCCTCATAACAATAAACAAGTAATAAAAATATATTTGAGGTATTCATCAGCCATAACATCCTAAAAAAGCATCATAAAGACTACTAGTTGGGAGCACCAAATGAATTTATTCACAGTGTTTTAGTAATAACATCCATGGAGAATTACATTGAAGAAAATTATAGCACCACATTCCATAGCTCACCTCTCTTTATTTGTTCATAATCTAACAGTTGACTCCAATAACAAGTATGAGCTACCCTTCAGTTCTCCTTATCCCAAACAAAGGCAACACAACCAACGGCAATCTGGAGCCTATTCCTTTCTGGAAAAGTGTTCAGATTTGTTCTAACTACGCAAACCCATCAAAGGCAACAGGAAAACTGTCAGAAAGTGAGTGCATCGACTGGTGTTCTCAATTTCTATTCCTGCAGATGATGTAGGGGAGGAAGAGAATCCAGCTTGATTCTAAGATTCCAGATGTACTGTGAGAAAGAAATTTTGACTTGCAGATTGAACATATTTCATGTAAAAATTACTGGCACACAATATGAATGAAGCTCTCAGAAGCCGTTTTAACAGTCCTTTTGAAGAACAGAGCTGCACTCTAAGGCAACGGGTCTCATTCTCATTTAGACCAGTCATTTGGTACTATAAAAAGGAACTTTAAGATATGCATAAAAAAAATAACATCCCTGTACATCACCACAGAAGTGTAAAGATTTATAGAGCCTTTACATTGCCACGGATATGTAAATGGACTTCGCTGACATTGCTCAGCACTGCCCCAAAGCTTTATCGACAAAATCAGTTTCTAGTCTGAAAACACATCAACTTATTTGGTTCCTGGCAATTTTAGAGAGGAGTGAGGAATCCAGATTTGGCTCTTAGCAGACATTTCTGCCAAGATGATGAGAGAAACATGAAAATTAAAGCACCTGAGCCCATGATTTTATGCAGCTTCATGTAGAATACTGTAAGAGACAGGAAACTAGGTCAGAAAATCCTGTTACGAACAAAAAAGATGAACTTCTATCACAGAACAAACTGAATTAGTATGTCAACATACCACTGAAAAGGTCTTCTAAACAAGCCTGGGCAATACTAGAGACAAAGTTTTCCTTCTACACCATCCTTCCATGAATAAGATCTCAGCTATCTGAAGTAATTACACTGAAACAAACATTTAACTATTGTACACAGTATGCAACTGATCCTTATTTGAGGCAAGCAGATTATCACTACAAAATAAATATTTACCTTCCTTTCAGATATCAGAGATAAAAGGCAACCAGGGAGTTTATCAGGAAACACTGACTCAAGATGCTCACAAAAATGATGCTAGGTTCTAGTTAGCAGGATGGTCCCCAGGTATGAATTCCACAAACCATGGCAATAGTTACAATCACTGTACCTTGCTGCTAAACCAAGGTTTGAGCAAACTTTTTAAATAGCCATTTTAAAGGACTATTTTTAAATGTTACTTAGCTATTTTAAAACTACTAAAATACATTACTGGATGAATTGTGTTATGCAGTTATCGCAATCTTAAAACTCCACTACTCTGCTAAAATTACTAATACAAAAAGCTATAGCTTGCACATGAACTATGAGCATTTGGGGAACTATTGTTTTATAGTTTATATAATTAGAATCATAAAGCAAAATAGTGAACATATAATCTTTTGACTTTTTTTGTTGAACGCCAGTATTACAAAATATCTAAAAGTTAGTTTTTACAGCCAAGTATGTGTTTAAGCTGCCTCATGCATAGGACAAGGAAAAAGACTTTTAAACACAGCTCAGTGCACTGCATCAAGCATCACGCATCACTGCAACAAATGCTGATGGCTTTCATTAACTGCATCTAGATTTAATATGCTAGAAACATGGGAATGATTAACAAAAAAATATAACTGCAAATCAAGACAGCGGCAAAGAAAAGGTTAACAAAGTTCATCTGTGCTGCACAGAGTGCGTCCGAGCGAATATCGCTGGGATTTGAAAACAGATTATGCTGTCTGGTCGGAGCAGGGCTGGGCCACGCTTCCTGCCCAGTGATTACCCAGCAAACAGCATCTCCACATCACATGGCCTAACATAGTAGTAAATTACAGTTGCTGAGCAACAGCAATACTGGCGCAGATGGCTCACTGCAGTTGACATCTTTAGCTATGCAGATTAATTTATTATTTACTTGTGTTAAAAACTGGACAGGACAGTTTTCTGGGCTAATGAGAAAACACTCCAACATATTGTAGAATATTGCCCAATTAAAATATTGAGAAACTATTTGCCATGCATAGGTTTTTGCTTCTTTTTATGTTCTACCCCTTTCTTAAAAGAATAAAAAAAATCCACAGGGCATCAACACTATTAATACATCTAATCCTAAATGTAAAGCAGAAACATAAGAAGTATAGGCACATAGTCTTCCGCTGAGAGAGAAAGGGTGCAGGAGTGTGTTTAAGAATATTCCACAGAGAGAAACAATATTCTGTACTTCCCTAACCCTTCTATTTGAGGATCTTTACAATTTTCCCAAATGCCTATGTGGCGGTTCTAGCTAGGGGCAGAATTAAAGGAACTATACTAACTTCATTTCATCACAAAAATTGTGAATAATCTCCATTTCCACATAAATTGCAGTGTTAGTAACACTGGAACACCCCAAGTACTGTTTGGGCGAATCCAAATGTTTCACACAGAAATATTTCAAACTTTGATCTTTTTTAAAAGACAACTAAGCAAGGCTTGTTTGAATCTGCTCTCTGATCAGTTTGAACCCAGACTAAACTCCACCCTCTTTTACAGAACATCTCTAGCTTTACTTTGGCACAGTTAAGAGTTGATATCTAAATTAATACTTTGAAAAAGTTAAAAAAAGCTTTGAGTTTTGTTGTTTTTTTGGTTTTTTCCCACTCATTTCTTTACAACTTATGATTGTAACAGCTGATGGTCAGATTCAAGTCCTTAATATTTTTCTATTTTGTTTTGCATTACCTATATAACCCTGAATATCCCCCCAAGTCTAAGTTTACATAGGGCGCACAGTTTCAAAGCTATTTTTCCTGGTATTAAAAAGCTTAGACTTTGTGGCATGTCACTATCCACAGCTATGGCAATTCTATTTTTGTTTATATGTCATTTCCAGTCCATGTTGCATTCTGGTTCTTATGCACTACTGCAACACAGCATGGTCTAGACTGTAAACTGCAAGGAATATTTCAGTTCACTCAATAGCTTCCTTTACTGTCACGTAATCAACACTTAGTAGAGTCATTTCTATTAATTTTATTGTAAGTATAAGCACAACTTATCTGGACTCACCACAAGAATTATAGTCATCTTCCTTCTATGAATAGTATTTTAAATTATTATATATTCTTTTCCCTGTACAAGCTAATAATAATGATATTAACTGAAAAATTAATGCATTTCTGACTGCTTAAATTCTCTTTAGTTACTGAAAATACTTCATGCCCATGTATCTGCTACTGTTTAGGATACTTGGAGATGCAGGACATTCATAAAAACAAACACAAATACCAAAAATCATTATGAAGATTTGAACCAAATCATGATACTCTTAAATCACCAAACGTTGTGATATGATCATACATAAAAATGGAAGCAGAAAGAAAGAGCAAAAAATCAAGGCTGCAGTATCTAGAGCAACTGATAGGGAAAATTCCTAGCTCTACCAAAAGCAGAAAAAAAAAACCCCAAAAAGTAGATAACCCCCCAAAAAATTACAACAACAAGAAAATATTTTCAGATTGGGTTAAAAAAATCTTTTTCCTGTTGAATTGAAAAATAAAGGTTTAAATCCCGTAAAATGTTCTACTTGATCTGAAATTATACACTCTACTTCAGGAGACTCGACCTGTTTTTTTTTTTTAACCCTTCTTTTTTCCATTAGGATTAAGTCAACTTTGATACAGACATGTTGTTTCAGAAACAGTCATAACCAATAAAATATTTTTTAGAACTCACTTTGCCTCCATCCAGAAGAGCTTTTGGCAAGTAAACAAATCCTACATCAATATGCACATCTTCACATTATCTTAATGTGCAATTTTCAGCACGTATCTAAGTAAAAAATAATTACCTGGCTCCAAGACTAATTTTAAATAGTCTCTCAAAAGCATACTGTAATAGTGGATGAAATACAGACTAATGTAGATAAAATGCATGAAAAATAATCCATCCTAAAAACAACATAGAAGACAACATTCGCATATGCACACATACTCATCAAGGGTGGGCTCATGGAGCAGAGCCTACGTACAACCAAGTTTCCAACATTAACAACTTTAACACACCACTTGATCATCAGCTTTACAGATGTCCATCATAAAGAATGTAATGACACCTTATTACACTTTAAACCCCTGCTGAGTCCGTGTTGTGTGTATCTTCCAATAACTAGTTCACTGGGATGAAAACTTACTCCAGCTATCGAGCTTATGCACTGATCATTTAGATTTAACTACAGTAGTTCATGGGTTTTGCCTAGCTTTATCAAAAACTATACATGTGTTGAACAAAATGGAGAGTGCCTCAGATGTCTTTGCTCATTTTCAGAAAGCCTACTCCTATTCAAATGTTCTAGAGGGCTGAATCCTTTTTTGGGAAGTGCTGGTTTCTGTTGCTAATGGCTCATGGGAGTGGTTTTGGCAAAATAAAATTTAAAAAAATGAGAAAAATAAATCACCATGTAATAAAATAAAACACACACCTACTACAAGGTTCTTATATATGTGAAAGGAAAATTGAAGAGAGTACCAATCATCAAACCTGTTTATATAATTTTTTCCATTACTTTATGCAACTGTTGCTAGGGAGTCATGTGCCATGGTGATGAGTGGAGTGTGAATACCTAGACAGATTAGAGAGACATATGTTACTGAACACATTATGTATGGTGTGTTTTCTCTCTAGACTGCTGTACAAAACCAAGATACCAACTCTCCCTTTTCCCCAGGGGGACCGCAGTGTCAGATGGTTCAGAGAAATAGTTCAAGGGGTCTGACCTTGTGGCAATGCAGGTATCACTTTCTGCTCCTAGTTACACAGTTCTCTCTAGTGAGTTAAAACAGTTGGAGTGCATGTACTACTGCATTTTAAATAGAGGTTTAAATGAAAAGAATGAATAAAAATTTTAAAAATCAGTACTTTTTATAATGGTTTTACAATACATGCAATCTACTTCCTGAGCCAGTTTATAAAGCCTGCTCCATTCTTTCCAGAATCAGTGAGAAGTATAGAATACAGAAATTTAGAAAGATCTGTACTGGAAGAGTAATTCACTCTGTTAGTTATGAAGACTGAACTATCCTTTAAGAAACTTGTACGAAGAATATCTTAAGAAGGTAGTTCAAGCAGCTGTACAGGGGAAAACGTTAAGAGAACAAAAGTAATATAAATTATTTTCTAAATAAATGCCTTTCACTCTCCCCACATCCAAATTGAAATTATTGCTTTCTGATCCGTAATGTCTTTTAACATAAGCAATAAAAACAGTGCCTATAAAGGGCATGGTAAAGGCACAACACAGGATTACAGAATCATAAAACTTGGCAAAAAGAACAGCGGCAAAAGTCAAAGTGTAACAATAAGAGGTGAAGATATAGTCAGTAAGTACATGGGTAAGAGACAAAGACTTCTGGTCAATAACGCTTTAGGACAACTTAAAGAGAAGCCAAAGAAAAAACTTGCACCGTAATCAAGAAAACTGACAGCTAAGACACAAACCATGGTTTTCATGCTAGGCAGGAAGAAATGTGTGAACTATTGTAAAGGAGGAATCAGAAACTTCTGTTAATAATCTAAATATTAAAAGGAAACGAAAACTAGAAGGAAAGTTTGAGAATAACTCAAGTGGGAACCTTTGCAGCTGAAGAAAAAAGTCAAAACTTTTGTCAAATTTTTGTATGTGCCAGAGCAGGTTCTATCATTACTGAACAGTTGGAGCAAAGTAAAGTCAGATGTGATTTTTGTTGCACTTCACTGCAGATTGGAGCAGGACACCCACAACGAAGTTTCAGCAAGACAGCTGGTGGTGCAAAGCTGAACAAATGAGAAAAGTCTGAGTGGGAGTCAGGAGATTGGAACTAATAGCTGAATAAATTAGATGTCCAATACCTTCATTTACTGAAATGATTTCATCATTAAATAAATGCATATCCTGTGTTTATATCAATGTGTAATATGAAATTCAAATCTGCTTTTACATATGTATGCAATCAGTTAGTCTTAAATGCAGCTGTATTTATTGTCTTAAAGTCCTGAATTTCACACTTATAGAGTACCCGCTTCAAAAACTAGTAGGTATTCATGGAATTTCCAAATACTTTGAGATCTTCTTACATAAACTCTCTCTCTCTCAAAATCCATTTCATTTGACCATACCAAAGTTGTTGACCATTTCCATGGGAAATCTGGAGGTTTTAAAGGAAGACAACCTTGGAGCTCCAAGATACTCCAGAAGCACACTACAGAAATAAACAACTCAGCATCCACAAAAAAAGTAAGAAATTTTGATCTTAAAACATTCTGTCAGAACTTGAAGGTAAAGTTTTCTTACAAAAGTTCCTCTTTGACTTCAACATCAATGAATTGCATTTCTTGTCCATTATACATATCTTTTTTCACCCCAAACTGTCCAGTGACATGCTGTATGACCTTTCCTCATATAGGCCCTGATAACACAATTTTGAGCACCTGGTTAGGTGCAGTTGCTCTGAAATTTCTGCACACGGCTGTTCAAATCACTCCTTTTCCAGTCCAAGCATTAATGCCAGCTATCTCAATCCTGAATTTCCCTAAACTCAAACAAGAGAGTACACTCCTAAATGATGCAATGTGCTACCAGTGGTTACTGTGATTAGTCTTTCAGGTTTAAATTTGCAATTTTAAGAACAAATAAATAAATAACATACTTGCTGGATGCCAAAAGCCTTCTATTTGTTACCAGGTACCCACCTAAAAGTATCACTAATAAACATGCGCACTGAAAAGAAATCTAACTGCCAGCCATGTTCTTAAGTCATTGTGGTATTGAGCAAACAGGTTGCCCAGAGAGGCTGTGAAGTCTCCATCCTTGGAGATATTCAAAACTGGCTGTGAGCAATCTGCTTTAGGTGACCCTGCTTTGAGCAGAGAGTTGGACTACATCATCCCCAGAGGACCCTTCCAGCCTCAGCGATTCTTTGATTCCATTTTAAACCTAGGGATATTATTTGTCAGATTCAAAATATAGTAGTACTCTGTACTTCTTCCTATCAGCATCTCTGATCAGCTAAACTAATACCAAAACAAGACAAAAATAAGCTTCCCAAATACCCCTTCTGGCTATTTATCACTAGTTAGTCTTCGGTGCCAGGTCCGCTATGCCTGAATTTCTATAAATTGATAGAAGTGTTGTTACTGCAAACAAACCCAAACTACATTGCAAATTTAATATTAGCATATCAGGATGTATGAAAAGCTGTTCAAGCAATAAGAAGAGATCAGACATTCATATGAAGCCTTATTCCTACACAGAGCAAGTAAAGGATATTTATAAGCACACAAATCAAGCTGCCGCAAACATCAGGTTAAAAGAAGTTCATTTGAAGTCCTAATATTACTTTCTATGCCATTTCTACATTATATAATTACAGCAAGAATGGTGATCAAGGTTAGATATAGTCCACAGAGATCTCTTTCTTAGCATCCCACAAGAATGAAATAACCTGAGTATCACCAAGTCAAAACTCATGACTCAGGCTTCCAGCTAACGAACACTCACACAGTTACAAAGTAAATCCACCCCACATCCTTTTCCAAAACACACACCAGGGCTATGAAGAGTCATTTTTATATTTTTTTGCTTAGTTAGTTCTCATAGCAGCAAATTTTACTTATTTATAAACACATTAGCACATGACTATTGTGGTCAGACTATAAACATAGACAATGAGTGCTTAAAATCAAGCAAAATGGCAAAAAAGTCACATTAGGCTTCCTCCTCTTTTTATATGAGGAAAGGAGAACACACTTCTAAATACTGTACAAACAGAGAACCATTACCTTCTTTTTTCCCCAATTTTACCCCCTTTTACTTGTAAGCAGTTTTCCCAAACAGCATGATTTTTCTCACTGAACTTGTTAATGCCTTAAGTGATCATGATGATACATTGTAACACATCTGATGTTTCAGAGTAATGAAAGTAAACAATTTTGTGCTCTGGTAGCGAACAACAGTTTAAAAACTACTCACCTCTGTTATATGAGGATTAGGATTAAATCCGCACAGGCTGCAGACTACAGTGTGACACTGTGTGCACGTGTTGTAATTGGCCTTTTCTGGAGTGTGCAGCAGCAGTTCAGTGGTTGTGCAAAGAGGACAGAAGGTTTTCTTTGGGGCAGACTCAGGGGGTTGGGTTGCACCGGCTTGCTTTTGCTGTGAGGGTTTTTCAGGCCCTGGTTGCTGGCCTGGTGGTTTTGTAAGTCCTGGTGGTTGTGCTGGGGGCTTCGTGGCCCCTGCAGTCTGAGAAGATGGTTTTGTAGGCCCTGCCTGTGGTGGCACTTGTTTTACAAGCCCTGTTTGCTGCGGAGGTGGTTTCCCAGGTCCAGGCTGTGATGGTTGTTTTGCAGGTCCTGTTTGCTGAGCAGATGGCTTTTCAGGTCCAGGTTGCTGAGGAGGCTGTTTTGGAGGCCCTGCTTGCTGGGAAGATGGCTTTACAGGACCTCCTTGCCGTGCCGGCTGTTGAGATGGTTGTTTTACAGGTCCTGGCTGCTGCGATGATGGTTTTGTGGGAGGTGGTGCTTGGGATGACATTCTAGCATTGTCTGGTTGCTGCGGTGATGGTTTTGTTGGGCCTGATGAAGGTTTTGCAGAAGTTTGTTGTTGAACAGGCTTCGTTGGTTCTGACTGTTGGGGCTGAGATTTTTGTGGTCCTCGCGGCTGGGGTGGTTGTTTCACTTGTTCTAGCTTAGAGTCTGCTGGGTGACCAGGGCCTGGTTTCTGAACTTGCTTTGGTTCCCCAGGCTGCTGCTGCTGAGGCACTGGTTTGGAAGACTCAGTTTGCTGGGGGGTAGGTCTGGCAGGTCCTTGTTGTTGAACAGCCGGCTTTGGAGACTGTTGTTGAGCTGGATGTTTTGCAAGGCCCCTTTGCTCCTCAGATTTCCCTTGCTCTTTCTGGGTAACTTTTTGTTTCCTACTGGCTTCTTCATGGCCTGCATCTGAATCTGATATCAAATCAAAAGGATTGAATTTGTTCACAACTGAAGTGACTGCACTCAATGGATTGGCTTCTGAAAGAAAACTGGGCATCATACTTGGCTTCTGATCTTCTTTAAAATCAGTCCTGGATTTTGATTCCCTTAGACTAATAGAAGAAGGGCTCCGTCCAGGTGCCCGTTGTTCTGTCTTCAGCACATCTACTGTTCTGCTTTTACTTAAACTTGGTGGTCCTGGATCTGGAGGCTTACCTGGTTGCCTGGGATGGTGGCTTGTATCAAGCTCAGGATGTCTGCAGACAGAAAATGTAATAAAATTAAAATAACGCAGAGTACTAGAAAAATGAAATAAAATAAGATGTATCTGATCCTGGAAGTGCTCTGGTAACACTGTGAAGTTTCTCAGGTGCTGAAGTGTTTGCAAGACCAAGGCTTATAACGTAAGGTGCATGTAAAAAGTATTTAAATAAAAATTATTGTTCTATAAAGGCGTATACAAGTATTCATAGACAGATCTATTATTTAGAAAATCATCTAATCTGACAACAGTGTTTAACCACATAATTTTCTCTTCAGAAATCTGAAGCTACAACTTCCTATTTTACCTAAATCCAAATGACTAACTCTCCACTCTATTGCTTGGGATACAAACACGGGGAGACAGAGAAGACTAAAAGAAACAGAGGTGTCAGAAAATTAGCAGAACAAAGCACAGCCATACAAGAAAAACACTGCACAATACAAAATGTTTATGTACTTGTGGTTTGGCTACTTGTATAAAATTTTGATATATTTACAATTCAATATGCAAGCAGGGACTTAAACTCCTAAAATCGAGGTACATTAAGAAGTATATGCTTCTCTAAAGTATTTACTTTGCAACCCATCCACTCACAAATCAGACAAATTTTCAATCAGATAAAACAGATGCCAGTTCATAGAATTTGTCCTGAAGCATTTTTTTTCTTTTTAAATAGAACTACTATAGAGCTTCCTCCGAGCACCATCCCAACTCACATTGCCCAGCAATAAAATCTCTCATTACGTAGGGATTTTTCCCAATTCTCCAACAATAACATTTTGCTGTGTTTTCATGTAGGAGAAAAGAAAACTAAGAATGTAGGAACCAAACTCAGGATCATGTCTTCATATGTGACATACTATTCTACTTGTTGCTATAATCAGCTGCAGCTGGAGGAAATAATATTGTATTCAATGCTATTGCTAAAGGATGCAGTAAAATATTCCATACAGTGCTATCACCATGCTTTTGCTGGAAAACACAGTGTTCTTTTCAGTGCCACAACGGTGTTGTAAATATAAAATTTTCAGTTTTCACTTTGAGAGATCCAGTTAACTGTGATCTTGTTTTTCCAGTTGTGACATTTCTTCTTGGGCATTCATGAGCAAAATAAATAATCACTCATTACATTTAACTGTACTCCTTAACTAAAATAAATAAATAAATAAATAAATAAATGCACAATTCTGTTTAAGAGTTTTACCAGAAGTCTGCAGAATCATATATAGTGTATACATTGAAAAATATACTTTACATTGTTAATGTTACCATGGATTTACTATTATTTCTGATTAATATTTAGAGTTTTCATTACACACCTAGCAATGGCAATACAAAAGGACAAAGCTAAGTGGTAGCTATTTCTGTGCCCCTAAGTCTTGCAACATGTGATTTTCTCACAATCTTGTATCTGATATTTTTGTAAATTAAAAATTTCCACATGAAATGCTTGTTGAGGACAAACTATTTCCAGCCTTCCATAACTCCATTTACCCTTCCCCATTCTTGTAAATTTATTGGCCATAATACTGGGAAGTTTACAACCTTAATGTGGAACCCACTGAAGTGAGTAGGCGTGTTTCCATTGGCGTCAGTGAACACTGATTAACTCATTATTCATAAAGAGGATAATTCAGAAAAGCCCAATGATAATCTAATTCCTTCAAATATTTGGCATTTTTGCTTGTTAAAAGAATAATTTCACACTCTATTTAGCAACTAGGTAGGTTTACCTGCAGTTCTGTTTCTTGCTATTTAGATAAGCACTCAAGGTTTATCTAAGAGGTACTGCTTACTAAGCAAAATCATTTCAACTATTCTATTACTGGTGGTCTGGTACACTTCCAGCATTCATGTTTGCAAGTGCTCAAAAAGCTGGAAGGCTTCATTCAACAATGCTAAGAGTGATAAGGGAAAAAAAAGAAAAGGATCAACGGTACTATTAAAACTCAGGTCAGGAAACAGGGTACCATGCCCAAACCTTACAGTGTGAAGATGAAAGAAAAAAAAAAAACCCTAAAACTGTTTTTAGAAATTGAACTTGGACATTAACAAGAAGTAACTGTGGATCCCTATTGGAACAGAGTTCTTCTCCAGCTTTCATTTTTATCAAAATAATGTGCTCCATAAATTTCCACCTCATCAGATGTCAGGACCCGAAATGAGATTAAAACCCATGAATTTAGGACCAAACCCCCAGGTGATTCTGCAAGGCTGCTGGTGTATTCTGAAGACCAGACTTGTCTTGCCTTTATACATAACAATGTTTCTAAGCAATGGAGACAGAGTGTGGTTAATGAGTGGAAGAAAAAGACTTGAAAAGACAAGTTTCTTGAGAAATGTTACCTCTGTCAAAAGCCAGGACTTGCTCCATTTAGTTTTAGGTAGCTGAAAGTTGAAGCCTTCTTTTCTAGAATTATTTTACAACCAGCTACAGACTGTCATTGAACAATTTGAATTAATCTGGAGAACCAGAAATCCTCGAAAAAAAATCTTGTCTTTATTTGACAAAAATTTTCTTATTTTTAAACCTTTTGAATAATGAAAAACCCACCATTGTTTTAAAGTCTTCAACCTAGACTCAGCAAGCAAAATCATTTTGTCTTCCCTCACCTAATTCTTTTCTTTGTGCTGCTATGTTTCTCCTCACTTTGGCCTTGATTCATAGAGTTCATCTTTATTCATTTACATGACTACTACAGCCAAATCAAAGCTTACTTTGGAGTCAAGAGGAGACTTAGCAAAAAGACTATTGGTCTAGTTCTTGAATGCCATAACTATAAATACCTATTTAAAAAGGCATATCTTTTTTCCATTCATCAGTATAAACAGTTTTAGAGAGAAGTGCAATAACTACACAACTCCAAGATAGTTAGACCTTTTCATATCTATAGACAAGATATGTGTAAACTTATGCATACCCCTGGTGGCTAACTTTTTTTTTTTAAGTCAACAGAGTGATGCCATTAGCAAAAATACATACTACTTCTGGAAAATACACCATAAACATACTTTAGAAGTGTGACACTCAGTAAGACTTCTTAGCATTTCCTCTCAAAATGCAGCAAGTTGTTTTCTGTTAATGTCCATTGTGAACAACTTAATGAACTGAAAAAAAAAAAATCAAAAAAACCCAGCTGCATTAGACGGTTCATATATTGAGTTTGGCCATCGAATCCTTTCAGATGATGTGGAACAATTCCTCAGCAAGTGGACGCTGACACAGTTACAGAGTCATTCAATGAAGCTAGAACAACTGGAACTTGCTTACAAATTGACTGTGTATGTTTCAGCTAAACTTCCTAACCATTAGTTTTCTGAAGACAGGTAACTGAAATAGGATAGAAGGATTTCCACAGGGGCTAAGCATCCCAAACTCTGACTGGAACCTAGAGAATAAAACGTTCAAAGGAAAAAAAAAAGAAAAACCACAAAAAAGTTACACTTGATTTAAGCAGTTCACTTTAGGTGCTCTAGATCTAAATGTTTATATTAAAATGCATAATAAATATTAATTGCATTTATTTTGCTATTACATTTTTGAAGACTTAAAAGCTCAAAGTCCTAGAAGCTACAGCATGTATTTTATGGTGGTAAAGGTGCAACTATGTTTCCTGGTACACACATTACTTACTATTAAAAAGTCTGTAGTTGCAAAAATTGTTACTTCAGAATATCATCAGTCATGAGGAATTTGTACACTTCAGAACTTGGATTACTTTGGGAGGGGAATGAAAGCATTTAGAATAGGAAATAATTATTAGTCTCTCAGGTAAGACTAGCAGCTAATGTTACAATGGAAATTACAGAGGAAAAATCCAGTTCACAACATGAAAAAAACTAACAGATAATGCAATAGGGACACTGTCATAATGCAAGGCTACATAAACTGGAAGCCAGAATTCCTCTTTTGATCACTATTTCAGTCACTTAACATTTGGACTGGCATAACCACACCAGAAAAAAAAGCTGTTGGGAACAACAGTTGTAGAGCATCAGTTAAGAGGTATTTTCCACATCTGATTTCTTTGGCTACACAAACCAAAAAAAAAGCTTGACGCTAAGGAATCTGAGTCTCAGCAGGCTAGTTCTTTACTTAAGTTGAAGTCTGGAAGAGGTTGATCCTTAGTCCTTAGAAGAGTCTTACTCCAAGGGTTTGGATCAGGTTCTTAATACTTATTCCCATCATTTTCTGTAGATCTCAACAGCAAAGAGAGGTGCACAAGAGGAGCAAGTAAAGCCACAAAACAAGAGCAGAGGCAAGTAGTAACCTCATTACAGTGTGACAGGCACAAAGATGCTATGATGGGAACTGCTACAACCCCACAAGAGAAGCTAGTGGATAGGTTATTGCACTGAATGTTAAAATGTCAACTTTGACTAAAAGTTAAAACCCTGTAAATCACAAATATAGAGTGCTTTTACTTTAAATGGAGAGTGAAAGCATGATACGTTAACAAGATCAAAGTAGTTTCTGATATCATACATATGTTTGTAGGAAAGCAGCCATTTATAAATGCAGAAATATCCACATTGCAATGAGTTTAGCCTATTCTAAAATATTGCAAGGGCAGTTATCTTACTTTTTACTGGAACATTAGCATGAAAGAATAAACTTTTGAAGTCTTTGTGTCTTTGCTTATAGACTGTTATACAAAAGGGATTCTGAGCTTAGTTTCACCAAACTAACCAATATGATTTTTTTTTTTCCATTAACATCTATAGAAGCTGGGTAGAGCCCTGAAGTGAATGGAAAATTATATTTTACATACAGTGTTAACACCTGTTTAATAAATATGCAAGACATAAAATAGGAAGATTTGATTTCCAGTTTTAAAAAATGGAGACCATCATCTCAGGTATAATCCCAACGACTTCAGTAGTTTGCCCAAGGATGAATTTGGTCCCACCCTCCTTGCTCCTCTTCTTCTAGAATTCACTTATATAAACCTGATATTATATAAACTCAATATGCATTTATCTAGGGTGAGGTCAATACACAAGAACCGTGTTGAACGGTCAGTCGAGGAGGCTCCTTTCAGCACCCTCCTTCGAGACAAACAACACACCAGCCCCGGAGACGGAGAGCAACAGTGAGGCCAGCCCTGGCTGACGGGCGGGGGACGCCGGCGAGTTCAGGACCGCAGACAGCGGCAGAGGCACGGCGGCGATCGGCGGGCAGCGGCCGGGGAAGGCCGGCACCGGCACTGGGGAGCGGGGCGAAACGGGGCGGCCCCCGGGCCGGGGGAAGGGGCTTGTTGCACGTCGGGCAGTGAATTTACTAAGGGGCAGGGAAGGAAAGGGGAAGGAAATCGCCCCAGCCTTCGCAGATGCACACCGAGGTAAAGCCATCACTACCCAGAATACAGAATCCCGTGGCAATCAATCTAATCTATTATTTCGCCTCTCTTTCCCCTTTCAACAAAATAGAAAAGGAAAAAAAAAACATCGAGAAGAGAAACAAGGGGGGCAAAAATAGACTGAAACAGACCTCCTCAATCCATGACTATTTAATGAAGCCAAAGGATAGTTATGGAGGTTAGGAATTGGCAGAGTAATGACTAGCAAATACACCATACCCCAAAGCTTTGAAAGATTCAACAAGAATCTCTTTCTCCAGAAAGGGAAGCTTACAGAGCCCATCAGCCCTAGGGAGAGGTTCCCTGCCCACTAGCTGAGCTGTGGGGCACTCCAGCGCCGTAAAGCACACACACACACAGAGAAAACCGAAACGCTGTCTGCAAACCTCTCCCCTCCCTAGACACAGAAGCTACCCGTGCTCCGGATCGGTGCGAAGGGAGGGAAGGGGAGGGCGCAGCCCACTGGAAGCGAGGACCGTCGTTATTATTAGAAACCACCGGAGTGGGGAAAGCTGGAGAGTGCAGGCTCCATCCTAGTGTCCGCACTCGTGCAGCCGCCCCCTTCCCTCCCTCAGCCAGCAAAACGCACCGCCTGCTGCCGATGCAGCGGGCCCGGATCGTGCTGCCGCTCGCCCCCCGCCCCACCGCGAGGAGACGGAGAAGGGGGGAAGGGAGGAGCGGGAGAAGGGAGATTTTCCGTGCGTGCCTTTGCATGGGAGGCGGCTCCGCGCCGGCGAGGTTCCCTCTGGGCAGCCCCTGCGCCCTTGACATGACAGCGGCGATCTGCCTCCTCTCCTCCTCGCTCAGCTGGCTCAGGTCCGCCTCCACCCCGGCCGGGACCAGGCGCTGCAAGGGGGCCGCGGGGCCGCCGCCATCCCCGGCTGCCGCCGCCCCTTCGGGGAAGGCGCCCAGCCCTTCGCCTCCTTCCAGGCTCGCCTCGTTGCCCATGGCCGCCGCGGCTCCCCGCTCGCCTCCTCTCCCCTCGGGCGCGGACCGGGCGGGGGGGCGGCTCGCCGGCGCGCAGCCCCGCTCCCCAGCGGGCGGAGCGGCGGGCGCTCAGGGCTCCGCGGCCGCCACCGCGGCCCCGTGCGGCGGCGGCGCCGGGGCCGGGCTCGCTGCCTGCCGCCGCGGCTGCCGGGGAAGTGCGGCGCCGCCACCCGCCCGCCGCGCCGCGCTCCGCCGCCCCGCGCAGCGCATGCTCCGGGCGAGCGGGAGGGCGGCGGCTCCCCCGCACACCGCCGCCCCGCGCCCCGCCCCGCGCCCCGGCCTTTAAAGGCACCGCGCGCACCCCCGGCCCCCCGCCGCTCGGTCGGCAGCCGCTCGCGCCGCGCCGCGCCCCCGCGGTGCTGCCTCCCTTCTCCTTCCCTCTGCAAATAAGGGTGCGCTCGCAAGCAGCCAACGCGTGACCGAGCCTGGCGCGCCCGAAGCGCGCGTAAGGAAGGCTGGAAGGCTCATCTGGAGGACGTCCACCCAAGCAGCCCCCTCAGAGCGGAGCCAACGAGGTCAGCTCAGTTTTGAGTGTCTCTATGGATGGAGATTTCACAGCCTCTCTGGGCTCCTGTCCCAGTATCTGACCACCCTGGTGGTGACTGGCTCCAGCATGTCAGTGTCGTTCCAGGATGGGTGAGCCCCAACCTGGACACAATACTCCTAATGCAGCCTCACAACTGCTGAATATATTGAGAAGAATCGCCTTTAACCTGCTGGCCCCACCTGAGGCAGCACAGCCGAGTCTGCCGTTGGCATTCTTCACCACAAGAGCATACTGCTGAAACATGTTCACCTGCTCATCCACCAGCACTTTTTCTGCAAAGCTGCTTTTGGGCCAGCCTGTCCTGGTGCATGGAGTTACTCCCTCCCAGCTATAGGACTCTGCACTTGCCTTTGTTCAACTTCATGCTTGCCCTGCAAGCAGCAGCCCTGCCTCTCAGTGTATCTGCCGTTCTCCGAGCTGGCATCATTCACAGACTTGCTGAGGGTGCATTCCATGCCTTTGCCCACATCGTTAACAGAGACATTGAATATTATTAGTCAGAAAGGTGCCACTAGTAATGTGCCACCAGTTGGACTTGAAACAACTAACCACAACCCATTTGAGCCTGACAGTTCAGTCTATTTTTCAGCCAGTGTACAGGTCTCACTAATTTGGCTATAAGGATATTACAGTTGATTGTGCTGAAAGCCTGATGGAGTGTGATTTGCCTGGGATGAACACATGCTGTCTGTTTCCAATAACCTTCCTGTCCTTCGCCTACTTGGACATGGCTTCCAGGAGGATTTGCTCCGTAACCTTCCTGGAAGGGCACTAGCCACATCACCCTAAGTGCCTTGTCGTTCTCTGTGGATCTCGTTTCTTGAAGACGGGTGCAGTGCTTGCCTTTTGCTGGTCATTAGGGAACTTTCCTAATGACTTTTTGAAGATGATAGAGTGACTTTCCAATAGTGTCAACCAGCTCCCTCAGCACCCTTCGATCCACCCCACCTAGTCCCATGAGCTGCTGCATATCCAGCTGGTTTAAGTGCTCTCTAAGTCTGCCTTACTCTACTACAGGTCATGCTTCACTCCCACATACTCTAATGCGCGGCTCAGGGACCTGAGAGACGAGAGGACAAACCTTACCCATAAGAGCTATGGCAAAGAGCCACTAAGTACCTCGGCCTTTCTCTGTCCTTTGTCATTAGTTTTCCTGCCTCATTGATCGGGGCCAAATTTTTCCCAAATCCTTCCTAGAGATCTTACTAAACTGTGGCTGTATTTTGGATACTCCAATGTGTTTGTTAAACAGCTAGATCTTCACAAATATCAGTTGGTTTAGCTACAGGGATGTGACAGCATTTGATGCTCTTGCTTGTCTCCTTCTGTAGCACCGTTACTATTTTTCTCCAGACACAGCTGTATGCAGATCAGCCCCCAAAACGACCTACATAAGGATGCCGTCCAAATATTTATAGTATTCTTGTATTGTAACAATCGGAGACCGTTTTTTCCAGTACGGGTTCACAATAAATGATGAAACTAGTAGCAGTTAGGGGCTTCCTACTTTTCTATCAAGTGGCTTTAAGTTACGCGTCAAAAGAACATCTCAGCAGAGAACATCATAAAGCCCAGAGGGAAAATCCTTTAAAGGGAGTAGCATGGCACGAGTGTAAGTGGATGCCTATTCACACCGCGTTCTAGGTAAAGACATTGGAGGGGCCTGTGGAAGGAGGCAAATACACATCCCTATTCATTTAGCACAAGTGAACATCATGTACTTAGGCATGAAAAGATGTGCAAAGTGCTGCAGCATGGAAGAAGGCAAATGCACAAGAAAGATGGGGAAAGAGGGATTTAATCAGTGAAAGCATTTGGTTTTGTGATACGTACTAATATAAGCATTCATATGCATGTCCATATACAGACATACTTAAATATTCTGAGGAGGGTGGAATTCCTGTCCTTTAGCTGGGAAGTCTGGAAGTTTATTTAGTTCCCAAATGAAATTTTTCTAAACAAACCAACCCCCCATGTTCCTTTATTCAAAGCCAAAATAAGTAACTAGGGCCTTTGACTCAGACCTAGGAGTCATCTTACATTTAAAAACAGATGGCATATGTCAGAGGTAGATGCAGACAAAACAAGTGAGATCAAAACACATTAAATTCACTCAATAAAACACTTAAAACTGGGGAAATAGCAGTTTAGCTAATGCTTACTGATCAAAACTGTATACACTGTTCCTATTTCACTGTTAGTATGTCCTGAGACAGAGGATAGGAGGAAAGAGACATAAATGCCTAAGGAAGTAAGCTGAGCCCAAATGGAGGTGTAGGATGAGATACAGCCTTCAGTGGGAAGTTCACTATTGGCTTCACTGGAGCCAAGGATGTCACCTTAAAATGATTATGATTTCGAATATCTTAGGGATTTTTGTGGAAACTGGGTCTTTTCACAGTTCTGTGACATTTACCTTTTCTTATGAAACAGCATGACATCGATAGTTATCTGTCCCAGAAGTCCCACTGCAGGCCTGTTTTCCCTATATCCCATCATTTCCACATCTTTCCCCCTATATACTTCACAGTCTGTCCAAAAATGACACCAACTCTCTCATTTTGGTGTTATCAATGAAACTCACAAACTAATGAGGCATAACATTCTGCTGTAGCAAGGAAAGAAGAGTTATCAAATGAATCAGCCTTTTTCTCAAAAGACGTAATGTCTAGCTTGCAAGAAACAGCTTGGTGGTGTCAGGCTAAATACCCTTATTAAAAAAAATGTATTTTCTTAATCACTAGCACTGAAAAATATGATTAAAACCCTTCAGAGATAAAACAGTCTCTTAAAAAGGGAATGCAGATTAGAACTCTGTGTGTAAGTTTAGAGGAAGAGATATAGAAGCAAGTTGCCTTCCCTTAGATACTAGGTAATATAAAAAGGATAATCATGAACAGAGGCAAATCCAGCTACCTTTTAAGGGCTTGCTTACAGTTTTTGTAGAATTTTCATTGTATCTGTTTGAATCCAAAATATATCAGCACAAGCCACAAACTTTTATGTATTTTACAACATTAAGCCCGTGCATGGTATTATTATCCCTGCAAAACAAAGGCACAGTATATTTTAAGTGATGTAACTTCATTCAGATGAAGGACTGCACCATGTCAGTAAAGCAGTACTTTCATCTGGGCCTGACCAGTTTGGTATGCAAACCAGATGCATCAGATCTCCAAAGGAGGCCGGCCAAGTTAGAGCTGAGTAGGCAGAAGCAGCAAGGACGCCAGTTCATCTTTTGCCAGTGCTGAATCTGATCTGGGGCAAGTGAATCTCAGTTAAGTGTGTATCTTCAGCACTAAAATGAGTGCTTGAAGTTAATTTACTGATTAACAACACTGAAGACATGCAATCTTCTCATCAGTGGGCTACTTAGTGTAGACATATTCTTTACATTTTAAAGGGGAGAAAAAGCCATTTAGTGTATAGAATTTGGAGAAGTAATGCTAAGATCATCAGAAGAAAGGAATAAGAGGTCAGCAACACCTTGGCATGAGCTGGCAAAATGGGAGGGGAAGGAAAACTCTTTTATCTTAATAATATGCCTGGCATTATGCCCAGATAAAAGTGAAGGAGGAAGAAGGTGCGTTAATCATTAACGATTAACAGAAGCTGTACTGATCAGTACCGCAAAGGAAGGTAAAGTTAAAGAGGAGCTAGAATTTGCATAAACATATTTATAACACTATACACATTAATTATTTCATATTCTAATTTGTACAAATACCTAGCTAAATGTTACGGTGCCCCTATCACTTTTACCTACCCCATTTCAGAGATACAGAGACTGTGGAGGGTACTTTGAGTTTAAAAGACATGGCTAAGATGCATCCAACAGTTCAGTCCATCTGCTATACAGAATGAGCAATGCCTCTTAATGATAGCTCCTTCCAGACAGTTAACACAATACATTTGATAAATAGATTTAAATATATAAAAATATAGGAAAATACAGACTACCATAGTGCAGTCAGTTGCACAGCTATGCTTGCCGTCGTCTCCTATTCACCATCACAGAATGCAAGAGAGCACGCTGCACCAGAGATTAAATGTGGGGTGGGACACACCAAAATCATGTTGAATCAATATACTGAATGGAACGCATCCAATACAAAAAACCTGACTAAGTTTTTAAAGGATGAAATTAAGAAAGTCTGAATCTGTTTTCTGGAAAAATGTTGTGCAACACCTAGGAAGTAATAATTTCACATATGGCAGAAGTTATGTCTATATAAGTGCATAAGCCAAAAGCACACGATGCTTTAAACTGCACATTTGTATGTGCACCTGTATGTGCCACTGGTGCACTAGTGTACTAGGCAGCTCACTGGTGCAGGTTATATGACATACCTATTAAGAAGTGGAAATAAATGCATACACGCTCCACACTAAATGGCTGTATGTTCTAAAACTAGAACACAGGAGAGCAAGGCTTCCTCTCTCACAAGTACTAATTCTGTATCAAAGCTACTCTTACCTACATACCAACCAAAGTTTGGCTGAGAACTGCACAACATTCTTCAAGACCATAATGAATCTCCAGTCTCACCTGACTTACTGGTCACCAAAACAACCAGTAAAGGATGATAACAAGGTACCTTGCAAAGCATTATGTATTGCTGTTCTATTCAAATACATAGCACTCCTCTCCCTCTACACAGAATTTTCTATTCCATCACTTTGTGCGTGCAGGCTGAGGAACCATCGCAATAGTGAGTTTCCCTGTTCCAAAGATCCTGCAAAAAACACCTACTTAAGGGAAAAAAAAAAAAACCAAACCTGAATATAGCATAAAAACACCCAGGTAAGGGAAAACACCCTGGGCAGAATTATTTGCAGTATTCCAGAGTTCCTGAACGTCTGGGTTTTTGGGATACCATGCACTCTGACACTATACCATTAATGTTATAGTATCCTATTTATTATTAAATAAATCACTTTTGAACAGCCACTGAAGATATTTTAGCCTCATTATCATCAGTCCAATCAAAACAGGATTAGTAGGTGCACTTTATCCCAGTGAATAGCCAGTGCACATACACCTAAGTTATTCTAGCAATCTCACCACCAGATTTGCTTGCTTAAACAAAACAAGAAGGTCTGCCAACTGCCTACAGCACAGCAATGCTGATATGCTCACAATATGGACTCCCACAGTATAGATTAGTCACAATGTTAAAAATCTTATGTTTATTTGCAATCAGTGCTTCTAATACACAAATAGTGATTTGCATCTTAAACGGAAGAATGGGACAAAAGAGCCCTTAATCTTGACATCCTATACCACCTGCAACAACAGCAATATGTGGTTTTGTCCTGTTGTTCTCCAGTTGCTTTCTCTGAGTTGAGTTTATCCACCTGCAGCAGTTGAGTACAACTAAGTGTTACAGACATCATCACAAAGAGCTCAATTTTTATTTGCTTGTATGGCGAAACAGGCATAGCTGGGATTATTATAATTCAAGAGTGTGCTGGTTTTGGCTGGGGTAGAGTTAATTTTCTTCATAGTAGCCAGTATGGGGCTATGTTTTGGATTTGTGCTGAAAACAGTGTTGATAATACAGGGATATTTTCATTATTGCTGAGCAGTGCTTACACAGAGACAAGACCTTTTCTCCTTCTCACCCCACCCCACCAGCGAGGAGGCTGGGGGTGCACAAGAAGCTGGGAGGGGACACAGCTGGGACAGCTGACCCCAACTGACCAACGGGATATCCCAGAGCATATGACGTCATGCTCAGCATAGAAAGCTGGGGGAAGAAGAAGGAACGGGGGGACGTTCGGAGTGATGGCGTTTGTCTTCCCAAGTAACCACTACGCGTGATGGAGCCCTGCTTTCCTGGAGATGGCTGAACACCTGCCTGCTGGTGGGAAGTTGTGAATTAATCCCTTGTTTTGCTTTGCTTCTGTGTGTGGCTTTTGCTTTACCTATTAAACTGTCTTATCTCAACCCACAAGTTTTCTCACTTCTACTCTTCTGATTCTCTCCCCCTTCCTAATAGGGGGGAGTGAGTGAGCGGCAGCATGGTGCTTAGTTGCCAGCTGGGGTTAAATCATGACAAAGAGCAAAAGTAGTCAATTAGGAAGAACCTAGGGAAAGATCTGAACCATCACCAGCATCAAATTATGATAGATCACATTAGAATAAAGTAACTGTTCAGTTTATTCAATTGCATTTGCATCAGTAAGTGTAACAGTAAGATTCTCAGGATCTGTCTCTTAGGACTGTTATTGGTAAAATAAGAGTGTTGGAAGCTTTAATTTAATTTAAATCAGTTATCTCTCTCATGCCCAGAACACAGTAGGTACTTAAACTGAAAACTACATAGCCTAAACAGAGGAAAGTCTCGTTAGTGAAGCACATATTTAGCTTATATGTTCAGGCCCTGCCTGTGCCACAGAACACAGGCTTTCACTTTAAACACAATCTTTTTTTTTTTTTTTCCTTCTAAATTAGTAATCCATGGGGGGAGAGGGGAGTGGGTGTTAAGATTCATTAGGACTATCAAAAATAGTTCACTTGATTTACATGGATCTTTGTACAGAAAGCTTACTTAAAATAGGATTCTTGAGATTAAACCTGCCTTACTGTAAGTAACATATATAACTAAATATTGGCCAAGGCCACCATTTCCAAGGATAAGAGATTAAAGCTAAGCACCTGAGTCCTTTAGGAGCTCACATGTAGAATGATAAACAGGGATGCAGAACACACAGTTCCAATGGGTATTGCCTGTTGCTTTCCATATGTTGAGTGACACATTGTAGACCATGTTAAATACACATTAACTAGGTTTTCTGGCATGAGCTACCAACTGGCTCTGTGGTAGAATTAAAGAGAAAAAAAGAAAAGGTTTTTCTTTGATCTATAAAGTCCTTCTTAGAACGGATTCTGGATACTGCTCATTTCATGCAAAATGAACAGCCTTTCTCCCAGAAAGTATATCTATTCAGGACTAAGAAATTTTACCTTTCTTTTCAGGTATGTACTTAAGAGGCTTTATACTCTTGACACTAGAAATAGCTCCTAGCTCATAAAGGAACATACAAAAGCAGAGCTTCATCCCAAATGCCTTGATTTTCATTTTAGTCCAAAACCAATCTTAGAATGGGTGGGAAGGAACCTCTGGAGGTCACCTGGTCCAACCTCTCTCTCAAAACAAGGCCAATGTAGATTAGGTTGCTCAGAGCCATTTGCAGTCAAATTGAGTATTTCCAAGAATAGAGATTTCAGTCTCTCCAGGCAACCCTGTATCTAATCAGAATTTCTTTTGTTGCAACTTGCCTCAATTACCGCTCATCCTTTCACTATGCACCTCAGGGATGAGTAAGGCTTTATTTTCTCTGTCTCCTCCCATTAGGAACTTGAAGATGGCAATAGGATTCACCCTGAGCCTTCTCTTCATAAGGTTGAACAAACCTCTCTCTCTCAGCCTCTGCTCATAGGTCAGGTCCTCCGGTATCCTAACAGTCTGGACAACCCTCTACTGGACTTGTTTCAGTTTGTCAATGTCTTTCTTATGCCGAGGAACCAAAACCTGGCCACAGCACTCCAGATGCAATATAACAAATGCTGAGTAGAAAGGAATAATCAGTTCCCTCAATCTCTTGGCTACGATCCTTTTGATACAGCCCAATATACTGTTAACCATCTGAAATGCACAAATCCTTCCTGAATTTCATGAGACTCATGTCAGCCCATTCCTCCAGCCTGACTAGGTCTCCTTGAATGGCAGCCCTGCCATAGAGCACATTGACTCTATGGCAAGAGTAAGACCACAGAAGAACTTCACTTGAGCTGACCTCCAGACAGAGTACAAATCATTACCCAGTATCCTTTGAACCCAGTGATCCAGACAGTTTTTCATCAATTTAGTGTTCCACCCATCTAAACTGTAAAGTCCCAACATTGATATAAGGATTCATAGGAGACCATCTTGAAAACCTGGCTAAAATCAAGATTGAAGACCTCTACCACTGTTCTCCCCTCATCCGCAGACTTAGTTTTTTTAATTATAAAAGGCAATCAGCTTGGCCAAAGCATAATTTACATGTTGTATATCTATACTGGGTATTTCCATTCACCACCTTCTCCTTTATTTGCCCAGAAATGGTTTACAGGAGGACTCACTCCATGATTTTTCCAGGAACCAAGGTGAGGCTGACCTGTCCTTAGTTCGCTGTTGTCATTTTTGCCCTTTCTGAAGATGGTTGTGGCATTTTCCTTTCCCCAGTCATAAGGGAACTCCCCCAATCTCCACAACCTTTCAAGGATGTCTGAGAGTGACCTCACTAGCACATTGGCCAAATCTCTCAGTACTCACAGATGCACCCCTTCTAGTCCCGTGGATCTGTATAAACTGAAATTACTCAGGACATCACTGACTTGTTCCTCTTCCACTATTTGGCTTACCTAACACCATCCCTACATACGCAAGCAATGTTTCTAAATTCCTCCTTCATAGCCTGCCCTCACTTCCACTTCTATAAATGTTCTCTTTGTCCTGGACCCCAGTCAGGTCCTTGTTTAACCAAGACGGACTCCTGATATATCTATTCATTTTTGTGAGTACTAGGATGGATCATTCTTTTGTTTGGAGAAGACTCTCCTTAAAGATCTGCTAACTCTTATGAGCTCCTTTGTCCTTCAATACTGCTTCCCACCAGATTATACCTCCCAGTTCTCTGAATAAGCTAAAGTCTACTTTCTTGAAATTCGGGATCTGTGTTCTGCTGCTTACCTTCCTCACTCCCCTCAGGATCTCAAGCGCTGCAATTTCATGGTCACTACAGCCAAGCCTGCCATTGATTATCACATCCCCAACAAGCTCTTCAGAGGTCATGAGTAGCAATGTCCAGGAGAACATCACCTCCCATGCAGCATCTGTATTAAGAAGTTATACATGACATCCTGTGGAAATTTCTAAGATTACCTGTGTCCTGCTGTACTGCCCTTTTGTCAGGTGTCAGGGAGGTTTAAGTCCCCTATGAGAAGTAGAGTCTGTAATATACAAACTTTCATCAATTGTTTAAGGAAGGCTGTCCATTTCTTCACTCAGATTCGGAGGGTCTGTAACACACTCCCACTACAATGTCATGCTTACTGGCCTCTCTTCTGATCCTGACCTGCAAGCTCTCAACTACACCGTTGCCCATACCACAGAAGAGCTTCACACATTCAAGCAGCTCCTTTACATTGGCAGCAATCCCCTTTCTCTTCACCTCTACCTGTCTTTCTTAAAGACTTTCTTTCCATCCATCTCAGTACACCAGGTGTATGAGTGACCCCACTAAATCTCAGACATTCCTGTGATCTCAGGAAATCCACATCTACTCCTACCCAAGCCTTTCCTCTTCACCAGCAGGACTGAGAATAAAACCCGGACTCCCATGCTATTCACCCTTGCCTCCAGAGCCCTCTAGTCACTCTTGCTATCCTCAGGGTCTTCCTTGGCAGTGTCACTGGTGCCCATGTGGATGAGCATGCAGCGGAGTGCATAAAGAGCACAATACCTTTCTCTAACTTATCATAGTTTTAACAACACACAGGACATCATACTACTGCATAGTATCCAGTACTTTAAAATATAAAATACCAGTGGTTATACAATACTTATCACTGCTACATGCAGCTTTCATTAGAATCTTACAACTTGTGCAGCAATACATTTGCACATGGTAGAACCTCCATTTCAGAAGAAATGAGAACTTCTCATATTAAATATCTAGTGACTTCACAAAAGAAAACAACATTTTTATAATTCGTTGACTATGTGCCTAAGTGAGCTTTATTATAATGAAATAAACTTCTATGAAATTCAGTATATTCCACAAATTCATGTTTATTATAGTCAGTACACTTTTCTCTCTTACAGTACTACTTTATTTAGATAATTAAGCATGTTGCAGTGGCTTGTATCATCAGGCAGTGTAGCAGTCCCTTTTTCCTCACCATGTTGCTAAACTTAAAAGAGGACTCATGGCTTAGGAAACCAAGACTTTCTGCTGCTAAAGAGACTTTGTTATACCTTGGGAAAACCTGTAGGTAGCCACTAGAAGTTAATGACTGCATACCTTTGTGTACAAGACTTGCTTATCTGTTATATGGGGACAGTGATGCTTCTTACTCTAACAGCAGTGGTAATTAAAGGCTTTAAGGTTTTAAAAACTCAAATACTCTAGCAGTGAGGTCCATAAAGGTATCTCACAATTTTCTGTGATTCACAATTCACAAATTGATTCTACACTGCCTAATATACACACATGCATTAATTTAGATAAGAAAACTGTATAAATCTTCTGGCGCAAAGAAGTCACTGGCTGTTTATTCTTAGCTCATCAGCTAGTAAAAACTGCTAACTCATAAATATTTTCACTAAGTGAGTGAAGTGTAGACATGCCTTCATTCTGGAATGCAAACTCTTGCTTTCCACTGTGATACACAGTGCTATATCATATATTCCAATGCATAAACTGATTGAATTACAAACTGAAATTAATCTGATGAAGAGGAAGATGTAGTTGGTTTCTTTCTTAATGAAGGTTTTTTTTTCTGACTTTCTCTAGTGTAATGGTAAGTGTTTGCTCCTGACCTTAAAAGACAGTTAACATTTTGCAAGTAGATTTTTTCCATTCTTTGGGTTTTTTTAAGGACACCTGAAGTGCAAGGACACCTGGTTTGTAAGGATTTTTAGTTAACACTATTCAGCATAAAAGACAATGACAAGAAGTAGGAGAAGCCATAAGCTGAACATGCCGATACAAAAACTCTAATGAGCAGTAGGCAATGGAGATATTAAGGGTACCCAGAACTCTAAGGTCACTGATGGATGGGCAACTGAAGGAACCACTCAAACATAATCTTGAAGAGGTTCAACCAGAATTTTGTAATTTATAAGAATGAAGATAAGGTTATCATGAGTGTGATGAGAAAAAGCAAACAGTATGGAATATTTGAGGTTGACTGTGGCAACATGCAAAACATTATGGGATGTTTAAGGAAAGGATCAACAGCAGGGAAAGGGAAGGATCAAGATTGAAGGGGAACAAAAACATAGGAAAATGAAAAGGAGGGGGAATAAAAATGTGGCCAGTTGCATGTAAGCAGGCTGCCAGTCAGTACTTTTGTCTGGCCAAACCCTGTGCCTCATCACCGTGATCTGAGATGACATCTTACTACACTGTACTCCTGACTATTTTTTCTTCGTGAGTGCACTATTTTGTGTGGGACACAATAGCTAACATCAAGAAGGGCTCACTGTCAGGTAAAACAGAAGGTCCCAAGGTTGGATACTGGACTGTCTATAGATCTGGACCAGCTATGGGAGACTTGTGTGAGAGCATATGTGCGAGGGAGTTTGTGTGATATGCTAGAAATCTTTAAACCTCATTATCTGGCAAGTAAGAACAGGATCAAGCCCTTTCTTCATGTTTACATGAGCACTGGTTATATGTATGCAGCACATATAAAGGCATTATCTTTCTGTCTGTGTTCATCTGTTGACCATGTCTGTACTAAGGGAGTAACTGAGTGTGTGTTTGTGTACTGATGACACATGCTTGGCCTCCCTGCTGCGTGGACTTCAAACAGGGAACCACACAGCTTTATCTCTAGTGGACTGGGAGGAAAACTCCGTTGGGTCCTGATGTCCACTTCTCTTAACAGTTTTTGCTCTCTATAAATAAGCATTCAGATTATGAGAGTCCTTATCAGCATTTTTTCACTAAGCAATTAGATTCTAGGATAGGATTTAACTAAAATAGGATGCCTACATTTAAGTACCTACATACAGACTCTGTATGTGAGCAAAGTGTTCAGACTCCCATTGTAGTTGGAGAAGAGCCAGTCCATAAAACATAAAGGGGGAGTCAGGTGAACAACAGATGGGATTCAGTTGCATAAAAATGTTATATGCTACTTATACTTCAGCTGCCAATGCAGAGAGACAGAGATCTCCTATAAGATATAAAATTTCTTGTACAAATTCTCAGTCATATCTGCCAGCCCTACTGTAAAGGCATATTAAATGGCATTACATACCTACCTGTGGGCACATGACTCATGGGAGCAATGTATACCTCAGAAAGTTAACCAGCTTGGTGTAAGCTTCCATTAACTAAATGGGAGGCCAGCCAGCTTGCTTAAAATTTAGATGTCCCCATGCCTTCAGCTGAATCTCAGTTTAAATGTCTTCTTTTGAAAGGTGAAGTTTCTAAGCCTTTCTTATAAGTGCTCTTTTCCCTTACAGTACAAGCCCCTGGCAGACACATCCAGTGCAATAACACCTGCAGTTAAGATCAAGAACGCATTCTAAGCTTCATGGAAAAGTCCTTGTAACAGCTTGAGGCATGGAGGGAAAGGACTGTGTGAACTGTTTCAAATACTACTTCTGAAAAATGATCAAGCAACTCATGGGCCAGGTGGTAGAAGCATACTTTTACAGATTTGTTGGAATGTTTGCAGAATCACAGAATGACAGACTGGCTGAGGTTGGAAGGCACCTCTGGACCATCTTGTCCAACTCACCTGCTCAAGCAGGGCCACCTAGAGCACCAGCTCTAGGACCATGTCCAGACAGCTTTTGAATACCTCCAAGGATGGAGACTACACTGTGTTCCAGTAGTTCAGTGGAATACCGTTAAAAAAACTTGATGCTTCAAAATAATATAGCACCAAAGTCACAAGCATGCCTATGATCTAATTCAGCTACAGGGCTTCCCAAAGCAGTAACAACAACAACAAAAATATTCACTTCAGAGATTAGACTATAGAACAGCAGCAAACACACTATGAATAAAAATATCCATCTCATTTCTTTTACCAGCCTGACTGTTAGATAAAGAAGAATATCTAGCTAAAAACATAACTAACTCATAAAGAGTTTTAAATTACTACTATAAACTAATCCAATTTCAAATAAACCGCACCCATTTGGCCTTAACTATTTTTTCTATTGCATCCATTGATTTCAGCCTCTCAGATCAGCTCTCACCAGCTGAAACAGAATTTCCACTTTGACAGAACTCACTCATATAGCACAGAGATACTTAGAGCTGTAGCAGATTTCATGAAGTTTCTTAACAGTTCCTGAAGTCTTTTGGACTAATTCATACAAAGACGTTCTGAGGATATGAAGACAGATGAATCTACAATTTCAGCTAAAACAAGCAAATATTCCCTCCCATACAGATCCTCTCTCCCCTTTCATCTCAGCCGTCCTCCTCCCCTGCCCTGGAGTATCTACAAGTCATCATTCTATCTATCTGTAACTCCCTTAACACCCGTAATACATTTACAGAAATACAAGTAAAAATAATCAGCTATAACTCAGAAGCCACAGAAAGAAGAGAATCAAAGAGTAGCAGAGCATTCCCCCGGGGTTCTGGTGGGAGAGGTGGGGTATGACCTTACTGAGTTCTCAATTTTGCCCATCACCACAGCGTCTTTGACAGTCCTATGATTGTAGAGAAGACTAAAACATTTTGTCATGAAAAGAATGGGTTTATGTGAAGATTTAGAGAAAATGTGCACCTACAGGTTCTATGCTAAATAAACTGATGTTCTCTCCTTTCCTTGACATTCTTCCTGTTGACCTAGAAAAGTGGTTTTTAGATCTAAGATTCATCTTTGTAAAATATGATCTAGATGCTTTTTAGGCCTTCCAGTAGGATACTTTCTGAGTTTGCATGCAGCAAAAACATAATGGAAGAAGAGCCCTATAAATTTGTTTTCCTCTGTCTTAAAGAAGTAACTCTCTCCCAGTTTCATTTACATACCTTCATAGGTGTAAGACTTCATAGACAAATTCTAGTACAGCCATGTTTGCTATTAACTGTGCACCCCAGACCTAAAAATTCACAAAATAAAATAAGAAATATACAACACAGACAAGATTTCATATTCGTTAAAGACGAATATGAAACAGAAACAACTGTTTCAGAAACAACTCCAGAGCAGCAAATCAAAACTCTTAAGAGACCAAGCTTTAACAACTGTCAGTAGTCTCAGGTTTGAACTTACAGCTATTTCTGTATCTTCTTAGCTTTCCATGATCTTGACTCAGTGCTTGCCTAAGGGCTAGCTAAAGTTTAAAATTTTGTTTTATTTTTTCAAATCCCTTCCGTGCTAAGTCCCTCCCTAACTCCTCAACAGAAGTTCCTGACTCACTCACTTGCCTTTGGTAAAGCTATGGATGTGCTGAATTACTCAGCTGATGATAGAAATGTTTTCTCTGCTTCCATGGGGATCACACGAATAGAAAAGGACTACCACCTTGCCTATTTTTTCACATTTTTGCCCTAAACTGCCTAGGGCATCAACTGAACAGTTATCTATTCTCATTCTCAAATTTCCTATAGGCACCAAGGAAAACCATAGGAAGCTTGAGCAGAAAAGAAGAGGGAAAAAAAGTGATTTGTACACAAAAAAAAAGCAGTAACTAAAAATCAGTATTCTTGGCCAAAACATTGTAGGCATAAGCATAAAATTTCCCTTACAGGGTCAACAGGCTTCTATATAACATTAAAATAAGAGTTTCGAAGGGCAGTTCAATTCCAAACTCCTACTCGTGTCACTCAGCTTCCATTCATTTCTATTTAAGAACTCTCATTTTCTATTTGCATTGAAAAAAAATTTCTGTAAATTAGTTATAAGTAGTCTAAGGCTTGGTGCCTTTAATAAATTTTGATCAAATTTGCATTTGTGGTACAAATTTACTACTTAATTGATACAATAAATGGCAAATAAAATCCTTCTTCACCAGATGTTTTCAAGATCCTAGAAATTTCTAGAGTTAGTAAATATCTTCAGCAATGAGGCGCACAATACTTAGCAAAAGATGAAAATACCTTACTTGACAGTATTTTTAAGACCATTTTTCCGAAGTACATGAAAATGCAAAACAGTAGCATTTAGCAATATGACTAATTAGATAGCGCCCTTCTGTGTACGCTTACAGAGAATATTACACAACAGTTAAGACTGCAATAGTAGGGTTGAAGTGGTTATTCAGTTTTTATTCCCATCCTTGTTTGTCCTGATAATTGCGCCTTCTTTCTCTTTCCCCTTCGTCAAATAAAAATTTGAAAGACAATTATTTCACTGTTCATGAACACCTCCGAGAAACATCACTCTGTCCACAGTGTGAAGTTACGTTTTAACTGTTTGTGTATCGCTAGTAGTCATGATGCTCTAAAACCCCTCACAGAACGGCTGATCCCACTGCCAGAGAACACAAACAGAAAAAGGTAATATACACAAGAAATAGAAATTTTAGCATAACCCTAAAAATTTAGTCTACATTTTGAGAATACTAAGAAAGTAATGTAGCTGGTAATATCTCCTGTTGGAACAAGCAAAAAAGCCATACAAGCGGTGTTTAATTATAACTTAATAACTACTCTTTACCTACTTTATAAAACAATGAATTATAATGAGAGATTATGTTCTATCAGACTACAATGCCTTTTAATGTATTGTATGCTGTTATGAAGATAAAAAGTATTTGTGTTATCTGTTTTCTAGCATATGATTTTTATGTACCTGTACAGACTTCTGTTATTTTTCAAAGAATAAACAACTCCTAATAATACACTAATTTTTACCTCTTTGCTAGAGGTATCTTTCTTACTGTAACTTAAATAAAGTTGGGATCAAAAGTATTACCACTTAGGAATTCCACAAAGGAAATTTAAAACAAAAGGTGAGTTAGTTGCTCTTAGTAACTGTTCAGCTCCTGAGATTCTTTTCCTTTTTTTTTTTTTAAATTATAAATGGTACTTAAATTCACAGTTCAATATGGAAAAGGTGCTCAACATGAAAACCTATAACCAATAAAAAAGTTGCTTACCTTAAACTTCAACTTTCCTTGCAAGCTTGATTTTTTTGTCTTCATATCTGGTGGCTCCAAGTAGCAGTAGAATGAGAATTGCCTGTGTCCCTGTGAATGCCTAGAGCAAAGAGGTTAGTCTGTGATATATTGGTCTCTCTAATCTCTTCATATCCTCCCTGGCGCAACTGAGCATTTTGTCTAGCTCTTAATGCTGAACACAGATTGCAAAATCAGTGATTTCAACTCAACGTAGCAGGAAAGTAATTTGATTCCACATACTGTTTTATAACATAACTGTCTTATATAAGGTTTAGCCTATTCAAGATATATTTTACAAAGGAAACCATTACTTACAGGGCAGGAATATGCCATAGCATTATACCTTTGATTGCATCCTTGACTATTTTATTATGTAATGTTTCAAACAATCCTTTTTAATTTAGAGAACTATCAGTAATATATTTAATGCAGTTACAGGCAGCATGTGAACAAAAAAGATTGAAAACATAGCTGGCCCCGATCCAAACCCCTTTTGCCACGTGCCCTACTCTCACACACACAAACCCAATTCTGGACAGCTGCCAGCGCACACTTACCTTTCCTGTCTGAGCTGTTGTTTAACGCTCTCTTATAACTGGTAACCACCGTCCCTCAAGCAAGCTAAGGGAATGAGCTGGAGGGGGGAGGTGGGATCTCTCATTTATTTAGCAACATATTTGTGTGGACTGTTTTTATCAGTGTCATATATTAAAAAAAAAAAGTTTTAACAGCTCTACAAGTAGCAAAACATGTTTGTTTTCTTCACAATAAGTTCCCCAAGTTATTTGCCAAGTTCTTCAAACTCTTAAATTCATTGAAGGGGAAAAAAGCTTTTCAATATTCACAGTTTAATATTTTTTACCCACTTTGGTTTTTTTCCCCTCAATTCTCAGTTAGCAGAATTGAAAAGAACAAACCCAAACCATAGCTGGAATGAGCTGACCTGGCATGATTGCTTCCGATAGACCAAAGCGGATTACGTCACATGAGGATTATAGATTAAGATTACCGTGCTGATTGTGCGAATGCCTACAAGGACTTCAGATTTTTTTTTTTCTTTATTGTAACTTTAGCATTTGGGTGGGCTTATTCAGTGTATTTTCGCATGTATAGTTTGGTCTGTGCATTTGTTATGTCACATTTCAAGTGCAAGGAAATTTAGTGTGATGGTTGTTCTTTTATTTCTACCAACTGCTCTCATACAAATAGTTGTGACACATTCTACATGGGTCTAAGAAGCTTCTATAGACAGAAAAACAGATAGTGCCGGAATGACAGTCCCAAAACTGAGATTCAAATGAGGTGGCTTCTGTTTCCACTGTGACACAAAACTGTCTGCATGACCAGTACCTAATCCTTTAGAGACAGATATCCTATTGCTGAAATACCTTTGAAGTCTGACCCTGCTTTGGATTATGCCCAGATATACCCATATATATGTACACCTACAGAAAACAAAAACTCATACTACACACATGTGCAAGCAAATTATCCATAAATATATAAAAAGCATTTAAATATTGTGAAAATGCCTATAAAAGTTACAGTATTTTCCCTGATCACATAATCACATGGTTGAATCTTATCTTAGATTACTACAACGTAAAGATACTTGCTTTTGTTTTGCTTTAACTCTGATGATAGTGACCTTTCAATGTATTCCACAAATGCAAAATAAATAATGCTAAAACTTAAGTACACTAGGCAAGGGAGATGTCCTTGCTCTCTGCAAGCAATAGCTCTTCCAAATCACTCACACCACATTCATTAGCAATGTCACATTTTAACACACTTCAGCACCTGAGTAATGGCTTGAAGAAAGTTTCTGATAGTCCATGAGCCCAATAATTGATTAGTTGTCTCCATTGACTGAAGCTATCAACTTCGAATTGGAAAGCTGAAACTTCAGGTGACATGTTTTCACCTCAACAGTCTCCTGGCCAGTTTCTTAAGTTTATGTTGAAAATAGTAACTTCAAATTGGTTTTCAGGATCTGCTGATTTCCTGTCTCTGTAGTTTGTTGAAGTGTTTTTATGCATTTTCCTGGACTCAAGTCTGGATCAATACTACAGTGCAAGGGAAATGCCTGCCACCTTGACACGTTCAGATTCGTTGTGGTTAGCTATCAAGTCTGTCACACTTTGCAGAGTCAAAGCCATTTTCTTCAGGTCTGTATCTTCCCTGCAATGGCTGTAACAGACCACTAAGACAAGTGGGGAAAAAAAACCCCAAACTTTGAAATCAAGAACAGCAAAAATAAGTTTCTGTCTTCAGCTCAGAACTTTTGTTTAAAAATTCCACTCTGCTTCTATTGTATATGCATAGTAGAAACGTGACATTCAGAAATCATGTTAAATTTGCAAATACAATGTGTCCAGTACCTTCAAAGTCCTAAAGACTTTGTGTTAGCAAAAGTGGATCAGAATCTCCATACGTTCCATGTAACTTGTGTCCAAGAAATTTAACTTCAAAATTAACACATCTGCCCATTAAAACACAAGAGAGTGTAAGTTGAAGAAGAAAATAGTGAATTCTCTTACTATCAAGTTTATTGTGACACTTGAGTAAATCACATTCACAGCTGTATTATCACTGTACACTTTTCAGACTATTTCTATCAGTTCTAAAAGGTCAGCTTCTCCCCCAGCACCTTATTGACCCTTATTTTCCTTAAATATTTTTTTTAAAGGAATTGCTTCATTTCCTTTTGATGTCATACGTACCTGTATCGGGTGTCCGTGCCCTGGCACTGGCGGCGGGGGCAGCAGGGCGGGCCCTGTGAGGAGAGGCCGGGCTGCCCCGTGCCGGACACAGCTGGTCCCAGCCGGCTCCAACCGGTCCCGCTGCAGGGCAGGGCTGAGCCCCGCCGCCACGGTGGTGGTGCCTCGGGGAAAACGTGCTTAACAAAGGGCAGAAAACACCACACAGGCAAAGGAGGAGTGAACAGAAAAAGTGGGAGACGGCAGAGGAACACCGAGACCAGAGGAGGAAGGGAAGGAGATGCTGCAGGCACCAGAGCAGGCATGAGGACCACGCCAGAGCAGATTTCCACACTTGCAGCCCGTGGAGAACCCAACCCTGGAGCAGGTGAATATTCCCTGAAGGAGCTGCGGCCCGTGAGAAGGACCTACCTATACTGGAGCAGGCTGCTGACAGGAACTGCAACTGGTGCCGTCATAGCTGCTCCCACACTGGAACCAGTTGTTCCTGAGGGACAGCAGCCTGGGGACAGGACCCACGCTGGGGCAGGGGAAAAGCGTGCAGAGGAAAGAGCGGCAGAGAGGAGCTGGTTTGGCCTGGCCACAACCCCCCGTTCCCTATCCTCCTGTCCCAGTCACTGTGCGGGGAGGCAGAAGAGTCAGAATGAAGGAGTCAAGTTTGGGAAAAAAGGGTGGGGGTTGGTGTTTTCATTTTTATCTTCATTTCTCACTATCCAACTTGATTTTAATTGACAATAAATTAAATTAATCGCATCTGTTTTGACTGTGATGGTCATTGGTCAGTGATCTCTCTGTCTTTACCTTGACACACAAGATTTTTTATTTCCTCCCGTCTGGTTGAGGAGGGGGAAGAGAGTGGCTGGGCAGGTGCCTGGCAGCCAGCTCAGATCAGCCCACCACAATGCTCCACCGATATCTATTTGTTAGTTACAGGACAAAAACCTTAATGGAACCAGTCAGCTTTCACACATTTGGTATGGTATACCACTTGTAACCTAAAAAAATGGCATTATTTTAAATTAATTTATAGCATGTTTTGTTCAGATAAATGATAGCACTAACATTCATACTTACTTCTAAACTTCAGTATTTTACTACTTTTTACAGCACATAACAGTACATTTCAGTCTTCATTATGAGACAATTTATGTTTATCTAGAAATTTACTATGGAAGCCAAACTGTAAGCAGCCAAGGTAAGACTTGCGTCTGAAATACCTGTATTAAAAATAGGTCTCTATGTTCACACAATTAGTTTAGCCTGCCAGACTAATGGAAATATATTTTGCACCACTTACAATTAACTCATGGGATGCACAGTAGATATTACTGAATACAATGCTTCCTGGCCCTGACGTCTGTTGGCACAGCAGGGCTCATGTCCACACATGTAAACTCTTTTCTACTCCAAAACTAGGTGGCCATCCCATACTGCTTACTGTGAGCAGTCCATGGCTGTGAGGCTAGGGGGTTACCAGGCTGTTTATTTTTTAATTATACATATAATATCTTTCAGCTGTAATATCTATGATGAAAGCAAACAGAAAGATCTTTCAAGTATCTGGCATATCAATACAAGATTTCTGCTACTGGTAGAAACATTAGCAGAAATTTTGTGTATGCAAATGTTGTTCCACATTATCTTTGGTGTTTGTCCTAACCTTCCTGCAAAGTAATCTGTCTGGATATAGATGGAGAGAGAATACAAGGTTAGAGGCAACTGCTACATTTCTGCCTCCACATTTTAAAAACATCCTTTCCAATCCAAGATAACTATTGCTTCACCTTTACAAGGAACAGTGATAACTTTGCTTTCTCCTTGCACTTCAACTAAAGAAAATCTCAGTAGCCAACTTCATTTTCATCTCCTGTATGTTCCCTCATATGACACTTTCCCATTCTTGTGTACTAGAGTGATCTTATTGTGTCTCGTGAGGAAGTGTTTTTTCAGAACAAGTAGGGGTCACTTGGCAGAAATAGCCTTCTAGAATCAGCTTTAATGTTTTAGTATTGGCTCTAATAAAACCATTGGATTACTTCTGCAGAAAACTGCATAAAACAGATACAAAGTCTGTTTTGCAGGCCTCTGAGTAACAAAAGGTATTGTTTATCTTAGTTATACGCATAAAAACAAAACAAATAACTCTTTCCACTAATGAGTATCTCTCCTGAACAATGTACCTCTTCCATGATGTTCCAAATATCTTATTTAAAAAAAAAATTAAAAATAAAAAAAAAATCAATATTCATTGATAATTGCTTCCAAAGATATCTCTGCTAAGAACGTAGCTGTAACATTTAAAGTGTGGTATCTCCTTGCCAACATGTGAAGTGATAAAGCTGGTTGAAGTGTTTCAGAATTTTGATGATCAGAACATGTGAAATAAAATTTCACACTTCAACCACTTTAATATTTTTAAGTGTTATATATTTTTAATCTAAATACCAATTTTCCATTTTTATTCTTTGTTCAGCAAGACTTAATCACAAACATCCATTGAAGCTAGAAAGCGTAGTGAATGAAATTATTATCCTGTTGAAGTTAGTCTTTTTTGACATTAACTTGTGCGCATCCAGGATTTTTTCCATTGCCTCCTCCTATTCATTTATTCTTCCTTCTGCTTATTTAGGGTAGGAAGTATGTAATCTATGTCAGCATAGTATACAAGTGATTAGTCTAAATTTTGAAGAACTTTGGTAAAAAAAGAAAAGACATTGTAGTTTATACTTTTCTAATTTGTTATTTCTGTATGTCAAGCACCCATTCAGCCTATAGACGTGACTTTGGTAAATAATTCAGAATTATAGAGATTAATATTTATTTTTAAACATCCATCTGTAGTTTTATTCTTATAGTATGTCTCAAAACTTGAACTTAAAAATCAGAAAAATGCTGCATATTTGAATGCTGCACTTACTTGCATACCCTGTATCACTAAACGGTTCCTAATTAACTGTAAAAATAGAAAACACAGACGCTATATGTACTAGCAAAATAAGGCTGATTAAACGCATTCATATCTCAAGCGCTGAACCTCTTAACAGTTAATTGGATTGACATCTTCCCAAAAGAGATGCACCAGCAGGTGGCTTTTGAATGTGATAGAAGTCTACAACTGCAAATCATTGATCAGTGGCAAGATCCCACTGACTCTCTTTAGTTCTGGATCAAGAGTTACACTGTATGAACATGGCCATGACTTGTGAGCCATGGTATCCTACCCAGTGCCCATGGACTTTCCCCATGTACTCAGTTATGGAAGGAGTTATCATTTATACAGTGATAAAACATCAGATAACTCTGGTACAGAAGAAACTATTATTTTTCCTCAGAGACACACAGGGATCTGTTCAGCAGCCTTATGGCCTCAGCGCCAAAGGAAATCACACAATTTTCAGGAACTGGTTACAAAGTAACTTCCACCATAGATTACACATTGATGCCAATAGGACTGTACCAGAAGAAATGAAGCATGAATTGTGAAGCACATTTACACTCACCCACAATCCTATTTCCTCCCCTCAAGCTTGAAGGTGGAACTTTGCTTTTTATATCTATTATAAATCATGTTTCTTTCCATTGCCTGCAAGCTTGCTAGACATTTCCAGAGGCATAAACAGAATCAAACCAAAACAACTGCTTGTGCTGTTAGTACGAATGCTTTTCCTTTCTCCAAACATTTTAACTCTTTGTTAACAAACTCTTAAAAAAATGCCCCCTTCTCTCTTCCCAAAAGTAAGAACATATTTATGATTTATTGTAATATAGTTTTGATTGAAATTTTCCTGTAATGGAAAAACTTTTCTGTAAATGCAGTTTATTTACTTGCTCCTAATACTTTAAGCAAGTTCTTTTGCTACTGCCTGTCAAATTCACTTATCCCTTCTGTAAAATGATACAGTGGATTAATCTCAATCAGGATCAGCTCCATTTCTTGCATGGGTCTCCCACTTCTACTATACTATCAGAAGCAAGAAATAAGAGGTTTTGTTTGTCCCAAACTGGGGTAAAATATATTGAATATTCCTAGACATGATTCAGAGATTCATCTGGCAAGTTCTGGAGAAAATAGATTACTTTCTCCAGCTGTGGAGATAGAATGTTCCTAAACTCAGTACTGTTAATTGTCTTGTAGTTATAAATGACAAGAAAAGTAATTCCATTTCTAGGGCTGTGTGGTCATCTGCAAGAACACTATGTTCAGTTCCTTAACAGTGATGGAAGAACTTAAATAATGACAAACTTAAAAAAAGGAAGAAAGGAAGAAAAAAAAATTAGAGCTCTACCCTTAAGAAAAGAGCATAGGTTTGATTGGGTCTGAAACGTTCTGTGTTCAGAAGATTTTTTTGTTTGCTTGTTTGGTTTTAAGTCCCCTTTTATATACACTCTGCCATGTTTTTCAACCTTTCATCCACCTGAACTGTAATTGCTGGAAATATTGCTTATAGTTATACAGCTTTCTAAAATGACATCTAATGTACTCCTGTTTTTATAAGAACATCAATCTACTACAAAATGAACGTTGTTACAGTGTAAAAGAGAGAAAATGAAGTCTGCAAGGAGCATCAGGAGGAGAAAAATATTTTTAAAGTAGATTTAACCTGTTTATTCCAAACTCCATCTAAAGGTCGTAAGTATTTAGCTTCTATAATCTAATGATGCAAGTGTAAAATGCAGACAGAAGGAAAATTTCATAAAGAACAAGACCTTTTTTTTCCTTAATAAAGAGTTTTTCTTGTAGCTACTTTCCAGCTGTAATTAATTATTTATCTTGCCCTTCACACTGCAGGAAAAACAACCCCTTGCAATTTTCATTATCTAAAGAAATTACTGAAATGACACAGTTACCTTGTGCCAGGGCTTATCTTTCCCTAAGGCAGCCAATATTGCCATACTTTTTCCCCTGAGCTGTGTTCTGTAGCAGGGCACAGAAATACTAACTGCAGGCAGAGGTCATGACAGCCGCATTAGATAGAAAGTTCATGCAAAAGCTTTCACTGAAACTCTTTCTTTATGTAAGTTTACAGAGTTAAGGTACTGCATACAGTAAAAGGACAGTTATGCTACACTTCTTGAGAAAACTTTCTAAATGCTTCCATTACTTATTCATAGGCAGCCAAGTGTCTTAATGCTCAGAGACAACTCCATAAGCATACAGGTGTCAGCTTTAGTGAAAAAAACATTTTAGTACTGCAGATAAAATATCTTTTATACCATGCAAACAGCCCAAACAACAATTAACACCTTCTAAAAAAATCTAATGTAGGAGTTGCTTTCTTCCTAGACCTGCTCCTAGTCATTTACGGTAATTCCTGGAGCACGAATGATGGAACATTAGCCTGCTTTACCTAGAAACAGCCTCTTCTCTTGGAAAACTCTCAGGGGAATAGGTTCATCTATTGCGCTGTGCACTGGAGCCCTTGGAAAAAAATACAAGAGGAGGCTCAGTAAGTTATACATACTAAAATTTATGTATTTCCTCAGGAGCGTTCCTTTCTAATTGAAGGGCTGAATTATCTGTGCTCCACTGATAAAATTCATCTGAATAAGGTTCTTGTTATTTGGTAAATTACTTAATAAAGGAGCGAGTTCAGCTGGCCTTTCATTTGTTGATTAGCCAGTTGCTGGTCGATACCAGGTCAGACAGTGTCCCCAGGCAGCTGGTACTGAGAAACAACTGGAGTTAAACCCAACAGCACATTCAGAGAAGCTAAAACACATTTTTCTATTGAAGTCCACCTTAACGAATACTTTTCTGCGTCTGTTTTACCATCCATATTGCTGTCCACTATTTTGTCAACTTCTGTAGTTTATTTCAGTAATCCAGTTCAGGTATACATCATTTGAACAGACTTAGCTTACATGCAAGCTTGCATTTATGCATCTCTTAGAACTTTATCGTATTGTTTTATGATTATGGTATACAGAAAACATCCATTGTTATGTTTTTCTTTTTCAAAAAAACCCAATCCACATTCAACAACATCCAATACTGTTCTTATCCTTGAGATGCTGGTTAAAAGTGGATTTCAAATGCTTTAGATAATAAAAGGAAAAAAAAAAAAGGACAGGTCTTCAGAAAGAGATGCAAAGTTTATTTTGAGATTCTGTGCAGAGAAAGTGATGTGGTATGCAAGGAGCAGAAATCAAAAATAATAGCAAATTATGTGATTCTGCTTGAAATGCTTGGTTTCAGATTGAAAGCACTGCCTTTGCTTTTTGGGCTGCCATATGCATCTATGACAAGGTGACCCGCTTAGTGGATGAGGGGAAGGCTGTGGATGTTGTCTACCTGGACTTTAGTAAAGCCTTTGACACCATTTCCCACAGCATTCTCCTGGAGAAACTGCCTGCTCATGGCTTGGATGGATGCACTCTTCACTGTGTAAAAAAACTTGCTGGATGGCCAGGCCCAAAGAGTTGTGGTGAATGGAGTTAAATCCAGTTGGCAGCCAGTCACAAGTGGTGTTCACCAGAGCTCAGTACTGGGGCCAGTTCTGTTTAATATCTTTATCAATGATCTGGATGAGGGGATTGAGTGCACCCTCAGTAAGTTTGCAGATGACACCAAGTTGGGTGGGAGTGTCGATCTGCTGGAGGGTAGGAAGGCCCTGCAGAGGGACCTGGACAGGCTGGATTGTTGGGCTGGGGCCAACTGTATGAGGTTCAACAAGGCCAAGTGCCGGGTCCTGCACTTCGGTCACAACAACCCCAGGCAATGCTACAGGCTTGGGGAGGAGTGGCTGGAGAGCAGCCTGGCTGAAAAGGACCTGGAGGTGTTGGTTGACAGCCGCCTGAACATGAGCCAGCAGTGTGTCCAGGTGGCCAAGAGGGCCAATGGCATCCTGGCTTGTATCAGGAATAGTGTGGCCAGCAGGACCAGGGAGGTGATAGTGCCCCTGTACTCAGCACTGGTGAGGCCGCACCTCGAGTACTGTGTTCAGTTTTGGGCCCCTCACTGCAAGAAGGACATCGAGGTGCTGGAGCGTGTCCAAAGAAGGGCAACAAGGTTGGTGAAGTGTCTAGAGCACAAGTCTTATGAGGAGCAGCTGAGGGAGCTGGGGTTGTTTAATTTGGAGAAGAGGAGGCTGAAGGGAGACCTTATTGCTCTCTACAACTACCTGAAAGGAGGTTGTAGCAAGGTGGGGGTCGGTCTCTTCTCCCCAGTAACAAGCGATGGGACTAGAGGACACGGCCTCAAGTTGTGCCAGGGCAGGTTTAGGTTGGATATTAGGAAAAACTTCTTCAACGAAAGGACAGTCAGGCATTGGAACAGGCTGCCCAGGGAAGTGGTTGAGTCCCCATCCCTGGAGGTATTAAAAAGACAGGTAGATGTGGTGCTTAGGGACATGGTTTAGAGGTAGACTTGGCAGCGCTAGGTTAACAGTTGGTCTTGATGATCTTAAAGGTGTTTTCCAACCTAAACAATTCTATGATTCTATGCCTTTCAAGGCTAGTTTGCATATATGTGCAAAAGTTTGCAATGGTAATGATTGAAGCAGTCAGAAGCTCATAAATGGCCAGAGGTAAGCTAAAGTTAAATACTAAAGCCTAAACACCACAAGATTTAATTTTTGAGAAATGTTTTGGGGTTTTGCCCCTTGCTTGTTTTTTTCTTTTGTTTTTCTTTTCCAATCAAGTACATAGGAGAGAATAGTTAAAGTGTATTGAACAAGAGAATCAAAGATTTCCCTTCAGATGTGTTCAGCTGGTTACTTTTTAAAGGAAAATTAGTGGGTATTCCTTTTATCCGTAAGTTACCAGGGGCCATATCTTCTACAGCATATGGGTACCTGCATATTTCAAGAGGCAGGAATTACATTTTCTAAGATGTAGCAAGTTAGATGCCTAACTACTACTTATTCCAGCCCACTAACCAGGCTAGGCCTTAGAGAGTAGCAAAAAAGGGGGGGAATGTATCAAAGACTTTTCTTTAAACCTAGGATTAAGAAGAGAAGATGACCACCAGCGTAAAGCACACAGAAAGATATTCTGGTTTTCTCATTTTAGGTTCCCAACATGAGACCTTGCCTGCAGGTCATTAGTTTCTACCTCTCAGCACACAAATAAAATCCTACAGGCATTCCTTTTACATTTCTCCCACATTTCACTGTCAGGAGGAAAGAAAGCAAGGTTACACTCTAAGTTTACCTTTCATCTATCACATTGTTTCACCATTCCAGTACCTTTTTGCACCGTTAAATGTTCATACTGAAGAAACTGGGATTTATCATGATACACTGATGTAAAAGTAAATGAGAAAGAATGGATTTACCAGTCTAGATTAACATAAACTTTTCACTGATAAGAGACTGCGTTTTTATTTTCCATAAAAGTTGGGTGCATCTTGCCTATCTGGATATTAGCTAAAATCTGAGATAGTGCCACACTGGTGAAAATTGGTTAAGGTTGAGAGATTCGTTTTTGTGGAGAACTGGAAAGCAAGAAATATGAAAAAGCACATTGAAGAGCAGAAGAACAAGCTTGGGGAGGGTTTACTAGTAGATCTTTTCTAGAACTGGTCATAGGGTTAATCTTTTTAATACACTTTCTGATGTCCTTGTCACAAAGTGGAGGAGTGGGTTAATGAGATTCTCTGATTAAAAAGAATTGGAGTCGTCGTCTGTACAGAAAAGAATGGGAAATTCTCTTCCATATAAGAAAAACTGGATGACCTTGAGGATGGTAATAATAGAAATGAAGTGAAATTCAATACCTTGTGAACTTAAAGCTAAACAACAGGAATTGATGCTACAATCCAGAGGGTGAGTCTGAAATAGCAGAGCAAAAGAACATGGGTAAATATATTGTTACAGGATGACTAGAAACCACTGATGCGAGAAAGTTCTAAAAAACAGCAAAGACAATCTAAAAATGTTTCAGGATTTATATTTTCAGGAAAGAAAGAGAATTTTTAATGTCACTATAAAAGACCTTAAGGTCTTACTCTCATCTGCAATACTGTTTATATCAAGTATGGTCATTCTGGTTCAAGAGAAATTAACTGGAAGTAAAGAGATAAAAAATTCCAAGAGTGCTACCAAGTCTGTTTTAGGAGTGAGTATTAAAGGAGCCTAGGCCTTTTTACCCTAGTAAAATGAAGGCTGAGAAAAGGATATGATTGCACTCTCTAAATACATCAGAAAAATAAACATACAGAAGGCGAGAAGCTACAGGACAATGTCAACACAGGAATAAATGGATTGGTCATTAATAAATTTAGCTTGGAAATTAGAAGACTGTTTCTAGCCAGAGAACAATGAATTTATAGAACAACATTTCAATGGAACTAGTGGGGAAAAACAATCTAGGCATGCAAAATTAACTCGATCTGTTTAATGAAAAGGATTGTATGATATGGTTGTCCATGATAGGAAAGGGCTGGATTTGAACACTCAAAATATCCTTTTCAATAAACTCCAGTCTACTACGCTACTTTGACCATGACCTGATAATGCTTCTTCTCTTCTTCGCAAAATATTGTTTTGCTACTGTAGTCTTTTGGACCCTTAAAAGAAAAACTGACACCAGTCAAAACATATATTCAAAAGAATCCTAAAAACAACACACAGAAATCTGCTAATAAAAACAGAATGCTACCCTCCTCAGGGAGGGTATGAGATTACAAAATTGTGGGATGTTGTGGTAGGTTGACTTGGCTGGCCACCAGGTGCCCACCAAGCCAGTCTATCACTGCCCCTCCTCAGCTGGACAGGGGGAGAAAAAAAATATGATGAAAGGCTCATGGGTCAAGATAAGGACAGGGAGTTCACTCAGCAATTACCGTCATGGGCAAAACAGACTTGACTTGGGGAATTTAATTTAATTTATTGCCAATTAACAGCCAAGTAGGATAATAAGAAATAAGAACAAATCATAAAACACCTTCCCCCCACCCCTCCCTTCTTCCTGGGCTCAACTTCATTCCCAACTTGTCTACCTCCTCCCCCCCCAAGTGGCACAGGGGCATAGGGAATGGGGGTTGCGGTCAGTTCATCACATGTTGTCTCTCCCGCTCCTTCCTCCTCACAGTCTTCCCTTACTCCAGTGTGGGGTCTCACCCACGGGAGACAGTCCTTCATGAACTTCTCCAATGTGGGTTCTTCCCACAGGCTGCAGTTCTTCATGAACTGCTCCAGCGTGGGTCCCTTCCATGGGCTGCAGTCCTTCAGGAACAAACTGCTCCAGCGTGGGTCCCCCGTGGGGTCACAGGTTCTGACAGCAAACCTGCTCCAGTGTGGGCTCCTCTCCACGGGTCCACGGAACCTGCCAGTAGCTTGCTCCAGTGCAGGCTTCCCATGGGGTCACAGCCTCCTTTGGGCATCCAGCTGCTCTGGCGTGGGATCCTCCACGGGCTGCAGGTGGATATCTGCTCCACTGTTAACCTCCATGGGCTGCAGGGGGACAGCCTGCCTCACCATGGGCTTCACCAGGGGCTGCAGGGGAATCTCTGCTCCAGCGCCTTCTTCACTGACCTTGGTGTCTGCAGAGTTATTCCTCTCTCACATGCTCACTCCTCTCTCCTGGCTGATGTTGCACAGCAGTTTTTACCCCTTCTTAAATACGTTATCACAGAGGCACTACCACTGTCGCTGATGGGCTCAGCTTTGGCCAGCAGTGGGTCCGTCTTGGAGCCGGCTGGAAATGGCTGTGTCTCACATGAGGGAAGCTTCTGGCATCTTCTCACAGAAGCCACCCCTGTAGCCCTCCCACTACCAAAACCTTGCCATGTAAACTCATGTCCTGGTTTCAGCTGGGATAGAGTTAATTTTCTTCTTGGTAGCCGGTATGGGGCTGTGTTTTGGGTTTAGGACGAGAACAATGGCGATGCTAAGTACCGCTAAATAGTCGCTAAGTAGCGCTTACATTGGTCAAGGACTTTTCAGCTTCCCGTGCTCTGCCCGGTGCACGGGGGGGCTGGGAGGGAGCCACATGACGTCATGCTCAGTATATAAGCTGGGGGAAGAAGAAGGAAGGGGGGGACATCTGGCGTGATGGCGTTTGTCTTCCCAAGTAACCGTTACGCGTGATGGAGCCCTGCTTTCCTGGGGATGGCCGAACACCCGCCTGCCGATGGGAAGTAGTGAATGAATTCCTTGTTTTGCCTTGTTTGCGTGCGCAGCTTTTGCTTTCCCTATTTAACTGTTCTATTTTATTTTACTTCAATTATTAAACTGTTCTTATCTCAACCCACGAGTTCTCTCCCTTTTACCCTTCCGATTCTCTCCCCCATCCCACCGGGGGGGAGTGAGCGAGCGGCTGCGTGGTGCTTAGTTGCTAGCTGGGGTTAAACCACGACAACTCAATAGAGACATATTAATATTTGCATATTCAAATGCTGGGATCTAAATCTTATGAAATATAAACATGCACATTTTTTTGACTCCGATATGCAGCAATTAAAGATAGATGCATCGCAATGGAAATATGCATAGCATGAATTTCTGCTTGAACAGAAACAACTTTTTATGTCACAGCATTCAAAGTAGATATGCCATACAATAAATGGCATGAAGACTGATCAGTCAGCTTCAGAGAAAGTCCCCATTGGAGCTGACCAGATACATAATCAGGAGGACATCAAATAGCAAGATATGCAGCACCTTCCAATTTTCACAGGGATAACTAAAATTTAGGAGGTGTATTTCATCATCTGTGACAAACAGTAAATTTTCCATTAATAATTGAACTGACATTTAAGTGTTCAGAATTAGCTTTTAAGTTAATCTTCTCTGAGATGTATCTATGTATGTCTGCTGTAATTATAGCACATTTGCCTCATTTAATTGAAGCTTTTAATCTAAAAGGTTATGTTTTAAAACACATTCCCCTAAAACCCATACTAGGAATGAATTATTGGCAAGACAGCAAAGTTGTTCTGGGGACCATAAATCAACAGAGCATTAAAGATACTGGGCACTGATATTTATTTTAAGATAAAGTAACTAAAAGTTACATCTGATGATATGTCCAAGCCCTCTAATAAGTGATGTTTTCAAAAGTCATGAGCATGCAAGTGCTAGAAATGACTACTAAGGAAAACCAGCACTTCAAAGAAAAAAATAAATCTGCCAGATATTTACTTTACTCAAATAGAATTGGAGCTAACTCTAATCAAAACCAACTGTAAAAACCTTTCACTGTTTGTTCAATCTTACTTAGTTTAGACACCGAGGCATAGGAGAGTGGTTTTCATCATGCTTTTTGTAAGTCTTGTTCAAATTTAGTGGGATATAATTCCCAAACCAAGACTCAGTTAAAAATGAAATTTTTGAAATATTGTATCAGTAAAACCAGCTGAAAATAGTACTTCACAGAATCACAGTCTGGTAAGGTTGGAAGGGACCTCTGGCATCATCTAGTCCAACCCCCCTGCTCACACAGGGTCAACTAGAGCTGTTTGCTGAGGACCATGTCAGCTTTTGGATATCTCCAAGGTGGGAGACTCCACAACCTTCCAAGGCAACCTGTTCCAGTACTTGGTCACCCTCACAGTAAAAAAGTGCTTCCTGATGTTCAGATGGAGCCTCCAGTGTTTCAGTTTGTGCCCATTGCCTCTGGTCCTGTCACTGGGCACCAGTGAAAAGAGTCTGGCTCCATCCTCTTTGCACCTTCAGGTATTTGTATACATTGGTAAGATCCCCCTGAGACTTCTCTTTTCTAGGCTGAACAATCCCAGCTCACTCAGGCTTTCCTTATAGAAGAATGTTGTTAACCATCTTTCTGGGCCTTCACTGGACTCTCTCCAATATGTCCATGTCTCTCTTGTACTGGGGAGCCCAGAACTGGACACAGTACTCCAGCTGCGGCCTCACTAGCAGCGAACAAAGGGGAAGGATCACTTTCCTCGACTTGCTGGCAAGACTCCTAATGCAGCCCAGGATACCATTAGCCTTCTTTGTTACAAGGGCACATTGCTGGCTCATGTTCAACTAGGTGTCCACCAGGACCCCCAGCTCCACTTTCTGCAAAGCTGCTGTCCAGCTGATCAGCCCCCAGCGTACGCTAGTGCCTAAGGTGGTTGTTCCTCCCCAGGTGCAGGACTTTGCACTTCCCCTTGTTGAACTGCATGACTGATTCTAACGTGCAGCAGTTGTGTGTTGGATAGATTATATAGGAGATCAATTAAGGGTAAAGGTATGGCTATGGCTCTCTGATCAGAATGAGGGAGAGACTCCAATTTCAGTGATAGACTAAAGAATAGGATACTTATATTATGAGCTTAGAAATGAACAGAGTACCAAAATCAAATATTATACTAATAAACAGAGAAAGATTGTCGAGATTAGTAAGTCCTTTCACATGCAGAGGAAGAGGTAGGTGAATATTACTCCCCACTATGCTAGGCTGAATTTGTAACTTCAGTTCAGCAATAAGAATTTCTTTTTCCCGTTCCTTGGGCATTCTTAGCACTTTACGATTAAGATGAATACTTACTGGATCAGATATCATGCTGTGAATTAAAGAAAACATTCTGCCTTGTCTACCTAAACTGTGCTACCCTCTGTATGATATTAAATACTACACATTTTCCTCTCTACGAAGATCTAGCAGTGCTCATGAATAGTCCCTCCTGCTACTCACCAGCCTGGCAGATCTATATACTTTTCACTTTTAAACACACCCTAGATATTTCCATCTTCTTCTCTAGATCGTTTCAGTGATAAGGGCATACTGAAGTACAAAATGTCTTAGTAGGTGTTACACGAAGATTTTACACAGAGCATAAGGCCTGAAGAAATCAACACAGAAAAAAAAAGAAAAAAATTCTTTTTATAAAGAGTATTGAACATTATTATAACAAAATAAAACATACCTTTTTTGAAAAAAAGTATATTTAGAACAATTAAATTAAATTATAGCACTAAGTGCTAAGTAAAAGGTTGATTGTCTTTCTGAAAAGGGGTCAGCTAGCTAAATGGAAACCTGAATGTACTGGCAGAAAGATTTTGACAGATAAGTTTTAGAAACTAAATTGAATAAAATGAATGAACATTCTATATTTAACTATACTGTCAAAACCAGACACTCGAAAAATCACAAGCCAGGCACAATATATCATGAGACTGTTAAAAAAAAAAAAAAGAACTCATGACGTTTAAGACATCTTATAGATTGTATTATTTTTATTTCCCATCTGATTTGAATGTGTAAGAACGATGATCTTGGGATTTTCTCCACAACCTGAAGGGCAAAGGACTAGATAAAATCTTGATAATTGATCGCATTATGAATCTCTTTACATGCAATGTTTTATTTAAAACCTTAGTTCCCATGAACAAGGTAAGAATTTGGTCCAACAAATTTCTTTCAAGAGATGAAGCTTTAAACAAAACACTGAAAAGCCTGAGACTCGGGATAAAATCGTAACAGAGGGCATGACAACACTAATTAAAAAAAAACTTTTTTTTGAGCAAAATGAAACCATTTTTAAGAAAACCAGGTGCTACAAGGGTGATCTGGCAGATAGATTACAGAGAGTTTTTATTGTCCTCAATTGGGACTGAGAGAAAAAGTGCAAGGCTTCTTCTTGGAAAACTGCAATATTCAAAAAGGATGTGAGAAACTTGTGCTAAAAAAAAAAAGCAGGCTTTTTTACTATGGTCTTGACATCCTATCTTCCAATTTTTTCCTGAATAACCTAGCTCATTAAAGGTTCTGAACTGCTTTTCTACCATGCCCTGCTTTTTTCTGGAAATAAAACTCAGTGTGCAACAAGCCTACAGTCAAATATTAATTTTTTTCTTCTCTAGGAAGAAGAAAACCCTATTGTCAGATGAACATTTTTCTGTTCTGTCTCTGTGAATATTTCAAGTTATTCATTAGATAAGACTGCAATGGAGATTATTTATTGAATAGCGTAATTCTTTGGAAACAAGATACAGCTGACATTTAAAAAAAATAAATAAGCAAAATTCTAGTCTGTGGAATTCAAATGGCCTTTTCTTGCTAATTGTGATGGTAATTGAAATTTTTTGCTACATGATTTTTCAGAAGAAACCCTAGGTACACAAGTCCCAGATAAACCTTTTTACGTGCAGATCATTCGTCTGGATTTGGTAAGTGAAGGAAATTACTATAAACGCAGGAGGTATTTTTCAACTATCCTAGAGAGGACTCCATAGAGCCTGCTGCTCTATACTGAAATTCTAGCCAGTAATTTATTACTCTGAAAAGCAAATGTGCTCTCTCCTCAAGTCATAGGTTGTCCTTTCACTATCTGTTCCTTGCCAGAGCAACTCATAAATACAGGAGTAGCCTTCACACACTATGGATATCAGGCACCAGTCTGGCTTCTGCAGATGAATGGGATATACATAACACCTGAGATTTTAGAACTGCTTGAATTTAGGCACTGAGATGATTTATTTGCGTACATCCCATTGTTCAGATTTTTTTTCTTCTGGAGAAATAAGAACACCATAAAAGTGTGTTACTTGCCTGAATCTACTTTAAATACTAGTCAAGATTAGAATGAAAATGATACATTTTAGCAAAGTTGTGTCAACTTCTTGATTACAGAACTGGATGTTCAGGATGTTACAGAAGAAAAGTATAAAAGAAGAAAATACATCCTGTCATTTAATCCTAGTATCTGACATCTTGTTTTAGATGCCATTTATGATTCCTTGATGTTTAATATCAGCTGTAGAAGCCAAGATAATTATCTAGGTTCACTCTACCCCTAGGCAGTGCCTTTCAGAAACAAACTTCACGTTTCAAAGTTAGAGGACCTTCCCACCTCCTTTGATGAGACTGCCTATGCAAAGTGTATGCTGCCTCTCTTTGTTCCAAATCAGTCGTCTTCCCTTTCTGCCCCACATTTTTACGTTTAACTTGAAGTGGTATTGCCATGCAACACAAATGCAGACACTTCTATTCCTCTGCCCTAGACCTCTCAGTTTACAAACCTGATTTGTTCTTTACTTAGCATCTCCTCCTGGATTAAATGGCTTTCCTGCTAGTCCTGAACTTTTTCAAGGCAGCTGCTACATTTTAAATGCATATTATTGAAAAGCAGTCACTCTTACCTTCTGTCTTATCAAACTTGCAATCTCTGGTGAGCTCACCATAGAGACCACACCGAATATGTTAATGATAAGAGTTTGTTACTCTTCTGAGCTACTTCAGACACAAGCATCTGCTAAATTTAAGTGAAATAAACCTCAGTAAAGTATCAGATGCTCCTCCTACTACTTAAATGCACATTCTAACTTTTCAAGATGAATGGTGAGGGAAAAGTCAGAAGACATGGAGTTAAGAATGGCATAAAAACCCAACTGTAGTTCCTGTAGGTACCAACTATCCATTACTGGATAGCTGTGAGGGATGTTATTTAGGAGAGGCTACCAGTCAGCTGAAAAAAGCAAAAGAAATAGGACACAGTAAGAAGATAAAAAGGATACAAAACAAAGCTGATGTGAAGAGTCTAAATAAGGAGGAACAAGATTGAAGTAAACCGCATGCAACAGGAACAGTTCAATCAGAGCTACAGGAAGTTTTCAGAATGGTGAAATGGCGAAATGGCTTTACTGTTGAGGCTTGGACTATAGCTATCATGTTATTTTCTTTTTTTTTTTTCCTGGAAGCAACATACAGAGGTGACATGAAGGGAAGGGGAAAGTACCATCCATCACCTGGTTCCTAGAATTCCATGAACTGTAAAAGTGGGCTTTCCTGCCTATTTTCCGTATTATGCCTTATATGACTTCATATGTAATCTTTTTTAAACTTTAAATCAGATATTTATAATACGAAAAATCTATCAATACAAAATATTGCAAAACTTAAGAGCTAAATAACTTGTGCTAAGTAGGACTGTGTACTTATTAATTTTAGTGTGCTTTCACAATATTAGAAAATTAATTAGCAATCTGTCCCTTGAAAATATTAAGTTAACGCTGCCAGGAAGTATCAACCTTTAAGAAAATGAGAGCATATTTGTAAGTATATAGTGATAATTTAGAACATCTACCAATGAAGCCTCTCAAAGGCTTTACAAGCACTACTAAATTTAGAAACTCTGAAGCCTTCCAGACTGCAGAAATATAATTATTCCTGGTTTTAAAATAAATTAAAACAAAGAGATTAATTGACATACCAAAGACCTAAAGAAGTCTCAGGCTGGCATGGGGAAACTTAGGTCTCTTTTTCACCAACTTCTTCACCTTAATTCTTGACTGTCTTAAGAATATGCAATTCCCACACTCACATCTCTTTATCTGCCTGAATAAATTAAATGGCTCCCAACTAGTGACAAAAAAAAAAAACCTAAGAATTTTCTAAATTGCCTATCAGTAGAATAGAAGAGCTCCCCAGAAAATGAGACCCACATTACTGAAAAGCCACATGAGCTATACAGTCTTCAGTTCTTCTTCCTACTATGCTCATAAGTAGCTGTGTCTTGATTTCAGATTTTATTTCAGTAATTTCACTCTATGTGACAAAACAGACATTAGATGCATAGCAGCACAATGAAAAAATGCTAGTATTGCTACCAATCTTAATTTCACTGTCCTCACAACTATGATCAATTGCTATAGCTGTTCCCATTAAAAATAGCTTTAATGATGGTGAATGATTATGTATGATATGTTATATTTAATGCCTCAGCTGATGGCTTAATGTGCAAAATCACGTTCTTAAAAGTTTCCTCAACTTTGGAACTATTGGAACCCGTCCAGTTGCATGGGCAATTAAGGATTGTTTGGCAACTGATTCAGGAAAAATAATAAATGAATATAAGGCTAGATGCAAAGCAAATATTATTTTATATAAGTTATGATGAGTTCTAATTAGGATTAAGATGTCTTTTGCAAATTCGCTGTGTTTTAGATTTAGGTATCACAGCTTTAGAGAACGCTAATGTACTTTATTGGCAGTTTGTGCATTCATACTTTGTAACATAATCAACCTTCATTCACTTACTCAGCATTTCATGAGAATTATACACCTTGATGTTTTGTTTAAAATGCTTTAAATAATTTTATATTGAAGAAATAGCCTTTTACTTGCACCAGATACTCCTGCTTTTCTGCAGTTATGTAAATATTCACAGGAAGATGTGTTTATTCATACCAGTGAATCCTTAATTCACTACATTTTGTAAATAAGCCTAGATAATATCAAAACTACAGAATCTTCAGCTTGTTGTGGGGTGGCAGAGGCCTGACTGGGTGTTTTTTACTGGCAGCAGCATGTATATAGTACAATTATTTTTTTTTCCCAACTCATGTTTAATCAGAAACGTTTGCTTGCTGATACCTTTCCACTGGAGGAGATGAAGAGTGGGAATTCAATTATTCAAAGGTCTTCAGATCTCTAAGGACTAGAACCTGAATGCAGATGTCAAGATTTGTTGACCCAAATCTTCCAATTCCAGACAAGAAGAGGTCAGGAAGGCTTTCTAAAAACAGGTCAAGTTTTCCTGCGTGGGAATTTAAAGATTTACATGCCCAGACATACACACAAGAGTTTAACACACAAATAATACATCAAACTTTCTTTTAAAGGAGAAAAAAAATCTTTGATTGCACAAAGAAAAGAATCATAGCTATATGTTTTAATCCATGTTAGCAGAACTAATTAATTAATCCAGATACTATAGGCAATGTTTCCCAAACTTTTGATACCTGAGGCACATGGTTTTCTGTGTTAGAGTTGATGGCATGTGACAGATTTCCCTGAGCAGTCCTGACTCTGTCCAACACAACTATGACCAGCTGCTGGACCTGTCATGCATGATGATATTCTGCTCCCCAGGGTCCCTCACTCTTGCCAGGCTATTTAGGCTGGTTGCAAGGCAGAATGCACTGGCCATCACACTACACCTATTGGGAATTTTTATCATAAGGCATCAGAAAAACAAGTAGGAAAACCACTTTAACTTTTTATTTTATTCACAAACTCAGAGAGAAATTCTGGCCACACTGAAAATAACAAGAGCATATCCTTTGATCTCCATTCTTTACAATCTTAGTTACATCTATTGCACAAGTTGAAGCCCAGAGATGACAAGCAAGCATAGCATCCAAGTGAAAGAGAAGAGAGAAACCAGTGTGTGAATACACAGCGTGAAGTCCAAGTATTGCTGCTTATCTGCTCCTCCTCTCCTTCCATTGGAAGGAGCCCTTGGAATCTGATTTCTGCACCTGATACTGTTTTGGTGCTTTCAGTGTCAGAAACTGGAACAAGTTCCTCCCTCCCAGCCAGTTCCCTCAATACTAAGCAAACTATTTGGTCTCTTTCTTAATAACCTCTTCTAAATCTATCAATATGGAATTCTTACCTGAACATCAATATGGTTTCAAAAGGGGAGCAGACTGAACCTACCTCAGTGTTAGTTATCACCTGTGGTTATGGGAACCTTTGAAAAGAAATGTGGATTTGTATTCCTCTGAACAGTTAAGAACCAGATCCTATCATCTACTTCCTGACCAAGTTCTCCTGCCACCAAAATATATTTCATCATCCTCTTTTCCTCAAAAGAGATTCTCAAATCTTCCAATTCCAAGGGAGCCTAATTTCTCAAAAACTGATTCAGATGTACCCTGAGAAGCCATTTCAGAACTAGCTCCTTGGAAAACAGATGTCTAGCTCTGGATCCTGATCAGACTGAGACATGAGCTATGCATAGAGCTGATCAACACTGTCAAGTGAAGAACAGTTTATATTTAAAGAAATGTAGGCACCAGGGAACATGAAAATGTTAGGTCTCTGTAAGAACGGGGGCTACTCTGGGACATGGTAACAATTGAGGAAGGAGCTTGGAGGTCGTCAAGTTGGGGTATGACACTTAAACTACACAACTCCCACTTCAAGTATTTTGATCCTATTTAGCACCTTGTAGTTAAAAGTATTTACAACAACCATTTTTTTATGTTATTATTAGTTAAGCTTATTCTGGGGGGGTTTAAATGCAACATATCAAACAGACACTGTATGTGACAATGGACACAAACTGAAACACAGGAGTTTCCATCTGAACGTCAGGAAACACTTTTCTGCTGCAAAGGCGACCGAGCACTGGCACAGGTTGCCCAGAGAGGTTTTGGAGTCTCCCACCTCGGAGATATTCAAAAGCCATCTGGACATGGTCCCAGGCAACTGGCTCTAAAGTGGCCCTGCCTGAGCAGGAGAATTGGACTGGATGACCTCCAGAGGCCCTTTGCAACCTCAACCGTTCTGCAATTCTGTGACTCACTTATACAGTAGTTATATACACAGCTGCCTAGTGTAAGGCCACAGAACAACGTATCTGTGCACCAAGGCTGCAAAATCTTACGAAAGAGGTCAGCTAAACTGTTCATCTACTAGAACTCAAATCTGATGGATAGTGGAATAATTTCCATGAGTATTTCTTAAGTCCTGGTCTGATTGTCAGGCTCGGGGAAGGTTCTTAATGATCCCAAGGGCGAAATTAAGACACAAATGAGGTCATATGCCACCAATCAGACGTTTTATTGGGTAAATATAAAAGAATAAAGTGATAGGAAAGGCAGGAAATATTAGGAGGAAATTAAGCAAGCATTCAGAGAGATAAGCAAAGGATAGTCATCACCATGGATCCAGCGGTGTCCCGTTGGTCCTCTGTCTTCAGTTTTTCGGTGGTGGATGGCCACACTCAGGCTTCCTTGTGCCGTCTTTTTATCCAGTGTTGGAGAGGGAGTTTGCCCCCTCGGTTCGGCTTGGTTTCCCAGGGCAACATACCAGTTGGTGTCCTGTTTTTGGTGGTGCCTGATAAGCCAAAGAATGGCCTGCTGCTTCAGCAAGTTTGCACAAATTTCCTTGCAAGCTGGTGGCTGCCCTCGGGTCTTCCCAGACAAAAGAGTGGTCTGCTGTCTGTTCTTATCAGATAAACACACACAAGCAAGCTTTGAGACAATTGTTCTTAACACTTCAGTCTCTTACAGTATTCCTCTACTATAACTTTTGGAAAAAAGAAATGGGGGAACAGTCTTTAAATTATTATGGTTTCTGTACTGGAAGGGATTCTAGTTTCTATGAACTACAGAGAAACCAATGCCAGGGTACTATGAATTGCTTTTAAAGGACAGTGTGCCAAGATTGTCTAACAGTATTAAAAAAATTAATGGGCTGCAGATTTGTTCAAAAGCAAGAATGGGAACTACTGTAAAACTCAATGAAATTTGTGCTAAAATGACACTATTTTGATTTATTTTTTGTAAGCACTGTTAAGAAGTACCCTTGTCAAAGTATTGAGCAGGCATGTTTCTTGTGATCCTTAAGGAAATTAATACTTCAAGCACAACAAAATAAACACAATATCATATAACCCAGAATTATCTAGAGCAGTTCCCTGATACTGGAAAGTCAAATTTTACAGTTGGATTATTTTTTTTTTTAAAGGTGGTCATTAAATACCATAGTACATAGGCTACAGGTAACTTAAATGAAATCAGTATCTTTGAAAATCAGATCATTATTGAATGTTTTTCAACTATTGCTGTCCTTTGAAATATAGTAGTAATTGCTGCTAAGAAAAAGGAGGTGGGGAGGGAAATTCACAGTCCATGGTCCAACTTAGTATTAAAAACAGATCATGAGGAATTTGTAAGAGGGTAACCAGGGCATTCCTGATATCCGCAAATGAAGTATCAGTATAGCTTTATAACCTTATCTGGAAATCTGACTTCCATTGTGGACCACAGTCTGATAGGAACTCACCAGCAGAAACAAGAGCAAAAGTGAAATCTCATAGCTGCCATTATGGATTCTTAATAGACAACAGACAATTCACGGAATGGTATTCCAAGATGATCAAAACACATTACTACAGGAACCTAAAGGCATTGCACATCTCAAATGATCAGGATTTGCAAAGCACAAAATCATATAATAGAGACACCAAGCAGAACAGCAAATGTTTACTTTTTCTGTGAAGTTTTAGCACTCTTCCTGTGCAGTTGCTAATACACTTAAGTGAAGAAAACAATATATGTAAACCAAAAACAACAACCAAAAAAAGTGTCATTTTAGTTATTTCTTTGGGATTTCTAAGCAAGGTGCATCTCTGATACATCTTAGTACAAAGGCAGTAATGTGAAATTGTTTCTCCAACTTTTGAAAGATAGCAGTCATGGTTTTGAAGGGACCATTATAGTCAGTGATTGAATGATCAAGTCTGACAGTAGAGTAAGTCAAAATCATCAGTCAGATATGAAGCAGTGCAACTTCTGAGAGTTTTCTTACACAAAATGAGAAAAAATATAGCCCAAGCCTTACAGTCTCTGAAGTTCAAAAAAGCTCACTATGTTTTTCACATCTCTGGAATTTCAGGTTTCAGCTAGGAAAACTACCGTATCCAGTCCTGTCAATGTATTATAATCAAAGAATGTCTACATATATACACTATACAGACCATCAGGTAGGTGGTTTTGCACATTATTTTTTTTTTTAAAAAAAAAGGGGGGCAAATTTTTCTCCTCTCCACAACTGTACTGGTTTGCTGCCACTGTCTGGCTTGTTGTAATAAATGATTTATGTTGCTGTCCTTTGTGCTGCTCTGATTAAGTCAAACCATAGTGCTTTACTTCTCTTGATGCTTGGAAAAATATTACCTGAAACACAATTTTAATTCACAAATACCCCAGCTAACACAGCGTAATATTGTCACTGCGCAACAGGCCTCTCACACATGATATGCAGAATTAAATTGCTGAAGAGAATAAAAGATGCAATAGTGAGGCAAGTAAGATTGCCTTCTTCCATGTAAACGCTATAGAAAATTTGCTGACTACAGCCACCACAGTAAATTACTGTGCACAAGGATTATAATGATGGTGATTGAGAACAATTTCAATACAGCTCCAAGATTAATATGACATTCATTGAAGCAGAATTCCAATCTCTCTAACAAATATAATGGCCGAGTTACTAGATATAGTGAAGAACTGTGTATGCAGGGTAAGAGAAAGAAGAACAGAGCTAAGAGAAATATGCAGCATGCCAAAAATGATCAGGACCTTTAGTTGCCCAGGAACATCTCTGCAAAGCCAATATGAAAACTTTGTATTGTATTCATTATCTGAGGATTTATCAGAGTGAGTGACTTGCATTCACTCCAGCAGAAAATCAACTGTCAATTTTCAGTGACAGCCAGTCTTCTGGGATAGCTGCTTAAATAGAATACAAGAAGAAAAAGTAGCCAATCATTTTAATAACTCTTTCTCTATTTTGCCATTTATGTAGGAATGAAGCTGAAGAAACAATGCCATGGGCTAGTCCTTTCCCCAGTCATCCTGCAACCTATTTCTTTGCCCTACAAAACAGGCCTTGCAAACTGCTGTATTAAATGAATGTAACACGGTAAGCTCCAGGACCACAGTTTAAGCTTTAAGAAAGTCTGTTCATTGTGAGCATGCATTTGTACAGTACTCTATTGAGCAATGTTAAACAAAACAACTGCTTCCAGAGTTAAGATGCAGGTGAACAAATCAAAAGCTATTTTAGCCTGCAGAGACATGTCTTATCCATTTTCAAGGAGTATTAGCTGTTAATTTCTGCTAATAATTTCTCGTGCAAAAGTGTAAGCTATCTTGGGGCTGACTGTGGCAACAAAAATAAGTGATGACAGAGAATGGAAGTAAAAAAATATAGAGAAGGATAGGTAGAAAAGGGTAGAAACAGAAGAGATCCTGAGAAAAAAAGACCAAAATGATAAAAATAATAATAAAATTTAAAACAAAACCAAACAAACACAGAAACATACACACACACAAAAAAGCAACCAAAAATCCTCAGATTTCTCAACTGGGTGCTCTAGGATAATAAGGAACTTATCAGTGTGATAATTACTTTTTTTTTATTGAGCAATTGAAAAGAAAAAAAAAAAAAACACAAACCTTAATCCCATCTCCCTGCTATAACAAGGACACCTGTTCTGCACTGAGCTAAATATAGGCTGCTAAAACATGTACTTTGGCCCATGAATCCATTAGAAACTGAGTTTGGTACTGTTGGCCTGTTCAGAGAGCACAAGGTAAGGTTTCAGGCTTTCAAAGTAATCACAACACAAATACATAACAATATGATAATACAGACACATCCAGTTTGCTCACAAATACTGACTTAGGATCAGCGTTAAAGAAATAAAATCACAACAACCCCTATTCCTTTGCCTCCCTTCCAAAAAAAACTATTTAAAAAAAACTAGTCCTTTTTTTCTCTCTGCACCTGGCATCCCTTCTTTCTGTGATACAAACTGAAGAGAAAAAGTGAAGACTTACTAGCAGCAAAAATAAAACAGGATTTAATCTTAGGTAAATTTTAGAACTCCTATTCAGCTTTGGAACCAGACTTCAGATTTTAAACACTGGTTTGCTACTCTGCAAAATCCTCTGAACTTTGAAGAAGTTTTGTCTTAGCACAGAAAACCTTCACAATCTAACCCAATATTTAGACTTGAAGTATCATACAAAGCAATTGTGAGAATATTTGTTTCTGTATCATTTAAACCAAGAATATAAATATTTTTATATGTTATTCTAATGTTAATACTTTGTACTATATGGTGATGGTGAAGGGCATGAGGAAACTGAATGGAGAATTTTTTGCCGTCTCATTCTGGTTCAGACAATTCTTTGGCAATGAGTTTGTTTTACTGTTTCTTGTCAAGGCACTGACAAAAGGACTCTGAACATAAATTGGTGGCAATAGTTTAGTTAAATTATACTAAACATATTGATTTATGCTTCTGTCTGAAATCCTGGGAACCTTCTGAACCTGGTTTTGAAAGCTCACCTGTACAGAATGCGTTTGTTGCCAAAGAAAAGTCTAACGTACTTGCTTGGGCACCTAAGTGGACTGCAAAATTAAAGAGATGGTATTTTGGTCTTTTAAAACCAATATAATTTACAGAGAAGCTGGATTTTCCCTACAGATGCCTGAAGTCAGGAGTGCACTCTGAGAAAATACCTAACATATAGCTACATAGATATGTAATGTGAGTACTATTAATTTTAAAATCAATTTCATTTGAGTTAGAGTCTACTTATAAGCTAACTTCCAAATACTACAGATATTACCTTTGCAAAAAGGTTCCTTGACTGTAGCTGTGGAGATGGACCTCAACATTATGTCAATGGTTAGACTGGGATCGAAGCTATACTTGGTGCAAAATTAAATCAACGATATCATTGCCAAGATTAGTCTTCTGGCCCCCTTGAGGTCAATTCTACATGGTAAGGCCTGACCCTCTTCCTTCCTTCGGCCTCCACAGCAGTCTCTACCCATCCAGGAAGCATGGCAGCGTTGCTCAAGCAATGAAGAGGGATGGGGAGAGGCCTCATCTTCCTCCCACCTCCCCAGCAAGGGGTCATCCTTCCTGTCTTTAAGGCAGTGCCTTAGAAGTGTTTCTGTCCTTGTTAAAATCAATGAAGGCCTCACATTGGTAGCTGTGCTGCAGCATATGGGAAAAGGGTTTTTTTCTTTCAAAACTCCAGTATCACCTTGTCCAAGATTTAATAGCATTGTAGTAATAGGTAATACTGCAATGTTTTGGGGTTACCAACATGATGAAAGATTGCAATTCTATTGCTCATCTCCAATCTGTTAATTTACCTGGGCGTATGTGGAACATATAACGCAAATGCGCAAAAAGAATTTGGGCGTTTAATTTCTATGTCAGTCTATATGTAATTTCCATCTAGGCCCACTGTAACCAGTCACTAAGATACGACCCCTCAGTAAATAAAATCACTGGTACAAGATTTCTAATCTTCCTTCCTGTGCTCTGTTTCATCAGTTTTGCACAATTGTTTTTTGTAACTGCGTTTTGGTGCTTGACTTCCATATTGCCTTTGTTCTCTCTTCTCATAGCACTTTATATAGTTAACTTTAGATGCTTATTTTTCTATACGTAGTTTTATTTGCATGCCCCTCTGATTTAAAGATTAGCCTAAGCAATCCAGTCAAAATACCACTGAATATGTTCCTATTTATCCCACTGACACCGCAGAGAGAACTGAGTAATAAAACTGAGTTGTAAAACTAAGAAAAACTTCAACTTTTTTTTAGCAAGGACCACTGTAACCATATTATTTTGTAACAATATACTACTGCTTCCTATGCAGACTTCTTATTCACTGTGTTGTGTAACATAATGCAACAATCTTTGACTAAAGTCTTTCTTGAACTGTATAGGTACTCTGTTCCACATAAATATAGTGTTTAAATGTTATTTTTTTATGACATCAATAACAAGAGATTTTAAAATATATTGCCTTTTTTTTTAATTAGTCTGAACAATTCATTTATTTAGATGAAAAACAGTATTGTCTTGAATACAAAGGACAGAGAGAGAACTTGTAATATTTCAGTTTTGGTTTTGCAACTGCCTCATTTTGTGGCCCTGGAATCAACATTTAACCTTTCCATTACTTCACAGCATCATCTGTGTAACAAAGACAATATTCATTGAACTAGAGAGAGAAGCATTAAAAGCTACTTAAGTGCCTTCTCTAAAGACTTGTTAAATGAATGGATATGTTTCCATCTATTTTAACGACTTTTACATCAAGCTGTTAATTCAGAGGATTACATTTTCATTAAATTTAAAAAGAAAAAAATCAATAAATGGAAAACTTTTGTTTGATGTACAGGTCTTCATAGCATTTGTATTCTAAACAATGAAACACTGTGATAATGCCTGACAGCTAGGTGATACTGCTTAGAAACAGGAGTCCACCCACTTCACTTTCTTCTTTTAGCTTGGGAACTGAAAATACTATCTACAGAATAAATGGATAAATAATTATAAAATCTGAGTGTTCTTTTTAATTTAAATGTATAGTAACCTTGTTGTGTATCTACATGCTAAACAGAAAATATCAGTGTTGTTATGGCTTTTAATTTCATTAACTATTAAAAAAAACCTCTAAATTCTCAACTAGTTACAATTTTTACTTCAGTGATCAGTTGCACATGTAGACAAATACTAGAAATGAAAATGCATCGAAATAAAAAAAGTGTGCAGCTCAACACCAGTGTTCAAGAAGTCAGTGTTCAGCCTCGACTATCCAAGTGTCCTAAGTGACTCTAAAAAGGTTTAAATAATCAGTATATTGGATAATGACAATAATTTTCAATATGATATTCAGTGTTACACCTCAGGACATGACTCCATTTAGAATATGAGTGTGTTACATATATCAGAGGGTAAAGTAGATGAGACTGGGAAATGAATGTTCATTCATTTCAGAACACACATTTCTTCTATATTTGCTGAATTAATTTCGTTGAAGTAAGTCACCGTCTTGTGGGAAAGGGGCTAAAAATGAGTCAGAAGAGGCAGCAGGTATCAGGCTGAGGCACTGACCAAACCTCAAAACCAAAGCAGATCAGACTGAATGATGCCTAAATGTCTTTGGGCTTATTAGTTATTTTACAACCTTCACACTCATTCCTCTTTCCAAATGACAACTAATTTTGCTTTTGATCAAGCTGTAAGAAACAAAGAAAAAAAATCACAAATTTTTCACAGTCCTAACAAATACTTCGCCTTTATAGCTGGAAAAAACCCCCAACAAACAACATATTAGCCCCATTTTCTTAAGAAAGTTTTTCTTAAAGGCATCTTATTTAAATTTTCCTAAGTAACCGACTGTTATAAAATCACTGTTTTGATGCAGATAGTAGAAGCAAATTGCTCTGATTTGTAAGCTGCCTGCTCAGCTATTGTTGATTCTGCATACTGAGGAACTGTGATCAACGATGGCTCTTAACAGAAAAAGGCCTTTGTGAAAAGACATTTCCAGCAAGAAAAATGAATATCTTGTTAAGCTCTCAGACATTTCACCATTTGGTAATGAGTCACTGAAGCATCTGGCATGAATTTAAGCACCTTTGAACCATTTATGCACTGATAATGTTGATACACACTTGTTTATGGAAAAGAAGATGTGAATACATTCATTACTGCCTATGATAAGGAAGAGGGAATGGAGCTATCAGAAGTAAATAAAAAACCTAAAAATTAAAAAAGCAACCCATGAGCAACAGGCAAAATGAATGCAAATGCTACACTCATTTTTGGGAACACAGCATCTGATAGCTTTGCCAAGGTGATGATACATCATTTTTCAAAAAGGATGAAGTTGAGGCAGACAACAGATGCCTGAAGCAATTCCTATAGTAAGACTTCACCTAACTTAGTTTCCAGACTACACAGTTTTGACAATAATGGCTTAGAGGCAAAGCTGAATGCATTGTTTGTACTTAGCATATCTAAAGCACAAGGAGAGCCATCTCATAATTACAAAAAGCTACCCTGATTTAAGAAGGAAGCTAAGTTTTCAGTTGAATTTTTGCAAGGTACAAGTACCATGAGCATTCGGGAAGACGTGATTATCAGAATTATTAACAAAGCAACATTTTGCCTACAACTCCCCCACTCTCACAAGATCTCTCACCCTTTCTCCAAAACAAGCAAACTGCCGTCAACTGTACATATGAAAGAGAATATATACTTATTAAAAATCAAAATTAGTCATAAAAAAGAAAAAAATCCATAAAAAAGTAAAACCAGGAGAGCCACCAATAAATAATTTTTAAAAGCCCAGATATTTCTTACGTTATTTTACAGTTAAGAGCATGCTTGCAGCTGTACAAGGTTAAAGGGAATTTTGTGGTGCTGGATGATGACAGCATACACCCCATTTTTTGTATGCTTTTCTCCAATTACTTCAGTAAAGTACTGCTGAATTGCTGCTGTAAATAAATCCAGGTTCAAACACATTATTTGGTTTTGGCACTAATGACTCTCTGAGGAAAATCTCTTTCACACTCCAATGCCTCAAGTTTGACCTGTCTACTTAGAAAATTTAGATGGCTGAACACCTTCTCGAGCACCTTTGAGTATCTCTACAGCCAAATTTATTCAGTAAGTCTTCTGAAAATCACACCAATTATTACCTGCTTTCCTATGATTTTAGGTGTTGAAACTTTTTTCCCAACTAGAAAAACACTGGAGTGATAATCAAAGTATTTTAATGACCTGGGAAATAATTCAATAGGAATAGCAGGTAGAATCTGGCGTGTATCAGTTGAATGTAATTGTCTCCTAGAACAGTAGTAGGCCTTGCAGATGGGGAGAAGCAGTAGATAGATATTCTATCTTGTGTCCATTAAAGCTCATAAACCAGGAAGAAAAACATGAATAAAAATGCTACAGGTTGGATGCAAAACTAGATAGATAACCATGCCTGCAGAACAGTTATCTGTAATTCATTGGCAAATAATGAAAAAGATATCAAGTTATATTGCATAGGGACCTGTCTTGGGATAATGGAAAAATCTTGTTAGCTTTTATTATTTTCTTATTACAATTTCAACAGCATTAATCTGGAGGAGACTATGAATATACTGGAGGACAATATTGAAGTCTAACTTTATTACATTGAAAAGTTGGAGAAATGGCTTGATATCTATGGAATTCTGTACATAAAAAATGCAATTTACTCTATTTGAGCAAGCATATTCAGTTAATTAAACACAGGGTGAAGAGTGACCAGGCAGGCAGCAGACCAAGATTTGAGGTTATAATGGATCACAGGTTGCCCATGTCAACAACAGTCTTGTTAAGTGAGCTATTATACTACCACATAAATCAGGAAAACAACCTGTAGAGTATTCCTTCCACTTTGCAACTTAGCCGCTTCTCTTTGAACAGGACACCTTCCAAGTGGACGCTGAACCTTCTGCTCAGTAGAGGTTCAGAGAAGAGCAACAAAAAATCAGAAATCCAGGAAATAATACGTTAGACAGTGGGAGTAAATCTTGAAAAAAGAGAGAGACTGAAGAGGAACAGAACAATTTTCACTTATATAAAATGGTTGTAAAGAAGAAAGGAATAATGTCCTTTCCATCTGCTGTGGCTGGGTCTTAGTTATCAAACTTCATACATTTCATTAAAACTATCCCCTTAAACATGCTATATAAAGACAATACAAAAATATTTAAAGCAATGTCAAAATATTAACATCAAAAAACTTTCCAGGTATGAGGTTTTGAAATGGTTGAAGCAACCAGTCAATAGACCAGAAGCGAAACTGACCCAAGTAAACTGCCCATTACTAGGAACATACATGATTCTGTCAAAAGAAGGTATTACTGAAACAAGGTTGCACCAAATCGAACACAGATTCTCAAATTCAAAAGGCTGCATTTTCATTCTTTTATTTCTTTCCTTTTGGCACCACAGCACGTCTCTAGAAGAGAAAAAGCAGTGAGATAGCAGTGACTCCTAGTCTGTTTTTTACAGAATGTTTTTGTCTCTAGCTCCAAAGGAATGAGCACTGCTCAGAATGTGAATCTATTGAACAAAAAGAAGTCATCTATCAAATCTTTTACTGCAGAAATACAGAATTATTTTGTCGGCTGCTTTTAAATTTCAGTGTCGAAGAAATATGTGGTTTAAAAATGAAAGAAAAATTAATGCTGTTGGAAATTTGTTGTTGGAATTGAAAGCGGTAGCTGGGAAACATTAGGTCATGAGCGTTTCTGTGCTAAGTCCAGCCTCCGGGTAGGATCCTAAGTAAATGGCTGTGGTTAGCAGTAAATTCTTCAGAAGGGAATAAATATTTTAGTAAAAGAAAGACAAGAGATGACACAATATGCTGGGTAAACTTGGCATTAGCATTACTGAGTGAACCACAGGTCAGTTCTGTGACTTCGAGTTCTTATGGGATATCCCACCTCAGGAACAACTTCAAAGATGTTAAATCATACATATTTTAGTCACTTAAATACTGAATTATGCTAACAAAATCAACATAGCAAGCCAATTACTTTTTAGAGTAAGCAGACTCAAAGAATTAAATTACGATGAGTAAGTCAATCTTAGGAGAGGTTTTTACAGTATCAAAGAAAAACAGCACCTCATTAATCAAATCTACCCTCTACAAAAGGAATGGGAATATGCAACTCTGTACACTCCTTTTTCACAGAAAAAAATAGCCTCCAGTCTCTCCCTCTTCCCTTCATGTTTTAGGAGGGAAGATCACTCTTTGTTAGCACTGCAGGAAAGACTATGCAAGCTCTGGCAACTGCTGTATATGCAGTCATACTGAGAAAAATACGGGATCATTGTACTCAAGAGCTTAGATTATTGCTGGAATCGGCAACTTTGATCAGCTGGCAAGTAGCCATGAAGAACATAGTCTATCAAAAGCCTATTGCTACCCCTGAGGTTTTTATAGCCCATATAAACACATTTGGTTACATTAAAAATTAAGGAATCATAATATTCAGTTATTTCTTTTGATGGATGAAAAAAATTAAGTATACTAAGAGGAACTATAATGAGTGATTTGTATAACAACTAAGTAAACTTAATGTCACAGTTATAGTAAGTCATTTGTGATCTAAATATTATTGTTATGTCTTAATAGAACAGTACATATTGGCTTTTGTTCCTTTATGCCTTCTATTTACAAAAAAAAAAAAAAAGGACAAAAAAATCTGGCTTTAAGTAGCATGTTAAATTACAGCCTGAGAAATGTTCACATTGAAGCACTTAATCTTTCAGAGAAATCCTCAGCCATCTGTTTGCCTGAGGTTCAGAGTGCTGGCTGAAAAGAAGTAGAGAATACCCCTCATATTAATTTACACTGCTCTCATTTGCTGACAGATTCTCTCATAACACTGAAGGTTTGCGACAAACAATAACACACAGCCCAAATGCTTATGCTTGTTTCAGTACCGTGGAAAACAGGCCCCTAAACAGGAAAACAGTGTAATTCCCCCTAAAGACAAAACCAAACCACCATGTCTGTGTCAGAATCAAAACACTAAATGAGAAGATAATTGTTCTCTCAACACAGTTTTTATGCAGTACATCCTTTTCTCCACAATCACTTACCTATTTCTTGAAGAATACAACAGAGTACTGAGTGAAATGTCTAATACCAAACTTAGTGTCATTACTACCTTCACCTGTACCCAGAGAAACAGAATCCATTACATATTATTTTCACACACCAGCACCATCGTTTCTGTAGCTCTGGCTCCTGCAGAATTTCAGGCTTTACTTTCTTCTCATTTGAGGCTGAAGCCACATAGTTCACTGGAGCACTATGTGAGGAAGCCTACATTTACATCAAAACAAACAGGTAAATCTAAGAGATACAGCATTGTAGGTGGGTCCAGGCTATCCTGTATATTCCACCGCAGATTATACATGCCTCAATTTTGCTCAAACGTTTGTCAAATGTTTTTTCTCGCACTGAAAAAATGTTCAGCCTTATAAATAAAAGATTGCAGCCTGTTAGATTTGAAACATGCTTACAAATAAGTTTGAGGCACCCCCAGTTCAAGTATTAATCCCATCAACACCTAAATCCATAAAAAAGTTAAGAAGTAAAAGAAAAAATATATAAGTTTATACATAGGAGGAAATGCTAGGTGTTCTTTTACTGTTTTATTTAATATTTTTATTCTAAGAGCATTAATGGCCCAAAGACATTTTAATGACAGAGAGGATTTCCAGAAGTGCCAAACTACACTAGACCCCAAGCCTGATATCTCACTTACAGAAGGCACCTATCAGCATTTTTATGTCTCTAACTTTGCAAGTCTGACCCTTAACCTGACTAGGTTCCCATTATGTTGTGCCTATCACAAACATCATAGTAAAATGATGGCCTCTACTCTGAGGACATTGACTGTAATACTTCTGGAAGGTTGAAGGAAAGAGGAGCAAACATTAAGTCTGCCTATGATTTTGGCAGGATTATCTGTATAGCCGATTGATAGCCAGAAACTTAACAATTAAAAGACAGCAGTTTTCTGTACGGTTCATTGAAAGCAAAAGTTTTAAGAAGAGTTTTCAGCATACATGATTTGATAGATTTGCGGATCCTAACAGATTTTTCCAAAGTGTATGACAGACAGATATTCCTGATAAGGTACGTAAATAAATAAATTTTATAAAGCTTGATATGTTTAGGAAGAAGGAGCTAATAGAACTGCGTCAGGGCTTGTGCAAAGAGACATTTCAAATTTCAAATTTTCCAGATATATAATCTTACCATCAGCCAGTTCCTTCCTAGTACTAACAATTTCTGTCAGTAATTCCAATAAGTTCTAGATAAGGTAACATGAGTACCTTAGAAAACATTTTTTAAAAATTACTTTAAAAACACTTTTAAAAGTTTAAAAAACACATTTGATACTAATTTCCTGCCTTTTCCCTAATATTTAAAAATTATAGTTAACTTAAATTTTCATGATCTTGTAGTGTTCTGCTTATGAAAATTAGGTTGTGATGGATTGTAACATCTTTTTGTTTAACCAGATATGGAGCAAGAGGAAAGGTGAAGATCTTTTTTGATTACTCATGGTCTTTATTGCCTTAAATAAAATCTTCCTTTTTTTTAAAACACACTATCAATGATATGGCATGCAGACTTATTTTGTCATACTATTAATATAGTATTCTACTCATTAGAAGCAGATAAATATATTCTAGAAATGGGAAGGATCAGTATGGTCATCTAGTTTGTTTTTCTGTGCTGCACAAACCAACAAAACTTCTTGATTTCTAAATTGAACTCAGCAGAATCTACTTAATGTGCAACAAATGTTTTAGAGGACAAACATTTTTAGGTAAAGATAATGATAACCTATGATAGTGATCTCAAATTGTTTAATTGTTCTGATATTTAAAAGGTAAATGTTTAAATGATATTTAAGTGAAAGTTAGAAATTCTCAGATGGCTTAGGAATTAGCTATGACCTTTATGTTAAGCTGCCAGTTCAAGTCACTATCAACCTGAGCTGAATCTGAAATGCCTCATACTCTGGTGGCTAAATGAAGGCTTCTGTAAAATTAATAAATGCTTTTACCTATTTCTTCACAGAAAGGGGTCTTAATTTTGTTTTGTTTTGATGCTGCTATGGCTGGCATCTTTTTGTGACTCAAACAGAAGACTAAGTAGGACAGTCTCAGAGAAACTCCTGTAGTGCCACACTTTCTCCCAACTCAAAACAACACTTAGCTACCAACTTTAATATACAGAGTTGCATTATCGTCACCAGGCAATATTTGTTCTCTCCACATAGCTTCATTTTGAAATGAATAAAATATATTTCATTATTCTTTTAGTGCTTCATTTAAACTGGAAAATAATTTTTATAAAACCTGATTGAAAACTCCGAAGATTTATTAACTATAAACATTATCTTTCATAGACCTTGTGTCCTACATTGTTTGCATAAGACTTTACATCCACATAAAAATGCCTTGGAGTAATAATCAGGAATAAAAATGTTCTTATGAGAATGCCTTCATTCCCAGAAAAGAGTAATTTCTGAGAGGAAAGAGAATACTCAAGGTTATGTTGAAGGCAGAAGTTAAATAGTACAATTTGAGTTACAATTTACAATGCTGGAATAATATTTATTTGTATATTGTTCAGTCAAATAGGGCTCAATAATAAAAATATTTTTAAAAGATAAAGCTAAAATAAGCATTTATTATGCTATATTTAATATGAAATTCACAAAGTGTTACATATTGTCTTCAAAAGTCCCTTGCTGTTGGTTTTACCTAGATAGTACTTCAAGCATATACAACAGTAAGAAAAACCATACTGAAATTTATACAGTCATCATAGAAGCTATACTGAAAATTCGCCAAAGCTGAGTCAACTCTAAATTTTCCTTCAAAGTCACATAAAAAACACAAAAAAACAAACATAGAAAAATGTGCATCTAGGATGGGTGCTAGAACATCGTGACTTCAGCCTACAATGACATATTTGATTTTGATAAGCAACAAAATAGTCTGAGAATGATACCTCATGTTAGGTTTTCTAGGCAGGTAAATGCATGACTATATCACTGGGATGATGATTCTGAGTAAATGTGAGCTGGCAGGAAGAATAAAACTATTTTGAAGTAATCACTTAGCATAAATAAAATAAAATAAAAATAATAAAAAATAGAGCTGTTATTTCAGGTCTAAAATCAGGGGACTAAGGCCAGGATTCATCAGATCAAATTCAGCAACCCACAGCATAAACATCTCCCTATGAGTTAGTTATTTAAGCTCTCTTTACAGTCAGTCAAGAGTATAAATCTTCTCCAGAACTTGATTCATCTCAAATAGGTTAGATGAATCATGCCCTAGATGTTTGTTTTTCTTAACCAATTCCAAAGAGCATCTAGGCAACTAGCTCAGAAGTAGCCAGATGACATAAAACTGTGGGCTGTGTCTCTTTCAGCAAGTATGCCCTATAAAAAGGAAGAACCTTTCTGGTCCATGAAGGTTAAAGCAAAACATCAGCACCTGATATTGTTAAAAAGAGAGGCACTGCCTATAAAATAGTTCAAGAGTAAAAAAGTTAGCTTACCACTCTGCTCTTGACATATGTTTGGAAATAGTACTGGAAATAAAAGGGTAATATGAATTTACTTTTTCAACCCCATCATAATGGTCTCCATAAATAACATCATTAAAGAACGCAATTGCTAAATACACACCTACAGTTCTGAGATGTAACATACCCACTGCAGCAGTAGTGTGACTTACAGGTTGGCTATTATGAGTTTAAATCCTTTTCAAGAGAGTATGATTGTAAGCATATTGCTTTTGGTTTCTGGTATTTGCTCCCTAATGGTTTTGTGTGAAGTGTTGTTAAAGGCATTGAAAGGGCATTTCGAAAAAGCTGAAGAGTCAGATCTCTACTTGGCACTACTACATTATAGATCAGCACTCTGAAAACTATCATAGAAATTGCTGAAATATTGCTTGATTAAAATCCTAGAAGCAGGTTACCTGATTACATAGAAGCAAATGGTAAAAGTGGCTTGTTGTAAAATGATATTAGAAAGACATCTAATCAAGTGTACTGTGACAAGGGTTCATCAGAGCTAAACCGTTTGCAGTGATCAAACATGTAAGGTATCAGTGGCTAAAAGGACTGCACTTGTAAATTTATTCCTGGCCCTGTGGAGATTATATCAAATCAGGACAGCCATGTAAATGAAACATAAGGAGGTTCCAGATTTATACACAAAGGGAAGAAACAAACACCAAAAAATGGAATCTGCATCATCACTAAAGCCTAAAATAAAACAAGTTGTGGAGGAGCCAATAGATCTGACAGCACAATGGGCAAAACAATTCAAGAGAAAGACTAAAATGCATGGGGTAACTCTAAGATCTGCAAAACAAAGACCAAGCCAGAGACTGCGAGAGAGATCTTGACACATGTTATATCTTTCCTAGTGAGGAAAGAAAGTGTTGATAATGCAAAGATAACACCCTCTAGGAAGTTTGGATTGAAATAACACTCCCTAAACCATGCACATAGTCAGTTGTTATGGTGCCACTCATTACTACTAGCCCAGGAAAGATGTGCAAACACTTATTTTCCAATCTGCCCTGGAATTTCAAATGTGTAAACTGTCCCCAAATCATAGTTCAAATACCACATTGAAAGAACTCCTGATGTCACTCCCATCAAGTCTGATATGCCCAGGGAAATTAAATCCATCACATTTAATAATTATAGAAAACTAATTACCTTATTAAAGAAAGATTGCAGAATTACAGAGTAATTTAAGTTGGAATGGACCTTTGGAGGTCATCTGTACCAGTTCCAAATCAAAGCACAGCTAAATTCAAAGTCGGAGGATGCTCAGGGCTTTGTCCAGTTGAGTTTTGAGTACCTCCATGGATGGAAATTCCAAAATCTTTCTAGAGAAACTGTTCAAATTTCTGACCACCCTTATTACAAAGAATTAATCCTCATATTTTTCTCGTACACATGTCTGCTGTAACCTGTAAATGTTGCCTCTTGCCCTTTTTGCGTGTGCGTTTGTCCTGGTTTCAGCTGGGATAGAGTTAATTTTCTTCTTGGTAGCCGGTATGGGGCTGTGTTTTGGGTTTAGGATGAGAACAATGGCGATGCTAAGTACCGCTAAATAGTCGCTAAGTAGCGCTTACACTGGTCAAGGACTTTTCCGCTTCCCGTGCTCTGCCCGGTGCACGGGGGGCTGGGAGGGAGCACAGCCAGGGGTGCTGACCCAGACTGGCCAAAGAGTTATTCCACACCATATGACGTCATGCTCAGTATATAAGCTGGGGGAAGAAGAAGGAAGCGGGGGACATCTGGCGTGATGGCGTTTGTCTTCCCAAGTAACCGTTACGCGTGATGGAGCCCTGCTTTCCTGGGGATGGCCGAACACCCGCCTGCCGATGGGAAGCAGTGAATTAATTCCTTGTTTTGCCTTGTTTGCGTGCGCAGCTTTTGCTTTCCCTATTTAACTGTTCTATTTTATTTTACTTCAATTATTAAACTGTTCTTATCTCAACCCACGAGTTCTCTCCCTTTTACCCTTCCGATTCTCTCCCCCATCCCACCGGGGGGGGGAGTGAGCGAGTGGCTGTGTGGTGCTTAGTTGCTAGCTGGGGTTAAACCACGACAGCGTTAAAGAAGAACGTGGTTCTTGCTATAACCACCAACTTTTCAGTCATTGAAGACAGTAATTCGATCCCTGCCCCCACCACCACCTCCCCACCTCACTTCCTTCTCCAGGCTGAATAAATCTAGCTCACTCCACCTCTGCTCACGCACCCTGTGCTCCAAGCCAGTGGCAACGCGGACGGCCTTCTGCCGGACTTGCTTAAGCTTATTGCAGTCTTCCCTGTAGTAAGAAGCCCAAAACAGGACATAACACTATAGTTATGATGTCACAAGTACCAAATTAGAAAGCAATGACCACTTGCCTCAAACTGGTGGCTCTACCCTTAGTAAAGCAGCTCACTAACAAGTTAGTCTAAACAATCTACTTATGATCAAACTTGGAATGCATTTTACTCAATTTCCTGAGTATATTCATATCCTTAATTTTCCATTCCTTAAATCTCCCTAAAAGTTTGCATGCTTTGGCGGTCAAATATTCAGGCCTTAACTTCCCCAGATCATTACTTTTAGAAATAGTTCACTTGCTAGAATTCATTCAAATGACATTACACAGTTGCTTAACTTGTTCTGTGATGTCATGTCAGTTTCTTGGCTCCCGATTTAACTCTCTGATTTTTGTCTGACTTCTTATCTACCTTGGAATTACCAGCTACATAGAAACCCCTGCTACTGTATTGTTATTCCTGTTATCTATCATATGTCTTTGAACACTGAATTAACTTATTTTGGGGAAAGCTGACCCAAGTATTTTATTTTCTCTTTCCCTTTCTCCCTATAAAAAGTTACAGTTCTCTTCTTATTCCCTTTTTATTTATGTGCCTAGATACTTTATTTTTTCCACTTTCCATTGAAAAGTCAAAATTAACATGTTTTTTGACAACTTTTACTTTATCCCTACAGTGCTGACAGGACTTTCTTATTGAGCATCCCTACATTCCACAGATAATCTTTTTGATTTCCTAATATCTCTCTGGGTGTAACTTTTTACCCCACTTGCTTGGGAACATTTTTTCAATATTTTTTCCCTCTTTTATTTAGAATACAGATTTTATGTAGATTTAGGTGCTTTGGTTTCAGTTCAAAGCCTTCTCCACACTGAAACCTACAACTACTAAACTAGGCTAACTTCATAAGAAATTCATATACATCATCAGAATTTACTCTCTTAAACTGTCAAACATAAAGATCTCCCTTTCTAGATTGTGTTAACCAATAATCCGTACTCTTCTGCCAAAAGCTAAAGGTTGAAAACCTCATTTTGATATCAGACTTGTTGCTTCTTTATTCAAGCAATCCAGGAAATTGCATTGCTCTGGTATATCACTAGCCAAAAACTGGTGTGGCATAGCCATGCAGCAGCTAGAAATCTAAAGTGACTTCATTGATATGGAAGTCAAATAAGCAGTACAAAGTATCTTGATAATATGGTCACATTATCCACTTCATGTAACTAATCATTATTTTTGAAAACTAAAAATTGATCTAAACCAGTATCCTAATCTGTACTGCTGAGCATTTAATTCTATTAACAAATACCAGCAACAGTGTCACATACCAAAAATTTCCTTTCTCTGATTCAAGGATTTTCATCAGTTAACTTAGAGATTTATTTATACCTAAGTCCCAATTAACACATTTTTTATTTAAACTCAAATTGAATCATTGGGAAAACCTGATAAAAGTCTATTTCTGACAACCAGATCTCATAAGGTATCTTCATATTTTAGCAAAATCAAATCTAAACCAATGCTACCACAGGTTGGTTGATGACTCTGTAGTAAGAAATGACAGCAATTACATCCAGTAATGTCTGTGCCCTACAGCATTAGCAGCCTTTCATTTCAATCTGTATCTCAGATTCTACAATCCCATTATGACAGAATTTCTTATATGATTTGTTTCTCTAATACCATTAGAGAAATCATATCACTATCCAGATCTCAGTCTGTCCCTGGGAGGTCTACTGCAAATTTCTGAGCACAAAATCCATACAATTTATTATACCCATCCTTTCTCGAAGTAATTTTACCCAAAGACAATTTGTTTAAATTCTGAAAGGCACAGACACTCTACTAGCCCTAAGAATGTGGCATTATCCATGACAGTCGTGTTCACTTAGCTGAGTAAGGATGTTTCTAAAAAGTAGGTGTTCCTTCTTTTTGCACCAAGACTTTTTTTTTTTTTTTTTTTTACTGGAAGTTGTCAAGAAGTTAAGACTAAAGAGCTGAAATCGGGGAGATTACTCATATGCTGCATTTTCCTATGTACTGTACGTATTCTACCTGCCTAAATCTACCCTCTGTTTCGAATGGATAAAGAATGAACTATATTACCTGTGTATTCTCCCCCACCCCATGATATGTTTTCATAAAGTAGGGGAAATGGCAGACAATGCGATTATGGGAACATACATTTTGTAGCTTTAGCATCACTTTGGTGTGAAGTAACTCTAGCTCTCTGTGGAGAGATTCGTGCATTATAGCAGTGCAACTACTAAGGAATAAATATGTAAGTTAGAAGGAAGACTTGGATACAAGACCTAAAAAAAACTAGCAGTATGGTGGCATTTATTTATTTTTTTAGCTGTGTGGGGTAGAATGCACCTTGCATACTTTAACACATATTTATGATCTCCGGATTAGTTCCAAGTAATAAGTGACATCAAAGACTTTATCATCAGATAAAGGAAGTCATGCATCTGGATAATATCTCCTGAGGCCTTGTAAGTCTGTCATTAAAAGAAAGTACTATGCAGATCAGAGCCCTGTTCATTAATGGGGCTTTACATTCTATTTTTATTTATTCAAACATAGTAGAAAGGGAGAAAAAAATACAGATTTTTTTTTTAAATGAAGCAGGGGAGGCATATCTATGCCACATCTCAGGCAGCAAAGATACAACAGCTTATAGTAGCCATCTAAGAGTTTACTAAGTCAGAGACACCTTTTTTTTTTTTTAATAGGAGCTTTCTAGCATCCACCCCACATTCAAACCATCTACTCTACAAAAGCCACCTGACCCACCACACTGGCCCTCAGAAGCTGCCCTGTCTCTATTTCTCTTTTGTATTTTTACAGGTTTTTTTAAAAGTATGCTGAAAGTACAAGTACTGGGAAGAACAGAACAGCAAAGTTCTACAGCCCTGGGACCACCTACATGATGTTCTCTATGGGAGGCCTAGCCACATCTCATTTTACAATCTGTAAATGAGCACCTGAGGGCAACACCAAGTACTTCTGTAAAAAGAAGGGCTATGGCGGCTGCTGCTGCTGCTGTAGTGCTGAGTTCCAGTCTCACACGTTCTGGATTAACACCCATCATGGGTAACTTCTGCTGGAACTGCATGGTTCTGTGTGTATGGGATTACTGACAGAATGGATGGTCAATTGATCTGGGATTTTAAGGTATCTCTCTTCAGAGCCTGAACAGGTATAATAGGGTAGTGTAGGTGCAGCCTTTTTACTTAAAAAAAAAAAAAAAAAAATGCAAATAATCACAGAGATGTCTTTGAAGATGGTCTGGTTCAACCCCTACAAAGGAGAGCTAATTTCTAGGTTAAAGAAGACCTCTCAGGGACATACACCTAGCTAACTTCTGAATATCACCAATGGTAGAGATCATGTAAGCTCGCTAGGAAACCTGCTCTAAAGTTTGACCCTTTCCGTTGTAAAGAATCTTTCCTTTCTAATTATAATCAGGATTTCCTTTGTTTCACCTTGTATCCTCTGTCCCTCATCATTTTGTGGTGTACCTCTGAAAAGAGTTTGGTGATCTCCCAGTAGGTAGCTTAACCAGCAATAAGATTCCTCTCTGGCCTTCTCAGCCAAAGTGTGAACCAACCCCTCTCTCTCACTTGTCATTTTGTTCCATTTGTGGCTACAATAATTTGCTTCCTCGGAGCCATCAGCTATGAAATCTCAAGTGAGACCATGTGTTTCAGTCCATCAAAAGCAACTAGAAGACAGACAACATGTTCCGCCATTTTCCTCACCCATATTCCTTATTACTTACTGCTGTTTATGGCTAGTCATTGCTAGGTGCCTTGCAGAGAAGGTTCCTCTCAGAGTTTAGTTTGAAATCTGTAGCATAGTCTGATCCTCCTGTGATTAGCAGCGTCAGGACATAGCTATTCTTACATATAATAGATGTCAATCCAACCTTAGAAAGTGTTCTTTGACTGACAGCACATTTGAGCAAGCCCTTCCCTCTGACTTGCTCTTAATGCTGATATCCCTTTGACAGTTCAATCACATGTATCTCTTTCCATGCAAGGAAGGAGATTGTCACAACTCCATAGAGAAAACCAAGTACTTTATTGCCACCACTGAACATATGGGAACTGAATGCTAGGTGATGCATGGCAGTAGTTGCAATAATCACATGAATTATACATACCTCTATTTTAATATATCAGTTATATCTGTACAATCACAGTCCCTGGAAGTATTCAAAAAAACGTGTGGATGTGGTGCTTAGGGACATAGTTTAGAGGTGGACCAGGCAGCTAGGTTAACAGGTTGGACTCAGCCTCAGAGGTCCTTTCCAACCTTAACAATCCTATGATTCTATCAATTAATATAACAGTAAAATACCAGTTTCCCATTATTTTTTTTTTTGCATTTCCAATAGAGGGTTTTGCCTTAATGTACATACATTTAACATCAACTCTACTTAACCAGTACATCACTTGCAATTATGGATCCTAGAAGTAACAACATTTTCTAGGATATTTATGCTGTGTTGCAGTGGGTATTTTGTGTTATTATTTTTTTTTTAATCTTCTCATCTAAGTCCAAAATGAAGTTCATTCTTCAGACAGAAGCAATAAAAAGACCTAATAGACATCTGCAAGGTATAAAGCTACAGAACAAAGTTTTCACACGGTCTAGCAGTAAGTCAAGTGTTCACAAAAGTAAAGGTTAAGATCCCCAGCTGCTGCAAATGGGCACAGCATCATCATCACTGAGGGAATTACACTGATTTCTACCACCAGATCAGTCTTCAGTTGAATGCATGCTACAGGTTTTATTTCTGCCCTTCAGTTTCATTAGCTTATTTGTACTAATGTGAGGGAGACAACTATAGAAACAATAACAGTTTGTATTTGAAGAGTCAGTTCTGTATTTTCCCAAGTATTTATTGCCTTATCACAGACCCAGCTGTAGTGGAGAGTGAAGGAGTATTTGTGACAAGCTTAGTATTCATTAAGCAAAGGAAAAATATCACTGTTATTCAACCCAGAGCAGCATTGCAGTTTGGAAACCCCAGGAAGATACAGTCAGAAGCACAGGAACCTGGTAGGCTTGCCTACTGCACATAAAATCAATCCTAAATTATGCAGAAAGATATAGGTACACTAAGAATGGAAATATGGAAACAGAGCTGTGCAGGAATGCAATCCCAAAGTTGTGCAAGGACTGTATAACAACAGTCATGGTTGGAAACAACAACAAAACTACGAATTACGAATCTGGATCCCTCTACCAAAGCCTGTGCTCAATGTATACCTGCCTGTCCCCACCAGCTGACCTTCAACACGGAGTAAGCTTGTACTACAAGACAGCAAGTTAAGGACCTGTTGAAGTACAGAGTATTAACATTACAGTAGTTACGCATTATCCCACAGCAAGTAACTGTGTTATAGTCAGTTAAGACACAGAAATACACATCTATTTAAAAACACACCTGAATTGGGGGTTTTGTAAAGAAAACCTAACATTTGCACTGTTTTACACAGGCTCATCAGGTTTAGTCTGAGGTGCTGGGGCTGACTGACAACACAGCATTTCTTTAAGGTGTTACTTACATACATGCTGTTCAAATGTACATGTGTCCATGTCCAAAACTTTAGTCAAAAGAAGTCATTTGCAGGGATGAGGCACTGGTGCTGTGAGAGGCCCGGGGGGTGGACAGGGCACTGCTGCTTCTGGTTGCACCGGCCAGAAGCCACAGGGTAGGGCTGGTGGGGCTGCAGGGGGGATCCAGCACAGCCCTGGACCAGTTCACAGCTGGTTCTAGGCAGCTCCGAAACCACAGTGAAAGAGGCTGTAAACATTAGTGCTCAGGGGCAGTCAGAGAAGTGGCAGCTGCTGAGGCAGAGACACCACTGAGGGACCGCAGGCAGCCCACACCAGGGCAGGGACCCTCTGATGGACCACAGAGACACTGGTGTGAAACACTTCACCTTCCCTGGCCCAGGGCATGATGCAGTCTGCAGTTCAGCATAAACTGGCTTTGCAGGTGGCTCATCGGCAGACATTGGTGGGGTGGAAGAGAGAAACCAGAGACACAGTCCCCAAGGAAACCTGGCAGGATGAAAACTACACACAAGAACCAAACCTGAGGAAGACAACCTATTGACAAGATGATAGATTTGTTACTAAAAGAAGAACTGGGAATAAAAAAAATAATGAAGTAATTAATGGAGAATTGAAGAAAAGTAGATCAGAACAGCAGAAGACAATATTAAAGTAAGATAGAAAAGGGAATACCGATGCATATGCAACAAGCTGTTCATTATCAGATGCAAAAGCTGCTTTTAAATGACTGGGATGATCTGAAAAAGGCACACCACTGCTCCTTTTTCAGATGCATATGAGTCATTTTTCCAAAGCTCTTTTGCCCACCATTTTCATGCCAGCTGCTGCAATACTGAAAAAGCAGAGATGCTCCTGTGCTTTCTGTAGACACAAGCCCCCAGCAGGAGAGGTGTCTCGCCGGTGGCTGGCTGCCCTTACCAGCCTGTGCCTAGCACCATCTAGTGAGCCTCGGCCGGCCTCTCTGAGCCGTCAGCTTCTCCTTCCGGATGAAGACTGTACAATGAGAGCACTAAAAATACTACTCGGTAATCTTCAGCCCTCAGCGACATTTGGGGAGCTGTGCAGAGTCCTCTGAAGCTTGAATTTACGGGCAGCAGGAAGACCTGTTCCAGATGACTTCTGAGGATGCAGATCTTCCCTTCTTTCAAACATATGCCTTATCTGGGATAAGGAGCAGGGCAGGCTTGTGTTATGACAGCAGCATGGCTATCAAGATGTTCCTTAGATGTTAAAAATTCTGGCTTATCTCTAATAAGATAGTTTGAGTGGTTCTTCTTTTATTAATATTATTGGTTAACTGGATTGGTGATTACAGTAAATAATATTTAGTCTATTATTATTATAACACAATAAATTTTTTACTCCTTAGAAATGAATGCATATTCTTCTTTCTAACCAAGATGAAAACTAGTTCATAAGATACTTACAGTAACCACCATTGCCCTGGGAAACATGAATTATTTTGCCTCTTAGACAATTGTTGCAATGAGCAGAATCAGAAAATACTGTATTATTATGGTAATAATTATCAATACAATTACAATGTACTTCAGTCTACAGCACTTTATGAAGTTAGGTGCATATGAGCCACATTCCACTGAGATACAAATTGACTTAGAGAAAAGCTTCATTATTAGTCAACTTTAAACCAGAAAACAGCTTTCAGATCTTTCGACTCTTCACTCTGGGCTTCTAATAATCTTCTAATAATAAAAGTCAGAGTCAAGAGGAGGAAAGGGAAAATTCAGCAAGTAGATGTAAAGACAGAATGTAATATTTGTTTCAGGAAATCTGTTAACTGGAGGATAATCAGAGGAAGATTATTGGTGTTACTGGGGTTCTACCTTTCTATGTTGCTTTCTGATAATAAACTTGTTCATATATTTCCATCTCTTTCTGTCTTCCATTCCCTCCTGTCCTCTTTAAAACATGATACATTCAGTGGGAAGTGTGAAGACCCTAGGGGCACCTGGAGATTTGCATGAATAATCCATCTTTGAGAATGAAGTGAAAAATGGAAAAATGAGCAAAATGATCCAATCTGCTTCTGCACACATTCACATTGATGCAATAAATCCTGCATACAAATTCTTCACAGTGCCACTTAGAAAAGGATCTTTGGGGAACCCCTCACCAAACTCCTTACGGGTGTTTTATGTTAGGCCGCCTCAGGTACTTGAGCAGAATTTCTATGTATTTTTAAGCTGAAAAGGAAAAGAAAAAAAAGCCTAAATTTATATCAGCCTTCTAAATCAAGAAAGAGCTAAGTCTTTGTATTGTTCACATATTTGTATTTTGGAATAATTGACACTTTCTTGACAAAGGAAGAACTGTTTTAGAAGACCACTACAGAGGCTGCATTTAATCTCAAGTCCTAACCTTGTACCAGTATGTGTACCTTAAAAAGCAGTTTGAAAAGAACATAGTATAGTAACAAACTAGAAATGGCTCAATAAAACAATATTTCAAAGTCTCATGTTGGATTTCACATTTGTGTTTTCAAAAAATAAGGTGGCTGGAGTGCATCTTTATGAGCCATTTTGTAGATATTTGAGCATAATGAATTTGATGCTTATGAAAGCAGGAGATTCAGTGCTATCAAAGCCACAGAATAATATTCCTCAGTGAGTTTGCCTTTCCAGTCCCTGTCAATGATTGAAGAAAAACTCCTGCACCCTTCCTTTGGCATTTTCATTTGTATTTATATTTTGGTACATTCAAAACTGCTCTTTTTTCACATTATTCTTATGAGCCATATTGATTCATAAGAATGGCTGTTGAACAGACATTTTCAGAATGTAACAGTGATTCATTTAATTAAGGAAAATTAACTCATTTTGTGATAACATTAATTTCAGGTTGAAACAATTAGTCTTCCTTCTAGCTGGGTTTATGCACTATGCTCACACTACCAATCTGTTTTTAGTGCTTTCATTCAGGGAAGCAGTGGTGTAATTAAAAAAAAAACTCAAGGAGCAAATTCAGGTTTGCAAATGTTTAAAGTAGTATTCAGTACTAAGAGATCAGTAATAATCTATAGGTAGAATTTGATGGTTTGTGGGTAAATGAGTATAAATGATATGATAATAATGAAGTTTTTACTGTTTGCTAAGAGAAAATAAGGCTAATTTCAAGAGTTCTCTCTCTTTCAAATAAATACTCTAGTCACTTATATTTGTGGAAGTCCTACTCATTAATTGCTTAACACAGTCTGACTACATAAATTTAGGTGAAGAAAAATTAAATAGAAAACTTGTCCCCAAGGAAATCAACTGAAATATGCAATGGACTTCAGGGAAGCCAGGGTTTAATTTAAAACCTACCAGACATAGTCTTATCTAAGTGATACGTAGAATTTTAACTTTTTCTTTCATGCAGGCACCATTCTGCCAGTTTTCCCCTGTGAATGCCTGTGTTTTCCCTGAAGGAAAACATTAATCCCTGCCACCAGGCCTGTCCCTCACGCAGTTTTCTCCACAAAAAAAATGGAGTAAATTGGGTATTAAAATAATTCAGCTCTGCCTAACAGGAATGTTTCTTCCAGTTAAGAACCAATTACCTGCTAAGACCCTTGAGGCTATCTGGAATTGTAACAGATTTAGGTGCTGAATCATAACTCACAAGTTTTCTACCAGTGTTTCTCTATTTTCTTCAGTTTGTGGACACTTAACGTTTTTAACTGGAATAGCAGACCCCACATTAAGTAAGTTTAAGTCATTCAAAGTATTGAAACCCAGGGTACTTGCTGAATGCCAGAGTTTAGGCAACTAGCCTTGAGTAAAATCCATAGAACTAGCTAAGAAGCAGAATTTCCACATGCTGGAAGAATTGCTTTTTTTAAAATACAGTTTCTTTTAAATATAGTTTCAATTCAAAAGAACCTGTTTTCCCCTCCCAGAGACAAAGGAATTTGAAAAAATACTACATTTCTAAGAGTATGCTTACTTTTTATAGCTTCCAGTATTCCTTCACAAGAGTAGAACTGCTGAGAATTTGTGACCTCCGTGAATCTTGCCAACAAGATTGCAAATTTCAAGTGACATTGAACAAACCTACAACTAAACTTTCAAGTTAGCTTTGAGTAATAACTCTGAGTTAAATACTTAATGTTCCTTAATCAGTGCCTGAAGGGAATTAAGTACCACAAAATGGGATTCACTATAATTTCCTTAGTAAGTAACATGAAGCCTAAAATAGCTAATAGGAAAACCTGGGAAGGGTGGAGCTAAGACTGAGTGCCTCTGTGGTGGTGTGGCAACCAACTGAGGATTACAGGGGGATTCCTGTGTTAGATCGGAATCACAGCTACAGCTACTGTCTGACTCCCAGGAGCCACTATCACCACTTTTCAAAAAATGGAGCAGGAGTTTTTATTTAAAGTTTAACGGGTTTAAAGCATAAAACCTAGAAGCTAACATAATTAATCCACTAGCTCAGGATTTTAAGCACTCAAGAACAATTTTTTCAATAACTTTGTGTATATATTTTAATTGACTCTTGGAGAAGAGACTAGGACTTTCTCAGTTCCCTGCTCAAGACCCAAGAGGCTGCCTGAAAAAGCAGATGTCTTCTTTCCATGAAGTAAGAGGTATTAGATTTTTGATACACAAACCCAACCTCACCACACAGGTTGAAAGCTCTTCCTTAGAACAGGACTCTTTCCTGAGGATGAGAATTGCTGAGAGGAGACAGAACCTGTTTTTCTCCCTTTAGCTCTGAAGGTTTTGAATTAAGAGATGGATGGCAAACATTATCCGTATGATCAGATTTGAATAGAAGTGGTTTTGTGCAGAAATGAATACAATCAGTACATTAAGTGAACTTCGAGGACATCTAATGTATTGATACACTTAGCAGACAGGTAAGCATCCAGTTTAAAGATCTTGAGCAAGATGAAACAACTGTCAAGCCGTTCGGGCCTACCAAAAAGACACAACTTTTAGCCACACACAGAAGCAAAACTGTGGATATCTTTATAAATTTAGTAAAGAAAAGTAGGTTAAATTCACAGGATTTAACCTGTAAGTGTTGAAAAGTTCCCTCTTGGGTGGCTGGAGAGTTTAGCATGTTAAGTCCTTACAAAGGTCCATATTTATATCTGACATGACATCTGACTGTTCGATCTTGTGAGATGTTAACCCTCCCTGGTCTCAGTCATGTCATTTAAACAGTTGTATGATTGTCTCCATGATAATAACGGATTCTGAAAAAAAGACCTTTATCTTGAAGAGTAAAACAATTGCCTAGGGCTTCTAAGAGTTGGACTTATAAAAGGACAAGAGAACATCTAGCTAGAGTAAATATGGCAGAGAAATGTAATTGCTGTATTACAACATAAGTCCTGCAAAATAAAGACAGATGGATAAATGGTCTAACCCACTCAGTCATCCCACCCTATTTCCCCATACTGAGTATGAATAAAAGGGCAAGTGCTACCAAATCACTTCCTCATTCCTCATGATATTGTATTTATCAAGTGTATTTTAAATGTAGATGTGGGTGTTCTCTACGTATGTTAGGGACAAGAAAACTGACTGAGTAATAGGCCAACCTAGCAGAAATATGTTCGTTATGAGCATCGCCATTTAAAAATATATTTATGAGAACTGAAATTCAACATCATATAAACAAATACAGCTATGTTCTACAGCCATATCTCAGCTTGGTTCTGAGGCTGGATTTCAAGGTATGGTGTGTGTTATATAAAATATTGTTACTTGCAAGAGAGATACGCTGCATATATATATAAGCCTATATAAGCTGAATTAATGTTTTAACAGTCTAATTGTCCAAGTTATCTAATTGAAACAGTAACTCATATTAACTATATAGTTAAAATCATTACACAGAACACCTCTTCCTACAGTCTTCCCTTTGATCCGGCATTATGAACATCCTTCCAATGTTGTTCTTGTCCTAAGGTTGATAGTTGTAGTCTTCAAGCAGGAGTCAGGGTGGTGGTTATGATGAGTTGTCAGTCTGTCTTTGTCAGTTATGATGATTCGAAGTCTTTAGAATAGAACATTTTAATTGGAAGGGACCTACAACAATCATCTACTCCAACTGCCTGACCACTTCAGGGCTGACCAAAAATTAAAGCATATTATTTAGGGCATTATCCAATTGCCTCTGGAACACTGACAGGCACGGGGCATCGGCCACCTCTCTAGCAGGCCTGTTCCAGTGTCTGACTACCCTCTTGGTAAAGTAATGCTTCCTACTGTCACGTCTGAACCTCCCCTCCCTTTGTCTGGATGATGTTCACAGTGGGTGGGGGTTCCTTCCTTTTCTCTCTTGGAGTCCACTTGGAGTTATATTTACATGTTTTCTTATTGTAGTTTGCCTCCTTATCACTTGTTCCCTGTTGAAGTCTGAAAGTCGCCTCCCCCAGCCTCAGCTGATATCAAGGGTTATTTCTTGCAAGGCAGTGCCTCCCACAGACCTTTACCATTCTTGCTGTTCACAAAGCTTCAGCTCATGCAAATATGAAGCAATAGTCACTTTGCCACCAGATGAACGTTAAAATCAGCTGAAATCACGCCAATACAAACCCAGACGTGTTCTGACACCCTGCAATGTCAGGTCAGCCCAAGCTTCTTACTGGTTACGGCAAAAATCATATTTCCTGAGCTACAGAGCATCCTTGTTTACTGGCTTGTATGCCTACACTTCTGACAATTTTTATGATCAGCATTTTATTTACTCATAAAGATGAAATATCTGATTAGGAGTTTCACACGGTATGCAGTCTCCAAGTTGAGAAAATGGTCCCTCTTGCTCAGTAGGCACATGCATGACAGATTGAGACACTATTTTATCTCCAGTCCACAGCTGGAGGACACTGTGTAATAAACTGGATGTGCAAAAAAGTGAGTGTCATTGAGTGTCAATAAAGAATATGAAAGATTGAAAATCAAAAGTAAATAAGGTGGAAACACACATAATTGATGTCTGCAAACTGAAAATGCTTTTCAGTTTTTAATATCTATATCTGCAAGGAGTTTCTACTCAAGAGCAAGGAAGCAGACATACTTGCTCATAAGTGAACAAGAATGTAAGTTCCATTCACCATAGGACTAAACCAAATTCTCCTACCATATAGGAGAGCCGAAGAATAGCTCAGGTCTTCCTGCAGCTGACTCAGGTGATACAGTAAGTTGGCACAGACAGGGCTATATGTATTGCATTAGATCCTATTCATCGGGCAGGAAGATGGATATGTTCATATATATTGATTTCCCAGTCAGTATACTCATCCTGAATAATGGATAAGATATTAAAACTGGAAACAAATGAGCTGTGTGTATGTTATTTCTACAGATTTCCACTTCCGCTGTATCCATAGAAAGGAAGTTATTAAGTAGTGAACATTTGTACTTCTCAGTGAGCTGTCTCTTACCTTTCTTGAATTAAAAAAGTGCATTTTTATTCCATTTGAGTATTAAGATCACAACCCTCAATGCTTAAAGGCAGAGCCAAGATTTCCAACGCATCTAGCAGGGCACTGGGAGAGCCAGCAGCTCCCTGGGCTTAGGACCAGTGAGGTGTCAGGGCAGCGGGGCAGGCCCAGGGCCTGTCCCCCCAGCCAGGGCAGGCCGGGGGGCAGCCAAGGCAGCCCAGACCTCGGGCACTGGGCACCTCCTGGGGATGGGGATGGTCTGAGACATCAGCCAGCGGGCAGGGGTCAGGATCCAGACCCAGGAGGGCCAGGGCCGGGCACTTGCATGGCTATGGCACTGCAGAAGCTGGACCTCAGGTGGGGGCCAAACAGTAGAGGCTGTGAGCTGCCCCAAGCCCCCCCAGCCCAGGCTCTGGGAGGGTGTGTGCTGTGAGGGCCCTGACAGTCTCTCTTTCAATAGTAATCCTTATTTATAAGGATTTTATATATATATATATATTATTTCTATTCCCACACTGGTATTTTCCTCACAGGTCGTCAGGGGGATAGGGACAGGGGAGAGAGAAGGCAGTAAAACTCCCAACTGCTTGAAACATCTGTTAGAGCCTCCCTGGCAGTGCTTCACAGCTGAGACGAACTCCCTTAGCAGAGCTCTACAGAGACAGCATTTGGTCACTGATGTTTGCAGCTCACGTAAACCTCCTCCAAGGCCACAGAGCTCTGAACAGCCTCCTTTGCTTACATCAGTAAACTGCCCGAATGAACTCAAAACAACTAGTCTGTCCATATGCATCTGAATTAGCATTTGCAGGACTCTGGCCAGAGCATGACAATAATTCTCATCCTGTAAGGGGAATTGTTACGAGTAGCTGCTCATAAATAACATGTTTCAATTTTCAAGCTGTGTCAATTGGACACAGACCACAAAGCACATCTTTCTTTTGCTCATTTAGCTGCCAAATGGAGTGTGACTATTTGCAGATATAGAGTACACTTTTCACACATCCACTAACACACAGTAAAAGTAGGATAATTGTACAAACCTACCTGCTAGCAAAATCAGAATGTAAATACAGTGAGGAGAATTAATTTGAGGGAATCATTTAAAAGAGGCATTGAAAGATTATTTGAACTAGTCATCATACTTTGCCTCTGCATTTCTAGGAATGCTTTAGTAAGCTCTTTTTTGTTTTGTTCATGCTCAAGTCCTGCACCCTCAGTATCTAATAAAATTAACGAGGTAATTATCTGGCAAGAAAAAGTAACTCAATAGCTTATTCATTAAGAGCATTCTAATAAATAGTCACAGCTTGGACCTAGTTCAGCACAAACTCGAACTGTATTTATTTTAAAGACAATCAAGAAACCCCAAAAGAAAATGCCTTTAAGAAATTCAAACCAAATGTGTTAGTCCTAAATCCCACCACAAAATTCAAAGAGAAGTTCAAAGATAAATTTTTTAAACTCGACTTCAAATGTGTAACAGTGTGAAGTGATCTAATCTTCTATGAGCACATTTAGAAGATGGTAAGGAAAATATGAAATTGCAATAGGGTTAGTCAAAAGCTTTGGAAAAGAGTAGCATGCAGCAATTAAGTTAAAAAATGGCAGATTAAGGTATTCAAAAGCTGCAAAAGGACACTACTAAAAGTGTGTTTTGGAATTTTAATATCCTTCACTATACTGGCTGTCAGTTCCACAGTTCTAGTGTAAACATTACCCTAACTGCTGGCCCAGAGGGGATGTTGAGTCTTCATCCCTGGAGATGGAGTCAACATTCCACAACAGGACAAAGCTCTGAGCAACCTGCTCTAGCTGAACCTTCTCTGTGCAGGGCAGTTGGACCTCCAGAGGTCCCTGGCAACCTCAAGCTATTCTAGCATTGGAAAATATGTCAAAACAGGCAAGACTGAAGACTTCAGTGTTTCGTACCAATCCAAGCAAACCCTTAGAGAGCACAGAAGTAATGCACGGATGAAAAAAAAACAAAGGACAAACTCAAACAAGTTTATTGCACAAAACAACCAAAACCACACAACAAAAACCAATGAGAAACAGAGGTAAATCAAAATCAATCAACACTCCGATAACATTTCACACATAACAGGTTCGAGGTGTCAGTCAGGAAGGGTATTGTTACTGCACAGCAATACACACAGCAATGGGGATCCAAAGTGCGCACACTCACTCGCAAAGGGGGAGACTCTCTCCCTCCCGTGGGTACCCAGAGGATGCAATCGCTCACCCCGGGCGGCGTGCTGAGGGCTCACGCAAGGATACCCAGGAGAAACCACTCACCTGAAGGAGGCCAGGGCACTCAATCCCGGGAAGTTCCCTCAGGCGGCGGCCCAGCCCCAGGGGAGTGGTGTCGCACACAGACCCGCTGCTCTGAGAGGACCCCGCCAAGGGCCCCCGCTCCGGCGTCGCCCCATTTCTACCCGGGGCGGCGCTGAGCTCTGGTCCTCATTGGCCGTGATCCAGAAGCTTCTCCAAGCCTGGGCGCCTCATTGGCTGCGGGCCCCGCCTGGCAGCCGAGAGGCCCCGCCCCTGCCGCTCCCCCTGCCGCGGGGTGCGCGTGCCTGGGGGCACGGCGGAGCACAAAAGGCGGGAAAATGAGGGGCGAAAAGCTGGCTGTCGCCGCGTTGAAAGCCCCGGTCTTCATGGGGGGCAGTGTACCTGTCACATCTTGAGCTTGGAGAATCTATGAATGAGGGGTATATGAGAGACAACCATGGAGTCATGAGTGGCTTGGTAAAGGTAGGCAGGTATTTGCTGTCTCTTCCAGAACAAAAAGCAAAGACCATAATTTGAAGTCAGACAGGCTTAAAATAAACAAAAGGAGGTGATTTTTAACAAAACAGGTAGTATATTTGTAGATCTCATTACCAAAGGATGTTGTGAATGTTAAAGTTTACATGGATTCCAGCTGAGACTGGACAAGCTCATCCACTAAGGATTGCACAATGCAGAGAAGCCGCCTGTGTCTGGAGCAGCCTAGGGGCCAAAGCAGATGGCGCTTCCAAGACTGTGACGGGGAGGAACTCACATACATACGCTTCCTCTGCTCTTACACTTTTCCCTGGACATCTGCTTGTGGCCAGCAGAGGAAGCAGGATACTCGAACAGTCACTGTTACAAAAAACCTATTAAAAACTCACTCTAAAAATTTTACTAGCTTAACATTGAGATATTGAATATAACAAGTCTGAGTGCAAGGGAGCACGTTTTTATATAACAGAAACTAAGAGACAAAATTCAGACGTGTATGCACTAGGATCCACAGTAGACCTTTGCATCAGTATTCATGAGCAGTGCACCTGACCGAAGTTTCCCTATATATTTGTTTCAGGGTAAGAAACAGTTCCTTAGATACTGATCTCCAGCTTTAAACAATTGTAAGGGAGTTGAAATTAGTATAAACTATATTTTACCTGTCCCATCACTGTACACAATTCATGTCTCTTGGTTCTTACTACTTCTTTTCTTTAAATTTCTTTAGGCTTAGTGCAATAAAATTTGCCCTTTCATGTCCATCGTCTTCTAACTGCATTCATTGAAATTAAGGAAGCCCAACTGGTTGCAGTGTTTCCCCATCTTCATTAAATATCGCCCGCCCCCAAGAATAGTTCATAATTAAAAATAACCCAAAGAAAATAATGAAATCATCCCTGTGGTTGGCTGTTTTTCTAACTGAATATCTCTGGGACTAATACTCACTTTTAACTGCTGAGTACCAAGAAGCATATTCACTATTTTGGAAAAATAAAAAACATAGTGCGGGAGAAGTGCTACAAAATACACAGAATAAGTCTGGATGCCTTAGCTAACAGTCTTAAAACTGCAAGAACCCAAGGAAATTAATTCAGACTGAAAATGCTGTTCTTAAGTCACCTGATATTTTTTTTTTCAATGATTTAAGAACAGATGGCCAGCCTCAATCCAAAATTTCTTTCTTTTCCAGGTTTGATTCAACTCCACAGAAGTAAGTCATTTTTCCTGATTCATTTTAAACATTCTGCAATGGAAGGATGAGCTTTGATCTGCTTTCAGGACATTTACATCTTTTGTATGGTCGCTCTTACACAAAATGTAAATTGATGTTATGCAAGATCGGCTATGGTAATTATGATTATTGTAATTGGTTACAAAATGTGAAAAGAGGAAAGCGGGAGTGGGAATTAGAAACTAGAGCAAGATGGAGAATCTCAGCTTCTAATGTTATAGGATACAGAATGTGCACTTGGCTTGTAAAAACCTCCAGATGCTTGTCAATGAAAAATGAAAACAGGAAACAGAAAATCTGGGAGATCTTAAAGACAGATGCAAAGGGAGTGAATTTTGAAGACTAAAAGGATAAAAAACAAGTCATTCTGAAAATTTTGGCCAACATGTCCAAAGTTCCTGAACAGAGCATGGGAGAGATATGTCCTATAAATAAAAGTAAGAAAGTTTTCAGAACGTTTAAGGAAAGCAAAGTGTACTGAGGTCTGGAAATCCAGTCAAAATGCAAGGAATAGTTTCTCCTTTCTCAAAACCTTTCATAGACAGATTTCAAGATTAGACAAGATCATTAAATCATGCTGTCTTACACCCCCTCCTACAGTAAGTCATAAACTTTCAAGCAGACTTGTTCCTACCCCAGGCTTTAAACCAGTATGCTTTAAAAGCAGACTTAAAGTATTTTATACTTGAAGCAAATACGTAGTGTTTTTGAATATTTTCTGCATCAGGGGAGAGAGAGGAAGCTATTCTCACCCTTTTATTTAAGAAACAACTTTGGGGTTTAAATTGGAAGCTTTGTCATCTTACATCCTCTATGTAACCTCTGGAGAGAAAAGACTTCACCAGTGACTATGCTGGAGCTCAGGGAAATAAGCTCTCTACCTTAGCTGCCTGTCAAGGGGTGAATGAAGGCCTTCCCATTGACAACATTTTTGTAACTAACCTAATCATTAACAATTTAATAACAATTAGATAAACTGCCAATGGGCATACTTTGCAAAGTCTATTTTATACTTTCCAATTTTCCTAATGTGGATCATCTATGAAAACGGTTAAAACCAGAAAACCTAGAATGACTACTTATTTGTTTATTTAGATAACTTTGGCCCCTGGAGCTTGATTCTTGGTCAGGTGATGGATCTGTGGGGAGTAGAAGAGTTGCATGCTCAGCTCAAGTTATAAATGTTGTGAAAGCAATGAAAATCCTTCAGAGTTAGATTGAATACTGCAGTTCAGAAGACACAGTGAATGTAAATCACATTCATTGCCAATCCAAATGTTTTCTCGGTTAGCTAGACTTATTCACAGGGAATTTTATTCCTTTTAACAAAAACTTCTACTTAACTGAACTTCCAATATGAGAATAGGAAGTGGTAAACTACAATATATAAATATAAATAGAAAGATCCACACTAGGGTTTCTCAACAAGAATGTTAAAGAGCAGGTTTGCCAAATTTTCTTGAACGTATCTTTTTGGTTCAAAGAACTCAGTTAATTTATATGTAGTGTATAGGATTTGCTTGATCTACACCTAACTGACATTCCTTGGGTGGAGCCAATCATTTAGAACATTGCTGGAGGCCCAACATGAACCAGTTTCTATCACTGCTGACACTGCAACCTCTCAAACAATCCATAACATAAAGAATAGCTGCCATCATGAGTTCCTTGAGTGACCTACCATTATGTCACCTTTCCCATATGTATTGTTAATTTTTACTATTACTATATGCCTAATCACATTTCCAAAATATCACGTCATCAGAAACATCAGAATGATAAAAATATAAAAGTTTTTTAAAATGCACCATGAAGTAGATGTTTATCTCAAGTAAGAGAACACAAGGTCCAACTAACATTGCATATTTAGGGAACTGATCTAGTACATAGGCCACTGTGTCAATTAGAAGATGGAAGCTAACAGACCTTAACATTTAGTTGCTTTTGGTGTCTTATGTTACATTTTTTCCATGTCACATAAGGAGTTTGCCAGGCAACTCTTCATCTGTCCCAGGCCATCACCCGACACAGAAGTCTCCAACGAAGGTACTTCAAGTCCTGATTCACTACTAGGCAGGTGGTGACATTTTGTCATCCCAAATTCCACCATCTTCAGGAGGATACAAGCGTGAACTTAGATGCTTTTTCTGAATCAGGCTGCTTTCATGTGTCAGGAACTTTAAGTATAATTTGTCAGATTTCTCAATGTGGATTTAATAGCGGTTATGGGGGAGGAAGAAAAACCCTCATACACTTCTTTGAAAATGGAGTCTGTTAGAAAAGACTCTAAATCAAAGTGTCTGACACATCCTGCCATACATGTGAAATAATCATCTGCCAGAATGCATTAGTGGAGTGATGAATTATGTACCAGTGCCTTCACTGCAGCTAACATTAGAGTCTGATTCTTACTCTAGTTTCCTATATTTTTTTTGTTACTTCAAGGAAAGAAACAAAACCCCTGTTTCTGCCTCCCCCACAAAACCCCACAGTCAAACAAATAAGATGATTTTACAGCTGAGTCTGTTTTTTCACATTTCTTTTAGGAGTTCTCATTTCAATCCTAGATTGGTGTTTTGATTTTAGATACTAAAACAACTTTTAATTGTAGCTATCTGTACTGAAAGCATTAATTAGTAAGAACAGTGTAGGAAAATGTGTGAAGGCAGTCAAAGTGCCTTTATTTTTAAAATAAATACAGATGAACACATTTGTATGTCAGCTTGTTTCCTTCTCTAAAAGCCCTGGGCTTTTATTGTGAAGTAATTGTGAAACAATTCCATCAAATGGATTTCACGAAAGGCATCTCAATGGAGAGGCCAGTAAATACGTTTATTACAGGTCTTTGTTCCATGGCAGAGCTTAAAGGCTGAAGCTGAGGGCAGGACCCCACTTAGACTATCCACTGTATAAACAAGTGGAAAGGGAAAGTGCTTCCCCGAAGAGCTAATAAAACAAGTTAGGAAAGGAGATAGCGAGAGATGCCCAAAGCCACATGGAAAATTGGTAGTAGACTAACAGATTAGAAACCCATTTTTCTCGCTGTCCCTGTCAGACTTTTTCTAGTCTCATGGACAGAAGATTGTATGGTCATAAAGGTGACCACAGTAGCCTGACTTTGGCCCTGGCAGTGTCTGTGCTTTCTGTGATGGAAATGGACACCCCTCCAAATAACCCTGTGGTCTGGGCAAGCATTTACACTACACACACACTGTGGCAGCCTCAACATACAGCTGTTTTGTCACATTAAAACATAAAAAGTGGATGCAAATGTCTACAGAAACACTTTACTATAAATTGGAGTTCCAGCTCCCATCATCCTAGTGACACAAATAATGCATCTGTCTCTCTGCTGTTATCCCACAGAGACCTATCATGTAGATATGCAAAAAAGTGAATAATCTCCCTATTGCTGCTGAGTCACTGTCAGTGTAACGCTTGCCTACGTATTTAATGAATCACAATAATGTGGCATGACGGCAGCACTAGTAGGAGAGCAGAACGTGCTGGGGATAACTGGAGGTGTATGTGTGGAAATAATGCTCCTGGAATATTCTTGAACTGAATATTTCGACTCTGACATACCTAGGAAAGGATAGTTTATCAGACCAAAGAAAAGTCATCCTTCTATTCATTTGAGGACAGCTGTGGACAGAAATGCAGAAGCAAATTAGGGATAAATACTTCTGATCCAAACTGCAGGTAACACATGTCTTTTGCAGCACGGAAAAGGGAAGGAGTGAGAGGGAAAACAAGGCATCCCATCAAAGCCATGCTGCTGAATTAGACATTGCTGGAGCATATGCCCCAGGAGAGAGTACCGTGTTTATGAAACGGACTGAGTGACCCGACTATTCTTTGCAGGTTCTAATTTTTGCTAAAAATACATTATATAGACTTCTGTGAAGGAACAGGAAAAGGACATGCTTGGATGAGCAGCTGTCCAAATATACTGGGCATATTTCATGCACTGACTGTTTCTGTCAGTTGGTGTCAGGCCTGTGTGAGAGGGTTTGCATTGGCTTCTTAGGCAAGAAAGCCTTGTCACCATTATGCACTGTGACTTATTTGGTTTGTCCTGCAAAAAGGGACTGCTTTCTCTGTAACTTCTAAGCTGTATTATAGCTCTGAAATGCAGATGAAAAGATTAAAGAAGCTATTACTGGCAAAAGTACCCATATATTCTGCTTTTGCTACTCTTACTGAAAAAAAACAGTGTGTTTTCAAAATCACCTGGCCAATTTTCACTAGTTTCCCACAAATTAATGATATTTCAAATCTTTCTTTATTTCCAAACATCCCGAGTCAGATTATAAGGTGAAAAAGTAGCTTGCTTTTTTTTTTTAAAAAAATGGGTTTCTTGAAAGAAACTTGAACTCATAAGCCAGAGTAACTTGAAAATCTCAAAGTAGAAGGTATATTCATTTTAAAATCTTCTAATGTCATTGCTTTAATATAACTGTATATGATAATAGTCCAGTGCTCAAACAGGGCCACTTTGCAATATTTATTTGGCCCAAAAGAAAAAAAGTGGAAGCATTCTGCTGGGAGCTCACTCAGGTAATCCTGGATTCTGGACTGAACTTGCAACTCAGTCCCGTATGTGACGTTAACACAGTCATTTTACAATTATTTAAAACAGGAATGAGAAAAATACCCAGCTGAACTGTGGGTTTCCAATGTTGCAGTGACCACCTATCTAGTGGAATTTTTCCCAGGTGGTCTTGTAAGCTTTATTGGCTAAGCTGCATTAACATGTAAATCGGGAAATACTTAGCAGTAGTAAATGAAATGTGGGGAGATGTAAATACATCATTTTTTGTGACGCAAACTATTTGTTATCTCAGGTATAAAGTCTGAAAATGCTAAAATAGCCCATATATTTTCCTCTGACAGTCTTGGATTAGTAGAATGACATTCACCACAAGGACATTTTTACTGCTGAACATAAACTTAATGGATTTGGTTGTTTGCAGTACAAGTTTTTTTAACAAAACAAAACAGCAAACAAGGCTGTAACTTGGATGCTGTACGACCAGAGGGTATGGCAGATAGGAAAGAAACAGCAACCAGACGGCACGTAAAGGAGAGCTAACCTATTAAGCGAATTAACCTGTATTAATAGAGCTTGCCCAGAATTAGTAGTAACGAGATGAGGCAACTTAAACAATTTTGCTTTACCATATACTTCTTTAGTTAACCAATATTCATATTCCATATATTGTCTTGTATTGGCACTGCCATATCAACAGTTTATTAGCACCTGAGGACAGTGCCTTGCTCCCTTTAAATAATCAAAAAACATTTGTCTCCACCACCGCCAGTAATCCTAAATTCATAGCTTGGAAGTATTCCTATTTCTGCATTGGTCTGTCCCTTTGTAGTACAGGTCTCACATTCTCAGCTTATTTTTCCAAACCTGACTTTTTTTAAAAATAAATATTTTAACACTACCACTCTCAAATGCCTTGAATTTATAAGGCAGCAAAAGAGCACTGTGTACAAATACAAGTTTTGTACAATCTTGGATACAATGATGCTTCAGAGCTGTCCTCCGCTCAGGAGGTCTAGGCTCATTCTCTTTTCAGACAACAGATGTTGCAAAGCTCAGACTCCTGGTAGGCTGCTGGTAGAGCCAGACAGGGACTGACAACAAGACAATACATAATAAGTGCACCACAGAGCATTATAAATTACCATTAACAGCAGTTCCAACCAGAGGTGACAAGTATAAGTGTCCCAAGCCGACCTATACACATTACAAGCTTAACATTTGTTTTTGAAGTTAAGATAGCCAAAGCTTTGTCTAGCTGCAAGATCCAACACTTCCACCTTAGTTTGGCATCCACTGATCAGGTAGTTATGTACAATAGGACTGCCACATCAAACTGATTTTATATGCCTTGCCTTTCTGACAGTCATCTTCCCCAACCCCTTCTCCAAAATTCAATGTAAGCAGAGATGTGAAGTCTCACAGCTGGGGAGCGAGACTCACGTGCCAGGTTTGTGCGTCACTTGATAAGCACCGCAGCACCGGATTTCCGCTCAGTCTGTGTCGGGGTTTTACCCTGCCCGGCAACTAAGCACCGCACAGCTGCTCACTCCCTGCTCCCCTGGTGGGATGGGAAAGAACTGGAAGGGTAAAAGTGAGAAAGAAACTCGTGAGTTGAGATAAAAACAGTTTAATAATTACAAAGAAATAATAATAATTTTTTTTAAAGTAAGGAGAAGAGGGGGGAGGGAGGGAAGGAAAATAAAACCCAAGAAAAACAAGTGATGCGAATGAAAACAATTGCACATCACCAACGAACTGATGCCCAGCCAGGCCCCGAGCAGCGGCCCCCCACCAACATCCCCCCAGTGTTATTGCTGAGCATGACGTCATATGGCATGGGATATCCCTTTGGTCAGTTGGGGTCAGCTGTCCCAGCTGTGTCCCCTCCCAGCTTCTTGTGTACCCCCAGCCTACTTGCTGGCAGGGCAGTCTGAGGAGCAGAAAAGGCCTTGACTCTGTGCAAGCACTGCTCAGCAGTAACTAAAACATGAGTGTGTTATCAACACTATTTTCAGCACAAATCCAAAACATAGCCCCATACTAGCTACTATGAGGAAATCTAACCCTATCCCAGCCAAAACCAGTCTGTGACCCCACATTGCAGTTACGACCAGATCCATGCTCCGCTGAGCAGCTGTATCTGCCATATGACATTGCTCCTGGGGGGAAAGCTGGTCGTCAACAACTGGGAAGGAGGAGTGCAGCTCTTCAGATCCTTTGGGCAGCCGAGCCCATTAGAAGGCACGTGCCCTAGTTTCTACCATGTCATGTGCCATTCTCCCCTTTTCACATAGTTTGACATATCAAGATTAGATCTTGAGAGAGAGGAACTTGAGGAAAGGAGAGTTGCATTTAACTGTCAATTAAAGCTAGTCTGTAACTTTGTGCTCTGACCATAAGTCTTCTGGCTGCCACATTAGCAGGCGTTTTGGCCCAGTTAAAGCCATCTCAGCCCATTATTAGGCAGAGAGAACCATCTGCCTCTGCCCCAGTTATTGGTTATTAGACCTTTTCTGCAGAAGTACTGGATAGTTAGATAATTCGTTTTCTTTTGCAGGGAACAGTGTAACTCCTAGGTTTGCCAGGAATATATAGTTTTGGAGGAACACTGGGGGTCTTCACCTTTTGACAAACTGAACTGCTGAGAGCTGTCAAACAGGAGTACAATGAAGTCAGAAGATTAGGAGAAGTTTATTAGATTTTAGTATAAAACTTGGCCTATTTTGATGAAGAAAAGTTGTGGCAGAATAGGCAGCAGTTGAAATATATCAAGTGAAAATTATACCTTTACTGTATTTGTCAAAAAAAATCTGGCTTTTTGTTTTAAAGTCTTAGAACTGTTTCTGGAGTTTTATGCTGTGCAAGAAGAATTTTTTCCCTTTTATTAAAAAAAATAATTGTATATATTGAGGATATAAAAACATGTTTCTTCTTAAGTGGCTTTCATGTGTAAATATACAAAATGCAGGTCAAAAAAGCCATTAAAGGAAAAGAAAATCTCACGTCTAGCTCTAGTGTAAAGAAATAAAAGTAAGTTAATTGATAATTAATAGGAGAACCTGGAAACACAGCTATTTCAAATGGGAAGTAGCTCATAATGTTTTCTCTGTGATTCATTTTATGATTCTCATGTGTTTGGTATTGCTTTTTTACATTTTACCTAATCGAGTAATACTGAATAGTTTTGTGCAATCGGAGTACCTTAACGATTAAATAGGGGACTCTGCTACAAATTCTAGATAAGCATACAGTGAAATTAATATGAATTATTTAACAGTTAGAAACTTGGGATTGACTGCCTACTGTCAGAAGAAAGGTAGATAATTTACAAAATTATATAGTATGTGCCTGCAGTGAGTTTATCTGAGCATGTTACCAACTGCTTGAAGGAAAATGTACCATAATCCTGTGCACATAGAGTTAGACTAAACAACATATACTGGATCCCAATATGTCACCTATGTTGGGAAGTCTCAACCATAACTCGTGTACCAAAGCAGGAGGTGATGGTCGCAGTAATACCCTTGGGGCTGCCTCAGGGTTTGCTGAAATTCGTGAAAAAAGCTCCAACAGCTTCATGAGATTTGGTTTCAAGTAACTGGGTTTAAAGAGCAGATTGGACTGAATAGCTGAAATTATAAATCATCACAATATGATATTTAATCATTGTATGATTATTTAATTATCAGTCCTATAATCATTACATGTATACTATGGTGATCAAGGCTAATCTGTGTCTGTTCAGCCAGTGATATTTTTCACATTAAAATACAAGAGCACCTATACCTTATATCAAAAAATCCAGTTAACTTGAGAGTACATTACAGCACTGTAAAATATGAAAACCCAAAGTTGTGTAAAAAAGCGTTTGAGTGCAATAGACAATGCTTGTGTTTGCTGTCAGTCATCTGAGTGACACAAAACCCTGTTTGAAATACAGCATTCTAGCCCACCACCAAGGTTAATATGTACATTCACGCCTCACCAGATTTCTATGTGACTGCCTCTACATACTAAATGATAGGTCCTTTGCATTTTCCAGGCATTGCAATCAGTCACTTCCAGCTCTGCATCTGGCCTCTGTTTTGCAAGCCTGGTCATTCTTGAATATTAGCTGTACTGTGTCTTTATTAATCATACCAGCTATCAACTTCTTAGGTCAAAATTGCATTGATAACTATGGAGACAAATTACTATTATTACAGAGACCCAAGAGAGAAAACCCCATCTCAGAAATTGTAAGATAAAGTTAATCAAACTTTAATGACCTTTATATTTGGTTGTCACCATTTAATTGTTTGGGGACTGATCCTTATTCCTTTGCCCAATGTTTTCCTGCTACTCACACACACTTCAACCTTTATGTTTTTTTCCGCCTTCCAGGGTGGAAAAAAACCCATAATCTCTTTATTACATGGTTTGTTTGGTTTTTTGCTGACCCACACTAGTTATCGTTAGTGAGGAGCAAGGATTGCTGTTTTTAAAGGATTAGATTACAATCCCAGCAGCTGTTTCCTGAGCCCTGCCTAAGTACTTTTTTATCATTTGTTCATAGTGGTTCTAAACCCGTTCCTGCCTCTGCCATGGTCAGAGAAGCCATGAGTGGTTTTGATCTGGCACTACTATTTGCATGGATAAAAAATTATTGCCTGAGAACAAAATTACTTAGAAAATGAATATGAAAGGGACACATTTGAAACAAATTCAGATTTTATTTGGGGACTATTTTAGGCCATCAGATATATTTTCTGAATTGTAATCATAATTGAATGCAGCCTTTCACAAGTAAGTCACAACTAAGTGAAATGCTCTACTTAAGAAAATTAGGAAAGAATATAGCTGAATTGTCCTGCCTAACTCATTAATAAAAATGTCACTGGACTATTTGTGGACATGGATAAGGCTGGGATGAAATAATTCTGTCAGTTTTTATTTAGCTAAACTTTCTTTAACACAAGCACTCCCAGAGTTTTGCTCAGCAGTAGAGACAAGTGTGATCTCAAAGTCTGTTTGCAGGCCAGCAACCAGAAAATATGGTGGGCCAGTCCTGATTCTAACTCTTGGCAGGTAAATTGCCTGTGATTGAGTTAATGGCCACTAATTCAAAAGAGCTATTTCCTCACTTCCCTGGGGTAAATCAGTTAAGAATTAGGAAGAGTGATTAGTTTGTATTTTATGTGAAGAGTGCTTTGACTGCAAAAATATTCTGTAAGTCATTGGATTGTTTAGTATGAAAGGCATCACAAGCAGATTTGAATAAATCAGACTCTATGTAACCAAACTTTTGGTGTCTAAGAAATGCAAACCCTTGAAAATACGAAAAAAGGCATTTCTGTACTTTGGCAGTTGCAAGATGGAGTACTGAAAGAAAAAATTGGTAATATGATCAGTCAAGGAAAAGTTAGGAAATAAAAGAAAATGTGTGAAGACACTGCATTAATTAGACACCATCACAAACCAATAAATTATTGGAGAGATTATAGGTCTACAGATCTTTTTATTTCAGAAAAGCTTTTTTAATATTTATGTGGTATAAAACCTATTCAGGTGTTTTTGATAGTGCACATTCGATCATGATCAAAATCACCCTAAAGTCAGTTTAGAGGCAATTTCAGGTTTGGGGGGGTTTACTTTTCTACTAGGTGTGATTTTTGCATTTCTTAGCTGAAAACAGTCTCATCAGTTTCCAGTTAATTTCACTCTCCATTTCTCCTGCACCATTCACATCAACATGGTTTCTGGTTGGCAAATACTGCAATGAAGTATCAATTTTTAAGCTATTATTGCAGAATATTCACAGAAAGCACATTTTGAATTAATAAGCACTAGCATTTATTTTAGAAATGTGATTCTGGAAGTTTTATTATAATATGCAACCAAGGAAAATAAAACCAGGCATTCAAATAATGTAAAGTACCAGGAAATCATGACCTTATCCTTAAAATAATGAATTGTTTGAAATACCTAAATATTTAAATATTGGTCACCTGTATTTGCCCCTCACTTTCTAAAAAAGGTCTTTGAGTCCCACATTTTCGTACTATTTCAGAGTCATATAGGCTATAAATATGCATTTTAAAAAGAATATTAAAAAGTTATAGTCTAAAATAACTTGTATCCATGAGCTTACATTTTAAAAATGGCAAATGGTGGGCCTTGCAACACTTATCAGATCTCTGGGTATAGTTTTAAAGGGTCTCTGAGCTTCTCACAAACAAAACAGAACAAGAATTATTCTGTAACTAATTTTCTGTAATTTACTTGGATATATTTTTATAAACAGACCAAAAGGTTCTCAGGCCTGTTCCTACTGCTAAACTGAGTATGAGAAACTGCCTCTAATTCCCTCCTGACTTATGAATTATTGGAGACTTTCTCCCCATTGCAGCATTAATACATCTCAATCTGTGTCACTACCTACCTTCTATATAACCATGTCTGTAGCTTTTTTTTAAAATACAAGGCTTATTCCCCACTGTAAAGTAAAGCCTCGTAACTCAGCTGTAATAAAAACTGAAGAAACCCAGACGATTACAAAGTATCCCCAATTCACTCTTTTAGATAAAATCTCATATTATTTCTGTTTCAGTGCAGTATTTTCTTTGTAGTCATATTTCAACAAATGCTACCATATCTTTCCTTGAAAAAAATAAAAAAAATGTCTGACAGCCAAGGAATAAAGACAGTTAGAAAGAAAGGAGCCATTAAGATATAAGGATAAAAAGGAAAGATTTCCAAAGCCTTTTCTAAAGGAAGTAAAAACAAAGTTATAAAATTTGGAGCTTCACCCCTTTCTTCTTTTACACCTCATTAAATCTACCAGGTACCCAAATCCTATATCCACCCTTTCCTAAATGCAAGAGGTGTGCTACCAACTAACTTGGAAGACAAGTTTCAGATAGTAAACTTTTCTGATGAAAAAAGTTTGCGGACACATTATCATCTTAAATCTAATAAACAGTGCATGTTTGAGTCTAACCGTAGCTTAAGTAGTTAGAACAGTCATGGTAAGTTTGATACCATGGATTCCAGACTCCAGTCCCAGGACAAATCAATATGGGATGGTGATATTTCCCCTTAATGCTCTCCCATCTTCCAACTTTTGCCATCTCTAGGACCTTCCTAAGCCAGATGTGTATTTCACAGAACACAACAAATCTATCTGCCCTGAATTTGTCCAGTTTGCTTGAGCCTGTGAATACCTTGGAATACTTTCATGGGTATTCACCTGTTGCATGATGCATCAGCTCCTTTGGTTTGTTCTGAAGCAGGCTCCTACTAGCTTCATTTGATTCCCAGATTTTGTGTTGTTGCAGACAGTGACTAATCATTCCCTACCCACCTTCTCCATGCCACTCACAATTCTGTGTTCTTCATTGTACAGCCCTCACTCAGCTCTTTTCCTGGCTGAAGAGACTTTATTTACTGATTCCTTCTGCCTAGTATGGAAGCCATTCCATACCTTTCATCTTTCTCTTTGAGGTTCCACATTTCTGGACCACCCTTCTTAAAAATGACACACTAGATTTGAAAAAGGTTGAAAGAATATTTAAGGTGTGAATAAACCATGTATTTGTATAGCAGCAAAATGTCCAGAGACTGTCATTTGATACATAGGATTCAGATTTTTTTCTCCTGTTCTTCACTTCACATTGATTTCCAGTGAATTTTTTTTTACCATTTTACCCATCCCTTAGTCTTATATTGTTTCCAGCCTGCCCTTGTGCTTATTACTTTGAATAGCTTACTAATACTGGGAAACTTCTTCATCCCATTCCTTTTTCTAGTTCTTTTTATGATGTTGTCGAACTGCGCAGGTCATAGCAGAGCTCCCTGAGGAACCCCACCAGTGATTTCCTTCCATTAAGAAAGCTCAGCATTTATTCCTTCCTTTAGATTTCAGAAAAATAGTGATTATGTTATTTTAATAACACTCCAATTATACTCCATAACCTAGAGCTTGGGCAACCAGGTCTGATTCAGATTGCCTGTTTATGGCATTTTACTGAATCCTTGTAGCTCTTCCTAGCTGACCCCACACGCTTCCAGCATCAGTCAGATGGCCTTTCCTTCCTTCATAGGCTTAATTTGTAATTTTATTTCCTTGGGACAGCACTGACAGGAAAGTACACATCCTATGCCACAGCCAGCAAAAACATATGAAATGTATTTTGGAATATACTTTCATATCAGGTTAAGTCAGGCAATGTCTGAAAACATAATATGAACAATGTTAGCTTCTTTGTGGCAAGCTGTCTGGCAGTGGTGGGAATAACTGAATGCCAGGCTATCACTGCTGTAAATAAAGTAAGCAGTAGGTAAATACTACAAAATTATACTATATTTTTCAGCATTCTGTTGATAAATCTTGTTCTTTCTTCTTGTAGTTGTCCAGTCTTTATTAAGCAAGGCATAATTGTAATTGTACTTCTGTTTTCCTGCTGATCTTTATTTTTAACTTTGAAAGAAATAAGCAAAACTAAAATACATTGTTATCCTGCTAGAATGCAATTTTCTGTTGCTATGGGCAACATAGCTCTGTTTACCTAATGGGTTGTTTTGCTACAAAGGGGAAAAATATCTCCTGGGGATTAATACAGACTGTGCCCTGTAGTGTCACATGTCTTATGACGAAGAGAAGCAGAGAAGCTTCCAGAGGGTTATGAACTTCAGTTACCAGAAAGGGTTAATTTGTTCTTCATCCTCTTCTTCCCATCTTCCATTTCCTCAAAATGAGCACATACATGTTACTTCTTGTACTGCAGCACGTTTTATCACAATGCTGAGTTGTCACAGAAGGTTTTACTGACTGGTGTATTTTCCTATTATACTGTTTCTCTAAGAAGGATCATAATGAGAACAGAGAATGGCACAATATTAATTCATTTGCATTATAACAATGGGAATGAGAACAGAAAAGCACATTGTCTTCCCATTGCCTTGACAATGTGATGGGTAGAAGGAGGCCAAAAATAGCCTGAAATGTCCCGTGACAATCCGCTGAGCAGAATGAGCAACAAGAAATTATGCATTATACTTCATACTGCTCTTGAAAGCCAGCAGCGGCAGTGTTGTGAAGAGGTGACATACCAACCATTTGCTCTTAGGCTATGGTTATGTGACTGAGTGTGACTTATAGCAGCTTAGCAAGTTATCTCTTCACAGCTGTGCTGCCTATCTGGCCTTTTGTACATGCTTTTAGCTCTCTCATTTATGAAGCAGGATGTGTTTAGACTTTCTAACAGCTACATAAACTAACTTGTTTTGCCCCACCACCAGAAGGAATTGGGAGCAAGCACTGAGTCAGCCGTGGCATTTCAGCTGATAAGGGGCAACAGCTTCAATCACTAAGATTTCCTTTGCTTGGCTACCAGCAAAATCACAGCTAATATCAACAACTATATTTCTTTTATCTTTTACAATCACTGAAACAGCCATAGACGTATATCTACAAAGGGGCTTGCTGCCGTTTTAGTCACCAAATAGGTAAATCTAGATCTTTATAGTAACTTGATTTTGTAGCTAAAGCCTGTAGTCTGTACTTCCAGGAGGAGGTTTCCAGCTATGTAACCTATGTAGAGGGCAGGTGTGCAAAGGTATAGAAGAAGAAGTTACCTGGCACATCTGAGGGTTCTTTCAAGCCCGGGGACTATAGCTCAGGCTGCACTGACTCGTACCTTAACGCAGCCATGAAAGTCTGGTGTCTTATTGGATGTATAGTCTATGTAACCAATTAAAATATGCTGTAACATTCTATAGACTGATAAATTATTTTAATTTTAGAATTTGCTTTTTTTCAGTGCAGAAAAATGTATTCGTGGTGTTGCTGTGCTTTCAATAAATTTTCTGGATGGGCTTTCATTTTTTTACCAGCACCACTTCTTTGCTCAGGATTCCCTGATGCCTTCTTTTCTGAAGACTATTAGAACTATCATCTGTTTATTTTTCACAGTAGTCATGTGATAGAATTCTCATTATTGTTGTTGTATTTATAATCGTTAATACTTCTCTACACCAAGTTAATGATTAACTGTTAATGATTATCTGGCTAGTACAGAAAACAGAATGGAGGAAATCAATATGAAATCAGAGGAGTAAAAGAACCTGAGTGGCTCACAAAACCTGCAAAGGAAAGCAAACAGAACTCAGATGACATAATGATGAATGCAGTGTAATAGCAGATAATAGAAGAAATGGCTTATAGCTCTCTCCCCATACATTCCTATTTGCAGTATTAAAATGCTCTGGCGTTGCCTCTTGAAACTAGAGCATGCTTCTGCTACAATGGACAGTGTTCTCAGTGCTATGCTGAAATACGTACTTAGTAGTGGTCAGTTAGCTGAAAACCAAGCAGCTCCTCTAACCTCTTAAAAGGAATGGTAATTTCTGTCCTGTGTGTGTCCTCAGACCAGACGAGCTCCTAAAATATATCCAAGCAGTTCTGATTCTGTTCAAATTATACTTGACCTCAAGATCAACGTGCTGGAAACTGGAAGAACAAAAAATCCAGGTCTGCACAAGCCAAATCTCTCCTCTTTGTCTTACTCCCCTGTCTCAAAATCAGAGACTGCAAGGAGTACAACCACCAGCAGACTACAAGAATGCCACACCATCTTGGTATTTTCTCAATATTGGAAGAATTCACAAGCAGCTATATGTTTCCAGATGTATGTAGGAACAAAGTAGGCTGGAACATGTCATCAATTAAAAACGTCCTCCTTTTCTAGAACCAAAAATACAGCAATTCACACTTACACACATCTCACTGTCCCAACAACTCAGACACAAAAATACTCTGTCATAGTATAATTAAAACCATTTAAAAATATTTAACAAGCTGAAGTGTAAGCAGTATGAGTGCATGAAAAAAGGTTATTTAAAAGTTTATCAGACTTTCAGGGCAGAAGGTGGCAGCCATGGAAGGATAAAAGTTTTCAGGAAAATCAATATGCATAACCAAGCCCTTCCCATAGGGTTATCACCTGTGACAAAATGTTGCATCACAGCTTTCAAGTTACTTTTTAGAAACTTAGTCCTTTTGTGGCTGTTGATAAAGTGAGAAAAATCATAATTCTTTAGACTTTCAAGAGTCCCTGAGATAGGTACTACTGCCTAAAATACTGTCCTGGTTTCAGCTGGGATAGAGTTAATTTTCTTCCTAGTAGCTGGTATACTGCTGTGCTTTGGATTTAGTATGGGAATAATGTTGATAACACGCTGATGTTTTAGTTGTTGCTAAGCAGTGCTTATACTAGTCAAGGGCTTTTCAGCTTCTCATGCTCTGCTGACTGAGAAGGCTGGGGGTGCACAAGAAGCTGGGAGGGGGCACAGCCGGGACAGCTGACCCAAACTGGCCAAAGGGCTATTCCACACCATATGGCGTCATGCTCAGCATATAAAGCTGGGGGAAGAAGAAGGAAGGGGGGGGACGTTCAGAGTGATGGTGTTTGTCTTCCCAAGTAACTGTGATCCGTGATGGACCCCTGCTTTCCTGGAGATGGCTGAACACCTGCCTGCCGATGGGAAGAAGTGAATGAATTCCTTGCTTTGCTTGTGCACGCGGCTTTTGCTTTACCTATCAAACTGTCTTATCTCAACCCACGAGTTTTCTCGCTTTTACTCTTCTGATTCTCTCCCCCTTCCCAACAGGGGGGAGTGTGCGAGCAGCTGGGTGGTGCTTACTTGCTGGCTGGGATTAAACCACGACAAACACAATGCAGTAAACATGGGTGTTCTGATAATAGAAGTGGTTTCCTGTCACAGAAGATTGTACTCATTCATTTTCACCAAGACTGGCTTGAGAACCAAGGCCTTTTTTGAAAGGACACAGTATTGTTAAATTGCTTAGACTTTTTAAAACTTAGACAGAAGAGTACTTTTTTCTGTTAGACTTAACATTATGTATGAGCCTCTACAGTGGTATAAACAGAAGATGCCCATAAGCATTCCAGCAATACCAGACCATGCTAGGCATTCTGGGCATCCATTTTGGTTTAATCTCCATTTCTGTCATATCAGCAGCACCTAACTGTTCTTCCAAATAAGTACTCCCCTTAAACTTTTCAGATGCCAGAGAACAAGAAAAGTTAGTCATACATATTGAAAACTAAATCTATCGGGAATGATGTGGTGTTTTTTTTTGTTTTTTTTTTTTCCAAAAGAAGCATTTTATTATCTCTTATTATCTCAGAAGTAACAAAGTAAATTAGCAGCCTAAATCTGTTCACTTCCAGTGAGTCTTTGAAGTGTGTGTAGTCAGGACACTGCTGCCCACTGCCAAGTTCAGCAAGTACAGAACTAGGTGCTCCAAGGGCTCATTGCCAATATAGAGAGTTGCTGGATTTTCATCTTAACCTTACCTCACAACCCGATCAACTCCACATGTGTTATATGGATGTAGGAATTTTTGGAGGTCCTCACTGTAGTACAGGATTCTTTAGTACATCACACGTTTACTCTAAGGCTTTTGCATAGAAGGAATTCAAAGATATTTCACTTCATGCACTAAATATGGGACTTGTGATTCTTGCTTCACAAAAATCCCAGAAACTCACTGAAGTTTTGACAATTCAGCTGTGTAGTGTCTGTTCCTTATGTCCCTGCGTGTGCTGCTTACACCTTTAGCACGGAGGATGACTCACCATCCAAATACGGCTGGAGTGAGAAAAGCAGTTACAGCCAGGGGACAAAAATCAGGTTTTCACCCTGTCCAGCTGCAGGGCTGTTCTGTGCTCACGTGGTGTGCACTTTTAATGTGGCACGTGGCTGCACCAGGCATAACAGACCCGTATAGCAATGACCCCTGTGTCAGGGACCTGAGTGCAGACACCATCTCTGCACTCTCTCCCCCTGCCAGAGGTTTGTTTGCTGGTGTTGGAGGTCAGCTCTGACATGGTGCAGCCGTGTAACCTTGCCGACTTGTTTAAGAAAGAGTTCCTTTTCCCTTTGCTCGGGAGCTGCATTTAAGCTCAGGCCTTTGCCTGGTCCTTGCCTGAGCTATACGGCAAACGTGCCTTGGACTTGCTGAGTCCACAGGCTTGACTTCCCAGCCAGACCTTGGACTTGCCTCATTGCTATGGACTTGTCTGATCATCTGGACTCTGGGCTGAGCCCGGCTGCCATCCCCAGCCTGCCCCGCTCACCTCGCTCAGGGTCAGTGGGACTGGCCTTGGTCGGTGACGCCACTGCCCTCCCAGCAAAGGCAGCAAGTCCCCATCCCTTGCTGCTCCTTGGCAGTCTGGCCCCTTCCACATTCTCTTCAAATCTACAAGAAAAAAATAAGAAAGAAATAACAATAGGAAAAATCTTTTAAAATTACACGCTGAGCCATCTGTACTGGAGATAACAGGGACCTGAAATTAGGACTGAGGTCCCACTGTGCTATATTATTTGTCCAAAGTAGCAAATAACTTCATAAAAAGGAGTGGTTTAAATCCTCTTTAGTTTCTATCTATCTGCTCCATGATGACTTATTAGCTAATGTTTGGAGGTCATGGAGTATGTTTGAGATAAAGTGACACCTTCTGGAAAATGTCCCCAGATTATCAGGAGCCACTAAAAAATACTATATATATATATATTTAAGCTTTTCATTAAGCTTTTTTTTAGAAAGAGAGAGTGACTGACTTTTCCTCTGTATCTTGAAAGTATTTAATGACATATCAGAGGTCTTGCTATGAAGTGATAAAATGAAGTTATCAGTTTAAATGCTTTGAAGCATTTCTAGAATCAACATTGACTTAGAAGGTGAAAGCTGAATCTCTGTTCCAGATCTAATCCAAAAAAATATGACTTTTTCCCCACAAAAATCAAAAGGAAGATTATGATGAGCAGTATAGCATGAGTGTACATGTATGCATATATGAACTTTTCCTCATTAAGGAGCGATCATATATTTTATGTATTCATTTGTGCTACTTTTTAATGTAAAAGTTAGCACTTGTATAACTGATTTTGTTATAACTATTTATCCCATCATGAACTTGATTCTGAGGATGAGAATCTTTTTGCCAGGATCAAAGAGACTTGTTCTCTACACTGACTATAGAAGAAAACTATGGAAACTAAACTTCTGACTGTCAGATGGTTACGTATAGTTTTAGGTTCATCTAGAATCTCCACAGATACTTCGAATTATTCTTACAGCTTATATTTTAACATTCATATTCTATTGATGATGTTGTTGTTGTTGTTGTTGTTGTTGTTGTTATTATTATTATTATTATTATTACAAGCAACCAAATACAGCTCACAGTGAAAAAACCTCAGTCACATCAATCTAAAAAGTCAATGGTTTAAAATCTTTTCTGAAAGACACCTCTAGTAGAGATAGACAGTTGCGCTAGATCACATCTTGTACATAAGCAAAAAAAAAATTGTAAAAAAAATATTAGTAAAGTCTGCCAAATAAATCATTCCAAAGTTGAGACATCACAATTAGTTATTTTTGTAGCTTTAATTTGATCCTTTAATGTATGTACATTATTTACAATCTGTAACAAAAGGGAATTATAACTCTTCCAATAGGATTCCTGCCTTATTCAGGGCACCAAATGAACAATAAGAAGTTATTCAATATTTTGCTTGATGATTGTACCAGTTATTCCTGATGCCTTAAATTGTGTACAATTTGAACATACCTCCAAGAGAATGTTTCATTTCTTTGATGTTCTGGCTTCTGAGTGCATAATAAATGCTAAGTGATTCATTTCACCATATTTCTCAAAGCACAAAAGAGCAATAGTACAGACATCTTTTCTTTTTATTTTTTTTTTCTTTTCAATTCAGTTAGTTTACATATAGGTATGTGAGGAACAGACTATACCAGACTGTATGAGATTATACACATTTTAGTTCACAGGTCTGCATATGTGCCGTGGCAACATCCCACCTCTGTATGATAGGGACACACACCAATCCTATGCAATGCCTTTCAAATAAAAGTTGGTATCGGTCCTAGGTGGAAACAGGGGATGCTCAGAGTGTCAAAACTGCAGGTCATGCATTACCTTGTGGTAGCTAAGTCCTAGTCTTGCCAAAGAGATCTAAATTCTACAAGGGCCCTGCCACACCTCTCTGGTGAGATGGCGAGGCTTAGTAAATCACGCGTGCAGAGGGTTAGGTACCTGAGCAAAGGAAGCCAAAGACCAATTGAACAGAGACACACCTTAAGCAGCAAGTGGGAAATGCAGAAGAGAGTAGCCTAAGACCTGACCCCAAAGATAGATGCATTGGTACATTGATCAAGAAGCCACCATCTATTCCATTTTTCCGATTGTAAGACAATGCCCCCAACACTGGGGAGCCGATCAGTCGGCAAGTAGGCCTTGTTCAAGGGTCAAATAAGGCATCTGTAAAGCATAGAATAACGTCTATTTTACTGCCTACTTGGGACAGCAGACTGCTCTTATTCTCCATCACTCACCTGGGGAAATGACTAACTCATAACAAAAGGGACCACACTGCTCATTAGTATAATGAGGAATGTCAGCACAGCTTCTTCACATGTCTTTTTTTATTTTATTTTATTTTATTTTTTTTTTTACCTTGACCTGGATGGAGAAGCTTCAAAGACTTGTTTGGCAAAAATCCTCCAGCCCAGTTAAGCTCAGCCAGGCACAGAAGTAAGTGAACTGAGAAATAAATTTATTACTATGATCAGTGGTGCAGTGATTTCCAATTCAAGGATTAAGCATGCCTCCCTGCAGTTTGTATGGAGGGAATAGAGTCTGTCTAGCTGACGATGAGTTTTGCATTTTCAGGAACTTGGACTAAGATGGATTCCTTTCTAATTGCTAAGAGAAAAGACAGTGAATATTTATGCTTTGTCGCAGCATGACTGGTGGGTTTGAAAAGGAATTGATGTTCATTCTTTGACCCAAAGATCTGCTAGGACACAAGCCCCTGAACACAGCATTATACACCAAAAATGTGTACCTCTATGCCTCAAGCAGACTCTACTTTCTTTCAACTTTTCCCCCCCCCCCCCCTCTGATATAGATGGGTTTAGCTTTTTATCTTCCCACAAGAGTATCTGCATTTGGATACTTGAATTTGGACCACTTACAGGCCTGAAGTTCAGATACTCATCCCTATAAATGGTAAATTTAAAGAGGCAAAGGAGGAAGAAGCATGGTAAAGTCCGCATCTTTCCGTGATCCACGGGCTCTTTGAGAGATGACCAGAGGGAGGCCAGATGACCAACTGTATATGAAACTATGCTCATGTATTTATTTATAATTTATAAGTCTGTGTATGTATAATGTTTTTCTTGAATAATCATCTTCAAGCTTATGTATATATGTTGTCCATGTTATATATTTCTTTTCCTTTGAGAAAGAAAATATGTGATATTCCTTAGACCAAGTAGAATGAGGGAGAATCTTACAGCATCATTTTATGGCAGCTGTTGTTCACCTCACTTCTGAAAAATTGTTAAGGTGATGATTATAGCATGAATGTAACTCCCTTCCCTTCCTCTTTCATAGGCTGCTACAGTGCTAATAGCTGACGAGCATGTTCTTTCACATTAAGGTTACTAATTAGTTTAAAATCCTCCAATTTAGGTAAAAAATGTAAAAGTACCAACTTCATTTTGCTTTCCTCATCATCCAACATCCATTTGTTTGGAAGACTGTGCAGAAAGGTAAAAGATTCTTCTTTGCCCAGTAGAAGAAATTTTGACTTCTGGTAGCTTTACAGTTTAAAGAGAGGGATAAAGTTTTGTATTTCAGAGCGTTATAAGATGTTCAACCCATAGAAGACGGGAAAGAAGCAGATTTTTTGTACCTCCTTTATTTACCAAGGAATGCCTATTCCTATGGAGATAGTGTATTCTTTCATTGATGGGCAGGTGTGTTGAGCTTGCACGGCCATTGCTACTTCCCAAGGCAATTTTTGGTCCAGCATTCCATTTACGACACTGTTGAATCTAACCAGTGACAGTTTTGAAAGCTCAAATTGTGAACTGTAGATATTAAACCAGATTCTTTCCTTCTTTTCAAATGAAAGAAAGATCATGTTTGGTGCATCTTGTATACTCTTCACTATATAAAATTCTTTTCCAAATAGACTATGCAGAATTCTACAGCCCTTCTTAAAAATAAGGTTGGTTTCATAAGCACTGGATTACCACTTTGCTTTCCTAAGATACAGATGCTGATTCAAGGAGTAAATCGCACACCACAGGTGGCAGTTCTTCAGCTTCATATTTCTGTCCCTTCAGGATTTTGGGTTGAATGCCATCCAATCCTGGAAATTTGTTGCTCTCCCTTGTACCCATTTCTTCCAAAATCTCTTATACTGACAATTCTATTAGGAACAGCTCTTCAGCTCATCCTATGAGGAATGTGTATGAACCTTGTTTAGGAAACTCTAACCCCTGTTTAGTGAACAGCCCATAAAATAAATTTGATTTAGTTGTTTTCCTTATCTTCCTTGAATGCTTCTTTTATGGTTATCATCTATCAGCCATGTGAATTCTGTAGCAGGTTTCCTTCTTCTGATGTATTTGAAAATTTTCATTATTAGTTTTCATGCCTCCAGTAAGTTTCTCCTTAAAATATTTTTTCTTTTTTTCCTATTCTAGCTTATCTCATTGCAGTTTTGTATTTAACTTGATATTTTATCCTCTTCTGTGCTTTTGTTTTACAAAGCCTCCCTTTTTGGAAGGATGACTTTTTGTTTCTAATACTTATTTTCTTTGCCATTTAGCCCTGATATTTCTTTTTTTGTCTGTGTGTTCCTCATACATTTTGTTTCTTTCCTTCTGATTAGTGGTATTTTTTTTTAATTTAAGCATCTAATAAGACAAGTTTAACCAGTCTTTTCTTGGAAGTGTTTCATACTATCAGTAGCTCTCTTTATTTTGTTCTAACTTTCTTCATCCTGTATGTATGGATTCCCCTTTTAAAGGAGGTGTATCCTCCACAAGGATGTCAGATTTCACTGATGTATGGCTCCCATTACTCAAATATGAAATTGTTGAATACGTTATTGCCACTTCAGTCTTCTGTCCTGAAGCAGGATGCTATTGATGTAAAAGTCAGTGGGTCCCTTGTGAATGCGCTAACTACTCCAATAAATAGTTGTCAAAGGTGTTTTGAAGTGTAGCTTATACACCATGTTCCACATGTTCACTTTGATTCTGGAGGGTTAACTGAAGATTTACACTATTCTTGTTTTTCTTCATAATTTTTTGAATGTATTTCATAATTTTCAGAGCATAATTCTCCCTTTATGATTTGGTCCATGTATAACTCCGCTATTACATTCTTTCTAGTTCAACCAGGAATTTCAATCCATGAAGAATATGTGACATAATGTGACAGAGATGTCTTACTTGACTCTGTTTTTTTTTAACATAAACCTCCCTCCCTTTCACAAGTGCAATATATGCTCTCATTCCTAAATTATTGGACTATAATAATAGACAGTATGATGAATATTTTCTTTCTATCAAGGTTCCAACCAGCATATTAAATATACATTTATGTCTTATAAATATATATTATTTATAATACATATGTATTATTCAAAACTGGATATTTTCATCTTCCAGAATTTTGTAAAAGCATAATTACATAGAAGTATTATATAAAAAGTAAATTCATGTAAAAGTATCAGTACAGATAGTCCTAATCTAACTGCTTATTTTTATTTCCCCATTTAACTGAATTTTATATGCTTAGCTTTTACTTCGTCTTGCCTAAATTTTGTTTACTGCTGTTATGTCCTTTTTTCCAAAAATCCACTTAAGGAACGAATGATCTCAAACTATTTTTTCTTTTTTTCCTTTTTTTCTTTTTTTTTCTTTATTGATGTTCAATTCTAAAACTTCTTTAAAAAAAATTAAGTGCCAGACAACTTAACATATTTTTCTTCAGATTCTTGAAGAGCTTTCACTTTTTTTTAACCTAAACCATGTCTCTTTATGTGAGTGAATGCTGTCTTTCTGCCTGCCTGTCTGTATATCCCTGTGCTTAGAACTAAAGATATTTTGGAGAACACTGTTCAAGAAGTTCTGATCCAAAGCCTCCAGCCAAAAGTCTACATCTACCGCCAGAACCCTCTCTCCCACTGCTACGGGCCTTGTTGGTATACTCACGAACCTGTGACCACTGGCTCCTCCACAGCACTCTTGAAAGGTTGTTTCACTGTCTTATGGCTGCTTTGTGTTCAATGGACTCTAGAATCAGAATTCACCCATGTATATGTTTTGCAACTTACACACTAGCTCTCTGTCCTGTCTTTACTTCATCTTAAGCCTCTCAAATACAGATCTGATAAAGGCAGCAGGAACATAGCTATAGCTTGTTCTTTGGCACCTTCATTTCACATTTCTCCCTCTTCATATGAATGCCAGCCAGGGCCTTTTGTACCTTCCCACAATTCATGCTCACATTTTAAGCACTGCAAAACATATCTGAACACATTTGGGTTGGTTGTGAGAGTAAACAGTACTTAATGTGAAATCACCTATGGATTCCAGCTGTTCCTGGAGTTTGTCACCTGCAAGTACCGTTTTTCATGCCCTAGCAACAGATTGTAAATAACTGTAAGACAATAAATTATTTCACTGGGGAGGTGAGATGGCTGCAGATCAGTTGTCAGAGGTAAAAGATTTTGGAGCAGGCTGTGTAAGAATCAGACCAGAGGACCTCGAACCTTGGTAAGAGGAGGTGGAACCGGGCAGACTAAGTGTCCCATTTTGTCGATTTTCAGCTGGTGGGGTAAGGGTAGACTTGTACCCTGTTTACTGAGCCTAGATTTGTGATATATTGCATTTTAAATATATCTGTATGAAGTTCTAGTTCTGAACATTTCAGTCCTGTGTCTTCCTCTACGTCCAGTCCAAGGTGGAAATGCATTCCTTTGTGTTTAATTGCTCATAAATTTCAGCTATTCCTGACAGAAACAAATATGAATTTTCATGCAACATCTTTAGGCCTTTAAGTATTTGTAAGATAAAAAGTTATTTTAAAGCTGTGCAATCTGATTCTTATTCAGGTTTGTTACATTTTAGCTATACAAATAGAGCATAAAGGGGCCATGTATGAGAAGGCTTTCTGAATTCTCAGTTTCTGGAGTTACTGTCACCCAGGTGTTGGAGTTTTTGCACCTCTTAATGAAGCTATTTAGGCTGCCCAGTTAATGCACCAATGAAACCAGCCAGGCCAGTTCAACCAAGTGTTAGATACTTCTACTTATTTAGACAAGTTATAATTTCATAGGCTTAGTTTGTACTGGAGGAAACATCACATAGGCTCTGGTTGTCAGAATCAGGACCAGAAGAACGGGTTCCCCACTATTTTAGTTTTTATGAAGTGTTTACATTTACGCAAACCACATATATATTCCACACCAGTATTTGCTGAGGTGTATTTTGTATGTACATTGCACGTTATTGTGACTGCAAAGCCTCAGATATGTACGTAACTCATAAATAGAGGGCAATGCATGGAAATAATTAAAATAATTCTGGAAAACAAATAGCTTTCAAATAAATATAGAAGTTTTTAAATTGTTTCTGATGCAATTGAATATATAAAATGGTCATGGATGCTTTTTGTAACAGCAAATCCGGCTTACACATCAGCTGTCCATCCTGGTTTTTTTCTGTTCCTGCTGTCCTTTGCCCTCCTGTGCCTGCTGCCCAGTTGTATCAGTTGTTAAATTCCCTGTGCTGGTCTCCCTCGCTAACCTCAAAAACTCTTGTTCAGATACGGCTGAGAGGGGGACATAGGGGAAGTAATGAGGGGCCAGGACTAGTATAGTTGGAAGGCAAAAGTTACTCAAGCTAAGAACATGGTTATGGAATGAAATGGGGACAAAATTCAATTCCTAACTGAAATAGCATACTTGATAAATGGTGCTGCTCATTTGCCCCCTCTTTCTGGTGTGTGTACCTGGTGCAAGTGTGTTGTGTGTTACAGCTGTCCTGGTCTGCAATGTCAGGTAGCAAAAGTGCCATTCTTAGTTCTTTTCAAGAAGTAGGACATATGGTTCTTATTTGCTGAGCAATGTAATTGCATCTTCACCAGTTATCTCAGGCATATCCAAAGGAATTAAGCTGTGCTTCAGAAATGAGACTCTGGAGAAATTATACAGTAAACAAATTCCCTCTGAATGTGTTTGTCCACATTCCTTTTCTATAGAGTTCTATAGATATTTAAATGTTTGTTGGTTTTTTTTAACCCTGAAATCTAGTTATATACCAAATGATGTATGCATGCAGCCTATTAGCATGTGGTATCATTTAATAAAGATGATGACTTAGGCATATGAGCTAGCTTTCACAATGAGTTTTTCTAAAACTGGTTCACAGTTTGTGTTTGGACATGTCCAGGCAAATTGCTATGTAAACGTAATCAGCTGCTGATATTTCTCTTTTAAGAATACTAACCATGCCAAGTGTGCTAAAAGATGAGTTTAAAGTTCCTCAAGCTAAATCCCCTGTCTGAAGAAGACTCACTCTCTGCTAAGAAGAAAGCCTGTAGCTGATTTCTGTGAATTGCCTAGCATGATGTTTGCATCTAAATGACATTTTTAAATACAATAATTTAAAAAAAATCTTCACTGGAGAAATAAGGGGAACTCCAAAGATTTCTGATGCAAGAAAAGCCTCATGGAGATGATAAGAGATTTGAGAATGCAGTCATAGCAGAGATGATAGAATATTCTAAGCAGAAAACTCCTAGTGTAAAATCCTAATTTTCTGGGAAAAGAATGTAGGCTTTCACTCTGAAAACCCAAATTATAGACTAGTTTTCAAGATAGCTTTAAAATGTTTAAAACTGATGATATAAACAGAAATGGCAGGAGTATGAAAATGTCAAGGTACTAATAGAAATAGCAGAAGATGTCTACAGGCAAGGTTATTGTACCATGTGTAGTACCTAACAGTTAGTTCAGCAGTTCTCTCAAAGTTCATATGTATAATTATAACTTTTGACTGTACTTCCATTAGAACTGGATAGGCAACCTCTAACTCTAAAAGCTTCAGACTATCTGAAGCAGATTCATATCATCTTTGTCATAAGCACAACCCATGTATGTGGCTTAGACATACAGTAGGACTACGAATCATAGAATCATAGAATGGTTTGGGTTGGAAGGGACCTCCAAAAGATCATCTAGCTCCAACCCTCCTGCCATGGGCAGGGACATCTTTCACTAGATCAGGTTGCTCAAAGTCCCATCCAACCGGACCTTGAACACTTCCAGTGACGGGGCATCCACAACTTCTCTGGGCAACCTGCTTCAGTGTCTCACCAAACAAAAGAATTTCTTCCTTATATCCAATCTAAATCTACCCTCTTTTAGTATCACTACAGGCCCGGGTAAAAACTCTCTCCATCTTTCTTATAAGCCCTCCTTATAGATTGAAAGGCCACAAAAAGATCTCCCTGGAGCTTTCTCTTCTCCAGGTTGAACAACCACAATTCTCTCAGCCTTTCCTCATAGCAGAGGTGTTCCATCCCTCTGATCGTTTTTGTGGCCTCCTGTGGACCTGCTCCAACAAGTCCACGTCTTTCCTGTGCTGGGGATCCCAGAACTGGATGGAGGACTCCAGGTGGGGTCTCACCAGAGCAGAGGGGCAGAATCCCCTCCCTCGCCCTTCTGGCCACACTGCTGGAGATGCAGCCCAGGACACAGTTGGCCTTCTGGTCTGCGAGAGCACATTGCCAGCTCATGTCCAGCTTTTCATCCACTAATATCCCCAAGTCCTTCTCTGCCGGTCTGTTCTCAATCCATTCAACAGTCGGTCTGTACTGATACTGGGGATTGCCCTGACCCAGGTGCAGGACCTTGCACTTGGCCTTGTTGAACTTCATGAGGTTCTCATGGGCCCATTCCTTCAGTCTGTCAAGGTCCCTCTGGGTGGCATCCCTTCCCTCTGGAGAATCAACTGCACCACTCAGTTTGGTGTCACACAGACACTGAGGGTGCACTGTGACAGGTACACTGCCCCCCATGAAGACCGGGGCTTTCAACGCGGCGACAGCCAGCTTTTCGCCCCTCATTTTCCTGCCTTTTGTGCTCCGCCATGCCCCCAGGCACGCGCACCCCGCGGCAGGGGGAGCGGCAGGGGTGGGGCCTCTCAGCTGCCAGGCGGGGCCCGCGGCCAATGAGGCGCCCAGGCTTGGAGAAGCTTCTGGATCACGGCCAATGAGGACCAGAGCTCAGCTCTGCCCCGGGTAGAAATGGGGCGACGCCGGAGCGGGGGCCCTTGGCAGGGTCCTCTCAGAGCAGCGGGTCTGTGTGCGACACCACTCCCCTGGGGCTGGGCCGCCGCCTGAGGGAACTTCCCGGGATTGAGTGCCCTGGCCTCCTTCAGGTGAGTGGTTTCTCCTGGGTATCCTTGCGTGAGCCCTCAGCACGCCGCCCGGGGTGAGCGATTGCATCCTCTGGGTACCCACGGGAGGGAGAGAGTCTCCCCCTTTGCGAGTGAGTGTGCGCACTTTGGATCCCCATTGCTGTGTGTATTGCTGTGCAGTAACAATACCCTTCCTGACTGACACCTCGAACCTGTTATGTGTGAAATGTTATCGGAGTGTTGATTGATTTTGATTTACCTCTGTTTCTCATTGGTTTTTGTTGTGTGGTTTTGGTTGTTTTGTGCAATTAAGTTGTTCTGAGTTTGTCTGTTTCAGTCTTAGTATCTCAATCCATTCAACACCCAGTCTGTACTGATACTGGGGATTGCCCTGAACCAAGTGCAGGACCTTGCACTTGGCCTTGTTGAACTTTATGAGGTTCTCATGGGCCCATTCCTCCAGTCTGTCAGGGTCCCTCTGGGTGGCATCCCTTCCCTCTGGAGAATCAACTGCACCATTCAGTTTGGAGTCACACAGACGCTGAGGGTGCACCCAGTCCCACTGTCTGTCATTAATAAAAATATTGAAAAGTACCAGTCGCAGTCCCCTGAGGGAGACTACTTGTTATTGATCTCCATTTGGACACTGAGCCATTGACTGCAACTCCTTGGATGTGGCCATCCAGCCAGTTCCCTGTCCATCAAATAGTCTATCCATCAAACCCATCTCTCTCCAATTTAGCAATAAGGATGTTGTGTGGGTCTTTTCATAGGCCTTGCAGAAACCAAGATAGAGCATCAGTTGCTCTTCCTTTATCCACCAACACAGTCAATTCATTGTAGGCGGCCACCGGATTACTCAGGGAATTATGGACTTTATGAAGTCCATAAAGCTTTAATTCTAATTTTAGATAATATAATGATGGAAAGCAGAAATAATCTCATTCTAGGGGGAAAAGAAAATGAAGAAAAGCAGGACAGGGCTAAGCCTAGATCGGAGTTGCGAGGGAAGAACTTTCTTTCTAAGCCCTCACATGGAAACTGATTAGCCTTCAGCATACCACGTGGGCATCAGCTAATCTGATCATCATGTTTCCAGTTCATCCATTTGGTGAACTTCACTTAATTGCATTACATGTTAAACAGCAGGCATTCCCAACTCAGAGTAATGTTCTTCTTTAATGATGCAATTCTGTCTTGTTGATGTTATTCTTGGGCAAAGCCATCAGGTGTTTGATGCCCAGGAAGCTCTGATAATTGGAGCTGCTACAGTGCTTGCTTTCAAGTCTTGTAGTACGTATGTATGCCAGGGCTACCGGCAGTATCAGCTTTTCATCATTATGACTCAGGCCTCCCAGGAGGTGAGGTTTTTTCTATTCTGGACATCTTCTGAACTCAAAAGAATTAGCAGTGGAGCTAACAAGTCAGGAGCAGCTCTCCAATTAAATCCCATAGAGGGGTGGGAAAGTGATACATGGATAAGGCCTAGCTGGATCGTGTGGATCACTCAGCAGCTGTCATTCCTGTTACGAACCTGTGTGAAATATTTCCTTCTAAATCCATCTTTTTGAAGGTTGGAATTTCATTCAATCAACAAGTAAATCTGTATGTGCTTTTTTCCCCCACTACCCAGTTCAATAGTGAGGTAAGAAACTGCAGAAACAGGTTACTAAACATGCAAAAAACATACAGCAGAGAAACCTTCTTCAGTTTTTAATCTGGATGTTAAGAGGCACCAAAGAACATGTCGTTTTCACCTAGTACTTTCTCTTAAAGATAGATGTCCCTGTTGAGGCATGACATCTCTCCTTGAGGACCAAGTAATAGAAAGATTTTACACTTGAGTGGCACGCAAATCTGAAGCCAGAGAAAGACATAAGTAGTTCTACTTTGTGTTCAACACATAATAAATGTGGTGTAATTAATTGAACTGTGATGTTCACAGAATCACAAAATCACAGACCAGCCCAGGTTGGAGGGGACCTGAAAAGATCATCTGGTCCAACGTTTTACAGGAAAAGTCACTTAGATGAGATTATTTTATTTGCTTGTGGTAGAAAGCCCCAAAGAATTCCTGGTAGAATGGAAAGCAAAGCATTCCTTGTAGTGGTGAAGATGTTCAGTCTCTACCAGATTCTGCCTCTGATTTAAAATCAGTTTTCTTTAGGACAGAAATCTGATCCTTGGAGTAGTATAAATCAAAATATGGAGAGATTGCTTAGCATGGAGATCTGTGTGGTAGCCATCTGCTCCTGTCATTAAAGAGGAGGCTGGAAATTAAGTGCTACTTTGCACAATATTGTGGAATAGCTTGAAGGCTTTGCCACAAGGACCTAGCTCAATTGCCTGAAATATGTTCTTGGAAATGTTTCTTCTTTTGCCATGTATTTGATAATCCCTACATTGTGCATCTTACAGTAAAGTCTCATATCTGTCACACAAAGCACATGAAAATAAGACATTTGTTTCTGTTCCTGCAGCACTTGTGTGGTACACCAGAAAAAAACAGCAAGAGCAGTGAACATATGTGAGGTAAACCTCTTCTTAGTACTACAGTCAGTACAAATGCCTCTTATTGTGTGCCCTCAAACTTGTCATGTTAGGACATAACCGACTCTTGCTGAAAGAATCAAAATAGTTTGTCTCCAAAGAAAGGAAAGTTACAAACAACTTCTTTAAGTCTGCTACAAAATATCCAATGATTTCAGATTCAGCAGGTTAGTTTTATTTATTTAAGGTAAAAGTCTTGTATTCATTAAAAAAAGACACACCATCTGTGCTGCATAAATCACTGCCACAACTATGTCCTTGATTAATCAGACCTTGGTCAATTTGTAGTGCTGTCTAGACCTTGTGTGGGGAGAACAGCCTTTGCTGTGCTGATGACAGGAAGGTTCAGTTTCAGGTAAGAAGAGATTTCCCACAACATGGCTTTTGTTTATGGTTACAAAAATAGACTAATTGTTTCATTTGATACACTTTTTGATGTGGCTTAAAAAAACCAATTCTTATGTAGGAGGAGATGGACTGAATGTGGGACCAGAAAGAGATCATAGTCTGTTTTTCAGCTCTCCCACCTCTGAAAGTCTTTTATAGCCTTATGCCTAGTAAGAGGGAAGAAAACCCACTTCCCCTATAGCCTAAATGCCTTTGAAAGTGTAGCCTGCATACACAGTCAGGTCCCACCAGGCTAATAGATTTTTTTTGAGTGCTTTGTGTAATTCCAGTGATGATGGCCCTCTGCACAAACTGCTTTGCAATTGAAAGCTCTGTGGAGCATATGGCATCTGCTGACCAAATGGTGCCATTTGCTTAATTTTAATTCTATGGAACCAGCTTTCCAAGAGGGAAAATTCAAACTACAGAAGTTACTAACAAATCCTTCTTTTTCCTGCCTCCTTCTCCTGCATCATACAGTATCAAATGCACTGAAATGCAAGTAGTCATTGTGAACGAGAAATGGTTCCCCACATCTTCCATCCACTTCCCCACCAGTCACCCTACATCCAGCCCTCTCCCACCAATGCATCCTCTAATCTGGCACCCTTTGCTCTTGCCATATAGCTTTTGCAGTGTCCCCCACAAGACTTCACAATCTGTGTGTCGTCTAATCCCCTGGATCAGAGCAGGGCTGCATTTGAACACATTGAAAACAGCCAGTGGTGAGAGTCATGTCTACTGGGAGATGCTCCCTGGCACAAGCTGTAGAAGTGGCAAGCCTTTTGGCAGCTTCAGCCCCACTGACAGCTACAGAAGAGGACGGGGAGGGCTCTAGCTCGCACTGACTCTATGATGTTCACCACCGAAGACACAACAGGTGACCAGATTAACCAGCCAGGAAACACTGAGGAAGCCCCAGAAAGGCCACCCTTGCAACTGTTTCTTCTACTCTGCGGTTTTCTAATTTGTGCATTTAAGAGCTTTGAGAAGGATAGATGAGATGTAAAATATTTAGGTTGTGGGGGGTTGGTTTGGGTTTTTTTAAGGTTAAAAAATGTGTTTCTGCCTTTCTGGAGCATAGTCTCTATGAAATGAAAAATTTCCCCACAAGTCATAATCCACCCAGGCATAGGAACTACGATAACAAATTGCAATTCAAGGTCTTTTCTAAAAGCTTCTGTGGGTAAGGAGTTCTCAAATCATTATAGACACTAACCCTCCACCAATATAAAAAACCCACAGATGAATATTCATCTGCCAGCTCACAGTTGTCTGTGCCTGGTGTAACATTTAATGAAATTCACAAAACAATGCCATGAAAGTGTGCAAAACAGTCAAAAAGCCAGAGCACAGAACAGAAATGGTAATGTTCTAGGCTGGAACATTCTTAATTTCAAGAGAATATTTTATATTCTGGAGGTTAAATGAATTTTTACCATGTGCACACTCTTAAAAGGTCAGTGCAGATAAAAAAAAATTGCCATATTTTTTAGATGTTTAAAAAACCCATCTTTGCTCTTTTCCAAGATGATTAAAAGGCAGGAAGATAGAAAGGCAGGGATTCTTTGGAAGTTATATTTCAGGGTTATGACTATCTTTTTTTCACAGAAATGTGGTATAAAAGTGAGCGAGCACATCATTCCCCTAGTTTCCAAGCAAATCTAAATAATAATGATTTCTTATTAAAATTAGTCTGTGATGAAACATGACCTCCAAATAAATGAGAGTACATCACATAATGACTTCTGTTGTTAAAAAAAAAAAAAATTCCTCTGTCCAAAACCATTAACGAACATATATTTTCTTGTTGAATGTTGCCAACTTCATCCTTCCCACTGGCTTTATTTGCTAGCTCTCTAAGACAAAACTACTCAGAAGTAGTTACCATATTTTCAGCTATATTGATAGCTCTGATGTTTTGGAGTATTTACTTTGAGAGAAAAATTAGCTTGAAATGGTCTTTCTGATTGCCTTAAAACATCATGGTGGAATTAATGTGACAAATTATCTCATCCTAATGAACACATCTAAAAAGGACCTGATAGATTGCAATAAAAAAATTCTATTTTTCTCCAAAAATTACAAGGAAAAAAAAGAAGAAAAAACCCTCCCCAAACAAGCAAAACCCAACACCTTCCCCCCTCTGCCTCCCCCCCCACCAAAAAAAAAAAAAAAACACCAAACCCAAAGAAGCCTGAAGAACTACTTTAAATATTAAAGAAGAAGTGCTTTAAATATTAATATGGACTGTAGCCTGAACTCAGTCTGACAAGACCATGAATGGACATCACAGTAAAGAGGCTTTATATTCCTTGATAGACTTACTAACCTCTGATTCTTCACTTTGACCCTCTCCCAAAAGTTTCCACCCTATAGTAGGAATGACTGAGAAGGATGTGTTAGCCTATGCTACAATAAACTGAAGCTGCCTGAAAAAAATCTTGATTAGTACAAACATGCCCTTACACATGGCTTTTGGAGCACAAGCCAGGGTCTCTGCATGGCATCACACCGTGTTGATTTAACTTGCCCGCTCACCTGGCACTACTCTGTACATTGCTGCAGCACAGCACCGCATTGTGTCATGGGGGAGCTTTGGCCACAGGCCTTTTCTATTCCTGTAAGCAACAGAGTAAGGGATGCTAAAATGTATTTTCATCCCTCTGGTGGCTGTTGTGAAATTAAACAAATTTTGAGCATAAAAAGCACTATCAAATATTCATTATTTTTAATGATTGCAAAATAATAATGTAGTAACTAACGCATTTAAGCAGAAGAAAATGCAGTAAATTAAATACCAATGATCTGCATGCCTGAGTTAAAGATACAGGTGGAATATTTCCATTACCTTAATTTTGACAAGGTCCACAGTGCATTCTTCAGATTCTGTTTATTAATAGCACCTTTTAATACATCTAGCAAATTAAAATGCAGAAAATGTGCATGGTGCATTAATCATGCCCAGTGGTCTGCAAATTTCATCTCTTATTATTGGGTAGAGGATAAAACAGTGAGTTACCACTGTTGCGGCTTATGATGATGATTATTGACATTATTATGTGCCTTCAGAGACATGCTTGAAATCCATGTTGAGGCCACTGGGTGAGTGTGATTCTTCAGAGTGAGAAAAAATCATCATGGGCTATAAATGTGATTTTGTTGGATATGCTGAATTTCAAACTGACTAGAGATGTTCAGAGTTCATAATTTATATACAAATGCACCCGCATTAAACATAATCCTAGACTGTACTTCTTCAAACGTGGCTTTTCAAAGATGTGCAAAAACAGCCTGAAAGGCATGAAATTCTGCCGTTGAATTAACTGACACTGCAAGTAAAGAGAGATTTTGTTTTAATGGAGTTTTCTGGGTGTTGCAATTAGGGAAGTCTACTGAAACAAGTTATTCACAATGGCTTTTTAGCCCACAGATGTTCTGAAACAGGATCTGTGACTCAGCAAACCATTCATGGATCCAGGCTTCTCCTCCTGCAGTTAAATATGCTCTTTCTAGATATGCATAAGAATCTCAGGAAATCTAGGAATTGAGCAGCTAAGACTCCCGTGCTCCAACTACGTTCAACTATGCTCAGTCCTGTACCTCTCACTTCAGCAAATTATGAGCACATGTGCGCAAAGGCTTAACAATGTATTTCCTCATTCAGCATTACATGAGAGTCATCTCAAAGGGGCAACGTTGTTTTGCAAAAGGGGATTACAGTGATGGATTAGGTTGATGTTCGGTAAATTTGTTCAGAAATGTGTGCATCACTGTAAAATGTTGATTAACTCATAGTGACTAGTAGCTTTACTTGACACTGCTACCTCTGCCATTTTTCTGTTCATAGTGCTAGTCAGGTAACTTATTTCCTCAAAAATTAAAATAAAAAAAAAAATCACTTATTACTAGTGGAGAAAGTAAATATCACCCAAAGGCAAGACTTGTCAATCATGGCTCATTTATGATAAATAGTCGTGTTAACTGGACATGACTTCTCCTTTAAAAGCAGTAATTTGGTGAACCGAACAGGATTCCAGGGCTGATAGGAACTGCAGACATCCTGCTAGGTTACAGATGTAGAAAAGCTCACTTTCAGTGCCTCTTATCTGGACAGTGCAGCTTTCAGAGGCATTGTGCCTTCTGGACCCAGAGACATAAAGTTGCATAAATAACTCCAGCTTCACTGCTCCAAGGTAGACTAAGGAGATTAATGGACTTTTTAAAAGGGAAACTGACTGACTGCTTTTTGGGGGGAAAAGAAAATTGGTTTTTTGCCCCCAAATTAAAATAAAATAAAAGAAGAGAAACTTTATAACTGTTAGTTATGTTGATTCAAACAGTTCTTCAAATACGACTGTTACCTCTGCTATTCAGGCACCTGGATGTAGGGCAATTATTTTTCTCTTTTGCCTTCACCAGGAGATCTGTTTTACATTACAGAAAGGTTGTGTAGACCCTAAAAGCCTATTTTGAAATATAGAAGCCAGGAATTTCACAGCAGGCTAGCACTCTCCTGTCTTGATGTCCCAGCAGAGTCTGAGACCACAGTAGTTTGTACAAGGTGACAATAATCTCCTTGACAACAAAAGAGCAAGAGCAAAGAACAGTAAGTGTTTAGTCCAAGCAATGTGGCTTGTCCCTCATCAGTCAGCGGAGCAGAGTTCAAAGCTTTATCCAAATTGTTGTTTCTCAGTGAATTTCTATCAGTTAGAATCTTCTGGGTTTAAGTGACCATGTTCTACTCCCAAACTACATTCATGCAGCAGATGCTGCTCTAATCATGGCTTTCCCAAATCTACCTGACATTAACAAACTAAATCTATTCATTACCCTGTGCCAGAGTTTTCCACTTGGCAACTGTGTACTAATATCCCGCTGTCCTGATCTGAGATCTGCTCATAAAATGCACAGTAAAAGGCATCTGTAAACAACAGTGTGTGACTAGTGATCTGCACATAATCATATTGTCTTGTGAAAATAAATTATGAGAAATAATACAGATGATTTCAGACAAATATGGTTCTTATTTATATTTATAATTTGACCACTTCATGCACATACAAAATACATCAAACTCATAATGAAAAGAAGCAGACAATGCCCCCCAAATATACATAGAAGCATTTTAAATAACATTGTCTGTGTACAAGCACATTTGTGCGTATCCTTCCAAAATACATTGTCACTCTTTCTCTTCTTCCATAGATGTCATAGCACTCTTTGAACAAGACCTTGTAGTTCTGAATTCTCACAGGCATTGCAGCCATGAAAGTTGTAAGGTGTGAGCTAGAAATTTAAATTTTAAAAGGTAAATAAAAAATTAATGCAATTCTCCACATGTAATCACTAAAGGGATGGGGAGCTAAAAATACACACTGTTGTATTAAATCAGAAGTCCTGATTTGCATATCACATGATTTCCACTGAAATCTCAGAGTGAGACACAAAGTTATATTTGTCCCATCAGGCTGAGAACCTGTTATTCCTTTCTAGTAGTCCATTAATGGTACATTTGGCACTAGATATAAGCAAATGATTCAGAAAAAGCAAAATATAAGTCCCATTACTGTTGAAAAGAATTGGACTCCATAATTCATTAGAAAAGGATTTCAGTGGTGGCTTAACAGATTTCCATCAGAGATGCCAGTGAGGATTGTATAGGGGATTAAGTATAAATCAGGGATGCTTGTTCTGTGTATGTTCTCTCTGCCACAGCCTTCAGTGCTAGCACTTTCCATATAACTGTAAACAAACAGAGGATCTTAACTGCAACTAAGTTCCATTAAACTGTCATGGAAAAGTGAATTTATCCAGCCTCCTGTATCAGATCAAAGTTAGCAACTGCGTGAATTCATGCAAGGCTTCACACAGTGTCCGGTCCCATCTCTTAGACAGGCATTTGAGCTAAACAAAGTGCAAACCCTCAGATAAATTGATTTCCTTAACACAACCAGCTGACGGAAAGGTTTATCTGCTGTTATACTGACGCAAGGTGAAACCCTGGTTCCCTTGTACTCTGGTTGCTGACAGTGTGCCCACAGGCTCCTTTCAAACACCGGGACAGTCTCTGTTCCCAGAGGAGCACAGCAAAGCTCGCAGGTCCTGCCAGCAGCTGCGAGATCCTCTCGTGTGTGCACAGTCTGTTTGGAAAACACTGGGTTAGCGTTGATTGCTGCATTTGTTAACACAGCAAACCTAGCAAATCTCTGTTACCCAGGCTGTTAATTCCTACTAAGTCTAAATTCTGTTTCCTGATGAGAAGTTGAAGATCAACATGAACCTCTTTGTGGCTGGTGAATCCCCTGTATATTTTCTTGGTGGCATAAAAATCTGTATCAGCTTGGCTATTTCCCCTATTGGCATCATGTTCTCATTTGAGGAGTTAACTCATTTGTGACTCATTTGTGTTTATAACTTCCCTATCTTTTTTTTTTTTTAATTTCCAATTAAAAATAATCCAATTCATACTGTTATATCAGATTTCTCAAGTAGTGAAATGCTAGTTTTTCTGCATTTTCTGCATCTGGTTTCTTGTACTTAAAGATATTTTTTCTTTTTTTTTAAGTAAGTCTTGAAAGACCTAGATTGTAAGTGACTTAGCTCTTTGATCTCCTCTCCTGGTATCACTCACAAGAGCAGCAAAAGCAGCCCTTTTCACCAGAGATCACATATCAGGAAGATTTACCTGGAGCAGACCCTGAAACTATAGAAACACAGCTGCATAATGCTGTTCTTCTTTTTAATCTACTTCCTAACTTTTTATGACTGCATTTTACCCCAAAAGCATGTTAACAACATTAAGCATTACTTACTTTAAATGCTGTCTTTCCAGCATAAATGACTTCCAACACTGCCTTCTGAATGTGTGGATTTAGCACATGGAGAATGGAAGTGTGTGCTGAAAACAAGCCAGCTGTGGATCTGGGTAATACTTCCTCGCTATACACATTTCTTCAGAAAATAGATGATAATATAGATTTTGCTTTGTTTTGCCACAAGAGGGCACTCCCTTAATTCGTGTCATTGCTAAGGCAATGTCCATTACTAGAGACAGATAGACCTGTTTTCTACCTAAACCATTATTCCAACTTTTTATACAGCTAAGTTGAAGAATTTCATTCTGTTTGTGTTCTCAGCATGCATTTGACTTACATCAAGTTACTAGGCAATATTATTTAGCTGTGAGAGCACACTGTGCTTCATAAATGACTGATAAGACAAAAAAGGGTGGGAAGTAAATAGGATTTCCCTTCGTTATCATTAGAAATAGCAGTACATTGTATTAACACAACTTATTGTTCTCAGTGATAAACTCAGACAGGTCATAATCAAAAGGAAAGATCTTAAGATGTGCCACTTTCAGAAGCATGAGAAATTTGCGAAACAAAGAAAATGTGTTACATTTTTCATCCACTTGTGAATGTTTAGCTATTTGAATTTGCTTAAATATGCCATCATATGCAACAATATACAGCGCAAGCATGGTCCACACAGGAAACTGATTCAAGCACTCAAAGTCTGAAGATTGTCATGTCCTCCCTAATGCAAAACTCTGATTGCATTGACCTACTTAGAATCAGATAGTTAAGAAGATTTTGTTTAAAATGCTTCTAAACAGTCATCATGAGTGTACAGTATAACTTACCATAGCATTTTTGTTTTCAGTCCCAATATTTTATATATATAAACCTGTGTCATTTACCAAGCCCAAGACTGATTTCTCCCTCTTACTTAAGTTCAAATAAAATTTCACCCAGAAACAGTAGATGGATTTTTGTCCATCAAGAGTCAGCTATGTTCCTGGGCAACCGGTAATGCTCTGGCCTGATCCTTGCCTTCTTCTCCTGAGGGTTGGCATATTTCCACTTGGATGGAGACATTTTCAGCTTTTTTCTCTTCTTATCTGTACACCACACTTTTTCACAATATTCCTCCACCCTCTGGAAGTTGCTGTAACCTATTAGTTGAAGAAATTCCTTGTACCATGGCTTTGATGCCTGAGGTATACTGCTCTGCATTGGGCATGGCATTTTGTGAGGTATCTCCTCCTCATAGTCTTTATTGAACATTTCATCTACACGTTCTTCCTCGACTACTTCCAGGGTGATTTTCCTGACAGTGTGAACAATGCTGTGTTCCACCGTCTGACAAAAATAGGTCCCTGCATCCAGCCGATGCAGCTTCAGGAATAAGAGGCCGAGGTCCATTTTGATTATTCTATCATCTGTCTTCACCTAAAAACCAAATTGACGCACTTATAAAGCACAGGCCTTTACTATTACATTAAATCAGTGCAACAACTTCTGAAATGTACTTTCATGAACATAATATTACATTTGGAGAGGAAGATTAGGGATCCATGACCCTTTAATTCACAGTTTTTAAGTAACGAAAATATTTATTTAAAGTAAAGAAGTTGAACTGTGAAAGGAAAGCGATCTAGAGAACCTGGCAAGCATGGTAGAACAGACAGTGAAGCAGATAGTTTCCTGTTTTCCCAGCATGGGTTAGTCACTTGTGGCTACAACACAGAGGGAAATGAGGTTGAGACATGCAAATAAAACTACCTGATGGAAAACAAATGGTCATTTGCCAGATGACCTGCAATAACTGTCCCTGTGAATCATCTTATATATTGACAAATGTTTTTGAGGCGACACTCATAGATATTTTTATATCTAGCTGCAGGACCATTGAGATGCTAAAGCCTCAGTTCTGAGTTTGGTGTTTGAGTTCTCCCTACAGCTCCTGAGAGCTAGGTTGTTAGCTATGATGCATTCGCAGCTTCTAGCAAGCAGGGAGCACTGAGCTGTTGAATCCAGCCAGCAGAAACGCCCAGGATAATGGAATGTCCATCTTTCTATTTAACAATAAGAAGCTGAATATAAAGCAGAAGAGAAGTACTGGGTGATGAATGGATTGAGAGCAGCCTTGCAGAAAAGGACGTGGGGATACTGGTGGATGGGAAATTGGAAATAAGCTGGCAGTGTGCTTGTGCAGCCAAGAAAGCCAACCATATCCTGGGCTGCATCACAAGATGCGTGGCCAGCAGGGCGAGGGAGGTGATTCTCCCCCTCTACTCCACACTCATGAGACCCCACCTGGAGTACTGCATCCAGCTCTGGGGTGCCCAGCACAGGAAAGACATGGACCTGTTGGAGTGGGTTCAGAGGAGGGCCATGAACATGATCAGAGGGATGGAGCACTTCTGCTATGAGGAAAGGCTGAGAGTGTTGTGGTTGTTCAGCCTGGAGAAGAGAAGGCTCCTGAGAGACCTAGTGGAAGCCTTTCAATATATAAAGAGGGTCTATAAGAAAGATGGAGAGACTTTTTACCAGGGTCTGTAGCGATATGACAAGGGGCAATGGTGTTAAACTGAAAGAGAGTAGATTTAGATTGGACATAAGGAAGAAAGGTTTTACGATGAGGGTGGTAAGACAGTGGAGCAGGTTGCCCAGAGAAGTTGTGGCTGCCCCATCATTGGAAAAGTTCAAGGTCAGTTTGGACGGGGCTTTGAGCAGCCTGATCTAGTGAAAGATGTCCCTGCCCATGACAGAGGGGTTGGACTAGATGACCTTGGAAGGTCCCTTCCAACCCAAACCACTCTGTGATTCTGTGACTATATTATTGTAATTCTCTCCGCTTGTAATTGTCTTTTTCTAATGACTATATAATTATTCATGAAAAACAGAATAACTTGCAGGGGAAAACATTAAAACAAATTCATCCTAGTAGTATAAAGACATATTGGAAAGTTAGAGTCTGTTCAGATGCACACTCCTGGTGTCCAGTATCTGAGCTACTGGGTCTAATGGGATGTGCATGTAATAGGACATTCTCCCTCCCTCACAGTTCACTACCTTTTGTGAAAGACCTGATTAATAGTTCTGTTATGAGAATGATTATGCATAGATAGGGATCTTCCAGCTAAATACATGAGGAAATACCAACTGTGAAAATCCATGTAGAGATTTGAAGCTTGGACAAAACTGCAGGCAAAAATGTACCTGAAGTGGGGATGGCATTCATCTTGCTTAATTTTAGATATTTCAAGCAGAGTGTGGCATCCTTGGTTATTTTTGTATTCAGTGATTTACTAGTCATTTTTCACCTGTCCAAATGAAGCTGTCTAGTTAAGCATGAGGTGATACCACTGGCTATAACTGCAACACCATCTAGTCTGACTTCAAAAGCAGCCTACATCAACTAGCTCCCAGGTAGATCTCTTTATTATAAATGTCCACATTTACTATCAGACGAGTCGCACTCCAGAGACCTGCAGATGTCTATGGCTAACCTGGGGTCTCACATTCACAGCAGAGCCTAGCTGCTAGGCAGTAAGGGAACCATCCTTATCCTTTGGTGGTCTGAGGCGTTTCTCCCTATGTCCTTCCACATACTAAGTGAGGATAGATACATATATCAGAGAAGTATTGAGGAATAAATATAGTAACACTTATGCAGCACTTTCATAACAGGGAAATATATGTAAAAGAGGAAGAGAATCCACCAACACCCATTTTTAAAAAGTTCTGTAATGTAATGGGTGAGGCAGCAAGAATAAATAGATGTTAAACTAGAGTAACAGTGAGAGTAATATGTACACATTTCACCTCTGCAATAACATACCAAGGGAAGTGTTGGATTCTCTTTTGTTTTGAGATCTTAAATCAAGTTTCGCTACATTTCTAACATCTGCGTTCAAGATGCTGAACGCAAACACCAGATGAAATTATTAGGTCTATTAATTCAAGACAGCAGATGAACATTATAATTTTCCCTTACACCCATGTACATTTCAGCAACTGATGACAGGCCTTTCACCGAAGATGTAATATTCCTAAGCACAGGCTCTTTTAGTTAAAAGGTTAGGCTGTAAGAATACTTACCTCTTCCTTCTTAGCTTCATGAGCTCGCTGGAGAAACCAGATTACTTTTGCTTGTAAGGTCCGAGGGGTGCACTCCAGAAGGGTGCTGTTGTACTCTATTCCATAAACAAGTCGCTCCTCAGTTTTCTCTAGGACTTCACCTGGAAGGAAAAGAAATGTTTAAAAAAATATGTGTTACTGTCAATACTTGTTACACTCCATATTCCGGGTATGTTTACTTTTAAGAGTGAAGTTCAATTCAGATCCAACCAGACAGTGACTGAAAAGTAGTGTCTGGTAAAGGTCTGACCTGCTAAGTGAATTTTCCCGTCATCTCAGACTCTCACAGGATATGACCATAAGATAAATGGACCAAATTGTGCCATAATTCAGCTAAGATTATATACAGAGAAACAGATCTCAGCCTTTCACACTGATAATTGCTTGTGCATGGTTCTTATGAATAGTTCATCTATTTCATTTTCACTCAGTGAAACAGGAGGATTCAATACATGCTTAAATATAATAAATAATTTTAATTTTTAGGGATAAAAATGAGAGCACATAACCTTTTGCAGAATGAAACTCTTAAAACTATAAATACTCTAACTAATATTATACATATCCATGTTGTACAAATGTAAAATGAATGTATAGTTTTGGCCTAAGGGTACTAATAAAAACAAGGTAAATTAAATTAATCAAAACTCAATTCTACTTCTCCATCCAACAAAACATCTGGAGGAAGATAAGCTAGATGTTTCACTGGAGGAGACCAATTGCCTCATTAATGAAATTATCTTATTCCACAGTAGTGAAAAATATTCTTGAGACCAATCAGTTTTATACCCTAAAATACAGGATTTGATAGAATTGTGATTTCTCTTTTGTATTTCAAACTTACTGTATAATTAATATTTAATATTGGAATATACTTTTCCAAAATCTACTATATTCTCCAATGGACTCCAAATTTAATGAAGCTTTCTCTGGTAAAATATCTATCTAATATTTAATATCTAAAATGTCTTTCCTCTGACTATCTATCTAAAAGAACCTTTTATATTTGATTTTTTCTTCTATAAATGTATTGAGTGTTATCCTGCAAAATATTGAGGATGTCCAGGCAACTGTTTTCTCTCTGTTTTGCCATTCCCAATACCAATGTTTTAAATCATTACATTCCAAGGTTTGGACAACAGCATTAGACACAGTAATCTATCCTTTTTTAGGACAAGTCTTGATAATGATCATAAATACACATTTGTATTCTGACATGTCATTGCTGATCTCTGTGTTAGGGAGCTCCTTCAATTCCCACCTTCTGGCTGAATGTCCTGTCAGTATTTCATATTCATTTCAGGATGCAGCCCTGTTGTTTCCTATCCTTGCCCCATCTTTCCACTTATGTTTCTATTGGAAGCCCTTGAGATACATTAGCCACACCCCTAGTCTGAACGACAGGGCTGCAGGACTACATGAACACTATGGGATGCACCTGGCCTCCCATCAAAACAAAGTCCTTCTTAGACCTGGGATGACATGGGCTCATCCCCACGACTTTTGTAACTTATTATAGGTATACGTCAGTAAAAAAACTCAGGTGAGATCATGGTCTGGCTCATACTCTTGGAAAAGTCTGTGCTCTCTGCTCCAAGCATTTGCTAGCAATTTATAAACATGTGAGTAGATTACCAATGAACTGCTGGCCAAAGCACTGCTGCGCTGCATTTCCATGTCGAACATCTTGTCTGCGGAAACGTCTGGAGGGGAAAAAATGGAATTGTTTGAGATAACATGTTTAACTTACAGATTGTTGGGCTTATGCTAAAGTGGCATTCATTAAAAACATAAGGAGCTAATCTTGATTCCTAAAAATTTAACAGTTATGAGAAGTACTCATTTATGCATCAGTATTTTCTCTCTACTCAATCTATTGGGAATCACATGTCTGAAAAAAAGAAATTCTTATCTGGGGAAGAGGCACAACTATGTGTCCAGTTTATACATAACTACACTGATGTTATAAAAACTAAAACAAGATCCTCTGAACCAACTGAGCAACATTAAGTGCTAGGAAGAGTCAAAGGGACCTTTAGCCTGTCTTTGGGTTCTCTCTCTCTAGAAGCCAAGGAAATTTTCCTTTTTTAGTTTAGAACAGTTTGCCATGTATGTGAATGGTAGTTCTTTTATCCTTCGCTCTCATGTTATTTTTTTCACTTGTGAATCTCAAAGCGCAGAGCAAATACTTTATTTTATTACGTCCGTGTAGCAGATAGTTGTTAAGCTCATTTTTCTCAATAGGGAAACAGACACATTCATGAGTTGCCCATGCCTAGGAAGTGAGGCAGTGGCAGAACTGTGGTCAGGACCTGGGAGCCCTGGCTACGACCTGGAAATAATGCAATTGCTTTTGAGAGAGAAATTGTCGTGAGTTTTGGGCTTTGGTTTTTTTATATACATTTACAGAAAAATAATGAAAAACACAATTAGACGGTGCATTGCCAGAAGAATTGTGCTTTTATAGGGCAATTTTTTTCTCTGAGTGTCCTGATAAATAAAATTAAAACTGCTTACTAGGGAAATGAAAGAGCCTATTGGAATGTCATATCTTGCCAGATGTAGTATTTCCAACAACCTGAAATTTAGTTATACTAAGGATACCTTTCCTATATTGACATAAAGAGTAATTCTACACAGTATTACCAATGCCATATATGAGAGATGAACAGAAATATGCAATGCAGCAAATCTTACACAGTAGGTATGTGTACAGTATATGTCATATATGATAGAAACAAGCAAAGCCAAGCAGTTTTGTTATTCTTTGCATTTACTACTTAAATAATGCTTTTCTCCAGTGCCATGTGAACACAAAATGCAGAATATTTACTCGGCACAAATTGAATGTACTGAACCTATGTGGATTTACACTATTTAAAGATCTTGCCCATGGATGTTACTCATCGTATTTCTAAACTGGCAGTAGACAGTGATTATTTTCTGAGTTCTGTCACCCATATCGGCTTCTGATCCAGTGGTGCTGGTGGACCAAGAGGACAGCTTTAACCTTTACTGATATTCAGATCAGAACCAATGTTTTGCCATTGTTGTTTCAGGAGAATCTGCAAATTCAGTGGGGACTGTGTTGGGCCTTTTAGGCAGAAGCACTAAAAATACATGCATATTATTAAACAAAACCTGAGATTCCGAGATAGCAACAGGGCTTTATCATGCCCTGGGAGTTCTCATTGTAATGTATAGATGCTGCAGCCGTGCTTACTGATAACTCTGCAAAGTGTCAGTGCTGAATAATGCTGCCACCAGCTTTGCATATCTGTGTATACAGATTTTTCAGAAGATACATTCTCTTGCACAAATATACATAAATACTATAGACATTAGCCATGAAAAAACCAAGAAAGCCTGGCTGCTGTCAGGGCCAGCAGCCCTATCAAGCAGGAATGGGACAGTTAGCAGGCACGTACTATTTACTCTTCAGTTCCTGAAGATCATTGCAGAGCTAAAAAAATCCTGGTCCTGTAAGACAGGATATTTCTCCTGTTGTTAGAACCATTCAAGAAAAAGAAACATTTGTTTGATGGAATTTTACTGTTGTGAGTGTGAAGACCGGGGAAGATACATTTACCAGTGCCTTCACTTGCTGCTTTTTTGAAGAGAAGGAAAAAATGGGGAGAGGTGCTGAAAGAGAGGGAGATGCTGGGAGATGAACTTATGTCACAAATACTGACATAAGCCTGGTATTTGTTATGTTTTCTTAGTAATCATTTCATTCAGAATTCCATGAATAATAGAGTACCAGGCAATTCCTGAGATAAACTACTATAAGAAACAATTTTCAGTGACTAGCAAATGTACTGAATTTATGGAAGTGTCTCTTGCAATCTGTAACTTCATGAATTTAGATTTCAGTCTGTAACTCTGTGCTTCCAGGAACTTAGTAAAAATGATCTGGAGGAAGGAAATACAGTCATCATCATCATCACCATCATCCTCATGTTTCTTCATTATTTCCCAGGGACAGATGAGGCAAAGTTGAAAAGTTTCAGGGAGAAAAGGCATCGTTGCAGCTTGCATAAGTAAAGCAGCAGACTGGGTTTGGGGTTGCCGAACCAAATGTTACGACAGGGCGACATTTGGGTTAGCACTGGGATGTCGCTGCAAGGCGAAAGCAGCCCCTTAACCGCCCCCCTTCCCCTTCCCTTCCCTTCCCTTCCCTTCCCTTCCTTCCTTCCCTTCCCTTCCCTTCCCTTCCTTCCCTTCCCTTCCCTTCCCTTCCCTTCCCTTCCCTTCCCTTCCCTTCCCTTCCCTTCCCTTCCCTTCCCTTCTTCCCTTCCCTTCCCTTCCTTCCCTTCCCTTCCCTTCCCTTCCCTTCCCTTCCCCGCGGCCGCGCTCCTTGGCGCCCCCTGCGGGAGGCTGCCGTCTCTGCAGGGAGGCGGAGGAGGCCGGCAGTGAGGAGGGCCAGGTGGCCTGGGACAAAAGAACCATAGATTTGGGGAAAAAAAAAATCTATTATGAGCTCCCTTGCTAACCATAAGAAAGGAAGCATGTGTTTATGTGCTCGCTGGTGGAGTGGGTGGTGGAGAAAGAGGCCAGAGAGGGAGAGGAGGCAGGAGGGTGACTGCCAGCTTCTTAAAATTAGCTAAAGAATCACAGGTTACCAGACCAACCTAAGCTGAAAGACATTTTAAAATTACTTCAGCCCTTTTTCAGCCTGACCGGTGAGCTGGCACAGCAAAGAATCTCGCTTGTAGAATTCAGTGCTTGTTTAGATAAAACTTGAACCTGCCTAAATCAGATTGCAGAGGTAATAGTGAACTAAAGCATTTCTTTAAGTCCTGGACCTCTCTGCTTTCTCAAGCACTCTTCATGGAAGTTGAATGCAATATAATTTCCTTCTGGCATCTTAAGTATTTGCAGTATGAAGAAGCTGTACACCTGTAACTACCATGACATTGTAGTATGCTGCACTGCCGGCATCAAGATATGAAATTTTGGGCTCAGTTTTTATTTGTCCTTAATTAAATCCTATATCTAATTAATTATCCAGGCTATGCATTCAGAAGGAATTATAATATAGGCTTTCACAATTCAACAAATTAGTACCAGCTGTCAAGCAGAGGGTTTTTTGTATATATGCTGCAATTCTCTCTATATCCTGTACATGCCTTAGTGTTTCTATATTTCATGTTTCTCTAAATGCTTGTTATACCTTGGGGGCATTAGGATCTAAAGCAGAGAGCATTTGAATCAAAGTGGGGAGGACAAATTTTACATCCCTGCTTCTGTTCAACTCTTCACCAGCAGGGCTGGAATTAAAAAGAGAGCTCTTAGCAGTGCTCTTACTGCACTAGGGGGGCTGCTTTTACAAGTCAAAATCCCACCTAAATGTACTGTATGAGGGTCACATTTAAGCAGAGAATGGTGATATTAAAGCCAGCTAGAGTGTGCTGTAATGTAAGGCACAGCTCCGTAAGTCCTGATGAAGTAAGGGCTGCCAGGAGTGGGGGGAACAAGTGCTCTCCAATGCCCCTCGTGCTCACATTACTTGTACTACCCTGTACAGCTTGAGCAAAAATCTAGAGCCCTGAGACAAGGCCAAATGAAGACATGTACGCTCTGGGATGTTAATTGTATCTGGAGCCCAGGGCAGCCACGGCAGGGTTATTGCCTGCTTAGGGTCACTTGGTATCAGAAAACTCCTTGTTGTATACTGAGACCTGCCTTTTCCAGCAGTGCTCTCTACCTGGTACCCAGCGGGAAGCAACTTAAAACAACTTCCATACACGTCGTGAGTAGCTCTCCCTGCCTCTCCATGACCACACAGTTAGTGTAAGCTCTTAAGTTTAAAATGCTCTGAGCTTCAGCTATGACCTAAAGTGAACAAAGCAAATGCCATCCATCCCTCTCAACATTATCAGTTCTTGCTGGCTGTTCCCCAAACTCTTATATGTAAAACAAGTTTTGCAGACTTCAAGAACATTCAATTGAGTGCAAATCCCTTCTCCACTGCTGTAGTGCTTATCTTAAGAGAAGGAGGGTGATAACAGCAACATTTTCTTCTTTTAGAGACTGACCTGCTGAATGCTGGGGAGGTAAGGCACAGGAAGGTGCCTGGGGTGCTGCCCATATCACTCAGCCCTGGATAAATGCGTGTGTCAGGGGACTTAAGGGCTGCTACTCTGGAAATTGTCTTACGTGAGAAATATGCTAAAAATGTACAAGAGAGTTCAGGACCGAGTGAGTTTCTCTTATCTTTTCTTAGACAATAAGTAGCCTGCAGAACAACGTAAATGCTAATACAGTCCTAGCAGGCTGCTGGAAAATTTTTTAAACCCCACTTTCCCCTCCAATGACTTTTACATCATTAGATGAGTAACCCATATGCTTTATAATTACAGTAATCCAATTTCTACTTATACTGTAGGAAATTAATCTCCCTGGCCCACTATATAGCTGCTCATCTTTCTTAATCTGGGGCCTGAAAATTTTAGCCAGACTCTTCTCACACTGAGCAGACAACCAGAACCCATTTCCTCCCTTATATCTGCTTGCAAGAGGCATGAGAAGACTGTGCAATCCTGCTTGTAAAAGTAGTGTAGATTTCTTACTTGGTTTAACCTATGCCTTAGTGTAATAAGTCCAAGGGATTCTTAATTATGCTGTCATTGGTTGTATTTCTCATTTTTACATTTTAATGTGCCCTACCCAAAACGTTGTGTTACCCAATGCTTTCTCTGTTTATTATCTTTCAGAAAAATCCAGAGAAATGTCTGTTGTGCCTGACTATAGTCAGCAGTGCATTTGTTTGAGTGCATCCAGGTTCATGGAAAGATAAGGTGTGCAGGACAAGAAAAAAATAAAACAAACAAAAAAACTTCATGTTTTTCCTTAAGAAACAATAATCAATTTGGAATACCGTGACTTGGTTTTGACTGAACCATCTCCACTGGTTTTCAAAACTGTCTCCAGAAGTTACTAAATTCATTCTAATCCTTGCAGTTCATGTAGGTCTAATATATATATGCATATATTTGCAGAAACAATAATTGTGAAAAAGCCACAGGAAGGATTTGAATTATACATTACCAAAGTTTTGCTGACTAAGGCTAGAAATTACTCTCTCTAGTGGCAAAGCTGACTCAAAGTCTTGTGAAAAAGTTTGGATTAAAATATGCATGTTCTAAATGTTTGATCAAGTATCTGTGTAGCTGAATTGGAGAACCTGGGTTTGAGAGGGAAGGGAAGAGAATCATAGAATCATAGAATTGCTTAGGTTGGAAAAGACCTTTAAGGTCATCAAGTCCAACCATTAAACTAGCGCTGCCAAGTCCACCACTAAACCATGACTCTAAGCATTACATCTATATGTCTTTTAAATACCTCTAGGGATGGGGACTCAGCCACTTCCCTGGGCAGCCTGTTCCAGTGCCTGACAACCCTTTCGGTGAAGAAGTTTTTCCTAATATCCAACCTAAACCTGCCCTGGCACAACTTGAGGCCATTGCCTCTTGTCCTATCGCTTGTTACTTGAGAGAAGGAAATTACTGCACAAAAGTGAAGGCCAAGAGCCACGAATAAGTGAATGGTGATAGAGAGGAGAAGTCTCCCCAAGGGAAGAATTAAAGCACCCAAATTAGGTTCATGCTTTGAACTGGCCTCTAGAGTAACTTGTCTTTGTAAATTCACTGGAGAGAGCCTAAGCCTAACCCTAGCTTTTGCAGATACTCTGGTTTCATTTTGGCTGATGAAGGTATTTGACTATTAACACAGATTCTTCTTTGCTTTTTTTGGAAAATCTGTTGTATATGTTATTGCAGTGTGATATATTTGCTGCATAATAGTACCAAAATAGGTCTCTGATGTTGTAAAGAATCTTTCCTCTGCACACAAAAAGATGTATGAGGAAATTGAGGTTTGTTTAAAACTTGCTGCAAATAATTACTAAGTGACTTTGCTTCATTCATAAAAATATTCCTGGTACTGCAGTTTATGCCATCCTGTAAATTTGGGTCCTTTGCAATCCCCTAAGGTTACGCTAATAAATTAGCAGCTAACACATCTTTTTGCTGCTCAGTTATTTTTATGAAAGGGAGACACGAAGTACTTTGTGTTGCAGTAGGAACTCTGTAGTAGTAGCTATTTTGCAAAAAGGATATCACAGAAAGCAGCAGTTCTCACCTCTTTGCCTGCATTCCTGTGGGATAGTATCGGGAGCAGGAGATCCCATCCCAAGCGCAGTACGGATCTCGAGCGAGGCAGCAGTCTGCACAGGCGGTGCCGTACATGTCACACTGGTGGAACTTCACTTGCGCTATGACCGACTCAGATCCAACGTAGAGTTGTTGCTGGAAAAAAATACACCATGTGTGATTAAATTCCTAGAACGTCCACTAAAACTTCTGTTACCAATGGAGTTATTAAAAAATGTTAGCTTTAGCGCTGCATGCCAGTTGTGCATCCAGCCTGTGCCCTGAGGGAGGCAGAGTTACTCTGTAGGAAAATATCTGATTACAGTCTAAACTCTCCTGCATGAGGACAGAGGAGAGAAAGTAGGTAAAATGAACAAGTTTATCTTGGCATTTCCTCCCTTCTGAAGTTTCAGCTTTGTAAGCTCTGTGTTTGAATAGGCAGGGTTTTAAGTTTCTTTTTCTTCCTCAAGATAGTTTCCAATGCCTCCCTCTTTACACTCCTCTGTCACCTAACTGATCTGCAAAAAAAAAACTTGACATGAAACACTTTAAACAAAGAAGTTCAAATCTGCCAAAGTTATAAGCAACCTCAATCTTAAAATGGGATCTATCAAGTAAATTTAACTCTTGATGTGGCTACTTACAATATGATCACATATACACACACACAGTAGTACTAAGATTTGTATTATCCCTCAGTGCACGGGAGATAGATTTTTTTTCCTGGTACTGTGCAGTCTTTCCTTACAAATTAACTGGTCACAATCTACTTTAATATTTATTTGTAGGGGTTTAGGTTTTTTTCAGCATTAGTGCCAAGACATTTTGAATCTCCTGAGTTCACATAAATGTCCTTTTCAAATCAAGTGAAAGATGATCAGTCTGATTCATGAGTTGCTGGCATGATAAATTCAGAAGAGAATACATTGAATTTACAGGGATTTGAGAAAAAATCTTGTTGCTGGTGAATATAAATGGAGTGAACACAGAAATATGCAGTGTGCACTGCAATAGGAACTGCTTATGCACGGCTCACTTCCATGGTTTTACCAGTCAGAAAAAGGATTCCTAACGAACACTTTAAGCTGTGCTTATCCTAATGGCCAAACTTAGTCCATAATTCCCACTTTAAAAGCTTTCAAAATCTGATGTTTTAAAATTCTTAAAGCGGGAAAATACAGGCACCTCATTAAGTCTGGCTTGCCTATCACAAAAAATGAAATTTAAAAAGTGGGAGAGGCTGGTAACAGTAATGCTTGAAGACTTTTTCAGCTGAGGTAAATCAGATGATAATAGCAAGAACTCAGTCTGCCAACTAGAATGAAGAAGAAACCTAGGATCCTTGTTTCAGGGGAATTCTTTCTTGTCTGCAAAGGCTGCAGTGCGATTGTCACAGAAGACATGAACAACACTCAATGAGACATATGAGGTGGGATTTTCTCTTTCATCTCTCAGCAGGGGTAAAGAGTACTCTAAGTCTTGGTTCATCAGAGGAGAGCAAATGCATCCGATACCTAGCCAACTGAACATCAAAGAAGAACATTCCTTCCCAGCCTTTGCAGATAACTAGCTCAGCCCTGAAACATGGTATTTTATTGTACTGCTGACTGAGTGAAGACTGGTTAGTGTTATAAGGATATTGAGACAAAGCTAGCTAGGAGGTCTCCACAGACTCACAAACTCCAAGGTCAAAAGAGACCAGCCAAAATGCTTGAACAGAGAAGCTATGTAACTTTTTTCACATAAACTCAACTAAGTTATACTTCTGCTTACGGATCGCATTTTAAAGATATACTTCTGCTTACGGATCGCATTTTAAAGACAAACTGACTTGGTGCCAACCCTGTCCCTAACATTTATTGCAATATTTAATTGTCCTCAGTACCAGAAAACTGCATCCTATTTGAAGATTAAGTTTATCCACATTCAAAAAGCTGAACTTGGTTATTTAATCTTGGTATTGCTTTGCCATCAACCTTGAAGAATCCCTATACACATACACTAGGAAGTCACTTCATTGGGTAAAATTTTATATGTGGGTATGCTGTTCTCTCTCAGTCTTTTCTCTGATATTTTGAAAAAGTTAAGCTACTTTTACTTCTCACAAGAAGGTTTATTCTTCAACTGCTAGCTTGCTTTGGCAGCTTTTTTACAAGTCTCTCCAGATTTTCCAGATACTTCTTGAATTAGTAGAGTTAGAAGCCCTCTTGGGAGCTGGATGTAATGGAGGAAGACCACTTCACTTTTATACAGTATCTCCTTCTTGCTCTTTCAACACAACCCTTTTACCATGACATTTTACTGTGAGCTGAAGGCAAGCAAATATCTGAAATGACACTGCAGTCTTTCTCCAAATAATCACTTAGGTGCAGTGTTAGACAATCCAGAGCTGCTTTTCACATGGAAAAAAATTAGATTGATCTAGGAAACAATTCAGAATACTTACACATAAGATCTTCCTCTGAATCACCATCAGAGGAGTTTGTCTTTCTACATTACCTACAGAAAGAATGCAAGTTGACTGGACACCAAGACTAAAATGATCTTTTGGGGAACACTTGCACCTCCTAGTAATGCAATTTTCATTCTTTATTACTTGTGTTTCACTATGTTTATGTGCACTTACATTGCATTGGATGTCTAAGATCTATTAAGATTATCTTGGGATGTTTATAATGGCTCCATCCTGAGATGATATGATGATATGGTACGGATATCTGTGATATGGTACAGGTAAGGATCTACCTACAAGAGTAATAAATTGGGTGTTTATATAAGCAGAAACTAGCAGAAACTCAAAAGGGAGTCACATCCAAACAGCCCTGCCTTTCATGGGCAACTGAATACATGGGAGAGCGAGCAAGGCTCTTTTTGCACTGATATCTCCATGAGGCTGAAGTCTGTCTGCATTTATCAGCGAGGAACTTTTCTGTGAGTTGCCATATCCACCAAGCTAATCCCTACTGTGATTACTGTGTCAGTAACTCATGAAACAGATTGGTTTTACTTGCTTTGATATGAATGATAGTGTGAACTAAGGAGACTTAACATTAGAATTGAAAAACATAAATGCTTCATAAAGAAACAGGGCATATAACCATAAGTTTTTCTGTGAGTTGCCATATCCACCAAGCTAATCCCTACTGTGATTACTGTGTCAGTAACTCATGAAACAGATTGGTTTTACTTGCTTTGATATGAATGATAGTGTGAACTAAGGAGACTTAACATTAGAATTGAAAAACATAAATGCTTCATAAAGAAACAGGGCATATAACCATAAGTTTATATTACAAAAGGATTACGTATATCAGATCAGATCTCATTATAGATGATGTACATTCATCTGTCTGTCCATCTATCTATGTATCTATCTATCTCTATACAGTTTATAGCTTTGTTATATTTGAGTCACAATCTTCACATTTCAAACTTGGCAAATACTTACCCTTTTTGAAGAGATTTCCATAGAAATAATAGGAACTGGCATCTAGAAAATAGGAAATATTTCCTTGCTTAGAAAAAAGAATATCTTTTTGCTATGACAATAAGTTAGGTAAAATAGTGTTGATGTTTGCTTATTATATTCAGCTTTGATAGATACTTTGACTTTCTCTAAGTGCTGATACTACAGAAAGATGTGAGGAAAGTAGTAGAAGTATTTCAGAAGTATTGCTTTGAAAGAGTTTATTTAAAAACAACCAGCCAACACTTAATTCAGGATTATCGGAGCCACAGGAACACTACAATTTCCCTGTCAAACATGACATTAGCTCTTGCCACCACTGAATCTCTTTTGTCCTACTTGAGAGTGATAAGTGGAGTGTTCTTTATAACAAAACATTCATTGAAGATAAGATAAAAATAGCAGGAATTCCTTCTTTTACCATTGTCCTCTCTGCCCTCTGCTCAGACTTCCTGGAGCAATGGCAAGACATAGCCCCTAACAGGTCTATTGAAAACCAGCTTTATGAAGAGGGGCAATTTCTGTGATTTCCCCCTCCAGGCAACAAGTCAATAGTTACACTGCCTAAATGCAGGCACCAGATTTAAATATGTAAGTTTGGATGTTGGATTTTCCCTATGGCTGCAAGTAGGTTAGCCTCCTACTTTATGTGGCTAACATGACATGGTGTGAATACTCGCTGAGAGACTTCCATTACATTAGCTTTGCCACGTACTGAATACTGAGCTTTAGTCATGGGTTATTCTTAAACAGAATGGAGTTTTGCCTCACTAGCACTCAGGTTTGCTCACTCAGACAGATTAACTGATTCACTCTTTCTGAGGATTGGGCTTTTTTTATCTGGACCTCATTTAAACTTCCAAGATTGTAGTAGGCACATTTTTGTGCATACAGTTATACTCTCTTAAATGCTTGATTGGGTATGAGGGAAAATTAAATAACATGCAATGCATTTGTAATTAAAAGTCACACTACAACCTCCAAACATGTAAACAGAAAGACAGTAGTTCTGTTTTGCTGCAATACACTTCAGTACTTGGGCTATAACTCCACCTCAGAAAAACTTCAGTTGAAAATAAAGATTTCCTGTTGTAAAATAACTAGATCATTAGAAAATTTCTTGCACATAACTATTATATATTTGACTATCCTCAAATTTTTTAGACATTTTAATTCTGCAGAAAATTTGACTCGTATATATGCTTCATACACAGCACAGTTCACCTTGAATACTTGCAGCTCTTCAAGAATCACTTCTTCCATTGATTCTGTCTCTTGATTGTAAATTGTAATAACTTTCAGCACAATTCCGTTATCTGGGAATAAATTTAAAAAGAAAAAAACAAAACAAAACTAAAGGTTATAATTGGTGGAAACATTTATATGGCCTTCAAATACATTAAATGTCTTCTTCAAACTGATAATGGAAAGAAATTCATAATATGTACAGGTAGTTGCATATTGCTGTTATTGATGAGGATTCTTACTCTCAGAAAATAAACACATATGACAATTTGTCCCTGGCAAATAAGAGTCAACTGAGACATCCCTGAGCTATATGATTAATTAACTTGTATTTTTCAAACTCTGGGTCATAACCCCTTGGTGAGCTTCAAAAGGATCAAAGAGGGTGACCATATTTCAGCAAAAGAAATGAGAGTAGGCAGGACCTGAGTCCATCAAGGCAAGGGAGTGTAAAGTAGCTTTAATTACAGGATCTGAGTGTTTACACTAGTTAGGGAACTGCTAACTATCCTTAATTGCTGGCAGCAGCTCCATTCCTCCAGGCAAGAGTACAAAAACCTTCAGGAGTTCATTGTCCGCAGTTCTTGCCCTCCTCTAGGGAAGCACTGAGCTGCTGTTGAGCTGAAGGTGTTAATCAAAGGAAGATGAACCAAAAAAAAAAGCTGCACATTCAAAAAGTCTAAGGTGCTTTGGACTTTAGATTTATCAGCCTCTCCGTCACTACAACTCTTGCAGGAAATTAAAACACATCTGGTGTTCCACCACTTCAACTTTGTCTTGCTGACTATTATTAGAATAGTCTTGCTTTCCTTAATCTGAAAATCTGTCATCAACAACGGCAAATATCACTTCCTTTCTTCTGTTACTTTCAGTCACCTTTGATTTACAAGGGAAATATTAAGCAGATAAGCATTGGGAAAAATGTTCAGCGAAAGATCAAAGGGACAAACATAAAGAGGAACCATTAAACTGGGGTCGTACACCACTTCTCAATGAGTATATGTAATCAAAGGCATCCATTTTGTGATGGAACAGTAAAAAGAAATTGCATTCTGTGCTCTGATTTTCATAAGTAAGTCCCTCTTCGAATCCTGCTGACAGACACATGAAAGTTAGCCCTGACATTCAGACTTTGTCTTTGATGAACCTTTCTAACCTGCACTGCTACCCTAAGGAAACTTCTGCTTGGCTGTAAGACCCTGTTTACTTATGTTAGACAGCAGGTGTTGGACTTGGATAAAAAAAGATTAACCCTTTCTAACATTATATTGCCAAGAGAAGCAATGAGTTTTTTGATGGGAGCTTTGCCAGAGCAAGGGTTGCAGGGATCGTTTTAAAGCTTCGAAAGCCCAAATTCCTATGCTGGAATTTCTTGTCACCTGAGATTAGACATCTCGAGAAGACTAAGCAGCTGTTGGGTGCCAGTCCAGCATGGATCTAAAGCACACACTTAATTCCCCTTGGATTCAACTTTGCTGAACAGAGGACTTGTGTACAAGAGTATTTGATACACTATCTCAATCACAAATGCAAGTGAAAAATATAAAAAATCTAGGCAACATTATAAAGTTTGCTGTACAGAAATAAGTGACACATAGCACAATGTTTTATAGACCACACTAAGTCCGATACCAAGACCATATGAGGCCATTTAAAAGCTCAGAAAACAGCACTAATATAAATAAGCCTTTGCTATTCTACAAACATGTTTCTTTTGAATGTTCTCAACACTGAAATGTGCTTATCAGAGGAATTTCATTAGTAAAAAATAATTCACTGTAACTGCTTTCCTAGACAAAATGGTCAAAATGATTTGTGATATGACTCCTGTTGTTAAATTGATAAAATGTGAATGTATGAATCCTTGGATTTTTTCCAGGCAGATTAGATGTGACTAGAGTCTTGTCTAGTTCCAGGCTTTCCTCTTATTTTTTTAAGTTTTCTTATTTTTCAAATGCCATTAGAATGTGTTTTTTTCTCTGGTTGCTTAGAGTTAGGGCAGGTCTATGATATATTTTACCTTAATCATATTTGTTTGGTAGATGTTTAAAAATCCTCTTTAAACAAGGTCTCTGTATCTTATGAAAGTGGCAGAAAAGAAAGACAAGAAAACTTGGCAGAAAACTTCTAACAGTTTCTTTTTAAGAAACTTGGGTATTTCCTCCTTCCTTCCTTGAGCTGTGTTGTAACCCAAATCTGGAAGCTGGCAGTCTCTTTTTAATGGTATCAGCTAGACTTGTGGTCTCCAGAATTGAGGAAAATAAACTGTGGAATAAAGCCAGTAACTTGAACTGGTATTTTTGAAAATCATATCACCTTTGTTTATCTCAGGTCTCTAGGTCTCAGCTTAGAACTATGCTCAGATACACAATTGTGTTCTGAAGTTTTAAAAACAAGGCCAGTTGTTTAGGAATTTAATTTCAGGTTCTTGTTTGGAAAGAAAAAATAAAAAAGGAATCCTATGCTTAAGTTTTTCTTCCTAGTCTTTAAATGTTTCCCTACCGTTATTTTTCTATATGATGTTATCAGCACAGTGAAGCACATGCCTAGAATGACTAACCTCCTCTGTGAGGTGAAGACTGGCACAATCATGCAAAGAATGATTGTTAAAAAGGAATGTTGCATTGATTTTTTATTTTTGGACTGTACATAACTTAATTTCATTCATCCTGGAGGTAAAAAACCCTATTAAATCAATTGTCTTCCTTGCTTTCTTTAATTTACCTGTGCCAATGAACAAGACATCATATTGCCCGTCTTCAGCTTCCACTCTGTCCACTGCTATTTGTTTGAGATTGTACTTGCCATCTGTCTTAACTAGTATTGGTCTCTTATGAACAGGCTTGATGGGCTGATACATCAGTGGATGACTCCTGGCAAAATGGACAGCTTCATCAGGATAGTCTTTAGTAGTAGTGTACAGACCGCCATTCACCTTGCTGGCACACTGCAAAAAACATAAAACATAGGTTTTCCTGAAGGTTTGCCAAATACTTTGTCAGAGACAGGTCTTGTTTTCAGGGGTAATGACAAGTCTACAGAAAAGCTGGCATAAAAACAGGTGCAGAAGACCACAGTAGGAATTGGGACAGTGAAGTCTGTGCTTTATGCATGTGTGGCTTATTAATCATGAGAAGCCAAGAAAGGGAATGCTGAACAGAGCCTTGGCATTGTCATGTTTAGAAAGAGTGAGCTCCTTCGTCTCTGGTATGCTAAGAGTAGAATAAATAGTGATACTTTTAGATTTTGACAAAAAAACAGTGCTTATGTCTTCCCCAAATTCATATTGAAGATGTAATCAAAATGGCCATTGACAGAGTTAGGAGAAAGGGGTTTCCTATCAGAGAGACACAGCCATGTAAAGTCAGCAGAATACTAATGCTTGAAATCAATCTCTAGTCTTATTACTTTTGATTGCAAAATGTATTACCATACGAAACTAAGCACACTTAAAAATTATGCCAGCAGCAACAGTAGCTCTTGATCTCAGGCATTCTAACAGTATTACATTTGATTCTAATTCCTAACTCACAATGACAGTATTATATATCATAGTTTAGCTTGAAATACCAATGTTTGCATTGATCAATCTACTGTTTTGCAAAGCAAATAGACTTTATGTCAATGATTGATTAAAAGAGGCTTACTCCTTTGGTCAAATGTGCAATTAGGGAGAATTTAATGCATTAAACAGAGAAGTTAATTTTAGGACGCTTTGTGAAGGATATAGTGTTCCCTAACTGAACATAGATTCTATATTTCCGATTTGCTTCATGATGTCTAATTGAAACCGTTTATGATCAAGCTGCAAATATCTCAGTAACCATTTACTTTCTCCAAATATTCATAAGACAGTGTGGTTTTAAGAAGCATTTCAAGCAAAGCCACAGTAGCAGCCTTTCCCTATTTAAATTGGATTTTTCAATCAATAAAATGAAATAAAATACTCTTTATGTTTACTGGAAACAGTAATTTTAAACTTGTGGTCAACTGTAATTGACAATAACAAACTCCTGCACTTGTCAAGTGGGGCAATGTTTGTTTCCACTTTTTGGGCTTAGCTACAGGAAAGTATTTGTTCGGTGTTGACTTTAAAGTAATTGTCTAATCAACCTAGTGATGGAATTTCACCGGCTGTTTGCAATAAAGAGACAGAGCTGGAGCATGAAGACAGGCTAAGCCTCTGCTTCCCATGCACTGCACAGCATATCAAGTGAATAGGCACTGCCAGGTTCCCTTTGCAAAGTTCTAGCCCTGGAGAGATTTAATAAAAATAATCCTTCACAGGCTTTTCATTTTTAATTAAATAAAATCAAGTAGTCTAGAAAGGAAACAGTAGATGCAGCCATCTCTGAAGTCTATCAACACCATTTTTGAGGTAACTGATGTCATTCCCAGAAGCATCACAGTCTAAATTCACTAAAAGAATCAGCAAAACAGGAGCAGAGATTATGGCAGAAGCAGTGCTTCAAGCAGACTTCAGAGAGCAGCAGATTGCAGTCTGTCAGAACCTGCGTGACTCTTAACAGTGGTTTTCTGTTTATTTAGCTTTAAGCTCTACTCTCATTCCTTATAGACTCCATCTTTACCCATTCAATAGCTAAGATCAAAGAGTGCTGACTCTCAGAGATGCCTAATAGTAGGTTATTTTTGGCCTCTTGTCACTGTCACTCCTGTAATGGGAAAGGTAATGGGATTCAGCTTACCAATATGCTGACCTTTTCTTTGGAGTGTGAAACCTAACACTGTGGGCTACAGCCCAAAACACACTTTCTCTTCATGCTACTGGAAAAGCATTGAAAAGACCTCTAAACTGTGCCCTAAATGAGCAGCCAAAAATGAATCCACTAATCCTCTGTTAGCTGGCAGAGCCAGCTACCTCAGCCTCTGATGTGCTCTGCAACACATAGAGACAAACACGATTACATCGATTAACACCCAGGAAAGACCTGGTTCCTCAACAAACTTGTTCCATGACATTGGGAAAATTACGTGTGCTCTTCTTTTATATTTGTTTCAGCTCCTATGCCTTGCCTGTTGGGGTTGCTACAATACCACCTGACCCAAATGTGGCCATTCAGAGCCAAGGGAGAGAAGCATCAAAAGCAAGTGGAACTTAGTGCAGCCTTTCTGTAAATCATTGTCAACTTTGCTAAAGTGCTGGCTCAGTGTTCTCTCTTTCTTGCCAAAAAAACACCATTTAGTCTTCAGTTCTAGGAGATATCAATGTAATGACTGCAGTCATTAATACTGAATTCATGCCTGTGTTTAATGCTAGTCCAAATAACATATGTGAGGTGTTCTGCCTGGGAAAAAAAAATGAATACCACTTAAAGAACTTGGACCATATCATCTTTGTGAAATATACAGTCATTCTGCATCCATGTATGGTACTGTCTCATTATTCGGTAAAACTGCAAAACCTGTAAATTTGCTATACAAAATGTCAAATAGGAAACCAATAATTCCTTTGAATTTAACCATTTTGCTCAAAATGTGATAATTTTCTTATCTGAGTTTCTATCCTGACTCAATACCAATGACTTTAATCTACATCAAACAAACAAAAAAACCATTTGATATTGATGTCAGCACAGCTATAGTGGTAGCTTATTGGCCAAGATGGTCAAATCATATTCATAATGTTTAAATCCTAGATAATCTCTTTTTTGGAGCATCCACTTCTGCATTTTGACTTATGTCTCTAACCCCAAGAGAAGCAGAGGAAAACATTAATTTAAAATGAGAGAGGACATGCATTGGAAATCATACTACAGGGAGAAAGGCTGTACTGGCAAGGACTAGATAAGCTAATAGGCCTTTTCACCTCTCATTCCTGCGATTCAGTGATAAATTAATTGTATGCAATGTTTATTTCTGCAAATGATTGCTTTTAGTATAAAAGAGAATATCGATTCAGTTAGCAAAGGAAAAACAACACTGAAAGTAATGCTCCAGCAACTATTTATTCCACTGTTAAGCTCAAGAGAGTGAGCCCCTAGCCTGCAAGAAGATAAAGAGGTGAAGTGTGAAAACTTGGGGGACTTTTAGCCAAACAGCTATTAGAAATGTCTTTGCATCTCACAGAGTCAAAAATCTGCACAATACTGACATGATAAGGGTAGACCTTCAGCGAGTACAAATAAAAGTAGCTTTGCAACAGACAACAATTGCTATGGGTAGCTCAGTAGTTGTATTCCCAAAAGGTATGGGGTGAAGAAGAAATCCTGGATGTGATGCTTCTCTGGGTTAGCCTGGCATTGCCTGCTGCGGGGCTCCTCCCAAGCTGCAGCAGGAAGGGGAAGGTGAGGGAGGCCCTGGCTGTGCCCCTTCTGTGAGATGCTGATGGACCCCTGCAATGCAAAGGCACCTTCAAGCCACACTGACAGGCAGTGAGCATGGGACCACTCTCCTCACTCCCCAAGCTGGGATGTGAGAGTCCCGGGCTAAGATACTATAGGGATAGAAACTTCAGAAACACCTAAAATGAGAGTGAAACAGGAAAGGGTTTGAGATGATTACTTGTGATGCCTTTGAGAAATCAACACAGAAATTAGGAATTCCTTGTAGAAATTAATTACCTGTCTCTAAGTAATGAGTTTGTGATTTCCTCCAGAATTTCAATGTACGAAATGAAAAATCTAAGTGTCAGGTAGGAACAACTCTCTACATGACAGCACCAGTATAGTTGCAGAGTATGCTACAATAGTTGCCCGATTAATTGCATTTGCAAAATATGTCTTGTTTCTTTTCTTCACTTAATGTCCATTGGAAGAAAAAAAAAAAAAGTTTGTAAAGAAACTTGTGTGAAGATTAGTGAAAAGCATGAGTGATTTTGCTGAGTTTGGTTCTTTGAAAGGTTGTTTTAATATTTCTGTATTCTTTGTAAAGGGTACAGAACACGAATGTTAATAAGCTCAGGAACCTGATTTGAGGGTAATAAAATCTCACTCTGATGGCTGAAAGCAAACCAATGAATTATGAGGATGCTAGACCATCGCTTCTAGAAAGAACCAGTCTTGAGAGAAGGACCTCAGGTGATGGAGGATTTGCTCCTTATCTACAAGCATGTTTATTCTGATTAGTTACTTTTGTTAAAATCTGTGTCTCATTTCCAACCTCTGCACTGATCTAAATAATAGAATTATTGAAATTTGATCCTTTTTGAAAAAGAGATGAAAAAAAGGAACCAGAACCACCTGATCTTGAAATAGGGGACCATCTTTTTTTTTTTTTCCTTTCTTTCTTTAACAGTTCTTAAATGTCCTGGTTTCAGCAGGCAATAGAAGGAAAGTGAATTGCCTTGTCTAAACTTGTTTTTTTCTAGTAATAAGCTTATTTATATTGGAAAATATTGCATGTATCTTAAATATAATTTTTTTAATATAAATATAGTTACATGTTTCTACTTCATCTTGGCTTTATTTTCTGAAGTCAAGTCAGTAGGAACAATTTGTTCTTCAGAAAGTTCTATTAGAAAAAAACCTCATGGTTCACTCAATGCACTTAAATAAATTTGATTTTCCATTTATTTCTTTGGGAATTAGATTAAAGTTATCAAGGTTCAGATGCAAAAACTATGTCAGCAGCCAAATTTAGAAGAACAGTTATTCTAGGCTCAACAGAAAGTGAGGTTCCTTCCCAAGTGATGCACTTACTGCTTCTGAACACAGCATCTGACCCACCTTCTAGAGGTGCCTCTTTCTACCCCTGGTGCCTGGGGTCCTAACTTCGGGACCTTAGGACCTTAGGACCTAATTGCTAAATTCAGCTCCCGACAGGATTTTGAAAAACCTTATATACTTAATTCCATTATTTTCCTTTGGGAAATATATGGTTCTAGTACTTGATTAAACTTATTGCTGAGCCGTTCCACACTTTTCCAGAAATGCTAGAGTATGTATATATTCAAATAAATATATCCTGGACTGTGAAGTCAGGAAGATTTGTACATTAGCAGTAATCTGCTTTTTCTTCCCAAATTCATTTACTTAGCAAAGCAATGGAAAATAGATTGTACTTACTGAACCAGGTCTAGGATAAGGTACTTTTCCTTCGTATAGAGCCCAGTGGTATTCAGGTCCTTCTTTATGAGCGTATGGTCCATTGAAAGCAGCTCGGACACTTGCCATGTGGTAAACACATATAGCATATCCTCTAAATATATTGCTATGAAGTAAAATTCAAAGACATTATTAAAGCAGCATGTCACATTCTGTACATATAATACTGCTATTATTGTGTAATTAAAAATAAGTCACATTTCAACAGTATTCAGGGAGAAAAAACTACTTATTGATTCCTATATGCTTTTCTTATAACTGCTGTGTCCAATATTCTTTACAGTCTTTAACATATTTATATTTATAACATTTCTCTGAGGAAGCTCCGTGTTGTTATCCCAAAATCTGAAGATGGTGAACACAGGCTCTAAATTACTTGTTTATAAACACAGAGGAAGTGCAGCAAACTGAACTCAGGTCTTATATGTTTTTGATTAGTGACTTAAACAGCTAACCATTTCTCTTCTCTAAGATTTTTGCTGTTGTTGTTACTTTGGAAAGATGGGAATCATCCAATGCTGACTGAAATGAACAGGAGTCTATTTATATTGAGTGGGAATGTTGGTTGGTGTTATTAGTTAGATCATCAAGATCACTCTATGTAGATCAATCCACATAAAAGTATCTTTTTTACTTTTGAATTTTATTTACTTAGTTCCAGAGAAGCACTTCATTATTTTTTAAAGAAGCATCAGTGCTCTCTACAAAGACATTATCTCTGAAGACTCCAGAAGGTGATCCAGATCATTTTAATTAGGTACCCACCTTTCTCTACTGGCATAGGGACCCAGTAGGAAGTACTAGGTGCCTGCATCCCTAGAGGACCAGATCTGCCTTGCTTTATTCCAAAAAAATAAATCAGGAGAGAGAAACAGTGGGAAAAACACAGCTGCTCTTCTCTACCAGGTACATCCTAAACTAACAGTTGGATCTCCAAGAAGCAAGTACCGCGTGCTTGAACTTGAACTAGGCTGCAGTGGAAAAGGAGGCCACCAGCAACACCACAGCTGGTGTTTTTGGCTTCACTAAGAAGTTTGGAGGAATTTAAGCTGCTATCTACTTAAGCTTGAATTACACTGGCACCCTTAAAGGAAGACAGGTGGCTCTGATAGGCTGCTCTTATAAGCATGCCTGCACATACTTTGACACTAGGAAATTTTCAAGCAGAGAATCATTTAATTAATTTATGATCCAGACAGACTGGATCACTGAATGAGACTTCAAGCCCCTGAGTTGCATAGAGCAGTTTTTACATTAACAAGGAAGCCCACTGTGAATAGAACAGGGATTAAACTGTTTACTATGTATTTGCTAAGGGATATTTATCATGTGGCTTCTATCTCTTCAATAGACTGTTCAAACATTCCTCTATTGCTGCTATTATTTCTTCTAGTTGTTTACCTTGTTGTGTTGAAGAGGCCAAATATCACTGGATTTTTGTTATCACGAGTTTGCAGCAAAAACACATCCTCTGTAAAATTTAAATGCAATGTTATTGGTAGCAAACTACTTTTCTCAGCCCCAAAGGAGAAACTTCATTGCTTGTTAAAAGTGTAATCCTATTTTACTCATATATGCTATTTAATTTTTTGCAGATTTTAAAAGCAATCTTTAAAAACAGTGCAATAAGTAAAGGCATAATTGATGTTAGTCAACTCCATATGTATAGAACTCCATATACATTGGAAACAAAACACTAACAACCGTTCCCTGTTAATGAATACAAGTACAATATTTGACAGTAAGATGTGTTATCATGAAAATATATGCTTTGTATGATGGTTTTAAGTTTGTTGCAGTCTAGGATATTTACCTAATTCATCAAAATGCGTATCAATTCCGTTTCTCCCGGGCACAGAGCACACTAGCCTGGTTTTGAGGAAAGTGCTCCATTTATTCACAAGCATTCGCTGGCCTCCCATATCATTCTGTGTAGAAAGAAACAAATGCTGATGGTAATTTGAATGAGTAAGTCTAGAAGCACAAACTTCTCTGCTGAATTAGCTGCTCATTGTATCTTTTAATGTCAAAAACATGCAATTTCAAACCACATGTCTATTACTAGCATTATTTCTCTGGAGTCAGTTTTCAAGTACGATTGCAGTGATCAAGTCCAAGTCTCATTAAGGGCTGTGGGTTTATAAGAATTTTTTAATTCTGTACCGCGTCCATGGATAGTTTTAACTATACAGCTGTTGTAAAGCTTTTTTATTTCTCATTTTTGTTAACTGCATGTACTGAGTACATCATTAGCAAAGTTTAGCTTTGCTTTAGGAGCTCAGTGCAGGGTTAGATCAACCCATTTGGAAACTGAAGCCCTGAATCTATCTATAGAGCTGGTACAGCTGGGGCAAGTCTGAGGCAAGAGTCTACGTGGTGGTCTAACAATTTCTCAACAACTTTAAATAATTCCTGCTTTGCTATGGCTGTCTCACCTTTTTCTTGCTATTGCGACTGTTGGACTGTCAAGAAAAGGGGGCATTTAGTACTACTTAGTAATCAGATTCTGTAATATTTGGGTAGCATCTTCAAAGCTATGGCCTTATATTCAGGTAGACTGTGTAACTGACTGTTGAAGGCTCTGTATTAGGCTCGCAAAACTCCTCTCACAACTTCATTCTAAATGACTGAAATTAATTGATTTCCTCAGCTTCACATTGAGAGCTTACAAAAACAGAGATGTGTTTTCATCAGAAAAGAAGAAATATAAAGAGTAGGTGCTTTTGTGTTGCAAAACTTGTTACAGCTCAGATGAAAATGTAAAAGCTGGAAAAAAAAGTCAGTTCTTGAATCACCAGCTAGCTATTTTTTGTATTCATTATATCAAATTTGAATTATAGCATATGGATGTGAAGTTAATGTCCGGGTGATAAAGCATTTGGAGTTTTGGACAAGGTCTGTGGGATCTTGTTTTAACCCATGGCTAGAGATAAGACATTTAAGTGGATATATTTCAGACTAGTGGGAACTATTAAAATAATCTATTCAGACATCTACCAGAACATAGGCCAAAGAATTCTACTTCAGATCTTGATGCAGGCTTGAATTCAGAAAGCCAACTGGCTTTGTGAACATTAATGTCTTAGGCTGCAATTTGCATACTTCAGATGTTTTAAGTTATACATGAATACTCCTTAAGAAATTTTAATAGGTAGGATGCTGGTGACCATATGTAACATGTACTATACATTGAGGTGACAGAAGATTTTTAACTTGTATCTTGCTTTTTGCCCAATAGTTTTAGGAATGTGTCCCCTGTAGTTAGGAGGGAAGAATGTGATTTTTTTAGAAACAAAATCAGATGCTAAGAAATAAACTTCTCATTTCTTCCTTTAATCAAGCAGGTGTAGTCCCAATGGGAATGTAAGAGCTCCTCTCATCAGCCTTACCGTAGTTCAATTAATAGAAAAGAAATGCACCCAAACTTCATCAATTGTTCAGAGAGGGCCGATTATGGGCAGCTTAATCTGGGAGATCATATGGTAACAGTGCTCCTCTCCAGCAGCTGCCTGAGATCTTCTTCTTGTGTGCAGGGCCAGGGAGCCAAAAAGAGATGGGATCAACACACCAGGAATGTGGCCTGAGTGGGAAATGGATAATCGTGCAGGCCAGTGGAGGGGAGCAAGATCTCTCCTCGTGACTTTTCTGCTCCTTCTGGTAAACCTTATGCATGGCTGCAATAATGATTTGCTGGGCAATTCAATCCTTTGTTCTAGTTCTCTATCTGCACAATTTTCCTTAGTTGTTCTTGAGAAGAAGAATGATAGATGAAATGAAAACAGTAGTTAGCTACTATTTATAAAACACTCTATAGATGGCAATTGACATTGCGCCCCTCCTATCGTTCATGTATCAGAAAGAGGTTTTCAAAGTTTACAGAATCACAGAATAGTTGAATTTAGCAGGGACCTCTGGAGGTCATCTAAGCCAACTGTCCTGCTCAAAGTAAGTTGCTTTAAGCAAGTTGCTCAGCAAGTCACTCAGACCCATGTCCAGCCAGGTTTTGAATATCTCCAAGGATGGAGACTCTGGGAAACCTGTGCCAATGTTCAACCACCCTGGCAGTAAAAAATGTTTTCTTATGTTCAGATAGAATTTCACATGTTTCAATCTGTGCCCATTGCCTCTTGTCCTGTCCAGCTGGCTGCAAAAGCCAGCTGTCTGATAGGATAACCATCAATCCTCCACAAATGCAGGTGAGTTAAGTCTCCTCCTTGCTGACAGAATAGGAAGGCAAGAGGGAACGTCAGAGAGGACTGGTGTCTGGGCTGGTCCTGTCGCCAGGAATGTGAGGGTACATCAGTTCTTGTTAGCTGTGAGAGCTGCAAGAGGCCCTGGACCTACAGCCAATACTAAGGGCGATGGAGCCTTGATCTGAATTCGGAATAGGGATGGTAAGAGAGTCCTGTGGGCAACTGCTATGACTGTTACCACATATCAGCACAACAAGAGATGGAGTTGAATAACAAGTTTTCTGAACTTTGCCCTCCTCTCTCAGCAGAATTAGGCTTCAAGCCCAGATTTAGGATCGCTTTTGAATTTTCTAATGCTTAAGGCTGTTTAGATGTAGGGTTTTCATTCAGACCTATAACTTACTCTCACATACATTAACAGATGCCATATTTGCCTGGAGGAGAAAGACCAAAGAAAGGAGAGCGCTTTTTTTTTCATTTAGCTGGGGAATCAGAAAAAGGATCTTACCGCACATACACGTCCCACTCTGGTATAGATGGCATGAGTGTTTGTCTCGACCTCTAATGCTTTTTCAGTAAAGAAGAAATATACTTTGTTATCATCGTGGTCTTCATTGTCCGGAATCATGTATGAGCCAACAAATTTTGGTTCTTTAAAAGCAAACAAAAATGAATTGAATCCAAGTTTATTAAAACATTCTCTTATTTTTTCAATCCTTAAAATCAGCTGGTAGAAAAGAAAAAAATAAAATTAAAGGATCAGGGATCTGTCAGTCAGAGAGCTACCTAAGGGGAATAGGTGATAGAAATATTTTTTTGTGGGTGGGTAAACAAAAAGCTCTGGTAGTTCATCTAATAGATGTTATATGAACATATATCTTCATAGATAGAAGATACATTGTGCATCTTTGTCATGAAACAAAAACTTTCTAATTTTTTTCTGTTCTGACATTTTGCTGCAAAGTTGAAACCTAAGTTCAGACTTCAATCTCTGCCTGCATACCTTTTAACCCCACACCAAGAAGAGCTGTGAATGATTTCATCTTACTGAATTGTAGCAAAGTTTTTACAAGTTCTTTAAATGAGAATGTCATTCATACAATTAGCATGATTTCTTAAGAAGCGGTGGGTAATGTAAATCTTTTCTAACTTTCTGTTCTCTGTGAAAACAGTCATTGCGTTTCAAGACATTGATACAGCACTTGCTAATTTTCTGAAGTGTTTTTAATTTTAACATTTTAAAATATCCCCTTTCTACAAATTTAAATTTCAAGTATAGTCAAAGTGAAAAGCAAAGTTCGAGCCCATAATTTAAAGAATTCTATATTTAAAATAATGAAATCTTCCAGAGAGAAGAGAAGAGAAGCTTCACTTGCATATTGCAAATGTCCACCTGATATTGCTGCTACCCATATATAGCCAGTCTAAACATGCAGTTCAGCAAAGCTCTAAGTATTGGACTTGAAGCACATCTAAGCATGTTCTAAACATATTAAAAAAAAAAAAAAATTCAAGTTTGACGTTAGACTCATGTTGTAAGATGTATGCAGCAGAACTATTTTCTCTCTTCTGATTCAGGAGAAAACTGCCTTGAAATTTGAGAGAAAAAACTTCTGTGTTTATTCTCTGAAAAGGTGATACTCACCATATGAATCACCATAAAAGGCAATTATTGACTATCCTTGCCATACATTAGCAGTAATTATGTCACTGTTGTGATGAAATATTGCAATGCTTTTGGAGCAAAACAAATCAAGATTCTGACTCTCCATTTCACAGAAATTTCAACACTTTGAAATTCAGTTACATTTCTCATTGAAGAGTATGAAGCAATTTCTAAATTTCCCCAAACATGATTTTTCTCAATATTTTTCCTGTGGAATATTTTAATTTTCTTATTTAAAATTACCTGCTTTAACTTTTTATTTCATTTAACTGTGTGATCATTGCATGTTTATTATTTTGTGTTACTGCATGATATCTCTTTACTATACAACTTGGCAAAGATTGAGTTGTTTTATTGCAACATAAAGACAAAATGATGTCATCTAGAAAAAAGAGTACTATGTTCTAATTAGAAGCTTCCATTTACTAAATAGAGAATTTTAAAATATTATTTTAATTATATATGGCATAACATTAAATACTATAGAATATCCAGAGAATAAATTAAAAACGATTTTAAAAGTGAAAAGTGACGGACTTAAAACTTCCACTTGTTACATCCAATATGTAATCAAAATAAAGATTTCAATATGTTTATCCTGGCAGGAGGTTCATGAAAAGTTTCATGGAAAAAAGATAGTTTAACAAATTCCTCTCCAAATGGATATACCTATGCATAAACACTATCATTTTAATTTCTGGTTAAACAGAAATTCTCTAGTCATCCAAAACACCTCTGGTTCCATGTTCTTCCTTCTCCTTCTTCCCATACCTTTCAACAAGCGCTCACTATCAGGTTCAGTTCGGAGATGGGCCATGCGATTCATGGTGCGAAACAAAGCAGCATCTCTTCCCCAGTAGTCACTGTAGAGACCAGTAAAAAGTTCGCCACCTGCAAATCATAGATTAAAAAACAAAACCAAAACAATTTGGTAATGCTCTACTTATTAATTTCATTACATATGATAGGAACTGCATTATAAACATGGCTCATTTGTATTTGCTCAAATTCAGGTAAGAAGACGAGTCGGTGAGTTACATATAGTCTAAAGAGCATATGGACATTGTTCCTACTGCAACATTTACAGTTGGAACAGCATGAGGGCAAGAATTTTAAATTTCATTCGTGGGCTTGGCCTCATTTTCAAAACTGACTTAATGACTTCGGGATAGGTTCACATGCAAAACATGAAGGCATTAAATTAACATCTACCCACAACTGCCACAATAATATCTGCCACATCAGGCACCTAAGTTCAAAGATCTCACTGTCATTCAGTTAGTGCCTGGCCCTAGAGTCACGCCTCTGTCGGCACCTAAATTTTCACCAGTGCAAAGACTCTGACCAGTGGTTTGCTCCTGAGTGACCAGTGGTTTGCTTCTGACTGACCAGTGGTTTGCTTCTGAGCACTTCCAGATGTGCCCTGGTCTTGCTATTGAGAAGCAACAAATTGCTTGGTCCCAGAACTGGAAGGAACATGTTGGGTTTATGAGGAGCCAGAAATAACAGGAGCCAGAAAATGGGATGAAAATGCAGCAGCAGGTTTTAGAGGATGCAATGCTAAGGAGAAGAATAGTCATAGCTGCACCAAACCACTGATTTGGGCTACACTGTGTGGATACAGCTCAAGGCTAAACCATGCTTGAATCCACAGATTGGACCTCAAACAGGGAAGCGTTTCCTCTGCATAGTTATCAGATTTGGCTCCGCACAAAACATGGCTGAATAAAAGATTAATTAAAGAAGCACATGCTGAAAACACTGAAGGGCTGGATGCAGTTATCTCCCCAGCTGGAGAGATAAGAAGCAGTACCTGCTACCTTAGAAGTGATTTCTCTAAACAAGCACATGTTTTATTAGGCTGAGGGGGTTTTCCAGTCAGCCTGCTGGAGCTGTTCCACTTCACCTGAAATACCTACAGCTTGGGTGTAACTTGCTGGCTGGGGAGGCTTAAGTGTTCACTGGACAGAGAAAAAGAGCCTATTTTTCTCTGGTCCAGCAATAGTTTGTTTTCATATCCTTAAAATATTCAGCAGAGTAGGGACAGAACCTGAGATCTCATCCATCCTGCACAACTGGTGATGAATATTTCCTGAAAAATTTATGGGAACAGTAATTGGGTCCCATTTTCAAAGGGTTTAGGTGGCATTCACAAATTATGCAAGCATAGGAAAATATTAGACATAATATGCTGATTGCTAATAAGTTTTGAAAAATCTGTATGTAGTTGGGTACAACTGGATCATACATACGTTCAAAAAACTGGCCTGTCTCTACCTGACCCATCTAAAATTATGATATCGGATACATTTTACTTTAGTGAAATACCAGCGAAAAATCTACCTTTTAGTTATGCATGGGCAGAATTCCCCTTAACTGACCAAGCATTAAGAATAATATACTTCATATCCTTGTGGACTTAGAAATTTCTTAGTCCCAATTTAAAAAGCAGACAGCTGTTGTCACTAGGTGGCATCCTTATGTTAGAAAATAACGCAGCAGGAATTAAACTGCACAAGAAAAGGAAAATAAATTATTTCCAGTTCGTGGCTAATCTGAGTGGAGATTTCAGTGACACAGCTTCCTACCCCCTAATCAAAATAAACATGATTGATCCATTCAAATAACATTTGCTGGCATTTATAAGGATAATAGCAAAAGCAAGAATTTTGCTTGTTGGTCTTCCTCAAAGTGTAAATTTTGTTTCTCTTAAGAGATATATGTGAATTGCATGGTCTGAATAATGATTCTGAAAAGTTTATAGTTTGGCAGCTGAGGCTGGTTCAGAAATCTCTGCTGATTTGGAGCTGAGCGTAGTTTTGCCTTAGGCTTCACCATATAAAGTGTGGATATTGCCTTGTAAAATACATGGTCATGATTTAGTGTAAAATATTGGCAAGTGAAATGAAAAGTAAGTATAAATTATAGCACCAGTATAAGTTAAGGTTACCCAAAACTAATAGAGAGCTTTATTTTTTAAACAACACAGAGCTGCGTAAACAACAGAATTTGCCAGTGCCTGAATAACGTTCCAAACAATCTTCACAACCCTAATTAATGAGTTACAGTAGTCATAAATCCCCCTTTAAGAACTCCATTGGAAAAATATCTCAGACTGGCTGTTTTTTGGGGTTTTTTTTTGTGGTTTTTTTTTTTTTTAATTATGGTGATGTGCAATACAAAACGTGATGCTTCTATTCTTTCAACACTGTAGTGAATCTTGGAAAATGCATTAGCGCAAAGTAAATGATTTGTCACATGTTGCTAGGGATCAGCACTGACATTTATAAGTCCAGATGTTCAGAAGTTTGGATATGAAGCCTGTTCCTTCTGTTTGACATAGGTATAAAATGTTAGTATATGTAACTAACCTGCTGGTATGGCATTCTACCATATACTGCGGAAGTTATCACTGATTTTATCTGTGAGATCCTGGGGGGAGAAAATGGAAATTCCCGTCTTGGATGGATATTGTTCCATGAAAGATATTGCACAGATACAGAAATTAAATCTGTTTTTTACCCTGAAGTGTTACTAAACTAAACATAAGACCAGTATCAAGTGTGAGCAGACAGGTCACCTCGCCTAAGGAAAGCGATGAGACAATACCAATGAGTGTGACTGGCAAAGATCTCAGCACAAGAACATTCAACATAATTCTGAGATCTTTTGCACTTATGACATTAAGAGGATCTTCTCTTTTCCTCTTCAGTAATCTTCTGCACATCCTTTAAATCCATGTTACAAATTTTGAACACTGCTAGGTTTTTACAGGTGCTGACTAATTCTAGATTTAGAGACAACCTGAGGTTGAAGTTTGAAAAATCCTGGCAAGATTTCTACTCTTTTCTCCTCCGTTAAAAAGCTACTACTACATATCAGCTCATTCCTGTGCTGGTTGCAGGGTTTTATACTGCTGAACATCACACTGATAAACCAGTATCTTCCAATGAAAATCAACTGAGCAATGTCACCGACCTTCACCACTCCTCCCCTCTTCCAGTCTAACATCAGCTTCACATGCATTTAGCAAATTAATTGCTCAAATTTAAGTTTTAACACAGCCTGGTTAATCCTTCTAAAGCAAGAATAGAAACTTTCTTCTTTTCTTATTTAAACAAACAAACAAAAAATCCCATGGACCTCAAAACCCAGTTTTAGCTCATGATACGTGCATACTTTTTAGCTAGCATTCTTTTCAAGCAAACAAATACATCAAAGTTTGCTTGGCACCGCTTCAGATACCTTTATTTTTTACCCTTTTCTCAGAGCAAAATATTAACAAAACCAAATACAAACAACTTCTACAATCAAGAATTCCTAGATGACAATCCTTAAAGTAAAACAGATTGAAGCATGTGATTTAATTTTAAAAACTTGATATATACAAGGGATTTCTATAAATAGGCTGCTTCCACTTTAGAAGTGGGTTTCCTTTGTTTGTTATTGGCATGTTTTGTGTACCTCATTCAAATTGAAAGGTAATGCAAACATAAGCTATTATTCATCAGTAGTCCTTTTTGTGTAAAATCCCCATTATATCACTTTGTACAAAGTGGACTAGCTCCGTTATGAATAAAGGAGTAGAATGTAGTGAGTAGAACATATGCAGCACCTTTCATGCATTTCTTTGATTGTCAGCCAGTTACTACTCACATGACAACTAAAATCAGAATACCAATTCACATTTTTAGCAAGTGATGCTTTTCTCAGTAGGAAAAAAAAATTCAAAAGAAATTAGCTATTGCTTAGCTGGTAAACTTCCTCTGTATATTTGTGTTTTCTGTCTGTCACTCAAGTATTCTGTCTTCTGTTTTGAGAGAAAATGTATTCATTTTAGTTCATTGTCTAGAGTAAAAGAAAAGACACAAATACATGGAACTGTTTTAAAACTGTAAAACCAGAAAATATTATTGGAATGGATTCCCTGGATAGAAAAACATAGTCAAATGTAGTTTAGGTTTTTCACCACTTGCTCGCGATATATAACAGGTAACAAAACATAGACATAAACTAATTTCTCAGCTTTCAAGAGCTAGCGTGGTCTAAGTTAATCAGTGTGCATGATCTGATATTAAAAATAGTTTCAGCTATTGAAAGCAGATGGGAGAGTTCATTAGAAATAGAAGTCGAAAAGTTTTATATGCCATTTATCTAAACATACACATTTTATTCAGCCTGTCTGCCATCCCACATCTATTCTGTTTCCTGATGCTGACAATAAATTTCTAAAAGTTAATTGTTCATAAATTGAGGAATTCATCACAAGCTACTTTACCACTGGGTCACATAACCTGTAATAAAACTTACAACAGCATGGCTATTTAGTTTTAAAGCCAAGTCACGAATTATTGTTTTCTTGAAGTGGGTATTTTAACTGATGTGTTGAAATACATGAAGAGATACAGAACAAGAGATTCTCTTTCTTCCTAAATTAATCTAGCTAAATCTGGTTCTAATTAGTGATGATGCAAATGATCTTTCAAGATTAAGATTTTAAAAGCTTTTAAACTTTTATCAGAGTTATGTAAAGTTTCCTTGTTAGTCTAATCCTCATTGTTAGTCAGTAGCCACACTGGTGTAGACTGCTGTGTTAGTGTGAGTTGCAGAGGTGGAAGCAAGTTTTGAATTGTTTAGTTAGGAAGAAGAGGATGCTGGGATGTGAAAGCCTTTGCTAACAGGTTTGCAAAAAATCTTTTAAAGGACATGCACATTGGCTGAACCTACATGGGAGAGCGGAGGCAGCTCTGGGGTGCAGCCTCCAAGGGCACGCTGACTCCATACCAGGAGCAGATTTCACTTTCTAAGGAAACTGGAGTGCATGAAGAAGAAGGGAGTCTCCAGGCATTGGAAGAAAGACTGGAAGACCAGTCCTGGAGGGTGCATGGTGTAGTTGTCATCTCTTGTCATGGGGTCATGGCCGCCATGAACTGGAATCAGGGCACGGCTAAATGAAGGAGCATCGCTTCGTCCCGAGTGCACTTGGCATTAGAGGTCTCAGTCTCATTTTAAAATGTTAATTGAAAGATTCTTTAATATTCACCATGTTTGCATCTATGTCTTCTACCTACAGAGGTAAAGGATATACATTCTAGAGTCTAAGGAGCAGCAGTAATTCTGTTTATTCTGTAAGCTGTGTGTCTCTGGTTAGTAGAAGTCAGTAGAATATAGCAGAATACATGGAAATACAAACTTCTTTAGGATATTTTTCCTGAGTGTTGGAAGTGTTTAATTCCAATAGTATAAAAAGTATAAAAGCATAAACAAAATAATAAAATCTCTGAAGAATTTTGTTATGCTTTTGAAATATCATTCTGTGATCACTTGAAATTATACAATTCCCAATGGAGGCATGGAAAAACAGCCTCTAAATACCTTTCTCAGGTCATATTAGTTTTGATGAAAGGGTGAAAGTTTGTCTGTTTTTTGGTATTGTATCAGTGATGTGATAAAAATGTATTATTTTCTCCTGTTAATCTTGCTACATTACAGAATTTTTAGCTTTGTGAGATTGATTTTATAGGTCTTTGGCAGTGGATGTCCAAGACTCTGATCAACATTTATGAGGGAAGGGATTATTTAATGGATTTCTCTTTCAGATAAAACTGTGAGGATCCATAGGACCTCCCATAATCCAGGCAAACTAATGAATAGGCCAGAAACACAAGGTCTAACCATTAGTCTTGAAGTGCTCAGTGGGACAATCTGGCTTCCATTTAAGCAAATAAAATTCACATTGATCTCACAGTAGGAACATGATCAGGTTAATTTATTTACTTAGTTCTGTCTCAGGAAAGGTTGAGAAGGACTTCAAGATTAGACCATGAGATTTTAGGCCTACAGCAAATTCCATGGGGTACGTCTTTGTTGCCAGGCTGAGCTAAGACTGGAATCTGTTAAAAACTGTAGAAACAATTTAGAAATAAGGGTGGAAGAAAAGCGTAACAATCTGTGCTTCATGGATTTTGGAAGGTCAGTCAAAATACAGCAGTTTTTTCTGATTCTTTCATGACTTCTTAACCCACTAACTCTTAAGAATTTGAGCTGTAATTTTTTTTTTAATGGGAATGAACAATATCTTGATGAATTGCTGCAATTTGAAAGATTTGGCATTACTGGTGAAGATTCTTCTTGCAAGTAATTTGTTAATGTAAAGGAACAAATAAACCTAGAATGTAAAAATACATCTGTCACTCATGACCAATACCTCCTCACCACCATAGGTGAGCTATATCATTGCAGTTAATAACCAGAGACTTTAGCTGTCTGATTTTATCAAAAGGCCCTAAAATCCTCTCACTTTTTTATCCCTGAAAAGTTGAAAATTTATTTGTTCTTTAGCCTCTTTTTTCTAGCTCTTTCTTTTAATGACTATTCCTTTTGAATGCTCAGTTTTCATTTTATATATGTTTTCTAAATACAGAAATCACTGTGTTACTCCCTAAGTGCATCTAGCTTTCACCCTTTACCTGCTGTTCCAGTCTATTTTTAGTCAATGTACTATAATATTGCCAAGACTGTGTTTGCTTGATCTCACAAAATGTTTTCAGGAAAACATTATAGAGGAAAAAACATACGGTTTGCTATACTACAACTTCAAAAGTCCCAGCCCTACAGTGATATACTTACCAGAAAGGCACAGAGGAGCACTATCTCAGCCCAGCTTTCTGGCACTGCAGGACTTAGCCTGAGTTCTATTTTTATAACTGTCGAGTATAAGATCAACTCTCCTAACAGGGAAGCACCAGTTTTGGATAGTTTTGTTAGAAGCATTGAAAAAAATCTGTTTTTATCTCAAAAGCTGTAACATATAAATGATAAATTCTTGATATTATACCAATTAAGTTCACATTTTTACAAGATGCTTGTCACTTAGATCATCTCAGTAGATGAAAAATAGTAAATTTTGTGTATTTGTCTCAGTGGTGTAAAAGACTAAGCTAGACATATTACTTTGCTTTGAAGGAAAGCACGATATTCTTGTTTCCAAAATTACAGAACAATCATTTACCTCTTCAGGATGGCACATGTCATATAACATCTACTCACTTCAGCGAGACACCCTTTCTGGAGTTAATGCTGCCTGGGATGGAATATTAATGTGGGCAGCACCATGAGGATTAAGTCTGATATGTGGAAGGTTGCAATGGAAGACTGACAACACTTCAGTGTGCTGAAGAAAGAGACTCAGAATGACAGATTGACAGGACCGTGAAGCTTGTGACATAAAGATCATTACCAATTAAGATGGAGGTGAAGGAAGAACTGGGGTCAAAAGGGCACCTGCCTCGTCCTCTCTCAAATTTGTGCGTTTCCAGTTGAAACAGATGATCCTTTAAAAAAAATCACAGAAAACAGTGTAAACCCTACAGGCAAAGAAAAAAGTCCTTAGAGACAAGCTTTAACTTTGTTATACCTTTGTAATGTATTGATTTCATTAGGGAAAAAACACAATTACAGTTGCTCACTGAGGTACTAATAAAAATTCTCTGGTTTCTACAAATTATCTTTGTGTGTGCACGGCCCAAAAAGGTTCAGTAAAATATGCACTAAAATTGCACTTGTTTCATTTCTGTGGGAGTAGGGAGTGAAGATTCCATCTTTTCTCCAAATTATCTAAACATTGAATAGATATCTAGCCATGGAATGTATTTTCCCTCTTTAAACTTTTTTTTCCAGTAGTTGTTAAATATATCATGCTGTGTTATCTTCTCTTGGTAGCTTTGAGATGTTTATACCTCTTCTTTGTAAAAGTATGTTTAGGAATGAATCCCCAGTTATGGTTTTCAGAGCAGATGTGATTTCTGCAGTGGATTTAACAGAATATCAGTATAAAAAGAATATTGACCACTTAGTTTAATTTGTCTATATAAGGTTTTAAAGGCTGAGAAAGAATTTACAATTTAAATTTTCATTTGTAATGCTACATTTGTCCCAGATTTCTCAAAAAAGCCCATTAATGTCTCATTAAAATATCAAGTGAGAGCACAATATTTTTTAATTTATAATTTATATATTAACAAAAAAGCATACCACAAAACATAGGGATGGGGGAGAAAAAAAGAGCAAATAGAGAGAAAGCTATGAAAGCCTCATAAAAAATATGCCACCCAGCCATCAAGTGTGTGACCAGTAAACATTTCAATAGTCTAGTAGTTCAGTTCTGTGTAACAGTTTTACTCAAATGTCTACTGAAATGCAGATTGTATCAATTTATTGCATAAATGCAACCTACCTGTTCAGTAAACTAATCCCAGGTTCACGTATATTGCTAATATACGAAGGCAAATGTTTTGTGAGACATGAAATTACATGTGACAGGACCCCAAATACCCCTGAATTTTGAGGAGGCTCTGCCTGGATCTCTCCCTTGCAGCAAACATTCTCAAAGACGTCCAAGAGGCTGTTTAACCATAAAAATCTGGTTTTATTAGACCTGACTTTTCAGGTATTTATTAGAATAACTCAGTATTCACACAGAAAAAAGCTCAATTTATCTAGACTGGACAAAATAGTGTCCTGGTAGTCCTTATTTAAATAGATGTAGTCCTTTTAGTTCTTATGCCTTTATAGCATGTCTTTTTTCTGCTGTTGGTTACATTCAAGTAATTTTGTGGGGTTGTAGCATATGCAGCTCGGTCCCTAGAAAGTTTTGCTTTTGAGAGATACAGAAACATGATTATGTGTCTGCTCTCTGCAATGCTGTATTCCCCACTCTCCTTCAGATCACTCACCTATGTCCACCCATCTCACCCTGCAACCTACAAATCTCTCTCTTCCCAAGCAAGTGTAATTGCCCCCAAAGAAAAACTAACGTTCTCTTCAGGTAGCTCCACTCATGACAGTTATGCTCTCCTGAAAAAACATAAAAAGACAAGGAGCAAAGAAACAGAAGACATACTGACCATTGAATGGGATGGAACACTAGTAAGATAATAACAATAAAAAAATAATTTTTTAAAAGGACAGAAAGAAAAAAAGTGTAAGGAAAGTGGGAAAGTTGTAGAGCTGTTAGTTCCCACTCATTGATGAATAGCTGAACATTTCTGGGCATTTCATTTGAAACAGTTAACCCTGAATTTGTCACAAGCCCTGTCCTTCAAAGCATTATTCACTCCTTAATCCCCAGATCAGCTCAGCTGATGTACCTGTCTTCCATTCCTATCTGTGTAAATATTACATGCCATTTTGCTGCAACTTCTGATCAAAAAGTAGGATTCCCATTGGCACGTTAGGACCTGATGTTAAAGCTGATGCAGCAGAAAATAACCATGCTGGGTAGAGACAGGTAGTGCAGGAATATTATTTTCTGCTGTATCATCAGCTTCAATTGCACATCAGTAACTATTCCCCCTCCGCTGTTGGGGAAATGTCAAACAATGAAGAAATATTTCTCTGCGTGTGGAAATCTCAGCCCCATTCCATACTTTTCAAACATCACATACCAGGTATTTTTCAAAACTAAATACCATAACATTTTGGGTCAACAGTAGAAAAAAAAAGAGTAAGGAGAACCTAGGAAGGGAAAGACAAACCTTGTGAAACTGCACAAAAGGACTAGGAAATCATCATTGTCATAAAATATGATGTAAAGGAAATATTTCTCAAAACAATCTGACTGATGTTATTTATTCTCTAATCAGGTATTTAAAATAAAGTTAGTCTCAAAAAAGTTTCTCTTCTGGGATCTCAACTAAACTATTTGTGAATGCATCAGTTAAATAAAGAAAAAAAACTCCCAGTGTTTAGAGAGAAAGATGTAGAAGTAAGTGGAGAGAGAAACTGAGAGTTAAAATTTAATAGATTTTTCTAGTCTTAATGCTTTCTGTTCACTTTTCCCCACGGTAAAATAAAAATGGACTTGTCTGTGAAAGGAAAAAGTAACAAATTTAAAACTGATTACAGAAAAAAACATACTCAGGTAAAGTGATCAGGTGTGGAAACAAAATTATTTTGAAACAGTACTTGAAGAAGTTGTATTATCCATACTTCATGGTTTGTAGTGTATGGCTCGTATTTCATCCTACATAGGGAACAGAAAGTGAAATTTTTGTGCTGTAGAACAAGACACGATCCTGCCAGGGCATCATAAACCACACTTCATATTCAGGTCTTCCCCTGGTAAAATGCCACCAATACTCAGATCAGGGAGACTTGGCAGGTATGGGACTCTTCCAGATGATGTGGAAGGATTTTGTGTGACTGTACACCAAATTATATTATCATAATGAAAAAGCTACTAATGTAGCTAACCATTCCCCTGAGAATCAGAATGAAATCAATGGTAAAGATAAACCCATCTCTTTCAACATTCATGACATGAATGTGTTTAAAACAGCTAACTATATGACCACGACATGGAAATGTTAGGCAGTATGCATAGTATCCTTTCATTATCTGCATTTTAACAGCTGGAATTTCTGAATAAGGATTGTAGCTTAAATATATAATCTAATGCTAACACTGAAGGTAGAAAAAAATTTGCGTTTCAGTGCAACTTGGAGAAGTTTCTAAGTGGATCTCACCAGTTTTGTTATAAAGCAGGATGTGTTTCTCATAAATGCTTGCAGATGCATGTAAGTGTCTGAAAAGTCACTGAAAATGTAAGCAATGACTCCTCCAAGAGAGATTTTCCACCTTCGCCTTTCAGTACAGCATACCAAATATTCCATGGTTGCAATAAGTTATTCCCATCACTGGGGCAAGTAACTGAAGATCAGGTGTTAGATGTGTCAGCTTCCACTGGATGCCAGTTTAAATGAAATAAGCGTTACACATTAATAATCAGCTTTGAAGGCTAATACCATAATTCTAACCCTCCTTGCTGTTTGTGACATTGGAATCCCTTGAGAAATGTCAGAAGAAAACTGACAGTTTCTTCACAGATTATCCAACACAGCAAGTCAACATTGCAATTTATTTTATGGGCACTTTTCAGTGGTTAGGGTAAAAATTATGCAAAAACACATATGGAGGGCTGGGAGTGGAATTACAAATTTCTACATGTAGTTTGGGAAAAGAAATGGGGCTCTGGGTTTTATTTATGATACCTATGACTCAAGAAACATAATATACTTTCAATATTATTAAAATAATAATGTTGTTTAAAAAGGAATAGAAGATATTTCCAAGGGCATCAAGCATTTTGCCATTAATTTGATATGAATTGATAATTTTAGACAATGAAAAATAATGTAGGCTATAAATAATAATGAAAGAAAAGGTCAATCAGAGCTATTAAAATTTAAAGACTGCATTTAACTTTTGTTGCAGAAAATTGCTTTCTCTAATGCCAAGTGCTGCTTCGCTCTGGTTCAAGACAGCATTTATGCATGTGATTAATTTAAAACATATGCTTACTTCCATTCCTATTCAGCAAAGTACCTAAGCCTATTCTCAATGTTAATACAATGCTGTATCTTTTCACTAAATCAGGGACTTAAAAATATAGAGGCTTTGGTTGGATTTTCCTATGATATTATTTTTATGAGAAAAAATAATTTGATTTGCTGTAAGGGGATTTTTTTTTCACTTTCAATTTTTATTATTTTCCCAGTAACAAAAAAGTAAAACATATCATACTGGCATTTTTTAAAAGGAAATTTAGACCATTTCAGAACCTTTAATTACATACCTAACTGTATATGCGTATGGTCCAACAGTATAGCCAAGGTCTGCTCTCCAGGACACCTGTGCCTTTTTGTGGTTGGTACTTTTTTTGGTTGTTTTTTTGTTTGTTTGTTTTTTGTTTTTTTTTTAAGAAGTTCATGCTAATTATATTGTGAGGTGCTAAATCATATTTAGAGTATTGTGGGGAGAGACTGCAGATTTTTGTGAATATAGTTTTTAACACTGGCTATACCACTCACTATTACCGTAACTCACTGGACAAAATTCATTCATAGTGTTAATGATCTCATAGTTATTTAACCTTAGCGTAAGAATGACATTACATGCAAGAGCTCTTTGTTGCATTTCATTTACTAGGGGTCATATATTTGAGATTTTTTTAAAGAGAACTGTGAATAAGAAGGTTCATATGCAAAGTGCATCGAATGGGAAAGTGTAAAATAGAGATGCACTGCTTGTGCGAAACTATTAGAAATGTTCTTTTAAAAACCTTAATTAAGCCATTAGATGTGTTCTTTTTTCTGTTCTAGTAATTCCTAAAGCATCAAAAAAGGGAGTGTAAACATTCACCTTATTTGATCATAGTGCCCTGTTTGAGGAAGATGACTGTTGGGAAGGGGTGGGACACATTGGGACACACTGATTCCACAGGGAAAGGCCATCCTAATGGACTGTCTGGCTGACTGAGTGACCTGGTAAAGCAGGTTCTCAACAAGGGTCATCAGAGTTGGAGACTGAAGCCCAGAGCAAGAGGGAGAGCTGCAAATGGAGAGAATATGGGAGGGAGAGGGCTGCCAAGGGGATGTTCACATCCCTACTCTGAAGACAGCATGTTCAGAAGCTTTCCTTGAGCCTCTGTACAGAAGCTGTGAGGTTAATTTTTGCTTGCAGAGTTACATCCTCTCACAGAGCACTTTCATTGAAGTCCATTGCAATTTTGCCCTTGTTCTTTATGAGAATGACACTGAGACCCTTGTCCCAAAACAGGGAATATTGTTCTTTGATTCACTGGTTCCATGTACTCCTTTTTTTTTTTTTCCCTAATGCCATCTTGGAACCAAAGTGACAAAACAATAAAGTAATACATGGGAAAAACTGTGATTTAAAAACTTCATCAAGTTAGGTGCACAGTGGGACACAGTTGCAGATTTATTGACAGTCTTTAGCGCCATGGAAATGAAAGTAACTTATGCAATCTCCAAGACAGTAACAGACTTTATTCTGTAGAAAATAAAATTTAAAAATATTTAACACAGCAGGCCTGCTATTTCTAAATGAAGAAAACATTTGTGGCCCATATGCATTTTCCCATTTATTCATATAATTTCTAAGTCTGGTTTAATCTTAACATTGCACCTTTAAAGTCTGGCATTTTGCACATCCATATGTACCCATGCACACTCACACAGCCTAACATGAGGAACCAAAGAACTTATTTAAAAATAAATCAAATATAAGATTTATAGAGCATTTCACTGGTGCAACTGGATTTTTTTTCTCATGTGAGAAATTGAAAACTGACTGAATCCAGAGAAACTTTGTGACCACAATAGAAAGTGAACTGCAATGCACAGAATAAACCTCATCTTCATTTCCATTCTCTTTTGCACTATAATGTTTTTAGTATAAATTCACATGACACTTTTTTGCAAATATTCTTTTGTTCTGTATATTCTCAAAACTTTTTTTTCACTTTTTTCTTGTATACTCACTTATCCTTACATTTTTATTTTGACACAGAAAGACACACTGAATACACTATGCAGAGGCTTCTTTTAGAAAGGATGAACCTTGACTTCCCCATTTAAAAAAAAACTGAAAAATCACAGAACATGTCTGTAAATCAGCAGAAAATATAATTCAAATATAAGTCTCCAAAATGAACTCTCAACTCCATGACCTGTCTTAATCATACACTTGCCTCATCAAGAAGACGTGGTAAAAGAGATATACAGTAGAATATTTTGTGTTTGCATAACAACAGAAAATAACATACTGGGTCAGGCCTGAAAAGATATCTCACATCATATAGCCTTTTGTATTTAATCAGACTAAATTTTGGTGCTAAGAAAAATGTATATTAGCAGTATCTGATACCTATAATCCCAAATATTAGGTAGGTGCCTAATTGATATAAATCCAACTAACTCATTCAAGAAGTTAAAAATCTAAAGCCAATAGAAAACGAATCAATACCATGGAGTTTATATAAAGGAATCTGTGCTCCAAATACTTTAATAAGTTCCTATTGCAACCTACTGGCCTATTTAAGTCAGCATAACACAGGCATGCAGATATATGGGTAAGTAAAACTAGGATGCTCCAACAGTGAAAGAACCTTTCATTTCATGATGTAATACCTTCTTAAAAATATCCAAGTACTAATTTTCAAAAGGACCTAAGCACTAGAAAAAAATTGCTCTGCTTGTTGTCAGAGGATTACTAACTTTGAAAATTACATCTTCCATGTTCACTCAACTTTATTTTCTGAGCCAAATGGGGATACAATATTAGGAACAGAGTCCTCAAAGAACTGGCTGAAATAGTCAGTTCTTTGCTATTTGACATAATTAAGATTATTTGGGAAGTAGTATTTCTTTTGAGGATCTGTTTTCAATCCTCTTTACTATCCAGTGACATACTGAAAAGATCAATCGTCCTATGGGATGAGAATGCATAAAATATTACGGACATTAAATCCTCCCCAAAAATTCAGATGTATTTTTCAGGTCTATGCATTTTATTCCACTGTTAAATGATTAAGACACATTGAGCTCCAATGCAAAAACATGCTTAAAATCTGGAGCTATGTCAGACTGCTGTCTGGGTTTGCTAAAGGATTAGCAATTTGTGACTTGTGTCAAAATATCTGGCCTAAAGTGACAGAAATAATGTATTTCCCTGATTTAATGCATGTGAAATACTCTGGCAATAGAGAAAAAAAAAAACAAAAAAAACCCAAACAACCAAGCCTGCATATAGAAATCCCAGGCATTTATCCTTAAGAGTTGAGAGTATTTAAGCAGAAGTGATTGACTTGGTCAGAATTTTTGGAGACACACCTTTGCATGACTTCAGCTGGACACATAAACTTATTAGGATCCTGCAGCATAGAGTAGGAGCTTTAGCAAAATAAATTATTATTATTATATTGCACTAGTGTGATAGTATGTATGAAAGTTCCAGGAACCACATAAGGGGTCTCTAGAATTAAAAGGTTTGAATAGCTGTATATGGAGATATAGTCTTATGACCAGGTGAAAGAGGACCTAAAGATGGTACAAAATTGCTATACAAAAGTGAAGGGATTTCTGTGGGGAAGTGCACAGTAAAGACACAGGGCCTCGCTAGCCACGAATTTCCCTTTTCCTTGATTTTGACAGTAAAACTTGTGTTGAGATTGTGAGGGTCACATCAGAGCAAATACCAAATAAATGTCCTCTCATCTAATGATTGCTATCATAACAACTGGGGACAAAGGTCGTGAAAAAAAAATTAAAAAAGGAAGGATACAGCTCTGTGGTTTGAGCTTACAGTCTAGGTTTTGGTGATGGATGGAGCAACAGATGCATTGGGCATGGAGAGGACAACAGCCACATTCCACTGACAATGGATTTCATAAGGAAAGCAGATACCCTGGGGAAGTTCTGTCTGTCTCTGTAGTGTGGGGCCTTCGATAGCCAACAGTCCTTTTGCAGAGCTTCAACAGAGCATGCCAAAGTGGGCCGTTCTGGAAGAAAGGGCAGGGGAGTGGATCCACTGCTTCTTCATGACACATATGAACTGCGAATAATACTTCTTTTTAGTTCACTTTTTAATCTGGAATAATTTTCGTGGATAGATCTCAATTAAATAAGAATAATTATCAGTCATAAATTATAGAAGAATTATAGAATATTAAGGATGCATTTTATAAACCTGAAAAAATATTAACTAAACGCTGTCATTGTTCAGTTTTTGCTGGTTTTAATTATGATGACTAACATCTTACTGAGCAGTACCTCCACTCCTCAAACAATGCCATAGACTTCACCAGGTGCCCTCACTTAGAAAAATACTTTCTCTCATAAATAAAGGTGGTAGAATCTAAAAATCATTATGAGGAGAGCTGGAATATTTTACCTACCCCCATCAAATTACCACACAGGTGGAATATTTCTTTCTCTTCGGGATAATAGTATTATTCCTCTGTATTGATTCATTCTCTTCTGACCATCTGTCTTTAATCTTGCAAAGGGCAGGTTTAATACGATGGAAAATTCATTTCATACGGCTGATCAATTCACATTCTCTGCTAATCTGCCAAATTGAACGTAAACTTCATGTATGGCCATATTTAGACAGTATTCAAAAGTAATGAATGTCATTCACCTCATTTTATGGATGGAGAGTCCTGTCAAACAAACCTGTCGTCTGTTACAATGTGCAAGACTGACTGATAAGAACAACTGTGCTGATACAGAATACTTGGCTTTCTCTAGGGCATTTCACTTAGTACATAGCTATTTGATGAAACAATGTGCATTGCTGAATTATTAAGAAATATAAACTGCTGACATATATCAAAATATAGTTGTTATTAGGTATGCATTGATGAATCCTCCTTTACTGAAAGTTTCCCTAAATTTTGTTTTTGATAGGAAGACGATTTTTCAGTTCAGCAGTGATTTAAACAATCATATAGTTTCTTTCCTAGTAAAGTTTATTAAAAGACTCTGTGTGTGTGTGTGTGTATAAATAATGAAGAGAAAAGGTTAATGAGAGCTCTGGGTGCGTTCAGGTTATGGAATGTTCTCAATATCAAGTTAAAGGTCAGAAGTTAACAAAGTAGATTTTAATACAACTGTATCCAAAGCGGTCTATCTGGGAATGGGGAGCACAGTTTATATCTGAAGTACATCAGAATGCTCTAGAAGGTGGAGGTTCAGCTCCTCGTTCAGACTACTTTCATGTGTTAGGCTGAGGTGCCTCGTTTAGGATCTTTGACATACCAAGTGCCTTGTTAGAGCTGACAGTGACAGGCATCTCTAGAAATCTCTTCATTGACCATGTCATATGAGACTGCTGATTAGGTGCCTCAACTAAGTGTGTAAACTGGGGTAACTCTGAGCTCCAGAGAGAACTTTGGGTCAAGTGTCAAATGCTAAAAAGAGATTTCTCATTGTGATGCTGGGCCAAGAGCTCAGCACTTGAGTCTACGAAAAGAGGAATCTCAAACAGAGGTAGGGTAGTGACCTTGCTTGTATATACACCATCGAATAGTGTGACTGGTTCTAGTGTCTGCACTTCCAGAACATGTGAAAATGCTGCAGAGAGGTCAGAGGAAGGACACAAAAATGATTGAGGAATCCTTGTGATAGGAGGCTTAAGGATCTATATTTATTCAGCTTATCGAAAAACGTGAAGAGGTGGCTTGATCTTTGTGCATAGGTACTTACATGCGGAAAAGATGTGGAAAAGATAGTGGGAGACTTTTCAACTTTGCTATCAAAGGCATATCAAGGTTAAATGACAGGAAGTTGAAGTTAGATAAATTTAACCTTGAGTAAGTGGCTATTTCCTAACATTGAAAGTAATTAAATATTAGGACAGCTTACCAGAGAAATAGTGCAGTTACCATTATCTGGATTCTTTGAAACGGCAATACATATTTTCCTGAAAATGTTTTAATTCAACACCTGGGACAAATTATCCATGCAGTGTGTGACTGACCACATAAAATGTTCTGATGGTCCCTCCTGGCCTTTGTTTCTATTTATGCAATACCCATTATCCCTTTGCTAGCAAAGCATGGGAAGAACAGAACTGCCCTTTCTTCATTATACTTACTGAGCTTCACATATACAGCTGTTCATTAAGGTAATTATTATAGCCAAAACTCTTGAACTTTAATTTCTCACAGTCATATGCATTGGTTCGGCAGGAACTTTTTCACCCTGTTTCACAAGAGGATGTTTGTCTTTTTTTTGGAAGGTTCAGAGACTGACCAGTTGCAGAGGCTGGGTTGTTATTTGAGCTGGTGCAGAAAATATTTTTCATGTGTTGCTTGGCTAGTACTTTCTCATTTTCTTAGGAGTACATAGGTAAGCCATGGGTTCAGTAAGAAATACTTCTTCAGGTTAGGGTTGATGTGGGTCTTCAGGCTTTTTCTTTTTCCCTTTTGCAGCGTAGTACCTTTGTTGTATGATGTGAGCATAGGGGTAAGGTTCACCTAATTAATTTCCTGCCTATTATGATTTTAGGTACTATTTTAAGCTCTCTTGAAATGTATGCATATTTAACTTCCAAAACCTGAAATGCTTTAATCTAACTGAAATTTGGGGCTTTTGGATGTTTTAGTGCCATTTGACAGCCTGTGATGTGGGCATTCAGACTAGATGATGTAATGAGCCCTTCTGGTGAAAAATTCTATGACATTGTGTTGCTTACTTGGCAGCACTTCATATATATGAAGACTTGATATCGGTTTAAACATCACCCAGCTTAATGACTAATTTCAAATGAACAATAGATGCAGAGGACTGCAATAAATAAGCAATTTCGTAGTATTTAGGACTATAGTTTCAATTCCATAAATAGAGTGAGTTGAACAACGTGCTAAGATTTAGTGGACGGCATTCTAACTGGTGGCTTTTTATCCATGCAGTGGGATACTGTGTCTCTGAGCAAATATTTTCAGGGCAAGAATTTGTCACACATTCTGCCTAATGAAGGACTGACCAACACCCACTTCTGTTTGGTCAGTGAAACCAGATTTTCCTCCTCCTTAATCTTCTGCAAGCTGAGAGCAGAGATGAGGTAATAGGAAAAAGCATGGAGAGGGAGTAACTGGGCAGATCACTGTTTTGATTATAAAAATACGTCAGAAACAATATCCTAAAATAATAGATATAAATATGTATACAATTTTGTTTCTTAACAAAGCTGAAAGAATGACATTACCAAATGCTGGTCAAGAGCAGAAAAACTATGTCATGTAAAAATTAAACTGAGATATGACTGGAACAATCTCTCTTAACTTCCATGTCAATTCACTTCAATTTGTTAAAGCAAAAGCTGAGGAGCTCATGTTACCTGTATTTGTTTGGGGTGGAGAGGCAAATGGAAAGCTTATTGCACAGCTCAACCTTACCCTGTTTTTCTTTGAATCACAGAATATGTAGAAAAAGAAGTGCTCCTTCCTGCATCCAGTGGATTGGAAAAGAAATTCCAACTTGACTGAACTGTCCTCCAAGCAAACAAATACTGTGCTGCTTCACTAAAGGCAATTCCTTAAAGACCTAGACTTTAGAGCTGTTGTTCCCTGATAAGCAGAATCTCATCTGGCTAATTGAAGAGGAAATAGCATAATAAGGAATACATCAGATTAGGAACACCTAGGAGAGACTCCCAGAAAACACCAGTGCATTTTATGGAAAGGGTAACTTAGTCCATCGGCCTTCTGAAGTGGAGAAATACAGCTGTAGGCAGTTTACTGAGTTAGATGAGGCATTGAAAATGGTACTCTGCCAGCTCAATGTACATATTAAAAATTTACAGTGTGTTCTGGAAGAAAAATTCTTCCCACAACTTTCATTCCCTCAACAGGATTTGTCATGCAGAGATGCCTTCATCTCCAGGAATCAACTCTATCTTGTCACGATATAGTTTGCAAAAACTTAGGATATTATTTCTGCACGTTGTTTTCTTTTGGAATTTCCCCTCATTTTGCAGGTCCTACAGAGGCAGAGCAATCTCTTTAGCTGTATTTGGTGGAACTCCCATCTGGAATTTTTAAAGGTGCTGTAGGAGTTAGTTAATAAGGCAGTTTGGATCATTGGAAGGCCTCTGACGCACCCCTAAAACCTGTTTCTCTGCTGAATAGATAACTCATTAAGATAAAATCATTGCCTGACTGCAGATAGCTCACCTGATTTGTCTAAGGTTCATCATAATTCACCTAGGGTATTTTGAGGTCTATAGAACAGTAGTGGAGTACTGTTTTAATAGAAGCCAGATGTGGAAAAACATAGACTGAGACAGAAAGCACTTCTTCCAGTATTCATCTACTACTACCAAAACTGAGAAGTTTATATAAATGCAAAAGGAAGAGACTGGATGCAGATGCTTCCCTCCCTCCCCCTTGTTGGCATGAAAGACAACAGGAGTGACAAACGTCGATTTGATGAGAATGGAAGCAGAGTAAATTTTTTTTTTCTGCACTTTTCTTCATCTTCTATATTTGGTTTGAAGACTTATCTCAGATTTTTTCTCACAGAGCACATGGGAAGGATGCATATTCAATTCATCATGGGAAATTTGGCATGGAGAGTCTCTGACTCTTGCTTTCTTCAGAAAAAAAAAGTTGATTTTAATGACATGAACTCTCCTTCATTTCTGGATGATAAATGAATAGAAATTGGAGGAACCCAGCCTTTTCTGATCTGCATACATTTTTGACATTTGGAAGCATGTGATGAAGTCAGTGATAATGAACTCACTTACTGGCTGGTAATTAACTTGCTTGTGGTTTTTTGGACAAGATTTTGTAATATGCTCTTTTGCAAACACCAATAGTTGTTCTGTCTGCAAAGTCAGCATTCATATTTTTCCCAATTTGTAATTTATTTCTAAATGGCAGAAAAACGTTGGGTAATCTGCTGAAATGTTTAAATTTGGGAAAGCAACATTCATCAGAGTCAAAGTAATTAGAACGAGAGAAAAAGATAAAAATCTGCATGTTGCTGTCAGTGACTGTAATTATATATCTTTAGAAAGGTAATATCTGGCAACAGCTTTACTAAAGTGAACAGCCTGGAATTCCAAAGCAATATCAATTAAACCAGTATTATAATAGAATGACTGCATTAAACCATTATATATTTAATCTTTCAAATGGATATATAGTATATCATAGAATTTATAAATAATTTTATTTAGAAAAATATATTTGGTTAGACTCTGGTGGTAAAAGTTTGAGGTAGAATTCAATAAATCCAATATTTATTGCTTGTTGTTTTATATGGTCAACATATTCAAATATAATTATTTATATTAAGACAAAATAAATAGTGTAATGAAATTTCTATAAACCATGAAAAGCATGAAAGAAGCCTTTAAACATATATAATGTATCAGAGTACAATTTGTGAAAGATTTCAAAGCATGTTTGAATTATTACATAGTAAATTAGATTAAGATTTTCTAGAGAGACTAGTTAGGGGAATGGACATTTTTACTGTGTTTTTTGAGAAACTTAAGGGTTCTGATTTTCAGTAAGTTTCAATGAGTAATGATCTGCCAGTGAGACAATAAATTCTGCCTATTTTTGGAGACAAAAATCTCCTTTTGACTTCACTATTTGTTGATGAGAGCTTAGTGTTTTGCAAGACACAGCTCAAACCTGTTTTTGATAAGAAAGTATGAGTTTGTAGTTGCATAAGAACATAAGACTTTATACAGGAGGCAGAATGCTCCTTTTCATAAGCTGGATTGCACCTCACAAACATATGTTAAATACTAGATCAGGATGCTGTACAGTATGATTATGATCATGATTATGGCTTTGGGATGTTCTCACTGTTCAAAGGAAGAACTGTAATGCTTTGTTTTCTTACCAAATGGCTATTCAGAAAGGGAATGGTTGCAAGCCAACAGCGAAATAAATTTTCCTGCAGCATGGGACTAGCGAACACCAAGAACAAGAGCCTCAAATGGATATTTTGTTCCACCAGATTGTTTCTCTTTGGCCTGCTCAGTAAATGGTGAGAGATAAGGTTGTAGAAAATATGCTATTCTAGCGTGCTATTCTATCATCTTCTTCAATGCCTACATCTCTAATTTGTATTTATATACAGTTTGTAATTTAAGAACCCTGCAGTTTTTACTGAGAGGGTCACATCTTCCCTTTGCCATCAGCTTAGGAAGTATTACTGAAACTCATGGTTAAGGTCCCTGGTGACAGAGCAAATATTTCCTCTATGTTGATACTGTTGATTCATTGTTCTGTATGGAAGAGTGAATCTAGCTTCATATGATGTGTTAGCTAGGTGTCTAGACCCACAGAAGCCTGCTATAAGAGCTCCCTTTTTACCTCCTACCCTTTATACGTCAACATGTCTGCAAAGTGTCATTGTTCAAATGTATATGTGTCAAATACACCTTGTGCTACTTAGTTAGATTTTAGTTATATTGAAGTTCAATATATTTAATAAAAAATGTCAACAATATCTAAAAAAATGTTCCTTTCAGCCAGCTGCAAATAACTGCATATAAGCAAGCGGTTACCTTTCAAATGAAAAATCTGAGTTTTACTAGTTTTTTAAGAAAGGTATTTTGGTTCCTGTTTAGAAATGGAATAGTATAATCATATTTTTAAGACTGTTTTGTTTGTTACTTTCCTCTCCATGACAGTCAGACAGTGAGAAAGAGGCAAGAGAGCTGAGGTGGAAGAAATGGGGAGACAGTAATCGGAAGTTATGGGATTGGGGTACCCTGACCCAACAGCGAGCTCAGCAAACAGAGGCTGAACTGCAGTTTTCAGAGGAAGGATCTTGTCCCTTCACTTCCTGCAGTCACACGATGTCCTTATCAGTCAGAGAAAGCAAGATTACAATTTGCCCACTCAACCACATACCATGTGTTATTTTTAACCTACCATACACATGGCACCTGTCTTTTTTAGTCCCGATGGTCAGCTTTTCAAATAACAGAATCTAATATAGCTACTTATTAGTGTAGCAAATATATTTCCTGTTGGTCTACACAAACAAAAAAATGCTAATTTTCCCATGACTTCAGTGTGGGTAAAATTTTAGAACTTTGGTTTAACAAGGCAGAATAATAAACAAAGAGAAGGGAAGGAAGGACAGTGATACATAAGGGGAGGATCATGGGCCACACATTCTTATATACCAGTCTTGTTTCTCATTTTTTGTTTGTTTGGTTTCTATTTTTAATAGCCTGTTGCTTATGCTTTCTTAAATAGTGTTCCTAAATATACAGACATTGTTTCCTTTAAACTGTACCAGGAAGCCTGACAGGAGGTTCATGAGAGGAGAAAGAAGGCATGCAAAGTTGCCTTATTTTAAAATTGCTTATTATTTAGTTGCTTCCTCAATTTTAGAAGACAGTGTGTTTCTGCAATTCAAATAACTTCAAATGTTAGTGCTGTGCAGGGATCTTAACTTCTGATTTTAACAGCAGTTGGAGGTGCACAGCCTGGATTGGATACTTGGAGATCGTTTTTGGTGATGTGGTTCTAGTTTGGTTTGTCAAAAAAGGGATGCATCTTTACTCAGAAAAGCTTATTCAAAAATTTTTTACTAAATTAAATAATTGATTTATATAAGTACACTTTAAAAACCTTTATATCTGCAATTAATATTTATTTGAACCAAGTGCTTATTTTAAATCAGCTCCAGCCCCTGTCCTCTGTTTTCCTGTTGTTCTGACCAATAGACCAATAGACAATACTGTAGATATGAGACAGGTCTGAATTCCAGCTGCTTTAAATCATTAGGTACAAAACTGTCAGTTAAATGTGGAGTACAACAATTAAAGTGTTGTAAGAGACAGAATAAAACCAGTTTGGTTTGGAGAGCTTAAGCTGAAATTTGTGAGAAAAAGAATTCAGAGAAACACATTATTTATAAATTGATAAACTGAGTAATTTTGATGTGGAATAACTGAGAAAAAATTTCAAACATAATTCAAAATTTAGCTTTAATTTTCTAGGATATAGGAGAGTTTTTCCAATTTATCCAAGTTCAGCTGCATAAAACATTAAACACAACGCTTTCATGTTTTCTTTTATATATATATATACACACACACACACATCAACTGACTGTGTATAATGTATCCTAAAGTTTTTGGCAAATATTCTGAAATATCTGGAAATGAAAAGGAAAGCACTGGTGACTGCATCTATTTTGAAGCTTCACTTTTTCTTATGGTCATCAGTAAGGTTGGTCTTTATGGTTCACTCTGTATTATTGTATAAATAATAGTCACAAAACTGAACCTGCCTCCAATGTGGACTCATGTAATTGCAATCAGCTTGAAAATCCCACTCCTGGCCGTAGGGGGAAGCAAGAACTCTCTTGGATGGTGCTTTAGCATCAGCTCCATGAGAAGTGCTCAGCTTTACCAGGAGACATCACTAAATATGAACCAACTAAGCAAGACTGTTGTCCAGCATCTCCTCCTGACATTTGCCAGTAAAAGCCAATCTTACCTTTGGGCTATAGATGATCTCCATCTATTAAGTCCCACCTCACAAAGTGCATGACCAAGAATCCCTAGTAAGATTCCTAAAGTGGCCGTCACATGTGCCTCTCTAGCAGCCTAGTGAAATCCTCCTCTGACTGCAGAGCAGCTCAAATAAACAGTGGGATCCCTTACCAGTTGTTTTACCTTGTAATTGAGTAAATAATTTCTTCAGTATTACTAAGTATATGATAAGGGATAATTGAGTGTCCAATTTTCACAGTCTGGACTTCCAAGGTCCAGACCTAGTAACGTAATTTATAATTTGTCCACAAATTCAATCTGATAACAGTTGTAGAATTTCAGCCCTTTAAGAAGGTTTTTTTATGTCAGAAATTTCAAAATACATTCATAAACTCCATATGTTTTTCAGACTGGCAATGGGAGTGCAATGAAACAAGGATGCAAGGAAGCAGGATGGAAGCAGGATGTAAGCAGGATCAATCACTCAGCATGTTGGCCTCTACGTAGCAATACATAGGTTGCACATAGTCTTGATTAGGTTGACTGCCTAAGGAGTCTTATACACTAATTTAAAATGAGAGTTGGTACTTTTGGTGATTCTTTAACCCTGATCTAATATAACTGAGACAGAAAGGATCCAGATTTCTGAAAAATCCAGGCAATTTCTTTTTTTTGCATAAGAAATATGTTGACAAAATTGATTATGTACTGTACTTAATGATCTTCTCTGAAGTACTCTTTCACGCAGCTACAAGTGTCATTAAGGAGCTAACACACACTTGCTGGATATGATTGACACTGAATTTAACAAGAAGCTGAATTTAACAAAAATCATTAAGGTATTCCACCTCCCATCAAGCTGATATGTATTTTTTTATATGGTGTATAATTTCATAAAAACAAAACAGGGGAGGTCCCAGATGACTGGAAGTTAGCTAATGTGACACCCATCTACAAGAAGGGTCGGAAGGAGGATCCGGGGAACTGCAGGCCTGTCAGCCTGACCTCGGTGCCAGGGAAGGTCATGGAACAGATCATCCTGAGTGCCATTATGCGGCATGTGCGGGACAACCGGGGGATCAGGCTCAGCCAGCATGTGTTTATGAAAGGGAGGTCCTGCTTCACTAACCTGGTCTCCTTCTATGACAAGGTGACCCGCTTAGTGGATGAGGGGAAGGCTGTGGATGTTGTCTACTTGGACTTCAGTAAGGCCTTTGACACCGTCTCCCACAGCATTCTCCTGCAGAAGCTGGCTGCTCACGGCTTGGACAAGTGCACTCTGCGCTGGGTTAAAAACTGGCTGGATGGCTGAGCCCAGGGAGTGGTGGTGAATGGAGCCAAATCCAGTTGGCGACCAGTCACGAGTGGTGTTCCCCAGGGCTCAGTGTTGGGACCGGTCCTGTTCAATATCTTTATCGATGATCTGGATGAAGGGATTGAGTGCACCCTCAGTAAGTTTGCAGATGACACCAAGTTGGGTGGGAGTGTCGATCTGCTGGAGGGTGGAAAGGATCTACAGAGGGACCTGGACAGGCTGGATTGTTGGGCTGGGGCCAACTGTATGAGGTTCAACAAGGCCAAGTGCCGGGTCCTGCACTTCGGTCACAACAACCCCAGGCAATGCTACCGGCTTGGGGAGGAGTGGCTGGAAAGCAGCCTGGCTGAAAAGGACCTGGGGGTGTTGGTTGACAGCCGCCTAAACATGAGCCAGCAGTGTGCCCAGGTGGCCAAGAGGGCCAATGGCATCCTGGCTTGTATCAGGAATAGTGTGGCCAGCAGGACCAGGGAGGTGATAGTGCCCCTGTGTTCAGCACTGGTGAGGCTGCACCTCGAATACTGTGTTCAGTTTTGGGTCCCTCACTTCAAGAAGGACACCAAGGTGCTGGAGTGTGTCCAAAGAAGGGCAACAAGGTTGGTGAAGGGTCTAGAGAATAAGTCTTCTGAGGAGCAGCTGAGGGAGCTGGGGTTGTTTAGCCTGGAGAAGAGGAGGCTGAGGGGAGACCTTCTTGCTCTCTACAACTACCTGAAAGGAGGTTGTAGTGAGGTGGGGGTCGGTCTCTTCTCCCCAGTAACAAGTGATAGAACGAGAGGAAATGGTCTCAAGCTGCACCGGGGCAAGTTTAGGTTGGATATTAGGAAAAACTTCTTTACTGAAAGAGTAGTCAGGCACTGGAACGGGTTGCCCAGGGAAGTGGTTGAGTCCCCATCCCTGGAGGTATTTAAAAGACGGGTAGATGTGCTGCTTAGGGACATGGTTTAGTGGTGGACTTGGCAGTGCTAGGTTAACAGTTGGACTTGATGATCTTAAGGGTTTTTTCCAACCTTAACAATTCTATGATTCTATGTTTAAAACAAAACAAAACAAAACCCCAGATTTAGCTAAAACCCCCCAAATATTTGATAACTTTGGTAAGAATTTCTATCTCAGCTTATCTAGTGATAAAATTCTAAGATGAAAATGACTTTGAGTTCTTTGCATAATTCTCCAAAATGTACTTTCAGTCATTACTGAGTTCCTCTAGTCACAAACTGAATTTTAGACCAGCATTACATTTCATCAATGAAAATATCTCTTGTATGGTTTGTATGAGAACTCTGAGCACTTTAATTTAAATATTTATTTTTAACCATAGAGGTTTTTCTGGAATCCAGACCAAAAGAGTCACTACTGTAAACAAATTTCTTACCTCTGATGGATGTCCAGCTCTAACAAAAGTACAGAGTGGATCAAAAGCTCCTGTTCCACAAGCCAGAAGATGAGTTCTGTTGTATCGGTGAAGGACACGGATGTAATTTGCACATTCATCCTAGTTTACATGAAAAATAAACATAGAAAAATATTAGCATTTTTTAAAAAAGATTTTTTTTTAATATCTCAGGTGCTCTTAGGTGATATTCTGCATATTTAAACTTTCTATTCTGTTAAATATAACATCTTAACTCTCCTACTTCATGCTAGTACCTCAGTGCCACCAAATTCATGCATGGAAAATTTTGACATGAACAAAGCAAGTTTAGACTACTGATTTATCACAACTTATTTTAGGTGCTTAACCAGTTAGGAGTTACTGAGTTATAAAACACACTTTTGTGCTTCTTTAGTCTCAGAGATATTCTGCAAATCTAAATATTTGTTTTACTAAGTATTTTTAGATGCGCCAGACATTAGACTAAGAGCATGAGATGTCAATAGACGGCAAATGGCTTCTCTCTCAAGTTAAATAAACTTTATCTCAAGAAAAATAACACTTTTTTCTTACATTTTTTCCATAAGACCACTGCACCATTAATTTCTTGTGTAATTAATTGCTAATCAATATTTTTTTCTATTGTGTAGCCTCATGCTTTATCTGTTCTCACTGTTCAAACCCTCCTTTGAAGAAGAAATTATTCATTTCCCTCAGGGAATCCCTCTGGGATTCATTAGTGTATTTGCAGCTTCATAAACATTACAATTAAAAAATTTTCAAACATCCCTTTGAGTCGTGGGGTCATTATCCTTCCTGCGCTAAATTAAAAATGGAGAGAGTGAGATAAAAGTATCCATTGATTTGGGGACTCCTGGGACTTGGTTTTACAGAGTATTTAACATTTTTCAATAATTTCTATGTTTGGAGCAAATTTTTTCTTCATTTCCATTCATTGCTCAACATTTCTGCAACTCAGACCTTGGGTTTTAAGACAGCCACACCAAGTTTAAAGAGGCAATTATAATGGGATTAATTTTAGCTAACTTTAGCTATTCTAAAGTTTAGACATGCAATTCATGCTATTCTCCTAGGCTGTTTCAATAGTCAATGAAGGCCAGGCATATCCAAAAGGCAATTAATTCTATCCTAAAATGGAGAACAGAGTGGAGGAATTTCCTTTTTGAAAATTTGCTGTCCTTTACTGATGACTACTCTAGTTTTCAGGCTGTTATATTTATATGAAAACAATCCTAGGTCTTATTGACCATCTGCAAGAACTTAATATCACAGAGTGTGAGTCTGCAGCAGGGCTATGGGCAGAATTCAGCTCTTGCAAATCCACATGGAGTTCAAAACTGAGAAACCATCTTCTTTCTTCAAACACTTGCGTCATGCAGTGTAAGACTTCCAGCCGATCCAACAAATAAATAAGGATCATAATGAAAAATTCTCCTTTGCTACATGATTCTCCTTAACTGTTCACCTTGAAGATATATATGCTAATTGAAAGAAGCAGGTAACCCAACCAGGCAGGTAACCTGTTGTGTAATTAAATATTATGTATATGCAAAGGACAAATCAACATTGCAATATCTTACTTTTGGAATTTTAACTAATTTATTACTTTTTTTAAAAAGGAGACAAAAAAGAATTAAAGGTCTTCCTTCACATGGCATCCACAGGGTCTCTCACCTGGACAACATTTTTTAGACCCACTGAAAAAAACGTACTACTTGAATTGTCAGACAAATTGAGAGAAGAATGAGTTGAGATTAGTAGGATGTGGTCCTCCATACATGGAGGAGTGCTGAAAGACAGAAGTGCATATATGTGCATTTCACGAACATTTGCTGACTGGTGGTAGCAGAATGGTAATACATAGGAATTTTATGATGCTTTGCAGTGTTTAAATAGATGCTTTACTGGGCACTGATGCTGTTCCTCTTTCTCTCTCCCCTCCAAGTATGACCTTCCTGACTTATCCCCTCTGTTCTGTCTCGGTGGTGGTCTGGTCTTTACTCCATGGTTTCCTTTTTCATCCACATATGTCTGCAGCTCTTTATCTTTGTCTCAAAAGCACCACGGAGGGAGAGAGATCTTGGGATATTTTTTAAACGGGCAAAAATTACACGTTTTTTCTCCTGTGTGCCTTCATAGAAATGCCTGAAATTTTCTGCAGAAAAAACAGGATGAGACAGATACCAAATATAGAAAAAAGTCATTCTAAATGGCTCGATTTATCATTTATAAACAAATGCAAAAGGTGCTATTCTGGGAAGTGGCAGGCAACTAGGCATTGCTGCTGACCCCACTAATAATATCCTGTACACATAACAAGGAAGAGACGCATCAGCCAAGGGAACATTAAAATAAGTTTTCTTTCTACTATATTAATTAATTAAATGTTGTGGTTTTCTTTAGGAGGCTCCGTAGATATATTAATAGATCTGTGGAATTTTATTCATCTGAAACTTCTCAGTGTGAAGGAGTTAGTCATCACTACAGAATTTGATTTCTGTATCTGAATGATTTCCAGTTCTGATAAAATAATTGAAAGGATCAAAAGCTCTCACACCACAGGCCAACAGGTGTGTTTCCTGGCAAACTGGATGAGAGCAGAAGGATTTTTTCCTTGGCTTGATCCAGATCAAAAGTGTGGCCTGAGTTTAAGATGATGCACGTGTTCTTAAGACAAGGCTTTTCTAACTGTCCTGTTAAGTTTGTTACAAGCTCTCTGAAACTGTGTTTATGACTATAATACTTGCAGTTTTACTGCTACAAGATGAGCTGATAACTTTTAAAGGTTGTAAGAGCTCGTAAAAGTGGCCTGCTGTGTTATACAGAAAGAGGTAGCAGAGAACACGTGAAGTACCTCAACACTGAGATGTTTATTACAACATTTTCAGTTCTATTAAATATTAATTATGCACTGAGTAACAGATTTTTTGCAAAGGAAAATAAAGAAAGAAACAGCATGGAAATAAGCAAAAAGGTTTGAAAGAGCATTGCTAAGTAATTTTTTCCTGAGACTTTACAGTGTGAAAAATAGCACTCAGAACTTAGAAATGGCAAAGTGTTGATTTTAAGACATACTGCCATTAAACCAATATTGGTTTATAGCTACAAAAAATGAAGGTGAAAATAAAAGCAATAGGAAAGGTTTTGATTCTAATTTAGATTCCTTTCAGACTGAGCAATTTAGCTTACTGAATACTGAGCATGCTAATGAAAATTACTAAGGTTTCCCTGGAATTAATTAGTCTTACTCATTCACAAAGTCCCACACATAATTAAGTCTCACGCAAAGATTAGAATATTGGTTGGTGTTGTTTGGTATTACAATATTTTGAGCTTTTACAATTTTAAATTCTTTTTCTTAAAGACTGCAGTTCTGGAGTCTTGTGATTATTTAAATATTCTGTGATTCTCTTTTTAAAAATAGAGACACCTAACTTCCACAGTACAGAGAGATGTGAGAAATATATGAAGTTCTTTAAATGATCATATTCATTACAATGCAAATTTGAAGACTTATAATAACAGACTGAATTGTAAAAGGTTTTGAATTTTAGAGAATCGCATGAGTCTGAGGGTGATACCTTTACTTTACACTGGAACAACAGTACCTATTTCTGTACTTATTTAACCCAAAAAATATTGTCAAAGTATCAGAAGATAAATCCCATCATGTAGTAGCGAAGGAAAGATGTCAGAGCTTTAACAGTAATAACAGCCTATGCTGAGAGGTAGTATTAAATAAAGCTGTCGTGGTTTAACCCCAGCCAGCAACTAAGCACCACGCAGCCGCTCGCTCACCCCCCCACCGGCGGGATGGGGGAGAGGATCGGAAGGGCAAAAGGGGAAAACTCGTGGGTTGAGATAAAAACAGTTTAATAACTAAAGTAAAATAAAAAATAGAACAGTAGTAATACAAAGCAAGCGGTACACTGTACAATTGCTCACCACCCGCCGACCGATGCCCAGCACATCCCCCAAGCAGCAATCCAACCCCTCCCCAGCCAACTCCCCTGCTTATATACTGAGCATGATGTCACATGGTATGGAATAGCCCCCGCCCAGTCTGAGTCAGCTGCCCCAGCTGTGCCCCTCCCAGCCTCCCATGCCCCTGGCAGAGCATGGGAAGCTGAAAAGTCCTTGACCAGTGTGAGCACCACTTAGCAAGTACTTAGCAAGAACCAAAACATCAGTGTATCATCGACATTGTTCTCAACCTAAACCCAGAACACAGCCCCATACCGGCTACCAGGAAGAAAACCAACTCCATCCCAGCCAAAACCAGGACAAAAGCTCAAAGAATTTAGGTTTTAGATTCATTTAATATGACCATGAAATTTGGATAATGTAGAAAAACACCATTTTCAACTAAAGCCACCTTAAGTTCTCAAGGTACAAAAGCATCCAGAAAAATGCAATGAAATTTTAAGATACATCAAAAAGGATCAGTTCTAGGCCAGGTGAGTGTAAGGAGTAAAGTATGATGTTTGTTTTTTTTTTTCTTTTCCCAACCTCGTTCACCGATTCCCTTGATGTGGACAGTTCTCATGCTTGTAATTCAACAGGAATCTTTATAGCTTGTTAATCTTCACTAGGAATATGTTGTGGTTATCATCAAGGCTGCCTGTTCGCTGTGTTTGTGTGGGAAAACTGTGCATGCGCCCTTCTATGTCCTACGTTCCTGTCATTGTTGCTGTAAAACTATCATCATTTTCAAACCCTTTGGTACAGTGTGAGCTCTCTCAGCTATGGGATTTATTAGGTGTTGTACTTGCTGTGTGTTTATGAGGTGCAGATAATGAGTTTGGTGCACTGCAAAATTAAAGAGAGCTCCCATCCAGAAGAACTTTCATCCTGTGGTGCCAACGGTATCAGCTGCTGTATGTCAGTGAGCTTTCAGGTCTTTCCCCTGGAAATGATTACAGTCAAAGCACTGAATCACAAGAACAGAACATTTTTGGTGCTCATTAAAACAGTATGTTTTTATTAATATACCATAAAACCCATAGAGCAAAACAATTTAGAGTATATTTTATAATTACTAATAATTTAACTGCTTTTTTGAGAGCATTCTAGAGAATGTGAATTTATATTAGTTATATTAGAATGTGAAAAAGTTTGAAAGGAAAAGATATCCTATGTGTATGGAAAGAAAGGGAAATAGAAATGGGAAAGCAGAATTATTAAGGTACATTCTTTGATATCACCAGAAAAAGAATTAAGAGAAAGTTCAGATGATCAAAAGTGTTCATTGCCCATTTATGAGCTGGTTTGACAAACAATTAAACTAATAATTTAGTGTGTTCACAGGAGTTACAGATTTTTAAGCTGTAACACTTAGAATTATATCTGCGCTTTGATCTCTCTGAAGTTTAGGGATGCCTGAATCCTTGTTTTGGACCAGCCACTGGTATAATTAAAGTATATTTGATTTTTAATTAATGATACTTACAGCATCTCTTCCTTTAATTATGCATTCTTCTGCCTGCAGAGGTGTACTAGGCCAATGGATCTAAGGAAAAAAAACAAACATAGAAAATCATTCGGTTGTCAGTCCGATCATGTCAATCCAGCTTTTCCACTACTTTTCATATGAAAGACTCATAGAACAGAATTACAGAATCATAGAACAGCCCTGGTTGGAAAGGACCTTGAAAGATCATCTGGTCCAGCCTTTCATGGGAAAGGGAACCTAGATGAGATTATCGAACATCCTGTCCTATCACACCTTTAAAACCTCCAGTGATGGAGAGTCCACCATGTCCCTGGGGAGGTTGTTTCAATGGAAGATTGTTCTCACTGTAAAATATTTCTTTATTATCTCCTGGTGCAACCTGTACCTGTTGCCCCTTGTCTTCTCCATGTGGCTTCTTGTAAAGAGAGAGCTTCTGTCCTCTTTGTAGCTGCCCTTTAAGCACTGGAATACTGTGATGGGTTCCTCCTGAGCCTTCTCTTCTCCAGGGAGAAATGACTAACTCCTTCAATCTTTCCTCACAGGGCAGGTTCTTCAGCCCTTTGATCATCTTTGTGGACCTCCTTTGGACCCTCTCCAGTTTGTCTACATCTTTCTTGAATTGTGGGGACCAGAACTGGACACAGTACTCCAGGTGAGGCCTGACAAGTGCTGAGTACTAGTAATGCTGCGGATGCAGCCCGGGATCCATTTTGCCTTCCTTGCTGCAGCAGTGCACTGCTGACTCATGTTCAGCTCCTTGGCCAGCAGGACCCCCCAGTCCCTCTCAGCAAGGCTGCTCCTCAGCCACACAGATCCTAGTCTGTACTGGGCTCTTTGGTTACATTGTCCCAGGTGCAGGACTTCTTTGTACTTGTCTTTATACTTGACTCATCATACTGTATATACACTTTTAATTCTATGTTATAAAGTTTAATCAAGTTTCTATTATCATTTGAACAGTTTTCAAGTAAAATATTTCAGTTTTATTTTTAAGTATCTATAAAAGTTCACAATAAGGTAAGAAATATTTTTGTTGAAACATAACTGTTTTGCTTAGGGTAACTCAGCAAACTCAATATTAGCCAACAGAATTTAAAGCAAGTTAATGTATTGAACATGTTATATAAACTCAGTAGAAACATCTCAGCTAAATTGTCAGTGACTGTCAACACAGAATATTAATTTTGAACTGCTGATTTCCTGCTTTAAGTGACACTTAGGGAAGAAAATGGTTTACAGTGAAGTTAATGAGGGCCAGCAATTAACCTCATGGGAATAGGATCAGCTCTTCACAGTCAATTACTAGAAGTGTAGCCAAATTACATAAGCGAGAATTTTTTCAGTTACCTACTGTATAAAATTTGTGTTTCACTCCAGATGCATGACTTGTTTGGATGAAAACAATGTTAAACAATGACTGAGTAGACTGGAATGATTACTTCATTTCTTAAAACTTTTAAAAGTGAAAACAAAAACATGTTCACTTCAGTGATATCAGGCTTGACTGAAACCAAGTAAGTATGAAAAAATGGATGTCACCATTAAGATATTTTTGTCAATAGTCCAATCACAAATTATTATTCTATCTGGAAAACATTTTAAAATTAAGTCCTTCTTCTACTAGGCTTTTTTTCTTCCTTTTTTGTAATTGAATTAACTTAGTTTTCTTGAAATAATTCTAACCCAAGAAAATCTGGGAATAAATTATAAGAAAAGTAAATTACAAGAAAAGTGGGGTTAAATTATAAATCCCAGAGGCCTAATGCTTAAAAGCAAGAGGTCAGCTATATGTTATTCTTGTCAACTTCAGCAGCCTATTTAGGTCTCAGTGCCCAAATCAGACCACCTATGTTCAGACACCATCTAAATCCTGCAAGGAATGTAAAATTAATCAGAACATTTGTTTTCAGTCAGATGGTCTTATAGTCATCTACGTATGATCAGAAATAACTCTCATCCTGTCTCTGTATTGCTGCTGTGTAGTCTGGGGAAGTACCCGAACTCTGCTGAACTCCCATGAGGGCACTCATGCAGTCACCATGGTCAGACCATTCCTGGTTCATTCAGTGCAAAACTTAGAGTCCATAGCCATTTACTTTACTCGCTGGTCAAGGACTGAATAAGCAACCAAAGCCTAGAAGTTGAGAGATACGAATGAGCCTAAAAGTTTGAAGTCACAGCTTCCACTTCCCAAAGAAATGTTCTAACTAGCAGGCTAAAATGGGGGCTTTTGCCCATATCAGATGTAGGTGGCTGTTAGGAACAGAGAAACCACAGAGGGAATAAAACACTTGACTGTAACTTAATATTAAATACACTGTGTGTAAGTGATTGGTTTTGTATTTAGAAACTTAGTCCCAGTGTTATTGAAAGTATTTTATATGCACATTTTCCACTTAAGACATTCTGCATTAAATACATACACAGAATTAAGAGAAAAAAGCCAAAGAGGTAACCCAATGCCCCTGCTTTGTCTGGAATGTTGAAAAGCAGCTGCAGTGTAAGCAACAAGAATTTAGTCCTTAGCACAGAATCACAGAATGGTTCATAAAATCATAGAATGGTTCATAAAATCATAGAATGGCTTGGGTTGGAAGGGACCTTTAAAGGTCATCTAGTCCAACCTCCTGCCATAGGCAGGAAAATCTTTCATTACATCAGGTTGCTCAAAGCTCTGTCCAACCTGACCTTGAACACTTCCAATGATGGGGCAGCCACAACTTCTCTGAGCAACCTGTTCCAGTGTCCCATCACCCTCATTGTAAAACATTTCTTCCTTATGTCCAATCTAAATCTACCCTCTTTCAGTTTAAAACTGTTGCCCTTTGTCCTGTCACTACAGGCCCTGGTAAAAAGTCTCTGTCTTCCTTATAAGCCCTCTTTACATATTGAAAGGCCGCAATAAGGTCTCCCAGGAGCCTTCTCTTCTCCACGCTGAACAACCCCAACTCTCTCAGCCTTTCCTCAGAGCAGAAGTGTTCCAGCCCTCTGGTCATTTTCATGGCCATCCTCTGGACCCACTCTACCAGGTCCCTGTCTTTCTTGTGCTGGAGACCCCAGAGCTGGATGTAGCACTCCAGGTGGAGTCTCATGTGAGTGGAGTAGAAAAGCAGAATCACCTCCCTCGACCTGCTGGCCACACTTCTTGTGATGTACCCAGGATATGATTGTCTTTCTGGGCTGCAAGCACACATTGTTGGCTCATGTCTAGTTTTTCATCCACCAATATCCCCAAGACCTTCTCCATAGGACTGCTCTCAATCCATTCATCCCCCAGTCTGTACTGATACTGGGGATTGCCCCAACCCAGGTGCAGGACCTTGCACTTGACCTTGTTGGACTTCATGAGGTTTGCGTGGGCCCACTCCTCCAACCTGTCAAGGTGCCTCTGGATGGCATCCCTTCCCTCAAGTGTATCAACTTCACCTCTCAGCTTGGTGTCACCCACAAACTTGCTGAGGGTGCACTCAATTCCACTGTCTATGTCGTTGATGAAGATGTTAAATAGCATTGGTCCCCATGAGGGACACGACTCGTTACCGGTTTCCACTTGGATATTGAGCCTTTGATTGTAACTCTTTGGATGTGGCCATCCAGCCAATTCCTTATCCATCTAATAGTCCATTCATCAAATCCCTATCTCTCCAATTCAGAGGTAAGAATCATAGCCTTACAGAAGTCTAGGTGGATGACATCTGTAGCTATTCCCTTGTTCTCTGGTGCAGTCACTCCATTGTAGAAGGCCACGAGGTCAGTCAAACATGATTTGTCCTTGGTGAAGCCATGTTGGCTGTCTCTAATTACCTCTCTGTCTTCCAGATGTTTTGCCATACCTTCCGGGAGGATCTGTTCCATGATCTAATGAGAAGCAGGGGATGTGTGCACAAACCTCTTGCAGAGGAGATGGAGGGCTTTGCTTCCTGGGTGAGTTGCTCTAATCAAAAAGGCTAATGTGCAACAGGAGCTACCCTCTGTCCCTGTGTCTACCACTGCTGCTAGGTATCTGCTTTCCAAAGTGACTCCTGTGCAAATCCTTCTCCAAACAAAGCCCTGGTTCTGTGTCTGTTCAGCCATATGTGTATTTCCTACCGGGATACTTATAATGGCCTATCTTAGGAAAAGATACCTAACAGAAGGAGTAAGGAAGGCAGACGTCTCCGTACATTTTCCACAGGTTGTGCAGAGGTGTAGGAATCTATCTTAGATGCTCGTAGCAAATTACCTACCTCTAAGGCAAGCCCATGTTAGTTGCCTGAAGTAGATGGGTTTGAATTATGACACTAGTAATACATATGAGTCTTCTGAAGAAGCTTTTTTATCCAGAAATTATTTTTTAAGACTCATAACTCTTACGAGGCTTATGAGTCTTAACATAAATGAGCATTAAGTTTTCAAGCTCTTCAAGGTTATTTTAGACTAGAGACTGAAAAAACCTCTGCATATCAAATTTTTCTATCATACCAAATTTCAAAATCTGATTTTACATGCATCTTGGGTCTAAGCACAGTAGTCAAAAATGTGTATAGTAAAAAAAATGTTCTGCAAAATATATTAAAAAAAAGTTTGTTTTTAATCTTGAAATCTTCATGAGGATTTCTTAGCTCAGTTAAAACAACTGAGAAGAGCTGCTCGGTCTGTTATGATCATTTGCAAAGAAATCTATAGTAAGTGGCTCAAGGTAGTAATACTTTACCAAGATGTACTTACTGTACTTAATTATATTTGTGTAATTATTGCTGTTTCACTTAACTAGCGTAACATAGCATGTATTTGCACTGCATGGAGATCCAGATATTAATCAGCTGTAATGGTAGCCTTTAACCTGCCAGATAATATTTTTCCTGATGTTTATGCTTTAACGTTATGACAACTACCAGCTTTGACTTTCATACAATCATGGAATTGTTTAGGTTGGAAAAGACCTTTAAGATCATTGAGTCCAACTGTTAACCTAGCACTGCCAAGTCCACCACTAAACCATGTCCCTAAGCACCACATCTACCCGTCTTTTAAATACCTCCAGGGATGGGGACTCCACCACTTCCCTGGGTAGCCTGTTCCAGTGCCTGACAACCCTTTCACTGAAGAAATTTTTCCTAATATCCAACCTAAACCTGCCCTGGTGCAACCTGGTGCCATTTCCTCTTGTCCTATTGCTTGTTACTTGGGAGAAGAGACCAACCCCCACCTGGCTACAACCTCCTTTCAGGGAGTTGTGGAGAGCGATCAGGTCTCCCCTCAGCCTCTTTTTCTCCAGGCTAAAAAACCCCAGCTCCCTCAGCTGCTCCTCATAAGACTTGTGCTCTAGACCCTTTGAACTGATTCTTTGCCAGAATTACAATCTTTTGGCAAACTGTCAATAACTATTGTTGGGAAATTTTCCTGTGCATCTAGACTGGAATAACATCACACTAACATACATTTCACTGGGCTGTGTGCTTGACATAATTACTGGCTTGGACATAATTTTTCAAAACTTTTCATCCCTAAAGGTTACTGTGAAATAAATTTTTAAATTGCTTGTTTAGTGATGTTTTCTCATCTTGCACCATAATACTATCATCCTTGAGACCTGGATGATGCGATTTTAGCACTGTATTTAAAAGACAGGAGAAAGCTACTTTTAAATATACTCCTCATGGGAAAAAAATGGAATTATAAGGCAGTACAGACAACAGTTACTGAGCAAATTCAGATAGGGGGAAAACTTTAATTGGAGCTGGAATGCTAATTAGTGTCTCCAAACAGCTTCCCTATTCAGTCACCAGCCTCAAAAAACAGGATGGCATGTCTAATGAAAACTAATTTCAAGAAATTATATGAGATTTATAACACTTCAGGCCAAAATAGACTACTGTGTGAGCTAGTCTGAACTCTAGTATATGACAGAGCAATTAAGCAATTCAACTATCCCATCCCTGGTTTAAGTCAATAAACAGTGCTTAATTAACACATAACTTGTGTTTGGCTGAAACACAAATTCTGCAAAAATATCTGGTTATGACTGGATACTATACATAAGTATCAAGAACTACATAGCCACCTTGCCTCTTGGGAGGTAATTCCAAGGGATAATCAAACTTACTGCTAAATTATGTGCTTCTTATTTCAATTTGAATATATGTACATTCCTACATGGTTTTCAAAGGAGATACAAGCAAGTCCTGCTCTTGCAGACTTGTCTTCAGCCAGCTCTGGAGTGGAAATATAGCTAGCTTCACTAGAGGTAGGATATATTATAAGGGCTCTGTAGTTTATTACAACAGAGCCCTAAGTCCTAATCTGGAGCTATCTTGTACTAGACCAGAAACAGCATATTGAAATCTGCCTGCACAAGCCTATTTACAGAAGCTGGAAGGCTTCTCTTGAGAGCAAGGCCTTCATGACCCCTTTGAAGCAGAAGCTAGGAAGAAAGAGTACCTGTAAGGAGTTTGTGGACAAACAGGGCATGCAGTTTATTTTCACTCCAACAAGAGACGAAAAGTAGAACCAAAGGTCATCCTTCTGTATGAGCTGTTAGATCAGTGGTGGTGAACTACTGGCATTGGTTCAAGCTTGCTGTCAACAAAGATCTCCTCTGGCACCAATTACAATGAACTGAAATACTTTTTAAAATAAATTTGGCACCAGATATCAAAGTAACTTCTCTATCAGTGTGTTAGATCATTACAAGCCTTAAAGACTTTGGATCAAATCCCAAATATGTGTAAAGTTTGATTCCAAAGGTGGCGTCAAAGGGAATACGATTTTAGGGAAAGCAAAGGTCACATGGAGGGTACCTCCGAAGCTTTGGCTTTACACAAGGTTTCAAGTACTTGTATGGCTTTAATTCTCTGTAGATATTGATATCCACATTTCATAATCTCCCTGATGCTACTGTCAGTGTTAGGACATTCTTCATACAGAAACCAAAGTACGTGAGTAACTTGGTTTCAAAAGCTTATGGTAAGATATGTTAAATACTCTAAGCAAGAAAATTTCTGTGTGTATTATATGAAAGGAGAGATACAAAGTGTACAAAAGAATGCAAAGTAGGCAAAGGAAATATAATTTGACCAATGCAGCAGTAAGATTCTGTCTGTCCAAGATGACATGGAAAGTCTATGCCACAGTTGAGATCTCAACCCGAATCTCTGGATTCCCCAACCAATGCGAGAATGACAGTAGTAGTTTTCTTCCCTGAAAGATTTTTCCCATTTTGCATGTATCTTTTCTTTACTGGATATGAAAAGTGGTCAGGAAAATATATGCTTAACATAATGTTGGTAGATATATACACAAACAGCTAATAGCTTACGTGAAAAAGCTATAATCTACACTTCAGAGTGCTGCTTTGCATTTGAAAGCTGAAGAGAATTGAACCTTAAGGAAAAATGTAGTCTATTAAATGCAGATTTATAGGATGCATACCTCATATGCATCACAAGTTGAGTTTTTTGGAAATGCTGCATTACTTTGGCAGTCAATAGGTCTTAATGCAAAAGCATTTTATGTCCACTAAGCATTTTATTGTTTTTTTTGGGGGGGGTCTTCTAATATGCTTGCTAGAATTGAATTACTGGATCATTTTACAGCAAAAGGGACACATCTCTGATTGGGAATGGGCTTTGCTTTGGTTTTTAGAAAGCATGTTCATATTCCAAATTGTGGAAAAAAGGATGGCAATGAATTAAAACACATAAATTGTTTTCTAGAACACAGAAGATGAAAAAGATATATGCGAATCTGCCCCAAAGCTACTAACTTTATGAAACATCTCTTTTGCAGCTAGTGACTCATCCTGGTTACCAGAGAGAGAATAAAACCCAGGAACTTGCCTCCACTCTTATACTTTCACTAGGTTATAACTGGTGTTTTAGGTTAATTAAGCTAAAGTCTTCAGTCTGAAAGAAAAGGTCAAAGGCTAACCAACACACAGTTAAAGGCAGATTAATGAAGAACTTTGGTAATAACGAACCAACCAGTCTCTCAATTCCAGGAACTTCCCCCAATGTATATCAGTAATTAAGCACTCGTGTAACAGAAATGTCTCGTTCCACACTTTGGCTGATAGTGCTGTGGGACAATCACGTTTTCCCTAGCTATCACTGAATGAGATCTGCACTGAGTGAACATTGGGAAAAGAGAAGGGAGTCATGACATTTGTATTCAAGGGAGCTAAGTTCCAGTGAGGTCATGTTTCTAAACTGCCTGGTCAAGCTCCATTTATTCCAGTTTCTCATCTTTTGCACATCATAAATGCAGACAAGCAGGCAAGAAGAGCTTCCATTAATTTGTCATACTCTGCACACAGGTCTCAAGACAGAGAGTATGGTTTCAGAGTAAATGGCTGATCTTCCATCTAAAAACAACAAGAAGGAGAGCGACGAACTTCAAGAGTGTGTCCACATGGGACAATGGTGGTTGGACAGAAGCATAAAGTGCTCTATCCTGTCATCTTTCCTCATACAGATTTATTGCCAAAGGGAGAAGAAGAGAGGGAAAAAAAACCCCTTATTTTATAGAAACAACTGCTTCCTAAATGTTTTCATATCCCTGAGCTCTAATATCTTGTCACAGGATATTAATAATTTTTATCAAATGGAAAAGGAGTTAACTCATATCTCACTGTGGAGGAGCAAAGCTCAGTATGTAACATTGCTCTCTGAGGAGTTAAAAAATATATTTTCGTTTTTTTAATGTAGATATATTCTCAAGTGGCCTCCCTGAGTATATCCATTTCCCCATATCTAGAATTGCCTTTCCCAAACTGTTTATAAAAAGGATAAAGCATATTATATCTGTTCACAGTAGAGGAACATGCTAATTACACTTGGAGATAAGCCAGGTTGCTTATGGTAAAGTTGACCAGAGTGTTGGCATGAGAATAGTGATATTCACTTACAGCAAGGGGGCAGAAAGAAAAGTATTTGAAACGTCACTGGTCAGTGCAGTGTGGAAATCCACAAAATCATATTTCTCCAGAGGGGTTTTATTTACTCACTTTTTCATTCATTTACTAATTTGATAATGAATGAAAAGGTATCAAAATACCTTGGGGAAATTTCAAAAAGTAGATAAGGAAAACACTGAAATATTTCAAGACATCGTTTACCCACAGTCAAGATGGTTAAGGCAGGAGCAATGCTCCTCCAGCTTCCATTGCCACCACATGTTTCCAATCCTAGGTGCCAAGGGCAGAAGTGAGTAAGGAAGCCAAGGCTCATATCAGCTCAAACTCTGGCCTTTCCACTTCAGTTACCAGTTTGCCAGTCAGCTGTGGTTTCTACGATGTGCCAGCCTCTCTGGCAGGATTATGACTTAAACCACCTTTCTCCCAGAGACCACTGAGTAGACTTCGAATGCCACTTTCAGAAACTACTTAATAGCACCTCTGGCTCAAAGCCAATGCAAAATCCAGTTTCTAAAGAAGGCTAAAAACTAGCTGTATGGTTTATGTTGATATTGAATACCTCTTATAGTTTATGTGCTTTTTTTTTTTTTTAACATTTTCTCTTTTGCTGTGGAAAAGTCCCCCACAAATACGAGGGAGAAATTATATGTTGATAATATACCGGAGATACAGAAATCAGGTATGCACAAAGTGTGAGATGCTCTAAACATCAGTAAACATGCTGAAAAAAATGTGAGAACTAAACCCCCAGATCTCTTCACCTAGAGTGACCCTTATGGGTTATTACTGGGTAAAAAAAGGTAATTAGTTTATTTTTCTTAAATATAAACTTGACCTTAAAGTTCATGCACAAAACATCTACAAAACCTCCTTTATCTCATTTCCAGTCATGCAAACTCTGATATTCCATGCTACACATTATGACACAAAGCAACTAATATATATAACTTTTTACTCCACCTCTCGGTAGTTGTCGCTGACTCGATCCAAACTGAGGGAATACAAGAGGTCTCTTCCTCCCACGAACAGTCGATCTTGATACTCATCCAGCAGCATTATATGAAGACCAAGATATCCAAATGGGCTATGAAAGACTGACGTTCTGTTTAAATCCCAGAGCTCTGAAATACAATCAGAGTGTGTGTGATAAATACCAAACAGCTTAGCTTTCATGGCTTCATTTTCATATCCTCCTAGGGAACTAGACAAGAAGTTGTGGGACATTAAAATGCTAATCGTATAATCTTTGAGTAAGAAAGAGACACAAAACACCTGGGAACAATTTTCAAAATGAGCCAGCTCTCCAGGAGGTTTGTGTATGAATCTTTACATCATAATCTTTGTGCTCAATATTTCATGAGATGGGAAGGAGGGATAATAAGTTTTCTCCTTAACATTTTCTAAAAAGGAAAAAACACTGCTTAGGACATGAACTGCAAACAGGAAAAAATTAATGAACCAGTGGAAACTGAAAAAAAATTACTGGAAATTGTCTCCGTGTCTTTCCATCAGGCATGTCAAACTGCAGGTTTTTACTGTATGCACAACATTGTTCTGGTTTTGTTTTTTGGGGTTATGGGGTTGCTTGTTTAAAGCACAGCACTGTCTCCGCTCAGTTTGCTGAAAGTATTGAGTATTGCCACTAAATTCAGTGAGAACAGTAAGAAATCTGTAAGATGCATATTCATAATTTTCCAAGCGATTACTGATTTTGTCAAGAAATACACTGGCCAGTTAAGGGGAGCTGGGGCTTAGCTGCACGTGACCCAGGCTAAAGTCACTTCCACAGAGAAAGGGAAATTCATCCCGGGTAATGTTGCAGAAACTTGGAATCAGGCCTCAGGAAGGAAGGAAGAGGCAAGCACAGGGGTCTCTCTGCACTCTCGAACAGATGGTGCAGAGCACAGCCCGGCTCAGAGCAGGCCAGAGAGGCTGGAAACCATTTTGCTGTCAGGAAGCCTCCAAAGAAATCATTACAAAGGGTACCTTAGGACTGCCTCCAAAACAGCAGAGCTGGGACTGCAGGAAAGGAACTAGGTTCCTATGTCTATATTGTGGTGTAGTGTTTTATTTTGAACAAAATTCACTCTTGGTAAAAGCAACTAAATTCCTTTTAGCTTATTCTCACAGCTATCCTTCAGCATAACCTTTCCAGCTGTTTGGATGTGACTCAGCAGCTGATGTTGGAAAAAGTGGGATTGTCCCAGAGCTAGTGAAGACAACAAATGGACCCTCATCCAGTTTGGGGCAGAGGCTCCAGCTCATGTGCCACACCAGCAGTTATGTTCATTCATCCGTACTGCACCTTGTCAGCCACACAGTGGCCACAGCTGGTCTTCTGAAAGAGGACTGGTCCTACATGGCAGAGAAAGTCCTCATACAGGTCTATCACTAGGGCATCCACTTGGGATGCTATATATGCCATCCACATATGCTGTGATTTTCAGAAATGGATGTATATCTTTAACCTGAGAATGAAGCCTCATAAGGTACTCAAATATTAAACCACCAAAATTCATAATCATTATTAAAAATTTATCCTGTGTTCCCTGAGAAAAGGGTGTTCCAAATCAATAAGATTTGAATTCTGTATTTGAATTTGAATTTACCTTACAGAGAAAAGGATCTAACATGACCAATTTTCCTCATGAGATACCTTACTTATATTCTGAAGTATAGAAAAGAGAACGAATATTTTGAGCCAAGGCAAAAAATTTAGTATTCATTGAGGACATTAATTTAATCCAACAATTTGCCACAATTTTTTTTTCTTTTAAATTATTATTTATATTGTGTGTGTGATGATAATGGAATTTAATAATAGGATAAATATGTTTTGTTCCATTTGCTGACTAGGTTTGATTCAGGTCAACAGGAGCTGAAAGCAACTGTTTTCTGAAAGCTGTTTCCCTAGATGATAAAATTTATGTCAAAGGAGTCTTACTAGAAATTCAGCCTCACAACCAATTTATTTCCTGAGCTATCTTCAAAAATAATCTATTGATTAAATAGCTGTGGAGAGTAATGTTAGTATCTAGGCTTTCCATAACATTTTTTAACAGTAGAGGTCAAAACACTTTGTACCTGGGTGTGATTGGCCTCATTTAATAAATGGAAAAACTTAAGTCAAAGAGAGGATCATCATGATGAGCAGAACAAGAGCCTTTTTTGTCTAACCTTTGTGTACTGACCAGTGGACATATATACATTTTTTGACGGGGATACACTCAGCACAAAACTGCACAGCAGTGTGGAAATGGTGCTTTCAAAGCAAGCTTCTCTTGCCAAGCAAATCCAGCAGATTGCTGTTTCAGAAGAACATTGCTTGTTTGTGATCGGATTAGAAACGGAATGAAAGTAGAACTAGAAATATTCTTTTGGTCCTAAATAAAGCCACTTTTTATTTGCAAGAATATAAAACATCCAAAACATTTTAGTTTTTAGTCAGTCTTGGAGTTAAAAGAATTGCATTTTAAATTCTAGTTATATACAAGCCACAAAAGGATACTGTAGTAGCTTCCCCTGATTAATTTCCATGTTGTCCTGAAGGCAAATTTTTCATAAATGAGACAATATTTCTTTACATAGATCAGAGATATCACTCATGTGTTCTCAATAACACAAGGCACAACGAACAGTCCTCTGCCTGATCGCACAAACTGGTAACTACTCATGTAAGACTCAGTCCTGCCACGTACACCTGCAACTCTCATTGTCTTAAATGAAAGTTGAGAATATTAAACACCTTTCAAGATCAAACTTGTAAAAGAGATACTTCTAGGACTTCCTCCAGCAAAGCTATACAGGCATGTTTTTGCCATGGGTGTAGAGACAAGCACAGAAGTGAACCTGACATCTGGAAGGGCTGGAAAACACCAAGCAGCGGGACCTAGGGAGTGATTTTGTTCGTGAAACACAAGTGTACTAGTATTATGTAGTTCCTTTGAAAGGTATTAGGATTTCTAGACATTGTAGGATATCTGAGATATTAGGATAGTGTAGGCAAATAGGATATGGCACCTTCTGAATGCCAGGAGAATGGGTGGCATATCAGGGAGTCTAAAATGGCTCTGGATGCCTGTTATTTCTAGGCAACTGAATCTCACCATGATCCAGCTTGATGTAAATGACCCAGGTTTTGAAGTAGTAGAACATCATTCATGTAGTGCTATGCCCCTTCAGCAAAGCTGATTGGCTTCAATGTAGCACAGCAGGAATGCAGCTGTGCTGCTTCCAGCCTTGTGGTGCTGCAGCCACAGGTTGCACAGCCTGCACACTCACTTAGTGAACTGTTAGTTCATGGATTGTTGCACTTTGCAGTGTTGAGATACCCTGAGTCATTTAAATCAAGGCACAATTAGGAGTGACACACTTAAATTCAAAGCTCAAAGCAATTTTCCCCCAAATCTACCCTCAGTTACCTTGAAGAAGTTTATGCTTGTAAGGATCACCTTGTGACTATAGACTCCTCAAGGTGTCAAGAGTTGTGCTCCTGGTCATGCCCACACCCTTAATTTGAAAAATTCAGATTTTAGATCATGCCTAAACTTGAACGTAACTCAAAAAGAGGTTGTTCTTCTACCTAATACTAGTTAGAATTTAATAGCTACATTTATGCTGAGCACATCTAGCATACTTACAAGATCAGGTGCAACTGCAATTTTCTTCAAGAACCTGGCCAGAGAAAATATAGTGCTGCCTAATGTTTTTAAAATATTCTAGTGACTAAATTGGTCACCTGAGAAATAGCAAACATGAGTTCAATTTCCTTTTCTAAATGTATTGAAACCCAGATCTTTCTCTTTCCATAGAGAGGTCTAATCACAGGCTATTAGCTACTAGATGGGTAGGGAAGGATGGATGCTTCCTCCATTTCCTGTTGAAGCTGTGCAACAAAATATCCAAGCTTCAGGAAGACTGAACAAGCAGTAGCATGACTCTAATTCAGTAGTTAAATTGCTTTTCTGGGAAAGTTCTGGTTCTAGTGCTCAAAATAGTCTATGCATTTTATATTAAACAGTGGATAAGGTATATAAACTGTTCTAACACATGGACTAGAAACACTCAGCTCCTCTCTCACATGGGAATGGCTAAAGGTTTCAGTTGAGTAAAACCCTTCCTTTTATGGAGTTTCTATAGTTTTTCGTGACAAAAAGCCCTTCCTCTCTAAAGATCTTGTGTAAAGAAATAAAAAGCAAGATAAAAAGAGGATGAATTGTTCAGGGAGAATATATTGGTAGTACTCAACACACAGGACAAAAAAGATCACTCCTACTCCTACCTTTTGGTAAAAACAGAACTTCATGTTGCCTCTGTGTGCTGATCCCCAAATTTGAGAAACTGTTATTTAGCTTTTGTACTATAGTGTTTTTCCATTTTAATCTAAAAGCTCAACACCATAACTAAAACTACACTATTACAGTACAAACAATATTTTACTCAACAAAGGAAGGACTGCTTCAATATTTACATATTGCTATATGGCACTTCACTTACCTGTGAAAGCCTTAAAGCAAGTCTGGACATACAGGTTACATTTCCTAAGACAACAAATCTTATTTCTTGCTGTTTTAAATGCTGAGAACAAACTTGAAGGTTTGTTATCTGTTTGCCAGAGCTTGCTGGCAAATATTCAGACTGATCTTACTTACCACACTTTCTCTTACAGCAAACCTACTTTGGTGAATATATTCACATTATATCCTCTTCGACAAGATGGGTTCTGTTAGCCATTTGTCAAGCAATGTTAATTATATTCATAAGAGATGATTTCTTGGGTGTTTTAATGATCAGTATGTAATTCTTTCTATATTCTAAGATTGTGTTAAAACAGCCATTTCTTCTATTACAAAAAAATGAAGTCACCCTTTTATTATGTTATTTCAATTTTTTTAAAATATAAATGCTTGATAACTAAAATATGCTTGGGAGATTAAATGCAAAATCCTCATTGCTGCTCCACAGCAGCCAGAGTACAATGAGTTCTCCTGTATAACATGTTCTCAGAAATTAAGCATATAGTGAATAAGACATAACTTTGAACTTTGAATACCGACAAATATCACTGTAGATTTTTTTTTCCTTAGGGATTGTTAAAGCTGTTGTTGCTCTGCTCTGTTTTTCAGAGCATTTCATCATCACAACTGCACAAGTCTATTGCTTTTGCCCTTTTTTGCCCTCATAAAAATCTTTGGTTTCCCTTTTAAATTCTACAGAAATATAGTCTCACCTCCCACACTACTTCATTCTGCAGAACATTCTTCCAGGAAAGATGTTTTCCAGATGCAGGGCACTGACAAATGAGTTTGGCACTTTGAACATGTTGAGTCCGTAAGGTGGACGTCTCAGTGCTGCTTTACAGGAAGAGGTAATGACTGGGGTTGTCTTCTGTCCCCATCAATAATGTAAAAGGCTACAGATATAAAGTCTAGGTAATGTGAACACCTGAATGACATTTTGTGTTTCCAATTATCAGCACAGTCCTGGAATATAAATATTACAGTGGAACAAGTTTTATAAGAATTTGGTGAGCCTTATGTAATTTTAGTTAATTCAGCTTTTAGTTATATAGCTGACACGTGCTAACCAAAATCTGCTTACATGTGACAAGAAAGGGACAGAAACAAAAAGGAGGAAAAACAAAAAGGAGACATAGGGGAAAGCCTAAAATATCTGTGACACAGTTTATGAACTACAGGTTAATAGTAAGATCAGGCAATGCAAGTATCCTTCAGTGTTAAAACACTAGTACTTTAAGGCAGATTACTGTTCAAGGATACTTTAAAGAGTCATCCATCACAAGGACAAAAATATAGTCTTACAAGTGGTTGGATCTTTCTGACAAGGTTAAGACCTCTAACCAGCAATATTCTGTATAAAATTGATAACAGGAGGCAAAAGTTTTCTTCCCTGGGAAAAAAAATAGAGACCAAAACTCACCCAAAACAACTGCTGAATATGCTGCTGAATATGAGATAATGCATTAGCAATTTTTACTTTCCTGTGCTCACAGTCATCAGTCATCTATATTGCTGCAAAAATAATTCTAGAGTCATGATAGTGATGGCCAGGTAGTGGAAGGGTACACTAACTCAGGTGGACCAACAAGCAACCAAACCAGTGGAGCACTAGAAAAGGGGACAGTGTAAATTGGCTGAAGTCAATGCTGCTGCATGAAGTTTGCTAGCAAAATTGGAGCCAAGAACTTTAAAGGCAGAATTAATTGCAAACAGCAAACTAACTAAAAAGTCTTGGTAGTAGTAATGCTGAAAGTTGCCACTATACTTTTAAAACACTGTTCTTAAGATATTTTAGGATCTTATTTGGGGAACATGAATCAGTAGGAGATAAAAGGCTGTGAGGGAGACTGAAGTATGAACTTTCACTGCTTGAGGTTTTATCTGTGTGGCTGCCAGGCAGATGCCTCAGAAACTTGGCAGGGTAGGAGACAGAAAGCAAAGTCTAGTAATGACAAGCAAAAACCCATTAGTCCATAACTACTCTCACATGATTCAACCTCTGCTCTTAACAGCAGGTGAGTTTGGCTATCTAGCTATATTTGGAGACTGTAATTGGCTTCATGAAGTGAGCTGGTGCAGCAAAGTCCATGAATAATTTTGTTTGGTTGGATCTCTTCCTCCAAATATGTGGATCTAGTGATGAAGTTTAAATTATAGTGAAAACTTCAAACAAAGAACTTTCCCTGTGAGTTTGTTTAAATTACAGAGGCAAAAGTTTCTGAAATTAAAAGGTATCATTCAGGGAGACAAGAAGATTTTCAATCTGTATGCAATACAAAACTCTCTTCTCTCTTTCTTCTAAGAATATTGGAAAAACCTATAACTGGAACATGTAATAAATCATAGGGTATATTTTTGTTTCTTCTAATTCTACTCAGTTTATGGCAGGAAAATTTAAGTTGAACTTGAAAATCTTTAACACAGCTAATCATGTTAGCTCATGCCCTAATCCTTGATATTTCTATTTCAAATTATTATATGTCACATATATACTGTGACATATATACACTCTGTTACATCTAGCAAATATTTAGTTTTTCTTCCCTCCTGGGAAAATAACATACTCACTCAGTCCCACTATAATTGATCTGGTTTTAGTTACTAAACAACAGAAATATAACCATTACAAATCTACCAGGGCTTATAGTATTGATATGCTACATACACAGTACTAAAAAACCAAAGTGTATGCTTACACAGTATTTCATAACGTTTCTAATTCTTGCTGGAAACTTCTACAGTGTACACTAAATTAAAAATCATCACACATAATCTTCATACAAGCTGGTTTAATGCAATTTTAACATGTATTTCTAGAAGCGCATGCCAGTTCAATAAAATATTATCTGATATTCAATTTAATGTTACTAATTCTTAAAAAGAAATTCAATTCAGTGTAATGAAATCTTGGTATTTTTTGTATTTAATCTAACCTACCTAGTAATGATGACCAATTTACAGGCTGTATTAGAAGAAAACGTCTTTGTAAATCAGCTGAAAACATTTACAGTACCTGCTTAACAGTAGTATACGTTGAAGTGCTATTTGTTTTCTGACAATAATATATGTGACCCTACCAATTTCTGGATCTTATTGTTGATTTTCATTACAGCAGTAGTAAACTACTATGGTTTCTGATATAAGGCCTAATCCAGAGCTCATCTGCCATTTTTTCCCAGTTAAGTTCATTAACTTTGAGCTAGGTAATCCTACCAATATCGATGAAATAGGTATGAAACACTATACAAATGATAGTTTTCCTCCTGTATTTTATCTGAACCTGGAAACAACAGGCAGGGAATCAACTCAGAATGAGAGGAAACCTTCATAATTCCAATGTTAAAATATTATTTAAAGGATAATTCCTTCCATGCATTCACAACATGCTTTTAAAGATAATATTTAATATTTAATAATATTACTTCAGCCAACATTTATTTTCAAAGATTTTAAATTAAGCTTACTATATTGATTCCATATCTATTTCCATGTAGCTGGATATTGCTTGCTGAGTGATGGATCATTTATTTTCTTGATTCATTTCAGTGTTAGATAGCTAATTTTGTCATGCATTCAAATAGCTAACAGGCTGGATGGTCACATCCAGAGGGTAGTGGTCAATGGCTCGATGTCCAGATGGAGATCAGTGGCAAGTGGTGTCCCTCAGGGATCCGTTCTGGGGCCAGTACTGTTTAAGATCTTCATCAATGACATAGACAGTGGGATCGAGTGCACCCTCAGAAAGTTTGCAGATGATACCAAGCTGAGCGGTGCAGTTGATGCGCCTGAGGGACTGGGTGCCATCCAGAGGGACCTGGACAGGCTGGAGAAATGGGCCTGTGTGAACCTCATGAGGTTCAACAAGGACAAGTGCAGGGTCCTGCACCTAGGTCGGGAGAATCCCGGTATCAATACAGGCTGGGGGATGAAGGGATTGAGAGCAGCCCTGAGGAGAAGGACTTGAGGGTACTGATAGATGAAAAGCTGGACATGAGCTGGCAATGTGCTCTCGCAGCCCAGAAAGCCAACTGTATCCTGGGCTGCATCACAAGAAGTGTGGCCAGGAGGTCGAGGTAGGTGATTCTGCCCCGCTGCTCTGGTGAGACCCCACCTGGAGTACCACATCCAGCTCTGGTGGTCCTCAGCACAGGAAGGACATGGACCTGTTGGAGCAGGCCCGGGGGAGGGCCACAAAAATGATCAGAGGGATGGAACAACTCTGCTCTGAGGAAAGGCTGAGAGAGTTGGGGTTGTTCAGCCTGGAGAAGGGAAGGCTGCGGGGAGACCTTATTGCAGCCTTTCAGTACTTAAAGGGAGACTACAAGAAAGACGGGGATAGTCTTTTTAGCAAGGCCTGTAGTGATAGGACAAGGGGTAATGGTTTTAAATGAAAAGAGGGTAGATTTAGACTTGATATAAGGAAGAAATTTTTCATGATGAGCGTGGTGAAACACTGGAATGGGTTGCCCAGAGAGGTGGTAGATGCCCCAACCTTGGCAACATTCAAGGACAGACTAGATGGGGCTCTGATCTAGTTGAAGATGTCCCTACCAGTTGCAGGGGGGATGGACTAGATGACCTTTAAAGGTCCCTTCCATCCCAAAGCATTCTATGAATCTATGTTTCTATGAGATTTTCTATGGTGAAGTTGATATACTCCTTATATCAGGGACTCTATTATCAAAAAAATTTGTTTAGCTTTCCAGTGTGATTTTTCTCAGAAAAGGTACACACATCCCCAAAGTGTTCTCTGACAATGCAGTTTAAAAATGTAGTTGTGATAGAAAATTTTAAACCATAATCATTGCATATGCAAAATGACATAATACCATTGTCCCCAGGACTGAAGTCCAAGGTGGGGTAGATGTTCATTCATGTGAGCAATATTAAACCAGTATAATGTGGCTGCCTAAGATTCTCTAGTGACTTCAAGCCCTAATGATCCTTATCTCTTTAATTAAGCATTTTGAGTAGATGATAATAAGTGATAATATTGTGGATAATAAAAATAATTATTAATGTTAGAAACTTTTTTTATAAATCTAGAATGCATGATAGAAAGCTTCAGAAATGTGTTTGCTATAAAAACATTCCAGCAGAAATATAAATTGAAAATTTTTAATATGAAATTATTCCAGTCTAAGGATGACACAACCACCCATGAAATAGTCTTTGAGCACATTATCCACTTCATCCGATGTATTTCTAAGGAAGTAAGCATACAAAGAAATGTCCTCTTTAAATTATACTCACAGAAGATGTTTTACATTATGTTTAATATCTTAATAGTGTTAACAAGTCAAAGAATCAATTTATAAAACTTTTGAGTTTTAGAAAATACATATGGTTCAAATAATCACAGCCCTCTTCTGATGAAAGACAGACAGTCCAGCCTCTTGAGGACTTGATTTATTAAGGTGTACCACTTACTACATGCTTATTACCACACCAGTCTGGGAAGGGTAGAGTTCTTCCTATGGAGACATCTAGTGTTTTGACAGAAAGAGAATCTGGTGCTTTCATTTAAAATGAAGATGCCAAAAGTCAGGGTTTTATGCTATTCAAAATGACTGTTAAATTGAATTTCCTTTGAAAAAGATGGAAAAAATGAGCTATCCCATGTGATTTTCAGGGGCATATGCTCTTGGGCAGGATGGCATGTGATTGACAGTATACGTAAGGCTATCTGGAATCATCAACATGATAAAAAACAGAATGAAGGAGAAAGGAGGCATTGTAAGAAAAGCAAAAGGCAGAAGGAAAATTGAGATGGAAATAACTAAAAAGATGAAAGGAAACTTTCAAGGTATTTTTTTCTGCCAAATCAATTACAGCAGATGCAGAGTTTGAGATAATATTCCACAGGTGAGTTTAGAAAGATTTGCCACACCTCAGACACTGAAATAAACTCGTTTCACTGAGCACAGCAACTCTAAACAACAGTGAATGCATTTGTGTAAAAATGAGTACACTTTTACCCCAAAGTCTGTTCTCTTTAATTGAACAGAATAGCTTCTCTGGAAAGATTTAATTCACAGAAAGGAGACAGGTATTCAGCTGCTAAACATCAGTTTCTTCAGCAGACCTACCTAATTTGAGTTATCTAGCACTAACATACCCACGATTTGATCCTGCTTTTCCTGATATGTCCCAAATACTTCTAAATATTAATGAAAACTGGATACATCAAAGGTCTGTTTGTTGGCTTTATTTTAATTATGTTATCTTTTTTTTTTATAAGACAGATTTTTATGAACGAACTCAAACTCTTATATTGTAGGTGGGATACATCGTATTCAGCTTTTGTCTTGTTCAAACTCAGGTGCCTAGTTTAAGGTATTTATCCAGCTGTCATTTTCATCAGAACAAAAGAAAAAGGCATTCCCAAATGGCACTTCAAAATTCCTTTATAAAAGAATCTAAACACATATAGTCTGAAAGTAGTCATTTCTGTACTCCAAGGAAGTCTATTTAGTTTTAGATACATAGCTAAATGTAGATGAATTCCACCCCAAAATGCATTCTATACATAAGCTAAGGTTGTACTTTGTCAATGTTTGCAATTTTAAGCACTGCAATGAAGGGCAATACACAGAAATAACTGTCTTTAAGAATCTTTGATGTCTCTACTGTTTCTCCCCCAGTATGCCTAATTATCTGTGAAATGCTGGTTCGGTTAAATGCCTTGGAAGAAAGAGACAGAGAAAAGCTTTATTTGAATAACTTGGGACATATTTGAAACCTTTGAGAATCAATAACGCTTTGCAAATATTAGCAGTCAAAACCAGAGACATGCTTCTGCCATTTGACTTTGAGCCAGTAGAACTCAACAGAGTTGATCTTAAGTAGTGTAACCAGAGAATAAAAGTCAATATTAGGCAGCTATTAATGGTCACATAACTGTTATGAATTGTATTAAAAACCACTGCATATTATCCTTAAGCCTTCACAGACATGTGCACCCATCCTCCCCCTCCTTCTTTTTTCCTGCACTATTCATTTGTTTCTGGCAGATTTTGCAAGGCAGGGGGGAAATCCTAGTGCTTGTTTAGAAGTTTATTGTGCATTTGAGATAAACATCATCTTTTCTCATGTTAAATTTGAACATCTAACAGAATCAGGCAATAGAACCTACTGAATTTCAGATGCAATTAGTGCTCCTAAACCCTTCAGATACTTTTAGGAAAATACCCAGTGGTAAAAAAAGCCCTGTCAGACTGTAGAGAAATCTACATGTAGAGGGGAGAACTCCCCGAATTACAAATAACATCTCTATATCCTCATTTGACCTGATGGTAACCATAAAAAAAACCAACAACCCTTCCTCCTTCAAAATGGAACATCGTCCCAGTATGACTCTGTCTTGATTCATTTTGCACAGTATGTATAAACACCATACACTTATGGGGTGTTCCTCTTTTAGTTCTTTCTTCATTCTGCTGTTAGAAATTCACCTTCATCTTGATGCTTGGTTAAGCATTGGTGCTTAACTTCAGATGTTTTGGGGTTAACCTGCTTTTTCTTCTTGTAGCTGACTTTACAGTAGGTACAACATGAGATAATTTCATTAGTAGCCTTTAGTTTTCACAAGGGCTATTAATCTTTAGAATTATAGAGGTACTATGGAAATGAGAGGTTGATACAGTGGATACATTTGTGTGTACTAGAATGTTGTGCAGAAGCCCATAGTGATCTAAGGATTAGATCATAGCATCATAGAATCATAGAATGATAGAATCATAGAATCATCACAGAATCATGGAATCATAGAATCATAGAGTGGTTTGGGTTGGAAAGGACCTTTAAAGATCATCTAGTCCAACCTCCCCTGCCATAGGCAGGAAAATCTTTCATTACATCAGGTTGCTCAAAGCTCTGTCCAACCTGACCTTGAACACTTCCAATGATGGGGCAGCCACAACTTCTCTGAGCAACCTGTTCCAGTGTCCCATCACCCTCATTGTAAAACATTTCTTCCTTATGTCCAATCTAAATCTACCCTCTTTCAGTTTAAAACTGTTGCCCTTTGTCCTGTCACTACAGGCCCTGGTAAAAAGTCTCTGTCTTCCTTATAAGCCCTCTTTACATATTGAAAGGCCGCAATAAGGTCTCCCAGGAGCCTTCTCTTCTCCACGCTGAACAACCCCAACTCTCTCAGCCTTTCCTCAGAGCAGAAGTGTTCCAGCCCTCTGGTCATTTTCATGGCCATCCTCTGGACCCACTCTACCAGGTCCCTGTCTTTCTTGTGCTGGAGACCCCAGAGCTGGATGTAGCACTCCAGGTGGAGTCTCATGTGAGTGGAGTAGAAAAGCAGAATCACCTCCCTCGACCTGCTGGCCACACTTCTTGTGATGTACCCAGGATATGATTGTCTTTCTGGGCTGCAAGCACACATTGTTGGCTCATGTCTAGTTTTTCATCCACCAATATCCCCAAGACCTTCTCCATAGGACTGCTCTCAATCCATCCATCCCCCAGTCTGTACTGATACTGGGGATTGCCCCAACCCAGGTGCAGGACCTTGCACTTGACCTTGTTGGACTTCATGAGGTTTGCGTGGGCCCACTCCTCCAACCTGTCAAGGTGCCTCTGGATGGCATCCCTTCCCTCAAGTGTATCAACTTCACCTCTCAGCTTGGTGTCACCCACAAACTTGCTGAGGGTGCACTCAATTCCACTGTCTATGTTGTTGATGAAGATGTTAAATAGTATTGGTCCCAGTATGGAACCTTTGAGGGACACTACTCGTTGCTAGATTATGCTCAGCACTGCAAAAATATACAGCCCGGGACAATCCTTTTCTCTAGGAACTTGCAACCTAACTGGAAGACATAGCCAAAAAAGAAAGAATTTCCATTATGAAGTTTGGGAAAATGAGAAAATAATAATTTCAGTTTTCACCAAATTCTCCAGTGTTTGGATTTAGCCCTTCATGATTTGCAAAGATCATTTGGAAACTCTGTATGTAACTGTTGGACACTTCCTATTTTGAATGTAAGTACAATGGGTGACTCACAAAGCTACTATCCTGGGATGAAAATTTGGCCTTGTCAAAAAGGGAGAACACACACGAGGTATTAGAACTGGGAGGGAACATTTTTCTGACACTGAAAGAATTTTTAAATGCTTTGAAAAATGTTTCCATTCGAAACTGGAATAAAATCTTCAAATACAGAACATTTTCAAACATTGAAAAAGGTTGTTATTTTCACATTGACATGATGGAACTATTTTGATAATTTTGCATATTTTATTTTGATTAAAGCAGTGTCACCTTTTTATTATAAGTCAACTAATATTTCAAAATGAAATGTTCTTTGAACAAAATAGAAGTCTTAATTTAAAATGTGTAGATATCCTTTTTTTCCTGCCAAAAAACTAATCAATGAAAACATTCAATTTCCATTTTTTCATAACATTTCTTAGAGAAAAAAAAGAAAACCAAACCAAAACCAAAACAAAACCAAAACCAGGATCCATATAGCCAGCAAAGAACTTCTGCATACTTTTAAAGAACCTACTGTTATTCCTTCTATAAAAAATTTTAATCTTTAATAAAATTTAGCTACCTCTAAAACCAGAAGAGCTTTTGAAAAAAGAGTGTTTCATTAGTTTAACTGCTATGGATTTTTCATAGTAGTTTATAGAGATGTAAAGATGTAGAGAAGAAAAGACAGGTAGACGACAACATTCAAAAATCTTTTACTGGATTACAAGACAATTTCTAAATATTGACTTTTGAGATATAAAGATTACTTACAAAATTAGCTTCAATATAAATATGAAAAATTTGAAGATGTTATATTAGAACTATATATCCCAAGTACCATATTACTGAATCTGACAGCAATGCTTTTGTTTAGAATACAATAGAAACAGAATTTTATATTCTGCACATTATTTATGAACATGGGACTATCTGAGGACACATTAGTTTTGTAATAATGTTACATATTGCTCCAGTATTTATCCATCAGGATACAATTCTCCATTCCTGATACTATGGAAGATATGCAAAAAGAACACTGTGAATTGTATGAAATAGCTTGTCACAGAAAAATATGTTTATCAAACTGTCACAAGTAAGTACTCTTAGGAATGAATAGGTCCTAAACATATATTATTTAACTGAAAGCTCTTTAATTGTTTATATTATATTTCATTAATATATTAGAGGAAAATGTTACACTTAAGTAGTTCTGCCACTTACTATATAAGCTTAACTGAAGTTCAAGGGAATTTTCTCTCTTTAAGAATTAAAGAATTGGGAATATTTTATTCTATTCTTACCCTTGCAGGATCTTATAAGATAGTGTCTGGTCTGAAGGCAGTGAGACAGCTTTCTTTATAGAGGATAATAAAAAGCAGGAAAAGCATTAGAAAATGCTCGTTTGTGTAGATGTAAGTGCAATATATCTAATTTATTTATGCCAGCTTTATTCACAGAAATAAGTATCATCTACATAAACAGTTTCTGATTTGAACAGGCTCTTTTGCAGAGGGATATGTTTCTCAATCTAAGAGCTGCATAAACAACTCTTATGTAGCGTGGATGGCTGGCACTAAGAGACCACATGGGCCATGATGTGTGTATAGTTGTATCACAAGAAAACCAAATGAAAATGGTCTTCATTGCATCTTTTGTAATCTCATACACTTGTTCAAGTTGAGTGTAAGATAAGTATAAAACATTCTCTCTAAAATAAAGTTGTTAAAACACAGCACAACTGCATATACTCGTTTTTGAAAGAAAAAAAAAAGGGAAAAAAAAAAAAAGGAAAGAAAGAAAACACCAAATACTGCAAGGACAAGACAAGGAATTGTCTTGGGTCATTTAACAGTAAGGATACAAATAAGTGACAGTCAGATGTATTAGCTTCAGAATAATCTGCAATGGCAAGCACCAGAACTGCTATTAGATAAGCCAATTAAAAAAAGATAGGAGGAAACATTTTACAATCTACTCTAGTTAATAGCCATGCACTAGTTGGAAAAGGATTAGCTGTATTCCAGGTTATTTCCCCATCTTCATTTTCCATAATATAATTTACACTAAAGAACAGAGTTTTCTGTACTCACAGGATATTGATACCAGGTCATTAGTTGGATGTGTCACATTTCCAAGTAAAATATTTCTTCATAACTTTAAGATAAAAAAGAATATTTACATCCATCTCCTTGGGAGTACAAGCATCTGAAGAAAATATCCTGTGACCCATAGAATGTGTGTTTATGTGCATGTATATATGTATATGTATATATAAAATGTTATTTCACACAAAAGTTTCATTTCATAAGCCAAGCTGCTTGCTATCTCAAACTACGCTAATGAAAAGGGTGTCAGCAAATTAATAATAAATGTACAAATATGATAACTCTAAGGAGGATCTATATTTTCAAAAGATCATGGATCAAATGTAGATTTGATAAAAGCAAGCAGCAGTCCTTCTGTGATTTTTTCTTCCTGTTGCAATTTATTACTTTTTTTTTTCCTTTTGAAAGTTGTCTCAGTGACACCACTACAGAAAATAAAGATCATCTCTAAAAAATGTCACAGAGCTAATTTATATTTACATGTTTTCTATGCAAGTCTAGCCTGGTGCTGCTATTAATGCCATTTGGCAATAACTATTTTCTCTGCGGTCACCAGTTCTTTTGTCCACGGCCATTATCATTATCTGAATAGCTTTAAAAAATGCTAAATAGCTGTTGAAAACAATTACTTTTTCTTCCCCATGGAATTTAGCATTTTGCTAATTCATAGCTCAGTTGGTCAGTGTCTCTGTAACAATTATTAAATTATTTCAAAGAGCCTAACTTGTTGGAATTTGCACTGCTTGCTTTCTTGCTCTTTTTAGAAGGGTTATAAATATCAGAAGGCAGGTCCTTTAGAAGGATTTGTTTTCCCTGTGTATCTGTTGGTGGGTTACTATGATAAGGCTTTACATGTGCTGTTATAGTAAGGCAGCAATATAGAGGCTGTCTGTACTGAAATCTAGAAGCCATAGTGTTTGCATAGGTGTCTTGACATTGCCAAGGCAGCTGTGGCTTCCACTAAGTCCAGCTGCCCCTGTTCTTGCATTTATACCAAAAATATAAGCATCAGCTCTTTAACACAAATTATGCGTCTTGAAATACCATCCTCTGCTTCAAGTAAGTTGTACTAAAGACATTTAAGGAATCTCTTAATGTTAAATATTTACTCTACCTCCTTTTTACATTCTTATGTCAGAGAGCTTTAAATGAAAAAACAAGTGAAGTCTCCAGAATATTACTGTAAACATTCAGAAGTTTCATTATACAAGAGTTCTAGGAAATTTGGATTCATTTATGCTTAATCACCTTCATCTGTCTTCCAATACCACCCAATTTGGGCTTTCAGTCACAGAACTCAACGCACAGTTATAAACACTAAATTTCACATCAGGCTACAAACTCTATGCAGGTACCGGCATTTTTTCTTGAGTTCTAATGAGTCTTTTGGGGGAAGAAAAAGGATACAAATATATGTGGTTAGAGTGTAGTGTTAACAAATCCTGAAGTGGATGGATTTGACATAGGTAGGGATTCAATTTCAAATGTGCCATTCAGCCTTAGCGTCTCCAGGAGAAACACCACAGCAGCAAAAGACGACAGCATGAACATTGTGCAAAATATAGTATTATAAATTGCAAGTAGTTTTGCACTGCTGAAACATATTCTGAGGGCCGGTCATGTAGGGGCGAAGCTCATTTCAGTTAACCGATTTCCACTGGCATAAATGAAGTTTCACTCACTTACACCTGTGTAGAATCAGGCCCTTGATGCACTACATTTCAATTTCTGAGTTATTTACACGTTCTGCTGATCTAAATTACAGAAAGAATTTTCCTGTGTTAGGAACAAGAAGATATGATGCCTAATGTTAAAATCCAAAATAATTCTGATTTACCAAACAATCTTAAGATAAATTAAAAAATGCACATCCGAACCGACCAGTAATGTTTGTAGCCCTTTCTTTTATGACTTTTATGACAAGTGCACTCTGTGCTGGGTTAAAAACTGGCTGGATGGCCAAGCCCAGAGAGTGGTGGTGAATGGAGCCAAATCCAGACCGGTCACGAGTGGTGTTCCCCAGGGCTCAGTATTGGGGCCGGTCCTGTTTAATATCTTTATCGACGATCTGGATGAGGGGATTGAGTGCACCCTCAGTAACTTTGCAGATGACATCAAGCTGGGTGGGAGTGTCGATCTGCTGGAGGGTAGGAAGGCCCTGCAGAGGGACCTGGACAGGCTGGATTGTTGGGCCAGGGTCAACTGTATGAGGTTCAACAAGGCCAAGTGCCGGGTGCTGCACTTCAGTCACAACAACCCCAGGCAACGCTACAGGCTTGGGGAGGAGTGGCTGGAAAGCAGCCTGACTGAAAAGGACCTGGGGGTGTTGTTTGACAGCCGGCTGAATATGAGCCAGCAGTGTGCCCAGGTGGCCAAGAGGGCCAATGGCATCCTGGCTTGTATCAGGAATAGTGTGGCCAGCAGGACCAGGGAGGTGATAGTGCCCCTGTATTCGGCACTGGTGAGGCCGCACCTCGAGTACTGTGTCCAGTTTTGGGCCCCTCACTACAAGAAGGACATCGAGGTGCTGGAGCGTGTCCAGAAAAGGGCAATGAAGCTGGTGAAGGGTCTAGAGAATAAGTCTTCTGAGGAGCAGCTGAGGGAGCTGGGGTTGTTTAGCCTGGAGAAGAGGAGGCTGAGGGGAGACCTTCTTGCTCTCTACAACTACCTGAAAGGAGGTTGTAGCGAGGTGGGGGTCGGTCTCTTCTCCCCAGTAACAAGTGATAGAATGAGAGGAAATGGCCTCAAGCTGCACCAGGGTAAGTTTAGGTTGGCTATTAGGAAAAACTTCTTTACTGAAAGAGTAGTCAGGCACTGGAACAGGCTGCCCAGGGAAGTGGTTGAGTCCCCATCCCTGGAGGTATTTAAAAGATGGGTAGATGTGGTGCTTGAGGACATGGTTTAGTGGTGGACTTGGCAGTGCTAGGTTAACGGTTGGACTCGATGATCTTAAGGGTCTTTTCCAACGTTAACAATTCTATGATTCTATGATTCTATGATTGCAATGATCTCTAACGAGATTGAACTATCAGTATAACTTTCAGTTTAGATGATACAGATTCATGTGTTTAGACTAAAGATTGCAAGTTCAGTCTCCACAGTATTTGGCCTCTCCTTACAGATTAGTCATGTGTAATAAGTGGCAGAAGCCTTCAAAACGTATTATCACAGGTGGACCTTTGGTACTTATTTGTAGCCCTGTTGAATAAGCATGCTTCAGGCTGTTTGCATACGTCCAGTAGCGGGGTTAAAACTTGGGTGTGATAAGGTTACCTAAACCATAGCACAACTAAAGAAAGTCAAGCATCCAAGAAAATCAAGGTTGATTTCTACATGTCACATTTAAAAACTAAATATGTACATTGCCTGAGGAATGCATTTGAAACAGCAAAGTCTGGTAGGAAAGAATGTTTTAAGAGCACTATTTCAGCAGGGATATTTCTACTGGGAATAAATAAACTGCTGAACGTGCCTCATTTTTTAATGCCCCACAGATGTAAACTATACTTGATTCTATTGTCTATAATTTAATTTAATGCTTGGAATGTTGCAGTAATATACAGTAACTGATATGCCCTTTGATTGAGAAACAGCCAGACCAAAAAAGTTTAAAATTTTTCCTGCACTGTAAAGCCTTCTTATTGCAAAGAAAAGGTTAATTTTAGTATGAATTTCTATTATTCAATCTTTATTAGAGATGACATACAGAACTAAGAGAAAGACAATGCCTGCTTTATGTCTTTTATTAATTGGAAAGCTTTTCTGTTGCAGATGTGTGGGGTTTTTCTTTGTTAATTGTGAACAATATCTTGCAAATTTAAATAATGGTTCAATAGAAGCATTGGTTGAATAACACCATCAGCAGTACTGTGAAATTCTTTTTCTGCAACGATATAATTGGTTTTTACCTATCCTTATCCTCACTCCTGTTAAAAACTTCTAATGCTTTGAGGAACCAGGCACTTAACATTCAGAACAAGAAAGATGCAAAGGAGAGCAGTAATATTCAAAAATACTTTTCACTTTGAAGTATTTCTAGTCAGAGAATTAACTTAAATATTTCTATTAATGCATAGCACTATGCTGCGACTCAGCATTCTATTGTGTCATAGAATTTTAATTTTTTACTCCATGTTATTTCAATACATTTCTAATACATATGGATTAGAAAAATAATATATTTTGATGTGTATACTTTGGTTTCTTTTCAAATCAGACTATTTCTTTTGTTTTGCAGCTGTTCTTCAGACAACCAGCCAGATATAGGATATCTATATTTTCATTTTTAGAAGGGACTTATGGAATATTTATAATGCAAAAATTCCTCTATTAAACAAAAAATGTATTTAACCTTTTTTTTTTTCCTTAAACTGGTTATATCTCCAATTTCTCTGTAACCAGAGCCTAGTGACAATCTGTTAAGTGACCTGAAGGCTGTCTTATTTTTTTCCAAAAATCTATGCCTTCCTAATTTTATGAACTTTATGTTAGGAGAGTCTTATGGGTTGTTGTCCTCACATAGACTAAAATTGCCAACACAGGTGCAATATATTGCTTATACTCAATTTATAACCTGTTTTGCAACATCGTCAGCTTCCGTCATTTTCATGTGACTGTTGCAGCACTAACGTTTCTGAAAGTCTGTACAACTGAGTGTTGAGTGTATGTGAGAAGCTAATGTTTATAAATTGCAAGTTTCTCTTGTGATTGTGGAGATGCTGAATGTGTGACAGAACCATGAAGACCTTGAAGCCAGAAGAAAATAAAAGATAAACAATGCAATTTAATTTCATTTCATTTTCAAAATACTTTTAAGTCAATGCTTCTGATTTTTAAGCTGACTCCATGATTTGATACATACATTTGACTATTTAGGTTGGACAGTGCTTAGTTACACAGAATATTAGCTTTTGTTCCTTTCATGAATTAATTTTTACATAAGCAACTGACCTAAAGTTATGGCCAGTTATGTGCAAAGTTTGTTTCCAACAGAAACAAAACTCACACAGAAGAGGCTGGAGACATCTGGAAGCTTGTTGATGAACCAGCAAACCTCAATCTAACAAAATTTTTGAATTGTTGAAAGAAAGTACATTTTTTGGTTCTTTGACCATTGGTAACAAGTGTGAAAACTGGGATTTGCTTTTTTTATTTATCACTTTTTAAAATGGTGAATAGTGGACAACAAATCTATACACACCACATGTTTTTTAGCACAGAGTAGCTAATAGGAAATCAATGTTAAACTCAGGGATTTGTAAGTATCAATTTAACATATTATAAACAAGGAAAGATGGTGGTACTAGAGTGCTTATTTATTTACTTGTGCATATGAATCAATAGAAATAGAATACTTATCATTCATTAACATTACAAATTAATGTACTTCCTTCTTCTGAAGAACTGGAGATTGTTGAAGGCTGAATCACTTGCTAGTAAAGATATCTTCTGAATATAAATATTTGCATTCCTTGGAGGATATTCTTCTCCACAGGAGCTAGGAGCACTTAGCTTTGGCTTTATGCCTAACTACACACCTTTAATGTGTGACTACCTCAAAACTCTTATACACTGTATTGTACCTAGAGGTTAAGTGTGGCATGTTAAGGGGAGACGAACTGCAATTAAAAATACAATAATGGCATTAAAATATGCACTGCCATAACTTCAGTAAGGTCTCTTGTCTGTTGCTGTCAATAGGAGCTTATTAGGGTTTGCTTAATTATGTGTGCACAGGGAATGATATAGTTGCTAATGGTGTGGACAGTGGCACCTGAGCTGCATTTCAGAGTAGGACAAAGCTCAGCATTTTAAAACTGATCTTCACATTTTGGCACTTCATTCTATACATGGGGTCGGGGGGTAGCAGGTTTTACTTTCAGAGCTGCTGAGAATCTCCACTTTTGTGCTGACTTACTTGAGGAAAAAGCATGAAAAAAAGAGATATTTGGTAATGTTTAATTTAAGCTATATTATGTGGCAGAAATATGTTAAATGGGCAGCAGCAGCACTGCCCGAAAAATCAATGAATCATATGGCAACAATAGGGTTGCTGTGCTAAATAATTACACGAGTTTACACAGTGCTCAGCACATAAGAATCTGCCATTTAGACTTGGTGAGCTAACAAACTCTGAAAAGTATTCCAGCTTATTTAAAAGTCTACCTTGAAATTGGAGACTGATCTACGGTTGGCAGGTTGCTTGCAGGTATTTTATTCACCTATGAGTTCAAAAGATATGAGCCTCTGAACTTCAAGGCAGGGAGAGGGAAGTTGCCTTTGAAAAAGCAGGGGGAATAAAACAAGAAGATGACTGAGACTAAAACTTTTTATGTCTTCAAAAGAACATGCACTGACTACTGGGAAAGCATCAATTACTAGTGCTGTGAGCAATAATTACTATTACTAACAAGCATCCTCACTTACAGATACGATGTTTTAAGAGACAGATTCAGTGGTAGATTTTTAATGAGCTCGCTTCATAGTTACAAATACTCTGTTGCATAACACAGAAATGTTTAATGTCTTTTCTCATGAAACTTAAAACTAACAGTTAATTTGCTTACTGTTTCTGTAAAGATCTCTTCTTTCCCTCTGAACTAGTCAGTGAACCACATATTAATTTTCTCAGTTCAGTTTTATAATAGATTTTGAAAAATTCTTAGCCATTTTTCTTTTATTATATGGATGTAGCCCACTGCCCATCGTGCAGCAGCTTCTCTTTGTTCTTCTGTGTGTGCTGACACCAGAGATAGTTGCTAGCGTGCAAAGAGCATAACCTGCAATGCTGGTGCTGATGCACCTGGAATAGGAGCAGAGTCAAAGGTTCAAGGAGCCTCGGTGAGAGCTTCAGAGGTGGTCACAGGCTTTTACTGGTTCTTTTGCCTCTTCTGCACTTCTCTATAAGCATTTTTCTTCTGTGAGGTTGTTCACAATTGGAATGAAGAAGTAAAATAATGGTTTAAAGGTGACCATTTAGTTTCTGCATAAGTGTATGCTCTCACTTATTGTAGTTTAACTCACTTCTTTTCACTCTTTATTGCTCCCAGGCATATTCTCAAGCCATATAATTTGTCACTGAACACTGAAGTTTTTTGTCAAACACAAGTATAGGATTCCAGCACTGCTGATGCTTGTTTTTATTTATTTTTTCCCCTTGCACGAACATCATCAGTGCATGTGTGTCAACTCAAATTCAAATTCTTTTCATTACATGTGAAATGGAAAATAGACTAGCAATGGCTTTTTCTGTTCCAATACTCTGTTAACGTTGCACTCCACAGAAGCTGTAGAACAAAAAATAGTTTTGCCAAGAGAGATGAAAACTGAGTGTGTGGTGGAGAAACCAAGTATTATGGCAGCAAGAGTGCTTAGTGGAAACACTGCCTGGAAAGCCAAGGCTTTTTGGTGGGTGTCAAAAAAGGTGACTAACTGGGAGGATGATTAATTCCCTTTTGTATATAAATGCTACAAGAAAAATTCTCATAAAAGAAGCAATTAGCTACAAATGTCAAGTATGACATACTATGAATTCACAGATTAATCAAACTAGGCTATATCCCATTAATCATATATCTCAAAATGGCATAAAAAGAGCTTTACTTTATACCTTTTTTATGCACTGTTGATGGACTTCATGCATTTTTGTGAAGTAGCCAAAATGTCAGCTTGACAAATGTTTTCACGTGATCAAAAAGCTCAAAATGGTGTTATTTCTATTGCGTGCTGATGAACACAGAAAACTATAGCATAATAAATTGCAATGTCTGGAATCAAGGATGACTTTGATTGTCTTGGCAAAAAAATTTAAGTTATTTAACAGAAATTTATGGAGGAAAGTCACTCTGAATCATGTTTTCTCTATTCTGCATTCCATTCAGTTATGAAACGTAAACGAACAAACCAAGAGATAGTTTTCAGAGACTGAATTAAAATTCATTTTTACTAAAAAGTGAACATAATGAACAACTCTGTGTTAGCAGTCTTATTATACAAGAAAACTATAAAATTATATTCGATACTTGCCATCATTATCTAAATTGCATTTAGCCACTCATTCTCAAATAAGATAATAACATCAATAACAAAGAGCTGTAACTGATGCAATTACAACACAACCTGTACAGCTGTGAAACTGTGGCCACCTCTTCTGTTTGAGAAGTATTAATGCTGTAATAGGCCCTGCTAGTGTGAAAGACTATGGTCTCCTTGGCTGCATAAGTATTACTAAATAAAACCATTTTATGGCTCAGAGGCCACATGGCATACATCCATAAAACTAAACTGTTCCACCGTCTCCATCTCCAAGCAACATAACGTCATCCAACCCCCCTATGTAGAATGGTCCTTGTTGTACTGTCTCCTGAACCATGCCGAAATATTACTTGGAAGAGTGCTAGTTTTCACAGTTGCCAAGAAGAACATAAAAAATTTAAGTACTAGGGATAATCACAGGTCAGTGCTTTAGTGTATGCTTGTGCTCTGGATTTGCTTTTTAAAATTGTATGTAATCTTTACTAAATCTATCCCTGCTAGGTTTGTTTTAATTTGGATAATTTCTTATTTTATTGCATGTCTATTGTATTCCAGAATAGAATCATTATTATTTAACTGATATATTACAGCAGAGGTGAGAGACATAAGTGAGAAGAGTTTCTGTTGTCCCAGGAATCTCACGTGTATAATAAAGGGCCCAATTCTTTGCCTCTGAGTTTGAAGAAATAGTAGGGAAACATTCACTTGCTGCATTATAGCCAAGGGGCAATAATGGGCACAAGTAATGTTACCACAGTAATGTTAATGAGCAGTGGTAATCTCAGTTACCATCAACAACATCTTAAGAAAAGCATATCTGTAATCTGTTCATTAAAACCTAGTTAGAAGCTGCATTGACATACTTTGGCTGACCACATAGCTCAATAATAATGTTCTTGTTTGATCCAGGAAGCACTTGAGTATGGAATGCAAAATTAAGAAATTTCTTTTATTTGGATTAATCCAAATCTCATTCTGAGGACATGTCCAGCCCCTAAGAAATCTGTATCACGGGAAAGGTTCTAGGATCTAACAAAACAGGCTAGTTCACAGTGACAATATTATGAAATAATTGCTTCAAATCATGGAAATTCTAATTTCATTGAGGACAATGAAATAATATAGGTCACTTTTACGCAGCGTGGTCTCCTCATCAGATAAACACGTGTTCTACAGTAGGTATATTCATAAAGCATATGACATTGTGCATAGGCACAAACTCTAGGCCCTAGGGAAAACAGTACCGTTGCATGAAAAATGTTATTTTTTTATAAGTAACTTAGCAACTGTGACTTCTTCTAGAGCCAAGAACAGAATCTAAAGGCTGTAGTCAGAATTTTGCTTCAATGGTTTTTTTTTTCTGTCATCAGTGTCCCCCAGATTCAGAACTGTTAGGGTTAGGTACTGATGTGGGGATTCCTGCTTAGAGCAGAGGTTCAGATGCACTCCTCAGCATATTGAAAGGATGTGGGTTTTGGGCAGGGAGGAACCTGTATACTATCTCCCTAAGGAGTAATCTACAAATGATTGCTGTTATTATGAATACATTATTTAGAATTTCAAGCTTTTCCCTTTTTTGTATGTATTAATATAATCTATATTATAAACCATAATAGTGTAATTCTGCCAACCTCTTACTCAACTAAAGCATGAAAGAGTTTCATTTTCATATGTCTCAGCTAACCTTTGCCTTCTCACTTCAACTATGTGATAAATCACCATCTTATTTGCAAAAGCCAACTTTTCTCATTAAGAAATGAGTAATAAGCTTGAGTGTGTTACGGGATCAGCCTTGCTGTGCCAATATATCCTCACTCACTTTTTGCTGTAGACACAGTGCTACATTTTCCACTCTATAATGTAGACATGCTGAATTGCATAATCCAAAATTAAACAATCTAAACTACAAAACCACATCAAAGTGACACAAAGGAGTTAATTAGCCCCACAAGAGGATTGCAGGTATGTTTTCCACTGCCTCAAGTCCATTTAGCTAGTTGTTCTGAAATATTTTTCTGATACTAAAGAGAGAATGCAAGATTAGTTTTAAGTTAAATCATTTGCTTATCTTGACTGGCATTTTTCTGCTGACCCTGGCAAAAATCTGATGCTTCGGGAACTGTGACTAATTCTAACACTGACCAGGTGACATAGTATATATGTTGCCCCCGAGTCTTCTGGCATATAATACACATCTAGAAGCATCAAAATTGATTGCTATTATCATTCATTAATAAGTACTAATGTCAATAACATTAATAGCTCATAGCTAATTCTATTAGTACATTCAGTTGTATATGTAAAACATTCAGTCCTGTAGGTTGCTGAAAGCACATAAACCTTTTCACGTGCTTCCACCTTATGATGTGGATATAATTTTAAACAATATTGTATATTCATCTTCATATGCACTTACTCATAGTATATGAGAATATAAAATCTTTCCCAACTCTCTGTTAAGTGTTAAATTTAATTAGGTCCTTGATAACTAGATCACATTTAAATATATTCAGATAAGATTAGGACAAATAAAAAGCCACAGTAATTAATCACAGCTAAGAAGAAGATGACATTATTAATCTGGGCTAAGTATCAGCTCCAAAATATTATTGTCTTCAATATTTTTAACTCTTAGTAAAACACAAATATTCCCACTGCACACTTCCAGCAGTTAAAGTTTGAATACTCCTCTTCAAGAAAATACTTGCCTTTTTCTCAGTTTACTAGTGTTGTGAAAAATGTGCCACTAGAACAAAATTTTCTTTAGCAGTATCAAAGCATAAAACATAAAATGCTTCAAACATCAACAATACAAAACCTTAAACAATGAATTTATGAGGCCATTTAAATTAATAAAGCATCGTGTTTATATTCAATGCTAGGTAACACAATTTTAGTTGAAAAACAGAGAGCATGGTAAGATTTTTCTGAATTGTTTAGAAATTGAGAGCCTATTATTTTTCAAAAGTACCCATACAGTTTAGGCAACCAAGTCCCATTATTTCCAGTCTGGCTAGGTTGGAGATTCACTTTGATCGATTGTCAGGCACCTAAATTCCTTTGAAAATATGACTATTTGTGATGTAAAACTTTCTGCCACTGACCTCTGGGCATGTTCTCTTGTTTTTACAAGAAGGTTCAATCTAAGGGCATAAGACATATCCAATCTTGGATTAGAACTTTATAAAAATAGTAAGTATATAATTTGACAAATAAAAATGTCTGCATATGTTGCAACAGTCCCATCTCCTCATCACTGAAGCTTGTTAGAAGGCTGAAAAATTGTTATACCCCTCAGGGAAAGGTGCAAATATTCTAGAAACCTCAAATTGGTGTTTCTCTCATTTACTTTAACATATTTGAAGACCATTTTCCCAGGAGAAAAATATAAATGAAATTCATTACTAAAATATGATATAAAGAATGTGAAAAATATAGTATTCTGTAGAGGTCTGTTTACCTTTTATCATCTTCACCTGCCCTTCATTGTATTAAACTTTGTAACCTTGCTTGAAGTACAAAGGGAAAAAAAAAAGAAATCTAAGGTTGCTGCACATAATCCTTTACTTTACACTAACATTTCCCCTTGAGAATGCATTCATGCAATTCTATAAAGCAGAACAGAAACTGTAGATATATAGGAAAGTATATGTTATGACACTTAAAACTTATTACACTTAAAACCAGGTAAATTATACAAAAGAAGTCTCTCTAGAGGCCAAAAACACTAAATACAAAGCCATAGAGAACAAAGAAAGAAAAAAAAAAGAAAAAAAAAGAAAAAGAAAGAATACAAAGAATCTCTCTCATCTGCTGCTCATTAGTGCACAGCAACTTGCAGACTAGATAAACACATAAATGGACTCCCTGCTGTTTATACCTAACTATTGTTTGCATGGAAATATGTTCTATCAGCATAAATGTGATTATATTCCATTCTGGTCACATTTTAGTGGCATGTTCATTCTGTTTCATTTATAAGACATGCTGATGTCATACGGAAAACTCTGAAACAAGGTCTATTTAGGGAAAACACTGTTGTAATGTAATATATTTGCTGTTTCACTTTTCTCGTTGCCTTACTCCTGGATAGGTTTGTACAAAAATAATTTCTTTGTCTCTCAAAGCTCATTTTCTTTTACTGCTTATGATTTTTAGCTGAGGTCATATTTCTAATTTGCAGTTTTGCAGCTGCTCACTACTGCCTTGCTACTACACAACTCAGACCGGATTTTTCTATAGCATGAGCTGTGGTGAGTGGGAGATCATCTGTGGGGAAGGAAAGGAGAGGACACTGCACCACGCACTGGTACTGTGCTCCATGAGCCATGTGCACCACCAACCTGAGACTTTCAGATCATGCTGCTTTAGCTTTTTTCCTAAGTCGGCAACTCTGGCTCCTGAGACACAGCAGGGACGCTATGTGTTCACAGAACTTTGCTGTGGGTTCTGGCATCAGAAATAGGAAGCTGAAGAAGTTTTACAGAGCTACACAAAATTTCTACAAAATTCTCTCACTTGGAGTCCCAGTCCATGGGCTCAGCCCTGGTAGGTGATAATGAAGCTTGTCTTAAGGCTTGATATGGGAAGTAGTGCTCAGCATCCTCATTGGCATTGGGCTGGCATCCATTAGCAGTCTTACCCATGCCTCATATAATAGTATTTCCCAATTCCATTCAAAATACTTTGCTTAATTGATTTTAGGAGCCCCGTTTTCTTCTAATGGCCAATCCCACTCTCTAGCTAATAATCTCTCTGGGATCAGCCCTTAGATTTCTGCTTTCTCCTTCCCTGTGGGTCCCAAAAATCTTGGCTGCAGCTTTTAACAGTCATTTGTCATGGAACTTTATGTTCACCACCAAGCATTCGGTACTATTAAAATTTCATTCAATTTATTTCGCTCTACCACTTTTTTCTTAAGCTCATCTATTCTGTGCATTATATGCTAATTTCATTAACACACTGCTTGTTTTTATGCCAAGCCCATTAATGAGTCTATTAAATAAGATGCATTCCATGAATAACCTTTCTGGAAATCAAAAAAACCCACTTCTTCAAGCCCAGTTACTCTCCTTTCTTTATTTATTTTATAAGGTGTATGCTAATACCTGTCCAACCCTAACCCTTTAGCTGACTAATAGCATCTCATAGCACTATATTAAATATTTTACTGAAGTCTAGACACATTTGCTCTGCTACATTTCATCTGTCTGAAGAAATGAATCATATATCGAATAACAATAAATTAGTACAAGTAAGTGCATTTATCTTTGATGAAGCTGTCTTCAGTGTCATCTTGCTGTCAATTTAATTCCATGTTTTAAGGACTGTTTTTTTCCTTTAAGTTGAAAAGATACTCCAACTAAATTTAGCAAAACAGAATGTAGGCATCTAGTGTAGAGTAGCCTTTTAGGTTCCAAATAATCAGTAGGAAGACATAAGCATATGTGAAGAGTAAATCACTTCATACATATGTACCTATATATATACACAGACATATTTGGAATTAAATGAGATACCTATTTTCTCTCTTGAATGAACTGGGAGCCGTACTTTTAGATGACTGGATAAGCCTATAGTTTGAGTTGAAGATTGTGCCCTTCTGACTTGAGGTTATCAAAGTCCCTTTTTTTCTTTTTTTTCCCCCTAAATCAAATAGAGACACTTCCCAGTTGACTGGAAACTGGCAAACATTGTCCCAGTCTTCAAGAAGGGCAACAGGGATGACCCCAGTAACTACAGGCCTGTCAGTCTCACCTCTGTGCCTGGCAAAATTATGGAGAAGATTATTCTGGGAGTTATGGAAAAACACCTGAAAGACAATGCAGTCATTGGTCCCAGCCAGCATGGATTCACGAGGGGAAAGTCCTGCTTAACAAACTTAATTTCTTTCTATGACAACGTTACCCACCTAGTTGACCAAGGGAAGCCAGTCAATGTAGTCTTTTTGGACTTCAGTAAAGTTTTCTGTACCATCTCTCACAGTAGCCTCCAGGACAAAATGTCCAGCATACAGCTGGATAAACACATAATGCAATGGGTGAGCAATTGGCTGATGGGTCAGGCTCAAAGGGTTATAGTGAATGGGGTTACATCAGGCTGGTGACCAGTCACTAGCGGGGTTCCTCAGGGATCCATCTTAGGGCCAGTGCTCTTTAATGTCTTCATAAATGACTTGGATGCAGGACCTGAAGGATTGCTATCTAAGTTTGCCGATGACACAAAATTGGGAGGAGCCGTTGACACTCTCGAGGGCAGAGAGGCCCTGCAGAGAGATCTGGATAAATTAGAGAGCTGGGCAATCACCAGCCGTATGAAGTTTAACAAGGGCAAGGGCCAGATTTTGCACCTGGGAGAGGGCAACCCTGGGTGTACATAGAGACTGGGGAACGAGAGGCTGGAGAGCAGCCCCGCGGAGAGGGATCTGGGAGTTCTGGTCGATGGCAAGTTGAACATGAGCCAACAGTGTGCCCTGGCAGCCAAGAGGGCCAACGGTGTCCTGGGGTGCATCAAGCACTGTATTGCTAGCCGTTTGAGGGAGGTGATTGTCCCACTCTACTCTGCACTGGTGCGGCCTCATCTTGAGTCTTGTGTGCAGTTTTGGGTGCCACAGTACAAAAAGGATATGAAGCCACTAGAGAGTGTCCAGAGGAGAGCCACAAAGATGGTGAAGGGTTTAGAGGGGAAGCCATATGAGGAGCGGCTGAAGTCACTTGATCTGTTCAGACTAGAGAAGAGGAGACTGAGGGGAGACCTCATCGCAGTCTACGGCTTCCTCACAAGGGGAAGAGGAGGGGCAGGCGCTGATCTCTTCTCCCTGATGACCAATGACAGAACCCAAGGGAACAGCAGGAAGATATGCCAGGGGACGTTTAGGTTGGATATTGGGAAAAGGTTCTTCACCCAGAGGGTGGTGGAGGACTGGAACAGACTCCCCCGGGAGGTAGTCACAGCACCAAGCCTGACAATATTCAAGAAACATTTGAACAACACCCTCAGACACATGGTGTGAATGTTGGGGTTGTGCTGTGCAGGGACAGGAGTTGGACTCAATGATCCTTGTGGGTCCCTGCCAACTCAGGACATTCTATGATTCTATATATGTATTGTTACTAATAATCTTTTATTCCCATATTTGATATTACTGCCCTTATTGAAATCAAATTTTCATTTAGCTTTGAGTTATACTTAGATCATCTCTAAGTTCTGCCCAGTCCTTATTGAACAGTGATCTAATTGCCATCTCCTTTATGTTCTTCCTTTCAGACACCTAAAGATCTTATAGCTGCAGCCACTGTGAAGGCTAAGCTTCCCAGATGTTTTAAAAAATGTGTATTATATAAGCGTATTGAATGTGGCATCAGGAAATAAAAAAGAAAAAACAGATTTTATTCTGCTTTGATGGAGACAGACTAGGCATATTAAAGAAAAAAGCCCCTACTGACTTTATAATGGGCATGACTTAATGGACCCTAAAAAAAAAGCATTGTAGTAGCCAGCAGACATATATTCTACATTTTTGCTCAAAGCATGTCTGGGAAAGCATGTCTCCTGGTTCCAGCCTCCCAGCCTCGCATTGGGTACAACGGAAGTACTTGACTAAGAACAGTAGCTGAACTGACAGCTTTTTCATTTCATAGGCTTTTGCTGCTGCATTTTAACATGCCTGCTACAGATATTTTTTCCGAAAGCCAGTTGAGGGTGCCAATTCTAAGGATACTACTCTGAAAATAACAGAAAAAAAATCCGCTTCTGTACGTATAAACATAACTATATCCTTATGTCAATGTTATTTTTTGTGCTTTTCAATGTCAAATTGGACAGCAGTGACACAAAGCCCGTAATATGAAATAAAATGAATTCCAGATGGATTGCCTCAGTTTGTTATTTCAGTAGCATTCAGAACAATTTTAATTTATTTTTACTAAAAATTGTAGCTTACAAAGATTCCTTTGATGGTGTAGCTCAAGGGTGTAAATACATAAATATATACTTGTGCTTTAAAATGAAGACCACAAAGTCCTTAAATGTCAGTAAGAGTAACAGCTAGTCAGATGCTCCAACATATGAGTTTTGGAACCTTTAGCAGTGGTCTTCATCAAAACTGTTCTATAATTTCAGAATTTTATTATTTTTATACGTACATATAAAATGAGTACACATACCTAAAATTCAGCTCTTAACTTTCTTTATTTTAATTAAGACATCCTTCTCTGTTATTAAGCATTCATTAGGAGACTTCAGTGAAATCAGTGTGAACTTCTTTTATGAAGTAGGGTGCAATTCAGTTGGCTTAAAAAGGTATGTCAGTGAAAATGGAGAGGGATTGTGCAGTCAAATGAGCAAACATGCATTTGACTCTAGCCTAACAGTTCATTATTTTGAAGGGAAGACTCTAAGGTTCTGGTTCCTGCTTCCCAGGACAATTTTTACTTTTTTAATCCAAAGATTGCACATAACTTTCAAGGTATGAGGTATAGGATCTGATGACATTTCTTGATGAATTGAATACACTAATCACTGGTTTATTGTTTGGAATTTTGATGAGTTATAGGCTCCTAAAGGCCAACATATGTATGGTTGAGACAGACTGGATCTCATTCTAAAAAGTGAGAGTAAACAACCAGAATGGCTAAATATAATTCTTTGACTTGCTATGTCCACTGTGATTTCTTTTTCATGAGAAGAGAAGACAATGAAGATAGCTTGAATATTGATTGAATTGGGTTGTTTCTATAGATTAGTAACTATGCATTATTTCACATTTGACTTCCTATAACAGAAAACTAGTTGTTTAATGATAAAACTCAACAATTCAGTTACTAGGACAAACCAAGTGTTTTAGGTTAAACATGGCATATTTAACTGGCTGAAGGTTGTCATACTCATCACTAATATTGGATTGAATTTCAGAGGAACTTCAAGGGGAAAAAAAAGAAAAGCAATTTTTTCTGACTGCTTCTCATAGATATCCTGAATACAGGAGACCAATTCATTCCTCCAGATCCTGGATATTTTATAATTTCTTTTGCACCCTCCTCAATAATTTTTTGAGTCATGTGGTTTCAGAGTTGTTCCACCCCAAGTAAGAACTTATCATAGGTACCCAAGCTACATACCCAGTAACTAAATTCCCTAATAGTTAATGGAGTGAAAGATGTACCTCCAAAGAGTAATTTAGCCTACTTAAGATAAGCATTGCCCTCTGCAAAGGCCCATCCTTTTCCATTGACTGCATGAGCAGCTATAGTAAGACCATAATATTAATTTAAGCATTACAGGTGCCTGAATTCAGATAAGATGAAAATATGCTCTGACTCCTATAATGAATGTAGTGATACAGATGTGGTTATGATGTTTTATGAAATGTTGCTTCTATGCTGTTTGGTGTACAAACATCTTGTATTATCAGTGGAGAATGTGCTACTTTGATAGTCTTTGAGCCAGGAAAGTTATTTTCAGTCAGAATGCCAGTACATTATGTATGGTGGCAGTATGTGTAGTGGGTAGTAGCAGTAAATATTTTCCTGCCTTTGCTAGTTATTTGTCTTAGGTCTGAACTGCAGAGAACCACCCACTCAGCTGCAAGAATAGCTCAGTCCCTATGCCATTCAGTCTTCACTGCAGACTCTGGGACCACCAGGAATGTCCAAATATCTGAGCTCCAGATTGTCTACACAGTTTGCCAGTTACTATTTACTTGCTAGCCAAATAATTGCATGCTTCATGTCTTGTACTAATAAAGACATTCAATGCTTTTTACTTCCTTTACAAAGAAAAAAAAGAAAAAATTAGTACTTAACATTCATTAGAATGTTATTAGAATATATGTCAATCAGAGTCAAGACTACTTTGGTTTTAGGCCAAAGGAAATTACAGATGCACCATTATTTCTATTAATTGCAACTAAAGTACTTTTCAAAACCTCACTAAGTGCCAAGGAAATTGCCATCAGAAATTGCAGTGGTAACTCAAGCTTTTGTAGCAATTGCAATTCACTTGCAATTTCAATTGTTTTCAGTCAAGTGCATTAAAAACTGCTAGGGTTGCTGTTAAGGCTTCCAGGGCAGCAGGCATTTGGCAATAGTTGCACAGCCAAAGATGTCAGAAGGCTGGGCTCTGCTTTCACTTTTGCATTTATAGAATACTTTCATTCATAGCACTTCGCAAATAAGATCTCAGGATTGCATTTAGAGGACAGGTTAATGACATTGTCCTTACATCACAGCCTAGAAACATTTAAGTTTAGAAACATATTTTTTTTTTTCCTAAAGGTGCAGATATATGCCTAACACCTTACAAAATCTGACATTAAAGGTAGGACATCCAACTTCAGAAGTCTGATATGTAGATGTGTTCTGGCTGTGAAATCTCTTTACAACAGAGAAGTGAGTCATTCTAGGAAGACAGCTGTTCAACTCATCCTTCTGTAAGTCCAACATTGCTGAGATGAATTGCACTCTAGAAGTGCTTATTTCTCTTCACTGGTTATAAAGAATACCCATATGACAAGCTCAGGTATAGCTATTGGCACAAGAATTTGGTAGTCCTATTTATAAGCATATTACTGATATGATAGATTTTATTACCCCCATCCATCGAATTCACTCGCAGTTCCAAAGTTAAAAACTGACTTTTAAAGACTCTTTATCAAACAGTGTTGGTCCATCTGTCTTTAATATCTTTGGATTTCAGAATCTGCTCACAACCCATTTATAGAACCATTGTCATCTTGGTACACAGACTATGTTTTTGGCATTTTTTCTCCTAGGAACTGTCTGTTAGCACATTGTTTTTTCTCTCTAGTCCTCTCAGATTACTTACATTACCAAGCCACCATGTAAAAAAGATGTAAAGCATCTGAAACATTTCCAGTATGATTCTGTGATAAGTAAACAAAAGTATGCTGTCCTGCTAGATATAGATTAAACTTCAAGTTTTACCTAAATGTCCATTATCATCTATTCACGCATAGTTGAGCTGCAATACTACCTCCTGTGCAGCATTTAAAGCAAAACTTCCAGGTCTCTTTCAGTTACTCTGTTAAAATATTTGGCACAATCTATCTAAGAATAATGTTTTACTTTCATGTTTTCCTGGAAGTTAGCTGAAGTTTAACAGGTTATCAGTAGATCAAAAGATCTGAAAACATGGAGATTGAAATAAAATAATAAATATCAATGTGCTGGAACTAGAACCAGAGCTTTAGGAGGCAAAATTTAACATTCATGCTTTTGCTCTTCAGTTTTGTTTGAAGTTTTTTATCCAAGAAAACAATATGAAGAGGGACAGCATCCTGGTTAAAGCTGGGCTGAAAGTTTTTTTTCAGTATTTCTTAGATCTTACTCTGATTATAGGATAGTCTTCCAAGGAATTATTTGAAAAGCTATTACAGATCATCTTCTATACAATGTATTGCAAAATTTCCATGACACAATATTCAGATTAACAATACATTAGTGAACATAACTAACATGTCTGATGACTTTATGTTGTAATCTTAAAAGTGCAATAGTTGCTGGCTCTTCAGATCATCTTTGGCATCTCAAATCTCATCAGAGTAAAAAAAATAACATTCTCTTGGTTCAGCAGTTACTAGGGGTAAAAGAAATCACTGAGGCCAAAGCTGAGCCTGTCACACTGAATGGTGAAATTCATCTGACAGCCACAGTTCCTGCTGAAATCACATACTACTTGAGGTCTGCCCATAGCTGGTCCACAGAGAGCAAAGGGGATGTTATTAAAACTGTTAGAAGTCTGGCTGATTATGGTAAATAATTAGTTAAAACTCCAGTCTCCCCCAACACCTGTGGAAAACCTAATATCAATGAGGAACAGATCACAAATTCATGCATCCCTTATGATCTTGGATTACAATTTGCCAAGGCTTCAGAGATTAGGCAACCTGTAAAAATGTTCTCACATAATTCAGAATGAGAACCATCACTTCTGAACCAAGCGGAGGATTTCACAAGACTTTTTTTTCACGTAGCCTGATTAAACCATCTAAAATGGTCTATGAGAAAAGTCCAGATGAAACTGTATATTCTGTACTGATGCAGCCTATGTGTCTGTGCACGTTTTAAAATAATGAAACCCACCTTGTAAAAAATAAGTTCATGTACATGGAACCTTAAGAAACAAGCAAGCAAAAAACCCAACACCACACTCATTCTTACCAAAGATGTTATGGCCTCTTAGTGTAGAATGTTTACAATTATTACACAAGAAAAGTTAAAATACCAGTTCCAACAATTCCTTTTATTGAACTGGTTCTCCCTGAAATAAATTGATTTTATTTCTTTTTAAATCAAAGTAAATCTGTATGTATAGTATCATGGTAATTCTTGGTGGGTTTATGACCAATGTCATTTTAGTCTCCAGGAGATCACTTCTATGTACCAGCCATTTTGCACCAAACAACTCATTAGTTCAAAGTCACCGAAGAGGTTCTTCTGATAAATTCATAAATTATATCTTGCCATCTAGTAATATTTGAGAAGGATTTTTTCAGTGGACTTATAAATTTTGTAGGGCTGACCAGGAGATTAGTAATTACAAATTGTCTCCATAAGTAAGTTCCTCATCACAATTTAAATTAATATATTCTTGTTCTTCCTGTCAGAATGCCTTTACTTCAAAGACAAATTTTGTTTTGGGGCTGCTTCACACAGTCTTTTTTATATCATTCTATTCATCTCAAAACTAGTATCACTGAGGCAGTGGAGTCCACTAATTACTGGTATAGATACTCATAGGAATACATCTATATAATTTGAGCAATACAAAGTTCGTACAGAAGTCTCAAGTTTCATTTCATTTTATTTTAGTCAACACAAATAATCCCATAATCCTTAGAAGACTCTGCAAGCACAAACAGAAGCAACCAGCTGTAAACCGTGCTGAAGTAGCAGTAAGGAAATATGTCACTGAAATACCATAGTGCTTTCTCCATAGCCTTCAGGCAATTTCCCCCCTTTCAGGCAACATCTTAGATTTTAAATGCCTGCTTTGTGCTAAAACTGCCATATCATTAAATCAATCTCTTTTTTTGGTCTTGACTATACCAGTTATTAAAAGATATAATCAACATCTTTGATGGATTAAGTAATGATCCAATAAAACTGCACTCAGCCAGAAGATACATTCCTGACTAACTCCTATGTTGAAGAGTTCTTTTATGAGAAAAAAAATTAAAAAAACCACCAATTGGTTCTAATTAGTCTATACCTGTTCCAAAATGCATTGAGATAATCTTTTTTATTAACAGATGGTGAATATTTAAGACTTAAATCCTCCAAAATACAGGCTAATGCAGGTATCACTGTAATCAGAAACACATGATGATGGGGAAAATCATATCTCTAAATTTATTAAATACAGACATAACAAAGAAACATTTATAAAAATATTTACTTTTTTTTGGCTTGTAGGCACTAAAATGACAAAAGCAATTACACTATATACCTTGCAACTGTTTGCTGGTTAAAGTGAATATTGCAAAATTACCCTGTAAGATATGTAACAAATGCACAACTTTATGTCTTGAGAACAAGCTACCTATTGGACTGCAAATGGGTCTTTAACAATTGATTTTTCTCAAAAGAATGAAATGTTTTGACTCCTTTCTAAAGGGATGAACCACTGTGTATGCTTAATTATCATTCTAGAAGCCAAGAAACTGAAAAAAATTACAAGTTATTAATTAAAATGAAGCAGAGTGCAAAAGTGAATTTGATTAAAATAGTACAGAAACGTCTTATCAGTTTTCATGATACCAAGGGAGGTTTAAATTACATATGAGCATAGTTCTTTCCCTTAATTTTCCTTAATAACTTTTAATCCTCATATCTCTTTTTAGCTTGTATTTGAAGATAATTGAGGTTTTATTATTAAAAGAAAAACAAACAAATTTGAACAGCATGTGCATTGACTATGTTTAACTGTATGTAGATTTAATGTGATTTAATTATTCTTTTCACATCTTTAGGCCACTATTTTTCAGTTCAAAATCAATTGTAATGATATTTTGGATGTTCATTGCTGAAAACATAAAGCCATCTTCTGCATATCTAAGGTATTTCAACCAATATTCCGTACTATGTCAAAGGAAGAGGTATGGCAACTCAACCTCATCCCTGCTTTCCAAATTTTGGGAGATGCATCAGTCTCCCATTATTCCTTGAGGAAGGACAAGAAGTCAACAAGGACACCTCAGTTGCCTTGGGAAGAAACTGTTTATTTCTCCCCACAGAGAGCTGGAGAATGAATAGACAGAGAAATCTGTTTCTGCAAACCATGAAACACTATTGCTCTGGAGTTCAGGACAGTCCCAGTCAGACCTTCTGTTCCTGCAGCTGGCTACACCAACTGGCCCGGACATATCTTCAGCTAAGAAAGCCCTCACCATCGGTTGATATACAGAAGAATAAATATTGCTGTTCTAGCTGCTCAAGATAGATATGCCAAATTAAAAAAAATAAATAAAAGAAAAATAAATATTCTTGCCCATAATACTAAAGTGTATTTTTGCTCCTTTGGGCCATTACTTGTCTTCATGCTTTTCAAATTTTTCTCCTGTCATTTAAGTTTCTGTCTTTTTATGTCTTTTTAAGAATTTTAAATATGACTGCAATATGTGGAGTATCCAATATATCTATTCTACTAGGTTTTAATGTAAGGTTCACGCACATGTCTGCAAAATCCGTAATAGGATTAAATAATTGATTTGCCATAGTGGCATTTTCACCCTTCCTAGTTTCTTTTCTGTTCTTGTACATTTTTTAGTAATAAACTCATGATAATATCATCAGATAGGGAGTTAATAGAGGCTCTTGTCCCTTAATGTCTAAAAATTAAATGTCCAATCTAAAGAGGTACAGAGGGATCCTACATCCCTGTACATTTAACCACAAAAGGTAGCCACTTGGAGCAGGAGATTCAGCCCACCTACTACATGAATTACCTTTGGAAGTGTCTCTTTCTTTCTACAGACTATAGAGAAAATCTGATCTAACTGGACTCTGAGTAAAGTTAGCTGTGACAACTCTAAGCCTTAGTTAACGATATTTTAAAGTAGGTTTTCTTTCCTTCTGTGTGTTTCATAATTGCTTTTGGCATGCTTTATTTTCCAAATGACTTTCTTATTATGTTATTGGCAATTTTTTACTATTGTCTTTAAATAACATTTAGAAAAATATTGGTTTTAATATGGGAAGTTATTTTCTCCGGCATGCAGACAATGGCACTTTTCTTTTTGAATAAGCTTTCTTTATTTCATATTTTTAGTTTATATGAAATGCACAGGGCACAGTCTTCTGATAATAATGGTATTGCAGATGGTATAAAACTGAAAGAAAAAAAATTTCTATAGTATTTAAAAAACAACAGCTATGACTTACGATCACAAGTGCATTAAAGTCTTGTCCATTACTGAAGCAGATCCTGACTCGTCTGTGATTTGACTGAGAACATCATTACCTAACAAATTGGTCATTAATTGCTGTTGAAAATCAATTCACTGAAATAATGGCTTAAAAATATTGCTGAACGGTTTGTCATGAAGGATATATATGAGTGAAGATAAAATGCTTTAATTTCAGCTGCAATTTATAAGTTATGTCTGGGCTGCCAATCACATCTAACAGTCAGGGCACTTCTTCCAGTGGTCAGAAATCCTGTCAGCATTTTCACAAGTGGAAAGTAATTGAATTAACTGCAAAATGCTAACATTATCCCTTTTCATGTGCACTGAAAAGAAAAAAAATTACATGTCTTAGAAATACTGAAATGTTTTAAGACAGAAGCAATTAGGGGTCATAACAGCAGACTGACCCCCTTTAGATTCTGAAGTGCATGCGTCTCTCTGCTACATTATATGAAGGAGCTAAAAATATAGGCATTAACTTGCAAAAGAAAAAAAGCAGCAGGGACCTAAACCTGTGTCTCAGGGAAGTCTAAAAGTTCTGTAATTGACTAGAAGAGGATTAAGACCTGCTCTTCAGCACATAATATATATGATGTGTGTGCATATATATATACACACACACAATATCATAATATTCAATATAGTAAATATTATAACCCAATATTAAGTAAAATCTTAGCAGGTTCATTGGAAGTTGGGTTAGTCATAATGAGCTAAGAAAAGGTAGATGGAAAGATGCTAAATTTCTATAGGGACATTCATCTGTTTTCTCAACATGATAAAGGGGGTACTTTCATTGTTTTTGTCCCTCAGTAAAGGCACACAAAATAATAATAAAAAAACCTTTTACATCATTGAGTCCATCTCCTCAGAGGACAACTGTGCATTAACTCAGTACATAGCTAACACTTTAACACCACACCTAAGGACTTCTGTAATGAATTCAGTGAGAATGAAACTAATAGCCAAATAAATTACGAAATATTTGGTCATGAAGATACTAACACTTAGTTACTTTTGGTCAGCCCTGAAGTGGTCAGGCAGTTGGACTAGAGGATCATTGTAGGACCCTTCCAACTGAATATTGTATTGTATTATATTCTGTTCTATTCTATTCTAAACAGGCCATTTTTTTTTTTAAATTACTACTGATTTATGATTCCATGAACTCTTAGCATACAGCCTGAGAAACAGATACCTTTCCAGTTGTGCAAAAATGCTCTGGGTCTAAACTAAATCATCCCAAATCATTAATCATAGTTGAAAACAGAATATTGATACCAAGAAAAACAGTTCCATAAGGTGGGAAAACTAGAGCCAAACTGAAATAAGCTGAAATAGAGGCTGTTACCGTCGGCAGGAGCTTCTGGACACTTCATTGCAATCACATAAAAACTGTCTGAGTCATTGCCTCAGTATTAAAGTTTCTACAGTTCCCATTGGGACATCTCTTTGTTTTACCTTCAAGTTCCTTCTGTGCAGGTGCAGAACTGCCCCAGATCCAGAACTGCTGCTGAAAGTAAAAGATCAGCAGAAGATATGCAAATATATTTTTGGGTTTTTCTGGGCTGTTTCACAACTACTGTTGTCATGCTCCACATTTTACACTGAGGGGCTTTCATTTCATATCAAATTCATATGATTAAAAAAAAGTCTATGAGTAGAACTCTTATAAGCAGAATTTTTCATTTTCTTTTAATCTATCAGGCACCACTGTTTTGCAATTACTAGGATACCATGATCCTATCACTACAACAAAACCAGCAGTGCACAAAGCTATCAAAATAGTCAAAGAAAGAATTTTAACTAACAGGACAGCTTTGTTTAATTACTGAGTGAAATTATGAACCTGGTTTATCAGTTTACAAAGCACTTCTGAATCCTTTGAGACAAAGTAGAATTAAGAATATAACCTCTTATTGCCATAGCAAAACCATAAATAGGTGTATACCATTGTATCCATATCTCATTCTCCTTCATAACACTTGATTACATAACACAATAGATTAAAAATAAATTACATAATATACTTTCGGTTTCTGTCTTCACCTAACCTAAGTGAAAGTTTTGTTCATAAGTTTATTGGATGAAATAATTTTCTTATTGAAATCAATAGGAGTTAGGCCCTCAATTCACTTGGCCACAATTTCACCTGCAAGTGAGGACCAAAAAGGATTATTAAGACTATTTAGTTTGACCTCTTTCATTACACAGGGCATAAAATTTAATTAAGTAATTTCTGCATCAAGCCTAATAACTTCCTGATGAGCTCAAGTATGTGATTTAGAAAGACACTCAGCTATAGCTGCTCTGTCACTTTGGCTGGAAAATTCTCCCAACAATTAATTATTTTTATTATTAAAAAAAAAAGTGTCTACATAATTTCCCATCCAAATCTGTCTTATTATGTTTTTGTCTACTATATTACCAGTGTCTAAAAAAGATAAATTACTCAATGCTGGCATTTTTGGAAGGACTTCTTACATATTCAAGAGAAACACTGCAATTTTTTTTAACTTTACACAGCCATTCAGGCATGGTGATGGGCATGATGCCATTAGATATTTTCCTAATTAACACAATTTAGTCTCAGTTGAAGACATAAATGCTCTCTGAAGCAAAGATGATAAAAGAAGACTAAAAGAGCAAATTACACAAGTGAGCCAAATTAATTCTTAAGGCATAAGACAAGTCGTATATGTCAAATAAAGTGAGAGAGGCAGATGAGGCAAAATGGTTCTTTTCAAGAAAAGAAAGAAAAAAAAGAACTATGCCTTTTCAAGTAAAAAAGCACAATACAACATAAATCCAATATTGCTGCACTGACCAAACAGACTATACATGGATGTCTGTAAAATATAAAGGGTAGAACAAATAGCAGAAACATCACTATGATTTCTACTGCATGCAAATTAATAATATCTGAAGGAGAACCTGGATTAAAATTTTATATAACTTGCCTAAGTCCCTTGGGAGATGGTAGCATTCATAAACATTTTGCTCATTCAAATTGCCAAATATGTTAAGGAATTTATAAGTCAGTGAGCAAGGAATTTGATTCAGTGCTTTCAACTCAAGTCTAGCCTATAAAAATTATGTCTGCATGGAGAAAGAAGGAAAAGAGAGGAATCCAGATGCTAAGAAAAATGAAAAGGGAAGTCATCCTATGTCTCACTGAAGCCAAGCAATAGTGTTCCTTGACTGCAAAACTGTGACATGACCTAAGTACACTCAGCATAGTCTAAAGAGATCTGATATTTCTAATTATAGCCTCTCTTTTTATCAGAAATTGGGGGTTTCTTGCACACACTTCAGGACAATTTGTCCTTGTCACCTGTTCTTATTTTTCTAAAAAATAAACTGCTTATAAAGCTGTTTCAGACAGGAGAGATATGAAGGATTTGTTTACAAGCTTATAATCAGCAGCATATGAACTCTATAGTGGGGATAAAGTTACACATACTAACCTCTTGCCTCATTCACGAAGATCTGAAGTTTGGCCCGTGATATAAAGTCTCAACATGAATGACCTTGTGAGCCATAATTAAAATTCCTTTAAACAAAGGTTTTTCAAAAGTTTTAATAGTTTGCAGCACTGGCATATGTAGCCCATGCTACTGGGACACTGACTTATGCGAACGGCCTACAGCTGATATCTGACTACAGCAAAATGTGGGGATGAGATGAAAAGATTATGTCAAGTTTTGCTATAGAATAACTCCCATTGGTGTCAGTGTGGCTCAGCTTCTTTCTTACACCGAAAGAAAGGAAAAAAAAGGTGTAATTACAGTTTTCTTTCCTTTTACACCTTGAAGATTGATGAAAATTTATCTTTACATTAATGTAAATGAAAAAATGTAAACTTGGCAATTTTGTCCTAGTAAATCATAATACAAAAGAGTTTCAGAAACTGTTCCTAAATAAATGGGATTATATCTGTTCTAGTTTCACACAGAGTGGAAAGCCTTCTCTTTTGGAAACATTTTCATGTGTATTTATACCACAAACAGAAGTGTCTCTCTACTCTCTTAAGGAAGCTGACTGTTACATTTGAAGCACACTACACAGACTATAGACTATGAATGCATGTATTATCTTTCCTGGTTCCCCAAAAGAGGAATTTTCTCCCTTGGAGGAGTATGGCCACTCGAACAGTGGAGCTGGCTGAAACCTCAGTGCTGGGGAACAGAACTGTGGTTTAATGGAAAACTTCCTTATAGAAATGTAAATTTCTTGCTATGAAGTTCTGATACTTAAAGATATGGGAAACATATATACTTTAAATAATATACATAAAGAAATAACTGATGTTGGATTTCTGTTCTATATGTGAATAAGAATTTTGCCACATCATTAGTTGCTTCTTTTTTTAATTAAGTACAAATGTGAATGTTAAACATTTATAAAAAACTAGATATAAAAGGTAACTTAATACTGAATACATATTGTGCACTAATTAGTGAATGAAAAACTCCCTACAACTCGTGCACAGGATTATAACTCTGAGCAAATATGGTACAGTGCTAACCCACAGCACAGGAACAATTACTGTAAGGGCTTTTATGAAAAGTGTATATTTAAACAAGAATGAAACTTTAGAAAACAAAAGTGTGGAGATATATGTGTATGCATATATACATGTATATCTATGTATATATGTATGAAGACACACATTAAAGAAATGTGTGTACATATACACTCATATACACACTACATCAATATACATATAAACACATAAACCCAAATGCATACACTGTTATCTTCATCTTAACACTGTTATCTTCATCTTACTGTATCAGAAGAATATAAGATCACAGGAGAATTAAGCTGCTAAGTACTTCACCTTTATCTAATGCTAAGGTTTTTTTTAAATGTGCCCAGTGCCTCACTTGGTGTTGGCACAGTTCTCAGTGAACTTCAAGAGCACCAAATTATTACCTAATTGTATCAATGCAAGGATACACTTTCCTCCTATTTTACTAGAAACACTTCTGAAACTTTGGGGGCTTGTATAGAAATTCTTCCAGCAAATCACTGAAGTTTTAATGCTTGAAAGTCTGCTAGGTCCAGTTCTTAATTGTGCTGCTCAGACTGTGATTATAGCGTGAGAAAGCAAAGGCTAAAGTGCCTTTCCCTTATCTTGATGTAAAAGTAGCAAATCAGGTGTACAAAAAGAATAAGCTGTTTTTCAGATTATAAGACGCTGGAACCAGGAGGCACAAGCTGTTCCATATTTTGCTTCTTTTATCAAGGCAGCTGTTCAGTAAGGCAAAGAAAAAGGTCGCCACTGGTCTTTTGAAGGTGTACGCTCTGATTCACATGAGCGTCCTTATTCAGAACACCATAATTGCCATCCTAGGGAGGAATGGATTAATATTGAGCTGAAGGGATTTGTTATGGATAGCTGTGGGAGCAAAGTGTAGTTCCTCTGTAGATATATTCACAGAAATGTTAACATTTTAGCTCTATTACAACATTTGAACATAAATGCATTTCAACATACCCTGAAATACAGGGACACTTGAAAGTCTCCACTAGGGTAAAGTTGTAGAAAAAAGTATTCCTGCTCCTAGGAAACACCCAGCTGCACTGTCACTAAATGGGTGTTTAAAGCTCAGTTTCAGCTGACAGGTGTCCATCAGTTAAGCTGTAAACCTCCTAGAGTGAGAAACCATGTCTTTATATTTCTACTGTTATGCATACAGTTGTAGTTGTACTTCTCACTGTGAGATTCATAATGAACACAATGGAAGGAATGAAGCAGAATCATGATCTCAGATTTGCTAATGACTTCATCAGAGTTACTTCAGATGCCTTCAACTCAAGTAGAAAGCACATGAAAACACAAATATCATTAAGAATTCACTCTTTGCAAACCCATACTTCTAAGCTCAAGTTCTCAGTGCTTGCTTTGCTGTTGAACTAGATTATACCTTTATGTTCACTCCAAGTAGGAGGCTGCATGTAACCCCTGGGTAGCCCAGGGAAACACTGTGACTCACAGACATCCCTCTGAGTCATAATGCCTCCCTTGCTTCCTCCTTGCTCCCACAGCCTTTCCATTTGCTTATGGTCTTTTCCAGAAATAAATTACTGTCCCATCTTCATGCCAGCTCAGCTACATTGGCCAGCAAGTGGAGGAACTGAGCCAAAGACAGTGTTAATTCCCTGTCTGCACCTTGTTACCTGGGCTGGGCAGGCAGCAGAGCCAGCTCAGTGCTCCAGGCAGCCCTGCCAGCCTGGGAAGCTCACTAAGGAATACAAAGCAGTTGTGGGTTGTCCTGTTTTTACCCTTTTGTGTGGGCATTTTGCTCTTATTCTTAATCTAACCATTCTCATTAAGACCCAAGATAGAGAGCCCAGAAGAAACTCTAAACTGCACATGGGTTTCAGTGATTCAAGAAGTAAAAACATCACTGATATATAAATAAACAAATATAACTAGCTACTGGCAGCAAGTCTCCCAGGGGCTGACATTGGCTAATAGGGATCCAGACTGAAAAAAAATTTAGTGTCCAGACATTGTTTTATTTAACACATTAATTCATAGTTGTTTTTTCTCATTTGTCAGCAAAAGCAAACTTTCTTTTACAGAACAGGCCCATGAAAGCTGAAAAGTCTTCAAAGCAATTAAAATTGAACTTCTGAATCACCAAATCCCCAGTCTGAATCAGTGAGCAGATAAGTAGGATCTGCTTCTCCCAGGCTCCTATTTTCACTGCAAATGCTGATTTTTAAGTCTCTGAGAATAACCTATTAGAACAACTTAATAATACTTTAACATTCTTGCACACTTTTAAATGACTGGGCTCCTGTTCAGAATTTAAAATAGGAATTGATGTGAAAAGCAAGGCGGGGTTACAGCAGATTCAGAGAAAGCTAAATTCAGTGCTACAGCACAGATGATACATGCAGTTTTTACTAGCTGTGTAATAAAATTCCACAATGAAGATAACAGTTAAAATAATAGTTAGAAATTTAGTTTGAAATACCCAAAGTTGGTATGCAGACAACTGCCTAAATATGTGGAGGACTTCAGGTTCTGGATGTCCAGAATTTCCTTAGACAGGGCATTGCTGTAGCTTTCAGGTTACCATACAAGAGCCTTACTTTCACTTGTATCCTCTCTTTAACGACTCAAATGTTTTTATAAAAGTGATAGCTGCAGTGGGAGGAAAGGCAAGGGTCCCCAACACAGTATCAAAAGTCTCCAATGGAGGTGTAGGATAAAAGGTTGAATTGTCATCAGCCAAGGAAGGAAGCTGAGTTCAGACCTCTTACGTCTCAAATAAAAAATGTTCTACCTATTAAGTTAGGTGGGAATGAAACCATGTCAAGAGAGGTAAATCGAGACCTCTCCTCTTATTTCAAAAGTAGATGATTACCTTTGAAAAATAAAAAGGTTCATAGTCCTGTCTTGCAGATGTCTGAAGTCATTAGTTACCTGAGGACTGGGACTATAATGCTGCCCTTTTTTTCCTGTTAACTAGAACAGTGCAATTCCTGAGTTTGTTTCTGACTTTAAATAGTATATTTGACAGAGTGATGGCTGGTTTTAGTCTACTGAAAGTAGACTGTGTGTAAGTCTTACTTATACATGTAAAAGGTGAGTGTGCGCTAACACAGGGCCTTAGTTTTCATTGCAGAGGACGAGTCTCAATTAAGTACTGGAGCATCTGAATTTTTATTGAATCAGCCAATATCTTGAGATGTCTTCCTTTTTTCGGGTTCATTCTCTCATGTCTCACATTGGGGAGGTAGCTGTATACATAATTTATTCCAGTTTTGTTTGATTTAGATTATAAGAGAGAAGCAGGATTTAACTTCTCTGTTGTTCCCATATTGTCTCATATTTGTCTAAATACCTTCTAAAATCAAGCTTCTAGTGGTTGCTGGTCCTAATGAGGCAATTGTTCATGAAAGAGAGGATAGATAGAACAGAAGATAATTCATGCTAGTTATTTAACGATAGTGTTCCTTACTGTAGAATATTTCCATTTTATTACTTTCTGGCCAGTTAATTTCCAAGATTATTCCCATTATGATAAAATTTTCCCTCAGTTCATCTCTCCCCAAGGGTAAATTCTTTCTGATTATCATGCAAAGTTGATGAGGAGGTAAGCTAAATAAATAAACAATAAAAAAATCAACAAATGGAATATAATCCTCCCAAATATTTTTCATGTCCATTTTTATGTAAAATTACTGATGAAATAACTTGTAAAGAAAAGATTATGCATTTTGAGGGTTTTTTTAATAACACTTTGTGACTTAAAAATCAAATTAAATCTGAAGGCCATCAACTGAATACTTTTTAAATTATAGCTCTTGGAACTGGGCAGAGACACCATAAAATGTCTCTCTTGAATATTTTTAATTCATTTCTTAAAGATGCCTTCACTGGCAAAGCCTGTATACTTTGCAAACTGGAAATGGCTCTGTTTCAACAAATTTATATCCTCTACTAGAAAATATTTCTATAATAAGAAACATGCAAGCTTAACTAAGTATGCCTGAGAGTTACTGGAGCTTGGAGAGCTCCATGGGGTTGGCGCAATGTGGCAGGAGAATTTGTTGGGTTGCAAAAGTGGTTTAGCTAGGAAGGGAAGGGGACTGGGACACAAGATTCTTAAGTTCTTGTCATTTGCCTCTATAAATTAGACAAGCGGCTAATAATTTTTCAGAAGTGGCACTAACAGGGGTACCTTGAACTGACTGACTTTTTGCAGTGGCCATGCACAAGCATATTGTTGTTTTGACCTCTGTCTTGAAGAGGGCATCAAAAATTATATAAATGCAAAAGACACATGTTGGCTTTCCAAATGAGTAAACCAGGCAGATGGCTGATTAAATGAGCACCATATATTTAATGAGTGTTGTACATCTTCTGATGTGCTCTGAGATCACCAAGGGAAAAGTAAAGTCAAAATACTGATAGTTTTGATACCGAAATTAATAGCTATAATAGCTGAGTATAATTTAAATCCATTTAATCTTCAGTATCGCTCAAATAATGTCCACATGCTATGAAATGTTAGATTTTAGTTCCAACTGTAAGCATCTCTGTCATTCTGGCAACATCAAATTTTCAAATTTTTCTCTTATAAGGCTACTTATGTACAATTTTAAACTTTCATTTTATATCTTCACTTCTCATACCGAATGTATTTCCATTCCAACTAGCTTTTAACCACAGCAAATAATAAAGTCTAAATCCCTTCAGTTTCTTAAATCTTTTATTCTCATGTTGCTTTTTAATAGGCTGTGTTTCTTTCAGAGATGAGCAATGGAACTCGAGATATTTTCCGATTAGTAGACAAGCCTTATTCCCTTCTCCGTTCTCCATGTTCCTAACTAAATAGTGCTACAATATCTTGTGAAAACAATATTTAAAATAACCCTTCCCAAAAAAAAAATAAAAAAAAATAAAAGGAGCCTCTTTTACCTTTGAAAAGCTTTTTATACTTAAGATTAATTGCTATAAAAGAGATATTCAAGATACTACCTGAATCTGGTGAATTAGCATACTTATTTCACTGAGGAGAGTAATTCATATGAGTGTTCAGTGAATTACACGGTAGGTATCCAGGTAACGTCTTAATGGCTAAAAGTCTGGATTCTTCTAATTTCTTGTCTTTTTTTTTTTTCTCATCTTTTCTGATCATTTTATATCTTTAACCTGGCTCCTCATGTTCATCTCAATGATTCTAGCTTTGCCCACTGGAGCTGTGGGCATTTAGCAATGATGGTCACCTTGTGAAGTACTTCCCAGTCGTTAATGCCCAGGTACTGAAGTTAAATGCCCAAAGTAAAGTTAAAGAAAGACTCAAGAGCAAGAAAAGACCCAAGTCAGAGCTCATAGCAATATAAAAATAAGTTAGGAAAAAGTAATGGAAGTGATCTGTCTGTGTAGGAAAAGTTAAAAAAATTCAGCAGAGAATGTGTACAGTGGACTGAATAGAGTACCTGTTTTCCTTAGGAGAACACCAAACAATAATGAATACGTAAGAAGAATTGCACTCCCAGTTATTTATTAATGATAACACTTTCAAGAGCAGGCACCTTTATCAGTAAGTGAGAAGATGAAAACTCTTTTATTGTGGCTGCTCCCAAAATGGAACTTTCTAGTTCTAAGGAAGGAACCCAAAGATCTCCAAAACTAAATGGGGTTGGTAGCTAGAATGCTGCAACAAGTAGAGAGATCAATAAAAGAGAAATTAGATGTTGGTGATCTTTCTAAGGCTGAATGTTGGTAACATTTTCCAACGTACTCATTGATTAGATGAGTAGTTCTCTAAATGAATATTTTAAAAGTGTTGATGACAAGGAGAACTCCTAAGTCCAAGATCTTGCATGGAACCATTTGACTCCAGGGCTAAGCTTAAATGTCATTATTCAGGGATCTTACTGAATACAGTGGTTGCCACAGGCATAAAGTTAGTATATATATAAAAAAATATATTAAAATGGTGACAAAAATTCCTTCACTAGTATGAACAACTCACCACACTCTTTAATGTGTTGTGAAGAGTTTCTGACAATGCAAAACCAAACCCTCAGGTAAAGTTTAGGCCTCAGTTAAGTTGAAGATTGAATTCTCTAGAAAAACAGTATACATATTCCCATTTTCATAAATCATGGTGTTGTGATTATGTTAAAAGATCAAGATAAAAATAAAAAATGAATAGTGGGTAGACAGACCCTTTTCTCACCTCTGGAGAATGTTTTTCTTTCTTTTTTAGAATTTGCAAGTATATATATCTTTTGCTCTACAAGACATCACACAAATATGAAGGGAACTGAAGGGTAAAATGTAAGAATACAGAGTTATCAGATCAATATACAGACTGATGCTAAAACATAAGTTTCTAGTGCCCCTGCCAATCCATGATTCTGTTGCAAACTGAAAAAAAATTAAAACATGAGATTCTTATTTACAAAAAGGGGTGTTATATTTGAGAACCAAGCAAGAATATGACAACTTCTCTTAGAAATGTTATAATTAGCTATGTTCAAACTGAGTGAACAACCTGCTAGCTTTGCTTCGATATCATTCTGGTTTCCATAGAAATTAAACTCAGTTCAGTTAAATACTAACAATGTATGGTTTTGACCACCCAACAATAATACCATGATTAGGGGTTTCTAAGATCAGATTATGAGCTGCTTCCAAAATTAGATTGTGTTTCTTGGTAGCAAAAGAAGTTTTAAGAGTCAATTAGTTGCTGACTGAATGTGGGGTCCCCATACTCTTTTTCAGTCAAATAGAAAAAGTAACTTTATAGATCTCATTATGATGGTAAACAGGATATATCTTGTTTAAAAATGAATGGCTCAAGTCAATGTGGGTGATGTCAAATGGCTGTCTCCAAGAAATTGCAGACAACCATACATGTGATTGTGTTTGGCCTTCTGTACTCTCTAATTATAAATTCATAAACTACATTTTGAACTCGATTTTGTCTGTGTAAATCACATAGAGTATCATTCATGTCTGTGCAGCAGTACATACTGCAGACAGCTCCATTTTTTTCAGTATGATTAAACCAATATAAGTAAGAAATTTGACCTATGCATATAAAAACTGAATTAAACGCTCAGAAGAATAACATTTTACAGTCAGGTTTTACTAGATTACAAGATTACAAAAATGAGAGCCATCTCATTAAATCCTATGGATGTTGCCACAACAGTAGTAAATTGCTCCAATACTTATTTTTCTAGCAAGAACAGGCAGTATATGGATATGTAACCAAAACTGACTTTAATACTCCAGGTATTTTCAGACAAAAGCCAAGTTGTGCTGTCTGGGAACAGAAGAATCTTACTACAGATTTGTACAAATGTCACCCTAATCTCACTTACATCCATAATAGATAAAGGCAATAATATAATAAAAAATGTTAATAACTGAAGACATATAGATATGCTGGACTAATGTAATTCAACAAATCTCAGAAAAGCATTTGATTGTGCTTTAAATTGGTATGTTTATGAATATTTGATACAAAACATACAATTTAAAACATATATAAAGCATTTTAGGGAGAATGACAAATAGAAGCTGTGCTAGATTATATTGCCAGATATAAGTATAGTCATTTTTATAACTGTCTTTTAATAATTCATACTTTTCTTACAATAATTTTTTTATACTTTTCTCACAAGATAGTTAATTAAATATGTTATTAAACTGCTACATGTCTAGCAAAAATTAGGGTTGTACTTAAAATAATAAAAAATTCAACTAGTTTATTTGAATATTAACAAATATTACTTGAAAATCACCTGTTGTTCTCCTCCTCAGAGACAAGTGTATTTCAAAGGGTTACATTATATATCATTTGAGAAGTACATGGGTACTTTCAGAAATTATTCATTAGGAGAATTCAATAGTTAATGGTAGGATTTTCAAAGGGATTTAAGTGGATTAGATAAGGACTTGGTCACTGAAATCCCACAGCCTTCATTGAAAATGTCAGCTAACATGAATGTTTCAGTAATAAAGTCACACATGCACAGTCACTGATTTATGTTATATTGTATTCAGTTATAATGTACATGAGCCAAATAAGAATCTGAGCATTTGAACAGAAACTTCTCCAAAAATGCAAGTCACCAATAGGAGAAGTAGTCTAGTGTTTAACTCAAAATAAAATGGCTAAGTTAAAGAAAAGTATATTTTGTTTTCAGGTTGCATTTGCCTGAAAAGAAACACGCTGATTCGTTTTTTTTGTGGAAAATACATTTTCGATTTTTTATGAAGTAAAAAATTTCTGTGAAGAATTCCACTTCTCAGGTACTTCCATCAAAAAATCCTTTCCACAAATAACTGCAAAATCAATTCACATTAGTATTTACTTTTTATGAAGCAGTAAATTAGTAGGGATGACTCTGCTAACACAGTTATCAGTAATGCAAATGGATTGGGTGGAATCTCTTGTTAAAATTCTATGATATTCCAGACATGGCATCTTAAACATTGTACTTGCAGTTATGTGTCTGTATATGTAAGACTTTAATTTAGAACATAATTAGGAATGGTGCTAAAAATGTTAAAACATAGCTGGATAGATCCCAGAAAGTTCTTCAGTTGTTATATCAAATACCAAGTCACATTAATGCTTTATGAAAACTGAATGCATGCAGAGTCTCTAGATTTATCCAAACGATTAAAGTGACAGCTGCTTCTCTCAATTTAAAACTAACTGCTCATTATTAAATATCTCTGTCTGAGTATGTTAATTAAGCATACTTACATATGTTTCTAAAGAAAATATATCCTGGAGGTGTCTTTCTTTTCAAAGAAAGGAACACTGCTGAATCTATACTTCTCTCTGCTCTCTTTTCTAAGGTTTTTGTGATGTGATTTTAGTTGTTAGTGTCTAAATTTTTCCATTTCCAGTGCTTTCTAAAACAGTGAAGTCCATTAAAGTCAGAGAAAACATTATGCTATACATAACAGAGTATCCTTTTCAACCAGAATTATTTTTTTTTTCCCTGAGGATGGAAAAAATATGCTGTGGTTAAACAGGATAAAACTTCCCACATTTTTTTCTTTCTTTTTAAATTCAGGCATGAAGTAGCAGCTAAAATGATATATTTCATATGTTTGCTCAAAGTGCAATAAAAAAAAATATACATTAGATGAAAACTGAACATTAATGATGAAAGGGTATCAGAACTGCCTTTATAAATTAGGAGTCTATTGACAATGAAATTGTACTAAGCCTGTACATGCCTATTCATTCAACAGAGCTGGACTGAATTATGCCAAATAAGAAATGTCCCAGAAATTTGAAGGATATAAGAGAACATTATAACTATCTATCTTAACCCTGTGCACAGTACGGGCTGTACTATTTCAATAGTCAGAGATGAAGACTCTTTCTTGTACCAGAGGTATTCCCATAGGAAATGCCATGTTATAGGCACTGCTAGATAAATATTTGTATTTAGACATATAGGTTTATTAAGAAAACATTAATGTTATTTAACCAATATACATATAATAGATAAATATATAACATTATTTAACCAATATATATAATGAGAGCCCAAATGCAGAATGATGTCCTCATATCAGCTAACAAAGATTAACTGTGTTCAGCTGAATAGACATATATTTCATAGAATCATAGAATCATAGAATGCTTTGGGATGGAAGGGACCTTTAAAGGTCATCTAGTCCATCCCCCCTGCAATTGGCAGGGACATCTTCAACTAGATCAGGTTGCTCAGAGCCTCATTGAGCCTGGCCTTGAATGTTTCCAAGGATGGGACATCTATCACCTAGAGGGGGCAACCTGTTCCAGTGTTTCACCACCCTCATTGTAAAAATTTTTTTTCTTGTGTTTAGTCTAAATCTACCCTCCTTTAGTTTAAAACCATTACCCCTTGTCCTGTTGCAGCAGGCGTTTCTAAAAAGACTATCCCCATCTTTCTTATAAGCCCCCTTTAAGTACTGAAAGGTCACAAAAAGGTCTTCCTGCAGCCTTCCCTTCTCCAGGCTGAACAACCCCAACTCTCTCAGCCTTTCCTCATAGAGAGGTGCTCCATCCCTCTGAGCATTTTTGTGGCCCTCCTCTGGACCCGCTCCAACAGGTCCATGTCCTTCCTGTGCTGAGGACTCCAGAGCTGGATGCAGTATTCCAGGTGTGGTCTCACCAGAGCAGAGTAGAGGGGCAGAATCACCTCCCTCAACCTCCTGGCCACGCTTCTTTTGCTGCAGCTCAGGATACGGTTGGCTTTCTGGGCCACGAGAGCGCATTGCCAGCTCACGTCCAGCTTTTCATCTATCAGTACCCTCAAGTCCTTCTCCTCAGGGCTGCTCTCAATCCCTTCATCCCCCAGCCTGTATTGATACCGGGATTCTCCCGACCCAGGTGCAGGACCCTGCACTTGTCCTTGTTGAACCTCATGAGGTTCACACAGGCCCATTTCTCCAGCTTGTCCAGGTCCCTCTGGATGGCACCCAGTCCCTCAGGCGCATCAACTGCACCGCTCAGCTTGGTATCATCTGCAAACTTTCTGAGGGTGCACTCGATCCCACTGTCTATGTCATTGATGAAGATCTTAAACAGCACTGGCCCCAGAACGGACCCCTGAGGGACACCACTTGCCACTGATCTCCATCTGGACATCGAGCCATTGACCACTATATATATACATACATATCAACATCTATCTAGACACAGACAGACATGTAAAATTATACATCAATATCCATTGAGACAACTGGAAAGCCTAGGTTATGAGGTTTTTAAATTTCGTGCCTCTAATTTGGCCCCAGTAGCTGTGAAAACCATCTTCCAGGTACGTAGTATGATTTCCTAATTGATGTTTAGGCACTTCCATCTAAACTGGGAGACAGTTTTTATTCCTGGATTACTCAGTACCTCAAATTGGAAAACTATTCTTTCAGAGAGAAGTGTGGTGCTATTGAAATTTCATGAATAAGTGTGTAGTCATTCCAGGAAAAGAGGTGTTTGAAGTACGATGATTGAAATGCCAGGTGTAGACTAGACTCATTTTACATAATAGCATTCATTAAAGAATAAAATGATCATCATTGTCATCATCAGCCGTAATTCCTACTGTACTACTACAAACTTTACTTTGATTTATCACACAGAAGTTGTGAAACTGTGTTTGTACCAATACTTAAAACAAATAGTTAAGCCAGATCACACAATTTGTCTCAGACTTCAGGTTTCTCTTATGTAGAAAGGTTATAGAAACAGCCAGGTGTGGACAAAATTTGCTCAGGGGTTATTGCACACTTGCCCAAACATCTTTTTACAATCAATCACTTCAAGATGTACAGGTTGAGACGAGACATACTCTTATTGAAACAATTGCTGCTGCAAACCAGGTTGTGTAATTTCCTAAGTGAACTCTTCCAATACTGATATTGACTTTCTGCTCTGGAGGCCCCACTTTTGGATGACTGTGCTGGAGACTGCAGGCATTACAATTCCTTTTGTTAAAACAGAATTCAGCTAGTCAACTGAATACACTGAGTAGGAGAAAAGAAAAATAGACAGCCTTTTTTAACTGTGAACATCACGTTCTCCCTGAAAAAGTGCAGCTACTTATCACTGCAGGCGAACAACAGGACTTCCTGCTGGTGAAAGACATATGTTATTTCAATATATAGGGTGAAAAAAATATAGCTCCACGAGATGTGGACAGATGTGTTTTCTTGGGTCTGTAGGAATGATAAACTGTCTAACTGATCCATAGTGAAGTAGAAAACTCTATCCTTGACTTAATTAATAGTCCAGGAAACTGGCTATACTCCATGGACCTACTCCCTAGTAAGCTGAAACACCAGGGATCTCTGCTTCTCAATTACATGTAGCGAACAGCAATTGTTACACTCCGTGCAAGATTTCAGTGTCCCGCAGGCTACTCAAAATTGAAGTCTTGAAGAGAAAATTGAAAACATGAGATTTGTTGCTTAAGACGCAGCGTGGTCTGCAGTGTCTTTTGAAAGTCTGGATTTACTGATGGGAGAAGGACAAAGTGGTTAATGGCTCTTCCTGCCAGGGTGAACTACAAAGGTTACTCAGCTAAGATATGCTAACCTTCATATTATAACAATTCATCTTTTTTCCAGACAGTCCCATAGGATTAAGGAACCTGGCTTTAGAACTTCAAGTGGTATTAAAATGACAAGGAAGCCTTCTTTAAACACCAAGGTATGATAATGAAATATTGTATTTGGCTATACAAGGACTACAAATAATCGAGTCTTACATCTCTTAATATAATCACAAAATCAATAAGAAATTTATAAAGCTTCTTACTGGGAAGAACAGAAAAACAGCTATCATGGTTTATAAGTATAAAAAAAAATTGCAAAATACAATATTTATAAAGACAGCGAACATTATATTTTGTTAATTATGAAATCCAAAACACTTCAAGAACCAAATAATAAATGACAATGTATTCAAATCAGGACCTATGCAGTATATGGACTTTGTCTCTAAAGAGCATTCACATAATCTGAAAAGTGAGAATAGTTTTTATGATAAGATTATTTTATATCTGTTTTATTGTTACATCTTTCAAAAGGAAGCAGTATTGACTTATACCAAAATTTATGTTTTCATTTGAGCAAGGGTATAGCTTTTGCAAGAAGATGTCTGAAAAATTCATGAGATCTACCTCATTGTTGTTCATGGTTATTTTCCATAGGCTGAGCTGTGTATTGGTAAGGAGAAAAAATGTACAGATACCTAAATATACACACAATCTGCTTCATCTACATTGCATCTATCTGGGACCAGATTGAAAATTTTCTGCAGCTATTGCTGTTATTTGAAATAATAATAGTAAGTAGAACGATAATATCACAATATTTCAAGTAAAGAGAACCCCACATCTCCTTATCAAATGTGAGGCAGTAAAAAAAAAAGCAATTTTGAAAAATTGTATTTGTCATGCCAAGTGAAAACTTGGCATTTAAGGTTGTGTCAGATTCTATCAAAGCATAATGCAGTATAATACAACATAGTTCTTCAGTTCAAATCTGTTTTCAATGTGCTTATGCGTGCCAGCCTGAGATGACCAACTGTAGATGCAGAAAGGCAGCACTGGTTTCCATTCCAGCAGTTCCAAATAGCCAATTTGTCCTAAAATTGCTTACCTCAAACTGTATTCCCAAGTGCAGAACTAGCAATGTAAGAAATTCAGAGTTATTGGCCTGATTTAAGATGGGATGAATATACAAAGGAAATCATATCTGAGGGATTTTTTTGTAATTCTATATCTTCCTCTAGAATATTGTCACACTTCCATTTCTGATCCTAGTTATAACTACAAGGGTAAAAACAAGGCACAGGGGAAATAGCAGAGATATTTGGATAAATTATCTAAATATTTAATATCCCACAACATTGCTGTTCTTTGTTTTGGTTTTCATTTCAACAAAGTAATTGTTTTGGAGGGTTCCATTATATGAATCTTTGCTAATGACTAGTTTTAAAATAAGTCAGTCTGTTCCTATGTTTTAGTTGTAGAGTGTGTTTATGATTTTCTATGCTGTAGGTAAGGAAAACAAAGAGGCTACAGCTTCTAATGCCAAAACAATTGGAAAAAGAAACAAGCTTTCAAGCATGAGATCTTTTCCGCAGGTCTCTCAGATGTTACATTTCCACCCCAAATGTAGGATTGTGATCTTGCAGAATGACAATTAGCTTTTTAGTTATATTAAGAGTGTCCTACTGAGGAAGATAACCCCTCTGTCCCACTGATTGCAGATCTGAAAGATTAGAAAGACCTCCCATTTCTTCAGTGGGTATGTGTCTCCAACTCTGCAACATGGGACAGCATGTAAAAATACAACTAACATAGGTCAAGATTAGACTGATATTAATCTATCAGTTTAGATGAAACTCTTCAATTGCTGCTCTCTAACCTTCTGCTGTGATGACCTGGATCCTGTAAATAATGAGAAGACTGTAGATTATCACAACAAGATGTGAACAATATATCTATCATGATTCTGGTTGTAGCATGCAGATGATGGGAGTATATATAGGCACAAAGTCTGCTGAAGTAATTTTAAGAAACCATGCCAGAGGACATGTATCACAGTGGCACAGTCTCACCCAATTTTAACACATTAATCTGTACCATCCTGAATCAAACTCCAGTGTTTTTTCAGATGTGGTTGGTTTTGGTGTTTTTTGGTTTTCATGGGGTTTTTTTTGTGGGAGGGGGACAAGACAGGGAATGACTTTCTCCCTTTCCTTTCCTCCTGGCCCCCTGAAATTGTTTCAGAGGATGCTCACAGACTATTTATTTTCTAGTATAGGTGCAACCGCAGATCCTAAGTGCATGTAACAATAGGGATAGAGGGATAGCTAATATGGAAAAGACTGTAGAATCATAAACTACCAGAAACTGGGTGTGGATTCACAAAAACCCAGAAAAATTACTTAGTCATACTATTTTATGAATCAGAAGGGAATACTCTGCATGAATATGATTAGTAACCACCAGGGCCTAAACTCAGCTTTACTTCCCAAACAATGCAAATTCATCAGCATACATCTAATACCTTGATGAGATTTAGTTAGCTATCAACAGAAAGAAAGAAATAACAATTGAAAGGATCACATATCTTCACTGCACTGTTAATTTGAGCTTTTACTCAGTTCTCATTCATACAAGAAACCTGAGGCCAAGTTTAGGAGTAGTTCAAACAAAATGAAAAGCCCAGCTTCGGCTGTGGTATGTGAGCTAGTTCTGTCCTGATTTTGCAGTGAGGATGCAGTGAAAACAAAACTGATTAAGCTTTCAAAAACACAAGTTCTCTCAAATTTTGGAAAAGATCAGAAGAGCCTCAGCCAACTGAAGCAATAAAAAGTCAGAGGATATGTTCACAAAAGTCCCAAACACATGTTCAGAGGATATGCTGAACTTTAGCTTCAGCATACAATATATAGTTCAACTCTTCTTCAACTGACCTTAATGTATATAAAAATTAATACAGATGGGATATATATGTTGGTAGGGAGGTCTTGTCCTTTCTTTTCCCCTTTTCCTATAGAATATTTTTCTAGAACTATCTGGTCATCAGCTGAAAGACACGTTAATCTTGAAATTACATAGGATACGATGCACTATTCATCAGATATTTCTGAACTAATTATGCACCGATTTTTACAACTCAGAACAAATCCCATATATTCTGATATATCATCAGTCATCATTATAAAATCCTTATCCAAAGGAACGTATGCTTTTAACACAGAAACAGACACAAAAGAGTATTCAATTTAGAAATACTCAGCTTGGGAAAACAAAAACATGCCACTTATTCAGTAGTCATGAATGATCTATTGTTCTGTTTGATTATGTCACTCTCTTTCCAGATTATCCAAGGACAGAAAAACGTTTTCATCAGCTGTAAAAGTCTGGATAACCTGAAGAGTACATCAGAAATATAGTTTATTAATTTAGCCATATAAATTTTACCTAGGAATTTATTGCAGATTAAGAGCTTACATTTGTCTTAGATCAAAAGTTTAATCATTTTTACTAAGAATTCAGTTGTTATTTGTCCATGTCTCAGAGTTAACACACAACTTACTGCTCCTGGAATTCTTTAGCCTTTTTCCAGGTTGCAGTAGAAGTTTAAAGGAGCAAATAAAAAATAAAGCTCATTTCTGAAAAAAGTTGGCAGTTTTGGGAGCCAAAAGTTAGGCAATTCCACTACCAACACATATGTTCTATTCTCAGATTAAATGTTTTAAATAATAGATAATTTGTCAGAAAAATTGTAGGGGTTTCTCCTTATCTAACTAGGTTGTAACTAGTTATATATCATTATAACTACTGCTGGTCTGAAACGTGCACCAGTTAGATTTATTGATATCTTCTGCAGTTGACTGACAATTTGATGTCTCTGTTCTCATTGCCATTGACAACTCTTAACAATTAATGTCATGAAAATTTGGAAAGAGATATGTCGGTTATGAAGTCCAGCTCCACCCTATTAAAATTAACCCTAAAACAAGTGCATGGTTTAGGAGAACTCCCAGGAGTTAATAATATTCCAAACATCAGGACGGGCTAGATAATACAGCACAGTTTCCAACTTCCTATAGCAATCTGAATATCACAGACAAAGGTGTAAATAAAAAGTGCCAAAGGAAGGTAGTTCAAGCATATTGCTAATGATTCTCTTAGCAGGACTTTGTTAAATTAAAGTTATAGCTGATCTGAAGAAGTGCCAGCATCACAAAAGAGGAGGAGAAAATTGGGGAAGAGAGGAATATTTATTTTGATACCAAATCTGGTTGTCAGTTTAATCCTGATTATGTCAGAAAGACATAACAAACAGGTACATGACAATTTCACACCAAGAGGAGCATGAAGCCTGCCTCTAGTTGATGTCATTCTCCAGTGCTGCTTAGAAGAAAGAAAGAAAAAAAAAAACAATCAAGGAAGAAAAAACCTTAAAACTTCAATCCCAATTATCAATCAAGAGAAAAAGAAAATCTTTTCTCACCTGCAGAAAGTAGTCTAGGACCTGAAGCATGTAATTAGGGCCATATAGACAGGGCTGAAACAAAGGGTGGCCCTGCATCTTTTTCAAACACCACAAAATATACAGTCATAGAATCACTTAGGTTGGAAAAGACCCCTAAGATTGTCAAGTCCAACCTTTAACCTAACACTACCAAGTCCACCACCAGACCATGTCCCTAAGCGCCACTTCTACATGTCTTTTAAATACCTCCAGGGTTGGGGACTCAACCACTTCCCTGGACAGCTTGTTCCAATGCTTGTCAACCCCCTCAGAGAAGAAATTTTCCCTAATATCCAACCTAAAACTCCCCTTGCGCAACTTGAGGCCATTTCCTCTTGTCCTATTGCTTGTTACTTGGGAAAAGAAACTGACCCCCACCTCGCTACAACTTCCTTTCAGGTAGTTGTAGAGAGGGATAAGGTCTCCCCTCAGCCTCCTTTTCTCCAGTTTAAACAACCCCAGCTCCCTCAGCCGCTCCTCATAAGACTTGTGCTCTAGATCCTTCACCAGCTTCATTGCCCTTCTTTGGACATGCTCCAGCATCTCAATGTCTGTCTTGTAGTGAGGGGCCCAAAACTGAAAATGGTATTTGAGGTGCAGCCTCACCAGTGCCGAGTACAGGAAGACAATCATTTCCCTGGTCCTGCTGGCCACACTATTTCTGATACAAGCTAGGATGCTATTGGCCTTCTTGGCCACTGGGGCCCACTTGCTGGCTCATATTCATCCGGCTGTTGACCAATACCCTCAGGTCCTTTTCCACCAGGCGGCTTTCCAGCCACTCTTCCCCAAGCCTATAGCTTTGCATATGTATCAAAACATAAGCTGTGCAAGGACTAATAATCAAAAATATACTTACTTATTTCCACTATTATTTCTACTGTTTTCTTACATAAATATTTTTCTAAACCAATAAAACTCTATGTAACAACTTAATTATCTTTTATAATCTTTCTTAAAAATGTCTACAGGGAAACAGAAGGTTTAATACTGTACAGAATGAAAAGGTCTTCTAATACTGATAGATTTTGTCAGTGAGGCTACCAGGAATACTGATATGGTACTGCTTCAGTGCTATGCTTCAGTCATTACATTGTCAACATCCAATATCTTCCAATAACAAAACAATTAATTTTTGTAAACCTGCTCCTTATCTAGACTTCAAATAAAAATTACCCTGAATAAAAAGTGATAGTTTCTAGAAGTTTTAAACTTGTGCAATTTAAATATAACAACTCATTGAAATTAACTGATTTCTTTTGCACTAAATTGATTTAATAAAGTAAATCCTCTACCTTGAATTGAAAATCTAACGGTTGCTTTCTGTATTCTCAAATTCATATTCAAATATAGTAAAAGAAAGGTCCACTCAGGAAAATCAGACAGGATGAAACTCCTGTTTATAAAAAGTTATAAGTTTTTCTTCCCTCCCAAAATTGAGCAAGAGACATATGCCACAAAAGAATGGGTATAAACACTGCTATGGTCTACAAACAAGAACCTGCACATAATAAATATAACTGTTGAAACAAAGTAAATATATTCTAAAATATGAGAAATGAATTTATTTCTTAAACTGAAGTCTGTAGAGAACATGAAGAGTACCATAAAGATATGATACTAGTTCTACTGGAGAGACTGTTAATGACACGGTCTTGGCTGAGATCAATGAGGCCACACAAAAGAATAATATTACATTGAAAAATGTCTTGGACATCCCTTTTGTAAACTGATTATCTGGCATAATAAAGGAAACATTAAAGGAAGTTCTATTTTGCATGTTAAATGATTCCTTCTTGGAATGGCTTGTTTTGGAACATATCAAAGGAAATGTTAGTCAAAAATTGAAAAAGTAGTTATACTTGAGACATTAAGTAATCATGACCACATCAGAATTAAATTTGGCTGTCTTAGAGGAGGAATAATATTAAAAAGAAAAAAAAAGAGAAAAATTAATCTTATGGTATGAAACTTCAGAAGAGATTCAAAACCAAAAGTGAAACATATACAAAAATAAAATAAAAAGGACCAAAATAATTTAAAGTTAATTTAAATCCTTGTATTTCTAGCTGGAAGTTACATAAACACATGATACCAGTCATACGTATTTCTGGACCTTGAAGAATCAGGAAAATGAATTAAAAAAAACCCACAAAACAAAGCAGCAAGAGTCTTAGTTGTTTGTTGTTTTGTTTTTTTTTTTGCCAAGCAGAAACCATTTTTAAAAAAGAAACAGCCCACTGAGGCCAACAGAAGAGAACCAGCAGTGACACATGAACTGATGGGGATTTGATGCATGACCAGGTTATGATGAGATGACAAGTTAACATGCATCAACTGACTTGTGATAACTGGATACCTCAGAATCAAAGTAATTTTGGCCCCAAACTACAATGATTCTGTAAAGTTGCTTTAATTTATATTTGCTGCAGGCCATGAATGTGCACCCAGATGCCACATGACTTGCTAACCCATTGCAAACTGAATGTGTTCCTGAGTCCTGTGTTTGTGATTTGCAAAGCTACAGTGAAATCAACAGAATGAGTAGGCAAACTCAAAACGAGAAACACAGTCTGCAGAAGGATACGTGTGTGACCTGGGTTACCTTGCAAGAAATGAGCGACTGAACATTTCCTTGTGGTTGTTCTTCACCACAATAATTTAAGCAAATACCTGTTCAAGTCATATTTTTTTCAATAATAATGATAAGCCTGTGTCCTAGAGAAAAAGTACCACTGAAACTCACTGATAATGTATTAAGGAGTTATTAGTACTTATTCACTTTCACCAAAAAGCAATTTTGCCAAACTTGGGCACTTTTAAAATGGGGGACCAGACTCTCCAAAAAAGCATGTAATATTTCAAGAAATAAATGCAAAGCTCTTTCAATTTACTGTCCATTTTTTTCTAATATTTGGGGTTTCTGTTTCCAAGAATTCTTTGCAAGGCTGAACACTATAATTTTAAAAAACTAATGCTTATATTCCTAAAAATTTTTAGATTTCAGAACCTAGGACTTCAAAGAAAAATACTGTAGCTCAATTGATTAATTAGGAATTCTCAACATTGCTGAGAATTCATATGGAATTTTTGAATTAAATACTTATCTGCTAGCAAAAATAAACATTCTTGTGGAGACTAGAATTGAAAGACAACACCTGTCATTTTCTCTTTAAAAGTGTTGCTATTGTTTCTGGCAACTGAGAGACAACACAGCTTGTTTTAACTTTCCTAAACTATCTGCAAAATTAAAGGCAATTAACAGTATCTTGATAAACATGACAAAAGAATAAATGGCAGCAGCTTAAGGAGAAATTATTTGGTTTCATCAGCACACTAGAATCTTTGGAATGTATTTACAGTACAATCAATAAAAGGAAAAAGATTTATTTATCTGACTTAGTATTTCAAAGTACTTTAAATAAAATGCTGCTGTACTTAAGTACTTTGGAGGTTACTGATAAATAAAACTGCTCATTAGCACAACATAAACCAATTTGTTAATAGTTTATCACTCAGAGCTGAGTGACACCGTCTAAGATAATACAAAGTAAACAGAGAATGCTTTTTGTTCTTATTCCTATATTAGAATATGCTCAGATACCCATAGATTTTATTTTTAATCTTGCTTGTCTACACAATTGTCAGCTGCTAGCCTGATAAGCTTTTATTTTTTTCCTTAACTGTCCATATTACCAAGTCTTTTGGTGAAAACTAGCTGATACTGATATAGTGGGTTTGATTTAGGTTAGATAAAGCCCTGTCTCACTAGGCTAGCTATCTGGTCTTCTTTAAAATTCCCAGTCCATACGTTTTTCTAGTAAGGACTCCTTCATCTTCCACAGTCATATAGACCTTATGTGGTCTTTTTTTCCAGATGTTCTTTTCCTTTAACACTATATTGACCTGGGCAGTCATCTTCATTCCTTGGCTTCTTGCTTTAATATTCTCTCTCTAGAAAGCTCCACGTGTGGAGTCGTCTCCAAGACTCCCCTGGGGATAAGATCACGTCAAAATCCTCAGGGAAGGGCTGGGATAATAATCCCAACCCATCTGAAAGCAGGGAGTCTCACAGAAAATCTCTTCCAAATACTCATTTATTGCACTGTCCCCATTTATTGGTAAAGGACAAAAAGAACCAAACTGTACATATTTATTATTTTAATCCTTAAGAACACAGACCTAATGCCTTTAACTCATGTAATAAGAAAATATCTTCAGCCTAAATTCTGCTTGGTGATCAGCTGGGTTTCCTAGGAGCAGCTACCTGCAACACAGGAGAAGACTGAAATTTCCATAGGAACTATTGGAAAAGATAATTTCATCACCACTGAATTGACAGTAGGTTATCTGACTTCACTACAGAAATACCAGTTTGGAAGGACTAAAAGAGAGGATGATGATCTAACATAGTAAAGATTATTTGATTCTCTTGTGATGAAAACAACAGTCTAATTTCCTAAGAAAATGAGGCTTTCTTGATCACTTTGTTCATTGATGACACAATCCATTTATCAGCTTGTTCCCTATGACACGTGAGATCCCTCTGACCAATTTCAGATTTATTGGGAAAAGGTTGGGTTGTTTCTAAAAAACATTAAGTTTTTCCAAGTTTCATGAAAATCAGTAGTTAAGAAATGGAAATATCCCATTATTTCCCTAACCAAAAGGGAGAACAAAGTCATTATCCAATTAATCCAATTAGTAGGCAACTGGTCAATTAGCACATGCAAACTGACTGGCCAACAAATGCATGCAGGAACAATCATACCTCTGCTACTATTTGTCCACCTAGGGAGCCAAAAAAGTGGCTAATGAATATAAAGAGTTCCAGGAATGCTGTTCAAGGTTACATGAGAAGGAGATAGTTGTTATAAGTGAGACTTTAGTGCCTGGGATACCATTTTGTGTGCTGCAGTAGGAAAATATTAGGAATTAGGAAAGGTGAATATGACTTTGGAAGGATTAAGTAATTTGTTAAGAAGTGGAGATACTAAAAAAATCTAGTGATAAAGAGATGTCAGGCTATTTTTGTAGGGGAACGAACAGAGCAAGGACATGAGATATAAGCTTATAGGAAATTAGAATGCATTTCTTTCACTTTTCATGTGTATTTTCTGCTTTAATGATTGCCTCCTATTGAGGCATGTCCTTGTTAATATTTCTTATTGCTGGTGTCATGCTGCTTAAAGATATTTCAGTCTCACTAGGCAAAACAATAGGTAGTTAGAAGGAAGTTTTATTCTCACATTTAGGTTAGATAATTCTACTGGGAAAAAAATTATGAGATTTAGCAAGACTTAAATACTTGAGGATCCCAGGAGCTTGTTGGAAGTTTTTCATAGAACTTCAAAGTGAACCTAGATTTCTCAAATCTAATAGATTATTAACACCTTATTGGTGATCCAATCAGCCTAACAGAAAGACTCTCAATGAAAGAAAAGGCCTGTAACTCTTCTTTCCCAAAATAAATATTTTAATTATAAAAGGATTTGGTTTAAAATTGCACACAAACATGTTTTATGGGTACTATAGCTTCTGTAAGCATCACGTCAAATCTTTGGAGTTCACCATCTAAGACAACTACGAGCAGTTGTGAGGTCTTTATTGAGGTTCACCATCTACATTTTCAGCAGGTGTGAGATCTTTACAAGGGTAAAAATCAGTAACTGCTTAGCTTAGGAACTGATTAGTTAAAAGCCAGTATTGTCCAATCAACAACATTAAGGTCAGCCTGAAGGCTTTCTTATCCAATTATGCAGGCTGCTCTAAGGATCTACCTCCACCCTTTAGTGCTCTCAGATGCATTTTTAAAAGTCTGTAAACAATCCTGTAGTGACTAAGCAGTATCAGCATTATTACAATCCCTATGAAAGCAACTGCAGAACTCTAAGATGCCAACAGAAACACATTATTACCCTGTTCTGCTCTAATGCAGTTACAACCGTAAGTATTGGACTCAGGTGGATGCATTAATAGCTAACCTCTGCCATCAAAACTACAATGTCTGGCAAGAGCAGACCTTACGGACTGAAGGACCAAACACTTATAAAGCAAAACCACTGAGATAGAGTTTGCACAGAAATCCACATCTGTAGAAACTTACCGTCATGTTGTGAACAGCTAAACATGGAAACCAAACCACACCAACAAGGTTGGAGCAGGACGACAGTCATGGACATAATGTATGACTAATTCAGAAAAACTCTGAAGCACCTTTTCATCATAGATTAGAAATCTACTTTCTTCATGTTAATTTATAGTTTACACCATTTAAAATATAAAACATGTTCAGACATGAGAACTCTGACTCTCAGATATTCCCCATGGGTCCTGCAACACTCCCAGGCAACAGTGTCAGATATCAGTATGTGTCAATATATCTGTTACCTTTCAACAATCCCAAGGTAGAGCATTTCTATGCTGCTATCAAATTCACAGCACACTTCAGGAGCTGTTTCACAAGAATGTAAAAACATCAGTTATTATTATTTTCAAATCTCCATGCTGTAAGTTTTTTGTTTTGTTTTACTTTTAAATTAAGAGTACAAGGAGTTTTCAACAGCCCAGAGATCTAATTTTACAGCTCAAGGGTTTTAGTGCTATTACACATTAAAGCAGTAAATGCGAAACCACAAAAAAAAATCCAATCCATTAACTTGATATTATGAAGTAATTTGTTGAGTTTTCTGACAAAGTAAGGGGTTGTTCCGTGTCAAGAAAATTACAGAGACCACATATAGGACTTGTAACATCAATTTCACAATTCTAAATGACAGGTACCCACACATATTACAGTGCTCTATAAAATCCTCAAAGAAGCATTTTCTGAAAATGCCATTTTTCTTATAACAAAGGAGCATGGCAAGTTGTAAGTCTCAAGACTTTTTGTAAGTGTTTTAACCAAAGTATAAAATGGAAAGTGAAATTATACACATAAATCAAAATTGTCAGAGTTTCATGTTGCTTTGTAACGCCTGGGGTATGGGCAGAATAGAACAACTTCTGTCACGATTGTTTTTAATCAATCACGCTACAGGGATGGCCACAAAGAATCTGTGGCTTAGACTTTGATCTTGCAAACAAATCCTAATTTAACTTTTAATCAATGGAGTCATTTGTCTGATTAAAGGTACACACATGATCAAGTATTTATAGAATCAAAGTTTTAGGATACAGTCTATAAGGCCACTTTGTGTGCAGCGGAAATAACAAACAGCTTGTATATAACCTCTGTTTATTACTGCTTCTTGGTCAGAGACTAGCTGTGCTCTGGCAGGCAGCTGTGAGAGGCTCACCTATTTCAATATGATAGTGCATCAGTTTAATTTAAACTGTTCTGAAAGCTGCTTAACCTAAGTCAGCATATCATGCTTAACGTAAATCAGCATATTGTGCTTAAACAAAGTCAGCATATTGTGCACTGAAGTAGATGCAGAACACATCTGAGTCATTACTGTGGTCCAGAGATAGCTGTGTCCAGCAGCTATGGTAGCCACTTACTTACATTGCTCAAGTCACTGCTCAAGTGACTACACCTTCATCCTCAACTTCTAGACTGTTACTAGATCGAAGACATACTACTCAGTAATAATATCTTCACTTATACTTTATCAAGGCAATAGCGCTGCAGTAAGTAATTTTCAGTCAAAGGGTTTTACCCTTGGATGTGTAACATCCTAGATCTATCATCAGACATTCATCCCAAATCCATCCCACCTACTTTATTAAATGCAAGCTAGGCCTCTGGTTTAAGCTGACCATTATTCTCCTTCCATACTCAGGAGAGACAGAAATACACTTCCAGGCTAAGTGAAACAATCAAATGGATCACCTTTTTCAGGAAGTAAAGTCAGGAACAAGGAATATTCTGTCAGCTCTTTAGTCACAGAAGTTTGTGGGAGGTGTGCTATTGTCCTTAGTAACAGTGAAATAAGGACTCTCTTATATTTTTGTATTAAAGGTTTCATATATTTAGCAGTAGAATTTAAGGACAGTGTGCTGATTCAAAGCTGGTTTTGGAGAACCACTCTTTACTGTAATGGTTTATTTTATCTTCTAAAAGTGAAGCATTTTATTTACAAGAATTCAAGTATTTTAGAAATTAAATAACCCATTGCAGTGTTTGAGTGTTGACCCATAGAAGCTGCAGTCACTCAACAACGAATACTATGGAATCAATAAAGAGCTTGGGACTGTTTACAGCCTGGTTCTGAGCTATAATAAATGATCAACCTGCTGAATACCTTAACACCTACTCAAGAGTGTGTTTAGAAATGACTACTACCCCAGATGCTTGTGTAACCTGAAAATATGCAGAAGGACATGGCCATGCCTAAGATAAGCAGCGAAGAGAAAATAATGACTTACTGCATGTAAACACAGGCGCATAAAGACAAGACATTTTTTCAGCAACAACATTAATAAGAACAAGATCTCTAAGACAGCTTACGTCTTTCTGGGCTCCTAGACAACACATATTTTCAAGCTTTGCATCATACCATTCTCAATCAACTGAGATGAAATATTTAATACATAAAGGAATGGGTTTATTTTCCTTTACTCTTGGCTTTTACCACACACCCACGGGAAAGCACTTAGCTTAATCATAAATAAAGAGTTGCAGGAGCTCATGGAATTGAGCAACACTTGCTAACCTTTAGCTTTTTGGCTGAAAAATGACCTTCAGTGATGACCCCAGTGAACAGTGCTATCTGGAATAATTCCCTCACATCAAGCAATCTATTATTTTACTATTATTAAGTTTTAGCAACACTGCTGGGAGAAACCATCTGTTAAAAGAGAAACAAGGTACTGACCCTTAGGTATTTGGGGACTGTTGTTTTCTGCATTCAGTTTAAGGCACTTTTCATTCATTTTGTACAATTTCCTTTCACCAGTGTCAGGAAGATCAGAATAAGAAAAGGCCAACATCCCTGTGATGTTTATTGCACATCAACAAATAAAAGATATATTTACAGCTGCATTCACCATTTTACTAGGCCTATTAAACAAATGTGTTGTAAGGAAAAGCCTATAAAGCAAACTTAGCAACAGTAAAAAGCCCATTGTTTGACTCCCCACAGAAGCTTCAATTGCTTCACAGTATGAAGTCAGGAATCCTTTAGATAAAAATAAACACAGAAGAAGTAGAGAACAGATACATTAAGGATGTTAAGAGGAGTGAAGTCTTCCTTCACTGAATGCCTGTCTTCCAAGCACTGGTTCCTTGGTTTAGGGAATTATTTTGCAAATACTTTGCAAAAAAAGCCCATCATCATACTAGAGTGATCCAGTCAAGAATCTTTTAAATTTGTATGTAAATATATTTTTGGGGATTTAAAGAAATAGAAACAGAGGATAAACTTCACATGCTGCACTGAACAAGCAAATTTCCTAAACCCTGAAGTTCGTCAGTACTGATGAAGTAGAAATGTTAGTAACGCGATTTCACAAGGATCATAAACATCTTTTTTTTTCTTAGCTGCTGTTGCCAAATCACAGTCTGAAGAGGGCTATATATTGCCTGTCATCAAATTATTGTAAATAATTAGCATCTTCTGTTCAGGCCAAAGGGATATGAGACGTCATCAGTGATATTTTTTTTCTTTCTCCTGTTTTTGGCTAACAGGTTTTGTTTGGTTGAGTTGTTCGGGTTTTTTTTTAATCATGAATGAAATTTTTTGCCTTTTATTTCTCCTGTATTTTGACACTTAATATTCATAGGGATCCTTTGAACTAGGTTGTAATAGATTACACAAAGCACAAAAATCTCATGTCTGTTATACGACCTTCCTTGACTCAAAAGATATCCTTCACAACTAGGTTTCTGATACAAAAGCTCATATGAAGCCAATTCAACTAAGAACACTAATACAATTTTAGAAGCTAGATGTTGCATGTGTATGGCAAATTAGTCTTTGTTATTAGACTATTACAGGGTTTCTTTTGAGTTGACTTTTTAACCTGCAGAAGCATTGAAGAATTCAGTTTTTAATCTGTTCCTTGATACTGGAGATCTAAGTACCAGGAGTCAACCAGGAAGGTCAGTTACAGAAAGTGCTATGGCACCAAGTTTCTCCATGGAAGGCAAAGAGAGAACACGGCAGAGAGTATTGCTGTTTCCTGGTAAACTTCATTGATTTGGTGCTGTGAAGTGTACGATGTAAATGGATGGCACTTCCATCAGACAAATGAAATTTCAGTCTGAAACATTGCACTGCATTCAGGGACAAATCTTAGCTCATTATATGTAACTGGAAGACTCACGTTGTTAATAAGAGTTGAGCAGATTCTGATTGACAGTAGAGGTAATAAAGTGTGCCAAGTACTATATTGAGACAGGGTAGCAAGACATGACATAAGCAACTACCAATTATCTGCTTTCACCTGAGACTAATAAAAAGTAATTTAAAGATGAGATTCAACTTTTATTCCATTAAAAATTACTTTTCAGCTACATGAATGATCCAAGTTTTGCAGCTATTGGCTACGCACACAGTCTGTGTGTCATGCTAGGGCCAAGATGTTTGGCAGGCATCACTTTGTTGACATCTTTGTGGTTACAGACCTCCTGTACATACTTGCACAGAAACTGTAAAAGGAACCTTTAACATGCCATTATATTCCAGAGGTCCTGGAAATTACAGGTAAAATAAGAATGAGAGTAGACTAGAAGAGAAACAAAGATTCGTCACTAAGATTACACAGTCACCTAGAGCAGTGCGGCTAAACAGTGTATCCAGATGCCTGATTGTAATGTGCTGCAATTTATAAAACCTCTGAAAAGGTCTAGCATCAAGAAAGATCACAGAGAAACCCTAAGAAAAAACAGAGAAAACTTAAGAAAAAACAGAGAAACCCTTCCTTGTGTTTGTAATGTTGTTCCTTAAAAAAAAAAAAAAAATCTCAAAACACTTTTGCTTAGGTGATTTTGTAGGCATTTGTAGGTAAGAAAAAACTGAATACGTAATGATACATTCTTGCTTTACATTGTTTTGAAAGGGGAAAAAAAAGTCTTTAGACTGCTATAAAACAGTTTGCCAAAGGGATGCAGCATAACTGAAAGCATATCAATTTATAGCTTCATCAAAACTAACAAAAGATGCTTAGAGGAGATACACAGTGAAGTCAGCCTTCAATTGAATTCATTAACAAGGTGAAATCTCTCTTCCCAAATAAGAATTTGTAGTCTTGAGGATGATGAAAAGAACCAAGATCAAGGGAAAAAGAAATTTGTCGATGTGAGACGATAAAAGTGGGGAAACAATAGGTTGGTAACATCTGTTTTTGAAACTATGCTCTGAGAGAATCATGATGGGTGTACTTGTTTTGATGTATGTAGTAAACTCATTCAGTTCCTCAGACTGAATCTCAGTGATGACAATTTACATTTTTCATCAATTTAAAGATGGAGTTTATTTAAAAAACTTCTCAAATATTGCTTCTTCAAAGTTATTTACATCCTTTCTTTACAGGAGTTTGGAATTATAACTAAACTACACTACAGATTTTTTATAATGCAATATTTTCATTCTTTTTCTCTTTTAACATTTTCTTTCATGTTTAATCATGAATCCTTAACTGATTATTTAAATGCCAAACATTAACTAACCAACACAAAACATTTTGAATAGTATACTCAAGTTAAGAAGGCTTTTTTCTGCAAAACAAAGGTTATTATCTCTATCCCTGCAGGCTATGAATTTCTTTAAGAAATGAAGATTTTTCTAATTAATTCTGGCTGCATGCTATAACTTCATATTTGCCTGGCTACATGAAGAAAACCAGGGAGGCAGTTTTAATAATATTTAGTATTCCCATTGCACACTTTTAGAATATTTGTTGACTGAAAGTTTCTCAAGAGGCCTGAAACAGATGCTCACCCTTGCACAGAATCCTATAAATCATACAAACAGCATTAATCCTGTTTTCATTTAAGTAAAATACAACACTTGCTTTCAGTGAAATAATGATGAGTACAAGATCCGATGAAGAGTTTAAAATAGCAGATGGTGTTGTCACTTTGAAAGCAGGGAGGTAGCTGCATAGAAGCAGCAGCACGCAGGATATTCTGGTCTTGCACCTTCAGATGGCACTTAGTTCTTTAAAGCAAAAGCAGGAAAGTGATTGATGTTACTCAGCAAACAGTCTGCTTCTTGCATCCCTGGTGGTGGTGCTTATTGCTTCAGAGTTCTGCTACAGCAATACTTACAGAAGCCTTTGTCAACAAAATGCAGTTATGAAAGGAACTAGCATGGCTTCTCAGCCAAAAAAAATCCTGTCTTGGTGAACAAGTCCCTTTAGGATTACTTGGAACCATTTCTGAACTTGCTACCAGTCACCTCTTGAGACTTATTAATGACTGATTAATAAACCTAAAGCTTGTCCTAATTGTTGGTAAAGAATCGGTTGTCTGTCCAGTGGGAGAAGGGATGCAAAAGCTCTCCTCTCTACCCCACAGGTGGCCCAGAGATATTTGTGTATCTTTTCCCAAGACATTTCTAAGCTGACATTGAGTTCTACGTGGCCTTGAGAATTTGGGTAAGAAGAAGAGACTGCTTGTCACGTGGTTTTTCCAAACACTTGTAATTCTGGTTATCAGCCCTTATACCCAAATGCATTTAGACATGGAGCCGTAATATAGGATAATACAGGTCTTTAGTTCCTAAACCCTCAGAATTATACTGCTTTTTAATTCACTGTGAGAAAAATCCAAACTTCAATCTGTTATATATACATACATATTTTATAGATACATATAGATATATATATGTGTGTGTGTGAACATACACATAATCATGTATCTTTTTTTTATACAGGCTTCTCTGGACTGTATGTAAGCATAGACCACAAGCTAAATCCTTATTCTGGTACAAATTCAAGGTGATTTATATCTATCATGAATTAACATTTTTCTCAAATTTGAATTTGCCTTGGTAGGAAAACTAGTCTTTCCTAGTCATTCAAAACCAGAATTCTATTACAGTGAAAGCTGTTAAAAATAGAAAACATTTTCATGCATGAAATTGAATCAGTCATGATTCAGTTATGGCTTATGTGTCTAGTCATTAATTAGCCATGATTTATGTGACCAGTTGATTACTAATTGAAAATACTATACTTGCATTAAATATATTTACCTACTTCACAATTCACAAATGCCTGTCTAAAAATTTCCTGCATTTTTGTTATTCAATTTAGTCATTAGTCCCTGAGTAAATTTTGCTGCCACCTAGCTAGAGATCAGACACAGTAAGATATCACGGATAAGCATGATGAAACTCTTAGAGTTAATGAAAATGAATTTTAAATTACAATTATCAAGAAAGTTAATGTAGGTGTGCTGGAAGTCTGGCTCCTGCAAATGGCAATGAAACATTTTTTCTGCTGTAACAGATCTCAGCGGCCCTCAAAGATGATTAGCCAGCCCTAACAAACCTCAATTCTTACACATTAAGTGTTTTATATTACACATTCTACATATGAAAATCTGTATATGAACATGGAGAGTATCACTTGTCTTCTGCAACATTTCAGCTCTCCCTTCCTTAGTCTCCTGCTGCTATTGTTTGAAATATTTATTCTTGGAGAATACATTTTCTAATCCAGATTATTTCCTTCTAAATTTAGTCTGCTCCTTCTGCTTGCTGCAGCTTGACTCTACTATAGAAAGTAGCAAGCAGTTCCCACAGCAGGTAAAAGGGAGATATTTGGATGGATAAGGCAGGCATAACTGCTACTTAACCATACCTTTTCCAGACAAGAACAGCGTCCAGTGCGTAGCTACACAATCTGAGATCAGGTGATGCCAAAATCCCTCAAGTCACTCAAGAGCAATGTAAATGGGTAAAACAGAAAACAGATCCCTCAAGATCTGCAAATCTCTGCACATAACTGACTACATCACATCCCATTGCAGCAGCAAAGTTGTACAGACCGCTGGAGGGGCTCAATATCTCACTTTCATACTATGTTACCTTTGCTCTTTACCATATTCACCAACTAGGGGAAAAAAAAAACCAGTTAGAAATACACTGCAAACCATGCGCAATGCTTGAATTATACAATTACGTCCTTCATGGGCTCTTCAGGCCTACATGCTTCTAGTGTAGCTCTGTTAGGCTTATATAAATATATCCCTCCTGTCCTCTGGAAACCCAATCCATTTCAATCTGTAATGTAAATACTTTCTTTTTAACATGCAGTGTGTGCTGATTTCACCTTAATTATATATTTCCCATTGCAAGAACTCAAACTGTGGGATACTGGGAAAGAATTTAACCAGCAGCCTATAAAGAATAGGGGCTGAAGCTTGGCTTCCATTAACACCTCATTAGGCAGAGCCTGTACTGTATGTAAAATGAGCTAATGATTTTTAAATGTAGTTGTCAACCTATAACTTAATAATGTAGAAACTTTATTCCACTGTAATACTGAGTGAGCGTTAATACATTTTTATCTCTACAAATCAAAATGAAGCTATTGGAGTACATTATTACCCCAAGCAAGATCTTTGTTGGTCATCATCAAACACTGACTTTTAGAGCAACCATACCACTAATACCACAAGTGGTACTAATTGCAGTGTAAATTTTCTGAGGGACAAAAGCTGACAGTTTGAGGAAAACACCTTCAAGTCCTGGATATAAATATAGTTCAGCTTGCTAAAAATGAAGTTAGAACCGTAAAATGACTGTTAGGTGGTTATAGGATTAGTTCTAATCCCATATAAAGGAACGGCAAAATTGTCATGTTTGAGTTTACTGTGAATAAAGACCATCTTCTATCTTACCAAAAATCACCATTACAGTTTGCATTAACTTAACAGGTTTAACAGTAGTTCAAGAATGCACGACTTTCATTAACTCCCACTGAAGCTGAGTAAATGACCACAGAGTCAAACAGGGGTTGCACAATATAGCCCTTAATTGGCAAGGGGATTGTGGTATTCCTATCCATCAGGTGACCCCTCTGCGCAAGGGTTAGGACCTGATCTTGTTGCAGTGGGTTTGGAGGCATGTGTGCAGTGCAGGTGAAGCCTGGTTTGCTGTGAGAGCAAAAAGTTCTCATTCACTGTCAGTTTACTACACTTTCACTGAGCATCACTTTTAAAGAAAAAAATAAGAGACAATTTGTGAATTTATAAAAATCAGAGAGTCTCTTTTTCTAATTTGTGGAAGCCTTCCCTTGGCTCTTTAAAACAAGAATAACTAGTTGTAAATACTTCTCCCATAACAAAAAAATCTCATGTCCATAAACCTCATCATACTTGTCAGAGAAGCTTTTAACTCACCAGTCAGCACTAGCCTATCTTGCAATGGCCTGAATCCCAATTAACCACCAGCATCCACAGTTACAAAGGGAGGCAGTGAGCAGGCATGCTTACTTTCATGTTTCAGGGTCTTTGCCGGGGAATTTATAACTGAATTTACAGCTACTCCACACTGATAATTTACACATACAGGATCCATCATCTGTACCAATACAGCAACTCACAGGACAGGCTGGAGCAGCTTTGTAAAGAGGGTGCACGACCGCCTCTTCATAACTCCCCTGTGCCTAGCTGGTACCCACAGCAGCCCCTCTCTGGAGTCAAAGCAATTAAGATGAGGGACCCTCCTGCTGTTCCTGTTTGATTAGTGAATACAGCAACAACATTTACTCATTGTCTTCATGCTTGGTCGCTACATTCTTTTGGCTGGGAGAGTTGCAGTAGCTGTTCCCAGGGTGCAGGCAGGTATGCCATTTCTAACCTTTGGCTTGGGATATGTGGTCATGCACTCACTGGCTGCAACACAGCTTGTAAAATTAATCACATTTCATAAGTGTGAAAAATGCGACAGGGTATTATTGTACAAGGCGAAATATAAGATGGTGATGTGTGTGTCCATGGTAGAGAATTTACTTGGGACAGATCTTTCTGTGTCATCGGATCTCAGTGAACTGACATCAGGCAGGGGAGATTTGGCCCTCTGTGAGAAATGGATGTTTTAAAATCTCCTTGAAAATATGAGAGTTATGATGTGTTATGGCCAAATTACTGGCTCCCTGCTGAAAATGGAAGTAGTATGTAGTGAAATGTACACTGATTCCAACCAGCGGAAAAACAATTACTTCTACAAGTGAGCACAGAAGCGGTTAATAGTCGCAGCACCAGAGTGGGGAGCTTGCCAAAACTGGCAGCTAAGCCAGAGTCCTGAACCAACATAACAGTAGGTCTATTTGTCTCATTTACTGTGCTTTTCTCATCTCCCTTACCCCATCACAACCAAACAAATATCAATAATAATGATAGCCCTAGTAATTACACCTAGAAATAAATCAATGTTCAAATGAACATTTTCAACAGTAAGAGATGTGAAAGGATTATATAATCAGCATTTGTCACTCATTCCTACTGTACTCTGAAACCATAGGCTAAAAAAGAAGTGGTTTGTATATTAAAAGGGGTCATATAATTTATTTCATTGACAGCAATTAATTGTTTACTTACAAGACAGCTTTCCATGACAAATCTTTCTTTCTTTAAAATGTGTTTCACTGCCCTATAAAAGCAAACCCCATTTCTTATAGCTTCCTAGCAAGACATTCAGACCAATTATCCTATTCAGCTTCTTGCTTTATAATTGGTAATTTAGCTTGCTATATAAAACACAATTAAACCTTGTTTAGACTAAAACTGTCTACACGTGGAGCTGTAGCTGATGCTAATTCTTAAATCTCAGCCATACTTAAAATAGGTATTCTAATGCACTTCACACTGATGCAGCTTAGTTATCACTTTCATAACCACAGAAATGTTCTTGAGTAAATTAGCATTTGCTCATTCCAAACTATGTCAGCAAAAAGGCATTTTCTTTTCATCTTTGCATAGGAGATAATATCAAAACATTACTGATTGGCCAATCATCAATTTATCCTGCACACTTACATTTTTTCACTCCTACTGCAATAACTGCCTGTCATATATTTCTAAGTACATAATCTACAAATGGATGTACTGCTGCAGAAAACTGAAATGTCATGGTTGTGCACAGGTATTTTTATACATACACAGGATTAAAACCAAATCATAAGGAAGAGTTTAAATCACATGCAATCCAGAACCGAACAAGGAGGTACTCTGAAGGAGCTAAGGAAGAATGGTTCAGGCTTCAGGTAAACTGAAACTTAAATAATTTAAAACCAAAAAAAGTTTTAAGTACTCTACATACATATCTCAGAAAAAATAACATTTTTTTTTTCTTTGGGTAACTCAGTTAAACTGCAAGCAGTCTTACATTGGCAGTTAGTCATTTTAATTATAGTGTGATGACACTTGCTAGTTTAGAAAATGAATCATATGGTTGCAGAGGAATTCAGTCTTTTTGCCTTAGCTATATTTGTAGATAGATAGAATTCTAAAAGTGAAACAGACATTTAATTGTTTAAGGGTTACTTGAAGCATAAGAGTATATTTATTCAGCAATAATTTCACGTTATCTTCTCCATTTCTTTCCCTCTTATTAGAGACCAGACATCCTTCTGACAGCATGGAGGATATGACAGAATGACAAGCAAATCTGACACACTTTCAGGTAGAAGAATATTTCAGTAGCCTGAAATCATCACTGTAAGTGCCTTAAATCTTCCTGAATTCTGTAAACTTAATTATGGATACAGTTTAGTACAAGGAAACAATTCACAAGATTTCTGAACAGGAATATTTTACTCTGTCAAAGGACCATAATTTAACCCTAATGCAATACTTTCAGTGCAGTCAATGAACTTGCATTAGCATAAAGTCTTTAAAAACCTGACACACTGACCTACCTTTATGTGACAGACGTAACCTTGGCTGCCTCGTATCTGTTGCATGACATCCAGTCGGTAACTCTAGTAACAAGCCATATACTGCCAGGATTAAAAGGTCCTGGGCAGATGCCATCCTGCCCAAGATCAGATTCTTGCACTCTTCACTTAACTGCTGCTGTTTGTTGTTTTGGTGGGGTTTTTTTAAGGCTCCAAGTTCCACTTCTACTTTCCCAGTGCAGTTAGATCTCTCTCTTTGGTCAGTTTGTGGGGTATCTCTATGGGAAATTCAGCGTTCATCAGAGAAGCACACAGCCTCAGCTAGCCATTTGTCAAGCTGTGCAAATGTCATGTAAAAATATTCCCTCCCTAGGACAATTGTTTATAAAGTGCGAGGACATTCCAAGGCGTTACTCTGCAGTGTTGTGTCTTGAGCTCTCTTTAGTAACTCTGCCAGTGGATTCAGGAAGAAGCTGTATTTTCAGTCCCTCCTGCAAGGCAATTCATTCAGAGAAGGAGGGAGGGAAAAAAAAAAGCAAGCACCCTCCTCCTTGGTGCTCTTCAGAACTCAGCCCCTTGCTCTGACTTGCCAAACAGCTAGTTTTAATTCACCTTTCACCTTTGCTAATTAAAAACAAGAAGTGCCATTCCCTCCTGGAGTTGCAGGATCCACCCAGCAGGGAAGCCGGGCTGTCAGGCTGCTGTATTTACTGAGAAAGTTCAGGGAGGGTTGAGGCAGTGTACAGTACTAACTGCTTCTAGGAAGCATTTTAATCCACGTGCCGTGCACTGATTCCTCAATTGCTTCGTGGTTTCACGTTGTAAAGCATCAGCAGAAAGGTCAGAATTCCTCCCATCCCTCCCTTTCGAAAAGTCATTTCAGCTTTTGTTCCCAGCTCAGTTTTAGAGGAGGATTAACCCTTGAATTAACTATTTAAGTACATTATCACTTAGAGTCATTAAACAGCATGCTACTAAGAGGATCAGAATAAAAAGATTCCAGTTGTATATCCTTTCTTACTTTAAAAAAAAGGTTTGGCTGTTGTGATTTTTTTTTTCCCAAATGTGGTTTTACACAGTGGCTTCTCTCCATTACATTTTAAATGTCTGTAAGTCTGAAATCTTAGGTCATCTATATGCGTCAGTAAAATTGCTTATCTGACTAGAAGCCTGTAGGATTGGGTAGTATTTAAAAAAAAAAAAAAATGCCTGAGCAAAGTGCTGTGATAACATGATAAACAGCGTCAGATTTACAAGTGTCAAGCAGCTACCTCTTATATTGCAACTAACAAATACCAGAGAACTTCATCTCTTTTTCATGTCATTTGTAACTTAAAAATATACCCATGGCAAGAACTAAATTTTTATAAATCAGACATAAATCCATTTCTGGAATACATTAATTAAGGAATAAATTTCTCTGTAATTAAGACCTCATGCATAGAGTCATTTAGATTTTTGCGAGTTGTATTTTAGTCATTAACGATTGACCTTTTTTTAATGGGATGGAGAATTAAAGTCATGTTAAATCCTTATACTTGTCATTGTTTTACACAGAAAAAGAATCACAAAGAAAGGAAAATGAAAACTAATATATGCATTTGACAATAATGCACTCAAACAAATTTTGTAGCCAACAAAAGATAATGATATCTGGCGAGAAAGATTAAATAAGAAATTTCTGTATACTGGCAAACTGAGAAGAACCCAGTACAATAATATAGCTAATCACTGTAACAGCAGGATACATGAATGGGAGAAGACAGATCTGTTCAAGAAGAATAAAAAATACGAACTACTAGGACAGAAAAAAAACCCGCAACTTGGGTGAAAAGACAGAAGTAAATCATGAGATTGCCCAAGGACTCCTGGAGGCTGTATAATCAGGATCGAAGAGGAGGTCATGTCTACCTGTTAGTTCTCCAACAGCAGGACACGTACACATACCTGTGCTTGCTTTAAATCAGCTGGAAACTGTGCCAAAAGCAGTTAAACCACAGGAGCAAGAGCTAAATCACACAGCTATTTGCTCCATTTCTTGCACACAACTGCAGGTTGCACTGAATTTTATGCTGATGTGCCGGCTGTCTGGCAGTAGCTCAGCATGTGTACTTGAGACATTGTCAGTGGAGAAGGCAATGTAGGCTCTGCCTCCAAGCACTGACCTCAGCACGCATGAGTTTATCGTCTACCTGATGGGATTAGTATTATTGGCACCTTTCTGTAGTACTGAAGCATACAAATGTTCTGCATTTGACCATTAAAATTTGCTGTAAATGAGCGTGATCTGGTGCCTGTTGAGGTTAGTGAAGACTGAAAATTTTCATTTGTCTTTGGATGTGATTATTTGAGTTCTTATTGAAATATTTGCATTTTTCCTCAAAAAAAGATTCAGTTAATAGAATTCTCAAAGACTCATTCTTTCTCAACATAAGTCTGCAAAATTTAAACATTTCTGATTCTGAGATAGTCCAAATGGAATTTTATCTTTGAAGGATCCTGGTATGGAAAATTTAACACTCCTAATTTAATGTATGTTTTTTCAAAAAAGACACAGAAATACAAATGTGAGCTCAAAGTATGAAAACTAAAACCATATTCAGTGAATAAAGCAAACATTAGTGCAAACCCCAAAATCTTGCCTCTCTCTAGAAGTCCTCTCTAAACTGTAGTAGGGTGTTGTTTATTAATTTTCCCAGGCTGCAGCTAAGATTGTAGATGCTCAACAGACTGAATAGTTAGACTTCAAGTATCCTGAGGTAACCTTCAGATAACCAAAAAGTTAGTGCAACAAGTTCAAAACAATTTCCCCAACTTTAAAGTTCTGGTTTCATTTTCCAGTTGGGGAAAGGGAACTGGGTCGTGGAAGGGACAAGGGAGCTGCTGGAAACTATGGGCCTAATTTTGTATTTAGATAAGATGTAGCGTGAAGCAGGTCTATTCAAACAAGACATACATACAAATAAGAGCAAATCCCTGCCAACGTGAGCTTACATGCACTCACACGCATTTCTAACCCACACATCCCCAGCCATTACACAGCTCCTTGCCTCCCTACAAACACAACGTGACCCAGGGCTGGAGCTCCAGTAGAGTCAGAAATACCCGAACAAGCTGATTTTCATATTTGTGCCCAAGGACAAAGCTTTTTTGTCTGAAATCTGATTCTCAAGCAGGGTGGGCCGTGCGGGTGCCTCAGGCTCCTTCTTCTGCCTGCCGAGGGAAGGGCCATGGAGCAAAGAGGCAGAAGCAGAAGCTGGAGCTGCTGCTTGACGTTAAGGCTTTGGCTGTCAGCAAGCGGTGCCGGCATGGGAAAGCTGGGAACGGCTGCTGAGCACAGGGAAAGATGCCTGCAATGGAAAGAGACCTAACAGAATAGAAGAGAAAGGGAAAATTCATGCATCAGTATATGAAGGAGACTGATGTTTTTCCTAAGAAAAGTTAATGATCTCACAGGGTGAATCCTCACTTTATTTTTCTTAAATTGCTTTATAAAGATCACAAGCCTTAAAACCTTGCACAACAAGTTTTGATGCAAAGCAAGCAGTGGAAAGGTACACACAATTTCAAATCAAGAGAAACGTGTGGCCTCAGGCAAGGCAGTCAAGCTCTTTGCCTCAGCATCTTTTCAATTAAATAGGCATATGGTCTTGCCTCAAGGGGTGTTTTCAGAGACTTCTTCCTAAAGGATTTTAAACAGTGGATAGAAGGATGGCAACAAGATGTTCAAATATTAGGATTCAGTCTTAGATGAGTACAAACACAGGTGCCCCAGGGCTGTGGAGTCTGCATGTAGTATAGTGCTGGGTCTCTGACGAGTAAACAAGGTGGGTTTGCTGCTTATTTTCTGTTAATACAGCAAATACAACAGATCTCTGTTAAACCTGAGTTTGTTTCAGTAGTAAAATCTCCAGTTAAGTAAATGCTGATAGATAAGTAAAAAATCATGCCTGAAAACCTGTAAGTAAAGAGCATTTGAAAATTCAAATGTAAACCCTATAATTACACTGTCCTGAAGAGGAAGATGACAGGTTTTCTTAATAGAAAAGGAAAAAATAAGGTTGTTGTGTACATTTGCATTTTTTATGTACAGTAAAGAAGTCAATTAAAAGAACTACAAATTAATAGTGAATTGCTATGTAAAGTCTGTGAACCAAAGTTTGATTTGCTGCAGCAGCTGCAGATCCAGAGCAATTGTAATGAAGTCATTGAGCCTGTAAATCTAAACACTCTAGCAGAAAATACTTCTGACATATTGTGTGAACTGGTTTAAGTTTAACTGATAGAGTGAAATGTAAACGCAGGAGCATGATATAAATAAGTAGATCTGCAGCTACTACCACTAGTAACAAATTCTAAACATTATAACTATAAAGCAAAATGAAGTGTTTAGAAATTTTAAAGCTGGGGTGGTCCAAGAATTGCCATAACCATAACTTAAAACCAGATTTAAAAGTTACAAGACTGCCTCCTTCTTCTGATGACAATACACTGAGCCATGGCAAGCGTTCTCTCTTTTGTTATTGGGCTATGCTTGCAGATCTAAAGGAGGTGTGCAAATCCAAGAGGAGCTGTGTGGCTTTCACTGAAGTTAATGATGCCTGTATCTGCATTAGTACTGTAACCTGTGGTAGCTGTATGGCACAGGTGATCATATCTTCACTTATTTAATAGACAAAGTTTTAAAAGACACTTAAAAACTTCTTCTCTTACAGTACTTCATCTGTAAAACTTTTTTATGTCACTACTTATCCACTGGGCATTGCAGTTCTTGTTGGCATGTCAGCGTTCAAATTCTATCATATAGAAATCCTTAGAACAGATGTAGGAGATGAAGGAAAAGTCTCTATACCATGTAATTACTATCTCTGTCTTATCTCTGCCTTTGAGGTGGGAATTCATGTCTGCTCCAGTCCCCATTACAAACTGGTAACTGGTTCTCTTGCGTCAGCAGTACTGGAAGAAACAGTAACACATAACCACTTGTCATCGGCATGGTGCAGGTACTGCAGCCTCATAACTCCCAATCAACCCATAAAAAATTCTGTGGACACATTAAGTAAGAGCGGTGACAAGACACAACAAGAACATGAAAAAGCTGATCCAACAGGTGAGTAATCTCTCAGTAATATCTTCTGGGATCTCTCTCAACGAAAGGAGCAGAATCACCACTTGGATGACCCCACTGACCCTAGGGAGGATATGCTAACTGATAGCAGAAGAATGTTGCCAGATCCTGTTTGATACAAAGAAATAACAGGAAATAATAATAATAAAACTTAGTCCTCATATGGAATTTTCAGATTAGAAATGTTTTAGTCCTTTGCTTTTGTCTGCAACTGTTGGATCTTAACCCTGTGTGAATGTAGATGTGTTTATATGTAATGTCTCCAAGACGGGGAAGTATTATTTCTCTTGTTTTATACACAGTACATTCTCTCTTTGATCCAAGATCAAATTTAGACAATATTCATTAAGCAAAAGAGTTTGACTGAACATGAACCTGTACTTCAAGCTAACCACAAAATTACACGGTAAATTAATGCTCTGGAGGAAAAAAAGAATTCTCAATTAAATTACATTCCTCTTAATTCCAGAAAGACTGCATTTTGATGGGTAAATATTGAAACATACTGTCCTTGGAACATTGTTGTTTGCAGTAACGTCATTTGTATGACTAATTACAGGTGAATGTCAATACTACTTGGGACATAGATTGCATACCCTGGTTAACCTATAAAAAACAGGTGGAATAAATGTTTCTTTCTTCAAATGCAGACCTGTTGAGGAATTTCTTTATAGGCTGCACTAAAAAAATGGCATATCAGTGTATCTTATTCCTGAAATCAACTCCATGTGCCTGACTTATGATGAGTACATGGGTCACAGCAATCTGTATGGTTAGTTATGGATGAAAATCAAATTACTGATTTCTCTAGGGGAATGTATTTTTGATGATATTTGCTACTAAATAATTGCTGAAGTCTCTCAAAAGAAAAAAAAACGTTTGTTGAAGATCAAGATGAAATATGGCATGTCATATTTTCTACTGATCACTGAGCAGGAAATAAAAATGTAATGGTCAAAAGTCTAATATTAAGTAATTATGGCTATCAGATATTTCCTATTAACTCAAAATGAGGAATATATTTTGTTAAAAGTTAATGATGCCCTTTTTTATCCCAAATGAACAATATGAATACTGTGTAGTTCTCCCTTTAAATGATTTTTCTTCCTATTGATTGTTTCTTGTTTCTTCACTATTTAAAAAAGAAACAAAACAACAAACAAAACACTAGTTATACAAGAACAATATTTTATGCCTTAAAGATGCCATTTAGTCGCTTCAGTTCTTAGCTATTAATTTCTCTATGCAAGAATGAAGTGGTTTGGCCATTAACAGAGACAGCTGTAAACAAAAGTTTACTTTCATTGATCAGACACATGAAGATATAGCCTACAAATTTTCTCTCTGAAGCCTACAGCCATCTTTTAATGCAATTATCATCTTAAAGGTGAAAGGGAAAGCATTTGTAAAAAAAAAACTATTTTGACCACAAATCAGTTGCAGGTTTTAAAGCTGCAAATGCATTTTGATGCAAAATATTTGAAAATCTGTTCCAGTTTTATTGCCCGCTAATGGATACCACATTCCTTCTTGAGCAAGGTGATGACATCATCAGTCTGGACATAAGTCCTTGGCTACACTTAGTTTGTATTTTTACTTACACCTATTAGTGGAAGACCTACACCATGACAGATCCCAAAAGCAGAGAGCAAGACCTGGTGTATGCTGTGATTTGCATCAGTGGGATGTAATCTGCTTGCAAGAATGAATTAGATTTCTTGTGACAGCAATGTGGGTCCAAAAACTGAAGAAAAGATGAAGGGAATCTAAAGACACACTTTCAGGCATTTAATATGGAGCATGCTTGGAAGTGCAACTGCAATACAGAAAGAAGCTTAGTTGATATGCTTGTGTCACAGTGGTTAAAGCACTAATTCTCTCCTTGGTTTAAAGATGCCCATAGGTATATATCCTGCTTTGAATCCCTTTACAGTTGTTAGGCAGCTAACGTTTGGGTACGGTAGTGCTGAGTACTGAAGTGCACAAATCCCTGGTACTTTGCAGCAATTCCTGGTGAGCAGTGGCTGATCTCATTGTAGCCATAGACAGCTTTGGGAAGTGCAGGAGATGTCAAATCTTTCAAATTCTGTACAAAAAGTCTCAAAGGAATAAGGAGCCCAGTGTTGTGGGAACTGAACAATCTATTTCCTTTAAGATCTTTAGAAATCCCAGCATTAACCAGATCTTCACTTTCAAAGGAGAAAACCAAAAAAATCCATAGCTACATTTCTAACTGCTTTACCACATGCACACACACATATGCAACCATAGCCAATAATATCTCTATGCAAGAGAACTCCTTGTCTGACTTACTGCCCTTTGCTGTGTGGTAGTTGAAACAAAAAGATCTGGCTTTGCATTCAGAACTTGGGTGTTCCTTACACCATAAACACTTTTTTTTGCCATCTGCTTTATTATTATCATGAAGAAAGTCATTATCATTGGATTTCACTTTTGACATCTGTCTAGACAGATATTTATTTGAACCACCAACACATTCACTTAAGGGAAAAAAAAAAAAAAGAAAAAAAAACCAACCAAAAACCAAACCAGAGGCTTTAACACATTTTCTTTATTGAAGAGCCAACAACTTTAGCTTACAAGAAGTCTCTGGACAGGGTATCAAAGAGCATTAAGTTAATCCTTTAAATTACAGCCTTGAGGAAATGCAAGAGGAGTGTCAGTCTATTTTACAACTAGATAAGTGAATACTTTATCTCAGGGAAATCTGTTGTCTGCCTCTTAAGATCATTTATATCATTATTAAGGATGGACGAGTATTACCTTCATCTGCTAAGATACTGCCATCTTCATAGTCATTTGACATTGTTCCAGTGACAAAATCAATGATTACAGTCATTAGAATAACTACTCAGAAATCCAGTTTTACAGCTGTGTAGCAAAAGTGCAATAGTATTGCCAGATGTGAGAAAAACATCAAAACTCGAATCCTAAGGCTGTGTTGGCTGATACAGAAATTTCATATGCACAAATTTCCCCAATTCAAAAGAACAGCAACAAGATAGAAGCAGAAACAGGAGGCGAGCAATTGTCTGTATGAATGTGGAAAGTTGTCCTCAGGCAAGGGAGGTTCACTCCCTCGCCATAGCTTAGCTGAATTCAAAGTGAGAGGCTGGAGCTATGAAACAGGGTATCAAGAAAAATCAAGGAAAGCGTCGTGGCAGCAGGATGAATTAGACAGCGAACTAACTGGCTTGGGATGTGGTTAAAGCCATGTTATTTGGGTCATTTTTAACTAGCATATCCTGCCCTGCTGGGGAGGTGTACCGGATGATGTATCAGTTGTTTTCCATCCCTAGATGCTATGATCTCATAAATGTTGTGGCTCAGGACCATGTCTATTTTGAATTAACAAAACTACTTTGTATGTAATGGGCAAGGCAAGGATTAGAGAGCTGATTAATTAGACCAGTACTAGACTATTTATATAGGGACTTTGTATACTTGGTGAGGACACAGTGAAAACCACACTTCTCTGGTTAATGTCTCTGTAGGGATTCTCTGAATCATAATTTGTTTTTATATAAGTGACCATCTTCCTCCAACACCAAAGGAGGGCATGACCCAAAAGGGAAAGTCACCATAGACTGTAGTTTAGTCTGTTATGACTTCCCTGCTCTAACACAAAGCACATGTGTATTCCCTAAAATAGAAGAGTTAAAGTAGGCAAAACCAGAAGGACATACAAATTATGGCTGCCTGGGGGAAGCCCTGATTTACAATACAGCAAGTTATACAGTCTGGTGTTGCTGTGCTAGTTGATGCTCAACATAATTGCCATAGCAGTTACTATGATAAAGTTTTAAAAATAACTATAATTAAAATATTAGGTAGTTGTTAAATCATCTGGAATACAAAAGTGGTCTGTAAAATGCAGAACCCTCTCATTTTGGTTCCTGTGTATCACTTCTGCAGTCTGTGTAGCTCTTATTCCTTCAGTTATATTTTCCTAAGGTTTCAGAGCCAAATTATTGCATCATCAAAAAGGCTAGAAACAGGATGGCCTCATTTTCTGGTTGTGTAAAATGACTTGATTCAATTTCTATTAATAGGGACAGCTAGGAACACCAAATATCCTGAAATTATAACTCTATCAATGAGAAATGTGAATATGCTAAAAACATTCATTCAAAAAAAACCCGCCTATTTTATGCATTAAATTCCCCAAACTGATTTTTTGGGGTTACATCAAGTTAGTTGAAGCACTATTTGTGAGAACTGAAAACACAATAAATAAAATACACTTCTTCTGTTCCAGTAATCCAAGGCAATACTTCAGACTTTTCCTTCAGACTATAAACAGTCCCACTGATTTCAACAGCGGCATTCATGTGCTTTAATTTAAGCATGCAGTTAAGTGATTTTCTGGGTTGGGGTTCAAAATCCTGAATTTTTCAGTAATAGAAAAATAGGAAATAAAGCAAAAAAATTTGTTCCCAGTAACAGTGTTAGAAAAGAACAAACTATTCCTTAGTTTTAGACTTGTTTTTCCCATTTCAGGAATTCCTCCAAAACAGATGATAATTTCTGTGAAACTGAGAGAGACCACATTTTTTGCATCTGTACAGTAAAAAATCAGTTCTGAGGTGGTGGAAAACTGAGGTTTTATGGGGTAAGTTGGGCAGAGCCAGTTCCAGAGAAATGATGGCAGGCAAAGGCGGGCCAGGGGTGGAAGTGGGATTGGAAGGTACCTCTCCAATGCTAAGAGGATTGGGGGATGCTTTGTGGCTACAAGAGTGAGTGGCACAAATTGACCTGTGTCCATACTGGTTCATGAACTATAGTTCAGATCAGCCACATCCACTTACACAAAGCATGGACCAAAGGTTTCCCTGTGATCCTGAGTTCCTGAGGTGTGATTATCACCCTGTGTGTTTTATTAGTTTCATACGGTATAATAATACCTTGGGGGTTGTGTTGCAGTTCACTAGTTTGGTATTTTTATGAAACAAAATTAAGGTTCTGTGATTGCATGCCATCAGGTGAGTTTTGAAGGCTTGTGAGCTTTTCTGAGGATGCAAAGCCTACAGAGATAGTGTTGAAGGACAGTGCAAGACAAAGACTGGTGCAGCCTTTTTGTGCCACCTGCCAAGAGGCATCCCTGCAGTGAATTGTCCCTGGACTGGAGAGGCATGGTTGGAACAGTTCAAAAAAGAGTCAGGAAGTAAATGAAATGTTAGTTAGTCCTGAGTTGGCTCAATGAAAAGATACTGAGATGGACTCCAAGAGATTTTAGAGGGACAAGGGTAAGGGCAGGGACCTTTCTCTTTGTTCTCCCTCTTCGTCTGTGGGACAGGAGCCATTCCCTCCTCCCCATACATGCCTTCCCTGCTGCAACAGCCTTTGGCTGCACTCAGTGCTCCCACTGCAGAGTAAGAACTCTCCCTTTTTCCTTGCCACTGACACCTCTCCTATACATCTTTCCTTGTATATCTTCAGCTGACACGAAGGCTGAGCTGCTTCTACATCGAATGAGGGTGGATCGGCTTCCTCCTCTTCATAAGGTCAGGGTCAGCATGGGATCCAGAAACTTATGCTGCAGAAAAAATGTTCCTGCCTCCCCCGGCCTGTGCATAAATAGATAGATATGAAACATTCAGGCTCAAAGACTCCTTCCCATCCCAGCTGCAGGCAAAGGAGATTGTCTATTGCCTCTTGCAGGACACACTTGTAGGCAATTGATTATCTCTGTTTATGCTGTGCAAGCTTTTAACAGTCAGATACTATTTTGTGAGAACAAATTCTAATCAGAGCCTATCAGTTATTTCATTTTGCTGGAAATAAATATTATTTAGGAGGCTAGGTTAGTCACTTCTGTCATCGCACAGCTCTAGCTATGATTCAGTTTCTGACCAAATCTGTGTAACCTGTACAGTTTCTCTGTACCACTTACAAAGATTCTTGAATATGCCTTATTCAAGGGACATTTCTGTCCTTTTTCTAACTGTGACAATGGAAGCAAAACAACCTATTCAGAATTGAAATTACTGCTTTCTGCTTTGAAATGTTTGGGACTTCATTTGGTCCCCTTCTTGTTTCATACTTAGTGCCATAATCAACAATCACTATAGGTCATTTCTGGTCTCAAGGTCAAAGGATGCTTGAGTTTGAGAAGATTGACCTGAAGCTTACATTAAAGTGATAGTTATGAATAAAAAGTGTCATGAATTATTTGTTATAGAAGAAAAGGAAGTAAATAGTACAACCTGCAGAACTTATACTCTGTTTTGACTGCACTAATACTTTGCCTAGGGAGAAACAGGATAGTAGACTAAGGGTGCATCTGTCTACATGAACACTTTTGTTCTGATCAGGACTATGACTTTGGAGTGAATTTTCTGATTCACATACCACGCCTTTGTTCGCATTGCAGAGCAGTGGGAGAAGATGCAAACTGGATTCCTTTCTGATGAAACTAAACTGCAAGATACATTCCAGGATTGCACCCAACATGCTCCTACTGTTACTGGGCACCAGTCCAGGGAATCAGACTAGTACTAAACCAAAATTAAACTCCTGGAACTCATGTAGCATAGATGTCAGGTCTTGTTAATGATATATGAACTGATCAAAATTACTCTTGTCTCCTGGCTGCTGACAAATTCACATTGAATTGATTGAATAATTTCAGATACAACTACTTTTTATGGAAATACCAAGGAATTGATTAGGCTCATAAAACTGTTAAAGCAAGAGTGTGCATCTTACCTATGTTGATCCAATAGACCAGTGATTAGATGTCCAAATGTGAGAGATCCAACTTTAAGCTAAGTCCAATTTGATTTAAACCCATGAATCTAAAGTCCTTTTTTTTTTTTTTTTAATAAGGCAGTGCATAAAGTTGACCCATGGTCCAGTATTTTTGCACGCCCCCCTCAAACGAGAAGATTATCTGACATAGATCTACTTGGACCTTTTCTCTGAGGTTCACTATAAATGTAATCTTTCATTCAGCAGAAACACTTTTTTTTTTTTTGAGAAAGAGAAAAAGAATTTCACATTCTATTCAACTTGAAACTTCATTTTCACTTTTAAAGTATTGAAATACAATTATTCACATAGCATCATTCACAGGACCTCAGCAGATCTGGCACTCAGTGTTCATGTTCAGATCATCAGACTAAAACACTCAGCAGAATGGAAGCCTGTCTGAGAAAAATTACTATTACTTGTCACATTTATGGAAATGTGCCATTTTCTTCTAAAAAAGGGGTATGCTTGATCAAGAAAGCCTGCCAACTAAAAGTATATATTTACAAGTACATAAATCTTGATCAGCCATAGCTGGGAGCTTATTTCTCTGTGGGCCGAACACCCAACAAATGACCAATTGACTTCACTGTTTGAATAGCTGTAAGATGGGAGGAATTATTTTGTACTGAAGGTCATATTTTATTTATTTCAGTTCAAGGGCCAGTAATTTTCCACAGCTAATATCCTGTTTTTAAAATATCTTTAAATTATCTCCCTAAAAATAAAATCGTATACTCACACATGTCTTTCACTGCTACTTAACTTTTGGAAAGACTTAAGTCTAAGCTTGTGTCATTGAACTAGTTCTTTCCACAAATATTCTCAGAAATTTGTCTTAGGATAAAGATTTCTTTGAATATTTTCCTCCAGATTTTAATGCTTTCAGGATCTTATGATTATTCTCTTACAATTTCTATAGAAGACCCACAACCTTGACCCCCAACACCCATGATCTGAGAAATAAGTTAACCAACTGTATTTTCTGCATTCAGTAATTTTAGACTTTTACTGTGCAATTATTCACCAGCATCAATTTTTTCAGTCATTTTTGTAGGAAATTAATATTTATGAACAGTTCTGTCCTGTTTGAAAGAAATAAGAAATACAAATAGAATTCACCAGAAATGAATCTACATTCCTTTAGACAAAGGAGGGAAAGAGCGAGTCTTGGTACCAAAAACAGTTTGTAAAGTATATGTCAAAGAAGAGCCAATGCAAAGAGGTGAAGATAGATGCGTAGTGAAATTGAGAAATGTCATTTCCGGTAACTGTGTTTTTAGGATAGGATGTGAGAAAAGTGAAGGCAAAACTACAAGAGGAGGTTTCAAAGGAGCTAGAGAACATAGAAACTGCCATAGTAGGAAGGTCCCAATGGCTATGGCTATGGAAAGGATGGGAACAGATGGTTCATGTCTACAGACCACTTCAACTTTTCCTCCACAGCCACAGCAGCGGGAGAAGACATCAGTTTGAAAAGGAGTTGTTTTGTCAGCTTTTGGGCCTAAGTATCACCATTTAATTTTAGAAGCAACACCGCACAGAGAGAGACAGCACACATTTTGGTGCTCAAGTGTACCTCAGTATTGATGAGGGAAAAATCACACCATCAGTCTTGTTCATAAGAACCACATGATTTTATACAATCAAATCTATCTTTGTCTTTTTTTGCTGAGGCCACCACAAGATGTCACATGTCATTTTAGGATATTAAACCTAGCTGAAAATGGGACTCAGCCCAAATGTTTCACACTGACCACTGGACAATAAAACTAGAAGGTAGCCTGTTATAGCTGCTAATGTTCTGGACTGGATTTGGCCTAGAACAAATCCCTAAAATGCTTGGTACTCTGAAAATTGTGAATTTGAATCAGAAGTTTTATTCTGTAGACTGTATTAATTTTGGAAGTGTCTTCTTCATAAATTTGTAATTTTACTCTGTTAGTTGGAACATAGAGAATACAAAGCATTTGGGAAGAATAAAAAATAATAATCAGTAGGAGTTTTGAGAACTGGTTTTAATTTGGATCTTCTCCTTAACTCAGGCTGCCCTTCATCCCTGTGGGGTTTCTACAGTCATCCACATTTAAATGACCCCTTGGTAGCAAAAAACTCATTGAAATTTCCTGGTCTTTAGTCTACTCTAAAGGTTCATAGCAGCACTTGTGATGCTGCACTGACCAAAATGCCCAAAAATGCAATTCTTTTTCAGGTTGAAATTCCTCACTTCTTTCCACCTTATAAATAACATATAACATTTGTGTCTGAGTTCCTTCTATTAAAGATAATATTTTTATCAACATCAGGTAGTGAAATGTGATACCAACCCTCACTGGATATTTTGGATTAAAATCCCTCATAATAAAAACATAATAAAAATAAAATGTGAAGTGTTTGCACTAATTAATAATTATTTCCCTTTTGTTGCAGATAACTGGCTTTTAGGCATGCATTTTGGTCTCCCTCAGACCTCCTGCACCTTTCTATAAAGTTTCTTCATATGGCTAATTTCTACAGTTAAATAATCATCAAATTTAAAAAAAAAATGGAAAGGGATTTTATTTGTAAAGTCTGTATCTGTTTTGGAGAATAGGCTTATGATTTTGAATCTTGCGTGTGAAGATCATGAGATATGGGTACAGTGCTTCCCTCTGCCAAAATTTGACTGGCAGCAACAAGAGCTGGGTTTAAATTTTATAGGGGCCACTGCAAAAACACTGGCTCCTTCCAGAAACCTGGGAAAATTATACAAATGCTTCTGCTGCTAAATAAGCTAATTTTCTAACCTGACAAAAAAAGGTTTAACAAACCTTGTTTAACAATCAAAATTTTCAACCAAGGAAGAAAAGAGTGCACTTAAACAGGTAGATAAAAGGAGCAGCAACAACATAATTCCTAGAGGATAAATAGAATCATAGAATCATAGAATCATAGAATCATAGAATCATAGAACTGTTGAGGTTGGAAAGGACTCTTAAGGTCATTGTCCTGGTTTCAGCTGGGATGGAGTTAATTTTCTTCTTAGTAGCTAGTAGAGTGCTGCGTTTTGGATTTAGGATGAGAATAATGTTGATAACACACTGATGTTTTGGTTCTTGCTGAGTAGAGTTTACACTGGTCAAGGACTTTTCAGCTTCCTGTGCTCTGCCAGGTGCACAAGAAGCTGGGAGGGAGCAGAGCCAGGACAGCTGACCCAGACTGGCCAAAGGGCTATTCCATACCATATGACATCATGCTCAGTATATAAAACTGGGGGAAGAAGAAGGAAGGGGGGGACATTCAGCATGATGGCGTTTGGCTTCCCAAGTAACTGTTACGCGTGATGGAGCCCTGCTTTCCTGGGGATGGCTGAACACCTGCCTGACGATGGGAAGTAGTGAATGAATTCCTTGTTTTGCTTTGCTTGTGTGCACGGCTTTTGCTTTCCCTATTAAACTGTCTTTATCTCAACCCATGAGTTTTCTCACTTTTACTCTTCCGATTCTCTCCCCCATCCCACCAGGGGGGAGTGAGCGAGCGGCTGCGTGGTGCTTAGTTGCTGACTGGGGTTAAACCACGACAGTCCTTTTTGGTGCTCAACATGGGGCTTGAAGGGTTCGAGATAACGACAGATTTAATTGGAATGTGCTAGATCGAATTTATAGCTGTTATTGCTGTTTAGCTATTAATCAGCAGGCTTCTGTGCTTGCCATGGGGCTTGCTTGCCTTACTGTATATTAGAGTCTAGTGCTCATTAGTGGCTGCTTTTTGCTTTTGCTGCTCGCTGTACTGCTGATCATCTTACTCTGCTGTGCCTGGGAACATTTTGATAACAGCAGTGGCCATGCGCCTGGACTGGCAGATGGCCAGGGCATTGCTGCTGTTTCTGTACTGCTGTACTGGACAGGCTGGAACTCCAGTGTGAACTCGAGTCGAAGGGACTGTGACCTGTGGATGAGTCCGTGTGGGAGCAGGACACCCCGAAGCGTCTGTGGATGTGGATAAGCCCATGCCAGAGCAGGTATGTCTCGAAGCATCTGTGGCCATGGTTATGTCTGTGCCGTAGCAGGTATACCTCTTGAAGGCATTGTGGCCCAAGGATAAGTCCACACTGGAGAAGGTACACCTTGAAGCATCTGTGGCTGTGGATAAGTCCATGCTGCAGCAGGTACACCTTGAAGCATCAGTGGCTGTGCATGAGGTCATGCTGGAGCACCTCAAAGCATGTGGCCATGGGTAAGGCCATGCTGGAGCAAGTTTACTTCTGAAGAGACTGTGGCTGTGGGCAAGGCCACGCTGGAGCAGGTATATCTCTGAAGGCATTGTGGCCCATGGAGAAGGCCACGCTGGAACAGGTGCACCTCTAAGTGACTGTGGCTGTGGATAAGTCTATGCCGCAGCAGGTATAGCCCTGAAGAGACTGTGGCTCATAGATAAGGCTCCACGTGGAGCAGGTAAACCCCTAGGGGCCTGCAGTCTGTGGATAAGTCCAAGCCGGGGCAGGGGCAAGGGGAGGACTCCATTGCAGTGTTAAACCCAATGGTCTGGTTCAAAGGGGCCAGGGGTGGAGATTGTAATGGAAATACCTTTAAATTGTTGTAACCCAGGATTTGAGTTGCCTGTTATGGGAATTACCATAGCAGGAACCACGTGAACCGATGGAGGACAAGCCTTACAAGAAGCAGTGCAAGTGCAGCAGTGACCTGACCTGAGCTGGCTTGGTGTCCAATAACTCCATGCAACACACCACCTCTCCTGTCCTGAGCGACCACCATCACAGATGGAGCCCAAAGTCATGGACCAAACGAACTCAATGGACATTATGTGGACATTTGTGGATGTTTATGGACATTTTACAGACATTTCACAGGGGTGGTCCATAGACTAAGAGAATGATACCTGTGTATTGTATCAAAGGATGGGAAGGGGGGTGGTGGTTAATGAGGATGTATTGGATAATGTAGGACCTGAGCATGAAGTAAATGGTATGGAATAAGGGGTGGATAATGTCCTGGTTTCAGCTGGGATAGAGTTAATTTTCTTCTTAGTAGCTAGTAGAGTGTTGCATTTTGGATTTAGGATGAGAATAAAGTTGATAACATACTGATGTTTTGGTTCTTGCTGAGTAGAGTTTACACTGGTCAAGGACTTTTCAGCTTCCTGTGCTCTGCCAGGTGCACGGGGGGCTGGCAGGGAGCAGAGCCAGGACAGCTGACCCAGACTGGCCAAAGGGCTATTCCATACCATATGACATCATGCTCAGTATATAAGCTGGGGGAAGAAGAAGGAAGGGGGGGACATTCAGCATGATGGCATTTGGCTTCCCAAGTAACCGTTACGCGTGATGGAGCCCTGCTTTCCTGGGGATGGCTGAACACCTGCCTGACGATGGGAAGTAGTGAATGAATTCCTTGCTTTGCTTTGCTTGTGTGCACGGCTCTTGCTTTCCCTATTAAACTGTCTTTATCTCAACCCATGAGTTTTCTCACTTTTACTCTTCCGATTCTCTCCCCCATCCCACCAGGGGGGAGTGAGCGAGCGGCTGCGTGGTGCTTAGTTGCTGACTGGGGTTAAACCACGACAGTCATCAAGTCCAACTGTTAACCTAGCACTGCCAAGTCAACCACTAAACCATGTCCTCAAGCACCACATCTACCCATCTTTTAAATACCTCCAGGGACAGGGACTCAACCACTTCCCTGGGCAGCCTGTGCCAGTGCCTGACCACTCTTTCAGTAAAGAAGTTTTTCCTAATATCCAAACTAAACTTGCCCTGGTGCAGCTTGAGGCCATTTCCTCTCGTTCTGTCACTTGTTACTTGGGAGAAGAGACCGGCCCCAACCTCACTACAACCTCCTTTCAGGTAGTTGTAGAGAGCGATAAGGTCTCCCCTCAGCCTCCTCCAGACTAAACAACCCCAGCTCCCTCAGCTGCTCCTCATAAGACTTGTGCTCCAGACCCTTCACCAACCTTGTTGCCCTTCTTTGGACACGCTCCAGCACCTCGATGTCCTTCTTGTAGTGAGGGGCCCAAAACTGAACACAGTACTCGAGGTGCGGCCTCACCAGTGCTGAGTACAGGGGCACTATCACCTCCCTGGTCCTGCTGGCCACACTATTCCTGATACAAGCCAGGATGCCATTGGCCTTCTTGGCCACCTGAGCACACTGCTGGCTCATGTTTAAGCGGCTGTCAACCAACACCCCCAGGTCCTTTTCAGCCAGGCAGCTCTCCAGCCACTCCTCCCCAGGCCTGTAGCGTTGCCTGGGGTTGTTGTGACCAAAGTGCAGGACCCGGCACTTGGCCTTGTTGAACCTCATACAGTTGGCCCCAGCCCATCAATCCAGCCTGTCCAGGTCCCTCTGTAGATCCTTTCTACCCTCCAGCAGATCGACACTCCCACCCAACTTGGTGTCATCTGCAAAGTTACTGAGGGTACACTCAACCCCCTCATCCAGATCGTCGATAAAGATATTAAACAGGACCGGTCCCAACATTGAGCCTTGGGGAACACCGCTCGTGACTGGCCGCCAGCTGGATTTGGCTCCATTCACCACCACTCTCTGGGCTCGGCCATCCAGCCAGTTTTTAACCCAGCACAGAGTGCACTTGTCCACTGCTTAGCAGTCTTTTTCTCCTAGGATGTAATTATTTTTAAAATAACTACCTCTTAAATGTAACACATACAAAACCAGGTATGTCTTAGATGTCTCTATTTTGTCCTTTTCATTTTTTACCTCTTTACTCCACCCAATGTGAAGACATCTCTTTCTCTTATGGCTTCCTCTCTGCTTTGGTGTTCTTGGGGTGTAATAGGTGAGGTCATAAGGTCATGAAGCTTAGATAGGCCTTGCATGAACACTAAATACAGAGTTCTTTTCACCTTAATATTAGTCAACTACTAGTGTTAAGGCTCAGAAACCTATCATCTATCTTAGGCTGTATTGCAGGTACATCTCTTTATTGACCGTAGCGGATGTTTAGATGTCTGTGCTCTATAGCATGGTTTAGATACCTATACATATTTAAGCACCTAAATTTAGCTGGGCTAAGATCTACCTGAATTGCTCAGGGTTATCAAGAATGCAATCGGTCTCCCAAAAATACTGACAATATATATTATATTTTTCAACAGAAAATGTGATTCCTAATTACAAGCCCATTTCTTCCAATTGGCAGCCATTACATAGCACCATGAGTCATGCACATCTTTTTTCTTATTTCAGCAGCTGGCTATAAAAGTTAGTTTCAAGGTCCAGAAAAATGGAATTTACTTGAATAACAACTAGCCACCTGCTTCCTTTCACAATTGCTCAAATGAATATGTAGGGTTTTGCTGCTTTCTAAACCACATGACTGCTTTATTGGGAGCCAAACCAACTGCAGGAATGTCAAATGAAAGACGCTGAACAGCAATACATCATTTATTTCCTAAAGGGTTAATTTGGCAAATTAAAACCCAGATTTAACATTCAGGAGATCCAGATTTAATTCCTGGCTCTGCTTTTGTGATATTTGTTCAGGTCACTTCATTTCTTCATGTCTGAGGTTCCCCGTAAGAAAAAACAGATATTACTTTTCAAGTCAAAAGCATACAGCAAAGATATTTCTTTGAATATTTATGAAGTCTAAAGATATCAAGTCTGGAATACAAACACCTTTTGCATAGACAATCATCTTACAAACGTGTATACACTTTTAACTTCAAAATACTTTACATATCACACTGTAAGACTGATTCTTCGTATTCATATATTCCCTACTTAAGCAGCCACAACAGAAACAAGTTGAATTTTAAATAAACTGTGTTCTTTCGGATTCAAAAGAAAAGATAATCTGCTTTCCCAGAAGCTTGAAGCCCTTTAGAAAGTTGCACAAACCCAAACATTTTAAAACTTTTCCTAGAAGCTTGGGTTTAAGAAACATCATTTGTCATGTTAGGGAGGCAGATGTTATTAATTATCAAAGTAGAGATCACACTCATACTGCACAAAAGCATAAAAAGTGTAGCAGCACTGTAAGTGAACCATAAAATTACAATGTCTTATTTTTGCTAGAGGTAGCAAAACTAACTTCATATTTAGTAAGAAAGAATGTTGCTTTTTCTTTAAAAGAAAATGTTACAGGAGAAATCTCATAATGGAGAACTACATCTGTCAGCACTGTTCATCTGAAAGACTTTTTCTTTTGCCTTGATTTCTGCTTTTATAATGGTACAAACCCAACGAAGTTTGCACTAGAATGGAGTGACAAATTGTGGCACAGTCCAATAAGTCTATGTGATGTGGTTCTGCTTCACTGGCTTCCTATGCAAATCTGAATGACCTGAAAAGGTCATTTTTTTCCTCCTTCTTTCCTCTCTTTTTTCAAATGTTTGACAGAACATTTTTTATGACACACCTGAGTGTGAACTAGTACTATAGGCCCCAACCTTAAATGCTGGCATATAAGTAGACAGAAACTATTTTTTCTTATTTTCTTTTACACTCAATTATCTCCAGAACGCCCAAGATATTAAATGTATTGAAATAAAATTGTGCTATTCCTTCTTCTCCCAGCACCTGTTATAAATCAAGGAAGATACATTTTTGAGACCAACCTGTACTCTTTTACACTTGCAGTCCTTTACACATCATGTGATAAATTTGACTTTGACACTTATTTTTGTATTAAATTTTGACCCTTAGTACAAGGATGCTACAAGGTTTAAAATTCTGTAGGTATACAAGAATAATAATTGTAATAGTAATCAGTTTAACCCATTACAGAACTTGTGTGGTTTTCTTTTATTAATTTCTACAGAAAACCAAAACATTTTCTGATAAATACAGAAAAAAAAAATGAAATCACATAAATACTAGAGTCAAACTAATACAACTTTTTTACTGCTGACATTGCTTTTGATTTGTCACAGAATTCACTTTCCAAAATTGGAAACTCTCACTCTTTAGCTGAGTTACTCATATTTGGAATAAATTATATCACCATATGTTTTAATTTTTCTTAATGATTCCCTCATATTGCTATTTACTTTTTTCCTATAAGTTTTTAGTTCAAAGCTGATCTTCAGCATTTGACATTGAAGATTCAAATCTAAAATTATCACATGAGAAATTATAAACCAGATGAGTAGATTCATTAACTTTAATATTGCACATATTTTTTAACATTGCTCACATCAATCTTTGCTTACACGAATCTTTACTCATGCAATCACTTGTATCTAGGCTTTACACAAGTCTTCTAGTTGCAAACTCACTGGAATATTAATTCTGCTTGTCATTAGGTAGATAGGTAAGAAACTAATGATCAATATAACTGAATTATTTCATTCAAAAAATTCTAATTTTATAAAATATCTATTCAACTTGTTAGACAATGATAGTAATTGGAAAGCATTTAAACTGAGGAGACAGAATATAGACCCATTACCCAATAATCCCATCAAATTTTACAGACTTGCAGATGAAATTTCACAGGTTTCAAATGCTTTACTTGTAATTTAAAAAAAAAAAAAAAAAGTTTTCACAATCTATTTTCTCTTCTGCAGATGTGAAATCTACTTTTTTTTTTCAGGTTACATAGATAGACCACAGTGGTCTCTAATTCCATTTAAAAATAAGAAGAAAAATAAGAAACAAAAAAAAATTTATCTGAAGTAACATTATATTTACAATTTTCCTAAGATATATCATACACTCTTTGTAGAGGAAACTGCAACATGGGAAGGAGAAGATCTTCTTTTATGTAAAAGAGTAATCAACCAGTTAGGGACCAATTTTTTCAAATCATCTTGTGCTGGGCTCTTTTCTAAGGAGAGTCACCCGCCTGCCAGACCCAGTGGCTGACTGGGTAGGGCTTTTGAGAGCTCCTTTGCTGTGGAGATAGTGTGATATCACACTACCTTGTGGAGCTTTAGCTAAGAAGAGCTCCACTTGGCAAAGTTGCTGCCTCCTTTTCACACAGTCTGTAGTGTGCAGTCGGATGTGTGGCAAATGTTGTTCAGTAATAGTCCTGTACATTTTCTTTTCTTATACTATGCCAAAGAAGATACCCTACTACCATGGAATGAAACACAAAGTTAATGAGAAGAAAAGTCTGAAAAGCAACCTATGAAACAAGTTCAAAAATAGATTTTTCTTGGTTATGGACCAGTGCTGCTTATAGTAAAAAATATACAGCTTTCTTTTATTTCTGATCATTTCCATGCTTAGAAAGTTGAAAACGCAAGTTACCAAGCAGGCAGAAAATTTCCACATGGTCATTCAAGATTTCTCAACTTTCACGTTGAAGACCCTTAAAAGCAAAATGCTTAGTTTCATTTCTATCTTTCTGGACCATGTCTTTTAGCTCAGATGGACTCCAGATTTTTGGCGCATGTGTGTTAACTCTTGACATTTATACGAAATTATACTCCAATATTTTATTAGACTATTGGAATAAATTTTTCAAAATGCATTTAGAGTTATATGGAATATTTTATCCTTGTTTTTATATAGATGGCACTGTGCTATTTATTCAGCGACATTTTCTGTTTCTCAATTCTGCTTCATCAGTGTCATTTAATATCACTTGGACTGTTTCTTTGCTTTTTATGCTGTATAAAATACTAACAGCAATGCCCTGCTGCCTTCCCACTCTCTGCTTGGGCTGGCACTTTAATCAACAACACAAAAGAAGGGTGGTTTCATGAGGTTTTTGCCAATAGAGAGGGCGTTTCCTCTGAAATGTAGATTCCTTCCCCCCACTTGCTCAACCAGCCTTCCCAGGAAATTTACAGAGTTGATAAACAGGCCAGGGAGGGCAGCAGGAGGAAGAATGTCTATTTGCAGCTGATAACTACTGGGCATTTAGAGGCAGTGGAGTCTTGATTTGTCAAGATCTTTCTCCCCACCTTAATGAATAAACACTTCTTGACTTAGAAGCAGCAGCCTAACCTAATGGTCTAATTTCTATGCATAGACATTATAGGTACTCAGAAAAAGAAAAAAAAATGTTTGTGCAGAGTTAGCATAGTGAATAGTATGGTAGACGGAATTGGTAAGTAATAAGACCTGTATACTCTATAATGACACTTGTTAGACTTTTAAAAAAGAAAAATTCAGTTTTTTAAATTACTCATAGTGAAATAAAATATGTTCCGAGTATGGCTGGATTACTTGGGTCTTCAGGACAGCCCAATCATTTGTTTCAGGCGCAGAAGTAAGAAATGAACTTTTAAGGAAAGAGTTAGACAAAGACAGAATCACACTGGTACCCCTTGAGGATACAGTGATGTGATTCTGGTCCATCTAGTTGTAGAAAGTTTCTGATAAAATGATTGAATAGCATCCTCAACTTACATAGGAATAAATATTTTCTAGAGAATGCAAGAGCATGGCTGTCCAAGATCATGAACATTTTTATTTTCTGTCAATGACTAATATGCTTCCTAAAATACAACAACTATTACAGTGAATCACACTTGTCAAGTCTAGAATATTTTCCTCTACAGTGGTGGGAACCAGATAATTCAGAGAAAGATGGAAGAAAACTAATGGCAAGCACGGAACAACTTTTCACAGGATAATATTCCTGGCTTCTTGTTTGATGAAAATTACCAACCAGAATAAAAAAGATACTTGAAATCTATATTCTCATATCAAGAAGGAGAAGTCAGTCAGAAACTGATCATCCTGTTACTTATGTCCAGAAGATTAAAAATGTTTTTGCTTTATAGTGCATTGTTTGATAGCTCAAATGCACTGATATTTCCTTATTCTGTCAAGATCAGGAAAGAGATGTCTCAGGGAGCAGAAGAAGAGAAAAGCTGAATTAATTGCTGACAAGAAAGATCTTTGCATTTGTTTTGATTATGTTCATGATTTTACTTGATGGTGAGTTCACATTCTTGGACAGAGCTTTGGTCTCTTGATCAGTCTTAAAAAAGACTGCACGATCTTTGAGTGATGATAGAGAGAAATTTTTAACTTTCCAAAAACCAGTCCAAAAATATGTTGCCTGCTAAAACCGGTAAAGTAAGTATCAAGCTATGTTACCTCACCCTGACCTAAATTAGATCCTTAATTCACAAATAGTCCCATTTATTTCCGTGAGACTATTCCTGGACAGGTGATATTCAGTCTAATTAAAGTCATTCATCTGTTTTTAAGAAAATCCAAATAAAGAGAGCCTGAAATGGTATTCAATGATTGCACACATCTTATGTTAGAAAACACAGATCCTGAAAAGAGTCCCACTGGCTGCATGATTCCTTCAATTCTTCAACTTATACTATGAAAGTTGAATCAAGTGCTATTAATGTGAGGAGAGACTTCCAATGTTTGCTTTGATACTTCCAAAGTTAAGTTGTCAGTAAGGACTGCGTATTTCTTTAATACCATCATAAGCAATGAATGAAAACAAGACAAAAAGGCACATTCACATAAATTATGGCTGTTTATCAGTAGGATTTCCAGTGCTATTATTAAGCACTTGCAAAATGAGAACAAAAATACCAAGGATAATCTTGTGGTGAAAGGCACAATGAGAATCCCTGACAACAAATTTGACAGAAAAATTGAAACAAAACTAAGGTCCCTATTCTTTCTTAACACAATCATGTTACAGATTAGGAGGACATGTTACATTCCCCACTTCTAAATCCTCAAAATAAAACTAAGTGCATTTTGGAAGCTGTGCTTTAGTCACATGGTGTTGTTAGCTTCCATACAGGAAAAACTAGATTTTTTTTTATATTGAATTACACCTGAATTATATATATACTGTATTATGCAGGAGGTCAGACTACATGAGTTAATGACACTTAAGGTATTTATGAACAACATTCTCATCAGAGACCTGTAACAGGGTGTGATATAGCATATGTTTGTTCTCTTCTAGGAACATGTCAATACTTACCAAGCTGGAGGCAGAGCTTTATGCATAGATCTTGATCTCAGGCCTTGTATTCTGCAGGTGTTTTCCAAGATGTTAAATCCTTTTGATGATGCCCATGACATATAAATCAATATTTAAACCTACTTTTTTTTTTTTCCCTTGATCACCACAAAGGATTTCAGCTAAGGCTCTGCTGTGTCTAACAGTGACCATCATCCACTGCAGCATTCCTGATGTTTGCAATGACAGTTGGCTTTGGCTTATCTGACATATTCTTTCATTACTATAGCTACTTTCCAGGAGACTTGGGTGCACTTGGCAAGCATCATGCATTATAACTATCAGATCCCCTAGAAACAGTTGTGGAGGCACTGAGGACAGGCTGGCACTTTCTTACATGTGGCTGGAAAAAGCTGTTTGTTTCTTAATAGATAGCACGCCCCCAAACAGAATACAGTTATAATGGTTCTTTTATTAAGACTGATTTATGTAAAATCTGATTATGTAACAGTCAGCCATCCTTCTGAGGAGCTTAACTTCCAAAGGATTGTGGAATACAAAGCCATTCTTTGGCTTTAAGGTTGCTACCAGCAACATGTAATAATAGACTGTAAGTCAGATGGAAAATAGAAAAAAATTATTACATACTCAAGGCGTATCTCTACTGCAGACAAAACTTCTTTTTTTTTTTTTTTAATTTTATTCAGAATTTGGGTCTTAACTGGTTTTACCAGTTTTAAAGGTTTTAAACCTAATGGCTTTAGAGCTATGAATCACATTATAATTGTAAAATTAGAACACAGATTCACTATGAAGACCTAAAAAAATAAAATTGTACAATGATGTGTATCCAAACAGACAGCATTCAAAATGTGCATTGATTTATTTTTAGGGCTATGCATACTGAATATCAATCACAAAGTTACCACTGTTGTGGCAGTTGAAAGCCAGAAGATTTTCTCCTCTTGTACGTACATTTGTATTTCAGATTTTTCTTATTTCCTTTCTCAAGCAACTCTAGCACTCTTCATTTGTTTCTCTAAAAGCTACCTCAAAATCTAGAAATAAAAATCTTTTGTGACACTTGCAATTTGCTCTAAGTCCCGTCAAACTATTCTCTGTGAAAGGCTCCTCAATGTCCCTGTTCAGCATCAGTTAGATTACTTTTGACATGAAAAAATGTTTCAGTAAGAAAGCATTACAGCAACTCTATGGAGTGCCATGTAGCCCTTTCCTTCTTTTATTTAGATGACTTGGGTTTGTCCCATGTAAGTTCTTTACTGGAACATTAAGTAAAATCTTTATATGCTACCATTAGCTCACAAACTAGGGCCAAATAAGCTAATAAGGTGTTGACATATGAGTGTGATAATCATAGTCAAGGTTGTGCTATTAGACAATTGAAAACATTTTACTCAGTATTTGAGAAAGTAAATGTTTGGTCTAAGAGTACCAGCTTAGCATTAAGACTGCGATTTACTGACTGAGTTAACTCAAGTTGTTCTTGACTGATAAAATTAGATAGCAACTAGCTAAAGTTCTTGGCACATGAAGATAATAACTGTGTCCCAGTATAATCTTTCAACAAAAGAAAAAAGAATGAAAGAAAGTAGAGAGCAAGATCCATAAATATTATATAATGAGGCCTGCTCATTTATTCTTTGTAAAACTATTACAAAAATATTAAGCTCCGGATCCGGGAAGGAAATGCTACACTGCATCAGACAAAAAAAATGTGCCCTTTGTTCCTACTTAATCTGGACTTTCTTCTTGGTTTTGGGCACTGATTCCTGCTTGTCAGTGTTAATCCCCAATTGTTCCTACCTTAAAAGCTATCTGATTGAACTTCCTCAATCACCCTCTAACAATTGGATTGATTCAACACATTCATTCAAAGAAGATGAGAGAAGACATGAGGAGAAATAAGTGGTTTTTTCTTCTATTTCAGAAATACACAGCAAGTAATTTCAGATATTAAATGCAAGGCCTTTTGGGCAAAACACATAACACCAACTTTTCTACACTGTAATAAGTGGACGTGCAAAACATTTCCTACCTAAAATGCACAGTCATCACTTCCATTTGACAGCTTTAGATATGATCACATTTCTGCAGGGAATTTAGAACAGGTGAGAAAGTCGAGAGAAATTGTTACACCGAGACCGAAAGCAACACTTTTGACAGAGGTAGTCTGGCACCCTGTTTCCATTAATCCAGTGGAAGGCATTATACCATATTTTGATGTTGTGTAATATATATTTCACATTAGCATAAGATATTCCTATTGATCTGTGCAAAAGGGAAAGAAAACACGCTAAAGCTCCTCCAATAACCCTGCTTGTCCTTCGTAAGCTAATACTACTAAAAAAGTTGTCCTGAAGTATTTTTGGTAACAGGACAATCTAAAGCAGTCTACTAGAAACTGGGTGGTAGGGATCCTCATTTTTTGCCCATTCCTCAGAAGACAAGAGGGTATTACGGACTGAAGAGTGGAGGCTGATTTTCATACTTTAAGTCGGAGAAGTCCATACATTCAGCTATAGAGGTCCTTAAATTTTATGTGGCAGCTATAATGGTAACTATCCAAATGATCAGTGTTATAGTGCTCTTCCAAGCTACCAGAATGGAGCCTTTTTTATAGGAAGCATTCAATAGGAATTGCGAAAGCCATGCTCATTTTTATTATAAAACTAAAGCCAGACATAATTTTAAGTTTTTCAAGTATTGATAAACAAGGTCATCGCTAGGAAAATATGTCTATGTTTATCTGTTGTGGGAATGTTTAAAATGCAGTGTGTTATTGCTGTAAAGTGCGTGGAAGGGAAAGGAGCGAAAAGTAAGAGGGAAGGAGTAAGCAGAACAGAATAAAGTATTTTCCCTTTTAGAGTTATGGCATCTTTTTTATCTCCTCATGTAGGTGACTGTGACTGTGCTGCAAAAGCTCAATTAGACATGAACTGTGATCCTTTGGGGTACTGTACTGATGTTAAACTGAGATGAAGTTCTCTCCCACATAAATCTATTTCACTTTAGAATTTAATATGGATGAAGCAGCTTTTATAAACCTTCCAACTGAAGAAAAGTAATAAGATTCTGACAACTTTACTAGCAAGTGTCACTTTACAAATATATAAATTTAGAAATTGATTTTCTTTCTCTAATCTTCTAGAACCAAGATGTAGCTGAGAATTCTAGGTATTTGGGATCACATCCATAATGACATACGAAATGAATGATATAGGTTCTTTTCTTGATGTCAGTAGCAACTGGAATTACCAGCCAAGATGTAGTCCTTCTTATGTTATGTGCTTTACAGATATTTAGTGAAATTCTGTCCCTGTAATGACTGAAATTTGCAAAAGAACTGACAGAAGAAAAATGTCACAAATTTTGAATTTACATCTATTAATTTATTTATGGCTTGAACTCATGTGGAGAAAGATAAACATAAGGCAGAAATGGATTTAGCAGGGGTAGAGGAGTAGTAGCATTGTTGCAAATAGAAACTAGAGATGAATTTTGTCTCACCTATGTTTTTACATGTAAAATTAGACTTCTAATTTGAAATCCCAAGGTGCCTGTTGAACACTGATAAGTTCAACAAGGATAACTTAAAAATCACAGACAATCAGCACTCAAAATGAGTCAATATTTCTTTTTTTTTGTTAAGTTCTAAAATATTCTTATTGACTTTAGTATTTAGCAGTACTAAATATTGCTGCAATATAGTTCTTTTGTTATCTAACAGTTTCAAAACATCATACTATGATTTTTCAGCACAACTGATTACTTTTACTGAAGAGACTTGTTTGGAGGATTTTAAAATTTATTTTTTAGAACTCATACCTAAAAAGGCTTAGATTAGCTTTCAAGTTAGGCAAAAAGAAAATATTTAAAGATATATTTAAAGATATCAGATGGTTCTGATTCTGCCAGTTGCTCCCTGCCCTGAGTTAGCTTACTAAATCCAGTGGTACTAATTTCAGATCTGGGGAAAAAAATGTTTTATTGAGAACATACTTTGAGTATGACTGCTATGTTGTGCCATTCATATACAAAACACATGTACAGAGTGACATTGTGATTTTCACTTTTCTTTTTCATATTTCAACCTTACTCTTAAACCTTGTGACATTTGAGAAACTTCTAGTGAAATCAGGGCATTGTATGAAGGTATAGGGTACACCAAAGCCTCTGTTCTTGAAAACATAATTCTGCTTGTAGGCTACAAGCACCCAAACCTTTCCTTTCGGGTGTTAAGCGTTAAAACAAAAGCTATGTTAACGGCTGAAAATGTACCAGTACTTAAATTTCTTTTCCTTTGCTATAAAACCGATCACAGAGTCAGGCCTGTATGTTTATCCATATCCCTGTAGACACAACTACTGTGTTGTTAACATTGGTAAAAATCTAAGCATTTGTTATGCTGAAAAGCTCTATTTGTTGAAGATCCAGTAAAGTTCAAAGATTTTTCTTTTTCAGTCAAACAGGGCTGGCTACACTGGGCTAAGTGTTTATTACCACCTCCTTTCACTCGTGCCAATTAGCACCTACCAGTGAACACAAAGACAGATGGTCATTGCCAGTGAGAGTTTTCTGTCAAGAATTTCCCTTTCCTAAGTATGGGTTGGGGGGGTTGGGGTGTAGGGAAGAGAAGTTGTATAAAACCTGCTTTGTGTTTTTACAGAAAGGGACCCAGCAAGAAATTTTATGATGTTATCACACTAGTTCTAAAATAAGAATTCTATTTAAACAGAATAAGAGTTCCATTCTTCATCTTATTTTTGAAACTTTGCATAATATGAGCCTAAATGGATTTAGCTCAGGTACCTTGGAAAACAAGGAGATTTAGAGCATTGTTTCTGACTTTCTGAGTATAAGCAGTTCACAAAAAAATACTATTTTATAGATTTAGAAATGAAACTACTAATCCTGGAAAAAAGTTTGCAAATCATTGTACTGCAGGTAAAACTCTGACCCACTCATATCAGGGAATTTATCTGCAGTAATTAGTTGCTATTAATAATGATGAGGTATAGGAACACAAAGTATATTATACTAAATAGAAGTACAATATCATAATATTACAGAAATTCTGAGAGATACTATCCTTTGAGTAAGATGTGAGTGTAATAATGATAGCTTTGCGTGACACAGAACCATAATTTTTGGATCTTGACTAAATTTCACTTAACTAATTGCTCCTGTATCTATATTTCTTACACTGGTATGAAGATTCCTTATTACTTTCCTACCTTCTGTGTCATCTTGATGTATGTTCACAAGGCTGTTCTATTATTTCTCCAGCTATAGCTGAATTTCAATAATGGATAAAGTGATCTAACATATAGGCTGTAAAATTTGAGTGCACTTGGGTCTTTGGATAAGAGCTGCTATATGAAAGATTGTCATTTAAATAAAACACCTCTTACCTTGCTCTCCAGCTCAGCATTTTCTCTTCCAAATCTTACATGTCTTTCTACTTCTGCATTATCTGCAGGCACAGATAGTTTGTCAGAAAATTGTTGTGTGGATTAGAAATTAAACCCTTGTCAAGTGGTAGACATTAATAGGGCACAAAATAAAAATCATATGGATGGAGAGAACAAATGTGTAGCAAGTGTATTATTTTAATGTATCCCTTTTCTGTTACAGTTTAGAAAAGCCTTATTATAAGGGAGTCAATGTTGCAAAGAAGCTGAGCTCATCAAGATGGAGGAGAAGGAATGTTCATTACTGTTTGTATTTGATAAGTCATCTATGGGAAATGCAAATATTTGGAGGAACCTAAATTATGTACTGATTGTTAAGAGGGTATAGGCTTGTACTGTTTGCAGTTGAGTGTTGTTTTTTTTTTTTCTATGGTGCCACCAAATAACTAGACTTTAACTTTAGAGTTAAAATAGTAGAACATAATTTTTAGTGTATAATGTCTTTATAAATAAGGCACAGTTAGAAACAAGATCTAAAGGGTGCCTCAAAAGCATGTACCCATTTTTTTAAGTGATGCTCATTGAGACTTCCTCTAAACACTGAAATCCCTACTGAGATTAGAGCATAAACTCCAAAAATGAAAATGTTTTTCTGTAGATATTTCACTCTCAGGATGGTGTGGGAGGGTAGATGCTAATACCATGACTGTGGTAATGTTGTTAGGTAGGTAGTAGCTATTTTGATCCTGGTATTTCTCACTGCAACTTCTTAATTATGTTTATGTATTTACATGAGGTGACATGTACACATTCAGTTCACAAAATATTTTTCCCCCGAGTAAAGAATTTCAGGTTCTTGTTAGGTGAGAGATTATGCATAAACATCCCTTGCAAAACAGACTAACTTGAGCTATGTGCTGGAGTTGTTTTTAAGCACTGCCACACAAGTACTTCTGGAAGCACATGGCATGCTCTGATATTTAATGTTTTTATTCCTATTCATAGGGTGAAAGATAGAAATTCCTTAGTTTAGTTTATTTTGTATTCCTTCTCTTGTCCTTATTTTATGTCTTTTTTACCCCCTTCATTATTTTACAGACATCTTAGAGAGCTTCTGGTCCTTCAGTGAAATACTCCAGTCTTGGAAATTTGACCTTTTATGTGTACGTTGTAGAAAAGGAGTAGATTCATAGCTTTTAAGGCCAGAAGGGACCATTCGATCATCAAACCTGACCTCCTGTATAACACAGGCAAAAGAATTTCCCCTCTATTGAGTCCAATAATTTGTCTGTAAACCACCCAGTAACAGGATGTTATATTTTAAGAGTAGTTTAAAACTGTACAGGTCTCATTTTAATTTTTCACCAGTGGTTTCAGTTTATCATTCAAATACTGTTTGTAACAGAGAATATCTGTATGAATATTGCTAGTACTTTATATAGATCTTTGGCTAAGTCTTAGTTTAGTTTATCAATCCATTGGTGAAGCATATGTTGCTTTGCATTTCAGTGGTTGCAAATCTGACTCTTAAAATTCACCAAATCAGAGACTGTGCTGCCATTAGACTAAATCATTTCATCTCACTCACAGGCATCCATTTGCACCCACATAAATTATCAAGTTTAAATTCAAGGCTTACTTGTTAGTTGTGAACACTGCATAGTTTCTGCCAGATTCGGCTTTTACAGTCCTATACAGTATGGAAAAATGAAAGGGTAGTATTAAATTGCCAGTTCACATCTATTTACATCACATATAACAGCCTTTATATCAGGTTTATTCAGCTCTGACTCCTCAGCTGCTTACAAGTTGATGGGAAAAGTTACATTATGCAACAACTGAGAGGCATGCTGTGGAAACAGGCTCAGCATAAAAGCCCAGCAATGACAACCATGTTCAAATTATGCAGTTTAAAAAAAAAAAAAACCATGAATGCACACCAAGTGCTCTACTGAGTTACAGTGCAAAATGGGTTCTGAGAAGAACAGGAGTAATGGCTCTCAGGGAGGTTTCAGGCTATATCAAATCCAACTCAGACCTCTTAACCAGTAAAAAAAATGTGAAGGAAGAGTGCAATTCCCCATCCACAGCTACTGCCAAGTGGAAGAAGACTTTTTCATTTCCACTGAAATGAGTAACACTCAGACTCACCTACTGGTAGATGACTGCTATAGAGCACAGAATCTGGAGGCAGATATATAGAGGCACTAATTTTTAACACCTCACCACAGTTAGAAGAGAGATCAATAGCTACAACCATGTTGAATAAAATGTAAGAGATGTAATAGATGTTATAAGAAAGACACAAATCAGACAAAGCTGACATATAGTTCACCACTGCTAACTCTGTGCTTGTCTGAATATGATACAAACCAGGGAAAGTCATCTCTGGAGACACTTGCAGCCTTAAGTCAGGAAGCCACAATATAATGTTTTGTCAGAAATGGCTAAGAGACTTCCTATTTGTCAAGAAATAACAGATACGTGTGCAATCTGACTTCTGGAGAACGACTGGGCATTGCCTGGAAGCTAACCAGCATGCTAGGGATATTCAAATACATTTGGAGTCAAAGTCTCTAAAGAAAGAGAAATGTGAATGTTACAGGAGGCATATTAAGAGCTAACTTCCTGAGGGACTGGAGGGACATCCACATTTTTAATGGGAATCACCATCATGTATTGCCATGTTAACTATGAGTAATGTTGGCACATCTCGTCACAGACTTGCTACTGTCTTGAGCAGGGAGGCAGAACAAGAACCAGGTTCATAAAGAATCTGTTAATATAGTATTTTGTAAGCAGACAAAGAGATGCCTGCCAATGCACAGAATCACAGGGGAGACATAGAATTGTAGTTAAATTCTCCCAAGCTTGAACTCATGCATCTTGCTTTTTGGCCTGTTGGACTTTGCATGGCTGTGGGCTGGCTTGGAGCAGAGGGAGGGGCAGCCTCACAGGCAGAGCTTGCTTACCTCTGCCATTTAGAAATAAATGTAATCCAGACATGTTTGGCAAATACAAAAATATCATCTAAACATGCTCACTGTGGCCTTTGAAGGCACTAGGGAGATATATTAGAAGCCAAGCTGAATCCAACAATGAAAGGAGAACATTTTTGAAAACTGCAGGATCAAATGATCATCTGAGAACTGTTCCACAGCAACTGCAAACCACACAAATCTCTGGGAGATTAAGAAGCTATTAATCATGAAAAAGAAATGGAAGGTGTCAGAATCATCTCACTACAATTCAGTGATTAGATCACAACTGGGAGAGAATTCTGCAATTTGCAGATTACAAACAAGGGAACAAGAAAATATAGTTATGAAACTCCGCAAGGCAATACTAAAAGTTATAAAATAGAGACATAGTACTAGACTAACCATTCTGTACTTCTTTTTCAGCTCATGAGGTGTCTTTTCAGACCATAATTAGAAGAAGACAGAGTTGAGTGGGGAGAAGAATCAGGACAAACAGCAAGAAATACATATTTGAGTGAATTTTATTTTTCCTTCAGCTTCATTAATTTTCTCAGTGCCAAGGGTTTACCAAGTATCCAAAGTAAAAGATAGTCTGCAGTGCCTGAAATTCATTTCTGAACCATGCAAAAAAATCTACAGATGCAGAAAAGAAAAAATATAGCGGAAAGGTGCTGAAACAGAGGGGAGACTCTTATGCACTATTTATATTTTAAAATAACAGAACAGATAAGCAAGATACTGAAAATTAGGGAGAAAGGCTTCAAGAAGTCTTTGAAAAAAAGAAGAATTTTGGGAGAGTGCGTATGCAGAGAAAACAAAGTATTTCTTCTAAAAATAAATACAGAAACAAAACATGAGTTTGAGTAATAGCTATGCTATTAATATTTAGTGAATGGTAAATATCAAATGTTTAGGAAAAATGAACAGGAGGTGAATGCAGAAAATACTTTTCAGGATGTAAGCATTTGTAATTTATATCTGCTGCCTCTCACAGAAAGAAGATAGTGACTGTACAAGAAGTGTAAACTCCTGGCTCCAAGCTGAGAGCATCTGGGAGCCAGAGTCTAGGAGCCATGGCCTTGTGAAGAGGTGAGATATAGCAGAATATGTGGTCATTGGTGTTTTGCCTCTGTGAGAGACAGCGACCCCTCAGTCAACCTTTTCCATAGTGTTTATAGGAACACAAAGGGAACAAGAGCAGATGTCTCACCAGAGGCAGGTAACTGGCTGACATTTACCTTCATGTGGGGCTCTACTGAGTTCCTGAAGTCTCTAAATTTATCCAGGTTCTCCCAAAATACCAGCATGAAAGAAAAATACTAAAAACATAAATGCAAATCACCTTGTTGCATCTGCACACTACTGTTGGAGCTAGATCACAGGGTGTCTCCTGTCCTTAAAATCAACTCTGTGAGTTCTTTGTTCTTGGGGTCTTTGGTACTCCAGATTTCAATGAGAAATTTCCATGAATTGTTAAATGTTGCTGTCCTGATTGCCTCAGTGCTGCCCTGCTGGGGTGCTAGATGGTCTCTAATCACAATGTATATGTGGTTGATCGTAAGCACTATCTTTCACTGAACTAGAAGTGAAATGTGAAATGTAGATGTGAGCCTTAAACTTAGAGTATTATTATAATTGAAATGGTCACTGCTGAAGTGCAACTGGCTAGGAACAAATGCTCTATCAATCAGCTTGCCACACTCAAAAGAAATTTGCTTCAAAGTCTGTGGGAGATATAGTATGAATTTGGCCTCTGAATTTTAACATGTGGCTTCTTGTACCCAAGGAAAAGATAAGCACACTTCCTTGCCTAAGCAGAAGAATGTAGAATAGCAATTCTTACTTGGCATTGTCAAATAACTTGTGGTAGAGAATCTGAAACCTGGTTTCTCATCTCCAGCCATCTTAAGTTCATGTGCAGTGAATCAGGCTTTAATACACAGGGTTCAGGGGTAGAACCCCTTTCCATGCTTCTCTGTGAACTTATATTGGGTCCGGCTGAGGTGGAGTTAATTTTCCCCATAGCAGCCCTCATAGTGCTGTGCTTTCTGTTGGTAGCTAGAAAGATATTGATAACACACCAGTGTTTTGGCTACTGCTGAGCAGTGCTCCCACAGCATCAAGGTTGTCTCTCCAACATTCCTCCCTCACCAGTAGGCTGGGTGTGGGCAAGATCTTGGTAGGGGACATAGCCAGGACCGCTGACCCAAACTGACCAAAGGGATATTCCGTACCATATGATGTCTGCTCAGCAATAAAAGCTAAGAGAAAGGAGGGGGGTGGTATTCATTATTATGACGTTTATCTTCAGGAGCAACTGCTATGTGTACTGAAGCCCTGCTTCCTGGGAAGTGACAGGACATTGCCTGTTGACGGGAAGTAGAGAATAAACCTTTTGTTTACCTTTGCTTCTGTGCATGGCTTTTGCTTTTGCTTTATTAGATGGCCTTTATCTTGACCTATGAGGCTTTTTTCTATCTTATTTTATCCCTCTGCCCCCATCCTGCTGAGTAAGGGAGTGATAGAGCAGCTCGGTGGGCACCTGGCATCCAGCCAAGGTCAACCCACCACAGAACTGTAAATGTTCACAAGAAAAGAGACAATTAAGAGATATGACAAAGTTACACAGAACTTTGGAAGTTTTAATGCTGACAGACACAAGGTCAAACAAGAGAAGATCAGGCACTATGACAATCAGCAGAATGCAAACGGGTAATTAACATGGAGAATGGATCATCTGAGATGGCACCAGAAACTACAGCTGTGATCATTCAAAAACTGTTAGACAAGCACTTTGAAGCAATGAAAACATTAGCTATGTGTTACTGGGAATGACTGCAGTGGACTGCATGGCCTCCTTCTGTCCTGAAACATTACTGTAAAGACTGGTAGTTTAATGCTGAAATAAAAAAAGGGAAAAAAAGGCTAGCAATGCTGTGATGTTAACACCATAGACTTTAAACCTAGAAAATATATACTAAGCAGAGAGATGAGCACTTATATTTGTATTATTTGAAGGAATGGAAGTGTGAAAGTGGCCTGAGCACAGTCCAGGAAACCAGGACTCTTCAAGGGTAATCCTGTCTCTCCCAGAAAATTTTGTTTTAGCTTTGAGAAAAATCCTAATTTCTTTGCCCCACTTTCTTCCTCCTGTAAAAAAAATAAAAATTATTTGCCTGGGCTGCAAGAGGGAGAAATTAGCAATGAATGTTGAATGCTTTGAAAATATAAAATTGCTACTCGAGGGGACTATGCACAGCCACTAAGTTTAGCCACAATTTGATGTGACTGAATAGGCAGTTCTCAACCACAAAACTCTCAATTTCTGAGATATGTATGGTTTACTAGCCTAACACATAGGCTAGTGCAGTTTCTACTTCTGCTGCTGGACAATTTTTGGAGAAAAAAAAATCAATACTGAGACTTGATTTCCCTGACTAAAGAGGGCATAATGACACTGATCAAATCAAAAAGGTGTTTGAGATCTACTAATGCAAACCTGTATATAAATGTCTGGCTTGTCACCATAAACTTTGTAGATTAATCTCAAACTCTTATTGTTTTTTGAGGCTTTGGGGGGGCATTCATTGTAGCTGTAATACTAATTGTATTCATAAGTGAATATAACCTTCAAATTCAAAGGACTTAGGGTACTTTTTTAGACACATTTATGGGCTGATTCTCTTGCTCGGTATATGTACAATGACCGTGTGCAACCTGACACCTGCAGTTTGCTAGTGTTTCCTTCAAGGAATAACGAATTGTTATAAATGGTGCATGAATGCATATTTGTAATGCTTAAGGATATAAAGAAGATAAGTAGGATGAGGAATGTTCACAACTGTAGTGAATTTACAGAGCAAAAGCAGGAATTTGTTCATTTGAAATGTGATGGAGATTATGTAAGTAAGTGCAATGTCTCATCCATGCTGCAAACATAACTGCTTTAGTTCCTTCATCAAAGTAGCTGGTCATTCCTGGAAAGGCAGCAGCTCTCTGAGGATTAACTAGGCTGCCATAGTTGGTATAGGTAAGATCTCATGGTGGCACATATAGTTCCCTGAGGATGGCTTTCTTTGCTCCCCCCATCTGTGTACCATTTTGAGAGCCACGTGTTGGGGTCTATTGGGGGCTGGTGGGTGTTGCATTCCCAATACCTGTTCTTCAAGATGTAAAGTTAAGATGCTGCCCTATTCATTAAGGCTTTCTTAGCAACTGGTCCAGCAAATTGAGTTTGTACACACAGGCACAGAAATGTTGCAGTAAAATAAGATTTTGCTGAAAAAAAAGGAAGGAGTTTGTTGATTAAAAGGTTCCTGAGGCCTTGTCTTCACTGGAAAATTTTTGTGTGTAAAGCTAATACAGACATTTCTGGCACACTACCTACTTCTACGGCTGGACTGTTCACATTGGGAGTTAATGTGGAATAACTAGTGTTCCGTAAAATCACATCCTACCTTAGTGAACACTAACTTCCTTTTCTAGACAAGCCTGGAAAGTTTGAGATTTACTTGTAAAAAGGGTTTTGAAAATGCAGTTCCATCTGACATTCTTGTGAAAAGTAAATATAACCTGCTATACAATTAACAGTGACTTGTTCTTGGCAATTCTTTTTAAAACAAATGAATTACTAACAAGACATTGGGTAATGGTATCTTGTCTGCAGAGATTTCTATTTTTATATTTTGCTAAGCATAGTCTGATTCTTGGCTTTGTAATTAAAAAGAAGGTGACATTTTGAGTTCAGTTTTCATGGAATCAGCAGGCATCTCAGGCAGCTGGTAAAACAAGGGAAAAGTCCTTTTACCTTTTCTTTATAACTCTATAGAACTTTGATCCCATATGAGCCACATTTCTGCACCCAAGCACAACCCCAAAGTCAACAGAGCTCTGTACAGTCATAAAAAGCTCATTGCAGAAACATTACCCATTTTCTATATCTCGATTATTGCTCACAAGTAACTTCAAGCCATGTCATACAATATGAGTAGCTATCTGTGGTGCAGCTACACTCTGCAGTTAGCCCACAAATTGCACCCATTAGCAGATGAGTTGTAGTGAGTGTTGATTTTTTCCCTTCCTTGTATTTTAAAGGAAACTCAGAAATGCAGGGGTACAGAACCAGGCAACAACCTGGGGGCACTCAGGATGAGACCTAGGAACACTCCTACCTTTTAACGCGGGCTTAGACAGAGGCTGCTGGTGGTAGTAATATTTGTTTAATTTCTCTTCCTCTAGAGCAACTGTCAATGCAGGGACAGACATCCCAAAGTCTGTGCAATGTATTCTGCAAGCTGATGAGTGTTTTGTTGTACTTTCTACTACTACTGTGATAGTACTTATGATTCACAACCCACCTGACTGGCTAGGAAATACTCCAAGGTGTGGAACAGTGATGGTTTCTGCAGAGAATCAGTGCAATTATGTTGGGATAAGTTCCAAATATAATCCATTTTTTTAGATGAAGAGTCATTTTTCAAAGACATGCTTCGAAGACATTCAGATGGGTTTTGCTTTGTACACCCCCAAAAATGTTCCTAGATCTGTTTTATCATAAATCAGGGCTCCTTTGGTCCACTAGGTATTGGTAAGGAAGTCTATTTTCTGTTAAATCTGTGGAAGGAAAATACCTTATGTGTGTCTTGTGAGTGAGTGCATTGATTTTAGCTAGGTCTTGGGGAATCAGCGTAAAAATAATCAGAGGGCTGGAACACCTCTTCTATGAAGAAAAGCTGAGAGAGGTGGGGTTGTTTAGCCTGGAGAAGAGAAGGCTCCGGGGACACCTTATTGCAGCCTTTCAATAGTTAAAGGGAGTTTATAAGAAGGACGAAGAGGCCTTTACCAAGACCTGTAGTGACAGGACAAGGGGCAATGATTTTAAATGGAAAGAGATTAGATTTAGATTGGACAGAAGGAAGAAAGTTTTTACAATGAGGGTGTTGGGACACTGCCACAGGATGCCCAGAGAAGTTGTGGCTGCCCCATCACTGGAAGTGTTCAAAGTCAGGTTGGATGGGGCTTTGAACTATCTGATCTAGTGAAAGATGTCCCTGCCCACGGCAAGGGATTGGACTAGATGATATTTAAAGGAACCTTCCAACCCAAACCTTTCTATGATTCTATGATTCTATGACTCTCCAAATTGTGCCTGATGAAATCCAGGTATGCAACAGTTTTCACTGTGACTAGGACATCTCATCTGTAACCCAAAATGTCTAGGACAAATTTTGACAGTAAGGAAATTAAAGAAGACTTACAGCGGATTTCTTTGTTCTAAAACATCACTAGAAAAAAGAAAAAAAAAAAGAAAAAAGAAAAAGCTAGAAATAGGCAATTTCTGGTTTTGGTTGTTTGTTTTTTTTTTTTTTTAATTGAAAGAAAGAAAATCTCCCTTATAAAACCTAAAGGCTTAAATATATTACAAGCATTTTCCAACTCAATAGTCATGCAATGTGATTGTTAATGAGTCACATACATCTCACATAAAGTTGTATTAGGGTCAAAATTATTAATTCACAGGTTGCAAGAATAAAAATAGGTAGGAAATAAAAATACCTAAATTAAATTAATACCCAAGGTTGGTGAATTACTTAATTGCTTTATAAATACTGTTTTATTGCCTTTTCCATAACATATGACAGAAATATGAAATATAGGTTTTGTAACTTAAGACAATACCTTTAGAAAAAGTTACAGAAAGCAATGTATTTGAACTTACTCAGATTGATTCTCATATATGCAACAGGAAAGCAAAAGGCTACCAAACTGAACAAATAAGAAGTTAAAAACAAATTGGGGCAAAAAATATCCAAGACATAAGGTGATTGAGACTTTTGATTTAAATCACCTGTGTTCAGGTAAAATGAACAGTCCATTGACTTTACAGACTTTGCTTTCATCCCCTGTTCAGAGAAACTGCGAAATGCATCTACTTACATGTACTTTACCATAAATATATCCAAAGGGTTTATTACAAATTAAGTTTGTTGTGTGTAACCAGAATTTGGCTCCATGCATTTATTTTTCATTGTTACTAAGTACACTGTACTTAGTTTTAACAGGTGAAGAAATCATACCTTTTTTTTCTTTTTTAGCTTTGCAAATCATTATTCAGGTGACAGTGATCAAAGACAGGAAATTGGTCTGTTCCTAAAATGCCGCATGAGTCATTGGCCCATGCAGATGTAAGCGAAGGCATCTTAGCCTCTCTGTTTTCCTACAGAGAAATATATTGTTTTGCTGACACTAAAAATGTGAACTACAATCAAGACATACATGATGTCTTATAGGGCAATAGGAACAATGTTTGTTCCTAAAAACAAATATCAAATACTTTCTGTAGGATTTGTCACTGCATAGGAAGTTTGGACAATTGTATAATTCTCACTGAATATGGAATATGCTCCCTGAATACTGAACTTGCTAAATCACGTGCACTTTCCTGACAATGCAGTGTGAAACACAGAGGCCCGTTACTTTCTTCTTGTTCAACAAACCCCGTTCAAATGGCATGACAGCATACACAGTGTAATGCTGTTCAGATTTGGTCATCAACGGCAGCAAAACCCACAGTAACAGTATAGAGTTATGATAAATGAACCATTACCATACATTACACTGAAATTATTCTCTATACAGCTTATCCCAGATCCAGCTGGTTGTACTCCAGATCTAGCTACAGGATTTCTACCAAGTCATGGCTCTGAGCTCAGGCTCAAATTCCCAACATTGAACATCAGCTACATGCTGGGTCACCCTCTGGCTGTGGTTTGGAATGAGCCGACTAATTTTGTAGGATGGGAAACTTGTGTTTATAAGAAAGCTATTCATCCTCAAACTCTACCAGAAGCAAAATTAATAGTATTTTCCAATATCTTTTTTCATTATACAAGACAGAGATGCCTTAAGAATTCTAATACTTTCTCAACATTTAATTAGACATGCTGTATTCCAATAAAAGCCAACCAAATTGAAGACATGTTAAGTTTAGGACAATTAAAAAATCAAACTCCACTTCTCTAAAAAGAGATCAAATGTGTAAAGCTTTGGTGGTTTCTGAATTTTTAGTTTAAAAAAATGGAGAATTCTTTTTAATGGAACACAAAGCCTTCTTTTGACCTAAACTCGAAATTCCTGTCCAGAATCAAGATGCTCAGAAAGACTTTCAGCTTCACATGTGAATGAAAATGAACTACAGCTAAGCCATTTAGAATTTTTTCAGAGTCTGATTAGAAAATATATACTAAAAATATTTTCATTTTGATACAGTCATTTGACAAAACACTAATATTAGCATTATTTTTTCCCCCAAGGCAGTTTAAGCTTGAAGAAATACTAACTACTTTCTCAGACATTGACATTTTTAGATACTGTTATGTACTATACTTTATATTAAAGTCTGTATTCAAGAAATATCCACCACACAGAAAACGGAACTAGGGGTCATTTGAAAAAGGACCACTTCCCAGTAGGAGTTCTTATAAATCTCTTGTGAAATGAGATTTATATTGTCTTGCCTGATACTAATAAGACATAATGAGTAGAATTTCTGAAAGAGCTATTGTAGTCTATTTGCCAAGTGGAAAACTGTACGTCCAAAGCACTAATTAGACTGTTATCATAACTTACACAAATTGTGAATCCAAACTGCAGGAATCCACTGGGACTAGTAGACTGCTCCTAGTCTCCTGTTCAAATAAATTTAACCCTAATGACTATGCTAACAGAACTCATTTGCTGAAATACAGGTCTATGCCACATGTGCAATTTTAACTTCAGAAGATACCTCCAAAACTAGGAGTGAAATGGTGGGAAAGAAATTTTATTCATTGCAACTGGGATCAATTAACTGGCTTTATTCTTGCCAAAGCAATATGATATGCATTTACATGTGAAATGTCATTTTCAATGTTTTGGAAATAACAAATTAATTAAAATGAGACTTCCTTAAGTAATTCTTGATTGAATGAGGTAATAGATGTACTTAAGAATATATATATATATCTCTTCATATAAGTTTACATATATAGATATGCATGTGTGTGTATATATATACATATACATGGGTATATACAAACATATAATTGCACTTCTAGGAGATATGTGTATGCATACAGACACATACACACAGAAAGACAGACAGAGAAAGAGAAAAGTGATAGTGCACAGAGTTCAGATGAGTGACTTTTCTTTGAAAAGTATTGATAGGATTCCAAGTTAACTGTTACTTTCAAGTTGACCTACCTAGACCTTTCCCTTATAACGAGCTCCCTGAAGAAGACCACAAGGCTTTTAAAATCAATAAATGTTACATTTTTATAAGAAAGCAAGCTAGAATTTGTGAGGTTTTTTATACAGTGGAGTATTTTAGGATTCTTTTTATCCAAGGAATACATAAAAAAAAATATTTATGCACCAACTTCCCCTTTCCCCATGTGTCCTTGCAGGTGGAATTTTGCTTTCATACGATGTTGTAATTAACTCAGTGAACTTTAAAATGTTGTAAACTTGTACATGCTCTAATCCCTAGGGAGTTTCTCATTTTGTTTCATCAAAACCTTGTCTGATCAGTCCCTGCTTCTCATAGCACCTTCATCATCTATGAGCCAGATTTCCCCAGTCGCACACTTACAAGCTTTTGCCTGTCACTCCCTGAAGCCTCTGATACTTTCTCTCTTTGCCCCCACGTGATTCCTTCTCACCTAGTCTTCTTGAAAGAGGAAAATATATGACCAAGAACAAATATGACACAAATCTCACCTGTCATAAAGACTAAAATGCATAAAAGACAGGGTTTAGGAGGATGGAGTTTGGGGAAGAAAGGGCCTTAAAAGAGTCAAGAAAGTTGTGAAACACAACCAAGCAAGTGCTAAAATAAATCATTGCATCCACCCAAAAGAAGATGATTTCTCTCTTGCACATGATCAAATCTTGTTCCAGACACTTTTTTCCAAGGCAGTTAAATGGAGTTATTTCCAGGCACTGAGTTTATCTGAAATTAGATAATGTGGTGAATAGACTGCACAATAAACCTTCCGTAGTCAGTGATCTGTCTGTGTTGGTTCCTCTTTATTCCTCATGAGGAATTGTTACTGCTGTCACATATACTTGCAGAGCTTACTTCAGCAGAAAATGGACCAGAGATTGGTCCAGGAGTCATGGACATTATGGGTTTTAACACTCTTGTATTTTTTAAGCAACCAGAAGGACCAGACTGCAAGGTCTTCACTGAGTGGCACTGAGCCATTTGTAAGGAAAGAATAAATTACAAACTTACTTTCATCAAAGTTGGCTTATTATGTTTTTAAAAAAACCACAAAGGCTATGTATATACTACCAGCAAAATGCTACAGAGATTAAGAGCCTCTCTCTCCTGAGCCCAAACAATTGGTAGTGTGTTGGAAGAAGAAAAATTGTAATTGAATATGCTTCTGACTAAGCATTAATGATACCAGTTTCTTTTCCCAATGTCAAACTCTATTCTGATATTTTATGAAAAAAAACCCACAAAACAAAAACCTTTATTTCCCACAAATCAAAAAAGAAACACAAGGCATGTGGGAGTAACAATTTAAAAATCACAGTGACCATGCTAAAACTGAGCAGCTGCTGCAGATGCATTGCTAGAATTTTTCTCTTGTCTTCAAGATACATTATTAGGTGCAATCATAATCTTGTCAAATAAAGGATTGTTGTTTAGAATAACACCATGTTAATAATAATGAATAATGATGGAGAACTGGCTAGCACCCAAAAGTTTCAACTTTACTTTCACTGAACAAATATTCCAAATGCCAGTTCCTTATCTGAATATCCAAGCTTCTTGAGTCTACAAATGACGTCTGGAAATCTAGTTCTTTCAATATGTTTGATATAATTTTTTTTCCCCTGTTAGGGCAGCTATACCTTAGGGCTAGCCTTTCTTGAGTTACTCTTCTTGTCACGGCTGGCACTGAAAAAATATAAAGGTGGCATTGATTTTGTCTTTAGGTTAGACATGGGAGTAAGGCTCAAGACGTGGAGACTCAGTGTTTGGCACAGAAAGTCAATCTAGGTCTCAAGTCACAGACACATGGAAAGCCATGGTGCCATAACGAGTTACCCTATATAGCTGATCTGAAACATTTATCTTCAATCTCTTAGCCTGTGACAAGTGTGAAGTGATTTACATTTGTTTGGTCCTCAACAGAATATGTGATGAAAGAGGATAAGGATTATTTGAATTACTTCACATTTGTGACAAACCAAGAGAACGCAAAAGGACAGTTACAACACGTTGGTTGCTATTCAGTAACTTCTTATCTCCGTGGGAACTTGTCCGTGTGTCTAAGCCCATTACTCTCTACCTCTTGAAATGAGATAACAGTGCTTCTTCCTTTTCCTTTTTCATCTTAGATGATTGTAAATTCATCAGGCCTAAGGGGGGTCTCATAATAAGTGACTTTTTTGTTGAAACTGCTTCTGCTATATGAATAAAGGAAGTTCAATAAATAATACCTACTTTTCTTGTCTTTCTCACACAGATAAAAACACAGGACTGCTGCCAGCTAAAGATGTTTCCATTTGCAAATATTATCATGTGATAAATCACACACTGAACATGGGATACACCACCATCTGTGGCACTCAAATCTCACAGCTTGACCATTTAATGTTATCAAATTTTGTTTAAAGCTCTAACTTCTTCAGGGTGACCCTGAAGAGAAATTAAAGCACAGAAATGGAAAATTTCTTCCCTAAAGTTACCTAGCAACCTGAAGGTAGAGTAAGAACTAGGTAAAATTATCAGCCCAGCTCTCTGTGTAGCAGATAATGCTGCTAGGTATATGCAAACAAAAAGCTATAGCGAGTTTTAGGAAAAGAATCTATTTGTTCTCCGAATACTTTTAAAAACATAACAATTTTGTAATTTACAATAACAAATTAAAGTTTCACAACTTGCTTATTGACTTATGAAGTATATCAGGAACACACTGGAAGCAGGAGTGTATTTTCCTTGCATAAAATAGCCTCTTTATGCTATTTTTGTAAGCCCCAGTTAGTAATAAACCATTCATAATGGAACAAGTATTTCACATTGAAGTCAGTCAAAGGAAAATGGCAGCAGGACAAAAGACAACTCATGAGCAGAACCTTTCTGCAGCAGCCTCTTATGCCAGTCCAAAATGGCAAAAGCAGTGCGACCAGACAGGAAGCTTGCCACGTACCGTGTGTTATTCTTGGTGGAAAAATACATTCCTGGCCTTGGCATCAAAATCTCACAGCAGTAAATCTCAACTCGTGTGTGGCCAGAGAGTCCTGGAAACCTGTCAGAGTAGTTTTACCACCAAAGAAAGCAGAGATGGGCTGGATGACCTGAGAACAAATTTGTTTAACAGCTACTTCAGGAAGTGTACTTCTAAAGCATAAATGCAGTTCACATGCTTTTGCATTCAGGGGTGGTATATCATTGCTTGTTACTAAGAGCACCCAGTAATTTCCATCATGAGACCTTGCATTTAGTTTTTTACAGTTTTGACAAAACTAGTATTTTAGGGTGAACTTCCACAAGCCTGCCATAGCTTGTACCTTTTTTCTGAAGGTTTCAGTCACACCAAAATATTCAAAATAACAAAACAAAAAGAAAACCTGTAACAGGTTGAGAATAAGTCTGAGAATAACACTATGTGACTATGTTAAATTCTTATCATCCCTTTCTTTGAGAAGGTCATGCCTTAAGCATTCAAAATGGTAGGAAAAAAATTGGAATACGACCTTTGTCTTTGGTTCAGAGACAGCTGTGGGAACAAAGCCACCACACATACATACAGGGGAAATCGGACTGAAACAGAAAGACACAAGGGGCTTTCTGGTAAGAAGAAAAATTGGGAGAAGATAAAGTGGAATCAGTAGGACCTGAAAGCTGCCACTTATCTCTTGAAGGAGATAAGAAGGTTGGAGAGAAAATGAGGAGCATGGTTTGAGCTGTGTATTTGTGCTTCATCATCTTCTGCAGTGAAAACCAGTGGCAAAATGTATGAGTATTCATTTGTCTCACCCACATAAAGAATAACAACCTGTGATTATAGACAGTTAATAGGTGGTTACCTGTGCAGTAGACATGTCTGAACAATAAATCTACTGTTCAAACTTGATAGTGGCCAAGAGAGTGGTAACGTAATAGAGTTATTATTTTAATCAGTCTGTTTTTTGAAATGTTGATACTATGTATCCAAAAATCTCTGTAAATTATGAACTCTCAAAATTAGGAAATAAGAAACATCCTTTTTCATTTGAAATATGGTCTGGTGTTTAAATATACGACAAATTTTTCTTCTGCCAAAGGTCATATCACATATATATGCACAAAATGGTTATTTATCTTTACACAAGTAAGCGTAATCTTGATATTTCCTTAGTTGTCAGAGGCTGTTTTAATAATCTTATTTTAACATATACTTCTACATTCAGAACTATTATGACTTTATTTGCATTTGCTGATTCTCACTGGCTGACACTGCTTGGTGGAAAGTCTGGAAACCTATAGTTAGAAAAGAGTGGCTATGTGATCGCCTCACACGTGCAAAGCAGTTGCTGTGCTTTTTCAGACACTGCTTCACACTGAACCTCGTAAGCTGTCCTGTCTACTGCCATTAACTCTTCTGGTGAACTATCCTATCCTTACACCCGGCAGAGTGCAGAAACCACAAGTTATCTTTTTACTTTTCCCAGAACCCCATGATAAAGATGATACAAAGAATTCAGTAAATGTTTGAGGGTAAGATAAATCTCACTGAACCTTCATCATCATTGGCCAGGGTCTCCCAGCACTGAGAGGTGAGGGAGAAGGTACCACCAGAATAAGATGGGTGGTTCATGCCACTCATCTTAGACTCCTGTTTCAGAAGGGGACTAATCAGCCTTGGAATGGCTCAATGACAGACCCCAATGAAACGGCTAACCTTAGAGATGAGTCCTGTGTCACACTGTTTTATATATACATGGTTCAAACACAGTGCTGATGAAAAACAATGCAAATCCTTTCACAAATATGAGGTGAGGCACTTTAACTGAAATATATTTAACACAGCCTCAAGTTCACTATGAGCATACAGCACGTGAAGTGTCAGTAGCTCTAGTTTGTGATAGAAACTAATTCATTAAACTTTGACATTTGACTGAGCTTAGATCCCATTCAAAGTCTGCTACAAAGACATAGTCAAAGCACTAAAGGCTTATAAATCTTCTAAAATCAGAAATTATGTACTTTTGAAAATTTATTCTTAAGTTAAATTTCTCATTCAACAAAAATACTTCTCTGTAATAGTAATTCTCATATCTGTGTTTTCCCAAGTCTGCTCTTTGCTGTTTCCTTTTCATAAGAAAATGTTGGCTACCAAATATCACCACAAGGTTTATTAATACTTTTATTTAAATGTGTATTTTTGATGTATAATTTCCCAGATGAAAATTCTTCATCACTGAGGATGGGACAAAACACACAGAAATGTTAAAAACCTTTCCTCTCCAAAATTCTGTTCTTTTCTACAGAGAAAATAAACAAGAAAACTTTCTAACTAATCTCACTATAGCGTGGATACCAACCCTTTTTTCTTTCAAACCTTGCATAATTTTGGCTGTTGATTCAGTTTTCACAACTTTTGCTGGAACTCTTTGACTAACGGTATTTTTAATTTATTCTATGTTTCAACACATCTCTCTGCAGCTCTCTAACTAAGCCTGGGCAAGCCTGTCTCTTTCAACAGTTTGGCCAACAAAGGTAATTAGGAATGCTGTTCCTGCCAGCTCTCTAGGGGAAATATTAAGGAAAATAAGCAAGAATAGAACAATAAATATTTTCTCTAGCTGAAAAAATTCCACAAAAGGCACCTGCACAATAATTAATCTTTTTCCAACTTTCAGATTATTGGATTCAAGATTTTGACAATGTTCAGTGTCATTTGGAGGCAAGGGCATCTCTGCATCACTCAGATAAAACCTAACCTCAGTCTTCTCAAATGTGAGAGTATTTTAAGCTCAGAAGAAGCATCTTGGTTCATTCCAAATCTGTCTGTGTACTGTTGTATACTTGAAAATCATGTAGACTTAGCTGTTAACTTTCTTTGATACTGTGTCTTGTTATAGTTTAATTTCTGCATTTAATTCCTTTTCTTTTCTACATTCACCTGCTCTTCTAAGTTATCAGTAGCTTTCCAGGCCATTTCCACTGGCAGTTGCTCCACTATTTTTCTTTTTTTTTTATACATTTCTTAGGTTCAGGAATCCCTTCATTTCTCATAACATCACAAAAATTGCTGATTCCTCTTTTGCTCTGAGAGCATTCCTATTCTCTCTATATTCTTAATTATCCACTCTCTTCCTCAGAAATTATTTATTGATATGCTTCAGCTCATATTTTAGACCAACAGTTTATGCATGCTAATGGTTTTTTAGCTTCTGCTCTGCCTATGTTGCAGATCTTTATTAGGGCATGCTGTAGCCATTACATCAATATAGAATCCCCTTGAATAGGGAAATTCTCATTTTAGCAGGCCTTACCAGATTTTGTCACTTTGGCCTGTGACAAAGGGACACAATTACAAATGAGAACCTCTGTGCCCTCTTCTTAAGTATTTTTAAGGACAAAAGAGAATTTATGTAATGAAGTTCCTACATACTCCCCAGATAGCATCTGGCTTCTGTAACATTTTCTGTTTCTCAAACTTATGAGGTGCTACTTGGTTTATAATTCATGTTCTGGCACAAAGTGCACTGAAACCATATACATTTTAAATGAAACACATGTATGATATACAGTAATACATAGACCGAATGCTACACAGTGAAAAATAAAGTAAGTTCACAAAGCACAAATTCTTCATAAAATATTTAAAATAACATATAGGGATGTGCTAATTCTATACGCTACTGTCTAATGAAAATGTTAATGTTGCAGTTCATGTCAAAATGACCTATGTTGGAAAGTCTGCTGCTTAATAACTATGTAGTGGGTGCTGAAATACAAAGAGAAAGCTAATGAGCCAATGTTAGTGGATTGCACTGTACAGGCTGATGGTTCTACAGTTGTACGTACATCACAGGCCAGTGAACTTACTTTCAGGCTTGAGGGAGAGTCCCATATTAGCTGCATAATCAAAATCTTTTCCTTTCCAGAGTTTATTAAGACCAATATGGTCTCATGAAACATCTCCATCACAAGAAAATGTCATTTTCATATGGGAAAAAAAAAGAAAAAAAAAATTAGAAGCTATTTCATCCTCTAAGGATTAAATTGTATCCTTCATTCTTACACAAAGTAAAATTAAGCCCTCTCCCTTATATCTTAGTTATACTGGCTTCATAGCATTTTATAAAACTTAATTGTATGTGGTGAAAGAGGGATATTTTTCTGTGGGAAGTTAGCTCATTGCTGCAGATTGTATGGTTTGTGAGCTGGGTGCAGTTGAAAAGAAGACACTGGGGTCAGTAAGTCCCCTGTGAGGGCCATTTACCTTGCTACCAAATTCCATCTTATCTTGGACCAGAGGGAGACTCCTTCAAAAAACAACTCAGATAACTATTCTGCAGCATTCAAATGAGACCAAACTTAGCGGTTTTTTTCTAAAACTCAAGGTTCAGAATTAGTATTATCCTTTAAAAAAAAGGGAAAAAAAAGTCTGAACTAAGAATGTAAAAATTTAACTCTGTGTTCAGTTTCTGATACTAACCTTCTGAACTATAGTCAATATAAAATAAGTCTTCCTCTGCCTCTCTCGATGGATGTGAATCTCCTAACAAAAGTATTTAAGATAACTGTCCCAACATGGTATAATTCATCATCCCAAAGGTCAGAAACAGATGCCATCATGTAACAGTGACACAGCAGAAAACCAGCAAGAAGTGAAACCTTCAGCATACACAAAGTTCAAAATAGTCTTAAAAGTTGAAGCATATTTCCTGAGTAACAGACTATCAGGAGCATATTAAGTCTATTCACTTTTTAATCTGGCATCTGAACAGACTATCAAATAATACTCTTGGGTTCAGTCTTTAGTTTTATGTCAGTCAACACTGTCAATCAAATTAGTCTAAAAGATCTTGTAGTGGCAGATGATTAATAGGTTGGTAAAACTTCCATGACTCAAGTACAAAAGTAAGGATTTTCTCCTTATCACATTAGGGTTTATCAAAGGATAAAACAGAAATTATGGAGCTAATCCTACAGAACAAAAGTCACTATCATTCTCATTATCTCTTATGTCAAATCCAAAGAAAAAAATTTCTCTTTAACATAAAGGTATTGCAGCATGACTATATGTAAATAAGATTAAATAAACCTTACTGTTCATAAGTGGAGAATAGGAATGAAAACAATAGAATAGACAAGAAAAATGTACTGTTGGATATGAAGGGTCACATAGGCTTGGAATGGCTCATACACCCCTACAAAGCAAGCCTTCAAAATGTCTGTGATGAAATGTGCATTTATATTCTGCTGTTGACCATGAAGGGTAATTATTACTTTGTAAATTCAGTTAAGTATGATATGAGGAAAAAAATACTTGTAAAATATGTGTTAGATTATATGATTAAAAGCTAATCACTATAAACACAGAAGCCCAGCAGCATGCAGAGGAACAATGTCAGGCTGAGAAACCCCAGTAAATTAGTGTAAATGGGGCACCCCATTCACTCACTTCCTTGAGGCTATCTATCTAAGGCGAATGGTGAGACCTTTGTCACTGCTGAGAAGCCCACTGAAAGCCAGGGACACTCATTCATGCTCAGCCTTGCCGAACCTTGGAAAATATCAGAACAGCCTCGCGTTCATTGAACTAGTGGATTCAGCAGCCTCTAACATTTTAAAATAAAGTATTCCCAAATCCTTACAGATTGAAACGATGACCCACTAGCACAGTGTTTTTCTAGCAGACACCCCCACTCAAAATCATGTGTCCTATTTTATTTTAACAAGCCCCACTCTACCCCTCCACCCACATAATATAATTAGAGGAATCCCTAGAAATCCTCTCAGCAATAATATGACACATCTAACACAACAAGATAATTTTATGTTGCATAATTGTCCTAAAAGGATGTAAAGCTAGTACGTTGTAATATTAGAATAGAAATTTTGGAGAGGGATCAGGAGTTAGTGTTTCTATTGTGAGAAAGCCAAAGGTGTGTTGTGTTGCCTGTGATCTTCAAAGATTATTGAAAGAAGAAAGGGTGTCTCAGAATGCACAATGTGAGAGAAGAAAGAACACCTTAACATTTCCTTTACTTTTTTTTTCTGTTATGTTGCTGTGACAGTGTGTTGACTGTTGGCCATTCCTACAAAACTGATACAAATGATCTGATGTTTCATTTTGCTCATGTCCTAGAGTATACTTTTTGGCTTCCTCAGAAAGCATTCCTATGTAAACATTGAACAACTCCGATTTCTTATTTTTATCAAATTCCTGAGGCTTAAATAGGGAATGCAAAGTTTCACCTGAAGATGATGACACATTTACTGTCTTATGACACTTTCAGCAGAGAAGTGGGAAAGTCCCTAATCATAGACATTAGACAGCTCCACAGTTCTTACCAAATTATGATTGATACAATGCTAGCTGGATGCAAACGATGGCCTCATTTCTTAAGTTTCTGTTGAACTGCGTTCAGCCCCACATCCAGGCAAAACAAATATCCCGTTACCCACAAAGGTTCCCTGAAACTTATGCTGGTTGACAGCAGGTCACTCAACAGCTAGGAACGGCCAGAAGATGATAACCCATACCTCACCACATAGCTTGGAGAGGGATGAGTCCACCAGCTTTTTCTGTACATGGATTTGCAAAGACACAGCATTCTTCAGCTCCTTAGGCAATGTAAAAGCTGTGATTTTGTTGCTAGAGCTTCATGATATGCTTAAATATCGCAGACCAAAATCTCCCTTCATATACTCGATAATCAATAATCAACCAACAAATCATTATCACTGATGAAAAGAGTCAAACATATGTGTCAACTATATGCCCTAATCTGTTTATGTCTGAGAATAAGGAGTTATATGGGATGGTTACCTGATTTAATATATTCTTTCAGCCAGAATAAAGTTTAGGGTGTTGAAGATAATTGATATAGGAGTGACCCTTAAATGTAAGGCTCTGGAAAGAAAAACATGTAAGTATAGATTCTAGCATGAATTTGGAATATCTTCTTGAACATTTTCAGGTTTAATATCTTGAAAGTTACTGGAAAATAAATTGCAAAAATCTAACAATCCAGCATTATGATTGAAAATATTGAGCTGAAATTACAGGAAATTCTCTTTTATATATAGCTTTTACTTGGTATGAGCACAGAAATTTAATAACATATCCAATAAAGTACTAAATAAGTTTTTGAGGCCAAGCTACAGTTGTGGTGGGAACCATCATCATGAACTTCCTGACTTTGGTGAAACTAAAACCTATATGGGAACATATTATCTCCATTTTTAAAGTTTCAGGTTTGAGCTTATAAAAAAATTGAAAGGCAAAAAACATTACTGATAATCCATTTCTTAATTAAAGCAACACAATCTTAAAGAGCTCTCCAAAAGATATTTGAACATAACTTTTTAAAGCAATGATGTATCCTTGATCAATAAGAACATATGCATCACATTTAATGAGTGATATTTGAGTTTATGTAGATTAAAAATATATATTAACATCAAAAGGGCGATGTAGAAAATAAGAGAAAGATAATCTTTAATTTAATCCAACAGCAAAGATCTGAACCCAAGCATATTTACCTACCATCAACATTTGAGATGTTTGGAACAAGTTAATGAAATATAACAAAATCCAGGTCTTTTTTTCTCTTCTAGGTATCAGAGCTGGAGCATCTTTTCACTTTGGACCTAAGTTATGGTAGTTGTCAAAAAGAAGATACATTTAACAAGCAGTGGAAAAACATCAAAAAGGAGAAAACTGCCAAAGCAAACAATAATCTACATGAAAACACACTACAGTAATTCTGCATTGGCAAAGAATTATGTATAGTCTGTGTGTTAAGACTTTTTTTTTATTCTTATAGTAACAGTTCAAGACTGACTGAAAGCAGAAACTAATTGAAGAACAGATTCACAATAAAATATATGAGGAAAATTCCATGCTTAAGGTGTCAACCAATAGTGAAGCTTTATTTTCCTTCATGTTCTCTTTAACTTTATGCAGTACTCTTTACATTAACCTCTCTGTTCTCACTATGTTCAACAATAGCACCTAAAATATTGTTATTAAGTATAATATAATATAATATATCAAAACATTTATAGCAGTAAATATAGCAAGCCAAAATACTTAATTAAAACTTCTCAGACAATAACAGCTCAAGCTGTAAACCTGGAAAATAACATAAGTGAAAGCAAAGAAGTGATGACAGCCACACTTAGTGGCTCTTCTGAAAATAAAGCACTAGTTTACTCTAGTAACTGTATGTGAGCTAAGCAAAACCTTACTAGTGTAAAAATTAGCCCCGAGGAGTTTCACTCCCTTAGATTGTTTGGTCCAGACAACAAAAAAAGGAAGCAGAAAATACTGAGGTCATATGACCCTCAGTTTTTCAGTTCCCAAACTAAGTGCTTCAGCTCAGATCCTCAGGATCAAGCAAAATCCAGAAGACACCTGGGGCAAATCTCACTGATTTCAAGGATAAATTATTGCCAGCTTACAAAAAAATGAAAATATACAGGCACCCTGAAATTTTGGGGTATAAATATTTTCTGCTTCTTATGGCTTTTTATGAAAAGAATCTTCCAAATGTATAATGCTCAGGTTAAAAAATTCATTTTATCACTATTTTGTGCCTTCATCTGGTATTGTTTAATGAAATTATGACATTTTCATTCATTTCTCCCCTCATTCTCAAAATCTAGAAAAGTGAACAGTAAAATTTGGCTACCTTGTTTTGCCTGTGACTGCAAAAAAAGGTAAATGCACCCTGAGAGATACATGTTCAAAAAGCATTCTTGGAGAGACCATTCTGATAGTCACCTATGCATAAATTATATTTCAAGACTATTAGCATGGGACACACATTATGATGCACAGTTCATGTATATTGACAGATAAAGAAAACATCTATTTTGACAGCCAGCATTTCACAGAAAATCAAATCTGAATGAGGCTTCAGTAGTACACTTTTTTTGTTTCCAATCAGACTTTAAAGTTTATACTGCTAAATACAACATGACTGAAAGGATCCAGGTGAGAGAAAACTGCATGCTAGTGCTAGAAACTTGTACAGCATGTGGTTCAACTGCCGTAACGCATGCTTAAAATAGCAGCTTTGCACCTCTGGAAGACAAAGAAGTTGAAAAACAAAAACAGATGACCAAAAGTATGTACCAACATGTCAGAATATGTCAACTTTTACTAAATACAGTGTCTTTTGTGAAATATTTATCAAATATAAAAATAGGTTGAAGCTCCAACTGTAAAGGTACTCTTTGCAAATTTTGGCAATGACTTGAAACAGTCCAGGATTTAAACCTAACAATTTTATGAACAGGAATGTGAAAGGATTGGAAAGTTAAATAAAATGACCCTTTTAGGAAACCTTTAGAGGTCTGAAGTACTCAGTAGATTTTGGGCATATATTAACAAAAAAAAATTGCGACCATTAAAAGAATGAGGGAGCAGAAACCATTCTTCTTTAAAGGGTGGAAAATAAGGGGGAGATTCCAGGCCTGGAGAAATGGGATTACCCTGTGTGTTATGCTTCCATCTTCATCTGTGATATCCTGGGCAGGATGTGTACCCTGACACGCTGGCAGACACGTACATGTATCTGTCTTGCTGACTGATTAAAATACACAAAGTTGTTGTGCCTGGATTCACAGTAATGGAGGAATATGTGAAAGAATGTTGTGGGGTTTTTTAAGCAAAGGACATGTAGATTTTCAGGTTAGAAACAAGAATAAAGAAAACAAATATGAAAGTTTACCAAGTGATTTAATTATTTTATAGAGTGAAAAAATGATTAATTTTATTATTTGAAGAAATATACAGCATTTAAATTTCCTATGCTGGGGGTAAAAGTAACACTAGCTTTCAAACACTGTTTGCTTTTTTATTACTCCTTACATATTTTTAAAGAGTAATGACTATTATTGGAAGGAATTGACATGATCTTTCCATATTTGTAAAGGCAAGCTCTCCCACTGACTCTGGCACAGGCTCTTTTTAGAGAAAGGATGCTGGGTTGGGCCCACAACAGCTTGCTTTTATTTAAACTATGATTTCATTACTGCAGCTCATGTTTGTCATCTTCTAGGGAGCAGTTTGTTCCCTAATCCTTTTCAATACTATGTAGTTAGGGTATGTCTCTTCTGTGGCTTGGATGTATGCTGAAACATATGTAAAACTACGCCTAATTGATTTTATCATACACATAAGACGTGGAATATTGTGCCCTTAGACCTGCAGTATTTGTTCAGCTGCATAATGCTTTTGCCATTTTATGCTGTTTACAGGTCCATGGCTCTTAGTACATCGGGCAGCTGGTTTATACTGGTCCAAATATGCCTACATGTCCTGAAATTACACCTTTGACTGCAGGGTAGACGGCCAAAAGAAAAGTGCTGAGAGCTGGCTCAACCTGGTGGTTATATCAGTAGAGATCACTTAGATAAAAACACTGAGGAGTGGAAGGAAGACCTTGGCTAAAGCAGAAAGTGTTAGTTGTCTCCCTGTCTATGGGCACTTTTGCCAGGTGATGCAGCTGGTGCAAAGACTGTGTTGGACAGCTGTTTACCACCACTACAGCAAAGGTACAGGTGTCTCATACTGTATGCCTTAACTGAAGGATCGTGATATATCACATCATGCTACCTGACAATCCATTTCCAATTTAACAAAGCACAGTGGCAAGCTGGCTTACTTTGAAATGCCTGCTTAACACTGTTATGCTTAAAGTTAGGGCGTTGATTAAGTGCTTTGATGACTCGAAGTCTAACTAGAGAATAAAGACAAATGACAAAGTGTTAAAGTCAAAACAATCTCGTTAATCTTTTTTTTCTAATTTATTGGCAGATACAAGCTTCTCAAGATATCATGATACAAAGTTATACAGTAGAAAGTCAAAGGGGTATTTTTGAGATCATGCATCATCCTTGCATTGATTTTCATTAGCTTCTTAATGGTGAACCAGCCATTACCTACTATGTCAACATGCATTAAGAGCTACCATTAAATGGTTCTTTATTTATTCAACTTCAGCTTGAGAGGTGGAGAGGCCTGCTTTATTGAAGGCTTTCTTACCAAGAATGCTAAAGAAAATTTTAAAATGTTACACCTGCTGCAAACAAAAGTATCTGTCCAGGGCTGATACAGAGCTTAAATTTTTTTGCTTTGGTGTGTTTATACAAGGTAGCAATATTTTTATTCAGTGTTGATCTGCATATTGAAATTTTATTTTTCCTTTTGTTCCACAATTGTGACTATAATACCTGAGATTGCTTTCTTTTATTCAAGATTATATTAAATGGGGTAAAAAAATGTGAAAGGACTAAAGAAAATAGGCCAGGTGGATACTAAGTGAAAACAGATTAGAATACGCAGAATCTTAAAGAGTAAAAGCACAGTCACTATGTCCTATTTATATCATCCTTTCATCTCCAGTTAGCTGTGAATGATTTTGCTTGGAATATCTTCCTGAAGAACACTTGTGAGAAGATAGGAAGATAAGCATTGTAGCTTTGCTTCCTTTTAGTCAAATAAATAGCTGTAGGCTTAACTGACAAAAGATATACTAAACACAAATAGCTTCTATCTGGGATTTTTTTTTTTCAATCTTCCACCTTCACAGTTCCTTCTTTTTGTTTGGGAAGTTTGGGTAGGATTTTTGAGGGAGGAGGGAAGAAGAATCTTGTGTGTGGGTGGATTAATTTCTTATTTACTTGTTTTCCCTGCTGTTTTCAAGGTATGCAGGGGTAGCTCAACCTTTTAAAGCAACACACAAAAGACAGTTACACAGATGAGCTCAGTGGTCTGGATCATGAGAATTGTTTAAATTCTTCATCTTCAGTTTCAAAGATTTCAGATTCCCAGTCTGTAACAAGCAAAATCTACTTGACATAATGATAAAAATAAATCTATCTTTTTTTAACTCATGTTAGCTTGGCTAACGAAACAGAAGAGTGAGATGAATTCAATCCTGCCTTATAAGTCATCAAGAAAAGCACTCTCTTTTGTTTAGTGCATAGCTTTAATAAAGAATAATGGTGCATTGGTATATTTGGTACAATAGGATAATTGTACAATTGTACCCAGGCCAAGCGATGACAAGAGAAGTTCTTTTGCTCAGAACAAAATAATAGAAAATATTGAAGTCATTAAGTAGTAATAAATTCATGACAGTGATTTGGGATCTTTCAGTTATTTTAAGTATAACTACATTATTTCCTGAAGTATCCTTTGGGGATTTCAGCACAGGAATATTAGTAGAGAAATGCTACTACTTATTAGTTGTACAAAAATATGAAACTAATTAGTTGTACAGTACTTGGATTTATAATGGGCTGCCCAGTCCAAATAATCATCCAAAGAGCAGTAATAGTGAAGGGGGAAAAAAAAAGCTTAATTCTATTTTAAAGATTCAAAACTTACATTGGGTATTCTTGCCTGAGACAGCAAAGTGGTGAAACATGGGCTTCCTTTAAGGCATGGGAGAACTCCCTTAGAAATCAGAGGGACTGCACTGTTTGCTTTAAGTTACAGAGGTATTTAAGTGCTTTACTGTAGTGCCTGCCATAGTACGGGATAGGGCTTGTATTCCTGAGTTCCTCCATCAAGCAACTGCATTTCAGGGAGCACTTGCCCCCATAGTTAGCTTTAATAACTTGACCTGTTTGGAGATACTGGCATGTGACAGCTATAGTCCACTGCAAAGTCAGGTGTTTCAGGATGAAGACTGACTTTAGTGACACATGAATGTACCAAAGGCTCAGTTCTCCTCTATTATACTCACATTAGTAGGCACAATATCTTATTTTGATAAGAACTATCCTCAGCCACATATACTTAGCATTGCAGTCTTATTTGACTTCCACTGTAGACTAAATTCATTCATGAGTTTTGTTTAAGTTCAGCCAAAGTAAGTGGAATCACATATACAGTTAAAGTAAACCCTATACTAAAGCTACCTTGCTGAAATTGCAACAGATTCTTGAAGAAAGTTTTACTAGCTCATAAAAATCTTTTCATTCATGTGTTCACAGAAAGCTATACAATTTATGTCTGCTCAAAATCTCCACCGAATGCTTTCACTGTATTTTTCACCCTCTGACTAAACTTTGGCATGACTAAAAGAAAAAAAGAAAAAGTCCATTTGGACTTGACAATCCTTGACAGAAACTTAATCTCTCTATCAGCACTGGCATGTGTGTTGCACTGTATACATCACGCCTGCTCTGAAGCAGTTCTCTCATTCCTTCAGGACAACTTCTTTATGGGCGTCTGAGTACTGAACAGAACATATATAAACCAGCTGGCAGATGTTCTTAGTAAATCATTGAGAGGTTCACATTAAAAATTAGCCACCTGCATATTTATCTGTTCTTTTCTAAGTATCAATAAATTATTTAGAACACTGAAATGTCTGTTTGAATTTATCAGTATATTCTTGTTCATAGGTATTTCTGTTCTAGTTTCCCAGAAATCAAAAAGAGAGGAGAATCCTTTAAATATAATTGTTAATTTATAGCAAACAGCATAATTTCTGGCTGCAGTAACACAATTTCTGGCAAAAAAAAAACCCAAAACAAAACAAAACACCAAATGTTTAAAAGAAACAAGGGATTCAAGTTTCATCAGTTTTGCTACTTGCTCGTTTCTTCAAAATAACAGATGCCACCTGTCAAATATACAGGTCCAAAGTAGTCCTAATATAGTCTTTCTCTTTGGGGACAGACAGAAATTTGCTACCTGCAAATTTTAATAGGTTCAGTTTTCCTTTTAAAAGTGGATCACTGCTAAAAGCAACACAAACCCTCCTCTTTCTTATTTATACTAAGCTGCAGTGAGGTAATTATGTGACCAGTTCCTACTGCTGAGAATCTTGTTTGACAATTGAAATTCCTGAAATTTGGTAACATTCAAATCTAGTGTCTGTTATATCTTTTGTCCTCCTGATTCTTGTCACCATGACATAATTAAGCTAACTGAAAGCCACATGAGTTTTTGGCTCCTGCCCAAGTTCAAGAAAGCTTCACGAGACAGAAACTATGAAATTAACAATTTCTGAATATGTGCACATCTGGAGATCAAACAAATGATCAGAGCCCTGGCACTTAGTTGAAATCTGGCATTAGGCACTATAAATGGTGGTAGTTCTTAAAGTTCTTAAAATTTAAACCAGCTCCATCTGCAACTAATCAGCTGCCTTCCAATCGTACATGTGAGACAGGGGATCAAATAATAGCTTGAAGATCACCTGGACCTCATAAACGCTTGCTAGAAGCTTGGTTGAGGGGGAGTGGTGAATAGGCAGGCTGGCTCTGGCAAGAGGATTTAGGTTGACAGAAAGAGCATGATTGATACCTTGAGCTTCTGTTGAATTACTTTGTTCTGAAGGAGTCAAACTTTGTGTCTGAGGGAAAAGGGCTAAAATTTTGTACTAGGAAGTATTTCACCTGAATATGGTTTGATAGAGCACTTACAGTTAGGGGTTTTTCTTTCAGGAGCTTTATTTTTCTCATAAGCAGATTCTGAAACCGCTACAAATAACTAGGTCAATATGTAACTAGGTTCTTGCTCTGATTCATCCTGTCTCTTTTTCACAGTAAAAGCTGCTTAGGGATGTTAGTGAAATTAGGTGATAAAAATAACATACACAGGAGCATCTTCCCTTTTAATAAAGGATTTCATCCTCTGCTTCACTACCAGAAGGTTCTCCAAACACTCAGTATAAGAAGAAAATCGTATCTTGTCAAGGATTTGATCTTCACTTTTTTCTCTTGCAAAAAGAAAGCTTTGAGAGGTTTCATAGCTTTGAATTCTGAGCTGAGACAGGTACCTGCCAAATTGTCAGAAGGGTAAATGTTAAATCACCGTATGCTTCTTTATCATTTCTGACTGTTCAGCTTCTTGAGCATGGAGCTATCTGGAAATTCCCCTCTGTAGTGCACAGTAACCTCATGCATCTGTTAATGAGACCCGATGCCTATCTGAGTGCATAACTGTCCAGGGAGTGGGATACCCAAAAATTTGGCTGAGAATTTGCTATTATCATGTTACATGTCTTAATGCTCATACATAACTTGGTAGCTCTGCTGCACTGCTAAGGTTAGGAGAGGATAATAATGCATTGACATGAAAAGGGAACCTGAGTGGAGAGTGGAAATAAAATGCATCTCTAAAAACCAGCTTACTCTTGATTTACATTACTGAAGAAAGTTACACAAGAGTGTTGTAAAGAGTGAAATGGAGATGTTGAGGTTCAGATGTAAAATAAACCAATTAAACCATGCTGTTTGATATTAGATGAAGTCACACATGATGACCTGGTCAGACCAACAGCATTAGTGAATAAAAGCAGAAATTCCATCAAAACCAGATGCTACATCAGGGTTTAACTATCATAAGCACAATACATTTGGAAGTGAGTACTGTGAACAAGGTATTGTGAACTCATCCTCCATTTTGAATATAAGCACAATGCCCTGAAGGAAGCATACAACTTAAACCATAGTCTTAAAAAAGATGAATAGGACTATATAAATAGGGAAAAAAGAGGGGGAAAAAAATCCAACCCTTGTTGCTATGTTAGTCTTTGGAGCAAGATCATGCACACATGGAAATCAATGTCAGTTCTGCTTTTTTAGTTTTCCTCTTGTGTCATAACTCTCATAGTTCCTGGCTGGGAAACAGATGATAACAGAGCCAAGTCTTAATAAACTCTGAGTGGGGTACTCCAGCTGAACAGAGCATATTTTGAGCAGAGAGATTCAGTAATTGCTCATAGCAGGAATTGTAGACTTTTATTAATTGTATGCTGAGGCTAGGGAGTGCGTTAAGGCACTTGGAATGTGTGGCATGGAAGCCAGGAGAGCTTCAGGAGACACCGTGGCTGAGAGGACACATTTTTGAGGCATTACTTACTCTACGTCTGCAACAGGGGACAAGGGGGAGGGAAAGCAGTGCCACAGCATCAAGATCAGTATTGCAAAAGCATGGCTTCATTATCCTAGATGCTGCTGAGGCAGAATAAAACAGTCCTGACCCCAAAGAGTTGCAGTCCAAGTGAAAAAGTTTGAGAAATACGTGGAATCACAAAGAGGAACATGTGAGGAAATGTGTTTTCATTCAGAGTAGCAGGCAGGAATCTCCCCCGAATCGGCATCTTAACTGTTCGTTTGCTTTGCTTCCCATCTCATGGCAGCACTGAAATCTCCAACAAGGGAAAGAGAGCAAGTATATTGAAATTAAAATCTATGTAATGAAGGAATCTTCCCCAACCAGTTTACACCTAAGAAGCAGTGAAAGCAGTAAGTTAATCTTTTGCTTATTTTTTTCTTGCTTTCACTTGAGTGAGTCTAGGGGAAGGCCACAAAGATGATTAGGGGGCTGGAGCATGTGATATGTGAACAGAAGCTCAGAGAACTGCACTTGTTCATCTTTAGAAAGAGAAGGCGGAGGACATCTTATTGCTACCTTGAGCTGCATAGTTTAAAATTAGCCCTGCTTTGAGTGTTGGGGCTGACTTGAACTTCCAAAGGTCTTTTCTAACCTTTGATTATACGATTTTAAGAACAAGGGCTGGAAACTGTCATAAATGAGGATTCTTCAAAAAGTATTTTACCCAATGAACTTAATATAAAGCATCATGATACTGTGAAAATCAGAACAATTACCAACACTCTATGACACATTTTGAGACTGAAGATGAAAATAGACGAGGGATCACAAAGTTCTTAGCTTATGTTTGACAATACAATTCAAAGGCAACAAAAAAGCCAGCTGTATGGTTTCAAACAGCCACAAATATTAGTATAGTTAGAAAGTTAGCTGTTCGAAAAATCCCCAAAGGGAAAATAAACACTTCCCCCCTCTTTTCCAAATCAAATACACAGAGCTATTATTGCATAAGCATTTTGTTCAATTTATTTGTCTTTCTCGCACTTAACCTCAAAGCTTGGCTCTGCAGATAGATTCATAAAACTTTTTAAAGTCCTAAAAGATTAGGACAATACACAAAGTATAAGCAAAGTGTTTTCTTTATTTTCCCAAATGGAAACTCTGGAGGTAATCCTCGAAACATGTGTTTCAAATACGAGCTATTAGCATGCAACTGTCTGGCTGGACATGACTCTAATAATTAACAGTGATATTTTCTTTTTTGCTCAGATCAAACACAACAATTTCCAATGTCTTTATGATATGCAGGATATTCACTAGGAGTTAAATCCTCCTCTTCTCCACAGTCTTTCACCTGAATATCTTTTATGAGACAGATTTGCAAAGGTTGTAGGAAGAAAGGAAACCTCTCTCTCTAGCCGATTAGACTGTAGAAAGGCAACTGAAGCACTCCGTCATCTCTACCTAAACTGGTTAACAGTACTTTGGGTAGATACCTTGGATTTAATTTATATCATATCACATTTATGATGAAAACTATATGTCTATATAGGTCTACTGTCTATAAACAGAACAACGGTGACTAGATCATACATCTAAAACAGACATCTACATTTATTCATTGAATCCCACTATTTTTTCTTGAAATCACTATAACAATATATCAAGGTGGATTCATTGTATTTTGGCCATAGTCCAGTTTCAACAATGACGTTCTTCCCACTAAAATTTCCATGTAAGTAATGTAAGGACATCTAAAGGCATAGCTTGGTCCTGAAAAGTTAGCTAGGCTGCTATTTTTCATCAGTATATTCTGCACATAAACAAACACCGCTATTTTTTCTCCTTAAACCAAGAGCAGCTTAAATTCATTACATTTTTGTCAACTATTTATTTAATTTGATCTTCTGGCAGCTTCCATTTGAAAAAAAGACTGTATACAACACTTAACATTATCCCTTAAAATAGGTTCTTCGAAGCAGTTTTATTAAATGTACATAAGTTTATGAATAAGCAAATAGTCTTTCTTATACTAGAATTTGTTCACCACATTAACACTCAGAATTCTGCTCTCTCAGGTACATGTTTTAATGTGGTTTCTTTTTAATTTAGAAGATCCCAAACCATTCTATGATTCTATGATCTTCTAGAAAGAGTAAATGGATTTTGAAAAAATATTGGTCTTACTAAACTAATATATTTTGAAAGAGACTGTTTTTAATTAGTTAACAAGGTCTTTGTTCTATTTTTAATGAAAAGTCTAGTTCAGCAATTTAAATGCTAACACAAATAGTAAGGAAGTCTATTTACACATGTAGCTGCAACTCCTGTAAGACAGCAGAGATCTTATGAGGGAATACACTTTTTAAAAGTGTCTGAAGCAATTTAAATATGATCCATGAATGACTTCTCAGTGGATTAGCCCCTAACCTTTAACTTTTGTGACATTAGTCACATCTCATCTTGACATCTATAATGGAATATTCTCCTATTCAATTGCTTAAAAAATGTCCGGTTTGACTTCCGATTGACCTCTGATGAGAGCTGATCTCTTTAAAAGGGTTTAACAGTTGTGGATTCATTCATCTTTCTGTAAGAGACTAATGATAGATGGAAATTATTTCTATAAAGTAGAAAAAATACAGCTGAAAATATTTCCTGAGATTAAAAATAATGAAATAAATGTTGCTGGGCTTGCTCCCTTCCTTTAAATCTGTAGAAGTTTTTTATTCCAAGCAACCATAAAAAAATAATTCTTAAGTGTTCCTCCAATCTACTAAAAAACCCCATTTTTACAGGAGAAAACCCAACACATTTAAAGGAGGAACACATCTGAACTGAGAACCACACTGATAATGAGATATATGTTATTTCTCACAAAAAAGTTACCTGAAACGCTATTTCTAAACACCACTCTCTGCAATCCTAGTAAGTAAAGTAATTAGAAAGATATTTTAAATATCATAAAGACACATCTGATAAATGGCAGCTCTAGAACCTGGAATGGCCAATTATGAAAGCTTTTAATTAAAGAAAAAAATATCAAGATTTTGCATAGCATTCCCCATGAAGTCTGAGTGAGATTCTGGATTCAGAAATATAAAAGGGATCAGCACCTGGATCCACAGCAGTTGATTTGTAATGATGAGCAAGGCCCCAAAAAAGTGACCCTAAGTTGTCCCTTAGGACAGCAATGTTTCTCCCTTTCATGTAACAGAAAATATTAATTACCACATATAATGGCTTATAGAGAGCATATATATTATTATTCTGCCGACCTTTGCTCCCTCACAGCTGGTAGGATTCATGTCAATTCAGCTACATTAAAATACAATGGCATTACAAGACTGCTAATAGAGATGCTTTATTAAGAAGTCAAATACAAATGGAAAAGCCACATATATAACATAGTTGAAGGAGGTTGAGCTTATTCTCACTGGTTCTCATTCAAATGAATTATTTGAAAGTAGAACACCATTAACATGTGTCATGAGGAACAAAATTCAGCTGCAAAAACATTTCTTGTATGATGAGGAAACAGGATTATTGAACTGATTACAAGTGTGTATTTATTTAAGCCAAAGATTTTTTATGTGTCTTTGTGTTTGGGTGTCAAATATGATACCATCTGTTGGGCTGGAAGTCCAGTATTTGCGAAATTGTAGGACAGAAAATCCAGGAAATTCTAAAACTTGCTCTGTACTACATTGGATGAATTCCTTAAAGATATAGTGCCAGCTACTAGTACTGACTATGCACAGACACTGTGTGTTCCTTGGGCCTCTACTTGACAGGAATTTTGAAACAGTTGCCTAATTAATAATGTTTAAATATGTTAATTTTGAATTAAAAAATGCAACTGAGAAGCAGTCTATTATTATTCTCCTTTGGTGAGAAAATCCAAACCAGGAACATTTCTAATCCAGCACCCCAGCAGAGCTCTTTCCTCTCATGGTGCACAGATACTTATAGTGACTAATAGGATGCTAAAACCTGGTCAGTTTTTCAAATGATCATATATGGCAACTGATTCTGATCTCCTGTATACTTTTATTGTATTTCAGCAATCACATGTAATCCAGCATACCACAGGGAAAATGGGGCCTTGGAAAACCGATTTATCTGCATACAATACATTTCTCAAGGTCTTTGAGCAACCATCTTTCCAGTATGTTTTAACATGAAATCTGCTCACTTCAGAGGGTCAGAATTTCTGCCTTCCTCAGCATGGATTTGTCTTTAGGGTAACAATGAAGAACATGCAGATGAACCATTTTCTTCAGGAGTGACAACTCTTAAGTTTTTTTACTTGAAAGATTTTCAATCCTTCCTTTTCATTCTCTCTAGAAAAATCTTATGAAGTAACAGGTGTCTTAGTCATCAGAACTAGCATGTCTAGCATCAATATTTACTACCAATCTTCAGATGGCATAAATCACAATAGGTCCCTTCATATAAAATGGACTGTGTCAATTTATACCAGGAAAAAATACATAGTGGAATGTAATGTTCCAGATAAATTCAAAGAGCCTATTAGAAGAATCACAGAGAATCATAGAATGGTTTGGGTTGGAAGGGACCGTAAAAGGTCATCTAGTCCAAACCCCCTGCAATGAGCAGGGACATCTTCAACTAGATCAGGTTGCTCAGAGCCCTGTCCAACCTGACTTTGAATGTTTCCAGGGATGGGACATCTACCACCTCTCTGGACAACATGTTCCAATGTTTCACCACCCTCACTGTAAAAAATTTCTTCCTTCTATCTAGTCTAAATCTACCATCTTTTAGTTTAAAACCATTCCCCTTGTCCTATAGACACAGGCCGTACTAAAAAGTCTGCCCCCATCTTTCTTATAAGCCCCCTTTAAATATTGAAAGGCTGCAATAAGGTCTTCCCGCAGCCTTCTCTTCTCCAGGCTGAACAACCATAACTCTCTCAGCCTTTCCTCATAGGAGAGGTGTTTCATCCCTTTGAAGAAGAAATGTGATTGTTTACATCAAATCATATGACCTATGAAACTTTAAGCATTTTGATTTTGAATTAAGGAGCCTCTGCAAAGCTATGTATCATATTAATAAGCTCATGTGTTACTATGTTAGATCCTATGCTGCTGTTCAAACCTTAGTCTTCACAGCCATAGAACTTTACTAAGCTATTTTTAAAAAGGACCAATTGATTGCACCAACTAGCCTGAGCTATAAAATGAATAATGAGGAAGAATGTACCCTCCCCCACCCTTGAATCAGAACGTATTTTCTGTTTTGAATCTTTGGATCAAAAGAGAAGTGGTATAATCAAAATCAGCTATTTTCATTCACTGCAAGAACAGCATAAAACAATTGAATCTATAGTTTTGGAAATATTCTCCAGAAGTCTATGACTGGGAACTAAAGGAGAAATTCTATTTCTCAACAGCTGTGAAACTGTGAAGACAACAAACAGATACATACATTCCAGTCTGTGTTGTATTAGAAAGATGATATATTATATTACTGCAGCACAGTTTTTAGCTAACTGAATACACCTAGTATTTTAAAGGGACAGAAGTTTTTCAACATAAGAAGAGATGAAACATATTTATTATGCCTGCCAACTATCTTATTTCATCAAACAAAATACAAAAACTGATTTCAATAATATGTTACAGTGTGTAGTTAATAAGATACAGAAACCACCAAGACATTAAGAAGTGACTGAGAGCAAGCAAAGGACTAACAAATGCAGAAGAAAGAGGATCTGTTGGGAGAATTATGTGCCCGCCTTTACATTCTAACTTCATTCTGGACCTTTTATTAGTCATTAAAATGTTAGTAAAAAGAAACAAAAACAAAACCAAAACCAAAAAAACCCAAACAACATTAGAAAAGACAGAGTAACTTTTTAGGCCTAGGTTCATGAGCAATATGCTATGTGCATGAGCTACACAGATCAAGATATATGTGGTAAAATTTTAATTAAATGAATAGGACTAGGACTTATTTTTAAAAATGTCTAAGTTATTTTAATGGCCTAAAGGCAGTAGTCACCTTAACAGTAAGATGGGTAAGTCACCAATGTGACTTAGGAGCCTCTGTCCCATGGCCACCTAAATGTTTATGCAACACATGTTTTGTAGATAAAAAAGACATACTGATGAAGATGCTATTTATAATACATGAATTGTATATCTGAAGTGTGATGATTAACTCAGTAAGTCAGCAATATATTTGCTGTGTTTGTACTTCCTAAACTATTTCAACTTCAAGATAGCAAAATCTTTCTTAAAAGAAATTTGGAATTGCATTTTCCCTTTACCTAATATGAAGATAATGGTCTTCAAGGACATTGCACAGCTGTTGAGATAATTATCAACTTCTTTTATTGATCATTGCAAGTTACTGTAACTGTAACACTTAGAAGCAATTGTAAGACAGGTGAAGACAGGGAAGTTATATTCCTCAGAGGAGAGAATTGAGGTGTAATGGAAAGAGACTGTCAGCCAGCATCTCACCTGACAAACCTGAAGACCACCAAGATCTGCTCAGCCTTCTCTTCTTATTCCTTCCGTTAGACATTTCCCTTTCATTGGGAAAGGAAAAATACAGGTCCATCTAAGCTAACTTTGTACTGCACAAAAGGAATCCCCAATGTTTTCCTGAAGACACATTTTCATCATTCTTTGCTTTGCAGAGTGGAACGGTCAACTTCACGCAGGTAAGACTCTGGCTGACACCATTATTGGGACCAGCTCTGACACTTTTAGAGATGCTGCCCACACCTGCAGTGGTGTGAATCATGGCCTGTGACAGGGTATATTGCAGACGGGATATAATGACCAGTTACAGTATGTGGTGCATAATGGGTGGCTACACTAAATTAGACATTCATTCAACATGACCTTATGAAATCTTTTGATGAAAATATTAATGATTTATAAGCTGTTTAAACAGCTTTGCTTAACTTTCCTATCATTAAAATTGATCCCCTGTGGCTACAAAATAGAGAAAAAATGAAAAAGTGTAAGATTCCCCTTTAGTGTTCAGCTCTGCCACAGATTTCCCGAGTCTGTATAAATTGCCTTTGTTTTGTGCCTTAGCACCCACCCCAAAAATGGGAATTAATAGTACCTTCCTACTTCAAGGTCTGCCTTAAGGATACTTTCATTAATGTTTGGAGGATGCCAGAGACGCCTAACTGATCCCGGGATAATTAATTATACATGCAAAGACCAAAATAGAATCAGGAAAGTAACTATCTGAAAAATATTAGAAGTGCTAGTTGAGTACTTATACCGTATAGAGTTTATACCAGGCTAATTATTGAACTTCCTTTCTTTTGCTACTGCTCGTTATGTAAATCAGACCACTGCACTCCTTTCAGTTTCCTTCCGGACTAATCCTAAACTATAAAGGTACAAAGTTCTGGCCCACAAACAAACAATTCACAAAGGTGTAATTTATTAAGAAGTATTTAATTTAAAATGGAGTTTCATGTAGTCTTTGGCTACTGAAAGGTGAAACAGTGTTGTGCAACAGGCAAATTTGGTTGTGAATGCTGTGTGGCCCACCCCAGGATAAAAATCTACTGTTGCTACAAAGAAAGACCTGGGTGGGGCGTGAGGTAGCAAATATGTCATCTGAATTCCTTTGCACACAGACTAATAAGCCAAGTCTCCTACCCAGTGCACATAAGTGAGGTAGTGGTTTTGATACTTATGCTTTTGCTGAAAATTCAGGGATGAAAAGTCCTAGCTATTATTTATTTTTAAGTCAATTTATAAAAGGCTTTGTTTCTACAGCCAAAAGTTCATATTTAATTGTTGTGGAAATTCTGTGCTAGTGCTAGTGCAGATAATATGCTCTGTTTCCATGGAGGGGAATCATAGTAATGCAGCATATGGCTGGGGGATGAAGAGGGAAGGTGAATTAGAGAAATCCTTGTTGCCTAACTTATGTACAGAGGGCCCTCTGGCTGCAAGGTGCTGTGTCACTAACACAGAGTGGAGCTTGTAGTAGGCTGTTTGAACGGAAGAAAGAAACCATGGGTCTCAATAACCACTGAGAGAAAATACAAACCAAAAATCAGCAACACAAATAAGAAACAATAGTTTTCTTCAGATATCTAGCTCTGCCTAATGCTAAATTATTGGAAAGATCTAGGAGTGGAAAAAGCAAGAAATGTAGTTGTGAGATATAATGAGAATACATCACTGTAGTTCCAGGTTTCATTCTGTTAATTTATTTCCGTGAATATTGAATTTTTTTTTAAGTAAAAACCTACAAACAATAACTTCTCCTGGGGGAATTGAAAAGCTTCCCTGAAAAACAATGCAAATTACTGTGAATCCCTTAGTCGGAGACTATAACTATTTTTTAATCACTTGTCAGGTTTTGTTATCACACTTAGACTTTGTAGCTGTTCACACTGGAGCAGTAAATTTGGCCTCACAGAGCAAGAATGAAAGAATCTCAACCAGATCTTGACAATGAATTCTGGACAAATTGAAATGAGGAGTATTGAAAGCCAAAGGTGTGACTGAAATGGGAATGCATCGCTCTGACCTCTGCACCTGTTTGTTTAACTCAGAACTTCAAAGAAGAGACTGACATGGAAGGATACAGCACAAAAGGCACAAAATATCAAAACAGATAAACATCTATGAAATATTGAACAGAGTTTTCACCTAAAACAATCTCTCCATTACAATTTAGGTTTCATTCCTCTATTTTCAAGGTCTTGTTATGGTTTCAGGTGAAATCATAACTTTTGCAAATTTACCACAGTGAGGCAATCAGTTTTCTACTTTCTCATTATGACTTTTTTTTTAAGATTTTTTTTTACCTTTCACAGACTGAAGTCAGGTCCAATATCTAAATTTTACTGGAAAATATTTGCTAAAAGTTTTGATTAATATTATTTAAATGTGTCCTTTCAAAGAAGTTTTAATAAGGCATTTTCTAGTCACTGAGAAACTTGTTAAAGTATATAACAGATGTATTACATCTGATCAAAAGTCTGCTTAGCCCAGTAAATATTTCCAATAGAGTCTAGATGTGAATATCTAAACAAAACATAAGAAGAGAGTAAAAATAAAATTATACAACCCCATAATACTTTCAACAGTTTGATTCTTGGTCTTCCTGAGATGAAAATGATGACCTTGATGGCTTTCACTTCGAGGAACTTCCTCAGCCTTGCTCTGTATTCATGCAGAATTTACCACCAACCAGCTGTGGCAAGAAGTTCCATAGCTTACGTCCTTCGTAATTTTATTTAAGAGGTAACACCTATGTTTATTTGTTTGTTCCCTTTTTCTTTCAGTATGTTTGATGTTCCCTAGTTTTCTTAGTGGAAGAGAAGGTGAACAATAGTCAGTATTCACCCTGTTCTTGCCACTCAGAATTTTAAAGATGAAAATTCCATTACTTAGGAATTACATGGAAACATTGACGTATCATCTTACTTCTGCCAAACTAAAACTTTTATAGTGTTGCTTCTTCATTTTGTCATAGCAGTACATTAGCCACAGATTCTGCAAAGGCTGAAATTTCCAATCCGATTACATCACACTAACATGTAAGAAAAGATCTCAAACGATAAGGAATGAAGAGTAGTAAAAATGCTATGCGTTCTCAGGCCTATTTAAAAGTTTTTCTCTTAAAGTCAGAGGAACTACAGAATAACATTTTTTATCTTGGTGAAGAAATTAACCTGTTTGTCTCTTGAGTACTTTTTCATTCTTACAGGCTTTCATTTTAATCTTGATAACAAGTTTGGGATATTTATGGAAAGTAAAAAATCAAACCTAATTCATATAAAATATACTCAACATAGCTATTGCATTATAAAATAATTCAGTTATTAGAGATGATCCTTGTTCTTTAAAACTTTACAAAGATTTTTTCACATTGATATTACAAGTAATATTTTATTGTAAATTAGGAATGTTTCCACTTATTTCAATGAATTTTGCATTATCCAGTAACAGTGTAATAGTTTCCCTTACATCACTAGAAATTATCATGGTTCTTTTACTTATCTATATTTTTAAATATGTATCAACTTTTTTGTCCTTTTGCTTTTCTCCAGCTCTGCATGTGCTGCTCACCATTATACATGCAATAGAACTAAGACTATACCACAGCATGTTGTGGGGGTCAGATCAGGCCCTATATGTGACAATTAACCATATGGTTAAGATGTAGAAAGGTGGCAGGGTTCTTGAGCAAGAGTAATGGAAAAAGTTACATTGTGGACCATGCTGAGGAAAGAAAAAAAGAAGTTTGTCAAGCACTGGTTAAGGCACGAAAGCCAAAGTCTTGGAAGAAAATAGGCAACCGTTTGAGAAAATGTGTGAGAAAAAGAGGAAACACAGGCCCAGAATAAACCTCTTCATATTGGATAACTTGAAAAGAGCTAACTTTTGTAACTTAGGCTTACCCTGCTGCTAAGTTATTTTGATCTCAATACAAAGACACTGAAATCACTGTGAATCATTCTGTTTATTTGAATTAATTTTGCGTGAGCCCATGGCAGAGAATTACACCGTGTACTGCATCATGAGCCATCCATTTTGGAATGTGGCAAAAAATGTGCAGGATGAATACTTTCCTGTCTTTATGTATTGCTAATCATTTTAGCAGTAAGTATTTTTGTATACAGTTAAGAGTCTAACAAATCCCTGTTGTGATTTGTGACCCCTGTTGGATCACAACAACCCCATGCAATGCTAAAGTCCTGGGCAAGAGTGGCTGGAGAGCTGCTCAGTGGAAAAAGACCTGGGGGTGTTGGTCAACAGCCGGATGAATATGAGCCAGCAGTGTGCCCAGGTGGCCAAGGAGGTCCATACCATCCTGGCTTGCATCAGGAATAGTGTGGCCAGCAGGACCAGGGAAGTGATCATCCCCCTTACTCAGCACTGGTGAGGCTGCGCCTCAAATACTGTGTTCAGTTTTTGGGCCCCTCACTACAAGAAGGACATCGAGGTATTAGAGCGTGTTGAAAGAAAGGTAACAAAGCTGGTGAAGGGTCTAGAGCACAAGTCTTATGAGGAGCAGCTGATGGAGCTGGGGTTGTTTATCCTGGAGAAGAGGAGGCTCAGGAGAGACCTTCTTGCTCTCTACAACTCCCTGAAAGGAGGTTGTAGAGAGGTGGGGGGTCGGTCACTTATCTCAAGTAACAAGCAATAGGACAAGAGGAAATGGCCTCAAGTTGTGCCAGGGGAGGTTTAGATTGGATATTAGGAAAAATGTCTTCACTGAAAGGGTTGCAGACACTGGAATAGGCTGCCCAGGGAAGTGGTTGAGTACCCATCCCTGGAGGTATTTAAAAGATGGGTAGATGTGGTGCTTAGGGACATGGTTTAGTGGTGGACTTGGCAGTGCCAGGTTAGTGGTTGGACATGATGATCTTAAAGGTCTTTTCCAACTTAAACCAGTCTATGATTCTATGATTCTATGAAATCCACTTATGCTATCTTCCCCAAACTTTGCAATAAATGACCTGCTGTTGTGTACTAAACTTCACATGACTCAGAATGTAATTTCTGAATCGCCTTGCAATTTTCTCCTGTGTCTTTTTCATAGAATTTTTAAATAAGTCTGTCGTTCCCACCATAACTTGTCCTCATGTTATATCATCTCATATCTAGATGCAAATTAGTGTCATTGCCTTTAAGGATATCTAGTAAGAATTGCATAATATAACCTGCTATATTAAGGAAAAAAAACAAACAAAAATGATTGGAGTTCTTTCCAAGGAGTCCATTGTGATAGGTCATCTGAGTAGAAACTACAGGGTCAGGTCCTAAAAAATGTCACTGACCTGCCAGTCACCCACAAATAGATGGCTTCCTGCTGTGTTTCAATCCGTATTATTCTTAGCCTCCTTTCAAATAAGTTGTTCTATTTAGAAGAGAATTTCCTGGAAAAACAACAGTGATAAAGGTCTATAAAGAAACTGAGACAAGAAAACTATATACGATATATAGAACATTTTCTTAAAAAAAAAAAAAAATCAGTTTGCTTAGACCAGTGAATAGGTAAAAGATATCACATATATTGTGACAGAAGTCCAAAATGAATGAAACAGGATTGTTTATGTCTGCATTTCTGAAATAATGAAAAAGGGATTTTTGAAGTAGTTTTATTCCTTCATAGGATATTTTTCTGACTGGAGATATTTTACCATAGAACTCAGCCATACTCTGTAAACTTCCTAATCTCTTTCTACAGATCCTTGTCACTATTTTGAAGTTTTAGAGAAAAAACATATAAATAATGTAATTTTAATTATGTCAGCCAACTCTTTTATTAAGAAACATGTAATTTTAAATGATTAGAGAATTAGATCAGCTTTATTACCTTTTCTGTAACTGTCCTGTCTAATTATATAGAAAGGACAAGAATGCCTTGACATGTGGAGGAAAGGGCTGGGTTACACAGAAAGCTCTACAGGTAAAGTAGAATTTATAGAAACTTGCATAGCTTAGATGTTAGTAGTCATTATTAAAGCTGTGGGCCTTTCCATAAGACCTAAATACACATGCTTCTTGAAGGAACATCTGCTACCAATTCTGCATAGTTGCTTCCCATACCCTTAAGCATCAGATATTTGAGTGCTTACCATATGCCTGTACCTTTCATACTTGACAGCATACATCTAATGCCAAGTCTGCAATGCCAAGTCTTCAATGCCAAGTTTATACAATTTGTCACAGCCTTCAAAGAGCCAAGGATGTATATGCTTCTGCTAATTGAAGGCCTTTGGTCTTCAATGCTACAGTCTTCCCTACTCCCTTTTGCCATTGGAAAAACACTGTTGTTCAGTGGCACTAGCAGTGAATTGCCTTTAAAGTGTATGCACACTTCAACTTGCAGCAGCTGTTGGCTCAGCTGAGTGTTTTGTGAAGGTAATGAACCAAAATTTACAGGGGATTCTGGAGAAAATAATAAAGTGTTAAGGGGGATGTTTTCTCAACTGGCTTCAGCCAGTTTGGAGACCAGATGTTTATTTGTTGTGCAAACATTGGAAATGTTTGCTCCTTGGATCAAGTTCATATGTATTTGCATAACTAATAATTACGTGGTTACATTTGGCGTGTTCCGTTCCATATAAAGATAGACAGCAGAAGTTCCCTTGTGTGGTGCTACAAGCCACATAATTTGGTTTATACAAGTAATGGTTAATATAGTTCAAAGTAATGGTTAATATAGTTCAAAGATTTAAAAAGACTTCAGTGACACTTCATTTTACCGGTAAATTTAGCTGCATGAATTAGATGTTATTGACAGTTATTAACAGCTAAGAGATTTAAAATCAAATTTTTTGTTTAATTGTAAATTCACATTTACTGAAGCTTGTATGATAGAAGAGGTTATTTTTACCCCAAAATGCAATTTATTCTGTAGCAAATAGTCTCTTACCTCAGCTTCAATTAAAATCATATCTTCAAATGTAGTGTAAAAAGGTCACAGGTCAGACTGTGACAGTTAAGGAAGTGACTGATAGTTCCCCAACATTTCCAGTGACAAATTAGGCTCATTACACCAAATATTGGCATGAATATTTTAAAGTTCTTGCAAGCTTCTTGACTTTAGGTGAAGTTCCGAAGACTAAATTGGGATCACAAGCCTGACAGAAACCCATTGTTTAGGTACCACTTTCTAAACAAAGGGAGGCAGTGAGCCTTCGAAGAGAGGCCTAGAAACACGAACACAGGAATGACTGTTCAAATCTTCCTGTCTTCAGAGAATCAGAACAGTGTGTTCGTTCTTTGTAGAATAAAGTATCTGATCTAGCTGACTCTATTATTTGTTCTCCTTTCAAAATAAACTTGGTCTTTTCTGTTATTTCATCATTATTCTCCATCTTCCACATAGTTGTATTAATTGTCATTACACATTGCTGACATTCAAAGCTAGAAATTTATCAAAATCTTACAGACTGGAAACTGATCAATGCAAACAATATTTTCCTGTAACATTATTGAAACATTCACAGAATGAAAAATCAGGTTGCAAAACCTTTTAAAATTCACTGTTGTTCCTATCAGATAAAAATATTTGTCAAAAATTTAATCCCAGCTTCTTGATACTTGATGTACTTGCAGCTGGGTTGTCTAAAAACACATGCTTAAATATCCTGTTGTAGTGGACTAGGGATCTAAGAAGCAGCAGGTGTATCTTCCTTTAAGAACAACATGTCCTTGAATTTATTGCATGTCTAAAACACTTACAAGAGTATTAAAAGCAAATACAATTTGATAATTATTGTTCATTGTCCTAATAATTTCTTGGGTGAATAGGAAGGCACAACTCCAATGCCAAGAGCAAGGACAATCGTTCTTCTGGAAATCTGGAAATCAGTAAAATAGGAAAATCTTCTGGAAATGAGTGAAATAGGAAGAATTTTCTTCCCGGATGCAGACATATCATGCCCATGTTACACTCTGTTGGCATTTTGGCTAGCGGTATCTCAGTAAGATATCATGCTGCAGGAAAAAAATGGGAAGGTTCTCCACCCAAACACTGCAGGAGACTTCAGCTACCTGTCCTCTCCATGTCCCACCTTCAGAGTCTCAGTGCACAGCTGCTATGGACACTGAGAGCAGGGTTAATTCCTCCAGCTTCAGGTGCTAATTTGACAGCCTACCCACCCTAGGTTCATCCATGCTCAGGGAACAGAAACAAGCATCTCGAGAATGCAGTACTGCTAATAGGTGGATTTAAAGAACTGCCAGAGATTCAGTCTACATTGCCATGGAAAGGGTTTGCATCTCTCCACTGATTATAGAAACAGCTTTCAGAAACTTGGCTGCTAATTTAAATGTCTCAGATGCCTACACTTAATTGGAACAAATAACTATACATCTAGCAACATTGAGTGGGATGTAATCAGTTTACCTACTCCTGGTACCCATCTCATGGTATCTTATTACTATTCCAGTATACAGCTTACAACTACAAATTGGGGTAAACATGCAGCCCTATGGACTTACTGGGCATTGCTGAGAGGGCTACATTAGCAATAAGATCATGAAATAAATAGCAAGGCCGTTTATTCGAGAGAAAACCATTTTTGTGTAGTTCCTGATTCAGTCATTCACTGACACTTGTGAGAGTCACATCATCTGTTTTTGCCTGTTTCTGCTCATTTTGTCTTCTTGATTTGCTCCTCTGCACTAGGAACTAGAAAAAGCTATTTACATAACTAGTAAAGTAAATGGGCACCTAATGGGACACTCTGTCATTCCTAAATACCTAAAAATGAAACTGGCTATCAAGATACTTTTAAAAATCTGGCTTGACATTTTCTGAAGAAATATCTGTTTAAATTATTTGTCACTACAGCGATTAATTCAATGAGAGCTGAGTTTCAGGTGGCCATGGTAGTTAGAAAGTAAAAAGCTTTCACTATGTACCCTTCTCCTATTTCAACACTAACAAAAATGGAGACAAGCATATCCTTAATCTGATTAGGAAAAGACAATGTGCAACCGCAAAGGCTCTCCCATGTCCCACAATCAAATCTGAACACACTGTTATCTGTGATGCTAATGGAAAGACTACAAGGGCCTTCATATCCCTTTGCCTTTCTCAAAGCTACCTGAACAGAAATAAAATGTTAGAAATAATCCTCATTAAAATGTAGTAAAGTGGTAATATTCATGATACATACTGGAGGTTAGCCACTGGTATCACTATTTCCTGGGTCATTATATAAAGATAGTATAAAACTGCCATCATTATTGATAATACTATGAAAATTCATAAAGACACTTACAATCACTGGACATAAAAATAAAAAGAAAGATTTGAATTATTCATTGATGATTTAAAGGAAACATTACTGATAAATGTACCAGTGTGTCTTTAAGTGGGAAGGGCATCTTTTTTGTGACTCAGCTGTAGCATGTTTTGCATGTGTACTAAATAAATACCACATATAATCCTTGAAATGTATGGAATGTTTTGTGAGGGTGTTTTAAAAGCTCCTACCTCAGATTGTCTTCTTCTCTATGGTTTGTTTTTCTAGAGTGTTTGGAAGGCTTTTTGCGGTTATTATGTAATGCCCTAATACTACAAGTATTTAGGATAATGTTTACCTTCATAGATAAGAATGAAGTTTAGTGAATACCTTAGTTTGCAAGCTTGCAATAAGGCCTATTTGGACTAACTCACTAAAAAAGCATGCATTTGTCCTACTCCTCAAGCTTTCTTACTTAACAGGCTTTCTTCTCTTTTTCATATTTGGAAACATAGTAACATGTCATTAAGACTAAATGCTACTTTCCAAGTCAGTTGCAAAGATTACTGTTCCTATAATTCATTATTATTCTTTATTAGTGTGGTGTTTTTGTTTTTTTTTTTTCCCACTGAAAACTTTGAAGTCAAATGTGAGGAAAGTTTTATCCTGGAGTGGAAGTTCAGTTCTATTCCTAAAATAGAATCAGACTAAAATAAATTTTGTCCTATAAGCAATATCTCTGGTATTTGATACTTCAATGAATAATACTTATCACAGTTCATTGTTGAAGAAGAGTAGCTTGTGAGGCACAGAAATCACTTTTATATTTGTATATAATACAAAGATTAGAGTGCTTAATAATTTAGATACAAAATCCCCTAATAGTCACCAGTCAAGAAATTAACATGTCAAAAAATCTTTTTATATTGCCTTCTGCAAGTCTGCTTGATAAGTTAGCAGAGGCCCCAGCATTCTATGCTTTCAAGTTTACCCTGAGCACAAAGCATTTTCCCCCTATTTCATTAAATTCCAAGCCTTAAAGTTATTTAAACAATTTATCCTTAAGTTACCATAGTATAAGCCACATAAAGTTAAAAGCCTATTCTATATTTCCTGCCTCTTCAGTATAATTAATGACTGTTTGCCAAATTGTGCAAAATTTTTCCCACTTGTTTTCGTAACAGAGAGCACGATTCTTTCTAATGGTTCTCAAGTTGTTAGATCCCATTACCAATTCTTTCAGAAGACACATCTTATTCCTTCCAGATCTCTCTTTTTTGCTATTACTTGGGTAATTCCCAAGTCTTTTGTTTTAATAACAGTTCAGTTATCTCTCTAACCTCTAAGCTAATTAATGAGCCACAGGGGATAGTCCATATTGCACGATCATAAAGATCACTTGAGACCAACATCTGAGACTGTAAGGGTAATAGTGTTTCCAAACCATAAGGCAAAAGATTAGCCTTCCATCTTACATTCAGACAGAGTTCAGATCAATTCCAATTTATCAGTATGAAAAATGAAAGCTTATTCCAGTCAGGCTACTTGTGTTATTCTTTACAGTTTAAATGGAATGTATGTTTAAAGAGTAATAATATTGGATTATTAAACTCCTCTCCTACTTGCTGGAAGGACTAAAACTTTTTAATCTTCACAAAACTGTGCAATGTAACACCTTTCAGGTATTTGATACTTTATTTTTTCAACCAGTTTGTTGAGTCTGGATATCCTTATAGTGATGGTGTTGCCAGAAGAGACCAATTTCTATTCATTACATCTTCTATGACTTTCTATGAACATTAAACCATATTCACTTGAATAAATATTTTCGTAATCATGCATTACTTTTTTCTTATTGCACTTTATCTGTAAAACCCAATACACTTTACAGAGAAATCCTTTATCATTATCCCCATTTTAGAGAGAACAAATGGCAGTAATTTGCTCAAGGTAACACAGCAAGTGATTTTATTCTAACATGTCTTTGTTTCTTGAACCTCACTCTGCTGTTTGATTTGCCAAACCATAAAGATGTTTGCTGAGGTTTTTATGTGTAGTGTTAATGTAAATGATTTATTGATATAACTGCAGAGAAAGCATAATAATCTGTATCATAGATACACAACCTTTTGAAAGCTGAAATAAATATTATCCCAGGAGTCCCAGGAGAAGAAGACAAAAGAGGTACGGCAGATAGGATTATCTATACAATTAAAAGCAATAACGGTACATTAAATCCCAGGCAATTAGCTTGACAGTATTGATAGGTTTAGTTCTTCTTTAACTGTGGATGGTAAGCGGGGATTTTCTTTTAAATTAGACATTCAACAGCTTCAGAAATAGTTCGTATTCTTTTCTCCCAAGCATCACATTTCTGATATAATGAAGGTTGCTACCTACTCAAGCATTTTTGATAGGTAGGTCACTTATTTTGGAACAAAAGAGAAAGTAAGGAACTCAACTTCAGCTCCTGTTTTTAGGCTGATTTCTAAGGAAATAGAAGAGATATTTTTATGTGTCTGTCTGTCTATGTGCCCTCTAAATAACTCTGGAATACATTCACCAATTTCGACTAAATCTGACAAATTGATAAATGTTTTAAAGATGTGCTATGGGCTTCATCATACAGAAAGATAGTCTGGTAAAGACCTACAACCTTTACAATGAAACTCAGAAAAAAGGTTCAGCTTTTCACTAATATGGTAAAGCTATAGATGAAATGATTACTATTTCCACCAGTTCTTTAACATTTAGATTCATAAGTACAGTCTTAAGCAGTCCTTAGAGAAATTAATTTAAAGAGACTGATTTAAAGCAGCCAGAGGTAATTTTATTATTTTCACTAGGAAAAAGAAAAAGAAAATGGAAAAGAAAAAGAAAATTAAAAAATAAAATAAAAAAAAAGTAAAAGGAAAAGGAAAAGGGAAAAAGAAAAAGAAAAAGAAAAAAGAAAAAGAAAAAGAAAAAGAAAAAGAAAAAGAAAAAGAAAGAGAAAAAGAAAAAGAAAAAGAAAAAGAAAAAGAAAAAGAAAAAGAAAAAGAAAAAGAAAAAGAAAAAAAGAAAAAGAAAAAAAAGAAAAAAAAGAAAAAGAAGAAAAAGAAAAAGAAAAAGAAAAAGAAAAAGAAAAAGAAAAAGAAAAAGAAAAAGAAAAAGAAAAAGAAAAAGAAAAAGAAAAAGAAAAAGAAAAAGAAAAAGAAAAAGAAAAAGAAAAAGAAAAAGAAAAAGAAAAAGAAAAAGAAAAAGAAAAAAGAAAAAAGATAAAATAAAAAAGAAAAAGAAAAATATTTGGGAAATCAGGTGTCTAATACAAATTTGCTAGAAATAACAGGAGACACTTTCAGGCTATATTCATGTTTTGATACTTCCTGTCAACATCTGTCAGGAAGTAAAGATTTTTACTGATGGAAGTATAACATAGAAAGACTAATCACAGAGTTTCATGAAGAACTGCAGTCAAGCCAAAACTGAAAAACAAAATAATTGGTTTACCCAATCCCAAACGATTAAGCTTTTCCAGAGAGCAAACATCTGTTCCTTTACTTAGATTTAATCATTTTGCCAATGCTCTTCTTTTACATCACAGTCTATAGTGGCACTTTTAAAAAGTATCCAGTCAAGAGCTGAAGAAGGGCAAGAAATGCCAGGAGCGCAGGTGGCACTCTTCCAGCTGGAGGTAACTCATGCAAGGATGGAAACAGCCTGGCTATGAAATGCACCATTGAGAACAAAATATTGACTGCAAACTACTGGCTTTCTTAGTAATGAAATAGCCTGCAAAAGGTTGCTGGACAGAGATGGGATCCATGTAATTTTTTGTGCTACACAAAGAAAATTCTAAGTTAACTTTATGTAGGTTTTGATTTTTTTTAACGTCAAGTGCACATGAAATCTTTAGGTTTTCTAAGTTTTTAGCCAGAAAATTTCAGGACGCAATATCATATTATAGTCATTTTAAAACCACCTATTTAGCCCAATGTGATGTATAGTCTCTGTTCTGTCTGTATAAATCAGATCCTGCAATAATCATCAATGTTTTAGTATTCTACAGTAACAGAATTTACCTCTGTAGAAAACCTGTGCAAAAACCCCACTTATGGCTACAAAGAAAACCTTCCAAGCACACTAAAAAAATCATATATAAGTAAATACCATCACAGTTTTAAGAAGTATCTGAGGAAACTGCACACTATCTTCACTCATAATCTCTGCTTGATTGTTTAAGAGGACAAGATTGCCAGCTGGTATCATCACACTACCAAAACCAGTATTATTATGTCTCAGAATCATAAGCTTTTAATATTGTTAAATATTAATTAAAATATAATTAATTAACATTAGTTAAAAATATAATCCACTGGATTTACCTGTTGCACTTACACCTGATTTGTTCAGTTTTTACAGGGACTTTGCACACTGCTCTGTGTGAATTATGGTACGAATTGCAAATTCTACAAGCTAACATTCAACAGCAAAAAGTTAATAACTATGTCTTTGACATCAAAATAAAAACCACAAGGTAGACTCAACTATTCGTGTTCCTTTTAAATTTAATAAAAAACCTGAAACTCACAGAATGGCTAGTTTTTGCTTCCACAGTACCTGGGAACCCAGGCAACCCAAGCACAGAACCTATATGCAACTTGCTGACAGTATATGTAACCTTGACTTAAAGTCTATATTCCAGCTAGGAATGTATTTTTTATCAAAAATAATGAGTTTTTATCCTACTTGGGCCACTCGCTTCACTGTTCCGGAGTTATTGCCTCAGGCTATTCTGCGGGGCTTCTGAGTAGTTATGACATCTCCTCTGGATGCTGTTTTGTTGGATTAACCTTTGGTTCTCAAAAGGCCATGTTTTTATTCATTTTCTGTATCAAACCACCAATACATTCTCTAAGGAGATCCCAACACAACCCTCTGTATTAAACAAAGGAAATTGTTCATATGTCTTCTGCAAGGTTTCTTTTCCAAATATATATTGACCTTATAGCACTATCTAGCCTGAACAGTTTCATTGTAAAGCATATGTGAAAGGCAAGAGCTTCTTTTCAGTGGCAAACCAAAAATAAAGGGCCCCATGAGCTCTTTCTGTCAGCAGGACTACATTTCCAGTTTATTTATAGCTGTCTAAAATGGGTGCTTTTATTTCAGTCTTCTGCCCATGTTACTGGAATTCATAAATGAATACAAGTGAGTGTACAAGTTAAGCATTACCTGATTTTCTCATTTTCCACAGAGATTTTTTCTCCTGACAACTCCAAAAGTGTTTAAATCAAAACTATTTTCTTACTGAACGCAGACAGATGAACTAGAAAGCAACGGACAGTAGCTACTAACTGGGGATAATGATTCTTCATCCTTGAAGAGAAGGATATTTGTTTTTTAACATTTTAGGAGGAAATGTTTCTGACTTTTTCATTCTTAGAGGAAAGAACCCATTTAGGGGATTTACTTGCCCAGATGTAACAAAAATGTGAATTCAATTAGTTGGAAAAAAAAGAAGACAAAAGTTTTTGTGTGCTTTACTTTAAAAAACTATTTTAAACTTTATGGCCCAGTTCATAAACATCTTCTAACCTGATAGGAAAACTGACCTTTTGGACTGACCACTGAATTTTGTTCTCTCATTACTACAGTTATAGAGCTTTGCTGGAAGTAGGATACAACAGGCAGTTAGCTACATGTTGTAGTGGATAGACCTCAAAGCTGGAATTCAGAGGACCTGGATTTATGTCTACCTCTCTGCTACTGACTGTTGTGTCTTTGGAAATGGATCTCAAGTCTCTGTACTTCAGTCTCCCCTTTTGCAAAGTGGGAACAGTCCAGTCATCTTCCCTGTAAAGTGCTCTCATGTGCACTGATGAAAAGTGCTATAAGAGAGTAATTTAATTCATGCAAGCTGCTATATGTCACCTTCATATTGATCAGAGTGGTTTATGCTGGCTTCAAAGTAAGCTATGGTTTAAATTAAATAAAATCAAGACTGAAACAAACTGAGTAAGAGTGTCCCTACACCCTTTCAGCTTGTTTTAACTCCACATGTTTAAGATCATGTAGTTGCCTCCATTCCTGAGCTGTGGTGGTTTGCTAAGTGACCCCTTATACCTTCATTCATGAAATCTGGCTCATTATCTCCTCTTCTTTCCTATGTGGATGTGGGCTGCCAGAAATTACACACAGAAGTTATCCCTCTATACATCAAATCAAAGGAAGAAAGTCTGTTCCCTGACATACCAAAACATGAACGTGAGGGATTTTTAAAGAAGGGTTTGAGGGCAGCAGAGCAACTGAGTTTGGCCTGGAATAATCAGAAGGCTGTTCCAGACCTACAGGGTGGCAGAGTAAAAAAGGTGCAAAATGTTCAGTAGATTCAGAAGACAAAGAGAGCAGTCAGAAAAGGAGAGCTGGCAGGCTGCAGAGAGCAGGAAGAGGTGAGGAGGGCAGTGGTGCAACCAGGAGTGGACCTGTGAAGTGTTTTGAAAATGAGGAAGAGAAGCTTGAACTTAATACGTAAGGAAATAAAGAAACAGCAAGATAGAAAATCTTTGCAGCTGTATTTTGGATGAAGTGAAAGGACGCCAAAAAGCTGAGAGCAACGGGTGCTGCTCATCCAGATATGGAATTTTATCTACATGATTCCCACAGCCTAGCCCACCACCCTTTGATCTTTATCTTTTTCAAGTACTCTCCTTTGCTCAAATCTCACAAGAGCACTGCTGCTGTTGAATCGAAATTGCATTCCAGTACCAGCTATTGGAAGTAACTTTCCTCCACTCAATCTAATCATTTTGTCATATCATCATTTAAAACATCAGCTAGCCATTCTTCTCTGAAAATTACATAAAGATGTTCTTTCTATTACTGCAAATCTTTTCACTGTTCATCGTGCAGGATAATGTGTAGGTTCTCATGCCAGAGATGCATCTAGAGTACTCAAACAGATGTTTTCTTTGCACAACTTGATAGTTGGGGTGAATTTAAGGACTTTCACCAATTTTACATTTTGGTCTTTATTTGGAAATATTTAGTCTATAGATTTGCACCACGTAGATATCCCCCACTAACCTTTGCTGCATAATGCAGCAAATGCAACAAGGTCCTAAACACAAGGTCCTAAATGTATTTTACAAAATTTGGAACATTTTTCAATCACATTAAAACTGCTACATTGATTTTCCTGTAAGTTTTTCTGACCAAGAATTGAAATCTGCCCATTTGGATTTGACCTCTCATATTTATTCATTTGTACCTAATAAAATAATAACCTATATCAATAACATAATCATGCAGGTATTTACTCTTATGCATAGCATACTGCCACTAAAATTAATGAAAGAATTATTACATATATTAATCATAGGTATAAGTATTTGAAAGACTTGGAATTAGTTTGACAAACTTGAAAGAAAAATTCAAATTTAAATTTTAATCATTTATGGTTATCATTTGGATGGGTTGGGGGAATTAATAAAATATATTTGTTTGCGGCAACATCTACCATGCTGCCCTTTTTAGTTAGACACCTGCAGGAACACACTATGTTAGATTCCCTCCCTCCCAGCATACGCGTTAAAAAGGAAAGCCATGAAAGCAGATTTGAATTTATTGGTAGCACCAGAGCACCAGATTTCCAGTACTCAATCCTTTGTATATAATGGTGATACAGTACATTAATGGAACACACCTGCTACTAGTTAGCATTAGGTTCATTGGGAATTAGGCATGTAAGCTATTTGTTTTCCCATTTACTCTCATTCTCTTCAGATACAACAGTATTTTCACATCACATCTAAGGTCCAGGTCCACCTCTCAGTCTTCCTTCAGAGATCTGCATCACAGGATTTTCATGCAACAAAATTTTCAGTCTTAGCTAGGAATCCTCTTTCTCACTCTCCATACACCCAGTTTCAATTTCTTGTTTCAGCTGTGGTAAGAAAAGAAAAGTGGTTGAAAATTTGGTAAGCTGCTATGAACACTTTCTTTGATATCTAATTGCCAAAATACAAAATAACTTTGAAAGGGTGATAGTCTTGGCCTTCTTTTCTCATCCTCAAAGGGCAGAGAACTTCATCAGAGGTTCAGCTTTTATGGATCTATCATTTCTTGATCAGTAGACAAAGAATTCAGCCAGAGAGCTTTGAGCTCTAGAATCCTGGAGGATAAATAACGGTGCAGTAAAACTTTAGTATTCAAACAGATGTCTCCACAACATCAATAAATACTGTATTTTAATTTAATCACAGCTTTTGGGATATCTGATATTTTCTCTAACCTTCAGCTCCTAGAATAATATTTGTATATAAGAATCTCAGCTTTCATATATATATATTAAAAAAACCCAACAATTTAGCCCTCATGGTTAAAACATTAACTGTAAAGTCTCATGTAAAATTTCAGAGGGCAAATAAAATGTATAAACATGATCATGTAAATATACATTTTTAAAATGAAGCTCATTATTATTCAGGGGCTAACACATTCCTTTCGAGTGTCTGAGGTCAGCAATACTGTAAATGACACAATCTTTAACCCAGCAGTGTAGAAGACTAACATAAATCAAGAAGGATAGGAAATAGTAAGGAAAGGGTGGAGAACCTGGCAGGAAGAACACTGATACCACTATGTACCCTTTCCACAGACCCTTGTGTGTGGCATAGGTGAGTAAGCGAAGCAATTGGAGACATTAGGCTTGACAGCAGAAGTGGCTGAGTAACTTTAGTGGAGAAAGGGTGATGCTTTTGTGGATGGGTTTGCAGAGAACTGTATATAGGAGGCAATGTTAAAGAAAGTGGAGAAGCAGATAAATGAGCTATTAAGGTTGACGTTGCTGGATGTAAAATATATTTTTTATATATTTTGGATTCTATAGAATAAACACATTTTAACTCTGATGAAAATTGTATCTAAAGCTTCCATATAACAAATTTATGCTTTTGAAATTTTCATTCTGTAATGATATTATTTCTAAATCTAAAAGTGATAAAGCAGAAGTAAGAATATATCTGCATTATCATGTTAGTTTACACGTTAGTTTACAGCTCACATTCAAATACAAATTCCTCATTACTCCATTGGCCATGTATTGGTTTATACATTAACTCTACTCTGGGAAAGCCAAGCATGTCCCCTGTCAACCCCTAGCTGTACAAACTGTATAAAGATATTCTAGCCACTTGGCTCTAAAATCTCAAATCAAACCTTGAGTGCATGCAAGACTAATTTAAAGACAGTATAGCTGTATCTTAAGTTACCTTAGGCAGAATGACTTTTTAATGACAACCTTGTAACTTGGAAGGCATATGAGAAGAGGGCAATCCTCTGTTCATCCCCCTTGATCTTCTGCAGGACAAATGAAATACAGTTAATATCTCCTGATTGCTTTACTGTATCTCAAACAAGAAGCAATGAAGTATTACAGCCCCAGCCAAAAGCAGTTCACATTACTCTTATGCCAGCATCAGTGGAGCTGTCACTGACAGTGCCTGGATTGTGTGCAGAGCCTGAGGGCAGTGCATAATATCCACAGTGCAAGGTGGCCTCTCTGCAGAGCCTGTTTCTTGGCCTTTCCAAGTCTCCATGGAGTAATGCTTGGCATATGCAAGCTCTCATTTTTTAAATGCTCTTTAAATATGTTTTTCCAAACTTTCCTTTAACTAGTTCAGCAGTCTCTAAAAGTGAAATACAAAGCTCTTGAGCTGTTAAGTCCAAAGCTTTGGGGCCCAGTAAATACAGAGCGTTTATTTAAGTTCTCTTTCTTTACTGGGTAATCTTCTGAATTTATTACCACAGTACCACATGATTCATATCCTATATTTCTTACTCGAATAATTTCATTCTTCAGAGAGTAATCTTCTTTCTACCTGTTTGTAACAGAGTACGCTCTCAGCTGGCCCTCTATTTATTTCTTCATTAACTACTCATTTCTAAGCACTTAATTTTAGCTGGGTTTTCATTCTCTATCTGCTTTTGAACACTGCCAATGAAAATGAGGAGTCAAGTCACAACACTATATTATTTTGTATCTGTGCCTACACATGTAACATCAAAGAAAAGTCAACCAGGATGTAGCCTACAGCATTAAATTCTGCCATGCAATGCATTGAGCACTGATTAGAACAGTTCAGCAACAACTTGGGCCAACTAGCAATATTGGGATGTGCTTACCCTTGTGACCAATACTTTTCAGGAATATATTCAGTCTCCACATCACTGAAAGCAAATTCATTGTCTGAGAACATATTCTCTACCAGTTTTTAAGACACTATGCAATGGAAATGGTATATAATTTAGTCTGGAAAATTAAATGCTGTCATGTCAACATCCTGATGATTTAGACATGCTTGAATGCATGTGCACACACTTTATATTAGTTCCAACATAAGGGGTGCTGTTTCATGCAAAGAAGCCTGGCCTAGAGCTTAAAAAACCAAGCTGTGTAATTCTGAATTTTCCAGTGGCCTGTTGGTTATCCCTAGGAAACATTCTGATGCCTTCTGTTTTCTATCTGCCTAACATGAAGATGATACTGCTCTCTTTTATGCTGCTTTAAGATCTATGGGTGAAGTTAATGAGGGATGAGAATTAAAAAAAAAAAGACTAATAAGAGTCACTATGTTAGCGTCTCAAGCTTCCTTAACAGCTTAGTGTTACCAAATTATGACAATAAGTAGCAAATGGCTAGACTGCTCTTTGAAAGTCTTCACAAGCAATTCTGTGAAAAGAGAGTCTGATTTCCCCTAAAAGTTCCCTTCACCTCACAAAGCACCACAAACTTATATATTACATCTATACTGTCTAGGCTTTCATATCTAATTTGGCCAAACTTGCACAAAATCATCTGTGTGTTCTGCAGACTGGAATGCCATCAAATTTAGGTCTGGCACACAACACTGAATTTATCCTGTGACAAAATATGGGTTTGGATAAAACTTTATCCTGAGTTCAGATGTATATCTTATGAAGTATGGATTCAATGAACGTGACCTGTTCTCAGGACTGGCCAGAAGTACAAATATGAAATGTGGTTTAGGGTATCTCTGCTCTCCCTTGATCTTAGTGCCAGTTTGGCTGCTAACATATATCAGAACAGCTTCAACAAGTGCTTAGTTATATATAGCCCCAGGGCGGGTATATAAACCACTAGGGATATTCATTATTCCGAAATGATCTAACTCGGCCTCCAGCTATGTGCTCTACATTAGACAGTGTATGGGAATCATCTGGCCAAACGTAGCTGCCTACAGAAGGAGTCATTTAGATCTTGTTTATAGTCAATGGAGTGAAGTAGGTACTTGTAGGGCATGGTTCATCTCACTCTGAAGAAGACATCTAAGACAAATCAGATAAAATGCACCCTAGAAGTGCCAGAACATGCTTCGAAGATGAATCTGTATAGACAAGAATTTAATTTAGGACCAGAGGGTGGTAGAGAGAGAAAGCAGCAGCTTCAGAGTGCAATACATCTGGCTAATTTTACATGTCTCTTTTCGGATAAAAGTTGAATCCTTCCTGGAGATCCCCACTTCTCTCCTATAACTAAGAAGAGATCCTGGGATATCAGTCTTGTGTAATAATATCCATGTGTGGAATTCTAAGATGGTAGGATGAATCCCACTCTGGGACACATTAGGCCAAATTTGGCCAGATCTGCAGGCCTTATAGACCTTTAGATTGACTGAACTGTTCATGAAAGTTTTACTGGAGCAGATGAGCTTTATTGGTAATTAAAAATTAAGAAACAATAAAAACTATAATATTATTTTAAAAGTACATTCCCAATGTTGTCTAATCAGGTCTCTCATTAAAGTTTTAGTTGCACCCAGTTGTGAAATATATTTATTCCTTCTTATGCTACTTCTGTGTCCTATCAAATAATAAGGGTCATATACAGATCCTCTAGTTACTTCACACTGCAGCCTAAAATAGCTTTGCCATGGGAACTAATCTGAGGACTTCATCTAGGTCATACCCCAAAAGCACTGTGGTTGCATCTGTGTGAGTGCAACACCATAGTAAGGCATGATATTACCACTTACAGAGTTAGTGGGGTCTATACATAAAACTCTGGTAGTGTGCAGTATACCTCTGCCTCTAGCCTGTTTTTGGATCTAGTCCTTAATTCTTCCCTAGCCTGACTTAATGCTATAAACTCCAATGATTCCAGTTAGTTTAGATACCAGGTCACTGGAGTATTATAAATCCAAACAGCTCATTTGATGTGTAATTTCAAAAAGGGATTATTTCAAATATAGAGAAGCTGAAGCATACTTTACCTGCTGAACAATAAAACTAAATCTTGTACTTTGACCATAATTTTCCTCTAGAACACCTCCAGAAAATACTAATTATCAAAACTTCTTGATAACTAATGAAAGCTCCCACATCTTTACATTACTAATTTGCTACCTATATAACACAAAAACTCCAAGAAAGAAGGCCCATGCCACTGAGAAACTTTTCAGAACTTTAAGAAAAAAGAAGCAGACAAGTAAAAACATGAACATTTTCAGGAAGGTAGTAAAATTTGTATTCCAGAATGCCAAAAAAGAAAAATCACACACTATATATTTCTTTTGATCATGAAATAATCTTCACTTTGCAGAGGAAATGATGGAGGAAGAAAAGCCTTAAGGAGCAAATCCAGCCTTAGGCAAAAGCAATTTCTTCCACTTCTGGCAGCAGCTTTTTAGAAGTCTGGGGTTTTTTTGTTGAGGTGGTTTGTTTTTTTTTTTTTTTAATGCAATAGTTAATGAGATTTCCTTCTTTTCCCCAGACTACTTGCCTAAGTCATTTCTTTTACAAATGTACACAGCTTTTAACATTTTGAGGAAAAGGAAGGGAAAGGAAATAAAGAATTAGTTTTTTAATTAATTTTTTTAAAGAGTGAGTGACAAGTGAACTAGAATTGAGCAATACAAAAAGAAAGGAAGTAAATTTTTAAATGCTAAGGATTTATAGGATATGATTGGGAGTTGAATACTAATTTACCTTAAATAAGAGCTAAGGCACTTCTCTCTACTGAATTTATAAAATATTTGATGTACCCCTATTATTAATTAAGCTTCAACAATAGATTTATCTTCACCATATAACACAGCTCTAACATGTTGCCTACATTATAAAGTCTATTATACATCCTCACATTTGTGTTGTTCAGCAATTACTTGTATCTAAGAAAGCAGCAGTAACAGTCCATTTAATACTGCAACTATGCTTTAGGAAGTAAATATGATTATAACCTGAACTAATACATCCAATACCGCCTGACTGACATCAGAGGTTGTTGAGAGTATAGGGTTTTTTCAGTATCTGAGCAGGATGTGACATGGATGAATATTATTTTAAGTCTTTTGAAATGGAGCTTCACATGATTAACCTAAAAAAGCTACACTACTTTACAAAACTAGTTTATAATTATTATGGATCTATTAATTTAAATATGAGGTATTTGTACATTTGAGCAAATATACATGATAGGACTAATTTTCAGACTCGCTTTACATTGATAACGTAGAAAGACTAACTTTGTAGTGTGATAGCAGTAGCACTTCAGATTGTGCTTGTGTACATCTCTGAAATTGGTCCTGACAGATTAAAAAGCAGAAGAAAGTTGAAAGCTAGGAATGCCCACAGAAGAATTTGGCAAAAAACTAACATAAGAGACTTTGTTTTAACAATGTGTTCATTTTTTAATGATAGCCTTATTCAATTCTGCTCAATACAAATTGTGATTATTTATTTTCTATAAAAATCAGTTATGGAATTAAAAAAATACTAAAAAAAAAATTAGTTCCAGATTCTTTGTAAGGATATGTCATATTTAATGTTTTTAGACACTGTAAAATTTGTTGCACAATGTAATATCTTTTGTGATAAGGTTGCTAGTTGGTACACTTACCTTTAAAATAATAACTGAAGTTACACATTAGCAAGGCTTAATCCTGTGATGTCAATAAGAATCTTCTACTGATTTCAATACGAAGTACAGCATGTTTAGCAAATGAGAAATAACACCAGGTGGAAAACCTCCTTGTAGCCTATTAAGCAGCCAGCTCCAGAAAACAAAGAAAAAAAAAAAATTCAAAGACATATCAAATGCTAGAAAAATTTTCATTTGTCAGAAGACTTTGGTTAAATGTTAGCCATCCTCTTGCTCTAGAAGTAAGAAAAGCAAATAATGACATGATTTTTCAGTACCTTTGAATGCTTCCAATTTGAAGTAAGATTTGGAAAGGTAGGCAGTAAAGTTGCTGGAGAGCAAAAATTAATATAGGTAAGTGCTGGGTTCTGGGTATAAACCAGTTGCTCTTACACAGTGTGGAGAGGAAGACCACTTGGAGCTTTAAACCACCATTCCACTTTGTCTCTGTCATCAAAAAACTACTTTATTCATTACTGATTTTTAAGTATTGACCAGAGGAAAAATAATAATAGATATATTCCAGTAACTGATGATGATTCTGTGGACTATTTAATGACAGGTTACCGTCACTCTCTCCTATGGTACTTGTTTATCTTGAATAGTTACTTAGATCCAAACCAAACTGGGGGAAATAAAAAGTGAGGTTACAGACTTGTTAATGCAAGTGGTACCCAGGATGGTTAACTAAGCTTTTGAGGGCCACTTGTGATCTCACAGCATATCTAAGACATCTGTTGAGGCCATTATTTGGACACAGAGTTTAGAAGAGAAACATGCCCTTCTGGAAAAGCATGTAGAAGCCTGGAATAGCTAAATTAGAGGGTTTTGTTTAGGTGGCTTGATTCTACTGATAGTTTTCAGTCTTTCCTCTAATTAGTAGATAAGTGTTCACATAAAGTAGAAGAGGGGAGATGGAGAACAATTCACTGCAGAATGGTGTGTGTCATAGCACAGAATCACAGAATGACTGAGGTTGGAAGAGACCTCTGAAGGTCACCTGGTCCAACCCCTCTGCTCAAGCAGGGCCACATAAACTCCTGATAACATGATAACATGGTAACAAGGCAAACTCCTCAATAGTGAAATAGATCTTCAGAAAAGAAGGAAAGAAAGTTAGTTCCCCAGTATACTGGGGAATTTCTCTAAGTTGTTTTGTTGAACCTGAAATCAATTTTATTTTCCCTTTTGATTAAAAAACATAAGGAAATATCTTGGGCAGGGGCCAACTCAAACTGATGTATTTTCCTTTCTGAGTTTGAACCTGATGAATCAAGAAGTGAATCATTCATGAGTTTTTCTGGAGATCCCATTTAATCCTCCTGATGGCCCCCCTGACATGGCAGGTTTCCGTCACTTCTCTCAGAGCATGATTGCACCTTCACAATTTTGCAGTCTACGCTTGGAGTGGATCCCAGGGTAGCAGACCTTATTACCCACTTAAATTAACACAAGTCTCTTTATCCTTTAAACACATGAGCTTAGTAAGTGACTCAAAGAAGCATTTTCAGAATTAGGGTATGTTCACCAAAGGCACGGCAAGCAGAATAATGGTAAAAACATTTACACATCGGTTTCTGCTTACCTAAATCTTAAACGTTGCTTCTGTCTCTGGTTCCACTCACTTTTGCCTTCATCTGCAAGGCAGAAGCAGATTATGAGACTGAATGAAATGTCCAGCTTTCATTTAATGTCTCTGTCAGTATTTCTCATATTGCAGCCTCTGGCAATTTGTTAAAATGTTCTTCTTCTTTATACACAAGGCATATTTTGAGTTTAAGCTCCCCTTTTGTTTCTAAGCTATGTGAAAACCAAACTCTTTTAGCCTAATGAAGGCTGGTTAGGGTTGTTTCCCAATTAATATTTTTCTCATTTCCTAAAAAAAGCACAAGCATTCAGAAGAACTCCCTTCAGATTTCAGGTCTTTGCCATAGATTATTGTCCCATTGGATTATTTTTAGCAGCCTCCTATTATTTAGGTAATACAATATCAAACAAGGAAATCATCATTTCATTTATTGCAAAATTGAAAAAACAACAAACCTGTTACAGAAAAAAACACTATATCTCCTTGACTTCATACAATATTGTAATGCTATAAAGAATAAGTGACTTTTATTTTGCGGTAAGAGGTGTAGTTAACTCAGTACTGCATGGTGTGCTGTCATAGAAATGTGCTTTCTGAACATATTAGTGATTTCAGCCTCGGTCATTTTATGTAACAAGTGATTTTACATACGTCTATTTCTTTTCAGGACTAAAATCAAATATCATTGAAGGACTCTGTTTTTTCTGATAAAATCATGTCCTCTTAGTAAACACAATCTTGTATCCCCAAAATAGTTTATAGGATTTGAAACTATAGACAATATACTACTACTGGAGACAATAGAACAGCAATATGAGCATTCTCTCTTTAAAATTACAGATGCTTACTGTCTACGTTACTTATGTTGAAATGATTTAAAGAAAAAAAAAAGAAAAAAAGAATTTATATATATTTAAAAAAAATAATTCCCTTGCCATTCCAGAATTTGTTCTAATGGTTGTTATCTTGCTGCAGAATACCGTTGCACAAAAGAGCTGAAAACTGACTTCGGCAATTTAAAATATTATTCTTCATAAGTCAAGATTTTAAGACCAATGAATACAATGATTTTTTGCTAGGAGAGAATAAAGTTTCACTGAAAATACTCCTATATTATGAAAAGTCATAGCTGTGGCTTTGTTTTTCTTAATTTTTTTTTAAATTAAATTAAATTAAATTAAACAAAAATTACAAAAAACCTGTAGAAAAGTTTTAGGAAGTTTCATATATGTTTTTCAACATGATGTTATTTCTTAAATTTCCGAAGTAGAATGTTAATTTTTTTTTCTTCCTTCTTCATTAGACATACAGCTGATTGTGAATTTTCGCCTTTATATTTCTAGCTCTAATAATCAATACAATTTGATGGGTCTTTTCACTGTTCAGAGAATCACAGAATCACAGAAGTTTGGAAGGGGTTGGAAGGGTCCTCCAGAGATCATTTAGTCCAACCCCCTGCTCAAAGCAAGTTCTGAACCCAACTCCTGCCAGAAGCATTGATTCAGTCACCAAAGGTGTTTCTGAGATTATATTACATGATGGAAACTTAACTGGTGTTAGTAAGAATGAAGCATAATAGTTAAGTGATTATTGCAGCCATTAACACAGTAGCCTGAAGATTTTGGTAGAAATTAGATCTGAATTTACACATTATTGTGTCACATGTTTCTGTCAAGGCTTTCTGTAGATTGTAATTAATAGACATTCCCGTGAAATGTCTCTTCAACTAATACACAAAGCAGCAGCGAGAACTGATAGGAAACATGTTGGTTATACTGCTTTGGAGGAACAGATTAAATTTAGTGCCAATACTTGGAAAAAAAATTAACACAGGAAAAAGGAGTGATACCTGTTGGGACTCAAAGCAAATGTCTAAAGACAAATTAAACAAAACTGTTATTCTATCCATTAAATTTATCCATAGAGTTATGAGATAAGAGAAAGGAGACATTTTCAGAGACACTTTACAGAAGTTTATGTGGCAGAAAACTTGAAAGAGCTCTTTGTGAATTAAAAAGACTGCTGAAGGATAGTGTATGAGAGAGGAGGATGTTTACTTCCCTTATAAATTGCTCTGAAGCTCTGCCATGAATTTATGTACAGAACAAATTACCTTGGTTTTCATATGTTGACAGTAACATTTTTGGAGACTGACATTGCCTAGAGTAGTTTAAAATAGTTTCATTTCCAGAATAACAAGACATTTTCCTCCAAAACATGCAGCATCCTCTACAAAATGTTGAGACTACATTTCCAAGTGAAATGTGATCAGCTGGATAATTTTCTTTTACAGGACCCTCATATAGCTTAGGAGCTATTATAGCAATATAAGAACAGAATCAACTTTCAGACCAGTGAATGGTCACTTTGTGGATGACCAAATGTTTCTATAATTCAGATGTGGGAGAAAGAAATACCTTGCACTGAAACATAGCATCTATCCTTTCAACCATACTGAAGTGAGACAGGGTTGAGAATGATATTCACATCAAGGCCAACCTAGAGGTGCTTGATAGGCTTACTAGCCAGAATGAAATTATTTAAGTAGCTACAGACAATATTTTTGTCTTTTAGAAGTTGATTCTGAGTTACATGCTATGTTGAGGCTTTGTGGAAAGCTTTTTACCCATGGGATCAAGAAATAATGTCACAGCTATATGCATACATAGATTTTTATAACTGGAATTTATTTTAGAGATGGACAGGGTAAGAAAATGCTGATCCAGTTCTGATTCTAAATGACAAAGTCTTATGCTGTAGGAAATAAAGTACAGTTTCAGTCTGACAATAAATGAAGAAGAGCAAAATCTCAGGCTTAGTGAAAGCTGAATTAATTTTGGAGACAGAGGAGCAGTGTTCTGTTAAACAGAAAACAGCTATTAGAACCTCACTGAAGAGTTTGTGGAAAATGTTACTTGTATGACACAGTCCTCAGGCATATTCTGGATGCTGGCTGATATTCTTAGAGACTTATTTACAGCTCTTTTCAACAAAATGAGCTTCATAAAACTTTCCAGGGGATGACAGGTAATTATCATTGTTCTTCATTATTTGTATTTCTTTGACACATACAGAACTAACCAAGGGGCATTCGACACATTATTTGAAAACAAACACAGTCCCAAAAGTTACTAAATGCATCCAAAAGGAATTCAACCGAAATTCAACTGGAACACCCAAAACTTAGTTCCTTATCAAGAATATGTTGCTGAACAGGTTTGTATTAGAAATCAAGATTTCCTTCTTTGTGCTCGTTTCAAGAATCAGAACTCTTCTCGTGTTTCTACTTTGGTACAGATTTTCAAAGGTCTTTCAAAGCCTTAAGGGATGATCTTAGCTAAATTTAAGATGAGACAAAATTACTCTCTCTTTACACTTCTAGAAAGGACTGAAAATGCACGTAGGAGAAGGGAGTAACTGGAGACAGATGGAGAAAACCCTTTATTATTTGGAATTTACAGAAGACTCTGCTGCATTTCCTTCAGTAGGTTTCCATTTACAAGGAGAGGTTATGTTTTGAACATGTTAATAGAATAGTTATCTGCATAACGAACCCATCCTAACACATCCCTGCTGTCCTGTAGCAGCCTGACACTGATTCCAGTGAGAACAGAATTAAGCTGCTATACATTCCCTCTGAGCATTTATGTTTCCAGAACCATTGCTGATTTCCCTGTCTGGCTGAAAATGAGTGAGAAAAAGTTGCAGAAAGTTTTGCTGAAATCACTAGTTAATAAAAACGTACTCCTATATTCTCTTTCAATTTCACCCACACTATCTGAAAAGATACTCCTTACAGCCTGTTCCCACTTGCTTCTCTCTTCAGTCCTTTATCCATTTCACAGAACAGCCAACTGAACTAACACATTTCAGACAAAATAAGGACCCTTAAGGCTAGCAAAGATCTACTATTTAAACTGTTGGACCTATTTTGGTAAAAAAAAAAAATGATCAGGGTGATGAAATGAAACTTCACTTTGTAGATCAGCTGACATAGCTGCAGTTGGCCAGAGATCTAGATAAAGCCTGGAAGGAAGCCTCCTGGCATGTTAGAGGAAGTCCCTGCACCTCTCTTCATGGTTGCAAGATTGGATGGAGTTGGTTTGCTTGCTTACTTTGGCAGCCCTTTACCTGGAGCCTGCAGATCTATTCTGTTGGAGAGAAACATAGAGAGGCTGCATGAGACCACTCCAGCTGCCTAGTAAGTTTTTCTCTAGTACAACAGGATTTCAAATACACGATGCTTCAGATAAAATAAGAAGACATATTCTCAATCCCAATGAACTGAATCCATTGTCACAAAGCATTATGATAGCTTGAGATAAAACAGATGCTACAAGAGCTGAAACACTGACTTATCACGCAACATTGAAATGAGAACCCAAGAGGCAGCAAGTAGCATTTTTAGAGCTGCTTTTTTTGCTGCTGTTCTCTAGTAACATTTATGCCACTTAGAATATCCCATCAGCATCAGTTAAAGCATCTGAAAGTCTTTTACATGGGACTTTACTAGCACAAGTACATAAACTCTATGGCTTTTGTCAACTCTGTGCAGGACAGTTACAAACTGCTATTGGTGATAGCCTCCAGTTGTCCTTTACTGGTCTGTGAGCAAGGAGAGCATGGGATTTAATTAATTTTACTTTAGGTATCTAAAATTTAGGCTTTTTCTCTGAGCCCAGTATTATTCCTTAAAGACAGCAGAAAGAAAAAGGCCTAGAAGATGTAGAATATTATAGCCTGACATGGAAGTGCCTAAGTCTTTTCATTAACCAGAAAGGGGCTTGGCAGGGCTAGCTCAAAGGAAGATGTCTGCATCTGGAGCGATGAATCCTATCCTTGGAGTCCAGATACAGGAGATGCCAATGTTTCACATGCATTTGAACTCTCTGGCAGTGCTAAGTAGTCTAGGTACTATTATTTCAATGAATGAGTCTTATAGTGTCTTGAGTCTGCCCCAGCTGAGTTTCTCAATCATTTGAAAAACAGCATTAAACAGAAATATCAGCAATGCTAAACCAACCAGTTTTCACTGTGCGGTCTCACAGTGACTACCCTTCAATAGCTGTTTCCACAGGTAGCAAAGATAGTAATTCAAACTATCAAGTACAATGCAGCTTTCATAAGAACTCGGCATTTTTGGATGCACTTGATCTTGAAAGCTTCATAATATTTGATTACCAGTAGTTTTGTAGTGATTAGTATTGAAATAACTTCCCAGTGTTAATCTTTATTTTTGCTTATAACATAGTCTTCAATTTGGTATGACATATATATTGATAACTACTACAAAATTTTTGTGATATGTCGCAAACTTTGATATAATTATTCTCACTTCATTTTCTTGCCTTTGTATTCTTTTACTGTTATGTTTGTAGTTGCATATTTATTTTTCACTGCAGTGAAATGATTTGCCTAAGGTCATACAAAAAATTCTCCAGCAAAGAAAAAAACCTGAACCTCTATCTTAAATCATAAACAAATTTCTAAGCACTTATCAAACTCAGTAATAAAAAATTAGTAAGAATACATTCTTATGTATTGGATACCTTTTGAAACTATTTAGACTTTTGCTTAGAATCTTCAGAATTTCTTTGCAAATATAACACTTAAGAGAAACAGAGCAACAAACCTCTTTTGAATTTTATTCCTTAAAAAGCTATAAAAAAGGGTAATATCCTGGAAAATGCCAAGCACAGTATAGAAAGGGAGGAACTGTGTCTGGAATTTTGTGAGTGGCGTGTGTGGGCAGGCTGAGCCATTTACACTAACCAGTGTTGGTCAATGCGGATACACTGAACCATTTCAAAAGTAAATGCTTCAATGACTACTTTGTTGTGCTGAAGGGTAGACCAGCCAATAACCACATGATCCCATCCTGTGTTCTTGGCAGTCTGAAACTTGAGTTCCTGCATATAGCAAAGTATAAATATAACTCATTCAATAAAATTAACTGAAGGCTTTCAAACCTTTTTTTAATAAAAGGCTTTGGGATTTGATTCTTTTCTATGGAAATCTTCAAGTCATGTTCTTTCCTTCAGCCAAATCCGTCAATCCATCCTCAAGTTGAATAAATAAATAAATAAATATTTTTTTCCCCTACTGCCAGTCCCTGCATTTGTGGAGTTTAGAATATGAGAGAAGACCATATCAGAACACGTTTGCATGCAAGAGTGTGCTTCTGTTTTTTTAAGGCAGAACTGCCCAGATCAATAAAAAACTCACTACCTCCCTTATTTAACATTGCTGTTGGTGAACTGGATACTTGCAAAGCTACAATCACATAGATCAGACAAGCCTAGTGAGCTAATCCCAATACATCACTCCTCTGTAGTTATATTTGAAAGGTAAAATGATATTAAACCTGAAACACTGCAGAGGGCTTGAGAGAGTTGTTGAAATCTGAGGCAGATAAAAATCATTGAAGGGGAAGGGGGGAAATAAAACATAAAGGGAATAGAGATGAAGATTAAGTTTTCATGGGGAACTTGCTCACTGAACTCTGAATTGATATGGTAAATTACATTAACATCTGATACAGAGACACATTAGGTTTGGTGGCAAGATTAAATCCATATGTAGTTACCACTCTACCACACAAGCAATGTAGATCTGTGTGTGTTGGGCCTTTCCAATGAGAAGGCTCCCCATTAGGCTAATTATATCCACACAAGAGAGGTTGCCTTCACTAACATCAGCTAGTCTCTTGGGAGGTCTCCTATGATTTTCTTTTTCTTGGCCTGAGAAAAGCAATAACTTAATTTAGTTTCATTTCTAGCTTCTGTGATAACCCAAATTTTGGAAGCAGTTTCTTCCTTACTGTTCTTCTTATCAAAGATTTTTAAAAGTGAGTCTAAATTTTTGGGCAATTTTCACTGTGAAGTGAAGTCTAATTTTCAGCACTTTCTGAAAACATATCCCATAATACTAATGCTGCCAAAATCCCTGGAAATATTAGACCTAGTAATACAAGTAATAGCATAAACTGAAGTGGTCCAGCTGATGAGATAAGAACCATATCCACCTCACAAGACATATTTGTTAGCTTAGTGATCTTCTCAGAGGGGATGGGGTTACCAAAAAGTCAATACTCCTGCTATATGTCTTCAAACATATATATTACTGTGCTATGGTCCAGTAACAGGAGATTTCTGCAGAGATGCCACCTGGTCTTCTTAGGATGCTGATGCTGAATGATGCAGAGAAGAGTTGCCCAGCAAAACCCACAGCTGCTACTGCCCCTATATCTTGCAAGATCTGGTCCATAACATAGGGCCCTGCAGCTGCCAGACACCTAGGCAGGATTTTCTGAAGGGCTGGGAGTCCCGTGTTACTTACACGGTTGAGACAAAGACAGGACAGAGAAAGGCATGGAAGACCGAACCACTAGTGCAAAGGGAGAATGAAAGGGGAAATAAGAAGAGGCTTCCAATACCTTGATCAAGGTGGTGACATTTTAATGTTAAATTCCCAGACCATTCTGGCTGTTATAAGAAAGGGAAGTCTAAGCAGCAAGCAAGATTCAATGAGATTAATGTACAAGACTGATTCCCCTGAAGGTACTTTGTTGCACACATATGCTCTCTTGACCCCTATTGAAAACAGACATGGTCACTTCTGCCGAAATCCTCAAAGGTTTCAGAAGCATAAATACACTGAAGGAGCTGAATTTTACTATGTAAACACTAACTATTCAGGTCACTGAAGTACATTAAATATGCAGAGGAACAAATACGTGATCAGACTTCTCCATTTGTTTATGATTGGAGTTCAGACATTATCAAGATGTTTCTGTCATTTTCATGTATAAATTTGTCCTCTGCATAGAAAAAACGTTCTCCTTCCCCCTCCCCTCTTGCAGTCCACCTTGTGTATGCCCTCCATGAAACTCCCATGACTCTTGCTTGCTTCTGGCTGTGCTGCGTGGAAGGACAGTCACTCAGGAAGGCACCAGTACCACACCCAGTGCTGTTTCAGGCCCTACTCTCAGAAAACAATTTATTGCTCTAACAAAATGATCCAACTGTTTTCTAGACAGTTTTTCTCTTGTTTTTCATAGCCCACAGAAAAAGGCCAGCTTTAGCTCCCCACATGAGTCATACACCAGGGAGATAGACGGTAACCCTTTCCTGGTTGGCTTGTGGTGTTGTATTTTACCTTACTGCCTCCCCATCTCTGTGACCCCAGCTTGGTGAGTGTGAGGACCATGCTGAGCTAGGAGCAGCACATTCCCCGTGTTGCCCTGTCCTGTTCAAAATGGCACTGAGAGCCACTGCCTCTCACACCACTCACTATGTCTCGGCAGACAGAAGCTGAGTATCTACATGAGCACGTTGCTACAGATCACTTTGCCTCTTCAGCTAGGCTTTTAATAGCACAAATCTTTTATTGCAATAATAAGATTAAATAATATCTGGACAGAAACAGCTTCAGCTTGGAGTTATCAGTGTAGAGTTTGAGTGCATCTACACCCAGTGGTATAGCCATACTGCCAGCTGTGCTGCCTACTGTATGGAAGGAGGACACTGCCTTCGAGAAGGGTTACTTGATAACCCTGACCTGTCACTCCAGCTCTGCAGGAAACATAGGGGGTTTTTAGAGCTCTCTGAGGTCTGCTTTTTAGGCAAATAACCTTTTTTTGCCTATTCTTACAGCTGGCTCTGATGGTAAGTATTGATAAATGAAAGATTACTTCAGAGTCCTTTGCTTGATATGGATCAGACAGTATCTCCACAAGGAAGATTCTTGTTAGGAGAAAGAGGCCTTTTACAGGAGCAGAAGCTCAGGATTCCAGACCAGTAGCAACCTTATTGCAGTGTAAATAAGATGCTGAGAATTTCTTATAAAGTTATTTTGAGTAACAATAATAATAATAATAATAAACATTATCCTTTCTATATAACAGAAAAATATGAAACTTCTGGAGCAAATAGGAAGAAAAAAACCTTCCTCAAATAGGAACAAAACACATTTTCTAATAAAAATAAGGCCTCAAGCTACAGCAGAATACCTCTCAGATACCTCTCCAAAATCTTAGCATTTGCATTATTCCTCCTAAGTTATGGTGGAACAAATCCAACTCATAAAGTCAAAACATATTATACAAATACTTATTTATTTCGAAGAGATGATATGAAAGCCAAGTAAATGAAGAAGTGGGGTACCATCTTTAAAGCTTCAGTAAATTAATGGAAACCAGGAAGAAAATTTCTTCATAGCCAGATTATTAAATATTATTCACGGTGGAGTTTTTTCCATAGTATCAACAAAAGCAGCTAGCAGTGGTCACTGTCAGTGACAGTAACACAGATGCTTTGGCTATTCCAACATTATTATTATTTATAATATGTACTACATGCACACTTAAGAGTCCTACTCGGGAGTGTAGATCCTAAATACAGCACAAACCACAAAAACATATCACAGAACTAAGTTCCTAAACAACTTTGCTTGTTTGTAGACCAGAAGACTCAACCTAGAACTGTTTGGATGCAGCAGGATTTGCTAATAATGTCTGGTGTGACCATTGCAACACATTTCACAAGAACTAAGTCTACCACAACAATACACACACAACTTATACAAAGATAAAGTGCAGAAATAATCCTAAAAAGCAATGAGTTAAAAATCCATTGTTGTATCTTACCTAACATCAGTATGACTTAAGATTTGGCAGGAAATAGACTGGAATTATGCACGCCCTACCTACTTTATCACAAAAACATCGAATGCTGCTGAATTATTTGTAGTCTTGCATGTTTTACTTAATTTTGGATTTCCAGAAATAGCATTACCAGGTCAGCCAAGATCTTCCAGCTAAAAAAGTGACATCATTCCTGGAAGTTACATTTTGTGAGAATCACATCAAAACGTAATACCTTATTTTTATTACATAACTTTCACTCTTTGCAAGTTGTTTACATATCTCTCCATATGTATAAGGATAGTGAATGTGACATCTCTCTGCCACCAGCATTACATATCATGTTTAGGAAAGGAAATTAAGAGTAATGTGAACCAATGAAATTACAGGGTAATTTTGCATAGGAAGAATGTGATCATTCAAAGAGAATTTAGCTAGGTCATCAAGGAAAAGGTTCTGCAAACATATCCCATGAGTTCTTTTCTGTTTTTTTTACAGTCAAGATCTATATTTTCTGAAAGATGACATACAAGAAACACAGTGTTTTCTTAGCATCTACTGCAAAAAATGTTATAGTGTTACCTACTGAATCTCTAATTTCTTTCCTACATACTTGGATCTTAGAAGTCTCTCAAAATTAATGTGACTGCAAAGTTTGTCTCTTTGTCAGTCCATGGTTTCTGAAGTTCTTTTTCATATTTTATTTTTACAATTACACAAAGTGTTTTCAAACAGGGCTTTACAATCCACAGAAGGATGTTTCCTAAGCAGGGGAATACTTGGATAATAAGTTCAAAAATATATCCTTTTGCATTGCTGGATGTAAAATTCAACATCCGGAGCAGAAATGTGGCTTTTGTGGCCATGTCAAGGCTGTCACTGTGAGTTTAATGAGTAGTCTCCAAATATTTTGTTGTTAAGCTCCACTTGAAAAACACACCTGGTAACAGCAGATAAGCGTACTGATAAGCTTAATAGCTTACAGTATTTCAGCTTAGCTTGAGGCAGAACTGTTAATTTTTTTAAAAAACCCTTTAGCAAACTTGTGCAAGAATCCCTTTACTGTATCCAAATAAACTTGAATTACCAGTCCTTCCAGCTCTCTGGACAGAAAGATATTAAAAATGATTGACTAATGTCTTCCAGGTGCCCTATTCCTTGCTGAAGAGCTGTGTAATGGTGCAGGTGTCAGCAGTCTCCAAGAGTGATGGGAAATGAGTGCACTTGCATTAGGCTCCTGGGAGCTCCGTGAACAGCTGCTGCAGTACTGGAGAGCTATTGGGATAACAAGGAGCGACTAACTGAGGTGGTATAGCAAGGTCCTGCAGGCACATTTTGAGGACCTATGGCAGGGAAGGATGTCTGCAGTGTGTTGCTGTCAGAAAGGAGTTACACTCTTGGTCTACCAGAAAGGATGAAGGCAATGAAGTCAGGGCTGCAGCTGCTGCCAGTTTTATCTCCTCTCTTGCCAAGACCTTGCAAGAGCCAGGTTCACTCAGCAACATGCTCTTACTGTCATCAGCCCTTTCCCCAGGCTTGATGAAGGGGAGACAGGAGGCAGATAGCAGATCTAGAAGATACAATCATGGTTGTAAGAAAAACGGGCCAAGGACTGTTCTCTGGCTCTGTGAACAAGTGGTGCAGCTCAGATTGCATCCATGCATCTTTGTGGCCAGGGGTGAGTTCCATTCAGCCAAAACCAGCGCAGCAGCTTTTTCTATACTGCTTGTTGTAAATAGTCCCTAGTGTAAGCTATACCCTAAATTGTGTCTGGACGTTGTCTTGGAGAGTGCCACTTGGCATGCTAACAATTAAGCACTCACATGCCAAATCTCCCTTCCCTTGTTCTCTTGCCTCCTTGTTGGAGTCCCACCAGTTAGGAAAGCCTTTTGTAACTGGATCTTTTTAGGTACAGGTATTGAACCAACACTGCACAGATTTTCAGGTTACTTTAGATTTCAGTGAGGATTTGCTCCAAAACAAGTGCCATGCCCTTCTTTGCTGGTAACAACACAAAGGTCATACAGCTTCTGGCACCAGTCAATTTAAGAATTTCCAACTCAAGTAAATCTTATGTAGCTAATTAAAACACCATCCCCTAAGCTTAATTAAATCCCCTACATAAAATTACTGCACATAAGGCTTTCTAACTGTCAGATTAACCCTGCCTGATATAATTAAGCTGGAAAATGAAATTGTAATCAAAGAAAAAGTAGATTTTATGTACTTTATAAAAAGTTCCTGGACACTGAAGAATTTGTAGTGGCAGGTAGCTACAATTATAGATTAGTGCAAGATTCAGGGCTGACTAACTCATTACTTTAAGACATTTTAATCATTTTTAAATTTTAAATTATTCATGCAAAATGAAATATTTTCTGCTTTAAATCTTCTTTAAGTCTTGCTTAATATTTCTGTAGTATGCTAAGTACATGACAGTGTCTAAGTAAAATTCTCCTTGAGTTAAATGAGACTGTTATCACAATTTGCAATGCAGAATTAAAGTCACTGGGCCAGAGTCTCTGGTGTGTTAGTGTCAATGTGCGCTACACCACCTAACTAGTTTAGGGACTTTATGGCTCTATTGACACAGTGCTGAAATGTCTTAATCTTGATTTATTTATACCCTGTGAGGTGGGAAGTACTACTATCTCCATTATGTGTATAGAATTAGGCACAAAGAAAGTAATATTTGATCCTTCAGAGTGTTTGCCAGTTATTTCTGTCTGAAATTATAGAAGTGGTGCTCTTAAATGTCTTTACGGACCAATGCTTAAATGATTTATGAGGTCTCTTACAAAAGCTATGATGGGGTGTATTATCCTGAATGCTAAGCCAGTGCCCTATCCACCCTTCTTAGTCCAGAAACACTGTAGAGTGCTTTAAAATAGACAAAACAAAGGACTTCTGTCTTGGAAGTGGACCCTGCCACTCTTTGTCAGCTGACATCAGATGTTGTTAATCTCATCAGTTTCAGTTGTCCTGGATGACAAAGCCTAAATCTGAAGAGGGGATGGTAGGGCAGAGCAGACAAGTGTGGCCTGTAAATTTAAAAATATAAATGACCACTCTGCAACTTTCACTTACTGAGCTGCTTTCATAACTGCTTTTTTTTTTTTTCTATTTTCCTTCTCATAATTTTGCAATGTGTCTTACTGTCTGCTGAGCTGGCTATAAATCCCTGATATAAAATATATTTCTTTTTTTAAGGAGCATGGAAATATAATGATATGGACATGCAGCCTCGTATGCTCACTAAGGTGAATGGAATGTAACTGCTTAAACCCTTGGGTCAATCTGTACGTGAGGTGTACAGGAACCACACGGGCCAGTGAAAAGAACAAAACTTCATATTGCACCGTTCTTCCCCCACTCTCTAAAGGACAGCTGAGACTCCCTGAGTGTCTGGTGTTCTTTATATCATTTTCTGTTTCATCAGCATTCATGTCACATAGGTAAGTATTTCAGCTTTCGTTATAAACTTTAATGAACCGTGTTCCTACTCTTGGTGGTAATGACTGCTTTTCCAGGCTTAATGATAGGAAAGTCCTAGTAAGTTATCAAGCCTATCTCCCAAAACTGTTCCCCAGAGTACGTTTTAATTTAAGAGTCCCAAGTAACAGAATTTCTACAGCTTCCCTTGGGAGACTTTGCTGATTATTCGGTTTGCTTTCAGGAGCTTTTCTGGATATTCATCCCAGTACTTCATGTCCTTAAATTAATCCAATTACTTGTTTAAATCAACCAGAACTTTTATTGTGGATGTAACAATCAAAAAAGGAAAAGAAAGAAAATTGAAAGAAAATGTCTAGCAGGAAAATGAATACTGTGTACGGACACTGTTGTCTGCCATTTCTGCATCCAGGTATGTTTTTCAGCCCTCATTTCTATAGCATCTATGAACAGTTTCCAGTTCAAGCTCATTTTCTGGAAAAAGAATGTTTGTATTTATCATAATCACTGGCTTTCTTCTAGGTAAACAATGTAAAGTGTCTGTATGCCACCGTGAGGGACAGACATGAGTACTTTGGTGATGCTTCTAGATGAAGAAAGAGAAGGGAGGCTCAATGGCCAGCTTTCTGTTTGCAGCTTTCCACAGGGCTGTAACACGCAAGGGTTTGTGTGCAGAACAACAAGCCCTATGATTCATGACGACAGTTTACCTTTTTTACAAATTTTTGGTATGTTACAGAACCCTAGGATTAATTTTTAGAGGGATCACTCTGAATTTTTCTGCTTTGTATATAAATTCTAGTTTTGTTTTAAATCATGTAATATTTTGGCCTCAGTAATATTTTGTAGCAAAGAAATCACAAATACCTTGTCATTTGCATGAATAAAGCTTGTTCTTTTGCAATTTTCTGCCAGAAACACAGCAAAGGGATAAAAATATTTTGCGAAAGCTTGAAAATGGAGACTCCCAACCTCACATCACTTACTCAAGATGTCAGACTGGTTCAGTTACCTATCCAAGCTTTTTGATTCTTACCTCAATCAAAGCCAAATGCTAAAAGTTTTGAAGTTCACCATTTCCTGCTGTGACTCTAAGATTTCTTAGAACATCTTATGCCCTTTTTAGTGCAAACACCCAGAGTTTTCTGAGCTATCAAGCTGAGCTACCTTTTGAAGAAAGGTTTTGCAAGCAGAAAAATCACTGTATCTGAAATAAAGTGTCAGATAAATCAGCATCACAACTATGTGGAGTGACAGGAATCCAAAGACTTTTTTGAGTCCTGAAGTCTATTTCCCATGTATCCTTCTCTGCCTGATATGACATTAAGTTGTAGTGTATAGATAACTTGGAAAAACGATCCAGCATCTGTGATGTGCAACACAGAGTTCCTGTAGAGTGACAGCTGCAGCAAGAAATAGTTGACCAAATGAGGGTCACTAAAGATGTAAATTGGTATCAGGAAACAGGAAAGAATGGTAATGAAATGGAACATTAACTGCATCAAAAGCACTCTTAAATGCTCTCTTATTCAAAAAACCTTCACCCTTTTCTAAACTTATGGGCTTTATTATATCTAAACTAAAAAATGTTGTTGACCCTGTCACAACCACTTGCACAAAATTTAGTTAACCCATTTTAATGAACACTGAAGATGTATAATAAATACTGTATATGGACTATATATTACATATGAATGAAATTGTATCTGTGCATGGGTATAGCTATACACTTTATACTTGCATGATATGTACTGGTATGCTTGTGAAGAACATCTGCAAAGATGTTATTGCTAGGTATGTGTCCTGCTGCTCTGGTAAACTGTCATAGTTTGGATTACTCTGTTTCTAGATGGTGCATAAGAAAAGCAGGGTGATGGCTGCTGGGATAGCGTGACCATAATTCCACATGACTCAGACTACGTCAAAGTCTTTTTTGGACATTTCTGCCTGTTTGTTTTGATCTCATTTGTTGTTACCTTATTTTTAGCAGGCAAGAAGATCAGGTTTGTCTCTCGAAGACAAACAGGATCTGAACTAAATAAATATTAGTGTATCAAAGCTGGTTTGTTTTGCACTGTAGTTTCAAGAGAAAGCTGGATTTCCTTCTGCGCTTTGACTCGGTGATGCAAAGTTGTTTCTCTGATGAGTTTAATACCGAGTTGCTTAGAGACAATCTTGAAAAACGAATTTTCCAGCTAGATCAAACTGGGGAAAAATAATTCAAAACAGCAACAAAAACCCCAACCACGCAAAGAAGAGCCCTTCAATGGTTCTAGACAGATGAAACAAGAACAGGTGTAATGATAGCAGAAAAAAAATATTATTGCCATAATTAAGACAGTCCTATGATTGCTGCTTACAGTGACTTGGCAGACAATACCAGGTAAATGTGACTGTTTCCATTCTTTCTTTCAGGACTAGATAAAAGATATATGTCTGCCAATGGTTGGAGAAAGATCACTTTCCCAATGGACCAGTCACTTAGACTATTCAGTGCACAGTATATATTGCATAGCTGCCTGATGCTCCGAAGCAGATTCTGTTTGAACCAGATGATAACTTCAGTACACTTTGTGCTATCCAGCCACTTCCAATACATCTCCATGACAAAACACAATAAAGCACACCACCAACACAGCAAACGTGGCATACTCATGCTTTATACATATTCAAACACAGGCACGCAGTAGGAAATGTTATTACTTACAGGCTGAGGCCAGCAAGGAAAAAGAGCCCTTGCAGACCTACAAAGAATAACCAGCTGGACAACAAGTCTGCCTCCAGTAATGTTGGATCCTCATCTGGACTGTGATTAAGTACTGTCTCTCCATAATAGGAAGTTCTTGAGCTCAGGACAGTACCTCCAGGCAGTGAGATCCTGTTCACCTAAGGATTTGAGATGACTACTGATGTTGCACAATTTTTATTCAAGGAGCCATTTCTGTAGGACTTTATGGGAGCTTGAACCTTTCTGCACCTTCACTGCATCACCGTACTTGTTGTCTGTTCCTACAGTGCCTCACAACTCTGACTCCCACCAGCAATGAATGTAGTTTGAGCAAGTCCTCTCTTGGCAAAGTGGCCTGCGAGGCTGTTTCAGTCAGCATCCTGTTTCTGCTTCATCATCAGGACTCCTGATTGATCTAGACCTTTACTGACTATGGATTCTCCATCATCATAGGAAATAGGATTTGCATTTCTGTCTGGTTACAATCCCAAGAAAGCTATGACTAAATGTTTAGAGACTGTCTGAAATAACCAGAAATTTTCTTAAAGTACATTGTATCCTAGGAAAAATTCCTGGCAAGCATGAAGATGAAGAAATAACTCAATGCCTGCTGCTGTGCAGCTTGGGATTACAGGCGGCTGAGGAAACCGACTACTGCAGGAGAAAGACTGTCTGTTTGGGGATCCCCAGAAAATTCCATTATGTCACAAAATTGTATTACAAGCAGGGAGCAGAAAGAAACAGTAGAATGACAAGCACAAAATGGTTCTCATTTTAGTTCACAAGCAATACTCACTTGATTGGTGCAAGATATTTGCAACATGTTGGTGATCCATGTTTTTGACAGTCGAGAAAGATACAGAGAGATATAAGGAGTGATTTGCAAAGGTACAAAGAAGAGGTACGTACTTGCTCACTGTCAAAAAATTTTAGTTACTACTTGCCCACTCTTTATCCCTTAAGTAATTTGCTTACAGTAACATAGGAAATCTGATTCATACAGGAAATCTTTTGAGTCCTACTCCAGAAAATCATTCCTTCTAGCCTGTCTAAAACTGATCAAAAAGAAAGACAGGGAAGAACACATATAGGATTATTGCTCTTCTCATAAAAAAGGTATTTTCAGGATATACTGTACTAAGGATAGCTGCTTAAGGGACTTTTGCACATCTAGTGAGATGAAGCATGAAAGCTGATCTTTTTGAGTTACCTTTTTTTATTGAACACTTGGTCACGAATTGCCCTTTATCCTACATGTGTTTCTTATTACTGTCGTTCAGGACAAAGAGATCTCAAAGGCTTTGGTGAACAGGTAGATTCAAATTTGCTACTGTTGTTTCTTTTTCAGTAATAGATAAATGCAACCTGTGAGCAACCACCTAAAGTGGAATTTTAAATAAAAAAATTCTGAAATGAAAAGGTCTATCATTCCTCTGTCTTATGCCTTCAGAATGTAGGTTTCATTTCATATGAAGCTGTAGCTGAACTGTAAAAAAACATAGATCATATAAAAAGCTTTCAATGGATTACAAAATACTACTCACACAATGACATATTTTCTGTGTTAAACATTTTTACAGCACTGCGGGAGTCAATCAAAATCAAGAAAAGAGGCTGGCTGGGTGGAAGGAAAATGAAATTTTAATGAATAATAAAAGAGAAAGTTAAGATGCACATATTTAGACAGTAATACCTTTTTGTTGCATTAATGGAGGAACTAATAGATCAAAGGTTTGTAAGCATCAAGAGAAAGAAGTGAATGTGTGCATCATTAAATGTTGTACTTTATTTCTACAAATATAGATTATCAGACCAGAAGGATTTATTGTAATAGTGTATTCTCCTTCCTAACACAGACCATATGACATTTTTATTTAAACTAGAACATGACTTTTAAAGAGAGAAGAAAAAAAAAAAACAAACAGCAAAACAAACCACCAAACAAACTCTCAATTTTTTTTTCATAATCCTTCAAAGCACTACAGAAAGCATTATAATGATTAATTTTCCTGTTAGTATTCCCCCTAAGTAGATATTTGTTAGGCTGCACTGCTGGGTCACAGGCTGCTGGACTGTGGGCTACAGGCTGGCATCTCTGGGACACTGAAAATGCATAAACATAGCCATAGATATGGCTTCTAAGTAATCCAGATGCTTAGAAGCAAATGTTCATTTTTAGCATTTTGAAAAATTCAAGGAAAACCTTTTTGTCTGTATATTTATTAATGTTCAGCAGAAATAAAACACAAGAGTGTAAGACTTCTTACTGAAAGAAACCTCATGGTAACTGGATTTGCCCTTCTGGCATCCCCAGAAGATTCCACTAGGATTCCTAGGATTCTTAACAGTACAAACTAGAAGACGGATGGCCACTGGATTTATTGCTTATGCCAAATTTATTAATGGCACATAATTTCTCAAATAACTCATTTTGATGATACCAGAAATACTACAATTTCTGAGAATTAATAAAGCCTTTACACTGCCTTACCTCCATTTCTTCAGCACATTGGAGGATTCTTTAAGCTATATCAGTGTTCGTGGTACCTAAAATCTTTCTTCTGTGTCTCCTCAGAGCCCTGGATTCAAGTGATATCAGCCAATTTAATATGAGTTTGCTTGGCTAGTTGCTCAGTTACATCACTTAATATGAAACTGTGAACTTCATTCCCCATCAGTGTTTTTTGTGTCTCTGTGAGACTATTGCATGATTCCAAGCAATAACATCAACACATTGCACACTGCATTGAATTTTTCATTCTCTGAACTTCAGCCATAAGAATATTAAAAGTAATATCACCTCCCCAGTTCTACTCATGAGTCTTTGCTTCACTCACATCTTCTTGTTTGATGTTTCTCTGGGAGTTAAAATACGTTACCTCTTCATGTTCAAATGTCTTGGATATCTTTCTCTGACAGAGATAGAATTATAGAATCATAGAGTCGTTTAGGTTGGAAAAGACCAACCATTAACCTAGCACTGCCAAGTCCAACACTAAACCATGTCCCTAAGCACCACATCTACACATCTTTTAAATACCTCCAGAGACAGGGACTCAACCATTTCCATGGGCAGCCTGTTCCAATGCTTGACAACCTTTTCCCTGAAGAAATTTTTCCTAATATCCAACCTAACCTCTCCTGGTGCAGCTTTAGGCCATTTCCTCTTGTCCTATCACTTGCTACTTGGCAGAAGAGACCAACCCCCACCTTCCTATAACCTGCTTTCAGGTAGTTGTAGAGAGCAAAGTTGTAGACAGAGTTGTAGAGAGATGTACCAATTATAGCCTGCTTTGATCTTTCGTCAATTTTGTTATCCTTGCTATTTTTTGCAAGGTGGATGATTGACACTAAATATTCTATGTGGGAGGTTGTGGAAGCCTTAGCATAAAAGGCAAAAACATCCCCCAGAAAGCCACAATCAGATTTGAATATTGGTTGTATGATTTAAGCACGTTCATCTTCCTGCGACATGCCTGATGCTGAGTACTCTGGGTCCAGGTAAAAGGATTCTCTTGGTGATAAAAACGAAAGGTAGGATCATAGAATCATTAAGGTTGGAAAAGACCCTTAAGATCATCAAGTCCAACCATTAACCTAACACTGCCAAGTCCACCACTAAACCATGTCCCTAAGCACCCCGTCTACCCATCTTTTAAATACCGTCAGGGATGGAGTCTCAACCACTTCCCTGGGCAGCCTGGTCCAATGCCTGACTACTCTTTCAGTAAAGAAGTTTTTCCTAATATTCAGCCTAAACCTCCCCTGGCACAGCTTGAAGCCATTTCCTCTTGTCCTATTGCTTGTCACTTAGGAGAAGAGACCAACCCCTGTCTCACTACAACCTCCTTTCAGGTAGTTGTAGAGAGCAATAAGGTCTCCCCTCAGCCTCCTCTTCTCCAGACTAAACAACCCCAGCTCCCTCAGCCGCTCCTCATAAGACTTGTTCTCTAGACCCTTCACCAGCTTTATTGCCCTTCTTTGGACACACTCCAGCACCTCAATGTCCTTCTTGTAGCGAGGGGCCCAAAAACTGAACACAGTATTTGAGGTGAGGCTTCACTAGTGCCAAGTACAGGGGCAAAAAACCAAATCCTATTTTTCTGCCTCTGCAAAAAACAGGCTAATGTTTGACAGTAAACAAGGGAGGAAATATTTTAGGTCACAGAATATTACAGTACTGCAAGCAGGGAAAAAAGAACCACCCCGAACTGAGCAGTTGGATTAGGGTGGTAGCCTAATAGCAGACTAATGTTTTTGGAGCCACATCCTAGGAAATTTGAAACCCACATGAAACTTACTAATTGACAAATACCTTTGTGAATACATTTTTCATTTAAGAGTATTGAACACAGAGTACAATTCTATCCTACCATTTCTGTAAGTTTATGCTAATGTAAAATTTTATCAAATTAAAATAAAACAAAATAGAACTTTGATATTGTAAAGAGATTAACAAATATGCAGTGTGTAAAAGAAAGGTGATCCAGGGACAATGGAATTAAGACAAATACACCCTTGTAATACTTTGATCACTGATCAGAAAGTCAGAAATGGTTTCAAAATCTTGAAGGATTTTATTAAAAATATTCTTGTTTTCCATTTTTTCATGTTTTTCCCTAAGGCATTATTTTGGAAGAAGTTATTTGAATCAAAATGAGAAACAGTTGTCAGAACTCCCGTTTTGGCAAACAAATTAAGCCTGTTAACTAGTCCGATAAAAATAGATTTGGGGCAGTATGCTATATGTTATAATTATCGACGTGTTTAGAAATATAGGAAATTAAAAGAAAATATTTTTTCAATCTTCAATATTTTTTCATTTTACAGTCTACAACAGAATAACATATTCAATTGAAACTTTGAGTGTTTCAGATAGCACAATTATTATAGCTTTAATATGGATGTTTAATCATTAACATTCTTGTCTGAAATGATAAAAGAATGTGAACCCAGAATCATTTAAACTTTAACAGCTTCTAAATCTCATCCTTCAAAGAACCGTTGGCTTTCTTGACTTCCAGCTGACAGAAAGGAAGTGGGTAAAGTAAACTTCCTCAAATAGTGATTGGCATTTATTATAAATCAGAATGTCAAAGCAGACACGGTGAATTTCCCTACATAATTTCAGAAAGACTTAGAACTATTCAAGTAGGGATTTAAGCATATCTCCAGGAAAGGAAGTCATTATTTCTAGAATAACAGCAATTAATTTTCAAGTTTAAAAAAAATTCTCAGAAACTGAATTTTTACATAGTTGGTATAGAATGGATATTGCTATACTTGATTTATTTTAAACTGTGGCAAAGATGAAGTTAAATGTTGTAACATAAAGTTCAGGAAAAGAGAGTTAAATTACAATTTCATACAGTTCATTAACAACAGTTGAAGAAAAGATGTATAGTACTCACTATTTGTGTAACCTATTAAAATGTCCTAACTTCATTATTTACCTGAATCTTTGACTACTGGGATTATAAGGGCTCTCTCAGGCACAGAGCCTAGTATAGAGATGTCCTAACCGCTAACTTGTGTCATAACAGCAGAAATATTAATTAATAATAAAATAGGTTTAAAACTGTTCTCCATTTGACAGGCAGAATTAATACAATATAAATTGTTGTGCTATTTTAAGTCTATCGATAGACTACTTGTATCCTCTTCCTGCCAAGCAAGGTAACTCAATACTCAGTCATTCCATAGGCTGTTTGGATTTGCTGGTTCGTTTACTTGCAGCTCTTGTGTACAATGATGTTTCTGAAAACTATAAGAATGTAAATGGTGTCTGCTCAAACTTTAATAAAATCATTCCTCAACACTAAAGTCTTTTAGTACTAAAGACTGAAGTATATTATCTATATGCTTCAGTCAAACTAAATTTGAAAGTATTCAGTTTTTATTTAATGCCTGATCTTTGGGAAAATACGTAAGTGGTTTCAGACTTGTCCTTGCTCAACAGGAATGATTTGTGGATTATAGGATACCATGAGGCAGGATGGGGCAGTGTGTATATACTTATGAATCATTTTGGACTTAACATCTCTCTGTGACTGTTTTTCACTGCAGGGAAGTACAACTGATGACCTTTGTAGTCTGACAATTAATGAAAGGACAGAATGCAGTCATCAAGGCAAGAATCCATATGATGAATTTTTACTAGATTGCATTTAGTTTTGTTCATTAAAAGCTTAATAAGATTATTTTTTTGCCACTATTTTGTGATCCGCACACAAACCACTCCTACTTCTTCAGTGACTAAGAAAGTGAGATTTTTATTTGATCTTCAACAAGAAAATGGTGTGACACATTTTTTGAAGATACTGCTAAAATATTAGATCAGCAGCAGACTTTGAGGTGTTACTTAACATCAGAAGCTAGTTATGAAGTTGTGAAAAAAGATGCTAAAACATATATGTATATTCCCTGCCTATTAATCTAACACATGTAGTCAACTTCAAAACATTCCTTTAATGCCCTTCTTTTTCTCAGCAAAGGTACAAAAAAATCCTATATTGTAAAACAAGAATACTGCAACACACTCTTAAAATCAGTATTTAGGCTAAAATTGATAATTCATATGGAAAGGACCAAAATTTTATTTCCACCAACCCTTTGAGATCTCTATAACTTACACTCAGTACAGGGGAGGGGATCTCTACTATGTATTGTGACTCACTAGCCACAGATTACCATGTTTCTACCCTTGTTCATCTTTCATTATCAAAACATCCTCACCCTGGCTCTGTTTCAGAAAGCAAAGGAATGGAATGAAGAATGCACAAGCCATTGGGTTATAAAACCCAGTGTCTCGGAGCAAATGCACATTTCCAGAGTTCGATACTAGTCATGAATTAGCTCCTGCATAATCGTTCAGCAGTCTGTCTTCTTGCTCAATAGAATATTTTGTTCAAAGGTGGGGTTTTTTGAGTAATATGATAATGAATTAAACTACTATAAATTAAGCTACTCAGGTAAACTATAGTCAAAGATTGAGTAAGTCTTCTTTCTTAAACTATCAGCTTCACAGGCTGTTATGATTTCTCTTCTTTTCTCTGGACAATTTTCTTTCCCAATTTTTTAAATAGAAAGTTCAGGATCTTTGCTCACTGGAGTACAGAGTCTGCCATCTTCACGGGCTCATACCTTATTCATTCCTCCATTCAAGCCTTAAGGACATAATTCTATATCTCAAAGATGTAATTTACAATGATTTTTCAGAGATCATTACATATTTCACTATTAAATTCAATATGGAGCCTATATGATTTTAATGTAATACCCACAGAGACGCAAATGCACCAGTATTATTAAAGTATGATTAATGATGGCTAGTCAGATGGTAGTTAATGATGGTTAATTGTTTTTTAAGTGTACAGATACAGTCCAAATTTATATGATTTTGCCTCCCTACTAGCTGTTGACTACATAAATTCTTTCTAGATTGAGGATGTCTATCACTAACAGTGCCCCATAACCTTGAGACGTACCTGGATCTCGGGCTGATTGTGTAGTCTCCCATATGATGGCACTGAGAGGTCTTTTCTAAATTTTTAGTACATTCTTCATGTACATTTAGTCACAATGAAAACTGAATTTACAATATTTGTGCTTCCCTTTATGAGACAATCCTTCCTGCTCCTGGGTTTACTTTATGGATCATGATGGTTCTTTGCATTGGCAGCAGTGTGAGCTAAACAAACACTGCTTACTTGTATCTCTTCGGAGTGGGAATTTCTACAGTGCAGTAGACTATTTTCCTTCCACATCGATAGCATCCATATGCTGATTTTTTTCTGCTCTATTTAATATTTTCTTTATTCTGGGATCTTTTCCAATTTAGCTATGTAAGCGGTGGCCTTCTTTAGTCCGTTGCTGTGGCTAACACACTGCTAAAAACCACACAAATTTGAAAAAGGGCAGTATGGACCTCGAATGAAGAAAAGAAGTCTGTGGAACAAGAAATGTAACATAGAAAACACAGAAAAATGAACACATACTGCTGCACATGACAAATCAACAGAAAGGAAAACTGCTTAGTCAGAATCCATCAGCAAGGGGAGATATAAAATAATTGTGCAGAAGGCTCAGACACATGTTCAAATTACCACTGCTCAACAAGTTTCTGAGCATGCTTTGAACCAGTGTAATTGTCTGTGTTCTTAGCCTATAGCAACAAAACATCAAGAAACTCTGCTTAAGCTATTTTCATTGCAAGTTTGATCAAATTGCATTATTTTGCTTTTGTTGTGTGCTTGCACATTAAAAGGGGATTAAAACTGTCACACTTTTACCTATTAATCTATGGGAACATATTCTGTTTTCTGATATATTAAGTAGGGTCTTGTTTTTATTAACTGTAGTATACTTCCTTAATATTTATTTCTTTACTCCAGACATCCACTGGCTGCATATGAATCTGAACCGGCACAGCACAAACATTATAAAACCCGTCAGTGAGTGGCAATATGAACATTTGTGCTGTCCCAACAATCACTGGATTCCTGTATGTGAATGTTGTGGTGACCTTGTGCCGGTAGAAAATGATATTATAATCCCCATTTCCAAATAGTAAAAGAAGATAAGATCTTATGATTTGTTCACATTTACACAGAGAGGCTATGCATGGCTCGTCAATGAATCCAGAACATGTGGTTCAATCCAGACCAATCTTCTCTCAGAGGTTGCCATGTGCTTGATTCTCGTTTTGTTCTATATTAATAACCTGCTAATACAAAACGTGTCTGATACTGAAAGACTCAGAAAATCGGAAAAGAGAAAAATAAATAAACTGAAAAAGAAAGAAAAACGTTATGATGGACTCTTTAAAGAGTAAGGCAGGGCTTTTAAAACTGAGGCCTAAAATGTGATCATTAAAACAGACCTCTGATAAAACCACACAACTGTATTGCTTAAGATAATTACAGTCACATTAGGCTTTTCCTGAAAAATTATATTTCTTTCCATGTGTTTATCTGATTTCTGTACTGGAAGTTGGAGGAATACAATATCTTAGTAAGTCGTATTAATGACTTATACACATCAATAGTCACATAGACATCACTAAGGAGAGAACACCTTCTAGTGGAAATCAGAGGTCAGGGAGCTTCGTCAAATTCATCACGAACTAAAACATGACTCAGTCTCACTGAAAGCCTGTAAAATGTGCTTTGGAATCATGGAGAGGAAAAACACCAGTCACGCTATTTACTCCTTACTCTTATGAACATAAGGTATTATTTTTGCCCACCCTGTATTTTTTTAAACAGTTTCTGTTCATTATTATAACTTCTTTCATTTTATGTGGATAAAAACCAGGCACAGTCACGGTTGATAAAAAACAAACAAAAACACAAACAAGTACATTAAGTCAGTAGAACCAAGTTTTAACTGAATCAAATAACAAATCAGACTATTCCCTTGAACTGGAGTTGTGTCTGAACAGCTATTTTGATCTTTTTTTTCTTTCTTTTTTTCATGCTTGAACCAGCATAAAGTTGAAACAACTTGGCTATATTATCTCTTCTTCCTGTTCCATCTGCATTTCTCCATTCTCCTTTTCCAACTGCTTATGAATACAAAACACAGTTGTATACCTTCATTAAAACTTCAAGTAGCACTTCCACAATTAAGATATACTTAATCTAGAAATGTGGAGAGCTGTAGTTGAAATAGAACAATAAAGCAGAGAGACTGTGGAATGTTACTCTGAAGTTCCATTGCCAGGGAGGCAACATACCAGCTCTAGCAATTTACATGGTAAGCTAAAATTTTGAGCAGGAATCTCTAGCAGGTGATAGATCAGATCTCCAGAAGAAACCTTTACATAGATCACAAAATTGGCTAATTGGCATGCGTGGTAAATCTGAAGTGTCTAGGATGTGATGGACTCGTGATACAGATCAGTTGCACATATGCAGTGGATTTGACATGGTTTAAGTTTGACAAAGTTTAACAATTGCCATAGCAGTCAATGTTGGCAAATGTAAATATGGCATAGTCAGGGTGGCAACCAATTCGGTATGTAGGACACACCAAAAATATTTTTTGATCACGTAAAAATGGAATATTGTCTTCCAGATCAATCTAATCCAAAACAATTTTTTTTAAAATTAATTTTCTAACACAAGAAAAAACAAGAAGACTCTATTACCCCTCCATGGAAAATTTATTTTATATACAGAAATGTTTGGGATTCAGTTGATCCTCAAAATACGATTGAAAATTTCCAGTTTGTTTTCCTTGAACTTCAAGAAGCAAATATGTATAACTGCAGTCAACCAATAGATTCCTCTATATCAGTAAAAATTGATCTAGATTTAACCTATTTACATTAACTTTCACAAAAGCAAAATTTGCTCCATATTGGTATTTACACAATAATGGTCTGTCTGTATTATTAATTTTCGGAATGTGCTAAAATTTAACAGAAAGAAGAAAAAACAACTGTTAGAAAAACAACAAAAAAAGATCTATTCTATTCTATTCTATTCTATTCTATTCTATTCTATTCTATTCTATTCTATTCTATTCGTGATCCTTTCAGTACCACAGCAAGCTTCATATATTAAAAAAAATTACAAAGTCTTCTAACATTATCCAAGCTACAGGACTGGAAATTCATCACCACCACATATTTAAACATTTTTGGGAAGATTGAGGGTTTTTTGCTTTTTTTGGTGTGGGATTTTTTGGTGGTTTTTTCTTCCAGCATTTTATTTAAAATCTGCTCTTGAATTTAAGGTTCTTTTCAAATGCGTACTAGAATAATTAGATGCACCATGAAGCAGCTTAAGCTAATTGAAGTGGCCACAAAAACTGTCAATGCAAATTGAGCCATCTGGATGAACAGATAAAAGCTTTGGAGACATTCAAAAGACAGGTGGCATTCAGTTACTTTCCATCTCTTCCTCACAGTATGGTTAGAAAACCGGGAGAAAGAAAAGTAAAACTCTTCAGGCCACTGAGACAAAATCTGGTGTCAACAAGATATTACTGAAAAGAACAGAATAAGGACTCGATGATCTTAAGGGTCTTTTCCAACCTTAACGATTCTATTATTCTATGATTCTATAAGTAGCCTACAGTATCAGGGAAAGTTAATGTGGCACCACATGGTAATAGAAAAGGATAAAGTCAAGTACATAAACCAAAGGAGCATCAACTACTTGGTGTACAAAGCAGGATCAGGCCAAACTGTAAGATAAATCATTATCTTTACAGAGTAATGATCAATTTTTATTTAAGATACTTGACTGGATACAGAATATCTGACTTAAGGTTCAACTCAGACATACATTTTGTGAAAGACTGGGCAAATCCCATAAGTGCTAATTTTCAAACAGTGTGAGCATCCATTTTTCTATTTCATGCTTGTGAGAATTATGTGTGCTCAAACGTTCTGAAAATCAGGCTGGACTCTTTTTGAAGCCTTGTTTGTAAATGGTTGTGTCATTTCTTCTTCTCTTCTATATTATGTATCATGCCTATTCAGATTGCCAGAGATTTTTTTTCTTGGGTAATTGGGTGGGTTTTTTTTAAAAGTATGATCATGCACTGTAAACTGATATATTCCTTTGTACAGCTCTGTTTCCAGCCAGGATCTCTAAACAATACTGTAAAAGAGATATCAGAATTGGGCGAAATCGCTCAAACCTCCTGTTCCATGAAAATGAGCTTTTTATTAAATGGAAAGTACCTGGATGGAATGTCATCTTTATAAAACTTGTCTTTTTCATACACTTACAACTTGACTGCAGATGATTTTAAAAAAGACTCAAATAAATAGTTCAATGATGTTTTTACAGCATTTCTTCTTAAGGTATTTTGCGTAATGTTTTACAAAAACAGACAAACCCCAAACACAAGCTTTCCTTTTTAGATTAAGAGAAGTTTAAATTTTTCAGCCTTTAAAAAAAATCTAAAAAATCAAGTAGGTCTAAAAATAATAAATGATAACCACAGGAATTACTTGGTAAATCTCAAAAAATAAATGTTCAGTTCTGATATGCTTATGGATAATATTTGAACTCACCTGGAAGAATCCCCTGTTGAGAAAAGCCGATGTTTTCACAGCTGCTCTTTTTACTCAAAGATAAATAGTTCTTTTATTGTCACTTACATGTATTGGAATAGCTTTACATTTCAAACACATTTGGATTGTTTCACATGTGCTACCCCACGTGGCTTTTCTATGAATTTTTTTTGATGTGTGGAATTTCCTTCCAAGTCACCTGGGTATTCTGGTCATTATGCTGTGAAGGGCTGAATGAGTACCTATAGACCAGGAGAGACATGGCATCTGACCACTATATAATCATCAATCTGTTAAGTACCCAAACCCTTGGAAATCCAATAGGAGAGGAGCATCCTGTCAGGTCTCCATGCCCTTTCCCAATAAGTCATAGGTCTCTTCTAGGAAGCATCTTGCCAGCTAACCTCTGAGGGAAATGTCAGCTATATATTGAGATTTACAACAGAAATAAATGGGCTTTCAAATTTAGTATTTGATGTCTTCACTGGACTAATCCTGCAGGTCTGGCCAGGTTCAAGACCTGTAGTTTTTTGGAGTCTATGACCAGCAAAGATCTAATATATCTTAAATATCCAATGTTCTAGTGTATCAACTTTCATGTAGCGGGTCATGTCATGGGGCGAGAAACTGCAATATTAGGTCATATAGTGAGTAAAAAGGCATAATTCTAGGCTGCAAAAGGGACAGGCACCTTTTACTGGGCTTCTTTTGAACGTGGAGGGCTACTAGGCAGTGTACTTCCCAGCTATAGGAGCATATATCACAGGGCATGCTTTGCTTCATGACCCCAGTCAGAAAGTACACCCAGAGAAGATCATAGATCATGGGTGCCATGGTGTTGTGCTACATGCACGAGATATAGTCCTAGCTGTGGGATGCCACAGAGCAGAGGCAGAGGCTGCTGTATGAGTTTAGACAGGTAAGATGTGGTAGCTCTGTACCTGTAAACAATCAAGGGTTCCTGGTGCCAACTTGAGAAATAAAGTTTAACGGAAAAAAGACTATGAAAAACAAGCATAGGTCTATCTAGGGCTACAGATTGCCACTAGAGGGTATTCTTGCTCACTACAATAACTTTCAGCTCAGACTATCTCATATCAGGCACAGAAGTCAATGGTAATAAGGAAAAATCAGTGAAAAAAAATATTATCTAAGTGTGGCTGCATACGTCAACAGTTTTGCTCATTGCACAAACCTGAAAATCTTCCATGAGGCACCTAAAACTCTGCATACTATTAAACTATGGTCTGGTTTAGGGCATCTGTCCTTACTCAGGTGCACATTCTTGTTTCCAGAGCCCAACTGGAATAGACAGATATAACAATGCTTGACACTTCATGAGATATTAGAAGGAAAATGAGATCATTATTGTCACCTTGGCCTTCATGTAAGGAAGGCCATTTGCACCTTCCTTATAGTGCAGAGATCAGGATTGATTGTGGGTTTGGGTTTTTTTTTTTAATCTTATACTTTTTCTTTTCATTACCAGTATAGAGAGCAAGTGTCTGTGGAGTTATTTGCTGAAAAAACCTTATAATCTTTAAAGTGACATTTTTCAAATAACTTGTTAACTTCAGGGAACTGTAACATGAATGTAGCATGATCAATGAAAATATACATAAAAGAATGTTATTAGACAGGTTTTTGTGTTTAAGGATGTAAATTATGTTTCAAAATTATAGCAGTGTTGGTATTTCACAACTTACATAGGTACTTAATGTCTGATCTATAAAACAGGTATTCATTTCTGATTGTGCAGCAATTGTTAGGTAAATCTTCAGTAGTAAACTTCAGATGTGAGAGACTGCATGCAAAATACAGCTGCATTCTTCTAAATTCTTCTTAATTCTTCTGGATTAAATTTTCCTACAAATTAGGGTCTTTTGGAAGCCCTCTATTTGAATGACCTCAAACAAGTTCATTAGTAGGATTACCATCTCAAGTAAAATGGACTGGATTTTGATATTAGTGACTGACAAGAGGTAAAATGTTTTTCTTGCTTTGCTTTTATGTTCAATAATTGTAATGTGTTTAAAAAAAGCATTAGTAAGGGTTGTGAATGGATTTAAATAAGAATAGACTAAAACCTTTAAAAATAACCATGAATCTTCTCTTGAGTAAAGAAAAAGACTTCTGTTCTTCCTAGGTGGTCCTAGTTTAGATTATGCTGGAAACAGAAGGCAAAATTAATTTGTCAGACTTAGGCATCTAAAAGTTAGACATCTAAAACTGAGCTAGTCATGATAGGCTCTTCACATAGTCATAGAGAAATAGGCATCTCCAGAGGGCGATTCAGCTCATCTTAACATAAGCGTCTAAGATAAATGAGCTGAACAACCTTAGAGGGTAACTGCCTCATATTTCAATGTCTGATTTTTAGATGTCCAAAGTGAAACAAGGTTAATTCACTCAGAATGACCAAAACCTAGAAAAAGTGCCTATCCTCCCAATATCCTGAAACCAAAGGTTGCATTCATTTCAGTTAGTGTTCACTCTCTGATCAGATTCTTCCATCTGAAGGGCTGGGACAGAGGATAGAGGAAATGGGAGAGAGGTGTTGCTCACCGTAAACAGAAAATGCTGCAGTTTTTAATATTGTAACTTTGTATGAAGAAAAAGCATAAGGCAAAACACTCTGGCCTCTAGAGGAAATATAAAAGAAAAAAGTCAAAACTATTTTTAGGAGTAACTTTTTTCCACAAAACAAATTCCTAATTTTGTTAGTAGATGTATGACTGATTGAAATATTTTGACATTTCACATATGAGACATTTTGAATGTGAACATTCTAGTGTTTTCCAATAAAAGTGAGCAGCTGTTCCCTAGATAGTAGTCCCATTTTTAAACTTAGTTCAAACGTTTTTCTTCTTCCCTTTCACCAACTATAAAAATTTCTGCTATTCCTAACAAGTATTTCTAAAAATTAAACAATTTTTACAAAGGACTCCATATATTAAAACATTCTAAGTTCAGAGAAAACCTTGTGATAATCTCATTTGATTTGTGGGGTAAAACAGACTGTCTGATTTCTATCAGTAAATTCATGTTCTAAACGAATGATTTCCAGAAAAATATGTAAATTTGGTTTAAACATCTGCCCTGATTCTGAATCTACCACAACTCCTGATAACTTGCTTCTTAAGTATTCTTACTGTTGGCATTCATGCCCTTGTTTGCAGCTGAATTTATTCCATTTCATCTTAAGAACTGAGTCTTGCTAAAACTTTGCACTCTGCTGTCTGGAGCTCTTTATTAACTGAGTTCTGTCTCCCAGTGAAGAGCCACTGAACTGTGGTGAAAGTATCCTTTTGCTTTCTTTTGGTTAAACTCAACAGACTGATTCATCCTTGTTAGAGAGTTTATTGAAACAAGAGTGCTTGAACGTAATAACAACACTTAGAAAGGACAGTCCCCCATCTTCATCGATGTCCTGGGAGCCAGGGGGGCTGCTAAGAAGTATTAGCTGGGGAGAGGCACAGTGGAAGAAGCTGGGCAATGCAGCCTCCTTCAAGCCTTTGATAGATTTATGTCTTGTGTAAACAGAGCAAGAAGTACACAAATACTCTCTTGTTTCTGAGGAGCTCAAAATCCTTTGTAATTCACAGTGTATTGAATCCCACATCTTGCCTGCAAGCTAGATGAGCATTATCCCTGTTTTAGACAGAGGGAAATGGAGGCAAAAGGAACTTCTATGATTTGCCTCAGGAGCAGATTACCCTTCTACCTTATTCACCAGCCTGAGCTTCAGCTTTTCAGTGGATAAAAACATTTATGTTTGAGTGGGATCTGCAAGGGGATAAACATCAGGAAATTTCCTTCTAATGCTACCTGTTGATCTGTCAATCCCTAGAGATGAATATATGTAATATGCATGATAATTTTCCTCCAGATTGCATAACTTCACATCTCCTTTTTATTCAAACAGGGCCTGATCCCAAGCCTGTTGAAGGATGAAATGATTCTCACAAGCTTTGAATTAAGCTTATAAATGTCTTCCATTTTAAAATGTGATGTGTACATTAATGGAACACTATTGTTTCAGCTATGAGGCTTTTTTTTAAATTATTTTATGCTTATCTCCAGTTTCATGTAGGCGGAATGATTATCAAGTTATACATATAAAATTCAAATCAACAAGAACAAAAGCTAGTGATGGTTTAAAATAAGCTAATAACCTTTATTTTCTTAGTGTAGTTTGCAGCTAGTGTGTTATCTAGGTTAAAGGTTAAAACCAAACAAAAAGAAGAAATTAGCAAATTAACAGATCCCCATTTAAACGAAGAGAACATGAACATTTTCTCCACCGTGTTGCCGTTAAATTCAGTTTTGTACTGGAGAAAAGCCGCTGGATGGCAGCCTTGCTCCTCACAAATTAGAGGATCCAGTCTTGATTAAACAAGCTTTGTTACAAGCCTGCAGCCCAACCGTGTCCTTTGCCTGTGCCCTAGTAACGGGGGTGCCTTTGCCTGATTATTCAGAGGGACAGGGATTCTTCACATGCAGGTGCACTTAATCTTTTCAAGATGTAACAAAGCCTTATAAAGCCACGCTCTGTTGTGTAAAATGTAATATGTCCGCTGATCTTTCATGTTTATTCAGTGTTTTTGGGGAGGGAGGGGGTGCCACAACAAAAGAGAGGTAGAGTAAAAAGTATGCAGCTTGCATGTTTAAGCAATAAGGAGATCGCTCCATTGTCTAGCGTAAACCCCGCCAGTGTGCAATTTCCTTTTTCCTGTTCTCCAAATTAGTTGGTAGGACCAAGTTCCCCCAGGTGGGAATAAGTTCTCCAGACTTCTTGGAAAAAGCTGACCAAAAGCTCCCTGTACAATTCCACTTTCTCCTTAAAATAACTGGGGAGTTTTGCCAAGATGCCCTGTATCCTATTGCAGTCCTATCCCTAAATCTGCTGACATCAGTGTGGAATTTTACCTTACTAAGTTCAGAATTGAATCTTTTGTTCCTGACAAATACGTTTTGAAACAATAATAATCTTCACCTTCTACAATAGTTAGATTTGATCATGCTTCTGTGAGGTGTTTTTCTCCAGATGGGTAAATGGAGTCAAAGGGTAGGTCAGAGTAGGTAGATTAACATACTGCAACTACAAATCTTTTGTAGGACCCAGGTGCCGCAGGACCAAATATGACCTTGGTACAGTTCTCAGCATGTCAGTAAGATTATAGCTGAAGAAATCTCATCTCTACTGCCTTGGACATGTGGCAGATTCAGTTACCGCTCCCTAGTTGCTTTCCCCTGCCATGCCCCTGCCAAGGCCCAAGGTATCCCTCCTCCATGACCTGCTTCTGCCAGCTGGCACAGAAGCTTTCCCTGTTGTGTCTGTCACCCTGTAAGTAGAAATAATGTTACCCTTCCTGATTTACCACGCTGCTGTCTGCTGACCTTTTGCTGCTTGGCATTTCAGCCTCAAGGAAGCAGAGCCTATCCCGAAATCTTCTCATCTCTGTGAAATACTAGAGCAAATCCATGGTCAGTAAAGATTTCCACTTGTCGCTGTGTGGCCTGACATTGCTATTTAGAGCTTAACAGAAGAACTTTTTAACAACAGAGCAAGGACCCTGCTTAATCAGTGAGGATTAATAAGGAAACTGTTGCCCTGTCTCCCCATCCATCTCCCACTGAAGGAATAAGTAGGCTGCTTGTGAATGAGCTCTTGACTCAATTTTGTTTGCATGTGGCATGTTAAGGAAATTCATTAGATGTTTTGGTACTGGTGGTAATTCCAGAGCTGATACCCACATAACAACGCTAGTATACACCACTTAGAAAGGCAATCTCATGAAAAATCCCAAGCAAAACTGTCACTGCTTGTTTATGAACCTCTGAAAAAGTCTTGCTCCAAAAGCATTGTTCTCCGCTGGTTCAAGTAAAGGAGAATCTGCATCAAAGAATGAACTGGCGTGCAGGTATCCAAGCTTCAGTCTAGGTAAGAAATTACTGCATATATACCTGTTCCAGCTTACAGCAACCCCCTGCCACAGAAGCATAGTTCTTAGCAGAATAATGTGTCCACAAAATAGTGTATGTGTGCTACACAAGCATGTTCCTCCTTCACGTAGGTCTATAAAACAAAATGTCTAAGTCTATCACTGGGAAAGAGCCATAGCAATTTTAAAAGCATATTCCTCATCCCATATCTCATAGTTCTCATACAAGGTGAAGGCCTGAGACAATGTAAAGAATTCACACCATTTCAGCTGAACTATGCAGATGAGGTGCTTGAAGTGGTGAACTGGTGACCGGGAGCTCTGCTGAGTGGAGAAGAGTGCCTAGGGTATCGTTTAGTCACCTAAATTAGATGCCTAAAGCCACAGTGTGAAGAATATTTCCCTTTTCACATACTTTATTAAGATGTCAAGATCTGAATGTTTCTATCCAAATCATGCTGCATATTTCTGTAATGCTTATTGATTTTCTTGTTCCTGTGCATTTGTTTTGCACATGGTAAAGCATTGCACTATACTGCAGATGTAACATTCAAAAATTCAAGCCCTGCCAGGTGGCTGCCTATCAAGAGCTTTGGATTTACTTGTAGAATATGCAGCTATTGCCTCTGTTGCTCTGGAGGGAGCCTCAATAGAAAACACAATCAGATGAAGATAAAATCCTCCACAACAAGTTACTACAACCTTCTGCACAGCTGAGACTGAGAGCAAACAATCCTCTCTTGCTTTATCAATGCAATCTGAACACAAGCCACCCTGGAGCCTAACTCTACATTAGTGAAGTACAAAAATACACTTCTTAAAGAACAATTACCACATCTGAAATACATCCCCAGACAGCAGCAACCTTCCACTGAGACATGGCTAAAACACATACCAACTTCTTTCCAAGTATTCAGCACACCAGAAAGTAAGGTGTACAAGAAGTGCTAAAGGAAATCTGAGTCACTGTCGCTGTTTTAGGCTCATGTCTATCGTGCCTGGTGAAAGATGTCCATATTCTTAGCGACTTTGTTGATAGATATCATCAACACTGTATTCGAAGAGGCAAACCTATCATCCACCCTGCAGCCTGCCTAAGGCTAAAAAAACCTCAACAGACCTTGTGTGCCATTGCCTTGTAGCAAACCTTCTATTTTTAAATAAGATAGCTGATAAAGTCTTAAGGAAATAACAGCAAAACTCTCTTTCCACCTTTAATAGCCTAGATTGCTATAAATATCAGCTGGGTCAAGCCAGAGAAGAGAGGAAGCTTTGGCAGTGATAGGGGACAGCTTTTTCTTCAAAATAGTTACAAAAATAGTTACAATGCTCTTGAATTTGTATAACATCAGCAAATAACATACCCATTCATGGCAATGATGATGACTATAAAGGACACACAACTGAGTAAATAAATATTTATATGATAGATTTTATTAGTAGTAGTTATGACCTTTGGCCTTGTTTTTCTTATTCACATAATAAAATGTGTTTACAAGGACTATCCATTAGAATATAAAAATTTCCATTTTGGGAACAGCTACTTATTCAAAGGTTTTGAGCCAGCTGTGTAGTGCCTAGGACCTCTGAAGGAGATTAACACTTGCGTCAAGGTTCAGACTTTAGTGTAGTGTCTTAGTTGCTCATGGGGTTTTGCTAGTCTGTGCTAGTAAGTGAACGAGAGCCAGAGTTTGGGTTCAGGCCCTGGCTCACAGTTCTTCACAATGCCTAATTATTAATGCATGCCCTCTTACAGTTTTGGCCCATGTCAGCCAGGGCTCTCCATACTTACAAAATGAATGGATTGGGAGATACAATATGCTGTTCCCAATAGGCAATTTAGTTGTGCCCCGCCTGGGTTGAGAAGAGAGCTCAGCTGTGTGAAAGGTAGCATGTTGTGCCACATGCCCCTAGGGTCACCCAACAGAAATACAACCAGCATGTTTTATCTGCTCTGTACAAGCAGCAATAGTGACCATAGTGACCAACACAACCAAAATCACTACTTTGTTATCCCTCCTGTTTCAAGTATTTAACCAAATTCATGGCTCTGTGGATATTTTCTGTTTGGAGTAAAAATTTGAAGGACATAGAATGACACTCTTTTTTCTTTTTTTTCTTTTCCTTTTCCTTTTCCTTTTCCTTTTCCTTTTCCTTTTCCTTTTCCTTTTCCTTTTCCTTTTCCTTTTCCTTTTCCTTTTCCTTTTCCTTTTCCTTTTTTCCTTTTCCTTTTCCTTTTTCCTTTTTTCCTTTTCCTTTTCCTTTTCCTTTTCCTTTTCCTTTTTTCCTTTTCCTTTTCCTTTTTTCCTTTTCCTTTTCCTTTTCCTTTTCCTTTTCTCTTTGAATGTAATTCTCATTATTTACAAAGAATGTTCAAAGATTTGTTTTCCTCAGCAGAACAAGAGTCAAATAATTAGAAACAACAACACAGCAACAATTTTGCTTAAATATTCAACTTATTTCCAGGCAACACTGAAATCAGTTATTGTTTCTCATAACATGTCTCAGTGTCATATTCTGAGTATTTATTTTAAGCATGTTTTTTCTTATTTTACTTTTTCTGCTCTTCTATTTCTTTGATTTTTTTTTCCCCCTAATACTTCCTCATAAGCACACTAACTTTAGAAAACCAGAGTTGAGGACATAAGATGTCATTAATATGCCGTTGTTTTGGGCAAAGGCATGTACCTCCACTCTGTATGTGGTAGAATTTATTATTGTTTCCCCTGTTTAACTAAAAGTGAAATAATTTACCTGTAGTTTATTGTTATCATAAGTGACAGGCAGTTACTATACTTATCCTGTAACAAAACATGGAAGTGAACAACTGTTCTGAAACAGGAGATACCTTCTTGCACATCTTTCTTGAGTCCTACCAACACAAAACAAGGGCCCCTATCAGATAAGCTTCCTCACTTACAGGGATCCGATTGCCAATCTGTTCCACTTTAGCTCTCTTCTGGCTTGAGGTTGAAAGTATTTTTTAACCTGATGCTATACTTTCATTCAAAGCCATTTAGAGCTGCTTAACAGCAGAAGTTTTTAACAACAGACACACTGTGAATTACATACATATTCAGCTAAAGCATGAGATATTTACTGCAGTATCTTGCTGTTTCTTATATCCTGGACCAGCTCCCTCTTCCCCAACAGTGTCCCTGCCTGTGATTTCTCACATCCCAGTTGATTTGAGATGTGGGTTATCTGCTCATCTCACTTTCAAAGAGCAATACTTCTGGAGGGACGTGTGTTACCTGATTATATGTGAGAAAATATATTCCCTGTTCCTCCTCTCAACCAATTTTTACTGTGAAAAACCAGATGCAGATTCACCAAAGGCTAGATTTGAAAACATCAAAGCCTGCCAAATGGCTATGCTGCTAACGGAGGGGGCTATCTGAAAACCACTGTGTATCTGCATAGTGTTCTTAATATATTACCTCTATGAACCCAAAGAGTAGTAATATTTACAATGCTCAATTAACATAGTAACTTTAGTATTCATTTATCTTCACAAGCTGTTCCAAGTCCACTGCATTAAGAATGAGAAATAACAGTAGTAAAATGATCAAAGAAGGCTGTTTTATTTGTTTCCAGGATCTTCTCACTCAGACAATTCCCTGCAGTGATTGCATTCTCTTTTGTGGAAACAATCCTTAATTGAAGGGAACTGGGGACATCAGGAGGTGAAGGATAATTTACAAAGAGAACTCCAGGTGGAGGAAAACGCCATGCAAATCCTTCTTGTGAATCATAACCAACATTGAATCATATAAACAGAAAGAAAGGTAAGAGAGAATAAAACATAACTGACAAAGATCAAGCAACTCATCTGGATGGAAGCCATCACTTTGTGGGAAATGGAAAGCAGAAGGAAGTGACCATCAAGTATTCCCTTTGTAACGGGTTGACATCACTCAGTTCTCTGCCGGACAAGGATATCAGATTGTCTGTGCTCCCATTTTAGGACAGTGGGGAAAGCCATACCTGGCTGTAAATTTTACTACCATTATGTTTTTGTTCTCTGGAGGTTCTAGTCTGACAGCAGGAAGAAAAATAGTGATACATCAATGAATACATTTTCTTCTGGGTGATGACCTTTGTGAATACTCTTATTCTACCCTAATAAATGGTAATTCAGAAAATTGTTGTCATTTAGTCTGCTTCTGACAAACAAAAGGGAAAAAACAGGCCTTACTTCCTGAGTCACTGGATTATCAAGAGCAGTAGGAGATTAGTGTATTGGGAAAGGAAGGAATAGCTTTATGAGGATTTGGGAATGTCGGAGACCTCATCACCACCAGTGACCTTCAAGACCTTCCTATGTGAAAATCCAGCTGGACACCTGCTTCTCTCACTCTGTGGTTTGCAACTCTTTACCTATTATATTTGTCTGAGCATATTATGTTCTCCATAGAAACACTAAACTCCCTTATGTAAAAACTAACCCATATGGAAAAAATCATATTTCCCAGATAGTTGATCAAATATATTTCATATGTTTGAAAGATACTGTGTAGTTTATACAAAGCTGACTTGAACTCATACCACATAAAATCTCTGCTATGGAACAAGATATGTTTTAAAATGAGTGAGAATATGAAAAAAAAATTGAAAAGCTATATTATATACCAAAAAAAGCAGTTAGTTTCATATCAGGCAGAAATTGTGGTAAGGAACTTTGGGTTATTTGGGTTATTGTGAATTATTCTGGGGTAGTACAAACACAAAGCATGTGGAAATACATGTTGGAAGCCCATTTATTTATGAAGGACGGACAGTCTTGTGGTTTCAGACTTGGAAAAGCTGGGTTCATTTTCTGATTGAGGCACTCAGGTAATCTGTTTACCCAGCCATTCTGTTTATCCTTGGCCTGAGTTCTCAGCTGTAGAGCAGTGAGAACACTATTTCTTATACATGTCATGAGGAAGAAAGAAATCTGTTAATGAACACGTGACGATATAGGGTACCTAAGAGCCTTTATAGATCATCTCACATTCTGATTATATGCCTGAAAATTTTGCTACGATTGCTTATCATTAATAAAAATTCAGCTCTCTCAACTCTGTCAAGATGTGATAACTCTAAACTGTTTGGTCAAAATAAGACATACTTGCAAAGAAGACTTCTAGGAGAAATCCAAGTGGTTTAAGAAGCAATTTTTCAGTTGATTACTTTTTCCCTACAAAGAGCTGTGTCATTTCTTGTAATATTAAAAGGAGCCCACTAAATGAAAGACCATTCATAAAAGAACATTAGGAAAAACATACATGCTTTTTAATTAAATATTGGAGGCACTTTGGCTGTCTCTACAATACATTAAAAAGGTTAATGTTTGATAAGGATCTAATAAATAATCCTTCAATTTGGTTTAAAAAATTATTTGACTTTTTATGGAAGAGATAGTTTTAATCTAATAGTTATGAAAAAATGCCAAGATAAATAATCACTGTGGTTTCCAATATATACGGATGTCTTTCCTCTTTCAGTCATCTGTTACTGCACTCCAACACTGAATTCTGATTGTGGGTAATGTGCTAAATGTTCACATATATACACTGACATCCACTGCAACCTCCACCCCCACTATGGACGGCACAGAAGTTTGCACACTGAACAATGAAGTCTTGAAGATATTTTAAAAGTTACTTAGGTGTGAAGTGCAATGCGTATAATAAACAACATAAAACAATCCTGATACTTCTATAGATACAAATCGTATTTTTAGAAGTAAAGTTGTTTCTTATCAATATAGTTTTCATTTGATTATTCACTAAATTCAGTTGTTTTTAAAGAGCTGTTAGAGTGAATTAACAAGACACTAGACTGTACTGTGCATGTAGAATCAGGTTTATTTTTCTTTCTAGTTATTCCTCATATGAGTAATCTGAAACAAGTGATAATCAGTACAATTTTTAACGAAGACTTATCACAGCTGTCATCATAATTGGTTTCCCATGATGCTTATAAAAATAAAATGGAAGAAGTATATTACTATTTTTTGCATTGTTCTGCAGAGTTCAGCTGCACAACTGGTTCTCTCACACAGTCTTCGGTAAAAATGTCTTTGGCATTTTTCTCATTTTGTATGACAATACTCAGCAATAGTTGGGTAGCTGTTGTGTTAAAGTAATTGCTTATTAGACTAATCACTAGTATCTCAGTGTTGTCTGGTGCTTCTTCCCAGCTAACTGTCATATTGACATGCAATTTCTTGCTTTAGGCTATAATCACACTTTTGGTACAGGTCATCTTCTTATTTGTGTATTGTATGATTGTCGTGGTTTAACCCCAGCTGGCAACTAAGCACCACACAGCTGCTCGCTCACTCCCCCGACCCCAGTGGGATGGGGGAGAGAATTGGAAGGGTGAAATTCAGAAAAACTCATGGGTTGAGATAAGAACAGTTTCATAATTGAAGTAAAATGAAATAGAATAGCAGTAGTAATATTAATAATAATAATATAATACAATAATAATATACAAAGCAAGTGATACATGATACAATTGCTCACCACCCGCTGACTGATGCCCAGCATGTCCCTGAGCAGCGATCATTGCCCCCTGGCCAACTCCCCCAGTTTATATACTGAGCATGACGTCATACGGTATGGAATAGCCCTTGGGCCAGTCTGGGTCAGCTGTCCTGGCTGTGCCCCCTCCCAGCTTCTTGTGCACCTGGCAGAGCATGGGAAGCTAAAAAGTCCTTGAGTGGTGTAAGCACTGCTTAGCAACAACTAAAACATCAGTGTGTTATCAGCATTATTCTCATCCTAAATCCAAACCACAGCACTATACCAACTACTAGGAAGAAAAGATCAACTCTATCCCAGCTGAAACCAGGACAATGATTAAACTTCGTAATTCATAAGCCTTTTTACAATCTTACAATATATACCATTAAATAAAAACTAATACTGAATGCTACATATCACTTTTAAATACCTCTTTAGGGACCATTGACTTTTTATTATCTGATATGTATACAGATTTTTTTTTGTCATTTACAAATAAGGATCCTTATTGTCTAACTGGAATCCCTATGCAGAGGAATATTTGTATTTATTAGTCTGATCTGTTTACCTGCAAAATACTTCTCAATCTGGAGGCATAGATTTTACCTTAGAGTCTTATATTCAAGAATTAGATTATTCACTTTGAAGCAGAAAAATTATTGAACTACAACAAATGCTATTAATGTTAAAACAAGAACCAAACTACCATTTAATCTAAGCAGAAACACATAGAGAATATTAGACAGACAGAATGCAATTAGTAAACTTCAAAAGCAATTAGATTTTGGAACTACCGTGTGTGTGGCAGAAAACAATGCATGAGTGAATATTCTACTGTAATTATTTAAACAGAAGGTGACTAGACTGAGAACTCAAGGACTGCCCCAGTACAAATTTGAAGGGTGCCATGAAATGAAGTTAGCAGATAACAAGTTCAGAAAATACAAAATAATGTATCATCCTTTACACAGTAGGTTAAAGATGTGAAACTACTCACCAAAAAGTTATTATTATAGATGGTAATTCTTTTATAGATTCAAAGGAGGTTGCACAAGTTCATGGAACAGAAGATTGCATCAATAGAGGTGCATAGAAACTACCTCTGGACCACAAGTTTCCTGGGCTGCACACTGTTGAAAGCTAAGAGATTATTCTGGGAATTATCACTATTGTTGCTTCTTTGTTATAGTCTTATGTGCACATTAAGTTTTGTCCAGTGTTGCAGACAGGTAGCTGGGCAAGATGGACTTCTGGTCTGACTCAGCGTACTTGGTCATATATGCTCCTATGTTATGAAGAATTAATAATAATTGCATGTTCTCAGAGGGATTTTCTAAAGTACCTAAGAGATTTAGAGAATAGATCTCCTTAAAGGAGTATGAAGCCTGTTCTTCAAGGGTAAAAAAAAAACTCTTAAGAAATCTCAAATTTGGTTTAGCTAAGAAACTCCTATTTAGATGTTATCAGAAATTAATCAAACAACTCCTGCATCTACAAAATGTCAGTTTCATAACAAAATAAAAATTCTCATGAAAGTAGTACTATTTACTGACATTCTCTCAGCTACACATAGCAAAAGAGCATTCTTTCATGTCATATTTGGGAAAATCTGCTTCTTATCTGAAAACAGAAACTCTGTAAGAACAAAATAGTTACTGAAAACAAGCAAAAAAAGGGATCAGAAAATTTAGGCTCTGATGGAAAAGGATTTGGGTAAGGTCTAACCACAGTTTATGAACAGCAGGACTCTCAGTGGTTTTATTTCTTCTGAAATGTGAAGATACTTGTCTTCCTGAAGTTGATGTTATGTATCAACTTGAAAATGGGATCCACCCAAGGGTACTGAGGGAACTGGCAGAAGTGCTCACCAAGCCACTTTCCATCATTTATCAGAAGTCCTGGTCAACCGGGGACATCCCAGTGGACTGGAGGTTAACAAATGTGACACCCATCTACAAGAAGGGCCGGAAGGAGGATCTGGGAACCTACAGGCCTGTCAGTCTGACCTCGGTGCCAGGGAAGGTTATGAAGCAGATCATCCTGAGTGCCATCACACGGCACGTACAGGACAATCAGGTGATCAGACCCAGTCAGCATGGGTTTATGAAAGGCAGGTCCTGCTTGACTAACCTTCATGATCTCCTTCTATGACAAGGTGACCCACTTAATGGATGAGGGGAAGGCTGTGGATGTTGTCTGCCTGGACTTTAGTAAAGCCTTTGACACAGTTTCCCACAGCATTCTCCTGGAGAAAATAGCTGCTCATGGCTTGGACAAGTATACTCTTCACTGGGTAAAAAACTGGCTGGATGGCTGGGCCCAAAGAATTGTGGTGAATGGAGTTAAATCCAGTTGGCGGGCAGTCACAAGTGGTGTTCGCCAGGGCTCAGTGTTGGGGCCAGTTCTGTTTAATAACTTTATCAATGATCTGGATGAGGGGATCGAGTGCACCCTCAGTAAGTTTGCAGAATACACCAAGTTGGGTGGAAGTGTTGATCTGCTGGAGGGTAGGAAGGCCCTGCAGAGGGATCTGGACAGGCTGGGTCGATGGGCCAAGGCCAATTGCATCAGGTTCAACATGGCTCAGTGCCGGGTCCTGCACTTGGGTCACAACAACCCCATGCAACGCTACAGGCTTGGGGAAGAGTGGCTGGAAAGCTGCTCAGTGGAAAAGGACCTGGGTGTGTTGGTTGACAGCCAGCTGAATATGAGCCAGCAGTGTGCCCAGGTGGCCAAGAAGGCCAACAGCATCCTGGCTTGTATCAGAAATAGTGTGGCCAGCAGGACTAGGGAAGTGGTCGTCTCCCTTACTCAGCACTGGTGAGGCTGCACCTCAAATACTGTGTTCAGTTTTGGGCCCCTCACTACAAGAAGGACACTGAGGTGCTGGAACGTGTCCAGAGAAGGGCAACGAAGCTGGTGAAGGGTCTGGAGCACAAGTCTTATGAGGAGCAGCTGAGGTAGCTGGGGTTGTTTATCCTGGAGAAGAGGAGGCTGAGGAGAGACCTTATTGCTCTCTACAACTACCTGAAAGGAGGTTGTAGCGAGGTGGGGGTCAGTCTCTTCTGCCAAGTAACAAGTGATAGGACAAGAGGAAATGGCCTCAAGTTGCACCAGAGGAGGTTTAGATTGGATATTAGGGAAAATTTCTTCAGCAAGAAGGTTGTCAGGCTCTGGAACAGGCTTCTGCCCCCTTCCTTGGGCTTTAAGCTTATAAATTCAAAAGTAAAGTGTGTGAACCTGCACTGTTTGGACATCTACATACACTTGTGGAATACAGATTCTAGAACACAGAATGACAGAATTGCTGAAGTTGGAAGAGACCTCTAGAGGTCATCTGCTCCAAGCCCCCTGCTCAAGCAGGTCACCTAGAACCAATTGTCCAGGACCATGTCCAGACAGCTTTTTAATATCTCCAAGGATGGAGACTCCACAACCTCTCTGGGCAACCTGTGCCAGTGCTCAGTCATCCCTACAGCAAAAAAGTGTTTCCTGATGGTCAGGTGGAACTTCCTGTGTTTCAGTTTGGACCCATTTCCCCTGGTCCTGTCACTGGGCACCACTGAAAACAGCCTGGCTCTGTCCTTTTTGCAGCCTCCCTTCAGGTATTTATACACATTAATAAAATCTCCCCTGAGACTTGACTTCTCTAGGCTAAACAGCTAAACATTCACAGTTGTCTCAGTCTTTCCTCATACAAGAAATGCTGCAGTCCCTTAATTATCTTTGTGGCCTTCATTGGACTCTCTCCAGTATGTCCATGTCTCTCTTGTACTGAAGAGTCGAGAACTGGACACAGTACTCCAGATGTGACCTCACCAGTGCTGAGTAGAGGGGAAAGGTCACTTACTTACCTTAACCTGCTGGTAACATTCTTCCTAATGCAGCCCAGGATACCATTAGCCTTCTTTACTGCAAGGGTATATTGCTGGCTCATGGTCAACTTCGTGTCCACCAGGACCCCATCCAAGCTGTTTTCCAGCTGGATGGCCCCCAGTATATATAATGGAGTTGTTCTTCCCCAAGTGTAAGACTTTGCATTTCTCCTTGTTGAACTTCATGAGGTTCCTGTCAGCCCATTTCTCCTGCCTGTTGAGGTCAAGGTAGATTCCTTTCCCCAAGAACTGAAATCAGTAGCCTGATGACCTTCAGGTCCACTCACAGCTTCTCCATCTCATGACTAATGGTCTCCTACCGTACTCCATTTTAGTTATGTGCTCCCTACTCTCTTCTGGTAGGATTCACTAGACCCCTCTTTGATCCTCGAGTCAGCAAAATTCAGCTTTCTTTATGCCATTAAGAAACCATGAGTACAGGATGAAACAGGTAAATACATGCATAATTCATAAAAATAATACAGAAATTTACCACATTATCCACAAAGATATCCAGCCAAGCATGAAGAAACTTCAGTTTACAGTACTTTGGTAATAACCTGCAAGCTAATAAATGTGGTACAGTTTTATTTCAGCCTCCCAAAGCTCTATCATGATTATGTCTACCTCTAATTGAATGAGCAGCCCTGAATGCTTCCAAACAACCTAACTTTCCTCATTCCTCAAGAAAGAAGGGAGAAAACTGTCTTTGAAAACTTAAAGAATAAGATCTCTTATAAGTAATGAGCACTAGGAACAAAGTTCCCCTGTGAGCGCGTTTTCTCATTACTGCTGATTGAAGAACTGTTTACACTGTCCTCTGAGGCAGATAGCACTTCTTGTCTCTGTAACATGGGACTGAATGACACACACAAATTTTGTAGGGCACTATTGCAGTTTCTATATTAATTCATTCCTACAAAGCATCATTTCAGGAAAGATGCTGAAAAAAGAAAACCCAGGCTCAAAACAGTTGGCTTAAAGTTCAGGCTGAGCTCTTTTTATGATGTGAAAATGTCCTTCTTGGTAATACTAGAAGCTTATACCCTCTAGAGGTGTTTATATGAAAACCTGGCAGTTCTATTTAGTTTTCTTCTGCAAGTCTATTTCAAACATCATGATCTACTGCAGAAATCTGGAGAGTCATTGTCTGATGTTGAAAGTGTTGTCATTCACCTTTTCAAGTGACAACAGATTGACACATAATTCTAGAGGTAGAAAAGAAATGTAAATGTTTGTGTAAAACAAATAGTGAGATCAAATTAATATTTCTTTCTGTTATACCTAAAAGTCAAATGCAAAATCAGAGCTAAAACATGTTCTGTGTATAGCAGTTTCATGGTGCTAGATATGCAACACTGTTTCTACACTCCCTTCTACTCAGTGACTACCAAAGCAGGTTTCCATACAGGGCCCAACCTTGTCTGAAAGCCTGAAGCCATTGCTTTTAGTGACTCATAGCAGGAAATGCAAATCCTGGCTTGATCCCATTCCATTAAAGATAATGGTGGAATTTCCAAGAGCTATGATGGAAGCAGATTTCATTCAGTTCTGAGAACTTTTTCTGATTTTTAGCAGTCCATTAAGTGTGTAATACTCAAATGGACTGGGAACTCAGTGCATGTACACTTACCCATTCACCCCTCAAACAGAAAACTGGGTCTTTAGAGGTTACCAATAATTGTAACCACTTCTTATATTTATTATGAAAATATGACATATTTTTAATTATTTTAGCATTGTAGTTCTAATACTATTGTGATGACTTGGACAAATCATTTTGGAGATCTCTGGTGTTGGGGTAAAATGCTAGTCCAAAGGAGTGACAGAGGTAAAATATGGCAGACTTCATTCAGGATCATCTACATGCTAGGAGTCACTGGAATACTAGATAACGCATTAGGGATGCAGTTCCTTGGCACTGCTAATTAAGTTCCACTTTGGGAAGGCAGTCTAAGGGGGGAAATACTAGGGACACTGCCTTGCCTTGGGAGAATGAATAAGTATCCCTCAATAGATCACATTACCTCCTTGTGATATATGTGCTATAAATCTAACTGACCCAACTAGTCTAAGAGCCATGGTTTAGCAATTATACAGTCCATTTTATGGGCTTGATAAACATTTCTCTTCTTAGTGGTGGATATTTTCAACTGGCTTACAAGGAACTCAAAAGTGTTCAATGCCTGTAATAGAAGTAACTTTCATACTACTGATAAAGTAGGAAATAATGTGTTTAACTTTAAATACCTAGATTTGAAAATAAAACAAAACAAAATTATAGAAGACAGTGAGACTTGAATAGAGACTGCTATTTTGTAATCTTATTTCCTATGAATATTAAAGTAATATTTTTTCATGTTTTCTCAATAAAAAGCATCCAGATATTATGTTCTAGTATTTCTGTTCATAGCCCACCCCTAAAGTTTTTGGTGGCCATAGAAAGATTTACCATTATTTACGTGGAGATTATATGCAAATTGAAATTTGTGAGGGCACCATACCTGGGAGTGTCCCTGGAGCCTTATTTAAGATTTAGCTTCTTCCAGATGCAAGAGCTACAAAAAAGGACTTAGTGTTAACAATAGTTCCAAATATTTGCAGAAATGCTTTTCTATCAGCCAACAGTATGTACAATTGCCAACATATTGTTGAAGTACAGTGAATGCCAAACAGGAGAATTTCTAGGAGACAAAGAGCCATTATTCGCTGAGCATGCATGTGTTCCACTCAGTGTCCAAATAGGATTTTTTCAGCTGCACTGTGTCAGCTATTTTGACATGCAACAGTGAACTTTTAACTATAAATACTCTAATTCTTCTACATTCAACCATTTCTCCCCCTCCAGCTAGTAAAGATCACAGAGATGTATAATATGTGAAATATTTATCATAGTTTGAAGCCCTGTTATATTCAATTGCTTTACACTGGCATCGAACTCTTCAGCTTTCATAAATAACATTTTGAGCCATAGTGACTAGCACAAGGATTGAAATTCATACCTTTACGGTATCCTGACTGTTTGATAGATTCCAGTTAATAAAAAAGGTGGTGGAGCACACAGCTTTATTTATTTGGGTGAGGATCTAGCTAAGTATACTGGTTAACATTAAAGACAAAAAATACAACTTGTTGATTTCTAGAAGCATTGGCATGTTTATGAGAGTGGTGTGTGCACATAGTTGATTAATAAAGGGAAATACAGTGAAAAATTCCACAGTGCTCTAACAGACCTAGATCAGTTGCATCCTCTAAACTTCAATTACTGCAGAACAAAAAGATCACTTCTCCTTAACTATCTAGTATGCAAAACAGCACAAGCCATCTTTTTCATCTGTACTGGACATGGGACAGCTATTAAACTGGGGCAAGAGTTGAGCCTACATTATCTTTACATAGAACAGCAATTAAAAATCAACTTACATGAAGAGACTCAGGCATGATGCAAGAAAACATTCTACTCTAGAACGTACTATAGGAAGAGCAACATGTGCATAAGTCAAGAATAATTATACAAGAATGTGCTTAAGCGGATGTCTGATTCAGGACCTCTGATGAGCATGCAGATGTTTCAAAATCAAACACAAAGTCCAGTGAGGTGGGAAGCTTTTCATTATGCTCACTGAGCTTTACTCAGCTCCTAACTTTTTTGCAGTACAGTCACTAAAACAGCCAGGTGACATGGCTAAAGTTGTACTTTTTTGGGCGTTTGTTTTCAAAACTGAATTAATCACATTTTAGCAATTTTCTTTTAGGAACTGTAAAATTATTTCTTGACTAAAAGCTGATATTTAAAACCTTTAACCTGTAGTGAGTTACCTTAGACAAAACTATAAAGCCCTAAAAATGGGGCTTTGTAATAGAAGTGCTGACAAAACCCTAATGACAAGAGCACCAGTGGCCCTACTATAATAATAAAATAACAAACAGAAGAGGAAAGTTAAGCCTTCTTTGGAGGAACTTGCACAGTCTGTCTGTTTGTTCTGGTTTATTGAGCTATTCAATGTGGTATTGTTCAGTGAAAGCAGAACATTATAGGAATGCATTTTTTCTATGTACTGCTACAAACCAAGAAAAAGTGACATGTGAAACTAAAGGGCCTAAGGGGCTGGTCATTGCAAAACATTGCTGAAATGTCTGCATTTCCTTTGTCTGCTCTTTTCCTCTCTTGCCCCCAGCTATGGCAAGAAATGAGAAGTTCAAATCGAGTCATATTTGATATTTACTTGATGTACTGGATCTAGCAGAATTACCAGAGTCTATCCTTTTTCCATGCAGAAACATGCATCTCCATTTGCCTCTGCATAAACAATCGTAATTCATACTAACACACTTACAAGAAAAGATGACCGTGAAACTCCCACAGAAATGAATATAATGCATTTATATGAAGTATAAAAGTAATACAGGCTGCAGGGTTCCCCCATATTGAAGGGTGTAAAGAGAAGTTTTGTTCCCAGGGTAGACCATCAGATTTAATTTGCCCCAGGCTGTAAGGTGGAATGTCCTGGGAAAGCTTCGGGCCTGTATGTGAAACAAGATTCATCCTTCAAAACCTGCTCAAAGTGCCTCAGACATAGCTCAGTGATAGGTATTAGTATATTGGCAGACATGGCAGGCTCACACATGGAATGAAGGCCTAGCTGTTTTTTTTCATGAGTCTTCTTTGCTCAAAAAAAAAGGATTATAATCTTGTGCACATTAATTCTTAGTAACTGTTTAGGTGTACATTCTACCTTTTTTTTCAGCATCAACTAAACTGGATCGATTAAACTAAAACAGAGTTGTACCGTTGGGGTACAGTTGGTTACTGTAGACTTTCAGAAGGCAGAGAACGATCTCTAAATCTGGAAGACAAATAACCTCAGATGATCAAGAGCAATTCAGGAAGGACTGTTTGAGCTTCTTTAGCTGCAAACACCAGGCTCCAGCTCACGGCCAGAGAGCCTTGTAGCAGTATAGAGCAGTATGGAGCAGGACCTCCCTCACATCTAAAATTTGTTGAGGTTTCTTATATTTTAGCCTTCACCACCACATTGTCTGTATCGCTTGCTAAGACCTACTGCCTCAAAGGGCCAGTCTGACCTAGCCCCACTTTCTTGAGTCTCCACAGAGGACACACGGGACTTATAAGGATGTTTACTGACCCACCGTTAGCACCTGAGTCCTTTCACATCCCTGGGGTTCCCCGCACCCTGCCCATGGCCCAGGACCCCATTCCAGCCCCTGGGCCCATTAGTCTCTGCCCCAGTGAGGCCATAGAATGCCATCTCCAGTCCCACCACAGCCCTGCCCATGGGCCCTGCCAAGCCAGGTCCACCTGCGGGCTGATATTCAGTCCCCATCCCCAGGAAGGTACCTGAAGCTCGGGGCTGGGGCTGCCCTGACTGTCCCCCAGTCTGCCCTGCTCCTGGCTGGGGCAACGGGCCCTGGCTGCCAGTCCTGCCTTGCTGTCCCTGGGAGACCACACTGCACCCAGCCCAGGGAGCTGCCATCCCTTGCGATTCCCTGAGACATCTTGTGTTGAACCTCACAGTTCAACTATAATATGAAGACATGCTTTTTACTGCCCACCAAGGCCTGATTTTATCCCTGTTGATGAGAACAGAATATTTTTAAGTCTAATACTAACAGATGTGGCAAAAGTAGGCTGCATGCTAGTTTGACTGGAGCTCCTGGACACAGAGCAGCTCGGGGAGGGCTGATCATCAGAAATGGGGCTCCCCATGTGCATTGAAGAAGACGTTAGCCTTCAACAAGGCTAGAAACTATATAATGACCTTTCTGGTTTCATATTGAGACAAGAGGAGCCCCGTTTCCTAAAGGAGTAAAAAACAAATATGAAAGAAAGGGAAGTTGCTTTCTTAACCTAAGTGAAAGTTTTTCAGTGTGGAAATTGCTTCACTAGAGCTTTGGGATTTAGCTCAGATCATCCTGAAGTTCTCCAAAATGTCAACCTTTGTTAAATTCCAGGACCAAAAAGTCCCAAACAAAGCCTGTTCTCTACAGTTTCTAGTTTTTCTATGAAACTCCTCCAACCTTTCACTTGAGTATTTATGGGCAGCAAAGAAACTGGCTGGTTCACTAATACTCTGATCTACTTGTATCCTGTTACTGAGCATTCTGGGGAGAATAGTCCTTTTGTTTTAGGCTTTGGAAAAATCATCATAACTTTGCCTCCCATTAAATATATGTTTGATGAGGAGCTCAGTGAATGTGACCTGTAAGGAAACAGAATAGTGTGTTTCAGTCTTTACAAAGGAAACATTTATAACAATTTATAGCTGAGGCCGCCAAACGTGTTCTTCAGAGATGCACTAGAATTACATGTACTCAAAAACTTTAGGGAAAAGGGGATTTAATCTCAGTGAAAGCTGGCAGTATAAATGTGTGTGTGTGCATATAACTATATGCATATATAGGTGTGAATAAACAAGCATTAAAATCCAAATGTTTCTTCTTTCTTCCTACTCAATGTTAATGAAGGTTGCGCTTAGGCATTGACATTCCTGGCAATATAGCAAAGTAGTAACAGAGGACAATCAGTTTAGCTGTGTTCTGCAGGGCGTTCTAGCAAAGGACACAGTCTGGCTACATCCAGAAACAAGGGTCATCCTTTGTGAGTATTTATAATCCCTGCACTGGACAGACAAAGAAAATTTTACTCTGGTCTTTCAGTTAGTGGATTCACTGCTTGCCACATCCATTCTGTCCTTGTATTTGCAGACATCTTTTGTATCCCACTGAGTTGCCTGGCTGCTGCTGAGGGCTTATTTTCATCTTCAGAAGACAATAGTAAACATAAAGTATCCTTACAAAGTCCTGTTGAAGTGGACACCTCTATCCTTGCTTTACAGGAAGGAACACAGGCAAAGCTGAATGGATTAGTGATGATTAAGCACTACTGGTCAATTCTTCAATTCTGTATGTGCCAAGTGGAAATAATGATACTTTCTTTTCTCTGCTTCTTGTCTGGTATATTTAAACTCCATGCTTTCCAAGGCAGCATTTGTCTCATTAGCTGTTTGCATAATGCTTAGTGCTGTGCCATATTACTTTTAGATAGAGCCCCTAGGCACTTCCAAACAGCTGCCATATTTACCTGAGGATACAAGGGTATGTCGATAACAGACAGAACCTGATTTATTCTACTTGCTGTCTGTGCAAGCCAGTTTCCAAAAGCAAGCAGTATAGCAGTACAGCTAGTACTAAGCCATTAGCATCGGACAGAGTGAATTTCACCAAGTACAGCAACTTGCTAGTATTCGCATGGCTTCCAGGCTGATTCACAGTTTGGTTCATGGGCAGAGTGGGGGGGGGGTGTGTGTGTATGTGTGGCTTTATCTGCACAAGCCCACGCAGTTGTGCCAAAAGATAGGGTGAAGATAAGTTTGTAGCTTTCATTTCAGGCATTATTAGTCTGTAGTCTTCACAAAGAAACTATAAACACCACTAATAAAAATAGCAACCCTTCTGGCCTAGTAAACAGAGCTCATATATGTTGAGAGCATTATATTGGCAACAATGCACTCCATATGCTCATGAAGGTTACAGGGCACGTTTCTATGTAAACAGGCAAGACAGTAAACTTCAAATATTTGGAAGAAATGTTTATTTAACAACTGAATACATGCTAAAAGAAATAATTTACAGCAGCAGTTTCATTACATTTTCTTCTCTCCAGTTTTCTAGTTCCCATCTGAATTGAAGTGATAAATACAGAAGTAGAATTATTTACTACCCAGTGAGGAATGCGCTTAAAGAATAAGCGCATAACTTCAGCACTGATATAGCAAATAAACCACCTTATCACCTGTGTGGCAATATCTTGCATTTTAGTATTATGCTGAACACATCGAAATGGAGTACCTCTAGATAACAGTACTTTACACTGTACCTCCTTATCTAGTCAAAAATATTTACATCTCTTTTGGCTAATGTGTAGGTAGCAAAAACTGAACTATTAAACACATACCATTGATATTCACTAAATAATACATAAAAAGGATCAGTAAATGCGCATTCACATGCATTTAATTTAATTTTATTTTTTTACATAGTGACTTTATTGGGTCATGAAGATTTAACTCTGTTCTGCAAAGATGCCCATTTTCTCAGTTTGATGTTATAGTTTAACATAACCATACAGTTTTTAGGAGCCATTGAACAAATTCCCATCTTCAGTGATCCATGCAAGTGCAAAGTGTAGATGAGTAAGAGTAAGATTCAATGCATTTTTGTTCCTTGCAAATGGATATCTGAAATCAAAATAGATCTTTCTGGTTATAAATGAAATCCTTTATTTCTCTCCAGCTTAAACACAACTTTTTACTTACTTTTTCTAAAGTCTGTAACTAGAGGTTTAGAGGGTTTTATTGACGATTTACAGAAATACTGTTTTTACCTTTATCTTCAAACCTTATGTTGCTTTAAACAATAATGACACAAATGAGGGTATGAATTTTACTGAAGCTGCAGGGCATCTTTCTATACATGAATTCATTAAGGCCTGTGTTTTTCTTTGAAAAAAGTTCATTTCACATCAGTATGAAATGCTGTTTTAACTTGACCATAATATGAACCTGAAAATCAAAAATTTCCACTGCTGGCTTGATCTTCTGCCCTCTTATTTATATAAGCAAATACAAAGACATAAACAAGACTACTCATGCCAGTGAGGATTGGATTGAAGTTTGTCAGATCTGATCATATCAATTGTCTAATTAGACTGCCAGGTTATGGTAAAAACATTGCAACTTCTGTAATTTTGTTCTCACAGATTATCTTTCTCTGTACAGAAAAACATATCTTAGAATCCTGACTTAATTTAATCTGTTTCTTCAGGGGTAGTGAAAGAGTGGTTTTGGTTTGATTTTTTGCAGCAAGTTGCTATAGAACCAGTTGTTATGAGCATGGTAGAGAAAAGAGTTAGATAGCAATTCCATTAATATGTAAAAAAGGAAACAAAGTCATTTAGGGTCTGTTGAAATCAATCTGTATTTTTCCCACTGAATCCTCTGAGGTTCATTTTAAAACTGTTTCCTTTTGTAACGAAGAGGATTCTAATGACTTGATGGTACAAAATAGCCCTACACAAAAGGCTAAAGAGTGTTCTGTGGTTACAATTAAATAATTCAGCTGACAACAATGCTCAGAGATTAATCATGAGCTGAGCTGAAAAATTAATACTTCTGTACAGGAAAGCACATAGTTGAACCTATGTTTTATTTCATCCCTGTTCAGCACATCATGAAAGAATGGGAATTTAATGGCATATTAAAGTTCACAGGAGTCAAGTTAAACATGAGAGACTTAAAGTTGCTTTAAAACTAAATTCCCAAGTGCTTTCCCAAATCATGGCCTTACAGCCTTGTCCTGGACTATTCAATGAATATTTTGCTAAAGAATTACATGACAAAAAATCTTGCAAGTTCATCCCCTGCAAAGGATTCAAAGGGGACTAAAGTGACTGGGCCGTTAGTGAAATCCAATTGCTATGGATGCAAGAAGCCAAGGCTTCACTAATCAGAAGGATACTTGAATTAGTGAGTAGCAAGGAGACTAGGACATATTGTGAGAGATGCTGTCGCAGCAGTTGTGTTATATTGTATCCGATAAGGCTGATAGTGTAGTGATTGATAAATTAAATAATCTGGAGTGAATAACAACAAAACAGATCAGTCATCAATAAAGACACACTTTTATATAAAAGCTCCTTTAGCAAACTAAGGACTTTGTTCTAGTAATTTTCCCCACAATGACATTACTTGAAATTATGTCATTTACGGACTCTACCAAGATAAAATACAGGAGGTTGGAGAAAGATGACCTCAAAAGAACTGGACACCATAGAACTGGGGACCAAAGGCACATCTGTGCTGAGGTGAATAAATCCACTACTTATAACCCTAAACTGACACTTATGGTGCAAATACATTGTCTGTTTTACCCTGTTGCTCTCCTGTATATAGAATAAGACAGAAGCACAGGACCAAATTATCTGTTAGTATAAACTAGTCTTAAGCTGAACTTCACCAATTTACTACTGCAGCAGACTTCACCCACAGATAAAACTGTCCCTTAGATCTTAAAACAGAGAGCTGGCTTTGAGGTTACTATTTAAGTGGCCTAGTGCTGGTTCTTTTCATTTGGGTGATCTGGCCCACAGAAAGAATGGAGCACTGAAAATCAGTAGTGTGGACATATTTCTACCGCTGAGCTGGGAACAAAACTCCTTAAACTGAATGCGAGCTTTGCTCATGGATATATGACAGTCTATGAGCCACAGTATTTAAATATTAGCATTCACAAATATTTACGAACCAAGAAAGCAAGAGTGTAATTAGTGGAGGGTATTTTAATGCTATTTACTTTTTTTTAATTGAAAAAAAATATACAACTGAAAATCAATGCTCTCCTCTTCATTGGTTCAATCTATAGCAAGGTATTATACAAGTTGAATCATTTCAAATACCATACTTAGAAAAAAAGAATGCAGAAGACTTCCATGCTATACAGCGACTTTCATGTTAAAATAGCTTAGTTTTAAAATTGTTTTGAAGTTACATGTCATATAGATTACTGAGAGGGGAGGAGGTTAACTGCAGTGTGACTAGCTCCCCTGGAAGATTTTCCAAATGAAAGATTAACGCAGCTCATAACTGGAAGTTGTCTTTTTTTCCTCTAAATCAATAATTAGAAAGTACAATATTTCTAAGACAAAAAGCCTAATCTATTTTAGAAAAGAGTTAATGTTTGCTGCATATTTTTCATGGTACATTTAAATTATAGTTTTAATAAAATACATCTTTAGATCAAAGCTGAAACAAGTCATCAGTAGTAGGCCAGTGTACTCCACATTTTTTGTTCTTCCAGATGATGGATGGCTTATGTTGTTCAGATTTCCACAATCAATCTCATTCAGTATTGTTTTTTCCTCTTCTAGTACATATAAACAGGAGAACTGATAGACAAAACAAGAACAAAATCCTTGTGTCCAATCACGCGTTTAGACGTTCATCAGCTTAATGAGTTCATGCAGTTTTATACGTAAGTCTAGAAATGGTAGTGCTGATGATGAAAGGTGGGTTTTGTTTTTCTTTTCTTTAAGATGACAGCATGAAATACAGCATTTTGTTTATATCTCAGGCAAAAGAGAAAGCAAAACTTGCCTGCTGAACACTTGCAGAACTTTTTGAGCAGTAAGCTAGGTCCAGGTGAGTTATCATCCTTGAAACTCTGGTCTTTCTGGTTTTAGAAGCAGAGCAGAGAGGAAGGACTTACTAGCAAAGTTATAAATGGATTTTATTTAAACCTGGTGGAAACTGTTTGAACTTTCCACTCTTGTAAACATCCACATAATGCCATGAAAAAGTTCATGAATATTGCATTTTTTTCCAGTTATCTGTCTATACAAGTTTCTACTTGGATGAGGTTCCTAGAGGTAATGTAGCTCAGACACTCCGTGGTGCCCTCTCAAATTCATGGGTCCTCCTGTTCCTACCTTTTTTATTCTCTTGTAGGTGCTTCCACTTATTTGTATTCACCTGCGCATTGGCAGGCCTTTGCCGGCGTTGTTTGCGGTCTCTTTTCCAAACCTGCTCACAGAACTCATCCATTGTGTTGAGATTGGGGTGATTGATTAACTGCATGAAGTCTCTATACCAGATCTTTTGACTGGGGGTCATGCTATTGGTAGCATCCTTGGTCTTGGAGGCATCACCATCTTCTTCTTTATGGAGCAGCTCTTCCAGGTGGTCAGTATCAATTACTTCCAGGGTCACTTTGAGCAAAGTTTGCATGAAGCCATGCTCCACAGCATGACAAAAATAAATACCAGAGTCTCTCCGTTGAAGACTTCGTAGCAATAGGCCCTGTTCTGTCCGGATCATGCGATCATCCACTTTTATCTGTATCGGAAAAAAGTGATATCTTTCATATATGTGCAAAATTAACCATACTAGTTCCTTAGTACTGCTCCTTTCAGCTGGTAAAACTTGGCCAAAAATTGCCAAAACCATATGAATGGAAAACCACTTGCCAGTCATCTGTAGTTATGGAAGGCTCAAAGACTCTGGAAATACTACTGATGTACTGCAAACAGTTTTGGGGGATTAAGAATTTACTCCTTAGTCTCTACTGTTGCTGAACAAAGATCTGTATCAACTCTGTCAGATGGACTTGCTGCTAAGATTACAGAAGATGCAAGCCTGCAATCAGCAGAGTCAACATGGATGCATTTGGCTATATTACCGAGGTCACATTCATCATTAGCTTTTAGTCAAGCCTAGATATATTTGTGGAAAAGGTTCTCTGTCTTCCTATTGTTCCTTACTACAAAAGCCCTTATGCGTAGAAGTGGATTCTGCATAAGTGGAGAATTTACAAAGAAACAATAAGGATTAAATCTCAAGATTTTAATACTCAAAAAGCAGCCTTCCAAAATACTGTATTTTTTCTGAATTAATACCTAGAATTTAATTTTGTTCTTTGAATGCACATGTCACTGCAGACAGAAAGGGCACAAACTTGTTTGATGCTCTCTCCACCAAGAATAAATTCTAAATAATTTACTACTTATGCAAACAAAGCAAACAGCAAAAATATCTAAAGCTGCTAATGTAATTAAGTATTTAGTACATGCTTTAAAAAAAATGCTTCAGAGTAGTTGGGGTATATTTACAAATACTTCAATGCAACAAACAAGTTTTTGTTTCCTAGCTTGTTCTCCCTACTTACCAGAGTAAATTATTCTCTTAAGATATGTGTGACCTAGCTTGATAGTAACATGATTTCAGAACCAGGGTGAGCAATAACATAAGAATGTTGGTGACAAGACAAGGAGGAAAATAAAGTATCAGCTTAGTGTAATGCTAGCAGGGAAAGTCAGTGGTTTTGCCTCTATGAGTATTGCTTTTGATGAAAAAAAGTACAAGCTTTCATACCCTTGTGTCCACTACAGTTCCCAGTTCTTCATTTTCTCTCTGTCTTATCTGCAGTAAAGTCTTAGAGCATGCAGTACATAGGAAATACTTGTGTTAGACTATGTTTCAGATGAACAGTATAACTAGATGAATGCAGTTAGATTTTTTTCAGAGACAGTTTTAAGGTCTTTGTAATATTGGAGTTCAGTATAATCCTTGTATGATGCTTTAGGTGGCACTTATATAGCATGCTACCTTTTTGTATTTCTGAGTTATCTAATGGAAAACCACTGTGTTTTGCAGGGGGTCTGACCAGGGAGAGGATATGAACGTTTTCTGATGTAACAGTCTGTGAAACCTATTAGAGAGCTTATGGAATTTTATGGTAGTAAGAGTAAGAATATGGTGAAGAACAACAGAAATTACAAGATTCCAGAGAAAATCTGCTAAACTAAAATACAGATGGACATTATTCTGGGAAGGACTCAATTTCAAGTGTATCTTCATAGAGAAGACTAGTTGCATTTCTTAATTTTTTCTACTATACCTCTTCTTTGCGGTCATCATTTTGCTTCTGGAATTGCCAGTAGACTACAGCACGCTGAGATTTTGGGCTGCACTCAAGAAAAGTGCTGCTATTCTCTACTCCATAGATAATCTTTTCCTCCAGGGTCTGACCACTTGGGTTATCTGTAAAGCAAGAAAAAAAAAAAAAATAAAAGAATTAAATTACCAGGAAAGAAAAATCTGAATTGCTAAGTGAATTTGTTTGTTTAGAAATTGGGGTCTCTTACGGTGTTTAAAGATAAAAACTTAAAGGAAAAAATTCCCTATATCAGTATGCCATTTGGAAAATCTCCATCAACATCTCTATCTTTGTAAGGATTCCTGATAGGTTTTTTTTTATTATTTTTGTATTTTAAATCCTAACAGCTGTTAACATCTCAATATGTGAAGTTAATGAATTTCATTGTGAAATTTTGTGTAAACCTCATTACTATTCATCAAGGAAAACATCTAGGACACGACAAGAATTTTTAATAGCAAACTGTATACAGTGAGAAAACTCAGGGTGTAGTTGCAGAATGTCTGTAATGATGCCTCCTGGGCTCCATGATCATAATACTTTAGAGCAAAGTAATAAAACATGAGGCTATTTAAAAGTAGTATAATGTGTTTAGATTATATGGCACTGCAGTTTGCTGAAGCCGTTAATGACCAGGAATAATGTTTTTAAGGAAACAATCTTCAATTAATCATTTCCTCTCATACTGATATAATTTATGGAAATGTAATGAGGTTAATAAACCAGACATTATGGGAGGGGAAAAAGAAAGTTAAATAAATTACTTCCTTTTGTAACAACAATGTTTTAAGATATTCATCAACTTGCTGGAAATATCACATAGCTATAGGACTTATATGGCATTTGATTCTTCTCCAATACCGCAGAGGCTGTAAGGCATCATATTTCAACTCTCCACCTTAGCTCTTTAAAATGCTGTTATGGACTTAAGTGGCAACAGTACAATAATCCTGGAGAGTAGATGGGGAGGAAGGGGTTGGTAAGCTATTTAACACTGTGTTGATCTCATGGGGTTTCCTGTCTCTTTGCCATTATTTCCATTTTCCACTTTTGATCTTTAGCACTGGAATCTTTAAGGAACTTCTTTTGATATGTTTTAAAAGAAAAATGATGTCTAATTAAAATCCTCTCAGAGAAATCCTTTGTCAAGTATTGTTTGCTTTCACTGTGACTTTATGATATTGGCCATGTTGTTTAGCAAACACAGGCTGTTTGCTAGATGACTGAGCCAAAGGTAAAAATAAAATTGAGCTCCTGGTTTATGTTGATACAGCAATGATATGTCTTTCCATAATGACTTGCAGCCCTGAGAGAGGATGGGAGAAGGGATGAGGGACAGAATAGGAACTGGTGCTTGCCCAGTTCTCAGTAAGGAAACATCAAATGGCCTATTAACAATAAACAAATAGGGAATGGGTTAGCTTGCTTTCCTCTGCTGGATTGTGAACCTTTCCAGCAAGTAAGTGGGGTGCTATATAAACAACTAAATGAAACAACTTTTAAGACATCTCTCAGAAACCACATCCCTATGAAGAATGCCAGTGCAGCTTTGGGCCAGGAAGATGGGGAGCAATGGAGGAATAAATTAGAAAGCAAAGCAGCAAGAGAAGGGTAAGACAGCTGGAAGAGAATGTAGCCAAGGGTAGCAGTGGTAACGTTGGAGGTGGAATATGGGTGAATTTGTGTCAATGAAACAGAGGAACTGGAAGTATGTGAAGAGATTAACTGAATATAACTAGAAGTGATAAGATAAAGATTGGAAACAGAAATGATTGGCTGATAACTCATGGGTCCAGATTCAACATTGTGAATGGCTGACTAATTTTCTGACTCTTCTGTTTCAAGTTAGGTACTCTAGGAACAGAATTCACATGGCTGAGTAGGCAGCCGAAGATCCTCACATAGTCAATGAGAGGCAGTTTGATATCTGAACTGGGATCCACAACAGATAACACATGTAGGGCTGCAGCATAAGACAGTCAGTAGGAAACATCCCCTTTTATAGCCTGGGACACATATGTTACTGCTCTAGCGATGTGTTTCTGTGAAACAGAGATTTACAGGCTTCCAGAATAAAGAATGGAAATGCAGGGGTTTCACCCTAGGATGCATGCTGTGTTTCAATTCCTCTATCCCAGGCTCCATGAACTTTGAATCATGGCTACAGAATGGCCCAACTTCAACAAGAGCAATCCGGTAGTTTGGGTGCTTGTATTGGAAGCAGAACTATCAAGTCAATCTGCTAAGCCTAAGTGGACTTTGAGTCCTCTTCTCCCATATCCTAAATAGCTGAATTAACCAGCAGGTTACTCATTAGTTGGCTTGCAGCACCACTTGGCTATATTTTCCTGAACACAGCATAGTCCAAGTGAATTATAGAGGAGCAGAGCACATGTAACACTGGTCTCATTAGATCCAAAGAGACAGTCTTCTAGATCCTAAATATCAGTACAAAAGACAAAAATAGATATTTCTTTGGCAAAGGTCCTACTGCCCATGAGCAGCAGCATATTTTTAAGTATATAGAGAAGTTTCTGCTGGAAAACTTAGGTACCTAGGATATCCTTAGTATCTAAGAAGCTAGTCACAAGTTTTCATGGAAGTTACCTTGAAGGTGGGCACTCTGACACCACTGCAAACTTCTGAGTGTTTTCTTGGATATGGTCCACAGCATTCTAGTGTGTTAGAGATCACCATGGAAAGTGGTAGAAGCCCCCTTTAAATTTCCTCACAGCTCCAGAAAATATAGTATGGGTGACAGTCATGCAATGAGAGAGGAAAGATTTAAGAGATCCTTCAAATTCCGTTTCCATTATTCAAGGGAGCAGAAGGCAGGTCCAGAAATGTCTATAGAGTTCATGTAATATTGAGCACGTGGAGTGCAAAAAAGTAAGCAGAGTGATGGAATAATCACAGGATGAGAGTGCAGCTCTGGGACTGAGGGAGAAGCTGAAGAGACTAGAAGGAAGAATGAAAGTCTGGGAAGTTCAGAAGAGCAGCTGGAGGAATTAGAAAACTATAGAAGTCATGAAGTTGGTTATGAAATTCAACCCAAAATCCTGTCTGAGAGCTGTAATTCCCAAAATGAACCCAACAGCAGTATCAGTTTACTACCCTGATAAATATCCTTTAAATACATAATTTCTGACATAACCGAAGAAGTATGAAAGGCTAAGTACTTATACCAAGATTGCTTTGCAGATGAATGAATCTCACTATACAGTTAAATTCAGAGTGATTCTTTGAGCTTCCCCTGAGATAAATCACCTAAAAAAGGTGTCTCTTCTTTTACAAATTCTTCAAAAACAGAACTTGATTAATATCTTGATAGCACTAGTATGTTACGCTTAAAAAAAAAAAATTATTCTTTAGCTGACACAAAGGTGATCATGCTTTTAGATTTAAGTATTAATGTCTGGCCAAACACCTGTACAGCTAAGGATCCTCAGCTCCCTCTAATGTTGCTGTGTAGTCATTTTATACTACTTCTTATACATTTGCACAAAAGGGCAACTGAAAGAGCTACCTAAACCTTATTAAAAGCATTATTGCTTCAGACTGATATCAAAGTAAGTTTATGCAATGTCTTTAAAAGTGAGATATACATTAAGAGATTGTTGTTTTCTCTTGTTTCTGCTCGTTCACATGGAGAATCAACTGGCAGTTACTGCAAAGGAATGTGTAGATGAGTAGTAAATGATTGCTGGAGCTTATTTTTGGCTATAGACAAACCCAATTCTTCATCTGTTGTCCAGGAAACTACTAGTCATAACCAAGGAAAAAACTCAGCATAAGTTGGCATAGGAAGTTTATGGGCCATGCAGCTGTCTGTCCAATGCTTGATCATGTGTAAATGACAAGTAAATATAGGAAAAATTTATAAATTTACAACTCAGAAATAATTTAGAGAAAATTTCACTCAAGAACAATCTAAAACATTCATAAAGTAAAGTATTTTGACAGTGCCTCCTTAAAGTCTAGGACCTAGAACTGCATTCCCTCAGTATTTTTTGTACGTTACTGATTCTTCTAATCACGCTGTCTTCATTGTACTGTTAAGTAAAATTTTCAGTGATATCTTGTCTCATACCTGCTCTGCCTATTTTGACAAAGCTGTATTAAAGCTCCTTGTGATCAGGTGGACAGAAGATATCTTTTCAGGCAAATATGTTTACCAAATATGGGAAGATATAAAAACCAAAATGTTTTGAAATCCTTTTCTTGTCTATGAAGATAAAAAACAGACCTACAGTTGTATAAAGCATAGCTAGCAAGGGCAAGAGAACATTAAAAAAACTGGACATGTGGTAGCCCAGATCATCATTTTATTCATGAGTGAAACGTCCAGAGAGTAAAAAGGTAAAGCTAAGACATGCTTCTGCTGGCAATAAAATCCATGTTTAGTGCCTGGTGAAATTTTCCTATTGGGGAACTGAAAATGTCATCTCTCCCCAATATATGGATAGTCTCATGTATAATGAGACCACTGATGCTCACTGTATAAGCATTACTAGATATCATGCAACTGGAAATTTGTGAACTTTCTACTAGTCCACATTGACTAGTTCAAATCTAATCTAGTTGTACATTCATGAGTTCTCAAAATGTGACAACTACATATTGATCATAGTCTATTCATGCACTTTTCCAAACCTTTTTTCCCTCTGAGTAGCTTGGCCTGAGTTTGACGATCAAGAAGTAAAAAGAAAAGCTATGGTAATGTTAGCTGTGAGTTTCAAATGATTAAAAGGAAGACAGAGAAAACTATTACTGAAACATACTGTTGGTGAATTACAGCTGACACAAAAGTACAACTTTGGACTATTTATCATTCTTGCTATTACAAGGACTGGAAGGACATGAGAGTTTTGAGGTGTCTCCATTTTCAGCCATCTCTTCTTTATTTTTCCCAGAAATCTGTACAGTGGTTTAACTGTTGTTATAGATGTACCACAAACATGAGTAATCATTTTTTTCCAGCAGAGGGAAGTATTGCCTAAGTGTTCTCTTCACTTACAGCAAAATGGACATTTTTCATTTTCTGAGTGAAGATCTTCTGAAGAGTTTGGCAACAACTTAGTAACTGTGAGAAGCTTTATCAGCCAAACAATTCAAGAAAGGAAGATCTGGTCAATACACTGTGAAAATGAAACAACCAACAAAAAACAAAACCAAAAGATGTCAAAGAATATCCATGCTGAAAGCACCCAGGACAGGCCTGCTACAAGGAACATCCTGATCTTAAGGGCTGCACCTACAACACAGATCATTCTATACTTAGCCAAGGTAGTTAATTATGTGTTTGGTTATCATCCTATGCAAACTATATGAAGTAACATGTACATACTTCTTGCTGTTCTGAAGGAGATATGACTCTTTTCTGACATAATATGGCTAGCCTCATGGTATGGTATTATCAGGTAAGAGAAGCAGAAAAATTAAAATGCTTAAAACTGTTAACTTGAGGAAAAACAAAAAAAAACCCCAATCCTTAGTGTCTGATCCAGGCCATTGTAAGCAATCTAAATTGGGATAATGATGTATTATATTCATCTTTCGCAGATGTTCAAGACAATTTCACCAACAAATCATTCATGTGCTTCCTACTCTACTTGTGCACAGTCTGTAAATTACATACAAATTAGTTGTACTTCAGTCATACCCGTAACTCACCATGATGCTGCAGGTCTGAGCAGTGGGTAAGTGGGTCTCCATTTCGGATGTCTTGTCGTCTAGTACGTCTGCAAATATCATATTTGAAAACTGTTAGTGCCCTTCTCAGTGGTCAGCATTCACATTTGCCATGACTGAAGAGCAACAAATGGAACATATATATATATGATTACATAGGTCACAAGTGCACCTAAACAATGCTAGAAAGGAAATCATATTGTTACTACTATATTCTATGCATTATCACAGTTTGTAGAATCAGCCTTTACTCTTACAGGTAAAGTCTTCAGAAACTGGTAAATATATGCCTCTTGCACCAAGCCTATGAAGTTTATTTTAACTGTGTTGGCAATGTTGATCACACACAAATTCATTACTTGATTCATAGATACAGGGACTGCTAAGGGATCAAAGTATATAGAGTACAGTTTCACATGCACCAAAGAACATGAAGAAGCTGCAGCTTTTCTGCAAGTGCAGAATACTTTAAGTATCATGGCATCTTTTCGATAAATGAAATATTAGGATGGATGGCTTTGAAAGAATACCAAAGTGGTGTATTTTCTACAAAATCTAAATTAAAAGGAGTAGGTGATTTCAGCCACTACAGACCTCACCCAAACATTTCTTATAAAACCTTTTCCAAAACTGTTTCAAATGGCTTTGTATTTAGAATAAACAGAATAGAACACTTAGATAGGAAGATTTTGAAATGTCATTAATTTCATCCTTTGTAGCTTGAGTCTGTGTTCTAGCTTTTATTGCATGTCCATTTTACATAGTATATTCTTTCCCCAGTTTGATTTCGACTGGCTCTTTTGGAAAACATATTGGTCTGTGCTAAAAAATACTGTATTTCACAGAAGAGAGCTTTTTAATACAGATTTATTTTGCATTTGTTGTTCTCTGTCTGCTCCTATTTTTATTTAAATAGCTGTGACAAAAAATTCAACTGAGCCAGAGAAAAGCATTTCATACAAAAAAAAGAAAAAAGAACAAGGCAAACAAAGATGTGTTTCAAGTGTGAGCACTTTACTTTAGAATCAGAGAAAGCCTGAGGGCTTGCAAAATTAGAGGAGAACAAAGAGGATTAGGCTGCTGAACAATGCTGTGATTTCAGATTATGGCATCCAGCAACGGATATGCAAAAGTCAAGTAGCCTTGTAAAATGCACTGTTGGTCACTCCCTTGTGACAACAGCCCACATTTTTAAAAAGCCATTGTTCTGCAGTACAGAGAGCATCTCTCTTCTGTTCACTAGCCCTGTTTGCAGACTCTCACTAACAGCCCAGCATCAGTACATACTAAGAGTTCTCACATAGGCACCATCAACTGCACAGCTGACTCCTCTTGGCTGAAAGATTTTAACCATATTTTTTTCCACTGAAAACTACTGAAATATTAAACCTGAAATTAGGTATGTGAAGTATGGCAGCAGGTTTGGTTTAATTTTTTTGAAAAAAGAAGTCAGAATATGCATTCATTTTTTTATATTTTTCTGAATAAAAACTTCTTTAAAATTATGAATTAATACATCTTAGCATGCTTTAGTAAGAAGGAATCTTCTGTTGGTTGATATATGATTCAAAAAATGTACTAATCCTAATTTCGGATATCATCTTCATATTACTCATTACCAATGAATAAAAATACACCCAAGACATAAGGAACCATAAAATTTTGTTACTCCTTTCTAAATGTTGAAATGCAGCGTATTTATAGGATACTATTTGTAGAAAAGAAGTCTGTGGAAAGACTCATATTACTGTCAATGGCATTTGGATGAGATGTTTAGTTAGAAACTCAGGAAAATGTTGCACATATCACCATTGTATCAACACGGTGATTTATGAAATATGAACCAGAACACATCTGCATGGGGTAAAGTTAAGTGGTCACACTACAGGAGCTCTGAACTGTCATTTGGACTTGTAAAATACACAAAGAAAAAAAAGTAAATTAAAATCATGGCTCATAAAAGCTCCTTTTTAAAAAAAGAAGAAAAAACAAAACCAAACCAAACCAAACCCCAAAACCAACTACTAGTAAAGCATCTGTGCAATTGCCTCAGGACTCAAATTTCCCAATATTTCTGGAGCCTAAAATTACAAGTATTCATTATTAGGAAAATGTTGACATTTCAGCTGTTTCCAGCAATGCTGATTTTGTCATAGAGGCTTTCGAAGCTGGCTTGAGGCAGTGGGTACAGCAGGTACCAGGCAAACAGGATCCTCTCCCCCAATAACACAGACCTTTATTCTGCTGCTGCTGCCAAGGGAAAAATGGGGGGAAGTAAGGGGGGCAGTGGCTTTTTCTGAATGCAATGTCAGGATCCCAGCCTCCCAGGGCTCACTTTTTCATATATAGTGGCCTCAAGAAGAGTAAATTCTGCACCCCAAGGTTTTCCTGTAGCTGTGCAACCCAGTTTAGTCCCAGTAACTCTGCCCCCTTAATCCCTGTAAAAAGAGGTCCCAGTCCCTTTACCCCTGATGGCAACAGTGAGATCAGTCAGCTGTTTAATAAGTTGGAGAGACAGATAAAGAAGACAAAAAGCCTTATTTCTTCTATCAGTGTAGCAGATGAATGACAGGATGATGTGCTCTATGGGTCTTGAGATGGGTTGGGAGTAGGAATGGGTGCTAAGTGAATGCTGAGAAAGGATGAGGTTCAGGGGTAAAGATTTGTAGGGACGTAGCAGAGAAGAGTGATTCAGTGATTCTGGACCTTACTGTCTCCTTCAACTCAGAAGCAGTACTCAACCACACTGACTTCTAACCCTTAAACCTTTCAGATCAAGTTAATCTCTCAGACTCTCCTTGAAAACCTCACTGTTCCCCTCTCCTCTCTTTCCTCTTCCTCCTGCAAAGAAACTGCTGTGCTCTCACCACAAATTTGAATTTAGCCCATGCAGCTGAGAAAATTTGATCAGTTCTTCTTTTGGGATGGGTTCAGTTTCTCCTTTTTAATTCTTTTCTAAAGAATTTCACAAAAAGCTTGTCTCAGATTAACTCTGTTTCCTGGTGCAAAATAGAACCTGATGTTCCATAAGCAGCTTTTTCTTTTGTCATCAGTATTTGTTTAGGATACATTGTAATGCAAACCTTGAAATTTTAATCCCCTCCATCTGAAAAGTCTGTGACAAAAATGCTACTTTCCACTCTTTACCACATTTCACCTCCTGCAACAACCAATCCAAATCTGGAATTTGGAATCCCTACATTCTCAACTAAGTATTTGCTACTAATTTTAAAATAAAGAGAAAGGCTCCTTATGCATATAAACCCTTGGACTCCTTGTTTCTTTAAATGTGTGAAATGTTTGGCATATTTGATTTAATGTGAGCACTTTTTTATCATTTTAGCCAATGTATCATGAGAATCTCAACACTACACCAGTATCTGTTCTTATTTGCAAGTGACTATCAACTCAGTTATTCCTAATTTCTACTTCAGTAGCTAAGAGCTGTTCAGTAACTAGCCTATATACTTTAAGGGAAAGAATTTCAGAGATAAAGGCAGGCAAAGAAAATATTATTTTAAATCTTCAGCTCAGGCAACTAGTACTTGTAAATTTTTAATAAAAATGCTATTTTTCATTTCCAGTGTCTGTTTTCCCTCAAACTTTGCATTGCAAAGCCTTTAGCATTAGTGCAGAGTAAATGTAAAATAGTGATTGTTCTGATCTGGTATCATTTAGGCACATATCAACACATGCAAGTTATACTTTTGAATAATAACAATAATGTTATATATATCACTAAACAATAACTTTCCATTCATGCCCAAACACTTTATAAATATTTCCTTTGAATTAGAATTCATGAAAATGCAGGATAATTTACTTGGGCAAGTAGTTCTTTTATTTTAATATCAAGCCCTCTCCTCATGTTAGAGAAAGGAAACTTTTTCTTTTTACTGTTTATTCCTGAGTATAAAGTTATGAATCCATTTCAGACACCACTCTTTTCTGAATGTTTTTTTACAACAGCTTTTTAAGCCAACGCAAGAAGTAGCAGTGTTCACTTTAAATCAACCAAGACTCATATTGCTTGTAACTCCCACAATTATGTTTTCTTTGGAAGAGAAAGGGCTCCAGTTAACCATCCCATGAAAAATCTCCAAAGCCCTCTGGTCATATTGAGATCATCAGTTAAAACAAATAGCAAACCATGCAGACATGTGAAACTGTCCCTACCTCTTAGCAGTGGGGAAGTAACGTGAGCAAGATGAACCATCCCAGGCACAGTAAGGGTCTCTTGCAAGGCAGCACTCAGCACATGCTTTTCCATACACATCACAGCGGTGTAAAGGAAGCTGTGAAACTCCAGTGGCTGAGCCAATGTAGAGCTGTTGCTGTTATAAAAGTTTAAAAAAAGAAAAAAGTTTAAGAAAAGGCAAATTACTGGGTTTTTGTTAGGAGGAAAGCATCAAAAAAAGTTATATAACAATATGTTAGGACCATTACAAATGCAATAAAGGATCATGATCCTGATGTACACTAAAGGAATGAGAAGAGAATTGTCCTCAGGATAAAAAAATTGAATAGGAAAAACTTTGATTTTTGTATGAAGCTCTTGGTGGCTTCCCTAAACGGTAAGAAAAAATAAAGTACTCTTCCATTTTTTCTTTTGTATTCAGATCCCTGCACTGGGAAAGCACTACAATCAGTGACAGAACACAATGGAAAATATGCTTTGAATTTAAAGAAAAAGAAAAACCACTTTTATGTAAATTTCCTATATATGACTTTGATTTGTGTATGGGGGGGGGAGACCTAAAGTAAATTATTTCAGACTGATGCTAAGGTATTTCAGTTTCGAAGTGCTGCCGTACAAGTACTTCTTTGCATGTCTGATAATTCTGATGCTTCATACTCTTTTCTATAGGTCACATGCTCTAATTGAAACATATCTTTAATGAGGGAAGATGGCTTACTTTATTTTGGATAGAAAACAGTGTTGAGTGGAAGATGTAGTTCAAATGCAGAGAGAAGCTATAAAGTAAATAAAAAACCATGCATACAAAATGAACTACAGCTTTGTATGGCATCACAGCAGAATATCTTGTCTCTCTCAATTTCCTCTCTGATATCAAATTCATGTGGTCCATTAGGGAAGTTAGTCCCCAGAGGGACATAAGGAAACTGAACTCCTGATCCTATGTGAAAGTCCAAACAGAGATATTTCAGCTTAACACTAATTCACAAAGAAAACAAGTATGAGTGTAGTAAGTAAATAAAGTTCCCTCTGAGATGCAAAACTAGGGGAAAAATAAAATAAACAGATAAACAAAAATTAAATGGCATAATCCTTCTGTTCTGGAAACACTGACACTTTGCTATCAAAAGCTTAAACTTTGTCACCCAGCACCCATGGCAGAGCAAGTAACACGTCTTTTGAAGGTCTCACTCCAAGCAGTCCGACCAAGAAAATACAAATTTGTATTCATTTTTCTTTCTTTGAAGACACAAAGCTGGTGTAGAAAATAGGATTTCAAGAAATGTTATAAAGTTCTTCATTTCCTGCACTGTGATGTCCCAGAGGTAACATTTCCAGAGAATTCGGGAATGGAAGGTGGCTGGGGTCACCTACCTACTAGAAATGATGAGCACTGGATACCAAGAGACAGCAAACCCAAAAACACTCATAAAAGCTGTTGTGTTAACATCTTTCAGAGACAGCAGCTTGGCAGTTTATACAGACATATTAATTGTAACAGAAACATCCCATGCATTTATATGAATACCAGTATTTTCTCAAGGAAAACATGACAAGGAAAGCACCCAAAAGAAAATTCACTGGTAAATTGAAAACTAAGCCCTTTCTCAGCAGCTGCTTCCATCTATTATAGTGCCATAGCTGGGTTGTAAAACCACATTCTCTGGGCAAAAATCTCTGACCACACAGAGCTCTACACAAAGCCTTGACTGTACATACTGGTCCCCAATTAGTGCTGTATCCTTGAGAAGCAGATGACAGGCAGCAGACATGATAAGGTGATTCTCTCTAACTTAAATCACTTAATGAAGTGCCCAGCTTAGGGGTAAGTTTTGCAGTAAAAAGAGCAGCAATTCAAATCTTTGGTGACCTAACCATTTCTCAAGGGATGCTTTTTCTCTTTACTGATTATGGAGGCAGCATAGGTCAAATTAGAGCTTCAGTTAAGTATCTTAAATGTCCAGATGGTATTGATCTGAGTCCTATGTAATTGGGGCATTAATATCTATATAAGCATGTAGCAATGTGTGGTGCAACTAATATAAAAATCAACCCAGAGAATGCACATGGGAAAATAAAGAATGGTATAATGGTTTCCTATGCACCCCTGTAACCAATTTCATTTTGTCAAAACCCCCTCCCTAATTTCTAATAAATGTCTTCAGAATTAAAGAATGACCAGAAACACATAAGAAAAAAAAAGTGAGGCCAAAATAGGGTTACTTAAAGACTCTTCCTTGTAGATAAGTTCATAAAGTTCAGTCAGTGAACTACACCATGTGTTTCAGGTGTTGCACAGCCTGAAGGCTGCTGCCCTGTTTGCTGCTTTTCTGATCATGATTTTAGACTCCAGCTGGTGATCATTATTCTGGACACTAATAATATATAAATCCAGGCAGTATGAAATTCAGAAAATAGTAATAGAATGATTTGCATCAATGGTCTGACCTTACTTTGCCATACACAGTCAAACTGCCTTTTGGGCAATGAGTCTCTCCCAGGAGGTTGTTAATTTAATAAATCAGCTGATTATCAGATCAAACCAGAGGGGGAAAAAAAAAAGTTGTCCTCTAAAAATTCTTGCAGATGTATCAGAACTCCAGAAAAGCTGAGGAAATTAATGTTTTAAGCAATCCAGTGGTTTCTGTTGCCCCACGATGCTGCCCAAAATGCAGTCTTTCTTTAGAAGTTGGACAAAGAGATAACTGAGAATTTTCCATTTGCAATTAAAAAAAAAAAAAGAGAGATGAAAAAATGTAATGCTTAAAAAGAAGAACTCTAGGCAGAATTTTAAAAGGAACTTTAGGGAGCATGAGGTTCAAGTCCCATTTAATTTAATTTTATGTCTTGAAGTAACTGATGCAGAATAGTTCAGGGGGCTGTTTAAGTGCCACATCCATTTTGAGCTGGGCCTTTCTATATGTTCACTATGGACAGAAATGGTGACCTCTGAATAAATTTCAGTACTTTGTGAAAAGTACTATAAAAGTAGTCACTAAAGTCTTTCTGAAGGTCTTTGCCTTGCCTTGAGAATCTTGTGGAGGAGAAACAAAAGCTCTTTGTAGCAGTTCACCAGACAAGGAGATGGCCTGTATCAGCCAAGGATCTCCTTGGTTTTTCCCATTTTACTAGAAATCCAATGGTTTTTTGAAACAGACGATCACAAACCTGACCCTGAGAAAAAGATGAGAGCTTACTCCACAAAAAGTCACCTTTGATTGAAAGTCAGGCCTGACTTTTTGGCCTGCTTCCGTATTTTTAAATCAAGGGAAAAATTACGGAGCCCCACCTGACAGGCTCAGGGCCAAGTGGTAGCCAGGGACTCCCTGCAAGCTTGGTTCCCACAGAATTGTGAATTTAGGCAGCTGCAGAGTGTTACAGTGGCTCTAGGATGCTGTCCTCTGAAGGTTTGTGTCTATTGCTAATCACACATAAGTTGTTTAAGTGATAAGCTTACACAAGCCTAGGGCTCTGAACACAATTAGGAGGAATATGTAGCTTCACTGAGAAAATATAAATATAATTCCTGTGAGTTAAAGACAGCAGGGTTGAGAAAGACTGTATCAAATCTTAGTCTTATCCATAAAGGCTAAATTTCCTTGCTCAAAGTCACGCTTGCTCAAGGGCCAAATTCATCCTCATAGAGAAAGACATGGAAACCTTGGAGTTTTATATAATTTAAAACTTAAGCTGAGTTCTGCTCCTGAAGAATTTGTAGATTTTGGTCTTTAGGAAGAAGAGTCATTTGTAACACATCATATTGGCACAATGGCAAAAGAGGTAGTTTTGAATAACCAGTGTAGTAAAACATTCAAAAATAAGGAGAAACTCCCCGTACCATGTTTTTATAATTGGATGAAAGAATTGTTAGTGAAAAAATAAAATGAAGTGATTGCTTTAAAGTTATTCAATACGACATGCTGGTTTTACTGTTTACATTTCATGCTTCTGCTTTCTACAATGCATAGAATTATCGTGCTGTTTATATGAAAAAACACCCTGCTTATCAGAACACAATGAGTAAAGTGTTTGAGTTATAAAACTACAGTATTTTTAAATCATAAAGTGGAAACATGTTGCCATATACTTATTTGATACAGAGCCACAGTGCCAAAAGCTTGTCATATTGTATCATGACTCTGTCATTTTTAGCCTCAGGCTGGTTGATTTTTCATGAGCTTAACTCTGCCTGAATAACTTGTGTTTTATGAACTTTTTTAGATTTATACAATTTTAGCAGTGTAAATTTGTTTTCAAAAGACTCAGGGAAAATTGTAATCTCTCCTGAATAACTGAATAACTAATAATAAAGATGCTTTGAAGAAGAAGTTGTATGAAAATGCATGGCCCGTTATCAAATATGATTGGCTGCTTTAAGGGAATGTACTTATAAAAATAATCCAAAGCAGAGCATTTTGGTATGATGTGAACACATATACAACTTGACAGGTTTGTTTTTAAATATCCCAGTATTCAATAGTACATTTTTTTGTCCTGCCATTTTTGTTGTTTTAGGTGGTAAACTATGTTAGAAGAGTGTTCCCAAACAAAATGTTTTCTGTCAAATACATGAATGCTTTCAGACAACTTTCCTAAATACAGTGAATTCTGAGTTAAATATGCAGCATTTCAAACATAATATTGGGCTCTGTCCATTACAGAATGAATTCAGCTTCTGTTTAATAATGTGTAGAGGTAGATGAATTAACTAAATCTTATTTATAACACACACAATTTTTAGTGCACCCAGTCCTGGAAGTAATACCAAATCTGCTCTTTACTTACAATGACATTAATGGAAAAATTAATAAATGTGAACAAGTTGCTTGTATTTACTGAATTAGGCTCCAAATCAACACAAATATGAAAAGTAAAAAAAAAGTTTTATTATGTTAAATTTGACACTAAATTTTATGTCTCAGACTTCTGAGACAGGAAGTGACAGTGGCTGGGATCCATCTACCTAATTCGAGGCAGAACTGGAAGACAGGCCCCTAATACCCACTGCACTCCCAGACTGCAACCTAATGTTCCTTGCATGACTACATAATTCATCAGCTGCTTCACAAAGGCAACTAATAATAATTGCACGTGTTTGCTCAGAAATGCAGGAATCACCTTTACTGTAAATCAGACAAAACTTTACCTCCATCTGTCAAGAAGTCCAGTTCATTTTAGTTATGGTCTGGTCTACAACGAAGGCTATAATACATATATTTTCTGTAAGAAGTTACTTATTAGTGCACTCAACAGAAAGTACAAAATATAAATTCTGGAGTCTGGAACCCATATCCTAACCATGCCACTGAATGAGAAGGCCATGGAAAATTTGGACTAAATCAGATCTACACTCTTTGTTAAAGCTGAATGGTGCACATCCAGGAGTGGAATGGGCATTGGACAGAAAGACAGGAGGATGTCTCATTTCCAGTCTTTGCTTCCACTATCTGCATTTTGTATTAGACTATTCCTACAAAGATTAGAACTAGTCCCATTAAAGCAAGGGACCAAGTTTGGCCACTCCTTTTGAACAGTTTCTCTGTCATGAGAACATTCCATAATGTGGATTTTTTTTTTCTTGAGAGCCTCCAGACAGCTGGCTAGTTTGTGTTTAGTTTCCACCTTACCAGCAAGTAACACAAACTAGACTTTTCCTTTCTCCTCTGCATGTCACATTTTCCTGAGAAACTACCGATGTTTATGTAAAGGGATGGGATGCTGCTGCTGTAATTAATATGTCTCTACTGACTGCCAAGTTACTGTCTCTAAAAGACAGAGACTAATAAATATTTAAAAGTGATTTAAAGTTTGTGCACATAGTACCTGTTTTGTGGAAATCTTCATTGCTGAAATGACAGTGGGTTCCTAGGGATAAAAAAGAGTTAAAATATAAAATGAGCTCTATAAACATAAAAATTCTGTTAGAATGCTATTTGCCCAACCTAGAAACCCTGAAATTAAGCTAGACACTCCTTAGTAATAATGATTCTTGTTGTCTTTTGCAGTGGAATAGTTTCTAGCTGTAAGTGAATTAGAATGCATGTACATATCTGGGTGCATCTTTGATTGCTATGTTGATTGCAGACATATCATTTTCCATGATTATTACAGTTTCATTGTGATTACTTTGTTACTAGTTTCACATCTTGAAATTAATTTCTACACTTAATACTAAAGCTACATTTAAAGAACCTCCCAGGTAATATGAAAATAATAATGGCTGTATCAAAATACATAGATATTATATATTAAAGGTGATAACACTGAAATAAGCAACACATTTTAACCATATCAAAGTGAAAACCCCATTCCTGCAAAATCTTATTCATAAGAACAAATCTTAATCCCAAGCATCTTCTTGTTGACTGCACTGCACTATTCACATACAAAGAAGTTACTCATATTTGCAGAACACAGAACTAAAACTGGCAGGAGGTTTTTTGCACCCTGGAATACCCATTATTTAATCAACCAAATGGGTCACTAGGAGACTTATTGTACTCCTAGCTAAATCTACTCTTAATTATACTTATCGGTAGCAAGCAGATGTCAAACCAGTATCTACTTTCTTACATGAGAGACTGTAGGAAATATTTAACAGAATAAGTATGTTTAGATCTGATTAAAAGACTGTTACACCTTTTAGGCCCAGCTGCTTGAATGGCTTTTAATCCCGAGAGTGGCATAATTTGGTTACAAAGTGTGCAAGTCAATTCTGTATGAACTTTATTCCATGTAAAAAAATCTACTATTGATCCCATGCATCATACTTCTGGTTATGTACATTAATAAAGTCCTTATTAAGCTTTTACACTTGTGTAGCTTTCAACTTGCTTATCCTGAGAGCATTTGATATGGGTCAGTGGATGTTAAGCATGTGGACTTGCCTTTACAAATGGGTTAATAGACCTTCTATTAGAAAGCATCAATTAAGTGTAACATTTGAATGAAAATTGAACTCATTAGTTTGTTTGCTCAGCTGTTCAGAGAAATATTGCACAAATGGGGTTAAAACAGGCATTTGTTATCAATGTAACAGATATGGAAGACTTTCAGTTTCATGGAATTATAAATGAAAAGTATAGTGTTCTGCACATTGCAGTTTAAGCATCAAAATACATTGTTTATGATGCACATAGACTCTTTATTAACTAAAGAAAACTTATATTTGGTTAAGGTACATGTAAAATCTGTTGCAAATTCCCTATTGAAAGATCCGTATCTTATGCATACAAATTCTACTTATTCCACTGAAGTACATTAATGCCCTCTTTAAGGCTTAAATACATGCCAAAGGAGATAAATGAGCTTTCAAATAAATCAGAACACCAAAATCCTTTTGTGTAACGAAAAAATATACATGTAAAGTAAAATACCAGATTTGAATTCGCCATTAACCATTCTACTTCTGTAAAGCCTTTCTGAAATAAAACTTTCACTCCATTTATTTTCTTTCTTTCACTTTTATATTTCTCTGATCTCCTTTAACTTGGCACTTCTACTTGATTTAGGTAAGAGTCTCATACATTATCAACAATTGCCAAATTATCCTGCATTAATGTAATGACTTTTGCGTGTATAAAAAAGAAAAAAAGCTGGGAGCCACAAATCACTTGTCTCATTTTCTCCTCATAGTTTCTACTTTATTTTTCTGTTAAAAAAAAGAAAGAATAAACCCCCACATTTCTGCCCTCAAAAAAACCATGGATTGCAGAAAGAGAGTACCCATTTTTCAGCGGTATCTTGCATTCAAAACAGTGGTTTCTGTGCAAGATTGGTACCGGTAGTGGTAAGATTGCCCATAAGAAAAAAAAAATATAGAAAATAATAATAAAAAGATATACAAGCTCTGTTTAGATATGTTTTGTCTGTTCAGAAACCAAAGATAAAGGGATGGCAAATGAGTATGATGAGGACGTGGTGGCTGGGCCCCTGCGGCAGGTTCAGAGCGTGGTCCTTGTCAGCACATCTGGAGTGAGACCATGCGACGTGGGGCTCTCCGAGCATACAAGCATCATCTTCATGCTGTGAGATTAACCTCACCCTCCCAGCTAGATATCAACACCCCGAAAGCCTGGAGCCTGTGAAATGGTGCTATAAAACGGCACTGACAAAAAGAATAACATGGGGAATGTAAATGATTCGTTGTGTACAAAACAGGAGACATCCCTGGGTTCTGTCTGGAAAGTGTTTGAAAGGTTTACTCAGCCTCGACTTGCAGGAGTGCCTACAGGATGCCTTATTTTTTAGGTGGCTCAGATGGGAAAACTGGAAGAGATTGATTTTCATTAAAAAGTACTAAAGATTAGGGGGTGTTTACAGTGTCTTGTGTCAAACCATGAAAATGAGACCCTAAAGTCACCTTTGAAAATATAAACACTTTCTTTGTTTCTCAGATTATTAGGCATAAGAAAACTGTGCAGACCACTGTTTTTCCTAAAGTATCTTCCTAGAGTTACATTATGCTGATAGTCTGAATACTGTTAGGAGTTTATGCATCCATAAAATTTGTGTATTGCATATCTCTGTGGGAGAAAACAGACAGACATTATTCCTAGACTCTCACGGATACATATTTAACTGAAGCACGTAATGGCACTAAGATTCAGAAGTTCTAATTTGCTTTTCAAACCACAAAACAAGAGCCCAGAATGCTATTTCTTTTATCATTAACCTCCAGCTAGCCCTGAATGTTTCAAGGTTTATTTTGACTAGTGTCTGGGTCTCTAAATGACAAGCTAATTAGAGGGGTATGCCAGGCTATTCCTTGGCTAGACTGCAAGAAGTTTAGTTTGCAGCTGTCCACAGAGAAATCTACAACCTGACACTTGAAATTTAGCCGCACTTACCCGAAAGACTGTCATTTCTTCCAGCAAGACTTCCTCTAATTCATGCCAAGTCTCCTTAGGAATTGAAACCACTTTAAGAACTGTTCCAATATCTTGAAAAGGAAAAAAAAAAAAGTTTTCAGGTGCCTAAGAAGCATACTTCAGTTTCAGAGCAGCCAGAGTTTCTTGTAGTATGCAATTATTTCACATATAAAGATTGTGAAGCTACATATCACTGAGCATTCATTGTTCAAAATACCAACTGCTGTTTAAAATAACCTAGAAAAACATTGAATTTCAGTAGGACATTTCACTGAAGTCTTTCAATCATCAAAATGCAAGAAAGAAGATAAATACTACTGTAAGTTATTAAAGAATGAAAAGGACTGCAATACTATTTAAGTGACAGTATAAAATGACAGATGTTTCAGTCATTTAATCGAGGAAGGAAATGCACTAAATGTACCCAGGCATGTTTCGTTGTCCATTTTAAATATGATGTTTGTCATTCTTAAAATGCATGTGAAGATGCTGTCAGAAGGCTCAGTATGGATATAAAAACATCTGGACAAATGTTGTTAGACAGATGAAGCTGTTAGATCTCTTAAGTACAGGCGATCTTCCCTGTGTCAAACAAAAGTACCTAAGATGTATAAGCCCCTTAAGGCATCTTTATTTCTCTGTGCATTAGATACTAGTCTTCGCTGAGGGGTAAAAAGCAATACAACTTGTATCTTCTATTTAGAAATAGGTGTGTGCCAGCATTTTAATACTATATCCATTTACATTCTTGGGGTTTTGCAATTGACTTTAACATGAACAAGGCCAACACTTCAAATTCCAGAGCTACAGCCTTTGGTTTTGTGAATATGGTTGAGACTTAAGATCATCTCTGTTTTACAGCTTCTGCATCTGTGATTTGTTTGTTTCCATGAACAGAATTTTCAGGGAACAACAACTAAAAAAAGAATCATTTCTAGGTTGGTACACATTACTGCAGACTCTCTGAAATGGAAACACTCTGTATGTGACTTTTCTTTTTAACCAGCCAAGTGCAGTGCCATGTAAATATATCATAGGAATAACAACTATGCCCCTGAGGACTTTTCATGTTGCACATTCTATAGCAGTAATAGCTTACAAAAATATAAAGCATTTTAAATGGATAAAATTCTCAAAGTAACAGAACTATAAAGGTCAACATTCTCCAAACAAGAATTAACCATCAATTACACAAAATCAAAACATATTTTGTATGTGTACATATTTGTGTTAGCTGAAACTTCTGATTAAAACATGACAACTCACCACTTCTATATTGAAAATATGTATAAAATTGAAACAAATAGATTACACAAGTTGAAAATGTTTTTATAAGGTGACTAACTTAAAAGCTATTTCATGAGAAAATTCTGGTATTTCAACTTTTAATATGAATTTGGATTAAAATATTCTAGAAATCCTAGAATATCCTGTGGAACTGAGATTTTCATTTTTCTGTCTGCTCCCCTTTAAGCAGATGTTGGTTTCCAAGTACATATTTTTGGAAGTTTAGAAAGAAGTGATTTTTTTTCCACAAAATATGTACATCACTGTTTTCTTTCATTAGTCACAAATTCATAGATTCTTTTTTAAAAAGAAAAAAAACAGTTCTTTCTTACAACAACAACAAAGCAAAGCACAGCTTTCTTTTTATTTAGATAGCTACGTGTACAAACTAAACTAGTAAAATATACTAGATAAGTTATTTTGGAAGTGGTTTTCATTATGGTTACTGCTACTAATTGAATATATTTCATTCAAGAAATATTGAGAACAATACAGAACAAATGCAATATGAACTTTAGAGCAAGAAAAAAAAATCCACATTTCTACAACAGAGTAATTCAGAACAACAGATAATTTAACGTTAGTTATATTTGTAATTTAATGGATGAGTTCATTTCCTTAATTATCCTGTTGATGACTGTGGTTTTGAGGAAAATACATTGCATGGGTAAAAAAAAAGAGAACTCTGATCTAATAAATATTACAGCATAGCAATGACTGTATTCTGTGTTGGACTGTGACTGTCCTCAGTCACAATCCATCAAATGCCATATTCCAGAAATAAAGGGGGATTTTTGATAAAACAGCACAAGGGAAACTGTGGAGCCTGCGTGGGGCACTGAGCAGGCCTGAGTTCCCCACATAATGTTGTTTCAAAAAAAGGGCTGACTTTTAAGTGGATTCTGCAACAATTACAGTCGCTTGATGCTTAAGAAAGCCTCTGAGGTCAAAGATACACTGTGTTAATCACTACGGCGACTCTGTCAGGCCACAGGTACCAAAGTGGGGCTTTATCTGCGATCTAGATCAAGTTTTACAGAGTAGTATTTCAAACAATTTCACACAAATGGAATCAGGCTTCTCCTTTAGGATCAATAGGCTCTGCTTAGTAAGATAAGATTACTGTTATTAATTTGCTTTACTGACAGATGTACCTTGACTGTGCCAAATGATCCCAAACATCAGACACTCAGGATATGCATTAAGTGCATATCTTAAATCCTGTTTTTTTCTGATATAATTTCAAGCATGCCGATATGATTTTATTTCCATTGTGAAACACACTGCTACAATCACAGTGGGAAAGAAACTGCTCGGCTAAAGATTTCACCCACAGGAAAGGAAAATGTGACCACACTGGATGGCTATTAATTATGTTGCATTCAATTATCATCAGTTATTCAATGAAAAGGAAAAAAAAGTATTTCTTCAACATATTGAAGTTCAGCAGCATGTGGGAATAATGTAGATTGCTGCAACAGCAATGGGAAAATACAGAGAAATGTATCTAATCTGATGGGACAGACCTCCATAGAAAAATCCAGTCATATCCCAGAGGGCTTAATTCTGGCTTTGTCATAGGTTCAGATCATCAAGTGGGAAACTGGACTGTGACTAGAGTCCCTAATCTGCTCCCCGGTCTGTTCTTTGCTTGGAGAAGATGTAATACGCACTGATTGTGTATCTGTTTCTGATTCCTTTGACTTTGACCAGCTGGCTCAGTGCAGCTTTCTGGCAGAAGGCAGGCAGGGCCTCAGTTCTGCCTCTTTTCCTTTCCCCCTGCATGGAAGATGCCCTTTCCTCATTCTGAAAACTGCAGTAAGGCTAGTGAGCTCGGAGGAGCACCGAGCACCTTTTGTGCCCCAGCTCCAAGCACAGGTGTTGTAACGCCTGTTCTTGTCCCATGAGGGTATAACCTGCTGGAAAAAGAACAGTTTCTATGGACAAAAGTAATATTTCAAGAAATAATAACACTCTGCACTTGCAAAGCTGTGTTTTTGGTGCTGAAATCTCTTTTGGCAAGTGCAAGCAATAATCTTTCAATACTTTTACAGTTCTTGGGCACAAATATCAGCAATGTTGGATGAGATCCATAGCACTTACCACACACCTGAATATTAGTGGTTTAGGGAATTAAGCGAGTGCCTAAATTCTTAACTCAAAGGTAAGAGCTAGATATCATTGAGGCTCTTTCAGAGGGAGACTTTGCCTGACTAATTTAGATAAGAACCACTATACGTAATGATAACTATCTAAAAGCTATAGCTCAGGTTTAAGCAAGTCTTCCTGTACTGTCTGAAAACAGACAGGAACTTCTGCATAACTATTCATCTTACTCTAACAGAGGTCTCAAAGAAAGTACAATGAATCTCTCTGGAAGTACTTATCTCTCTGCACTGCAGAAGCCAAGGCATCTTTCTTAGACTGAATGCCAAACTTTGGTGAGATAAATGCCACCTCTTGTGCTCAAGATGTAGACATAAATCAGCTCCTTATGTTTGTTCAGTATCATACTCTGGATGCTGAAGGGCTTGTTCCCTCAAATCACAGCCAAGGGGAGTATTGCCATTAATTTTTTTTCTGGGCTGAATCAGGTCATAGAAGACTTGTTGAAAGGCACAAAAGACTGTCAATTGTAGATGGCATTGAAGTCTCTAATGTGTGATGGAAAATATATGTGTTGTGTAAAATCATATGAAACTACTTTTCAGTGTTTTATGAAAGAACATATTGTAGCACTGGTATCTAATAACTCAGTTCACAGCTTTAAAGAGCTGGAACACTTTCCGCAGAGCTGCATTTCCTGCAGTAAATGTTCTGAATTGCTACGCATGCACTGTGTTTGGTACACAAAGCTTCATCAGCTCTCAGTTTACTCATAATATATTTCAGGCATCAACATGAAAGAGACCTTGAGATTTATCGCTTTGGAAATCTGACCCCAGGTCTAGAGCACCAGAACTGTACTTAAAGCAAGTAAAAAATTGGACTGTTATAAGACAGACAGACAGATATTTTTTGGTCCAAAGCTGAAAAGAAACAGTGGGGTTTTGGTTTGATTTGTTTTGACTATGTGATGCCAGTGTCTAATTACTAGCAATTATGTTCAATAGAAGTTTAAAATAATTTTATTCAACATAACTGAAACACCAGTTGACCAATGGAAGATCTTCAAAGGTGAAGAAGCAGATCCACCAACTGCTGATCAGCATAGTTCTGAAGCCCCTGAACCTAGGCAAATGCATATCAGCTAATTTCTGGCCACTGTTATTTATTATTATTACCTTTCTGGAAAAGATGTCTTCCCTGAGTGCATATTTCCACTTTTGATAAAATGCCCAACGTGTATGATTCTGCAAAGGCTTTGGAAAGGATATCAAGTTTCTATTTGAATACCAGCTCTTCTTAAAACATTTCATATGTGCCAGATATCTTCATCTTAAGTAAAATGGTGTACTCTTCTGGCTAAAGAGCTGGGAATCTTAAGGCAATACTTGAAATACTTGAAAGGCACACATGACATTTCCCATACCTGGATACTTGCCTCATTCATGTTAATACTTCTTATGCTGTACTTCAAAATGGGTACCTCAAAACCCACATTTTAATATTAAATTATAATTAACAAGGCAAGATATTTCTAATAAAATTCCCTAATAACAGTAGTTGAAAAGAGAGTGGTTTGATCTTAATCCAGTTGGCAAAGCTCCTAAAGAATTAAGCTATGCAGGCCACAGCCTGAACCTGTTACAGCGAATGTATGTAACAAAGACCTCCCCACACACAAAATTTTGAGTCTTGCCCCAAATTTTCACAAGTATACGTTGTTCTGTCAGTGTTCTGTCTTTCAGAGAATTAAATTTTATCTGATCTATGTCTCCATAACGCCTGGAGGAGCACACAGTGTAGATTCAAGACTTCTCACCTGTGCCAATGAACATCACATCATATTGGCCATCTTCTGCGTCTACTCGATCTACTACGATCTGTGTGAACTGGTAATCCACGTCCGTTTTGATCATGATTGGACGGTTGTTGATGGGGAATATTGGGTTGTACATGGCTGGATGACTTCTTGCAAATGTTATAACTTCATCAGGAAGGTCCTTGGTGGAATCAAAGCCTCCAAATGTTTTACTGGGACACTGGAAATAAAAAAGAAAATGTTTTACATTTTATTATTGTCTACTTGGACTTCAGTAAGGCCTTTGACACCGTCTCCCACAGCATTCTCCTGCAGAAGCTGGCTGCTCACGGCTTGGACAAGTGCACTCTGCGCTGGGTTAAAAACTGGCTGGATGGCCGAGCCCAGAGAGTGGTGGTTAACGGAGCCAAATCCAGCTGGCGACCGGTCACAAGTAGTGTTCCCCAAGGCTCAGTGTTGGGACTGGTCCTGTTTAATATCTTTATCGACGATCTGGATGAGGGGATTGAGTGCACCCTCAGTAAGTTTGCAGATGACACCAAGTTGGGTGGGAGTGTCGATCTGCTGGAGGGTAGGAAGGATCTACAGAGGGACCTGGACAGGCTGGATTGTTGGGCCGGGGCCAACTGTATGAGGTTCAACAAGGCCAAGTGCCGGGTCCTGCACTTCAGTCACAACAACCCCAGGCAACGCTACAGGCTTGGGGAGGAGTGGCTGGAAAGCAGCCTGACTGAAAAGGACCTGGGGGTAATGGTTGACAGCCACCTAAACATGAGCCAGCAGTGTGCTCAGGTGGCCAAGAGGACCAATGGCATCCTGGCTTCTATCAGGAATATTGTGGCCAGCAGGACCAGGGAGGTGATAGTGCCCCTGTATTCGGCACTGGTGAGGCCACACCTCGAGTACTGTGTCCAGTTTTGGGCCCCTCACTACAAGAAGGACATCGAGGTGCTGGAGCGTGTCCAAAGAAGGGCAACGAAGCTGGTGAAGGGTCTAGAGCACAAGTCTTGTGAGGAGCGGCTGAGGGAGCTGGGGTTGTTGATTCTGGAGAAGAGGAGGCTGAGGGGAGACATTATTGCTCTCTACAACTACCTGAAAGGAGGTTGTAGCGAGGTGGGGGTCGGTCTCTTCTCCCAAGTAACAAGTGATAGGACGAGAGGAAATGGTCTCAAGCTGCGCCAGGGCAAGTTTAGGCTGGATATTAGGAAAAACTTCTTTACTGAAAGAGTAGTCAGGCATTGGACCAGGCTGCCCAGGGAAGTGGTTGAGTCCCCATCCCTGGAGGTATTTAAAAGATGGGTAGATGTGGTGCTTAAGGACATGGTTTAGTGGCGGGCTTGGCGGTGGTAGGTTAACAGTTGGACTTGATGATCTTAAGGGTCTTTTCCAACCTTAACAATTCTATGATTCTATGATTCTATGATTATTGATCACTAGAAACATATTAGAAATCCATTTCATTACAATCATCCCAACTACTGCAGTCTATAATTAAATATGACAGCGGATCTAAGTGTTTCACGAGACACAGCAAAAGTTAATTCTGTCACTAAACGTCTCTATTTTTTTTTTTCATTTTGTATTTAAATCAATCTGGTTAACAGAATGTAAATTATAATCATACATCATTTTTATTACTACTATGCAGTACAAAAGGATTTTCAGTCATTTACTGATTAGTATTAGTCTTTAATTGGCAGAAGGAAGAAATCCTGAATTATCTAAAATCATTCAATATGAGACAAGCAATTTCAGTATTTGGTTATGTATACAACAAAAAATTAATTAATTATGCCACCATCCTAGTTTCAAAGTATAGTCTTCAGAAGTTGACTGGAAGTCAATTCCTCTCTGAGGAACCAAATCCTTAAATGCTGGGATAATTCCCTGTTCTACTGACTTTTCAAACTCCTGCTTGTCTCAGCAAGCCTGTGTCATCCATGTAGTCCCGATAACATGGATCCTGTTACATCAAATCAAATCAAATCAAATCAAATCAAATCAAATCAAATCAAATCAAATGAGTCATGTCCTAAATGTATCTCTTTTCTCTCCATTGATTTTAAAGAAAGTCTCCTATGAGTGTTGCTGATGATGCTGTCCATGTGAACAGTCAGGTGAGACAAATCTCACTAAAGAACTGAAATAACTCCTCACTGTTGTGTACTGCGCAGTAACAGAAAAGTTGCTGTCCCCTTGGGACTAACTTGGTTCCCATGAAGTAACACACTAAAGAGTCCCTTTGCTCCCTTATATAGCCATGGGTGGGCCAGACAGTTTTGCCTCTAATCCTCCCATCATGAGCAAAAAATAGAGGCTAAAAAGGGAAGAAGTGGTAAGACCATGGCTTTGGTAGACACAAAAGTATTCCTCCACTTTCACCTACCACATATCCCCATGGGGAGACTCGAGGACTGTGGCCAATCACCACCATTTGCTCTCATCTTTTCTGTAGAATTGGTAAGTATTTTTGTGAACAATTAGAGGTTACTTTAACATAAGCATTAGTAGTGTGTTAATGTTCAATGGATGAAGAAAATGAGCCACAATGGCATTAAATCACCAGTCCAAAGATACTCGGCAAAGAACTTTGTGTCCGCCACTCCTAATCTGTTCAGATACCTATTTAAGACATATAAAACTCTGAAACCCAGTTAACAATAATTACGTTTGTGATATTTGAACCTGAAATATAAACAGCTGGTGTTAAAATGCCCTAGATAATTTGCCCTTTATATCCACGTATAGAATGTCTTCCAGTTAAATTAAAAACCTAGAGGACAACATCTTATTAACCAAGAATCCAGAGCTTGCAGGATGCTCAGCAGAAGAAATCAATTGTCTTTGCTAGCACCTTGATCCAAATTATTAATAATTCATCAGAAATGAAATTAAAAAATCAATGTTGTCAAAAGGAGTAGTTGTTATACTCAGCAAAGGGACACTTCCAGCATGGACATATAAAGTGTAAATTTTCCCTTTTTGGCATATTTGTTAGTAAGCAAATTCCTGCATTCTGTTCCATTACATGGTATGGAAGGGAGGAAGGGAGGGAGGGAGAATATTTGATTAATGCATGTGGAGCAGACTAAGCAGAAAGCAAGTTAGTTATCCACTTTATTGTGTCAACATTTTTCAGCCTTTTTATTATTATATATACTTGCTCTCTTATACAGAAATATTACAAAGGGAAAATCAGATAGGCTTTTCATAATCATTGGCCAAACCATTGTCTGTCTCAAAAATTGTGTTTAAAATTCTACACTTCAATTTTAAGTTTGCTTTACATCTCGATTAATATTCTAACTACAGTTCAACACTAATTACTCAGATTAATTAGATAATGATTAATTAGATAATATATGTAAACTGCTTTAAGTATAAAAATCACTACACAAGAACTAAGTATTGTTAATTGCAGCTGGGCAAACACTTAAAAAACCAGTAAATGAATATTCATTTCCATTTTAAGTAAATGAATTTCAGCTGTGTTTCAATTGCTTGAATATTTACTTTCTGGCTCATTTTCTAACAGAGGATTTTACTTGAAGCTATGTTGACCAAGATATATTTTATGCAGAAAAATCATAAAACTAGAATTAGTGTCATAATTCTGTGTGTTTAAATGAGACTCCCAGTTCTGAGAGCCAGATTACTCTTTGGATCCCCTGCTTTTCTGAAAATAAAAAAAATGACAGTAACTTTGTGTCTTTACATCTCAAGTTTAAAGTGCATACTTGGACTAGGCTATGGCTCACATTCATCCCACCCCACTTTAGGAAACTGACTGAGACGAAATCAAACTCTTGTTGCTATAACTCCCTCCCTTTTCAATAGAGTGAAATGGGCACCATCAGTAGGTGAGATTTAGCCCATCCATAGTCCAAATTGCTTGCAGAGGAATCTCAACTCACATAAAGTCAGAGACAGAATAGAGTAGAGTAGGGTAGGGTAGGGTAGGGTAGGGTAGAGTAGAGTAGAGTAGAGTAGAATAGAGTAGAGTAGAGTAGAGTAGAGTAGAGTAGAATAGAGTAGAGTAGAGTAGAGTAGAGTAGAGTAGAGTAGAGTAGAGTAGAATAGTTGTCCTAGGGAGGAAAGTCCTGTCATGCTTACTTATATTACGGTCACAAAACCAGGATACACACAAAGACATAATCCTTGATGCTAATGACAGGATTGCTTTTGATATTAGTGGGTCTAGGTCAAGCTAATTGGCAAGGTGCTTCATCAGAACTCATGTTTATATACCTAATCTATTCCACTGATAACAAGGAAACAGAAAGTTTTCAGATGACAAAAGATAGGCATGAATACAAATATCCTGAAAAAGCTTGGAGAAATGAGCTTTGTCTTGGATTCAAGTAGAGTCAAAGAACTCTTGTGTTTAACATCCACTTCCAGTTGTTGGTCCCCAGTATGCTATGTCAGGGGTTTTGATCAATCAGGAGGAGGTAACTAGGCTATCCCCTAACTGGCCTATTAGGGAATCCAACAGAACAAATCAATAGCTACAATTTGGTAGGAACAAAAAGTGCTTTGGTCATAACTGAAGATAGACTCTTGGTACCATGAAGCAGAGAAAACTTGAGCTCTGTAGCTGAATTTACAGAAAGTCAGATATGAATTCAGGATAAGGTACTTCATTCAAGATGAGGTATATACAAAAATCCTCCCTCCTCTCCCAAATATTGTTAAAAGATTTAAAAAAAAAAAAGTTCTACAGATCTTAAAGGAAAAATCCTGGCAACTTCTTTGTTAAATGTGAAGCTGATATAGAATTGTTTACAAAGTTTTCTGACTTTTCAAAGGAACCACTAACTTTCTTTATTCGTACTGGGCAAGTCACCAGATGCTCAAGTAGTTTACTGGCACCTCACCTATTAAATTCCTTAGATAATTCAGCACTGTTTAACTGCAGTGAGATCTGGAAATGAATCACTGTAAGAAGCTCAGGTTTTATTTCTCCTTTGCCTTTCCCCGTTTCTTGGAAAAGGAAGCCACAAGTCTGATATCTAAAGGAACTTCAAAAACCTTTCTTCTTTATTCTCAACAGGTCTTCAAAGCCATTGAAAATACATCCAATTCTATCAATTTAGAAACAAAAAGCTTCTTTTCAGCCAGAAATGTCTCTCATTTTATAGTTCAGTTTTATCCTACTAATAAAATAGAATGATTTTAGCAACTGTGAAGGACGAAAAAAATCTTTTTCAAAGTGATAGACACCAAGATTAGAGTCACTGGCAGTGGGCTAGGAGAAATTGATGGCCTCAGACACTCTTTAATTAACACCATTTATAGTAGCATGGCCTCTTGTGCTACATGATGTGACTGCAGGGCTATGTAGAATTGTATAATTTGGGATCACATTCACCCTTAGGCAAGAAAAATGTTTACAATGAAATGTGAGTATCTTTGCACTTTCTTGGTGAATCTTAGTATGTTATAGTGAAATTGTAAGGGTAAAATCCATTCTGAGAGGGTAGCTAGAAAAAAAAGGATATGTAACTTAACTGTATTTCCCTATTTTGGCAAAAGATCTGACGGCTTAGGTCACTTAGCCACTTAGGGGCTGGATTCTGGTCCCTGCTTTCCTGCTTGTTCTCGGGAATTTGATCAAGTTATTCTTCTCCCATATGGATCTCAGTTCAAGACCCTCAGACAAGTCTTGGAATAACCCACAGGCTCTGAGGCAGGCAGAGCTGTGTTGCCAGTCTCTAGGGCAAATATTCAAGTTGTGCATTCAGAATCTCAATAGAGCTGCATCCGATCTGTGCTGAGGAATGAATGTAACAGAGCCACTGTGCAGCAGCCAGTTCATCTCAGTCTATTTCTGTGATAGAAACATGTAACTTTCTTCTTTGTCTGTAGTTTTACATAATATCTATTATTTGTTTTTGTTTAGAAAAGTTAATACTGGAATCAAAGAGGAATATAAATAAACAGAATAATGAACACTAACTTATTAAGTCTGTCAGACTGGAAATAAGATGACATTAGCTGCACAAGAAATACCAAAAGTATCTACTCATTCACATTTTCCACAAGGATGTAAAACAATACAACTGCAAAAAAAACCTCTGACGTATCAGCATTAACTATAGTAATTTAAAAAAAAAAAAAAAAGTTCAGCATCAAATGAGACATGAAATTTCTCCTATGCTGCAGAGCTTGTATTTTAGCTCTGGAAAAAATTAGGAATCCCTTTAGCAGTTGCAGTGAGGGAGTGAGGAGTGCTGAGGAATCTGGCTGTCAGGGACCCACTGTTTTCTTTTACTTAGGAAGTCATTTTCATTAGGCTGAGCATATATATTGTCTAACTGTTGGAGATCAGTTAAAAGATCAGGTTTGAAAGAACAATTTCAAAGCATAGCAGACAAAAGCAGAAAATCTGATGATTTAAAAGAAATGATCAAAGTTACTCCTGGTATGTTTTGTGCCTTATTTTTAAGGAGACCTTTAAAAGAATATGATAGATATATAATTTATATTTACATGTTTCTATGAATACATGTGTACACATATATTTAATCTTCAGCAATGATATTTCAGAACTTAAATGGATCAATCTGATTTATACTAGCTAAGGACCTACCCCAATGTATACAATTAATGCTTTTTTCATAAATGTCCCATCTTCTCAGACTAATTTCAGAGGCAGTTAATATTTCTAGAATGTGTTGACATCAGTTGGGAATTGTAAATATGGATGTCTTATATACACTGATATTTTAGTCATTCATAAACTAGAAACAGAGAAACAGGTAGAAGCCTAGATTTTAAAAAATGCCAGTGGAAGTTAGAAATTATTATAGTCACTCTTTCATCCACTGCAGAAATATCTGTCTTACTGTACTAGATTTAATGTCAAGAACAATCGAAAGTTTCTTAACAGCCAGGCAGATGCTCTGGTTTTTGTTCGTTCTCACTAAGAATGGCTCAGCCCATATTTGGAACAAAGACAAATTCCAAGGAAAGGATAATGCAGAGTAATTTATTAAACATTTGACTTTCAGTAAAGTTCTCCAGCCATTGCTCAAACTTCTGCTGAAGTTGTTAATATGAATGCCAAAATTAAAATCCAAATGAAGTTGCTATTGCAGTTTCATGCTTTATAAGAAAATCAGTACCTTTTGGACCTGGAGGAATTGTTAGCTTTCCCTTCTGCCACCCTATCCATTTCATTATCTTTTTCAGTTTCTTTCCTGGATCTTGGCTCAAGGACCATGTAATGTGTGAAAATATTTTCCTTAGTTTTCCCTTTTTAGATTACTGTATTTCTTAGGGTACTTACAGTTCCTGGCCGTGGATATGGCACTCGCCCTTGGTAGGGAACCCACTGGTAGTTTGGGCCATCTCGGTGGGCATAGGGACCAAGAAATACCCTCCTCACATCAGTCATGCTGTACATACACACTGCTGACCCCTTGAAGATATTACTAAAAACGAAGGGAGAAGAAATCAAATCAGGTTCTTTAAATTATCAGTCAGTTTAATCGAGTGGAAGAGCTATGGGAATAGCAGCTTGTTGCCTTCTAATTTATTGCATGTGCTGATTATCAAACCCCTGACATGCTCTCAGAGCAATCCTAACTCACCTCCTGTGAAAGTTCAACATAACTGATACGATCTCTCAGACATTTTCCTAAGCAGATGGCTGCTATTCCACTATTTAAAACTTATTGTCCCCAGAAGGCCAAAGCCCCAATTTGAGTAAACTTCAACAGGGCCGTCCCTAGAGGACTATTCAATTCTTTCCTACACTTTGCATTTTTCTATTTTTTTTAGCAGTCTCTTCCGTCATTTGGGCAGCACACACACAAACTTCAGTGTTGTTTCTTACCTTGAGATTTCTTACACAAGACAGTAAGGACTTGTAAATCTCCCTCTTCTATGCCTGGTTGTTACTAGAAACATTCTTTCTGTTTAGAAACTAAAACTTTTGTCCTTCACAGATAAATGTGGCAATGCAACCGGTACTGCAAATCTTCCTCAGGCCAAAGCTACAAGTATAATTTTCTTCTTGGTGAAAGCACAATGAAACCAAAACATTCAAGTCACAGTTATATGTGATTCAATAACAGAACTTTTGAAAGATCATTAAACTTTCCAGATTTCAGCAATATTTTTTACTAATACCTCCTTGAGTAGCCCATTTCTCAGACCACAGATTTTCTATTTTACCCTGCCCCCAAAGAAGCATACTTATGCTTGTGTTGTTTGTCTAGGTCTGTGTGGAAAGGGCTACAAACTCTGATCCCCACTATAAAAAGCCAATTCAATGGCAAGAACAGCCTGAGAAACTGATAGTCTTTGTGATTACTAGCTTCAGAGTGATGATGTACGTTGCTCATCAGAAACCTAATTCATTACTTCTTACTGCCACTGACTTCTCAGTTCAAAGGTTAAGAAAATTTTGTATTTCTTAAAAACATTTTTTAACAAAAAGACCTCTCTAAAACAAGCAGCCACCCAAGTTTCCATGCAAGTAAAATGATATGTTCTATACCTGGAAGTTGTGAACACTCCATAGACTATTGGATTTTTAGGGTCTTTTGAGTTCATTAGGAACACATCCTCTGTAACAATAACAAGAGATGGAAAAGAAAACTAAGTTAAATTCATATAGATAATACCTGAAAACATTTCTGTATTCAATGCCATTTCTACCACTTACGTAGTTCATCAAAGTGTGTGTCAATGCCATTGGGTCCTGGCACAGAACAAATCAGACGTGCTTTGAGGAAAGTTGTCCATTTGTTAACAAGGCTCCTGTGCCCACCAAAGTCATTCTAATAACAAAAGTATTTTGCATTAATATCTGGTAACAGTCTTTGTTTGAAGTATCAACAGAGTACAGAGAAAATATAGTAAATAACTACAAGATGTTACGTATAGAAAACAGAATTCACCTTCTACATACAAAAGCATTATTATGTTGTCAAAAACACTAATTCTGAATTCCTTTTATTTTACATTATATTGCTACATATTTCATAGTAGCATATCATTTAAAAAACAAAACCAAAAAAACCCCCAAACCTCTTTATATATTGTAATACATATATAACACTGGAGAAAGACAGACAGGCAGAATATTTTGCTCCAGAGCTCCCAGGCTGCCATGTCCTGGTAAAGCTTAAGGGGTTTATTATTCTTCACTGGGTAGGAACAAAGTAGAAATGCAAGCTGCAAGTGAACAAAGTAGATATAAAAATGCCAGAACAGTGGGATCAGTTGTATAGCTGCAAAACTTATGCATAAAGTGCACACAAGGACTCCAAATTTATGGAGTTATTGGTTTTCAAGCAGCTACCTCTGGATTTGAGGAGATAAACTGAAGTTGTGCTTATAGATTAACATGAAATTTTACTGTAAACATCATAGTTGCAAAAGCTACAACATTTATTAATATAATTTCATTTGTAGAAATCTTTTTAAAAGTCTGTCGGAAAAATATTTGGATATTTATCAGTGTGGATGAATGACTCATTCTGCAGTCATTAAGGCTCTTCTGAATGGTTGCCCATTTCTACAGCCAAGCTTAAACAACTGTTTTGTTAAATCTTCCATTGCCTCTGTTTTAAAGATTTTCACTAATGTGGGAATGGAAAGGTATTAACATTCCTATAAGAAGTAAATTCTTCAAATGTTTTTGGCCTACCTGGAAGTATCACATTTCCTGTAAAAGATTCTCTCTTCTGCAGACACATTCTAAGCCTCAGAAGGTGCCTATGACTTTTTAAACAAAACATTGTAGTTTGTGAAGTTTCCCTAAACAGAGAAGAACTGAATAGTATACCTTTGGGTGTGTTATCTCCTAACTATTTTTCACTTGGGATGATCTTTGCTTTAGTACAATGCCAGTGTTAATACTGAATAGTTCACAGGCAAGAAAATGCATTTTCTAAAATCACTTGCAAAGCGCCCTGCAAGTGTATTCAATCTCACCCGAAGAAGTCATCATTTTACCTTGCAGATCTGCCCTATTCTGGCATGAGTGGCTTTTCCAGTGTGCTCTCCATCAATTGCATTTTCACGGAAGAAGAAATAGATTTTGTCATCTTCTGGATTGTCGCTCTCCGGTATCAGGTGAGCACTAATAAATCTAGGATCTGAGAAGACAATGCCGTTGTGCATATTACTACTCCATAAATTGAATCACTTGCCTTCCTTATATAAGTGAATTATGATTTTGTTTCCCAAGAATCAACCTTTACATCAAATGGCAAATATATCTATGTTAGGTACATCATCACCCGTTAACATGTAGTAGGTATTTACATCCCTCTTGTCTTTAGTACATAGAGGTGTTTGGTACAGATATTAAATGAACAGATCTTAACTTTATTATTGGAGCAATTAAACATTCATGAAATCTCTTTACAAATGGTTGTATAACATTACAGCATGGCTTCCTAATTCCATGTATTTATTCCTGACATTTTTCTCGTTTCTTTGGATGTTTTGACTTTGGTCAATAATCTTTCTGTATGTGTCATACATAAAATGAGAGAATTATTGAGACAAATTAATATTCTTAACTCTAGCAATAATGAAGAATATATAAAGAAAGTATTTTACATCTAGAAAAGTATTAATGTGTTACTGTCAAAAAATTTGAGTTAAAAAATACAGTTTTGATCTATATTGTCTACTTCCACACTATGATACCCCAAATCCCAACATTTTTGTCTCGTTTTCAGAAGAGAAATGCATTTGTGAATTTCTATGCAAGTTGTTGAAATACTATGTCTTGTAATTTTTTTAAAGAACTTTTTTTTTCATAGAAAACCTTTATTTTTTGACAATTAGAGTGACAACATTATTTGGTGATAAAGAAGATACATCAACAAATGAAAATACATAAAATGCAGACATACTGATGGGTTACATAACAAATGGAGGAAAGAAGTTTTGGGAGAGAATTTTATAGAAATCATAACAGTAAATTCATACCAGTGGTGAATCTGGCTCATCACTGTATTTTACAGAGATACTCAGCTGGTATCTTACACTATATTTGGAAAAAGAAGGCATATCCAACAGATTTACCAATCTGTTTTATAAGCATTTTACATCCTGCTGGGATAATTAACTGTGAACTATATTTAACTACTCAGAGTCCTGTTCTTATGTGAAATTATAAGCTATTTTAGTGTCCTGCATTAACATCTTTTCAGTGTATGTTTATTGCTACATAGTAATGAACTGTATTTTGTTTTGCCAGTTTGCACTAGCTGTCCTGTGAAACCTGTTGCCTTATTAAGGATGGCAGTGTTTGTAAGCAACATATTTTGATATATTTTTATATATGCATGTATGTTTTTAGATGTTTCTATTATATGAGTACGTACTGCATAATTTTGTGTGTGTGAGTGTGTGTATATTCTCATGTACTCTGTGTGTGTATATATATATGTATATATATACACTCTCATGTACTCTGTGTGTGTGTGTGTATATATGCACAGTATACAAGAATGACCATACTGGCTTAGACCAAGGTTTACTTAGATCAATATACAGACTCCAACATTGTCCAGAAGTAATTATCTGGGACAAAGAAGGAATATGGCAAGTACAAATAATACCCTCCCAGAATAATCTCCCCTCCTCCAGCTGTTTTCAGTGTAGCTGATTCCCTGAGTCTGGTTGCTTTCTACATGTTTAGTAACTCTCAATAGATTTTTCATCCAGTTATCTCTCTAGGCTCTTCTTGAACCCATGCGAATTTCCAGCATTCATAGTGTTCTTTTGGAATTTGTTCCTCACGTACACAATCTAATGAACTAAAACCTACTTCTGATTTTGTGTTTTGAACATTGATCTTACTAACTTCATATTTGGTCCCTCTTAATTCCTGTATTGGAAATACCCCCAGTGTTCAACATGTGGATGAATTGTGCTCTTATACAAGGGCTATGGCAATGCTCTTTGTTGAATTCTCTGTTCTTTTTCTATTAATTCCTAACATTTAATATGGATTTGACAGTTCCTAAGCAGTAATCTGAAATTTTCATGGAACTTTATGTGCCATAACCCCAGAACCTCACTCTTCATTGGTAATGCTCAATCCACAGCCCATCTTTTTATATGTGATGATAGGCATGTTTTCCTCATGGTCTTCCCCATGGCTTATCACTACATCATTCATCAAGAATAATTTAATTTGTCATTTGATTGCTTAGCTACCCAGTTGCATAAGATCCTTTTGTAATTCTTCACAGTCTTCCTTTGTCTCACTATGCTGAATAACTTAGTATCGTGCAAAAAATTTTCTCATCCTGCTGCTCAACCTCTTTTTCAGGTTATTTATGAACATGTTGAACAACATAGGCCACAGAACAGATCTCTATGGAACTGTGTCTGTTACTTATTGCTTATTAAAATAAATCTTTTTAGATATCTGAAAACATCAAAAATCTGTAAGCAGCTTAAGCTCTTCACCCCAAACCCCAGGAACTTAAGCTACTAAATTCACTTCCTTTCTTTCTAGCAGGCCTTTAATAGCCTTTAAGTTACACTGACACAAGGCCCAAGATTAATAATATCTAGACTGTATTGTACGATGGTAAATATCTGTTATTTTACATACAATCTATCAGGGCTTTGAATGCAACTTGTTTCACAAAAAACACAAGGCTACAGCCTGAAAATTTCTGCATTGCAGCCTGTGGAAGGATACATCAGAGAAAGAGGATACCCATTAGCAGACACTGGTCTGGGCTACTGGATCTGGAGAACCTCTTGTCTGAATACACTGTTTTTACAATCTTACAGTCTTAATGAAAAGGGTAAAAAAAATCATTCAACCAAAACCTAAATACATTCCCAAATGGTTGAATGATTTGTTTTTAGCGTAATGGGTTTTGTAAATCACAAGATATCAAATTCTAAAATAAATCACTATATTATCAGGCATCAAAAATCTAACTTTACATTGGCCTATGAAGATACTGTGGGGAGTCCCATTTGAGTCAATAATATTGCTGATATAGTACGGGTTATATAAACTTGCCCTCAGTTAGAATGTTATTCTTTTCTTTCCCTCTTATAATTTTGCAAGTGAACCTAGAAACAGTAAGAGAGTCTAGCATTAAAGCAGGAATGATACAAGAATGATAGAAAAATAGTTTAAGAAATTGAAAATATAAATTTCAAACAATTATGTCAGAGTGGTAGCAGAGGAGAGGGGTGTGAGGAAGGCAGTTATACCTAACGCCATAGCCAGAGAACATGTGAATATGCTTTGTATACATTTCTTACCAGTGCGCATCTGGGATGAGTTCAGATTTTCAATTAGTGATTAATAATCCTAACTAAATCCCTGAAAATTAAGCGGTTGCACAGCCTTATATTAGAACAGTTTTTGTTGAATAACACCGGTGTTTCTTACTGAGCAAACCTCAGGCTATTTCGCTATCTGGTTAAATCGATATGTTTTAGTCAATAAAAGAGTGGTTCTTCATGTTGTAGGGCCCTTGCTCTTGTTATCTGGTGGTGGTTGCTTTTTTTCGCCTCTTCCATATAACAGATCTATGTCTATGCAATGAAGCAAATAAAGGAAGAAGAGGCTACATGTGTTCTGTTGCATACAGAAATAGATACATTTCTGTTTAGAATGAATATGATGATCATAAAAGCAACATCATGATTATATATGTGGAGAGAGGGAGAGAAATGTGGTTGATAATTTCGTAGGTTATAAAGCTAAGAAGTGGGTGGTGTGAACTAGTGATCTGTAGTGTGTTCTTTATTGTTTCATTAGTGGAGGAGCTATTTGACTTGCCTGAGGCTTGATGCACACTTGCATTTAACTCCAGGGCTTCAGACCATGCTTACAACTAACTGTTTAGGGTCATGATGAATCAATCAGCCAGATGGCCGGCAGTCACGCAACATAGCGCTCTCCATGGACTACGTAGTACATTTTTATTGCTCTTCTTTGAGAAAGGGAAGGGAGATGTTGTCCACAGATGAGGGACTTCTCCTTGATTCTCCTAATTGCTCACCCATGCAGCAGCAGAAAGAATGTCATCCATAAACGTGTATGTTCAAGTATTGAGACTGCCCTGCCTTACCCTGCAAAATTAAACAGGTTCGGTATCAAGGGGTCCCCATGGGAAGGTTAAAATAATTCAGTCAGGGTTGACCTATTTCATACATTCAACACAGCCACAAAAGAAGTGCTGGAATGAACTTCAAGGAAGTTTTACTGAACGGAAAGTGGGACTTTGATCCAAACCCACTGGTGACAATTGTAAAAGTCAGTGCACTGCAGCTATTGTGGATAGAGAAGATGACTTCAAATTTCTGTGTATGAATTATCAGGTATTCTGCAACCCTAAAACTGTCTCCAATCCTTGAAGCGTTTAGAAATGCTGTTAAAACAGTTCAACACTTTCTTGTTTAGAAGCAGTCTACCATTGGCTAAAAGGCCAGAAAGCATGTTTTGGGAAAATGAATTTAAGAAATAATTTGACAGCAAATATTTTGCAACGATTCATTGCTTTAAAAAAACACAAGCAGACAATGTGGAAGAGTACTTTAAAAAACAGCGTACATCAAACAAACATGTCTGAAACATGTTTAAGTATGATCAAAGGAGAAACAAAGCCACAGCATAAACACGATCAAAATAAAATTACAGCTAAAAACACTTCTCTGATCTTGCAGCCAATGTGAACAAGCTAAAAATAAAAACTTAGATTTTTATTTAAAACAATCAGCCTCAAGAAGCAAGTTATTAAAGCACACACCTTGTTCAGTCTCCTTTTTCCAGTTGTCTTGGCTGTGGGGTTACTTCTCAGCTCCCACGCGACACCTTTCTAACGCCACTTTTTGCGTGCCCTCCTGCAATTACCAGCTCTGCAGACATTTCACTGGCAGCAGCCCATTAAACTGTCCTTCATGAGAAATCTGGCTCTTTATGAAAATGACACCTTGGTCCAGCTGCCTCTATAATTTATATGCCATTGTTTGCTTAGTTAAGTAATGGAAACATGTTTTGCTTGTCTCAGCACTTCAGGTTGAGAAAACGCTAAGGAAAATTGATCCGCATTTGTTCTTTTACAAATGTTACTCTTTAGCAGCAACAACCACACACACACACACACACCCCCAATAGCAAGAAACAATAAAAGTCAGAAATTGGATTTCTAACTGAATTGTATTAGCATTTTAATGAAGATCTATAAACTTGAAGGCACAGAAATTACCTTTAGCTGTCAAGATTGAGTAAGCTGAAGGAACAGAAGCTGGGGTCATCTCTTCATCACTTGACAGGAGCCAAAGGGCAGTTCTCTCAGGAAATGTTTTGTAAAGAGTTTGAACTGAATGCCCCTATTATTGTATATTTACGGTCAAAATGACTAATTTATCAGTTCACAGCAAGAAAATTCTAGGAAACTAGGGAAATTTTATGCTCAGTAAAACTGCAATTGCTATAATTTAATGAAAAGTACTGGAGGGTGACTGGGGTCCTGAGGAGAGGAACAAGACTAGGGAAGCTGAAATTAAAAATTTAACAACAACAAAAATAGACAGCTACTCAGGACTTCATAAATACATACAGTGCTCGTCTACTGAGACCCAGCACAGAGAAGCAAGCCCCGTCCTCAGAAAATCTGAACTTGAAATCACAGCAAGCTCTACTACCCGCAGAGAGGACTTGCAGTATCAGTCACAAATGTGCAGAGCACAGCCATCTGCCACGGGCGTGCTTGGCAAGGTCACCAGAGGACAAAGCTTTTAATATATGGTGATGAGAGAGCTAAGTTGGTTTGTGGTTTTACACACTTGAATGTAGTTTACAAAACACCAAAGCTTTTAGTGGTGTGCTTCCAAAGTCCCTTCATTTTAATTCTTCATCTTTCACATCCCTCTTGTTGCCAATGACTCAGGCAAACGCAGCAGAGCTCTCATGGATTCACTGCTTACAGTGAAGCTCCTCAACAACGTGGATGGCATCAGGCCACATCTTCAAGGTGGGAATGCTCTATGCACAAGGGATAACTTGTGGCTATTATGGAGCTAATATGAGGGGTTTGTGGCAACTTGGTTTCAGATGCTGACATGGAGAGTAGTACCAGGGACAGACCACAGAGTAGAGATGTGATTTAAAGCCATGGGTAGGCAGAGGTGGATGTGTGGCATGCAGGCCATGTATGACTGAGATGTTAGCAGCTATCACAGGGCAAGAAGCACTATGGTCACTCATTGATGCTGCAATGGAAATTGTCATCAGAAAGAGTTTTAAAGACTTGATGATATCAAGCAGTTTGTCTTTGAGTCAAGCCAGATTGATGCTAAGGAATGATGATCTTAAAATACTGTCTTAGCTATGAGAGTTTCTCCTTCTTAGAAGTCATATTCCATTTCTTAAAATTATTTTTCAAAGAAAGGCTAGTAAAAGCAATTTTGGTGACATAGTCAGATTATAATATGGGCTAATAAGTTTAAGGTTTAGCTAAGGCTTCTTGTAATTTCAATTGCATACATATTCTTAATTTTTTTTCTGATTGAAAACTCTGCAGAATTAAGAAAAAAAAATCTTCCTCTTTGCAGAATCTGGCTGTTCTGTTTCAGTGGTGAGTTGTGTGAATTTTTTTGTGACATAAAGAGACTACAGATTTTCAAGGAAGAAAGGTATTAAAATTAATATTAACATATCACTCTTCCATCATGTCAATACAGGGATGCAACAGCAACATAACAAGCAAAAAGACACACACAAAAAAAGATAGACAAAGCTTTTACACATGTAAATTCCTTCACATCTCTGTGCTGCTCTTTCTTACATATACAGCAACAGGGATCTAGTTAGTGTGGCTTTTCGGTGCTTTGACCTTGACTGTCACCAATGGATCATTTCATTGTGAGAGACGTTAAATCTGAATTAAAATTAAATTAAACTGAATTAAAACTGAATTAAGTGGTGGGGTTTTTTTTAAGGAATTACTGATTTATATCGGGGCAAAAGCAAAGAAGGGAAAGTGTAGTTCTGAGTGCTAATAACATCCTAAGGCACATAAGCTCACGCTGGCTGGATAGCTATAAGGAGAAGTGAATGAGTCCCTAGGGTCCCTCAGCTGAGCCGGGGCTGAGCTGCGGGCGCGCCTCCCGCGGAGCCAGGCCGGGGCGGCCCAGAGCCAGGGTCCGGGGTCCGGGGCTCGGCCGGGCTGCAGCGCTTTGCCGCGCCTGGCCTCCTCCCCAGTGACCTCGAGGGGAGCATAACCTTAATTTGCGGTACTTAACACCTCTGAAGTAGTGTAAATGAGTCTCTGAGTACCAGCCAAGGCTTAAATCTCCCGGCAGTGCCACTACCCCGAGATCTCTCTCCTCCTCTGCTTTAGAGGCGTAATTCGGGATGTCTGTTTCTTGGGAGTAACATTTTAGCTCACGCAGGAAGGAGAAGGAAGAAAATGTTGATCTCTGATGCAATTATCGGTTTCTGAAGCCTTTGTTCTAAAGAGACAACAATAGTTTTGATTCCCTGTAATGACTAATTATATGGTGAAGAAAAGTGAATACAAAAGTTCAGAAAAATTATAGCTTAATTCTCAACGTAAATTAGATTTCTCACAAAACAATGCTTATGATCTACTCACCCTATTTCATTTAAAAGAGGTGATTATTATCTCTTTACAGAACAACAACCAAAATTAACACCTCTTTTCCATTGCTGACTATGTTTTAAGGTGTTGTATATCTATCAACACTGTTAATTTTAAACTGTTTTACTTGTCCCTCAGAGAGAATAATTGGGCAACTGAGAAAACTAGTGTCCTTCACAGAAGAGAAAGGAAGGCTTGCAGCACATTGTCTCCATTTAGAAATACTATAAGGTCAATTTTCTGTATTTCTTAACCTCTCTGCAGAAAAAGCTAATGAGAGTTCCAGTTAAGAGCCTGTTTCTTCCTCTATGGGTCATTCATCTGAAATTTTTGACATTGATGCTTGGAAATAAAAACACTGGAAAGCCTGTGCCTTAACTGTGTAACCTACATCTTTAGAGCTCTGGATGAGTGACAAAAACTAAATATCACAGTCATTATGTTAAAAAGTGATGTATTAGGGGAGGAAGCGGAGCATGGAGGTACTGAAGACAAAAGATGTTTCTGATTTGGGGTGTTACACACTTTTGGCAATCTAAGCCATGCTACGGGCCTGCCTTTTGTAAGCTCTGAAGATTCACAGGTGGAGCACAAGTCCCTGGAGATTCCCAAGCAGTCTACGGTAGATGACCCAAAACTCAGAGACCAAACCTGTTCCTTTCTACTAATGTGATTTTCTCAGGCCTTCCAGAATGCTGAGAGATGTGTGATTACGTCTGGATGGAATATTATTCGTCTTTGCAACTTGGAAATTAGAGGGTACGAGAAAGTGTCCTGAAGGCAGAGAGAGCATGCTGCAGCAATGCCATCAGCCAAACTCCTGACACAGCACGTTGCAGGAGACAAGTCCCTGGCTGAGTGTGAGGAATAGCTGGGGATTAACAAGGCAAACACATTTCACTGAAGGGAAAGTGGGACAGCCTTCAGCAGTGTGATTGGCAAAAGCATGAAACCCCAAACTGTACAGCAGTGGCTTGACAAGTTTATGTCTTCAGCCTCCATATATCTCCTGAGACCTAAACTCTTACGATTTCTCTCTCAGAAATCTGTGCACAACCCTGTCTCCAGCAGGACCCTTTGTCCACACATATATTACTTTTCTTTCTGCCTACACTGTGAACAGATATGGTCTTTGTGTCAAAAATAAACTATTTTCAAAATAAGAAGAAAACTTCCAAATTTTGTACTGCCAGGTTCAATCTGAAATGTGTGGAAGGGGTTGTATAGCTGTAAAAACAATCTCCTCCCCGACATCATGTCAAAAAACTGGACAGGACTCTGCCATCATCTCAATTCTCAGTGAGGGATGTTCATTCATCGGGAAATGATCATCAGCCCGAGCCAGTTCCCAAGGAGTGATCCAGCAGACAACACTCCTGTAGCAATTTCCTAACCTATCCAATCTCCTGTAATTTAATTTCTTTGTTAAATCCTTTAGATTTGGCCACAAAACTGAGGTCATTTTGTCAAACTATGAAAAAGGTTTTGTTGTTATAATTAACTTTTACAGCTAGTGTAAAGCAACTTGACACAAAATCCATTAAAGTAAGATTAATGAGGGATGGCAGCAAAGACTGAAAAAAGGGCTGGGTGAATGACTGGTTTTAACTGATCTGTCAGTGTAGCCCAGCAACATAAAATGCAGTAAGGCATCTGTAAGCAGAAGCAAAACCCCTCAGCACAACCTGAGGTATTCAGTACGATAACATCAGTTATGACAACCTCTTTCAGTAGTCATGTGAGCATAGTATGTGATTCCAACTTAATTTAGCTTCAGTCAACAATAAGGCATTAGCAGGATTTGTACCCAACTGAAATAATGTACTAGTTTATTGATGATGTGAAACTTAGTTCTGCTCATTAAAAAAAAAAAAAAAAAAAAAAAGAGAGAAAGTATTTGATAGCACAGGTGTGATGAAAACCAGGGAGTTGCTTGAGACAGAAAAGCTTTGCAACATTACCTTTTATGCTGCTCTGTCAGAAAGTTGTTCTCAAACTGTTTAATTGGTATGTACTTTTATTCCGTACAAGCAAACCCTCCTTTTTTTTTATTCACTGACAGTATTTCAGAAATATTTGATGTAATTACTGTGACTTTTAAGAATGAAAACCTTCTTGGAGTAACATTGTATCAGACTCAAAATTTTAGCATTTTTTAAAAGCAGTGAGGGAGGAATTTGCGGCTTACATGCTTGTGATACAAAACAGCAGGGAGAGGAATTAGCACAAAGTTTAGCAAAAATATTTAAAAAGTAATAAAAGAATGAAATGCAGTAAAAAATATCAGTTCTGTAATAAATGGGAAAACGTGGAATATTTTTTTAAAGAATGCTTTCTACCAACAGGTCTGGCAAAAAAAAATTAAAGCTGAAAGTATGTCAAATATGAAGCAGAATTGAGTATTAATAATGACAACCCATTTACACAATCGTGTGAAAAAAGCCGATGACTCACTAGTCCTTGTAAAATATCTCATAGGAAGGTTTTGCACCTTTCCTTCTTATGGAGCTTTTTCTGCCTTTAGTGGAAGTTCCTTCAGAGAAACAGAATAGGAAACAGAGACCGAAGGGGTGGGTAAGTGAAGAGCGCTGTGCCCTGTGACTGTCAGATTTTACAGTGTGTCAAATGTTATCATAGAGCTCAGGAAATATGATTAATCTCACTGACATTAGTGGAACACTTTTTACTATTTATAATGGTATTGAATTTTGCTCAAATGGCAGTAAAAGAATCAATAAACACCAATCCTCAGATATATGGCCTTATTCACAGATAATGTATTATCACTGAATGCTTTCAAATATTTCATAAGATCTGCGGAGTGAATGGGAAAAATATGTAATCCAGTCTTTAACTTTTCTTCTATTTTTCTTAATGATCATCAGTAAAAAAGCTCTGTCTCTGAAAGGGTATCTGGTTTCTTCTTTTACCAACTCATCTAATAAAATTGTCCTACAAATCTTCTGCACTTACCTGAACAGAAAACTTTACAAACCTACCAACAGGAAATGAAATTTATGTATATAAACATCTGTTAAAAATACTCCTTTTCATAACCCAGGAATCTGACAAAAACACAGGCCAGCCTATCACTTTGAAAGGTAAATCAGAAAGGGAACTATTTTGTCTTCATTTACTTAGTATGTTGTGGCAGCCCTAAGAGCCCGGGAACATCAGATTCTGCTGGATGTTGTACAAGAGATGGTGGTCGCAAAGACTGACAGTTTAATCCTTGCCTTTGAAAGAGGTAATTTTCTCTGATAACACTACAGGATGTCTCATCTTCCTAAAATGTGAAACATTCAGGCTATAGCCATCAGTGGTACGGACCTGAGACCAGAGGGAAAAAAGAGCTAAAAAAGGCATATCAGCTGCGAGTTTTTGGTGGGTTACTCTCAACAGTCTTCTGATATGGAAACTTTCAGAAAACACTGCTGCTTTTGAGACTGAGATTCTTAAAAGCAGTGTTACCACATTTCAATAATATAGTAATTTATCTGTACACTATGATATTATCTAAGACATTCACTGCTTCTGAGTATCAGCTATTAGCTGGTGAATACCTGTATAACTTGACATATCTTAAATGATACCATAAAGTTTACCATTTCTTTTTTACTGTATGGTGTGTAAAAGCACCATACAGTAAAAGCACCAATTTTTAGAAAATAAAATCTAACAGCCAGCTATTCAACAAAGACAGATTGGTGTAAATCCATGGAATCCAGTGGAATAGCAAGGGATGGGATACTTTTGACACCACTTTGAAATGTAAAAGCTCGGCATTGAAGTCTGAGATAAGTAACATGGGTGCTCCAAAGATCAAGGCGAAAAAGAAATACCACTTTGGCAATGCAGCAAACTGGGAAGTTCAGGATCTATTTCACTGTCAAAACTTAAAGGCATCAAATGAGGAACCATTTGTCAAACTTTTTTTTTTTTTTTTTTTTGATCTGTCCACCATATCTGAGAACTGTGGTTCTGTGAATAAGGTATTTGGGGCTTCTTTGTTTATTTTCTCTGTCATTTAGTCAAACATGTTACTTTTACAAGTGAAAAATAAGTATCCGTTTGTCTCTCCCATTTGTCTTTTTCTCTTCCTGTTCTCTCTTCCTTACACCACGGTCATGAATAAAGCTCTACAGGCTAAATGCTGCTGGTGGTGACATCTGTTTCACCCTTCTGTTTTGCAGGTGTTGCCTGGTGGTACCTGGGGAAGAACCCAGTGAAGTGACTCAAATGGGGCTGGAACAGTATCTATCCTGGCAACACGGGGTTGCAGAACTAAATGAACAAAAATTACTAAAAGATTTTGTATTAATTAAAACCCTGAAAAGGATGAAAACTGATCTGCTGGGAAATTACATGCCATATTAAATATAGAGTTTTGTAACTCAGTGTTATCCCTCCTCCTGTTTAAAGGTTACAGAGATATTAAGATGTCCTACCGTTACAGCACAAAAGACCTGATTTGATGTATCATAGTATCTCAGAAATAATGATTCTATAAAATCTGCAAGGAATTAACAAATCTGAATTTAACTACAACAGATGTTCTATCTACACTTCTTGATCTTACATGCTCTTTGTGTCTAGCTAATCACAAAGTATTGCATTAGGCCCAGTCCTGCTCTTAGTAAAGTCAACAGCCACAACTCTGCTAAATACAGTAAGTCGGTATATATCCTTGAGAACGGAGCTTAATATTAGCTTTGCAATTCTTTGCTAGTGTGACTTTTGAATTGTGGTCTTGAACTACCTGAATGTGCTATCAGTGTTTTAAATACATTGATGTTTCCACTTTGTTGTAAAAATAGGCTTTTAATACAACACAGTATTTAGCAATCTAGTACCAGCCATCAGTCTGATATCAGCCGTGACATTATTTAATTTTCAGAATCACAGAGGTTAAAGCTCACTGAACTATAAACAGTTGGAAACATGGAGTGTAATCCCAAGGCACAGCTCTGCACAAGCTGTAATTTAAATCATATTGCATGCTAAGCTGAAAAGGCAGTGCAGGTCCCAAAGGGCATGAATAAATCTGCAGTCACTGATTTGCCACACACATTTGTGTTGGGATTCTGTAACTGTGCAAATGTGATGTCTTCCTTTAGTGCAAGGGACCTGTCATCTACTGAGATTTGTAATTAAATAACCCGAAGAACAAAAGCAATTACTTAGCCTTACAAGCATTCAGACTGGAATTTACACGATTTCATGAACAAAGAGAAGGGGAAGTTATGGAGACAGAGAGAAAGGGAGGCTTTGAGTCTGCAACTTAATTCAGCTGTGTCTAGAACTAGCTGAGATTTTAATGTATAGACCAGGTATTCACATACCTGGCTTACTTTGAACTAATAATTCCGTCATCGCAAACTCCACTCTGAAGTGGATGTTTCTCCATCTAAGGAGCCTATTATGTTTCCAGCTGGCTAGGTGCCACATCAGGTGCCGGCTTTGAGCAATCAGTTGTGTTAATTGCAAGCAACACTGAATGCCTTTTGGGACAAGCAATTCACAGTTCAGGAATGTTAGTGTAAAGGGGGTTAGGTTCAGCCCCATTACCAAGAACAAATCACAAAGTTTGCATAGGTTGCAAACTAACAGTTGTAATTTTATGGAATGGGGGAAAGAGGTAGGAACAGACTAAGGGGCTGTATCCTCACATCATTAACTCTGCTGGGTGTGCTGGGCATCTGCTACTTAATGGGGTGATGGCTATGGGGTGGTGGAGCCCTTCATATTTTCAGCTCAGCAGCTCTGTCGTCCCATTCCCTGGTTCTGTCAGGTATTCTGATCCAGGCCAGCAGGGCCAAGACATTGGTTCAAGAGAAGACTACATCAACTACCCATGAACATGGTCTCCTCCACACTTGTTGGCCTTTTCCTTCTTTCTATTTGTCATACTGGGAAAATAATAATTAAAAAAATGCATAGGTGTTGTTTGGTGTAAAGGAAATATTATAAGGGCATAAATAACAGTGAATGCCATAAATGGATGTCGAAGGGCAGATTTATATAAAAAACAGCCACTGAAGAAATAAAGCATACTAATGAAATGAGCTGAGCACTGCAGTGAGTAGAAATCAGTAGATCTTTCTTGGCTGCATTGGGGATATTCTCATTTATTATCAGCTAAAGAGCTGGCCTGTGGTATTTTTTAGTATCTAACTTTTGTCTCAGTGCCTGAATAACAAGTTTTAGCTAGTCTATTTGGAAGGGTTGATTTCTAATACGTTTGCCTGTGAGTCGCGGCACCAGCACTATTTAAAAGAAGAAACCTGCCCAAATGTTGGAGGTGATGAATGGGAGGCTTGGATTGAATACTTAGAGATAAAGGGAGTTAGTGTGTGGTGGGGAGGAACTGGTACAAACCTAAGTCTGCAGGTGCTTAGAAACAGCGTGGACGCTCAGGAAGTGTCTCTAATACCCTTTAGAGGCTCAGTCCCTGGTGTCTCACATGACTGTACAAAGAAAACTTCTTAAAACAAAGCCATCTTATTTCTCCCTTTAACACAGACTAAAACATTGCCAAACACTTTTGCGTCTGAAGCTGTGTATTTCATTAAATTCAATGCAATTCACTCAGCACTCTCCATTTTTGTGTGGCTGAAAACTCTAATTCTCCCCCCACCGCCCCGCGGCCAGCGTGCTCTAGTCACATCACACTTAACCTTTGCCTTGGCTTCTCAAAAAAGAATTTGTTTCACTCTATTCACGGCTTCAACAGTTTGGCAAACTGCACTTGAGTGCCGCTCTGGGCCTTTATATTGAACACACTAATCTGATTGTTTTTCCACTCTACAAACTTTGGGTCAACAATCAAGCTGCTGCCAGAAACTAATTAATTTGCAAACAGGCCCCATTTTCACAGGGGGAGAGCTTTTGAAACCTATGTCAGCAGAGCTGGTCACACCATGGTGACATGCATTGTCATGGCATCCACTTTTCTGGGTAATTCTCCTCACTAATTTTTCACCACACACATGAACTCAAATTACCCAGTCAACAGTAAATCTCTATTGAATGCCCACCAAACCCTGAGCGTGGTGGCCTGAGAAGAGGAAATTGGTATTGACAGGGTCAACACTCATTAAATTGATGGCTAGAGCAGAAGAGAAAAAAAAAACAACACAAGAACATAACAAAAAGATTCAGAGGTATGTCATATCCCAATGAAGGGGGCTGTAACAGACCCATTCCAGCTTTGTTTAAATCAATTAGTATTCTGCTGTGTGATTCCCTACAAGCAGATTTCTGCTTAACTTTTCTTGAAAAACTGGTTAGTTACTTTTGTGAACAGGAAAGGAGGCATAATCTGGTAGCTAAAAGTCACTGTTTTCCAAGCATCAGACCTGTGATGAGGCCTCATAGAGATCTCAGAGATCATGGGAAACCTACTTGAACTTGCAAGGCCTATAACACATAGGCTTTGTCTTCGGCATCCTGACACCTAATCTGAACTTTCCTTTTCCTTAAGCTGATTTGGATCTTTGAAAAAATAATAATTACAAAGAAACCCATGTTGTGTAGTTTAAAGTGGGGCTTACACAAAAAGCAAAGCAAAGTGCAGTCTTAGAATCTGAACACTACACCTGTCCTGGACAAATTACCTTTTTTTGCCTATTGAAATTAATCTCCAGGGCAAAGGAGAGGCTTCCTGTGAACTGATGCATGTGGGTAATGTGTTTATATTTATACATATATGTATAGATAGATATGGTCCTTTTAATTACATATTAACTGAAAGCAGTACACAAAGCTTTATAGTAGAGATTACCTCCACAGCTACCACTGCTTGAGTTATATACTGCATTTATTGCCTTCTTGTGTGAACAGACCATCACTTTACAAAGCTGTCCATTGCCAACTCTACAAGCTATCCATTGAAATAAATACATACAAATAAACAATTCTATGATTCTACAATACTTCTTAGTTTAAAAAAAAAAAAGCTTTCTAGAGAACATATAGAATATCACTGGGATTACTGGTAATCAGACAATTACTGGTGTTTACTATTCAGTGTGAGAAGGCTACAGAGCTGGAGACATCCAGGATCGAGAGTGTGACTCCTGGAGTGTACTCAAGCAGCAGGGTTTTTACACAGCTCCTGCTGCTGGAGGTGGCAGATGAGACTCGGATTTGTTTATCTAAAGCTATGTCTATAAAAAGCAACTCACCTGGGTCATCAAATTTGATTCTGAACACCCAAACATGGTCACTCGAGTTGCCCTGTACAGCCAGGTGCACTGATTTTTCCATTTCTAGCATCTAGCCAGAGCTTGTACTGGCTCATTTGTCCAATTTCTTCCCCAGAAAAGTCAGATCATAGGTGATGGGAAAGGCTACACTCTCAGATCTCTCCCTGACATGAAGCTCACCAGGGGCGAGCTCACTGGGTCGTTGACCTGATATCATATTCACCATTGACATAAAACCCCTAAAATTTAGCAATGCTAAGGCACATCACCAATAGATCAGTTCAGTGTACATGAGTGAGTGTAGATTCCCAAGCTGGCAATCACTTCCAAGTCTGTTTAAAGAGAGACTATGCACTATGTTTGGGACTGGGGTCATATCCCACAGTTCTTGTTTTGAGATCTATGAACATTTTTCCTAAAACTGTACTACATGCATCAGACAAACTTCTCTGGTCTCCAGTGGAAACAGTGCACAAAGCACTCTGAGCTCCCCCATTATTTTTGATCTTATACGCTCTATAAAGAGAGTCACAGTATGAATTGCAGCAAAGCATGGCTTCTACTCTACACTCGCGGCTATTATTTTTTGGTGTGGATAATAAGGCTGACCAAGCTAAAACCCATAAATGAGCCCATGGTTAACCAGGTAATATACACATATCCTAAGTCAGGTGTTCCTGGACTAATTTGTATCCTAACTTCCCCAAGCGTATTGTGGCTATAGCTCAGACCCATATGTTTACTGATGCAAGTCCTTTTGCCCCAGGTCATATTCTCTAGAGTGTCAGGGAGTTCTCAAAATGCATGGTCAAACCAGGGCAATATCCTCTTCTGCTTCATCTTTCCTACCCGCTTTTTCCACTCCAGCCTCAAAACTTATCCTTTGGCTACTTTTACCAATTTTTCATACCTAAACGCAACAATATCTCATCCACAACACTGAAATATAATGAAGAAAATGACTTAATCCTAGACTATGGGGGGTGGCAGGGCAGCGGGGGGAGATAGACAGAGAGAAGATCTATTTCCTGGGAGGATTTGAAATAATTTAATTCAGGCCACTTGATGGGAGATTATAATTTTTCTGGTTGTCTTTTCCCACCATCTTCATGATCTTTCTCACATCCAGAGGAACCATAAAGCACATTCTCTAATTGCTACTTGGTCTTTGATTTCTGAATCAAATGCTTCTTTTACTTCGTATAAAGATACAGGGAGCAGTTATCAGACAGGATGAGTCAATTGGTTCAAATACATGAGTATCTTCTGATCAAGTATTCAGCTGGACTTATGGCTTCTTGAGTTGTAACCATTTCAGGTCAGTGACAGTATAAATGTCAAGTAATACCATTAACAAAGAAGTGATTATTTTGTGATTTCAGAAATTCTACATTTCTTCCAAGAGAAAAAGAACGGGTTGCAATAAAAATGTATAGAGAAAAGACTTGTTAGAATGCAATGAGAAAAACAATTTAAAATTCATATTTGATCTCTCAAATTTGGATCTACAGACTTAAGGGAGAAAAAAACCCTGTAAATTGAGTTGGTATGCCATTCTGTTCACATTATTATGCCACCGTCACCATAGTTTCTGAGTACTTCCTAGCACTCTGTTAGGTGACATTAGCATTTGTCACACATGGAATTTATCACTGTGAAATTATTTATTACTATTCTTAGCAATGAAGATAATGGGAATGGGGGTGGGAGGGTGTATTGAGTGAGAAATGAGACTTGCATATATGGACATGTTTTGTTCCTGCAAGGGTCGGAGTTGTTCATGCTTGTATAAGCAGTGGTGGGAAAGTGTGGGACCTGGTCCACACTACAGCCTGCATGATAGGAGATATCAGCTGACTAATTTGATTCAAATACAGAAATGCATATTTTAAGCGCAAGAGATCCTTGTGTGGAAAAAATGAACAAACAAACAAAAGGACAACAAGAAAAAAACCACACACAAAAAAATCCCCTCACTGTTTTCACTGGTAAGGTTGTTTAAATATGCCCTTGTAAACTTATGGGAATGCAGACCTGGGACAGATGACAGTCTACTTACTGCAGTCCCTTGCAATGTCAGGCAAGCATGCCATATGACAATACATAAAACGTTATCTAAGTTCCTCTTAAAATCAGCTAGGCTGCTTCACTGACTACTTCTATTGGGCAGCTTTTTCTCATTTCATTCCCCCCATGGTTTAAGACTTCTAATTTGAAGACTAAATATATTCATATGAAGCTCATACCCTGGTTTTTTTCAATGTCCTTTATTTAAATAGCTCTTTTCTTGCTGGAGATTTATTGTATTTGTAGCATCCATCACCTCCTTTCTCCAAGAATCTCTCAGATGTCCTTTATAAAATAACCCCCAGGTACCAGAATGGTTGGGTCCTGTCTGTGCTGGTAGGTCAGCCATTTTCCACATCTGCTTCCCTTTGGTGGCATGTGTTTTACTGTCTTCTGTATATCTGGATTGGGAATGTGTAGGAGGTAAGCTGGAAAGTGGGAAACTAGGAAGAAATTTAGGGACAAAGGAGTGGCCCAGAAGAGGGGGGCACATTTAATACATTTTTATTAGAGAGGTAAAAATCCTATAAACTAGCTGTAATCTTGTCTTTCTCTTGCCATACATTCCTCTACTGTGCAATACATACATATTCAAAATTATGTGTGTATGTTGCCAGTGCTAGGACATCCTACATAAGCGGAAACAACATAAAGAGATGGCTAAAGTTCTGTATGAATGCCAGGAGAGTATCAAGTCCATGTTTCCTGCCTTGGAGCCTGTGAAATTTAAGAGGGCATTTTCTTTTTTATTGAACAGTCGCTCAGCTTCTATTATTCTCAGCTGTTTATGTAACCGTAAAGTAAAGATTACCAAGGACAATAACCGCAGGGGACTAAGCACAGCTACTACCCCACTTCAAAAATTAAGCCATGGAAAGTATGCTAAAATAATATCATAGAGCTAGTTTAAACCCATAAAAAGCAAGGAAATTCCAAGGCAAGGCTGGAAATCCAGACTGACAGTCTCTCTTAACCCCAGGTCTAGTAAAGAGGGTGAGTGAGGCCAGTATTCCCTCCCTTTTCTGGGGTGCAAACCAGATTCATAATACTACCTTAATGTAGCTTTTGTGATCTAATTTCCTTTCAAATCTTCTGCAGCCCAACTCTGTTTTGCTTTTAAAATAAATGTTTATGGTTATTCATTTTACAAAATGTTAACAATTTAAGGCCAGATGCCCTTTGCTCAAGTCAGGGAAGATGAGAGCAGCTCCAAACTTTCCTTCCACTCCCCTAATCTTCAGCTTGAAAACTGCCTTCAGTACATTGCTTTTGAGTTGCTTAGCATTTGCTTTGGTACACTGCACTCCCATTTCTGCCTTCTTGCCTCCAGCCATGCCCTCAGCCCTTGCATGAACGCTGCTGCGGAAGGTGTAGAGCAAACGCTGCATGTCGTTCACCAGGGAACTCCCTGGTACCAGGGGAAGATGCTCCGACCTGCTCGGGCCTCCTACTCATCTCTTTTTATTGCTGAAGCAGTTCATAGAAGCAGGACTTGATCTACACTTTCTTGAAATAGCACTAGCTTCTGATGGCTCTGAACTATAAGAGGCGATGGCACATTTAAAGGGAAACATGATTTTTGCCTATAGGCAAGACTCTGTAAGATATACGTGTAACATCAAAGCCTTTGCTCCTTATAGTAAATCTGGACAGGAGGTGTTTTTTCAATTTCAAGATTTTTTCTGAGAGTTCAAAACTATTCTTGGGCCTCACTGGAACCAACTAAGACTGTCAAAGCTTTTTGAGCAGAGAAACTCCATGCACTTAACAGAGAAGCCAATAACGTCCAGGGTGAGCATGCACATGGTTTATAACAAAGCACATGATTCAGTCTGGGGCACCGAACTATGTCTTTTTATATCCAAGATTCCTTCCCTGAGCACCAATGTATTTTGCTGTGTTTTTGCAAATGCCTCGATGTCACATCTGGCCAACTCTGTATCAATAATTAAATATACACTGCTACAGTGACTGATGTATGGTTCCCTACCTTCTAGATGAATGCCCTGACTACATGGCTATAGAATCAGTCTCCCTTGCTTTATTTGGCTTGGTGACTGTTTAATTATTTATACAAAACAAAATGTCTGTAAAAGCCTGTGAGTATTTAATATCTTTAAAAGACTTTAAAAGTCTTTAAGAGCTGCTGGTCAGCACCTTCCCTTGGGCCGGGCACAGTTCAAAGCTCTCTTCCCAGCAACATTTAACTTCTTACGAAAGGTGGAGCATCTCCAAAAAGTGACTGTGTGATCTCTGTAGGAACTCTGTGTTCATACTTAAATACAGAAAACTTAACCACTCCGTGCAATGTTGTCCTACTTTTAAACTAGTTCAGGATGATATTTAAATTCTAGGAAAAGTTTGCAAGCTCTTAATGTCTTCTTCTCTCCATTTCTGGTACCCAACAGCTGTGTTTTCTGTACCCTGTCAGCTCTGACCTTAGACTTAGTTTGGGAAAAGCAGTTTCAAGTTCCTGCTCTGAATGAAGTAAACATTAGCAATGACTTATAATGGGATGTCTCACCATCTAGCTATTAAACTCCAAGGGAATGAGGATTTCTCTTTGTGAGTTTGATCAGAACTACTGTTCTTATCCAGATTTCAGTATATGTCCATTAGAATAATGGTTTAACCTGAGGCTAAGCACACTGTAGAAAGCAACTAGAAAAGCAAACCCACCACTACATAGCAATCCATGTCTTTACTAAAAAATGTGTAAAGCTCTGCAAACTTAAGGTTCACAACTAACTTATACAGATCTTTAAGAAAGTAGAGTACACCTCATCCTTCAATAAGAGCTTATTTCATTAAAAGTATATGCACTTTAAATACATGCAAACACAAAGCTTCTTTTATAATTCTATTTAAAAGAGACAAAGGACAAAAGAAAAAAAATAATCAAAGGGCTGGCATGCCTGCAGAGTTTAAAACCCAAACAATTACCATTTTTGGATTTCCCTGTTAGATGCTGAAATTAGGAGTACTGTGTGGAAAGGCTGCCAGGACCTTATCACTGGGAAATTAACAGTAAAGTCTTAGAGCCTTTAATAGGAACGTTGTAGTGCAGATTTTAAGCCAACCTTTCCATATTAGGAATGTGAACTTATTAAGTTGCAATGGAGAGATAAATTTCAAAAATGTATTTAAGGATCATTCTTTATTAAATTATAGACAGTTATGAGAATAATTTCTAAAGGACTCAGTTTGATTCTTACCTTTTTTTAAATTAGCTTGAAACTTTCCATACAGGAATATAGTGTAAGAACTACACTTAGAGCTGAAAATCATCTTCACCCTGTGCCTTGATAAATTCTGCTTTTCTACTTTTATGCTCATTTTGGACTACACTTTAATTCTAGAGAGCTTGAGGTTCGTCAGTTCTTTATATCCAACTGTCTTCTCCTCCCCATCTTGAGCACAAAGCAGTTGTGGTTTCTGCACCCCGTCAGATGTAACCTTAGTGCTAATTTGGGAAAAGCAGTTCTCACATTTAGTGCTGAAAGACTGATAACCAAATCCACAAAGGAATGACACATTTTCAGCGATGAAGTACAGAGGCTGTGGACAATGGCTGTGCTTTCCCACTGCATAAATCCTCCTGACTCAGCTGTCATTGTGCAAATCTACTGCACAAAAGCAGATTTTGCTTGTGTGATTGGTCTTTATGTCATCATGACTATCATAACTAAAGTGGGTGTTGTGTTATCTTCACATATTATTACTCCACCAGGTACCAAGATAGATGGATATGTCTGTAACCCTTGTACCTTGCTGTCTCTTGAAGTCCAGAAATCTTGTCTATTATTACAATAAAATAAACGAATGAACAATATTTCTGGGTTACTGGGCAAGCACAGCCTGTGGAACTGAAATGTGATAGACCTGAATCTGTCCTCACAGTAGTCTGCATGAATTATGACAAAACTAAATTTAACAGGACAAAAATCAAATTCATACAACTTGTCATATTAAAATACAGATTCATACAACTTGTCATATATACATTTATCTGATACATATATCTAATGCATATATCATATATGGAGTTTATCCAACCTGCAATAGCACTTTGTGGTTTTAATTATGAGTCAGGGATTGGTTTTTTCATGGATTGTATATACAGCTAATATGATAACCAGTGTGATACTAGAAGTTCCTGACTGTAGCTAATAAGAAACTGTGTTGTTAAAACATAGTCTGCTTTTACACATTAAAAATTTGCATGAACAGTTTGCACTAAATTGCAAACCCACAGAAGAAAACCTGGACCTCAGCACAGACATAAATGTGGCTAGGAGTGAAAAATATCTAAGAATAAAATACTTTGTGAATTCAAAAACAGGAGGGCAGATGCAAGCAGTGTGTACAGCAAAAGTGGCTAGTCAACTCTTCAAAAATTAAAATATAAATTAACTCAGAGTAACCACAGTTAGCATTACTGGCTCACTTAAATCAAATGTCAGCTTTTTCAAATGATGAATTCTCATATCCAAAATGCTCATATCCTTGCATAGTTAAAGCCAAGTGTAATTCCATTTAAGTTATTGGAATTTTGTCTTCAGTCAAACTTGGACAGAGTACTCAGATGCATTTTAAAGTATTTTGGTACATGAAGCCAAAACCAGATTTTCTCTGAAACTATCCCTCTCTCCCCATACACGCAAACAACCAACTACAGGCCTGATTAGTAGTATCCATACAACAATGGAAGCTATTCTGCCTTGTTAAACTATTGAATATTTTCAAACCCAGTATTTTGGAATACTCAGGATCCTTTTCACTTTTCTCAAACTATTGACAACTCTGGCCTGCTCAGGAAGCTCTGCTGATTCACTTTCTGCTGGACTTTGGTGGCCAGTGTCAGATTCCCTTCAATCCAGCCAAAAATTAAAGCCTGTACAAGGCACAGTCCTGCCCAAGGCTCTGCAGCTACTCGGTGCTGACGTGTGGCTGATGCCTCCGCAAGACTTGAGCTTCTGTCCAACTTGCACCCTACAGCAATCTGCTCCTGTGGCACAACTGCATTAGCCATAGTGTCTGTATGTGTTTTAAATTTAATCACACTCCACAAATCTCAATGTAATTAAAACAAAAATGCTTCTTTATAAATCACTTTTGATTACTTTAACTGGTTTAAGACAAAATTCTGCTCCAAATAAAAGAGGGGTGTATATGTCACAGATGTTGCTAGAATGAAGCTGTGTGCTAGTCTTTAATGGCTAGATGAACGAAACCGGATAAATGTACATTTTACATACCATTTAGCCACCGGGAGTCATGCTGCTCTGTTCTGATTGGATGATGATGCCCCAGAGTTCGGAAAATGGCAAAGTCCCTGCCCATGAAGTCTGCCGCTGTGCCAGAGTACAGTTCTCCATCTGTGGGAGGACATAATTTTAAGCAACATTTCTCAATTTTCCAGTCATGGTAAGTCAGAGAAAGCTGTCAGTCCTATGTTTATATTACGCTAATAGGGATAATGAGAAAATTACAAAGCAATAAGCCATATGCAATGTATCGTCATTGAAAATATATAATTAGACCCACTTTCTCACTGCAGAGCTTAACTGTAACCTCTCTCAAATGAGCTGTATCTCCTGACTGCTAGTGCAGCCACTTTTCACAAATATGTTTGGGTTCATAGGCTGGAACAGTGACAGCTTGTGCACCTATCCCCAAAAAACCTACCTAACTGTGAAGTTACTCTGTTTTGAACAGGAGTTTGGACTGGAGACCTCCAGAGGTTCCTCCCAACCTACTGCGTTTTTGTGACTCTGTGTTGGGAATTGGAGATTCCAGCTCATTAAGTCCCTTGAATTTTTCAAATAGAAAATGTCCTTTGGTTGATCTTTGGTTTTGTTTTGCCTTTTTTTTCCCTTCTTTTTTTTCTCTGAAAACAGCATCTTCTACAGGAAAGACAGAACATGCCTTTCTCCTCCTGCCACCTTTGTAACTGTGATACTGGCAAAGGGCAACAGCTAAGGGAGAGAATAAATGAGATCATTCCGTGCTACCTTGACCCCACGCATATCACAGTGAACAAGTGAATTAAAAATTGACCTATGATACTTCAGTCCATAAATGGCACATACATAGCCCAGCTGGAGAAGAAACTCATAATATTAGGGTCCCAGTGTGCGCCTCCTCATCCAGCTAGAAGTATCACGGAGGAGACAGAAAGACACAGTCTAAACTCAAAGGACCAGGTCAAGTTAAATGCCTGCCAACTGGTAAAGGGAATAATAATATTAAGTACCTAGCAATCAGGCCCACAGAAAACAACCAGGGATCAAAGAACAACATGTATCTTTCTGGCATTAATGTAGAGCTTGTCCATGAAATTACTCTGAATTCAAATTGCTAAAAATGCATCACCAGTACTTAAAGGGTAGCTACAAAGAAGATGGAGACTCCCTTTTTACAAGGAGTCACATGGTGAGGACAAAGGGTAACGGATGCAAGTTACTCCCAGGGAGATTCCAACTGGACACAAGAGGTAAATTTTTAACAATGAGAACAGTCAATCATTGGAATAATCTCCCCAGGGAAGTGGTTGACTCCACTACGCTGAACACGTTTAAGACTCAGCTGGACATGGTGCTGGGCCATCTCGTCTAGATTGTGCTAGAATGGTTGGACGAGATGATCCCTGAGGTCCCTTCCAACCTGGTATTCTATGATTCTGTGATTCTGTGATTCATTTTTTAGGACTGTGCCCTTTTATACCGCTATGTGAAATGAGACACCCTACCCTATACTTTTAATATGGAATTAAAAAGTATTATTCCTTCCAACTGCTATTTTCAAGCTACCCATCGTAAATGGGTTTTCTGTGAAAAAGACAAGTTTGAGGATAAAATAACTCTTGAAGCTAAGGTAACAAATTTTTCATGGTCATGATGAACTCTACCATATCCTCACTTTAAAACATCCTTTAGGAAGAAGTTCATCATTTTCATGGAAATTGTAGATATTTCCATGGTGGGACAACCATGTCCAAGCATGCCTACTGGATATCACTGGCAACTTTTCCCCAGAACACTGACACCATGAAATTATCAATTGAACCTACAGTGGCTCTGTACCATATGGTAGTCATGAAAGTCAGGATGGGTGAAAACATGATAGCAGAAAGGCGTGGAATTGAATGAATTCACAGCAGAGATTAGAAGCAAATAGAGCAGTCATGCCCAGCAGGAGGTGTAATCAGAAGTAAAACAGAACAGTATATCATTAATTAACAATTTATCATTCCTCTGTGTCATTTTTTACTTTTTTTAAAGGGGAGACAATCACTTAATTAGAGTGATTATTATGTACAGGTTAGGCAGCTGAGATTTTAAAGAACATAAAACCTTTTTGCTTGTGAAAAAGGCTTTGATGCTGTGCTTAACCTTTCTTTAACCTTATCTTCATTTTCTTGTCTTTCAGTCCCTAGTGAGTTCTGATAAATCAATATGAATCAAAGGGGGAAAGAAAAAACCAACAAACTCTATTTTGCTTCCTAGTTATCAACAGATCTAAAGGTCAATCAAGAAAGAAAAAAATTCTATATTTAATACATTATTAAAATCAACATAAATATAGCTCAAAAACTCATTAAAATTATAATTTGCAATATTTATAATTGTAAGGTTTTTTGGCACCTCAGCTTCTAACTCAATATATAAACACCACTGAAAGTAATGTATCTTCCAGATTTGACTTGATTCAACTCAAGACTATTTCATGCTACTAGGCTCTTGTGGCTGGGACTTTTTTGTCAGTGGTGATAGTGTAAAAGTTTTGCCAATGATGGGCTTCAGCATGTTGCAAAGGAGAAAGAGTCTGTAGGAAACTAGCTGACCTTTCTTTGCTTTCTACTACAGCCCCTCCAAGTTTCAGTATACCTAGACCAATGCCTGCAGTTTGAACTGATTTGCTGTAGTCATGCAAATTTTGGCTTCTCCCAGATAGAAATACCAAGGAATATCATTTATTTTTGTAAGGCTTTAGATGATAATTTTTGTTAAATCCAGGGTGAACCTTAAGTCATGTCCCAGATGTGCACATCCTTTGAGTTAGTACTATTCAAAAGCTATATGAGGATTTTGCCTCCTGTCTAGATAGAAGTACATTCATCTTTGTTTCCCTATGCAGACCTTCTTTTGGACTGAAATTTACTCACTGCTGGTCTAGAAAATGATTCTTTTATGTCATGAATAGTCTTCACTGTGCTATTTCCATTGTCAGTAGTTTTAAAAGCAGTTTTCATTAACTTTAAGAAGAAAGTGGAAATGAGCAGTTTGAAAATTGACAAACATTTCTCAAGGGGAAAGAATGAAGGGGGAAAAAAAAAAAAAAGTTGTCACTTTTTATTTCCAGCCCAGCAGCATAAAGCAACAACTGTCCGGAACAAGCTGATGGCCCTCGGTTGTTTGCATAGGAAAAAGCTTTATGTTTTGGACACAAACCACCTTATTCTAAAGGAGTAGCATGTTGACATATGAATGCAAAGAGAAATACATATTTTGACTTTACTAAATAAGGAGATACCAATTAAAGCCCATAGTAATATTTTTTTTGGGGGAGGAATCATTTTCCCACATACTGTACATAGGCAACATGAAATTGTGAACACCTCCCCAAGTTCATTAGATACAAAGACGTTAAAACTAAGCAGTATACATTTATTTTCTGAATTGTTTCTATTCAGCTGTTAAAGAAGACTGCATTCTTAAAAAGAAAAAAATATTTTTGGAGCATACGGAAGTGTAAGTTTCCTTTTTGAAAGAAATAAGAAAGTTGAATGGATGGGGAATATAGGCAAAACAAAGCCTGGAATGTCCTGATTGCTTTCACTGGTAAAAAGGGTTCCCAAATGAAACCTGCTATCCTTGGTTAGTAGGTTTATTCACTAAAGTTAAGATTTTCAGATGTACATAGCACTGGATTGACTTCATTCCTTTTAAAGTCAACAACTAAATCTTCCCAGAAAGTAGAATAAACTCTAAAATCCTGAAAGTCATATGTACTTAGTAGTTAATTTCTAACAAATAAGATAGTAAAGTTCTTCCTTGGTGAGGAGCCACTGTATTTCAGATCACATTGATCCTTATTTGGGAGTATTAAGGCACCTAAACTGATTTAAAAAATAATAATAATGAAAAAAAATTGTAACCTCTTTTTTTTTTAAAAAAAAAAATCAGTGATACACAGGAACATAAATAGTTTTGAGGATTCTGGATCATCAGAGCTTTTGAAAATCCCAAAAGGTCATTTCCTAAAGAACAACTGACTGACAATGGGACAATGCTGTCTCCTTCTCTGAGGTTTTTTTCAACTACCCCAATACAATTGCTTTAGACTAATACATTCAGTGATAATTTTCTCCTGTCATTGCATTCTTTGAAAACCCTGCTGCCTCTCATTTTCCTCCTGCCCTGGAATACACACTAGTGGTGGCCAGGGACTGCTTAGTCTCTACATTTTCACACACTAGCCCACTTGAATGGAGATTGTTTAGTTAGCAGCACGTAGATGGGAATGGCTGAATAATGTCTTACAGTACTAGGAACTAGTTATATCATGTTCCCAGCTGGCGTTTACTTTAGAGTAGAGTAGCAATAACTACCTTAATGAACAACTCTTAAAAAAATAATGAAAAATGTTTGCAGGTGGATGGAACAAGGAATGTATACTGGAAAAACATTGGAACAATTTAATAATGATGAACTGTTTGTTTTGGTTTTGGGTGTTTTTTTCAAATACTATTGATTTTTTTTTTTTTAGGAGAGAGGGAAAACTGAAGATCCTTTTTATGCTTATAAGTGTTTCTTTCAGCTGAAATATAAAATAAGAATCCTTTAATAGCACTAATGGCTATTAAAGATCTTAGGTTACTTTTTTCAAACTAACCCTGGTGTTTTGCCCAAATTCCAGCTTGGGTAATTACATTTCACTTACCTAAGATTTACCTTCTAGTTACAGAGTCAAGAACATACTCTCCTTCCACACTTTGCAAAATCTCCGTTTAGTGTTTCTGATGAATAACAGAGGTTATTTTTCCCTCCTGTATTTAACCATATAAATTACTCCCATTTCTCAGCCTTCTTTTATCTTCCTGATAGTTACATTGTGTTACTAATTATAACATTGCATTTTAATGAGTGCTGGGTAATTATTTTACACAGTTGCCCTCTTGAACCTAAGATAAACCATGGTTCCTTGTGAAGACAAATAATTCTGGGGCCAGGAGTAGCTGAGCTATCATTCAGCTCAGGAAAAGGGAAGAAGTAGTCTATCCATGTTCTTCTTGGTGTGAGGCACTTGTGGTCAAGAGGCTCCTCTGGCCTTCATAGACCTACTCACTGCTTCACTTCAGTGCTACCTACTTCAGAGAGCAGTTGGATCAAACCTCTCCATGCAGTCATTGCTTGGCTAGTTCATTCCCCGTTCCTCACCTATTTTGGGGGGAGGCAATTATTTTCCCTTGGGTCACCACTTTACCATAAAATTTATGCTTTTTTGGCAATGATAAGAGTAAGTCATTGTGAACCAGTGGTGAATCTGGTGTACACTTTCTGAAATATCAGGGGAACCTCTGCAGTAAGGGATTGAAGTAAATGCAACATTATAATAAGTAACACAATAAGACTGTGAGGTAGCTATGAGGCAGAGAAGAAAGGGTGTTCATGTTCAGGATGCAGGAATGTTAATTTTAGCTTCACTCTGAGTTTTGCATAAGTCACTGAAGTAGAAATTAGTCACTGGCTTTGAATGTTGAATTTGCGCCATTTTCTATAGTGCTAATACACCCATGGCTCTAATTGAAGTCTGATTAAAAACAAAATATCATGTTCAGTCTACTGTTTATTAGGAGGAAAAATACATGGAGCGAAAATTATAGTGATAGGGAGTGGGCTCAAGAAAGCAAAGATGTTTTAAAGCCATGAAATCTAAGCCAAGGGAAATAAGATAATCATATTTGTGCCGGACTGACTGAAAAAAAAAAAAGGAATGTGAAAAGCTAGACGCTGTTGACTTTGTGCAGTTGCATACCGGGTATACCATGTAATACTGGCTTATCATCATTCTCTTTCTTTATTGCATATTAAAGTAAATAGTAAAGCCATTCCCTTGAGAGTACCTCTGCCACAAATTCAAGTCGCTCCAGGCACTAATTTATACACTGGCCTTTTACACACACATTTTTTTCCTTTCTGTTTGTACAGGGTACAAGTTGGAGCACAATGTGGACGTCTTTCTTGTTTTTCCTGTTAAAAAGTGCTTGTCCCCAGGGTAGCTCATCACCTGTGATCATTAGAGGGTTCGAAGATCAGGAAATGAGGCACACTCAAGACTAAATTTTTGTTGCTGTCTATTTTGAATAGCTTCATTTTTAAATGTAATGTAAATATAATATGGGTAGCTGGTAGGCAAGACCCTAGACTAGCAATATAGACAAAGTCCTGGAGAAGACAGTGTATCTGGTTATATGTCATTTCCCAAAGACTTCTGACATACGAGAATCTGCAATCTTCTGAAACTATTGTTGTCCCTTGGATTTGAAGTTGTAATAAATTGCCAGAAAGTTACATGTTAAGGATAAAGTGTCTACACCTGGGCAGAGTTGTTACTGAAAGAATCTAATTTGTTTCACTCTTAATTTCTTCTTACAAAACATCTTTTTGCCTTTTTCATGAAGGAGCAGGAAGAACAATGAACACAATTCAATTAGATAAGTTAAATCAATTAGATAAATTCAATCAGTTGGATTAGTTCAATTAGATTAACACAGTCCAGGTGCTCTATACTTACATATTCCATGCAATTAAGTATTACTAATTCAAAAATACTTAATTTATTGAAATCTCTCTGTTCTGGTGAGGAGTTTAATTGTATTCACTGTTGGACAGATCTCTTCAGCTGAAACATCATTTTAAGGCCTAGACCTGTGAACACTTGTTTATCTCCAGCTCACATGCAGGTACAATTGGGTGATAGACCTGCCTTGGCAGCAAAACTCATGTAAGAAATTACTTATTCCTACTCTCGCTTTGCTCTCAGCTGTGCTGGTGCAACCGTCAGTGAGGCCAGCCTGTTAACTATTAAAATACCTCCAGAGTCACCTAGCTCTGGGGAGGAGAAACACTTTGCAGAATCAAGGTCTTATAGAGGTATAAAGTGGCTCTTGTGATACTGGATTCTTGATTTACACAAACCTTGTTTTTCAAGACACCTGGGTCAACAGCCAAAAACTCGCCCACCGGCACACACAGAAAGGAGGGAGACCAATAATGCAGAAGAATGGACAGTTGCAACAGCAAGGACCAGCAGGAGGAAGAGACCTCCCCCAAAGCCTGAGGTGCCCTTGCAGAACTGCTTCACTGCTCTGCAGACTGAAGAGGAAAGACTCATCACACCAGGAGAGATGCTGGCACTGAGCAAGGTAGGCTGATCTGCTCCCTGTATAACAACCAGTGCAACTAAGAAAAGGTGATGGGTGATAGTAGTAGGCGACTCTCTTCTGAGAGGTTCAGAGGCACCCATTTGCCAACTTATGCACTCTCTAGAGAGGTGTGTTGCTTACTGGGGGCTCATATCAGGGATGTCACCGAGAGACTACTAAGCCTTGTACAGTCCACTAACTATTATCCACTGTTGTTGTTTCATGTGGGCACCAGTGATACAGCCAGGAGCAGACTGAAGGGTATCAAGGATTACATAGCCTGGGAGCGGTGGAAGGGGCTCTCGAGCACAGGTAGTTTTTTCATCAATCCTCCCAGTCAAAAGGAAAGGGTTTGAAAAGGCCAGCCGAATCTGGCAAATCAACAAATGGTTGCAGGACTGGTGCCACAGCCAGGGGTTTGGCTACTTAGACCATGGAACTCGCTTTGACAAAGCTGGTCTGCTAGAGGCTGATGGGGTCCATCTCTCAGAGAGGAGGAAAAGTATCTTCGGTCACAGGCTTGCCAAGATGGTGAAGAGGGCTTTAAACTAAAGTTGCCAGTGGAGGAGAACCTTAATCCATCCCAATCCTCCCAGTTTGATGTCAGTGCCAGCACCAGATGCCCAGAGCCTGGAGAAGGATCACAGGTCAGCAGGAGAGCACCTGAAGAGCAGCACAAAGGAATTCCAGCCACTCCAGGCAGTAAGTCAGCTTTCATCGGGGCCCAGCTTAAATGCCTTAAATGCAAATGTACATAGCATGGGGGATAAACAAGAAGAGTTAGAGGTGTGCATGCCTGCAGGGCTATGGTCTTATTGGCATCATGGAGACTGATGGCATGGCTCCTATGACTGGAGTGTTGGAATGGAAGGATACAGGCTCTTTAAGAAGGACAGGCAGGGGAGATGAGGAGGGGGTGTCACCCTCTATGTCAATGACCAGCTGGAGTGCATGGAGCTCCACCTGGGGATGGATGAGGAGCCCACCAAGAGCTTATGGGTCAGGATTAAAGAGAAGGCAGGGACAGGTGACATTATAGTAGGGGTCTGCTACAGGCCACCTGACCAGGAAGACCAACCCGGTGAGGCCTTCTATACACAGACAGGAGCAGCCTCACGTTCACAAGCCCTGGTCCTCATGGGGGACTTCAACCACCCCAATATCTGTTGGAGGGACAACACAGCAGAGCAAGCAATCCGGGAGGTTCCTGGAATGCATTGATGATAACTTCCTTCTCTAAATGATTGTCCTGGTTTCAGCTGGGATAGAGTTAATTTTCTTCTTAGTAGCTAGTAGAGTGCTGTGTTTTGGATTTAGGATGAGAATAATGTTGATAACACAGTGATGTTTTGGTTCTTGCTGAGTAGAGTTTACACTGGTCAAGGACTTTTCAGCTTCCCATGCTCTGCCAGGTGCACAAGAAGCTGGGAGGGAGCAGAGCCAGGACAGCTGACCCAGACTGGCCAAAGGGCTATTCCATATCATATGACATCATGCTCAGTATATAAGCTGGGGGAAGAAGAAGGAAGTGGGGGACATTCGGCATGATGGCGCTTGGCTTCCCAAGTAACCATTACGCGTGATGGAGCCCTGCTTTCCTACGGATGGCTGAACACCTGCCTGACGATGGGAAGTAGCGAATTAATTCCTTGTTTTGCTTTGCTTGTGCGCGTGGCTTTTGCTTTACCTATTAAACTGTCTTTATCTCAACCCATGAGTTTTCTCACTGTTACTCCTCCGATTCTCTCCCCCATCCCACCGGGGGGGAGTGAGTGAGCGGCTGCGTGGTGCTTAGTTGCCGACTGGGGTTAAACCACGACAGTGATAGAGGAGCCAACAAGGAGAGGTGCTATGCTGGACCTTGTTCTCACTAACAAGGAGGGGCTGCTGGGGAATGCGAAGCTCAGGCATCCTTGGCTGCAGTGACTGTGAAACGGTGCAGTTCAAGATCCTTAGGGCAGCGAGGAGGGTGCACAGCAAGGTCACTACCCTGGACTTCAGGAGAGCAGACTTTGGCCTCTTCAGGGATCTGCCTGGTAGAGTACCATGGGATAAAGCCCTGCAGGGAAGTGGGGCCCAAGAAAGCTGGTTATTATTCAAAGTTCACGTTCTCCAAGCTCAGGAGCAATGCATCCCAACAAAGAGGAAGTCAGGCAAAAATGCCAGGAGGCCTGCATGGATGAACAAGGAGCTCCTGGACAAACTCCAAAACAAAAAGGAAGCCTACAGAGGGGGGAAGCAAGGACACGTAGCCTGGGAGGAATACAGAGAAATTGTCCGAGCAGCCAGGGATCACATTAGAAAAGCTAAAGCCCTGACAGAATTAAATCTGGCCAGGGACATCAAGGGCAACAAGAAAAGCTTCTATAGGTATGTCGGTGGTAAAAGGAAGACTAGGGAAAATGTGGACGCTCTCCGGAAGGAAAAAGGAGACCTGGTTACTGGGGATATGGAGAAGGCTGAGGTAATTCACTGGCAGGTGTTCAAGCCACACTGCCCAGCTCACAGAAGGCAAAGGCAGGGACTGGGAGAATGAAGAACTGCCCACTGTAGGAGATCAGGTTCAAGACCATCTAAGGAACCTGAAGGTGCACAAGTCCATGGGACCTGATGAGATGCACCCACGGGTCTGGAGGGAACTGGAGAATGAAGTTGCTAAGCCACTATCTAACATATTTGAGAAGTTGTGGCAGTCCGGTGAAGTTCCCACTGACTGGAAAAGGGGAAACATAATCCCCATTTTTAAAAAGGGAAAAAAGGAAGACCCAGGGAACCACAGGCCAGTCAGTCTCACCTTTGTGCCTGGCAAGATCATTGAGCAGATCCTCCTGGAAACTATGCTAAGGCACATGGAAAATAGAGGTGATTGGTGACAGCCAACATGGCTTCACTAAGGGCAAATTGTGCCTGACAAATTTGGTGGCCTTCTACAACAGGGTTACAGCGTTGGTGGATAAGGGAAGAGCAACTGATGTCATCTACCTGGACTTGTGCAAAGCATTTGACATTCTTGTGTCTAAATTGGAGAGACATGGATTTGATGGATGGACCACTCAGTGGATAAGGAATTGGCTGGATGGTCACACTCAAAGAGCTGCGGTCAATGGCTCAATGTCCAAGTGGAGACCAGTCGCGAGTGGTGTTCCTGAGGGGTCCGTACTGGGACTGGCACTGTTTAACATCTTTGTTGGCAACATGGACAGTGGGATTGAGTGCACCCTCAGCAAGTTTGCCAACAACACTAAGCTGTGTGGTGTGGTTGACACGCTGAAGGGAAGGGATGCCATCCAGAGGGACCTTGACAGGCTGGAGAGGTGGGCCTGTGCGAACCTCATGAAGTTCAACAAGGCCAAGTGCAAGGTCCTGCACATGGGTCGGGGCAATCCCAAGCACAAATACAGGCTGGGCAGAGAATGGATTGAGAGCAGCCCTGAGGAGAAGGACTTGGCGGTGTTGGTTGATGAGAAGCTCAACATGACCCAGCCATGTGTGCTTGCAGTCCAGAAAGCCAACCATATCCTGGGCTGCATCAAAAGAAGCGTGACCAGCAGGCCGAGGGAGGTGATTCTGCCCCTCTACTCTGCTCTCATGAGACCGCACCTGGAGTACTGCGTTCAGCTCTGGGTCCCCCAACATAAGAAGGACATGGACCTGTTGGAGCGAGTCCAAAGGAGGGCTATGAAGATGATCAAGAGGGCTGGAGCACCTCTCCTGTGAAGACAGGCTGAGAGAGTTGGGAATGTTCAGCCTGGAGAAGAGAAGGTTTGGGGGAGACCTTATAGCAGCCTTCCAGTACCTGAAAGGGGCCTCCAAGAAAGCTGGTGAGGGACACCATAAGGGCATGTAGTGATAGGACAAGGGGTAATAGCTTTAAACTGAAAGAGGGTAGATTTAGATTAGATCTAAGGAAGAAGTTCTTCACTGTGAGGGTGGTGAGTCACTGGTACAGGTTGCCCAGAGGAGTTGTGGATGCCCCATCCCTGGAAGTGTTCAAGGTCAGGTTGGATGGGGCTTTGAGCAACCTGATCTAGTGGAAGGTGTCCCTGCCCATGGCAAGGGGGTTGGAATTAGATGATGTTTAAGGTCCCTTCCAACCCAAACCATTCTATGATTCTATGATTCCATGATCATTATGCTCATTATTTAATGTATATTCACCTTCAAACTGTATTAAAAAATGAAACCACAATGACTTTAGCCTGTAAATAAAATTCATAAAACAAAGCCCTATCATAGGTGCTGCAAGGAGAAAAAAAGCAGAAAACTGACAATTATTTACAATGAATGCACATATCATTGAACTTGTATTGTGGCACCTACCTACTAAAAGAGAAGCTGTCAGCAGTTTAGGATCATAAGGGCTCTTCCCTCGGCCATTTTCAAAATGTGAATCTTCCATTCTAAAAATGTTGTCCTGTGGGGTGAAGAAAAAGAAAGAAAAAGCAACATTATTTGATGAAAGAATACTAAAAATAAGTTGAACTAACCAGACTGCAGTATGTATGATTCTTACTGGGTTTTGTGGCTTCAGGGAAGTCAGATTACACTAGGTGAGGATCTGGCAAAAGTGCCTGCCTTCTAATCAGTATTGTGCTGAAGGCTAGTCAAAAGCACAAATACACATGCAAAGCCTGTGTCTCATCTAATCTACTACAGATGAATTTGCATAGCTTCATTTAATTGTTTCTGCTTTCACTGAGAATATGTCTGAGTAATAGTAACTGAAGAAGCTGGAATTTGAAACTTTTGTCTGAAAAAAGACAAAACCTATTTTTCACTGACTATACTTTTCTGAAATATCCTGAAAGTGTAGATTAATGCATAATGCAATACTAAATTCTGCTTTTCCTAACGTGAGTATTTAGTGACTTACTGTTTCATGCATCCTCAAATGAAATTTTAACTGCATCAGGAGAGCTTTTTTTTATTTTTCAGTACTATGCAACAAAACTTTAAAAACATACAGGCTGAGGGCAAAGCATATGGGGATATAAACCAAGATTAAAAAGGGCCTCAGTCAACACTAACTCAAATCAAGGTCAGTAAATCCAAAGCAATGGGCTTTTCAGTACATTTAATTACTTTAATTTTAACTAGGGGACCAAATCTGCCAATCAATTTGAATAGTGTGTTTATCTTACATTTTGCACTGAGGGTGAAATCAGAAGAATAGATGCTTTTTGTAGAGTAGACTTCTACATTGACAGAAGACTTGTGGAGGCCACACCAAAACCTGAAATTTCCATTTCCCACCTGCACTGTGGTTAATTTGCATTGGCACCTAACTAAGTCAAGGAGCCCCAAAACTGGGACAACCCCTACCCACAACAGTTTCTCTCGTTACTTAGGCCTTTGCACCCAGTTCTCAGTTCCTTATACCTAAAAATTCTCTATGAGATAGCTGCTGAAGGACTTCCTTTAACCAATATTTGCGGGACCAAGTAGCTTAGGCTGTAATAGGACCTACAGCTTGATACAGTCTCTCTTTTCTTACTGACTAAACAGAGATCGGTCATCTGTTTTAAGAAAATAAACAAAAAATAAATATCAGAATATATATCTAAAATATGTGTTGATAGTAGAAAGCAACTAGGAAGATGTTACAATATTTTCCCCCAGTTATTTCATAACAGATCAGCTCTTTACCTCGATTCTCAAGCACTTACTGCTTCCACGGTCTATCTCAAGCCTCTCCCCCCCTGCCCCCCCCCCCTTTATTATTCTCATCATCCCTTTCCAAACACAGAATCATAGAGCTCCTGGCTGGAAGGGCTCTTTAGATGTCATTAAGTCCAGGAAGACTTGAAAGAAGACTATTGTCAACACAGGGTATGGTCAGTTTTGGTTTTGTCTTGCCAAGCCATGAAAACCTTCAGGAAAGGAAATTTTATAACCTTTCTGGGCAACTTCCATTGCCCTCTAAGTGAAGAACTTTCTTCTAAACTGAACCTTCCCAGGAACAACTTGTGACTTTTTGTCCTTATTATATCAATCATCTGCAATGATGGCAAAGATGCAAACAGGTGGCAAAAGCATCCATCGTAACTACCCTTCAAGCAGTTATAGACTGTTCCTAAACTGCCCATTCAGCTTCACTTCTCCACACTATGTCTCAGGCTAGAACTTCATGAAAGCTTAACTAACATGCAAACTCCAGTGGCTTACATTGTCCTGTGCTCGCAAGCAAAAGTCTCAAAATTGTGCACAATAGTTTCACCCTCAAGGGCAACACTCCAGTGCTTAGTGCTGGAGACTTGGCACTCCACAATGCTGTGGAGGATGCAAAAAAATATCAACAACTCAAATTTTAGTCAGCAATTGCTTTGGTAATGTTTTTTTAATGTGAAGATCATTCAGGCAAATAGCTGATGTCTTTCTCATGAGCAGTGAATTCAAGTATTTGGAAGCAGCACTCTCTCTGGCACCCTGCCTTCCCCATCTTGCTTGTTCATACTGAATCCAGGCATGGGCCAGGCCAGTGACCAAACATATTTCCAAATGGTATTATTTTAAACCTATTGAGTCCATGTTTCTGTAAGTGGGTCACAGGCTATAGTTTTTATTACAGGCTTGTTCAATTACATCATGCAAGCATATATCTGTGTGTATGCATTACATATTTTTAAAGGAACATCAGAAGGACTTCACATTTCACTCCATTTACTGGAGAAAAGGGTGAAGGGAAAATGGACTGTTAGCAGAATGGTCTATTTGGAGGGGCTTACTGCACTGTAAGATAAAAAGTTTGGACACAACTTTGTGAATTTTGATCCCAGAATTCAAGCTCAATGTCCTAAGGCATGTTCTTGTAGATGTAGCCTGCCTGATTATGTTTATACAGTCATCCTGTATCTGTAATATCTTTCACAGTATTAAATTTCTTTCTTTCCTTTTGTCTTTCTTTCTATTTCTTAATAGTCCAGACACATTCCTTGCTTCTATCCAATTTTCTGACTTTGCTCCTTCTAACCAGAAATGAATAAATAATGAAAAAGAAAACTGTTTTTGAAATTCTGCTGTAGGGTCCATATCTAGATCTTGCACAATAAATAAAAGCGGTAAATTGAGGAGAGTGCTATACCTCAACTACAATAATAGAAAATGGCACTAATTCTACAAACCATTATTGAAAAATGTTATTATCAATCTATGTTTTCTTGGGATTTCTTCTTAGTAGATGATAATTGCTCAACCTGCACACCAATGGATATTTGATAAGGCTATAAAGTCAGTGGCATGACAGTTAAAGCAGAATATATTCCCAAGATAATCCCATGTGTCATTATAAGACAAATAGGAAACAGATGTGGAAAGTGATTTGGTGTAGGAAGGATCTGATTTTTTACTGTATTCTTCTGGTTTATGTCATTGTAACTCTACTGATATTGGTGTGTAGCAGCAAGAAAGAGTGGAGAACTGGGTCAGCATAAGTCAGAGATGATCTACTCTTCTCTTTGTGGTTGTGGACTAAAACATTTGAAATAAGAGACATGACAGGGAAATCCCACAGTGTTTTCGCATTTCAGTTAAAATGCAATGTAGAGACATGTACTATAAGTTTCCAAATGTATGGCCAAGTAATAATGACAATAAATACATCACTGTTAAGTGCCAAATAAATGTATCATGGTTAGTTTGAGGCCCCAAGGAGATTTGATAAACATGCTATAGGAAGTTTAACCTGTCACAAATAGGGCAACTTGCCCAAATAGTTTTTTGGGTGCTGATGTCAAACTACCTCTATCTAACCAAAAATAAATACAAGCAGCAAAGGAATAAATTCTTTTCAATGTACTTCCCCACCCCCATTTTAAAAGCCTAGAAAGCAATATGACTAACAATAGGTACTTGATCATACTAGTCACTGGTCTGTGGCAGTTGCACCCAAATTCTGCCCTGAGATGCCATAACAGCAAGAGATGAGATGAGAAGTCAATGTCAATATTTGAGGGCAAAATTTCATCTCTTCATTTTTTATAAAAGGTGTGTGTGTTGTCGTTTTCCAGAGAGTTAGCCTCCACATCAAACTGGAAACTCAGGTTATGCTCCTGGTGTTATAAGTCCTGTCCACCTAATTTACACCTCAAAACCTGTGTGGAGGCAACAGAGGGAGCGAGGGCAGCTCTTGGGTAATGACTCAGGGCCAAAATCAGTCTGCCTGGAGCTAGCAAAGACCAAAGCTTTGCTCGGAGGCTTAAAGGGACTTTGGACTGGGTGAGTGTGGCCTTCTCTTGCACAGTACAGCCAAGAGCTTTTAGCTGGAAAGAATGCACATTATTTGCTCTCAGAAAAAAATCTGATCAGTTTATAATTTTGCTGCCTCTTGGGTTTTGCAGTTAATTGAATGCACAGAAAGATACTGCAGTGAGTCAGCAAATACTCTAACCATAAAAAGCAAGAAAAACTGTGTATTCACCAAACGCTCACTGTTTCAAAATTTTGTGAGTGCTATTATATCATCAAAGACAGGAATTCATGACAAAGCAAGCCTGCCAGGCTGGAGGAAATTTTCTAGAAATGCAAAAAAAAAAAAAAAATATATTCAAAGAAAGGCCTTTGTTAACTTAACAAGTCCAATTTGTTGTCTAAAACCCTTCTTTAGTTTCACTGGCAGCCTGAAAGGACATTACAATGTACTTCAAACCTCTTTAAGGATCCTCGTAGCTAAAAACCTTGCTTTAGCGTGTTTTATTTAGTTGGTGCTGGGTTATTAAACTCTAGGTTTATATCTCATTGATGCTTCTCTGTAATCCATAATAAAACTACTGAAAATGAGAGATTGTTTAGGTCTTGAAATTCCACAAACTCATAATGACAAGAGCTGACTGCAAGCTGAAGTTACAGTCACACAACTGCTGGCTCATGGTATGGCATGAATTGTTTCACCTTTGTGTGGTGGGAGATTATGCTTCTGGCTCCTTAAAACACGTTTTCCTGTAGCACATAGTGTGATAGATGGCAAGACTCAGCCAGAAAGAACTACAGTTTAGTCATGGAAATGAACATAAAAGTTATTGTGATTCCCATTCTTTAGCCCTATGATCTGCCATTTCAAGGCTCTAGAGATTCACTTTCAAATGGCTGAAATATGGTTGAAATAATGCCCCATATCATGATACTGAATGGTTATTGCTATTTGACAAGACTTATTTTATATCTTGCTATTGAATAGCTTCATTCAGCCAGTGTACCAACACAATATAATGTTACATATACATATAAACATATACATACCAACTGTATACCCACATATACATATATATGTGTATATACCTGATATGATAACTTTTTAAACCATTTTTTATATCTCTGTCAGCAGCTAGCCCATCCAGAACTGTCTCAACAAAATAAGGACAAGAAAGATGAAAGCATACACTAGTTGGTTTTGGTAAAAAAAAAAAAATATTAAAAAAAAGTCTTCTTTCCCAGTTTAGTACTATTTCTGGCTTGTGAGAAAACACGTGGTTAGTGGGGAAGAGCTAACCTACCAGAATGGACAACAGTGACTGCTGAGTTTCAGGGTGTTTTTTTTCCTGAAACTTTTCTGGCAATTCACACAGAAACCGTCCCAGAATTGCTGAGCCTAACGCAGCGAAACCACTGCCGGTCAATAATGAATCAATGCAGTGCAAGGGATTGATCTGAAGAGGCTTTTTTGATGGAGTGTGTACAGCTACTAAGAAGGTGTTACTGGTTTAAATTATAAAACATGGAAGATGTAGAGAGGTTTGACAACAGTGATGCTCCCCAGCCGTTCTACTACAATTGAATGAACTCATATCCTTACTCTTGTAACCCCCAAACCATAAATAGGAAAGAGCACATCTCCAGGGTATCTTCCAGGGGCTAACTGATCTCCCCAACGAGCTGTCGAACAATAACATGGGATGGTCCAGAAACATTCAAGATGCCAAGAGCCTTAGGAATTAATGCATCCTTTGTTTAATAAAAAAGGTAGAGTTGGTCACAGCTGTGAGCTTTACTGATCCCTTGCTGTTCTCACAAACTCTTGTGCTACCATGAAGCATTTTATAAGGCAAATAAATTACGGGGCGGGGGGGGAACCAAAAACCACCACAAAACCCCAGAAAAAATAACCCCAAAAGATGGCCAGAATGGAGTGCCTGGAGTATCCGGAGTATGACATTGCACTGGGAAGGAGTATCCATTTGGAGGACTTTAAGGCCAATGGTAGTGTCTCTTAACTGACTCAGAAGTTGCTGGCATTGAAATATTGTGTTCTTTGTATTATTATTCAGTGTTGGTGATAACAAAAGGAAAGCCCCACTTCCGATTCAGAGAAAAACTTTCGGACATGTTAAGGTTTGGATTTATCCCCTCTACATAGAGGCATTAACTGGGGTGGCTAAATTTGCTGCCCTAGTCACAGTCAGCAGAAAGCAACAGGTTCCTCTGGATGACGAGTCAGACCAACTCAGAACTGCCGTTCCCGAGGGCAAGACCTCTCTTCACTGACTGTAGAGGAAGCTTCATATGAATTTAGGTCTGAGCTAAGAGTCTTTCTGAAATGAACACTGCTGAGGCAGCTGATTGGAGACACGTGACTTTGCAAAAAGATGCTGATGGTTTCACTGTTTGGTTTCTTTTTTTTTCCTTTTTTTTTTCTTTTTTTCTTTTTTTCTCCCCTCCAATATAGTAATTTCAGTGAATTTTTTATTTTCCTCTTGCCCAATACAACTTTCTGTGCACACAGTTTATGACTATATCAAGGATATTTCACAGAGTCTTTTAAGTACATTTCACTCTATGAGAAATGATTTATTTATGAATTGTGTTACTTTTCAAGAATAATTTTAAGTGGAACAACTGTGCAGGATATGGCCATGTTGTTATTGTTATTATATTTCCTATTTCACACTTAATCTATTGAGTCATGAAAACTGTTAAATATGAGGACTTTGGTTTCAGGTTTGGGAATCATGCTGTTATGGAAATTTTAATAAGAAACTTTTATTAAAGCCATCCCCATGGAATGCTTTATTTTTAAAAAAGTGCAAGTGCAAATAAATATAATGTGAGAAATTATGCAAAAAATACAAATATTAAAACAAATGTAAATGTTGAGGCAAGTGGTAACCATTGGGGAAATAAGTGAAAAGTGATTGAAGCAATAATGCAACTGTTTTAAATCATTAATTATTAAAAAAAAAAAAGAAAAAAGAAAAAAGAAAAAGAAAAGATGTACATACAACAGGTTTCTGACTTTCAGTGTTCAGGCTCCATATGCTATAGGGTTTTTACCTGCCCACATCTGGGGGATACTGGGCTCTGGAACACCTTTATTATGTTTTGTTTTTCCAACTTGAGGCTTAGCTGAATTGAGTTATCGGAAACCAGTTTTAAAACCCTGTGGGAAATCACTCTAAGTGACAGATCTTTAGTAAAATGCTGTTCCCAAGGAAAGGTCTTCAGCTCCTGTAGAACCTGGAACTGAAAATCTCTTGGGCTGCTGTGATGTGCTAAAGGGGATGGAGAAGGAACTTTATTGAAAAGCATTTACCTGCAAAACTGATCATGAGCTCCTAAGAAGATCTGCCCACCTCTCTGTGTCTGCCCTCAGGCAGCTTGCCAGCTTCTTGATCACTGCAAGACCTCTCAAACAGTCTCTCCATTAATCTGTGTCCTCTTTTTCAGACCCAGGAAATACTCTTTCCACTGAGCCACTCTACTTGTAGATATTCACTGAAATTTTGGTACCTGAAAATCTTATTTTTAATGTTGAGATAAAAGAGCTGTTGAGATGACATCCAACTCCATGCCTCATTCTGTAGATTAAAGAAAACAGAACAGAGCTCTTCGATTTCTGTTTCTCCTTTTATCCCAATGTCACTCCTACTGGAAAGTTTTCCTGGCTTACGATATTCAGAAGATGCGCTAAGATGCAGTAGACAACTCTGGTAAGCACAAGTTTTGAAAACTTGTCTCCCTAAACTAAGCTGAATTTGGACAACTCAGCCCTTTCAATAGCTTCCTTTCAGTCAAATATCGCGTCCCACATTTTTCTGCTTTCTTCTGAAATTAAATGAATTAGTATTTATTAAGTTACCATAAACCTTCGCAAAAAGGGATATGTTTCATATCTATCTATCTATCTACCTACCTATCTATCTATCTACATAATTATAATTCAATGAATTTAATGAAAGGGAAAACATAGCCAAACGAGCTGTTCAGGAACAGCTGGTTCAATCTATTCATTATTCCTAGTTTATGATCTGTAAGTGTTTCCGCTTCTGATTGGAAGACAAACCAAGTGTCAATGTCAAATAGTGAAGACTTGTAAACACCTGAATATACTAGTTTGCATACTAATATTGGTATTTATATGAAGAATAGCCTCTTTTAAATAACTGTGCAACATATGTAAATAAAAGGAGGGCAGGCACAGTCAAACTGAGCAGCTGTTCAAAAAAGAAGTATATGTTTGTGAACTTGGTTTTGCAATATTTCACAAACTAGACACCAGATGTACCTGACATTCATGCAACAGTTTTTTGGGTTTGTGTGGGGTTTTTTTTCCTAATGATGTCATGTACCTATTTGTACCAATTTTAAAGCACTAGATAAAATATTGTTGTAATTCTGGATAATAAGAATAAATGAGCAGACATGAAAAATATCAAAGAATTTCATTATGGTGTCATTATACTATTTATCCCTTTAGAAAAACTTGCAAATACAGAGTGATTAGAAAAAAAAAAAACAACCCCAAACAACCAAACACGCAATCAACATGAATGACATGTTAACCTTGACTGATTAGTAAAGACACCAAAAACATCATCCCGATAGCATACCAGACACTAGATACCATCAAGGATATTGAACAATTCTCAGAGGACACTGAGAATTAGAATGCCTTTGTATTGCAACTTTCTGGGTTGTCAAGTGTAATACATCACCCAAGATCACCGTCTGGCTCATATAGGATGACCTCTGGAAATATAACCACCATACAATGACTGTCTGTTCTAGTCAAGTTATTAAGTGGGCTGCATATGTAAGCAATAAGATATACAAACCTAAAACGAGTACACGTAACTGAACTACATAACCTAAAAGTCTCAGTTCTTTAAGTGTTCTTATTCTTACCCCCAACATATTTTCCATTAAAAACATTTGGAACAGATTCTAATTGCTCTAGCAGATTCTACGATTTTGTTAAATAAATTATTGGGCCATACTCTATTACACGATTGTACTAGTTTTCTATGGTTATTTTTAGCATTCAAGACCACTGCTTTCCCCCTTTGTCTTCTGGATTTCCTGTATGTTATTAGACTGTGGTGAGGTCAGGCATCAGAGGAAATAACAGCAGTGTTAACTCTTAGACCCAATGTTTTATGAATTACTGAGCATCAGTGATGTAATGGCAATAAATCTAACCCAGTCTCAGTCTTGTGTCCTGTTGTAAATAAATGAAGTTAGCAAAGGTGTTATTTTATTCAAGAGCCTTCCTGATGAGAACGAAAATGCTTCCCCCGGGGGATTGTTTGTAAAATTGCTTCTATAATTAGGGTGCTGTTTAACAAGAGAAAGGTTTCCCAGTTTTCCTGGGGAACTTTCATGCCTGAGTCAAGGGTATCTTATTTACAACACAAAAACGACTGCAAATTGGGGAAGCAACATATAGAAAAGACTTAGTCAAGTGGAGTTAACATATAAGCATATGGCCAAGATTTTCTAATTTCCCAAGTGATTTTGCATGCTCCTGAGTTGGGCACCCAATTTAAGACTTGCTCAAAGGCTCTGATTTTCACCAAATACCTTCTTGGGCAATTTAAAATTCTGGTACTTGAAACTGTTAGTGACTTCTGAAAATTAAGGCATATGTCTGCCTTGCTTTTTAGGGTATCTGCTTTTTAATTCCCAGCATGGAAAAATCTCTAGTATGGGCACACGTCCTAACTAAAGTCTTCCAAAATCTGACTCTAAATAAGTGACAGAATAAGGAGCAAGCCTAGAAAAATATTATGAACTCTTTTTCCCTAAAATAAGACCTACTGAGCATGCTTTCAGAGAATTTGTGCAAGTAACAAAAAAGGGGCAGAGAATTACACCCACAGCAACTATTGTAACAACTATTAAGCTTTGCTTTTTTCTCTAAGATACTGCAATCTATCTGCAACATTTCACTCAGAGAAGCCTGTAAAGTGTCAGGTCTAGCCCAGTGTTTGATATATATTCAGATTTAAAAAAAAAACATAAACAAGGTCTGGAATACAGAAGCTGAAATTCTGACCCTTTAGGCAATTTTTCTTTTCCTGAGGCAAAGCTTAGATTTGAAATCTCTGCAATAAGCACTTATCTTTAGTCTTTGTTCCCTCCACTTGCTTTCAGTGTGACACCACCCAGCCCTTCTGCAGCCTCATTTTATTTTTCTTCATTAGCAAAAAATAATATCCTCAGCATGTTAATAACTGGTATTGCATTAGAGAACAATGCATTTGAAAAGCTAACTTCTATTGTGCATGTGGAGACACAACTAACAGTAGACATAATTATAACCTCTCTCAGTGACAAGTTGCAATTATTCCTCATGGCACTGTGTTTAAGAGCAATGCATTTCTCATACAGGTTGGGTTTTTTTATTAAAAAAGTCAAGAATGTTTGATATTCTTTTCCCAGTGCAACAAAAACTTTGCTGACACAGAAACAGATGGATTTAAGTGTTTTTGATTCAGGGTGACTCAAAAAAATACATTAAAATTCATTTCTTTATTCACTATCTTGCCTGCTTTTCTAGCACCCAAAAGTCCCCAGAAAGGGAGAGAGTCAGCGAAGCTGGCGAAAACATGTAATATACTCAGCTCATATGTCTATATACGTACACTCGTAAATAGGAATGCACAATGTCGGTGGGGTTAATCAGCATCCAACCAGATAACTCAATTACTGATATTCATATTTTCAAACAAGATATGCTGCCTTTCATTTAACAGAACTTTGGCTCAAAGTCCTGGCAGTTTCACCCAGTAAGATCATAGTATATTGTAGTGTGACGTAGCATAGTATAGTATAGTATTGTACAGTGTAATATAGATCAATTTTGTTGACTAAAGCAAACTGACAAACAAACACACCAACCTCTCATGGGAAAAAAGTAGTTCTCCTTAAAGTTCTGTTGATTTCTGGGATAATTTTCTGCAGCCAACTTTAATGGAATCCAAATGATTAAGTTATTCAGTTTTTTTTGAGAAAGAAAGATGACATTCAGATTACTTCACGTTTTATCACCCACCACCAGATTACAGCCACAGTGTGGAGTGGTTATGGTCATGAATTGAGTTAGGCAGGACCTTGTCTTTGTGCTCAGGGGAGGGTTAAGGACTGTAACAATAAACCCTATGGACTGCAGCTAAGGGCGATGCCATCCCAAATATGGTGTGATCCCTGAGACCTTCATACATATCCTCTCAGGCTCTGCTCTCAGAGCTTCAACCTGGAGCCCACTGAAGTCAAAGAAAGATTCCCCTCAAGTTCAGTGAACCACAGAGGAATCTTTCTCATATCCCTTGCCATGTTTACATGTTAACTCGAGGTCACAGCAAATCCTTCCAAATGACTATGAATTAAAACAGTTGTTCTCCATCACCATCAATTTAAAAGGTTTGAACTGACGAATATACGACTTCTAAACTTGCATCCGTACCATCACCCTTCTGCTTTTTGTCATCATTAAAGTAATGGCAATAAACACTGAGAAGAAAAATCATGTATTCTTAATCCATACTGATTACTTATTTTAGAATATCTGACTGAAATGCAAGCTTCATTTGCATTTATGCAGATAAATGTTAAATGTTTAACCGCACTTAGCTGTTGATCCTTGAATTGTATAATTACACACAAACACATACAGGCACAAACAAAAATAATAAGAACTGAAATATTAATCATCTCACCAACTGTGCCAAATCATCCTTTTAATTTGTTATTCATAAACAAAAGCACCTTTAGACAACGAGCTGAGTTCTCTCCTCAGCGACTCTTGTGTGGCCCCAGTGAAAGCCAATATAACTAAAGAAAAAAGTCAGTTTTGGAGATTATCAAGCAGGATGAACATCAGAAGGATCCATGTGTTTTTTGCACATCCACAATATAAGTTCAATTTTTATGTCATTGGGTTGCTTCTAAACCATCTTGTCTTAGTTTTACAACCGGACTGTTTCCTTACTGTATGTTAGCCCTGGATCCAGAAAATTTGATCCTAATTGGTAGGGAAAAAACACATGCCTTTGTATTTATTTATTAAAATCTTCTCAGACCATCTGCAAGATAATGCTGCTCAGCTTTCTGTCACCTTGGATGTAAACATTTCAACAGGAGAAGGTGTTTGTGCTGTTTGAGGCACCTTCTGAACTCTGCTGAGCTTATCTTTTCTTTATAGATGAAACTTTGTTTGCCTAAGATTTGAACACTGATTACAGGCCCCTGAGAAATAGGAGACAGTTTTTGAAACTTTGACAACTATAATTGGTTCCTGTTGAAACGTAAGTCCCTCAGAAAGGGAAGAACTCAGAGGTACGGCCTTGTAGGAAAAGTGACCAAACATCTGCAATGATGCTGGAGTTTCCTTGTAAGAAAAATCTCACAAGTGCTAGCAAGGTCCGCTAGTCCCACACTACACATTTAGAGATGCACAGAAAAACTGTGGGAATGAAATGTATCTTTCCCCTTCCCTTTTCTTTTGTATGCAGGCATTAGAATTAACACTTACAAATGGAATCTGAAACATAATAGCCCAGCTGTCTTCCTGTTTCAGGAGGTGTTAGTGGTAGCAGAGAAGTCAAATTGCAGGATTGGCATTTTATTCTCATATCAGTGACTAAGCATCTGCTCCAAAACCCATTCAGTCTATGGCACTCTCCTCTCATCTTTCAGTCGCCTCTGATTAAGGTCTCAAAAGACCAGAAGCAGCATCACTTTTTGTATAGATTAAAGAAACAGGAATTTAAAAACTACATTTCTGCCTGAAAATGCTTTATTTGTCAATGTTAGAGATAAAATCTGATATTACTGACTGAAGGCAGCTAGAATAAACCAGAACAACTTGTGTATTTACTTCAAGGACTTTCTGGCACTTTGTGTAAAGCTGTGTTCACTGTTTCCTCTGTATCTTTCCACAGAAAGCAATTCTGCAAACACTATTACAGTACCTCATTTTATAGATCAAGAACAAGATTTTAAAGTCACAATAGCTTTTTTTTAAATTTTATTTCATTTTTTATGAATGAGGTCAATGCCCAGTAGCAGTCAAAAAAGCAAATATAATGTTAGGAGTTTCAAGGAAAGAAATAAAGAACAAAACCAACAGCATCTTTATGCCTCTATAAATGCATGGCACTCACGAATTTTCAGTACTGCATGAAGTTACAGTCCTCTAACTTAGAAAGTATACAGCACACTGGAAGAGATATGAAGAAAAGACAACTGTTTTCAGTTTGTTCTAAAATGAGAAACTGGCAGGTAGAAAGTTTAAAACAAAATAAAGGGTTGCTCCTCACATGCTACAATTTGTATGGCATGGGATGTTGTGGATACTTAAAAGATATATAGCTCAAGAAATGCCAGTACTAATTTATCAAAACCAAGTCACTGAAAAGCATTAAACACAGAGATTCCACTCCTAGTTCAGGAAATCCCTGAACAACAAGTGCTGGAGCCTGGGAGACTAACTATATCACTAAGCGCTGCTGCATGCTCGCCTTCTTATTCTCTTCCACTGGCATCCATTATGGGACCTTGTGAGAACCGAGATACTGGGCTAAATGAGCCTTTGGTCTGAACAGATTTGACTGTTCTTATGAAATGAGGCAGAGAGAAATTAGGTAATTTAGCCAGGAAATCGATGCCAAAGCAAAAAGCTAATGTTCTAGTTCCTGAGCCTTGTCCAGTGCCATAAACAAAAGTATATAGTCCTGCCTCAAATCCTAGTAAAGCTAATGGCAACTGAGCTTACTCAGCGCATGCGAAGCTGCACACAATGTGCCAAGTAAAATTGGTAAGGATCACTTGTGATGGGGAGAGTGCCTCGGTCTTTGTGCCCAGTTAGCCTTCAGTCTCCCTGGGATTCCCAAGGAATACCTCTGCTGGGTTCCCAATGCACAGACGAATTGCCATATGCAAATAGCCACTTGTTTTTTATTCACTTGGGTTTTACAAGAACTAGCAGTGGAAGCAAAAAATACCTCTCACAGATTACCAGCTCTAAAGCAACTTAATATTAATTAGCTAGACAATCATATAAACAAAAATTAAAAAGAAATAGGTCATTTAACTCAGAATAAAGATCAGATAATGCATACCACACAATTTCAGAGAGAGAGAGAGAAGTTTGTTGGTTTTCTTTTTTTAAACTGACTTTTATGATTCAAATACAGTCAGTGGAGATTCATGTGACAATATTATTCTAAAATGTTCCCATCGCATCCAACACTTATTAAAATAATCTAATCTGTTTAAACATATTGGAGGGAACAAGAGTTGATATGTAATTATCTCTTTCCCTAAATTGTTCTTTGATTTGGTTTCAGGGTTCAAAGATCCACCCAGTTTTTGTGTTAATAGCCAGCACTGATGTCACTGGGAGAAACAGAACAGAAGATAGAGGTGGAGGTTGAATTTGAAGATAAATTGAATAAAAACATTAGAAGCCACTGGATAAGAAAAGCAAACAAACAGCCAAGTCCACCTCTGGTTTCATAACTCTTCCTTGTTTCTTGATGTATCATAATATCCTTCCTTTCCCTTTTTAATCATGCAAACTTACAGCTGTCTTTTTAAACATTTTTAGACTCAACTTCAAGTGCCTCACTTGATACCATATGTCACACATTTCCTCTTCTTTTTGTGAAATGGCTTCAGATAGAATGGTTTAACCTTATTTTCCTGCTGTCTGGATTTTGTCTCTTGGTATTCAGAAGCCTCTTTCTATCTTGAATGTCATTCATTTTAAGTCATTTAATCAAATTTTGGTCACAGGTTTTAAATTCTGCACTGTTAATCTTCTTATCTAATATAAGAAGCTAAAACCACATTTATTACAAATTGTACCATGATGAAGATACATCGCTACACAGAGCAGCTAAAGGACAGTAGAAGATTCTTGATAGAAAGTTACTAAGTGTAAACTGCAAACAGAAAATGAAGTGACAATAACAGGGTGTAAAATAGACCAGACTTGCTCTGTCTTACAAAGTCCAGATGCTTTTTTCTTTCTGCTGCACTCCTACCTTTCTACCACCTCTGCCTTGCCATCACATGAGTTTTTAGCCATTTACATAATTTTCAGCATGTGGATTTGATCTACTGTCTTAGATGACAATGTCTAAGGAAGACCATCAAATGCTTCTAACAGACATACATGTGTGTGCTGTTACATTTCAAGAGTCTGAACATTAAAATCTAAATTTAACAGCAGTACTTAAGTTCATTTTTGAAGGTTTTTTGAAGGCTGTTGTGGATTGTTTTTAGCTGGATAATAATTTGCCTCAATTCTTGTACAATTAAATTGTATCTCAAATTTCACACTGCTTCCTGAGTTCCCTTCTTGTATTCAATTTGTATAATTTTATTCTTTCTAGTTCAGAGAAATGTAAATCGATATCCAGGAACTTTTTTGAAATGCATTACTTCTGAGTGACTGCCTCACTTTATTTCATTATTTTCATTTCATGGTCATGAACATCCCAGATATGATGATAGGTGTGAAAGATAAGCACTCTTTCTGAAGATGCATAATTCTATCCATTGACAAAGGATAAGGCTGGATAACTATACCAGCTGACTGTTTCAGGTGATTTAGATCAGGTAAAATAACTTCTACCCTCTGAAATTAGGCTGTAATCTAAGTCTAGGGGGACTAAATTATCTAATACCAGGAAAGAGTAAAATACTGAAAGTCTCAGATCCTCCAACATACCTCCCTGTTGCCATCTATTCATCTTTCTCACTGTCATTTTTCCTCCATTTCATGACCCAGTGTTCCCTGGCACTACAAGAAACCCCTAAATCTCTCTCCCTTTCCCCTCCAGAGTGTCCTGCCTACGGTGCTGCCTATGAAGAGCTGAGACTGAAAAACAGTTTGTCCTTTTGAAGCACCTAAATGCAGAAAGACTTCAGATTTGGCTTTACTTTATATATATGAGTAATCTCCCTGAAAACAATGAAGTAATTTTCTTAAGTTCCTTCTGAATGGGGTCCTGAAACTGCTTTTCATAAAAGAACCTTAGTGTGCACATAAATGCATGCCCAAATTTGACAGATTGGCACATAAAGCCTAATCCTAGCTCTACAGAAATCAAAAAGTAGCCAGTGATCACAGTGCATGAGAGATTTGGCTTTAAAAACAACTCCAAAACCAAATATGCAGCTCCCATATTCTTTGCCTTTGTCTCCAATTGTTCACTGAAATATCTTGAAAAAATATTGCAATCTCTTTTTAAGGAAATAATTTGAAAATTTAGCTCTTGCAACTAAATTGAGCATTAAGTTTCATTCCTTCATCTGTGTAATGATAGTGGTAGTTATTAATGCTTATTTTTATAGCTCTCCTCATCTCACCTCTTATCAGACACCTAGTATATTTAAAATCCTCCTTACAGCAGGCACTAACCTTCACATCCAACCTTTATTTCCCAGCTTAACCTACTGGCTTGTACTACAACATTGCTTCTGCTTTTTAGGAAGTCTTTGGGTGAATTTTGTTGCAGTTCCTCATACACTCTTTTTCAAATTTTACTTCAGTCTTGTCAGCCTGGAGGAGCCCATGTGATTAGAAGTAATAGTCCCTAAAGAGAAAAAAGCAGGTAGGGAAGCTTGAACTACTCATCACGGTTATTTGACTAGTGAAAGAAATACCCTTATTTTTTTCAGGTAGAAGATCAAAAAAAGTCATTTTCCTAAAACGTAAGTCTGAAAAATGAGAACAAAAACCCACTTATACTATGATGTAGTTAATAGACACCAATCTTGTCAGTAATGAATTGGTCCTGTAGTACATAAAATTTGGAATTGACAAACGTTACAAATTTTGAAATAAGGTATACGCATTTGAAATAAGCATTTCTTAGAAATTTTTAGAAAGCACCTGAAAAGACTGAAGCCCATTAGAAATTATTACACCTTATTATTATTATGAACAGTTTCAATGATTATTCTGAGGTACAATATTCAATTTCCTTTCATTTTTTTTTCCATTCAAGGCCTCAGGAAAGATTGAGGAGACATGTTTTCTTTAAAACTTTGGTTTTATTGTTTTTATACATTCTTCCATCTTTATTTTCTCCAGAGAAACTCAGACAATTACTTTTAATGGCATTTAGGTTCTTAAGCACCCCATTGAAAATGAGACTGAAGTTACTAAGCCAGATAAGCACCCCTGAATATGGTGCCTTTGATGCCTAATTTACATTCCACTAGTTAGGTATGTAAATATGAGAATTCAAATTCAGGTAGCTAAATTTCAGGAGTAGGTTAAAATTGTTTTTCTGTTATCTTAAGTCCAAAACTAAGGAAAGCACTTAAGCCTATTTTTAAATATGGTCCCTGTTAAGGCACAACATGTAATCATGTATTCTTAAATCCTTAAAAGTTATTGCAAATGTGGTATTTTCCTGACTCAAGACCAGTGAAAACTAGAAAGCCACCAATGAAAAAAGATGCAATCCACTTTTGCTCCAGTTTACGTCATGCAGTAATTTAAATCTGAGTTAGCCCCAAAGGATATTACTTTTATCTGTTTGGGAAGTTTTAGAAGGGCTAAGTCTGGATTTGGTTCTGTCCATTCTGCTTACTACCCAGACAAACAAATAAGAAAGGAGTTGTAGGTATCGCTGAAAAAAAACATGTTCTTTTTATTTTTTTCCACCAAAGAAATAATTTTAGACTAGGTTTTGATTCCTCTTACTCAGATAATGTGGCTCATCAGAGTAAGTCGATGCTTCATATGAGTACAATGTAAGGCTTTTTGTAAGTAACTGAAATCTCAAGCTTTTCTTACTGTCTTCTATTATCTGTTTTAAAGTATTTCCTTATTTATTATCTTTAATACCCTATGAAATATACTGATTGTAAAAATAATATCTAAGTCATTAAGTGTTATCTGAACTACTTTCTACAATGTCAGCTAAAATAAATCACATTTTTTAAGGGATTCTATATCATTCTTCTACAAAAAATAACAGGCATTTTCCTTTATTTTCTTTTAGCCCTCTCTTTAAGACTTTTACTTTGTGGTTCTGATATGTGACTGCTTTTATAATGTCAGGAAAGTACCTTGAGCTAAAAAATTTATTGTGTTATAAACTTTGCACAGAGATTTAGCATTTCTGTATTAACCATCCTTTACACTGTATTCTTACTATCTCCCTTCAAGGTAATCCTTTTTACAGTGGGTCATGGCTTTTCGACGTCTGCACAAAAACACATTTGCACAAAGAAATAAAAGCCAAATTCACAAACCTACAAATGATGAGCAGAAAGGGCTTGTATTCCAGCTTGCTTTCCTGCAAAATCCTTTGAAAGGCTAAACAGCCTTTTCAGTGCAAGCACTAATCTGCAGACTTGTATCGCTATGTTTAAATGTAATGAGATTCCAGTAAACACATGCACTCCATGTCGACACAGTGAGCTCAGTTTAAGAGCAGCTTATTTCCAGTTACTTTCAGGCAACTAAAACTAGACCTGAAATACTACTTTAACTGAAATGAGAATGCCTGTGCAGGGATTTGCACTACCTCAGTGAGACATTCACAAGTTTGCTTATGGACAAGGCTTAAGTCATGCAGAGAGCTCTTCCACCATCAAAACTCCCACTGCCTTGTCCAAACTTTCCTTTTTTTGTCTCCCTTTCTTGATTGAGGTTAAACAAAGTCAACTTTCCCCATTACTGTTCTATTTATCTCCACCAGTCTTTAAGAGAATACATAGATCTTGTACTCATGTCTGAATCATTTATTATTATCTTATGCCTGTTGGAAGAATCTTTGTGGCCTTGTTCCATGTTAAGTGATGCTCAATCTTTCCATGTCCTAAATTCAGTATGAGTTTCACAGCTTTTTAGTTAGGAATCGAAATTCATGATCTAGACTAAACTCTACTGACTTCAAGGGATTTGTTCTTCAGTAAGTATTCCAGGAAAAGACCCTAGGTATAGCAACGTTAGGCTGATGAAGACTTACTCTTTCATTACTCCCACACTTGAGTAATGAAACCAAATCTCTGTTTCTTATAACAAAAGATGATGAAATGCATAAACAGAAAGGTTTGTTAAAACAGAATAACATAAATTGTTATTCAGGAAAACTAAATGAAGTTAAGCACCTCAACCAGCTATAAATAAATCGAATATGCCACCATGACTATTGTTGATATACCACCTTCATAACCACTGATGCTTAGCCAAACAGAAAATGAAAGTTGGATCAACTAAAGGGAAAAACCAAGAGCACTATTGCTCTACAGTTTTCTGCTGCTTGACACATGGTTTGTATTGGAGGTGCACTCATACCCCTTATGAAACCCTTTGCAAGCTTGTAAATAAACGTTAGCTACAGAGAGTAATGTTGATTTATACAAATGGCAAAACGCTTTCAAGGTTTTGTGTTGGTTCCATACTTCAAACAACCTGGAAGTATAGGATGAAATGATTAGAGGGTTACTGCTTTGAAAAAGTAATCAATGCCATTTGTTTTCTGATTACACGTTTACCGGTTCATAATTAAAAAAAATAAATCATACCTCAAGGCAAAGGAACTCAGTGGAAGAGAGTCTTCCTCTCTTAGACTGGTTTTTTCTAATCTCCCTTCAAAAGCTGTTTCCAGGTCTGGAATCAGGCTGAATCAATCAGTACGCATGCTTCTACTGTGCTCAAGAAGTAACAATCTTTATTAGCTGAGAAGCTGCAGCACAGTAAGCTCACCAATTATTTGAGAATCCTGGTATTAAGACTTTTTTCTTTTTTTTTTTCTTTTTACATTTACATGTTATAACTTTGTGTAGGCTTGGCCCTTATGTGTGTAGTGGGTCTTTGAAGGGCATCTAAAGACTATTCAGTGGACAGATAGCCCCATAACTGCTATTTAGCTTGTCTAGGGATTTTTTTTTGCCCAGGGACATGGGATCGTTTTCCCATGACAATGACTAAAGCTTCATCTTTCAAGAAATCTGAATTGCAGAGAGTAAAACCAACTAAGGCTGAACCACTTGGCCTGGGTAGAAGCCTGAGGACTGGGGAAGAACCCATAACACTGGTGTCATCCTCAGCTGAAATGTGCAGCAGCTTTGCATATTACTGATAAGACGGTGCCACCACTGCTAATTATCTCACTGGCATAAAAACACATATCATAGTATGAAAAAGGCAGATTTCTATCAAGAATTTTTCATTTTTCCTTTTCTTCTGCCAGTACTCTCCTAGCTGTGTTGTGAGCAAAGATTTCTGCAGCATAAGACAGGTTTTATTTTTTTCTTTTTTTCTGTTTTGTCAAAAGACATGATCAGGCAAAACATTTAAATAAGGGTAAACTTAAGATATGTGAATAATGTCATTGCCTGGAGCAAGGCCAATGTTTCAGGAGGACAGCAGAGATCTGAACTTTACACCTTCTTGCTTACATATGAAAAGGTCTCAGATGAATGATCTATTTATCTAGTGGATTGTTTCTCTTTAAACAAAGAAAAAAGCAGAATGTACTGTGTATTTGTCACTGCCAGTTTGCATAATGCTAGGATATTATTTTTTAGGTCAAAATCTATGAAATGAGCTTTCAATCCAGCATGAAAATTATGGGGAAAAAGTAAATTTCTCTCATTTCTGTAGTGCTCCACTCTGTCACTGGTGTTGCCCGTGTCTTATTCCCACTTGAATGGGTGATGAGAAATGTTTATCTCCAGATCAAGCTGCTTGCTCAACTTTCCTGGTGTGGTTTATATTTAATACAGAAGAAGGCAGCAAGCTAGTAATCCCTGAAAGCATCCTTCTGATGAGTCAGACTAGCTGTTAGCAAGTCTAGTCACTCATTACCAGGCTTTTAACTCCAAGTAGTGCAGAGGTGTGAAAAAGATCGGGTGAATTTTAATACTTCTCTCATCCTGAGCAGTGCTACTTGAGCTTTGCACTCATGCAGCACATGATAATTTTGATATTCCATTTCTGTTCAGCAATTTTGCCACTTTTCTTTTTAACCCAATAGCATAAACATTATTTTACATATACGAACAACCAAGATTGTTTTAGGTTTAAAAACAAATGGGCATATCTTCAACTCCTCAGTTTTCTGCCACCAATCATATTATATGTTTCTATGCCAGATATTCTGCACATAGAATAGATTACTACAAGGCTGATATTTAATTTGCTTAATTAATTTCATTGTGAAGGCATGTTTGAAGCCACATTATTGAAGGATTCCTCCAAGGTAACCATTTAACAGCTAAGTAACCTTTAATTACTTTGCTGTAATGATACACATCTAAGACAGATATTGTTATACTGTGACATCTGAGCACTTTAACCTAAAGGTAGTTATTAGCACTCCCATGCAAGATTCATTATGGATCATATTTCATTAATGGAGAGTATTGTGTTCTTATCTGAGTATGTACTCGCGAACATTATTAACATATCTCTCCGAATGTGACCATGTAGCAACTCAAAAGAATCCGTGGTTTTTCATAAAGCATTTCTTAACTAAAATATATGCTATCATACAAGGGAAAAGTTATATGACAGCTCTTCTGGAACCGTTTGATACATATACTAAAGAGGAAGAGAGTTACTTAGGGCTGGACAATGTATATAATTACGATTAGCCATGCAATATTTGTAGAAGAAAGAATTAAAATGCAAATTAATGCTGCACTGCAAGAATCACTAGTTGTGATTTATATCACCACAGGTGAGAAGACAGTCCAGACTTGTAGATGACTACAGATGTACACAAATTAGAATAGATTAGATGACATAGCACATCACCGCCAATTCTAATAGGCATGAATTCATCATGATACATTTATTCATTCTGCACAATACTTCTTTTCATCTGAGTTTTCCAGTGGTGACTGGTTTTTCATCCAATGTGTTTCTCACATTCTTTTATGACTCACTGAGCTAAAGAAAAAAACACATTTTAAAAAACAAAGTTTCCTTCTGGGAATAAATAAAAATAACCATATGTGAATTGTCTACGGCAAATAATGCAGAAGCTGAAGAGAAAGAAAAAAGCAGGTATTAGCTCGTCTTTCCTTGAGTTCCCAAGTAATGGTAGAACGTTACTCACCCTTTTCCAATGAAATGAGTTACTTAGGAAATAACTAATTTACTCAAAGTCCACAGAGGCATGAACGAGTCAGAGGCATGTATTTCATCTGAGTCAGGTCATAATCACTAAATTATTTGTCTTACATAAAGGAGGGAGAGGTGAAGGAAGGAACAGAAGGGCACAGTACATTTCCCTCACAGGAACGGTATTTAAGGGAAGACAGAGATTCTATATGGTTTATGCTCAGGAGCTCAAAGAGGAGCCAGCACATTTCCAAACAGACTTACTCAGTGCCACAAACAGAAAGCAAGTTGTTACAAACTATGCAAGCTAGAACTGAGAATGAACAGAAGAGTAAACAATTTTTTTTCCCAACTGACTTCACGTGGTTTTATTCTTAGATTTTTAGGACAGAAAGAGTTGCTGTGATCACTTAGTCTGATTTCCAGCATCACACAAGCAGTAGGCATATGGGACAAGCACAAATATTTAAAACACTGCCTGTTTCAGTACTATTCTTAATCTCTCACAGTCTTTCAGCAGTAAATTGATTAACTCTTCATAGCAAAAGATATGGACTAATGTATAAGGAAGATAATTATTTATGCCTATGCACTGCTTTCATGTCTGTTATTTTTAGATAATTTTATGCACAGTCCCATGTTCCTTCCCTGCACAAAACACAATCTCTAAGCCGTGACCCATTCCTAAAAATGGATTTTCTTCCTGCTGACAGGTACTATTGCAGCGATCAAGCATACATTGCTGTACTGGGTCTTGCATTCACATAAAAGTATTGTTTAAAGAAGGATGAAGGATTTTCAGTCCTGTCAGATTTTAAGATCCTGAAATACCTGATTGTTAATCTATCTGTGTCATCTTATGCCAGCAAAACACGTGATGCAAAAAGATGAAAGGTTGTATACTGAAAAATAACATTTTCTTTATCCTTTGTAAAGGTATTTAGCGAAGTTAGAAAGTTACACAATGGTTAAACTGTATCTGCTCTTGTTTTGCAGAGATCCTTCCTCTTGCAGCCATCTTCTCTGTGTGTACAGCATATATGGGATTAATTCTTATTCACTTTCTTACATGGTTCAGTTAATTCTCTCCTTAAGAAGCAAAGTACTAACTACTAATCAAAGCAACAGTATTTGGCATTATTTTCTTACTGAACTATGGAATAGTGGCATTTTATGATTTGAACACACTTAGTAACAAATTTAACACAGGGCAGAGAAGAAACTCAGTTTCAAAACCTTGTAAAAGCAAGGAGGCATCTGGAAAGTATTATGAAAGTATTTTCACATAAATATGAGTCTGTACATAAAAATGGGGATGGTCAAGATAGCAAGAGAAGAACAATTATTTCCTGTTCAACCACGCAACCGCTGGAAATACCTATGTACTGCTGTTTACTCACAGAAATAGTAGCTTCACCTGCAGTTGCTCTGCTTTTTATCAAAGGAGAAATAAGATTTAATCATTGTGGAGAAGCCAGTTTTGTCATGCCAAATGCAGCTGCTGATGAAAGAAAGGGATGCATAAGGAGCTTGGAAGCACACCAAGGAGGCCTCCCATTGTGGAAAGTGACTTTTTTCTTTCCTGAATCTGTCTGAAAGATTGCTTTTAAATCCATGAATGTTCTCATCTTTCCTTTGGGGAAATGCCCCTTTTCTGGGAATTCTGAATGAGTGAGACTCTTATGGCCGGAAGCAACATCAAGAGGTTTTGGGGCAAAGCTCAGGAATGAGCCTCTCCATCATTGCTGAGCAGTCTGCACCATGGTCGTACACAGCCTGACTGGGCCCCTTCCTGGGACAAACCGCAGGCCAGTCATCATGCCGATGTACCATTAAGCTCACACAACAGTGTATTGGGTTTGCATGGCAAGGTTTTGGTAGTGAAGGGGCTACAGGAGTGGCTTCTGTGAGAAGCAGCTAGAAGCTTCCCCTATGTCTGACAGAGCCAATGCCAGCTGTCTCCAAGATGGACCCGCCCCTGGCCAAGGCTGAGCCCATCAGCGACAGTGGTAGCACCTCTGGGATAACATATTTAAGAAAGGGTAAAAACTGCTGTGCAACAGCAGCCAGAAGAGAGGAGTGAGAATATGTGACAGGAACAACTCTTCAGACACCAAGGTCAGTGAAGAAGGAGGGGAGGAGGTGCTCCAGGTGCCAGAGCAGAGATTCACCTGCAGCCTGCGGTGAAGACCATGGTGAGGCAGGCTGTCCCCCTGCAGCCCATGGAGGTTAACAGTGGAGCAGATATCCACCTGCAGCCCATGGAGGACCCCACGCCAGAGCAGGTGGATACCTGGAGTCTGTGACACCATGGGAAGCCTGTGCTGGAGCAGGCTCCTGGCAGGATCTATGGACCTCTGGAGAGAGGAGCCCACGCTGGAACAGGTTTGCTGGCAGAACTTGAGACCCCACAGGGGACCCATGCTGGAGCAGTCTGTTCCTGAAGGACTGAACCCCATGGAAGGGACCCACACTGGAGCAGTTCGTGAAGAACTGCAGCCTGTGGGAAGGACTCACAATGGAGTAGTTCGTGGAGGACTGTCGCCCGTGGGAGGGACCCCACGCTGGAGCAGGGGAAGAGTGTGAGGAGTCCTCCCCTGAGGAGGAAGGAGCAGCAGAGACAATGTGTGATGAACTGATGGTGACCCCCTTTCCCTGTCCCCCTGCGCCACTGGTGGGGAGGAGGCAGAGAAAATCAGGAATGAAGGTAAGCCCAGGAAGAAGGGAGGGGTGGGGGGAAGGTGTTTTAAGATTTAGTTTTTATTTCTTATTATCCTACTCTGATTTGATTGGTAATAAATTAATTTTCCCCAAGTCGAGTCTCTTTTGCCTGTGACGGTAATTGCTGAGTGATCTCTCCCTGTCCTTATCTCAACCCCCGAGCCTTTTGTTATATTTTCTCTCCCCTGTCCAGCTGAGGAGGGGGAGTGATAGAGCTCACAAACGTGAACATGCAGAAAGGCTAAATATTAGGTTGGTCTGAATGTATGGAAATAGGCAGTGTTTTCAGACTCACATGTAACTTCTGAGAGTTAAATATATCCTACAGCCTTTAAAAATCAGGCCTGAAAGGCACTTCACAACACATCAGTTCTCATAAAATTTTAGACAAAGTCCAGTGAAGCTGGTTGACAACAATAGGCTCTTGGTTAGGTCCTCATGTCTGAATATCTAATATAACTCTGGTTAGTTTGCTCTTCTACATTTCACAGCTCCATGGCCTGTATGTGGAACATCACCCACAGCTAAAACCTGCTGCATCATGACCTTGGTTGTTTAAAGCCTATTTGACAAGATGTTTGTACTGAGCTACAACCACAATACAGTCACTTCCTTCAGCTGCAGAAATCACACTTAAAATGTGATTCGTTTTCATGAGGTCAGCCCCTGTCAACTGGAGCTTTGTGACGTGGATTCCACAATGAATAATGTTGCTTTGATGCTCATCTATCCAAATCTGTGCTCGGTAACTCCGTCTTTCAGTTTTGCTTCCTCCTGCACCTCTAAATCAAGAAATAATTCTATTTATAAGTCATTTCCTCAATTAAGTTAGTCTATGCTATAGGCTGGCTTTCCACTGTTTTTATTACATGGCTTTCCCAACAGATGGTGGTTTGTGTTTTGTTTTTTTTTTTTTTTTTCTCCCCCATGTTGGTCGAGAGATCAAAGGATTCAGCCATACTTGTCTTTTGTTTCGGGAGGTGTGTGGATGAAATTTTGCATATGTTGCATGACTGTGAAGTTGGGTTAATGTTTTCAATTGTTACTCTAACAAGAGGCAAATGCTGAACTTCTGTGTTACTAGAAACATTATGGGCTCTGTTGATGAACGAACATAATATTCCCACCCAGAAAACTGGATCAACATCTTAATATGATTGCCATCTCTCTTAAAAGTACAATCTAAGTCTGTAATGAATTAGGAAAATGGTATCATCTCATGGTAAAGTAAGGTAATCATGTGCCAGTGGGAATATTTACATTGTGGAAATAAATAATTCATCATAACATCCTTTAATTGATAGGAGAAATAATGAACATCCAAATGCAAACAGTGGGTGTATTTTCAGCTCCTCTGGTAGCCATCACTAAAATTAATTTGCTTAAAGCAGTCACAAAACTCTGAGTCATCACTTTAACAATGCTAGAAATTAATTTTTTTTCTGTGACTATACAAATGAAGAGTGAACCTCAGCCTTTGTTACACCAGTATAAGTCATAGAGAACTCCACTGAAGACAACTAGTACTAGGAAAAAACACCCCACATTTTAAAAAAAGAAATTAAACCCAGATCCTAAGAGTGTCTTTAACTTGAATCACTCATTATCTGAGCATACTCAAAGTTACTCATGGTTTTAAGACATGGACTCACAAAGCAAGACATTGCATGTGGTATAAGTGAAACTCCACTCAACTGTTCTGCATGTGTGCGTGTGCACACTCCACTCTGCGAATTTACTGCCATGGAGGTCTCTTTCTATCTCACTCTTTTTTTCTTCCCTCCAGCAGCATAAACAAAAGTTTTCCCACAGTTCTGAGACTCATTTCTTTGAACCTAATGAATATGTCAACTGGCTTCAGTTTCTTATTCATGGAAGTCATTCAGCTGTGGCATACTGTATACAGTTCTCCACTGTAATCAACCAGCATTTCTCAGCCACAGAAGGCGAAAGCCATGTACGGTGAGGGAATAATGGTTTTCTAAGTTATCTCAGTGGAAGCGTGCTAGCGCATAGATTCCTCTCATTAGGAGGCAGGGCATTCAAATTTGACACTATCGTTCACACTGGACTCTTTTTGCACTGAGAAAATTTAAAAAAAATTCTGTGTTTACATTTACTTTGTGTGAGTTGGTTTTTTTTATCACTGGAGGAGTAAATGCAAGATCTTGCTACTATCAAGCTTCATTTTGTGTCATCGCATGTCTCTAGTGATCATACCAGATCCACAGAAACACTGATGCTCTCTACAGACCATATCTTTACCAATTCTCTCTCATCTCAGAGAAGTTTTCAATTAAAACCAAACTGTAGAGTGCTGGAACATCACCTGTGGAGTGACTTTCATTTACATTTTCTTTAAAACATATGTGTAAAGTAATATCAAAGTAATATGTTTCTGGAGTTGATTATTTTTTTTTTTTTACTTAAGAATAAACTGGGAGGTCTGCCATAGCAATTTGGATATATTTATCAAGACCTAAACAAAAGTTAGTTGCTGAATAGCTGAACTGATCAGACTTGAATAATAATAGGGGTTTCATTAGTGATTTCTGCTGTGCAACAAATGGCCCTTGCGGTTGTAAATTCCATGTCTTTGTTCTGCTTCTCATCATATCTTCTACCTCTCCTCTGTATGACTTACTAAAGAACCTTGCTTTCATTTTGCCTAAACCGTTAAAGTCTGTAGACTGAGGAATAAAGGTGAAGAAATAAAATAGCCAACCACACTGTTTTGACTTGTGATAGTTTAAAACTTGATTTTGTTTCCTGCATGTAAATGTTCAACTTGTAAATCTCAGAGTGAACCTCAGACATAATTACTGACTTTCTGTCACTTTAGACATAAATAGATTCCAAATTGCTTAGGTGTAATTATGAAATATGCAAGGGCAGGACTGAATGCATTAAATGACAGCTGAAAACCTGCGATGTTCATATTTCCTGCCAATGACTAAAGCATGACCCCTTTGCTAAATACTTTCCCCAAAAAAAGGATATTTGTACTGCATCTGAATTTTAAGATACTGACCCAGATCCTTTGCATGCATATGATTTGAAATAGTCCTGTTCTTACAAATATACCTTTATGTTGCTTAATGGAAGATCAAATGCATCAGTTAGTTGTCAAATATTCAGCTGTCATAAAGGCATGTCCTTCTTATTTCACTATGTCAGGATAATGAACAGTAGCTGCAAATTTAAAGTATTATACTTTTAACTGTGTGGTTTACATTTAAAGTTTAGTATGCATTATAATTTGTATTAGGAAATCAATTCTTATCTTGTTAAAAAAAAGATACTTCGAAAAAAATCTCATTCAAAATTTTTCTCTTCAGTGTCTCACTTTGCTGAGGATGAAATATCCGTAGTAGCTACGTAGGCTTTCCCAACAATGAGGGGTAGGAAAGATGTCAGCCATTGCTGCCATGTATGCTATTCAGTTGAGAGAAGTTTACTTCATAAATTAAACTACTCCAACAGCTAAATTATCACATAAAGACTAACTGTCCTACTTTAAAAGATCTACTCTGGAAATAAATTTTTTTTTGAATTATATTTTCATTGGGGATGACACGATGAAGTTTTGAAAAATCTGAGTTTTCCTCATTTAAAATCTCTTTTAGCAAACAAGTGTTCAAAATCCAGCTAAAGTCAAAGGAGGTCTGCAGTGTATTCAAAGACAGGCCTTCATAAATAATTGCATTCAACCATGAACCTGATTCATATTTGTTTAAAAAGGGGTTTATGGAGTTTTTCCAAAAGTCTTTTAAATGGGAATCAGGTTGCCTCTTTATGGTGACCTCCTACTTCTGTAACTTTATCACAAGATAATGCCACACAACAAGAGGTGCCATTTGGGACATAGCACCTGGCCTGTAAGAAATACATGCTTCTGCATGACAGTGCTTAAAAAAGTGTAGAACTTCCAACAACACATCCTGGTTTCCTTACAGAAATATTTGTCAGACTTAGCAGAACAAATGACTCACTTACGTTGTCTTATGAGAAAGGACTGTCACATTCTCTATCCCTTCCCTGTACTTCTCTTGTAAATATTGTCTTCGCGTCATTGGAAAGTTTCCATAGTATATCCCTTCCCAACCAATGACATAGTGAATTACGGCCGGGAAAAAGAATTATATGCTATATATAGCTACATATAACTGTATATAAAACTACACACTTCAAAAATGCTAGGGAGGTTATAGCTATGCCAAGACTTATTCTTTTTAACAATTGTACATGTGTGAAAAGCCTGGTTTTATGCAAAGAGTTTTCACACAAGGTAGCCTAAGGGACTGGAAATCATTGTAATGTGGAGCAGCAGAAGCGATGGTTTGCAGACATACCAACCTCCAGAGGAATCAAACCCCTTTATTTTGTGATTTTGGCCACTGACCCTGTGAGATGCCTGGGCAGATGTGTGCCTAACACTGACTATCCTGTTACTTGCCATTCTCCACAGACAAGAACATCAGTACAGCAAAAAAGTCCACTACCTGGGATTTCCCAGTATAGCAGAAATCATTATCCTGCTTTTTTATGAAACAAGGTGAAGTGTATCTTTAAACATCTAAGACATGTTTTCTTTTTTTCCTATGTCAAAACTACCCCAGCGATTGAAAGAAGTAGTCTAAAATGTGTTTACACTGTACATAAGTTAGAGATCTGGCTCTTCAGTGTTATTTTCATGTACTATAGCAACAGGATATCTAGTGGTTTGAAAGGTTAAAGCATCCTCCTTTACTGCGATTTCTTTGTGATTATAGTGATGCTTAGAACTAGTATGGCACAAATAATTGTTATATCACATAATTGTTATATCACAAATGAGAACCATCCTTTAACACTATCCTTTTCCTTCATATTTTCTTTATATATTTGGTAAGCATGTAAATGCCATATAAAGGTATAATTAATTAGATGGAAAGCAAATTAGCCTGAAGGTGATTCTTAACTTAAAAAATCATTTGCTCAAATGTTTCACTTAAAACCCACAGGTCAGAATCTTAACTGATGTAAACTGACACAGCTCTGCTGTCTTCAATGAAGTTAGGCCAATTTATGCCACATCTGCTACTACTGAAGTCAATGTTTCACCCTGAATTTTATATTACATAATGAAACACAACATGTTTTCTACCAGCAGTAGCACTGGTCCTTCAAGTAATGTGTTTCTTCAGAGTCATTCTCTTAGGAAAAAAACTGCTCTTCCATCACTATATACATGTGTATGATATATACAGAGAGACAAAAAAGACAGAGGCATAAATGTATCAGAACAGGATGTCCATTACTTAGAAAATGCACTCTAGACCTCTTCTAATGTGAAGTACAGAAGGGATAAAAAAAAGTGGAAAGTATAATTCAGCAAAATTTTATGAGTTGAACCAAAGATTTTTAAAATACACAGAGTCCGGAAAAAGCAAATATGTTACAGGTGGTAGCGTTATATAACTTCATATGCAATAACTTAATGTTTTATGTACATCATAAATCTGAACTAAATTTAAAGCTTCTTTATTGATTAAGAATGAGAAATAACCTGCAAGTAAAGTGATCCCAGATCTTTTAAGTTCATCCAGTTAAAAATGAGTTTTAATCTGTTGGACAATGACAAGAAATTTGGAATTAGGAGACAATAAAAGAAGCCAGGTTAGTTCTTCGGACAGCATCTATTGATTTACCTCTGTTGAAGAAACACTAATGTATTCCTGCTGAGGATCTGGCAAACAATTTTGTACAGCTCTTGCAATGCCTGTCTGTGTGTTAAAAAAAAGGTTCTATAGGGCATTCTCTGTGTCTCCACCTGTATGTAAGGGTTAAGTAAATGGAAAATCCTGTTCTTTCCTAAACAGGACTGTTCCCTGCTGGTTCACACAAACTACCCCAAAGGGAGGCCTGGGGAAAGGGAGCAGGGCTCCTTCCCCCTGCTCAGGCATGCACAGGCAGGTGCATTCTGCATCCTGTTGTGATTTTCGAGTGGCTTTAATGCACCTCTGTGTCTCCCTGCAGTTGGATTTGTTCCTTTCAAGCACAGATCTGACTTGTGTAATTTTGCAACCGTTAAGTACAACATTCCTACACATTCAATCCTGTTTCCTCAGAAGTCAGTGGGAGCAGAACATGGCTTTACTAATTACTTTCTTGTTTTGTCTGGTAATTGGTTTCTTGTACTATATTGCGTTATGTGGAGAGAATGCCACATGTTGCCTAACCCCGGATCCCTGAAGTTGCTGTACGTGTCTGTGTTAGGTCATCTCACCTAAACTCAGGCACGTACAATATAGACATCTACATATGAGCCAGTTTGCCCCATTCAGTGAAGGTTCAAATACAGCCTCTCCAATGGGTGATCTTGAGCTTTAAATTAGGCTCTCTTCAGGTATTTTCTGCATATACACATACTACATTCTCTCTAAATATGTTCTTTCCTGCTTACTCATGGCTTATGTGCTTAAAGTCTATTCAAACATTAACTTTATTCTTCTCTCTAAATACTGTGGTTATTCACTTACACATCTGGAATGGATTTAAGTGAAGATTAGTCTGCTTTACTCCTTAGACTGCGGTGTAATTCACAACATATTAGGTTGTATACATTTGCGCAGATCATTTTTAATCAGATGCACAGCATGCTGTTCATATCCTTTTACCTTTTTATTATTATTTCTGATACTGTACTTCATCAAACTCAATTAGAGCTGCCTAGTTTCATCACTAGAAATGGTTTTCTTCAAGCATGGAATGGGGCTGCGATACGCTGCTTCATATTGAAGAGATATTCAACAGCTATAACAATTCATATTCCCATTACTTTATGACTGTTACACAAAGTAATTTATTACCTTTCCCCAATCATAACAATTGTACCATATTCCAGCCTCCTGCAGCCTGCTCCAATTTCTTCCAGTGTCTCCTCTATTGCTTGCCACTCATTTCTTTAAATTTCACTTCTCCATCCTCTTCAGTTTGGCACACACTAATTTCCTCTCCTCTACCGGACTCAGGCAGGTGGGTTATATTCAGAGCTCAGATAAACAAGCAATCTTATTAGACAGTAGGTACATTCCCTGACTATTCTTCTAATCACTTCACATTTACCTCTCTAAGTGCTTGAAAAATAAATAAGCAGATGGTGAAGTCAGTTAATTTTCCACAAGTGTTGTGGCAGAAAATGAATCTTCAGGAAATGTTTTAGATGGCAATTTTTTAACTCAAAATCAACCGCTTGCCTTCACTTATCCTTTTTACCTTTTTTAATATGCTAGGGAGGTATCAACTATACATGATACAGAAGCAATGGCCCTTTGACACGTCCAGTGCTGCTGTCTGACATGACAACGTAAACCATCTGGCTCTCACAGATGCAGTGTGCAGGGGTTAATATTGCATCCCCTCCCCATTCGTCGTGTCTCTAATAGCTGCTGTCAATCAAACACCCTCTTCTTTCCCAGCTCTGGAGGAGATGCACATTTGAAATTCCTGGCTAGGTGGTATGGGAAAGGAAGGAGCAGGCTCTAGTTGAGAGACAGAGACAGGCCAAATTATTTTTCATTGCAAACCTAATGCATTCATTTATTTGTCTGATTTTGTCCCTGCAAGGGACAGGACCCCGCCTGACTAAAGCCTGAGAAGAGGTGGGTACTGCTGCCTCCTGCCTGCCCCGCTTTCTCTCTGCGTGGGCAGACCCGGACTGAGAAGGCATTGACCCCTCCTGTGTGACTGTCCAGAGGGTACAGAAACTTGTGCCACTGGAAGGGCAGGTGAAGATGATTTCACTCATAGCTTAAGTATGAAAAGGAAATGAAAAGCTAACAGTGTCCGAGGCAGTTCAGATAAACATACTCCTGACTTCCCCAGTTTGTGAAGTTGAAAGCAAGGGTCAAAAGAATGATTCAGGCACACGGGGACTAACAAACTTACTGCATAAATGATGAAAAATACAACTTAGATTTTGTTGATAGTTAGGGACTGCTAAAAAGAAGCTAAAACAAACATCCTCTTTCAGCTCCAGGGCCAAACACATCATTGACTCAAGTGTCTCAAAATCCAGAATGTTAACCCAAGGTTGGATCTGGCCTCTCATCTCTGATCATTCTTTCTATAAATCCTTGATAAAGTGTGTGTTAGTTTTATGGCACAGTCATAAAACAGCCAAATGTAGAAGTAAATGACCTCATACCAGCTATCTCTCTGCAGATAGATTCACTTGGCAGATAGCCAAGAATTGATTGACACACATCTTACGGAACTAGAGTTAATTAATATGTCTACCAATTCCCAAATGGATCTCAGGAAGCAGAGAATCTGTTTAATGCAGTAAGCAATGACATACTGTGTGTGGTCAAGAGACAATCACTAATTGCCAAGAATGCATTCTGGAATAAAGCATTAAAGAATATGAAAAAAACCTTTCTACATTGCAGCTCCTTTATCCCTTCAAAACCTTATGGTTAGAACATTTTAAAGACTCATGTTTCAAATATCAAAAGACATTTTTATAGGGAAAAATGGTTCCCAGACTATAAAGTCAACACTCAAAAGGTCTGTTAATTTTTCTACAAGAAGAAATTCTGATTTTTAAATAAATGAATCCTCATTCATTTAACAATGATGTCTTTATTTTCAGGGAAATCTGCAAACCTGAATTGCAAAACCATAAGGTAACTTGAAAGAGCTGTTCTTCGAAAATCACAGAAGCTACAAGTAACACAACTATGGATTCGCCAATAAAACATATTCATAAATTAATGACTGCTGAAAACACATCAAGAGCCTGGTTGCTAAACTGAAACAGCCCATCAAGCGATACGTAAGCCAGACTGAAAACAAAGTAAAGTGGACTAATTTATATTACATACTCATCTTAACAGAAAAATAAAAGATTGTTTTTTCTGGAGAGAAAAAGCCTTGAAATGGAGCACAGAGACATTCTAGTCAAATCTTCAGCCAGGAAAACCAGCATAGTCCCATTGCTTTCTGTGAGTGATACTGTTTTTCACCAGAGAAGCCCATGCTTATCTATTTAGTTATGACAATCACTGACAAAACAGTACAAGAGCTACTGCAACATTTCTGCAACACTAAGCAAAAATCAGCAAGCTACAGATTTAAAAAAAAATGAGGGAAAAGAGAGAGGAAAAGTGATTTATTTTTCACTAAAAAGTAAGGAAACAAAACCTAGGTCATATATGAAAAACTGTCAGTGTGTTAGGACAAATCTGAGAAGTGGGATTTATGAATGTGTGACACTATTTTAATTCCCAGCTGGGAGAAAGCTGCCACGGTGTCAGCCTGTACTGACTTGTAGGAGAATAAAGGACAGAGTTGGTCCCAGAATAAGCACACAGGCTGAACTACCCCTCTTATAACTGGTATTTGTCCTGACCAAAAAAAGAGAGTGCTTGCAACTTCATGAACCAGGCAGAATGGGCTTACTCATATTTATTTAAGCCCCTGGAGGAAAAGATGCTGTGTAGGGGAGAAAAGTACAGATTCTGCTGTGATTTATCAATCAGCACGTCAACACCTGATCCAGGAGCAGGTCCTACCAGATCCACTCGCCGAGCCACAGAAACTAGTGAGAGTACATTTTGGCAGGAAGATGTTGTGGCTAAGCACCGCTAAAGATTAAAAAGAGGAAAAAAGAAAATATTGTTTTAAGATAGTTTACCTCAGGATGGCTTCCAACTTCAATATAGGTGCAGACTGGATGAAAAGCCCCTGTTCCGCAGGCGTACAAGTGGGTTTGGTTGTAAGCCTTAAGCACCTTGATGAAATTAGCACATTCTCTCTGCAAAGAAAAGGGGGGGGGAAAATGTATCCACAAAGTTAATTCAGCGATTATGACTAATGGGAGCTCTTCTGTGTTAGTGATATATGCCTGAATGAATAGATTTTAGAAGTGTGATCATTTCATGCTGTTTATAAGCTTGTTTATTGATAAGCATTTAATAAATAGCCTGATTTAGGTTCTCATTTAAATATCTTTGGTTGCCATTTAATAAAGCATCCACCCCTGAAGAAAAGATTGTACAAAAAAATTTCCTAATTTTTGTTTCAGACACGCTTCATCATTGTAATTTATGCTATTGCTATGTTTTGTAAGACAAAACCCATTTATAGAAATGTGTCAGAATGAAATAATGAAGAAAAATGGACCAACTGTTTGCTTGTATTCAATTAAGTAACAATTAGAAGAAAGACTGGCCAGATGGAAGGAGTTGATGAAAAACAAATCATTGATATAAAATTCCTAACGATCATATGAATGCTGCCTCACCCCCACTGTCTGTGTTTAGGGGCCAGTTTTACAAGATGAATACATATGCTAAACTTTAATGCAATTATTGACAGCCCCTCGAATATAAGCTTTGCAAGACTTGGACTTTACATTTTTTACCTAAGTAAATTATCCATCATGAGTAATTCTAGTTCTCAGCAATTGAAAACTTAATAGCAACACTAACAGTCCCTAGTACAAACATAATCTGTTCTCTGTTAACAAAAATGCCATTATTAATGCCTAATATTATTAAAATGGAAACGTCTAACCTGATAGTCAAGATGTCAATTCTGTTTATTTAATATTTTTATTTCAATCAGGTCTAACAATGAAAAGAAATATGTCAATGTCTGTGAATCAGTCTATTGATACAATTACCAATAATGGATTTCAAACAGGAGAAAAATAAGAACATTGAAATAAAAAACTATTTCCAGTAAAGTTTGTGTTAAAAATTAAGGAAACTTTTCTATGCATATTTGATGACTTTTTTGGTACAGCACCAAACTGCACCTCTCCAAGTGGACCAGGGACCACAGAAACACCACCTGAGCTACCGCCTCCACAGAAATCTCATTGACTGGCATCATCCGTCTCTGTAACTTGCTTGCTAATTAAACCAGATACTCCCAAACACAAAATAATGGCTCTGCCAAGAAAATGCATGTGCAATTTCAGGCATGCCTTAGGCTACCACAGGGAAAAGCAACAAAGTTACACAGATAAAATACTGTGCATATACACACATATACACAAAGGACTGTACTGAAATGACATTGGTCTTCCAATTTTGTTGTTTATTTGCGTAACAGATAATGGCAATGTATTAAAAAGAGCACCCAGAGAAAAACATACAGAATCTTACTACATCCTTGGCTTATTGCTGATAACTTAAGTTATCTTTCCAACTGAGATGGAAAAGAAAATGTAGAGATAGTTAAGGTAATCCAACAGGAAATTATAAGAAATAGAGATGGATGTTACCAGGGGCCTTTCTTAATTCTTTCCATTCTGACCTTTCTTAATAAAAACACACACAATTTCTGGTGCATACATATTCTTCCTCCTACACATGTATAAACATGAACATGGGTTTATTATATGGGTATGTATCCACAGACTGCTTTCCACTGTCACAGTGGTAGAGTACTAAACAAATACCTGGCATAAATCATCAAAATTACAATGTATGTTTCAATATTATTCTTAATGCTGTTGTCCTTTGTTCCTTTTAATAAAAGAAATATGGCAAAACCATGAAAGTGTGTTAATAATTAAATGCCTGCAAGAATAAACATGGGCAAATATTGCAAATTCACATAACATTACAAATGAACAAAATTGAAATAGATCCTTTCTTAAACTCTGATATTCTGTGTTTCAGACGGAGCATCTGACTTTGACTCTACGTAATTTAAAACTGACCAATGATTTGTACATTATTTAATAATTCAGAATTTTCTTACTTAAGAGTTGTATCTGGCTGAATTTAATGACACCACTGTTTCAGTAGAACTGTGCTTTTCCTTGTCTGGTTTGATGTATCATGGTTTAAAAATGTCTTTGTGGTCTACTACTATGGTTTGTTAAAGTTTTTAAAAATTGCCTGCCTGAAGGACATGAAATGTTAGAGGCCAGTGGACACATACCTTTGCAAAATGCTGTGAGGACACAGGCTAGATCCACAGCCAGTGGGAATCAAAACAGGTTGTGCTGATTTCAGAGGAACTGCTCTGACTTACAGCAACATGCGACCTGTGACTCTATATGCATTCACTAAATACTGTTCAGCTGCTTATCTACAATATAGAGCAAGAAGGGATTAGATAGCTAATACTTTAAAGGTGAGATGGAAAACCCTACTTAGTTTAGGGGCAGAGTCCTCTTTGATTTCTATGGATGGAAATTAAGAAAAATTCTATCATCAGCTTCACTGAATTATTCCAGATTAGCCTGGGGGAGAGGAATTAACTCTATCATAGCCATATTTTAGCTTCAAGTGTTCAGTATTGATAGTAGTGTAACTGCATTAATATCAGTAAAGTTACTCCAGATTTATAACATATTTCCAAAAGCAGGTTTGGCTTATTCATCCCTGCTTTCAAGCTCTCCTTAATGCCTTGTACAACATGGTTTTTACCATAGATGCCTGAGAAATACACAACCTCGTTAAACAATGGGGAAGGTAAATACCTACAGCAATAAGCCTTTGACTATGACAAATAAATTTATATAACATTTAAAGTTCCTAGTCCAGTTCAGACTGCTCTTATAGCTTCCCTGTGTTTTATAGCTGCATAAAGGAACCATTAAGGTCTATTCAGTAAATTCTCATACACCTCCCTAACAGATTAGGTTTCTTTATATATTTTACATGATTGTAAAAAAATAAATAGAGAGGGGTATTAAACCACAATAAATGACATCAAAGTAAAGTTACAGTTCTGATTTAAGCCCTTGTCAACTCAGGAAGTTCAAAGTGAAGTTTCTGCCCTGCCTGGGAGCCGGTGCTATTCTCGCTGGAACAATAGCAACAGATGCATTGATGTGAATTGCAGGGTAATCAGATTCCTTCCTTTGTCTAGCTGTGCTCAAGGACAGCTGCACAGGTACAGCATGATGTGTGGAAATGTTGTACCTGTGCTAAATTTACGAGTGATATCCTGAACTTAGCAAGAGTCTGCTTCATGATGGTGAATATTAGGTTTTCCCAGTTTACATGGCTATGGGAAAAAAACCTTCCCGTAAATCTATACTGTAATAACTTTAGCAGCTTTGAATGATTTGCTCAGACTCCAAATCTCAGCACACATGTATGGTGAAGATATTCTGATGAAGGAAAGAGTGTGTGCAGTGAGGTGACTTGGGCCCGCCACAACATGAGACTTGGGTGACCGACTCCCATTTTCAGTCTCTATTTCCCCAGTCTTGCCCTCAGTGAAAGGCTCCTACAATGGTACCTCCAGTTGTGAAATCTGGCGGACGGCTCTGCCAGTCTCGACACCGGTGACTACGTCAACTCGACTACAAAGCAACTCCCTGACCCCCTTGGCTGGAGGCCTGGAATGACTCGGGTGTCTCCAGTGGGGCTTGTCCCACTTGGCAGCAACGTCTCCCCTTGCCAGACCCCCGGGCCAGCACTATATTGTTAGTGTGAAGCTCTGTGCCAGCAGAACGAGGCATTTCACTACATGATCTCAGAGTGTAAGACACTGGAAAGGAGACAAAGACAACAAAAGAAATGTAGTATCTTGGTAAAATACAACAGACGAGAGAAAATATCCACCAGAGGATGAGGAAGTAACCCAGAGCCAGAAGCTGTAAGGAACAAATTGTCAGGGAATCTAAACACTGTGTCTACATGTGAGCTCAGCCCCCCAGTACCTTTGTATCCATCTTCATTTTCCTGGGGAAAGTGATGTTGTTCAAAGGGAACATATTCTGGACATATCCATACCCTTTGAATATTGTTCTTTGTCAAGTGAAACAGTCAAAGGAAGAAAATTAGACTTTTAAAAATTATTTTCCAGGTGGAAATCAGTTTTTTTTTTCTCTTGTGAAAGCAGGGTGGAGTGGGATTTTAAAATACTTTTAGCCTAATAATGTGACTGAAAATGAATTCAAGGTTTGCAAAGTTCTCTGTAGGCAGGAACATATTACTCAGATGGGTTATGAAAATAAGTCTTAAAGAAGAGGAGCACTGGAATCACCATAGTGAATCATTATAAATTCTTCCACCTAATAATCCTGTTTATTATAATGGGAAGCTTAATATTAGGAAACTTTTCTTGTCTATATAAAGCTAAATACTGGTTTATGCCCTAAAGCTTGAGTTTATATACACATACATACAGCAGAAAGCATAAGTGATTGCATATGGTACAGAATGATTGAGGTAGATATTCAAAGAGAAAATTAGGTACATCATGCAGGAGTTACTGCAGTCCTCAAAACCCCCATTCATTTATCTTGCTTAGCCCTGGAGAGGATTCATCTTCATTTGTATTTCAATAAATGGTATAAGGTTTCCCCAAGAGCTGTAGGTTCTGCCTTTGGCCTTGTACAGGAGTACCTCTGTCTTAAAATCCAAGCAGCTAAGCTCATGTCTCAGACCTCTTAGCATAGCCTGCGAGGTCTTTCTGTCTCTGTCCTGACAGAGGGAACTTCTTTAGGTAGCTACTCTTTTTACAGTGTAACTGCTGGAGCTGCTTCTGCAAACAGTCCTGTGATGGCACGATTGCCAATATCCTCCAAAGCATGGCCGAAGAAATGGTTCATGCCGTGTCCTGGCTCTGCCATGTGTAGTGGCTGAAGCACTCACCCCAAACATGGGGCACAATCCAGTTTGTTTCTCTGCTTGAAGGAATATGGAACGTATCCCTCACCAAAGCCCAAGCAGACACTACAGGCTTTCCTGGGGTGGGTTTGGCATATGAGGGCAGAAGGACACCCAGCTGAATCCATTCTACCTTGCATACAGGAGTTAAAGGTTCATTTGGCCACCTGGAAGGAACAGTGCCCCAGAAGTTTACTGGGCATTTCTGAGTAAGAAAAAGGTTTTAACTTCAGGTACATTATAGATGCTTATGCTTCCTCTAAACTTTACTGAGGAGGTTATGAGGTTCAGATGCTCAGCTCCATGCTGACGCTTTATTGAAATGAAAGCGGCTAAAACCATTTGCATCGTACTATGGTAACGCAGTCAAAGCATCAACCACTGCAAATTCTGCTGCACTAAACTCCTATTTGTAGAACAAGTTGAGAAATTATTAGACTGTCACTTACATTTAGAGTGTAAATTAAAGTCAAAGAGGTACAGTGTGTCTGGACAGAGATCTTAACTCTAAATTTCAATTCCAAATATTACATACTATGTATAAGGGCAGAGGGCCTGTCTTGAAGAGAAGATAAAGTGTTAATTAAGTTTTCCAGAAGGGTACCTACTATATGAAGATCAATATGTCTGACTTACTAACCAAACATACACATTTATTTTTTAAGAGTTTTCTAATATTTATATATCAAATTGATAGAAGGGCTTATGCAGAGAGAGATTAGCCTGAAAAAATAAATTACAAAGAAAATGTCTGCAACCAAAAGCATAGGAGCCAAATGCAGAAAGACTGAAAAACAAACACTACAGATATGTAACACTGATTAGGGTATGTTATGCAGACTTTTCCCGGACAGTTACAAAAATAAAGTCCATCCATCTGTCAAAACATCTGCTCCATGTATGAAAATTAAAACAGAATTTAGGTGGTTTTTACGAGTTTCCAGTAATTATCTGTCCTCCAGAAGTCTGGAACTTACATCCTTCTATCTGGATTACTGACGCAGCAAAGAGTTTTTAATGACATCTTTTTAAGTGGAAGCTAAAGGGTAAGTCCCTGTGACTAACTAATACCCAGATTTTTCTCCTTATTTTAAGAAAGCTGTTTCTTTTTTTTTTAACTAGCACTGATGTCCACACTGCTTCTCAGATATTACAGCAAATGCAAATGGCCAGATTATGCAGAGCAATAAGTAGAAGGCTAAATAATCCATTACAGTATCATTAGCTTCAACAGTTTTCCGTGGATTTAATCCAGATAAGGATCAGACCCTGTAATATATTCTTCCTTTATTTCAGCCTTCCCACATAGCCAAGTGATTAAAATATCAGAAGGTTTTGTCTAAACTGGGTGGACAAGGGGATTTAAAGCTATCGTCTAACAGCTGGACAAACAAAATAAATACGTGTTTTGTCTTTCAAATCAAAGTAGATGGACAGTTTCCATATAAAGTCCCATACATAAGTTTAATTAATATGTTTACTTTTTTTTCTTCTTCTGTCCAATTAGTTGAATTCTCAAGTGGCGAGGTCAGGAATATCCATGGAGAATAAGTTATCCCTGACATTACTGTTGTCATTCAAATTTATCACAATGCTGAAAGTTGTTTCGGACTTATCAGGGAGCTTTTTAACTTCTCTCTTTCCTAGTGGGCTACTGCCAGCTGCGATCGGCAGCTGAATCAGCTAGGTATCTTTTTCAGCATGTAGCAGCATTGTTTCAAGGAAAATATCTCTGGAGTGTTAGTGCAATAAATGTATGTGATTGCCGTGTACATAGATGATCGACTCTCAGCTAGATCCTGCAAACACTTCAGCATGTCAGTAAGCACGTGCAAGGAAGTCCTCTTTATGGTGAGCTCTACATGGCATATGCTTTCACAGCTCTTGCTGCTTGTGTGCAAGTTTTTGTAAAATGCAGTAAGACTATTTAAAAGTTGTTACTGTTCCCCTCTTTCTATTACAGTAGCACTTAAAAGCATTGGTCAAAGAGCACAGTCTGCTTAAACAGGCCCAGAATAGGCATGGAACAAAGCAAATTATTCCAGTCCTGTTAAAATGCAATGCTCTTTTTAAATTTTATTTTATTGGAGTAAGCTAGTTGGTAGCATTGATGCAAAGCTACTGTGCTAAGTGCTGCATTGGCAGTAACAGGAAAGTCCCCAAGTACTAGGAGCTTCATACAGGCCTTAAAGGGTGGGGGAACGATGCCTGGCACCTGTACTCGATGAGATAACCTTCCAGCTGAACCTGTATAGGCAGCTGTATGATTTTAGAGTGGGAGAGGCCAGCTGGCATGAAAACATTTGCAGACTATGATTTATTATTGTGTACCCCTTGCAGTTTGGATCAATTACATGATTTCCATCCCTGTTTTGTCATTACTGCACCTTGCAATTAGCAGGATCAATGTTTTATAATCCTGCCCTCTGAAAAAGAGTCAGTCTGCAGTGCTCAGCGAAGTTAGTTGAGCAGCTGAAGTATCGGGGTCTGTGGTACAGAAAGGGATTTCTATTAACTTAGTTCTTGGGGATTACATCCCCATTAGGCAAAGCTTTATAAGCAGTGTGTATAGTATCACACACAAATCCAATATAAACCTAGAATATACCTAAGTAAACAAAATACATAGTTTCTTTTATAAATCTATGTTATTTTGTGGAGTGAATTCTAATTGTATTTTTCTTCCCACCTCAGAGCTTTGAAAAAGCTGACAGATCTGTAGATCCAGTGGCCCTTATATTGGATTGTTATCTAGAGGACTTTATATTGGATCATGATCTGGAGGACTTGAACCCTCTGGCGATGTCAGGAATGGCACTGCTTTTAGTCATGGTGACCACTGCCAACATTACAGAGGAACCATTGATTAATTCCGTATTTAGATTTTCCTCTGCTGTCAAGATGTGCCCTGAGACATTTCAGACTGAAGGTGCTGATGAGGGTTGATAAGACATTTTTGGTTGCCTAGTACAGCTTAGTGTACTTCCAGTTATCCTTCCAATTAAATTATGCCTGTTATCTCCCTGATTTTTTTGATATGACAGGAGTCCGTGAGAATATTTAAAATGTATAATTTACTCAAGTTGCAGGATGTCTGCATGAATTTAAACCTTTAAAGCATCAAGACAGGAAAAAAGAAGCCAACTAACAAAGTATATGATAAAAAGAAGCCACTGAAAAAAAGCAGATACATCCTGATTCCTTCAAGCCACAAAACTGCGTGCTATACTAGCAAACAGTTGTATTGTCAGCACACTTGCACAGCAGATGGAAAGCTCCTCTGGTTCTTCTTTTGTGTTAGTGAGGGTGAAACACAAAATGTCTCCCTGCCTGCCCACTTACCTAGTTGCAAATCTGGTGGTCACTACTGGTACTTGGTCATTTGGCCCAGAGTTCACCACTAAGGCTAATCATGGAGGTAGCTAAGCCAGGTGGGATAGCCCCTAGGGCCTGTCCTGAATACAGTCGTAAACCAAAAGCCATTAGAAGAAGTCATTAGAAGCCATGCTTTGAAGATGCCTCCCTTGACTGCATGGACTAAACACATCAGGCCTCCAAATCTTTGCTGTTAGCACTAACCATCTGACCTAGCAATCTTAAGAAATAAAATTTCTCCAAATTTTTCTGTATTCATGTCGTGGTTTAACCCCAGCCAGCAACTAAGCACCACGCAGCCGCTCGCTCACCCCCCCACCGGCGGGATGGGGGAGAGGATCGGAAGGGCAAAAGGGGAAAACTCGTGGGTTGAGATAAACACAGTTTAATAACTAAAGTAAAATAAAAAATAGAACAGTAGTAATACAAAGCAAGCGGTACACTGTACAATTGCTCACCACCCGCCGACCGATGCCCAGCACATCCCCCAAGCAGCGATCGAACCCCTCCCCAGCCAACTCCCCTGCTTATATACTGAGCATGACGTCACGTGGTATGGAATAGCCCCCTGCCCAGTCTGAGTCAGCTGCCCCGGCTGTGCCCCCTCCCAGCCTCCCGTGCCCCTGGCAGAGCATGGGAAGCTGAAAAGGCCTTGACCAGTGTGAGCACCACTTAACAAGTACTTAGCACTACTTAACAAGAACCAAAACATCAGTGTATCATCGACATTGTTCTCAACCTAAACCCAAAACACAGCCCCATACCAGCTACCAGGAAGAAAACCAACTCCATCCCAGCCGAAACCAGGACAATTCAGTATATTCAAATTACAAGACATGTTTCCAGTCCTTAAATCTTCATTCAGTAAATGCAGATAATAATTGTTCCGGACCTGTGAACAGCTAGAGGGATGCCAAGAAAAGGCTGCAGCACTAAATACCTGATTTAATGACATCTCATATTTTTGTACATCTGATTAATGTGTAGTTAACAAGACAAAACAAAGTCTTTTGTGGATGCAGTCCAGCAAACAAGTGTGTTTTCAGAATTTTGAAGCCACAGCATGATTGTTGTACATTAAACCTTTCCATGAGCATTAGCAAGCTTCCTTTATTTTGAATTGTTATGTTTTTCAGTAGTATGTACTTCCTACAGCACAGAATGAATTTATTTAAGGAACAGAAGAGTATTTCAGGAATAACTCAAAACATTGGGAAGCCTTGAGGTCAAGCAGAAGCCAGTTCTTTTCTGACCATAACTTAAAAACAAAACTGGTTTTGCTCTGTAAGTAAACCTGTCCCACATTTCGGGCATGGCTTTATTAGCAAAGAAATGCACAATACTGCTTGGTTTCAGCTAAGCAGTCTCACCAAGCCCAGCAGCAATTTAAGTTGCGACCACAGTCTAGATCTAAAGAGTGTCTCTGGTCTATCTCTGCTATCTGGGTGGAGTAATCACCTGTCTCCTGGAGAAATCAGATTACACCCCACCTTTCCGAATAGGATCAACACCTGCTAATTGGGTGGAGTATTTCAGACAAACAGGTTGTCAAGCCTGTTATAGGCACATAAAGCACTTACTCTGTAACAGTCAGCTTGCCTTTATTCAGCATATTACAGGCATATCCTTTAATGACTTCCACTCACAGCCACCTAAGATAAATATACTCGAAACTTCTGTGTTGAAAGTGAACATAAAACCATGAAGTGTTGAAAGGAAGCAAAAGACTGTTGCATCTATAAGGAACAGTTGCTTAGCAATATGTATGCCTGTAAATAAACATATTCTGTAAACTAGACTATGAAGTTACATGTGCCTTACTGTGGGAATCCGGAAATTTGTGCGTGGATATTGAACTATTTTGACACCACAGAGAGATGCTGAACAGAGAAACCTTAAGTGACACTCAGTAAAAATTTGGCACCAAAGTGAAATTGTTGAAATGAGAGTTTGCTGAGTGGTTTTGGGGTTTTTTTTGTTAGGTTGTTTTTGGGATGTCTTGTTGTTGGTGTGGTTTTTTTTTTTTATATTCACAATACATGTATAGTAACCTAAAGTTTTGGAAGATGTTAATTGGGAATGAATTACCCAAGGGAAAAAGAAATCAATAGATGATTTGATCCAACACAGATCACATCACTCAGTCAGAAAAAGAAAAATGACAAACAAAAAACCAAAAGCTGGAGAGAAATATATAGATTCTCCCTTTATTTACTATTCTTACTTTTCTTGTTCCACCATCTTAAGAATACAAAACTTTCTGTACACTGAAAAGATTTTTTTAAAGATCTATTGACATGGAGATACAGAAACTGAACAAAGCATTGGCTTTGACATAGGAAATAACTGCATATTATTTCCTAGGTTATTTTAAGAACTTTCCCTTTAAGTAGTATTTAGTTCTTTTACTTATTACAAAAGAAAAAAAGACAATATTTTAGACTTGTGTGCAGCAGGGAGGGATCCAGTAGAACTATTTTTGGTGTATGTAAGTAACAGGACTACAGAAAGAAAATTAGTTGTGGACTAATTTAATAGTGACATAGTGACCACATCTTGAGTATAGAGGAACTGTGACGTGATCTTTCAGAGTAGACCTATCATTAATTTTTAAACTAGCTGTCCTTTTACTAAAGCAACTGAAAAAAAAACAAAACCTAAACCAAACAAAACAAAACAAAAACCAGTCTGCTTGCTAAGACAGAATAAATGTGAAGCAAATTCAGAAAAAGAAAAAATATGTGATGGGCACCAGGAAAAGATTTTTCTCTGACTTCATGAGCTTCATTATTGAAGCCCTGAAAGAAAATAGGGACTAAATATATCAATCATTTTCACTAGTTATCCAGTTAATGTGTTTCTCTGCAAAGAAATGTACAAAGAATAAATTTACTCTGTCCATCCTGGGATACAATAAATCATAACAAGGAATTACCCAACATAATTTTGAAATAGCAATAGCTGGTAACTCAGCCATAAATAAGAATAATTCTCAGACTTTGCCAAGGCCAAACTAGGGCCCATGAGGAACACCTATTGATAAAAAATTAAACCCTATAATTTTGGGAACGATTTTTCCTTCATTTCTCCTTTGCTTCCCCTTTGCTAACTCTGTGAATTTGTATTTCAAAAACAACAAAGAAAACATTTCTGCAAGACTGCATTAAATCTGATGAATATTAAGTTTTCTTCAGACATAAATTTCTATAGTCACACCTATAAACAGAAAAATAAGGCCAAAATTGGAAAATTAGCTTTCTCCTTGTTGTATATCAATTTGTTCTTCATACTCAAAGACTTAAATGACTTCCCATGATACATAAGTGGGTAAAATATCAAAATCTGAACAACTGCCAACTTAATTCTTCCTCTGTATAAGTATACAAGTTATTACCTTACAGTAACTGATTTGCCTTGGTCAGTTCATCTAAAGAAATATATGCAAATGTCTAAATGAACACAAGCTGTAGGATCAACATCTGAACTAAGAGCCATAAATGAGGCTTTATGCTGGTGGGTGTGTTGTGGGGGTCCATTCAAGAACTGGAGCTGGCACAGACAGAATTTCCTGGAGGGAAAAATTCTGTTAGAGCGCTCCACAGGACTTTGAAAGAGTGTATTATAGTGTATTATACTTTTTTTTAAACAAGCTCAGTTCACCTCTAAGTGAAGGGGTTGTAGGTTTGTTTTATTTTTTTTCCCCATGTGTCTTTCTGTTTTGTTTGTAGTCTATGCAAAGCAGTTTTACACAGCAGCAATATTAAAGCAGCACCCTCCCTACTTACAAAATGTCTCACTCTCTCATCTCACAAATGGTAAGAAATGCTTTGGTAGGAAATCATGCCCACATTAAAGATCATGGACAAGATTAAGGAGTGAGCAGCCCTCAAGCTAATAATCCCAGCATACTAACTGGGACAGTTGATAGAGTTGAAAGGGATATGCAGTGGCACTATTTGTCTACAAACAGCTCGTAAGTCACATTTCTCCTTGTAGTAGGTAATACTGAGAATAAATTCTGTCTCTAACCTCTCTGGAGGTCCATTGCTTTGGATTTTTGCTCACTTTACCCCTTCCTACTCCCAGGGGACATTCACCTTGTCCCCAGGCTAGACAGGTGTCCTGGGTCTTTAGGCTCTGTTAAAGGATTTCAGTGCTATGCTGGAGACAGGGAGCCAGCAAGGAAGCGGGGATGGAGGTGAGGCTTGGTGACAGACAAACTGGAAATCTGGCTGTAGATGTCCTCCAAAGGAAGAACCCTGACAGAAAGGGATGAACTTCTCTTTGGCACACCCAAAGGGCCAGAGGTAATTTGACCAGAAAAATTGTGCCTGTCAGATGAATTTAGAAGCAGGCTTTATAGATCCAGCCAGCACTGTGTATTTAATTTTCAGATTCCCTCTTCAGATCTTTGTTTACAATAACAGATGAAAAGAATTACTTTTACTTTCTGCCTCCATGTTCTTCTATTTTCCCTAAGGCAACAAAAATAATAAAATGAGTTAAAGGGAATAGTGCTCATTTATTGCCAACTTTGTTTTTCCAAAGTATCACCAGATATGGCTGAGGGACACTTGCTAAGCTACACACCACTTTCTCTTTTTTTCTTTTTCTTTTTCTTCTTTCTTTCCAAATTAAATCATTGCACACTGATGGATCTATAAGCCTATGGCGTTGCTAATCTTCCTATGATTTAGGGAAGGGATGGAAAGCTTTAAAGGAAGCATAAACTGAGATGGCATATGAGCATTTTGGCTTAAATTAAGTATTATCATAACAAATGAGATGGTGAATTAAATTACAGCCATGTGATTCTAACTGCATGAACCATAAACTCAATAATTAAGTGCCAGCCACACTTAAATGCAAAGAAGCATGCAGAGAATATAGCTATATCACGTGTAGTGTAAAGTCTTGCTTTTTCTTAACTGGGTATAGGTTTCTGAGCTACAGTGATTACAAATTATCACCAAGAGAACTATCAAGTATAAAAAAGTGAATCACAGTTGAATTCAGGTAAGTGTTAATAACTAGGTAAAATTTAATGGCAATTAAATAGCCCAAGTAGATGTCTATCTCCTATAAATTATAATATAATAATGTGCTAATACAAACACAGTTTTGCTGATACACTTTAGCTGTTAAGGGAAATGACACAAAAGTGTAACTCCGTATGGACCTGTTTGTCCATGTGACAGAGCATATGTAGAAGCTTACTGGTACCAAGTAAAAGTACTTGGTACTCTTTGTATCTGTTTGTATATCAACATTTAATTCTCACCAGAAATATCCAGGGAGTAGCCGATTTCAAACAGCATGCAAAGTGTGTGTAAGTATCTGTCATCATGTAGCTTGTCTTACGTGACTTTGTTAAAGTAGCCATTGAAATTTCAAAGATTTGTACATATCAAGGCCAGCAGGGACCATTTCAACAATTTAATTTGAGCTGAGATCTTTAAAAGTGGCTAAATAAATTAGATAGTCAAATCACACTTGAAAATATCCTAAGGTGCCCTTCAGAAACACATCTTTAAAGCTTTCAAGTTATAGAAATCTGTCATATCGTTTAATAGGGATTTCTCTGATTGATTGTGTACCACGTGAACTACTGGCTGTGGTGCTTCAGCCAAATCTAGTGCAGAGATATATCAACTAAACAGCAGCTCAAACTTTTAGAACAATAGTGAATTATATAGTTTAAGGACTAGATGAGCTTTCCAGTCAAGAAGCTATCCCTACGCTATTCCTACCTGCAAAACTAGCTAGTGTTTCTGGTGACTTTTGTAAATCACCCAAGCTTCACTTTGCTGGTTTATGACATCCCAGGAATGTCAGAGTGGAATTGTAGCCACATTTTTTTTTTGCAGTTACCTATTATTTAACCCATATGTAATACAGAGGTTGCCATGTGTTTCTGCTGGGTCCCAGGTGCCTGTGAGATATTAAAATCAAAATATTGAGGCTCACTAGTGAGGGATATGACTAGCAGCATGTCTGTACTGTAAGTTCAGTATAAATCTGAGAAGTATTCTATAGAGACTTTGTCTTCTTTGATCATTACCAAGGTCTGGTCAGGAATCGTGAGAAATATTTACGGGACTTACAGAAACCAGAATACATCAAATGAGAGACTGAAGTCCAGAATAGCAAGAAATCCTCACAGAATTGCTCATTTAGTTGAATTACATAAGCAAATATCTTATTTGTTATTTATAGTCTTTAATTTTTCATGAACAATGTTACTTTGGTGCTTGTGATACTCTATACTGAGGAAATGGAAATATATTGTAATACTAAGTACTTGCATGGGACAGTAATTACAATTTTATTGGAAAAAAATCTGTATTTTGTGGGAAAGTGCAGCAGTTAACTTCTATCAGAGAAGTCCTGCTGTAAGTAAGTATAGCATAGCTGAGGTGAGTCTTTCAGCCTCTCTTCTCAGCTTACCCATATAAAAAAAAGATCCGAAGCATACTTTAAAAGGTTTATCTATCTATCCAGCAAGCAAAGCTTAACTAATTAACATATACTAAGCCCTTTAAGAAACAGAAATGAAAATGACTGCTTAAGGAACAAAAGGATATCAGGAGAGCGGGAACAGCTTAAGTTGGCCGCCCTCCTCAAATCCCGTGTGGACTGTCCTGAGCTACAAACCTGCTGCGCCTAGATTGGCATGACTGACAGTGTCAGTATAAGGAATCCCTCTGAAGGAGTGAAAACGACAGTAAATTACCTCTTATAATTATGAGAGGAAATCTCAGAGGTCATAGCTGAGGTTAGCAGTGGGGCAGAGCCGGGGTTATACTTGAGCTGCAGCTGCTGCAGTGCACCTGGCCTATTAGTGGGGACCTGCATTTTCAGCACTGACTTCCCCTGGAGATCAATAATTAAAAAAAAAAAAATTTAAAAAGACCTCGATGTAGAAGTACAGACTGTCATGTAGAAAGTTTTGAACCATCACAAGTGAAGAGTATCTAATATCTTAGCAGCGGTACATGCTGAAAGCAATATTAAATCAAGCATGTTTTATACGCCACTTTATTTGTCCTCTATTTCTCTTGTTCCTTCTAATGAGAGTCTGCTGAGTTATTTTTATGGCCTTTATATTTCACACTCCCAAGGTACTGACAATGGCTTTAAGGAATAAATGAGGGAGGAATAATAAGTTTCTCAAATGATCTGTAATCTTTATCTGTAATTACAGCTAAGGTATTTACATTAAGTACTATGTTTGTAATGCACTGTTTTATGGCAAGAATAGGTACTTGTAAATATTTAAAGATGATGACCTGAACACATAAAGATATATATTCCATTATTGCTCTTTTAACACCATCCTTCTAGTTGCCTACCAAAATTGGACACACGCTACATATGGCCTATGGATTTTTTTTTTTTATTTCTCACCTCCTCATGTAGAGAAGTCTGAAAATTAAAAAAACGAAAGCAAATCCACCCCCAACAACCCATATATGTGAAAAATGTTTTTCAGAACAAATTATCTGATTCTAGCAACATCTTGCTGTTCTACTGTTATCCTCAGTTTGGGCCGCACTGTGTCCCAAGCTCTGTGCTCCTGTTCTGCCTTGTTGTTTTCCACCAGCTCATGGGAGTGCTGCTTCTAATGCACAGGATGTAGCAGACAACTAATGAACCAAGGTCACACACAGCATTGGAGTGTGGTATTGGCTTCACCTTTTACTCATGATCAGCAGGTGTAGCCACCCTAATAACATAGGAAGCAAAAGAATCAAGGTGAATAAAATAGTTACAGTATAAATAGTCCTCCCAAGCTTACCACAGTCAGAGGATGAGGACCTGAACCCAGCTCACTCCAGAATAACAGCAATTTACAGAGAATGGATTGGAATCAGCCTCATGCAATATATAAAACTTACTCTTTCTTACTATTGTGAATTTCTAAAAATAATTATTAAAAATTAAAATGTATACCTTCATTCTAGGTGCTCAATCTCTTATTAATTTTCTAGGTTTCAACCCCAGCTATAAAAAAATCTACTTAATGTAATATCATAATACTTAGTATAAGATCAAACTGCAAGGTTAGTTAATTTGTTCAGACATTTAACACTAGCCTTCTTTTTTTTTAACCTTGAATATTAGATATCCTAGTCCTCACCTTGCAAAGTACTCCTGAAAATTATTTGTGAACCTAAAGATGGATTAATTTAAATGTATTATTTCTGTGTAATGAGATAGTATCTGGCACTTTAGCTGTCCCTTCACATATATAGCTTAGCCCATATTTCTTAGTTTTTACCTAAACCACCTCTACTGTTCCCAAATGGCTTTTTATGAAGACAACTGTCCTCTATGGCCTAGGTAAAGACTGATGAAACTATTTTTATTATGACCTAGGAAATTATTCAAATGGAGCTCTCTAGAGGCATATGGTTGGCATTATGAATATTTTACAGAATCATCTCTGAAAATCAGGCCAATAGCATATACACACGGGGCCAAGTTCCACTCTCAGTTATACCTTGGCAACCACAATGATTTCCCATTTGGCTATGCTATGCAAGTATTTGTTTGGCTTGTCGCATGCATGTATTTTTTATCTTTTTTTCCCTTCTTCAGCCCTGTCTTCCCATTTCCCATATTGTTCTTATAAAGAAGACAGTCATTATCAGTGTGGAATGATTATTATTTGGAGGCTACTGGCTATGTCTCTCCTACCTCATAAATACAGGCAATAAGGTGTACACAGGAATGAGGCAATATGTACAGAAATTATGCCTAGTGTAACAGTGTCTTTCCTGAGACACCAAAACTGATGCAGAATGTTAAAACCACTTTGACCTCAATCTTGCTATGAACCCCATGCAGGAAAGAGCTCAGGGAAACCCACTGCCTCCAGTGAGATGCCACGAAGAGAAAGCACTTCTTGGAATTCACTGCAGGACTGAGACCTGGAGCAGGGCAAAAATAGGTCAAAATATTATGTACCTTGAGATCAGGAGACAATTATACAAGGGTTAATATTTCTCATTCTGATGTCTCTCCTCCCTTCTCTTTCTTGATGATTTTTTTTTTGGTACATAAATTTTATTTCATTTGCATGATTTCCATTTATAAATTTAAACCCTTGGTCATAAAGACAAAATTTCATTATTTTGAGTAAGAAGGATGAGATAACTCAGGACTGAAGTTATGGTCGGATGTGTGACCTTACAGAGGAGGAAAAATACTTTAAGAATTAGCAGAATAAGATATAATAAAATATTTACAATGTTTTATAAAAGAAAAAAAAACGCTAAAAAGATTTGTACTTACCAGAATATCTTTTCCAGCCCACTTGCACTCATCCCTTCGGGAATGAGATACAGGCCAAACAATCTAAAGACAAAGAACAAAAATCACGTTGTGTTATTTCATGCTTCAATAATCACAAATTGCAGACCAAATGCTACACAGTGTCTTTACCCAGTTTCTCTTTTCCCCATTCTTTTCCTTATTTCCTTTTCTTCCATAAAATTTGTCGACAAAGAAATGAAAGGATATGAGCAAAATAGAGATAATAGGAATCACAGTAAAAACAAACTTGAAATATAGTCTGTATGGTGAATCTCAGCAGTGAATCTTAAATACTAACGATAAGAGGGTTGACTCTCCATTAAGTGAGTGTTCTTCCACTGTTTTAAATCTGATGTAATGAAATGGTGACTGAGAGCAAAAAAATTGCAGATACTTACTAACAGTAAATCGGATCTATGTGAAATGCAATCTCATGTTAGAGTTACAGCATCAGAAATGACGTGTTTTCCTCTTCAGTGTATCTACTAGTTCACTGTTTTACTAAGTTTAGTTAATCAAATAATAAAAAAGAAGCCATGGTATTTGAAAAGTATCACACCACCAAAATAGAAATGTTGATGCTGTTCCTATAGAGCTACTCTAACACAAGTAAATGTAAACCTAGGTTTACTCTAGTGTTTGCTTAGCAGAAAATGGATCTCACCTCATACAGAGAAAATCCAGAGACCCTCACAGTCAATTATTCATGTTTTTTTGAAAAGCTTTTAGGAATTACATATAGAATAAAACATGATCTTCCCATAAAATGCCAGGGTATTCATTTGGGAGCCTCAGATAATGCAATATGAATGTCCGTGAGTCTGGATTACAGCCTTGGTGTTCAATACAGTTTGTTAAAAGAAAGTGAAAGGCAAAGTATTCAAAAAGAAAAGAAAAAAGAATTAATATGGATGACAGAAGAGGTTGAAGGAGATGTTATACATGACATTTGAAAATACAGTTTACAACCACATTTTTAAATTCAAAATTTTCTTAAAACTTAATGAAATCCAAACAGCAATCGAACATCTTAAGTCTATAAAATAAGGCTGAAAATTTTATGAGCATGTTCCCTCTCAAAGGATTCCTGCTACTTCCTGTTTCTATTCTCAGCTTAAAATGTGCAGAGACATGTGAAAATTTAAATTTACTAGGTTGAAAAACATTAACCAAACTTCTCAGATTTCCCAAAAGGACCAGTTCAAGTTCAGTTCAAGTTTTGGGCAAAGATTTCTATGTTATGCAAACCAGCATTCTAATCCATAAAATGAATGGCTAGATGTTCTTTTTCCTTATTCTCACAGCACAATATTTTCCTCTAATTTGGTTTAAAAGTCAGCTAAATAGAACCATTTTTAATAGACTGGAAAGTTTGGCTTTCTGAGTTGTGCTCCTTTGGAATCATATGATGGTATCAGCATTTAGACAGAAACATGAGTTCTTTTTTACATGGCGGGAACATCAACTAGTGAAGTTTGAGCTCAAGTGCAGCACTGGTTGCATTGTGATTTAGATCAAAGTTTCTTCAGTGACCCTCCTGCCTTTAATAACCAGATCCCCAAATTCTTTAAGCCTTTTGTCTATTCTTAAATCTAAAGTCTAAATTTTAAGTCTGTTCTTTAAGTCTGTTGCCAACATTCAGTTCCATATTACCAACAGCAATTCTTTATTTAATATAGCAATAATTGTATATAACTTCAAATAGCATTCTAAAGGTATCTGAATACGTAAGTATGTAAGATACAATTCCTCCCATTCTGCAGAGCTGTTTTCTGCAATGGAAACACCTTCTTTCCTTTAATTATTCCAGATGTTTTGCACATTAAGCTATCAATCCCTCAGAGAATTCAAATAAATAGCTAGTTTCCTTTATAGCTGCTCTAAAGAGAATAGAAAAGAAAATACCCGGTTTTCCTTTTATCCTTTTTCCTTAGAGAATACAAATGAATAGCCTGTCTTCCCTCTGAACAGAAAACACAAAGTATTTATTGCTATCATCTTAGGAAGCTAATAGCCAAACGGGCAAAAGGTCAGGAACACCAAGAAAAAAAAAACCCTGGGTATTGAAGCAATATAGCTCTCATAAAAGGGTACTCTCTGGATTTTAAAATGTGCCATCAAAATACTTAAATATAACAAATCAACCTCCATCCTATTGTTTACCTTCTTAGCTTTTTGTTTTATTAAAATAAATGAAAAATGAAATTATTTATTTAGGCTCCAACAAAAGAACATCACTGAACTGTTTGTCAGCTTTTAATTTGTCACCAACTTTTACTGGAAAATTATGCTCTCCATCAAGAATGGCAAGCTTTTATGGACCTATTCCTCTTTTATTAATACTGAATCTATTGTGGTTTGAAAGCAGCAGAAGCAGAGTGCCTACAAGTACTGGGTTAAAGGAGAGAAATCAACACTCGGACTCCCAAACACCTTCTTTTTATCTTCAAACAAATACAGAGTAATAAGGCCTTTTTTGTGTAAACTGTCATAATAGTTGTTTGGGTTTTTTAGCAGTAAACATGAAAGTATGTCTTGTTTGGGAAATAGCTGGATTATTCACTTGTCATTTACTTTTTCATAGTCTGAAAAAAAGCATTGTAGTAATACAGTCATAGGTTATAGGCTCATTATACATTTCTCTTCATAGAGTCAGCAAATGTTTTTGTTGTAATAGTATTCCTGACATCCAAACACTTGCTACATAATTCATAGTGTCCAATATAACCTGAGTAATAACAATTCTGCAACATTAAAAGTATATATTTACATTGTACAAAACATGAATGAAAGTACCTTTTGATATTCCTTGATGTTAACCAGGTTGAAAGAAAATATGTGATCCTTTGCTCCAACATACAGCCGACTCCGTTCTTCATCCAAGAGGAAAGTATGGTAACTGGAGCTATTAGCGAGTCCATTGAAATGGATTATATTGTTGGATTCCAACATTTCTGTAAGATAAAGGTAATACTGTCCTTATTAATATTGTCAAATATAATATAGACTTATATTTTGATTTGTATGGATTTTATTTTAGGAATTTACACTTATGGAGTAAAAACCAGTGAAAGCATTATGTACCTGGGCCCATGAATGTTTTTATTTCAAGTACCCAAACACAAACTGCTTGTGAGATTCAGCTCTACACAAAGGTCAAAACAACAGTGAAATCAATTAAATTCCTGTATGAGGTTTTAGGTGGTAAAATTCTATCCATGTAACTCAATGACATTTACAAGGATAAACCTGAGGATGACCAGCCGATAAAAAACACATCATCTAAACACAAAATCTCCTACTTCCAGCATACAAACTATTTCATACAGATCTGTAAGTTATGAGAAAGGTAATGACTAGTTGACAAGAGAAAATAACATGTACAACCTATTCTTACCTTTATTACTGTCTTCCCAGCTTACTGACACAGTTAGCATGTTGTTCCCTTGCTCGGAATTGTGTATCCATCACAAGAATAAAACTAGAGAAGTTAATTTTGCTTCTGTTTAAGCTCAAGAATAATTTTCTAGTTCTCATACTCCTCACAGAGCTGTTGCACTTGCCGAGGACAGGATTTTTTTTAAGTACAAGGATCCACAGAATGCTCTTAGCTATTCACAAACATTAACAGACACACACGTTTTCCTGAAACTGCTTAAAATTATTTTTTCCATAAGATAATACAGACTGTATTGGTATAAACTTTCATGAAAACACTCTTTCTTTGTTCCTGTCTATCTACATTCATATTGGGACCACAGCCAAACCATCTCTATCATTTCAAGGCATGCCTGCACTAGTAAGTCATCGATAAAACTTTCCCTGTAATGACAAATCCTACGCGGTTCAAGCCCCGACCTTGTGATGTACAGAGGCAAACATGCAGTTTTAGGAGCAGGAACAGTTCCATCGATGCCAGTGCAGCTCCTCACACAGCACCCATCAGGACAGATGAGAAAGGGAGAGAATACATCGGGATCCAATGGCTGATGGCTAGAGGGCACAGCCAGACCATCAGGCGTCTAACGTTTGTGTTAGTGCTGCCATATGTGCAAGCCAAGGACGCATGTCGCTCCTTCCAAAACAGCTGCCAAATGCCTAGATGTCTAGGCTTTGCCTACCAGTGCAGCTACCTGCTATGCCTTTTTGGTTTTCAATAAGATCGCTCCCATTTTCCACCATTACTCCAACTTATGAGTGAGCGTAAGATAGCATCCTCTGTTCTGCTAAAAATCAAGGTGAAGCAGCTGTTAAAACAGCAGCTTCTGCTTAATTTTCTTTTAAAATTCATTTTCCTTCTTTATTTTTTCACTTCTTTTATTTTAACTAGAACACAGAAGATGTTAGCTGGGGCTTTTTTGGACTGCCATATTAGTGGTACTAATGATTTTACAGAATTTCAGCACTTGCAGTTTAGTAGTAGTCCCACAGATGTTGAACCTATTTTTTACATTCACTTATACCAGGTGAAGCAGGCTGATACTCTCTAATGGCAAGAATTAGTAGGCAACATATTCAAGGAAGATAAAGATGACACTAGAGTTGCATACCATTCAGGTTAGCTTTGCCCCAGAATTCTTTGCACTTATTTGGAAAAACTCTCACTAGCACCAAAAAGAGTTAAGTTGGGTAGAAGTGTAGCAAAGTGTCAGAGCATGCACTATATTTTGTTCCTTATTCTACGTTTTTTCTGGCTAAATATAACTATACATTTGTATTACAGAATACTTTTTAAAACTTATACTGCTCAAGACTTAAGTTCTCATTTTTTTTTTTTTTAAATGTAACAAGAAGAAATCAAATCACCCCAAGCAGTCTTGTCAAAATAATTCTTCTGGCTTCCTGCCAAGTTCTAGAATTTGATGGTATTGTCCTCCAGTTCACTTATTTGCATTTTGTTAGAGACTTTACTAATTCTCTTTACATTGTAATGACTGATTCAGATGTTGAATGTCGACTCGCTGAATAGTGAGTGATGCAGATGATTGATTGCTTAACTTGTCTTAGAACTCTCTTGGCTAGAAATGCTTTGCTGTCATCTGTATCTGATCATTTTTCTTATAATATAGCTGTCAAAAACCTTTGTAATTTTTTCATCTTTCTTGGTTTGAACTTGCATAGGTATGATTCTGCCCTTTGTAGCTGTGGCATAAAGACAAGTGTCTGCTGAAGTCAATGTTACACAAATGTAAAACTGATATAAATGGAAAGAAGATCAGTTAGGCACACAGCTACTTGGTTTAAAACAAGCTTGATACGATTTTGTTAATGCAGAGTTCTAAATATTCACATCTACAGATGGTGATTGATGTTTTCTTTTCTTTTTAATATTCATGAAAAATGCCAGATCATACCATTAGAGTCTAAGGTTTATTATGGCCAAGAGTAAATTACATCATCATCTTCACTGTTCATATGTCTCCTCAGTGTAACTTAAAAGGACCAGGTGTAGCTGTGAAGGGAAATATACACATGTATTTTTTTCTTTTCATTTTCTGTGACTCTTTAGAGTATGCAACAATGTTAAAGGTAACAGTGGTGGGTTTTTTTGTGAACTTGTAATTTAAAATAAAACTAAAAGCCAAATCCCTGTTGTCTTGTCTAAGATTAGGGCATTTCTCCTGGGTTTTAATCCAGTATCTGTCATATTGTCCATTATTGACTTTTGCAGGAGATGACCAGATTTCCGTGGTCTATTACTCAAAAAATTAGGCCTAAGCGTATTCCAAGCAATGTATTTCAAAACGTGTGAAATTAGGTTTCTCCTTATCAGGAATCAAGTTGAGAATATAAGTTGAGCAGAAAAATGTCATTTGGGTGCTGATGATTCTCATTCTCTACTAATTCAGTTAGGATTGAGTTACATCAGAACTAAGAGGTGAAAACCTAAATAATCTCTGCAGTTTCTCTGCTGTTTATTCCGACTTACATGTACTTCTCCAGTGATGAATATGGCTTCATATGACATTCTGGAAAGGGTTGTTGAAGAGCAAAACAATGGCATTTGCACAATCAATACAAATTAAGTATTCCACTTCCTCAAATTAATTAGTTTCAAAGTGTTTACCATCCAGTGTCTTTTCAGTATCCAGCCAGTGGCTATCACTGAGAGAATGACAGAAAGAGCAGAGACAGGGCACACTCCCAGAAGGGCACAGACATCCATCAATTCTGTTAAATGTCGATCAGTCATGATGGCAAGGTACATGGCTGATCAGTGTTAAAATAAACCAAGATTTACAACAAAGATTGCATTGCTATGCCAAGAGGAAAATGATGAATGCCTTCAATAAGTCAATGAAATTAATACTGTCTACTATGCATGCCCTAATTCTTTTCCATTTTTTGTTGCAGTTGTTCTTATTAAAGGTTGGCATATCTATGACCTATGCAGACAGATAACAGTTGCCTGTATGTAAAGTCATTTTTTTGCTTCCTCTATGCTTTGTCCAGTTATTTTTATTGCAAAGATGGTAACATTACTTCACCAGATGTTGCAGCCAAGTAACATTTCTTCAGTAATTGCTCAGAGAGCATTTTCTTATTTCCTTTTGACACATCCTCAGCTGTAGTCATGGCTGTTGTTTTGAGCAGGAATGAATGAACCCTATAAAGCTAACCACTGCACATTATGACTGTAGTATTGTCTATAAAATGCTGTCTGAGGTACATTTAGAGTGGGTGGTGATATTTTGAAGGTAATAAAGACTTCATTGCTTTTGTTATTGGTACTTACTTCCCACATTTATTAAGCAAGTTGCAGGTGACCAAAACTAACGGTTTGAAATGCACCATATCTTAAAAAAACGTCATATTATAATGAATTTTCACTTGTGATGATCACTGAAACCAGCTGGAGGTTGAGTTTCTCAAGGTTTGTGGGACAGATTCTCTTACTGACCACTTCACTTCAGCTACCTTTAATTCACAGTCCTGACTTGCTTGCTCCATCTTACTCTCCTTTCTCTGCTAGTGTCGAACCTTGAAGTATTTGACCTTTTTCAATATGCCTTTCTGTAGACTCTGCATGGCCTTTCTTCTATTAACTGATGTTTCTGCTGATCCAGTCTGGCTTGTCTTAGAGCATTTACTTTGCCAGACCAAGCTGGCAAATTTACAGAAGAAAACCAGTCCCTAATTCTTGCCTTCCTTTTAATACATGGTTATTTAATTTGCTAATGGAATCGCAACTTAATAGTATGTATATGCACAGAGGGCCAAATTCCTGCAGTGAAATCCATGGAGGTATGCATGCACAAGGAACGTAGATTTGGTTTATTTTTATGACACTTTTTTCATTAAAGAATAAGCCAGAAAACCACAGCTATAGCTAAGATGAATACAGTCAGGCAGATCCTGAGGTTTGCTTTATCCATGGTTGGTATTCCACTGTAAGCCTTGTTTTATGTCTGTGTTCCTTCAGTGGAGTTTGTCAAGAGGAGAACATAACAAAAGAAAACCATCTTATTTTTTACTTATTTACTACCAGGCAAACTATCTTTTCAGTGAGAGGGAGTTTGTCTGTGTAACAAGTTAGAAAATTTGTGAGCTTTGGCCTGCGTTCCTGTTATAGACTTCACAATAACATGCCAGCCAAGATTATTTTTGTTGATAAGGATCAAAGGGCCATATCAATTTCTAGAAAAATCAGAGGAAAGGTCTCCCAGCTTCCTCACTAGGATTCAGATCTGGCCCTGTCCTATTACCCTATTACTGGTGACTCTGCAGAGTGACTGGATTATACAGGCAGTTCTGCTCGTCATAACACGCTTGTGAATCAAATGAGTGGGTTGCTGGTTGCACAAAATTCTCGACCTTCATTCTTTTGGCAGCAACGATAAGATCTCGCTGTGTATCTCCTAGCAGTAGATAAAAGATGAGTCAATGCGTATTATGCCATCAAACAGGGATTTTGCTGAATTGCGAGCAATGCCTCCCACAATGTCATGCTAGAACATTTCCTTCTTCTCTCGCCAGGCTTTTACTTTGGCTACAGAATATCAGGTGGCTGCATGTTTGTACATGCATTTGTTGCTTACACAGATGCATATTGTGCCTGTTCTGTATATCAGCATGTATATCTGTCTAAATAATCCCGGGTATAAATTAGTCATTACTCATTGAGTGATTATTTGCTGAATTCTAAGGTACTAGTTCTACTGTGCAAGGAAAGAAGTGGATATTTTAACTTCCAGCCTCTCCTGTAGCTTCCCCATTTTATTGCTCTGAGCGTAGATGTGAAGTCTGCCCCTGTCAGTTAAGGAAAAGGCAGGGACTGGCAGGAAACCAAGACAGCTTCCTGCAAGGCATTAGCCAGCAGCACTTATTTGGCAAAACCAGGGATATAAGCAGGGAAAAGGCACCAGGTTTGTTGTGAGTCCATTCCCCATCCGAAAGAGACAACGGCTGCCATGCACACAGTGGGATATTTCAGTGGGGTTTTTCCATATATTATAAAAGTGGACAGGAACTAACTCAGATGGGTGCTTGTCAGGTGTCTGAAATCAGGTGAGCTTGACACCATCCCAAGTCTAATGTTTAGTAACATGGCCAATAGCCTGAAGGATAACCTCTTTTCCCCCCCCCCGCCCAGGATTTGACTACTTTATACCTCCATTACTTTCCTTCATCTATACCTCAGACATCACTGGGACCTTAGGATCTAGCCCGTAGTAAGCAGCATGGTTCAGCTGCCCACTCTAAGAAAAAAACAAGAATCTTGCTAACAGTCTATGGTATAATTCAAACTTCTACAAAATAATTAATTAAAACAAAGGACAGCTAATTTATCCATTGTTTAATATTTCTTTTGAGAAAAAAGAAAAAAAAATTAAAAAATAATTGCAGAAACCTTTGTTTTGTTATATCTTTTACTTTAACTGGTCAGGCTATCAGTCTTTTAGTACCATCTAAACTGTTCCAATATTTCCAAATTATTTTTGGCAACTAGCCTTTGATTTCATATTAGGAGCAGAAGAAAAAAGACATAGAAAAATTATCAAAATCCCCCTCAAAAACTTATACTTTCACATAATCTTAGAATTACGCTGCTTGGGAATATCAGAAAGTGATCAGTTTTATCTGAAATGAAACAAAAAACAGGTTTATAAGGTGTATGAGATCACATAGTGCAATAAGTGGTTTATCCATTTTTAGAAAAGTAACATGAAAACTTTTGTAATCAGCACCTTTGGTTTTTTGCTACATTATGAGCCAGACAAACTTGAAACTACACAGCATTTGTTGTTGATGGCAATTCAGTGTTATTGTAATTTGAATGAGATAAATCACTGCGAGAAAAGGAAGGGTTATCTTATCAGTAATCAAAATACAATTGGAACAGAGCCTCTCACAGCTGTTCAATCAGTCCTAGCTTTCATCCTCTTCATCTACCTTATCATAACAGTTGCCAATCACCTGGTTTCACTGAACTCTACGGGAAGTAGAAAAAAACAGAACCATTTTTTTTGCTGTAAAACTTTTGTTTCTGAGAGAACATTTAGTTCAGAAACATAGTTCAGGGAACTATGTTTTCATTACAATTTGTCAATTAGAAGTAGATAGGACAAGATATACAGTTCTTAGTGCACTCATGATGTAAACCAAGCATTTTAAATGAAACACTCCTGCCTACCTTCCACGGCAGCAAAGAAAACTCGAGGGCCATGAGTATAGTTTGATTAAAACCAGATACTTGGAAGGAGGAATGTTGCACCAATGTTTTGTTTCAGTTGCACCAGCATAAGCATGGACTCCTTTGACTTCAAAATACTGATGCATATGTTTTTTATACTGTAAAACTGAGAGAAGATTTTAGCTCATTAATGTCAGCGCTATTTAGCTACATGACAGCCCTTAAAGTGTTCTTGATTTGAATAATTGAAGGGGTCACATAATATTTCAAAGACATAAAACATTTAGATTTTTAAAGCCAACCTGTTTTTCCTTTATTATTTGCATTATTTATCCATTTTGCCTCTGAAAGTGAATCCAGATTATCCTTATTGCTCAGTTGTTTTCTTATAAAACATGAGAAATATTAACATCTGAGCTAAACAAAGACTTGTAAAGCTTGATTTCATATATTTCTAAAATTATTGTAACATCCCATATTATGAATTTGGCTTTGTGAGAAAGGTTATGGCATATATTTAATTGTGAACTTCACAGGCATTTAAGTGCAACATTGTTAGAAAATCACAGATAATAAATATTACCTATAGCATTTTTTTGTGTGTGATGAATCAGGCAGAAATATATGATAGCGAAAAGAGACCAGGATCTGGTTTTACTAAGCAGTTATCTGTCTAATGGAAAATTTATCTGGCTTAAGATTTGAGTAGGTAACACCTTCGCTACCTCCCATTTGTGCTGATATAAGGAATGCTCATGAGAAATAATGGAAGTGATACATTGTACCAATGAGCCCCAAGCTGTTAAGGACAACATCTATAATACCCAAGAATTTCTAAAATGTGGCAAAATAATATGGCAAAATAGTGAGCTAATGAGAGTGGTTTCTAAACACGCTAACTCAAATAGTAGAAACACTGTACGCATATTAACTCAGCCCTCCACCTTGGGTAATATATCCTCAGTCAGCTTGGTTAGCTCAGCGTGGCACTGCATGACCCTAAATCGCACCATCTGAGCTAGCACAGGTAAACAGCCAGCTAAATCCCATTCATTAAGTAACTCAGTTATCAGATCTAGTTAGCAGTCATCAATTCTCAACTATTTGTATGATACTGCTAGAAAGTGTCTTCAACGAGCAGAACCGGTACTGGTTATCAAGAAAGTGAAATTGTGGGTAGTTGTCACTTCAGGGATTACCTTATCTATAACCAGTACCATCCTTGTCTCATTAAATATCATATCACAGAGGCATGAACACCTTTTCAATGACTAACAGCACAGAGAGCTGTTTTCCCAGGGCACAAATGTATTTCATTTGGCCATGTGGGGACGAGATGGGAAGACTGTCACGTTCTATCCTCTGCATGGCCTATCCGCATGTCAGGTCCAAGCGGAGCATGGAGCACAGTTTTTACTTACTGGCTGTTCCCCAAAAAAGCAAGATACAGATTTCCAATTCATGAACTTCTTCTCACAGAACAAAAGCAAAGCAGGAAAGCAACTATTGCTTTATAGGCACACCTACTTGCTCAAAATATTGACCATGCTGCAGTATAGGCACACGTGAGCTAGCCTGAAACTTGCTTATGTACTTGTAGTGTCTAACAACATGGGCTAAGAGGCCAGCAAAGATTAATTGATTTTGCTCGTCCTCTGATTGTGCCTCGATGAAGTTGCATGTTGAATGACTAGGATGTTACATCAGGCTAAGCAGGCAAGCTCCTTTGAAGTTAGCTCAGGGGGTATAACTATACTTTGTCATAGTCATGATAACGAATGAAAGTCAGATACACTCAATGCAAAGACAAAATGTATACATGCTGGTTTTTGCACAAGTACAATTTGAGAAGTTTTAGGTTTATTTATTTATTTTTAAAGTCAGTTCCTCTTCCAAAGAACTATTATTTCTGAAAAAAAAATTTCTTAGGTGAAAATAAAACTCTTGGGGTAATGTTAAAACCTGTCAAGATGTTTGGGGACTATTAAGCAACAAACTACTTAACGTACCATGATGTTTTAGAAAATTCCTTACTGAAAAGCTGGCCTAGAGAAAAGGTCAGTTCATTTTTTTTTCTCATTCACCTCTTAACAACACTGTCCTTTATTCTAAATTCCTAACAATTGAACCTGAAAGTCCGAAATCCAGTCAGTGCCTTTATGATACACATACCATGGACAATTAGGAATCAAAAGTAACAACATTGTCACTAACTGTATTGGAGTTGCAGCAGTAATGAAAAAAATCCTTTCTCCTGAAAGAGTATAGCTTTTTCAGGGCAAAGAGTATTAAGGTTTTTTCTAACTCTTAAAGAAATCTTGGTTTCAGGTACCAAACCAATGTACTTCAACACCAAGTGAGCTCATTTTAAAGAATTAATAAATATGAGGTGCTAAGTTTGTTAGGTATATCAGGGGAAATTTTCAAAAAGCCCAGTGGTTCTATTTTCAAGTGTGACTTTGGTATTTGACAACCAAGTTACCATTGACTCTTGGTGAGACTTACGGGGTAGGTCTGTGAAGGATTTATACATCAAATTCGAGACAGTGTGAGACCGAGGGTAACCTGCAGTGGGTCAGCCATCAGTGAGTGAGGGTGTGAACTCTTTCACTGGCATAAGAGGCTGCAAGAAAGAGTGTCTCTCTACAGCCTAAAATACTGTGATGTAGGGGAAAATCCAGCAGAGGTAGATTCAGTCTGAAATTAAATAAGCCCTTTTTTGATTTTTTTTTTTTTTAAATTACTGAGCTGACAATATAAAACTGCAGAAATTATTTACTAAAGTGAATTAGTTAATATGCACAGTAGGGTTAGGAAGCTTCCCTGGAAATTTAGTTGCATATGCAAAATTGCAAAATAGAATAAGTAGTACTTCAGTTTTCAGAACTTCAGGGACAGATTTATGACAGAAAATGCATTTGACCTGCTTCAAAAAAAGGTCTTTTTATGTTTGAAAATCATGTATGAAACTCTTGTGTCTATCTGTCTAACAACATTTCAAAGTCCTGTGATTAATAAGATGCAAATAGACTTTGGGGTAGTTCTGCTTGTAGGTGAATCATTGTATTTTATATAGCAGCTGGCTAGATGGACTGTGTCCAGCTTTTCTTATATGGGTACAAATCAGTGACCTCATATTTTCAATTTCAGACATAGGTATCAACACTCCTTCTGTTAAAATTTGTTTTTGCAGAGTGGGATCCACCCTTCACTTTGATCACATATCCAGCACTTTGAGGAATTGTCTTTTCACATTAATAGAATGGATGAGTAAAATTCATGCTTGGATTTACATCCTTCTCTCTTCTGATAGCTCTTGTTTCTTCTAAAGCACAGGGGAGGGTTTGGATGAATTTCAGCAAGGGGCTTAGAGCATTGACTGCAGTTAAACACTCTGTGTAGCTCACATACATATACACACAGCTCTGCTAATGCACTTTAATTGGAGCAAAATAAAGGAGGGACTTCTAACCACTGACCCTCCTTGCACAGAACTCAGTGCCAAAATAGAGTAAGTGATGATGCCCCATTTTGCTCTTAATTTACCCTAATGAAAGTCAGTGGAGTTACACCATTGATAAAAGAATCTGATTGCTGTGGTTCTGCAATGTGTGGAACATATTTAGTGCCCATTACATTAAATATTACTTCAAATTAGTTACCATTATTTATCAAATGTTTCCAGTAGTACCTACAACCTGTTAGGTTAGGTTCTGTACATGAAAAAGGAATTTCCAGTTCTTCCCTTCCATCCAAATGTCATAAACATAATTAATAATCAAACAGCAGCAAAGCCCCCAATACCATTTTTCAACTCAAAGTGAATTTTCTCATGCTTAATGGTGCTCTATCAATCAAAGTTTTAAATTTCTTTCAGGTTACACAATCCAAACTAGTTCTACTTTCAATGTTTTTGTAATTATTGCACACTCAAATGGGGAACAAGAAATTTCTAATTAAGCGCTAGATTCAAAATGAAAAAGAAAGCGTTAAATATAATTTTTACATTAATTTTCTGGATTCTGGGAATACTAAAACGCGGCTGGGAGGAGTGCATTTCTACCTAAAATTTCATGACATGCAAGCAAACTATGAACTGTCATTCTGATAACACCAGGAAATTATAGTGTAAAGTGCTTTAACTAGTTTTAAAATCTCCCCAGAAATGTCTTAATCCACTTCATACAACACACATTGTGTGTGGGCTATTGTAGAAGGCAAAATTATTTAGAGTTTCAAGGGGCAAAATGATAAGATCAAGAAAAAGAAATCCTTAAAAGCTTATTAAATTTAGAGAGACAGCCTCTTGATCACCAAGTTCCTGAAATTCAAATTGTAGGAGACTTAGAAAGTACTACTGGGGAACTATCATTGTGTGATTGACCAAACCTACTAACTTCTCCTACTATAGAGAATCCCTATTATGGAAACCCTATACTATATGTTTGCTTTGGCTGTGGTTGGAGACAGCATATTTCCCTCCTAGTCACGTGCGGGTAAAAGTGCAGCCATGACTTGAGTCTTGAGAAGAAAAGTGAAGATGCAAGACATGAAATGTCATTCAGCAAAATAACTGCTGCCACCCCCTTCTCCCCTGGCCCATGCTCTGTGGCTGCCAGTGGGGCCTCCCGACCCATCCTCCTCCCCACTCTGCCTCCCCTCCTCAAAGCCTTTGGGGCCTCCTTGGGTGAGTGGAAGTATTTGCAAACAGCATCATTTCACGCTGATTGAATCCATCTTCTGTAACAGCATTTCAACCTCTAATTCCTTCTAAATACCTTTTGTTTTGAAATAACTTGTCCATATTTTAAGTGAACTTGCTCATCTTTTAAGTGAACACCAGAAAGACCCATCAGCAATTTCCAGTAGAGATGGAAGAGGGAAAGTGAGTGGATTATCAGCACTCAGGTAGCACCTGCTGTCTGTCTGGGCTTAATGCATGACAAGATTTGGATACAACTTTGTGGTGCTTGACCTCAGAGCACAAGTTCATTTGCTTAAAGACATGTCAATATAAATACAGTTGGATTTGTTTGGACACCAAATCACCCGGTGCATCAGGCTCTATTTAAAGCAGCCTCAGAAGAGGATTCAAAGATAATTGAAAGTAACTTTAGGATGTTTTGACTCCAAGCACACTTGGCCAGTCCCACCTGAACCAGCTCATAGCAGGTTCCTGGTGGATGCTATCAGCTGAAATGGCCAAACTGCAGCATGTCCAGTCACATCTCCTCCCACCTTCTCCAGCAAATGTCAGTAAGAGACAGGTGACATGCATACAAATTACAATTGAAAAAGTGAAAATACTGTTCCAAAAGCAAGCAATATTTTGTTCAATGAAATTAACTGGGAGGGGAGAGGGGGAAAGCTGGTGTGACTGCCTACCATGCTAAAAATTCACCCATTCCCAGTTAATTTTTTTAAATTCTTTTCCTCTCTCTTTGTACTAGCACAAAGGAGGTCTAGTCCACACCACTGATCCTAGGTGTCTCATCAATCTAAATAAATGATAGTTTATTCATTGCATCAACACAATAGCATCATTATCCTCAGTGTTAGCATCAGGAATAAAGTTCAGTGGAATTTTGCAACAGGGAAGAGAAATAATGAAAGTTTTATGTTTTCTGAGGCTCCAGTGGAATATCAATGAGAATCAGTATATCATTTTTTGCTCAAGCCACAAAAACTGCACTTTTCTTACCAAGACAGCGCTCAGAAATCACATTCATATCATTTATTCCCGGTCCCTGGCAGAACAGAAGCCTTTAGAGGATGACCTGTAGACTGAAGGTATTAATGAAATGGCCCAGGCACACTGTAATGGAAAGCAGGGTTTGCTTTCTTTTCTTTATTATGTAAAATGAGAATTACCAAAACATAACAATTTCTGCAAAATGTACTGCAAATTTTAATTTAGTTCATTGTTTCACACTCTACATTTCTTCGCACTTTGAGTGTTTTAAAACAGGACCATTTTTCACCTGAATTCAGGAAACATTCTCCATTGGCACCAAATTGCCACGCCTGCACAATGAGTTTAATGAATTGCTTATGCAGGTTGTGTAGCCTCACTGTAAGTTTGGTTTGTGTAAAGGACACATTAAAAATTGGAATGTTTTGGGGGAAAAGGCAGGGCACTTTCCACTTACCCTTCCAGACCCAATGATATTATTCATTCTCAGCAGCTCTGCTGGTTACTCTGCTAATTTCCCTCCAAAAGAATGCTCCTTTGGGTGCAATATTCAAGTGTATATGTATGTCAACTGCCGCACAGGCTTCCAAATGCCCACATTGATCCAAGATACCATGAGTCACTGTTGACAGATGAGGAACATTCACACAAAACCTCCGCTGAAAGTTAAAGGAGAACTCACATTTTTCCTTGATGGTCACACACTAACACATTGTGGTTAATGGTATACTCCTGAGATTTGCAAAAAAAAAAAAAAAAAATATTTTAAAGTTGCAATTCACCTAAAATTGAGCAGGACACTGATTCAGTGTTTCCAAATTAAAGCAGCACTGGGTGGTTCCAAATAAGTTCTAAAGAGCCAGATTTCAGATGACAGAAATTGGTATAATTCTATTGCTCCGTTGCTTTTAGTAAACTCAAATTAATTTACAGCAGATGTGGATATAGCTTAAAGTCTTAAACTGAAGTGTACTAAGTTTGTCTCTAAAACACCTTATCATCTAGCAGGATTTTGATTAAATCTAGAATAAACTAATATCACAATAAAGTTTCTACATGTTTATAATGTTTGAAGACTAAGTAATACCCAAGAAAGACATTACAAAGCAGCATCATGACATTCTGTTGCAGACTACATTCATACTTCTAAAATAGCTGGGGAAATGACTCCTTGTCCTGATGATGAAGAGGTTTCCTATTGACACATACATATTGGAAAATCTTCAGGAATGGATATCTCACAGTCTTGAAATCAGTGAATACTGAGCCTCCATGGAGCATTACCAATAAGTGTATAACCAATGCACTACTTTTTCCAAAGTTTTCAGAAATTATTGTAACTGTTTCTGTTTGCTGTACTGTCAGATAAATATTCAATATAAAATATTTTATTTTGTTTTGTTTCTTCCTTAAACAAATGTAATTCCAGCAGCAGCTGACATGGCTTCTAATATAATGGCAAACATTTGGGTTTATTTCTAGCTAGTCTAATTATGAAAGGCATCAGGGTAGATGTGTTTTCTTTTTGTAGCCACTAATACTAATTTGACCTACTGGGGAAACAATTTCAAAATGTCAACATTTGCATGCCTGAACCCTGCTATGAACTAAAAGGATTCGTGTGCAGAGGTCCTGCCTCAAGCTGTGACACACTACTTACCTCCTCAGAGGGAGTTAACACATTAATTTGAACAAATGAAATTAGAACAGCCAACTCTCCATGGTGGTCAGAAGAAAAGTACCCTGACCATGGTGGCTGACTGCAGTTTAAGTGGCATATTGCTTAATTAAACTGTAGGACGACAGCTGAATAAGGAGTGCATAAACACCCCACAAAAGAGGAGGTCTTCAGGCTTGGAGGTATATATGAACATAGTACCCAGATCCCTAAAAGGAAAGTTACTGTTGCCCTTTTTAGAAGTATAAGCTTTGAGATTTAAGACAATAATTTACACATTTGCTGTATATGTTGGTTTCTGCAGATGTATTTTCCAGAAAGCACTCCTGAGATTCAGATGCTAACAAGTTTGAACAGAAATCTGGTAGAAAGGTCCACAAGTTGAGGACTCTTGCATCTGCTCCACTGCTTAGTTGAACCAGTTCATGACCCTTGAGGTCTAATCCAAAGCCAAGCAAAGGCAGTGGGATTTTACTGATTGTGCTGAAAACTAAATCAAGCCAATGGATTAAGGGTATGGTTCCTACAGGACTTGTGTTTTCAGGAACTTCCTCCAAAACATTTACCCTTATAACCTCAGAAACATTTTTTAGAAAGTATGCACTTTAAGCTAAAACACAGGGTCCCGATGGAAGTCACTAGGTAACGCTCTTATGTACAGTGCTCCAAGTACATTTCTTATCTGGTGATTAAATGTTCAATCTGACATGCTTTGCAATGATCTCTGTAGCGAAAAGATAAGCAGCGGGAGTTTTCTATTTTGCCTTAGTCTAACTCATGTGAGTTGAGAGTGGGGTTTCGGAAGTGAGATTTGGTGTTGGTTCATGCATGTTACATGCATGTCCTACTGTCTCCCATGCTATTTGAGAACACTGTTTCAGAATAATACTAAAATAAGGGATGGTATGCACTACACCTAACTTGGATATCTGATCTGGGCCCAAGTTTTAGTTATGTCATGAAGCAGTTTGCCTAAAATAAGTGCTATGTAGATCAGTGGAAGTCGCGAGGTGCCCCTGAGGATCTCCACAAAGAGATCAAGTGTGCCTAAATTTAAGAACCCAAATTAAATGAATCAAATCCCATTCCATTCTGCAAAAGAGATATCAACATTAAACTGGATTGCAGTATTTTAATTGTACGTATTCATTAATTGTCATGACTTAGATTAATATGTATATTTTTTATATGTTATCCTTACTTTGTTCAGTGTGCAGAATGGATGGAACATCGAATTTATCTTTCTTTTTGAGCTTTTTTAGTATTTGCCCTAATGACTACATAGCCTTCAAATGCTGGTCTGGAAGAGAGAATTATTAAATTGCTTTTCATCTTTCCTATGGCAAAAGTCTGAGTCAGAAACATGATTCAGCGCAGGAGAAGCCATTATGATTCCTAATTTATGTATACACAGGAAGAAAGAAAACAGAAGTACCCTAAAATAATAGGCATTCGATTTGACTCAACAAGCCCTGATCTTTGAGAATACTTAGCATGATGAGATACATGATTTCAAACCACAACCCCATGCTCTGCCAAGTACAGAAATACGCCTGTGGATCCACAGGGAAGGTAGCTAGATAGCCAGAAAAAATATGAATGCTCAGTCAGTGCCCATCTAGCACACAGGAATGACAGAGCAGCAAGATAATAGTTTAGATATCCAGGACAGGAATCAAATACCTTAACCTTTTTGTCCCCTGCCTCACTCATCACACAGATACTAGATCCTACAATAAGTGAAGTAGGGGTGTTATACACAAGCACCTCTGATCTCACCTTGCTCCTTTACCCAGCCCCATCCTGTGCATCAAGGGAAACAGAAGTTTCTTAGAAATAACAGACAAAAATTTTGTAATGAAAGGTTGCATGGGACTGCTGCAGTCCCCATACGAAATGGGCTGCTGGATCCTCCAGTCGTGTGAGGAGAGCAAGGCTTCCTCTCTGGAATTCATATCCAGTGGTAGTGGTAGCCCAGGTTTTATGCCACAGATTTGCATCCAGAAGTGATTGTGTTGGCCAAAAAATTCCAAATAGAAAGAAGCACGATGCTCAGCATGTAAACTTTCAGTCCAAACTATTACAGGTTATGAGAAACTGAAAGCATTGATTTATCACGTTTAATTAGTGTTCAAATAATAAGGCACTTACTATGAACTAGTGTATGAATTTTTCTAGTCCTAAAACTTAGCACACGCTTATTTCCTACTGAAGTCAACAGCATTTAACTCCTGATTTAGATTATATACACTAAAAACTTTCTGTAAATCAGGAATATAGACTTTTATAATTAAGTGAATATACTCTACATTTTACTGCGGAGTAAAAGTAAAGTGAAACGGACAACCTGTAGTTTCCTCACATCGGAAACCTCCATATCTGCATGCACATCCTAATTCCTGTATAATCCCGAGTGGTTTACCTCTTAAAATAAACAGACTCTGCCTTATGTCCTTACTGGATTACTGTGAGTAGGATGTTTACATAAAGGATATAGCTAAGTATTCACTGAACATAACAAGAGTGCAATTCATTCCCATGCATTAGAAGCCATTATAATTTGGTGGCTATATTTAAATAAACCAACATGTAACTATGCCAGCAATTACTATCTAATGTTAATACTCTAATTGTGTCCAATCCTTCCCCCCCAGAGTTTGATTCATTGAAATGTTTATCTGCACTACCACTACCCATGGAGTGTAAATATGAAGATGAGCATTTTGTGTGAGAGAAAGTAAGCATAATTTATCGTCCAGGTGTATTAGACATCAATTTAGTAAACACTATTATTTTCACAGCTAATAATACTAATTACACTGTGCTTTACCCTTCATGCAAAGATCTAGCCACACTCTAATAAACAATAGGACCTGAGTATCATTCTCAGTCATTTATTTGGGCAGTGCAGAAGTGTTTCAAAATGGAAATAAATGTTTTAAAGCTTCTTTGTACTATCCTAATTGTGGAATATCTCCATGATGTGAAGCAAAGAATCCTGAAGTTGTGCTGGCCTGAACCGCGGGGAAGCGCAATGCTGAGTGCCATTTTAGGCTGACACAGCATCACAAGACTGGAACTTACTGTGCCTGAGCAAGTAATGTCTGTGGAAAAAAGAGATGGCTAAGGGGTGATCTAATTGTTGTCTTCAATTACCTGTTGGGGGATTATAAAGAAGAAAGAACCAGACTCTTGCCACAGGTGCACAGTGAAAGGACAAGAGGTAACATGCACAAGTTGCAACAGGAAAATACTGAATGGGTTATAAAGAAAAATGTCTTGACTGGAATAATAACCAGAGAGGTTATGGAGTCTCTGTCCTTGGAAATCTTCAAAACTTGACTGAATCAGACACAAAAACCCCTGACCGAATTCTGAATACAGCCTTGATTTGAGCAGGAGGTTGAATTAGTCCCTTCCAATCATGATTCTTTTCCCCTATGAATTAAGTGTACTGATTTAGCTTTGATAAATTAGGACCTAACAAAAAACAATAGGGCATTACAGGTATGTTCCTCCTGTTATTAAAAAAAAAAAAAAACCAAAAAACCAAAACTCATTAATCTCTCTCAAAGCTGATTTTTTCCTGAGGTCTTCCTGAGGGTAAGAATTTCCTTACTGTAAGCAACAGCAGAAAGCAACCAAATGGGCAACAGGAGATATCACACATACTGGTCCTTGTAGAGCAGTTGAGGGATAAGTGGAGTGTAAATACTACTGCATCTGCATTACTAGGCAAATGATGATCCATAGCTTTCATTGAAAGACAGAGGACTGAAATCTCAAATGTTGAGATGCATATGCATGTCAGATATGTCAGATACAGGAATTCAGATGTAATTTTGGCCAGATTCTCAATAGCATAAGTATATTGCAATAAAACTATGTAGATGTTAATCTACTAATCATGTTTTCATTTGTCGTCCTCTCATATATTCTCAACACAATCTCTTTTTAAGTAACAACACTTACAAATCATGCAAACATGAACAGGCAATAGTTGCTCTGGATTGATATTTTCTACAAAATAGTCCTCCATTTCTTTCATCTAAATTTAGTCTTCAGGTAGAAAGAACACATCACATATTGTTATTACTGCTGTTTGCCCTTATTACATTACCACATTAAAGTTCCCTGTGAAAAATTTTCATGAGACAATGTTGTAAATATCAGCTAAAAGGGGCATAGGTAAACACCACCTTAATGGTGATTAAGTAACAATCTCAGCACACTGAACAAATTTTGGTCCTTTTGACTTCAGCATTCCCCAAATCTCACTCTAGCTGCTGGACAGCATGTACACCACAGCCATAAAGAGCACAGGGAGATTTAACAAACAGCCAGTGGTTTCACAGTCTATTTTGCAGTAGAATAGTCTGGAAGAAACAGTGAAGGTACTTACTGAGTTCAGAATGAAAAAAAAAAACTACCGTGCTAACACTGCAATACGTTATGGCTATTTAAGAAACAAGGGAATGTTGATATAGAAAGACAAAAGAACTGCAGCGTTAAGAGTAACTCATTTTCCTTTTATGGCCTGTTACTGCATGGCTGAACATTGCCACTAACTTTGTATTTTCAGAACATACTGAATTTAAGAAGACTCTTTTGTTCCATTTGCAGCCCACATGCTGACACAGCATCTCATCTCCTATTGTTCTAACTTAACTATTATCTGATACATTTGATGTGCTGAAAGATAAAAAGCACAACGATTCCAGTTACCTTAGAGATAGCAAAAGAAGAATTACTTAGCAAAAGAACAGCTGAGAAGGGGCTGTTTCTGGCAGTTTCACTCTGATGTGTGTGTTAGACCCACAAATGTGAGTTCAGACCCTGTAAGCCAGGAGTCTTTGTTGGGGCTCTGTTGTGCACTGAATGATCTCACCCGCTCCTGACTCCCACACACAGAGGTATACAGGGAAGAGCAGGCTCAACCAGTCTTAAATTCCTTTGACAGTTCAGGCTCCAGATAGACTCTGTAGCAGTGGGGAAGAAGCATGGCTCATAGCAACAGTTAGAGAGATATGTTTTGAAGAAACAGATTTATTCACGGTTAATAAATGCTTCTATTGTCATTTTCCATGGATGCTAGTTCTGGTGATGAGCAAACAGTGACCTCGCAATGGAAACCTGGCTGCTAAGAAACTTTTTAAAAGCCTGCAGCATCTGATAAGGTACAGTGCTAGGCAAAAAAGAGGATTGGTTCCCATATAGTTGCCCTGAAAATTTTTGAGAGACAGCTGCTTCTCAAAGTCTGAGCCCTTACAGCCCCAACCTTATAGCTCAGCTATTTTATCTAGGATAGACATAACCAAGCTGTACTTCATCAGTATTGCATTTACTTGACTTGTATCAACAATCTTGAGAAGCTCTCAAGAAGTCTTGTTCTATCAAACTAATCTGAAAAAAAAAATGTGCTCTTTGGTTTCCCCATGGAATCATGGAGAGTAAGTACCATGGGTGTGGCAAAAAATGTGAAGTAGATGACCTGATCAAAATCAAAATCTTTGACTTTTTTTTTGGAAAACAGAATAGGGCATGGGCTAACATCATCATTAAGATCACAGCAGAAACTAGGAATCTCTGTAGCTCTTCAAGTGATTGTTTTACCTACTAAAAAGGAAATTTCAATGAATACATGGTATAAAAAGCAAATTGCTAGAGAGTAAAAGTTCTTTTAACAAACCAAAATTGTACTGTGATTCCAGGAAAGATGAGCATTCTTAGCTGGGTTAATGAACAAAGGATATCAAATGAAGGCAGGAGGAAATAAAGCCTGACTCTACATGATGTCTGCCAACTGTGGTCTCATAAAGCCAAGAAATCTTGGAATGCTTTGAGTATGTAATATTTTTAGAGCTCTAATAAGGCACACCTGAGCTCTTCCTTACCACATTTAAAGATATGTCCCACAGAAGCTAGATTTTGCTATGCATTTTTGCCTATTCCAGTAACCCGTAATTAATAAGCACTCATGTGGAGGAGAGCGGAACACTCAGTTGCCTGTTCAGATTCCTCTGAATTACTCCCACATACTTTTCTAAAGTGCACAACGTATAGTAATATTATTGAATTATTCTTAAGTCATTTGGCTAAGAAGAGAAGATGACACTGCTATGTCTGCCTTGCTGAAATCAAATATTCTTCTATCTCCTACAGATGTTCTTCCTCAATTTCTTGACTTACCGAAGTGTCTGTCTACACCAGCTGCCTTTCTTCAGCATCTCCACAATTCTGAGCCAGAGTGAGAAACAAACCTGTCTACCATTAATAAGATTTATTTTCATTTTACTTAACTAAGCAGTGCAATAAAAGAGAAAACTGTAAGAATGAAGCTCCTCCATACAAAATATACTAGCTAGAATCACCTTACTGTCTAGCCTGCTATTCATATATTGGTTTCAAAAGTCATACTGTATGCAGAGAAGTCAAAATGAGCTATGATAGCATGAAGGAACTGAGGGAATGTTGGTTTCAATACATCCAGTTTAGGTGCAGGAAGAGGTGATGTTACCCAGAAGCCAGATGTAGTCTCAGCAGCTGCCAGAATAATCAGATCTCATATATGCAGTATATGTGAACCAGAGGTGGAACGTACGTAGCCAATCATTTGGAACAATCATGTGCCAAATAATTGTAGTAGCACAATAGCAGAAAAAAGCATGAAATCAAAATACATGCTGGGTGGTATCAAAACACAGGAGGACTAGAAAAAAGTTCAAATACCTCAAGTTTTACAAGGAATCTGGTTACGTTTTGATTAAAAATAATAATAATCTAAAATTATATTAAAATTAAATGTCTGCTTTTAAGTCAAGGAATTTAGTTTGTATGTCATCCAGGAGTCAGTATACCAGTGCAGAACATATATAATTATTCTATCCTAGTCAGAGATTGGGCTGGCACTTTCTGTACTAGTTGATCTCCTATAATCTTTACGATTATTTTCTGCTAGAGTATATTGCAGTACTGATCGCTAAATACTCACACTGGTCGCCTGCTAAGCCAGCTTCTTATTGCTGACTTCAACTACCTAATGGAAGGCTACAGAAAAGGTTGCTGCAGACTCTCCCTGAGGTGCCCAGTGACAGGACAAGAGGCAACACAGCAAATTTTAGTCAGAAATCAGGACAAACTTCTTCAGCATGAAGGTGGTCAAACATTAGCATAGAGGCCAAGAGAGGCTGTAGAATTTCCAACTTGAAGATACTCAAAAGTTGCCTGGACAGAGCCCTGAGCAACCTGATTTAGTCAGCACAGCCTGGGGCAGGGGGTGGATGTTAAACTAGATGACTTTCGGGAGTCCCTTACAACCTAAATTACTCTTTTATTCTATAATAACTGACACACTTTCTCACTGTCATCATCTATAAGGAGATAGCTGAAGGCTTACGATCATATGGACATCTCTGATATCCAGTTTCCCATGCAGTTACTTATATTCTCTTTTTAACAGTGTGTGTAGCTTTCACATAGACATTCAAACTTTTTTTTTAATATATCCCACCACTTCTACAGCAGTCTACATGGTAAACTTCTTTCCTCAAGTAGGAAGGCACAAGCATGATGATGAATTAGGGTTTTCTTTCATGGCACATAGGCACCTAAAACAGAACCAATGAGCTACCAAAGCAAGCAAAAGTATCCAAATAATGGCAGTGTATGTGTAGTATGCATTACGCAGCTGAGAGTAGACACTCTAAGACTTATCAAGTCCCTCTAAAAGTGAGATCTTGTAGTTCAGGGAAAACTATTGCAACTTGTTAAAATTAGAAACTCAGATGAAACTAAAACAAAATCTTTCCTCTGTTTTCTGTCAGTGAAAACTCCAGTACTTTTGCTGCTGCTGTTGTTGTTGCTGAAATAAAGAGATCTCAGGAGCACAAGAACACTGTGGGGGTGGATACAGAGAAAGTGGCAACCATAGACACAACTTCAAGCAAGCAGGTTCAAACTTTAATGACCTGTGTAGGAAGATAAATGAGACTTCAAGAGAAAAGAGTACTGTTAGCATGAGGATGTTGTTAGGTGCAGAAGGCAAGCACTCTCAGTGCTGATGAATTGGTAGCTGACAAAGAGCTACATCTTATAATGATAACTGTGTAAAGCCATGATATATTTTTCCTGCTAGTTTTTTGTCTTTCATTGCATCCATTTGAATGAATCCTTAATGAATATCGCGTTCTGTTTGAAACCAGAGAGGAAAAACAACAAGCACACTATTGCCACTTATCAATCACATTATTTTATCTCTCAATTATCCTTAATTTAATAATTGTATTATTTTCTCTTCTGTTTCAACTTTAAGGGCTTCTATTGCAAATACTGTATTTTTGCAGGTGGTTTAGGTTACCAGTAATTTTCAGTAAGAGCTCTTTTCCATCTTTTTTCTTCTTTTTTCTGAAAGCTCTTCTCTATACCATTATTTTGTCTAATCATCAGCCTTCCTGGAAATATTAATCATTATGTCTACTAGACTTTCAGAAAATCCTGCGTCGAGTTTCTTCAAATTGCTTCTCTGTTTATTTTAGCCACAGTCTGAATAAAATTATTTGAATAAACAGGTCTGAAGCATATCCTGAATTGTACAGTTGGGATATGAACCTGAAATCCAACATAATTCCTGGCATTATAGTAATAGTATTTAGTAGAAAGAAAGAATTGTATTAAATTATAAGTGTATGTGGAAAGGAATTCTGTACAGCTAGCTATATTTTCCACAGTAAAACACATTTTATTATCCTTTATTTCTTATACAGAAGAGCATGAGTCTAATCTGATAAGAACTATGAGAGTTTTGCCACAACATTTTTTGGCTGATCATATACTCCATCATTTGCATGTCATTTAGAACTAGTCAGCTGAAAATATGGACTTAATGACACTATGATGTGAAATTCAGTGACATCATGTTATGTAGAAGAAGCAACAAGGTTAAGATTATAGAGTATCTAGTCTTAAATATCTACTGCCAAACCCAGCCTAAATACTACAGTGCTTTGCGGGACATGGCACTTCAATGGCTAAATTACCTATGTCCAGCTTACTCCAATTTAGGCCAGAAGAGTGAATTCTTGCAGGTCCAGTGTGAGGTTTCTAAACTCCCTCATTTACCATCATTTCTTTGCAATATATGGCATGAAGCCCACGATGTAAGCCTATCACAGATGGATGGACATCACCTTGATGAACAAGCACATGTGGTCCTTACCATTTCTCTATTTCAGACCCCCAGGTGAGTTTCTGCATTACTGATTTTAGTTTTCATTTGGTCCTGTATTCAGCAAAGTGCTCCGATCTAAAACTTTGTATTCTGAAGACTCATATATATTTATATCTCCACAGGGACAGAAGGTGTTAATGAGAGCACAGTTGTAGTTCTAGGAGCTCACAAAACTTACGTAATTATTTGGCGGTTCAGGGAATACACAAGGACATTTTGAGATATCGCTAGATTAATATGGCTTGGCATGGAAAGTGCTTTGACTACTAGTCTGTGTTTGTGCAAGTGGCTCAGCCTGCTCTGTACAAGGGATGAGCTGGATAGAGCTGTGGCAAGGGTACCCACGCTTACTATTAGGCTTTAGCTATTGCCTATAATTAAAAACCAACTGGCCTGATATATGTCTCATAAAGTAACGGCTACAAAAGCACTGGCACTAACAGCTCACACACAGTATTTACTGTTTCAGATTTCACAGATTTAGAAAACAAAAGGGTTGGTTAGCTAATCAAAACCAGTGTAAGAAATAGGCCAATGTATTCTGAATAACAACAGCATAAAACCAGTTTAGTTGAATTACAGAATAGCTTCGTTTTGCTCATTGAGCGCTATTGATTTTTTGGCATGGAAGAAGAAAAAAAAAAAGAACAGATGGTGAAAGAAATAAATTAAGCTGCTGGTGATGGAATACAATATCACACTGAATTATAAAGAATGATGAACAGAAATCCCTTTAAACAGGCACTTACACTCAGTATAAGAGGTTTATACTGTTGAAGTTCATATCTGATTATTTTGGTTTATTTTCTAGCTATTAGAGTTTTTGCTTTCAATACAAACTCCAAAATGAATTCAAAACAGAAATCCAAGGCAATGGACAAGAGATGTAAAGGTGCCCTTTTCACTGTGTTCAACCATAAGCCAGAGCTTCTAGTAATGTTCTAAAATGTATAGTATTGTAAAATCAATCAAACAAAAACTTAATACTTTTCTTTCTGAATAGTCCTTCTCCCTATTGCAGATTTGAAGGAGTGTGTGTATGGCCAAAGCCTTGACTACATTTTCCAACTCTTCCAGTTTTAATAAAAAAATGATCTCTCTCCTCTCAAGGTCTTGCTTTGTTTGTACTCTTAGCCGTTAAGAATAATAAACTGTTACTGTTAAAAATCAATACATTTAGGAGAAAAAATGTAATATGTGTTCATGTAAGTAAGTGAGTGGCCAAGAAAGGCTGTGCAGGGTGAACATAAATTCCATCTATTTTCAGAAGCAAAATTACAAAGCCAAACTTTGTCCTGGTAAAGGGACTGCCTTAAGACTGACTCTTAATTTCAGTACAGAAGCATAACTTTTCAGGATTTCTCAGTTTGACTCTCCAGTGATAACACTTCCCTTTTTTAATGTGACCTAATCAGCATTTGGATCACAGGCACATTATCAAATGTGGTGGAGAGGTTTATTTTTCACATACTGCAAATTATTTTGCCTCACAATGCTCTCATCTTTCTGTAACTTAATGTTCCCCCAATATACAGCACTATATGGTAAACAGAAGTTTATTATCAGTGCAATTGCCTCAAGAGAATTATAACTCTGTCCTAAGTTATTGAAGATAAACCCCCTTTAACATCCATGGTTATCATTCATTATTAATAATATCAGTAGTTTTCATCCTTCAGCCACCAGACATGCTTCAAAGATGATTTGGTAGCACTAGCTCCATTTAGCAGTTGAAGCATGAAGCAGTTTAATTTGGTTTTGAAGGTACATATCATGGTTGGGGACTAAGCTCCTCTTACTGAAAACTGGTCTGAAGCCTTGCACTCCACTTCTGTGAGATCGCTGGTCTCTATGGAAAAGTCACTTTGTCAAGCCCATACTCTCCTTTTGTACTTGCGTTTTATAGAGATGTGGAGAAGAAATGGATATCAAAATGTCTGGATTCACTTTATTATGGATTTTTAAAGCATGGGGCCATGTTCCCAAGGTTTACTCTATCCAGTTCTACTTAATCTGTTTATTTCAAGACCCATTTAGAGAAACTATATTCACATCCATGGGAATATTTTAGGCCTATGTCTCTTATGACAGCACCAGTTCCCTATTCTGCTTCTTGCTGCATTTCCTCATGCCCCACAGGGATGGGATGATCAATGTCAGTTGATAGGTATTGCTAGCCCTGATCATTAGTCAACACTTACTTCATCAGACCCTGCCAATAGGTACTGTCTGTCTGACTGGAATAATTTCCAAAACTCTGGGCCTAGCATGCCTGTCTTCAGACAGAATATTTTCTCTATAGCTGAGCCCTACAGTAGACAGAACTCCTTATTCTTGAACAATTTGTAAGACAAAAGCATACTGACAACTGCATTAGCCATCTTAGCAAGCTCAGAGTTGATCTTTGAGCACATTTTGTGGATGCACCAAATGGAGTTGGCATAATGCCATACATTTCTTGGGAGTTCTGTAATCACAGAGAATAGTAAGCTTTGGCTTACTAAATGTTGTAACATACCTGTATATGTTTCCTACCAAGCATGACAGACTAACATCTAGGGTCATTTTCTACCACTCATGCAAGAAAATACTCTGTTCACTGCATATTCAGGATCTTAACAGTGGCTTGAGCGGATCCTCTGTCAGACTGCTTTCCCAGACACTGTAATATGCAGGTTTCTTCTGGCAGCCCTGCCTGGAATCCCTGTGACCTTCATACTCATCTCGTTTGTCCAGCAAACAAGCAAATAGCCACAAATCCATAATAGTCATCCATGCTGGGAAGCTCTTCTAAGAAAGGTAGCATGATTAAATAGGTGACATTTGGGTTATGCAGTGCAAACACTTTTAACTTCAGTACATGCCTGGTGCTGCTGGACCTCTGTCTCCTGATTGATCAAATATGACCTTGAGCCAAACCTACAATGGAAACAGAAATAGCCACCCACATTCTGAGGAAAAATGTGCCAAATTCATAGGCGTCATCATCATGAGGAGAAAACAAACACCTGCTTGTATGACATAATTACAACTCGAGGAGTAAGTGACCACTGTCATGAACAATTAAGAAACCTCCGCACTGAATAAACCTTGCAAAACCTTCAGTCCTTGAGTTAGAAAGCATTCCATGTCTGAGTTCTCTGACAATTAGATAGCAAACTCTGTTTGCTCTCATCACTCTTAGACTCTGTCAGGGTACTGTGCACCATCCTTGGAAAATGTTGGGCAACATTAGTATCTTGCCAGATCTTTCTGATAAAGACAGCAAGATGATTTCACCTGAAAGTCTCTCAGGTAAATAATCAAGATGAGAAGACAGAAAATTCTTACTTGAGATGCAAACAGAATCTCATGGCAAGAGAGATGAGCAGCCCTCTGATCCAGTGGAGTGAAAAATATCAGAAAACTGGTATGGCCTACTTCTTCAAGACAGTAAAAACCACTATGCTAAGTAAAAGAAACCACTACCTAAGAAAAAAGATTGGGTAATATGTTTCCAAGTCTGAAAAGTTTGGCTTGGTTTTCTGGCAAAAGATTCAAGATTTTTTTTTCTCATTTGTTTCTATCTCTCTCTAGTATCCAGGAGACATTATAATATAATGTACTTGCAATATTTTTATCTTACTTTATAATACATATATTAGAATATACACATGCATATATACACTAGAAAGTACAGAGACTACCTTGACATCTGATTAAAACTGATCTATGAACTATGGACGTGGTTTAAAAAATGTATAGTGTGGGGCAGAGATGAGAAGAACACATAACTTTTGAAAGATGAATGAGCAATATTATTTTGATTTGGCTTGTCTCTCTTAAAAGACAGTACTTTCAAAGGTGTTAAACATCCAACACTTCTGCTGACTAGCTACCTTTGAAAAATTGAGGTTCAGAGCTGCTTTAGAAATATCAAAGGGTATAGATAAAACTGAATATAATTTGAAATGAGTCAATCAAAGAATCTAAAAATTCATTATCACTTTGTCCTGGTTTTGCTTAGAAGAACTGTAAAAAGAGCTGCAGAGGAAAGATGGCAGAAAACAAAATCTAGCAATAATTGGCAAGCAGTCGGGGATGTTCAGCAATAAAAGAACATGGTTACTTTGCGCCTTCTTCCATAACACGGATTGGATCATGATGGTGGTAGGGAGAATATAAAAAGGGAGGAAGAGCTGGTACAGACATCCTCTGGAACAGAACTGTGCAGGATTCAGCTCCTGTTCCTGTCTGAAATGCCCTTGTAATTTGTTGCTAGGCTTGAAATGTTTCAGAGTGAATGTTGTTTTAAACGCCTTCTTTTACTTAGATCCACAGTCATGTTTGGTTTGGAAAAGCCCAATATACTTATACTCTCTTACAATTACAACAGAGAATTTAAAGACTTTATTTGCTGAAAAGAAATAAATACAGAAAATCTCAGTGTTTATTTTCTTTCTTTATATCTCAACTGTTTTTTCTCAGCCGTTAATCTCAGTAGCATCTGCTAAATCTCCTTATTTTTACTCCTCTAAAATAAAATCAATTAATACCTTTTTTTTTTCCATTTTTCCCCATTCAAAACTTGGATAATTCAGGACTAATGTGGTTGTGTCCTTTTCCCATGTCTCCCAAAGAGCTACAGTATGACCTTGGCCTGACCACTTATCTGACAGTGTCTCAGTTCCCTGCCTACCTTAGGGCTGGCTTGTTAAATGGACTGTCAGGTTTTCCACACAGAAACACTGTTTTGCATTGTACAGTGGCATCCAGTCTTCATGGGGATATTTAATTTCTCCTGTCATACAAATAACAGTACAAAAGTACAGCAATGGATAGAAAAATGACCAAAGCAAAATTAATATAATGTCAAAAAGGTATAACAAACACTCAGAGCATTGTCTTCCCTGAAGTCGATAAATTTTCTCCTCATACTAATCTACTTCTGCTTATAATATTATCTGTTTTGTGCTAAAGAGGTCTCCAAACTATTGCCTTGGCAACCAATAAACATTAATCCATGTGAGATTTTCCTCTTGAAATACTTTCTATATTGGAAATGTTATGTAGGAGGTAAATTTCACTGGAACTGGAAAAGATGTGCTGATGATTTGATTCACTTTTTTTCTGGATTTTGCAAAAAAACACAGTCCTGGATATTTCTTATGTGAGAACAAATTCACTATCCGTCTGATGGAACTGGCTCTGGTGAGCACGCTTGGACCGTATATTTATCTGCCCCAGAAGACTTGCAGCACCCTGAGTAGTCTAACAAAACACACAATACAGTTCACTCAAGGCCCAAAGTAGTTCGTGTAACACCAGGTCCTATGCTGCTTTACGTTACCATTCTTAATTCTCAGTTATCACACATATTTAATAGCTTGGTTTCAAGGGACCAAACCAAGGGTTGCGTTTAGCTGGTAAGTGCCTGTGCAAAAATTGGCCCTTGCATCATTCCTGTATGTTAAAGCACTTTCCAGCTTGCACAGCAAGATCCAGCGCTGTTGACATACCACTTAAAAAGATTTTGTCAGAAATCCCGGGCAATCAAATAATGTTGCACCTTGGCCTGTCCCCTCGGGTAAGGCCAGCTGTTGGGGTTGAACTCAGAAAGAGAACTAGTGTTGTAACATCAGCTATAACCAAAGACTGTGGCCTGGTTTGTAGGCCGCTGAAATCAATAGGAAGACTCTTATTGAATTTAATAGGCTTCATATTGCACCTCCATAGAGCAATACCGAGGACTTGAATTACATCCAGAATCCCATACAGACCAATGCAGTAGCAAGCAGGCACAACCGGTTTAAAGGACTGATCAAAGTCCACTGATGTCTTTCGAAAAGCTTTGAACAAGTGCCACAGAAAGGAGAGCAGTAATCCAAGAGGAAGGTGACAGAGGTCTAAGATGACTGTGGTGGGGCCCACATCCTAATGCTGTTGCACAATGCACCCTTGAAAGTCGAGTTACATGGAGAATATTTTATTCATAAGCGCAAACACTTTGGAGCATTTGTGAATGTGAAATAACACATTGCTTGGGTCTCTGAAGACATGATGTGAACCATAATGTGTGTTATTTCAAAATAACACATAGCTTGTCACTTATTATTACTGTAATAATCTGTATTTGAATGAATCAGCAATGGCAATGCGTACTTACATCAAGGAAGGAGCAACTCCAGCAAAGGAGAAATTCTGGTTTTGTATTCCTTATGGAAAATAACGGAAAACTTTCGTAAATAAGGACCATTGTTCCAGACTTACCTCCTGAAGAAAGGTTAAACCCCTCAGAATGAGTAGATGGTTTCCTTAACATTCAAACACAACATGGGATTAACTTTTCAGAAATGTTTTCTATGCCTAGTAACACTCATATATTCATCTATGCCAGAGCCTAGGGGACTGCACAGCTTGTTTTGGAAAACAGTCATTCTTCTTGTGTGACACCTGGAAGTCCCCTGATAATCTACAGTGTTCCAGTCAACTGATATAACAAACTACACCTGAAACCACAGAATAAAAATTAAAAAAAAAAAAAAGAGGAGAATGCACAAACAAAGAATTTCAGCACCAATCAGAATGAAAATGAAACTGCTTCTCCTCAACAGCAATGTGAGACAAACATGTCTTTTCATATTGAAATGAATATATGTAACAAACTTGAATAATTTTGCAGCCCGTATATCTAGAGAACTGCATAACATGAAGACGACATGTAAAGGAGAAATTTTGAAAACTAAAATTGTCAGCTTTTGTATCTTATATGTAATGGAATAATCACTTAAAGAATCTTTAAGACCAAAAGGAAATTATAAAAGTGATATTTTTAACTAACAACATCTTTTTTTCCTCCCTCCAAAAGGAACAGGCTTCTAAACAAATTCACTTCTCAGTTGCAAAAATAATGCAGTCAGAAAGGTATCTTTCAAATGACTAAATTTCTTGGGTTTGTGAAATTAGGCTGGATATACTGTTAAGGAATTGTTCAAAGTTTTTTTTTTTAAAAATATATATATATATTTTTTTTTTATTGCTTTCTTACCAGAAAGCAAGAGTAAGGCTTTTTTCCTGGTACTCAGATGTTTGTTTGAGCCTTGAACTAAATACTTGTGTTATTTATCTATTGTACTACTTGTTCTGAAAAGTCCAGATAGAATCTCATTGCGCAAAAACATAGCCCTTACGTCCAAAAAACAGGCAATGTCAATGGAAAATAAAACAAATGTGTATAAAAAGTAATTACAGATTGGAAGCTGAGGCACAAACATATCATCTGATGTCACATAGAAAGTTTGTGTAAGATCCTGGAATTGAAGATTGTTTATCAATTCAGTTTTAGCCCCAAGATCCATCTTCCTGACATTATTAACATCCTTGAAACATGAAGGCAAACACATATCTCAACTTATCAATGTCTTAAAAGATTTATTCTTTAAAAATAGAGCAAAAGTTCTGTTAAGCAAACTATAACCAATACCAATACTATTTTTTTAACAATGTATTAAATTCTATTAAAGAATCAGACATAATTTTTTAATGCTATTTTTGCTGCAATAAATGTTGAGGACTGTTTGGACATTAAGACATAGCTGTATGTGTCAAGATAGTTTGGAGCTTCACAACTCACATAGGAGCTTTATGAAGCACTGTTTTTCTGGGACGACACAGTTTTGTAGCAGGAATAAGTAAAGCTGAGAAAAGCAAGGAATTTTTTTGTCTCAAGGGAAATTACAATATTCCAACATCTGTTTTCAAATTAAGACAAACAGTCAAAATGCTGAACTTTTCACAGAGTGACAATTTAGAAAAAAATGAAATCCAGGAATGTATAACTTTTGCTTTTGATCATTTTATTTATGTCTGTTCTGGTCTGGGTGTCCAGCTTTCTTAGGCTTTAATGGGGAAAAACAGTGTACATACCCCACAGCCCAGACATGGCCAAGTCATATCCCCAGATTGAGAAGCCTGGAAATACTTCTGAGTGTGTCCTGTTTTACATGGCATCCTCCGACACTGAACTGCATCTTATACAAAGGACAAACATGCCTCTTCCCTGATTCAGACCTGTTGGCCAGGATTTGAGCCTGGGCTATATGTTTTATGCTGTTCTGCTATCATATAAGCCTTATGCTGATTTCTGAAGTACTCTCAAATATTTTAATGGGACTTACGGTCCTGTGCAGGAAAGAATTCCTGCAAAGCAGCAAAGGAAAGCAGCAAAGGAAAGCAGAAAAACCACACGAAGCTCTTATAAACCTCGCTGTTACCCTGAACACACAGAGGTTGATGTCAGATGAATACAATATTATGTGCCTTAGATCAGCACAATGATCCAAAGTAATGTTTTCGTTTGGATAGAACTGGTGGAAAATTTTGATTAAATGGAAACTTCCTTTTTCATTGACAATTCATTTTGATAGAAAACGCCTGCCTAATCCTTGTAATACACTACCAGAGACAGTCCCACAAGGCAAATTCTCTGTTTATGCATGACTTAGAGAGAACGGTCATCAGCCAGGTTGCTTCAGTGCTTTGCCATCACAGCTCAGCTCTGTCTTATTTGCCAGCTCAAACCTGGGGTGCGAATTGTGGTGGCGAACAGTGTGAACTGGTCAGTCACTCGTTTCACACATGCCACAGATCAATTCCTGTATGATAGTGCTTTTTCATTTACCACATATGCTGAACTGCATTTGACCTGGTGGTGAAAGGTTTCGTTTACCATTACAGTCACTTCAGCTGTGCAGTCTCTAGTCTGTATGCTGATTTATGGATGGATGGATTTGCATATGGCAAACATCCACACAGCTTTATAAGTTTGCATTTATGCCAATAAATGTAAAGTCAGGGCTATGATACTAGTATGAGTAATGTTTTTATTAGAAATAGCTCTGTTTGGGGTTTTTGTTGTTATTTGGTTTTTTGTTTTATTTTGTTTTGTACTTTTTTTTTTAAATGAACGTAATGATAAAATACCATTCCATTTCCAGTTTAAGACACAGGGACACTGCTAAAAAACCCAACCCTTTATTTCTTCTTATTATTTCTTCTTCTTTATTTCTTATTTCTTTCTTATAACTGTTCCTTAGCAGGTATACATGGAGGATTATCTTGTCCCCGAGGGCAGGACTGAGCATGAATCCTGACACTGATGGAGAAATCTCCAGGCTGATCTTGGCGATGGGAACATAAGAACAGCAATATCCAGCCAGACCAAAAGCCAGTCTAATGCAGTGAGTGCTGGTGATCAGCCATGGGTGATTAAGGAAAGAACATGAGAACCAAAGAAGACATAGTTCCTGATAGCCCTTATGTCAGAGCTGAAAAAAATTGTGCTAGGTTTTTTGGGTGGGTTTTTTGGTTTGGTTTTCGTTGGGTTGGGTTTGGGTTTTTTCTTGTTTTTTTTTTAAGTAGCATTTGATCTCCTCTGTACCTGGCCTAATTAACTGGCTACTGCAGAAGGCTCATGTTTGGGTTGTTTCAATACCAACACTGCTAACACCCTGTACAAATACTAAAAGCCAATGCCCTGGTTTTCAGAAGTTTTTACTGTAAGTAAGCTGTCATTCTCTCCACAACATACACATGTATCTTCAATTAATGTTAACACTGTCTTGATGAAACATCATGACAAATATTCATTCATTCTTTGTTTCCTGGTATGAGCAAAAGGAGAAAAGATCCACCTCCCACCCACATTCTGTAACAGATTTAGGAATGCAAGACCTTTCATGCTTAAATCATCTACTATGCAACACAAACGTTTATACCCACTGAAACACAAAACACATCATTCATTATTTTGAAACTTAAGTTCAAATTAGACATTTACATTGAGGAACAGCTAAAAATAACTTGCAGCAGGGTGTGGTGTAATTTTGCACTGTTTATGGATTTGGTCCAAGTCTGGGTGTGTAAATAGCTTCATATTTATATACATTATGTAGGTAAATGCATGCATGCACCTAAGGATACTTCCAGAATTCAGAGAGTTTGAGTTTCTTCCCTCAGCTTAGCTTCACAGAGGCATAGGCTGAGCTTAGCCAGACCCAAAAATCCCTTTGGAAGAGTAGTCGGGCGGGAGAGAGCTCCTGGTCTCAGTAGGACAAAGCAGAGGAAGGAGTAATCTGTGTTGCCTTTATGCTCCACATACCCTGCCACTGGCTAGTAACTTTATACAGATGTCTGGTGTCTGCGTGTCCTTTAGTTATCACTTGAACAGGCTCGGAGACTTTCTTACAGTAAGTGGCCTTCTTGATATATGAATCTTTTGTATCTATGTTAATATACAATGCAATTTCTACCTTTTAACATCATCCTTGGCCAGCACTAGAGAAGTGTTAGGATGCCTCTGTTCCAAGACATCATAGACCTTTTTACTAAGTTACTTCATGGGTTGTTCTCTGATTGCTAACATAGTTTAAGTAACAGCTCCAATTAATTAAATAGATGCCCCTTACAGACTAGTGAAGGACTTCACAGCCAACTGCACCAGAGATCAGAAGTAGTGCAAATGTGTTTCCTATTGGATTTTATGTCACAAATGGTTTCTGCTCCTATTTTTAATAGAAAACATTCTTTTTGCTTCCTTCTTTAAATGTATACCTATCATAAAATGTGAAAAATTTTATTGCCCCACCACCCTCTACTGCATTTGAGACTTTCTGTATTTTCTTAGCATGTGACATAAGCAACAATAAATTTTAGGATAATAGAAGTGTCTGCACAAGTGGCTACATCTGAGGGGCTGCAATTTGAGATTTCTCTTGCTGTTTTGCAAAGAGCACTGAGAGCCCATTGACAAGATGTCTGGGGCGAGGGAGCACATGGCCCCGTGCTCACTGTCCCACTTTGTCAGACTGATGTTTGAAAAGGAGCAGGGATTCCTTGCTCTCCTGCTAGCGTTAGCAGCTATTTGGAGTGGCAGGAAAGCAGCTCTGGAGTCTCCTGCTGTGGGGAGAGCTCCTGGGCCCTCTCCAATGAGTTCATGTGAGAAGTAGGCAGTAGCAACTTTCACTGAAAGTGCCTGGAGCCATAGCTACAGTAAGTAATACTCCAGTAAGGGATAAAAATTTCCACAATGCTGTGCCCTTTTGTGATAGATATGGGAATGGTTATTGAAAGAGAACAACTGGTTATGGAAACCCTATTCCAACATTGCAGTGTTACTTATCTAAAGTTACTGTGCTCGAATCAGTGGAACTGCTTCAAGGCTGATTTGTGTATAATACGTGCCCTGTGCTACATTCACACAGATGGACTTCTACACAGAAGGTTTTAATGAAAAGACCTGTTAACAGGGAAAATGGGAGAGGGTTTGGATAAGATATGACATTCCTTTGCTCAAAAACTCAGTTTAAACTTGCTTGGGCATTCAAAAATATCTGATCAAATTTCATATTGATGCACACCCTTAAAAGGACTCAAAGATCGACCAGACTGAGTGAGGCTCTTTCGTAGTGACTTCAGTTGATGTTGCGTCTTGGACATGAGGATGCAATGAACCATAGCAAGGCAATGAATGCCCTTCTTGTGGCAGAGCACAGTGGAGCCATAGGATAAGCAGGATCAAGAGGGATTGTTATTGAATGAAAACTTTTATTTGGGAACAGAACAATATTTTGAACAGGTTTTGCCTCATTTCTTCCCATTAACTGGGCAGAGCTCAAAAATTTCAAGTGATCCTTACAATTGCTTGGTGTTGTTGGTTTATTATTTCATAAGTGAAGAACAACTTGTATAATCTCCCAAAAGGGCACTTCACACTGCAAGTGCCATGTACATTGAAATCAGTGGGACTGCTCATGTGAGTAGGAGTTTGTAACTTCAGTTCTTTTTTTCATTTTTAATCTCCTGGTAAATACCGAGACAAATCACATTTCATTTCAGGAATATTAGTGTGATTGAGCAAATCCCAGAGCCTTTGAATAATTGCCCTTTATAAATTCACTGAATGAAATTGCATTTAACTTTGTGAGTTCTTTTCAGCACAATGTAACCAGATCCAATTAGTGTGCAGAAGCTTTTTGAGAAAGAAAATGTGTGCTGTAAATGATTACAGGGGTGACACAAGCTCTTTACTGAATTATGGAGCTTGAATTAAATACATCACGGTATTTCGAGGTGAGCAGATGGAAACTACAAAACACTATCGGGGGAAATGGTATTGGTAAACTACAGCAGCAGTCCCATGTTATCTCATGATTAAGAGGTAGGTACGTAACTCACATCACCTTTGGAGGTGAACTTTACTTTGGAAACATTTTCTAGTCCTTGCGCCTGCCTAATCAGTTTTTGGAGCTGTTTCAGGCATAAATGGCTTAGTAAATCTTTCTTTCTCTCTGTATATACACATGCCAATTCTACCTAAGCAGACACAAGGTACAATAAAACATGTAGAAAATTGTCTGGCCTATTAAGATTTTTATTTTACTCTGTGTTCCACATTTTTCTACTGTTTATTTTCACTCTTTTGCCTTTTTGGATAGACAAAGAACTGTATCTTTTGAAGGACACATTTAGTTCTAAACAAAAACATTCACCCATTCTACCTAGTTCAGCATGTACTGGAGTAGAAGAGATGAGCAGAATAGAGAAATGCTGAGCAGTTTGTAAGGAAGATTAAAGTAATGATTATTTTGGGTGCCTCCAGGGTCAGATACAGACACAACTCAAAATAATACTCAAATCACTTACATTCCTTCCACTCCTATCACACTTGTCTACCAGACTTTCAGTGAAGGTCTACATCTGCTTACTGCCTAGATCTCATGCTTTTTTTTCTTTTCTTTTTTTTCTTCCTTTTTTTTTGGGGGGGGGGGGGGTGGTGGGAGGGAGGGTGGCTTTTTTAGCTTATCTTTTTTGAAATATCAAAAGAAGCAGAAAATGTATAGTAGTGGGAGACCTGATATTACTTTTTAAGATTGACTTTTCCCCAAGTGGTCATTATTACAGCAGATCTATTTAAGGCATGGGAGTTTCTGTACCTGTGAATAGGCTAAAGTTCTATGGTGCTGCTTTTCACAGCACTTTGAAATGCAATGATCTTTGCCAGGCGCTAGCTAGAGAATTATTTACATATCTCCCTTCCTACCTCAGCTGACCATTCACATGCAAATAGGAGCTTTGACAGCTTCTCCACACATTTATGAAACCCAGTGATCTGTCCATTTTTCAACTCAGAATGAAAGATATGACAATGTGTTAAAATAAAGCCCTGCCAGACTCTAGATTAGTTTCTTACTCTGCAATACTGAATATAAAAAAAAAAAAAATTGAACTTTCTTAGAATGGAAAGTTTTGGGAGCACAGTGAATGCATTTTGGTCACAAAATAAGTATTGATTTCTTAGAGACCAGCTGGGGGACAGTAGTTCTACAAACTATTTGAAAGGCAGAGCTGACTTAGGCTCTTGCTTTTTTCTCCCTTGGTCGCTCAGAACCCAACAAAATAACTCAGCCCCTCAAATCACCCAATTTTTAGAGTAGGTTCAAATCATTGCACCATGGGCACACCATGACTTCAGGGGAGGAAAATGAACAGCAGACACTTAAGCTGGCCCTGCCTGTTAAACCCCATGTTTGAAGAAACTTGACTTGTACTGCTGAGCACTTGCCCATAGTATGTACTCACTCATAATGGGTCCCAGAACAGTTTGCCTCTGCACAGAAACAGGTTCATGGTCTGGCCCCGCACATGCAAGTGACTGTCTCTTAAACTCCCATGTCCGAGAGACCTGCCTGAATGGTTCAGCTCAGGACAATATTGTGCTTTCATGGTGATTATCAAAAATCATTGCTATTCTACCCACTCGCCAGTTGTTATTTTAAAGGAAAACTCATCTTAAGACTGAAAGTCTCCTTTTCTGGTGTGGTTTCAGTGTCTTACAACCAGAAACAAGTACAGATTTCCTCGTCTAAAAAGCTGTATTTCACTTCTCCTCATGTAATTTACATACATTGATCACTTCCATATGTCTGGCATAAGGTAAAATAGTTTCTATGCATAGTAATGGGGGTGAACCTACAGTGAAACAAAATTCAGCATTTGTCATATTCCTACATGCTGATAGAAGAAGTTTTTAAGACAGTGGCAGTTACGAGAAATGTCCTTAAAAAGGCTGTTTATGGTCTCAGCTGTGGAAATTGTGTTCAAAAACTAGAAGCTGCATTGCTTGGTCTTGTCCTCAGTCCTTTTGGTGCAATGTCAATTAGAAGTATCAGTGGTCTAAACATGCATCACTGCAGACACAGCCATTTAATTAAGTTACACTTGATTTACACCAGAATAATTGATGATAGCTTAAAATTTCTAATATAGAATAATAATACACATGAGACTTGATACTGCTCTCTTTGAAGACAAATGAAAAAGTTTCTTTACTCTAGTTAGCAGAACCTTTTACAGTGGTCTCTGTCAGTCTGTTTGCCAGCCTTAAGAATTAGACTTAACTCTTCTAGCACCAGCAAAACTGTCAGAAAACTATGTATGTACCATGTGGTCAAGTAAGATACCCTAGTCTAACAAGTCAAACTACAAACTTGTGCCTGAAGTTCAAAGGTACACCAAAATCATACAAAAACTTGCATTTGCTCTGTATTTCTTAATTAATGGCATGAAAACCGGTACTTTATTACGGAAAAAGAATGTTATTCAAAACAACCATTACATCATGGAAGTGGCATGAGGAAGTATAAAAGCAAAGAAAAAGAATTCCTTGAGTTAATTCACTGAAGGTAATATTTAAATGCTGCATTTAAGGTATGTGGAATATATGAACAACCAATTTTACTTTCACGTGGGTCAGGCTGATGAGGGGAACAGGTGCTTTCTTACTTATTTTAGGAATGAGGATGCGAATCTTACAGAGATGCAGAATTCCACTTCTGAATTTATTATAGCAGTTAATCCTCATTATTAGGTTTGAACTAGGGCTGTCAAGCAACAGTTTTCCAGTGAGCGAGTCACAAATGATAGGCAATTAGAACTGACTGAACTGATTACTGAATATTTCCTCAAGTGGCTGAGAAAGGCTGCCCTCATCCTGGAGAAGGCTGGGAAGAATTTGCGGTATGAAAAATCAGAAAAAGGGCTGTGTGCGGGAAGAAATAGTTTTGTGTCCAGAATCTGTTGGGAAGAAAAGCACATACGCTCGTATGGGCAGAAGAGTATTAAACACCAGTGGCCTGGTAAGGTAGGTTCAGACTGGGTGGAAGGGGGAGGAAGCACCCAAAGTGAGGCCTTTAGTTTTGTCTGATAAGCACATGAAAAAAATTACATTTTTTAACTCCCTCTTAATTTTAAAATATGATTATCAGCTATGATTAGGAAAAAAAAAAAGAGAAGCCTAGCTTAAACTCAGAGAAATAGGCCAGGATCTTGCAAGCACTCTCATACCTTTGGCAGACAGTATTGCAAAGACTAAACACAAAGGCTCTTCTTCTCTAGAGTCATCCGTAATCACCTTCAGAGTGTATTTAGTGTGAAATAGAGGCGGATACTCCAAAAAACATTGTGAAGGATTTCTGTATAGAACCATCTGGAATATCCAAATTGAATTAAATTAGGTATGCTTTCTGGATAATAAGCATGTGTTTCATGTCACAGGCATACACATCTGTGAATATAATTATTATAATCACTTTAAAGTACCTGTAAGGCCTTTGTATGTTGATCAAAAATAAGTTCTGACTGAACTTTGAATATACACATTAATGGGATTATTCTTAGAGTAGGATACAGCTCTGAATAAGCACGGCAAGTCTCTGACCTCGAGCAATTCCTCATGAGATCACTTAATATCACTTTACAGGCAAAGAAGCTGACACAGAAGAGCCAAAGAATTAATAGGATTTCACATTCATGGTACTTTCTTTGATTCCCATTACAGTACAGACTTCCCGTGTATCATCAGTTGTGGTGCTGGGTTTCTGTTAACCTCCAACCTCCATTTGTAGGTGAGGATAACAAAACTTTCCTAATTTGCGTGACTGTTGTCCAGTAAAGAGTGTGAGTTCCAGTGGGGGTTAAAAGAATGATGAAAGACACAAAATGGTAAAAGGATGCCAGAAAAGGAAGTAGAATACCCAGCAGATTAGAGTTCCATCACAGATGGGAAAAAAAAAATCTGAAAAAGTAGAATTAGAAATCTATGTTAATCTTGATCTCAATAGCCCAGGCTGCAGAGAAAAAAAAATTTTCATCATACATTATTATTGTTATTGTTATTATTACTTATTTCATAACACTCTTTTAAAAGAGCTATGTGGAATTTTCTTTCAAATTTAACAAATTCCTAGATCTTTTAACTTGAGATAAAATCTTACTTGCCTATTTGTTGGAGGTCAGTTTTTATGGCTAGAGTACAAATGACTAAGGATACATATTTAGAATAGCAATATGGATGGAGGTTTACCGTATTGATAACCACACAGCCAGCATCCTGCAAATACTGCTTTCCTGATGTTTAGGACATTTCAGAGAAGTGCCAGATAGAGCTCTTTGAAAACATTATCATACCCTCCTATACAACTGAACATGCACTTGGTCTTGGTGGATGGACTCTGACACATCTTGGAAGAGCAGCAATTTCGATATAAAGTGATTTCCTAACTATGCAATTTGCAGGTAGCTCAGGAATGCATTTATACTGTTGCCTGCAAGGCCATCAGAGCAAGAAGTTTTGATACAGCCATTCATCTGCTATAGTAGAAGGGAATATGAGAAAAAAAGCAAGCTGGACGATAAAGTTTTCTTTCCCAGATCCCCAGACATCATTTTTGCTGTCCCTCCTACGACTCAATAGGAACTGGTGTTTACCACATGCGCCTAGCAGAATGGAGGCCTTGTACAGGACCTAGCATGATGGAGGTGAGACCAAGTTGGCCTACAGGTACTACAGAGCAACACCCATCAACACTGATATGACTCTTGTTGTGTTTTGAGAAAAAGAGCTTCATCAGGTGTCAGAACCATTTCAGACTATAAAGTCATGCAAAAGCAGTAAAGTTGCACAGGGAAATCCATGAAGGAAGTAAAAGTAATATTAACCTGAAATCTCCACTTCATCTTGAGAGACCTCACTCTATGCCTTGGCCAGGCGTGGGATCTGTGTCTAGCAAAGGCTATCGCCATTCCAGTGTCAGCTGGTGAGGAAAGCTGTACCCTGCACTCTCTGCAGCTCTTTTGGATGCTTGTGAGCTGTATTTATCGTCTGTTGCCTCTAGAAAAGGCCACCAAACCCTCCCCCTTGAAAGGCAGCTCTAAATCCTTTAAATTGTCTCACAGAGCTTTTTTGTGTCCTTTTCTCACACAAGGCTGGAATTTCAAAAGGAGCCAAGAGGGGCCGTCAGAACCAACATGAGCTTTGCTTCATTAGAGTGGAGAGTAAAGCAGAGTTTTTTCCTCCTTCCACAAGTTAGATGAAAGCAAATAACTACTTCATTCCTCAGATTGTTCCCCGCAAGATCCAACTTTGCACGAAAATATTTATAAGAGATGAGAATTTTATTTGACTGCTCATTTCTAAAGTTTCTGCTACATCCAGCTGGAGAGATAAGCAGGCGGCCCAACAAATGTCAAACAACTTTAAAACATTAGAAGAATGACAAAAACTTCTGACTTTACTGCGTTTGGCTATCAAACAGCAAAGGATGAAAACTAGATGTGACACAAAGTAGACTAGTGCTCACACGTTTCAGGGACTGCTGTAGATGTGTCTAGCTCAAGGGGAATCTGTAATCCCCAAAGTGAGAAAAGAATCCCCCAAACTGTAAGTCTATTTAGAATTTTTAGAAATGAACCTAAATTAGGTTTCATCCTGCTCTCACTATTGAAATAGCTCAGCTGAAAAAGGGGAGAGAGTCAGGATCGAGGCACCTGTCCTCTGAGTTGCACGTACGCATATGTATTTTTATTTGCAAACTATGTTATATGAAATTGAGGTTTTGAACACATTTTTCTTTTAAAGTGTAGAAACACTCAGAAAGTAACAGAGCTGGTCAGGGCACAGCTTATTGAAAGCTCCAAATGATTAAGCTATTAAATTAGTAAAGCTCTGCAGCCCCAGACAGTCACTTCCAGCATATGTCACTGGATTTGGGATGAGCTTATTAAAGAGAAGAGACATGGGAAATGTGAGATGTAAGTTAGGTAATTGTTTTAAGAACACGAAGAATGCAGTGGTACTGTATATTTCTTGCTATAACTGAATGTTTGATGCAAATTTAGATAGAGTCACAGGTGACCTCAAGATCACAGATACTGAAGGCATACATAAGTTTAATCAGCTGGATTTTTACACAACTTTAAATACTCATTTAAGCAGAGACAGTTTCTTAAATTAGGATGCTTCGGATTAGAATACAGCCTAAATTCTTCCATAGTATTTAATTGGTCCCTTCTTTTGATACCTTCCCAGGAAGAAAGAAACTAAATGAATGAACAAGGAGCTTAATTCCTTTTACAGTCACTGAAAAGTGATGAGCACCCTTAAAGTCTCATTCAGTCTGCCTAACCCAAGATTAGCTCTCTGGAGGTACCTCTCCTTCCACTGACAGTGAAAAGAGCCTAATGTGGCTGACTATGTCAGTCAAAAAGAAAGAGAAAGACACCACAGAGAACCTCCTGTGGTGCAGGAGAAAGGCTACGGAGCTCTTAACATTTCTGATGCTCTCAACAGCTGTGGCCATCCTTTTCTCTCTTGTACATTGGGGCACTATCCCACTTGGAAAAAAATAGGAAAAGTCAAGAAAATGTACGATCCCAACAGTTCGTCTCACCATCCACAGCTGTTACTGGAAGAGAACAGCTAACCTATATGAAGGCCGTATGTGGGAGGACCGTGAACTTACAGACATTCCTGAAGAGAGCTTTAATCCTGCAAGGGAAGGAATTTGCTGAATCGCCCACCAGCACCAGCACAACACCAGCAGCCACTTTCACATGTAACCCTAATTAACAAGAGCACCAGGACAAGCTACAGAACTTCCATTTAAAATCTTGACATAGAGCTGCCAGGGTCCACCCCACACATTTGCTTAAAAACAAGCGCGTGGGAGCCTGAAGACAATTTTATCCATTTTAGCTTTCAAACAACTGGAAAATGTCACAATCATTGACACCACTTAGAAGGATTTGTTTTCTTCTCAGTCACTTAGGCACTGCCTCAGGTGAAGGTCTGATTTTGCTTCAGATTGAACTAGGGTCAAGTGTGGCTCCAGCTGATGTAGAAAATGTTCAAAATATTGGAGCAACTTTGTATTGCTTGTGCTTCCATTGCAATGTTCCAGGCATGCACAAGAGAAAAAGCCTGTGGGCCAGAGGAAGTAAATAAAAAAGATGTCTCTCTAATAGCAGCTGTGGGCATTAAAGGCCGTATGCAGAATCAGTGATTAGGCAAACCAAAACCATATTAAAAGGATCAGAGTATAGCAATGCATTAAATTAAAAACTGAAAAACACTTCCAAGCAAAAAGAAAGAGTTAAAAATACAAATCATTTAGTGGTTTCTTCTCAGGCAGAACTTCGTGTAAATGCTTTCTGTATATGTGGATGCACATGCAGGAGAGATTATCATAAATAACCCATTTACATTGCAGCAACCTGCAAAGACTGGGTTTCTTATTTTAAATATTGTTTTGCTAAACCTTATGGAATAAATACACACCTGAATAAACCCTAAGCAAACAGATAGGTACTTCAGTCCGGATCAAAAAACTTCAATGTCAGAAGTAAATTTTAAGGCAGACTTCACGTATCAGTAGATCCATTCAGCTCAGTGAAACTACGGTTGTTTAAATTCCTCACTAGGTCAGAGTTTTAAAGATGCTGTAACAAACAGCATGGGTAAGTGCTGCACACCTTGTCCACAGCAAGAGAGTGGAGTTTCCACTGCTGTCAATATGTCAATACGGCACCTTCCATGAATAATTCAGTCATTTGCACATAATAATTATAGAGAACTCCAGCTTCTCAGAAAAGGGAGGCTCTGTAATTCAGAAACCACTTTTTCCACTGGAATTAAATGGGAAAGTTGGAAACACAAAATCAAAATGTTGGGCTAGGTTTTCACCCTCCTTGTTCCAATTACGCTGCCTGTCTCAGGCCCTAATTAGCTAGCTGAAGATTTCCCTATATAGGCAAGATCTGAGCTTAGGCACTTCCTTCATCAGCTTCTCCCTCCTGTCAGCCCATGGGGCATGTCAGACGCAAGCAGGGTAGACCTACCATCTCCCCTGACAGTTCTCAGGTCTTGCGAAGACCCCACTCAACCAACGTTAGAAAGACCAACACACAGAGCTTATCTGAAGTACTCATCATTTTGGGGCAAAAAAAGGCTGAAGAGGCTGTGGCTGCATCTGACATCTTCATTGCCTCCCAGCCTCCTGCACTGACTGAACAGTGAGGTCTGAGAGTGCGGGAGCCATGCAGAAATGCCATCAGGAACGGTGGAAGCTGAAAAGCGTTACAAACCCGTGCCCAGACTGCAAACATCACTGGTTTGCCTTCCTTCACCATCTTCTTCCTAAGTCTGGGCTGCCCTTCTCTCCTTTTCAGGCATGTTAGAGAGGCTTTGCCCTCAGACAATACTCTTACAGCACAGTTTAAGCAAAAGTTTTTTTAAGCAGATACCTTGAAATCTGAGACAAACTCTAATACTGGTCCCAACTCAAGAGAGACAGGCTCCCTTGCCAATATTTCTCTCCCTATTTCCTTCTCCCACTTTGTCCTGCTTTCCCAATATTTGTGGAGGTATTGAATTGTGAGTTATAGAGTTTGATGGAAAGGAAAAACCACAATCAAACCCACCAGCAGGTCATCAACTATAACCAGACTGGGTCAACAAACTACACACCAGGTATCATATTTACACTAGCGTACATACAGGTAATTCAGTGCGGTGTCATTCCTCCCTCGTCATGGCATGTTGGACTGATTGAAACGGACAGAAGTTTTGCCATTGCTTTCACTAGGGCCAGCATTTCATCCGTATAAAAATCCATCCTATAAAATTGTAAATCAACTGCACATCAAGGATGGAGTAGTTCTCACTATCACTGCAACTTTAAACAAAACACTTATTTTTAATACGGCTTGAATTGGAGCCAGGTAGTAATAGAGCTAAATCTGTGTGCAATGCTTTTCCAGTTATTCTCAAGTAATATGTATCCAATTGAGCAACAATAACAAAGAAGAACCACACATGTGCTCTTACAAAACATACTTAGAGCATTTAGTAATTTTCAATAGACAAATAGGACGCGACAGATGGATTTGAGAAAGTTGGGTTCACAAGATTTACTCATGTGGAGAACAAAATCGGGGTTGCCTCAGGAAAAATCTGTAAATCAATGAATCATTAATGGAAACTCTCTCTTTCTTTGGGCTTATATGTTTATATTTAAAGGTTACTGTAGCTGGTTCCACCTCTGCTTGTGCCCTTACCTCCCCATACAGAGGACAGCAAAAGAAAACAGGAAACAATAAATGATACAAGAAATCCATCTGGAGTTAAGACTGTATTTATTGTTTTAAACTTTGCACACTCAACTTGATCACCATCTTTCTGCGAACTCTGTGCTCAATAGAAGTTTCCTGAACAGAATCTGTGACCTAGTGACACAATATAGAGATTTGCAACAGATGCCAAAATTGAAGCCAATGAGATTAAAAAAAACCAACAAAAACCAACCAAACAAAAGAACAACAAAACCCCCTATGTTCTTTAAGGAAAGATTCCTTTGCTTTTGACATATCAACAATGATGTTTCTTGTTACTTTACAATAAGGACACAAAGTCTTTGAAGGACACAATAAGAGGAGCTCAGGAGCTGAAAGGCTCAACTGAGCTTTCAGTTTTATAGCTGGTTTTACCACATTTAGGCTATGATCCAGAACTTACTGACTTCAGTGAACTTTGGATCAGGACTTTAATCATATTAAATACCCTTGACTGAAATAAGGAGATAAATATCATCTGTGCAAAACCTTTCCTATCCATGCACTAAGATGAAAATGCTTGGAAACTTTAAAATGTACGGAGCAAAACCCTGATGCTTCCGAACAGGAGTTTCACCACGGATTTCAGTTGGACAAGGATTTCCCTAGTGCTCTCCTCAAATTTCCTTCCTTTAATATGCCACCAAAATCAAGGTGATATAAACCAAATAACCAGAACTCTGTTTTACAATAAACAGAAAGAACATTTTCAGACCGCAGATGTGGCCTTAATATATGCATTTATACACTTTCTCTTCCTCTTCCTATCCGTAACATGCCCTGTAGGATGCTTCTAATCTTCTGCAAGACTGAGTGACAAGAAGTTAAGAGGAAGCAAGAATGGGAGTTCACTGAAACTTCTGTCCAGCAACCTGGGAAATGGCAGAGCTAATACTGGACCTTTGAAAACAAGTGACCATAGGAAATCAAGGTTGGCAGGGATTTAACCCTTCATGACTCATTTTGCTAACTTTTAAAGCAAATGCCTGAGCTTTTTAACCATGTTTGACATCTAATTAGTCGAGAAAAATGAGAAGTTAAAATACATCCTTGCTATTCTTTTGAAATAAAGCACCGACAATTATCTCCAAGGTATTTGTTTAGGCAAAAAACAAGCATGCATGTTAAAGGAAATCACAATGACAGTCACTGAAAAGAGAAGTCACTTGGGTCATTCTTTTCACCCTGCATATTTTTTTTCAATATCATAAGTTTATTTTACTCAGCCACAACTCTTCATGGAGAGGCAGAATGGGTAAGTAACTGGGTAGCTTCTTTTCCTAACTGCAAGCAGTTTGAATAGCGATGAATCACGTAGTAGCACATAGTCATATAGCGGTGAGGTATACCCTGAGAGATACATATTAGCATGTAAGGTGTTCAGTCAGTGCCTAAAAGACATATTTTCAATACAGCTCTTAAGGCTGTTCCTACGCAAGGTGTTAACATTGATCTGCACATAGAATACTGTGCTGGAAGGAAAATTTGTCTGGAAAAGTACCAGCTGATAAGGTTTAGTTTTCCCTGACTAATAATGATATCACCATACTTAGGGATCAATGCAGCAGCACAGGCAACACGCTCCTCTCGACCTGGCCAAGCATTTACACTGGTACTTAACATTAAGCATGTGAGTAGTCTGAGCTGATTTTTAGGGGTACACAAGTTTTAAGTCAAATATGTGAATCAAAGGCCAGAGTGTGAATTCCTGTAAGTCTTCAGACTTTATCTTGCTCTGAATTAACTATGCATTTACTTTCTTTGCTAGATAGGAAACAGGGTTGCTCAGCATTTGAACTCATTTTCTTTTTACAATGATCTGCCAATTATAAAACCAGTTTCAATGTTCCTTTCAGTTTCCTGTTTTGCTCATATGTATATGACTGTATATTAAAATTCGATGCCTGATGTAATTAAAAAATGAAAATGAGACCCTTCCTCCCAGCAAGAGCAGAACTGGAAAACAACCAATCAGCAGAGTAGCAAAATGTTGCTAAACTGTATATGGATACAGTACCAGCTGGGTGAAAAAAAGGGAAAAAAAAAAAAAAGAAAAAAAGAAAACCACTATCAGTCAGATTTGGCCATCCTTTGAAAGTAGTTTCTGTGAATTTAGTCAGTATGAGCAGGGGTAGCAGACTTGAGCCATCAATAAACTTTAAAAGGGTGAAAAAAAATAAACAATAATTAATTAGCCGTTAAACCCCTTTACAGGATATTTTTATAGCATTTATGGTTCTATACACTAATCTGAGTTTCGGTATGATTGTAAAAGTTTGGAAGCAATTAAGAGGTTTTTAATGAGTTTTTTGACATGACATGTAGTTATGGTAGAAGCTTTCTTCAGACTCCATTATTGAAAATAATCAATTTTGTGTTAAATACAAATGGCTTTTCTTAGGAAAACCAAATTAACAGATTCTGAACCCCTTAAACTGTTCTTTTCATACATATCTTTTCAAGTTTAAACACACAAAAATATGCATATATGTGTTCTTTAATAAAACCCTGCACACGCATTTATTTCATACAATGCATCCAAGTTTTGCAGGTGTTTAATTTTTTTTTTTTCATCTGGAGTGTGAAAATGACGCCTGCCTTGTATCAGAGAGTACTTTTCCCCCCTCTCATTTACAGCATGAGAAAGATGAAAAAAAATGGAAAACGTATTTCTACTGGCAAGAAATGTATTGACACTATACTGTAAACTGAGATTGACATCTATGACCAGGCATGCACACACATGTTCTCTTTTTTCCCACTGCAGAAGCAGTGTGTTACTTTTCCTCCCCTCCTTCAGAACCGTAGCTGCTGCTCCTTCTCTCAGCCTTCAATAATCTGACAATGATGAGACGGCAGCTCTTCAGAGAGACATGTATATACACAGATGTATAGATCTCCCTTTTAGAAAGAATATGCTACAGGTCTTACATTTTAAACTTCTTTCCCAGTTGCACATTCTCCGGATTTGGTGAATTCTTCTGAAAACGTACTTAGAGAGGAGCTATGCTGGCAAAGAAAAGAGTCTGCCTACTTCAGAGCCCTCCTTTAATACTGGCAGTATTATACAAAAGTTAATTACTGACAATTGCAGTGTGAATGGCATTACACAATTTCAAATGTAAACGTAATCTCACAGCTCTCTCTTCAGTTACACCTTCCCTGTTATCTCTAATGAAATACATCAGACTACACCGAGAACAATCCCAGTTCAAACAAATTGCACTGCATTAAACATCCATAGGCAGTATTTTCTAGTGCATAACAGTCCTTTCCTCCTTTTCTGGACTGATCTGTTCCTTTCAGTTTATAGTTTCTTGGCAAACCCACCATCTACTGCTTATGTTAGGCATCTGATTGTCAGATTTGTACAAACTGAATATTCATGACTTGAAAATTAACCACTTCATGCCTAAAAAAAAAGGAAAATATAAATCTTCATCTATTCCATGCTGTTTGAAACAGATCTGGTATTGTGGCTGCACTACATGCCCAGCACGGGAGAGATTAGCTGGGTGGCCAAACACGTCTTATCGTTTTAAAGAGTAAAGTCCGATGAAATGGCACAAGACTGAAAAATACTCTTCCACGGATCAGCGCGATCCGGAGTCCTTGTCTGCAAATGCAACTAACTCTTCTTTGTCTGTGTTTAAACTGCGTGGTACCGACCGTAGCACGGAGTGGCTTTTTAAGTATTTTTTCAGATTTTTTTCCTAATGCCAATTTCGCCTTTGAAGATAAGGAAAGCCAGGGAGGAAGGTGGGGAGGGGGGGGAGCGACGGGGCAAGGAGGAGAGGTTTTGAGGAAAACCGAGAATAAGAGAGAACAACAGACTTACCTTTATAGGATAATTTGAGCCTTGGCACATTATTCTTCACATGCTGGCAGTTCACTCTTCCTGCTAGTAATACTCCCAAGGAAAGCAAGGCAATCCCCCTGAGCCAGCCCATGCTGCAGCAGCCACTGTAGGGTCCCTGCGAGCCGGAGCCGCGGCGCTCCCCGTCCTGCCGGGCGCCGCCGGGGAACTTCAGGCAACCTGGGGAGCGGAGGTAACAGGTGATGGGGGTGGGCTCCGCGCCCCGCCGCGCCCCGCCGCGCCCCGCCGCCGCCAGCCGCCCCGGCCCCCCGCCTCGCCGCCGCCGGGGCAACTTCAAGCCCCTCTCACGCACACGCCGCGGGCCGGAAAAGGAGGCAGCCCCCGGGCGCGAGTGGCGTGCGGGCGGGGGGGGCGGCATGATGCGGGCGGCGGCGGCGGGCGGCGGCGTGGGCCGGGGGCAGGGGCCGGGGCCGGGCCGGGGCCGGGCCGGGCCGGGGCTGGCGGGCGCCCCGCTCCCCGCGCGGCGGGCGGGTCCCGGGCAGCAGGGGCGGGCGCGGCGCGGCGGCGGCCCCGCGCTGCCCGCGCACATGGAGGGACGGGGGACAGCGGTTCTGCCCGCGCTCCCGGGAGCGGCTGACAATGGGAGCGCAGGAAAGCTCGACCCCCCCTTCCCTGCTGTCACAGCACACATGCAAAAAAAAAAAAAAAAAAAAAAAAAGGCAAGAAAAAAAGAAACACATCGCGGCGGAGATTAGAGGAGGGAACTGGAACCTCCACCGAGCTTGGGAGAGGCACGGAGCTATAAATTTCACGAGCTATTTCATGTCATTGTCCAGGTTGTTGGGTTTGGTTTTTGGTTGTTTTGGTTTTTTTTTTGTTAAAAAATTCTTTTTACGGTTCTAATTAAAAGATGTACGTCCCCCTTTAAAAAAAAACAACAGCACAACACAACCCACAGTATTGCTACCCACATAAATAACATCTCCTGCCCATAACGTAATCCTCTTCGGGTTGCTCCCAGTTAAAAACAAGTACCAAAGTCTTCGACCAGCATAACTTTACCACTGAAGCTTTTAAAGCCTTGTTAGGGAAGGTTGCTCTAACCCTCCCGCCCTCCCCACCTCCTGCACTACTCCAGTTCAGCAAAAGAAATTCCTAGTAAAGCCCACTTCAACAATCAGTTCAAGACATGTACAGGTCTAGAGGGGCTTATAAATTACACTGGAGTATTCTCTGAAGTGTCCTTATAAGTTAAAAATGCTCCAAACCTTCCAATTTCTAGGACTGTGTGATTACTATAATCTTATATTTTTATGCAATGAAACTAGATAATGATTTTTGTTTGTTTGTTTAAACAAAAGGACACGCAAAATCCCCAGAGGTCTTCTAAATGTTAAGGAGCTGTAAATACAAACATATAAGCCAACTTAAGCTCTCCCCTCCCACACATCTGAACAACCCTCTTCTAGTGAGTGACGGTTTATTAAATTTTCCGTGCTGTGCTGAATAGCAATTTAATGTGCATTTTGGAATGTAATGTCTTACACAGATATGTACCCTGTATTACATTCCTAATGCAATATTGACAGAAACGCTGGCAATCGACCTTTACAAAACATTGGCATCATCAAAGAGGTGCGATGACCCCTCTTTATTTTGTTCTATGCTTTTCTAGAAAAAAAGAGTCTGTGAGCGCTTTATGGTGACAGAGTCTATGGTATTTCAGTGAGAGGTCTTCCTTCCTTTTACCATTATTTACTGTTAAAAAACAGTTATCTAGTCCGACTGACGGTGACCACACTAACACTCCAAATTTTACAGAACACAGCATCTCTTTTCTGTGTTCAGACCTAGCTACTAAACCAGCATCTAGGAAATAGTCTTAACTTTGAAAGTGAAGTTCATAGTTGAAAATGCGGGTGTCAGTATGGTTCTAATTAAAATGTAAAGACTCATGCAGAACAAGACTCAGTGCTACAGTAAAGCAGGGGCTAAAATTCTGTCATTGCTGCTTTCATTGCTTAATATTCACACACCAGTGGAAAAGAAGGGGCTTTTCCCCTCTCCTCCTTAACAAGTTCTTCTGCTTCCTGAGCTTAACTCATTAATCCCATGGCATTGTATCTGCCAGATTCAGCAATTCTATTGATCAGCAGCATTGTTAAGAAAATAAAATCCAAAAATAATGTTGATTTTGGTCATTCCCACACTTGTTATCCTGAGCATTTTCATGCTCCGGGCAGTGGATTAGAGCTCCAAAATGACAAGAGACGCCTGTCTGTTTTCCATGGATTACTTGCTACAGACATTCACTCTGCAAAGGAATTCATGTCACTTTGAGATTATTTGGAGAATTGGCCTAGTGAATTATCCTTTTGTATTGAGCAAACAATTAGAAACAAAACACAAAAGATGCACCATATTCAGGACTTTATAAAGCACGTCATTTTACAATGATGTTGTTACACTCAATTTACTTCTAGTTGCATAAAGAAGGCACAACTACTTTTTTTTTCTTATAAGGAAAAGAGAGTGCGAAGCTAAAATTCTATCTTTCTCATGTAGAATGAATGTGTAACACTCCAGACTATTTTACAGCAACCAAATAAACAAATCATGGTCCCCAGCCAATATATATTTTGTCCAGAAAACATACGGATTAGATACAATGAGTACTAACTTATCCAAGATTACATTTTAAGAGATAAAATACAGCATCATTTTAGAAGAGATGAGAGTTACTATCTTTTTGCATCCTTCATGTGAGAGACCACTCATGTTGTGCCTTCCTCTGTGGGATATGCCGGTCCAAAGACATAGAGAAGGGTAAAAACTGATCCTGTGGGTCGTCCTCCTGCTATTTAGCTCTAAGTAGTGCTAAGCAGCTAGTCAGGATAGCATATGCTACACCCCCTTATAAGGAGAGGGGCAATGGCAGCACTTCAGTGGTGCTTGAAGAGGCTTTGTATCTCAAAGACACCCATTGCCATATGTTGCTTCTGCCAAGGCGAAACTGGGCTCTGCTTGGAAGGAATGATTTGGCCAACGCTCCTACAGCAAGTGCCAGAAACGTCAACTTTGGGAATTTAGGGTGGGCAACAACTCACTTTCAAATGACAATCTATTCACCTTTTTTCTTTGGTCTTTTGAAAACGATCTAGCTGCTGAGTTTAGAGAGAGGGAAAAAGTAAAATCCAAACTTTCCTCAGTTCTTCAAATAATACCCTTCTCCCCTGAAGAAAAGAAGACCACAGTTATTAGCTTAATTAATTATTCCATTATTGCTCAGCAAGTTCAAAAGGAATAACAGTTCTTCTGGATCGTTTCCCATATTTGTTACAGGTTTTATTTTTATTTTCTGTAATGGCGTTTATATGACATTCTATATAGTGTTTTACATTTCAAAACCCAGACAAGCACTTGTGGGCTCTGTTTAACATTTCTGGTCTCATGCTGTGTGGCATTATGATTTGAAGTTTTTTTGTACCACCTTTCAATATGTGCAGCAACTTCACATTGATAGATCCTACAAAGAGTTATACTTGGATGTGTCTGGCCTTTCACTGTTGACCATCCATGCAGAATTACGCTTTCAGTCACTTACAAGTTGGCATCATTTGGTGCTTCTCATTACTCAGAAATAGTATTACTTGACTCATGATTACTTCAAACCTTCTTGCTGCTGCTGTGATTTTTCTACTTAGAAGCTCTTGAAAGCTTATATGCTCTAAGAAAGTCTTTAGTGCGCTTTAAAAATGTACTTATGTTTTCAGAATCGTTTCCTGTGTTTTAGATGAGTCATTGCTTGTTTATATTGATGTGATCAGGTCCTTCTCAGAACTACACAGGAATTACCAGAATCCGTTTTTGACATGCAGTACTAATCCAGTAATTTTTGAGGAAAAGATTTCTTGGGTTGAGCGTGCAATTTCTGGTTAAAATCAGAGGGAATAAAACTTCTCAGACTGTATCTGATTGTTAACACCCCCCCCCCCCCCCGAGAACACACTTCTGCAGGAAATGTGAAATCTTAACTGGGATACACTCCCTGCTATTTTCTTCCATAGCAAGTCAGTTGCTTGATAAGCAGAATATTTACAATTCTGCAAAGGGTCCCTTTGAAATTGCTCCAGTTGTATACATAATGATACTTATAACATGCTTTAGACTAACTGAATAATTATTGGCCCAAAAGGAGCCCACTTATAAGTGCATTTGTCATGTGATGTGTGAGAGACCCAGGATGCAGTTTCACAACATATTGACTTCAGAAACAAAATCAGTTTAAGAATATCCAGACATCATCTACCGCATTTTGATTTTATGTCATGGACTGCCACTCTCTCATTTGGGACACTACAAACTTTTTGTGGGGATGTACTAGAAACATGGTGAAAAAGAATGTTTAAAAATAATCCTTGTGGGGATATGAAAGGGGTTGTTTTTCACACAGATGCAGTGCATGCACCAGCTAATGGAGTAGAAAGAATTGTGAAATGGCATTGGGGAAAAGCAGCCATGTAGAGGAACTTCAGATGTTGGCCTCACTTCTGAAGGCAACATGTCATGAAGCTCTACCTCTAGGTTCAAGACCTTTGCCTGTATCAGACAGGAATCTAAACCTGGAATCTATTTGACACAAAGCTTAACGCCGACACAGTTGTTCTTCTCTCTTTCTTATGGAAGAAAAAAAAAAAGAAACAAACCTGTAAAAGGCCTATACAGCGAAGAAAAATGCTTCTAATAGCCAGACCTGCTGAACTGGATATGAGCTATTATTTTTACAGTGTTGATGATTATCACATTAGCTCAAGAGGTTATAAATAGCTGCTTCCACCTGGATTTTAAAGGATTTAAAATTCTGTGGAGTGGCACTTTTTAAGTTCTGAAGCAATCACAGAGCAAAGTTACTCAAAAAATGCATCAGCAAAAAGGGAGTTGAAGGTGTAGAGTTTAATATTTTATCAAACTGGAGTTACCAAAATCACGGGCTTGCATCTAGATCTGGAAATATTCTTGCTGTTGGAAGTCTAGACATGTCTTTCCCCAGCGCTCCCTTGGGCTATGTTGCGTTTGGTAGCCTTATTCAAATCTCCTGAATCTACATAAATCCATAACATTTCTTATTATTGCATGTGATCGGGTTGCTAACCACGCCAGTTAGTATCTGCGTTCTCTCAATAACACTGCACCTTACCATCTTGTCACAATCAACTTTTCCTTCATTTCTCAGGACTAATGAGACTGTACTATATGTGATGCTTGTACTTTTGGCAGCATAATGGGATCTGTATCAGTATGATGTGTTTTATTCACAATGCTTTCAGGTCTATTAAACACCTCATCAAATTCTTCAAAAATATTCTTTGCATCCTGTTCTGTAGACAGGTTATATGCCTGTCTGAACAGCAGCATTTTCAGATTGCTCTTCAAACCTAAACAAACCTTTTATATTCTCTTGGCCTCTGCTGCCTGACGTTCACCTCGTACGCAAATGTATGGCAACTGTGATACCCAGACCCATGGTAAGAAACCCACCTTAATAGCTCAGTGCCAGGCATGTGACATTAGTAAGAGTTAAAAAAAGCATATTTTTCCCCAACTCGTAGTATGGGTCAGTAGCTTCTGTTTCCAATGGATTAGCTCTGGGGTACTCATCCAAATTGAGCAAAACTTCCAAGTCTATTAACTTTCAAGTACAGAGACTTCCGTCCCTCTAATTGCTTATGTTTATTGGCTGTTGGGCCTTCGTTGAGTAAATACTGGCAAGGACATATGTTTTTTTACAGGAGATGAGGGAAATGCAAAGAAATATTTGATGTTCTAATTCTTCAGAGAAAAGCCAATTTCAGAAAAATCATTATAAAGGGAAAAACAAAGCAACAGCAGCCATGAAACTTTTGGCTCCTTAAATCCTATTCCAGGCCTGACATGTTGAACTTTGTTGAGGGAAATCTAATCAAGCCGGAAGGTCTCCTCCCAAATGACTGGCTGCAGAATGACTTGCTCCTCTAACCCAACAGATTTAATGGTTGGTGGGTCTCTGAAAAGACAGTTAATAAACCGGTCCTGTCCTTTTCCCCACTGCTGGCTGCAGAGCCGGCTTGCAAGGTGTATTACCCACAAATGCATTACAGATTCAGTTACTTTGGCATTCAAATCCAATTTTGGATTTTATCACCCATATTTTTTTCAAAATTGGAACAACTGACAATATAGAAAATATTTTCCTGCAAAAAACCCAAGAAAATGCTACGACTCAAAAAAATAAGACATAAAACAATATCAAAATATGGTTTTCAGCACTTCCTGCTTGTCTTTGACAATCCCCTTATGTTCTGATTTGCATCTTTAGATCCCTGTATGCCTTTCAAGGTCTCCTCCTAAGGGATTTACTCAGGGCCACACACTAAGACGTTAACATGACAAGAAATTGATCCTGCGTTTCTCACGTACTATGCCAACAGTTGCATCCTTACCTCTTCATTTGTCATAGTATGCAAGTCATTCCTGTCAGCCCTAAAAGTCCCTCCTTATCTCTCCGTATACAGAAAATCCCCAGTTCTATTGTATCTGGGATCCATCATGGCCAACCTTTTGGCCCTATGTAATTTTGCTTAGTAACCTTCACTGCCAACTGTCAAAGACTCGAAAGACACAACACTATCTTGTGTGCCACCCATTCATCACAGGCTTTAAATAGTCCAGGTGAATTGCAGCAAACCACAAACTGAAAGCGTATGCAACATCTGCTATGATCATTGTTCTTTTCTGGACCTTTTTTCTGCTCTCTCCCCACTCCCCCCACCTTGTGCTGAGTGGTTCATTAGTATGACAAGGATATAAGATCAACAAAACCGTAAGCGCTCGCTGTCATCTTCATACATCTGCTCTATTTGACTTTCTAGACTAAAAAACTTTTTAATGAGGATTTTTTTTCATAGACAAATTACAAGTCTGATTCTGTTGAACAGAGTGTGTGGGTGCAAAACATCTTTGGAAGATCAAACAATATCACACAAAATGTGGGGGCTAAAGAGTCAGTTTATGGCTTCTGATGCCAAAACTGATAATAGCAATTTAATCACTACTCAGATAGTCTGTGGAAACTGGGAATGGTAGGTAAACTGTGATAGCTTAGGAAAACTTGGTTGAACTTTCAATAATTTGACCTCTGTGAATGCTCTTAGAGTCAGCAATATGTAGAAGTGTGTGTTAGAAGAGGAGGGGGGGAATTCAAAGAAAAACAAGCTCTAAGAAAGCATTAACTAACGCTCTCTTTCCCCCTCTGAATCCCCAGTGAATAGGGATTTCAGCAGGGGAGGGGAACTTTATCCCTCCTCTGGACTGAATTTGTAGCCATTTCAGGAAAGCTTTCCACTACATTATTTTCCTATTTGTTTCTCTGACATCAGAGTTCATGATATATTAGGCAGGTAAATACAGACACAGGAAAGAAAGATTCCTTCTGTCTCCTGCAGTGTTGAAATCCAAAACAAAGTTAGGATGGAGCTGGACCAGTCAGTCACATAAATCTTGTCTATGGAAATTCAAACGTAGGTTGAACACATGCACACGCATATACCATTAGAGCAATTCTCTAGGAAAATAACTGAAAACCCAGCTTGTTTTCTGTTTCTCAGACATTCTAGAAACACTTCAAATACTTTGCTACTTTGACATTTATATGTGCAGACGGAGAGCATAACTACAAAGAGCATCAGGTAATAAAACACACATCCCTGACTCTGTAATGAGTTTTTTCCACCAGCACTTGGGCTTGGTGAAAGTGCAGTCAAACCTAAGTCTGAACTGTTGCAGTCCATCTTCCCTCTTTTCTCTTATCTCCAAGCAGGATATGAAGCTGCAGTTTCAGTGCTCAGAGCTCCCTGGAGCAGCTCTCCCGGTGACTGAGGACTAACGGCAGTGGTAAAGGTGGTAAAAGTGGTAAAGGAAACATATGGCCAGATGTGGGGAGGAGCGCTGCACCGCGGCAGCCTGACACCCTGTTGGAGATCATATGATAATGGAGATCTGCTGACACTGTATAACATCTTTCTGCCCTCTCAGAGCCTGCCCCATTCCCTGTACCTGAGGAGAAGGAAAGACAAAGATGTTGGTAGTGCCAGTAAATATTTCCCATGACAATAGAAATTCTTAATTCTGGACCAGAATTGGCTACTTAGCAACACCTTAGTGACTTGTGATCAGACTAGGAAAGAAAAAATTCATATACTAATAAGCCAGGTATTCTGTACATGCAAAATAGTTTAATTAAAGCATATTTTATGTTATACCAAAATAGTCACGGAAAAAGACTGGACTCATATATGCACACTATGTATCTATATATACACATTCATAGAGACAATACATGTTGTATATGGATAACATAATATAAAATTAGCATAATAATTAGCCATCTTAATTTTCTCTGGCATTTCACAATATCTCACAGATGGATCCCTCAGGTTTTCTTTTTTGTTGTTGTTTTTCTTTCTGTTTAAAGCTTATATGCATCATGTACTGGTTTCATGAATCTCTCAGCCAAATTCCAGAGTATTTCTTAAAGCTTTACATAACAATCTTATAAACTATAAATATATGTCTATGAAGGTTGCTTTTCTTCTTTCTTTCTTTTTTTCCTTTTTTTTTTTCATGTTTGTCTCTACCTTCAAGTGAAACAGAACAAGAATATGTTCATAAAGACAAAAATTCCATTGTTTATACTGATCGGCACAGACTAGGCAGCGAGGGGGAAAAAAATGAGGCATCTGTTGAATACAAATGAAGACAGCAGGTTGGTGTGTGAGTACTTAGGTTCTGCAGCTACTTGTCATTTGCTTTTAGCGGCTGAAACCTCACTCTCCTCCTCCCCCCCCGCCCCACCACGGGACAAAGTTATGGAAAACATGTTGACTTCAGGAAGGTGACTTTACGTGAAATTGAAAAAGCTGATGCACCCAAGCTCAGTCTTTACCCATATGAAGCAGTGTTCCCCCTCAGACCTAAGTTTACGAACGACAATTTTGTTCGAAACAGTCCCTTTTAGCTGCTGTTAAAGAGCCTTGAAACTCCTTGCGTGATGTTGCTAACGACAGGGAACAGTGTGCCGGAGCCTAGAATTAGTGTCCTTAAAGGGTTTATTATGATGGCAAAACCAACTGTTAGGAGAGTTCCCTTGTGCCCAAAAGGTCTATATTGTGCTTCAGCAAAGGGAGGTTTCACAATAAATTGTGAAAATTGGAAAGAGAAGAAGAGGAAAAAACCAGCAGCCCAGACTTCAAACAAATCTTGCTCTCCATTTTTCTTCCAAGGTGTTGAACGATACATGACGTCATATGATGTGTGGTAATTCCCCCTTCCCTATTTTGAAGGGAATAAATGGGTTCTATTTCAGAGAAAAGGTATTAAAGCCAAATTTTACTCTCAGTTACCCTGATGTCAATCCCAAGCAACAACAATTCAAATGCAATTCCTCTGGATTCACACTGATGTAACAGAGAACAGAATGTGGTGCTTGAAAAAGCAGCTGTCACCTTATGGAAAACTTTATGAAATATCTTATTTGGAAACAAGCGTTGTTCTGTGCAGTGTATTTCCCTGTACTTCTTTTCTCTCATTCTTTCTTTCTGAGGACAGTGCTTTAAAACAGAATCACTGTTGTTTCTTAAGAATTTATCTGCTTCTGCACCTATTCCCCACCTGACATCATAATCCTCTGTTTGTGACATAATAATCATTTTTACAATGACCAATTGTGATACTACAAGCTGGGCTTAAAATCTGATCCGAAAAATGCATTTTACTCTGATATCTTACATAGCGTCATATCAACTTTCAGCTCAAGAGATAATAATTTCAACCAAGTGACATGAATTAAGTTTTCATACAAGGGAGTGGTACACTTCATATAACTCCCTAGAGATAATTCCGTCCGGAGTTTACGGTTTTATGATTTGACCTTTAAAAATATTTCCACTCTTTATCCAATGCTTGGTTATGCAAGTCTAATGATTTTGCTGAAGTAGAAAAACATCACGTATACAATTCAGTCCAGTCTCCCACAGGAGTTAAAAGTCGCAACAAGCAGAAGCTTAAGAAAAGGAAAGCCAAATGCAAATATATTTCTTATAAATTGTTCAATGAATTTCAGATACCGTAATGATTTATGAGAATAACCTGAAAAGCAACATCCTTCTTGAGAAGTGCTGAGTGAGTACCCTTCTAAAGTTTTCAGTCTTATGTTTGAGGATACAGTTTCATCCTGTATTTTTTCTCTGAAATTCAGTGGTTTCTCTGTTCATCCTACCATCTTTGACAGCTTTAACTGGAGTTATTCATAGGTTTCAAATTATGCACATGCTTTGCTGGATCTGTGCCCATGTGTGTTGAAATTTTGTTATGAGTAGGACAGCCAGCACAATCCAGAATCAGGGAGAGCCAATTTTTGTTCTTTAGCACACTTTGGACTTTAATGAAGGACCTCCGGGAAAAATAGGAATCTAGGGTAACAGGTTATCAGATGCTGTGTAGCCTGAACCTTCTCTTCCTGACAGCTGAAAACACTTGAAAAATGGCAGACTATGCCTAAACTTAAGTCTGATGACTAACTTAGCCAGATGCAGGACCAAGGTTTCTAGTCTCTCAAAGTTTCCTGTGTAAGTAGACCATTATATAGAGATCTGAGCAGCAAATTATTTTTAAGAAATATTAAACTGTGGATTGTTTAAATGACTGGATTTCAACATGGTTCCTTCTTTAATAGATATTTCTAAGGAAATTGCTTCCTCAAATTAAATATTTTGCTTTTTATAAGATGCTAAACATAGAAACCATCAGGTGGAAGAAATAAACTAATATTTTGTGAATATTCTCTACTGCAATTGTCATTTTAAAATCATTATTTCTCATTAAAGGTCTCAGAAGTTCCCACCCTTCCAGAAGTTTTGTTTTCCTAAGTCAAGAGAACTCTGGCTGGTGAAGGAGTTATTTTCCTCTTGGTAAAATATCCTCCTATGGTAAAATGTTCCATCTGGAGTGCCCAGCTATAGAACTGTAAAAGTAAATTTCTCTGTGCTATCATTTTCTTGAAAGCCATGTGCACACAAGATGAGTCTCTTACACCATACGATGGATCTCTGATGACATGAATTAGTATATAGCATGTGTTGCTTTGGAAAACTTTGTTTAATATTGAACACTGGTTGATGATACTCTCCAGTGATATCACATTACAAAACTGATTATAAAAATACCACAACCACATTATGGATAAAGTTATCCATTCTGCTTGCCACACCAATGCCTTACCATGGAAATCCATCCTAGATTTATTGACCGCAAATTATTGTATACGTGAAATAAATTAGTTGGAGAAAGAAGCATATCTTTATGGCTTTCAGCACATCTCCTGTGGAAACAGCATGAAAAATGCAAAACCTATTTCACTAATCTCTTCCAACATTTTGTATATGCAACAGCCACTTCCTCAAAAGCCGTATTTCTTCACTGATCACGTTTTCAAAACTCCTGAAACAAAACTTTCCAACTACAGTTTGATAGAAAGTGTTAACTTGTTTGCTTGTTTATATGTTTCTTTTTTTAACATATTATATAGTTCAGTTACTGGAAATGATAAGTTTGAGATGGTTACTGTTGTTATTGCATGAAATTGATCTGGGCTCCAGCCAAACACAAGTCTCATTCTCATTAAGACGGAGACATTCAGATGAAAATTAAGACCCTTCTAATGAAATATACTAGAGGATTAAGTTACAAGTGGCAGGACACATTACCTTATTTATCTAGTTGTGCTTGCATGACTTGCTAGGCCAGCAGTTATGACAAACGTTCTTTGCGCAACCTATTTTCAAGACTATTTCCATTAAAAGTAACATGATTGAGTACACTGCTTTGCTCATAGTTGAGATATGCTTCAATGTTTATATCAAACCAATTAAACTGTGTTGTTTTAAAGCAATAAAAATGGTTCTGTAATTGCCACATGTTCTTCTATGCCATTTTTCAAGTCTGGAGACTAGGAAATAGTTTGCAAGCTTTCTGTGCACGCTATTTCATCCTCATGCATTTGACCTTTTAATTTTATCTTGCATTGATTTGTATGATAAAAAATTCTAGATCTTTTTTTTGTGTGTGTGTGATTGTAGTTCTTCCTTCTCTTTTTCTGACATTTAGAATAAAGATAGCTACAGTGATATTATTATTGTTGCTGTTGCTGTTATTATTGTTATTTCAAGCATTTTCTTGCTTACACATTATCATGGTTGTACCTAGCATGTTACAGGCAAAATCACTGAGCAGCTAAGTTAAAACACTGTAGTTGCACACAATCACGTCATTAACATACTCTTGCTGGCAGTTGAAAAATGTGTTACATAGCTCCCTTTGACACATCTGCTCTTGTGCAATATGTACCATCATCTTCAGAAGCGTGTATTAATTCTGAGTGCCTCCATCTGAACCAAATTAAAAGAGCCTGAATTTCAAATAATGGTTGTCCTGAAAAATGTCTTTCATAGAATGTTATATTTGGAGGCAAATAAAGTTAGTTACCACTTCTGAAAACCTCTTGGAAAGCATTATTTGTGGGTTTAAAGTTGGGGAATTAAACTATTTAAAATTCTGTGCTATTGGGTCTCTGTATGCAAGTAGACAAATAGAGAAGGGTCTTCTTTTCAATACCTGAAATTACAGGGAACATTTTTCTCGATGGACTTTTGGTATCTTCTGTGGAGCATTTTCCTTTGCATTCATGAAAGCTAAAGCAGCAAAGGCCTATTCAAAGCTGATTTGAGGTATAAGCAAGACATGGAAGGATTTAGGCATCAAGTTACCTGCAATGCCATCAGCAGTATTTGTTCACACTAAATGGGGTGGAGCAAGCTCCTTTGAGCATCAGGCTTTAATGGCACTAATATCACCTACCTAGAAGCAACTCTGGATGTATGGAAAGAGTCTGGGGAGCAGAACAAGCAGCTTAGCACGTGGATAGTTAGATATATTTTTTTTCTGAAATATGAAACATCTTAAGACTACTCAGCAGGCTGTGTGCTTTGAGGTTCAGGATGTAGGGCTGATATATAGGACTGTGTAACTGTGAGTTGTTGTGCATCACCTGACTATGTGAACACTCAGCCTATCGTTAGTGCATGGTAAAAATGTGTGAGCTCATACCTCTGCCACCAATGGAAAAAGCACCTATGGGGTACACTTCTTGTCCCTCCATTGCACAGTAACTCCATTTACTGCTAAAGCCTTACTCTTCTCAATGCAGAACATCGCAGAAGCAATATGCCTAGCACTGAGGATTCTAGTTGGAAATCTCAGCAGAGGCGGGCGGGAAAAGAACAGAGAAAGGAATTGATAAAAATCCCCCAAACCTAGTGAAGTTCTCTGAGTTCAGAGGCTGTTTATGTGGCAGGGAAGAAATTGAAGCTGTTCCCAGAGAATGTTATGATTAGTAACGGCATTAATGTTCAAGCTGATATTTGTATATTTTGTACATTCTCTAAGAGAAAAAAGTCTGAAAGAGTCAAATGATGGGAGAAACAGAGATACAGAGATGAACAAACCTTCCCGTGAAATGCTATAAATTCAACCCAATGTGAGTACTACATATATTAGACCATCTTGTGTCTCTGAGAGGTCTCAAGTTAATGGAGGAAAGCATAACATCAGGATACATACCTGTAAAGAGGAGGACTGATGATAATATTGTGCTTCATATACACTTAGACAGAGAGTGAGAGAAAAAAGAGAACGAGGGTGTATGTTTTTCTTAGCTGCCATGTATTATTTTACAAACAACCTATATTCATGGGCCATATTGGACTGCAAACTCCACTTCTGTCCCTGTCAAGTGCCCAGCTTCAGCCAGCAAAGACCTGATAGCAGATATCTACAATCATATAACAGTAAATGGAGGGCTTTGAACTCATTTGCTTGCATGAGATAAATAACTTTAAGAGACATGGTTAATGGCATACTTATCTTGTGCACAAGTGGAAGAGTTGGCTGTGATCCACTTCCGACTTTGAATTTTTACTACCACAGCAAGTATCAGATAAAAGCTGTTTTCAGGAATGAAGAAAATTGTGTTAGAGAGAACAGCAGGGTTCTGCCTCCTTCACGGCAGTTGGGAGTTAGTGGAAATGCTGTAATTTCATTTTAGCAATTTATGTTAGGACACCTCTCAGTCAGAAGAAAGCCTTTGTTATGCACGTGTAAACCAGAATATCAGCAGTGTCTGGATTAGGACAGTTTAATGTTATAATGCTGATGAATAAGTAAAACAAACTTCAACTCAGAACAGCCACTAATATGGGTTACAGATCGTCGGTCAGCTAAGGAATCTGGCCAAGGCAGATGGCGTTTACCATTTAAAGGATTTTCTAGTACTTTTTCTGGGACAGCAGTTCACACTATGAAAATTTCTGTCATTACACTGATTGTCAAAGGAGAAACAAAAACTGCACAGCCATAGAGATTGGCTTATGCTGTATTGCCAGAAGGTGATGCATCCACAACACAGCTTAGTGAATGGGACAAGATTTGCTGTATGCACTGCTATACCTATGCTGCTTCTTTCTATGTATTTAAAAGGATGTCATCCTTCAGTGAGTAATAAATTCCCTTTCAAAAACTAGCTTAGCTTCACTGAATTTATTTTTATGAAGAACATTTCACACACACCATTTCATCTAATTTTCAAAAGTAAAGATGTTTCTCCAATGTCTCTGGAACATGAACAGTCACTTCAGGAGAAAAGAAAATATATCTGGATTCTCTGTTTCTGTGATGTTTCCACAGTTCTGTATTTCTGCTCTGTGTTTTTACTGTCCACAGGTGAACAGCCTCCAGGTCTGGGGAGGCAGATGGTTAAAAACTCAACAATGAAGAAATATCTCTGTCTTCTACCTACACCCTTTGGAACCTGAGCTGAGTTTCACAACAAAGAAAGTTCTTTCAGTAATGATAGAAATTTAATCACTATTTTTGTTAGAGAAGGGTTACAGAGTTTTGGATGAATTTCAGCCTTTAGTTATCTGTGTTTAAAATGTATATGATACATTCTCTCTGTGACATCTTTTTAGATGCAGACCAAAAGCTGTGTGAACCATTTGCTGGTTCTGTGGGAATGTGGCAAGATGGAATACTACTGTCACGTGGCATTTCTATGTATCACCTTAATGCGATGAATAATAGACATTAATAATGTATATCATGGAAATCTTATTGCTTGAGTAAAAGGTGTCTTACAGTTTTACTTTGAAAAACAAATGGATACTCTGTCCATTTGCTTGCGGAGATGGCTCTGAGATATGGACATAAAAAATAGTGGGATTAGAAGGTTGATCCTATTTACACTCAGGAGAAATAATGTACCTGCCATATGCAAGAGCAGTAGCCTTAATAAGGAACTGAGATACTTGAAAATAAACTGAAAACATCAGAAAAATTATCAAAGTGTTGATAAATAGTGCCATTAATACACGGAAAAGACCCCATCCAATCACTTCTAATTTTTGAGGGTAGAGGTAGAGGCCTCCTCCCAGCCACCATGGAGCTTCTGAGGCTGCCGTGAATAATCTGTGCATTGCATTTATGTATACGCAAAATCCCATGAGCATAAAGGAACCACATCCAGTACTGGATCCAAAGAAATCTGGAATAACTATGAGCCAGTACAGTTACAGTTGAAGAAAGTAGCTGAATAAGTAGGTAAACTTAGGAAGGAGCAGTTCTTAACTTGGCTTCATATAAAATGTTCCCACCCTACACAGTGAGACTCACAAGTCATTTGAACATATATATCTGAGCAAGAGCACAAAACTTTTAAAGTTGAGGGAGGGTTTTTCAATATAAACATAGAAGAAAACCAACGTTTTTAACTTTGGCAGAATAATCATCAGTGATATCTGAGTTCATATATTTTGTTTGCCTAAGTCTTGGCTAAATTTTTCCTTCCAACATTGCCTTGGGGTAGTAAAAGTCAAATTTGCAATGAAAAGAGAGTGACTCCCCTAGCACCCTTGTAAGAATAATGCCAAGCAAAGTACATTTTTCAAGAAGGTGGCATTCATGGCGCACTCTGCCTTCTTCCCCTGCTGTCTTCTTGGATACATCTGAACATATGTCCCTGCCACCATTGGGCTGATGTAGCACCAGCAGCTAAAAGATGGCTGACGAAAGGCCTCAGTGTGCTACACTCATTCTCCAGATATACTGTACACTTGTCCCAGGAATATCAGATTTATTATGCAAGTGCAGAAACAAAGCACAGTGCACCCTCATTAAAACTGGCCTTCCTGAGAAAAATGGATTTACAGAACACTTCTAAAATAATAATTACATTCATTATACACATATTAAATGATGTGACAGAGAGAATGACCTAAGAGACTCTTGAGGAAGGTAGAGATCTGGACCAGTGCATCACCTGGGAAATCCTTCTGGCTCACAGACCTTTTCCAGATTATCCAGGAAAAGAGAAAGCATACAAAGGGGCCAGGGATGAAATGATATATTTCTTTAGGCTGTATGTAGCTGGTTTATATAACACAAGTTGTACATCTATGCTATAGACAACACTAAGACCTGCCCAAGTAATATTTTGCTTTAGAAAAACAAAACAAAACATTAGACAGTCATGACCAACAGTTCTGAGCTCTTGGAATTTTGAAAAGAAACAGAGATTGTGGTCCAAATCTGAATAACCATAATGCAGGTTCTGTATAATAGACATAAAATATCTGGTGGAGACCTTAACACAACTAGGTATATGTTCAGATTATAATAAAGCTGAAGTCATCACTAAAATGCCTGATGCAACAAAAAGTTTCCCAAGTTCCTCTCAATGCTAAATCATACAGGGACATTTGTGATAAATCTTGCTGCCTAAGTTAAACTGTGCAAAAAAATCTAATGGCTATCATAGAGAAGCTTAAAGAGGTTCTGAAACTGATGGGTTTATTAAAAGACCCAGTAATACATAGCTACTATGCCAGAAAGCAGAAATCTAATTTTTTCTATGAAAGTACTAAGAAAGGCTCTGGCAGAGTCTACTTACAGTAGTGTGATTGAAAATGATCGGCACTGGTTCATGTATCACACTAACCACACTAACCACTAACCAAAACCGAGTTTCAGTCTGCTCAAAAGGAGGCATTGACCTTAAGCAATGGAAATAAGAAGCTTCGTGTCCTTCTTTCTAAATTTTTTATGCCCTTTTAAAATGAAATTGGTCAGACATTATTTACTGCTGTCAGAAGGGGATCTGGCAAACCGTTCCAATGTTTGAGAACCTGGAAATGATTATTTTTTCAGATACAAAACTACACTTTCAAACCGATAAAAAAGTGCAAAAGATTTAATAACTACAGTAACACTGTCTGGGCAAACATGTAGTGGAATGATGGCTGTTACTAGATATGGAGTTGTCAACACATGAACAAACTCATCAGGTCTCGGGTTAGATGTGGACTGAGATTGCCAGAGCTACATCTGAGATAACACTGTGGAAAATCATCAGTTACCAGCATGGGATGGTAGGATCAGAATTTTCCAAGAGCTTTTCAAGGGATACTATTCAGCCCTCGATGGAGTTTTATTTAAAGGAAACAACCTGGCAATTGCTAAGGTGTTACAGGAATATATATTCAAAAGGATATGTAAAAGCCATTTTATGGCCCAAAAACACCTTAAGGGAAGGGCAAAAATATAACAACTCAAAGCGAACAGTGAAATAAAGAACATTGGCAGGGATTACCACATGAGCCAAAACTAAGTGAAAGAGTGATAAAGTCATGCTAATGATAAAGGAAAATCAGCACCTTGAAGGAAAGCAGACATAGATGATATTGTTTAAATTGGCAAGGACAAATATACTTGTGTTAGAATATAATGTTGACTCGCTAGAGATTACTTCAGTAGAAAATACTGCAGCTAAACATGTAGCCATATGTACTAAATCTGTTTTTGCTAAACCAGCTCTATGTCTAATAGAAACCTATTACATAGTAAATTCTGCCGCAGATTAGCTAGTGTTATTTTAAGAAGTTTTAGTACAGGTTTAGAATGCAACCATTAATTGATATTACCCCTAACGTTATAGGTAAGCAGAAAATGGTGCTGAAATGAAAAAAAAAAAAAAAAACCAAACAAAAAACCCTCATAAAAAACCTGTGGAGTCATGCTCTTAATGATGCTAAGCATGACTGACTTGTGGAGTGCTACCAATGAATCTGACATGGGGTGCTATTTGTTCCACAGAGAATAGAAAACATTACTAGGATTTCAGACCCAACACTAAAAGTAAAGAGATGGTTAGGAAAAAATAAAAACTTAATTTGACCTGGTGCCACCAAGAGAAGTCACCATTTTATGAAAATGAAGTGAGAATATGTTGTGAGAATAGGTCACCAGTGGCGTACTTTGGATGAAACTCTCACTCCAAACTGACACATACTTTAAAGAAAGGGGAATATCTTTACAAATCTTGGAGAGAGATTTGAAAAGGTCACTTCCCCTAAGGAAGTGTCATTTGGGTAAGAGTTGCCGCAAATTGACACAGTGAAACCTGTGGGCATGGCATAACCAAAAGTAAATGGGACTAATGGTCCCAATGGGAAGGCATGAAGATTTCTGGGACAGTGTGTCAGGGGCTGCTGGTCACTTTACAGCATTTACAACTAATGAATAAAATATAAGTAAAAAAGAGTTTATAAATATTTGAAATTCTGTATTATGCTAATGATGATTCTTAATTTTTTTGATGCTTGGCTGTGAAAAGAAGACATGAGATTCTATATTTTTAATAAGCTTTTTCACGTCTGTTGAGCTAGTGCTAAATTTACATGGTGTCTCATATAAATAGTACTGCTCAGTTAGAAAACCCGGCAGCTAAATGATGCACAATTTACTCAAATACCTGGACTCAGGGCAATTTTGAAGGAATACAGCAGTAACAAAGTTATAAAAGAGCTGCAGCAATATTCTTATTTCTCATCTCTTGCCCATCTGAGAGTGAGTTTTAAGAAAAACACAAAAAAGTCGATGAACAGACTCAATTTTGTGGCTAAAACATCAGCAGTAGAGGAGCTAGAGCAACAGGAAAATAAAAAAATGTAAGTGCCACCCAGACGAACCATTTAATCTTTATTTTAAAAGATTTATGTAAATAATTTTCCTACACCTTTGCTAACATTAGAAATATTTAGTGCTGCTGCTGCTTTGAAAAATGCTACTCTGACTTGTCTTTCCAGCTCCTTCTATAATTTGTTTTCCCAGTTGTCTTCCTGTAACATTAACATCACCAGGATAAGCTGCTTGGTGCAGGATGAATCAGCTTCTGCTTCTTTGAATCCCACTGGCGGGTATTGCTCCTCACAGGTAGTGTAGGTTGGGTGGACTCTTGCCTCTGATATTCCTGAGAATGAACCTTCAAGCCACTAACTTTATAAAGAAACATCTCCCCCAAAATGGTCACAGTTGATTCATATATTACTTACAGGCCTTTCATTCAGTCTCTCATATCAGGCTATGTCTTATCTTCTAAAAAATGGGGTTTAGTCCAAGAGTCTAAAATATGCTAGTATGCTACTTCCATCATCATCATAAGATCAGCTGTGTTATAAACACAGCAAAAGCAATTATTCAGGTAGTAGTTTCTGCAGTTCACATAGCTGGAGCTTTTATCCTGCTGTTAAAAATCACTGATGATCTCTTATCTTCACTTCTTTAGATCATTAATAACAAATTTTCCCCATTCTTCTATTGTATAACCAGGGTTTCAAAAGTGTATTTGCAGTCAATCTGGTTACAGTTTAATGTGTGTGTGTATGTGTATCATACATGATACATGATGCACATGTATCCATACAAGATAATGATTTACCAAGTAGTATATTGAAGATGAAACCAATTGCATTTCATCTGTAGGATGGAACCTTAATCATCTGATTACTATCCAGAGACAAAAAATCCCACTACAGTCATTGAATGGCATTTGTGTAGGGTACGTACTCCAAGACCCCCTGCCCTGACAACGGTGTTTTATGACTTCAGTACTTTTATTGATTTCTTACCCATTTCAGCTGGGAATTCCATTTTTCCATGGAGATTAATTTTACAGTCATAAAAACTTTGCTTCGTTGTGATTCTTTCATTGCCATTTTCACACTAATATGATATTTTGGAAGGGAAATGTTAACAGAACTAACAAATTTAAAAAATCTCCATGTAAAGACAACTTCAAAAAATTGTTCAATGACTAAGCTCTAAGTCATTACCTCCTTTTATTAACCTTCCAGTCAGTCATAGCTTTTGCTGGAGTGTGAAGCTAAGGTGTCGCCTTAAATTTTAGGCTGCTCCCATTTATGTTCAAATATTTCTAATGTCTACTGTATAACTGTGCTTCTACCTAGGAGCTTGTTTTATCCTAGTTATGACAGGTAAATGTCTAGTTAGAGAGAGGTAGATTAGGTGAGTAAAACAGATTTGGTATTAGGTGGATAAAGTCTGAGTCAAGGATTTTAAGCCTCTCATGCAGTCCCTAGCAACACTATTAATCCTAAGGAACTGACTTTGCAAATTGCAAATCAAGGCTGTATGTGTATGAATTTTCACAGATGAATAAGGAGAGTGTTTTCCTTCGGGGAGGGGGGCAGTGGGTACTGCTGCAATGCCGACAATTTTTCCCATCGCTTTGGGTAATGTAAGCATTTCCAGTTGCCACCAGTAACACAAACAAACAAACAACGCCACAAGTCAAAAATGTTATCCAACTCCTGTTGTTCTAACTACAGAAGTTTCAACAGACTTCTTGTTTGCTCAAATTATCATCAAAAGAATGTTCTTGTATAGCACTAGAAGACAAAAATAAAGTCAGCGTATTTGTTACAAATTCATGTTTCTTACATTACATCAAGTTGAAGCACTGTCTGCTTTTGATTGCTGTGTTTTGCTATCAGTTGCATGTTTGCTTTGGAACATAAGCTCTACAATGCCTTTGATGCCAAATGTATGGCAGGTGTACGCATGTGTTCTGCACCAACAGCGAGCAAGCTAGAGACGTTGTTTGAAGAAATAAGGCAGCTATTATTTGGGTAGTGATGAGACAATGCCTGAATTCCCACAGTGCCCTTGAGAAGGCTGGTGCACGTTGCCTCGCGAGCTTGTTAGCTTTAGTGTGAAATGTAGGGTGGCTCTTCCATGGGGTCTAGGAAGGCTGGGGACACTATTTCCTCCCTCCTTGTTCTCTATGCAGTCAAGAACCAGGACTATGGTTGCTTCTTACTAGGACAGATAAGGAAAGAAATTGGATGTTATGCTAATGTGTACAGAGGCAACCTCTTTCTGCCCCTGTTTGCAAATGTGATCATATATACAGCTTAAAAGGATTCTCAAACACAAGCAAAAGGACCACACAACTCATGCTGCTTGCAAATCACAGATGTACAGGCCATGTCTGCCATAACTGGATCAGTATTCACTGCCCTTTTGTGCTTTTCCTGACCTGAAAACTCCTGGTTTACTTGACGTTAAGTCTAACTTTAGCTCTGTCTCCATGCAAAACCCTGCTTTTAACTTGTGCTGGCTCAGCCATAAAAAAGGACAAAAGCTAAAATTCAGATAAGCAGAAACTCATGATTCTCTAACAGGGCCAATTTGCTATGCTGATATAGAGAAGCTCCTCTCAAGTCAGCTATTGGGGTCACACACGTGCTCAGAGATAATGATGAATCACGGAGGAAGAATTGGTGAAGCGATATGGCTCACTGCTGTGTTGAGAATCGCCCAGCATGTTATCTAATTAGGTTATCAGCTTTGCTCCAAAATGCCATGCAGATAAGCACAGTACCCAGGTGGACTTAGGATCAAAAGTGCTACTCCCCAGGGGGATTTTCACACTCAAACTTGTTTAACTCAAACGGTGTAAGTGTAATGAAGACCCACACCTAGAAATGATCCCAGGCGATACAATCTTTGCTGGAGCAATGTTCAGGATAAAAATCATCCTTTCACCCTGTAATTTAATGAGGGCTGCCCTTCTCACATATTTCAGCCACACTGAAAAAAACCCAGGTGAATAATAATTGGATATTTTGTGACTTAAGAAAATCTAATTACAAACCTTCCATAGACTTTTGAAGCATAGATGAAATATGACTTAGCATATTCTCTTGTGACTCACTAGAAGCAATAGTAAATGACGGATTATTTGGTGGTGTAGAAGCCTATGGAGTCAAAGAAGAATCATGAATACTTGGACCATGTCTGGCATTCAGGGATACTGAGTGGATCAACTCTCCAGGAAACTTCCAAAGTTAGAAATCAAACCCTTAAGATGTACTAAAAAAGAAGTCCTCCATGACTTATGAGTCACAACACAAGATGTCCTTTATGCCTTGATATTTCATTTTACAATGGTTTTTATTATGGAACAATGGAACAAGTCATGACCAAAACTTTAGTCATTAACTCTTTTCTGATCTACTACCAATTTGGAAAGTGGTGACCACATGATTCATATATATTATGCCAAAACAGGAGCGGCATGAATGTTAAATTATTTGCCATGTTCACAGACTGTCAGATGGGGCAGATAGCCAGCTTTTCAAAATAATCTCAAAGAGATCAGCACAGCTGTATCATATTTTCAGCTTGTACTCCTTTACTACTGAAACCAACATCCAGTGTTCTCAAACCAATGCTCTCTTTGATGAACATGGGTTTCAATTCATGTGTCTTCTTGCTTTAAATAAAAGGAAAGAAAAAAAAGTGTGACTGGCTAGTCTGATCTATAATTTCCTCCTAAGCAATATTGTAAAAATGTCACGTTTGCAAAGCAGGAATAAATGAAGAAGGCGATAAACAAGTGTAGAAGTGCTGCATGGATGACATGAACAGATGAGGGGCCTGAACTAATTGTGAGAAATGAGAAGTATGAACTGGGGTGACAACACATAATCAAATTCTCTTTTCAGTGTTTCATATCTCATTGTGCAAAGTGTGTTGAGCTCATGAATGTCTATCACTAAAGGAAGAAACCTTTGCCTTTATTGCACCCAAACTTCTTCAGTTGCTATTTATCAATCTGTTTAATTAATAAATAAATTGCTGGTCCCAATTGTCTTGGAAATGCTACACAGTACTCCAAGATTATAAGGTAAGAAAGTGCATTGGCAAAAATGTTACAACTTAATATAACGTAATTATGTTATCGATATTCTGGAAAACAAATCTACCATTATAACTGTTCCACCACTCATGCACACCAATTAGGAACAAACACTGCAAAGCTCTGCAAGACACCCTGCCTCAGAGAGCTTACAGACTGACGATATGTCAGGAGACAAGTGGATCTGGGCAAACAGATGGGGAAAGCGGAAGATAACAGTGAAATGGTTATGATTAGTGTAATAGTTTCCGAACATTCGATCGGGAGCCTGCCACAGGGGCAAAGAAAAAAGCCTTTATTTTATTCTTCCATAAAGGGCTGCCTACACCAGAGGATGTTAATAAGATAATTAGGGTAATGATGTAATTAAAAGCAAAACTGGAGTACCAAAAGATATAGTTTATGATATGGGTGAGGAATTGTATCCCATATTATGTTTTTAATATTCAATACAGTCTGGCTTTGTGAGACATCACAAATGCTTTAAGGCAGATAAAAATATGCCAGCTTCCAGAGGCAGAATTGGGCTGTTCCTTAAATAAATATTGTAGAAAAGGGCAGTGGACAGAGGGAACAGTTTATCCAGCTTGCAAGGACAAGCACAACGACCACCTAACTGTTCCTAAAGGGGCATTTGACAGACTCTAGAGGTCATGGAGAGGCAGAAAGGGAGTGGATTCAAGCCAGAGAATTCTCCCTCCCAGAGCAGTTTGGCTGCATTGGTGGAATCATGCTGCAAGTAATGTGATGGGATGGCAGTGCTCACCCTCTCCATCCAGCAGCCTGGCACAGCATTAGCAGGCCTTTCTGGAGGAAAAATACACCTCAGTTCTCCCAGCTCCAGCAGAAGGGAGAGTTGTGTTAAAATAAATCAGTCAAGCACTTAATAAGAATGACCTGTGAACTTCCTTTCCTTTTGAAATGGTCTTATTGTGAGAAAACTGTTGTAAGTGAGAATATTTGCTCCTTGAGATTTATTTTTTCATGATTGCCTAAACTAACTACCCCTTTTATTTCACAGTGTAATGCAAAGAGTGTGCTGATATATTATAACATGGCTTTGTTTGCTAGAACTGTTTGACCGCTGAGGGTTTCTGAGTGTGCATATCGCTTGGCTCATTGTGCCTGTATTGATTGGAATTCATTAGCCTCTACAGTGTCCTCAATGTCAATATGTTATGTCCGTAATGTAGTAGGAAAAAAACTCCAACCCACACAATAAATAAAAATATCCTTACTTCAAAAGCATAATTAATTAAATTTCTGTAATATTGAGATAACTTTGAGGTATCTGTCCTTCCTGTATACCTCTGTCTTAATATACTAGATTACACAGACACAGATTCTCAGTCAGTAGGTTTTAACTCTGATAGCGTCCCCTCTATAGACAGCTTAAGTCAACAGAAAGACTGTCACCTACTCAGAGGGCTTTGGATCAGCTTTGGGAGCTCAAAGTTTTCCCGAAACCTGACAATTTAAGCATAACTACACCTATTAGAGATAAGATTAAAACTGCTTGAAAAATGATACTTTTTCCTGTTGTACTTCACAGCAGAAAAAAAAGAAAAAAAACAGTTATTGATTTTTTGGCTGCAATCTAGTCAAAAAAACTTTGAGTCACAGCTCTTCCTTCAAATAAACTGGCCTGAGAAAAAAAAAATTACAAAAACTTAGAAAAACATGCAAAGGTTTTTATTTCTTTAGTTGATTATTTATTTATTTATTTCCTTAAAAAAAAAAAAAGAAAAAATGCTCTTTAGGTGACTCTAAGAATTTTGCATAAATAAACTGAACTGAACAAAAATTTTATGCCAAATTCCAACATGCCCCAACAAAAAAACCACAGCCCCAACCTTGCCATTACAATTTTGTAAATGATATTCTTTCTGCACTTAGAATCAGGAAACCCATTCAGACAGATAGCGTGAGGGCTTTGCAGTGCATCTTTTTAGTTAAATTTTTAATTTTTATCTGGTTTCCAAAAATAAGCACAATCCCACATGAGGAGGGAGAGATTCAAAATTCTTTTTTCCAGATTCAGAGCAAGGATTAAAGGCAGGAGTCCCACCTCCCCTGAGGCTCCTGTAATCATCACAATCTACAGTATTCTTTGAATGCATTTTTTCTCCATTTCTCATACAGAAGGTCTTTTGCTTTGCATAAAATACTTTAATATTTATTGACCCAGCGAGAGAGCGTGAAAATGACTCTTTAAGACAGTGGTTAGACCAGTCCCAAGGGACGTGAGACACCTGGGTTCCTGTTCCCAGTCCAATGAATTTTTAATTGTATTCTAAAAAGTGGAACAGCTTTAAGAGGAGAGACAAAGCCTGACTCAACTTCCTGGAAAGCAGATGACCTTCATTCAAAGCCCTAATGTTAATCAAGCAGAAGGAGTATGTAAGCCCCTTTTCCTATGTTTGTATGACTGACCTGATGGCCGGGCCATAGGATTTAATGAGATATGATTATAACAGTACATCTTTCTGGTTTGCAAGGGAAGCTGATTTGCGAGTTTGCCAATAGGAAGACACTGGTGTGATTGCTTTCAATACAGGTAAACATGAAAACAATAATTTTTCAAATGTCCAAATTTCAAAAAGTTAAGATTTTGATTCCTGATGAAATATGGCCAAGATGAGGAGTCAGCCATTTTCACAGCTCATGAAGAAACATTTTATTTTACTGTTTCCCAGAACAGTAACTAATTTGTCTTTTTGTTCTTTTTTTTTTCCTTCAAAGAAAACATTCTTCATAGAAAGCAAACACAGAATTTTGTTCAAAACAAATACACAGCTTTTGCCCCATGCACCCATTCATCCTGCAAAATCTTTTTCTATGAACAAACATCTACAGTAGAAAGGGTTTTGATCCTACTTTCCTAATTCCTACAGTTGTGTACAACTATACCACGATGGGATATGAAATGAATTAAATTCAGCACGTGTAACACTAGTGAAAGGCAATGAACTTTACATCAGGAAGGAACTGGATTCATGCTATATATATAAGGAAGCAAACAGCCTTCAAGTCTGAGTTTCATGAGACACAAGAGGTATGCACCTTTTTCATTATAATTGAATGTAAGTGCTTGTATGGTTTTTAACAACCAGTGATTGCTCTTGTGGTTTTATGGCCTGGTCGTATGCCCACTGAAATCAACAGAATGAACTGTGAAAGGCTTCTGAGCTTGCTTAAAAGTGCAGCTCAGTGACACAGAACAACCCAGCTGCCTTATCAACAGAAAGGATTTGGACAAAATGACAAAAAACAAATTTTAAAAAAATTGCTAAAGCAAAGGTGATTGCTTAGAGAGTTTAAAATTTTTAGATCTACATGGTTTATACTTTCCCATGCTCTTTTCCCATCAATAATCCAACAATTCATCTTCTGTGAAATCTAAACCTTCTGTGCTTCATGTTTTATTCATCCTAAGGTGCTTAATTTATACCAAAGGACAGCAGAGGGGCTAAGAGTAGCCTGTGTAAGGGGAGATGCCTTTAAGGCTATTATTCATGCCCTTTGATCTCAAGTTTTCACTCAGGAAACTTTGGTTCTGTGGGTAATTAGAGGCTGCCACTAACTTTTACTCTATAAATTACAATAAATCTGAAGAAAGCCAAAGATCTTTGAGACTGTAGCCATGTTTCGACATCTACAATACTCAGAATAATTATAAATATGTTCTAAAACACTAAAGTTAATTCCAACTCAAGACTAGTTATTTTCTTTTAAATCTATTTTTCATAATGTAATTGATAAATACTACCAAATCTAAAAGTATTTATGACTGTTTATTTTATACACCACTTAGGCTAACACCTAACAAACTACAATATGATGGATGAAGAGTGACACTAAACTTAAACTTTCCCATGGAAATATATGTTATGAACTGTACACAATCAATTATTTCAGACAAAGCCCATGCTGTTTCCTCTTCTCCTAAGACACTGCTACATATTTAGGTTTTCAGCTTGAAAGCCCATTTTGGCACCACTAATGAAATAAATTATGTTTCTTGTCAGATCTCCCACTGGGTGGCGTGTGGTACCTCATGTACGTTCATTTGTCACCCTCAAATAGAATAATACTTCCTGCAGGTTCCCAGAGCAGATAACTGCCCAAGTGGAAGTTAATTAAGTCATTGGTTCACTTTGCTCCAGAGGATGTTAAACCACTGATGCTAAATGAGATACTTACAGTACCTCACTGGAGACACATCCAATTAAAACACCAGAAGAATTCAAATGTATATAGAGCTGTCCTCACAGATTACAGTGAAGAGTGGACTAACAGATAGTAAGCCATTTAGAAGGAAACATGGAACCAGAAATTCATCTTAAAGGCAGCAGAAACCGTCTTCCTTGAAAAATCTAGATGGAAAAAATCTGATTAAAAAAATGCCATTTTCTCCCATTTCAAATTTGAGACTTGACATGACATTTGTTAAAATTTCTTAACTACTTAAGAAATGCTGTCAACAAAGCGATGGCATCCTTTTTTTTTTAAATTTCTCTTTTTTTTCATGGACAAGGAGAATACTTCTGTTGCTTTAACAGTTAAGGAAAAAAAAGTTTCACTTCTACAGAGGAGTATGAAATAGTAGCCATGTAACCCACAGTGCTTTTCTAGGCAGAACACAAAGTTCACCAAGAGTTTTGGCTCTCTAATAACTGTGAGCACAAGGCTCCTACCCATTACCAGTTTGATCAACTCCTGTTACAACAACAAAACCAGGCAGGCAATAAATGTTGACATTTTGCTTTATACTTTACTATAATCTTTTTTCCTTCCGATAGTAAAACTAATTGAAGACCGGTGAATGGCTCAGAACAATAGAAATGAAAATCCTTCTGTTTCTGGGTTCCCAGTTCAAAATCATGTTCCATTTCCAAATAGAAACTCTGCTTTGGTCTAGAGATGGCCTTCAATGGCCCACTGGAATAAGTCTGGTGACGTTTATCAAGTCCTCAGGGGCATAGTGCAAAATCTCAATATTAGGAAAAGGGTATGTAGTTACCTCTACACGTAATGAAGGTTCTGTGAGGAACTACCAATGCTATAGTACAAGGAGAAAGCTTTGTCCTGAAGACTACCAGATTGGCAAAATTCACACACAAACAAAAGTGAAGAAAAAGAAAAGCAAAATATCTGGCTGCATAATTTAGCATATTGGCATAAAAGAATAATTGACAATTTTGCTGTCTTTGCAGAGGTTTCCTGCTACATTCATGAGGAGTGAGGCAGGCGGGATCTAGGATTTTCCATTTCCCATTTTTGTGAGAGGACCATATTCAGCCAACATTAATTTTGTATTACAGCAGTTTAATGAGTAGTTGTCCTGAAGTGAGTAGGCTCATAAACGGAACCAGGAGATGGCTACGATCAGCGTAAAGCACCTGGTCCATGGTTGTACATAACATGAAAGAACTCTTTTGTGGCGTACTGTACGTGAGAGCTTGACCTGTCAAAGGGTGGGGCACGGGGCCTTTGCATGTCAGATTCTGCCTTCACAGAACTACTCCCCTAAGTAGAGGATACACATACTCTGGTTATAGCCCTTCAGGAACAAACACGTTCTAGGTCCAGAGCAGTTTGAAAGTCATAAAGACAAGCATAGTTTAGGACCTGTTAGGCAGTAATGCAGAGGGTAATGCCTCTGGCTAATGCTTCCTGCAAGTGTGAGGAACTAAAACAACTTGAAATTTTTACCTGGGAGTGTGAAATGCCATATCATGTCATATCGAATACTGTGTCCAGTTTTGGGCCCCTCAATTCAGGAAGGACTTTGAGGTGCTGGAGCGTGTCCAGAGAAGGGCAACAAGGTTGGTGAAGGGTCTAGAGAATAAGTCTTATGAGGAGCAGCTGAGGGAGCTGGGGTTGTTTAGCCTGGAGAAGAGGAGGCTGAGGGGAGACCTTCTTGCTCTCTACAACTACCTGAAAGGAGGTTGTAGCGAGGTGGGGGTCGGTCTCTTCTGCCAAATAACAAGTGACAGAACGAGAGGAAATGGGCACAAGCTGCGCCAGGGTAAGTTTAGGTTAGATATTAGGAAAAACTTCTTTACTGAAAGAGTAGTCAGGCACTGGAACAGGCTGCCCAGGGAAGTGGTTGAGTCCCCATCCCTTGAGGTATTTAAAAGACGGGTAGATGCGGTGCATGAGGACATGGTTTAGTGGTGGACTTGGCGGTGGTAGGTTAACAGTTGGACTTGATGATCTTAAGGGCCTTTTCCAACCTTAACAATTCTATGATTCTATGATCATCTGCAGTAAGAGCCTATATCTATTAAAGGCAACCTAGTTAAGAGACAAAGATGGCACACACTGGAGGCACTGGACACCTTACTTCTTCTGTATGACATTGAACAAACAAAGCTATTATTAAATGTCCAGATTTGAATTTCTTTGGCTTTCTCTAAACTGAATAGCAAATATGTAGCATGCAAATTGCAAGTTATTTGCAAAGGATATTTAGCTGCCATTTGCTAAATTCTCTTCCACCCAGTGGGTTTGATTCTCTTTCCCCTGGAAATGCAAGTGTAGGTGGCTGGTGCAAATGCAGGCTTTGCCCCAGAATGGGTGAGGGAAGGGTGGACAGGGAGCTCAGACAGATAACCCTACTGCCAGGATTTTAGTTTTTAATTCTAGATTTAGCCCTGATGTCTCTGCAATCTGTCTGTAGAATGTGGACAGGATTTCCTGCCTGTCTTGTTCATGTAACCTGGAAACTTTTCCAGGTATCGACTGTATCTTCCTAAGTACAGTGCCTAAGTCAATAGAACTGGTCTAATCTGGAGCCTTCCTACAAGAAAAGTGATCACAATGCAATGTAACTTCTCAAAATTACTATAATAAACACATTACTACGTCTCTAAAAATGAAATACACATTTACGGTGAATGCCTCCAGATAGTTTCGAAATTTTCCAAGAAGAGTTGCATAGCAATTGTTATTACCTAATGGAAGGACATTTATAGACATGAGATTATAATGAAATTAAATTAAATTCAAACCAATAAGGGGGGATATATATTACCAAGGACAGTGCATCCTTAACAAAGACCTCAGTGCTTTTATTCTCAGCACTAGGAGTTGAGGACTGCACATAAGCTTTGATCAACCTTAATTAACTCTGGATTGGATCTCTGTCTGTGAATTGTTTATAGTATCTTGGCTGAAAGCAAGACGCTAACCAATATATTCAGGAAAAAAAAATAAATCCCTACAACACAGTTTGACTTGCTGGATTAATGCTATGCCATCTAGGTTGCAAAAAAAAAAAAAAAGTTTAGCCTTAAATACATCACTGTTCCTCTCATGAAAAAAGGAAATCCTTACAAATTAGGATTTATGACAGTGTTGCCCATACACAGTATTTCTGTTGGAAAACTCGATGAGAAGCCCTTGGTATTGCTCTGTGGCTGGGCTATGCCCTGCAGCTGCGCCTGGAGCTGAGTGTCAAACACTGAGGCTCCAGTTGTTTTGAGAAGCCAGCTGGGGTGTCGGTGGGTGGTTTCCCAGCTGGCATCTTCTCATGACTTTTGGCCGAGAGTCCTTCTGGCCGGTCTGGCAGCTCAAGAGTTGAACGTGTGGCTGGGATAACATCATCTCACTGCTGTGCTCAGCTGACCTTCAGAGTGTTTTTGTTTTGACTCATATTTGCTTGTAAGGAATTTGGTTTTTCTCTCCTTATATAAATACACAGACAGATCCAGGCCAAATCCTGAATCCTTTGCTTTGCAGGCTGCAAGCCCAGCCACAAATCTGAGCCCTGGCTGGGATCTGCACCGCACAGTGTTAGGCAAATACAGCGGCTGTGCGGCTTTATGCGCACCCAGCCCGGACACCTCTGCAAGGAAACCTGCTGGAGCACCGGTACCTGCTCTGATCCTCCTGCAGAAACATGCATGGGGCTCACTGACAGCTGACAAGACAGAATTAGTCCAGCCAGCTCCCTTCCTCTCAATACCCAGCATGACCAACCACCCTCTGTAAGCTGAGAAATCACCTATACCACAATGGCTCCTGTAGCTTTTTATTTATCCAATGCCACCAGTACCCATTCACCCGGAAGGGACAGATCCCTTCTTGTGGGGAATTCACAGCTCCATTCACAGACAAAACACAGCATAGACTGGGAGGAAAGCGGTAGTTTTAGATAAACTGAAAGCAGGTACCAAACAAGAAGAAAGTATAGGTTTCTGAAAGTGCTGATGTCAAAGCTGAGATCTGTAGTAATCATGGCTGTGTTTGTTCTCTCATTCCCATACATTACTGCAGGCATCAGTGAAGTCATAACAGTGTTGCAGAAGAAAATCCAGAAAATACTGCTTTAGTCAAGGCTTTTTGCATCTCTTAGACAGGAGCAATTCCAGTGACCGATCTTACCTGCCAGAGTCAAGTCCTGGGATTAGCTTTGCTCAACGATTTTGAAAGTGTGGTTCCCCAAAGTGCTGGTAAATCATCTGTATGTGGTCTCTGGTCTATTAAACAGCATGATCTCATCAGCCCTAAATAGCTGAACTAAACTCTGTGAGAAAATCTGAGAGCTGACAACAGACTTAGTACCAAACTGTGGGCGTCACTGTCCTCCACAATACTGTCATTAAAGCAGACTGTGGGTGGAAGCTTGGAATCACCACTACTGCAGAGAGAAAAGACATGCTATGGCAATATCTACATTAAATATTTGCCCTGGACTGGAGCTCTGGGCTCGGGGGTGTTGCGCTCACTGGTTTGGATGTACTATGAAGGCAGGCAGATATCATCCCTGCAGGCCATGGGAGGTGATGGTCCCAGCTGCTGACACTCTTGCCTGCCTCTGAAAATGGTCCTGCTCCACTCCAAAGAGATATTTGGTTACAGACAGGTCTTAGGATGTGGCAGGTTTGTCTTTAAGCACTAATGGGCATCAGTTTGTCTCTGAGAGAAGGTGGCACTCAGCAGTGCTGCCTTCCGCTGAAGGTACGGGGTGGGTCTGAGGTTGCTGATGGTCTCACCTGAGTGGGTCCTGCACTGCTGCTTCTGCTTCTTAAAAGCTTTGTCTGGCCCTCAGAGCTCTGGAAGGTTTTAAGATGTGAGCTATGGAGCTCCAGCTTCTGGTTTATGGTTTAACAAGGAAGTGAGTTAGGACAAAATACTATGCTATAGTCAAGACTGAAGATAAAGACATGGAAGAATGCATTGAAGAGAGAAGACAGAAGAGAACCATAGAATCATAGAATCATAAAATCGTTAAGATTGGAAAGGACCTCTGAGATCATCGAGTCCAACAGTGGCCAAGACGACCAATGACATCCATCGGGGCCAACTGTATGAGATTCAAAAGGCCAAGTGCCAAGTCCTGCACTTGGGTCACAACAACCCCAGGCAACGCTACAGGCTTGGGGAAGAGTGGCTGGAGAGCTGCCTGGCTGAAAAGGACCTGGGAGTGTTGGTTGACAGCCGGCTGAACATGAGCCAGCAGTGTGCTCAGGTGGCCAAGAGGGCCAATGGCATCCTGGCTTGTATCAGGAATAGTGTGGCCAGCAGGAGCAGGGAGGTGATAGTGCCCCTGTACTCGGCACTGGTGAGGCCACACCTTGAGCACTGTGTTCAGTTTTGGGCCCCTCACTACAAGAAGGACATTGAGGTGCTGGAGCGTGTCCAAAGAAGGGCAATGAAGCTGGTGAAGGGTCTAGAGCACAAGTCTTATGGAGTGGCTGAGGGAGCTGGGGTTGTTTACTTTGGAGAAGAGGAGGCTGAGGGGAGACCTTCTTGCTCTCTACAACTACCTGAAAGGAGGTTGTAGTGACGTGGGGGTCGCTCTCTTTTGCCAAGTAACAAGTGATAGGACGAGAGGAAACGGTCTCAAGCTGTGCCAGGCGAGGTTTAGATTGGATATTAGGAAAAATTTCTTCAAGACAGAATGAATGTAAATATTTTTTCAATGGAAAATGTTCAATTTTTGATTTGCTGCTAGTGTTTCATATGCTCAGCAATAACAGAAGTTTAACTTTCCCCCTGCAAATATAGTCACTGGTCTAATGTAAGATATTTCCTCTTTTTTCTATTTTGCATAACATTTTCATGGATACACTTATTAAAAGAAATCAGATGCTTGAGAAAATAAACAAATCAAAACAAACACTTCAAACTATGCAAAGACAGCAGAAAAAAAGACCACAAGAGATTGAAAAATTATCATTTTAATCTTTTCAGTTGAAAAATAATTTTGGAAGAAAGTTGCTTTTACAGATAATTTGAACACTTTCACCCAAAGAGAATTTAGTCGATATATTCTAGCCTATTTAAGCTAAATTGTTCCACAGAAACATCTCAATATTGATGATATTTTAAAATGAGAAGGTTTCTGAGGTCACTTTCTGATGAGAGAAGAAAAAAAGAAGAGGAAAATAATACCAAAAAACAGACCCTTATGATAGGAAAACATGTTTTCCAACATTGCCAACTCTGGGGGGGTGGGGGACACTTCTGAAGGGCTTTTGCTTTCATGTTTATTTTTGCTTTTTCTAATACACACCAAAACCACTCTCAAGCTGTTTTCAGGAATTGGAGTTGTCCATTACATCTCTCTGATCATCTCCAGCTCATTATAATGTGACCTGTGGGCCTGTGCGGTGCTGTGCCCTGGAGTCCTACCGCTCCGAACATCCTAACTAGGGACTTGTTGGGACCTGCAGGCTGGATGGGACCTGCAGCAATTTTCTTTTGTGGGAAACCCAGGGCATAGACAGGGGGACCGGAGGCGCCTGCTGTACCACGCTGTCTCTCTCTCGCCAGGGAGTTGGGTTGCTCCCAAGTCTCTGTGTCTGAGATGTAAGCTCCATTTGCCATTTCCCCCCCAGCTTTATTTCAATTTGCATACACCTATGCTTGAAGAATAGAGGTACTGTGCATAAATGCCCTAACTGGCATACAAACAAGGATGTTTATACATAAGCAAATTCATCCTTTGTTGGCTATTAGAGTCATTAGTCTCTTTCAAACACTTGAGTCATTCCATTCATGGAGCAGAAAGAGTACCACTGACCTCAGCGACCCATCGCAGACAAACCAGTGAGCAGCCAGTGATGGATAAAGAAAGCAAATTCTCACTTAAGAAAAAAATAATAAAAAATCCATGAGCTTAAATTTGTTTACATAAACTATTCAAAGAACAGCTTAGTGAAGAAACTATTTTTTTAAAAATTAACAATAAACAGTGAAGATCGAGGTCTTGGTCTGAAGCTCATTGGAGTCAATGGAAAGACTCACTGTTAGCGGAGTTTGGGAATGTTTCCTACTTTCAAGTGTGTTTGAAAAAATGTAATTTCTAGCCCTTCCAGCTATACAAGGAGATGGACCGTCTTTCCAAAACGCTTAGAGATATGCAATGTCCAAAGACAAGGAAAGTCAGTTTGAAGAGATATGTCGGTGCATGAAAGGAAAGGGGTTGTGGGGGGAAATGAAGGAAAAATAAGACATTATTTTCTTCATGTCCCTGCAGAGTGGGATGCAGGACAGAGAACATAAATTTAGGCCTGTGCTGCTGGGAACAGGAGAGGTGTCAGAAATCACACATTTTGCAGTGTGTTCCTCTACAAGAAAGTCCTTTGAGAGAAAAGCCTCTGAGTGTGTGAGCAGAACTCATAAAATTTTACACCACCCCCCCCAAAAAAGGAAGAATCGAGAGTCCAAACCTGCCACAGAAACCTCGACCCTTCATTTAAATTTGTCTGCAATGCTTTTACAAGACATAGCTTGAAAAAGGCTGCATGCTTGCAGTAAAAAAGTTACATCTATAACTTTTTCATTGTAGCAAGCTGTTCTTGCCAGTGCCAAGATATTATTTTCTACACTCACAACAGAGTGTATGTATGGTTTTAAAATTCTGCACGGTAGTTGCATACCAAACTGTTCATTGTTTATATAATTTTTCATGTCAAAATGCATTCTGTGTGCCAGAAAAAATGGAATATATCATATTTTAATCATTTTGCATAAATTGTGAGTGTTTACTGCAGGTTTAAAAAAAGCCTTTTCCTCCCAACTACCAATCTGATTGAAAACAATTATGTTTCTGGCACAAGACTCTGAACAATATTCAGCACAAATTACATTTCATTCTATTATTAATAGATGTGATATGTGAGAAATGAAGATATATGGCTACTTGTTTCTGCTTATAATTATGGAAATGCCATTCCTATTTTCCCTCTTTTATATATGCTTTCTAGAATCTTTGGGTTGGATATCTATGTGTTTGTGATCTCTTATCCAAAGGGCAAAATGACAATGAAAATAAGAGCAGCTATCCTGTTACAAGATTAATTTGGGAATGATAAATGAGTGTTTTTAGAATGAATTGCATAGGTTACCACTTAAACAGGTCTTGGCAGCAAACCAGCCCTTTTCTTCAACAAAAAGGGGGAAAAAAAATGTAGAGAATGTATAAATGAGTTGATTGCCCCAGGATGTCTCTCTCAAGAAGGATTAGAGAAACCTACTGGGGCATTTTCTATCCCCACAAAAGCTCTATTTGTGCTACAAAAGTTCACCCTGATAATCATGTTTCTACAGAAAAAAGGGGAAAAAAAAGATTTTCTGCTCCTGTACAACCTCTTGTAAGACATTTGAAGTCATAGGTGCCACTGAGTCAGTTGTGTAATGCAGGCTCAGCCTATCCAAAGAGTGGGAGTGAGAACAAGCTCTCTCAAAGACTCTTCAGCATAGACAGGGAAAACCAAACAATATCTTTTCCTGCTAACATTGAAAAAGTGCTGTGAAATCAAACTCCACAGTCCACAACTTCATCAGGGCTGTGCAGGTTTTAACTTCAGGTTTTAACTGCACTCTGCCATTAGGTTCAGGCTATGGTTGGCCCTGCATGTGTACTTTGTAAGAAAAAAAAAGTAGTATTTGAAGGGCAGCTCCCGGTCATGCACATTCTTGTTCCTAAAGCTGCTTCTTCCAATTGAGAGACAGGGATTTCTGAAATGCCCAATCAGTTATGAGTAAGACTCTAGCACAGCTTAAGGCCAGTCATGATATACATTTGATGAGATGGGACATCTGTGCTTCAGTTTGGTCTCTTTACAAGAAATGTATTGGCAGGAATAAGACTAAAGCCTTCTCTGGGTATTACTCCTTCTATGTGACAAGACAACTGGAATATTTTTGGTAGATCCTTGTAATTTTTCTTCCCTTTGTTTTTCATGCAAGATTTCTTCCTATTCTTAACATAGGTGTTTAATGAAGATGGAATGTCTTCCTCACCTTGATCATTGCATTTTTTACTCTGACCTTTCTGCACTTAAAACCTTTAAAACTGCCATAACTGTTCAGATCAAGATCCCAGTTCCTATCTGTGGAATACATCAGTAGACATTTATGGAAGTAATATAAGAAAAATGGAGAGAATGAAGGGAGCCATCCTCCCAGCATCATGTAATCAGATCTTCTGAGTGTGCAGCTGGTGGGGCTCTCCTCCATGGGTTTTTCTGAACCCATTTTCCCTTCCCTTCCCTTCCCTTCCCTTCCCTTCCCTTCCCTTCCCTTCCCTTCCCTTCCCTTCCCTTCCCTTCCCTTCCCTTCCCTTCCCTTCCCTTCCCTTCCCTTCCCTTCCCTTCCCTTCCCTTCCCTTCCCTTCCCTTCCCTTCCCTTCCCTTCCCTGGCTTTCTCAAAATCCAGTAGCAACAGGCTTCAGATTACACTTTTTTGCTGTGCAAAAAGATACTTCATTAAAAAAAGGTATATTACCTGGTATTTTTTTTTGTTGTCTCTTAAACCCTAGGTTATTGGAAATGGTGAATAGCCTTTGATTTTTCCTATACCCCTTTGTTTTTAAAGACAAACTGAGCATGGCAAGAATAAGCCAAACAGTGAAACAAGATGGAACAAAAATAAGGAAAAAGAGAATTGTCAAAAACACTATAAGCAAAAGCAAAGATGAGAGAAAGACTGGTGATAAACATATGCTTAGAACTGAATGAAGAGAATTTCCAAAGGTGAGAGAACTTGAAATGGGTTCTAAGTAACCTGAACACCAACAGTCTTTTATTCACTAGTCTATGTTCTCACCAGATATTTTATTCATACTAGGGAGCTCTGTTCATTAAAATTCATACATCTATAAACAAGCAAAACAAAAAGCCCAAACCAACTAAACAAACCAATTAAATGTTGATGCATAACAGAAAAAAAAAAAAAAAAGGAAAGATTCCCTCCCTGGCCCCAGCTGTTCATATTTATATTCACTTGGCAAACACTTGAAAGAGTTTCTGTCTGATCCATTCATGAATGTCTGAGGGGAAAAAATGGATCCCGGATAGATTCATACTGAGATATTGTTATAATTCATGGCAATCACAACCGTCTTGATGACATTATGTTTCTGTTGTTCTGTGTTTGAGCTACACTGAGTTATGGGATGGAAAGGACAAGGATGTGGCTTTCAGAAACTGTTTCTTTCAGGATGACCTGTGTGAAGGGTTGCCAATCAGTCCATGGTACATGGTGCATATTAGAAGGAAGGAAAGGATACAGCTATTTTATTAGTGGAAGAGTGGCATGCTCACAGTCAAGCCAGGTGCTACAGGAACATTTTTGATAAATATGAATGGAAACATGGCCTCTCTGCCGAGCACTGTGACCGTCCTTCACGGACCAGTCTTTGGGTAGCAAAGTACGAGGCCAGCTACTCTGCTCCACTTGCCCCTGGCACGTTATTTAAAAAAATGAATGAACTGACTTGAATTTAAATATGAACCATCCAGAAAAGCTGGTGCTCAAAGCTCAGTCCAAACAAAATAAACAATTTCCCTGAAATCTGAAGAAAAAGTAAATTGATTTGTAAAATTATAACTGTGAACTGTGATTCTGCCACTTAGGTTTGAGTGTCAAAGACAGCAGTCAAACTTTCCACTGTGACGCAAACCATTATTGACAACAGAGAAACCTGTCTACGTGCAAAGCTCTCCGGCATGCATGCTATCATAAAATTTATAGCCTGACTTTAAGACAAAGAACAGTCGGATTATAGGCACGTCTTGGGGAGGGTGGAAAAAAAAAAGATTATTAATTCTATTTGTATTTTACATTCCAGAGAGTAAGGCAGCCTCATCCAAACCCCAATTAAGCAAAATATTATATTCCAATTGCTTTCACTGAACACTGGGACCCAGGGTCCTCAGAGACTCGGATGTTACACACACCAAGTGCAATATAAACCCCTGAACCATTAGTGCATAACTCACACTTTTTTTAGGCCTACAGACATCAATGCAAATGTTTGCTTGTGCCTGAAAGCTGAAGATATTAGCAGCATTTGGAACCAGAAAAGACAAACAAAAGAATAACCACTATTCACAGATTTTAAGTATGTAAACAGAATGATCATTAAATCTGGTCATGCAAAATCCTTTTTCACATCTAAATTTCACCTTTCCAGCCCAGCTCAGATGCAGATGCTGATGCTGTCATCCTAAAAAAAAAAATCTGCTTTGAATACTCTGAGTTCTCTGATTTTGTTTTCACAGAATCACAGAATTGTTTTGCTTGGAAGGAATCTTTAAAGATCATCTAGTCCAACCCCCAAAAGAGGGAGTTTTAAAGAGGATATATCCCCAGGGAGACACAGGACAATTATGCAGGTATAAGAACAGTATGTCACATTGCTTAATGTGTTATAGTTCCAATATCCATACAGTTTTGGATGGACAGATAGAAAGACAGACCAGGCATCAAAGGGTATGTAGGCATGGAGGCACAATGTATTTCCAGTGCCAGTATCTGATAGAGTTAGTTTGGTCTGCACTGCTAGTTACAAATTGCTCTGTTCAAAAGATTAAGAACTATGAAATACAAAAATACTCAAGAAGTCCTGTTAATAACATTGCAAATGTTTTCCTGATTTTGTTTTTGGTTGTTTATACTTCATGCTGCAGATGATTTATATCATATAGATGGTAACCACTTGCAAAGAAATGTCACGTACACTGTTGCCCATTCAAAGCAATTTCCTTTTCTTTGTTTGTTTGTTCTCTTTTTTTTTAATAACTATTCTTCCTGTTATAATGCTGCTTCTGACAGCTGATACCAAGGCACCTCAGTCACCAGAAAACAAGTGGTTCTGATTTTTCTTCATTGTTAGCTAAATGTCTGTGGTTTTCCAGCCCTGGTGGTTAAAGTTCATTCAAAAGCAGCCCAATGTAAAAACCCAAAGGCTCCTTTAACATTCCCTCATTCTTAATATTTTCTTCTCTCTCAGTAAAATTTTTTACTCCAGACCTGCAGGGACTGAAAACACATTGTGGTCATCTCTGAGCGCTTCAGGAGACATGAGAGAGATATGTGAACTATCAGTTAACGAGATAGAGGGAATCTTCAGCCCTCCAAAGGACTATGAACTTGCCTGTTGATCACAGCAAACTACACTGCTGTGTTTAAGAAGTAACGGTTGCAAAAGGCACGTGCGTCCTATGGCACAGGCACAGGCTATTACACTTGCTTTTGGACTCCAACCATCCAACAGTTATTCATGTCTTTATCACCTTGAAGCTGAATTAGAGAGCAATAACTCAGCCCTCCATCTCTGACTGTGCCAATAAACCACTCTGAAACTGCTGCTAGTGCAGTGTTACAAGAAATATTTAATACAGAAACAGCATTATCTTTGATATTCACTAAGTACAAACTGGTGCATTCCAAGATAAATTTTTATGATATTTTTGATCTTAGGTAATGCAAACTGTTGGAGAATCCTGGCCATTTGTGCAGTGTTCTCCTGTGAGAAACAGAAGGAGATACTCAGGTTCAAAACAAATAAACATACTTTCTTATGTAATGTGTGTCAATAGCTCTGTTATTGAAGCTCAAAAAGCCATAATTTACAAGTACTGTCATTAACAGGTTTCACTGATTAAACAAAGACTCTGGAAATCAGGATTTTATTTAAACAAATAGAGTAACTATTGTACGGTTCAGACATTTGAAATCAGAGATATTGTCCATTGAGTTTTGGAAGAATATGACTTTGAAGTTATCACTTGAAGAAAGGACTTTTAGCTTCACTTGGACTGTCATCGGACTTTGGCAGCAAAAGCCTAATCCCGTGTCTATCCAATGTTTCCTCACAGAGCAACATTCCCCAGGACTTCAGTTGAGTCTTGTTTTTACAGCCCCTTTCACTAACCTTACTCAAGATACTAATTCATACAACAACCCAATGGAAAGTTCTCTGTAAAGTTAGACAGTGGGAAGTCCAAAATCCCCTTTTCAGCTGCATCCGGTGAGACCTGCACCCAATGCTGGAACACACAAACTCCAAATTTGTGAAAAACATTATGCCACTAGCTCAGTGATGCTAATAATGACAGGCCAACCATTTTACTCAGCTTGTTGCAATGACCTGGAAGTAAACAAATTTGCTAACACTGTTTTCAGCTTAGATAACTAGATTAGACAGAACAGTATTGCTGTTTCTAACAGAGTTTGGGTGGAATGGGCAGCCACTTAAAGCCAGGTACTGGAATTCTCCACAGACAAAAAAAATAAACCCCAGAGTATTTAATTAGCATGAAACATATACTTTTTTTACTTAATAAAAAGATCCAGATTTGCAAACTTAAGTGGTTTGATTTTCTTGAATTTGTATTTATTAGACACTGATGGAAATCCATTGGCTTGGTGAGGTGACTTGTGCTTTTAAAAGGATGATGGGAATAAAGCCACTGTAATTGCCGCTATACATTTTATATAGCCTGCCCCAATACCTATTACACTTATGAATTTGCTTCCCAGCCTACAGAACACACACATGTTTAGTGTCAGTATATTGAGAAAACATGTAGATACAGAAGGAAAAAGCTACCAAAAAGGCTGTTAAGAGTGAATAAAAATTACCAGCAAGACCTTAGCAGAAGCAAATCTCCTTTGGACAAGACTTTGTGCAGTGAGAGTACTAAGAAACTTATATAATTGGACCAACAGTTTGGGGATTTTTTTCCAGCATCTGGTTGTCACTTGAACTACAATGCAGCTCCAATTATATTTTATAGGGAGCAATTTCATTTTTATAGTTTAAGAATCCTTTGGAATTGGTCTGTGAAAGGAAATAGAAAAAAAGAAAAAGATCGGCTGGCTTCAGAGTGTCTAAATGGAGGGTGAGATCAGAAGGCGCAACCCAGACTGGCTGTTTATAGTGCCCGCTACTGAAACTGTTAATTCAAAACAGTGCCCTGAAAATATCTGTCAGTCTTATCCTCCCTGCCCATTTAAGGGGAAAGAATGAAATCCCAACGAATTATTGGGGAGCAGTCCAAAAGTCTTGTCTCTCCTCTCTGCACAAGCTAGTATGTATCAGGAATAAAGACCTCAAATGACAAAATGACTCTTTCTTCTTTTTCTTTGCTAAATAAGTCCTCACTCTTTATGCTAGAATCAAGGACAAAATACTGTCCCTTATCCTGAGTGCAACAGCCCACTCTGATCTCGTGCTTACAGGAGATGGATGTCCACCTCGTATACAGCAGGAAAATCAGTGACACTCAGTCTCAGTGTTTACTGAGAGTAACCTGGTTTATCAGCTCACACATCAGACATCCAACAGACATCCTCAGTGAAAGTCTGGGAAATTTCTTCTTTGGGAGACCTGAGTACAAAACCTATGTGCAGTTCTCAGAGGGGCTCTTTGCCTGAAGAAATGAGTCCTGCTGGTAACTTTATCTTGTGCTACAGCATTTCCTGGTGCGCCCTATTCTGAACTAAGTTTATTTTGTATCGTATAGCAATTCACAGTGGCCTTTTACCTGGACGAGGCAACTGCTGGAAGATGAGTTCAGCAGGAGAAGGTGCATCGGTGACTGGAAGCTTGCAGGGCAGTTCAGTAGCTCTTTTCTCTGCTGCCAGCAGTAAATTATAGTCTGAACGTCACTAAACACCACTGACCCCTGCCAGCCTAAATTACCTTCTGGGCTAGCCTTCAGTCACATTCAGGCTAATACAATTTATATTTTAGGACTGTACAAGGAAAAAGTATTGATAGAAATGTGATATAAAGATCCTGTGCCAGGTGTGATTAAACAAGCTGCTGAATGTGAATTTGTGCAGGTTTCCTAACTCAGGTGCAGCTTCACACATACTTTGGTTATCCTGCTTTTAGAGACCAAAGGAATAAGATGCTCCTCTATGCTACACTGACATGACACAAGAACAAGGATCTTGCCATTGTGATCATTATATGATGGAAGTATTACCTATTTCTGTTCTCATATCTAGTTGTTTGCTTGCTGATAAAATAGTGTCTGCACATTTATGTCCTTCTTGTGTCTAAGCAGCCAGTATTAGAGGATACATAAATCATGCCATGGTCCAGTAGTTCATTCATTTGGGGGAAGGAAAGGAAATTTATTTAATTAAGCAAGTGGCATACTACACTGCTGTTGCATGGTCGGCTGGCATTTTGGTATTAACTGTTCAGATTCAAATGCTCCGAATTGTAACAGAAAACACATTTCCACTAAGCGTCCATGCTGTCTTTTCTGAGACAAGTCAGAAAAAATTAGACGTTTACTTTCTTTTAACATATAAGCTGTGACAGGTGCCAATCTTGTCCTCCACTCATTCAGAACCTCAGTCAAATCAGTGCCCCTTTACATAGCTTTACTGGTATTTTCATCTATAGCTTCAACATTTTCGAAGCAGCTCCTCATAAATTGTAAGCTCTGTTCTAACAGCACACTGCAACTTTAGAGTTTTAAATGAAGAATAGTCCCATTGAATCTGACAGATTTCCATTGCTTTAAATCTGGAGCAAGACAGATCGAAATATGTTCCTTCATGCACTGGCTGTGGTTAATTATCAGAGATGCACAGATATTTGGGTAAGAATATTATTTAGTCTTTACCATTTACAGTAATGTTTTGAGAAGTAAGAGCCTGATTCATCCCTGTGCAACCCCACTTCTATTGCTGGGAATCCATTAAATCTTTTTTGTATTTGAACATTTTGGCTCTGTTGACAAGCTGTTTTTATTGCTTTCTCTGCATAAAAAAGGGGTTTTTTTTGCCAACAGAAGATACGCCACATAATTGCAAGCTCTTTTACAAATTGTAAACACAGTGTTCTCCTCCTATCCTATTCCCTGCTGTTTTTGTCCTTAAGCCTCACAACAAGCTTGAACAAGATAAACACTTCACAGGATACAGAGAATTCTTTGAAAGAGTCACCCCTTGTTTGGAGGTGTGACACAGGATCACAGAAATATTTCACCATTAACTTTGCAAAGATTCGCATCTATAGAGGAGCTATTTCGGTAACATTCCTTCAGGGTACAGAGGAACCATTTTGCAACCATCTTACATAATGATGAAATTAGGCATGCAATTCTTCATTTGGGTTATCTATAGAAGCTCTAGTCCACTTTCAGACAGACAAGTTTCAATAAACACTGTGTCAATGCTTGCTTATAGAATTAGAAGAACTTTTTTCCTATTCTTTCTTTAAACACACCACCTTCTCAGGACTCTTTGATGTGTTTTTCTGCTTAACAGCAACGAACCTGCAGGGAATTCAATAAAGACTCCATTTAGACCCATAATACAGCAGTGCTCACACTGTATGTGAAAGCTGTTTATGCTACTACCTTCCATTTTCGAGGAACAGAAAAAACAAAACTAGTAAAGGGCAGATCTCATCCCATCACATTATGTAGGTCACTGGAAGGCCAAGTTTGACAATTGAGCTGTGATATAACCTTGAATGGAGTAGAAGAGTCAATTCCCCATCTTGCAATTTAAAGCTTGGAATGGGCCAAATCTGCATTCTCTGTCATACTGTTCTTCCACATAGCCTTGTCTTTTCCTGCCGAGATACCAAGCAGAAAAAGCTAAGGCATAACTTTTACAGGCACATCTCCAGCACAGTGTAAGTCCTGTCCTGCAAAGCAGCTTGCAAAGTGATGACAATGCCGCAAAGATCAGACACTGAATGGGGGCTGTGTTGGGAACTGTGAAGAAACTGATAGTGTTTAAAATGGCGACACTCCCCAAAAGATTTAGGTGAAGAAGTTTGGCATGAACTTAAACAGACAGATGCATTTAATGATTGCAAAGAGTTGGGGAACTTTTTTCTTATAGTACCTTTTTTGTTAGTGAGGGTTAAAGCAAACAGTCCTCCACGATCCCACTGTGTAATTGCTTCCATTTTGTTTAGGCAGTTTAACCTCACTTTAACCCCTCTGACTACTGTTCAAGAAGAAACAAAATGACTTTGATGATCTTAGACCAGCAATAATAATAAACTCCTCTGGTGTTGTAAACCTCTTTGTGTGAAGGACAGAGAGACTGATTACTCCTCCAAACTGTTTGTGCTGTGTGATTGATAATGACCAGTTGAAATTCCCCTCGCTTCTCCCTGTGTACCTCCATACAAGGGTGATTTAATCCACTGGCACTTGGGAGGAGTTTACCTCAAGGCATGGTGAGGGTTCAAAGGCACATTGAAGAATGGCTTTCCATAGACAAGTTTTGGGGGCAGAGCCTTCTGAAACCTGCAGTTTCTTCACTTGTATAACAAGCTGGGAGTTAGATTCTCGGCTAGAAAAATAACTCCAGTGAAGATGTATTAGTTTTATTGCCAAGGTATATTAGTTTTATTAAAGCTTGTTCTGGGGCACTGTTAGCTGTTCAAAGACAAAGTTGTCCTATTCAAATTATCTCATCACTTTTGGCTGCTGACAGATCCAAGGCATCTCCAGACCACTCAAATTCTATCACCACTCAAACCATCCATACCTGCAATTCCAGCATGACAGCATGCTCTGCAATTACCGCAAAGTGCAGGAGTCGAGGAGAAAGACATGCTGTGGCAAGAGGAGTCTTTTAAAAATATGCAGAGTAAACACAATGCTGAGTTATATTGACCGGATTTGCATTCATAAATGAGGTAGGGTGAATGCAATTATGCTGTGGCCATGGACTAAAGGTCAAATGTCCTGATTTTTAATTATAAACACACTACCAGCAAAACACCAGTGATGTACGGATCTGGGAGGCCATCCATTTAGTAAAGTTTTAGAATCCTCAAACTGACCACAGATGTATGTGCATGGTAGGTGGGAGAGAGCAGGAGTGAGAGAGTCCCCTCTACTTACAGTCCATGTTTCATCGTTTGCTGTGTTTGGAAACATATTATTAGCCATATTGCGTGATGAAAATGAAGTTTCCAAAGTAAATTCCCATTAAGTTAATGTTAGTGCTACAGATGATCCAAATTCTTATTTCAAACGTTTCAAAACCAGAAACAGGTAGCTTTCTTTTCAAAGGCTTCTGCTATTCTGACTCTTTGCCTGCTGCTGCTGCAGGATATATCTACTGCTTTCAGATACGAGCGGTCATAAGTTTTGAGATGAAAGAAACATGCAAGAATCTTTCATAGGCTACAATACTAACCATAAAAGAAAAAAAAAATTTGCTGTATAACCATTTAACTCTACCCCTTATTTAGTTATTAGGGTTATCTAGTAGTCAGACATACCAACACATAAGCCATTCAAAATAACGTGGAAAAATGCTTGTATTCCCACTGCTGATGGATCCACATTACCCCTACAATATTGCTGAGTGGCTGGTTCTGGGATCAGTCTGCACTGGGCTGAATTAGATTAGTTTGTGGGGCTTTAACTCTGCACAGCTGCTTCTGCTGCATCATTTTAATCCTAGGTGGACTGCAGTTAACTCCTAAAAACATTATCAGAGACAGAAGACTCAATAAACAAAGCAGGGTTTGGTTTTGTTTTTTTTTTCTTTTTCTTTTTCTTTCAAGGAAACTCTAGAAATGCCAACACCTGGTTTTAGGTTTACATTTTCTTACTTCTTTTGGGGTTACCAGACTTTAGAAAGGCGAGAAGTTTGAAATTTAAACAGCATATGCTCCTTAGCAACTGGGGCTACACCAGCTCGTATGAAGAACTAGAGAAAAAGAATTAAACTGACAACATATATGACACAATAATGACTAAATTTGAAGTCTGTAATCCCAGCACAAGAGGAATCCTAGACCAATCTTTTGAGTGTACGCTGTTTATTGGGGCAGGCTGTTCCCTAAGCTTTTGCCTTCCACATGGAACCAGCAAGTTATGAACTTCAAAATCAGACTTACGCCTGTGGACAACCCTGACGTCTTTTGAGGACAGAGTAAGGTCCAATAAGTGTTTCACTGTAAGGTGAGATCAATTAATTATTTGAATTAGTGCTCCCACAGCTGTAACATTCTTTACCTGCAGCTCAGACAGGTACATAATTCTTCCTTGCCTTTGAAATCCATCAAAGGTTTTCACTTTTAGCACTTGCTTTAAAACCGTAGTCCTCATTGATCACTACAAACAAGGGTAAAAGCAACAGCACACTAAGGAGTGAAGGATCTGAAGAGTACGATGTTAATTCACAGTGGCAAAGGCCATCAACACCCTGGAAATCCACCCTGGGAGGAAGATCCCTCAGCAGACTCTTGGTTTCAGTGTTCTTTTTGCAATATCAGATATATTAAACATGGTCCTTCCATGATCCAGGTCTGGCTCCTATACCGAAGTGACTTCAGAAAGGTCATATTTCAGGTGTGAAGGAGATTTCTGTAATTTGGCCATCTTTGCAATGATTTCTCGCACGGCTTCACACATGTGTCGTAAGTCTCTCTAATAAAGTTTTCATACAGGTGGAAAAGAGGTTTTCAAGCAAATTCCTTTCTCAATCTGAACATCTATTTAAATGCAAGCAGATTTTTCCCCCCAAAAAACACCTAACAAATTAAAACATCTGCTTCAATGAAATCACAGGTTTATTGCTGTCATAACAACCTGACATTGACATGCTGTACTTTGTTGAATTAAAGCCACAGTACGCTGTACTCCAGAGAAGCAGTGATGGGTTATAGTTTGCTGTAACATCTGCAGAGTACAAAACGCATGTTTGCTCTCAAGTTCAAAGTGCTCTTGGATCTATATTCCCTGAAAACACAAACCGGAAGATGGCATATGGTTAGGTCCTCTTTTTGTTTTATTTATAAACTTGTTTGTGAGATATAAATATACTTAATTCTGAATGCTTAGAAATCCATCCCTGAACAGAAACACTAGTAAGCCAGGCCACGCGAAGGATCCTTCCTATGACATTGTGCTCAGGGGAAAAAAAAAGTGAGTTGGGGGAAAGAGGAGAGAGAGCACTAGATAAGCACCTCCTGAAGTGCTCTCCCAAGAAGGACTTTACTGATGGACCAAGGAAGAATTTAATGCATTGCTTACTTGAATGACATGCTCTGAAGCTTAGTTCCTCAGTGCTTCAGTTTCCTGTTTGCAAAACAGAGACCATAGTAACTGTCTGCCACAAATTGCTCTCTGAATCTGTTTGGTAAATTGTCAGATCCTGTAGTACCTCAGGAATGGAGGCCATGTAAGCATGGAGACGGGGATGGACGTCAAAACCACAGCGGGGAACCTACCCTTTTTCTTTCTTTGTGTATAACATTTCTCAGAACACCAGTGTCTCAGATACAAACAGCAGGATAGATGAACAGAAAGATTTAACTATAGAAATTATAGTTATTTAACTATAACTACTTTCTTCCCACTCCAGTATCTCCACACTCTTTCACGAATCAAGGAGTAATAAGGGAATATCACTTGCCACCTAAGTCTACTGTTAACCCCCAGAAGCCAGTAGTCAAGTCATCCTAAATCATCAAAGTATTTCTAACAGAAAAACCTAAAGGAAGTAATAAATGTCAAGCACACATCAAAAACAGTCTAGGTTTTGGGTTTTTTTTTCTTTTTTTTTTCATAAGGCTAGTATTCTTTGAAACTTTTACTTTTCAGTGAATAGTCCCTATGCAGTTCAACTCTATTGTATATTGTTGTAATGCACTATCTGTAAGCTTACATATTTGACCAAGAGATTAGATAAGTAGGGTCTCCATAATGGGAGGAGAGAACTTTCTCAAGGATTTCTGGAAATATTACATTCTAAATTCCTGTAATTTTCTTTTGGTCAACATTATAAATTTACACAAAAGCCATAGGAAGGGACTGGTATAACCCTGTAACATTTATATTCTTGGCAAAGTATGTGCACAAAGAGTCAATTACATCCTGCTCTATGGTCACACATTTTTGCAAAAGTATGTGGCACCTGAATGGGAAGAGAAATCCCTTCAAGGGATGATTGGAGGTCTTCTGCTAAGATTTAAAACACTGAATCTTTTGGTTTGCACTAATCACATCAGTTGTGTATGTGTTGACTCATCTTAAATAAAGCAGAAAAGCAGGAGGGAGCAACAGAATAAAAAAAAAAAGAGCGCTAAAAAAGCATTAATTCAGCAGTCTGATGCTGAGTCAGAACTCACAGTAGCTCTGTCTCCTCCATCCAGCCCTGGAAATACTTGAAGGACTGGCAAGCTCGGAAAGAATAATATGGTAGTGACAGCATGTTACACGGAAAACAGAGCGCAGACAAAAGCAAACAGGTTGACAAAGCAGAAGGAAGATTTATGTTCACATTGTGGATACAACATTTTGATGGTACCCGTTGCGCCTTTTCTTTGCAACAACTGCAGGCAGCATTGCATGCTGTGTTGTGACTTGGCTGACATGGCAGGAACAGCAACTACTTTAACACTGATGCAAGATAAGGGGAGCAGCTGCTCCCATCTAGACCCAAAGACACATTCTTTTTTTCCTTCCTTTCAAAAGTCACTCTACCTCTGTTCTGTCAACACTCCCCTACTAAGGGTCAGGGAAGAATTTATTCCACCTCTTTTATCACATACATTCATATGTAGCACTTCATTTACTGAGGTATTTTTTGGGGGAGATGATAACTCTTAACTCCTAAAGGTTTGGAAGACTGGGTCTTCTGATCATAAGCTCTGCCTCCTAAAGGTCAGATGCTGCTTGCTTAGTTATGTCAATTTTATTACAGTCACCTCACTTTCCATGTACAATGGGCATTTGATGATTGATGTTTCGTAATGGGACATTCCTACTGAACTCTTTAAGAAATTCTTTCCCTCCATTCAAGAGTTCAAAGGAAAGAGAAAAATTGAAACAGCAATTGCATAAGATTTATGTACTGTACAGTGAGAAGCTGAATGCTCTCCTGTTGAACAGTTATCTAACAGCAATTGGGAACAGCATGTGGAAGCCGAATTCAAGTATTCTTGACTTGAAATCACAGTCCATTTTTACAAAACAATGGAAGATAAGAGGAATCAAAAAACCAGAGCATAGAACCTTCTTGTTTGAAAGTATAAACTAATTGTGCTATTTAAAGCAACACCATAGCAAGATACATTTATGTCTACAAAGGAGTTCATTCTTTTAGAGTCTTAAATATGAAGTTCATGACAAATAATTTCCATTTTCTACCCATTGGATTTTGAGTTAGTAGAAGTTATAATTTACCTCCATCTGGTTATGGCTGCTAAGAACTGCATTCACAAAACCAGCCTTTCTACACCATTTCTGAAAATGGTAAAAATTAGTGTAATTCATTTATATATTCAGTAGTACAGACATAATTATAATCTCATCTGACTGCTTGCATTTTCTGCTATAAAAGCAAATTCATTAAAAGATCGGAACTAACTGACAGTTTTGCCAAAGTAAGAACAGAAAAAAATTGTCCCGCTCTGAGTCATTCTTTGTGGAAATTTAGTTATTTTTATTACTGTAAATATGGTATTGTATTTCCCTCTTTTTTTAAAGAAGAGCTAGTTGTGATTGTGTGATCTTCAGACCACCAATGTCTCAGTGCTGTTATAAGTGATATCTTTGAAGTTTTTGAGAGGCTCACAAGTAAAGTTTGATCAAGTGTATTCTTTATTTAGGTCCACATAAAGCTAGACTTTTTTGCTACACATGGTAAAAATTTTGTCAGTGCCATCCCACCTGCCCTCATGAAATGGTGCATTATTTTTCAGCACAACTTATTGTAATGCCTGCAATGTTTGAAATGACTGGTTTTGAACTATACATAGAGACCGTGATTTATATGCTCTCATTCCATGTATTCCATAAACACTTTAGCAATGTGAATTTCATTTCCAGTACAAGTGCTGCCGCTTAGTTGCAAGCACACTATTTCATTCCCAAGTATTTTAAAACAGCTAGTAAAGAGTTGAATGAGAAACTGCTTAAAAATACTTCTCTAAAGAGGAAAAAAGAATCTGTGCATTTTGATCATTTAAGAATACACAAAGTTTAGATGTTTCTAACTTTTCAAAACTTAGTCATATACCTCCAAATTTAATTTCCTTAAAAAGCAGAAGGATGATAACGGGTTTTAGGGCTTGATTGTGGTGAAAAATAAAACAGAAAAGTCATATGATCAAGAGATGATCAAAATAATATATATCTGTTAAAGCAGGTTACAAAGGCCTAGAAACTCTGCTATAGTCTGCCTAGGATCTTGACACCCTTATCATTACAGTAACCTAGTCTCTTTCAAAATAACATCAGTCAATATGACTGACACCTGTCATGGGTGATTTCCTCTCTGTTACCTTCTCAGAACTATCTGTGCTGTGTTGTATTTTGCTTTGGTAGAATTTTGTGGAGAGCGCACACTGTTCAAAAACCTATGAAAGTGAAAAGAGCATTTCCAGAAGGAACAGAAAACAGTGAGATTCCTCATGGTTTATGGCAGGGTAATTTCACACCCGGAGATTAGTCTAGAACAGACCTCAGCTTCCTGACTCCAGCAAAGATGGAAGGAAAAGGTGATATTTGACAGCAATAGGCAAAGAATAAGATTACCTACCCCTCCTACAAAAGAAACAAATATTCTCAATTTAAGCTACTATCTCCCTAACATAATGTGATGAACCTGTGCAGTTCTCTTTTATGAGAGTTGGCTGAGCTAAAGATGCCCCATGACCTCAGATTACTTCATCTTCTTAGGAGGTCCCATCCCTCAAAACTTTTTCCTGTGTATATTCAACTATTATGCTAACAATTTGAAAGCATTTACTAAATAAAACCAAATAAATATCCAACAATTTTATGCACTATTTTGGAAAGATTGGAAGTCCTGGTTTCCTCAAGGAACTAGTGGCTTAAAAAAACGACTTCAAGAAACTCCATTCATAAAACAATCTTCCAGTTTTAGCTTCTTCTCTTTAGCAATTTGTTCTGGATGATGTCAGCTTGTTGATGGAATAACAGAAAAACATTTAACAGAACTGTGTATTGTCTTAGGGGAATATGTAAAACATAAAATGAAGGCGAGTACTTTATTTTCTGTCCCTTAAAGACTGGGTTTTTTTGAGAGGAGGCATCATGTTCTCAACCTCTGAATATTCACATTTTCAGGACTTAACAAGAACTTTAGACAAATCTTCAGCATAACCTTTATTTTTCAAAAGAGCAAAAAGTTAAAAAGCAAGATTTTGAAAGAGAAAGAAAGATACAAACCAGAACTGACAGTGCTTTTTCCTACCACAGAGTGATTTCTGCCATGTTATGCTGACCTTGGTCACAGCAGAAAATGCCTCAGAAGCACAAGAGCTATTAGTAAACAAAACTTGTTTCTGACTGAATCAATGAATAACCCCAAGATGGTCTCTCATTTGTTTCTGTATGTGTAGTTGCTTGAGTTTCTAAAGCTTGTTCCTCCTATAAGGACTGAATTCTTCTATAAGGATTGATGCTGTGTACCGGATTTCCTCTATTCATCATGAAAACACTGACATACTGTTGTCACAAACATAAAAGGACCTACTTAATCCAACCAGTGTTGAATTCCCCACCAATTAATTTTGGGTGAGTCTCATGGTTAGAACAAAAAAATCATGAGTCAAGCAGATGCTGGGACTGAGGTTGAATTGAGACATTGAGTCACTGGATGACTTTGCGGACAGTCTCTTGACCTCTGTGTGCCTCAGCAATCCGGCAGTATCACTAAGGGAAAGGTGGGACCTCACTGAACGCCAGATGCCGTGCCCAAGCCTTTCAGGCTAAGCTACAAAACAGTAAAATAAGCATGCTAATATGGAAACATTTCCTAAATTATTCACCTGTCCCCTTTGACTTCTTCCTCAAAGGCTGAGAATGACCAGGAAGTTGGCGAGGAACAAGGATGAGTGTTCTTGCTGGGTGGGCTCTACTCACCCTGTATCTGCAGAACATCTGACTGGGATTGCCAAAAATCCTGACTGCCCTTAAAAAAAAAAAAAAGCCAGTGTTGGCAAGACAGAAAGTACAGGCAGAAACACCTGTGTGCCTGCTGAGCACAGCTGTACACAGGCTGCTGCAGAAGTTTCCATGGTGTACATGCCAGGTTGCTGCCAAGCTGAGGGTGCGTGGATGGGAAGGAAGGGAAAGGCAGCAAAATGCAGCATGGTTCACATCAGCAGAAGACAAGCATCCCTTGCTGATGTTTTCCTAAGACACACTGTTCTGCACAGGCAGTCCTCTCTGAAAGTGCCTAGTATCTCTTGTTCTCTATCAGTATTATTGGCTCTGCACACATCTGTTGACAGTTGTACTTGCAACTCATGATCAGACTTTCCCTGAGGAAACAGCTGTCCCACTGTAAGGTATTATTGTCCCCACCAGTTTGTAGCCATCACTCTAACATGAGCCATTGCCACTGGCATGGAGTGCATAAGTGCTTTGCATCCTCTTTAGAGCAAAATCACTCAGGTCAGTTTAAGGGCACTGTGTTATCAAGTGAAAGCTACCTATTGGATTAAACATGATTAGACAGTTTAGATAAATTATTTTCACATTTTACACCACTAGGCTGAAAAAAAGAATAATGTAGGCAATGAGGAGCAGACTTCCCACAGAAATAAGATTCCCCTTCCCAGCTGAGTGTTCTGATTTCTACATATGGACACCTATGGATCATGGACACCTATGGATCATGTCCCTCTGTTCCTGCATTGCTGGTCATAAGGTGTCTCAAATTTAACAGGATAGATGAAAAATCCCTTCACCCAGAACATGTCACGAAAGACAGTGACTGAAGACACTGCATTGTGGTGTGGAAACCAAGGAGTCCTGTCTTTCCTGAAGCAATACTGTAATGATTAGGTAATTTTATCAAAAGGTATGCCAATACTGCTCTAACTTAATTTAGTGCAACTTAATTTAGGTGTGATCTAAGGGTGTCTGACAAGTCAAGTACGTGTGTATACTTCATTTGGGGCATGCGCTTTCTGAATCCCAAACAGTCTTAGTTCAGCTGAGCAAAGGCAAGAAAACTAATGAAAATGCTCAATAGCACAACTAATCTCCTTCCTAAAGCTTTTATAAAACTTTTATAAAACTTTTAAGTCCTTTTAAGTTTTACTGTACAGCCACTTCCCTTTTAACATAACAACATGTTCTTCCCAAGCAAGTTTTTTGTGTTTAGAAAACACTCAGGCAGAACATAGAAAACAAAACTTAAAACATATTCATCATGTAGGAATCTCTCTATAACAGCAAGTTCATATAGAAAGACTCACATTTTATTTGCTAGGCACCTAACAGTGCACGATTAAATTGAGACCAAGTCGATGCTTCTCTCAATAGTAGGGAAATGTACCTATGGTTTCACTTAGATCAGAATTGAATACTTGTTTGAACTGAATATAATTTTCCTTCTGTCTTTAACTTCTTCACCTCTCTGTATCATGAATAGCAACAACTGAAAAAGCTTGCTTCAAGTATTCATAAATATTAAAAATATGCTAGGCCATTCTACATAAGTGAAGCTTGCATTCAACGCAGTTCATTTAGCAATGTCCTTGAGTCACCTGTATTTTGGATGTAACCTAAAACCACAGCTCTTGACCACTTTTATAGCTGTGAATGGTCCCCTGGCTCCTTTCACTTGAGCAGGGGTGTTAACCCCAGTGTCCTGGCTTACTTCCAGTTTACATAATTATATTATGCTTGCTTAAATTCTCCAAGAGTTCCCAACTGGAGAAGTTATTCTTCACTTTCTCTTCCAAGAGATCCTTGAGAAATGCTGCTAGCAGAAAACGTCTACCATTCTTTGGCTGAGAGGTGACTGAATTTCTATAATGGAGGAAGTGGTCCCTATTTATAGGTATATAAACTCATACAGACATATACACATATGTGCCTGTTTGTACTAATTGCTTGGTTATACGGATAGATGAACATGCACATACTTAGAGTTGTCCTGGGATTGTCTTTTCAGCAGAAAGAAATATTTTTCAGCTTGGACTAGTTATAGCATTTGCTAAAGAATTATGTAATATGCAAAGCAGAAAAGAACAAAACCTGAGAGGGTTTAATTAAGTGACATAAGATGCCTATGGCAGAAGTGGGAACTTAACCCAGGTCTCAAGATTTCAGCTTTCAGCATGACATAAGTTCTTTCCCTGAAGAAACATTATGTAATATAATGCAGAATATATAACAAAGATATAGATATATGTAATATAATGAAGAATATGTAATGAAGAACATATAACAAAGAAATATAATGATCTAATCTAATCTCATATTTGAAAAGAAATTTCTTTTCTGGGGAAAATAATGTAGTCAATCTATCATGGGGTAGGCGTCAACAGAATTTTGTGTCTGTCACCTGATGAGCAAGTAATGGTGAGGACTCGTCCGACAGAGATAAACCAGGTGCCCCAACCTTCACTCTCTTTCTGCCCATTTCCACTTTATTCTACCCCACTAAGTCTAAGGCTAAAGTTGCCATAGCTCATTAAAGGACCCTTTACTACATTAATGAAGACTACTTCTCTCTCTGTATCCAAACCACAGAAGGGTGTGCTCAACTTCTACCATTGAAACTCATTTTCATATATTTCATCACTCATATTATTCGCATGTTGGTGTTGTAATAATTTAGCAATATGTGCCTGTGGTTTTCATTAGAGAGTGAACTTCACTTACAGTTTGACATGTCTCTACTCTCTTTCCATACAATTACTTTGCAAGTATTTTGGCAGAGGGCAAGTGAGAAGGGATGGTGTATTTGTTAGGACAGGCACTCTGAAAAATCCGTGGCCTGATGCTTTTTCTGTCACAGACCTTCTATGTCCCCCTGTTTTTTCCATCTACAAAACTGCAATAATATTTAATGAACTCATAACAGTATTGTGAAGTTGAACACAGCATCATGCATTGTTTGTAAACTGCTTGGAGATTTTTGGCTAAAAGATATGGTAAAAGTGCAAAGGAGTTAATTGAAACTACAGGAGTCAATTCCTAATGTGTATCTCTGTGTTTATGAGCAGATTTTTCACGTCGCCCTCATGGAATTTGAAGATGTAAAAAACACACTCAGCCCAAAGACCCTACAATCCAACAGAAAGTAAAGATGAAAGGGCAGAAGAAGTTAAAAACTGTCATCCCCATTTTACAGAGAGAGAACTGAAACATGAACAGCTTAATATATTTGTTTCAGGACGCACAGAAAAAGAGCAGCAGATGCAGGGATGTGAAGGCAGATCTCCTGAAGCCCATCCCAAGTGCTTCATATAGAGGATATTATGGTTAGCACAGTCCCTCTACAGTCTCACGACTGCCTTGCCATTAAGTCTAATTACTGATTTTACTGGTGTTAGAACAGTAAGAAACAGTCCTTTGAAAACCGACATCTAGCTTGGGAACCGAATACAGCAGCATGCTTTATGTTTTATCACCTTCTTGTTTAGTTAACTCCTTTTTTTTCTTTTTTTCACATGGAGCTCATGAAACTCTTTGGTTTTGATGGTGTTTTTTATTATGAGGGTTTCTTAAGGTAGCTGCAGTGGCTGAAAGCAGGGCTTGCTGAGGAAGTGCTCAGCCATGGCCCACTGGTTGATGTCAAAAGGCCAGCATCTGGTACCATTCTCTTGGTACTCAATTGCTTCTTTCTTTCAGCTCTTTTCAAACCAAGGTACAACTTGAGAAGTGTACTTTGTGTTATAAAAGCCCTAATAGAATGGCAGCTTTATGTGCATAAATCTGTTCTCGCTGCCAACACCACAACTTAGCCAAATAGCAACTGCAGCCACAATACCAGGAGGCCAAAGTTTTCTAAGACTAAATCTGTCACCTTGTCTCATGCAACTAGCTGCCTACAGCCCTGAATATGACCTTAAATTTGATTCTCCCATTGTACAAAAGCTACAGAGAAAATTACAAAGTGTTGATTTATTGTACTATAGATTTTCTCCATTTTTCTTTACTTTTTGTTTGCATGTTCTTAACAAAGTTATATATATTCTTTTAAATATTAAAGAAAAAAAACCTAAACCAAAACAATGACAGAGCCACAGTTAACTGTCAACAAATCTATGTAAAACTCAACTGTCACAATTTACTAATCTGAACAAAGGGAATTTCATTTTGATTTTATTGAAATACAAAACTTCCTCAAATTAAAACCAAATGACTACATCTTTATAGTCAAACTGAGACTCTACCAAGGCAGACAGCATCAAGTGCTAGTTCACACAGTGGGGTCAGCACTCTTTCTTCACTGCATTTGCCAATGTTTATGTTTTTTTATAATCAGGAGAAAATCAAAGCCATGTGGACACCTACAGGGAAAACAGCAGGTCTCAAAATGTTGTTGGCAGGGCAAAATTTGTGATTCTCTCATGACACTTCATTTTTTGTCAATTTTGTTTAAGTTACATTTTCATGTTAATTTTTTTTTTATTTTCTAAAGTAGTTGGGGCTGGAAACAAATTTTCTCATTCTTTTTATAGAATTTTAGAGCAGCCATTCCCAGGTGGAATTCCTATAAAGAAAAGCTTTATTTTAATCCACAAGCCTAAATCTAATATATAACCTCTCCTTTCTTCTAAGGCATAGGCTAATGCAGCAGGTGTTTCAAGTTCCTGGGAGATGCGTTAAATAGACAAATTTAAACCATTCATGATTAATAATTTTTTTTTTTTCGTTTGGAAGGGAAGGAGAATATGAAATTGCAGTGACCATACTATAAATATACCTTTAAAATATAAATAGCCCTCATAACACCTGCGTGTGGGGAAACAAAGTAATATTCTAAAGTGTGTTTAATAGAACAAGACAAAAAAAACCCCACTATTAAACGAAATATTGAAATGCAAGTGCATAGCAGTCATAATTTTTAAAACAGGGACCCAAAATAATGAACAAACAGCCAATAACTAGAAAATCACCCGAAGGATTGAATTCAAAGGGTTTATTAAAAATATCAAATTTACCTTTTAAAAGACCTGTGTAATTACATGTATCACGATAGAGCATGCAGGGCACACAAGGAAAGCATGTGCTGTAAAGGCCTGAACAACCCATGGCTGTACTGTGTGCAGAAAACACAGCAGGTTCCTAAGCACATGGAGGCATAAATGTCCAGGAGAGGGAGCCTGAAGGCAGTTTGCAATGCACCATTATGGACCTGCCTTGCTTTGAAAGTTTTGCCTATCTTGCATTTGTCAGCATAGGACCTGAACAGATCAAGGGTTAATGAGACAGGCTACACATTAAACCCAGTTGGCACATTGCTCCAAACAAAGCCACCGGACTGTGGGATATGAATTCTGTCTTTGCTAGGTATCAAACCTCATCCTTGGGCACTAAGAAAAGATGATACACAATTTTGTCTTCTAGTCTTATAGACTTGTGTTAAATATAGCTACAGCAGACCTGAGGATGCATGCCAGAGCTCTTGTTCATTAGACAGAATGAAAAAAATATTATCTCGGCAGAAAGATATTGGATTTTTTGTTCCATTTCTTTTAAGTCAGAAAAGCTATACTGGGGATAGATTCCAGAGCTTATTCACGTGAAAGCCACTGGACAAACAATTTGACGTTCATCAGACTGTATTATGTGTGCTTAGATTGAGTACTGGGAGTGGTGCATTTATCTGTTCTATACATGATGGGAAGATGATTTGGTTAGTAGCTATAGATTGGACGTCCAGTTAGTATCAAATCTTGATATGTAGATCTTTTGACTGATTCATGGTTAAGCCTGTTGGAAAGAGACTGTCTTCTAGATTCCTGGAAGTCCTTTACGAATCCAATGGGTGGTTATTTAACATCTTGCTTTCTCATCCCACTTAGTCTACTGTCAATAGTACCTGCCAGGCAGAGAATTAATCATGGTGAGTCACTATTTACAAAGAAAAGAGTGTGGTTATCCAAGGAGACTTCAATGACTGCAAGCCAAATGCCCAAGTAACCTTTGTGATGTTACAAGAGCAAAAACAATCAAGAGTAAAAAAAATACCTGTTGATTCCCTAGATGTAAAGGAAGCTACAAGGAGTATATGAACACCCCAAACAGCTATGGCTTTCCTTCATGTAATGGAAATAACCAAGGGGATGGCAAAAGAAACAGTTTAGGGCAATTGGTGTGAGTGGAATGTCTTTGCCATTTGCCTTCTGAAACCTAATGGACTCTCCTCCCAATAAGACAGAGGAGACTTGTAACTGCTTAAAAGATGTCTGCTAACCAATATATATTTCTCTTGACCCTATAAGGTCTGAGATCCAATAGGTTCCAAAACTCTGAGCCATACTTATCAATATAAGTTAAATATTCTGCTGGCTTTGAGTATTAGGGACATTATTTTCTCCACCGATTTTTTTGACATGAATGAGACATGCTTTTTTCATCCAAGTTGTCTTAAATAGCTGAAATGTTAGTTGTGGATGTTGGATTAGATAAGAGGAAGTTATGGTTCATAATTTAATACACATAGTGGGTTTCAAATGGTCTCTAAAGAAGCTCAGAGGAAAACTCATACAAATCCTTAGGTATTGGTTTGCTTTATATTCGTGCTCATACACAGAAACCAAGAAGCATACATAACAAGAACTTGGTGTTTCTCCAGCTATCTAAAACAGTATTTCATTTTAAATATTTCCATGTGTTTATGAAGCTGAAATCTTTTTATGCAAACAGCCATGATATATTCCCTCTTTGAAGTGACTAGGCACAATGAATAAAAAAACCCACCAGAACAATAACATTGAGACTTTGACTATAGAATATTTTAGGAAACAGACTTATATCTTCAGGGAGGTTAGCTAGTGGGAGGGTATTGCAGAGCAGACACAGCAATGACATGTGATATGTTCTCATTCTCCTCATAATATCTCAGGTCAGTAGAAGCTTAATTCAATGACCAGTCCTCATGAAATAAGGTGATGCTCATTTTCAGTTAAAATGACAAAAGTGACAACCTGGTTTACAGAGTGACTTGAACACATTCTTTGAGAACCTTTGAGGAAGGAGACACTCAGACTGGCTTGAACTCCTTCACTCTTTTTGAAACTTCATGATATACCAAATCAATTACACGACTTAAAGTTGTGCAGATCCTAGCCTAATTCTTCTTTTTTTCTACCTCTGATAAGTCCACAGGACCAGAATTGCAATGGAAACACCACAGGTGACATTCTGGTACTATAGATCAGTGTACCTTCATATACCTCAATGGAGCTATGTCAGCTTACACAAACTGGACGCCTTCATTTCTGCTCTGCAGAATGGATCAGGAGCCATATGTATTTAATTCTACATCCTGACTTGTGGCTCTGTCTCCAGTACATCTGACAGCACTCTTGATAAGTTAAAGATTTTGTGAGTTAAGGTAAGTTACAGATCAAGTATCCCAAAGTCTCCCTGCCTAGAAGGAGGAATGAGAAAGGCCATGTACACAATGCCTGACTACAGAGAGCAATAAACCCTCATCTGGTTACATGGGAGATGGATGTTCCCACTCAAATGTTGCTGATGGCTCCATTCTGCAAGGTGTCAGCAAAGTACTTGAGCACATGTGACTTCACGAACAAAGGGCAACAGGATTTCTCATCTGCTAATTCGCTCTGTGTTAAAAAGGCACAAGGAGTTGCTTGTAGTCAGTTTGCCTCTAAGTCTTTGCTGCAAAGTTCTTTCACTCTGTGCATAGACAAATCAGGCACATTGAAAAGTTGAACTTCAGTTAAGATTTTTGAAGGAAATAGTTAAGAAAAAGAGAAAGTTTGTTTTCAAGGTTAGAAAAAATTTGTCTTTGATGTTATTCCCATGTGATCAGTGAAGCTATAGGATAGTACTTGGCATGTTTAGACAACACTTCATCTAAAACTAGTTTTCCTACATCTAATCCCCTAACCAGCCTCTTTCACTTTGTAGGGTCAGAAAATGGGAGCTGGCATCACTGACATCACAGGCTTTCTTTTAAGAAAAAGGCAGGAAATTTCATCTTACTTCTAATTTGCTATGCAATAATCACAAAGTGTCCGCTTCTTTATTAACCAGATGCTGATGTATGATTGCAGTATAAAAGTGACCCCACAGTCCAATCACAACAATCACTAGCAGGTTAGGGTTGGTTTAAATAATGCCCCTTCCTGTGTTGAAAACAGGTATAGTCTCATCCAATTGCCAAACTCAGGACCCTGATGTCAAAGGCAAGCAGAAAGTTGTACCGGTGTGATGGTAGGTGACCAAGCTACTTTCTACATGCTATTACTAATTATTAAGATAAAGATGTCTTAACAAGGGCTACAGTTCTTCATGGTTTCATAGGAGCCTTTGTGAAGCCAGCTCTGGAGATAGCATATATTTACTTCAGAAATCAAAACATGGATTTGGTTTCCAAATCTTACAATTCTTACAATTATCATACTTCAAAAATTTACGAAGAAAGAGTGACACAGGAAAATAAAGTGTATTTGCTGCTGAGAAAATGCAGAAAGGCACAACTAGGTACAAAGCATGAGAGGAGATCCTGGGACACAACAGCTACCTCGTTGTTGTAGTCATTGATTTCATACAATTCTCTTAGAAACTAGTCAAAATTCACCTTAAAATTAGTTTGGGTTTTTGTCCCTTAATTTTTTGATTTCCATTTTTCCTTCATTATTCTGTTTGGTATTTTGTTCCTGTTGTTTTGATGGCAAATTCCAAGCAAAGCAAAGTCAAGACAGTACTACTATTTTTTCTGAGTTTTCAGAGGGAGTCTTGTGGAATAGCTGTTTCTGAAAACTGACATTATCATTAATTTAATAGGTAAAAATAAATTTAAAACAATGGAACTACATCTTTTCACACCTATTTGAAACACTTGCTCTGAAATTCCTGAAAATATTGCATTTGCTGCATGAAAGTTGGTACTGTCATAGGGAACTAGAACTTAGGATAACACAAGAGACAATTTCTAAGTGTATATCTAGACTGCAGAAAATATATGGTGCGCTGGCACCCTAATTCCTCTGCTGGCTACAAAAAAAGACATAGCAGAGCACATCGTGACTTCCCACCATTCCAGGTGGATGTGTTTCCTTTCCAAGGAAAGCAGGGCAGGGAAGGAAGTGCGTGAGTCTCACTTTTATATGGCTCTGATGGTTTAGACAGAGACCATATTAACTCTCTTTTTCCAGATCTTTTTTCCTTTTTTTTTTTCTTAATACCCAGTAAAATCTTGACAGGCATCTAAGTCACTTTTGAGACTAAATTTCACTTTTAAAAATGACTTGGGCATGTGGCACCAGACTCTAGCCATACTATATAGTTGTCTGGTTAACCTTAAAAAAGGCTATAATCAGATAGCTTCCTAAGAGTTTAATGTCTGATGATAGAAATGTTTCATGTTCCTAAGGACTCCATTTGAAGAGTTCTTCAGATTTTATCCTAAGATTTCTATTGTATCTTTCTGAAAAATGCTTTGAAAAAAGAAGTGTTAGCAACTGCATCTAAGGATCTGAAGTTTGAATGTGATTCATTGCTGTATGCGAGGTTGTGTCATTCATACAACCACAAATATCTAGGTAAACAGCCTCAATTTTAGAAGTCTCAATACTTTGTACTGGGTTTTTTGTCTGACTATTCCACTGTGAAATGTAACCATAAATTACACATGCCCTGGGAGTAGGGTGTGAAGTCTAATCTTTTATCTGCTTCAATTATTCATCCATTTTTTGCTTTCAATTTTATATTGGCATTACAGCTCAGTAACTAGGTGATGGTCATGATTTATCTTTACAGTTTAGACATACCAGCTTGTTAAAAGTCTTTGTCAGAAAATAAGTAAGTGATTTTTATAGACTTTCATTTTAAGTTTTGAAATTGTTGACATTTTCACATTTTTAAATGAAAGATTCCCTCCTTTTTCTCAAGATCAATTTCCACTTCAAAATTTAGTTTTCTACAGCTAGCCCCCAATGCCCTACACATTTTAAGAAGTCAAAATTTATTTCAAGGCAACACTATAGAAGTATCACAACAAAGATGTTTGATTTATCCAACTGGACCTCCAATATGAAATTCTAAATATATTAACCCAAAGTTTTTGACCAAGCTTAGAGAAGAAAGTTCTTCAAAATCTTAAAAATTCTCACTGCAAGAGAACCGTATTCCTCCAGGCTTGTTAATTCAGCCTGATTTTCAACTGCAGAATTCTTACCACTGATAGTATGCAAAACTCTTAACTCTGCCTTTCAATCTTACCCCAACAAAGCTTACTTGAACCATGCACCTGAGTCCCTCCAAACCATCACTGGTCACTATCACTAGATTGGTGGCAATTAGCACATTCAGTCTCTCACTTGAGCTGCTACACAAATATCTCTATATTCATCAGAGGTAATTGGTAGCAAATGCCTGAGCAACCTCATTCAGGTGACCGCCACCCATTAGCTGCTTGGCTGGCAGTGTGATGTTGCAGGCTCCAGTCTCTGTAATCTGCTCTAATCACTGTGCTGGCTGCAGGGACCTGCAGCAGGTTAGCTGGGGAACTCAGCTGGACATTAGCCTGTATGGGTTGGGAAAGAAGATGGGGACCCAAGACAAGAAGGATAGATGGGGTAACATGGCTGTAGTCCTAATTTTCAGGAGCCAAAGCAGTTCAGAGAAAATGATGGAATGATGTTGGGGTCTTCTTGGGAAAAGGGAAAACCTAGAGACAGGGCAGGAGAAAGGGTCTTTCTCCTCCTATGTGCACACACAGCCCAAAAATCTGACCAGAATCAGGTCCTTTTGCCACTGGAAATGTCAGGAGCTCCTGTATTAGTCTCTACTGTGCTGTTGTAGACTCCTGTGTTCACAGAGCAGATTTAGTCCTTTTCTATGATAACGGCGTGCTAACTAATCCTTCCCACTTGCTGCCACTGATATCAGACCTGAAAAGCTCATTCTCAAGAGAAGGGGAAACAGTTTCACCCGTTCTAATTCTCCTAAACTCTTTATTCCCTCAGGCAAAATAATCAACTAACACACCTGTGGAAAGTGAGTATGGAGCAGAGGAAACCCTGCACAGAAACTCCCTGAAGCCACAGCTGTGCATGTTGTCACTGCAGTATGCCCAGTGTGTAATGGCACATTAGGTAGGCATTGATCTCAGCCAGTTTATGAGGTCTGTTACAGAATTGAATCACTTACTGTTGAAACCCATGGTGCAGAAATTGCTACTTCCTAAGCTAATCCATTTTCAAATTAGTTTCCAATTGTGACTGATGACCTCACTGCAAATCAGTTTGCCTAATTACTCACACTCACTAAGGGAAGAGAAATCAGTCTTTGTATCTCTTTCTTTGCCCTATTTTTCTTAATTTTTAAATTTCTCACAGCTTCCTTTTACACTACTCCAAATGGGAAGATAGGCTTTATGAAAGAACTAAGATTGCTTAATTGTCTGCTCCTGTTCAGAAGACAAGAAAGGTAAAGGAAATCAATGACTGCCAGTGCCTCACTGACAGGGGAGTTGAGAATGTGTATTCATTTTTTGTGCAGCTTTCCTAAATTGTTACTTAGCATCTATATTGGAACAAGATACAGAGACTTCTGCTAAAATAGGCTCTGTTTCTTGATTATTGTGCATAATTATAGGCAGTTCATTTCCCAGTTTGTAATTTTAAAGACAAGTCTTGACAAGAGAATAGGCATAAGAGCTGATGGAAAGGGAAGATGATGCCTACATAACTTTTAAAAATTGCCTCATAAGTCTGTTCTAGATAACTTATTATGAGAAGCGGGGGTACTTTTTTTATTTCCAAGGAAGATTATAGGTAGAGATGAGAGTGCATAAGTAATACCTTACAGAAGCATGCTTCAGACTGAAAAACAGAAAGGACAGAATCAAAACAACAGATACAGGTACTTCCCATTTTAAAACAAGCTCAGACCTATGTCAAATTACAGGGACTTTTCTGGGACAGATAACGATTTCAGTTTGAATTGTCCCTAAGGTTGATGGCATTGAATTCCAAGCAGATACCTCTTCAGAGCTGACACATTTATATGTAACTTATATTCTACATGGTAGGATAAAGTGTATAGCAATGTAAAATATAAATAAGCTCTGAGTACCATGGAAACTTATCTCTATTTTTATTGTATTACAAATCAAGTAAAACTAAGGAATTATATTATAAGAATGAAAAAGGAAAAAATAGTCACTTAAAACTAATTCAGTAAAAGAGTCATACAGACCTATCCAAGCTGGTCTTCAAAGCAGTCAGCACAAATTAAGTAACTATTAAGTTCATCCTACACTGACTCAAAATAGAAGGCAGTGAGAAAAGGATCTCTGTGCAGCTGAGTAAGGGACAGTACAGATTTCCATTTTGCTGTGTCAGCTGGCTCAGAAACAAATCTGCATTTCCTCCTGGAGAGATACAGATGTACTTTTTAAATAACAAAATAGCCAATATGTCTCTAAATATGATTATCATAACCACATATAAGTTGTTGTACAACTATGCTCAGCTTCATAGGTAGGGCAGAAAGCCAGAAAATGTGGTGAGCATATCCTCTTCTCCAACCCCTTGACCTACTAGTGTGATGTTTATCTTCATGCTGACATTCCTAAAAATCTATATTTCCCCCTTGAATCAAGCTACCATATATTGAGAACAGAATAGCAACTAATGTTCTTTTGGCATTTTAGAAACATTTTTTCCTTGCATAAATTGCCTTGCTTTTGCTTTCCTTTTGTATGCCTCTCTCTTCATTGAGTCCACATTTTATTTCTGACTGTGTGACTCTTTGCAGTGACTCCTGGTTACATGTTAAAAAAATCCTAAGGAAACATTGTGGCTTGTGGTTTCAAATGTCAGTTTTACTATGTCCCTGAAGTTTAGACATGAATGACATGTTGACCTTTGAAGTAGCATTGTCCTGGGACATAGCTGAGATTTTCTATTAGAGTGAGGTTTGCCTTTAACAGAAGAGGAATGTTCAGATAGACTGATTGGTACTTGGCCCCTGGCTAGGCTAAAAGTATAGCTTTCCCTCTCAGGCCTAATTCCTAGCACAGGAATGTAGAGACAAAAGGAAACACAATAGGGAGATAAATCTAACAGAAGTTCTTCCGAGCAACGTTATAGAAGTTTAAGCTATACATTAGAACACATACTACTTTTGGGTTTTTTTCATCCATTTTTGCCTGTGCCTAATATATCATTAAATTATGCAATGCTATTCTGAAATTTAGATAGATTATTGAGTGTTTTTTTCTTGGGGGAAATGTTTCGTGAGAGCTCTAAAGTAATAGGATAAGGTATAGCTTATTTTCTTAAGAGTTTTCTAATCAACATTAGTATGCAACTCAAATTCCAAAATATTTGGACGCCCACTGAAACAAACAGAAGTGTTGAAGGAACAGAAATGCACTAGTGACCTCAGAGCAATTTTTAATATTCTTAAGCGTTACTTCCAAGTACCAAAATCTTTTGAAGTGGTGTCTAGCTATTCTTCTGTGATATCTGGGGATAAACTCTATTCTTTATTTATCTAAGCAGGGGTTCTCCTTCAGTGAATCTCATAATATTAAAGAAGCTAACTGAATTAAGTAATTATAAAAGGTACTAGAGACCAAACCCATGAAACCAAACTTATCTGCTATTAAGCGTGCTCAATGTCATTGTAATTTTCACATCCCATTTCAAGAAGCCTTCAGAAATGAGATTTAGTCAATGTTCCTGTAAATTTGGCTTTTAGGTAGGACCTCCAACAAAGTAACCAAATGTGGTAGATGAACTCCTATCAGGGAGTAGGAGAATACCATCAAAATACACTAAGTACTTGTAATTGCTTTCCAACAGGTGCAAATGACTATGACAGTACACAAGATAGTGATCTGGAACATTAAAGTCATCTCTTATTAGCATTTATCTCCTTCCATTTCTCAAATCCTGGCAAAAAAACCCCCACCATAATTAAGCCCAAAACTGCAGCCCAGATGTGTGACCTAAACAGACAGAAGAGCAGAAAGTGGCGAAGCTCCGCTGGAAGAAGGAGAAAAACAACAATGTAAGGAAAGGCAGCAGAAACGAAGGACCCATAAACTACTCACCTCAGGATCACAATAGTTCAGAAACTCACATTGCACAATCACATTCTCGATAAAAAAGATTATACAGAAAGGATGTGGTTGATTTTTGCAAATACCCATTTGAAAACCAGTAAAGTAATGCAAAGATAAGATATGGAAAGGGTGAGGGAAATCAGTGACTTCATTTTCCATCTACATATAATCACAGCCTTTAACTTTTTCTGAACACAGGCAGTTGAGCCTTAGTCTCCTAAATCTACGAAATGATTTCTCAAGAGTTTGCTGCTCACTAACCAGACTAAATCATCCTCCGCATTACACAAATATAGGGGTTTTTTTTTTGCTGTTTTTCATTTAGAGCCATGTATGTTGGCTTATCAAAGCCTCTGCATGGAAAAGAAAATACTTGAGATGCACACTGTGTGAGGACTGGCAGATACTTGATAGCACTTTGGAACCAGAATATAAAGCATCAAAATTTGCAACAGAAATGGAAGAAATCTCAGAAACAGAAGTTATTGACTCTTTGGTGTAAGAAAAACATTCAGTTGCCAGCATTTTCAATGAACTCCAGGTTGGGCAACTGAGACTATGGCTTTGGTGCAAGAATACGTCCTTTCTGAAGACAAAGAAAATACATATTTGCTTATAAAGTTAAACCTCACTGAAGGATAACAGCCTGTCACTGGATACAGCAGTCCTGCTCATCAAGGCATGGTAGTATGCAGGACAGCGATTCTGTGACCCTTTCTTCTCACAACCTCAGTGCCCTCTAAAATAATGTTCTTTTCCCCCCTCGCTTTGTAGTAGGAAAGATAATGAGGAAACTGAACATTTGAAAAGGAGAACTGAAAATGCTACTTTCTCTGATGAATGTAAAATAACCCATATTAGAGGATTCAGTTTTAATCATCTGGATTTTTAAAATAAAAAAACCCCAACCTACAAATACCTTTACACTCTTCAATCACTGTAAATGGTACAAAAGTGGACATAATTTATGATAATTTTGAAGCTCTTTTACTCTCCCATATTGATGTGAAATAAAACTGAAAATCAGATCTGTTGTCATTTCTGTATAAACTGTCCATTAGAACAAAAAATATTTTTGCTAAGACTTCAAATTAGGCTCATATCTGGAAGAATCTACAGAATGGGTGTCAAGATTTTTCACATTAGACACTATCTGACTATTGATGGATTTCATAATCACATCATGATTCTGACGCCATCTTTCTAGAGTACAATCCTGCCAAGAAAAAAGATGTACCTACATAAAACATGGATTATATATTCTGAAATTTGTAAAATGATAGGTTATCTACTGCAGCTTTATAGGACAATACTAGCATGTAAGACTGAAAAAGTGCAACTACTGCTTAGAACAATTTGAAAGAAATTAGAATTACTGGAGTTGAATAGGTATCTCTTAAAGTTCTTGGAATTAAATGTAGCATTGTACCAAGCATAGCAGAAAGCTTATGACGCTGAAATATCTATATTATCTTTCTTTTTTTTTTCTTTTCATAAACTATCACGAACATACCAAAAAGATATGCATACAAGAGAACAGAAGGAGAAACACAGTATCTACTACGCTGCTGTCAGGACTGACATTTTAATTGGCTCACAAGTGTATGGGGACTGCAGTATGTTTAGACTTAATTTCCACATGTACGATACAGCCATTACAACTAGTCTCTTCTACATCTGGGAATTAGTTTATAGCATTGCAACTGTTGCTCATCTGGTCTTCTGCTGTCTTTGCCATGAACATGAGTCTTGACAGAGAAACTGTGGCTGGATAAAATAGCTAGCAGTTATTAATGTAGTCCCCTTAGGTATACTAGTTGAGAGCATACCTCTGTAAGCAGAGAGAAGCCCAAACCAGAATTGGAGCTAAATAAAATAGGGATTGCAGACCTGGAGTGCTGCTTCTTGTGCTGGAACAGGAAAGGTAGGGTGGGTGAAAGGTATAGTAGGTACAGCAGTACAGGCAAACAACAACCAGTGCTGGAACCCATTGCATGAGGACTGCTGCTGTTCAACTGCAGCTTTTGGGGCACATACACGGAGCAAAGGCCATCTGCATTACAGCTGGTTGGGACTTCTCCAGCAAAGTTCCTTTTCTATCCAAAAATTATGATTCGTCAGAACAATTTTTTTTTCCTAATGAAAACTAATAATTTTCAAGAACATTTTTATTTGAAACTTTTCTCAGATAGATCCATCACAGAATATCCCAAAGGAGTACCTTTGCCTTGACTGTACTTTTACTTAGACAAAACGTGAGAACACAGAATTAATACATGTATATCATGGTCCAGTGAAGATAATTTATATAAATGTGGAACAGCAATCAGAAAGACCATATCTCCCCAAGGATACAGCGCACACAGAGAGAGACATCCTTGGAGACACTTCGCAAACAGGGCTTTGCCCCATCCCCTTCTTGAGGGATCACCATGAACGAAAAAAAGGGTGAGATCTGAACTGCAGTCTCCCACATCCCCTGAGATACAGAATGTTCCTTCATAGAAATTTTATTCTTTTATTGCCATCAAGCCAGCTGGACTCTGACCCAATATTTAAGAATTTTCACAAACCTAAACAGTTGCAATAAAAACAATGAAAAGAGACTGATTTTATTCTAGGATTTATCAGAGACATGAGAGAAAAAGTTTTGTTTTTCTTTTTAATCATAGGTACTCTTCATAACTATTGAGCTATTTTAGAACATTCATGTATCAGTATTACTAGGAAAATAAGAAGGTAGAGGTTTGGTTTTTTTTCCTTTTTTTTCTGTTCCTATCCTGTTTTTCCTTTACACAATTTGATTTAGCATGATGAAGAAAAAACAAATCCCCAAACCCTGAAATCTTTCAGAAACCAGAGTTCCAGTTTTCCAGCCAGCCCTCATCCACATGGAGGCCAAATGCTTTTGTCATATTGTTAATTCAGTCTGCACAAGAGGTTGTGGTTCTCTTGCTAGAGGAACTCTGCTATGAAATGTGGTGCCAGAAACTCTGACAAGTGCCCTCCCTCCCAGTACAATATTTTGGAGAGAGGAAGCAGAGAGCAGAAGGCGGACTCTCTGCGGGTTGTTGAGGGATGGTTTGCATAGTGCTTAGACTTCTTTGTGGTGTGGTTTGGAAGGGGAGAAAGTTGGAGCATTTCAACAGCCCTTCTCTCCCCATCTCCTGCAGTTTATACAGGACAAAGAAATCTAGCAAAAAGAAGAAACCAATGTTGTCACTTTCCTGCCTTTTCTACCGTCTTAGAACAAGGTCTACCACCAAATTCTAGTAAATCATGCATTACAGCCAGCATCTGGGAACACATATAGGAAAGGTTTTGGCAGTACAATAAAACCAAATATTTCATGAGAATGAGTGCTCAGTTTCAGATGTTGTTTTAAACCACATTCAACTATATGAAATGTGTGGTTTTCTGTTTTTGTTTTTTATCCCTCCCCACTTTAAAATACCTGAGAACTATTTTTAATACTTATTTTAACTTTCAGGTAAATATATTAACAGTCATATTGACTACTGTGAACACAAGCATTAGATCTTGGGAAGATGATTGAAACCCTAATAAATTTGAAACCGTTTTCAATTAGTACACAGGAAATTTACTTTGTGAGCCATGACTTGTTTTATTAGTGCCCTGGAGGGCAATTTAGATTGGAAAAATCAGGACATCATTGTTTGCCAAAAAAAGAAAACAGATACTTAGCTTTCATCTATAGTCTGGGATACAGCCATGAAAATGGGACTAAAATATTATTGAGTATCAAAAAATATTTATACACTGGGGTCAATCATAGTTCCAGAGTGTTGGAAATGACATTCATCCCATCCTAAAGTGTCTAGTTGAGTTGGAAGTTTGCCACTTGCTAACATACTGCTTTTACTTTTAAATGAACCCAAAGTAAGACCTTTATATTACATTTTTAATAGGTACAATTAAGATATGGGAACAGATGCTCAAGAAAACAGGAACCTCCTTAAAATTTATCATACCTCTCAAAATTTAGTCACCTGTGATTTCTGCTGGGTTACATCATATACCCCATTCTCTATTTTTCTTCTCTGTTATTGCTCAGGTTCTCAGCCAGGAATAAAAAACTTGCATCAAAAGCATAGGACAGAGAAAAGCAGGTACAGAGAAGGGCTCCTGCCAATGCATAATCCCTTCTAAAAATATGAATAGCAAGATCAGCTTTTATGACTGAAAAATTTGTTCTGCCAATTGTAGTCTGGCCAGTAATGTGAAGGAAAGGATACACCCAATGAAACAACTCTTAATATGTCTTTGCCTGACATACACAAGCTTCAACTACAAAAGTGTTCCTTGTGTGTTAACCTGCCTTGACCTCATCCACCTGAATAAGGGCCTCTTGCAGTGTGGTCTATAATTTTTCAATACTTTTTAATCATAGCCACGTCAGTGTCTTTCACACTTCAGCAAGCTCCTTCAAATGATGCCAAGCTTAGTTAGATTCAGCAGCACTGGACCATGGCTTAAACACTTAGGGCTAAATTATCATAACTCTTTCTTGGTCGTGCAAGGGAGGGAGATGTCTTCCCTCCTTTTTCCCCCACTGTGAATGTAACTCCAGGGGGAAAGGACAGGGATATGAGAAGACCCTGGTGCACCTTGCTCCATATGCAGCAGCTGATACAAAATTCTCCAAGAAAAGAGGTGAAGTGCTTGAGTCTTTTCACCAAAGCATATACCGGAAGGATGCAACTCCAAACAAGTATTCATACCATTTAGCATTAAGTTTCATCTGTACAATAAGTGCACTGTAATTAGGTAAAAAAGGCTGCTCCAGAAAATAATTCAGAATATCTAAGTAAAACTAGTCCTCAAAGCTTATCTCTGTGAGAAGAACCTACATGAATAGCGATCATAATTACTCCAGGGTTCACACAAGTGAAATTACCCTGTAGTCAATCACAATTCCTATAAAAAAGGGAACATTAAAAAATACAGGGGCATTCAGTAATGAATCTTCAGATATATACAGGTTTTATAAGCGTATTAAAAGGACTTACACTTTTCCTTTCCCATCTGAAGTTTTCACCTTTAAAATTTGTGCTTCTCAAATCAATCATGGATGCAATATCTGAGCTCTTACACCTGAAACTATTTCAGACATGCAAATATCCAGCCAAGAGCTTAACTTGCAAGAGTGAACTCTTGTAAATGTTGCTTCCTTCAGAACAAAAAGGCTACCAGGTGTGAAAACATTTACAGTTCAGAGCTGTAGTGTACCTACAGTCCTATCACACATTCACACTCTGGACACATCTGCCCCTGAGGTAGAAATACCATAGTCTCACTCCCAGCTCCCCAGGAGGGAGAGACCCTGGCATGCCAATCCACTGAAATTTCCTAAATAAAAGCAAACCGCACAAGCAGCATCCTAATGAGCCAGGTCCCACCTCAGTAAGCGGGACTGACATTGTCAGGACACATACCAAGGACCAGAACTGTAGGGCACATCATGGACTGCACCTATGTCTTATTATAAGCATGGTATCTATCTGTCTCCATCAAATCAGCTGTGTCTATATGAACTTCCAGATGAAGTTTTAACAGAAAATTAATCAAAACTAGCATTCTAATCCTTTACATAAATTTCAGAGTACTAGCTAGGATCTTTAAGGAACATAGTAATTTTACACAGAATTCGTCATTACTCAGAAACAAAGAGGAACAGTTATTTTTAACTTATTTAAATACATGTAAAAAAATAATAAAAAGAGCTTACCTCACACAGCCACAAGTGTTTAATGGTCAAAGCAAAATTATCCAGTTTGATCGATGTCTTGTTTGATACTCCTAGAGGAAAATAATTTTATATTTGAAAAATACAACTAATTTACAGGAAAAAAAACCCATAAAAGCTTACCTACATGTTTTGAAAAGTAAATAAGAACATAATCAATTCCCTTAGCATTGTTCTAAAGCATCAAAAGCCTTGACTATATAACAGGGAATATTCTAAATTCAGTATGATTTGGGAAAGTGCATGGCAGGGGGCTTGTGATGAAACACAGTCATGTTGCTCTTGTATAAAATATCAGCCTTTTTTGCTGTAATGAAGTGAAGTCATCTTGGTTTGCAACTGCAGTTTGTTAGGACTGTCTCATTAATAGAAAAAAAAACCAAACCACCACCACCCACAAGCCTCTAAATGCATCAATTTTTATTGGAATGAAGTTGTATCTCCTTATAAAGGCAAGCCTAGACATAAGACATTGAACCAAATTAGTTTCACTTTTTGAAATGTTATAGCATGGTTTTACTTTGGCCCACTCAGTTAATCTTACTTAGGAAAAGGGGAGAGGAGGAACTGTTATTTGGAGAGGGGACAGGCAGTTTTGCAGTGCTGTATGAACAACACACAGCACAGGTGTGGAGCATTGCATGAATAACCCTGTTGCAAAAAAGCAGCAAGCAAGAGCACATGCCAAGGAACCTGATCTTACATTAACCAGAAGGCCGTAGCACAGATGTCAGGTTGCCCATGCCTAGGAGGTAGGCAGAACTATTAAGCGCTTTTTGAACTTGCAGATCTACTCAGACACATATGTAGGCATCCACAAAGGCTAACTCCAGCCAAGCGAAGTTGATCAGAAAGCCAAGTTCATTATGGAGTAGGTCAGAGCACCTAACTTTAAAGTTCAGTTGTAAAAGAGCCTCACTCTGTTCACTGGAAAAGCTCAGATAATTCACCTTCCTACACTAACCTCAGACTATATGAAACTCCCTTTCTCCATCCACTCTGTTCCTTTCCCTCCCCCCCTGAAAAAGTGAAAGAAAACAAGCTAAATGAAAAATATTTAAGACACTCTACAGCTCATTAAGAAGAACTTTGCTTACATAAATGGACATTCCAGGCACTAGCATGTAACTTCTGCTGGCAACAGGACAAACTTACCACTGCCTGATGCCTATCACATGAACACGAACAGCCTGGGCTGCAGTTTCCTCTGGGACCTAGAGTACACCCTGGATCAAGAGATGCTAAAGAGTCACTCTGATGAACAGAGAAAAATACTTTTCAATACTTTTTCTATGGAATTTATCCATGAAAGATCAAGTACAAATGCAACTAAACCCAGTTTGGTCTACAGTTGGTTCATTTCATTGAACATTGCAAATTAAAGATTTCTGTTTGGAACATGTGGACTGTGTTGGTTAATTCTGTTATATTTCTGACGGCAGATGCTATGGACCCTACAGATTTGGAAGATACATCTTGTGTTTTAATATGTGCTTGCACAATGCCTAACATTCCTTGGCAAATAAGTTAGTAACATTCTCACGTAAAATTATACAAGGTCTTGCTTGTTACATGTGAGTATAGTTTAAAAAAAAAGTTTCTATATTTGAATCATGATTTACGGTTTCACTGAAGTGCTCTGGCTTTCTAAATGTGATTGACACAGGAGGAACTATGCTAAAAATATTTTTGAAATAAGGAAGAAGCAAATGAGATTACAGGATACTTTTCTTGTATAAATGTATTACAAGAAGTTTGCTGAAAAACAGTCTAGCCCCTAGTTTTAAAGAGCTGGCAGAAAAAAAACCTCTTCCAGTGGAAGAAACCAGTGCTGTGAACTTGCCCACATCAGCTGTCAAACAGAAACCAACATGCACAATTAAAGTAATTAGAAAAGAAGTTTTAATATGTCAAAAATACAAGAGCTGATCTTCTGTAACCTAGATTGTCAATGATTTAAAATGAAATAAATTACCTTATCTGCTAAAGGGAACAAAGTTCATAAGTCTTTTTTTTTTTTTTTAAAAAAAAAAAAAAAACATACAATAGCTGCTGATTTGCTCTCCAGGGGTACTCCTCTTTTTTTCCCCCTAGTGTTCTTCTTTTCAGGCTAAAGACAAATTTCAAACCTTACTCTGCCTTGTATTAAAACCTGAACAAAGCCCATTGAAGGAAGTGGAAGACATTTCAATGAGCTATGGAAGCAAGACCCAAACTTGGTGCAAACCCATCAAATCTACCAGACCTAAATCTGTAGAGGCTAACATAGACCATTTAAAAAGTAAACTGAGACAAAATTCATAAAAGATACCTCTATGGATTCTTCCATTTTATCTTTTCTTAATCTGATCCTAATCAATTACTTGGGAAGACAACTGAGAGCATCCTAGGAGTATTAAACAGGTTTAGCACTGCAATTTTCCTACATTATTAATCACTACACTAGCTCTCTGAACATCTTGCTAATCCAGTCCTCTCTGGACAATTTTTTTTCCCTAAAAAAAGCAAAAAAAAAAAAAAAAACAACCCTGGTTTTAAAACCCTTTAACTCCAAAGTTTCTCTATTTCCTGTGATATGTATGCACATAACTAAACTATTGACTTTAACATACAACAGCTGAAGAAAGCATATTCTTAATTATAGTAGAATTAAAGTGATATTAACACATTATTATTGTGATGCTTCTGTTAAAGTTCTATCAACACTTTCCAGAGATATGGCAACAGCTGTATTTTTAGAGTTTTATCATCTGGACAGAAAAGTTTTCTCTATATTAAAGTTTCCAATTAAAATATTGTGTTAAAGAGACTATGCTTTTTAACTTCAGATATGGAAAAGATCCAGAATTTATCTTTAAGCCACAAAAACATAAAATAAATTAAGTGATTTAGCATCAAGGGTTTTTTTCCCACTTTTTAAGCTGACTTTCTAGCATCACAGAAAATACACTAAAAAAAAAAAAGAAAATGTCAGGCTTTTTTAAGATTCTCAAGGGGGGCATCAAAAGTTTAAGCACCCAACATTATTAATCCCTTCTGAAATTCCTATTGCAGGTGCATGCATTTCTTTCTTATGCATACGAAGCCCAATCCAAACCTCCCAGTCATAAGTAAAATGAGCACCACTGATTTTAAACATCTTTACTAGTCCACCTTTCCAGGCAAGGAAGGACTGACAACATTCTTGTACCTCTTTCAGATATTTATCTCAAATATTTTATGGCTCAGACACAGTCATGGGAAGACTGACCAACCAACCCATCCACCCATGGCTACATACACACATGCATGCAGAAAAGAAAATTAATCTTTACTAAACAGTTTGTAGGATCCTCACTGCTTTTTCCTCTATGCTCCCACTACTTCAGGGCCAATCACAGGAGCCAAACTACCTCCTGCTGTTTTTTACAGCTGAGGTTTCTCAGTCCTTTATAGGCACCATTTGACCCCTTTCCAGCTGGCTCTGATAATCAAATATGGGCAGCCGAGTCCAGCCCTACCTCCCTGCTCCCCAAGCAACTGCTCTAGGATTGAAAGGAGCAGACCACCCTGTTGAATGTCCTATGATTAAAACAGCAAAAAATTTAATAGGAAAATCTGCTCATTTTATTATTTCTTATAAGACAAAAGGAAGAGAGAGAGCAGAGAGGGACCTTTTGTGGATATGATTAACTTTTATTCACTTGAAAGTCCAATTTAGAAATAAAATGTTGAACTATGAGCTTTTGCAGACATACAGCAATTTTAAGTTAAGCTGATATTTCACCTAAACTTTACTATGTTATTTTCATCTGTGGAATACTCCACATATGAAGTGTTAGTTTGGGTAGCTATTTCAATTAATGGGCTTACACAGACTTGAAATAAATTCAGATGAAACAACTCTTCATGCTTCCATGTTTAAATTTTTTTTCTCTCTTTTTTCACTATTTTATGTTATATACAATATATGACAGAAAGGTCTTAGTGATAGGTAAGAGATAATTCCATGAGCTCACATTGTCTGAACTACTGAGCTTGAGATGAGACAGGACCCCCTGGAAGGAGGGATTGTATTTCCTTGACAACAAATGAGGAAGACTGAGTTTGTGGCATGGACAGACACTCCTTAGGAAAGCAGAGAGCAAACACGGAGAAGCAATGGAAAAGGTGGTTTGTCCAGGTAACAGGAATCCCAGTGCTGACTGGGAACAAGATTTTGATCTGAAAGCTATAATGAACAAGAGAGAGATGTCAAATAATCTTATTTTAATTTCCTTCACCTAAGATCTCTGAGATTTCTCTGAGTCACCAGTTTGTTGGTTTTTTGTTGTTGTTGGTGGTGGGTTTTTTGTTTTTTTACATCAAACTCAGTTTTGAAGATCTGTCTTTTTTCTCACTCTAAGAAAAGGTTTGGACAGGCTCGTCTTAAAATTATACCTGACTTAAGAGTCCTATCACAGCATCTTATCAAGTACACAAAGCTAGATATGTGAGTGAATCCATTTTCATACAGATATTCCTCATTGACATTAAAAATCAATATTTGTGTAAGAAAGTAGTCCTAAGAGGTGATGTTTGGCTTTGACTCAATGCTAGAACTGTTTGTTACAAAACCTTGAGATAAGCTGCAAGCAGATTGAAAAATTATGTAAACCATATTTTTATGTTCTGCACAGAGATAAACTTTATCCCAGACATAGTAATTGTATGATGAGTGATAGCATTTGAGAGAAAGTATTCTTCTAATGAAGAAATGGCATGTTATTGTAAATATCATTTTTACTCCCCAAGTCATCTCCAAAGGTGCATTTCTGAAAATGTGAATTTTCAAAATGAGACTCACAGGCAGAGTCTCCGCTTGTGTTTGGACAGAGTACATTCAATTCTTGTTAGCTGGGTTTCGTGGTCTCCAGCTGTCATAAACATTCTCATAGTATGCGTACTATTGTGTGCGTGCATAAAATTTTGGAATCCCACCAGTGGGGAAAGAGATGTAGAAACATTTCCCTGTCTTTGAAATTGTTGGTGAAAAGGAACATAGGCATTTTCAGAATTGGCCTTATTAATGAAAGCCTCTCCTGGCTGGTACATATAAGGGCAACACATTACTCCCAATGAAAAACAGCTTTGGAAAAGTGAAGGAGAAAGCCTCAAGGGTGGTCTTCTAAGAAAATAAAAACAGAGTTTTATGCTCTAGCTGCATTTTAAAAAAAAAAAGGTAGCCGATGGCTACCTTTGGGGCCCAGAGGCACAGGAGCAAGATGCCATGTTTGAGTCTAAGAGGATCTATATTCTGTCTTCCTCAGACTGATGTGGGGAAATCTTGTGTGTTTCCCGAATCTGATTCAAAGTGAATGAAATGATAAAGAGTTTCAGTCCCTCAACTGTCTGAAGCAAGGTTGCTATGGAGGTGAGGCACAACTGGAAGTTTCTTGTATCAACAGAGAGTCAAAATTGACTGTAATAGGTTTTAGAATAGGCTTTTACCCTTGAGCAGAGGTCTCCAAGATATTTGATATTTGGCATTAGCAGGAGCCCAGTCTTAAACTTGAGCAATTTAGTACTTTGTGGAATCTGGCATTCTGTGTCTGATTCATATTTTTAAACTCTCTGTCTCTGCTTCCTGTCAACCATGCACTACTGTCTTTGACTACATCTTTATTACATAGATATATACCTCTTTCTGCTCTTTTTAAGATGGGACAATTACATTTTCTGGTATTTGGGAGAGAGAGACATGAATAATAGAGTTGTCTTGTCATTCCGGTATAAATTTTATCCTATTTCAGTACACTGGCAAATACTAGGATTTAGAGGGAGAAGAAAAAGTAGAAACTTTCTGTTAGTGCATATTACAGATTTTAGTAGAATAGAGAGTAGTTTCTAAACTGATGTCTTTGACTGGCTTTGCTCAGGTCTTTTATTTTATGCTCTCATACAGACAAATCATTTATTGTGATAAATATTCTGTTTTGATCTCTTTTGGTTTATGCCTTCCAAATAACATTCCATTAAGTGGAGCGACTACATTTCTTCCATATGCAAAATTGCTTATGACATTTCTGATCATTCTGTGATAAAGGTTGCAGGATGAATGAAAGAGATGCAGAAGCAGATATATCTGTAGACTAACGTCATGCTATGAGGTATTCGACTTATAGCAGAAGCAGTGAATGAATCCATCTCCCATGCCTCCCACTCTTGTTAAGCTTCCTCTAGGCCCATCTAAATACACTATTACATAAATGTCATCACATAACTTTGGCATGACTGTGGAATTACTAATTGACTACTCTGTTCTCACTGATGCAAGACCTTCCTTTTCTTTATTAAGTCAGCTTTCCTGCCCATAGATGTCACAGAACATGCGATTTCCTTCTGAAAAGGTCATTAAATGTGACAAATACATAAGCACAATTTGCTTCCTCCCAGAGGCAGGGATCCAGAAGTTTTGCATGGGAGTCTCTTGCGTAATACTCCCTGACAGCGAGTTTGACAGGTTCAGCCAGCACTAGTAGCATAAATTGACTTGGTGAGATATACCTTTGAAAGTGATTCATTACAACTGTAAACAAAGAACAACAGTGGGGAAAAGATCAACTGGTTTAAGTTCTTTACTTTTTTTTTTTTTAATTCAGTGAAATACTCTGCTACTATGCTATGTTATTCCCTGCACTGCAGAGATGCTAACTGTTGATCAATAAAAGATGTTTCAACTCACATTCATGACATTCATCTTAAATTAAGTCAATAATAAGACTCCAGGCCATTGGAAAACATCAAGTCTTAAATGACTTAGTAATATACACTTGAAGATAGTGGAAATCTTGTCATTGAGTTCAGTGCAAATGGTTCAAGCCCTTCTGTTCTAACTCAAGTGATACTGTATTTATAACCAAACCCATTGGACAAAAAATATGCAGAGCCTTACCTAAAAGCTTACCGCTTTGAACACAGTCTATATCTGTATTAAAGAAAATTAATCTGCTGGCGATAATTCAGGGACTTACATTAACTTGATTAGGTGGTCTCCATCAAATTCGAGTACTGATAATTTCCATATTGTCTTTACTATGGCTGGTACTTTTATTGGAAATTTTATCAAATAGATATTAAGCTGCAACTCTTATTAGCCCTTAGAAATGCCCTGTTCAAGACTAAGGAGCATTACAAAAAATAAAATAATAATAATAATTATAATAATAAAATAAAATCTTGCTTTATTTGCATGCACTAATCTTTTGAATAGAAATAAAAAAGACTTAATCTCCTTGACATTTAATTCAGAATTATAGTTATTTTTTTAGGAAGAAACCTGTTCCTTCTTTAGAAATAAAACAAGTTAAACCATTTCTCTTCATCAAGAATAACTCTGAACCTCTATTCAGAAGAGACTGATAAGGATTTCTACAATGACTGCTAAGAAACAAGGTCTTCTAGATGTATAATAACTCTTAGAAAGCTTAGTGGAAAAGAATATATGAAAACAAAAAATGGTATGCTTCATTGTAGAGCAAAATATCCTCTTACAGGGAGGATATTTTTTAAAAAAAGAACAGTTTATTCTCTGATTGTGTTCTGTCATAAATCATACAGACAGATGTGTGCCTTAGTCACGCATCAAGGTTGATTACCATTTCTTTAGGTTTGTACAACACAGGCTAAGGATTAGACTTTTTTATTGTAACTTTTTTTTTCATTTTATAGTAGAGAAAATGTAATATTGCATGCATTTTTCTTTGTTACAGCACATCTGTACAATAAAAACAATATTTATATCATACAATTTTCTGCTTTATGAAGAAAAATCTAGTCATAGCTGGGTCTGCTTGTTCTCTTTCTAAGAACACATTTTGGGGGAAGTCCTCATACAGGTTAAGATAATGACAAAAATTTTTCATTGCATACTCTGCTACCCACACGCCTATCTACTTTTTATATTTTAAAAATTGGTTGATCAAGAAAATCTTAGAATATATGTATAGATTAAAGTACCTAGAGAATAAATGTTTACCAATTTAATAATTAAGCCCTGTTGAATTCCTGCATCCATGAGTCAAGGACTTTTAAATGTCAGGGTGTGTATGTTTTTTAACTTCATTGTACCAGGTCAGCCTGAACTAGAAGCGGGATTCTTCCTCAGTATAATTTCTTACCAAAGAAAACCCTGTGGGAGGAGAATATATACATCAGGGATAATGATCTGACCTCAGCTAGTCATAGCTGGCATCAAGAAGAGATTAACATGAGGTTACTCAATATTTCTATTAGATAGAGTTCAGATTTGACATTAGTCATGGGTATAAAGTAAATTTTGACTCTGCTTTGGAATTCAAGCTCTCTTAGTTATCTGCCAGCTCCAACAAACTTACAAAAACAAGATTGTTATATCGCACAAAGGAACGAACACATGGCTGAAACAAAGAAAATCTAAGATTTGGATGAGGAACTCATAGTGAAATGATCAATGTTCATTGGTGTTTGAAACTTACCAGATTAGATTTATTTCTTTAAAAATGAAAAGCAAAGTGAATATCTAATTCATCATTGAAATAGCAGTCACTTAATATAATTTCTGGAGGTGAAATATTTGATGAATGGCTCTCTTCTTAGACAATCTCAAGACAAATGTTATGTGTTATCACGACCATCACAAAGTTATCTTCTCTTTTTGGCTTCTTTGTCCACAGAAAAGGCCAAAAAGATAAGAGATGTGAATTTGCCTGTGAATTAGACTGTTTCAAGTTTGGTAAGGAACATTTCCTATATCAGGCCAAGAATGTTAAAAAGTTAATACAATGTGAGTCAAGGAGTGCTTTTGTTGTATCATAATATAGTTCATAACATAGTAGATCCAGGCTCATTGATATCTTAATAGAAACACTAACCTTAATATTTTAGTAACATTTAACTTAGAAATTTATTGGTGTGTCATACATTGTGCTTAGTGCTCATTTATTTCTTCTCCTAGTCTGAACAGAAATGGGACAGCTATTTCAACTGTTGTTTTTGTTTCTGTTTTTGCTTAGTAAATACCAAAACAATAAAAAAAACCCTTGCAAAAAAACCGAGGGATTTTTAATTTTTTTTTTTTTTCCACAGGGGTACATTTTTCCACATAGCCGTGATGTTTATGTTCACTCTGACTCACTCTGGAAGGAAAGGAGGTGCTAATATCCATGATCAAATCAGTTCATAAATTTACTTCATTGCCTAGTCACACCATCAACACTTGTTTTTCCACTGAATTTGTTTCTCATTATTTCCTCTCTTCCACCTCACCCATGAGTGGTTTTAAACATACATCAACTGAAAAAGTTCTCAAAAACACCCCCATGCAAAGAAGCATTGTAAAAGCAAGGTGACTTACCTTTTGACAATTCTCCCTCAAACCAGAAAAGTTTCGTACTTTTTTGAGCAAGAAACTCTCCTCTGAGGCTCTTCTCTTCCCTTGTCTGTCTTACACTGTGGCTTTAACCTCTGCCATCATTATAATTTCCTTAACCAAGGACTATGATGTCACAACATTTTCATGTTATGATGGACCTCTTTGGGTTTTGGATATAATTACTACTTTTCTGGGTATAGCTATGCAGTTGTCAAAGAAAAAGAGATAATATAAAAATAAGGAAACAAGCTACAATGTCTGGTTTTTCACCTATTTGTTCTTTATGTTGATATTGTTTGAATACCAAAGTCTCTGGTGTCTTAACCACTAACACACAGAAGCATTTTACTATCTTCTGAAGGAATCAGAAAGTAAACAGCTCAATGACTTATTTCACCTTTCCCTACTGAAACCTGTTATTGGTTGAAACACAAGAAGAACCGGTATTTCTACTGCATCTCATTCTACTGCCTAATCAACTTCTTTCTCCGTTCAGCAGAAATTGAATATTAAAATTAGCTATAATCTAGGTCTATGTGATGATGAAGAGTATATAATGTCTATTTTCTGACTTTCTTTGTGCCAATGAATACATGTTCCTGGATAAATGACTTTTGGGGCTGCAAAGTCATTGAAAATTGTCTGGCAATAGGAGCTCTGCACAAAGAAACATTTTTATTGAGACCTTCGCCATTGCAAGTAAGTTGAGTAATCTCTGTTACTTTGGATTTTTAAAACTAGATTTCAAATGCTAATTTCATCTCAGCTGGGGATGAGGTCTCCCAAAAGAGGAATCCTAAAGAAATCACCTTCTCGGTCTGCTAAGCAAAATATCAGAGTCAACTGATCAAGGCTGAAATCAAAGCTCAGCTCAGGTCAGGAGAGTTTAACCAAGAGGCACACTTCCTCACTGAATGCCGCAGATGTTTATTTTCCCTACTGGAGTTCTCCCCATCTCCCCCCAAAACCATAGATGGGATAACAGTTTGTCCAAGCAGCAGTGCAAACTGCTGTGCTAAGAGTGCATAATCCTTACTGACATGTTCTGGCAATGAACACATATCTGATGGCAGCCCTGTTTTAGATAATCTTATGCTCTGTCCTTCCCTCTCTGCCCACGCTGAGAGCTACGCAGCTAAACACAGGGTAATCTCTCTCTCTCTCTCAAAAAAGGAAAAGTATCTCTGCGCACCTTACCCTGCAATATACAGATCTCAGCCTTGACAGTCATCTGTGGATTGGATGTGAGTGTAGTCAGAGAGTGGATGCACCCTGTGTGGCAGAGAGAGGTGATGAAATCCTCATCAGCAACCTGGAAATGAAGGTCAGACATTCAGTCTTCATGGAGCCCCATGAAACGATCTCAGTTTACTTGAGGTGCTTTGAGTCATGGGGCCTCAGAATGAGAACACCAAACCCTGCAGCAAGTGGTCAAGTCAAGAGCAATAACAGCAGCTGTATGTGTGCCACAGTTACCTTTACAATATTGAGACTGGGCTATCGTTACTAAATGTAGTCAACTGCAATACAGAGAGCTTGTTTGTGCCTGGAACGATTGCATTTTAAGTATAATGGAAGAAGCAAGCATCACTACGAAATATCTGCCTGTTGCATGAGTGGTGGTTTTATTGCTTTAGCTCACAAGCCAGTAGGAATTTGTTGGTCTGTCAGCTTGAAATAAAACTCAGGGAATTTAAATCTTTACTGAACTATTTGAATATCATGGCCCGTTCTTTGGGTTTTTGGGTGTTTTCAGCTTGATGACTTAAAATACAGAGGGTGGGTATGCTTAAACACCCTACTCCCACTCAGTCATTCCTAAAATGTATGTTCACGTTCAGTTTCTCCAAGGTCCCTCTGGATTTGTGTCACTGCAGCAATGCTATGCCAGCTCCACAAGCTGAGAACAGGTGTTCTGGTCTCACTCAGTTGCACATCCCCTAGGTTGTATAGTAACCACTTGGTGAAGAGGAACACTGTGATTAACACAGAAGTTCCTTCAAAAATTATTAGAGCTTTGCTTCAAGCCTTTGAGCCCTCAGACTTCTGACATACTAAAACAAATCCTTCCTCAGGCTCTGTCCTACCAGTTCTAAGCAAGAACATTGGAGGATACAATATGCTATACAAAATAATTTGCTTTCTTTATTTGTAAAAATTCCTGCAATAAAATAATGAGCATCAGATGTCTATTTCTTGCTAATGTGCTGATACTGCATAAAAGGAATACCTCAACTCCCAGCCCAGAACAACATTTCCTACTCTTCATGCCACAGACCCAAAAGAAATCACAATACAGATTCATGTCATGAAGTCTTCGGCCTTCAATTTAGCCTAAGATAGATGTCCATGTCTTTTAATGAAACTTCTGTAACCAATGAACAGACACAGACACTCAGTCAACCTCAGTCCCCTTCCGGAGGTATCTATTTCTTATTATTAGCAGAAATCTCCTGCAGTAACTGCTCTTCTATCTTTACTGTCTTCATGAAATGCCTGAAGGGGGGGATGATTTAATCTCTGGCTTTTCTAACTTATTCTTCCCCACGTTACTCTTCATCTTGACATTATTTCTGGTGGGAATTTAATCAAGCAATGATGCAACATCCTTTCTGCACACTGATCTCTCATGATTTTAACTCATTGGGTGTAGTTTGTAATGGGAAAAGAAAGTGTTTGGCCATTGATTTTCTCTGCAGTTTTCCCCTATATTTTTCTTAAGTGTATTTCCTAACTGTGTTCGTTCACTGCTTAAAAGCTTACTGGAGTAAACGTCAATGCAAATTTAGACAATCTCATTGCTCTACTATACAACTAATACACAAAGACAAACCTATTGAACTGAATCCCTTCTAAGTTATGCAAGAGGAAATTCATCTACCAGGCACCAGTCCATTTAGGCATGAGACAAATTAAAATTGGTATCAAATGAGGTACAAGAGAAAAGCCAGCATCAGCTAAGAAGTCCAATGTATGGTAAGTGAAGTAAGATAAAAACTTATAGAAGTTAGATGCTATGGTTAATTCTTTTCTTTATTGTCAGTCATTTGTATGATAGGTACTCAAGGACTTATTGATCTTGGCAAAACAACTAGATTATTTTTTAAAAGTTAAGTTGTTCTTGAAATTATCCTTGGCCAGACCTTATAAAAATATATTCATGTCTGTATTTTTATCAATATTTAAATCAATATCATGTTCCATTTGATTTATTTTCATTATATGATCTTACTCTTATGGACACCCAGATGAAATATCTCTTTTTTACTTACAGGTGTTCATTTTGTCTATTTCAAGGTTTTTGATCATAGAATCATAGAATCATAGAATACCAGGTTGGAAGGGACCTCAAGAACCATCTGGTCCAACCTTTCTAGGCAAGAGCACAGTCTAGATGAGACAGCCCAGCACTATGTCCAACTGAGTCTTAAATGTGTCTAGTGTAGCAGAGTCAACCACTTCCCTGGGGAGATTATTCCAATGGTTGACTGTTCTCATTGTGATTCATTAATTTGATGAAGCATGTTCTTTTTCCAGTTTTATAAACATCATTGCCTCCTCTTAAAAAATACTCAGGCCAATATTTGAGATTTTATTAAACTCAAATTTGATAAAATTTGAAGGCAAAACCAGTGCAGAAAAAAAGAGTGCTTTTTTTTCTTATAGGTTATCTAAATTTCAGAAATTAGTTTTTCACTATCAATATGTCCTGAGGTACATATTGATTAAACATTATATCTCTCTATATTTATCTCAATATAATATCACAGATAAAGTAAAATATGCTAATTAACAGGTATGATTCCTGTGAATAAATTTTATTTGCTGTTTTATGTTGGGGTTTTTTTTCCCCTGAGAGTAAGTAACTTCATAACCAAGAACTGTTAAAAAATTGCTGTTCTATATACAAGCAATCTTTTCTGAAGTTGCAGATTGTTACCACTGGTCATGGTGCTAATTAGTATTTCTTCATTATTTCCTTGGACCCTCCCATCTGTGTGTTATTTCTTGTATTAAGATTTCAGGATCTTTGGAGAAGAAACCATCATTTTGCTCTGAGTTTTTGCAGTATCTACCATGTATGCTCATCTTTTATGAATGATCCTATTGAAAGTATAATCTTTGTTCCTTTTAAATAGTTGTCTGTCCCCACAAAAATCTCTGTCGATTTCCAGTTTCAATGTTGGTATTATGAAAACTCATTCAATCACATTACTATACTCAAAATTTTATGCTGTAAATCTAATGTAATGGCTATAAGTAGGGATAACCATCTATGTAGAGGATATTTTTAATCTCAGAAAGAATCTAAAGATCAATGTATAACTCACACTACATGCTAAAATGTAGGATGCGCATAGTGGATATACACTGACATTTTACACTGGAAAAATACTTCTGTGGTGTTAAGCTACAAGTTTAGCCTAGGTTTTCAGTAGGATCTTATGAGTCAGGCCAAGCTGCTTTGCAAAACGTAAGCCTGCTACTGCAAATCACAAGTTGGCCTTTTGTCTCAGAGCAACTACCAAATTACTGGGTACTGCCATCTTATGTCACGTGATTATGATATTCTTGAGGCCACTCCTTGACAAGCCTGAGCCATTTTTAATGTATGGTTCACTGGATTTATAGTATTATCCTTTAATATGCTAGATTTTTCCAGGAATTAACTACCACCTTTTATTGTAGCAGTAAATTATATAGTAAATGTGGCTTTACTGTCTTTTTACTGACAGTGTCTAAGAATAAGCAAGGTTAAAGAACAATGGTAAAAATATCATCACATGGCATATATGATATGGTTATATTTAATCTCAGGGTTAGAGACAATTTTTGTAATGTAATTAGGACTCGTTTTTCTTGGCGTTAGATGCTCCCTCTGTAAAATGGGGATAAAAATATTAATCTTTATGATGATGAAGGAAAGTAAGCTTTGCTGTTGAAAAGCTAGGTATTATCATCTTCCTCCTCTCTAGTGGAATAAATCTTTATATATGTTAAAATTATACTCCCTATATATTTTTCTGGGCTTCAGCATTTAATAAAATAGACCCTGGACTCCAGACAAAAATGTTTTCTATAACACAAAATGATGTCTGTTTTTGTGCAGAACAAAAACAAAAAAAGATCATTACTGTCCTCATGAGTAACCGAAAAGTTAGATTGATTACGTTTTGCATTCATCCACAGAAAAAACTTGGAGGGAAGGATTAGTCTTATTTCTAGAAATAAAATACATGTTTTACTATCCAAAGATTTCAAAACTCTTTCACCATCCCTAGAAAATATGTACTGCATCATATTTTATAAGTGGCTTTTGTTCTGAGTAAGTTTTTTCCAATTTTCATAAAACTTTTCTCTGTAATGGCATGAACAATTTTAATCATTTTATAATTTTGCTGCAGTCTGCCTTTTTACACTATTCTGGTGCAATGATTTCTCCATCCCAGTGGGACTTAGCTGAGTCTCTTAAAGAGTTTCTTGAATTCAAATATAAAATGTAAATGAGACCCTTAACTAAATCACAGATGCAAATAACATCCAGATGGATCAGTACATGTATTTCATAAACATTCCCTATCTTTGTAATGGGTTAAGTTAAAATCCTGGATCCAACATGCAGTAAGTGGAAATTTCAATCTTCTCAAATCCGTATTTGGATCTGATCTGCACGGCTGATGTCCATCTCTAGTCAAAAATCTGTTTGTCCAGAGGGAAATGATTCCCACTGCAGTCACAAATAGTTACACGTTTCCATGGGTGCCTGTGAAGCCAAAAGTTTGCACAGGCCGGGGAAGCAACTTTGTCAGAGGAAAAAAATATACAGATCCCGTGCTGCAATTGTTTCCTGAATAAAATATTTCAAACCCTGGCATGTCTGGACTGCATATGGAATGAGCATATGTGTGTTTATGTGCACGTGTTTATGTTTGCATGTAGTTTCCAATTCTAATATATATTAAAAAAAAAAAGGATACAAATGAAAACTTATGCATTTGAATTCTCCATAAGCAAGAATAAATGACCACTTTAAAATTGCAATTACTTTCAATATTGTAAGGAAAACATTTTATACAAATCTACATGAATTTTATGTATGTATGTACATGCATGTGTGTTCATATAGAAGTATATTAAAGCATATTTATAACTGTATGATTGGGACAGGGATTTTTTATAGCTAATGATAGGGCAGGGATTTTTTATTTAAATATACTGTGATAGTACCAAACTCAGTAATGGAAAGACTCAGCAGTGTTACAGCCAAAGTGCTAGACTCAACAATGGAAACAATGGGAGATGAACAGGAGTTACAGTGACAGCAGAGCCAAACACTTCTTGGTAGTAGCAGACAGCAAAGCAAGGGGCAAGCATCAGAAATTCCTGCTTGGGAGGCTCAGATTAAACTTTAAGAAAAAAAAAACATTAACCAGAAGGTTTGTGTTGGCAATAGTCCCACTTTGAGCAGGAAGCTGGACTAGACACATCCAGAGTTTCCTTCCAATCAGCATTTCTATGGTTCCATGAAATGTATTAAAAAGTGTGTGCCAGGTATCACATCTTGGAAAAAAACAAGACACTGATATGTCAACCCAGGTGGATTAGCAAGGCTTAGCTACGGATATTAATTAGTAGAACCAGAGGTAACTGTATTTTTATCCAGGTCACCAACATATGCCCATTTGTGAAAATATTAATGGGATTTCTCCAATAAAAATTTTACAGAATTGACCTATAGCAATTTACACTACAAGACTCCCTCCTGGAATCTCTAAAATTTATTTTTTCTTTTATGAGTATTGCAAGGTTAAGAAGTGTTAGGCAGCTGTTAAGAATTATTATCTGTATCAGCACCTTGGATTCCATTGTCTGGTTCCAAGTGAGCTCTCCCACTCCATAGTGTAATAAATTGTTAGTTTCTTTGATCAGGAAAGATTTTCCATTATAAATGTGCCAAAAATGTACCTGTATGTAATAATGTTTGTTTGACTCAGCATGTTATCACAGAAATATAATTACAAGAAGTATTGATAAATAGAATTTATTTTAGGATTCAAGTGTAATGTCAAAAATTATTTTATTTTTTCATTCACCGTGTTCTCTACCAAAACAAAGTATGAAATATGTACTTAATCATAAATTTTAATTTATTAATTTGAAAACACTTGCAAGCATTCCTAATGCTCCATTCATTGTCTTATATAATTCTACACACTGTCGCATCCTTTCTTTCAAAAGAGAGAATGACCTTGTACTTGTCAGTTGCAGGCTTAGACATTTTGAGACACTCCAAAAAGTTTCCACTTTTACTTGTGCTACTGTCCGAAGATTTCTAAATGTAAATGTAGGTGCTTTAAAGTGTGTCCTGATTGCTTAATGATGAACAACTGCAGATGAGTTGACTTCTACTTACTTTCATACTAATTATAGATGTCTAGCTGAAATACACCCAACATTTTGAGTTAGCATGGGAAGGGCTTGGATACTATTCTGACAGGTGCTAGAATAAAACTTTAAGACAGATGAACAGGAATCATTTAGTGAACTAATGGCTGAAAAGGTTGACTGTACCTAGTCTTTGCTTTGGTTTTTCAGCTGTAAAATAGAGATAATAATATCTCTTAGGAAAGAAATAACTCTCTGAAGTGTTATGAAGATACCCTGATTTTGCAGACCACTGTGAGTTTCTTGTCTGGAAGGTGTTATATATGGTGAGAACAAGTTACTGCTTGCTGTCTCCTATCGAAGACAGATGCATAGTTAATCATGAATCCCATGCTTTCATCTTGCAACCCAGATGCAGCAAATATATTTTTTACTTGCCTTCAGCTTAACAAGAAGAATTACTGGTTTCTTAATGAAGTATATGAGCCTGTGCCTAAATCCAGCTTTCAATGCCAGACTGAAATACTGGTTCAAAGTACCCTGATAGATGTATCTGGTTCTTTCATATTCACTGTGCATGCGTATTGTTAAAAAGTCAGTGCACATTTTAAAAATGTCACTGCACATTTCCACATCAATGAAGCTCATAGGCTTTTGTTTCTGCCATACTGATCCTGAAGAAAGAAATATTACTTTTGTAATATTTTTGGTTTTGTGATGAGGAGAAATTGCGTGTCTATTTTAATTTACTTCACTGTTTGGTAACTATTAACACCTGGTGCAGATGAAAAGCTAATAGCATAGTGAAGACAAAGCAAAGAAAAAGTACTCTCTCTAGTTAACTAAAATTAAAAATTCTTAATCTTCCAACTGCCAACTCTTCATTTTCCCAAATTTACCACGAAATATTTCAGTATATGCCAAAAACTCAAATATGTCCTCTTTTATTTCTCTTACAAAAACTTAAAAAAATCTGTTGCCTTCTTATTTCCTAGTGCCAATTTCTTGGTAAGTTACATTGTGGTAGTACCTACGCTCTGAAGAAGTAGCACATGTTTTTTTTTTCTCACTGCCAGCTTTACAAAGGGAGGCAGTTGGCCCATTCCCACTTGAGCCTGCTAGAGAGTAACTTGAAAGGTTTTTTAGGACTAAGCATTTCATCAACTGAAGAGCAAATAACCATATACAGTGTGATATTTTATACTACATGATTTTCAAGAGGAAAGTGGAACAACAGAAGAATCACATGCTCTTGCCAGAAACAAAAGAAAGGGTAAAATAAACGGTAGAAAATGCACTGAAAACTCTTGCTTGCTTCATAGAAATAGGAAAGCAACACAAAACAAAATTGCTTAAGCCCTTGCTTAACTTCTGAAATCAAGGTAACATTCACGTGTTAATAAAGAGCTGCCTGCACTCTTAGAGTCAAGCATTTTTCTGGACTGGGACTGCAGTTCTCAGAACCAGGCAGCATCACATCTTTCTGAAACAGTCTCATGACCCCAGCCTATGAAGAAATTCCTAAGAAACACTTGATCAGATAAGAAGAATGTTTTCAAGCAATAATCATGCAAAGGTTTCCCAGATGGATGATTTTGTGCCATGAATAGAACACTGTGGGGCACTGTTTTTTGCAAATAACTTTTATCCTTTTTTTTTTTCACACAGTTGTCTTTTATTTCCTCACAATGTTGGTGGTAGGAATTGCTGTAGGCCTCACAGGAAGCAACCAGCCAACTTGGAGTTTCATAAAACACAGCATACAGGCTTAAGCCTGCCCAGATACACTGTTAACCACAGAGCTGAGTGCAGGGCAGCTATGTTACCTATATTCAAGTGCTTTTTTACGACTAAATCAAACCATAACATCATCTGATTTAGGATATACCAACACCACAATGTAATGTCCTCTTTGAGCTACCTTAGGTGCTGGAAAGAATACAAACGATGTTCATAAAGTGATCCTCTCAGCTAATATAACCAGCTTCTCAGCTGCCTACCAATTAGCCTAGACAGAAAGCAATGTTAATGAGCCTCTTCTACTGTCTGTATCATCTGAACTTCTTCAAATATCATGAAATAGCACAGAACTTTTATAACCATGACCACAAACTGGTCTCTTGGATGCAGTCGGAGTCCCCTTGAAGGCAGTAAAAGTTTATTTAATAATATCAATGAAGAATTTAACCAAGAAGGAAGAGAAGGGGCCATTATAATTTTGTTTGGTCTTCTTCACTTTCTCCTTACCCAGAAATAACTCAAGAGTGAAAATAGTGAAAAAAGAATCAGGCTTGTGTTTTGCGCATGATTTCCAGCAGCCTCAGCAATATGAATTAGAAGCCACCCATCTAGCCGATGCACGAAGACCACTAACCATATACTCAATAACATATTTCCATTTTTTCCTGTCTTTTTGGATCATTTCAATGGCACAGCTCAAGGCAGCTGCGCTTAGTGCCTAAGGAGTTGCAGCTGTTCATCATGGATGTGTCAGGAAGGAGAGGGTTTGGAGCTTGTTTCCAGGGATCCTACTGTGTAGAAGGCTGGCAAGGACTGTGGAAAAGGGAGGGTATTGAAAAGAATTTCTGTAAAGCTGTTTCCCATAGTTGTGGCTTTGGTCACATGTGGCGAATAGTTGAGGTGGTTTTTGGTTGGACAGCCTGGGCACTCTCACAGCAACTATCAGGCAGTCAGCATTTCAGAGCTGGTAAGTAAATTGTTGAGGGCTTTGGTTTTCAGCCATTTTCCTTGATGTATCTTATAAGGCCAGTCATGTATGGATGTTTGTAATGAAATAGCTCATTCTTTACATTTGGTCTTTCACATTGCCAGCATTTGAAGCCAGGTCAGGCTTTCAGTCAAACTCATAATTTTTTGTGAAACACTGTTCAAAGACACATAAGGATAAGTACAGTGACCTACTGAAAGGAGACTTCTCAATTTATTTATCTTAAGAGAGACAGAGAAGGTTTTCTGATCCCAAATAAGCAGATGACTTTGATTTAATTATATCACTGTAAAGAAGGCCCGGTGCTTTTGCTGCTGGCCTTTTAAGATCTCAAAAGCACCATTCTTGCAACACTAGGCAGTTACCATGGTGCAGTGGACTTATTTTTAGCCAATAGCTGGAGAATTTGGCTATCCAGAGAATGATGTAGATATATGGTGACAGAAAACTGATCATATAGGATTTGTACAGGAATCTACTAAGCACTTGTTTGGGTAAATATAAATTGCTTTCATTTGTTTAAAGTTTTGCTCTGGTCTTCTGTGGTTGCCTGAAGCACATGAGTGATGAACTTAAAAATAAATAAATAAATAATGCTACATTACAAGGAATTTTCATCTCTACTGGTAAGTGTAGAAGATATATATTGACAATTTTAGTATGGATCAAATGCTTCACAGATTATGGAATCTTTTTCCATATGGCACCCACACAGTACAGTTTTATGAGTCTAGTTCTCCAGCTGCATCAGTTTATAGAAGGTGTATATGCCTACAATGCCTGTCTCTTGGTGCTGAACATATTTCATATCCCACCTCCCACCACTGTGGCAAAGGTAAACAAAGCAAGATTTAGAAGATAGAAGAGGATGAATGAATCCGGCAGCCTTTGTGTCAACTCAGCCCAGAAGATAGAAAGGAAGTGACATGCTGCAACAGGAACCTCATGAAAATTCCTGGCAGTTTTGCCATTCTCCCACAGATTTTGCAAAAGTTTTGGATAATCCTTCGTGTCATAATGACAGGGACTGTACACATGAATGCAGATGATGTCTACCAAATGTCTTTTCTCTCCCCGTGTGTGCATATATATATACACACATACATATAAAATTACAGTCATCTCTTATATAGAACTTTTATTACAAGCCATATCCTAAGGAGCTTCATGATCCATAAAATGTGACAACAAAGCAAATAGGTACCATGTGTTCAACACAATCACAGAAGAGGCATTTACAGGCACTCAGAGATCACAGTGGTATACCTGCATGGATTCAGGTTATACCACACATGAAGAAACTTTAGGTTCATTGGAACAGTATATGCATGTTCAATGCTTATTTCATGTGTATATGCTAAGACCCTAATGTGATTTAGGTATGGTTTTGTCTAATGCCTACGTGATCCCAAGGATGAAACCTGGTAGTTTCTAGGTGATTGGGTGTGGAAATTGGGAAACATGTTCATGAAGAAGATTCATGAAGAAAAGCCCCATGTTAGACAGGAAGGTAATTCTTGAAGCTGGCCTCAAGCTAGCAAATCTGGCACCTAACCTCTCTGTACCTTAAAGAAGATCAATTAAAGATTTGTCTTTCTTTTGTCCTAATGAATAAAACTTAATGAACTTCAGAGAATTGAATAATTGCCTGAGAATTTACTAATTTTATCCCTTTGGTCACCAATCCTCAGCATTTAAGCTTATGACTTCTGTGAGCCTTCTAACCTGGAACTGCATTTTCAGCTCTGAGTGAAATTTTCACCCAATCCTTTCCCATCATCCTCTGAGATGTCATATTGCCAAAAGTCTGATTTATTTGGTAAAAAAACATAAGGTAAGTCATGGAACTCATGACGCATGTGACTGCCATGAAGAAAATTGATTTTGCCTTAAGATTCTGAATGCTGGACTCCTAGTAGCCTGGTGATTGATAGTTTAGTTTCTATCCACAACTTTCAGGAATTTATGTTTTTAATTCAATGCCTGATACAGAATTTTGTCTGATTCATCACATAATATCTTTCAGTGATAATCTTTGCTTTTTTTTTGAAAGTAATTTTTTTTTCCTTTTTTAAAATTTGAAGTCTACCATTTTAAATATGCTATGTCTACAGGATATAACATAGTTATGGTGGTAACATGAACTTAAATAACCGGATCTGACATAGTCTGATTCCATGATCATTGGCTATCCACAATCTGTCTTATCAAGAATGATGCACACCTTTTTATATGTGATGTAAAATAAACAAAATTATTACAATTTCCTAGTTGTTGGAAATTAGTCTTTATGAATATATCAACAAAAATATAATAGGGTAAAAAAACCCAAAACCAAACTCACAAATAAACAAACAAAACACCAAACTCTGCCTGAAAGATTTTAATTTCTGTCAATGGATGTCCACATCATATTTTCGGGTCTTATCTCTTACAAATTGCAAGCTATTACTAATTGTTAGCGCTAAGATAGTCAGGTAATTCCTGCAGAATTTTCCCAAATCATCTTGTGTACACAACTTGTTTTTACTGAAGTTATGTGATCTGAAAGAAAGATATTGAGAGGATAATAAACTGAAGCTGAAGCTAAATCATATATTGGCATCTATGGAACTGTATGAAAGCAAATCAAAGAAAGAAGAATATGACACCTGGAAATGTTGTTTATGCTTTATAGCTGGAAAATGGCCCCCGAAAGAGATGAGATTAAAAGAATTCAGAACTGGATGATTAGCGGTAGGAAACCAAAACTTTAAGCATCCAATTTATACTGTCTGTGCAAGGTTGCACATCAATGCAAGGTTGCATTGCACATCAAAACATGGGCTAAGCTCAAACACAAGCCACAGATCTCTGGCTTCGAACTGGTATGCTGTTCAGACATCCATTCTCATTATCCATGAAGGTATCTAAATAACATTTTTACATAGTCGTGTAACTGTGTCATAAAAAATACCGTAATCTTTCTTTGAGGAATTTTAGTCCTTTGTTACACTGACTGCATGTAAGTGGTTATAAAATATTTTAAGTCATTAAGTTCATCTGCCTGGAATTAAAATTTTGTTTCTAAATATTTTAATTCAAATCCAAGAGAGAAAGTGAAATGGTTTTGGTTTTAGGCCTACTTAATAAACTGGTAGAACTCTTATACTCTACACATTGCAAAGCTAATAATTTTTTCTTTTATATCTATTATTTCATTATTTTTCAGTAAAATGGCAATTTCTCTCCAAAATATTTATTCTGGAAAAAAATACTGGGGATTCCATCTAAAAAAAAATATTTAATTCTTTTTAGAAAACAAAATGGGGACTTTCAGGTTTTCATTGTATTTTTTCAGTAAAACTAGACATTTTTGCTAAATCAGATGCATTTTTGTATTTATTAAAACTGAAATTACTTTGGGAAAATATTCTTTATTAGTTTGAAAAAGCATTTTTTTAAAATTTTATTTCTTCTTCTGAATGCCAACATTATTTTTTGCAATAAGACTTTGCAATTAGAACATGATTTTCTTGGACTTTATTTGGCCAAAACTGATGAAGGAATTACTGGATATTGTGATGGAAATATAGAGGAGAAAAAGGAGAATAAGATAAGGAAAATCAATGAATAAAAGTGACAGAAGAGATTACAAAAGATGAAAAAGAAATTTTTAATTTCCTGAGGGAAAAAAACAATGATAATGCATTGTTGATTTGGGTTATGATTTCTTTATACAAGTGCAATGGAAATGGGTGAAGTACAAAATCCCCACAAGATTTTTGGAAGAAGTTTACAAAATCATTATCCATGCACTAGCAACTCAGTAATAACGAATGAGCCCAAGACTGTAAATACAATTTTTGTGTTGAATTATTTGTCTAGTTAGATTCAATAAATCTTTAAATCAGACCTTCCTTCTGAGGTATCTTTTATTGTGTGCTTTCACATTCATGTAGTTTTATTGATTGTATCTTCTTCACTGCCATATGTTAAATTGCAAGCAATAAAATTGAAACATTAAATCACATTCCTTTCCTTTCATGTGTCACTTACCTATTGGGAACATATGTTACACTGGCACAATAAAACTTGCCCTGAAGGCCTAGTCTATGTACACAATGCTGTGAAAATGGAGGCATATAAAAATGTCCCTGTGTCCTAACTGAAGATTAAGCTTCAATAAAATAATATTCTAAATATTTAAAACATAAAATATGACTTGTAATGATGTAATAACAAATTCTCTGGAGTCTGTGGCCATAAAAGGAACACAGAAGGATATCTGCAGCGTATGTCTTCCAGAAGAGTTTACCACTTCACCTATGATGCGGGCCACAATCTTTCCACTCAGTTGACTTTTCTGCCAGAGTAACCTAGCACATATTTATTCTTTATATAACACATTTTATTGCTATTCATCTGAGACAACTGAGAGATATACAAAGAAAATTAATATTAGTTTCATTACATTTTAAAATCAATTTAACAGGAAGGAAAATTAAGTATTCTATACAGTAGTGAATGAAACACCCTGGGTTTAGTTTGAGTTATACCTCTGTACTTCCAATTAGATGAGAAACTGTTTTCAGCTTGGTTTTCTCTTTTGGAAAGGCATAACCTTTTATGACTGCCATTTTTATTTTTCCAAGGATCCAGTTCTGACCCATTACAATCGTAGAACCAGAAGTCTGGAGTACATCTTCCAGAACATTGAATCATATCTGATACCTTATTAATTGAGATTAGGATATGAAATATTCACTTATGCCTTTGTTAGAACCAGACTGAATGTTTCTTTCAGAGAGACAGGCTGTTGAACTACATAAAGAGTTCTGACTCAGCCATTCCTTAAACTCCTATCTTATAAAGAACTAATGTAGATAATGAGACAAAAATGCCAGTTTTTCGTCAAAGTTTTGTTCTTAACTCATAAGCACCAGACAGATGATCCTCATACTATAGCCCTTATACTTTGATTATAAACTTATATTATGAAAACAGTGTACAAATTTACTAAAAGAAAGAGAAAAGTTCTGAATTTTGTTTTTTAACAGCACGCATAGTTCAGAAAGTTTTGCTCATCTTATTTCTTCCCTCCTGGTCTGGCATTGGCAGAGATTGCTCAGTAGCAAGCAGAAGCATGGCACAGCAGTTTGAAGAAAGTGAAGAAAAATATTTTTTATAGCTGAATGTTAAGTTAGTTCAAACCAGAGAGTATATAATTGTCAAAACCACACTGGAACTAACTCACCTATTCTTCCTAAAAGTGCCATGGGGTCTTCATTTCACAACTGGTCCGTGGGACATTAGAGTTTATTGTTTGTTTCATTGCAAAAGACTGTGAAATATTGAGATTGAAAGTAACTTTAGTTTCAGTTCCAAAAGAAAGAACAAAGTTTAACTGATGTTTGCTAGAGCATGAGTCCAACAAAACAGCTGGAGTTTAAATGAAAAGGACTTCTATTTCCATTATAAAAATGAATTTTCTGTGTTGTCTGGGAGAGATACTAGGTTCCTTCGTCTGCTCCAGCATAATAGCGCTACAGTCTGACTATACTTATCTATCTCATCCAATTCTTTTTCTTCTTACTATAGTCCTTGCAAATGAGTTTTTCACTAAAAAATCAAAACAATGTCTAACTTAATGAGCATTATAGAACATTGAGAAAAGCTGTCAGTTCATCCAACCCTTATTATTTCATCATGAAAAGTCTGATCCTGAGACATTATCCATTGCTTTTTATTCTCAAGCCCAGGAGGGAGCAAATCAATTGCAAATGCAAAATTTGTAAAAGGCTTTGGGCCCAACCCTTGAAAAAGAAGTACAGACCATGCTAAATGGCTGTGCTCCATAAAAACTACAATGGGGGTAGTGGGAAGGAGTCTTCAATCCTGGCCAGAAAAACTGCTTATGCAGCTGGGTCACAGATGCTAATTTAGAGGAAGGGGCATAGAAGTGATTGCAGGCATTTTCCTACAAAAGATTTGATCAAATATATCTGTACAGCATTTTGATATGTTACATATATTCATGGACTAAAAATAACAATACCAAACAGGGAAGATGTATCAATCTTATACAATATATAAGGAGTCCTCTTATAGCTGTTGTTGACCTCTTTGTGCCACCAACTTGCAGCTCTTCAATGAATGCATCAGTCCCAGAGATATGTATCTTAGGGTAGGATATAACTCTTCAAATTTTAACCATCTGTTGTTTGATATTTAAGTCTGAGCTAGTTACCCTTCCTCTACAACAAAGAAAGCTCTTTCAGAGACATAGATGCCTATCTTAGAAAAAAGCAAATCAGTGTTTGGATGTGCCTACTTCTTTTTGTTGGTATAAACAGAATTTAGGTGATTTTATCAGAAATTAACTTCTCTTAGACCCTTAAAATCCTATTCCTAGTTCCCATTTATTGTTCTTATAGAGCTGAATTCTACAAACCTCAATCACTCTTAAAGCAGTCCCTTCCTAGGTAACTAGTATCACTGTTTGCAAGGGGTTAACCAGGCTGTCAGGTACTACTCAGTGAATAAGCATAGTGGAATCTGGCTCTCTGCCTGAGCATGTTGAATGAGGTTGGTTAAGAATGCTTGATTTACTGTGAACAAATAGTTAAAGCAAAATTCAAAACAGATAAATAAATCATTCATGTAACCGTCACCCACTACTACCACCCCCTGCTAGTATGACATTATGAATACAGAATATCATTAGGGAACTAGAATTGTGAAGCTTAACTGTATTGCAAATTCTGTGCATGGCTACACAGGGTTATGTCAGTTCTGTGAGTATAGTTCCACAGGCTGAACTCTTGTAGAACCATCAAAAAAAAAATTATGTATGTGTAACTGTCTTTGTATTGCTCAGGGTGAAAACATAGCACGGTGAAAGACAACATTTCTAATACAAATATAGTGTCGTCGCATCTGTGGCTTTGTGTATAGAAAAAAAAAAAAACATATGGTTGCTTTTAAATCATAGATAGGTAAGCCTGATCTACCATCAAAAAAGCAGAGTAAACTGGTCTGCACTGAGATTTCTGCTGTTACAGCTAAGCTATCTTTAACCAAAGGAGTTCACCTAAGTTACATTGGACATCTTTATACCTGCACACACAGAGATACATACATAAATAAGCATGTATATATATGTCTATACAGCCTACAGTTATTCTTGCACAAAAGCTATGTCACAGCTATGACAATAAGAGCCTCTGACATTTTGAAAGTACTCGGAGTTGGTTAATGCTTTGAGGTAGATCTGCAGAGACAGTTTCTCTGCAGTGAACTCACCAAAGGAGTCTGAAAGACTTTTAACCTGAAGAAAGCCAGACTTAATTAGAATACATATTAGGACAACATAAATACAGCTCATCATAACTCAGTCAAACACAATACAAAAGAAAAGGGTTTATACACAACTCTCCGCTGTGTCTCTGCAGGAACACTCTTAGCTTCTAGCCAGCTCAGTAGCTTTGAGTTGCAGCAAAATTGGCACAGCTCTTTGTGGCCCTGGGGAGGTTTTTTTCCTCATTTCTAGTGCCTGGTTGTCACTGTCTGCTGCTCCTCTCAGCAAGCTCTCCCACTCAGTTGTGCAGCACTTTTCTGTGATATTTCACTCTTTGCTGACCAACTTTCAGTCTCTGAAAACTTGTCTCCTCTGAGTAAACTAAATCATTTCCAAGGAAGAAACAATTTTCTACCCGGGGAGCTTCATCTGACCCAGTTATTTTTTTAACATAACACATGAACAGAAACAAAGAGTAGTTATATTAGTATATATATATGAAATAGTAATATTATTTCCTTAGCAGTGATATTGTATACTAATCGTAAGAAGGAAAGACAGGCTACAAGGAAGGTTTGCAGGATGCAATGCAAGATGGAAAGTGCTCAAAGACTGACTGAATCAAATCTATTGTAAAGGCTGGTTCACCTGTGCAGGATATTTTGTCTGCAAAGTTTGGCTAAAGCGCCTAAGTAGGAAACAGTGTCTTATAATTATCCAACTTACAAAATGCATCACAGGAAGAGAGATTTCTCAAAGAAGCCCAACAGAAGAAACCTAACAACCAAGACCTTGCGTGCTGAGAAGTCACTTCAGATGAGACAACAAGAATAACTAAATCCAGGATAGCTCTGAATTACTTTTATTCTTCAGGGAACTGGCACCAATCCAGGAGGAGCTTTAGTCCCACTGGGTTTCAGAGTCTAGAAAAATCCAAACTGTAGGTCTCAACTTCTCTTCCTTAAGAGAAGGGATTCTGGATTTTGGTCATTTTGTTTAACTTTGTTTTGTTTTAAACTGGAAGAATAGTAGTGGGAATACATACCCCTGTGCTTCCAGAGGATTTAGTAATACGTTTTTTACTAGGTGTAAGATATGTCAATAATCCTGAAAGTAGGCTGCACAACAAAATTTCATCCTAAGCCACTGGCTGCTTGAGCTGGGCAGCTTGGAGCAGAGCAGTAGGCATATAAAGAAGTTTTCTGTTCAAACAAGGAAAGCTGCAGTAAGTATTTATAGCTAGAGAATTAATAGCAAAGCCAAGACCTTTCTATCCAACTTGAAGTAATATTTGATGACAGAGTTTCTAAAATGTGTTTTCTAATTACTCCTAGCAACTCACTGAAAGCCAATTAGGTGAATGTAAATGAGATTCCTTGAAATAAAGCCAAATCATTGCATAATAAAGATCTATGCAACATGCATTTTAATGAGAGAAAAGTGCAATACCTAAGATAAATAACTTTTAAATCTTTTCTTCCTAATCCTTGCAACCAATCAGCCCTTGAACAGAGGAAATTTGTGGAAAATCTCTGTCCCCTAGCAATACTTATTGCTATTGAGTTTAGCACTCCTGGTTTGTAGTTGCAGATTTGGCTCCTCCTTTGTTCGTTTAGAAAAAGTACAGAACAGCTTCACAAAAGGCATATTTTCAAAAAAAAACCCCCAACCCTTCCAATACAAAGCTATAAGGAAACTGTTAGACAATATTTCACAACAGACATCATATGGACAACCATTTTTATCCTGATTAAAGTGAAAAAATTCTGACATTACACAATTGTTATTGAAATAATTTCTTGACTACAAAAATAGCTACATGAACTTTTCTATCAACACTCAACTTTTCTGAAAAAACAGTAGTCTTTTCTCATTTAGTTATGGCGTTGGTGAGAACAATTTAGTTTTTGCTCCACAGTTTACAGTTCAAAGAATATTTGTGCGTGTGTTGCATTTGCCTATTCGAGTCACTGTCACAAGTAACAAAGGGAGCCAACCATTGAGACAGTTAAAGTGTTAAAAGTAAAAAGCGTGATAAAATGTATTTTAAATATCGTTAAGCCTACTCCCAGAATGGTATAATGAAAGTGGATTGAGACATGCTAAGATGACAACCATACCTTTTGTCTGGAGTTTTGTTTTCCAAAAACCCTCCAGCTTTTTATGTAAAACTACTCTCTAATTCTGTCCTTCTCTTCTCAAACACGCTTAGAGTTTCTTGAGAGAAAAAAAAACAAACCAAAATGCCCTGAAAGAAATCAGCCCACTTCCTTCATATCTTTTGTTCACACTTACCATGTAGCTCAGGATTTTTTGTAGTAGGGCCAAGGTATGAAATTTGTCTTTTGTCCTGTTTCACTTGGTCAGCAAAGCAAACCATCCTAGGGAATGCTCCAGGAGACTAAACCTCCACTTCTCAAAAAGTAAATCTGTTTAATATTAATAGCCTACAATTGCCAGTACCCACCCTTGTAGGAGGGTGGTGAAATCGCTTTTCCCGTCTAACATTCCAACATGCCATCTCAGAAATATAATACTTAAATCCCATTTAGAGAGATATTTCCAAGTACCCCCACATTCACACTATTTTCCTAGGGGCTGAATTTATTTTTAAGATCTCTGCATATTTTCTTGTCCAAGAAAAGGACACCAAATGCCATGCCTATCAATTACTAAATACATATATATGATCCATTTGGAAAATATTGCAAAAATTTGAAACTGTAAATATCTTTGCAAGCTGCAGAAAAATCAGATCGATATGCTTAAAGGTGTTATGAATACATGAGTGCCAGATGCACTGGGCTACAGAAAGCACCACTCCTTTTTGTTATTTAATGCATAGAGTCCACATGGCAGACTAGTGGTAAAAACAAATCTGTTCACTAAGGCCCTTCACAAACTGATGAGCAGTGTAACCTTTTACTGAGATAAAAGTAAAGAAAACAAGGACATGTGAGTGTTTAATATGATCAAACTAATGGCAGCACAACTTTATAAAAGCTCTTAACCACCTGGTTTTCACAACACAGAGCTCAGGGTGGAATTATTGTTCTGATTCTCCTGTAACACTGCCATGATAGAGGGTAGGTTTTCCAAAATAAATATAATCAAAACAATCCTAAGCAGTTGTGTATACCCAAAACACTCCGCAGGATGAGGCACAGATGTGAACAAATGGCTCATATGTACACTTTATAACCCTTCAGGTTATTTTCTGCTGAATTTAAGGGGGAGAAGTAACAAACAATATTTCTTTACACACTTCAGAAAATATTCAATACCAGCCATCATTATCTCAAACTAGTAGGCCTGCTCTTGTATTTCAAATCAGATGGATGTTACCTATTCTAGTTTGATAGCTGTATTTTATATGATTGTATGTGGTCCAAGTTGTGATTATGGCCTGTGGGCACTCTTGCATTATGAATTGACTGATTATATGGGTCTTTAATTATAATAATAATAAATGTGTAAGGCAAACTAAAGTCAAGAGGATAAGTGCAACAACTAGCGCAACAGTTCCATGAAAAATATAATTACAATATTGAGATGTAGAGAATACTTGGGAGAATGAGACTATTAATTGAAATAATTTTCCTCTTCACAAGTAAATTTGGAGACTTATTTGTCCATGACTTAGAGATCAGTATCTGGGATCATCATGAGGAAATTATTCTTTTGTTCTAAGCATTGGATTCATCTCATCAAAATGTAGCTGTCTACAAACCACGTACCTAGGTTTAGTTAGACATCTGCAGGCTCACTGTGCCTAATGCAAAAAGGCAGGGTCATTTTCCCCTCACTTTTAGGACTGAATAAACTCTACCTATGGAAGAGTTGGTAAGAAAAAAAATAGTATTCTTCAGTATGAATTATCAGGATGAGTTTATTTATAGCAATCATCAATTTAGTGTTTCTGTATTGCTAGTTTATATTATATCAAGAGTATCTGATGCACTTTTTCGGATTTTAGCTACTCAGACTCTTTACATTATCAAAGAAAACTTTGGGATGCAAAGGTTATAGGTTTGAGATATACCAGTATGGTATTCTGAAGGCATTTATTTGTTACTTATATTAGACTTCTATCAGAAATCAGTAAATTTATGAAATAACGTTCTGGAGTTTTTTTACTGTATTTCCATTATTAATGATGAGTCACATTTTCTTCTGGCATAAACTGACACAGGTCCTTTGAAATCAATTGGTCTATGCCATATTATTATAATCGGCAATGGAATCCATTGCACCAGCTTCTTCTTGTTGATATTCTGTGAAATAAAAGGGTTTTGATTTTGAGTTGAGCCCTCAGGATTACACCAAATAGTCTGGCAACTTTGCATGCCAAAGCTGTGGGCTGTTGGTGTGTAGAACAAATGGGCAGATGACACACAGAGGACCTGGAAACAGAAAGGAATCGCTGCCTGAGCTATTTCACCCCCGACGTGTAGCGCAACTTTACTCAACAAAACCAGTTTGTTTCATTATGTATTTTTTCCTTTTCTTTTTGTTCCACTATCTGGAGATTTTATGGTTTATTTGGGATATAGGCATTTTGAAAATGCTGTTTTAGTTAATTTTTTGATAAAGTGCCCAGAGCTTTTGCTCTGAAGGAAGAAAGCCTCATGGTGTAAAAATTTTAGCATTTAAATTTAAGTTTCAGTCTTACAAACATTTACAAACATGTTCAATTCAGAGGTAGTCAACCTAAAGTTTCTGAACTATGAATGTTTTGAAAGCATATGGTATGAACAGATGATATAGAACAGGATAATAGGAGTTTGTAAGAACACACTAGCGTTATCCTGGATGAGTTCTAAAGTTATTCAGCTACTGAATCCAAGAAACTATAACTTGCTTTGCCATGTAGAGTTACTCTATATAATTACTATAAATGGTGTTAATAATTTGCATGTTAAATACTATGACTACATATTTACAGTTAGTGATGTTTCTTAAAATCTGTTCAGGTAATAAAGACTAAGAAAAATTCTTTGTTTGAAATTGCTTCACTTAATTGTTTACCACTAATTTTAATGGAGTAAATAATACTTTCATGTTATCCAGACCTCAAGAAATGAAACATTTTTGTCCACGGAATTTACTCTGCAAATTAAGTATATTATATAAATTTTATGGAGATGCCCTTAATTGGTCATATTAAAACTGATTTCCAAAGAGTAAGACAATAATTTTAGCCAGTTTTATTTCTTTGGTAATTTTTGTGCCAAAGATTATTCAGAAAAGAACATCTTTTTACACTGAAATACATGGCAAAGGAATGACTACTGAAATGGAAGAAAGTGTAGCATATAGAGGAAGTATACCTAAAGAATACTTAAAAGTATTTTAGCAAAGACAGAAAAAATGCTAGGAAAGAAAGGCGGAATAGAGCAGAGTGAAATAAATCCTATGTCTGAGTACAGTTTTAGCACTGGAACTAGGAAAACTAAGACATGAATGTGATACCACAGGTATGAAAGAAGAAACAAATAAGGGAGTGAATAGGTTACTACTGTACTTTGTAAATCAAAAAGTGATTCCTACATTTCAGATAGGAAAAAGACTCTAGGAAGAAGCAAGCCAAAGATGATCAAACATGAACCAATTTTTCAGCAGGATTTCTGGAGAAATTATGTTTTACTAGATTTCAAGACCAGAAGAGACCACTATTGTTATCCAGTTCAAACTCTCACATCATAAACCAGAGAATTGAGCTAATGATTTTGTAGCATGCACATAATTTTTGATTGAACCAATACATATCTTTCAACAAGACATCCTAAAAGACTCAACATGCTGAAGATCTATACTTAGGTTATTCAAGTCACTAATAAACCACCTTATTAAGCTATTTTACTGTTTTTCTTACAATTTCAGCCCTTGGATCTAGTTACATTTCCTGCTGGATCAAAGATTCCCCCTGCAATTTTAGCAATGTCATGGACCAGTAAGATTTGGTGATGACCTGAGTATAAGAGAAAATGCACCAGGACCTTAAAAAAAGGACAGTGTGGAACAGCAGATTTAGGCAAACAGGAGGACTAGGAAAGAACTGAGAGGAAATATGTCATGTCAGTTTTGTGAAATAAATTCTCATCACAGGAGAAACATGGCAAAAGAAATCACATTTTTGCCAGATGCATGAAAAGTAAAACATATGGCTTGTTTGTCTCACATTTTTTGCATATTTCTTCTGTGTTGACAGACAGGTTTTGGAAGATGGAAAGTGCCTTTCATTTCAGTGAAATGTCCATATACTTTTTATAATTATTATTACTATTTCGTCAGCTTGAAAAGGACTGTTCCAAATAGTTAAAAATTACTCCAAATAAAACTAAAACCAGGAATACATTGGAAAAATTCAAGAACAAGCCAGAAATTTTAATGAAATCCTACAATTTTATAAAAGATAACATTTTTGGGGAGCCACATTTTTTCCAAATCCCGGGGGGGTGGGGGCGGTTAGCAATGGAACAAAACAGTACTTATATATCCCTTTATTTGTCAAGATAGGGGAAAATCTATACAAGCTTTGCTTTTATTTCCCCCCTTTTTTTTTTTACTACTTTTTACCTGTCACTGAAAAAGAAATCTTATTCTTTTTGAAGACAGTGAACAAAACAGATTCAAGGAAGTAACTTCTTATTTTTTAAGATATTTTTCATTTAAAAACAGAAAAGGAAAAAACAAACCCAAATTGCTGCCCTACTGTCCCACACTATATCCAGAACTTAATAAAATTAATACAGGTTAAAAAGCTAAGGTAATGTCCTGACCCAGAGCAAAAAAATATTCTAATTTTTCTGCACCCATGAGTGTGACAGTGCCTACATGTAGATGCCTGGTCCAGGGAATACGCTTCACAGATGGGCTCCCGAGTTTGCCTTAGTCAAAGGAGGCAGTTTGGCAGCTGTGAATGGGCTCTGCAATACACAGTGTATTGGGCAATAGGACAGTGAGACATAGTGAAGAAATCTGCCCTCTTCTAGGCCTGGAGTATGTCTGTCCCCTGAGCAGAAGCATTTGGTCTTGTTTCATAGATGCTAACCCTGCATCTGGACGTCCTGGGAACATGTCATTAGGACATCTAAAGTGTCTCCAAGCTCAAAGTGGTACATCTATACAGCATGTCTATTTGGACATAAAGCATAGTTATTTGAGCCCATACCTATCTTCTTCCAAGACCTTTCATCTCAAGGAAATCTTGTTAGCAACACAGAGCACTTGGCTTACCTCTTCATTTTATCGGGGTCTGGGTACTGGAAGCAAGGAATGTAGACGCAACGCTTTCCATACAGAAACGGTTAAAGGGAGAATTTTATTAATAAATGTTAATTTCATGGCCCATTTTTTCCTTTTTTCTTTTTTCTAGTTTGTTTCCCCATCTTGTCATTTTTGAAACATAGATTTTTTTTTTGAGTTGTGTGAAACCGCAGCTCTCAAAACTATGACAACACTTACCAATAACTGCCACTGTGCTGACAGTTAAGCATCCAAGTTTAGTGCAACTTGTCTTTGAAAATAATTCCAAAGTGATGACACTAATGATTTTGATTATGAAGTGGAGAAGAGAAATGATAATTAGTAATTAATCTCTAACATATATGTTGGCAGTCAAAGTAAAAGAATTATTATGGATTAAAAATTAAACGAACTACCCAATTCATGTAACAAGGACAGAATTAGGCTATTCATCAGGAAGGTATTTAAACAGGCATCTAACTTAAGTAAAGAGATGCCCACTGAAATGCATTGTTTAAAAACAGGAGTAAAGTGGAGTCAGTGAGATAAAATAGCAACCAATATGACTATTCATGTTTGTGAGTATTTAAATACCTTTGGGGTAAGTAAGGATATGTTTGCATGAAGGAGTAACATAAAATTCAATTCATGGATATGCTTTCAGCCAAATATTTTAAAGGTATGCAACAACTATAATAAGAATCTGTCTGAGAACAAGTTGTGCAAAAACTGAATAGGGGTCCTGAGATATATGCCTTTGTATGATACCTTTATAAATCACTCCTGCAGAATCAAGGAGTCAGCATCCTGCTATGCACAGCTGCTTACCCGGAGAACTTCAAATAAAAAAAAATAAATATAGAAAAAAAATGAATGTGGAAAAACACTATACAGCTGAAAAATTAGACAAGCACAGTTTGTACTGGATCATTAGTCATGTATTGGCAAGTCCTGATTTTCAAGGGTGTCACCAGCTCAGAAGTCATTTGGCATTCTGATTTAGGCCATAAATATCTAGTCACATGCTAAATAAAACAGTCATTTTTACCCATGTTATTTTAGCATAAGATTCTTTAGCTATTTAGAAACTCCTGTGAATGTTTTGGAATTTCAGCATACAGAACAACTGGAGGAGCAAGCCCTTAACTAAGCCAGTTATAAGCTACTCTGTTCTTACAAAACGGGTTATCTATGTGCAATAGTCTATCCTGTGGCAGCTGATCATACTTTGCTGAGCAGATCCAAGAATAATGCAGGTAATGGCAACTAAAACAAAGTTAATTGGATTGCAATAAAAGGTTAACATTGATAAAAAAATCTTCCACAAATAGAAGTGAGTCACGGAGCTTTGGTTAAAAACAAGGTCCATTTCAGAGAATGCCCAAGAAAAAACCTGCCCAATGGAGGTGGACAGAAATGGTACTTTTGGAGTAAGCGAAGGAGCTTTACAAACGGGGCAGATAATAGTACTATCCAAACAGTTAAATACATTTTGTAACCTAGGAATTTCCAGAATGTTGAATTAAAATGAATAAAGTTTACTCCAATGCACGTACACAGAAGATGAGCAAGGAATGCTTTATCCATTCACAAAGCCAATGAATGAAGTTTTCACCATTTCTCCAGATGCATTAGATTAAAAGGAGATCAAGCCAAGGAGACTGTTTCAGACTGCTAAAAGCAAATACTCCATTAAAAGCAGATTAACACTGAAAGCACAATTGTTCTACACATTTTTCTTAAAGATTTTAATGTCACCTACTAGGGTGCAAAATACAGATGATGACTGCAAATGCTAGGTCAGAGACTAAAGGTGAATTCAAGGTGAGACGTGTCTTAAGAATAGAAAGAGAGAAAGAAACACTGAGTATACCCAGCCAGGAAATCTATAAGATGAATTGGTATGATGGCATAGTTTATGCTTTTTCCTTTAGGGGTAGTGTACTTATTAATAACTAGAAGATATCAATGCAAAATCTGCAATGAGAATTTTTTTTTTTTTTTTTTTTTTTTGCCACGAGCAGGATTCAACAATATCTATAGGGGAATACAAGGGTCTAGCTCATATTTACTGTAAGACAGGCAGGGAATTGCATTCAAAGTTGAAAATGGGGAGAACGCATTAGCATAGGTTCATAACAGTTGGATAGCCAGAGAGAGAGAATAGGTTTTCTAGCATTTGCATTCTTTAAAAATTGTTCTAGATTAATAGGTTTCTATTGCCAAGGGTTTGACATTCCTAGATATTTATTAGCTTTCTCTCAAATATTTTGGGGATAGTTAAGAATTATTGAGATTTCATTTTATTGGCAATCCAAGACTTATTTCTAAAATATTGGAATGTACTCCATGTTTCAGGGAGAAATCACAAGAGCAGGAAATCTCACCAGCAAAAATTTTTTATGATAATAACTGAAACAATCTTTTAGACTGAGCAGGATTTGTAAAAGCTCCTACCTGCCTCTAGATAGAAGGCATGCTACGTATTTAGGAATACAGGAAGGATGAAAACAAGTAATAATACTTAGAAACAAAGTAGCAGACAAACACCTACTTGCATTATTCATGGTCATTTGACTCAGAGGTCAGGGCTTTGTTCTCCACCCACCAGTCATCATAGCTCAAATAGCATCAGCACATTGCAATCACAGAGTAATATAGCAATAAAAAGAAAACATATTGGCACTTGACAGTAGTTTGGAATAGTAAAGTGGCACAGTGATATAGTAAGTTAGGTCAATGTCTAGTTAGGAGCTGTAATTGTTTGTGAGTCTGGAAAAGCTGGTTTTGATGTTTACACTCAAGGTTCTTGGTGAGCAGGGATTTGGCGAGTCTGGTGGAAAAAGTAATGTTTTGTTTTTTGTTTTTTTTTTAAATTTGGCTTTTAGAATGGTTTCCAGCCCTTGTATTTTTGGTCACTGAGGATGAATGGCCACTAGGGCTATAGAGCAGTCCTTGGGGCTTATGATTTAGGCATTGCTAAGACTATTAGCCAGGCAGCTGTGGATCCAGTGCCAGTGATTTTAGGCTGTGGGCTTTTTATTTTGAAGCGTCCTCAAATACAGTATTTCTGGGCAACCATTTAGTCAGGTTCATTAGAAACACATACCTATTTCTCCCCTTTTTCCACTTGGTTATACTATTATTTGCTTTAAGAAGTCCAAAAAAGACTTTAACAATAATGCTCATTATTTCTGTCACCTGTGGCTCAGCAAATGGTCTTAAGCAGTACATGAATGTATATTTGGAGCCCAGACAAAACCTCAATGGAACCAAAACTAGACTTTCAAAAGTCCATTCCCTATTTATGTAATATTTCCTAATATTTCACATGCAATTACATTTAGTGTCTGGCTACCCTCTAACTTACCTGCCTCCACTTTGTGGCTTCCCTAGTCAATAGTTTAAACATAAAAAAGAAGAAATCTTTTTATCTCTGTCTATTTTATGGATTTTAGGAGCTGAGTCAAAGTGAATTTACCAATGGGTCAGACGAGGATGTACAAAGATGAAAATAGATTTCAGACCTGTTATTTAATTCAGGAAGCATGTGTGGGTGGTGGAAATTAAACAATGTCATCTATCATGAGCTTTACTGGACTTGAGATTCCTTTTCCTCTTCTGTAGGGAAAATAAAGCTTCAGCAACCATGACTAGTCTAAACTGAGGCCTTGTTTCTAGAAAGAGGTGACCCTAAAAATCAAAATTTATTATCATATCCATATTTTCACCAAAGATGAAGGGTTTTAGGCATGTAGTTATATTGCTTGTAACAGAATTTGAGTTTGTCATAAAGTTCTTGCATAGATCGAGATTGTTGCTTTGCTGAAGTATGAGGACATCCAGGTCCATTCTTCATTCTAACAAATGAGAAATAATGACATTGTCTTGTTTTTCCTCAACTCCATATAATTTGGCTGCAGTTCCCTTTGCAAGAACAAATTGTTTAAATCAAATTATGGTATGTATACCAATAGCAGTGGTAAAGCTACTTCAAAGTATGTGCAGAAAAATATCTGGCCTACTGCCTTTTCTCCAGAGAAGATGGGGAACAGCTGTTTGGCCAGTGAACTCTGGCTGCTCGGTTAAGTGAAACATGCACAGCCCACTGCAGAGGTGGCAGATGCTGCTGCTGTTGCTGCCAACTGGTGCAACTCAGTTCTTAGTCTGTGGTGGCATTCTCTTTTCAGGAAGTGCAGATATATGGAATTACACCTTTTTGGATATCTTTTTACATCAAAACATGCCTCCAGTTTTCAGTAATCTGTAGTTTAGTTACAAATATTTCTGCAGTCAAAATGGTCTAGTGGGAGCCTAACCCAGACTATAGACATGGTTGGTTAAGATTCCTCTTCTAACTTATTTTTGAGCTGGTAATCTTTAGGCTTCTGTTATGGTCAAAAAGGAAAAGTAGAAACTTGTAAGGCTTGAGTCATCTTTTGGTAACTAAATTATTTAAAATAGGTCAGACAAATCACTCACTAGAAGTGTTTAGGTTTTTTTCAGTCTACAAAAGAAGTCTTGAGACTAGTTAATATGTGTGGGTCCATATTGCAAGCATTTAAAGTTAGGTCAGATAAATCCCAGTATTTGTGTAGAAAATGCTCACAGTTGCTTAGAATAATTTAATGAGACTGGAAATAAGATAAATTCAAGATTATTAGAATTATTCTTTCAAAAGGTTACACAAAGTAGACATAGAAAACCTAAATCTGAAAGTTCAGAGAATCCAGATATTACAAGTGTGCATGTATGTATGAGTGTGTACATTCAAATACCAACTCTTCTTTTTTATATCTGTGTGTTCTTTACATGGGGGCAAATGTTAGTATGCTGCTTTAAATCAACATCCAGTATGTGACATTGGCCAGGGGCAGATATTTAGAAAAAGGTGTATGAAGCTTTCTGGTAGACAATCGTATAAGAAATTTTCAATGGGAAATTCCTCCTTACCCTCTACCAGACAGTGGTGGGTTGATGACCTGTACTATAAGGGATCAGAAAAAAAGGACTAAGTGGATGAGAATCTCACTTAGCTAAGGAGGTTCACAATAATTTCTATTGGAGTTCTTATCTATTCAATGCTCAGAGGAGAATAAAGCCTAAAAAATAAATTACTAGACTACTTGCCTATGTTTTTGTCTTGCTGTTCTTTTGTTAATTCTTCCATGCAAATGTACATACCAATACTCAGGCTTTGTATTGCTGTGCTGATATGTTAAGATTACTATAGGACATATTTAAATGAATAAAATATTTGGTTAAAAAGGTGGTTGGGTGTTGGGAGCAGTGACATATTATTAATTAACATTTTTCTTCTTTAGTTGGAAGAAAATGCAGAGTTCATAGCCTTTAGCTTGGGTGAGGTGACAGTATTACAAACAAGTTAGGGAGAAAGGCTTAACTGTACTCTACATAAAGAATAAAGTTGGTAAACAAATCCAACTTGGATAACAAGCAGACTACAGAGCTTTGGCAGCCTTGCTTTTGTATTATTTTTGCCTTGTGTTGTTTTTCTAATTAAATGAAGCAAGGCAGAGCATTCAGAGCATGACTCAAGCTATTGCTAAAAGTACTAAATTAGATTAGTTTGGCATTTAAGTCCCAGCAATTTTTACTCAAATGCTTGGACTGTAAAGAAGGGAAGCCTTGAGGAATGAGGCTTAGGTCATTGCTTCTGAAAAGTCAAGTCCACATAATAAGCATCAGTATAGAAGATCTTCTTAATGCTGTTTCTGTGTCATCCATATGACCTGGTTACGCAGTATGTCTTAGCAAAACAGTTTGTTAGATGTTTCTGCACATAATTTGGGAGGGGGCAGGAGAGAGGGAATTAAACATGTAGGAAATTACAAGACATTATACATGGCGGGGGCGGGGGGGGGGGCAAAGGCACGGTGTACATCAAATCCTTTGTGTTTTCTCATGGTACCAAGTGTCCTTGTCCAGAAAGTGCCAATCCACTGTGCATGTGCTATCACGACATTAAGAGCTTGTGTTGCATCTGCTCCCATTCTATACACTGCAGAACACACCAACAGGAGGCTTCCAAAAAGAGGAAACTCTCTTTGTTATAGGGCTGAGATGGGTACCTAGATTAATACCTTTCTAAAATAATTTAAATTTCTTTATGTGCCGTGCTACCAGAACTACAAAGAACTACAATTCATAAACTGCAAAGATCCTTTTTTTTGCCTGTGAATAGACTTTTCTTTTTTCTTTTTATTTATTTGTTTTTCTTCCTGATGGATGCTAGCTAGAGAACTGTGGTCTTAATATAAGGTGAAGAGGCAGAAATATTTAGAAAAAAAAGAGGATGACATAAGGCTTAAAGGTTAAGTAGGTTCTTGCCTACTTCAGCCCCCTGATTAAAAAAAAAAAAAGTCAACCACTTTATACAAGAACATGATGACCTTTCATTTATTTACCACTGTCTGACAGCAAGCCCTCTGTGCCTTCAGATGTTTGCAGAGCACCCAGCTCAGTCTGACCTCACTTCTTACTGAGGCTTTCCTGTTACTCTAATGCCAATATTTGCCAGCCATGATTACTAATGCTTGTAAGGCCATATGCTTTTTCTTCATGGAAGTCTGTCTAACTTGGGGTGAAAATCATATTTTGTCTAATAATTTTCACTTATCTGAATAAATCTAAGGGTGGATATCAAACCTGTTTATCAGAAAGGAAAATGCCTTATGCCTATGATTTATTTTTGAAAGTGTATCGTATCATATGCCATGTTACTCTTTATTTAAATGACCTTCATCTGGGAATGTAATTTTACATCGTAGGTTTGTGACAACATGATTTTCATTTATTACCTGACAGTTGTAAAGTATAGGTCATTATCAGACAGTAAGTAACTGACTTTAAGTTGTCCAGTGATGGAATTTTGCTATACTGGATAAATTTTAAATGCATCCCTTTAAAAGACCAAAGCGTTATGCTTAGTCCCATTGTATTAGTGGTACAAGAAAAGTTTCTGCCTTCATACACATCAGTACTGGGGGCAAAGAAAAAAAAAATTACCTACCACCTTCTTTCTTCTTTAGAAGTTCATAGACCAAAGTATTTTAGTGTTTCCTTAATGCTCCCTCCATAACGGAGCTCAGTGTTGAGTCCTAAGTCGCAGATCTGACTTGAAAGATGCAATCTACATGCAAAGGGTGTTACATTTCCACGACAGGTTCTAAACTTCCTGGCTGCACAATGCAAACCCATAACTGCGTAAGCACTGATTACTGCACCTCTGGAGCAGATGTTTATTGTTCTAACAATTTCTTCCTCTTAACAGCCTTCCAGTGATTCAAATAAAGCAATAATGAAAATCCAATTTGTGGAGTTCAGTTTTGTAGAAGAAAAGTGAAAAAAATATTTTCTTTTTTCTTTAATGAAGATATTTTTAGAACAACCAAGATTTCTAAATCCAGTAAAAAAAAAAAAGGAAAAAAACCCCGAAACTAAACAGACCCATCCTCAAGACATATGAAGAATTTTCAATATCAGTGACCATGAGGGGAAACACTGTTTTGTTTAGCCACTGATTCTTCACCCATATTGGCACATTAGTGTTCAGTATACCCTCTTGAAGCCAAATGGTTTTTATGCCCAATATACTATTGTAGCACTTTTCACCTTTCCAAATTATGCAGAATTTAATTTATTCCAAACAACACTAGTAAAAAAGATAATATTGAAGACAAGATCATACTATAAATATTTATTGGGCCAGGCAAAAAGTAATAAAATAACATGCATCTAGAAAACTAAATTCTTGATAAAAATAATTTTAAATGAGTCCCTGCAGAGCTCATCCGAGTCTTTTTTGGCTTGTGTAGGGAACAAGTGCTCTGTTAAAGAAACAGGAAGCAATTCTAAAGACTGCAGCAAGTAAACACTTACTTCCATTAAAAATCATAACAACAAAAACCCAAAAACCCAAACCAAAAAAAACCACAAAACCAATATTGCCTAAAATTTAATATAATAGTACATCATTGATGCATTATTTTTCTTTATGATTGGACTCTTAAATAAAGAAATACATAAAATCATACAGCAGCAGAATGATTCTACTTATATGAGTAATATCTACTTCAATGTGTATGTGTTGAATCTTCACTGTTATGATAATCTTGGACTAATAAGTGACATATTTCATACTCATTTAAACATAAAATTGTGTGCAAATTTCTACTATCTCTTAAAAAGCACAATTGATTTTATTCACACAAGTGTGCATTTTCTTGTGCACCGGGCAGAGCATGGGAAGCTGAAAAGTCCTTGACCAGTGTAAGCACTACTTAGCAACAACTAAAACATCAGTGTGTTATCAACATTATTCTCATACTAAATCCAAACCACAGCACTATACCAGCTACTAGGAAGAAAATTAACTCTATCCCAGCTGAAACCAGGACAACAACAAATGAAGTTATAACCTAACATATATGATGACAATTAATTCTTCAGTGCATACTGTTCTAATATAACTTTGGTTTCTTTTTACTGGCTTTGCCAGCAAAAAAGGTGTTTTAAAATCCTGTTATCATATGAATTACTAGAAACATCATCTCTAGTCTGAGCTGAACATATGGAGCTGAATATATGGAGCTGAACAACTGTCTATCTCCTAGTCGAGGCTGCCTGAGATTCAGAGGTTAGGTATGGTTACCTAACCTGTGGAACCATACACAGGAGCATGAGTGCCATGAATATACTCTGAGAAACATGGAGCCAAGCATGAGAAGATTGAGGCTGACTTTTGCAATAACAGCTCATGGTTACAACTCTGATTTTCAATGAGGAAACTTGGATGCAATCCTTCCTTATCCTAAAGTTTGAAATCTGTTTCTCAGGGAAGAAGTTGCTAAGCTATGATCTGTTCTGGGGAAGAGGAGAGGACCCTGTACCCCTCCTGGTGATGTTACCTGCTGTGCTGTCAACCACACAGGGTAAAAAGGACTGACAGAAGTCTAATGTCAATGACTTATAACTAAAGCACCAACAGAAAAGAAGCTCAACTATGCACTAGTTTCCCAGTTAAAGCAACAACCCTACCTTGGTAGCCTAGCAGGCAGGCTATTCAGGTGGATAGTAGCTACGTCAAATAATACCTTTTTCCTGCTCCTGGAATATACTACAGGGATAGTGACTGTGCTAATGCTCCAGTCTGAAGCTCCCTCCAGGGAGCTCCACTATGCAGCAGACACAGTGGTGACAGGACACCATGCTTTGCACTGGGTCAGTGCTGGTGAAGGACGTAGCCCGGCTCAAACAAGAAATCCTGAAAGCAAATGCAGCAGGCACAGGGGTGATGGGACACCACTAGGTCAGTGCTAGTGGTGGTCATAGTCCGGCTCAAACAAGAACTGCCTGATCATCCAGCTGCCGCCAACAGCCTTCCCTACGCAGGTAAACTAGTGCTACTGCTGCTTAGAAAACAGTTGTAATGAAATTAGCCAGCAATTGAGAGTCAAAGGTATTCAGTTAATAAAAGCAGCATTGTTAAATTAAATGGGTGTAGAGCAAGGAGTCTGAGTACCTCTAGCTATGTTGTTCTCTGTCTGACATGTAGCATTTAAAAAGTGGTACTGCACTGTGCACAAAATGAAAATAAGTTTCAATAGCTTGAGAGAGAGTTAATATACAGAAAATTACTTTTAAATGGCTTAGCATTATGGCAGGTAGAGCTTGAAATATTTAAATCAAAGGTTGCTTCTCATAAAAAAAAAAAAGAGGTTAAAAATCAAGCTAAGATTAATATTAAATCACCTACTTTACCTCCATTATGATAAATCCTCAGCTTGTTCCTGGAGAGATCTAGTGTGTCTGAATGCTCCAGAGTAGAAACTATCTCCACCTACTCAAGAAACTATGCATTGTGTCTTGCGTGCAGAGCCCTGCCTGGCGCTGACCCATGGTGCAGGTTTATTCCCCGCATCATCAATCAGGAAGGCTATTTGAACACCAAGGTGTACAGAGAGCCTTATTAACTCTCTCTCCACCAGAACAATTTACTAAATATAGAAGTGTACCACATTTTTTTTCAGCAATTTTGGTTGTAAACAGAGAAACACAAAAGCCACAAGTAACTGTAAATGTTTTCATTCTAAATTTGTGTGTGGCTATTTTTAACTTGGGACTTGTTTTTTGAAAGTGAGGAAGAGGGAATCTCTATAAAAAGCCACTTTCTCATTCAGATCAACTTATGTTCAAAATAATTGCATTGACATTATTCTACATCTATGTTGTTGGTATACTCAAATAAAGGATTTGGTTCAGAAACTGAAGTTCATGTTGAGCTAAGAAAGCTTTCCTTGTGTAACCTTCTGTGCTTCATCTGGCTGAGAGAACATGGAGGGTGCTTTCATTAGCTAAATGAGTTGGATAGATATTGTGCTGATACTGGTTGCTTATGTATCAAGTCTCAAGTCCAAATACAGTAATCTAATAACACCACAGGCAACTTACATTCAGGCAGTTCAACAGCACAGAAAGAAGTCGGGAAGTCTAAGAATTTGAGGTACTTTTAGGTAAAGAGCTTTGTGTGTTTTAAAAAGAAAGGGACATTGTATGTCTTTTACCGTTTCTAAAGATGCATTGTGCTGTATGGAATGGATTTTGCTGTCTTATGCATCAGTATTACACCTACGTAATTCCAAAGCTGTGCTGGACTTCCATTGATGCTGATGACAAGAGATCCAGACCCCAAATCTAAAATCCAGTACATTCCCAACACAGAAGTGCTTAACTTCCAAGACATATGACCGTAGCTGTCTGTAAACCAGCTGTCTCTGCTGATGTGTTGGCATAACATCATCATGGCCTGTAGACCTACAGACTTACACAAGTGAACTTACACAAAGTGAACATCTAACTTTCTTTTGCGCTTGAGCAAAGATGAAAACAGTTAACCAACATACAAAAGGCAGATTGAGCTACAGCAATGTTTCTTGGCTAACTAAAGTGAACTAAATTAATTTTGCAACTATAAAGCTTAAATACTAGGATTTAGTACAAGTGACACGGCGAACATTTAGGGATTCTGAGCATTATTTGGAATAAACAGAAGCTTAAAACCTGGATGGCAAAACCAATCCTTTCTCATAAGGGCGTTGCCTGAAAAAATACTGAGAAGGAATCCCTCCTCTGGGACATATAACTACTGCACAGGCTTTTTCCCAAGGGGAGGGTACCGACAGATGTTTGTAAATCCTCTGGCTTCTTTCCCCACGAGCCTTACTCCAGACTCCAGAGGACTCTTTGCTTGAAGGCGGATTGAGCAACTGCAGAGCTACACTTTTCTCTACAAGTAGCCGTGGAGCACAGCTCCTGCTCCAAGCAGAAGGGAAGCACATGGTTCTGCTGTATTTCCAGCTGTCCATCAACTTTTGGTTTAGGCTGGAGAATTTGGCTCTGAGGAAATGTGTTTAAATTCATCCTATCCTCTGGTGGATAACAACAGCCATGCCTGTGTTACCTTGTGTAGCAGAGAAAATAATCACTGGAAAGCTGGCAATTACGGTTAAACAGAGGGCAACATTTTTAGGGAGAAGAAAAAGCTGATGGCTTCCTGGCTCTGAGTTTTGTATATTTCTCTACATTTATTACTCTATTGAAATGTTTCCTCAAACCAGAATGATGCAACACATAATCTCTTGTTCAGCTGAAACCGTAGATGGCAGAGAATACAGGGAATACAGCTCTAATCAAAGAAAATAAGAGTAGACATTGGATCTGATCAGGCCGTCTGGTTATTTTATAGCTATCCTGGCCCTTAAGGAAACAGATCTCTTTCCAAACAGAACCTGTTAGAATGCAGACGTTTTTTGACATGCTAAAAGTCTGCATTTGTTTGATCTTGACCAACAATCCGAATGTATATCAACAGAAGGAAAGCACACATCTGCCACAACAGGCATGTTTACAATCATTTTAATGACACCATTAGATTCTGTTTGCCAGTGTTCACTTATTTCAGGCTTTTATACAAAAAACATGTGAGATAAGTTTACCACCTGTGCACAATGGAAACAACCCATTTAAATGAATAATTTTAATGGCAATACATAGCTCAATTGTTTTCCTCTGTTCACCAACCTAATTGTGGGAGCACAATTATGTTTACCCAGAATACACAGAGTTTTTGTGTTCCTGCAGAAAGTTTCTTTTCGAACTAACCTAGGTTAAGAGTTACTCCAAACAGAACTTTGCATGCTTGCAAAATACACAAACACGCTTTAAAGACAGACCACTTTAGAAAGTTTTTCAGGTGACAGGTAGGATTAGTTTTTAATGAGTAATCCAGTCTTAAAAGACATCTGAAAACATCTACCCACTATGTTAAGCTCCTCTGGATTTAAATGTTTTAAGAAAGTTAGAGTTTGTCTTTGAGGGCTTGATGTTGTTCCCACTGATGTCACTGGGAAAATTCATGATAGTTTCTACAGAGCACAATTTAAATTAAGATGGAATATAGATGGTGTTACACAAAAAGGCAGAGAGACTAAAGATACGGTAACAGCCTTCCATTGCAGATGTGACAAAATTCCTGATATTGTATTAGTTAAGATAAGCACACACATATCTTCCTCACTCACCTCCTCATTGTACTGCTACTAAATCTCCCAGAACCTCAGGTATTGATTGCGCCTTATTGTGCAAGATAAGATAACCAAATAACAAAAAAAAACCCAAAACTGTCTCAGACACGAAGAGCTTAGCATTAAATCCACAAGGGTGTTTAAATCTCATCGACTGGATAGATATTTATAGTCTAATTATCTAACATGTAATTAGCACTCCTTCTGGAGAGAGAACTGAACAGGGGATTACATGTGATGTTGCTGAGATATTACAAGAGGTTATGTGCTACACAATCCAGCTTTTTATGTAAAAGAAAATCATGATACTAATACACAGCCCAGGTCTGTCTTATTGCTTTGCTCAAGGGCACTGAAGAAAACCATTGCTAGTCAAACAGCAGTGGCGAAGGTGTGAACTGCACACAGGTGACCTGCACAAATCAACATGCATCTATGTTAAGAAAATTCAGCTGGAATCAGAACTGTACTAACACCTGGTCTCTGTTAGACTATACATGATCTTAGCACCATTTTCAAAAGGAATGACATTATCTAAAAAGATGGGGTTCAAAATGCATGTAAAATAGTCACTGACTGGTACTTCCAGAGAAAAACTGTGGGGTTTAAAAACCACAACAGAACAGAACAAACAAAAAAAAATCAGCTAAAAACCAGCTTTTTGTATTTTTCAGTTTTACTAAATGAAGTTCCAGTGAGCAGTTCTGAGTTTTGGGTTTGCATTTTTTTTTTTCATTTTTTTTTTAATTGTTGGAAAAATATTATTAGTTTTTAGTTTCCATTGAAACATTCAAAGGGAACAAAAACCCCTTTTCCATACACACACACTGTTTGTTACAGCTAGGCTAAACAAAAATTATAGAGCTTTCATCACATGATACTTTCACTGTTGTTTTCTTACTGCCTCATGTTATCTTACATTCGTAGCAGGTAATACCACTCCTAAATCCCAGAAGATGAGACATGCTGCCATCTTCATTTTTTTTCTGAAATAATGCCCATGCAGAATGCAAAATGTGATTTTAAAGTTTTGCTAAGAGTCTTAATTAAAACCAACTGAATCTTAAAGTAGTAAAAATAATTTTTAAAACTTACTCAAATAAAGCATAAAAATTTCTTGTAATCTGTATTTTAAATTACTGGCATTAAGCATAGCAGAGAGCTGCTGATGGTTACTTTTCAAATGGATTTGCAAGTCATAGCATTATTCAACATCTTGGACTATATGGTGTCTCAGAAATGTCAGGGGCACCTTTTCAGCAGAGCATTTAATTGCACAGTTACACATGTATCTAAGTACCACTCAGCTATGTGAAAATGAATTAAAACAGGATTTGAACATATACTTACATTTAGGCACAGTGTTAAGCACAATACTGAGCTGGGCTCTACAACATTTCTATTTTCCAAATAATCAGTAAGCCACTCTAGAGTATTTAAGGATGTTCATTCATATTTCACAGCTGGGTAGTTAAATAAAATAGATTTTTTTTTCTTCAGGCTGTTTTAAGTTGTTTTTATAAGGAGAATTTTATATGCACTTCACTGAGCAAGTTCAGCAAGCTCAGCTCTGACACATGCAGTGTGTAAACCAGGTGCTCTCATTTGCCTGCTTACCATGAATGCATGATTCATTAAGGAGCTGGATTGCCCATCACCACTTCATATGCAGTAAATGTTACAATGCAAGTAAACTGAAGTTTTGCAGTTAATCTCTCAATAAACCATGTTAACTGGGAGGTTCTCAGTTATCACAGAACCACCACGATGGGAAGGCTCCTCTGGAGATCACCTAGTCCAACTCCCTGCTCAATCATGGTCAGTGAGAGCAGGTTGTCCAGGACCATGTCCAGTCAGGGTTTGAATGTCTTCAAGCATGGAGAATTTACAGCCTCACTGGGGAAACCTGTTCCAGAGTTCACCTAACCTCACAATAAAAAAGTGTTTCCTTATGGCCAGATGGAATTTCCCATGTTTCAGTTAATGTCCACAGCCTCTTGTCCTGTCACCAGGCACTGCTGAGAAGAACCTGGCACTGTCTAATTCACTCCCATCAGGTATTCACAGACACTGCTAAGATCCCCCTGAGCCTTCTCTTCTCCAGGCTGAGCAACCCCAGCTCTCTCAGTATCATTGAATGACTGATACCCCAGTCCCTTAATCATCTTTGTAGCCCTTCATTGGATTTGCTCCAGTAAATGAGTATCTTTCTTGTACTGGAGAGGCCAGCACCAGACCCAGCACTCCAGATGGGTCTCACCAGTGTTGACTAGAGGGGAAGAATCACCTCCCTGGTCCTGTTGGCAATGCTCTGCCTAGTGCATCCCAGGAAGCTTTTGGTCTTTTCTGCCATAAGGGCTCATTGCTGGCTCATATTCGGTTTTCTGCCTGCCAGAACCACCAGGTCCTTCTCTGCAAAGCCGCTTTCCACACAGTTGGTCCCCAGTGTGTACTGGTACATAGGGTTACTCTTCCTCATGGGCAGGACTTGGTATTTTCCTTTGCTGAATTTTGTGAGGTTTCTGTCGGTTCATTTCTCCAGCCTGCCGAGGTCCCCGTGAATGGCAGCACAGACCTGGTATATGAACAACTCCTCCAAGTTTTGTATCATCTGCGGACTCGCTGAGGGTACACTTGGTCTCCTCATCCATCTCCTTAAGGAACAGTTAACAATTTAACAGCATTGGCCCTGGTATCAATACTTGTGTACACCATTTGTGACTAGCCCCTGGCTGGAGTTCATGCTGCTGCTGACAATCGTTTGAGCCTGGCAGCTCAACTAGTTTTCAGTCCACCTCACTGTCCACCTATGTAGACCATACTGGAGCATCTTGTCTGTAAAGATGTTATGGGAGATAACATCAAAAGTCTTATAAAAAATCAAGATAAACTACTTTCACTGTTCTACCCTTATCCACCAAGCCAGTCATCTCATGGTAGAAGGCCATCAAGTTGGTTAAGCATGATTTCCCCTTTGTAAATTCATACTAACTACTCCTGATCACCTTCTTGTCCTTCATGTGCCTGGAAATGGTTTCCAGCATTAGTTGCTCCATCACCTTCCCAGGGACTGAGGTGAGGCTGACCAACCTGTAGTTCCCTGGGTCCTACTTCTTGCCCTTCTTAGGTCGAGGAGTGATATTTTCTTTTTTCTAGTCCTCAGGAGCCTCTCCTAATTGCTACAGCCTTTCAAAGATAATCAAGAGTGGTCTCACAATGACTTTTGTCAGCTCCCTTAGCACTCGTGAGTGTCATCAGGGCCCATGGACTTGTGTATGTCCACGTTGCTTAAGTGCTTCCTAACCTTGTCCTCCTCCACTGAGGGTAAGTATTCCTTGCTCCAGACTTTCTCTGTGGTCTCAGGGGCCTGGGACTGCTGAAAGTCAGTCTTACCAGTAAAGACTGAGGAGACGAATACTTCAGCCTTTTCTGTGTCCTTTGTCACCAGGGCCCCTACCCCACTCAGTAGCAGGCCTGTGTTTGCCCTATCCTTTCTTTTGCTGCTGATATACCTGTAGAAGCACATCTTTTTGCCCTTCATGTCCCTTGCCAGATTCATCTCCAGGTGGTCTTTGGTTTTCCCAACTCTATCCCTCAACACTGGGACAGTGTATCCGTACTCCTTCTGGTCCCCTGCTCCTGTTTCCACCTCTTGTGTGCTTCCTTTTTATGCCTGAGTTTAGTCAGGAGCTTCTTGCACACCCATGCAGGCCTCTTGCCACTTTAGCTTGATTTCCTGCTCATCAGGATGTGTCTTTCTTGGGCTTGGCAGAGGTGATCTTTGAATATCAAACAGGTCTCCTGGACCCCTCTTCTCTCCAGGGCTGTATCTTGTGGGATTCTTCTGGGCAGATCCCTGAAGAGGCTAAAGTCTGCTCTCCTGAAGCCCAGGATTGTGATCCTGCTTGTAGCCCTGCTCCTTCCTCGCAGGATCCTGGACTGCACCATCTTATAATGGCAGACTTGCAGTATTGACAACTTATTTATGGCTGGTCATCTTCACCCATGCTAAGCAGAACTGATAACTACTAAAAATCCTCTTATTTCCCAGTACTAGCATCCTGCAGCTTTCCACTGCTGTGTAACCCCTTAAATGAATGTATGAATCCAGTGTAAGGAATATAATTCCTCTCTTGGAAGATGTGGTTTACAACTGTTTGATGAAGTAGACAGTTTCTTTCTCACATCTCTTTTTCTTGTCCAAAACATAAAAATATTTTGGTTTATGGAGATATGAGTCTAGTCCCTATTCTAACCTCTCACTTAACTAGTTTTATCATCTGCTATACAAAATCACTCAATTGTAGAAACAAACATTTCTAATAAGGTTATGATTTAATTCATTGACATTCTCAATGAGAAAGATCATAATATTACAATAGAAATGTCTTCTTTATTGACTAAATGAATAATAAATAGAAAGAGAATCATAGGATCATAGAATCATAGAATCATAGAAAACCCAGGTTGGAAGGGACCTCGAAAGATCATCTGGTCCAGCCTTTCATTGGAAAGAGAGCCTAAATGAGATTATCTAGCATTCTGTCCAGTCACATCTTGAAAACCTCCAGTGATGGGAGGTCTACCACGTACCTGGGGAGGTTGTTCCAGTGATTGATTGTTCTCACTGAAAAAAATTTCTTTCTTATATTGAGATGAAACTTCTCCCAGTGCAACTTGTACCTGTTGCCCCTTGTCTTTTCCATGTGGGTGCTTGTGAAAAGAGAGCCTCTGTCCCCTTTGTAGCTGCCCTTTATGCACTGGAATACTGTGTTCAGGTCTCTCCTGAGCCTTCTCTTCTGCAAGGACAAAAGACCTAACTCCTTCAGTTTTTCCTCACAGGGGAGGTGCTTCAGCCCTTTGATCATCATTATGGTCCCCCTTTGGACCGTCTCCAGTGTCCTGGTTTTGGCTGGGATAGAGTTAATTTTCTTCCTAGTAGCTGGTATAGTGCTGTGGTTTGGATTTAGTATGAGAATAATGTTGATAACACACTGATGTTTCAGTTGTTGCTAAGCAGTGCTTACACTGGTCAAGGACTTTTCAGCTTCCCATGCTCTACCAGGTGCAATAAGCTGGGAGGGAGCACAGCCAGGACAGCTGACCCAGACTGGCCCAAGGGCTATTCCATACCATATGATGTCCTGCTCAGGATATAAACTGGTGGGGAGCTGGCCAGGGGCAGCGATTGCTGCTCGGGGATGGGCTGGGCATCGGTTAGCGGGTGGTGAGCAATTGCATCGTGCATTGCTTGTTTTGTATATTATTTTATCATTATTGTTATTTTCGCTTCCTCTGCTGTCCTATTACACTGTCTTTAACTCAACCCACAGGTTTTACTTTTTTTTTCCTATTCTCTCCCCTATCCCACCAGGAGGCGGGGCAGGGTGAGTGAGCGGCTGTGTGGTGCTTAGTTGCCGACTGGGATTAAACCACAACATCCAATCTTTCCACATCTTTTATGAATTATGGGGACCAGAACAAGACACAATACTCCAGGTGCGGCTTGACAAGTGCTGAGTAGAGTGGGATGATCATGTCTGTCTCTGCTAGCAGTGCCCCTGCAGATGCAGCCCAGGATCTGATTTGCCCTCCGTGATGCAACAGTGCACTGCTGACTTGTGTTCAGCTTGTTGTTGACCAGGACCCCCGGGGCTCTTTCAGCAAGGCTGCTCCCCAGCCACACAGATCCCAGCCTGTACTGTGCTCTTTGGTTATGTCATGGCAGGTGCAGGACCTTGCACTTGGTTTTGTTAAATTTCATATGTTCTTGCTAGCCCACTCTTCCAGCTTGTCCAGGTGTCTCTGTGAGAAGGCTCTCTCTTCTGGCGTGTCCAGCTCAGCACCCAGTCTAGTGCCATCAGCAAATTATATTATATTATATAACAAAAATATTTCTACTGTCCTCTGCAGATGCATGATTTTTGGTGACCTGCTCCTTTTCCCTTTCCCTTTCCCTTTCCCTTTCCCTTTCCCTTTCCCTTTCCCTTTCCCTTTCCCTTTCCCTTTCCCTTTCCCTTTCCCTTTTTTCCCTTTCTCTTCCCTTTCTCCTTCCCTTTCTCCTTCTCCTTCCTCTTCTCCTTTCCCCTCTTTTTATTTCTCTTTGCCAAAACTAATCAAAACTTTTTTACTCCAAAAGAAATAATTTTTTTTGTTTCATACATTGTACTGTGCAGCTATCAACCAAAGATCACTGACCCATATATGCTCAGTATTTTACAAAAATACAGTAGGAAACAAAACTTATCTCTAAGAGCCTGTAAGTTCAACGTGTACAAAGGTCTGTCACACTGATAGCTGTGAATATACCTTGTAAAAATATAGGCTCTAGTCATCCACTTCATCTTTTGGAGTAAAAAACCTGAGTCTCCTGAATTAGAAGATACATGCCTATGACTTGGATCTTATGGAAAATATGCAATACTTTTGAAAAAGGTCTAGATGCAAATAAGGAATAGGAATATTGTAAGGAATAAATTTAATCCCACTGTTAGTTTTACAGTAGATTGGCAGTTTAATTTATACAGACAGTATTAACATCTGCATGTACAATCTATGTTATATTGAACCTGTTGACTCAAGATAGAGGAGTGGTTGGGAGGGTCCATGAAAATGTATTCACAAGTACCTGATGGTAAAGGCGTGGGTAGGACCACAGGTTTGACACATACTGTGACTGATGTAAGTCACATTAATGTAAGGCTGAGTTTACCATTATGGTATGGTCAAAAGCACACTCTTGAAAGAGCCCTTTCCTGCCTAAGAGGAGGTGGAAGTTATCATCACTTGTCAGTGGGAAACATTTTCCCTTTGTGGATTTATCCTGCATAGAGGACAGTCTGGACAAGATCAGGGGTCGGGATTCCTAAGCCCAAGGTGTTCTTTTTAAAGTGTACTTAGCTCCAGGGAATTGACACAGGTAAATCAAATACCGTTACAGAGCATAAGGAGAGTAAGACGTAATGGAGGTGTCTATTCTAAACAGGCAGAAGACAGTAAGAGAAAAACAATTTGGTTTGGTTTTTCTCCCCCCTCCTCCCTGCCCCTCCCCCTGCCCCCCAGTAAATATGCATGATGAAAAAAGAAAACAAAAAATCACAGGGGAAATAAAGCCAGAAAAGTGAAATCAAAGCATCGTATACACTACAACTATTTCATAAATGAACCTGTTCAAGGCTTTGCTTGTGTGTCTCACTGAATTCACTATTTGTGTTTCTTTCAGTTAAAACAACTACTTATTTTCTTACAGGATTTTTATTGTTTATTTCTCTAAGAGAGAAACATCTGTACCATGAGGGGCCCTGACTCCTCCACATTTCCCAGCTGTTTACTATAAAAAGAGGAAAAGAGCTTGGTGTCCTCCCCACTCTGATTCAGTGTGCCCCAGACATCTGCCACTGGTATATATATGTTCCCCTCTGTTGCAAAATGAATTTGATTTCTACCACTCCTGACTACAGGCAGGATCTAAAACATTAAAATCTGTCTGTTTGTTTTTCAATGAAATCAGTAAACCTTAGTATCCAGCATATGAGCGCAGAAGAGTTCAGACCCACCCAGTTCACAATGTGCCAGCTTCAAGGTCCTAACAAAACACATCTAGTACAATAAAAAAACCTTTCCATAGTCAATGTGAATCATAAAAGTTCTATGTCTGGTCTAAGTTTAGATTCAGAGATTCAGATTCAGGTAAAGAGTCTTGGCACATATTCCTCTGTATACTGAGGAAATCTGGGAGATGGGAAGCTGAATCTGTTCCACATAGTGCTATCCAAATGCCACATAAAACTTTCACTGGAAAAATCATAAACCCATTTTTTCCTAAATAAATTGAGATATACATTCTTTCCAGTCATATATTTTCTCCTATGATAACAGATAACAGCTGGATTATACCAGATAACCCTTTGGTAATGTATTCTGATTTTTAGTAAAGAAAAGAATATCAGGAGCAAGTTAGTGGGAAACAAAGTGGTATCACCTGACCTACCACAGAAGACGAAAACTAATTTATAGGGGGAAAGAATCCTATTAAAACTGTAGTCTGTCCAGGTTGTCTCCTCTTTATGTAATGAAGCCATGTTTTCTTGTGTCCCTTTATTCTATGTTAACTTCTTTCAAACTTTCCATATTCCACAAAATGTCTGCACCATTTCACCCTGAGGTTTTTTTCCTCTTCTTTAAAGAACCATAATAGTCTTTTTCTTTTTTAACTGTGCCTGGCATATGTTGAAAGGTATCTTCTAAGATTTCATTTATGATAGCTCAAAAATGTATGTCTTGCTAAGACTACAAAGCAAGCTAATGGTTTTAAAAGCACAGCGATGAAAAGCCTGGCAGGGGAGTCCGTGCTAACTACATACATGGATCACAGAAGAGGGTACAAGGGGTCATTTTTTTCCTCCTTCTCTTTTCTTTTCCTCTTTTTTTTTTTTTTTCCAGATACAGGATCAGTTCAGGTTGCATTGGTTACAGCCAATTGCACAGTGGCATTCTTTGCCATTCATCCTCGTCCAAATCCTTAATTACGGTCTACACAATCAGAGCTGGAGCAAGAAGTCGCAGCCCTGTGTTGTTCCATGGCGAGCGCTTAGCAAAAAGGCAGGAATCTGATACTTGGTCACAGTTTGCAAACACTGTGGCTGAACCACCTGAGAGGGTCACAGTTTTACATTCTGAGACAATTTATTAGTAATGGTGCTTGTCACTTGGAAATCCCCCTAAAGCTCCTTCCTTTGCCTAGGCTATCTGAAGGTGGCTTTCGCTCAGCAGTGGTTTAAGCAAGAGGCAAATAAAATAGGCGCCCCACCCACTTGAAGTAATTCACAAGAGAGCAGAGAATCCTCGTCCTTTCCTTAGAAGTTGTCTGTTAAGAGCTTCAAAACATAGTGACAGACCCCTTGAACCAAAAAAAATCCTGTCTGAGAGATTCTTTAATGTCTAGAACCAGATGGGCCTGATGCAAACTTGACTGATGTTTATATATATTTTAAAAAATGCCCCATTAGATTTTGAGGGACAAAAGAGAAGTCATATATGTTTTTCTTATATCACTTATGTGCTAAACACTACCTATTTGCAACATGCTGTACAAGCCACAGGGAAATGTAGAATTGCCAGTCCTGCATCAGAGATCTACCTCAACTTTTATTTACATTTCATTTAAAAAAGGCAAGCAAAAGAATGGCAAAACAGCCAAACAAGGACACTTTGTTAAAATGTAGTTTGCTTCGTGACACAAATCCTTCAAAAATGTCAAGGAAATTTAAACTTACTGATGCTTCTTGAACTTCTAGATACATCAAAACAAGCTCTGAGGGAAAAGACTCGGAAGTCAATATAAATACTCCTGGGGTTTTAAAGAAGTTTAACATCTAGAGATGTATGTCTAAGCTGTTATTAAGTGTGTGCTAAGATGTTCCCTCTGATCTGCAACATTTACTCAGTAAAAGTAGTCTTATTAAGGTGAACAGGTCTGCTGAAAATAATATTCCAAACCTGTGATGCCTGACCTGCTAGCGCCCTCTGAAGTCAAGGAAGTATTTGTCCAGGTAAAGGTTACTTTGTTCATGTAATTATTTCCCAGAAGAGCCTTCCAGTCCTACAAAAGGTGTTAAAATATGCTGTGGTCAAATTATTTTTTAAATTGTTACAAAGAATTTAAGGAAATAAAACTCACCCCTCTTTAAAGAGCACAACAAAAATAAGACAAAGAAATTTCTCTCATATAATTTTGACCAAATTCTTTCTTAGAAATATTATCTCTCTAGTCATTTACCTGTTTTTTAAATCAGCCCTTTTTTTCCTTTTCATGTTCTTCTGGCTACGATTCAGGAATTTATCATTTTATAACTTCTGGTTTTTTGACAAAACACAGTGTATCACCATCTAGGCAACATAATATTGGCCTTGCCCATAACCAGGCTATTTGATGCAGCTTTTAAAGCTTGTATTCACTGAAGATTGTGTGGGTGATTTGAAAGCTGTGAATAAGGGAACTTTGGGTAAGGACTGGAACACACAAACTCAACAGAAGAGAAACACAACTTCTAAGAGGTGATAGAATTTCCAAGTGCATTTTAAAAGAAAATCTTTTCAGCAATTTTGGCTGTGTTAAATTTCACAGGAGGACAAAACATCAACCTTTAAATGAAACAAGAAAAGCAGAGGAGCACAAACAACAGGTAACACATTGCTTTTCTCCCAGTGCTTTCTCTCTTTCAAAATTGTAAACAACCCTTTACATTTACAATAGAATTTACCAACTTTGTTAATGTATCTTTTTATAAAATATAACATACAAGCATCCTAAAAGAAATCAGGTCTTTATCTAGTATCGTTTACTATTAGAGACAATGTGGTGGGCAACTTAGCTAGCTAAGTTTCTTGTTTAGAAGTGATATAAAAATAAATAAATAAATAAATAAATAAATACAATCATACACTGGGGAGATGAAAGACTAGAATCGACAAGTCTGGGGAGAGGCAGATTTGACTTTTCTTCTGTATTCTGCAGAAATAGTCCATTTTTTCATTTTCATCTCATATTGCCTAAATTAGCAATGAAAGTAAACCATGGTGTCTTCCATTACCCCAGGCCTAAATCACTGCTCTGCATGAGAATGCCACCAATACTGCTGAAATAATGGTGTTTACATACCTTGTAATTTCACAATGATTTTGGCCCTGGAATTTTCAGTGAAATTGCTCTGATATGTAAAGTCATAATTGCTATCTTAAGCCTACTTTTTGTTTCTTCACTGTATGGATGTGTTTAAGGTTATATAGTTGGGAACAACATTCTACAGTTCCTACCCAGCTCATGTTTTGACAATATAAAAATAGTAAGAAAACAATTAAAGCAATGTATAATGGCATTCTGAAAATATTCCTCATTATTTTAGAAATCTAATGAAAGTTCAATACTGGAGTTAAATTATTGATTCAACTTTTTCTTAGCATTGTGCTTCCCATGTGGTCAGAAAAATAGTGAATAATTGGGCAGTGGGGAGAAAGGCAGATGTTTGTATGTGTTACTGAGCTTCCTCTTTGCATATAAGCAGGAAGGTTAACCTCCCTTACATGTAACAATAATTTAATATAGCATTGATTTAGTGACAGGCATATTTCCAACTGAAGAAAGGATTTTACAGCACCTTTTGTAGAATATATTTTTCTTTTTTCTCACGGTCAGTATGGATGAATTTTTAGTCTGATGTATTCCTGAGCCCACCCTGCAGTTCTGAGTTGACTACCAGAACAAAACATTTAATACACATTATAGAGTTTAATCTTTTTCCCTGAAAGTCAATGGGAGTTTTGGCATTGACTTGAATTGGAATTCGGGTTGCCACATAAAAGGAGAGTACTTGAAATAAGTAATACGTATTTGATTTGGACTATGACCAGTTATACAATCCAGAGTCCTTCATGGTGTATCCAGCTGGGAGTGCATCACTTCACAAGGAAATCTGCTTGATTCTGGTGGTCAGTCAGACAAGGTGCAGGAAATCAGAGTTCTCAGTAACTGGACTGTTATGTGTGGAACACATTGTAATAGTAACCAGAAAACAAGCTTTGACCCCATATGGGTAAAAATACAAGAATATATCTATTGTGATGAATAAGGTAAAGGATTAGTTTATAAAAAAGAAAGACAAGAAAATAACATTATTTGTATAGATAATTCTACAGAGACTATTTCTACAACTCAAATATAAGCAATATTCAGTGCCTTTAGTGTTAAATAATAAATTGTCTACACATCTGAATGTATTCAGTTATACTTTAAATTTTAAAGTAAACACACCAGTCCCTAGGCTGTATTCAGACACCAAAAAATAATACTTTTTGTGTGTAGAGCAATAATACCTTCATAATTACAAAAAGATCTTGAAAATGACACTTGTGCTCCTATTTATTCTCTCTCAGTTACTTCCAGATACAGTTAGTCCAATTATATAGACAAATCTATATTTTTTTCAACAATAGAACCTTTGCCTGCAACTTGAATATCAAAGTTTTTAGTTCTTAGTCGATGTTAGGGTTGCTAAGAAGGCAGCATATTTTTCAGTAAGGTAGCAACAGTACTGGAATGCAAGGTATGGATGAATCCTGCTTATAAGGTACTAAAAATTTATCTGTCTATATAAAAAACAGACAGAAAAAGACAGGTTGAATCCCACTGTATAGGCATTTTTTTGGTCATAGCCATACTTTGAACCAAAGCTGACATACTCATAATTGAAAAAACAGGGTCTTGGTAAGATATTGTCTTTTAATTTCCTGGTCTCAGTCATAGCCAACAGTCATCATTTCAAATTCATTTATCAGTCTGTACTTTTCAGTGTTTGAGAAGTTCTGTGCTTGGTATGGTAATGTGCTTTTCCATTGGAAAAAGAAAAAAAGTATCTTATGTAAATAAAACATACTCAAACATTAATATTTACGCATAAATGGAATCAATTGAGGAAACACACAATTAATAACATTTAATGTGGAGTGTCACTTAAGCCTGAATTGGTTTTATTAAGGGAAGAAAAATTCTGTGATGCCAACATAGGTAATGATTAATCTGAAATATGTAATTTCTCTATTTAGTCACACCTAACTTAAAAACACTCTCTTACACTACATTGCCACTAGTGCTCTAAATGATAAATGCATTATTAGACATTTTTTCCCCAGTTTGTTTTATTATTGAGACATCAATTAGGACATCTCACATACTGTAAATACATTTCCCATATACTCCTGAATTTGCCAGACATAAACCTATTTGGAGACTATTTATTAATCTAAGCACATATGGGACTTACATTTCCACTATTTCATGATAATGTAATATCTAGCCTTAAATAGACATGACTCTAGCTTCTCCAAGTGGGTTTGACCACAACCAACCAGACTAATTTCCGTGTCATAGCATGTGTTTTCAATTACACCATAAATTAATCCAACTTATTTTAAAAATTTCTTTTTTTGCTCCTTTGTTTAGAAAATGAAGTCTGTAGAACATGTTATATTAAGACTTTGGCCTTGATAATTACTGACCCTTTTTTTTTTGCCAGAAGAGTGATTAGAGTAAATGCAGTAATAGATATTATAGTGATTTATAAGCAAATTTGCCATACTGCAGAACAGTAAGTGAAAAGCATTTCTGTTGAACTCTGGATGTTGCTACCAATTTCTTCATATTCCATTTACATTGAATCTTACTCATGGCTGTGACAGCTTTATGCTTTAAGAATGTGTTTGATTTCAGTGGTTTGTTTTTTTTTTTAATACTAGTCTCAGTTTTTGTTGTGTTATGACAAAGTACATCTAGAACGTGTCTTCTGGCATCAAAGGAGTTATTCAGGATCAGGCTCTGTGTCCTTCGCTAAAGGGCATATTCAGAGTGACGGAGTGAGTGGCTACATGCATGGTTCACGTGCAGACACACCAGTGTTTTATATGTCACCAAGCAAATTCCTAATCATTAATGATTTATCTCGCTGTCAAATTGCAAAGTAACATTCCACTCACCTACAAAAAAAAATGTTTTCTTTGGTACTGTTTGATAAGTGGCTTTATTCTCTTACTACCATATTTCCTTCCTCTCATTTATCCCTCCATTTTTCATCATTTCCTCCCTCCAGTAAAGCAAGAATCATGTGTGTGGGATGGATTATCATGAAGAAACAGCACTTTTCAATAAGTAATCCCATTTCAACAGCTTTCAATTATACAAAGAGAGATACCATGCAGTATTCTAATACTATGTTTGTTTACAATAAAGAGAAATATTAAACTTTTATCTAATCTTACACATAATATCTTTTTGCTGCTAGTGAAAAGGAACTGAAAGAGAGGAGCTTCAAGACCAAAAGTCATCACTGAAGAAGAAACTGAGCCGACTTCCTTTTTAATTGAAGCCACATTCAGATTAGATGTCTTAGAGACTGTTTCCTCTACTGGCAAATATTTCTGATGAGCTTAAAGAAAAGAAATCCTCGAAGTGTTCCCTTATGTTGAGAGATAAAGTTATTAATATGAAGCTTGATGCTTTCCATGAAACTTTGGTTATTTGCAGCTTCAAAGTTACAAAAGTGGAGGGGAAGAAAACAAACACATTGGGGAGAATGTAGATTAGAGTTTTGAACTGGGGTCAGACTGGGCAAGGCAGATATTTGCAATTTTACTTGAGCCAACACAGATACTTCAAGTTGAATTCACAACAGTTTTCAGAAAAATATATACTTTTTATAAAGGAACTGTCTCAGTAGAATAAACTAAATAACAAGATCAAAGTCCACCTTATGTTTCAGCAAGTAAATATTCATTTAGATGTACAGATTTGTAAGGTTGTGCATCAGGAGAAACAACAACTCACACAGCTGACCTTGGAAATCCCAGGTTTCCAAATTCTGCAGAGGTACCCAATATTCAGAAAAATAACTGGTATTTTGTTAAGTGTAACCTTAAAAACACTCACAGAAAGCCAGAATAAGGCTATATTTTCTCTTTGCAGTGGCAACAATATAACTGTGCTTAGGAGGAAATATTATTTTTTATTGGGAAGAAATATCCTCTGTCTCCAGTGAAGCCACAAATGTTGTGCTTTGATCAACAAAAACTTTTAGTGCTAGACTGCATGTACCTTTACTCACCTCATTAGGTCTACTGTATTGAGAATGAATGTATTTCAGTTTTTGCCTAGCTGTTTGCTCTAACTCCCTTCCTTACCAGTTTCATCCCATATTTCTTGTCATCTTTGTCTTATTTTGCCCTCCTAACTGCATCATTTCATTTAATTTCCTTCTATTTTCCTGTCTCCCTAAATATACCACTAAAAATCACTAAGATGCACAGTATCAACTGCTATGATGTTCTTCCTGCTTATGTGGTGACTGCTCTGATTACGTCTAGTCTGGCCTGTCAGCTGTCTGGGGCACAGTAATAGATCTATCCTATATTTAAACAATGTCGCAATGGAGATACTTCTGTTTTGGTCAGCTGGCAGCACTGTGATTCAGAAAAAAAAGCACTGTTATTCAGAAAAACACTTGCGTATTCACTTAAGCACCCGCTTAACTTCAACTGAAATCAAAAAAAGTAAGTATGTTTGTGAACTGAGCATGTGCTTAAGTACTTTCTAGACTAGACTATGTGGATTTCTGTGACATTAGGATGTATATTAGAATTTTGTTTTCTTTATTTGTCATTAGGTTTGAAACAACTAGTGTGTAAGCCACAAGACAGAACTTTCATTAATCAGAAGATACAGGAACACTTGAAAGGTAATTAGGCAAACTGTGTTTACAAGAACCAGGTCTAAAGGAAAGCTTAGACTCATAAACTATTTATACTAAAATGTCACTGAATTCTCAGATTGCAATGATTAACATAGCTATTTGTAAACAGGATGGATGATCAAACCCTTATGAAAATAGAGTGAAGCAAGCTTATTTTTTTATTTATACACAATCTTTTTTTTAATGTTATTTACTCAGAAAATGTAATGGATATTAATAAATTTGCGAACTTTGAGCATAACAAAAATTTGCAAAACCTGGCTTCTCTAGTATCCTTCCCCTTCCGTCTATTCATGAAGTGATCATGAAATTTTCATGCCTTCCCTAATTCAAAAATATTCACAATATTTTTTTTCCCAGGAAATAAGCCATGGTCTGCAGTTCATTTATGAACAGTTCATTTTGAAGATCTTCAGTTCACCACGTGGTATTGTTTCTGTTCCAGGTGATTTATGGTATAGTATGTACCTAACAAATGCAGTGTGAAATATGAACACTATGAATCTTATATATGGCTGGAAGTAAGCTCTTGGTAAATATGAGAACTCTCAAACTTAAGGTAAGATTGCAACTGGCTTTTTTGGATTGCAAAAGTCCAAACAAGAGAGCGAATCATCCTCCTTAAGGCACTCAGCACAGTGTTATTTCTGCATGCATGAGAACACAGATTGCTTACTCTGTACACTTTTTGGTACAAACAACATTTTGAGGAAGCAAGTACTGCTCTGTCTTCCTGTATGTGACCAGGGCCAGTGGGCTGCCAATGTCATCTCAAAGAGGTCCAAAGCTCTGCATTGCTGCTCTTGTAGTGGCCTATTTGGAGAAGGCACAGTACTAATCAGCCTCCGCCAGTATTATGTCAACAGAGAGAAACCACAACAAATAGATGCATGGAAGAGAGAAGAAAAAAAAAAATAGAAATGTGTTTTTAATAAGGAATAACACAACAGAAATACTGAAAGATAAATTTATTCATTTTGGAACTGACCCACAGCCCACAGATGCCAGTGGGATCCTTTATTTTAACTTCAATGAGTTTTCGTTGAGATCCTTGGGGGAAAGCTAGAAACAGCCGGATCTATGGAAGAGAGGAAGAATGACCCACTAATCAGAGCACAGGGCTGTGAGTCAGGACATCTAACTGAGTCACCTGCTTTGCCCTGGACTTTCTTAGATCATGAAGCTACATCTATATGTGAACAGCATAGTAGAATGTAGATACCAATGACCTACTTGAGTGTGTGGTAGATCTGAAACATGGTAATAACATCAGGTTGGCACTTGACTCAGGAGGACATGGGGCTGATACAATTTTACTTTCAGAACTGAGATTTTCTCTCCACATACACACTGTGATGCTTCACATGGACATACCACCTTGTTTGGTGATCTCAGATATGCCTAGACCAGTGGTTCAATGTGAGCATGTCCACAGCATCACATCAGGAACCACCACACAGGGATGTGATCAGGTAAATCTGTTATGGGAGAATTCAGGGGTATATTCATGAAGCCCAGCTGAAAAGATACACGGTGGAAAAAAAATATACATAACTTTCAGTCATAGAGAAAGGTCAAAAAGATTCCCAATATTATGGGGAGAGCAAGTTTACAGCTGGTTTGGTGACATCATAGCCAGATTTTATGTCTTTAAACTGAAAGAGGATGGATTTAGATTAGATACAAGGAAGAAATTCTTCACCGTGAGGGTGGTGAGGCACTGGAACAGGTTGCCCAGAGAAGTTGTGGATGCCCCATCCCTGGTCTTGAAAGACCAGGTTGGATGAGGCTTTGAGCAACCTGGTCTAGTGGAAGGTGTCTCTGTCCATGGCAGGGGTGTTGGAACCAGATGATCTTTAAGGTCCCTTCCAAGCCAAACCATTCTATGATTCTATAGTTTCAATCAGATACTATTGCATGCAAATCCAATTGGGTTCAAAGAAAGATTAAGATCCCTTCTTATCAGACTTCAGTTTCAGACTCACAGGGGGACGGAAAGGTTTCTACAGAGAACTTCAAAAAGGTGAAAAATTTAACACATTTCCCAAAATTATTCAGAGTAATGTATTTGAAATTGTTTCCTATTCTTTGCTTTTAAATACAAACCACTTATTTTCTATGTTTTTCTTTCCTTAGCTTTCCTGCAGCTTCCTTTCTACTTGTGTGTATGTAGCATCAGCAAAATAACAATCCTGACAGTCTTACATCTTTGAACCAAATGTACAGAGCTTGAAAGTTAATTTCTGGGCTGTTTCATATACAAATATAGAGACATGGATCAGGGTATATTTAGTAGAGTGGACAGGTCTGATATGAGGTTCTAAACAGAGGCCAAAAAGGCTATCAGAGGTTAACCACAAAGAAGATTTAGATTAAGGCTGTCAAATGAAGACATACCCTTCCTGTGCTGATCCTCGAGTAGTGTGAAAAGAATTAAATGCATTTAAAAAGGAAATCTCTTTAACAGAATCTGACCATTTTTACATTGCTTTGAAGTTTACCATATATAAAAAAATGGCTGTTTTGTAGACAGTCTGTTATGCTTTTTCTTTGCCATTTAAAAATCATTAAAAATCAAACATGTAAAACCAGCACAAACAATAAGAAAATAAAAAGGAATCTACTATCTACTCACTGAGGATAATGGACTATATGCACGTGTACCGAATAAAGACTTCATAGGTTTACAAACTACTTGAGTAAAAAGTAAAAGTAAAATTTCACATAGCTACTACTAATATTGTGTTTATTAATATTAATATTAAAACACTAAGGATAAATACATTCGAGGTCTAGACAAAGATATCTGTTTTGGGGCAGAATAAAGGAGTACAGTAATATATGTACAGTAATATATCAGTTCTGTGATAAAACTGTTAAACATTGTGCCTTCTTGTGCCCTGTTGTTTCCAGTTGTTTTCTGGGGTAAATACATGACATATTTTACTGGGTCACCAATTCTTGCTTTGTAACTGTAAGGCCTGCAGGAAGTTGAGAAGCAATCACAACCCAGTGCTGCCTGACAACCTTCCTCCCCTACCCACTGCATGAAGTGACAAGGGCATGCCCCATATTGTGAGACTATCAAAGATAAGCTAAGCATGTGCACTTGGGCATTGCCTAGCACCACAACTTCTCTTCACGTTTCTATATGCAGTGCACAAAGTCAGGGAGCTGAAGAGACCTGAAATGCTAGGAATTTGCAAGTCCTCAGTACTGCGGTGGGGGAAGAGGAGCTAGGGATTAACAAGAGAGACAAAATGCAAATTTCATTTGGATACTGTCACCTGTCTCCCTCTGTATTAGCACTACAACCTCTACATGAAGCTTTGCTTCAAGACTGTTCCGTGCCATTTTAGACTCCTGGGGTACTGGAGATGTCAATAAGGAAGGGGCAGTATCTTGCCCCCACTGGAGCAGCAGATTGAGGACAAGAAAAGACAATCTTGTGCACCTTTATCACAACAGGCATGTACATGAGGGCTACTGAATCTTGCTGTACCAGTCAGACATAAAGCTCTCCTAACTTAACATTGTATCCTAATGTATTTGTTTATCTTCTCTTAAAATTTGATATTAGAATAACAAGTTAATATGTTCAGCTCACAGTATCCTGAGAACTTTGTAGTCTTCCCCCATTATCCCTGAGGCAGGACCTCTTCAGACAGCTTAGGTCTTCTCCAGACTCTTTACATTGATACTTGGATATGGTGACTTTGGGATCTTACAGCAAACTCTTTCACTGGTTTACCCTATCAGTTGTACCTCTAGGGCCTGGACTGAAGGAAACTGAAATGTCCTACCTTTTCTACATATGATGTCTCCTATTTTTTTCACTCTGTCGCTCATTCCTTGGATCCCCCCTTTCAACATTGGCCTCTGCCACCCCACAGCCCATGGTAGTGGCCTCTGAATTAACCTGTGGTGGAGAGCCAGGACTTCTCCCCACAGTCCTTAGTTTCCTATAACAACCCCCTTGGATACATTTCGAATTCTCACAATTATTTCTTCCCTCCCAGCTTGATCCCAAGATGTTTCTGAAAAACCACAAGACTCAGAAAAAAAATATAAAATTCTTAAGAGTGGCAAGTGTTAAAAGTCAAGTTAAAAGACTGCAAGATAAAACTGATCTAAGAACAAGGACTCTGCAAAATTACAAGTTGCTCCGCCCAGGTTTTATCTTTGTTTTAGCTAATCTTGTTTGTTTAACTCCTATGAAAAGTTAAAGCCTTTATACATCCTTCTTCCCTCTAGTTGGTGTGGGAGTTTCTAAAGCTTTTGCAAAGCATGGAAAGCAAAGATGATTGTAAAGCACATGGCACTGGAGCAGTGCACTGCAAACACTGTCACAAGTGTGTCATTCTAAGTGCTAGATCATATGTATACCAGTGGAAAAGAAATTGAAACCAGCAATGTTACCAGAGTTCCAGTTATAGATGCATCATTTTTTTCTGACCCAAGGAATAAGACTCCTTTTGTTAAACAATGGCAGGCAGCAGAATATGTCAGTGCACTAGATCATGAAAAGAAGGTTCATGAAATGTCAGGTCAATAGAAGGAAGAGAGGCTGCAGTGTGAGGTGTAAGCTGGGAAGAAGTGGGGCATCCCAGCTGTCTCAGCATCCTCAGGAACCAAGAACATCTGACCAGCTTCACGTGCTGCTCAAGTAGTATAATACAGGCAGAGAAGAGTCAGACAGAGGTGGACTGAACAAGTCTCATATAAAAGCGTGGAACAAGCCTGCTTATGGTACTGATCTAGAACACAGCAGTATGTCCCCTGAGACGTGGAAAGAGACCAAAATTTTTTCCACAGAAGCAAAGACCATGCTAATGGGATTGATCTGTTGCCATTCTAGACTGGAACTGAGGTCATTATCTGACAAAATAGCCTACAATATTGGACCCCAATCCTTCTTTGTCTGCCTCTCCTTGCGATGACATGTATCACTGCAGATGAAGGAACTGTAGGACTGATGTCATGAGTGGTGAAGTGGAGAAGAAAGTTTGAAAGTTTCAGAATACTATGAAAACTTCACTAGAAAAGGGTGGAGAACTGCCTAGGACAGGTGACATTAATGGATTATAAACAGGCTTAGAGGTAACTGCTGTTGAATCAGTTTGAACCTTGATGTATGTCCTCACAGCTTGTCTAGTTTAATACTGGGTAGAACTGATAAAAGTGGAAAGGACTGAGGAGATATGGACTGAACCCATCAAGGATGGATGAAAGAACTAGAAGGTTTGGAAAGGAGAGTGGTGGAAACCAATGGTAGGAACAAACTGATTCTCTCCTCCCACCTTGCTATGTCTTAACAGTTAGAGATGCAAGTGGCTTTGTCAACCAGCTGAGTGAAATTCAGAATCTATCAATTTGTAATAATTTTTCTAATTAATCTGACAATCTGGATGTTAGGTTAGAGTAAGAAACTGGACCTAAAGAAGGCTACTGTTGAATCTGCCATATTTCTAAGTCTTAGTTTGCCTTTTCAGAGGGATTTGATACTTTGATACTTAACTCAGTTCTACAATTCCGATGCAAAGTATTAGCCCTCACTATATTCTTTCATTGTTCTTTCACTATTTCATCCTTCTTTGTCAATACTGTATTCTACAATTCCGAAGTAGTTTATGATAATCCATTGACTGTTAATGAAAGTAGCTCTTGAGAATGTGCAAAGCTTGTATTACTCATTTCTGCACTAGTTATAAACAAAGCATAGATGCTCTGGGCCAAAGCTGATGTAGAAGTTTCTCAGTGACGTTAGCGAGGCTATTACCTGCTTTTTCAATGAAGCTGTATTGACAAATGGGGAGTTCATCTGTCAGTGATCAGCAGTACCATTTTTCTTTGCCTTTTGTAACTTGCTTGAACTCAGAGCAAGAGGTCACTCATCACTCTCTTTGACCATTTGTGCAAGCAACTAAGAAGTATGATTTCGGAAGTAAATCTTTAGCAACTGTCACATATTTCCCTTCTCCTGTTGATGTTCGTAGAGGAACATGTATAGACACTTTATCACGTTAAGCTAACATGGCCATGAATCTGGAACTATATAATGGGTTATTAGAGCTAAAGAATATTCAGACAATTTGAAGTTTGGGTTTTTGGGCTTTTTTTGTTTGCTTGTTTGTTTTGTTTTAAATAGCATGTAGGACGGAATCAGACATTAACAGGTGACTAGTTTGAACATAAGAATGAAATAGTTTGTTCACACACAAATTAGTTTACAACTACTATTATGTAAATTTAATAGTTTTGTATGGGGGAGAGGGGGAAGTACTCCTGCATTTGGTATTACTGTGATTTCATAGTTGTCATAATAAAGTTCATTTATAACTGTGAGTGAAACTCACTGAGAAAAATCCTTCTTGCTCTATTCTACAAATGTCATGTATTTGTATTTGAACAACCCCTAGAATGAATCCCTAACCAACTGAGACTTCCTGATCATAGTGTGTCTACACACATTTAGAAAATTATGGTCCCTGATTAGAGTTTAATGGTAAAATTAAGTACTGTAAATGACTGCCACTTAATTGACTTCCATGTAGACTTCCTCATACAAGATTTCTCTTGGTATATATACTAAAGGAGAATCTGTCCCAATGGATGTATACGGCAATATAACTTCTTGGATATTTAAACATGTGCTGTGGGATGATGTAATCTGAGATACACTATAAATTAAATAAATTATGCTTAAAATATATTATCCTATATAGAAGAGAAGCAATTATTTGGCAATAGATACCAATGGATTTATTAGGAAAATAGGCATGTGGCAGTGGACAAAACCTCAGGCATTAACAGAAGCAATCTTCTGGTAATGCAGAGGCTATATATAAGCCCTATACCTTATTCAAACTTTTATTAAGAACCACCTTTAAATAAAGAAATTGTTTTTCCTGCCACTACTGTTGCTGAATAAAAACTTACCTCTTAGGGGTTAGAAAATATTATTTTCTGGTCTGGTTCTAGAATGGGCCTATATCAAAGTTTAGAGACTGTTTTCTCAGCTTAGAGTATGCCATCAAAAGATTCTGGTTTTTATATACCGTATGTAACAATAAGAAATCACAGTGCTGGAATTCATCTAATGTTTTGATGAACTTTGTTAAAAATCCCCAAACGTACAGCCTCATACTCTAGAATGAATTTTAAACACAGACTCCTAAAGATATACAGACTCCATGTAATTTTCAGAGCCACCTTATTTCATCTGTAATTTAGGATGTCTTGTTTTGAATTAAGAAAAATAAAAATGGTTGAAGACCTTTTCTCCCTGGAAATCATATTTTCCATGGAGTGAAATGCACCATATTAAATCAATTTACACATCCAGACTTTTGAATCCAATTAAAATGTTCAAGTTTTTTTTTTAAAGACAGAATAACAGAAACTTAAAAACAAAGGAAAGGCAAACATGTTGCTAAAAATGATAAACATTTTCTGACTAATACTTGGAAAGATGATCACACATGAGAAGAGACTGCTTACAGGACAAAGACAGGAATAGATTTATGAATGTGAAAGGATGCAGTGTATTGTTTTATGGTGTCCAGTTGTGTGTTCTCTCAAGTGACTTCTCAATTGATAAAGGGGCTGCAGTTTTTTGAACTAGAAAAGACTTTCAGTTGTGCCCAATCATTTCACCCTTTGTATTGATTCTAATAATCTCGAAAATATGACTGGAAATTAGTATGCAATTCAGAAACTTTTTCCTTGTTTTTGGTTTATCTTTTTTACATAAATCTTTCCAAATTACATGATCTTTCATACACAAAATCTTTGAAAATCTTAACCCTGTTTGGGCAGTATTTGTTGAATGAATATCCTGGGTTTAATTTATATTTAATTTTCATAAATGTTATTTCATAACTAGTCATGCATTCTTGGAAGCAGTCTAGGTGCTGATTTTTTAAAACAGTCCTGATTCCTCCAAGTGTCCAAAGCTAGACAGTTGGCTGCCATTGACAAACCAATCCATCAGTGGGATTTAATTGCCTAAATATTTTTGAAGAAGTATGCCTTTGTCTTTGCATATTGTTACAGCCTCCATTGTCATATATGTGGAGTTCTCACTGATGTTACAGTAGCTGCATGCTGAAAATGGAGGACTTTCTACTTATGTAAACACTATTACAGCATCTTTTTACCCTCTAAGGATTTATGACATCTACTTTCAGAATCTTGATCTTTCCAAACTGGAAATACATTTTGATTCTTTCCGGAAACAAAGTATATCAAAATTATTCAATAAGATATCAGGCAAGACATCAATAAAACTTCCATAAAGTACTACGGAGGAGAAAAGCAGAAACTGACAGTATGCAACAACTTTATACATCCAATTTACTACTGAAGAAAAGATGAAACTATTATCAAAAGAGCCTTTTTGTTGAACTTTTCTTGATAGTCAAAAAATATTGTGCCTCTTGGAGCAAAATATGTGAAAGACCCACCAGCACAGAACAGGACAGAAAGAATCAATGTTTTCAGAAATTGAACAGCCAAATCATTAATTTTCAGTGGGAAATTATGCTTAAAGTCTTACCACATATATCGGGACAACGTTGTGATAAAGAGGAAGTGACTCATGGTGATTTTTGTTTACTTGCTTAATTTGTCCGTTTTTATCAAAACTAGTGCTGCTTCATCTTATTTTTTGTACCAAACCCTTTCCATTTCCCTGGGAAACATTTTGCTAATTAAAATGAGCAATAAACTTCAAAATCAAAATTCAGCAAGGAAAAAACCTCAGATTCCTTAACAATCTAAAGAAGTATTCTATCAATCAGCATGTTTATAAGTAGAAAACAAAAATAAATAGCTCACTGTCCAATCAACATAGTATTACATCAACAGTCCTTTTAAAGATTCATTAGTGTTTCATCACTAAAGGTTGACTTGTTGCTGTGTTTGAGTTGCTTGAATGTCAATGGTGAGATGAAATGAATATACCAAGAAAGAGGTGAATAGTTCTTTTATACTTATCCAGAGAGTAGAACCAATGAGTTTTAAATCCATGAAGAACGCGGATCCACTTTACAAAACCCTGTTTAACAGAATTTTTGTTCTTCTAATTAACCCCAGGCCCCCCAAGTTGAATAAGATAAATGTGCAAGGAGAAATGGTGCTTTTGCCAGCTGTCTGTAGGCTTCATTTCTTTAAGTTTCTAGGTCTGATTATGACCCCAGTCAAATCATTTTTATGCCAAAACCAATTAAATGTGTTCAAGGGAAGCACTCCCACCCTACTTGTGTAAAAAACCCAACAACCTCTAAAAATCTGGATGCTTCCCTGATCTGTGATTTCCAGAGGAATTAACAAATATAGGCCAGATGATATGCCACACCAGCATGGGAATAGGAAACATTCAGAGCTGTATTTTTTCCATTAAATGTCAGGGAAAGGATTTCCTTACATGGAAGAAAGCAAACTCTATATCCTTCCTATATCAGATATGTAGCATATCTGCCCTTTAACAGCAGAAGCCAGAGAGGAAGAGTAATTACAAGCTCTTTTAGCTTGTCCTTGTTCCAGAGTAGCACAGTACTGCTAGTTATCACCATTTCTTATGAGGTAGCAATTTGCAGGAAGGCCTTCAAAGAATTTTAAGCTCCTTTTGGACACCCCAGTGGGGCTGGAGGAGAGGAATAGGAGGTGGCAAAAATTATGGGTTGCATTCAGCTTCCATCATTCACTATGTCTTTTCATGTGGTGAAGGGGAGAATTGCACAGCAACATTCTCCAAACCCTTGGCTTGTGTTAGCCTGCTTGTTTGAGGTTGTTAGAAACATTTTTTCAAGATCTACAGCTATAGATAACTTGGGGTGTATATCAGATATAACTGTTTATACCTCTGCTACAGTGTATGGTGCAGACTAAACGTGTCTTGTACAGATTCTGAAGAAGTACAGACTTCTGCCTACAGACTGGAATATCTTCCATAGCATGGAAGTCTTGCTTCTGTTTCTTGTTGGTGACAGGATTTCTGACTTACAAGGTTTATCTGGTTCAGCTGAGCAATGTAGTTTTTTCTTGGATTAAATGATTGAAAAGTCATCACAAAATTATAACAATGTAAGTAACACATGATTTGCCCTAACTTTTCTAAACAGACACACTGTGTAACCTATTCATTATACTTTGTGAATGACTTCCACTAAAATATGGTCACTGCAGGCAGAATTCTTTCCATACTGAAGATAATTAGAAATAACGTTTTAAAATGTGCTTCTAGGTAGCTGTAACAAGAAAACCTTCCCAGCAAGGCAGCTAGACACCATTACTAGCAGATATGAACAGAAAAGCTGCTTGACATGCTTCAAGTACAACAACAGTATTCATTACAAACAACAACCAGCAAATTAGTCAAATTAAAACTTAATCGTTTGCCCTTCTAACGATTCACAACCTTTTGGACTCTCTAATAGTTGTAAATACTTAAAAAAAAGGTGGGCTTTACAGCATACCATGAAAGTTATCAAATGTAAATTATGTGGAATGCAAATTATACATGCTGTGTAATGTGCCTGACAGTCTGAAAAAAGGAATGAAAATGGCAAAAAACCCTTACTGCATGTAGAAATGCTGAATCAGACTCCCACACACAATCTAGCAGGATAGGCTGAAAATTCTGTTTTAGTACATTTTGTTAACATTTTTCTCCCTTCCCAAGCCCCATGCTTAAATGTCTTGTTACATTGGGACCTAAAGCTGGTAAACGCATGTTGCCTCCAGTGAGAGATATTCTTACATTAGAATTGTTTCATCAGTTCTTAAAAATGGAACTAGGAAGAGCTTTTAGTAAGATGTGCTTTCTTCACATATCAATATACTTTTTCAATTTTACAAATGTATGCATCATTTTCAGTAAGTATGCAGATCAGTATTTGTATAAACAAATTACTTTAATACAGTGAAATATTGCCATAATTTTTTCAACTTAAGCATGCATTTTGAAGTATAAAAGCACAAAAATTCCCAATTTCTTTTTTTTTTTCACTTCATCCTTTTAGCATTAAAACAGCCATTGGAACAGATGCATAAATCAACCACTTATTCATGAAGAAATGTGATTTTGTATTCTGTGAACAAGCAAAAAATAGTCTAAAACAATAGGGAAAACCACATTGGCTATGTAAATAATGTAAACGTCTTATGGGAAAAGAAAAAAAAAATCATTTGAAGAAACTGGGTTATGATCTATTTCAAAATGACCAACCTATTTAAGTCTTGCCAACTCAAATATTGCACACCATGTACAATTCAGCTGGGAAAACCCAATTAATTTCCTAATGTTTATGCTTCATAACAGTTGCAGAATTTCAGCAGTGCTTCCGTACTTCTAATCTCTCCATCAGTTCAAGCTCCACTCCAATGAACTTTTAACTGCAAAGACAAAAGTTGGATCAGTGGGGATTTTGGAATAATTCTCCTACCTCAGCATTATTTTTATTCAGAGTAATCAAGGCTGTCCTCTTTGCAAGAAATTTCTTTGACAGCACTGACTAGCCTGAACTTTCTCAGAATTCTTTGTGTCTGTGTATTTAAGCTTCTGCTATGTTTTTGTTTGGAAAGGTCTTTGTGACAATGGGTAAAATTGTCCTGTTTCTGATTCATTTGTGAGCAGGAAAGATATCTGGTTTAAGACTTGATTATGCAGACACATAACAAGAGAACAGTTACATTCAAGTTTATTGTAAACTACGTATGAAGGTAATGGCTACTCACTGGATAACTTTGTCAGGACACCTCTGAAAATACAATTACTGGTTAGATTAATCTGAGATTATTCATTAAGTGAATTAGTAGCTTCAAGGTACATGGAAACTTTATGAACATTACAAAGAATAACAGATAGCTTAATGAGATTTTCTTTGTTGTTTTGGGGGAATTTGAAAGAACTTGAAAAGAACTGGTATCCCAAGCTTTAATAATAACTTTCAAGTGACTGAATTTGGAGGGAAATCAAATAATTTTGTTTGGTTTGTGAATTAAGCATGGGTTTATGTTTATGTTTTATTTAACATAAAATGTTAGTAAAGTGAAATTGGTACACCGAAACACTTAAGTTAGATTTTTATAAAAATACACATATAAAGATAGATATATGTATATGTATGTGTGTATATTCTGTTCCGATCATGGTTAGGTGTAACTATGATGATTTCCTGACAAGCTCTGGAGTCATCCATCCTCATTTTTTGAAGAAACAAGGATGTTGACTATTATATTCTGAAGAGTTTTGACAAATGCCCCAAATAAACAGAATATACATGTTAGAGAATCATCTCATTCATGAAGGTAACTCTTCAAACTGGTAACATTACTGGACCTAGTATACTAGTGAAGATGCAGATATACAAATTTGACTATCCAGCAGCCTCCTTGGGTTTTGTTACTTTTTTTTTTTTCCTAAAGGAACTATATACCTAGTTTCTATGTACATTTCTATTCCTTTGGGCTTAGTTCTTGAAATTAATCAGGATTTGCTTCCTTGGCATGAAAGCAAGGATAATTTAGTTTTATATTTTAATCTCTTCTGATCTTAATAGCTGATTAGGCAGCAATTATTCAGCATTTCTCATAACAAGTTCAGCAGGGCATGAAGTTAAGGTATCTGGCAGCAGGTTGAAAACAAAAGGGAGTAGTAGTTTTTTTCATATAATGAAAATTTAAATCGTGAAGCTCACTGTCACAGTGTTGTGAAAATGAAAAGTCTAAATGAGTTAAAAAAGGTAATAGACACAGTTTCATGGAAACAAAGTTTTTTTGAGGGCTGCCAGCCAGAAGGATGAGATGTACCTGCAGTCCAGAAGCCAGGGGAGGTGCCAAAGGGCAGAGACATTTTATTCTCACACTCCTCTAAGTGTGAGAAGAGTCCACAGTCATGGGCTGGACACTGGCACAGGCTAACCTTGCTCTAACTTAAATGACTGCTGTCATGTTTTTATCATATCTATTGAAGTTAAAGGTAAAAGTACAATGGTTCTGCTCAGCCACCACGTAGGGTGAATGTATTAACATCTAAGATGAGAGACACATCAAAAATAATTCACTCAAATCATGGGAATAGTTAATTAAACTAGTGCAACAGCTATAACTTGAAGTGAATGGGGTATGAGCTAATTCCACCTGCAAACACCATTGTATACTGATCTGGACGAATGACAAACCCCCTTTTTAAATACCTATGTTTACTATAGTATCTAATGGTTTTGTACAGCACTTTAATTGACATTTAACCAAATCTAGTAACAAGACTGTGTTTTCTTATAGGTACTGCTAAACGATGTAATATTACTTCCTGTAACTATGGAGACCTTTGCTCTCGTTAGTGCTGCTATTCCATTTGACTGTAACCTGAATAATCTTTAAAGAATGTTTTTAGTCATGGGCCCTTCACCTTCTGGTGATTTCATCCAGATACAATTTCCACAGGCTTTACTGGGTTAGACAGAATAAAAGAAGGGACCATCTGAATAAAATAAAATGTCACCATTAAATTGGCTTTTGTAGCTTAAGGTATAATGTAATGATATTTTCCCAACAGCTGCTTTCAGTTGAATTTGAAGTTTTGAAAACCCTTTGCATCTGATTCAAGTAATAAAATGCAGGTTGTGTTACTTCCTTCTTCTGTGTCATATACAATAAGCAAAACGTTGATACTTTACATGCAACTGGTGGTCATTAGGAATTTTTACTGTATGTTAACATTATTTACTGACCTCAACATTTGATGAATGAGTCACCCAATGAAAAGTTTGTTTAAAAATCAAGGGGTGGATGGATGTTATTTTGGAATTAAACAATTCAGTATTTTTTTCTAATTCCTGTTGCTCACAGAATTTTATTATCTGTAACTTATTGTTTGTATTTTAATTTCTTTCAGTTTTTACAACTAGATTGGAATAAAATTAGTGCAGTTCTACATATCTTCATGTGTTGCCTTTTATCGCAAGAGATTTTAAGTACAGACTAGACAAAGGGATCACTTCATCAAGCACTGAAGTACAGCCATCCCTGAGGTGAAATTTAGCAACACTTGTCAGGGTATACAGCCAATGTGCAAGAATTTAAGAAAGGGAAGGAAGAATAAGCATATTCTTAGGAATTTAGTAAGGCAAAATCAACACCTGAGGGTGAAGTAATATGCCACAGTCTTGTGATAATCTTTTGTGAAGCTCACTTCTTAGTGTATTTAAAAGAAGTCACTTCATCCTTCATCATATGTTCCTTACTATTATTGCTACCATGGTAAATATTGTACAAACATTGAGTATTTTCTAAACAAACAAGAAAGACAAAGAGTTTAAAGGAGAAACTAGTCCACAGACATGAATGTCTGACTCTGGAAGGAAGCCAGATCTTTCACCTACATCTTCTGCACTTTCCACCCCCTCCAGTAATACTCTCTTTCAGTATGACCAACATCTTTGATCCTAAAAAAAGACTTTAACCATCTTATTCAGCATCTGCTGCAAAAACTTCATCAAAAGACATTTTATGGTATACTAACATGAAGACTTTAAGTAGTAGAGGTTTAAAAGACAAAGATGTTTTTAGAGGTATCTCAGAAGCAGGGAAGGACTGATGAATGACATAAGAAAGCAAGAACCATGTTAGCAAGATCTTGTACAAACTATGAAGCACAACAACAGGAAAACAGGAAAGTATTGTCCAGTAAAGTCAAAAGAAAAGAGAAACAGAAAGACTAAGAAGGTGCATGAGGCAGAATACAGGAAGAAGAGGGTGTGAACAGATGAAAAGTATGAGTCAGAACAGCAATAGAACACGAATGTAGAGTCCAGAAAAGTGGAAGAGAAAGAGATTAAGAAGGTGCATGAGACAGAGTGCAAGAAATCATGGAGTGTGTGAAATGCAATGAGAAAAAAAAATAACAAATTTAATTCCCAGTTGTGTTTTCCTAGGTCACTTTTGACCTGAACTGTTGAAATGACAAGCATAAAGCAGCCCTGTTTTCATGGAGAGCAACTTCTCTGTTGAGGTGACTTTTCTCTTGCTTTTTCTGTTACCTGGTTTTGCCTGGAGGGTGTGACAGGTTAATACTAGTTCAGGTCCTTCTAAATGAGCTGATGCATTTGCAATGCTGTCAGTTCTTCACTCCAGAGGGAATGCCACTTCATGAGGCAATCTCATTGCAGAAATTAGCATTTACTGTGACTCAGCTATCTTCATCTTAGAAATAGCAGAAAGAGACACAAGCCTTGAAGAGAGGATACACTGACATACCTAATGGAGCACTTTAGGGAACTTCTTCATGACTGTGGTTTTAATTAGGCTTTAATAACTGCTGAACAACTGCTTATGCTACTAAAATGCAAGAAACTTTCAGTGAGAGAATACAAGATGAAGGAAATGAAGAATTATGAAAAATCAAGCACATATAAATGCTTTTTAGAAATTTCAGGCTTAGATTTTAAAAATCTTATATAAAACATTCTCCCCACTCTCTGCCTTGCCCTAGCTTTGGTTTATATGTACTCATAATCTTTAGTCTCAACCGAAATTTTAGGTTATTTTCTTTCCAGTGACTGAAAGGGAAATACAGCCAAATCATTTGTATTTGAACCATCAAAAAAAAAAAAAATTCCCAATGACACTTCAAACTATAAATCCCTCAGAATCCTGGGAGTTTTACCAGACTTTCACAAAAAACTCCACATCCCATGTTGTTCCAAACTAGATATGTTAACAGGTGTGTGAATGTAGTCTAATATTCATTCAGTTTTAATGAAATCTGACTGAAAAAAGTTATTTTTGATTTTGCCATAAAAGTTTTGGAATGAAAGCAGTTCATCTTACCAAACTGTCCCCGTATAATTAGAAGTATTTGAAGTGAAGTGAAAGAATTAGCATAAGAATTTGCTACAACCATTTTCACTGAATTTTCAGGAACACAAGAAGTCACACACATATCTGCCTGAAGACCAACTTCTTAAACACTTCCCTCTGAAAAAACCCCCTCAAAGCTAATAGCAACTGTTAAGTGATTATACTGGGTTTGGCTGGAATAGTGTTAATTTTCTTCATAGTAGCTCCTATGGTGCTATGTTTTGGACTTGTGACCAAAACAATGTTGATGATAGCATGCTGATGTTTCAGCTGTTGCTGAATAGTACCTATACAGCATCAAGGCCTTTGTTTCTCACACTGCACTGCCCATGAGTGGTCTGGGGGTACACAAGAACAAGGACAGCTGACCCCAACTGACCAAATGGATATTCATCCATACCATATGATGTCATGTTCAGCAATAAAAGCTGGGAAGGGTGTGGAGTTTTCCAGGGGACTGACTGAGCATCCATTGGCTGATGGGGAGAGATTGCCTTCGTATCACTTGTTTTTCTTTGGGTTTCTTTTTTTCTCTCTCTTTTTTTTTTTTTTTTTCCTTTACCTTTAAACTGTCTATCTCAACCCATGAGTATTCTCACTTTTTCCATTTTGCCCCCTGGAGGGAGTGAGTGAGCAGCTGCGTGGGGCTTAGCAGCCTACTGGGGCTAACCTACAACAGGGATATAAATACTTCCACTGATCAATGGGAGTATTCGGGTGTTTGAGAATTACTGATGTTGATTATGTTCATCATGCACAGAAAAAAAATAAAATCACCTTCCTTCTAATGATTGGAGCTTTTCATAATCTTCATATTAGTACAAGTATTCATCATTATACATTATAATTGCCAAATAGACCTTATCCTACATTTAGCTGATTGTTTCCTGTTAAACATTTGCAATACTTCCTGGTCCTGCTGTGATGTTCCAGTGTCACAAAAGAGGGTAAATCACATCATATTTATTTATCTTTATAAAGGTTTTGTACTTTTTCACCATAAGACACTTAGCAGAAACAAAGTGACTCTTTTTTCTTTAACAGGTAGAGATGGAAGCTTTTGAAATTAGCACTTCCGCTCTCCAGGTCGGTACTGTATTTGGTAATGGTCACTCTAGAGAATAGTACCAGCTGAAAGAAAATCTCAAGGGAGGGAGATAAAGAGAGGGAGGATCCAAAATCTAGCTTAAACACCTGGAAAGAAAAGATCTGAGATAGTAACACTCTCAGAAGAAAGTCACAGAGTTATCAGGATCTTTTTTCAGTGATTTCATTTCACTATATTTTGGGCCAAAAGGCTTAAATTCCCCAAACAGAACAACATCCAGAACCAAATCCAAAACTAATCAACCCATGTGTACAGCCATCCTCTCTGGTTTTGATGGAAGATTTCTCTACCTATATCACTGTCCTCTTTTTTTCTCTTAATTTTTGTTACAGCAAAGAAGAAAATGATTTTTTGTATCTATTTTCCTCGTTTCCACATCAGGATGCTTAAAAAAAAAAAAAGGAAAAAAGAAAAAAGTCAATCACACCAAAATAATGAAAATCAAGAGGAGAGTTAAAACGTGCACCTATGCTATCAAATCTCTCTGTTTCTGTTTCAGTGATGGTCCATGCTACATGTAGATTAAGCTATGAGTTGACTGCTGCTTTCTCCCTTAATCAGTCTGAGCTGAGGGAATGTCAGGATGGACTCCTTCCCCCAGAGCAGACTATTCTCCAGAGGCCTTCAAGTGGTGGGAAGAAAGTGGTCTCCAATCCTCTTACCTGAAGAGCAGAGATTTCAGCAGGCAAAACAACAGCCTAAACAGATGACCTGTGTCCCCAGGCGACTCAGATGAGTTTCTCTGTCTCTGCACTTGTGCCCCACACAACCACCCGTCCTATCCTTTACTTGAGGGGTGGGCTCCGGTTGGACTATCATCAGCGATGACACATTCCTCTCAAAAGTACCTGTCTGAAGTTGCCATTTTCCCCACACAAAAAATACTCTGTCAAAATGTTCCTGCCAACTTTTGTGTAAAATCATCTTAAAAATATTGGGAAAACCACTGCTAACCAGCCAATGTTGATTAAGCAGTCAAGTGGTTATTAATGGTATTATTACAGCTGCTGGTATTATGGAAGGATTATGTTAGTGATTTTTCAGGAAAATAGCATCTGCAGAAAATGCCTTCTTTGTGATCAACTAGGAAAAACTCTCAACAGGTGTTAAAAATGGCATACTACCATTCGCGGCACCTAACCTTGTCTTTTTAAAGCCAATAAAATGTAATTGCCCCATTGCAAAAATATGTAATGAATCAGAAATTAAATACTTCAAAGAAGGGAAAGGATTGACGGTGGATGCTCAAACTTTCTGTCTCTGTATATATCACTTTTTTATGTATATTTGGTGAAGGTTTTTTCTCCATGCCTTTCTACTCTTATAAATGAGCTGGCAATTTATATTATTGCAACTGAAGCTTAGAATATCTCTCCTCATCTATGCACACATACTGCAAGAAGGTGTCTGATGTCATTGTACCTGATCCAGAGCTTATGTTCAAAGATCCTGACCCAAAACCCACCAAATTAGTTCTATTGAATTTCAGGGGGATTTTGACCAAGTCTAGAAGTAAAAAAACTGAGAGGTTTGTTTCCAACAGCAAAAAAACACAAGAAAGCTCCCTGGGAACTTCCCACTTCTCCTTCTGTGCTCCTGCATGAAAGAATCTGACCAAGTAACTGCGTCATTGCTTATTCCTTTCTATTAACACAACCTTGTATTTATCATAATGAATCTGTTTTTATCATTCATATCCTTGTACCTCTTCAGTTTATTCTCTTGCCCTAAGATATGCCTTCAATAACCACAGTTAATTCAGTGGCTATGAATCAGTGGAGAATATTACACCTTATCTGATTTAAAATTTCTCTAATGTGTCATTGCTTCTCAGCTGGTCTCTTATGTGACTGACCACTATACCCTCTGTCACATGCATGGATGTGGCAATGGAGTGCTGTTACATGACCTTCGCTTGACACACTGACCTCTGTTTAACAATTTGCCATTAATGATTACTCTCCACCTCTGGTTATTCTTAATAGTTATGCATTTGGATTTCTCTAGATTCCTTCTGAAATTATAATTTGTAAATTTAGTAAATGCCTCGTTAAAGTTATACATTATTTGATGACACAACAAATCTGTTAGAGGAATTTCTTTTTGAAAATATCATGTAGAAGTACATTTTGTACCATATAAATCAATTAGAAGAGCATGTTGCTGATAAAGAAACCCTCCAAAATGGGATTAATAGCACACTTCTATTTCAAAAGTAAGCTGTACATACAAATTCATATTTATGAAGATTGACATAATAGAGAAGCAAGACTCACAGGGATATTAATAATTCTGTCATCAAAGCAAGTTTGATTATTGTATTTACAACATGATCTGCAGCCACCCTTGAAATGATGAGGAGAAAATAAAATACTGAAAAATGGCTCACAAAGTTGGCACTACACATGCTATACAAGCCGTGAGGGGGATGTGAGCAAGTGACACTGATTCCAGCATATTGCAACAGTGAAGTGATTAACTCCACCATAATAATAATGTTCTTTTAATGCATCTTTCAGGGGTGTAATTATAACTAGTATTACTAAAGTGCCAGCTGAGACCTATTATCCCTTGTACCATGTGCTATGCTACAGACACAATAAAAGAGAGCAACTTCATACTATTACAAGATCTGGATACATACCATCCCCTGCATGTCCGTGTTTCTGTTCGTATGGCAAAGGCACATGCTAAATGAAGGACTGTGGTGAACTTTAACTAGTTCCACAATCTGGAAACTGGGAGATCAAGGCTGCACTACAGAGCACATTTGCACTGCTTGCAAAATAAAAGAGTTTTTTTCCTGCTCCATTTTTCATGTGTTTTACAGATACTGAGAAAGTTGTTAGTTTTCCTTTTTCCATCATGGCAATTGTATGGTAATGTTCACTTTTCTAAAGCTTGCAGAGAAATGCTGTGAGATTAAACCCTAAATGGTTTCATATGTTAAAAAAGAAGAAAAAGAAGAAAAAGAAGAAAAAGAAGAAAAACAAACCAAAAAAACTATCCGAGGATCTGGTTAGTCAGCCAACAAATCCAGCTGGGGTACCTGATCCTCTGCTGTGTAAAATGCTCCCAGTCCTACTGAAGGTAATAGTAACTCTTATTTGTGCCAACTGGGGATCTAGCCCATGAGGCCATAAAGCAAACAGGGTAAAAAATCCCATCAAACTAAACATAATACATATCATTTAGGCTACCTCCAAGGGCTCCTAAACTAATAAAATCTGAATTGAGAGCAAGGATATAATTAGCTCTATTTGTGTCATATTTAATTTTATCAATGATGTGACTAATTGGCCCCTTTTCTATCTGTTTTCATTGTTTTCAGGCTTGACTCACTTTTTGCTTGTACACTTGCCAGGGGCTTGATGGCATTGCTGCTCTCTGAATTTAACCTCTGCAGGAAAGAGACATCTCTAGATTTGCACCAGGGCAGCTGAGAACAGAAGGGTGGATTTATCATTACAGACCTGTTCCTACATTCACTGTAGCCATTGGAAAATGAAATATTAGACTACCACAGTATTTAAATTTTTACTTGTTTTTAAGTATTCTGAAGTAAGCTTTACTTATTTTTCTGTGCCCATAATTTTTTAAATGCATGACCACAGTGAAATGGTAACAACTGTTAAATGTACCTGTCTGAAAAGCAGGAAATTTCTTTTCTATGTGAAGATCATATTGCTGCCTTGAACTCACCATGTTCTTCCCCCCTCTGCTACTTTACAGTGTGTGTAAAATCAATACTGTGTTTGAAAATTTGCCTCACTGCTGGTTTGCATTCCAGCATTCTGACAATAATGAAGAAATTTTTTATAAATTTATTCAGCATCCTTGCTACAATTTAAAGTAGATTGCTAAATTGTTTGGTAGACATTTATTTTGAATGTGAACTAAATAGGATCTTATTATATTTGATTTCACCTAATATATATAAAGCAGAAGAAACATAATATTCACTCATGAAACTAGTTTGAAAATTGATTGTAATATTGTGTTGCATTATGTACTATGGACAAAATACAGTTAATTAAAGCAAAAGATTAGGACCAAATGAAATATGAACTCATTGAGACCTAAAATTTTACATATACAGGGCCTGATTCTAATTTACATGAGCTGATGTAAAATGTGAGTCACAGGAAAAGCAATTAAGACACACCTCTAAAATGAGTATGACTGATAGGATTACTGCTTTCATTGTCTTGAAATGAAGAGAAAGGTTGCAATCAAAACCAAGCAAAGAAATATAGGTTACTGAAACTAAATTACTTCTGTGTTTTTTTCCTTAGTGTAGCTACCATTGGATGTTGTTTCCAGTCCTGGTGCCCACTCTTTCACAGGATTTCAGAGTGAGCAAAGAGAAGGTGAATATGATTTATAACATAAGACTTTTGAATTTAGATCCAGATTTGTCACATGTATCATTAAGCACCTAATACAGGCATCTCAAGATTGGAAATGAGTGCTACAGAGTCCTTCTATAGTTACTACTGGTCTTTCAGTGGAAAGAAAAATTTATGTCCAGAGGGCTATAGTATCAGCCTAAAAATGAATCATCCAATAGAGGTTCTTACCTCACCCTAGTGAGTATGTAGAGGACTCTATATAACCATAAATTAATCTGTGGTACGTATCTGTAAAAATCTCCACATTTTTTAGACAAAAAAAAAAAGAAGAAAAATTAAAATCAGTAATTCAGAAATGGTAGTTAACTGTTGCAGCAACCTGGATTTTTTTATGAAGTGTTCTAGTTCTGCTGTGACTATTGGACCTGAAATAGGAATGAACCCAGAGCAAATGAGATCCTATATCCCACAAGTTTGCGTACATAGCTTTATAATTGACTGTCAGCAAGTTCTTCCCCTTCCCTCCAAGTAATTAAATATCTACCTGCTCTGCTCTTCTTTGCAGCCATAAAACCATGCTGGAACCAGATGGGACCTCAACATGCATATTCTTTTGAGCCAGTGACAAATTCTGTTCTTACGTTTTTGTTGCCTGTGTTAGCTGAATGCTAAATCCCATATATATGTCATAGCCGGTAAAACAGTGCAGAATTACAAACACAGACAGCAGATATGTAAACATAACAATAATTCCTATGTTTTTATGGTTGAAGCAGATTTCTTGCTTCTGCTCAGTCTCTTTGTGCTGTGCTGGACACTGTACATAGAGTCTGGGGAGTCAGCAGCACTCTCCAGGCTGACATTCATGGAGTGCGGCACAGCTTGGCAAGTCCAAACCACCCACCTTGCGGCATTTGGCTCCAGAACGTGTCCTGGGAGCAGGGCCCAGGGCACTGCTGTTCTCTGCCTGCTCTTGGCTGGTATCATCTCACAGCACAAACCATGACAAGGAAAATGTAGACCTGGCTTAAGAAACAGGGAATCACAAGAGCCTCCATTCAGCCATATGCTTCCCACACTCACCTGTTGGGAAAGTGCAAACCCTAGACTTTCCAAAAGAGGCATTTTCATGAAGTTGTAGCATCATTTTAGGGAGGGAAAAAAAAAGAAAAAAAGCTCACTTCTCTAAAATTTATCATGCACAAGAGCACTAAAACTAAATGATGTAGAAACACATTTCACGGAAATCCATTCTTTTTCACAATCTTTCTAGTTTCACTAACAAAGCCAGTCTGGAGGTTGGGCTTTGATGTGATTGAGTCAAAATCCACTCTGAAATTCTGTGCTTATAAACTGGAAATATATTTTAGCGATGCTTTCCGCTTTTCTTTGCAAAGATTTCCAGCTTTATGTAAAGCGATCAACATTAAAAAAATGATTTTCTGAAATGTCTCAATACTGATTTCCCAGCTTCTTCTACAATTCTGGTTAATTAAAGGTAAATTAAACCCAACCATGTCACCCAATTACATCCACATTGCCCGTTTTATTATATGTGTCTAGGTTGACAGCATAAAGAATTGCCTTCAATGGAAGAAAAGCAAATTATTCTCTATTTAAACTGCTGGGACGGCATTTTAATTCTTTAACACTTGATAAGCACTTAACAGAAGAGGACAAAATTACCTTAAAGAATCAAACCTTCTGTTTTTCAATTGACTTCAGTAACTTGAAGCTTTTTAATTAAGTACACCAGAGCAGTTTATTGCTTTAGCTGGTTCTCTGTACCTTTGAGTCTTCTAAAGTATAAACCCTTTTATGTGGTAATAACATTCCATATAGGTTTTCAAACAGCATAAAGGTACTGGTTTAGCCTATTTATGCTTAGCTCTCTACATCTGCTAAGTAATTGCTTTTTTCTTAAATGAAATATTAGAACACTAGAGCATGTACTTTGTATGTATAGACACTGTGGATAGGGTATAATAAAATCATTCATGCTGCAATAATTAAAGCTGTGTCAGCATTTTCATTACAAACTCCATTTTTCAAGTGTTTATAATTCAGCCATAAAAAATTGTCTTGGACTCTTTCCACCATATCTGAAGGCCAAAAAAATATATCCATAAAGAAGTTTACAAGTTTTGAACACTTGTTTTGCAGGTGTAGAACTTAAAAACAATTTTGATTTACAAATGAAGTTTGACAAGTAGCCACTGGCATTTTTAAACTCAAACAAATCCAAAACACTTGAGATTATCAGGTTCATAAAACCATGCTTTCTGTGAGATCGTATTAATTGCTGCAAATGGATGTTGTCATCCCTCATCAAATTTGTGATTGGTCATGAAAATACTGGTAAACGTTAACAATAAGTAAATTTGTAGCCTACAAGATCTTAGATCTAATAATGTGAAGTGTGATTGATGTATTCTTTTATGAATACAAGTATATATACATTTAACTCTTTGTAAAGGTGCTAAATCAAAACCCTATGCTAAATCCAAGTGCTGTGGAAGTCAGTGTGAGTTTTGGCAGGATTTTCTCTCTGGAGACAGCAGTTATCTGTTTTTTCACAGATCCAATACAGCATGGGCATCAGCTGTGTCTGCTTTCCCACAATACCCTGTTAATGTGCCTTAAACCTGGTGTGAAGGGAGCCATTGCAGTGATAACAGAGTAGCTCTCCTGACATGTCATTAAATCTTTTTTCTCAGTCTGCTAAAATGGCTGCCAAGTAAGGTCACTTGGGTGGAGTTTCCTGTAACAGGACAAATGGATGGACTGCGGAACCACAACTAATTCCATGAAATTACAAACAGGGCCTTGCTTGGTATATCCCCGCCACCTCACACATACACTCATCAGCTTGTGGAAATTTGGCCTGTGAAGACATAGAAGCACTGATCCATGGACCATCAAGCTTTGCTGGCATACTGCGTCCTTACAGATGCATAAGGAGCCCTGACAGAGCTGTTCTCTGCAGTGCTGGCCATCTGCACAGCCTTCTCAAATCGCTACTTCATCAAAGGGAAATGTGCATCATCTCTATTAAATTGAGGGTGTTTTTTTTCCACTAATAAGGTTGAAAGTGTGATTATCTTTCAAGTAGAATAACCTCTGTAACTTCTGTCCTGTCCTGTCCTGTCCTATCCTATCCTATCCTATCCTATCCTGTCCTGTCCTGTCCTGTCCTGTCCTATCCTTGTTAGAAATCAACACCGTAGCACTGTATCACTTTTCAGCTGTGCATTAGCCAATGGAAGGTCTGTCAGGGATGAGACTTTTTGTCTGGCTGACAGAGGCAAACAGAAAAAGGCTTTGCCCTACAGAGCAAATAGCTCTGCAAACCACAGCCCTCAAGCCCTGTTCACACCCATTCTGCATATTATTTGGCTTGGAGAGTCATAAGGCTTCATGACTAAAACATGACTATTATTTTGTTTGTTTTCATCTTGATATATGTGAAATATTATGAAGACTGTGTGTCAGCTGTTTAAGCAGTATTTTTCAAGCATGATGCCCAGGATCATGAGGTGAATGCCCCATTATGTGAAAGGGCAGGTTGGACTAGGAAGACTTTTTAAGTGATCTTCAAAGAGTCTGCATGGGACAGAGGTGGTATTGTTGGTGACATACTTGTCTGTAACTTTTGCGTCCCTATAGAGACACCTTTGCCCTCTTCAAAATCTTGACTAGGATAGTAGATATGCCAGGAACTGTCTTTGGAACAGGAATATATTTGGGCTTGCTAATAAACTAGTTCTTTAGGGATTTCACAAAACTTTATTTAGAAAAATAGGGTTTTTTCTCATATTGCCACAGCATTAAAAAGAAAACCTATGTTCGTGTGGATGCAAAAGGCCTATGATTTAAAAACCAACATTGCTAAAACTGTACCACATATCAGTTCTCAAGATGGAAGGGTCTGTTTGCACTGTGAGAAAACCTACTGAGGTAAAAATAACTTCCGACAGAAATCACATTACTTTGTACAATGCATGTTTCTTTCATTTTCTCCAATGTAAATTTTGAGGGTAACACTAATGTTATTACACAGGTATGACACACATCTGTGATATGCACCATGTGAATTTCCTGTGCTGATATTTCAAAGACTGGTTTACATTCATGGAGATTTTAAGGTCCAGCACAACCTTCTGGAAATTTAACAAACACATTTTTGACCTCAACCCTTCCTGTGTGCAGTATTGTTGGCCAGTTTGTCCCAATTTTACAGGTTTCTAATTTCAAAGTTTTCAGAGTAACAAAACTCATAGCTGGTGTTACTTTAAAACAGTTCAAAATAAAAATTGAGCCCTGCTGTTAATTCCAAGGAAGCAAATGAGATAACACCTGAGTTGAATTTAATACAGTAAATCCAAAATAAGATTTGGAAAAAAACACAAAACAATCCTATTGTTTAGTCTAGTTGAATTTTTTTCTTACTCTTAAATTTAAAGGAAAAAAATAATGAAAAATAAATTATTCTGATTCATGGTTTCCTTACCACTGTTTTCTGAGGTTTTACACCAGAGTATAAGCTACTGAATCAAACTCATAGTCATTGTGCATGGGATTTGTGCATATCATGGGGTTCATATATCTTTATCACCCTTTAAAGAATAGCAGTAAAAAAACCCCAGAAAGCCTTTCCCATTAATCATTTCAAGTGAACTCACATTTTTAGAACAAGGACAGAGGCATGTTGCTCTTAAAATACACTCCTTTTTGCTGTTTGTTTTAATAACACTTGCACTCCAGTGCCTCATAGGAAGAAGAGGGTAATATGCAGCTTGGCTCTAGAAAAGCATGATTTTCAATTTCTTCCTGCAGTCTTACTTCCATTATTCCTGACTATTTGTATCTACTGCCATCAGCATCCAAGCTGCTCACCTCCGTTGAAAACCAACCTATTAGTAATTCTGCGAAAAACCACTTGACAAACTGTTACTGGAATATCAGAATGATAAATCAGAATAACAGCATTATTTCATACAAGCACTTTATGTGACCATCCGCAAGTCCATATATTAAGAATAAAATTATCAACGACCAACAAATCAACACCTCATTACTGTGATACCACTGAGTTAAATAAGCAAAAAGAACAGCTTTATGGTATTTTAAGACCTTCATTCTGATACAGAACAGCAAGACACAAAATGTAATCATTGTCTGAATGCACCAGAAATTTTGAAAAACATTTTTACTTGAGGTGATTTAGTTTTAATATAGACAGCAGCAAGAAATCTTTTATTGTATCCAGATTCCTAAAATATTGGTTTATCTTTAAATCTGATGGTATTAAATGTTATTTTAAAAGTATGTGTCAGACATTCACTACCAAAACCTAATTATCAATGGGCATAAGCTTTCTAGATCAAAGGCTTAGTTTCCATGGCAGTACCTAAAATGCCCTCTTAAGTAACAGCTCATGCATCAAATCAGCATTGATACTTACTTAATGTAAGAAGAATGAAAACCAAATTATGTTCATTTCTACCTAAACTCACAGAAGTAACCAAGACTTAGGAAAGTAAAATTTATAAATCTGCACTGTATTGGTGTAAATAATTCCTGTGATTTTAATGTAAATAGCAATAACAATGTTTGCTAACTAGACTTGCAGTATGTTGGCCTTAGCAGAACAAAGATCTGAACTAGCTTATAATTGATGCTTTATATGAAGAATAATAATACAGATGAAGAGAAACTTTCTTCAGTAATTGCTTATGGAAAATATTTTAGATTTGTGGAATATACATGATTTGAGGTTTTCCTGTAACCCTAGCTAATGTCTTGGTAATCTTTTGATGCTCATCAGTAACACATTGTTATGCCTATAAGCACTTTTTCTACATCTTTTTCAGTTTAAGACTCATTAAATCTTTAGCAGCCATGAGTAATAGTATCATAGAAGATAATACAGGATTCATTGTGTCATACAATACCTATAGCTTCCACTACACTAGCAAATGGGAGAAAAATTAAAGCCTTCTGGAGAAATGTTAGTTATAGGAAAGAAAAAAAGACTTGCTTAATATTTATATCTTCAGTGGAGTTTTGTTAGTAACCAATATGGTCAAATTATGTCTACTAACAAAATATTTTCAAAATTACTACTGATTAATTAACAAATTCTTTATTACTACAGATTACTGAAGTGTTAGACACTGTGCTTCCATTATAAATCTTAAGTATAACTGACAATTTGCCATTGGGCTCTTGGTTGAACATGGAACTAATATAGCTAAAACTCTCAAATGTCTGTGCCTAAACTAAGCCTCCTAGGGTTGTATTCATGCATTTAAACAAAAGGCCTAATTAAGACAAACTCAGGTCTGAACATTTAGGTGAATAACTTGTGCTTTCAGATCCAGATATTTTTTCAGATTCTGATCTTTTTTTTTTTTTTTACACACAAAATTAATTGTAAAAGTGGACGGTATAATAATTCCAGTAAATGACATATTGCTGTAAAGTACACTGTCAGCACTATCTAATAATTAATATAAAAATAAACATTGTTGCTCGACATATTGCTACTTGCTCTTTTTTGGGTAAGGATAATGACAATCAAGTTTATGCATAAACCTAGAACTCTGTTGCACTCATGAGTTGTAGCTGAGGTCAGGATTAGGCTCTATGATATGGAAATGCCATATTTTTCATATTCAAATTATTTTAGGCACTGAAGCCAACAGAAGAGGTCTTGAAGGATCCAAAGCTCCATTTCAAAGTGGGGAGATAGCATAGGACATAACATCTCTTGTGAGTATATTTGCATGTGTATATCACAAAGACGGTGAAAGAGAAAAAAACTAGATTAAGTGGTTACACTACACACACTCAAAACTCAGTCACAATAAACAAATGGGAAGAAAAGGTATCATATAATGCTTATTTAAGATATTTAGAAGTTGTTCTATTGAAAAACGCAATACAAAATAATAGATGATGCTGTAATTTACAGGCAAATTCGTAAGTTCTGAATTTAAAAAAATACATTAAAAACCAATAGTTACACAGTATGTATGATCAAAACACATGACACTTTTTTTAGTTTTCTTGAATTAATTTGGCTAGAAAACTGGGATAATTTTTGTCAGGTTTGTTTATGTAAATAGAAACTTACCAGCTGATAGCATCTTCATCCTTTTTTGTTCCTATCCCTTAATGCCTTGCAGAGCAATGAGTTGCATTGAAAGCAAAGGATAAAGTACCACTCCAAATTTGTTAGATTGGAGAAAACAGAGTAATTTGTTTTGATCTAAATACTGGCAGAGTACTTGATGTGAGTATGACAGGGAGAATGTGCCCCATAACTCTATTACCTCACTTGCATTTGGTTGTACCTTAACCTCATAGCTATACTGCAATATCTAGGACCATTTTTACATAGTATTATTATATATGGATTATTCCAAATTTGTATCCAAGATACATACATACTGACATGAGGTAAGCAGGAATTTCTTGTGAATTCATGCTTTCACGTTGCAACTGTGAAAGGAAAGCACTGCTGATTATGGCTTTTAAAGTCTAAAAGCCATTTTCCACTGGGTTACATTTAAGAGAGAGAAAATGCCTATTGCTATTTATTAGTTATGTTATTTATTAGTGATCCAGTTCTTTGAAAATGACTTTCTATTAATCACAGTCTGACCTTGCCATTAAGGGGCAGTTGTTGGAGCCAGAGAATAACTGCGCTACTCGAGTGGATGAACTGAACTACTACAGTGTTCATGCACTAGGGGAGTCACAATGAAATTAGATTCTCTCCCTGTAGGGGGTAGACGTTGACCACTGTCTGATGCCAGCAACTACAGGTCTAAATATTTCTTCTGAGACGGTTGTTTTACCTTCCTAAACTTCCAACTTCATCCCTTTTAAATTGCCATATTTAGAAGCTTACTGTTAACGGACTGGATGTTTTTCAGGAGCAGAGTTAGGCTAACTGCTATCATACACAAAGGATAACTGTAGCAGCCTGAAGCCACGGCTAATTAAAAGGACCATATATACTTGTCCGTCCAAGAGCAAAGAAAATAACTCTTCTGCAGAAGGGAAGACTACTGAAAGCATTTTATAGGCATAACTGTGCAGACTCATTTGTTCCACTTCCAGTGTTGACAACAGCCACCAACCTGGCTAATAGTTCAGAATAAATTAAGCCTAAAGTGAGAAGTGTCGTCTCATTGGATCCTCCAGAAAATAAATTCAGACATACTTCTGGTATGCATTCTTACACCGTGTCATCATCTACTTGAGACGCCGGCAGATCCTTTTTATACTGCATGTGTTTATTTCTCAGACAGAACATTTTATATATGCAATGGACACATTCTTTTACATTGCCTGGCATTCCACCTGAAAGTCCATCACAGCAAGCTTGTTAATATGCTTCAGGATATACGGTACAGTAGTAAACAGACTCCCAATAGCAAAGTAAAACTCTGGTAGGAGGCTTGAAGAATATGTGTGTGCTAAGATCAAATCTTGACTTCAAGTTCAAGCGCAGTTTAACAGTGAATCCGAAGTTGTAAATGCAAAGTAAAGGCAATTTTAAGGCTGCTTTAAACCAAGCATGAAAGACTGACGAGTCAAAGTTGAGATTCTATACATCTGGTTCTAATATACTTCTTGCATTTTAGACAAGCAACCTTCTTTTTTTGTTTCAAGCTTTATTATCACTGTAATTGATAGACTTTGTTAGTTTATAGTTTGGCAGCATTCTCCGTACGTTTGAATCAATGGTTTGGTAAACAAAATAATGCAACTTTCTTTTTCAGGTTAAATTACTTTTATTTTTTAATGCCTAACATTTCTAATTCCTGCTTCTTCCTTTCCCTCTTCTCTTCCCCTCCTCCCCCCTCCCCCCCCCCCAAAAAAAGAAGAGGTTTAGAGTATTTTACTTTCTTCATTTAAGGATTTTCATTTATGCATTTTATAATAAAAATGGTTAAACCTTACTCAGTAAGCAGATATTGTACAGACACATATCTTAATAAAGAAATGGACCTATGTGTTACTCATATCATTGTATAGCTCAGTTTTAGATAAGAAAGCTGCTGCAGACCAGCTGTATGGTCTGAGCAATCAGACTGAAGTGGCAGGACAAGGGCACGGTGTAAAATGAAACAAGAAGAAATACACAGGGGATCTACATGCAAACATTATTCTGCTTCATTTCTGCACCAGCCTTTAGAGGATTCCCTCAAAAGTAAACACAGTTAATTAATTCCCAAGTAAAATAAGTAAACACAAATTTTCCACTTACTGTGTGCTGTGCTTTGTCCGTGCACTTGAAGAGAAGAGACAGTTCTGCAGCGCTCACCTAGATCCAGGTTGCTTTCTAAATTAGTCATACATGTAAGCTGGAGGAAGCTCATTGACTTTTTAACTGTGCAAAGAGCAACCCATCTCACTGCTGCTAGACAACCCTTCAGGACACTGTGCTGAACTTCAGCACGAGAGCACGGCATCTATTACGCTTGAGGCTCTACCATTTCACCTACACCTGGGTGGATCTATCAAGCTTCATCTCTATTAGGGCGGTTTGACTATGTGGTTTAAAGAAAAAAAATAAAAAAGAGAGAGGGGGAGTGAGGGAAAGAGAGAGGGAGAGAGAGAGAAAAAAGGGCTTGCCGTTGTCACACTTGTTTCCTATTAAAGAGCCTTACGGTGGATTGAGTAATTGTGTACGAAGGTAGTCTGGCTGGCAGATGTGTGCAGCCCCAGTGGAGCACTAGATTCAAGGCAGATGGGTTGTACCAGGGCGCAAACAACACTGGAAAAAGAGAGGCGTGATTAAAACAGCAGGCCGCCGTTTTACAGTGCTAGAAGTGGGGATAGCATGAAAGCTCCCAGGAACTAAAGCTCCCCAAAATGGGAACTGTACAGACACAAGCATACTGCAATAAAACAAACCTGATAAAGCACAAGAGATGATCAAATTGACCGAGTTATGCAATACTGAAACCATCATGATTATTAATGAGCCTCTCTCCCCTCCTCCTCCTTGCAGGCTCTTAGATTAGAAATACTCAGTTGCAAAGATCATGAGCGTGGGTTTATTCAAAACAGAATCCTGGGCTACTGTACAGTGTGAGGCATCTTTTGGAAATGGATTAGAGTTGCTTCGAGAATTTTACATTGTCTGTCATGTCTGGTTCAGTTTAAAAGAAAAAGAGAAGCTGAGTGGTGGGAGTGAATCTGCCGTTAGCAGTTATTTCTGAGAATGGTTGAAGCAGATTATCAGAGAAGTGAACAAGGAATTCTTATTATAAACTTCTGTCTGACATGCATAGGGCCAAAATCAGCCCCAATATAACTACACCAGTATATGTCAGGGGTGATTTTGTCATGCTGCCTCTCCCAGGTTATTGAAACTTGGCTACACCAGATGGTCGGAGAATCCCTGTTATCACAACAATGGTTTGTAATAGTACATGATAAACTCCCACCCAGACAGGAGAGAAGGGCTACCTGTATAGTACTGAAATGTTCTCAAGTGCAGAGCTCCCAAGTGTGAGCTCATGTGTGCACCGGCTGCCTACTTTGAGGTTTACGTAGAACTTAAATAATGCTTACCCACCTTTTGTGGGACCTCTACTCAGAAATGATGAGTCTGATACAGTTCCCTCAGTGAATCTCTACTGCAGTTTTTTCCACTAAGGGTGAAAGACACCACAGCACAGATGCCCGCATCTGAGCTGATCACCCTGGGACACCTTTGTGGTCAATGGTGAAAAACAGGCACTGCTAGAAGGCAGCTAGTCTGAGCCTATGTAGATATCTAAAAGAGGTTGAGTGAATCACATCCTTTTCCTATTGATTATCATGGCATTTCAGATTTGAGTTACCTGAGGTAAATCCCCTGCTCTGCATGTCTGATCCTTAACCAGTTTAAATTAATATTGATCAGTATAGTTATGATGTTTTATAAGAACTGAGATTATGGTCATGCAGCCCAGAACAATACTTCTACGGTATTCTACGATACCATTGTCGGATACTATAGTACTTATTTATTGTGTATAGGGAATGCTGGTCCTTAATATCTACCAGCTGTTTTATCAGGCCCTTTAGACAAGAATGGTTTATATAGAAAATCCTATGGATATTTCCCATGTAAGCTCTTGTTATTAATTTTTCAATAAGGCCCATTCATATCCAGGTAACTGAAACAGCAAAGGAAGCATAAAAAATGGGCAAATATTTTTCTTTTTACAGCAAGTTCCTTTTTTTCCATGTCCTAGAATTGTTTTAGCACAACGGGAGTTTCACAAGAATGTATTTTTCATTGCTCACCCATTTTAAAATCTAGATTGTTGGCATGCTCTTCTCTCTTAATGAAGTTTCTTAGCCACACAAAAGAAATGAAGCAAGAGTTAGGGATCAATAAGCCTTAAAATTTGTATGTGAGAGTTGCCTATACCTAAAGTCAGAAGAAATCTAGATTTAAAGTTCATCAAAAGGCTTAAATTCTGAGTCTGGCAGTAGTAGAATGTCTCAGGCCTCACAACACTGAACAGTTTTGTTCTTTTCGTGCCTAAATTTTTGGGATCCTTGGAAAGCAAGGGGTTCACCTTCAATCTAGAAGCATTTTGTCAGACTGCTGATGGAGTAGCCTTGTACAAAATGGACTTCCAATTTTCAAAGACAACCAAATGGATTCAAATGCACGACCCTACTGTCCAGCTAATAGCCACAGGCAAGCAACAATAGCATCTGGAATTAGATGTTTTCAATGCCTGCACTTTTCATGAGCTAGGAAAGGATTCCCTGTCTCAGATTTAGCATGGGAGAGCTACACTGTTTAGCCTCGTAGCTGAGACATTCACCTGAGGCAACAGAGATGGAAAATGACTCTTTTTCTATTTACCACAGACTGTTTATTCAAAGACAGTTTAATGAAAAATACACAAACAATGTTTGACAGGAGGCAGGGCTGGATTTGATCCCATCAGGAAGAGAAAGGACCAGATCAAGGATCAGGATATTTATATTCCAGAAGAGGGTTTCAACAGAATTATTTTACAGTGAAAGGCAGCTCTGTTACAGGCATAATTTCTGCCCTCCTCCTGCCTTCTTTGACCTTCTGAAATGAAATCAGTAGACATACACTTTCAGGGAAAGAATGAATCTAAATGAAAGAAGATACCTAATCTGACATACAAATGAGGCATCTCAAATACACAGAAGGAGGTGTTCAACAATGACTTCTTCTCCTGTTTCCTGTGGCATCTCACTCAGCATGCTGGGTGCTGAGGATTACGTTCTCGGTTCCTTAGGACCCTGGAAAGGGTCAGGGTGTGTGCACAAAAGACTGACTTTAGGCCAAAGAAAGGTATACTTGTCCAAGTGTCCCTCAATAGTCAGTAAAGTCAGATGGGTCTACAAGCAGCAGCAGCAGCCTGGGGACAACAGACTGGGGAGAATAATACTGTTTAGCTCTAATAATGTCTGTGCTCTCAGTTAGCTCCACATCCAAAATTATAGTTTTAATTTTCTGTGCTAATTCTTTACCAAGGTGACTGATGTGTAAAGTACAGGTAAAAAAAGCAGGGTCTGTGCCTTCTCTGCACTCCTCATCCAACCATTGGGAGTCACTGGGAGATGACACTGCTACCTTGTGAAGACATTGACATATCTTAAGTCTTTCTCATCTATTTATGCAGAAATTGCTGCAGCTATTATTGAGGAACTGCCATGGGGTTCTGGCTTGTCCTTTATATTTTAAATAAGAATTTTTCTGGGAAATCTGTCTTTTGCCATGTAGTTCCTGGCATGTAGTTTTATCTGGCTTCTGAGAAGAGAACCTTCCAGAATGGTGGGGCTGATTCTCCTCCCATTTATACCTCTACAACTCACTGACTTCAGGATAAGTCCCTTCCTAACATCTCCAAGTGTGTTAGGATGGCTCTGTTGTCTATGAAACTGTTACATGACCACCCACTATTAAACAGATGTTCCCTGGCTCAAAATATAAATAGAGTCTGAAGCGTGAAGCTGGCTGTGATTTATTTAGGTAACTGTGACCTTGTATGGAAATATTCTCACTTTTTTCTTTTTTGGCAAAAAATCCTTTGATTTTCAGCAAAAGAAAGCTCCTGGGTTAGAAAAGGGCTTTTCCTTCACATATAATTATATTGAGATTTACCTGAATTACAGGATGTGAAAAATGCCTTCTTCAGGAAAATACAGACAGAATAAAAAATGGAAAAGAAAAGAACAGAATATTTTTAGAACTGGGTCCATATCCTCTCTTTAGTGAAATGATTCAGGTAACAGCTTGCATCTCAACAAACCAAATGATTCAAGTGTCTTCTTAAAAAACCCCTAATATTCAGTCAATATTTCCCATAGGATGTCTCTGATTTCCCTTTAAAAAATCTCAAGAAATTTTAAGAACTGCCCCATTAGACTACTGGTATTGCAGGGGGGAACTGATGCTCTGGCAGCAGGCTGGTGGCAGAACTGTGGCTGTAATGGGAAGGCAAGAGGAGACGAGATGGCAACTGGAAGAGGCTCAGTGATTTGGCTGTGGAATGATGGTGCTTACCTGGAGTAGTTGTAAGCCTAGGGATTTCATTGACACCTCCTCTCTGGCAAGAGAAGCCTGGTCTTTTTATTGGGGATGAGTAGAAAAGCCCACAGAAACTACACAACCCTTAAGAACGTCATGCCAACCTTCTAGACCTAATAGTCACTCCCTGAAACCAGTGGTGGAGATGCCTACAGGACACATCTCTTCACTACCACTGTGTAAGTTACTCTGGGTGTGTGTTCGATCAAGCTCCATCTAGCAGTACCATAATTGCAGGTTACAGACTTGAATGAGTGCATTTATGTCCAGCAAATCTGTGTGTTTTTTCAGAAGTGATGAATTCATAGGGAGAAGGACGAAGGAAGTTATAAGGGAGGGAAAAATGGGTTGTTTGGGAGCAGACTGCTACATTGCCAGAACAACTCATCCCACCCCCTGTCTGCTCCCAAGCTGCCTCTGATGCAATAACATGTCTTTGAGGATGCCATACAGCCCACACACTACTACCAACTGAGCGCTTCTGACTTGGGCCAGGAGATTTAAACTACCCTCAAATTGGTTTTTGAGCCTGGATAATGAGTTGTGTGAGTTGAATGTAACTGGAGGGGGGAGGACAGTGCCCATAACCTTGACTGCCCCTTGCTGCTGTAGGAAGAGTTCAGGGCCAGGGCTGGGCCTTGGAGACAGCAGTCTCACCTTCTGTTAATGACTTAGGTTTCCCAAGATAATGTTTTAGAAGGGCTCCCCCCAGATAAAACTCTGTTCGTTTAACTTCCTTTATGCAAACTTATGGTTTTTAAATGAGAAAGTATTTCTTACTCTGAACACCCAGACAGGGCAATTTATTTTCCCAGGTTTCTGGGTGAGGGCCTGAGATGGTGTCACATAAGAATTTTAGAATCCCTAGAAATCAAACCCAGGCACTCTCTGTTGTGAGACTGCTCCTGGAAAAGAGATCACACTTTTGTAGTTAGATAAATAGTGTAGGAGAAATAAGTTGCACTGGAACACAAGAATTTTTTTTGTGGTTATAAAATGTAAATATTCACTAACACTGCATTGTGTATAGCAGGGATTGTGTAGCCCTGACTCAAATGTGGCAGGGGGTGCTGGAGGGGAGAAGATGCACGGGCATCATGTAAGCACACTGCATGATCTGGGACCATGCCCACACCAGTGAGTGATAATTGGGATTGTCACCTCTGAAAACAGTTACTTCAGACGTGGACGAACTTCAAATATAGAGATCATTGGGGTCAGGGGTCTAGGACATGCTGGAGGAAAACCAGATGGTTTAAATGGTCTGCAAGCTAATAGAACAAAACTAACCAGTTGGTGTAAATATGAGTTTGAAACTAGCCAGATGAGTTGGGAATTGCTAAGTGTGCTGTGGGGGGAGAGGAGAGGGGAGGAGGGATAGTAATTAAAGCCTTCTTGACTTTTTAGAACAAGTTTGCCTGTGAGAGGTAACAGACCAGGTTCTGCAGCTGCAATTTTGCCCAAATCTTGGCCAATCTAATAGTTTGGCAGTGCCGAAACCAGGAGGTGCCATTGCTCCCCCTCTCCTGAACAACGTGGGAGGGAGGACCTGTGGACTGGAGGCAGTGGGGCTTCCCTTTTGGCAGTGGTGAGTTGTGACATTGGTTCACAGCATCTCACAAAACCTCAACCTAAGTTTTAGTCATTTCTTACTGCTGCAGCAGATCTATTAAGTTGTTCAGAGCTTTCCCAAATATTGGGTGAATATTACCCAAAACAGGGGCTTAGCATCTTCTTAACTAGAGGAAATGGCCTCAAGCTGCGCCAGGGGAGGTTTAGGTTGGATATTAGGAAAAACTTCTTCACTGAAAGAGTAGTCAGGCACTGGAACAGGCTGCCCAGGGAAGTGGTTGAGTCCCCATCCCTGGAGGTATTTAAAAGACGTGTAGACATGGTGCTTAGGGACATGGTTTAGTGGTGGACTTGGCAGTGTTAAGTTAACGGTTGGACTTGATGATCTTAAAGGTCTTTTCCAACCTAAACAATTCTATGATTCTATGATTATTCCATCAGAAGCTTTTCTATCATCTTGACAACCACAGCAGTTGAAGAATTGGGTCCACTTCTGTATTAATGCCCTTAAACATTAAATGAAGAAAGCATTGTCCTTGACAACAGAATGTGAAAAAATTGCAGTACGCTTACAGATTACAGGACTTTCTAAAATGTTCTTCTGCATTGCTGTGCCCACTTGAAACAACTGATTTTGTTTTGTGGAGAATTTATGGGTGCACACTGCTATTTTTTTCAGCTATATTAAAGAGAGAAGGAAAGAATGTTAACAGGGAGAACATGTTCATAAGTTTTTACTACTGTCTCCTAGTGGAGGTGCTTAGGGAATTACATCATGGTGAGTCGTTCCAGCAAGAGCATAGACCTGTCTTTCAGGTTGTTTTTTCAGCAATTACCAGTGGTTACTGGTAGGTAATAAATATTTCTGTAGTGACTTATTACTGTGCTTCTTACCACTGCTGATAAACTTGGGTTGCTGTGCTCTTGCCACAAACCAATTGCATCATGAAAAGCAAAGCTCAGATTTAAGAGTCAAAAAGTATTCAAAGCAGGTTAGTCTGTTTTAGGATTCATGTATCTAATCCTCCCCCTCCTCCTCCTTCAGTAGCCCCTGTTAAACATATTTCTTTTCTGAGAAAGTGGCTGAAATCCAGACTAACAGGATGGATCTAGTCTATATAGAGCAGCAGAGCCTTTTCTCTCAGTCCAAACTTGCACATATCACCCTCTACCTCCACCACAAAGTTGCAGAAAGCCTCTAAATATTTCTGCAGACAGAAAGATCTTCAGAGTACCCCTGCAGCCTTGCCCCTATATTTTTTTCTGATACGATTTCTGAACTGGAAAAGCAGTGGAAGCTGGTGGGTTTGGGGGTGATCTTGGGTATATTGCTTTATTTTATTACTCCTTAGTCTCACCATCTGTCAAAAGGCAATGATACTGCCCTTCACTAAGGTGGTTTGAGATTTATGGATGGCAAATGCAGAACAAGCAGTAGTTTTTATTATATTACAAGGTGGGACTTCCACAGGCTTAGTTAAATGTCATAAAATGCATACTTCAGTAGGAGTTTATGTATTTTTCAACTGTAATGTACTTTTCTGTAATTCTTACAGGATAGAAAGCTGCAAAAGGAGAGAGAAATTAATTGCCAGTTTCTCACTATTTTAAATTAGTATAGCTCTGCTGAACTGTACCAGGCTCTGCAAACTACGAATTAGGATTTCCTCAGTTTTACTACATATAGGAATTCTCTTTCTCTTTGAAGATCCGCTTCTTTGATGTCATCAGGGGAAAATTCTTTTGGTCCTTTAAGTGATGATAATGGTATTTCTGTAAATAAAAATCTTAATGTATAATTCTTTCTTCATCCTACTTTACAAATTTTGCATATGTGAAGCTGCTGAAGTTTATGAAACAAGAAACTTTGCTTATGACTGTTTGGCCTATTTACATGTAACTGTTAAAGAAAACAAAACTAAAGCAAATCTTGAGGCCTTTTTACACAGGAAATTTCAAGTGGAAGTGGAAGCTGTTTCTCATTGTTCAAATTCTCATTCTACAATAATTTCACATTTCAGAGTGGCATGTTACATGTGTCATTTTATTTATGTTGTGGAACCCTAAAAGACAAATGCAACCTAGTTAGTAAGTCCAGATTTTGCTATGACCACAACTTAAAAGCACAGGAAGTTTAGTTTCTTTAACATAACATTTGCCTCTCTCTCTCTCCATTCATAATTTAGTGTCCTGTTACTGCCTGTGTTCCCATAGAGGTTTCTCATTTTGACCCTTTCTATTTGCAGTTTCTACCAAATTATTCTCTGTTTTTCTACTGACCAACTCTCCTTTAACATCCCCCCACTCTGGCATCCACATTTTGACTTTTCCCTGGTTGGAGTAGTGAAGAAAATAAATGCTTTGCTGTTTACAATTGCCAAACCTTATTTTGGAACCAAAATGAAAAACTCGAGGTTTGGAGCTTATTCTAAATTCAACTCAGTCTCCAGGAGGTATTCATGGTTTGACTGAATGGGCTCAGATTCATCTCATTTCTGCTCAGATCTCATCACAACTTCCTGATCTGGATCCCTGTGTCAGCCTTTTGCTTACTTGTCTGAGTAATCTCTAGGCTATGCTCATTTTTAAGGCATTTTACATTGTTATCACTATATGACATCATTCAGGCTTTTTATACAAGTTCCATTTCTTACTCATTTATTCACTTACTCCTCCCCTTCCTTATGTCCCAGGCATAATTTTGTTTCTGTTTTATGCTCCCACTTTTCCTTGTTCCTACTCAATTTTTAAGTCTTAAACTTAAAACTTAAACTTCTTAGTCACTTATGTCTTGCTCTCTCTTCCTCTGGCTTCTGAATTATTTTCCCATACACCATTTTCTCTTTAATCTATGTAGTCCTAAAGTGCAAACCTAAAGTGCAAACCTTTGGAGCTAAACCAACTCCTTTTGATTATAAGCAATTAGCTGGCTTGAATTGAGTGGACAGACCATGACATCCTCTCACACAGAGACAGAATATAGTAGGTGAGAAGCAACACGGTTAGCTGGGTGGGCTGGGAGGAGCAAGAAGAAAGAAGATTCTTCTGCACCAAGCAACATGGCACAGGCATGGCATTTGTCAGTCTTTCTGCTTTGTGCTTGGCCTTGACTGTAATGACATTCACATAACTTCTTACTTAAATCTACATTTGTCAGAATATCTCAATTATGCCACAAAGTGTTGTGTGACTGAGAGTGCATGACACTTTTTCTGCTAAGAGTAACAATCCTGAAGGGCACATTTAATCTATTGCTATATAGACTTCTAGATACACATTTACAGTGACAGGGTGTTTTTTTAAACACATTATTACAGTAACATAGAGACACACTGGACAGAACCAGGGCTTCATTGGAACAGACACTGGAAATAGCCCTTTCCCGAAGACTTCATCATCAATAGTTGTCAAGACTGTTGACAGGATGTTTTGAAGATTAGGTAAGAGTCATGCAAAAGTAATATTTCCAGGATATTACCTAATATTATAAAATTTCAAGTGATCAGCCATAGCATTTTACTGCTGTGCAGCTATAGCTTTCCATATGTAGATTCATACAAGCTGTCTTAAAAAATATCTCCAATATATCACTTCCATTGAGAAAAATCACTGAACAATATTGCCAAAGCTCATGAAATTCTTCAAGCTCTACTCCTAACCCTCATGAAAATGACAATTACTTGCACGCTAGAGTGTGTGTATTCTATCTGGAGTTCATAAAATCTTATATTTCTGCAGGACCTGTCCCTTTTAGTGCAAGATTCATTGCGGCTAGATAAATGAAATACTAAAATCACATAAAGAGGTCAAGGCTAAACTCTAGTTAAGTGGCCATTTGAAGAAAAACATATACACAGACAGGGCAAGAGCTGAAATGCTTAATATGAATTACTTTCAATAAACACACAAGGAGTCAGACGCAAATTACCTGAAATGGGAAGTAAAAAGAGAAAAAAGAATTTTTTGTATCCAATGTCTAATTATTGGTATGTGCAACACTGAAACTTTCAGCATGGCATGTGGAAGAACTAAAATAATCAGACTAGGTTTGAAAATCATTGCCAAGGTGATTAAAGTTTTTTAAGATGTATTTTTTGTTTTATTTAGTTTCTTTTTACAGCCTTCCCTGTCCATCCTTTTTTTCCCCCAATATTTCACAAAATCTGTTCCTCATAGCCAGTCTGCTCCACAGTACACCCTGCCTTCGGAATGACAAGTTCTCAGGTGCTCAGCACAGCTACTGTACCATTATGTAGATGTTACACAGTTTATTCTTTATTTTTTTCTTGATTCAGATTTTGAAGACTAGAAGTTCAGTCAAAGGAGTAGGTAATGTAAGAAGGTAGTTCTCAAATTTATTCTGAGACCACCACCTTCACTGAATGAAGAAAGTAAGTGTCAGAAAGCATCCTTTTTTTTGGTGCAGTTAATTTAGCTCAATTATTTTTTGTGAGAAATTTAGGGACAGGGTTTTTTTTCTGTAGAAAGTCCGTGATTTTTTTTCTTTTTTTTTCTTTTTTTCCTTTTTTTCCTTTCTCTTTTTTCTTTACTCCTCTTTTTCCTTTTTTCTTTTATCTTTTTTATACCTTCTTTTTCCTTTTTCCTTTTTTCCCCTTCTTTCTTCTTTTTCTTAAGTCTAAATCTAAACTTAATAAAAAAATCAGTTACCAAAATTCAGAACATTTATGAGGGAAATAAGGCTAGTTCAGACAAAATTAAAATCATTGCATCTTTCCACAGATTTTAATTTTCCCCTCTACAGCTTTTTCATGTGACTTCTACCTGAAGCCATTATACTGAATGGTACTTCATTCCAGTACTAATCTGACTAAATTCAAGTTAACATTTCAGAATAGCATGTATTTTTTCCACACAAATAGAGATGTCATTGCTATCTTGACTTACTTACATTTGCCTTTTACTATCTTTGCTCATCCTTGCTATACTTTCTTAATTTATTGGCACTTTCTTTGCAGTGGAGGATGTGATATCCAAACTCAAGGACATCAGAGACTCCAGGCTCCTCTCTTTTCTTTCCTGATAGTGTGTTATATTCTATCTGCTTTCTTAATTGTTTCTAAGAATAATTCAAACATTTTAACTTTTTTTTTTTCATGAGTGACAACAGCTAATTTAGACCCCCTTGTGGCAATGCGTGTATAGCTGAGAGGGCTATGTCCCCATTTTCACTACTTTACATTTCTAAACACTGAATTTGATCATGCAGAGTTTAAATCATTGTGCCCAGTAATACAGTTAGTTACATCTTTTTGTACAGCCTTGTGCTGGTTTGGCTGGGATAGAGTTAATTTTCTACCTACATGGTCAACCCAGCTTCTTTATCCCTTCCTCTTCTACTGTCCCACTGAAGCAATACAACCATGACAAACAGGACTCACCAAACACGTTTAGCCATACCTCTTTCTTTGAAAGCTCTTCACAGCAGGAGCATAGTTTTCAGAGGGTCCAGAACAAATCAAATACAACTTTCTGGGGGCTGTATTATACTTATCTTTTGTAGAAATACTTCTAATACCTACATGTATTAGACCACAGAGGATGATTCCAGGGAAATATGAAAATAACAGGGAGAAAACAGCAAGCTAATTATACCTGGTTACATTCAAATAGAGCCTGCCTCGAAGGCTAGCTTTGGCTGTTTTAAACTTATCTGCTAAATCTAAACATGACGTCAAAATTTCCCCTACGGGGAGAAGAAAAGTGATGGGGTATAAAGTGATGCTCCTCATGCAGCCAGAACACCTATTTTAAGAGGGATTAATAATCCTCTGAGATGCTTAGTGCTTTCTTTTGACTATAGAAGGGCCTACAAGAAAAGTCTTTTTAGATGGGCCAGCCTCAGAAGTCAACATATTCCTGTCCCTCCTTCACCATCCCTGCCCTGCTCGCACAGAGCACTGCATTCATGTTACTTCCATGGTCTCTGCTTTAGGCAAAATTCACCCTGAAAATTAAGCTGTATTTACCCATCTCTGAACTATTCAGACATAGCCACATAGCTCAATTAGCTCTAGGTCAGTTGCTTTCCTGTTTTGGGGTATAAATTCATCTGCCTTCTCTTCTTGCAAGCAGGTTGTGAAAATACTCAAAATGTGACACCACCCTGATGACTGTGCATCACCACCAACACAGTCAATATTCTGTTTGAAAGAAACTGTTTCATAGTTTAATGGAGCCAAAATGTTCAAATAGATAAAAGTAAACATTGCATTCATGCAACCTAGAGTATCTCGTGCTTTTTTCCCTTTTCCTGCTCCCTCAGAAGCTCTCATGCACATATTACATAGCATCCAAACAAATTGGAACCTCCTGCTTTAGCTAGTGTCTTGGCAAATTTCTCTCTTCCTGGAGCTCATTCAGGATTTTCCTGGCTTTGTCTGTAACAGAATGGCATCCAGACAAACCTCCACCTCCCAAGCCAGCCTTCTAACATATTTTCAAAAGCATAGGCAGCATTTAGGAAACTATGACTAGGCATAAATTTGTAAAACAAAGGCATACACCTTTCTCCAGTGGGATTGATTTAAGGCTTAATGTACTCAGTGGAAAGATCCTCACAGATATCAGGGGCTTTGCATTAGGCCTATTATTGGTATCCCTTTCAGAATGCAGATCCAGGAATGTGGAGGTAATTCTAAAATAATGCCATGATTCTTACTGTAAATTAATACAGTTTGTATTTTCTTAAAAAAAAAAAAAAGAAAAAGAAGAAAGAAAAAAGAAAAAGAATCATTTCATGATGGTTTACTTTGAAGCTGGACAAGGGCCAAGAACTGCAAAATGGAAGACAGAGAAATGTGTTATGCTGAGCAATGGAGTAGCTCTGATCAGTAATCCAGATATCTCCCCTGATTGCTTAAGATCAAGTCTTGATAAAAACAAGGTTGCTTCTGCTCAGCTCTGATGTGGTTTCAGATGGAAGTTAAAGAACTCAGCACATTTTTTTTTTTTAAGGGAGAAAAGAAAGAAAGAAAAACCAAGACAACTGATCCTCCCCAGGATAATCCAGGACAAAATTATTCTTTGCAGAAAAATAGGATTTAGTTTCCAAAGTTGTGGTTTAATCTATTTTTCTTTTTCACCATGGCTGTATCATGTTCACTCACCAAGATGTAACGTTACTGGCACTAAACAGTGTTCTTTATAAAGCCCTTGGGACAAGCTAGGTATAAATGTCAGTCAGTCATATAAAAACTTCTTTGACAACCTTACTCTGCTTAACCAGACTTCCCAGAGTAGCATAATAGCTAAGTGAGGTGCAAATGTGTGTATGGAACTTAGCCTTACAGATTAAATTGTTGATGGACATTGATGAAAGACAAGCATGATCAAATGAGGCTCTCTACTGTCCCAGTGCTTTAACCCTTTTAATTCTCACCTCTGAGCTACTGTGATCTTGCATATTCTTCTCTATATTTATGTGGTTACTGGTGGTTAATGCTTCAGTTTATTAGTATTGCTATTGCTATTCCTATTGTTATTGCTGTTGCTGCTGCTTATTGCTATTGTTATTATTCGTATTACTGTTATTGCACTTGTTGGCACCTTTTTGTAGACAATACACTTATAAATGTTTCTAATGCTGTTGTATGCAAATCAGACCAAGTTCTAAATCCTTAAGGATGTTTTGAAATTGAGGGTGCATTCAGTCTACCAAATTGTGGCTTCCAACTCATGTTTAGGGCATATTTACCTTGCACTCAGAAAAGACATAGCTTTAATTTAGTTGTCTCCTATACCAATAGGTGTTAAAAAGCACTAAGTAAATGTCAGTGCTGTTGGGGCTGGAGTGGGCACCATTCTGGTGACAACAGTTTAGGAAGGTTTCCCCTAGTACCCCAGGCTTTCTGACAATGGAAACAGATTCAGCTCATGTGGTATGGTCACAAGAACAGATTTGGTTTATTTTACTGATTAGGCTGGGGCAATCAAATGCAGGACTACTCCCCAAAAAACTGGATTAGTACCTAGTCCAGACATAATTCAATTGTCTCTGAAGTTTGGTTGTTCCTCACATAATGCCCCTTTAATCGCCTATGAAATCCAGCCATTCCTCGCAGCACTGTCTGTTACTTCTGTGAACTTCTTACATTGTTATCTGTTATGTCCAGCAATTTCTCATGTCATGTCTAGCAGTTTTCTGTGCTCTGTTCAGTTAGCATCACCTCAGGCCAGGGCCAGCCCTGCAGCCCAGCCATTTGCCTGTAGCTTTAACAGTAACAACTGATAACGAGCAGCAGTGTGGACTTCTGTACCAGTGTTACAGGTCCATCAGGGTTCACATGGCAATGTAGTCACTCCCATTAGCTGATAAAATGGGTATGAATAAAAAAATCCATGATAATTAATGGATCTGCTGTTTTCACACTGACATTAATTCAATGTCACAAAGGACATATAAACAAGGGTGGGAGAATTTCAGCTCAGAGAAAAGTCATCCCAAGTCTGCTTCGGAACAATACCAAGTTCCCTAAACAATGCCTATGACCAATAATGCCGTTCTTACATTGAGTAGAATTTTGGTCCAAAATTCCCAAACTCTCACCTCCATGAAACCACAGGGGTGTGAGACGACTTCCCTCCATGCAACCACGTTCTAAATATCCCAGGTGAAAAAGCTCCTTTCATCTCACACAGGAGACTGTTTTACTGTGAGAGGTGTTCCCTGCTGTTCGTCTTATCTTTAACTCCTTTCTAATGCACTTTTAACTGTACTTTCCTGTATTTCAGCAAACAATAATTCTTTGCCCCTTGTATTTATGTATTTATGCTGTATGTGTATGGATTTAATTTTTAAAGTGAGCCAACATAAGCACAACACTCATTAATCAACGTCTGGCCCCATATATTTTCTTTCACATCTGTGAAGTCCTTTCCAATTTGTCTACATCCTTTTGAATAGTCCCTGTGCTGTAGCGTAATCACTTGTATTCAAGGACTATCATCTCCCTGTGACACGGTGACATGTTCCTATGCAGGCAGACCAATATCACATTTGCCTAAGCCATCATGTTGTGCTATGAATTCCTATCATCTGATTTAAACATCTTTGGAATATATTATTTCTTTATTCTTTCTTTTCAAGTGTTTGGGGCATCTTCTATTTTGCTGTATGTACATATTTCTGATTAATTTTCCCTTTGTGCATTAGAATTCATGTCTAACAAGCTTATTTTATAAGTTCTTGACTGATATTTCTAGATTCTCAAAATATCTTGTTTCTATTTTTCCTTTTTTCACTGCTGTTTTCTTCTAAATTTCCCACTGTAGCATACAGTAATAGGTTTAATATTATGACTGCTCATTTTTCAGAAAATTAATTAAGATTTTGACAAAAACAACAGAAATTATCAAAAAGCTCATCAGAACATGCAAGATAATTCTACTGGCCTGTACTCTGTAAAACAGGACACCATTTTATAGCTTAACATGTTCTCCATTCTTACACAGAAACAAGTACTTATACCTGATCTCTACATCATTCATTATTTTGTTTGCTCCTGCTTTAGCTGTTGGTAATTATCCATTTCTTTATGTAAGATTTTTTTAGCAGGAAATTCACGCAGTGGTGTATGGGTTCTTCAATGACCAATATTATAGGAGCTGAATTTATAGGAGCAGACTAGCAGCAGCATCTAAGGCCAAAATGCAATACCCAGATGCTATATCTGACATCTCAGAATTAAAAAAAAAAAAAAAAAAAAAAAAAGTGGTAGCATGACAAGAGTAGTGCAGACCTTACAGAAGGAAAAAAAAAAAGCTGTAGAGTAAAGTCATCCCAAGGGCCCAGCTGATGTTAGGATATTTTGCTTGTAGAAAGAGTGCTACACCATAAAGAGCTATGTGACTAATAAATGGAACTGTGAAGCTGGTCGTATCCCCAACACATTGTGTGGGTTTTCCTTACTTTTTGAAACTATATACTTATTGCATTTTTCCCAAATAAAAGATATTTGTGGTTTCATATTCTCAGAACTCCTGTGTGCTTGCAAGGGGAGAAGGAACACCTGTAAAAGGTTAGATTATTAAATTCCTAAATGTTGGTGTTTTAGGTGGGGGACCAAGCCACCATTCATATTTATTTTAGAAGGAGTCCCCTAGACATGTTATTGAACCCAGTCCTGGTTACTACCACTGACACCTGGCAGGAGGGCTACATGTGCAACAAAAGTAAATTACAAAATTCCAGCACTTTTATTTCTTCATTCTCTTTAAGCATATAGGTGGACACTTCAGACTCCTGCTGAAGTTGGTGGGAGCTGAGCTTATAACCTGCAACAGAATTTGGCCTTCTAACTAGAAACCTTCTGAAAACATTTTCTTAGAAAATGCCAACTTGCTAGCACAAAAGAGTTTGGCAGGAATGAATCAATGTCAGATCCTCTTCCACCAATGCTCAAGCAGATTTTCTGCTTAACAGCAATGAAAGTGCTATGAAAAAGGTACTGAAGAAGCCCAGACTTCAGAGCTCTTGGTGTCACTACCATGTAGAACTAGCTACATGATTAGAAAGTCCAATATGTTTCATTTTTCCTGTTTGAAGAACACATATGTGTACATATGTGTGTGTATATATATATATGTAAGTACACTTAACATAAGGGGTTTGTTGGTTTGTTTATTTGTTTCAAGTATTACTGTAGTAAAATACTTAGTAGCTTAAATATTTTTGAGTTGATAAGTCTTGGCTTTTTCAAAAACATCCAGAGTCTAGGATCCTGACTTGGTAGCCAGGATCTGGAAATCGTCATAATCATACCTGTGCTCCTGTCTCAGTAAGTTGCAGACAGTTGCCTGATGCATTTTCTTTTGGAAAATAAGATCCAAATATTTACAAACTTCCTAAGCAAGATATTTTTGAACATTTTGTGGAAATTAAATAGAAAGAGACAGAGAGAGAGACAGACAAGTTTATTTAATTCCAAACTTAAGAATTAATCAGTTTTACCTGTGATATTGATGTAAATCTAGAGCAACCTGAGATTACTTGACCATAGAAAAACCAAAATGACAATTCAGAAGAAAACCTTGATGAACCCCTAATTGAATCAACACATACGGAAAACTAATATAAAAGCTACTCATTGTTCCAAAATATACTGGTTTCATTAGTGGTTTACCTCATCTGCTTTTTACTTATTGCTAAAGGTCACAATTAGAAACATATTTGCTTATTTTGCTACTGCTTACATCCCTGTTCGTATTATGAAACTCAGACAAGAGTGCTTTATTTTACTAAAGAACTTTCTCTCAGTCCACATGGTGTGAATTATTAACAAGTTTAACTTATTTTTACTACAGACTCAACTGCGGAAAGTTGTGTCCAATCTACTACAAAAGTCATTAAGAGAGTCATACACAGGCTTTGTGCAGACCTTCTGTATTTGTAGATTTTCAGAGTAAATCCTGATGCTTTACAGGTTGACTTATCTGAAGGATAGTAAATGATGGACCTGAAGAGACAAAGATTTAAAACTGGAGACTAATTGTATATGGAAGAATTATAATATCAACAGAGTGGATAGCATCTGGATCCAGATTTTCATGGTTGTTTTGATTCCAGTTATTGATTGAAGCTCCTTTCTGTTCCATATTCATGTAAATTACAGTGCAATGGGTCAAAATAACAAGACACGCTTTGGAATTGTGCTAATACATCTGCAAATTTAAACAGAAACAGATGGGAAAAGATAATTCTGAAGCTTACCAACCGTTCAGATATAAGAGATCCCACTAACATCAGTCTTTGTAGTGTAACATCCAGGCAAATAGCACTTATATGCCATTTATACACTCACACGTTATAGGAGCTGTGTCCATTGCTCCCCATGTGTCATGCTGGAAATCCCTTTTATGCCATGTAATTGAAAATAATGAGGCTAAATGAAATACAGTAGCCTTAAGAGTGAAGAGGGCTAGGAACTCCTGGGGCTTGTAAGTTTTTCAATGCAGAGCAAATGCCTGAATTAGTGTTTCAGAACTTGGAAGATTTCAAATAGCTTTTATAAATGAAACGATATATGTGCATTGCAAGTGCCATTCATTTTTCAATTGTTTAGTTAATGATCTGCGTTTCTCTGGAAGTTTCAGGAGTATTCAGTTTTAGAAACTATCTATACGTCTCATCTAAACATCTTTAAGCCAGTATGTAGTATGCTATAATGCAGCACGGCCATGTGCAGCTTAATTCATTCCTGAATTTATTTTTGTGTGTGGTTTGAATAATAAAAATTTTACCTTCATCAGGTAGATGCTTCAAACAAAATTCAAATATCATTATTATTATTATTATTAACCTTCCCAAATTGTTTACTGTTGTTACCTCCTGGACTGTAGAATTTCAAACATCTTTGCAATGGTAATGTCAAATAGATGTCAGCAAACATATGGAAATAGAAAAATAGTTCTTGTAAGAAAAAAGTGCACTAATCCTGGCAGAATAAGCACTTAAGAAGTAATATTTCTGTTAATCCTTGAGGACTGTTTTTAGAAACTTTTGTGGAAAAGGAGAAATTGTGGCAGTAAGGTTTTTTTGCTACTAAAACTAGATTTTATTTATTTATTTAATAATAAAAAGTACCAAAAAGAGGAAAAGTTTTTTAAAACAACACCAATATTATTGACTTATAGAAAAAAAGAAAGGTCTTTACCCACAAAATGTCATTCATGGAAAATCAGACAACATTCCATTGACTAGAATAGATTTGTATCATGTAGCCATGTGCATGTAAGCTTGTTGTGCAGATTTTACTGCCAACAGTGAAAAATAGATCCTTTAAGGGCCTGAATCATTTCACTGAAGAATAAATATGTAATGTAAGTTACAAAAAATTCTCCCTCAAAATGCCCATTTCTGTCTATTGACTAATGAGTCATTGAGACTTAATAAATAATAATTAATAATTGCAGTTACTAATCTCACTGTAAATGTCGCCAGTGTAGATATTAAAAAGTAAATGAAATGAATGCAACTCCTGATACTAAGAGACACATAGAGAAACTGCTCAGGTTTCTAGAATTAAAAATAAAAAGAAAATAAACTTAAAATATTAGTTTGTATTTATTAGAATGTCCTTAGTCTAACATTATAATAAACACAAATTACAACTGAGTGAATTGAGGGATCTAGAAGGGTTGTATTGATCGGCTGAGGCCAATTGCATAGGTTCAACAAGTCTCAGTGCCAGGTCCTGCACTTGGGTCGCATTAACCCCATGCAACGCTACAGGTTTGGGGAAGAGTGCCTGGAGAAAAAGGACCTGGGGGTGCTGGTCGACAGCCGGCTGAATATGAGCCAGCAATGTGCCCAGGTGGCCAAGAAGGCCAACGGCATCCTGGCTTGTGTCAGAAATAGTGTGGCCAGTAGGACTAGGGAAGTGATCATCCCCCTGTACTCTGCAATGGTGAGGCCGTAGCTTGAATACTGTGTTCAGTTTTGGGCTCCTCACTACAAGAAGGACATTGAGGTGCTGGAGTGTGTCCAAAGAAGGGCAACGAAGCTGGTGAAGGGTCTAGAGCACTAGTCTTAGGAGGAAGGGCTGAGGGAGCTGGGGTTGTTTAGCCTGGGGAAAAGGAGGCTGAGGGGAGACCTTATCGCTCTCTACAACTACCTGAAAGAGGAGGTTGTAGCCAGGTGGGGGTCAGTCTCTTCTGCTGAGTAGCAAGTGACAGGACGAGAGAAAACAGCCTCAGGTTGCATCAGGGGAGGTTTAGGTTGGATACTGGGAAAAATTTATTCACTGAAAGTGTTGTCCAGTACTGGAACAGGCTGCCCAGGGAAGTGGTTGAGTCCCCATCCCTTGAGGTATTTAAAAGACGTGTAGACATGGTGCTTAGGGACATGGTTTAGTGGTGGACTTGGCAGTGCTAAGTTAGCGGTTGGACTTGATGATCTTAAATGTCTTTTCCAACCTAAAAAATTCTATGATTCTATGAGTCTATGAATATTTATGTGCTATATTAATTATCACATTTTTAGTGATGGATTAATGTTATCTCAAGAATGTCATAATTGTAGATAAACCTGATAGTCTGTATGGTTAGAGATAAAGTCTTAAAATACATAATTTCATTTCTTGTATTACGTGTAACAATAGTTTTAAAATACTAAGACCTTCACTTTATTTTTTAACTTTTATTTTAAAAAACACCTTCAATATGATTTTTTTCCTGATTCTCCACTAAAAAAATCCAATTTTTTTTAGGTGGTGAGGAGAAGTTGCATATCTTAATATTCATTTGGTCATGGTTAAAATTGCACCTTCAAAAGAACTGAAGTGATATAACAGCACAGTTCAGCCTAGTGTATTTTGGTTTAAAGTTTGCATTAACTTTATAAATTTGCTCTTGTAAATTCTTAGACTCTAGAGTTAGTATGCCAGCAAAAAAACAATTTTTGGCTTTCATGTTAAAGGCTGTGATATCACAACTTTACTAGAAATGGTAATATGGGAACTGGCTTAAAAATTTCATAGCTTTATACTTCTGGACTATAAAGCAAGGCATGTGAAAGAGAAGAATTACCAGAGAGATTATCAGACTTGAAAATTTCATTTTTAGAAAGTCTTTTTTTTTTTTTTTTTTTACTATAAATACAGAGAAGTTAGGCAAATCCTTCTTTTTCCTCTTCAATAAGGAGAATCTGAAGTGACATCTGTGTAAATCACTTGTAATATCATCAAATACTGTGTTAAATCAGGAAAGTAAGTGAACATAAGGAGCAACATGTCGCTTCAACATTACACATAAGTGACTGCCAATTCTGCTGTTCAGCATTTGGTCAAGGCTTCTCTAGAAAGATACAGAAATGAATGGCATATAAAACAAACAAAAACCTCCTGATGATATTGTAGCTGGCATAGGAAGATAATCATGGCTTAGAAAAAGGTTTTTCATGGGTGGTACAGAAGTTATTGAAGATTTCACACAAATGCTACATCCCAAATGCTGAACTGGGGGAAAAAAGTTGTCATTCAAGGTAATCTACACTCCAGTGCCCCAGGTTGTTGTAGCCAGTCCCTGGGACCAGGTGGCCTTACTGGGGACAGATCATTGCAGATCACTCCTCAACCACAGCTCAGACCCAAACTACTTGAACGACTAACCTCAGAGTAATTGTTTTAAGCTGGTGAGAATCACTCAGCCTCTTCCCATTTAAAAAAAACCCATATATAATTATTCCTTGAGCATGTAATAATCCTGTATACATTCCTCTCCTGAGATTTGAAAGTACCCAAGATACTGCTTACCAGTTGTGTTGGATCATGACAACTAAAAGATATTCCAAGAATCATATATGAATATAAATGGTATCAGAGTGTGATTTAGAAGTGATACTTGAAATTTTTCCAAGTGCTGCAGTTACTGTGGGTACATTTATGCAACACCTTAACAGAGTTTCAATCTCAGCTGTGCATGCTCTATATTCTTTTCAGTATGATTTGCTACCAAAACCTACTGAAGTCAAAGAAATATAAGACCAAAAAAAAAAGTTTTTCAAGAGAAAAGTAAGAAGAGGGCCAAATAAATACCTTTGTAACTAAGTAAATTAAAAGCAGAATGAACGTGTTTTTAAAAACATTACTGCAAAATGTTTTGACAATTTATTTAGTTGCAGCACTTGTCATTTTATTGAAAGAAATTATTACATTGTAGCAGTCAGATTAAAGTCTATTTACTTTAATTAGAGCTATATGAATTACAAGCTCAAAGTCCGAGTGAGTGCAGATTTTTGGATTCTATAGAGTCTGGGGAAAAGACTGTACATGAATGGAATTTTTAGATCAAATCACTCTTTCGTAACAGCAAAATATGAGCTTCAAATAAACACTTATTTTCCTCAGCCAGACAATGGCCTTCTTGGCAAGAAAATGATGATGAAATGAAATGACAAATCCAAGACAAAAAACACACAAAATGTTTTGAAACAATTTAAGAATACACATTTGCCAGTCAACCAGGAACATACTTTGGCCATTGAAGTCCTGGAGCCAGGATCTGAGATCTACATTAATTTCTAGCTCTTTCATAGAGCAATTAGTGAGAATTGATTTTGATTAACACGTTAAACAACAACTAAATGACCTGACTCTCACAGTACAACTCTCATTTTCAACCGGGACTTAAGCTTTTAAATGTCTATGTCTCATTGACCTATAGATTTTAGAAATTCAACACCTGAATTCCATTGATAAAGTAATGCATGGTCTGGTGAAGGTGAAAAAAACTTCTTTTGCCTTTTGCATGACCAGAGCCCAACATCTAAAATATTAATTGTGTCCGCCTCATAAAACAAACTGAACAGCTCATAAAAACAAAACTTCCCCAGTTACACTCTATCCATCTATTTTCTGCTATGTCAGCAGTGTTCCTGTGACACTGAAGTCTAGAAAATATAACTCAAATAAATGATAAAGTTATGAATCAAGATAGATGCTGGAAAGATAACATTCTCCTTCAAAGGGTTATATGAATGTAGCTAACATTCAAGTTTCCCTATCAGGGTAGAAATTTCCCCAGGCCAAAACATGAATTCTCTGTACTTAAAGCAGAAGACAGCTCTGCATGACTCACGAATGAAGCACCATTTGTATTTTTCCTTTTTTTTAATCTAGAAAACAGTCATATAGGAATGGTTCCTAAGGATAACACTTAGCTCTGTTGGAACACTCAATACGGTCAATGTTTGTCATGCACTTACTGCTATTATCACTGAGGAGAAACAAAGCAAGGGTCATCTAGGTCCATGTAAATATCTACATCTTACAGAGTCAATGAGAAGAAACAGGCATTTTGAGGCAATGATTCATCTCATCCCAAACAAGATAGCCAACAATAAGCCACGTGATCTGCACTTTAAATGAGTTATGTGGTCATCTAACGTTGAATGAGACACTATCACAGCCAGTGGCCAATGTAACTGTGATAGAAATACTTCCAGGATTTGGTCACCAATTTTCTAATACAAAATACTCAATTGTTGGCAGGAAACAGTGCAAATTGAGTGATTCAGTTCCTTGACCCACGAGCTGACTTGTTTGCTGACTAAACTTTTGGGCCCTATTCTAAGCAAGCAATCATATATGTGATTGGACCACATGCAAACAAGCCTAGAGAAATCATTCTTCATTCAGTGCAATTTTGTCACATTGGAAGAAAGGAGTATTTTTTTAATTGAGTTTAATTTTTGTTATATCTCAATCTGATTTCTATTATTTTCTATCTAGAAAATAAAGCACCTTTAATTATTCAGCTTAGTGTCAATATGGATAAAATTATAGATTAAAAAGCACAGGAACATTTGATTCAAAGCTCAGTAATGACAGAAGACAACTGTCTATAGAACTAAACAGATCTTTGATCAAGCCAATATAATTCTTGAAGAAATGAGTGGAATACATTTTGTGAAGGACAAAAGAAGCTAGATGGGAACACCTTTGTCATCCTTTACCAGCCCTCACTCTTTTAGAAAAGGAAGACTTTGATGATAGAACATGTCTTGATTTTCAGCTTTATGCAGGAGACAGCTTGTGTTTATAAATTTTAATTGGGTGTATCACTTTTTGTGTCTCTAAGCATATTAGAAATCTAGCAAACTTATTGCATACCCTTCCCTAAATCCAGTTCAGGACTGTACAATAAATGTCATTATTAACTACAAAATTCTCTTAATTATTTTTGGCATACACTCAAAACCAAAGGAAAAAAAAAATCCTGGCATCTTTAATAATTCCCATTTGAATAAAACACTGAAAATCAGAAGTAATATAATCCAGAGCTTTGAGCAGTCCCAAAATAAGTATACTTGGACTTTCAGTAGTTATTGCGACACATGAAATATTCCAGCTTTTCTCAGAGTCTTCTTGAAACTGGCTCTGTCCTTGAGGTGTCAGATTAACACTCTAGTCAGAAGACAAATTGTTCATGGGCATGCTGGACATATGAGAGCCATTAGACAGTGTGATCTACATTCTTGAAAAATGAAAAATTCTAGGCAACATTACATTTTATAAATGCAAGATGTTTATTATTACTGCACTAGCAATAAATGTTTAGAAACTGGAGAGGGTTCACAATGATTCTGACTAGGAACATATGAGGATGGAGCCATTGAATTCTGGCATGAAATAAAAGGTCTGGAAGCTATTATGTATTTAGCCCTCTATGAGTATTTAATTATATCAATAGGAGAACACAATTTCTGTTGCGTGCTTTGTGATGAATGTCTTCATTTATTTGTGTTACAATGAATGATAGATGAGTTCAAGCCAGATGTGGAAACTCATTTGCAATTTGCTTAAATTATTTTAGTGAAATTTCTTCTAAAGTTCACAGGACACCTCACTGAATGTCATGGGAATTTATCTGATATGTAAAATTTGATTTCTGCTTGAGGAGTGAATTTGCTTTTGCTAGGCTATATGCAAATAAGTGGTAATAAACATCAAATGCTGTATGGTTAACTGCTTTTTAGACACTAATACAGTCTTTAATGAGAAAAACGGATTTCAGTTTCAGAGTCTCTCATTCAACCTGTCATAGAAAAGAAAGTAGTTGTTAGGCAGTTTAGTAGTACGCGGCTTAGCTTAATAGATGATTCTGCCAAAAGAACTTATTCCAGGTAGGGAAAAGGTTCCTTGATTATAAATGAAATATCTTCAAGAGTCTTATCTTTTAAAGGTTTTTGAAAAACATCATGACACAGAAATTATTGGTCTATTTCTCGAATTTCAGTTCAATAGGTTTCTTAATAGCTTATATTTCCACTGATAAAGTGAAAACATACTTCAAGTGTTGTGAAGGTATGTTCACTACACTAGGAAGCAAAAAAGGTGACCGAGGAATGTATGGTTAAGAAGATATAAAACATAAGGGACCAATTAAGGCATTCAGACCTGCTGATAGTTTGGCTTATTTTTTAAAAGTATTGATAAAATCATTAAAGTTCAACTTATTTATATATTTTGTTTGTCCTTACACAGGAGGTATGCCCAACCTTTCATTTTGATTGTCTTAGACTGTTTATACATCCTTCCACTTGATCCACTTATTTCATGGTTGTTTCTGTTTCTAAAAGCTGACGCAATAGAAAAATTAACTCATTAACTAGCTTTTTTTACCTGGTGGCAAGTTTGCCATTTCAGATTCATTCTACTTCTCTCAACAGACAGAAGGATAAACAGATACTATTGCATTGGAGACTCAGAAGGAATTTTTTATATGCTATTCAAATGCATCCAGCTAAAGTAAAGGGAAAGAAGCACTAAGATGAAATTTTTTACCCTTTTTATTTTTTATGTAGGGTATTTTTATATCTTAAATTTTTATTATATTCTATCTTACAACCTGTCCTAACCTGAAAACCAGGCAATTTGAAAACTTTTTCATAAAGCTGTAATTTGAACAGAGATCACACATTTACTATCTACTAAATTAAAGTCTATGTTCTCAAATGACTGCTACATTTGGTACTTTCTAAATTCAGTTTAGTGAAGGGTGCAGTTTTAATACCCAGGTTCCATCAGTGTTTCAACGACTAATCATACCTAAGTTAGGATCATACATCTCCATTTATTACTTATGCAGGTCAGATACTCAGATGTTGAAATATTGTTAATAAAATCTGATGGTGAAAACTTGCAATATGCTTCTGATTACTACTGCTATATTTACAATTTTGTCCTGATATCTCTCTTGCTTCTATGGAATTTCTCATTTAATTCTGCTTTATCCAGAAATCATGGTGTCTTTAGACAACACAGAGATCTGACAGAATCAATATATTATAAAATGCATCGCCTTGCACTTTTTCCTCAAAGGCAATATAAGTTATAAGTACGAGCAGGCTGACTCCAGGAGAATCTTTCAACAACGTACACCAAAATAGGGTGGTTTTTTAATAACATTGCTGCTTAGCATCAGAAGTTATGGGCAGGGGGTTGTTAGTTTGTGTCTGTGTGTATGTGTTCCTTATGATGGTGATTCTTTAACCCAAACAGAAGTGTACCATGGTCTATCCTCCTATTTCTTTCTATCGATTTTGCCAGATTGCTGTTTGGGAAACATTTTCTGCTGCATAAGACTGTGTCTTGAATTTAATTCCTGCTCATGAACTGTAGGGTGGCTTTTAAAATATCATTATAATTAATTTGTGATGAAGAGATATCATTGATAGTCCTTGGCTACCATGAGGTAGAGTATGGGGCATATCAGCACAGCACAGGCCACTACGATCCCTAGAAATGAAACAGTGTTATTTACCTTGCAATATAATAAAAATGAGTCTCATTGCTGGATATAATGCAGGCCACATTTAGTTTCCATAACAAAATCACTGCTCAGTTGGACAGAATTTGACCCTGCCGCCCCTCTCTGTGTCTCTGGCGAGATCAGCAATACCCCAGCAGAGGTTTAGGGACAGCATGAAACTCCTGTCTGAGGCATTCCCAGCTAGGCTCATCCTGCTACGCTCTCACTTCCATGATCAGTACTGTATTTGCGTGTCTTATGACACATACAAATGAGGGTATTAGATTACTATCTCAAAATTCAGTTAAATGATAGCTGGACTGCAGATGACACTTTGTTCATGGGCATGAACCAAGAGACATAAGTCTCATAACAGCCATAAGCCAACAACAGCTGGAAATTGATCTGTAAAAATAGCTCACATGAAAATTTTATGTGCTTCTAAAATATGTGTTTACATCTGCAGGTATTTCTCATTTGAATGCTATGGTTAAATGGGAAAAAGATATTATCTGTCTTTCTAGCAGAGTTTCCTACCAAGTAATTTGACTCTTATCTTCCTATATCCACAGTTCTAAAAATTGTTTTTGTAATTATCATCATTATTCATTATCTCAGATTTTTTCATTTTCTTCCATTTTTCTTCTTTTTCTTCTTCCACCATCCCTATCCTCATGCTAGATAAGCTTCCTGTATACACTTATTCTGAAAATATCTCCAAGATACTGTGACTTCTTAAATAAGAAAACCTTCTAGTGTATATTCATTACTTGATTTTGGGAAGCAGATTTCGTTATGCAATTTCACTTCTCCAGGGTCTACTAATTAAATGAATTACAGTACAAATGGGGAATATTTCCTTGGATAAGCAAGTGTCAATAACCTTGTCTCTTACCAATGATGTTATCTGTGTTACTTGCTGATGGATTATACCCCTCCAATTTAGCTTCACCCATACATTTTCAGCTATCAATAACTATCACACTGTGTAGTCTAGTGGGTTGCAGGTGACAATAAAAAATTTCCCTGATTTAATGGAAGAGGAAAACTGAAATATGAGAACAGAAGGAAGGTTAAAAAAAAAAAAAAAGAGGAGTTTAAACTATATACTTATATAGCCAGTTATACCCTGAAGGCATCCATGCTTCCATGGCATCCATGTGCCTTGTTTCTATTATAATGCAGTCAATATGAAGCATGATTGTTTCTGTTCTTTCCCTTCCTGTACTATAGCTATTTGTCCAAGAGATGGAAAGTTACTGTGCTATGAATTCCATTACATCCTACATTTGTTAGCAGATATTTTAGCTGAAGTCTACTATGTAATTGACACCATTTTGTACTAGCCTAGGTCTGAATACCAATGAGATATGAAGAATTCCTTTTGTTTTAATTTCTAGTGGGCTGGGGAAACATGATGTATTACATAACTTCATTGTACCTGATCTCAGAACAAATGAACAAGCAAGTCTCTTAGCAGAATCATCTTTCAATGCTAAGATTTTTTTTTTTTTAGCAATATCAGCTGCTATTTCTTTCTAACACAATTAATTTGTGGTTTTCTCTTCATTGTTAAGACAGAGAGAGATATTAAGTCTTCTTTTTGGTTTAGTTCTCTTAGTAGAATTAAACAATAAAGAGCGTCTTTTTTTTTTTTTTTTCCATTCTGGCAAAAGAATTGAGATAATATCAGTGCAAATCCACAACAAATATATCTTTTTCAGTTCAGCTTATCATGTTTTTTTTTTTTTTTCTTTTCTTTAACTCTCTTGTATTTCAGACATGAAAAACACTACTGCTGAATAAGTCATGAAGTTTAATAAAGCATTGTTCCTGTTTCTCTTGGACTGAATTTACAGTTTTAAATACATGATTCCCTGCTGTAATTCTTTTTCTGGGCTTTTCTTAAACAGTGCTACATGGCAAGTGACAATCCATCGCTCAAGTATAAAATGACTTGGCAAAAAATCTTTTAACCATAAAGGCAATCTTTCTAGACAGCATTGTCTTTACTAGAAAACTTTAATATTCTAAAACTGCTTTAATTGCAAAGCCAGACTGCTGGAAGTGGACTTAGAAATGAAACTGCAAGTTTTACAAAGTTTTGTTTAAACATTTCTCCATTACATCAGTCTTAAGACATTTTAGATCTATTAGTTTATGAAAGTAAGGAGAATTTTAAAGGGATACATCATAGGGAGTGACATCAGTTGCAATGGACTTCATTTAAAATGATGTAAAGAATGGGTCTGTCAGAAACCTATTTCCAAAGCGACCCATCTTGGCTTATAAAACAAAATAAAAAGACTGGTACTTTCCATTGGTTTATGACAAAGGTATTAGTACATTATATGTGATGGAGAAGAGACAACAGAACAAATATGTACTGCTTTAGACTTTCTCCTTACATTTTCACTCACAGGATGGTTTATTTAGTCTTCTATGCTGACATCTAATAATGACTGAATAATGATGAAGATTCATATTCAGGCAGACTGGGTCTTCTTGTTGGTTAGATACTTCTGAAGGAATTGAATTATATAATGGCAAGCATTTGCAACAGAGATTATGTGGAACAATGTTAAAACAAAGAATGGGAGAATAGGATTCTTGATGTTACTTTGGTGTGTTATACTGCTTTTCTATAACTCTGATACAACGATATTCACTTAACTAAACATGATAGATGGAATTTAATTCAACAAAACTCTAAAGCCTACAGAGATCACAGCTGGTACTTATTCTTAATTACACTTATCCAAAAGAAGATTGTATACTGGTTCATATCAGCAATTTTAAACCTTTTCCAGTTTATAGTGCCATTTTCTATTTCCGGTTTGTATTGCAAATATATGCTCATTTTTCTTTCATGAATCCCTGAGGTGTCCATTCCCCAAAAGCCCAAGAACAAAAGGCTGAAATCAACTGGACTATACTGTAGTTAGTGTAGGAAAAAGCTTTCCTAGTGGAAGAAGTAAATTGTGTAGGATGTAAAGAAAACTTGTACATCAATAAAGATGTAAATATTTCTGCATTATTGTCTATTTAGAAGGAAAAGCATGAGAGTTTATGTGCATGATTTATGGAGAAATAATTGAAACGAGGACAGAAGATGATCTCACTCAGTATCAAGAATTTGGCAACAGACTTTGGCTCATGGTACTTTTTTCTTCTAAAAGTGTTACATTTTCAGACAAGTACTTTCTTACTTCCTCCCATGCTGCTTCTTATGTTACTTATAAAGATAGGTAAGACTATGTAATTTTTCCCTTTTCAAATTCTCTCTTAAAACTCTGACTTCCATGCTTGTTAAAACATGTCATTCTTAAACTTTTTCCTTCTGTCTTCTGTTTTTTGTTTCAGCCTGTATGTTCTTTGGGCCAGGCACCATCCTTTTGTATGGCTGCCTTTGCATCTGTGTCTTTTTAAAACATCTAGGACACTGATATCCCATCTATGTTATATTTGGTGTGATAGCACTATAAAGGTAAAATGGAAAATGCATAAACAAAATTAATAAAAGCATTTAAAAGATTCTGTATAGTTTGAGCAGGCAGAAAAATGCAGTTTGACAATAATTGTTTCTGTTACATACCACTTTCCTATTCCGTGATACTATACTGCAGTCTGCGTAAAGAGACACATGCATTATTTGATCAGCAAAACAGGAGTAAAACTTTCATTAAAATTTTTAAGAATAGGTTGCTGAAAATAAAGGACTACAATTTCTAGGGGAAGATGATGCTCTGTTCTTCAGCTCCTTAAGTAGCTGACAAAGCAACAAAGTATGGAGATTTGGGAATAAGGGCTGCAAGCTTCAACAATAACATACAATTAGCGATGAATGTTCAGATGGGCTCTTTTTCCCATCTCGCACCAGCATTATTTACTGAAGGAATGGTGTCATGTTTTCACAGGCTTAAGAGTTTTTTGTGTCAATGATACATATACAACAAGCCCTAAATTACAGCACATTGAGTATCACATCTAAAATGTAGAAAATTCTGTATTATTTCCACTAATGTTGACTCAAAATTTGTACCCAACCCTCTGGAGAATCAGCTCCATCTTTTCACCAGCAACCCTGTTTCTCCCTCAGAAATACTACCCGTGTATATAACTGAACCAAGAATGATAAATATTGATGCTATCCCAATAAATACTGTATTACTTTCTTAAGGTTGATTGACAGTGTATTATTAGCAGCTTTATTACCAGGGCAAAGTTCCATGGGTAACAGCAGTGAATTGGCAAAGATATGCATAAAGAAATAACAATAAGTTTACATTTATAAAGTGCTTTTCATCCCAAAGGAGGCAAGAGTACTTTCCAAAGTTGATACAAAAGAAACATAGCAACATCTGTTACTGAATAGAACTGACTCTGAGAAGACAAAAAATATTGTAAGGATGTGAAATGTGCTCCAGAATCTTTACTGCCTGCAAATGGATTGCAAATAGTTTTTTTGATCAAGAAAACTTAATGAAAACTCTTCAGCAGTGAAACAAACCATGACAATCTTGGTTGGGTATTAGTCCAAAAGAGTGCAATCTCCAAACCGCACGTGCCTAAATTCTGAAGATTTTTTTTAAATCAGAATTCTCAGAAAATGATCAGGTCAATAAATTACAAAGATCCTACAATTAAGACTGGATGCGGTCAAAGATACTGAAATGTAGAAAACACTCAGGGAAACCTCAAATCACTTGAGGTCTACTAGAAAAAAAGAAAAAAGAAAAAAAACAGAGAATAGCTGACTATATGTTCAGAAGGCCATGGGTACACAGCTGCATTAGTGCTAGATGGATACATGAATACATATCTACTATGCAGATACATAATCAGTTCATCGTTAGGCAACTGATAGGTATATCATGAAAGTAATGAAAGCAATTAAGAGGAAGGACTTCTGCTGGAGCATTCTAGGCTAGAATATATAATTGTAGGGATGTGACCGTATCTTTCTTCAGTGAATATTTCAATAAAAGCTTATTTTTTTCAGTTTTCACAGCTGATGTGGTGAAGACCACTGTCTTCCCTGCAAAGGCCCTGGATAAGCTTTCTTGGGAAAAATGCAGAGCACAATCCTGACTACTGAAAAAGAGAGTCTCACATGTAGTTCTGGAAAGGTGTCAAGAAGTCCCCTGGATGGTGCTGATATGCAGCAGCTACAGATTCCTAAATATAGTGTTTCTAAATGTATATGGGAATGCATATGTATATATGCTTAAACATACACACAGATGCACACACCCCCACCTATGCACACACACACATATATTTAAAATTCTAGATGTACTTTTGGTACTGCTTTTCACATTCATGCTGCTTTTCATCCAATGATTTTGGAGCACTTTGCAGACATTATCTAATAATCTCACAATGCAGGGTAGGTAAGGGATATTATTGATTTTGAATATTTGTCCACTGATCTAGTGGGAATTCTTCTGGTGTTTCTGACAAAATTCTGTCAACCTCTAGCAGGCAGGTGAAAGCATAGAAAGAGAAACATGGAAACAAAACCAGCCCTGCTTCATGCCTTCTTGCTGAAGTTGGATCACACCAGCTGAGACCACAAGTGGAAAAGGCATTTGAATGCCAAGCACATAAAAGTCCCACAAAGGCAAACATCATAATTAGCAATGGATGGGAAAGCCAGCATGAGGCGAGGTGGTCAGTTTGATCTTCAGAGTTATCATTCAAGAGTGTGACACTGAGATTATACAATGTCATGCAGGTAACGCAAATGTTAAACAAATCACCCATCTTGAAATTTCTTAAACTCCTACTTTATAGCTTTAAGATCAGACGTGTTTTTGATACTTGTAATGTTTTTCTTTGTTAGATTCCCTAATGAATATAACAGTCTTTACCTTAGCAGGAAATCTGGACTGACCATTTGAGGCCTGTTTTCTTTATATCTTGTAGCTCACAGGTTTGCTTTTGGACACCTAATAAATCATTCACTAACATCTAAGAATTTGACAATTCCTCCTCTTTATAAACTCACTGCTAAATCAAGGACCACAAAATAGGCAACAAACTTGCACTATTTCTATTTTTCTGATCTACAATGCCTGCTTGGTGGATTTAGGCTTCTTTTTCGTCAGATGTTCTTCAATCTTGGGTTCAAATTTTACCCTTATTTGTACTGCGAATGGCATTGCAATTAGTAATTCCAAACCTTTCTTCCTATGTGCCATGGGCTGTCATGGATTTCACCCTATGGCCCTCTACAAGTCAGACAACTGCTGGCAGCTTTTTGGACTGGAGGGTAATTCCTAATCGTTGTCAAACCTTGTTATACCTAATTAGTGAAAGCACACCTTGCTTTCATTTGGTTAGAAGGCAAGACAAAGATAATTGCAGATCATGGACAAATGCAAACTCTATGAGGCCTTTATTCCCCTATGGATTATGTAGGGGAACATTTAGACCCTATGTGTTAAATTTCCATAAGACATCTAGCACCTGAAGCGATGATGTCCTTTCAACTTGTGTGAGTAAGCAAAGTGAAGGAATCTAGACCCAAACTTGTTAACAATAATATTTATTTCATTCGTAGCTGTGCAAATATGTCATGATCTCACTGAAGACAATACACTTATTCTATATACTGCTGTAATGAAAACAGAGTGTGACCCAAAAAGCCTACATGTGTCTTAAAAAGCTTTGGAAATTTAACTCATAAATAAATTACAGCAAATCAAACTGGCATTCCCTTCCCCAGTAAAATATTTATGTTTGACTTTCATGGAATTCCTCCCAGACTAAGGTAATAGAGGCTGTTCAGCCGATTTTCCCTCTCAGTAATACATTCTGAGGGCCCTACACTACCAGTCCTCAAGGAAAAGGAGTTGCTTACATGGCATATTTGCTGGAATCAGGATTGCCTTCTGAAGGACTGGTGAATATAAAAGGCAGACTAAATTTCCTCTTAATCTTCCATAGTTTCACTAGATCACATTGAAGACAATCCTGAAGATTTTGCACAATTTTCCTTTAAAACTGTCATGAAACAGAAAAAAATTCATATTTATATCTTTATGAAGATGTAAATAGTACATTAAAAATGAACAGAGAAAGCAGAATTTCATCAAAAGGAAAATGTGTGTGTGCTTGTGTGTATAAAGACTTTGTGCCTTTCTTAGAATACTAAGGATAAACATTTTTTTCTATTTTTAACTGTTGTGTTAAATGTTATGCTAAGAATTCCTTTTAGTTTTATATTAGCTGACATTGCTTTCTTACAGAAATATTCAAAACCATTATTTCGTACTTGTTAGCCTACAGAATTATAGGGGAAACTCTATGGCCTACTGAGATGTTCCTGTTTGGCTGGACTCTTTGAATAGAATAGTTATTGAGGGACTGTGTAGACCAATGCTGGTGAAACAGGGAATTTACTGACATTTTCATTGATAAAATCATCACAAAGAGTGCCTGGTGATCGGTCATTACCAATCAATCACACAAAACCCCACAACCCAAGGAACAGACATCTATTCTGTGATCAGAGGGACATGAAGATTTAGAAATAAATGGGAGGGAAACAATGTAACAAAGGTAGTCCATTGCCCCCACTAATGACATGAAAATCACTCAGTTGTGATTGCTTTAAGTAAATGCAGTTTTAATAGATTCCAAAGGAGTGGATGAGGATTTAGTATATAGGAGTATGTAGGGTCAGAGAGTCTGAATATTAAAAGAGCTACAAGGCAACAACTTTCAGCTACTACATGTTAACTGGGGGCTAGTAGAGGTGATTGGTCTGGTTTTGTTCCTACATCTGAGATCTACAACAATCTCTGGAATTCCATTTCTTGAGGAATGTGAAAGTGGACTTAGGAAAACTTGTATGTAAATGAAAGCCCATCTTCAGAGAACATTGCCGGGTTTGTGTCACTTGGTTCTCCTTTTTGAATCTTTGTCTTCACAGCAGAAGGAGATTTTATCCCTTTACTCCGAGCAGTTACAACAGGCTACAGAGATGTTGCACCTATCTGACAAGTGCATCGTGATGTGCTTAGTTCCTCCCACAAGATGGAGCAGCGGAGCTTAGTCTCTTGACACTATGTACCTCTACCCCCAAAAAATGTTTCCTGCAGGTGCGGTGATTGACAGTCACCTTGCATAGGTAGCCCACTGTGACATGTATCTCACACCTAATCAACTGAAATAAAATTGCACATTTTGAATGTCTCCAAACTGAGGAATCTTTTATATAGGGTAATAAATTTGGACAGGTGTTAAGAATGATACAATCTACCAGCAGACTAGTGCCCATGAGAGGAAAAAAACACCCCAGGACTCTGGACATACAAAATTAGCATGAAGTGCTCCTGTGAAATGTCAAGTGATGAAGTCAGCAAGGTTGGTGCCAGAGGAAGGAAGGGAAATGAGACAGAAGGCAAACTTATTCCTCCTCTGCCTTACAGCTTCCAGGTCAGTGTTTAGATAAACTCTGATTAAGCTCCAGTTCAAACCTGATAAAACATCTCTGAAGTCAACAAAAATCAAACCTTACACCAGCTGTTGAGAAGCAGAGGAATGCTAGAGGCATGGGTAACATAAAACCAGTGAAGTATCTGAAAATCAAAAACTCTGGTGGACAGGAGCTTTCTGTTTTTCTTGGTACACTGTCTCACACAGGAAACAAATATACTGTTGTAACAGTAGCCATGTACTGGTGGCATGGAGTCCTATCAAAGTAGCTGAAAAAATCTAGTTCTTCCTTGATTAAAGAAGAGCCAAGACAGTTCATCCTAAACCTAGTTTCCCCAGGGTCAGCTGCAGATTCTGCATGATATTTGTCTGTTGGATGCTTGAATGTATTGTACCGACATTCGTTTTCAGCCCCCATGCTGATTTTATTTGCAGACATGAATCTCAATCAAGCTACAATCTCAGTCAGGAAAACGTAGAGGCAAAAAAGAACAAAGGGGGAGGACAGGCTTACAGGAAAGAAGAAAGTATAAGTTAAAACAATGAGCTGTTTTAGTTAAAGGTTGGAGGAAAAAAAAAGGTGTAGGAAGACCTATATTTTAGGGCGACATTTCAATATTTCATTATGCCTCCTTGTTACAGTTTGATTTCTTTTCATACACATATCAAACCAAATAAACAGGTCCTCACTTCTCAGATCTTTAGATTTTGCTTGGTTCAACTTTTTTGGTAAAAGAAATATAATATTAAAAAATCACCTAAACCAACTGGTAGTTGTATAACAGACAGTATGACAAGAGAGAAAGTGAATTGCCACCATGTCTCACCTCTGTCAAGAACCAGCTAATGAGCTATGTACATGTATTCTGTTCAGGCTTTTATATTGACTGTGTTTGTTAAGGTACACAGAGATACAGATATGAAGCCTATCATGAGGCACATTCCATGTGAAAATATGACAAGAAATCCCCAAAGAAGGAAGGAGAAAAGAAAAAAAGAGTTTTATCTCTTGCTAAATCACAAAGGTATTGATGAAGCAGTCAAGTACAACAATGCTGGATCTAACAAAAAGAGATCTTTAACTGTAAGGAAGTAAAACAATGATTTTTTTTTTTTTTAATTAAGAAACATGGGAAGTCTCTCTCATGGTTAATGAGGAAATTGAGAACTCTTACAGAAGAAAGGATAAATCTTTCTGGGACTCCTAGAAGAGTTCAAAGGAGGGAGTCTGTGAGAGCTAATGTTCTGCAAGAAGAGGTGCACTCTGATGAAGTCTCTTCAGTGGAGAAATTATCTCTAAAAGTTGTAGAGTGAGGTATACGGTATGTATAAGGAATGAGACATAGGCAACTTCCTAGTCATGAAAGGGAAGCAAATCAGCTTGATAAGGGCAAGAGAAAGACAGAAAAGCATTATGATTTGAACTTAGTATAAGATTAAAGTAATTTGAGCATACTTTTTCTTGCAGTCCTTCACATCTATCATTTCCACCTCTGTCTTTTTGGAACTGTATTATCTATTTTGACTTTTATGAGAAAATTCTTCTAGTCACACTTCCTTTAATCTGGTTGAATTAAGTGTGAATTAAATGGCCAGATAACAATAAAGCATTCATTCCTCATGCAAGGTTGTGAAAAATCTGTGAACTGGGGCACTGGGGCACTAGCAAGTGCACCATCTTCCCACACATCCTTCAGATTATCTAAAAAGTGATGGACTACATTCCCTTCCCATACTCCATTTCAGCTTCCTGGGCCAGATGAGGAGCTATCCCTACAAAAAATCAAGGCAAAAATATATTCCAGTGACTGTTAGTGATTAGGAAAGGTGTCTGGCAAGAAATGAGACATTGGGCTGCACACTTAAGCCTCAGCAGTCTACAGGCAGTTTGTTTATTTCTTCAGTAAATAGGTAATTGTTTCTTCCTCCTTCTTGTTTTTGGGAGATGTTTTGTTTGTTTGGTTGGTTGGTTGGTTTTTATAATTTGATTACTAGCATGATATCCAAGGGAGACCTGGGACTGCATTATGATTGAGAAAAGAAACTATGCTGTGTTTGCATAACCCTTAAGAAAAAAAAAAGTTTTTATTTCAAATTTGTCCTGATTTAGTCTGCTTTCACCTTTTTCATTAGGTATTATTTTGTAAAAACACTGTAGTAACTGAGAAGTTCTTTTGCCTAACAGAAATTAAAGTCATGGTGCAGGAGTGTAATTTTAATGTATGCCCTGGGAGTGAAAGTCTACCAAGAAAGCTACAGTTAATTTAACAGAGCTCATAATATATACTCAATTCTTAGCCATGGGGACTTGACTTTAAACTGTCTGAAGGTCAAGCATACAACGACTGCTACAGAATCCTTCAAGAACGTGAGACACATCACACATCTGCCACTCCTCACTTAGAACAATTCAGCACAGTTAGGAGCCTCCCTCTAAAAAGAAGCTGAAGATAAAGTAAACATGGCAAATGAATTACCCTTCTCCCTCTGGAGAGGTCACGTTCGAGGTTCACTGCTGATGCAAGATGGTGAAGCTTGCACCAGTGCCCACCTGCTAGGGATTAAACAGAGAGCTACAGTCTCCAGTGCAATCAATGCCTAGTCTTTAATGGGCTCTAAATTCATCACCGGAAGCTCTGACAAGCCCATAATCCATTCATTAATGTGTGTTAATATGTGCCCTGTGGAGCTGTCCTAACTTAAAAACAAAAGGCAAGGCGTTCACATGTGTTATTTGGAGCAGGATGGAACAGGGAACCCTTAGCGCCATGGAGAGAGAAACGATTGCAAAAAGGGTTTTATTGCACGTCTCCCAGCAGGATGTTTAGAAAATAAAGATCCAACACATGCTGCAGCAATAAAGCAATTGCTTCTTGGCCAGATCCAGACAGTGCTATGCAATTGTTCCCTTGGCTTATTTCAAATGGATAAACACTTTTTCTTGTGTGCATCAAGCAGGTGTGCACAGGTTCAAAGAGGTTACAAAGAACAAGCTCTGATCCTCCATACTTCTGGTTTGGGGAGAGCCAAGACATGAAGGTAAACAGCCAGAAAGTGAAATGCTAAGACTTTACCCTTGTCTTCTTTCAGTCTTACAAGTCAAGAAAATTGACCCAGCTCTGTCCATGCACAAGGTTCGCAGGTGTCTCATTCCACAAGAGACACAAAAATGTTGATGTCGACACCTAAAAACCCTTCACCACTATGTGTGGTCCCTACATATTGCTGGCAGCTTGGACTGTGGATTAGAGACCCAGCTGAATGCTAATTAAAATGACTGAAAGTATGAGGACCCTGAAAGAATCCTGGATAGGCATAGACATACAGGCAAAAATTGAGTAAAAGGACAGATGGACACCAGGAGCTGGCTCTAATCCAGCTGGCAGTTTTCTCTAGATTTGGGAAATTTATAAATTTGTTATTATGGTTTAATACTGTTATGGTTTGGTTATTGTTTAATTAAACGCAACATTTACTTGCATCAGTAAGTAAAAAATTAGCATATACTTATAGGTAATTAGCTTTCATTAAATTATAAAGAATTTACATAAATGTAGAGACTCTTGCTGTTTGTCCATATAATGGTGACAGTTTTCCTAATATTATTTAAAGGAAGCCTGCAGAACTTGTTAAAATTAGGTCACTACAGATTATGAAAAAAGTTCAGTAGAGACTTCTACTGAGCAATAATGAATCTTACAACATTTGGATCATTTACATCATCTTTCGCCAGTTTCAGATATAATCTTTGAAAATAAATCATCACTTTTCATGACATTTTCCCTACTCTTTAATAAAATTAACCAGCAGACAATATCAAGAGAAATAGATCAAGAAGACCTTGGAAACATTATGGAAGTCTTTTCTTGGAAAACAAAATTAACGGAATGGCGTCAGCTGAAAATGTCATTATTCTTTCAGTTTCTTACCTTATAACCAAACTTTAATTTATTCCAGGCTTTAGCCTCCTACTTCGTAGGGATAAAATTTATCCGCTGTCTACAACATTTCATGAAAACACACTTTTGAAAGCCTGAAAAATCATGTTGATGGTTGTCCATAATATTTAGCTTTTAAAAGATCAGGCTCCTCTCAGAACCCACAATGGTTTTATTTTTATTTTCTCTATGACTAGGCTGGTTGAAACAATTGCTCAGGACCAAAAATATCATCAAAGTGAAAGAAAAAGTTGACTGTGATTCTGAAGAAGATTTAAATTAGGAATTACTGAAAAAAAAACCCTTCCAGGAGGTGATTCAGGAAATAAATGAATGGAATCATATTCTGCCTCTCTCTCAGCACTGACTATAGAGGGAACCTAGAACAGTTAGTATGCTAAACTAGACTTTCATATATATGCCTAACTGCATGCAGAATGACTTTCAGAGGAGACACCTTGGAGGCCAGGGAATGGCAGAGAAGAATCTTCTTTATTTTCACTGTGTTCACCTATGCATTTGGATGCTCTGTAACAATGAGCAATATATCACTTGCTTTTTCCCACCTAAAGCAAAAAGTTCAGATGCTGTTATCTAAATCAGCATTATAATAAGACAGTAGAGTCTTGAAAACAGCATCCTGTGACAGTGACCAGCAGGACTGGTGCCAATGACAGTAGATTACTGTAGTACTGCAATATGTTTTGCAGCCCCTAATTGAACCCTAACGAGTTCAATTCTTGCTTTGCTTCCCCTCTTTTTTGATACCTCTGTATCAAATTAACTGTAAAGGGTAGCTGTGATGTGGACATCTTTCCAGCACCCACTGTGGTGAAGACATGCAAAGAAACCATTTATCTTCCTTGCAATCCTGTGCTTTTTGACTGGCTTCTCTGTACTCTGGAGGACCAGCAGACCCACTGGCTCACTCTGCGATACTTCTGATCTGTCAGGATAATTTAAAAGAGGATTTCTTTGTCTTTATGCCTTCAGTTTTTTTCTTAATCTTCTTTTATATCTTACCTTTCAAACTTTACATTCCTTTATGTTAGCATAATTTGTCCTGACTTTCTAGTATTTAAACTGGGCTATGTAGCCTCTCATTCTTGCCCACATAATTTAGCTATTTTATACTTTTCTGTTTCTTTTCAAGGCATTCATATATATTTGGTTTGAGATATGTAAGGATCTCTTATGTTCTCTGAGCAACTTCCATGATGATTCTTTAGATTTTAATTTCCTGAATTTTTCCTTTAATTACTTTTAAGAAATATCCTCTATTTGAATTTTGGTATCATAAACCTGATTCCTCATTTCATGCCATCAGAGTACAAATCAGATTTGATTACAGTTATGGTCACCATTTTTAACAAACCAAACCAACTTACAGTACATTGAACAAAACTTTGTATCTTGTCGAAGTTTAAGTCCAGGCTAGTTAAAATTACTATTATTTAATTATATTTAATAATATTTAATTACTCTACAGTCTGTATTTACATCAGCATAAAATGACTATAAAAATCTACCAACCTAACTCAATAACTACTTTGTTCTGTCTTTGCAATGCACAGAAATGTTAAGTCTAAATACAGGTCCACAACTATTAAGGCTTACTGGAAAAGTTTTTGTTTAAATTTACATGGTATGGTGTTAGTTAAAATAAATTTAATCCTGTCCAAATATTGCTCAGCAAAATTGCTGTCTAATGCCAATAATTCTCAGCATAAACTGTCTTGATAGTAAGGCTGTCCTTCAGTGGTCTGGGAAGATACATTTGTTGCTATAAATATTTATATATAGACATGATTTATTTCCTTGACATTCTTTGAAGTTGTTTGCCTTCTCTGAGTATCAATGCATCAAGGGAAGAAAGCGGTTGAATGTCATTTTCCAAAGCAAACTGTAAATGGATGACCCTTATTAATACTAACCATAGAACTATTTTAATCTTCTCCAAGTACTATGACATAAAAAGTCAATCAAATAAAAAGACTGAACCAGCTCTTATACATGAATAGCATTGTATTTTCTTTCGAGGCATAAAGTTTCCAGAAAGTTCACATTTAGAATGGAAGATGGCACAATAATAGAAATAATTTAATAATAATAATAATAATAATAATAATAATAATAATAATAAAAAAAAAAATCTCCTTCTCCTCAGGAGGAAAATAGATGCTAAATTGCATTACTTATTTACCAGAAAGAAATAATTCCCTCCTGGAGGAATGGAGAGGTTCAAGAATTCTATGAAAGTGAACTTGATATTTCACTGAAATCTGAATAATTTTTTTTCTGAGGTACATCAATTATTTAAAAATACTCAATTTGTTTGTGCTACAGTCTGAAATCTGTCATTAATCCAGCAGGTGCACAGGGAAAGAAAATTCCTTCAGTGCCTCATATTTACTTTTCACTGCTGTGGTAGTAAACCTGTATAGTTTAGAGGAAAGTTGGTCTCACAGCCCAGGAAATTTTCCAATTTTCCAACCACTGGTGCCAATTAGTGTTAATTGTGAAGGGGATTTTTAATGATGTAGACATCTGTCCATTAAGAAATCGACTAAGACCACCAAAAAATTGTACTGCTCAGCCTACAGACGGGAAGAATTTTCAGTCACTAATGATTGGACTGGAGTGCTGGCTGAAGGTGGAATGCTACATTTTCATGTTACTCATTTGATCTATTTATTTCTTTATATAGATATCTGCGAACAGTGTCATCAGACCATCTACATTTGAAAATTTCAAATTGAAACATGTCAAATTATTTAGTTTGAGCATCTAACTTGTATACTTGAGTGTCCACTGATTAACATAAATCCTATTTTAAAGAAGAGGAACTGAAACACAGGATAAATAAATAGTTTTCCTGAAGACCACAGAAGAGCCATTAGTGCTGTTTTCAAATTGAATACCAATCTCCAAAGTGTGCATCCAAAGCCTTGCCTGTAGAATGATTTTCCTAGTTTAGAGCAACTAATTAAAACTGGCTGAAAATACATAAGAGTATTTTTCAATCATTATAAGAATACTTTGCAAGAATATGTCATCAGTGATAAAGGTTTGATAATGAAAGTGAATATGGTTAGCTTGATTACATATTCTATATTGTTAAAAATTGGTGTAATAATAAATGTATCTGAAATTTACAGATACAAACAAATAAAAGTCTGAAGGGTGTAAGAAAAATGTCACAGTTAAAATGAAATGTTTCTGTGATTTCAGTTCAAATTGTTTTATTTCATGGAAGTTTAAGGATTTTTGTTCCAAGTCATAATGTCTTTGTTTTTCCAGAATTGAAAGCTTAGGCTGAAATCCTAGTAGCTCACATTCTCTAACTTTGTTCAAACTAAGCTTGTGGCAAGATAACGTTACTTTTATCTCTAACATAAATATCCTACTGTAGCTGTTGGGTTCACTCATAATATTTGGGCAGCAGTCATTAAAAAAGTAAAAGTTTTTTTGTCAATTAAGATACATTAAAGTAACCATTTGGAAAAGAAAGAAGACAAAATGTGAGTCAATGTGTTTAATCCAATATCCACCTTAACTGAAATTAATGGAAATGAAATATGCAAACAAGTGTAGAGTGAAGATGGAGCCTCATTGAGTTACTTCAACCACCATCCTGCTTCTCCTCATTGCTCTTCTCTGCTGCTCATCACCACTGCTGCCAAACTTGTGGGAGTAGCTGAAAGAAGCTGAGAGGAGCTGAGCTGCAAAACGTGAAGCACACTCTTCCCCATCACTAGTGTTTCCTTGTGAATTAAAGTCTACACACTCTTCCCCATCCCCCCCTGCCCCCCACCCCCCAATTTCCCCACTTTGGGACTACCATTTCTCAGCTTGAGATAAGGCTGTGAAGAATGGAATGAAAGAAGGAAGGAGAATAAGTGAAATGGCTCCCAGCTCAACATGCTGAGCAACAGTTGGTGTGACCAAGTGGTCCTGTCTCCAATGTCTGCTGACAAGCTGTGAAATTTCAAAGTTATTTTTGTCACTGGTGAGTTTTAATTTTGCTCAGGTAACAAAATCTGGGACAAGAGGCAACCCTCAAAAAACCTATTAACTGGGAGACTGAATGAGGGATCTAAATTAGGTGAAACGGATTGTCTCCTGGAGATACTGCTCTCTCCCTACTATATAAAGAGTTTAATTAAGTAGCTTAGACAACTTTTTGTCTGCTAAGACCTGATGAGATAAACCCTACATTAAGTGTTATGCTCAAGCTTGCATAAGAAGTTTTTAACAGGACCAGGAATATTATCCAGACTTTGAGTCCAAAGCCAGAGCTCTAATTATAAAATTGGCCTGGCCTCTGCCTGCTACTTTCCTTCCATTAGTTCCACTGTGGATGCATTGCATGTTCCCATGTGATTCAGACTGCTAAACCAGCAAAAACTTTAGATTGAAGAATTTTCCTAGAAAGGATTCATAATTCTTGAAGTGCAACCATGACCAGCTGGGAGAAAGGACTTGATTGCCATTTAAAACTTATTATACACCTTTATATTAAGGCCCTATAAACAGAGAACATTCTGTCTTTAATACAGCAGCAGATAAGGTTACCCCAGCAGGATTACAGGTATATTATGAGATTTATGTGTTACTCATTGCTGGGTTATGTTTCAGAGTGCTTGAAGCATAAAAACAAGAAAGACAATTTCTTGAAGGCTGGCATTTAATTATAGACTTATCCAATAATCCATTATTGAACTGCCTCATCAGATAGGCTCTGTCTAAAGGATTATACCTAACTGTGCAATTTTTCATTGGATTTAGTTTTAAAGGCTGACCAAAGGCTTTGGAAATGAATGCAGGACTAGAAGACTGTCAACAAAATGCTCAGATGTTACCATGAAAGCATCAATCTTTAGTAGGATATAAATCTCGATCAGTTGGTTTGCTGATTATCCTTTGCTATGTACTTTATTTGCTGGAGGTTTCAGCAAGAAACTCTAGCTTTTTAACAGAATGTTAAAAAGAAATTTAACAACCCTATCTAAATCTTTCTATCAAGGTCAGAAATATTTATTTTATTTCTTTTAGGTAGCTGAATATCTGTAATTCGTGTCCTCTTGAAAATAAAGGGAAACAATACAAAAGCTTAACCATTCTTGTAACTTACCTGATGTGAAAAGAGAACAAACCTTAGAAAATTGGTTGACCGTAGTATTGCTTAGATCAGACTTATTGTTAATAAATGGGAAACAGTGAAAAAAATAAACAAGTTGTGGCATATAGTGCAATAGCATGGTAAAAAGAGTGGGCAGAGAATCAATGAGCAATACATCACTAACCTAACCATTTAATCTCCTTTATTAAAACAATTTAACAGTATACCCCTAAGGTAAATGACAGAACTCCAGTTGTTGGGTAATGGGCAACTAAATAAGAATCTGCCACTATATGAAACCAAACCAAATTTGTTTCAAGACCTGAAAAACTGCAAACCAAATAAAATATTTCTGAAAACATTGCAATGCCACTGTCTTTTGACAGATTTCCAGGACAATGACCCAGGGCTTTCCAGAAATTAAGAATTTGCATATTTCTCTTCTATTTTAACCAGAGAGTAAGAGGGCTGCAGGAATATCTGGCATACTCTGTCTCTTCTCCCTGCTGGACTCCCTGATTATTAAACTATGCAGATGGATGTGTCATTACTAAATTATCATCCTAAGCCATTCTGAAGAAAGGTGGAGTAGAAATGTGACTTGGATGTCTCTCTCAGATGTACCGTCTCTCAGGTGCTCTCTTGGGTTCGGTACTTACTAACATACCACCTCACCCACAGGTCTGTTCAACTCATAGCTTAAAGCCAAGGCTCACAAATACGAACGTACAAAATATGCATACTTCACTGTGTTTGAATGACTGAAATTGAAATTTTATCAAAACCCAGTGATGCTTCTGACCATGGGAGATAAAATTACAGCTTGCCAAGGGGATGAAACAGAACAAAGGAAAGCCCAAACACTAATGTGGCTCTTCTGCAACAAATTCTGCTTTTGACCTTAAGATAAGTTTGTCGTTGGCACAACAGGGTGAGCATATGTGATTAGGTTGATAGTATCAGCACAATAATATGTAAAACCTTTTGTCCTTCTGGAATCTAGAGTAATAAAAGCAAAAGTTTCATGCCCTGAAGCTTTTCATCATTAGGAAATGGTCTGTTTGCGCTTGTACATTGTATGTATGTATTTATTTAGCCAAAGTTTATTTGTTTTCTCTTCTTTTGCTGAGAGCTCACATCTGTAAGGATATGTGAGATTCCAGATTTCGGCTACATTAGGGAATTTAATTTGGTTTATCTTTCTGGGACAATAATAAAGCCTCCTCTCGAGTGCAGTAAAGATCTATGAATATTATTCAATGATAAAGCCATTCTTCCAAGTATTGTGACTAATTTTCCATTTGAGAAGTTATATTCTGCTGCCTAAAATTACCCTACAAGGTTCACAAGTGAATGGATTCCTCAGTCCCTAAACTTTTGCTCTCTGGTGTTGTAAAATTCCATTCTGAATATTGCTTACTGTTTATAGACACTCTTTGGGACTAAAAGGTCCACAAGAACTTCTAAATGATTCCAGATTAGAACCTGAGATGCAATGTAAGGGCACGCACATTTTAAGTGGAGTTTGTACTGAAATCCCAGGATCATAAACAAATTCATGGTCACGACTTGAAGTTTTATCCAAACCTGAAAAATGTCTGAGCCCAAATTTAATTTAACGTTGTCAGGTATGTTAGAAATGCTCTGACAACATTTTATTTTGAGATGTATCTGATTTTATAAGTAGATTTTCAGTTGATAACTCACAAAATATTAATTTCCTAGAGCACAAGCCCACTATTATACTTATTTTGACCCAAACCCATATTTTAAATTCTAGTTTTAACACACAATTTAATACAGCCTCCTTGCCCTGGCTAAGTACAGAGATACCTTTTTAAGTTTGTTTCAACAAAAGCAAAGACATGGAGAGGTCCCTACTCTTTTTCCCGTACCTCTGTTTTGCTGAAGGCAACATTGTCAACTAATGATGTGAAATGGTTACATCCGACAGGCTGAATGTCAGTGTCAAAGCATGGAGCCTGACCTGGACTTGCAAAGGGAGGCTCATTACAAGCACACTTAGCCAGCCTTTCAATCTTCAGTATGGCTTGGCATGATTCATAGTTCAAACCAGAATAAGTAAATACCCCTCTACCAGTCTCCCATGAGTCATTCTACAGGGCTGAAGTGTTAAACTGTGCAGTTTGGACAGCTCTGTTTTGAGTTTGTTCAGTATTTGTTTAACCTGTACTGCCAGAATCACTATAAATCCATCTTGTTCAATTTCATATGTCCTTTTTCATTTACTAAGCCTTCTAAAGGTCAACACAGGCATACTCCTTCCTGAAAGGATTGCCCTTTCTTACACTGCACATCCAGGATGGGACATGAGATGAGATGTGGGAACAGCAAAAAGCATCAGGAAATCCAGCTTGGAAGAATAGCCAAGACTAACACACCTGCTAAAGTATGTGTTCCGGTTATTTTTCAGTAGCACTTCCACTGAAAATACAAAAAAACCATGTTTCACATCATCCTTGTTAAGTAGGTGGATGTTACAATAACACTGCATCACAGGAAATGATACTTAAGACAATTAAACTCAAACTGACAGGAAATTAATTAAACATGCTATCTGCAATAATCTGGTTTCAGTAGGTGGATGAAGAAGAAATCAAGCTATCAGTTTGCTGGGAAACTGTATTTAGTTTGCATATAACAAAGCTGACTATAGGCACCTACATTTGGGAATGATAGTGCTGATCCCTCTGAATCCAGATCAGACACTGAACAGTAGCTCTTCCCAGGAACAGGAATCATAGAATCATAGAATGACTTTGGGTGGAATGGACCTTAAAGGTCATCTAACTCCAACCCCCCTGCCATGGGCAGGGATACCACCCACTAGACCAGGTTGCTCAGGACCCCGTCCAACCTGGCCTTGAACAGTACCAGGGAAGGGGCGTCCACAGCCTCTCTGGGAAACCTGTTCCAGTGCCTCACCACCCTCTGAGTAAAGAATTTTTTCCTAACATCTAACTAAAATTTCCCCTCTTTCAGTTTGAAACCTTTCGCCCTTGTCCTATTGCTATCTGCCCTTATAAAGAGTCTTTCCCCCTCTTTTATATAAGCCCCCTTTAAGTATTGGAAGGACACAATAAGGTCTCCCCAGAACCTTCTCTTCTCCAGGCTGAACAACCCCAACTCCTTCAGCCTGTCTTCATAGCAGAGGTGCTCCAGCCCTCTGATCCTCTTAGTGGCTCTCCTCTGGATCCATTCTAAAAGGTCCACATCTTTCTTGTGCTGAGGGTTCCAGAGCTGGATGCAGTACTCTAGGTGGGGTCTCACAAGGGCAGAGCAGAGGGGCAGAATCACCTCCCTTGACCTGCTGGCCACGCCTCTTCTGATGCAGCCCAGGATACGGTTGGCTCTCTGGGCTGCTAGTGCACATTGCTGGTTCATATCCAGCTTTTCATCCACGAGGACCCCAAAGTCCTTCTCTGTGTGGCTGCTCTCAATGACCTCTTCTCCCAGTCTCTACTCATGTCTGGTATGGCCTCAACCCAGGTGCAGGACCTTACACTTGGACTTGTTGAACCTCATTCAGCTCATATGGACCCACTTCTCAAGCTTGTCCAGGTCCCCCTGGATGGCATCCAGGTGTGTCAACTGCACCACTCAGCTTCATGTCATCCGCAAACTTGCTGAGGGTGCACTCTATCCCGCTGTCTATGTCATTGATAAAGATATTGAAAAGAACTGGCCCCAAGACAGAGCCCTGAGGGATACCACTCATCACCGGTCTCCACCTGGACATAGAGCCATTGATCACAACTCTCTGGATGTGTCCATCCAGCCAATTTCTTATCCATTGAATAGTCCACCCTTTGAATCCATATCTCTCTAATTTAGAAATAAGGATGTCGTGTGGGACTGTGTCAAAGGCTTTACAGAAGTCTAGGTAGATGACATCAATCGGTCTTCCCTTGTCGACTGTTGCAGTGACTCCATCATAGAAGGCCACCAGAATGGTCAGGCACGATTTGCCCTTGGTGAATCTGTGCTGGCTTACTCAGATCACCTCCTTGTCTTGCATGTGCCTTAACATTGCTTCCATGAGGATCTGTTCCATGATCTTCCCAGGCACAGAGGTGAGGCTCACTGATCTGTAATTCCCCTGGTCCTCCTTCCTACCCTTTTTAAAAATAGGGGTGATGTTACCCTTTTTCCAGTCACCGGGGACCTCACCTGACCTCCATGCCTTTTCAAATATCATGGAGAGTGGTCTTGCAACTACATCAGCCAGTTCCCTCAGGACCCTGGGATGCATGTCATCAGGTCCCATAGACTTCTGTTTGTTTAGTTTTATCAGGTGGTCTCTAACTTGCTCTTCACTTACAGTGGGAGGGCCTTTGCTCCCTCAGCCCTCTCCTAGAGGTTCTGGTACCTGGTAGATGTGGGGAGCCTGGCTGCCAGGGAAGACTGAGACGAAGAACTCGTTGAGCACCTCAGCCTTCTCCATATCTGTTGTTACCTGTTCCCCGTGAATGTCTATCAGAGGGGGGACACTCTCCTTGGCCTTTCTTTTCTGACTCATGTACTTAGAGAACCGCTTCTTATTATTCTTCACATGGCTTGCCAATTTCTGTTCCATCTGTGCCTTGGTCTTTCTGATCCCAACCCTACATGTCCTAGCCAATACCACAGAAAACTTCTGTGATGATATTTGTAACACAGTAGGATACATATTGAGTGTAAAGATTAAATAATACCTGTGGTTCAAAATCCCTAAAGCAAAGCTGGAAAATCTTTGCAGCAGGGCCTTCTGCAATCCTGAAGTCCTGGGACCCTTGTGAAGTCAAACAAAAAACTTCACTGTTTTTTTTTCTGGTACCTTTTGGCTATGAAAGTGGAATCTATTAGAATACAGTATAATAGAACTATCTATCATAAGGGAAAAAAAACCCTAGTTTTTAGAATTTTAAAACATTTTTTAAAAATCTTTCTTGGATCTAGAAAAAAATTTCCAAGTTTCAAATCCTTTGCAGAACAAAAAATCCAACATTATTACCAATGGCTATTACAGAATCTTTCAAAAATATGTTTTACCTTATTGTAACTAAGTGGAGAATCAGTCCCTTGGATTCTCACATAAACAGTGTGTTAAAGTGTACACTATCAGGAAATTAGAAGTCAACAGAAGGATTTGCCTAGAAGCTGTTTGTTCTTAGAATAGCCTTAAAAGACAGACAGAAGCCTCATGCATAGCAATGGATAAATAGTAAAGTAACATTTTGTTTCATTAAAAATTACCTTGTCATAGTATTTAGAGATTTGTTCCAGATTATTTTGCAATAAATCTAGGAATTCCATTTCAGAAACCAAAGTAACCTTCAAATGAGACGAAGTATATAAGCTTATTGCCAAAACTAGGTTGCAGGAACAATTCTTCAGGACTAGCTCATTTTTCACAAGACGTTGCTAATACAAAAGTGCTTACTATGCTGGAAATCAGTGTCTTTGTTTCAAAATAATTGGCTGTTTAGACTTTTGGCTTTGTATGCATTTTTGATGACAACCTTTTCATAAACAAGGATCTTTTCTGTCAATCAGCTCAAGTGAAAGAAGAAAAAAAAAAATCTTTTGTTTGGTGTGGCTACTCTAGAAGAATAAAAGGATGATGCTTTGCAATCCCTAAATTTTTGGTAGGTTATTGTAGACCACAGTACTTACAGAATTTCATGGTAACTCAACTATCTCTGCCAGTCCACAACTCCTTTTTAAAAGGAATGGGAGGAAGAGTGGAAAACCTGAATCAGCTTTGAGAAACTAGAAACTGGAGAAGTTCACTTTTCTGACTGGTTTTAGAGTTCCTCTCACCATTTCTTCACTATGCTTTCATCAAAGGGCAAGTTATCCTTAATCCTTTTGTGATGTTAGACAAGTGTCTTAATTCCTTTCTGCCTCAGTTTCTCATATATAAAATAATGATTAATAGATTTGTCTGTCATATATATTTAAATGTAGTATATGGGACAGATAATCCACATTTTTCTAAGCATGAAGAGCAAAAGGGCTCCAACTCGAAACTGTTCCCATAAGAGAAATAAAAAGTAGCAGCAGCTACACTGATGACATTTTAAGGTAAATTCATTTTTAGTGAGCTAGGTATGAAATTTTGGGGGTATTTGGAATGCTCTTTTGCCTAATTTAGGTTATCCAAATGCATAGAATGATAAATAAAGTGAAAATACAGATCACACTAAGCATTAAATGGAAAACACCAAAGTGTTCTCCTTCAGCATTCAGGCAAATATATTTAGCAAAAGAAAAAATTTAGCAATTAGTGTAGATGCATACACAAACATCACACAGTTGTACAATGAAACAACAAAATAACATAGAACTTTAGAGAAAAAAAATCCATTTTTCCCCCTAAGTTAGCTCACACAATTTTTTCTGATGTTTTATGCAACTGAAACCTATTTATACCACACCAGTAGCATGTGTAATTTTGGAAGCATGCAGGGCAGTTGTCAGACAGTTTTGACATCTGCTTGAGCCTAAAAAGTTTTCCTTGCATTCGTCCCCATTAAAAAAAGAATGATTCCTTAGACTCCTGAAGAGGAGCCTGTCCCTCAGCAAATTCCTTCTTTACCAACTTGTTTAAACATGCACCCTTAAAATTTGATAAGAGTACCGCACTTAATAAGATGCTTGCATGACTGGTCAGCAAAGGAAGAGAGTTAGTTATGCATGTAAATAGCTATCAGGCTACATAGATTTCTCCAGACTTTCTTTTAGATATTCCTTTGCTGTGATCAGAAGTTGAATTTAGCTCCAGCAAAGCTGGGGATACCCTGTTCTTTTCCATCCCAAATAAATATTTGACTCACAGGGAGCAGTTCAAATTATCACTAGGCAGAGGAAACCCCACGGCATGGGGCATAAGGGGGCAAGGCCTGGAGGGAGCAGGGGACTGGGGGTGTGGAATTTGAATGGCTTCAAAACCATCTGATATTAAACAGTAAAAACAGGAGAAAAAAAAAAAGCTGGCTCTGCTTAAAAAAATGACTAAAGCAATAGAGCTAATCTTGGCATCCTTCTAATACAATTTCTATTTTGTTTGACTCTGGAAAAAACAAAAGTCAAAATAAATCTGAAGCAAATCTGAGTAGAGCCTCAAAATCTGGTCCACCTCTGTAGGAATGAGACATTTCCTTACTGCTATTTTTTTATCTGCACCATGTTCGATGGCTCCTTTATGTGAGGCAAAATATATCAGTGTAGAAAAAATATCCCCTGACATATAGTAATTATAATTTTAGTCTAGGATAAAGCATCACAAGCTGAAGAATGAAAGCATCTTCATCCTCTCAGGAACAATGAACAGGGCAGGCTAAGGGAAACCTGGATGCTGTGATGATACTGTCAAAAAAAAAAAGCACTGCCACCAGTGCAGGAGTGACTGTAACATGGAAAGCCTAAGGAGAGTGCTACAGTGCAAACGGGCCCTCAGTGCTGCTTAAATTGAAGCCGGAGTTACTGTTTCCTCTGGAAATATCCCTGGAACAGAAAGGGACAGAAGGGGCATAAAGCTATTGGAGTCTTTGCACTTCCAGACCTGGAAACTCTGTTTCATTTAGTATTACAGCTTAAAATCTCACCCAGGTGTATTGGAGTGAGGGAATGTAGGGAGAGGAGAAACTAGAAAAGAAATTTGTACATTCAATTTGACAAGCAGTAGCTGATGAGATGGCTGCATCCAAAGGCAAAAGAGTACTTCTAAATACAGCTTTGAAGTTGAAAAACTTTGCAAGACCTCCACCCAACTATTTAACGCCCCCAATAAATAAATAAATATATAAAGCTTTTAAAAACTGCCTTAGATAAGATTTCAGGCCAAAAATAGCACATAAATGCTGTACAGTGGGTTTGTTTTTAATGCACTCAATTAAAGTAGTCATAAAAATACATTTACATATGTTCAGTAATTAATGCCATAAAGTATTCACACACAGACAATACTGGGACTGTAATTATGTCTCTCCCAGTCTGTCTGTGTAACTATTTTTACCATATGACCTTTTTATTTTTTTTCTCAACAATCAAAAGTTTTGCTTTTAATAGTTCCAATCACAACTTATATTATTATGCCAAGACTTTCCAATAGTTGAAAGACTAATTATCCAGTATTCAGTTCTAATACTTTTAGTTCTTTTTGTTGAGTGTTGTGCATATGAATCAAATTATATGAGCAGTTGCTTTCTGTTTCTGTACTGATTAGTTAGGATGACTGAAATAGACCATAGTTTCACTTTAATTCCCTAGTTTGTACCCCATGTTGTCCATAGTATTGGGTGGGTTATTTAAAGTATCTTTTTTAGTAAATGGAATTACCTCAGAATACCAGATTAGAGGGGATACAAAAAGAAGCACACAAAAATCTAACACAAAACTTCCTATGCAAAAAAGCAGATTGAAGGTTATTTGATATTTGACATGTATGTTTAGTACAGCCCATGTTAGACTTCAGAATTTTTTTTCATAAGGGGAAATACTAAGAAATGCAGTGTAATTATTACATTTCTGTCACCTTATATTGTTGAGTGTTATTATTTACTGTAATATATCTTGTTGGAATTAAGCATTCATCGCTACAGAGCTGTGGTCTTATAGATGGTCTTTAGGGAGACATTTTCTATAGTGCTTAATCCCGTTCCTCATCACTGGAAAGAGCTGCTCTAGCACAGGTTTTTGTCAGCTCCAACGGACATGTGATATTAAACCACTTTTCTTTGACTACAAGGTTTTATTACACTTCTGACTGGATTTAGTTGAGATGGAAAGTAATTAAGCTACTGTAGTAAATTAAAAACTGTCCCTAGCATGTAAGTATTAATATCTCCTATAACACTGCAGAACCTATTTTGCTTTATCCTTTAATTCATCCAATTCTTTTTGGCTTGCGCTGGTGAGAATTTTCCTGGCTTTTTATGGATCATTTAAGCGGAAATGTTGAATTCTACTGGAGTCTGGAGCCAGAGTATTTTGGCTCCCTGCTCTTGAACTGTAGGAAGAGAGATTCATTGCCACAGCCTTAGCATGAGCCTATCTCCTTGGCATCAAACACCTTCCCTGTGTTATTCCAGGCTGCAGGCTGTATTACCACCCACATTTCTGTGAGCCTAGGGTATACCCCTCTGTTGTGGCAACATCGCTAAGATTAATTGATTTGCAAATACAGTCTGTCTACAAAAATCCAAAGACCGCTATTCCTAATGTAGGCCCAGAATTGCCAACTGATTTTGCATTTCAAACTTTGTAAGAATGTTTTATGCTTTATGGCAGCAGCAGAATTAAATGTACTGTGAAAAGGTGACTATTGCATTGCATACATGATTGCTACTGTAGTGCTGCTGTAGAAATACATAGTAAACTTAGCAATTATGTACACTTTCAAAGGATTTTCAGTACAATTCTGTGATAAAGGATGTTTACATCAGTTTCTTAAGTGATAATGCTTAATAAATATTCTTGCACACATGGGAAAAAAATCAAGATTACCAAATTCCAGTCTGTGTTTATTATGCTTCCACTTCAACAGTGGTCAAAACAGACCCACAGAGTGTGTAAGACGACCTATAATTTTCAGCTAAAATGCCAACTCAAAAGTATGTAGTGTTATGGCTAACCAGAAGTGTTTTTGAATGTAAGAAAGTCCAGGGCTCCATTTTATAAAAGAACAAAAGTACTATAAGAAACTATGTCCCCAAAGAAAGAAAAGGCCAATTCCAAAGCAGGCATGTTATGTTAGAACCAAAAATGCAGCACAATCCTCAGTATTTCTATCTACCCATTTTTCTTTTGTCATCTTTCCATGTACATTTGACTTTCCCTGAGGCCTTAAACATCTGGCAAGATTCATAAAAGCTTTAATGAGTCAGAAAAAAGTCAGAAAACATTTGCAACTGGTAAAAGCATCCTCTTGATTCAAATTGATGGCATCTTTGTAGTCAATCTGCTAACTGGCTTGTATTCAACAACAGACTGACTATTTATTTAGACAGAATTCCCCACTGTGGATCTTGTTATTCCAGCAATAATAGGAATGTGCCGCTGAGTGTCTAACATTAAATGTGTATCTCTCTAGATTGCATATATTTATGCAATCATTTTTTTAACTGTTCTGTTGCACAAGCAGACACTAGACTAGATCTTCAGCTAATACACAGTGGTGTACCTCTGCTGATTTCTGTGAGGTTCTTCCCTGAAGAATTTCTATGTTGAAAATTCACAGAAACTTCACTGATTTCAGTGGACTTAATCTGATTTCATGCCTGTTCAACTAATCAGAATATGTTATGGATTTTCTGTCTTTCTCTGGAAGCTAAAATTAAGTTAAAAATGGATAACCTTCACATATTTGGGCGCACCATTTATATAGTATTTATAACCTACTATTTATAATTTCTCTGCAAACTAAGTGACTTTTTTTTTCCATTTTGTGACCGTGGCAGATGATAGAGCTTGTGAGGAAATAAACACAGAACCAGACACTTCAAATTTGAACACCTGCAGCCTTTGCAGTAGGGACAAGAATGAGGATTGACTAGGTGCCCTGAAGTCTGGAATTTCTTCATATTTCAGTGGCTACAAAATATTAATATTTTGGACACATTGTTGGATGCAACGTCCCAATTTTTTATGTGCTAGAAATATAATCTTGTTCTATGATATACATACCATTAAAACTTCAAGTACGTAGAGCTACACTGGTGACAACCAATAGGTTTGAGATATTTAAACTGACCATACATCCCTCTTCCAAGTGAACTAGGCTCAAAACAATAGTAGTGACATATTTTCTGTATTGCACTAGAATGAACTAGAAGAATCTTAGGTTGTAAAGGATAGGCTTATACATGCACTAGTTATAACAGCTCTTTTACAAGTATAATTATCATAATTTTTAATGTGTAATTACAGTGATACTCTTCACTGATGAAATCTATGTAATGAACATCATTTCCACATGAATAACATTACTGTATTTTGTTTATCAGTTTCACTCTCTACAATTATTATGAAAAGTAGATTTTTCATAGATAATATCTTTGCAGCTGTGGTTGTATTAGGTTTCCAAAGAGTTCACAGAATCTGAAGATAATACACTTAAGAATATACACCCATTATAGGAAGGAAATTTAAAAAAAAAATGCCAAAAGAAACTGTTAAGTGATAATAGAATATCAACATGTATAAGGCAATAGAGAGGTATAAGATCTGTAGATTAGAACCTCTTATAGCAACTGTGTCAAATCCACACCAAAGCCATCAGCTATTTACACCTGAAGAGAAGGTATACTCAAAGATGACTAAATGCAATCACAGGTATCTTGGTTCACATGTAAAATAATCTCAAATTTACTTTTTCTACTAAGAATAATTTTATTAGATGTTGAAGGGTGAAGTCAAGTACTGAAAAATTCTTGCAAGGAAGGAAACAGAATATTATCCATAGTCCTGACTTCTGCAGGTCAGCAACTTTTGTCTGCGTCCATTTCTTAATCAATAATTTAAATCAATAACTGAAACCACTATTTATCTGAATATTAATAATCCTTTAATATTCCTATTTTTTACATTATTAGTTATTAACACCTTGTTAGATTAACAACTGGGTGGAGATTGCCCATTTTTAAAGGATAAAGCACTGTGGTGAGTGTTTGTAGTAACAGGGAAGGTAATGGTGCATTCCTACAGCTCAACGGGTTGTGGAGATGTATTCTACCTCCAAGCAAGGAGAGTGTTTGAACTTGTGAGAGAATCACAGAATCCTTTAAGTTGGAAAAGCCCTCTTGAGATCATCTAGTCTAACCCTCCTGCTTATTCTTCAGCCTTTTTATGTAGAGCCCAGATCTGCATTTAAAAATATGCATTAATAGTGTTCTTTTCTCAATAACTGGTAAAAGGTGAGAGGCAGAAGGGAACTGGAGGAAAAAGCTGGATAAGCAACTTGAATCTGAAGCACTGGTGGTTCAGAGGGAGTAGGGAAAAGACATGTGCATAAGGTTTTACTATACATGGAAGCAACTTTGCAATTTTCCTCGGCAGTCCTCCCTAGACAACAATTTGCTTATTTCTAAAGTAATTTTTTAAACATTGTTTCTTAAATTTATGTGTAGCTTTTTTCCTCTCCAATAAAATATTTTATAAGTTTAGTAAGTCCATGGACTGCATTTATCATCCAATTTATGCACAGTATATATTGCATTAGGGCACAGTGCTGCACCCAAATTTCACAAACACTGTCCAGCTGATGTACATCCTGTCGCATGCAATTGCCTATTCATTTAGAGGAAACTGGAGCCTGTGGACTTTGATTCGTAATTCCCATTTCGATACTTACAAAGTTCTCCTTCCAGTCATACAGTGCACATTTTTCTGATTTAAAAAGATGTTTTCAGAGGTAGGTCACTGTTTGCATGTCCCCTTTGCATGAGTTAAAATGTTCAGCTGGGACCCAAATACTAAAAGTTGTTAAGCGTCTGAAGCAAGATGTTGAGAACTCTTAAATTACTACTCTATCAAGACAGATTAAATGATAAACAGCACTCGAGCAATCAAAACTCTGATTTCAAGTTTCCTTTTAAAGAATAAAAGGTCCCCAGAAAGCATTTCTGCATTCCTCTTCATCCAATTTTCCCTTGCAATTCAAAAGGAAATATGACTTGTTTGTTATAGCAAACTGAGGTGGAGGTGAACCAAAAGATCCACTCTTAAATGGCAATCATTGAACATACAACCATGAGTTATGCAGTGAACTTAATCTGATCCTGTGCAAGGAGGGGACCTAAACCATTGCAATATTAATGTCACATTTTCCCTCCTGCCCCAGTATAGTAGAACTGACATAAAACAGCTTGGAACAAACTCCTATTAGACATTAACAATTTGCCATGCAAGTTAGATTCTTGTCAGAAAAACTCAGAGTTAAAACATCCCATTTACTTGGTACCTTGTTTCCCAGAAAAGGAAGTTAAGAAAAAGCCACAGAAATCCAATCTGTGAAACATTAGGGGAGTCTGAAGAAATTCCTCTTTCCCCCAAGTGTGTTCTCCTGTTTTATATGTCTGAAAAGGAGATGCATACATTTGTGGTGAAAGGGTTGAAGATATCTCAGTGAATAACAGGAGTGGGGAACAAGGATACACAGCACATTCATCTGTGAAGGCCTGCCTATTATATGTATGTATAGACATATAGGTATATGCATATATACACACATTTTAAACCTAATGTTTCATGTGTTTTAATGTTACGAAGACGTTTCTGTTAGTATCATGAAGTAAAACTGAGACACCAGCGTTAATAACTCTACCTTTTACACAACCCCACATAAGTACTGCTCTTCACAGCTTTACCCACAATAAAGGTCCCCTTTCTGTCTTCATAAGGCAGATTTTATTACTTAGCTCCACTTGTCCCTCATTTCACACCAGCCCCAAAACCTGCTTGCTCTTTTCTCTGTAGATTAAGCTGGCAAAGTATTAATGCATGGGGTTAGCACATGGTCCATAATGTGATAGTAGTTCTTGTTCATGCAAAGGCAAATGATAATATTGGTTTATTTTTGCACTGAATACAGATGATACTTCACTCAACAAATGGCTATTTACAGTTGTGGTATACAAGCAAGGAGAGGATAGGACAAAATACATGTCCTTCCAAAAGGAGTAAGGATGGAGAGAGTCCCCTAGTTGATTACAAGTATGTTAATTTGTGAGTAATCTATTTAAAGGTTTATGATGTAGCCTTATGAAATGGAAGCAAGTAGATTTATGTCAGGTTTATGGGACTGATCCTTCAGGATCCTGGCCACTTCTTTTATGCTGAAGTTTCTTATTATTTTCAGTGGGAATTGAGCACTCTGCAGAACTGAGTCTTCTTATACCTCTGGGTTTCAATTTACGGTACAAACTAGCCACCACTAAGGTGGAGCTATTTCTATGAGACATACTAAAATGAGTTTTTCTCTAGTACAAATCTGCTGAAAAAATACTTCATACAATCAAAAGAAGAAGCTGAAATGTACGATGAAATTTCTCTCCTGCAACTCAGACTCTCTTCTCGTATTCTCTTATCCTCATTTTGCCCTTTCTTCCTTCTACTCTGGTTTCTTTTCCCTACTTTCTCACCTCTTAAATATGCTCTGTTTTCTTACTGCTGGGAGAATTTAACTTATCATTCTGCCATTTCCCAGACATTGATGTTATTTGTGATTCAGATGACTTCAGAAGCCACTGAAAGAAACAGATATCCACTAGGGTGTTGGTGATACTTTTAAAACACTAGGATTGCCTACTAAAATTGCCAAGTTTAAGTTGCCATTTTAAGAAGGTTAAAAAGACTGAACTAATAGATTCTTCTGAATTACATTTCATTTGATTTAAGTCATCAGATGAAAATCTTTTAATAGTTTGTCTAAATTCAACCCTCTAAATTTTAAAAACACAACCACGTATTTTGTGTCAGTGGTAAAAAAATGACTTATTTAAATAGCATGACAAATAAACTATTTCACAGAAGAACATGTAACTACAAAAATTAAGAGAAATGAGGATTTATTTTTCTCTGTGGTGATACAATATTGGTTCCCCCCATACTCTGAATCTGATTGAAGATTGCTACTATCAATAAAGTCTTGAATTCAATGGGTTTCAGGATCAGAGCTAGTAAGAGGAAATTCACTGTTCACTGAATATTCAAGAATGTTTAATCTACACAATTGAAGACTCAGTTTCAATATAATCCAGTTAAATTATCATGTATACATATAATGGCAAGATTGGCATATTTCATATCAGCAAAACCACTCCAAGTTATTAAAGAAACAGGCCAAAATCAGAACTGAATTTGCTTGCAGCTGTTAAATCACAATCGAAATGAAGCCCCTGTTTGGGTTAGTATATCTTCTTATCCATTGCTTATGCATAACTAGATTCTCATCATCATTCAGATGAGGAGATTTAACTTCTTTCTTTTTTTTAAGTTATTTTTTATATTTGTTATGAATCAGTTTTGTATTCCACATCATCTCTCACCATCATCCTATTTCCCATACCAGCAAATACAAATTTGGAACAGCTTTTGTTTCTTTTAACTGTCTAGACCATTGCTGAAGGAAAAGCTGACAAGAACAGTTGAGTTTCCATGTTCTGTGCTAGCTTGAACTAAATATGATTTGGAAAATGGAATGTGAAAAACCATGTATGACAAGTAGTCTACAAGTTAACAGACATTTAGTGAAAAATATAAAGACAGAGCAGTGCTCTTGTAAAAAAACAGAGATGTTGATGCCAGACCACTTTCTTTTCCCCTGAAACAGAAAACAAAAGCATTATTATGCAGACAAAAAAAATACAGTTTATTTATAGAGGTTCTTCTACCTCACACTTCATCCAGTTGACTACAAAGCTTCTGTAACTTCTGTAGACAAATAAATCTTATTACAAGGAGCTTGATCAGTACATTGGGCACAAACTGATCCACAACTGAAATATTCAATGAGAACTGGATATTAGATTTAACGTGGTGCACCAGAAAAACATTCTGGAAGAACTGCAAAGAAATGGTGAAAAAACAACAACTCTTACAGGATCAATCCTCTACCAGCATTTTATTTTCTGTTGTAAGACAAGTGTCCTTTCTCCATTGATTTTCCTTTAGTCCAAATTCAAGATCTTAATCCTTGAACAGTTCAGGAACTGAGCACTGTTTCTCTAAGCCTACTTCCAATAAATTTTGAGAGAAAGTGTACAAAGAAGGATAAGAAAAGAAGAAAAGTTAATAAAACTACTAATAAGAAGAAAGAGTTAATCACTAAGCTGTACATTTATGCCATGGCACAAGATCAAAGGAACTTAACACGGTTGACAAGTTTATCTGTCTTGGTAACATTCTCTCCAAACCAGCAGCAAATGATGGTGAAATATTTCTCTCCATTTCTAATGAGAGTTCATCCTTTGGTCATTTGCAAATTTATGTTTGTAGTTTGCTGTGGATGAGAATGCTCTAAATACTGATCTTCTATGGTTGACCCAGTCTGCAATTTTGTCAGTACTGTCTGTGCATGAATATTGTTATAAACTTGTGTGGCTATATAAAAAACACATATACTATTTGCAGAAATCACCTCTACATTACCCTCAAAAGTGTCTCATTTGCAGTGGGCTAGGTAAAAAGCCAGGATGGAAAACTTCAGGATCCTTGCACAGATTTTTTATGGCCAGTTTGTGTATAGCAAAAGCACACCTTTAGGCCAATAAAAGCATTTTTGGAATACCCTGAAATCCTTCTGCGAATCTTCGCAAAACACTATCAGTAGCTGGGAGAAAATGAATTTCAGATCAATTTCAAGATCAAGAGGTAAAAGATGTGACAATGGTGCCATACAGTTTGTGTTGAAGTGAACACCTGAACCAGAGACAGAAGAAAAGTGGAAAGAATAAACTACTGTCATTCAAACAGCCAAAATTCAGAAGGCCTTCTGGCTTATAACAATGTATGTTCCTCACAAATTCAATGACAATGGAAGTAAATAGATATATTAACCTGAAAAACAGTGGTCACTGACTATGATGGACATCCATGTACTAATGGACAAACCAGTAACTGTGTTCTGATTATAGCATTATCTTTTCATTTTTTATAACATAGAAAAGGGACAACAAATAATATGACCACAAATGTTATTTTTGCTACATAACAGAAGGGGGAGGATGATATGTTAGGTATAAAGAAAACTAATTAATTCATATATCACATACTGCTGTTAATTAGTGTACTCTTTTTCTTTTTTTTCCCCTATGGTTCACCCTTCTATTGCATTTACCACAAAACCATCTTTAGAATTAGGCTTATTATTGATTCTTATTTACAGCTGTATTTTTTGAGTACCCTTATAACACAAACACAGTTTCAGTGCTATTATCCTTTTATCACTCTTCTGGCAGGACATATCTATTTTATCCCCTTTGCCCAGACATGCCAGCTGTGCCAGCTGCCTGCAATTTTAATGTGAGCTGTCAGAAATAGGGACCTCAGTCATTAATTATTTTGTGAGGAGTTTCATTGTTGATCCATAAGAAGACCAAGTACTTGTGAGTTTAGCATCTCCAGGGAGCACACACAGACCACTTTCCCAGCGCAGCTGTATGTGAGGCAGCTCCAAACACATGCAATTCAAAATCACCTGCTGCACTGCTTTCTCCCATTAAGAATTCTGTATCCACTTGGTGCAACTTCTGGGATACATGGTAAGAGTAGCACAGGGTTTCATATGGAACATGGATAATACATATTGACATGGTTTAGATTTTTCTTTCACTCACCCTAAAAGGTATGTAGGTCTACAATTAGGTCTGCGTTGTTCCAAGGTGAAGACATGTAATTGGTTTTGAGTGTGGCTTGTTTGAGTTAGTAATGACTCTGGTAGGAGGGCTTTGGGGTCTGCTGAACAAACAGCTGCAACAAGCTACTCGGCTCCACTACAAACAAGAACATAAACTGTCAGAATACTCAAAAACTCAGTGAGGATACAGAAAACTATGTGTTCATGCAACAGACTGGTCTAGCAAGATAAGACATGAGATAGTGAATATAACTGCTATTTTCCTTGTAGCATCCAAAAAGGTTGTTTTCCACTAATTTCTGTTACTTCCATTTGTTTTCTTGCTTGCAGCTGTGAGTTATATATCAAAATACCAGGAAAACTGGGTTTATGATTACTCTCTGCTGCTTCTTTTTTACTAAATGAATTCCTTGTCTGAGTTTTCTGGATTTTTTTAATCCTTAATTACAACATACATTTCTACTGGAGAAGAAATAGAAATATTGTATTACTTGCAATAGTCCTTGGAAATCCTGTTTAAAAGTCTCCTATTCAGGGTCCCATTAAAATGAACAAAAATAAACCCTCCTCTGAGAGCTCTAAATGGGGAGTCAGACACCAAGTAACAGGTGAGCAAACAGCCAAAAGGAGGAAGGAAGTGGGAGGACAGCAAGCTATCAACGCAGGTGTTGCTTCATAAATTGTCGCAGACAGCTCAGTAATAAGGAGACAGGATCAAGTAAGGACTATCTTCTGGTTTATGTTTCAGCAGAATAATTTCAAAAAAATAATTAAACCTCTTCTCCAGGATGTTCGGTGATAAAGTTTTAATGATGAGAATTCTTTCCTTCAAGACTTATGATCTCCTGCTCCATTACACAAGTGAAAACAATGATTTTCAGGCCATAAATTTTATGCATTGGTAGCTATATTCTTCATCATTTTCTAGGGTTAGCTAGAAAATGAATATTAAGTATTATAAACAGCATTACAATTTTCATATCTGGCTGCATTTGGAACAAAAGGAATTTAAAAAAAAAATATTGGGATGGGGAGGAATGAATCAAAATTCCACTTTCCCCCAAATTACCAGAAGGTTGATCCCTGAGTCTGACAGACAGGGCACTGTTTCTAGGTGAGTGGTTTAAATACTGGACTATAGAGTTAGTATATGCAGTTCTCTCATTCCTGTTGAAGGATTCCTCTTTTATATAAGTTCATTTACATTGCAGCCACATCAGCTTTTTCCAACGAAACCACATAATATGAAAAAGTCATGACTCTGTTATCTTCTAAATATACCAATAATAATAATAATACCAATAATAAAACTTTATTATCTACTATCTGGTTTTACTAAATATATATATGGCAAACACTGGCTTTTTTTTAGTAGTCAAAAGTTCTCTTATAATACTGTTGAGCAATGACTGACAACCTCATCTTTTACATTTCATTGAATACTGGATTGTGGTAGTTATTTGGATACTTTTTTCAGAAATGCAAAAAAAAAGTCTTAATATTTTTTAGTATTCAAGAGATTACCTTATACTATTGGATAGTTTTGATTCAAGAGAAGTTACATGCTGTGTTTAACTTTTATTTATAAACTTTTATTTATAAACTTTTTATTACAAACTAGTTCAGATTAATTCCAAATGAAAAGCCTGTGAAATAACGATCAAATTAGAAAACTATGTACTTCTGAAGTCAGGAGTTTTCCCTAGCTGTTGCTTTTAAAAGATGGCAGTCTCATGATCTTATTTTTTTGTTGCATAGTATGTACTCAATCATTCAGGTCTAAATTGTTAATATCATCTTCACAATTAGTAAACAGAATAAACTTTACAGCAATTAAAATGTTTACAGGGTCTCCTGCTTGTGAGCAGAAATGTTATTTTTTGGCTGTAGTGTTCTCTGTGAGTAAAGAGATATATTTACAGAAACCGCATAGAAAATACAAACAAAAGTCTTAATTCAATTCTTTTTTGAAATGTTGGAGTAAAATATACTTTGCAAATGACTACGTGAGTATATTCCCGTTTCTCCCAGTCCTGTTTATTCCAGTCCCATGCCATAGTTTTGCAGAAATGCTAACAGGCTGGCCTGATCGATAACCTCTGTGGATTTCTGGACAGCGGCATCAATTATTGTGCTGTTCCCCAGTGAAAAACAGCTGCTGATATGATGATTTATTAAGCAGTATGGCTGCCCTGGAAGAAGACAAAAGGCCTTATTCTTCTCTCATTTTCCCATACATGAAACCAGAAGAATTTCGTTGACTTCAAAGGAGCTACTCCTGTTTTACTGAAGAATGAGGCAGATCTGAATCAAGTTTGAGTCCTGTATGCTGACAGGTTAAAGGAAAGTGTATCCATTACACAGTTAGTGCACAGAACAAAGCAGATCTGACCACTCATGAGCTCCTCACTGGGATAAGTTGTTTATTAAAGGAAGAAGGATGTCAAAAAGTGGGCAGATGAGAATATCAATAATATTTCTTCATTAATCATTTAGAAGGTCAGTCCTTAACAACAGACACTATTGATATTCTTAAAATCCACCACGAGCAACTAAGCTGGAATACTCTTGAGGAAACGGTAACTCAATCAGGAGCAATAAGAGTGCCTATAAGGCAGGTGTTTCCTTATGCTTCTGTTTTTAAATTGTGACAAATGATTTATGCAAATCAAAATGACAAAACTAAAACTGACAGGTGAGAAAGAAGTTTTAATTTAAGAGTTAAAAACAGTCTAGGTTTTTCATTCAGACAAATGGCAAAGCTGGGAAACGGAACTCCCTAAGTCTAGTCCAGCACTTTTTCCACTAAGCAGTATAGTCTCTCTCACGATATACTTAACACAGCTCCAAAAAGGGAGGATAAATTACAGCCTTATCTGAAAAGCAGCAACAGAAAGTCAATTAAGATTAGAATTTCAGTTTCCATATTTTGACAGGCTCAAACAAAACTGAACTGATCTACATAAATGAAGAATACAGTTCACTGGGAAAGGAGGGATGAAATACTTTGAATTTTTGGACCAGACTTATTTTCCCTCTTTGGTTTCTCAAATAATATTCAACAATGAAGGCTAAAATCATTTGATTTCCAAATAAGATCCATTTCTAAAATTACATATTGACGGTAAATTTATGTATGCATTTTCCTTGTATATCATTAGTAACTACTAGTACTCTCAAAGTTGGAAGAAAACAATAGAAGCTGCAAATTATGTCTCAAAAGTATTTCAGCATTTTGGATACAACTTTTGCTTTTGGATGAAGTATACTCACTGCATGAGATACACAAACTGACAAACATTTGGCTGCCTAAAATGCATATGCAAAATGCAAGTTTCTACATGTTGTAAGATCTCAGTTTTCTTTAATGTCCTACTTTTGCATGATCATTTAGTCTCCTTTACTAATACCTAATATTGCTCTGACTTAAAATTTTCTTTTTAAAACTTTCATTTAGATGGAAATTTTTCCATTTTAACCTATGTCTCCATTAAAATGTTTTTTCTAGGTACTTTGAGAAGATGAACAACTACGGAATATGTACAACATAAGATCAATAACCAAGTGTGATTGTGACAGAGATTGTATGATCCCTGGCCTTCAAAAACACTTCTGTACTTCAGTATACAGATACTCTCTTTACATCCTTTTGCAAAGTTGCTGTTGATTTGGTTTCTGCAAGGCTTCAGTAATTCTTTTTGAAAAAATGCAGTGCTATATAATGTAATCAAACTATTATTAATAACAACAGTAATCATGACAAAGACACTAGTAAAAAATGTGAAAAAATAAGAGCAAATAATTAGTTTTGAACAAAAAAAAAAAACTTGAAAAGTAGTTTTATTGAATCTTTACAGAGGGAAAAAAACACCAAAAGACACTGCTATGCAAAGTGATTTCAGAATAGAAGGTTAAAAACAAACAGTGGGAAGAAGGGTTGTGAAGAACAAAGTCTTCAGCCAAGGCAACTTTCACAGGACCACAGAAAAGCAGGTGGACACTCTAACAGCTTGCTTGTGGAAAACTGAATTTTACTACAAAATACCTAGGGACTAAGAAACTGGTCAGTCCATATGTAGCAAGAACTGTCTTTATTAAGATCTAGGGTAAGCAAGATTAAAAGGAAATGGGTCAGATATACTGATTTTCCAGAGACTTTATCTACTGTGAGATAAAATTCTGCATGTACTTGTTTTATCCAATATATATTTTACTGTTTTAAAACAGGGTTTATGCAGTGTCTGTGGTTGGGCTTTAGGACTCACATACTCTGGAATATTGAAACAAAATACTAATTCAATTTTCCTAGAATTGTGTTATTTCACATTAATAAGAAAGAGAAGTAGGCAGAAACAGTCATCTGGGCAAAGACTAAATTGCATTTTTATGAACATAGTTGGTACTGACAATCAAACAACAAAGAAGCATACACATGAAGGTTGCAGTCTCATATCTGATTAGAGAAAGAAATAAAAAAATATCTAGTAAATGCTGTGCAAGTGCACACAACTCTCATCTCTCTGATTTGAAGCATGCATCTAAATTCTGGTCTCACATGTTCCAAATACATATGCTGACCCATGACTCATTGGCACTCCTGTTTTCAAAACTAGATGAATAAACTTCTCTTGGTTAATCAAGGATAATCTATTAAATATGTAAAGTAGTTATTATTTATTACTGTTATTAGACTAATGTTTAAAGGTCTTTATGAAAAGCAGGCTTTCAATATGCTAGCCAGTACACAAACACATCATGGGATCCTGCTGTAAGTAGCTTATAATTTACATGGAGAGGAAAGAAATATGGTCAAAGAGTAAATGTCAGTTTAAGAGGACAAATTCTGGTAGTTCTTCATTTGTGACAGTTTGTTGTTGGGTCTTAGTAATTGAAGAAAAGATTTGACGTAGATGGTGCAAATTCAAAGAAAAAGCAAATGCAAAGTTCCAGCCAGTTATTTGGTGTGACTCACAGTCCAATATATTAATACTAGACGTATGAGCACACAGGTGGAAGTAGAAGCTAAAAGGCCAATGAGCACTCTGAACTTTCCCAGCATATCACAATTACAAAACCACATGTGTTAAAAACTGTGGCTGGGTGCAAAACCACAAAAAAACCACAAAGCAAAAGAAACCAGTGCACTTAAATGATTTTTTAATTGGTGGTCTGTAATTTCACTTGGATTCCAATGACAAGCAGGTCAAGAGAGTGTTTCAGGTTTGATTTGAACACAGAAAGCCTTTGCTGACTACTGAAATTAGCAGTGTAAGTATTGAGTAAAACCTGTTAAAAATGAAATTTTTAATGACAATATTCCACTGAAATATTGCAGCAAATTGCAATTATTATCATGTCTCCCTGTAGATTCAGGTCATTACTGGAGAATTGCGTGTTAGTGAAAGAAAAGGTTATAATAACAATGTAAAAATGACAACTATTCAAAGAATGATGATGAAGCAATAAAAGCCAACAGTTTTATCCCAGCAGTAGAGATAGTGGAAGAAACTCATGTGTTATATCTTAGGTACCTAAAAATTAAATGCTGAAGTGTGTGTGAGGTAGGCATCCTAGGTCCTTCTCACAGTCAATGGAGATAAAAGACTACCTCCAAAGGGCAGCTCATCTAATTCCAAGATAAATGTCTAGAAGAGGCCAGAGGAACCAAGTTCTGTGTGTTGCATATCTCTTCTTTGACTTTAATGGAACTGTAGGAGGATTAACTCAGATTCACACAAATTTATGCTGTAGAAAGCACCAGATAACACTGTGTTAGAGTTTTATAGCCTGTTTTTGCATTATCTTTACCTACATATTGGGTCTGCTTGCTAAATATATGTGAAAGATGGTGTGCCTCCTTCCCCCTTTAGGAAATGAAGGTTAAGTTGTTCCTCCATTCTGCCGAGGGAAAGATCTGCAAGTCCATTAAGACTGAGTGCTGGTAACCTCTACATGAAACATCAACATCATCTTTACCTGTTATTACATAGCAGCATAAAGGCCCAAGGTCACAGACAAAGTCAGAAATAACATTGCAAAAGGACCTGAACTTGTCTTGACTCAATACCAAACTGATCTAGTTAAACCATAAAAGCTGCATTTGGACAACTCTACCAAAACTGTTCTCTAATGTACATAGGCTTTCTCTCACTAGCAATAAACCACAAAGAAATCATATACAAAACCAGACAAGATTAAACAGTTTAGCAGCAATAATCACATTCCTAGGCATAGAAAATGAGTTGCTGTCTCACTACCTTTTGCAATTTGCCTTTCTCTGTCAGAAATGATCTCACATTAAATATATATATACTATTCTGAAAATCTAAATCATAACCCTGTTATAAGCATGAGGTCATCTCTTTTAGTATCACCTATCTTATTTCTTGTTTAGTAACACTACTGAAGGTGTATTTTCAATATTAAAACCCTAGGGCTTTTTTCATCCGTGTTTTGTACTGTCATATTTGCACTGATTTAAGCAGAATTGTCCCTGACTTGTGTCTCAGTTTAAATGAGATCACAGTGAGTCTAACTGTTCTACAAAAATGCAATGTTAAACACACAAGTCACTGGACTAAAAGCAACTAATTACAAGATCTGTGTGGAAGAGGAAATTATGGTCTTCAGGATTAAAGATTTATCCAGGCAGCAAGAACACAGTCTCAGCCATAAGAGATAAATGCAAAATGCGGTTCAGGATCTTACATTGCATTTGGAATCTAGTCTAAGAAAGAATGAACTTTTATCTCCACCCCAAAAACTTTTATTTTTTCCATCAGCCACTTTCTGGGAAGGTTAGGAGATGTCTCCTTTTTAATCCATGAATGATCAGATTTCCTTCCGAGGGTGTAAATGCTTTATTTCACTAAGGATGTGTGCTATTTATAACAAGGAAAGGACTGATACCACACAGATATTTTCTGACACATTTCCCTCCTCCAGGTTCTCTCTGGTAAAAAGTAAGCCTCTGCCTTTTATTAAGTACCCAAAAAAGGAAATAAAAACATAAGCTGGTAGATCAAAGAAAATGCAGGGAGTAGCCACCCAGAGCCTGCACAGTATAGTTAAAAAATAGATTGAATAAATAGCAATGGGAGACAAGTAGAAGAAATATGGGGTACAACAGGAATGTCTTCTCTTGTGCTGTGTGCCCAGGATCATGCAGGATGTTCTGTGCTACCTGAAGTCCCGGCATCATGCAGTGAGCCCTCTGTTCCCAGCTGGCAAAGCCATGGAAGTAGCAGTCACAAGCTAGCTGGAAGTTAAACTCAGCAGAGCAGCTGCAGGAGTTCATGAAAAGTCTTTTGAACACCAGCTTGCTTTATGCATGACATATTCCTCTCCCTGATCTTGTAGCTAAACTTGTCCTAGCAATCCCATAGTACTGGCTGCTAAAGAAGAAAGGGAAAGGAAGGGAAGGAAGGGAAGGGAAGGGAAGGGAAGGGAAGGGAAGGGAAGGGAAGGGAAGGGAAGGGAAGGGAAGGGAAGGGAAGGGAAGGGAAGGGAAGGGAAGGGAAGGGAAGGGAAGGGAAGGGAAGGGAAGGGAAGGGAAGGGAAGGGAAGGGAAGGGAAGGGAAGGGAAGGGAAGGGAAGGGAAGGGAAGGGAAGGGAAGGGAAGGGAAGGGAAGGGAAGGGAAGGGAAGGGAAGGGAGGGGAGGGGAGGGGAAGGGAGGGGAGGGGAAAAAAGAGAAAAGAAAAGAAGATAGAATTGTTAAGGTTGGAAAAGACCCTTAAGATCATCAAGTCCAACCATTAACCTACTACCGCCAAGTCCGCCACTAAACCATGTCCTCAAGCACCACATCTACCCGTCTTTTAAATACCTCCAGGGATGGGGACTCAACCACTTCCCTGGGCAGCCTGTTCCAATGCCTGACCATAGAATCATAGAATTGTTAAGGTTGGAAAAGACCCTTAAGATCATCGAGTCCAGCTGTTAACCTACCACCACCAAGGAAGATAAGAGGAAGGAAAGAAGGAAGGAGGAAAGAAAGAAAGAAGGAAAGAAAGAAAGAAAGAAAGAAAGAAAGAAAGAAAGAAAGAAAGAAAGAAAAAGAAACCCAACACCACCTTGCATTTGCTGCCATTACCGCCCTCTCATGAACTACTGTTTTTCTTATTCTTGTCTTTTAGACTGTACAATCTTTGAGACAAGGACTGTCTCTTATATGTTTGTAAAATATCACTTTGGAGCTCTGAAAAAACAGACATTATAGCAAAAGCAACAGATTTTCCAAAATCTGAATCTCAATGCATAAGGAAGAAAAAGCGTGAGAAGTGACAGTGGCAGTGGATGAAGGTATGCAGTTTGCAAAGAGGGAGCAAAAAGAGCATACTTGACATTGCTTGACTGGTCTTAGACAGCTTGTATCATTTGAGGCCTTGGGTTTTGAAGCACACAATGCAGGAAAGAAGATGAATATGCAATCAATGCTTTAACTCAATGCTGAGAACCAGAATTTAGGAGTAATTTTTCTGTGTCATACCCATTCATTAGTAACAGGCTCATTCCCAGAGTGTGCAAGCATAGGGCTAAGATTCTGTCTCTCCTGACCAAAATTATATTTACTTCCTTTCTTGGAGTAACATTTCTCCTACACCCAGCACAACTGTGTCTGAGAACAATCTACATTTTCATGATTTTTTATCCAGAAAGTAAGAGATTATAGTATTTGTTGTGTGACTTTAAAAACTTCTTCTGTGCCTTGTCACAAATTCTGAGCAATGTATCAAGCACTGGCACTATAACTAGGAGGAGATCAGAAAGTGTAATCTCATTTATATGAAGCTTAACAGCAATAGATGTGACTCCTGATGCTTTTCCCCAGCAGTAAATTTTACTGCAGCTGACAAGAGTATAGCTGTTTTGCAGAGGATGGAACTGATGGTTTAAACAGTTAAATCCTGATTAACTGCTTAGTCTTTAAACTGTGTATGGTACTTTCTTGTAGATATAAGCACAAAAAGGCAGATACTTGCCTGATGTTTGTGAAAAAATAAATGTTTTATAAGATATCTGTTGCCAAAGCATGCAGAAGTCTCATATATCACTATGGAAAGGTAAGAAACACAGACTGTTTCTAGAGCAATAAAAGTTTATTTTATGTTCCATTCTCTTTAACAATGGCTGCTATTACTTCAAATCTCTGTTGGCAATAAAAAGGGGCATAAAATAATCTTCTTCAAATGTGCAAGTCCAGCACACAGCTTTTTACATCAAATGTGCTTGCTTAAGAAAAAAATTGAAGCAACCTTCCAATGATGGCAAAAAGTTGCAGGCAGACTGGATGTAGATCAGAGCTGAGAGTAAGGAAATAATAGACTTGTAAAAATCAGTATCTGCACATAGAAACTGCATTCTACAAAAAGCAGCCTGGGGGAAAAATATCCCTTTGAAACATTTTTGTGCTGAGCAGCACCTTTCTGAATCAAATTTATAGCAGGATCTTCTACGTCAACAGCAGAGTATCAAAAAGAGGGAGGACCTTTTTTGTAATACAGAGTCCACAAAATAACAGATTCGAGCTGCCCACAAACAAATTTTGTTTCAGAAAAGGGTAGGAACCTACAAACACTGTTTTGTGCTTTACTGAGTGCAGTTACCTTACAGAAAAAAAGCAACAGATATTTAAATAAATTGTGAGCAATTTCTGTCAGCAGAATTAATTCTACTCAGGTTGTTATACATTCTTTTCTTCCTGAATCTCATTAAAAAGCAAAGAATAACAAGTCAAATTTTTATATAAAAAATAATAAATATATCTAAATAAATGTGGCATGAGGGGAAAACTAACATAGAAAAACTTTGATCCTGTATGTTTTTATGTCCCAAATTCAGTCCCACGTGAAAGGGAAGGGCAAGGAACTAGGCTCATGCCTTCAAATTAAATTATTTTAAAAACAATCTGGGATTACACACAGCTAATTTTATTCTGTGCTAATGTCTTAATTAAGTACAGTTCTATATCTATCTATCTATCTGTATTTTTAGGAAATTCAGCATAACAGTGAGTCTGTACAGAATATATGAGCACATTCTAAAAAATTAAATATGCAAGACAAACCTATACCCATGATAAATCCTGATTTTGTTGATACCTACTTTGGATAGTTATGCTCCTTGCTTCATTTCTATTTTTATCATTTCATTAGATCACCTAAATTCCCTACTATGACTGTCCTTAAATTGAACCATTGTTAATCTAACATATTAATGTCGCTTTTATTGATGTTATTTCAAATTTATACCTCCTTGTTTTGTCTGCACTGGTCAGGTTTACTTTAAAAGACTCAAGGCTGATTCTCTCAGTCTAGGAATTTAGTGTATATCTAAATTACCATTAAGACTTGAAGACTGAAACACACTTACAACTGTCTGGAGATTACAAGCTGGTTCTCAGTCTAACAATATGTAAAGTAAATTGAGTTCTGCCTAACTAATGGATAAGTTAATAATGGAAAAGCAGAGAATATTTATCCCATGTGTTCCCACCACTTGTTTAATGAAAACTTTTTTCTACCTGTGGATGTTTTCTAAAGGCAAACTTTTCTAAAGTTACCTAGGTCTGAGTTCCAGCTATATGCACCTGACTTGTATTTCTTTACAACAGAACTTAGAGTACCTTTATTTGTGAAAATGTTTTACCCATAGCAAGCAAACAATCTAGTAGAGTATATTACACCTTCAGAAGAACATATTATACCCTATTTCCATGTCTGTTTTCTCTTTAAAAATTATTCACCGAGTTTAAATGAAATCACTGAAGTGTTAGTGATGAAAACCAGCACTGGGTTTGTTCCTTCTCAGAAGAGCTATCAGTCTGGCAAGTGGTGTTACAAAGCTTTGCCCCCCTCTCCAAAGTATGTTAATGTCGAGACAGCATCATTGTGTTCACTTGAACTTCTGCAGATAAGGCATAGGCTTCTTCCTTATGTCACACTTACCCTACCCTCCAGTCTTGCCTCTAATGTTCAGGGATCTTTTCCAGAGGACAATTGATATATATGGTCTTTACTAGGCTCCATGCATCTTTAAGTATGCAAATCATATAGGAAGAGCTTCGTGCATGCTTTCATTTCATAACGCATGAAAGTAGCATAAGTTAATTATTGTTTTACACACTTATACATATTCAGCTTTAAAAAAAATATATTTCCATATTCTTTGACTGGGTGAAATATTTACATATTATGCATGTCTCTTGAAAAAAGTTAGGAACACAAGACTGGAATCAGTAGTGGCCATTAAGCACATTGTGCTAATGCAATCAAAACCCATAAACAATTCTTTTAATGAATATATTATGATCATATGCCCTTCAGTTAGCTAAAGAACAGTGTATAGTTAAACATACCAGGTGTTGTCAATAAGCATAAGTCAGTGGGCTGCAGTCAGGCCTTAGATTCATGGTAACAACAACACTCAACTGACAGGGACAAATTGTACTAAGACACAAGATAAGACTGAGTTACTTTTTCTTTGGAATTTTGAATCTGAAAGAATTTCAGTCTCAGTCCAGAATAATTATGGATGTGGATCACTGTTTTTTCAATAAAGTTTTCAAATTCTGTGGAAAAGTAAAAACTTAATAAATGTTTTCCTCAAATTAGAAGTAAAAGTCTAAATATCAAAGTAGTGTTAAGAGAAGTTTAATCAATATCAATATGAAAAGAATGCTAAATTGTATTGATGGAAGATAGAGCCAAACAAAAGTACCTTTGTCAGGTGAAGAGAAGACAAGGGATACCTGAGTTCTGGTCAATCAGTTCATTGAATTTGAACTTCTGGCTGTATTTCTGGCATGATAATAGCTACAGTACTTTCATATGAACAGGTAAAACGTCAGAGTTCAACTAAAAAAGCCAGCTTGATTTCATTTGTTGGGAAAATGTGAAGATTTCTTCATGAATCTGTTCATTGTTTTTATTTGATCAGAAATTAGTATGGATTAGTTTTCCCATTATGATCAATGCTAGTTGCTATTCTTATTCTTCTTCAAGAAGAAAACAAAACCAAAACATCATTTTTGTTCTTCTTGTGTGTCATGTTTAAAATGAATTAATTAGCAGCTGTCAGCCCCCAAGGAAGAGTGTCAGCACTGATGAAGACATCTAAAGGTTTCATCTTACCTGCATTTATCTCTTGTCCCCAGAAGGTATGAATCCATAAAAAAAGAAACTCCAAAGTAATGACTGCTTTTGTCTTCTATTTAAATGTATTTAGAAAGTAACTGTTCAGGCATGAACGTTGGCTCCAAATGTCAATGACACCTGTTTTCTTATACAAAAAAGAACAATGAGAGAAAGAGTTACAAGGCTGAACTTTACCGTAGGTCTCTATGCTACTGTTCCCATGAAATATTACTTCCCAACAGAAATGCTGATCTGATTTATAATGAGTGCAATAAAATGTGCATTCCTTTGTTATATAATATTGCAGAAAAATGTTCTTTTTTTTAAATTTCAGCACAACATCAGGCTAAGCAAATATCTTACAGGAGATGGTTGTTTATGCAAGATGGTTGAAATCGTGAAACAGTTACTATGGATATAGATCACTTTCCACTGCAATTTTCAGTCATTAGCATATGCACGTGATAAAACTGGAACTGTTGAAAAGCCAGTACTAGGGCCCAGCATATATTCCTGGATTTACCTAATAAGTTAGGTATTAAGCCTTTGAACACAGAAGTGGCTTAAACTTGGACACCTGGTCCATGGATCATCAGGCAGATGCCTAAGTGTTTTAAACAGTAAATGGAGACAATTACATGCCTTCAGAAGACAGTTAAAGCTTTTAGAACACGTTACATTCTTTCCTCTTAGGGAAAATACCAGCCTTACAGAAAATGTGTAAGCATATGTAGATAAGCAACTTGGAGGAGGATTTTTGGAAATTACTTAGTTACAGTTACATATTTAAATTTTAGTTGAGCAGAATTTCACTCAAGTGAAATTTAGTCTCAGAAGCATCTCAATAACTCTAGAATTTAGTATCAGAGGATTGCTTACTATTTTATAGTACTTCCATTGATTTTAAAATATTTAAGCCAAGCAGCATTCATTTGCTGGATTGAGACAAGAATTTCCTGTTCATTCAGAGTTATTGCTGATGTTCTTAGAGATTTACTTTATTAAATTACTACTTCCACTTAATAGACAATAGTTTCAACTAACTTCAGTGGAGAATTTAATACTGCTTATGTAAGATTTCAGTGGTTAGTGGAGGATTCTGTCCTTGTAGACAAAGTCAAGGGTTATACATTTAGGTGAAACCTATTTTGCATTCAACATCCATTTTAGCTGAAAACTCAGGGTTTGTCATCATATACGCATGCAGTGTTATATATTGTATTTGTATTACATATGTATGCATAGCATTCCTTTTAAACACATTTTGACAAAATGTGCTGATGTTAAAGGTCTCTCCATTTGATTTTTTGCTTGGATGGGAAGTAGTGTTCCCTCTACTGGAGCTGCCAATTTTGCCGACAGCTAGTCCAGAGCACAGGAATGCAGCCTCCTCTGTCAGTGACGGTTCAAGAGAAGAATGAACACCTGAGTTCATGTGTTGAGGCTACAGAGCTTTTCAGACACACTGTTCTTATCCACAGAAAATAGTTAAAATTTAGTGAAATGAGGCATTTGAAATATATTCTTGAAAATCAGTTGAGACATGAGGTTAGCTGAGAAATAAGGTGGAAATTAGCAAATGATTCATTGAAATTTTTATAAACGTGTTAAAGAAATAATTTGCTTACAAAAGATCAACTTTTTGTTTTTTAAACTTTTTTACCACTTCAGTTTTCAAAATATTGCAATGTAAACCTTTTTTTACAAGTTCTAATTTAATGGTTAACATTTAGGTACAATGAACGCAACTGCAGTCAAGCTACAATTGCACCCTTAAGTATCACATTTTCCACTAAAAACCATAATCATGTTGTTTATTTGCTGTTTCTCTAATAGTACAGCTTTGCTTTTGTTTCAGTAGGAGTAATTTTAGAAAGTAATTTTAAAATGCTACCGTTCTTTACTTCCAAAACCAAGTAATTATGGTTATGATTATATTTCCATAGAAAGTATTTGCAGAACTCTTATAGCTTGAAAGGATGGAATTTCTATACATTATACTAATGCAACATGTATTTTCTTTGTTTGCCATGTTTGAAACTGAATATGACATTAACAAAATAAAAACGGAGCTAGAAGAATCATTCAAGCCCTATGACAATGAAGGCCATTGAAGAAAGGAAATCTCTTTGCACCGACTTTGTTTTATACAATTTGGTATGTATTCACGTTTACATTCTGAAGTATTCATGATTGAGGCGAAGCATTTATCCGTCATAATCTAATTGGCCTCACTACACTGCTAACATCACTTGGACTGTCATGGACGAAAGTGTTACTCAGCATGAATGCAAATGAAAGAATGAGGCATCCTACTTCCAGATATAAATTCTTCAAGAAAGAAAAAGAAGAAAAGGAACCTTTTACATACATAGATGTTATTATTTAACTGATTACTATGAAAAAAAGTTTGCAAAGGGTTACTGGCCAAGTCATTCTTTGACATTGTAATTTCTACTTCTGCTTAAAACAATGGCAATCTCTGTAACTGATTAGTAAGAAATACAGACAAGTGCACCTTGTTATGTAAAAGAGACCTTCATTTGCCTCCTATAATCCTACTTATGCATCTGTATGTAATTACAAAAATGGCACCTAACTTTGAACTTTGAATCCCATGAGAAGCACTGGTTCTCCTAGGTGCCATACAAAAATAAGGATGTCAAACATATGTTGGCACAAATACACCCTTTCTTCTCTTTGTGGAAGCAAACAATCCAGTTTGATAGTGGCATCTGGAGACAAGGAAAAAATGCATTTTGAAGCCAAAGTTAGAACACTATGGCTCCAGTTTCTTCAGCAATATGTAATTCTACCTACCTCCACCCTTTTTTTTCGTCTTAAAATCTACTGATTGTATACTTAATTTTAAATATGTCAAAAAATTTTATCGTACATTTTTATCAAGTTTAGGCAGATTTTATCTGAATATCTATTTGATACTTTGCAAAACAGTTTAATCTTGAAGGTGGAGATAAAGGAAAATGGGAGTGCTTTTTCACCTTTATTTTGATCCTTATTTATGTTTTACCCCTTTATTTAATTCTGCAAATGTAAATCTGTCTTTCTTGTCTATTCATTTAAAGATTTGTCTGTCACCAGAATAGTATCATTTTCAAGTGGATTTGGAAACCATCGATTCTGTTTTGCTGACAATCTTGTATGCCCAGTGTACCAGAAGACAGCCCCACTATTACTGAATAGATTAATCTTAATCTGTCTATAGATCTTTTTATTATTCAGTACTCTCTAGAGGAAAAGAAAGATTAAATAAATCTCCTTTCTAGATAGGAGTATAAAACTTGCAGAGAAAATTGCACATTTGCATTTATCATTCCAAAACCTCCCCATTCTTACCCTCACCCAATTCTTTCAAGAGGATTATGGCTACCTTTGAAGTAGCATTTATAACGGTGGAGTCTAAAACATGTTAAAGTTAATGCTGCTCCAGCTTGCAAGATTTCTGTCTTTTTTATCACCTTCCCTAAGAAAATGTCCTGACAGAACAGGCTTTCTTTTGGTATCATTAGCTCTTAACAGGTGGCCAGCATTCGCCACGTGTTTTTAAAACATAACCTCTTTGCAGAGGTTGAGGATCACAAGAAAAGTGCTACAGAAGGCTACATTTAAAATGATGCTTATAAGTGAAACATTACTCCAGGGAACATTTAGGGAAAGCCAACAATCCTGGGCAACGGTCATTAAGATGCTGCTCTGGAAATTCAACATAAAATGCACAATCACACAGTTGATTATAATGCACACGCAAAAAAATTACCTTAAAAAAGCAGTACTAGCCACAGAGTTTTAGTGAAGTGCAGTGATTTTGCCCCTGTAGTACAACATTTAAAGTTTTAATCTGATTTTCCTCCCTATCTTGCAGCATGGTAGTGTACAAAATATTTTGAGCTTTTTTAATGAATCTTACTGGGGTAGGTAGGCATTACCATCTCTCTTGGCTTAGTATCTAAAAAAGATGACTTATTTAAAAGTTAGCTATTTATTGCATGTACTTTGTTTTGTTGTTGCTTTTGATGTCTTCTGTTTTCATATATGTAGTTACTACTCACATGCTAATATTAGCAGCAGTGCCTACAGCCTAAATAGTAATTATTATTAGATGACATAATGGCTTCTATTTAAACCGACATCTCAATAACGTGTTACATCTCTATTACACTGCAGTCCAAATAGTATTCTATAAAGCAAGTCTTCTTTATATAGATCACCCACTGATGTGAATAGAGAAGCTGCCTGCTTGTTTGGTTATGACTGATAGCTGCACACCACTGAAGAACAACCTGGTAATTATTTCACAGAGTTGCTTAATGAAATATACAGAAATCTTAGCAAATTTCATTAAACTCACACAAGTTATGTGTGTCTCCAGGGAGAACAGGGGGGAAGAATTAATTCCAACCCTCTTTCCCCAAGGAGAGCTTAAAGAATTTTAGCTTTCTTGATAACAATGGCAACACATGCAGTTTCAAGAGTTTTCCAGCAATTATAGGCAATCAGAAAAAAGCCAGGATGACAAGCTTATTGAACAACACCTTTTATTGCAATTTACACAGAAAATCTGGACATGTTGATGAAGCTAATGTCTATTTTATAGAAGACAATGTATAAGGCTCTTGTATAATTGAGCATGCCTTCCCAATATATCTGAACAAATTGTTTTCTTTCAGTTACTGATGAATAAAATCCATTCATTGTTTAACTTTCAGCTGCTATGAAATATGTCTGGGTGTTTCACTGGGTGAGTACACCCTCACATGGGTGTTTCAGAGACTTCCCGTGACACAGTGTGCTGGCATTACAGCATCAGGAATTGTGGGAGGGAATGCCTTTGAACTTCCTTCTCTCCTGTTTGACCTGAACACCTGCATCCTGGATGGTATCTCTCCAAGTTCGTCATGACAGTTCAATAGGAAATGGTGATCATAACAGATTCACTGAAGTGCTGCACACCAAAAGGAAATAAGGGCAGGTCTCACATGAGCAATAGCTCTTTATGTTGTGGTCTTCAAAAAAGAATAATGTAATACTGTGAGTAAAAGAACTTATCTAATTGGTGTGACTTTAACAAAGAGCAGTGTACCATCTCTGTTAGCTTTTTTTTTTTTTTCTGCAAGTGCTGGCAATTTGCTTTAAGAATATAGCTATGTGTAACTATATTTTTAATTTTTATATACATTATATATAACTATATAATTTTTGAATTAAGGCATATAACTTTAAACCAATAGTCCCTTATGCTTCATGTGGGATGTGCTATTAGCTGCAGAATTATTTATCATCTAGTAGGTCTAATTGCAGTTTCTTGCTTTTATGAATTTGGAAAGTGCACATAAAATTTCTAAGACTGACAAAGGAAAATTGCACAGGTAGTTAAACTATCCCATCGAACCAGGAGGTGAGCATGAAGAGGTCAAGGAGAAAATACAGGACAGATGATAATAGCACTGACTTTTGCCCAAGGGGGCAAGTATAAATTTGGATGCATGCACTGAGTGAACTGGAGAAACAGAACATTTGTCTACCCTGGCAGTCTGAAATTTGCTAGTAAAGTAACCACATGTCTAGCCAGGGAAACTTCAAGGTGAATGACACAGTAAATGACACCTGCCAAGGTCTTCAATCATTCTCCGGAGGTTCAAAGTTCCACCGCAGTGGTTTGATACTGTATTTGCTTTTACGGACTGGGTTTCACTGATCATGAAGTGCCCTTATGTGTTATAACTGCCTGGTGCTTTTTGAAGACTGTAGGATACTTTTGATTCATGAAGCAATAATTCACTTTTCAAATGTTATAAAATGATCGAACTTTTAAAACAAGATAAAAACATTTTCAGGATATTGTCTGAGAAAGGACCTTAGACAAAGCATAAGTACTTATTTCATGATAAATGAAGCAAGAAACATACATGTCTCTACTGTTTCTAAGGATAGGTAACTTGCACTCAATCTGTTAAATTTTGACATTATCAAAAGGACAAACATTGGCAAAATGCCCCAAGAAAACCAGTGTCCTTTTGAACTTGTTATTTAAAATCTCAGTATTTTAGCAAAAGTGTATGTATTTTGCTTAAAGAAAATAAAATAGTAGAGAACAGTTGTATTTCATTTACTCTGCCCACAATCTTCAGTTATATAGAGATAGAAATGACAGAAATGGCTAAAGTTCCTCAGGTATGCAGCTCTGCTTTAATTTAATCTTTAGTCCAACCTTAGCTCACTGAGAAAAGTCTTTGCAGACCTTTGTGTGCTAATTATAACCCTTCAGAAGCATTACCATATGTCCAGGGCAGTCCAAGCACAGAAAAATACAACAGAACAGTGGATGTAGAGATAGAGTTAGGCTACATGGCTGAATTAATCCTTTGTCTTCTTGCTGTCAAATGGGTAAGATTCTACTTTCCCCATCTTTCCCATGTTTCCATGCCTAAAGTATTCATATTTCTATACTCTTAACGATGTGTATGCACTGCACATAAAAAATTAAAATTTGCCTTAGAAATTTATATTTTAGCGCTATGGTTGTTCCTTGTATTTAACGGATTTATGATGAAATGAGCCAAAATCACTGTTTCAAAGATCCAGCAAGAAGACTGCACATCTTAAGTCCCATGCACATTCTGAGAACAGATTATAAAAGGGGTGTTCATAACGTGAGGTGATTCCCCACACATTAGTAACCCTTAATGAGAAAGGGTTGACAATGAACTTGCATGTTTTCACTGAAAAGTTAGTGTAAAGGAAGTAGAGCTATGAATGTACAGTAAACTAATTACTCTGTACCCATTCCTGCTCTGCAAACGTGTGCATGTATCTCCCACGGGTTAATCAGACTTCACCAAGAAGACTGGGCTCCTACACTGACTTTGGTACTGGGATATGCCCTAATTGAAAACCAGATGGGATAAGCATTTAGACATTCAGATCAAGGAAGACAAATATCTCAGATGTCTAAGTAGGATAGGGAGGATTTTTCTGAACTGCTCCCCCAAATACTGATTTCCTCAGTATCTTGCCACGAGTGTCTCCCTGTGAAAGTCACTGAATGCAATTTGTGTCAGCTGTTTTGTTTTCTTTATTATTTTAATCACTATTCTATTGAAATCACTTAAATTTGGAATTATTTCAGAAAAACTGTTCAACCATTGGGAAAGAAATATTTTTTAAAAACATTTTCTGCTTCTGCTTCTTTCTTTGCAGAACTTAAATTCAGCTTCCCTCAGGTATCTTCCTCCCTGGTTGATGGCATTCTAAATACCCAGTTCTGAAACCCCAACTGAGAGAAAAAAACCTGTTTCCTAATTTTTTTTTCAGTCAACTTATAAGTTTACTTCAGACTTGTTAAACACCAAAGCTTGTAAAATAAGGATAGAATTAGAAGATATTTATTAATTTTTTAAAGAATATTTTTATATTCAAAGCAGATTAAGACAAATGGTTCACGTTATAAACATACTGAAATACAATAATTTTAAGCACACATCAAGACACACAGACACACAAACACACACTCAAGCCTGATCAAAATTAAGGGGAGAAGTTAATCAGAGAAGATAACTGCAGAATCAACTGTGGAAATGCATAAGGATGTAAACAGCTACTCACTTTATGGTATGTCAAAGTTGCTTATTCTCAACTTACTTACTAACAAAGATACTTGCAGGCACAAAATTAATCACATTTACAAGTACTTGCAGAATGGAAAGCATTGGATGTTATGGCTGAAATTACCTTAAAGCTCTTCTCTCTTTACGTCTTTCCATTTTACTCTTGAGGAAATGAAAACTATGCCCCTCTTAACCTCTCTGTGACAAATTAGACAAGGTCTCAGCAAATCAACCTATGTGCTTCTGGAGTTTTATCTGTGACACATTTCTGTGACCTCCCAATCCCTATGATGCTTTGTGGGTAAGCAAACCAGCGATCTTTGGTCAGGGCATTTATCTCTTTCTTTCATACCACGGTTATGTTATACATATGCTTACCCCATTGCTGTTGATAAGAGTTTTGTGACTACCTTGCAGGTATTACATTTTTATTTATTGTATCTTTCAGATCGTGATTTCCAAGTACTGCTCAGAGATGCCTATGACTCTACAAGCTCTCTACAAACTCTTCCAGTTCTCTATCCAGTTTTCTGAGATCTTACACACTTTATACTATATCAATATATTTCAATAAGAATGCATGATTTTCATCACAAGTATTAAAAAAATGACCCAAAAAAAAGCTCAAAATGTAGTCTTGAAAAATACAGAGTTGGAAATTTTGCATAACTAAAATAACTAGACTTTGCAAATATTCTTTACCACAAAGATGTGATTTATAATAAATTCAAACACAGATAGTCACTGAGAACCATTATTAAAAAGGCTGCTCTGGTTAACAGAATCCATCTACAGTCTCTGGCACACTCTCACTGTACTACAGTAATTAAAATAGTAATGGAACACTGATTAAACTTGCAAAAATAAAAGACTACCATAACACAGAAGCTGAAGTGAAAGGCTAGTTGCAAAGAGCATAAAGCTAATAGAAGTTATATTGCAATTACAAGTAGAAAATAAATTCCAAAGGAATTATCAATGTGATTTACATCTAATTACAGCACCAGAGGTCATGTTGCTGTTTGAAAAGCTGCAATGAACTGGCAAGATAAAAGGTAACACACATTTATACTACAAGAGTTAAAACAAGTAAAATGCTTTTTAAAAAGTAAAAGTTTTCAAGGAGTATAATTTATGTCTTCTATTTTAGAACTTCCAAACAAGGCAGGTGTTTCCTGAAAAAGCACACAAGCTACAGGCACTAGAGGTAGAAGAATAAACATAAAAATGTAATGTGTTCAAAGTTTCATTGTTTGTAAACACTGAGAAATTACTACTAGAGTTTGCAGGTTTTTTGGACATTTTATAGCCAAACATGGACTGTCAAATGTTATTTGTACATTAAATGTTTTAAGTGTTAAGAATTTGAAAAAAACATCTGGAATCAATAACTACACCTCTTGGACTAAAAAAGAATGTTTTTTCTGTTATCAACAGTTAATGTATTGCTAAGCTTTGAAATTACTACTTGTTTTTACACTTTTTTTATTATTATCTGTAAAGAAAATTCCACCCAATGTGAACACCACACTTGAACATTTTATATCTTGCTCTCTGTAAGCCTGTATCAGTCTACCTATGTTTCCATCCAAAGGCTTTCAGGCACCAAGGGAGAGAGAATATAAAAAGGCAAATTTTTGCCTTGGACATTACATCACAGGGCCATGGAACGTGAGCCACAGAGCCATGCAGTGTGAACTGGGTTGAAGGACCTCTGGAAGTCATTGAGTCTGAGCCCCCCCAAAACAAGGCTAACATCCCAGTGAGATCAGGTGACTCCCAGCCTTATCCAGTTGAGGTTTGAATTCCTCTAAAGAGGCACATGCCACAGCCCCTCTGCTGAATGAATCTAACTGCACTTTTGGTGTTACTTGAACTCAACTAACAGGAACCCCTGTTAGCCTTCTCTTTCCCTGGCAATTCCCTCATCCTCTCCTATACTATGTGTTACAGCCCTCTAACCATGCACCATCTAGTGACCTTCCACTGATTCCACCAAGAAAGATAACATTTACTACAGCAGTATGTGGAGGCATCTCACAATCCAGTAAAACTGAAGCACAGGTATACAGGGAGGAAAAATGATACACACTTCTTTTACCATAGTCCCATCACCATGGTTGCTAGGACTACTGGAAGACAGCATCACAACATATGCAGCCTAATTTTTGTGTATGTATATGTATGCACACATGCACATACATATTTATTTGCATATTCCTGTGTTTATCAATATAGGTGTAATAAACTGGGGCTTTATTTTAATCCTAAATTGCACAAGTACTCTTTCTATAGCAAGGTATGGGAATGCTGTGGTGGTTAAGAACAGTTCAGGTAAAGTCACCCTTTGACCGATAAAGTTTTCCACGTGTTTTGGGTGATGCTTCTGAGCCTGAATTTTACTCCAGTGTCAAAACACTGCTGTGCTTTGGTATGACAGGCCTTTTTTTCTTCATTAAAACTACAAGCCTTTTTTAAGCCATCTGTCCACCTGTCTTCATTGTTAGCAAAGCTCAGTTTGCTGTCTGTCCTCTACAGACATACTGTACTTTAACTCAATGACAGCTATGAAGTTATAGTTACTCTTGACATATAACTAACAATAACCACATATATATTACTTCATTCTAAGACAGCAACATGACTATAACAGAATGAAGACAAACTCATTGTCAACCACTCATTTTTCTCTAAGTAATCTGAAGTTCACATGCCTCCTTTATTGTCTTGAGATACATGCTTTGGGACAACAACTCAAATCTGAGTAAGAGGTTTCTACCATGCAGCCCTTTAAAGGGTGCAGTAAATTAGTAGGGAACAATTTTTTTCTTAGTTTAGTCCTGTAATTCAGTTGCTACTTCAATATTGCCCACAAAATTCATTCCCTAAGGCAGTCAGCACAAGTGGTAATACCCTTCTGCAAGGACTATTAATAAAGTTAATCATTGTAAACTTTTGGAGGACATAAATTTGGCTGAAGTCAGAATAATAACCCGGATACATTATTATCTATGCATGTAAATGGTAGGAGGGGCCTTCTGAGGGCATAAATAATAGTAACTGCATGGCTGAAGGTAACACTACAGACATTTAATAAGACCACATACATGTATTGTAAGCTTGGTCCTACCAGTAACAGTTTTCTAAGTATGGGAATTGTACATGTTAATTATTCCCTCTCTATTTCTTTCATTAGAAACTCCCTCTGGTCTGCAAAATTTCTCATCTAAAAACTTATTATTCCTTTTGCTGAGCAACACAGATGTCTACCGAGGTTGTTTTGAAAACTGCCATGCCATTATTAATTAAATGGTTGTGATATCTTGTTTAAAATAAAATAACAAATAGTAGCATAGTTCCTTTATTCTTGTTCATCTTCAAGGATTGTCCTTCTCAAAGAAAGAATTCAGTTTAAAATGTAAACTGTGTCAGAACTATATGTGCAAGAAGATTACTCTGGAAAATTTTCTGGGGTCATGGTATAGAACTCATGGTACAAATTTGGTGTTAGTCAGTTGAAGGAGTCCTCTTAAAATCACCCCTAAATTGAACTGTTTATACAATTTTTATTTAATTTTAATGACTTCTTTGAGGAACGTACATCTAAGTGTCCTTAAATCTATGGCTACCTATCAAATAAGGGCGGGGGGGGGGGCTATCTGAGATATTGAAAGCAATTGCCACACTCTACAAGCTTTGTACCTCCATTTTCACGTAGTCCCTCACAGTTCAATGTACCCTTTTTTACCTTTTTCATGACTGATAAGGTTGCATTTGTCCAAAGCAAATGAATTAGCTACTTCCCTTGCCACAGCCATAGAAGGGCCAGAAGACCTCCTCACCAGCGGAGCTAACAAGCATCAGGAAACAGATGCACAGTAGAGCACCTTTCTAAGACTGATATTAACTTGGCATTGTTAGATGAAGCCCGAAATACTCTTGTTAGTCAAAACAGTCATTTACATTTTTCAGTGAAAAACAAACACATTTTATTTTCTTTAGATTCATAAAAGAAGTCAAGCAATTTATCAACATTGCCTTTCAGAGTACCTGTGAGAAATAGCTCCAAAAGAAATATCAGGCACAAACAAGTGTCCTTTGGAAAAACAAAACACAGCACTGAGACTCCTAATACTCTTGTGGGTGTTTTCTAAATCATAAATTCTGCAGTAATGTCTGCTTTCATATCTACAGCATGAATATGGCTTTGAATCTCCAAACACTCAGTCAAATTATTTGCATACTTACCTGAAGCATATTTGACCTCAGACAGCAGTACTCTTTAATGTACAAATCTGCATTATGCTTCTCCCTTTTCAGCAAAAGCAGCCTAGCTACAACGTATTGGACATTGCCCAATATGTAGCTGGAAGAGCAAAACATAAGAAATAGGTTCATTGCAGCACTGACGGGAGAATGTATTGTTACTTTTTGTTACTGTATATCTAATAGAGAGACTCCCCTATGATACACACAAAATACTTTAAGGTATGTTAAGCATCTAATTTTAATTACTCTGAACTTGAATTGAGTATGATAACTGATAGATGTGAACATCAAGGTACCTAAGTCAGGAGATCTAAAGAGCTTGTATTTTAAAGAAACAAACAATACAAAGAATACCAAAAAAACAGAGATTAAAAGAAGTAACAAAACATGCCATGCTACAATTAATAGCAAAACCTAGAACAAAAAGTAAAGAATGCCACTGCATCATAATTTTGGTTTTACTGTTTTACCTCTTGATGTTCACTGCTTCTCAATAAATATTCACTGTTTCTCCATAAATATTAATTGTAATATATTTAATCAGTAGCTATTTTCCCACTTGAAATGTAAAAGGCTAATGTGTTTTCTTGAATTTCTTGTTTCTTGAACATTTTTTTTTCACATGCACATACAATTCATGAAATATTCATACTGTATCTACCACATCCACAAGAAGAACAGAATCCTGCCATATGTTTAAAATACATTATAATACGAAAGGTCATGAAAAGTTGTCAGTTTTGTAATACTGTCACTTTTTTAAATGTGTGCAGTACATTTCACCAGACATATAACATATGTGGTATATGGAAAACTTACATTGTTTCCTTATGGGTATCTCTGCACTCAACAATCTTCAAAAAGATGACTCAAATGACTTAAATGTAATAGATTAGGATCATTTTACAGACTGGCTGGTAGCATTAGGAACTGGAGCAGACACAAATGGACTGCTTCATAAAGTGGCTGAAATTACAGCTGCTATAACTTATAATGGGATCCCAGGAATCTCAGTGAGCCATTTCTCCTGTGAAGGCCAAATGATGCAAGTCAGTTCATATCAAGTCTTTTTAGACAAGCACAAAGAGAAATGAGATAAGCACCAACGTGGTATGGAAGCTCAGTGCTCACCATATTTCAGAGAAAGTGCCACCCCCAACAGTAAAAGACATACTGGAGAACAGAAATCTTAAATATTTTCACCCCTGTGCTAGAGGAGAGCCTTACACCTCCATGAGAACCAAAGTTCAAATACGGATCTGCAGCACCCTGCTGCCCAACTTCAGTCCTATGCAGGCCAGCACTTGTTTGTGAAGGGCACCAGACCAGAGTCATTAAAACCCTTGACCGCCATCATTTTATGGTCTCCATGGAGCACCACTGCCCTCTTCTGGGACTTACCCATTATAGGGTTGTGCAGCATTAAGGGTACAGGCTCCATATATTGACTTCATTCCATATTCTCCTTAAGAGACTATTACCCAGTAAGTAAGTGTCTTACTCCTCTTGGATTCCAGTATAAGTAACTGCCCACTCAGAAACAGCTATTTCTTTAGTCTATAGTTCTCTTTTTCCTAAATGGCCTCATTATCAACTGCTTAATTGTGTAATTGATTCCAAATACTTCAAATTATCAATTTTGTTGCTTCTCTGAATGTTTAATTATCTTACTTGTAGCAGAGTCGATTGCCATCCCAGTTAATAATTTATTGCCTAATAAATTTACTAATTGCTTATTTATTTTATTCAACCCACTCTGTTTTATCTTCTAATGCCAAGTCCCTGTCCTTCTGTACTTAACAACTTCCTTTACCACATTCCCACATGTCTATTTTTTATATTTCTTTTTCAGCAGTGTAATTCTGGTCTTTGCTTACTCCACTGAATATATTTTCCTAGCCCTGAAACATACTTTTCCACTGGCTGAGAATAATTTGTTATGACCTCCGTAACATTCTTTAAGCAACGCCTTCATTGTTCACTCAATATTGACTTTGATGACCTTCCCAAAACCTCACTACTCTCATTATAAAGTCCTGAGAGGTTATGTTCTTGGCAAAGTCTTTTCTTGTCTCTGTTTAGCTGCTTCTATCTCTTTTCCAGGATGTAATTATCAGGTGATTTCTACAAGTCAGACTTTAAAAGAGATTTTGGCAACCAAAAAATTTGTTATACAATTTCTTTGATGAGCTGACAAAATTTGGCCCAATTTTTCATTTCCTTGGCAATTACAAATGGCAATAGCAAAACCTATTTGCTGTGTCTTTACATGGATTTCAAAAACTTCAAAAAAGTGTTTTATCAAAGTTTGTAAAGGATAGAAAGCTAAAATAGTATAAAATGGAAGATTCTCACATATAATTAATTAGAATATGAAGCAGAGTGACTGATCAGTTTTCATAGTGAATAAAAATTACAAGCAGATTTCTGCATGAATGTCTGTGCCTTTCCACGCTGTTTGCATATATTCAGAAACAATGTGTAAAAAGAAGTGAATACTGAGATGATAAAGTTTACTGATGGTACTAAATTATTCAGGGCAGTAAAGACAAAGGTCCGTGGAGCAGAACTGCAAGAGAACCTTACTAGAGAAAGTGACTGAACATTAGAATGGCAGACAAAATTCATTGCAGATGGATGCACTAATTCATTAGTGGTGCACATGAGAAAAACAATTCTGACCTTGCTAATAAAGTAATGGTCTCTTGTCCCCCAGGGACAAGATCGTAGAAGTATGACATGTATTTCTACGAAAATATGGTCTCAGTGATCAGAAATAGGCAAAAAATATTGACATTAGACAAGGGATAGAAAATAAAACAAACAGAAATCCTGGATATAAGTCTATGTGATGTTCAAGTTCCCTCCTCCTTCTGGAAGGACAGAAAAACTAGAAAGATTATGGAGAAGGTTCAATATAAGGAAGAATTAAATAGAGTAAAACACGAGAAAAAAGACAAAAAACAACATGATAGAAGTCTATAAAATCATGAGTGAAAGGGAAGAGGAAATTCTGGAGTCACCATTCATTGTGTTAAAATGGACATAAAATGGCCTTTTACCTAAGAAAGACCATTGCTGGCTAGAGAAGTCCCTGATACAAAACATGTTTAAAGCTGTGTGACTATTCTGAAGAAATATTATTCTATTTTTTCTATGTTAATGTATTCTCCTCTAGTCATCTGTGAATTAGCCATTACTGAAGATAGGTACTGGCCTAGATGGACTTTTAATCTAACCTGATTTTACTTGTACTTACATCTTGATATGCTTCTTCATCCTAAATTATATGTAAAATTGAAAATTTTGAATTTAAATTTTATAGGTTCAGTAGTAATATATTCCAAAGGTTGGGTTTTGTTTTGTTTTGTTTTGTTTTTTCTTCCTTCCTTTCTTTCTTTTCTGTTTAGATTAGGAACAGGACCCGCAGAAAAAAGCATAAAAGTTCTTCATATTTTCATGCTTGACTTCCTTTTGTGATCACATGGTGAGCCTAATCAAGGACAGAATTCTATAAATATAAGACAAAAATAGCTCTGCAGAATGTTTCTTTTTGTCTTTGAGATACCTAGGTTGAATTTAAGGATTCAGCTCCAGGTCTAAGAGCTTGTGGTCTTGATTTTGAAAAAGTACAGAGAACCCACGGCCGTTACTGAAGTCAGTCACTGCTGTTGATCTCTAAGTATGTCATTGCATATTATCAATTTAACAAGGAGAGGCTAGTCCAAACTACCAGTTCTATTAATTTTCTCTAAAGTTAATCTTTATGCCGTTCATTTTTTTAATAAATGTTCACTTTTCAGCACTTCCTTGCGAAACATATACTAAATACTTCATTCTGCTCAGCAATTCTTTGGCACTTTCTTTAATCAAAGAAATCTAGACTACAGCTAAATTGTGCAAATATACTTCAAAATGCACATGTAATTTTCCAGATTTCTTTCATCATTACCTGGTGATGCTAATTTCAGTTCAGAAAAAAACAGAATAGAATAAACTCTGCCCTCTATAATACTACCACAAGCCTGCAGTCTTTCTACTGGTCCCAACCTGGATATAAAGCAGACCAAAATCTTTGCCAACTAATATAATGATAATATTATACCAATGAGTTCAGGAAAGCTTTACATTTCCACACAGCTCAGTGTAAATGGATGGATAAGGTTTATGTTGATTATCAGACAAATCAATTTAAGAACCTTACCTGAGACCATGTTTCTGAGTACATGGGAGTTGCCTCCGCCCCCCCCCGCCCAATCACTTACATGTTTCTGTGTTTCAGCTTCTTTTTCATTGAAGATGGTTTTGAACGTTTCTGGATTTAACAATACATAACATCCATATAATTATATATATTCAAAAATCAATTATCAAACAATGTTTTTCCAAGTTTTTGAAGCTGTACCAAACAAAATGATCTAATCTTACTTTATGCTGTGCCCCAGACAGCTATTTGAGCTTTCATAAAAATAAATAAATAAACAAAGCTAAACAAAAGACCTTGTCAAAAGTCATTGAACTAAAATTTGCTTTAAACTATGATAAAAATATCAGATCAGTCAGCACTAGTAATTCTATTAAAGTAAACTTTTATTTTTTTTATTCTGATACGTAATTGTAATTGTAGCCTTCTGAGAAATTTAGGTAAAAAGAAATAAGCTTCTTCTATGGATTTGGAAGCATTGTGAGAATGATCCTACAGTCTTCAGGAAAGAAAAGGTTCTAACCTGCTGCATGCTCTTACTTCCACAGAGATTTATAACCTGGGACATTAAGAAGGGACATATATATGTTGTTTAAAATTGTAATTACTAGCAGATTCTCTAAAACTATGACAAGAAATATGAACAATTACACAGGAACAATAATTAATTTTAATTTCCTTGTCCAAGAAGACTCAGGGAATATGTAGCCTTTTTTGTACTCGTTTACTCAGCCAACAGCTAGAAGATGTACTGTCCTATGTGACATTGCTATCTCCAGCAATGTACTCGGTAAAGTCCACTATAATTACTTTGGCTTTCTAAGACACATACTATTTCTGATTAGTAAATCTATTTCTGAGTTGGTCTGGAGCCAATTGAGAGATCACAGCAATCTTGAAGCCTGATCCGTAATGAGAGTTATGGCTCAAAATTTGCCTTTCAGATGAGTTTCCTACATTGTTCTGGGGGGAAAGAAGAACACAGACGGCAGTTCCAGTCAGAGGCTTTGTCCCTACAAAGATCCCATGGATCCCATGTCACCCAGGAAGCATTGATTGTGCATCCAAATCAGTTCTAAACAGGAAAGCTCCAGGAACAAAGGACCTTAAAAATGTTTTAACTTGCAGATACATTCTCTGAAGCATCTTCTGATAAGGAGATAATCAAAATCCTCCTACTCCAGACACTTTCATATTACTTGTCTGTGAGGAAGGAAGGAAATTCTAGAACAAACTGTGTGCAGAACATAAGTGCTGACACATATTAAAAGCCAGAAGGAACAAATATGACATCAGCCAAGTTTTAAGTGACCCAAATTTTAATGCTTAAAAATTAAACATTCCTGCCCAATCATTGCAATCATTATCTGGAATTCCTTCGGGGAAATCATTTGTCAGTAGAAGGTTTTGTTCAGTTAAAATATATTTGTGAATCCAATCTGAAACAAGGAATAAAGCAATACTTCAATTTTGACAACATAAATGAACTGAAAGAGGCTTTGAGTTTAGGACCTCTTTGAACTGAATGTGCATTTATGTCTTTTATGTTGAAATCCATTCTATCTGCATAGGAGTGAAAAGATGGAAACAAACCTAGTAACACAAGTACACAAAATGTATTTTCTTCCATTCCTCTAGATGATAGTGGTCTGGACTTATGGCAACAATTTTATGCCCTGTGTGATACACCTGGTCCATGCTGAGAAGCTTTGAGATAGCTGCCTTAGGTTCCCAACAGGATCAGTGGAGACAGGTGCTACCCTCTCAATGGAGAGTTTGAATGACTAATATTCTATTTTATGACTTCACTAGGTGCTCATTTTAGGCAGGATTGAATCAGGCTGTGGTTGTCCAAATATAAAGAAATATTTAACTTGCATGTAGGAGATGAGAATTATTTCACAAACTCCCCTGTCTCATAGACTGAGTCAGGAAGTCCATTGTAATGATAATTTTTAACAATTTCCAGTGTTTGGAATCCTCAGCTAGTATAGCGTTTATCTATCCCACATATTTAAATGGATCTTTATTTTATTTAAATCTGCTACTGATTCCTTGATTTTATGCATTCAAGAAAATTAAACTGGATTTTTGAAAGCGCTTATCATCTTTGTCCGTCTCAATATCTAACACTCAAAAATCACAGTAATGAAAGAATTTCTATTTTTTACTGTCCTGCTCAAGTGACTATTCTTTCACTTGATGATTTTCCAAGCACAATGCAAAGTCACCTCAAAAGAATGGTTATGAACAAAGCTGAGAATATGGATTATGAAGGACAGAAAAGTAATTTTTCACAGGTAGCCAGCTGCCTACATGTCTGCTGAATCATCTGACAACTCTGCTGAAGTCTGGAATTAATTGTCAAAGTATGCCTAAACACATGAAACTTGGGAAGAGTACCTATTTAGTTACTTTGAAAAGTAAATCAATTGAATCTGATCAATCCAAGTAAAAATAATCTGTATTGGAGAGATGCCATGTATAGTAGCACTTTCAGGGTTTGGGGTTTTTTTTTAGATAGTAGGAATTAAAAAAAAAAAAAAAGTTATGCAAGCATTTTTATTGCCTCTGCACAAATCTTTGTACTGGAATGAATACCATGGGTTCATTGGGATTACTCATGCACAGAATGACATTTTGTAAGATTGGGAATTGGCAATGAATGTTCCCAGCATTCTTTTACCTGCATGGATTTCCTAAGTGATTTAAAAGAGTCCTTCCTTATTACTGCCAGCCAGTGTCCTTTTGTTTGTAATGATGACTGAGTCTTTGTTTTAAGATCAAATAAGAAAGAAACATGTTACTTAATAAGAAAAGTCAAACTTTATTGAAAGCCATTGGGAAATACACAAAAAGCACTTCCATCTGGGCAAAAGATAATTTCAGTTGATTATAAATAGGTTAACTTGATCTTGGCATTAAGGTTAAATTAAAATGCTAATTGTCTTTAATATAACAACATTTTGCTTCTCTTTATGCATTTTCTTTTGGAAATTAGAAAGTTATGTACTTTGATTTATGTAATTTTGTTCGTCTCTATAAATCAAAAGTTTACATGCATTTCAGGAAAGCCTCTGCTTCTCATGCGCATTATAAATAATCTAAAATATTTAGTATGTGACGTCAATCTTTTCCCATTAATTCTGTTGGATCCTTGCCCTCCCCTGGTAGATTTTATTTGTTTCCTATTGTGTATAATATTCTTATCTTTTTTCTCTAATTTTCCTATTTTAATGCCACATCTCTTTTTTTTTTTCTTTTTCCTATTTATGCATCTTTCTCTTTTTATCCTTACTCACTATTTCCTCCTTGCTTACTGGATGCCTGAAGTTTCATGCCTTCTGTACCTGAAATACTCTGCCCATAGTTCAGATCCTGCTCTTTCTCTTCAGATTCCATCTGAGCTTCTTCTACATGTGCATTTTCTGTGTCCTTCCACAGGACCCACAATGTCCCCTTCTCCCCTTCATTCACTCCATGCTTTCTCCTCTTCTTCCATCCTTTCATGTAAAGTATAGATCAATCTCTCTAATGTTCTCAGATAAATCTTGGTAGACAGTTGATGAATCAGTAGAAGGTCAGATGACTGTAGAGTATTTTCTTGCTACCAAGACCACTGTATAGTTCAGTAAGATGTTTGTTTGCATGATGAGTGTTCTAAGAGAGTTTTTGTGGAATAGTCTTATCATGTAGCACCTACATAGATGTGTCTTCCCAGGTTATGTGACCATAAAGAAACAAAAAAAAGAACACCAAACCATTGTATTTTTTGTGTATTTTGTATGTTTCTTCTGGTTAAGAACCATCCTTTTGTCACTTACAAAGCCTTCACAGTTTTTTCCTTTCCTACCATGCCATCTTAGTCAGTTGTGAGAAGGCCTGAGGTGAAGTAAGGAGATGGGGACAGGTGTCTCTAAGAAGGGAGATATCATGGAGTTCATGAGCCTGAAAAGGAAATGTGGAAGAAGTTGACAGATTAGTAGTCTTTGTCACTTGGTTGGCAAACCAAGCACTGCAGTGCTTTTCTCCTGTGCTGTCCTTTATGCTTATGAGCATTCCTTGGAAATATCTAGAAGGCTCCTGCACTGCTCTCCTTAATACTATCCTTTAAAAATACAAATGATTCTTAAATAATATTAAATTCCCAGTGGGCTGCCAGCCTTGCTGACGGATTTTGTCTCACTGGTTTTTTTGTACTTCCTTGTTTTTCCACTCGCATTTGTCATCTTTTGCTTTATGTTTCATCTGTAAGGTCTTGGCTTTGGACTTGCAGGATGGCTAGCACATTGGGGTCCTCAACTGTGACTATCAGCAATACCTGAACTAACATAGTTTACTACTTCTGTACCAACACTATTTAGAAATGGCAGCAGAACTATGTAAACTGATAAGTAAATAATAAATCTAAAACAAGCTCAGTGGTTGAAAATAACAGTATCATGTAAAAAAAATACATAAAAGTAGAAGGTAATAATGGAGTTTATGGAAACACAGTTTTGCATATAAAAATAATATAGTAATGCCATCGTTAAGATAGAAACCAGCTGGAGCTTCCTGAATAGCAGTTCAGCACATTTCTAGGCATAATGTTGTTTCAGAAAAGCTCTTTGTATTCCTCAGAACGTGTCAGTAGCTCCAGAAACACAATACAATGGAATATACTCAGAAGTAATGCACACAGTGCAAAATTACGTTCCCAAGCTTCAAGTAGTTCTGTATATACAGAAAGTGATTACAAATGAAACATTGGTTCAGCTTTATAAGGGTACATAAACAAAAATTGTTACTTAAAAGGCAAAATGGTCCAGAAAGCTTTACTGCCAGCATAATTTATTGTAGAATTAATCTATTATGTGTTTGCACCAGGTTAGGCCACTAAAGGAAACCTGTGTCTTATCGAAATCAGATTGAGAAGTACAAATCGAGAATCCCTAATGGAGTACTAAGCGCACTTCAAACAACCAGCCATATGGACTGTGTTACAGCCTGGGGATGGTTTCTCTTGAGCCATAAACTTAGGTAACAGAGTGTGGAAGACTCTTTATTTGATATAGGGTCTTCAAAAACAATGATGCATTTAAAAAATAAATTAATGCTTGGCTCTGAGGCCAAGGCTTCAGACCTCCTCTTGAAGACATCTTTCTATTTCCTTCCTAAAACCTATCCTTTTAAATTAGGTCTATTTTAAAATAGGTTTTGCAGATAATGCACTAAGCTTCTGAATTCAAAGTCTTTAAAGAGGAAAGCCTGTCTAATCACAGCATGTGAGACCAGAGATACCATATTATCAGTCAATATCCACAAGAAATTGATATGGGGCCAGGATCATCCTCTGTATGTGCACAAGTAGCACTTTGCAGGTCTGATTCCATGATTAATAGGCTTATGGACTGTTTTGACTTTTATCCATCTAACAAAACTTAGCCTTCATTGTAAACCAGAGCATTCATAGCAAAAAAATCAGCTTTCTGTGAACTTGTGTGAATATAGTGTGTGCATGTGCTAGTAAGGCATGAGCATGGCATTCCAATAGATGAAACAAAGTCCCTACCTCTGCCATGGGTTTCTGTAGGAAGTTAAGCTTTCATTTATAGATATACTGTGTCACTGAAAGATTCATATGGGATCAGAGGGGATTTTTCAAACTACCTTGACAAGTGTAGTTCATTACTGATTTCCTATCTGTGTTCTGCATACTCTTTCGGAAGACTTGCACTTAGTTTTCATTTTTTCCTGTGCTATGTCTAGAAATTGAAGATAATAATTTCTTCCTTGAACCTCTTACCTGAGTACCTAGTTTACAGATTTTTCAAGACAGCAATTGTCTCTAGCTATGGCAAAATAGATCATATTATCAAAAAAATCATGCCTTTTTTTCCCACACCACATAGAATTTTAAAAAAGTAACTTTTATACACAATTTTATTTTTGGCTCGTCATTAAAACTTATCTTTCAAGTTTTTATCTTTGCCTTAAAATAATATTTTTGCAATGGCTTTTCTTTTTGTACTAACAACTAGTTGGCAAAATTATTGTTGGCGTAATATTGAAATTAGAAATTGTTTGTTGTATCTAGTCTGTCTTTACATTCTAAAATAAATGAAAAAGCATGCAAAATTAGAAGCTGTACTAATGTTCAGACTCATTGCCTGTATAGTTAAGTCCACAGTGTTTATAACAACATGATGCTTTTCAGAGATGCAGCTAAAATCTGCCGGTACAAATACATAAGAAGAGAAAAATCCAAACAGAATTCATATACTGGGGAAGAGTGACAAAAAATTGACTTGATTTTATTTGCTACATATTACTCTGCAGTTGAGTGGCTGTACATGGGCTTGATCTCATTTTCTGGCTCTACCTAGAAGAGGAGAATAAGTATCCAATATTTTAAGAATTGTTCAGACCTTACATTTGATCCATATATGTATGTTACTGATCATTTATATAAAACACTGGTTCAGACATAGACATCAAACAACTTACAAAAGTAATGTGGAAAACTAGAACCCACACAGCTGCTTAATGTAGACAAAAGAACATTTCTACCTACAACATGGAGGTACCAGTTCATAAAAACATGCTTGTGCAATACGGCTGATGTTGGCAGACAAGTTACCTTGGAGTCTTGAGATGAAATTCAGTATGGTATTTACCAGATGTGAAGATGACCAAGCTACACCTGACTTGTGAGAAGTTGTGCTGTGTGTGTACAAAATGTTGTTGAGGTAGTGCACTGTGCTTTCACCCACTCTCTGAGTCCCTGCCCATCAAGCAGTTTCGTCCCAGCATCTGTGCCTGCTAATGTGGGAGCTGCGTGTATGGACTCAGCACAAGCGCTCTGGAGATGTGTGGTCAAACCCCAGCTGTGCCATGGTGCCATCCTGTAACCCGAAGGAAACCACTTCCATTCTCTTACATCTCTTCCCCTTGTGTATGCAAACAATCGGGGCAAGCTCACTTATATTATTTGTACAAGAGGCTTAGCCAATTGTCTATAACAGAAAAAAATAATGTTCAGCTGCTGTTATATTCCAAGTCAAACTGACAGACAGTTTTATCTAAGATAAAACATTTAGAGATCACAACTTTGTGCTCTGTTCATACCTTTTGATGACTCCACATGAACTGTTGTCTTAAAAGTTGCTCTCAGATATAACCCCTCCCCAAAGTGTCCCCTTTTGAAATTTTGAGTGGTCTCCATCTCCCTGGGAAAGCAGCCATCATTTCATAGGCCAGCATTTTACAGCTAAGACCTGAAAACAGAGAAATGGGGCAATGCAAATAAAGATTGAATGCTGATATTATTCATGCATTTATCAATGAGGCGAGTTCACAGGTGTTAACAGTGCAAATGAATCATAAAAGCAGGATCAATATTAATTAGAAATTCATTGTGAAAAGCTAACATCTTGGTGAACATTTATGTTCATTTAAAGGGTTATCAAAAAATGTCAATCAGGAAGGTCTTCAATATAAATAAAAAGGACTTCATACAGTCACTGTATCATATTGCTATCTTCCATTCAGTTTTAAGAGAAATATTAACAATATTAATTGTCACTGGTAAATTTGCATTGCACTGGCAAAGCTGACTTCTCCAGAAATATCAATTCAATTATTCAATTAAAGAATATCATATGCACTAGTTAAAGAGTTCGCTCAGTATGGTAAGGTAGTGAAAATTATCTGAATTATGTGTACTCAATACAGAGAGTAATGGGTAAAACTGCTCACTCAAGATTGCATAGCACATCAATAGGGTAGCTGAGAAGAGAACCCACTGCCACTTTGAATTCCCAGCCCAAAGACTTACTGTAGAGAAAGGGAACCAACTAATATCTCTTAAACAGTGATAAAAACTGCAGGGACACTTCGTGTTTAGAAGACCTCCTAGAGTAATAGCACATAATTAAAAGTATGTTACTTATAGCTGATGCATCACATACTGCTTCTCTAGTTTACATTTGTTTTGAAAAGATCAAAAATCACATCTGTCAGTATAATGATATTACCTTCCAGTATTTTCTTGAGAACTAAATCAAAACATAATTAATATAAAAATGTACTCACACTGTATGAAACTGTCATTAGTTTTAGCCCAGTATCTTTTAATCAATATGTTTAAGTTGACATTTAAATTCATTTTCTACTTTTCAAAATATCGGCTCTCCTAGTAAAGAAGACAGTTTTTCAGAGGAAAGCAGAACAAAGAATAAAAAAAAAGGGAAACCTCCAGTAACATTTTCAGGTGGTAGATGAAATAAAATAATATTTCCTGCTGCTTTCTATTCTTGAATCTTATTTACACATTGATCACTTAAAAAGAGGAAAGCAAAAAAACACCCAGGTAAAAAGAGTCTATTCTTGATATGGTCAGCCTATTGTTTGAGGTCAAACTCTGAAAACAAATGCAGTTCTACTAATTTTTAAAAATGTCCTTTTAGAAGAAGATTACCTCTTACGTTTATAACGTTTACTCTAATATATATGTATATATTTGTACGTATATTTCATGGTAAGAGTAATCTATATAAAAATACAAGGCCAGGATATCTTATAAAGGAAGGAACACAATTTTATATAATTTCTATATTGAGACAAAGTACATGCCAAACAGTTGAAAGAAGATTTATGCCGAAATAGGGACTAGACTAATATGAACCTGCTGTGTCATTTTATTAGTTCCTTAACATCTGACCTTCATCAAAGAAGCTATCATCACAGGCTATCACAGACTCAGTGGACCGTATTCAGTGGTTGTGTAAGGAGTCAAAAGTTATGCTGACATTGCAGATGAACATCTATGGTTCAACGTTTTAAAATAAGGAAGTTGCCCATTTTCATGAGGTGCTGAATACAAATCCCTGCTATTGATTGCAGAGAACATTTGACTACAGAGTTCTAGCTTAGATGATCTACAACCAAATGAGATGATAGACTAGGTTTCACCGGGAGACTATCTCTGAATATTGTCCATCTACAAAATTATCTCACTCTTTTGTGCTTTTAACTTTTTTGGTGACTTTGGCTTGATTTTAAAAATTATGTGTCACTTCTGCTACTGTAACTGTGAGAAATTGCTGACAAATTTCTTCCATGTGATTAGTTTCAACTCAAATATAATTCATTGTAAAGTTAAAATTTCATCCTGGTATAATGAGATGGCAAGAAGTGGCATATCTATAACATCATAATGCATTTAAACTCAACGCAGCATTAGTAAATTGATGCATATTGATATCACAGGACAGTTAATCCAGTGTTTATGGATTTTGATTCTGTCCTCTAAATTGTTGCTGCAATGATGCTGAAGCTTTTGGAATATGCCAAATCAAAACAGGGATTGCAGATTTGTCCTTTCTGAGGCACATATTTTGAGAAGGTATTTTATCAGGTTATCTACAGTGAGCATTACTGTGCCAGTGAAATGGGGCAATGTTAACAGAAATGAGACTAGGCTAACTATTAAGATACTAAAAATGTCCAGAGTACAGCAGGTATTTTTCTAGAATGCTCAACTCTCCCAGGATAAGCTGTGTGCACCCCTCCACCTTAGAATCATAGAATAATTTGCATTGGAAGGGACCTTTAAAGTTCATTTAGTCCAACCCCACTGGCAATGAGCAGGGACATCTTCAACTACATCAGGTTGCTCAGAGCTCCGTTCAGCCTGACCTTGAATGTTTCCAGGGATGGGGCATCTACCACCTTTCTGGGCAACCTGTTCCAGTGTTTCATCACCTTCATTGTAAAAAATTTCTTCCTTATATCTAGGAATATATATAGAATCATAGAATCATAGAATTGTTAAGGTTGGAAAAGACCCTTAAGATCATCGAGTCCAACTGTTAACCTATCACCGCTAAGTCTGCCACTAAACCATGTCATCAAGCACCACATCTATATCTTAGAAGAATTATATCTTATACCTTGCTATGAAAATGCTTATTGTCCTTTGTTGCTGCTTTGCACCCTACAGATTAAAGGATATAGATATTCTCTGTATTTTACCCATCTTGTTAAACACTTTTTTTAAACCTAGTTATTAAAATACATAGACCATATATTTGTTGATTAACATATGTTTGAAAGTCTTACAAACTCAATAAACTCACATCCTTACAGGATGGGTCTTCCTAGAGAAAACTGCCCTTTTGAGCAAGAGAATTAAACTTTACTTTTGGAAGACAAAGCCCTAAGTAGGATGATGGGTTTACTTTCCTCCGTCCCTTTCCCCGAGTCAGCCAGGCAATGTATTTTCCAAAGACACCAGTGCCTCAGGAATGTTATGTTATTTCATTTCAGTGGGGATCAGGGGTTTCTACCTTTATTTATGGTTGTCATTTTTATGCTTTAAACCTCACAAGCTTTCTCTGACTATGGAGTCATTCATATACCCTGAAAGAATTTCAGATAATTTATTGATGCTGGACAGAGTTTTCCTCACAATGGCTTTAAGAATTACATGCTCTGCTCCTCTTTTATTGCTTATGGGCCAAATCCTGCCCTAATTTACACCACTTCAATAATAAATAACCTCCTTTGAGAGCATTAATGTATGCTTTTTATTTGATTGAGGAGAAAGAAGAAGTTACTCAACAGCAGTCTAAAAAGTCTTCAAAGGTTACTGCTCTGCTAACCTGTGAGGGCAGAACATCCAGTGGTTTTAACAAAAAGGATAAAAAATGTGTGTTGAGTGAACACTAACAGAAATAATGGTTCACATTCAATTTAGCATTTCTTTAATGCTGTCTGTCTTTCAGTTTCGGAAAAAATCAGACAAAAAAAAATTGGAGAATACAAAGTAATTTAGACAGGTTAACAGCACCAGCAGCTTCAACTGCCTCTGTGATTTTGCACCCTAACACATAACACTTCAATGACGGCCATTAATGCACATTGTCACTCCTCTCTAAACAGTGTGCAAATGATGACAACCTCAAAGCCTTATCTCTCAAAGAGACAGGTCAGAGCTATGGGCTGCAAGCTGGGTGTGAGGGTCTTCTCTTCCCCCAACCTGTGGACATGGGTGCACACTGCAATCGTCCTCCTGCCTTCATCACCCCAGCTGTGTTCAGGCCAAGGGACCTCCTAGGAGCAGCTCCTGCATGTCTTTGCAGGGAAGCAAGCAGGGAAGGCAGGGGTGCACGTGAATAGTGTGAAGTCTTGGATTTGAGGAGCTCAGAAGTGCTCCCAGAGCCTCTCTTGTAGATGGAAATTAAATCATGTCCCTATGAGAGGGTGAAAAGGCACTCTGACATTAAAAAAGGAGGAAAATGGATGGAAATGGGGAGGAAAGAAAGTATCCTTGAACGCAGAAGGGATTTGAGTGTGGCATATAGTTCAAAATGGAAAGGGAGTTGAGGGGAACTGATACAAGGAGTCTCTGATTTATGCAGTGAACTGAAGCTACAGTTCTAGAATAGATGACACCTTAATAGAAAAATTGGTTTGTGGACCATAAGGCTGTGTTCCCTCCCAGTCATAGCTACATGAATCAATTCCCTGTCCCATTCATCATCCTGCAGTACTGCAGTGACAATGACAGCAGTAGTTCATGCTGAAAAATAGTATTACAGGAGCTTCTACTTTATTTTTACATAAAATATGATTTAACGGGTAGGAAGAGTAAGAAAATTACTGATCTCTATGCAATCTTCATTGTAAAATTTAACTTTGATGGCCAGAAAAATCCTCATTTCAACTCTCAAACAAGTAAAAGTCACTTTCACGGCAAGTTACTTAAACACTCTGTCTCAGACGGGATAAGTAGTTATAAGCCTTATTGACAGGTCAGGATCTCTTATCCCCTGGGTCACAGATGTCATTAATCCTTAAGCAAGGTTCTTTTGCACAGCTCTTTTAACTTTTAAAGCACTAAGTATGCAGCAAGTAGTAATAATAATTTTCTAATGCCTTATTTGAAAGAAAAGAGTGTATAGAAAAGGACTCTAAATATAACTAGCAACTAGAAGTTATTAATACACAAGTATCTCTTATCAGATGTGAGGACAAGCTGGACAGAGCTTGAGGACAAGTCACTTCATGGTCTAAGAAATAAGTGGAACCATGGGACATGAACAACTATGGGAAACAAGCTGCCAAGCTAAGTGTTTCGACAACATTTGGGGCATATCTACTTGGGAAATATGATGCATAAATACCTTATAAAAGCACATGTTGAAATTAAAAAAAAACCTGTTTCTCAATGAGTTGTCTTTCACAAATGCTTTCACTAATCAGGAAAATATATAGGTTTTCAATTACAAATTATGACCATCAATACTTAAAAAAGACAAAAAAGACTATTTTCAGACCTATTTGGTTAGCCCTTCAAATCTGATGCACCAAAGAACATGTCTGCATGCAGAGTGAATATGAAATAAAGCATCTGGGTAACATTCCTTCACAGCGCCAGCCTCTACTCAAACTTAATCCTTTAAAAACTTTAGCTCACTGTCTTGGGGGTTAAAAACATTAACTACACCTTTATTCAAGGCTGTGCTAGACGCTTAAAACAGAACTGGGATTTTTTTTTTCCCCCAAAAAAATTAGAAAGAGGAAATAAGCTATTATTTAGTTATTTTTCATTACTGTAAATAATTGAATATATTTCATCTGTAATTCAAATCACTTTATGTAAAAACCAAGGTATTTTATTCTAAAAATACCCCTACTATTCTGATTAAACTGTGAAGACTGTATATGGGACAGGTTGCCCAGAAGGTCTGTGGAATCTCCAACCTTGGAGATACTCAAAACTCAACTGGATGAGGTCCAGAGTGACCTGATTAACTGGGATGTCAGCCCTGGTTTGAGTAGGGGCTTGAAGTAGATGACCTTCAGCTTAAGTTAGTCTGTTGTTAGTCTGCTACAAGAACAGAATGTTCTTCTGCTAAAAGAACAGAATTTGGCAAGGAAAAAGCTTTCTCTCTATCTAAATAAAAGAGTACCTAAAGCTTGAATTTATAAAAAACTATGAGACCTAGAGGCATATACCTTTTACTTTAATAATTTGGTATATGAATGAGATACATATATCTATAGATCTTTGTGATGTAAATTGGAATAACACTAGATACAAAACTGGGCTCCCGGGTAATCTCATCCTGCAGAAGGGAACATGTGTTTAGGAGCTGTTTCAGACTGGTATAAACTCATACAGGAGATGAGGAGTTTATCAGTTCAGCACTCTCCCTGCCTTCCCTCTCCTGCCTGCATATACACACCTTTCTCTCTGGTGGGTAAAATAATTTCCCAAATCTGTGCTCAATAGTACAAATATATAACACAATATATAGATAAACAAAATAATATACTGAATTGCTAAGCTTCTTTAGGAAGAGTCTGAAAATACATCTCATAATGTAGATAGCTTTTAATGCATTTACTCTTGAAAGGACTTTTGTTAGCTGTGGTGAATTATGAATGCAGTCACATATGCAAAGAGAAGAGCAATCAGAGAGGTAAGAGAGCTGGATGCCACCCTCTGCAATTGTGTCATTCCTTCTGCTGCAGAGGTGTGTGTAAGTAAATGCTTCACCTCAAACTTACAGCCGGTGCTCACTAACACCATATTCTCCATTTGCTGAAAGACCCTTTTAAAGCCAGGGAGTAGGATTTGGAGAAGTGCTAAGCTTCAAAATTGTAATGTAAATTGAAGAGATTTAATTTTTTTAATTCCTTACTGTCATATATTTGGAAAAATTAGGCCATGTGTCTTTCAAATTTTTCATTTTATGTTAGCAAATTTGTTTGACCTTTCACCTCTCCATCCTTGCTCTTCTGATCTAAAACACATGGAAAATATCATTCCTGTAGCTCAAAGATTCTCAAAGAAAATTAATATTTGTGAAGCATTCAAAAATGACAGAAATAAGTATCATACATGAATCCCTGGAAAAAGCTGTGTGCTTTTTGTAGTGAGAAGTGAAAATAATGAAGAAGAAAGAGTTATACTATAGCTTTTAATTAAAGAGCACTGCTCAGAGTTATATGGAAAAATAGTATGTGTTCATGCAATTAAAGACTGTAACAATGCATATGCAAAAAGGGAAAAAAAATCAAAGTTGTACAGACATCCTGTTATGCTTTCCAACTGCTTGAATTTACACAGTATTCTTTTAATACAGTTTCTGCATGCACAGTTGGAATAGAAAATACCAACATCCTAAGTTTCAAAAGTAGTATAGCACACTAGGAATAAAGCCCATCTGAAGATTATGTCAGTAGAGCAGATCTGTGCAAATATAGGCTTCTTCTGCAATAAATTGAAAACTATACTCCAAAAATCCCTTCTTTAGAAGATCTGAACAGCAAAAGGAATTATTGCTGAATTAAAACTTTATAAAAAGAAAGGAGAATGACTCAAAATATGATCTCATTAATGCTCTATTTTGAATAGTAATTTATTTAACTTTCTTTGAATATCAATGACAACTAAATATCCAAGCCATACAGTAATGAGAGACATAATTAAATATTTTCAAAGTAAACTGGAGTAATTAAAATGTTGATACCTCATTCCTATTCCTAGGATTTCAACAAGAAAAGAAAGTTACAACAGTGGTTTCTTGTGACAAGGGAAGAAGAGTTAATGCTCCAAAAAATAACCCATTCTGATCCAATTTCAAGGTTTATAACTTTCTTCTCCTCCAATATTAATTCAGAATGGCCTAAATGTATTTGAAAAATGGCAACTGCAGTGATGTACACTGCCATCAAAAACGTGATGAAGGCTTTAACAGCTTGATATTTATATGACACATAATTAATGGAAATTACATAAAGGCACATCGGAACACAAAGAGAATCTAGTTCTTTTCATGAACTTTCTTTTTCTGTCTTTTATTTACTGGACTGAATCACTGAAAGATGCATCACTTTCTAACTTTTCACACTGTAGTGTAAATGCAGATCCTTTGATGGGACAGAATCAATAAATTGATACTTGTCCTGTAGTGACAGGACAAGGAATAATGGTTTTAAACTGAAAGAGGATACATTTAGATTGGATATAAGAAAGAAATTTTTTACAGTGAGGGTGATGAGATATTGGAACAGGTTGGCCAAAGAAGCTGTGGATGTCCCACCATTGGAAGTGTTCAAGACCAGGCTGGACAGCCACCTGATCTAGTGAAAGATGTCCTTGTCCATGGGAGAGAAGTTGGACTAGATGATCTTTGAAGGTCCCTTCAAACCCAAACCACCCTAAGATTCTATTATTTTTAGATTCTATGAGTCTTTGATTCTATGAAGTTGGCATATTTAAAACAGATTACATAATGCAAAATAGTAAGCTACACAACATAAAAATTAAGTTAGATCACTCACTAGCAATGACAATGCAGATTCATTACATTCCTTTTTTTTTGAGCTTCTTTTGTTGGTATAGAAGTATCTGAGTGCAACCTTGAAACTTAAGGATTTTGAGGATTAATGAGGAAAAGAATCTATGGTTCTCCAGATGCCAAGGCTTGTACTTAGAAGACTTTATCAATTCCCAAAGAACCAGGCTTTTGTTATAGCCGCTTCTGTATCTCTACACGCTCAGCTAACACAAGAGTAATACAGGTTTCAGGAGTTCATTAATGTTGTTTTTCTGCTCATGTAACATGATCTTTGGTAAAGTTAGCCATTAAGCTCACAAGACTGTACAGTATCTTATGTCTGATCCCCACCTTGTGTCTTCTATCTTTGTGTCTAACCCATGAGAACTGTATGGCAATCTGCTGCTAAAAAGCATGAAAATCATAGTCCTAGTTCTATCCCTAGGCTTTTTATATCTTTAGAAAGTAGAAGAAAGTTACTAGTAATCTCTCTCTTCAAGATTTTCTATAACAAGTTTCCAGGGACCTATAGCTTGTGGCTTTTCATTTCCAACATCATCACTGTTTAAAAAGAATTAATAAATAAAAATGGTACTTTTAATCATATTAACAGCAATAGCAATGGCCTGTTATTTTAAAGGTAGTTTTGTAAGACAGTCCAGTTGTGCAAGAATACAGTTTTTAAATAGAAATAAAATAAGAACAGTAAAAGTATAAAAAGTGAGGTGAGAAGGCAAAGGTTTTGTTCTTACTCCATTTCTTGGATACTATGAAATATGATTTATGGCAGCCTATAATGTGTTTCATCTCATGAAAAAAAAAAAAATCATTTATTTTAATAGAAAAGGATTTATCCAGTCAAATGTCTGCCTACACCAGCTCCCACAGAAACTTTTGATTACAATGTACTGCTTTACCATTAATGCATACCATATAATACATTGCATGAAAATGCCAGATTTCATCCCCTGACTTTCATTTAAAAAACCACAAATGTTGAGACTCAAAATGTGTATAATGATTTGAGGATTCAGTTCTGAGTGACAGATAGAAGTCAGGAGGAAGTCAGGAGGACTTACACTGGTCAATCTTGTAACAAAAACATATTCAAACTGAAGGATATAACAAGGTGAGAAACATGAGTCCATCTGAACAACTCATCAATTCCAAAGAACACAGTCCTATGCATCTTAATAATTTTCTGTTTCTTAACCATTAGGCTGTTGCCAATTGCTACTTGACATCTGCCAGTAAAGCATTAACTATAAGAGCGGAAGTGTAATTATTTCAAATAAGTTATATGTCTAGTCACATAATGTATTAATTGAGTATTTAATGACTTAAGAAGACTCAGTTTACTAAATATTCAAATTTCAGAACTGCTGAACTTCATTGTCTAAAGGAAGTGCTGAATATTGACCATCACTGAACATTAGAAAAGATTTTGATTTAGATCCCAACTTTGAAAATATTCTTCTAAAAATGGAACATCTAGATTGCCACATACCTGAAAATAGGATTAGACTATCGCACACACATCTTGAACATATTTTTGTTTTATAAAAGAGGCAATTCATCAAAGTGCAGAACAATATATGCTATGTGATGAAACTGTGTCGTGGTTTAACCCCAGCTGGCAACTAAGCACCACCCAGCCACTCACTCACTCCTCCCTGGTGGGATGGGGGGGAGAATCAGAAGAGTAAAAGTGAGAATGCTCATGGATTGAGATAAAGGCAGTTTAATAAGTAAAGCAAAAGCTGCTCCCACAAGCAAAGCAAAACAAGGAATTCATTCACTCCTTCCCATCAGCAGGCAGGTGTTCAGCCATCTCCAGGAAAGCAGGGCTCCATCGCATGCAACAGTTACTTGGGAAGACAAATGCCATCACTCCGAATGTCCCCCTTTCCTTCTTCTTCCCCCAGCTTTCTATGCTGAGCATGACATCCTATGCTCTGGGATATCCCTTTGGTCAGCTGGGGTCAGCTGTCCCAGCTGTGTCCCCTCCCAACTTCTTGTGCATCCCCAGCCTACTCACTGGTGGGATGGTGTGAGAAGCAGAAAAAGACCTTGACTTTGTGTAAGCACTGCTCAGCAATAATGAAAACATCCCTGTATTATCAACACTGTTTCCAGCACAAATCCAAAACATAGCCACGTACTAGCTACTATGAAGGAAATAAACTCTATCCCAGCCAAAACCAGCACAAAATGCTATTGGAAATCTTCCAAATGAGAAAGTAAATATTTCATAACACAGGGTAACATTTTCAAAGGTGACTTTAAAGTTCGAATCAAGTAAATCACTTCAAGGACTTTTAGGCACCTAAGTGTTTGGTAGCTTTTGAAATTGTGTTTCAGGCTCCTGAGTCAGGAAAGGTCAGATTTATAAACACCAGTAGAGGGGCTGTTCATGTATGTTTAAACACTTACAATACAAACATCTAGTCATCCCAGTTTCCCTTACAATCAGTGGAGTAATGAAAAGATGATGTTAGGATGCCACTTACCTCCTCATGGTATTGACATCAAAATAGATCAAATGAATTCCACCTCCTGGGTATCTTATGCCTTCATTGACTAGATAGAAGCCAATGTATACACCAAACTAAATGATCTGAAACCTGTTCTAGATTACTAAAGGTGAAAATAAGGTTCTCAGAGGCATTTACAAAAGAATCTAAGTACCAAATTCCTATTAACATCCCTTACACCAAAAAAATGAAGTACTAGAAAAGGCTATCCAAGTCAACTTGTCAAGGCCTGAAATCAATGGAATTTTAGTTATTCAGTAGCTTTCCAAAAGCTTACTGAACTTTTGAAGTTTAAAAACTTAGCCTTACTGCTGTGTATATTCCCTTATGTACATTTGAGAATATTTTACTTTCATGCTTGGCTTTAAAGTTTCTAAACCCTTCTTAGTATAGTAATTAATATTAATATATCTTCTTCAATATGTTTTAGCCATCATGATAACAGGCAATTTACTCAAATTTTGCATGTTTTAAGCACATAAATTTTAAATGAGTTACTCACTGCAATGCCTAAATTCCTTTAGTCAAGGAAAAGCATAAAGTGTTTTTGAAAGCTTTGAGAGCTACATCATGTTCACCTAATTTATTGACCTAAACTGAGATAGACAATTTTATGAAAACATTCAAATACCACTGCTTTCTAGCATTTACTTTACAAAGAATGGAGGTATGTACTAAAAAAAAAAAAAAGCTGTTCATTAGGTACCTAAAATGCAGGTGAAATTTAGTCTCAGAGTGACTGCATCAGGCCTGGACAGTTTTGTTTTTCTTTCTATTCAAATTAATTAAAAGCACATTTACAGAAACATTAAAGACAATGCATTGAAACAGAATATGCTTTTAGGATAACAAAAAGTGTCTCAGCAAAGTGCATCCTAATACTGAGGATATGGGAAAAAAATACCAATAAATTAAATGGGAAGAGAAATTGGACAAGACTAAGCAGTTATGAAAATTCCATCTTGAAGTTTAAAGTGTTTGACTTTCTGTTTCAGTTTGACTTCCATATTTTACTAGGACCTTTTGATGGTAGAGTTTGAAAAAATATTTTTAAGTTCTCAGATGAAATGTGCTGCATGAATCAAGAGCATTGTTGTATCAACCATGATGCCAAGCAGCTATATTGCAGCTAACTGTCATTGCCAGGCAATTTAGTATTTATCAAGGCAGCTGAATGAGCTTGAGATCTTTCAACTCCTCTGTCTTATCCAGTAAAAAAGCCCTGTATGTCAAAGGAAAAACAAATACCGCTTTGAATTGAGGAAGCACGCCTTTCACCGTAACATTAAATTCCAGCATAACTTTAAAGGTAATAGAAAAAAAAAAAGTGATGGAACTTCTTTGAAAACAATATTCCCAATAGAAGTTTTGTAATAAATGCCTTCCCTTTCAGAATTGAAAGGGACATATTCAACTATTTGTTGGAACTAGTGCATCACAGCAGGAATAACGCGTGGTAATGGAGCCGCAATGATATTCTTCTGCACATATGGAACCAGCAAATTAGGCCAACTTTTTTAATTGTAAAATATGATTGAATCCCTTCCATTTCAATCTAATAGTCATTTTCCCTAACAGCAAGCATTAATGACTTCCCTGACTAATGAAAATTAATTGCTAGCCCGCCTTGACAATTACATTGTGATCGATCAAGTTTAAAGGAGCTGCAAGGGTCATTTGCTGTAATTCTAATGCAATCCATTAAATCTGCAGCAGATGATAACCTTTAATTTAGTTGCATATTAGGGAATACTAATGGCAACTCTAGATGTCACTGTTTATACAAGAGGAGATACATCATATTGTCTATTTCTCGTAATGCTCTTGAAGTGTTGCTGTTTCTTGGCCGACATGGAAATTCCCCTTGACACCAGACTGCAGCATCTGTATAATCTTATCAAGGTGCTATAAAGGCAGAATTGTACAAATCCAAAAATCAGTCTGAGAGTGCTCAGCCCATTCCAGGGTAAGGCTCCTGGCTGTTACACCAGACTGAGTTGTAAGATGGGGGACAAATTTGTTAAGTCTTGATGGAATGCACTGTTAGAGAAATATATCTAAAGCCCGCATCATATTTTATTGGTCTTGCAGAAGCCATCAGCTGTGCTATACCCTTGAATGTGATCTACTGTCTCTTAGACAAAATGGAATTGTAAAATAAGGTTCAAATTTGTGAAGAGTTATTGAAGGGGTTCATAGTGAACAACAAATGTAATTGGTACTAGAAAACCAGAACTGCACTGCATATTCCTGAATGTCTTTCCAGGCACATCATCCAAACATTTACAGCACCTGAATGCTGAATGAGGGTTTTTTCAACAGGAATTAAAGGCAAATCATGTTGGATCTAAAAGAAAAACTCTTAGCCAGAAGATAGGAGAAAGCCATACAATTGCCTGCTACAGCATGACTATATTCAACACTGATAAAATATTGGACAGCCTCTCCAGATATTTCTGCTCCATTTTAACTCTTGGAGTGCTAAATTTTTTAAAAATATTCATGTCATCGTCTATCTTTTCGGCACACCCACCATTAGATATAATATGTACTTTATCTTAGCCATGGTTTGCCTGAGATGTTTCTCATTTTAGCCAAAATCTACTGCTGCACACTGATTATAGAAACTGTTCTAAAAACCATATTCCATATGAAGTTTTCATATTTCCAATTACAATGTGAGAGTCAAAGCTTGCTGAAGTCAATGAAATGGTTTTATAAGCCTTATTGAATTTTACCAAGATTATAACATGAATAGAACCTTAAGATTTAGCCATGAGAGTATTTTATCATATGCCTAGATTATGTATGAAAGCATTTCCACTGATGACAATGGCTTTCCTATTCTTCAGATTAAGCATGTGCTTATCTACCATACTGAATCACGACTTTCATGACTACTCCTCAGACAACACTTTTGCTTTTTAGTCAAATCTCTGCTCAAGTATACTTATGGATTCTGACATTTTCAACTAGCCTGCACTTAAAATCAAAACCTCTGACTAGTTAAGGTTCTGAGGCACTTTTGAAACTATGGCATGTAAAGTAAATAGTCTCGTCTCAGTAAAGGTAAAAATCACACCTTTATCAAGTGTGACACTGCTGATGTGGAAAAAAATTAAGCATTGCAACAGGTTATTAAATTGTTAATGGCCACATTCTATTCTCAGGTTTGTGGTTTGATGCAGTCTGGGCAAAATGTCAAACTGTATCAACATTAACAGCTTCTGACAAGCTCAAGGGGAAAAAAAGAGCTGAATGAATAAGCTGCTCTGTAAATAAAAAGACATTGTAACCTTTTAAAGTGAGACAGAATTTAATTAAGAAAATTAACACAGACTTTTGAGAGACTGCAGTTTTCTGAATCTCATTCTTCTCTGTCAAGAGAAAGTTATATTCCTTTATAATAAGAAGTAGTAAGTGCCTTCTCCCTCATCAAAAGTTAGTGATATCATCTAGATAAAAAAGGAGAGGAATGAAATTCTTGAATTTGCCTTTTTGCATTTCATAAAATCACAGAATTGTAGAATGGTTTGGGTTGGAAGGGACCTTAAACATCATCTAGTTCCACCCACCCTGCCATGGGCAGAGGCACCTTCCACTAGACCAGGTTGCTCAAAGCCTCATCCAACCTGGCCTTGAACACTTCCAGGGATGGGGCATCCACAACTCCTCTGGGCAACCTGTTCCAGTGACTCACCACCCTCACAGTGAAGAATTTCCTCCTTAGATCTAATCTAAATCTACCCTCGTTCAGATTAAAGCCATTACCCCTTGTCCTGTCACTACATGCCTTGTAAAAAATCCCTCTCCAGCTTTCTTGTAGGCCCCTTTCAGGTACTGGAAGGCTGCTATAAGGTGTCCCCCGAGCCTTCTCTTCTCCAGGCTGAACAACCCCAACTCTCTCAGCCTGTCTTCACAGGAGAGGTGCTCCAGCCCTCTTGATCATCTTCACAGCCCTCCTCTGGACTTGCTCCAACAGGTCCATGTCCTTCTTATGTTGAGGGCCCCAGAGCTGAACGCAGTACTCCAGGTGCGGTCTCATGAGAGCAGAGTAGAGGGGCAGAATCAACTCCCTCGGCCTGTTGGTCACGCTTCTTTTGATGCAGCCCAGGATATGGTTGGCTTTCTGGACTGCAAGTGCACATTGCTGGGTCATCTTGAGTTTCTCATCAACTAACACCCCCAGTTTTTCTCCTCAGGGTTGCTCTGAATCCATTCTCTGCCCAGCCTGTATTTGTGCTTGGGATTGCCCCGACCCATGTGCAGGACCTTGCACTTGGCCTTGTTGAACTTCATGAGGTTTGCACAGGCCCACCTCTCCAGCCTGTCAAGGTCCCTCTGGATGGCATCCTTTCCCTCCAGCATGTGGACTGCACCACACAGCTTAGTGTTGTTGGCAAACTTGCTGAGGGTGCACTCAATCCCACTGTCCATGTTGCCAACAAAGATGTTAAACAGTGCCGGTCCCAGTACGGACCCCTCAGGAACACCGCTCATCACTGGTCTCCACTTTGACATTGAGCTGTTGATTGCAATTCTTTGGGTATGACCATCCAGCCAATTCCTTATCCACTGAGTGGTCCATCCATCAAATCCATGTCTCTCCAGTTTAGAGACAAGGATGTTGTGCAGGACAGAGTCAAATGCTTTGCACAAGTCCAGGTAGATGACATCAGTTGCTCTTCCCTTGTCCACCAACGCTTTAACCTTATTGTAGAAGGCCACCAAATTTGTCAGGCACAACATGCCCTTAGTGTAGCCATGTTGGCTGTCACCAATCACCTCTTTATTTTCCACTTGCCTTAGTATAGTTTCCAGGAGGATATCCTCCATGAACTTGCCAGGCACAAAGGTGAGACTGGCTGGCCTGTAGTTCCCTGGGTCTTCCTTTTTTCCCTTTTTTAAAAATGGGGGTTATGTTTCCCCTTTTCCAGTCAGTGGGAACTTCACCGGACTGCCACAACTTCTCAAATATGATGGATAGTGGCTTAGCAACTTCATCCTCCAGTTCCCTCCAGACCCGTGGGTGCATCTCATCAGGTCCCATGGACTTGTGCACCTTCAGGTTCCTTAGATGGTCTTGACCCTGATCTTCTCCTACAGTGGGCAGTTCTTCATTCTCCCAGTCCCTGCCTTTGCCTTCTGTGAGCTGGGCAGTGTGGCTTGAACACCTGCCAGTGAATTACCTCAGCCTTCTCCATATCCCCGGTAACCAGGTCTCCTTTTTCCTTCCGGAGAGCGTCCACATTTTCCCTAGTCTTCCTTTTATCACCGACGTACCTATAGAAGCTTTTCTTGTTGCCCTTGATGTCCCTGGCCAGATTTAATTCTGTCAGGGCTCTAGCTTTTCTAATGTGATCCCTGGCTGCTCGGACAATTTCTCTGTATTCCTCCCAGGCTACGTGTCCTTGCTTCCATCCTCCGTACGCTTCCTTTTTGTTTTGGAGTTTGTCCAGGAGCTCCTTGTTCATCCATGGAGGCCTCCTGGCATTTTTGCCCGACTTCCTCTTTGTTGGGATGCATTGCTCCTGAGCTTGGAGGAGGTGAACTTTGAATAGTAACCAGCTTTCCTGGGCCCCACTTCCCTCCAGGGCTTTATCCCATGGTACTCTACCAGGCAGATCCCTGAAGAGGCCAAAGTCTGCTCTCCTGAAGTCCAGGGTAGTGACCTTGCTGTGCACCCTCCTCGCTGCCCTAAGGATCTTGAACTGCACCATTTCACAGTCACTGCAGCCAAGGATGCCCCTGAGCTTCACATTCCCCAGCAGCCCCTCCTTGTTAGTGAGAACAAGGTCCAGCATAGCACCTCTCCTTGTTGGCTCCTCTATCACTTAGAGAAGGAAGTTATCATCAATGCATTCCAGGAACCTCCCGGATTGCTTATGCCCTGCTGTGTTGTCCCTCCAACAGATATTGGGGTGGTTGAAGTCCCCCATGAGGACCAGGGCTTGTGAACGTGAGGCTGCTCCTGTCTGTGTATAGAGGGCCTCATCTGCTTGGTCTTCCTGGTCAGGTGGCCTGTAGCAGACCCCTACTATAATGTCACCTGTCCCTGCCTTCCCTTTAATCCTGACCCATAAGCTCTTGGTGGGCTCCTCATCCATCCCCAGGTGGAGCTCCATGCACTCCAGCTGGTCATTGACATAGAGGGTGACACCCCCTCCTCATCTCCCCTGCCTGTCCTTCTTAAAGAGCCTGTATCCTTCCATTCCAACACTCCAGTCATAGGAGCCATCCCACCACGTCACCGAGGATGTCAATAAGATCATAGCCCTACAGGTGTGCGCATGTCTCTAACTCTTCTTGTTTAATCCCCATGCTATGTGCATTTGCATAGAGGTGTTAAAGGTGGGTGTCCCTAAAATTTATCTATATTTAGTTTATATGGAATTAACTTCAGAGCTGAGAAACATGATTAAAAAAATTATATATTATAATATTTTTGGAATCTTAGAAACACCAATATTAAACACATCAAATGGTTTCTCATTCTAGTTTAAACTGGATTCCATGGGGAGAGAGGGTTTCACTGTCTCCGTTTCATAGATGAGGAAAACAAAGCATAGTCAAGAGAGAACTAATGGCCTGGCCAGGGTGAAAATCAAAATTTTGTTTTCACAACTATTTCTAGGGTACTTAAGGATCAGACTGACTTCTCATTTTAGCTATTAAATTTATTAGCTTCTTACTCTCCAGCTTAGAAAACCAAACGTGAATTTATGCAATTTTTAAATTTTAGTGCTAAACCATTCTGTTTCTCAGAACATGTTTCTTTCCCATTTGCTGCATTTTGCACTGTTTCCTGTGTAATAACTCCTGGAGAAGGAAAATTATCAGTATCTCTTATCAGCTGGTGAGTGAATTAGTTAATTGGACTATTTTTAAATGGTTATAGCCTGATGTTTTAATCAGATAAAGACCTTTCCAATATAGATTCAGATGTTAGAATTTTGCAGAAAGATTACCAGACTACTAAAAACGGAGGTCTGGATAAACATGTTTTTATTTTTTGCAAAAGAAGAAATGAAAGAATGAATTATAGATGGAAAGAAGAAAGGAAGAAAAGAAGGAAGGAATATGGAAGGGCAGGAAAGAAATGAAAGAAGATAAAGAAAAGATGGATTTTTTTGTTGGTTTAATGATAAATTAGCAAATTGTTGCATAGATTTTTCCACATATTGTCATGATTTTTCTGATTACAGCTAAAATTTCAAAAAAGCATACAGAAAAAATATTTTTTCTTTTCCTTTTTAAAATTTTCATCACCATTCTGTTAAAAAAAAGAACACAAAGAGAGAGAATAAAATGATCAAGGTAGATTTAATCGAAACAGAATAGTACTGCCTAATGCTATAGTGACTTCTGTCTTTTTAATGAACAAGATAAATTTTGGGTGCTAAATAGGGGACAAACGGTGAATGTGAGGATAGACACTTTGGATTTGCACAGCCTTATTGTCCTTTAAACTCTAAGTATATCAACGAGACTGCACTGACTACAAAGGGAGCTTAGACCTCTTGGCCATATGTGGAGGCAGCCATGAGAAACATGAGACGCCTACAGTTAGGTGTCTAAATCCAGAACTGAATTCCACCCCAAATGATTACACGCACAGTTTATAGTTTTGTCTCTGTACCATAGACAAATTTAATCTTTTATGCATTTCCATGTTGAGTTCTAATTCATATAGACAAGGAAATAATCTCATCTTGAGAAGAACAGCTTAGCTGTCTTTGTCTCAGGAAGCTGACACTGTTCTCTGCTTCTAATTAATCTTATTCCATCAGCTCATTCCAAGAGCTGGAAAGGGTTTTCCTTCTGAGAATTGAAGCAGCAATGCTTCACTAATCTGACACTATCAGATCTTTGCAGCTGGTAGACAATGAGGGCACGTGTCACCTACACTTCAGCTTTCCATTGAGCCATGCAGCCTTGTCATGGAAGTATCTCCCTCTTCCCTTAAGAGCACTAAGTAGGAAGACTGTATCCCAGACTTGGAAGACTGCTTCACACCACAAAGCAGAAAAGCGTTATCATTGAACCTATGTATATCTTTTATTCCTTCTAAGTTCATCTGCAATTAGTTTCAGTTTGTATTGAGCATCTTCTCATTACAATGCAATACAAACATTAAGGAACAATGGTAACTGGCTCTGCAACTGCATTTCTGCATAAAGACACTGAGGCTGATTTTTTTATCTGCATAAAACTGAGTCTGTTATTTTCAACACTGAATGCTTTGTTTGATAACATCTTAAAAGTGTTATTGATCCTGAAACTTTAATGTAGAACATTTGTTAGCTTTATGCTCTGCCATTCACTCTGCTGTTTACAGAGATGTTAACTGTTATGGAGGTTCCCTATTACAGAAGGTTTAGTGCAGTAATTTATTTGGAGACTGATGCTTCAAGAATGTGAGCAAGTCCTGCAGAATAGAGTAACCATCCTTCATTTGCTTTGATTGTTGACTGCCTTTATCACATTGCTGGATCAGATCACAAATATGCAGCTGTTCTTTGAACTTTTGTATGTTTTGCAGCACCGTATTTATGGCAGCTGTAAAATGCTGTGAATCAGCTGAGGGCTGGACCCGCGTACTCTTTAAAGAAGCAGTTTTTTTTCAATAGTCCCAAAATAATTTTTCATGAGGGCAGTAATGAATATTTCTTTTCTTCCTTGGTGCCTGCACTGAGAACTTAGAAATTATTTGTTTAATGTAAAACAAATACCTAAATTGTTAGGATTTATGAGAATGTAAACTTTAACCCCCCATGTTCCGTTCAGCTAAATTCTGAAAGAACCTCAATACTTCTTTCCAAAGTTTCACTGAATTTGTAATACCAAGCCTCAGTTCCAGTTGTGGGCAGTCAGAAACAGACATGTGTACCAAAATTTTAACAAGAAATAAAGAAAGAGGGAATATAATTTTTTCTTGTCTTGTTAATCTGAGGAGCAAATTTCACTTATGATGATTAAAGAAGTTCCCTGATGTACCTTCTTCTTGTCTCTTTCTATGACTCAGCAATTTGTTTAACCAAGATAGAAAGTGTAGAGTGAAGCTTTTTATTAACCTGATTACCAATAGACAACTCAGATGAATGTTATCCTTGAGTCAATAAATGAAATGGGTTGCAATAAAATAACACATTTTGGAATCTGATTTCTTTAAGTACATCTTTGAACATTTTTAACCCTATCTGAGCTGAAAAGACTGCAACTAAATGGCTAGGCTATCACATGTAGCCAGGCCAGGAGTACTGCTAATAACACCATTTATTGTCACAATTTGCAGACAGCTGCTTTTAGTAAGAGTTCAGTCTGAAAAGGAAAATTTCCTGAGAGTGGTCCCGATCCACACAAGGATGAAAGAAAATGCCTCAAAGCTGTTCTCTTTTTTTTTTTTTTTTTTTAGTATTTTTTTGTTTCTCTACATTGCTCTGACTTGGACTTACAAGGAAAAGCAGCATGGGATCCAGAGTCTACAATACTTAGTGGACCTCTTTGACCTCTTGGTCAAAGCACTAAGAGGGGATATGATGTGCTGAGACTGAATTTCTGCTCTGAACTGGCAAGAGTGTCACCTATTTGCCATAGAAACACCATAATCTCTGTTCTATTTTCTATGAACTATTTATTTTATGAGAGAGATATAGTGACTGTTTTTTCATACAAATTAAATAAACTCTCTGCAATAACTTGGGAATATGTATATTTTTATTAACCACTGCTCTTTAAATCCTTAAAGCTATTATCAATCCAAAAATATTTCTGTGATTACTTTACCTTAAAATTAGGTTTCAGTACAGGTCTTTTTTTCTGACTAGTTTAGCATTTTTCTTCAATACTGACTATAAATTTGTTTACAAATTTATTATTTCCTTTTCTTTCATAAATTTCTATAAGTAAGTTAAATTACTGATAAATTGCCTAGAATAATGACAGCCAGGTTCTGTTTCTTTTTACTGTGCTGTGAATAAACAGAAATTCAGATTAAATCAGGAAATATTTTCCAATACACAAGAATAAGACTAAATCTCAAGGAATCTAAAATAATTTTGAACTTCAATAGACCATTGTACTGCTATGTCCATCTGTTTATAATATTTTACACTTTATGGTCTAAAGCAAGTTGCTCATATCCGTGAAAGCAAAAGAGCTTGTCAGGCATTAAGAGGTCAGCAGTCTGCTGAGAAAGAAAAGCAGGATGTCAATGTCCTCAGTAATGATCTTGAAGACCATAGCGTATTTGAAATGTGCTTTGCCAAATAAAAGGATGGCTTTCTAAATCATGGCAACTACCAACAGAAGAGTTCTATGTCTAAGAAATTCACTGACGCATGAGTTGACATCGATGCAAACTAGACATAGATAGAGGGAAGAGTGGAATAACTGTCCTATCTTACAAATTTTTTCAAGTGATTTATTTGTTTCAAATACAACTGCTGAAAAGCCATGATTAAAGGTACCCTTGGAAAATTAATAGGCATGGTCCTATAGTGATATACATCTTTCATCTCACTTTACATATAAAGACACTGTTTTCTTCTGGTATTTAAATCATTGTTTCTTATATGTTGTACACAAAAATTCATGCTGTGAATAAATATTTGCTCTAAAAAGAATGTTTTTTATGAGTAGAAGAGCTTAGAAACACATTTACCATAATTCACTAAGTTTCTGTATGAGTTACAAATTACTTAGGAATCAGCTCTTCAGACAGCGTATACTGCACTCATTTAGATCTCTGTAAGACACCTGTAAGGAACCTTGTTAATTTAGGTTAATTGAGAGTCAGAGTGTTCAAAAGAGAAGATATTACACCATTCTCTGTTGTTTAGAAGTTGTCCATAATTTAAATTTTTCAGAGATATACTAAAAGAAATGTGCAAGTCAGGTCTGTTTTCTGGCGCACGTACCTCAAGCAGCTAAGTTTCAGCCCAAGAATCTTCATAACTCCAAATGATGTGAAAACCAGAGAGACGACAATTTAACTTCTATATCCCAGATCATTCTGGCAGAGCTGATAGTTTAAAGTAAAACCTTCAAAAACCCTCAACCCATCCTTTAACTTGTAATCTCAGCAAGCTTGACCAACAGCCATCAAGAAGCAGTAAACATGGGACTTCATTTCATTGACTGAGAATGCCATTTTCTGGCCTTGTGCATTCCCTTTGTTTGCACTTCCTGAACTGTGTCAAGGCAGCAGATATTAGCTATAAATCTCCATTTAGATTGCTACCAGTTCAGATTCTCCAGCAGACCTAGATCTGACATAGCCAGCCTCTAAGCAGGCTTTATTTCTTAATAGCCCCAGTACAAGCTGGCTATGCTCAGCTGGCATCCTGCATGCTAGGGTTTCTTGCCAAATGACGCAAAGCTTTACTGCTTCCTGGTGTTGGTTCTGTGGTAAAGAAATGGGTAACTGACAGTTCTGAACACAGGAGAGAAGACAAGCTGGAATATCTTTAATAAAGACTAACAATAAAATAGATAAATCCTGGATATGTAAGTCCAAATGGACTTTTCAGCACCCAGACAGGTGCCTAAATGTTGATTTATAGATGGTGGGTGGATGTTGTATTATCATATCTCTGCTTAGAAATAGAGCTTACGATTTACCAACACAAGAAAAAAATAATCGTCTGTCTGCTGCCAGTGGAGCTCAGATAAATTTCAAAATGTAAACTCCAGGCATTTACAACTAACCATTGCAACCCCACCAGTCCAAAAATTAAATACGATTAATTCAAATCCTTTGCTATGGATATTACCTTGATTGGAAATTAAAGTCTATATTGCTGAAGAAAGGGTACCATAATGGAAAATTAAACTAATGTTCCCATTGGGGCAATATCTGTTGACTACTAATTCAGACCCATTTTGGCTCCAGGCATTAGTGTTTGGACAACACGATCTGTAAAGTGTCAGCCACACATTCAAAATAGTAAAGGAAGAAGAAAATTGGGTATGAAAATTGGCATGTTTAAGCCAGAGCCTTGGGAACACTTGATTTTGGGTTGAAGCAACACCAAGATGAATATTTTTTAAGCACAGAGCACACCTAACCAACAGACAGCTGCGAATGATTTGCTCTACCCTTAACCATAAACTTCAACATGGTGTGCCAAGAATCTGAATTATGAGGCAAAGGAAAAAAAGGGAACAGCCTTCCAGTAATGAAGTGTCACCCACAAAAGAGAAGAAAAATAATGGAAAAGCTGTGGTTATCTCCAGTCAAGGAGTTTTCTGTAACATAGGATGACAATTATTGGTGCATTAATTCAATGCAAGACCACGTGTTTGGTCTTGCTTCAGCCTTGCAGTCTGTAACCTATTTTATGGTGGAAGGCATCCTGCTGAAACAGAAAAAGTCACTTCATTTCTGAACTTCCATTTCCCATAAATCATCTTTACTAATTGATGTAATAATACATTTCACTTGCTGACTTGATTGGCCCAGTTACAGAGATGCTATTTACCCTTGCAGAAGTTTCTGAAAAAGTAATGAATGAACCACATTGCAATATTTTGGATGAAGAAGAATGAAGGGCTGATGGAAGTAAAAGAGACAATTTTTAAATTTAGATTTTTATAACCTTATTTACCTTTGTGTCCTCTCCTAACCTTCTGATATGGCAGTTTGACAATCCTGTAATAAAGCATACTAGTCTTACCTGCAGCATTAAGCAAACCAAGAATCATTTTCAGATCAATCAACTTTATTGTCTCTACACAGATTTCATAGTATTGCTTGGGTAACAAAGCAGAAGGGAACTGCTGGGAAAGACCAGCAGGAATCTAAGACAGAAAGAAATAAAAGTAAACTGAATTATGTCTCTGTGGGGCATGGGAGCTCAGTAGATACCAACTTACAGAACTGTACAAATGGTTACTTGCCAGGAAGGAGTGAATAATTTAACTGGGTAACAACTGAATTTATTACCACGTTGTTTGTTCTGATGTAAAATCTTGAGGATCCAAGGGACAATCCTGGTTTTAAAGAACTTGTATACTAAGAAAGCTATTTAGATAGAGGATGACGGACTGCCTACAGCAGTTTGGAAATCTTGAAGAATTCTTACATAGTCAGCAACTTATTAAAAAAAAATTAAAAATCTGGTTTTCAATAAGAAGTTGAATAAAAAAGTAAAACATGATATTTCCATTTTTGAAGAAAAAACAACATCAATTTTGACTACTCCAGCGGTACCATATCCACTGCACAGATTGTGAGGTCCTATTAACTACAAGTAAGTGTCATTAGGAGGTCGTAAAAGAAATTTCTAGAAGCAATATGCAATAAAGTCACATTTTTCTAGCCTTAGTCTAGTCCTTCAGCTACAAAAATATTATCCTCAGACGTTTCAACAAACTTGGGTTTTAACTTTATTTTTAAAACAGGCTTATTTTCATATACCCTTTGCCCCACCAGGACATATCACTGAAGATTATACTCTTACAACAAGCTTAGCTGTCACCTTCTGTTCAATTATATGAACTATTTTCAAGACCTTTCTTGCCTCATTGGTTGTGAAATTAAAAACTGGAAGTTTTAATACAGAAATACCTAATGCAATATTTCAAAATAAGTGGTTATTTTCTACTTCCTTTTTAAAATAAAATTTTATCAGAATTGAGTTTTTTCTGAAGAATGTTTTCTTCTGTTCAATCTGACTATTTTCAGTTATCTCTGCCAAACAATAAGTAGTAAATTAACTGATAATAATGTGCTTTTAATAGACTATCTGTAAAAATAAAGATAGATTAAACTTCATAGGTGAAAGATTTATGTCACTGTAACTTTGTAAAAATGCAGTTCAGGACTAGAATTAGAAGCATTTCAGAGCACTAACATGGGACAGAGTACCTTTTTTTTTTTCATATGAAAACAACAAAACATGTATTCCATTTCTAAATGATTCATCTTTTTCCCTTCCAGATATACACAGACCTATAGAGTAATAAATAAATTCCAAACTCATTATTTTCCATAATGATTGTTTTAAGAATACATCCATGGCCTAAACGTGTTTAGATCTGCAAAATAATAGTCTTAAAATGCTTTTGCAAAACTAGTTCACAAGTATTCTATTTCTCTCCTCGGTTTTTCTATAACTCGTAACTAAGCAGTGTCACTGCAATGGAAAACCACTACTAACAATTGTACCTTTATATAGCATCTTTCATCTGGAAGGATTCTGAGTGGCTTTGTTTTTATTACTTCAATGCAAAGGTCATTCATTTCCAAATGACAGTTTCTTTATATTCTCCTTCCTGTGATGCAAAGACTTAGAAATGAAAGATTCAGTGAGCTTTCAGGCTAAGCTATATTGCTTCACACTTTCCCTTTATGATTTCAGGTGACTTCCCACCCCCTGCCCCAAAATGAAGGGATGTAAAATCAGGATTGTTGTGCCTAGCCCCTAGAGCCACATTTGATTAAAAATGCAGGAATTAATGTGCCATTGGCTTGCTGTGGTCTTAGCGTATAGTTTATTATCCAGTTTATAAGAAGCATGTTGTTCATATAAGTGGCATTATTAGAAACATAAATTATCATACAAACGTAGATCTCTATTTGCAACTGCTGTGGCTTTCATTAGAACTGTCTAAAAAAAATACTCCAATCAGTTGTCTTAGGAATGATCTATATCAATGTCCATGTCTTCTGTCTGTCATCTGGATTTTTTTGGCTTTCTGGGGAAAATTAAGTACTATATGAAAAGACAAGTGGAAATAAAGTACAGCCTATGAAGGAAACTGTTCAATTCATGTTTGGCATTCCAGTACATCTTTGAAAATTGGAGACTGATAAAGGCCTTAACAAGAAAAAACTGCAAAAATCTCTCAGCACCATTGTTTCATGTTCCTTTACAATTTTACAGTTTTGCTAATTTTAGTAAGTGCTTAAAAGCATTTTACACCTTGTTAAAACTCTAATATAAAAACTAAGGCAATCCTGCAATAAGGAAAGTTATCATCATTCTAGTATTTTGTGCTGTAACTGTATAGAGGACTTTTTTTCGTTGATTAGTTCAATGGGTTTTTTTGATTTGGTTTTTTTGGGGGGTGGTTGCTTTTATGGGGAGGGGTCCCCTTTAAACATAAAAACGGCAGCAATGAAATATGAATGGGTTTAAGGTTAGGGTTAAGTTCCCAATTACTTCAACTGGAATTGCATACTCAGAACTTTAAATCGTTTTAATGAATCCTGAATACTCATTTTTCAAATATTTGCTGTTTGTTTGAATCATTTGCTGTCTTAGACTTTGATACTCAGAGAAGGACTAAAATACGTATTTTAAACACATTCGTATTGTGTATCGAAAGACACTATCATCTTACCACTGCACCAATTTTAAAAAATATCTATAGTAAATCCAGAATTAAAAAGGATCAAATGGAAAAGCCTTACCTTCTCTATAAAGGGCATGTGTAACTTCAGTCACTCAGAGTTCAAGTAAGCCAGCAGCTACTGCATCATGCATTGCTTTAGGGTAGGTCATGAAGACTCATAAAGCAATTTAAAAAGTGTGCATATAAAGTTTAGTATGCTGTTTTCTTTCTTATTAGACAAAACAATTTAACCCCTTACTGACTTTTTTTCCTCCTCCTCCTCACACACCAGCAATGGGCAACTGCCTTGGACTACAGTGTAAATTACCACAGGGTTTACAAAAATATGATCATAGCAATAACAGAGCAAGAGGTCATTGACTTGGCCTCATTCCAGTTATTTTCTCACATGTCTTTCCTCAGCTTCAGAAGGAGCCATTTCATCAATATTTTCTTTTTTGGGGGATGCCAAGGGGATTCTTAAACCCAGGTTTGCCTACAGTAGTCTGTTTCAACATCATAGATTAAATTTTCAAAGCATTTTAAACACATCTCTGCTACTTTTTTAACAGATTGGCTAACCTTTCCTTTTCTACCCTCCCTTCACATGGTTGAACATGAGCAATCATGGGTGAACACAGTGATTCAGAAGAACTGAAACATACGGAGGCTGCAGAACAGTAACATGATCACAGGAAAAGTAGGAGACTCACAAGAAAATGTGTGAATGGTTTCCCATATTGCGGAGGCCATACAAGAGGCTGGTGCACAGAAAATGTGGCTCAGCTGCCTCTGTTGAAACCTAATCCAGTAAGAATCTTTCTATAAGAAGGCAAGAGGATTATATCACGATAAACAAGATTGCCTTCTGAAGGCCAAGATGGCAGAGCCTTGAATGCACAAAATAATGTTTCCACATAGCTACAGAATACGTATGAGAACAGACGGCATAACTACACAGGTGTTGAAGATTGCTGATGTCCTGGGAGTGCACGGGCATCCCTTACCTCAACAGAAGAAGGCTCACTTCTTTAATAGATGATGAGTTCTCTTTCCTTTGTGTCCCTGTAAATCAGCCATTTAATGTCCATACAGGTGTTTTGTATTCACCTTGTAGGAATCAAAACCCAACTTTATTCCCACAAACACATCAGCTTCCTCTTCTGGCTAACATAAACAAAGCTGTTCTTTTAACATCAAATTAAGGCTTTTTCTCTGCTTTTAGAGTGTTAAAGGAAACAGCTGAACAGATAATAGAATGATGTGTTGTCCATGTGTTTTTGTAGGACTGAAGTGTTACAGAAGTGTTTCTTATAACAGCTCCATCAGTGACCTTTCCTTCATTTCCTCTTATTGCCTTATCAGTGGAAGGCTGGAAGGAATACCCAAGAAAGGGTGGTAAATTAGATGAAATTAAACACATTTATATATATTTCCATTAAATTTATCTCATATAATAATAGAAGAGCAAGAATTATTATGCTTCGGATAATACACATTTACTGAGAACCATCCATACGATCACTGTGAGAGAGTTCTGTCTTTCAGACACCAACACGATGCCTACTGAAGCCACCAGATTCTCACACCTGTGTATTAAAGAGCGTTGACTGACCATAAGATGTGCAACAGTGTTAATTGCATTACAAAAAGATAGACTCTGTCTTCTTTTTTGCAGCCACAAGTCTTCCATTCTACATAGTTATATAACCTCAAATTATTTTTCTTTAGAAAATACATGAAATACACCAAATTTTTAGTTTTGTTTTAAAATTTTTGACAATGAAGGAATGAAAATTTTTAACTGACTTCTGAATGTAGAATGTGACCTTAGCATGTTAATTTAGTTAGTAAATTAAACACATTCTGGAATCCTTTTTGGGCACAGAGGCCAGGTGCCAGGGAACAGCCTGCATTTGTGTTCATCCACATCTTTGCCTCTAAACAGACTGGTTCTATATGAACTATTGAGACTAGTTCCCGAGAAGTCTCAGCTCCTGAATATGCCTGGAAATTCTCCAAGTGGACAATTGACACCTTCCAAAATAATCTCAGGAAATAGTCTAACTGCTTGATAACAGAGACAGTCGTGTTCAACTGCTTAAGAATGTTCCTGCATATTACTTAAATTATTAGTATAATATAACCAAACAAAAATTCTTTTAGAAGAGACAACAGTGGAGGATTAGTTGACTAAACTGTATTTTTCTTTCTTAAACAGCATACTTTTCCAGGCACATACTGAAATTCATAGGCATAGTCCTGTCATTGAAACTCCAGCAAAGTGTTTCCAAATCTGCACCAGTATTGGTTAAAGCAGGATTGGATCCCAAGTATTTTAAACATTTGACACAGTACTTACTTTTATGGGGACCTATAAAAAAAGAAATAAAGTAAACTGTATCATCCCCTTCATCTCCATGGACAGATAAGATTAAGTCCACATGGATTTCTGCAGTGAGAATGTGGAGGAACAGAGTATAAACTTTCAGGGTTGTATCTCTAATCTTGAATAAAAACCCACATTCTATATTGGTTTCAAGGGTTTTGTAGGATTCATGAGCAAGAATGGCGCCTGTGTGCTGGCTGTTCTCCATGACACTGCTGTACAAGTTCATAACCATATGAGGAAAAAGAAAGCGAATGTATGTATAGCTGAGTTATGAGTTCTATACTGGATGTAAAAACTCAAATTCAACTTGTTCTGCTGACTAGGAACACAGAGAGGAAACATGGTCTCCTATATTTCAGATACACACCAGAATCAGCAGACTTTCATGCCTAATCTGAATACCTTCCCAACAAGAGCAATTGGTGCTAAAATGCTAAAATAGGTTGCAAAAATACCAAATACAAATCTAATATATATGTAAGAGCAGTCATTTGAACTCCTAACTCTCAAGACTCTGCCTTGGGTAGCATTTCTAAGTTGTTTTTCTCAGCTTGTCCATTTAAGAGGTTTTCAACTCCATACAGAACATTCAGATGTTCACTGAAGCATAAAACAAGACTGTGAGATAATTCATTTGCTGCACAGTATTTAGGGTACTTATCCTAGAGACGTGATATGCAGTCTCTGACCTAGAGAATATCCAAGGAGTTTACACAAAATGAAATAATTTCAACAGAAAAGACCTAAACTAGCTCTATCTTGGATATAAAACATGATGATTAAGAACATTCTCATACTTAGATTTGAAATTCCTGAAGGATCATGAAGCTATGTTCTTCCATAATCTTAGGAAAATGCTATGAATATGTGTTCTTTTGTAACATGGAAGCCATTGTTATTTGGTGAGTCCTGTGTAAGTCCACCAACTAATTTTCTTTTGTTAACTATACTTAAATATTTTTTTCTTTTTTGTCTCAAATTAGAAAACAAAATTGATTTTTTTTTTGGCCAAGTATGGAATCTGGGGCAGGGGTGCTTGTTTTGGTGATAGCAATGAAAAACTCATATTACTTCATTCAAGAAGGATTCCTTTTCAAGTTTTATGGATGTCCTGGAAAAATCATTAATCACACAGCTCTGTTGTGAACAAATATTTGACAATAGCATCAGAGTAGCCCATGTGGAGCGTGTTAGGATTCAAAGTATTAACAGCAGAAGCATGCCAACTTTGTAGCAGTTGACTTTTTATGTGAGAGTGATTACAGCTGGAAGCACACTAAAAATTAGCAGCACATAACTACATAACATTAGCAGGAATTGCAAAACTGAACCGAGTCACAATAAAAGCACAGAAGTTGATACTGCAATATTACTTTAAGTCTATAAAATGATATGTATTTCTTGTTGAAATATGGTTTGGGTATCTTTTAATGCTTTTATCAACATAACAAATCTATTTAAAAATGTCTATTGTAGTATAGCTGTTGTGCAGTTTTCGTTCACATCCAGAAGTGAATTATGCTTCCTGATATGCAGTGATCTATGCACTGGACATTCAGGCTCCTAATGTCCAATGTTCATGTATACTTCTCAATTAGTCATGCTATATCAAGTGGAAAGGGGGGAGGGGGAAGAAAATGAGAGAGAAAGAGAAATAGAAAGTGAGAGAGATGGGAGCATGATGTAACAAAACCACTTTTTACTTTGATGCTTTAAAGAGGAGGCATGAGACTCATGCATACTTCTCTGGAGTCTGAGTCATCCAATACCCCTCAGCATTTGAACTAACAGTACAAGTGAGCAGAAGAGAAAAACAATATTACAACTACATTAAATCATTCTTCTTGGTAGATTTCTGAATTATTTTTTCTTGTCCAAGTACACCTCTAAGGCATAGGAAACTTAGTGACTTGTCCATGGAGACCAAATTCAACAGTCATATTGAGCTTCTCTGCAGAAAACAGGACAGCAGTTCCCACACAGTCTCCAGGAAAGGGAGTGAGATGATAACAAAGCCAGGTGAGGAGGCTTGCGAAAAGTACTTTTTCTGACAAGGAGCAGAACTGTATGTAGGATAGGAAGGAACTTACCACCCACTTGTATCATATTAACTAAATAGCCCTTTTTTTCTTTCTTTTTCTTTTTTTAAATGAAGACTTCTGTTTTAGTAAACAGTATTATTTGTAGCAATCCAAAATTATTAGTCCCTAATTACATTACCACTATGTTCACAGATCAGTTTGAAAAGTGTTTTATTTCTGGTGCTGTTGGAACAGATAGGGAATGTATAGGAGGCAAAGTTTGGAAAAAACCTGTCCAGACGTGATTATGGAGGTTAATGTAAAGAATATGCTTGTAAGGATATTACAGTTGGTGCACCAGATTCACAACTCACTGAAGTCACACAACATTCTTCAGTGCAGTGTTAGTGGGAACAAAGATATTGAAATGAAAACCCAAAGCCCAGAGAAGAAAAGGAGTTTCCTAATTATTTTCACTCTGGTGTCTAAGGTTCATTCTACTGTTAATAGTACAGTGAGGATCCTTAAGCCCTCAGAGAACACTGTGTTAAGAAAAATACAAGTTTTCTCATGTCTTTAATACTAAAATGTTATAAGAATCAATGTTCTCACAAAATATTCTGCTGATAACTTCTGGTCTGTCACTGTTTTCAGATCTGGTATAATTCTCTTTAGATCAATGACTTTTTTGTTGTATAATAGAGCCAGGTCTATCTGAACTTAGTCCTACAAACTATCTTCCAATTTCAATTCCTATGCAGAATTTCAGTGTAGCATGCTCCCACATAATTCAGAACCTGTTTTTTGACCCATTTATAAAGTTGTGACTCCATCAAACTTGTTTTACTTTTGACCAATTTCAACCAACTCCCCCTGCCCCCCTGCTCACTGCAGGAGGGGTTGGACTAGGTGACCTTTAAAGGTCCCTTCCAACCCAAACTATTCTATGATTCTATGATTCTATTAGGACAGAAAGCCAAATCCTTATTTGCTTGGCTTTACATCCTCCTGTGTACCTTTGCCATTCCTTAGTAACAGCTTCATTTGCTGACAAGAGTAATTTATATTCAAGATCATCTCAGATGAACTGTTACTGAACATTAATGCAGGAGATGACACAGGAGGCACATAAGCATCTCTTAGAGAGACAGTTTCTTAAAAAATATCCCCTCTTACATTTATTATTATTAAAATTCCTCCTATTTGCATCACTGAAACAAATTCCCAGGCAGTAATGTTCTACAGACAAGACCATTGCTGTCCAAAATGGTATCACAACACACACTTTTTCAATTTGTGTGCCAGACGTGCTACTGGAGGTTTGGGAAAAGCCACGCTGCCTGATATTAGTGCTCACTTTCTGTGCAACACAACATGAAAGATCTGGCATATGTTTTGTGCTTCTGACTTGATGCATATTTTATGTATTTTCTTGAATGTCTAAACGAAAAATAACAGTAAATTCAAGTGTTTTTCGTCATGATCATAAATCAGTCACATGTGTGACTAGGTCTAGGTGCTGCAAAGTTACACCTCGTTTATCTGTTTTTCATTCAGGAAGAGCTGAAACATTTTAAACTAGATTTCAAAACTTCATAATGAAATTCCATATGAAAATATATTTAAAAGAGTTTGTCATTCCTTTAAGCAATTTAATTTCCTAATTTACCGCTTCAGACTAAACCAATTTAATTAAGAGTTAAACCTTAAGAAAAATATCTACATAGCGGACTTGTACCAATTTGAAAGAACTCTTTTAAAAGCTGAGCTAGAAAAGTAGTACTCATTTAAATTCTAACACCAAAGTCAGCCCCAGTGAAAGTGAGGATATGAATATGCATTTGGAAGTCAGTTGGGTTTATTTGGCTTCACAACTTGTTTCCCAGACTTCAGTAGTTAAAAATTTGGCTTAAAAGCTTCATTACCTGGAGGATCACATAAATTTTCTTGTTACTGAGCCAGCCTTCAGAACCAAGATGAAGCTCACAAGTGGCAAGGGAAATTTTCAGAGCTCTCCTTTACACCATTTAACTCACCAATCATTAATCTTTTCCACTTAAAGAAATATTTCAGGGCCAGAGCTTACTTAGCCATTTAACTGAAATTTTGGAAGCACTTACAGGAATAAAAGCAGAAAATTGTGTCTGTAATGGATTTTTGAATTCAAAAGAAATAAGACTATATGGGCAGTTTAACCCACTTTGTATTGATTTGGGGAAAAAGAAAATCAGGACTACATTCAATGTAAGACTTTAGTGAGTATGCATCAGCAAATCAAATTTGGACATAAGAAAAAACAACATAAACCGACAAAGTTTATCTTCTGTTGTGTTTACATAATCAGATGTTGGCTAAGAAGGACAGGGCATACACTGAGATGGAAAAAGATTGTGGCCCCATCAATATTTAGGAGGCTTGATATTTTTGAAGCAGTCAGCAGTAGCACACATGAAGGGACTGTAACCATCCACAAAGATACACAGGCATTTAGTTACCCATGACTGATGAACATATCTTTCTCACAAATGTCTTTCTACTGATCTGCCTCTGGTATCATCACCGTGGGGCTTATGGTGCAGTTGCCACACCAAGAAAAATATGACAATTATAAAAATACCTCAAGTATGCAGCCATACTCCCAGTTCCAGTCTCTACCCAAGATCTGGGGAGCCAAAAATGCAAAATGCTTCCTTATCTACAGAACAAAATTAAAGTTTCAAAACCTGGACCCTTAAGTCTCAATACCTGCATCTTACTTCAGGCAAGACTGGACATGGCAAACCTACTTTTAGAGAACATTCTGGAATTGCCTGTAAAATTTGATATGGTTAGAATAACATTTAATACTTGAGTACTCTAGGCATCTATTCAGCTCTTTAGATCATCAGCTAATTAAGCCACCTTCTAGAACAAGATGCTAAGAAGGATAGTAATCTGAGAAGCAGAAACAGAAATTTATTAATAATGGACTTACAAGGAAAAAAAAGAGCAAATTATCAGATTTTTAACCTGAAAAGGGCCATGGAATCTGCCACTGTTTTTACAATCTACCTAAATAGTCCAGCAGGGACAGCATTTCAGGCAAACAGCTTATCTGAAAGAGCAGTTCCCTGATTAAACCAGCAATGATAAATCACAGAGTATTCTCTAGTGCAATGCACTGTTTTAGCCATATAAAATGAAAGAAAAGGATATGAAATGCTAGGCCATAGAGGCTCTAGATGGTGAAAGGCAGTTTTGAAGTCTACAGAGAATTGTTCATGTGTGAAAATATTTAATTTCTTTCTCCTTTTTTTTAATGATCTCAGGGTAGTTTGTACTTTTCACAGTTTTGACTCACTCCCCAGAAATGAAGAATAATTGTAGAAGAAAATGACTAAGTGTGATCATGATTAAAACTATACTAACAATGACAACAACTTATTTTTAGTAACTACATGTAATATTTAATAACAATGTAAAATCTACAGTTTACTACCACTAGTATTGTTAAGCTAGGGAATACAAAATTTAAAATTGCAGAAATAAGGTTATCTTAATTTTGATCCTTCGAGTCTTAAGTATAACCTATATTTATCTGAATTATACTCATATATACTTATGTGTGGGTTTCCTCTCACTTTCTGTTTTTACCACAGAACACATCTCATTTATTGCTCAGAATAGGCATTGATCAATTAATAGTTACTTTTTCATTATTAAACTTGTGTCCCTGGGCCTCATTAAAACATACGATTCAAACAATGCACTGCATTTTACCTTGAAGGTAGATCTTTGTAGATCTTCACTACTGTTGGAATTTGGGGTTTACAAACAGGAATGAATCTGTTTTTAAAGGACACAGGAAGGTCTTCAATGATCCAAGGAAAGAAAACACGACATTGGTATTTTGTCCTAAGAAGAACATAATAAGGGTACTGTGATGAGCAAGTCAACAAAAGGATGTGCTTTCCTTTGGAGCCAAGACAGAAGATGCAATTACAAGACTGGAATTACTCCAGTTTGCTTCGTAGGTAGTCAGGAAAAGGTCTTGGAGTTCAAAGTGGTCCTAAGAGCATGATCATGGCTATAACCGATAGCACTATATATGACTAATTGTAAAAGACTCTGGAGATCTCTAAGGGGCGTTGGAGGAAAAGAACATTAAAGCATTTCCCAGAGATTCATCCCATGTCATGAGCAAAAACAGTCAGGGGTCAGAAGAAGTTATAACCTTCTTGTACAGCAAAAGAAGGATGTGTCCTTGTTAGAGCTTCCTGGAATCAATCTTCCATGAATAGTATGGCTAAAGTAGCCAAGAGGGATAAACATAAGAGGGAGTGAAAAGGTGAAAAAATATACATATACACTTAGCACTAAACCATAAGTCAGGATCCTGTGTAACCAAGTCACAGATGGACACAAAGGAGAAACTATTTAATTTCCTACATGTTACTGTGAGAAGTCTAGGTAGTAAACAAATGAAAATGTCTGAGATGAGTTTGACCTACTTTGGAATTACTGAATTTGGGTTGCAATATTTCAGTAATTCCTAAAAGAAATTGTGCTATAAGATTCACATTACTGGAGTCTTTCCATTGATGATTATAACCTATTTAGGAAGAAGTCAGTGGGGAAAAAAGGAGGGGGATGGCACAATATTTTAAAAATAACTTTAGCTCTTTCTAAGTCACCAACATTGTGAAACAAATAAACTTTAATAATTAGGAGTTACCGTGGTAATAAATAAAGCACTAGATGTGGAGCTGCAGATTACCAAATCACATTAAAAACCAGGATGATCAACCTTTTAAAGACCAATATATCATGCATAGATGGAAAAAGATACATTATTGTCAAGGATTTCAGTTCTCACTGACACATGTTGGAAGTCACATGCAGGGAGGCCTTCAATACTTTCAGGATTTATAAACTTATAATCTGAAACAAAAATGTGACATCTCATATAGAGGAACTGCAGGCTTTTTATCTCCACATGTAAAGAAGCATTGATCTCAGAGCAAAAATTGACAACTGGTATAGTACAAGAAATAATGAGTCAATTATGTCTGAGAGTGCAAAGTCCCAATCTCCACCATATTTACAGTACATTTAAATTTTATAGGCTAGCTTCATGAAGTTGATAACAATTAGGAGCAAAGTCTATTGGGAGAAAGTAATTAAATGTGACGGATAATTGGGAATTCCGTAAGTGCCAAAAATGTCAAAATTTCTGCTGAAGAAGACGACTGTGCTAGCTAAAACAGACATAGAAGGAAACTGAAAGCATCAATTAATTAACTAATAATTATGATAGAAAAAAGGAGGAGCTGATAGTCATAAATATATAGCAAAAGATGGCAAATATAAAAGATTTATAATGGAAGAAAAAAGAAATCTGCCATTTACATATACATCTATGTGATTGACAAACCATTTGATGTTTTTCAAACTATTATACATTCTTAGAGTACATCTGGTGGTTGGACAAAAAGCTTGATATTTTCAAAGTAGGTAGACTTAAACTTCTACATCTTGATAATTGATAGGCAGTATTAGACATTTAAAAGGTTAAAACAAGCTAAATATTTTTTTAAAAAATTAAAAAATATTTTCATAAAGTAATGTTTCTAATGTCAGCCTCTAGATTTTAGTTCTTGTATACATATTATTTAACCTTTTTAGTCAATCACTTGAGGAAAGACAATGTAATTACATTATTATAAAATTTGCTAATGACATAAAGATCAAGAGAATCAGTAGTAGCAAAAAGACTATGTCAAGCATGCAGAATGAACTCAGTTTCTTGGTAAACATACTGTGGGAAAACGATGTGTGTTTCAACGCTGCCAAGCAGAAAGAACATAATTATGAACAAGGAATGTAAGTCATTCTTCAGATTGGGAATTCTAAGGAATGAGAGAAATATTGAGTGACTTAGAGGTCAGCATGGATAATTACTTGAACATGAGTTTTCATTGTGGAATACAAAAGTCCTTGAAAGTTTTAGTAAGAAAATGCCAAGTATGAGTGAAGAGGTTATATTACATCTGTACTGGCACTGAAGCCATCAGTGCTAGATTAGTGTGTCTAATTATGTGTTCAAAGAAAGATGATGAAAAATTAGAAAAGGTTTGGAGAAGTCCAGGAAAATGATTAAAGGACCGGAGAACATCTCTTACAGGGGAGAAAAAAAAAAAAAATTAAAAAAATCAGAAGAATAATTTAGTTTCCAAAATTGAAGGTTAAGAAGTGACATGATCAGTGATTGAACATTCTTTCCTGATGAAATCTGATAACAGAGAACTTCTCAACCGGAAAACATAAGGACAATAATTCCTTCTTATTATTCTTCCCACAAAATACCAGCATTTCTGTGGGATGATCCTGATTCCCAGCGATACCCATTTTAATGCCTCAAAATCCTTTCCTGAAGGTAATTTCTGTTCTCCACATGATTCCAATTCTCAGTCTCAGAATGAGAAATAGCTGGGCAATTTCTGCCATAATTATCTGTTAAAAACTTCATCCTGAGGCCTGACAATGAAAATTTCAAGTAATTAAAATCAGGCTGCCTTCTAAGAATCAAAAAATGCATGATACACAATCCTGGCCTGAGGTGTCACCTTCCAAACTACTTACAAATTTTCTGTGCTTTTGATCCATGTGACCTCACAGAGTTTCTCAAAAGTGGAGGAGTGCTCTAATCTACATTTTAGAACTCAGCTCCTGTGAAAAATTGGGCCTTTGTGGCTTATCCAGAGTCACAAATAAAACAGTGGCTAGTGATAAGAATTCAAAACAGATCTTTTGACTTCTAACTTCTGTTCAAGTTACCACCAGACTTCCCTGTTAATAATACATAGTGATTAACAGTTACTTCATTATATCCACATTATAGTATTTACAGATTCTGACTTCATATTCAGAATTCCACAGTCTTCAACCTGCAAATTGCTTAGTCAAACAAAACAGAAATAATTAAAATGAAAGCAATATTTAAGCACTGTGGGCTATCCAGTTTCTGGATTATACAGACATTAAGCTTCAGGCAACGGGAGAACCACAGTGTAAAAAAATCAGTTCTCTTATAAAAAGTAGAGTGATAGGTAACGTCTGAGTGGGATTTTGAGGTTCCTAGTCCCAAATTTAGAGTCTTGAGCCTCCAACTTTAATCCTAGGCACTGGCCTGGAAAAGTTTCCATGTGCTACAGTTTATGTTCTAATCTAAACAGTACAATATACACTGGCGCATGTGTTATTTCACGGATGACACAGTTTTCCAGTTATGACAGTTTAGTAGTGTCCCAGGCTCTTGGTTCCCACACATTCCACGACTTTTTCATTTTCCAGAACTGTCATCAAAAGCAGCTTAAAACTGCTGGAGGACACTGAAAGAAAAGAGAGAAAAAGATATGTAATATATTTAGATAATAAATTGTGATGGATCTGTGTTATGACATTATCTGTTGCTATGATGATAGGTCAGGATTGCAGTCAGGCAGTTTAGAGCAGTTAGTTTAAGAAAACAAAATTGTTCCCAGTAGATTTCTAAAGGCCATTACAAGCAATAGAGAAAATCTCTTTCCTCATCCTCTTCTCCAATGCTCGGTCTGCCTTCTGCCACAATGAATCGCGATGATATACAATTTTTAATTTTTCACATTAATTTTCTCCAAACTGAGAAGAACATTTTCTTCAAAATAGTTTATCTGCCTACTCTGATAAACATTAAAGTGATGTCAAGGTCCCCTCATCTTAGGAGTGTTTGGTGCTTTGCTTACTGTTTTTGAATTGATTTGATCCTAGTCAGCTAACTTTGTATTTTCAATACGAGTCACATTTGCTGTGTAAATGAAGACATGCTTTACCACCTCTTGTTTCATTGGAGTAAGTTAAGATCCATGTTTCAAGCCTGGACACCTGATTTTTCTCTTTTCATATATGTAGAATCATCATTAGTCCTTTTATGAATTATTAGCTATCACATGTGGTAGAGGACTTTTAGTTTTTATGTAGCATTTTTCTACAATACCATTGAAGAGTTTCAGTTAGTGTGACATATGCATATCTGATTTTGTTTTCCTTCCAGAGGTGCAATTCTAAGTATGGATGGGAACAGAAAGAAAAGTACACCACAGCAGAATGGAAGCAACGTGATAAAATTTTAGTTTAGAAATGTGCTCTTCAAATAAAGCCTTTTCATAACTTATTTGTTGTCAAATTCACTAAGAAAAAAAATACTTGGAAGTTACAGATGCTTTGAAGAAACGTGGAAATAAATTTGCAACTGATTTAAAGTACAAAAATCGGATTCTGCTTTAGGCTGAATCTGTTAAAATTATACCAATTACAAACTGGGAAAGACTTGGAGTTACAACCTTCATTGTTAAGAACCTAGTTACGTACAAAGTGGCACACACAGATTTGTTTAGTGCATGCTGCATCTGTGTCTACACGTATTAGTTTATGGATTTAAGCTAGTTCACCTTCCAGGGATGAAATGACATCAGCCTGTATTTAGAAAATGTCAGTGTGTTAATCCAGATTATTAAGGCATGTATTTTTAATTTAATAAAAGTACATAGGGAATACATTACATTCTAGGTTAGAATTATTATAAACGGTTCAACATACATAGCAAGCGTGTTCTCCTCCTGGTTCAGGTCAATAAAAAAAAGTATAATAAATCTTTCAATCCTAAAGTCTGACGGGTTAATCTGTGGTTATACTGCATGTCACCATGCACTTTAAGTTTGTTAAAATATTACTGACACCTTCTGAAGTTTAGAAAAATTGGATTCCTTTAATCTGTCATCTGTGGGTAGATGTAATCTCAAAGTCTGTGTTCAGTAACTTAAATTTAACTGAGATTTTCGGTTCCAGTCATCAACATCCAAGGCTTAACTGTGTTATCTTTCTTGTGTTTGCAGAGATTAAAAGGATTTTAATGGTAAATTGAGAAAGATAACTTCTCTTTCTACCCTGTACTATGCACTTTTAAAAATGGCTTTTCTCGATGCCACAAAAATCTGTTCGAAGCACAGCATCTTGTTTCAAAGAACATAAATAACTCAGAGCAAGTTAACAATCCTTTGCTTTGATCATGCATATCCCCTCCTGTATGAGTAGAACAATGAAATCAATAGGATAATGCATGCAAGTAAAGGCCTTTTGTGTTAGCAAAAGTTATCATCAGCTTTGTGCCTACACTTTTTTGTAGTAATGAGGAGACAAACACTGCTGCATCTAAACTCTAAGCTTTCATTTTACTTCTGTAGGAGGAATGATGGTAGAAAAAAAGACTATTTAATTATCCTTGATAATGTCTGCAGTACAGAGGAGTCCGTGCTTCTAATTATGAGATATATCAAGGAAGGGTTTTATTTGCCTCTTTTGTAGTGATACACTGGATCAGTCACCATTATGCCCACATCCTAGGCAAAATTCAATTGGCTTCACCCATTCACAGTAGCAAACATCAGCATCCAGAGTGACTATGTCTGACAATTTTCAGGATTTGGAGATTGTCCCAAACTTGCAGGTTTTTACTTCATGTAAATAGTCCAAATGAATAAATCTGATTAATCAAATTTCCTCAGCTGAACCCTATTCAAGTCATTGAGTAAAATCTATGTTTTATAAAGTATATAATTTTTTTTTATATTTTATATAAAATTAAAAACTTAATTATATTTGTAGCATATTTTTTGTTGGAAAAAAATTACACTAAATTTGCTATTTAATCTGAATACAATTGCTCACTGAGGTGTTCTATTGCAGATTGGGGAAGACTGAATATATAAAATGTAATTTTCATGGGTCTAACTGCTTCACGAGTTTTTATTAAGGTCAATATGTATTACCAAATCTAAAGAAATGGAAGCTGCAACATTCTTATTAAATATATTGTTGTGTGATGGGACTCCAAACTGAGAGGTAGAGTTGCTGTTTCCTTGAAGAGCAAATACGAAGGCACATCCTCCAATCTCTAGACTTAACTTTTTTACAGTGCATCACATAGGAGCGAGGTAGCTTGGTAATTAGGGAAAAATCAGCTGTGCAGGATGAGTTAGGCAAAACAAGAGGCCTGAAAACAAAGATACTCATTGAGTTCTGGCAGGATGTGACTTCTCCTTTGCTCTTTCCAGTCCAGCCACGTTCAATGATTTGTGGGATGGCCAAACTCCATCAAGTCCGCTTCTTCCCTTGGGGTCACAAGGAAATTCCTCCTTTCCCATCACCACTGAAGCCTGACTATGCAGCTCTTCTCTTCTGCATGCACAACTCTGCTCAAGACTCATCTGCCCTTCATCTGCAAGCCCTTCATCTGCAAGCTCCTTGTTTGCTGGCTCATGCCTTCACCTGCCTTCTGCGCTTCGACTTTGACAACACGTACAGGACTTTCCTGTAGGTCTCAGGAAGGTTTTTGTGCTGATCCTGGTTGATCTTTGAGGATAAGCAAATTCTTTCTCCTTCCAGGGGACTCCCTTGATCCAGAGGGCCACACTTGAGACCAAAGGTAACTGTCCTCCCTACTTTCTACTACCAACTTTTCCAACAGATCATACACCAAACAGCATTTACACAATAAAATGAAAAGAGATATATTAAGTAGCTTTGTTTGTCATGCTGTTAGAAGTAAAATTTACAAGGAGGTGGTTTTAATGCAGCTGTAAATTATATTTCCCTCCTTAATGGTCTAAATGTTCAGCTGGTTATAAGGTTGGTCTTACTTTTCTTTTTTTCCCCAAAATCTTATTGAGTTGCAAATTCAGAGAGAGTTCAAAATGTGGTTCAGTCTGTACAACAAAGGCTATAGCTCTCAAAAGATTGTAAAAATAGAGCGAATACAACAACATTTATGGTTACTTGGAAGATAATCTACAGTAAGCATATCTTTATATTATTCATCAATATAAATTATTAGAGCAGTATTAACTCAGAAAATGACAGCATCAGAAGCCAGGATTCAGATCCTCAGAATTTAATCATCTGCTACTATAATTCTTCAAAACATTCATGGTTGACCTTATGATGATGATAAGGCCAGCATGTAGAAGTGCTGTTATTTCCCTGTGAAGTGACTGGGAGTAAACACCACACTGGGCAGTGGTGAGGTGGAGACAGGAACTTTCTTAGTTTATCATAAATCCAATATTTTTAATAGTTAAGGGTAGATTTGTAAAGAGTAAATCCCATCTCTCTCATTCAAAATCTCTCTCCCATTACTTCTCCTTGTCCTACATCAGAAATGGAGCGTTATGGGTCATCAGTTTTGTTCCTTCTCGAGTAATTTATTATATTACTTCTATGCTTCCGTAGCTGCCTAGTATCTAAAAAAAGCACTGTTTTCAACTTTTTCACCCCAGTTTCCTTATAGCAGAGGTATGCAGTCAGATTTTCTTCAGCTGGGGAAATCAGAGGGATTAGCACATACAGAGTGTTAGGAAAGTTCCAACCTGGGAAAGTCACGTTCTTGATTACGTTGTCTCCCTTGCCAGGTGAGTAAAGGCAGTGTCCAAGCACTTCAGTGTCCATCAATGTCAGTCTACAAACTTTTATGAACTTTATGAGACCTAAACTAACCTGCAGTTGAAGCCAACATAAGATTCAGGGAGAGTATTCCCATTGCTTGTGTCAGTTTTGTTTTCTGGTGGAGTGACATCTGCCTTGGGGCAGGTCAGCCTATGAATATAATTATTATAATATAATATAATTATATTATAATATAATCTCTGAAAACAAAACAAACAAAAAAAAGAAGACTGATAGAGTGAAAGGCATTTCCACAAGCTATGTGGTAACCGGTTTCTTCTGACAAAGCTTTTCACCAGACAAAACATTGTCTACTGAAACCACAGAATCATTAAACTACCGAGTTTGTCGTGATTTTGGGTGTTATATTTAGAGTATTGTTCTTTTTCCATCTCCCCCTCACACTCTTTAAATCAGCTACTCATCATTTTCTGTTCAAAGCTGTAGAGAGGTCATGAAAACTGAAGAGGTTACATGTGGTGGAAAGAATCACTTCATGCATTTAAAAGACATGTGCATGACAAGCCAAAAAAATAAATTTTAATTATTTTCCTTAATGGTACACTATCTCAGTTCCTCTCTGCTATAAACTATAAATCATCTGCTATAAATCATGAACACTAATGAGAATACAGCAGAGTGAGGATTAAGAAACTTTGGTGTTTTGGCTCTATTACTGACCGTAAGAGGGTACCAAGGTGCTATCAGAGGATAAATTTTAAATTGTTAAAATAAATTGGGACTCCCATTGCACGCAAAAAGAAGCTGTGTTCATGTATAATTATAGGATTATGACCTATTTTCCTACTCAGGATCTGATCTGTAGGTTTGCTAAGCAGCCTCAGCTTATGTTCAGTTCCTAAGGGGACTTAATCTCATTCTAGATCATCTCTTTAAATTAGTATAAAAAGACAAAAAAGCACTGCATTAAAATCAGAAATTACTACTATTCCATTATTTAATATTTTTTCAACTAATCCAGTATTCGGCATAAAAGATTTTTTCAATGGCCAGTGCTTGAATAAATATACATATGTTAAAGTTCCATCATATCTATTTTGCCATATTTTTAATTACCTTTTTAACATTTGCAATATCACTTTTTTCAACTGCCCATGATTATTCTGTTTCAATAGTTCCAGTCTGCTATCTTACACAGTTTGCAATTTACATAATTTTTGGATTATATATTTTACCCCATCAATCTTAGTTACTAAAAATGTGTGATTTATATAAGAATTTTCTTACTTGTTCTTTGGAATCAATGTTTTCATAACCTCCTTGTACATAACAATTCCTTCCACAAATACCTGATAACCATCTGGGTTATTATTTGGGAAATAAGATGGTGTCATCTATCTATTTTTACATCACTTTGTTTTGCTGAAGAGGCGCTTTTTTGTTTGCTTGCCTTTTTTTTTTTTACTTTTCTTTTTTCTTTTTTTTTTTTGTTTTCTAATTTATAATTTCTTTTGCAGTTAGGGAACATAGTGTCTAAGTCTTCTTCAGGCTAGTCAAATAATGAGTTATTAATGTAAACTAAAGATCCAACAATATGAAAATCATATTATGGTGAGAAAGGATGAGGAAATATGAAAATGGTACAAGAACATAACTAAAAAATATATTTACATATAAGCTTGTACCTGTTGATCTTATAATAAATAAGAACAGACCTCTGTAATAACTAGAAGTGAATTTCAAAGAAATCAAAGAATCAGTTAAATATATTGGTTTCTTAACAGTCAGAGGAGAAATCGCTTAAAAGATGTGATACAAAGATAGAATGTACTGAACTGACATACATAAAAAAAATAATTCAGCTTCTTTCTTTATCTTTATTTTCCCCTTAATTTTTTCCTTATTTTCCCAGTTTTTTCCCTGTGATATTAATTCTTTTACTGGTGGCAAACATTACCAGCTGCCTATCTTCAAAATTATTAAGCTCATTATCTTCTGAACATATTCTTTTGTGCCAACATAGTAATAGGATGGATAATCTTACATACTATCCCTGTAACTATATATGGCTTGAATGAATTCTAACTGCTTTGTAAGTAGAAATGAAAAAAAAAATCTACATTTGTTAGTTATTACTGCTTGGTTTTCCCCAATACTTTCTATTAATAAAAGTAAGCTACTGGTGACTGAGACGATCAAAAATACTAGGGGATGGCAAGTCTTCAGACATAAATCTTTATTTGTATTTTCAGTGTCATTTATTGAGTAAAAGTACACTGGTTTTAACATTAAATTTTACTCATTTAAAACAGTATAAAACACTGCATGTTAAAAACTGTTATCTAATGAAATCCAGTGATGAGGTATAGCATTCAAAAGGCTAATTTCTTGTCTTTTACCAGCTTTTCCATTGCATATCTGACCAGAAGGAGCTGTTAGATGAATATTAAAAAAAAAGAACACAAAAATATAAACTACAAAAATCATAAAGAGTAAACCACAAAGAGTAAATCACAGAAGTCACAAAAGGACGACAAACTATTTCAAATGCAGCTTTCCTCTTGTGAACCCTTACTTATCTCTAGTTGTGGTTAAGGGAGAGTTTGCCTATATCAATAGTACTATACCTGTTCACAAAGCTCACATCTCCATGGACATTAGCAACTTCAATGAAGTGTTGATTTGTCATACTTAACCCAGGAAAACCAGAGAGAAGGAAATACAATGCAGGAGCTCTCTACTCTGCTTTCTCATTATGAGCCCCATAAAAAACTTTTGCCTGTGCCCATAAAAGGCAGAACATGCTCCAAATGTGGGGTCCTCCAGCAGAAGCTATTTTACTGCAGAATGCAGGTCACTGTATATACACTGGGGTAGAAGATAATTGTGGGGAACTGCAGCAGGACTGGACTTTGTTGAAAGCTCCTACACATTCAGAATGTAAAACTGAAGCCAAAGCCTATAAACTGTTGGACATTTTGTGCGGATTAACCATCATTTTGTTTATGCTAGCTGTAATTAGACCACATTGCAAGACATCATCACACAAGCAGACTTTATTATAACTAAACATTACTTTTTAGGAGTTTTGCAAACCTATGATAATTGTGAGGTGGTTCTACTTCCACAATATGTTGAAAAAAACCTGATAGTGTGTGCATATTTTGTTTATTGTTAGTCTCCTGCAGAGTTATTTCCATATGATTTTCCTATTGTGTAATAAACAAAATTGCTTCGTCCCTGAAATAGCTTTATTATGGAAGTTTAAGTGTCAAATGTCTTTGTATTGCTCAGTCCAATGTTAAAATATTTTCCATTAGAGCCAAAGTTTAGTTAGCACAAAACCAGCAAACTAAACCTTTCATTCCTTAAGTGCTTTCCTTTATCTGTGAAAGACTAAAAAATGTCTTTTTAGATGGCACCAGTGGCTTGGGGGAGTGTTTTACAGTACATTTTTGCAAATGCTTATTTCAGGTTTATTGGCCTCACAGCAGAGATTACAGAAGACCACACAATTGGAATGATCATTTTTCTTTGCATTAGCAGAATACATTTAGAATGGCAGCAGCTAACCTTAGGGGAACCTGGACTAATGAATGATGCTTCATGGAAAACATTTCAACATTTAAGAGGGAGTATTGAGGGGAATCTTCAAAAATCAAAAATCACAGTGAAAGCCAATCACCTTGTGTTCCTAATTCCCTGTGTTGTTTTGGGTTTGTTCTAATTAGGCCCCTATCTCCCAGTCTTCAATTTTTTATAAGCACACTGCATGGAGAAAAAAAAAATCATGTTCTAATAGCTCATGGGTAGAAAATTCTTCATTTAACTGCATCCAAATATATATTTCTGCATGAGAGAGACTTTCCTTGCCATAGCAGGCTGGCATGCCATAGTATTTCGAAAAATACATGTTTAAGCAAAGGACACATCTACAACAAATAAGAATTATGGAATCCTACAAACTCCTTCAAACATTTAAGAGAAGCTTGTTGCCTTCTCTTGAATTGACATGTATATACGAAGTGATTTGATTCCTCTTTCTTTATTCTATGAAAGAAATATATGAACAACAGCTATTCCTTGGGTTTAAAAGCTCATCTTTTTTTATTTATCTTTTGGCTGCTCACTTCATAATCACATCATAAAGAATCATTGAACTAGAGTTAGAAAAACTATTATATCATCTCCTTAATCCTCTTTCAAAGTTAGCATATGATACAGTTCTCCCACAGAGACTAGCGCAGACAACTGTCTTTTGCAGAAATTATGTGAAAATATAGGAACATGGGTCAATCTCATCCATATTCATTGCCTTTCTAGGCACATCTTGCACAAGGAATGAATTTGGAGACATAAACAGTAGTTAAAAATAAATGCTTAAAAGCTAGCCCCATTTACTGTTTTCATTACATGTCTGAATAATACAAAAATGGGGAATGAAAATGTAAAACATATTGCCATGATCTGTAAGTAGCACTGTTTATTAATACGGTAGTTAAAACAGTTTTCAAATAAACTGTTAGCCAGCCAAAGACATCTTCTGTGAAAGCATAAAAAATGTATGCCATATTTTAAGTAAACAAAAAATTACTTTATGGATGTGTTCTGCATAATATCACACAAGAAGGATTAATGAAAATCAAAAGCTAAAGAACTGAAATCACTGAATTATATGAGTTTGTCACTCATGACTTAGACACACAGAAAAAGTAAATTAAGTCTAGAAACCAAAGACTTTATCAACCCAATGTTCAACACCACAAAGACTGGATAATTTCCAGAGTATGTAAGCCTGCTTCATATGTTCTGAAGATTCAGAAAAGCCTCTGAAAAACTTAGATATTTGCTGAATTAAAGAGTTTTTTCAATGTTCAGAATAAACTAACGTTAGTATATACACAACTCTTTAACCAGTAGATCACAAACATTCCTACTGTAATCATCTGAAAATAGTTTATAGTCTCTGACTAATATCACTAGCTTGCACAAGTCAGTTTGAAGATTTGCAGTAAAGACATCGTATTACACACTAAATAGTGTATGAAGTAGTTTTTTCATCTACTCCACATTGTAGTAATTCATTTTTTTTATAGAAGTAATTTCATGATGATTCCAATTTGATCACACTGAACTCTCAAAATGCCTCTCTTCAAACCAGGACAGATCATCCTTACAGAATAAAAGGTACTTCATTTTTTATGTAAAATTGTTCCTTGCTCTCTGCTGAGACTAGGAAGATAATACTAGCTTGTACTTTCATTTAGCTTTCATTTACTTCCTTCTGAGGATTAGGAAATGGGATATGATAGTCATATAGTCTGGATGATAACTTTGAATATTGAGAGATATTGATTAAAATATAAAACCAGAAACCTATGAATTCAATGTCACTTTATCAATCCTCTTAGCCATAAGAATTTAAGAAACATTTTAAAAACACAGGACACAATTCTCATAAACTTAAAAAGAATTTGTAAATTTTGTATAGCAAAATGAACTGTGTGTGACTTTACGATGATACAGAATCATAGAATCATAGAATGCTTTGGGATGGAAGGGACCTTTAAAGGTCATCTAGTCCATCCCCTCTGCAATTGGCAGGGGCATCTTCAACTAGATCAGGTTGCTCAGAGCCCCATCCAGCCTGGCCTTGAATGTTTCCAAGGATGGGGCATAACAAGAGTTTGTTACTTCTTCAAAATGCTAATGTCATGCAATATCCATCCTGGCCATATATTGGTATTTGATTATAGATCCAGTTGGCAAAAAACTACTTATAGAAAAAAAAACCCCTCAAGACATGCTGAAAGTTGAAATAAAAAGATATTTTTCTTGTGGTGCTAGTCATGTCCTAAAATATGGCATCACAAGAATTAATATAACACAGTAAGATTTAATTGTCTGTTTCATATAATTGGCAACAGTTGAAGAAACAAAAGAGAGTTTGCAAACTTCTTTGATTTGGTGTATGGCTGGGTTTGATCAACTTCAGTTTATCAGAAAAATATGGCCAAATGAGAGCTAGTGTAATTCCTTTAACTTTAGGACCAATGAGTCGTTAATGAATTTGAATCACTGAACAGAAAAATTATATTATGTTTACCAATCTGGGACTTTCCTTTTACTTTAAAAACTTGATTTACTAAACAAATGCATATGGAATTATCTTTGTTCCCAATTACATTGAGCTAATAAGCTTTCTGTTTATAAACTGAACAAGCCATGAAAAAAACCTTCCATATTTCTCATACAAACAGTAAATTTCTTCATTTCAAAAATTTATGTTTTCTCTAGCATTGGAAGGCATAGTTAAGCAAAGTTCTGGAGTCCTTGGCTTAAATCCAGGAATTATAGCTTGATCTTTTTCCCCATGCAAAATATTAACCTTTGCCAAGTACATAAGACAATAATTAAAACCAGGTCTAAATCCTTTATCAATCAAGATTTCAAAGATGTTGTAGCAGACAGATGCTATTTCAAGCTAAGATGAAAGCTTCACATTATCATGATCACAATTTATGCAGTATATGGCTCTACATCCATAGTTAAACTGAGGGAAGATTTAAAAATTGTGGCTTTGTTTGAAAAAGGAGAACTAGCTCCCTGCTTGCAATTAGTAGGTGAAAAGCCAGGAGAAGAATTTCACTGATACATACTTTGAAAAGGCACCTTACATATGTAGCTGATAGGCTGAAAGTGAATCAAAGTGTCTCCAGAGAGAATGAACAGTGGTTGTACTTGAAAAATGATCATGATACCTCAAGGGAATTAATCTCTTCCAAGCACTATTTCAATCTAGGCTGTCCAATAGGCAACAGAAGCCAGAATACAAGGGGGGTTGTGTTTTTTTGTTTTCTTTTTTTTTACTGAGGGCTGTATGACCTTCTAATTTAAACCACAAATAAGAAGATGAAGAGTGCCCTTCAACTCCAGAAAGGAGTATAAATAAACTATAGTGAATGTAGCTCAGCAGGTTATTTTATGTCCTTTGAAGTGAACAAAATTCTATTTTTTAATTCTTATAAGTGATACATCTAAATACTAACACTATAGCCAAAGTTAATCCAGCCATGACATGGTCATTTAGTTATTGAATCTTCTGATTACTTGACTTAAACTGGGGTTCTTCTTGCTTTCCATTTTCTGTAGTGATTTATTGCACACTTAACACATAGTTTAAATAAAATATGCCCATGAAAACAGATTTCAAAATGGTAGGGCAGATTTGTTAAACTGTCATTAAAAATTACTATTCAAATGTAAAAATAGGAGTCTCATTTTTAACAGTCATTCATTTGCTTAACAAAATGTGTGGTTTATTTCAAATTGTGAGATAGCAATGACTTTGACTAGGTTTTCTGAAAAATCCTTGAGCAGTGTTTGAAAGTGCTGTCTTGAATTATCATCTCCTGATGATACCATGAACAAAGCATAACATGTGTCTCATCTCTCTGCTAAATTCTATGTTAATGATAGCTGATTATTGTTATTATTCAACTGTTTAGTTTTTTAAAACATAGACAAAAATATTTATTAAAATTATTAAAATTCTTTTATAACTTTCTAATTCCAGAAAGAATTTATATAAATATAATCACTACACATGATTGTTTCTTAGTATTCAACCCTAACTACTAATGTTTTGTAGGGAGCGGGAACATTTTTAACCTTTACATTCCTAGAAGAACTTTCTTCTTTACCTAAATGGGATAACAATTTGCATGAATATCAAAGCTGCCATATAAAGGTTGACATTATTCAGTATTCAGATAAGGTAACCCATTTATCACATTGTTGAGCTCTTCAGTCAGTCTACAGCTGAGCAAATTTCTTTGGCTTGCTTTTCCCAGGACAATTATTCTAGATATACTGCTTTCATGGGGGATGTTAACCAAAAGCACTGCTTTCTTTCAGCCTTGCCATGAAAGTCTCTCTTGGCAAATAAGAAATATAAAACACATTGTTTAGATTTCACCAAACCTAAATCGCCACAAGGAGGAAAGAGGGGGCAACTTGAACATTCACTAGAAAGCTAAATTAGGAAAAGGCAAACCACCCAGGAGGGAAGCTTTTGTAAGATATTTTATGATAATAAATAAGAAACTACTTTCTCATCAAAGGCAATCCTTTCCCCTTGCAAATAAAACAAAGCATAAGAATAATATAGTTGGCACTTCAAAACTTGTAACATTTTGGGGTTGCTGAATTAACGCTTTCTGATCCTCTCTATAGTTGCTGTCTACTTGCCCGTGAACCACTTATTGAAAGGAGATCCAGAGGGACCACCCATCCAGAGCCCGTATCACCAAGCAGGGAAGTGCCAAGTTTAATCCTTAGGGGAGCTTTTTACCCCCACTGCATAGCCAACACTTCCATCAAGCTAAAGGGTTGAGTGACAAGAGATTCAATGTTTTGTAATGAGAGGCTAATTTTTCAGGAATTATACTTGGGGGCAAGGGGTCTCTGTAGCAGAGCTGTGTCAATGAAAATGCCACAATGGTGATATCACATCCAGGTTGCTAAGATTACCACCTACTGATGTCCCAAAGGTGGAGACTAAAGAATGAACTTCATAGATTTAGCTATGAGTTCATGTTACAGAATGCAACCATATGTTGGCACTTAGGTTGCAGAAGCAAAACTCCTGACAATGGAAGGAACTGATAAGACAAAGCTGGGGAGAGAGACACAGTCACATACAGATATAACAATAACATTCTTACATTTACATAAAAATCAGAAGATAAGATTTATTGGATTTTTCAGGGCAAAATAACTTTTCACTTAAATATGTTGAAACACCCACATACCAGCTATTCTAAAGTAACTGATTTTTATTTTTAATTTATTATTCAGTAAAAGAGTTTAATATGGGTAAGCAGAGGCTAGAAAATAAACAGTAATTGCCTTTAATTGTTTTTAGCATTAGATTTGTTTGTTTAGATGAAACTTGTAGAATATTATTTATGATTAAAAATGTGTTGATGGTAAGTTAAATGCATGAGTACTCTGATTGCCTCAGGGTGGGAAGAATGACTATTCTCACACACAAAGTACTTGACCCAGGGAATACATTCAAAAATTGGGGTCAAATGTGCGCCAGCTGAGTTAATTTATAAAGGCCTCATTTGTCACAAGTAAAAAATCAAGAAAATGATGGGAAAAAAAATGCCCAAACTGATGATATCCTAGATTTTTACAATAGCTTCAGGTATAAACAACAGCTGCTAAACTGAGACATTGCACTATATCTAAGTAACACAACTTAAATAAGGGATAATAAAAATGTACTTTAAATCTCCTCAAGTTCAGTTGAATACTCCAGTGTGAAATTCATTACTGAAAACAATTTCAAGCTTTTGTTTCAGTCAACTTTCCCCTAAGTTTTCTATGGACAGTTCTCTTATTCGGTGCTTAAGTTTAAAAAAGAGATCTAAAAAAGGTTGATAAAGGTTAATTAACAGAATGATGTTGGCAACAGGGCAAATACATGGAACAAAAAGAAAGAATGAGTTTAGAGGGTAACTTTGAAAAGCTTTTATTTTTTAAAGAAAGAAAAATCAGGGCAGCAGAAACAGTTACTGAATACCAAAAAGAAAGAGGGAAGGAATAGTCACGGTGGCTCTTTTTCTGTCCTGTAAGATTATTGAGTCCTTATTTAAAATGGAAATAACAATCATTACGACCTTGTCTTTACTATATGGATAAAAATATCAATTATGACTCATGTTTGTCTGTTTACATGTGTGCTTTAAGACACAATAGGATGCTGCATACAGGGGACTGAGATTTTTACACTTGATCACATTTTTTGTGCCTTTTATTTCCCTTTCTGGGGATGATGGATGGAGAAATGACTGGCTTAAAAAAAAAAAAAAAAGAGCTGACATTCATGAGATATGAGGTATGGCCTGCCATAATGGTTTAAGGGAATAATACTTTTCCAAAATTACATGGATGCTGCGAATGCAACATCTTCTGGTGACCATTGCATGCTTTGCTAGTGGAAGCTATGTTAAATATACCTCTCCAAATAGAATACAGTGTAAACTAAATTCTCACAAGGTCAGCAAGAACAACATGGACACATTCAAAATTATTAGCAATCTCCTAACATCTTTTAGAACATTTAGGAGAGAGAAATTAATTCCAGGGTAAAGTTAAAAGATTAGTGTACTTACTGAATCCTTAATACCATGGTTCACAAAAAAATAAGTAGTGACGTGAAAGACCTTTTTACAGCAATACTACAGCAGTCACCAGCAAGTTACAGCTAGATTATAGTTATGCTGAAAGCAACTATATATGTTTCAATCATACGTCTAAGTTTTGGTATGGATATAGGCTATTATTTTCAATTCAAATGTACTTTTCTCATTCCTCATCCCTAACGAAATTTCATTTTTTCCCTATTGGTGGGTGAAAATAGCAATAAAACTGAAACACAACAACATGCCTTTCAGATTAGTTGTGGATAGTGTTGTTTTCACACTGAAATAATAGAATAAAATATACTCAAGAGGACTTGATTTTATGAAGACAATCATGCCATAACTCATGTCTGCTGCAAATTTGACACATTTCTCCTCTTTCTCAAGATATTTATGATTTAAAATGCACAATAATTCCCTTTGGATTAGTATTCTTCCTGATCCATCAAGGTTCAGAGGCCAAATTTAATGCATGACTTCCAGACCAAATATATTCAGCAGTTAGGTGGGATAAAGGAATAAGAGGAAAGGAAATATCATCACTGTCATTGTACGAGCAATTGATCCTATAGCCTAGACAGCAGAGGCAGATGATACTGACCTTTGTCAAACTACTGAATCATATCAGTGTCAGTATTATGATCAGCAAAAATTAAACATCAACAGCAAAAATGTATAAGTTTTGGGGCAATGAATATAACACATATATTACACCTGTAACAGAACATGAAAGTGAAAAAACAATCACCATTTTCATGCTGCATTCTGAATACCAGACACAGGGACCATTATTTTGTGCATCTGATTGTGGTACTACTTCATCAGAGATGTATTGGAAGAATGGATCTTTATGGAAGAAATCCATTAAAGCCCAGGGAGAATGCAAAGGTCTTTCACGTCACTACTTACTTTTTTGTGAACCATGGTATTAAAGATTCAGTAATACACTAATCTTTTAACTTTACCCTGGAATTAATTTCTCTCTCCTAAATGTTCTAAAAGATGTTAGGAGATTGCTAATAATTTTGAATGTGTCCATGTTGTTCTTGCTGACCTTGTGAGACTTTAGTTTACACTGTATTCTATTTGGAGAGGTTTCTCAGGGTTTATGAGAGTCTTGGTTTCTCAGGGTCTTCTCCAAGGATATCCGCAGTCATTGAGCTAAAGTGGACGTGTGAGAACATGTGCAGCATCTCTTCTATCATAAACCAAGATATCTTTCAGCCATGAACATAGTGTGAAACTGAAACACAATTTACTTTCTTATTAAATATTATTTATATTTACTATATATTTAGATTTAATATATGTTGACATGAGAGACTTTATTTGTATCTGTTCTGAATTTAAGTAATTGGCAATGCCAGTTTACTGGAAAACATAAAAAAGCAACAGTAAAACGATGAACAGCAATTCAGCTTTGTAAAGTCAGAGTTAAGAACTGTGACTTTGGTGTTAGAAACTAAATTTTAATTGTTTTAGAATAGCTCATAAGAAACACCAGGCTTATTCTTCTTTACCCTTTCATAGAAAAGCATGCTTACGTCTAGTTCTACAAACCTTTTTTGCATATTAATTTAGTGTTATCTTCTGAAAGAAATGCAGAACTGAATTGAAGACAAAAATCTGTGAACCTTATTGGTTGTACATAATAAGCTCCTTTTTTAAAAAGTAATTCAGATACTTTTTGTATCTGAATAACCCTTTTGTTAACTTATTAAGATATTCTAGACAGGTACTGCTATAGCAAAGTGTATGTGTTTTTTTTTATTGTTTAACCTCAATAACCTTCACTGTTGATCTTCTCCTGTGTACAATAATATGTAAGCAGAATTCCCCTTACATATTCTCTTGCAACCAGAGTGAAGAGAAGCAGAATATCACAAACAATTGCAGAAACTTATTTTAAAGTCATAAAGTAGCTTTTTGAAGTCTGGTAAGATACCAAATTCAGTCTTACTAAGAACTTTTGTATTTGGCTTCAAACAGGGAAGAATTTAATACCAGATCTTTTATAAAGAATATAAAAAATTAATTTATATAAAAATATATTTATATAAATATATTATATTATATAAAAATATATGTATATAAAATTAATTTATAAAAAATTAATAATAACATGAATATTTTGTGAAGGAATTACAAAAAGTTTATTTGTTAAGTTCCTCTTAAGGGTTCATATCTGGGCTTTGGAAGAATGTCTGCAAAAATATCATTTTGATCTATTAATGCATATTATGCAAAATTCATGCTCCTGTTTTTTCCATAACGCAGAAAATATGTAAAACGGTGTGAAATCTAAACATTCTCTTACTCTGTGATAGGATATAGTTAAACAAAACAGATTTGATTTCTAACCTGCAATAAAATAATTCGAGCATCATAGATCTGAGGCAAACACAGAAGAAATCCTTCAGATTTGACCAAGCCTGGCTTTGAGGTTTTACATTCAAATATGAAAAATGAAAAATGAAGATGGTACTAAAAGATTTTAGAGGAAAACCAAAGAAAAAGTTTGCAAAACGTAAGAACCACAAGATTTCCTACAGATCTACAGTCAAATGTGCTGGTTTTGTCTGGGATAGAGTTAATTTTCTTCATAGCAGCTAGTATGGGGCTATGTTTTGGATTTGTGCTGGGAAACAATGTTGATAATACAGGGATGTTTTAGTTACTCCTGAGCAGTGCTTACACAGAGTTGAGGCCTTTTTCTGCTTCTCACACCACCCACCAGCAAGTACGCTGGGGGTGCACAAGAAGTTGGGAGGGGACACAGCTGGGACAGCTGACCCCAACTGACCGGAGGGATATTCCATACCGTATGACATCATGCTCAGTATATAAGCTGGGGGAAGAAGAAGGAAGCGGGGGACATTCGGAGCGATGGCGTTTGTCTTCCCAAGTAACTGTTATGCATGATGGAGCCTTGCTTTCCTGGAGATGGCTGAACAACCTGCCTGCTGATAGAAAGTAGTGAATGAATTCCTTGTTTTGCTTTGCTTGCATGTGAGGCTTTTGCTTTACTTATTAAACTCTCTTTATCTCAAAACACAAGTGTTCTCACTTTTACTCTTCTGATTCTCTCCCCCATCCTACTGGTGGAGTGGGCTGTGTGGTGCTTAGTTGCCAGTTGGTGTTAAATCATGACACCAAGCATTTGGTTCTAAATGGAACAAAAGTACTATATGTAGTCAAGATATAGTTCATAAAAATGAAGGACTTTAAGGTTTGGAAAACCTCCAGATAATTAGCTAAATACACAAGTTTACAAACTTTTATGATATGTGGACCCATGAACTTTTTTCAAAAGGAAGTGTAAGATCCTTTCTCTTCAGAGTTTCATGTACGTAGACTACTGTACAGCATTTAAGAATTTCTTTTTCCTTATCACCTTTTGCAGACCCCTGAAATGCAGTCCACTTATTTTCTCTAAGGCTAAAACTATAAACTAAATGGTACTGAGAAACTTTTCCAAGCACCAAGAAGCTTCATCATTCATACTGTTAAATTTTCAAAACTTTTGACATGGACCAATTAGCACTGTCCCAAATATTTCCTGGGCATAGCTCAGAAGATAACAAAGGAATGCATTATGCTTAGTTGGTAAATTACAATCAAGTACCTTAAGATAACAAGATATTTTAGTAGTATAGATGGAAGTAATTCCATGCAGTTTAAACGCTGGACTCGAGAATGATCGGGAAAGTTATGGAACAAATCCTTCTGGGCGCCATCACAAGTCAAATGAAGCACGTGATTGGGAAAAGCCAACACGGCTTCACTAAGGCCAGATTGTGCCTGACAAATCTGGTGGCCTTCTATGATAAAGTGACCTGCTCGGTTGACATGGGGCGAGCAGTGGACGTTGTCTACCTGGACTTCTCCAAGGCTTTCAATATGGTTCCCCACGGCCTCCTCCTGGAGAAACTGATGCGTTACAGCCTAGACAAGTGGTCTATGCGGTGGGTGGGGAAATGGTTGACAGGCTGCACCCAAAGGGTTGTGGTAAATAGCTCTTTTTCAAACTGGCAGCCCATCACAAGTGGGGTCCCCCAGGGACTGATATTGGGTCCAATGCTTTTCAATATCTTCATAAGTGTTCTGGATAACGGGATCAAGTGTAGCCTGATGAAGTTCACAGATGACACCAAATTGAGTGGGGAAGCAGACACTCTGGAAAGGAGAGCCACCCTGCAGGAAGACTTGGATAGGCTGGCAGAGTGGGCTAACAAGAACCTTATGAAGTTTAACAAAAAGACAAGAGTAAGGTCTTGCACCTGGGAAAACATAATCCAGGAGTGCAGCTCAGGCTGGGAACCACCTGGCTAGAGAGCAGCTCCGTCGAAAGGGACCTGGGGGTCTTGGTGGACAGGAAGCTCAACATGAGTGAACAGTGTGCTGCTGCAGCCAAGGCAGCCAATAGGATGCTGGGTTGCATCAAAAAGGGCATCACCAGCAGAGATAAAGAGCTCATTATCCCACTCTACTCAGCACTTGTCAAGCCACACCTGGAATACTGTGTACAGTTTCTGGTCCCCATTATACAAAAAAGATGTGGACAGGCTGGAGGGGGTCCAGAGAAGGGCCACCAAGATGATCAAGGGTCTGGGAAGCCTGCCATATGAGGATAGGCTGAGAGAGATGGGTTTGTTCAGCCTTGAGAAAAAGAGGCTTAGAGGTGACCTCATCACCATGTACCAGTACTTAAAGGGCAGCTACAAAGAAGATGGAGACTCCCTTTTTACAAGGAGTCACATGGTGAGGACAAGGGGTAATGGATACAAGTTACTCCCAGGAAGATTCCAATTGGACACAAGAGGTAAATTTTTCAGAATGAGAACAGTCAATCATTGCCATAATCTCCCCAGGGAAGTGGTTGACTGCACTACACTGGATACTTTTAAGACTCAGCTGGACAGGGTGCTGGGCCACCTCATCTAGATTGTGCTCTTGCCTAGAAAGATTGGATCAGATGATCCTTGAGGTCCCTTCCAACCTGGTATGCTATGATTCTATGATTTCTTCACATTTAATATGCTGATAGAGAGACAGCTTCAGAGTCTCGAGATTAATAGTTTGAACTGTAAAAGTGATATCATCAAAAACAACTGATGTAAAAGTAAAACTAACAGTCTGTTCTACATTGGTGGAACAATGTCCAAAAACTTATAAAAATAAACACACAGAATAGTATAGAGTGAGACAATGAAATTCCTTAAAAAATGAAATCATAATGCACAAATACCGATTTTTTTTTTTTTTAGTTCCAACTAAATTCTCAGGAATGTTTTTCAGAGAAACAGATTTTCCATGGAATAAATTATGAGCAGGCTCAATATGAAACAAAATATTTTTCCTATGCTCCAAATTTTATTATCAATCTATCCATAAACCTTGTGTTTACAGTCACTCGCAAGAATTTGAATAGGTCTGGGTACTTTTCAAGAACTTGTGTACAATAAGAATTTCTGAACAGACTGAGAAATTCCATGTGGATTTTTTTTTTAAAAACAAATAATTCACCCCTCACATTTAGGATCTGACAAAAACTGAAAAAGATGCTGGATAGAAAGACACCCCCAAAAAAAGATGACTATCAATTAAAAACTTTGAAAAGGTTAAAACAAATTAAAAGTTCTAATCAGTGACTAACGGGTCATCCTATGTCCATCAAAGAAATACAGAAAGTTAATAGAAAATATGGAAAGTACTGAATGACCCTTCCCTTTGTAGTCTCACAGCTTGTGGTCATCAGCAATTTAGAGTATTGTTCATAAGGCTAAGTTTTGATTATAATTATTTTAATTGAGACTGCTTCTGACAAGACAGTGAACTGCAGTTAATTGGCAGATGTAATATCTCCTAGTTTTGTAGAGGCTGCTGATAACTGCTCTGACAGAGATTCATGACCACTAACTAGGGTTGGCAGCTTTTAGAAAGGTGCAGACAGTTCCAGACATAACAACTTTTTTAATTTTAATTTTTATTTTTATTTTAATGTTTATTTTAATTTTTATTTTTATTCTTATTTTATTTTTATTTTTAGTTCTAGTTCTATTATTTCTATTTCTATTTATTTCTATTTCTATGTTTATTTAGAAATGTCTGGGTGAATGAGCATGTTTATGTGTGCATGCCTGTAAAGAATAAAACATACAAAAAACTATCTCGCTATACAGTCCTCTGCAATTTCTTGTTACAGGAAAATAGGCTGAATTTCCTATTTTTGCTTTCTGCACTCTAGATTATCAACATCAACTTAAAGAAGGAGCTTACTACAATACTTGTGTACAAATTCTCCACCTTAGGACGAGTATTTGCATATTAGAACATTTAATACAATATATGACATTACCAACTTACGATCTATAACCTTTACTGGAGTGCAAATGGCAGGAGGCACCCTGTCTAAATGCAAATAAGAATAAAATCTTAATTTTTATTCTGAAGTGAAATAATAAAGTGAAACTTCTGATCACTATAAATTTGAATTAAGCAAGCGTTAGCACAGGTGGCTTCCAGGGGTCTATTTACAATTTAAAATTTACCATGACAGTTTATCATGCACGTACACGGTTGGACTCAGTGATTACGGTTGGACTTGATGGTCTTAAAGATCCTTTCCAACCTAAATGATTCTGTGATTCTACACCATGATTCTTTAATCCTGAATTCAAATGACTTGCATGTTTGAATGAAATAACACTATGAAACCTTGTTATGAAATCAGGCCAAACTCTGAATTTGGATTTTGGTGGAATCTATTCTCCCAGATGCAATGATCTGGAAAAGGAAAAAGTAGCAAGATACAGTTTCTGATTATCATAAGAATGTAATTTTGTTCTTTAACACTGAGCAGTTTGTATGATGCCATTAATCTAGATTCATCATCGTTAATTAACTGTGGGCAATTCATAATGTGTTATATAAATAAAAAACATTAATGACTAGGACACAAATCCTTAAAAACACTCAGGCAAGTTAAATCCCTTGGACTGTAGGGGGAATTAATATTGCTTTTTATAGTGTTGCATAAATAACTGTAAAGTTTGGATTATAAATAGCGACCTAAATTTAATTTGCTTTTACTTCAAAAGCACAGCTTCCATTCACTCAACTAGAGCTGTGCATATGTAGCAATATTAGTAGCTGGTATCTACACTATCAAATTATTCATCTCTTTTGATTAACTTTGTATTGTTCCATCCTTAGATAAATGGTATGTATGGAGCTAGTATCTGTGAACCAAAATTGGTGTAATCTCTGAATAAAACAGATTTACAGCAGTGGAGCCAACATGCACTTTGTGGGAGGTATGGGTGATGAACAAGAGTTCAAAATCATATGACCAGCAATTAAACTGAGGTCTTTTATTCTTGTGAAATGATGTTATAGTACTTCCGCAACAGGAATGAAACAAATTGATTTCCAAATACGGCAAAGTAGTTATACATGAATGCATGCTCTGTACTACAATGGTGCACATTTGCCCGCTAATCAGAACTGAGCTTTTGATCTTGACATTCTCTCTAATGCAGAAAATAATGAATCTGTCATATGAACTTGAGTAGACTGGTTAAGCCTCAACCTTGTTCCATATGTTTGTTGCATATACCAGAGGAAGTTGTGATAAGTAGCTTTTCAACATATTACAGCCAGATTCCATTTCACCTAAGCTGAGTTTCTTTTGTGTTAAAATGAGAAAATCTGCATCTATTTGCACCAGTTGTCTCTAATTTTATCCAAATCTATTTTACTCTCATCATCCCTCTTCAATCAGTGCTCCCAGAGGCCAGTGCATATCAACACCACAACAGCAGTGTCTTGCAAGGTCTACAATTATCCAATGACTTGATATGTCAGGCTAATCACATTAAATTGCAGCTATATCCTTTCAACTGGATTCCCCAGCTCCAGATAATCAACATCACAGAGAGTAAGGTTCTCAGTTTTAATTCTCTCTGGGTAGTCAGAATGAGTCCTGTATCATTCTCACAGCACAGCATTTAGCATAACTCAGTGTTTGAAAACCATCTTATTTTTAATCCAATTATTTTGGTTCTTGGGCTCCTCACAAAAACAATACACTTCTTTCAGCCTTAAATTGTAAGCTAATTACCATGATGGTTTGCCTAGGCCATAAAATACCCATTAGAAAAAGGCTACATTAGTCAGAGATAAGTTTGCCAGCAAATCCTTGAGGGATGCAAAGGAGAAACAGGATTCATTCACCACCTGAGAAGCTGTTTCCAATTATTACATATCTGTCTCTAATTGATATTTTAATCCCTAAAACAGTTTTTAGTCTCTATTATTGTTAACCTTTCAAAAGTTCCAATTACTATATAAAAGAGGTAGTTGAAATAGAACAAAAATATCCCAAGTATTGCAAGTGCATATCTTAGATATTTTTAATACAAAATAGAATCACAACAAATCTGAAAACTTCCTTGGAAAAGTCTGGGAACTTTGATATCCAATTTAAAGCACACACATTTTTCAGAAAATATGAAATAAATGCATGGTAAACTAGGTTTCTTTACATCTGCTTCTGAAAATCATGCCTCCTATTCAGAACAACCTCTAAGTCTATGGGATTAGTATTACAAGTGTTCTGGATAAATTATGTGTTAAAGTATATCTAAAAAATGAGACTAATGAGTAGACATTTATGAACAAGATGTTAAACAAAGTTTAACTTCATTTATGTAGACTCCAGTGTACTAGAAATTCTACATCATTCTACAGTAGCAGCACTCTCATAATTTTTAAATTAAAATTTTAAGAAATAAAAAAGTATACTCTAGAACTCTAGAACTTAGGTGGTGGTGCTGGTGATATTAAATTAGATTTCTGAAACACAGTCACACATGCAAAAACATTTCAGAACTCTGTCATAGAAAACTCCTAGTGATACTGTAGATATTACGGGCACTACATTAAGTTGGGGATACTCAGAATCATTAGCTGAATGTCAGCATTAAGTTTAATGTTGTCATTTAAGTGATAACCAGACTACTGAGAAGAGTGGACACAGCTTATGCCTTCAAAGGTGTAAGGTGTCTTGAGAAAATAATATATTTAAATCATTTAATAAAAAGACCTCTTTACTTCCCCAAAACAACTTAATTTACTAAAGTGCACTATAGTGGAACTGAAAATTCTGTGTAACTGAGTGAGCGAGCAGCCGTGTGGTGCTTAGTTGCAGGCTGGGGTTAAATCACGAGAGTCCTTTTTGGCACGCAACGTGGGGCTCGAAGCATTCAAGATAACGACAGGTTTGATTGGAATGTGCTAGGTCCAATTTATAGTTGTTATTGCTGTTTAGCTATTAATTGGCAGCCTTCTGTGCTTGCTTACTGTATATTAGAGTCTAGTGCTCGTTAGTGGCTGCTTTTCACTTTCGCTGCTTGCTGTACTGCTGATCATCTTACTCTGCTGTGCCTGGCAACATTTTGATAACAGCACTCATGATGCACCTGGGCTGGCAGATGGCCAGGACATTGCTGCTGTTTATGTGCTGCTGTACAGGACAGGCTGGAACTCCAGTGTGAACTTGAGTTGAAGGGACTGTGACCTGTGGATGAGTCTACACAGCAGCAGGAGACCCTGGAGTGTCTGTGGCTGTGGATAAGTCCATGCCAAAGCAGGTATATCTCAAGGGTCTATGGCTGTGGTTATGTCTGTGTTCAGCAGGTATACCTCTGAAGAGATTGTGGCCCAAGGATAAGTCCACATTGGAGAAGATACACCTTGAAGCATCTGTGGCTGTGGATAAGTCCTTGCTGCAGCAGGAACACCTTGAAGAATCAGTGGCTATGCATGAAGTCATGCTACAGCACCTCAAAGTGTGTTGCCATGGATAAGCCCATGACAGAGCAGGTACTCCCCTGGAGGTACTCCAGGCATGCGTAAGGCCATGTTGGAGTAAGTTTACCTCTGAAGGGACTGTGACTGTGGGTAAGGCCACACTGGAGCAGGTATATCTCTGAAGGCATTGTGGCCCATGGATAAGGCCACACTGGAACAGGTGCACCTCAAAGTGACTGTGGCTGTGGATAAGTCTATGCTGCAGCAGGTATAGCCCTGAAGAGACTGTGGCTCATAGATAAGGCTCCACTTGGAGCAGGTATACCCCTAAGGGACTGTAGTCTGTGGATAAGTTGAAGCTGGAGTAGGGGCAAGGGGAGGAGTTCATTGCAGTGTTAAACCCTATAACCTGGACCAAAGGGACCAGGGTTGGACATTGTAATGGAAATACCTTTAAATTATTGTAACCCATGATTTGAGTTGCATGTTATAGGCATTATTGTAGCAGGACCCACCTGAACCAATGGAGGACAAGCCTTACAAGAAGCAGTGCAAGTGGAGCAGTGCCCCAGCCTGATCTGGTTTTGGTGCCCAGTAACTCCACTCAACACGCCACCTCTCCTGTCCTGAGTGACCACCATAACAGATGGAGCCCAAAATCATGGACTAAATGAACTCAATGAACTTTTTGTGGGCATTTGTGGACATTTTACAGACATTTCACAGGGGTGGTCCCTAGACTAAGGGAATGATATCTCTGTATTATATCAAAGGATGGGAAGGGGGGTGGTGGTTAACAAGGATGTATTGGATAGTGTGGTACCTGAACATGATGTAAATGGTATGGAATAAGGGGTGGAGAATGGCCTGGTTTTGGCTGGGATAGAGTTTATTTTCTTCATAGCAGCTAGTATGGGGCTATGTTTTGGATTTGTGCTAGAAACAATGTTGATAATACAGGGATGTTTTAGTTACTCCTGAGCAGTGCTTACACAGAGTTGAGGCCTTTTTCTGCTTCTCACACCACCCCACCAGCAAGTAGGTTGGGAGTACACAAGAAGTTGGGAGGGGACACAGCTGGGACAGCTGACCCCAACTGACCGGAGGGATATTCCATACCGTATGACATCATGCTCAGTGTATAAAGCTGGGGGAAAAAGAAGGAAGCGGGGGACATTCGGAGCGATGGCGTTTGTCTTCCCAAGTAACTGTTACACGTGATAGGGCTCTGCTTTCCTGGAGATGGCTGAACAACCTGCCTGCTGATAGAAAGTAGTGAATAAATTCCTTGTTTTGCTTTGCTTGCATGTGAGGCTTTTGCTTTACTTATTAAACTCTCTTTATCTCAAAACACAAGTGTTCTCACTTTTACTCTTCTGATTCTCTCTCCCATCCCACCAGGGGGGAGTGAGTGAGTGGCTGAGTGGTGCTTAGTTGCTGGCTGAGGTTAAACAATGACAACCAGACATGGAGAAAAAAGTAATGATGTCTCCCTTTTCAGCAAGACAATGTTAGATCACTTCTGTAGGAAATGGCATACCCAGCCTCCTTTAAGCTGGATGTACCTCTGATGGATGAATCTTCTTTCTGTTTACCATAAGGATGCTCTGCAGGTTTATGAGTTTAGTTGTCTGGATGTGCTAGCTAGATATCTCTACATGACTATTAATCACTATATTAAAAAAAAAAAAAAAGGCAGAGGGGAAGGGAGATGAGCTTAAAACAGTGCCTGGAAGAAAACAAAGAAAACAGAACATGATCCTATAATATCTTTAGCCTCTTCAAGGGAGAACCATCTTGATTTGGTGTTGTTTATACAATTATTTTTTTTCTTTTTTAATCCAGAATACATAAGAAATCACTAAAACAGCGATTGGAACAACAGAGTATATGTACAGAAAAGAGTCTCAGTGGGATGAGAAATAAAGCAGTAGTCCAAATCACTTGACATTATTCTTTAGCAACACCTTAGTTTGCATCAGAGTAGAAAGACCTTGTACAGTTTAGTTTAAAACAGACATGATTCACTATGACAAAAGATACTTTCATATCACTGAAGCACACATACATCTTCTAGAACAATAATGCCTTTATGTCAGCTGATGCAGTTGAATGGTATTGTGACATTAAATAATAAGGTAATGAATTTAAAATATTTGTCATTCCCTTTTAGTAACTACTTTCCTACCTGGAAAAACTCACTAAGTGGTTCTCATTAATCTTACTGTGAAAATGGATATAAAGGCAAATAAAAACCACACACCTGCATTCTGGAATTGAGCTGTCTTTGAAAAAAAGAAGAGGAGGGCAGACAGCAGCTATAAAGCAGGAGACCTTCCCTTCAATTATGTAATAAATTCAAGGGAAATGCCAAGACGATGGCAGGCTATGCAGCTGAGGAAGAAGAGATAAAACAAAAAAAAAACGAGAAATAAAGACATTAGGTGACCAGACAGATAGAGGTATGTTAACACCTTGGGAGGAGGAAGGAAGTATTAAGAATCATTCCACCCACTAGCATTTATTTTTCAAATTGCGGGTTTGGTGTTAAAGGAATTTAAAACATCCATTAGCCTTTCACAGGGAGAATAGGTCATGAATTATAACTACTAGGGAAGCAGTGGAAGGAAAACCAAGTCTGGCATATATTTAGAGCTAATTTAAAGGTTTGTGTTATAGTTTAGATTATACAGCATCTTCTTACATTTCAAATGAAATTAAGAATGTAGATTTTGGTTCTTCTTATTCAGGTTGATTAATATATCCTCATTGAAATCTATAGTGCTATTAAGAATTGCCATTTATGCTTTCAGAATCAAGCCCATGGAGGTATTATAAACACTAAATAAAATTGCTATGTTTACTCAAGAGGTGGCCACAGAAACTGTCCTTAGTACACAATCTGTTTAAATACAGCAATGTTAGGAAAGTATACATGAAGTTCACTATTAAAACAATCTTTTAAAATTATTTTTTCTTTAAAAGGGAAAATATGTCTCTAATGGCTCACTGTAATGAAAAAGTAGACAAAAAAATAAATATTTGACCAAATTCTTCTCTCTGTCACACTGAGTCCACACAACTGGTTCTAGTGGGGACTTTCTGCTGCAAGAGACAGAGTTTAATGCATTACATTAATGAATGATAAAAGTTTCTTTCACTTCTCCCTCTTGCTCTGCTTTTGTATTACTAGGTTTTCTAGCTGTGCCTTTTCTGTTAATTTTTCAGTCTTTAAGAATGCTAATAAGGTTTGCACCACCCTCACTTTACTATGCACAAAGTATATAGATTTGTAACATCTCAAGAAATAAAGATTCAGTATTTGGCTTAAGCTATAGAGCATATTTTTTAATACTTCGTAATGTGCTGAATTTGTTACCTTGACTGGTAGCCATCAAACACATAGGGATTCAGCACTGTAAATCAGGCACAGAGAGGGAAGCAAGTGCTACTAGCTAGTGGATTATATGAACAGAGCTGTAGCTGCCCTAAAGTCTTCAAAAGAGATTTTAAATTCAACCCCAGTCATGTGTTATCCCAGTACAGAAGAGTGAATTTCTCCCTCAGGGAGCTTATACTAGCTCATATAGTAGTCTTATTGTGGAAAAATCACTTCAGCCTCAATTTACAGTATTCCCCCTCTCTCTTCGCCTCTCCACTTCCTATCCTCAGGCCAACCAAAGAAAATCTGGTTTATATTTCTCAGCACAGCATTTGTTTTCACCTCTGACGCACACCGTACAATCTCTACAAGCAAGCGCCATGTCACCAGCAGTGCCACGCTTCTCACCTTCCTGTCTAATCACTCATGACCTGCAGTGCCTTCTGCCCACAACCAAATCAGTGACACCTCTCCCGATAAAGGCTTATCAAGGGATTTTATTCAGGGAAATGAGAAAATGCACAAGACCATAATTCTGACTTAAATGGATGCTTATCTTCCCAAATTTATAAGGAACACTTTCCTAAAATGGATGATTCCTGTTATACATCTTGTATAGCCAAGTGTCAGAAATCAAAGACAGAATAACTTTCCTGTAAATGCTGTGCTTCAGAGTCACCTTTGTTTCAGCAGCAAAACCTTTTGAGTATAACAGCTGAGTTAAACACAAACAACTGGAAAAAACATTGAGCTAAGTTTCTATGACTAATCAGTGACTGTATATGAAAGGAAAGTAAAAAATTGTGATAAAGCCTATGCAAACTCCATTTTCAAAGATGTCTTAGCCTGCAGAGGTGCATTAATTAAAAAGTCTTATGTTTGGACCTTAATGGGATTTACCCTAAACTGTATGTTGAAAGTGGTGCTCAGCAGCCCCTTGTCGTGTGCTTGAATACCATGAAAAGCAAACACATTCAAAAACCCCCATATGATTCTGTAGAACCATGAACCTGTGACTTAATAAACATTCATATCACTAGCAATTTAAGATAGACATGATTTTTTGATTCATTTTAAAAACCATTTTCATCCTTGCTTTAATGCAGAACCAACTCCCAGCTAACCTCAGTACAGCCATTCCAAATTTTGCTCATTTTACATTGCCTTTTCAGGCATTTGGAGGCTCAAGTTTTGTGCTCATGCTTAGCATTCTGCAAATGGATTTGCAAATGGCCTCTCTGAGACCATTTCTATAGTTAAAACTATGCATGGTAATACAGATGGATTAAATATCATTGTTCTAAACACTATATACAGACAACTCCTCCTCAAGAGCATATAAGCTAAATAGACTAAACAGATGAAGTCTTACAGGGGAAGCAGAGGCATAACAACCTATATTTAACTTATAACATTGCTACACTTCCATGTATGAAACTTTGACTTGTTTTTGTAAACATTTTTAAGCATTGGTCTGAAGCAGTCTGACTACTGTCAGCAAACTTTGTTTGAAAGAAGAATCAAGTGATTTGCCCAGGTTGCTAAAGCAGCTGCCTGGCACAACTGGAAATAGGGTTGAAGTTTCTGGAGCTCTATTTATTAGCATGCGTCAAACTTTGACAAATTTGTGTTCTGGTGATAAGCACTGAAATCTTAAGTAAATGTGTGCTTGTAGGAGCAAATTTTTTTTTTAATCTGAGATCTTCCACTCATTGATATGAATCTTGTCACAGACCCTCCAAGTCCACAGCGTCTTTCTGTTATGTCAGACTGCCATTTTCATCTCTCAGATGCAGACTACGCATATAAGTGAGTTATCTCTGTTTCTGTATGTGTTGGGTTAGCTTTGGCTAACTGCCAAACTCCCACCCAGCTGCTCACTTACTTTCCCCCACAGCAGGAGTGGGGAGAAAGTAGAAAGAACAGGGAAGATAAAGCTCATGGGTTGAGATAAAGACAGGAAGATCATTTACCAGTTATTATCACAGGCAAAACAGGCTTGACTTGGGGAAAATTAACTTTATGGTCAATTAAAATAGACTTGGGTAATGAAAAAACAAACATTAAACCAACACCTTTTCTGCCCCCTTCCCAGGTTTAACTTCAAACCTTCATTCCCTTCTCCTCTACCCTCCTCTGAACAGCACAGGGTAATGGGGAACAGGAGGTTATGGTCAGTACATAATGGTTTCTCTCTGCCTCTCCTTCCTCTCCACACTTTTCCTCTGCTTCTCCATGGGCTGCAGTCCTTCAGGAAACATCCAGCTGCTGTGGTATGGGGTCCTCTATGGGCCATGGTAGACACCTGCACTGGTGTCATTGAGCACCTGTTCCCCCTCCTCCTCTGACATTGTTGTTCCCTCTGCTGTTTCTCACTCTTTTCACTTCCTCTTTCTCTGCCTGTGTGGCATTTTTTTCCCTTTCTTGAGCATGTTTTCACAGAGGCACCACCCACTTGGCTGAGGGGCTCAGCTATGCCCTGGTGGATCTGTTGGAGCCGGCTGGAACCAGCTGTGTCTGGCATGGGTCAGCCTCAGCCTCTCCTCAGAGGGACCACCCCTGCAACTCCTCACTGCCAACGCCTGGGCATGGACACCAGATACACGTTGTTGGACTGGCAAAGACACTCCAGCCAGATGCGTGATGACCATCGCCAACATTCAAAACTAATTTCAGGCACTTAAAGTTAAGCCTATGTGAACAACAGAAATCACAAGCCAAGAGCAGCCCTGAGGAGAAGGACTTGGCGGTGTTGGTTGATGAGAAGCTCAGCATGACCCAGCAATGTGTGCTTGCAGTCCAGAAGGCCAACCATATCCTGGGCTGCATCAAAAGAAGAGTTACCGGCAGGTCAACAGAGGTGGTTCTGCCCCTCTACTCCGCTCTCATGAGACCCCATGGAGTACTGTGTCCAGCTCTGGAGCTCTCAGCACAGGAAAGACATGGACCTGTTGAAGCAAGTCCAGAGGAGGGCCACGAAGATGATTAGAGGGCTGGAGCACCTCTCCTGTGAAGACAGGCTGAGACAGTTGGGGTTGTTCAGCCTGGAGAAGAGGAGGCTCGGGGGACACCTTATAGCAGCCTTCCAGTACCTGAAAGGGGCCTACAAGAAAGCTGGAGAGGGATTTTTTACAAGGACATGTAGTGATAAGACAAGGGGTAATGGCTTTAATCTGAACGAGGGTAGATTTAGATTAGATCTAAGGAGGAAATTCTTCACTATGAGGGTGGTGAGTCACTGGAACAGGTTGCCCAGAGGAGTTGTGGATGCCCCATCCCTGGAAGTGTTCAAGGCCAGGCTGGATGAGGTTTTGAGCAACCTGGTCTAGTGGAAGGTGCCTCTGCCCATGGCAGGGTGGGTGGAACTAGATGATATTTAAGGTCCCTTCCAACCAAAACAATCCTATGATTCTGTAAAAAAAGAAGCCTGTTCAGCTACTAGTTCACCTCAGACAAATCTGAATTTGCAAAAAGTACTTTCTCCTTGCTAACCCTGAAAGAGCCATATGTATATTTGGCTTAGCTTCTTTGCATACCAGAAAAACAGCAGCCTGATACCTCAGCCATCATGTCTAGCCTAAGCCTTGAGTGACCACCTTGAATTCAAAGAAACAAAACCAAATAACCTACAATCAAATGTCTTTACATGACCTTTAAAGTGATCTTTATAGCCTTGCCTAATATGGATCCAATAATGTCTTTGGGATGTGTTGAATTTAGTACAAATTAATGGAACAATACAAATAAATGCTTTCTTCCAGCTAATTGACCAGTTTGTACACTGCACAGTCAACAAATTATGCTGAGATTGATCAGATAGGTTGCTAGGTCAACATTTGATAACCACATTTTCATTCCTACTCTTCATTTTATAAAAGCATTCAGAAGACCCCTCCCCCCCAAAAAAACCCAACCCACAACCAACCAAATAAAAAAACATGAACCAAAATCAGTTTCAAATGAGTGGAAATGTTAAGGACTTTCGCCTATCTAAACAGACATCTCCATACCCAGTAACTGAAAACTTGCTAGTAATGTTTTCAGCAAATAAAAGTTGGTGTCGTACATTAGATGAAGACTGACTAGATGTAGTTTATAAATTATTTTAGGAAGCTAAGATGGGAATAATAAAGAGGATATTTCGATGACTGAATATGATTTAGTTTTCTTTCAAATGTGTTTAAAAATTTTAACAATGCAGTTTTAAGATGAGAGAAATCTGATCTTACATGTGCTGAACTTTATGAGATAATGAATTCAATAAATACAAATTGCAATAATGAATTGTTGACAAATGATCAGGTCATAAATTTGATGCAACTGAAAATACATCATGATAAAGCTGAAAACAGATAAAAAGCTTCATTTAATTGTATATGTCAATTCACAGATGCTTAAATACATATTTCACTTCAGTAAGCAAACTTGCCCTGGCCTGATTTTACACTTCTTGTGAGAAGTGTGTTGATTTTTCAGAAAAATTCAGATATTATCAAAAGACTTCACCAAAAATAGATATAGATTACTTGTGTGTAGAACAGTGTATCTTGATTCAGTGATTATGTGCATCTTCCAGGATATGTATTAGGAAAGGAGCTGATGTGCTTTCTTCAAACCCTAGCTTTTCTTTTTTTTTTAATGGTGGTATTTATGTTATCTTTGATACAGCAGTGGAATGGATATTTGCCTTTTATAAATAGACTTGAATAGATCACAGAAACTTCCCAAGTATTGAATCTGCTAGGCTGAGGTTAAATTAGAGTTATGTCAGTTTTATATTTAAAGCTCTCAAAAATATCGAAGCACTGAAATGAATTGAAATGTACTGTAAATGCTATTTTAAACAGTGCCTTGTTTGAATAATACTGTTCATGTCAGGGAAGCAAAATTATGCCTATAAGAAAAATACATGATCTATTATGTGTTTTCCCAAAACATTCCTTAAAATAAAACTTTATTCCTTGTTTTTCATGAATAAGTAACTCCAAAAAGAGAATTTCCATGTTTCTCCATTGGATCCAGCAACTAGACCCAGAAATACTATAATCTATCAAAATGCTTTATAATTAATTATTGATGGTATTTTACATTACACAGTTATTGGGGAGTAGAGGGGGAGGGAAAAGAGCAGAGATAAATCTGTGAGCAGAGGCAAGTGTCCAGGACTGCTTTTTTCCATGTCAGTGACCTCTTAGCTGTTCTTCTGACATCACAAATCCCATAATCCTTCCTGCAGAGTGCTACACCCAGCACAGCAGAATGTCCCCATTCAGAACAGCCCTTAAACGTCAGCACATTTTCTGAGGATTTGGTCAGGAGGGCATCAATTCATTGTCTCAGTTCTGGATAAGGACGTTAAACACCAAGCTATTACAGAGTAAGTGACGGGTTGATAATGTTTTAAAATAAACATCCTGGCCTGCACTTTCAAAACTTAATTGCAATTCCTTTCCCTCAAGAGAAATTTCTCTGCTCCTGTTTCCTACATCCTGTTAGGCTGCACAACCAAGGGGGAAGGAATCAAGGCACAGGTGTTGTGTCACTGTGGGCACATCTGAGCTGGATTTCTGCTGGTGTTTCTCTTTTCCTGAATGGTCTTCAAAAGGCAACTCTGCAAGGATTGCACAGCAAGCTGGCCCACCTCTGTGAATTTGAGATTCAACTGCTGCAACTAACTGTGAAGGTAGTTTGGCCCAAATCCACAAGGGTGCTTGTTTGATTCCTACTAAAAAACAACTGTTCTAAATGACAATAAGATGATTGAATCCTTCTGTGGATTTGGGACCTCAGTTCTTCAAAGGGTCTCAGCCTACTATCTAAGCATTGAGACATGACAGTTGAAATTTTGTTGGATTTTAGACTTAATATCTTACTAATAGAATTAGACTTTGTCAGTATATATTGACCAATTTTGCTTTCAATTAAAGCGTAAATTATGTGGTAAATGTCACATTTATTCAGGGACCACAGAAACAATCTAAATACTGTCATCACACTAACAGTATTTTTAGTAGGTTTCTAACTTCTTTTATATAGCAAAAAATGTTTTCTCAATAACCAATATTAATTTTAGACAGCAGAGCACCTGTATTCCCATGCAGGGCTCCAGGTTTTCATTTTCTCACTCTGTAGTATTAAAGGAGACATCTTTCATCATGTCTTATGTAGTCAGGAAGAAAGTAGGGCTAATTCTCCAATAGAGGGAAAAAACTGGCAAATAACCACAGTCATGTCAGCAAATTCAAGTCCTGACTTTCCAGGCTGCTACAACAACTAAAAACAACATATCCATTTCATCCATGCTCTATCCTGAAGGTTCAGAAGGTGAGAGGCAAATCTTGCTATGTATAAACAGTCATCTACAGTATATTTGACAAAGAAATTTTATTGTCTTAAAATGGCTTGACTTCTACCACCCACAGTGTAGAAATACAACAGTGGGGCTTGTAAGCCAGCTTCCATCCTGTTCTAATGATAGTTTAACAACCAGAAGAACTATAATGTTTAAATATAGAATTATTTCTGTTTACACATTTAACTATCCCTGGTGTTACAGGGACTTTGACAGTTTACTTCATATCCTCTGAACAATAGATATGTGCAGCCTGCACTGGGTGAAATGATACAGCCATCCTTTAAAGGATTAAAAGTTGTAGCATTTCTGTTGATTTTTTGAAATTGCAGCTAATCCTGTCTTTGATATGCAATGCCTGTGTTGGCAGTCTCTTAATGCTGACAGCATCTAGATTCAATTCAGGAGCTTTAGCTTAAATTTGCCACTCCATCCAGACATTAGGCACCAGACACTGTGGTGGTGTCTCCACTAGTAAATAAAACAGGGTACAACAACCAGCTTGCTCAGCAACGGGATATTTAAATAAGAAATGTTAAGGGGAGTCATGCATCTGAAATCCTCTCTTTGCCTCTTGAGGATTTAAGTCCTAAATGAAAATGCACCTATATGATACAAGTATTGAGAGATGGGAATCTCTTCTGGCCTTTAGGTACTTCGTGTTCTAAAGCAGTTACCTCCTTTAAATGTGACTGGCTAACAACACTAACATTTGGCTAATACTTAGAAACTTTACCTGAAAAGTATCGGGTTTTTTTTTCTTTGCATTGCACATAAAACTCAATCACTGTTAGACTGAGATTTGAATTCACTCATTTTCTTCAACATTCAAAGCAGAATTTGGGATTTAGTTTGATTCTTTTGAGCAGGCCCATCAAACAGTTGATCCAAGACTAATTTTTTCAAGTAAAATTGTGCTCAGCTTTTTTACCTTCATAGAATTATCTTGTACTGTATTTATTTATATCACTGACTGGATGAATGACGTGTATTAACCATATTGTCCTCATCTCATAGTAGGTTTTTTTGGGTTATTTTTGATTTTTTTTTTCTTCCCATACTTCATATTAATGCAGATCCTTCACAGATGTATCCAAAAGTACAACCAGACTATCCTATTGTTAAGCTCCAAAAAAAAAAAAGCTTTTATTGTTTTCTCACTTTTGAGAAAACCTATATTAGATGAGTCAATTTCATGATTTTCTTGTAGAAGTATGAACTGCTATGCTTGAAATTTGGTCCAAGGTTATGTGGAGCACAGCCAAGTCTCACAATCTGAAAGGTCAAAAGGAAGGTACTGAATCTCCAGCCTGCTCAACAGAGACCTCAAGACTTCTGGTTAACATTCTTGCTTGAACTAAAACTTTGACATCTTTTTTGACTCAGACCCCCGGTGACTATGGTAGAAGTACAGTAAAGTAAAGTCCTCTGAGAATTGGGTTTGCTCTCTTTAATCACCCTTTCTAAACCCTTATGATTTTTCCTTGGAACACCAGGGACACACAAAGTACAGGTTGAAAACTACTATACTAAAATGCATCTTTCAGGGGAAAGCAAACAAAACAAAACACCAACCATTCTTGATTTAAAGAATCTGCTTTCATTTTACAGTTATTAAAAAAAACCCTGAAATCCAGATGATATTGCTTGACTTCATGTTTCATAAGAACTGTTTCATAGGGATTAAAAGGAAAAAAATATCCTTTTTCACAAAATGATGTGTGTTTTCTGTGGACTGCTAAAGAAAAGTCAATGTACTTTCACTGCTATCAATCAAATCAAAGGTGACAAAATTGTCTTTAGAAATTAATCAGTCTTCCCAAGTTGGAAGTCTGTTCAGGAACTATGCTGTTACTAGATAGCATGGATAAAATGTATTTGGCCTATGTGTGCTCTTGGTTTATATCAGCACATATATTCTCCAGCACTAAACACAGCTGTGAAATAGTCAGTGAAGGAAGAAGGCTGTGTGGTAGTGGGAGCATTTCTCCATTTCATAACCTGAAGCACGTTTGCATTGAGCACTACTAACAGGCAACCACAACTCCATTAGCTACTTCTTTTTCCCCACTCTCATTAGCATTTTTAGGGATAGTGTGAGAGACACTGCTGCTAAAGAAGCAACAAGGGGGAAAAAAAGAAAAAAACAATGAAAAACTTTTCAAAAACTCAATAAAAACCCACAAAGCTAGATTTCCATCTCTGTTATGCCCTAGTAAAGCTTATTACCACAGGTCAAAGGTGGAGACATTTTAAATTGTGATTTTGAAGGGTGGTGACAATTCTGTATCTCTGTGTTTATCACTCATACATCTGGTTTATATCCGTGTATGGTTATAATTTGTTAGCATCTTGAAGTATTTTTCTTTTCTTTATTATACTTGAGTACACTGTGTCTAGATAGATGTCCTAGCAGTTAATTGACATAACGGAAAGGATTGCAAATATTAACATAAGACAAAGATATATATAAACTAATCCTAGGAATGTAAGGAAGTTGTCAAAGATTGTTAAAATACAGGGTGACTACAGTGATAAATAGACCATAGGACATATAAAATCCTTTCACATCATTTTGATATAGGAGAATAACGTGATACAGAAATGATATAATTAATCAGTTACAACTAAAGAGCTCAACTGAACTGCAGGGATGGAGGTATATCTACAACTTTTTTCTTGTAAAGAATACTTATACTTTATAGTCATACTGCATGGCTGCTGTTAAGCTCAAGGATGGCAAAAAGTAAAGAAAGACCAATTTAGGAGATACAGTAAAGACATGTAAAGCTAAATCTAGTGAAATCTATGAACATAATGCAAACTGGTATGACAATAGAAACTCAACAACTAAAACTCAGTATTGTGATACTGAGATATACTGTATAGAGTATATGCAATGTGATCTAGTAATTAAGACATTGAAACTAAGAAATTGGCAAAACCAGTCTGCCTTTGAGTTTGTAACTATTAATTCTCATATCTAAACTTTCTTCTAAAAAATTTTGAGGTGTAGAATATCTCTTAGTGTGCCTATTGCACCTCTTAGCACTGGAGTTAGAAACAATACCTCTCAGCTCTTTTAAGGATACAATGTTACTTGCATATCTCCAGTCCTTTTTTTTCCTTATATCCATTCATTGTTCTGCTGTTAAGACCACCCAGTAACAGTACTGTTTATGACACTCTCTCTCTCATACACCTTAAATACAATGAATCTAAAACACTAAACTTGGGGTGGGGTGGTGGAATTTAGTATTGATAAACGAGATAATAACCTGACACATATTTCTGTAGTGGTTCTAGATTATTTTAAAAGTAGGGAAAATATGTTATAAAAATTGTATAGCAAAGGCAAAAATAAGTAAACCAAAATTGTGTTAACTAGAACAGAATCTTGTGTAACTACATATACTTTGTTATAAGAAGTTCATATTTATTTATTCCATACAAATTAATTGGTCAAGTATAATAAGAAAAAATATTTAATAAAAGTTTGTCCTGATTTGGGGAGAATATAGTGACTATAATGAACTAATTTTTGAATAAATATGGCCTCCCATGATGTCATGCAGGTTAGAACAAGGTCATACAACTGGTCAAAAAAAGACATACAATGTTTGGGTTTTTTTAAATCTTAAGTACTGTATCCATACAAAGATTTAAAGTAAAAGTTGGAAACCCTTAGCTTTCTGGTAAATAATAAAATACATCCAAGCCTACTGGCTCCTCATTAATCTACCCTAAATTCCTCTTTCTCCCACACTTAGAAACATCAATATATTTTCAAATAATGCCTTCTGAAGAATTTATTGCTGTTTTGTCTATTCTTATTTCTAGACTGGTATATGACATACACAATCTTAAAACACAGTAAATTTTGAAAGGAGTATAGAACGTTTTCCCTTTATCGAAAAGCTGTCTGCATGTTGGATTTTTTTTTCCTTTTAGTCACTGATACTATATTGCCAGAAATGATGTCATGCTATTCATATCATTATCTCACAATAACACTTTTCTAGAGTAAACCTTAATCTCCTAAATCCAGTGTACAGTGGCTGTCCAAACAGAATAGATTTCTCTCTCTTTTTTTTTAATAAAAGCCAGGTGATAAATTAAGTGCTTCTGATAAATGAGAACCCCACAGTTCTGTGGATCTAATCCTCCCATAGAGAGAAATATTTGACCAAGCATAATGTGTTTCTTATGAGGAAGGTATCTTTCACAAAGGAAACAAAGCATGGAATTTCTGTAACATTCCTTGCATAAATATTCCTATAAATATATTGCATATGGAAATAATAATAAAAAGCCAGCTACTTTCATCACTCTTTTTGGCCCAGGAAACAATAAATAGGTAAGAATCCTGGCCAAATTTTTCAAAGCTCACTATCTGAAGGTAGTCCTATAAATTCTATCTATGTGAAAGCAATTTTCAGAGGTACTGAGAATTCACAGTTCTCACTGATTCCCATATGAATATAGGTACTTATTTCTAGACACTCAACTTTGAAAGTTTTTGGCATGCAATTCAGCTATATAAACTCAGGATTTGTCCCAATAAAAACATGAGTGAGATTTATCATTGCTTCTCCTGATATTTACTGTCTCTATCTAGCTACTTATATGGTCCCATCAGCATAGGTTTTGAGCACCTCCCAAGATTTAAAAATTAAAACCAATAAATCTCTCTCTCTTATTTCCTGTCTTCCCAGTCTAGAGAACACAGTTTGATTCATTTATTTGGCTTTGTTTTTTTCAGTCTGTGAGCTTGAGTAAAAGCTCAGGGGAAAAAAAAAAAAAAAGATGCTATTTCTGAATAATAATTTAGAGGTATCCAAACTAGCTTTTAAACAAGCAAGGCTGGAGTGCAGTTCAGGCTGTTTTGCACCTCTGAGAAGAAAAGCTCATACCTTTGAGTTGCATCCTGCTGTGGTCATGCTGTCTCGTGCACGAATTGGCTCCTTTACAGCTACCTTGGGCTAATCCTACTCTCCGGTGTGGCCTGTAGAATAGACATGCCATAAATTACATAAGGGAATTTCACTGTTTTGTTCCAAAAGTGATGAGGCCTGCAGCCGTGATCTCTCAGGGGGTGAGCTGCACACACTTATCTTCTCTCCCAGACTGCTCATGCTTGGGCCAGATCAACTCAACAGAGAGTCACGTCCACCAGCTCCCGCTGGCCAGCTCCACTTCCTAGTCCTCACCTTGCTAAGGGCAGAATGCTCTGAGGTAAAGAAGCATCTCTTCATACAACATGTCCCTGCCATCATCAGCGAGTTTTTCTGTGTCCTTCTGGACACATCCCCAGTCTCCTTTTGCTCCTTTTCCACAAAAGAGTCCCTACTTCGGAAAAGGCCTAAAAATAATCTTAAGTACCTTATAACCAATTTATTGCCTGTGAAAACTATAATAATTAGGAAAAAAAATCAATCATTGGTTTACATGTCTACACCAAACCTCGTGAGGGAAGCCCTAAATCCCCCGCCGTGATCAGTGTGGTCAGAGAAGAAAATCATGGTGGTGTGTTCAGGACAGCACGTTGCTAAGCAGGGCCTTCTGTTGTGCTTCAAACAAATAGTGGCTTTCTTGGTTTATGAAACTTCATTCCTTCATTCCTGGGAATGGAGAATTGCATTAGTCAAGTCTGAGAGGGAAGAATTTCTACACCAGAAGAGGCAGGTGTGTGTTCTGGTAGAAGAGACAGTTCTCTGGCCCATGCAGATGGAAACTGCCTTTTTCAGGCATTCAGTAGCACTCATGCAAGGACTCCCATTATTTACTGATTTCATCATGAGGCAGCACTCCAGATAGGACTGGGAAGTTCAGAGAAAACACTTTATCCCAAGTGTTCTTTTATCCCTTGACTGGTCTTTTCTTTCCTTCTTTCCTTCTTTCCTTCTTTCCTTCTTTCCTTCTTTCCTTCCTTCCTTCCTTCCTTCTTTCCTTCCTTCCCTCCTTCCTTCCTTCCTTCCTTCCTTCCTTCCCTCCTTCCTTTTCCCCTCTCTTTTAAAAAGCACTTTATTGTTTCAATCTGGCTCTGAGGAAGGTGGAGAAGATGTAGTTTCTGTCTGATACAGATCTGAGCTAACTGTGAATTGCCAGAGACATTGACTGCTGATATATTAGTCCATATTGCTGCAGAAGGTTTGTAGAGATGTTGAACAGTACAGAGAATGTTAATGATTTCTCCAGGAGAGAGAAAATCTTCAGGGGAGATTTGAAGGTGGAGAAATGTTGGCCATGGAATACCTCAGATACTACCTGTGGGAAAACAATTAAACCAGTTCAAGTTTTTGCCATTTAGTTTGCTCATCTCTGATTGTCAGGCAGAAATTACTGGAGCACTTAAAGGAAACAGAAATTATTGTCTTTCTCCACGTGAATGCACTGGAATCTGGCTATGCTCAAAATAACGAATGTACACTCTTTAGACATTAATACAAAACAATAATAAAAAGGATGCATAACTTAGAGTTTACTAGCACATACCTATTTATGTAGCCATGGTTTGCAGAGTTTTTTCCAGTGGTTCAGCAGACATCTTTTATACTATTTTTCAGTAGTCAAAATATGAAGAAAATCTGCTATATTCAACTTGTCCCTGAACTGATTTTACACCAACTTTTAGTAACATGGAAAATTTTAGCAGCAATATTTAAGTAAGAAAGGTACCAAAGGACACTTTGCAAAACAATGCTAATATTTACTCTGTGTCTTTCTAACAAAGTCAAAACAAAATATAAATAGGGGGAAAAAGGACAGGAAATTTTATTTAAATATTGAAAAAATAAATCTAGAGACTGCACCACCACAGCCATTAAGCATGGCCATGATACTGTATTCACTTTCTACCCTGTAAGACTACCAGGACAGGAGAACTTGGCTGGACCTCAGGAGACAGCCAGCACTCCCACATCTGGCTGCTGACTGTGATACTGGGGTGTCCATGTAGCCACCATCATGGGCAAATTAGGGCTGTTAAGAGAAACACAGCAAGAACAGTAACATTATTTTCCTAATTTTCCCAATATTGTACACAAGCTTGAGGCAGAGTCAAGAATCTGTACCTCAGTCCGATACATCTATTTGCTAGGTATATCTTTTTTTTTTTTCTTAAAATCCATGAATGCCTCTGAAATATACTCACTACAGGAAAATCAATGTTTTCAATGGAGTTACATAGTCTGCTATGTAAGGTAAGTACCTGATAGATACTATATCATATAACGTTTTGTATTTCACATTTTGTTGGGTTTTAAGCTGTTTACGTATTGCCTGGTATAAGAACTAGGGCTTATTCCACATAGCTTTCCACAAACTATTTCTCTCTTTTTCTATGTTTATTTTTTTAGCAGACCTAGAAATTTAAAATATTTTCCTATCCATGGGACTGAGGCCAGGGCTGGGCAATATTTCATCACAATAGCAGATCATGAAAAATAACGGTTGTGTCAATGTTTGGAAATGGCACATTTGAAAGTGAAGTCATTATTTATAGGATCAGAGAGGTGCCCATATACAATGATCTTAGTTCTAGAATGTAAGTTAAATAGATACGGCGTGATTTTCTCAGATGAGATGCCCTAAAGTTCAGAGAAAAAAGAAGCCAGCCTCTTGCCTTCACATTGAAATACTTTAAAATAAAATTGTGGGCAGTCAAGATGCCAGCATAAAAAGTTCCTTCATTTTACATGTAGTTAGACACTTCTTTGAGCCATACATTATCTTAGAGCATGCTTTTGAAAATCTTAATGGTTTAACTGGCATAGGCTCCACAATACATTTTCCCCTGTATCTTCAAACACCTACATCAATTCAACAAGCTAGAGGAGACAATTAGAATAAATATTTTACTAAAAATGTTCTAAGCTAAGTAGCTGGCTCTGCACTATTCTTTCTATTTATGTCTTCCTAATGAACATTAAGAATGTGCTGAAGATATTCTAACAGATGGATCACAAGGAAGTTCTGTACGTAATTTACATTAGCATACTTAAGTTGTTCACAGCAAAGCAGAGATTTCAGAAAATTAAAGTTTTTTTGTGGTTTCTTTACATAATCTTGTTGTATTGGGGGGAAACAGTCTTGCCAGTTCTCATGATTTTACTTAATTTCTTATTATAATTGTTAGTTACTGAAGATAGCTGCTCCTAAAACTGAGAGGTATGCAAGAATCTCACTTTTCACTCAAAAGGAAATGTAGGAAGATGAAGAAGAGGTAATTTTCTTTCCTTGCTAATCAGAACCAAATAACAAAGACTCAAAAACCAGACAACACAATTTTCCATACCTAGAAAAATGACTTTAAAAGTCTTTATTTTATTGCTAAAAAGATTTCCAAATGCTGAAAACCTAAGAACATTTAATGCTTACAGTGAGGATGCTTAAGATTTTAGAGTATTAGAGGTCTGTAGTATAACAAATAGCAGCTTCATGTCTTTATGGAGCCTGAGTATATGCCAAGCAGAGGAGACCACACAAAGTCTGTAATTATTGTCTTGTCTGGCAACTCTGAATTTTTTTAACTGGCCAGGTATCATACATTGCTAGGGAAATATCCAGCACATGGGTATTTTGTGGATCTGACTGGAAAAAAGAAACAGCAATGAAAGCAGAAAAATAATAAACCAAGCACAACCTTAAGTCAAGAAACTTCTAATTGCAACAGGGACTCACTGCAATTAGCAACCTTTTCCTTAGATGTCTTAATGGCCTACAGGCAAGAAGGCTGATTCCCTGTTCAGTGCTTCTCCACACAGCATATACAGTGTAAGATTTAAGATAACCTTTCTCTAGATACCCAGTGCATTCCCTAAGCATAGACATCCCTGATTTCTTCTTAAAATAGATGTCTAAAATAAGTCAGATGAACTAGTCCCTAAAAGTGCATATTTCTCTCCTCTGACATCACCATGACCCCAGGAGGAGTGTCTGAGGAAGAAATGTAGATGACTGCAGTAGATGAGACTGTTCCTACCCTGAGTAGCAGAAGTCTGCTTGCTGAAACCAACCTATGAAGGCTACTGTATTCTGTTTCTCAGTGATAATGCTGCTTCTGGTATTTGAGTTAGTGCTGTTAAAGCTGAGCTGTTCTATGCTGACTGTTTACACCATGGATTGTCTTTATCATTTCTGTGAGTAACAAAGTAGAGAAACAGACTCAACCTGTCAGGAGCTGGTGTAGTTTCCAAGCAGGATATGGCATCTAAATTCTAAAGGAGCCAGGGATTGAGTGGTTTCTCATGCAACTGTACACCTTGGAAAGTCAGGTCATTTTTAATGAGATGCCAGTATTTTCAAATACCTGTTTCATATCAAACACCTGTCATTTCCATGTTGGCCTTAGTTCTTTCAAAGCTGATTATGGAATAGAGCTGGAGAATAAATTTCTTGCCATCTAAAATGGCTGTTGACATAGAATAGCTCAGGAATGTACTTTTGGCCTGTATTTTATAGTGTAAATGTGTGACTCATTTTGACAATCTAAGTAATCTTTTTATGATCTTAACTTTTTTCCTTTATGTGACTGATCATCTTCTCACTTGTTTTGATCAAAAGCCCAAAAAGTATGTTCTTTATTTGGTTTTGGCAGTTTGGCCATCTTCTCTAGTGGCCTGGGAAAAAAAGAAGAAAAAGCCTAACAGTGCAAGGAACTGACAGATGGTTACAGTTTCCTGACAAATTATTTATTTGAATTCTGGAACACTCAGCTTTTACTTATGACTTTTTTACTCAAGTTTTAAGAGTCCATTTATCAACAAGAATGATCACATATTGACCATACCAGTACTCAAAAGCAAATGTATTCATTTGTTCACTATATGGAAATGAGTTAGTGACAAGTGAACTGATTCAGACAAAACATCCAAACTAAGGCTTCAGTCCAAAATTTTAACTATTACAAAAAGCTTGTCTCCATCCTTTCTTTCTGTCTTTTTCTAAACTTTGGTTGTAGGCTCCTACTTGGTATCGCATGCCCTCACGTGGATCTCTAACTTTTTCCTTTCAGAAAACTGATTTAAAAAATCTTTGAAAATATAAAGTTGCTTTTCTTTATATTTATACATATCAAGAAGGATCAATTTTTATCAAATGTATTTGGTATTTTCAACAGGAAACTGTTTTAACATGAAATGATATTTCATTTAACAAGAAATTTTTTCACTAGGTTTGAGAATAAAAGCTGTTGAACACTGGCTGAAAAGTTTGCAAACTTTTTTTTAATAAAAATAATTGGCTTTTCACACACGAAAATAAATTTTAAGTGTTAAAACCAGTTTGAAATTTTCTGCTCCCTCACTTCTCTCTCACTCCCTTAAGTGGCTTCTTTTCAGTCAGCAAGTCAAGCAATCCTAACTGGCCCCTCGCCTTTCCCTGGTACTCACAATGAGTCAGTATCTCAATCAATAGCTAAATGTTTTGGTTGAAAATGGTAAAAGATCAACCCTAGAGTAGCTATAGAGTAGGTTTTTGTTGTTATTAATACTGCAGTTTAACATTAATGTTAACATGAATTGCTATGAATAATTCTTTTACAGGTAAAACTATATCTTCGCTATTTCATTCCTCTCAAAAGGGGCCATTTCTCTGTGTAATGCAATTCACATGTTATATATGTGTGTATATACATATATATGAGTATGTGTATTTATCTGCACTGGTCTCTTAATTTTAAGTTAAATACAGTTTACCAGTAACCATCCCCTTAAAAAAAATCACAAAATTGAAACAAAGACTTGTCATATTTTCATTGCCCAGTTTCTCTTCCAGTACAGTGAAGTTTTGCTTCTTTTCTTAGACATATGGTTCAGTGTCTCATTTGTAAGTATATCTAAGAATGATTCAGACCTTCAGCTTCTTTTTTGTCTCATTAAACAGTGATTGCACATACACCCAATTCTCATGCTACACAAAAGGTGTATTTACTGTCTCCCAACTGAAACATTTGTGAGTCCGAGCTGGAAGTAATCTCTTCTAAATGTAATATTAGATGAGTGAATATGTGTGTGTCTATGTGGGAGGGAAAGAAAGACCTTCACTTATTCCACAATAAGCACTGTGGAATGGAAGCAACCTGGCATGTAGACAATGTAACTGTAAACTATTTGATTGATGTTACTTTTACAAAACAGTAGCATGTACACGAAGCAGGCATGTGGAAAGTTCCAAGTTTCTGATTTGCTTGTCCTAGGTTACTGTCTCTCCTAGCATGTGAGCTGTAGTCCCTTTTTTCCCCAAAGCCTCCATGAAATCTGCAGTAGGATGAAACACATGAAAGAGATTTTAGACTGATGAACAAAAAAGGTGTTTCTCACTCAACTCTGAACATAGCATGTTCATTCTGAGTGTGCAGGTATCTTAAAAATTAGGTCCTTCACAAGAAAATTTATCTCATATAGTGATGACCTTAACAGTGAAAATAAAAGCCTTGTCACAGATATCCAGATGCTATCAGCCTAGTAACAAAAATATTCTCTATTGATTCGAGTAACCAACATTTCAGTGACACAGGACTCTAGCTGCAGAATCAATATTTAGAACATGATGAATGGGTGTGAAACTAAGAAAACACACCAATCAGCCCTGCATCTGAAGGCCTTCTCTAATGGAAAAAATAACTAAGTGATGTAAACAGAAAGGGCAAACCAAGTGACAACCTGCAAGACCACCCATCTGGGCTAGGCAGCCTGTTTCAGGGTTATCTGACTGCTTCCTTTGTGCCGGTTCACACAGTGACTATTGCTCTGAGTTTTGTTGACAGTGACCACAGATTAATTAGATCAGTGCTTTTTTAAAATGTAAACTTTCCCAAGTTAGAAGACATAGTTCTCAGTGATTTTGCTAGAAAACCCCATATCCTCATAGATTGCTTAACTGTTGCATTTCTACAACACAACCTTCCTTTGGAGCTTCCAGCAACAGAATATAAGTGGTAGCTTCTGCAGTTGTGCAATCACAGCTATTTACACTATATTTCCATCATACATTTTAGAAAAAAGACTTTTAAAACAGTTTTACAGCTTTTTGCTGAGAATTGCAAAAGATGTTCAATGTCAATTCAAAAAAGAAAACTAAGCATAAGTTACATGCAGCCACTGTGGAAGAGGAACATTACACTGTAAGTAAAAATAGACATACTAAAATATTTAATTGAACTGAAAAACTTTACTAGTGCTCTTTATGGTATATTGGGCTTTGAAATAGAATGATCAGAGGACTTGAATAATTTCTTTTTATTGTAAGCCATCAAAAATTCAGCTCTATGAGTCAGACATCAAAATTTCTTCCTCACAAGAAATGGTACTATGCTTCACTAATAGCCCTCATAATTTCAATGGCCTACTTTTTGAAGAAAAAAGTATTCAGAATGCATCACAAGCCCTAAATAATGCAAAGAGCTCTTGCATCTCTTGCTTTTAGATATTTGTTCTCCTCCCTAATTTCACATGCTGGTTGCTAGTTGCTAATGAACACCTGAGCTTTCTATAGCAGATCCATCTATTCCCAGATAAATGCCTTTTTCCTCCCTTGAAACTGTTGAATTGTTACCTTTACTTCCCTCCTCTGGAGTCCAAGCAAAGTGCTAGGGGAAAGTGATTGAAAGCTCCAACAACATATTTAATTATTAAAAAACACCATAATAAGGGGCTTGGGGCAGATAACTGCCCTTCTTTTTCCAATTTGGGAAACTTTCCTGGTTTTATGGGCTCCCAGACTGTACTGTTTCTGACTATAGAGTGATGACCAATAAATAGTTTTACTGATCACTGGTTGAGGGCTAAGCTATACAAGTATTCGTGCTTCTCCTGAGACAAGCACACAAGGGAGGGATCAGCAATACACTAGGAGCCAAAGTAACGCCCTTCTCCTTTTGAGAATGATATCCATCTCCGACAGCAAATAAAAAAGCAGTTGAAACAAGATTTCATGGGCCTCAATTCCCACAGCTTTTTCTGGGCATCAAATTTGATCACCATTGTAAAACATTCTATGTGAGTAGCTTGGACATTGTAAAAAAAAAAAAAAAAGGAAAAAAAAAAATCCCAAACCCTTTAGTTCTATGTAATTTAGAAAGTAGAATGAATCAGTTTCGTGGAAGACATTTTGATGTGAAACAGACAGCTCTTAAATCAGTTTTCCACTAAGTAAAGAAAGGATACGATTTCTCTTTGTTGAGCTATTGTACAATTCTTTTACCATGATCTACCTATTGTGACTCCATTTTTTCGATTAGTGGAAAAGAATAGTAGCTGTTATTTGAACTTGGTTTAAAATCTGAAATCATCATAGGGTTACAGGAAGAAGATAGCTACTATATTATAAATTAGTTTCTGGGAATATGACACTGAAACAATTAAAATACCGTGTAAAATAGTTTTTCCAATCCAATATTTCTGTTTGGTTTTTTCCCTTAATAGAAGGGATGCTCTCCCACAACAATGTTAGAAGGGGAAAAAAGATTGGAGATTCTTCATTAATCTTTGAATTGTTCTTTCTTTTCAGAATACATAACACTGAAGTTTAAGCCCATAGACTCCATATGTGCTTTTATTCCTGGGCCAAACCCACAGATCATTTTTTATTATTACCAACATGTATGCATAATGGATGGCTACCAGATAGTCAAGACTCTTGTTTTTCTCATGTCACTGACAGATGTTTGCATAAAGATTCAACTAGGTTAACCTCACCACATTAAAAAAAAATATTTCTGTTTACAAGACATCACAAGCCATAGGCATTTCAGAATATATTCCTGCCTGTATTGAAACAAAAAATATAGAGAAGTATCTAAGGCTCACACAAAACTCTGAGAATGTTCCCTGGTGCTGAATTGCATGCATTTAATATATCTAAAAAAAAGGAATGTTTTGCAAAAGAAGGGGGAGGGAACAGAGGCTTTCATGTGACAAGCATAAGCAATTATAGAAAGACTTACTTTAATTTACTGCTGAACAAAAAACTTATAGGTACTCCAGGCAAATGGGCTCAGCTTGAGCGCTCAACTGGATTTAATACTTTGCTGAGTCATATGTAGGGGTATCATGGTGATACCAACCATCATCCTCCAATAACTACGTATTTTTTTACATCAAGGTCATCTTTCAGCTTGGATAAGATTTGGACTTACTGCAACTGTAAACAAGAGGTTAAAGATAAAAGCTTTCCAGTCCTTAAATTAGTACTATTTCCATTTCACATCTGCTCAAGCATCAGAGATTTCTCTCTAAAGCTGCCAGTGTTATTCTGTTCTGCTGACCCATAAGTAGCTGAAATTTGGGCTTACTCCAGTGTGTGATTTAGGGGTTACCTTCTTACTCACAGAGCTAGCATGTGGTCTTTTTTTGTTGTAGAACTCCCTTTGCAACCCACACTTCTCTCTTTGCCAGGCTTTCTCTTGTGGATTGTGAGGGCTTGAAAACACATGACATCCAAAAGCTTGGAGGTCAGAGCTGGCAAACTGTAGCTTATTGTTGAGAATTCTTTCTTTCTGGAACTCCAGAAGGAGAGGAGTTTGCCCTTTAAATTCCACAAGTTCTGCTGAGTTTTGTAGGGACAAGTGTAATTTCTCCATATTTGGAAAAAAATATAAACATTTATTTTCCTTTTCTCTTCATACAAGCCAAGTGTTATTATCTCACAAGGACTTTTGGGAAATATTTTGAGGTAAAAGGAACATTTTGCTTCTTTGATCATTTTGTAAGATACTATTATGATATGATTGCACCAGGCAATTTAAATTCTGTCCTTAGCTAAAAGAGTTAATTAATATTTAGGCTACCTCTAGACACCTTGCAAGACTTTGAGTGTCCTACACATGTTCTTGCTAAGATGTCATCCTTCAAGTGCAGTGAACCAAAACTATAGTTGCCATAGAAAGAACTGACTGGCTAGGGTAATCCTAATGCTTAGCAGAGTCTGATTTTACATACTTGAATGCATACCTAAATCTACATGAGAAGGTATTTTCTTATGCCCTATCTTATTAGATACCCATGTGTTTCCACATTCTCCTGAAACTTTGGAGAAAGAGTGACAGAAAGCTTCCTTGAGAAGTGATCAGCAGTCATCAGGATAACAGTAGCTAAGGTGACCTGTCTGCAAAAGCTTGACTTTTACTGAAAATGAAAACCACCTCTGACACAAAAGTCTGTGTCTATACTCCATTGGCGAACCAAATTTTTAGAGTGCACTGAGGATTTTATTGGCCCATTCCCCTGCCTAGACAGAAGGTAGGGGAGAAAAATTGGTGTACTCTGACTGGTATGGAGCTAGGATGCTAGTGGGCACACAGCTAGGTGTAGAAACTGGGAACTGCTCCAGCATCTGATGATATTAGGCAGAACATAATCATGTCAGCTCTGCATCTTTACTGCTTAAGGAAATATAAGAATGGTTTTAAGGCTGTTACTGTTTTGAGATTATCAACACCAAAATTTTTCTGTGAATTTATCACACTCCTATATAATGGTGAAACATTTTTTCTCAAGTTGTGTGTATCTAGTGGCTCAGTAGCTGACTTTCAGTGAAACAATATGCTATATACATCCATACATCTCTAAATAGCTGAAGTCCCCATGCAAGAACTGTAGCAACGAGCATCTGCAAAAGTGATCATACTTAGAAATGTTATAAAACATAATAGAGGTGATATGGTCAAGAGGTTATTTAAGCCTTCCTTGCTATTCAGAGTTCTATTATTGTCTTTTGTAAGCAGTTCATAATAAGAAAGCCTGGGTTTCTGAAAGCCATCAAATACTGATTTTTTTACCTGTTCTATGAATACTAGAACATAAAAAACAATAAAAGCCTCCTCCAAATATAAGTTAAATCATTCAGGTTAAATCCTGGCACAACTGAAGTCAGTAGCAAAATTCCTGCTGACTTCTGTGTTCATAGATCATACACAACCTCCATTTTTGACCATTTCTCAATCTTCAATATATTTATCCTTATAGCCTCCTGGTGAGGCAGAGAACAGCTGTAATTTTACAGATGGAAAAGTCAGTCATGAAGGCTAGGATTCTTTTAACCAGTTCCACCTATTGAAAGTTAAGCATTTAGTCTAAATTGATCACTTATGCTTCTCTAGTCAACAGAAATAGATTTTTCCTTCTAGATGAAATCTTAAATTAAAAAAAAAGGGAAAAAAAAAACCCAACCAAAAACCCATAAGCAAAAATAAAAAGTCTAGTTTAAGTAGGAAGAATCTCCTGAAGGAAGTGCCTCCGGCATAGCACAGCTATTTTGGGATGAGGTCACTCTCCCCCTGGAGTTGCTTATTTGTCTCCACTGTGGGAAGAGCTCTAGATGACTGTTTTTCAGAAATTAAAGTGAGTTAAAATCTGAATCTGCAAAGGAACTTAGGGATCACTGCATGTATTGGTACAATGCTTAACTTTGGATCACTACATTTACTGGTACAATGCTTAACTGTTAAGTTAATGCTTAAGTGTTTGCCCACAGTGCAGTCTGTGATTAGACCTTTGGTTAAATATTTGAGTTCCACATACACTGCTCCTCAAGCTGGAGTGCAGATGACACCAGAGATCACCAACCAAAACAGACAGTAAAAGATACTTAGAAAAAGAGCACCGGATCCCCATTCCTTCTTAGGAGGCTCAGAGTCTGTGTTCATGATAAAGTTCATGATAATGTTCAGCTAGAGTTCAGAGTTTGAATTTGTCTCCTGCTGCTGGACACCCAAGATGTCAATTTCTAAAAGCACAATATAATATCTTCTATACATTATCTCCCTGCCCAGAAAATTCAGACAGGAATCAGAAAACCTGGGTTCAAAGCTCATATTCTCATAAAAGGACTAATTTCAAATCCACACCTCTCAGTCCCCCAGGGGAGAACTGTATGTGAGCTGTTTCAGGTGAAAATGTTTACTTTGTTCCACTTAGAAAAGGATTCATGATCCAGTGAACAAGAGGGATTATCCTTTTCTAAACCTAGTGATTAAGACAGTCATTGGGTAAAGTAGAGACCTGGACTTTGGTCTCTGCTCTCTGACTTTCACGTAGTGTAGCTCCAGAAGCAGAAATCAGAAACTGAGTTTCCCTGCCTCAGATACCAGCTTGCTAAATATTCTATCCAATACTCTTCCATATCTAAGGTACTGTTAAAGTTTCTGGGGTGGACTATAACTCTCAGAGACACAAAATAAAGAATTATATACCTCAGAAAACACCCAGAAATATAGATGTCATTTGCTTCCTTATAAAGTGTTTTCAATGGGAAATCATTTGCTGAATCTCTCTCCTCTGCCCATAAACCCTTCCAACAGTGTAAACACTTATAATTTTAATGTTCCAACACAGACAATAGCAACTGTTTCTTCCTGAATTATATGTGCTTGCTAACCAGTGGCTGCAGGCAGATGTGTTCACCCCATCAACAAACCAGTGAAAATTGGCCCGGAGGTTTATTTTCCCAGGTGATTGATAACCACAAACACCTGTATTTAAACCAATAGACATCTTAAGAATTATGTGAAGTAATGAAGAGGCAACAAATCTTAACCGTGCTGCTGAACTCCTTGACAATTTAATGGTTGACTGTGTGATATTTTAATCACAAGACCCGAACCTGATCAGATAAAGAGGGTCAAGTTATGTCAGTTTTTTTCATCTGTGAGGTATGCACACCAAAATTATGGATTTCTTTTCACCTGTAAAGGTATGGTAGCTTCTTAGTATTACATTTCACTTGAAAAATAAGAAAGGAAAATCTAAACAATGACACATAACAGGTTATGTAGTCTTCAGTAAAAGTCTACAGTGGCTACATACTATTCATGGCTGTGAATTCAGAGACATTTGTCAGTGGGGGCATGTAGCATTTTGACTATTGATACAAATCCTAGGGTAAGTGTCCTGTTACCCATGTTACATTTTTTAATAAGGTATAAATTAGATTTCTATCTTCTCTTTCTCTGCCTATCATGCATAAATGTTGGATATAAAACAGATAGTGTAATTTTTTTTAATTTTTTTTTTTACCATGAAAATATAGGCAGTAAGCTGACTTCGCTGTATTTCTGTTATTTAATAGCAGGGAAAAGATAGCAGATAAACAATCTCATTAACATAAATGTATATAACTTTCGCTTACAGGACATTTATGGAATGATGAAGCTTCTTTCAGTACAATTTAGTACTGAAACAGCATTAGGAATGCAAAGCTTATCCAATTTAATAATTGGAAAGCCTATGTGATATTATGATCCATGATTATCAATGCAATCAGATATTTAAACTAAGAAAAAGATATTTTATTTATAAGGCAAATATATGAACAACATAATACAATGACCAGACACTAGGATACAGTACCAATACTAAGTTTATTTGTCACTGGAATAATTTTCCTAGGATTGTGGTAAAGTTATTAGAACTTTAAATATAAGGTATGATGAGCAAAATATGTGCTTGGATTGAATACAGCAAGCTTTGCAGGGGAATTACTAGGTAAAATGGTGTAGCTTGTGTCACATCAAGAATAGAACCACATGATCATAACTCCTCTTTCTGCTCATAGATCCAGGAGCCACTAGACATCCATCCTTGCTACACTTCTCTGAGATGAAGATGCTGCCTTGCCTGTTTGGTGCAAATGGGGTAGGTGTTTTCCTTTCTTTTTTTTTTTTTTTTAATTTTTTGGTTTTTCTATTTAGATATCTAATATGGAGAACTAAGTAGGACTTTATCAAAGTCATTGCCACACAAACCTTTAAGTAGACGCTAGAGTGAGAACTAAAAAATCCACTGCCTGTCATTACTGATTTGGTTTAGAATTGAATTAATCACCCTTTGTATAATTCATTACGTACATTAGAATATTAAGTTAATTTAATGCTCTCCTGTCCTGATTAGGATATTTTGTCAATCTCGTCTTCATTTAAGTTTACGGTGTCAGGTATTCCAATCAGTGACATTTAAACATGACTAATTTCAACTTAGAGGTGCAATCAGTGATTTTGCACAAGCAATCACCCCAGTAGATTAAAGAGGCTGACTCTCTTTTGGGAAATCATTTTCTTCGCCAGCATTTTCTGGGAAAAAATCTGGTTTGAAGGTAAGCAGTACTTTGAATAAGACCCAGTAGTCTTGGCCTCTGGTATTTAACTGGAGTGTTATAAAAACAGGTGCTAATGTCAAGCACATTATGTACTAGCTCCCCAGCAGTTGTTAAAGTGATAGATAGTGTGGTGGAAAGCACCTCTTGGCAGACGAAATTTCCTGAAATGTCCTTGTATTCCACACCAGCTGCGTAAAAGTGGGGTCAATGGCCATGCCCTGTGGGCTGAGATGAGCGATTCAGTTATGAAATTTCTCAGCTACAAAGCTTGGAGGCCAAAGTAGGAATGTGAAGGAGTGGGTGAAATCCTGGCCCTGGCGGAGTCCAGGGGAATGCTGCTAATAGCTTTAGGAAAGACCAGGATTTCATTCAGTGTGTTTTAGTAATTAAAGTCAGGTAAGATTCCCAAAAAGACAGAAACTAAATGAACTGTTTTGTTGGTTACAGGGCAGTAGCATTTCCACTGAGAACCATTCAAAAACCCACTGCTGGAAAACTTATGTTTGCCTTCCTTCAAAAGTTTATGTCTTCTAAACCAACAACTAACATCAACTAAACCATGATTCTGTTAAAAATTGTCCTGATTTCACCCGCAATACAAGAATGACTTCAAAATTTCTGCACGATCCAGTTTTAGTGTTGGGCTTTCTACACACCATAACAGCTCGTAAGGAAGGAGCTATGCTGAGAGTGGAAAACACACAACAGCTTATGAGTGAAATTGCTGTAACATTTGTATGGAGCAAACAAGCACTCAGCTTGCAAGGTCAGTGCCAGGCTGCCTCTCGTTCCAGATGAAGGGTGATACGAGGTCACTCCTCTGTCTCCAGGCTGCTATCCCTGGTGCAGGCTGTGCTGCAAGCAGGAAGCACCAATCCCTACTCTCAGCCACTGGCTTCTCAGGAATATGCAGAACTGGTGAGATCAGGGTCCATCTTTCTCCTGCTTCAAACATTAATACAGACTTATCTCACCAATTACACCATTATAAACCATGGCTGGAGCATGGGGCTTGCATTTTTCTGAACCACAACCCCCATTGGTGGAGCTTGTTCAGCAGTGCCGTTTTTCTGTCCCTACTCTCTCGCTTTTGATCAGTAATTGCATCTAAAAAAAGGAACATGGAGAGAAGCATTCCTCATATTCATAATCTTAATTCAAATTATCATATATAAGAAGAACTATAATACTATTTCAGGGGAAACCTATGCTAAGTAAACAAATAAATGAAAAGGCAGCAGACAGGTTCTTTCCAACGTATGGCTGCCAAGGAGCTATTTTCTAGGATGGTCTCCTAACAAGAATATTCATTCACCATCAGAACAATGGCTGGCTTTTTTGGAGTATCTGAGGAAGGAGAGGTAGGACAGAGGCATTCAAAGCTAGAAGGCATTCCTTTACAGGACTGGTTGATTGCTAGAATATTCAGGACACCAAAGCTATTTTCCCCGAGCTTTAAATATGAGAACTCACTTGAACTTTTACAGAGTTTATTTTTACTGAGTGGAAAACTACAGTATTGTACTGCTCCAAGAAGGAACAGAGATTCAGGCTTAGTGTTCACAACCCTGACCCTGTGGCTTGCACATATGTATCATGAGAGGCTCTTCCATTACATGATCACATAACAAATTCACACCCTTATTCCCTTTAAATAATTTGCAACTGTTTGAACCTGAGAGTTTCTCACTATTCAGCCAAGCCCCGTGCCAGCTGACCACAAGTGTGCACCATATGAGCAGCTGAGGCTCTTGCTGCTCTACTGGCTGTACCACCAGGATACGTTCCGCACTGCCGGGCAGCACGTGTCCTGCTTATGTACTTAGACACCTTGTTTTTAAGATGTTTAGGCAGGTGGTGTTGTTATGGCCTGTGAAGCAGATGTGCATCTATGACTAACAGATCATAAAATGGAGAGGTTAATAAAGGGATAAGAAGTGTCATGCTTGCAATATCAATGGCGAGGTGGGCTCAACAGGAGTCCAAGGTGTAACCATTGTTTAAAGGATATTATGTGATTTGTGAGGTTTATTAAAAAGTAAGAACTATGTCTCAGTCTTTCTCTGCAGTTCTCTCTCACCTTTCCTATTGTCTTCTCCCCACACTCCCCATGTATTTGCAAAAGAACTTTGTAAGTACTGTAGTCAGGTATAATATCTCTTTTCCATACATGTTTGAAGCATAAAGCAGCTTAGTTTGTATATTTACTTCTGAATAATCTAGTAGGAAGCTTGAATGGCTACTGTAATGTTTTTGGCATGTTCTCTCTTTCCTTTTCTTCATTTTTTTTTTCATTTTTATTTATTTCAGAAATGAAAAGACCAAGCAGGACATACTGAACCTTCATTCAGATTAAATAAATAGATAAATAAATAAACAAACAGGTAAAATTAAGCTATTTGATAAACTGAAATAGCTCAGGAAAGCAAATGAGTTAAAATACCACTTCATTACACTAAACCTGAGTTACAGAAGTCCTTTCCTGAAGTTCATTTAAGGTCAATCAGTGTTTAATAGAGAGTTAACAGCAAGAATAGTAGGAGTAGCGATTCATAACAATAACAAATTAGAAAGGAAGAAAAATGCGATACTAATGTGGGACCAACAGAAGCAACCTGTGCACTATTTAATGAAGTAGATTAAGGATCAGATTTTCAAGTGGTGTAAATTCTCCTGATTTCATGGATTTTGGCTCCAAAGTTTTATTAGCCCTGCTTTTGTCTTTGATTCACAACCCAATCTACAGTAAATTTTATCTTAATTTTTCTCTGACTCTGTTCCCTGATTATTTCTAGATGCTGAAACACAGCTAGTTCAGACAGAAACTGTATATAATTAAAGCTTTACAGTGCACAGAGAAGTTTGGAAAAGCAAATGGCTACAACATTGCTTTATAATTGTTATAAGAGTCAATACCTCATGTTAAGCATCAAATATCTTCTCCAGAAATGACTGAGCTTGCTTTTTTTTTTTTTTTTTTTTAAGAAACCTACTCTATGATAGAGTACAGACATATAATATAAAGGTATACTACAGGTAGAGTATAGTTAAAAATATTTGCAGGTTTGAGCACTCTCAGCCTCAAACTAGGTAGGCTAGTAAGAACTTAAAGGACTGAGACTGAGACAGCAAAAGGAGTAGATCTGATCTTTCTTTAGCTTTTTAATTTAAAGCTCCCACCTTGCAAGTTTAGAACCACAGGATAGCAATAGACCGTTAGCAGAATTCATTTAAAATGAATATTTAAATGTTTAACTCAGACTCAAACCAGGAACTTTCTTTTAGCTGAGTCATCAGATACAGCAATAAACTATTCTCAGCTGGAAGCCAGTCTTTGAAGATCTTACGGAACCATTAATCCACATCTACTAATTCACCAGACTGAAGAACATAATTCAGTAACTTTCCAACTGACTCAGCAGTCCTCAGGAACTTGTGAGTTATTTGATTTTCATCCTTCATGAAGGCAAAAAAAAAAAAAAAGGAAAAGAAAAAATGGTAAAAATATGAAAACTTTTAGCTATAACATCTGATTTCAAAGCTGGCCACAATATCTAGGCTCTCTGCATTTCCCTCCTGGATTGTATTTAATTTAATAGAGTTGACATGTTTGGACTATCAAGTGTACCCTGCACAAAATTTAATACCTAATTACAGAAAGTGACTGAAAGCCAGAGCAACGATGACACCAGTTGACAGTCATTCCAGTTCCTTGGCTTTGACACAACATTTTTCATTGTTCAAGTACTAAATATCAATCCAGAAAACTTGATGCTTCCCCTTTGGACTGTGTAGTAAATGAGTCTTGTCCTCCAACACATGTGCTTACGCAGTGTTTTGCAATTAAAGTGTGTGAGTAATGGAGTGTAAAAGAGTATCTCAGACATAAATCAAACATGTGCCCTCTGGATCATGTGAGATTTTGCCCAGACTTGAATGATCAGGAACGCCTCTTGGCGAGCAATCTGCATTTTCAAGATAAGACCAACTGCAAACAGCATAACTGGGTGCCATGGAGAGTATCATTTAACTTCACATGGGAATACTCTAGTATGTAACACATCATCTGTAACTTATTCCCCTTCAAGAAAATGCACGGCAATTTTAGAAGGCTTGGTCTAAATTACTGTTAGAATGTAAAGATAAACTCTGAGTCCATGAAATATGGAGACATTCAGACCATGTTTTTCAATTTTGACACTTTGCTATTGGGAAAGGACATGAGAGATTATGGTCAAACCTGCTTGTTTTGCTTTCAGCAGAAGTTGTGTTAGCCCTGTGCTGATTGCTCCTGAAAATCTTGCCTCCTTTAACATGCACCTTCGTGGTACTTTGTGTTGTAAGGGCAAAGTTCTCCCATTTGTGTAATTCCTTTCCATTGCAGTGGGACCACATACACCTTTTACATGTTGATTAAAACCTTATTGTAGGGCTTGAGGGCAAATTTCTCATCTTTTCATATTTTCCTCATTCCTAGTGATGTCACCGGGGCTTGTACTGGGATGAAGCAAATGGATTATGCCATACAGAATAGAAGACTTAAAAATAATTAAGTTTTCACATGCCACTTGAAGAACAATAGTCCTGAAAAAAAAAACCCTGCAATTAGCTGAAAGACTTTATGTTTTGGCATAGTTTCTTTTTCAGTGGGATTTGAACTACCATTTCAACAACTCAGATGAATGCAGAATACTTTTAGTTTCAAACCACACTGGATATCAGCAACATTGATACTTTATGAAACTGCTGAGAAAAGAGAATCAGGTCCTGCTTATGTTACTGAAAGTGACTATTCAGATTTATGATTGATTAGTCAAGTTTCAAGTGATCTGTATTTTAATAAGAACATCCATGACAATAGCGATATAAATTTATACTTCTTCCCCATAGTTTGACAGTCCAAGACTGCAATGATCAGTCACAGAAAAGCTATGCATTATCTTTTTCCAAAAGAGCAATTTTCCAGCAAAAACATTGACTACATGAGATTGCAAATTTCAGAGGAATATGACATTTTTATCAACAATTTTTTTGAGGAAATCATCAGCATGCTTGCTTTATCTTGGTAAATAACCTTTAAAATACAGTCTACTTTAAAACATTTTAATAAGGTCAAAACAGAAATATTTCAGAACATTTTGTTTGACACAAAGTTTCAAAGTGTTTGATATTTTGTAACAATTCAGAAGGAAAACAAATGTCAAAATGTCAGAATTTCCCATGGGTTGGAAAACTGTTTTAGAGCCCACTCTTAGGACAAGTATTACAGTAAATTGTAACAATGAAAATTGATATGAGGTTTGGGAATACATCCTCGTAGATAAACTAATGAGCAGTCTTTTCAAAAGCTATGTTAGGACATTGGAACCACTTACTAATGGAATCAAATGGAACTAGATCTCAATCATCCTTGCACTCCTTTGAAAATCTTAGCCATAAAGAACAAAAGAAGGAAGACATTTGAGCAGATTGCACCGTTAACTACAACAGATTGCTGAATTTTTGGCCCTAGAATGATGAGAAAAAATTAACATTGTACATCCTGATTCCACCCAATAAGTTGAACATCTTCAGTGACATTTAACCTTTATTCTTCTTTTAAGTAGTGGAAACGTGTAAGTAAACTTCACAGTGTCACAGTGTTAGTTAAAAGAGCACTATTCAGAGTTTCAACTTGAAATACTTGGAAATTAATCCTGGCATTGGTACTCAGATAAAACAATGTTTTAGAGTAGCTGCAATTTTGTTCAAATATAAGTGAAAAAGCTAGTAAAAATTTAGCTTATAAGTTTTTTTTTCTCCATGCTTTTATTTCTCCTTTTTTGGCTGTATTTTTGTTTGTTTCTTTGTTTGTTTGCTTTGTTTTGTTTTTATTTTTTGCCTGCCTGTATTTTTATTTTGGTTACTTTTTATTTTTTCTTTTTTTTTTTTTCAGCAAAACAGTATAGGAAGTTTGCTTACAACTACAAGCTTGCTGTATCTGGTAGTCAGATGTAGCAGCATTAGAAACATACATTTTATGGGTCTTGAAAATGAAAGTATTGAATAGTTACAATGTGAATTCAATCCATAAGCCTCCGGGTATAAATTGATCACCAGATGGGGTAAGGAAGAAATATCCCCTATGGTATAATATCACATGTACTAATTGGGTTTAACGCCTTCCTCTGAAGTACCCAGAATTGAGACAAGATGCTGGATAAGATGGATTATTGATCTATTCTGTTAAAGCAGTTCCTCTGCTATTATATTCCTCCTTTAACCTGATGACTCATTTCAGGCAATGGATTGCAGCAGCTCCAACTTGGGTGTCAGACATACACAACACAGCAAGCCATGACAAGGAATCAGGAGACTTTCTTGCTTAGCTCATGGCAAATGGGAAACTATTATTTTATTTGATAATTTTGGAAACCAGTAGGAACTTTATTTGCAAAGCACCTAAACCCTCCAGTTAGTGTCAACAGAAGCAGCAGGTGTTCAAGTCCTTCTGCAAATTCATCCCTTGCTCTACAGTGTGCATTAAATATGTTGTAAGGGGGTAAGGGCTGGGGAAGGTAAAGCAAAAATACAGGAAAAAAGATTAAAGAAAACCCACAAATCTTATGGTAAACATTCAGCTACTCAAGGATGAGCTCCAAATGGGCATCATATGGACATCTAAGAAATCAGAAAGATTTTCTCAAGGATCTAAACATTTAAAGCTTAAATTACAATTGTTAAAAAGTATGAGGACAAGGCTGATGGCATGGTTATTGCTGCCTGTAGCACTCTCACTCTCTAGTTAACTTTCCAGTTGCTGTCTCTATACTCTCACTTTCTCCCCTCTTAATCTCCTGGCATTCAATGCACTAGATATTGAGCTACCCCGAGCATGTATTTTTGCTCCTATTGCATTTAAAGGGAATTTGTTATGTTACCACCAATGGGATTAGAGTTTGGAGGGGCAATGAATTTGAGACTTTCTCCAAGAGGTGGCAAAAAGTTCAACTTCTGAAATCTCCAGCTGATCACACAGGTTGCACATACTCATACACATACACATACACATACATATTAATTTGTGTTATAAGGCTGGGGAAAAGAATCAGGGGAACTCTCAAGATGTAATCAACAGCATGAGGAAAGCTTTCTTACTCTGTCCTCAAAAGTTTATCCTGTCCTGTAGAAGCAGTCTGAGGTTACCCAAATCCCTCCCTTGTCTTATAAGCACTGTGTGGAATGAGGGACAACTTCATAAGTTATATGCAAAATTTCATCGTTGAACAACGGTGTGTCAGTATCAGACTTGGTATTTAATACTCTAACCAGTTTTAACCTGAGCTAGATCTGCTTTTAAATTACCCTTAACCCTCAAGAAATGGCATATCTTCTTGAACTTTTTTTTTGATTGAAAAATCAGCATGAAGTCTGGTATCAGACACAGGTAAATTATACTGCATGAACTGAGTTCATTGCCACCCTTCTGTTTGATTTCTTCCATTACTCCCGACAGTCAAATATATTAGGATCTGCTGGGAAATGTGTGACAGCAGTTTTTTGAATTAAGTAAATGTAGCAAGCTCGCATCTTTTACAGCTGTCAAAGGAGTGTGGATACTTAGAGGACTTACAAGAGGTGATTATTTGATCAGATTGTCAAGTTGACAACTGAGATTCTGAGGTTCTGCAGGAACCAGCATCCTAAGCACAGACCTGTAAAACCAGGGACTTCATCCAACCTTCTGTTTGACTTGGCACTAATGTATCCACTGATAAGAAGCAGGACTGCTCAAATGGACACCTTCTTGGGGGTGGGGAGGAGATAGTAATCCAGCCACAGATTTGCTGGTGCTTCACAGCTGAGCATCCTTGACAACAGGAGGCATCAGGAGTCACATTTTGCTGTTCTGCACTGGAACAATATCTAAGACATTGCTTCTGGTCTGATAAGCTGGCTCTTGAGCAATTTTGCATTTGCTGTTCACCAGCACATCCAGTTTTCAGTGAACTAGGACATTATTTTTTATTTCATTGCAAAAAAATTATATCCTTTTAATACAAATTTGATTAGCTGAGGAGAAGAAAAGTAGGAAAGAGGAGAAGTCTACTTACCTACTTTCTATGGACTTGTTCAAGTAAAGAAATGATTGTGGGAAAGATTTTCCAGATAAGACAGCTCTCTCAGTCTTTCCACAAAGACTTTGCATTCCTATTCACATCATGCTGAATCCCTAAACACAACAAATAATCATGCTTTAGCAAGCACCTGCTTGGTTTATTTGAAGAATCCTTCTGTGATGGCATTAAATCCTGACCTTTGACTTTTCCTGTCTGATGCCAAAATTATTATTTCTGCTGATTCTCAGTTTGACATCAGGGAGCAGTTGGTTAAGCCTCAGATCCTTCACCTTGTTATCTACCATTCTTATAGATGTCTGTCATGTTTCTGTACTTCAGATTTACAAAGACATATCTAATATTCTAACAACTATAGGAAAAGATGCCTCAATTTCAACTGATGTTAGCTCACTCACAATGCAAAAAACCTATAATGTTTTCTTTTCTTTTTTTTTTTTTTTCCCCTGCTTGCCCACAGAAACTCTGATGAATGATAAGCAGACAACTCAGTTAATAGAAACCAAACAGGCAGTCACAGACAAGTTTGAACCCTGTAGAGTTCAGGTCACCTCTGTAGAACAAACTCTGTTAATGATGATTCTGCTATGCTGATCCCACCTAGATTCAGACAGAAAAAAAAAAAAAAAAAAAAGGAAGAAAGTATTTTTTGGATTAAAGCATGTTGCAGATTTGTGCTGTCTTAGGTAATGATGAAAAGAATGGACATTAAATATTACAACATTAAAAAAATAGAAGCATTGGTTTGGAAGGAAAACTTTTATTTTTCAAGTCAGTAAGACATTTGATTTCAGGTATATATTAACAAATGTGAGATGAATGTACATGTCAGGTATACCTTGGAAATGAAGCATTCTTTTTGAATGAATTAGCTATATTTTGAAGGCAACATGGTATTTTTTCAATCTTCAGTTTACCAAAAATGCTCACAAACTTTCTTCTAAAACAAAATTGAAAAAAAACCCCAACCCACACTCAAAAACTCTGAGCTTTCTGCAAATGGGCGGGGGAAACACCCAAACTTGTAGATGGTAAATTTAAAATTTTCGGTGTTAAAGTTGCCATTACTAGCAGCATAAGTAACATTTCAAACAGGTAGTAATTTTGGTTGCTAATAAAAATGCAGCTCTATAGGAACATGTGGTTCCTATGTGGGCAAAAGTCTTCACTAGCCCACTTCTGGTGAAAGAGGAGACCCAGATCAAGGACTCTGGCCCCCGTAGTGGAGTAAATAGAGCTGTCACAGTCATGCTGGTAAAGCTAATAACCTTGTGCCATCCTGATGTACCAGTTGGGTCAGTATGGATCTCCACTAGCTCTGGCAAGCTTATTATGTGCTCCAGTGATGGCTGATCCATGCTCCAGCGATCTCACATACCAGTGAGATTTCCATGAAAAGCTGATGTTAGGAATGCTTTGGCACTTGTATGCAATGGAAGCTAATAAGCTGAAGAGCTCAAACATACATCAAAGTCAAGAAACTAATGCCTAGCATGGGCAATAACAATGGCAATGTTCTGGGTGATTTCCACTGGTGATGCTGTGTTTTAAAGCAGATCCATTGTGACAATTTCCTAACGCATTCATTCAGAGAAGCACAGATTGTTGGGAATGTGACGTTTTAATTTAAACTGTTCAATCAAATCACATTAGATGTCATTTGTTATTTAGTCAGGTCATTGAGGTTGTTTTTGTCATTGCTGATTTCCTCCAAGTACAGGTCACATCATTAGCTGATATCAGTGCAGGAGCTCCATTTTACATTAGCACTTTGTCCTCTTTACAAAAAGGATGAATTCTTTTGTTTTCATATTGGTGTTTTCTTCAGTATTACAGTTGCTTCCAGAACCTGCCTTTCTCTGTCCAGTCTTTCAGGCAGGCAGATGTTTTATTCTGAATTTGTATATGATTAGTGTGGTTAACCCTACAGTCCACAAGAGTAAAGAGTTCCCTACCAAATCAGCATATTTTTGATTCTCATCCATCCCCACGCTAACAGAAATAAGTAGAATGTATTGTTTTTAATATTCCATTCAACCTATTCTCTGCAGGGTTGTCCCAGCACCAGATTGCTACTGTCAGCATCCAGAACATCTCTGCTGTGCCACTTGACTGGTTGGAGACCAAATCCCTTCTCTTACAAGTAGATACTGGTGCTGGTTTCACTCCCTTTCTCTAGTCCATCTTTTATTACTTTATCTTTTTCAATTACCTGCTGCTATTGACTCTCCATCCTGGACAGTATGTTGCCCTTTATCATTTGGTTTAGCCATTTGTGGTGGTGTTTCCCCCCACCTCGCCCCCTGGCCGCATTCTCTGGCATGCAAACTGTGAATTTTGTTTTCAGTGTACCAATTCAGCACTTTGTGAATCCTACTTGCACAGTAGCTCCTGGCCTAAGTCTGTTCCCACTGAGGTCAGCTGGCAGCTTGCCACAGACTTCAGTGGGAAGAGTATCAAACTGTTATTTTAAGTGCAATTTCAGTCCCAAATCTGCAATTTGAAGGATGACATTATGTCTCAGCCTCGCTCAGTTTGATCTGTTGATATTTTAGCCAGCTTAGCATCTTAGATCACATTCTTGGCATGTTGCTCTGAAGCTGGACACTCCCCCATCTTTTGTTACCATCATGATTATATTCTCCATGGGTTCTTACAGTGCGCTCATCACTGTTGTATCTGAGGCCCTTCCAATTATTCATTAAGTGACTAACATCTGTCACATGTAATTCATTCCTCGTCTCCCAGGAGGAGCTCAGTGAAGAGTTTTGCCATGGCTTCCTCTTCACCACATCAAACACAAGCTATCCCCTGCCCTACCCATCAACTAAAAATTAAAGCTGGTAAGAACATTCTGTCTAAAAAATCCCTCTCCAGCCATAATGAATGTTTCCAAGGTCAAGACATTGTACTGTTCCCTATGTAAGGGTATGGTTTTGCTCCAGGATGTGTCCAGATACAGATGTCTGAGCTACCTAACTCTGCAGGAGGGCATCTACATTCCAGATGTGGATCCTCTTTCAGATCATACCTACATTCACATTGGCATTACGTGCCATAGTCTTGATTTTTTCACAAACGTAGCCTGAGGGTGTAGCTTAAAACACTTAGGAAGATGTGCTACAGGTATAGCTTGCCACACACTGTCAGGCAACGTCCTTGTCCGCCCAAGTCCATCCACAGAAGTTTCCATTCTCTCACTGTCTCCGTACAGCCCTCACTTCTGCCTATTGACACAACACTGGCACTGCAAAGTAAAAGAGTGACTTGCTCATACAATGTCTCAGGTTGAATATTGTCCAAAGACTGGGAAGTGAAAGAAAGAAGTGAGAAATATCATGGTTTAAAACAGTAAGTGATATAAAACTTAGAGTACTAGTTAAATTAAGGAAAAATTGTAGCAAACTACACTGGCATGTTCTTATCTATTAGGAAAATATTAATTCACTATAAAAATACCTTAGAGTCACTGAATACCCCAAAACACAATTGATTCCAGTGGGGTAGGAAATATTCAGGATTAGGCCTACATGGGGGATTGGAATTGCCTCTCATAATACTCTTCACAACTTTTTATTCTTCATTAGAAAAGAAAACAAAACTTCACAAAAGCTGCAAAACTTAAAGTTGTTGTTAAAATAACACTTTGAAAATGAAATCATCATCATCTTGTTTCAGAGGATGATTTCAAGCATTAGTCTGAACTGAGTGTGCATATAGGGCATTAACATGGGATATGAAATATTCAGATTTCCAAATCATCTTTCCAGCTTTGCAGATATGCAAAATCAGTCTGTTACAGGCAGATTAAACCTAGGTCTCATCCCTGCTCAGTGTCATTATTCATTAATGCATAAGACCACTATGCACAAAGAAAGGAGGGTTAAGCAGCCTCTTCTTTCTTTTCTCTTTCCATCCAAAATCACGTTTTGTGAAACTAAAACTGGAATAGTTTGAAACTGAATAGCAGGGCTTTTCTATCTTAATAAAACATCTTATTTTAACAACAAACAACTAATCAAAAGTGTTGCCTATCTTTTTGGGAATAATTGTCATGAGGACCTAACAGTTGTTTTGTTTTGTTTTTTTTTTAACACCATGTAAAAAGTGAAAACATGTGAAAGTAAAAACTATTATTTCCAAACACTTCATCATTTAGCACATGAATCATGACTGTGGCAAATAAAATACTTTTGGATGATTCAGTCTGTGCAAGGGAACAGCAGACGGTGTACAATGCCACTTGTCCTGCTGGCCCTCAGAGGTGCTATATTCATCTAAAAGCAGATTGGTAACAGTGCTAATATAAAATATTCTGATCCCAGACAGTCAACAGATTGATTTACTAGTAATATGATTCTTTAAAAAAACCCAGCACAAACCAAACAAAAATCACTTGGAGTAGTGGTTTTGGGGGCCTTTCTTTCAAAAAGTACAAGCTGAAATTCTCACTAATTCACTAAACAGCATGGCTTTAAGAAAACATCTGATTTTGGGAATACCACAAGAAAATCTTGACAACAACACTGGCAAGTAAAGTGGAATAGCTATATTGGGAGTAAAATAGTCTATTTTGGTTAGTATAAAACATGCTGGATCTTCTGAAGGAAAACATTATTTTCATTAGAAGTCTTTATTTAAAATCTGGACAAGTTTAGGAGTGTTATTTGTATAAAACTTTCATATGTTTCTATTCATTAAAACAGTTGTAACCTTTCTCTGTCCCCACTGTTTATGTTTCTAATGGGTCCCCTGAATAAAGCACTCAGATATTATAAATAATCACTTTTGCAATTAGCCTTCCAACTTTCAGAAAAGTTATTGGATGAACCAGGAATGCAGTATGACCAGTTCGGTTATTATGGAACCGTTAATAGGCAAATAAATTCTGAGACAGCATGGGAATGAAAACCTCTCCTCTTTCAGAAATGGGCTTTATTTTTACTTTTTGCTAAAGTAAATTGTTTTAATTATTCGTACCACAATAGTCAAATGTCTGCAGGAAAGTATTGCCTTTGAGGGTTATCTAAATAGTTACTCAACTTAGTATAAGTTCACAGTGGAAGATGGAATCTACATTAATAACATGACATATGGAAAAACCCCTGTGATCTATAAAAAATCTGTGAGCGAGATTAATTATCCTCAAACAAGAAGCTTTCCCTTGTTATAAAAATCAGCCTGAAAAGCCATACATGTATCAGTAAAGGAAAGATTTTGCTGTTTATGATGGCACATCAATATAACGAACATTAAATTTGACTTCATTTGGAAATCAGAATTTTCCATTTCTTCTTCTGAAATGTTGCCTTTCTGAGTACATTGAGTCTTGTTCTAGTACATCCCCCCTCTCTCTCTCTCTCCCCTCATCCGCCCCCAAGGGGCATAATACAGGGCTGAAATCCAGGGTATCTAAGCATATAAAAAAACTTAAGTAAAAAATATTTTTGTTGTTCTTCTAGTTCTTTTTTTTTTTTTCTGATCTGTTTCTTAAAATTTTCTGTTGCATTGTCAGTATAGCCACAGTGCTGAGTTTTGGTAGAGATGGCAGAAGAAAGGAGGATATTTAAAAAAAAAAAAAAAAAGAGTCATTTTAAGCTTATCTTTAAAATTATTTTTATATTTAACTCAAGGGAGATTTTTATGTTCATAGGAATTGCCATACTAGAATAGATTAGTCACTCATCCTGATGTAATACTTTGTCTCCAGAAGTTGAGGTGTCTAGTAGAGGAAATCAACAGAAATGCACTTTACTGTTCCATACTGTTTTATAGAAAAACAGCAAAAAAGGCTTCTGCTGTCAATCAGCATTTGTCTTGCAAGGATAGTAGGAGTTAGTAAAATTGTTCTATATTGGATAAAGACAGGTCTAATTACTAAATTATTCAGTGGTACTGACGGGCATTTGAAGAGAGTGCATACTAAAGCCTGGTCTTTTTCTATTTATAATATATACTGATATACCGTCATGCCAGATTTCCCGCTATATAAGCTGAGAAAATTGTGCTGTTGACAGTCACATCTTTTACCAAGTAAGAACAGAAATTCTATGCCACAAATCCAGATTCGAGGGTTATATACCTAAATCTTTCTGTACCATATGTTTAGCCTGAGATCTTGATCTAACACAGTGACAGTTGGATATGATCTTTATTGGCCTTACCTTTGCAGAGGTTAAATGCACAAATGAAACCAGTCTGTGTAGATTTAACTAGATTTTTAAAATGATATGAACAGGGTGGCAAAATGCACACACAGAAAATACAAGCATCTTTCCTTTGGTGACTCAGGTTTGATCTGATTCAGCACAGAAGCATAGAAAATGTTAAAGGTCTGGGTTATGTTTTTGAAAGAAGACTCCATAGAAAATATGCACACAAATTACTATAATGAAGGACAGTTGGCAAAAATGATAAGAATGATAAGAAAAAAGAGTGAGCATATTTTAGACTGAAATAGTCTTTTGCTATCACATACCATCTGTTTCCACAGAGCATTGGAATGATGCTTCGCAGTGTTTTCCTAGCTGGAAATAAGAAAAAGGAAAGTATTTCTGTCAATTCCTCATGATCACGCTACCAATTGTTTAATGCCATGGTTCTGAAAGTCTTTTTTTTGAAGTCAGACTTCCTGGAAACACTGAATTCACAGTTAATGGCAATATCTTAATGTAAATCAACAAATAATTCCACTGGATTTTTATTCTTGCACTCCAAAGCAAATGGAAATATTCCATGTTCAATACTAAATCATTGCTTTTAAAAAAAAATAAACACACACATGAAAAAGGTATTTCAGAGCACGTTTCACTTTGATCGGCAAGTAAGAGTTTGGGTTTTGTTTGTTTTTTGTTGTTTTCTTCCCCAGCTCATCCCAGGCAACATAGGAGCTGTTTGATATTTAGACTCATTGACATTTAAAAACATTGAAATAATGAGACACACCATATTTAAAAAGTCATCTATAGAAGGAGTTGCAAAATTGAATGAACGACTTAGCAAAACATTTAAAATACTTGGCAGAAAATCTAGGATTTTTTTTTATTTTATGTTTACATAGTTCCATTTGAAGCTTTCAAACAAAAATCGGATGTATCTACTACACTTTGTGAAATTACACAGTTAACTCTAATTTTAAGCTTAGCTGAAAGTTGCCTGAGCCTTTTCAAATGCTGGTATAGAACAGAAGCTGCTTCATTTTAATCAATTGAATTATTTTTTGACTCAGAAGTTGCTTAGTGAGGAATAATGTCAGACTATGACTTACAACCCATTTCTTCAACACTGCTTACATCATCTCCTAACTAATCATGGAGAGGTCAAAAGACTTCAACACAACAACTCACTTAATAGAGTCCTACTTAGCACAGGTCAGGCAGCAAAATGGGATTCTAAAATTATGCAGTGAAAGTGTGTCTTTGGTCAAGCCACATGGAATAACTGTGCAGCTCTGGGGCTTTTTTTTCCATTTTGAAGCAAAATGAATTTATGACCATGCCTATGTACTGCATTGTGTTAAATGAATGTACAAAGCAGCAATCTTTCAGTAGCACAAATAATTTTGTACTTTGCTGACACGTACTGCATTAAGGTTGAAGAAGAGTGCTCTCTTTGCCAAAGCAGGAGATAGGGACTCCAAATCTATTGTATCTTACTAGCTGTCTTAATCACTTCAAACAAATAATTTACAAGGAATTTTGAATAATAAAAGGACATATCTTTAGCCCTTTATCCTCAAAACATGGTTTAGGCAATTTTGGCATGGAGTTTGAGAGATCACTGGCTGTGTACAGTTAATAGGGAACCACAGGTAGCAGCACTTGGCCATTCTCGGCAGCTTTCTGTGCCACTTGTGAATGAATAATGTTCACTAGCACCTCATGGGTGGGTTCATTGGGAGAAGGTTTTCAAGTGAATAAACTTTGAATAAACATTTTGGCTAGGCAGAGCAGACAAATTTATATTGATAGCAGACTATAGAATTAAAGCTGGAGATAGCTGTATCCAAAAGACTCTTCAGAGCTCCAAAACACCTTTTTAAAATTTGGGAGTTTAGGTTATTTACAAGGTTGGACAAGTGATTGGGAAGAGGGACAGAGGGTTAATGGTTATGGAATGAGACCCATTTATGGGACTAACTTTCAGATAATCTATGAATCACAGCACAATTAGGAAACTTTCCCTCTTGCAATTCGAGTCCTGGCTGCTTATTATATCACCTATACCAATGAGAGTGCACAAGACTAGATTTTTGGTGCTGACTCCATATTCCCAAGTCAGAATCTTTAAATAAAGTTTTCTTATTTAGAAAATGTTATATACAGACCTCTTGGAATTTGAAAATAGATCAGCCTGCCTCCAGAGAAATAACTTATGCTTTTTAGCGACATTCAAATTCAAAGTCTATGACCAACTTCCATGTAGTTGATAAGTCATGCATTTGGTCTTTAGTGTGCCAGTTTTCATAGCTATGGTTCTTCAAACTCTGTGATAAGCTCATTTGAAGGTTTAGCAAAGCTGTCTTTACAGCACAGCAGTAAGCTAAAGCACATGGGTCAGATTCAAATGTACCAACGCAGCGCTTAAATGGGGCACAAATTTAAATAGGCTATTAGGAAAATAAATAAAGGAGTGTGTGATTTTTAGGCATGCCTTGGAAATTTTGAGTGGATCAGACTGAGTTTACTGAAGCTGGAATTCAGTCAATATGCTGGAGGCATATCGGCCTGGCCTAAATTAAGTTAACTATGAATGATGTAAGGGAATGACCAGGGGTTGGGATTGCACTCCATCACATTTCTGGTACTTTCAGATATATCATTTATGATAAGCAAGTGGGAATGATGGCTGTTACCCTGCGATCAGTGAGCAGATGGATCCCATATTTCAATAGGAAGTAAAGCTACAAATGACACAGCGAGATAATGATGGCTTTTGCCAATAGCCTTTGATAGAATATCTTTTGTAATAAAACAAGATCCTTGTGTATGGGCTATAAAACAGCATTTCAGAAAATGCTTTGAAAAATTTTTATTTTTTCCTTTTAAATATTGTGCTCCTGCAACAATATCTACAAAGACATAGAGACAAATATGCAACATCTGTGTATCTTATTTCTTTTTTCAAATAGACACTCAGCACGTTCACAGATGTATTTTTCCAAAAATAATACAATCCAGAAAACACATTATCATTCCCATTAGTTTTTTATCAAGAGAAAGGAAAAATTGCTATTATTTTCATTTCAGCATAAGTTTTTTTATTCATTTTGCCACCTCTGAAACAATGATGCTTATGACACTCACTACGACATAGTCCTTAGTCATTCAGCTAGTTTAGGACTTACCTTGTCCTAATATGTTTTAGGATCCGTCATTAAAATTAATGCATACATCTCTCATTGTTCCCAAAAAGCTCTGATCAAGATTCCGCATTTTGGATTTCTCTCTCCTACAGGTATCACATAGAATCATCGAATTGTTAAGGTTGGAAAAGACCCTTAAGATCATCAAGTCCAACCGTTAACCTACCACTGCCAAATCCGCCACTTAAACCATGTCCTCAAGCACCACATCTACCCGTCTTTTAAATACCTCCAGGGATGGGGACTCAACCACTTCCCTGGGCAGCCTGTTCCAGTGCCTGATTACTCTTTCAGTAAAGAAGTTTTTCCTAATATCTAACCTAAACTTGCCCTGGTGCAGCTTGAGGCCATTTCCTCTCATTCTATCACTTGTTACTTGGGAGAAGAGACCAACCCCCACCTCACTACAACCTCCTTTCAGGTAGTTGTAGAGAGCAAGAAGGTCTCCCCTCAGCCTCCTCTTCTCCAAACTAAACAACCCCAGCTCCCTCAGCTGCTCCTCGTAAGACTTATTCTCTAGACCCTTTACCAACCTTGTTGCCCTTCTTTGGACACGCTCCAGCACCTCAATGTCCTTCTTGAAGTGAGGGGCCCAAAACTAGACACAGTATTTGAGGTGCAGCCTCACCAGTGCCGAATACAGGGGCAGTATCACCTCCCTGGTCCTGCTGGCCACACTATTCCTGATACAAGCCAGGATGCCATTGGCCCTCTTGGCCACCTATGCACACTGCTGGCTCATGTTTAGGTGGCTGTCAACCATCACTCCCAGGTCCTTTTCAGCCAGGCTGCTTTCCAGCCACTCCTCCTCAAGCCTGTAGCGTTGCATGGGGTTGTAATGACCGAAGTGCAGGACCCGGCATTTGGCCTTGTTGAACCTCTTACAGTTGGCACCGGCCCAACAATCCAGCCTGTCCAGGTCCCTCTGCAGGGCCTTCCTACCCTCCAGCAGATCGACACTTCCACCCAACTTGGTGTCATCTGCAAACTTACTGAGGGTGCACTCAATCCCCTCATCCTGATCATATCAAATCACTGCCAAAGAAGGTGGTGTGACCGCTAAAATATCAGTCACTTCTTCTAGGCTAAGATTTCCTTAAACCTTCTCAACTTTCTTAACACATGTATTGCTGTTAATATGTTTCTTAAACAGTTCCTGTTACTGTAATTATTTACATATATGCCTCAGCCAAAGTTCAGATTTGTGATTAAATGTAAGTCTATATTATGCAAACAAAAAAGATTCATCTTTGAAAAACCATGCTGTATGACAAAATGCAATATAGTATAAAACATACAGCAGTCTTCCACATATACTTTCCAGGTCTTTGAGTTCCTGTCATTTCATTTAGCCAACTAGTTGCACATTGCATAAAACAAGCTTCCCGTATTATGTCTGAAATTTTGGCAGTTTCTTAGTATTATGTTTTCCTCTTTCAAATAACTTCTATCCATAAATGTAATCCTACATTCTGTTATGAATAAAAAAGGTCTCCTTACAGTCTAAACAAAAGCAGAACATATAATGCAAACAACAAAAGCTAGAAAATAAAACCCAGAAGATTTAGTGTTGTGTGTGGAGAAAAAGGACAAGAGCACTCATGATGAAAAAAATTCTTTTAATAGGAACAGAATGGAGTTGCATCAGTGCGTAAAATAGCATGTGCTTCCTACCACTTATATTCCAGAGCATTTTCATTTATCACAGAGGACTTTCATATGCTGTTTTAATGACATCGAAAAGGACCAAGAGGGAAGCTGAAGTATGCAACAAGTGAATTGTGAATTTCTGAGATAAAGGCACCTCTACAAAATGGAGTTTAGATTGTATTAAGTGAAATAAAACATTGTTACCCTCTTCACCATGTTTTAAATCCTATAGACAGGAAAGCACTTTGAAGCATGCTCCACGTGAGAATATGCCATCCCCTCAGGAATAAGAAAGAAAAAAGTATAACAGGAAATAAAAATGCTTACCAGCTGGAAGGGAAAGAGACAAAGGAAACAATATACCGATTCAGAAGGGTTGATTGTTGCCTATTCATATTCTTCTACAATTTTCTTTTCAGAAAAGAAAGTAACTTGAAATGAAAGGTGCAATATGCCTATTTTGTGCAACATACGTTACTCATAGTCCATTCTATCCAAAATGAGAATATAATTATGATTTTCTGACCTGGCAACATATTCTCTACTGCCATTACCTTCTCTGTGGACAGGAGGTACGTCAGCAGAGACTCAGATTCTCTCCTTCTAAAACTGCCTTAATACTGGCTAAACAGAGTCTCATGTTTTTGGCTTTGTCCACAACTTCATTCAGGCAGAAAAATCTGAACATTCTGAAAACTGTTATAACTATATGCTATAACTTCTTCCTTGTTTAAAACCTTGGGTTTCAATCTAATTGAAACAATCCTCCTCTTTTTCTAGTGGCATCCTGCAGATGACACTAAAATGTTTGACTGAAGCTTAAACACCTTCAGAAATTGTCTTTGCAATAAAAGATAGATACATGCAGAAAAAGGTTAATTCAATAGCTAGGTTGCTAGCCAATATCTTAAGGTTTAGAGTTCACTTATTTCTCTATACCACAAATGTTAAATTTGTGATTTAGGGCTAGATCTTTAATAAGACTTGCTGCCACCCTGCAACACAGCTCCTGAGCTTTAGCTGCTTAGTTTCCAGAATTAATTTTTTTGTTCTGGACTTCATGACTGGGCTGCCTACACAAAGCTGAAAAGGTGTTGGAAAAGTGGGGAAAAAAACCCAAAAAACTGATGGTTATATTAACAACGACTGGCAATCCTGCTTGTTGCCTAGAAAAGCAGCTGATAAGTTTTCTTGTACCATGCTGTGTTGGGTTTACTCTCAGTGCCCCACTGACTCACACAAATCCACAAATCCTTGTCTATGTTGCAGTCACACAGCCAGTTTGGGTCACTTACGCAAATATTTCAGGCCCAACAGATTTTCTGAGCACACATCTTGTCTCCAATACATTAGATTCACTGCCTTACACAGATATGCACATGGAGAATCGGAAGGATGGGCACCAAATCTACAATTTTACATTATTAAGGTCAGATCACTGTTTCCCATGTAACTGGGAGCAGCGCTACCTTTTTCATGTAATAACCAGTAATAGATACATCTTCCTGTTTGGCATTAGCTAAAGGAGCTCTCACACAGCGCAGCCCATGCATATTCTTGGTATATCCTAGGTATACCATGCATACCCTACCTTCCTTACCTTAAAAATATGTTGGAAGACACAAATTAAGACACACTGTGAACATTGACTTGTATCAGATTAAGAGACAGGGAATTTCTAGTCTTTCCTCCATTACAGGAGAATTATCAGTGTTTCCTGCAACTTTCTTATTACTTATCTGCAAAATCTGCCCTTCAAAAAGCTTTGGTCCACTGCTGTGCTTTGGGGAACGGAGCAAAGTTTACCTTAGCTACCAACATCTAAGGGCTTTCCCTTAAGGGAAGCAACAATTTTATACTGTGACCAGTCTTCCCTGTAATGCAGCATTACCCAAAATGTATATTACTTTAATTACATAACAAAATTCTGTGTTTCCTTAAATAACAAACCTTAATGACAATGACTCTCATGTGAGTGTTTTTAAAAAGCTTCCAATGTGCCCAAGCTGTCAACTTCTAAAGCTAAAACAACAGTTTCAGTGCTGCACATGCCAACACCTCTGCTCAACTTGAAATCACTGAAAATAGTCCCAGCCACGGAGAGAAGCAAATCTAGTATGTGTTAGCAGATACAGTCCAAACACTGAGTGTTTGTAGTTGTTTTCTTTATGAGGGAGAAAACAACAGCCAAGTTTTCCTGGGAGAAAGTTAGGGACCACACCTACCTGTAAGAGAGAAGCAGAAAAGGAGCAGCTTGCTCTTTTGTTGCTGATTTTCTTTCCTGCAAGTGGAAATGCATCTAACACTGGAAGACGTAATTGTAATGTAATGTAATTGCGACACTGGAAGATGTAAAAAATGATAGCCATTAACACTTTTATTGCAAGGCAAAAAAATCAAACTTTGGCCAAAGAGTCAAGGTTTGTCATTTCCTGTCTTAATAACACTTCAGTTTCATCTAGCAACTCTTAAAAACCCTTGCTAACTTTTTCCGTTATATATTCAGTTACAAATTGTTATAAAGAATTTTAAGCAAAAGCAGGGAGGGAGATAAAGTGTATTAGCATTTCATAAATTGTCCTCTGGAAGCTAGTGTACATTTTTGTCTAGTATTTGATGAGCATTCATGCAGAAATGTGCTTAGGAACTGCAGACTCTGTCATTCTGCACCAATATGGTTATTACTCTACATAGTAACTACATGGATGCAGTGGTGCAAAATATATGAACCCTCAAGTATCCTCTACACCATGTTTTACTTTGCAGAAATATAAATGATTATGAACAGGCTGTTAGCTCCCAGTCACTTATTTTCACAGTACATATGGACTCTGTGTGTGAACACATCCCAGAACACTTCCCACCATTTGAATCATGAAGGGCCGGATTTTACCTCATACCTCTTACTTTAAGCAGAGACTTCCTCAGTTAACAGCCCTTCTGGTTTCTAAGGGCCTGAAAAGAGGCACCACGCACTGAAAAGAGTGGAGCAGAGAGAGCTCAGGAAGCCAATCAACTCTGGAAATGTTTCTGAGTAACTGCAGAAGAGCTTGTGTGCTTCTTCCTGAGACTCATCACTAATTGTCTTGAAGTTTGACCCTGCTAAATCCTTACAGAGAAAATGACAGATTTCAGCGTAATTAGCTTTTGTTTCTCTGATTACACACGAAACAGTGCTGCATTTAAGCTCTTACTGAGCAAGTGGTGGCAGAAAGAAGCGGAAGGATTTCTTTCTTTCTTTCTCTCTGACACCCGCCTCTGCTAACGAACCTGGGTAATCAGCCAGCCTGTGCAGAGCACCTCTTCTCCTGCAGGAGCTGAAAGTGCTTTACCAGCTGGATGTGGGACCAGATCTGGGACACGCTGGCAGAATTTCCATTTACTTCAATGGGACCAAGATTGATCCTACATGAGACATTATCAAATGCAGCCACCTGTGGGGAGGGAGTGGGGGAACACAGCAGCTGCTTAGCAGTGCATGGTAACACAGAAACAAGAGTTCAGGCTCGGAAATGAAGAATACCATATCCAATTGCAACTGCAGGTGGAATTTAGGTGAGCAGAACTCTATTGCTGCAGTTGGGATTTGGCGTCAGCTTTCAGGCCGGCAATACCCTAGGACCTTTCCCAGCAAAGGGTCAGAAGCATCGTGGTCTAATGGACACAGCATGGGACTGGGAATCCGGCATCCTTGAGTGCACCAATGCGGATGTCCTTGGAAATAACATGCTGACTGTCTGTTAACAAAATAGCCTCCTTAACCTTAATAAATCCCCTGAAACACAGGGGGCTGCGCTGAAGGCTAGAAGAAGAGGTGGACCAGTCAGCCTATTTATTTTCCTGACTAAAGACTTTTAAAATTTTTTTTCCCCAAATTTCCCTCTCCTCGTAACTGTGGACAGAGACAGCAATACCTGATTAGAAAAAGAACAACCCTTCCTTCTCCCCAATTGTCCCCATCCTGAAAACCCTCTGAGGGGTGGGAGACAGTCACATTCCCTTAGAGCCAAAAGTGCTCCTGAGGCAGCCCAAGATGGATGGGTGATCAATCTGGCTTGAGGGTAACTGTAAAACACAATGTCAGTGCAGCCTTTAAAGACAGCAGTAGCTACTAATCATCTGGAAATGCATGCATTAAAAAGCTACTGTTGAATTTAAATTAATAAGCATAGAGCTGCCTATTGTGTATTGCTTTGCATGTATTAATCTAAATCACTGTGAGGTCTGTGGGTTCTCTAAGCTGTTTCTGTAGACTCACTCTGTTGGTCTTAGGCACATCCTCAGTGGAGAGGTGAATCTTGGACAGTCCTTACTCAGGTAAGACTTCTGAAGTAAAACACTTTAGATTACTGAACCTTGCAGTAATATCTTTGCTATTTCCATGACATGCTGCAGACTTTGTTTCTCTGAAATCGCATATTTTACTCTGTAGTTGGAGATGGGTTTAAAAAAGAAGCAAAACCTCAGAATTTGCTGTTTATTATAGCACGAACGAAATATACATTTGTTTCCGTTACTTTTGCATATAGGATTGAAATATTTAGTAAAACAGCAGGCATGGCAAACACATAGCTTATTTAAGCTATACTTCAGTTATCATATCAACTCAATGAGCTGCATCATTTACAAATAGATACTCTTATCAAAATGTTTCAGTCTTATTACTCTATAAATAATTATACTACAGAGTGAAAATCAGCCTCACTCACCAAGTCAACCTAAGTACCACTCACGCCTTACAAATTAAAAAAGAAGGTATATGGCATGCAATTAATTTGCTGGGCTTCTGAAGGAGTGATGAATTTCACCTTAGGAGAAAATATAGTCTTTACTGGTCAAATGTGAGGTATTAATCATAATCCTCACAGCCAGTCCCTTTAGTGTGACTTTTCATTTTGGAATTTGGAATTTGGAGGTTATATGCTTTTGTAATCTCTTCCTTTCTTCCCACCCAATATACATCCTGAGATAGTCACTGGGGGAGAGGGGAACAGAGATGCATGCATCATCAAAAATGAAAAAAATATATAAACATTTGGAGATCATAATTTTTCATTTTTCATTTGTATTTTCATAGATTCATATGCTATGCATCCAGTTTTTACAGCCAAGGTATGTTCACAGGCAGTCTTAAAATGTGATTTTTTTATTACAATTCAATTCTACACAAAATATTCTTGAAGAAAGTCACATAAAGTCTCCAAAAGAGGATATGAACAACCTCTGATGCTGCTTTGTCTTTTTTGAAAACACATGGAAATATAAAATATTTTCCACTTCCACTTACAACTTTCCCATTTTTTTCTGATGTTTTTGCAAAGAGAGACTTGAAAGTGCAGATTTTAAAAGTATTTTAAGAAAAAAAATTCTTAGTGAAAAGCATTTCTAATAAACATATTTTAAAATGAAAATGACAGCATTGTTTAAAAATATTTTTTTTAAAAATATGAAAATAAATTCAGAATGTGGAAATTTGTGAAATTCTGTTCATGTATTTTTATTTGGATATTTATGGCAAGTATAGATAACAGACCTAATAACGGACTAGATTTTCTGGATCTGTTTATATTGACAATATTGCAGAAATTAAAAAATATATCTTCTGTAAATATACCCTCAACTTCAGCCTGGGCCAGAGAAATGGCACAATGGTCTTTATACTCTCAGAATAGTCATTTAAGCCATAAGACTTTGCCCCTTGCAAATGTACTATGTTGTCTTCATACGAAAATATCTGCCCAAGCCTTCTGTTCCTCTTACTGCTTCGTCATATGTTGCACCATCAGAAAGCATCTGGCTTTGGGCATGGTTCCTCTTAGTAGGAGAAATAACATGAAAAAAAATGAGTAGAACACAAAAAGCAAACCAAACACACAGATACACACAAAACAAAACTAAACAAAAACCAAAAAAACCTGAAACAAAACAAACAAAAACAAAATGCCAAAATATCCCCCCCAAAAACCCCAAACCAACCAAAGAAAAAAAAAAACCCTACTCCATCCCCATAAAACCCCCAAAAAACCCAGCCAAAGCACTTATATACCATAAGAGGAAGGGAACAGAATATGAAACACCACCAAAACTGAGATGTGTCTGGGCTCCTTAGAAATATCACAACCATCTATGGCTAGACATATGATTTCCTTGGCTTGTACTGTTTGAAACGATTAACCAGCAGTCCATATCAATCAAAAAAATCACCTGGAAATGTTCTTCTGGTTTTTTTTACATCACATGGAAAATCTTATGCTTTAAAGCACAAAAGACTTTGATTTTAAATTGGAGAATTATACACAGCAACCACATAAGCAAAAAGAGAAAGGAGAGCTCAAAGCAACAGTCCCAAAAATTTCCTTTGTAAATGAAAACCCCATCTGGTCTCCAATTTACCTCACGGTGTTTGGTTTGCATCTGCAACTGAATGCAAAAGCTAATGCTTAGGAAAGTCATCGTCTGAAGGCAGACTGAGATACTATGACTTTGTAGGGATGTTTATATGTCGAGGAAACACCAGATCCCGAAGTATTCCTTCATCTAAAAGTGGGGTTACTTGACAGACCAGAAAGTCTCAAAGGCAGGAGACAATGGGCTTAACTGGTAGAAGAAAAAAGCAAGCAAGTAAAAGCCCAGTCTTGCTACAGCTGTCAGACCAGATGTTTCAGCTGCACATTGGCAAGTAATAAACTCAACATTACAATTTGTTATGTATCCTTACCTGACCAAAAAAGGAAAACAAATACTGGTGTTTCTAACACATTTTAGGATAACCACTATTTTGATATATAGAAATAAAATCTTACAAATCTGCCTTGTAGAATTTATAATTAAACTCTTTCCCCATGCCTTCTTTTTTGTTACTGTAATGAACTTATTTTACAAACCTCAAAATCTGGATTACAACTGCAAAGAATGTCACACTTCAGCTAACGACAGAAGCCTAGTTCAGGGTAATATTAGCAACACTATGGTAAAATATTACAACAGAGACCATTTAAAGTTTATAAAATGTAACAGAATATATTAGAGAGACATGTGGGCTTAATTTTCCATTCATGCAGATGTAATTCCTTAGACCTCCAAGTCTCATCTACAACTGTGTGCAAGAAGAACCAGGCCAATATACTCTACAGAACAACACATCACTTTGGGTGTTTGACTACCAGACTATAAATAGATTACGGTCTACTTAGTCTACACTTCAGTTCCAGAAGGATTTTAATCTCTGCTGTCAGTGGAAGCTGGGCTGAACCTTGACTCTTGAAATCGTATTTGCCTTTTGCAAATTAACCTCTATTACAAAATGAAGAGAAGATAACACACTCCTATACACATATGCTCATATGACAAAACATTAGCAAACTCAATTTCCATTAGTTGTTATTAAATATTGAGACATTATTATGAGACATGGGCTCATTACAGGAATAATGAGTAATAATAACAAATAATGATTCATTATCTGAATTGTTAAATGCAGATCAATACCCATAATGGTTAGATTAAAGTGTTCATAGCATTTGAACTGTGGGGATCTTCTGATCTCAAAAGCACATGAACCAGAGGAAATCTGTTGCATTTAACCTAATTACTTCATTATGAGTGACATAAGAACCAGGTCCAAAATCTATGTATACCCTGGAAAGTATTCAGGTTCTTAGATACCTCAAGCAATGTAAGTTTAACTGCTTGGAGAGAAAAGTATTTGCTTATGGCATGAACACACATTCACACCTGTTGTTGGAACAGTTTCCAGTAACGGAACTAGTTTATCACAATAAGTGTTAATACTTTATTCCTTTTTCTGCTAATCCCATTTTCTGTTTTATTTTAACTGACAGCAAGATCGCTACAAAGTTTAGGGCCCTGTTGGGCTTTAAAGCTTATGACAGTTTTCAGCATTTTTATAACTTCAGCTCACATTGTGCTGGTTATTCTAAGAATCTGTTTGAAACCACTTCAGTTCAGTCCAATGCTGACCTTTTGCTGAAGTAGGGTCAATGGAAAGGTTTTGTTGAAGGAAAAGATAATGTATTAATAATTGGACTCCCAGCTGAATGCATATGTAAATAAATATCTATGTTGTATCATATGCACTAAGGGATCTGTTTAAAACTTACAGTTATTAAGGTGGAGGCAACTTTTTTCCACTCTGGACCAAAACTTGGTTTAACTTTATTTTTATGGAGCTCTTGAAGGAGGCAAGGCTCAGTTTCATTTTAACTATGGGCCTGTTGTGACTCATAGTACAGCTCACAGCAGCCCAGCTGACCCCCAAATCATTGATTTGAAATTTAAGCAGACTTAGAGTTAAGCCTTTAAATTATACAGAAGATGATTTTTTTTTAAAAGAGGGGATCTTCTCCTGTTACAGCTTCTGGGCTAGCTCATCCTCTGAACCCCTCTCTTGGACTGCAGGTTGTGGAAAGACCCACTGCTCCTCCTGCTCCTACTCCTGTGTTTGCATTGCTGAGTCCTGCCTAACAAAACCCTGTCTTACCTCCTGTAGTGATCCCTGATCTGTCCCACTCATTCCCTGGTCTCCAAGGTCCTCTGGCCTCCTTGCACGTGTAATACCTGCTGTGCATGAGGACCTGTGCTAGCCCTGCCAGCTATAGCATACATCTTACCCAGTGTATCAAAACACAGACTTTTACCTATGCAATATTATTAAATATGCTCCCTGGGGTGGCATGAACCCAATACAGCACACTGGTTAGGAGGATATTGAATTTATTTCCCATAATGGAAGAGGCCTTATATCTCACTTGGGGTTTTACGCTACCACTGTACCCCAGACTGATGAGGTCATTTCTTTAAGAAGAATCTTGTTGCAACAACATTTGAAATAAAAGAAATGAAAATTGTTTCTAAGAGTAATAACATTTTAATTCAACCATTTAAATCTAATGATCCCAGCACTGAGACCCTTAGTCATCCCAGACTTCCACTAAAGTCAGTGTGTGGGGGTGTTCGTTTGTAGAATACATGCCCCCAGTCATATCTAAACATAAATCAGATTATTTAGTTTTCATGGAGGAGAAAAAATATGGAAGAAGAAATTGGTTTGCTTTTTTATGAAGTAGGCAAACATGTGATGAGAGTTGTCTGAAATGCAATAGATGAAGTACTGTGTCACCACCGGCGAGAAGAGTAGGTTCTTTGTCAGTGCATGCGAATGCATACCACCTGTTATTCCATAGCTTTGGTGTGGTTCCACTCATTTACTTAATGTCCAAGTCAGAGAAATGGGACTTTGTGGACTGATAAAAATCTAATAAGGAATAATTGAGTTGGTTCTGTATGGTGACAGCATAACCTTCTAGCCAAGAATACTGAGTATCCCTGTTTTAGGGTGCTTTATATGTAGTAGTTTAATACCCGCCCATACCTCCTTTAAGTAGTCTTAATTGGCCTTAAAATCAAGGTAGCCAAAATGATGAGCCTCTTGTGAAATGCCTGGCCTAAGTTATTTTGCAGCAAAAATGCCAAAAAGTTCTCTGCATGTTCTCAAAGTACTGTACGACTGGTTAGTGTCTTCAGCATCAGTCTTTCTGCTGATTAAAGGTCCTGTGCTCAGAAATTCCCTCCTCCCCACAGACATCTTTTATAATATTTAGCACTCAGTGCTTTACACTATCAAAGCATTGTATGCATGCTATCTAATATCTCCTAATTAACTCATACATCTCCTATTAAAAAAGCATCTAAAATTAATGACATATGGTATCGCTGGCTTTTATACAACACATGCAAACTCAGCTTTCGGGTTTTACAAGAAACGTGGGTAAGCTGAGATTCCTTTCTGAAATCTGACAAACACTTTGCCATATCTGACTTTCAACAAAGAGGAAATGAACAACGATGCAAATTGGTTCTATACAACTATCGATCAGGGACTGAATGCGGACACAAACACCAGCATGGGCAAGGGTGAATCTACAACTTTCACAGCCAACGTTTTTGGTTCCTTAATGAGGTGCACACCAATTACACGGGTTTCCCACAGACTTTGCTCTCAAGATCTGTAGAATGCATGAGAAACAAGTAAAGTCTGTCGTTTTGGTATCCATCAAAGCTCTCTTCCATGTGAGGAAGTGGCTAATTTGTCATTTCACACTCAAAAAGGCGTGAAAGGCAAAACGGAGGGAGGTTAGATGGAAGGGAAGAAAGGGGGGCTGTGACTCATGAGAAGAGACAGTAGGCCTGATTTTGAGCTTGTGTTTGTTGCTGCATATCAGAAATAAAATTAATGAAATCACATTGATGTAAAATAGACAAGAATAAGGCCAGTGTTTCTTTCTTATATGGAAAAATTTACACCATTAAAACCAAAATATGAACTAAGGAACAAGGAACACTTTACAAATGAAATTATGGTATATAGCAAATTTCTAACTTAGAAGTTTTATTTACAAATGGACATCTTTTTTTTTATTTAATTATAATAAAAGTATTCATTCCAACAATGCAAATTTTCAACTTAAAAATACATAAGACCTTTGGGAGAAAATCCCAAAGAATACACACATCTGAGGAATGTCAGCTCTGTGTCAAGAGCACTGGTCTCAGCCACTAAATATTTTCCCTCATCGTCTTTCATTTTAGCTTTGTTGTTGTCTTTTATTTTTCTTTTCGTCTGCATCAAACAAAGCCAGCAAAGGGCCAGAGAAACAGTCAGAGTCAAACCTTTGGAGAGGTAGGAGAGGTGCAGGCAGGAATCCCATTATTTGTTAATAGGATTTGTGCACATACCTCCCACAGACCACTTAGGAAATTTACTCCCAAGCATCTCGGTGGCAGTTTCAATTAGAGTCAATATTTCATTTCAGCAGATGGACTGCAAACTGGTGGCTACTCAAACTCTAATGAGTAACGCTCAATAATTCCCCTCTCTTAAACTATGATTATGCTTTCTTTTTTTTTATGGGGAGAATGAATGTTGTCCCTAAGCCAATACTTAATTTGATTTTTTGCTCTGCCTCTCTGTGCTAGCAAACCCCACCCATGTGCCTGTATACAAGCCCAATGGGTAAATTAGTGGGTATTTTTGCAGATCTGTCACACATTTCTACCATGCTTCTTATTCAGAAAGATGCCAAAGAACTAGAAATACAGCTGCCCTCCCCTGAAATGTAGCCACCTCTGGGGTGGAATGTGGCAGCAAATATTAACATGGGAACACGGACACTAAATCCTATGTGAAAGTTATGCAGGAAGTACAGAACACAGCTCACGTAGCCTCAGGCTACCCAGAAATTAGCTAAAAGTGTACATCTTTTCTTATTAATGAATGCATTTGAAATTATTGCCTGGTGTGTGGTACTCCAATAAGGAACATCTCATTTGGTATCGAATCCCATTGTACAGTCTCATACAGATTAACAGTGATGGTGGGTTATCTGATTTCAATAAGAAGCAGTACTAATTCATAGGCAAGATGCACAAAACCAGAACACAGTATTTTTTTTTCATGGAAAATGTCCTTTCTTTAAATAGCATTTACAAACTATGTAGACGGTGGCCTGGCTGGCTCGTGGTGCCTTCGGTTTCGCTTTTTTTTCATCTCCTGCACATGCTTCCATTTGGCACCACCTTTGTTCCGCTGCCGCCGCTTCTCCCGGTGCCACATCTGTTCACAGTACTCATCCAGGCTAAAGCTGGGGCTGCTGACAAGCTGGATGTAGTCCTTGTACCTCAGCCGGGACTCTGTCAGCAAATCCCTCACCCGGCCCTCCTCGTCCTCAGTTTTCTGAGTGCTTTCCATTTGCCCGTTCTCAATGACGTTTAAATTCAGCTTCATGATGGTATGGACAAAGGTGTGCTCCTGGGCTTTGCAGTAATAGGCTCCTGCATCCCTTCTTTGCAAGCTGCGGATCAGCAGCCCGTGCTCTGTTTTGATGATCCTTTCATCAGCCTTCAGCTGTGGGGTTGGACAAAGAAGAATGCAATATGTGAGTTTCATCAGCAAAAACAGAACGTGTGTTAGCGCAATACTGAGGTGGCGAAAAGGCTTGGCTGGCACACAGCATGCCCCATCCCTTGGGTGCCAACACCTGGTGGGGCATGTGCAGCTGGGACAGATACCAGGAGATCCTTTCAATGTTAGAGTTCTGCTCCTAACTATAGCATCCATATCACTGACATTTCAGCATTCAGTAGTAAAAGATACATGTTGTACAGCTGAAAGAACAGACAGTAATACTCATCACAGCACAATGCAGTAAGTTAGACTACATTCTCCTAGGAAGGGTAGCTACCTAGTGCCACAAATCCCATCCATTTTTTAACTGCTTTTCTTGAGGTATCTGTAATGCACCCAATATATGAGGATGCTTGGATATATCTGGAGTGCTGGGGCTCTATGACACCAAAAATAAATATTACTACTGATTTTTAGAGTGAAATGCTGTGATTCTGATCTTTTTCAACTGGGATTTACAAAAGGACTTTGATCCTGTCTTTGCCTCATTGAGAAGTGATTAAAAGCACCCAATGAGGTTAGATGAATACAACCCAGTACAATTCTTTTGTTTTGACTTTAAGACCTGTGAAGAACTTATAGAAAAAAAAAAAAGGCAAAGAAAAGAATGAGATTGCAAATGAGAGCTGAAGTCTTTCACTTATGAATGGAAATATTTCAAAAAATACAGCACGATCTCACATGTTAAAAATAAGGTGCACCTTAAAGTAGTAACACCATCAGGTAAGTTACATATCTGGTGATCAGAAAATTATTTCCAAAATAATCCAAGACTGAAAAAACACACCACCACCCCCCAGGAAAAAAAAAATCCAGGATGTGGCACTGGGCACCTAAGTATTTTTGCAGCTGGGGAACGTAGAAGGTAAGTGATTTGCCAAAGACCATATAAAGATTAGTAGCAGAGGTGGAAGTAGAAAGCAGAGCCCTAACTCCCAGTGTCCAACACCAGCATTTCCTTTGAAAATGATCCTGGTCTAGTCCAAAGCTGTCACCTCCCAGGCGTGCTATGTTCTGCTGCCACACAGAGGCTGCAGCACACAACGGCAACAAAGGACCTGAAGTGTTGCTTGCTCAGCCTGCAGCAAAGCCAGGGCCTTAAACACAGCCTCAGCGCTGCTGGTGGCATTGCTATAATGTAGAAAAACTTCAGCACAAGGCTGAGTCGTGGGTTTAAGAAGGGGGGAGCGGGGGCAGAGAGAACCAACACAGAATCTGGAAAATTTCCCAGAGTGCACATCTGACCCTCCAGCAAACTTCAGAGGATGAAGATCAGGGAGGCCTAAAGATGACTAAATTAGATTTATTCACAGTGGGTAAGCTACACACTGTTTCTTTATGTAAAAAAGCTGCACATGATTCCCTCTTCTACTCCATGGGAAAAATGTATACATACATATGATTCTCCATCTGTTATGATTCTAACTTACTAGTACTTTATCATACTAGGGTCTCTTGGAGCAAAGAGATGGATGAGATGACCTTCTAGGGCTTTTAGCTTTATCCTTTTCTAAGTTTCTATGATAATGACTTTGGAAGGGTTAAATAATTTGAGAAACCATTTAGAAATCACCAGAAAAAGCAATACACATATATGTAATACGTGCACAGAGAGAGAGAGAGACTTTGGCTTGCTACTGTATCAGCTGTAACAGTCTTCAGCAACATACAGATTAGGTAGGTAGGTAGGTAGGTAGGTACATAGGTACATAGGCAGATGGATAGATAGATACGTGAATGGATATAGGCCTGTGTCCTACTGTTGATCTGACTGCAGCAGAGACAAGAAATCAACTGCTACAAAAGCCTGGTCAGAACATGGCTCTGGCGGCCTGGTTCTGTGGCCAAGTATTTTTTGGCTCCTGCCACCAGTTGATGGTGTTGGGTCACCCTGAGATTTAGTTTCCTTGTTTGTAAACTGTATATAAGCATGCCCACTTGGCACCAGCAGGGTGAAATCATACTAATTTCAGGAAATTCCTGGAAAATCGATTGTCCTGACAACAGGTGCCACATGAGCACAAGCTACTTTTGATTTACTACAGTGAGTTTAAACCAGAGAAATCATGGTCAAAACACAAGCAAACACACAGAAGAGAGCAGGGACACAGAGTAGAAAAGACCATTTTTCCACCTCTGGAACCTACAGTGTAGGGCAGTAGACTTCAATTTTATCAGCTGGTGACACTTCATTCCAAGTAAATGTACCTTTCTTACAGTAAAAACAGGAGCATAAAATGTATAAATGAATCCACAAATAAGAATCTGTAGGCAGAAATACGTCTAGGGCAGGTGTTTCCTTGTGGTGCTGTGCTCCATAGACAAAAGCAGGAGCAGGGGCCAGGTGGAAGTGCACAGAGGCTTGGCTGTTGCCATATGACAAGGAAGCCCCTCTTTCTTTTGCCCAAGTTTGAGAAATTTAGGGAAAAGAATGGGAAGAAGCAGCTACTTTCCAGACATTTGGGTTTCATAAGGCACTATGCAACGACCAAGTTCCCACATTGTCTGAGTGAGAACAGGACTGATCTCTTTGAGCTCAGGGCTTGATGCAATTGCAGCAGTAGCATCTGCCTATCAGTGGCTCTGCCAGTATTGTAGTCTAGAGCGTCTTGACAGCTGTGTACCTCCTACAATTGGAAGATCTCCAGCTGACTGTCTTGGCTGGCTGGGTGCCAGTCCAAAGAACCCTCACGAGTGCTTCGCCTATTTTCAGTGAAAGGAAGGCAGAATAATAGCAGTTCTAGACTTGAAAAGATCACTGGACCCCCAAGTCCAGCACCCTGCTACTCATGCCTATTTACCATTTGTGTAGCAACCGTCACTTTCTAGTCATAAACTTGTTAACTGATGGAGTTGCCCCTGCCCCCCTGCCTTGGGATACCACAGAGAAAGCTAACAGAGTCTAAATTGGTTGTGTCCCTTAATCCCAGCCCATCACGACTCCTATTTTTAATGAAGCAGCGTTCTTACAGAATGTCCTGTGTTAACCTTGGATATTGATTTACGGTGACTGTCACCTCCTCCTTCTCTGTGCCTTCATTGTTCATTCCTTTCTTATCCTCTGGCAGGATGAAATTATGGCTCTGATTTCACACGTATTGAGCAACACTTCATTACTGTTTTCCCCCCTCATTCTCTTTTCAGTATCCTGTTTATGTTGTTTTACCCATAGGTTCAGAACTCTTCCTGTCTTTCCTCTCTACTTTTTCCCCCACAGGGCTCTGGAGTTTCATAAACACCTGGCATTTCATTACTTGGTAGTAGATCTTTAACCTTTCACTTGAATGCTTAATGTGCTCTTTGGTTCCTGACCTATAGATGTAAAACATATTTTATTAAATTTTGAGGAAAATGAAAAGACTAGTTAGAGAAAAGACATCATTTTGTTTTGGTTAATTGTGGATTCACTGCTCCTCCCCCCCAATATGTCATTATCAATAACTCTCCTAAAATATTGGTAAATAGGAGTTAACAAATCAGAAGCACAAAGGCTTTAATTCATAAAATCTTGTTGACATGTGCTTAAATTTGAGCATACAATAAAAATTAAATATGAGAGACATAGTTTTGTTCAATAGGGAACAAATTATAAACCACAAAAAATGAAGCAATTGATTACCATTAACTTTCATTTCTTAGTGGAGTGGGAGCAGATTTTTGACAATATTTTATCAACAAATTGTACTTTTTATTCTTCATGATAAGCACATAAGTTTGCCTCAAATTACATTACCTGCATTATAGCACATGCCATAGATACTGGCAATATTTGACAAAGGCAAAAGATCTCCATCCAAATTAAACACTTGATTTTCACAACCTGAATTTAAAACCTGATGAAAAAATAGGCATTGCCAATAATGATGGCAAATCCTTAAACAATCAGTAAGTTGGAAAACAACCAAGGATTTGAAAGTACTGTGGCACCAGGTTAGGTCAATGCCTTTTGTCCTTTGCTAATGAAGTGTTTAGATAGCTCCCTCTTTACAAATAATTCACATGTCAACTCTTTCACAGTTAAAACACTGCACCTGTCTGGGAGAAGAAAGTGGCTTCAAAGCCTGCCTTCCCTCATTAATCAACATGTGAAAAAATGTTAGAGGTAAAGCTGGACTAATCATGGGTTAGCTGCAACCCCTGAACAAATTGAGAGGAGGAGAAAAGAAAATGAGGAACATTTGCTGAGAATTCACATTCATCTTTGTTTTTCTATTGTTTTTTTCTTCATCCTCATCATTTGACTGGAAACAAAGATTGCTCTGGGTTTTTTTGGCATTGTTACACATGACTTTGTTTCTCTTGTACTGGGAAAATAATCATTTAACTCCAACACAGCTGTAGAGTTAATTTCTCTTTTCTTTTTTATTTTTTTTTTAACATCTTTTTTTATTTACCAGGAAGCCACAGGAAAAATGAAGAACATGTTGCTGGTACAATGTCATTATGGAGATGCATGATTCCTATTATTTTCAAGGTAAAGCTAACTTCTTATTCTGAGACTAAATTTTAAACTCCTACCCCCCCCAGTATATCCAAATCAAAGAACTGTCACATGCTGTATCTCAGTTCAGAGTTACTTCTTTTTTTTTACCCAGGAATCTGTACAAAATATTAGTCTTACTTAAGAATCTCAAGGTATTGGGGGGAAAAAAAAGCCAATGAGTCCTATAATAAAATAAAAGAGTGAAAGCATGAGAGCTACAAGTTGTCCCTAGTCTGCAGAATGAATCTCTTCTCATTTTTCCCCCTCTCAATCTCTTTCTCATTGACCTAAATATTCAAACACTGAACTACACTCCTCTAACAGAAGGTACTACTGGAAACCCAGACCTTGGCATATGTCCTCTTCCTTACCCAGCTGCCATCCAACTCTTAGATTTTAGGGCTGGCACTGAATCTGTGACCTTTTTTCACAAGATGCTGCTGACCAGATGTTTGTAACAAAGAAAGTCACCATCATGATGCAAAAATCTCCAGCTGCCAAAAGATATGGAAACTTATGTCTTGGATAGACTGAAAAATGTCTTCTCAGTCTGGCTAAAATGTGGAATGGAAACATCTCTGCTCCGATGGGGGAGCTAGGTCACACTCTTGTGCCTAGCAAGATGTCCTGTCCAAGAGTGGTTCACACTGTTGTACCTACCAAAACATCAGATGCTCGTTAGGCTGGGTCCGGAAGGAAAACACAGCCCAGGCTGTGGGGCAGGTATATGGAAAAGGTGAGAACCACTGAAGAAGAAACCAGAATGTTCTCCTGCCTTTTGGTGGATTTATTTTCACCCCCAGGTATGAACAAAGCAGGAAAGAGAGAGTTAAAAGCGATCTGCACCTATTCTGTCACTTCAGACCATATGGTTTGTTCTGTCCCCTGCAAGGGGATGTGGCAGCTTGGCAGACCTGGAGCCGCAGGAGACTCAGGGTGAAGGGCAGCCTAAAGCAGGGGGGCTAATACTTTTCAGAGCCATGGGGCACCAAAACTAATGGCTTTGTAGGGAGACATGCATTTGCTTTTTGCAGTCCTGACACCTATTATATACTTAACACATAGGAACTTCTTTGAGAAATAAATAAATATCTGTTTTAAGCTTCAGAAAACTCCAGCAGTTTAAAACATTACGAACAGATGATGTCCTCACTTTTTTTTATGAACTCCAGCCATGAAAACGCTCTCCCTCATCTCAGTGACTAACCCTGCACGCACAGGAACAAACATGATCAATTGCGTGAGCAACACTCAACACAAAAGCACTAGATATTTGACTCCTGACCTTAAAATGGCCCCAGACTACAGGGAAATGTACTCCCACTGGCAGCAAAATGACCTGGTGACAGCTCCTGTGCCACAGGAGATCCTGTCCCTCCCCACAGGTCACTCTGCCTGGAAGTCACATTCTGAACCATGACCCTAAGGGTGAAATGTCGGGGACATCCTGCTGGGCCAAATGCTTCCCATCTAGTCTGGATTTTGCCCTTTTCCTTCCCTCAGGAAGCTGTAGTGCATGTCCAGGACACTGCGTAGCCATCTATTTGTAAAGCCAGGTTTAAAGACTTGCTGAGCCATTACAGTTCCAGCCCTGGAACTAAAGGTCCGTAACCTAAGTTCCAGGTGCACGGAATCATTTGCAAAGCATGGTATCGTCATCACAATAAGTTACACCGCTAAGACATGCACTAAAATAATGTACAGTGTTATTTGAGAAATCTGCTGGAGGAAGGGAGAGAGCGAGCAGAAAATATAATTGTAATGGGAAAAGTTATGGTAAGGCATGGGCTGAGCAAAGATCAAGCTACACATTAAACATGACTACACTCTTTCTGTCACATATGGTATTTTTGTCAAATTGAAGTACTTTGAAAAGAAAGTAAATTACTCTGCTGATCTTTGGATTTTCTAGGAAGGCCTCCGATTAGGCTCTAATACCAATGAATTAATTTTCACTGATAAGTCAAATTAGAAAACCTGAAAATCTCCATTTCTGGATCCCCAAATTAACAAGGGATTAACATTTTAACCTGCAAATACCCTTATTCTATCTAATAGGAGGAATGATTTTGCAGCATCTCTCCAGATCCGGTCATTTATTTAGGCAGCCATATATGAAATTAGGAATTTAACTTTAGCTAAATGCATTTGAAAATGTGACATTTCTAGATTAATATCTTTATCTTAACAAATAACCAAAAAAGCTTCTTTTTTTTTTCTTTTAAAAATGATATCTCCCAATATTTGAGATTTGAGATGTGCAAGCTGAGTTTGCTCAGAAGGAGTTCAAGTTTTTAGGACCCTGGAACTAACCTGGGTCAAAATACTAGAAATTCTGTTACTATAAGAATTTTCTGGCAGGAATCAAACAAAACTAAGAGTTATACATTGTCTTTAAGTGACCTGATCCTGTAATGATCAATGTGTGCATATGCATTTATATAGGCTGTTATCTTCAAAGACTGCAAAAAAAAAAAAAAAACACAAAAAACTAACAAAACCACCCCAAGGAGTTGCAGAACATGTGCTCCAACTTCTATTTTATCAAAGCTAGATGGCAGAAACACTGCTGTGGCTTTAGGGACAATATGTGGTAAAAAGCTATTTGCCTACTCTTAGCATTCATAATGTAGAAAATCTGTCTGCAGATTTCTCCTTCAAATTTTCTTCTAAATTTGCCTCAAAGGTTAATCTAGCCTTTTAGCAAAGCTTTACTTTTCTCATACAAACAGATGTCAGACTGTTTACACAGAGCAAGCCCAGTAAACATTGCTGTGGAAGGCTGCTAATGTGCAAAAATGTATGCTGTGTGCTTGCTGGAGCTTCAAATGCCATCACGCGTATGCACACATTCCCTTACTCTCTCAACATGCACATCCTTGGCACGTTGGGCAGTCCTGCAGTATTGGACATCACCGTGCCCGGATAACTGGCATTTGGCCCAGAACAAGTAGCAGGGGCCAGGTCACTGCCATGATGAACCTTTTGGAAATACAAAGTATGGCAAAGAATAATATAGCCTTAACTTAGGCTATCCAATATAGGTTAGCCTGCCCTAACTTTGTTCAAAAGTTGGTTTGACCTGCAGTTTGTTCTACATTCAAATAAGAAAGATAGCTTGAGCTTGGCTTCCTGACTTTCAGAGGCCTATCTGAACCTGTGATTTATGAGAAAATCAACTGATTTTTTTTCCTAAATTGACACAGATAAAACTCAAAAGCAGCCCTTCAAAAGAGGCTTTCAAATCTTGAAAGTGTGACTTCTTATGATACAGAAATATTATATTCTTCACAGGGAACTGGCTGCTTTATGCAAAGTTTGTAGCTCTTTTTGAGAAGCTCAGGCACATGCTATAGTTGCAATACATTATTTTAAAAAATGACTGCGTCTTCTCAAAACTTGACATAACTCCCTGTTCAGAAAAAAGAAAAAAGAAAAAAAACCCACACCAAAAAAAATCAAAAAACCAAAAACCTGTTAACTATCTGCTTAAATTTACTTAAAAATGAGCCTTAAACACATGGTTTGAATTAAGCAAGTACTTTACTTGTTTCCCTGATCAAATATGTAAGTGCATTTACAAACTGCTGCCTTAGGGAAGTAGAGCGCAGAGTCTTCTGTACAGGACAGTTCAAGGTAAATCAATTAAAGCACAAAAAATGAATGCCCATAGGTCTTTAAAGGCTGATACACTTCTAGCTGGGTTTTCACTTCAACCACCTGTGGCTGAGAGTGTGCTTGGCCAGCTGATCAGAAGATCACATTTTTTTTCCAAGTATGGACTGTAATGGAGGTTAGAGGAGGTATTTCAAATCAGTAATCTTTTTCTTTTGGTGTTTAGTGCATGTTGTGGGAAGCACTGTGTCTATAAATTAATGAAGCTTCTATTCTCAGCAGAGGAAAGAATCTTTGCCAATCCAAAGCATGAATAAGAGAAGGGGAGTAAATTAAAAGTACTGCAGTGTCATAGTCAATATACAGCCTTGCGGGTTTTTTTGACTTATCTGGTGGAAAATCAGAAGTGCCTTGTATCCTCTTACTCTGGATTTCTGGGCCAAGACATAACTGGAGTTGCAACTCTGAGACTACTGCTATGAGTCACATCTCACCCAGAGGTGATGCTTTCATGGGCACCTGCCCTGGCCTCCATCTCCCCAGCCTTTAGAAGGAACCAGCACATTTTCTGCACTTGGAAAGTCTTATAGGATGAATTATCATTGAGAGTGGAAGACTGGTTGGGTGTTTGATAGTTCCTGTCATTTAAACTAATTTTTGTCTCGGATGAACATTTAACAAAAAAGCATATCTAACACCTGGGACCAGCTCATTTGAAAGGGCAGTTCTTTTCCTTTTTCCTTCCCCGTTGCCATGGTTGCCATCACAGCAGGACTCGGCCTCAGACACAAAATCACTCATGTAAGAGAAAGGCTATGAAAATTCCTGAGGTTTGAAACTTACTCAAACCCAGTCCAAATCAGTCCCAGCACGTTGACCTTTTGGACACATCGGAGGGCCCCTTTGTCACTAGCTCAGAGAGGAATCAGCAGGAAATTGTGCAGGGGGTATGCGGGGACCTGGAGGCTTCTCCAGGGCTTCTCCACCAGTGAGGACCCCAAACCTGCCTCCTGAAGGAATTAAGGGCCATCACAAGTCTTTCGCTTTCTATTCCAGATGCAAGGTGCAATTCTTTAACCTGACATCTCTGCATCAGTGCAGAGTGCCATTTAAGAAAAATTCTCAGACTCCACTAACAAGAAAAAAAGCAAATAAAAAGCTTTTTACTGCACAGACCATTCTTTCCCTGGGGAGAGATGGAGAGAAGCAGCAAGCCATACTTGCAATTCTTAGCTACACTGCTTAACATGATAAGGGAATGCAATCAGACACTAAATGGATCAGAGATTTTATTAAAACAAAGAGGTTAGAACATACTTTTACCTACAGAAGTAGTTGTGTTAATTATTGGAAAAAAAGGGCTTCTTTTTTTCAGTACTTTGCTTTTTTTACCACTATTTAAAGCCTAATTTATCTTTTCTTTTTTTTTAATAGAATGAGCATGTAAGTCAAAATAAATATCTAAATCTGCTTATGACACAGTGCAAATGGCTTCTCTCTTCCCCACTGCATGCCCCAAATGGTGATACCAGAATGCTATGTGATACCTAAGGTGAGGCAAGGAAAAGTAAAACATTGACTAATCCCAATAACTCCTGCCTTTCAATGCTCAGCTGAATTCTCTATAGAGGAAACTTGCCTTGATGACTATAACTTACCTCTTCTCGATGTTCTTCTCCAGAGCGCTGAATATACCACCTAATAGAGGCTTGCTGGGACTTAGGAATACATTCCAGAAAAGTTGAATTAAATTCAATGCCAAAAATCACCTTTTCATCAGCAGTTTCATGACTAATGCCTGGAAAGCAAACATGGTACAGGAGATTAACCCTGACCTGGTTTTTAAAGCACTGGGAAAATAGCCTGATTCAGAACAGATGCTATAAGAGTGAGTGAATTATAAAAAAGCAAAAGGAAACTTAACTTTTAGCTTAAACTATAACTATGAGGATTTAGAGGCGGCTGCTAACCTTCCTTCGGTGCAACTGGTTTTTAAGGAGGTCAATAAAATCCATATCACGAGCTTGCTCCATTTTAAAGTTGAGGCTTTCACCTTTGAGGAATTTAAAATCTGACCTGTATTTTTCCTTTAAGTAATGCAACTGCTAAACCTGAGTTAAAGCTCCTAAAGGTAGATTGTATGGTCTGGTTTGCTCATCCCAAACACTTTAAAGGAGTCGCAGGGCTAAAGTAAACTGAAGTTTACCTTCCTTCAGTGAAATTTGAAATACTCTATAGTATGTTTCAGACCAAACATTGAAGGAGCCATGAGCAGATTTGGGCTCCTTTCTTGGCCTTCTGTAAACCTGAGCAAGTAATTTCTAATCTCTGCATCTCCATTTCCCTTTCCAGTCCATCTTATCTGTGTCTTATCTGCCTTACCATCAGACTAAAGTTGTTTTTATGCCCTGCCAATAACAAAAAGGAAGGTGAAAGCAGTGATGTCTCCTAAATCCGAAGTTAGCTCAACAATAAAATGAATACAATTTTGGATAGTTTTTTCAATATAATAAGTGCCTACATGAGACCTATAGAAATTCAAGCTCTTTGCATTAAATGCTTTTCTTTTATTTCACTGTGCCACTGAGATTTCAGTAGAGCCAAACAACTTCATGCAGCCAATGAAGTCTCTGGGAAGGAATCTCACACAGTGGAGCACTGAATTTAAATAGGTTTGGGCCCATAATGTTATTAATTATCACAAATGGCATAAATAAGCCAAGAGCCTGGAGTGGCACAAGTCAGCTTCATGGTTTTATGGCACACAGGGGTCAACCCCAGATGGATAAAATTTCTATTGGTGGGGTTACATCAGGGCAAAGGATTAATACCAACTTCTGTGCTAAGTCGTTTTACATTTGTCTAGTAAAGCCAACTCTTCCAGTGTCTCTTTATCCTTCCAGGAAAATGTGACATTGTCAGCCTTTCTGCTAGGGTTTCTATAACCTTGAGCTTTGCACAGTCTCAGATACCACTATTTGGAAAGCCATGGTAAGCAGCAAGCGGGGAAATTCTGGCCCTTGGGAATGAACAGCAGTTTTGTCGTCGACTTTAATGGAAATGAGATTTTACCCTGACTTTTTAACTATGTCTGCAAGCACACATGTACAGTCAGCGTCCTCTATACTGTGCAAAAGACTTAAGTCTTTGATCCTGTGGCAAGCAGCTCTGATTTCTGCAGTGACTCACGCCGAGATTTGTGGCAGGCATCCAGCACCACAGCGGCACGAAAATAACCAGAGATCAATGGAAACTGGTGGCTCGTCCCGAATCAAATGTTCAGCGCAGCGATACAATCAATACTGTTTTGACTGGGTTGTTCACTTTAATAAGCAGCTAGAAGAGCCCCAGACAAACCCAAGCTTGGCTTTGAATGCTTTTCATTTATTTTACGCTGCCGCAGAGATTGCCGCACAACCACAGGATTTCATACTGACAGTGCTCACTGTAAGAAAAGTGCTACAGTTGCCAAAGGAGCAAGCCAGACCCTTTGGCATCTGAAAAGAGGGTGTGGGAAAGGGAGGGGGGAGCCGATGGGGAGAGGGGGGGTAGGCTCTTGTTAATAACAGGAGTATTTAAGTAGCTGTGGGGAGGGGAAGGGTCTGGTTTGGCAGCTGGAGCTGGGCTTTGGGACTTGTGTCAAGTGTATGCAGCAGAAGGGGAGAAGATGGCACGTTCCCCATTCAGTCCTGTGGGATTATCTTCCCTGTTTCTGGATGAACGGAGGTGCTGGTGCCTACTTGTAGGGATGTCTGTGATGTTTGTGCATCATGGGCACCTCTTCCTCCCCTGGGTGAGTGCTGGCAAGGGCTGCTTGTAAGGGACGTGAGGGTGCTGTCCCATGCTGGCTACCCCTTATCAGCCCTGGCTCCCAAATTTAACTGCGGGAGGGGTAACGTATAAGAAGTGTGGGAAAGGCAGCTGCTTTAATGGTGTTATTCTGTCAGGCTCAGCAGGTTTTCACAGACAGATGGAGACCCTTACAGCAAACTCCGTTGTCAGAATGACTAAAGAGAAAAAAAGGTGCAAAATACTCACTGTCTTCCACATCCCAGCACTGTGCAACAGGGTCTCCATATTTGACGTCTTGCCTTCTGGCTCGCCTATGGGAAGAGCATGCAAACTTGTAACACTTCAGGCATAATTGTTGGAATTCAACAACAAAATACAGAGGAGCTCAGCAGATGTGGACTCGCATTGCTCCCACCCTACTGCTGACAATTACAGTCTTAACTAAAACCAGCCTCGCCCTCAAAGCAGTATGTGGCCTAGAGAGATTTGTACAATTGACATCAAGAGAAGGGCCTGTGATTTGGGAAAACCGCTGGGAGGGGAAAGAGAAAAAGGGAGAGAAAAAAATCTGCCTAGAATGAAGAGCGTGCAATATAGTGACAGAAAGAGCATCTAAACCTGCTTTAGGAGCATGGGGCATGGGTCTCCTTGTGGGGTGGACTGTATTGGAAACACCTAAAAACATCTTTAATGTTGTATGTCATGGAAAAGGTCTGAGGCTCAACAGGTGATATTCAAAATTGAGCTCAGGATCAGCCCAAGTTAATACTGACTAGTAAACCAACCTTTATAATGAAGAGAAAAAAGCGTATGTTTTAATTTGGTAACAAACAATTGACAAATCTGATTACCTTTCATCTTTATGGACAGCAAAACACTTGAGACAAAGGTCTGAGATGGTCTGCTCCTTTCCACAACTAACTTGCCTGCTAATCTCTGGGTGTGTTACTTAAACTCACTGTGATTTAGTGTAATTTCAGTGTAACAGCATTTTTAAAAAAAAACAAAACAAAAAAACCCAAAACTCTTCTGCTGTGGATGATTGCAATTATCTCCCAAGAGCTACAAACAAAAGTTTGTATTTAAATTTTTTAGTAGAAGAATTGGAAACCCCAGGGAGGAACCGGTTCCTCTCTCACAGCCACACTGGAGATTGGTGAGACCGGCAAGTGGGACCTCCTATGTGCGGAGCAATGACTCGGCAGGACAGCGGGTTCCCGAGGCTGAGCTATGCCCTGTAGTAAAAGCTGTAGACATGCTGGAAGCACAGGCTGCTACACAGAAGAAAAATATTCAAGTAACTGATCTACTGGAGGATTCCCAAGGCCAGTCACCCATCTCTTGTTTTGGAGCCACAGACTTTTGGCCTTCCCACCAAACTGCACATCTGTTAAAAAGCCTGGCCCATCAATCTCCATGTCCCAGCCCACCTCAGGCTTCAGCAAGCCTCATGTGTCACTAACTTTGCAGTGAGCCTGAACACTTGCTTTTCTCCTTTCATTTATGCTTCTCTGAATTTAGTTTGCTTTGGCTGTGAGGGAAAACACATAAAGTTCCTTGACACCATGACACGATAACCTATGAGTCATTAACTTCAATGGTTTGTCTAATTGCTCAGGTCCCAGCCCTGCAGCCCCTAAGGTAGAAAGTCTCATTCCAGAGCCTGAGCTCAGACTGCAACCTCCGACCCTCACTGCAAGAATTACTGTCAGGAAGGCTTCGTCCAAAGGGGAATGAAGAGGCTATGAAGGACTCTGGCTCAATGAGCGAGCTCAGAGTTCCGGCTAAAACAGCCAAAAACTGCAAGAGACACATTCAAGAATTTAGGTATTGCACTGCTAGAGACCACAAAGTGCTCTCCCTCCATGCAGATGCATGCTGCTGTTCTAGCTGATGAGTACAGAAAGTTCAGATTAAGCTTCTTTCATTGTGGTAAAACTGCTCCCGATGCAGTCAAATCACAGTACTTAAATCTCTGTCTCCCTCTCATGGCTAGACTGCAAATACAATCAATGAGAGTGACACTCTTTGAGCCAAGTTGTCTGGGTTAGTTAAATCAGACAGGAGAAGCTTGTTCATTTAGATCAGGGAATTAATTGTATTTTATTATTAACCACTCTGGGATACTATGTTAAACTCCGTTTCATAACTACAGTGGTGCCCCATGCAAAAGGCAGAAGCTTAAGAGAGGCTCTTCCATCTTGGGCAGAGTCAGCCACAACCTGGACCTCCAGCTGAGCATCTCATGCCTTAAAGCATTCAGCATAAAAAAGGAAAGTGATGGATTTATGACATTAGCTGGAGTAGCCGAGTTACTGTCACACATGCTTAAACAAAGCTATGTTGTCTTCACAACTCCTTGAGCAGAAATGTGAAACATGGCCAGAGTATGAACAAATTTTAAGGCAAATGACATGCTAAGTAACAAGGCAACACGTGCTGATTGGGAATGTCTAAAATTCTTGCAAGCAGCAAGATCTTTTACAGCACGTTGTACTTTTTTTCTTACCTTTTAGAAGTGGGGGCATATCTGGAACACGAGTTTCCATCCCAGGCACAGTATGGGTCTCTGGCAAGGCAGCAGTCTGCACAAGCCTTCCCATACGTGTGACATCTGTGCAGAGAGAGCTGAACCAATCCATCCCTGGAACCAATGTACAATTGTTGCTGCAAATCAGGCAAAGCGAATGAATTAGGAACATTCTGTAAGTAGCCCATTTAAAAAGTTCCCTTCTTCAGCACCACACTAGCAGACGTTCAACCTTGTCCCAGATTTTACAAAATGACGGAGAATTCCTCCTTTACTGTAAAATGTTTCTGAGGGCTCAGTGTGCACTGGCCAGTCCCCATCAATCCCTGACATCATGGCAGAGAGGAAAGGGGACTGCAGTCCTGGAAAGACACCAGCACTCAACACCCTTACACCTTTAGATTTGTGCTGTAATAAAAAATCAGAAGCAAACCATGGAACGACTGGTTTAATAACACATTTAAAAAGAAGTGGCTGGATAGCTGTGACGTTAAGAATCTGGGAACTAGGGATGACCTTGTGTGAATAAAACTTCATCTTCTGCTTCTGATCCTGAGGTAGGATGGGGATAATATTACTCCCCTCTCCCCAATGCATGAGTAGATTGCCTGTTGAGACAAGGGTGGTCCAAGTGCTTGCTGTTGAGCCGGAGCTGGCTCATGCAATACTTCCAGCTGGCCTGCCACCTTTTTTCAGGGGAGATGGGACCCAGCTGTGCTGTGCGTGCCTGAATGGCAAAATACCTCCTCCCACGTGAGGGAGGCGTGTTGTGCCGGAGCTGCTCTGGCCACTTCTGTGGGGCAAGGAAGGATGGCTCTGGTGTCACGCTGCTTCCCAAACGTGCACGTAGCCATCATAGAGCTCAGAGCTGCCATAAAACCATTTCCCATGAGGAGATTCCCGACTGGGACTAGCCCCTGTGGCTGCCAGGATTGGACCACCCAGATTTAGACTGCAATTTTAGAGGAGAGGAACAGGTTTTCAGGCTGTGTGCACACAAATTTCAGCACAATGAGGCCCTGATCTCTCTTGACTACTAATAAAAATAACAACAATAATAGCAATAATAATTTATTACTAGATTGTAAAGAGACAAGTACTTCTAGTGTCCGGAAAATGAATTTGCATTGACTTCATTCACAATTCCCACTACCATATGACTAAAGATTTGTTTCCATGAATAATTACCAGCTTGGGTACACAAATTACTGTTTGTAAGCAAACATGAATTAAGCAGGCAAACAAGTTCAAACATATCTCCTTCTTTCCAGATACATTTTAAGAGTCATCCAAGGAAAGCTTGGCCAGTAAGTAACAGGTGTCACCTAAAAATAACAAGCTAAGCGTTCAGTGTACCACATATCCTGCAGTAAGTAAACGAGCTTGTGATTACCTGCTTCTGAGAAATCTCCATGGTCGAGATAAATGAAGGATGCTGAAAAACGAATTAGTAAGGTGTATTAGTTTACACATTCCTGTTCCTAATGAAAAAGAGTAGAGAACTTAACATAACAAAAATAAATAAAATTACAGATCCATTTGCTTGGTTTAAACAAATATTAAAAACAAAAAACCAGAAATCACTAAGTTCATGCTTCCAACAATACCTCCCATAAATTTTCCCTGCTGCTTATGAGGCAACTGGCTTTAATTCTTAGAGTTTGCAATCTATCCCATCCTGGAGACTGGCAATGATCCTTCACATCAAATTAAGTTCTTATTAAGCATTATTTGAAAGGCTTAGATGGCACTTAAGGGATACATAGGCAGATCCTCTGCACCAGGATGTATTTCACTGCTATGAGAGACAGTGAAATTTTTGCCAGTGACTGATGTAAGAACAGGACAAAGCTCAGAGTATTATCTATCGCCTAATAGAAGATGATTAATCTAAGCCTATTGTTAAATGTTAATGCAGTTCGAGGAAATAAGGGATGGTTTTTCAGCGCTTCACCCTCTTCATTTTTCTGGATTCAAAAACATAAAAGTAACAGTTATAAATGTTACCAACAAAAACTTGAAGGAATGTCTGCTGAGTCGGAAAAAAATAACCTTTTTTTTTTTTTAAATATGATATTGTACATTTGCTCTTGACGTAATGTTTTAGGAATGCAACAAATTGGTGTACATACTGAAACTGTCGATTACTTGGCAGGCCACTGAGTAATTCTGTAATTTTCAAAGTATTTATAATTGGTGTCCAAGACAGTGGGAAGAAGATATGGAGATCCTTTAAATCAAAATTTCACCATGCACATGACATATCAAAAAGCATATGGAGAAATATACTCTTTGAAATAGTTATTGAAGATCCTGTCCTTACACTTGGAAAACACTGTCTCTAAGTCCCAAATTCATTTATTTAGTACAGGCAGAAATTCTGGCTAAGACCTTGTACAGCACATAGGAGAGAGGATGTGTGAGAAAATAATCAAAATGACACAGATGCAGATAAAATGTGATGAAAAAGCAGGGTGAAAACTGAAGAAGAGCTATACAAAGTAAGAAAAAAGCAAAATGAGAATGCAAATAATGAAGAAGGAACTACTAAATGGCAAAGAATATCAGTAGAGAAGACACAGGTCTCCATTTTCCTACTGTAACGGTATGTTGACATCAGCTCCCTCACCAGCAATGAGGTTAATCAGAAATTGTGTCTGTGCAACAGAAAGGAGGTTTGGGCCTTTTACAAACTCAGTTTATGAAGTCATTGGTATTACCAGGGCTCTGGTTACTTTTCTTCTTTATCACTCAGTCAGAATAACCAAATCAAAATGGTCAAAAATGTTGAGTCAGCCTTCACCAATAAATTAAAAGACATTGATAATCAAAACTAACTTTGTTTTATTTTCTTCATGCTTTCAACTCCTAAAGTTGTTATTTTAAAGAATTTCTCTGCATGTGTGGAATTTTATTTTTTGTTTGTTTGTTTTAAAAAAATTACAATTGTACTAAGAATAGTCCCAAAGCTGAGACAATAGCAAAACTGGCATTAAAAATAAAATACTACTAATAAAAAAATTTGGGCTCATAAAAAGATTTCAAACTAGAACAAGGCAGGATAAATGAGACTTTCTATGAGTTTGAAAAATCATGGTCTGTTTGGTTCTGGACTTTTTTCAATTGACTTACCCAAAGAATACCAAGGCGTTTAAAAATTTACATAGTGTCCCTCTGGAAACTTGAACTAGTTCCAGTAAACAAACAACCAGACAGACAAAGAGAGTTTGGGCCTTAAAGTCCGCTGAATAATATTTAATTGATGTTGTGGCTGTTAATGCTTACCTTGAATACCTGCAGCTCTTCCAGGACCACCTCCTCCTTAATCCACTTCTCCTTTGTGATACTCACAGCTTTCAGGACTGTACCTATGTCTGAAACAAATGTTCATCATGTAAAATCCACAGTTATGTTTCGGTACATATGTGCCACTCCATTTTATGCCCTGAAGATAAAACTAATGCATCAAGGATTTAGCCTTCAGATGACATCTATCCCTATCTGCATCCATTGCAATCTACATAGCTCTATACAACGCATTTATGGTTTTACTGTATGGCTGAGCCAACACAACTGTAGGCTGCTTCTGGCAGCGATGGTCTAACTCTCCTGCTACACAAACATGAATGCAAACACACGCACAAACACAGACAAGCACATCTATGCTGCCAGCTAGAAGTTTCTGTGCATTTCATTGAGCCAGCATTGGGGCCCAACTGACCCCCAAAAGATCCAGTTTAGGGGATTAAATTGGCAGAAAATTATTTCCTCTTTTTTATAGAATTAATTTTCATCCAGTATAGCACCTTAATCACAAGTAGGTTTCATTTTAAAGTGGGGGATTAAGCAATGCACTTTTTTCATTTATCTTTTCATTTTAGGAAATTTTTGAACAAACTTTCCATTCAACATCAAAATCTTAATTTAATCATTACAGAAATTAATTAGTCTTTGGAGGTATCTAGAAAATCTTTTAAAGTTAAATCTATTCATCAATTTTAACTTGAATTCCTGCTTGGTGAAAAATTAGGTGCTCATTTCATCTCAGACCATTACACATTGGTGAATCTTGAATGGCCTTAAAAAGAACCCTTAAAATCTGCTCAGGGGAAGTGGGCTGGGTGCTGGGATGTGCAGTGTGGAAATGACACAGCACAGCTTAGTTCTAAGCACTATGCATAGTATTGAAATGATGAAAAATAATGCATTATATTGGAAAGAATGAGATTTTCATTTTTGTTTTCCCAAACTACTGAATATCATATGACCAATCAAAGCCAAAAGTATTTCAGTTTGCCTTATGCATTAGACCTTTTTTAGTTTGTTTGTTTGACATAATTGCCAAAGCCTGCATATGTACAAGTTGGTTGCATACATTCAAACATATAATAAGCTTCTGATCTGCTGCTGCTCAAAATCTACTGGGTTATTTGGTATATCTGTGTTCAGTCTCTCTACATAATATTTGAAATTTTATCTTCAAGTTTATTTTTTTCCATAGGATGAGTTTAGAGGATAAAATAGAACAAAAACATGTGCTTCTGGAAAAGAAAACTCAGTTTTAGAGAAGGCACTGCAGATAAATATCTGTATATTATGGAGTGCCACCTAGTGACTGTATGGTACATGCTGGCCTTGACAACTCTAAACCAGACAATTTACTCTGAAAGAATTAGCGTTGGTGGGGGGTAGTAACAGTTAACCTGGGAGTATTCGAGTTGCTGGTCTCTCAATGTAATTTTATTCCTATGACAAATTTTATAGTGGGGGATAGCAAACATCTGAAAGCAACCTCTATAGCCACCGAAAGCATATTTTGTACATTTTAACTAGTGAACTCATCTTTTCGGACAGCTAAGTTTTTAATTACTTTTTCTCACTATTATCAGAAGAAAAGTAAGTTTTAGTGAGTACTCTCAAACCCAGTGTATCTCACAGCTTGGGAATGTGTTCCCTTTCCTTCTCTGTTGACTATATTAAAGATTGCATTCAGAAAGCAACAAGGATTTTCCATCATAATGGCTAAAGCTTATTCCTAGCCTTAGGCAGCAGGGGAGCAAACAGCATTTTAATGTTCTTTTTTATGAAACTGTGCTTTTCTCTCTGACACCACTGTACCTGACTTGTGGAGATCATAGAGGGAATCTCACACTATCTTTTTTTGGAAGACAAGAGTTGTGAGAGGGGTTGAGCTGAAAGACATAAATGGTCCAAGAGAGAGGCTATCTCTGCACTCACATGTGTGATAATGCAGCTGGAAAGCTCTTGAAGGCTGAGACAACCCACACTTCATAAGAGGTGATGCTCTGTGACAATTCACGCCTTTCCCCAAATCATTTCAGAATATCCATACCTATCAAACTATACTATATGACACCAAATTTGCTTATAGGCCAGATAAAATGCTGTGCAACCCAACAGCACTGGGGTAGGATTCAAACAGGAATCTTCATTTCCCTGCAGCTCATGGCAGCAGCTCAACCACTGTCCTTAGGTAAACCTTCTCACCTCCATGTACCTTAGTTTCACCTGCTGTGAAATGGTGATAAAGGCAATGACCTCCTTATTAAAGTGTTCAGATCTACCAGTGAGAAGTTTTTTTAAGACATATTACTAGTGAGACAATGTCAAATTGTGGATTAAGAACAAGAAATTCCAGTGGAGTAAGATGGTAGATTATTACTTCAAAAATGTTATGAATAGGTATATTAATATTTCTTAGCGTATCATGATGTTGGGTGATTCATCCAGTGATTCTAAATTAAGTTACTATGGTAAAACTAGGCTTTTTCCTTAAGGCATATAACTATCATAAAAATGTAAACAGACACATAATTATCCATAGAAAAACTGCAAAGCAGGTTTCTTCCCTGACAGAGTAGTTTAACCTCTCTGTTTAATCCTGGTCCTCTTGTTTGGAGCTATTCATGTTGGGAGGTTATGTCTTTAAAAGTATTTAAGTGGAATTGTTGCCTTAGGCTCAATTTTAAATCTTTCTTTGCTGCTCACATGAGATTTAATGCTGAAGCACCATGTCACTGTTGATAACAGGAAGTACTCCTTTAAGGTATTAAGGTTAATTTTTTTCTTTTAATTGGTTATTGATGTGCTGCCAGCAGAAATTGGAGCCAGACTACCACGTAATGTAAAGAAAGGTACTGAATGGTACTTGGAGGTTAAGAAAGTACAGGTACTCTGACCCTTAACTGGTTTATCACCTAGGGACCAGGAGGCATTAAAATCCCAATAGTAGCAATCTCTTGAGCTGACAAATTAATCTAACCTTAGCATTTGCATGAAGAACACGGTACAGAATAAGCAGCATCTAAATGCTTCCTGAAGCTCCATGCATAGGAAAAAGATGTTAATCAACAGGTTCATTCAGGACCTGCTGGAGTAAAAGTGTTCTTAAAGGATGTGGTTTGTGCAAAATGATAGTGGAAGTTCTCTCTCATACCTGTTCCTAGGAAAATAACATCATATTGCCCATCCTCTGCCATGACATGATCCACCACGATCTGAGTCAGACGATAGTCCACGTTGATTCGAGTGAATACTGGTCCTCCCGTCACTGGGTAAACGGATTTGTACATCAGTGGATGGCGTTTAATAAAGCTAATGACTTCATCGGGAAAGTCTCTGGTAGACTTTATGAGTGGATCATAGGTTTTGCTTGGACACTGAATGAAAGAGAGAGAACAAGAAGTTGAGAGGAATATTAGGAAAGAAGTACAAGTAATATGTAGGTTTCTTTGTGTAGTAGGAAAGCTTCCTGGTCCAGATCAGCTATTTTGGTTTGCAAAGCACATTTTCCAGTGGCTGGTAATTTGATTTACAGTTGAAAAAGCTCAGTGTTGATTTGAAAGCATGGGAGCACATTGGTGGTGTGTGCTCCTGTGATTCTTCAAAGGGTCATTTTCTCCCTCGTTTCTCCACTCTCACCTTTTCTCTTTTCATTTTTACCTCTCTTCAAAAGCTCTTCCCCTTCATCTTCATTTTCCTTTATCCTGCTCCCACCTATTCTCCTTTATCTTTTAAAACCACCCAAAACTTGTTAATTTGTTTCATCTCACTCATTTGTACTACTACTCAGAGTTATAAATCTTCCATTCCTGTTAGTCATATGCCCACATCTGCAACTACCTATAGATACAAGCAAGAAGAAAAATCCTCATAGACTTTTCTTATTTCTCAGTCAGAGATTTTGGTAACCTAAATTAAAACTTAGAGGGGAGATGAACTTCCTTAGGTTCTCTAAGATACTGAGGAAAAGAAGATAGCATTAGAAAAGAGAAGTTGTCTGTTTGATGTTAGATAAAATGTGAATTAATTCATATTTATTGCATTAACATATCTGTAAATACACACTGCTAAAAGCTACACAAATTTTTTGAGGTTTACCTCCAAGTGGTCTTTAAGACCATAGTCAAGACCCTTTATGTTTCTTCATCTAGCAGTGTTCCTGATGAGACTATGAGACATGCCTTAATATTCATACCACTATCACCAATAATGAAAATACATTATTATTATAAACATTCAAGCAGTACGTTCAGTACTGTGATGCACTTTGAACTTCTTTTTTTTAATCATATGTTGAGGCCAGCAAAATTTAGCCATGAGCAATCTAATAATATAGGAAAATACGTAATTTTTCGTTAAATATTTAGAAACTACATGTATAAAATAGCATAATAGATGACATCAGTGTAGGCCACTTTGGAAATTTGGTCTTATGAATGTCACAAAGTCACATTCAAGTAGAAATCAAGTTTTCTGTGAGAATACTTCTGAAGACAGCAAGAAATCAGGTTGCTTACTGATTTTTCTCATCCCACTTGGTCACCATTACTTCATTTTTTGAAAGCATTGCTTTAAAACCAGAGAAATTCTCATGATGAGCTCAGTACATTTGCAATGAATTTCACCTCCTCATTCCCTGCCCCACTCGTGGGTGCCTTATCACGTCTGATATTTTACAAAGACAAAAAAATCAAGTCTGGAGTGAAGGAGACCTGTCATGCTGCCTAACTCTCATTTCAAGACACAGGTGCCAATATGCAGTTAAATCTGCTCCATGCTGAACTAGTGCAGGTATCAGTGTAACGGACTTTCAACAACAAGTCTAGAGTGCCCTCCGGTGGCTACCATGGGATAATCTCAAGTATTTAAAGTGTAAGCTCTCACAGACCAAAGTTTTTCTGCTTTTTTTGTATTTCTGCTCCTCTTATCCAGGCTGAGTTTCTGCCCTGCTGATGCAGTGAGCCAGAACTGGGCAAGAACCTCACCAGCGTGCCCTGACATTAGACTAACAGCTTGGTTTTTCTTGGGAGATATGCTCAGAGTTACTGTGGCAGCCCATAGTAAATGCTTTAACCATGTTCATTTTTCCAGAGTGAAATACCCACACCTCTCTTTTCCCTGTATATGGTCTGAAATCAGAGGCCATAACTTTTCAGTGAACTGCACCCCCTATGCCTCCCGTTTTTTCTAAAAAAGGCAGATTCTCCAGATGCCAGATGATCCTTGTAGCTCATTATTTCTCAGAAGTGACTTTCCTTACTCATCCACATAGCTGAAACTCTTGCCCAGGCCCGCAAGTTGGCTGCTGCATCATCCTTTTCTCTGGCTTTGAACAGCACAGTCACATCCTCTTCTAGTCCAGACAACTGCTACAGTGATCAGTCCCTCAGACACTTCCCCAGTGTCACTCATTTATTGCTGAGGTTGGCTCCCACCTCTATTAGACCCATACTGGCAAACTAATCAATTCAGCTGTTTCTTTGGCTTACACAAAGTACGTTGGTTCTCACACACTTTGCTCAAAGACCACCCACGAACCTACCTCTTCAACCTCCTTCAAATTTTTCCCTTCTGTGCCCTGTGGGGTGAGCCCAGGAACATATTTGCAAGGTCAGTCATGTTGGTGACCCATCATCTCTCATGCTCACCTATGTCTGCTTTCCTTCCCATGGCTGTTTGGATCTCTTTTCTGTCCCTTGTTTTACACTTAGTCTCTAATCTGAGTCTGAGAAAGTTTCTCTTTTGAATCTGGAGGCATCTAGATGTGTTAACGGGGAACTACAAATCCTGGATAAGACAAACTGGAAACACTGTTCCAGTTGGTGACACCTTTTTACATAGAAACTGATGATTGCTTCTTTTTTAACACTATTTTTAACTAAGTAATCCCTGTGTTTCCTGCCAGGTGGAGCCATAACACAGTCTGTGAAAAATGAAATGTGATTAAATAATGCCTTTGTAGTCTGCCAGGAGAAAGTTAAGATTTGTGGTGAAGTTGTTCTACAGTCCTCCTTCATGGCTAATTTTGGCAGAGGAGACTTTAGTTCACATTCCCAAATCTCCAGTTTGACATGTATTCAATCTATGGTGCCAGTTGAGGGCTTGTGGTTAGGATTTGTTCCACTATGTAAGGTTTGGCATTATCCAAAACATTTGCATTAAGAACAACACACACAGCGCCAAGAGCTGAGCATGTCCCTCCTCCATTACTGGCAAACTCCCTTCTCACGACTACATAACATCAGTCACTAGCAGTGATTCCGTTTCCACAGGCTCAGGACCAGCCTGGACCCTTTTCTCCCTTGGGTTTCCACTGCCTGTTCTCTTCCTGGGCTGACAGATGCGCACAGTACACTCTGTGGTAGTGCTTGCTAAAAAGAGAATGTAGCCTCTGCCCAGTGCATACAGTTGTTGTGTGTACATGCCAAAGGATGAATTCTTCATGCAGTAAATACAGCTAATACAATGCAGAATTTTTCTCGTCATATATAGTTCTATATGAACATGCACCTGTATAAATACCCTAGATGCAAAGACAATGGGAACTAGTTAAACAAAAATTTGACTGCAGATAACATTCTCAAAAGTATCAGAAGCTAGCTGTATATTCAGAAACAAAACAGGTCAGTGAAGCACAGCCCAGCTGATGCTCTACATCTACATCTGTGACCACATCTGAAATGCCTGTTGGGGGCAGTTTGTGGTCTACCTTAGACCCCAAACACCGCCACAGCATGGCGACAGGGAGGGTGCCATTTGGAGCATGCCTAAACAGTGGGAAAGCCCATCCTAGCATTAAACAGTACAGTGACTATGTGTCTGCACTTGAACTTGATCTCTGGTTTTATTTAACAGAGATGTAGCCTGAGTGATTTAAGAGCCTACAACCTATTTCCATTCCTTGCTTGGTCTGATTTTTAGGGCTATCTAGAGACCTAACAGATTTTGTGCAAGTGCCTGCTTGCTTAGCATTGTTTCAATCTGTAAGAGTTTAGCCTGTGCATCCTCATCTTCATAAAGGCTCTGAAATTGTTTATTGAAAATAGGTTTTAGGCTTCTGAATCACCTAATATATTTTGAAAATTCCTCCATGGACAGTAAACCTGTGCCAATTTGAATTAAGATATATTACATTGCATATTCAGTCACTATACAATTTAATGTACAGCTGTGAAAGAACTGACAAGAAAAAAAAGATGGGTTTGTATTGTTGCCCTGTGATAACTGCTCAAAGGACATCCCTTGAAAATACAGTTTAATACAAGTGAAAAAGAAGAAGAGGAAAGTCCTACTGAAAAACTGGTTCAATTGGAAATATATATTGCAGTGAGTTATCCCTAGGGGTTTTATGCTAGCATTTCTGTAAGAACTTCACCCTCTGCTTTGCTAGATATGATCTCCCACATTCTGTTTTCTGCTGTTTTCACAAATTAAAGTCTTTGCAAGGTTACACCCTTGAGGTGGGCTGTAGTCAGCTTCATTTTTGAAGATATCATCAGTTAAATAATTTCACAAAGAAATACACGCTTTTGTACTACATAGCAAAAGAGACTACAGGAAGTCAGTGACAAAAAAAAAAAATATTTTAGATTTTGGGGTAAAAAAATAAAGTGAACCATAATACAGGATAAATGATTCAGACAGCACAATAACTACACAGAAACCAAATCACGTGCACACTTTTTACACAAGCCCTACTTCCAGAATGAACATTTCTCCTTACCTTTAGAACAACAAAGGTCTGAGTCTTTGCCACTTATACCAGAATCAGACCTAAAAAACTGTACTGATTTCAAAAGTGTGTTTATCTCTGCAGGGGCAGAACTAAAATTTGTTGGAATCAATAGAAAGAAACACATGTGCTTTAATTGCCTTTGGATCAAAATTTCGCATCAATTTATTCTATACAGGAAGAGAAAAAAATGTATTTCTTCACTTCCCCAACCATGTAATAACTCTCTTCCCCCTCACTGTGTACTAGAAGTTGATTTTCCCTTATACATGCATTTTCTGTGGTTCATGTTCTCACTCACTACTCTCAGTTACAGTCCGCATCTTCTGGAAATTCGTTGATTGCTCACCTATTCACAGCTCAATCCCAGAAGTCTATTTCTATGTGAAAAATGAGAGTAGCCCCATGGATCTTAAAGATATCCTAGATTTTTGCCAAAAATGCATCAACAGAGGAAGATGAGAGCAATGACATCACTTACTAAAAACCACTAGGATAAAATATCTACCAATATGGAACTATAAAGTTGTTACAGTAATCCCAAAGGCCCAAACCCTACCATGCATGATATAGGGAAATGTTTGCCAGCTTGTGCAGCTAATTTACTAGAAACCAGGGCTAAGGGTCTGATCCAAACATCCGCTTGAGTCAACAGGACCTTTTCCAGTTGTTTCAGTGGGCTTTGGATCCCATCCTAAGACAGCATGACCACCAAGAACAGCTGGGCAGGTGTGACCCTGTTATGCTTGGCCAAGGGAGCTATTTCCAGAGGCATCACTCACTGTGGCATGACGGATGGAACAGGGGAATGAAAAATTCATTTTGGCCACCCTTTGACAAAGTCCTCAGGCAGCTGTTTAAAGCTGTGTCCACCCATAGTTGCAGAACAATTCCTGTAGGCTTGTGCTTCCTTTCATAGCAATCAATAGGATGTGTGATGGTTAAGGCTGCATGGCCAAGTGGGTGAGTGAAGCAGCCTTTCACCTCTGAAAATGTGAGTTCACATCCTGTTGCATGTCTCATGATAATGATATCGGTGTTCTCTGCCCAGTTCACAGGGGACATTTATTCATATCATAAGCACCAGATGCTGTCTCAGATATGTGAAGTCTCCCACTGGAGACAATAAGAGATTTGCATTTATATCAAATGTCACAGGAGTAGGTTGGCAGGGTTGTTTCATGTGGACTACATGAGAATCTGTCTCCGTAAAAGTTCTTATAACACCATTATTGTGCTCTTTCAGCATCTTCTGCTTTTGCAACAGGGTGGGATACATCTCACCTGACCTAGATTCTTACCTAGGCTTTGTGTGAACTGCACAAAGGAGGTGCCTATCACTTTCTTTTTGATAGAGAAGTCTAAATAACTAGCTCAGATTTGATGCTTTTCTTCTAGATAGCTGACATCAAGAAAAATGAATCACATTAAATTAGTAAAATTAGTACTGCTAGGTAAGAATCCTGCAAGAAACTTATTCACCATATAATTTATTCTTCTAAGGTTGCTTAGGCCTTCACTGCTGTGAATGATACCTTAATACAAATATAGATGTTAAGAAATGAAAAGTAAACAAAACAACAACAAAAAAAAAAATCCAACAAACAACAGAAACAGAGCTGGAAGTGCTAAGGGCATCTCTGTTCAACTGCTCTATAAACTCTGTGGCACAAAACTTTTAAAGAATCAGTTCAATAGTTACTTATAGTTTTTCCAGTGCCTTCTCTGTGAGCTCGATTTGATAATAATCACCCTGAACTAAGTCCTGATCCCAGATGATCTACAAAGAAGCTTTTTATTCCCTCACCTTTTATTTGTATCCAAATGTAATCAGGAGGTAGTAAATTAAGGCTAAGCTTTCTCAAATAAAGGCAAATACACACTAACTTAGCAACACCGCACATACGTAAGCTTTTCTCTTTTTTTCGCTTGTCTTATTAAATTTGCAGCTTAGAAGAGTGCTGGATGTGTAGATCTCACACAATACTGAGACATACGGTGTGACTGTGTTAACATCATGTGGGAACCCTGGCCAAGATTTTCAAAAGCTGGTGCCAGAAGTTAGGCTCCTACATAAACCTCCAATTTGCCAAAATGCATAGTGCTTCACACCATCCAGTGAAGTCAGTAAGAGCTGCTGGATCTAACACCTATTAAAATTGTGACAATTATTTGGGAACTTAGCTGTAAGGTATGTAAAAAAATATCCCTTTCATTTAATGATGCATCTTTAGTTCAGCAGTGCTGTTGTCTACTGACAATTTTAAAACAGAATGGTGTTCCCTGTGAGCTTCAAAGGGGTTTCTATTTCAAGTGCGTTGAAAATCCCAATTTAAAAGTGACTTGTCACACTGAGCCTTAAAGCCACTTAACAATGAGACTCAAACACCTATAGGCTAGATACACAACAGGGACTTGATAATATTGAGTACTGTAGGCATGTGCTTGGCGGATTTTGCAATATTCAGGCTGGGAATTTTTATGAATTTCACAAGGAGAACTAAACACCACACCAGCAAGTCACTCTCTTGGGAGCATCTGAAGTAGCCAGTGTGAAACATTTAGGAGTGGAATATTTCTTAAATCTCTCCCATATCAGGGAATTAGATGTCTTAGTCTGGGCTTCCTTCCTCAGGGAAGTGTCCCTTCATTTCAGGCATGTGGACCAGAGCCATCCTGGGAGCTCCTCGCTCCTTCCTGCTGAAGGTGTTTCACTTTTCATGGGATAACTACCTCTCAGCTCAGCCAAAAGTAGTAAGAATGTTGCTCAGATGTTAATCAGGAAGGGAAAATATCTGTTTTCCTCTGAAAAGCTCTCTATTTTATGTTAAGTGCAGTAGGAACTGGAGCACCAGACCCTCCTTCAGAGTGAATGAACTAACCGCATGGTCCTTTTCTCCTAAGCTCTCAGTGAATGAATATTTAACTAGCAAGGAAATATGGCCTTGTAGTCAGCATTCTCTTACGATGTAATGTAAAGTCTTCCAAGCTCTAAATAAGTTCCCTTATCACTGATCCATCAAGCAAAAAGCAGAGAAACAGAAGAACTACCTTCAACTAGCCACTTCTTTGTTAAATGGGGACCTCCCACACACCCAGCACATCGAACTTTACTTGTAGAGTTTATAAAGAAATGCAAAGTCTGAGTCCTGAGGGGTTAAGATGTAACACTGAGCACTGGTGTGAGCATCCAAGATGCCCAGAAGTACTTTAAAAAATGGGGTACTTATAGGTTTATGATCTTCTGTGGATTAGATGACAGCTGAGAGATGACTCTCAGGGAATAGGCACTTATGTGCCATTGCAGATTCAGCCATAAGCCATTCTGAAGATGAAACTTGGGTTCATGAGTGGCCTAAATACCATGTGGCTTCTTCTCTGTAGTCTGATCAGAGCTGCACAATACATTTTGCGTTTGGACATGCCTGCAAAAAGCCTTAGTGTTTCTCTACAGGATAAGTAGGTTGTGCCAGAAGGACTGGACACTCAGCAGGGATACTTTCACGCTAACCTTGCAGTTACTCAGAGCAAGCCTGGAAGAGGGCAGGGGAGAGGGGAATGAGACAGGTTCTGCAGGAGACAAACAAACAGCACAAATTTTAAATGAAATCAACCTCACTCCACACCCACCACAAAAAGCACAAACAAAAAACCCCAAAAAACTCCCTACAAATAAACTGAAGTCCCCATTTTTTTTAAGATAGAGCTTGCATCCCACTGGATGTGTGAGATTTGTTCTACCCTGTTCCAGTGTTTGCCTTGAGCACTTTGTGTTGCTTTTCCATTTAACACACCTGTGTTGTTGATAGAAAAGGCTGACATAAGAAAGCATTAATCTGAGGCTAACTGGGCTGAGACCAGCTAGGTGAGTGAACTTGACTTTGCAGGTGGCACTTCACAATTCTCTGCTGCCCTCTGCCAGCAGGAAAGGTGACTGGGTTTGCAGTATTTCGAAAGACTGCTATGAATTGAAAGGTGATTCATGTCAGGGAAAGCAGGTTGGTAAGTAAGAGGAGGTGGAGGAGGCTTTCTCAGGAAAATAAACCCATAAAGTGAAACATTTCACTTAATTAAGCAAACCCATTTACAGTGGGGAGATCAAAGGAGAGAGAAATTGGAGAAGCAAAGAATGCAGTCTATCCCATAAAAAATCAGGTGAAAGAGGAAGATAAGTCTAAAAATAACAACGGAAACCTGTGCAACCCTTCATGTTTTATGAACACGCTTATTAAAGCAGCAAAACTAACCAGACGGGAGGAAAGGGGGAGGCTTTTTGGCAGACAGCATTTCTCTGTGGCTCAGCCAAGTCCCAATGGGATGGACACCACATCTCGATTAGCCTATGCACTCGATTTGCAGAAGAAATAAAGGAAGGGGATTCACTGAAGAAAGGAAGAAAAAGCAATAGAGAGAAAAAGTTGAAAAAGATCACAGGAGAATCTGAGGGCTTGTAAGGGAAATTGTTTTTAAAAAAATACACAAAGAATTCAGGAGCTCAGGGCCATATTCAGAGCTGGCTTGGAAAGAGCTGAGACATAAAACTCTTCAAATGGACAAAAGCAATGTGCTGGGCTGTTTCCTCTTGGGGCTAAGAAGTAACTTAGACTGCAAGAACCTTACTTTTCTGATCCACAGCTTTGTTTTGAACCTTTGGCAAATTAGTTAGCAAAATATCCAGATCTATCAAAAATATTTGGTGTTGCCTTGTATTGCAGCTAGAGTCCTAGGTTCTGCAGTAGATCAGACTAAGTGTTAATCTGCATCTTTAAACACTGACATTCCTCTAAAAATCTGACCTCAATGACATTTACTCACCATCAATGAAATGAGGATGACTCCTTTGTATCCCATCAGAATTTCCAAATGGGCACTGTGAGTTGCTCTGATACTGCAATGGTTACAGCTAAATAGATAGGCTAGAAATGTTTTTTCCTCCTAATTCACTGAAAATCTTGTTCAAATGCCTTCTGTGATTACCAGGAGGGCATTATGAAAACTCTGTTTCAGAATACAGAACAGTTTCTAAAGAAAGTCCTTGATGGTTTCCTGGGTGAAACCCTAAGAGACTGGAAGAAAACTGAATTTGCTCTCTGGGGACAGCTGCAGACATGCAAGTCCAATTTTTAAACATCTAAAGAGCAAAAGCTCCCTCTGTTTTCAAATAGCCCTTTGTGCCAGGGCTGCCTGCTGCATGTTTTTTCTGTCTTTTTTTTTTTTCAGCTTCAAAATTGAAATAGATTTGAACCCTTGCCTCTGTTTAATTTCCATTATTTCCACTTGCTCTTTAATACCGCTGGGAGAAGTTAGAATAAAAGAGATGTATGTTTTGCAACATCAGTGGTGTGGAGGATGCCGGAGAACCCCAGTCACTCTGTTCAGGGGTCTTCCAACGACGCCAGAGGGCAGGCAGACCACGCCGCAGCACCAGCACCCGGGGCAGGCAGGGGCTCCTGCTGCCTGCATGCTGCTCAGCATTGCGAAGGCATGATATCATGGTCATGTTGGGAGTTTATCTCCGACACAAATTGCCACAGGAAGCATTTTGTCCAAATTTCAATATCAAAGTGGTCACAGCCTCTATAGTGAACAGCTTTATTTACTTAAGAGATAAAGGCAACTGAACAGAAAGTTAAATTAGGGTAAGCATTCTCCTGCTTCTGTATAAATGCTGAAAGGAAGTCAATGCCTCTCTCAAAGCCAAACATCAAAGGAAACGCATTTCCTAGTATAGCCATTTTTAGACTTCGCCAGTAATTTAAAATATAAGAAATATAAAATCAGGGCAGTACTGACTGTGCTAACGGTAGGCAACACTTAAGTAGAGCTTAAATTTAAAAAAATGCTCTAGTAACCTAAAAAAGGATATATCATCCCTCATTGGCTTTGTTCTGAGCATTCCTGAACCACACCATAGCTGGCAAGGAATGATTAAATTAATCTTTAAAGAAGAGCATTTCAGCATTCACACTGCAGTGTTCTGCAGGGGTGTAGCACGTTGCTTCTTTTCTTTGCCTTTGAGCACTGTGCTACTTTTTCAGATCCCAGCCTAAATCTGTTCATATCCAGAGGTTTGACATAGCCCATTATAAGATGAGAGCATGGCACGAATCTGCTCATTTCAATACCCTATATTAAACTGAGCCTGAAGTATGCTGAAGTCTGAAAGTAGTCCAGATCACTAAGACAAAAGATAAATAACTATGCAGCAATACATTTACCTTATCTACATAGCAAATATTACATACATTTTTGTTCCGAGAGCTTTCTTCAGTAAAATCCACTTCCCTTTTCAGTCTTTGGCCAGACAAACTCCTACAGAAATCTACTGGGTATGAAGGTTCTAAAGATTTTTAGGAGACCATTTTCTCACAGCTGTTATCAGGTGCTTAAAGGAAACAGTTGGAGAGTTAAGGGGCAACTTATGGAAAATATTTGTTTATTTTTAAACTTTCCAACTTTTAAAATACTTGCAAGCATGGATATTCAAATCAGTGATAAAGATCAGCATTGACATGCTTCAGCATGACATGTTTTCTTCCTTGCGAATCCCAGCTCCACCATGTGATGGCTAATACACTCAAAAATGCAATGAGCTTATGACCCGTCTATCTGTGCAGAGTGTTCATCCTTATGGGGCACTCTGAGTTTTTAAAGAGAGTTATTTTAATCTCTTTAGATGCCATGGGACCAGCTATTGTTCTCACTGCACCATTTTTGTACTTAAAACTAAATGCATCTGCACTTCTTAACCAGTAATGGAGTTGCACATACTTAAAAAAAAAAAAATTAAATGTAATCTTCTCTTCTGGGGGCACTATATATTCAGCATGAGAGAGAGATGCGCAAGCCTACAGTGTCTAAATTGTCTAAATCAGGAGTGTATTTGCTCCAGCAGGGCAGAGCAAAGGCAAGCCAAATCAGTCGCGGGCGCTGCCTTACTCTTTATAGAGAGAGCTGCTCTTTGCAACTCGCCTGCAGTTGAGAGGAGGGAATCAGAGCTCAGGGTCCAACCTGCTGAAGCCTGGGACCACCGAGTGTAGAAAACAGCATTGGGCTTGGACCATGCAGTTGGGTCCATTGGAAGGATGATGAATAAAACACAGAGACACGAGGAAATGTGTGAAAAGAAGAGCTAAATCAGATAGATAATCTGGCTTGAAGCAAAGGTTACACCAGTGCTGATGTCAGAGAAATAGTGCAGAAACATCCAGTTGGCTTCTAGGCAAGGTACCAGCAGCAGTCCGACCTCAGTAGCTCAGTGCTTGGCTGGATTTATGCAGCTGCCTAGTACTAGTTCACTGAATACCTGACCAAGATAATGTAAAGCTATCCTGGGTAATATCTATCTTACTCTTGAATCATTGTTCTTTTACATTCTATGTACAAAGAGTTGCTCAAAGTTGTGATGACTTTTTTAAAGTAGATGTATTTTTTGGAAATACCATTTTCTTCCTCAGCTGTAACGTAGGTCCATGCTTTTCTAAATTTAATACCAAGACAGAAGTAGGGGAAGAATTCTTCAATAGCTATTTCAAAATTTTCCTCTTTGTTTTGGCCCAGTTGTTACATCTGAAGTTTAAGAGACTGGGATTTAGAAGTATTTCCAGATATTAAACTTCCCTTTTCTTCCTATCGCTTACCTTTCATGACATAAAATCTCCAGCAACTCCTTAGTTTACTTCAAAACACAGCACATGCACAAACACACATAATAGAATCAATGACCAAATCAATGACTAAAGGAACAGGATTTTAACAGACACACAGATAAGCAAAATACAGACTTCAAATAAAATGCCTCACCATAACTTAATACTCCATAAAGAAATGTCTTTGGCTTTTTATGAAGTATTGATGCCTTAGAGGTGATCCCAACAGATATAAATACAGCTGTACAGTAGGAGACCACAATATGAGAGACAATCAGGAAATAGACAGTCTGGACACAATGTTATCTCAGAGACATGGAAAAACATATATTTATATATATAAACATATAAAAGGTAGGTAGATGTCTGAGCTGTCAATAGAAGGGAAAGGGTTGAGAGGATAATTTGAAACATCCTGAGTGGAAAATATAAATTACCAATAGAGGGGGTGGTGTGTGAAGTATGATTGGTTCTGAGTAAAAACAGAAGTATGTAATTAAGGAGACACTTACTGTACCAGGTCTGGGATATGGGATACGACCTTCATATTGTACCCACCGATGATCCACACTCTCTTTGTGAGCATAAGGGCCATTGAAAACAGCTCTGATATCTGCCATGCTGTACACACAAACTGCAGATCCCTTGAAGACAGAGCTGGAAAAAGAAGACAAATTGATATGTATATTGTAAACATATCTTCAGTGCATGCCTTATCCAGTGAATTAATTAATTCCACAGAGTCTGATGAGGTTTGGATCAATCCTACACCTGAGAGCTGATACAAGTGGTGCTAAATAACAGACAACGTGGACAGGTCTGATAACTATAGATATTTAATATCACTGTCATTACAGTTTAAAGCTTTGCTCAGTAGAAACCTGGACTTAGCCTTTGGGATCAGTTGATAGACTGCGATTTTTTCTAGTGGCTGACAGATTCTAGCTATCATTTATTAGCTGTTGTGATTAGCATTTTCTGCAAATGAAGGACATTCCTTTACATTGCGTTCACATCTGGAAGTCTGTATATTAGTGATATTACAGATGATGTGTCTGAGAATTACAAGTTCCATTGGACAGACAACAAAAAGAGATAGAAACATTTATTTATTTTTCTATGTCTTTTTCCTTTTTTTAATGTGTTTTTCTCAAAAAAACCTCCAACAGTTCAGTTTTCCAAAGAACACCATGCCACGTTGTTGAGTGGCATGTACTTTAGTCATTTTGTATTCCCTTTCATTCATTGTGCAACATTTAATTCAATTTTAAATATTTTATGGCGTTATATATTCTATGGAGCCACTGTAGTGGCTGCTTCTGAGTTAAAGAGTGACTTGGCAATTTTTCATTATACTCATACTGTTCAGCGTTTGGCTAGTCCTTATTATTTATACTTAATTCAAAGGTTTTGGAGATAAAAGAAAGAATTATCTATTCCCTTTCTGACAATTCTATATAGAGCACCTCACTATCAGAGCTGAGAAGTTCATTAATTAATTAATCTATCCCCATGAGATAAAAACGGGTTATGCTTCCATCAACTCCTGTCTATAAAAACACTGAAATATCACTTTAGAGCATAGTGAGTTTTGATCGTAAGAAACAGATGTTGTCGAGTTGTTGCTTTCAGAAATAATGCTTTACAACAGTGATTTGTCTTAAATAGTAATTACTGGTTGCTCAATAAATACAACTGAAATTTGTAAATTCAACTAGATGAGGTTGAAATAAACTAACATGCTTTTAATTGTTAAATTTTCATTATTTTTTACTGTCATTCTCAAAAGTCAGGCAAAGATTTAAGGACATAATTTATATTTTAAATTCTGAAAATATTGTCCTTAGTGACTACAGTCCCAATGTTGCAAGCATTATTCAAGCAGTCTCTCACTGCTCTCAGGAATCAGGATCTAGTAACAGAAGGGTTTAATAATAGGCCCGAGTAAGATCTTCAGCATTTGCTTCCAGAGACAAACATGTTCCTAATGCATACCTTGTTGTCGTGAAGACTCCATATACAAGCGGGTTTCTCTCATCTCTGGTAGAAAGTAGGAATATATCTTCTGCAATGGGAAAAACATTTTATTTTTTTTAATTAAACATCCATTGACCATTTCTACATTTGCCATTTATAATCTGGAGATTTGTAAATATATAACAAAGCTTTTTTTTTGTCTGAATTTTAATTTCTGCCATGTGAATTTGTGCTAATATTCTGAAGTTTGTCCACTTGCAGATAGTCTGGCTTTTATACAGAATCAGCTTTTCACTTTCCAGCTTTTGGAGTGAAAGTGAAAAAGCCTGTATTTCTGACCAGACTAATTACAGTTATAATCAGGGACTTCTGATAAAAGATAGAGATATTGCCAGCGCTGTTTGGAAAATGAATTAAATCAGAACAAGACATAGCGCTTCTACAAACAAGAAAAAAAACCTAAGCAAAACTGATGTAAAAATAAACCATTAAAGAGAACTCAACTTACGCAGCTCATCAAAATGTGTGTCTGCTCCTTCAGGACCAGGTATCGAGCACACAAGCCTGGCTTTCAGAAAAGTAGTCCACTTGTTTATTAGGCTCCGTTGACCTCCCATATCATTCTAATAAAAATAAAGTAAAATGCCTTAAATATTAAACAAATAACAAGACTTTTAATATATGATATTTGATGGAAGCACAGTATTGATTGTACTTCTTCAGTCTGATTCCACAGTTTGATCTTACCAAAACTATGACAAATAAAAAGTCTTTCCCCCCCCCCGCAAAAAAAAAAAAAAAGTGCAGGACAGTCTTTTTATAAGTAGCTCCAGTAGTCACTTCTCAGCTCAGAGAGTGAGCAACTAAAAATTCCTAATTATATCTGAATCTTACCAACTCTACAGCTGGAAGGCTGTGAAACATATAACTATATCATATGATTTCTTGTTCCCTGTAATGCTAATTTTTGTAATCAGTTCTTCTTGAAGAATTCTTTACAAACCCAATAATAATACACAACATTTTGGATAGATTTCTCAAAAAAAGAAAAACTGTATTCATCAGTTCTGGTGATGTAATTACTGCACTGTTTTGTGTACATAGTACAGAGAGAGATGCATTCCAGGGAAAATCAGTCATATCATTTTAATAATCATTGTCATGGAAATATCAGTCTATCCTCCAAAAAAAGGGTTGGTTTTTTTTCATTTATTATACTTTGGGTTTCCAAGATATGACCATACTTGGTCAAATTTCCTTTAATCATTGGAGAAAGAAAAAAAATCTATAAAGGGTCACTTGAAAGTTGAATTCTCCTCCTGAAGGGTAGGTGTCCTTCTACTGACTTGAATTCTATGATCCTACATGCTTCAGATAGGTAGGTGGAAGGAAGACAGGATACACTAATTCCATCTAAGATTAATCTAATTTATCTAATTAAGATATTTCTAAAATATTTGTAGATTTTCCAAAATGTTCCTTTGAAGGAAAAGAAATAACAAGACAGAACTTTTTCAAAATGCTGATGATTATGAGAAGGAAAGTGACAAAAACAAAATTAAGAAGATTGTCAGGAAAGAAAGAAAAAAGGTGGGGGGGGAGAATGGGTCTCAAAGAAAGTTTTAAATTTTAAGAAGCTGGAACTAGGAGTTTGCTTAGGAGCTTACCTCCTTGCATTGAGTATATGAAAAATCTAATGAATGACATTTATCTGTCCCCTTTGGCCCCTAATAACAGATCTATTTAGGTTCCGCAATGCTATTTAGCCTCCAGTTTTCTCATATTGAAAACTGTAAGGGCAATGATATTGCAGCAGGAACCAAGAATACGAACACTTAAGAGAAATGTTATCACCAACAGTAGTCTCCCAGCTATAGGTTCTGAATTACCCCATGAAGGTTCCTACTTCTTTTCATTTACAAACTCTGAAGCCTAGGGGATCTGTGCTGTAAATTTAAGCACCACAAATTTGATCATAAATATTCATCCCCTCTGGATTCATTTGGAGAAATCACTTTTTTTCTCTTTTTTTTTTTTTTTTTTTTTTTTAAATTGGCTTTGCAACTCTGAAGGTATAGAACCAGCTAGTAGGAAACACTGGGTAGTGGGAATTACGTGGTGTTTCCATGGATTGTATTTGGACCTTCAGGGCTGTCAGAAAGATGGTTTTAAGTGCTGAAATTCACTTCACAAGGAGTAACATTTCCCTGGTAATGCACTCTAACCATTTTCCCTTTTCATGTACTTGCTACGTTTAAATAGGTTAGTTCATTTGGAAATGATTCCTGTTAATCTATCGCCTTTGGAACTCCTGTTCACAAGAATTGCTACCTCCTCTCTTGATTTCCTGAGGTCCTGCCAAGCCTGAAGCTTTGCATCTAGCCAACAGATTTATTACAAAGGTGTCAAAATTAGCAGCCTGAAGCCAATAGGAAAATGAAACTGTGCACGTGTGTATTCTGTTCAAAGGCATGGCAGATAGATAAACTTTGTAGCGTAGTTAAAACCAAACAGTTACGAAGATGCAACAAAGAATCTTAAAAAGCAAGACGTGTTAAGCTTTTCCTTCCTCTGGCAATTTGGATTAGCTAAGCAATTATCTTCTTGCAGGGCTCCCACTTTGATTTCTGGTGGATGTGGTGCAGCATCACAGGACTCTCAGATGTCTCTAACTGCCTGACTAGGATCAGAAAGAGGGGAGGAAGCAAGATGTGATGGGGCTGGAATGGAAAAATCACCCTTGTCTAGCTCCTGCTCTTCTCATCACAGGCGTTCAGCTTCTGCAAAAGATGAGAAAATACGTACTTGTGTTTTACAACCCTTAAGTTGTGATCCAACACAGCATTTTCACAAATGCTTATTTTAAATATATCAGTAGTTCCACTGAGTTCCTAAAGAGTAGTGTGAACCAAATACTGTGCTCAAAGAGAGCAGTCTTAGCAAGTGGTATGTGCTTTAAAGTATAAGATTCCACTGGATTTAAGATGTATCCATATTTCCTCACTCTCAAGCCAGGACATGATGTTAACCATGTTACTTGAATTTAAGAGACATTAGAACACATATTCACTAGGTGTGCCTTACATATCCAAAAGTTGCTAATAACACTGTACAGTTTATAAAGGAGCAAGGGGAATTCAATGACCAGCCAGGACTCCATGATCTACCAAGTTCTCCTGGAGCCAGAGAGTGACAAATTTATGGTGCAGAAATGGAGAGACTGAAAAGACCATTCACTGATTTAGACAGTTACACATATAATATGCTGACATATCCTCCAATATGCTTCTTCCTACTGCCATGGCTGAATGAAACAAAAGGTACATTTTATTAGGAGGATGTTTTTGTTTGTGTTTTGGGCTTTGTTTTTGTTTTTGTTTTTGTTTTTTTTTAATCTGCAGCCATATAATACTCTTCAACTCTTTACGTTATCTCTGAATAAGGCAGTGTCTTTGCTTTCCTTGTATGTGCCCAGGATTCACAGACTGAGAAAGTGCAGGAATTGAGAAAGGCCTTGGCAATTTTATCTACAGGTAGAATTAGCTCAGCTCAGGCCAAGGAGGTTCAAAAACTATTAATAGTATAGGCATATCTTTGCTCCTGGACTCTCTAGTAGTTGTCTTATTAAGCTCCGGAAATCTTAATTTTTTTTAAGAAAGCACAGCCCTTCCTTCGTAACGCTATTTTTTGGTGCATATTAGGTCAGACTTTGACATGTCTAGAGGCTTCAGGTGCTGGAGAACATGTAATTATTCTCCTTTCCTTCACACCATGTTGGCATGAACTCATTAGCTTTGCATCTTATCTGCCTACTCTGTTGCAGATTCCTTGGATCATCATAGTTCATTATTATTGGCCTCTTAGAGGTTGGACAAAGGACATATTGGGCTAAAATCTTTTCGAGACTTGGTTGGTACAGAAAGAAGACAGTCTTTTCTGTGGAAAAGATTGTTTAATAATATCAGTTTGTAATGAATCACTAACTTGCTCAAATGCTGTGATCTGGATGTAGAGCATGACAACATAATAAGGTGTACAGGCTAGGTAGTCAGTGGATAAGAAAAAATGGATAGAAGAGAGAAAATCACTGAAGCAGAGGCCAGTCAATGCATAGGTGAACAGAAATAAGGATTTAACGCAAAGTTATAGGATCTTAAGAAAACTACTGGACTGGTTTACACCAAGCTACGGTTTGCCTCAACCCTGCTGTAAGTGTGTGGTAAACTGGATGCACTGAAATTATTTTGGTTAAGAGATACTGGTACTGAAGACAAAGAACATTAAATATTTCAGGGAGATGAGACAAGAAGACAAGGTAAATTTAAGTGCTGAGAGAAGGGGAAGGCAGCATGAGCAAGCCTTTCATTCCAAAAATATGGCTAATCTACTTGTAACAGATGAGCAGCCACGAGTATCTGAAATCTTATCTTCCAAAATATCACTTCTAAGCACACTGGATTAGCAGTGTTTACTATAAACTTTGTTATACTACAGATGAAGGCACTTAGGACTGCATATTTCTTTTTTGAATATAAATAAATATTTAATTAGCACTTACTGCTTTGTAATCTCACAAGCTGTAATAGATACTAACACTTCCGCCTGAAATACCTTCTTTTTAATAGAAAGAAGTGCCTGTAAAATCTTGGTTACTTGTGTTTTCCTGAGTTAGAGATTTAGGTAATTGCCAGCTAGAAGGTGGGCCCTTCAGTCTATCACCTGTTGAGAAAATATTACCAAAAAAATATCGCAAAGATTTAAACACAGAAATTATACAGATAAATAGGGAAGTAATCCCATATGATTTTAATAAATCAGACAGACTTTTCTTCTATAGAAACACTAAAATTTCAACCTTTTTCAATGATTTAGTTCTAAAAAATAATTTGTTGGAGTGAGAAATCAGATTTCTACCAAACTACATTAAGAATTCCAATATCTGATGTACAAATGTAATGAGTGCAGGTAAGTGTATGGCTTTCTGACATCCAGGAAGAATGCTGTTTAAATGTCACAATGTAAAATTTGTGAAGTAAATTAAGGTCATAACATATGCTTTTCTTGGGAAACTTCCATGGAAATCTCAGGTTTCTGATCTGGAATTTTTGTATAACTGAGCAAAACAACAGGTTTTTTAAACCCTCTAGTTAAAGATAAGTTTATCATGGAAATAAAAAACATCAGAAAAAATATTGCTCTACGAACAAGTGATTTAAAAATCAACTTATATTAAAGACTTTCTGTTGTATCTATTTTTTGTTCTATTGTATCATATATTATATAAATGTTGCTTCATTAAAATGCACAAATGTTAGTCTTGGAATCCAGTAGGCAGGAAAACAGATGGCAACAAAGTTAAAGAACATCTGCATCTTTGGGGTTTTAAATATCTTATTTGTTTGTAAGTAACAGTGACAAATTGAACATTAGAACAAAAAGTGCAGTTTTCTGAAAATCAATCAACATCAAAGATGTCAAACACTGTGATTCATAAAACTTTAAAGACAGTAATTATCCTGAACAGCCTCTTAAATTAAAAAAAAAAAAAAAAGACAATGAATGGAATTTCTAGAAGCAGGTTATTAATTAGAGCCAGTGGCAAGATGTGCAGAAGGACCATCCAAAGTGGATTCCTGACCTGAATAAAAGGAAATGCTGGAGAACAGAGGGGAAAAGTGCTGAAACTGCAAAAGCCCCTGGAGCCCTTCTCTTGTGTGAAGCCTAGCTACGTTACAAAGCCACTAGAAACAAATGTCATTCCCAGCAGCAAAGCCTTACGTTATGGGAAAAAAAAAAAACCTTCTAGCAGACTTTATAAATGGAGAAACAGCCAACAATCTTCTTTGGACTTCTGTCTTTCAATTCATAGTTCTTTTTTAATTATTTCATTTTACTTCACATATTTTGGCCCTACCCAACTCTGTTAGGTACTGACCTAACACAGGAAAGTAAAATTTCCTCCTTCAGGAATTTAGGTTCAAAATTTATTGTCCAAACCATACGGATGTCAGATGAAAAATTCCCCCCATGATTTCAGCAGGCTATGGGTCAGATCCAAAAACATCAAGCAACACATGAAGTGTGACTTGAGAGAGAATAAAAATGCATTTGCAATATAGACAAGAGAAAGGAGGCACATACAATTTTAGATCTTTGACTGCTCTGCTATGGATACCTTGAGTAAACTTGGGAAAGTCAGTTCATCTGTGTCTGCAGTCCCCATCTGACAGTGAGAGTGGTGACTCTGTTTAGTAATTCTGCTGTTTCTATGAGATTACAGAACCTTTCATGGGGAAAGCTTCTCATAGGATTACGTATTGCTTCACATAAGATGGCACCAACCCCTCTTAACACTGCGGGTATTGCTAGTGTATAATACTTCTGCTGCTTGAACTAGTTGATCCAAAGATGATGATTTGAGTGGGACTCAGCCTCATGTACCACATGCTTACTCACAGCGATGGCCCTTGTCAAGCCTAGCCTGGCAGAATGATGCAATTCTTCAGCCTATGGACTGTCCCTTGCAAGGTCTCTGCCACTGCAGTCGCATTAGCACATAATTAGACAACAGAACTAAAGGTGCAAACACGCACAGACCCCTGATAGGAACTGCGCAGAGTTGCACATCATCTCAACAAGAAAGCCTGGAATAAACTGAGCCCTCCTGATTTCCAGGGTGAGGCATCAGCCTGGTATTTCTACAGTGCTTCTCAGACCATCAGAGTGCAGGCTGCATGCCCTTTATCTCCTCCAAAAGTATCATCAGAATTTCCTCTAGATTTATGTGGTTTGGACATTAAGCTTTCCCCTAGGCAAACCTGCTTTCAGAGAATACTTCTACAATCATTTTTCACATCCTTCTTGAGAGCTCAATACCGTCACAACTGGAAACAGAAAATTCATAGTCAAGAGTACAGATGTGCAAAACCCCAGGCTGCTTTTTGATCCCAGGGACTTCTCATTTCTGAATGCGTTTCTGAAATCATCATCTGTCACAGTTCAGAACCTAGTGCAGAGCTTGTCCCGGCTCCTTGCTTCTTTTCCCTATGCTGAGACAGAGCCATTGTGTCAGGCACTAAGACTAAAGGGTCCTCATCATTAGTTCAGTATATTTACTGATTTCATAACCTGTCACTGCTCTGTACTGGCTGGCTTCATTCCCTCAGTGTAAACCACACTGCTTGTTGCAAAAGAGATTGGAGAGGTTAAGTAGTATCTTTTACAGACTAAGATTATAGGCTGTGGATCAAATCATTCATTGAGTTCTGTGCACGTCCAAAGTTGATTGCACAACCAGGGTCAAATATAGATCTCAGAACCAAAACAAACAGAAAAGCTAAACATATGTCTCAACCCATGCCCTTGCCTATCTAGATAGCAGGAATAGGTAGGAGGAGCATACATGTCTATAGTCAGTGGCATGCAGGAGTGCCATGGCTAAGGTCAAGCCTGCTTTTGTCTTCCTTGGCTGAAATGAGTAAATGCTGAGCAGGACTGAACCAGGGCAGCCTTTGGCATGAAACCAGAATGAAGCTCAAGCAGCTGAATGTATGGCACGACGAACCAGTCCCCTGACCTCACACCTCGTGTCATTGGAAAGCTGACATGAGACCTATGGGTAAGGATGCCACTCTGGGCATTCATGTATTTCTAGGCATTAAGACAATGGGAAAGAGGGTCTTTATCGCAACTGAAAACCATAACAAAAACTACAAGACTGTAGGCCACATCTACTGTGGAAATGCCCTCTGTCTGAACTATGAGCAAGAGAAGCAGTGGTTTAGCTTTGAGTTCCTGCTCCTCAAGCAGATTTGTTGTTATTTCATTCAGAATGACAATGTACTCACATTAAGCATGCATAACTGGTTCACTATGGAAAATGTTTTTATTTTGGATTTAAACATCACACCCAGAGGTTTCTACTGAATTATCTTTGGATGGGATCCAAACTGGAAAATCTAACTATACAGCAAAGAAAAATTCTGGACTGTTACTAACCATACCATGAAAAAAAAAAAGCCAGAAACTAACAGGCTCAGGTAAAGAGAGGGAGATAACAACAGCAAGTTTGAATGTGGTTTGGGACAAATGAAATAATAAAAATAAGCTTATAAGTGTTAAAGTACCATTTTACCACAAGGCCGTTCAGGAATTCTGCTAAGACTACCTCCAACAGGTTTGCTAGTATTAAGAACATTCCCCAAAACCATTCAAAGGCTGCCACAAAATATATATACTTTACTATACCCATCATTAGGCTGTTCACTCCAACTTCAATGGAAATTTTAAGTGAGCAAAGGGTGATGGCTGAATTAATAAAAAATATTTAGGAATTCTCAGACAAATCTACCTTAAATTTTGAGTATAATCTGTTTGCGGTTTATTCCAGAGTATTTAACTTGCTTTTACCTATCTCTCATCTGAATTTTCATATATACTTAATATAAATTATATGATATAAATACAGTAAAAGGATATAAAAAGACAGAGGAAAAAAATCCAACAAAACCTTCAGGTTATGAAATGTAGCATTCTTGATCATGAAGCTACAGGCATGTCAAGTGACTAGATGGATCATGCAATTGATGTCAAATAGGAGACCAGAATTTATATAATTTGAATGCACTGAGAGCATTTTGAAAGTGAGGCAGTGTGAGATGCAACACCGGCATAGGATGGTTTCTTTCTGAAGAAATAGGCCTGAATTTTCCATTCAGAATTTCACATTCTTATTTAAATAAGAATGCTTTGAATTTCACATTCCAGGGACCCAGTAGGGCAAATCTCCCTTTATAGTCAGTGGAAAATAAGTCCCTCAAAGAGTGATTTGGGTTGAAGATGGAAGGAGTCTTCCTCTAAAAAATAGTCATATGCCTTTACTGATTGAAATGAATGCCTGATAATTATTTTCCTAGCTTGGATACATCAAAGTGCCTAAAGTCACTAGCGTGGGACAGTGTGACCTCAGTATTCACAACCAGAGGTTGAGAGCTGGAAAAGCATGAGACCAAAACACAAAGGTAGGTCAATATCTTACAGAGTCCTTTAGAATTTAGCATCCTGAAACATCTACATTTACAACAATGTACTCAATCAACTACAACAAAGCCTGAACTGCAAACTGTGGTACATTTTCATATTAAATGTACTGATAGGAAAAAAAAAAAACAGGAAGCTAACTTTATCACATCAGAAAATTTCCAAAATCACAAAATCAACATTTGCTACTCTTAGAGATATTTGAACATCTGAACCAAAGCACTCTGAAGTCAAGGACTCTGGATTAAACATACAAACTCTACTCCAATTAACTCTGCAGGCTTCCCACTTCCAAGCCAGTGGGTTACTGACAATGTCTTCTGCAATGAGTCTCTCTGGCAACTAGAATGATTTCCAGAGTTTGCTTCAGAAGTTGTGCAGCTGCATTTCCATAATCCAGTTTTTAAAACTCTATCTTGACACCGCAATTTCTTTTTCATTTTCCCTGAGGCTCAGTAAAATTCAGTCACACCTATTTATATATAAACATAACTTACATATTTTTGCTTCATCTGCAAATCATGATTTCCCCCCTCAAAAAACCACCAGTTATATTGTTGAAACACACCCATGAGGGACAAAAATATACAAAACTTCCTATACTCATGCCTGTACTCTTGCCAATAAGGAAAGTTGGACCAAAAGACCTGACAAAGCCTGATGTTATATCTCTTAATTCATCACAGTTAGAAGCAGATGCTATATGGAACTGGCCTGTCTCCAACACATCGGCCCTTAAAATGAAATCATCTTGATGAGCATCTGCTTTTCTACATATTTTGAAAACTTTCAAGTGGCACGTAATATTCAAATATCAAATTTGGAAGTCCAAGAGGAGCTGGCTGCTGAAAGACCTACTGCTGCAAAGATGCTCAACGGGCAAATGAGGGCCAGAGTTTTTCTAGGGATGACATCTTTGAAGTGGTTTTAATCATTATAATAGAGAAAATTAAAAAAAAAAAACAAAAACAAACAGAAAAACCCCATTACCCATGGTTAGCATTGTGGCTAGGCAATATTATTGTGACAAAGAAAGTATGTAAGCATGTAATACACAGTAAGTTAAATATCGTCTGGAATGAGTTGCCTCCAGAACTGGAAGCAGGATAGCTACACGAGCATGGCTCTGAGCCCAGACTAATTAGTCCTGCTGAGAACATGTTAACATGGCTATTTTGCTTCCGGGACCCAAGCTAATACGGCTGAATGGTAAAGCATTATGCGATGTGGACAACTCAAATGGTTTTGGAGATAGATCAGTTATCTGCACAGTGATGCATTACACAATATAGAAATACAAAGAATGTTAATGACCCAGTTATCCCTAGTCACAGTAGAGGCATGGCTAGACTACTTCCAGGACAAGAAAAACACCTCCTAACTTTTACACACAAGAAGCTCCACGGCAGAACCCACTGGAGACCCTGGACTCAGAGTCGCAGAGGAATAGCTCCCTCCTGCCATTCCGGGAATACAAATTGCCTTAAAGCACCAGACAACAAGCAAGGTCGTAGCCTTGAACTCCGCTCATGTTCATGGCTTTCAAAATAAATCACATATTACCCAAAGGTGGAATGCAGGGTGTGTCCTGGGCTCTCAGCTCAGGAGCTCTTAAAATGATTACATTCCAGTGTGTTTAGAGAGTACAGTTTAACCAAGAGGGCTGTGCCTAATTGCTATATTCTCGTCCCCAGGTACAGCGCGGTATATATGAGGGTGGAATGGCATACCAAAAAAAAAAAAAAGACAAAGAGCTCACTTGTTCCCACTAGAACAAAGGCCGCCTCTGGATATGAATACTTTGGGAAATATGGGAATGCATCAGGGCCCGAAGTCTGATTTCTTGGCAGTTGAGGTCTCAGGAATTAGTCTTTAAGACTTTTGTAATACATCATCAAAACCATTAAAGAGAAGCTTGTAACAGAGCAAATGAAAAACACTGTATAATAAACAGGTTTTTCATACTGCAGCAGAGAGACTAGTGCTTTTGGCTAATTTCCACTCCATTCCAATAGAATGAGGTTGTAACTATGAAAAAATGTGTTTCTCTATAGAAAACAAACAAATAAAAACCCCAACAATCTTCCTCCCTCTCCAAAACCTTTCTGTGGACTCCTATAAGGTAGGATTTTAATTTCTCACTTTATTTGAGTGGGGAAAATAGGAGGGAAACCTAGGTCTTTTCTAAGGCTATATTTGTGCATATGTGAGGTTGTCCTTAAATGGAATTACAATTCTGTCATCATTTTGTGGTGAATATGTATACAAAAATGTAGCTGACTTGTTCCTTGACTGCAGAGGGCACAGTGCATGGATGCTGCAATTTTTTTTTACAAAATCTGGCTCAGTGTGTAATGACTATGTTGTGTCTTTAGCTGATGCAAACTGGTTCAGCAGTGTGGGCTTGAAGACAATGTAGCTGTAAAAGCTTAGGCCTGTGTTTCTAGAAATAGAAATATGTGGCTCCATGCTCTTAAGAAGTGAAGGTTTGTGTGATCATGTAATACACATATGTGTATCTATATGTGTTTTAAAAAATAAATAAACATTGCTGGCTAATCTTTAATAGTTGTTTTGTTTTGTTGTTTTTTTTTTTTTTTAATGTAAGCAGGAACATACCATAAGTAGTATCAGGTACTACAGATAGGCCAATGATAATTTTTCTGCCTCCCTCAAACCAAAAATAGGAAATGTCATTTGCCATGATAAATTACAGAACTGGTTCTGAAAGTGACTGTTGAAAGCACTTCCTCCCAATTCATACTGATATCCTCTAGTGATATACAGAATGCACATGACGTAAATCTAAATTAGTGCTATTTAGTGCTACAGGGGCTGTGTTATTACAGCGCATGCTTCGAGACGGTAAGTATAGTCCTATGAAGAGGACAAGTGACAGCTGTTTGACTACGGGCGAAGAGCTGCGAGCAAGAGTATTGTAATCTTCTGGGTCTGAAAGTAGCTGGGAAAAGGGAATACTTTCCAGAGAAGATTTTCCCTAAGGGGGAGGATCAGTGAGAGACCATATTGTTGAGCCATTGAAAATTAGCCAAAGAATCGGCTGCATTGACTAACCTCCTTATTAAAAACAAAGCCTATTCTAATTTCAGCATGTGTCTCTGGCATTAGTGTACAGGAGCCCTAAGGCACAGTGAGGTAGAGAGCAATTGAGTTCTAGTAGAAAAAAACTGGGTTCACACCAAGCAAATTTTTTCAAAAGTTGCTGGGCTACTCCCATCCACTGTTATTCTCTGCTTGCTAGGGAAAGAAGACGAAGGCTTAACTTTATGCAGCACAGGTCACATTAATGAGACAGTGCAAACAGAGATTGTTATGTTATCAACTGTTGCAACCAAAGACATTAATTCTGTATCAGAGAGAATTAAGCATAGCAGATGTTTCATATCAGAGCACAGATCCAGAGGATCTTAGTCTATAAACAGGGGAGTCTATTTGCATATTTTAATTTGTATTAAATACCCATAATAATTCTCTTTTCATTATAATAATTTGCATTATAATGGGGGTTTTTTATTTGTAGATAATCAAGATAGATATACAAAAAAACAAGAGTCTGAATTTTCAAGAGAATTCTGCCTCCATCAGGAAGTGCTCAGTAAATAAAGAAGATATTGCAAAACTAACATTAATAATAATCACCTTAATTATTGTTTTGCTTTGACTATTAAAAATAAAATGCAAGACATTTTTTTCCCGTTAACATGATTACTCTACAAATTCAGTCTCATTTGAGGTACGATTACGCATGGTCATTAAGATTTCCTTACAATACATTTGCTTTTATTATGATATCTTATCTCCTTTTTTCTCTAGGTAAAGGATGCTGGAGATCTCTAGCTAATATATCTTAGTTTACTATAATCTCTCATGTGCCTTGGCTTGAAAATCTTGTCTACCAATTTCTCCTAATGCATTAAGTGCTTTCTCATAATCAGCAAATGCCATGTCTAGCAGCAAATCATATATGTTTGCATTTCCATTCTGCCATTAATCACACTGCTGTGAAATACCCAACTAAAGATTATCCATTCTTTCGTCTGGCTAAAAACCTACTAGAAAACCAATTTGTGAATGAGTTTTTTGTTTTCTTAACATTTTAGGTCAAGGACAGAAGTGTGAAATGGCTGTGGTCACTGAAATCTCGATTGGAGTCAAGAGTTTGCTGGACTGCAGAGCAGTTGCAGGTTTACATGTTCATACACTCTTTGTTTTTCAGTGTTTGTCCGTTAACTAAATGGGTACTCTTCTCCTAGACGCGTCTTAACATCTTACTGCAAATCACAAATTCTTTTGTTTCTTTACTAATTTTCAAGCTTCTTAAGAAGGTAATTTTCAGCAGAGTCACATTGCTCAGAAAATGCAAGTAAATGAAAGCTTCTGAACAAAATGACACAGAAATGTAGCTACTTGTCTGATTGCTGTGATGGTGTTGCTGAGATCTAGTTCACCACATGAGATAAACATTTGCTCAAAGTTTATATTTACTAATATGAAGACAATTTTGAAGTCCCATTTTCCTGACTTTTACCAGCGATCCCTGGGTACCTGGATTCACTGAAGACTTAAGGACAGGATGGGAGCGCTTATACTGACTTCTTCAGTTCCTACAGTATTGTGGGACAAAGGAGTTGATAGAGAGTATGTCTGACAGAATTCAATAGACCCTTCTGCTGTAGTGGGAAGAAGACCTTAGCAGAACCAGCAGGCTGTTAAACAGCAAGCTCTACAATGACTGTTGTCTTCATATGCAGGAATTGGTTTATATTCTCATTACCATTTGAGGCGGCTTCTGCCCTTGACAGAGATGCTTCTTCAAAAAGAGTGCAGTTCATGAAAATCTGAGTCTGCATTATGAATACCATAGGGGCAGAAATCTTTCATAAGGGATAAACCCAAATATAATGAAAGAGAAAGTGAAGAGAGTAATCATTTAAAGGAGGTCAGGCACCAATCAAATGAAACTTTTTACACTTCAGCAGACCCAGGGCCTGGTTCCTCCTGGTCAACAGATCAAGGACTGCACTTCCTCCCAGGGGAGGAAACCTCTGGGCAGATGTGGGTGTAGCTCAGAAACTATATACACTTTTAGCCTTCCCTCACCCCTACTGATTATCAGGAATGTGCAGAAACAAATGACTGACCTCAGCTCTCAGTAATGCCCAGAAATGATGAACTGAGCTAGGCTGAAGGGCTGGGGTTGTATATCTCTCCATTCAGCGGGCACTTTCCATAAAAACCCAAATACCTTGCCGTTGTGTACACTTTGACAAATCAATCCTTGCTGAAAGCTTATGAAACAAAGCAGGTCACTGTTGCATATCTGAAGCTCAATACATTATCATTTAGACACAGGATTATAATTTATAAACATATTAGCTTTTTAAAAAGAGGTACACAGTCAATATCAAGTCTATTTTTCAGATGAGTAAATTTCAGATGGCATTAGTAACCTATGTTCAGAAAAACTACTACAATGGATCATTGGGTAACAACAATATTTCCTTCTAATCTGAAGGGAAAAACAGATTTCTCCCAGAAACAAAGCAAACTCTTTTTTACTTTTTTTTTTCTTTAAATAAAATAAAAAGATAGAGTCCTCACCTTACAAACTCTCCCAACTCGGGAAAGGATTGTCCTGTCAGATGTGCCACTATCTTGTAATATTTCTCGGAAAAAGAAGTAGATTTTGTCATCATCTGGGTTATAGGTGTCCGGGATGGGAAAAGTTCCAATGAATTTCGCTCCTAGAAGTTCCCAAAAAAATGTTTTAAAAATCTGAAGAAAACTCTTAATACTTGCTACTAAATTTCTGCTTCGATGTCTGTGTTTATGTTGCATCTTCCAGTGAAATAAAAATTTCACTATACAGACATGTAGTGGCAAGCTTTTTACTAACTCTGAGTGAAAACCACCAAAGATTCTAAAGTATTTACTCTTAGTGTGATGTTTTTGTGTATATATCTTACTACCGCTTGAATAAATATGCATCACTGGCTATCATTCTCCGTTTGACAATAGGATAACTCTCAGTACAAAATATTGCCTACAAAAATCCGCCTTACTGTTCTTGCCACCTATACCAGGCTAAGTAGATTTTCTGAAATCACATGGTAGAATTTAAATTAATTTAATTACACATTGCAGCAGTTATGAGTACAGAAAGATACTACTGTTTACTAGAGATAGCTTGCAAAGGAGTGAAAGAACCTTTATTGATCCATGGGATTAAAAATTCAATATAAATGACAGCTTTACCAAGTTAAAAGTTTCCTACATGTCTGTGCTATAACAGTCTTACTGATCATATCTACCAAATCCAATACAGTGCCTTGCTGGGATTTCCAAGTTAGCACATCAAACCCCACAACTGATTGGTCAGTCTTAAGGACATAGTTCCTTGTTGTGCATGAAAACAGATTACCTATATCAACGTAACAGTTTGTTTGGGTTATTTAAAACTGCTTTTTGCAAGAAATGCTAGAGCGTGCCTTTCCTTGGCATGCTGAGACGTTATGTTACTTCTGGTCTCTTCCAACGCAAGCTTGGGTGTCTCTGCCTGCATTCTATAGGCATGTTTATTGGGCCAAGAATTTAATATATGTTCTTCACTGTCTTCCTCAGTTCCCTCATCCATGATCTCCAGTGCTGCTCTACCTGCTTATCAGTTGTGTTTTTTTGGTTTTGTTTTGTTTTCCTTTAAATTTTGCACTAAAACCAGAAGTTAAACTAATCCCTGACTGCAGCAGAGCAAGCAACAACACTGTCTTGCACAAGTGAACCAGATATTTGGGGAAGTGATTTTTAAGACATTCCCCAATGTGCTACAATAGATGAGCTCTTCTGAGAGCACTTGGATCAATGATGTTTTTCTTTAAACACAGTTGGCTATACAAATACGGTGCAAAGAGACCCTTGACTCTAAAATACATTCTTTCAGCAATAAAATACACAGTCTTTGTCCCCCATAAGCAGGCAGGCTGCAGTAGAAAGCAGTAAGGAGGATGACGTAAGATGGTAGAGCAAACAGAGCACACTGGCGATATGTGGGGAATACTGTTATCAGCTTTTAATGCATCTTCATGCCTTTGTCCTTTTTATAATGATTGTTACTTTATATTAGCCTTGAGGGATTTTCACAATGAACTCTACAGTACACACAGGACAAAAAGAGGGTCCTTGATTCAAAAGTTCACAGTCGAAGGCCTGAGACAAAATGGGATGTGTTTAAGTGCTGAATGCGCACCTTCATGACAGAAGAGTAAATTTATGGGTCAAAATAGCCACAGTGCTGCTTCCATTTTAAACCTTTCTGACACTAGGGAATGGCGTCAGCAGAAAAATGAAATTATGCAGGCATCAAGCTCTATAAATTTATGTTAGGATTTCAAAATGAGCCTAAAGAAAATATTCAATTACCTCTCAGGGCCTGTAAGGCTACTTTGAAGATTAGATCTCTAAGCGTGAATAAATACATAAGTACACTTCCAGTATGGTTTCTTAAATACGCGGTTAGCTAAATAACCATTTAATAGGAAAACCTGTGACATACTTCTATAGCATGCTTTTGAATTTCACATAGATTTTTACACACATTTACAGAACAAAACTCTGGATATATGTTTTTTTTTAAATTGAATTTCATTGCTTTACTTGGCAAGCCAAATGCAAAAACAAATGTCTCAATACCAATTCCTGGAACAGATATAGAAGAATCTCTAACAAATTAAAGGAACATAAATATTTTATGATTTTAAATCACAATTGAAAACACTGAAGCTGAAAGTTAAATCCAAACAAAAATACACTGTAAAAGATATGAAGACAAAGAGACTGAAAACAATTTAATGAAAGGATCATGATCTGAAAGACACATTATGTTCTGCAAGTGAGATCTTTGTCTCATCTTTTATAATCCATCCATACAATATAGAAAAGTGTGTTTAAACCAACTGTGAATTAGGTTTTTGGATACTTTGCATGGGAAACAAATTACATGATGATGATTTTAAACTACTGTTTGTTTTCCCATACAGACAGTTGTCCCCCCCCCCCTAATTGCTTCAATAGAAGGTTTTCCCACATACTGATTTCATGGCTGGATTATATGTAACCAAACAGGGGATTAAAGGCATCATGAGCTCTGACAATAGATGGTACAATAAATTCAGGTGTTGCTTGTGCTTCTTTAAACATGCTCTTGTGGACTAGTGGGAAAAGCTGTTACACCTAGTCCTTCACTGCTGTATTCGCTGGAGTGGTCATGTTTGCTGTTGGTTACCTGCTGGTTATCACACCCTTCTAATGCCAGCAGTAGTTTTAGACAGGGTAACCATCCATGCCTTAGTATGACTTACAGAGAAGTAAGACTCATTAGGCTCAGAAAAAGAGGACAGCAAATGAATATCAAATCCCAGAACATGAAGAAATGAAAAAACAACCTAAAACAGCAGGAGACAGGAGCTCTTTGTAGTTGGGCTGCCAGAAATATGTGGCATGATAAAATGCAAAGGACAGTGCTCACCTCATTTACCGTTAACGGTCTAGAAGTCAAGCTCCTAACCTATACTCATCCAGGTCCTCTCTCAGGGAGGGACACAAGGAAGAAGGTGACAATGAATAATCCTTTTTTAAGAGAGATTCCTACAATAGGTGGGATGAGTCACCCTCTGGAAGTGTCACCTCTCTCCGTAAATTACAGAGAGAGACAACCAAAATGACTGAGCTCAGACAGGATGCTAACTTTTGCCTTTTAGAGCTAAGTGAGCTGAATCCCATCCAAAGTTCACAGGATATAAAGAAGTCATTGCCTGCAAGTCTTTGCCCTGGCAAAGACGACTAAATTGCAATGAAAAAAAAATTTAAAAAAAGATTGATGCAATTCAGGGAAGCACTCATTCCAACTATGGCTTTAGCTTCCTATAAAGGAAGGAGGAATGTGCAGCTGTTTAGTGCATGCCTGTATGTAGGGCTCGGGTATCCCACCATGGGACGCCTTCCTATGCCCGCTGGGCTGGAGCGGGGCAGACTCGGTTCCAGTGGGTGGCTTTGCCACCAGCCCCACGCGTCTCATCCCCTGCCCCGGCCACGGGTGAGTTAGCGCCAGTCAGTGGCTGCGGGAGCGCCTGATTCTTCAGCTCTGCAGGAAAAGTGCTGAAGTCTGAGCAGAGGCAGCATCCCCTCTGTCTTCAGTGCCACTGTGTGCAGAGTATGAGCCTGTGTGAGTGTGAGTCATGGGAAAGATTAGCTGCCTTCCTCCCTTTCTCCATTGTGGAGCTGCTATTCAGTCATTGAGATTAAGACATGTCTTAATTAGTCAAGATAGAGATGCCCTGTAAGGAACTGGAAAGTATCCTACGCATTTTCCCCTTCTGCTTTGTCTTTCCCTCCCTTCCCTCAGGAAAGGATAATCCTGTTTCCAGAAACAGAATAAGACTAAACTTTAAAAATATTAAGGTGCATTATAGCAAAACTTCCTTAGCCCTCTGGAAGAAAACAAGTTATTCATTTTATGCTTATCCTAAGTAAAACATGAGTCATGCCTGGAAATAATTTATTCCTAATTGTACAATTACTCAAGTATGTACAACTTTTCCTGGAGGTCTAACACATGCTTGGTGAATGGGTGGTAGATTTAGGGAAGAGGGGATTTAGATGAGATGGGAGTTTTAAACCTGAAATCAAGTAAATATTTTCTTTATACCAATATCGTCTGAAAGCACATGTATGTAATTGGTAATGTTACACAATAAACTAGAAATATATTGGCTACCCTGTGGCCTATTGCAGAAATGATCACATCATTTAGAGTTGCACTCAAAATTTTCTTCAACCTTAAAAGGACCGTTTCAAAATATTAAAAGCACCTAGTTTATATCTATGCCTCTTAGTATAACACTGCATGGATTGTGTATGTGAAGTCTTAGACAGAGTGTGGCTGTAATTTTTTATAGGGCTGGAAACAAGGTAAACCTGAAGAATATATGGCGTCTTCAGTGTTTATACAGTGTGGGGTAATTTTCACATCACATTCTAACAAACTAAAGCTGTTTTTCAAACCCAGACATATTAATATATTATTCTCCTAAGAAAACTTTCACAAATACAGATGCTTTAAGTGAAAACAGAATAAAAAATGAATCAATCTAAAAGAAAGAAGAAAGGCAGACACCCACTACTCAGCCTCCAAACTAAAACATAAACAGTTCTCAAACATTTAGTTTATCCTATGTTCTTGTACTGCTCCCTTGCCTCAAACTGCTCATGAAGAAACATTAATAGCATAAAGAAATGTTTGGAACTGGGCTTTTAAGCTATAAGTTCTTTTGGGCTGGGAACTGAACCCTGTAATGCTCATCAAGGTAGATCTATACTAATGATAACACCAGATGCTCCTCAGGACCACACTGCAGTAAATCTTTCTTTTTAGGATATTATAGCATCCCCTAGGAAAGCAGCTACCCCAACCATCTTTCCATGCTGAGCATCAGCAGACTGCCAGTGATAAAACTGGATATTCAGTTACACGGTTAGTTACAGTTAGAGAACTGCCTGCTGGAAGGACCCATCCTGGTCCATATTGCTTACAGCCTATTTCTGGTCTACATTGCACAAGGGATCTGTAAAAATGAGAGACAGGAGTTAGGAAAGGTGGGAAAAGAAAGGTTCTGAGTACAGGAGGTGAAAGTGAGATAGGTCAGCAGAGTCAGATGTGGGATTTTTCTATCTGTCCAAAGGACTGCTCCTATTTAGAAAGGTAAAATGACTTTAAGTGGTTTTTCATTTCCTCCTCATCTCCCAGCAGAAATCCTGAGGTTATGGAGTTACATCTAGACAGAAACATATGGCAACACCTTAGAAGAAGGGAGAGAAGGAGTAGGAAAAAAAAAAAATAGAAAAAAGAACACTTCATCTTGTTGAGGTCTCAAAGAGTTAAGAGGCAAAATTATCCCTTTCTGAAGTTGTCTGCTGGGAAGACAACGTAGCCCTGTGGTCAGCAGGCCCTGGCTTTACACTACACCCATAATAGTTACACAGGCATCCTGAATCAGGGCCAGTGTTGCCACATCTTTAAAGACAGTTGATGGCTAAAAGGGGGATGCTTTAATTGAGCAGGGTTAGCTTGTGAGCGAAGTTTTCCATGTTACTCTGTGTGTGGTTTGAGAATGGCTGGGTGTAAATGCAGCCAGTTTTTTAGAGGGTTTACTAGCTCAAAATGTTTTTTAACAGGCAAGAAAAAGCAGTATTTTCCTTGGGAAGCTATTTTAGGGTGCCCTTAGTGGTTTTAAAATGATCCTCACAGCAACAAAGGGTATTTTTCCCCTCAAAATAGGAAAAGAAAAAAAAAAAAAGACCTCCTACCTAAAAACGTGGAATTTCTAGTCTGTCATTTCAACATGCTGTAGGGAACAGCTTTTAACAAGTGATCGGAAAAAAGGGTTTAAAAAAAAATATTCCAACAAGACTGGAAATAGAAGCATTTAAGTCATGGTATGATTCCAGTTACAGGACTATATACAGATGTATAGATCAAAGATGGAAAGAATGATTAGGTCTTACGCCCCTACTCTTTCCGTAATTAGCATTTTCACCTCTGTGACTTTTCCCAAGTGCATTTTTGTTCCACTGAGCTTTTTTAAAAAAAGCCTACGTAATCCAAAGATACTATGATACAATATCTATATTTATAGTTACTGGACATATATTTATATAAGAAAGGGGCTATTAACTTTAGAGAGGCAGGGACAATGCAAATGACAACAGCATATGTTTGGGATCTTACCAGTAAGCCAGTAATGTTCAGAAATGTCAGTTCTGATGTAATGGTGGTCGTGAGAAGGGCCCAGAGAACGTGTTAGAGCAGTGTCTTTGCCAAGGAAATCAGAAGCTGTTCCAGCATAAAGATACTCATCTGCAAATGAAAAAGAAATAGGGTTTCTACAGCTGTGGGGTAAACAAAATTAAAACTATTTGTGTTTTGTTGGGTGAACCACACCTGCATTTAATTGGCCTATGAACCAATTTAATGTTTTAAAATATTATTGGTTTATATCTTAATGTGATTTTGGGTTCTGTGAAATTACTTACATTTAAATGAGGGTAATATTTGTAATTATATGCCTGAGAAATAAAGGAGTCCAGGTCTAATTTTCAGATCTTTTAGTCACTCAGAAAAGTAAATCCCCTAGGCTTTAGTGGGTGCTGGGCTCTTAAGGGTATAAAGCTGTATTTGATCAGAGCATACTGCCCTGTGAGCACTGACCATGGACCTGGTGAGGTCCTCACCTGAGTGGTGAGGACACGACCATCTATTGATTCAAGCTAGCTCTTCTGTCCCAGACTTGCCACAGCTCCGATGGCTTTGCTGCTCCTGGGCTTGAGCTAGTAAACATGATGGATGTTTCACTACAGCAGCTTCACAGCTTGGCCCTTTCCTGGTGTGGGGATCTCTGTCCAACACTTCATTCACAAAGAGGAATTTAGGCACTATGGGAATTCTTCTCAACTATGTAACATGTTAATGGTAGGAATATGGCTACAGACCCAATTCGTGATCATTTTAACATAGCAAGTGGTCCCACTAAAATAAATAGACATCTTGCTTGAATAAGGGAGCCAGAATTTGTCTCACAAGGAAACTCTATCTGTAATAGAGTACAGTGTGCTTGCTGCAATTGCAGTTACTATTTAGTCTTCTGCCAGCTTTGTGGGTAATGCAAAACTTCACAACCTTAAGAACTGCACAATATTTTCTGTTTTCCCTCAGATCTCAGTACTTTTCTAGAAAGAAGCAAAGAAACAGTATCACTGTGAATTTTTTTTTACCGCATAGTGCATTTTACAATTCTCTTTTTTCTGCAAAATAAGAAGATAGCTTTATTGGTTGGAGGAGTTTGTTTTTTGTTTAATAACTTGCAACAATAAATCCCTGGAGTTTGTAAAAAGAAAAAAGGTCCATATGCATAAATGATAATCATATACAAAAGTATGTGATATATAAAAATCCCCTTCCAGGAGTTCCTTCTCCTGGTTTTCTGGTACTCTAAGTGGAAACATTTCACAAGATCTTTTAGAGAGAAGTCCTTTGTTGAGAGTGAATGCAAAATAAATACAATTCAGCATAGATGTTTTGTGTTTTCATTTGCAAAAGATGTAAAAACACTTAAAAAAATAAGATCAAGGGGGGAAAAAAAAAACAACCAAACCACAGCCCACAATCCACAAGCACTTTATTTGGCTGAAAAAGATCTATCAGCTTTCTTTTTTCCTCATTATTATTGTTATTTATGTATTATTTGCATGACAGTATTGGAAAGCACATCTTTCAGACAGCATGTCGCCTTTGTAAAGAAACAATAGTGCATTCTGAAAGGTATTTGTCATAATGAGGAATGGGCAGGGTAATTGGTGTTTGCTAACTGACAGGCACTCAGTGATCGATAAATCTGAAGGGCTAACAGAAATTCTTCATCCTTGCTCAGGCTCTGCTGACAAGGCATTTTCAGGACTTCTCACAGCTTTTGGTATCTCTCTTTCCAAGTTCCAGTTATTTCCAGAACAGTTTTGGTGAGCAGTAATTTGTAAAAGAAGATGGATGATGAGCAGGTGATTTTTCAGTCAAAAAGACTAGCTTATGCATTTCTACAAAGAATGAAAATTACTCAGTTGTATTAATCTACATAGATGAGTGAAAATTTAATGAAATATTATTTAGCTTATATAACTGATCACAAAGTGCTTTCTGAACTGCGCAAGTAATCTTCATCGCCATTTAGCAGATAAATAAAGCTAGGCAGAGAGAAGTGACATGCCAAAGGTTACTCCTTTCATCAGTGGCAGAGATGGGAACTGAGCTCCCCTGCATCCCAGTGCAGTATCTTATCCATGAGCTACACTGGTCTCCTAGTACTTTTGGAAATAAAGTAATCATCAAAAGATAGGCCAAGAACGCATTCTCTGGTCAGGCCTGTAACTCTTTACAGTGCTCCTTGTACATTATTGTGAAGCACTTGACACCAGGCACAGTCAGAGAAGGGGTACTAGAATACCCTGACTGTTAATTTTATCTAGCCTGAAAATGCTTAGGTACCGAAGTCCATGTTTTAGTTAGCTAAAAGACGGCAGCTTCTTCATTTCACAAGATTTAACAGTCAGCAGTCAAAGCACTAGAGTGCTACTGAAATTAGCCAATGCAATAATAAATCATGGAGTTCTATTGCATTTAAAAAAAAAAAGAAGGAAAAAGTTAAAGTTTCTAGAACCCCATTTTAAAAATAGCCTTCATGGTCATTAAACCGTACTAGGGGTCCCTGAGAAGAATAAGCACTGGCTTTAATCTATTGTTTTTAATAAAGGAAGTCCTGTCCCATCTGTTGGGTCAGAATCACAAATCATCGATCTTATTATCTGTGAATAAAGACTGAACATTAGTCATATTCTTTTTATAACACAGAGTGACCGATACTTCAAAGCATTGTCACCACTGCTCTTTGGCTGTATATGAAAATGTCATGGTGTTTCACTCTTATCTTGTATTCATATGCTTGACAGACAAGTTAAATGAAAATTGTCCAAAGCTATGAACCAAACCATGACAAAAGTAGCTCTTATAGTGATCTGAAATCCGGAGGTCAAGCTGACATTCCTCAGCACCAAATGTCAGACCACACAGTGCTGCGATGCACACAGCAGGCAGTTTGTGCTATCTTGTTCCTAGGCTTCCAGCTTCAGAAGTGGCTACTCGAGTAAATAGAAACCTCAAAAATGTATTTATGGAAATAGTGGATGTCAGCAGACTTCAAAGGGCAGAACATATTGATAATTGCAGAAAGAGGCCCAGAAGCGCTTGAAATGTTGCCTGTCCGTGTGTTTTTTTTGTTGTCTTCTTAAAGGAGAAATGAGGATGAAACTGCCTTCCTGCTCAACTGGCAGAGGCTTTGCAGCTGCTCAAATGTCTCTGTGTTGCTGCATTTCCAGCTCTTTGGTGTCTGCAGACTGAAGGCTCCCTCAGCTCCGAAAGCACAAACCAGCATCGGAAAGATGAGTAACACCAGAGGAGCTCCAATGATGACATCTGCTGAGCCTCTGACCCCAGGCTCATGTATGCAGCCATTGCATGTCTGAGAGGAGCACCTGGCTCTGATGGTTTCTTACCTGCCATCACTGAAGCAAATGGCTGCTGAGGATCGAAAGGGCATTTCAACCTGCCAGACTCCAAGTTCTGAGTATCCAACCGGAAAACTGTTTCCTGAGAAAAAACACATATTCATTATCCTGGTGTGGCCGCAGAGAAGAACTCACTTAGACGAACTGTTCTGCTAACATATGAAGTGAAGGTGTATTAGAACATGCAGCTGTCATCTCAGCATTGATGTTTACAGTCTGTGTCTCTGTTTTATATCTGGATTTTTTTCACTCATTGCTTTAATGTATCCTGTTCACTCTATAGTGAAACACAAATCTTAAAAAAATACAATTATTTAAAAAAAAAAAGATGCATTGTTCATTTCTACTCAAATTAAAAGCTGGATTGTACTTAAAAGGCACTGACTTCTATTTGGAAAAGTGCTGATAGTGTGTGTTGCAACAGGAGACCCAGAAGGGTTTCTGGCTGACTCCTAAATGTCTCCAGGGACTGCTGAATAATGTTCGCTGCAGACACAGTTCAGCCCCTTTTAAATGAAAGCAGCATATGCTCTCTCTTGTTATTTTTAACAAGGCTAATGATACAAGAGATATCAGAATAGATCCTTCCTTGCAGTTCCCAAATAATTTGTGATTAATTCCTAGGTCACAGAACAAGGGTATAGAGGGAGGTAAAGAAAAGAAATTATTTAAAAACTATTTCTGATGTTTTCAGTGGGTATTCAACAACTCCATTGTTGTAAGCAGTAATTTGAAGTTTTACTATAGTTTTGAATTGTCAAAATGCTTTTATTTGTTTCATTTATTAGTTTCCTAAAAGCATGCTTAACCTGAAACCTGTAGTGAGTCCTTCTGAAGGCAAATTGATTGCTCAGAGGAGCAAAGAGAAGTCTTTGCAGATATAGAGACTTGATTTGCAGAGTTCTGCTGCTGTTAGAGAAGAGAGATTTCCTACAGAAGTACTGTTAACATCATCTCCTACCTACAGTGCTATTCTAGTGTTCAGGAATCAAATAATTGTGGGGTTAATGTCTATTGTAGAGACATAACTTCTGAAGTTATTTAAAAAAAAAACCAAACAAAACACCTCTATGATTTAAACAATTACTTAAAAAAAGCTTAAGTAAATTTAATTATTTGTTACTATACCTCCACCTTGCAAGAGAACTAAAGAGTACAAATTAAGTTAAGTATGCCCAACAATGGCCATATAGGATCAGACTTCACAACACATTAATTCAATTCATCCTTAATGTACATCAGATTATAAATGATCAAACCTTTCTATTTCATTGAGGTGTCTCCTAAACTCTCTAGACTCAGAAGGCAAAAGCCCAAGATATTGAATAATTAAGCTCCCTAAGAGAAAAGAAAAATCAATTCCGATCTATGAACATAAATTCCATTTCCTCCAGCAATCATGGCTGATACAAAACAGAATTTAATCATCAAACAACAACCCTTGTTATCTTCCCAAACTTGTGGGATATCAGGTAAACTAAATTCTCAGGCTAAAGTGGATCAGAGCACACCAAGGACAAAATTAAATGGAAAATTAAGCATTTTTTTTGCTGACAATGCTATGTTAGTGTCCTATTCTCCTTTCTTCTAAGATGTGCAATCCTGAGCTGCTCAGGGGATTCTTGCTGTATCACATGCAAAGGGGCTGTCTCCAAGTCCAGCAGTACTCAGGGGGCTAAGGGCTTTATAGATCAACATCAAATATTGCAGACTTCACCCAGACAAACTAATGGATACTACCCGGCATTCACACAGAATTAACCTCCTGCTTTCATTTCGGACAAAGCTTTCAAAGAAAAGAGCATCCCTCGGAGAGCTGCGGCTAACAGCACCAACCAGGCCAAACCTCCTCTTCACCAGCCAAGAGAAGTTTTGGCAGTGACTTCAGCAGTAGCAAGACTAGGACTTTAATCCCCTTTAATTGTGTGATCCCGTAGGGGATTTGTACTGCTTCAAAAGCAGTGTGTGCTGTGGTTTTGAGTCACCTGATCCACACTGTTTTCCCCTCTGTTTTCACAGCACTGTCACTGGCCAGCAGACCACTGGGCAGATCCACCAGCAGCTTTCAAAGGTCAGCGGGGCACTGCCAGGTTTCGCAGCCTCCGTGAGGCTATCTCAGGCCCTGGCTCTCCCAAGCATCCCACAGCTTCCTGTAGAGGTTTCTAATTACCAAACATCCATTATCCATTCTTATAACCCAGAGACAAAAAAAAAGAAAAGAAAAAGGGGAAAAGAAAGAAAAAAAAAGACTAAAATAATGGATCTGTAATAAAAGTGCTTTGAATTACCACATAGGACTCCTGGCTTCAGTTCCTACAACCAGGAGACATTTTCAGCTGTCTGTCAAATTCACATCGATGGGTCTGTCCTCAGCACCCTCCTGCCTTGTCACATTTATCTGGAGAGGCAGTGCAAGGGCAGTGGCTGTTAGGTGTTTGGGGTCCAAGAAAGAAAGGGAAAATATGCCTGATGCCATTCAAAGCTGTTAATTCAGTAGGAGACTGTAGAAGAGACGCACCATCAGAAGCGGCATGAGTAGTGCTGAACACTGTTCAATCTACCACTGCAGCTGAGCAACCAAGAGGAATGCAGGAGAGGCAGGACTGGGAGACAGTGAGGGGATTAGGAAATACAATATCAGGATTCTTCTTCCATTTCCTCTCATAAGGTAATTGGTCATGTCTAATTGAGACAGACCCCTCGTCTAGACTGGCTGCTGGACTGAGCAATCAGACCAAATCCATAATTTCGTAATGTCTGATGAAACCAACCTTCACAAATGAAGTAGTTAAAGGTGCAATGGTAGAGTGAATAAAGCATCTTGCTAATGACCCAGAGGTAAACCAGAGACTTGCTTATACTCTTCCTGAGAACTGTTCTGTTCTGTTCAGCTGTGTATTTGATCATTCAGGCTAAGGAATCAACACAATACAAGGGATCTAAAATTTCAGTTTCTTCAACCGGAATATTTAAAGCAGCGAAGCAAAGAAGCCTACAAAATTATTTCTTTGCAAGCCCAATTATACAGCATATACCAAACAATATCAGGAGCATTAATGGTGGCTTGTTAAGGAAAGAACATCACCATACAGATTTCAGGCATCTTCAGTTTTCTGTAACATAGGCAGCCCCTCTGGGCTGGTCAACCAATGCACAGATTGCGTGGAATATAATGATGGGTCTCACCCGGGCAAGTATTAATAACTTTTTTCTTTTTTTTTTCTTTTTTTTTTGTGAGCATCTGCCCTTGATTCTGTATGTCAGAATAACTCCAATGTGTACATATTTCAGGTTATCACATTTAATAACGTACCATTAGACCTCATTTCTTATATTCTAGAATTTCACTGAGACCCAAAGAAAAGAGAAAGCTATTTCTATAGCAGTATAGGAAGCCTGCACCACAGGCAAGCAGCCAGACAGGTCACATCTTGACACTGTCTGAGAACAGAGCCAGTGTTATAAATATAGCCAAGGTGCTATACATATAGGAGTTAAAAAGAGACTTGTGTACTAAGTGGCTGCTTGACACAACACCAAAATGCTTCTGTTGTGGGGGATAGGTCTCAAACATTTGCCACTTAGGATAGAGATTTCTTTGTCACCAGCAAATGAAGACCAATCAGCTGCTAACTTCAGTTCAGGAATACGCCACTAGTGATGGGGGATAGCCAACATCTACTTAGCGACAGGGCTGCAAACCAACTGCAAAGTCCGGAGATGCCGTCCTTGGACTCAGGCTCAGACACCGTTCACAATCTCTGTATAACTGTCATGCACAAGGAATAGGAAACCATCTTTGTGGACCAAGGGTATATATACATTAAAAAATAGAACTATGAGTGTCATTTTGAACTCTGCATGCTTTTGTGTATGTGAGCAGAAAGTATGTGCGGAAATGACTTACTAGAAAGAAAGACATCTGGGTTAAATGTTCTCTTCACTTATTTAATCATACCAAACTGTCATTCTGAAGAACTTTGTGTATTAAGCCTTACTGAGGAAAGTGCTTTGTTCAAAAGCGATACGCACATATCAAATGTGAGAACACGAGTTCCCGTCTGACCTGCAAGATCCACCCTGTTATTTATGCAAGCTGCTGTCAGTTCATTTTTTACACACTCTCATAGTATTTTCAAATCTATGACGAATGCTAAACAAGATGAGGGTTATTCCTTGACATGTCAGAGGAGTGAGGAAATTAAATTACCTCTTTGTGAGTTCCAAGTTCAATGTATCCACATAGAGGGTGAAATGCTCCTGTGCCACAGACATAAACATGAGTTCGGTTGTACGGCTGAAGAACCCTGATAAAATTGGCACATTCTGTCTATTGGGAAAAGAAAGAGAAAAGTTAATTTTCATGTTTATTCTTCTCTTTCACATTATACATTGTACTAGGTTATAGCCATATTATTGGTGTATTTAAACTCAAAACTACTGTAGCAGAGACTGTTTACTAAATAGTTCAAAGTTGTGACGGCTACAATTTTGCAGTGGCTATCTACTAGGCAGTTCATCAATCAGACTTGCAAGCCTGCTATAGTGCTTACAGCCACGAGAAGCTATGTGGTTACAGCACAGTTTGGAGGATATCTCCTCAGCCTGTGTTGTAGCAAACAACCCCTGTCAACAACTGGGCAGAGGTCGGAGAGCCACTGGGTTAGTCTGGCTACAAATCCTCCTGCCTTTGCTCCCCATTCAGGGTTCTGTGCAAGCTTTAACACCAAAGATTACACGATAGAAATCATTGTGGTGGACTGAAGGGCTTCAACATACTTCCAAGGGTATGTTTTGTGTATGAGTGAATTATCTTTGCACCAACCACATCTTATTGGTCACTTTTATTTGGGCATTTCTGAGTCCTATGGGATGCTTGGGTCAGTTCTGGCTCTAGCTGGGCTTGGTCTTTGCTGGTAAGTAGCACAGGCGGCTGCTGCATGCTGCAAGGGTGCTGCATGGGGTGGTAGGAAAGGCTTGCTGCAGCCTTCCCCAAAATTAAATAAATACATATACATACAACAAGGTACTTAGGAGGGAATACACAAGAGCTATTCATACGTTCAAGCTACCACCCTACACCTACAAGTGAGAGGTAAGCTGCAGAGAGAATGCAGGAAGCAAAAAGGAGATATTTCTGATCTATGTACAAAACAAATATTCCCCTTCCCCTCTCTGGTCCCTTTCCTTTTGTCTTAGCGTAGAAATAGATCAGCAAAAATCCTCCATATTGACCAGTATCAGAATTTTCCTAGTGCTCAGCAGAGGTGTTGTTTAGTTTTTATCTGCTGTAAAGATAAGGGTAGCAATAAGTTAGGATAAAAAGTTGAAATTCCTCAGGCAGAGAGCTGAGAGAATGTTTTGAGCTGGAGTCCACCTTGGTAACAGACAAGCTGGACAGAAACCACAAGATTTGTGGAGAGAAAAGGAAGAGATTTTATTATACAGCCAGGAAATGTTTATATTTGTAGGGAGCTCTAGACACATGATGTAATCTGTGCTATGCAAAAGAGATATGAAAGTTTTATTGTACATATGAATGCACCTTAAATATACTTCCTAAAGAGACGTCCTAAAGAAGATTTGTGGTTCCAGGGAAAAGCTAATGAGTCTGAGATTTTGTTTTAACCTTAACTGCAGCTGTCTGCAAATTAAGTTAATTTGTACTCTGCTCTGCTACTCTGTTTCATTAATGAATTATAATGAAGTTACATTCAGGATATTCCCAAGAAAAAAAAAAGCAGTTTGATGGGAATGAAAGGACTTCAGAGGAGTATTGCCTGGGATACATTTCAGAGGAAAGTCTATTCATCTCTCAATGGCACTTATTACATACAAGAATGGCTTAGCATGATTGTTGCTTGCAATATTGAATATTTTTTTTCTTGAAGCATTAAGATTTAAAGAAAAAAATAGAAGTGTAACATGTTTTTAAATGAAGAAAAAACATTTAATTCATTAGTTCAGGAAAAAAGTATAACAAGAGCTTACTAACCCATTTTGCGCATTTAGAAACAAATACACAGATATACAGTATTCTCAGCAATAATAAAAAAATATATACCATACTTACATGGGCATCTTTCCCAGCTAATTTGCATAATTCTACCTTTTCTTTTGCTGCAGGCCAGTAAATCTGTAACACAGTTAAAATAAGACAGAGATTATGAATATTATAAATTGTCCTGTGACTCTAGTTTAACTATTCGTTCAAAGTGAACAGTTAAAACAGATTTGTGCACGTTGAAGGAATTTGCATGTAAATGGAAATGAACATGACTTCGAATACAGGGTTCCATTACAAAAAGTGAAGAGACTTTAAATCAAAACCCATGTTTTTTGTTCATTTCTTCATTGGCTATATGTACTTTTTAAAAGTACTTCGTCGATCTGACACCTTGTCACCATTATGAATTGTGTGCTTTTCTCAAAGATATGGTGAGCCAAATCATCTTGAAACTAAACTGACTGCAAAACAAGGCAAATTACATTTGTGATGAATTTGGTCCAGTGAACTTGGCAAAGCTGTTATAAAAAAATACTTAGCTGTTACTGTCAATTTTCAAATGAAAAGAAGTTTTGTTCAAAAAACTAAAGGTGGCTTAAGGGAAATTTGTAGAACAAAAAGTACATTTGACAGAAATCAATAGCGCATGGTTTAAAAATGTCACCCATCAACATTGAGTTTACTGAGAAAATTACATAGAAGTTTAGAGGAGAATCATGTACCTTAGATAATTGGTAGTATATATTATTACTGTTTCTCTTTCTTCTTTCACTGCACTGCAGAATTCTATTAACTAGATTTTGGTGTAGATGGAGCCAGATGACAAGTTACTATCAGTTACTGTAACCTCAATTATGTTAGTGAAGAAATATCAATGAACAACAGCTCAGGTTCTGGCTCATTGATTTCAATTAAACAGTCAAAATTAGATATTACTGAGTATATGTTTGGTTCTATTAAATTTAAAATAGAAGCTAAATATAAAGTCTTTCAGAATCACCATGATAACCATAGATCTTTTTTCCTTCTTATTTTGACAAGACAAAGCTATAGCCATTTCTCATGACTAATAATAACAGCAACAACAAATCACACTAATTTTTGCGCAAATATTGGTTAGGAAATTTCCTCAAGTCCCAGGAACCAGTCTGCAGATTTCTAGTAGTCACAGATGCTTTAGAGTAGTGGTGAGTCTCAAACCACATTTTATAAAATCTTAAATAATGAGGTATACAGGAATAAAGATTTATTATAAAATGCATTAGAAAAAAAAAATCATCAAGGAAGGATGCACAATTCAACCACATGCAAGAGGAGTTAACTACTGTAATATTCCGTTTTCTCTTGCCTAGCTCTTGGCACCTTGTAGGATGTGACTTGCTACATACACAGGCTTACTCTCACACTGGAAAGGAAAGCGAAAGAGTGCCCTTTATCAAACAGCTTTATCACTGTCCAAAATCTACAATCAGTGTTCCTCTCAATCTGGAAACAGTTTTTTTATTTCACTTCTTCCTGTTCTCTTCCCAGTGAAAATGGATGTATTGGCTTTCTGTAAGGAAATTAATTTCCTCTCAAGTGAATTTACAGTTACTTTTCTGATTAGAAGCTCTTAGTAAAGATAATGTATTTTAAGTTACTTAAACCTTAACCCTTTACAGCAATATTCACTTAAAGTCAGAGATAAGGCAGTAGAACAACATCTCAGCACTGGAGCACAACTTTACTTTCCCAGAGCATTCTCTCTCATCATTTCAGAATGATGTCATGATAGCATCCAGGTACGAAAACGCAATCTGAAATCATCCATGCCAGTGTGTCTGGATAACATGGTGTACAATGCCAGAAAGTACAGCGGAACGTATTGGGAACATTGCAAAGCCATCGGGAAGAGCTGAAGATAGCACCAGTGAACTCATCTGGTCTCTGTATGGGCAGAGTGGGATGACTCTCTCTTGTAGCACTGATCTGGCGCAAGCGCCACTGGGTGAAGGAGGAGAGCTGAGGCTTAAGAGGTGCTGGTGAAGGAAAACTGATGGAGAGGAACAGCTGGAGGAATAAGATCATGGATCTCCACATACATTTGGCCAAGGAGACTTAAGCTGATATCTGATATTCAGTTCTCTTGTCCATAAACTTTATGCACAATTCTGCCCAAGATCCCTGTATCAGTAACAGAGAAGGCTAGAGGTCATTGAGGGTTTTTGGAGATTTTTGGCCAAAGTTTAGGTATCCAGTTAGGTAGACAAGGTGTTCCTCTGTAGGCTTTTGAAAATGCCCAACTCTCCTTGCCAACTACACAGAAGAACCGGATCTCTGCTTTAGGAGGCCCAGTTATACTCAAAGACATCTGCTTGAAGGCATTACACATATTAATGGATTCAACTCTACCCTCAGTTCTTCTCCAGATTCCTTCATGGGAAATAGTGTTTGTCATACAAGGCTGAGATAGACACACCCCATTTTTCTATGATAATTGACCACAGTCAATTATCATTAAAAAATCAATTGTTTTACTTTCTGGCTGCTCAACAGCCTCAGTATTTAGCATTATACAAGGCCACATTAGACAATGAAAAGGGAAGCTAAGTGATCCAACTTTAAAATCAATTTGCAATTACATATGGGGGAGTTAAAGTGATATTTATTTGCTTTCCATATGAGAAATGAGAGGTTCCCAGAAACTGTCAGTTCTAAATTGCAATAGGTCAAGAAAATTGCATAATAAATACTGAGCCAATGTGGTGAGCAAGAAAGCATAAACTTAATTTTTTATTAGATCACATGCTGTGTAATAGTACCACAGGTCTAGTTCCCTCAAATGCTGACACACAAGTAAATTTACACATGTAAAATAGTCTCACTGAATTTTCACATGCATAAGCTTATTCACATGCATCTGTGTTGACTTTTCTGTAGGGGGTGAAATTAAGTCTTGCTATTATATTTTATTCAGACAAGTTACTTCGTTTCACAATATGTAAAAAGTAAGACTAGATGCTCCACTTGTTTCTTTTCTATTTAAAATCTTTGAGCTTGTAGATGGTTTGATGCTTTGAAATTGGTCTTTTTTTTTTCATATTTTTTTCAGTTCACATGCTGAATTCACAATGGTAACATCTTATTTAAAAGTCTTTTTCCTAAATTCCTCAAAAAGTAAAACGTCAAAGAAAGACAAAAACCCCCAACCAACCAAAGAATACATAATAATGGTGACAACAACACTGCCATGTAAAATTATAATCATTTCATGTTACAAACTGCACAAATGATATATATAATATATTTCACGGTTGCATCTGTATCTGAAATGTCTGGAGAAATCTTAGAATAGCTAGGTGGGGTTACCGAATTGAGGTAAGAATGTAACTGTTTGAAACACATGAACTATATACTTAAACAGGATTATTTTCTTCTCTTAATCTTCAGTTTATTTTCCTTGCAAAATATCCATATCAAAATTCCAAAGGTTGGCTACTGTCATGATTTCCTGATTTTATCTTCTATAGCCCAATTAAAAAAAAAAAACCAAAACCAACCTTACCATTACTTTTAAATCATTTTACAAATATTTTCTTAAATTTAGCAACAGGAAAGAAATTAAAATCTCCTAATAAATGCAAGTTAGTATGTTCTCTGCTAGCAGAGTGAAAGAAAACCTCCCAGGAGTACAAAATTAAGTAGTGCGTAAGTGTAGGACAGATAAGGTATCACTTTAAAGGCTAGTTGGAAATTGATTTCTGATTAAAACAAAACATTAAAGACCACAAAGGTCCTTTTCACATCAGGAGCAGAGTAATTTCTAAAAGTAACATTTTTCCTTCCTCCAAACATGCATTTTTACTATGAAAAAGGAGTGAAAAGGGAAAAGTGAATTAAAATTTAAAAAAAGAAATATATATTATTTACATACATATTGATACGTGGATGATATATATATCATTGTATGGATATATAAATAATAGCTGGACTCACTTCTAAGAGTTTCATTTCAGCTGCCATCTGTCATGAATTAACAATACTGGTTACAAGCAAGTATTTTCCTCATCTTTCTGTATCTATCTTTCTCTATCCAATTTTGTTCCTAGGCTAACACTTTTAGACTGTAACTCCTTAGGGGAAGTGATGCCTCAAAAATAAAACAATGAACTCTGATTCCAGAGAAACTGTTGTATGAAATTACAGCTTTTCCAAGAATCGTTTCTAATGAAGTTACTAAATCTGGGATGATGCAGGGCTTTACCGAAAGAGTGGAAAATACTACATATTGTCACAATACAAAAGAGGAGGAACACAAGATATCTAAATAAATTACAGGCCTATTGGTCTTGTTTCATCTGTTTGTAAGGCTTCAAAACAAATTTTTAGTTAGGGAAGGAATAACTTAAGTTTCCAATGAAAATGAAGTATGGTACAACAGACAATATAACTTGGTAAAGAGCCATTATTCCACCCTAATATTGTATGGTTTTTTTGGTAACATAGTTGAATTGCATACTACATTATGTGGTAGAGCTCCTCTTCATCAGGGCTCCAATTAAGTATTTCATAAGCTGCCACATGGAAACTGATTAACTCATCTGGCAAAAATAAGCATTGTTACAAGAAAAAATGGTCTGATAAGTAAAGAGCTTGTGGCAGAAAGTTACTCATGGAGTTCCTCAAGAAATAGTGTCAGAGCTTATCCTATTTTCTATGCCTTTCAGTAGCTTTGGCAAAAACCCAGTACTCTGCAACATGTGCAGATGACACAAAGTTGAGAAGCATCACTAATACAAATGAAGACTGGTAATATTATGCAGGATCAAAGGGCTACAAAGACCAGAATTATAAATAGTCAGAGGAAATGGGTATAAACTGGTCATAAATAAATATAGACTGTAGATTAAAAATAAGCAAATCTGAAATATCAGACCAACAAGGTTCTGCTCTGTAGCAATGACCTTGCTAAAGAAGTTGCATGAAGTATCCCACAAGGCCCCTTACAGTAGATTTGGACCAGGTTATGAAAGGAATAACTGCTACATGAGGTAGTTGCTGGTGATAGCAAGGAGTGAGACTAACTGACCAACAGTACTTGTTCCAGTTTCATGTCCCCAAGATAGTCACGCTCATGCCAGCAGCAAGCATTTGAGTGTCCCATTGAGGTCGACGGCTTTCAGCAGCCCTGGGGGTTTCACTGGAGCCTCTCACATGCTTGACGCTGCACACGTGCTTCAGCACTTCTCTATCAGTACAGTCTCTGGTACGAGAAACACCAAAGTGTTTTATTAGTGGTACATGTAGCACCAGCAGGATGTGTCTGTATCTGGAGTGAAGGACATCAGCTGATCAGCATGTCTCATAACACTCACTTGCTGAATTAGAGTCTTGTGAAGAAAGGCATTGCTTCCTTCCTATTTCAAAGGAATAAGAGGTGACAGAAGCACTTAGAGTAAAATACACTGATTTTAAACAGCTACTTGATGCAGCAAGAGAAAGCCTTCTTTCTTCCCTTGTTTTATTCTATGTACTAGATATTTGTTATATTGATGTTTGAGGGAAGGCACGAAATAAAACTACAGCTTCCTGGGCCTCAAAATGTCTCATTAAGGCTTTGTGAATCATGAATCACCGTAACTCAGAATCTTAAGCTCAGAATCTTAAGCTTATTAGCATGAGTGGATTCCCCATAAGACAGTCCCAACTGCAGCTTCCAAAGAACAAAGCCAGACTGAGCTGTAAACCCATTGTCACGCTGGCATATGCAATATAGTCCCCCTGAGAAACTGTCCTCCATAAGAAAGTACTCCCCTGAGTTAAAAAAAAAAGGATTCATGACTTAGCCCAATATGACCATAAAGTGGGTACAGTAAAGAGGGCAACATGACCCAAAACCACCAAAGTAAACCAGGAGACAGTTTAATCCCAGTTTTGCTATTGCTCTACTGTATGTGACAGTCAGGTCTCAGTTTTCCCACCAGTAAAATGACAATAATGTGACATGTTTTTTTTTTCTTTCTTTTTTTTTTAAGAACTTAGTAATTCATAGCTGAAAAATGAAAAGCAAAGAAAAACAGTAAGATCAAGGAGCACTGAGAAAAGATACGACAGTGTTCCAATAAGACTGTCACACTACTGCATAAGACAATATCATAAATATCACAGCCCAATACCATAAGAGTGGGTGTTCATGGGTTGCTTCCTGAGAACTAGGACATTTGTCACTTCTGTATACTGACCCTGGGTCACTTCACTGAAAATTACTGCAAGCACTAGAAATTTATTGAATTTCCCAACAAACACTGGAAAGAATTTCATGCTTTTTTAGTATTATTTTTCTGAAAACAAAGAGTATTTTAATTAATGGGAAAATGAGCTGATTTTAGCATAGCATGCATGTATACCAGTTGCTCTCTAAATACCTCACATCTGTTGCATTCATGTGTCCGGTATGGGAAGTCCACAACTTGGGGAACTGGACAGATTGTTCTCATATACAAATCCTAAGAGGAAGCTTACCCTAAGCAGTTCTTGTAACTGGCTCCCACTGTACTTACTGTAGTCTGGAATTCAATATCTTAAAGTCATCGGCAAACAAAGGAAGTTAATATATATTAAGTTTCTTATCTGAATTTCTCCCTATATTTGAAACCTAACTAGACTGTCTTTGGCATTAGATTTTTCACCTAGCTTTCTTTTCAACAGTTTTATCTCAGAAATACTTAGAGATCCTTAAAAGCCAGGAATGTATTCTTAAATCTCTTCTACTTTTTTATCTGCCACAGACCTTCTGTCTTCCAACAGGTCTTTCTACATCTGACACACTAATTCCCATACTTGAAATATACATCCAGAGAGACATTTGACAGGAATTTCCAACTCCAATTATCTCATAGTAGCAGAAAATTGGATCTCTGAAAGATATAATTTGATATGTTGGGTGGAGTGGGGGAGGAGGAGAGGATATGAGGATCGATTCAGAGTGATTTACAACACTGTGGGAAGTGCCAGTGTATGGCATTCTTTATTTTCACACTGCTGTCAAACTGAGTAAAATGCACTGGAAGTCAGAGGGAAATAACAGTTGTGTATTTGGATGACACATTCACAGACTTTTGGTAGCTTAAATTTGGCAGGTGGCAGTTAGAGTGAAACCTCTTATTAGAACCAAATGGGCTTTTAATATTGCATCTGTCTGAGACAAAGCAAGATCTCCACATGCCACAGTTCTCCTCTTAAACTGTGATCCATTCTCAAACACAATTTAAGAAGTAGCTAATGATTCCAGTACTTAAGGTTTTTCTGAAAAATGCATTTTCATGTGTATGTTATGAGCATATGTGAAAGCTTAAAGAAAATGGACCAGATGCTGATTTCATTTACACTAGATTAAATCTTGAAAGGCTTCAGTGCTTTTACACTTCATTTTCCACAGTGCAACCACAGCAGACTTCGGACTACCGTCTGTTTCTCCTAAAAGGAAACTATACACCAGGATTTTTAGGGTAAATGGCCGGGCTCCTGACATGTTTATCACTGCAGACTGAAGACAAATCCTACCTTTGAAAAAGTCAAAGCCCAGTATGAGCAAATGTTTTCAGAGAGCAGGATACTGCTGGTTCTTTATACCTAAACATATGGGTAAAACATAAAAATGACAGCGGATGTTTATGGAAACATAATTTATGGCAACAATGCAAAGGGAAATAACAGAGACACTCTCTTCCACCTAGGATTGCTGTCATTCTGGTTACATACTGCTTTCTTCACGTCTTGCCCCTGTCTGTTGTTTTGTGTCTGTAAACACTGTTTAAAAGCTTCCGCCTTGTCTACACAGGTACCTAAATTTAAGCCTATCAAACAATTTTATGGACTCCAAAAGGTTTTCAGAGGTTCAAAACAAGAGTTACGTACCTCAATGATAAGAGTCCTCCAAGGTCTAGCAAGCACGAAGTTATCACCTCTGTCTCTGGAAGTCCCTAACCTGAAGCACCGTTATAGCTTCTTCTTACACTCTTCCTCCAGTGCCCACTGCTGGCCAACTTTGGGGACAGGACACTAAACTATATGGATACCCAGTAGAAACAGGTTTTTTTTATTGTAAATGATAGGTAAGATGATTTCTATTCCTATTAATTTTGGGAGGAAGAGAAATATTCTAAAAAAGGTGGAAATGAGTATCCTATGAACTGCAGCACCCAGAAAAGTTCTTTTTGTTTCAAAAGCAGGGTCATCAGCATGCATTTATGCCTGGGAGCTAATTTTGCATGTGTGGAGGGTCAAACCCTGCCCCTGTCAAATCTCAGCCTCACCTTACTTCTTTTCTTAGAACTTTTTCTATTCACAGAGACTGAGGACAAACCAACATGATCCCAGATTGACTCATGATCATTCTCCTCCAGTTCCACTGGGTTTATTCTGGACTTTCCCAGTCCTCATGCCCCCACTTCCAGAACTTTACATATCTCCAGTGGTTCCGTGTGACTCTGGCCTTTGCTGATGCCTCCTGGCACGCCTTTTTCTTCTCACAGGTCCAGAAAACTTCACCCTCAGACAGTCTACAGCTTTTGCTAACAGGCAGAAAGCTAAATTCCTTTGACATATAGAATAAGCAGCCTATATCTAGAGGGTGCTGTTTTACATAAATATGCATATGTATTTGTATATATGTTCCCCTTCCTGCAGAGATGGGTGAGTCACACTGCAAATATCACCCAGTGATAATAGCGCTGACATATATCCCGACTTGGACTGTTGGTAAACACTGGAGTTATAGAAAGGTGCAGAATTTCTTTGCAGCTATTTCATAAGCATTTACCCAGCTGATATATATATATATATATGTATATGCATTTTTTACTGTGAAATACAGATAAAAATCAATAAAAGAGGGCATAAAGGATAAGTCACAAGACAGCTGCATCTGGTAATGCCAAAAAATAATAGCAACTACAAACTAAGGATGCTCCAAGCAACAATAATTTGTGACCCTGTGCCAATACACACTGGGGCAGATGAAAACAACTTGTTCCAAAGCTGCTATTGGGGATCTGACATGTTTATCTATTTGGCCCACATGTGGCTGTGTCTTCTAGCACTGACAGCTCCTGCAGGTTGGCAGCTTTTCAAAAGCTTGTCAGCCCTTGATAGCATTCCTATTCCTGCAGAGATGGGCGGGTCGCGCTGCGGATCACACAGTGATAATAGTGCTGACATATAACCCCGCTTGCACTGTTAGCGAGCGCAGGACTTACAGAAAGGTGCACCATTTCTTTGCAGCTATTTCATAAGCATTTACCCAGCTGACAACATTTTGTATTTAGTATTTATTTAGTTTAAGGAGTAAAATAACAAAAACTTTAGGCAAACCCACAAGAAAATTCTATGTACCAAAGTAATCTTTCCAGCAGGATCCCAGAGCTTAGGATTCCTATAGAATTTCTGCTCCAGCGTTCCAGCCTCTCCTGCTATTAAATATGTTTGCTTGCTTGTTTTACACTGCACTTCTACTGGTTATGGCATAGTTGTCTTCAGATTTATTGCCCACATTTGCAACGCCCTGTATGTAGGTTGCTGCTCTTTTCTGCTTTCTTTTGCTGAACATCTTTATTTTACTCATAAGAAGGAACCACAAATCCTGCAGTTTATAAATAGCTTGCAACACTTGTCAGGCATCTAAGGATCTTTCAAGAAAAGACTATGGCAGTTGATAATGCTATTCCTGCAACAGGAGCTAGAGGCTTCTATTCAGGACAAGTTCATAGAAATTATATCCCTGCTACAGAAAGATGATTATCCTTTGCTAAGCTTTAGATATTTGTAGAGTGCAACCATTTTAGCTTTCTGCATTTGTCTTTCTTTCTGGAGGACTTTTCTATTATACCATTGTACTTACTGTTGTTTTATAATAAGGTTTGCAAGCACTGGATGGATTTTTTCAAGCTGTCAGCTAAGGAAGTTTTCAGCCAATTACACAATAAATTGAATAAAAAATGCAATGATTTAAGAAATTGGAACTCCAGAAGAGTTATTGATTTATTTCATCAGGAAAAATATACTAGGAAAGAAAACCATAACTTAATATAACTAAGGTAAATTAACTAATTTAGGTAAACAATTAGGTTGCAAAAAGGAAGTTATTAAATGATATATATGTATACATTAAATAAGAAAAAAGGTTACAATGCTTTTGATGTTTGTTTTTCTGAAATATGTGAATATAGAGCATCAGACTCTACAATATAATCTTGCCAAGTAATTATATCCACAGATGATTATTTTCTGAGAGTAAATTGTTGGGGATCCTGATTTGTCTTTTCTGGTGTATCAGTAGTTCCTAGGATAAGAAATATCTGAAATTGAGAGCTTTTTTAAAGTAATCTGAATCTACCCAGCACAGAACATTCTACAGTTCATGTTCAGTTTTGTTTTAAAGAAAGAAAACCCCAAACCATGCACAATCTTGCATTCTAGTTTCAAAGCTCTTATACCTCTCTTACCCCCCTCAACTTCCTGTCTTTTAACCTTCCTCCCTCACACTCCTTAATAAACATATCATTTATAGGCAGAAACTTAATATTCTAATCAATTACTTCTCATTTTAGTGGCTGCATATAAGCAGATATATTTTTTTTCCAGACGACTCTTACTCCAGAGCAGTACAAAGGACACACTTCAGACCCTTGTAGTCCCGACATGTGTGGTTTCCTCGCACCGGGAAGGCCTGGAAGCGAGCCGCCTGGCCCGGCGCCAACCCAAACCATGGTCAGTCTAAACACAGGGCCGGCAAATGCTACTTTCTGACACTTCGCTGCTACTGGAGAGAATCCTTTAGCATTGAAACCTTGTCAGTGACTGAGATTTATACACAACCTCTCATGCAACTTCCTTCATCTCATCTCTTCCCTCCCCAAACACTTCCACCAGCCCAGCACAGAGGAACCAAAGAGAAATGCTTGTGTGATATCATCTCATGTTACCTGGGCATTTACCTAAGAGGATAAGTTTATAAAGTTGCTGAATGCCCATGGAGATCTTGGAAAACAGCACACCAGGATGTTTTGCAGAGCTTTTCAGTCAGTTTTAGCTATTTAAATATCTTTTCCTTGGTGTTTTTTCTGAAAAGTTAAAGATGACCTGAATGGTTAAAGTAAGAATTAAAAGTATTTGAACCTGCAGACAATCATTTCTTCAGTCCAGATATACAAGTGGTTATGTATTTTATTCCCTTCTTTCAGGTTACCGCAGATATGTAGTCATATATTCTCTATTCAGCTTACCAAATGCAAATTTTCATCCCAATATAAAGTGAGCCTTTGCTCTACAGTATCTCTATTAAATGGCACTGTCTGATTGCACACTAATTCTCCTGGTTCAGTCTGTGTTCTGCTCTTCTTGGAAAGCACAACATCCATAATGATCAGTGGTAGTTTGGCTAAAGGGAAAATGTTACCAGCTTGGACAGAGGGGAGGATCACGCAGGGTGCCACCGCCTCCAGAAAGCTCTGAACTAATCAAGCCCTGCTGAACATAACTGGAGATGACAGCTCTCAGCATCTCTCAGGAGGTAAGCAGAAATCTGCTTTTCACACAAACAAAATTTGTTTTCTACAGAAAGCCTATGCCAGAAATCAATCTGTAGTCTGAAAATCTGCAATATGAATAAAGCTGATATATTAATGCCATATCCTGAGGAGGTGCTGGTAAACTACTGAGATGGCAGATGCAAGTTAAGTGCTTGATAAAACATCCCAGGGAAGAAATGTCCTGAAATGCTCAGAATCTGAGTTTTAAAGAAACTGGCATATGGAGCACTGCAGAAGTCAAAATCAGAAATAAGATATTCATCCTGGTACTGTATCTCTTCTATACAATGACAGCAAGTGTTGCGCTCAAACATGTGGGGCAAAATAATCTCCTGTTACACCTGTTAAGCCCCTGCGCTGCAGTTGTATTAATTCAGGGTCAGCTACCTCTTCAGAGCTCACAGCAGAAAATAGTAACTTAAAACCTCCTTCTGGTACTTAAAGAAAATATCAAACACAGCTGAGAATTTAAATTTTCTTCAGTAAGTAGCATATCTGGAACAAGCAGGAAAGCAGTTTTCATGTGTGTTCCTGTGCAAGCATCTGTTTTTCACATGTAGCATTCAATTGTGCTTACAAAAGCTCCAGTTCATCCTGTCTGCTAGAAATACTGAAGGCTAAATTGCCATGTTATTATCTGGAGTTAACATATTGTCATAGGGCATGGGCAAGGGAGTACAGTAAGTCCCAGTGGAAGCTTCTCCTATCACTAGTAATTCTAAATATTAATACAAATGTTAATATTAAAATTGCCACTAACATTTTTACTATAATTTAAACCATCCAAATTGCCTCTGTTCTGTTTAATATCAGTAAAGTAATCCCAGTGATGCCAGGAAGCAAGGAAAGAGCTGTCTTCAGTTATCTTCTTTCAAATGCTTTTATGTAAGGAGGGTGACCATGACCAGAAAAATTAAGAAACAAACACTCTGAGTTGCATTTTTCCCTATTTGCTGATATTTTGATGCTACTTTCATGCACTGCAGGGCTCCTCCACGTAGCTGACCTCTTGCAGGATGTCTGTCTCACAGGACATCATATAGCATGAGAAATTCAATTGATTAAAGATAATCTGTATAACTGTGAGAGCTGAGATTATCAAATCCTATCATTGCACAATGATTCTGCCAGTTACCCAGTGAAGAAAAAAAAAAAAAAGGAAGAGAAAAAGGAACAAAATTGAACTTATGAGATTAACTCTGTGGAAAATAAACTGACCTTTTTTACATTTTTGTTTAAATCAACCAAGTTGAGCAGGAAGATGTGGTCTTTAGCCCCGATTAGCAGCCGGCCCCTCTCCTCATCTAGCAGCAGGGTTCGAAAATCAAGCCCCTCTGTTGAGCCCAGGAATGGGATGCAGCTGTTTGAAAGCAGCAAGTCTGTGGGAAAATGAAGAAAATCTTTATAATCAAAATGTTTACATATGACTCATTGGTGTCTTTTATAAATATATGCAACCAGCATGGAGCATGCCGGTGAGATAACTGCAGTCTTAGAGCATGTCTTTCCAGGGTCATAATACAGATCCTGTTAACCTTGGTTTTCTTTGTTGGTTTTTTTTTTTTTTACTTCCAAATTGGGTAATATTTACTTTCACATAACATTTTTCTGTATGAAATTTTCTTAATAAGTTATCTCTATGAGATAAAGGAATCAGAAATTTAACAGAAATTAGAAACAAAAAAAAGACAGGTCTTTACAAAATATGTGCTATATTTTTCCTTCACTGTAAGAAAACTAATGTATATTTATATCATCATACTCATGAATACACATGATCAGGGATTAATATGTCACCATATTTGGTGCTCTACATATAAAGCAGCAAAAAAGGTCAATGCCAGCAAAGAATAGTTAGGAGCAGAAAACAGTGGTTAGATGTGGCAGGTATCATAGATTCATAGAATGCTTTGAATTGGAAGGGATGTTTTAAGATCATCCAGTCCAACCCCCCTGCCATGGACAGGGACATCTTTCACTAGATCAGGTTGCTCAAAGCCCTGTCCAGCCTGACCTTGAACACGTCCTGTGATGATCCATCCACAACTTCACTGCGCAACCTCTTCCGGTGTCTCACCACCTTCATCATAAAAAATGTCTTCCTTATGTCCAGTTTCAATCATCTACCCTCTTTCAGTTAAAAACCATTCCCCCTTGTCCTGTCACTACAGGCCCTGGTAAAAAGTCTTTCTCCATCTTTCTTATAAGCTCCCTTTATATAGTGAAGGCCACAATAACATCTCCCTGAAGCCTTCTCTTCTCCAGGTTAAACAACTCCAACTCTCTCAGCCTGTCCTCATAGGAGAAACATTCCAGCCCTTTGACCATTTTCATGGCCCTCCTCTGGACCAGCTCCAACAGGTCCATGTCTTCCTTGTACTGGGGACCCCAGAACTGGATGTAGTACTGCAGGTGGGGTCTCATGAGAGTGGAGTAGAGGGGCAGAATCACCTCCTTCTACCTGCTGGCCACACTTCTTTTGGTACAGCCCAGGATATGACTGGCTTTCTGGTTTGCAAGCACACATTGCTGTCTCATATCGAATTTTTCATCAACAGTATCCTTAAGTCCTTCTCTGCACTGCAGCTCTCAATCCAGTCATCACCTAGTCTGTGTTGATATTGCAGATTGCCCCGACCCAGGTGCAGGATCTTGCAGTTGGCCTTGTTGAACTTCACATGGTTCACATGGGCCTCCTCCTCCAGCCTGTCAAGGGACCTTCAAAGTTCATTTAGTCCAATTAAGTGAGGATGGCATCCCTTCCCTCAAGCGTACGAACTTCACCACTCAGCTTGGTGTCATCCACAAACTTGGTGAGAATGCAGTCAATCCCACTATGTCATTGATGAAGATATTAAATAGCATTGGTCCCAGTACAGACCCTCGAGGGACACCACTCGTAACTGATTTCCACTTGGACACTAGGCCATATTTATAGTTGAGAAGAACTGGAAGGAGGTAACAGCCATAAGGTGTATAGAAAGGTTGATATAAGGTTCAATTTGTCCATCGTCTAATATTAAGTTCTGCTGGCAGTATAGAGAATTGCTACAATTAAATTTTCAATTACTATTATTTCAATTGAGAATTGAGCTCTGAATCAACAGCCATTGAGCAGAAGTATATTCCTAGGGCATAGAACTGAAATGAAGGCAATATAGGGGCATATTAAGGGGAGCATCCAGTACCAACACCTCTAAGATCCTGAGATCTTTAGTTTCCTCACAGAGGTGGCAATAGGTGGCTGTTCCCATATCCTTGCCCTCTCTGCAGAGGAAGTTTTGCCTATTAAAAACACAAATTTGACACTTAAGTTTTACTGTGATTTAATAGTGGCTTCCAGTCTCTTTCAAAAGGTAATTAAGAAAAACATGTTTCTCTATGAAACTGATGAAAGAGTCTATGCTTCTGTAAAAAAGCTAAAAGGCTGTAAAGTAAAAAATTCTGTAACCTTTTGCTTAATGAATACTCTGTGGACGTAATTCTGGATGAGGACACAAAAAACATATAGAAAAGAGCACAACGAGAGTTTAGTCTTGTTGGGTAGTCATTAATTTGGGGAGAACGAAAATAAACATGTGAATCAGTTTTTCCACAAGCAAACTCTACAAGCTAAACTATTCAGAAATCTTCGGACAGAAAAGCAAATCCTGTATTTAATTGAACATAAAATTAAGGGTATTTCCACTTTCCTGGCACTGGATGGACAATGTAGCCTTCCTGCTAGAGAGGCCAGACTTACAGCACAAGTTATTTACACTTCCTGATCATGGTGAAAATCAGGGCCAGTGTTTTGCAGAGTAACTCCTGAATGAAACGAAGAGAAAAAAAAAACAAATCCAAACTCTTTTCTCCAAGGTCTCTTGCAAAACATGTGACAGGCAAAGCAAAGATTAAGTCCTGTTGCTGGTTAATAAACAGCACTGTGGGAGAAAAATTATTTTATCATTATTAATCTGACTACCTGGTATATAATTATGACAATTATATTTTGGCTCAGTCACTTCTACTTAACCTCATGTGGTTTTGTCTGGCTCACTGCTGAATGTTGTTACGGTACAGTCTGAAAGCAAATTGTCTTGTATTGCAGCTTCTGTTCCCCTAGGTGAGATTTATTTGGCAGTACTTTGAAAAAAATCTTACTTCACATTGAAAAATTAAATCCAACATTAAGCACTGCACTGCTTTACACCAGCACTGTCCTTTCTCACATCTATTGTAAAGACAAAGATGTCAGAGGTTTTTTTTTTCTAAATTAGTAACACTTTAAAAGACCTGCTTGTTAATTGACAGCAAGATCACTTAGGAACAACTTATGATTAGCATGGTACTATAAAAACCTAAGTCCCATCCAAACTACCTCTTACAGTAGAGCTGGCTGATGAATAGCCTGGCTGAAGAATAGCCAAGCCACTGTAATAAATAAATACAAATTTTAAAAGGGAAAAAGAAAAGCCCTCTAAACACAGAACTTCTGAAGCTTAGCTCACTCCACTAGTGTGTTTTCACCCAATAAGAAATAAAGATGTACGTGTCCTGACACTTGTTGTTACTGGATTCTCTGATACTGGACAGCCACTTCTAGTGAAACTCTATTAATAATTTTTGTGTGTGATGTAGATGTGTCTTCATTAGATGTCATACTCTGTACAAACCTCCTCCCTTGTTTTTTCTGACTGGAAATTCTTGGTACTAGATATGATGGAGGTGTTTATTAGTAAAGAGTTCTCCGATGATGATCACAGCACAGCAGGAAGTTTTAGCTCCCTTGGGCTACTCAAATTCTTCTTGGCTGATCTCTAAAATACTGTTTATCAGCTGAGCATTGCTGGAGCCCATAACTTCTGAGTAATAGTCTTTCTCTTCTCCACCCATGACATAAGAGCTGGCTGCATTACTAGATTATCTGATCCATTTTATATAAGAAAAGGAATACAGGATCACAATATCTTGTAATTAGTCATTCACAGGCATTAACAGGAATAAACAGGAGACATTAATGAATTTCACAGGCTTCTGTATTTCAGCAATACATATCATCCTCTGTTACTTTTAAATGGCTTCTGATGATAAGCTTCCAGTCATATCACAGTGCTCGCCTGTGGGACATGAGTAACTAAGATGCAGAATATGAGAGAAAATTCCTTCTCCTCTCCAGCCATAGGAATTTGATCTGAGTAAGGATAAATGATACGTTTGTGCAAATGCTCTAAAACACTTTCATTGCTTAGAGTCATGCAATCCAAGGACTTTTGCAAGTGTGTCATTTGCCAAAATATGTAGACCTGATTCTCCACATACCTGAAAGGAGATGACTGAGACTGCTGTCCACTTCCCATTTCTTTCTTGTTTAGAAGGAATGATCTCTGTAGTGACCATCCCAAAAGCACATTTGTCATCTATTGCTTAACACTTCTAGTATTTCTCAGTAAAGAACCTAGGACAGCTACAACAGGGAGGGAAAAAGCTGCCTCAGGACTGAAACGCCCAAGTGGGAATGAGCCCTGCCTGGTGCCTTGTACAGTCATTTGTTTCACTGCATCATAAGGAAAACATCTGTAAAATGTTCCAGATTGAAATGAAAGCATTGCACACTGATTTCTTACTGATGCAAACGGCAACGCAAGCTGCAAAGTGAAGAATCAGGTTTGGCCAGTTATTTACTAACTATTGAAAAGAGCTTGGAAATAAGACTCTGAACATGGCCATTGATAAGATTAAAACTGAAACATGACCTAATAAAATTTGTCAAGTAAACATTAACAGAGAATTGGTTAAATTACAGCCAAATTAATCATTCTTCTCGCTCCATAAAAGCAAAACAATCTAATCTTATGGGTTGAAATTGCCCTTCACAGCAAGTTATATTTAATATCACCAAGGATATTACACTGGAAAAATTTACTATGGAAAGCACATTTGCCCAATGTTTTTCAAGCTTAGAGCTTAGAGAAAGCTGTTGATTTGAATCACTGCATCTCTCTAGCCAGGCTAATATAGAAACAGCATTCTCACAATGCACAGCAACAAAGTTAGTTACAGGGATGGTCTTTCATGAGTACACAATCAGCACTCAGTTTATAGTGCGCATTTGCTGTTTTACTGAAAATCAAATATTTTTTTCCAGTCTGGTGATTAAATGAATATTCAGCAAACTCCCTTTCTGGGTTAATATTTCACTGTTGAGTGGTAGAAGCTGGAATAGTGACTGTTGTTTATTAATTTAGGAAAGTATCTCAGTGGACTTGGCTCACAACAGCATGATCATTGCTTACTTAAATACTCTCCAGCAGCAGAGCCATGGCATAAAGGCTTTGAATGAAAAAATGTCATTCTGTTCTGGTAACATGTATTTACTTTTATACAGCATATTTAGACTTCTTAGCCTGGAGTCACATATGCGGTGACCATGCTGCCATTCCTTAACTCCAGCATGGTGTAAGCATGCAGCAATCTGGAACCACTTGGTTGAGACTCAGAAGTGCCTTTGTAGCCAGTCACAGACATTTTTGTAATGATGGGCTATGCCTAAATTGGCAGAAAGGGAACTCCTCAACCTGTTTCAAAACAGCTACATCTAATAACACCTTTGAAGGACTCTGAATGTAAAGACTCTATATATAATTCTGTAATTTTCATACACAGTAAAAAAAAAAGGCACATCATTTTCCTCTAGATAGGAGCAAGTCCTTTCACGTGACAATTTACATGGGTATTCTGTGAATCCTCAACTAAATTTTTGGGATAAAGAAATGTCAATATAGCATGAATACAGCAATTTACTTAATTTCTAAAGTATTCTGAGTTTAAAAGATCCAATGGACCCCAGATGTATTTGTATGAAGGCAAAGAGAACAGTTTCAGTCTACTACCAATCATCTCTACTACTTATTGCAAGAAGCAAGTTATATTTTGTTTAGCTGCATCTCACCATGGACAATGATGATTTGTTGTGCATGCCATGTGGCTTTCATTGCTATACAATGAACTTTATTTGGCCTGGAGGAAAATGTCATATTCATGGCACAGCAGGGGCTTTCCAAAAGGATATAGATTACTGGGAACAGAGAAAACATGATTTCTTGTTGGCACAATATTGTGTCAAAATCTTGGTTCTCTTTCTGAGTAGTACCCAAAACCACCTTGTACTCCAGCACATATTTTGGGGTTAGGCATATTGGAAAGAGAACTTTTTCAAAGATTGCTCCAAAATTCAGGAACAGTTTGCTGCAGGATTTAAGGCATTTCAGGGCATTTTCACTTCGAGCTTCAGGCACCTCTACGGGCCGGCTCAGCAATCAGCAAACTAAACACTTCCCATATCTCTATTTGCAAATACGTATTGATAGATATCAAATCTGTCAGTATTTTACAAACCAGAAAAATGATAAGTAATTAAAGTAGCTCTATTATGCACTATGCTTCTCAAACCATCTTTACAGACAATGGTAAATAAGTAATAGCTCTCTCTGTGCAGTGCTGTCAAGACATTTTTTACACCTTTCATTGGGAAGGGACAGATCATCTTATCTTCAGACAACCTTCACAAAGGCTACTCCACCCATAAAGACAAAACAAAAGAAAAAAAAGTAACATGCGGTGGGACCAGATTCTCTTTCGTATCAGTAAAGCTCACTTGAAAGGATGTGCTTATGCAAGATCAGAATTGAGACTACTGGAGATTATATAGTTCATCTATTTCAGAGCCAGGGGTTATAATCAATCTACAGTGCTGTCTTTGCCTGACTCTGTGTTTTTTAAATCTACAAAAATGGTAATACTGTAAAAGAAAATAGGTAGGTGCTTACCACCAAAAATACACCCAATTAAAGCATGAACTAAACAATTCTCATTTATGTTTATGGAAGTGTATTTTAGTTGCATTTTAACTGCAAATAAATTTGACTAGTGAAACAGCTGCACAAATAACTTGTAAAGTGTTGTCATTGCAGAGTTGATTAAAAGCTGCTTTGTGACTTCATGTTATTGGTGAAAAAATGCAAAGGCCCAATTCACAAACCTCACAGAGCCAAACCAAATAATTAACTTTAGACAGCACAACTGAAAACGTACCTGAGTGAAACATTTCCTTTTCTGAAGAAGACCTAAGACTGTGGATTTGCCCAGGTTCCCTTTTCGTAAGTAGTTTATCTTTCTTGCAAAACTGCCAAAGTAAACAAACTCAATGTTGTTTCCAAGGCAAAATTAAATCACTATTTTTTTAAAAGTGATACTGTGGATATTTAAAGAATATGCACTACAAATGTAATTCAATATAAATGACTGGCAAGCATATGAGCTTTGGTAATGCGTAGATAATTTTTGGCATCTCATCACGCATACCTGTTCATTAAGAATGCCTGGCACATCAGTGGACTTAAAAAGTACCAAATCTCCTTTCTAAATATAAGACAGAACATGCAAACCCATCACCTCTATTTCCTCATTTCAATTTTCAGCACTAAACTTACCTTTTTTCCCTTCATCTCTCACAGATCCTCAACCTGCCTACCAGTCTCATGTGTAATGGGTAAATACTCTGAGTTATTTGACTGAAATCTGCTTTCTTCCACTTCAGTCTTATTTCAAATTCCCTTCAAAGTATCCCCAACAGGGAGGGGATATTGCTCTCTAAGAACATAAGACTTTTTCCTTATATTTAACAGAGTAAAATTTTAGGCCATTATTGAAGTCAGAGGCCAGTTTTCTTCTCGACCATATAGATGAGAAATTGTCACCTTAACTAGAGACCACGCTCTAGCCCTGTCTTTTAAAATTAACTTCCAGTGACCTGAGTGTCAAGCAGCTGAGATAAAACTTATGCCCTGTTCTGAGGGAGATGGCTTGCAAACTCACATATTCCTAAAGCTATTCTGAAAACCCACATTACCAGATCTACAGTGGCAAATAGCCTATGAACTTACTGACCCTGGGAAAAAGCAGCTTTAAATAAATTCTGCTGCTCCTACACTCTCTAGTTAGAATTTCAATTTTTAGATGCAACTCAATATTCCTTGCTTAACCATTTCCCAGCCTCTTGTCCCTTCCAATCTATTAGCCAATCAAATATATAGAAAGCAAGAGAGCGATGACAGGCCAAAACCAGTACATGATGGCAAAGTTCTCTTTGACTGACTTAATCAAAAAATCTGACTTAAACTCACTGATTGTGAATAAGTTCTACTGCTCCAACTAGTCTGCCATCTCATCTCATAATCCTTCCAGCTAGCTTTAGGTGCATAATCATATGCTCTGCAATCAGAAATGCATGAATTTTACGAAGGACATAGACATGGGGCATGAAGTGTGGAGATTAGTCCACACTCTGATGAACAGGCAACACAAAGAAAATGCACTGACAACTGGTTGTGCCTAGTAGACGTCTAGCATCAAAACCATCTCAGGGATCTGGGACTTGCATTAACTTGCATGAATGACCACACTCCACACTACAGCAGTGGACACATTCTTTCCTGCTTGGATGGAGACGTGTATTGCACTTTGCAAGTATGTCCAGGTGTTAAAAATGCAACATGGTGATCATATTTAGCACTTTAAGGCACATAGCTCTTCCTTTGTGAAAGTATGGTTCATAAAATTATATGCAGTGTTATCCCTCCTTTCAAAACAAATCACTGTCATTATATTGCACTTGCCTTCAAAATAGTACCAACCCTTCATTTCAGACTTTACTTTCTTCAGAGGGATGCAAAAATGGGTAGAGTATTTTCAAGCACCTGTACATGCAATTTTCTACTAACTGCATCTTCAGAGAAACTTCTGAGAACATGATACTCTTTAGAAAAGCACACAGCACCATAAGGACAGAGAGCGGAGCTCTTTACTGCATCTTATAGCCCATATATCTATGGGCTAGTAAAACAACAGCAGGTTGTGCTATTTCTTCTGCCCATACTATCTGGTAGCAGCTGTACAGAACATGACACTTTTTTAAATCCTTACTCAGTTTTCACTCTGTTGATGAAATTCCAGCCTTAGGAAGTAAGATAAGTGGACTTTCTTTCACACTTGGAGCAAATGAGGATTTTGTTGTGGATTTCAGTGTCCAGGATCTAAACCTGCAAGGAGTTTTCTCAAGTAAATCTGAGGTGTAATTGGCTACAGAAACCTGGATTTGGCTCAGGAGCTGGTCTGACACTATTGATAGGTGCTGACAGTTCTCTTTGGGAGTCTGACACATTTTATTCAGTCCTGCTTTCTCAGACTGCGCATCTGACACAAGGACTTGCTCCATTGAGCCTACAGCTGTTATATATGAAATATATTATTTTTAAAATGGTCAGATATCTTAACAATATGTTCACTTTAACATTTTTCTCACCAGGTTCAAATGTATTTGCTAGCTTCCTAGTTAGTGTAATGTTCATAACAAACTAGACAAGGATTTCATGCTAAAAGATGAGATACCTTGAACTGCAGTGGCATGAACGTCTGTTGTAATAAAAGCGTCAGATGTCATGGGCCTGGAATACACATTAATATCAATACTAACAGGCTTAGGAGAGATACAGAGCAGCATGAGCTACTCATGAAGAAGGTGAGTTGACAGTGTAAAGGACAGTTAATGCCAAACATTTGCTTGCTCAGTTACTTCATTAGTGCCTCTGTTTTGAAGGCTTAAAAGAACAGCTCACAGGCACTAAAATCCAGATTTGTTGCCTATCATTGCTATTTTCAGTTTCCATACTAGTGTAACTGTATACTGCGCACAAGTTACAACCAGTGTCTGTGAGCAACACAGATTTTTATGAAATCATTCAATAGCTGTACATCCCACCCTTCCCCACCCTCTGCATGTTCCACAGACACACAGACACACACCCCACTTGCACTTGCATCAAGGCTTGGAGCCAGACCCTGTTTAACCACTGGGGCCTGCAATAATTTTATCAGCTGAGGATCTAGCCCTGAGGGTATACCAAGAAGCCGTGGGGGCCACTCTTCGACTCCAAGCATTGGACTAGAGCCCACACAAGCTGTATGGTCAGGCTGTAAAGCTAAACAAGATACAAAGTCCTAACTACTAATAGCGTATGTCCTTGCCAAAGGGGCTGACGAGAGCTGGAGCTGGTGCAAGAGAAAGGGCAGGTCCATGCATCTGGGAGCAGATGAGGGGGGAAAGAAGTGGATATTTGTGTTTGAGGAGAAGGGAGTAGGGAGGAAGATGTCCTCCTTCCAGAAGCAGCATGCTGTATGTTAGCTCAGCTGCCATGAAACCACTGTCTGAGAGAGCCTGTAAGATCTCCTAAATGCTTATGGTCCTTCAGTGCACTTCCCACAGTCCCCCTGAGGGCAAGAAAATTTCCTCATTACTGGCTTCCAAAAGCTCTTCTGGTTTCTTGACTCAACCAAGACAGGTCCAGATGGACAAGGAGGTAGAGCAGATACATTAAAGGGGGTGAAACCAGGTCTGGGAAACAATAACCATCTCACCAGCGTGACCTGCTACCCAGCAAAGACACCGTTTGGCAGGGCTGAAGGGGCTGTGGTGGGAGGATTGCCTGCACAGGAAAGGAGGTGAAGGGCAGGGACCTCTGTGAGCAGATTTACCTGTCAGCGGAACAGATATTTCCGCTGTTGGCAGCAAACCCACTTTAGGAGGTTCCTGCTTGTTCTCCCCACCCATAACTGCTTGTTCTTGTCCCTGTAGGGGAGTTCCCTCTCTGACATAGGCCAGATAATCTTTCTTTCCCATGATCTGAATGAGGTATGAGAACTTTTATAATGACAGTGGGGGGCATTAATATTTTAGCTGTTTCGACCATCATGACTACTGGTTGAGCTCACAAGGCAAAATTAATAGCCCTGCTCTAAATTGCTACAGAAGTGCAGTACAGAGACGCAATTGCTTAGTCATTAACTGGGGTAGCTGCACAGGATGGACATTCCCTAAGAAAATGTGGTTAAAATGTAAAGAATTACTGTTTTCAGGAAACTGCAAAGATTTTTCTCCTTATATTCTTTTTTCAGTTTTCCAGATATATTTTATTTGACTAAAAAGCAAGAAAGTGTAACAAGGTAACTCAATTGGCTAATATGAAGGTAGGTTTTCACAATAGTTTTGCACTGGCAATAACAAAGGATTTCTTCCAGCAATGAAAATAAAACCGATTCACATTATAATAGCTTGGACTAGCATAATGTTCTCCTATGGCAAAGTGAAATATAATTATCAGTTATATTTTCTGATACTGACAGGAATTAAGTTCTTATGAAGCCATTAAAACTAGAGGTCACTGAATATCTGTATTAATTCCCTTATATGTTAGCTGCTTGTGTTGGAGTTGTGCCTAACAACCTCTGTCAAATTCGAAGTCCCACATGTAGATGTGCAGGTGGACCCAATATCTGCCTTGGAAACTTAGGCAACACTGCAATAGGACCACACTAACTAAAAATTGCAGGGCAAGGGATATCAGAGATATGTGCCTGCACAAGGTAACCATGTGCACCATCATATTACATCCTGTCAATTATTAGTATATAGGCATAAGCTATTATTTAATATTGGAGGGTGAGGAGGTTGATTTTTTTTATTATTAATATTTACATTTATTTATCCATTTTGGGGCACCAGTGGGTGACATATAGACTGCTGTTGTGGTATATATTTAGTGAGAAATATTTTTCAAAAAAATCCAGGGTGCACGGATGATGCAGAAGGAATTGTAAAGTCATCCCAAAGCTGCCAGATAAAATGAATATAAAATTTCAGTGTCTTCAGTAACCTCTTAGCCATCAAACTCTATGGTACAACCCAGCATACTTCTCTGGGACAGCCAGGGTTTGGATCACAAAGGAGAATGCCTGCTTTCTCAAATTAGTGGGAAAAAAGGTACCTTCGTCACTCCCACTCTTTTCTAAATGCCTCTGTTAACCACAGCTAGCCAATCCCTCTGACTTCTCTGATAGTGCTCTGGTGTGATAAAGGAAATTTTGTCTCTGTCTCTTTCTGCTATCTCTTTGTGTATTTATCTCCAAAGGACTTTGACTACAGAACACGCCTCCCCTGCATGCCTCGGCCCTTCTTTGAGGAACTCGTCTATAAATGGAACAGCAGAAATGGGGAGGGAGGAAAGGGAAATAGGATGTGACTCGAGGACCTGCGTTGCAACCACAGATGTCCACCGCTAGACACACACTGACGTCAAGAGGATCACGCCCTCAAATTAGTGCATAGAAAGAGAACAAGGTTGGGATCTTTGAAACTACTCTGAATTGGGTTTGCTTTACAGATGTCTTTAGTAAAAGTGCAATTAGACAAATATTTTCAAAAGTAACCTCTTCAAAGCTGACGCCACTGATCATGTATCTTCCCCATGTTCTTCTTCTAGGGAAGCAGTTTTTGGTGTTGTCTCATCCTCCTTTTTAGAAGGGACCAATCATTCTTCCCAAAGTCTTAGTCTTTTGTTTTTTTTCTCTCATCTTCTGAGATTTAATCAAGTGAACATTTAGCAGAATAGTTTGGTATTTTGTGAACACAATTCTTTTTTTTATCCAGTTGAGACCCCTTTGTGATCACATAAAAAAGAAAACTGTTGTGAGCTACAGGCTGTTTACACTGTTAGGAGGTTGATACGGGTCAGTTCTCTAAGGTTATTCTTAGTTCAACTGCTATGTAAACTGTTGATGTCACTGACTGGAGGCTGCTCTCCAGGACATTATATATATGATAATTATATGACAGAAAATGCAACATATAGTTGGATCTGACCTCCAAGTTTACTAGTTTAAAAAAGGAAAAAAATGTCTGTAAGAAACTTGCTGTTTTTCTTGTTACTGAAATGTAATAAATGCCTTCAAGTTTATACTTAGTTTACAGCATATACAAGAATCTTTCCTCACATGGACAGCAATGCCCATCCATCTTCAACCTAGGGTACATTTTAAGTCTCAATGTTCACTGCCTCCAGAAAACATTTTTGAGACAAAACAGGTAAAATCTATTTCATAAATAGACAATCATCTGAAACTAGGATCTTAACTCTCACATAAACATTTTATGTTACTCTACAAAGGAATCTGAGAGAGATTTTCCTGAGAAATCACAAATCATCAAAAATGAATTAAACAAACAAGGGATTCAAGAAAAACAGCATTTCTTCACTCAGCACGTTTTCCTTGATCTTCATGGGCATTCAGAATTACAGCTGCTGATATTACCACAAAAGCATGTTTTTATTGATTTTTCTTCCTCTTCCTGTAGAGCAAGCACAGCTGCCAAAATGCAAGCTCATTTCTAGGCTTTTTTGTACATCACCAGTTTACCATGTTCCAACCATTCATAGTTGTGCAACACCCCCATCGTGGTACTGGGATTACCGCAATGTCACAGAGAGTTTAAATGAGGCTTATGGAGCTATACAATTGTAACTATATTTTATATGCATAATTAAATGATGCATGACATGGAAATAAGTCAGCTTTACTGGAACAGAACAAACTGACTGCTCTAATGCAACAGTTAAGCATCTCATCAGTCATAAAATGAAACAGGTTTAAAGCAAAAATTATTTAGAAAACAAGATGCTTGACATTGTAAAGTGCATGTTCAAAGGATAATTTTTAGATCATTAAGGAAATGTACTAATCCAGTCAAGTTTTCAAAAGAAAACCAAATGTTATCCTCTGTTTGCTTTTTCACCATGTTGTGAGAATAGATCACTCTGAGGGAAGAAAATCATGTATGCAAAACACTGCATGAAGCTAAAGCAATGCTTAAACGTGGCTAATTTCTATGTACAGTTGATGATTTAGCGTTTTCATCCTTCAACAGATGAGACAGCACTGCATGTCTTTAGTTTACTTATTTAAGATGAAAAAAAGGAGAAGGAGTAAAAATTTGATCCTGCTTCAATTTATTTCAGTGGCAAAACTCTTGCTGTGACTTTAGTGGGGGTGAGACTGCATCTTAATTCATTCAATGTGAAGAAGAAAAAATCAGCTGAAAATAATGTTCTTGTTTATTAGATTTAAATTACTGTCATAGTTGTTTTTAACAGTGTTAAGTAACTGCTGTTTTAAAAGTCAAAGTTTGCCTTCAGTCTTGCCTTTTCCTATGTGCTGTGTCACAATGCAGGCTCCTGGTCCTCTGACCAAATCAGCACTGGTCACAGCAAGCATGACTTGCTTTTGGGGCATGGCTGCATTCCCGCATGGGAATGATATATGTTTGTGGATGTTAATATGGATATGTCACAGGTGATAATGTCCAAATCTGGGCTGGGGCATACCCCCCAGCCAAGAAAGCAGGGTGTACACTTTTATAATATAGATGTATTCTTTGAGTGCACAGACTACTTCTAAGATGTCCATGAAAAGCAATTAAAGCAAATCAATAGGCTTAAATTTGCAATTACGAGCCTGCATTTCTACTGGAAAATTTTAGGCCACAAATTGAATAAGGTTGAAAATTTATTTTTTTTTTCTAGAAGGCAATCAGCCTTCTGGTCTGGTTATTCTCTGCCTCTTCCTATAAAGTAAAACCTAGAAACACACATGAGAAATCTGTATAAAAGTACCTGTCAATAAATTAGCAAAGACTACTACCCAAAAGATAGACAGAAATAAGACTGTCTACACTGTATGAATTAAACACATCCGTAGGTACAAATTATGACACAAGCTGTTCCGTTCTTCCGTAACAGAGCTGATGCTGTCCTGTAAATGACATTATTGAATGAGACGAATATATACAAAACCTTCTGCATTTGCTGTAGACATTGGAATGAGGATGTTAAATGAGGTAGCAGACAACAAGGACGTGCTGCTTAGGAAAGCTGAATGTCACTTCTCTGCTTGAGGAGTTCTGCAGTTTGGATAATGGTCACAGAGTATCTCCAGCTACATGAAAATGGATGATAAATACACACTGTTGCTCGGAGACTGAATGTAGAGTTATACAAAGGCTATTAAAATATGGAATATTACTCAAAAATCAAGCCTTAGTTTTCTAAAGATGGTAATCTATTAGAAGACAGTTTGTTTGCCTTCTCCTAATATTAGAGCTATAACATCATAATAAAACCACCTCATAATCTTGTAAGAGTATCTAAGAGATATAGATCAATTAATGTCTATGTAGTGAGAGCACTCTAGAAGCATCATGACAGCAGTGACAATTTCTATAATATGAATGACATGCACCAATATCTAAAAGCTAAAGTCTAAATTAAGAAGATAAAAAGAAATATTGAAGAATTATTCAATTAATGCATTGGAGAAAATGTGGGAATATAAGATGAGGTATGTAGTTAGAGATCATAGTGTATTATATTAACACAGGTGCAGTATACATGACTTTGCCTCTGTATTACAAGATATTTTGACTTGTGTGCGTTTGTAGTTTTATGTGTGTATGATTTTTTAGAATGCATTTTTAGAACTGGGGCAAACAATAAAGGAAATCCATCATATGACATCATGTTGATACCCACATCATTCACTGGAATATCTGTATTTTAACATTTCCAGCATAGATTTCCAGCCCTTGAGCTATCTCACAGGAGATGTAAACCTATAACTGGCATGTAGACAAGCTCTAAAATTTTAATTGCTGTCTGAACACAGAGGACTTGTGACGCACTGTGGTTTATCGAAGCACTCTTGCGGTTAAGACACTTCTTTTAGCTACCACACCCTGCTCCTTCTCCTTCTTCCTCTGTCCACCACTGACTTCTTTTTTTCTCTCTCAATTTTCTTCCTCTCTGTGTTCCTTTAATATCGTTCCCTCTTCTTCTTTCTCTCTTCTTGTCCCCTACACTTATTCATCCTCAACATTCGTCACTTGGCGTTCCTTTTTTTCTCCTTTCTGTCAGGGCATGGGAAGAAGCAGTCTCCTAGCCCTCAGCTGAGGTATGCTGGGCTGCAGCTGTGAGATGAAGTAACTGCAGGGGAAAGTCCTGCTCTCTTCCAGCTCTCCTGCCCGAGCAAATGCTTAGGCGTCCTGGGAAGATGGAGCTATGCCATCCCATAAACATATTGCACTTGGAAGGGGATGAAACCTTCCCTTGAAAGACAATATCTTTAGCAGCCAAATGAACACACATGTGTGACCAGGTTTTCAGAGCTGCCTGATGTGGCCAATTTTGGTCAGTTTTCCATAAAGAAGGAAAAGGGCCCCGTATTATCCTTCTCATGATATTTCAGGTCTTAATTCCAAAGAATGGAGATGCCAGGACTTGTCAATGACATGACTGTAACAATTTTATGAGAACTGGCAAGACAGTTCATTTCTCCTACATCTTATTCTCAGAAACATTTGAGTTATTTTGGATGGAATACTTGGGGGGGGGGGGCAGGGGGGAAGGTAAGCTTAATTCTGACAACTATATTAAATAGTCAGGACGTCTGCCATGCTGTTATCAACAACAAAAACATGATTTAATTATGACAAGCACTACCTGCACCATTTACAATGCAGAAGTGTGAAAACAAAGCAGTAACTTTTTTCTTGTTCCCTGTGGAAAAAGAAAAATATCCCCCCTCAAAAAAAAAAAAAAAGGCAAGAGGAGGTACAATAAAGTCTGATAAATCTCTTATCTCTTTCCTTTGGCTTTTCAGTTCCGTCACAGCTCTCCAAATTAAGATTTATGTGCCATTTTGTATCTGTTGTTGCTTTTTTTTCCCCCTACAGGGATATAGGTGGATAAGTTTGGATAGGAAACTGTATCCCTCAAGCCAAACTGAAAGGTTTATAAAGTTGCTAATAAAAGTTTGGGTCAGGGCCTAAATATCAATCATCCACTCATTGTCTTTTTAAACGAGCTCAGGCATTTTCCCAACCACTCCCAGCAGGTCTCTGCCACTATTTTAAACTAAGATTTCAGTGATTATTTTTCTCCTGTGTTGACCTCAATAATTTTTCTCTCTCCCCCTCCTTACCTGCCAAATGCATCCATCAGGATTTTGCCAAAGGCTATCTGCTTTTGAAGTCAAGAGGAATTCACTAATCATGAGTGTCAAATTCACAATAAATGCCATCACCATATGGTATATGCTGCTATTGGGAATTATCTCAAAAGGCCTAGCTGTGAAAAGTCTGGTTATATGTTAGGGGTTTTTTATTGCTAACTTTCATAACTCATGTCAGGTCTTTCAGTTTCTGTATTCATTGGCTTAAGTGAGTGCAACTGTTTCCTGAATTTATAAAAATGTTGTCAAGATCCCTTGATCTCTCTTCCCCTGTCTCTCTCACAAAACCACATACAAACACATATATATACACAAGGGAATACCATACACAGTGGCATACAAAACTAGCAAAAGAGAAGCTTGTAAATAAATAGTATGTCATTGTGCTTACTCAATAAATTCCTGTGTATGTTAAACTCATAATAAACATATCATAACCACTGATGAAGGCTTTACAGCCTCCTGTCCCATCACACCATCCTGAGTGTAATTCTGTAATGCATAGGAAGACCTAAGTTTGAAAAACTGAGAGCAGAATTAGCTCCCATAAGGGCAGGGTGCTGACATAACTGGAAAATAACTAATCAGAGACCATTTGCTTTAGCTAAAGAAGACAATATCAAAGTGATGTATCTCTGTGCCTTGTAAAAATTGTGGAAGTGTACTGTATAATCAAAGCAACAATAAACTACCTTCTTTAAGAACTTGTCCAATAAAGAATTAAAAAATACATCTGTGTTTAAACGCCTCAGCCTGTAATACACTCAACAAGTACACATAAGGTTAAGAATGTCCTCAGAAAAACATGCTTTTGCGATCCAAAGAGGTAAGAAGAAAGAAAACAACATTTCAAAAGTTTCACATACCAACTTAGTGATAGAGGGAAAAAAAAAAATACAAAAATAAAACGTCAGTGCCATTTGAAACACTTGGGGCAGCTCTCTCGACTTTCCCTGATGCTCTAGAAAGGTGTGAGTGCCCTCCATGTCCCATGTCACCCCCACCAGCCACACAGGAATGGTTCCAATGGGCCTCATGGCATTTCAAGTAGCACTAGAAGCCTATGTTTAGGCAATGACTCTCCCCTAATTTATGTATGGTATATAAATATCCTTTAGGAGCAAACTGAAATAATAATTTTAAAACCCAGTTGTATCTCAGAAACTTGTACCTCTCCACCCAAAAAAGAGAATTTAATACTGTCCCTAGGCAGAATTCATCCATCTTTAAGGCTTTGTAGGGAAAACTGCATTTCGTTTTCCTGATTAATAATACAAATGAACCTCTGGCAACATCACATCAAAACAAAAGTGGCAGAATCAGAAAACTGCTGAAAAGTTTACCTTTATAGGAAAGCTTAAGTCTTGGGATGTTTTGTTTTGATGTTCCAGTGACTGGAAGGAACAGCATCGCTAAAGATAACAGGCTGCAGGCATGTGGTACTTGGGAAGCTCTCATTCTGCTCTCTTCTTCTCTATCTTCTTTTGCACTATGGTGAAATATCTCCCCGCTTTTCAAACAATCCAAATTTAATCTGGAAGCAAAAAGAAAACATCTGTAGATTTTTTTCATTATTATATAAATAATAATTCTGAAAGCAAGCCACACCTATGTTTAAAGAGTAGTTCATTTAACACGTTTGCTACAAAAGTATTTTTTCCTCTAGTATAAATCAAAATGTTGTAAATCTCTTTCTTAATACTAAACTTACACACTTTGAGATTGGCAAAATATATAAAGTTTTCAAACACCAATGTCTAGCATAGCTAAAGTTTAAGCACAAATTAAATTAATGCAGTATCCATAAAAAGAACATTTGCCATTCAAAAGTGACCATACAACTCATTAGTTCATACTGTTCCATTGGATATCTTAATGTTTTATAACTCTCTCTTTATCTCAGTACAACAGCTATTGTATGTTTATGTCACGACTAGAATAAACTGTAATATCTCAGATACCATGGGCGTACAAGCTGAGTTAACAGTGAGTACAAACGCATCATAAACTTTCATAAATAAACTAATAAAATTGGATAGAGCAAGCAGTTGTGTTTAGTTTTAATAGAGAAAAAAGTCAATGCGGCTGATGGATTTAAATGTGCTTTCAGTATGATCTTTCTAGCAGAATAACTGCCTCAATTCACCCACCAAAATGTCCTATAAACTTTAATGAGTGGTTCATACTGAGGTCAATAGGCTGATATGGGACTTTGTTAGCACGGTGTGCAACTAAGCCAGCTTTGCAACACTTTTCACTTAATAACAGTCATTCCTAATCCATAAATCTTACAGTGTTTTACAAATGAAAGTAATTATCACTGTCCTTATTTTCCCTATGAAAAAATGAAATCATAAAACTACAGTGAACCTATTTCCTCAAGGTCACGCTGCCACTCCAGTAGCTGAACAGAAAGCAGCAACAGTTCTCCTGGTGTCCTGTTTGTACCCACTTATAAGGGATCCCTTTTGTCCAATATCTCCACTTTTGCATATGAAATTATTTGAAATGGCATCCTGAGTTCTGAAGGCAGAATTTGACGGTTAATAAATCACAGAGGTCAGAACATGAAAATATCTGTGCGACCAGATCCTTTCCCCTGCAAGTGCATGATACTAGAGGTCAAGGGAGATAGTTAACAAAATGACAAATGTCAGTGTTGGAGTAATGCTGTAAATCAAGGAGTAAGGAAATGTTATGGTTAGTAGCGAGATTAATGGCTCATGACTTGCCATGAAAATTCTTTTCTGAAAGGTACTGAAACTGCCTGATTAAAAGAGTAATCCTAGTGCCCGTGCCCACATCAGCCAGCACTTGCATGGACATCAAGGCAAAGGCTCCTTGTGAGCCCATGAGAGATTCAGCACAGCTCATGGCCCTGAAGCCACTCCACAGGTCTGGCACTTAAGCTCACTGAAGCACTGATGCCAGAGGACCTCTGTGAGCTGCAGAGGCATCCAGAATCAATTTAGCACCTCATGATGCAGGCAGTACATCGTTCCTGGCATGAAGGCACTGGAAAGAGGACCCCTTCAGTTCTCCCTGACAGATGTAGCTGGGGCTTTCTGAGGCTCCAGACCTTCTGCCAATAGCAAAAGACAAGGGAGTGTACAGGAAGGGTGTGACGGGGAAAGAGAGAGAGGGAAATGATTTGTAAAACGCCCGAAGCATCCTTCCTATTGCAGAACATTGAGCTTCTTTCTTCTCAATCCCTTCCTCAACACTCACATTCAGTCTGAATGCACCACTTTTGGCCAAGTGCCATTACATATTCATGAGATGACATGGAAAGAAAACAAAACAAACATGACATGCCTCTGGTTCATCTTTCCCATCCCTTTATTAGAGTATAGGATCCTGAGAGAAGGCCCTTACTTCTTCCACGCTGGTACATCTATTTGTGATTGGACTATGAAGGACTGCTGTTGACTAGACTATCACAAGGTTATACCACCTTAAAGAAATTTAATTTTGGGGGAAGAACAGGAAAAGAAGGGGAGGGAGAAGGGGGAGGACTATATTAAGACAAGAGATATCAGCCCTGTTCATCTTCAGCGGGATGATAGACACAGACCATACTTCAAAAAGAAGTAATTAAGAGGGAGCCAGTCTCACTGCAAATATGCTGAGAAGTCATGGCTTGAGGGTCTGGGTCTCAGCCAATAGGGATCTCACCAAAGGATTTGGGACTCATTTTCCCCAGGCAAAGTACAGTGAAGAATCAAGACTAAATTTGTCACTGATAGAAAAAAACAGTTGCCTGAACGCACTGTCATTTGCTTAATTGCAGATTGAGGACCAGCAACAACCTTGGCCTTCCATACCTCACAATCTCATTTTTTCATGTAGGGTTCATTTGCTAATGGAAACCTTCCTTCTTCCCCCCCCCCCTTTTATTTGAATAATGTCTGTGAAAAACCATTTGCTTTAATTCCTGACACAAGGCGGTTAGTTTACACTGGAGGCAGCTGCTCTCTGAGCGCGAGCCAACCCTGTCTTGTCCTAGATTCATTGCAATCTGGCCAGATTGTCACATATATTTTTAGTTTATGATGATCTCCTAATACAATTTCAGCTTCTACACAGAGTGCTTCCAGCATTCTAATGACTAGCTCAGGTTAATGAACTTCAGCCCAACTAACTGGCCATTAATCCTAAGGAAATATCCTTCCTCTCTGTAACATATGCAATGTCAATCAGTGTCCTGTGCTTAAAAGAGCCATAGTCACGCTGCTCAGAAGTAATCAGATCCATGAACAGAAATAAAATATAAAACCTAAAAACAAATCTAACTCCCTCATTCTTTCCTCCCCTCAAAAGTAAAAAGAGTTTTGTCAGAGGAGGAAAAATTATTGTTTCCTTTAGTTCTTCAATACTTCTGCTAAGCACTAACATGCACTAAAACTTCCTCATCATGAACAGACCCAAAATAAATGAGGAAAAAGAGTTTGAAAAGAAAAATGCTGAGGCTAAAGCTGCTTTCCCACCTTGGCTTCAGCTAGGAAATATCTGCACTGTGTTAATTATCACCTGCGAGACCAACTGGGGAAGGAAGCTATGCATACACCTCGCTGAAATAGGGGTATTTCCAGTGGAATAAAGGAGCTATTATTTGCCCCATGTGGGGGTGGGAGGCGCGATGCTGAAGAGGGGCTGAGGATCCTGGCTCCATCCTGCTAAGACCTCTCTGCGGGGCTCATAAAATCATAACGGGCTGTAGGTTAAAACTGCCAAAAGACAAAATGTTGATCTGCTGGTGTCCTGCCATCTTGCCAGAGAGAGGCAGCTAGACGTAACTGGCACATGCGTGATGTCACGTCCCTGAAATGAGGTGTCACCTCCCTGCAATTGATCAGATTTAGTCGAGCCTATAAAACAGATTGCTCTGAAGCTACTGTCTGAAACAGGAAAACCTGGAGCCAATTTACTAAACATAATTTATTCCAGGCTCTTTGTTGCAATAAACAGAACTCTTCAGCCTTCTCAAACACACAGACAGTAGGGAGCTCTGTGCTTATGGGAGTTTTTTCAGATTGTTCAGCTCAAACCTGTCTAAATGCAAAATCTCGCATTTGCAAATACTGTGTAGGTTTCCAACTTCTCCTGGCGTCATAAAGTCCAGAGCTGAAAGGACTGTGACCCGTCTGCAAACACACATTTTATTAACAGTAGTTCATGTAACTCTCAGTTTAATTCCATAACAAAAACCTATACAGAATTGGAAGATAATTTAAAGCCTGTCTCCAGTACTGGTTTTCCAAGGCCATTTTAAAATTCAGAATTTTGTACTCCGATAAAGAGGACAGTGAAAACAGCCTGCAGCAAATACAGAAAAAGCAATCAATGACATGGTATGTCTCAGTTATGCTTAATCTAATAGCAATGTTACAAATTGCAAGTAACTACTGAAAATCTAGAGCAACCTTTCAGTTGGCTCATGCTGATTAAAAAAAGCTAGAATAAAATAGAAAAATGTCTGATACTCACTATGGACTTACAAGTAGGCTGAATAAGTTACCTAGACTATTTAGTCTCAATATATAAACTATTATCTCTGATGCCCAAGTTTTTCTTTCTTCTCCTCAGCTATCCCTGGCTGAGATCTTGCTTTTTTTTTTTTATTTTTCCATGAAGGGAGAAGAGAGTAAAAGATGTCCCTTGCAAACATTGATCAAATAGCATGTTTAGCCTGTTAGACGAACGTAATGCTTTAAAGGATTTAAAACTAATTAGCTGCAAAAAGAAACAAAAAGTACCCCACTTATAATTCAAATGTATTGAAAGGTACGTTATCTGTTTACTCATATTGTACACATACTTTATATATATGCATACAAATTTAAAGCACGTTACTTTGACTGCAAATATACAGATATATGTTTCCAATGCATTTACTTGTAGCAGTCTCATCTATAAATTATCACACATATTCCAAGAGGAAAATGACTATGGTTGCCTACTGTGTCGTTCAAAATTGTACTGTGATCATGATCTGGATATCAAATATTCTGTGTTAATACGAGGGAAAACTACAAGTATATGTGAGTCAGATTAATAACTCATAAAATAAAATAGACTAAAAATAAAATTATATCTCCAGACTTACTTAACATCCTTAACTTACTTTTTAAATAACAAAGATGACATTCATCCAGAGCACAATGAAACTATGTTCTTGTACCCCTTAGATAGACAGTCTGTTGATATATTATTTGGCAGAGGAGGCTTTTCTCTTCATTGTGAAATCTCAGTTTAAAGCTAACTCCATCCAAGAACTGGTAAACAGTATTATTCATCACTATTCTCCCATTTATTAAGTAGCTTTTGTGCTGTTTATAGTGCAGCAAATGTTCTCTTGCAGGATTCTGAAAAATACTTCTTTTTACAAAAAATCCCAGATCGGTATTACATCACTTCCCAACACTAGCAAAAATTACTGAATAAAAAGATAATGGTACAATCAAAAAAATACTTGAGCCTACAGTAGGTGATTTTTTTTGTTTTGTTTTGTTTTCCTTAAATCACTGGGTTTAATATATCTGTTGTAGATAAGATTTTGCCATAAAGCAGACCTTGCTATTGTTAAATATTCAGATGAATAGTAAAGACAGATATGATGCATAACCCAGCTTATAATGAGTTTTACAAAGCTTTACAGTCTTTACCTTTACTGAGCTCCTCACAGGATTTATACCCTATCCATTCAACACCAGTAATTTGGAAGGCAAGAAAAATCTCTACTCTGATTCTCACTTGAGAAGAGCCAAGCAGAGCAAAGAAAAATGAAGGGACTGAGAGACAAAGAGGATGCAACTGAGGCAACAGAGAGTCAGGAAAAAAACTGTTTTTATTGCAGAGAAACATCTGATAATAAATAAAGCTCTCCAATGGGTAGAAAATATGTTTGAGGATTACATTGGATTTTTTGTTCATTAAGATAAACTCAAGCTAAAGTAAAACTGGAGACAAATAAAGTAAAACATGAGAGAAGAAGAATGAACTCACTTACTTATTTGGTGTATTTTTTATAGTTTTCTGTATCTTTCTGAAGCTAGTCTACTGATAGAAGCATTTACAAAAGGCATGTACTCTGTTTGGAGATAAATACTGTTAAGAATGGGTAACCTTTCTAGAGTAGTCTGTGTCACGCTGCTATGAAAAGCTTATCTGACCATGAAATTTACTATCGGGCACTTAAAAATATACATGTAGGAAATGAGCACTTTATCCTCAAAAGATACCAGGATATTTTTCAGGTCAGTGTCAGTGGGGTCAGGATTACACCCAAAGATTTCACGTAGACACAGAAAAAATCCTTTCAGAACATGACAGATAGACAGCCGTGCACACAGGCATGTTATATATCACTAGAAGCGGTGATTCTGAGAAGTTTTATCTGTAGCATTGTATCTTTTGGACATATAATGCATAAATCTGCATAGACTGATGATAAAATAAATGCTACTCTCTAACCCTAACTTTTTGTATATTGTGTCTCCTTAAAAAAAGAAAAAGAAAATCAGACCTATAGTTTTACATTCTATAGCCTGTTTCTGAAGCACCATGTCTATTGTCCAAGAAAAAGGATGGGATGGAAAGCAACTTGTCATCTGATAATGATATTGCAAAAAGGAGATAGGTAGATGAATAAAATGTCTCACCAGTCAGATGTGCAACTGATATCTTCCACACATAAATATCTACTTGCCTTTCACTCTAAAGTTAGATGCATTTGCATCTCAGATCGATTTTTAGCTTTTTTTTTTTTCTTTTTTTGGTGGAAGGAAGTGTGACTTCAGATATTACGTCTGTAATAACAGCTTCCTATAGGCTCTTTATTTAGAAGCACATGAGAACACCCTACATGTCTGATCACTAAAAAAAAAAAAAAAAAGAAAAAGAAGAAACACAAGCCAAAGAAGAAAGCAGTGTATGGCACGATTTAGCAACACATAAGAATCAAAAGGAACCCTAAGCCAAACCTCAGTGTTACATTATTTTAAGTAGAGCATGTTTCCCCAGCAGACCAAAAAAACTTCTCAAGCTATGAAAAGTGATTCTAAGAGGGGTTTTGTAACTTTGGCATCCAAGAAAAGAAAAAGGCAGTAGGAAGAAAATTCCTAGAGACATTAATGAGAAGGTAGACTAGATGAAAACCGCTTCCTGCCGAGTACCGTGACATCTGAAGGTTTTTGAAGAGAGCCAGAGAATTTTCCTCTAAAATGTCTGTCACCACCTGCAGCACTTGGGGTGGCTTGGCTCAGCTCTGAATAAAGTAGACAGGGAGAGAACGCATGCAGGAAGCTTTGCCTGTGGAACAGCCTTGGCCTGCCGTTGAGAAAATACTGAAAAGCCAGAAAAGTGTCATGATGGCCATCAGAGAAACGAAATGCTCATTTTGGGGAGACCTGCCTGAACATTTAAACACTAACAGATTGCATTTGTCCTGCTGAAACCTGAATTAACCCCAGGCAGCACTGTCAAGCCAGCTAAACCACTGACCCTGCAAGTACCGTTCTTTTGCTGGAAGAAACATATACCTACAATGGCCAACTCAAAGGAAGGATTACAGTCTCTTTTTCACCTCCAGGAATTCTTGCCAGTGTTTTGCTATGGAAAAACTTTTCTCTGTACCTCTTTTCATAGGATACCTTCTAACATCTGTAGGGGTGGAGCATGAGTCCTCTAGCAGTGACAGTTCTATTACCAGAGGTCTAGACTGGCTGGCATTTCTGGGGTCACCAATAACTAGTGGCAATGGGGTATTTTACAGATTAGTTACTTGAACAGAGACTTGCCCTACCATGTATTTTACATGCTTGTGAAAAATCCAGCTTGATGGGAAGATAGTGTAGCACTCTGGTGAAATTTGTCATGAAACAAGTCCAGACTTACTTCTAGGCATGATACGGCAGCAAGGTAAATAACAGTACATACTCTGAAAGCATATATCCAGTGAGCTGTCTGCATGGATATATCTATAGATGGAAGCAGTTAGAGCTCTTCTGTCCTTGATCCAAGTAATCCAGACCTAAGCCAGCTCCTACCATTGTATGGTTCCATTAATTGCATGCTATACAACAATATATCACACATTTCAGCTATACGTGCATCAGAGGCACCACTAGCGAGCCAACTCTGTGTGCAGGAAGAAATACTTTGGTTCTGCATGCAGCTAACCAGCCTATCTGTACAATCATAACCCAGCAGACTCTAGTAAAAAAACCCAACCAGAAAAAAAAAAACCACACCAAACCCTCCTCAAAATTGAAAGAAATGAACGAATATTTACATTTACAAATATATTTATAATGTTAATTTCATTTCACAGCAAATACTTTATTGTGCTAAAATTTGTAGCTAGATTTATCTGATGTAAGCAGAAATGGCAACCAGTCTGGAATTTTGCTTAAATGCTTGTAGGCAAAGCTGTATTTAAAAGCTGCCTATGGAACTCAGAGAAAACTAGAATGTTACACATATTAAGGACAGGCAACTGCATGTTGTAGTTGGCGTCTTAATGTAATTAACCATTTTTTGAATTATTTCTATTGTACCGATTCTGATTGATAGGATGTTCCATTAACTGCCAGTATTAGTTCATTGTCAGCTGTGTAAAAGTCTGATCTGATAATTTTCAAAAGAATTCAGGCTAATACAGTTTAGTGATGGTTAAAAAATGTGCACTTCATATGGCAGCTGGGCTTTGATCAAATATGTACGCTGTATATCCAATGGCATGTTTTTGTAGAATTCCTTTCATCGATGTATGGTCTCATTATTTGATGCACTGTCAGTGAACTTTGTACAATAGAGTCTTCAGGGCTTTAATATATAAACTACAGTATAGGGAGAGACATGCCGGAAGGATTTTAATTTACACTTCCAAGAAATTTTGATTTAATAATTCATGACTATACACTTGAACTCTATTGGAGGAGGGGTTTTTATATCTATTGTCCAACTAATTTTAGATCAACATTTTGTGCAGCCAATATGTAAAATGATATACATATGAACGTGTACACTGTAGTGCAGTGATGTGTGTTGGCACATTAACCCAGATATTATATTGTTAGGCTGAATGCATTTTCCTTTTTCATAGGTTTTTTAAATGCTTGATTTCATTTACATTTGGAGGATGTGTGACAGGGAACCAGCAGAGCCACTATAACACATCCCATTTGTAAGCTTACACAATTCACTAACTTAATGTGGACCTATTTGTCCTGACGGGTTTCCCTTGGGTACTCATCACCACAGTTACCCGAGCAGTTTAAAAGCTTTGATGCCTCTATCCTCTATCCTTGACATTATGAGTTAATTGATTTTTTTTAATGTTACCATAGGAGATGACATCACTTGCATAAGGTCACACCAGCAGTTTGGACCAGTACCCACATCCCCTCGATGTCCAGGCAGTACCTTAGTCACCCAGCCACCCTTCTCACCAGGGACTACACACTGCTGGCTGTGATTCCTGTGGTGAGATCCATGACTCACATACCACTTCTTCCAGTGTTTTACTCTTGATTTAAACCCTTGTGCAAACTGCAGAAAATTACAAACAATCGCAATTTCATTTTCCATAAACAAGAACTTCACAGAGCTGTGTAAGGAGTAACGCGTGGCCAGTGTGAGTTCAGATGGCAGGTTATCAAAGCTTTAACAGTCCTGTGTTCACTGATCACCAACTTTACCATTTTCAAGGGTTAGAACATGCTGCTGTTAGACCCTAAGAGAACTTTCTGCTTGTGTTGCAGCGGAAATCAATTTATATTTTGTGCAATAAAGTTGTTTTGCTGGTCTATTTTTAAGCTGCTTTGTGAAGGGTGCTAGCATGACAGTTCCTGGAATCTGAAACAGCCATACTGAAAAAGAAAACAAGAATTCAAGCATCACCACCTCCATTCAACGCAGAACTATTTCCACTTTGGTTTAAAACCACAATAACTTTCCTTTGTCTCGTGAGGACAAAGTGAGGACACAGAGTGCGCAGATGAATCAATACTTCACTGAAAAATAGCAAAGCTTTTTAGACAGTTAACCAGTTAGTTACTGGGGAGTTGCCATAATCACAAGATCAACACAAAAAAGGTAGGTTATAACACACCACTTCTAATTTCCTTTTCCCCAGTAGACACTTGTCCCCTAAGATGATGAGGCAGTCTCAATCTTGAGGGAGTTCTGAGCTGTCATTGCCTAAAAGAATGGTCAACACTGGAACAGGGGCTCAGGGAAGTTGTGGATTCTCCATCTTTGCAGACATTTGAAACTTGACTGGACATAGCTCTGAGCAATCTGATCCAAAGCTGAAGTTATCCATCCTTTGAGCTGCAGATGGGACCATATGGCCTCCTGATGTCCCTTCCAACCTAAATTTTTCTATTAGTTCTTTTAACAGCTAATGGACAGAGGAGTAACTGAACTGGATCACACATTGAAGGCCTTCAGCAACATCCAACACCGTTCCACTGATCAACTGAAGGCTCTGACAGCCATAAAATGTTTTTTCCTGCTCTCTAGTGATCACCCTTATCTTTCCAAAGACTCTGATGAGGACAACGCCTGCCTGATCTGCTCACAAATCAACTCCTTTACTACTCAAATCTGACTGAAATCAGGAATGCTTGCCTTTTATACAACTGTCTGAAAGCTGCAGTAACTCAAGAGCTGATTCACAAGCAGATCATAAATCTGTGTATCAAGAATAGCAACGTGTGCATAGGACAAGTGAAGTACACACAGAATAAATATAGACGCTGCATTAGCTATATAACTTAAACCCATATCTCTAGGCTGCCAGATATTGTTCACCCACGCAGTCCTGTTTTGCCCATCCCATGAGAACTAAACACAGAACTGAGTGTCAAAATTATTGACACTGTATTTGAATGCTTTTGTCTGCACTGATGAGACAAGAAGGGGATTTCTTCCAGGATTCCCCCACTGGAGCTCGAAGAGGAAGCTGGGTGAGAAATACCGCTGGACAGACTGCTGACACCCAAACCAAGCCAACAAGTTCTGCTCACTCAGAAGACAAAATGTCAGCTGTGTGTTCCAGCCTGACCTCTCTTTTCTGTTCAAATTAGCAACTCCTTCCTGCCAGTCTATTATCTCCTAGTTGGATCAAGAAGTAGAAGCCACTGTAATTACTACATTAAATGCTTCTCAAGGTTATGGGGAGAAAAATGACTAGAAAGGATTTGGCCTCCAAGCTGGCTTAGCTAGAAAAGGGATGTGGTAGAGAAGATTAAGTTGTGTTTCCATAGCCACGGCTGAGCAGGTGGCAAACATCCACCACAGGTGCTTGTTCTATAGAGGATCCCACTCGCTGGTAAAACAGGCACCCCCTAAAGAAATCATGGCTTGAAGATATCCAGGACTCTTCATGTCAGATGATCCCTATGTAAGTTTATGAAACCCCTTGGGATCATCATGATTAACTATCTTCCTTAAGCTATTCCCCACTGGGCTTTAGTGCTTTTAAACCACTGACCCCTTGAATTAAAGAGGTAGATTTCTCTTTTCACAGCTGTGACTCAACAGAGGGAGGAATTCAGAGACATCTGAAAACAAAGCCAGGCAGAATTTAAAACAAAATCTTTCAATGACAGATTTAGAGAGTGATGGCTGCAGCTGGAGCTTACAAATATAACAACTAACCAAATGAGCGTGCATTATACAAAAGCCTTACATGGACAGACCCTGTGAAGGGCAATTTCTTCATAAGGAACCAGAAAAAACAGAACTATGAGGAATAAGTCATCAGAAAAACTAGATTTTGGCTGTTCAAAAGGAACCTTGGTGCATGGGTCCTTCAGCAAACTAAATGGTAACCACCTCTAAAATGAGGAGATAGGTGATAACCTGTTAGACATTAATCTTTGATTTTTTTTTTTCCAGTCTGCAATGCAAAACTGAAATTCCTGTGCCTGGAGAGGAATAAAACACTAATAAAATGTAGTTTTTAGAACGTATATAATACCTTTCATGCATTCAATTTAAAATATACAGTAGTTAGTACATACATTATTGAGTCTTTGCAAAGGAAATTTATTCCTACTATTCCGGTTTCACAGCTGGGGAAGCTGATGCTAAATGTACTCAGTAGCCATCCTAGGAGGACTTGAAGTGAATAAGGAGTGGAATCAGATTATATAAATTAATAGCTATCAATGCCACTATCTTAAATATGATATGCTTTTTTCTACCCAGTTGAACGGGCTACCTGACACAGCATATCAGTTTTAAATAAACACACACAAGTGTAAAGATGAACTTTATAAAATGTAACAAATACCTTGAAGATACTCAAGCATGGAACACGGTTACAGAGGAATAAACCTATTGACCATCTTCACACAGTACTGCAAAAGCAAAACAACAATGACTACTGGAAACTGCTTCCCTTGTCTGCTCAGCTGGGGTATGTGACTTGCATTAATGGCACAGGGAATAATGTACTTGCACTCAGACCCAGGACTGACTGATGTCAAATGAAGTTCAACCATTCATATTAATGGGGATCAGCATTTGTCTGAGGGTATGGAAGTCTCTTAGACCTTAGGGTCATGAATTGACAAGCTATCGAACATTTTCTCTGTTGTGCTGACCATCCTCCATCCTCAATGAGATCAGCTGTCTAGACCTTTAGTCCCACTACAGCTGCTTTGTGCTCCTCCTGAGGCACAGAAAGAGCTCATTGCTAATTCTTTCTGCATAATGTGCAATGCAGGGTGAGGTCCCACAACTCCCTTTCTAGGACGCACAGAATAGTCACATTTCTCTGGAACCCAGGAAAAAACATAGACACATACACGTAAACTGTGAGTTTTGTTATTCTGGAGATCTTATGATTGACTAAGACATGGTGACGGAAGTGCCATTAATGACAAAAAAAATCCCACTGAAAGCATCATCCAAAAAAACAAAGATGACTAACAATTTGTACCAAGAAAATTATTGCTAAACTGCTAACGTCTCACACCATTAATAAACTGGGAGGAGGCAAAAAGCAGTTTTTCTTTCAGATGGACTTTATGGAAAATACCTTCTCACAGCATTTTTTCTTGACAGGTTCCAGAATATCTGTAAGCTTGTGGGTTGCAATCACTCTAATGATCAGTAAGCAGTTATTTCAGCCGGCTGATACAAGTCTGTGGCTGATAACATCTGCCAAAACATTAAAATATGGAAAGAAAAACACTGCAGCAGAATTTTGTTCTTCTTACTACTAAGTAGAGCAATTTTGGGAGTAAGGACAGTTATAATTTTCACCATCATCATTTATACTCATCATATTAAGAACAGCAATAATAACACTGACAACCGTAAATTTTTTTAAAATTTCTTTGCAACAGCAATTCTGCCAGAGGCAGATTTAAATTTTATGGATGATAAGAAAGTAGGCTGTTTCCAGTGACATTTACAAATTATAACCTAGCTCTGGCAGTCAGGACATGCAGAGTGAGACAGTTCAAAAAGCCCACTCAAACCTTGGCATCTCTATTCCTTCAGAGGCACCTCAGCCACATTCTTGTTTTTCAGAAGTGCTTGTATAAACATTAAGAAAACACAAAACAATAAAAAGATATGAATCCAGCATGCAAGGCCAATCCTAACAAAGGATGAGACAAATGAAAAAAACAAGACTAAAATAAATGCCTTATGTGCATAATAAATTTCAATATTATGAGTCGTTGAATTGACTATGAACTATGAATTGACCATGCCCCTTTTAATAGTTCCACATAATGTTCTCCTTTCTGAAAAAGAGGAACATCTTTAGCAGACATAGTTGCTACAGCTGATTGTTTCTTTGTTTATCAACAATATATATGTACTGTAGTGCAAGTTATGGTACTTAAGTTTGACTACGGGTTTAGAAAGCAGCACACAGGATGTAGGAGATATGCAGCTAGATCAGCAAACGCCTTCTGTATGTACTTGGAAAATCACCAGGAGAAATCACCAAGAAAACAATGCAAATCTGTTCCTCACAGTAATATAAGGTGAAATGGAAAGGTAAAAAAGCAAGACTGCAAACCCATGGAGTCAGTAACTGAGAAAGTAATCATATTTGACCTTCTTTCAACATTAAACTTGCCTCTCAATTTGCTTTCCTTAGCAATATGTATCACAAAACACATTACTAATTTTCTACATTTAAGCAGTTCTGGGTTTTCTCCACCTTCCTCATTCATTTCTTATTCCAGAAAAACCCTCTCACACAACAACTCCTTAGTTAAATAAGAACATAAAAATGTTTGTAATGACAAGACTGAAGGCTCATCCAGTCTAGTAGTCTGTTTTCAACAGTAAGTGTAAGGAAGAATAAGAATAGAACATTTATATATGATATTTCCCCACCCTTAGCGCTCCCCTTTCTCTCCATCTATTTTCAGCTCAGGAGATTTCCTGAGCCTATTGTGGCCTGTCTATTTTGTAACCCCCAAGTAGATATCACTTTCAAGTACTTGTCCAGCCTCCCTTTGAGCCCTTGTAAAATTCTTGCAACTGCAACACCATCTGGCAAACAATTTTGTATGTCTGCTACCCAATGTGTGAAGAACCACTTCCAATACCAACAATGCAATGTGACAACATATTCATTTCCCCTCATATACCACCACCTTCATAATATTAGCCTGAAAGTAGATCCCACTGGGAAATAAAAATAAGAAGATTCTGAGTTGTGATGATCACCCAACTGTTTTGACATTAGAGGCATTACACATGCTACCTCATTATTTTACTTTGTATAATAGACTCACAGAGTGGCTGGGAAATTAAGAGAAAATTGGTCAGAGAAAATTAAGAAGGTGATAGTAGTGGTCAGCTCTAATGAGTGTTTGCTGTCGAAGAAAAATATCTTGCTATGGTCACTGCACAAGATGAGATGTAATATTTCACAACTAAATCTTTGGTCAGAATCCAGGACCAGCTTTGAACATTCAACCAAAAAGTTTTTGACAAGATTGGCAAATACATGGGTGGGGCAAAATCACAGCTTAGATCAGTAAAAGAGAAACCCTCCAGGTTTCAGAGCCAACAGTGGCTCAACATCAGTAGCAGAAGGGCTCCTGCTCATCATTCTTGGTGAATACCTTCAGGCGGTAGGATGGAAAAAGCATCCCAGTACCCAGCAGTTGGGTAGCTCTGTCATGTTTCTCCCTGACAAGGCCCTCTGCCTCTCTCAGGTTGCAAGAAAATTCAGTTTTACTGGACTGAAATGGCCAGGTTTTCCCACATCCAGAACTTTTGCTCTCATTATAAATGAAATAAAAGGACTTTACTTTTGCACAAGTTGATACTATGTCTTTAAAATCTTCTGTTCTCAAAATTGTTAAGATAAATAATTTAAGAAATGTATGTTAAGATTTATGCTATAAACTGGCTATATGGAAATACAGTTATAAGCTTTATTAATCTTCATGTTTAAAGGTGTGAGTGCTGCAAGAAACAGCATCTTGCAATTTAGAACAGTAAAATTGTGAAGATTTATGTCTTCCATTGAAACATCTGGTCTTACCCACTGTTGGTGCCAGAATGGCAGACTAGATGAGCTACTTGTTTATTCCAGTCAGGTATTTCCTTGACTCCTGGACTTTATGTTAAGACATGATGAATATCTTACTCCCACTGCAGAGTTTTTACTGTCATGATGTCAATAGGTCAGAACTTGAAATTTACAGCTCAGGAAAGGGATTTCTCATTTGTTTGTTATATTCTAGTGGATCAATAGACAAATATAAATGCTAAAAAACAATTGTGCTTTATATACTCCCTACTTATACTTCATACATGCATAGTCATTAATTTAAGGGCCTGTCAGAATACAGCTTCTTTAGCAATATCCCATATAGTGAATCATGAGGGGTAGTAAATATCCAAATGGGTTACATCTCATAGATATACTACAGTGAGCCCTAGAGAAAAAGTTTCTTTCCTTTTACAAGAACACAGTTTTCAACTCACTATTATAAACTGCAATTATTCCAAAGGATTAAATTAGTTATATTTACTTATTTAGAATTAAAAATGATTTCGTTCTTCTAGTTTAGTTCTTTTTTTTAGTTTTTTGATTATCAAAAGTCAAGTTTTAAGTTAAGTTAGTATCTGCAGTGGATCATGATAATGTAGTGACATTTCTGTCATTGCCTAGTGAGTGTCAGAGCTGTTTCAAAAAATACATATATTCCAAAATTCTGTGACTTTTTTTATCAAAAACTAAAATTAAAAAGATGATGGAAAATATTACACTTTCTGAAAAAAAAACCTTATTAAGTTTTAAAACAGAAAAGTTACACCTCCTTTTTCAATTACAGCTACTTTTAAGATTTTCCAAAGGTAGCTACAATTTGGCTTTGATCCCACTATTGCAAAGTGCCAGAAATACCTAATTATAGCAGGGAAAATGTTGTGTGCACACGTATGTATGCATTTGTCTATAGTCTGCATGAGCAATTGAAAAATATCCAACATATACACACAGCAAACCACATAATTAAAATTACTCTTATGCAGAGTAAATTTGAGTTTAAAGTAGAAAATAATGGAAGGACAGAAGAGACTTCTCAGTACTAAAACATAATGCTTCATTTAATGAGTAATCCCTGGAGCACATGGATGTTTACCTCACTCTGGGCAAGCTCAAGTGCATGGACAGACAATTACAGTACTTCAGCTGATGTATGATAACTTGTTAAGCAGCTGTAATGCAATGACATGCTTTCATGGGCTTATAGACTGCATTTCGATATTTTCCTGTATGCCAATATGACTTTTGGCTCCCAAATATTAAATGGCTAAAAAATATCAGCATGTTCAAAGTTAGAATGACTGAATCTGGATCCACAAAGCACTAGAGACTGGTAAAAACTGGAACCTATGTCTGAAGTCTCTCCAAGTTTGGCAGGTACTGTGTCTGAATACACTCTGCCTTCAGAATAAAACAATAATAATAATAATTTTTAAAAAAAGACAGACAAGATTTTGCAATAGGAAAACCACAATACAGTTACATTGTGTTTTTTCTGAATAATGGCTGGATAGCAGACATTAATATGACCAATTGGTTGAACATGATAAAAAAAAAAAAAAAATGTAGACAGGCTGTAGATTATTAGTAAAGGCTGGCAAATGGCTTCAGAGAGCCTCCAAGTTTTGCTTTGGGAGAACAGCAAAAGGAGAAAAGATATTGCTAAAGCTTCACTTCCCATGACTTTTACACCACGGTCTCTTATCAAAGTGTAGGGTGCAAAGTTCTGAGACTGATGTTTGGCAAAAGCACAGCTTAAATTATAAAAAAAAAGGAAAATCTAATAGATGAATCAGGAGTTACAACAAACATGGAACCCCTCAATATAACATTAGCTTTTTTCAGCTGTTTTAATGTTTCATCATGTACACAGGACATGGATTTCATTGCTTTGGTCAGTCCTGCAGAGGCTATTGAGCACCTTCTTCAGTGTGGTGACTCTTCACTTCTCAATGAAATCTGTGAAAGCTGAAGGCAGTACTTCAAAATATTCATTATTTTTCTAAGCTTTTAGACTTTATATAAAAATCTTATTTTTCTATAGTTTCATATTACTAGGTAAGAAAAGTTAAATACAGAGAATATACACTGTTCTGCTTTGTAATATGTGAATGCTCAAATCTCAGAAATGCCCACTTTTCTGTATTTATTTCAATGTATTTCATCCAAACCTCTGACTGCCAATGTAAAAGCAGTCTTAAAGTAATTTGTAATGTTGTTATATCCATAATAGTCTAAGGATATAAACGATGCAAGATTCACAGAAAAGTAACTTGTGCATATTCAGATAGAGGCATACAAGGTATGTATATGCATGTCTTGTTCCATAGGGAATTATTGTGATTCACAGATCCTGAGTATGAGTTTGCAGCTTATTATGATCTTATTTCTGAAATATTAAAAATAGAATGTATTTTAGGGCTTTTTTTGTTATGAAGCAGAAAGTACCAATCAATGGTCATCTATATTTTTGTTGGCATAGTTCTGTATTTCACACAAGAGACCTTTGATATCAAAGCATGGCTGAAATATCAAAATTCCTTCAAATACTTATCTCTTTTAATGATAACTACAGCTGCACTCAAAAGCTTCTGCCCTTGGTATCACTTACATTCCCACAGGAATATAAATCTCTGAGAGGCAAGGGTTTAAAAATGGTATTCTTCTCAGGGCACTGGAGAAACACACAGCTTTATTCTTTTGATGCTGCATAACAGTATTATTGGGTTAACATGCTGAAATATACATTCTTTCTATTTTTTTTTTCTGAGGTTTATCTACTCTCACATTATTAATCTGAAAACAAGCGAAAAGAAAAACCAGGAAGAGACATCCAACAAATTCAGAATTCAAATACTGTCATTTGGGCCACTGAACATCTTCAGTGGAAGCAATTTAGTCCAAGGCATGGGAATATTGAAAAAGAAACATTATGAAGAGGCACTACTGAAAGCTGGTTGCTATCTGTTTGAGATCAAAGAGGATCAAAGCAAATATGAAATTGTCTTGTAGATGAGGTAATAATGTACCTAGTGATCTTGAAATGAATTGTTTAAATATCCATATTTCTACATTTCATTTTAAAACATGTGCATTTAAATCCCATGAGTAATCCAACAATGATAATCACAAAATAGTAATATAAAATTAAATTTAAAAATCAGGTCTATTGCATCCTTGAATCAAAACTATTTCTTTCATCACAGTAATGCCATATTTTTTTTAAAACCTAGTGACTATGTTTGTTTAATTTAATTCATAAATCCCTGGCTATCACTGCAATTTTACTCATACATAAGTTATCTGATATGCACTGCTATAGCTGTTTGATATATATTTCCAAATCCAGAAAAAAACTAAGACCTAGAGACACATCACCACCTCTTGCAGAAATGTCACTCATGCTATGAATAAAGCATAAGCTTAGAAAAACATCATCACCCAACAAACAAATAGCATTTGCTGAACCAAATACATGTGTCTGGAATTGTGCTCCCGAGCTAATTGGAGGCAGGCTCTGGTGCCGTACCACAGGACGCCGCAGTTGAGAAATCCCTCAAACTGGTCATGCAGAGTTCAGTGCGCCGTGCAACGGCAATTGCTTAACTGTGGGGGCAGGAGGCACGGCAAGAAATCTCAGAAACCAGACGGGGAAACAATGCTGTCATTTGTCATGGATGACCTTGGTGGTGCAAGGAAGCCAGCAAGAAGGACAGGGACTTGAGAGCGTCAGCGCCCGTGAAGCAGCAACGTGCCATTGAAAAGGAGGAGCCCTGGTCTGGGGGATAGCTGGGGCTGTTGTACAGTGGAAGAGCACTGGGGTAGAAGAAGGGTAGGTAAGACCAAGAAAGGATGACGCCTCCTGAGCAAACTGGAGGCCAGCACCTGTTCCTGCAAGCACTGCCCCAAACCACCACTGCGTCTGTATTTGGCTGTGTCAGGCTGGACTGGGGCAAGCCTATGCCTGGGACACCATGGTGATTGGCATGGGAGGGATTATTGCCTCTTGTTAATCTTCCTCTCAAAACTGGAGGAACACCTAGGTGAAACAAATTATTTGCTATCCAAATAGCAAAAGTTGAATGGGAATATGCATATCCACAGCTGACAGATTGTTTTATCCAAGAAGACTATCAAACTCAATCACAAGACATGCAAAACCTCTATGCTCATGTCAAGCACCTAATTCTAAACTGAGGTTTAATTTAGAAAGCTACTTCTGCAAGATAGTAGGCTATGACTCCCTGGTATATCCAAAGACAGACAGAGAAACAAAAAAACAACTGAAGGAGCTTGGTCACTTGCAAAAGCCTGTTATAATTTTTAAAATTCAGTAGGTGCAAGTAATGAACTAAAGGATACTTTCACCGGGATCTGGCCCAGTCTGATATCCAAGTTGGAGGACAGAAAATTTCGAAACTGTGCAACAACTCCTCTCCTTCTTTCCTGCGTGTCAGACTAACCCTGACCCTGAGTGTATCATCTTCTAGTTCAGCCTTGTCCAACATGTGGTTCCAGGCAGGATGTTGTTCATAAAACCCTCATGCACTAATTCCACTAATTGGAGCATTCAAAAAAAACCAGAGCTTTCAGAGGGGACCAAAAGGCAATGTTGCCTTTCTGACAGTAACATGCTATCAGCCACAGCCAAGGCTGGGAACTCATGCGTTAGTGAGGTAACATATCTTCACAAAAACCATTCAACCCAATCAGCCACACTGTGGACCTTGATTTATCCATCTGACAGCCCTGTTCAGCCCTGCTGGGTTGGACTTTGCCCAGTGCGACCGCCAGGAAGCTGCAGAGCATCTCCGTGAAAAGCACCTGCAAAAGGGGTGGAGGGGGAGGGAGGAACACTTCAGATTTGGTAAAATAGGTTTAATAGAGTTGGAAGTGGAAAAGGGCTGAACTGATTACCCTGTGTGAACTGACTATAGGAAAAATAGCCAAACAAAAGACAAACTAACACAACTGTTACAACAAAGCCAGTTCTGAAAGACAAAGCTGACAAGGCAACATCTTTTTTAAAAATCCTCAGGATATTAAGTGCATATTTGTGTGTTGTATTAAGAAAACTAACGTCATGACAACAGCTCAATTTAGCACAAACAATAGGCCAATAAATACAATACTAGTGCTTTAAAATAACTAAATAACCATTTGTTCTTGCATTTATGTTGCTTCCAAATACTGGCAGAACTCCTTCAAATAAACAAACAGCTCTTTTTTTTTAATTTTTTAAAGATTACATGTTGGCAGTAATTTAGGAGAATCTGGACATTTGTTCCATTCATCTGAGGTGAAAAAAACAAAGACACATCTATCACATTGCATTGTCACTCTTAGAAAGCCAAAACAAGGGCCCTCCAGGGAACAAAAAGTTTAATTATAAACTATCACTGCAAAACAAGATAGATTCTGGGACATATCTCTGGGAACACATTCAATACACTAAGCCAATATAATCTGAATTTTTTTTTTTTTTTAATGCAGGGCCATGGCTCTTTTTGGTGTCAAAAGAAAAAGCCAGCAAAACAGTGATCAATTACAGAGGCTCAAAGTTTAGTGCAAAATAATGTTCATAATATAGCTGGTGATTCTTCAGAAGCACTCACGAGCACAGAAAAACACAAGCAGTGTCATTGATCAGCAGCCCCTTTGTTTTTAAACTGTGCACTAGATTCGTGCTCTGCAATACTGAGAAAATGTGAAGTATTAAATAGGAGTCACAGTGCACAAGAACATCACCTTCTCTGCACTGCAGTTTTCAGTTTCAGTTCCCATAGAGCTTTTTATAATTGTTTTACCAATTTTCCCAGCAGAAGCATCTCAATGAAAGACAGAATTGCTCCAATATTTTTTCCTTTTAACCCTCCCAATGAAGAAAAAGTAGGAAATTTATTCCAAAATAAATTTGAAATATTTTTTAATCACACATGATGCATCAAATGGTTCATTTTTGTCCACAAAAAATTCCTCTAATAGGAAAATGTGTTTGCTAATTAAAAAAATTTAAATTTAAAAAAAGTTGAAAGAAGCTGTATCCTTCCTACAACTCAATGAGGCTATTTAATAAGGCTGCATTTTAGATTTCCATTATGTAACAGAAGAAAATTAGTTATGTCAATAACACTGTCAACAAGGTCAAGCCCCATAGGAATCCCTATGAATTCCTTCTAAAATCCTGTGTAGATCTGTAAGCTATGTCATGATCTTACCCACCACATTGGTGAAGTGTGGAGCTTATTTTAAACAACTGCATACTGACAGACTAATTCTGTTGTCACAAAGATGAACTGAATCTCTAGAAAGGCATAGAGCTGTCTCATAACACAAGAGGTGTCCATCAGGTAAATTGATTCTTCTGAGCAATTCCTGATTCTGAGTTGCAGAAGTAATCATGAAAGCTTTGCAGTGAATCTAATTTAGAGAAATAAATACTGAAGATTCTATGTTCTAAAATCCACACATAACATTGAAGATGAATGCTAATTTACCTTTTGTAAGAAGATACATTTCTACTTAGATCAAATATATAAATTGGTAAGAATACTGTTACCCATAGTAATACTATTGCCCATGTTCAATACCTTTGAATGTGTTCAAGACTCTTGAGATCATGCAATTTCTAAACATGAAAATGCATTTTTTTTGCCTAAATCATGATAATCAATACTTTAGAAAAGCTTACAGTTGCAAATAGTGATTATCTGATTATTCATTCTCATTTTCCTTCCCAGCAATTAACTCCCTTGTATTTTACTGAATGTCTTCACATTTTTAGTGAAAGTAGCAGAGATTTCTAATAAAGATTTATAACAAAGTCTCCACTATGGAGCTGTATCACAGTCACGCAGAGAGTAATCATTAAGGGACACATTGGCATGTGCCCACTGACTTCAATGAAGTTCCACTAATTAGGTAGAAAAGGATCATGACCATCATGACCCTATAATATTGATGATACTTGTGTTTGCTAGTACACGAATATTTAATTTATCATCTTAGTTTCAGTTCTAAATTCTTTTGACAGAATAAATAGAGATTGTCTTTAATAAATTTAGTGTAAAAATATTTGATAATATCTCTAAGGTTCAGACTCACCTCCATTCAATTTAGGTACCTGAAAAATAGAAGGTGGCAGCTTGATCACTCGAAGCTACATGCATAACCAACGAAGAGAAACAGTTACCACTAGAAAGTGAAACTACCAACCTGAGCTGCTTTGCACCTTCTGTTGATTTTAGTTAAGTATCAGATCCTATATAGGAGGAAAAAATGTAGGTCTATGCTGTCACTTCTTTACCTATTTGGTTATAGCCAGACCAAATAAATGCTTCCGAAACCAATAAAAACATTACTAGAACAATTGCTTTTGTTTCTCCATTTCCAGATCTACATATCACTACTCCCTACGTAATGCCCTTCACTGAGTATCATTTGCTGAAACATCATAAAACCCTGACATGTCTGAGCATGGTCCTCTGCTGTAGGAGGTGAGGGAATGAATCCCTCCAATGTTTGTGTAACAGGCTTTTATCCTTCTGCTACTAAAAAGGAAAAGTATATTAGCAATGTTAGGTGTACACGTCCTTATTGTGGTAGTATTCTCACTTGAGAAGAAATGAAAGAAAATGTCATGCTACACAAAAGGGATTCCATGATAAATGAAATAAGAAGATTACAAGGCCAAGAACTGAAGAGTTACAAATGTCAGCACTACAGCTGGAATGTGATGGCAAACAACGTGATCCTGCCTCTCACAGTAAGTCTGTGAAGCAGAGGGAAAATAAAGGCAATGTTTTACTAAGCTCATTTAAAAATAACAAGACAACATTTCTACTTCCTTCATGTCTTTCTCGTTCAGTGTCCACCCTCTGCAGGAATGACCCAGAGGTCCTGAAGAAGACATGCTTTCTGATTGCATGGTTAAAAAAATGCAGCCTAGTGCATATACATTAGAGAGTGGGAAGGAATGAAAGTGCAGACAGTTATCCTTTGGGATGCTGATAATAAAAGCATTTGCAAGTTATTTCTCATTGTTTCCAATGGAGGGGAGCACGCCTGCAAATAACTGAAAACTGACACATCTACATGTCTGTTAGTGCTTTATTGTTATTAATCAAAATGAAAACAGTATTTTCTTCTATTATCTATGCAGATATACCCTCTGTATTGAAGTAGTTAAAGAGAGGCCTGATTAATCCCATATACTATTAAGAGTTATACCCCTGCCTCCTCTTGCCTTCCAAAGCAGTGAAGTGTTCTCCTCAGTGGTTGTCGAAGAACCAGACTAGATGATAGAATTGCCATGTCAGGTACCAGAAATCTTCTGAAAATGTAACAAAATATTGCTATCCTGGAGATACAGAAAATGGAATAGGAAACTTGTCCCAATCCTAGACTATAAACTAAAGGGAAAAAAAAGAAAAATCTTTTTTTCACTCTCCCAAGCTTTTTTATTTACAAAATTTGTAATTCTTTTCTTTTTATATATATAGATCTGCAAATGTAACTGAAGCAAATTGATTCAAGGAACTGAAAACATATCACTACTGTTTCTTAAGACCCCCATATTAGGCAAACCATCCATGACTAGCTTCTGATACCACTTCTGTCACTGAGGTTTGGGTAAAGAGCAGAGCAACTTTCTCCTGAAGGTCCCAGGACATTTCACTTAATCTTCCGCCTCCCACTCTGGGTGTCACTCACATATTTCAGTTCCTCTCCCTGTGTGGCCAGGCTGGGAGCACTCACAAGCTAAACCCACAGGAAAGAAACAGAGAAGAACAGGAACCGCACAAGAGCCTGCCTGGACAGATTGAATAATGTTCCCAATTTGTTAAGCACTAGAAGATGACTGAACTTCCCCAGTGTTATTGTTTTATCATTCTTTTGAAATCATAACTTAATGCTTTTATTCTCTATGAACTAGTGCACTAAACACAGTAACTTAATAGTGAAGTACTAAAAAAACACTAATGTAAACATATAGTAATAATAATGTAGGTGTACTGACATATGCTTACGATTATTGTTACACGTGCCTTTTGGGAAGGCAATATCAGATCTTTAAAATTTATCTTTAACTGTGGCCCAAAATTCAGGGTTCTGTTAAATACATTCCGCATGAATCTTTCTGAGTCTCCATGTGAAGAAAGTATAGGCTTTCAAAACAGACCAAGTCTGGACATAACACAACAGGATCAGAGACATACTTCTGCTGCAAGGGAAAGCACTTCAAACATCAGGGTGCCAGTCTGTCAGCACTTATCACTCAGTGGGTTATACTATCTCTCTAGCAGATTCCCCTTCCAAACTTATACTTCATCACACTCCTGACCTTGCTGCATATGGCCCCTTCAGCAGAGTTCAAGTCTGTATCCTGTAAGACATGGAGAGTTTATTCACCGCTTCTCATTATCATCTCAGAGCTTTGTCCATTGTAAGGCAAAATTATTTACTCTGCAGTTTTGAGTGTGTTCATGGAGGAGGAAGGGATGAAGAAAATTCTAACCAAGGAAACATTATGCTGCAAAGAAATGAGCAAACATCCGCCCATTCATGAGCAAATGACTGCTTCTGCGCCTGCTTGGTGTGCAACTTTCCATCCAAAAATGGGATGGAAACTGAGATGGCCAGGCCATACTGAACTCCAGCTAATAAAGTGTTTCAGATTAAGAAAAACAGGCAAGGCTGCATCACTCTGGCCTGCATCGTATGGACTCCTTTTTTTTTCCTTTGAAACATTCCATTTGCTGTTCAAGCCAAGACAAGAAAAGAAACATTTTTAACCTTAAGGGTTTGACATAAGCCTACAAAATTAAATAGCCAGGGCTGAAGTGAGGCAGGTTTTACAGTTCTTAAGTAGCTATTCTTTGTTCCCTCCTTAACAGCACAGTTATAGTCAGGGAAAACATAGCAAGCTGCAAGCAAACAGGCAAGAGCAGATTCAACTTGCAACTTTCAGTTTGCATTGAAAACTATGCAGGTCAGGGCCACATGGTACTAAATACTCTACAAATAAAGGGCAAGTATCAATACCTTCCCTGATGAGCTTACATCTAAGAAGACAAAACAAACAAAGGATGGGTGGAGGAAAAACCCATGTAATTACAAGAATATGGTACAGTCACCCCCAGTGCAGCTCTGACTTGAGCTTCCAGGCCCCAAACCTGAAACTGTATCAATAAATAAAATGTGCCAGACACTATTTGCAGATCCTGAGACAGAGCAGCCTGGCACAGCTTCTGTCCCTACAGCTAAACCCTCATTCCCTTCAAAACCAAGTGGTCTCATCCATATTGCCTCCTGGGAGTCCTCCACATTCCCCAGCTTATGATAGGGCGGTTTGGAAATGTGTTAGTTGACAAGAGCAAAAACCAGGCCAGTGAGCACACTAACAAACATCATGGGCTATTGCAGGTCAATACTGTCTTTTGGCCTTGTTTAACTTGCAAATACAGATGTGACCCATCTGTGTCTCCTGTGGTCTGCTTGAGAGTCCCTGCACTCACAAGGGAAACGTGCCACCAAGACCATTAGCCAAGAAAGATAGGCAGTCAGTGACAGAGCCAGAAAAGTAACCCATTATGTTTTGGCACGTAAAAAATAATGCCTTTCCTTGTGTAATTTCTGTGGAAAATATGAGACATGGCAAAACCGAGCAAAATATTCCACAGTGTGAATACAGATGTCTGAAGCAGGCTAACATGACCATCAGGTAGAAATTAAAAGGGGAAGGGGGTTCTAGGTCTTGTGAGGGTGTGGGCAGATAAATTACAGGTGAAATCTTTGAAATTTAACTCTGGTTTTAAAAAGGCAATGCTAAGCTAAAACATCAGCTGGCTTTTATGATCACTGAAACTCTCTGTTTTCAGGAAAGCTTTGACAAACTTGGAAAAAAACAGCAAACAGCTGATATCCACTACAGTGCACACAACTGTCCTCCTACAAGAACCTGCTCAGGGACATGCTTTTAGAGCAGAAGTTCACTGACTTCTCCACAGATGTTCTTAATTCACCTTCCATGAGATATGGACCTCAAAAAGAGAGGCAATAAAAGCCATGCAGGCAGCACTGTGACAGGGGGACACTATTGACCTCTGGTACTTGTCACAGCCCTTGTGCCACATGTCACCACCTCTTCTCTTCTGCCAGAGGACCTGTTCACGGAGTCACTCTCAGCTGCAGTCACACTGGCTGGTTTACTTTAAACACGTTAAGTTCAGTGCTGCTGTACTTGCTGGAAATGGATCTGCGGACTGAGGACAGAAGGCTGACGATGAAATGAGAGTGGAAATGGGAAATAAACTTTTAAGATGGTAGGGTTAGAAACAAAGAAGGATATGAGTCCCTTGGTCTCTTCCGCCATATGCTCAGAAGAAGGGATTAATAGCTGATCACACTTAAGAAACTAGAGAAATTATTGCTAGCATCCTCTTGTCATATTCAGAAGATGAGATGACCAATTTTTTTTAATTAAATCAATTCATGAGAAAGAAAAACTAAAACAAATAAATAATCAGCATGGATCTTGGAAGAAAGAGTTTCAGGAAATGTTTTATGGCAAAGAACAGCCCTTCTGCCATCCAGCTGTTTGTTTTGTTTTAACAATTCATGAGAGTTGAGCTTCTGCAGCTTCTTTTCTTTTTCCTATTCCAAAAGCCTTGGGGATGCTTCTCTTTTAATTTTGAGCCCACTCTTGAGGTGGGAATTCTTTTCCCAACATGTGAATCATAGAATCATAGAATTGCTAAGGTTGGAAAAGACCCTTAGGATCATCAGGTCCAACCGTTAACCTACCACTGCCAAGTCCGCCACTAAACCATGTCCTCAAGCACTGCATCTACCCGTCTTTTAAATACCTCCAGGGATGGGGACTCAACCACTTCCCTGGGCAGCCTGTTCCAGTGCCTGACTACTCTTTCAGTAAAGAAGTTTTTCCTAATATCCAACCTAAACTTACCCTGGTGCACCTTGAGGCCATTTCCTCTCGTCCTATCGCTTGTTACTGGGGTGAAGAGACTGACCCCCACCTCACTACAGCCTCCTTTTGGGTAGTTGTAGAGAACAATAAGGTCTCCCCTCAGCCTCCTCTCCTCCAAACTAAACAACCCCAGCTCCCTCAGCTGCTCCTCAGAAGACTTGTGCTCTAGACCCTTCACCAACCTAGTTGCCCTTCTCTGGACACGCTCCAGCACCTCGATGTCCTTCTTGAAGTGAGGGGCCCAAAACTGAACACAGTACTCGAGGTGTGGCCTCACCAGTGCCAAGTACAAGGGCAGTATCACCTCCCTGGTCCTGCTGGCCACACTATTCCTGATACAAGCCAGGATGCCATTGGCCCTCTTGGCCACCTGGGCACACTGCTGGCTCATGTTTAGGCAGCTGTCAACCATCACCCCCAGGTCCTTTTCAGCCAGGCTGCTTTCCAGCCACTCCTCCCCAAGCCTGTAGCGTTGCCTGGGGTTGTTGTGACCAAAGTGCAGGACCCGGCACTTGGCCTTGTTGAACCTCATACAGTTGGCCCCAGCCCAACAATCCAGCCTGTCCAGGTCCCTCTGCAGGGCCTTCCTGCCCTCCAGCAGATCGACACTTCCACCCAACTTGGTGTCATCTGCAAACTTACTGAGGGTGCACTCAATCCCCTCATCCAGATCGTCGATAAAGATATTAAACAGGACCGGTCCCAACACTGAGCCCTGGGGAACACCACTCGTGACCGGCCACCAACTGGATTTGGCTCCATTCACCACCACTCTCTGGGCTTGGCCGTCCAGCCAGTTTTTAACCCAGCACAGAGTGCACTTGTCCAAGCCATGAGCAGCCAGCTTCTGCAGGAGAATGCTGTGGGAGACGGTGTCAAAGGCCTTACTGAAGTCCAAGTAGACAACATCCACAGCCTTCTCCTCATCCACTAAGCGGGTCACCTTGTCATAGAAGGAGACCAGGTTAGTGAAGCAGGACCTGCCTTTCATAAACCCATGCTGGCTGAGCCTGATCCCCCCCAGTTGTCCCGCACATGCCGCATAATGGCACTCAGCATGATCTGTTCCATGACCTTGCCCGGTACCGAGGTCAGGCTGACAGGCCTGTAGTTCCCCGGATTTTCCTTCCGACCCTTCTTGTAGATGGGTGTCACATTTGCTAGCTTCCAGTCATCTGGGACCTCCCCGGTTGACCAGGACTGCTCATAAATGATGGAGAGTGGCTTGGCAAGCTCCTCCGCCAGTTCCCTCAGTATCCTCGGGTGGATCCCATCTGGCCCCATAGACTTGTGCACATCCAGGTGGAGGAGCAGGTCGGTGACTGCCACCTCTTCGACAGCTGGGACTACATTCTGTGTCCTATCTCCATCTCCCAGCTCAGGGGCATGAAAACTTTGAGGATGATCAGTCCGACTATTAAAGACTGAGGCAAAGAAGGCATTAAGTACCTCAGCCTTCTCCTCATCCTTTGTGGCCAAGTTTCCCTCTGCATCCAACAAAGGAGGGAGATTCTCCTTAGCCCTCCTTTTGTCGCTGATATACTTGTAGAAACATTTTTTGTTGTCCTTGACAGCAGTGGCCAGTTTAAGTTCTAGCTGGGTCTTTCCCTTTCTAATCTTTTTCCTGCATAACCTCACCACATCCTTGTAGTCCCCCTGAGTCACCTGCCCCTTCTTCCAAAGGTGGTAGGTTCTCCTTTTCTTCCTGAGTTCCAGACAGAGCTCTCTGTTCAGCCAGGCCGGTCTTCTCCCCTGCCTGCTCGACTTGCGGCACATGGGGACAGCCTGCTCCTGTGCCTTTAAGACTTCCCTCTTGAATAACATCCAGCCTTCCTGGACTCCCTTGCCCTTCAGGACTGCCTCCCAAGGGACTCTGTTAACCAAACTCCTAAACAGGCCAAAGTCTGCCCTTCTGAAGTTTAGGGTTGCGGTTTTGCTGGCCCCCCTCCTTACTTCTCCAAAAATCGAAAACTTTACCATTTCATGGTCGCTGTGCCTAAGACAGCCTCCGACCACCACATCACCCACCAGGCCTTCTGTGTTCGTGAACAGCAGGTCCAGCGGGGCACCTCCCCTGGTTGGCTTGCTTACCAGCTGCGTCAGGAAGTTATCCTCCACGCACTCCAGGAACCTCCTAGACTGCTTTCTCTCTGCCGTGTTGTATTTCCAGCAGACATCTGGTAAGTTGAAGTCTCCCACAAGAACAAGAGTTAGAGACTCTGAGACTTCAGCCAGCCACTTGTAAAAAACTTCATCTGCTTCCTCATCCTGGTTGGGTGGTCTATAACAGACTCCCACCAGGATATCTCCCTTGTTGGCCTTTCCCCTGATCTTTACCCATAAGCACTCAACCTTGTCATTACCTTTGTTGAGCTCAAGACAGTCAAAACACTCTCTGACGTACAAGGCTACCCCGCCACCTCACCTTCCTTGCCTGTCCTGTCTAAAGAGCTTGTAGCCATCCATTGCAGCACTCCAGTTGTGCGAGTCGTCCCACCATGTTTCCGTAATGGCAACCACATTATAGTTTCCCTGCCGCGCAATGGCTTCCAGCTCCTCCTGCTTATTGCCCAAGCTGCGTGCATTGGTGTAAATGCACTTGAGTTGGGCTATTGATCTCTTCTCCAACACAGGCATGCCACCCCTGGGCTCGTCCCTAGCAGGACTGATTTTATCCCCTTCCCCCTTCGAGTCTAGTTTAAAGCTCTCTCAATGAGGCCTGCTAACTCCTGAGCCATAATCCTTTTCCCCTTTGGCGACAGGTGAACCCCATCTGCTTCCAGCAGGCCTGGTGCCGTGTACACTTCCCCATGGTTGAAAAACCCAAAGTTCCACCTCTGGCACCAGCCTCTGAGCCATGTGTTGATAAGGTGAGTCTTCCTGTTCCTGTTGCAACACATGTGAGTGTGAATGATATGAATGGAGATTGCGCAACTGCTTACCTCTTCTCTTGCTGCTCAAGTTACTTGCCTAACTCTTCCTGAGAGCAATGAAAGAAACTTTTTTATTTTCATGGGTTTATTTGGATCTGTGGAAATCAAGGACTCTTAGTCTCCCTACATGCATTTATAAAGTCTTCTGCAGAACTGAAGGACTTTGTTTAGTATGAAGAAACTCAGGAGCCACCAGTTTGTCTGACATAGAAAGAATCAGGAGTCTGACTTGCACAGTTCTCAGCACTTACATCTCCAGGGATGCTGGACCCCCAAAAGGTAACAAAAATAAATTATATGAAGCCACAGAGAAGTCTCTGTCTTCCAACCTGTGTAGAAGGACAGCAGGAAAATGGCCACCATGGCTCCAGCTAAATCATAAAGACTAATGCAGGTGCTACAGAAAGCAGATAAATAAGAAGGTTTGTCTTTGTTTTCCTGTATGTTTATATTGTGTCTGTAGACACAATTTTTTATGTAATAGGCCAAATCCAACTCTTTGAAGTTAAGCGAAATGCCTTGGTCTCTTCAATCACATTGTCTTTGATTTACTTATTAATGTCATTTGTGATGCGACATAAAAGCACCCAGCAAGCTGTTACACTCCCTTCAACAAACAGCCACCCAGATGCTCAACAGCTGTGGCAGTGGTGATCCTAAATCAAATCCTATGTGGTTTTCCTATACTAAATACCATACACTCCTGCAGCACCATCAGTGAACAATGGGGGAGACCAGCTCCAGCAGCCACCAGCCACCAGCATGGAAGCCCATCCTGGTCCACCAGCATAGAAGCCTGTCCCAGTTCAGCAGCAGAGACTGGAGATGCTACTTCTGATCCAAGTTTGCAATAGCATGTTTTTCCAAAGATGAAGGGTGAGAGGAGGAACCTAACACAGAGGTTATTTGACTGAACCTTCTGGCACTGAAACAGGCTCCTGTGTTGACAATTAAGAGATTCGCTCCAGCTCATTGCCTCAAAGCCCTGCAACCTAAGTGAACTAAATATTTTGGACCAGGGTTTGCTGACAGAGATGCTGCTTTCCAAGCTCTTGCTGTCATTGATATCCCAATGTCTCCAAAAGCAGTTAAAATGAATTAAAGAAATACTGCAATTCCTTCATCCTAAATTTAGTCATCTGAAAACTAGGTGTCAGTTCATCTAGTTTCCATTTACATTCATTAGAGAGAAACCGGCACTTCAGGGACCGATTACTCCCAGCCATTCCAGACTTCTTGGATGGGAAGCTGAGGTGTCTCCCTCTCTGCTGATTAGGCAGAGAACCTATATGACCATCTGAGTTGAGATACTTAGAGCTTGCCCCTTGGAGCCCTTGATCAGGGTTACCAAATGGACATGGAGCCATGACATGGGTCAAATAAAAAAGTACTTGCACAAAAGGATCTTTAAAATGAAAGGGATCAGGGGCCTGAAAATGATAACTATAATCAATTTCTCTCAAAAAGCATCAGAGAATTGGTGCTACAGGTCCAATGCTTTGCTGTCACAAGAAACAAATTGTCAGTGGCCATGGACTTGTCCATTTCCACCTTCCAAAACCCCCCTCAGCAATCCCATCAAATCGATTGCAAGGAACAATTATCTACAACTATGCAAGAGCAAATCACTCCACCTTCATGACTCCAAGTTGAATGAGACTAGCAATATCTCATTTCTGAGGTACATCTTTGTTCTCTAACAACTTATTAATTTTTTTCAGAGGAGTTTTAACTCCTGCTCTTTGTACATAGTGTGTAGTCTAGTGAGGCTCTGAGTGCAGAGGAACTTTACAAAAATGGTTGTAATACAGGTGATAATATTAATAATACCCATTTCTGTTGTGTATTGCCCTTGCACACCTCAAAAACTATCTGTATCACCCAGTTAAATTGCTTTGCTTAATGTGATCCTACCTGGTGCAACATGAACAATCAGTGCTGTGTCAAGAGAGAGGAAGCCATTGCAAGCCCCTGGGCTATTGCAACTATTGCTGCAGCTGAAATTTGGTCTAATTGCTTCACTTCAAAATTTTTGGCTGGTTTTTTACTATTAATCTTGGAAAGCCTCCAAAATAAACCTGGTAAAGTCCTGAACATCACAAAAGATGCATTCTTACCCATACTTGTAAATCATCTTTGGCACATTTCCCGATTTTAGTAATTATAGATTTCCCCCAAGCTCCCTGCACATTGCCCATAGATATAAGGCTTTGTATGATCTGTCTTCTAATTCAGAAAACTACAGCAAGCTATTACATGAACGCCACATTAGACAGTACAGCAATTCAATACTAAAGCACTGTTTAGGTCTCTGTATGGTTTTCTTGATGGATGTTACACTGCTGATCTATTTTTATGTATTATTTATACTGGGATAGTGCCTAGAGGCCCCAGTCAGGGGCAGGACCCCATAGTGCTGCACATACTGTGAAGGAGGATACAAGAACCTCTCCTCCTTGCAGCTTATACTCTAAGTATATAATGAATGACACCAGATGGATAAAACAATCAGAAGGAGCAAAAAGTGAGATAGTTGTTATAACAGGCAGAGCACAACAGCTACTTAGCTATATATAGGCAATGTGGTGTTCCTGTCACTGTTGTCTGCTTTCTCTCTATTCTCTGTATTGTGTTGTATGAGCTGCAGTGACCTGTGGACAAGCACTCATGCACAGAGTCATCCTCTGTGTGTCTGAAGCACTGGGCACTTGGAAGTATCTTTCACTGCCCACATCAGGTATCTAGGTGAGATTCCGAGGATGTAAACTAGAGGAAAGAGGTAGGTACTGACAGAGGATGATTCAGAGCCCCTGAATTAGGGCATAAAGCAGATGATGTGAATTCACAGGTTTGGAGTTACTCATGGGAAGAGTTAGGGCTTTGGGGTGTCAAGAGAGCCCAGCAAGAGGCTGGTCTCAGTGCAATTCATATAATCTCCACCTTTATTCCCTTACACATTGATAGTGCAGAATACAAGTGCCTCAGGCATCTGCGGTTCTGCAGCAAGAACAGCCAAGAGTCCTTACGGTGTCCGATAACACAGTGCCTAGTTCAAGTCCAGGCTCTCTGGGGAACCAGAGATAGGTGTATTTCCCACCTAACTCACTGGCTGTCTTACCCAGGTTGAAGATGGGCTTTTAAGCTCATAGCCTTGTGACCCAAATACACCTCTTCAATTTGGGAGTTCTTATTTCGTGTCCTGATCTGAGTCAGGATTGCTCCACACCCAGATAAGATCCCCACCACCTGTGTGAACACTAAATCCTCCTCTAAATTCTTAGGACAGTTCAGCTCTGATTTCCCAAAGCAATAGGTGTTGGGTCTGCAAGGTCAAGAAAAAGCAATAAACGTAAACTCTGGTAAACACATTTTGCTCTTCTGAATTCAGCATATTTTAGACATTCCCAAGCATAAGTCTAGTCCAGTATTGTATGTAGCCACAGGCTCTCTGACACTGGTTCCCTGTCCCTGAAGTGACTGATTGCTCACTCATTCCTGCTTTTTCATCAGTAGTTGAGCCAGAAGATAGAGGGCTGAATAGCAAAGGGAATCTCTCCTTCCCTTCCCTTCCCTTCCCTTCCTTCCCTTCCCTTCCCTTCCCTTCCCTTCCCTTCCCTTCCCTTCCCTTCCCTTCCCTTCCCTTCCCTTCCCTTCCCTTCCCTTCCCTTCCCTTCCCTTCCCTTCCCTTCCCTTCCCTTCCCTTCCCTTCCCTTCCCTTCCCTTCCCTTCCCTTCCCTTCCCTTCCCTTCCCTTCCCTTCCCTTCCCTTCCCTTCCCTTCCCTTCCCTTCCCTTCCCTTCCCTTCCCTTCCCTTCCCTTCCCTCCCAGTGAAGTAGGCAAGCGACAAGCAGTTGTGAGGGAAAAAAAGAGTCCAGCTGCGTGAAGATGAGCTCTGGTGAGGATGGAGGTGGGAGCTACCAAAACAAGAGGGAAAAAGCCTAAAAGCAGGCCTTTTCTTTGAAGAATGCAAACCCAAAAGAGTAAACTAGTCATAAGGAGATGTTGCTGTCCTGCAGGGTAACGAATGTAATAATACAAGGGAGGACTCTATCACTGAGTCACGCCTACAGCAGGATAAACTAAGCTTATCTTTCTTTGAAATCTAAACTTGTGCAATTGCATGGGTTAGCAGGGGCCTCAGATAGATCATCTTGGTCTTCCTCATGAGTCTGTATTGCTCAACCTTTCCTCAGATCCTCAGCATCCTACAGCTGCTTTGCACATGGACCTCCAGCAGCTCTAATAGAAGCTCCCAGAAATTTTGTAGCTCTTCTCTGAATAAATTTCATTTTCTGACATATTTTTTTTTCCTTAAAATCACAGTGCCCATAGTTGTATTTTCTCTGAGGATCAGTCATTTTCGAGGAGGTAGCTACCACCTAGAGGTCACACAGTATTTCCAACTAGCATGAGGCTGTTGTATTAAAGCAAGAGATATTAGGAGTAGATTTCCAAAATAACTCAGCCCTCATTTAGTATTAAGGCCTAGATTTTCAAATGTAGTGTTAGGTAACTTGGGACATGTAGGCCTTACTGGAACTATAACATTCTTTGTTATACGTGCACGATAGCACTTTGGGGATGTTGCTAGTCTGCAAAAGGACTTCTTCACAGAAAGAGGAGAAGTGGGAGCTCTATCATGCAGTTAGTTTTTAATAAAAGACTTCCTGAATGTTTTATGAGAAATAACAGGAGGAAAATTCAAGTTCCTTGAGGTGGTTTTTGTAATTCTTCTAAAAGAGCATTACAGAAAATACACTCATTAAAGACTTTTTTTTCCCTTAAAATCAAGATGAGCTGATTTTATTTAATCCTTTTATTCTTAAGATAACATTCATGTTGCCTAATTTCAACCATCTGAAATTCAGGCATTGTCTTGGATCCCTTCAGAGAGGGTGGAGACAGGCACTGGTGGGGTGAATTCATCCCCCGACTCAGATACGGTCGCTGAGTAAGGTGCATTGCCCTTTGGAGCACCTCATCGCTGTACTGAAAACAGAGAAGATTAGGTGACCACCTTACACTACAGACAAGTGAAATAAATCCCATCTTAACTGGTTTTTCTACTCAGTATACTTACATGGCTCCCATTGTTACAATATCTGAACACCCATATTTTCCAAATCTGTTACTCTCACACACTTTTTATGACACAGGGTAGTTTTTACCCATTTACAGACATATATAGCTGACGCAGGTAGAGGCCAAGATCCAGACCTGCAAAGGCATTTAGCAAGTTACTTGTCTAAATTAAGTGTGTTTCAGCTGACTAACACTCAATGATATAGACAAAGAAGTGGCAGTCGGATGCCTTTAGGAATTTGCTAGGATCTAAGCAGAAATAACTTGCCTAAGGACATATGTCATGGAATTAACCCCAGGTCTCCTGAGCTGCTGTCCTAACCTTTGAAATGTCCTTAACATTAAGTAAATCCTCTGCTGTTTTTGGAATTAAACTTTTGAAGCATTTACAGTCCTGTCGTCTTCTTTGTCAAACTCAAACAAGCTACACACACTCAAATCCTTTAATTTTTCCTCATAAATCAAACTTGACTCAAAGACTCCCTTCTCACATTTATTGCTCTTCTCTAAGCTCTCCTTAGATGTTAGCTTACCAGTAATAGCACAATGAGGCCAAAATTCCAGGTCGGATTTTTAGGTGCTACTGTGATACAGGTGCACACATGAACACCATCATAAAGTTGGACCTTTCACTAAAATCAGTGAAAACATTATATTCACTTCAATGAGCACAGAGTTCTACTCTGGTATGTAGCATCTGAGCAATCTGTATCACAGTACAGCGCACTGATATTGTCTGTTGCACTTATAAAAATAACCGACTAAGACCTTAAAATTGAAATACTTAGAGCTTGTCAACATGAGAGTCCAGACACAGTAAGATGTGAATTAGCAGCGTATTGACTGCTCTGCAATCACATCACGCATAAGCGTATATTAGAACGCTTTTAATTAGAAAGCAGCTTACTTCACTTTGAAAGAAAACTTAGGACATATACCCTGTGACTGATCATGCAGAGAGTTAGTGTGAAGAAGAACCACGCTGCACAGCTATTCTAGTTTAACAGCACACTGACTTCCGCATGTAGACAAACCTTATCAGACCAGAGCAGGCTTCAGTATTGGGTGATACGTGTTTCTTAGAATAATCTTGGGGAGAACTGCTGAATGCTAAGCATGTCCTTTGGCTTCCCTGGGACTTGCACCTGGGTTGCAATAAGGGTCAGTTTATAAAAGAGGTTCAATTCATTTCATCTATGTTGAAATTTTTTTGGAAATTATCTCAGTATGGTGAAACAGAAAAGCCAGTTTCTGTAGGGAGAGAGAGGTGACAGTCTCACACTATTCAAACAAATGACAAAATAAAACACTGGTACTATACAAGTGCAGTTCTCCCCTTCTAGGACAGCAGCCTTGATCTCTAACTAATCAAAACAATCCTATATCAACTTTGAATTATCATCAAAGCTTATTCATGTTTTGTTTTTAGAAACTATAAGCACAGAGTATGGAGAGCTTGTAGGAAGCATACAGGTAAAGTATCATACATCTTTCAAGAAAGATGCTTAAATAATTGTAAAAGTTTTTCCAGACTTCAGAGTATTAGGGGGACATTTGATCGACTCCTGTATTAAACTGACCACAGAAACCTTACACAGTTACCCTTATATTGAATCCAATAGCTTGTTTATGGACTAGCACTTATTGTCCAAATAGGACTCAGTTTCTGGGGACATCAAGAAAATGAGATTCTGCAACATCCTTTCCATTGAATTGCCTTGCTCATCTTCTGAAATTGAAAAAAAGATAAAACTCCTACACCAAAATGAGAAAGTTTTGCTCAATCACCCAGCTTCAGAACAAGGAAACATGTTTGTTCTATGTCAGGGTTTCCAACCTACGTCTTGTGAACCACAAGAGGAACACTCTACTTCGAAGTTTTACACAAACCAGAGAATCCCACGCACCACCATATCTCTGTAGGGAACGAAGAATAAGCACTTAGGCAGCAAACACTGCCAAAAACTCAAATGCCTATTTTGGGACTTTCTCCCAGCCTAACAGAAAAGCAGGAGGTGGAAATGACAGCTACACAAGAAAAGATACCCATGGGACTGAGGTCACATCTTCAACTTGAGCATGTCCAAAAAGAGCTATAAGCAATTGCTGCTGCCTCCGCAGTATCGCTGGGTTTTCTTTCTGAGTGGTGGCACACACAAGCTAAGCCTGGGAAGCTTTCTGTAACACAATATATTCACAGCTCAGACCAGATCCCATCAGTGGGATCTAATAAGACTAGCTGGAAAAAGACTACTGATCTTCTAAGGGAAAACACTGAAAACACTGAGTGAAGATGCTGAATCCATCTGAACATAACGCCTGCAGGGTCTTGGTGGCTCTACAGAACAACCTTTGTTTCCACAATATCAGTCATTAATTTCTCCATCCTCCACCAGCACTTTTTCAACTTTTCTAACCACTTGTGCTCACACCTCTTCTCCCATGTGGCTCAAAGAAGAATGAAGAGAGACAGAACAATTTAAAACAGGGTCATGCCTTCCCAGCATCAAAACGCTATTTTGTTGAGAAAAGAATGAAAACAAATAGACAGTAGGGATATTACAGCGCCTACTGCAAGGCCTTGTGAGATTCCCCCAGGGTCATCAGAATGGACCATAGTAATCTCTACTGATGTTTGCACTAAAGATAATAATGCTACTTATATTCAAAGTCACAGTGTCCCAGTTATTTTGGCCTTACATACAATTTCACTTATAAAGGTGAGTGTAGCACTTCATAGAGATAAACTAATAGTTTATCTTGGAGATGTCAGATCCCACTTTCCATTGTGTCATATGAATTCCTGGACGGAAAACAAAACACAATGAATCTAAATACATTCCAAAATGCTCTTCTCACATCACTTTAGTGGCATTTACCTTGTTTGCAGGGAAAGGAAGGAAGGAAAGGACAGAAATGATGGAAAGTACTTTTTTTTTTCTTAATACTATTCATTAAGGCAGATTTTATTATCCTTAAAACAGGATGATATCCTATGGTAACAATAGAAATAAAGCCTGTGTTTACAAAGAAAATTACTGTCCATATTTCAGCACTGACCAACTGCAGAACAGCTGTGCCTGTGGTATTGGTGACATAAATGCTATCACTAACAAAAGCTTTTTTACCACTGCCTTGAAAACCTGTCACAAGACCTGAAATCTGTCTGAGTTCTCTCCCTTTAACAGCTTAACACCCCACATGCAAGATTGCTACTGAGTAGAGTACCCCACGGAGGGAAGCTTTTTCATCACGTCGGGACCATTTCCGGGAATTGACAGGATACAGGATAACTGTGCCTGGAGTTTTTACTAAAGCACAAGAGAGAGTTAAACTCTAAGAGGGAGATGAAATTTCAGAGGGGAGAAGAGTTTGGAGGCAGGAGCAGCTTGTCTTGTGCCTTGAAACCACCTGGAGAACTGCTGCAGCAAAGAGGTGAGGATGGCAATTCCAGCTAGGGCAGACTAAGCCCTTGTGCCACAGGACACACTGGCGGCCAGCACAGCAATGGAAAAGCCAGGGATAAACCAAGCAGAACCACACCTTGGGTGTTAAACTGAATATGACAATTCCATTCTGCTTTTTTTTTTTTTTTTTGTCTTTGAAACCAGATGTTTGGGATTAAGAGAGACAAAATCCCTGCCCTTTTCGCTGCACGTACCTCATGCTTTTCTGTCAGGCTGTGAAAAGATACAGAAATTGTCATTGGAGCTTTCAGCAGTGTTTTGTGCCTAAGTATTTATTCTCCATCCTTACACATCAATGTACAACAGCAACAAATTGAGGAAAAAAACCAACCCTTCCATTTCTGTAAGAGCCAAAGCACAATAACTCATCTATCACCAAGTAGCCAGGATTTGATTTTAAGCACCATCGAGGAGATCAATGTCTGTGTTATGAGTTTCATAACTGTGCTCATGTTGCCATTTGGGAAAGCAATGAACTGTAGCAAAGTCACGGGAAGCAAAGGACACGGGGCCTTCAGGCTCGTGAGGACAGCATAGTAATTGATCTGTGCTTTAAAGTGTAAATCTCTTTAGGAAAAAAAAAAAACCATAAAACAAAAAACAGATATATGAATTTTCAGAGGGATCCGTAAGAACATCAGGCTACCATTTCCCCCCTCACACATATTTTATTTGCCAAGTTTAATCTATCTTCAGCCTAAGCGGTCTATAATGATTTTATCTAAAATTGGAAAATCTTCCCATGTGAAAGCTCTCTTAATTTAACTGAAAGGTGCACAGGTTGTCAGGATGTTATATTGGGAAAGATATTTCTTTGCTATAGATTCATTTTTTATTTTTTTCAAGCTGAGGCAGCTTTATGAGATAATATATGTCTGCTTTTTGTAGATGTCACTAGAGGACTATAAACACCGAGTCATAACTCCAGAACAAATCTGTACACTGCAAACAGTATTACCCAGGACACCGGGTAATAGACAGCACAGAGCAGCAGAGGTAAATGCACCTTTTCTTCTAGAAAGAGGACCTAAAGACCCTTAAGGCTGAACAATGTTAGTAACTCAAGTGCATCAGTTCTCTCATTTTTTCTTCAATTAGGTGGGACTGACATTCCAAAAATTACATCCAGTCAGCTTTTCCTTAAAGCCTTTAAAACTTTAAGTTCAATTTACAAAATAATAAATTGAGTCTTAAAATAAACACCTTGAAGTTCATGCGGTCTGAGAAAACCTCAGTTCTGACATTATATTTTGTACAAGACGTCAGATCAACAGACCACAATGATTCAGGCAGTAGTTATGTAAAGCATCCTTGTCTATTAAAATTGTTTTAGCCAAAAGATTAGATTAATAACAGACATTTATGATCTTAACTTCCTTTTCAGTCAGCCAGGTTCAGCATTAGAGACCAGTATAAAACCTGTCTTCTGTTGTTACCAGGTTTTGCATGTAGCCAAACCTGCTTAACAACAAGTCCCCCATGGCACCTGGGCCATTGGATGCACATACAACAAAGTCGTGATTATTCCAAACTGTTCAGTGCCTGTAGTGTTCAAAAACAGGCATTGCACTGCACACCTTACTTGCAAAGCCAGGGTGGCCTCCAAACATGCCCAGTTGTCCCACAAACTGAACCAGAAGATCTACCTTTCCCAACACCTTTTATCCAGCAGCCCCAAGGTTAGCACACTCCTTCAGGAACAGGTAGGATTGGACTCCTAATGATTAATTCAATAGTGTAGTTCAGTATCAAATAAGAAATATCAAAAATGATAGCAAAACATTAATGGGAGCAGGTCCAGTAAGAGAAATCTTATCCCTGAAAGATGATGCTCTAACCATGTCAAGGCACAGTCCCTTTTGGTGGGCTTTTGATAACAGAGCACTCGCAACAAAGTGGAACTGTGCGGGCTGAGAAAGCCATGCTCCCAATCACCAGCAACACCATCGCTCAGACACGTGCTTGCAAAACTGCACTTCCAGGTCACCTCAGGCAAGAGCAGGCACCTGAACCACTGAAATATATGCTAGAGATTTTTCAAAATTTATTTTAATTTTTATTTTATTTTAAATTTTGACACAAGAAAAAGACTGACCCTACGTAGATACCTATCTGCTGGGAGAGGTCATGGCTGAGGATCCCAAATGAATTTAGGCACTTAAATCTGAAGCTCTGGGCCTAAGCTGCAGAGTGCTCCTCCTAACTTTCTGCAAGCTGGCTTACACAGCCCTTCCTCATGACTTGTGCCTTTCGGGGATCCCACCACAATCACCAAGTCAGTGCACAAGAAGCGATAGCACTTGCTTAGTACTTCAGTCTCTAGCTTCTCTTTACAGCTCTTCTCCCAAAATGTTTTCAGTGTATACTGCTAACTTAAATCTCTGCTCTCCTCTTTCGGCTTTTAGAGCTGCTCATTTCTTCTAAAGACATAGGACTGCCCTTAGCTATTACAAATCACTCCACTAATTTCAGTTACGCATCTCCAATTTACACCAACTGAAGACGCAGCTTGTTATATCGATTTTTTTGGAACATAACAACTGCTGTGTGCTATCATCATTTCCATGGACACTGTCCACTTCCTCAGTGCCGTAGTTTTATCTACAAGCTGTAGAAGAACTTTGCCCCTCAGCTCCAGAGTACACCACATTAATGGGACATGTACAGTGGCTTGTGCTAAATTAAAACCCACCCATCTGTGAATGGTTTTCCTGCCATTAAAATTATCATTATGAAACCCCTCACCCAGGACTACTTTTGCAGGATTGCATTCAGGTAGTATACTTTATTAACTTAAAACTCTGAAATTAAGACATGTAGATTTAACGATCCATTGGCAAAAAAACTCCTTACAAAAAGATGGTATTACATTTCAGCTTTAGGAAGGGGATAGAAGTAATAAAGATATCTGCTTTTATTAGCTCACCCTTTATGCTTGGATTTCTGTTCCCTTCAATTGACCTGTTTCCACAAATTAATGACTTCTTACTTACAATATTTTGCTTTTAGATAGCAAACTGGATGACACCAACTGTCTCCACTATTAATGTACTGAGATACATGAAGATCAGGTAAAAATTGGTATGCCTGCTCCCTAGATGAAAAAAACCTGAATTATGTTTTCTCCTTCTTGCTAAGTTTCTGTTTCTGCATAGTGTTTCTAGTAGATTTTTTTCTTTCTTTCTTTTGGAGACAACCGTTCTGCTCCAGTTGAAACACAAAGGCTTAGTCTCCGACTCAAAGTATTACATGGCTCAGTGGATCCAAGAATTCCAGATTTGTTCATGTGGACACTTTGTGCCTCTAGAAAATCCTCTAACTTCCTTATAATATACCTCCCCAGAATAAAGTGGATTCTTTGAAGCTGCATTGTTCAGAAATTAATGTGCTAAACTAAGGAGGTCACAGGAACCAAAAGTCAGGTTAATTCAATGTACTTATAATTTATTGAGGCATTAGGCCAAATTTGCTATTTATCTTTCATGATAGGGGATCTCATATGCCATTACAAATTCAACTTTGCCCTGATGTTTGCTTATATCATTCAACAACAGAAAAATAAGCCGAGACCTCTGTTTATTCTATGAAATAAAATTGGTTTTATTACTTGTCTTCTTGAGGAACCCACATCTCTAAGTCTTCTGTGTTTGCTGACTCTTGCCCTACACTATGGTTGAAAGTGGATTTTGTTTCTTTGTTTAACTGGATACATCACGGGTGCTAAACACAACAGGACCTTCATTTCTGACTGGGACCTCCTGATGCTACTGCAATTTAGCTAACAAATTAATAAGAACTTCTCTGAATGAGAAAAGGTCTACTGCTTGTAACTAATGACTATACAAACAGAAGTGATCAATCATGACTATCCATATCTTATGCATGCTTTCTACTAAAAACAAGATTTTAAGAAATATGGAAGACAGACACAAACAAATTTGTTCCTGTGTCTCCTCTGATTTCTATTAAGCAACAGATTTTCAGAGATGTAACATACGATCACCCTGTTAGTAGGACATACTGTAGTAGCTTTGAAGATTTATTTATGTCCTTAATAAAGATTTTCAGGCACCTGCTTAAAAAAGAAAATGAGTCATGAAATTAAGTAAATGACTGGTATTTTATACGCAGGTGGAACATGTCTTTCAGAAGTCAGAGAATGGATATAGGAATGTTACATCTTGCAAAGGTACAGATTATGAATAAAGTCAGAAAAATAGTGCGGAGAACCTTACAGTCAAGGCTCTTTCTGTAAATCTTGGAGAAAAGGAACTAGGTTTGCAACAGTGTATCACTACTTGTCATTGCCCTTCATTTTATTTCCTTCTCTCAAAGTGTAGCTGTTTAGCTCTTTTGATACCAAAGGATATTACAAACAGTTTTCCCTTATTACACTGTTCTAAAGCCTTTTAGTATAAGTCTTCGTAAAACCTCGCATATGTGCATTATAAAATTACAGGGAATAAGTTCCATATGAAAAATTAATCATATTTCTTCGTACTATTTTTTAGCAGAGATTCTGACATTAATCATGAAAGCAACAGACATTGTTTTAATTCTTCATTGTGGAAGGAAAAAAATATCAACTTTTTGCTTTTGGTTGAGAAAGAATTTTTTACATACTCCCTCTCTGCAGTCTCTCCCTTGCAAAACCAAAAAAGGATTTTAGACAGACAAAAAGTAACCACAATTATATGGAGTGTGTCATTGATAAATTCCAGGGGAATATAACAAGCTAGGTAGGCACATACCATTAGATCTAGCTGTTCAAAATGTTAAAATTCTAGCCAAGATTAAGATGGAATATTTGGCCACATCAGCCCTCAGGACTGCACTTAACTTTTAAAAGACTTGATCTGACTCTAGATTTAGACTTTGGGAAAGTACCTCTTTCAAGAGAGCATTTTACACAGCAGTCTGTCTTTAAACATTTGCTTAAGTCCCTTGAAGTCACTAAGTACAGATAGACTGAGAACAGACGCAAGTCTTTCATTTCATGACAGCCTTAGTTTTGTATAATTTTCAGTTAATCCTAGGCTTTCTGTTTCCAGTGCATTTAGTCCTGACTTACAGTGACGCAAGATGAGATCAGACTCAGGGCTGCAGTGTCTCCAGGATTTTTGGAAGGGGACATTCCAGGAAAATCAGTAACTTCTCTCCTCCCCATCCCCTTGGAAAAAAATAAATAAGAAAACAGCAGCAACAAAAACTCAGCATATCATTGGAATATGCTTAGATGTTACAGAACCGATTAGCCTCTCTTCTTCTGCATGACATCTGCTTCCTGTAAGTCTCCTGATTCACTGACCAACTAGATTGGAAACGGTGTAATTATGGATATTTGTTTTGCTTTTAAACTGACCACATTAAAAGAAAAAGCTCACATGACTCTTCTTTCTGTTTATAATAACACAGGAAGAAAAATATGCAAAGACGTACAAAAAGGATCCATGTTACTGAAAGCTGAGCAATATATACAGTGTGAAATTCATGCAGTGCCGAAGGTCCTCATGAGTTGCGGGTCTCCATGTACATATAAGCTCTAGAGCATGAATTTGTCTTTAGCCGTATATATCCTGAACCCTTTAGGATTCATCCTGCAAATTAAGGTTGCAAATAAATGCCTCTAATGTACTGTGCTTAGTCTGACCAGTGAAGCTGACTATTAGGTAAACTGTTAGGTACCAGCAGAGCTCTGAACCTTAATCACATTTTCCAGTTATGTTGCAGGGAAGTGGAATGATTTGGTTAAGGCCAACATAATGTTCTAGGCTTAAATACCGTACCCATCACCCTGAGAGTCAAATTGAGTCAATGATTCAACCCAGATGGGAATCCAGGTTCTTCTTGGCTTACTGTTATCTGTTCTGCCCATTAGGCTATATGACTTCCATAAATTATTTTGGAGTTCTCTTTAAAAAAAAATAAATCCACTTGATGCTAAATGCTGCCTCCCAGCTGTAATGCAAACTGGAATTTTGGACCACAGCACTGCTCCCTGACTCATCCTGGATCCCCTCCATATGACATTGGATCCATCTAAGCTGGGGAGAGTGGAATAGAAGGGCTGGGGTTTTTTTTTCTTTTTTTTTTTTTTTAATCACTCACTGTCAGATAACACGTGGATGTTCACACAGCATGTCTCTAGGATGTGAAAAATAACAATACCAGAGAGGGGTCTTTCTGAATACACAAGGATAGAAAGGAGAAGATAAAAGGACTAAAGATTTATACAGGGATAATTTAAGCACTGACTCATTGCCATTGCTAAGTTTATAAAATACATAAAACCCAGATAGAAATGTTGGGGCAGAGGGGAGATTGTCTTAAGAAGTACAACAGAGGTGCAGCACTATAAAAAAAGATAAAAATAGCACACCCATGGAGCAAAGATTTGCTTCACACATAGTTTAAATACAGCCACCACACTTCATGTCTCATGAGCATGGCTTTACTGTGAGGTTCTCTGTTGCTTTTTTGTAGTTGGAGAAAATCCAGAAAGCAAGGAAAACAAACACATCGCACGTTCTCTGCGTCTATTTGATTTAACAACGCTTAGCGTGCACCTTAAGCATTTTCCACGGTTAAAAAGACAATGGGCCAAATACAGCTCTGGCTATCCCACAGGCTGCCTTGCCAGGAGAGTGCGGTGGGAAAGCCTGTTTAACAAGCATCGAAGGATTCCCCCATGTAGGAAACCTCAAAGAGTATAGAGGTGGCTCAGTGGCCGATTCCAGCACTGGGGGTTTTAGCCAAAGAAATGCCGGCATGAGCTGGGAATTCAGCTGATTCCCAGCTGATGAATCAGCCTCTCCGGAGCCACAGGTAACCGGTATGTCTACATTGCAGTGGAGCACAGTGAATAGACACCTGAGATTACAACCTTTGTGTTTTTAAAGGCAAAAAGAAGAACAAGAGAAAAAGCAAAACAGGGATTCGAAAAGAATCTAGAAATAAATCATTATTTTGACCACCTTAAGCTGACAGCCTGCTCACAGAGTGACTCTGAATGATTATGACCTTCTGCAAATTAAACTGTAAAGATCCTGACTGTGTGGGACATTGTCACCTCCACTTGTTCTGTGATAGAACATGGAAAGAGATGATGAGTATATCCCTTCTGCTAGGACTAAAATAGGGACAGGTTTTGTTGGGAGTGTTTCATTCTTTGGCTTCACTTTCTAATACCTTGGTGTTTACAGTGTTGATTTGCTTAATTATCATTATTCAATCTCTGAGTAATAATGATGCAGTATCCTTGCACACTTTAAAGAGCTCTTTCCCAATGAACAACATCTATTTCCATTTAATATTCTAGCTTAATTAAAACTTTTTTTTTCCTAGGGCCTTGTTCCATTTAATTCAATTGCAAAATCCCAGTAGAATTTCAACGATGCAGTATAATTTGCGTAATGAACACAGTGGTGTCTACAGTGAAAACATCACCTCTCAGAAAGAAAAAAAAAAAGCCACAAAACCATTGAGAAGCAGAGGGAGATCAGGGCTATTACAGTGTTTTGGAAGGTCAGCTGATGGCACAACCTGCAGATGGAGAGAAGAAGGTGAAGGCTGGTACTTGGGAGTGGGGTCCAAAAGAAGCATCACTCTTCTGGGGATCTAACAGCAGCTACCTACCAAGGCAAAGCGGAGGGCAGGAATACAACTCAAAATTATATCTTTCAGAGATTTAGTCACCTTACTCAGCACTACTGGAAAGGCACTTCTCTCTTCCTGGGATTATTGTCCTGAAAGCATCTTATACCAGCTCTTGTTCATGTATTTTGAGATGCGGCAGAGGATACTGGTGAAGCTGCTATTTTCATTTCTGGTTAAAGCACTCCATGGGCAAAGCCCACATACTGACTGTGGGAGACTTTGGCTCAAAATGCTTCTGCCTGGTTTGGAGCACATCTCTCTGCTTCAGCACTGCACCTAACAGGGAGTCTGCTCTGTTCCCCGTACCCTGAGAATCCCTGTTGAATTGATCCAGTGGTAAGAAGAGGGAAAGTAAATTTAGTTCCTGGATCTCAGGCTAGTCTGGATGTCCAAGCCAAAATAAAGTTCATATAAAAGTGAAGCCAAGCTGCTCAACCTGATCAAGGCTAAACTGCTTCTATTTATGAAGCATCTCAGAGTGGGACTCATCTTGGAAATTTTAAGAAAAATAGGTGTGATACCTTCAGAATTTGGGTACCTCTGTTTGACAGCAGGATTACAATTATGGATGAAATTACCGCAGTTCCTCTTTAGAAAGCTATTTAGACACACAGCTTTCACAGATTTAGTAAAGATCTTGGCCCTTACATACCTTGCAGGAGATGATGAGTAGTGCTTTTCTGGATCAGGCCCATAATAAGCTAAACAAACTAATTAAAAGGCAAGATGAAACTCACATCAACTATACTAATGAGGGTTTGAAAAACAGTATTAAAATGTTGTGCCATGTAGTATTAAACACCTCCTAATTGTAAACAGTGAAATCAAGTCTCTTTACTTGTTCCCTAGATTTGCAAGTAAGTAGTAAAAAAGAAAAAGTGGCATGCTAAAATTCTTGCAAAAGTTCTTGCCTGCATCTTCATGGCCTCTGTCAGAGCCACAGATGCAGCGCTGAGCTGCTGCTTTCTCAGCAAAGCGCTCTCTGCTTATGGTCAGACTGCCCCATTGATCTCTATTGTTCTTGGACAAGTTTTCCCATTTCAAATCAAAGTGAAGCTTTTCTAAAGGAAACATAGGTGGCTGCTTTGTGCTTCTTCAGTACACAGTCACCAATTACCTAAGGTGCTTAGGAATGTTTCCTTTATAGAAGCAGCAACTTTCATTTTGCAATATTCACTGCAAAAAAAAGGAGCTTTACCACCCTCTGTGTTATTGCACAAAGCAAAGTAGAGGTTGTCAGTGTGAGAAGACAAATAATCTCATTTCAGTGAGCACCCCAGGCCAACCAGGTGCTCTGCAGTTCCTAGTGATGGACACTTTCAGCAGCGTTGCGCTCATGGCAATGCTGGAGGACTATGTGGAAAGGAAGGAATTTTGCCATCGCTCCAGCATGCAACAGTTTTGCTGGTAGACATGGGCTGATTGTGCCCATGCTGCCCTTCCCATCACCCTGAGACACCGATGCAGAAGGAGACGCAGAGGTGCCGGGGCTGAGAGAACGAACCACCTCTCCCTCCGCCCGCACGGGTCCCACCTCCCCAGCCTTTAACCCCTGCTCCCCGAAACTGTCGCCTCCTCTCCCCTGAACCCCAAACCCACCTCTGCCGCGCTCCCAGGGCAGAGCCGAGCGATTTTCCGAAGCCAGCCCACCTCACCACCTTGATGACAGCAGGGCAGGTGGCCCGGGGACTGCCGCCAGGTGCCGGGCGCCGGCACCCGCTCCGCGGCAGCCCCGGCGGCTGCCGGAGGAGAGGCGAGCGGAGGGTCCGGGACAAGCAGGGGGGGACCCCATGCACTTTTCCACAACCCCCTCCCTCCACCCCTTCTCCGCGGCAGCGGAAAAGTGCTCCAGCGCGCAGCGGAGCGGAGTAAAGTCGCGGGGGGGCTGGCTGGTACCTGCCGGGGAGCCGGAGCAGCGGCGAGGTGCGGGGTGAGGCCGGTGCGGGGCTGGGGCCGGTGGCCGGGTTTTTGGAGGCGTTGCGAGCGAGGCGGGCTCCTCCCCGGCGGCGGCGGCGGCGGCGGCAGCGGAGGGTCTCGCTCCTTCTGCGCGGAGTGTCAGACTTTCCCCTGCCTTCCCTTCCTCCATCCCCGCCACCCCTTTCCACTCCCTCGCACGCACATGCACACCCCTCCAGCAAATGGGCTGCTTCGTGTGCGTGTGCGTGTGCGTGTGTGTGTGTGTCAGCCAGCTCAGACACACACCCACTGCTGCTGCTCCCGGCGCAGGTCACAGCCCCGGCCACCAGGAAACATTAACTCCGTGAAAAGTAGCAGAGTGCACAGACAGACACACAAGTACACACACAGATTGTGGCAGCAATATGCCCACCCTGCTGAGACCGGGGACCGAGGGTCCCTGTGCTCACGTACTTTCCCCTGGACCACAGACCTCTCCTGCACTGCTGGATCACACACGTGTGAGTTTGCACAGGGGCTTCCCAACCTAATATTGTCATCACCTTGCACAGGTGCTGGTCCAGATCATAATGCCTAAAGCAGCCTCAGGTCCACTCACATTATTGCTGTGACACACTCCTGCTGGAGCTGAACTGCAGGTCACTGCCTGGTAGACTGGGAGTGAAAAAAAAATAGCAAGCTCGCCACACTCACTGATAAGGAGAAAGCAGCTGGGCAGTGGCCCATAGCTAGGGGTTGGTGCACGTTTAAGAGTAGCTCACGTGCAAAATTGTAGCTGCCAGGGATACATCTGCTTTTGCATTTATTTATTTTGCCTATGGAATGTGCTACATCGGTGGTTCTCCAGCTTTCGCATGCTGCAGACCACTTCCTAAGAGAGAATTTCTCTCCTGGACCAACCCACTCCCACACCAAACCCTTCTCTCCAACATATTTCCTTCTGTGGCTGCCCGAGGAAGAGCTTTTCTGCCCACAGGCTGAGAGCCATTGAACACATGGCACAGATAATATCAGACACTTCCAGACAAGACACACTGGGGCTCTTTCAAAAACTGTGTTTCCCTTAGTGAAGAGCTCAGATTGAAAGTCTTCAGCTGGTGACTCGGTTGCAAAACAGACCCCGACTGTTGCTCCCATGAAATAACAGGAGAACCAAAGAAGTCCAGAGGAATATGTTGGAGTTTCCACCATGCTACCCACCTCAGCAGAACTTCGTCCTCACCTGCCATTCACACAGAAGTCAGATGGGTGGTCTGGGTATCCAGGGCAGGATCTAAACATGGGGGTTTTTTTAAGTTCATCAAAAGCCAGCTTTACACCTTTTTATCTAGGTTTTTAAAACAGTTTGTTACTACAGTACCAAGCTGATGTTGTTTTTATAAACTTTGCACAGACAGACACACAGACTGTACTTGTCTACATATGTCTTATAATCCCACAAAATAAACGGAGGAATTTGAAGACAGGTTGTTTCATAGTAACCATTGGCTTCTGCTGTTTTAAGGCCTTCAAAAGTAGATCTTACACCTGATTTTCCACATTAATTTCATTACCATCAATAAAACTTTCCATTGCTTTAATCCCTGGATGGCACTGTTTAATAAAAATATCATTGTGATCAGTATGATGCAGATCAGAGCCCAGTTTGTGTTTTAAATTCCTGCGGAATGATTCTTCCACTTTACCTTTTTCCCAGATACTCACTGAACATGACAGACACTCTGCTGGTAACGAGTTTCTGCACCAGAAGAAGCTCAAGAAAGAGAAAATGAGGAGCAGGTTGATGGAAGAAAAATCCCTGTTGATTTTTTAAGCATTCATTAAAACTACAGAATTGGGCTTTGATGTATTCTGAAAACATGAATCCTGGTTAAAAAAAAAAAACTAACAAACAAACAAAAAAAAACCCCAACCATGCTGAAAAGTACTGCATGCTTCATGTACTGGAGGCGTTTCAGACTCCTGTGAAAAAGAATTCAGTATGAATGTCCCCTTTTCTCATTTGTGTAACCAGTCTGCAGTCTCTGTGAAATGTAAAAGAAAGGGTTTTGGGAATGGCTTTATTTTAATAGTTACTTTTTCTTCTTGCAAATCATGAGAACACATATTTTTGGTGGCATAAATAACAGAAGATTCATCTTTCAAGAATTATACAAACGAATTCGTGAAATAATTAAGCTCTTCGTTTATTGAAGTGGAAGAAACCAAGAAAAAAGATGCCCTCTTGTGGCTGTTTGCTGAATGAAAACTGAGAGACTCAAAATTTCTGTGCAGATAGTGCAGAATGAACATGCCTTTTTATTCCTTCTTACTAAGGCTGTAAAACAAGGTTACCCAAGGTCATACCATGGACACAGGTTGAGGAGACATTCACGATCTGCACAGTATCATTTTAAATGATCAGTTGATGCATTCCTTGGCATTTTATTTTAAACCACTGTTCAGAAAATCCCAGAGTAGATAAGTACAGCTTCACTGGAAGACACTAGAAGGAATTTTACCTTTCACAGTGTCTGCATTAATGCTACCTCTATGAGTGACCATTTTGGTCAGGACTGCATTTGTCCCTTACAGGATGTTTTAAATGTCCCTAAAGTTACAGGAATTTCTGCCAAATTTACAGAAATTGTTTAAAGTTTTAATAGGAAGAGAAGGGTTCATTTCAACATTTTGAAGATGTGATGATAATAATGATGACATTATTTTTCCTGCAGAAAGGATACTGACTATTGGATGGAAGAAGTATTCAACAGGTTCTTACAAACATTAATTTGAAAAGTGCTTTTTTCTCCCTTTTTTATCCTTTATAGATAATTTGAGGCTCCCCTAAGACCAAATTCCACACCCAGTGCCCTGGGCAACTGTTCAAATTTCCTGCAAGGCTTAGTGGCTCATAAAAGAGCAGAAGTTGAACATCAGATATCTGCATTTTTCTTTTCTCATGGATGGATATTACAAGCAATGAATTAAATGATCAAATAGATCTTTAGTAAATAATTAAAATTAGGAAGAGAGGTAAGCTGGTTTTGTTACTTTCTATTCCCTTCCTTTTCTGCTTGATCATAAGTCTGAACACTGTCCAGATACTGTAATGCCAAACTGGCATATTTCAGAGAAAACTATTTTCATCTGAGATAAACTGTCAAAGCAGATAGATGGTTTCTTAGTAAAGGCTGCAGGAGAAACATGAGACAGCAGTACGCTGCCACACTATAGACATTTATCTTTATGCTGAGCACTATTATTCCTTCTGTAAGTAGTGACAGAAATGCCTGCAGCACTATGCAATGCAATGATGTTGCTTAAATCTCTTAAGGAGAGAGACAGTTTTCCAAATGTAAGGCTAAATTGTGCCTAGTGAATGTCTTCCAACTGAACAACTATGCGTTTGGTGTCTTTGAGGTCCTTCATGAGAAGATCCTGTAACTCATGTCCATCTCTGTAAATTTTCAAAGGAACCTCCCACTCTCTACTAACAAGACCGAGAAATTGGGTGTTGACTTATAAATCTGGATGACTTGAAGTCTGGCAGTGCTTACTCCCAGCCACCCATCCCTGCCTCCGCTCCCAGCAGCAGACATGAAAGTGTCAAACATGGAGCAACTTCTGTACCTGGCATGTTAAATACAGGCTTTTCATCTGCTGGACTGCGAACTGGAACAGTGAAGGAGCTTCTGCATGTGCAGTTGAGCTCCTCATCCACAAGTAGGGAAGCCTTTGGAAGGATGAGGTGGGGAGCAATAAGCTGGGGGCAGAAACCACCTCATCCAGCCAACCTCAAGTGCCTGTATTTGTGACTCAGCCATCAATTGTGCCTTCTTCGGAAGGACTGGGTCACTAAGCACGTAGAGCTACTGTGCAAGCACATTGGCAGACTGGGTCACACACTTGCAATACAGTCAAATTCAGACTCCAACACTGTCCAAGAATCTGGACCAATATTCTCTGAAGAAAGCAGGTATATTTCCACCAACAATAATGGGGCATGCAGTGATTGATGGGGGACTATATAGAGGAGAAAATTATATACATATATATGTCAGAGAGTTACTAAAAGTCAGGTGTTTTAAAGAGGATGATTAAGAAACAGAATAGTATTAGTGAAGTGTTGAGTTGCCTCCTTTCAGTCCATCAGGAGGTAAAGGTTCTTTTTCTGTGCTCTTTCTGCAACTCAGATTTTTGCCTTGTCTGAACAGGAATAGCCAGAGTTTGCCCATTGCCCCGTGCTGATTCAGCTAGGCTGACCTTTGGGAGTCTCCAGAGCATGACAAGGGACTCTGCTCACTCCTTCTCCTATCAATTTGAGAAGAGGAGAATCTGTTTTATTCCAGTGTTGGTAATCATAATGCAGAACCTGCACAGTAATGCACACTGATGTCATGTCTTCTCCCACCCCAACAAGCCTTAAAGGCAGGGTCAGGATCTGCTCCTTTCTTTTCTTTATAATATAGCTTGGAGAGATCCTTGACATTGCAGTTGTAATCTGATTCATTAATAACAGCATTTCTTCTTAAATAGCTTTTTGTTTTGTTTTTTCCTTTAGAATAAATATATGCAGGACATTACAGAGAACCAGGCGTCTGTATTGCATCCTTATTCCCACTGCACATTGTACACAAGTTGCAAACACTGACTGAGCCTGCAAACCTTTACTGACAAGGGTTTCTGTACACCCTTTAATTTTATTTCTTACCTGATCATCCCAAGTTCTACTTGATGTAAAGCATTGAGAACAAGAAGCAGTCAAAGCAGAGAGAGGAGGTCAAGGCTCCTTCAGTCTACAAGTTTGTGAAGAAGTTCAGCATGCACTGTAGATTGCATCAGGAGAAATCCTACTGGGGGTTAGGATGCATAAAGGGAGACATTTCTAGCCCCTGTGGCTCCCAAATAAGAGCGGATTTCACTTCATTCATTGCTATAAGATGTAGGAGAGAACCTGTCTCCACTGAGTTGATGTTCAAAAAAAAAAAAAGAGACAAAGGGAAACTTTTACAAAAGGTGCAGAGAAAAGTCTAAGATATTACTTAAAAGGAGACAAAACCTTCCTTAAAAGTATTAGGTAAAAGTAGAATATCCATCTTTGTCTTGCTGCCAAATTCCTGGCTAATTATCAAAACTTAATCATAAAGGATCTGATGCTGAATTACTGGACATGTTCAAACTCTATTGGAGTTCACAATGTTTAACTTTTTTTCAGCATGTCACAGAGTTAGGTACAAATTAAACAAAGTCACATCCCAGATACCTTCTTGTCACTATTTAGTCCTGTCCTTTCAAGACTTCAACTGTCTCATGAAGCACCTACAATTTCCACTAACTTTAGTTCAAGCTTTGGTGCACAAGGCATGGGGGATCTGCCCCAAAAATGGTGAGAAGAATACAAATTTTCTCTACAGATCATGGTTGGGATATGAATTCGGTCTCTGCAAAATAAATAGTATGACAAGAAAAAAGTTTGTTGTATTTCCATGTATGTCCTGGATAGGAAAGCAACTCCTGGCAGCCCACAGTTCTATGTGTCTTATGAGTCAGACAAGAAATTAATTTCCATGAAAAATTAACTGAAGCTCATTTTCCTGCTTTGTAAAAATTAAACTTCCATATTTCTAAGGAAGGGCCTTTCTACCTCCTGTTTCTACTTCCAAGGAAACCAGTGGTTGAACTAATTGGTTTAAGGCATTATCCTGCTCTCACTTCATAGTAATGACTGCTGTATTGATTTATTGGCTTCAGCACCAAGCAGGGGAGGGTAAGAATAAAATTGGCTCTGACCTGTGTCCAGAGAACTCTAGTTCCCCTCAGTAGTGGCTGTAGCAATAATAAAAAAACTTCATTTTAATAAAACATGAGTGTTATTACAAGAAATGGTTCCATGTATTTTCTTATCTCAGAACGCAGCATATCTAGTTCTGTTTATCCTTAGCATGAACAAATCTTTGTGAATGCCTGAAAGTCACTTTTTTCTAGTGGAAATATGTACTTGTGGTTAGTAGAAGACAAGCATCCAAGCAATGGTTCTATAGATAGAAATGTTCTTTCTGGCTCTGAAAGATAGCTTTGTCCAAAACACACTCTATTTATTATTTATTCTTGGATATTTTTGTTTCCCACCCAATTTAGGGCAAACCTTAACTCTAGGTGATCACTTTGCAAGCAAAATAGTGTTAAATGGAACCACATGCCTTAATGATCTACAGCATACATTGCATAAGCTCATGTTCACTGTCCTCAATAAATAGCTATTTTGATTGTATTAAAAGATTGTCTCCCTTAAACTGTAAACATTACATTTGTTATAGCTTCATCAGTGAGAACAGATTGTTGTTAGTAGCTTAAGATAATATACTACTGGCCAAGTCAGTACAAAATTCTTCTGGAAGATAGGAGTTAGTAGCAGTGTCAGAAGGCTGAAAACAGTAACTTGGTATAGTACGTTTGTTTACACACTCCCTCTGTTCTGTGTTAGTATTCTGTTTAAATCCTTTCATGAAATACCTGTGCAACAGATTTGAAGGAAATGGACTCTTAACTTGAAGATCACCCCACCATTTCTAATGCAGACAGACATATATTCATGGAAGTTGTGGATTTTGGGAGCTCTGGAGGGAAACTTTAAAGGTTTAAGTCTGGGTTTCTCTGTACAAGAAACCTAGCCTACTCAAAAGAGGTTAGTGAGGCGTCTAAATCCCAGTGAATGGAAGCCAAGTCCCAAAAGCTTAGCAAAATCCCTGCAGCACACATCATCATATTTTGAGTATCTCGACAATCCACAGTGAGCTACATTTTGAATTAGACATGTATTTTGTGGGGAGCTGTTGGGAAAACACCAGTACTATTTTCTTGTCTTTTTTTGCTTCACAATTCAACAGCACTTTTTACAGGAGCACAACTCACTCTTGCCCACATAGTCAGGTGTAGATTTATAGCATATGAACTGGTTTCTGTGGGAGCGGTAGCCCCCTCACCCCATTACCGTGGTTCTGGTCCATATGATGAAGTGAGTCCTTCTTGCATACTACTCTCATTTACATCATAACTGCATCCAGGGTTGATTGTACTATAGCATCACTATGGCCTTTAGACTACCACCTTTCTAGCCAAAGGAGGCATCAGTCATTGCTAATATACGCTTTACACTAAATAAAGCAATGAATATTGCACTCATTGGTTCTCTCCAGAAGTAGCTCAGTTAACAGATGTACAGATCCCAGGCTTTGCTCATAAAAAACATTTGCACTCAGTTTTGCAAACAAACTTATTTCCTAAAACCTAGGTTTCTAATCAGAGTCTCCTTATGCAGTCAATAGATTGATGTCAGTCTCCCTCCATGATGATGCATCCAATCATTTAAAAAAAAATTATAAAATACTTCAGATAAGGAACACAACTTCTTCCTTAGTGCTTTCTGTATCTCTCCTCTGACTGTAGAGGGAGCCTACATGTCTACTTCTAAACGTCTAACGTTAAGTGAGTGAAACCCACCCTGAAGTAGTACAGCTGAAGCCAGCATAATTACAGACAAAGTGTTTTCAGGATCAAATCCAGAGGTTATTGAGGACTCTGTTATGAAAGGTGCTATTCATCTCAGCATTATAACCTGGAAACACAGTGACCACATGTTGGTGTTTCTTGTTGAACAAAATTACCTTCAGAGTCTGACAGAAAGATATTTTATTCAAACTAAACAAACAGATTTTTAATTAATTTTGTTTATTTCTACTTTCAGTATAAATCATTTATTCGGTTTTATACTAGATTTAATCCAGTTTACATCAGCAACATTTCTAGATGTGGCTATGCCTGGCTGCCATTCAGTCTTCAGGGCTATGGCTTAAAAAATTCAAAAAACAAAAAAAAGAAAAACAAACTAATAAGTTTAGCATCATTGAAACCATGTGCATCTATATAAAATGCTTATATATTCAGTGGCTCTATCAGCTGAGAAGACTGTAACTTGAACTCAAATGTGAAGGATCCCAGTGCATTCAAGAGTCAGCATTTGATAATGTGGTTTGGATAGATATCTTCTGTCCTAGCAAACTGCAGATATGAAGTGAAATGTGGTGTATAGATCGGTTTGGTTAGCTAACTTTTAATATTTTCTCTTTCAAACTTTCTTCTTTCAGTAAATGAGGGCTTTTGTCATTGATTGCAATGAGAGCAGACCTGAGGCCATAGAAAAGAAGCTGCAGTGAGTGAATGCTTTTGAAAACAGACTTGCACAGCAAGTGTATTTATATGTGGAAAGCTGCTGTATCTACCAAGTCAATGCATAGCTCCGGTTACTTTCAGTTCACAAAGAAACATAAGTAAAAGTAATAGAAAAGGAAAACAGTGCTTTAGATTAAAAAGGAAGACTGCAATTTTTACAAACCAGGTACTTTTCAACAGTTTTGTTCAGCATAGAAAAAAATTGTCAGTTTAATTTTTTCATAGTTAAATATTGATTAGATTGGTAGCAGAAAAAAAATGGAAATTAAGCTTAACTAATACCTTCTCTCATTGATACTAATAGGCATGTTTCCATAATTTATTATTTTTTATTAATTATTGCAGTCTAAGCTACTTAACAGCTACACATTAGTGTTAGTCAGATGACAAAGACTTTAAGGCCAAAACTACAATTTGATTACTTATCTCTGACCTGACTCAGGAATTTCAGTGGATGATCTCTGAGCTCAACCTTCAATCTCGGGCTGAGCTAGAAGAGATACATAAGAAAAAATGCCAGTCCTGAGCTAAGTAACTAGAAGGAAGAGAAACCCCTAGAGAAATTGTTCCAATGGCTAATAACCATGATCATTATCAAGATGACTGATTTTTAAAGTAGTGTTAGAGCAAACTCCATTGTAGCAGTATGTTTCAGCATCCTGATTTTTGGAAGGCAAAGGTACAACAGCAAATTATTTTGGCATGTTAAGGTCTCTGAATACATGAGACACCGTAGACCATTTAGCAGATATTAATGTATTGTTGGCAAAACCAAAAACCAGAGCAGATCCAGATGTATGCTGAGGAACTCCAGCTTATGTCTAAGCAGTACTAAAAAAATTGGTAACTTCTGAGTTTAACTGGGAGTAGTTACATCTACCCTATACTTGAATGTCAAAAGGGATCAAAGAATCACACTGTGCTGTTTGTGAAGCTATTTGTTGAAAAAGACAAAAAATTAAAAATCTGGGCTCAAAAGAAAATAATAAAACACAAATAAAAAAGAATGAGGGAAACAAATGAAGTGATTGTTCACAATAGAAGCATCTGCAAGGTCATAAAGAGCTCAAATATATATCCAAGCTGTAACTTATGTGACTGAGGGACAGAGACTGATCCAGCTTCTTACGTTCTTCCAGGACGTATATTGTAACAGTGAGGATTACTGCCAGAATCACTCTGTATTAGAGCAATCTTTTTCTAAGGGAGACCAAAAAATAAAATAAAGGAGGAGTATTGTCATTAAATAAGGTTTTCTAAAAAAATACTGGTGAAAGTACACTTTTGTTTCCTCACTTCCTATTATTCCGTTTGTGACCTCTTTTCTTCTATTTCGTTCTTTGGGATACTCCTTGGTCATGCAGAAAGCTCAACCATGCAAGTGTGAGCCAAAACTAAGGCACTGATTATGATCCAGTCACCTGAGACTACCAATTAGTCCAAGAAGGGAAATAGGCACATCCAACAAATACATGATCCTGTTCTATAGAGGTCAGATGACTTCTTTGGAGGAGCCCCACAAAGGCAATCTATGGTGACTAGTTCATTGTCAGAACTTTAATCTTCAGATATGTAAAATCAGGTGAGATGACTCTCACCCATAACTAACCCTCAGGTGACGTTTTTATGTATACTGCCATTCTTCTTATCATTTTTGATGATCATTTGGTAGTTTCTGATTAAAATCAGGTGTAGCCTAGGAAAAGAATGAGTTTTCCTGTACATTTGTATAACATTTGATAAATAGATCTAACTCTTTCTGAGGTCTTTAGTTATGGTATCAATATTTATGTTTTACATACAAATAAGTAAAAGCAGATTGAACTGGCAACTGTTTTGAAGAACATAGAGAAAATTTTCACCTGCATATTTTACTGGTGTAAGAAAGTTTAAAAGCAGTCTGTGCCTTTGCTGATTAATGTTGGGTTCAATTCCTTCATTTACATAAATTAGGGAATATATATTTTTTATTTAAGTTGTATGCTGATATACCTCTAGAGATCACTGAGGAATTACATTCATGCAGTTGAATTTTTACACGCTAACTCAAGCATGAACTTTTTTTTGCATACATTTCTATAATTTAAATTATGAAGGTGGTCAGTCTGAGTTATCAAAATTGTTCTCCTGGCCTTAATCTGTGAATGAAATCCCAGTCTTCTGCCATTGATGGTAAAAGACTTCTACCAAATTCAAAAGCCAGAATTCAGGAGCATGGCTCTGAATACTGTCAGGCTCAAATAATAATAAAGATACCCATTCAACGTAAAATTTTCATTAACCATAGGCTCATACCTTTATCATCAATGAACAAACCCTGTGTAGCAACATGCTTCAAAAATCTTAGGAAATTTGACTGCAAAATGAGGGATCATTCTGACTCAGGAACATTCACAAGCCTTTAGCTTCTGGAGCAGGACTAAATGCTCAGGTTGGTTCCAATGTTATTTGCTTTTATTTTCTATGGGGTGAATTTTAATACAGCTTTCTTGGCTTGCAGAGCCTGTTTGGAACTTCAGATCTTTGATATTTTCATTCATCCCTTACACATAACATCATTCATCTGCCTGATTTTAGAAGATGTTGGCTGTCTGAAAGCACAAAAGCTGTTTCTTTTGGCAACATTGTTCAAGAGCTAGGTTTCAAAAGAGGACCATAGCTAAGGAATACACACTTTGTGTACATGTAATGTAGTATATTACTTTTCTAAAAATCCAGCAAATTTATATTGCAGGTGCAAGTTGTCAAAACTTGTGGTTCTTTCAATGCAGCCCAGAGACATAACTATCCATATTTTTATGAAACACCAGTTACATGTACTAATTGTAAATTACATAGCCTCTGTTCGTTTGATGGCCTCTTCTTTGTGTTTATTGAATCTAGAATTAAACTATAAAGGAAAACAGACTTGGCAAGGATCTAGGTGGTTTTTGGAGTGATCTGAAGCAACTTTCTCCTGGGTTTTGTGGTGGTTGCGGCAGAAAAGGATTCTGTGTTCATGGCTTTATGGAATATCTTTGGATGTCTGTACAGACATACATTCTTCCTTTTCCAAAACAGTTAGCCTGGAATTCACTGAAAAAATCCAAGCCTGGTTTTGTGATACCACACCACTGTCGAGGCAAAATACAAACCATGCATCAAACTAGTATTTTTGTAATGGACAATGCCCATTAGTTTCACTCCTTTCATATGTGGCCATAAGAATCTAGTCCTGTGCATCAAGAGAAGCAGCTCATGCACGTCAGGCTTATTTCTGGGACAGAACAATGAGAGGTTTTGCAAACCCAACACAGAAAAAGAATTAACAGAAGTCATAATAATCATTTTTCAATGCAAAACCAAACACACACAAAAACAACCAAGGAAGATCCCACTGGGAACAGAATTTTATATTTTACTCTCATCTAGAGGCAATCAAGAGAGCTGGATTTTCATCCTAATCCACAGGAAACACCAGAAAAACAGAATAATTACAGAGCTTTAATCCTCAGCACTCTGTAGTTTTTCAGTCTAGGACACGCTATTTTCTTTTCTTAATGATCTACCTCACACCAGGGGCTGCAATGGGTAAAGTGTCAAATCGTACTCAAGGTGAGGAAGAAGGACGTGTGGAAGAACACACTGTTGCAAAAAGGAGGTAAACTGGGGATACAATAATGCCTAAACCAAAGCTCGAATAACTAACTGAAAGGCACGGTTGTGGGAAGGAGCATGTATACCATGCAGCTGGACAGAGATGAAGGTGGGAATTTCGGCCTTACAATCACTGCACTGTGATCCTCCTTCAAGGCTGTTGCAGAAATTTGCTTTGTATCAAGGCGTATACATAGCACTTTCACCATAGATACTGCTGCAGCAGAGGGATAAGGGCCTTCAAGATTTTTTTTAAGCAGGGAGCACCATAGACCCAGAATGTCACTGTTAGTCCTGTGCAGTCTGAAGGGGAACATAGGCAGGTTAGAAATCTGCAAAGTAATTAAGGCAAGATAGAAACCTCCAGGGAAAATACCCAGAACCAGCCAAATTTCACTACTCCCTTGCAAAACAAGGGAGGTGAAGACTTGTGGTGGGCTGAATCTGACATCCCATGAGTCACAGGATGGATTCTTCATCTGCTAATCTCAGCTTTTAGGGAGTGACTGTAAGAGTCTTGAGTAGTCGCATCTTCAGGTTAGTGGAAACAGCAGATGATTATTCTCTCAGGATCAGCCACTTAATTAAATATAGAAAATCCACTCAGTTATAGCCAACCAGACCCATTGACCTCAAATTTTTAGTCTCACAGTATTTCATTAAAGTGCAGTATCCTGTCCATGAACACTCAAGAAGAAAAATGTGATAAAATTTACAACTGTCATATTACATATGTTCTCCAAAGAGCAGATAATCTTCTGGCAGACATAAACTCACCAATTTGTGAAGGAAACTGTAGTATAAAAACCTCACATATTTTTCTTAACTGATACCCCACAATGGCATTAACATTTTTCATTCATGGTCAGATATATGTTTTGAAAGATGATGTGTGAAAGTAGACTTAAGGTTCAGGTCTACCATTTTTCAGTGTGGGCACCATTCAAAAATGGTATATATTTTTCTAAGCAGAGCTTCCCTTCTAGGAGATTATTTTGCATGTGTCCTTAGAGGAATTCTTGCACCTTCCTCTGAAACTTAAAAAAAGCGGTATCTGCTGGAGCCAGGATGAGGAAAAGATCTGTTATTGCTTTGAACACTTGTGTTCTTTTTACTTTACTAGAACCAGAAAGAGGGATTTTACTTAGGTGTTTTAGATTCTTAGATTTGATTAAAGCAAACATATTATTTATGTAAAAAATAGAAGGAAAATGTTTGTAATTTTTCTTTTTTTTCCATGTCAAACCTTTCTACTGACATGAACAATAGACTTCTGGGAGGTTTTTTGTTGTATTTTCGGTCTCCCAGGTAGCTCTGCTGATTTCTCTATTTCTGTGTTTCATTATGTCACTTTGCCCCTTCCATGACCCTTAAACTATGTTATTTTCTGTATCTGGTATATAGAAGCAAAATACCCCGAAACAAATATCTAGTATGGCTTAGTGAAGAGTGAATCGTGAGCCGCTGAAACCATCAATAACTGTAAAATTTGTTGGTTTCAAGATTTTTTTTGACTAGGGACTCAAGCCTTTGTTCTTACTTTTTCATTATGAATAGGGCATTTTTTTTGTCTCCGTATGTTACACACTAAATCTGCAGCTCAATTCAATAGCAGATCCTTGGCTGATGTAATTCGTTGCAGCAGTACTGACCTCGATGAAGCTATGCTGAAACACTGCAATGGACTGAAAGTATGAACTCTGTTGTGTATTGCACAATATCCTACCACTTACGCCAAGTAATACACTGTGTTTTCTCTGAAAAACCAAGTGGTGAAATGATTTATTAAAAAAAAAAATATATAAATTACTCATTTTCCATTGCAAGAGTGGGTTAGACCTAAAGTATATTAAGCATGTTAGTCTTCTATGTTACTAGCCATAACTTAAGAGAGAACAGTTTCAATGTAGAATGGTTAATTTGTGTTAGCTGTAAGCAGACCCCTCTTGACATGTGAAGTGAAAGCCATAAAATACCTTAAAAGTGTCAAGATTTTGCTGTGAGAGGGTTTTGGTGGGGGTTGTTTTGTTGTTGTTTTTTTTTTTTTCCCGAACAAATGAAAACACAAACTTCAGAAGCATTTTTACCTTGATAAAATTTAACTTCTTTGGGATCATTTTAGCTTTGGGTTTTTCATCCTCATTAATGAGCTGGAATTTGAACCATCTTCATTTTACACAGATCCTCTTCAAGCTGTGAGCAGAAAGAATCAATTGTGAAATATCAACTGTGTTTACAATGTATTTCTTGTTCATTTAAAAGCATTTCTTAAGTGTTCATGGCCATAATGTTTTTTTGTTCCATACCAGTTTGATTCTATCTTTGCTTTGTTTTCGTTCTGTTTGGCAGTCAAACCCACACTGTCATCTCAGTTTTACCTTTTGTCATTTCATTTTTCTACGATCACACACTCACATGTGTACAAGACTCAGAATTTCTGCTGTAGACCACTGGAACATAAAAAGATACCACTAATGAGAATAAAACTCTATGTAACACACAAAAATTTTCTTATGTAAATACTTTGTGACACTTAACCTTCTGTCCTGATTGATAATAACTTAGCATATATAAAAATTAAACCCAGAAAAAATATTAAAATAAATATAACCTGAGGATTCTCATTTTGTTTTGATCATGAAAAAAAAAAGCTGTCAGAGTCCGAAGGACTGTTGAATGACGTCTCCACTGGCTGAACTCACAGTTTAGTTCCAGTCATGGGTAGCAACAGTAGGTTGTCATCCATGGACTCAGCAACGACGAGAGGGAGAGACATACATACACATTGTGCATGTTACTGTCATCACAACCAGGTGTTATCAGCTGCCACTCTGCTACACCACTGACCCGCTTGACTAAAGGAATTGCACCAAACACTATTCATAAATATATATTTTTCCAATCCACTGTCAGTCTCCATTATTTAAAGGGTGAAAGAAACTCTGCGTATATTTATCCTGCTCTGCACTACCAAAACACAGAAATTCAAATAGAGACTTGCTGAGAAGCCCTGCAAATTTGTGTCTTTTATTCCAAATAAAATAATGTGTAAAATTATACAAAATAAATTAAATTATATGTGGATGGTTTGTCATTTTTCAGCCAGTGGGAGACCTTCTCTTTATAGCAAAAGATGGAGTTAAAAAGATTTCCTGAATATCTCAACATATATATTTTGAAATGTTCTAAATAGCCTTCCCCAGTGCCTCACTAATTTTAAGATTATCTTACCCTTTAAGTGACCTGATGGCAGTCACTTATACAGCCAACTAATTCCCTGGCTTGTTCATTAAGATTATTATTGGAAACCTTAAAAATTCATTATGTGTGAGCACAATGAGAATATGACAACTTTTTGGCTTGCTGCTTATAAGAGATAAGTTTATTTTTTACCTTGAAAGAGAGAAAGAAAAGACTCTATATTTCTCAATCTAAGCCTATAAGAAAGATAATTCTTGAATATCTTAAATTTATGCACATAAAAGACATGTAATTCCTCCATATTAAAAGAAATCTGTGAAGAGATATTACTCTGGGGCATAAGTTAGTGAGTATATTGACTAAATTTAAGTAAATCATAGGAAAATGATGGGATAAAAGACAAAGAAAGCATTCAAACTTTAGGAAACTGAACAAATGGAAGCAGGAAGTTTTGTATATACAAAATTATAAAATACATGGTTTAAATCACTATAAATACAGGAGTTGATGTCTCATGGAATCAACCTCTTCAAGAAGGTTTTTTTAGGACCTAAACCTGATAGAAGATAAATTCAGTTTAAGTTTTTAAGTTTCAAGAAAGAGCTGGAAGAGGTGGAAAATCTGTGGTAGAAGACTTGTTTACCATTATAAGGTTAGCTATATATCTACCTGTATAGGTATACTTATGAGAGTAACTATGCACTAAGAACATTAAAGGGCATTGCTTGACCTGAATGGAACTTTGATAGGTCCTGAATACTTTTTCCAGATTTTTTTCATTTTTATTATTACTTTTTATGTGATTACATATGTGTTAGTTACAAAACTGTGTGAAATGCCATGCCAAAACTAACATGCAAGATGAAAATTCACAGCAGTTTACTAAGGATATTTTTTAATGTAGTGATAAATGAAACGTTCATTTCTCAAGATCAAAGCATATCCTATTGGAAACAGTGTAACATGTTGTATTTAAATATATCACCGTTGCTGAAACAGCCTTTTCAGACGAAAATGTGCTGACATTTTGGTAACCATTTCTAGATATGATGAACAGCTCTCATATGCAAGCCATATCCACCATTGTCTTCTGCCAAGGTGGAGAATGAAATGCCCTGTGCAATGTTTTGCCAGGTGATTTTTTGGATTGCTTTTGCTTGTTCTGTTTGTTAAATAGGTAAATAATTTTTTTTTATTTTCAAAGCAAGCAAGGTTTGTGGTGTCCCTGACTTCTCTGGAGTCCATCCTGGATGCTGCTCAGTTCTTTTATCATCAGTTTTGCACTTGGTAACAGCAGAAGTGGAGTTGTCTCTGGATGAGTATATTTGAAAACAGGAGAGAAAAGGGCCCAGAGAAGTCATCCAGTTCACTGCTGCACATCACAGTTTATTAACAGCTCAGGCTCATCAAACAGCATGTTTGGTCCACTAAATTTCATTATTAAAATTCCTTGTTCAGCCTCCCTGCTCCTTACTGAGCAATATCCAGCTCACTGCTAAGCACCCTGCCTGCTCAGCTGGTGGGGAAAAGCAGGGTCAGCCCAGCTTGCTGGCTGGGCTACCCCAGTCCAGCAGAAAGGGACAGCTTACATCTCATTGTGAGAACCCTGGAAGGGGCAGAGGGAAGGAAGAGCCACCCTGGAAGTAACAGGTTTGGGACTGGACCATTCCTGTGAGGAAGAGGAAAGGGCTTGGGAGGGGTTTGAGGGTGGTGGGAATATCTCTGGCACCTAGGAAGTGCTGAGGAAGGGAAGAGGTGGCTGCTAGTTTTGTCCCTTCTAATTTCAAAAAGCAGCTTCAAAATTTCAGGAAACTTCCCCTTTTCTAGGAAAAAAAAATATCATTTAAAAGACCCCAGGTTTTGTTAAAAACAATTTTAGAAAAACTTTCTCCATGTTTCTAACTTGCAGGAAATTTTGAAAAGAAATCTTTCAGTTTGATTTAGATAACAAATTTTATTTAAGAAAAGCCTTGAGCACACATCTCTCTGTGATTTAATTAACCTTATAGCCAAGTCTAACAGTCACAAACAAAATTGTACAGAAATCTACATTCCACTTGCTACTCAAATGAATGGTCAAGTATTTAACATAAAATGTGTCTTAATCTCAGGCAGAAGAAGGAAATTACAACCTAGAATATTTTGTGTGGGGGGGAAGGTACCAACATTGTATTTATTGTTCTGTTTCAGAGCTAGACATGCTGTAAGCAGGTCTAGTGAGTCAGGTCATGCAGGTGGGCTAGCCAAGACAAGAGGATGAAGTCATGCAGGAGGATGAAGGCATGAGTTTAGCACCTTGCTTCTGGACATCCTCAAAATAGACGTTTCCTGCCACAGAAATTCAAATGTCCTGGGACGCTCCTAAACTGACCTTTAGCTCTGCACCATGGAAGACCCTGCAGTGTTTCAAAACAAAGACCTCTTAAAACTTCACTGTAGATCACAGCCAGCCTGTGCCTCAGTTATCTTTCCCCAGTAAACAAGATTTGGGAGATGTCTGGGGTGTGCTTAAATCCCACTTTCATGTGGAGTTAGGACAGGCTAAGATTTACACTCAGATCGGGAACCTTCTTCTGCTCTGGAGTTTCTCAGTTTAGATGTCACATGGGAAATTATGTGGAATAATCACAAAGGATAACATGAGGGAGACTACTATCCACCATTCCCTTTTTATTCCCTGCTGAGAAAAAAGATCTGCCCTGCAGGGCATTTCAGAGCAGAAGCCTAATGCAGTCTCTTGGAGTCAGCCTGTAGGAGCTACTTTCTGTCCATTAAGAACAGAAAAAGCATCATGATGCTAAAGTTCTGTGACTAACCCCTTTATCTGTTAAATTAGGCACTTAAGGTACCTACAGGGTTAGGTGGGAATTTGATAAATGTTAGTGGCACCTAAATGATGGCTAGGGATCCTTAATGCAGCATTCAGATGCTGGAAGTGCCTTCTGAGATCACCTGTCATCTCTTTGTAGCTGTGAATACTAACCTCGGGCAAGCTCTTTTTGTTTCAAGTAGCATAGGGACTTTCCTGGCACACAGTTTTTTCAATCTGAGTATGTGTTTCCTTATAACCATTTAATGATAAAATAGCCTGCTCTCAGAATTTTGGTATAAAGTTTTGAAGATTTAATATTTCATACATGTGGTTAAAAACAAGGCTTGGAAAAAATAGAGGGGAAATGTTTACCATCTGAAGTTAAGTCATATTTATCACATAGAAAACTTTCTATACAATTGGATAAGGTCAGGACTGGGACAGTTGTACTCAAGTTTAAGAAGAAGGGAATACTGTTTGTACAAGAATGTGCCCTCTTTTTAGCAAGAGATCCATTTGACGCTTTACAAATGTGCTTTACTTCAGAAGCGTTACATGTGGTTACTTCATAGCTGCACACTCTCAAGACACTTTGTTTTGTTCTTGCCTTCTAAGCCAAATACACTATTCTAGCATCAAGATTAAAGCACCAGATAAGGTGCTTCATATCAGAGCACTGAACCCATAAGCTATTTTAGTTAAGTGGTCAGAGCATGCTATTTGTTCCAGGGATGCAAATATGGGACTTTTCAGAAGGCCTGCTCCCTTCGACTGCAAACATGCTAGCAAGCTTGGGAAGAGGGGAAGGAGGAAACTTTTCTAAATAGCCAGCTTCCTCCATTGGCATCACTGCATAGTGGCCATCTGTTCAGGCTGGTTCCCAAGGACATGTTTGGCCTACCAAACAGCCCACATCCAGGCTAGCTTTGTTTTATTTAATTCACGGGTTAGGTTAAACTACCATATGGCTCCAGGGAGTCAGAATTTCAAGTCTACTTTTGACTTTTTCTCTGCTTAAGTTCCACCCTTCATACTTTTTCTGAACAGGAAGGCATCTTATGATTTAATACATTGAACACCATGTCTAATTAAAAAAAAATAAGCTTCCCGGAACCTCAGAACAAGTCCTGGAACAGAACAAAGGCCCATCTGTATCAGTATCTGGTCTCCAACAGTGGGTAGTCATGGGAAAATAGGCAAGCAGGTGGTACTTTTATGCAAGAACACTCTTGAAGAACCCATGCCAAAGACCTCATTCACAGCTAAAATGGCCTCCTCAAGTTTGACATTGTGTATTCATGTAAGAAAACCTCCCATGGTCCATTCCTTTCATGAATTGGTCAGTTGTGGGTTTTTTTAATTGATTGTCCAGAACATTTCATGAGTTCCATTGTTTAATTATACGTTAATAGCCACCTCCCGTTGATTGAGCATGAATCTTGCTAAAGTATTTGATGTCCCTAAGCTCATGTATCATGATAACTTGTCAGCAGTCACTCCCTGTTCACCATTTCACATACTACTTATGGTTTTTCAGAAGTCAGTGATAATCTTCCCTTCAGTGTTCTGTTTTTTCATGACAAATAGGATTTATCCGTTCAGATGCTTCTCATACAGAAATCAATGGTCATCAGCTGTCCCTCTCTATACTTTTTCTAGTATAACTGTATCTTTTTTGACATTACATTCAATATATCCTAGACCTTTTGAGTGTATAATAGAGTATAGCTTTTAAGTAACTGTATGAGTGGTAATTATGTCTCAGGAAGAAAATTGATTTTTATGGTAACACCTTATAGACACAAAGCATTTTTGCAGCCATTTTCAAGTAGATGGTCTATCAGAGAGATCATGGAATAGGAACATAAAGTAGGGGGTTTTTGCAAGCTGGTTAGATTAAAAAATGGATCTAGAATGTGCACTTTGTAAATGGATTTAAGACAGAGATACTTTTAAACATTCAAAAAATCTCTTTTAATTCATAATAAAGAAATTCATTACACTTAGAAAGATTCAGCTGTCTAAACCCAAACCTCACTCTTCTCAGATCAATAAAACCTTTCAGTGATGCTTATTTCTCCTAAAGCCAATGAAGTTTGAACCATATTCCTAATGACATACTCTTTTGGTATAGAATTTTAAAAACATGTTTTTATCAGATCAAAACTCAGACAGTGGTTATTGTTCTCAGTATCTATTTTTAAGTCATATAACTTTAATCCAGCAAGTCCTGAGTCCATGATTTCTCTGTATTTAATTCACAGCTCACTTATGCTTCTCTTCTGAGACCCTACCTGGAGTACTACATCCAGTTCTGGGGTCCCCAGTAGAAGACAGACATGAACCTGTTAGAGCAGGTCCAGAGGAGGGCCATGAAGATGACCAGAGGGCTGAAACACCTCTCTTATGAATAAAGGCTGAGGCAGTTGGGGCTGTTCAGCCTGGAGAAGAGAAGGCTCTGGGGACATCTTATTGCAGCCTTTCAATATGTAAAGGGAGCTTATACGAAAGATGGAGAAAGACATCTTACCAGGGTCTGTAGTGACAGGGTAGGGGCAACAGTTTTAAACTGAGAGTAGGTTTAGACTGGACATAAGGAAGAAATTTTTTATTATGAGGGTGGTGAGACTAGCACAGGTTGCCCAGTGAAGCTGTGGATGCCCCATCACTGGAAATGTTTAAGGTCAGCTTGGACAGGGCTTTGAGCAACCAGATCTAGTGAAAGGTGTCCCTGCCAATGGCAGGGGAGTTGGAATAGATGTTCTTTAAAGGACCCTTCCAACCCAAACCATCCTATGATTCTGTGATTCTGAAGCCCCTATTTCCTCCAGTGAAGAGGCAATGGTTCAGAGAAGTGCTAAATGAAGGCCTGCCTTGCAGTTATTCTTGTGGAGCTTGACAAAAATCACTGGAAGAGTCTAAACAATTATTTTTATGTTTTAAAGGGTATGGATAATTACTCCTCTTTCTGACTTACTTATAAATACCTCCTATTATATTCTAATCATCCAAATAACCTAGTCAAGCAAATGACAGTTTTATGCAGGGGTTTGAAGGCAGAGTTTTAGCCTTAGCAAAGAGGGTTTTTTTGGAGTTCCACAGAAAAGCTAATTTGCTCTTTCTAGCACTGAATATGTAAAAGTATGAAGGCAGGAGATTTAGCCTAGAAATATAGAAGTCTGTGAGAAATAACAACTGCTCACTATACTATACTCCATTACACCCTATGAAAAATCGTTTTTCCTTCACACAATGTGTTCTTGTAAAACGCACTTTGTATACACAGTTTTTGCATGTATATGTTTATTAAACTTTCGTAAAACAGGTTTGCTTATGGAGTACTTTTGAATCTATGTTTACCTATAAAGCTTGTCAGCCTCTGTTCTAGCACAGCCTTAGCCTCAGGAGTAATGGAATTAGCTCTAATTATGTCAAAACAAGTCCCTATTAATCTTGTCAAGAACTAATTAACAGCTTTGTTATGTAAAAAATGTCTCCTTCCATCAGATAAAGGGAGAATGCAGATAAAGCTGTTAAATGCAGAAGTCTTGCTGCAGCCTGGGAGCTGCTGTGAGTGGATGGCACCAGGTGCAAAGAAAGCTGTAACACTAGGCAAACACCACCCATTTCTGCTGCAGCATTTCCAAAAGCAACATCTTCAGTTCAAGGACCCAGGGTGTGCTAACCCAGAAAGAGCTGGGTTGCTGTTACCAGCTACCCTGAACTGCCTTTTATGCTCATCTGCTCCAGTCTAGGACCCCTTCTGCAGCCTACATCTAAATCACATAGGTGAAGAAACACTGAACATGCAGTTTCTTTTCCAAATTCTGACCCCATCTAATGTCAAAATTATTTCAGACATTTCTTATTTAAAAAATGTCTTATCTAAGTCAGTGAGGATGATTACTACAGCCTGAAAGCCTTCATGGGGAGGATTATATGTGTCCAGAGCCTGCTGCCTTTCCAGGATCACACATCTACAAACAACATACTCTGCTGTGCAAAGGTCGCTGGACCTTTTTATGAAAGGAACATATCTTAGTTAACTTTTTTCACTCAAAATGTTTCACTCAAAAGTCTATAAATAACATGTTGTCTGGCAGTACTATAAAATAAACTATCAAAGCAGAAATTAGAAAGCATGTTTTCACTTACTCAACCCAGTGCTTTTATTCAATATTCATAAAATACTCTAAGAGTTGCTACGTCCCAGTGCACCATTGTGTTGGCACACTTGCATTTTCAGATGCTAAAAGAAGTATCAAAATAATGCTCTTTTTTAACATGTTCTTTTAAACTGTGTTGCCATTCTGTAAACAAACTGGGGGAGTTTTCATGCTTCCTTCTAACCTTATTAATATTTGTCATTTGAACTCACAAGTTTCACAATTATTAGTGTTGTAAAATTAAATATAGGTCTCTATTCTAGGATAATCTGAATTTTTTTGTACTCTGGACTCAATACAATTGCTTAAATGTAGGAATTTAGTGCTATCTGAGGTGCCCTAGTATACATCTGCATGTGCAGCTACAGTGGCAACCTCAGCTCATAGCTTCACAAATAGGCATCTACATGTAGATGTCTAAATTTAGGTTTAGTCCATGAGCTGAATCTCATTCTGAGAGACAAAATAATTAGCTTTGCCTTGATTTTATCCAAAGTTTTCCAATTTGGAAACATAACTACCTATACTTTAGATACTAATTATCCTAACTCCTTAAGTATAGAACATTAAGTAAGGATACTGAAAAAGCATCCTAACAGTTTAGATAGCAAGTAAGCATCAATAAGCAGTCACATTCTTTATTTATCATGAAGGATTGACACTGAATCCTTTGCTACAGAAGGAGGGAGTTTCATTTGTACTGGAAGAAACTATGTGGTGTTCTCAGCACTTAACAAGAATGTGCAATGGGAAACAAGAAGCCTAGATAATAGATTAGTAATCAAATTGTCTAGAATGCTGATCTAAAACATTTTGTAACCATTCTCATGGCAAACTGGCAACTTTTCAGGTTTCATAATGATATGGTGTTTTGCTGTCAGAAACACTACTGTTTTCAAAGTATCCTGAGCAACAGATTAATAAACAGATTGGAAACGTGTGAAGATAATTTGATCCTATTAACAGATACATATTGAACATTTCCAGGGAAAGGCAATGCTGCTGTTTGTATATTGCGGCATACGTACAGATTTGTCACAGGTAACCTGTGAGCCATACTCGGCGGAGGAAGAGCAGAGCTGTTATCAGCCACACGAAACTCTCAGGACTCTCCCTCCTGGCTGTAGCCCTCTGCATTGACAGCAACAAGTGGAACAATCCCAGCAGGGATGAAAATGGCAGGAGAGATACTTGCTATGAATGAACACTACTCAGCATCACTAATTGCTTACACTTTGCCAGGCTGGACAATCTGGAAATGATTCTGAGTGTACGTTCACAGAAATTAGTGATACTCCTGCCATGCTGACCCAGCTGGCATGGATCTTTGTGAGAGGAATACTTAGTCCATATCCCTGACAACATCCAGATGCCACTGCCAAAGCATCCACCTGCCTCTTCTCTGCTACACACCTCAAAATCATTTCATGTGTTTTATAGATCTTTCCTTTCAGCATGCAGAAGATCCAAAAATTCCAGTTCTTTAGGCCATTGTGTCACAGACAATTTCAGAGTGATGATGCTGGAGAAGAACAGACTTTCTGACAAGTAAATGTACTGTCAGAATAAAGGAATATGGAAGTGGAGGTCATGAACAGTGCCACAAGATTTCAAATAGCTTGAACGAACAATATTTCTGGGTGAGGTTGATGACATAAAGGTAAGCTGTGAGATTGTCGATGTTCTTTGCTAGTTACTTTTGAAGCTAGCAGTTGTTCTTTAGGTTCTTCATCACATCTGCACATCATACAGTTTAGCTGTGCTACTCTTGGTCACAGCATGTTGGAAATGACTATTCTTTCTTTCCAATGATGCAAGAAACAGTAAGCATCAAAAAAATTACCTAATGTCAAGTCCCAACTGTCAGGGCAGCACCTGCTCAGACAGTGCATAGTTAAACTGTGGTATATACTGTAGCAGGCTGTAGTGGATGTCAAAAGCCTACAGGAATTAAAATAAGGATTAGACAAATGGAAAAAAAAATCATAAAAACACTCTTATATCAGAAAGTCCCTATGTTGCACAAAATGCTGTAGACAGATTTGTAGTTGCATACAATACTCATGATGTAGTTAGGGCACTTCCCTGATTTATTCTGCAGTCAATTTCCACAAGCTGAGAAATAAGAAAAAATATTTTGCTGATAGAATGATTGATATGAGGATATAGGTTTATCAATGGGATCCCAGTGCTCAGCTGGGATTTTTCTGTATCAATACAAACAACAAATATAAAACTTAAATTCAAATTCACCCTCTCAAGGCTCTTCTTCCAACAGAAGCTCCAATACAAAGCAGACTTTTACTGAAATATTTAGTGCCTATCCTGTTTTAGTTAAAAAATCTAAGTCTGAACTGTTCAGTCCCAAGAGAATGATTTTTGTGATGATGAAATTTTCCCATGTGCCTACAAACAAATCCAGTAACTCTCATGTTTCATTTCATGGTTCCCAAAAGTGACAATGCAACAAACTGCTGTGTTAATACCATTATAAATTAAAATCATGTTAAGCAATCCAAGACATAGTTGCTAAGAATGATTAAAGCAAACCACTATGTAAAAACCCAGTGGCAGCTTTAATGTTCAAAGAATGCAGTCCTCATCAGACTTAATAGTTCACTGTTTGACAGTTTTCTTGCTAGCCTCAAACACTGGAGAATGAGATGCATTCCTTTTATTTTAAAATGTGTATATTAAGCAATTTTATGTGAAAGTACAGAACTATACATTGTTGCTCATAATGTATATTAGAGGTTCCCCTTTTTTTGGTAGCTGTGTAAATCCAAAAGGTATTTGAGTTACAATAAAATGTACAAAATTATTTAAACTATGATGTTAATACTGAAATTTTGCATTTGTCAGCACTTCTTTGACAGCTTCATAAAAACCAATAGCTACATTACCATGAGGACTTTTGTCACCTTTGATTCTTTTAACCTTTTCCCACTATTTCTAGTGATGGTTTGATATATAAAGAAGTAGCAAAGAAGTGCTGGGAAACATTAAATAAATGAATAATTTAAAGTCTGGGGTTTTTTCCTCTGAATTGAGAAAAAGTGTGAAAAAACAATTCTGTGGTGGTGGGCTATATAAAGAATTTGAATGTGCAAGACATCATTACAGGAATGTCAGCTAATATTATCAAAGTTAGATGCAGAAATCTGGAAGCTTACACTATATTTCAAGCTGGCTCATTCGGCAATTTGAGTCTAATGACTAGGAGTTATAATGTACTTTTAAGCATTTTTCACTATTCTGGTAGACCAAAGGACTGGTTCTCTGCAAGCCTTTTTGCTCCCACATAATAATGGAGTCAGCAGAACCACTCACATGTGCAAGTATTCAGAGGAAATGTTAGAAAAATGACATATTGTGAAGGGAAACCAAAAAAAATAATAATGCCCCTCCCCACCTTATAGTCAGATGTGAAAAAATTCAGAGATCACCAAGCATAAGCGTAAGGGAGGAAGGAGATTCTCAACCAAGGAAACTTTTACAGTAGAAAGACTTATTTTAAAAGATAACTTCTGCATGGAATTTACTTTCATAAGATGTAGATGCAACCCAAAAGATATTGCAATTGCAAGGAAAGCTAAATTGTGTAAGCAGAATGGAGGAAAAAAGAGGTGTAAGGAGTTAACAGTCAGCTCATAAATCTCTGTAGTTCCACTCAGCTCAACTGAACCATGTCAGTGTATGTCAACCAAGGAAATTATACAAAAAGATTATAAAAAGATTTAGTGAAGAGATAATGGAAGTCAATGTATTTGGGTGTCTAAGTCTCTTTGGCACTCTTCAAAAATCCATCTACTGCCTTTGTATGATATATACGTATAATGTCTTAGTATAGTGGCTATTGTGTATTCTGCATGGCTAATTGATTAGCTCTAATCTAACATCAATTGCCCTAAAATAGATTAATATCTTTCTTTTATTTTATTTTCACCGCAGCACTGATTTTGTTAAATTATTCATTCTTCTCTTTGGCTCCTATGATCTTAAATATCACTATATATTCTACCCAGATGACCTCATACCTGGCATCACATACATGTTGCTAGGGCAGTGAAGATGGGTGATGTCCTCAAATCCTTTCTGTTTTTCACAAAAATGGGCTTTTATAACAAATCTTATTCCATATGAACAGTAAAGTTTAGAACCAGAAATGAAGGATGGGATTCATCTCATCTAGCTCTGGGTTCCAAACAATTTAACAGGAGTTAAAATGGCCAAGAGCTTGTTGCAGCTCCTGATTCTCCAATGCAAGAAGACATGTGCTCTGGTCTCTACAGCAGATCAGGAGATGAGTCATCATCAGGATGAAGACAAACTGAATACATCAAATTTACTATTGTGAGAGCTTGAAAAGTGCCTCCCTGGTCTATGGTTTTATTTATATCTGGCCTCAAGGTTTTGAGAGGGCCAGAAGAACTGAATCAGAAATTTTCTAAGAAACTAGGTTAGGATACTTCAATGAAAAAATGCCTATTCACTGATACTGAATCTCTGTAAACCTGTATAATTTTCAATAACATATTTGTAAGGAGGATGAAGTATCTGATCAGAAGTATGTAGCCTATCACGGTTACGGCATTCATAAGAGGTGATGGTCAAAAGTAATTCTGTAGTTAAATCAGCAGAGCTCTATTTGTGTAAACTAAAGTAAAAAGATCACAAGTGAGCTCTATGCTGTGTATTGTAAAAAGAAGAATATCTGCTGTCTTCTTCTGAATGTAACATTGTGCTCATTCTGCATTTTCGCCAAAGCCCAGATCTAATTTATGCCACTTTTGCATCACTGCTGACAGTGACCTAATGACCTTTTTTGTGTTACAGCTGAGTACACAATTTCCAGTTTCTCATGACTGGAAATCCTTCATCTTCAAACTCACTAATTGTAGTGTTTAGTTTTTGCCAAGTTATAATATCATTTTAGTCTTACTGATACCAGATGAAGATGGGAAATACAGGGATGCCCTATGACAACAATAAAAATATACACATGAGGCTTACAGAGGAGTCTGGGATTTGAGTCACAAAAAGAGTTTGTTTGCCATCAAGTTTGGGCATAAAAATTCGTTGTACTTATTTCTTCTTAAAACAAATGAGTTAGCTGGGACTGCATCATTCTCTGCTGTCAACCAGAAGCAGAGCTCAAGGCTTCTAGTTGAATGTCCCCCCTCAGAGAACTGGTGACAGAAGTCTGGTTGTATTCATGCTGCAGTTCTTTACCCTAAAACAGCAGTCCAGAACAGAAGTCATACGAAATATAAATAAATATATGCCCTGAAGTGGTCAGTCAGTTGGACTAGATGATCATCGTGGGTCCCTTCCTATCATCCTATCCTATCCTATCCTATCCTATCCTATCCTATCCTATCCTATATCTTATTCTAAATAATTTCATAATTTCTAATACCGCACGTGTATGAGATTGATTTTACATACAGATTGGAAAACAGTTATTGGTGTTATTAGTATGTTCCAGTTGTAGAATCATAGAATTGTTTAGGTTGGAAAAGACCTTTAAGATCATCAAGTCCAACCACTAACCTGGCACTGCCAAGTCCGCCACTAAACCATGTCCCTAAGCACCACATCTACCCATCTTTTAAAGACCTCCAGGGATGGGGACTCAACCACTTCTCTGGGCAGCCTGTTCCAGTACTGGACAACCCTTTCACTGAAGAATTTTTTCATAATATCCAACCTAAACCTGCCCTGGTGCAGCTTGAGGCCATTTCCTCTTGTCCTATCACTTGTTACTTGGGAGAAGAGACCGACCCGAACCTTGCTATAATCTCCTTTCAGGCAGTTGTAGAGAGTGATAAGGCCTCCCTTCAGCCTCCTTTTCTCTGCTAAACAATCCCAGTTCCATCAGCTGCTCCTTGTAAGACTTGTGCTCCAGAGCCTTCACCAGCTTCATTGTCCTTCTCTGGACACGCTCCAGCACCTCAATGTCCTTCTTGTAGTGAGGGGCCCAAAACTGAACACAACATTCGAGGTGCAACCTCACTGATGCTGAGTACACAGGGACAATCTCTTCCCTAGTCCTGCTGGCCACACTATTTCTGATACAAGCCACGATGCTGTTGGCCTTCTTGGCCACCTGAGCACACTGCTGGCTCATATTCAGCTGGCTGTCGACCAATACCCCCAGGTCCTTTTCAGCCAGGCAGCTCTCCAGCCACTCTTCCCCAAGCCTGTAGCGTTGCCTGGGGTTGTTGTGACCAAAGTGCAGGACCCGGCACGGAGCCTCATTGAACCTCATACAGTTGGCCTTGGCCTATTGATCCAGCCTGTCCAGATCCTTCTATAGGGCCTTCCTACCCTCCAACAGATCAACACTCCCACCCAACTTGGTGTCATCTGCAAACTTACTGAGGGTGCACTCAATCCCCTTGTCCAGATCATTGATAAAGATATTAAGCAGAACTGGCCCCAATACTGAGCCCTGGCAAACACCACTTGTGACCGGCCACCAGTTGAATTTAACTCCATTCACGACAATTCTTTGAGCCCAGCCAGCCAGCCAGTTTTTCACCCAGCAAAGAGTACACCCATCCAAGCCATGAACAGCCACTTTCTCCAGGAGAATGTTCTGGGAAACGGTGTCAAAGGCTTTACTAAAGTCCGTGTTTACAACATCCACAGCCTTTCCCTCATCCATTAAGTGGGTCACCTTGTCATAGAAGGAGATCAGGTTGGTCAAGCAGGACCTGCCTTTCATAAATCCATGCTGACTGGGCCTGATCACCTGGTTGTCCTGTACGTGCTGTGTGATGGCACTCACAATGATCTTCTCCATAACCTTCCCTGGCACCAAGGTCAGACTGACAGGCCTGTAGTTCCCTTGATCCTTCTTCTGGCCCTTCTTGTAGATGGGTGTCACATTTGCTAACCTCCAGTCAACTGGGACCTCCCCGGTTGACCAGGACTGCTGATAGATGATGGAAAGTGGCTTGGTGAGCACTTCTGCCAGCTCTCTCGGTACCCTTGGGTGGATCTCATCTGGTCTTGTGTGTGTCTACGTGGTGTAGCAGGTCACTAACCATTTCCCCTTGGATTATGGGGGCTTAATTCTGCTCCCTGTCCCTGTCTTCCAGCTCAAGGGGCTGGCTACTCCAGGAACAACTGGTCTGACTATTAAAGACTAAGGCAAAAAAGGCATAAAGTGCCTCAGCCTCTTCCTCATCCTTTGTCACTGTTTCCTCTCTCATCTAAGAAAGGATGTAGATTCTCCTTAGCCCTCCTTTTGTTGTTAATGTATTTATGGAAACATTTTTTATTGTCTCTTATGGCAGTAGCCAGATTAAGTTCCAGTTGGACTTTGGCCCTTCTAATTTTCTCCCTGCATAACCTCACAACATCCTTGTAGTCCTCCTGAGTTGCCTCTCCCTTCTTCCAAAGGTCATAAACTCTCCTCTGTAGTTGTTCCAGCAACAGATGTTTTTAAGAATAGACACTGAGCAAGAGAGAAATAACTGTAATTTTAAAAGTAGCATCGTCATTGTAGAAGATGTTAGACACATTATATAAGAAAATGTTACGCAGAGTCTATAAAGAGTGGGAAAAAGGATCATTCAATGAAGAAGCTACATCATGGAGGTCAGAACATGTAAGGATGGGGTAAGACCAACTTTAAAAAAAAAAAGAAACAAAGATATAGCAAAGCATCAGTCTCACAAGGCAGTCATGCAGAGAAACAAAGAAAGAACAGTGGTAGCTGTGCAGGGCAGACTAAGTTGATATTAAAGGAACGACACCCAAAACCCTGTAAATCTTTGTGTTTCAGTGATGACAGTGTTATAAAGGTGGAGTGAATAATGGAAGTAAGAGTGAAATCATAGAATCACAGAAACATTTAGGTTGGAGAAGACCCTTAATGTCATTGAGTCCAACCGTTGAAATGGGAAATAGCATGTGAAATGGAAGGAAAACTCAGCATTAGATGTTTTGATCTGAAGAAGCAGTAAACAGAGAAAGAATAATATGCTTTCAAGATTTCTGGAAAACCAGCCAAACAAACAAAATGCTGATAAAATAACAGCTCTGATACAAAGGGGTTTTAGTGCATTTGCCAGTTTGGGGTGTTATCATATGATGGGAAACTAGAAAACCTAGAATTTGTATATTAAAAGGTAAAAATAAAAAAAGAGAGAGATAAGGTGATTATATTCTTAATAGTATTACTCAAGGCTTAAAGAAAGTTTTGAAGAAAAGACAAAATAAATTCAAAACAAAATTAAAACCAAAATAGTCAATTGAAAATATGACAAAAACATAGATTGTCCAAAATGTTTTGTATTAAAGATCCTCAATCTTCTTTTGATAAAACACTTTAATTTCTTATGAGGAAAATGCGGTAAATATAGTCACATATCTGGACTTCAGTAAAGTATTTGAGACTGGGTCACAGGGGAAATTTCTTGGGCTGGAGACAATTAATACAAGAACTGGAACTTGGCTAAAGAATTGCTTAAACAGGAGATGACAAGCTGTACCTAAATGGGAAGCCTTGGATCACATGGACACTGCAGTGGAATTTCTCGAGGATCAAACTTGGACTAACTTCATGTAATGTTTTCATTATGACTTTGGCACAGAAACCCAGAAGTGATCTAATAAAACATGACAACACAGAGTTGGAAGTCATTGTCACTGTAGTGAAAGATGGGGGTGCCATAGAGAAAGAATTGGATGGCCTTTTGTTAGAGAGGCAGAAATGGGAGAAAATTCAGTACTATGAAAAGTAAGAACATTCATTTAGGCAGCACTAAACCTTTCTGCTGAAGGGGTTGGATGCTGAGGGCTTGATAGTAACAAAGAAGAAAAGAAGATTGCATACTAGAGACTCACAGCATGACTGCAAGCTGCTAGTGTTGTAGAGCTGTATAAAGGCATATGTGATCCAAAGAGAATAAGGGAAAAAATGCCTGTGTACAAGGTAATGATAAGACCTCGTCTGGTGCAGTGCACACAGTCTGATACTCAAACAGTAGAAAGATGGATTAAAATGGGAACAAAATGTCAGGCAGCACCATAATATGGAAGTCATTTGAAAATTTCCAAGTACTGGTTATGGTTCATTTCTTATTGAGAAAGGTAAACTATTCATAGTTCACCTGCAACAGTGATAACTTTTGTGTTTTAGCCTTTCTGTCTCTGCAGAACCATGGCCAGGTGAGAGCACATCCAATAGCACAGCGAGCCTAAGGAAGCACTGATCATTAATGTTTCTTCAAAGATACCACATCGTGCTGAAGAATAAGCAAGGAAGGCTGAAAAAGAATGTTAGTCTCTGAACAGTTTTCACTGGGAGATTTTCTGTACAAACTACTTCACAACCTCGTTGTGTCTATGTGGTTTCCATATCCAGCAGTATGATCTGGTATGATCTGACTCCATAAAAATAAGTGAACTAATGTAGCAACAATTCACTCCAGTCTTGCCTGAAATCCCATCCAGTCTTTGAATGCTCAACCATCTCTATGCTCCTATTCGAACTGCTTCTAGTTCATTCCCAAGTTAGACAAACAAATGCAAGCATCTTACTTATCCTGTGGATAGAAAATGTTGGGGTCCACATTGCCCATCTTAGTAACAAAGATTGTAAAAGTTATCCATTAAAAATAATCTGATTTTCTATAAAATAAGAAGTGAAGAATTTTAATTTCAGCAGCTAGTACACTGTCTGCTCAATGCGTAAAAATAGTCCCTGGATAAGGAAGCTAAAGCAACCTAGTATTAAAAAATTTATTAATAATAATAATCATCATCATCATCATCTTCATCATCATCAGCAGCAGCAGCAGCAGCAGCAGCTGTAATTTAAAACTTAAGTGTCTGAGAGAAGCCAGTGAACCAGAACTTTAGCATGCAGCTATTTCTTATATCCTTCTTTTCACTGAAGGGTAAAAGTCCTTAGCCTCATTATTAGATTAGGATATTATGAGGAACTGATCTGTCTACTGAAGTCTATGTTCTTTACATTTCTGTTCATCTCAGAGTAGGATATTTGCTAGTTCCTTTTCAGTGTTTTCTTTGAGAACATTCTTCATTACATTTGCTTCCAAAGTGACTTTCCAGTACTGGGCTATGCTTTTCAGTAAATACTTTATTTCTATAGTTGCTTAAAAATAAATTTAAAAAACCCCCCAAACTTCAGGGTTACCAAAGTCTGAAGCAGAATCTGAAAAGTAGTTTCAACTAAAACAAAGAATCAGGGGGAAAAAAAAAAAAATCAATTTATCTTTTTGAGGCATAAGCAAATATGTTTCTAATTCCAATTTGAAATTATATTCTATATTTCAAAAGCTGAATTAAATTTAAAGAAAAAAAAACAGGTTTTGAAAAGAGTTCAAGAGTTAAACCAAACCTTCCTCGATGCCCCACAGTAGAGGTTTTTGATCTGGGTATTTTTCCTATTTAACCTAAAATTCAGATCCTGAACATATATTTTTCTTCATTTTTACATTTGGCTACTAACATCGAGACCCTGGGGTTAGTTTGGCTCCAGTGACTTGGAGCCTCTTCAGCTGTGAGCAGTGAGAGTCAGTAAATACCTAGGAGTATTTCAGCCGGGAGGATTACAGTCGTGCCAGTATTTCCCAGAGCAGCTGCTGCAAGAAGCTTGCTTAATACCTGCTGCCTGTAAAAAGAATTCAGCAGTAAACAAGGGCTTGCTGCAAGACCTGTGTCTAGGTTTACTGAGCGCGCCTGGAGAAGCAAGAGCACAGGCATTTTGCTTTCTTCAGGGATATATATGCCCCTTAGTTAGAGTTAGCTGTGGTTGTGAAAGTAGGTGTTTAAGGGTTTAGAAAAGTCAAGGAGAAGAAAACCTGCTCTCACCACTGGTGTTTCTGTAACCTGTGCATGAACTTTTAAATTAAGTAGCTTTGTTCATAAGCCTTAGTTATCTGGCATAGAACAGCTTCATCGCTAAAGCCAAAAAACCCCATGTGGTTTAGAAAAAGCAGTCAGTCCCCTCAACTCCTCATAGCCCTTAAATACACTAATCCAAGAAATAAATATATAAATGTGTTGTAAAAACTCATATTACCCAAAATTTGTTTTTAAAGGACCAGTTGCTGAATAGTAAGGCTTGAGGGTCTTTTTCATCAAACTGTTTTGGAGGGATAAAAGAAAAACAGGTTTTATGTGTAGAAAGCAAATACCAAGCAGGGGTGTTTCAAAAAAGCTAAGTAGTTTGGTTTTAATGAAATCCTTTTGTGTTTGTCTTCAACTTTGAAATCACAGCAGGTCAGTTTAAAAATTCAGACTACTTTCCCGATAGAAATAAAAGGCAGATTAAACTCCTTTTGCAACCTTAATGTCTTCTTTGAGAGGAAGTAAAAGTGCAGTTTCAACTCAAAGTGTAATTATAAGGAGCTCTGTTTTTGTGAGATGGAAACAAAAAGTGAATTCCACCTGGCTGGGTGAGGAAGAAGTGTGTGGTCTGGTGATAGTCCAGGTTCAACTCTTTTGAAGACTTGTCCAAGGTAATCTAATCTCTGTGTCCTGTCTCCCAGTTTACAGGAAAATCTAATACCAGTTCCCTGAAAAATATCAAGAAGATAAATACATGAAGACTGTGTGATAAGGAAGACATCACATAATTACTGTAGCTTCCCAGTTCTTATAATCTAATGAAGGAAGTGCAACGCATTTCATAGATAATGAGTTATTCAGGCATCAGTCTTGCAGTACTCTGCTGTAGTACCTCACACATTCTGGTTTTTATTTCTTCTCTTACAGAGAGAGAGCAAGTGATGCTATTAGCTAACCTTGACACAGCACTATATAACAACATGGTTTCTGCTGTCTCCCTCAGCTAGAGCCCCTTGAATAACCAAGTGTGAGACTGAAGTAAGAGAGCCCACACACTGTAGAAGCACCCAGGTCTGATGAAAGATCCCAAGGGATGATTTCTTGGGCCCTTCTTTGCCAAACTGTTATGGTCCTCTCTTTTGAACAAGCCTTTTGTGGAACAACTCTTAGGATTTCCAGTAACATACTGGGGTCGTTTGGGAAGGGAACCTCTCAAGTCATCTCCGAATCAGAAAGCAAAATGCCATGCTGCTTCCTACTACCAAATGCCAACCTGATGGATCGGTTATTCACTTGGTCAATGAAAGAGATCCGGGGATATTTTTAAGAGAGTTGAATGCAGCTACCAAAAGCTTAGGACATTCTCAGCATTTTCCCAGCCTAGGCAACCCATCAAAACACTGCACAGAAAAGCCTTGCATTTGTAAACCTTGTAAAAGGTTTTTCATGCAGTCTTATTGATCTTATAACATGGTATGTTGTATACAGTAGATTTTCAATGTTAAGTGGGTGGTTTCTTAAATGTCTCTGTGATACCTCATCATATTGTCTCAAGTCTTACAATAGTTGAAGGAGTTCTGAAAATTCAACTCCAACCTTTGCTTTCATATGAGATCTATTTCCATTAAAAATGGATAAAACATCAGCTTCCAGCTTGTGGCAGAAAAAAGCTTGGAAATTCAAACCATAACAACTTAAAAAATAGAAAGCAAATAAAAGATATATGAAAACTATGCTTGGAAAACATTGTGTATTTTGAGTCTCTCACGTAAGCCTGTGACTGATTTTTCAAGTGTTTGGGAATGGTAACAATTAATTTTGCCTATAGAATTCATGTTAATATTATTCACGTCATGTTCCTTTGAAACTCCGGAGGGATATCTTCTCATGCTTGGAATTTGTTCCTGTTCATTTTAAAAATTTCTTCCTTGTTTCTAAGCCTTGAGTGAGCAAAGCAGACATGAGATGAAGACTGTTTGAATAAAGCTTTACACAGATGACATTGCAACACCCGTCAAATGAAATTCAAATCTTCAAATTAAAAACAATTGGAGATATAGGAATATTTAGCCAAATTCAGCAGAGTAGTTCATTTTCATTCTGCATACAGGTGCCCCTGACATTTTCTCTTTATTTATTGTAATGGGATCTTTCAAATGGTTCCTTAAATTCACATTCAGGAACTAGATTAGCTGTTTAATCTTGGCTGCTAATTAAAATGTTTGTCTTAGAGTAATATCAACCAGAAAAACTAACTTGTGACTTCAAAGTAGAAAAACTGGGTGATGGCTGATAATCAATCTGAAATCAGCTGTCATGGGTCTCCATTAACATAGAGAATGAGAAAGCACTGCGGCAAGTACTTAGGTAATCAAACATTTTCTAGGAATGGAGCAACCAGCTTTTTTGGTAGTTTAACCTGCTCACAGATTATATAAATCCTGGTATCTGCATTTAGAGTTAACAATGAAGCTTATGCTTGTTACACCTCAAGGGTGAAAAGAACTAAACAGAGAAACCTAAGCCAAAGGCCAGTCTTGGAATGAGCATCCTTTTCTAACACACATGGTTTCCAGATGCAACACAATCTCCTCTATCTTCATTTAGTGCTTCTGACTGAATTATTTGCTAAAATGATCCTTCTTCCTCATGATTCATGTTTTTTTCTTCAAAATATAGTCTATAATGCAATTTGTGGACAGTCAAAAAAATTTCTAAGACTAATGGACTTTGTAGACACACAAAAATTCCACATTTTCAAAAATGAGAAGTCACATTTCTTTAATGGAGGTATGATATTTGAACTAGATGATCATATGATCCAGAAGCATTTTCATTATGAAAACTGAATTATGAAAATAAAATGTAAAGTCTACATCTGTATATGACAAATATAGACAGATGCAAATTTATATCTGTCAGATATATTGTTATAAACAATATAATATGTTGTTAAATTCTAAAGCCTGGACTTGTCTAAGTCTAGGCTATACTCCCACTGCATCTAAATGATTAATTTTTGACATGTGACGTGTCTTATTGAGCTTCTCAGGTTTGTAGACTGATGACATTTTGGAGTGGATATCTGATCCAGACTTGTCCATTTAACTTTCCAGACATTTTTATTGTCATACTGCACTCCATAGTGAAAGACATGCATCAGTTCTCTTGCCATACAAAGCTCCAAAGATGGAGCGTGGTCTGGAATTTAAACACTTATTTGCTCTAATGGGACTTTACCATGCTTAAAACTCAACATATTGAGCAACAAGTGAAGAGCTGGAATCTAAATCAAGTGTACTGCAACAATTGAACAAGGATATGTGTGAAGAGGGGAGAAAAGACAACAAAGGTTAAACATTACTGTGGATATTTGGATTGAAAACACTTTAAGAAACTGAGTTTGTTTTAAAAAGCAAGTATTTTCAGTCTGAGTGGGTCCTTTTTCATCTGCAAAGATTTATGTAGCTTTAAAGCTATTTTCTAATATTAAATGTCTTCTTACTTAGCATGACAAGAAGCAAATAAAAGCTGCCTGATCTGCTCAGCAAGAACTTAATCCAGCTGGACTGAATGAGGTACAAATACAATTAATATCTTTTTACCAGGAAATATATTATATTTTATAGGGTCTTATTTTTCAGAAATTGTTCAGATAAAGCATCCTGACTGGTATCTACTCTAGGAGACAGGATTTTTTTACCTGTTATAAATTCTCTGGGCAATGCAGTTTCCATTTTGTAGGCTCATCTGTTAAAACTAACTGGAGATTTTTGGTGCCACCTCTTCGATATCTCTGTCGGCAATTGATTTTCCAGGTCAGTGCTCGGCACTCCTTCAAATCAGGACTCTATTAAACTTACACAAGCTGGACTCAAAACCTACTTCTTTTGGAATCTTGATTTTATGATTAGCAGCTCACTCTGCACTAAGACAGCTCCTCTAAAGATGCCAAGGATGCTGCTGGCCTTTCTTTTACGCTGAACCCAAGAACTGGTATGATTTCCACCTCTATGGAAAAAGCAACTACAAAATGCCAAAGGATGCCAAAGATCAGCAGTTCACAAATAGAAAAACAGTGCCTACCCTGTCTCTGTGGCCTCTAGAGTATGTTTTTTCTGTCTGGCCTTTTTCTGTTGCTACTGTTACTTCCTTGGGGAATAAGGTTTAAGTGTACTGAAGGCCTCGAGAACAAAGTTATTGCTGAGAAAGGAAAAATAAGGAAAGATGTTCTCTACTCTAAAGCTTTGAGTATCTTCCACTTCTTTCAAAGGTCTGGATGAGACTTTACCTTTGCAAAGCTAAAAGGCTATAAAAGGGCAAAAGCCACTTTATATTTGTACTGTTTCTTTGTGTGGTTTTTTTCTTGATGTGTGCCACACAATAGTCATTGGATGAGGAAAGGCTAGATGGATCTTTTGTCTGATCTGTAATGATAACCTTCGCATCCTGATTTGTCAGGTTCAACACACTGTGTGTTTGATACCTGTGCAGAAGGAGGGTCATTTTTGCCAGTCAGCAGTGAATGCTTTTTTTTATTAAATCCTTTTTTAACAGTGTGTCATATGTTCAGCAGACATCAACAGCATAGCTCCAGAAACAAATGTAACTACAGGAATTTTTATCAGCCCAAGACTCAGGCATCTTCCTTTCTCCATCATTTCTCCAGGAAGCATCTAGTCACATAGCCATAAAAGTAGGAGCCAGGGTCCTATAAGTACTAACTTTCACTCTTTTCCTCTGTAACTTTGGATATTTTGAGGGAAGTAAGCCCCTAAAATCAGCAGTAAGTTTCAGATGTTATTACTGAGACATAGAATATCAAAACATGGTTTGTAATTCCCATGCTCTTTAGTTTATCAAACATACAAAGGAAAACTGTTATACAAAATGTTATACCTTCTAGCCTCAATGTAATATTCATAAACTACAGATTACAACTATACGTGAGAAAAAATGCATATCCACACGTTGTATATTGTATTCTATACACTTTCCATTTTGTCTGCCACTTGAGATAGGGTTTTAAAGTCATGCATAACCCTTCATTCACACAGCTTATGCAAGCTTGCATTGATGGATGAAACTCATACTCACTATGTATATGGGAAAAAGCACTTTATGTAATCCTCATAAATCCTGTAGTGATGTGAGTGCTGTTTCAGCTGAGACATTCCAAGGGAAAATGAAAGATCAGACTCCAACTGCATGTGTTAATTAGATAATGTTGCTTTTTGTACCATTGTTATCTCAAGAGACTTGTATAAGAATAGACAACTGTGTAGTTGATTGGGATATTAACTGATCATCTCTGGAGGCCCAAGTTAAAGTTCTACTAAGAGTCACATGCATTCAGTTATCCCTCTTAATTGTCCATTAGACAAAACCATGGCTTAATGTGGTAAAACTGGTTCTTTTTGTTCAAGGAGAGGTCAAGGGCTGTACTGACAGACATACTGTAGTTTAGGCCTGAGATGTGCTGGAAGGTTTGGAAAGAGGAATCCAGCAGAGCTTCTTCTCATACTATGCCCTGCTTAAGCAAATGCATCTCCATGGGGTAGTGAGGAGAAAAACTGGAAGAGCACCAGGAGCTATTTACACAACTGGAACCATTCCATCCCCAGTCAAGTGAAGCAAATAGCTGTGAAAACGTTCTCTATTTCAGCCATCCAAGAACAACACAACAAAGTGGACATCATGAGAAGTGAGTTGCCATGGGCACACAAGTGTCTAACTGGGAGAACACCCACATACACTGAACTTTGGTCCAGCAAATCCTAACTCTAGTTCTTTTTAGTGCAAGTGTTGTTGTCACTCAGCTTTAAAAACAACCTAGGAGCTTCAGGGGAAACATGTGGAGCCACTGGATAGGTCTACCTCTAAGATGAGACAGGGAAGAAGCAAATACAACATCCAGCTTAGACAGAGGTGGGATATCTTGTTTACTCACACCAGGCTCCACAGACACTAGTTCCACTTGACTAGCTCTTCAAGTCTGTGTGCCTAACCCTTCTAAAAATACGGGTTGCCCAGTGTTCATTTCTCAGGGATTCTTTAGACAAATTCTGATAGGGATGGATAATTCTTGTAGTTAATTCTAGTACCAGCACCAAAAACTTGTGTGAAAAAGTCTTTGGAGGTTTTTAAAATCTTACTTACCCATGGTTGTTCAGTTTTGAACATGGGTAACAGGTTTCTTCCTCTGCTTCGCTAACTATAAAACCCAACGGCAACTGAGCAGAATTTGACCAAAGCAGTTGGACAGTAAAGTCCTGCTTTTAAACATTTTTAAAGCTAGATCAAATGAAAGAGGTCATTTTCCTTGTGGGTGCTCCTGCATGTTCTTTTTATTTTAGAAACCAATTATTCAGTTTTTTTTTCATTTGAATGAGGCATGAACATAAACTCCTGTAATGACACTACCATTCAGTGCCAAATGAAATAAAACCTCATGACAACAAAAGAAATTATTATTCATAAGTCATAATTTAGCTCTGCTGCCTCCCTTCCTCCCAAGCAAATTTCCTGCTCTCTCTGCAGCGCCTCCAGCCTTCCCTTCCACCCCTCATAAAAGAAGGACTGGAAAAGAGATTCTTAAGCCATGGCCAATGCCTTTCCTCAGGGTTTTTTTGGACTTGCATCTTTCTGAAGAACACAACTCTTTGCCAACTGCCAAAGCAGAGGTTTCATCTCAGAGTCCAATGATCTAACCTGGAACACACTCACCTAAAGAATGTGCTCCACAATAACCTCTCACAATAATTTTATGACCCAGCCAAGACAGATCAAGACTGTTACTTTTTGGAAAACATGATCTGCAGCTATGTTACTTTGGGATGTGATCTCCAAAATAAGCAGTTCAAGTATTTAATCTAGGAACACCTAGTCATTTTAGGCCATTGTTCTAGTTCAGATGAGGTTAAGCTTCTCTCTAAGAGAGTTCTACATGTATATTCAGTTTTGGCTTTAGGAAACATTGTACCACGGGAGTTGTATTTCTTCAAATAAAGTATAGCAGAGAAGACACAGTTGAGAACAGAGTCTTACTGTGATATCACCAGGCAGTAAAAATAAGAGCGTCTACCCAATATATACTTTGCCACTCTTTGATTGGTCTTCTTCAGATTTCTCCCTTCTTGCATTCCCAGAAAATCCTAATGTGCCTCCCATCAGGAATTATTGTCTCACTGTATCAGGAAACCCATGCATCAAATACATGGCTAAAACATAAATCAGAAGATGCAGAGAATTTTCAGAATAGATAAATGGCAAAATATTGATGTATGGACACAGTTATGACACCTTGAACTGTGTAGTGCATCTGAGAGAATTGAGAAGCTTGGATTTGGTTAGGATGGATTAAATCTAGGAACAAGATTTACAGTGAAAGCTGGAAAATTTTTAATTTCTTTTTTCTTCTTCTTTTTTGACAAACAGTGGCTCTCTTAAGTTCTGTGTCCAGAAAATTTTATGAGACTGGATGGAAAAGCATTAGTTTCTTAAATCTGCCTTAAAGATAAACAGAAACAATGTTGCCTTTTTTACTCAGTAATCACAGAATTCATCCAGAATTTGGAAAACACAGGATCAAGTTTTGTTTCTAACAACAAAAAGTAATTCAAACCTTTCACCTCCCACAGCAATCGTCTCACCACTCAATAAACCAGGGTATAATTTCAAATGAATAAGTCAGTCTTATAAATGTCAGAAATTTTGAAGGTGTCCTCCAGTTTCTCCTTTGAGAACTTTGAGTTAAATATACATTATCCCATATAAAAATATTAGCACTAGTTATTCCACCCACTTTTTTGAGACACTCACCTGAGAAGTGATAATTATGCTCCACTCTTGTGAATGTTTATTTATAAAAAGTAGAAGAGCGCAACCATGATGCTGCCATGAAGCTGCGCTTACTGCATTCTTCTAGGGGGGAAGAATTAGGTTCAAATGTCCTCAGGCAGAGTGATGCATTGAACCTGAACCTGACCCTGACCCTAAAAAAAACCTTGAATCCTGCCCAAGGATCTGATAGCCTTTACTGACGGGGTATTTAATTAGAAGGAGGGTAAAGTTGTTTTCCAGTGGTAACTTTTTTCAGAAGAATTCTAAGTCTGTCTCTTTTCTTTTAGGTTGGGTTGTTGGACAAAAGAACAGGTTTTCAGGTTTTTGCCTTTTCAGATCTGAACTGATTTTTATCCTATACCTAGTTATATGCAATCTTCTTTTTCTCTCTCTCTCCTTTTGATTCAGTTGTGGAACTAAAATAAACAAATTACAGCTCTATTATTTTCACAGCCCCCTCACAATCTATGCCAGCTCTCTAATCATTATCAAGTCTTTTGTGGGCCTCACAGCTGAAGCGACTTCAGGGAAGACTGGAGGAAGGGGAGGGCAAAGACTAGCTGTGTCCATCAACACACAAGGGTGGTACAGAGCATTGCCCCAGGCTGTGTCACTTGGGACAGTGATAGGCAACAGAAACCCAAACTGAATACGGATAAAGCTGATGCTTTGACAGCAGGAAAGGGCTAACAGACACAGGATGACCTGTCTGTGTTCAGTCTTGGTAGGACAAAAGGAGGCTCCTCCATGGATGCCAAAGGCCTAACTCTCAGTAGTCAAGTCAGCTTCAAGATAAGGAGATGTAGTTTTTTTTGTCAATCACATATAAAACAGGACTTCAGAGAAGCAGTTTAGTACCTCTGAAGAAGCTGCACTGTTCAAGAATAATATGTGATATATTTTACTGGTTTGGATGCTTTAGGGTACTTCTGTAACTCAATTCCCCTCCTGTTTTTATGTAACATTTACTGGCTGTTTTCCCTTTTCCAACACCAGAACGACTCATATGAGAAAGACAGCCAATTTTTCTCTATTAAAAAAGAATCAGGATTTTAAGAACCGTAAAATTATGTAAAATATTCAGGCAAAATATCTCTAAGTGATCAGTTAAAAATCATCCCCTCATTAAGAAAAGGCATATCTTCAGTTCAAAGGAGACAGCATGCCATCTAGTACTATGCCTTCAAGAGATGCAGAAGTGCTAAATTAGACTGGCTTGTGATATTAACATAATGTTCACATTACACATTTGTGCTGGAGTAATTCCCACGAGTTGGACTTTAAATTGCCTCAGCTACTGTAGCAGAACAAAGTAGTGCAGAAACAATGAAGAATTTTCACATACTACTCTTCCAGTGACTGTGGCAGTGGTCTCGTTGCAGTAAACACAGCGAGGGTTACAGTCTCGGTCTGAACAAATTTGCCAGTTAATACCATTGCAACTACTATCTCTGTCAGAGAAGATTGAATGGCTATTTAATTTCATTTTATTTATTTTATTATTTTATTTGGAAGTTACTGGGAAGACTGTGACTTGCCCTATCCCATTGTTACACTGTCATTAAGTCACAGAGGTCTAAGACAACCCTGGAGAATTTTTAAGAGCTTTGCTGATTCTGCATGCCCAACTGTGTGAACAGAGCTTAAGAACTTGGGTTTCATGTGGAAAAAAATGCTTTTCTCCCATAGCTTTGTAGTAATTGACTTTAGGAAAAAGAGGACTTCAACTTTGTAAGTTTTAAGTCATTTAAGAAAGCTGCAATTAATATATTAAGTCAAATTATCTGTTCCTGATTGATAGCTGCAATCTTGGCATGTTCTTAAAATACCCACAGTCTGAGTAACTATACTGCTCATGTATTGAAGCTTTGTGGAATCTGCAAGCGACGTTTACATTTTTAATAGCTAAAAAGTCAATATTCACACTGTATGTATTCAAGACATAATGAAATCTTGCTGCACTTTTTCTACTTCATCACAAAAGTGTCGAGACAGAGTAAAAAAAAATTAAAATAGTCAGTATATTATTCTTTTTTCTTGGGAAAAAATATCTCTAGGGGATTTTATTGTCTTAAGGCCCAGTTTTAATGAGTGGAAGTTCAGGATGTTTGGGACCTACTGGGACTGTACTGTTTGTTAGTGATCTTACCCAATTTGACTGGTTTGGAGCAGCAGGAGAAAGGAAAGGAAACTTACTCCAGGTTCATGTGAAAAAAAAAAAAAACAGGAAAAACCTTATGAATCCACTTATAGTTTTTGGGTCACAAATTCTTAATTTATTTTCCATGTAGAATAATTATGGTGGGACAGTTTCCATCTCTTTGCAGAAGAACGTTGCAATGCTAATATCAGAAAGAAAGTTACTTTTCTGAAGGTAGATTTTTTTTCATTTTCAGACTGCAGGGGGCTGACCCTTCTCCTCAATGCCTTTGTCATTCAAGTTATTACTCTGCAGAGATCACTGGTCCAAATTCAAGTGATATATTATTTGACCTACTATTTTGTACATTTTTTTGTTGGTTTTATTCCTTTTGTGGATGGTTTTTTTTTTCAGAAGTACATCAAGTACAACTTGCTAGTTCATATTTTCAAACTCTTATGAGCATATTTCTGAAGTTTCTCACATCCCAAAGGAGGTGTCAGTCTCTACTGTAAGGTTGTGATATGGTAACCAATTTACCAGTAGTCATCTTAGCAAAATTGCCTTTCTGGCATTGTTTTAAGATTTTCCCAACCCATGGCACAGAAATCAACATAATAGAGAGTATTGAACATTTTATGGTGTGTGTGTGAATGAGTGTCTGGGAAAGGTCAGGCTTCCATAAGGCAGATCAGCCACCAGTGGGGCAGGAGAAATGTGCTCTGCTCCATTCTTGTTCCACCTCATCACTCTTTTTTTTGTACGAGAGCTGAATTAATTTTTTGAGTGTCCTCTCCCTGATGGAAAATGTGAAAGCCACCAGAATGGGCAGCAGATAATAACAATATGGCCAATGGTAGTTTCTTTATCATTTTTTAAAGTAATGTGTATTTCTGCCTAAAAAACAAAACCTAACAATCCTACCCTATTACTTGTTCTCCGTATTTAAACCAGGTTTCATTATTTCTTTCATCTTGACCATGACGTTCTTGAAAAGCTCCTTTTAAATACTGTCAGGGCTATGCCAATATAGACAACATTTCTCCAGGTGATGCACTGTTTCCCAGATTTTTCTTCCTGTGGGCTGATACTCCACTGCGTTCCTCTGTTGCCACGTTTCTTGTGCTTCAGCTACAGACTCTCTCACTGCGTCTGTGTCACGAACAATGGACAAAGACTGTTCTGTGCTCCTGACCTCCGATGACATGGCATGGCCTGCCTTCACACACTTCATCTAGCTTCCCTCCAAAGAAAACCAGGATGAAAATATCCAAACTGCCCATGGGAAACAGACACAGACATGTGCTGTCTCCTGAATTGTGCCCAGGTATTGTCTGGACAATGCTAAATGGCACAAGGCGAAACACTGGCAGAGAGCATGGCAACAACTGTTAAATAACATAGATATTGGTGTGCTCAAGCTCTGACTTGCTCCCTGGTTATGGTTTTCTAGACTATTTACCAGTATAGATGTAATCTCTGGGGCTGTGACCAGCATTTATTTTTGTTGGTGAAACAGTGTCAGCCGAACAGGTTCTTAATTACTGACGAAAGGCCTTTGGTATGACGGAAATAATATCCTATTACTATAGTACACTTCTGATTTTTCTGGGAAACTTAGCTTGTGAAACTAGAGTAAGATGAAATGGAGTTTGTAGTGATTTTTTTCTGCACTTTTAAAATTATTATTTTTCTTTCTGTAACATGAAACAAAAAGACTTGGAGTATTCTGAGTGAAACTACTAAAAATGTCCATAATATCTTCTGTTCTACTGGAAAACAGAATAATTTTTCTTTCTGAGTACCATCGAAAGTGTGGCTGTCCACACAGCCCCTGTCAAGAAATAATACGGATGGTCTAAGAGAAAGAAAAGCAAATCAGGAAACTGCCTGCAGAGATAAGAGGGAGGAGGATTTAAAAGGATAGTGTTTCCATAAATCAAGGCAACCGGTGACAGCTTTAAAGTAAGGGTCAAAAACATTGCGAGAGGTGTCACTTGGATAAGAAGTTAATCCAAGTTTCTATCTCTCTGCCTTTAGTGCTTGTTCAAGTGGAAGTTAAAGATCCCATAGCATTATTTAAGGATCATAAGAGATTGATATCCTGCCCAAATTCTCTCTTTCAGGATCATCAGAGACCTCTGCACCAGTATCAATACACACAGATTTATGTGATTGCTATAAACAAAGGAACACATTTGTCTGCATACCATTGCTACAGTTTATTCAACTTGTTTGCGTAGCTGCAGAGAATGTTAAATCGGCAGAAGAATGCTGGGTAGTGTACATTGTAAAACCCATCAGGATGGGTTTGCAACGAGAAAAGAGGAAAAAAAATATAATAGAACTCCCTCTCACAGAGGATTCCAAACAACCATGAAAACTGATCATCAGAGCATCCCAATACCTACTGACCCAAATAAGAGGTTTTGCACAAATTTTTTAAAAATTCCCTGAGATGCACTGTATATGGAATTTTGTTGCCACATCCTAATAGAAATTAATGTTTCCACCTCAAAAAGAAAATGACATTTATACCATTCTCTTGGGAGTCTGAAACCAAAGACCTGAAATGCCAACATGATAATTTAAGGATTCAGATTTTGCATTGCCTTACACAAAGTAGCCTTTACTCACAGGGACATCCTTTAATGTAGGATTATTTTTTTGCAAGTAAATTCAGTTGATGTAGGTTTTGAAATGGAAAGTATATGAGATAATTGGCCTGAGGAAGAGGGAAATGATGCTTGTGTTTCAATGAAGCAGAAGTCAAACACCTGTGCTACTCCCACAACATATCACCAACAGCATAGGTAGGAGCTCGGATGTAAAAATGTAAAAAACCCTCTTTAAACTGGCACGTAGAAAGCAAACCTCTAGTTTAGGTATGACCCAATCCTGATTCATCCTTCCTTAATTTTCCTGGAAGTCACTTGAGTTGCTAAAGAGCTTTCATGAGTAAGAAATCTATCAAGTGAGCTATTTTTGAAAGTAGATAAAAGTGTTTTCATATTACTTTGTTTAAAAAAAGAAAAAGGGATTCTGTCTTAATATTATTTACATAAATAATTTTAGCAGATATATACAAACTAGCTAGTGAAGCATGGTGCTCAGGAATGGGAAACTGAAGGCAGTGTTAATATGATTTCATTTCTGTAATGTTGCCATGAGTCTTACCCTTCCATATTCATTATCCAAATGGAAAAGGGGAAAAAAAAAAGGTCAGGGAAGTGACATTTTTCAGTATTAACAGCAAAGAGGAAATTAACTTGAAGGCACTTAACAGCTGGAAAAATTGAAAATTCTGAGTCTGATTTTCCTCTTACACCAGTTTTACACCAGTAGAACCAACTCCATGGGATCAGGCTGTTGGACAGGTCTCAGGGCATGCTTCCCAGAATGATGATGAAGTGGAAAGGAGTTTCTTTAGGTGGCTGAGTTCCTGTCTAAATTACTATTTGAATGCTAAAGAGATTTTGCTCTAATTGTACTGTAGATAATCTGCAGTCTTGCATGGAAGCCTTTATTATTCAAATCTAAATATAATAAATTTTTTTGGAAGACTTCTTTGGCCTCCATTAAGTTAATTCTGACATATCCCAATGGAGTGAAAGCAGTTCTTTCTAAAGGGAATAATATTGCAGGTGGAAGGAGGAATTTAAGTGGCTGCTCTAAGGAACACACAAGCTGGAGAGGTTATGATGGGGGAAAAAATTGTGTATGCCAATTCGCAAAATCCCTGGGGTGGCAACAAGAAGATTTGCACTTGTGTGAGATGATTTCAGTTTTAAATTGAAACACATGTGTTAGTGAGTTTGAAGCAAACTGACAGCATCTTTTTAATAGAACTGGAAATTATGAGCAACAGGAATGGCATGACCCTACAGAGCACTAATGTATAACCTATTTATCGAGATAACAATCACGGAAGAATCAATAACATAAAAACAGTGGGGTTTCTTCCTAGGTAACAAGTAAATAAAGGGGAAAAAAGGCTTCCTGACTGATGCTTCAGTGATTCTCCAGATTATGGTTACTATCTTATCTTTGATAGCTAATTTCTGGAGGACACTGAGAGGTTGCTTTTTTGCAAAGGTGTTGAGGTAGCAGAAAGGCTTAAACATTTGAAAAGTGTTCAGGTGTTCAGCTGCCATCATGACAACTAAATGCAGATTCAATACTCCAACTAACTAATCTATGATTTTGTACAGTGATGAAGCTCCCCAGATTGATTCAGCAGGATTGCAGAAAACAGTTGAAAAGGTCATTACTGATGCACTGTATGTTTGGAGTAATTTGAAAGACAAATTAAACATATAATGATATTTTAAAATTTGCAAATCCCTACCATTAATAGTACTTTTGAATTGTAATGAAAGATTATTAGTTTAGTCAGGGACCATTTACATTGCATGCAGATTGTAACAGTTTGCTGTTACATGAATATTGTAAATGCTCTTTAAAATAGTCATGGGTAGCACAGCTGGAGACAGTAGGCATCACATCTGTCTGTTTGGGAATTTGTTTAAGCTCTTATGTTTGCAATGAGTACCAGAGCGGCTATTGCCACCTCACTGATGAATGCATCACTCAGTGTAAATAAATCCCCTGTAATTTCTTAAGTGTTATTCTCTGTTATCCAAGAGTAGAGGGAAGCAAGAGTGTCAAAATGTCAGTGAGAGGCAAGAAAAAAATATCAACTGTCCTTTCTAAAGAAATAAATTACTTCCATGGAAATACTGTATTAAAAAGTGACTCTTCAGGTAAATTACATTTATTTTTAAAACTTCATTGAATGTTGATGAGCTGGAAAAGATTTAATAAGATGTTTCATGTGTTTGAAAAAGTGAAAATAAATAATAATCCCCCCGAAAAAGAATTTTATTTGGGATAGAGCCAAAAAATGACTTGCTGATCTGAGAAAAAATATTTTGCTTTGAAATGGGAGAAAGACCTCTTTTGAGCAGTGAACAAAGAAATAAATCATTCACAGCTAGCTCCAGATCTCAGAGCACTTTAAGCAAGAACCATAGTTCCCATATTGCAGGTAGGGAGAAAAATTGACTTCATTGCAACTGCTCTGCAAGTCCAGGATCAGTGTGGGAGCAGAGCTGGAACATGTTTTGTCTCCCCAGGAGAGTAAGGCCAAGCTGGTTTAACGAAGCTACTTTCAGTACATGAACCTGTCTGTTTTCTATGACAGGGAGCTCTCTGTGGTTTAAGTTACCCAACCATGATTAAACTGCTTGCAGTTCAGAGAACTCCTCATTACACATTGCAGACCACAGCGCAGACTTCAGGTTTCACATTTGAAACTTTGGCTTCAAATCACAGCCTGGTGTTCTGTCAGTCTTCCCACACTGCTACTTTGTGGTGTTTTGTGCAAACTTGGGTTCTCGGTCATGAAGCAGTTCCATTTTCAGCTTTACAGTTGAGTTTCTGCCTCCAAGCTTCTGTGTGTTCCTGTCTCACATTTGATGGGTGCAGATCACTCTTTCTCTCCTGTGCGGGAGGACACAGGTACGTGTCCCTCATGGGGCTACTTGCATTTCTGGAAACTGTTCAGGCTTTGTGATGAGAGAAGGTCACAATTTCCCTCCCTCTTCATCAGGTGGTTGGGAATGGATGGCAGGCAGCCCTCGTCTCTAATAGCCAGCACTAAGCAGAAAATAATCAATGCCTGTATGAGAGCTGACATCAATCGTTTTCATGCTCTCAGGGAAAATGTGGACGAGAGTTTGATTCCTGCCCTGCCCTGGGAGCAGCTATGCACTGCTACTTGCTCAGGCTCACACTAGCTTTACAACTGAGCTCAATTCAAGCTTTTTTTTTTTTTTTTAATAACATCTTTTTTTTAAAATTCTATTCTATTCCTCCAGTTCTTATTTTCCAGGACAGTTTAAGTATGCTGTCTGCATTACTGAAGTCAGGCTTTGGTCGGTTGGCATTTCTGTCCCTAGAGTGATTTGCTGGGTTACTCTTCTAGTGCCTGTGCTGCTACACTGTGGGGACTGAAAAGTGCCAGAACAAATGCAGGAAGATGTGCCAGCTCTTGGTACATGCTGAAAAATCCCAAAGCGACAACAACATTTGGCAGAAACAGAAACATTGTTAATACAGCAAGCCACTAAAATCTGTGTTTAATCATCAGAGCACCATCTCCCCACACTTGCAAGAGAATTTTCAAATGAGAAGGGAAACCAAAAGGCAAATTAAAGTGTCACAGAGGGTAGGAACAAAGTATGTGCTCAGAGGTTTAACTCCTTAGAGCAGAACTTCTCTTCTTAAGCCACTTTTGTTTTACAAGTGGGATAAAGATCATGCTCGGATGTACGTGTTTTTATTAGAATGTGAGTGAAATGACCATATTTCAGTTAAATCCCCAGACACCCACTAGACCATGCTTGTGTTGAAAGCATTAAAAAAAATTGAGGTAGAAGAGGCCTATTAATGTTACTTCTGCTGGTTGCCAACACAGAATTCTTTCCTACAGACCATTATCTAGTATTTTGGGTGGGATAGTGGAGTCACTGACAGCTTTAATGAAGACAGCTCCTTCTTTTGCTGTGAATAGAGAAATTTTCTCATCCACACTAACATACCGCCCTAGATTTGTGTGTATTTGTCTATAGGTCTAATTTGTAACTTCCCACCACACACCACTGGAAAGGAAGTTTCATACTCTGAAATTGTTGCAATAGCATAAGAATGCAAAATAGTCAGCAAGATATGACAGATACAAAGGGCATACTGGCTTGTTTCTAATCTTCCTCCATTTCACAAGAGTGTTTGGGGGTTTATTTTTTTGTTTTGCTTTATTCTTGCCAGGTTAGGTAAGTCAGTTGTTGATTTTAAGGTATGCAGAACACATGGCAACTGGGGATGTTAATGTGCCACTCTAAACAGAAATGTGAACCCTAGTTTTCCATCCCAGATCTGCAATGCTATGAACACAGCTTCCGAGAACACAGTAATGATCTTGGTTAGACACTTAGTCACATACTCATCTGGGATTAATCAGTGTTGCTCAATGAAGATTGGTGAATTTACAGCGACTGAAGATGGAACCCTCTTCTTAGTCATTGGTGGTGCAATGATTGCTTTTCACTGACACGCAGTAGGCAGTTGTAAAATGTTTGCCAGGTAGAACTGAAAAGAGTAAATAAAGTGCTATGTGTGTAATCCAGTCTGTAATATAAACCAGGTTAAGTTTCTAGGGACCATTAATAAAAACCAATTATATCCCCCAATGAGGATGTTGGTAAAATTATAGTGAACTATCTAGGTGCTCAATAAACTTCAGTCCTGCAATCAAGAAGACAAATAAACCATCTTTTTAAGGAGGATTTAGAAATGGGCAGCAATAAAATAAATAGGATAATATATTATAAAAAGTTGCTCTTTACCCAAAGTAGCTCCCAAAACATTTTAAGTCTTCTTTCATTTCTTGGGAAGACAACTGTTTGGGCAACTGGCTGCTTTCCAGACACTCTATATTAATGCTCCATTCACAATTTGCAATTTTCAGGGCTTTGACAACAGTCCTGAACTTTAGTAGGGACACATCTAAGTTACAGCTGACCCAGAAATGTGAGCTGCCATTCACTGTACTGAGCTCCTCTTGCTCCACTAATCGTCTCTATTTTCCAGTGATTTCTGCATTTTATTGAGAGTACATGTAGGATGAAGGACCACACACAGTTCTTCCTGCTAGAAGGAGACTTAATAGTCTCTTCGATGTTTCCTTATGGGTTGTGAATATTGCACCTTTAAGCCACAAAATGTTGCCTTAAATTAGGGTAACACCTCAGCCCAGCCATGCCTAAGCATAATTCATTTGTTCAGACTTTCACAGATTATTATTACAGCTATAATTTCTTCCAGGTTACAACAAGCTTACTTAAACAAAAATGTTCCCAAACACCTTAGCACAGAAAAATGCAAATTGAACATGACTCAAGCTTTCTCCTTGGACCCTTTAATTTAACTCCCACCTTCACCATTAGATTCAAACAGAGAGTTCCACCATGCCTGAGTTTCCTTTACTCTGAATGTCTTCTGTTTTGGTTTGGTTTGGTTATTTTTTTACTTTTCAGATTTCAAACACCAGAAGCACATGTCTGGAAATATCAAGCACTATTACAAGATAGACAAAAAGAGGCACACAGTAAACTCAAATCACATCAAAGATTCCCAGAAAGCACAATGTCAGGCAGAAAATGAACATACCATGCCTATACTGCTCAAAGATGAATTTTTAGTTCCGAAATATAACAAACAGGAGCAAGAACAAATTATTGGCCAAATTCTGTCTTTTCTTTCCAAGCATTCTGTGGCCTTGCTGGGTGAAAGCTGAGCTTTTGGGGAAAGGGGTAAAAAAGGAGAGAATCCTGACCCTTTTAAGCACCCAGTGTAGCTGTAAAAATCAGACAGTAAGGGATAAATCTTGTTTTGCTACAAGAGCAAGATTGTTCATTGGCTTTACTGCGTTGCACTGGTATAAAAAAAAAATCTAACTCAACTTTGATGTGAACAGTTGTCTCCCAAATACACACTTTGCTTTCCAAAAGCTGCATTGTGTACTTTTATATAATGTTAGCATTTCTCTTAAATTGGATAAATGCATATGAACGGAAAAGGTTTCATGCAAATGAAACTAAGAACACATGTTGTACTAATGCAAAAATTGTGCTGGCCCATTTTGTTGCCAAAGGGGTCTCTCCACACCTGCTATTACTTCCGTCAAAACTAAGACCAGCCTCCCATCAGGTGGCCTGGACAAATTTCCACTTGGATCTGCTGTCTAACCAAGTCTTTAGGCAGCAAAATGCAACACTTTTGGACTGAGCACACTCAGGAATGTTTTTGACTATGAAGCACAAAGCAAAACGAAGGGTCAGCTGCTTTCTAGGCTATTAGCATGGAGTGCTATCAGCTACTGTTGTCCACTGCTAACTTGTATCAATACACTATTTACTTTCAGCTCTGTTTTCCTGAATCTGTATATTTGAATGTGGTTAGGTGGAAGGACTGTCCCTCTGCAGGGCTATTTAGAACTATCAAAAGACTGGCATAAATAAAAATTAATGGCAGTGTAGACTTAGATTGTTTAAAATGTGTCTAAATTTAGGAATATACAGGCAGACTTTTAAATATTCAGTAGGTGTCTAAGATCTCATAATGATCAACAGAGATTTCAATAATATGATTGACAGCACCTGGAAAAGCTATTCATCTCCTTTTAGAGTAGACATCTATGGCGTGATTTATTTGCCTGAATATAAGCATCTAGCGTCATACAAGACATGCTGGCATATCAGATGATACAGAACAATGGAGAGGTGCATGCTCATACAGAGTGACAGCTGGAGCCCAGGTGAGATACTATACAATATTTCAAATGGTCTTAGACTCCTATGTGTAGGCAACTTGACATTTGACCATCTGTGATCTCTAGCTTCTACTGGATTCAATTAATTTATCTAAATTTAAGTATCTGACATTAGTTGAAATGCCCTAGGGACTCTGAGACTGTTACACAGGACTGGAAGATACAGCAAAGTACTTACAGCAGAGCCATGTCCTTCTCAATTGGCAGATGGAGGCCAGGTAGCTGCCCTAAGGTATCTCAAATGCCACCAGACATCTAACATGACTAAATAATGTCCCAGGTATCCACTGACTGCCATGAGAGATTGAACAATGTCTGTCACTCACCTGGAGATACTTACATCATAGACACCTAAATTTAGGTGTCCAAATTCAGACCTGAGTCCTACAAAGGACTAACTGCCTAGTTGAAAACATTTTTTGTTTCATCTCACCTTTTAAATTCAGAGTGAAAATTTGCCTTTTTATTTGAAGTTGTACAGCACAATACTATCCTGGTTTAGTTCATGGAAGTTATTGCAACGGTAAAGAAACCTGTGATTTCCATTCAGGAAATCTATCCATTAGTCCCTTTTAAACTGAATTTCTGCTTACTCTGGTGTATATTTTCCTCTCTAGTTTGTCTGATGAAGTAATACAGAGAAATTGGCAAAACTGTGGACTAATCATTCAGTGATTTGGAAGTGTATTTTTTAAATCAGACAGTCACCAGAATGCTTGAATCAATAGAAACCAGAGCACCTCTAAATGTACAGAACATAAAGTACAATTATTTTAAGATGCAAAAGTAAAAGGAGAATAACAAAATAATCATTCAACATTCCAATTAAAAATGAATGATGGTGAAATGTGGCAGATGACAGCTGACAGATTGCCCATGAAAAAAATGCAAACATAGTCATGATTACAGATTGTCTACAGTTAGATGGTGGACCTCATATGCAGAGCTATGAATTAAACCTAACAAAAGAACAAGATCTGGAAAGAAATGAAAGAGGAGGTTGTGCTGCTTGTCTCTAATGTGATGAAGAAGGCTAATTTAACAGTTTCCCTGAATGGGTCATCATCAGTGGAAAGATAGATCTAAAAGCATGAACCTTTGCTCAGGATTTAGTAGTCTCAGTATCTACAAGTCAGAATGATCTGAAATAACTTTGTCTAATTACAAGAGAGAATGTGACTTAAGTTTAAATTACTCTAATATTAGCTATAAACCTACTGTACAGCCAGATATTTCCCATGAATATTCTTTGCTTTGCTGAAGCCCCATCACTTATACCCTCTTCTGTGTTACAGTCTAGTTACAAAGCAAACTTTTCTACTAAAGAACTGTATCTAGTTACTGTACTATATAACTGCTCTGAGTTCTTCTACTTGCACAAAGTAGAAGTGTTGTTTACTGCAACAAATTCAGCTTTATTGGAATCATTTTCTATGTGTTTTAGTAGCAGCTGTTTTTATGTCCATGATATAAAAATGAACATGAAATTATAGATGGGAAGAAAGGAAAAGAAATTCTCTAAAGCTCTCTGCTCTTTAACTGAAATGTTGTTTGGCAGAGCAAGCCTGCTGATGCTGTGCATCCCATGCAATGCTTCTCCAATTCCCACTTGTTTGTTCCCATTTTACTGAGGTATTGTTTTGTTTTGTTTATCTTAGATTGAGTTGTATGGAGTTTTATCCATGTATCAGATAACAAAACTTAAGCTTGACCGGACAAAAAACAGTTATCCAAACTCTAGTCATCACCATTAACTGAAAAAAGTCTCTGAGTGAAAAGAACAGAATGGTTGTTTCAGGCAAGTGAAACATGAAGCTATTAGGTTGGCTTGCTCTACTAGATTTCAGAGGACCATATGAAACAATCTTAATTTAAGGAAAACAAGCCCTAGTCAGTGGAATTGCTTATCCAGCATTGGTTGACTCTGGGGATGTACAGTAAGAAGATGATGTGAGTTTCTATTGTAATACTTATATCTCCAAGTCTTTCAGGTGTCTGTATTCATTAATACTATTTGCTTCTCTGTGAATTGAAAACATTTAATATTAAAGCAAATTAACTGAAGTTTTCTAGAGCCTCCACACTCAGGGAAACATCATGGAAAAATTGTCGTCCTTTATGTTGTAAAGACACAGCATTATTCAGGTTACAGGAATGCTAATGATAGCACTATAAACATACACACTTCTATCTGTAGTCTGATATCTGTATTAGGAATAGTCAGCCTAAACTCACTTTATATTTAATGGACTGTACTCAATGGACAATATCCTAATGGGGTACTTGAATCACCTTCTGGACATGTCACTGCACAGAGGGAGTCTAGACTGCAGTATCTATAGAATTCCACTATGCATGTGAGGTGATCGAGGTAAATCTTGTTACCTCCAGTCTGGAATTCTCTCATTCATAAAAGAGAAACTGTATCAATACTATTGTGTAATACATTTAGATAATGATAAACTCTAACTGCAGAAAAATCAAGCTGTTACAGTTAAATGGCTTACATGTATGTTTCAATTAATGTGACCTTCATAGGGCTTAATAGTTTGGGCTTTTCTCGTTAACTTGTGTAACATTTTGTTCCTGCAAGAGAGTATTCAAGCTACCGAGTTACCACTGGCAATACCTGAAGAGTCATTACCATTTTTATTCCAAACATTTAAATAACCTCTGTAATGGGTCACTTGTTAGCTCACTGCTCAGATATCAGTCTGTTTCATGCTTTAGTTATAATGAGCAAGGATTTGTTTTCCAAGCTTTTACTGGGCCTTTGCTATGTACAAATCTTGTGACGAACACAGTGTCAGAGACTTGCACTTTCTAAACTACCCATGACAAACATACTTGATCACATCACGTGGGGAAAAAAATAATTTGTTGCTTTTAGAATTATTCTGTTGGACTAAGGGTTTAGCTTTCAGTAAAGGAGGAAAGTGTTTTGTCTCTTATTACTTGTTCTGTTAAGAAAAAATCAGCTGTTTCAGAACTTTGAGTTTTTCATTTAAGCCTGCTTTTTGCATTCTTGAAGAAATGCCAAATTGACATCCCAGAGCCTGAAATACTCTGTTTATCCTCAGTGCATACAAAAGATTCACAGGCCTCCCCAACCACATGCCTCAGACTTGAGCCCTCCTCCCCTTTGGATGTACCTATGTTGAAATGGAAATGTATGACTACTTTCTGGACTTACTGGAAGTATTTTGTGTGTCAATGGTAGAGTATCTGTGGTATCTTAACACTATCCCCCTGAGGATTTACTCAGTGTGTGAGGTTAACTTACGTCAATTTGAAGCCAAGTTGGCTACACTGATCCTGTTATTGGAACTATTTAATTTAGGGTGTGCGTTGTTGTATCTAAATTGGCACTTCAGAGAAAAAAGTTCCATGACCCATTATAATTCTATATGGGACCCCCTATGATTCTATAATGTCTGCCACAACAGTATTAGACTATCAGATTTTCATTGTTTTTAAACAAAACTGAAACACAGAGAATGTGAAAAGTCAATGCTACCAAACCTAGAACCTTAAATATCAGCTAGGTAGGTCATGATTGCTTTCATAATTAGACAGAAGAGGATAAGTTCCTTGAATGTCCTCAATCTCAGAGACCTTTTATCCAAATCCATTACTTTCTATATATGGAACTGTGAAAGTCTTCCTAAAGTCCCTGAGTATCTAAAGGTTTTATTAATTCTGAAGATCATAGAATCATAGAATCTTAGAATACCAGGTTGGAAGGGACCTCAAGGATTATCTGGTCCAACCTTTCTAGCACAATCTAGATGAGATGGCCCAGCACCCTGTCCAGCTGAGTCTTAAAAGTGTCCAGTATAGCAGAGTCAACCACTTCCCTGGGGAGATTATTCCAATGATTGACTGTTCTCATTGTGAAAAATTTACCTCTCGTGTCCAATTGGAATCTTCCTGGGAGTAACTTGCACCCGTTACCCCTTGTCCTCACCATGTGACTCCTTGTAAGAAGAGAGTCTCCATCTTCTTTGTAGCTCCCCTTTAAGTACTGGTACGTGGTGATGAGATCACCTCTAAGCCTTCTTTTCTCAAGGCTGAACAAACCCAGCTCTCTCAGCCTATCCTCATACGGCAGGCTTCCCTGACCCTTGATCATCTTGGTGGCCCTTCTCTGGACCCCCTCCAGCCTGTCCACATCTTTTTTGTATAACAGGGACCAGAACTGTACACAGTATTCCAGGTGTGGCCTGACAAGCGTCGCGTAGAGTGGGATAATGAGTTCTTTATCTCTGCTGGTGATGCCCTTTTTGATGCAACCCAGCATCCTATTGGCCTCCTTGGCCACAGCACCACACTGCTTATGAAACAGCCTAGCCACACACATCCAAATTCCTGACTATTGCTCCAAGTTCTGCCCATGTTCTAAAACCATTTGTTGTGGTTTAACCCCAGCTGGCAACTAAGCACTACACAGCCACTTGCTTTTTCTCCCCCAGTGGGAGGGGGGAGAGAATCGGCAGGGTAAAAGTGAGAAAACTTGTGGGTTGAGATAAGAACAGTTTAATATTTTAAATAAAATATAATAATAATAAAAATAATAATAGTAATAATAATAATAATAATAAATTTTAATGAAAAGGAAAACAAAAAAAGAGAGAGAGAGGAACAAAACCCAGGAAAAACAAGTGACATAACTGCTCACCACCCACTGACTGACACCCAACCAGCCCCCAAGCAGCAATCACTGCCCCCCACCCAATTCCTCCCAGTTTATATACTGAGCATGACATCATATGGTATGGAATATCTCTTTGGCCAGTTTTGGGTCAGGTGTCCTGGCTATACTTCCTCCCAGCTTCTTTCTTGTTCACCTCCTTACTGGCAGATTATGGGAAGCTGAAAAGTCCTTGATTTAGTATAAACACTGCTTAGCAACAACTAAAACATCAGGGTGTTATCACATTATTCTCATGATAAATCCAAAACACAGCAGTAGACCAGCTACTGGGAAGAAAATTAACTCTGTCCCAGCCAAAACCAGGACACGACTGTAGAAAAAAATTGTTCCATTGGCCAACCTGATGAAAGAAAAAGTTTGTAAAATTCATCCACATGGATGCTGTGAAGAGATAGGAGTATTTCTAAATGGTTCTATAAATGCAAAGTATTATCAATGACCTTAATGGTCACTTCTGCTCATTACACTAAAAGCACATCTAGTTATATACATTAAGCAGAAAAAAGTCTCTAGCCTGTAAGATAATATTGTTCAGTCACTGAACCTTCCCTCTGAGGCTTTTAAAGTGCTTGGGGCACATTAAGACCCTCCTTAACCTTTTCCACTGATGGTTATATGAGCATTGTCCTAAGTGATTAAGGCTCACAATGATGCAGGGAAATGGACAAATAGCATCTGACAGATTGGAAGAGAAAAAGTCTGAGTTGGAGGAACTTTCTTATCACCCAGTTCACAGTCCTTGTCTGAACACAGACTTTGCATGCCAAGCACCATATTCTAAAAGAGGTCTGCTTTAGAAGAAGTATCCTAGTCAACTAATGCATTGTGGGGTTTTTTGGGTTTTTTTTCCATTTCTAGGTGCTTATTATATACTTGATATTCAGTCTGTCTTATGGAGGAAGACAAAGCAAGACCAAATGAAATAAGAAACAAACTTCTCTCATTTCCTCCTGCTTTCAGACACAGGTAACCTGGCTGGGACGTTACCTTGCAGAGCAGATCTGCATTTGCAAGGAAATACACTGAGATAACAGGTATAGTGTGCCTTTTTATTTATGCAAGACATTGTATTAGGCAACCTATTGAATATTACACGTCATGGACATTCACAACCTATTTCTCCTGCAGTATTTGAAATTTTGCTCTGTGCCATAACAATGTAAATAGGATCTTTGCCACAATTTATAGCAAGGAAACAAAGGACAAAATTATTCATGTTGATTAGAAATTCTGTTAGTGGCTGAAAGAATGTCTAGAAATAAAAATGCCTCTTGATTCACAAAGCAACACAGTAGTGATGTGTTAGACACTCAAATATATTACAACTGCAATCAAACTAGAGCATTTTTCGGGTTTTTTTTAGAGAACTCTTGTATTCTGCTTTAATATTTCCAACCAGGGCTTTTGTGAGAAAGCAGAACATGCAAACTGTGGATTTGAACATGCTTGAATGATAGAACAGATTCTACTCAAGAAGTCTTTCATAGGAAATATTTTAATACACTGGACTTTAAGCTCTTTTAAATGGATGTGTGGAATTTTGTTTATTCTTTTGTGGGTAATAAAAAATAAAGGTGGATGATGATTTCAGACCTGTACCAACCCAGGAATTCAAAGCAGTTGCCTTCTGTATAAATTCTCTGAGAGAAGGAAATGAGCACCAAAGCCAAGTCTGTGTGGTTAGATCGACTTAGGTGGGGATCAAGCCCACTTCCCCCATTTGTGAATCTTTGGGACAATTTCAATAAAAATAAGAGGATTTAGAAAGTTTACCTGTGGGGCCATGTTAACAACATAAAATAGAATCAGTTTCCATAAATAAAAAGCAATAATTTCAAATATCAGGCAAGTCATATCAAATATATGCTGTAGACCTTTTAGAAAACGTAGCGAGTATTAATGCTATGTGAGCACTGACTGAGTATTTGTCAGCAACATGGGAAATAGTCATGTGTGTCTTTCATCAGTTAGATTCCAATTCAGTCATTGTACCAAAATTAAGGATCATAAACTATGGAAATCAGTTTAAACAGAGTAATTTAAACTCTATTGTTTTAAATCCTCTTCAACACTTACAATTAGAAATTCTCAATTGTGGCGTTTTTGTTTCTGAGTGCACGTGTTGCCATGGCTACACATTGAAGTATTCACACAGCTTCTTGGGAATCAGGCATCAATAACAGATTGCTCCATTCCCACTGCCTTGTATGGCCACCCCAGGCTGGGGTTGACTCTGGTCGTCCTCCCTAATTTGGATCCTGACCCCCACCCACAGGACAATGTCCCATGCTGACCTCATCCCATCCCCATCCCCATGGAGGTGTCTGATGCCCAGCGCTGGGGCTGTCCCAGCTGCCCCCCAGCCTGCCCTGCTCCTGATTGAGGGGGACTGTCCCTGGCTGAGATGTCCTGCCCTGCCACCCTGAGGAGTCTCCTCATCTCCTCTGTCCCATACGAAGCAGCTCGCCCTCAGTACTCCATGACGCACCCAGTTTCCTTGGCAATGCTTTCCAGACCTTTGTAATCTTTTGTTCACTATGTTTTTGCTGAATTTCTTTTCATGGAAATATTTGTGGACCACTTTTTGAAAAGTTTTTCCCATCATTTATGAGCAGGTGATGAGAAGTAATTCTGATGCTGTCACTACTGTCATAGCTGATCAGGATTGTAGCTTCCGGAGAGAATGTAACAGACCAGTTCAGTTCTATAATACAGAGTCATTTTTACTGCCTCCTTAAATCAAACTAATTGCAGGAATTTCATAAAACTGCATTGACGAGATACTCTGATCTCCAAGTGCTCTGAATCCACCTCAGCAAAAAAGTCTTCCCAGATGCAAACCTGCATGGTAACAAATTGCTTCTGCTTTCTTTGCACTTAAGTGAAGGGTCTACAGCAATGATACCTGTCTGCAGGTGATAATCTTTTTCATCACAATCTCTAGACTTTTCTTACTCTATGGTATATGCTCCGTGCACCACCCTTTCACATGGCATCCATCTTCCATTTGGCATCCCCACATTCAAGTCACACTCCTGCTTTTTGGTTCTCCAGCCAGAGTTCCTCTGTGCTCTGAGCTCTTCACGCTGTAATGACCTTACTTGCAACACGGATTTATTTGCATTTTTTGCTTGAACATGTGTTATGTGCTCCCCCAGCTTTATCTGATCAGTCTGAATTCTGGACTTAATATGAAGACAAGTTGTATTCCAGCTAAGCAAAAGAGTAAGGTTCTTAATTATAAAATTGGAAACATCTACAAAAGAAATGGGTACAAATAAGGAAATAATCTTAAAATGTGTCTTATTCTAGCTGTCACATGGGAGGGTATTTCTCAACTAGTGAACTGAGGAGCTGCTAAATGAATTTATTCTTCCGGAGTAGAGTATTTCTGCCTTTCACTTACATTTGAGGATTTTCTGCTGAATGTTGACAAGGTTTGAATCGATGCCTTAGGAATCCTTTTATTTCTCTACTGTTTGAGAGCCCTGGGAAGAGCATGATCTTTCTTCTAGCTGCTTGCTGTCTATCAGAATGCAAAAGGAATGGTCTTAACCTTATTTGAGAATAAATCCTTTTAGGTACAAAGGAATCATGTAGTGCTGATTCTTCTATCCTGTTTACCTTTTCTCTCAGGAAATCAGCTGAATTGCAGTGATAAAAATGAATTACAGTAGTAAACTTACAATGTACCATTCTGTAAGCTACATATCATGAGATGTTTTTGGCACAGGCAGCCATTTTATTTCTGGTTTACTGGCATATTATAGAGAGTGCATATAATACACTAATATACTTTGGGGGCTGGGTCACTGTGTCATGGTCTTATTCAGGGAAGAATTTAAGCATCTGTATAATATGAATCATGGGCTTAGGTCCCACAGGTGCCAATGGAAATTAAGCAGCTACTCCAGTGCTGTCTTGAACAGAGATTTATTCTTAAACCATGTTCCTAAAATAAAACATTCTCCTTTACTCTAGTCAAGGCTGGAATAAACTAAAATGAAATACTTGTCATACAGGGTTTTCATTGTTTTTTTGTTGTTTGTTTGAGTTTGGTTTTTTTAAAGATGCTTTTTTAGGATACCTCAAAGTTTCCTATTCATTAAATGTGTTTGCAACTGTACAAATATTAAAATTTACTTAAAGCCTCTGAGATAGATAACTGTAGCAATTTATACAGAGATTGATCTGATAAACTTTCACTGAAATATTGCGTCCTTCATTTCTGAAGAACTTTGATTATCAACATATAGCAAAGGCACTTCAATTAGTGTCACCCAGTGAAGACAAAACAGCTGTGTACCTACATACCATAATAGCTTAGCCAAGGTCTCTAAGTCAGACACTCTTCAACACCTTGCACAACCTCTTATCACTCCTCTTTGCTTTAAAAACCTGAGGCTTTTGTAGTTCACCACTAGTCCTTGCTCAAGCCTGTCTCCAAATTTGTCCCATCTCCACTGTAAAACTGACTCATGGCAGCAGCCTAGCCAATCTGCTGTGAGAGGTTAGGCCAGAGAGCATTTCTACCTCTACTTGCCTTTCCAAACTTGCTCCTTTTATAGTGTGCACGATGCACTCAGTGCTGTAAGACACAAGCTCAGCAAGAGCAAAATCCTGGAAGCAGCAAGCTAACAATTGTCTAGTCTTCACTTTATAGCTTTCTGTTTGCAGCTTCCTCTTTCTACTAATCTCCTTCTTTCTCCCACTCTCCTCTCTTCTCCCTCTCTCCTTCTCCCCCTCTCTCCTCCCAGACTTACAGACCATTTCCTGTGAGGCCTCCATCAGGGAACCGGTTTTCTTGTTCTCAAGAAACAAGCAGTACAAAGCTGGCATTTTCTTGTCACATCACCTCCCAGTTTTAATCAAAAAACCTTTCAAGAACATAAAAATTAAAGGGAAATGAATTATGTTTCCAACCAGAAGTCAGAATTAATTCAAGATTTGTATTGGAGAAATAGGTGGCTCTTATTTCATTTACAGGCTAACCAGGAGCCTGGGTCTCATTTCAGAGCTGGTAATTTCTAATGCTGTTGGAAAAAACAGACAGCCTGCTGTTCCCAGTCATCTTTATAATATTTTCCAGCACTGGAAATTGTTGACTAGCACGGCCTTTGAACAAAAACTTTCACTATGCTAAATTTAGACTACAGTCCTGTAGCAAGTGTGTTTTAAAAGAGCAATTACTAGATCAATACCAGTTTAACCACCAGCTGGATCAGAATAAGTCTTCTTTAGCAGTCTTTCAGAAAATCTTCTCTTCTGGAAGGAAAAATATGGGCGACTTGTCCAGCTGGTACCTTTTATCTACACGTGGGGTCAGTGGTTTAACTAGGAGGATATTCAGAGGAACAGCAAGAGCATCCACAGGAATATCTGCTCTAATGTATTAATGACAGTTTCAGGAGCTCAGAGGTCCCAGTTCTGCATAGTCTGTATGATGTGAGCATTGAGTGCCTTAGGTAAAAGCACAGAGAATAGAGAACAGTCAAAAACACAGATGTAGGGCCTAGTCTATGGAACTCAACCACAGACTGAGTGTTTTAGAAGGAAATAGTTGTAAGTAGTGTAGGCATATGCCTTGTCTTTCCACTTGGCCTTGGGGTCAGGCATTACTCACTGGAATTGAATGGTTTTAGAAATACAGAGATTGCCACATTATGGACCACCAAATGAACAGATATGCCTTCTGTATAACCCCAAGAAGGTGTCTATAGAAAAGAAGAAATTTGGATATACATCTGAATTGAGCTAATTTTTAATGAGCTCCCAGTAGCTCGTCAGTCATACAAACTTTCCAAATTGTCTGCCAGAGATACCTTGGCTCTTTCTATTAATGACAGAAGAAATTTAAATAATCTAGACCAGCCTCTACATGCCAAATGTGGAATGCAGTTTCAGACTAGGGATGTAATTTAGATATCTAGTGCCATTTGAAATGGCCTAAAGTGTTGCTTCAGAAGATCACTGGTAGTGCGTCATATTTGACAGTTCTGTTCGTTTATCTTGAATGCTCTAAAGCACCTCAAATGGCTTTAGATGTGTAAGTATAGGATACTGAACTGAACTTTATGTGTCTCTTTAAAGGTGAATTGAACTGCTCAGTAAATTCTATTGATGGTGTTGACTATATTGTCACTATAAAAGGAAATTAAATACCTATCTCACATGTAAGTGCCTTTCATGTAAGTATATTAATCTTGATCTAAATGCCATGCAACTGTGTTTTTTGAAAGTGCCATGGTGTCTACATTATACGAAGAAAGGAGGCACACTGGATCTTGAACCCACATCACCAAAGGCTGAGAAATAAATTTGTGGGTGAAACAAATATACATAGGCAGCCAAGGGCTTTTCAGAAAATGAGATAATATTGGTCGATCTGATGATCACTAATAGTCATCAATGGTCTTAGCTTGATGTTAGCTTGCTTATTTGTAAGCAGCCCAGGGAACAATTTTAAGGAATGACTTGAAAGTTAAAGAGATGGCCTTGTGGATGTGGCATGAGAGGCAGCATGGAAAGGAATATGAATATGTTCTTTCTGAAGTTGAACAAGTGACCATATTTTGACAGGTTGGGAAGGAAAGTATTTCCGTACTTGTAAGGTTGAGGTTTGAATCAATTCCACTAAACAGAGCTACAAAAAGAAGTCTTAAAAAAATCATATAGTTTTCTAAAATGCACACATTCCAATCAGGCCTCTTCCATGGGATTTCTGGTATAAACCTTGTGATTATACTGGAATTTCAGAAACAACTTGTAGGGCTCCCAAAACACAGGGAGGAGTCCCTCCCAGGGCTGGAATATTAAGTTGGCTGGAAGAGTTGTTGGCTTTACAAAACATCCAGGACCGTATTGTGTTCATAATGAGATTTTTTTACATTTTTTAAAGATTTACATGAGAGCTCTGCAGGGATACGAGCCACTTATCAGATAACTCACAGAAAAATAACTTGTTTAGTGTGACAGGCTTTCTCTGAGGCTGCCAGATATATTCCATGAACACATGTAGTCTGACTTTTAAAAATACAATTTCTTAAAACATCATTAGCAACTGATAACTGTATAAAATGTCATTGCATTATGGAAAATATAGTCGTACATTTATTGGAATAATTTCTTTGTACTCAGATCTATGTTTAAAACAAGAATCAAGTTTCATTTAATGCATTCATTGAGCTCTATGGAAAGAATACAAAGTGAAACTAATTCTGACAAGTCAGTGTAATAGAATGAACTCTATCTAGAGTATACTTTATTCCAATTCAGCTGTTAACATCCCTACCCTGCAGCCTCAGGTGTGAATTTTAATATCATGATGAATCTTCATGGGAAAGAGACTCTTTGACAGTGAAGTTGTTTGTTTATATGCTTTCAGGATGTTAATGCTTCAGGTATGGATATAACGCCTCCACAGTTCTGAATTATGAAATAATCACTGCAGATTACTGTAACTGTAAAAGATTACATCTTTTCATGTAGATTCTTCTACAGCTTCCCAAGCAGGCTCATGTTTAACTGCAATAGATTTAAAGGAAAAAGCATAGCATGCTGGCAATTGCATATAGGAAGCTAGTATGTTTCCTTAATAAAGTCCCATCTTTCATGAGCACCCAACACCAACAACAGAATTTTCCTGAAATAGATCATTTTTTGCTTTATATTTAGACACAAGAGTGGTGTATCAACACCAAAGAGACTCTGCTGGGAGCAGATAAGTCTGTTGGCTGTTGAACAATCAAAAAACTTTCTCGTTTCTCTTTCTAAATGGACTCTTGTGTATACATTAAAACTGGCTAATTTATGTTGGAAAGAAATTTATAAATGTATTTTCCTTTTAGTCACTGTAATTTGAAAGGCTGAGAAACTGAAATGTTTCACGTTTTTCTTCAAAACTTGTTGGAAAATTAAATTAACAGCATTAATTCAGGAGTGGTTTATGAAACTCAGATTGTTTTGAAGCATTTCCAGTTCAATGACTATTTTGCTAATTCCAGGAAAGGGTTAAGGGGATTTTTCCTTAGCCTCCCTCTCTCTGTAAAAAACAGTCAAGCCACAGCTCCCATGCTGTCCCTTGGAAGAGGGATTCATCTGGTAGGCTGTAATCCCTGAATCTGTGAAGTTCCAGACCTTTAGCAGGGCTAAACTCTTAGATTTACAGTAAGGAGTCCGGTGGCCTCAAACCTCAGTTTTCAGGAACAGAGTCTGCATTTACTCAGTCTTTCATGATCTTTCATGATTTGTCTTCATGGATGGTCTTCCTTGAAGAGAGCTGCAACTGTTTAGTGAAACACTTACTCAGTTTTGGCCAATTGCTCCACTATTAGTGTTAATGAAACTTCCAAGATGTGTTTCCCTGTATGTCAGGGTTTTGTGAATAAGGAGAAAAAACAAAACCCACAAATGAACACTGCAAAATTTCTGATCCATGCAATACTTTTGATGTGTGTGACTTTGATCTGATTCAACTAGATTCATTATTGCAGGAAAATATAGCTTCCCAGAAACTGGACTGTCTGCCTTTGTTAATGCGAGTTTTCTTTGTTGCCATCTTCAAAAATCATGTTGATTTGGAATGGGAAAGTTGTCATAACCAGTTTATAAAGTTGTTGCTGGGCGCAATAAAGATTCATTTTTCCATCCTCCTGGGAGAAGTCCTCCATACTCCTGAATGCATCTGGATGCACATAGATCTAATGGCTCAATGGCTTGAGTATACAGTCATATTAGGATTTAGGCAGGTTAAATTATTACACATTTGCAATAATGTCTACATATTTGCACTTATCCTGTTTCAGATGTGAGGCAATGCAAATCAGTTTAGAGATCTTCAGAGCTGATTTATAACCTCACAACTGGGGGTGGGCTAATAATATCCATTATTGTCCAGACAACAATTTGAGTTAGGTGGCAGACAGTAATTACTAAACTATGATAATCATGTATCCCATGTCCTGATGCTATTATGTTGAATATTGGATAAACAATACATATATATTTCCATTTTTGCTCTTTCTCTTTCTTTCTTATTTATGTAGTTGTATAAATTTATTGTTTTCCTTATCCTGTGTTACATACCTGAAAACGCACAGTGTTCCAGAGGCAGTGGTTTAATTGCTACTGGATCTAATCTCTGTACATCCATAGGCTTCGCTCGAAACAAGACATGATGTGTATTACCTCCTTAATGGAGGTAAATTATACCTCAGAATGACAGTAGTTCTGTTTTTATTAAGGTTTCATTCCTTTTTTTTTTTTTTTTCAGGTTTTCCTACCTGGGCTTTTGGGCATATAAATTAAAGTTTTCTGTCAGACACACCTTCTAAACCAAACACTGTATTATTTTTTTCCATATTTGGAAATGAGTGATTTTTCCACACCTTATTTCTCCCCTACAGAAATGAACTTGTTATCACTTAAAAATACATATTGTTTTCATGAGGTGAGATAAGTATTCCCAGACACATTCATGAAACTCCCACCAAGCTATTGGGGTTATCTTTAGATCAAATATAGCAAAACTTTTGGTTTGAATCCAACTGTCAATTATCAGCAACTCTGAAAAGCCCAGAAAGAACCACTTGGCCTTCTCTTGCTTGTCATTTGTCTTCATTCATCCTATTGTGTTCTTCACTAGAACAATTCGTTTCTTTTCCCTCTCTGACCGACACTCTCTCTCTTCAGTTTAACTGTTCTAAGTATCATTTTCTTCTTTTAGTACTTTAAGGAACTCAGTCCTCTTTGAGCCCTCCTCTTGCTTTCTTTTTTTCATGACTACATCAGACAGAATACTTGTCATCACTAAACATTTCTTTCATTGCTGAGTCCAGCCTGTACTACTGACAAAATGTTAACTTCTTCCTCATTAGCACTCATGCCAGGCTTCATTGCCCACTCATTAAGTTTGCAATCAGCACACATAAACCTGTGCCCCTGCATGTGCAACTGGAGTCCCTAGTTAGAGAAAATAAAATTATCATTATAACCCTAAATTGATTCTTTTAAAATTCCCTTTGTGAAATAAATAGAGCTCTTCAATAGCTGGACAGATTTGGAATAGAGGCCTCAGGAATGTTTCTTTAACCACTTTAGTGCTGTGTGTAAGTTCCTAATCACATCTGACAATGAAAGTATAAACACTTGTGCTAGGATTTCTGCAACAGACAGCAATAGCTGAGTTTGCAAATGTCAATAGACAGAATAAGCGCTTCCAGGGTGTGATACATTTGACCTATTTTTGGCATCTATTTTAAGATGTGATGAAATATACCTCTGCTAACTAACTCTGCTGTCTGCAAAGAGAGTCTTGGGTGACCAGCCACAGATTTTGATGTCTAGATTTTGTCAGTTGTGTCATATACTTACTTCGACTCTGCATGAATAATTTGAATCCTTAAACTCAAAGCAGTTCAAGGCAACATCAAATAAACTAACATTTTAAGCCATATGCAGAAGAGAACAAAGCATTAGAATTTACCAAGAACATATAGGTATCAATAATACTAATGAATGTAACTAGTGATATCAGCTCAATGTAAGATCCAGAGCTTGAACACAAAGTCTCAGAATGGTCAGTCAAGTTATTAGAAAGTTGGTAGTTTTTCAACCAGAGCAATATTTCCTGGATTTATTCAGAAGATTCATTGTATTAAACCCCTGAATAACATCTAATAAACACAGAGTCTTCTTTTATTATATCAAAGAATAAAACATTTCTTCCTTACAAGTCTGTTTTAATTTGACATATAGAAGATTTCTTTCAGAATTCTATTGACTAGCCTAATGGTAAAAAATTAATGGTTTGCATGAACAATTCCTGTCTTCTACTCCTAAACAATGATTTATTTATTTGTGCACAAGTGAAATTATAGGGTCTGAGATGAATGTTTATATGGCCATAAGGATTTTACAAATGTCTTCTTGGCAGATAGGATTCACACAAAATATTTAATTGAATTAGGCCATCAGACTAGACCTTGATCACGTTTAAATTACATATTAAGTATAGTTCATTGTCGTTTCTCTAGATCTGATACTGGTAATATAAAACTGATGGACTGTAACAGATGAACTTTTTTTTATTTCCTTCTTTCTGATCAAACATGCTTTTCTAATTATAGTTCTCACAAAAGCTTGTATTTTAATGTATCCACCTTCAGCCATATGAATGATAAAATATTTTTTTAATTTAAAAAAAAGTTTAAAAGTGCTTGTACACTTCAATTTAACATAAATCTAGAGCTGTTGCATGAGATGGAATGGATGTCATGGCTCCTTAACTTGGGCTGATAACACTTACAGAACCAGAAAGTTTTCTCTTAACCAATAAACAAGTACCTCAATTTGCTAAACTTCCAGGATAGTCATGAACTTCCCATGCAGATTTATATTTCCGATTTAATGTGAGATTAGATATCCCATTTCCACTAGCAAGGTTTTTAACATTTCCACTGGGACATGCTCTTAGAATTTAAGGCGCTAGCTTGAGAGCATGAATAAAGCCTATTCAATGTTTGAAGTGTTGGATTGGTTTAAATAGGTTTTGTATCCAACATATTTAAAACAATGGCACACACAAAAAATGATTCTTTACAGTGATAAAACCCAAAGATTTATTCCCATAAATTAAATGAGTGTTAAACTGGATTAAGTACATCTATATTAGACATTTCCTCCTTTTGTCTACAAAGACTTCAAGCTGGCAGTATTTTAATGAGTTTGATTTAGTCATATCAGCACCTTCAGTCATGTAGAAAACATCAAAATCCCAGTATTGAGTATAATGATTGACAGTACGCTGGTGCAGTATTAGACACAGAAGGTGGAGTTGGGGCTTGGTGATTTTTATGGCTGGTAAGAATTATCATCCCAAAAGAGTACTTTTATAGCAAACTTTATGAATGTGTCTCAATATTTCAACATTCACAGTGAAGTTTATCATCTCCAATATATTCCAGTGGTTTCTTCTGGAAAGGTCAGCATAAAAACATTAGGCTGTTTAAAGGTACTGCAAGACTTTGTGGATAAAGTTATGAATCTGCCTAAGAGAACATTCTTTCTTCATCTACTCCCATTAAATGGATGAAAAATTCATTTATATTTCACAAGTTTAAGAGTTTTAACAGAGCTAACATACTGATACCCTTTTTTGTTATCATTACTATTTAATGATCTCAGGGCTTTAGTTGTACTGCACTTGCTAGTGCTTCAATTTCAGGGAATATTGTTGTTCAGCATATGAATTTTAACTGAATACCCTTTTCATGAAATGGGAACTCTCTACCTTCAAAAAGATCAGTGGGAACCAAAAAATAATTCCAGGAGCAAGGCAATTTTATCTCAATTTCAGAATATGGACATGAGCATTCAAATGTTATCTTCTGGTGCAGCTAGTTCTAGTCTCTACTGGAGCAAAGCCAACAGAATAGAGTTTCAGTTCAAAAGAGTTTACTTGGTCCATACCAAGTACTGAAGCCAATCTTGCTTAGTAATGTCACCTAATTAATGCCAGAGATTTTTCCTCTTCTACAGAATTCCTGTTCATTGTCCTTCTCTGTATGTGAAAGCTTTTTGGCCAGGCACTGTAGTGGGCAAGCCAATGTCTATAAGAGCATTACTTACTTATGTCAGGAAGGATGCCAGCGAAATACATGAAAAAGCTTGCACATCTCATAAATGCAGGATCATATCTATTTCCTTAAAATTTTTACGATATTTACCATGCAGTACTTTTCAGTTACTTGTACTTCTTGACAATACTTGATCACCTTCAACTAATATTTTAAAATGTTGTGATTATTTGATGATGGACTTGTTTAATTGCTGTCTATACAAGGTCTGGCTAGGATGACATTAACTTTCTTCATAGAAGCCGGTATGGTGTTGTGCTTTGCATTTGTGGCTAAAACAGTGTTCATACACCAATGTTTCGGCTATTGCTGAACAGTGCTTTCACAGCATCAAGGCCTCCTCTCCAACTATCCCCCACCAAGGCCAGTACACTGGTGGTGGGTAAGAGGTTGCGAGGGGACACAGCTGGGACAGTTGACTCAAACTGGCCAACAGGATGTTCCATACCATATGACATTGTGCTCAGGAATAAAAACTGAGGGAACGGGGAGGATGCAGGGATATTTGTGTTTATGGTACTTATCTTCCCAAGTAACTGCTACACATACTGAGGCCCTGCTTTCCAGGAAGTGGCTGGACATCTGCCTGCATCGGGAAGTAGTGAATAAATTCTTCTTTTTGCTTTGTTTCCACACACAGCTTTTGCTTTTCTTGTTAAACTGTCTTTATCTCAACCCACAAGCTTTTCTGTCTTATTTTCTCCCCTGTCCTGTTGAGGAGGGGGAGTGAGAGAGTGTCTGGGTGGGTGTCTAGCATACAGCCAAGGTCAACTCACCACACTGTCAATTATGGGAAGCAAAGTAACACCCAGTCAAGTGGAGGATTCATCTAACAAAATTACTTTGCTGACTCCAGCACAGTCACAGGCAGGGTTCCCCATGACTCTCTGTTTTAACTTGCTGATAATTGTGTTTTTCAAGTCAGAATATAGGGTATATTCTCTCTGGTAAGGTTCTTCCCTTTCTTTTTAAGCTCTTCTTTTAAACCTTTTGTAAACATTTCTATTTAATTCCAGAAGGTCCTTTCCACTTTGCCAGTATGTATTCCCTCTTAGGTAAGATGCCAGCTAAGGCATAATGTCCACCTCCAAAAAATGTTCCTTTAATACTGTTGAAATGACTTTCTGTGACATATGAAACCTTTTTATGTCTGAAACACAATAACTTCAAAATGTGCTGAAAAAAATGTTCATCTGACTTTTTAGTCACTTGTTTTGTGATGAAAGCTGAAAGTTTTCATTTAGCATATGTAGAGTCAAAAATATGCATAGTAGAGGAGCAGAAAAATAGCTTTAAATTTATTGTTTATCCAATATTGTTAATTTTCTTCTTAAGTGTAATGGATGAGAAAGCATATTTGTGAATATGTGTGAGAAAATATGATCACTGACTAAAAGTGTAAAGGTCTAGTCATCACCATCTAGTCATCATAAAGATGCTGCCCTAATATCAGGGAGAAATTAGTAACCTATGTGAAGTTCAATATTTAATATCTAATATTGATATTCTGTATTCAGGTAAAAATGTGTATTTGTTTGTAAATACTTATATGTCTTATTGGCCAGGCCAGCTTAATATCATCTATGTATTCTTGATATCATCTCACCGCTCCTCAGCAATGTAACTGACTCAGTGCTGATTTTTTTGAGAAAATTCCACAAAACTGGTAGAATGCTATCTATTTCAGAGGAAAGGGAACTGAAAAGAAAGCAAGAAAATAAGGGCCACTCCCATGTGTGTTTAGAACACCTGACAGGGCTGTAGCCATTCATGTGCTACTATGTCGTTTGCCGACAAATAGAGATGCCTTTCAGCAACTTGAGGGTATTTTTCAGAACTCTGAATCTGTGCCAATGAATGAACATAACAACACTCTAATGGCTTCTTTTAGTGCTAAAATAAGGGTAATAGAGGTAAAACAGAGAAATGAGAGAATAAAAGGGGGTTTATTCCTTTCCTCCCCCATCCCCCATGGTTGTCACTCCAACATTATGAAGATGAGGGAGGAGAAGTTGGAAGATAAAGAGAGAAGGGAGAAATAAAGAAGATACTAGGAAGGCAGAAAGTCTGAAATGCTTCACCAGATCAACTCCAAAGTCCCTGAGGAAGTTGCAAGCCTCAGGGGACAAATTAATTCCAGTTAAAATAAAAAAAAAAAAAAACAACAGTAAAACCTGTCTTGAGATCACTGTTCTCAAACTAGGGGGGAGAGGATGGAGAGAAAAGAAGAGGGGGCACATTGCCAGAAAGATTTCCACAAGAAGCACTGGCAGTTAGAGTCAAGGGGAAGAATCTGTTGTAGAAGTCATTTTGATTAGGGGCGGAGATGGACCGCACAAGCAGAAGCAGCAGATAGGGGCTATAGTTCCTGGAAGCCATAGAGCGAAACCATTATTACTGTGTCCTATCCCAAGGCCTCCCATTGAGAAGCAAAGAAAAACTAGCTTGAGAACCACTGACCTATCTTGAAAAAAATTTGTGCTGTTACTGTCTGAAGAATAATCCCTCCAGTACCCCCCACTGCTGCCTACAGGGAACTTGTTGGGTGGTGAAACTGGGTGGCCCAGAGCCTAAGAGATTACTAAAAGCCCAGAGAAGAGGACTGTATTTTCTTTGAGCTATGCTAAAACTATTAAACATGATGTGAACAAGTCACCTCACCTATCAGGCATCATTCTCATCCCAGTCAGAACTATACCATCAAACAAAAATTCTCTCTTCTTGTCATAATTATCTATCAGACTTAGTACACACATTTCCTAACCTCATGGTTTTCCCCCAAGCTCAGGATTTCCTTATTCACCTGTGATAAATCCAGTCTTTCTTGTCTTCTGACATTCTTTCCTCTTCCAGCTATGTATTTCTGGGCATTTCCTTAAGCTGCATGTCACACTGTAAATAAACTATAGCAGTCACTCTCTACGGTGCCTCAGAGAACAGATTCCATAGCCAAATAGCTCTTATTCATGGCAAAAGCAGTACCAAGCTCAGGCTCTGAACACCTTGAGGTCAAAACCATTTCCAGAGAAGCATATTAATGTGTCTATAACTACTTTGCACAGCAGCAGAGTGTATCACATTCAATGATTCATTCAAGTTTCTTGTTCCCCTTCCACCCTTACCCAGGGCTTAAAAGATAGGCAAAGCTTTGACAATTTCCGCTACTGGGTGAGTGTTATCCAAAGTGTACAACATAAATCAGGGCAGGGGATGAATAGTTGATTGTCTCTGTTCTAAATATTATCCTTTCAGCAGTACAGAAGAGGATTCCAAGCCCTGGGGGACTCTTCAGCCATGATTGTTGCAAAAAGACTTAGTTCTTTTGAGGAAATCAGAATGCTTCCATTAACTAGACAATCTCTGAAGCTGAATCTTTATCAAATTTCCAAAGTTACATAATATCCCTTTCTGCTACTAAAAAAAGAAATGTGAATGAAGTTTTTGTACTTTTCTTGGTGGTTACGCCAGTATCCCAGGAAACACAAAGGTTGAGTGTATGTACCATCTGAACTGTGTTCAGGAAACCATCAGCATTTAAGGCCATACTTTTCTCAAGTTAGTCAGGACCCTTTTACTGCCATTAGTGAGAGGAAAACTGGATGAGGGCTGGTTATGAAATGGTATAAAGCACAATGCGTTGGATTGTGTATTTTGTAGCTCCTCATATAAGTGAGGGGAGAACAAAAGTGGCTTTAAGTTACTTTGATGCTTTTTATACCCTCGACCCTGCCAGAGAGCCGATTAGTCAGTAGTGAGTTAGAAACAAGAATAAGAAATTGTGTGCAAGGGTAAAGTTAATCCAGGGGTTTCTTGTCTGGAGCTGCCCTCAGTTTCAGTCAAAAGGAAGTAACATGGTTGTGTTAATGCAGTGTGTGTGTGTAGAGCGGGGAGGTTTTAATTTAAAATATAGCAGTGGATTTAATTTAAAATATTTTTCAGATATTTATTTCTGAATTTGGTGGATGAAAACACCTAAGAGATTCCATGGAAAGTTAATAAAACCTATCAGCTTACTGAGGTTTGTGGTAAGGTGCAAAGAAGGTAAATTTAAAGTATTCATTATACTATTCATAAAGTGTGTTTTATACTCACATTTTCAGAATTCTTAATATGACTACCTCTCCAATTTTAGGACAATGTCAGTGACTTTTGGCTTGCATGAAGAACTGCAATAGAGACCCAGTATATCATCTCTGAAGGCAGAGGAAATTCAGATGAGAAAACAGATGCATGAGAGAAAGAGAGGTTCAAATAGAGGCCTAATTTTCAGTATGGAGCAGAAAATTCAGTTCAACTATACAATTTGATAAAGTTAATCTTGGCTAATATATAAGCTATAAACTCCAGTAGATTACTGTCAGAATAGCAGTATTTTATAGCTGTGTAATTTCTGAATCGGTCAGTAGGTTTTAGCGTAGCAGACCTCCCAGGAGTGGAATGTTAGGAAAAAGTAAGCCTGATGCTGTAGATGTGTATCTACACCGCAAGTGGAGCCATGTCCTAAACCTGCTGGGCTCCCTAACGTTAGATGAGACAATCCACAGTACTGATCAGAGACTAAAACACAAGAATAAAATATAAATTAGCATAGGATTTTGTGTCTTTCCCTTTAGTTCTTGAAGAAGCAAAAGGATATAGCCAACATAGCAATAACACAAAATCAGACAGACAAAAATACCACATCACAAATTAATGAGAAGAGAGCTGTAAATGTAATTGCTAATGCTAATGGGTTTTAGCTATTATTTGGAGCTCAAGTTTTCTAATCTGTTGTCACTGGTGTGGTAAGCTGTTGAGATTTGGTCCATTACACAACTCTCCCCTGAGATATAGGATACTTTCCTCTCTTTATCATTTTGCTTTCAGCAGAACAGGTTATAAAACACACCGCTCCAAATTGTAAAGATAAAACATTGGGTACAGTGATAAAAGTCTAAAATGATAATAAACAAGAAGAAAACTTTATCGATAAATGCAGCCCTAACTATATGGAAACTAAATTACTCCTATAGCCGACAGTATCTAAATGCCTGGATTTCTCTCCATTTGCTGCAGAGAGGGAGACTGGGAAAAAGAGAGTGCTTTAAATGGCTGTGCAGATGAAAGTATTACATTTCATATTGTCAAATGTATGAATGTAGATTATTAGCTTCTAAAAGTAGTTGTTACAGTCAGTGGGAAGAAAAAGGAAGAAAAATGAAAGATCAAAAGAATACACAATAGCACTATCTGAGCATCAGCATGCTTATCCTGCTCTTGGTGAATGACCATAACTCTGAAGGTTTACAGACCTTTGGATTTTTATCAAAGTCATGCAAGCTTCTCCATCCCCATAAGAAGAAGATTGATTTTCCTGCTCTTGATAAGGGATTAGGTAATTTTCTAGATTTGTTCTAGACCTCATTAAATAACAGGGAAGAACACATTCTACCCTGGTTATATGATTTGAGGGAATATGTGTTGTGCTAGTTGATGATAATGGGGGTTGGTGGCAGTTATAGCCTACCCCTGTGCGCTAGTTCCTGAACACCATTAGAAGTTGAAAAACTGATTAATCTTTTTTTTGTTTGTTTTCCAGACAGTTTTTAATTTTGAGTGTGGGAAAGATTTGATTGCAAAAGGCAAAACACCTGAAAACTGAAGTAGTTTGAAGATGAACTTCCAATAAACAGTATAAAAATGCTGGAGCTGAATCATGGTGAAAAAGAATATGTATATGTTGTATATGCACATACATATCTTTCAAGATCTGCCTAAGAACTCTTGTAGGAACTCTAGATTTGAAGGAAGCACAAAACTTCCTCTTGCCAATCTGAAACAGTCTGTAAAGAAGAATGACATGATAAAAAAGTTTATTTAATTTCCAGGCATATGCTACAGCAATATCTAAGCAAGTTGAGGTCAAGCAAATGTGTCCCACTGGCAGAGGCCTAACTTATTTGTATGTTGCTCCTGCAAACCTCCTTTGGCAAAAACAGAGCAATCACAGGTCAAACAGAGAGCTCCTGCCTTCCAGGCAGAGGTCTTGAGTTTATGGCCTGCCCAATAACCTAACTATTGAAAAAGTTAAAAAACCCCAAGAGGGACAGCTGAACCCCTCTAGGCATAAGAGATCACTTTTATGGGTTTCCCATGAAACAAGCAAGTTTGTAGATTAAGAGTGACACATCATTTAAACCTTCAGAATAGACCTGTGATGGTTCTCTAAACTAGGCTGAATTTCATTTTATGTCTTCCTGATGCCTATCATCATACAGATAGATTTTGCTTCCAGCCATGAATATTTTGCCCCCTTCAAGTCAAAAGCACTGACACACAGCATGTCTACTAACTGGGAGATTATAATGAAGAGAGATTTGATGACTGAACTTCTGCAAAATAATCCCTAAACATTGACCCGAACCATAGTATATTGCAATTGTCTGTTCCCCCTTAAATTCCTCCTTCAGAACTTCTGCTATGAATTGTTGGGAAATTCTCAGCCAGCAATGAACATTAGTGATTATATGAGTAGGTTTATGTATATCACAATTTATAAATTTTAGTCTTCTGAAAACTGTTTATTTGGCTGTACATGTAACTAATATATGGACCATATGTGTGATTATTTCCTCTAATTTTAGCTATTTGAAAGTCTAAGCTATTTAGAAATCTAGGCTCTTTCTAGCCCAGGGAGAACTAAATGGACTTCTCAGGCATTGATTCACCTTGACACAGGAGCAGAATATGAGATGGGTGGGAACAAGCATCTTCTGGAAGTAGCTTTTCCTCTGTTGTCTACGAAGACTAAAGACTACAGCACTGAAAGACCCAGCACAGAAGGCAAAGTTGGATGGGATTAATCAGATTTCACCTGTACATGTCAAGTTAATGCTTCAGGTACTAGAAACTTTATCCTCACTATCTATTGATAAGGAAGGAAAATATGACTCGTTAAACTGCAGTAAAAGGAAACTGAAGCAAAGAGAGTAAGCAGTTTCCAAGGATAATATAGAAAACCTCTGAGCTAGGAACTGCATGTCCCATTTATTAAGGCCTTGGGTAATATATTGGAGTTTGCCCTATCATTCCTAATCTCACCACTTGTATCTTATAAATATGTTGTATATTATATACTTTCTAATTATATATTTTTTTTCAGATATAAACTCAAAAGTTTCAGATGTAAACTCAAAAATATCAGCCTATTACATTGATACCAGATCTGACATAGTACAGTACCGAATCAAGTCAAGTGCCTTATAAAAAAACCAAAATTATGATAAAGGTCAATTCCAGTTTCCAAAGAATAAAAGACAAATACCAGTGTAACTATAGATTCCCAAAATGAGTAACTGAAACACCATTTTGACTGGAATTTCTCTGCCTTGCAAATGAACTCAAGTGACACATTCCTTATTCCTATTACGTTTTCCTGGAAAATATTTTTTCTAATTTAATTAATTCAGCAGAAAGCATTAATGGCTGCAAACAGAGGCTGAGAAAATTATAGGACCAAATCAGAAGTATGGAGGAAGATTGGAAGAGAGAATTTTTCCAACACAGAAGGCATTAAATGAAACATTTGAAACTTTTACAAGTAAAAACTTCAGCTGAGAATCTAGTCCAGAATTAACTGGCATAACTCCACTGAAATCAAGGGAGCTGAGCCAATTTGCATCAGCTGAGGACCTGAACCAATATAATTCTGTGAAGTAATATTCTTTGTGTCTTCCAGAAGACATTACTATGAGTATGTGAGGTTTTGCAGGTGGATCGGTCTTTTAGTACACAGTATTAGTTACACGATATGAATCTGAAGTATCCTTACCATATTTACTTATCTTGTTTGTCCATCTGGACTTTTATTTCACCTAAAGCAGCAAAGCTGAGCAGTTGTTGATTCATTTTTAATTTATTTTTTTGGTTTTCCTAATGTCTTTTGTTGCTCAGTCTCTTAATTTTTGCACATATTTGAGTGTTACAATTTAATTTACTTTTGAAACTGTCTGAATTCATTTCCATCTGTCTAGCCATGCAGGAGTGGTTCCAGCTTCCCTTTATTATCTTCTGCTGCTACTTTTATCCTTTCTCCAAAAAGTGGCTGCTTCTCTACTGCGGTTCATCTTGCACTTAACATTGGCTGTTGCCAAAACGAGAACCTCCACCAATTTACCAACTGAATACCTGTCCATAAGCATGTGCCTGGTGGTCCATAGCTGTTCTGTGAAATACTTTTAACCAAAGATAAGTCAGCACTATAATCATATGAGGTCTTTGTTTACACTTTGGAATACATGTTCTTTCTTGTTTCAACTCCCAGGCAAACAGATTGTATCTGCACTGAGTGAAAGTGTAACAAATTATAAATCTTGGCAATAGCACTTTTATCCTGAGTCATGTGTTAAAAAAAACAGCTATTGACATTTTATTTTGAAGAGTTAAGGCACTCAAAAGTTTTACTGGCAATGACTAAGTTGTTGCGTATTCCATTTGGAATAAGAAAATAAGACTTGTGTTTTGGACAAGAAAAGGATCAGAGGAGACATGTCCACACACACAAAAACACACGTGCAGTGTCAAAGTCTCTGTTTACCTTCATCTCTGCAGGGAGTAGTCTTAAAACACATCCCAAAACCATTCAGTAAATACAGCTAATTAAACCTTCTTTTGGAGCCAAGGTTTCAAACTATGTTAATTTGTAGTAATATTTATCACATTGAGTTCCCTTCAGGGATGCCAGATGGATATGCTTTAGCACACATGGAACTGCTCAGACAAAATATCTTCTCCAAAAGGTAAGACTTTGACTGTATTCTTAGACTGATGAGACAATAGAAGACTCAGGCTGTTTTGGAGATGACTGAACTAGTCTGGAAATATGCTTCTGAAACAGCAAAATAAAGAGTAAAGAACAAGGCTGAATAATGAACATCTGCTCTTGGATTGTACAGTTTGTGCTTTCATTCAAATATCTCAAAGTACCATATAAAATCTGAATTTTTACAATGTATTTCAGCATACTGTGGCTGCAATATGTCACATATACAGATGCTAAACCACTCGGGGATTTGTTTGTCGGAGAAACCTTGGAGCTGGATTGCAATGATGAAATGGAAGTGCAATTGCAATTGGAAAAGGTAGGCTGATCATGAAAGTGCAGTTGGATAGTGAGAAAAGGCTTTATCAAGCCATATGCAAGATTTGAGGGCCATCACAAAGTCACTTGAAAGGTGATGGAGAAAACAGACATTCCTGAGGAACAACTAATCTCATCTTATATACGTATAGGATATATGTATCTAGGATGTGTATAGGCTAAATCATTATCTTACAGTGATGATCTCTCCATTGACAGTGAAAGGAGACTCAGGTGATCAGATCTGGTATAGACATCTACATGAGATACATCTAACAACATGTTAGATGAGACCCACAACAATCGCTCCATTTCATTACTTGCAACAAGACCAATGCCAACTACAGCATTGGTTATGTATTTATGGCTGCAACACTTTTAATGAGTTGCCTTCAGAAAGAACATCCTTCCTGCTGTCATCTACTGACAGAGATTTTCTTTAGCTCAAATAAATTTATTAGGAAGGCCCATTGTGAAAACCCGACTTCAAAGCAGATGAAGAAATTTTTACCCTGCACAATGAGAGCAAGATTTCATTCCTAGGTTCTAGCCCTGTAAATGTGGTACAAATGATGATGTCTGAAAGGTGGGACTTTTTGTCTACCTTTCATCCATGGCAAGTTGTTCAATATTTGTGTGTCTGCTTTGCCATTTCAAAAGCAGGAATTATTTTTCTCTTGTGTGTGATTTTTCATTTTTTTGGATGTTGGTATTCATACTTCAGGAACACTTCCAGAAAATAGCTAAAATGTGACTGTGCTGTAAACTTGTTCTATAGCTTTATTCCAAAGATATCACTTGTCCTGTAAATCCTTGAATTTAAATAGAAGTGATAATTAATACTAGAAGAACTCTGTGAAAAGCAGTGTAGATAGTGAAATACCATCTCTTTTCTCATGATCTGGAAAAGCAGAATGAAACATATTTGTTCTTTTCAATTATATTTGGAGCAAAATATCATACTCTACATAATTATTTAAACAGAAACTTTAGAATGGTTGGACATTTTAACTACAGAGAAGGATCTGAAGGGGGTCACATCCAGACAGCAAATGCTCACCTCTTGAAGTCATAATGTGTTTGGATTAAACCTGTCCTCCAGAAGAGGCTGGAGAAGATTTTCTCCTAATGAAAACCTCATATATTTACCCTTATTCACACTAAGTGTTTTGCATAGGAAGCATTTAATCCATTTCTATAATGTAGTTGACAGTAATTAGGAAGTGAGAAATTGATTGCAAAGTTTGAGGTACCTGGATAATTATTGGATGGACCTAAAAAATCATGGCAGGATTCTGATGCAAATAGACATTACCCTTAGTATCTAACACTAAATCTGAAGCCTTTGTGCCTTATTCTTGTAAGAGCATACTGGTATATTTAATGACCCCTGTGCTCTAAGCATAACACCATCTCTGGCAGAAAAAATTCCTGAGCAGCCAACTCTGCTTTTGATTTGGTTCAGAGTGAAAAATGCAGTGGTTTTTTGTCCTTTTTTACTAGCAAGAAAAAGAAAATCACTTTGAGAGAGCTCTTCTGAGGTCTAGTATTGCATTGTATCTCCAATACGTATGCAATGACCTTCTGGGAGAGAACAATACGTTCTTAAACATCGTACAAGACTGGGCACATGGTCAACAGCCAGCTGAGAATCAGAAAGAGCAGAAATGTCCTGCACTTGCTGCTGTATTTTGTGCAGGCAATGACACAACATATTTAGTGCAGGCTCTAGTACAAGGAAGGGAGCAGAGGTCACTTGCCTGAAAATCACCTAGGCTCTCCTCTGGTTTGAGAGCCTGGTACACGGGGAACTTGCCATAAGTGCGTCAGTTTTGCTTTCCATAGTATTGTCACTGTTCAAATGGCTGGAGAGATAGAACTGTCTAGGGTGAGCAAGCAACTGATTTATCCAGCTGTAACATGGGCTCTGGAGGCACCTTGCATCTGGAGACCCAGAAAGCTGAAGGATAAAAGGTGAAAAGAGGGTTATGGAACAGACAGTGAGCAGCAAGATTAAAGATGAAGAATGGCCAAGCATAAGGAGAAAACCTTCATGATAAACAGAGATAGGCTTTGTCACTTAAGGATCTTCAGAACAGGGCTGCGCTGGGGTCCTTTTTCTGTTATCAACTAGAGTCTCATAAAAAGCTTTTGTAATCCTTGGCCAGCAAAATCTTCCATGTAGGAGTCATTTTTTCTGTGACAGTCTCTCAGATCATAACCCAAGACAGTGTTGCTATTTTAATGAGAGCAGAAAGAGCAATGTTAAAAAGGGGTAAAAATGAAGGTGGAAGCAACAGTCAGACTGAGAGACTTTTCATTCTTTGATGTTTCGAAAGAAAGGAAATCAGAAGATGTGAGTGTACTTCTTGTTAGACAAACTCAGAAAGCATTAGAATAATTTTAGGCTGACGAAAGTATTGGAAAAAGAGGGATCAAGTTCTGTTTACCACAAAGCAGTATCTACAGCAAAAAGAATGCAATAATACATCTCTTTACTAAAATGCAATTGGAACACAGAAACAGAAAACTGACCAAAGCCAGAAAATGAAAGGAAACAATTTTTTTTTTATAAGCTGTTTTGAAAGACTAGCTTAATTTCCATTTCCTAAACCTTTTTTTTCTTTTTTTCATTTAATGCTTGCTGCAATGCGTATTTTTCTCTTTTAAAACGGGGTCTTTTGACCACTTAAGCAAAACTGATTATACTGACTGGCTGATGCCAAGGATTCTTTTAGGCAGGCTGGTCTGAAAACAAAGGTTCCATTTTTTCACAGATTTTAGATTGTAAAATGTGTTTCTATTCTGATGGAGAAGGAAAGCAAGTCAAACCTGGCAAAACTTTTTCAGAGGTGGGGGAAGGGAGGCAAAGAGAGTAGGAGGTAGAGGAAAAAGAGACGCCCAAAGAAGAGCTGCCAGCAATGTGGAGGATAAGGTTCTCATCTGGCATGAGAAGAACTGAGCCTCATGTTCCTCTTCTGAATCGGGCAGATTGCCCTGAGTGCTGGCCTATTTGGGTTTGGCATTCCTACCTTAAAATTAAATCCTGAACCCAAGAAGTTTGTTCAACCAAAGTTTTGTCACTTCAGAGTAAGAGACAGATCAGATTATTTACTGCCAGAATTTCTGGTTTAGCAATAATAATCTTTGTTTCAAGCTGTGTTGAAAATCAAGGTATTAGCATTTACACCAATGCACACAGCTTGGGCAATAAGCAGGAGGAGCTGGAAGCCATTGCGCGGCAGGGAAACTATGACGTGGTTGCCATTACAGAAACATGGTGGGACGACTCGCACAACTGGAGTGCTGCAATGGATGGCTACAAGCTCTTTAGATAGGACAGGCAAGGAAGGTGAGGTGGCGGGGTAGCCTTGTACGTCAGAGAGTGTTTTGACTGTCTTGAGCTCAACAAAGGTAATGACAAGGTTGAGTGCTTATGGGTAAAGATCAGGGGAAAGGCCAACAAGGGAGATATCCTGGTGGGAGTCTGTTATAGACCACCCAACCAGGATGAGGAAGCAGATGAAGTTTTTTACAAGGGGCTGGCTGAAGTCTCAGAGTCTCTAACTCTTGTTCTTGTGGGAGACTTCAACTTACCAGATATCTGCTGGAAATACAACACGGCAGAGAGAAAGCAGTCTAGGAGGTTCCTGGAGTGCGTGGAGGATAACTTCCTGACGCAGCTGGTAAGCAAGCCAACCAGGGGAGGTGCCCCACTGGACCTGCTGTTCATGAACAGAGAAGGCCTGGTGGGTGATGTGGTGGTCGGAGGCTGTCTTAGGCACAGCGACCATGAAATGGTAAAGTTTTCGATTTTTGGAGAAGTAAGGAGGGGGGCCAGCAAAACCGCAACCCTAAACTTCAGAAGGGCAGACTTTGGCCTGTTTAGGAGTTTGGTTAACAGAGTCCCTTGGGAGGCAGTCCTGAAGGGCAAGGGAGTCCAGGAAGGCTGGATGTTATTCAAGAGGGAAATCTTAAAGGCACAGGAGCAGGCTGTCCCCATGTGCCGCAAGTCGAGCAGGCAGGGGAGAAGACCGGCCTGGCTGAACAGAGAGCTCTGTCTGGAACTCAGGAAGAAAAGGAGAACCTACCACCTTTGGAAGAAGGGGCAGGTGACTCAGGGGGACTACAAGGATGTGGTGAGGATATGCAGGGAAAAGATTAGAAAGGCAAAGGCCCACCTAGAACTTAAACTAGCCACTGCTGTCAAGGACAACAAAAAATGTTTCTACAAGTATATCAGCGACAAAAGGAGGGCTAAGGAGAATCTCCCTCCTTTGTTGGATGCAGAGGGAAACTTGGCCACAAAGGATGAGGAGAAGGCTGAGGTACTTAATGCCTTCTTTGCCTCAGTCTTTAATAGTCGGACTGATCATCCTCAAGGTTTTCATGCCCCTGAGCTGGGAGATGGAGACAGGACACAGAATGTAGTCCCAGTTGTCGAAGAGGTGGCAGTCGCCGACCTGCTCCTCCACCTGGATGCCCACAAGTCTATGGGGCCAGATGGGATCCACCCGAGGATACTGAGGGAGCTGGCGGAGGAGCTTGCCAAGCCACTCTCCATCATTTATGAGCAGTCCTGGTCAACCGGGGAGGTCCCAGATGACTGGAAGTTAGCTAATGTGACACCCATCTACAAGAAGGGTCGGAAGGAGGATCCGGGGAACTACAGGCCTGTCAGCCTGACCTCGGTGCCGGGCAAGGTCATGGAACAGATCATCCTGAGTGCCATTATGCGGCATGTGCGGGACAACTGGGGGGGATCAGGCTCAGCCAGCATGGGTTTATGAAAGGCAGGTCCTGCTTCACTAACCTGGTCTCCTTCTATGACAAGGTGACCCGCTTAGTGGATGAGGGGAAGGCTGTGGATGTTGTCTCCTTGGACTTCAGTAAGGCCTTTGACACCGTCTCCCACAGCATTCTCCTGCAGAAGCTGGCTGCTCACGGCTTGGACAAGTGCACTCTGCGCTGGGTTAAAAACTGGCTGGATGGCTGAGCCCAGGGAGTGGTGGTGAATGGAGCCAAATCCAGTTGGCGACTGATCACGAGTGGTGTTCCCCAGGGCTCAGTGTTGGGACCGGTCCTGTTCAATATCTTTATTGATGATCTGGATGAGGGGATCAAGTGCACCCTCAGTAAGTTTGCAGGTGACACCAAGTTGGGTGGGAGTGTTGATCTGCTGGAGGGTAGGAAGGCTCTGCAGAGGGACCTGGACAGGCTGGATTGTTGGGCCGGGGCCAACTGTATGAGGTTCAACAAGGCCAAGTGCCGGGTCCTGCACTTCGGTCATAACAACCCCAGGCAACGCTACAGGCTTGGGGAGGAGTGGCTGGAAAGCAGCCTGGCTGAAAAGGACCTGGGGGTGATGGTTGACAGCCGCCTAAACATGAGCCAGCAGTGTGCCCAGGTGGCCAAGAGGGCCAATGGCATCCTGGCTTGTATCAGGCATAGTGTGGCCAGCAGGAGCAGGGAGGTGATAGTGCCCCTGTATTCCGCACTGGTGAGGCCACACCTCGAGTACTGTGTCCAGTTTTGGGCCCCTCACTTCAAGAAGGACATTGAGGTGCTGGAGCGTGTCCAGAGAAGGGCAACGAAGCTGGTAAAGGGTCTAGAGAATAAGTCTTGTGAGGAGCATCTGAGGGAGCTGGTGTTGTTTAGTTTGGAGAAGAGGAGGCTGAGGGGAGACCTTATTGCCCTCTACAACTACCTGAAAGGAGGTTGTAGAGAGGTGGGGGTTGGTCTCTTCTCCCCAGTAACAAGCAACAGGACGAGAGGAAATGGCCTCAAGGTGCGCCAGGGTAAGTTTAGGTTGGATATTAGGAAAAACTTCTTTACTGAAAGAGTAGTCAGGCACTGGAACAGGTTGCCCAGGGAAGTGATTGAGTCCCCATCCCTGGAGGTATTTAAAAGATGGGTAGATGCAGTACTTGAGGACATGGTTTAGTGGTGGACTTGGCAGTGGTAGGTTAACGGTTGGACCTGATGATCCTAAGGGTCTTTTCCAACCTTAACAATTCTATGATTCTATGATTCTATGATTCTATGATTTAAATGCTAAGGATAATCAGGACATCTGTTTCATACTGGGGACAGGTAGAGGACAGGAAAGAAAGAGGTATTCAAACATTAGGAATATAACTTGAGACTTCTTCAATGGAGAGGTTTGCTTAATATCAGCTGTATAAATTCTCTTTATGGCTGCTTGGAGAAACAGGCATCTTTTGTGAGAAATGAGTATTTTGCACTCTGAAGTGCTTATTTCTCCCCATTCAGCCTAAATGACTGTTCAGGTGAAGACATGTACTTACCAGGCATTGAAACCTGGTGAGGTGTATCCCATGCTTAATTAACCTCTACTCCCTGCATAGTCAGTGATGACTCTTCTGAAAGTCAGTTTAAAAGGAAAACCTAATTTAGATATTCAGAATGACCTTTTGGAGATGGATAGTCTTCTCTGTGGGTAATACAGATAAGCCAGGAAGACTTTTGCTAAGTTAAATTTAAACTTTCAGTAGCTTAAATTTAGATATCAAAAAAAAAAAAAAAAGAGTACAAAACCCTGCCCATGGTCAAAACAATACATTTAAACAGTTATTGATGATACCAGTTCTACTATCTGAAATCTTTTTAGCTAAATGATTGAGAATTATGCTAAAGGCAGACGGTGAATACTCTTGTCAGTGTCTCAAATGACATTTCAGCAACTTGTACTGTTCACCCAAAATAACCCTCCATGAAACCAACTTAGCAGTCCAGCACCTCCAAGAGACATGTAAGTACTACATTAATTTTGCAAGTAGTTATTCAGAGGGAGAGAGAAAAAGACCAAATGGTTTACTTCAATGTATAGTCCAGGGCAAATCCAGGTCTGAAACCCATACATCCTGACACCCAGTACTTTGTTTTTGCCGTACAACTATCCTTTCACTCTATATTACTTTACAACATGCATAGCTGGGTTCCCAGCTGGAGTTAAAGCTGCAATGAAATGCATGTTTGTTATAGTCAGAATGTAAAGCAATCCCTGTCACTAAAGCTACACAAAGATTTCTGTGAGACATCTTTCAGTTCCCTGTACCTCTCTGGTTTAATTTTTCCATCTGGAATAGCTTGTTTCTTCTCAGTCCAAGTAGTAGTCCCAAATTTTTTTTTCCTAGCAAATCCAACCTTCAAAAATAAGGGATGGATGAAAAATTGTGTATTTTGCATTATTAAAAAAGCTTACCACTGATTTTCAAATACATCATGACTGCACGAGTTGGATGGTAAACACTTGAAATGTAATAGGAAGGTCAGAGACTTGCTGGAAAACAAGTGTAAACTGAATTATATGTCAAAGCTTTAAAGATATATATAATCTACTATAAATATAATAATAAATATAATCTATATAAATCTACTACACTTTTGTATGAGTGTAGTAGATTTTGTAGAGTAGTTTTTAGATCATAGAATCACAGAATCACAGAATCATAGAATCATAGAATAATTTGTGATGGAAGGGACATTTGACGAACATCTAGTCCAAGCCCCCTGCCATGGGCAGGGACACATTTCACTAATCAGGTTGCTCAAAGCCCCGTCCAACCTGACCTTGAACACTTGCAGTGATGGGGCATCCACAACTTCACTGGGAAACCTGTGCCAGTATCTCACCAAAGAAAATTTCTTCCTTATGCCCAGTCTAAACCTACCCGCTTTCAGTTTAAAACCGTTGCCCGCTGTCCTGTCACGACAGACCCTGGTAAAAAGTCTCTCTGTCTTTCTTGTGAGCACTCTTTATAGATTGAAAGGCTGCAGTAAGGTGTCCCCAGAGCTTTCTCTTCTTCAGCCTCAACAACCCCAACTCTCTCAGCCTTTCTTCGTAGGAGAGGTGTTCTAGCTCCCTGACCATTTTTGTGGCCTTCCTCTGGACCTGCTCTAAAAGGTCCAGGTCTTTCTTGTACTAGGGACCCCAGAGCTGGACGCAGTACTCCAGGTGGGGTCTCACCAGCACAGAGTAGATGGGGAGAATCACCTCCCTTGACCTGCTGGCCACGCTTCTTTTGATGCAGCCCAGGATAAGGTTGGTTTTCCGGGCTGTGAGCACATATTGTCGGCTCTTTTCCAGCTTTGCATCCACTGGTACCCTCAAGTCCTTCTCTTCAGGGCTACTCTCAAAGCATTCATCCCCCAGACTGCATTGATACCAAGGATTGCCCCAGGTCTGGTGCAGGACCTTGCACTTGGCCTTGTTGAATTTCACATGGTTCACATCAGCCCACTCAAGCAGGTCGAGGTCAGATGCTAGCAATCTATCATACTGGGGGATTTCAGATATTGCAGAAAAGTTTCTTCACAACCAAGCTGCAGGAAAGTAAATATGTCTTTTTCTTGTAGAAAACTTGCATTTTCTGCAAGAAGAAACATCTTCTTTCCTTGTAGAAAATTTTCATTATCTGCAAGAAGAAAAGGCCTCCCTATTCTCCCCTATGATTCAGAGATGTAGTGGAGATGGAGCAGGTAGAGCACTGTGAGGATAGAGCAACATCAAAGGCAAAAGTCAGGGGCAGCTCTGCTGCTCCAGTGCTAGGAGTCAGCAAACATCAGAAGTGATAAAGCTCAATTTTCCCAAACATCTGCCTCCCTCCATGCAGGATCAGCTGATGGAAGCACTGGGTCCTTTGGCTGTGAGAGGTGGTATCTAGCACCGCAAGAAGGCAGTTCCACCTATTTTGTCACCGTCTCAGTGTTGAATCATAGAGTCACTTCTATCATTTCAGTGCTGCCCTTCCTCCAGACTACTGTCCAGTATTTGTCAAGGAAATGTAGCTACAAAGTGGAACTGGTCCTTTCCTCTACCACTGCACAATCCAATAAAACCAGTGTGAGTCTGACTCAGTGATACACTTGGCTGGGAAACAGCAGTTGAAAAACAAAGTGATCTTAGCCTTGCTGCTGGGGCTTTGCTAGATGAGCCGGTACTGTTTGTTCCACAATGCTCACGTACAGCTGGCTTGCTGAGCAGGGAAAGCCGAACTTAACACTGTCCTACAGTGCATTGCCCCCGATAATGTTTGCTAGTCTTAGTATTCTTACATTCCTTGCAGAGAGAGCATGATGTACAGTGATTTAAGCCACCACGCACACAAGAGATGAATTGCTCTGTGAATTAGGGCACTGGAGTGCAATCTGAGAGACCTGGATATTTTTGAGCCCTTGGCGCTTGCTCACTAAATTGTACAGAGAAAGTGGCTTAATCTTTTGTCTCTGTCAAATGTGGATAATACTCTTCTTCCCCTAACTGGGAGCTAAGGAGGAGTTTGTTCTTGTTGAAGATGTGCTCAAATACTGTTGCAGCAAGAATCAGAGGGGCGCCAACAAAGAAGATTACTCTGTGCAGATTTCAGCTAGTGTGGAGTAAATGAGGCATAATGTTATACTGAAGGGTAACAAATGAAAAAAAAATTCACAGTGGCCTCACTCATGAAATACTGATCATCTTGTGCTCTGATGGATGCAGTTGTACTGCAGGAAATAGAGGCTCATACAAAAAAATAGGATTGCAATACATTTGTGCAAGGGGGCATGTAATGATCTGGCTTTTCAAGTAAGTGCTTCCTGTTTATTTTATTCTCCTCAGCAACATTGTTCATATTCTTGCTTCTCTCCAAGTTGTGGAACATATTTGACTGGAGGTGCTGAGTATTTCAGCCAGCAGCAAAATACAAAAATGAATGAAAACTTATCATCTAATAGGCAAGAAAATGCGGTAGAGGATGAACTCTGGATAGAGAGGAAAAGGTGTAAATTTTCACATTGGTCTTAAGTCTGTTTGAAAAAGGATACCCCATATTAAGAGCCATTGCATTGCCCAGACCTATGTGACATTCCTCTGTATGAAGAGTAGTCAGATTCCCATGTTTCCTGCTGCTGACTCTTCAAATTCCTTATCAATACTTTCCATAAATATCTTGAAGAAAGAAAACCTTAACTATGATATCATCCTAATTATTCACAGTTAGGGTCATATATTCATGGTGAGGTGGAATCATATGGACATAGATACCCCAGTATAGACTTTCATGTTCTGTGCTGGGTCTTCTAATCTGGAGGAGTGTAACTCAATCAATGCAAGAGGTAAGCCTGTTTTTATGTAGTCCCTGGAAACAGAAATAGGGCCCTAACAATAAAAACACACCATGAGGGAGGAGAGAACAGAAACCCACAACTCAACTGTTTTTTTCTGAAGATTTGAGTGAAGTTGGTTTATTCATTGAAGTAATTGCCTTTTAAGGCACACAAAGTTACACAAAAAATGTAAGCAGTTAAGAAGAAAATAAGAATTACAACAGTATACATTTTAGGAAGTATCAAAATGCAATTGATTCAGAGTCCTGTTGACATGTCAAAGCAGGGACTTGAGACGAACTGTGCTATTTCATCCTTTTACCATCTCTGGTCGTGCCTACCACTCAGATCAGTTTAGTACTTCGACTGGATTACTATTTTTGCTCTCAGCCCATCTAACAGTTTTGCAATTTTATCCATTTGTCTTCCAAACAATGTCCATTTCCAAATAATTATCTGTAGTTCTATGAGTGTAGTATATACCTCCAGATGGAAATGTTTTCTTAGAGTGATTATTTCATACCACTTATAACTAAATTTTAATCTGTCTTACTCTATGAAGAAATGAGGTCAAATACAGCATTCTTCTTACATATGTATTCATTGGTATGAATGAGAGTTTTAGAGACACAGGTAGATCAGGAGCCTGACCTTGCAAAAATAAGAGCATGAGTACAAAACATACAGCCATTTGCAATGCAGTTTCGGTGTTTGCTTCCTGATTCATTTGCAATGTGGAAAACAAGAGTACCAGCTAGGTACTGGCTAAGGATTATAGATCGTATTACAAGCCCTATTTCTAAATTGCTGGAGCAGTCAATGAGTCTATAAAATACTCTACAGAACATATTCACTTCTTTTCTTTGTTTCCATGTGCCCAGTCTGTCAGTCAATACTGATATTTTTTTTTAAATTCTATGACTTCATTAAAATACTTATAATACTTTTGGTTTGTTACATTTATTTTCATTCTTTAGCTATGATTCTTGCTCTAGCATGACCTTTGAGTCTGATCAAGCTTCTGCAGTTATTATTTTTTATTCAAAGGCAGTTGACCAAAGCCAGACTTCTTTTAAAAAAAGAAAGTCAGACTCAATTTATGTTTAGTTTACAATTTTCTTACAAATATAAGAAAACTAAAGCATTACCTTCTTCCTTCTGTACTTTTCTAAGTCAAAGCTGGAAAAATGCAGAAGAAAGAGGGTGTAAAACATAAAAAAAAAAAAATTAAAATCATCCAGTTGCACAAAATAGTTGCAGATACATGCTTCAAAATTCTCCGTGAATGCAACATTTTTGAATTAGCTCTGCTTTTCCTGTAATGCAGGAAAGAAGGCTTAGTTCCAGGTTATACTTGTATTTGAATTCCATTCAAGATATTACCCAGAAATCCAAACCAAGTGTGATTATTGATAGTCTCAGCATGCGTAGTGGAAGACAACTGAATGATAATAGTTTTGTATATATTACAGTATCTCATCAAGTAGTATGGTACCTCATCAAGTATTATGTGTATTTGTGTGTCATGCTACTTATCTCTAGCATGCCAAAAAACCATCTTGAGTGCTTTAGGATGTGAAGCGTGATGTGTGCATTTCCTCTTCAAAGAGCATGCTTTCCTCATTAACATGAGGAGCAATTGCACATGCATGGGGAAGGAGTCTGGTGATCTAGGCCAGGTGGAGCTGCATGGTTTTACAGATTAACACTTACTATACTGTACCATTCACATTATCTATAGCAAAAAGATTGCCCTTCCCAGAGTTGAACTGCACAGATGAGAAGAAAGCACCACAAACCAGTGTTAAAAGTAATAGTTTTGAAGCATTCAAATCTTATCCCTTGATAAATTAACAGATTAAATGATCTATGGAGGTAATACAACCCATTCACCTGCAGCAAGAGATGTGAGTAAGGACTGAGTTCAAACACTTATCCATGTGCACTGAAACACCGTAGACAACATGGGGTATGCAGTCCTGCCATGGGGATATTGCTCCAAATGCCTAAATGGTTCAATCAGTGCAGTGAGGATATTCATGCATGTGACAAAATTCAGATCTGTCTTTCAGATCAGATCCCCGAGACTTTCTATATCTGTCATCACAGTGGCTATTGCATACCTAAGATGCAAGAACATCACCGGAAACTTAGGCCCTTCATGCAGGAAGATGGTACTGCAAAGGGCTTTTCATCCTCAGTCAGATCAGTACGAATGCCCTGAAAATCCCCGTGATAATGTCATGGCAGATGTGCTGTTTTGGAGATCAACATGTGGCTTGTTGAAGCTTGAAGAAACAGACAGCTGTGATCAATATAAATCCTATCTCTCTTGGAATATTACTGAGGTTACAAAAAATGTCTTGGAAGAGTAAGAATCTGAGGGATTAAAAGTTTTAGGGAAGGGATCCCAGGTTTAATTTGCTGTGTTAGTGTTGTCCATGACACCCTTCAGGAAAGTCCAGGGTATTGGCCCTGTGTCAAACTCTCAGCAGCAGGTGTGTAACCTCTGGTTTTCCATTCATATACCATCACCTGTTTCCCCCAAGCAATGACTGTCCACAATATACCCTCACCCTACTTTACATTAGAATACCTTCGTTTCACTGGGATGAAAATGGGGATCCAGTATTTATGCTCCTATGTCTGTAAACGCCTGTGGCAAGTACTGTGAACAGAGCAACAACAAAATGCTGCCACCAGCAGATCAGTGTTAGCTGCTTACCAGCTGATGGGGTAACTGCCCATGGACACCATTGCCTAAACCACAGTGCTGGTATGAAGATGAAGTGTGGAGGTGCCACCTGGGAATGTAGTTGGGAACCTTTGGTTTAAAGGGTAATGGATGGGATATAAGGGCTACTGCTCCTGCTCAGCAATGACCCAGCATCATCAAAGTGCAGCTACTATGAAAAGAGCAGCCAGTTTCATGTCTGTTCCTTGTTCACTGGAATATGACATAGAACATCTCTGTCCATATTCACTAATGTTATAGCGGTCAACATAACAGATATAATAGCTATAAAGCTTTCTTGTTTTGGCCTAGGTCTGAGAAACATTAGTATAGAGAGCAAAGGAAATGACTCCTAGTTGAGAAGTGGGAACAGATTCCTATGTTCCTCTTTTACTATCTTATATGCAGGGAACTGTAAATTTCAGTCCCTGGACCGATGACTTCCCAGGAGCTTATACTGATTAAAAACAATGATTACAGCAAAAAGAAATCTAGAAGTCTATAAACATTTATGTCTGAGTCAAAGCCACAGAAAGATGAGTATAAAACAAATAAACAAACAATAAAAAAGCCAAGTACAATGGTTGGCAAGTGAGGCAGACTGAATTCCATACTGCACACTATCACACTATGAGGCTTTTGCAGTAGGAAAAGGTGATGCAACAGAAGACTTCTGGAGAGAAACCCAAAGGAGGAAGAGGCTTTCTTGCTTTCTGTGTGCACAAAAAACTCTAGTTTGTGCCTTTTCCACCTTCTCTGGATGGGAGAGAAGCCTCCCTTTGTTCAAACAAAACAGGGCTATCGGTGCAGAGGGTAAGTGCTGTTCCCAGGGTGCTTTCCCTGTTTTGCTGAAGGACTGAAATAGTCTGTGTTGTACCTGATACAAATAAACCTCTTTTAAAGGTACTTCAGTCACAGGAAAGGAGACAGCAGAACAGTTACTATTGACTTTCCACAGATCTTCCCCCCTCATTTTCCTCTGATCAAGGCAACATTCAGTTTTCTCTCCTCTTCCACTGAAAGAGACTGGAAGAGATGCAGCTTGCTCAAGGGGCTGTAAATTTCATTGACTCAAAGTCTTTAATGTTGTACTCTATCTGCGTATAAACCTTAAAAGGACTACAGCTCACTTTCAATGTTCAGGGGCAGGCCAAGGACACAGCAACATAGTCCTGAGGCAGGCACTTCTAATGGACATTTAAAGTCTACTAATGACTTATGGTGTTCAGAAATAAGAATAAAATTTCATGATTTTGTATAAAAGGCTGTTTCTTCCTTCCTGAAGACGAAAAAAAATTGTCATAATTACTCCACATTAGCCAGGGCTGGACAAAACCTGTCTTAAGAGGTATACGCAAAACTGATTTATGTGACGTGATGTTATGTATCAGGAGATTTCTCTAAATTTAATTTTTAAAAAAGACAGATTATTCCTAATACTTACAGGCTATATAGAGGTAAGAAAAATAAAATCTTCTTTAGGAAAAAAGAAATTATCATAACAATATCAAAAAAATGAATGTCCTATGTGACTGACCCAGTGTAAAGTCACCCACACGATGCTTCTCACATGTGCCATTTGTTGTTATAAGTATTTTCACATATACGAAACATATTTTGAATATTCCATACAGTTTGAAATAGAAACACATTTCAAAATATACTAGATACAGACTGTTTATCAGACATTTCTGAACAATAGAGCAGCACTAATCAGCCTAGCTCAAAGGATGCTTTTTTAAAAGCTGCTGTGGATCTCATGTTGTGATTAGAAAGGAATTCCCATCCCCCGTCTTCATTAGTCACGGCAGTTTGAGACTCTCACACCGTATGCAAACCTGTGTTACAGAGAGATTTCCTTCAACCTCAACAGAAGATTCAGAAAGAAGAAAAGGAAGAGGTTCTATGTTTCCTCATTAAGAAATACCCAACATGTAGGAAAGATCTCAGACACCACATTGGTCTTGCATTCTTTAGGCCCTATTCCCAACTTCCTCCCTTTTGAGTATTTTCAGAGTACTACGGTAGCCTACAACTTCTGCAAGAAGAGAAATGCTCATCCTGAACAACTATAAACCCAAAAGTCATTCACTGGAATGCACTGAAAGTCAAGGAGCCAAGGGACGTGTGTCCAAGAAGATTGATGGGCTGAGAAAAGTAGGACTGTATGCAGACGTATCGAAACGACATTGGAAGAAGAGGAAACTGAGCAGTTGTGTGGGCAGTCCTTGTCACGGACCTGCCATACCTGCCACGACAGGCAGTGCTGCCGAGACAGGTTGCAAACGTGTGTCCTCCCCTCCTCCTAATCACAAGCTGAAGGATATCTGACAAATCTCCTCTATGCCTAAAGGAAAAAAGCATCCTTCACTGTGAGCTAAATGATACAGAGAGAGGCCCCAGAAGAATGGTGGTTGAAGACAGACTAGTATTTGGACATGTATAATTGAATGATGTATGGATGCCAGTTGCATCATGACTCGATGTCATATGATGCTATGCTGTCCCATTACCCCATTTTTACCTCGGGGCCCCCTGAGTCTGCTCTCATCATTCAGCAAATCTCTGCTTTTGTGCTTCTTTTACAGTCCATTTCTTCCCCTTCATTGCTTCTTTTCAGAAATGGGGGGGGGGGGAGCAAGAAAGCATATCTGGAAAATGCATTCACTTATCAATCAAATCTGAGCAGGAAGCCTGCAGGAAGAGGGGCAGACTGGAAAGTGAGGATCAACTCTTATGAATCACAGGTCAAATTTCATACAGAACAAACAGATAAAGGCTGCATCTTCTCCATTGTAGTTATGTTTCATGGTGGTAACTGCAGAGAAAAAAAGTTCAGGCTGGCTTGGAAGGCTCAGTCACACTTCTCTACAGAAAGAATTACAAAGGGACATTGTGACAAAGTGAATACCCATCCTTCATAACTTTTAGTGTCACAAAGGCAGGATAGCCATACTGAAGACCTCAATTCAACAATCAGAGGGCTTCAGATACTATTAAGCCACACTTTTGCAAGGGATAGAAAGTGTGGCAGCAACTCTCTATTACATCTGCCATTTTTCCTTCCTGACATGCCCTCATGCTCATCATTGTACGTTTTATCTAAGTAAGGAACATGGAAGAAGTCAAGACCAAATGGTTGATTTGGCTGCTTCTGGATGCACAGCTATTTGCTCAAGAGCTGAAAGAACTGACTACAAAGAATATGGCAGATTTCTTCTGTTTCCCTGTTGTACCTCAGTCGTGTCTCATTCCTATCTCCAGGATGGCTTGGAAGTTTCCTGGATCTCCTCTCAGAGAAGAACCTTCACTCACTAGAACAGGGCTTTCAGAAACAGAAAAACAAAAGCCCACCTTATTCAAGTTTAGAAGAGTCTATTTTAGATCCTGTTAGAGCAGGATTCTATCTCAAAAACTAGAATTATGTGAGCAGAGTAACAAGGTAGCTCTTCTCAGACTGTGAAGAAGGAAACATGCTGCAGGTAGTTCAGAATAACATCTCAGGACTGAATTTCTTTAAGCCTTGTCCATGCAGTTCTTCCATCAGTAAATTAAACCTTTTCTTATCACTTTACCCCTCCTGGTAACTGTTTACATGCAGCATACAACATTATTGATAAAAAAATGGAACAGTTCCCAGAATAAAAACTTTCAGTGCATTCTCTCTTGAAAACCCCAAAGTATTTATTGCCCTTACATTCAGCAGGGAGGAATCAAGATGCAAAAGAATGAGCTGTTCATGCAATGCTTCTTCTTAACGTTTTATTGACTAGAATGGAATTCCTCATTTTTCCTTCTCCCTTCCTCATCACTCAACAAAGCTTCTTAGGAGCCAAATCACTCAATCCAGCAAACTCATACAATCCCTAACACCTCCTCCTTTCTGTTCACACACTTAAGCCTTCACCTTCTTATCACTTAGTGAGAACAATTTTTAAAATTTTCCTGTAGGTTTTGAGAGTGATGAAACAAACTCGCCATTGGGTTTTGTTCCTAGAGACTCTTAAATCTTCCAAGTCTTTTCCTTTCACATACTGATTTTATATTCTGGAGTTACAAGCATTTTATCTTAGCTCTCCCGTTACCATCATATATTACGATGCACAGACTCAAGGAGACCTTCACTGGCTTCACTGCAGCTCTGTAGCTGTTTGTATTTACCATTGATGAAGTCAGATTTCAGAATCAGAGACTTCAAAAACAGTTGGGGCAGGAAGCTGCATAGTGGTTTCCATGGAAGATTTTTCTACCATCTTCTTGCTTCTCTACAAGCAAAAGATGGATGCACAACTGAAATACAGATTCGCTGCCTTTCAAGAAAGCCCTGAGAGTGCAGCTTGTGCCTTCCCAAGTAATTAGGAGATAAGACAGTCTTGTAATGTCTGCTGAACAACTGATGACTATCAGACTTGTTAAGATGATTTTTATCTTTGTTTCCAGGACTACCGTATTAAATAAACTGTTTCAGTTGTGATGAGGAAGAGGGAAAGGGGAATAAAAAGAATGGTGGGGTGAGTAAAATAAGATTTTTTTCACTGACAATTTGTTCACTGCTCGTAACTTTGTAAGAGTTACATGAAAATGAAAGGTGTTCTCATTAAGGGTTAGTATGAGTGGCTTTTTTGGCAGAACCAAAGAAAAGAAGTATTAATATGTTGACCAATAAGATATCTATAGTTACTAGTCAAATAATAATAAACTGCATTAGCAAAAATAGTAATAGATGTGGATAGAAAGAGCAAGCCATGCTTTTGAACATCACTCTCTTCAGCTGAGACCATACTGTCCTTCATCTTATAGATGGCTAATGAATCTAATTTGGGCATAATAATGGTTACAAAGTAAGCGTAAATTCATGAGAAAAGAACTATAAAACAGTGAATTTACCTTTTCATATAAGGAAAAATTCACAGGATTGAATTTTACCCGCTATGAATCTGACACAAGAAAGAAACTCAGGAGCTGGTTTTAAATTTTATGTGACTACAACAAAAGAAAACCATTCTTAACTGGGCTGTTATCTGTATCTCCAACATAGTGGCGCCTGTTATCATTCTTATAAGGTGGTGTCTGGAAGCCTTGCCTTTACAAACCTGTTTTTCAGGTGCATGCAACCCTCCTGTTAAACTGAATCAGAGCCCACAACAGATTTAACACATTTTCATTTGTGAGAACTACATTCTCTGCTTTTTTCTTTTTATTATGGAAATATGAAATGTTATGGAATCTTACTGGTTTAGAAATATTATTTTTCAGGTTCATAATCACCACTCCCAAGTTTTGAAGCAAAACTTCATAGGATCCCAGTCTTAAGAGTTATATCAGTCCTGCAAATCCACTGACTTGAAGAGAAGATAGGAAGACTCAGCCTAGGAGGGAAAAGAGGGTAACACAGGATTATGAAACTGAATTTTATTGAAAATCTTCCTGAATGACAGGGGCACACCCAGCCCTTTGTGAATCTAAACTGAAGATGCTTTGATGCACGGAATCCCAGACCTAATTGCTTATGAAAATATGAATCAGAACTATAACTTGTAGCATCCAAACCATCATTTCTAATAACCAATGTGACAAAATGCTAAATTCACACAATAGCAGAGGAATTTTGTCTTTGTATCCATCACTAAGTTTTGCATCCATCACTCAGATCTCTGTCAAAGACTGATGGTAATAGACTTTCCCTAAGGGATCAGTAGAAACATATAACGACCTTTGCTAATAGCCTTGTATAATAAATATTCTGTATTTTTACCTTACAGGGAAACTCCATGAAATGTTCATTCTTTCTTCTTTATTTGCAATCTCTCACTCCACCCTTCCTGGCCTACCCACAAACACGTTTTGCACTCATCTTGCATAATGCCAGCAAAATATTACATGCACTATTCCTGATTGCTAATTCTTCTGAAGCAACTTTGGCATAATCAGAGTCAGGTGACTTTTGAGACCAGTCTACATCTGAGTCAATTTTACCAAGCATATTGCAGGAATTGTACAAGCAGGCTAATAATGGGACAAATAGAGAGGTAACTCACCAGTAGATTACATGTACTTGCACATTTGAACAGCTAGAAGCTTTAACTAGTGTTTTTAAACTATTTTCCAGAAAATTCAAAAGTGCTGAAGGGCACAGCTCATGACTTGTACCGCTGTTAAAAACACTGAGTCTCTGAACTCAGTATTTCACTTCTTTGGGCTACTTACATGACCAAGGTGCAGATCTAATTACATTCTTACAAATGACACCAAGAATCTGTGAAAGGAAATTCATTTCATGGCATGTGACATTGTGTCAGTGAAGTGAAAGGCATTTTTAACTGGGGCATAGCAAAGACAAAAAGCCAGCTGGTGATATGCTTTTCGTTAGTTCGAGTGGAATGTCACATGCTCTGAAATGCTGAAGCCCTAATAAAAAAACCCCAAGTAATTCAATATGAGAATTTGTAATGGCAAAAGTCACAGTAAGGCGTGAAAATTAGATTTTGAAGTTACAGCATGCACAGGTTTTCTTTTTTACATGTATTTTCAGGCTAAAATTCAAGAGGGTGTTAATTTCTCAATAATGAAATCACCCAGCAGAGCCAAGAATGACAGATCTGTTACCATCTCTACCAATACTGTTCATCTGGTCTTCTAACTCTGGCTCCTTAGCTTCTGTGTATTACCTTTTCTTCACATTCTTTTTAATAACTGGCCAAAGTTCTTAAGTGACCTAAAAAATATTTTGGTTTGTACAGGAGTTTTCAGAAAAAAAACTCCCCCTTCTCCAATAGAAAATCCAGACTGGATCAGAAAGAGTCAATGGTTAATTCAGATACCTACTCCATAATTAGTATAGATAAAGCATTCAGGCAGTTGAAGTGGTAATTGTACTCTCTGGACACTTACTTGTCCATTGCAAAAAAAGACCAAGAATTAACTGCACATTAATATACAATTTTATTTCTTATAAACTGAAAAAAAAGGAGAGATTTATGCCTCTACTCATTTGCAGCAGGGAGAGGTTAGTTTTATCAGACGTGGAGATCTCCAACTCATTACTACAAACAGCCAGAAAAACATCTATCATCCTTTACACAAACACATTTGTAAAAATCAGTATGAAAAAAACCACTACCACATTCTAATTCTCAAGCCCTGCTTAATACCACTTGAGCAAGTAAGACACTGCCTCTGAATTATTTCTTTATCCTGGCTGCCTTCATATATGTTCCATGTGATACTAAAGTCAACAAATTTTATTTATTTTCATCATCAGAGAGAAAATTTTAAAAATTCATAATTTCAGTTCTAAAGGTTTGTTCTCAGACAGGAAGAATCAAGGAAACCAAAGAAAAGGTCTGAGAAAGAAAATTTTCAGTAGAACTCTTTCATTTGGATTCCAGCAGAGACTTTTTCTTCCTAGGAGATCATACTGATTTCTATGCATCTATGTATATAATATAAATCTATCTATCTATAACTATATATTTTTTCTTTGAAATACCTTGGTCACAAGGGACTTGGATCAGAAAGGTGGATGACACAAAAACTGATCCCACTTGCCTGATACTTTCCCAGTAGAATATTTTCCTGGTCCTAAGACTGCTTGCTCAGGTATTTCTTGGGTTCACAAGACCTTATACTCTGGAACAACCTTGCTGTGCAGATAGACTGAAAACTTTCCAGGTCTGTGTCATAGATCTATAATTGTGGGAAAGCTCTCCGGCTGTCTTAGTCTTCTGGGCTTCTTATGTAGATGCAGAGAAATCTTTCTTCCCCATGCTAGCAAAGCTTACTTCCTTCAGCGCTATCAGGGTAGCAGCTAAACCCCCAATGTCAGAATCTCTGGTAGAATTTTTAGGAGTTTTGTTTTCCAGGAGGAGCTTCAGACTTTCTGCTTTTTGTTCATATTTAGAACAAAACTTCTCCCGAAGTACTGAGTTTTCCCATAGAACAGACTTTTCAATTTGGGGACTTTTTAAGTATACTAATACATCTGTATTAGTATATTGATCTCATCTATAGAGGAGGTTATGCTCCCTCAATATCTAGTAAAATATTTTAATGCCATAAAAATTAAATAACCAGTTTTTCTACTTTACTGCAACCATAGGTATATTTCTACCAATTGGAAAAAACTGCTGATTGTTCATATTGTAAAAGGTTGCATGACATAAAACTTGGAAAATATGGCTCCAACTTCCTTTAAAATGGTTTACTTTTGTGTGTGTTTTATCCTCTAAGGCAAAATATTTATATTACTCTTCCAAAACTGGGAGATTAGTTCACCAGTAGCGAAGTAACTATGGTGTTTGCTGTGTTACTAAAACGTAGATCAGTAATGACTTTATCTCATCAGTAGTGTGACATACCATCAATTATTCTGTCATCATGGATTTGCAACTGTGTCACCAGAAGTAGATCGAACCTAACTTATAACTCAACAGCAATTTCCTAACATTTAAACTAAATTTTTCATTGCCATTCAAGGTAAAACACATGGCCTTGTGTTATATGCTAATTGAAAACTATGCCATGAAAATTTGAACTACTTTTCTGAGCCAGGGGTGATTTTGTGATGAACAAGTATAGACCAGCATACCGGAATTTGTTCCATCTGTCAGCTGAGTTACGATTCTATCACCCTATATATTAGTCCTTTCATCATTTCTGGAACTTCTTGCCAAAATTAACCTGGTTTTTGCATTCAGCAGTTACTCAAACCAAGGTAAAGACAAATTAATGTGAAAAAATAGCAAGTCAGGTTAAGATAAAGTGAATCTATTGGCAACCTTGCTAAACCTTGTTAAGGCATTTGATTGCAACGAGCATACTCAATCTTTTATGGTACTCTGTGTCTACAGCCTAAAGGAATATTTAGCTTTATCTTTTGATGTGCCTTCTTTAGGCAATAAATACACAAAAGGTGCTGTTTTAAGTTAACATTTATCTCATGATATTTATTGCTAGCCATAGTTATCCAGACATCTTCAGAAAAGTTCTGCCTCCAGATAAGGTACATTTTTAAACAAAGTATTTACTATTGGTATTATTTTCTACAATCCCTCAATTTGACTTAAAAGTTAAAGAAATTATATCTGAGCTGAATCATTTCACACATATGCAAAGGAAAATGAGAGAAAAAGTAAGAATCTGAAGATACTTATATCAGCATTTTAGGTTTAACTAATTAATTTGTTTAATTCTAATCCTCGAGCTTGCAACTAACCTGAATCTTCAAGAGAGACCAAATGAATCTTTATTGCACCTTTCAATGCTGAGCCTAACAATCTGTTAGTTAAAACCAAAATAGCTGCAGATTCTATTTAACAGGGGCAAAGTCTTCCCCTAGCACCATCCCCTAAAATTTGTGCTCCATTAAGTTCTATAAGGTTTTTCTACAAAGGATATGTATGAGAGCTAAATTTCCTTACAGCTGAGTGAGGGGATCATGTGGAATTCCATTCCCCCACCATAGTACAGCTGCTGCACCATGTCAGCCAGAGCTTACAACTTCACAATTGTTGCCTGCAGCCACGGCACAGAGCATCACTTGTGAGGTGGAAAAATGGGATGAACATGACACATGGCTCTAGTACTGCCTTTTTTGGAAGTGACATGTGGGCTCATATTCAGCACATCTTTCTGAGTTTGCTTAAAAATGTTCCATATGACTCAGTCTTCCATTTGAATATTAATCCCAATTTCCAACTGTTTCATCTCCTGAGCATGACAATAAATATCAATTACCAAATGCAGCCATGAATATTTGCAAAAATAGGCTTCATAAAATGAAACAGCTGTTGTAACTTTAAAGATAAGTCATTAATCTCTTGCCTCCAAAATAACAGCAGTCTCCTAATGGTGTTTAGCGCATCTGATAAAGAAAAAAGTCAAGCACTAGGTCCAGGAGCAGGAATGTGTAAGCAATCTTCATCCCATCTGTGGATGCATGCCATAGATGGGTTGACCAAAGTTACAGATGTGATTGACTTGCTACCTAAATTGCTCTCCTTCAGGAGCTGATGATTATGGGATGTAGAGCTGAATGTTGAGAAAGTCCAGATTGGCTAATGGCAATTTCCTGCTGTGCCTTTGACACTGCTTGACTCTAAGTCAACAAAAGGTTCCTTCTATATAGCGAATGTCTACATTTTCATTTGACAATGCTAATTGAACACTTCCTCCTCAAAATTTGAACACTGACATAGAAGATGTAATTGTGTGTTGACTTCCAATAGTGAAAAGTTAATTAGCATGCAATAGTTCAGGGCAGGATCAAGTTTCACATGCACAAAAGCTGAAACAACCTTTTTCAACATCCTATTCATTTAACATTAATTTCAGAAAATAACGAAAGGCCATGCAATAGACCAAGGTGTTATTGTCTTTCAGGTCAGGTTTGTTTGCTGAGAAAGAAAGGTTTAATTTGAGTTGATCAGCTAAAACAGTGCCAGCTGTGTTTATTAGTAAATGATGCAAACATCTAGACAACAAACTCATAGATACTCTGACTAGACTGTTTCCACGATACTGGCTGGAAATAAGAAACCCTTCATTAGAAAGGATCACAGAATGAAAAGAGAAGGAAAAAACAATCAAGCCACGAAGGTAGCTGATGGTAGAAAACACAAATAACATACTCTTTCCATGTGCAAATTAGTTCAGTGCTTAAACTACACTGGTCTTGGTGTATTCCTTGTGTTTAGTTATATACTAAACCTGCTACACCCTTCAAAAGCCACAGCTTTCCCTGGACAGGGAATTCTTTCTGTGCCAAACCATGTGGTGGTTTTATGCTGTGAACAAATGAGAACTGGTGAGATCAACAGCTCATTTTGGGTTATGATCTAAGGCAGTATGAACAGTGTTCTTCAGAGATGCATAGCTGATGTTCCTTTCCATTGCACTGTCTATTAAAGTCTTTTAACAAGTAGCTATGACTAGTCAGTGGAAAATAAATGCTCATCAAGCCAGAAGGTAGAATTGAAAGGATAACCCTTTCCTCCTACTCATCACAATTAATATTTCAAATAAAAGTTTAAGTACAACAGAACTGCCTCCTTAGGGCAATTAAAGATCTCGAGTATTGGCCATATTAGAGTCCAAGTTCCACTAAGGACACATTTTTCTAAATCCTTCTTGTTAATGAAAGAGCTTCAGGCTTTGTGCACAGTTTTTTCATGCTGGAAGCAGAATTTAAATTCATGTTTGCTGCTTTTGGCCGGTTTCTTTGTGTTCATAATCCACAAATGTAGGCCTTTTTTTTCTCTCTTTTTTTTTCTCCCCCCCCCCAGTTATTCTAATTAAATAATATTACTCAAGCAGAGGAAGAAAACAAACTAAAACAAACTAAAAAAAATCTCTTCAAAATCTCCAGCAACAGGATGAAAAATGCCAATTACTCCATTCAATATCCTTCCTCTGATTCTTTTAGATTTACATAGACCAGTGTAAGTTATTACATATAAAAGTGCCACCAAAGTCAGATTACATCTCAGCAATGAAACCCCAGTCACATTAGATAGAATTAGCTGTGTGAGTTTCAAAAACCAATTCACTATATATAGCGAGTTTTGGTCACTCTAAAAGTATGGCCAAATTTAGCAAAAAGTTAATAAGATCATAATTCCTATGTGTTAACTATCAGTTTTGACATCTCTAGAGTAAGTGGTTCCATATAACTCAATAACCTGAAATGTAGTTTAGACTAAAAATCCTGTCTATCTGATGTATAGAGGGGGATTGAACTGAGGAAGAGAAAGAACTCTGTAATCTAGTAGTTTGGATAGCCAGATTTTAATTTCTTGCTATCTTGAGCACTCAAGTATTTTGAAGAGTAGACCAGGTTACACAGGACATATCAACATTAAGGAGTCATAGCCTGAAGAATTTATGGAAGAATATTCTCATACTAGAGTCAGTGGTGAGAAATAATGTTCTAAATCCCATGTTCTGTTACAGGCATTTAGTATTTGACTCAGGATGTTTCAAATCCTAGAAAACTCTGGGCTGTTCAGCAAAAGAGCATGTTGTAACATCATCTGTTCTCTCCTCAGTCTGGAATCAGCCTTTTGCATATACCGATAATACCCATGGGGAAAAAGAGGGGGAGGATTAAAAAAAAATTAGTATCAGGTCATTCTTTAAGCTTTTTTGTTCAGACACTGAAATTGAAAAACAAACTGGAAAAAAAACCTGACAGTAACTGACACTCCAATAGTGAAAGATATTTTGATCCCCCAGGAGACACTGAAAGCAAGGTCTGGACAAATGTAATAGCTACAACTTCAGAAAAAGCTGAAAAGCTAAAGGCTAGATTAATTAAGGCAAGAGATGACACAGGTGTGGGGCTGATTAACAGCAGAACAACAAAAGTTTGAAAGAAAGAATATTTGACAATATTGAAGAAGGAGATGATAGGAATTATTGGAAGATTGGAAGCATGGGAGACATGGAGAAGTCCAACTCAAATTACTTCAAGAATGTGAACATGGAGAAATGAAGCTTCCAACAGCTGTGGAGAAAAGCTAGCAGAAGAAATATCAAGAAGAAATGGTACTTATATCTCTTTAGAAACATTGAAGTCCAAACTGGCACTAGAATGTCAAAGAGGAGATATCAGAAAAATAACGTCGTACTGATGATCCGATCTGGAATTGCTGACGTAAAACGGTCAGTGAGAAATCCACTTTAAGGGAGTCATTAGTCATAAAGCGAGAGGTAAGCAAAGCAAGAGAAAAGGAATGGACTATACAGGATTTTGAAGAAGTAGAAAGAGAAGGCAAGGTTGGGTAAACAATGAGCAGATTAGGTAGAAAGAAAAAATATAAACAAAAATTGGACAAGGTGAAGGCTGAAGTGTGGCTGTGTCAGAGACTGCAGTGAGGCAGGAAATAGTTTATTTATAAACCATGAGAAATAAATATGCAGAATACTGCTTAGGCAGTTTGGTCAAAGCAGGGAGAATGAAATCTAGCTGGGAATAAATCAGTCAGCTGAAAGAGAAAATGTGATTGCTGAGGTCAGATTCACAAAGTTTTGGAGCTGGGTGATTAAATGTCCTTTCAGGCTTAACTTGCTGGGTTAGGTGTTGGAGATGTAACTATGACAGCAGGAATACTTTGAATGAAAGACATGAGTGCAAAGGTAACATATTCAATATGGACAGGTTATTAAATGCAAAGCCAAGAGAATAAGGAAAGGGCCAGACTCCCTCTCTCTTTGAATGTTTAAAATGTAAACTTCATTATTTCATTATAGTCCATGCCTGGTCCGTGACAGCCCAAGCCAGAAAACAATGCTACCTTTTAACTGTTCCTAAGCACAGAAAGATTTTCCTTTAATCCATGCTCACAGGGGCAAAGTCAACAAAAATGCTCCTGCACTGATCCCCACTACTTTCTTTGTCAGGCAATTACTGTGAAGGGGGTAATATAATAGAAAGGACAAAACAACTACTGTGTCTCTGGCTTGAAGAGAACTGTAACTTCAGCTCCTTTAGCTGCTTAAAACATTTCCTAGGCACCCATGCTGTGAGTCAGCCTTGAGCTGGCTGTGCTGACAACTCTGGACATTTTCAGTGCAGTACAACAGTAGGAGTTTTTCAAAGCCACAGACAGGATTTCTTTATTTAGTTGTGTTTACTCCTGCTACCATGTTTTGGATTAGTTTGGATGTCAGAGTAATTTCATGCACTAAACCTGCAATATATTGAACAGTGAAGTGAGGTAACAGCTGTGTTGTATGGTTAACCAGAAATGTAAACCCATTACATTTCTGTTGATGTTAATGTTTTTGGACAGCAAGCTTCTCTTTGAAAAATGTGAATATCCATGAAACCTGCTTATTTCTTTCCTAAACACTGTCCCCTATTCCCCTCTTCTTTCTGCATCCACTTCTTTAGAAAAAGGCTCCAAATAGCTCTGGTCAGTGCCAAAGCCCCGAGGAACTTAATTTGGACCAGGATTTAAGCCTATACATCAACTCTTACGCTAACACTAGCTCCTTATCAAGCAAATTATTAAACTTCCATTCCAAATACAAAATTCCATGCAAAGTCTAAAGTAAACTCTCACTTTAGGGTTTTATCCAGCAATATTTGACAGTGTTTTTCTCATTTACTTAGTAACAAGTGATCTAAAACTCCTAAGACTTGGAAATTTGGGCCAATTTCCATTCAGCACCTATTCAACACCCACTTGAGAACTTTCAATAGGTGAGACTTCTGTTTTCAAACTCCTCTTCAAATAGAAGCTTTCCAGAATATACCCCTGGCCTCAGTTTGTAAGAGGAGCTCTGTAATTATTACCAGTCGACTGACGGGTATCCTTCAATTGCTTCCTTTGAACTCTCCTCTGCCAACAAACTACTTGACAACTACTAGAAATCCTTGGCGAGCTGTGAGGATTGCTATGGCAGTTGCCTGAGCCTACTAAAGGTCTTTCAACCCTTTAAAAAAAGCTGAATGTTGCTACCTTGAGGGTGAGAGCTAAGAGGATGAGAGGCACAGTCAAGGAGGTGAGAACCAGTGGGTGTTTGTGGAAGACACTCCTGAAGAGTACTTCTTCGCAGGGGGTTGGGAGGGCCATAGCTGTAGTCACTGGTGACTTGGGGAGAGGCTGTTTTCCCTGCTAATCAGTAATCACAGCCCTCATACCTCTATCTTTCCCCTGGGAGCAACAACAGGCTTTGCTTTCCCAAGTTGGGCAGAGAGGTCATGACCTTCCTGGTGCCCCCAGCACCTTCTTCTGCTCTGCACGGCTCTGCCTGGAGTCACTGCTGGACGGTCACCGGAGTGGAGCTCTCCTTATTGTAACGATGGCACTACCACACTGCAAACCAGGGTTTAAGTGCTAAGGCAATGCCATAAACATAGACATATTTTGTGAAGCTTTTTCATATATTCTCTCATCCTCCAAGTTCTCTGGATGTTTCTGATGTTTTAAAAACAAATAGCAAATAGCTCTCCAAGGAGTCCTGCACCGTGCACTGAGGGGTGTCAGAAATACTGCTTAGCTTTAGCTATCCGGTGTTCATTGCAGCAGAGCGGAGGTACTGCTGTTTGTTTTTAAATATTAGAGGAGACACTTTGACTATCATCTCATCAGATAAACATTTGGCCTTGTTTTGTACTGATAGAAGAGTTTCCTTGATGCAAAAGCAGATTGTGTAGCAGTACTCAAAGGCCCAGGAGGTGATAATGATTTAAAGTATCTGCCATAAACAATCACTTAGCCACAGCCAGGGGCAAGGGAGAAAAAAACATTAGCAAAGTGAGAAGTGTCAGATTCCATCCTGGCAGGGGGTGGGAAAGCGATAACATCCTCTAGGCCACAGTGTCTGCCCATAAACACCCCCTTTGAATTGGTCAAGTAAGCACAGAGTCGTGCCGTCCACCTTTGGCATGGCTTCAATAAATCAGAACTACAGAAAGACGCTTGACAGGCTTTTAAAGTCGATGGGGAGCGCTATGACGAGGGAGATGTTTTCCCCAAACTGTAAGATACGGACTTTCCAGAAAAGATAAACAAACAAATCAAAGAGCCCCTTTCACAGATTGGGATGAAAAATGAAAATCTCCAACTTTTAGTACCATTAAATAAATACAAGTTAGGACACTGTAAATGTTCTGAAACTGTCAGAAGTATGTATTTGATGACAATGCTAATTTTTCACCTTTGGTTTTATTTAAAAGCTGAATTTCTAGCCCAGAAGTTATTTGTTTTAAAAGCCATCTCTTTTTATTTTTTTCTTTTTTCATTTACAGAATGTTAAATGAAATTTTTATGAGGGCTATTTCCCCAAATACGCATTTGAGCACATTTATGAAAAATTATATTTTCCTTTTATGTTTTTTCCATTTGTAAGAAAAGGCGAAAACTCTCCATTAAAAGTCTTTGACCAGCTTCACTGCCCCTCTGTGCAGAGAGCTGCCACAGTAATGCCCTGGTTCCAGCTGACTCCTCCAGTATGGGTGGATGACTCAATGATCTGCAGGACACACGAGGCAAGATAGGGACATACAATCGTACAGCAGCCAATTCTACTTTGATGTCAACAGCAGGAGCAGAGGTGATAGCTGACGTCCTGGCACAAAGTTAGCCAGTCACATTTTTTGGAACAAGTTTAAGCTAGCAAAGTGACCAGCACAAGTGAGTAAACTAGAAACACAGACTGTATCAGTGTTTTGCCTCATGTGGTTGCAGCATTTTTGGTCATGTATTAAGAGTGTCATAAATAGATTTATTGTCTCATGAATGCATAGGCCATGTCCTTTGAACCAAACAGCTTTGACTGCCCCAGTTGGAGAAAAAATAGAATTAAATATGTTTATTATGCCAAATAAATATGTTTATTATTTCAGTTATTTACAATTGGACTAAACATGTTTGATGGGAAATATTCTGTAGAAATTTAATTGCTCAGGCAAATGAAGGAGAATCAATGGATTTAACACAGCTTTGAGGTTCTTCTCCACTGAAAGCAGGAAAAGGAAAGTGCTCCCAAGTAAATGAATAGGCAGGAAGTTATTGTAGATATATCTGCTTTGATTATCAATGCAGAAGACTACGATGAAAGCTAGATGGGATTGTCTCTTTCTGCAGGGATTCCTGTACATAGAGATTTCCTCAGGACTCATCACAGCTTATTCAATAATTACATGGCTATAAATTTCCTGTCTGTCTTCTGCAAAGAATCATATGGCTGCAGGCCTATAGGAAGAAACCCAAAACTGCACCACACCTGCCCCGGTTTTACCCATAAGTAGCTGTAGATGGTTTAGATAATGACAAGCGAGTTCCCCTCCTTTACTAACAAGATTTATAGGGAAAGGGCTAGGCCCAGTAAAAGGCTTCATTGTGTGCCAGTTAAATGCAAAAGTGCTTAGCTTTTAGACATCTTGAGCCCCTGGAGTGGAAATCAGAACTATGTCTTAGTACAGCAGAAATTAAGTTTTCCAACAGAACGTCTGGGGAGAATGAAGTACCTTAAAAAACATTGCGTGCCAGGTGGGTGATTTACAGCTACATTATAGAAACTGGAGCACAGGGTTTTATCCAGAGAAGCCTGGTATTTGATTGGAGGCTGCAACTAGTCACCTTCTACTTCTTGGCAGTCCACAGCTCAGGACCTTCTCCTGAATATAGGTGTCTAACATGTTAGTTCAGAAGACTGAGCATGGCTGAACCTTGCCTATCCAGCAAGCCAGTTAACTTTGAATATGAAAGTTAAACTTCAAAAAGCTGATAAGAAGGGAATGAATTTGAGAAGAAAAGTCTTAAAGTTCCCACAGCCCCAGTATGTGCTAAGCTGAAGGGTGTCAAGGATGATTTAATGAGAGTAACAGTAGTATCTGAGTGAGCAGTAGTATCTGGTTCATTTGCTCCTCTATTTTTACATTATCCAGCAGTATTGTCATTATCAAGGAGGCCTTGTTGCTAGTAAGGTGTTGCAAACACATCATGGAGAGCTCATGTGAACAGCTCAATATTCAGAAGTTGGCCACACCTCTATTTACGTAAGAAGTCAACAGGAGGTGTTATTGTTACCAGGGCTAACACAGCTGTCCTGGGTGATGGAATGAGTTTTGTCTGTGTGTGTTAAATGCACTTTGAGAAGTAAGCCTTTCAGAGGAGACTGGTGGAAGGGCACACATAGCTGCAAGATGATGCTTTGTCTTAGGAAGAAGCATTAAGCTGCGAGGTTTGGGTGGCTTAGCATGTGAATGACCTGCATATGAGAATCTTTAAACTCTATAAACAAGCAAAGGGGTTTTTAGATAGTTCAAGGTGCCTGTATCATTCTCTAAGTACCTTAAGTCCTTCTTAGATCTAGCTTTGAAGCCGTATGAGGCTTATGGTAGAAATCCCTTCAGTGCTTGGTATTTTATTTTGTGGCATTAATACTGTTTTGGGGTCAACAAGAGCCTTGATCCCAATTATCCATTCCCGTGACTGCATGAAGCAGGTAAACCTCAGTTATATGTGTTTCCATGTCCTGCAATACTTTAAAAGGCTGGCATTTCAGAGCAACAGCATAACACACTGAAAATAACAGTTATTTAGTATCATGTACTTTCATAGCAAGCTTTTCTCTTTTCATGGTCCTCTCTTCTCTCATCCTTTCCAAGGAATTTTTGCTAGACATGTTCCAGTTCTGCTCTCAGAAAAAGCATTGACCAAAACTAATGGAGAAACTCATGCAAAGGCAGTCCAGAGAATTACGTATCAACTATTGATGTGTTTTTCCTACCAAAAGAAGAGAAAACAGCTTGATTTTAAAAAAATCCATGGTGCATATTCTTCAGAAACAGTTTATTGTGTCAAGTCACACAGCAGTACAATCACGTCTCATCTTCTGATAAAGTCACAGATTCATCTCCTTTAACATCAGCTGTCTAAAGGTTAGGCATCTGGCCTCAGCTCATCATCTGGGCTCCCTCGGTAGTCTGTGACGAAAGACAGACTTCCCCTTCATCCCTCATACACATCTGTTCTTGGAGAAAATGAATTGTCCTTTGTAGGTGCCTGCCTCTTCATAAGTACTGACATGACTGGCTTAGACTCAATGCCTAGCCCTTAGATAGCTGAAATGAAGTGAGATGTCTCTCACCTCTACACATAGGACATGATTTTCTATTTCTGTTTCTGTTCTTTCAACCTTTTGTAAACCACATCAAGAATTTTTATTCTTCCCTGAGTGCCCATTGAAAACACAGAGATAAATATTTCTCTTGCAGGGATGTTATTCACTTCAGCTGGACAATCCTGATCCAAGTACATCAACCCAAGCTCAGGAAATTCTGCCTTTCCTTATGCGCGGCACCTTCAGGTTTGGTAGGTTTCAGAGTCTTTGCAAATCTATTAATTTTTGACACTGACAGAAAATCTTATTAACCCTATGCATAATGAAAAGCAGCTACAACAAAACCCCCAATAAGCCCTGAAAAGAAAAAGAGGATTGTTTTAAGTTGATAGAGAACTTTGAGATAATCTCGTGAAAAAGGTCCTGCTGTATTCTGTCAGCTCTCATACCTTTCTATTCTCTTCTTTGATAAAGGAAGTGTGGATATTCATGTATCCCATTGTCCAGGAATCCACCATTCAAATATGCATGGCACTACTCCCTCAGGGACAGTCTCAAACAACCCCCCTTCCTGAGCTAAAGGGGGATTTGAGCTTTTTTTTAGTAAGAACAGCCTCGAGGGTCTGGATAACAGAAGAAAGAATTCAGAAACCTCCACATTTTCTTCCATTAACATCTGCTTTTTGCATGCCTGGTAAGTAGGGAAAATTTTAAAATTATAATCTGTTTCAACAGTATGAATGAGATCCTCAGCAGGTGTAAATGAATGACGTTTTTCTGTAAGCCCACATATTATTTCTTCAGTTCGCTGTTTTATTACTTTAGTGGCCTATTATAGTTTAGATTTCAGTGATATATGTGAACATTTTATTTTTTAAGTTATAGTCTGATGATCTGTATAAATTGGGGAGGGGTGTTGGTTTTTGTCTTTTTTTTTTTTTCTTTTTCTGGCAGAGCGACAAATGTTGGTACTGATTGGCTTTTGTGTTTGATTTTCAGATTTCAACAGCACTAAAAGGTGCTCTGCACTTTTAATGAGCCAGCCACATATTTATTTTAGATGTTTAACTTCTGGCATTCAGCTTTGAATGCCTTGTTCAAGGATCAAAGTCACTGAATTTGACAGATCTAGCTCAGTTCTTTTTTTTACTGGAGGTTTTATGCCGTTATACATGTTGTGTGCACTATATATCAAAGCTATGTTGGTGGCACAGGTGAAAACATATTCTTATAAAGAAAATTGAGCAGAATAAAACTATGGTTTCTGGGGAGGCAGGAAGAGATTTGGGAGTCTGGATTCTAGGTTCAAGCCCAATCTGGTAGCTCTTTCTGCTTCTCCTCCAACCCGCCTCCCAGAGGGAAAAGCTGTTTCCTGGCTGCTCCTGATCTCACTCCCTGCTCCCAGCACAAGTATCAACACAGTTACGTGAGGTCATGAATACGATGTCATGCAGTTACGGGGTTAGCTGCCCAGATTCTCTTCCTGTACTTGTGTTTTTGTAGGTCTTGGAGCAGAGTCATCACTTCAAAAGTAGTATGGAATAGATGTATAGGGCTTGCTTGATGAGAATGTCCCACAAACCCACTCCAGACACAAGAAGCTGAAGATGATAAATGGGAATAGCTCCAGGAGAAACAGAAAACATGAGATAAGCATGGAGTTAGATGCTGACGGCTGCTGTCTCTGAGGAAAGTTAGTTCCAGGAAGATCAGGGAGTTGAGGAAAGTGGGGGAAGGAAAAGGTGAGTGAGTAAAGTAACACACAAGAAAGAGAGAGATCATTATGGGGGAACTTCAGAAGGGAAAGGAGGAAGAGGGACAGAGAGATTCTTGCCTGACAGCAAACAATATTTCAGTCAAAACTCTCCCCTTGTTAGACACCAGAAATTTCAACAGCAAAAAACCCAGCCAGTTTTCATTGTTTCCATTGCTCACATCATTCCTTATTTAAGCAACAACCTTTTCATACAGCAGGATAAAAGCTCTGTTCAATGGAAGCCAGTAAGGTAGTAGCAAGCTGTGGTTAAAGGGCCCTAGTAAACTGAAATGGAGAAAGCTTTGATCACAGTGTCTATTGGTGTTGTTTTCTGGGTATTCACATTCTCTGCCCATGTAGTTCAAACATAATTATATGAATCTGTGTTTGAGATAATAAAAACCTTGCTGGAGGGCAGGCATCAGCTCAAACAAATCTCTGTATTAATATTGTTACCTGACTTTTGCTCTGGGGCTGCCTCTGTCAGCTCAAAGGACAGGTAGAGCCAGATCACAACAAACTACACCCATCTCTGCAGACACACTGTTGCTTATTTCACATAAACTTCTTATCTGTACTATTGCATCTGCACTATGGTGAAATTTATTACTAAATAAATCTGTTCTCTTATTGAGGGATCCTTTGCAGCTGGAGTCTCTCGGGTGAACCCTGATAGAAGTTCCCCCTTTAATGGGCATCTCATAATGTCTCACCCTTTCTCGTGGATTCAAGCCCCCAGTAAAGTCTTTCGCTCAGTGGAAAACAAGTACGGTTTCCCCCTTCAGGCAGCTGCCTATCGCCTCAAAATGTGAAGGAACAAAATATCTCTGAGAACTCCAAATCTCTGTCAAATTGCACTAAATTTGACAAATGTATTCAAAAGGCATTTTGGGGAAGGGAATGAGACAAAAATATACATATATATATATAATATCTATCTATAGATATACATACATAAACTCACTTTTCCTAAGAGGCTAAGCTAAAACATCAGTTTGTTACTAGCTGAAGCTTTCTTCTCTCTAGTCCAGGGATCTTCTTTGTAGTCAAGAGAATAACCTTCTGACCTCGGGCCACCTCCCTAACTAACAGCTGTCCCATACAGCTAATCCTTCAATTTCATGAGTGGACCAAAATAAAGCCATAATTATGCTATTTGTATTTCTCCATTCTACAATTTTAGTCTGTCCCTAAAAGACATTCGCCAGATGTTTGAGAAAGATGCAATGTGCTCATGGACAAAATAGTTTTCCAAAAGGTGAAAAGTAAAAGGCGAGAGAATTCACCTTCCTAAAGTGAACACCTTCACCTACAAAATGGTATATTATTTGATATATCCCTGTATTTCCAAGGATTCATAGCTTTTGTCTTCTATTAGATTTACTTTTATAATCAATGTTATGGTTACAGTGTTGTGCTAGAAGCTGTGTAAACACAAACAAGAAAACAGAGATCTTACTGTCTTAGCACACAAACAGTTACAAACATAGTTTCCCTGCACATCCTACAGAAAGCCAGGAGCATAATCCAAGTATTAGTTTCCACGTGATCGGCTAGATAATAATATCTGCCAACATTATGTTCAAAACAGGAGAGCAAAAGGCAAGTCATAAGATCTCTTCATGTTTTCCAATAATGATTCCTTGTTTTTTGTAGTTGGACAAACCTGGTAAAATCTGCACAGAAAATCTCCTTCCAAGAGTTAAGGGCTGCATGCTAGGCATCTTTCCAAGAAAACCTCTTCATTTGCAGCCTACAGTATGGCATTGTATACACCAGCCTGCATGCAAGGACAGTATTCATACTTTACCATCTTATCTAAGGAGCTCTGCTGCTCAGCAGGGCTTAGGTCAGTAACGCTAAGCTGACACAGGTCTGCTGCATCCATTTCTGGACCCAGCTCTGGGGATTTTGGCATCATTCTGTTTCAAGAGAACATGTCCTATCCTTCCAAACTAAGCAAAATGGCCTCAGAAGGGGGAAACAGATGTTGCATATTTTGAACACAAATGCAGGGATCCTTGCAGACAAGACTAAATTGTTTTATGTGAACCCAAACAGTTTTTGCATGGGTTGAGATGTTGGAGATTGCCACTTTCTGACAAACAGTATGGGGAACACTGCTAAGCTGTCCTTTGTACATTAGCATGTAATTAAGATAAACGTAATTCTTTGAAACAAACTGGCGTTTTGGGGGCCCTGATACATTATTCATTACACATCTAAAAGCTTCACACATTTAGCTCAGAGGGATAGTAAATAAGTTGTTAAATTGGTCATGGCACACCATGGCTGTAAATGTTATATGCCAATACTTTACAGATTAGAAATGTCACTGAAATTTCAGTGTGAGGAGAAGCGGTTTCCTCCCAACAATATAAATGACTTTTATACCCTGGAGAAGAAAGGAGTTGTTGTCTTGCTATTATAGAATAGCCATGGGAGGAGGGGGAGAAAGCATGATGGGGAAAAATAAGGTTAAGGGACATAGAACTAGCCAAGGGGAATGCTAACATCCATTTTATTGTGATGTGCTATGAAAGCCTTCTGTCTTTTGTCATTCCTCCTTTTTTGTGAGGAGTAACCCCTCCATTTCATTGCTTTTGCAGAAAATCTGTTCCCTCAGGGCTTGTTCTTATAACACACTGGCAGGTTATCTATGAGGTAGCCAGAAGTACAGAAATGAAGAAACTTGCCTAGTAATTATAATTTATAACTTACAACTATGATTACAATAACAATAATGTGTTTGTGGCCATTTCCATTTTGTATTTCTCTCTGTGTGCCAGAAAGTGGAAATGTAAAATGTCCTTGCTAAGATAATAATGTTTCTATTTTTGTCCCATTAATGTCAGTGATAGTTTTTCTTCGGCTTCTGTGAGAACAAAGGCATAAAATTGCACATTTTCTTAAATATCTCTAAATGTTTCTTAATGCATTTTTAACTTATGGAAAAGGATGAAAACTACAAAAAGGAAAACTCCAAATGCAAATAGTTTTTTCTTCTCCTGTCACTCTAGAGTAATGTATTTCCAATGTTTTGTCTAGCTTAAAAAACAAATACTTTTCTAGTTTCACACCAGGTTCCAGCAGAAGCCCAAAATAAGCAATGTAGATGGCAGAACACAGGAGCAATTGTAGACTGAGCAGATGGGAAGAGAAAACACCTAAAAGACAGAGATGAAGGAAATGCCTAAGATAGGCTTCTATTTCAGTTTTCAGAGGATTTTCCAAGCTTCCCCACAGTGTTAGTCAGCACCCCATCATTTCCCTCCTACATATGGTAACAGTGAGTGAGTTAACTCTGAAAAATGTGTTTTCTCCACTAGTTACTAAAAGGCAAGTCCATCAGACCATCACAGCGACACAAAATGTCCAGCACACCTTCTCTCTATATGTGGTCTGCCCAGCCTTACAGGAACATAAGCAGCATGAACACACCATGCAAATGGGAGATTTGTTTTAGCAAATATATGGAAAGGATAAACAACTCAGTCTTTTCAGGAGCTTCCCCACTGCTTTTCATCCTCAGGGAAACAAAACCTTCCCAAAGTAAGGGTTACTGTTCCTTTCACAGAGGGACTTTATTATTTGGACCGCTAGCAAGCTGGTAAGAAGGATGTCAGAGTCTTACTGGGTTTGTTAGGTTTGACCAAATCACATTTGGACTACCTTGGCCAGCTTTGACATTGCTGTCAGAGCTATGGCATATTATTATTAATTATTTTATTTCATTTATTTCAAAGGCAGCAGCTGTTAAGATGAACAGCAACTTCTGCAATCATGTTGATTTTCCCCTCAGTGGTGCAGGTTCATTAAGAGAGTAATTTCTAATTTCTTAGGGGACTTAAACAAAAAGACAGCCACATGGCTGGGGACAAGAGCACTGCTCTGCCCTCTAGCCTGCCTAGTCTAGTGACAGACTCACTGCCAGAAAGCCAGGGAGGTACTTCGGCCTTCATTTTGTCACCTGTAAAATGCTGTTATTTGGCTCCCTCCCACATGCAGTGCAGACTGCAGTCTCCCATACCTGGAAAGCTCTGAGGGAAGGGTCTGCATGTGACTGGGACCTTCCCTGAGCCACAGGGCTGCAACCCATTCTGTTCCTAAAAGGCTTGGGCAATCTCAGGCTTATCTTGCTTGAAACTCACCTGCAGTGTGACAGTCTGGAGGGCTCACTTGACTGCTGCTGCTATTAATCGTATAAAGCACATGTTCAGGGCTCTGTGCAGAGCAAGGACCAGAGCACTTGACATCACACACGAAAAAAGTAAATATCTGCCTCAAAGCTAGTCCTGAGCTCTAGGCACAAACAGCAGGAGCAGGAAGAAGAGCAAAGAGAAATGGAATAGGGCATCTATTCATGCAAGAGCAAGGACTACAAATCAGGTTTACTCACTTTCAGTCCTGTGTCTTCTACCGTACACTCTTGATAAATCCAGATATATAGTAGTGTTAAATGGGGGTTGGAGGTCTTCAAGGGCTTGATGACTTAGAAACTGCTCACCGATAATTAAAAAATTGTCCCCTTTTCTTCTGGAGGATTTAGCTGAGAAGTCAGATATCTGTTGTCCCAGATAAGAGAAATGTATGGATTTGGACATTTCTTGATGAAATTCTGCCTACAAAGAATGAATGGAGACTTGTATCACGAAGTGCAAAGGTAATACTACAAGAGTATTTTTGCTTCTAACTCAAAATATCCCTTTCAGCAAGCAAGGTGAAACTCTCAGCTTCTAAAAATCACGCACAGTAGTTTTGTACCTTCCTTTTTGGATTCTCCTTCAGCTTCCAATTCTTTTTTATTGCCTTTTAATTTATTTATTTTTGCTTCTGTTCACAGGCAGAATTATTCCTAACAAAGAAGACAGCAAAATCCTTTTACTCATTTGTGTCTTTTTGTTGGATGGAGACTACTATAGTCTCATTTTCCTGATTTCAAAAGACTATCTGCTGTTTGTAATCACTTGTAGAGATAGATAGCATGTAAGGCCAGCTTGTGACTGTGTACATCAGTTTGACAAGGGTAAAACCTGAAACTTTTTCAGTTCATTTTGAGTATGTATAATGAATAAAGAGTTATTTCTATTTTAAAATCTTCTATGGAAAATTTCACATAACAGGGACTGTATCACACTCCGTTCACATATGCAACACCTCTACAAACTCTAGAGCTATACAGTGTTGTAACCTACACGCAACCTTCACACACTACTTCTGAAGATAGATACAAAACACATGTACCCTTAAATGTTATATTATACTGTACTGAGAAGCAGGCTATATATGTTTGACCAATTAGTGATGCTTTAGTCAGCTGTGCTTAGTTAACATGTCATTAAATGGCCGACAACAACCACATAAGTGCAGATTGTCGGGCTTTGATTATACTTCTCTTTTGTCAAATAAAGTTTTGTCAGACCTTTGATGTATCCCTAACTTTCTGATGGTTTCCATATTTACACCAGCAGGCACAGCAATTCTCAAACTGCTACTTGGTTCCATGAGGGTACCACATCTTGCCTCTTAGGTCACCTGCAATGTTCTCTAATAGGTTTATCCTTTCTCCATCTATCGACTCTAAGTGAAACTACAGGACTGTGGATTGAATTTAACATGAACATGTACTCAGAAATGTATATCAAGAGATAACATTCATGTTATTGTAACCTAATCAAAGGCAGAAGAGATTTTCTCTAATTTAGGGAAATAGTATAGAAAGAACATAGACAAGCCCAAATTTATTCTTTCTCTGGCAGCTAAAGCATTGATTGTCTTTCAGAGCAAACAAAGCCAGCTCCTTGCAAGAGAATAGAATTTAAAAAGCTACTGTTTGACAGGTTTTTAGTATAATTATGTTCAACATGTCATTTTTCAGCCACATCAATCAAAATATATCCCTTTTATGTCTTCCTGTCTTTTGTCAGCTGCAAAGTTTAGATTTTCATGGGATGATGACTTTTTTTCTTTTCTTTTGCACCAACACAATTTAAAAGAATCCAGCAAAACCAAATCCTCCAGGAAATCAGAGATGTAACCTACAAGTATCAACACTGTGTTCCTTACCTGAAATCCAGCCCTCTGTAGGATAAAACTTCAAACTGGCTGTAATCTGCCAGGAAGCCCCTCAGCATTAGTGCATTCCCAGACCGTATCTTCTGGTTTAGCAAAACAGTTGTGGATGAGTGAAACAGTTTGTGTGCCTTGGGACTGCTCCTCTAAGCAAACTAAAAACACAATATTTAGGGACAATAGGCGACTTGCTTCAAATTCACACTCCTGATATGAATTAAAACACTAATGATGATGTACTTGGAGGGTTAATGAGGCCACGCAGTACAGTTTCTGTGACAAAAATCCCACAAGTCAGTTGCTGATGTAAAAAGTACAGCACTGTTTGTTGCATAGTAGTTTAAAATAAAATATCAGTAATTTTTGTTTGCCTTAATCTCCTGCTCTGTAAATTGTGGTCGTTGGAGAGCTGTTTCATGAGCAGCCCCTCTGCCTGCATGCCCACTGCTCCAGGGCAGGGTGGCCAGGCTTGGGCAATCCTCAGCTCTGTGGTCCCCATCCGTGAATCAGAACCCAAAGGCAAAAATACTCTAGCCACTTGCTCCCATTTACATGGTGAACCAATATGTTTTCAGGCTGGGAGATAAGAGATGGGATGCATGGTGAAGTCTGTTGGGAGCTGAGGGAAGGAGGAGAGTGTTTTTCTTCCATAGTCTGTGAATCCAAGCACTTTCTGTGTTGGGCAGAGCAAGCAGAGTGACAACAATCTCTCTTCCCCTGCATTTTTGCCCATATAGATCATTTGTTTAATGTAAAGGCTACCAGGTCCATACCACTTTGCACATTTTTCTGTATGAGATTCCACCATAGTGGCAATTCCATATGCGTACTTTCGTTTCAACTCTGAGAAGATTTGCACAGCTGAATCCTGTATGTTTGAAAACTGAAGTTTTTACTGGAAATACTGTCATAACCTTAACCGTAGCAGCATGAATGATGCTTCTATAGCACTGAGGTAATTTTTATAAGGTAAATAAATTCCAGTTATTGATGTATGTTACACAGGGTGCCTTACACAAGGCATGCAATTACTTTGGAGATATTTTGGCTTCTTCTGTTCGAAATGGCAACTTACTTTTACTGTAAATGCAGAAAAGTGTATATTTATTCTTTTTGTGTGTCTCTTTCCACATTACTCATATTCTTGACAGGGGATGACAGTAACAAGATGTTTTGTTAATGTTACAGCTATATGATAGCTGGCTTCCAAAGAGCAGTCAGCCAGTGACTCACACATCATCCCAGCAGGTACACTACGAAACACACATTTTCTCCACTGTTTTAGAGGCTGTTGTAATAAAATACTGAAATGAGCTGGAACAACAGAACTGACTTACTCATACTTCCCTGTGTTTCAGCTGCAATTCTGTACAGGATTATTACAAGGATGCAAACGTGAATTTCTGGAATAAAATCTTTTTGTTATTGCTATAATACACATTGTGTTGGTTTTCATTACAATATCCAGAGGAAATACGAATTAAATATTTTTCTGTGTGCTTCTGTACGGAAAAAGGCTGCAAAGTCTTGCAGTTTAGCAATGTTAAGGATTTAGTTTCCAAGTAATAGGTTCCCAAGTGGTCTGAATACAAAAACAAATAAATAAATACTGCCCGAGGATGTTTATTAATCCAGTTTAATATGAGCTATAGACATGCTCTGATACCATCTCACAGCTTGCTCATAAATTGTTTGCAAGTATGCAACTTGCCTCATTAAATTGCTAGATGACATGTCTACTCTTTCTTAAGGAAAATATAGAGCACATGGAAAACAATGTACTTTAAATGAAGGCCAGATTGAACCATGTGTGTGTAAATCAGGGCAGTTCAAAATATTCTAGTTCCATAACTGTGTGTCTTTGTCTACACTCTGTATTTGGCATAAAAATGGGCTGGGTCTTATACCCTAACTTGTCTCCAGCTCACAGTTTTAATGACTTCTGCTGGACTATGTTGATCTCTGGTTAAGGTTTGGAAAGGTCTGGTGGCTCCAGAATCAAAGGTGTGCTGGTCCATGTTAGCATGGGCAATACAGCTGTCATAGCTGTTTAGGAAGCTGTTTCTGACTGCCTTACAGATGTTGGCTGCTGCTTTCCTCCTCATCGAGTAGCTAGGTGGCAAGCATGTTCGTGGTGCCTTAAGTTTTGGGAGATTTAAGGACGAGGCAGCAGAGAGGACAAGGAACTGGACCTCATATGATCATACTCCAGCCTCAGGACAACATTGCTGAAGAGTCCCCAGAACTGCTGATGAGAAAGAAAACATCTGGGAGAGATCCTCATCAATGCTTCGGTGTTGCCAGCACGCTCTTGAAAAAGATATATAAATTAAGCATTTCCGAATGGTCCACCAAGCAAGAAGGTGGCTGGACAGAAATAGGGAGTGACTGTGTGCAGTAGCTATGTAACACGTGCAACAAGCCCAGCATACTTGAGGGACATAAGACCTATTGCATATCAATTACTTATACTGCACATAGATACAATAAGTCTAAGTCCCATGCAAAAGAAGGATCACAAAAGATAGCCCTTCCCTGCCACCAGAATATGTCATGTGTCCTGTCCACAAAGGCTGAGAATCTTTGGGCTAGAGTTAGCCAAGGCCTTCTAAAACCTTGAAGGGTGAAAGTTGAATTATTTGTTGTGTTTGTTTTTTTTTTTTTAATCTAATTACTCAAGTATGTAAAAATACATCATACTGACAGGGATTCATAGCTAGGACTCTCCTTTCTCAACTAAATATTCTAACCAAGTTAGCAACAGAAGTTCCTTTCTTATTACACAAAATTTGCACTTCTTTCTGAACACTGTCCCAGACTCTCCAGGTAAGATGCAGAGTGTCATTGCCAAGTCATCTGTTTAAGGTGCACTAGTAAAGTAACAGGTATTGCTGTGAATCCCCTGAGACTGATCAGAAAACTGAACCCAGGTGTCTCATTAGAGGTGAGAACTCAACCCCACATTTTACATGAAAAGCAACCACCCCTAAATACACATATGAAAATAAAGCTGCAGGCCTCTACAAAACTTTCAGGTCAAAGGAGAGCTGCAGTTCCAAGTAAAGAATTTTGGAATCAGAATTTTGAATTTTAGTGCTTACCATCCACTTTTGTCCTGCTTAGGTGTTCAGGTCATATCTGATCTAGTCTATAGGTTAGTTTTATAGCTAAGACAGAGCCACTCATTGGTGCAACTCAACAGAAGCATGCAGAAATGAAGTTGGCCCAAAATGCTTGTTTATATTAGGAGGTTATTTGATGAACTCAAACTGCATTTGAACACTTTTCTGCTCTATTAGCGTGCATCTGGAGTCTCCATTTCAGGAATCAGCTTTGCCTTTTTGATCTGGTAATATAATTCTGTTTTTTAAAAAAAGATTTGATGAAAAATTCCACTTATTAACACAGTACTAGTTGCTTCAAGCTCATACAACTCCTGAAGAGTGTGATACACATTTTTAACAGTATCCTCCTAAAGAGCTGATGTATGTACAAGGCTGATTGACTGCATTTGCTTTGCTCTGGTCATCTTGCCGGCGGTACTGTTTATGTAGCTGTTATCTCCCAACTTTTTCTGGAAAAAGTATGTTTACTGACACAGGGACCACCTTTACCACGAGTTTGCACAGTATGTGCATCACACCTCATAATATACTCTGCCTGCCTGTGCTGTATGCCAAGAGGATCACCCTTAATTCCACATCATGTTAGCAGAATATTCAGCTAGTTCTGAAGACCTTTGCACCTCCAGAGCAGATATAGCTGGTGATTTTTATCTACACCTCAGGTATAACTGTGTCCCTGAGCCAATGTATACACAAAATACATAAAAATTAATGTGTACTTGATCCTGATGTTGGCAGCAAAGAGGCAGCTCCTCTTGGCTCTTATTTGGAAACTTTCAGCTAGGCATCAATATATGCTCCAATGTAAGCTTCTCAGGGTTACTGTAAGAATTTTTTTAACCACAAACTGGCCTTTGGTTCACTATTCATAGATCCTCTTGGTCTTGCAACTGCTTATACAGGGAAGACCATTCATTGGATTTATTCATGACAGCACTGGCAGGATTGTGAACTCCTAAAGGCATGGACTGTGTATTGTTCTGTGGACCCCACCCCTACAACAGACTCTGTGCCAATGAGCATGTATGTGCACCCCACAGACTTCGTTTAAGTTTTCCATAAGGCCATTTCACTCTACTGATTTTCTTGTCTTATGCTGTGACACTTTTTAGAATTTAACATATATTTGGAATAGGATTCAGCTGCCTAAATCTGTGTGTCTTTTACCACATGAGGTGCTAGATGGTGTCCAAGACAGGAGCAGAAAAGACATGGGCCCCTAAGGGACACCTGCAATCTCCTGCAGGGGCAGCAGGAGACCAGGCAGCATACCCTCGAGTATCACAGATGACACTAGTTCCCTGTGAGTAGCCAGCTAAACCAAGCCAAGATCCTAATCACTTAGGGCTGCTGATAGAGCTCATCAGCTGACCAAAGAGGGTGCATGCTTTAGGGAGAGCTGCATAGCTCCTTGGACAATGCATAGTAGATCACTAGCGGTGAGAGGGAAAGGTCCAACACCTGTCTTCAGACACTTACATTGAGTATCTTGATCTGTGAGTGGAACCTGTTACCTGAAGTTTCTTCTCTTCATAATTGGTACCTGCATTAGACAAACTTGACACATCCTACAGGAATGAAGTTAATGATGCGGTATAACACTGATTATGAATTCTTTTCATGATTTCCAAGTGTACAGCATCACTTTTAAAGAGAGGGTCAGAGGATTGTATGAGATCTTGAGTTTATATTGTGTATGTGCATGTCTCTCAACTCCAGTGTTTGGAGTACTTTATGAGTTTCTTACCAGGTCAAGTAAGGTCTTGCCATTTTGTCCTGTTTTTGAGGCATAGTCAGATGTCCTCTGGTAGATCTAGCAAAGACACTGAAGAAGACACGACCTAGAGCTGTCTGTGACCTAATTTCAACATCTCTGTAACTGAGATGTAGTGCAAAAGATCAGGTAAGAGCAAAATGGGCTAAGTGGCTTTGAGAGTTGTAATAAACTGGGTAAGGGATGCTTGTGTGGCATTTACTGATGTGGGAAGGATAGCCTACTTGATGAGAGAGTTTGTAAAAAACAGCAGGAGGCAGTGGTATCTTAAACTACTGTTGAAACATCAAAAAAAGCAAGACTGATTATAGTCTGCAGTTATAACCAGATCAGGGCACGAACCAGCTTTTTCACAGTAAGTTTGTGCAATGGCTAACACAAAGACATAACTGGCCTCTTACCGGGAATCCCAGTACCTCCCACCAATGCAATACACAAGGTTTTGGAGTGATTAAAAGATTAGGCCATCTAGGCTGATGTTCCATAGGAGTTTTCCTCTGCTACCCCTATGACTTCAGTACCTGCCACCTCCTCCTCTTTTTTTGGGACTGCTTGCTCCTGTCTATGCTTCGTCCCCTCATTTTCTCAGGCATTAGTTTGAATGGATGGATTGTGAATGAGATGTAGCATCATATCCAGGTAAAAAGCAGGGTATTTATTTATTTATTATTTACTTTTCAGAGATGACAGGTAAAGCGATGGCAAAGGACTGGGGGCAAGTCATGGACTGGGCAGGAGGAAAAAGGGAAGAAGCAGAATTGCTTCAACACCCATGCAAACACCACTGCTGTGCTCGCAGGCTGTTCTTCCTGAAGCGATAAGCTACATCAGCCAGTGTCCCTGCTTTTTTGTGGCTCATCTCATGATTTAAACTCTAGGTTTTCATATGTCCCTGCACTTGCCAACAAGAGGAGGGCTGTAAACAGGCTGGAAAAGCCCTGCATACTACAGAGTTTACAATTTGTAATAGCTCTGGTATGTTTGTGTTTGGAGATTAATTTTACAAAGCAAACTAGAGCATGCTTTGTGTGTTTGTGCTTACTACTCCCTTGGCATGCATTTTTCCCCACAGTAAGTGCCTGAAGTAAACTAATGCATCTGTATTCCTACCATCAATTTCTGCCCTCATGTGTGTCACGCAGAGGGTTTGTGCTGACCGGAGAAGTCTGCTCCTGTGGTTTCAGTCGGGTCCCCTTCTTTCAGCTTTTTGCTGACACTCAGCATTATGGGGAGGTGTAAGCCCGTGCCATTGGATGCGCCAGGCCACGAGCTGCTGCGGGATGAGACTCCTGACTCAGCAGCGTGGCTGGGCGGACACAGGGCTTTGTGGTCACCCACCCTGTCCTGGTGACTCAGGCAGAGATAAAAATTCATTCTCTGCCTGAACTCCGGTGTTTACAGCCTGCCAAGCTCCAGCTGGGAGCACGCAGTAAATCGCAGAAAGCAGACCATAAACAAAAAATTGCAGTCCAGTATCGGTCCAAGCAGGCCTCCTAATATTATAGTGCTGTGTTTCAGAATATGGGAGTATGCGGTAATAAAAACAGCTTACGTTGATCATATTATCCATCTCTCAGCTATAAATCTTTTTCCTATAGTAGCCAATACCACAGCCTTAAAATACTGCACAGTAAACTGGATTTGCAGGGCAATGCTGCCACTGGGCTTTGCCAACGATTCCAGTTTCCCATCTGCAGTCTCTAAGCACAGAAGCAAACTTATTGTCTTTTCATTTGGGAAAGTTGTGGTTGTTTTATTTTTACCATCGTTTGAAATTTTTTGATTGCTACCAGTATGAAAATAGCATTTGTAAGCTATGCTGAAGGTCTTGTTATATTAGGAAATGTCTGTATACTAGAAATAAGAACCCATTATGCCAAGCACTCTTTGCTTGTAATAGACACTGTAAAAGTTCAGGAGCACTGGTTACCTAAATATAATAACAGACAACTGGTGAATGAAAGAGAAAAGGATAGTGAATCAACAAATAGCAGCAAGAAAACAATAAAGCAACAATCACAGCACTCTCACAGCCTAAATTCTGAGTTACTGTAGAAAAAGTTTATCTGACTGACAGGGTACCCGCAATGCTAGTGAATTAGGTTGCTTTGAGGGGAATTGCCTGACTATGGCACCACAATTTGTTTGAAAGCAGGGCAGCTCTCCTCTCCCTCCCTCTAAAAATTATTTATTCACTCAGTATGTGGGTTTGGGGAACTAATGCAGTTTCTAAATTGGACTTTCTTCAGTCAAGAAATAGTAATAAATTTGGAGATGCTGAAAGAAAATACTTTGTTTAGTGCTAGACACAAAAGGGCATTTCAGAAAGTCAAGGAAGGGGAAGAGATTTTATCCCCTTGTAGTTGAATGTAATAGTCCACTAATCAGGACACTCACCTAAAATGCAGGACATTTTATCTTGGATGAGAACAAAACCCAGATGTCTGGCTCCTCTGTAGATACTTAATCATCAATTTATAGGTATCTTCAGGCTCTGGTCCAGTGAGAAGGGAATTCTCTACAAAGAATTCAGCTGCATCAGTGGGGACCTCTGTGAGATCTTTGGTCCATGATACTCTGCAGCCCACTGATTCAGACTGCTGCCTCTCAGGTTACTGACCTACAGTGAAGTTTCCACTTTAAAAATTGCAAAGCACCTACAACAAAAAGATAGCTTTTCTGTGTCTTGGTCAAGCATAGCTATGGCTGATGGGTTGCCCTGAGGTCCCAGCAGGCCTTCAGATTTTAAATTAGTTGCAGGTGGTGACAATAGGCAGATTCACTCTAGCTATGGCCTGGCTCCATCAAGTTTTTAACTTGTTTTTCCAAGGCTTTGGAATCATGCTCTTCCTTTCAGCTACCCGCTATTCTCTGAACTCCACCCTGCCCTGGACACCCCTGATCATTCTCAAGCACACAATGCTTCACTGAAGGCTGATCTTGTCGAGATCCTTTAGAAGAGAGTCAGGGTCAACATTTTCTGTGTTCTAAGAGATATAGAAAGACACATTGAGACACTACCAAACTCTCCCACAAAATATCAACAGAGAGCCCCTCGCCACATCTAGTGTTCACCACATACAACACTGAAAACTACGCTCATAATAAGGCTGCAGCCTTGTTTTTCTCCTAAATCATTTACTTTCCACTATAAACATGATGAGGTCACAGCCTGGTTTTGTGGCCTATGTTGGGTCCCCTTCCTTCCGTTCCTATCTTAGACTCCTTAGGGCTGTAGGCGCACATCTGGACCCTCAGCCTGCCGGTGCCAATGTCTCCCTTTCATTTAGCCAGCCATGCGTGGGCACACATCCCTCAGTGGTTGTGGTCAGCCCTCACAAAGCCGTGGGTTCACCTTGTGATGCTATTGTTCAGTTGAATCAAGGGCCTCTGACTGCCATATGGGCCTGGACAGACCTGGGCTGGAAAGTTAAATGAACCTTAGTAATGGCAAGTTGTTCATGGATCGCTCAGTTATGCTGCAGTCAGAAATTTCTGGGTTCCCGTGGGCCTCCCTAGTGCACGTACAATGCTGCCACTTTAAAATGTCACAGCCGACAGCCAGAAAGCAAGGTTTTTAGGCATGCTGGACCTGTTCCCTATATTTTCAGTTGAGAGTGCCAATCACTGTGGTATCTAAGTACTAGCTGTCCTTTTGTACACTCTGTGTCACGTAAAAGGGGATCCATCTCACTTATATTCAGCTTTCTAAAAGCTGCTTAGTCTCCCTAGTTCACCAGGGTCCCTCTGCAGATAAGATGGAGAGACAAACCTGTCCAGAGGGTTAATTTTCACTTTTTTTTTTTCCCCTTGTCTTGCAGTGAAAGTCAGGGGAGGCACGAGGCTCATGAGAGCTGTTGCTCATGGACAGCTTTGGCTCAATACCTTTCAGATTTCTGAGTGGAGGTAGGAGAAAAAATCAGAGTGCAAAGTACCTGTACAAACAGTTAAAGAGCTCTTTTCCTTTGATATGCTGCTGTCTTGAGATCCGGTATTGCAAGGTGCTGTGGAGGGAGAGATTTCTGACAGTACATATTTAACAGATCAAAAATAATATGTGTGAGATCTAATAGCCAGAAGCAAATCCTAGGCAAATTCAGACTAGAAATTCACACAGGGATGCATTTTTAGCAGCATAAGTAATTAACCATTGCAACAGCTCACTGAAAGATGTGGCAAATTATCTAACACATGAAATCTTCAACATATGAACAATGTCTAAGTGATACGTATGCTGTAGCTAATATAGAAATTACAATATAGGAGTGACTGGGGGAGGTTCACTGCTCCATACAATACAGAGAATTACATTTGAAAAAAACAGTGGTCCTTTCTAAACCCATCTTATAAAATTCCTGAAGTGTACAGTGCCCAATGATGGCAGTCAGAGTGGGAGTATGCAGAGCTTCAAAGAATTAGGAATCCAAGCCTTCTGAAGTAGAGGGGTGTTTGGTATGCCTTTTCTATCAAGTTGTGCATTTATGGCATTACATACTTTGTTGTCTATCCTTCCTTTCACGATTTTTCCCTCATTCTAACTGCAAGAAAATGAGTTCTTGTTGCAGTGACAGAAAAGCTCACTCAGGTTACAGGCAGAGTGGAGCCAGTGAATTTTCTGCCCTTTTCTCCCTTTGCTAACCCTCAACAAATCTGATCATGTTGAGACATCAGGATATGTCACTTGAGGAGGATGGCTGTAGTGATTAGCTGCAATGCAAACTCGTGCTACACTTCATGGCCTTGAACCAGAGGCAGTTGAAAGATGTTTAGCGGTGACTGAATGGCAGAAAAGCCCCTTATTCTGAAGAGAACCCTGCTAAAAATACAAAGATTTACATGCACACAAAGTACAAGTTCCTCCCCAAATGGAAAAGGGTGCACAAACTTCTGTCTAGTTGCAATCTTACCTACACCCACTCCCCAGCAGTCCAGAGGGAAAAACGCACAAACCCGCTTGGTTTTCCCTTGGAGCTGATGATGTTATCCCCTTATTCTGATGCCTTTGCCGACTGTCTATAGTTGCCTATGCCTAAACATCCCCCAGTTGATATATCCCAGTCACCAGAGTCCCTGGAGTCCCTCTTATCCCCAGCATTTCCCATGACATATAGCCACAGACCCAGAGATACAATACTTCCAGCAACCTAAGTTCTCAGACTGATTCCCTGGTGAAGGCTTCCACGCCTGGAGCTCTGTCAGCCACTGGACAGAGGAGATGGCCAGGAGTCAAGACATTGCATTTGGTGGAAGATGTTCACCAAATGTAGTGACCAGAAGATTTCAGATTTAGCTTTCTAAAGGAACAGAGTCATACCACAACATTTCCGAACAGCTCCAGTTACAACTGTGTAACACCAGCCAGTATTCAGAAGCTGTGCCAGGAAGCTCTCCACTTTGCTACACTCCTTTATTAATAGCATTTTGCCAAGCTGCCCTCTGGGACAAGATTATTATATAGTGGTTAGATGTCTGCTAGTGGAGGAATGCTTTATTTTGCCTTTTAACCACAGTCTGACTTGAATTCCAGCACACAAACTAGGAGGTACCTGGGCTGCATTATAGCTGCATCTGGTTAGCTTTTCTGGCCCTACAAAAGACCACAGACAAGAATGAGATTGATTTATTGATCTCTCCTTCCTCCCACAGCTTACACAAGCAGCGGCAACAATCTACTCCTACACACACCTGCATCTCAATTTACAGCAGCTTCTTCCTAATGAATATGCAATTTTTTTCTTCCCACATAAATGCATCGTTATCTGACGTATACCAAGAAACATTTAGATCACACCCATCTTTTCTTTAGCCTTCCAGAGCTCCTAGCAAAAACATCATTATCAAAACTCTGGCAAGAAAACACCGATATGAAGTATGTCTATTGAAGCAGAATAGGGAATGTCTAAAAGAGAAGCCCATTTTGTTGTACACCGTGAGTGGGTGAGTGGCCTGAGTTTTTCCCACTGCTGATCTCTTTTGTGCAACAATCTTCTTTTATAAAGTAGGTCTGAGACTGCTTTATGTGTTTCTGGCTAAATATTTCACAGTCATTACTGTGAGAAGGGAAAAATAAACAACACCAAAGCTAACACACAGTGAAACACCAGCCAGCGAAGAGTTTCTCCTAGTGGCACAAACCAGAATGAACAATAAAGCTGAGGCTATCTGCCTGTTACAAAAGCAAAGGGATCCAATACAGATCCCATGTGTGTTGTAACGTGAAGGATAAAAATCACTGCATTTCCCTCCTGTATTGAAATATTAGATTATAAAAAATAATGACTAGAGCAAAAAGATGTAGCTAGAGGGAAGTTCTAGGAGAGGTTTCTGTTGAAATGAGACAGACATCATGCAATGCACAGTCCTTGTCTGAACCTTTTAGAACATGATTTCGAGCTTGTTCACACACTCAGACTACTGGACAAATTAATTAGACTAATTAAAAACTACTATCTTTTGGTGTTTGGCTGTTCTACAAATGTAGCAAAATTTTTAAGCCAAAAAAATCTCATGACTTATGCTTAGTGAATTCCAGTTCTTTGTGGTTTTTATTTCAATTATATGAAAGCAAGGAGCACCTCACATATGAGGAAAGGCTGAGAGAGCTGGGACTGTTCAGCCTGGAGAAGAGAAGGCTCGGGGGATCTTATCAATGTGTATAAATACCTAAAGGGAGGGTGCAAAGAGGACAGAGCCAGGCTCTTTTTAGTGGTGCCCAGTGACAGGACCAAAGGAAATGGGCACAAACTGAAGCACAGGAGGTTCCCTCAGGAAACACTTTTTTTATTGTGAGGGTGAGTGAGCACTGGAATAGGTTGCCTAGGGAGGTTGTGGAATCTCCATCCTTGGAGATATTAAAAAAAAGCATCTAGACATGGTCCTGGGCAACCGGCTCTAGGTGGCCCTGCTTGAGCAGGGAGGCTGGAGAAGATGACCTCCAGAGGTCTGTTCCAACTTCAACCGTTGTGTTGTTCCATGATTCTGTGAAGGTGGTTGTAATGTATCAGGTAATTTTTTTCATTACTCTAGTGCTGCAAAAGGGGACACTAAAGATATATCTACACTGTTAAGTGATTCATGCCCTTTCCCTGCGTCCTTGTCTTTTTAGCATCCACACACACCATATGAGCACGCGAATGGTCTCTGTGTTGGAGTGAATCTAGTTTTCTTAGTAAGGAAATCTAGACAAGGTATAAAGGATGATCAGTCTATGTCAGGGTCCATACTCCATGTACTCCACCTGTACCAGATGGGACTTTCAGCATGCTCTGGTCATGTGAAGGACTCCCTTGTGCTCTCCGAGATCAGTCAGGAGTGTGAAATGTGCTAAAAATTCTTATGTTTTGGCAAAAGAGAACCAGATGTTTCTTGCACTATTGTTGTGATTGGTTGTTCATTGCCTGGCTTCTGATAAACAGTACAGTTGCAATCTTATTGCCCCAAAGGACTATGACACAGGAAGAGATGTGCACAAGCCAGTTCACAGCAGCTGGCAAAGCTCTTTGGTATGGCTGTCAGTTTGGACATAGGCTAAGAGAAAGTGACCTTTAAAGTTTCTTTTTTTACACATGTAAAGTTATGTCATACCCTTTTTGCCAGTAGGGAATACATGTGGAAATGAAGAATGACTGCTACATTAGATGCATATTCCTACCACCCTCCTGTTCCTTCGTCCAGAAGATCAAGGGTGCAGTAGTTTGAGAAATAAAAAACACTAAAAAAATTCAACATCCAACATATGGGCTTACAGAGGAGTATTGCCATTAGTATGCTCTGCACAAATGCCTGATGTTTTCCTATGAATGGGGAACTGTAACATATAAATTATATGGATCTCACATGCCAAGTAGGAAACTCAACAAGTCCATACAAAAGGTTTGAGTTCAAGTTTCTTGTTCTGTTTTTCTGAAGGAGGTTAATTGATTATGAGACTTAGCTCTACTTTTCCCTTTTACTCTCGCTCTTCATTTTGTTTTCCCAAGTCCTAACTTATCCACTAACTGTTGAATAGAACCAAAGTGAAGGAAATAGGGCAAGTAAACATATACAAAAAATATGGTAGGATGTGTCATCAATATGGTGGAGGATAGACTGAGACACTATTAGCTCTCTATTTCTGGGAATTTCCTTCATTTGCTGTTAAATGCACTGAGCTGATGTTTCACTTCTGTCACTTAAATAACTAATACAATGTGTGAAAAAGGTGCAGAGTTCTTGTGATTTGCTTAAGCAGGCTTCTGGAAACCTGAACAGAGACGAGATCAAGCAAGCGCTGTTATGAATAATAGGAGGGTTGTCACTACAGCAAGCTCCATGCAAGCCAGAAGCCAGGGAGAGGAGAACAGTGCTCAGCATAACTGGGTGTACTTTCAGCATATTGGATGCTTGATCATTACCAATTTTATCTCAGCCAAATCGGGTTTTAAGGATGACCAAAGGAAAATGAGATGATTTCTGGACTTGGATATTGCTCAGTCTGCTGTAGGAGATCAGACCATGGTACTAAAAAAAAAAAAAAAAATCAGGGAGGGATAGAAAAGTGTTTGGCTGAATTTTGTTTGTCAGGATTTCTGTCAATCAAAATATAATTGTCAGTATATATCTCTAAACTGTTTGACATGAAAATTAGAGTAATGCATGTGCACCCATGTAGCACTGACTACATAGTGCATTCAGGATACAGAGTTAAGGATCATTCTAAAATAATCAGAATATTATGGAATTGTAGAAAAGAAACCTTGAAGAGTGAGGTTTTCCTCTTTTTTGTTTCATCAGTCTCTATGAAACAGACACACATTGGCAAGATTTCAAGATTTCATTTCTCATGTTTTGTTTTTGCATGACTTAACTCTGAGCACCTAGAATACTTTAGAAACAGCAATAAATAACATAATCTTTACCCCAGGTGAAACAAGTTTATGTACATATCCACTGCAAATAACAGGGAAACTTATCAGACATGACAGTGATTTGGCCCCGTAGAGCACTAACAAGAACCTAAATTAACATATACCAAGCCACAATTCCCAGACAAAATTCTCTGAGGGAGTAGGATTTGCAGAAGCTTCCAATGAGGCACATGGGAAGGAAACTTCATATTTCCCAATAACATCAGATTAAACTGGAACTTGCAATAGGTGTTACTATCTGTCTTTGCACAATATATTTTGTACACAAAATGCAAAGCTGTTAAAAAAAAAATTTTGTATATGAAATGCACATGGGTTAAAATGAGATGATGAATTTTGTCTGCAATTTTAACACAACCGGAGTCTTAATACCTGGATTCCCACATGCACCAGACGCTCTGCCACATTACTGCAGACAACCATGAGAACTCAAGAAAATAATTTCCCAGAAGACAATTCAATGGTAACCTTTAACTACTAAAATTGTTTCCATTGGCTTTTTCAGACCAATAGAATAATTTCCATGAATGTAATTTAGGAGCAATTAACTCAGTGAATACTGCTGTAGCAAATAATTTCAGTCACAAGAAAGGATGAAAGAAATATTTTGTTTGATCCTTTCTGAAGCTGAGGTCTTTTTTTTTTCCCCCAAAGTTCTTTTAAGCTTGATTTCTTCTTTCAAAAAGCAGTGTGCTTATCCTTTTCCCCCCATCCTCCCCAACTTGGCAGTAGACAAGAAAGAAATCCAGACAAAACCAGCCTCAGACTGTGTTTTTTATTGAACCAATTGATTTCCTCTGCCCTCAAAAAAAAAAGTCATTTGAAAGGCCAATTCGTGTGTATGTTAAAGTTCTTTTTTTTGGGTCATGTAACTAAAAAGAAAGGGTACATCGCTGCCTTGGTCTGTCAAGGTGCATCTATGGTAGCAACTAAAGAGGTTCAAGCACTGTGCTTTAGCTACACAAAGTGTTTCATTTTTCACATCCTTGATAAGCATTTGGTTTGTTTCAATTGGCACTCTTTCAGAAATGCCTTGACATGATTCAAACATGGCATGAGTCAGGACTGCTCCTGACAGATAGCATGATTAAAGTTATTTTCCATGGGGGGAGAGCTACATCTGTTTGTACAATGTGATGTACAATGCAGTGTGATCCAGAACCTGGCAGCATCCTTCCAGATAATGCTGTGGATGAGGTAGGCCAGCATCATAGGACCTTGAGGTCCTGATCTTCTCACAGCTCTAACTCCTCAGTTCAGCTCCTCTCTACAGCACTACCTCAGCATTGCAATGGATGGAGGCAACGCTGAGAAAGAATAGCAGCAGAGGGCTGATGTAGCAGTAGCAAACGTGGAAGAGAGAGAAAAGTGGCAGCAGTAGCTAACATGGTGTTGCTGTCTTCATGTGTTGGTACATCGAATTTGCTCCAAACTGTCTCTACCTTGCATCACTACCGCCCAGAGGTGTGGGGCAGGAGATAGCAGAGAAAGGGAGCAAAGCTGCGTGAAAAATATTGATGAAGCCAGCCTAATAGAAGTTGGGAATAAAGATGACATGTAAGTGGTAAGAATGTATTATATGTCTTAACAGGGAAATCTGGGACTAGTGGAGAACCGTGGTACCTAATATAGTAGTTATTTTCCACTCATTTCTCAATGCAGTCTCTTTTCAAAGATGCACATGACAATCACAGGAGTTCTCAAAGATAAAGCAGTCCAGTGTCTTCTCCAGCTCAATTCTATGGAGGTGGGAAAGAAAAAGAGTGAAAACAAACAAGAGGTGCTAAATGAATGTGCTGAATCAGGCAGTGTGTCTGGTCTTCTCTGTTTGTGTTTGTCTCTGGTGTTTTTCCCTTTAACAATATTCACAGGGGTTTTTGATAGCCAAAGCATAGAGTAGTCAGCAAGAAGGCATCTTCAGCAATCACCTAATAGGGCTTGATGTCCACATGCATCTCTCCCAATGACAGAGATACCATGATCTCATCATCCTTTCCCACATGAATGAGCTGTCCCTGTGATAGAAGGATTTCTCAGTGTCTCATCTAAATCTTTCTCACTGCAATTTAAACCTATTACTTCTTAATAGATGAATAGAGATGGAGAATAATCCATTGATTGCTTCTTTGCAGCAGACTTCTGCTGTCCAAGTAGTGGCTTTTAATAGTCTATCAGTGGTGTGTTGTGTTTTGTGTTTTGGCAGCATCTTTTTTCTGCACTAGGGAAAACCCAGATACTATAACCCTTCAGTAGTTCCATAATGGACCTACTGCAGATATTCAGTAAATTTGGTGCTCCCAGGAACACAGTCACCTTCCTGCTCTGGTTCAGTCACAGCACTCAGCACATTGGCTACTCTAGTTGGTGTTGGAGGGAAGGCAAGAGAGGTCTAGCAGCTCTGCTACTCTCACCAGGTGAACTCACATGGCTGCCACCAATTGCTGTGTTATTCCCTCAGCACAATAAATGGCTGTTCTCATAGGCAGCAAATAGTCCCTTAACCACTTATTGAACACCCCCAGTCTTTGTGACACTCCTGTAATACATGCAACCATTCCTGTTAATGCCTGAGGCACATTTTTATGGTCTTGCAAACTTCAGAGATTTGATTGTCTAAGTATATGGATTCAGGTATGAGTCTGGCTGGTATGATGTACTGCTTGGGGGTACTGATGCACTCATCTGGAGAGGTAGCTGGGAGTCAGGTAAAACACCTGACAACTTATAAAATAACCAATATTTAGGCACCTGAGTCTTGCTCCAGGAATGAACCATGTCATCATACCAGCTCATTTCAGCTGCAGGCACATGCTCTAAGGTTAACCCATCTAACTTCCAGACTTCCAGCTCTAGAAAGGTGCGAGGTTGCCAATAAATCATGTGTTGTTACTCTTAGGACATGTCAAATGACACTAAATGACACTAAATACCTATGACTATGCAAACAAATTGAGCCCAAGAGGTAGAATTCAGCTCCAGATTTTTCAGATTCCTTAATTTAGCTTCCTTCATACACTCTATGTATCTACACTCCTATCAGAGTCAGTTCAACTCTAAGGAGAGATTCAGCTGCCTAAACATAGACAGATAGTGCCATTTTAATTACTTTAGGGTTTCCCTCCTGACCTCCAGCTGCCACCCAAGAAGGGCATTGATCTCACACAGATTCTGTGTTCTATCTGCAGGCCCTATGCATATATCTTGGATACCCTATGCTGCCTGATATGGCATTAAACATTCATTTTCAAGAAATTGAAATCCACCTATAGTCAGTAAAGTCAACTGAGCCCAGAGAGCTGTAGAGCTGATCATGTGCTAACTCCAGCACGACATTCCTGCCTCTTCAGCTCTCTTGACTGTATTGACAGATCTTCATAGACTTCAGCAGTGGTTTAGATACCTCACTCACATACAGAATTCTACCTGTAATCCTCCAGTTAGATGTCTGAATTTGTAGCTGAATCCCACCCCAAGCAGTCAGTCTTCAAATCAGTCTTTGTTTACTTTTCAGAAAGAACAGAAATTCTTCCTATTTGTTTGGCTAAAGAAAGAGAGATAAACTGCTTCTCTTTGCTAGGTGTTTTCTTTGTACAAATCTAACCATGATCACAATACTTATTATCGTTATAATTGGAGGACATGCACATATACATGTGCATACACTCAGCCACTTGATCAGAAGCAATCTACAAAACCACCTGGTGATACTGGAACAGGAAGATGTGTGCATAGGAAGAAGACAAAAAACGAAAGAGGACAATGGATCCAACCATAGGTACTCCAATTCATAAAAAAGAGGATATTTTCACCTTCTTAATAGTAAAGTATTAACAAGCCTTTATGATGGTAAACTAGGTAGGATTCAGCTTGTGGTCAGCAAAAGAACCACAGAATATTTTTATTTCAGTAACTGGTATAGAATATGGAATTACCATATTAAACAGTCAGTTGGAGTAATGGTTTTAAGGAGTTTAAATACTACAGTTGTACAGAAAGGGAGGAGAAGAAAAAAGTGTGTATGTGTATATCCATGTGTCTTTGGTTTGAAGTTGCAGCACAAATCAGATCTTTCAAATAACTTTGCTATGGCAAGAAAATAGCATTTAGAAAAGCCATTACTAGAACAAATTTATTATTTTGTTTCAGTAAACTTCTCCACAGTATGGATTGCTAAAGTACATGAGTCTTATAACAGGTTATCCAGAGCTTTCTATAACAACAGCAGGAGCTATGCAAGCAAGCATGAACACAAAGGTCTGTGCCAATGCATATTAACTTGTCCCATGTAACTTCTACTCTTGCAGTCCTTGGCCCATGTCCATCCAATTTAAATGTCAAATACAGAAGGGAAAATTGTAAACCTTCTGTACTTACACACTACATTGTGGGGTTTTTTTTCCTTTCACTGAATTTTTGCCCAGGGAAGGACAGACCAGAGTTATATGCTTCATACAGTCTGCTTGATATGAACTTTTAAAGGTTTTAGTTTAATCCTGTGCACCTGGTATTACTGTGGGTTCAAACAGTTTTATATTTCTTCCCTACGAGCTCTCCTATGACTTTACAAGAACAAAGCTAATAAATTCCACAGCACCAAACACAGAAGCAATTGGAAGCTGTTTTCTAATCCAGGCCTACACAGCCTTGTGTCTTTCCCCATATCCCACATCCCTAATGACTGGATTCTCTCTCTGCATGGATATAAAACAGTCTATCATTTGTATTTGAATCCCTTTCTTTAATATTATTAGACTACATAGGCACATATTTTAAAGAGGTCAAATGGCTTGTTAACACGGTATATATGGTATTGTGTAGTTCTCAGCAAGCAGATTTGGAAGAACAGATTTTGAAAAACTTTAACATGAGCACTTACAAAGTTAAAGGGAAAAATAAAATGTTGCTTTCTATTCTTAATAAAGTCAATCTGCCTTATGAAATAACCTCATTTGAGGGAGAACTAACCAGTGCTTTATTACTCACCTACCCCTTTGCCCAGAAGTAGCAGCAACATGACATGCATCTTTTTTTTGCATTTACCTTTCCTTTCTTGTTTGTTTCATAACACTTAATTTATCCTGGAAAAGGGAAATACACCTTCAGTCCTCAAAGTAGGACCCTACGTATCTTCACAAAGGCTAAATTTATTGATGACCCCTACTTCCAGGATGATTTAACAGGGAAAAACTGGATCCTCCAAAAGTCAGCTTAAAGCTGACTGTCTTCCACTCTTTAGAGACGCCTTTCCCTCACCCAGGGAACCTGGGAAGTCTACAATCTTTGAATCAAAGCTAGTTTTTGTTACCCCGCACAACTGAGGGTAACATGGTTGACAGCCGCCTAAACATGAGCCAGCAGTGTGCCCAGGTGGCCAAGAGGGCCAATGGCATCCTGGCTTGTATCAGGAATAGTGTGGCCAGCAGGACCAGGGAGGTGATAGTGCCCCTGTACTCGGCACTGGTGAGGCCACACCTCGAGTACTGTGTCCAGTTTTGGGCCCCTCACTTCAAGAAGGACATCGAGGTGCTGGAACGTGTCCAGAGAAGGGCAACGAAGCTGGTGAAGGATCTGGAGCACAAGTCTTATGAGGAGCGTCTGAGGGAGCTGGTGTTGTTTAGTTTGGAGAAGAGGAGGCTGAGGGGAGACCTTCTTGCTCTCTACAACTGCCTGAAAGGAGGTTGTAGTGAGGTGGGGGTTGGTCTCTTCTCCCCAGTAACAAGTGACAGGACGAGAGGAAATGGCCTCAAGCTGCACCAGGGTAAGTTTAGGTTAGATATTAGGAAAAACTTCTTCACTGAAAGGCTAGTCAGGCACTGGAACAGGCTGCCCAGGGAAGTGGTTGAGTCCCCATCCCTGGAGGTATTTAAAAGACAGGTAGATGCAGTGCTTGAGGACATGGTTTAATGGCGGACTTGGCGGTGGTAGGTTAATGGTTGGACCTGATGATCTTAAGGGTCTTTTCCAACCTTAACAATTCTATGATTCTATGATTCTATGATTGGGGTCATTGCCCTGCTACTATTTCTGTGCAGTGAGGCTGGGATACAGGTTCCTTCAAGCATTTGCTTTGCTCATGTTGTCTCTGCAGAGTGGTAACACAACATGGTCTTTATCTTCCCATATAGTTTTCCTCTGTTCAAGTAATGGGAACTAATGACAGAGGATATGATCCACAGTACAGCATGGTTTACTAGTTATTTCCCTCTGTACAAGTCAATACAGATAACTGAGAGGATTAAACCAAAAATTTGGTTCTAGGTCTGCATAACAAAATAAAAGTAATTCTCCTTTTAATCCTAGGAAACAAAAGCAAACCATTGTTGTTGATGCTGCTAAGAGTGTTTCAAGGCCTAAACATTCCTAGGCTCTTCATACACCCAAAGAGTTTTGCTGCAATTGTAACTTTCTTTCCTATGACAATGCATCCAAAGCCTACAAAAGGAAAAAAAAACAAACCACAAAAACCCCACAACCCAGATTTCCCAGAAATTCCATCTTACCCTAGAGAGAGAGAAAAAGAGGACTGGAAAAGACATCCTCTTGCAGGCTGTTAGGGTGGGATTTGTCTCACCTGGCTCTAAGCATTTACATTAATAGGTGTCAATAGCTGAGCTAGTCATCCTGGGCTCCATTACAGTCAATGGGGACAAATAAGCACTTTTGTAAAGTAATTTATCTAACCTGTTTCAGACTGAATTGAACTTTAGAAATGCCTAATTCTCTCCACTGACTAGAAAGGGAGGTCAGCTTTACTAAATCACATGTGAATGTCTGTTGTCACTCCATTAGATGAATCTCATTTTTTCTCTCTCTCCTCTTATTTTTGATTCATCTCCTTTTTTGCTTGGCTTTTTTTCATAAGTCATTTTTACTCTTTCTTTTTAGGACAGTTTGTCCTCTCTACACATGATCATATAAAGAAAACAGTTGCCTAGCCACTCTCACTTGAGAAAACTCAGGGAAACTCAGCAGCACAGTCAATTGACAGCAATCAGCTAAGTGCTGGGTAAGGAGGTCACAGGAAAGTACAGCAAATTTGGAATAGTTGGCGACTTGTTGTGTTACACAAGGGAGAAGAGTCATGCTAAGGAAGAGATTACAGTTAACTGGACAGAGTGAATATGCAGACCAAGGATTGACAGATTTCTTCTAACATCCTTCATTTGGGCTACTTAGTAAGTTCACCAGTATAGTGTGCTTTTGTCAAAAAACATGCAAAAAAGCGCAATGTGCAGGATTTAGCTCTCAACACTCAACAATATTCCTTACAATTTTTGCTTCATTCCCACTAGTGGTAGATTTCTGTTAGCATGGAAATATTTCTAATACCTTGTCAGTGTCTACTATTATTAATGAACCTTGCTTCCATAGCACAGGAGAAGAGGTCAGGATTGCAGACATCAAGCAAAAGTGAAATTATTTCATTCCTGATTTTGCTACTTCTATTTTTACATGGTAATCTGCCACTTGAACCAGAGATCTAATTGGAATTCATATTGAAACAGAGAAGCAACTTTTATGTTAGCTAGTCCAGATGATCTAGCCATTTAAATTCAACAATATGGAACACACTAACTCATTTGGAATCCATTTACGGACACTTTTGCTGTTGCTATTGTATTGCTACCAAAACCCAAAGTGGATAGTTAAAACTGCAGCTATATCTCTGGGTATAATTACCAAAGAAGAAGTTATTCCTATGAAATTGATTAAAATAATAAAATTAAGGAACATATCAAACTAAATAATACATACTTAAGGTTGCCCAGAGAGGTTACAGAGCCTTCATTCTTGGACATATTCAAAATTGGACTGGACACAACCTTGAGTGAGCTGCTCTAGTTTACCCTGCTTTGAGCAGGGGGATTAGACATGACAATATCCAGAGGTCCCTTCCAATTTGACAATTCTGTGGTTCTATGAGTCTAAGCATGAAGTCACATTTAATTTTGACTTCACTGAGATTACTGAGATGCTTAATGTAAGTGCATCTCATACCTGTGCGTAGGATTTAATTTTCAGAATAGTGTCCCAAAGATAGGAGCACACACTATTTTATTCATAGAAATGAGCACTTTAATGTCTCTGTTTTGCAGTCCAGAAAGTCTACAGGCATATCTAATTGATATGTACAATATTCAAACTTCTGAACAGAAGCGTATAAAGATGTTTAGAAATCTTTATTTTTTCATTCAGGGTGGGATTCATTTTGACAGCACTTTCATGACTTAAAATAGATGTCTGGACTAAATTAATCACTAAAGCTTCCTTTTTCATCAATCCAAAGATACAGGCACTTCTAGAAGATGGCTTGACCTGTCTGAAGACAGGTTTTGAGAATACACAAGATGAATGTCCCAGTGGAGGTCTCCATTTGTTTTTCTGAGCTATTGAACGAGCCAACCCTGCTGACTGAGACTGCATGCATAAATTTTAATGTTGAAACTTGATGAACTCAATCTGAGTCTCAATGTAGGTTAAAAATAGAGTACTCCTGATTCTAACAGTGTTTAGAATTGATTAAAAACTTGCTTTCTTTTGTTTTTTAAAGTCTTTTGTCTTCAAAAACTATCCTAGTGAAAATTTCATATGAATGGTGGCTTGAAAAAAATATATACTATTATGAACACTCTTCTGAATTCCACTTAGTGATTTCTTACTCATCTAAAAAAATCTTCAGGGCAAACAGTTACTGGGTAATTCTGTGAGCCAAGCATGAATTAAATACTATGGACAATAAACTGTCCATAAAACATCTGTGCTTCTACCTTATTGAATTTGTTTTCAAAATATTCACAATGCTCTCCTTTAAAAAAAAAAAAACAAACCAAACAAAAACAACAACGAAAACTCCAAAAACTAGTAAAGCTGATAATATGACATGTGAGAATTCCATATTATTTCAGTATCCACCAGCTACCATATGGAAGGACCAGATAATTAACTGTTTACTATTCTGACTTCAATAGCTTATATTCACATAGACTGAAGAGGCTTGCAGAGATTCCCCAGAGCATATCATGACAATGATTTTTTAGAAAGACAGCATAATCAGACATGAATTCCATTTTACTCTGATTATATGTTTTCTGTTGAGTTTTACACTTTCATCTCATTACAGAGGCATTTTCACCAGGTGGGTTTATACAACTGAAAAAAAGTGTATGTACACAGAGATGTTTAAAGGGATGTTGGACATCTTGTATCAGACAGTAAATCCTTGCTTGCTTCCTTGTGTTTCATGTCACTAGGATGCCATGGAATAACAGCAGAGTAAACTGGGCTTTATTACTATTATTATAATTCTTGATTATGGAAGGAAAAATAAATGTTAAGTATCTGGAAACAGATTATAGATTTATAGCTGAGCTCTGTGCTCTGCACATAAAGCTGTGGAAGTAGAATACTTAGTTTACCATTATGTCATGATTCATTTTACAAAAGCTGACTAAGCATTTGGTAGAGTTAACCTTATTAGAGTCCTAGAGAGATGTTATGAACTCTCTTGGGACACTCATGGTTCAAACATAAGGATGCCACAGAATTTTCTTGACTAATATTAGCTACTGCAGTCTTCTCTTTAGATCCATGAATTACCCACACTTAGAGTAGTTCATTCAACCCTGTCAAGATATTTCTTAGAAACCCTGGGGAATCTGTGAAAGTGTTCTGATTACTTTAAAAATGTTTCAGTTTCCTGCTCTTAAAAGTCATTGCCCTAAAGGACAGAGATGTCTTAGGAGCTGCAACATTATTCAGAATCAGCTTTATCAAAAAAGTTTTGAAATTAAAAAAAATGTTTACTTAAAAACTCTGATTTCAGTAACAGAGCAACAATTCATAAATCTCAAAAACTGAAATTCATTATCAGGATCATACCTAAAGCTTTGCTCTAGCATTCCTTAGCTGTTTTGTGGGAATAGCTAATAGCAGTTGGCATATCCTGGAAAGTTCCTAAAGTGAAATCTGTTCTGTTCCTGTTTTTTACAGGAAGATTATTATTCATTACATGTCAAGGTCCTGCTCTGAATGAAATGTTCCCTAGGTAGTCCTCAAAAAATATATTCTTTCCCTTCCTTTTTTTTTTTTTTAATTTTCCCTTTTCGCTGTAATTTGACAATGGGACCTCACACATTACTGCAGAAACTTATCTATCATGTTTCTCCCTTCTTTTTACGATTTACTAGACTATTACATTTTTACATTTCTGGATTTAGGCACAGGATGCCTTTCTGTGCTTCTGACCTCTTTAAAACACAGATAATATTACTTTATAAATGTTACTGAAATGTTAATAGTAAAAGAGTCCTATAAAAGTGACTAAATTCAGCTTACTAAGATTTTTTTCTTAGAACAAGAGAATTGCATGAGAACATAAAGATTGATTTGAAGATTGAATTTTCCCAACTCACTGGCTAGATTTAGAAGAATCCATCACACCTGAATTATAATACACCTAAGAGATGCTTCCAAAGATATTTTTCATAGCTTTTATTCAGCACTGCCCTTGGTGCAGCAGGACCTAGGTGATGATTTTTCCCAATGTTTCTTGTACCCAGCGAATATCCAGTCCCAACTGGGTATTTAAGTGCCAGATCCATAAAGGAAATGGGTGTAAAAGATCAGTGGTTGGGTGGCAGTGAGATTCTTAAAACTCCTGGTTTTGACTTCAAGGCATTGCCCCCAACCCAATCCAGGTTGATGTTGTCGTAGCTAGGCTAAAATCAGTTTTCTTTCATTCTTCTCTTTTTTTTCTGTATTAGTCTCTACACGGTAACATATTCTCAGCAGGAGGAGTAGATAGTGATTGCTTGCAATCTCAGTTATAGGTGATTAGATCACTTTTTGGAGAAATGAGTTGTAATTTTCCAGACTGAGGAGGGAGCAGGATTCAAAATGCCTGCTTGCCAGAGAGCATAAACAATTCTGAACTGACACAGTTGCTGAAATAGTTGAGCTGCAGAAGATATCTGATTAGGCAGTAGTACTCTGGAGGCTGGATTCCTTCCACTCCACTTCAGGTACCAGTCAATAGGCAACAGAAGGTTATGCATTTCAGAGAGTATTTCAACTCCATGTACATACCAGGTTTTTTCAATCTACTGAACAACAAATTCTCCCTCTGCAGATCTCTATCTGTCCTCATTAACTCTTAGGAAGAGTTTACAATGCCCATGGTCCTTTCTTAAATATCTCAGTTAAATGTTTAAATTGAGACAAACTCTGTCTGGTCCTAAAAGCCCCTAGAGCTTTTTGTTAAAGATGTGCCCTGACAGATGCGGCTGCTACACAGGACATTTTAAGTTAGGCATCACTGTAAATTCTCTCATGAACTCTAGACCATAGTCATTAAATTTCACGCTTTTGCTTTCTGTTGTTGATTGCGGAAACTTTTCTGTTAAAAAGTCATGTTAAATCCAGTGTGAAATCCCAAGGTTACGCTATTCCAACTAACTGCAATTCACATCGAGTAATATTAGGAGAATAATTTCACAATTGTCTATGTAATAATTTGTATCTCAGTTGTTACTGTGCTTTTCCCAAATTCATATTATGAACATTTGTGTTCTGTAATTAGTGTGGAAAGATGATGGTCTCCATAAAGTCCAATTTCCCTAAAATGTTCAATTGCCTTTACCCCTAGGTTACTATGTTTCATTTTTTAAGACTAGTTTCATTTCATTGAAATGACTTGTCAGGCTTGGATGGATGTGAGTTTCAAATGGCAAACAAACATACATAGGCACAGACCCTAATGAACCTACGTTATAATTATGCAGAAGTATGTGTATGTTGGTTACTGTCAATGAATAGCAAAAGTACGGAACCTTAATTAAGAAGTGGGAATGTGATACTGTTGGATGGTGTTATTGCTTTTTCTGGGAAGAATTATTGCATCTTTAATCACAGACAAGGTTCTCGGAAAATCGCTTGCCTCAAGCAAATAAGAACTTGGAAGAAGAAATGAGCATATAGAAGACTCCCAGCAATCTTATTTTTCCAATGTGACCAAACAGAAATGTTTGCATGCAATTAATGTAGTTGAAATAAACATATTGTGACACCAAATATCAATTTAAGGCACTAGTAGACTCATTCAAGTGAAGCACTGCATCCACTGCTGCTATACTAAATTTTAAAGAAAACCCACAAAATCCCAAGAGTTTCTCTGCCAGAACTCACTATCATCAACACTTAACCATCATTACTGTAAACAGTCCTTTTCTTTAATCTTTGGTATTATTTTATTGTCACATACATCAGTGCAGCCCAATTACATTGACAAGTCCTTTCTGTATTGCTTGTTTCTACACATGGCTCAAGCCGAGCAGAGAAATCAGGAGCATGACCACAGTTCATGAAAACAACACTGATGGTTTAAACATGTGTTTACTACTGAACTGGACAAAAAGAAATGTTTAAAAAAGGACAGACTGTTAAGTGGGTAACCACTGGGTAGATCTCATTTCATTTGCCTAAGTGTTGATTAGAGCACACAAATATTGAAACCGGAAGACTTTTTATGGATCCACACTGGCCTTTGTTTCCTATTCATGTGACAATTGTATTAGGTTTTGAATAATAATATTTATAGATGAATATTTACAGCAATAAATTCCACCTTTGGTTCCACAAGGATGTGTCTAAATCACCTATTAAAATGGAGGTAAGAATTTGCAATGGCGTAGAAGTCCAACACAGTCACAAATGATTAGTAAGCGGATCACTTATGATAAGCAGTTCAGTAACAGATCCTGCCCTTCTGCTCTAACTGTATAAGATCTGACACCCCTGGAAATAAGGGGATTCTGCATGCCTTGATTTTTGAGCTTTGATAACACAATAGATGCTGGAGTCTATCCTAAGTGCCATATTAAGTTGTCTGAGCATGACTTGCAGAGCCAAATCTCAGTTTATCTGTACCATCACTGTAGATATATGAAGAGATCCAGAAAAGCCTGCAACACAGCTTGTAGAGCTGATCCATAGCCACTGAGCTGTGCAGGACCAATGCTCACCTATCCCTTTTGAGGAAGATGTGGGCTTTTGACAGCCAGTGTCCATTATGGGGGCATTCTGAGAAGGACCTTTTGAAAAATAAGTAAACAGCATGATGATCAAGAAGTTGTTGAGGCTTCAAGTGCATCAACAGGGTCAGGAACTTCATTCCTTCCTCTTAGGGGTTTAGCTGCCTGTGTTCAAGGTCAGCTCTGATATAGTGAAGCCTTGTAACCTTGGATCAAACTTTCGCAAACACAGCAAAGTGTGTGAGAAAACAGTGAGAAGCTTCACCTGTTGCTTCCTTACCCCAGGAGCTGCACTTCAGCCATGTCCTTGGTCTTGGTCCTTGCCTGGGCTTCACTACATATATTCCCACCCCTCCTTTGCTGATCCTGACCTTGCTTTGCTGACATGACTTCCTAGCTTGACCTCTGGTCTGTCTCATCACAGCAGACTTAGCTGAGGATCACCGGACTATTTGGTTGACCCTGGTTACCATCGTCAGACCTACTCTGCTCTTCTTGTTATGTCATTGTAGGAATGTACTGCTTGTTGGTGAGATCATGGCTCCAGCCCGTCACTCCAGCTCCTGGCTCTCCTCTTGTGAAGCAGCCACTCCTGCTGCTTCCTAACAGAAGGCTGCAGTGGGGGGAGATCAAAAATAGAGGCCACCTTATTTCTGGGTGGTATGTAATCTGTTAATATTAACACTTGTATACCTTAGGTGATATACTCTCACATATCTTTATATGCATTTCAAACTCAGAAGGAGAAGGATGTTGAGGGAAATATTCCAACTTCTCTTTAAAAATGCTAGTGGCTGCTGGGTGTAGACAGCAAGGGAGCTGAAAACAGACATCACTTCCTCATGCTCCAAAAACACACAACATCCTTGCAGATGCCTGGAATGAGAAGTGCAGGAAAGATTTCAGAGAGACTCTTCAACGGAAAAATAATGATTTGTGGGGATTCTGACAGAGAAAGATAAGGCTTGGGACCTGGTTGGTAGGATTTGAGGAGAAGATTCAGTTGTGCCAAGCAAAACACACATAACTTCACATTCATTCTGAAAGCCATAAGAAACAATAGGGTGTCATTGTACTTGTGGTGCGGTTTGATTGATTTGTTGGAAAGAAAGTAGGGTTGTTTTATTTATTCTGAACTGGAGAGAGAAAACTGTCACATTGTCTTTATTAACCATATGTTTCCACCCTTTCCTACATTTAAATGCATATATATTGACATATTTTATTTTCTGCTGTGTATCCCTCTCCTAATCCTGATTCCATGCTTCAGTTACTTCAGTTAAATGCAGGATTAGCAGTAACAGTGGTTTTATTTTTATTTTACATACACTTCATACAACCATTAAAGTATGGCCTTTTGTCTAAATGCCTTTCTTATGCATCCATGATGCAAACACAGCAATTCCATTGCAGAAGAGACTGGGTAAAGATGCACAGATGAGTAAGGTTGAGTTTTATTCAATCTGGAGTATTTTCAGTGAGACGACGTGATTTGTACCCATTACTGCTTATACTGGTGTTTCAGCATGCTGTGAGATCAGAGCAGAGATGGATCATACTTCTAATCCAACTCTTTATAAAATGCATGGAGGAATCTCAATTACTTCTGCATCAATTTAATTCACATCTGTATGGGAACAGGAAACTTGTTCCTTGGGAGTGAAGAAAGGGCCATCTTTTGGAGGAACCCACTGTGGCATGTCAAGGCTGCTGCAAAGATTCAATCAATTTGAGGAATCTGTTCAACACTGTCTCCTCCTGACTCTCAGACTGAATGGTTTTCCTCCCCATATATCTGATACAAAAATGCTTCTGAACTTGATGAAACTTCTTTGGACACAAAGAAAGAGATAAGCATACTTTTAAAATTCCTAATTGCTAGCAGGAAATAACAGTTATAACATGATCTGCAAATTAGTGATAAACTATGATGCTGATGGAATCAAGATCTATAATGAAAACTATGTAGGTGTGGCAAAATGGTGTTATAACTAGAACTTTTTTTTTTTCAAATATGGACTATTAAACCCCCAAACACCTTAACCCTATTTTGACCCATCGCAAAATTTTATGTTTGCAATTTAGACTGAACACAGCAAACATGCCAATCTCCCAGAAACTTAGGTATTTAGCAACTTCTTGTTTGTGCCCAGACTTTTCACAGAAAGGAAATACAGGCAAATGGCTCAGGCAGGAACTTCAGCATGCAAAAGAGAAACCTAGTGTTGATAGCTGGGGAGTGAGAACCCAGGAACATGCCAGTGAAGTCTCTGGTCACTTCTTCTTGTAACACTGAAACATTGTAGGAACCCTGGGATGCCAGGGTACCTGCGTCTGACATTTTTTGAAATTTGGACAGAGGCTGGATTCTGTGTCATAATTCCAGGAGAGAAATGTCAGGTATAGTCAGGTCCCAAAGAACTTGGACTGATAGCAAAAACTTCACATTTCCAGCTTTGCTGTCTAAGCCTGAAACGTGGGCTCACGGATCCCAGATTCCCAGCCTCAAAACAATCTACCTGCTGTACTTTCTCAAGAACCGTGGTCAAGTGTGTTACGTCAGCTTAGTTTTTGAGCTAAGTCAAGATTGTTTTGATAACAGGAGTTTGTTCACTCATATAAATGCAGTGCTTTGGAGAATTAAAATGGATGTGCTCTAAATGTGATTATTGACAGAAATAGGGCTTGTGAAATCAAAGGCATGAATCAGAATAGGAAGCTGTGTTCCTCATGCTATGCTCTATATATGCTTGGTTTTTTATGGTCAGGCACTTATTTAAGAAAATGACATGCTCCATTTAGTGAAAGCAATGGAGCCATTTTAGTGTGAAACAGAAGTAATGAATGCAGTGTGAGGATGGGGACCCTACATACTAAACACGGCTCTGGATAAGAACAGATTTGTTCATCAGTGGGGTTGTGTGCATTTACAGCAGGACTGAGTTTACTACAATGCTTTGTTCTTTTTGTTGTCATTCATTAAGATACTTAATTTCCTACTTACCTCCAGAGAAGGACCTATATGAATACACACTATGCTCATTTATTTTTATATGGCACTGCTCATATTTAGACTCCTTCAGTGTGTTATGATGATTTGATCATTATAATGATATGTAATACAAACATAACACTCTGTATACTTGTAGTTAATATCCACCAGAAAAATCCTATCCATTATTATGTGGTAAATACAGAACCGTTCACTGCTTATGTGAGCAATGAGTCAAGATAAATTTTATGTCTGAAGCCGCTGCCATCTCAAAAAATTTTAACACACATTTTTGTTAATAGATTGGCATCTTTGGTGACCTTTGATATTGTCTGAAGCTGGACTCACTTGGGAAATGTCTTATCATTATCTTATCATTAAACCCTCATTTAAAAGTTTATTTTGTGTATATTAGTAGGTTTTCAAGTGGCATTCATAGGAAGTGATTAGGTTGTGCAACTCCTAGATGAGCATTTTGTGTTTACAAATATATCCTATTTTCTCTGCAAGTTTATTTCTCTAACACATTCCCTCCTGCCACTCACACAGGCAGGGAATTGTTTTGCAACAGCAACATGACACTATCTATCTATCACAGATAATCTATTCTTTGGCTGGTCAGCTATACTGGCCAATGTTTTATGCTCTGCCAGACCTTGAAGGTGGGGAGGTCATAATATTTTGATTATATCAAAGCCACTCTGAAAGCATTCTCATTAATGAGCAAAATAAACAGAACAGTGGAATGACCTAGGACATGAAAGCACAGAGCGTTTCCCAGCCGGGTGGAGCAGCTTAATAGATCAGCGAGACAAAGTAGTTTTGTGACAAACTAGAATAAGATATTTAAGCTCTTGCAGGATTGCAGGACTATTTCCTTTCGCAGCAATGATGAAAGATACTCAGACACTTAAGAGTCTTTCTGGACCACCGCCTCAATAATTTACAAGTTTAGGAAACTCATTTGTCCTATGGCTTCCTCCTGAAACACACCAGGTGTCATGTGTACATACCTACATTCCCTCAGTAATTGTGCAAATGGATTTTCTGCTAGACAGTTTTCCATGAAAAGGAGTGATTCTTAGCCAGGTACATGGCTCAGATGAATTTTCTTTAGCTGAAGATTTGACCCTAAGTTCTCTATGTCCTTATTTATTTTTTTTTGTGTGAGTGTTTAAGTTTACCATGGTAACTCAGGATGGATATTCCAAAGACAGATTTATGTCAATAATCCAACCAAGTCAGCTGCTTAAACCCTCTAAGGCAAGGTTAGAGGTTAAGGTTAGAGCCTTAAACTGCTGAGATCCACATGTACTAGTATCATTCTCATTTCTACATCCTCAGTTTCAAAGCTGAGTGGGAATGTTGTACCCACAGTACAGATAACTAATGTCCTCTCTTTTGCATGGATTCCTGGTATTGAATCATGGAATACATCCAGAAGATACTCCTAAGCAAGGACATAAATGACAGGATTCACTTCACCTAACATTAAAGGATATAGCTCCAAATTCAGATATATATGGACTCATTTCAGCTGTCCACACATAGGTATCCTGTGCCATTTGAGGTGCCATGGCTTGTCTGTGATACTTGCCAAGGGATATCAATTATGGGAGACTCGTGCCCTCCTACGGTAGCTGGAGGCCAGACCAGGTATCCTAAGGCATCTCAAATGGCACTGCTTATCTATATGTGGGCAACCCCTCACCATTACAGCCAGAAGCTGGGAGACTGGTTCCTTGAATAAAGATCTCCGCTCCCCTAAAAGGAGTCTAGAGACCATTGGCACGATTCATTTGCCTCAACCTTGGTATCTACTGCCATTTGAGGTGCTCCATGGCATCCCAAACATGCATGTGTAGCTGGCAAAAATGACATAGGTTTCATAGAAAACCTGTGACCTTTTGGAGCAACAGCTGGACACCAGACAGGATTTCATGGGTCATCAGAAATGGCACTAGGTGCCAATTACTAGACACCTGAATAGAAACCCTAGGTTAAAAGTAGAAGCTTATGCTATACACATCTAAAGTGAGGGAAAATGAATTGTGTCTTGAAATAACAGATAGCATCTGGAGGTTTTGCTTTCCTTCCTGCCAGGACAGAGTTATACCTTATAGTACATTCACGACTTCTTCTTCCAGTTTTATACTTCTTCCAGTTTCATTTGATACACTTCCAATAATTTTTCCAATGAAGTTGCCAACAAATGCATTTCTGTGTCAATAAGCATTTCCAGGAGATAAATTTAAATTCTGGAGATAAGGGAACAGTTCAGATTTAAGGCTCATTTGTTTTGCGGCCTTTGAGCTGACATTATCAATTACCATTTCAATTACTGCTAATTGAATTGCTGAGGTTTCTAGATAGTGGGTTGATAGCACTAACTCATTTCATCTAAACCAAAAAACTACCAGGACCTTTCAATCACAAACTCTCACTTGCGATTATCATATATAGATACTAAAAGGTGGATGTACTAGATAAAAAAAAAAAGCAGCTGACAAGTTCACCCTAAAACTCACTGTGACTCTGAAAGACCTTGAACAAATGCATGACTTTTTTAAAACCTCAAAGCAGTAAAGAGAGTACAATTTATTACAAAACCTGAACTTAATTGTCATGACAGTTTAGGGGGTTTCTTGGGTGTCAGATGTTATGCTCATAAAGCACGATTTAACTCAAATATAACAAGGAGATGCTTCTCTGGTTTCTGAATTTCCAGAAGGAGATTGATGTTGATAATATGGAGGTGTTTGCATGTATGTACTGCAAAAAATATTTTGCCAGTATTCTGACAAAAATATAACCAACATATGATTAATCCAGACATCCCAGAAGTGGTTTTGATGTTTCTATGAATGTCAGAATTTATGTTTGAAAGAACATCGGTAAAATGGAAACATTTTGTTGGTACTGAATTTGTACCCCCTTTCTTTCCATCCTATGTTTTCCATATGTTTGACAACTATAATGCAAGATTTTAAGTATGTGATGTCACCTAAAAGCATGGGCTCCCCAGAGCCTTCCTGAAGTCATTGTGTAATGCCAGGGTCCACCTCAATTGCAAATCAGGAGCTCAGGGAGCTCTGTGTCTAGTCCACATACCACAGCATTCTTTAGGCCTGATGCTCAGATATCAATTATATCTGAGTGTACTTTGTTGATATTGCCTTTTCTGTTTATAGAAACCTAATAAAAATAATCTTAAAGAAAAACACCAACAAAACCACAAAAGGTCTGTATGCTTGGCAAAATTTATTCAAACCACAGCATTTCACATAGTATTTTCACTGTTCTGCTCCTGCCAGTATCAGGAAGTGCCCTTGCAGCAGACGAAGAAAATAAGAGGAGTGTACTAAACTTTTTCAAACCTCAGAAGGGCTTTGAGGTTTGAGCAAGGATCTCAGCCAATTCTTATTTTATCTGAATCCGGTCTTCTTTATTCCTAATGGTAACAAGATTCCTCTCCTTCCTCTCCCTCCTAAATGCCTAAAAACTGGTAGCTGAAAATAACCCGGGGAAGGATTGTCCAGTAATTAATGAAGCCACCTAAGACTGAGAGGATTCAGCCTTAATTTCCTTTTCAGACATAGATGTCCTATGTAACCATTCCTCACTTTCCTTATTAAAAAAAAAAAAAAGAGATTTTGCTTTTGTCACGGTAGTGCTGAGAGGCTAAAGCCATTAAAATGATAGAGTGGAAAAAGTACTATGCTAAGGGGCAACCATAAGTTCCTTAGGACATGTTTGCAAGTTTCCAAGTGATTAATTTATCACAGCTTAATGCATTGTTACTTTCCAGCCAAATTGTGATTGCTGACCATAGCATTCTGGCTAACTGCAAATGTGAATTAAATGTTGTAGCAGAAACCATTATACAGGAGGTTAAAGATACAGCACATTACTTTGCAAGTGAGAAAGGGTAGGAGATCACACAGAAAGCTACTACTAATCAATTGAGTCAAGTGCAAAAGCCATTTCACTCACGTGAAACCTACCTTTTGGTGAAAACACATTTTAATCTGGTTTATTAAAATTCTGTCAGAAATGTGTAATCATCCACTGACTGTGGATATAAGCAACTTCAAATTTGCTTTGGTGTTCAGGGCTGCTTGGCATCCTAACTTTGATTCAAGCTCATTTTTAATTGATTATATTGTAATGAAGGGTACAGGAAGGGGGTAGGAAGAAGAAAGCTCAAAATTGCCTTCCAGGCATAAAATGTGTTTTGATTTACAGTTAATGAAACTTTTTTATTACTCAAATTACTCCTTAATATTGTGGCTGGATTACTCTGGAATGGGGTTATCACACACATATGTCCCATTGGTCTACATCTTAGCAGTCAGGGTGGGTTTATTTTGGCGGGCTGGAAACAACGTCAGTGGTTCTCTTTTTATTTAAAGCAGCAATTGGCACACTTGCAGGGTGCTTAATGGTTTGTTTTCAGAGAAAAGAAACTTGTAATTTGGGAAAATGCTTTTAAAATCTTAGATATGCAGATGTAGATGTAGATATATATGTGCATATATACGCATACTATTTATATTTATATATATGTATGTATATATATACATGTATACATTTTAGAAGCCATTGAAATTTTACAATTACCTCCTTCCTTTTTTAAGACTAAAATTGTCTTCTCAAATATTCAACCCCAGTCATAGTTGCCCTCTTTTCATCTCCCAGTGAATATCATTAAGAAGTGATCCTTATGAACTACAGTTGCTGGTGGTTTCAAAAAGCAGCTTCAGTGTACTAGTTACTTGCCGAGGAAATTTTAGCAATGTCTCATTTTAGTTGTTGAATGGATTTAAGAGCAACTTTTGCCAGCACAAATGATAACTGAATCTCAACAGCTTTGGCTTAGTCCTGGTAGGCCTTCAAAAGTTCAAATATACATCTGAGGGCCACTGAAACCACAGGAAGGCTTGCTGTTGACTTCAGCTGTCTTTAGGAGTTGGCCTCAGAACTTGCATCAAGCCCCCAGTGTGTTTGGGTTCCTCCTTTCCCTCTTGGCCCCACATGACCCCATCTTTTGAAAAACACCATCACAAACCCAGGCCTCATTA